>CM065909.1:36240000-46240000 GCA_033439115.1 Firmiana major
ACTTACATAAGAAATGAAATTAAAGAGAAACGAAAAATCATCATAGAAAGTAAGGGTTACATTGAAATCATCTACAAAAGAAGATGTTAAAGATGACAATGGAGAGAGTGGAGATGATGAGGACCTATAAATGACAATGTTTGCCAAAAGATTTAACAAATTAATGAAGATGAGGTCTAGTGGAAATGATAAGAGACCTCAAAGAAAAGAGGTCACTAAAGGTGATTCTAGTAGGAGAGACATAGACCCCCATAATGTGTTAAGAATATAATAAACTAGGATATATTAAATTTGATTGCACTTTACATAGGAAGCAACATGATAGGAAGTATAGAAAGAAGACAATAATGGCTACATGGCGTGATAGTGATAGCTTTGATGAGGAAAACATTGACGATGAAGTAGCCTATTCTTGCTTCCTGGCCATTAGTGATAAAGAGGTTGATTCTAGTTCTAGTGAATGCAATGATTACTCATTTGATGAATCATAAGATGCATATAATGAGCTAGCTAGTGAATTTGAAAGCATGAACCTAAAATACAAGAAAATAATTGCTAAATTAAAAATAAAAAATGAAATGCTATTGAATGCTAAGTTAGATTTTCAAAACAAATTAGAAGCTACAAATCTAAAGATTGGTGAGTTGAATAAGAAGAACAGAAATTTGCATAACTTATTTTCTAGATTTTACATGGGTTAACAAAAATTATATCACATGCTTGAGACCTAAAGAACATTCTTTGATAAAGATAGGTTAGGATACAATGCAAGTAATAAGGAAAGTCATCTTAAGAACATTCTTGTAAGTAAGAAGAATATTCATGATAAGTCAATTGTTTGTTCTCTTTATAATAGATTAGGCCACACTTCACAAGCATGCACCTATAGGAAAACCACATTTAGAAGAAGAGTAACTAGAACAATATGGATCCCAAAGCATGTTGTAAATACCAATGATGTCGAATTGAAATTGAAATGGATTCCCATAGGATAAAAAATTGTTACTACTAATTTCTAAGGACCCAAGAAAGTTAGGGCATTAAAGAAAAATTGAGTTCTTGTTGTTGTAGGAGTTTAAAGCCTAGAGTTTGAAGAAACTTTTGAAGATTGAATGCTTTAGACACAAGTCAATTGATGAGTATGAATCTCAATTTAGAATCGAAAGGTTCGAAAGTCATGGAAAGACTCAGACCGTCTATCAGAGTCTGATTGGCCCCGTTAGATATCACTATTTACGATGAGGCAGTGCGTAGATCACAATACATGAATAATATTATGAATTGCATGCCTCTGAGTTTGAGAAAGGCAATAAATGTCAAAATAGAGACAAAAAGGAAATAGTGGATAACAGAGATGTCAAAGCGGGAAAGAGACGGTTTGGTAGGACATTTAGAGTTAGTGAGTTATGGGGTGAGATGATTGGTAAGCCCCAGTGTATCCAGTTTCAACGCTTACATGGATATTGCGATTGGAGGACCCCGACCTGCTAATGGGTAGTGTTGGATGTGTGGTAGTTACCACGACAATAGGCGATTGAATGAGGGCGAGTGTATGTCTTAGACCAGGACACTATTAATGCTTCATTTGATGTGGTGTAAGGTACCATCTCGATTGTTAATATTGAAGCAATTATTTTAATTGATCTTGGTACTACACATTTATTTATATTGTCGTCATTTGCATATAAGTTAGTGAAATATGTGAAGCCTATATCATTAGGTGAAATGCGGATAGTTAACACCCATATGAAGGATAGTTTGTGATAATTCTATATTTTTAGAATTATTTGTACTTAATTTCCTAATTAATTATTTAAATCCCCAATTGATTTTGTTAATTATCCCCTTTATTTAATTAAAATTCTCATGTTTACAGATAAATTAAATCCGGATGAATTTTGAATATGTCGGTAGAAAATGGACCGAAATTGGGCTAAAATCGAGATTGGACCACGCGGATAACATGAGCCTAGAACATCCAATTGGACAAAAAGACAGATGACATGGAAATATTATTTTTCAAGGAGCCAATGGTGTGAAGACAAGTGGCCAAACAATGCCAACTCATCTAGGATGGAAAAATTACAATTTTACCCCTAAGTGTGTGTATAAATAGAATATGATGGCAATTGAAAAGAGGGGAGCCTATGTTAGAATAGGAGAATTAGGAGTAGAGGTAGCCTAGGGTAATTTTTAGATTAGTTTTAGATTTCCTGCCGCCACTATTTTTATTGTTCATCTCTTCTCGGTTTTGCAACGTATTTTCTCTATTACTGTTCAGCACATTTAAGTTTTAATAAAAAAAATTTTCAATTTTCCTTTCTTAGCTCTCGGTTTTGCATTTTTTTAATTTCTTTGTTCCTGCTTGCTGATTGTTGGATCAGAGGAGAGCATTAGGCTGGCTGGTGACAGCAACCGCCATTATTCTTGGTTGTCAAGTTTCATTTTCTCGATGGACATATTTAAGCTTTACAAATAATTAGTTGTATTCTTGTTTTTACTATTTTTTTTACTATTCAGATTTCAATTCTTCGTTATTGTTCAACTCTCAGGTAATGGAAAATGGCTACTGCCGAGAGGTTGGTTCTTGCTGGAGTTTACTGAAGCAGAGATGGAGGTTTAATTGCTATACTGTTGAGATGATGAGCATGCTAGCATTGGTATAAGCTGGGACGTGATTTTGCAGCCGATAAGGAGCAACCACATCTACCAGGGCTTGCTCTGTTCTGCCCTGTTTTGAGCTCTTATGACTGTTCATTTTTATTTTTTCGGTTATATTGCACTTTTCCATATTATTGGTATTTTGATTCTGCTGGTGTGTTGAAGTTTATTCATGTTTTATTTTTCTTCCTTCCCTTACTTACTGCATTTCCTTCGGTTTATCTCTATGTTTAGTTAAGTTGGTTCAATTAGTTAGTTTCTATTGTTTTACTGTGGTGTGCATGGACAATGGTATAGAGGGTCGGTGTTGGTAGATGAAGCTGGACTTCAACTGCTTCCCTCTGCTGGACAGTATTTGGTGTATTCTGTCATGATAAGTGTGGCATCATTTGGCAGAATCTGCTGTGAACGTGGGTTGTATGCAGAAGCAACACAAGGATGTGGTGACTGCAGAAGCTGGAGGCACAACGTATAGGAAACAGCTGGGCAAGGTATTTTGGGTGCAGATGAAGAAGATGCTAGCGAGACAGCAGACTCGGACAGCACATGGAGGAGAAGGCCGGTGCCGAGATCAACATGACTGGAACGAGTTGCAAAGGGAGGCAGCAAGGACTGAAATTGATCCCAGGCCGAGCAAACTGCAACGTTGGCAGTACGTTGGTGCTGTGCTGTTGGGAGCTGGGCAGGTCTGGCCAAGGAATGTGCAGTATGGCAAGAATCGGACAGTGCCATGGAACTGAGAGCATGGCTGGAAATGAAATTTTGGAAGAACATGAACAGTGTTTGGAGGGAATGGTTTAAATTTACTTAAGGCCATGTTTGGCACATTTGCATTATAGCTTTAATCCATTTTCATGCATTTTTAGAATAGTTAATTCCAATTTAATTTGTTAGCATAAGAAGTTATGATTTTAATTTTATTTGCATGATTAATTATAGTTCAATTTATTGATTAGTCTAGAATTTAGATTTAATTATGCTATTAGTTAATTTTTATTTTTATTAGAATTAATTTAGATTAAACTCATTTCATGCATTTTTATTTTAAGTTGGTTTAAAGTTTAGTTTAATTAATTTTATTTCTTTATTTTCATAATTACATTTTTATTTTAATTACGTTAATTAATTTTAATTGTTTTAATTTTCTTTTGTAGGTTATTTGCTTTTAATTGCTTGGAGTTCGGTAAGCACTATTAGCTTTGTAGATCACCCTTCAATTTCATAATTCGCTAGAATATACTTAGGGTAAGATTAACCGGTAGTTAATTAGGCTAGTCAACTTCTCTGTGGGACGATAACTCGAGACTCAAATCCCATTATTACTTGTACGACCCGTGCACTTGCGGACATATACCTTCAGGGCGTGTCAAGTTTTTGGCGCCGTTGCCGGGGAAGTCTTAATTAGCCATTAGTTAATATCGGTGAAATTATGCTTAGGTGTAATTCTAGCTTGTAAATATTTAGGTTGTAAATATTTAATCTAGATTAGTTAATTGAAAAATTAAAATAAAAAAATTGAAAAATTGAAAAAAAAAACTTAAAAAAAAAATTTCTAAGGACTTTTCGATGATTGCATGTGTAGAGCCAGAAGTTTTGATTGCTTTCCTCTAGATCCTGAAATTGAACGTACTCTTAGAAAAATTCGAAAGGACTCTAGGAAATTTATAGCTCCGCTGCAAAACATAATGACAGAAAATAGGGAAATTAGAACCGTTAGAGATTATGCAATGCCGACGATTGGAGGATATTATTCCGGCATTAGGCCACCAGCTGTCCCTACAAATAACTTTGAAATTAAGCACACAATCCTCCAGATGATTCAGACTTCTTTAGAGTTCAGTGGGCTTCCACACGATGACCCACATGCTCACCTTGGGCAATTCCTGGACTTGTGTAACACGTTCAAACATAATGGATTATCTGATGATGCGCTTAGGCTTAGATTATTCCCCTTCTCACTTAGGGATAGGACGAGACACTGGTTGACCTCCCTGCCTCCAGGATCCATTTCTACATGGGATGAGTTAGCCCATCAATTTCTATCTAAGTTTTTCCCTCCCTCTAAAATAGCCCAACTCTGTAGTAATATATCTTCCTTTGCTTAGTACGACTCTGAATCTCTTTACGAAGTATGGGAACGATATAAGGAGCTTCTTAGGAAATGCCCTCACCATGGCCTACCTTTGTGGTTGCAAGTCCAGACCTTCTACAACGGACTTACAAGCCCAAATAGGACTATTGTTGACGCTGCTGCGGGTGGAGCGCTAATGTGTAAAACCGAGGAGGAAGCTTACGAGTTGTTAGAAAAGATGGTGGCTAACAACTATCTATGGTCCTCGGAGAGGCAAATGCCAAAGAAGTCGGTAGGTATTTATGAGCTCGACACACTATCTACCTTGACCTCTCAAATCACTAATCTTACAAAGAAGGTAGAGTCGCTCAGTACCCAACGTAATCCTCCCACTAGTCCTAACCCTGTGTATTCTGTCCAAAGTCCTTTCCTTTCCTGCGAGCTGTGTAACGATACCCACTCTGTAGATAAGTGTCCGCTCAACTTAGAATCGGTTCAGTATGTTGCTCCTTCTCAAACGCAACAGAACAACCCTTTTTCAAACACCTATAATCCAGGGTGGAGGAACCATCCTAACTTTTTCTGCAGCCAAAACCAAGGGCAAACTTCTAGCTGTAGACCTGTAGGACTCCCTGGTTTTCAAGCTCCACCGGTTCAGGCACCACCACAGCTGCAATTTCCATACCATCCACCACATCATCCATCCCCACCTCAATTTCAATATCATCCATCACCACCACCACCACCACCATAACCCGTGCAGCCCCAACATTACCATGCACCAGCAGCTGAGAAGAAGCCCTCGCTTGAGGAAATGTTCATGACTATCCTGTAAAATCAAGCTGCCTCAATTAAGAACTTAGAAGTTCAGGTTGGACAAATAGCTAGTGCTCTTAGCCAACATCCTCAAGGGACCATTCCTAGTAACACTGAAGTTAATCCTATTAAGCAAAGGGAGGGTAAGGAACATGTTAGATCCATCACCCTTAAGAGAGGCAGAGAGCTAGATGAGCCACAAGTTAAGTCTGCATCTGAATAGCCCATAGTTGATAAACCCTTAAGTTCTAAAGAGGCAGCTCAGAAGGAGCAGGAACATCAGGATCGGGCTGCAAAGGAAACAAAGCTAGGCGCTTCTTCATCTTTACCTTCTTCTTCTTCACAACCTTCCTCTTCATCTGATGTTACACTTGTTACCACTACACTTCCTCTAGTTAGACCCCCATTACCATTTCCTCAGAGGTTCAAAAACCAGAAGCTTGATCAGCAGTTTGCTAAATTTATTGAGGTTTTTAAGAAGCTTCACATTAACATTCCTTTCGCGGATGATTTAGAGCAAACGCCTAGTTATGTGAAGTTTATGAAAGATATCCTCTTGAGGAAGAGAAGATTAGAGGATAATGAGACAGTGGCCTTGACTGAGGAGTGTAGTGCCATTATTCAGAGGAAATTACCCCCCAAGCTCAAAGATCCAGGTAGTCTTACCATACCTTGCACCATAGGAGATCAGTTCTTTGGTAGAGCCCTTTGAGATCTAGGAGCTAGTATAAACCTTATGCCTTGGTCCACATACCAGAAGCTAGGAATAGGAGATACAAAACCCACCACAGTGACCCTTCAATTAGCTGATAGATCCATTAAATATCCGAAGGGGATCATTGAGGACGTGCTAGTTAAGGTGGACAAGTTTATTTTCCTTGCAGATTTTATCGTGTTAGACATGGAGGAAGACAGGGAAGTCCCCATTATACTAGGCAGACCTTTCCTAGCGACTGGTAGAACCTTAATTGATGTACAGAAGGGGGAGTTAACTATGAGAGTCCTAGATCAGGAAGTGAAATTTAGTGTTTTCAAACCTTTGAAACTCTCTGATGACTCTCAAGAGTGTTTTAAGATTGAAATTGAGGATATAAGGCTTGAGCACAAGAAATCTCAAAGAAGGAGGGAAGTAGCTAGAGCTAAGGAGGAGTTAACTGTCGACATTTTATCACCACTCTAGTTGATCCTCCTACTCTTCGCCTTGCTGCTGAGTGTTGTTTTCTTCAGCTGCATTTGAAGTGGTTGTGTTTTTCTTTTCACTTTTTGTATATAGTTCTTTTTCTTTTTCTTTTCTGTTGTTTATTTTGTAGGTTTATTTTCTAGTTTTACGCTTTTAAGAAAAGCTTCAGTTGTTCATCATCATTAGAAAGGGGAGTACTTTGTTCCTGAACTTCAATTCTTATATTATTTGCACACTGAGGACACTGTGCACTTTAAGTTTGGGGGAGGGGATATCACTTGAGTATTTTTTGAAAATTTTGGCAAAAATTGAAAATTTTTTCAAAATATTTTCGAAAATCTGAGCTTAAACTGTTTGATTTTGGGATGATTTAGTGCTTAGCATGTAGTTTTCCCATATTCCAATGATATGACCCCATGATTAAGTATGATTTTGATTGACTGAGAAGCATGATTATAGGAAAAGCATGAAGTTGAATTCTTGAATTTGTCTTGATTCTGATTGTGATTTCCTCATCCTATGCACATGTCATGTCATGAATCTATATATTTATTTAGAGAAAGCTTATGTGGACCTAGGATTGCATTTGTTCAGTTGATTTTGTGCATCATATTCTAGAATTTGTTTGATCTGATCTCGAGGTGAAATATTAGATTACACTTAATTAGGGAGATGATTTAGGCCATCTTTGGATCGTTTGAGCCTTTCTAGCCTTCCTTGTACATATTCTACCCCTAGTCACCCATCTGGGCCAAATAAGCTTTTCTCTGTAAATACACCTGCACTATTTTCCTTAGCTTAAAAACTCTTTTCCTATCCCTTACCCCGAGAGCATGAAAAGTCATTGGGATATATTGTGAGCTTTGTACATATGGGTATTTAGTAATAGTGAAATTTCAAAAAAAAAGAAAAAAAAGAAAAAGAAAAAGAAGAAAAAAGAAGAAGAAGAAAAATACAATGTCACAACCCAAATTACCTAAAAATCAGAGTAAATTTTTCGCTTTTTAATTTCCTTACCTGTCGTGAACAGTTACACTACTAAACAATTGGGCTATGATTCAGTGTTAGTCACCTCTCACCTATTTACCATTCCATTTTCATATTTCATTTACATATCAATTTCTTTTAAATAAATACATCCCCAATATTACATCCATGTACAGTACTGTGGCTCTATATGTTCAGATACAAAAATTATACAAATGTGTATACCTGGTCTTGATAAGAAGCAGCGGATATGACTACTATCGTTCTCTTCTACTGAATATACCCTGTGGGGTGGAAAATGAAAGGGTGAGCATAAACAGCTCAGTAAGGCAATAATGTAAGCAGGTAGATAACTATACTATATACGTGCTGATAATGTCATGATATAAAATCGTTTACATTGGGAGCATGAGGTATAACTAAAACGATGCCACCTATATGTATATATCATATAAGAGAAATCATGAAATCGACATATAAAACAAACATGGAAAAATCATCATGTATGTCATCTCATACTCGTCACATTTAAAACTTATTTGTTTCATCATAAACTCATCACGTTAAAACTCATTTGTTTTATCATAAAACAACCACATCAAGGCTAAACCCATCTCTCGGGAATACCTTGATTCATTAAATCATATCTCTTTTAAAAACATAAATCGGGACATTATCCCTCCCTCGGGTTCGTCCTGGTCTATTCAGACTGTATGAAATCATGTGAGGCATGTAGGTTACTGTATGAAAATTGAGGACTATGACCATACTTTGTCCCTGTGATCCCAGGCTACACGGATCCCGGTGTGCAGGGTATCACAACTGCAACGGGAGGTGGGGTCAAGTCCTACCAGCCAGAATATCAAGTAACATCATCGAGTCATCATGACTGCACGGTACAGCGTACTCCGTGTGACATACACGATACATCGTACTCCGTGGACCCATATGTAAGACCCGAAATTAAATCGTAAATTTTATGAGGTAGAAAAATGTTCACAAATTTAAAGAAATGGGATTCGGACTGAAAATAAGGATTCAAATCATAAAATGAATGAGTGTTCGTGAAGGAAAGTTTGACTGAATTAATCCCGAACAAGTGTAGGGGTAAAACGATCAAAAGATCGAAATTCGGGATAAATTCGATAAGAAAAAATTAATTAAAAATAAGGATTTAGGATATCTTGATCAATAATGAGGAATTATACAATTTCGAGCCCAATTGATCAAGATCCGAAATTTTTAGAAATACCGAAAAGTCATCCGGGACAATATCCCGAAAATACGAAGAAATTATACTGGAAAAATGATTAAAAATATAATAAACAAATTAAATTAAACTAAATTTATTTATTTGAAATAAATAATAATATTGTAGATATTTTCAGATTTTTTTAGACTATTTTAATGAATATTTTAATAATAAAACAAATGTTAAATAATAATAACAATAATAAAAAAAAAGAGAGAGAAGCCTGAAAATCGGGAGAACCCGAGAAACAAAACCCGACTGCTACCCTTGAGAACCGACCGACGATCCCAGAACACCGGCGATCGACAGCGTCCGACGAAGGTACCAGGAGGAAGAGGAGAGACCGACGAGCACGTGGGCACCGGAATCACGCCGCCAGGTGGCCGGAGCAGGCCGATCGGAGCAAAGGAAGACCGACGAAGAAACGGGTTGATTTCCGATGAACCACCGTGTCTGGGCTGAAACGGAGGCTACCGACTCACTCAGGGGAAGAAGTCAGTTCTTTTGAGACCGGTCTTGGCCGGTGAGACCGCCGAAAACGCCGGCGACGGCAAGTGACAGTAAAACGGCACCGTTTGGCTGAAAGGAAATGGAAGGAAAAGGAGGGAAAAGGAAGGAAAGAGGAAAAGAAAAGAAAGGAAAAGGAAAGAAAAGAAAGGAAAGGAAAAAGGGGGAAAAAGGAAAGAAACTACCGGGGACGACTCGAGATTCGGGTAAGTTGACTGAGGGTCGAAATTGACCTACGGGTAAATTCTGGAAATTTAATTTAATATTATTTTAATGGAAAATAATCCAGATTTACCTAATTGTGCAGCTTTACGATAGAGATCGAAACGAGAGCCGATTGAGCTCTGATTTTCTACCCCGCATCGTATCGGGTAAGTACAGTTTAATTTCGGCAATATGAGCTCTTTAAATACCGAGTTTTAATTATTTTACGGAATTATGGATTAATTTCGCATAGAAAGGAATATTAATTCGAAGTTGCAATAAATTACCGTAAATGGTATACGGGCTATCCAATGAATTTGGATAGAAGCCCGATAATTATTAGAAAGCTGCATAAGCCCGGTATACCCAAAGAAGAGAATTAATAAATATAAAAAGGGCTGAGACCAAATAAGGTAGATAGGGCCCAATACCTTAAAGTTGGTCAGTAAATGCGATATACTGATCAAGATAAGTGAATTAACCTCGACTATGTGGTTATATGCAGTTACGTACCTTTGGTTGGCGCGCACTTGGGCCGAGAGGTTCGGTATCATCGAGACAGGTTAAGTCTGCGCGTGATTTCCAGGTAAGGGAATTTTGTAGGTGCATAGAGGTAATTATACGTATTTTGAGGGGGTTTACCGGGTCTAGAATTTCATAAACTATATAGAAACGGAATAATGATTTTACGAAAATCGAGGCATAAGTGAATAAAGGAAAAAAGACGATTTTGCCCCTGAGAGTAAAATTTACAAAAAGGGTGGTAAGGCATATAAATTACATGATTTTCATGCTTTGATATTTTATATGAATGTATTGCTTGGGTTTAAGCAAATTTACATATAGGTTGGCTGTTGATTTTATGAATTATACGAAAGGGTGCCGGTTTGTACCGGTTACTATTTTAAAAGATGTTTTATTAAAAGTGAGCCACCTATCATATTTACACGAGTAAAAAGAGTGCTAGAGTCTTACTCGCACTCAAGTTTACTGATTTATTTCTCATGAAAAGCCGTACTGGAGCATTGCTCGTACGAGAAATTTGTGTGTGCACAAAACCGTGCTGGAGCTTCGCTCGCATGAGATTTTAGATATCATGATATGCATAGCGTGGTGCTGGAGCTTCGCTCGCACTAGACGCGAGTTGACATGCATATAGTCGTGCGGAAGCCTCCTGTAGACTGTGTGTCACAGAGAGTTGAGATACTCGCACGCATACTTTGAGACATGGGTTAGTTATCGACATAGTATTGGGGTGGATAAGACCTACAGCAGGCACCCCCAGACTATGATATGGGTCCACGGAGTATGATGTATCGTGTATGTCACACGGAGTACGCAGTACCGTGCAGTCATGATGACTCTATGATGTTACTTGATATTCTGACGGGTAGGACTTGACCCCACCTCCCGTTGCAGTTGTGATACCCCGTACACCGGGATCCGTGTAGCCTGGGATCACAGGGACATAGTATGGCCATAGTCCTCGATTTTTCATACAGTAACCTACATGCCTCACATGATATCATACGGTCTGGATAGACCAGGACAAACCCGATTGAGGGGTAGGCCCGATTTGTGTTTTTAAAAGAGATGTGATTTGATGAATCAAGGTATTCCCGAGAGATGGGTTTGACCTTGATGAAGTTGTTTTATAATGAAACAAATGAGTTTTAAATGTGATGAATTTATGATGAAACAAATAAGTTTCAAAGTGATGAGTTTTGTGATTAAACAAATGAGTTTTAAAGTGAAGAGTTTATGATGAAATAAATGAGTTTTAATGTGACGAGCATGAGATGTCATACATGATGATTTTCCATGTGTGCTTGATATGTCAATTTCATGATTTCTTGTATATGATATATACATACATGTGGTATTGTTTTAATCTTACCTCATGCTCTGAAAGTAAACGATTTTTACATCATGACATTATCAGCACGTAGATAGTATAGTTATCTACCTGCTTACATTATTGCCTTACTAAGCACGTTTCGCTCACCCTTTCATTTTCCACCCCACAGGGTATATTCAGTAGAAGAGAGCGACAATAGTCTCACATCTCGGTTATCCGCTGCTTCTTAGCAAGACCAGGTATACACATTTGTATAATTTCGTATCTGAACATATAGATGCACAGTACTATATATGGATGTAATATTGGGGATGTATTTAGTTTAAATAAATCGATATGTAAATGAAATATGGAAATTGAATGGTAAATAGGGGAGAGGTGACTAACACCGAATCATAGCCCAACTGTTTAGTAGTGTAACTATTCACGATAGATAAGGAAATGAAAAAGCGAAAAATTTGTAGGGATTTTTAGGTAATTTGGGTCATGACACCATATCATAGTCTGGGGTGCCTGCTGTAGGACTTATCCACCCCAATACTATGTTGATAACCAACCCATGTCTCAAAGTATACGTGCGAGCATATCAACTCTCTGCAACACACAGTCTACAGGAGGCTTCCGCACGACTATATGCATGTCAACTCACGTCTAGTGCGAGCGAAGCTCCAACACCACGGTATGCATATCATGATATCTAAAATTTCGTGTGAGCGAAGCTCCAACACAGTTTTGTGCATACACAAATTTCTCGTACGAGTAATGCTCCAGTATGGCTTTTCATGAGTAATAAATTAGTAAACTTTAGTGCGAGTATGACTCTAGCACTCTTTTTATTCATGTAAATACGATAGGTGGCTCAATCTTGATAAAACATCTTTTAAAATCGTAATCGGTACAAATCGGTACCCTTTCGTATAATTCATGAAATCAACAGCCAACCTATATGCATATTTGCTTAAATCAAAGCAATACATTCATATAAAACATTAAAAACATGAAATCATGCAATTTATCTGCCTTACTACCATTTTTGTAAATTTTACTCCCAGGAGCAATATTGTCTTTTTCCTTTATTCACCTATGCCCCGATTTTTGCAAAAATTATTATTTCGTTTTTAGATACTTTAAGAATTTCTAAGCCCTGTAAATCCCCTCAAAAATACGTATAGAAATCTCTATGCACCTACAAAATTTCCTTACCTCGATTCACGCACAAACTTATCTCGTCTCGATAATACCCGATCTCTCAGTCCAACTGCGCGTCAACCAAGTCTACAGAACCAATATGATGCGGGGTACGAGAATCGGAGCTCAATCGGCTCTCGTTCGTGCTTTGTCGTAAAAATGCACAATTATATTTAATTTTGGGTTAATTTTCAATAAATATAATTTAAATAAATTTCTCGAAATTCAAATCGATCACTTTTGACCTCTTATCGACTTACCCGAAGTCCGGTGTACCCCAAAAAATCTTTCCCTTTTTCCTTTTTCTCTTTTTCTCCTTTTTTTTCCTTCTTTATTGGCTGAACCGGTTTAGTCCAGTTCAACCCGGTTCAGACCGATCCGGTTCAGCCGGTTTAGTCCGGTTCACCTCTTTGCTGAATCGGTCTGTACCGGTTCAGGCCTTTTCACCGCCGTTCATGGAGTTTTCGATCGGTTCTCGGCTCGTTTCTGGCGCCAAACAGTGCGCCTACACTGGGAGAGTGTTCGGTTGGGGTCGGGGTTGGCCGAATCACTCTGGTGGCTGCCGAATTCGTCTTCTCCCTCCGCGACACTCTCGCTCTCGATTCGCAGGATTCCGATGGTTTTGCCGGCCGATACCGTCTCAAAAGAACCGGCTCATCCCCCTAAACTCGTCGGTAGCCTCTGTTCAAGCCTAGCCGCCGTGGTTCACTGGGAATCGTCCTAGTTCTCCTCGGTTTTTCCTCTCCTCCGAATGGCATTTTTCGGCTTCCTGACGATGCGTCTTCGGTGCCCAGAGCTTCGTCGGCCTCTCCTCTTTCTCCTCGGCTGTTCGTCGTCGGTCAAGGATTGCCGGTGTGTCCTCGGGCTCGTCAGTTCTCGCGGGTCATTTTTGGGCTTCGCTTTCGGTTTCCAAATTTTGGGTTTTTCCCGATTTCTTTCTTTTATTATTATTATTATTATTATTATTATTATTATTATTTATAAATTATTTTATTATTATAATATTCATTAAAATAGTCTAAAATAATCTAAAAATATCTACAATTCTATTATTTTATTCCAATTAGATTTATTTAATTTTATTTAATTTATTTATTATATTTTGAACCCTTTTCGGTATATTTTCTCCGTATTTTTGAGATATTGTCCCGAACAAAAATTTCGATTAATTTCAGTAATTCATATCTTAATCAATTTAACCTGAAATTTAATTATTTCTTCGTTATTGATCAAGATTTCTCAGTCCATTATTTTTAATAAAATTTTCTTATCGAATTTATACCGTCTTTTGGTCTTTTGACCGTTTTGCCCTTATACGTGTTTGGGATTAATTTAACTCAACTTTCCTTCACGAATACTCACTCATTTCGTATTTTAACTAAATTCGGGTCTTACATAATCTCCCCCACTTAAGAAATTTGGTCCTCCAAATTAGAACCAAGTTAAATGTATCCATAAACAACTCCGAGTACGTCTATTGTATCATGTACTGTCATTCTCAAGTGACTTTTTTCGGAGTGTACTACTACCAACATGCTTTAATTAGGGAGATCATCTTAAACCTCAATACTTTCTCCTTCCGTCTTATACTCGAATCAATTTTTCAATCATACGTTATACTTTCATTGAGCTAAGCTGTTGAAGCTCGTACCTAATCATATACGCTGAGTCCGGATAATATTTTCAAAACATCATAAGGTAGGACACATTGTGGATGTCTGTTTATTCAAGTGGTAACGCCAACCTACAGGCCTTGTCCCCCACTTTGTCCAATCACTTTTTTGAATCTCGTTAGGTCCTTATGCTATGTCTAAGGGCATGTAACTTTCAACAATACTAATTCACCCTCGGTGAATTCTAATGGTTTTCTGTTTCTTGTCAACATAGCTTTTATATCTGCTCTGAGGTCTTCTTAATCCTTCACAATTGACTGAACATCCTCAGAGGTTTGTCTTACCAATTCGGGAACAATTCTCTATCTGTTACCCACTTCTTCTTATCCAAATCGGGGAAACAACCCTTACGATCATACAATGCCTCATCTGAAGTCATCCCTATACTCGAGTGACAACTGTCATTATTGGCAAATTCGATTAGTAACAACTGATCATCCCAGGAGCTTATCAGATAAATGGCACACGCTCTCATCATATCCTCCAGAACCTGTACAGTCCTCTTTGACTGACCATCTGTCTGAGGATGGAAAGTTGTGCTAACACTCAATCGGGTTCCCATAGCTTCCTGAAAAACGTTCCCAGAAGTGAGAAGTGAAGCGGGAATCCCTATATGATACCATGCTCACTGGAAAATACTTGGTGTTCCACAATTTTCCATACACATAAATCCGCCTACACACTCAGAGTATCTGGGAATTTCCTAACCAAAAGGTGGGTAGACTTAATCAATCTATCGACTATTACTCAGATAGTCTTATGATTCAACGGGGTCCTCTGTAACCCATCACGAAATTCATGGTAACTTGTTCCCATTTCCGTGTCAATATAGGTAGAAACTGCAATAACCTTGCAAACTTCTATTGTTCTACCTTACTCTGCTGACATACGAGACACTTTTCCACAATCTTTACTATGTCTCTTTTCATATCTGACCACCAATATCCTTTTCTAAGATTTCGATATATTTATTACTTCTCGAATGCACTGTATATCCCGAAGAGTGAGCTTCTGACAATATCACTATCTCATCAACTATGGTCCTGGGGAGCACTTATATTATTGTACTGTCTCTGAACCTCAGTAATATTAGCACTCTCTGTGAACTCTGTCACTGTACCCATCTGAATCTGACCTACACTATTGACACCATGCCGATCATCACGCTAAGCCTGTCAAATCCGGTCACTCAAATCTGGTTTTAATCTCAGGCTAGCTGTCACATAATCACTGTCATCATCAGAGGGGATCACATCACTACTAAGGCTTACGACTGCTCTAGCAGCTCGCGCTCCTTGACCAACATATGTAATATCATCCTGAGGCTCTTTCTGCTCAAAGCATTAGCCATCACATTAGTCTTTCCTGTTTGGTACAATTTCCACAATCATAATCCCTCAGAAGCTCTAACCCTTTTTATTCTCATATCCGACTCTTTCTGTGAAAACAGATACTTGGGGCTTTTATGATCAGTGCATACCTGAAATTTCTCACCGTATACATAGTATTGTCATATACTCAATACCACTATCGCTGTCAACTTTAAATCAAGAGCCGGATAGTCCTTTCGTGATCCTTGAGTTGTCTGGATCCATAATCGACTATTTTCCCCTTTTACATCAATACACAGCCCATTCATTATGTTGAGGTATCCATAGACTCATGAGAAACCTTTTAATCTAATGGGTATGGTGAGAATAAATGCGGTGGTTAGTTTATTACTTCAGTACACCAAAACTACTGTCACATCTATCATCTCATTCAAATACAACTTTTTCTAAGTTAAACGTGTCAATAAAATAGTCCATTTCGAGAACTCTCAACAAATCATCTGTAAAAACAATTTCCAATCGTTTCTTATAATTTTTCATTGGACTGTAAATACACCAAAAATATCATCAATATGGATGATAACAAATCGGTCCAGGTATAGTTTAAATATCTCATCGTAGTTGAGTTCCATTGAATATTTCAATTACCCATTTCCTTGACCTATGTACGCATAAACATAGAATGTTCTTTCAAAATCGCTTACGTTCAAGCTACTAACCTGCGTCATTTCCTTTTTCTTATATCAATGTCTTTTATAAAATTTTTAACTTTTAAACTTTCTTGATTAATCGAATTCTATATTTCTTATCGTACCCGTAAAGGTACCCTAATTTTAAATGTATATATTACGACTGTCAATTTCAATTTATAGGTTGTGTGTATACTTTTAGACGCTGTCAAGTCTTCAGGCGGGGAGGTATTTTGAAATACCTTTATTAACCCTCAGACTTGACCATAATTACTTTACATATCAGTCCATGTGGTCACAATTCATATTCGCTACTAATTGCTTTAATCCAAATTACTTCGCATATCATAGATATTCTTACCTTGCATACGCCTCTTATTCCAGTCTATCTCTTTTCGTATATCACTTATAACAAACTCTGTCATTACTCATTCTGTGAGTACAATCATTTACTCCTTTAATTTCAATCACTACACCCCTTTTATTAGTTGTCAAAACTTGCAGTATACTTTTCAGGGGTAAAACAGAACTGTCTTAGAATAGAACTCTAAAAATCATATTTTGCAGCCGACCAATTTTATTCTCAATTATTACTTCAAATTATTCATAGTCTATTGAATAACATCGATTGACTTATACTTCTTCCCCCGTTTTTAACTTATAATTTCTTCATAATTATTTCGTTAGTTAACCCTCCTTCATTGGGGTACTAACTATCGACATTGTGCCCAAATGTGTAGGCATTCATGTCTTTTACTAACTTATATACAAATGAAGGAGATATGACTAAATACGTGGCACCAGGATTAATTAAAATAATTATTTCTCTATTCACAACCAGTGTGGTATCTTTCACCAGATCATATGAAATATCAGTAGTGTCCTGGTCTAAGGCACACACACTCGCCCTCATCCAACAGCCTACTTTCCCTTTTTCTTCGGCTGTGGCCTCCCTTTTTTTGGTGCAAAGATATTAATAGGGTTTTCTATGTCTCTTTGCTCTTCTGTAAGGAAATCTTACCCAACTTTGAGCAATCATTAAATAATTGGCCCCTTTTACCACACTTAACTCCTATTTTAGTCAATAAAGTGTAGGTGTAGGCCCTACTTCCATAGTATCTACCACACATCCTACACTGTTTACACTGTTACACTGCTACACTGCTTACACTGCTTCGTAGCAGGTTGGGGTTCTCCAATCACAATATCCTTCATAAGTGTTGAAATTGGATACACTGGGGTATTACCAATCATCTTACCCTGTGACTCATCAACTCTAATCTCTTACCAACTGGTCTCTTTCCCGCTCTGACATTTCTGTCATTCTATATTCTCTTCTGTCTCTATTTCGGCCCTAACTACCTTTCCCAATCTCAGAGGCATGCAACACATGATCTTATTCACGCAACTGTATTCTGCGCACTGCCTCGACATAAGTAGTGATATCTAATGGGGCCAATCAGACTCTAATCGATAATTTGAGCCCTTTCATGAACTTTTGGGCTTTTCAACTCTCACTGCCCATAGTGTCGGGTAATATTTACCCAGGGATATAAACTGAGATTCATACTCGTCAATCAACCAATGTCTTTGGGTCAGTGTAAGAAATTGTACCTGTAATTTCCTTTAAGTAGTGTTTAAAATATTCTGTCATCAGAATACATCCAAAAATATTTCTCATGTCAGCTCTGGACGTTTAACTCTTCAGATGGGTCTAGCGGACTTCCACCAATGCTCCGCCTCACCCTCCAACATAAGCGTATTTAAAAGTCACTTTCTCGATCGACATACACCGAAAGAATCCATACAACTTCGCTATCTCATTCACCCAGTTGTCAGTAACTATTGGTTTCTTTACTTCGCTATATACTAAAGGGGTGTGAAAATCTCTATAGTCTGAGACATCTGTTCAGGCTTTACCCTGCCTATTCTCAACTACCTGCATAGACTGAGTAAACAATTTTGAAATATTTTCTATACTCCACTCCATCCTCTCGGAGCGTGTCTCAATACTATTTGGTCTCTTTATAGGACCCGATGGAGTATGCTCAACATCAGCCTCCACCTCCCTCTCATCTTGAGTCTCATGTGACGACTCATTCGACTTTCAGGCCTATCTCTATGACCTCAAGCATGTGTACTCACCCCTCTACCATAGTGGCTATCAGTTATAAAAACTAGATTCTTGCATTCGAAAATAAATTCTTAGCTGCAGTTCCATCTTGATATATACAATTGTATCTAAACAATGCACGGTACATGGGGATGTAAATTTACTTAACCACTAACACCGACTCATATCAGGCCAACTGTGCTCTGATACAATCTTTTCTGTCACGACCCAAATTACCTAAAAATCAGAGTAAATTTTTCGCTTTTTAATTTCCTTACCCATCGTGAACAGTTACACTACTAAACAGTTAGGCTATGATTCGGTGTTAGTCACCTCTCACCTATTTACCATTCCATTTTCATATTTCATTTACATATCAATTTATTTTAAATAAATAAATCCCCAATATTACATCCATGTACAGTACTGTGCCTCTATATGTTCAGATACAAAAATTATACAAATGTGTATACCTGGTCTTGATAAGAAGCAGCGGATATGACTACTGTCGTTCTCTTCTACTGAATATACCCTGTGGGGTGGAAATTGAAAGGGTGAGCATAAACAGCTCAGTAAGGTAATAATGTGAGCAGGTAGATAACTATACTATCTACGTGCTGATAATGTCATGATATAAAATCGTTTACATTGGGAGCATGAGGTATAACTAAAACGATGCCACATATATGTATATATCATATAAGAGAAATCATGAAATCGACATAAAACAAACATGGAAAAATCATCATGTATGTCATCTCATACTCGTCACATTTAAGACTTATTTGTTTCATCATAAACTCATCACGTTAAAACTCATTTGTTTTATCATAAAACAACCACATCAAGGCTAAACCCATCTCTCGGGAATACCTTGATTCATTAAATCACATCTCTTTTAAAAACATAAATCGGGACATTACCCCTCCCTCGGGTTCATCCTGGTCTATTCAGACCGTATGATATCATGTGAGGCATGTAGGTTATTGTATGAAAATCGAGGACTATGGCCATACTTTGTCCCTGTGATCCCAGGCTACACGGATCCCGGTGTACGAGGTATCACAACTGCAACGGGAGGTGGGGTCAAGTCCTACCCACCAGAATATATAATAACATATCGAGTCATCATGACTGTATGGTACAGCGTACTCTGTGTGACATACACGGTACATCATACTCCGTGGACACATATCATAGTCTGGTGGTGCCTACTGTAGGTCTTATCCACCCCAATACTATGTCAATAACCAACCCATATCTCAAAGTATACGTGCGAGCATATCAACTCTCTACGACACACAGTCTACAGGAGGCTTTCGCATGACTATATGCATGTCAACTCACGTCTAGTGCAAGCGAAGCTCCAGCACCACACTATGCATATCATGATATCTAAAATCTCGTGCGAGCGAAGCTCCAACACGGTTTTGTGCACACACAAATTTTTCGTACGGGCAATGCTCCAGTACGGCTTCTCATGAGTAATAAATCAGTAACATTTAGTGCGAGTATGACTCTAGCACTCTTTTTATTCTTGTAAATACGATAGGTGGCTCAATCTTGATAAAACATCTTTTAAAATCGTAATCGGTACAAATCGGTACCCTTTCGTATAATTCATGAAATCAACAGCCAACCTATGTGCATATTTGCTTAAATCAAAGCAATACATTCATATAAAACATTAAAAACATGAAATCATGCAATTTATCTGCCTTACTACCCTTTTTGTAAATTTTACTCCCAAGGGCAATATCGTCTTTTTCCTTTATTCACCTATGCCTCGATTTTTGCAAAAATTATTATTTCGTTTTTAGATACTTTAAGAATTTCTAGGCCCTGTAAATCCCTTCAAAAATACGTATAGAAATCTCTCTGCACCTATAAAATTCTCTTACCTCGATTCACGCATAAACTTATCTCGTCTCGATAATACCCGATCTCTCAGTCCAACTGTGCATCAACCAAGTCTACAGAACCAATATGATGCGGGGTACGAGAATCGGAGCTCAATCGACTCTCGTTCGGGCTTTGTCATAAAACTGCACAATTATATTTAATTTCGGGTTAATTTTCGATTAAATATAATTTAAATAATTTTCTCGAAAATCAAATCGGTCACTTTTGACCTCTTACCGACTTACCCGAAGTTCGGTGTACCCTTGAAAATTTTCCCCTTTCCCCTTTTTCCTTTTTCTCTTTTTCTCCTTTTTTCCCTTCTTTATTGGCTGAATCGGTTCAGTCCGGTTCAACCCGGTTCAGATCGATCCGATTCAGCCGGTTTAGTCCGGTTCACCTCTTTGCTGAATCGGTCTGTACCGATTCAGGCCTTTTCGTCGCTGTTCATGGTGTTTTCGGTCGGTTCTTGGCTCGTTTCTGGCGCCAAACAGTGCGCCTACACTGGGGGAGTGTTTGGCTGGGGTCGGGGTTGGCCGAATCACGCCGGTGGCCACCAAATTCATCTTCTCCCTCCACGACACTCTCCCTCTTAATTCGCCGAATTTCGATGGTTTTGTCGGCCGATACCGGTCTCAAAAGAATCGGCTCATCCCCCTGAACTCGTCGGTAGCCTCTGTTCAAGCCTAGTCGCCGTGGTTCGTCGGGAATCGTCCCATTTCTCCTTAGTTTTTCCTCTCCTCCGATCGTCGTTTTTTGGCTTCCTGACGGCGCGTCTTTGGTGCCAAGAGCTTCGTCGGCCTCTCCTCTTTCTCCTCGACTGTTCGTTTGCGGTCAAGGATCGTCGGTGTGTCCTCGGGCTCATCGGTTCTCGAGGGTCATTTTCGGGCTTCGCTTTCGATTTTCAAATTTCAGGTTTTTTCCCGATTTCTTTCTTTCTTTTATTATTATTATTATTATTATTATTTATAAATTATTTTATTATTATTATATTCATTAAAATAGTCTGAAATAATCTAAAAATATCTACAATTCTATTATTTTATTCCAATTAGATTTATTCAATTTTATTTAATTAATTTATTATATTTTTAACCTTTTTTCGATATATTTTCTCCGTATTTTCAGGATATTGTCCCAAACGAAAATTTCGATTAATTCCAGTAATTCATATCTTGATCAATTTAACCCGAAATTTAATTATTTCTTCGTTATTGATCAAGATTTCTCAGTCCATTATTTTTAATAAAATTTTCTTATCGAATTTATACCAGCTTTCGAGCTTTTGATCGTTTTGCCCTTATACGTGCTCGGGATTAATTTAACTCGACTTTTCTTCGTGAATACTCACTCATTTCGTATTTTAACTAAATTGGGGTCTTACATACAAAAATAGAATAAAATGTTTAGTGAAAGAAATAAGTTTGGGGGAAATAAATTGAGCTCTTACATTAAAGATCCTAGAAGTAATGCATGTTAAGGGGTAATCAAACCTAAATCGACTTTATCATACCTTAGCCCCAGCCTTACATTACAAGCTTAATGAAGTCCTATTGATCTTTAGTTAAGTGTGACTACATTAGTGGAGAGAGAAGTGAAAAGCAAACTTATGAGAATGATCACATGTCATTGACTTTGCATTTATTGTGTTTGCATAATCTAATCCGAATAATGTATTGTGAAGTGACTTTGATATTTTTCACACACTCATGAGGAGTCCAATTTGGGTTAGGGCTTATGATTGAATAATTCTAAGTGCTGGAGTTGTAATTGTGAGTCTTTGAATTCATAGTCTGTACTTTTTCTTTGAGGATAATATTGGGAAAATTATTGTGTTTTGTACTTGTCATTCCTACAATTATTTTGTTTTACTTGAGGATAAGCAAAAGCTCAAGTTTGGGGGTGTGATAATTCTATATTTTTATAATTATTTGTGCTTAATTTCCTAATTAATTATTTAAATCCCTAATTTATTTTGTTAATTATCCCCTTTATTTAATTAAAATTCTCATGTTTGCAGATAAATTAAATTTAGATGAATTTTGAATATTTCGGTAGAAAATAAACCGAAATTGGGCTAAAATCGAGATTGGACCACGCGGACAACACGAGCCTAGCACATCCAATTGGACAAAAAGACAGATGACATGGAAATATTATCTTTCAAGGAGCCAATGGTGTGAAGACAAGTGGCCAAACAATGCCAACTCATCTAGGATGAAAAAATTACAATTGTACCCCTAAGTGTGTGTATAAATAGAATATGATGGCAATTGAAAAAAGGGGAGCCTAGGTTAGAATAGGAGAATTAGGAGTAGAGGTAGCCTAGGGTAATGTTTAGATTAGTTTTAGATTTCCTGCCGCCACCATTTTTATTGTTCATCTCTTCTCGGTTTTGTAACTCATTTTCTCTATTAATGTTAACACATTTAAGTTTTAATGAAAAAAAATTCATTTTTCCTTTCTTAGCTCTAGGTTTTGCATTTTTTTAATTTCTTTGTTCCTGCATGCTGATTGTTGGATCAGAGGAGAGCATTAGGCTGGCTGGTGACAGCAGCCGCCATTGTTCTCGATTGTCAAGTTTCATTTTCCCGATGGACATATTTAACTTTTACAAATAATCAGTTGTATTCTTATTTTTACTTTTTTTTTTTACTATTTGGATTTCAATTCTTCGTTATTGTTCAACTTTCGGGTAATGAAAAATGGCTACTGCTGAGAGGTTGGTTCTTGCTGGAGTTTACTGAAGCAGAGATGGAGGCTTTGTTGCTTTACTATTGAGATGATGAGCATGCTAGCATTGGTATAAGCTGGGACGTGATTTTGCAGCCGATAAGGAGCAACCACTTCTACTAGGGCTTGCTCTGTTCTGCCCTGTTTTGAGCTCTTACGACTGTTCATTTTTATTTTTTCGGTTATATTGCACTTTTCCATATTGTTGGTATTTTGATTCTGTTGGTGTGTTGAAGTTTATTCATGTTTTATTTTTCTTCCTTCCCTTACTTACTGCATTTCCTTCGGTTTATCTCTATGTTTAGTTAAGTTGGTTCAATTAGTTAGTTTCTATTGTTTTACTGTGGTGTGCATGGACAATGGTATAGAGGGTCGGTGTTGGTAGATGAAACTGGACTTCGACTGCTTCCCTCTGCTGGACAGTATTTGGTGCATTCTATCATGATAAGTGTGGCATCATTTGGCAGAATCTGCTGTGAACATGGGTTGTATGCAGAAGCAACACAAGGATGTGGTGACTGCAAAAGCTGGAGGCATAACGTATAGGAAGCAGTTGGGCAAGGAATTTTGGGTGCAAATGAAGAAGATGTTAGCGAGACAGCAGACTCGGACAGCGTATGGAGCAGAAGGATAGTGCCGAGATCAACACGACTGGAACGAGTTGTAAAGGGAGGCAACAAGGATCGAAACTGATCCCAGGCCGAGCAAACTGTAACGTTGGCAGTACGTTGGTGCTGTGCTATTGGGAGCTGGGCAAGTCTGGCCAAGGAATGTGCAGTATGGCAAGAATCAGACAGTGCCATGGAACTGAGAGCATGGCTGGAAATGAAATTTTGGAAGAACATGAACAGTGTTTGGAGGGAATGGTTTAAATTTACTTAAGGCCATGTTTGGCACATTTGCATTATACCTTTAATCCATTTTCATGCATTTTTAGAATAGTTAATTCCAATTTAATTTGTTAGCATAAGAAGTTATGATTTTAATTTATTTGCATGATTAGTTATAGTTCAATTTATTGATTAGTCTAGAATTTAGATTTAATTATGCTATTAGTTAATTTTTATTTTTATTAGAATTAATTTAGATTAAACTCAATTAATGCATTTTTATTTTAAGTTGGTTTAAAGTTTAGTTTAATTAATTTTATTGCTTTATTTTCATAATTACATTTTTATTTTAATTACGTTAATTAATTTTAATTGTTTTAATTTTCTTTTGTAGGTTATTTGCTTTTAATTGCTTGGAGTTCGGTAAGCACTGTTAGCTTTGTAGATCACCCTTCAATTTCATAATTCGCTAGAATATACTTAGGGTAAGATTAACCGGTAGTT
This sequence comes from Firmiana major, assembly GCA_033439115.1. Lineage (NCBI taxonomy): Eukaryota > Viridiplantae > Streptophyta > Magnoliopsida > Malvales > Malvaceae > Firmiana > Firmiana major. The sequence continues at coordinate 36,264,497 of CM065909.1, forward strand.
AATTAGGCTAGTCAACTTCTCTGTGGGACGGTAACTCGGGACTCAAATCCCATTATTACTTGTACGACCTGTGCACTTGTGGACATATACCTTCAGGGCGTGTCAGTTTGCTAATTGAATATGTCAGTAGAGATTGTAAGTTGAAAGTGGGGGAAAGCAACATGCAGACCAATCTCATTCTATGAAATATGAGTGTTTTGATGTAATACGGAGAATAAATTGATTGGATGCAAACTATGTTGTTGAAATTGCTATTGTAAGATAGCGATGTTTCACCTTAGAAAAGTGTATAGTAAGTTTTAACAAGTAATGAAAGAGTTTTGTTATAGTTGATATACGAAAGGAGATAAGCTTTGAGATGTGATAGATCCTGAATACAAGATATATTGGAATAAGAGGTATATGCAAGGAAAGAATATCTCTGATACGTGAAGTAATTTGGATGAAGTGATATGTAGTAAATATGAATTGCGACCAAGGATAAGGGGGGATATACCCACAACCATGTCTCATATACCAGGCGAGCAAGCAGGGTGACACACAGTCAACGCAAAGCTCCAGCGCGGTACGATCTATCGTTAAGGCCCAGCCCGTTCAAATGGCCGTCGGCTGGTATCCCCTTGGGTCCCAGACCCCCAGGTTTACCTTAACTCAACAAAACAGGTGCGAGCAAAGTTCCCGCACTTTCTCAAAACCCTCGTGCGAGTTAAAACTCCCTTCACGGTACATCAAGGCATTAAAACGGTGTGAGCTAGCGCTTCAACACCAAATCTCATCTCAAAACTGATAGATGGCTATTTTCTCTTTTAAAACTCAAAACACGTTTATTCATACAGCATGACTCATCATGCTAAAACATGTAAAATTAGCCACCTATCATCAACATTTCTCAATCATCAATAACAATATAAAATTGAGAATATCATTGAAAACATGCATAACATGCTATTTCCTTACCCTATCCCATTTCTCAATACATATATACATCTTAGTACTTTTCATACGTCCATATCATTTCATAGAATTATAATATCGTACTAGTCCTAGCAATATATCTACGAAATTGCTGTAATTACGTACGAACATCTCTATAGCTAACACCCAGTCCCTTACCTCACTTTACTTGTGTGCAACTATCCGCCTTTATACTTCTTGCGTTCTCATCTCGACTTGTTCCGGCGTATCATCCGAAGCTGAAATTCATCCATCAACATTTGAGTTAATGTTTCTAACTCTTATTCAACTAAGCATTTATCCAATGCCTTAATTACATATTTTTACCCTTTGTGGTAAATCTCACAATTTTATCGCAATATCAACATGTCCAAACCATTCCCACAACCTAATCATCCACTCAAGATATCTCATTTATCATAAACACTTCCACACTCCACTTTCTCACACTTGACTATTTCTAAGTTATATTCATTTCATACCATTCTAGGTAGTTCTATCCACAACATGCACACCCAAACATCTTTATAATCATTAACTAAACCAATGTACTTGGATTTGTGCATTAGAACTTACCTCATTGGATTTCCTCTTGCTCCAATTAGGATTGCCCTTTATTTCTTCAATCCATCAAATGGGGAAATGCCTCTAGACTATGTTGTTCTTCTTTTTGTTGTGAACAACTTTGTCTCTAATAGACTCTCCTTAAATCTTACTGAAAATGGCTGGATTTAGGAGTGAGAAAGCTAGGTTTTTGTGTTGAAGTGGAAAGGAAATGGTTTGTCCCAGAATTCTGATGATCCAACTGCTCCCATTTATAGTTTTGACTTGAAGAGATCGATCTTCCTTGGGTGGAGATCGATCTGTTCCTCTAAAATCCCTCTTTTCTAAGACGTTTTAAAGGCAGGAGATCGATCTGTCGAGACTGGAGATCGATCTGCTGTCAAACAGAAGCTTAAGGAGATCGATCTGGTCTTATGGGAGATCGATCTGCTTCCAACCCGAGAGCTAAAGAGATCGATCTGCTTCCTTTGGAGATCGATCTGTTCCCTTCCATTTCTCACATAAGAGCATTCTGGCTCTCTCATATCGATCTCTCATCCTATGAGATCGATCTGGCCTTCACAAATTCCAGATTTCCTGCAGTTCCTCTTCAACAACCCTTACCAAACACCCTTAATTTGCTACCATGGTCATTTCCTCATTCATTCATCTTTGAGACTTGAAAATGGGATCCATCCTCACTACATACACATTAAAACTTGTGTAGAATCTTTGTATGACCAAATATATACGATATTACTCGAATGGAAATATACACTTATGTAAATCTTTCCTTCCATTTTACTATACTACTCATATTCCATTTCGATCACATTCTTCTCGTGTTCAAGTTTATTTCTTCCTACTCATTCATAATGCAACTTGTATGTATAATCACAATTCTTATTACAAGTGCGTACATAATCTTATGAACTTACATTGCATATACTTCACATTACAATACATCATCTTACTTATAATTTTATTTACATTCCCATGTTCCTATATACAGCTATACATGTACGGGGTCTCACATTATCCCCCACTTAGAGAATTTGGTCCTCCAAATTAGAACCAATTCAATCTGTGAATAACTCGGGATACTTTTCCCGCATCAAACTTTCCAGTTCCCATGTGGCCTCTTCCTCAGTGTGATGTTGCCACAAAACTTTAACCAATGATCGGTCTCTCGACATACGACATATCTTTCTTGAGCTCCAACGGCTCATAACTAATTACATGTGTCGGATCCGGGTAGTACTTCCGAAGCATAGAAACGTGGAAGACATTGTGGACTTCTGCTAGCTCAGGTGGTAAGGCTAGCCTATATGCTCCTTCTCCCACTCTATCCAAAATCTCGAAGGGACCAATGTAACGAGGACTTAATTTTCCTTTCTTCCCAAACCTCATTATTCCCTTAGAAGGAGATACTTTCAAAAATACAGACTCGCCAATATCAAACTCAAGTGGTCTCCGTCTCCTGTCAGCGTAGCTCTTTTGTCGACTTTGAGCTGTTCGCAGCCTCTCGTATATTATCCGAACATCCTCGGAGGCTTGCTTAACCAAATCGGGAGCGAGCAATTGTCTGTCACCAACTTCTTCCCAACCAATGGGCGATCGGCATCTACGACCGTATAGTGCTTCATAAGGGGCCATACCAATACTTGAGTGATGACTGTTATTGTAGGCGAACTCAATTAATGGCAAGTGATCGTCCCATGAGCCTCTAAAATCCAGCACACACGCTCTCAACATATCCTCCAGGGTCTGTATAGTCCTCTCTGACTGACCATCTGTCTGAGGATGAAAAGCGGTGCTAAAACTCAGTTGGGTCCCCATCGCTTCCTGAAAATGTCCCCAAAAGTGGGAAGTGAAGCGGGCATCCCGATCAGAAACAACACTCACTGGGACTTCATGCAATCTCACTATTTCTCGCACATACAGGTTCGCCAGTGCACTCAATGTATCTGTAGATCTCATGGCTAAGAAATGTGCCGATTTCGTTAACCGATCTACTATCACCCATATCGCATCATGGTTCTTACGGGTTCTCGGTAACCCTATCACAAAATCCATGGTGACATGCTCCCACTTCCATGTTGGTATCGATAGAGGTTGTAATAATCCTCCTGGTTTCTGATGTTCGACTTTTACTTGCTGACAAATGAGACATCTAGCGACATACTCAGCTATGTCTCTCTTTATTCCAGACCACCAATATGCTTTTCGGAGATTTTGATACATCTTACTACTCCCCGGGTGTATCGTGTATCTTGACGAGTGTGCCTCTGATAAGATCAGCTTTCTCAGCTCTACATCCTTAGGAACACATATTCTATCTCTAAACCTTAGTATTCCATCTGGACTCAATATAAAATCAGCACCCTTCCCTTTCCGGATTTGGCTAATCATGCCAATACACCATTGATCAATTTGCTGAGCTTGTCGGATTCTCTCAATCAACTCCGGTTCTAATCTCAAGCTAGCAATAATCCCATAGCTGCCAATCTCAGGTAGGGTCATATCAAGACTAAGGTTCGTGAATTGTTCCAACAACTCGTGCTCTCTAACCATCATATGAGATACCAACCCGAGACTCTTCCGACTCAATGCATCGGCAACCACATTTGCCTTCCCCGGGTGGTATAAGATCTCACAATCATAGTCCTTGAGGAGTTCCAACCACCTCCTCTGTCTCATGTTTAACTCCTTTTGTGAGAATAGATATTTCAGACTCTTATGATCCGTAAAGATCTGAAATCTCTCACCATATAAGTAGTGGCGCCATATCTTCAGCGCAAACACTACGGCCGCTAAGTCCAAATCGTGAGTGGGGTAGTTCTTCTCATGATCTTTCAACTGCCTAGATCCATAAGCTACTACCCTTCCATCTTGCATCAAAACACAGCCTAGTCCTTGATGCGAAGCATCTGTATACACCGAGTAATTCCCTGAACTGTTAGGGATGACAAGAACTGGCGCGGTAGTTAATCTGCGCTTAAGTTCCTGAAAACTCCTCTCACAAGCTTCATCCTATGAAAACTCCACACTCTTCCTCGTAAGACGTGTCAATAGAGCAGCTAATCTAGAGAAACCTTCTACAAATCTTCTGTAGTAACCAGCCAATCCCAGAAAACTTCTGATCTCTGTGACTATCCTAGGTTGTTCCCACTGAACAACTGCTTCAATCTTGGATGGATCTACTGACACCCCATCCTTCGATATAACATGGCCTAGAAAAGAAATCTGTTCTAGCCAAAAGTCACATTTGTTAAGCTTGGCATATAACCTTTTCTCTCGGAGGGTTTGCAAAATAATCCTTAAGTGCTGCTCATGCTCTTCTCTGGACCTTGAATACACCAATATATCATCAATGAAAATAATTACGAATTGGTCCAGGTATGGCTTGAATACTTCGTTCATTAGAGCCATAAAAGCTGCCGGCGCATTGGTCAACCCAAAAGGCATCACTAAGAATTCGTAATGGCCATAGCGGGTACGAAATGCTGTCTTGGGCACATCCTCCTTCCGAATCTTTAATTGATGATACCCAGACCTCAGATCTATCTTGGAGAAGATCTGTGCTCCCCGAAGCTGATCCAATAAATTGTCAATGCGTGGCAAGGGGTACTTATTCTTGATGGTAGCCTTGTTTAACATCCGATAGTCAATGCACAACCTGAGGCTCCCATCTCTCTTCTTCACAAACAATACCGGGGCTCCCCATGGTGAGACGCTCGGTCTTATGAACCCCTTCTCTAACAACTCTTGCAGCTGTTTCCTTAATTCCTCTAACTCAACTGGAGCCATCCTATATGGTGACTTCGATATTGGTTCGGTTCCAGGCGTCAAGTCTATACTGAATTCTGTTTCTCTATCAGGTGGCAATCCTGGTAGATCGTCTGGAAAGATATCAGGGAATTCTCTGACCACTGAGATGTCCTCCATATCCGGATGTACTTTGTTCAAATCCACCACATAAGCAACAAAACCTTCAAAACAACACTCAAGCCATTTATACCAAAGTACTTTACTTAACACAAAATTTAAGATTTCATTTCTTCTCTTAAAATCTTACAACACATTCTTCAGGTAGAGAAAACTTAATGGTCTTAGAACGACAGTCTATGACAGCATGATTGGCGGCTAACCAATCCATTCCTAAAATTACATCAATGTCATACATATTCAACAAAATCAAGTTGGCTGTCATGCACTTATCTCCCACCCTCACTTTACAATCTTTATACACTTGTTCAACTAATTGGCTCACTCTCATGGGAGTACTTATCAGTAAAGTCCTACTCAAGTATGTGGGCTCTACAAAACCTTTTAACTTAGATGCACATGCAGGTGATATGAAGGAATGCGTAGCACCAGAATTAAACAAAGCTATAGCCTCTAGATTGAAAATCAAGATTGTACCTTTTATCACTTCAGAAGAGGTATCAGCCGATGCCTGATCTATCGCATACACCCTGCCTTGACCCACAACTTGTTTTCCTTTTTCTTCAGCCGAGGCTTTCTTTCTTGCAGGAGGTGCAACTGTAGGAACCCTCTCTGGCTCTTTACCCCTTATGGAATTGCCTCAACTATCTCCGGGCACTCTCTGGCATAATGTCCAAATTTACCACATCTGAAGCATCTGGTACCCTGAAGATGACATGGCCTACCACCATGGTATCGACCGCATAACCTACACTGATCTGTAGTCGGTCGGGGTCCACCAATCACTATACCCCTGGCTGGTGTCTGAGTCGGAGGCATAAAAGGTCTAGCAACCTTTTTCTGGAACTCATCTACCTCTCTCCGACGCTTACTCATGAATTTTCGACCAAATTTGGCACTCTTGCCATCTCCCAGCTTCCTCGGACCCTTGTCCTTACCCCAACTAAACTCAGAAATCTGCAAGTCATGATCCTGCTCGCATAACTGGGCCCGTCGCTCGGCCTCTCTATATGTAGCGACATAAAATGGGGCCAACTTCGCTCGGATCAAAGGCCTCAGTCCATCTACAAATCTAAGGACTCTGATAGCCTCACTCCTGATCGAGTCCGGATCGTATCTACCCAGTGAAGTGAATCGTGACTCGTACTCATCAACTGTTCGATTCCCTTGAGTCAGATTCAGAAATTCCGTCTGTAGTCTCCGTCGAGCAGTATCTGGGATGTATTGCTCTCTGAAAACATCCAAGAACATATCCCAAGTGATAACCATTCCTTGAGCTCTTAACATCGGCCTAGTGGACTTCCACCAGTGCTCTGCTTCGCCTCTCAATACAAAGGCCGCAAGCGCTACTCTCTCCGTAGCTGAACATCTACAGAAGTCGAATAACTTCTCCATTTGACTGATCCAGTCCTCAGCCACCGTCGGATCCTTTATCCCGCTAAATGAAGGAGGCTTAAAGTTCATAAAATGCCTCAATCTTTCCATATCACAATCATATCCATACCCAAATCATCATCATGCTGATGTGGGGCTACCGGAGGAGGTACCGGTCGAATATGAGGTTCCCGTGGCCTAGCCGGTTCAGCTTGCGCAGGTGCAACATTCTCAGGTTCAGGTGCAGCTGCTGGGGGATTGGTGCAGCCTGTCCCGCTGTACCAGGTGTACCCTCAAACCTAGCCATGATCTGACCCATCATGGTCATCATCGTGCGCATGTCTTCCTCCAATCGAGTTATTCGAGGATCAGAAGCCTCTATCTGTTCCTGGGGCTCATGACTAGAGGATGATCTACTGTGCCTCTCAGTCCTGTCATTTTGCCCTCGAGCTCTCGAGCTCTCTCCCCTCTTGCGGTGTCTCTCAGGCATAACTCACTAGCCTGATAACTTTCCTGCGTTATAACAAACATTTAATTCACTACCAACTCCGCACACACATTTGTATCTAAATATCGCACAGTAACTTGGGGATGTATGTTTTCTTAGTCCTAAGCATCAACTCACATCAGACCAACCAAGCTTTGATACCTAGCCTGTCATGCCCCACTTTTGGGAACCCTTCTATCCATACATTCTCTACTACGGTTGGGCTGTGAGAAGATGCAATTACTAAAAATTCATTCATTTACAGCGGAATATTTAAAACTTTAATTCACACTCTCAGGTGTGTGTGTAAATACACAAAATTACTTGTATAAATACCATGTGCTTACATATCATCCCCATAATACTGTCTACAATTCCAAGACATAACTGTGCGATATAATATATTAGATACAAAATACTCGTGTATACAAATCTTATACCTTTGCGGATTGTGGGAGCTGTTAAACACAAAAGATCTAGAGGTCACCGCTCTCTTACTTCTCAGTACCTGGAGGGGAAAATAGTGGGATGAGCAAACCACAGCTCAGTAAGAAAATGTATGCTAGCAGGTAGATATCGTACTACCTACATAGCTCATGCATGCATCAACCAAAACCATGTTTTCGTTATAAATGGAAACATCATACGAACAATGCATTTAAACACATGTTTCTCAATAGCATTTTCGTGTAAATCAAATGTCAAACTTCCATTTAAAACATGCTCATAAATAGTGCCCTCACGGCACGAATGTGAAATTAGAGATTTATCAAAAACACGAAATCTCTTTCACTTCTCAAATCATTCTTTCTCGCAAATCTCTTTCTTTTCTGAGATTGTCTCTGTTTCTCGAATCTCTGAGACAGGCATGGAATTTTCGGCAATCAAATATCCACGACTTATGGCCATAGTCAGTGATCCCAGGCCTCACTGATCAGGTGTGCACAGGGTATCACTTCGCCTGAAGGGGGATGGGTCAATCCTACCCTCCGGCTCATCTCAATCCACCTCATCTTCTCGTATACTCACGGTGAAAATACGTTGTGTGTCATCTACGCGATACTCGTACTCACGTGCACCTAGCACGGTACATAGTATACCAACGGGTGACTACACTATTCTACGTACGACCGTGGACCCAAGTCCATACTCCAACTCCGATGGACTTTTTATCCTAAACCATGTCTCATATACCAGGCGAGCAAGCAGGGTGACAAACAGTCAACGCAAAGCTCCAGCGCGGTACGATCTATCGTTAAGGCCCAGCCCGTTCAAATGGCCGTTGGCTGGTATCCCCTTGGGTCCCAGACCCCCAGGTTTACCTTAACTCAACAAAACAGGTGCGAACAAAGTTCCCGCACTTTCTCAAAACCCTCGTGCGAGTTAAAACTCCCGCACGGTACATCAAGGCATTAAAACGGGTGTGAGCTAGCGCTTCAACACCAAATCTTATCTCAAAACTGATAGATGGCTATTTTCTCTTTCAAAACTCAAAACACGTTTATTCATACAGCATGACTCATCATGCTAAAACATGTAAAATTAGCCAACCTATCATCAACATTTCTCAATCATCAATAACAATATAAAATTGAGAATATCATTGAAAACATGCATAACATGCTATTTCCTTACCCTATCCCATTTCTCAATACATATATACATCTTAGTACTTTTCATACGTCCATATCATTTCATAGAATTATAATATCGTACTAGTCCTAGCAATATATCTACGAAATTGTTGTAATTACGTACGAACATCTCTATAGCTAACACCCAGTCCCTTACCTCGCTTTACTTGTGTGCAACTATCCGCCTTTATGCTTCTTGCGTTCTCATCTCGACTTGCTCCGGCGTATCATCCGAAGCTGAAATTCATCCATCAACATTTGAGTTAATGTTTCTAACTCTTATTCAACTAAGCATTTATCCAATGCCTTAATTACATATTTTTACCCTTTGTGGTAAATCTCACAATTTTATCCCAATATCAACATGTCCAAACCATTCCCACAGCCTAATCATCCACTCAAGATATCTCATTTATCATAAACACTTCCACACTCCACTTTCTCACACTTGACTATTTCTATGTTATATTCATTTCATACCATTCTAGCTAGTTCTATCCACAACATGCACACCCAAACATCTTTATAATCATTAACTAAACCAATGTACTTGGATTTGTGCATTAGAACTTACCTCATTGGATTTCCTCTTGCTCCAATTAGGATTGCACTTTATTTCTTCAATCCATCAAATGGGGAAATGCCTCTAGACTATGTTGTTCTTCTTTTTGTTGTGAACAACTTTGTCTCTAATAGACTCTCCTTAAATCTTACAGAAAATGGCTGGATTTAGGAGTGAGAAAGCTAGGTTTTGTGTTGAAGTGGAAAGGAAATGGTTTGTCCCGAAATTCTGATGATCCAACTGCTCCCATTTATAGTTTTGACTTGAAGAGATCGATCTTCCTTGGGTGGATATCGATCTGTTCCTCTAAAATCCCTCTTTTCTATGACGTTTTAAAGGCAGGAGATCGATCTGTCGAGACTGGAGATCGATCTGCTGTCAAACAGAAGCTTAAGGAGATCGATCTGGTCTTATGGGAGATCGATCTGCTTCCAACCCGAGAGCTAAAGAGATCGATCTGCTTCCTTTGGAGATCGATCTGTTCCCTTCCATTTCTCACATAAGAGCATTCTGGCTCTCCCAGATCGATCTGTCATCCTATGAGATTGATCTGGCCTTCACAAATTCCAGATTTCCTGCAGTTCCTCTTCAACAACCCTTACCAAACACCCTTAATTTGCTACCATGGTCATTTCCTCATTCATTCATCTTTGAGACTTGAAAATGGGATCCATCCTCACTACATACACATTAAAACTTATGTAGAATCTTTGTATGACCAAATATATACGATATTACTCGAATGGAAATATACACTTATGTAAATCTTTCCTTCCATTTTACTATACTACTCATATTCCATTTCGATCACATTCTTCTCGTGTTCAAGTTTATTTCTTCCTACTCATTCATAATGCAACTTGTATGTATAATCACAATTCTTATTACAAGTGCGTACATAATCTTATGAACTTACATTGCATATACTTCACATTACAATACATCATCTTACATATAATTTTATTTACATTCCCATGTTCCTATATACAGCTATACATGTACGGGGTCTCACATTAACTACTCTAAATTAATGCTCTAAATATTTACAACCTAGATATGTAAAAAACTAGAATTATACCTAAGAATAATTTCACTAATATTAGTCAATGGCTAATCGTGATTCTCCGGCAACGACGTCAAAAACTTGATACGCGACTTCCTAACTACTTAGATGTGTAAACCGCTAGTGCACGGGTCGCGCAAGTAATAACGAAAATTGAGTCCCAGATTATCATCCCATAGAGAATATAATCAGCCTAACTAAGTACCAGTTAATTTTACCCTAAGTATATCTTAGCAAAGCATGAGTATTAAAAGGGTGATCTACAAAGTTTAATTTGAAAATACTGGTAGACAATGAAAATATGAAAATTATAAAATAAATAAAATAGAGCAAAAATTACTTACAGAGCACAAAGAAAATAAAAGCGATAATCTGCAAAAGAAAATTACTGCAACTAGAATTAATTAGTGCAAATAGACTAAGGTACAAATATAAGAGAATGTAAAATAAAATGAATAAAACTAGAGAATTCTAATATGAAAATAAAATTGCATATCTAAAGCAAAATAATCTAACCTAAGATCTAGAGAAATAATGCTTGAGAAATAATTAAATCTTAAATATATGCAAGAAAATAATTAAATTAAAAATTCAACTGCATAAAAAATTAATATTTAATCTAAACTAAAATCTAAAGCTCTTAAATCTATCACTCCTAATCATATGCAATTTAATTAAAGTAATGAAGTATTACCTAAACTAATTAAAAAGTGTGCTAAATTAAAATAGTACTAAACTACTAATAATAAACTCTTAAACTATTGTAAACAAAACTACAAAATAAATATAAACATTAAAACATTGGCTACGCACTGCTAGCACTGCTATCGGCTGTGCATTTCTCTCTGCCATGCAAAACGTTACTGCACTGTACCAAATTTCAGTTGACATTCTCTATTGTACTGCTTCCTGCTTCAATAACGCCACCATGCAGCACAACAACACAATCTTCAGCTACGCACTCCATCTTTCTGTCTGCACTGTACTGCGTTGCTCCTTGCAGCAACCTGCGGTGAACCATGCCATCCAGCACCTATCCTCTGCTCTTGCTGTCCACGTAAAGCTTCAACCGAATCTAGCCAACTGCTGCCTCAGTTACCACGTCCCGCAGATTAAGCACACCAGGGGATGTCCAGCAAATGGGAGTAGCATCAACAAAATGTCCAGCACCCCTCCTACATAATCGAAGATAATGAACAGTACGAGAGCAACACAATAGAGCAGAACAGAGGTGGCTAATGGATGCTTGAAGAAACAATAAAACTAAACATCAACAACATTAAGAAAAAGAAGAAATGAAACTAATAGAAACTAAAGCAGTAAATGTAAACAAAATATGCAAACTGGAATGAACCAGAGAGCTAAGGCCACCGTTTCTAGCTTTCTCTTCCCCTCAACAGCAGCACATAACCCAGCTCTTGCTTTCTTATGTCTGCTTCAACGAACTCCATTCTGCCTCCCGCTTCTGCCCGATGTAGCTCTGCACTGCTTCACGCACTACCTTGTCATAGGAGATGAACCGGCTGCTGGTCAAGTTACTGCCAGCAACACAGCAGGACACTTCATAAACAGCAGAAAAGACGAAAGAAAATTTTGTAGAAATACAGAACAAAGGAAATAACGTGAAGAAAACAGAGTGCGAAACTTAACGCAGGAAACTAAAAACGTGAATGTAGAAGTAGAAGGAACAATGCAGCAGAGAATTTTAAAAGAAAACAATAGCACTAAAGAAGAAACAAGGAAAAAGTAAAGCAGAAAGAAGTGAAAAAAATTTTAACACAGTAAATAAATAAAAACAGAGCACAACAGAGATGCCCGTTGTTTATGGCAACAGCAAAATGACAATATCAACTAAGAAGACAACGTGAGGCATAATAAGCATGAACCATTAACAGAAACCGATTATAGAACCATGAAACAACAGGAAACATGAATGCAGAATAGAACTTGAAGCTATATGATTAAAACCAGAAAGTTCTACAAACTGAAAGTGCATAAAACTGTAATAAAAAAAAAAAAAAATTGGAACAAGGAAAAAAAGGGAAGAAGATATTGGCTATGAGTATGAGAAAAGAAAACACGGTTCCACCCAGCTTCTCTGCCTAAGCCACAGCGTTCACGTCCGGCCACCCAGCGGGTCAGCATAGCAGCAACACCACACAAGCCTAGGAATAGTAGCCAGCAAAACCGGATGATGCAAAAGTTCGAATAGTAAACAAGCTAAAATCGAAACCAAAGGAAATATGTTAAGACAAGCATGGAAAGATTTGAAGGATGAGCTGCTGTCACCAAGCTCTACATAAGAACAATAAGAAAAAAACCAAAAAAGAAAACTATCATAAAAGAAGAAAGTAAAACCGATATTAAAGCAAGGCAAAATGAAATTGTTTCATTGAAGAAATTTTAAATGTGCCGTAAAAGTAACAATGTGAGAACTTGCAAAACAAGAAAAGATTGGTGGATGCCACCATTAACGTGAAAACCCAAGAAAAACTAGAGAATAATAAACCTAAAATCTAGCAATAAAACTTTAATCTAAAAATTCTAAAAACTACTTGGTTTCCAATTGCCTCATCATTTTCTATTTATACACAAAATTTGAGGGTACACGGGTAATTTCCAATCTTCGATGAGTGGGTATTGTTTGGCCACTTGTCTTCACACCATTGGCTTCTAGAGAAGATATTTCCTTGTCATTTGTCTTCTTGTAGACTTGGATATGCAAGGTGGCATGGATTGTGTCTTCCATGAGATGGTCACGATGTCCGTTGATCTTGTCCTTCAAAGGCGAATAAAAAATGGGCATTCGGCATCACATGTGTCCAGAAGAATGGTGACTCGTGCTGCGAAATGGTAGTGGTCCAGTCTCTTTTGTAGCCCATTTTTAGTCCATTTTCTACTGAAATGACTGAAATTCATCCGCATTTAATTTATCTGCAAACATGATAATTTTAATTAAATTGAAGGGTAATTAATAAAATAATATGGGGATTAAAATAATTAATTCAGAAATTAAATACAAATAATTCTATTTTAATAGAATTATCACAACCCCCAAACTTGAACTTTTCCTTGTCCTCAAGCAAAACAAAATAAAAATAGGAACTGACAAGTACCAAACATATTGATTTCCCCAATATTATTCTTAAAGAAAAAGTACAAACTCTGAAATCAAAGATTCACAATTATAAGTCCAACACAGAAAATCATTCAATCATAAGTCTTAACCTAAATTGGACTCCTCGTGTGTGTGTGTGAAAATGTCAAAGCCACTTCACTGTATATTACCCGGATCAGATTATGCAAACACAGTAAATGCAAAGTCAATGACAAGTGATCATTCCCATAAGTTTGCTTTTCACTTCTCTCTCCACTAATGTATTCACACTTAACTAAAGATCAGGACTTCATTAAACTTGTAATGTAAGGCTAGGGCTAAGGTATGATAAAGTCGATTTAGGTTTAATTACCCCTTAACATGCATTACTTCTATGATCTTTGATGTAAAAGCTCATATTTGTTCCCCTAAACTTATTTATTTTGCTAAACATTTTTATTCTATTTTTGTATTTTTCTTTTCTTTTTTTTTTTTACTTTCACTATCACCTATAGCCCATATGTACATAGCTCAAAATATTTCCTAATGAAATTACACGCTTTCGGGGTAAGGGATAGGAAAATAGTGTTTAAGTTAAGGAAAAGTATGCAAGTGTATTTACAGAGAAAAGCTTATTTGGCCCATATGGGTGACTAGGGGTAAAATATGTACAAGGATGACCAGAAAGGCTCAAACGATCCAAAGATGGCCTAAATGATTTCCCTAATTAAGTGTGATCTAATATTTCTCCTCGAGATAAGATCAAACAAATTCTAGAATATGATGAACAAAATCAACTGAAAAAATGCAATTCTATATCCAAATAAGCTTTCTCTAAATAAGTATACAGATTAATGGCATGACATGTGCATAAAATGTGGCAATTATAATCAGAATCAAGACAAATTCAAGAATTCAACTTCATGCTTTTCCTACAATCATGCTTCTTATTCAATCAAAGTCAGACTAAATCATAGGGTTATATCATCGAAATATGGGAAAAACCACATATTAAGTACTAAATCATCCTAAAATCAAACAATGTAAGCTCATATTTTCGTAAAATTTTGGAATTCTACTAAAAAGTTTTCAAAAGTGCTCAAGTCAATCCCCTCCCTCAAACTTAAAGTACGCAGTGTCCTCAGTGTGCAGATAATATAAGAATTGAAGCTCGAGAATAAAATACTCCCCTATATGATGATGAAGAACAATTGAAGCTTGATGAGAGAGTGTTGCTGCAAAGGCCAGTCGTCTGGACACGCGTGATGCCAGGTGTCCGTATTTTATTCGCTCCGAAATGATAAGATCGACGAACACCGTGCCAACCTTCTGGAAGACACACGCTGGACCATATCGCACAACCAATTAGACAAAAAGACGAATTATGTGTAAATATCTACTCTGCAGTAAATCAAATGAAGACAAGTGGCCAAACAATGCCAACTCATATAGGATGGAAAAATTATCATTGTACCCCTAAATGTGTGTATAAATAGAATATGATGGCAATTGAAAAAAGAGGAAGTAGGAGTAGGGTAAGTAGCTAGGGTAGGAGTAGTGTAGAGTAATTTAGGAGTAGTTTTAGTTTTTAGAATAGTTTAAAGTTTTATTTTTAAAAGCTTTATTGTTAGATTTTATTTTATTTTTTCATTTTCAAGCAATTCCCGTTAGTAGTTTATTTTTAGCTACCACTGTTCTTACTACCTCTTTATTACTATTCATGGCTTCCTTCCATGAAAAATAAATTTCCATTTAGCTTTTCATTAAGCTCGGTTTTACTCTTTTCTTTTATGATAATTTTTTTTGTTTCTTTTGATCTATTTTATTATTTGTTGAGTTAATGTATTTTGAAATGACAAAACATGTTAAAACAATAATGTTAAGATGGTATACAAACATGTTTAGAAGATATCAGGACCAGAACTTAGAGTTCTGCTGATGAGAGATCGATCTGGGGTATGAGAGATCGATCTCCTGGGATTATACTTGATGAGAGATCGATCTCATGATGGAAGAGATCGATCTGGCAAGCCTTAAAACGGTGTAAAGGGTTTAAGGTAAAAAGAGATCGATCTGCAAGGGTTAAGAGATCGATCTGCTCTAAGTCAGAGAACTTAGGAGATCGATCTGATAAGGAAGAGATCGATCTGCTCAAAGTCAGTGAGCTTTAGAGATCGATCTGGTGTATTGAGAGATCGATCTTGCCTCAAACAGAGAGGATAGGAGATCGATCTGCCTATTCGACAGATCGATCTGCCTCTGCCTATTTAAACTAACAGATCGATCTGGTAATGTATAAGATCGATCTCCCTGTGTATTTGTGCTTTGTCATTGCAGGATTTAAAACTAGGAGATCGATCTGGCCAAGATAGGAGATCGATCTGTCTGACCACTGGAGGTTCCCAACGGCTATTTTCTTCAAATCTCAACGGGAAAAACTGCATTTAATGCCCCAACTACCCAACCTTCAGTATATAACCAAGCATTGAAGACAAAGCAAAGAGAGAGACTATCACTGAATATTCCAAACATTCTCAAGCTTTAATTCTTTCATTCATTGTATCTCTATTGCTCATTTTATTGAGATTAATTGTACAAGCTTATGTACTACAAGCTTTGTTAGTCCTACCCACTAAAAAGCCTTATTCTGTATTCATCCACACCTTAAAAGAAAAGAGGATTGTTCCTCAGTGAGTGTTATTGTAAAAGGGTGAATACATTTTCTGTATTGCTAAGGGTAGAGAGGTTATTCCTTAACCTGTAAAAGGAACTTTGTAAACTCTGTTGAAAGAGAGAAAGAAACCACTTGACAAGAAGGTCAAGGAGAGAGGACGTAGGCAAGAGTTGGCCGAACCTCTATAAGTCGCTGTGTTTGTTTTTCTTTCCCTCTCTTTGCATTAAATTGTTATATTGCACTGTTTTATTCATTATCACTTGTGTTTAAATTGTGATTGTTTTAAAATCTCCCATAATTGTTAGAAAACCGATTCACCCCCCCTCTCGGTAGAGCCAACAATTGGTATCAGAGCTAGGACTCTCTAATCACATAGGAACAACTTCCTAAGAGTAGAAACGATCAAATGGCTCATAACAATGTAGCAACTAATTTGATAGGAGAGGGGCACTCCACTGTTAGACCTCCCATGTTCAATGGTGAACATTATTCTTATTGGAGGACTAGGATGATGCTATTTATTCAAGCAAACGATTATGAAGTATGGAGAATTATAGTTAAGGGACCTCAAATCCCTACGAAGAAAATAGAGGGAAGAGATATTCCCAAAGAAGAAGATGAATGGGACTCTAATGACATTAAATGTGCACAACTAAATGCTAAAGCTATGCACACATTATTTTGTGCTTTAGGTCCTAATGAATATAATAGAGTATCCGGGTGTGATAATGCCAAGCAAATATGGGATAAATTGGCAATAACTCATGAGGGTACAACCCAAGTGAAGGAGACAAAAGTAGGTATGCTCACACATGATTATGAGCTCTTTAGGATGAAGGAAGAAGAATCCATTAGTGATATGTTCACTAGGTTTACCGATATAATCAATGGATTAAAATCTTTAGGAAAAATATATTCTAATATTGAAATGGTAAAGAAGATTTTAAATAGCTTACCTAAGTCATGGGAAGCTAAAGTGACAGCAATAGAGGAATCTAAGGATCCACACACATTATCCTTAGATGAATTAATAGGTTCCTTGCTAACTTATGAGATGAAGCTTAAAAGAAATGAAGAGCCACCCAAGAAAGTGGGTGTTGCTCTAAAATCCACTACTGAAAAAGAAATTAAAAATGAGAGTGGCAGTGAGGAGGATATTGAAATGGCAATGTTTGCCAAAAGATTCAATAAATTCATGAGGATGAGAGCTGGTAATAGCTATAGGAGAAACAATAGGAGAGAACAAGAGGAATTAGGTAGAAAAGACTCTATTGTATGTTTTGAATGTAAAAAACCTGGACACATAAAGTTTAACTGCCCTCTTCTCAAAAGATCTAATGATAGGTTTCATAAAAAGAAGGCGATGGTAGCAACATGGAGTGATAGTGATTGCTCCGATGATGAATCAAATGAAGACATTGCCAACCTATGCTTCATGGCTATTGATGATGATGAAAAGGTAACTTCTAATATCAATGAATACTCTTTTGATGAACTGCAAGATGCATTTGATGATTTAGCATTAGAGTATGAATCTATGAGCATGAAGTATAAAAAGTTAATATCTAAATTAAAAAGGGAAAATGAGATAATGTTACAAGATAATTTGGAATGTGAGAAGAAACTAGAGATTGCAAATCTAGAAATTTCTGACCTTAAGGAGAAAAATAGGAATTTACATAACTCCTTTAATAGGTTTCACATGGGGCAACAAAAGCTAGATAGCATGTTAGAAACCCAAAGAGCATTTTTTGACAAAAATGGCTTAGGATATAATGCACAAAGTAGGGAGACCCATCTTAAGAGTTTCATTGCTAGGAAGAGCATGAATAAACCTGAAATTACTTGTTCATATTGTAATAAGAAGGGACATAAGTCACATTATTGCAATATAAAGATAAGGAATCTTAAAAGAAAAATTGTAAAAAGAATATGGATTCCAAAAGAGGTAATTCATTCCAAGGACTGCAATGCATTAGCAAAATGGATCCCAATGGGATCAAGAATTGCATTTACTAACCTTCAAGGACCCAAGAGAATTTGGGTACCTAAGACTTGAGTGTGTTTATTTTTGTTTGTTGTAGGTGATTGAGCATAGCCACAAAGCTAAAACAAAAGAAGCTTGGTACTTAGATAGTGGATGCTCAAGGCACATGACGGGTGATAAAAGCCATTTCAATTCCTTCAAATCAAAAATTGGTGGAGAAGTCACTTTTGGGGACAACTCCAAAGGCCAAGTGGAAGGGAATGGCTCAATAGGTAATGATCATTTCTCCTTAGAAAAAGTATTACTTGTTAGGGGTCTAAAGCATAACTTGCTAAGCATTAGTCAACTTTGTGACAAAGGTTACAAAGTAATTTTTGATTGCATGAAATGTAATGTTATAGATCCTAAGTCAAATAAAATTCTTCTTCTAGGTCATAGGCAAGGTAACATATATATAGTCTACCTTAATGAACTCAAAAATGAAAACATATGCTTAATGGTAGATAATAAAAAGGAATCTTGGTTATGGCATAGAAGACTAGGCCATGCAAGCATGAGTGTGCTATCTAAGTTAGCTAGAAAGGATCTAGTTGTAGGCTTACCCAAAATACCCTTTGAGCATGAAGAAATATGTGAAGCTTGTGTTAAAGGAAAACACAAGAGGACAACCTTTAAGCCTAAGAATAGTGTATCCACCTCTAGGCCTCTTCAATTACTACATTTAGACTTATTTGGACCCACTAGAACCACTAGCCTAGGTGGAAAACACTATGGATTTGTAATAGTTGATGATTACACTAGGTACACTTGGGTGTTCTTTTTGAGAGTAAAGAATGAAGCCTTAGAGAAATTCATAACTTACTCAAAGGTGACTCAAAATGAAAAAGGATATACAATAACAAGCATTAGAAGTGATCATGGCAAAGAATTCGAAAATATAGGATTTGATGAGTATTGCAATGATCAAGGAATTAGTCATAACTTTTCAGCCCCTAGGACACCACAACAAAATGGTGTAGTTGAGAGAAGAAATAGAACTTTGGAAGAGATGGCTAGGACCATGTTATGTGAAAATAACTTGCCAAAGTACTTTTGGGCTGAAGCAATAAACACATCATGTTATATAATCAATAGAGCTATGATAAGACCCATGCTAAAGAAAACTCCTTATGAGCTCTACAAAGGTAAGAAGCCTAACATTAGTTACTTCCATCCTTTTGGCTGCAAATGCTTTGTTCTAAATAATGGAAAAGATAATTTAGGAAAATTTGATGCCAAAAGTGATGAGGGAATATTTCTAGGATATTCATTGAATTCAAAGGCTTATAGAATTTATAACAAAAGAACATTAATGGTTGAAGAATCTATTCATGTTGTATTTGATGAATCAAATAATATATCTAAAGATTCAACCAACAATGATGAAAATGTTGAGATATTTGATGAAGGCTTAGAAGATGACTTTCTAGAAAAGCTTGATTTGAATAAAGAAGATGAAGAAGAAATAGAAGTTTTAGAAAGAGAACCTAGAGCACCAAGAGAGTTAGGATATGTAAAAGATTGTGAAATAGTAGGAGATCCAACTCTTGGAGTTAGAACTAGGTCATCCTTAAGGAATATGTGCCAATATATAGCCTTTGTATCTCAAATAGAGCCTAGGAATGTCAATGAAGCCTTAGAGGATAATAATTGGTTCCTAGCAATGCAAGAAGAGTTAAATCAATTTGAGAGAAGCAAAGTATGGAAACTAGTTCCAAGGCCTAGTGATCACTCTATAATTGGAACTAAATGGATATTCAAGAACAAAATGGATGAAAATAGTGTGATCATAAGGAATAAGGCTAGGCTAGTTGCTCAAGGCTATAGACAAGAGGAAGGCATAGACTATGATGAAACATATGCACCGGTAGCTAGATTAGAGGCAATAAGAATGTTACTTGCCTTTGCATGTTATAAAGATTTCAAGTTATATCAAATGGATGTAAAGAGTGCATTCTTAAATGGTTTCATTAATGAAGAAGTCTATGTAGAGCAACCTCCCGGATTTGAAAATCATGAATTTCCTGAACATGTTTTCAAATTGTCTAAGGCACTTTATGGGTTAAAACAAGCTCCTAGAGCTTGGTATGAAAGGTTGTCAAAGTTCTTAATAGAAAAAGGATTCTCAAGAGGAAAGGTAGACACCACATTATTCATCAAAAATAAAAATAAGGACTTACTAGTTGTACAAGTATATGTAGATGATATTATTTTTGGTTCAACTAATGAGTCTTTATGTCAAGAGTTTGCTAAGATCATGCAAGGGGAATTTGAGATGAGCATGATGGGAGAACTCACATTCTTCTTGGGACTTCAAGTGAAGCAAACAAAGGATGGAACATTCATCAATCAAGCAAAGTACACCAAGGACTTGCTCAAGAGATTTGGGATGGACAATTGCAAACCTCAAACCACTCCAATGGGCACCAACATCAAGCTTGACAAAGATGAAAGTGGTAAGTGTGTAGACACTAAACTCTATAGGTCTATGATTGGCTCTTTGCTTTATTTAACTGCTAGTAGACCAGATATATTGTTTAGTGTGTGCCTTTGTGCTAGATTTCAATCCTCTCCTAGGGAATCACATCTATTGGCAACTAAGAGAATTTTTAGATACCTCAAAGATACTCCCTCACTAGGACTTTGGTATCCCAAAGACTCCACTTTTGCCCTTCATGCATTTTCAGATGCTGATTTTGGAGGCTGCAAAATAGATAGGAAAAGTACTTCAGGTACTTGCCAATTCTTAGGAAATAGGTTAATTTCTTGGTTCTCCAAGAAGCAGAACAGTGTTGCTCAGTCCACAACTGAAGCTGAGTATATAGCAGCTGGTAGTTGTAGTGCTCAAGTGTTGTGGATTAAACAACAAATGAGAGATTATGGCATTGACATGAAACAAGTGTCTATTAAATGTGATAATACCAGTGCCATTAATCTGTCTAAGAATCCTATACAGCACTCCAGAACCAAGCACATAGAGATTAGACATCACTTCCTTAGAGATCATGTACAAAAAGGGGATATAATCTTAGAGTATATTGATACTACACATCAAATAGCTGATATATTCACCAAACCCCTTGATAGAGATAGGTTCTGTATCCTTAGAGGTGAATTAGGACTCATGAGTATGCCTTAGGACTTTCATGTTGTAAAAATCTTGATTTCAAGTTGATTTTTAAAGAGTTTTTGCAAAAATTTTCTGGCAAAGAGGATGAGAGATCGGTCTCCTTGTGATATAGATCGATCTCCATGCTTCTATCAAGCCTAAATTATCAAGGTTAAGCTAAGCAGATCGATCTTCTAACCATAAGATCGATCTCCTTTCGTCTCTGTTTAGAGGCAGATCGATCTGTCCACACGACAGATCGATCTCATCAAGCTTTCGCATTCTACAGATCGATCTGTGCATGTACCAGATCGATCTCCTTAAGCCTCTGTTTGTGACCAGATCGATCTGTCCCTACGACAGATCGATCTCTCTTCGCTTCTGGGAGTACCAGATCGATCTGTCGCCTCGACAGATCGATCTCCTATGCCTTGGAGTATAAATACCCGCGAAAAATCCCCAAATCTCCCAAAACCTAAAATTCAAATTCTCCAATTCCCTCGCATCCTCTTCTTCAATTCCTCCTCAGATCGATCCTCGTACAGTCTTCCTTGCGTCTCGGTGTCAAAATTTCGGTATAGTAACCTACATTTCTCACGAATTTCTCAAAAATTTTCTCTGATTTGTGTTGTTATTCATTCTAGGGCAACTTAGGTACTGTTTCATTGCTTCTCTCTTTGTTGAATTCATTTAGCAAATCTTTAAGGTCTAAGATAATGCCTAGGAAGTCAGTAGCAAACAAACCCCCTAGAACCACAGGAGAGGCAGGTTCCTCATCCCAACCCACTTCCATCGCTTCTTTCAATAGGTGTTTTAGAACACCAGCCAAAAGAAAGCGGTATGAGGAATTTTTCTCAACCATGCCAATCAAGCATTGGCGCACCATTGATTTTTCCTTCCTCAATCACATAGACTTTCCATACCTCACAAAATTTGAGGAATTTGGTTGGGCGAAATTTTTGAAAATAAACACTCCCGTACCTCAAAATCTCGTTCGTGCATTCTTTTCCAATGCCGAACTCAATTACGATCACATTGATTCCTGTCAAATACTTGGTTTCACAACGTTTGTCATGGGACGCTCAATTGCCGTAACCCCTGAAATTTTAGCCCAAGCCTTCGACATACGTGACGAAGGTTTGACAAACGAAGATGAAGAGGTTCCCTTAGAGTTTGATATTCCCGGGGAAAAGGCAAGTGAACTTCCGATGCATCCCCGACTACTCCATCTCATCATCTCGTGGAACCTTCGTCCGTTTGGTACTCGACATTCAACTATTCGGAGGCTAGATAGGTTTTGGATTCATCATATCCATACCACCAGTCAAAAACCCAATCTAGTTCACTTCATCTTCCAAGACTGGTTAAAAATAGTCCGAGGACAAGCGACAACGATAGTGTTCCCTCAACCGTTGGCATACTTTCTTCAACGCCTCAAGATAGACAGCAGTTGCGAAACCGGAGAACTGCCCTCTCCCAAGAGCGTCCTCAACATCGGGACCCTCCATCACATGGGATACTACAAAGATATCCGAGGCAATTGGACGAAAAAGAGGGAACAGCAACCTGCTGAGGCTGAGGATGACCACACTGCTGAACCAGCACCTGCAGCACCCGCTCCAGAACCGTCGTCCTCCACGGCTGCGCCAACTGCACAAACATCGTCTCCTGCTGACTTGGCGCTGATCGTGAAGATGATAAGCGACCTCAGTCAGAGGATCGATGAAGGACATACCACTCAGCAGCGTATGATTGCCGAATTGACTCAACGAGTGGATAGGATTCAAGACACTCAAAAGGCGATGT
This sequence comes from Firmiana major, assembly GCA_033439115.1. Taxonomy (NCBI): domain Eukaryota; kingdom Viridiplantae; phylum Streptophyta; class Magnoliopsida; order Malvales; family Malvaceae; genus Firmiana; species Firmiana major. Next base: position 36,287,774 of record CM065909.1, read on the forward strand.
TCGATAGATTTCAAGACACTCAAGAGGCAATGTTCGATGAACTCCAAGTGACGCGCACGCATGTTGAGGAGCTTTTGGATCGTGATCCTCCCTCACATTAGGCATTAGGTGCTTAGATTTAGTGTAGTTGCAACATTGTTAAGCTACTTAATGTTCTTTGTGAAAAATTTGCTTGAATGAAATGTTGATTGACTTGTGTTAATGAAATGTCATTCTTGTGTTAATGCAAAATATTATTTTGAAATGATGAGTATTCCATTCTTGTCTTATTGATATGACAAAAAGGGGGAGAAGTCACATAAGAAACAAACATGCATGTTGTTATGTTTGTGTTCATAGCTTACAAGAATGATTTAATTGAGGGGGAGTTAAGACATGTGTAAGGATGATAGGATGATTTAATTGAGGGGGAGTTAAGAGCTAGAGCTAACTAAGGGGGAGTTAAGATTTAACTAAGGATGAGTTAAATCTTTAACAAAGTCAAAAGCTCACAAAAAGGGGGAATTTTGAAAATTCACTAAACATGTTTATTGGATGAGTTTTGTCATATCAAAAAGGGGGAGATTGTTGAGTTAATGTATTTTGAAATGACAAAACATGTTAAAACAATAATGTTAAGATGGTATACAAACATGTTTAGAAGATATCAGGACCAGAACTTAGAGTTCTACTGATGAGAGATCGATCTGGGGTATGAGAGATCGATCTCCTGGGATTATACTTGATGAGAGATCGATCTCATGATGGAAGAGATCGATCTGGCAAGCCTTAAAACGGTGTAAAGGGTTTAAGGTAAAAAGAGATCGATCTGCAAGGGTTAAGAGATCGATCTGCTCTAAGTCAGAGAACTTAGGAGATCGATCTGATAAGGAAGAGATCGATCTGCTCAAAGTCAGTGAGCTTTAGAGATCGATCTGGTGTATTGAGAGATCGATCTTGCCTCAAACAGAGAGGATAGGAGATCGATCTGCCTATTCGACAGATCGATCTGCCTCTGCCTATTTAAACTAACAGATCGATCTGGTAATGTATAAGATCGATCTCCCTGTGTATTTGTGCTTTGTCATTGCAGGATTTAAAACTAGGAGATCGATCTGGCCAAGATAGGAGATCGATCTGTCTGACCACTGGAGGTTCTCAACGGCTATTTTCTTCAAATCTCAACGGGAAAAACTGCATTTAATGCCCCAACTACCCAACCTTCAGTATATAACCAAGCATTGAAGACAAAGCAAAGAGAGAGACTATCACTGAATATTCCAAACATTCTCAAGCTTTAATTCTTTCATTCATTGTATCTCTATTGCTCATTTTATTGAGATTAATTGTACAAGCTTATGTACTACAAGCTTTGTTAGTCCTACCCACTAAAAAGCCTTATTCTGTATTCATCCACACCTTAAAAGAAAAGAGGATTGTTCCTCAGTGAGTGTTATTGTAAAAGGGTGAATACATTTTCTGTATTGCTAAGGGTAGAGAGGTTATTCCTTAACCTGTAAAAGGAACTTTGTAAACTCTGTTGAAAGAGAGAAAGAAACCACTTGACAAGAAGGTCAAGGAGAGAGGACGTAGGCAAGAGTTGGCCGAACCTCTATAAGTCGCTGTGTTTGTTTTTCTTTCCCTCTCTTTGCATTAAATTGTTATATTGCACTGTTTTATTCATTATCACTTGTGTTTAAATTGTGATTGTTTTAAAATCTCCCATAATTGTTAGAAAACCGATTCACCCCCCCTCTCGGTAGAGCCAACATTATTGTTACAGTAGCTCATCATTTAAATATCTCCATGCTTCTCTTCATTTTTCTGTCTTGATTTAAGTTGTTTATCATTTGAACTTTTTTAATTTTTTTGCATTTCACCTCCCTATCTCGGTTTCGTTGGTCTGCTCTTCTTGCCAGTAGTTATTGGCGCTGGTGTTTTATAGCAAATGCTTTCCTTTTGTACTACTGTTCGTCTCGACTTTAGCATGGAATGTGTGATTGAGGTTGCTCGGTGTAGTTCAAAGCAGAAGTGGACTGCTACAGAGGATAAGGACTATATTCATTCTCTGTTTTGCCCTGTTTCATTTGTCATTTACTGCTCATTGTCATTTTTCTGGTTATGTGCATTTTCTTTCATGTTATGTTCTGCTAGTGTGTTGTAGTTTGTTCATGTTGTGTTTCCTTCCTTTTCCTGCATTACCGTTATCTCCTAGCTGCGTTAATTCTAGTATTCATCTTGTTTCCAGATTTACATTCTGTTAATAGGAAGGTGTAGTAGCTGCTGCATGTAGAAGACTCAGTTATTGCAGTCACTGGTTTCAGTTGATGACAGTCACTGGTTTACCCCATTCTGCTGCAAGGTGCATGAAGAGGTGAATGGCAGGACACAGTTTGGGCTGAGCAACATGAATGTTACTGGAAACACAGGAGCTGGCTGCCTGAGTTGGCAAGGATCAGCTAGTTTTATTTGTAGCGGCTGTGTACTGGTGCAGGGAACGGACAGAACCGGGAGCTGGAGCAGCAAATAGCAAAAGCAGGACATACACTAGACAGGACCGAAACACCTGGAGCAAAGGACAGGCTAGTTATGAACCGAAGCCATTGCAGTAGAATAGCGTAGAAGATGGTAGCAAGAACAGACGCCTGGATGATATGGTGCATGACTAGCTGGTACCATGCTTGGAGGCTTGACAGCAGGCGTGAACTGACCTGGAGCAGAAGTTTGCAGATAGCAGGCATGGATAGACTAGGAGCAGAGGACAGTACTCACCTAGAGCACCTGGATAAATCGAGAGGATTGCTGAAGAAGACGTGTACAGTAGTGCAATCGGGACCATTTGGTTTAGCATTTGATTAGGACCATGTTTGGCAAATTTGCATTGTTGCTTTAATCCATTTTCATGCACTTTTAGAATAGTTTAATTCCAATTTAATTTGTTAGCATAAGAAGTTAAGATTTTAATTTTATTTGCATGATTAGCTATAGTTCAATTGATTGGTTAGTCTAGAATTTAGATTTAATTATGTCATTAGTTAATTTTTAATTTTTTATAGGTTTTCCAATTAGAATTAATTTAGACTAAACTCATTTTATGCATTTTTAGTTTAGTCTTCATTTTTATTAAATTTTAGGTTAGTTTAAATTGCATTTTCATAATTAGATTAATTTACATGCATATTTTATTTTAGGTTCGTTTAATTTTAGTTTAATTAATTTCGTTTCTTTATTTATTTTCATATTTGCATTGTGTTAATTAATTTTAACTGTTTTAATTTTCTTTTGTAGGTTAATGCTTTTAATTGCTTGGAGCATTGTAAGTACTTTTAGCTCGGTTTTATTTTCTTTAGTTTATAGCTTTTATTATTTTCAGTATTTTTAATTTCAAACTTAGTTGACCACCCATCTTCAATTCATAATTTGCTAGGATATACTTAGGGTAAGATTAACCGATAGTTAATTAGGCTAATCAACTTCTCTGTGGGACGATAACTCGGGACTCAAATCCCATTATTACTTATACGACCCGTGCACTTGCGGATAATACGTTTAGATCGTACCAGGTGATACAAATGATTGCATGGCACCAGGATCTATTAAAACATAAGCTTCAAGATCAAAGATCAAAATAGTACCTTTCACCATATTTGACGACTGATCTGCAGTATCCTGGTCCAAGGCGTGTACTCGCCCTCTGCCAACCACCTCTTTTCCCTTCTCTTTGACTGTTGCCCTCAGTCTCGGAGTGGGAGTATCAGCAGGAGCTCTCTCTGCCTCCTTACCCTTCTGTGGGGCACTCTCAGTCATCTATGGGCAATTTTGGATCACGAGCCCGGGCTTCCCACATCTAAAACATACTGCAGGAGATCCATAACATGGTCGAGTACCATGGTACCTACCACACTTATTGCACTGTTTTGTCACAGGCCATGGCCCCCCAATCACTATACCCTTTGTTGGAGCTACAGCCGGATACACGGGAGGCTTAACTGTCCTCTCCCGGATCTCCTCAATCATTGGCCTCTTCCATGAAAATCTTCTGCTTCCCTTGTAGTTGAAGCCTCTGTCTACCGTCGATCTCTTTCTATCCTTCTCCCTGATTCTACCAACCTTTCCAAACTCTGAGGCAACCCGCTCGATGTCTTGTTTACACAATTGTGCCCTATGCACTGCCTCTTCATAGGTCGGTATATCAAAGGGAACCAATCTAGACCTAATGGATGGTCTCAGTCCGTTCACAAACTTTCAGACCTTCTTGACCTCACTGTCCATCATGTCAGGATCGTATTTACCCAGTGAGATAAATTTAGTCTCATATTCATCCACTGATCTACTCCCCTGGGTCAAATCCAAGAATTCTATTTGCAGTCTTCGTTGCGCAATATTCGAAACATATTGCATCCGGAAGGACTCCAAAAATACATCCCAGCTGATCTCCGCATGCCGGGATCTCAGAATAAGTCTGGTGAACTTTCACCAATGCTTACCCGATCCTTTCAGTATGAATGCGACAAACGTTACATCTTGGTAGTAGTACACTTGAAAACCCATATATTTTCTCAGTCATATTCACCCAATCCTCTGCAGCTACTGGGTTCTTAGCTCCACTGAAAGATGGTGGGTTAAATTTTTGAAACTGTCGTAATCTATCCAGGTCACATCTATAACCCCAATCTCTTCTACCCTGTGGTGGAGCAACAGTAGAAGGTGTTTCCTGTACTGGTGGGGGTGTGGGAGTATCTGTAGTTTAAGGTTCTTAAGCTGTATTGTGTAATCTTGATAACTAGCTGGTTAAGTTATTATTCACACGGGCAGGATTGACCTCACCTCCCGTTGCAGTTGTGATGCCCCGCACGCCAAGATCTGTTTAGCCTGGGATCATAGGGATTTATATATGGCCATAGTTCCCAAATTATTTCCATACAGTTACCTGCATGCCTCACGTGATATCACACTATATTGATAGATAAGGGTAGACCCGAAGGAGGGGTTATACCCGTATTTATATTTCAAAGAAATGTGGTTTTATACATTAGGGTATTCCTGAAGGGCGGGTTTAGCCTTGATTTAGTTGATTTGTGATGAAATTATGAGTTTTGATATAATGAGCATGTGATGTTTTACATGATGTTTTTCCATGTGTTATCACTCTTGATTTTATGAGTTTTCATATAATGAGCATGAGGTGTTTTACATTATTGTTTTGCATATGTTATCACGCCTGATTTTTTGAGTTTTTCTATACTATATACATCTTCATGTGGCATGGTTTTATTTTACCTTATGTTCCCGATGGAAATGATTTTTATATCATAACATTATCAGCATGTAGATAGTGTGGCTATCTACCCGCTTACATTCTTTCCTTACTGAGTAAGTGGTGCTCACCCTTTCATTTTCCATCTCTACAGAGCATCCATAGCGGTTGAGAGCGAGTGGAGACTTGCACTCTCGGTGTCCGTTGCTACCCATTGCTGAGAGGTATTCACATTAGTAGCATTTTGTATCTAAACAAGTATAGCACAATAATACTTTTTTGGAATGTTATTTTGGGGATGTGAATATTTGTAGGCACATACAAAATAGTGAAATTATAGTTTAAGTAGCTTATATGTTTACAACTCTCTTATATAAATGTTGAATGATGTGGTATATGGTAAGAGGTAACTAACATAGGGTCTTAGCTCAACTAGTTGGTGTTGGAAACTGTTCACGTGATTTTGTTAAAAATGGGGTCGTGACAGAGGTGGTATCAGAACTAAGTTGACCTGATATGAGTCGGTGTTAGTAATAAGAGAAATTACATCCGCATATTACGGTGCTTTGTTTAGATGTAAACGTCTATATCCGATGGGTTGGACTAATGAATAGTTATGGATGCAGGGATTTAGGCATTACCCCACAACCCTTCTGATTTTTTACTGTGGTTCGTGGAGTACGTTGTACCGTACCCCTAGTCTTCAGACATCTGATTTGCATGCTTCTGGACACCCTTGCACACTTGGCCCGTGATTTGTTTAGGGTCACTGACTATGGCCATATGCCACCTGAGTTGCCATATATCCCTGCCTGATCTCTCTAATTGATCTGATTTTTTAAATTTTGATCTATTTTCTGAATTCTGATTTGTTTTTAAAGTTCGAATCTGATTTCTCTTTTCTAATCTGTTTCTGATTTCTGAAATGGTTTTGAACTGACATCTTAACTGATCCTGAATGATAGGAATCTGCATGTTTTAATACATGACATGTCATTATTTGCAAGTGTTTGGCAAAGCGATCATGTCTATTTTGAAATCTGATAAGTGGAACGCACTTGTTTAAGAAATGATTGAGCTTCTATCGATTTATGATTATCGTATAGGAAGCTTTTGTTTTCAGTAAATGTAAGTGTTTTGAAAAGTGAATGCATTTATTTTACGAGATGATAAAACATGCATTATGAGCATCGTAGATAGTGTGGTTATCTACCTACTTTCATATATTTCTTATTGAGCATGTTGTGCTCATCCCTTTACTTTTCCCCCTCTATAGAGCATTTCGAGTAGAGTGAGTTAGCTACGTCTGTCCAGCGATCTTTTACACACAGCTATCCAGCAACATTGAGGTGTATACACATATGTACTTTTTGTATCTGAATAATAGTATACAGTGATGTAGTAACATTATGTAGGGGATGTATATGTAAGGCAATGTAAATAACTTTCTAATTATGAAATGGTAACTTTATGAGCTTCTGCGATGTTAGTGCCTGGGACGAAAGCATTGCCTGATATGCATATATATAATGTATAAGACTGAGGGACTGATATTAACTCATAGTCCAACAAGTGAAGTGCAGTAAGTTTGCAAAAAAATTATAGTGATGTTTAGGAAAACGGGTCGCAATAGAAGTGGTATAAGATCAGTGTTGGTCTGATATGAGTCAGTATTTGTATTTAGGAAGTATATATCCTCATGTCACTGTACATTATTAGATACAATTGTGTATATCGAGCTGTGATTAAACTAAGAAATTGACTGCGTATGCATGATGATTGGGATGTCTGATAAACATCGCAACCGAGGGGAGAGTTCACGTTCTTGGGGCCATAGAGAGAGGTCTGAGAGAAGCAATGATAGGTCTGAGATACCTAGTGAATAATCACATGGTCATGTCCCATCAAGTCCAGCTGAGACTACTGATGCTTGTGTTACGAGATTAGAGCAGAGTTGGGACACGTTTATGGAGTTGTTCATTTAAGCTATGGCTAGGTTAGAGAGTAGGCAAGGTCCAGCTGCTCAGATGACTCCTACAGAGCTGGCAGTTGCTCTTGACACACCTGCGCCTACACAGGTTGCACCTATGCCACGTGTTGCTGAGACCCCTATACCACCACCTGTAGTTCCACGATAGATTGGAGAGGATTTAAGGTATGATCGTGAGCTTAACCAATTAAGGTAGTTTCAGAAGCAAAAGCCTCCATCGTTCAGTGGGGTCAAGAATCCCGTAGTAGCAGAGGATTTGATTAACATATTAGAGAAGTTATATGGCTTTTTCCAATGTTCAACCACTGAGAGAGTGTCCTTTACTACATTCATGTTAGAAGTCGAGGTAAAACATTGGTGGAAATTGGCCCGACCCATCATGAGAGCTAGATATCAGATGATTGACTAGGAAATCTTTTTGGATGCCTTCAGGAGGCAGTATATCCCAGCCACTACTCAAAGGAGATTACAGATGGAATTTCTTGGTATGATCTAGGGGAACATGTTGGTAGACGAGGATGAGTCTAGATTTACATCCTTGGGAAGGTGCAATCTGAATATAATGATCAGTGAGATGCAGAAGGCCCGCAAGTTTATGGATGGATTGAGACCATTCATCAGAGTCAGATTTACCTCATTTAACATCACGATTTATAAGGAGGCTGTGCGTAGAGCTCAATTGGGTAAGCAAGACTATGAGATGTACGTCCCCAAGTTTGGTAAGGTCGTGAATGGTAGGAATAGAGGTCAGAAGAGATCAGCAGAGGACTGTAGTGTCTGAGTGGGGAAAATGTCGTTTGTTAGATGATTAAGGGTCGATGAGTCACAGGGTAGGATGTTTAAACCCCCAATACCTCAAGTCTCGACTCCAGTTAGGGTTATAGTGATTAGAGGACCTCGACTGACTACAGATCAGTGTAGAGTATGTGGTAGAGACCACGGTAGTTGGCCATGCCATGAATTGATTAGAGCATGTTTTAGATGTGATAAGATGGGCATATGATACGGGATTGCCCAGAGTTGTTTGAGATAGCCCCACAGAAGGGTAGAGAGCAAGAGAAGGATACAGTTGGTAGTTCTTCCCTGAAGATGAGGGTTACAACTGAAGAGAAGGGGAAGCAAGTTGTAGGACGCAATCGAGTGTTTGCCTTGGACCAGACGACCACAGATGTTTCAGTAGATGTGATTAAAGGTACTATTCTGGTCTTCGATCTTGAAGCATTTGTTTTAATTGACACTGGCACCACGCATTCATTCATGTCGCCTGAATTTTCATATAAACTGCTTCCACATGTTAAGACTGTACCTTTAGGTAAGGCATTGCTCATTAGTACACCCATGAGAGATAGTCAATTTTTAGAGTGTGTGTATAAGAATTGTAAGTTAAGAGTAGGAAATAAAGATATGTCAACTGACCTTATCATGTTAAACATGCATGATTTTGATGTAATACTAGGAATGGATTTGTTAGCTACAAACCATGTTGTCTTAGATTGTTATTCTAAGACGGTAATATTTTCTACTTTAAAAAGGAGCATTGTAAAGTTCGATATGAAGAAATAAGAAAATATAATTATTGTGATGGAGTATGAATTGTTGTACTAACTATATGAACAATATGATGAAAGGTATGTCGCATATGTGGTTGATACGGATAAGGCATACCCAAAATTGACAGATATTTCAGTAGTTAAGGAGTTTCCTGATGTCTTTTTGGATAATCTACCAGGGTTGCCACCAGATTGAGAGATGGAGTTTTGTATTGATTTGGTGCCTGGTACTGAGTTGATATCCAAACCATCATATTGTATGGCTCAAGTGGAATTGAAGGAGCTAAAGAAGATATTGTAGGAATTGGTGGATAAGGGTTCATTAGATCGAGTGCTTCACATTGAAGAGCACCGATTTTGTTCGTTAAGAAGAATGATGGAAGCCTCCAACTGTGTATTGATTTTCGATTGTTGAATAAGGCTACCATTAAGAACAAATACCCCCTTCCATGTATTAATGATCAGTTGAATTAGCTTCGAGGAACATAGATCTTTTGCAAGATCGATCTAAGGTTTGGGTACCATCAGTTGAGAATTCAGAGTAGAGATATACCCAAGACAGTCTTTCGTACCCGTTATGGTCACTATGAGTTCTTGGTTATGCCTTTCGGGTTTACGAATGCTCATGCAGCTTTTATGGTATTGATGAATAGAGTGTTCAAGCTATACCTAAACCAGTTTGTCATAGTGTTCATAGATGACATTCTGATGTATTTAAAGTCCAGGGAAGAACATGAGCAGCATCTGAGCATTGTGCTACAGATCCTTAAAGAAAAGAAGCTATATGCGAAGCTCAGTAAGTGTGACTTTTGGTTGGAACAAATGTCATTTCTGGGTCATGTGGTATCGAAAGACTGGGTGTCTATTGATCCCTCCAAGAGTAAGACAGTAGCTCAATGGGAACGACCCAAGATAGTCACAAGGATCAGAAGTTTTCTTGGTTTAGCTAGGTATTACAGGAGGTTTATCGCGGATTTCTTGAAATTGGCTACTCGTTTGACTCGTCTCACTCAAAAGGATGTGGTATTTGAGTGGAATGACAAATGTGAGAAAAGTTTTTAGGAACTAAAGCAATAACTAACCACCGCACCTATCATCACCATTCTGACCAGCTCAGGAGGTTTCTCTATATATATAGATGCCTCGGGACAAGGACTGGGTTGTATATTGATGTAGAATGAGAATGTAGTTGCTTATGGATCCCGACAACTCAAGGACCCTGAGAAGAACTATCCGACCCATGATTTAGAGTTGGCTGTTGTAGTGTTTGCACTGAAAATATGACACCACTATTTGTATGGTGAGAAATTTCAGGTATGCACTAATCATAAGAGCCTCAAGTATCTGTTTTCACATAAAGAATTGAATATGAGGAAGAGACGATGGTTAGAGCTTCTGAAGAACTATGATTGTGAGATACTTTATCATCTGGGTAAAGCGAATGTAGTCGTTGATGCCTTGAGCAGGAACAACCTCGGGATGATATCGTACATGATGGTCTGGGAACATGAACTATTAGAGCAGTTTACTAGCTTCAGTCTGGATATAACCCTTCTAACACTGACAGTGACTGTGTGATAGCTAGTCTGAGATTGGAATTAAATTTGATTGACCAGATTGGACAAGCTCAGCGTATTGATTGCTTCTGTATTGATCAGGTTAGTCAGATACAATGGGTAGAGTGACTGAGAGCAAAGTTAGTGATGATGGCTTGCTGAAATTCAGAGGTCGAATTTGTGTTCCCGATGACCCACAGTTAAAGAGATTAATTTTGACAGAAGCTCATTCATCAAGGTATACATTGCATTTGGGAAGTAATACGATGTACCAGAATCTTAAAAAAAAATGTATTGGTGGTTAAAGACGAAAAGAGATATTTCAGAGTTGTAGTAAAGTGTCTCGTATATCAGCAGGTTAGGGTAGAGCATTAGAAACCTACAAGGTTGTTGCTGCTCTGCCTGTACCGACATGAAAATAGGAGTACATCACCATGGATTTCATCATGGGCTTACCGACGACCCGATGGAACCTTGATGCCATTTGAGTGATTATGGAACGATTGACGAAGTCAGCTCACTTCTTAGCCATGGATGCTACGGATACTCTGAGTGCATTGGCAAATCTGTATGTAAAGAATATTGTGAGGCTACCTGTTGTGCCATTAAGTATTATGTCTGATAGGGATTCTCGCTTCACTTTCCACTTTTAGGAACATTTTCAAGATGCTACGAGAACCCAATTGAGTTTCAGTACAACTTTCCACCCTCAATCAGATGGTCAGTCAGAGAAAACCATCTAGACTTTTGAGGATATCTTAAGAGCTTGTGTGATAGATTTCAGAGCCTCTTGGGATGACTATTTGCCATTAGTCGAATTTGCTTATAATAATAGTTATCACTCGAGTATTGGGATGACACCGTATGAAGCACTGTGTGGTCGTAGGTGTCGATCTTCTATTGGGTGGGAAGAAGTGGGTGATCGAAAAATGTTTGCTCCCGATTTAGTGAAGCATGTATCTGAGGATGTCAAGTTGATTTGTGAAAGATTGAGAATAGCTCATAGTAGACAAAAAAGCTATGCTGACACAAGACGAATACCATTGGAATTCACCATGGGTGGATTAATGTCTTTGAAAGTTTTTCCCTCCAAAGGTATCATGAGATTCGGGAAGAAAGGGTAAGTTGAGTCATCGCTATGTTGGACCTTTTGTGTCACGACCTCCCCTCTTGTGACCTACCAAAACCACCATAAATATTTTGCATTTTACTTACCTCTCCTTCTGTCATAACTTAACATCAAACAGTTGGGCTGTGATTCGATATTAGTCACCTCAACCCCATTCATTCCATAACATACATACATATCAATACAATTATCTATAGTATGTAAGTACTCTTTTGTTAAAATGTAGACTTATATACATTAATATAATGACTTATACATATACATCCTCGATTGTACATTCGTTTACATAACTGTACTTTTACATTGTTCAGTACAAAACGATCGAATGTGTATGCCTTTCGTAAGATGGGTGTGCAGCGGATCTAGGAATACCAGTCCTCAGCTGTGTCCAACTACTGTGAACGCTCTGTAGAGAGGGGAAATAAATAGGGGGTGAGCTCACAGATCAGTAAGAAAATAAGGCAAGCAAGTAGATAACCATACTATCTACAAAGATAATGTTCATGCCTTAAAATCATTTCCTTTTCGACTCATCTCTAAAGCATGCATCTTGCTTGAAACTTTTATGCAATATATACATATAGATATAAATCATTAGTTAAGAAATTGAAATCTTGCTGGTTTAATAAATCTCAGCAGTTTATGCAAAACACTGCATTTCTCATGTAATTCATAAATTTCACATTTATCATGCCATTCAATTAAATCTAAATAATATGGCATATCATCATGTTAAAAACATGGAAAACTAGGCCTCACCTATCCCTCGGGTTACCCTTTTCATACACAAAGTCACATGTTCATATTATAAAATCATGTGATAATTCATTCAAGAAATCTCAAGTGAATGAAATAAGATAGACGGCTACATGTTCCGAGATTATGATCATAACTCATTTTTCGTGATCCTAGGCTACACAGTACAGGGTATGCGGGGTCTCACATTTGCTGTAACGGAAGGTGGGTCAAATCTTCTACCGTCACCTCACAACTCAATCACATCGTGTACTCACAGTACATCGTACTTCATGTGACATACACGGTACAAAGTACTCCATGGACCCAATCTCAAGGTCGGGGTGCTTTCCATAAGTCTTAGCCCTCATACCTTCGATATCTCTCATAGTTGGGGTGCTTGCCATAAGTCTTAGCCCTCATACTATGGATAATATTTTTCCATAGCCCTCAGCCATATCTCAAAATATTTCACGTGTGAGCATATAATCAGTGCGACACACAGTCTGTACAGGCTCCTAACACGATTATTTCATGCTCTCTCTTTCAAAACTGGTACGTGCGAGTAAACTCCCAACACGACCATATGCACAAGTCATATAAATCTAGTGCGAGCAATGCTCCTAGCACTATGACATGTAAAACTGAGTATGAGCGATGCTCCAATACTCTATAATGCATCAATCAATAAAACCGAGTACGAGCTATCCTCCCAGTACTCTATCATGCATAAATCGCATTAAAATCAAGTACGAGAATATACTCAAGTATTATGTGATGCATATCTTATAAAATCTAGTGCGAGTATTACTCTAGCACCAATGGTTTTCACACAAACTGATAGATGATAATTCTATGTTTTTAGAATTATTTGTGCTTAATTTCCTAATTAATTATTTAAATCCCTAATTTATTTTGTTAATTATCCCCTTTATTTAATTAAAATTCTCATGTTTGCAGATAAATTAAATCTGGATGAATTTTGAATATTTCGGTAGAAAATGGACCGGAATTGGGCTAAAATCGAGATTGGACCACGTGAACAACACGAGCCTAGCACATCCAATTGGACAAAAAGACAGATGACATGGAACTATTATTTTTCAAGGAGCCAATGGTGTGAAGACAAGTGGCCAAACAATGCCAACTCATCTAGGATGAAAATATTACAATTGTACCCCTAAGTTTGTATATAAATAGAAAAAGATGGCCATTGAAAAAGAGGGCAGCTTTAGTTTTTTTTTTTTTTTAGGTTAAACATTTAGTGTTAGGTTTTATTTTTTCTTAGTTTTTTTTCTTTTCGGCTGGTGACAGCAGCCACAATTGATCATATTTCTTCTATGATTTGTTCAATTTTCATTCGGTTATTATTTTACTGTTTGAGTTTTAATTAAAAGTTTTTTTTATTGTATATTGTTGCTCTCGATTTTATTGCTAGGTTTAATTATTTTACCTTTGGTTTTCTTTGAAGTTTTCGGCTGGTTACAGTGGCCAAAGCTTCTCCCATGTTCTTGATGCATTGTTTTCCATTATTCTGTGTTTTTAGTTTCTGTTTTATTTAGATTTTAATTAGCTCTTCAGTTTATCGTTACTTTTACAGTTCAGTTACAATAGAATTTAGTCTGCTCTTATGTATTCGGGTGACAAGCAATCCTCAATCATTTTTCTCCATTTCGGTTCGGGTGCCTTGATGAGGAATGATGTTGAACATTATTCCACATCAAGAACAATTTGGAATCATGTTGGAGAAGAAAATAAAGATAACCGAGGATGATGGGTTTAATATTCTTCTTAATGAAGCTCACGGTTTGAGTATCAATTTCAGTTGTGTTTGTTTTTATATTTCCTCTCGGTTTTAATTTCTCATACTGCTTTGCCCGATTGTTCTTTTCTTTTCTTATTTTGTTTTTAATTCTCTACATTGCATGAATTCAACTCGTATGTTTCTTCATCATCAGTTTTTATCCTCTGTTTGTCTCTGTTTCAATATCAAGGTCCTGCTCATTGTCTTCATGTGCTGATATTCAGTTGAATCCCGTTCTGGCCTTTAGTTCTAGTTGTTAAATGCTGAAGTCCATCACTAGTCCCGAGCTGTTGTATGGCCATGGAGTGTAGCTAGAAAACTATTGCTAACGAGTTGCAGATTGGGCTACATCTAACAGAGCTGGCACTTGTGTGGGTGCATGAAGAAGCCAACGTTAGCTGGGCAGAGCATTTCTGATTTCAGAGGACGTGTGCAGCACCTGGACAACAGTTGGGCAGTGTGGCCATAGCAGTGCAGTACAGAATTATGAGTAGCATCTGGTTGCAGGAGCAGTCGGACAAAAACAGAGAACACCGAGAGCACTTGAATAGACCATCTCGGGGAGGATGATATTTCCTGCTACCTGGACAGGTCGAGCACAACAGCCCAGTGCAGCAGAATCGAGCATCAGTGGACAGATTGGATGCAGAAGACAGCAGGCCTGGACGTGTGTTTCTGGAAGCAGACCGAGAGCACGTATGAAGGATCTGAGCAGAGGACATAACTGAGCATGCCTGGAAATGCAAATTGCAAGAAGACAAATGAATAGTGATAAAATCGGGACCATTTTTTTTTTTGTTTTAATGTTGTCTAAGGCCACGTTTGGTTATGGATTCCTTGCAATTTGATGTTTATTGCATTTTTGATTGTTTTCATTAGTATTAGTTAGGATAGTGGTAATTGATAGATGAATTTAATATTTTAAGTTGTTAATTTAATCTTTAGTTTTAAGTCTTAGTCAATAGTTAATTTTAGTTTATACATGTTAAGATTTAATTTTTAGTTTATTATTTTATGAGTTATATTTAGAATTAATTTAGATTAAGTGTATTTGCATGCATTAGTAAAATTTTGTTTTATTAGCATTTAGTTAGAGTTAAGTTTAAGAATTTCTTTAGGTAAGTAGATTTTTATCTTATTAGACTTTAAGTTAGTTTAAATTACATTTTCTTAATTAGTTTAATTACATTCACATTTTACCTTAGGTTTGTTTAATTTTAGCTTAATTAATTTTGTTCTTTATTTTAGCATTTTATTTTGATTGCGTAATTAATTGTTTTAATTTTCTGTTATTGGTAGTTGCTTGCGTGGAGTATTGTAAGTAATTTTTAGCTCGATTTTATTTTCGCTTAGTTTTTAGTGTTATTATTTTCAGTACTTTTAATTTTTAGCCTTAGTTGATCCCCCACTTTAATTTCATAATTTGCTAGAATATACTTAGGGTAAGATTAATCAGTACTTAATTAGGCTAGTTAACTTCTCTGTGGGACGATAATTCCGGGACTCAAATCCCATTATTACTTGTACGACCCGTGCACTTGCGGACAATACCCTTAGGGCGCATCAATAGATGACTTATTTAAATTGAACTTCACTCAATCAAATCAAATCGGCACTCAAATGTGCTATTTTTGCATATACATGAAAACATTAGCTATTCTATCAATGTAACTATCAAAACTAGTCACAAACATGCTTCCTAAGCTTTTTATCCTTAATTTGGATAAATCCATAATTTTACCTTATCGGTTCCTATCACGACATTTCTATACACGAGATTTCATATACAATATAATACTCGAAATTCTATTCAAAATACGTGTAGCTACCTCTAGCTACTTGTCACGACCCTCACTCTCTGTCTGTGACCTTTACCTTACCACTTACAGTTGGGCTGTGAGTCAACATCCAACCCATATCTTATCCATTTTAGTTTAATAAATTCATACAATTGAAGAAAAATAGAAATTGGAACTTTTATATATAAGTGCGGAAGCGTTTACATCAGTTTTTATTATATACATCCCCCAAAATACAAAATACAAACTTTACTGTGCATTATTTACAGGATACAATTTTTCATCTCAAGTGTATACCTCTCTATACTGCTTGATGACCGAAGAAACACGATAGCAGGGACGACTGCAGTGTACTCACTATTGCATAAAATCTGTGGAGGAGGAAACAAGGGAGTGAGCTAACACGCTCTGTAAGGAAAATATGAAAGCAGGTAGATAACTACACTATCTACATACTAAAATACATATATATTCATTTTCCTTATAAATCATATGCATTCTTTTTTAAACAACTTCCATCAACGCGAAACCGTTAATTCGCTAGATGTGTATATGCATATTCACATAGAATCACAAAGCATTTTTCAATTCACACAGTTCATACTTAGAAAATGCTTTACATTTAGCAAATCAATATATTTGAGACATAAATCATGGGTTATCATATCCTCAGACACACAGCAGGGGAGACATATGTCACCTCACACAGTAGTGAAAATGTCCTATCACACAGATATAAAAAGACTTATTGCCATAGTCAGATTCCAGGCAACACTGATCAGGTGTGCGGGAACCCTACGCTTGGGGAGGCGGATCAACTATCCCTTCAACTCATATTGAATCACGACACATCGTACCCCATGGCTAATGCTCACAGTACATCATGCTCCCATGGATCCTTCTCACTTATTTCTCTTGTCTCAAAATCTCATACGAGCATGTCAGTGCAAGACACACAGCAATACACGACAGCTCAAGCACGATTTTATACTCATTACAACTCATCTTTAAACCACATGCAAGGAGGTCAATGCATGACACACAGCAATACATGACGGCTCAGGACGGTTTTACTCAGCACACAGCACAATCATGAAAACCTCTTGCGAGCAACTCAGGGTAAGACACACAGCATACCTAAGGCATCGAGCACAGTATTATTAGGAAATTACATGCGGGCATAGTCAGAGCAAGACACACAGCAATACTCGAAGGCTTCAGCATGATTCCTAAAATCTAGTACGAGCATCTCGAGTGGAACATATAGCATTACCCAAGGCATCGAACACTCTTTTGTTTCCTAAAAAATTCCTTTGAAAATGACGTACGAGCAGGGCTGGTCAATCTACCGTTGCCACTCAGGCTATAGCACGATTTCACACATAAAAGAAATAGAAGGGGCTCCATGTACTGTCATGAGTGAGAGGGCAAATCTTCCTTTAATCACTCGTTAGAAACATTTCATGTAAATGGTTAAATCGGGAGCCCGTCTATTATTGCTCTTTCTCAAAACGTTTGCAAAACTACTTTTCACAACAATCATAGAAGCCATGCAAATCATACTTATAGACTTAATCTCATACGTAGTTTTCACCTATATATACTGTCACAACCCTCTTCTCGTGAACTTACATTACCACTTACCACTACTAGTTAGGCTGTGAGTCAACATCCAATCCATACCTCATCTATTTATAGTTTAATAATTGTAATTAAGCAAAGTTAAAATAGAAACTGGACTTTTATAAGTATGTGGAAGTGTTTACATCAGTTTTTATTAACTATACATCCCTTTCGTATAAAATATCACTAGACTGTGCATTAATTTACAAGATACAAAATTTTTCTTTTCATCACAAGTGTATATTCTACTAGAGAACTGGAGAACACCTTAGCAGGGACAACCACAGTACTCACTACTGCGTAGTATCTGTGGAGGAGGAAATAAGGCGGTGAGCATAACACGCTCAGTAAGGAAAATGTGCAAGCAGGTAGATAACTACACCATCTACATGCTAAAATACATATATGTTCATTTTCCTTATAAAACAATATGCATGTTTGTTAAAACAACTTTCATCAATGCGAAATCATTAATTCGCTAGATGGGTATATGCATATTCACACAATAGCACACAACTTTTCACAGCATAATCTATTTATATAGTTTATATATAGAAAATGCTTTATCTTTGTAAATCAATACATGTTGAGACATAACTCATGGGTTATCATATCCTCAGACACACAGCAATGGAAAACATTTGTCACCTCACACAGTAGTGACAATGTCGTATCACTCAGATACATAAAAGACTTATGGCCATAGTCGGATTCCAGGCTACACTGATCAGGTGTGCGGGAACCCTACGCTTAGGAAGACGGATCAACCATCCCTTCAGCTCATACTCAAATCACGACACATCGTACCTCATGGCTAACGGTCACGGTATATCGTGCTCCCGGGGATCCTTATCACCCATTTTTGTTATCTCAAAATCTCGTGCGAGCAGGTCAGTGTCAGACACACAGCAGTACACGACGGCTCTAGCATGGTTTATACTCATTTCATCACATTCACAAACCACATGTGAGCAGGTCAATGCAAGATACACAGCAATACATGACGGCTCTAACACGATTTTACTCAACACACAGCATAATCATAAAAACCTCATGCAAGCAACTCAGTGTAAGACATACAACATACCTGAGGCATCGAGCATGGTATAATAGGAATTCACATGCGAGCATAGTTAGAGCAAGACACGTAGTAATACTCAATGGCTTTAGCATGATTCCCAAAATTTAGTGCGAGCATCTCGAGTGGAGTACACAGCATCACCAGAGGCATCGAGCACTCTTTCATTTTCTTAAAATCCCTTTGAAAATAACGTGCGAGCAGGGCTGGTCAGTCTACCATTGCCTCTCATGCTCTAGCATGAGTTCACACAGAAATGAAATAGAAAGTGCTCCATGTATAGTCATGAGTGAGAGGGCAAATCTCCTTTCAATCACTCGCTAAAAGCATTTCATGCAATTTATCAAAACTAAGAGCCCGTCTATTGTTATTCTTTCTCAAAACGTTTGCAAAACCTCTTTACACTACATTAACACAGGAGTAATGCAAATAAGATTATAGACTTATTCTCATACATAGTGTTCACCTAGATATACAAATATCTATATATGCATCACATACATTCGCACACAGTGGTGATAAAACATACGTATAGCCATCTCTATAGCTTACATAAGTCTTTCACCTCGAATCATGAATGTATCACTTTCCTTCGATTCTCACTTCTCGTGATTCGCTCTATCAACTCAAATTATATCTTTTGGAGCTGCAAGTGTTCACAATTCTCATCAGTATATTCTCATATACTTCATTCCACTTGCATGATATTTAGAACAATGCATTTTGGCCATTTATATCTCATTTGGCCTCTTTATACCATTATTGGACTTTATTCTTCCTTAAGTCCATTTCACTCATTTTATTTGTTTTCTCAAGAATCCATTAGACTCCTCAAGTCCATTGGTTCCATATTGAACTAGCATTTAGCTCCCTATGCCATTAGTTCATCATTTCATTTCATTGAGGCATTACATCGAATACCTCATACACTCCAATTTCAACCTTTATCCATTCTAACTTATGGATTTCACCAAACCATTTTACAAGCATCAATACATGCTTAATAACATCTATGCATGCTCAAATCTTCCTCAAATCCATGCCTACTCAACAAATCCTCATTTTAGCACATTTAACCATTTTATAGGTCATGGAGAGTTCAGCATGTTCTAAGATGTTTCAATCATAAATCTATATACCAATCTACTCACACAAGTATATAGATTAACATATATGAGATTGAAGTATATCAATCTTACTAATCTTAACTTTTCTCCTTTTTGCTGGAAATTAGGGGAAACTCCTTTTCTCATTCAATGGATCAACTCAACTTCTAGCTTCCAACTATGTTGTTCTTCTCCACTCTATGAACAACTTTAATGAAATGAACTTCTTCCAAATCTCTAAGGAAAGTATTAATGCTCTAGAAAGGAAGTTAGGTCACTTAGTTTTCAAAATGGAAAGGTTTTGATGTTTTCCCAAAATCTGCAGTTCAGCAGGTCCTGTTTTATAGAAAATGCTTGGTGAGATCGATCTCCCTAGGTTAAAGATCGATCTTCCCCTATTTTTAGCCTTTCAGGAAGCAAATTTAAGCCTATGAGATCGATCTGTCGAGGCATGAGATTGATCTGTTCCAGGCTGTAGCTTAAGGAGATCGTTCTGGCATAAGGATGAGATCGATCTGCTATTGGTCGAAAGCTAAGGAAATCGATCTGGTCACATTGAGAATGATCTCCTCATCACAGAATGCTTAGCAGATCGATTTGGCCCCATTGGAGATCAATCTGCCTTGTTCCATTGCTCAAATAAGATCATTTTTTGCTCTTCCAGATCGATCTTTCCTTCTATGAGATCGATCTGGCATTCATATTTTCCAGATTTTGCTGCAGTTTTCTGCAGTAACTCACACAAACATCCTTAATTTTGCTGCCATAGTCATTTTCTCATCCAACCACCTTTAAGACTTGAAAATGGCATCCATTCATACTTTATACACATTAAAACTTGTGTGCATTCATTGTGTAACCAAAGGTATACAATACAAAACTAAATCGAAGTATAAAGATTTACACAACTCATGCAACTTCATTCTATTTTATGACACCACTCAAAACTCAATATATTCACATTCATCACTTATAAAAGCCCATTTCTTCATATTCGTACATAATGAAACTTATGTGTACATTTCTAAACTCATATTACAAGTGTGTACATTGAATTTATGGACTTTACATCACTCATGACTCACATTACATGTACATATGTATTACTTATAAATTCATAAGGTTATAACTAAAAATACAGGCCTTACATATACAAATATCTCTATACGTATCGTATATATTCGAACACACCAGGTAAGGAAACATACGTATAGGTATCTCTAATAGCTCGCATAAGTCCCTTACCTCGAATCATGCTCGAATCACTTTCCTTCGATTTCCACTTCTAGTGATCCGTCATGTCAACTCTAATGATATCTTCTGGAGCTGAAATCGTATACTACACACATCAGTATACTTCATTTCACTTGCTTGATATTTAAATCAATGCATTGGGCCATTTATTTCTCATTTGGCCTCCTTACACCATTATCGGATCTTACTCTTTCATAAGTCCATTTCAAGTATATAACTCATTTTCGAGAATCTTTCAGACTCCTCGAGTCTCTTGACAACCGGTATTAAGTTTACAGTACCTCAAGTTCATTATTTCATTTTATTTTGGCATTTCATCGAATACCTCATATACTCACTTTCAGCCATTATTGTTTCTAGCACATGGATTTCACCAAACTATTATACAAGCATATATACATGCTCCATAACATCGATACATAATTCATCAATACATCCTTGCCTACTAATCCTTCTCACATTTTGACACATTAAACCACTTATAGGTCTTGGAAGATTAGGCATAAACTAGGATGTTTCAACCATAAATATATATACTAATAAACTCATACCAGTGTATAGATAAACATATATGAGATTGATACATTGAAATCTTTCCAATCTCAGCTTTTCTCCTTTTTCACAACTTTGAGGAAAAACTCATTTTCTCCTTTGATTCAGCAATTCTACCTTTCGTTTCCAACTATGGTGTTCTTCTGCACTCTATGAACAACTTTGATGAAATAAACTTTTCTCCAATCTCAATGGAAGGTGTTGATACTTTAGAGAGGGAAACTAGGTCACTTTGCCTTAAAAATGGAAGGTTTGATGTTTCTCCCATGAAATGCAGTTCAACTGCCTAGTTTATATAGAAATTGCTTGATGAGATCGATCTCTATAAGTGAGGGATCGATCTTCTTCTGCTTTTAGCCTCTCTGTATTCAGTTTTCAGGTATGAGAGATCGATCTGTGGAAGAGCATGAGATCGATCTTAGCCAGGCAGAGAGATTCAGAGATCGATCTGGCAGGGAAATGAGATCGATCTGCTTCTAACCGAGGAATAATGAGATCGGTCTGCTTGAGGATAAGATCGATCCTTGCTTGGTAGAGGCTTGTTGAGATCGATCTGGCTTGAAGGAGAGATCGATCTCCCCTTGCTCTGCAACATACTTAGTTGAATTTCATCCCAAATTCTCAAAGTTAACTTCATTTCAATTTACCTCACTACTCATTTTACGTTTAATCCACATTTATCACTCAAAAAGGTCTATTTCTTATTATTCATATTTAATGAAACTTGCGTGTACATCACGAACTCACATAAGAAGTGTGTACATCAAATCTATGAACCTTACTTCACTTATGATTCATATTACATAACAAGTATACACTTAGGGAATCATAAGGATTACATAGAAAAATACGGGTCTTACATTCTTCCGCTACTTTAAGAAATTTGGTCCTCCAAATTAGAACTAGGTTACTCCTCAAAAAGTCGAGGGTACTTTTCCCGTATAGAGTTCTCCAACTCTAAAGTAGCTTATTCTGAAGTATGGTGCTGCCAGAGAACATTAATAAGCGGAATCGTCTTGTTCCGTAGCACCTTTTCTTTCTTATCCAGTATCTAGATCGGTTTCTCTATGTATGACAAATCATTCTTGAGCTCCAATGGCTCATACCGAATCACATGGTTTGGATCTGGATGGTACTTCCAAAGCATAAACATAAGGAAGACATTATGTATGCCTGCTAGCTTCGGTGGCAAGGCTAGCTTGTAGGCTGTATCTCCCACACGCTTCAGTATCTTAAACAGTCCGATATACTGAGGGCTCAACTTACCCTTCTTACTGAACGTCATAATCCCTTTAGAGGAAGAGACTTTTAAAAATACAAAGTCACCCAAATTGAACTCTAGTGGCCTCCGTCTCATGTCAGCGTAGCTTTTCTGCCTGCTCTGAGCTGTTCTCAATCTCTCACATATCAGCTGAACAACCTCAAAGGCTTGCTGTACCAAATCAAGAGCAAAAATTCTCCTCTCACCCACTTCTTCCTAACCAATTGGGGAATGACACCTTATACCATACAAGGGTTCATATGGTGTCCTCCCGATACTCAAGTGATAACTATTGTTGTATGCAAATTTAGCTAACAGTAGGTGATCATCCCAAAAGCCTTTAAAATCCATAACACTTGCTCTCAACATGTCCTCTAAAGTCTGGATGGTTCTCTCTGACTGACCAACAGTCTGAGGATGGAAAGCAGTACTGAAACTCAATCGGGTTCCCATAGCTTCCTGAAATTATTCCCAAAAGTGAGACGTGAAGTGGGAATCCCTATCCGATACGATGCTCACTGAAACACCATGTAGCCTCACTATCTCCCGTACATACAACTCTGCCAAACTACTCAAAGTATCTGTAGATTTCATAGCTAGAAAGTGGGCAAATTTCATCAGTCTGTCAACCACTAACCAGATTGCATCATGGTTCCTCTTAGTCCTTAATAATCCCATGATGAAATCCATGGTGACATGCTCCCATTTCCAAGTTGGTACTGGTAGAGGTTGCAATAACCCTGTAGGTTTCTGATGCTCTACCTTCACTTGCTGACATATCAGACATCTTGCCATAAATTCTGTGATATCTCTTTTCATCCTTGACCACCAATACGCTTTCCGGAGATTCTGATACATCTTGTTACTCCCCGGATGCAAAGTGTATCTCGATGAATGAGCTTCTGACAAAATTAATCTCTTTAGTTCTGGGTCATCAGGAACGCAAATCCTACCTTTAAACCTCAGTAGGCCATCATCACTCACAAAGAAATTGACCACATCACCTCTCTGAATTTGACTCACATGATCCTCACACAGTAGATCGACGTGCTAAGCCTGGCGTATCCAGTAAATCAAATTCGGTTCCACTCTCAAGCTAGCTATCACACAGTCTTTGTCAATATCAAGAGGGTCTATATCCAACCTGAGGTGAGCAAACTGCTCGAGCAACTCATATTCCCTGACCATTATATCCGATACCATTCCGAGGCTCTTTCTACTTAGGGATCAGCCACAACATTAGCCTTTCCCAGATGGTATAGTATCTTGCACTCATAATCCTTTAGCAGCTCTATCCATCGTCTCTACCTCATGTTTAACTCTTTCTGTGAAAACAGATATCTGAGGCTCTTATGATTTGTATACACTTGAAATTTCTCACTGTATAAGTAGTGACGCCATATTTTCAATGCAAATACCACGACTGCCAATTCTAAATCATAGGTCGGGTAGTTCCTCTCATGGTCCTTAAGCTGTCTGGATCTATAGGCTACTATATTCCCGTCCTGCATCAACACATAGCCCAATCCCTATCCCGAGGCATCTGTATACACTGTCTAACCTCCTGAGCTGGTGGGTATGGTGAGAATAGGCGCGGTGATCAGTCTGTGCTTTAACTCACAGAAACTTCTTTTACATTTATCATCCTACTCGAATGCCACATTCTTTTGAGTGAGACGTGTCAACGGAGCAGCCAGCTTAGAGAATCTCTTGACAAACCGTCGGTAATAACCTGCTAAACCCAAGAAACTGCGAATCTCTGTAACTGTCTTGGGTCCTTCCCGCTGTATCACAACCTCTATCTTAGACGGATCCACTGATACACTATCTCTCGAGACTATATGACCCAGAAACGATATCTCACTCAGCCAGAAATCACACTTGTTGAGTTTAGCATATAGCTCATGATATCTGAGGGTCTGTAACACCGTTCTCAAATGCTGCTCATGCTCTTCCTTGGACTTTGAGTTTACTAATATGTCATCTATAAAGACAATCACCAATCTGTCCAAGTATGACTTGAATACATCATTCATTAAAGCTATAAACGCTGCAGGAGCATTTGTCAACCCAAATGGCATCACCAAAAACTCATAATGGCCATAGCGGGTTTGAAATGCTGTTTTGGGTACATCTCCACTTTGAATCCTCAACTGATGATACCCATACCTCAAATCAATTTTCAAAAAAGACTTGTGCTCCCTGCAACTGATCCAGTAGATCATCAATTCGTGGAAAGGGATACTTATTCTTGATGGGAGCCTTATTCAACAATTGATAATCTATACACAATCGAAGACTCCCATATTTCTTCTTTACAAACAAAATCGGTGCTCCCCAAGGTAATACACTCAGTCTGATGAACCCCTTGTCCAACAACTCTTGCAATTGTTTCTTTAGCTCCTCTAATTCAATTAGAGCCATTTTATATGGTGGCTTGGATATCGGTTCAGTTCTAGGTACCAAATCAATACAGAATTCCATTCCTCTATTTGGTGGCAACCTTGGTAGTTCTTTCGAAAAGGCATCAGAGAATTCTCTAACCACTGGAATGTCAGCTATATCTGGGTACACCTTATCCAAGTCAACCACATAGGCGATGAAACCTTCAACACATCATCATCACATTTGTTAGCAAAATCATCCATTCTTAAAATTAACTTACTACTTCTTTCATTGCTTTTCAAATCTTACAACATACTTATCAGGGGTGAAAAACATTACTGTCTTAGCATAACAGTCTAAAAGAACATGGTTTGCAGCAACCAATCCATTCCTAGTATTACATTGAAATCCATCATAGTTAATAGGATGAGATCGATCAAAATGTTTTTTCCCTTACTTTTAACTTACAACTCTTACATGCATACTCCATCATTACACTGTCTCTCAATGTAGTGCTTATAAGTAAGACTCTACCTAAGGGTACAAGTTTCACATGTTTACACAATTTACATGCAAACAAAAGCAATATGAATAAATGTGTGGCGCTAGGATCAATTAATGCTAATGCTTCAAAATCAAAGACTAGGATGGTACCTTTAATCACATCCGAGGAAGCTTCTGTAGATGCCTGGTCTAATTCAAATACTCACCCTCGACCAATAACTTACTTCCCTTTCTCTTCAGCTGTGGCCTTCCTCTTAGGTGTAGGTGTCTTAACCGTAACCTTCTCTGGCTCTTTGCCCTTCTGTGGGGCTGTATCAATCAACTTTGGGCATTCTCGAGCTATGTACCCCAGTTTACCACACCTGTAACATGATCTCATTGATAAAGGGCATGGTCTACCCCCATGATATCTACCACATGACCTGCACTGCTCTGTGGTAGGTCGAGGTCCGCCAATAACTATGCCCCTCGATGCTAGAGATAAAGCTGGATGAACTGTAGGCTTCGTAAGCCTCTCTCGTACCTCCTCAATCTTAGGCCCCTTACTGAATAACCTTAAGCCCTTTTGGAACCCTCTGTCATAAATTGACCTCTTTCAATCTCTATCTCCACCTTTACCACTCCTACTCAATTTCGAGGCATGAAATTCATAATCTTGCTCACACAACTGAGCCCTGCGTACAGCCTCATTATAGGTGGTAATGTCTAGCAGAGCTAATCGAGCTCTGATGGAAGGTCTCAGTCCCTCAAGGAATTTCTGAACCTTTCTGTCTTCAAGGCTCATAATGACCGTATCATATTTGCCTAGGGATGTGAATCCAGACTCATACTAATCCACTATCTGGTTCTCCTGAGTTAATGTCATAAATTCCATCTGCATCTTTCTTTGAGCAGTGGCTAGAATGTATTTCCTCCTGAAGGCATCCAAGATATATCCCATGTCACAATCGGGTGTCGTGCACTCAACATCGACTATGTGGCCATCCACTAATGCTCGGCCTCATCCTCTAACATAAAGGCAACAAAAGTGACCTTCTCTGTGTCGGAGCAATGGAAAAATTGAAAAAGCTTCTCCATACTACGTATCCAATGCTCAGCTAACACTGGGTTCTTCACTCCACTAAATGAAGGTGGTCCGAACTTTTAAAACTCTCTCAATCTACCCAGATCACAATCATACACTCCTTCACCATCAACCTATTGTGGAAGTACAGGATCTTGAACCGGTGGGGCAATTTCATGAACTGGAGGGGGTACAGGTATCTCTACCTCTGCATCTCGAGGTCCCGGTGTAAGTTGTCATGGCTCTTGTCTCTCAGGTGCAGTAGCCTAACTAGCAGGGTTCTCCTATCTACACTCAAATCTGGCCATCGCCTGTGTAAACATCTCCATGACCGTGTTTACACTATGCCGTAATTACGATATATGTTCCTCAATGGCCTCACTAAGACCGGGTGGATCTCTACTAGAAGTAGACTCACTACATCTCTCGGGCTCATCTCTATGCCTTTGAGAGCGTGAACTCTCTCCTCTACGAGTACATTGTCTATCAGACATCTGACATACTCAAAATAAGTGTCTCAGTCACATTTTCCAGCTTGGTATACACATTTGTATCCTAATAATGCATAGTACTTTAGGGATGTATAATTTCCTAACTATGGATACTGACTCACATCAGACCAACTCTGCTCTGATACCATTAATCTTTCACGACCCTCACTCGCTATCCGTGACCTTTATCTTACCACTTACATTTCGGTTGTGAGTCAACATCCAACACATATCTTATCCATTTTAGTTTAATAAATTCATACAATTGAAGAAAAATAGAAACTGGAACTTTATATATAAGTGCGGAAGTGTTTAGATCAGTTTCTATTATATACATCCCCCAAAATACAAAATACAAACGTTATTGTGCATTAATTTACAGGATATAAAATTTTTCATCTCAAGTGTATACCTCTCTATAATGCTTGATGACCGAAGAAACACGACAGCAGGGATGACTGTAGTGTATTCCCTACTGCGTAGTATCTGTGGATGAGGAAATAAGGGGGTGAGCTAACATGCTCAGTAAGGAAATTATGAAAATAGGTAGATAACTACACTATCTACATGCTAAAATACATATATATTCATTTTCCTTATAAAACATATGCATTCTTTTTAAAACAACTTCCATCAAAGTGAAACCGTTAATTTTCTAGATGGGTATATGTATATTCATACAGAATCACACATCATTTTTCAATTCACACAGTTCATACTTAGAAAATGCTTTACATTTAGCAAATCAACATATTTGAGACATAAATCATGGGTTATCATATCCCCATACACACAGCAGGGGAGACATATGTCACCTCACACAGTAGTGACAATGTCCTATCACACAGATATAAAAAGACTTATGGCCATAGTCGAATTTCAGGCAACACTATCAGGTGTACGGGAACCCTATGCTTGGGGAGGCGGATCAACCATCCCTTCAACTCATACTGAATCACAGCACATCGTACCCCATGGCTAACGCTCACGGTACATCATGCTCCCGTGGATCCTTATCACCCATTTCCCTTGTCTCAAAATCTCGTGCGAGTAGGTCAGTGTAAGACACACAGCAATACACGATTGCTCAAGCACGGTTTATACTCATTACAACTCATCTTTAAACCATGTGTGCGGAGGTCAATGCAAGACACATAGCAATACATGACGGCTCTAACACGATTTTACTCAGCACATAGCACAATCATGAAAACCTCGTGCGAGCAACTCAGCGTAGGACACACAACATACTTGAGGCATCGAGCACGATATTACTAGGAAATTACATGCGAGCATAGTCAGAGCAAGACACACAGCATCACCCGAAGCATTAAGCACTCTTTTATTTCCTAAAAAATTCCTTTGAAAATAACGTGCGAGCATGGCTGGTCAATCTACCGTTGCCACTCAGGCTCTAGCAGGATTTCACAGATAAAAGAAATAGAAAGGGCTCCATGCACTGTCATGAGTGAGAGGGCAAATCTCCCTTTAATCACTTCTTAGAAACATTTCATGCAAATGGTTAAATCGGGAGCCAGTCTATTATTATTGTTTCTCAAAACGTTTGCAAAACCCTTTTCACAACAATCATAGAAGTCATGCAACTCATACTTATAGACTTATTCTCATACGTAGTTTTCACCTAGATATACAAATATCTATACATGTATCGCATACATTCGTACACACCAGGTAATAAAACATATGTATAGCTATCTCTACTAGCTCGCATAAGTCCCTTACCTCAAATTACTTTCCTTCGATTTCCACTTCTAGTGATCCGTCCTGTTGACTCCAATAATATCTTCTAGAGCTGAAATCATATACTACACACATCGGTATACTTCATTTCACTTGCTTGATATTTAAATCAATGCATTGGGCCATTTTTATCTCATTTGGCCTCACTACACCATTATCGGACCTTACTCTTTCATAGGTTCATTTCGAGTATATAACTCATTTTCGAGAATCTCTCAGACTCCTCGAGTCTTTTGAATAGTATTAAATCAGTATTAAGCTTACAATACCTCAAGTTCATTATTTCATTTCATATTGGCATTTTATCGAATACCTCATATACTTACTTTCAACAATTATTGTTTCTAGCACATGGATTTCACTAAACTATTATACAAGCATATAGACATGCTCCATAACATCGATACATACTTAATTCATCATTAAATCATTACCTACTAATCCTTCTCTCATTTTGACACATTATACCATTTATAGGTCTTGGAAGATTACGCATAAACTAGGATGTTTCAACCATAAATCTATATGCCAATAAACTCATACCAGTGTATAGATCAACATATATGAGATTGATGCATTGAAATCTTACCAATCTCAGCTTTTCTCTTTTTTCACAACTTTGAAGAAAACTCCATTTCTCCTTCGATTCAGCGATTCTATCTTTCGTTTCCAACTATGTTGTTCTTCTCTACTCTATGAACAACTTTGATGAAATAAATTTTTCTCCAATCTCAATGGAAGGTGTTGATACTTTAAAGAGGGAAACTAGGTCACTTTGCCTTAAAAATGGAAGGTTTGATGTTTCTCCCGTGTAATGCAGTTCAACTGCCTAGTTTATATAGAAATTGCTCAATGAGATCGATCTCCATAAGTGAGGGATTGATCTTCTTCTACTTTAGCCTCTCTGTATTCAGTTTTCAGGCATGAGATATCGATATGTGGAAAAGCATGAGATTGATCTTATCCAGGTAGAGAGCTTCAGAGATCGATCTGGCATGGAAATGAGATCGATCTGCTTCTAGCCGAGGCATAAAGAGATCGGTCTGCTTGAGGATGAGATCGATCCTTGCTTAGCAGAGGCTTACTGAGATCGATCTGGATTAAAGGAGAGATCGATCTCCTCTTGCTCTGTAACATACTTAGCTGAATTTCAGCCCAAATTCTCAAAGTTAACTTCATTTCAATTTACCTCACTACTCATTTTGCATTCAATCCACATTTATCACTCAAAAAGGTCCATTTCTTACAATTCATACTTAATGAAACATGCGTGTACATAACGAACTCACATAAGAAGTGTGTACATCAAATCTACGGACCTTAATTCACTTACGATTCATATTACATAACAAGTGTACACTTACTGGAATCTTAAGGATTACATATAAAAATACGGGTCTTACACTACTCATGAAATTCTCTTACCTCGGATCACGTCGCGTTACCTCACTTCCTCAGTGCTGCTCACTCTCACAATCCGATCAGCTTCCAATATTAACTTCCAAAGCTATTAATAATTATCCACATCAGTATACCTTAATCTACTTGTTTTCACTTTCATGACTCTAAATCAATGTACCTATTTCATCCTTAACTCCTCTTAATGCCTCAATCTCATCTCTCTCCCATTATGGTATTTCACCATAATTCTCTTGTACCTATTTTCCTTTTCTCATCTATTCCAATTTATGCATTTCATAAAACCATTTTACAATCTTCCATACATACTTATTTCATCCTTAAATCCATGTTTACTCAACTTCCTCATCATTTTCTCAATTTCATGCCAATATCTAGGTCATGGATATTTTTCATGATTAACTTGTTTTTAGAAATTTAAACATACACCAATCAACTCACCAAATTATCTAGATTAACATATATGAAGTTAGTGTATTGAATCTTACCTAGCTTGAACTTTTCCTCTTTTTTCCAAATTTGGTAAAATCCACCTTGTTCTTTCAATCTTTGATTCCAACTTCTAGTTTCCAACTATGTTGTTCAACTATTTACTAAGAACAACTTTGGTTAAATGAATCTCACTCAAAACTGATTGAAAGATGAAGTTTTTTGGAGTAGAAAGGTTAGGTTACACTTTGGTTAATGAAGGGTTTATTGTTCTCAGGAGAACAGAGGTGCAAAGTCGTGTATTTATAGAATTGGTCTTAGAAGATCGATCTACCCTGCACTTTTCTCTTCAGAAAATGACTTTTAAGCTTAGGGGATTGATTTGCTCTCAGCATGAGATCGATATGCTTTACTCAGAACCTTAAGGAGATCGATCTCTCCTTGCTATGAAATTGATCTATTCTATCCAGAATCTTTTGGAAATCGATCTGCTTCAGCCAAAACTTAATAAACATTGATCTGCATTAAGTAAGGGATCGATCTGCCTTCTCTTCAGCTGCAGTTCTGCTGCAATTTTCCTAAAATTCACTGTTACGTTCATATTCGATTTGTTTATCTACCCATTTTGCATTTCATACTCATTTACAACTTAAAAACATTCATTCCTTATGATTTATATCAAATGTGACTTGTCTGTACATCGCAAAATCTTAAAGAGTACATGTTAAATTTTTGGGCTTTCCATTTCGAGATCTTAGATCGAGTGGGAGACAAAACTTATAGATTGGCGTTGCCACTTAAGTCAGGGAGTGTGAATAATGTCTTCCATATATCGATACTTCGAAAGTACCATCCGGACCTGGCACATGTGGCTCAAGATGAGCCATTGAAGCTCAAAGAGGATATATCATATGTAAAGAAACGGATTTGGATTGGATAGGAAAGAGAAAGTGTTACGATCCAAGATGATTCCTCTTATTGAGGTTCTCTGGCAGTACCGCACTTCAGAGGAAGCTACGTGGGAATTGGAGAGCCTGATACGAGAGAAATATCCGTAGTTGTTCGAGGTTTGACTTGGTTCTAATTTGGAGGACCAAATTTCTTAAGGTGGGGAGGATTGTATGACCCGAAATTCAGTGTCATTTTCTTAAGAAGTTGATGTCACGATCACGACCCTCTGTACTAGTCTGCGACCTTTACTTTACCACTTACTACTTACAGTTGGGCTGTGAGTCAACATCTAATCCACATCTCATATACATTCATTTAATTGAAATAGAATAGAAACTGGACTTTTTATGAATATACGGAAGCGTTTACATCAATTCCTATTAACTATACATCCATTACGTACATAATATCATTAGACTGCATTAATTTACAGGATACAAAATTTTTCTCAACACAAGTGTATACCTCTTTGTACTGTTGAAGAACTGGAGAACACCTTAGTAGGGACGACTACAGTACTCACTACTACGTAATATCTGTGGAGGAGGAAATAAGGGAGTGAGCATAACATGCTTAGTAAGGAAAATGTGCATGCAAGTAGATAACTACACTATCTGTATGCTAAAATACATATATGTTATTTTCCTTATAAAACAATATGCATGTTCATTAAAACAACTTCCATCACTGCGAAATCATTAATTCACTAGATGGGTATATGCATATTCACACAGTTCCTCATACAAAACCACTGGGGTTTAACTTCACACAGTAGCACATAGTTTCACATAACAAAATCTATTCACATAGCTCATATCTAGAAAATACTTCTTACTATGTACATCAATATAGGTTGAGACATAATCATGGGTCATCCCATCACCAAACACATAGCAAACGAGGATATCTGTCACCTCATACAATAGTGATAATATCGTATCACTTAGATACATAAAGACTTATGGTCATAGTCGAATTCCAGGCTACACTGATCAGGTGTGCAGGAACCCTACATTTGGGGAGGCAGATCAACCATCCCTTTAGCTCATACAGATATCACACAGATAGTCACGGCACACCGTACCCCATGGCTAACATTCACGGTACATTGTGCTTCCGTGGATCCTTATCACCCATTTCTATTATCTCAAATTCACGTGGGAGCTCTCGAGTTGAACGCACAATATCATCGAGGCATCAAGCACTATTTTATTTTCTTGAAATTCCTTTGAAAATAATGTGCGAGCAAGGCTGGTCAATTAACCGTTACCTCTCATACTCTAATCATGATTTCACAAAAAAAAAAAAAGAAATAGAACTGCTCCTTTCACTGAGCATAAGGGAGAGGGTATACTCCCTTCAATCACTCTTTATACACATTTCATACAATTGGTTAAAACTGGAGCCTGTCTATTATCATTCTTTCTCAAAACGTTTGAAAAACTCTTTTCACAATAATAACAGAAGTCACGCAACTCATACCATCGACTTATTTCCATACGTAGTTTTCTTCTAAATATATATCAATATCTATATACTAACACGTACATTTACACACAGCAGATAAGAAAACATACGTATAGCTATCTCTATAGCTTACATAAGTCCCTTACCTTGATCTTACAGTGTATCTCTTAGTCTCACACTGCTTTACATGTCACCATTTACATCTACAGCTCTGTCTATCTCTCCGGACGCTGCAGATACACATCAAATGTATCATTCATCATTTCTACTATCTCAAATCATCAAAACACCATTTTATTCTCTTATTTCCTCTTTGACATAACATAGGTCCTTAGTGACTTTTCATGTTATAGTCACTTCTAGCTATCTTCCCATATATCAATAGGTTCATAACAGTATCTAGATTAACATATTAGAATTTGGTACCCTGAAAGCTTACCTAGTTTGCTTTTCTTGCCACTTGGTCCAAAATCTCTTCATATCGATCAACACCTGCGATCTATTGTATCAAGGTCTCGTTTCCAACTATGTTGCTCTCCTCTGGCTAACGAACAACTTTGTAGAAGGAAACGTCTCTTACTTCTGGCTAGAAAGGGTGGTTTGTCTAGGAAAAGGGTTTGAACACTTAAGTAAAGTTGAGAGGTTTTAGGTTACTGTGTCTTTCAGCCTAAAATCCCGTTTCTTATATAGAAATTTCACTAGGAGATCGATCTACATGGTAAGAGGATCGATCACTCCTTCTTTGCTGCCTTACTTTTCAGTGTATTGGATTTCATGAGATCGATCTGTTCTAAGTGATGGGATCGATCTTCTCCAGGCAGAGAGCTAAACAGATCGATCTGGCATAAGGATGAGATCGATCTGCTCTTAGTCGAGAGCTAAGGAAATCAATTCCTTCTACACAGAATGCTTAGCAGATTGATCTGGCCCCATTGGAGATCGATCTTCCCTGTTCCATTACTCGAATAAGAGCATTTTTTACTCTTTCAGATCGATCTTTCATTCAATGAGATTGATCTGGCATTCATATTTTCCAGATTTGACTGCAGTTTTCTGCAGTAACTCACACAAACATTCTAAATTTTGCTGCCATAGTCATTTTCTCATCCAGCCACCTTTAAGGCTTGGAAATGACATCCATTCATACTTTATACACATTCAAACTTGTGTGCATTCATTGTATACCCAAAGGTATAGAATACAAAACTAAATGGAAGTATAAAACTCATGAAACTTCATTCCATTTTACCACACAACCTATTTTGCATTCCATTCACATTCATCACTTAGAAAAGTTCATTTCTTCATATTCATAGATAATGAAACTTGTTTGTACATCACAACTCATATTACGAGTGTGTACATCCACTTTATAGACTTTACATCATTTATACTTCACATACATGTACATGTATATTACTTATGAATTCATAAGGTTACAATTGAAAATACGGGTCATACATTCCTCCCCTCCTTAAAAGAATTTGGTCCTCTAAATTAGAACTAAGTTACTCTTCAAAAAGTTGGGGGTACTTTTCTCGTATCAGGTTCTCTAACTCCCAAGTCACTTCTTCCGAATTATTGTGCTTTCAGAGAACCTTAACAAGCAAAATTGTCTTGTTCTGTAACACTTCTCTTTCCTTTCCAGTATCCGGATCGGTTTCTCTACATAAGATAAATCATCTTTTAGCTCTAATGGCTCATACTGAATCACATGACTTAGATCTGGATGGTACTTCTAAAGCATCGATACGTGGAAGACATTATGTATGCTCGCCATCTCCGATAGCAATGCAATTCTATAAGCCTTATCTCCACTAGCTCCAATATTTCAAATGGTTCGATATAACGAGGGCTCAACTTTCCCTTCTTACCGAACCTCATAATCTCTTTTGATGGAGAGACTTTCAAGAAAACTGAGTCACCCACAGTGAACTCTAGTGGCCTGCGTCTTATGTCAGCGTAACTTTTCTACCTGCTCTGAGCTGTTCTCAATCTCTCACATAGCAGCTGAACAACCTCAGAGGCTTGTTGTACCAAGTCAGGAGCAAACATGTTCCTTTCACCCACTTCTTCCCAACCAATTGGGGATCGACACCTTCTACCATACAAGGCTTCATATGGTGCCATCTCGATACTGGAGTGGTAACTGTTGTTGTATACAAATTCGGCTAATGGTAGGTGATCATCCCAGAAGCCTTTAAAATCCATAACACTTTCTCTCAACATGTCTTCTAAGGTCTAGATGGTTCTCTCTAACTGACCATCAGTTTGAGGGTGGAAAGCAGTACTGAAACTCATTTGGGTTCCCATAGCTTCCTAAAATTGTTCCCAAAAATGAGAAGTGAAGCGAGAATCCCTATTCGATACGATGCTCACTGGTATACCATGTAGCCTTACTATTTCCCGTACATACAACTTTGCTAAGCTACTCAAAGTATCTGTAGCTTTCATAGCTAGAAAGTGCGTCGATTTCGTGGTATCAAATATTAAATCAATTTCCAAAACTTCATCTTTCTATCTAATGGTAACTCCAGTGGATCATTCGGATATATGTCGAGAAAGCTTTATCCTACAGGAATATCTCTTCATTCTGAACACGCTTTATCCTTATCAATTATGTAAGTAGTGAAACTTTCAAGTTTCATTCATACAATTAGTCTCGTAATTCATTCTTTCAGTTATAGTGACTTTACCCATTTCACTATCACTCTTTCTTTGGTAGAATGATCTTTTTCCTATCACGTTTTTTACCTTTCTCATTTTTTTAGTAACCTCGAAATACATACATTTCATATCATCACAGTTGTGCCTTGCACACTGTTTTTTCAAAATAACATAAAATGAGGCTAATTTAGCTCGATTGAGGATCTTAGTACCTCCTACGAGTTTCCTGGACTTCCTCCATTTCACATCTCTACTTATCCGGACTATACTTCTTCTAAAACCATAAATTTAGTGTTCATTCTCAGACTTGTTACCTTATGTCCGATTTCAATCATTTTATCTATAATTGTCAATATGCTTTATCTGGGATGTGTTGTCGTCTAAGGGCCTTCAAAAATATATCCCATGTAATTCTCTGATGTCGACTCTCGGATTAATTTGGGGGACTTCCCTCCAAGCTCGACTTCCCATTTCGATACTGATGGTACACAAGCTACTTCTTTATAGTAGTGTACTTCAAAAGTTCGTATAACTTTCCCAATTCTTTACCACAAAAATGCAAGGCAACTTTATCGGTAGAGTTACTACAAAAATTTTGTAGGGTTTCTCTGTCTCATTTATCTAATCTTCCGTAATTGTTGAATTCTTAACCTCATCAAAAAACGAAGGCTCAACTTTTCGAATTTGCCTCAGTCTATTAAGTTCACAGTCATACCCTACAAGTCCATATAAATTTTTCCCAATCTTTCTCTAAGTCACAATCATCCTTTAATCACCATTAGTATTATTATACTACAAGCACTTGACCAAACAATGTCATCATTGTTTCCATGTCCCGCTCAAATCTTACGAAGCGTACTTTAGAATTTTTTGTTAAACCACAAGGTGTGCACTTTGATGAGGGTTTTCTATATTTCTCGGCCCATCTCTACAGCCTCGAGAAACAGTCCCTTTTTCATCTATTAGTATGGCCATAACCCCAACCAGTCATATCTGTCCATTTTCCTTCACTCAATGACACAATTTCTCAATAAAACACAGCCATGTATCCCCGTTTGTATCAAATTAATGTACAGTAACACTGGGGATGTGAACTTTCTAAGTCCTTTTCACTTTTAATATCGACTCGTATCAGGCTAAGCTTCCTCTGATACCACTTCTGTAATGACCCATATTTACAAACATTTCAGTTAGGCTACTAGTTGATATTAGATAAGAATCAATAAATCAGTCTAATTAATTTTATTTCTTAGTGGCAATTTAAACAAAATATATTCACATTCCCCTAAGCACATCTCATCTACATTACTGTACTTACAAAAATTTTAGATACAAAATAATTTCTTAAAACTAGGTATACCTTTGACGCAGAAATATACTTTGTGGAATCACAGCTGTGCAAAATGCCCTAGTAACGGAAGCGGCCCAAGTTACTGATGGGCTTTGTGGAGGAAAGTAAGGGGTGAGCTCAACATGTTCAGTAAGAAAAACCCCATAGCAGGTAGATAAATATGCTACCTAAGATATACATATGTACTTGCCAAAATTTGAAACATTTTCACAAAGTATACAAGTAGTTCGGCAAATTCACATATACTAAAAATAGATTTCAGAAACCAGAACATATATCAGTAGTAAAATTAGCTACTGTGGTAAATACAAAAAATTTTAGAGCTTCCAGTAGGAAAATAAATAGATTTCCAGAATATCTCAATCCATTCAGGCAGTTCAGAAAATATTTCAAATGAACACAGAGGCACTGCCAGTTTCGAAAAGTCAAAGTCAAAAAATCCATGGCAAATTCAGTATGAAAATGGAACTGAAATCAATACCATTTCTAAATCTTTAAATAGCTTTTGAAAGCGACGACGATGTGGCACTTTGTTCCCACAAGATTCAAGAGGTGACCCTCACGGTCTTTTATGCATTAAAATATTCAGTTCCATATGAAATAAAATCACACAGTCAAGTCGAAAGTTCAAATAGACGAGACAAGGCAGACATACTATATCAGATATCGAAAATGAAAATTGACTAATGTAGGTGACTCCGAGCAAACATAGGCCAGGTGTGTCGGGATGTCAATCGTCGTGGGAGTGGTCAGCTACCCAAACAGCTCACAGATCAGAATGTTCGGAGACCAGAAACAAAGTCAAAAACACGGTACATCATTCTCGTGGACCACAAAAGCATATACAGAACAGATAGAAATGCTGCATAATCTCACCAGCGTTTTTATCTCAAAATCAGTGCGAGTTGGATCATAAGACACATAGTCAGTACACGTTCAAGGACATATCATCAGAATAACTTTATAAGAAAATTATTTCCTTTAAATTGCTTATAAATTCAGTTCATTTTATAAAACAATTCAGAAAGGCTAACTAGCCTTTTTCTCTCGATTAAAAAAGCCAATAAATAGGCTATGGTGAGTAAAACCAAGAAATTTTGATTTAAAATCAATAATTATAATTACCAAAATTTTTGTCTAAATAAACCAAGTAAATCTATATCGAAAGTTAGACTAATCTACAGAGTTTAAAATTTCCTTAAATTCCAAAACGTAAATTTGGCCTCGGGTTCTCTTTATTTCGGTAACTACAAAATTTAGCCTAACAGTTTTATATCTACAAGTAGATGAAAATTACGCATATTTATCTCTAGCAACACACCAGAATCTTTCTTACCTCGGTGTCTGTTCGTAGTCCTCATTTGCCTCGATGTTGTGAGTCGACGAGTCCGCTCCACCCGTGTTATTTCTTTGAATTGTTTGAATAAATATTTTCGAAGTATCTTACCCAGATTTTCCCTGGTTTTCAATACACTCTCTTTTATTCTTGAAAATATATATATGTATAATTATAAATATATATATTCTACTTTTACTCTTTTTTTTTTAATTTCCTTCCTCTTTCGCGCCAATTCTCCTCCTTTCACTATTTATCATTTTTGCTTCATTCTTCATCGATAGACAAGGACACTGTTCATCGTCCTCTCACATCTTCGGCGTTGCCACTCTTTCCTTCCTTAACGTCCCCGTCCAATGCAGGTGGCCTTCTTGTGCACTCCCTCTCTGGCGGCCACGTTCGGCCCCACTCTGCTCTACTTTGTTTCTATTGGTGTCCAGGTACCTTGCCCTGTTTCCTTTCATTGCTTCAGCGTAGGTCCCTATCGAGAAGACTTCCTAATTGGTGGAAGAACAATTCAAAAAGGAGTAATGGTGTTTGCTTTTCTGTCCAAATGCAGTAGTGATGCCCCGCAAACTAGAATCCGTGTAGCCTGGGATCACAATATAGGATATGGTCATAGTCCAGGATATTATTGAATATAGCCACTCGATCTCAGCTAATTTTATCACATGATTTTAAGATTTCGGGTAGACCTACGAGATGGGTAGGAACCTTATTTATATGCTTTACTTGCTGAAATGTCATATTTTATATGTTTAAATTTAAATGGCATGATATACTTTAAAGGCATTACGAGTTTACATAAAATGCAGTGTCTTGTATGAAATGCCTGTATTTAGAAACTCAACATGATTTCAGTATATGTGACAAAATATGTACACACCATATCAGTTTTCCAATGCATGCTTTAAATATGAAATGGTGGAAAGATTATTTCAAGGCATTGCATTATTTACAGTAGATAGTGTAGTTATCTACTTGCTTGCCTAATTTCTTACTGAGTTAGTGAGCTCACCCCTTTCATTTTCCCCTATCTACAGAGTATCTGCAGTAGCTAGAGTACGGCTGAGGACTTGTATTCCTGTTGTCCGCTTCATTCCCATCGAGCGAAAGGTATACACACACGTATGATTTTGTATCTAAACGTATAACTGCATAGTGATGTAAACGAATGTAATAATGGGGGATGTATTTGTCTATAACTATATGTGAGCTCAATTATAAGTTAAAAGTATTTACAGTTAATAAATAGTTTATATTGACATGTATGTATGATAATGAACGAATGATAAAGTAATGTGGATGAGGTGACTAATACTGAATCACAGCCCAACGGATGTTAGAAACGTTACAAAAGGAAATGTAAGAAAAGAGAAAAATTTATAGTCATTTTTGGTAAAATTCAATTGTGACAGAATGGTATTAGAGCGGAGTTGGTCTGATGTGAGTCGGTTTTAATGGTTAGGAAAGTTTGCATCCTCATATTACAGTGCGTTGTTTAGATACCAGTGTGTATTCCGAGATGGAAATTGACTATGTAATGGTTGTAAATGCAGGAATCGAGTCTTTATGGCTAATACAAGCGCTAGAGGCCGTAGAGGTAGGCCTGAGAGCTGAGAAGAGTCTTCGTCTCACCATACGTCACCGGTCCCATTGAGGTACCAAAAAGTACTGAGGCAAGCTTTGCGAGGTTAGAGCGTAGCCTAGAGACCATGATGGAGATGTTTACACAGGCTATGCATGGAAATGAAGGTCCGGATGCAAAGACTGCTACGGAACAAGCAGCTGCTCCTGATACGCTTGCATAGCCCGCACAGATGCCACAGCCTATAGATACTCCTACACCTCCACCAGTTCAGGGTATGCCATCTCCTGTTGGCCCGCAGCAGGTTAGTAGTGGATTGGGATATGGTTGTGAGCTTGATCGATTACGGTAGTTTCAGAAGTTTAGATCATCATCATTCAGTGGGGTGAAGGAACCCATAGTTACAGATGATTGGATAGGAGAGATAGAGAAGTTGTACGGGTTCTTTTAGTGTACAACTTTCGAGATGGTCACTTTTGCCGCATTTATGCTGAAGGGGGCGGTAAAGCATTAGTGGAAGTCCACCTGACCAATATTGAGAGCTCGACATACTGAGATCAGTTGGGATATTTTCTAGATGCCTTAAAGAGGCAGTATGTTCCAGATACAGTGCAACATAAACTACAAATGGACTTTTTTTGGTTGATCTAGGGGAGTCAGTCAGTTGATGAGTATGAGACGAGGTTTATGTCCTTGGAAAGGTACAACCTCGATACTATGATCAGTGAGACAAAGAAGGTCCGTAGGTTTATTGGTGGATTGAGATCGGCACTACGATCTAGATTGGTTCCACTAGATATCTCTACGTACGAGTAGGCAGTGCGCAGGGTGCAACTCTGTGAGCAGGATTACAAGAGGAATGCCTCTGTGTTTGGGAAGGTTAGTAGGAAGAAGGATAGAGATAGGAAGAGGTCGACGAGTGATAGAGGTTTCAATTATCGAGGAGGGAAGAGACTCTTTGGTAAGAGACCACGGATCGAGGAGATACGAGAGAGGACTGTTAGACCTCTTGTATATCCGGCCATAGCTTCAGCTACAGGCATTGTTATTGAAGGATAGAAGAGTGATAGAGGTTTCAGTTATCGAGGAAGGAAGAGACTCTTTGGTAAGAGACCATGGATCGAGGAGATACAAGAGAGGACTGTTAGACCTCCTGTATATCCGGCCATAGCTTTAGCTACAGGCATTGTTATTGAAGGATAGAAAAAATACTACTGAGCAGTGCAGTAGATGTGGTAGATACCATGGCAGTAGACCTTGTCTGATGACTACTGTAGTTTGTTAGCATTATGGTAAGACAGGACATGTTGTGAGGAATTGCCCGAAGATGATTGAGACTACCCCATAGAAGGGCAAAGAGCCGTAGAGAGTTGCTGCTGATATGTCATGCCCCGCTTTTGGGAACCCTTCTATCCATACATTCTCTACTACGGTTGGGCTGTGAGAAGATGCAATTACTAAAAATTCATTCATTTACAGCGGAATATTTAAAACTTTAATTCACACTCCCAGGTGTGTGTGTAAATACACAAAATTACTTGTATAAATACCATGTGCTTACATATCATCCCCATAATACTGTCTACAATTCCAAGACATAACTGTGCGATACAATATATTAGATACAAAATACTCGTGTATACAAATCTTATACCTTTGCGGATTGTGGGAGCTGTTAAACACAAAAGATCTAGAGATCACTGCTCTCTTACTTCTCAGTACCTGGAGGGGGAAAATAGTGGGATGAGCAAACCACAGCTCAGTAAGGAAATGTATGCTAGCAGGTAGATATCGTACTACCTACATAGCCCATGCATGCATAAACCAAAACCATGTTTTCGTTATAAATGGAAATATCATACGAACAATGCATTTAAACACAT
This sequence comes from Firmiana major, assembly GCA_033439115.1. NCBI lineage: Eukaryota > Viridiplantae > Streptophyta > Magnoliopsida > Malvales > Malvaceae > Firmiana > Firmiana major. The sequence goes on from CM065909.1 coordinate 36,329,742, forward strand.
GTTTCTCAATAGCATTTTCGTGTAAATCAAATGTCAAACTTCCATTTAAAACATGCTCATAAATAGTGCCCTCATGGCACAAATGTGAAATCAGAGATTTATCAAAAACACGAAATCTCTTTCACTTCTCGAATCATTCTTTCTCGCAAATCTCTTTCTTTTCTGAGATTGTCTCTGTTTCTCGAATCTCTGAGACAGGCATGGAATTTTCGGCAATCAAATATCCACGACTTATGGCCATAGTCAGTGATCCCAGGCCTCACTGATCAGGAGTGCACAGGGTATCACTTCGCCTGAAGGGGGATGGGTCAGTCCTCCCCTCCGGCTCATCTCAATCCACCTCATCTCCTTGTATACTCACGGTGAAAATACGTTGTGTGTCATCTACGCGATACTCGTACTCATGTGCACCCAGCACGGTACATAGTATACCAACGGGTGACTACACTATTCTACGTACGACCGTGGACCCAAGTCCATACTCCAACTCCGATGGACTTTTTATCCTAAACCATGTCTCATATACCAGGCGAGCAAGCAGCGTGACACACAGTCAACGCAAAGCTCCAGCGCGGTACGATCTATCGTTAAGGCCCAGCCCGTTCAAATGGCCGTCGGCTGGTATCCCCTTGGGTCCCAGACCCCCAGGTTTACCTTAACTCAACAAAACAGGTGCGAGCAAAGTTCCCGCACTTTCTCAAAACCATCGTACGAGTTAAACTCCAACACGATACATCAAGGCATTAAAGCGGGTGTGAGGTAGCGCTTCAACACCAAATCTCATCTCAAAACTGATAGATGGCTATTTTCTCTTTTAAAACTCAAAACACGTTTATTCATACAGCATGCCTCTTCATGCTAAAACATGTAAAATTAGCCAACCTATCATCAACATTTCTCAATCATCAATAACAATATAAAATTGAGAACATCATTGAAAACATGCATATCATGCTATTTCCTTACCCTATCCCATTTCTCAATACATATATACATCATAGTACTTTTCATACTTCCACATCATTTCATAAATTTATAATATCGTACTAGTCCTAGCAATATATCTACGAAATTGCTGTAATTACGTACGAACATCTCTATAGCTAACACACAGTCCCTTACCTCGTTTTACTTGTGTGCAACTATCCGCCTTTATGCTTCTTGCGTTCTCATCTCGACTTGCTCCGGCGTATCATCCGAAACTGAAATTCATCCATCAACATTCGAGTTAACGTTTCTAACTCTTGTTCAACTAATCATTTATCCAATGCCTTATTTACACATCTTTACCCTTTGTGGTAAATCTCACAATTTTATCCCAATATCAACATGTCCAAATCATTCTCACAACATATTCATCCTCTCAAGATGTCTCATTTATCATAAACACTTCCACACTCCACTTTCTCACACTTGACTATTTCTAAGTTATATTCATTTCATACCATTCTAGGTAGTTCTATCCACAATATGCACACCCAAATATCTTTATAATCATTTACTAAACCAATGTACTTGGATTTGTGCATTAGAACTTACCTCATTGGATTTCCTCTTGCTCCAATTAGGATTGCCCTTTATTTCTTCAATCCATCAAATGGGGAAATGCCTCTAGACTATGTTGTTCTTCTTTTTGTTGTGAACAACTTTGTCTCTAATAGACTCTCCTTAAATCTCACTGAAAATGGCTGGATTTAGGAGTGAGAAAGCTAGTTTTCTTTGAGTTGAAGTGAGAGGAAATGGTTTATCTCGAAATTCTGATGATCCAACTGCTCCCATTTATAGTTTTGACTTGATGAGATCGATCTTCCTTGGGTGGAGATCGATCTGTTCCTCTAAAATCCCTCTTTTCTAAGACGTTTTAAAGGCAGGAGATCGATCTGTCGAGACTGGAGATCGATCTGCTGTCAAACAGAAGCTTAAGGAGATCGATCTGGTCTTTAGGGGAGATCGATCTGCTTCCAACCCGAGAGCTAAGGAGATCGATCTGCTTCCTTTGGAGATCGATCTGTTCCCTTCCATTTCTCACATAAGAGCATTCTGGCTCTCCCAGATCGATCTCTCATCCTATGAGATCGATCTGGCCTTCACAAATTCCAGATTTCCTGCAGTTCCTCTTCAACAACCCTTACCAAACACCCTTAATTTGCTACCATTGTCATTTCCTCATTCATTCATCTTTGAGACTTGAAAATGGGATCCATCCTCACTACATACACATTAAAACTTGTGTAGAATCTTTGTATGACCAAATATATACGATATTACTCGAATGGAAATATACACTTATGTAAATCTTTCCTTCCATTTTACTATACTACTCATATTCCATTTCGATCACATTCTTCTCGTGTTCAAGTTTATTTCTTCCTACTCATTCATAATGCAACTTGTATGTATAATCACAATTCTTATTACAAGTGCGTACATAATCTTATGAACTTACATTGCATATACTTCACATTACAATACATCATCTTACTTATAATTTTATTTACATTCCCATGTTCCTATATACAGCTATACATGTACGGGGTCTCACATGATACCTCTGCTTCGAGAAGGAGATGGACAGCTGAGGAGAAGGGGAAGCAGGTGATTGGTCGAGGGTGAGTACATGCTTTGGACTAGGGCACAAATGATGCTTCATCAAATGTGATTAAACGTACCATTGGTGAGTGTCGAATTCAACCAAATTTAAATTATTGGTCTTACCAAAATTTTGCAGCAGTGGCAAATCCAGGTCGAAACCTCGAGACTGGTGGATTAATTATCATGTAATAACTAAACTAATTAGGGGTGTAATTTAAGAGAATTAAAATCATAAAACATAATTGATAATCAACTAATTATGAAGAGGTAACCAAGATTAACAACTTCAATTCAAAGGAACTACCCAGTAACTAACAATTGATCCTTAACACCCAATTTACCATCTTGTCTTCAATTATTTAGTTGAGGTATTATCTTCCAGCAAGATATTATTGATGTCGACTACGCCCACTCTAAGTGACCTAGACGTGTTATCCGCAAGTGCACGGGTCATACAAGTAATAATGAGATTTGAGTCCCGGATTATCGTCCCACAGAGAATCTAGTTAGCCTAATTAAGTGCCTAATTAAGTACCGGTTAATCTTACCCTAAGTATATCCTAGCAAATTATGAATATTTAATTGGTGATCTACAAGGCTAAAATTAAAAAGTACTGAAAACAATAAAAATTATAAAATAAAGAAAATAAAACAGGGCTAAAATTACTTACAGAGCTCCAAGGAATTATAAGCAATAACCTACAAAAGATAATTAACACAGTTAAAATTAATTAATTCAAATAAACTATATTGCAAATAAGAAATAAAATTGCTTGAATAAAATTAAACAATAAAAATAAAATGTGCATGCAATTAATCTAATTAGGTTGAAAATAAAAATGCAATTTACTCTAACCTAAAGTCTAATAAAATATAATTCTATTAACCTAAAGAAATTCTTAAATCTAACTAAGAAACTAATTACCTATAAAATGATCCTAATAATGCATGAAAAATAAATATTTTTGGATTTTTAAATTTAAAATAAAATCTAACTTAAAAATTGTAAAATAATTCTACTACTAATTTTAATTATGCACTACCTAAACACTAGATTTAACTCTTAATTCCTAATTAAAACTAAGTTTTATACTAATAAGTAAGGAACACTAACATGCAATTTAAATTAAGACTATTTTTACCTAAACTAGCCTAAGTTAAAATAAAAAAAAATTAAAAGGAATAATAATAATAGAATAAAATAATAGAAATCCATAAAAAAGGAATTGTGACAAAATTGCAATGCCAAACATGGCCTTAAGCTAACTTCCAGCTAGCTTGGTAAACCCGTGCACTGTACAGTGCAGGTTCCTTAACTCCAGGTGCTGCCATAAAATCCCATATACTACTGCTGTACATACCGCCCCTATGTACTACTATTAGCCGAGCAGCACGATTTTGCACAACCACGTCCTGCCCTGCAACTTGTACCCAAGACACGATTTGCACCAGCTTCATTCCCTGCACAGCAACAGAATCCTGCAGCTAAAGTAGTGCTGCCATCAACCCTCTGTCCAGCAAGTGTGCTCTGCATGCCAGGATAGTAATGGAATGCATCAGCTACGTCCTGCTGTCCTCACTTGGGTCTCTTGCAGCAGAACCGATAAGCACCAGCAACTGCTCCACTCACTATGTTCAACAGCTGTTCAACACGGACCAGCCTTTGCCACCATACACCAGCAACCGACAATGAAAAGATGAATTAAACTGGAAAGAGCTGAATGAGTTGAAGGATTAAAACTATGCAGAAAATTTTCTCAACTTTACTGAACGAAAGAAAATAAAATTTAAATGACATTCAAAGAAACTTTAAAACATTAAAGAGAGCATGAAGAACGAATAAGAATAAGGGAAGGATTGGTTGTGCACTTAGCCATCAGCTGGCCATGGCTTGCTTCCCAGCAAATGCAGCTGCTAGTCACGCGTCTTTTTCCTCTGTTCAGTGCAACCCAAACCTATCACCAGCTACTGCCATCCATGTCCAAGCCTTCAGCTAATCCACAGCAAATGAAGACTAGCAGAAAACCAAAACATTCAGCAGCAAATGAAATAGAACAATAATAAATTAAGAACTAAAATGAACAGTAAAGTAAACATCAAAAAGAGCCGAACAAAGGATAAAGATTTTACTACTATCACCGCCAGTTCTACACTATACTACCTTTTGTACAGCATCTCTGCTTCACATACTCCAGCAACCCACGCTCGAGCAGGATCTGCCACCAAGTCTTGCAGCTGCTAAGCACAATCCAACCATTCACATGATCACCTTGCACCAGTCTCCTTCAACCTCTTATTTCCGCAACCAATGCAGAATCTAATCATCAAACATAAACTATCAACTAAGGTATTTAACAACAGGGACCACTCATCAAACTATAACAAATTAAAGGATGTAAAACAAGGAACACGGAAGCAAAAATGATGAAGAAGATTAAGGTTACTGCTGCCAGTAACTCTTTTGCCCTCCACTCATGCAACTCTCCCCATTCCAGCAAACCAGCCCAATAAACAGTACATTAACAACGAAATAGAGCCAAACAGAGTAAGAATTGATCCCTGTTCGTTGCCACGGTGTCGTCTCTACTCAGCACCAGCTTTCTCAGCTCCACACAGTAAAGAACCCCGAACAGTGAAGACAACACATTAAGAAAGTAAAAAAACAAACTAAGATGCAGGAAAAGAATCAACACGGAAAACAAACTCACCCGATAGACACACACATAGTAATTAAAATATTGACTAGAACTTAAACTACAAATGAAGAGAACAATAAAACAAGGAAACACTACTGTTAATGTAAAAATGATGGATTTGAAAACAAAAGAATAGATGACCAGTATGCTAATGGATGCAGTAGAGCAAGGAGAGGATGCTTAGCCACTGTCACCAGCTATGTATAACCTCTCACACTACTCGGCTACACCTTGAAATCAAGAACCCGAATGAACAGTAAAGAACAAAGAAATAAAACCAAACTAGTAAGCAAACCGAGAGCAACAATAGAAAAATAAAAACTTTTCATTAACACTTAAACATTAAAACAATAAAAGAATGAAAACTTGAACAAACCGAGAAGAAGAAAATGAAAATGGTTGCTATAAGTTAGTGTGAAAATACCAAAGACTAGAAATGAAGAAGCTTTTCATAAAGATAAAAATTGCTATGAACAATAGCATAAACAAAGAAAAATTAAATGTGGCTAACGGGAAAGCTTTTAAGGAAAACAAGAAAAACTATTCTAAAATTACCCTAGCACTACTCTTACTCTACCCTAAAATTACTCTAACTACACTACTTTACCCTAAAACTACTTTTATTCTACCCTACCTACTTTTACTCTAAATTACTTCTATTCTACCCTACCTACTTGATTTTTCAATTGCTCATCATGTTCTATTTATACACAAAATTGGGGGTACAATTGTAATTTTCAATCCTAGATGAGTTGGCATTGTTTGACCACTTGTCTTCATTCCTTCACTGCAGAGTAGATATTTTCACGTCACTTGTCTGTTTGTCCACTTGGATGTGCGATGTGGCCTGACGTGTGTCTTCCAGAAGGCAGGCTCGGTGTCCGTCGATCTTATTGTTTCGAGGTAAATAAAATACGAACACCTGGCATCACATGTGTCCGGACGACTGGTGACTCGTTCTGTAAATTGGAAGTGGTCTAGTCTCCTTTTAGCATGTTTTCAGCCCATTTTTGACTGAAATGATTGAGTTTCATCCATATTTATTTTACCTGCACATTAAAGAATTTTAATTAAATAAAGGGGATAATTAATTAAATAATATAGGGATTAAAATAATTAATTAAGAAATTAAGCACAAATAATTCTATTTTAATAGAATTATCACACCCTTAAACTTGAGCTTTTGCTTGTCCTCAAGCAAAACAAAACAAAAGTAGGAATGACAGTTCCCAACATAATAATTTTTCCAATATTATCCTCAATGAAAAAGTACAAGTGACGATCTCTAAGATTCACAATTATAAGTCCAACACTCAGAATCATTCAATTATAAGTCCTAACCTAAATTGGACTCCTCGTGTGTGTGTGAAAATGTCAAAGCCACTTCACAGTACATTACCCAGATCAGATTATGCATACACAGTGAATACAAAGTCAATGACAAGTGATCATTCCCATAAGTTTGCTTTTCACTTCTCTCTCTACTAACGTAGTCACACTTAACTAAAGATCAATAGGACTTAATTAAGTTTGTAATGTAAGGCTGGGGCTAAGGCATGATAAAGTCAATTTAGGTTTAATTACCCCTCAACCTGCATTACTTCTAGGATCTTTAATGTAAACGCTCATAATTATTCCGCCAAACTTATTTATTTTGCTAAACATTTATTCTATTTTTGTATTTTTCTTCTTTCTTTTTTTTTGAACTTTTACTATCACCTAATACCCATATATACATAGCTCAAGATATATCCTAGTGAATTTACAGCTTTCGGGGTAAGGGATAGGAAAAGAGTGTTTAAGCTAAGGAAAAATATACAGGTATATTTACATGGAAAAGCTTATTTGGCCCAGATGGATGACTAGGGGTAAAATATGTACAGCTAGAAAGGCTCAAACGATCCAAAAATGGCCTAAATCATTTCCCTAATTAAGTGTAATATAATATTTCACCTCGAGATCAGATCGAACAAATTCTAGAATATGATGCACAAAATCAACTGAACAAATGCAATCCTATGTCCACATAAGCTTTCTCTAAATAAAGATACAGATTCATGACATGACATGTGCATAAGATGAGGAAATCACAATCAGAATCAAGATAAATTCAAGAATTCAACTTCATGTTTTTCCAATAATCATGCTTCTTAATCAATCACAACCAGACTAAATCATGGGGTTATATCATCAGAATATCAAAAAATTATATGCTAAGTACTAAATCACTCCAAAAATAAAACAATGACAGCTCATATTTTCGAAAAAGTTTGAATTTTTTTTCAATTTTAACCAAAATTTTCAAAAATGCTCAAGTGATATCCCTACCCCAAACTTAAGATGCACAGTGTCCACAGTGTGCAAATAATATAAGAATTTAAACTCAAGAACAGAGTACTCCCTTTTCTGATGATGATGAAGAACAATTGAAGCTTGATTGAGAAAGTGATACTGTAAAAGAAATCTGTAAAATAAACAAAGAAAGAAAAAGCAGAAAAAAGAAAATAACTGTACAAAAAGTAAAAAGAGAGATAAAGCACATCAAATGCAGCTGAAGAAAATGACACTCAGCAGCAGGGCTAGAAGTAGGAGGGTTAGCCAAAGTGGTGACAGAGTACTGACAGTCAAATCCTCCTGAGCTCTATCTACTTCCCTCCTTCTATCAGACATCTTGTGCTTAACCATTATATCTTCCTTAACCTCCATCTTAAAACAGTCTTGAGTGTCATCAGGGAACATCAAAGGTTTGAAAACATAAAATGTCACCTCCTGATTTAGGACTCTCATAGTCAATTCCCCCTTTTGCACGTCAATCAAAGTCCTACCAGTAGCTAGGAAAGGTCTGCCTAAAATAATGGGGACTTCCCTGTCTTTCTCTATGTCCAACACGATAAAGTCCGCAGGGAAATTAAATTTGTCCACCTGAACTAGCATGTCCTCAATGACTCCCTTCGGATATTTAATGGATCTATCAACTAGTTGAAGGGTCACTGTGGTGGGCTTTGCATCCCCTACTCCAAACTTCTGGTAAATAGACCAAGGCATAAGGTTAATACTAGCTCTAAGATCACCAAAGCTCTACCAAAAAATTAATCTCTTATGGTGCCCAGTATGGTAAAACTCCTTGGATCTTTGAGCTTGGAGGGTAATTTCCTCCGAATAATTGCACTACACTCCTCAGTCAAGGCCACCGTCTTATAATCTTCCAATCTTCTTTTCCTCAAGAGAATATATTTCATAAACTTCACATAACTCGACATTTGCTCTAGAGCATCTACGAAAGGAATGTTGATGTGAAGCTTCTTAAAAACCTCAAGAAATTTGGCGAATTGTTGATCGAGCTTTTGGTTTTGGAACCTCTGAGGAAAAGGTACTGGTGGTTTAACTGGGGGAAGTGTAGTGGTAACAGGTATAGCATCAGATGAAGAGGAAGGCTATGAAGAAGAAGAAAAAGGTAAAGATGAAGAAGCGCCTAACTTAGATTCCTTTGTAGCCTGATCCTGATTTTCCCCCTCTTTTTGAGCTGCCTCTTTAGAACCTAATGATTCTTCAACTATGGGCTTTTCAGGTCTGGACTCAACTTGTGGATTATCTAGCTCTCTGCCACTCCTAAGGGTGATGGATTTCAAATGTTTTTTACCCTCCCTTTGCCTAACAGGGTTAACTTCAATATTACTGGGGAGGGTCCCTTGTGGACGCTAGCTAAGAGCACTAGCTATTTGTCCAACATGACCTTCTACATTCTTAATTGAGGCAGCTTGGTTTTGCAGGATAGTCGTGAACATCTCTTCTAGTGTAGGTTTCTTCTCAGCTGCAACTGCTGGTGCAAGTAGGTGTTGTGGCTGTATAGGTGGTGGTGGTGGGGATGGATGATGTTGAAATTATTGAGGTGGGTATGGGTGATGAGAGTGATGAGGGGGGTGATATGGAAGTTACGATGTGGTGGTACATGAACAGGTGGAGCTCGAAAACCAGGGGGTCCTACAGGTCTAGAATTAGAAGATTACCCTTTATTTTGGCTTTAGGAAAAATTTGGATGGTTCCTCTACCAATAATTGTAGGTGTTTGAAAAGGGGTTGTTCTGTTGCTTCTGAGATGGGGCAACATACTGAACCGATTCTAAATTAAGCGGATACCTATCTACAGAGTTTGTACCACCACACAAATTGTAAGAAAGAAAAGGACTTTGTACAGCTAGAACAGGGTTAGGACTGGTGGAAGGATTATGCTGGGTACTGAGTGACTCAACCTTTTTTGTAAGGTTGGCTATTTGAGACGTCAAGGTAGATAATGTGTCTAACTCATAGATACCCATTGACTTCTTAGGCAGTTGCCTCTCCGAAGACCATTGGTAGTTGTTAGTGGCCATCTTGTCTAACAGACCGTAAACTTTCTCCTCCGTTTTGCACATTAGAGCTCCTCTTACAGCAGTGTCAACGATGGTCCTATTTTATCTAGTTAGTCGATTATAGAAGGTCTGGACTTGCAGCCATAAGGGTAGGCCATGATGAGGACACTTCCTAAGAAGGTCTTTATATCATTCCCAAGCTCCATAAAGAGATTCAGAATCAAACTGGGCAAAAGAAGATATGTCACTACGGAGTTTAGCCATTTTTTGAATAAGGAAAGAACTTAGCTAAAAATTGATGGGCTAACTCGTCCCAAGTGGAAATGGATCCTGGAGGTAAGGAAGTTAACCAATGTCGCACCCTATCCCTAAGCAAGAAGGGAAATAACCTAAGCCTTAATCCGTCATCCGTTAATCCATTGTGCTTGAAGGTGTTGCACAGATCTAAGAATTGCCCTAGGTGAGCATGTGGGTTATCATCAGGAAGCCCACTGAACTGTAAAGAAGTTTGGATCATCTGGAGGATTGAAGGCTTAATTTTAAAATTATTTGTAGGGACAGCTGGTGGCCTAATGCCAGTATAATACCCTCCAATAGTCCGCACCGCATAATCTCCTACGGTCCTAATTTCTCTGTTTTCTGCCATGTGGTTTTGCAGCGAAGCTATTAATTTCCTAGAATCCTTTCTAATTTTCCTAAGTGTTCATTCAATCTCAGGATCTAAAGGAAAGCAATTGTAGCTCTTGGCTCTATGCATGTAAACATCAAAAAGTCCTCAAGAATTTTTTTTTTTAAGTTTTTAAATTTTTTCAATTTTTTCAATTTTTTTAAAAAATTTTTATGAGATAGAAAATTAACTAATCTAGATTAAAGCTCTAAATATTCACAACCTGAGTATTTACAAGTAAGAATTATACCAAAGCATAATTTCACCGATATTAATTAATGGCTAATTATCATTCTCGGCAACGGCGCTAAAAACTTGATGTTGACTACGCCCACTCTAAGTGACCTAGACGTGTTATCCGCAAGTGCACGGGTCGTATAAGTAATAATAGGATTTGAGTCCCGAATTATCGTCCCACAGAGAATCTAGTTAGCCTAATTAAGTACCGGTTAATCTTACCCTAATTATATGTAAGACCCCGTATATGTATAATGATAATGTGTGTAATTGGATCAAATAAATATGAATGGACTTGTAATGTAAAGTATGATTGATGTAAGTCCATGGATTCAATGTACGTATGTGTAATATGATTTGTAACGTACATACAAGTTCCATTGAGTATGAATATGAAGAAATGAGTTCTTATAAGTGATGGATGTGATTGAAACTCAAAATGAGTAGTGTGGTAAAGTGGAATGAAGTTATGCTTCCATTTGGTTTTATGTAGCATACCTTTGGACATACAATGAATGCACACAAGTTTCAATGTGCATAAGGTATGAATAGATGCCATTTTCAAGTTATAAAGGTGGATGGATGAGAAAATGGCCATGGCAACAGATTAAGGATGTGTTGGTATGAGTTGCAGCAAGGAAACTACAGGAAATCTGGAAAACATGAAGGCCAAATAGATCTCATAGGATGAGAGATCGATCTGGAAGAGCCAGAATGCTCTTATTTGGGCAATGGAATAGAGCAGATCGATCTCCAATGGGGCCAGATCGATCTCCTAAGCATTCTGTGATGAAAAGATCGATCCTCAAGCACCCAGATCGATCTCCTTAGCTCTCTGTTTGGGAGCAGATCGATCTCATGCTTCGACAGATCGATCTCATGCTTAAAATTTCATGAAAATGATAGATTTAAGGGGACCAGATCGATCTCCTCTTGGACCAGATCGATCTCCCCAAGCTATTTCTATATAAGGAGGGCTGAAAATCTGAAAATTTCATGAAAAACACCAATCTTCCATTTCTAACCCAAAAACCTAACTTTTTCTCTCTAAAATCAGCCATTTCCAGCAAGAATTGAGGGGAGACCATTAGACATTAAGTTGTTCATCTTGAGGAAGAGAACAACATAGTTGAAACCCAAAATCCCATTGTGGGTATTGAAGGAGATAAGGGCATTGACATTTGGAGCAAGAAGAAAAAATCATATTTGGTAAGATTCTAACACTCCAATCTAAGTACATTGTCTATTTAATTGATTTTGGAGTTGTTTGGCCTGAGTATGTATGGATGGAAACACCTAGGTTGTGTTAGAAACTAATGTAACCTAGAAAATGGAATGCCTCTAGTGTGAGAAAGTATGATTTGGGGAATTGGTGGTTTATGGGTCATGATAAGTTGTTAAATGAGTAATGTGGGTGAATTGGGATGGTTATGTGGATTTATAATGTGGGTTTAAGTGAAATTATGAAAATGAGTATGTAAATGCTTGACAAATGCCATAGTGAGGAAATCAATGAAATATGAACACTATGAGCTTGTTATCGATTTAATATCGATTTGGAATGAGTTAATAGGCCTAAAAGAATCCATAGACTCGAGTTTTAGGTAAAGTAATGAAACGAGGCCTCATAAGCGTTAATAGAAAACTATAGGTCGAATTGACCATAATGAACGCACAATGTCATATTATATGGATCGAATATAATGCGGGATACGATTTTGTGCAATCCCGAAGAGTTCGTTGAAGACGAATCGAACCGTACGAGTAAGCAGCTTAAGGAAGTGGAATCACGCATCGCGATTCCAGGTAAGGGAATTTTGTGAGTATATAGAGGTAGCTACTCGTACTTTAAATTTGTGGGTGAATATTGGGTGTCTTACGAAGTGCATGGTTGCTAAAGTAAATGATTGATGGTATTCATGAATGAGAAAGAGTATATGTGTGATTTTTGGTTTTGGAAGTGGATTTTATGAAATGGGATAGTAAGGCTAATAATTGCATAAATCTAATGTTTTGATGTTTTTCAAAACGAAATTGCTTGGTTTTAAGCAAGCTTGTAGATGGGCCGGCTAGTGTTTTGTTGATGTTGTGGAAAAGCAATTGTGAAGTGTTAAACCTGATTGTCGGGATTGTTTGATTGTGTATGAGCCGCCTATCGTATTTGCATGACATAAATCACGCTAGAGCCTCGCTCGCGCTGAATTTTTATGTTTTCACTTGTGTGATACGTGCTTGACCTTAGCTCGCACTTTGATTTGTATTGAGATGATGTTTTATAAATCGTACTGGAGCTTACGCTCGTACTTGGATTTGAGTGGTTTTTCTTATGCATATAACCGTACTGGAGCTATGCTCGTACGTGGTTTCTTCATATTTTATGCATAAATGCCGTACTAGAGCGTTGCTCGTACGAAGTGATTGGTTTTGATGCATGAATTCGCACTAGAGCGTAGCTCGCGCTAGTTTTCACACTGTGGTATGTATGAGGCCGTGGTGAGAGATACGGATTAACTCAGGGAACCCAACAGGCCTGACAGACCTCTTGAGTGGGGTGAGGGTGAGGGGCTAGGACCTGACAAAATCCTTTCAGGGAACCCAACAGGCCTAACAGACCTCTTGAGTGGGGTGAGGGTGAGGGGCTAGGACCTGAATCAGGGAACCCAACAGGGGCGAGCAAGGCCATGAGGGGCTAGGACCTGGTATTGAGGTTACTCCCACGCGCTCTTGAGACTATAAAGGTTACACTTGGTATGGGGTAGATAAGACCTATGGCAGGCACCCCCAACCATGTTATAGGTCTACGGAGTACGATGTACCGTGTATATCACATGGAGTGTACCGCGTGGTGGTTACTTGATTTGAGAAAGTCTGGCGGAGAACTAACCCACCTTCGTACTAGCATGATACCCCGTACACCGAGATCCGTGTGGTCTGGGATGATATGTGACAATTGGCCAACGTAGTCACTTGAGATATAGTAACCTGTCTCCTTGCTTGATTTACTTACTACCACATGATTTTAAATCTCTAAGTGTGATTGTGATTGTTTAAGGTAGACCCGAAGGAGGGGTCGAGCCTCGTGGATTTGATTCGTGAAATGAAAATGAGGTTGTGATTGTGAATTGATGTGATGTGATTGTATATGTTGAGAAAGAGTTTTATGGGTTTAAAAAGGAGGTTTCTTAATGAATTGCCCTTTTTATGAATTTAAATGAGATCGAGCATGAGATGATTTATACATGATGTTTTTACCATGTTTTATATGCCAATGTACATGATTTTGATACATGATATATATGTATACTCATATGGCATAGTTTTACTTCCTCATGCTCCTACCATAAACGATTTATGCATAACACTATCAGCATGTAGATAGAGTAGTTATCTACCATGCTTGCATTATTGCCTTACTGAGCGTGTGGTTGCTCATCCCTCTCTATTTCCCCCCTACAGAGCGTGCATAGTAGCCCAGTGAGGACTGAGGCGTGGTATTTTGGACTCCGCTGCATCTCCATCGCTTAGAGGTATATACACAGTGATTCTTTTTGTATCTAAACAATGTAAAAGCACAGTATTCTTTTGAGTTGTAATTATGGGGGATGTAGATGTCAGTAAAACATGTATTCGTATAAGTACACGATGAAATGCAAATGTATGACATCGTTTTAGTTAACTGAGAATGAATGAGATGTGGTGTTTATTATTGACTCACAGCCCAACAGTGTGTGGTGAGTTTAGTTCACGACCGGGTAAGGTAACAGTAAAACGCGAAAAATTTTCAGTGATTTTCGGTTAAAGAGAATGGAATTAGGTCGTGACATTATATCCTAGCAAATTATGAATATTTAATGGGTGATCTACAAGGCTAAAATTAAAAAGTACTGAAAACAATAAAAATTATAAAATAAAGAAAATAAAACAGAGCTAAAATTACTTACAGAGTTCCAAGAAATTAAAAGCAATAACCTACAAAAGATAATTAACACGGTTAAAATTAATTAATGCAAATAAACTAGATTGCAAATAAGAAATAAAATTACTTGAATAAAATTCGACAATAAAAATAAAGTGTGAATACAATTAATATAATTAGGTTGAAAATAAAAATGCAATTTACTCTAACCTAAAGTCTAATAAAATATAATTCTATTAACCTAAAGAAATTCTTAAATCTAACTAAGAAACTAATTACCTATAAAATGATCCTAATAATGCATGAGAAATAAATATTTTTGAATTTTTAAATTTAAAATAAAATCTAACTTAAAAATTGCAAAAAATAATTCTACTAGTAATTTTAATTATGCACTACCTAAACACTAGATTTAACTCTTAATTCCTAATTAAAAATAAGTTTTCTACTAATAAGCAAGGAACACTAACATGCAAATTAAATTAAGATTATTTTTACCTAAACTAAGCTAAGCTAACAAAAATTAAAAGGAATAATAATAATAGAATAAAATAATAGAAATGCATTAAAATGGAATTGTGACAGAATTGCAACGCCAAACATGGCCTTAAGCTAATTTCAAGCTAGCTTGGTAAACCCGTGCACTGTACTGTGCACGTTCCTTAACTCCACGTGCTGTCATAAAATCCCATATACTGCTGCTGTGCATACCGTCCCTATGTACTGCTACTAGCCGAGCAGCATAATTCTGCACTGACCACGTCCTACCTTGCAGCTTGTACCCAAGGCACGATCTGCACCAGCTTCATTCCCTGCACAGCAACAGAATCCTGCAGCTAAAGCAGTGCTGCCATCAACCCTTTGTCCAAGAAGTGTGCTTTGCGTGCCTGGATAGTAACGGAATGCATCAGTTACGTCCTGTTGTCCTCACTTGTGTCTCTTGCAGCAGAACCGACAAGCACCAGCAACTGCTTCACTCACCTTGTTCAACAGCTATTCAACAGGGACCAGCCCTTGCCACCATACACCAACAACCAACAATGAAAAGGTGAATTAAACTGGAAATAGCAGAATGAGTTGAAGGATTAAAACTATGCAGAAAATTTTCTCAACTTTGCTAAACGAAAGAAAATAAAATTTAAATGGCATTCAAAGAAACTTTAAAACATTAAAGAGAGCATGAAGAACGAATAAGAACAAGGGAAGGACTGGCTGTGCACTTAGCCATCAGCTGGCCATGGCCTGCTTCCCAGCAAATGCAGCTGCTAGTCACGCGTCTTTTTCCTCTGTTCAATGCAACCTAAACCTATCACCTGCTACTGCCATCCATGTCCAAGCCTTTAACTAATGCACAGCAAATGAAGACTAGCAGAAAACCAAAACATTTAGCAGCAAATGAAATAGAACAATAATAAATGAAGAACTAAAATGAACAGTAAAGTAAGCATAAAAAAGAGCGGAACAAAGGATAAAGTTTTTACTACTATCACCGCCACTTCTACATTGTTCTACCCTTTGTACAACATCTCTACTTCACATACTCCAGCAACCCACGCCCGAGTACTATCTGCCACCAAGTCTTGTAGCTACTAAGCATAATCCAGCCATTCACGCGATCATCTTGCACCGGTCTCCTTTAGCCTCTTATTTTCGCAAGCAATCCAAAATCTAAACATCAAACATAAACTATCAACTATGGTATTTAACAACAAGGACCAATCATCAAACTATAGCAAATTTAAAGATGTAAAACAGGGAACACGGAAGCAAAAACGATGAAGAAGATTAAGGTTACTGCTACCAGCAAATCTTTTGCCCTCCACTCATGCAACTCTCCCCATTCCAGCAAACCAGGCCAATGAACAATACATTAACAACGAAACAGAGCCAAATAGAGTAAGAATTGATCCCTGTTTGCTGCCACGATGTCGTCTCTGCCCAGCACCAGCCTTCTCATCTCCACACAACAAAGAACTCGAAGAGTGAAGACAACACATTAAGAAAGAAAAAAAAACAAACTAAAATGCAGGACAAGAATCAACACAAAAAATAAACTCACCCTATAGACACACACATAGTAATTAAAATATTGACTGGAACTTAAAGTACAAATGAAGAGAACAATAAAACAAGGAAACACAACTGTTAATGTAAAAATGATGGATTTGAAAACAAAGGAATAGATGACCAGTATGCTAATGGATGCAACGGAGCAAGGAGAGGATGCTTAGCCACTGTCACCAGCTATGTATAACCTCTCACACTACTCGGCTACACCATGAAACCAAGAACCCGAATGAACAGTAAAGAACAAAGAAATAAAACCAAACTAGTAAGCAAACCGAGAGCAATAATAGAAAAATAAAAACTTTTCATTAACACTTAAACATTAAAACAATAAAGGAATGAAAACGTGAACAAACTGAGAAGAAGTAAATGAAAATGGTTGTTATAAGTTAGTGTGAAAATACCAAAGACTAGAAATGAAGAAGCTTTTCATAAAGATAAAAATTTCTATGAACAGTAGCATAAACAAAGAAAAATTAAATGTGGCTAATGAGAAAGCTTTTAAAGAAAACAAGAAAAACTATTCTAAAATTACCCTAGCACTACTCTTACTCTACCCTAAAATTACTCTAACTACACTACGTTACCCTAAAACTACTTCTATTCTACCCTACCTACTTCTACCCTAAATTACTTCTATTCTACCCTACCTACTTGATTTTTCAATCACTCATCATGTTCTATTTACACATAAAATTGGAGGTACAATTGTAATTTTCAATCCTATATGTGTAGGCATTGTTTGGCCACTTGTCTTCATTCCATTCACTGCAGAGTTGATATTTCCACGTCATTTGTCTGTTTGTCCACTTGGATGTGCGATGTGGCTCGACGTGTGTCTTCCAGAAGGCAGGCACGATGTCCATCGATCTTATCTTTTCGAGGCAAATAAAATACGGACACCTGACATCACACGTGGCCAGACGACTGGTGACTCAGTCTGCAAATTGGAAGTGGTCCAGTCTCCTTTTAGCTCGTTTTCAGCCCATTTTCGACTGAAATGACTGAGTCTCATCCGGATTTATTTTACTTGCACATTAAAGAATTTTAATTAAATAAAGGGGATAATTAATAAAATTATATGGGGATTAAAATAATTAATTAAGAAAGTAAGCACAAATAATTCTATTTTAGTAGAATTATCAATTATCTCTTCTTCCCTGCTATCAGTAACTTAAGCCTAGCACCTGATTTAAATTTTTATCTCTAATCTAATCTATTTTGACGCAACCTTATTTAGACTAGGAATAGCATTAACACTCTAGAAAGAATACTAAATCGAATAACACTTCAACCATGGGTTGATTGTTTAATCCGTTCTATTGTTTCACTTAGAGTTGATGAACCCTAATTGCCACTAGTTCTAATTTCTCTCACAACAATTACGGATTGTGAAAATTTCAGATAGCATACAATCACATGCGAAGATTATCTAATTGGTCAGATCATATAATTTTCTCATGTAATCAAATCAATTATTACGAGAAACAATAGATAATTGAATCAAAAGATAGTTTAGATTAACAAACCGTGTTTCTCAATTGTTGAAATTACTGGATTCGATTCCCTTCAACCGAATAAAGGATTTAGCAGCACATGATTATTGGAAGCGAAAATAAAAATATAGAGGGTGAATCATTATTTTTTCGACTACTGCTCTCTTCTGTCTCTCTTAATTCCTTTTCTAAAGAAAACGAAACTATATATATAGTAAAAAAAAAAAAAAACTAAATCCGAAATCCTATTATAAGTAGGAAAAAGGTTAACATATTCAGATTTTTTCTTCAAAGCTGGTTTTGGAGTGGAAATAGGCCAAATTGGATCTTTGGCTCTTCTTTAAATTTGCAAATCAGTAAGTCAGCATTGCATTGGGTCTGAATTTGCATAATTTGGAGGACTGGAACTCCATTTAGAGCCAAAATTCCAAATAGCACTAAAACTATCCAATTTCTTTCTTGAAGCCCAATTTATCTATCAAAATCACAAAATTAACATAAGTACTCTAGTTAACATGAGAAATATCGCAAGATATTAAAATGTAGAAGGAAATAAATAATAAAAATATAGCACTCATCAAATCCCCCCACACTTAATTTTTTTCACGTCCTCTAGCAATAAGACTAAATCACCCTCTAAAACTTTTCTATCACATCAAGCTTACAAAAACCAGAAAAAAAAATCAACCGACATTCTTTAGAAACATAACATGTCACGAATCAAAATCGTCAACAATCTCAAGTATTTGCTAACATAGCAATTTTATTCAAAACGAAGCAAACTAAATTGATAGATCCCCCCAATAATCTTTCTATTCACTCATGCGTTTAAGGGATAAGTATTTCACTCACATTCATTCAATAAACATGTCCTACCATAAGCTGCATATCATCTAATCTCCACTACTTAGTAGTCATGCATAACACAAATCAAAAGGACTTATTCAAGGGTTGTAACGAGGCTAGGGATAAGGTAAGGAATTATTTTTGGAGTAAGAGAGTTTAGAACCTTAAAAATTAATAGAGCATTCAAAATTACAACTCGGGTAAGTAAAGCAATTAACAACTTGTAATCACCTAAAATACATTTACTTTATTAATCACTCACACCTTACTCAAGTCCTTTATCAATCAAACAATTTTTTTCTTTTTTTAATTTTTATTTTATTTTTTTGGGTTTCTTTTTTATCCACCATCACCACCACTTACATATGGAATTAATCACACCCCCACACTTGTTTCATAACCTACTCAAGAATTTCCAAATGCCCTGTCATTCATATGAAGCTCAAGGTTAAGACAAGTTATTCAACAAAGAAAAGTTAATTAGGCTCAAATGAGCTTAACAATGGTAAATTATGCTAGGTCAGCTATTTGGCAAGAGTGGTTCATCCAAAAATGGCCTTAATCACTTTTACGTATGCCTAAATCAATGTAATCTCAAAAACAATCAAGGCAAGTTCTAGAGAAACACATCTATGGAAGAATATCACACATCAAAAGAAAATAAAGATCGACATTAATGCTCAATCTCTAGGCTCAAAATCTCTCAGGTTTAAAGTCTACCAATTCAATTCACTAACATTTCGAAATCAATCACTTAATCAACAAATTTTAAGATGAAAAGTCAATCAATTCAATTGTGTTATCCTCCTTTCAAATCCAGTTGATTCAAGTTCATGATAATTATAAACTTTTAGTGATCGAAAGCACCTAAACATGTACTAAGAATCCTTTTGTTTTTATTTATATTTTTTTATGTAAAAATTCAAAAATCCTAAATTCTCCCCCCACACTTAGATATTACATTGTCCTCAATGTAAAGAACATCATTAATACAAATAATGGACAAGTAAAATTAAAAGAGCTAAGGTGAGAGATCAAATCTGGGGTTCATGGGTTGCCTCCCACTAGCGTCTTTGGTTAATGTCGTCGGCTCGACAATACAACTTCTTTCACACCAAGTAGACTGTATCTCCTAATTGCAACTCCTCAATCCTGTGTGTTTGAAAACCCTCGTAATATGGCTTGAGTCTATGCTCGTTAACCTTGAACACCTTGTTGGTTTCCATACTTTGAATCTCAACTACACCATGAGGAAATACATCAAAAATAACACAGGGTCCAATCCAACGAGAACATAACTTACTAGGCATCAACTTCAATTTTGAGTTATATAGCAAGACTTTTTGGCCAACCACAAATTGCTTCCTAATGATCATCTTATCATGAAATACCTTGGTCTTCTCCTTGTAAATTCGTGAGTTCTCATATGCCTCAAGTTGAATTTCCTTCAATTCATGTAACTGTAACTTCCTTTCCAAACCTGCCTATTGTAGGTCCATGTTGCATTGTCTAATTGCCAAATAAGCCTTGTGTTCTAACTCTACAAGCAGATGACACAACTTACCAAAAACCAACCTATACGGGGACATCCCGATAGGCGTCTTATATGTTGTCCTATAAGCCAACAAAGTGTCATCAAGTCTAAGACTCCAGTCATTTATGTTTGGATTCATCGTTTTCAAGAGCTGAAGCGTCGATTGACCACCGCTCCGATTCTCACTATTCTTACCATCTCAAGAGGTTTTTCTATATATACAGATGCTTCGTATCAAGATTTGGTTGTGTATTAATGCAGGATGAGAAGATAGTTGCTTATGGATCCAGATAGTTGAAAGACCATCAGAAGAACTATTCGACCCAAGATTTAGAGTTAGTAGCAGTAGTGTTTGTGTTAAAGATATGGCGCTACTACTTATACGATGAGAAGTTCTAGATTTTTACTGATCATAATAGCCTCAAGTATCTGTTCTCGAGAAAGAGCTGAATATGAGACAGAGAAGATGACTAGAGCTTTTGAAGGACTATGATTATGAGAAACTTTATCATCCGGGTAAGCCTAATGTTGTAGCTGATGCCTTGAGCAGGAAGAGCCTTAATATGGTATCGTATATGATGGTTAGGGAACACGAGTTGCTAGAGCAATTTGCTAGCCTCAATTTGGGTGTTGTGCCTTCTGACATGGATATAGATTGTGTGATAGGTAGCCTGAGGTTAGAACGAGATCTGTTGGATAGGATCAGGCAAGCTCCGTAGAGTGATCCGTATTGTGTTGATATGACTAGTCAGATGTAGACGGGCACATTGACCGAGTATGAGTTGAGCTCTGATGGACTACTAAGGTTTAAAGGTAGATTGTGTGTTCTCGAGGATCTAGAGCTCAGGAGATTGATTTTGTCGAAAGCTCATTCTTTCGAGCTATACATTACATTTGGGGAGTAATAAGATGAATCAGAATCTTCAAAAAGTG
This sequence comes from Firmiana major, assembly GCA_033439115.1. Lineage (NCBI taxonomy): Eukaryota > Viridiplantae > Streptophyta > Magnoliopsida > Malvales > Malvaceae > Firmiana > Firmiana major. Next base: position 36,351,074 of record CM065909.1, read on the forward strand.
TATTGGTGGTCAAGTATGAAGAAGGATGTGGTAGAGTATGTAGCGAGATGTCTCGTTTGTCAGTAGGTGAAGGTAGAGCATCATAAGCCTACAGGATTATTGTAGCCTCTACATATACGACATGGAAATGGGACCATATCACCATGGATTTCGTGATGGGTTTACTGAGGACACGCAAGAATCACGATGCTATATGGGTTATTGTAGACAGACTAACGAAGTCAGCCCATTTCCTAGCTATAAGAGCTACTGATACTTTGAGTTCATTGGCTAAGTTATATATATGCGAGATAATGAGGTTACATGGTGTTCCAGTGAGCATTGTTTTAGATAGGGATTCCAACTTCACTTCCCACTTCTGGGAACATTTTCAGGAAGTCATGGGAACCCAGTTGAGTTTGAGCACAACTTTCCATCCTTAGAAAGATGGCCAGTCAGAGAGGACTATATAGACTTTGAAGGATATGCTGAGAGCATGTGTGCTAGATTTTAGAGGCTTCTGGGATGATCATTTGCCACTAGCCGAATTCGCCTACAACAACAGTTATCATTCGAGTATCGAGATTGCACCATATGAGGCTTTATATGGTCGTAGATGTCGTTCCCTTATTGGATGGGAAGAAATGGGTGACCGAACGATATTTGCTCCTGATTTGGTTATAAAAGCCTCTGAGGATGTTTGGTTGATTTGAGAGAGATTAAGAACAGCTCAAAGCAGACAGAAGAGCTATGCTGACAAGAGACGGAGGCCACTAGAGTTTACAGTTGGTAAGTCTGTTTTCTTGAAAGTTTCTCCTTCCAAGGGTATAGCGAGATTCGGGAAGAGAGGTAAGTTAAGTCCTTCCTACATTGGACCATTTGAGATACTAGATCGAGTGAAAGATAAGGTCTATAGGTTAGTGTTGCCATTGGACTTATCAGGTGTACATAACATCTTCCACATTTCGATGTTTCAGAAGTATCACCCGAATCCGGCACATATGATTCAATATAAGCCACTAGAGCTCCAAGACGATATGTCATATGTGGAGAAACCGATTCGGATATTGGATAGGAAGGAGAAGGTATTGAGATCGAAGATGATGCGGTTAGTTAAGATTCTTTGGCAACACACACTTCGGAGGAAGCTACGTGAGAGTTAGAAAGTCTGATGCACGAGAAGCACCCCCAATTATTTGATGACTAACTGGTTCTAATTTGGAGGACCAAATTTCTTAAGTTGGGGAGGATTGTAAGACCCATATTTTTGTAGCTTTTTCTTTATGATTCCTACATGTAAAACATTCAATTATGTTACTTGAATCATAAGAAGAGTATTTACTAAAATGAAAATGCAAATGAAGTAAGAAAAAACATATAAGTCAAGTAAAGGCTAAATAAGGGATATAAGAAACACATGCTAAATCGAAAAGATTTAAATCATTTTGACTAAAAATAAGAACTTATAATGTTAAAATATAGATGGTTCATGAAGGAGAGTCGATTTGATTCAATCTCGAATATGATGAAATGGTGAAAACACCAAAAATGGGCTAAACAAGCTTAAAATGGTCCGTTTAAGGTGTTTTTGACACATTCACCTCCCAGAAGCAACCAAAATGCAGAGATGAGAGTGTAAACCATGGAAATTGACACTTTTAGATTTTTGAGAAAAAGCTAAATGTGATCAGTGGTCAAAGAAAGTCAAGGTTGGTTAAGAAATGTTGACTTTAACCATAGTTGACTAACCATGGTTAAAATTTAACCCAAGTAAGGTTAAAAAGTGGAGAAAAAATATTTTTATTTAAAATACTCAATATTCATCCCCTCAACTATGGAAAATTTAATTAATTGAAATCCAAATTAAATTTAAGGGGCAAAACTCGATGGGCTGAAAAATGAAAAATTTAAAGCCCATTAAGGTGCAATAAGCATGGGCTGAATTTTGTAGGCCCAATGGGCCAAATTGTTGGGCCAATTGGTGGGCCTAAAATGAAGTCAATTGAAGTCCAAATTATAGAAAAATTTCCATCCCAAAAGCCCAAGGAAAAAGCCCATTAGTTAATTTTCAAGCCCATTAGTAAATGGTTAAGCCTAAAACTTATAATTCAAGCCCAAAACCCATAGCCCACATTAAGGGCTGAAATTTAAGACTAATTAGATTATTTACTTAAGCCAAAAATCAGCCAACATCATTCATCTTCTTCCTTAAGCTCTCGGCACCAACATTTCACCATAAAAACCTAAGTGTTCAAGCTTTATCTCACTAAAAATCTCTAACTTCAACACATAATTGGAACAAGCAACCTTCATGAAATTTATTCCAAATTGAGAGAGGATTAACATACCATTGAATTGGCTATCAAGGAGCCATATTGAGAGAGGCAAAATTCTTCAAAGTTTCGGCCAAGAAGAGAACAACAAGCTAAGTGAGTTTTCAAGATTCCAACTTCTAGTATGTTGATCTATTGATTATTCTAAGTTGATTGGTATATGAATTATGGATCAAAACACAAAAAATCACTAAGATCCTAACTTAGCCGAAAATAGGTATTTTTGTTTTGATGAATATCCATATGATTTTAAGACATGTATAGGTTGGTATACATGTGTACATGATTATGATATAGTTAATTTTAATCAATTTGATCAATTGGTTGATAAATTGATGATGGCACATAAGGTGTTTGATAAAATGTCATAATGAACATAAACTAAAGGCTTAAGGCATGCATAGGTAGTGTTTGATGAAATGCCTAAGTGAATGGCTAGGCATAAGGCAATGAGTGGTGTGGTGTGGCATGGTGCTCGGCCATAGGCGGCATGCATGGCTCTCGGCCACATGCCATGGTCGTGCAGATACTCTAGCTACAATGCGTGTATACCTTGCATTCCAGTTGTCCACTGCATTCCCATCGAGCGAAAGGTATACACACGCACGTACAATTTTGTTTCTGAACGTCTAACCGCACACTGATGTAAACGAATGTAATAATGGGGGATGTATTTGTCCATAACTATATGTGAGCTCACTTATAAGTTAAAAGTATTTACAGTCAATAAATAGTTTGTATTGACATGTATGTATGATAATGAATGAATGATAAAGTAATATGGATGAGGTGACTAATACTAAATCACAACCCAACAAATGTTAGAAACGTTACGAAAAGAAAGGTAAGAAAAGCGACAAATTTGTAGTGATTTTCGGTATAAGTTGATCGTGACAGACATCCTCAGTAGCCTGCTTAACTAACTCAGGAGCAAATATCTTCCTATCACCTATCTCTTCCTAACCAATCGGAGATCGACATCTCCTTCCATAAAGTGCCTCATATGGTGCAATCCTAATACTAGAGTGATAGCTATAATTATATGCAAACTCAGCCAATGGTAAATGATCATCCCAAGTGCCCTTAAAGTCTAAAACATAAGCTAAAAGTATATCCTCCAAAGTCTGAATGGTCTTCTTCTGACTGACCAACAATTTGAGGGTTGAAAGTTGTACTAAGATTTAGCTAAGATCCTATGGCCTACTTAAAATGTTCTCAAGTATATGAAGTGAACCTGGAATCCCTATTAAGAGTAATGCTTACTAGTGTACCATATAGCCTTACTATTTCCCTGATGTACAAATCAATTAAATCATTCAGAGAATCTGTGGTCTTAATGGTTAGGAAGTGAGCTAAGTTAGTCAATCTATCAACAATCATTCATACAACATCATGATTCCCTCGGGTCCTCAACAATCCCATAATAACATCCATTGTATTATGTTCTCATTTCCAAGTCGTTACTGGTTTTTGATGTTCTACCTTAACCTGCTGACATAAGAGACACTTGGCCACAAACTCAGTGATCTCCCATTTCATCCTAGTCAATCAGTACACCTTATGTATGTTGTAATGTAACGCCTCGATTTACATACACTTTGGTCGGGCTATGAGTCCATGATAGATCAATGCAGTACATCTTAGTATCATTTGTATGTAAGTATAACATAGATTATCTTAAAGACATGTTTGTACAATATCAAAAGTTATATATATCAACAAGTTCATAAAACTTCTAATAACAGTTATCCACATTTACATCCCTAGGTACATGTCCGTATACATTACTGTACTACAAAAGTTTAGATACAAAGGAATAACTTCTCTAGGTATACCTTTCACATAGAAGAAAACTACGCGAGGATTTGGCTGCTTAAAAGAAGCTATTTACATAGTAAGGTCTTTACTACTGGAGGTACTCTGTGGAAAAAAATTAAGGAGTGAGCTTGACATGCTCAGTAAGGAAAAATGTGTTGGCAAGTAGATAACTATACTATCTACATGCGCAATAATGAGATTACCAAACAAAAAATACCTTGACAGTGGCATGAAGTAAAATCAAAGTCGGTAGATAATGATAATATCAGTAATATAGAAAACATGCTACAACAAACTTGAGATTCACACACTTCATACAGTAGAGTAAAATTTGCCTTCACATATAAAGAGAATATTTAAAATTTATCTCTTTCATGCAATAATACAATTCATACAATAAGTTCAGTAATTCAAATAGACGAGACTAGACAGAACATGCTAAGGGTAGATCCCATACGGGAGAATGACATATAACCATTGTCGGTGATTCCAAACATTATTGATTAGGTGTGTAAAGATATCAGTTGCCATGGGAGTCGTCAACAACCCAAACGGCTCACAGTAGTCCGAAGATTAAAAATACGGTACAGCGTACTCACATGCATATCATAGGGTACAACGTACTCCATGGATAAATAGTAATAGTAACAGTAACAGTAACAGTAACAGTAAGAGTAACAGTAGTAGAAACTTGTTGTGCCTGAGCAGGCAGTCCAGTTATAGTGTAGTATGATTAACCAAGGCCTTTGTCTCGAAACAAGTGCTACCCAAGCAGTGTAACTCACAGTCAACAGGTGGCTTAAGCACATTTTTATACAGTAAAGATCGATAAGTAGCTCAATTTATTCAAAATAGTATTAAACAATGCTCAGTACACAAAACAATTATAAAAGAAGCTGGCCTACCAATTTTCGAATAAAAACATCAGTATGCAGTAGATGCCAATAAAACTATGAGTTTTGGATTACAGTGTTAAACTAGGCTATTTCGATGAATATGCATATAAAACAAATTCTATTAAGTAAGGTTGGGTCATTTTACTAGTGGATATAATTTTATAATATTTATATATACATATCCCACCTATAGATTTTATCTACCATTTATTCAATAAAACGTGTACTTATAACTATCTCTTGCAGCTTACAAAATTCCCTTACCTCGATGGCAGACGGTAATTCTTTTATACCTCAGTATCGTGAATCAATTGGTCTGTTCTAATATGTCTGCTTCTCCAAAGCTATAGTACATTATCGATCACTTTAATTAGTCATGTTAAGCTCAAAGCAACTTCATCACATCACATTCGAGTTTTGACCTCAATTTATCTAATTAGGTCATTTTACAACGAAAAAGGCTAGGCATTACTCTAAATTTATTACTACATATTTCCTATATTTTTGTGAGCTTGTGATAGGCCCTAAGGGTATTACCGCAAGTGCACGGGTCGTACAAGTAATAATGGGATTTGAGTCCCGAGTTATCGTCCCACAAAGAAGTTGACTAGCCTAATTAACTACCGGTTAATCTTACCCTAAGTATATCCTAGCAAATTATGAATTTTTGATTATCGGTGATCTACTAAGTTTGAAATTAAAAATACTGAACATAATAAAATAATAAAAGCTATAAACTAAAGAAAATTAAATTGAGCAAAATTACTTACAGTGCTCCATGCAATTAAAATAAAAAACCTACAGAAGAAATTAAAACAGTTAAAACTAATTAACGCAATTAAAATAAAATGCAATTATGAAAATAAAACAATAAAATTACATTACAATTAAACTAACCTAAAATGCAATTTTAAACTACTTAATCAAAATGCAATTTAAACTAAACTAAAACTTAATGAAAATAAAATCCTAGGAAATTAAGAAAATAACTATAAAACTACATATCTAAAATATTAAGTCTAAACTAATCCTAACTATATCTACTTACTAATTTAACAATAAAATTTAACTAATGCATGTAACAAGTTTAATCTAACTTAACTAATGCATGATAAAAATAAAAATAAGCTAAGGACATAATTAAATCTACTTCATGAACTAATCAAGAAAAATTGATTATTGTGCATAAGATAATTGCCAAACAAGCCTTAAGAATTTTTAAACCATATAATTATCCCTCCAAACATTATTCACGTGTCTTCCAAATCATGCTTATTTCCAGACTTTCACAATTTTGGCAATTGGCTCTCGGCACTCTGCTTTTGCTGTTTCTGGTGTGTCTCGGTTCCAGGTCACGAGTTGCCCTCAATTTTGCTGTGTTCTGTTGTGTCCTGCTGCCAGGTCTGTCTCGGTTCCAGCTACATTCATTCTGCTTCTCGGTTCTACAATTCGCTGCTGTACCAGTTCCTGCTACACGGGGTGCTGCTCCAGTTGTGCTGTCATGCTTCTGTTGCATTGTGATGTCCGTGAACTTCTGCACCAGTTGTTATTTGTGCTGCATCCAGGCTGCCTCCCTACATCCAGCTGTTGTTGCACGATTTTATGATACACGGGTCCTCAACAGACTGCATATTGTTTCCATTCCCAGATGCTGCGGTTGCTGTTCCAAGTGCTCCAAAATCAGCTCTCGGTTCTGCTTTGTCCTGCTGCCCCAAGTGCTCTAGGCTACTCTAGATTTCCTCAGTCCCGATTCCCGCTAGCAGTAACGTGCTCCTATCTTCTTCAATTTGACAGCAGCCCCAAGTGCTCCATCATGCATCAACTGTCGGTTCAACACATTGATTCTTTTTCTTCTATGCTCAGCAAAGCAGACCAGTGAACACTGCAAGAATACAAGATAAAGCAGTAAATGAAGATTCAAAGTAGACTTAAAATAACTGAACTATAAACTAAACCAATTAAAGAAGATGAACAGTAATGGAAACACAAAACAGAGGAGAACAGAGGAGAGCTCCCGGTTTCCAAGCGTGCTGTTGTCCTCTCGGATTGCTTGCTGCCATTACCCTCTCGGGTTTGCATGAACAAGGTGTGAATAGCTAAGACACTAAACTCACCACAACTTTGAGTAACGATGACAACTAACGAAAAGAAAGAAAACAAGAAAACTACATGGGAAGCAAACCGAGAATCAAAAAACAAAACAAAAATAAAACTTGAAAATGAAGGAAAAACCGAGAGCTACCACTATGAAGAATTATGCATATTAAAACTTGAAAACAAAGGAGTTGAATATAACCAAACCGAGAAGAGCAAATGGAAATGATGTTGATTGCTATCAAATAGAGATTATCCAAGTCTAGAGAAATGAGTAACATAAAAACGGAATGAAAAGGAAGCTAACGGAAAACAGGAAAATAAATCTTCAAAATGTAATCTAAAAACTAAACTACTCTAAACTACATTACATTATACTACTTCTACTCCTAAAACTAAATTACATCTACTTCTACTCCTAAAATTTCATAGTTTTTTCAATTGCCATTCTTTCCTATTTATAAACACACTAGGGGTAAAATGGTAATTTCTACATCCTTGATGAGTTGGCATTTTTTTGGCCACTTGTCTTCACACCATTGGCTCCTTGAAAAGATATTTCCATGTCATCGGTCTTCTTGTCCAATTGGATGTGCTAGGTGACATGACTCGTGTTATCCGCGTGGTTCAATCTCGATTTATCTGTAAACATGAGAATTTTAATTAAATAAATGGGATAATTAACAAAATAAATTGGGGATTTAAATAATTAATTAGGAAATTAAGCACAAATAATTCTAAAAATATAGAATTATCAGATTGTCTTCACCTTTTGGAGCCTTTAACTCAGCAGTACTTAAGCCCCTTTAACTTTCAGTCTTGTCTTCTTTGGTGGATTTTCCAGATCGTAAGGCTTCTTGGCATTCAAGACAAACTAAAACTCTCTTCTCTTCCCTTTTCTTTCACTTCTTGTCACGTCTTTCTCTTGTTCCTTTGCTTAATTTAGCTTTCGGTTTATGTTTCTCTTGCACCAGCAATGTCACCTAATACAAGGGTTTCAACTTGCTTCTCCTCACATGTGTTGTGTACAGCCCAGTTTTCTGTTCCAACAAACCATGACTGTTGTCAGACCCGGATTTTATGTAGCTTGTTCCTTATTACTCCTATGTGTATGAACACTTTATTACATAATTGAATCATAAGAAGAGTATTTACTAACATGCAATCGACAATTTGAGAAATTAAAAATGCATGTAAGCTACATAACAGCGAGATAAGGGTTAAGTTGATTCCCGAATGAGTGTAGGGGTAAAACGATCAAATGACTGAAATTCGGTATAAATTCAATAAGACAATTTCATTAAAAATATGAAATTGAGGAATCTTGATCAAAATCGAGGAAAATATTTAAATTCTAGTCCAATTGATCAAGATATAAATTTATTAGAACTTATCAAAATTTTTACCTCGAAAAATGAGCTCAAAAATAGTAGAAAAATATACCGAAAAGGTAAAATCGGACTGATAAATTCATTTACGGACTAAATGAATTTAATATGATTTTTTAGATATTTTTAGGATATTTTTGGGATATTTTAGGATTTTTATTATTATTTTAAGAATAAAATAATAATAAAAATATATTATAAATAATAGAAAAAAAAAGAAATCTAAAATTTGGAACGCGGGGAGAGAGAAAAAACGGAGAGGAAACCAACGCAAGCCGACCCGAGGAAGAAGGAGTCACCAGCGAGCATCCAGCGACCCAAAGGCCAGGCAAGCGGCTGGAAAAGGAAGAGGAGGTCCGTGCGCACCCATCGGCACCGGTCACGCCCTCCACCGATGCCGGACGCCATCGAATCAAAGAGGAGAAGCCACGGAGGAAAAGATGAGATTCGTAGGCCACCGACGATGCTTGGTCCCGATTGAGCCCAACCGAGTGTTACCCAGGCTGAGGCGCGCCAAACGGCGGTGGTGATGCGTGGGGAACCAGCCAAAAGACGTCGGCACAGCCAAAGGAAGCCTGAACCGGTTGGCGGTTCAGTGAAGAAGGTTCTGCGCTGAACCGGACCGGACCGGTTCAGCCAAGGAGAAAATGGGAAAAAGAAGAAAAAGAAAGAAAAAGGAAAAGAGAAATTTTGAGATTTCACCAGACTTCGGGTAAGTCGATACGAGGTCAAAAGTGACCGATTTGGCTTTCGATAAATTTATTTAAATTATATTTAATCGAAAATTGACCCGGAGTTAAATATACAAAATTATGCAGTTCGATGATAAATTCCAAACGGAAGCCCAATCAAACTTCGATTTACGTACCATCGCATGATCTCGGGTAAGTAAAGCTCATTTACGACAATTTATGTGATTATTGCGTATTTAAGATTTATTTTACGCATTTCGGATTAAATTTCGCATTTAGTAAATTATATCCAGAATTTTGAATTAACTGTCGTAAATGAGATACAGGCTATCCAAAGAGCTTGGAATAAAGCCCAATGGGTATTGATAGGCCCAATGAGTCGATAGACCCTGATGAAGGGAAATAATAAGTGAAAAACAGGCTTAATATGGATTAAGGCCCAATTAAAGTATTTATGCCCATTTAGAGTAAACAGGCACAATTAAGGAAAATAGACTGTATGTAATATGAAATACAGTAGAAAAAGTATAATTAACCTGATAAATGGTTATATGCAGCTCCAGAGATTATTGGAGGAGCAAATCGGACTGCTGAAACGAGCAGCGCAGAGAAAGTGAAATTTCTCGAGTGATTGCAGGTAAGGGACTTTTGTGAGTAGTTAGAGATACCTGCACATATTTTCGTCTGCTTTTACATTCACTTAAAAACTCTGAGGGTCAGGGAAAGTGAATAATAATTATTGCGACTCGATAGTGGTAAATTACGATTTTACCCCTAGTTAGTCAAAAAGTCAACTTTTGTGAAAAGTTGTAAAAAGCATGGAAACCACTATTTTGAGTGTTTAACTGCTATTTAGCAGGAGAATAAATAGATGGGCTAATGATTTTAAGGTTGATGTGAATTAAGCACACTTTATAGGGCTGATTTTGATGTTTTGTAAATCATCCCTTTTTAAAGAGTCATCTATCATATTTTGTGAGAATAAATCGTGCTGGAGCATAGCGCGCACTGGATTTCATATATTTTCCACATACATTAGTGCTGGATTTTGATTCGCACTAGATTTCCATGACATGAATGATAGAGTACTGGAGTTATTACTCGTACTCAGTTTTATATGATATATGCATGACAGAGTGCTGGAGCGATTAACTCGTACTTGAGTTTTTCATGAGATACATGACAGAGTGCTGGAGCGTTGCTCGTACTCGATTCTTCATCATTTATACATGACATAGTACTGGAGCTATTACTCGTACTTGATTTGATGATATTGTGCATAGCATGGTACTGGAGCTATTGCTCGTACTTGATTTAATACATGAACTATGCATTGACCTAGTTGCTGGAGGTTTACTCGCACTAGAGTTGAGTTTGTGATGTGAAACAGTGTTTGAGCGGAGTGTCGACTCTGAGTCGCACTCAAAGGCGTGCACTCTATGTGATATATAATACATGTTACAAACCCATGCCCGCATCCTTGTGTGACTGAGTGTCACATTATGTGAGAGGATAGCCGCATGAGGGTATTAGAGATGTGGTATGATATTCCATGGTTTGAGGGCTAAGACCTATGGCAGGCACCCTGACTATGATGTAGGGTCCATGGGTGTGCTTTGTACCGTGCATGTGGTATGGGAGTACACTGTACCGTGTGTTGTTGTGGGGTTGAGGAGGATATAGCTGACGGTTGTGATGGACTGACCCCCCTCCCGTTGCAGTAGTGATGCCCCACATACCGAGATCTGTGTTGCTTGGGATCACATGTCGGATATGATCATAATCCAGGATACTATTTGCATTTCACCACAGAGTCACATGATATATCACATTAATTAACTGATTTAAATTGCGAACTGACCTGAGGGATGGGTCGGACTCCGATTTTGTGATGTGAATGATTTAAATGCCATATTTATTGTGATTTAAATATACATGGCATGATTTACATAAAGGCATGATTTATATAAAGATGCATTGTTTTGCACTACATGCCTACATTTGAGAAAGAAAGCATGATTTCTGTACATGGGATTTAATCTATACAAGTATACATATATATATATATTTAAAGATATGCTTTTAAAGTGAGTTAAGGAAATAATGTTTTCAAGGCATAGCATTATTTTGAGTAGATAGTGTAGATATCTACTTGCTTGCCTGATTTCCTTACTGAGCGCATTGTATGCTCACCCCCCTTTCTTTACATCTCTCTACAGAGCATCAGTAGTAGAGTGAGAGCTATTGAGGGATAGTATTCCTGCGTCTACTACTAGTTCCTATCGATCGACAGGTATACATATTTTGTACAGTTATGTATCTAAACATAGAAACAGCACAGTGATGTATACGATATATATATATATATATATATATATATATATATATATATATATATATATATATGGGGAATGTATCTGTGTTAACTTTTATATAATCTCACATGTATTATAAAAGCAGTTACAATCAGTAACAGTATATTGACATGTATGTATGATAATGGATAATATGGTAAGAGAGGACTCTGACTTCGAATCACAGCCCAACCATTTAAGAGAGGAAAGGTAAGTTAAAATGAGAAAAATTTGTAGTGATTTTGGTTGAAGTCATGGATTGAGAAAGGGGTCCTGACAGAATGGTATCAGAGCAGAGGTTGGTCTGATGTGTGTCGGTGTTAGAAAATAGGAAAGTGTACATCCCCATAGTATTGTGCTGTGTTTAGATATAACTGTGTATACCAGATAGGAGAAGGACTAATTTATGATTATGAATACAGGGACTTTGCCTATATGGTAAATACGCGTAGTGGTAGGAGTATGAGAGGTAGGGCTCGAGGCTGCGGAGATAGACCCGAGGGACGAGCTGCTGCCGAACCATTACCTATGCCTGAGACTCCAGGTGCTACTGAGGCACCCGAGTGTGCTGAGATGCGTTTTACGAGATTAGAGCGTAGTCTTGAGATGATTGTCGAGATATTGGCACAGACGATGCCAGGTAGGTAAGGACAGGAGACAGGAGCTGCGACAGGAGAGACAGTTACCCCTGATACACCTACACAAACTACTTATGCACCGAGGACAGTAGATACTCCAACACCCCCACCGATTTTGGGTGGTAGTGGATTAGGGTATGGATGTGATCTGCATCGGTTGCGAGAATTCCAGAAGTTTAGACCTTTATCTTTTAGTGGGGTCAAGGACCCTGTAGCTGCTGAGGAGTGGTTAGCAGAGATGGAGAAGCTTTATGGATTCTTCGAGTGTACGACCTCGGGGATGGTCGCATTTGCTGCGTTCCTACTGAAAGGAGCTACAGAGCATTGGTGGAAGTTCACCCGACCAATATTGAGAGCCCGACACACAGACATTAGTTGGGAGATATTTTGGGAGGCCTTTAGGAGGTAATTTGTTCCCGATAACGCACAGCGGAAACTACAGGCAGAGTTTTTGGGACTGAACTAAGGGAGTTTGTCAGTAGACGGGTATGAGACTCGATTCTTATCCCTAGGGAGATATGACCTCGATACCATGTATAGTGACGCCAGGAAGGTCCACAGGTTTATCGATAGGTTGAGACCGGTTCTACGGTCCAGGTTGGTTCCATTAGACATAGCAACCTATGAGGAAGCAGTGCGCAGGGCGCAACTATGTGAGCAAGATTACGAGAGGAATGCTTCCGAGTTCGGGAAGTTTAGCCGTAGCTGAGATATACAGAAGAAGAGGCTGGCTAGAGATTTCGGTTACCGAGGAGGGAAGAAATTATTTAGTAAGAGATCACGGGTGGAGGAGGCACGAGAGAGATATGCTAGACCTCCTACTTATCCGACTGTAGCCCCAGGAAAGGGCATTGTCATAAGAGGACAGAGACCTGTTGTTGATCAGTGCAGAAGATACGGTAAACAACATGGAAGTATACTGTGTCCGCTGACTCCTATTGTATGTTTTCGATGTGGGAAACAAGGGCATATGGCTAGAGATTGCCTAAAGACATTTGTGACTGCACCACAGAGGGGCAGGGAGCCTGATAGAACTCCAGCTAGTACGTCTGCTCAGAGAGGTAGAGCGACGGCAGAAGAAAAGGGGAAACAGGTGATGGGTCAAGGGCGAGTACATGCTTTGGACCAGGGGATAGCTGATGCTTCATCGGATGTGATTCGAGGTAACATCCTGATTTATGATATTGAAGCATATGTTTTAATTGATCCTGGTGCTACGCATTCTTTTGTATCGCCTTCATTTGCATGTAAATTAGCAAGACATGTAGAGCATACACCATTATGTATGATGATGTTGATTAGTACGCCTATGAATAGTAGTCAGGTTGTAGAATATGTATTTAATGATTGCAAGTTGAGAGTAGGGGATAAAGAGATGACGGCCAATCTAATATTACTAAGTATGAGCGACTTTGATATAATAATAGGAATGGATTGGCTATCTGCAAACCATGCTGTTTTAGATTATTATGCTAAGACAGTTATGTTTCCTAACCCTACAAGATGTGTTGTAAAGTTTAATAAGAATAAATGAAAGGAGTAGTTATTATTATTACATGATTACTGATTTAGAAAACCTTCAAAATATCAAGGTTTCATTGTGTACGTGATAGATATGGATAAGGCACATCCGGAGTTGTCAGATATTACTGTGGTCAGTGAGTACCCAGATGTTTTTTGGGATGAATTGCCAGGGTTACCACCAGACAGAGAGATGAAGTTCTGTATAGATTTGGTGCCTGGTACGGAGCCTATTTCGAGACCACCATATCGCATGGCCTTAGTTGAGCTAGAGGAGCTCAAGAGACAGTTACATGAGCTGTTGGATAGGGGTTTTGTTCGATCGAGTGTTTCACCTTAGGGAGCACCGGTTCTATTTGTGAGGAAGAAGGATGGGAGCCTCCGATTGTGTATAGATTATCGATTGTTGAATAAGGACACCATCAAGAATAGATACCCCCTTCCACACATTGACGACCTGCTAGATCAGCTTCAGGGAGCACAGGTCTTTTTCAAGATTGACCTGAGGTCTGGGTATCATCAGCTTAAAGTTCGGAATGGAGATGTACCCAAGACAGCATTTCATACTCGATATGGCAATTATGAGTTCTTGGTCATGCCGTTCAGATTGACGAATGCTCCAGTTGCTTTCATGGCTTTGATGAACGATGTGTTTAAGCCATATTTGGACCAGTTTTGTGAGACCCCGTATATGTATAATGGTATATATGTACATAGAAATGTAAATAGAGTTGTACTATGGATTCATAAGTGAAGTATATGTGATGTAAGTCCATAAGTAAATGTACACACTTGTAATAAGAGTTGTGATTGTACATATAAGTTACATTATGTATGAATGTAAAGAAATGGACTTAAACATGTGGAGAATGTGAGTAGAATATACTATGAGTAGTGTGGTAAAATGGAAGTAGAATTGCATAAGTTGTGCACTTCCATTTGGTTTATATCGTGTACTTTTGGTTATACAAGGATTCCACACAAGTTTCAATAGGAATAAGGTATGTATGGATGTCATTGTCAAGCCTCAAAGATGAATGAATGAGAAAATGATCATGGTAGCAAATTAAGGATGTTTGAGTATGAGTTGTTGCAGAAGAACTACAGAAAATCTAAAAACTATGAAGGACAGATCGATCTCATGGGATGAGAGATCGATCTGGAAGAGCCAGAATGCTCTTATTTGGGCAATGGAATAGAGTAGATCGATCTCCAATGGAGCCAGATCGATCTCCTAAGCATTCTGTAATGAAAAGATCGATCTTTAAGCACCCAGATCGATCTCCTTAGCTCTCTGTTTGGGAGCAGATCGATCTCATGCTTCGACAGATCGATCTCATGCTCAAAATGCTGTGAAAAAGAGGGATTTAAGGGGACCAGATCGATCTCCTCTTGGACCATATCAATCTCCTCAAGCTATTTCTATAAAAGGAGTGCTGAAAATTAGAAAATTTTGAGAAAAACACTAACCTTCCACTTCAACCCAAAAAACCTAACTTTCTATCTCTAAAATCAGCCATTTTCAGTAAGATTTGAATAGAGACCATTAGAGGCAAAGTTGTTCCTATCAAAGAGAAGAACAACATAGTTGGAAAGCATTTTCCCATTGTTGGTATTAAAGGAGCTAAGGGCATTGTCATTTGGAGCAAGAAGAGAAATCAAACTTGGTAAGATTCTAACACTCCAACTATGGTACATTGTTTATTTAAGTGATTTTGGAGTTGTTTGGCATGAGTATGGATGGTTAGAAACTATCTAAAATACATTAGAATGATTATAACCTAGAAAGGGTTTAGTGTGAGAAAGTGGAATTGATGAAGATTAATGAGAAATGGGATGTCTAGAGGTGACAATAGTGTTATGAGTATGATTTTAAGATGTTGTTGGTGGATAAATTGTAAGATTTACCTAAAAGGGGTAAAATGTGGATAAAGGCATTGGTAAAATGCATAAGTGAATTATATTGAATAGTGAGGTCAAATATGGGTTAAAAACATTAACTCAAAGATTTGAATGAATGAATCGCAGCTTCCGAGGATACGCCGGGGTAAGTTGAGCCAAGAGCGTGAGAAACTAAAAGGAAAGGAGTCACACCAAGTAAATCGAGGTGGGGGAATTGTGTGAACTCTTAGAGATATCTGTGCACAACTTGGGCTCATTAAATGCTTTGCTAGAATGCATGAGACATTAGGAAATGATGTTGGGTGATTGAAGGGCAAAAGTTGAGAGTTTGACAAAATGTGTATGAAAACAAAAGCATATTGCTTTGAAAATCATGTTTTATTGCTTTTTAGCAAATGATTGGTAGGTTGGTTGACATTGAAATGATTTGCAAAAGAAATGAGTGTGTTTTGGTTTTGTTAACCATACTTTGCAAAGTTTTGAGCCACCTATATGATTTCGTGAGTATGAAAGCGTGCTAGAGTATGACTCGCACGAGATTTGACGTGTTTTATACACATGAGTGCTAGAGGCACTAGTTTTCACATGGATTTCATATTTGTTTTGGCATTGTGCTTGGAGTTTGTCTCGCACTAGATACCCACCTTGCATGTTGCCGTGTTTGGAGCTTTGAGTAGACTAGGTGTCACATCGATTAAATAGGCTCACACGTGCATTATTTTGACATGATTAATTAGTCGTGTTAGGAGCTTCGGGTAGATAAGAGGTCATACCGATTAAATAGGCTCACACGTGCATTTGAGATGTGGCGTGATATGATGTGTTGATTGGGTCCACGGAGTACGTTATACCGTGCATGTAGCATGGAGTACATTGTACCGTGTTGAGTTGTGATGTGCCATCTTCGGACGAGATCTGCTATGGACATGCGGGTAGGATTTGACCCACCTCCCGTGTGGAAGCAGATAGTGGTGATATCCCGCACACCTGATCCGTGTAGCCGGTATCACAGGTTATGTACATATGCCTTGAGGTTATTACCTGTTGTTGAACTGCCTATCTCACATGTCTATTGCTTTGAGAATAAATCCATGTTTAAAATGATTTGTGGGTCAGGAAAGTCTGAGGGGTGGGTTGAGACCTGACCAGTGTTGGATTGATTTGTTAATGGTTTTTTTTTAACGTGCATGGATGCATGGTGTTTAATGCCATGCTTTATTGTGAAAATGCATGATGTTTAATGCCATGCTTTTTTGTGAAAATGCATGATGGTTAATGCCATGCTATTTGAGAAAATGCATGATGGGTAATGCCATGCTTTTATTGTGAATTATGCATGATGATTTATATCATGCTTTGAGTTGAAATGTGCACTTGATTTTAATAGCATGAATGCTTTACATACCATTAACACAATCATACACTCATGTTTTGAGATAAATGATGAATTAAATGCTGTTGAGCATGGCATCATGATCACGTAGATAGTGCAGTATCTACTTGTTCGCATGATTGCCTTACTGAGCGTGTGGTTTGCTCACCCCCTTATTTTCCCCCTCTCTACAGAGTGTTGAGTATAGATTGAGCGTGACTGGAGGCGTTTCCCTTTTGGTAATCCGCTACATCCCATCGCTAAAGGTATACACACTTGGATTATTTTGTATCTAAACTAGACATAGCACAGTAGCATTTTGTATGTAACTATTGGGGATGTAAAACAATGTAAACACATGTAACGACTCTGATATATATGCATTTATACAAGTGTTTACTCATAAATAATGTTAAAATTGAATGGGTATGGTGGAATGAGTTAGACGTCGACACACAGCCCAACTGTTAAGAGTGTAGTTGTTCAGGATCGAGGAAGGATGATTAACAATTGATGCATGAAAATGCAAAAAATTTATACGTATTTTGGTAAGTTGAGGGTCATGACAAGTTTGTTATCGTATTTATCGATGACATATTAATATATTCGAGATCCAAGGAGGAGCATGAGGAGCACCTCAGGATCATGTTGCAGACTCTACGAGAGCATGAGTTATATGCTAAGCTCAGTAAGTGTGACTTTTGGTTATCATAGATCTCGTTTTTAAGACATGTTGTATCAAGAGATGGTGTATCAGTTGATCCATCTAAGATAGAGGCTGTAGACAGAAGAGTTACGCTGACAGGAGACGTAGGCCACTAGAGTTTGCAGTTGGTGAATCCGTGTTTTTGAGAGTTTCTCCTTCCAAGGGCATAGCGAGATTTGGGAAGAGATAGAAACTAAATCCTCGCTATATTGGACCCTTTGAGATACTTGATCGAGTGGGAGATAAGGCGGATAGGTTGGCATTGCCATCAGACTTATCAGGTGTCCATAACGTCTTCCACATATCGATGCTTCGGAAGTATCACCTGGATCCGGCACATGTGATTAGTTACGAGCCTTTGAAGCTCCGAGAGGACTTATCATATGTAGAGAGACCGATTCGGATATTAGATAGGAATGAGAAGGTATTGAGGTCGAAGACCATCGGATTAGTGAAGATTCTCTGGCAGCATCATACTTCAGAGGAAGCTACTTGGGAGCTAGAGAGTTTGATGCGAGAGAAGTACCCTCACCTATTTGATGACTGACTTGGTTCTAATTTGGAGGACCAAATTTTCTGAGTACGGGAGGATTGTCAGACCCGAATTTTATGTAGCTTGTTCCTTATGACTCCCATGTGTATGAACACTTTATTACATAATTGAATCATAAGAAGAGTATTTACTAACATGCAATCAACAATTTGAGAAATTAAAAATGCATGTAAGCTACATAACAACGAGATAAGGGTTAAGTTGATTCCCGAACGAGTGCAGGGGTAAAATGATCAAATGACTGAAATTCGGTATAAATTCGATAAGACAATTTCATTACAAATATGAAATTGAGGAATCTTGATCAAAATCAAGGAAAATATTTAAATTCGAGTCCAATTGATCAAGATATAAATTTATTAGAACTTATCGAAATTTTTACCTCGAAAAATAAGCCCAACAATAGTGGAAAAATATATCGAAAAGGTAAAATTGGACTGATAAATTCATTTACGAACTAAATGAATTTAATATGATTTTTTAGATATTTTTAGGATATTTTTGGGATATTTTAGGATTTTTATTATTATTTTAAGAATAAAATAATAATAAAAATATATTATAAATAAAAGAAAAAAAAGGAAATCTGAAATTTGGAACGCGGGGAGAGAGAAAAAATGGAGAGGAAACCGACGCAAGCCGACCCAAGGAAGAAGGAGTCACCGGTGAGCATCGGCGACCCAACGGCCAGTTAAGTGGTCGGAAAAGGAAGAGGAGGTCCGTGCACACCCATTAGCACCGGTCACGCCCTCCACCGACGCCGGACGCCGACGAATCAAAGAGGAGAAGCCGCAGAGGAAAAGATGAGATTCGACGGCCATCGGCGGTGCTTGGTCCCGATCAAGCCCAGCCGAGTGTTACCCAGGCTGAGGCTCGCCGAACAGCGGTCTTGATGCGTCGGGAACTGGCCGGAAGATGCCGACATGACCAAAGGAAGCCTGAACCGATCGGCGGTTCAGTGAAGAAGGTTCTGCGATGAACCGGACCGGACCGGTTCAGCCAAGGAGAAAATGGGAAAAAGAAGAAAAAGAAAGAAAAAGGAAAAGGGAAATTTTTGGGATTTCACCGGACTTCGGGTAAGTCGATACAAGGTCAAAAGTGATCGATTTGACTTTCGATAAATTTATTTAAATTATATTTAATCGAAAATTGACCCGGAGTTAAATATACAAAATGTGTAATTGACGATAAATTCCGAACGAAAGCCCAATCGAACTTCAATTTACGTACCATCGCATGATCTCGGGTAAGTAAAGCTCATTTACGACAATTTATGTGGTTATTGCATATTTAAGATTTATTTTACGCATTTCGGATTAAATTCCGCATTTAGTAAATTATATCCAGAATTTCGAATTAACTGTCGTAAATGATATACGGGCTATCCAAAGAGCTTGGAATAAAGCCCAATGGGAATTGATAGGCCCAATGAGTCGATAGACCCTGATGAAGGGAAATAATAAGTGAAAAACGGGCTTAATATAGATTAAGGCCCAATTAAAGTATTTATGCCCATTTAGAGTAAACGGGCACAATTAAGGGAAATAGACTGTATTTAATATGAAATACAGTAGGAAAAGTATAATTAACCTGATAAATGGTTATATGTAGCTCCAGAGATTATTGGAGGAGCAAATTGGACTGCTAAAACAAGCAGCGCAGAGAAAGTGAAATTTCTTGAGTGATTGCAGGTAAGGGACTTTTGTGAGTAGTTAGAGATACCTGCACATATTTTTGTCTGCTTTACATTCACTTAAAAACTCTGAGGGTCAGAGAAAGTGAATAATAATTATTGCGACCCGATAGTGGCAAATTATGATTTTACCCCTAGTTAGTCAAAAAGTCAACTTTTGTGAAAAGTTGTAAAAAGCATGGAAACCACTATTTTGAGTGTTTAATTGCTGTTTAGCAGGAGAATAAATAGATGGGCTAATGATTTTAAGGTTGATGTGAATTAAGCACACTTTATAGTACTGATTTTGATGTTTTGTAAATCATCCCTTTTTAAAGAGCCATCTATCATATTTTGTGAGAATAAATCGTGCTGGAGCACAGCTCGCACTGGATTTCATATATTCTCCACATACATTAGTGTTGGATTTTGATTCGCACTAGATTTCCATGACATGCATGATAGAGTACTGGAGTTATTACTCGTACTCAGTTTTATATGATATATGCATGACAGAGTGCTGTAGCGATTAGCTCGTACTTGAGTTTTTCATGAGATACATGACAGAGTGCTGGAGCGTTGCTCGTACTCGATTCTTCATGATTTATACATGACATAGTACTGGAGCTATTGCTCGTACTTGATTTGATGATATTGTGCATAGCATGGTACTGGAGCTATTGCTCGTACTTGATTTAATACATGAACTATGCATTGACCTAGTTGCTGGAGGTTTACTCGCACTAGAGTTAAGTTTGTGATGTGAAACAGTGTTTGAGCGGAGTGTCGACTGTGAGTCGCACTCAAAGGCGCGCACTGTATGTGATATATAATACATGTTACAAACCCATGCTCGCATCCTTGTGTGACTGAGTGTCACATTATGTGAGAGGATAGCCGCATGAGGGTATTAGAGATGTGGTATGATATTCCATGGTTTGAGGGCTAAAACCTATGGCAGGCACCCCGACTGTGATGTAGGGTCCATTGGTGTACTTTGTACTGTGCATGTGGCATGGGAGTACACTGTACCGTGTGTTGTTGTGGAGTTGAGGAGGATATAGCTGACAGTTGTGAAGGACTGACCCCCTCCCGTTGCAGCAGTGATGCCCTGCACACCGAGATCTGTGTTGTTTGGGATCACATGTCGGATATGATCATAGTACAGGATATTATTTGCATTTCACCGTAGAGTCTCCATGATATATCACATTGATTGACTGATTTAAATTGCAGACAGACCTGAGGGCTGGGTCAGACTCCGATTTTGTGATGTGAATGACTTAAATGCCATATTTATTGTGATTTAAATATACATGGCATGATTTACATAAAGGCATGATTTATATAAAGATGCATTATTTTGCACTACATGCCTACATTTGAGAAAGAAAGCATGATTTCTGTACATGGGATTTAATCTGTACAAGTATACATATATGTATTTAAAGACATGCTTTTAAAGTGAGTTAAGGAAATAATGTTTTCAAGGCATAGTGTAGATATCTACTTGCTTGCCTGATTTCCTTACTGAGCGCGTTGTATGCTCACCTCCCTTTCTTTACATCTCTCTACAGAGCATCAGCAGTAGAGCGAGAGCTATTGAGGGATAGTATTCCTGAGTCCACTGCTAGTTCCTATCGATTGACAAGTATACATATTTTGTACAGTTATGTATCTAAACATAGAAACAACACAGTGATGTATACGATATATATATATGAGGAATGTATTTGTGTTAGCTTTTATATAATCATTATAAAAGTAGTTACAGTCAGTAACAGTATATTGACATGTATGTATGATAATGGATAATGTGGTAAGCAAGGACTCTGACATCGAATCACAGCCCAACCATTTAAAAGAGGAAAGGTAAGTTAAAATGCAAAAAATTTGTAGTTGTCAGACCCGAATTTTTTGTAGCTTATTTCCTTATGATTTCTATGTGTATGAACACTATGTAATTATGGTTGAATCATAAGAAGAGTATTTACTAGATTTAAAGTGTTAATGAAATGAATTAACACGCAAAAGCTACATAAAATGCCTAATGTGGATGATAAGTATCACAGGCTAAACCAAGTCATTCTAAATCATTCTGACTGAAAATAAGAACTTAAAATAAGAGAGCGTAGAGAGCTCATGAAGGAAAGTCAGCTTGATTTAGACCCGAACATACAAAACGAGTGTAAAAGCTAAAAAGGGTAAAATGGACCTTTTCGGCGAGAAAAGGAGTTTCGGGTGAAATTATCCACCGGGAACGGTTGGAATATAAAGACGAGAGTGTAAGACATAATATATGACACTTTCGAAAATTTAAGAAAAAGTCAACTTAGTCAATGGTTAAAGAAAAAGTCAACTATAGTTAAAAAAGTGGACTTTTACCATAGTTGACTAATCAAGGTTTGAAATTAACCTAAGTGTGGAGAAAAATTTGGGGAAAAATATTCTTGGCCAGAATACAAGATAATCATCCCCGGAAGTAAGGAAAATTTATTCGGAAGGATTCCGGAATAAATTTAATGGTTAAAAACGTAATGGGCCTAAGGTGAAAATTTTAAAGCCCATTAAGGTATACTAAACGTATATCGAAATTTTTAGGTCCTTTAGACAGAATTGTTGGACCAATTGATCGGCCAAATTTTGAGACAATAAAAGGCCCGAGGTATAGTAAAAATTTCAGCCCGAAAGCCCATTAGGAAAGCCCAAACCGAGAAGCCCAATTGGAAAAGCCCATGAGATAAATATCTAACTATAGTTAAAGTTAACTATGACTCATAAGGTGACTCATAAGGTGACTCATGGTTCAGATTTGGAAAGTCAAGCATAGTGGCTGAAAAGTAAGGCTTAATGGCTAAGTAAGTGGCTTATAAATGTAGCCACACCTTGGTCATCTTCATCACACAATTCCGGCTAGAGAAGAACACCATTGAAACATAACCATCCAAGCTTTCTCTCACTAGAAATCACTAGGAATTAGTCATATTTGGAACTTGCATTCTTCATGGAAGTTGTTCCAAATTGAAAGGAGATTAACATATGTTGGAATTGGCTATCAAGGAGCCATAGAGTGCAAACCGAGAGCCTCCAAAGATTCGGCCAAAAGGAGAACACTACAATTGGTATATTTTCTAATTTCCAATTTCATATATGTTAATGTATGAATGATTTTAAGTATGTTGATATATGTTTTAAGCATTGAAACATATTAAATCACCATGAAGAGGGTTAGGCCGAGAGTGATCAATGAGATATTGAAATATGTCAATTGGATTTTAAGACATAAATGGATTAGTACACATGTATTAATGTTAATGGTATAATTAGAATTAATCAAATTGATTAATTAATACATGTAAATTGTTGGCAACCAAGGTGTTTGATAAAATGCCTAAATGAACTATAGGATGATTGGTAATGTTGCCTGCCAAGTGTTTGTGAAAATGCCTAAGTGGAAATGGCTAGAAAATAGGCATGTATGGCATGCCATGGTGGAAACCGAGAATGGCTAGCTCTCGGCCAAGGCATGTGGCCAAGAGGCCCAACGGGCCAAGCCTAATATTTTTAGGCCCAATAGGGTGTAATGGGCCTAAGACAAGCCCAATAAGAGTTGGTGGGCCCCACAAGCCCAATAGGCCCAACAAAAGTGAATAGTAAAATGAAAATGGACTTAAGGCCTAGTTAGGCCCATTAAGGATTTTTAAGGCCCATTAAGGGAAATTAAACTGTATTAATGTGTAATACAGTAGGAAAATTATAATTAACCTGAGGAATGGTTATTTACAGCTCTGGAGTTTACATCGAGAGCTGATCGGACTGCGGGATTTAGCAGCACCGAGGAAGCGAGGTCACTTGACGTGATCCGAGGTAAGGGACTTTTGCGAGTAGTTAGAGATACCTGCACGTATTTTCAACTGCTTCTGCATTCACTTAAAAACTCTGAGGGTCAGAGAAAGTGAATAATAATTATTGCGACCCGATAGTGGCAAATTACGATTTTGCCCCTAGTTAGTCAAAAAGTCAACTTTTGTGTGAAGTTGCAAAAAGCATGGAAAATACTATTATGAGTGTTTAAATGCTATTAGCATGAAAATAAATAGATGGGCTAATGATTTTAAGGTTGATATGACTTAAGCACACTTTTAAGTGCTGATTTTACTATTTTGTAAACAATCCCTTTTAAATAGCCATCTATCATATTATGTGAGAATGAATCGTGCTAGAGCATAGCTCGCACTGGGATTCATATGTTTTCCACATAACATTAGTGCTGGATTTTGATACGCACTAGATTTTCATGACATGCATGATAAAGTACTGGAGTTTTACTCGTACTCAGCTTTGAATGATATATGCATGACAGAGTGCTAGAGCGTGGCTCGTACTCGATTCTTCATGGTTTATACATGACATAGTACTGGGAGTGATTGCTCGTACTTGATTTTGATATTGTGCATAGCATAGTACTGGGAGCTATTGCTCGTACTTGATTTGATACATAAACTATGCATTGACCTAGTTGCTGGAGGTTTACTCGCACTAAAGTTGAGTTTTATGATGTGAAACAGTGTTGAGCGGAGTAACGACTGTGAGTCGCACTCAAGACGCACACTGTATGTGATATGTAATACATGTTGAAACCCATGCCTGATTCCTTGTGTGACTGTGTGTCATAGCTAGAGAGGATATCCGCATGAGGTTGATATAGACGTGGTATACTTATTTCCATGGTTTCGAGGGCTAAAGACCCTGGCTATGAGGATTTCCATGGTTTCGAGGGCTAAAGACCCTGGCTGTGAGGGTCCACGGGTGTACTTTGTACCGTGCCCGGGGCACGAGGTGTACGCTGTACCGTGTGTACGTAGCTGGCGGTTGACATTGGACTGACCATCCTCCAGTTACAGCAGTGATGCCCCGCACACCGAGATCTGTGTTGCTTGGGATCACATTTTAGGATATGATCATAATCCAGGATACTATTTGCATTTACCACAGAGTCTCACATGATATATCACATTGATTGACTGATTTAAACTGCGGACAGACCTGAGGGATGGGTCGGACTCCGATTTGTGTTGTGAATCATTTGATGCCATATTTATTGTGATTTAAATATACATGGCATGATTTACATAAAGGCATGATTTATATGCAATGCATTGTTTTGCACTACATGCCTACATTTGAGAAATAAAGCATGATTTCTGTACATGGGATTTATTCTGTACAAGTATATATATTATATTTCAAGACATGCTTTTAAAGTGAGTTAAGGAAATAATGTTTTCAAGGCATAGCACTATTTTGAGTAGATAGTGTGGATATCTACTTGCTTGCCTGATTTCCTTACTGAGCGCGTTATGCTCACCCCCTTTTCTTTACATCTCTCTACAGAGCGTCAGTAGAGCGAGAGTTATCGTGGGAGAGTGTCCCAGAGTCCACTGCTAGTTCCTATCGATTCATCAGGTATACTTATGTACAGTTGTGTATCTAAACATAGAAACAGCACAGTGATGTATACGTTAGATATTATGGGGAATGTATTTGTATTAGATTTTATAAAATCTTACATGTATAATAAAAGCAACTACAATCAGAATTAATATATTGACATGTATGTATGAGAATGGATATTATGGTAAGTGAAGACTCTGACATCGAATCACAGCCCAACCAGTGAAGAGAGGAAAGGTAAGTTAAAAATGCGAAAAATTTATTGTGGTTTTTGGTTAAAGTCAAGGATTGAAACTGGGGTCCTGACAGGATGGTATCAGAGCCGAGGTTGGTCTGATGTGAGTCGGTGTTAGAAAGTAGGAAATTATACATCCCCATAGTACTGTGCTGTGTTTAGATATAACTGTGTATACCGGATAGGAGATGGACTAATTCATTATTATAAATGCAGGGACCTTGCCTATATGGCAATTACGCGTAGTGGTAGAGGTATGAGAGGTAGGGCTCGAGGCCGGGGAGAGAGACCCGAGGGACGAGTCGCTGCCGGACCATTACCTACGCATGAGACTGCAGGTGCTACTGAGGCACCCGATTGTGCTGAGACGCGCTTCACGAGATTAGAGCGTGGTCTCGAGACTATTATAGAGATACTGGCACAGACGATGCCAGGTAGGCAGAGACAGGAGGCAGGAGCTGCTACAGGAGAGGCAGTTGCCCCTGATACACCTACGCAGACAGCTGATGCACAGAGGACAGTAGATACTCCTACACCCCCACCGGTTTCGGGTGGTAGTGGATTAGGATATGGATGTGACTTGCATCGGTTGAGGGAGTTCCAGAAGTTTAGACCTCCATCATTTAGTGGGGTCAAGAACCCCATAGCTGCGGAGGAGTGGTTGGCAGAGCTAGAGAAGCTCTATGGATTCTTCGAGTGCACGACCTCGGAGATGGTCGCGTTTGCTGCGTTCCTACTGAAGGGAGCCGCAGAGCATTGGTGGAAGTCCACCCGACCTATATTGAGATCCCGACACACAGATATCACTTGGGATATATTTCGGGAGGCCTTTAGGAGGCAGTTTATTCCTAACACCGCACAGCGGAAGTTACATGCAGAGTTTTTGAGACTCAACCAGGGGAGTTTATCGGTGGACGAGTATGAGACTCGATTCCTATCCCTAGGGAGATACGACCCGGATACTATGTACAGTGAGACCAGGAAGGTCCACAGGTTTATCGACGGGTTGAGACCGGTGCTACGGTCCAAGTTGGTCCCATTAGACATAGTGACTTATGAGGAGGCAGTGCGCAGGGCGTAACTATGTGAGCAGGACTATGAGAGGAATGCTTTCGAGTTTGGGAAGTTTAGTCGTAGCCAAGACTTGCAGAAGAAGAGGCCGGCTAGAGATTTTAGTTATCGAGGGGGAAAGAAATCCTTCGGTAAGAGATCACGGATAGAGGGGACACGAGATAGATATGCTAGATCTCCTGCTTATTCGACTGTAGCCCCAGCAAAGGGCATTGTCATAGGAGGACAGAGACCTGCTGCAGATCAGTGCAGAAGATGCAGTAGATCACATGGAGATAGACCGTGTTCACAGGGTGCTATGGTATGTTTCCGATGTGGGAAACAAAGGCATCTGGCTAGAGAGTGCTCAGCGCCATATGTGACTGCACCACAGAGGGGCATGGAGTATGATAGAGCTCCAGCTGGTACGTCTGCTCAGAGAGGTAGAGCGACGGCAGAGGAGAAAGGGAAACAAGTGATGGGTCAAGGGCGAGTACATGCTTTGGACCAGGGAACAGCTGATGCTTCATCGAATGTGATTCGAGGTAACATCTTGATTTATGATATTGAAACATATGTTTTAATTGATCCTGGTGCCACGCATTCTTTTGTATCGCCATCATTTGCATGTAAGTTAGCAAGACATGTAGAGCGTACACCATTATGTATGTTGATGTTGATAAGTACGCCTATGAATAGTAGTCAAGTTGTAGAATATGTATATAATGACTGCAAGTTGAGAGTAGGGGATAAGGAGATGACAGCCAATCTAATATTACTAAGTATGAGCGACTTTGATATAATATTAGGAATGGATTGGCTATCTGCAAACCATGCTGTTTTAGACTGTTACGCTAAGACAGTTATGTTTCCTAACCCTACTAGATATGTTGTAAAGTTTAATAAAGATAAATGAAAGGAGTAGATATGATTATTACATGACTTCTGATTTAGAAAACCTTCAACATATCAAGGTTTCATTGCGTACGTGGTAGATATGGATAAGGCACATCCGGAGTTGACAGATATCACTGTGGTCAGTGAGTACCCAGATGTTTTCCCAGATGAATTGCCAGGGTTACCACCAGACAGAGAGATGGAGTTCTGTATAGATCTGGTACCTGGTACGGAGCCTATTTTGAGACCACCTTATCGCATGGCCTTAGTCGAGCTGGAGGAGCTCAAGAGACAGTTACAGGAACTGTTGGATAGGGGCTTTGTACGACCGAGTGTTTCACCTTGGGGAGCACCGGTTTTGTTTGTGAGGAAGAAGGATAGGAGCCTCCGATTGTGTATAGTCTACCGATTGTTGAATAAGGCCACCATCAAGAATAGGTACCCCCTTCCACGCATTGACGACTTGCTAGACCAGCTACAGGGAGCACAGGTCTTTTTCAAGATTGACCTAAGGTCTGGGTATCATCAGCTGAAGGTTCGGAGTGGAGATGTACCCAAGACAGCATTTCGTACCCGATATGGCCACTATGAGTTCTTGGTCATGCCATTCGGATTGACGAATGCTCCAGCTGCTTTCATGGCTTTGATGAACGATGTGTTCAAGCCATACTTGGACCAGTTTGTTATCGTCTTCATCGATGACATATTGGTGTATTCGAGATCCAAGGAGGAGCATGAGGAGCACCTCAGGATCGTGTTGCAGACGTTACGGGAGCATGAGTTATATGCTAAGCTCAGCAAGTGTGACTTTTGGTTGTCACAGATCTCGTTTTTGGGACATGTCATATCGAGAGATGGTGTATCAGTTGATCCATCCAAGATAGAGGCTGTAGTTCAGTGGGAACAGCCGAAGACAGTCACCGAGATCAGGAGTTTTCTGGGTTTAGCTGGATACTATCGGAGATTCGTTGAGGGATTTTCGAAGTTGGCTGCTCCGTTGACACGTCTTACTCGGAAGAGTGCACCGTTCATATGGAACGAGGATTGTGAGAAGAGCTTTGAGGAGTTGAAGCGTCGATTGACCACCGCTCCGATTCTCACTATCCCTACCAGCTCAGGAGGATTTGCAGTATATACCGATGCTTCGCATCAGGGACTGGGCTGCGTATTGATGCAGGATGGGAAGGTAGTTGCTTATGGATCCAGACAGCTGAAGGATCATGAGAAAAACTATCCGACCCATGATTTGGAACTAGCAGCAGTAGTGTTTGCGTTGAAGGTATGACGCCACTACTTGTATGGTGAGAAGTTCCAGATATTTACCGACCACAAGAGCCTCAAGTATCTGTTCTCGCAGAAGGAGCTAAACATGAGACAGAGAAGATGGCTAGGGCTTCTGAAGGACTACGATTGTGAGATACTTTATCATCCGGGTAAGGCTAACGTTGTAGCCGATGTCTTGAGCAGGAAGAGCCTGGGGATGGTTGTCACGACCCTCAACTTACCAAAATACGTATAAATTTTTCGCATTTTCATGCATCAATCCTTCCTCGATCGTGAACAACCACACACTTAACAGTTGGGCTGTGTGTCGACGTCTAACTCACTCCACCATACCAATTCAATTTGAAACATTATTTATGAGTAAACACTTGTATAAATGTATATATATCAGAGTTGTTACCTGTGTTTACATTGTTTTACATCCCCAGTGGTTACATACAAAATGCTACTGTGCTATGTCTAGTTTAGATACAAAATAATCCAAGTGTGTATACCTTTAGCGATGGGATGCAGCGGATTACCAAAAAGGGAACGCCTCCAGTCACGCTCAATCTATACTCAAATCTCTGTAGAGAGGGGGAAAATAAGGGGGTGAGAAAACCACACGCTCAGTAAGGCAATCATGCGAACAGGTAGATACTGCACTATCTACGTGATCGTGATGCCATGCTCAAAAGCATTTAATTCATTGTTTATCTCAAAACATGAGTGTATGATTGTGTTAATGGTATGTAAAGCATTCATGCTATTAAAATTCAGTGCACATTTCAACTCAAAGCATGGTATATATCATCATGCATAATTCACAATAAAAGCATGGCATTAAACATCATGCATTTTTCTCAAATAGCATGGCATTAACCATCATGCATTTTCACAATAAAGCATGGCATTAAACATCATGCATACGTGCACTTTAAAACCATTAACAAATCAATTCAACACTGGTCAGGTCTCAGCCCATCCCTCGGACTTTCCTGATCCACAAATCATTTCAAACATGGATTTATTCTCAAATAGCATTAGACATGTGAGATAGGCAGTTCAACAATAGGTAATAACCTCAAGGCCTATGTACATAACCTGTGATACCGGCTACACGGATCAGGTGTGCGGGATATCATCACCATCTGCTTCCACACGGGAGGTGGGTCAAATCCTACCCGCCGGTCCATAGCAGATCTCGTCCGAAGACGGCACATCACAACTCAACACGGTACAACGTACTCCATGGACCCAATCAACACATCATATCACGCCACATCTCAAACGCACGTGTGAGCCTATTTAATCGGGGCGACCTCTTGTCTATCCGAAGCTCCTAACACGGCTAATTAATCATGTCAAAACAATGCACGTGTGAGCCTATTTAATCGATGTGACACTCAGTCTACTCGAAGCTCCAAACATGGCAACATACAAGGTGGGCATCCAGTGCGAGACAAACTCAAAGCACAATGCCAAAACAATATGAAATCCATGTGAAAACTAGTGCCTCATGCACTCTTTCATACTCACGAAATCATGTAGGTGGCTCAAAACTTGCAAAATATGGTTAACAAAACCAAAACATACTCATTTCTTTTGCAAATCATTTCAATGTTAGCCAACCTACCAATCATTTGCTAAAAAGCAATAAAACATGATTTTCAAAGAAATATGCTTTTGTTTTCATGCACATTTCTCAAACTCCCAACTTTTACCCTTCAATCACCCAACAACAACATTTCCTAATCTCATGCATTCTAGCAAAACATTTATGCGCCCAAATTGCGCACAATATCTCTAAGAGTCCACACAATTCCCTTACCTCGATTTACTTGGTGTGACTCCTTTCCTTTTAGCTTCTCACGCTCTTGGCTCAGCTCGCCTCGGCGTATCCTCGGAAGCTGCGATTCATTCATTAAATCAATTGAGTTAATGTATTTAACCCATAATTGACCTCTCTAGTCAACATTATTCACTTATGCATTTTACAAATGCCTTAACCCTAATTTTGCCTCTTTTAGGTAAACCTCACAATTTATCCACTAACCACATCTTAAAATCATACCACAACACTATCAATGATTTCTACATATCTCATTCATCATTAATCTCCATACAATTCCACTTTCTCACTCTAGACCATTTCTAGGTCAAAATCATTCCAATGCATTCTAGATAGTTTCTAACCATCCATACTCATGCCAAACAACTCCAAAATCACTTAAATAAATAATGCACCATAGTTGGAGTGTTAGAATCTTACCAAAATTGATTTCTCTTCTTGCTCCAATGGCAATGCCCTTAACTCCTTCAATACCAACAATGGGAAAATGCTTTCCAACTATGTTGTTCTTCTCTTTGATAGGAACAACTTTGTCTCTAATGGTCTCCCTTCAAACCTCACTGAAAATGGCTGATTTTAGAGAGAGAAAGTTAGGTTTTTGGGTTGAAAGTGGAAGGTTTGTGTTTTTTCCTGAATTTTCTGATTTCCAGCACTCCTTATATAGAATTAGCTTGAGGAGATCGATCTGGTCCAAGAGGAGATCGATCTGGTCCCTTAAAATCCCTCTTTTTCACGGCATTTTTAAGCCTGAGATCGATCTGTCGAAGCATGAGATCGATCTGTTGAGGCATGAGATCGATCTGTCGAAGCATGAGATCGATCTGCTCCCAAACAGAGAGCTAAGGAGATCGATCTGGTCCATTGGAGATCGATCTGTTCTATTCTCTCGCCTAAATAAGAGCATTCTGGCTCTTCCAGATCGATCTCTCATCCCATGAGATCGATCTGCCCTTCAAAATTTCCAGATTTCCTCTGCAACAACACTTACCAAACATCCTAAATTTGCTACCATGATCATTTCCTCATTCATTCATCTTTGAGACTTGAAGATGGCATCCATCCTCACTTCATACACATTAAAACTTGTGTAGGATCTTTGTATGACCAATGGTACTTAATATAAACTAAAATGGAAGTGCACATCTTATGCAATTATACTTCCATTTTACCAAGCTATTCAAAATCCATTCTACACACATTCTCCACATGTTTAAGTCCATTTCTACATATTCATACATAATGAAACTTGTATGTACGATTTTCACTCTCATTACAAGTGTGTATATTACTTGTGGACTTACATCACATATACTTCACTCATGAATTCATAGTACAACTCTATTTACACTTCTATGTACATATATACCCTTATACATATACGGGGTCTCACATTCTCCCCTACTTAGAAAATTTGGTCCTCCAAATTGGAACCAATTATTCTGTGAACAACTCGGGATACTTCTCCCGCATCAAACTCTCCAATTCCCATGTGGCTTCTTCCACAGTGTGATGTTGCCAAAGTATTTTCACCAAGGGAATTGTCTTTGTCCTCAACACTTTCTCTTTTCTGTCCAATACCCGAACTGGCTTCTCAACATATGTCATACCCTCATTGAGCTCCAAAGGCTCATATCTTATCACATGTGCCGGGTCCGGGTGATACTTCCTCAGCATGGATACGTGGAAGACGTTATGCACACTTGCCAACTCTAGTGGCAATGCCAACCTATACACCTTGTCTCCCACCTTATCAAGTATCTCAAATGGCCCTATATATCGAGGGCTCAACTTTCCTTTCTTCCCAAATCTCATAATTCCCTTCGAAGGGGAAACTTTCAAAAAACACTGACTCACCCACCTCAAACTCTAGTGGTCTCCGTCTCTTGTCAGCATAACTCTTTTGCCTGCTCTGAGCTGTCCGCAACCTCTCACATATCAATTGGACGTCCTCAGAGGCTTGTCTAACCAAGTCGGGAGTAAAGATCTGTCTGTCACCAACCTCTTCCCATCCAATAGGGGAACGACATCTACGTCCATACAATGCCTCATATGGTGCCATCCCGATACTCGCATGAAAACTGTTATTATACGCGAACTCTGCGAGTGGCAAATGGTCATCCCAGGAGCCTCCAAAATCCAATGCACACGCTCTCAACATGTCCTCCAGGGTCTGTATAGTCCTCTCTGACTGACCATCTGTCTGAGGATGAAACGCGGTGCTAAAATTCAACTGGGTCCCCATCGCTTCCTGAAAATGTTCCCAAAAGTGGGAAGTGAAGCGGGCATCCCTATCAGAAACAACGCTCACTGGAATTCCATGTAGCCTCACTATCTCGCGCACATATAGGTTTGCTAACTGGCTCAGAGTATCGGTAGCTCTTATAGCTAGAAAATGGGCTGATTTCGTCAACCGATCCACAATCACCCATATGGCATCATGACCTCTCCGAGTCCTCGGCAATCCCATCACAAAATCCATGGTGACATGCTCCCACTTCCATGTCAGTATCGGTAGAGGCTGCAATAACCCTGCAGGCTTCTGATGCTCTACCTTTACCTGCTGACAAACGAGACACTTAGCAACATATTCAGCAATGTGCTTTTTCATTCCCGACCACCAATAAACCTTTCGAAGGTTTTGATACATTTTGGTACCCCCTGGATGTATCGTATACTTCGATGAGTGAGCCTCTGTCAGGATCAACCTTCTGATCTCTGCGTCATCAGGAACACATATCCTACCTCTGAACCTCAACAATCCATCCGAACTCAACCCAAAGTCCGTCTCTATGCCCCTCTGCATCTGCCCGACAATATCACTACACTGTTGATCAACTCGCTGAGCCTGTCGGATTCGATCTACCAAATCCGGTTCCAACTGCAGGCTAGCTATCATAAATCCACTATCAGCGTCAGGCGGGGTCATATCCAAACTGAGGTTCGTGAACTGTTCGAACAGCTCGTGTTCCCTGATCATCATAAATGATACCATCCCGAGATGCTTCCTACTCAATGCATCAGCAACCACATTTGCTTTACCCGGGTGGTATAGGATTTCACAATCATAATCCTTTAATAGCTCGAGCCATCTCCTCTGTCTCATGTTCAACTCTTTCTGTGAGAACAGGTACTTAAGGCTCTTATGATCTGTATAAATCTAGAATCTCTCACCATAGAGGTAGTGGCGCCATATCTTCAGCGCAAACACCACCGCTGCCAACTCCAAGTCATGGGTCGGGTAGTTCCTCTCATGATCCTTTAACTGTCTTGATCCATAGGCTACTACCTTCCCATCCTGCATCAATACACAGCCCAGTCCTAGGTGTGAAGCATCTGCATACACCGAGAAACCTCCTGAGCTGGTAGGAATGGTGAGTATTGGAGCTGTAGTTAATCCCCTTTTCAACTCCTCAAAACTTTCTTCACACTTTTTGTCCCACACAAACTCTACATTTTTCCTCGTGAGACGTGTCAAAAGAGCAGCTAACCTCGAAAATCCCTCTACAAACCTTCGGTAATACCCAGCTAAACCCAGGAAACTTTTGATCTCTGTCACTGTCTGGGGTCTCTGCCACTGAACTACGGCCTCAATCTTAGATGGATCCACTGATACTCCATCCTTTGATACTATGTGAGCCAGAAAAGAGATCTGTTCCAACCAAAAGTCGCACTTACTGAGTTTAGCGTACAACTTCTTCTCTCGAAGGGTCTGTAGCACTATCCTTAGATGCCTCTCATGCTCCTCTCTAGACCTTGAATACACCAGTATATCATCAATAAACACAATAACAAATCGATCCAAGTACTGGTGGAATACCTCATTCATCAAAGACATAAAAGCTGCGGGAGCATTCGTCAACCCGAATGGCATAACCATAAACTCATAATGTCCATACCGGGTGCGAAAAGCTGTCTTGGGTACATCTCCATCTCGTATCTTCAACTGATGGTACCCTGATCTCAGATCTATCTTAGAAAAGACCTGCGCTCCCTTAAGCTGATCCAACAAATCATCGATACGTGGGAGGGGATACTTATTCTTGATGGTGGCCTTATTCAACAACCGGTAGTCTATACACAGTCGGAGGCTTCCATCCTTCTTCCTTACAAACAGAACCGGTGCTCCCCAAGGTGAGACACTCGGCCTGATGAACCCCTTCTCCAGCAACTCTTGTAATTGTTTCCTTAACTCCTCTAACTCAACTTGAGCCATTCTGTATGGTTGCTTGGACATCGGCTCTGTACTAGGTGCCAAGTCTATACCAAACTCCATCTCCCTATCTGGAGGTAACCCTGGTAACTCATCCGGAAAGACATCTAGAAATTCCCTAACCACTGGCATGTCTTCCAATTCCGGACGTGCCTTATCCATCTCAATCACAAAAGCGATGAATCCTTCACATTATTCTTTCCACCATTAGTATCATAAATCATCACATCACATACATAAATGAAATCAAATTTATCTTTCATACATCATGTATCAAGATTATACTCATCGCACTTATAAAAATCATGTTCTTTAATTTCATTTCACAAAATTAACTACAAGATTGTCTATCTTTGAAAACATCAAGGTTTTTGCATGACAATCCATAACAACATGATTGGCAGCCAACCAATCCATTCCTAAGATCACATCAAAATCACTCATGTTTAATAAAATTAAATCGGCTGCCATATCTTTATCTCCTATCTTCATTTTACAATCCCTATATATTTGCTTAGTCAACTGACTATCATTCATAGGGGTAGATATCAACAACATCTTATCAAGCAGCGTGGGTTTTACATGTTTCAACAATTTACATGCAAAGGATGGCGAAATAAAGGAATGCGTGGCACCAGGATCAAACAGTACATAAGCTTCTAAATCAAAGATTTGGATGGTACCTTTTACCACATCTGATGACTGATCTGCAGTATCCTGATCCAGTGCGTGCATTCGTCCTCTGCTTACACCCACTACTTGCTTCCCCTTTTCCTCAGCTGTAGCCCTCCTCCTCGGAGCAGCTGTACCAACTGGAGCTCTCTCTGGCTCCTTGCCCTTCTGTGGGGCTCTCTCTATCATCTCTGGGCAATCTCTGATTATGTGCCCTGGCTTCCCACATCTGAAGCATACAACCTGAGGTCCATAACATGGTCGAGTACCATGGTACCTACCACACTTGCCACACTGTTCTGTAGTAGGCCGTGGTCCTCCAATCACGATTCCCTTAGCTGGAGCAATGGTCGGATACATTGGAGTATCAACTGTCCTCTCTCGGATCTCATCAATTCTCGGCCTCTTTCCAGAGAATCTCTTGCTTCCTTTATAGCTGAAGCCTCTATCCATCATAGGTCTCTTCTTATCTCTGTCCCTCATCTTACCAACCTTTCCAAACTTCGAGGCGATTCTATCAACATCTTGTTCACATAGTTGCGCCCTGCGCACTGCCTCCTCATAGGTCGGTATATCCAGGGGAACCAATCTAGACCTGACGGTTGGTCTCAATCCATCCATAAACTTCTGGATCTTCTCGACCTCATTACTCATCGTGTTGGGATCATATCTGCCCAGGGATATAAAAGCAGTCTCATACTCATCCACAGTCCTGCTCCCTTGGGTCAGTCCCAAAAATGCCATCTTTAGCTTTCGCTGGGCGGTATCCGGGACATACTGTCTCCGGAAGGCCTCTAGAAACACATCCCAGCTGATCTCAGTATGCCGGGCTCTCAAAATAGGCCTGGTGGATTTCCACCAATGTTCTGCTGATCCCTTCAGCATAAAAGCGGCAAATGCTACCATCTCGGTAGTAGTGCACTCAAAGAACCCATATAATTTCTCGATCTCATTGATCCAATCCTCAGCCGCTACTGGGTCCTTTACTCCACTGAAAGACGGCGGTCCAAACTTTTGGAACTGCCGCAGTCTATCCAAATCACATCCATATCCCCAACCTCTACTGCCTGGCATAGCAACCGGCGTAGGCACATCTTGTGGGGGTGGGGTATCTGTCGTCTGTGGCCTCTGGGCTTCCCTTGCCCGTGCCTCAGGAGCTGCCGCCTGCTCGGCATCACCCTGTGTAGCGGGACTCTGTCTACCGCCAACTCCAGGTAAAGATTGGGTGACCAATTCCAAAATCATCTCAATGCTCCGCTCAATCCTCGCGAAGCGAGCCTCAGTACTCTCGGGCCTCTCCTCTGGACCCTGTGGAGCGTGCTCAACGTCGACCTCCACCTCAACATCCTCCTGAGCCTCGTGTGTTTTCGGCTCAACACGACCCCCAGGCCTACCTCTACGGCCTCGAGCTTGTGCTCTCATCCCTCTACCGCGACTGGTATTAGGCATACTTACTCAGTTCCCTACATTCACAATCAATTACTTAGTCAACCCATCGACATACACTATTTGTATCTAAACAAGCACAGTAACTTGGGGATGTAATTTTTTTTCACTTATTAAGTATTTTAGACACGACACACTTCAAACCAACTCGAGCTCTGATACCAACTTCTGTCACGACCCTCAACTTACCAAAATACGTATAAATTTTTTGCATTTTCATGCATCAATCCTTCCTCGATCGTGAACAACCACAGACTTAACAGTTGGGCTGTATGTCGACGTCTAACTCACTCCACCATACCAATTCAATTTGAAACATTATTTATGAGTAAACACTTGTATAAATGTATATATATCAGAGTTGTTACATGTGTTTACATTGTTTTACATCCCCAGTGGTTACATACAAAATGCTACTGTGCTATGTCTAGTTTAGATACAAAATAATCCAAGTGTGTATACCTTTAGCGATGGGATGCAGCGGATTACCAAAAAGGGAACGCCTCCAGTCACGCTCAATCTATACTCAAATCTCTGTAGAGAGGGGGAACATAAGGGGGGTGAGCAAACCACACGCTCAGTAAGGCAATCATGCGAACAGGTAGATACTGCACTATCTACGTGATCGTGATGCCATGCTCAAAAGCATTTAATTCATTGTTTATCTCAAAACATGAGTGTATGATTGTGTTAATGGTATGTAAAGCATTCATGCTATTAAAATTCAGTGCACATTTCAACTCAAAGCATGGTATATATCATCATGCATAATTCACAATAAAAGCATGGCATTAAACATCATGCATTTTTCTCAAATAGCATGGCATTAACCATCATGCATTTTCACAATAAAGCATGGCATTAAACATCATGCATACGTGCACTTTAAAACCATTAACAAATCAATTCAACACTGGTCAGGTCTCAGCCCATCCCTCGGACTTTCCTGATCCACAAATCATTTCAAACATGGATTTATTCTCAAATAGCATTAGACATGTGAGATAGGCAGTTCAACAATAGGTAATAACCTCAAGGCCTATGTACATAACCTGTGATACCGTCTACACGGATCAGGTGTGCGGGATATCACCACCATCTGCTTCCACACGGGAGGTGGGTCAAATCCTACCCGTCGGTCCATAGCAGATCTCGTCCGAAGACGGTACATCACAACTCAACACGGTACAATGTACTCCATGCTACATGCATGGTACGACGTACTCCGTGGACCCAATCAACACATCATATCACGCCACATCTCAAATGCACGTGTGAGCCTATTTAATCGGGGCGACCTCTTGTCTATCCGAAGCTCCTAACATGGCTAATTAATCATGTCAAAACAATGCACGTGTGAGCCTATTTAATCGATGTGACACTCAGTCTACTCGAAGCTCCAAACACGGCAACATACAAGGTGGGCATCCAGTGCGAGACAAACTCAAAGCACAATGCCAAAACAATATGAAATCCATGTGAAAACTAGTGCCTCATGCACTCTTTCATACTCACGAAATCATGTAGGTGGCTCAAAACTTGCAAAATATGGTTAACAAAACCAAAACATACTCATTTCTTTTGCAAATCATTTCAATGTTAGCCAACCTACCAATCATTTGCTAAAAAGCAATAAAACATGATTTCCAAAGAAATATGCTTTTGTTTTCATGCACATTTCTCAAACTCCCAACTTTTACCCTTCAATCACCTAACAACAACATTTCCTAATCTCATGCATTCTAGCAAAACATTTATGCGCCCAAATTGCGCACAATATCTCTAAGAGTCCACACAATTCTCTTACCTCGATTTACTTGGTGTGACTCCTTTCCTTTTAGCTTCTCACGCTCTTGGCTCAACTCGCCTCGGCGTATCCTCGGAAGCTGCGATTCATTCATTAAATCAATTGAGTTAATGTATTTAACCCATAATTGACCTCTCTAGTCAACATTATTCACTTATGCATTTTACAAATGCCTTAACCCTAATTTTGCCTCTTTTAGGTAAACCTCACAATTTATCCACTAACCACATCTTAAAATCATACCACAACACTATCAATGATTTCTACATATCTCATTCATCATTAATCTCCATACAATTCCACTTTCTCACTCTAGACCATTTCTAGGTCAAAATCATTCCAATGCATTCTAGATAGTTTCTAACCATCCATACTCATGCCAAACAACTCCAAAATCACTTAAATAAATAATGCACCATAGTTGGAGTGTTAGAATCTTACCAAAATTATTTCTCTTCTTGCTCCAATGGCAATGCCCTTAACTCCTTCAATACCAACAATGGGAAAATGCTTTCCAACTATGTTGTTCTTCTCTTTGATAGGAACAACTTTGTCTCTAATGGTCTCCCTTCAAACCTCACTGAAAATGGCTGATTTTAGAGAGAGAAAGTTAGGTTTTTGGGTTGAAAGTGGAAGGTTTGTGTTTTTTCTCGAATTTTCTGATTTCCAGCACTCCTTATATAGAATTAGCTTGAGGAGATCGATCTGGTCCAAGAGGAGATCGATCTGGTCCCTTAAAATCCCTCTTTTTCACGGTATTTTTAAGCCTGAGATCGATCCGTCGAAGCATGAGATCGATCTGTTGAGGCATGAGATCGATCTGTCGAAGCATGAGATCGATCTGCTCCCAAACAGAGAGCTAAGGAGATCGATCTGGTCCATTGGAGATCGATCTGTTCTATTCTCTCGCCCAAATAAGAGCATTCTGGCTCTTCCAGATCGATCTCTCATCCCATGAGATCGATCTGCCCTTCAAAATTTCCAGATTTCCTCTGCAACAACACTTACCAAACATCCTAAATTTGCTACCATGATCATTTCCTCATTCATTCATCTTTGAGACTTGAAGATGGCATCCATCCTCACTTCATACACATTAAAACTTGTGTAGGATCTTTGTATGACCAATGGTACTTAATATAAACTAAAATGGAAGTGCACATCTTATGCAATTATACTTCCATTTTACCAAGCTATTCAAAATCCATTCTACACACATTCTCCACATGTTTAAGTCCATTTCTACATATTCATACATAATGAAACTTGTATGTTCTATTTTCACTCTCATTACAAGTGTGTACATTACTTGTGGACTTACATCACATATACTTCACTCATGAATTCATAGTACAACTCTATTTACACTTCTATGTACATATATACCCTTATACATATACGGGGTCTCACAATGGTATCGTATATGATGGTTAGGGAACATGATTTGCTAGAGCAGTTTACCAGCCTCAGTTTGGGAGTCGTGCCTTCTGACATGGATATAGGCTATGTGATAGCTAGTCTACGCTTGGAGCCGGACCTGTTGGACAGGATCAGAGTGGCTCAGCAGACTGATCCATTTTGTATGGATGTGAGTAGTCAGATGCAGAAGGGCACCGTGACTGATTTTGAATTGAGTTCTGATGGACTACTGAGGTTTAGAGGCAGATTGTGTGTTCCCGCGGATCCAGGACTCAGGGGATTGATATTGGTGGAAGCTCATTCGTCAAGGTATACTTTACATCCGGGGAGTAACAAGATGTATCAGAACCTCCGGAAGGTATACTAGTGGTCAGGTATGAAGAGAGATGTAGCAGACTTCGTGGCAAAGTGTCTTGTATGTCAGCAGGTGAAGGTAGAGCATCAGAAACCTGCAGGATTGTTGCAGCCTCTACCTATACCGACATGGAAATGGGAGCATATCACCATGGATTTCGTGATGGGTTTACCGAGGACCCGCAGGAATCACGATGCTATATGGGTGATCGTTGATAGACTGACGAAGTCAGCCCACTTCCTAGCTATGAGAGCTACCGATACTCTGAGTTCATTAGCAGAACTGTACGTACGCGAGGTAGTGAGGTTACACGGTGTACCAGTGAGCATAGTCTCTGATAGGGATTCCCGCTTCACATCCCACTTTTGGGGACATTTTCAGGAAGCTATGGGAACCCAGTTGAGTTTGAGCACCGCTTTCCATCCTCAGACAGATGGTCAGTCAGAGAGGACTATACAGACTCTGGAGGACATGTTGAGAGCATGTGTGCTAGACTATCGAGGCTCCTGGGATGACCACCTGCCACTAGCCGAGTTCGCCTACAACAACAGTCATCATTCGAGTATCGGGATGGCACCGTATGAGGCTTTGTATGGCCGTAGATGTCGTTCCCCCATTGGATGGGAAGAAGTGGGTGACCGTAAGATTTTTGCTCCTGACTTGGTTACGCAAGCATCTGAGGACGTCCAATTGATAGTAGAGAGACTGAGGACAGCTCAGAGCAGACAGAAAAGTTACGCTGACAGGAGACGTAGGCCATTAGAGTTTGCAGTTGGTGAATCCGTGTTTTTGAGAGTTTCTCCTTCCAAGGGCATAGCGAGATTTGGGAAGAGAGGGAAACTAAATCCTCGCTACATTGGACCCTTTGAGATACTTGATCAAGTGGGAGATAAGGCGTATAGGTTGGCATTGCCACCGGACTTATCAGGTGTCCATAACGTCTTCCACATATCGATGCTTCGGAAGTATCACCCGGATCCGTCACATGTGATTAGTTACGAGCCTTTGGAGCTCCGAGAGGACTTGTCATATGTAGA
Organism: Firmiana major; assembly: GCA_033439115.1. Classification (NCBI taxonomy): domain Eukaryota; kingdom Viridiplantae; phylum Streptophyta; class Magnoliopsida; order Malvales; family Malvaceae; genus Firmiana; species Firmiana major. Next base: position 36,392,689 of record CM065909.1, read on the forward strand.
GAGACCGATTCGGATATTGGATAGAAAGGAGAAGGTATTGAGATCGAAGACCATCGGATTAGTGAAGATTCTCTGGCAGCATCATACTTCAGAGGAAGCTACTTGGGAGCTAGAGAGTCTGATGCGAGAGAAGTACCCTTACCTATTTGAGGACTGACTTGGTTCTAATTTGGAGGACCAAATTTTCTGAGTGGGGGAAGATTGTCAGACCCGAATTTTTTGTAGCTTATTTCCTTATGATTTCTATGTGTATGAACACTATGTAATTATGGTTGAATCATAAGAAGAGTATTTACTAGATTTAAAGTGTTAATGAAATGAATTAACACGCAAAAGCTACATAAAATGCCTAATGTGGATGATAAGTATCACAGGCTAAACCGAGTCATTCTAAATCATTCTGACTGAAAATAAGAACTTAAAATAAGAGAGTGTAGAGAGCTCATGAAGGAAAGTCAGCTTGATTTAGACCCGAACATACAAAACGAGTGTAAAAGCTAAAAAGGGTAAAATGGACCTTTTCGGCGAGAAAAGGAGTTTCGGATGAAATTATCCACCGGAAACGGTTGGAATATAAAGACGAGAGTGTAAGACATAATATATGACACTTTCAAAAATTTAAGAAAAAGTCAACTTAATCAATGGTTAAAGAAAAAGTCAACTATAGTTAAAAAAGTGGACTTTTACCATAGTTGACTAATCAAGGTTTGAAATTAACCTAAGTGTGGAGAAAAATTTGGGAAAAAATATTCTTGGCCAGAATACAAGATAATCATCCCCGGAAGTAAGGAAAATTTATTCGGAAGGATTCCGGAATAAATTTAATGGTTAAAAACGTAATGGGCCTAAGGTGAAAATTTTAAAGCCCATTGAGGTATACTAAATGTATATCGAAATTTTTAGGTCCTTTAGACCGAATTGTTGGACCAATTGATCGGCCAAATTTTGAGACAATAAAAGGCCCGAGGTATAGTAAAAATTTCAGCCCGAAAGCCCATTAGGAAAGTCCAAACCGAGAAGCCCAATTGGAAAAGCCCATGAGATAAATATCTAACTATAGTTAAAGTTAACTATGACTCATAAGGTGACTCATAAGGTGACTCATGGTTCAGATTTGGAAAGTCAAGCATAGTGGCTGAAAAGTAAGGCTTAATGGCTAAGTAAGTGGCTTATAAATGCAGCCACACCTTGGTCATCTTCATCACACAATTCCGGCTAGAGAAGAACACCATTGAAACATAACCATCCAAGCTTTCTCTCACTAGAAATCACTAGGAATTAGTCATATTTGGAACTTGCATTCTTCATGGAAGTTGTTCCAAATTGAAAGGAGATTAACATATGTTGGAATTGGCTATCAAAGAGCCATAGAGTGCAAACCGAGAGCCTCCAAAGATTCGGCCAAAAGGAGAACACTACAATTGGTATATTTTCTAATTTCCAATTTCATATATGTTAATGTATGAATGATTTTAAGTATGTTGATATATGTTTTAAGCATTGAAACATATTAAATCACCATGAAGAGGGTTAGGCCGAGAGTGATCAATGAGATATTGAAATATGTCAATTGGATTTTAAGACATAAATGGATTAGTACACATGTATTAATGTTAATGGTATAATTAGAATTAATCAAATTGATTAATTAATACATGTAAATTGTTGGCAACCAAGGTGTTTGATAAAATGCCTAAATGAACTATAGGATGATTGGTAATGTTGCCTGCCAAGTGTTTGTGAAAATGCCTAAGTGGAAATGGCTAGAAAATAGGCATGTATGGCATGCCATGGTGGAAACCGAGAATGGCTAGCTCTCGGCCAAGGCATGTGGCCGAGAGGCCCAATGGGCCAATCCTAATATTTTTAGGCCCAATAGGGTGTAATGGGCCTAAGACAAGCCCAATAAGAGTTGGTGGGCCCCACAAGCCCAATAGGCCCAACAAAAGTGAATAGTAAAATGAAAATGGACTTAAGGCCTAGTTAGGCCCATTAAGGATTTTTAAGGCCCATTAAGGGAAATTAAACTGTATTAATGTGTAATACAGTAGGAAAATTATAATTAACCTGAGGAATGGTTATTTACAGCTCCGGAGTTTACATCGAGAGCTGATCGGACTGCGGGATTTAGCAGCACCGAGGAAGCGAGGTCACTTGACGTGATCCGAGGTAAGGGACTTTTACGAGTAGTTAGAGATACCTGCACGTATTTTCAACTGCTTCTGCATTCACTTAAAAACTCTGAGGGTCAGAGAAAGTGAATAATAATTATTGCGACCCGATAGTGGCAAATTACGATTTTGCCCCTAGTTAGTCAAACAGTCAACTTTTGTGAGAAGTTGCAAAAAGCATGGAAAATACTATTGTGAGTGTTTAAATGCTATTAGCATGAAAATAAATAGATGGGCTAATGATTTTAAGGTTGATATGACTTAAGCACACTTTTAAGTGCTGATTTTACTATTTTGTAAACAATCCCTTTTAAATAGCCATCTATCATATTATGTGAGAATGAATCGTGCTAGAGCATAGCTCGCACTGGGATTCATATGTTTTCCACATAACATTAGTGCTGGATTTTGATACGCACTAGATTTTCATGACATGCATGATAAAGTACTGGAGTTTTACTCGTACTCAGCTTTGAATGATATATGCATGACAGAGTGCTAGAGCGTGGCTCGTACTCGATTCTTCATGGTTTATACATGACATAGTACTGGGAGTGATTGCTCGTACTTGATTTTGATATTGTGCATAGCATAGTACTGGGAGCTATTGCTCGTACTTGATTTGATACATAAACTATGCATTGACCTAGTTGCTGGAGGTTTACTCGCACTAAAGTTGAGTTTTATGATGTGAAACAGTGTTGAGCGGAGTAACGACTGTGAGTCGCACTCAAGACGCACACTGTATGTGATATGTAATACATGTTGAAACCCATGCCTGATTCCTTGTGTGACTGTGTGTCATAGCTAGAGAGGATATCCGCATGAGGTTGATATAGACGTGGTATACTTATTTCCATGGTTTCGAGGGCTAAAGACCCTGGCTATGAGGATTTCCATGGTTTCGAGGGCTAAAGACCCTGGCTGTGAGGGTCCACGGGTGTACTTTGTACCGTGCCCGGGGTACGAGGTGTACGCTGTACCGTGTGTTACGTAGCTGGCGGTTGACATTGGACTGACCATCCTCCCGTTACAACAGTGATGCCCCGCACACCGAGATCTGTGTTGCTTGGGATCACATTTTAGGATATGATCATAATCCAGGATACTATTTGTATTTACCACAGAGTCTCACATGATATATCACATTGATTGACTGATTTAAACTGCGGACAGACCTGAGGGATGGGTCGGACTCCGATTTGTGTTGTGAATCATTTGATGCCATATTTATTGTGATTTAAATATACATGGCATGATTTACATAAAGGCATGATTTATATGCAATGCATTGTTTTGCACTACATGCCTACATTTGAGAAATAAAGCATGATTTCTGTACATGGGATTTATTCTGTACAAGTATATATATTATATTTCAAGACATGCTTTTAAAGTGAGTTAAGGAAATAATGTTTTCAAGGCATAGCACTATTTTGAGTAGATAGTGTGGATATCTACTTGCTTGCCTGATTTCCTTACTGAGCGCGTTATGCTCACCCCCTTTTTCTTTACATCTCTCTACAGAGCGTCAGTAGAGCGAGAGTTATCGTGGGAGAGTGTCCCAGAGTCCACTGCTAGTTCCTATCGATTCATCAGGTATACTTATTATGTACAGTTGTGTATCTAAACATAGAAACAGCACAGTGATGTATACGTTAGATATTATGGGGAATGTATTTGTATTAGATTTTATAAAATCTTACATGTATAATAAAAGCAACTACAGTCAGAATTAATATATTGACATGTATGTATGAGAATGGATATTATGGTAAGTGAAGACTCTGACATCGAATCACAGCCCAACCAGTGAAGAGAGGAAAGGTAAGTTAAAAATGCGAAAAATTTATTGTGGTTTTTGGTTAAAGTCAAGGATTGAAACCGGGGTCCTGACAGTAGTGATTTTGGTTAAAGTCATGGATTGAGAAAGGGGTCCTGACAACTGTCTTCTTCTTATTCCCATTCGCAATTGGTTTCACATTTCTGCCTTGGAGAACACCGAATGGCATAGCTCCCTCATCACCTACACTGTTTTGGTTTCTTTTTTTTCTTTCTCTTAATCTTTCCTTATCTCCATTTTTGGTTCCAGCTCCACCATTTCCCCTATCCTATTTCAGTGTTCCTCTATTCGATTTTCTTCAACAATAACCCTGAAACTTTCAACCTTCTTCTAGCTCGAACCGAACAGTAATTGGGTGCAACAATCAGCCATCTTCCTGTCATTCTCTTTCGTTTTTCTTACTAGCTTCGTTCCACTTTAGGTGTTCTTTCACAAAGGTCACAATGCTTCGTCTCTGTCTCGACTCTGGCTTAGTTTAGTTTTTTTGCTCCCTTGCGTGCTTCCTCTCATCACGATTTTCTTTTTCTTTTTCTCTCATTGGAAATAGCTTCTTCTTCCTCTCCTTTTTATCGTGTTGTGTTTTTGTTTCCTTCTATTTCAGTTTTGTTTCTTTGTTTTCAATCTTTGGTCTTCTGTTTACTTTTACAAAGCGATAAATCCTTTATCATTTCTCTCTCGTTTATCTGCCTCTCCACTCACTGTCTCTGTCGGAACATTTTTTTCTACTGACTTTCTTCCTCGTTTTCAGCTCACTTACTCTTTCTCTCGGTCTATTTCTTGTTCAGCAGCAATACCATCACACAAATGCTACTGCCTCATTCTTTGGTATGACTTTTCTTCTTTTTTCTGCTCATCATTATTTCTTTCCTGCTCCTTATTATTTCTCACAATTTCTCTCTCGATCAGACTTTCACTACTGTCCCTCTATTAAATTCGTTTCGGACCTCTTACTCAACTATCACTATTTTTCCTAGACTATTGTAGGCACATCACTTCATTTCTATTAGTTTTTTCTTTGTTTCCTTTTCTCGGTTTCCAGCTTCAGCACTCCTTTCTTTCTCTTTCAGTTTGCTTCAGTTACAACATTTCATTCTTATTATATATATATATATATTATTTTTTCTCTTACCGAGAACTATCTCTCACCAACTCTACCTTTTCCCTTTATATATACATATGAACAAATGAATGTGCAGCTGATGGGACAACTAAATTTCTATCATTTCTCATTTCCTAGGCTGTACGGCATCATCATCATTCGTTTAAACTTTTTTTTTTCACATTTCCTTCGCTGGTTAAAACATCATCATTCATTCATTTCCATTTCTTTTTCACCGAATGGCTTCATTTCCATACGGATTGGACATCTCAAAAATCTATTTTGGTGTGGCGTATTCGGGTTGGTTTCTTTAGAAGCCAATCCTTGCTTTTTTAAATCATTAAATTAAACTAATAATAATAATAATAATAATAATACTATATAATATAATAGATTTTAGTATAAAATAGCATTATACTCCACTTGGTATCCTATTATTTTTGTATTCATCTATATTCCAAAATAAAATATTTTATGTGCTAAAATTCATCTAAGTCTTTCATGTTAAAATATATAATTTTAATTAATTATCTACCAATAAGCACATTTTCATCTCCTGTTTACTTCGCTATTCATATTTAGAACTAAGTCCAAGAAAATTTGTGGAGTTTACATTCTCCCTACCTTTAGAAATTTGGACCCTAAATTTTAATCTAAGTTAGTCCTCAAACAGATGTGGGCGTTTCTCTCGCATTAAGCTTTCCAATTCCCATGTTGTAGGGCCCGTACTTTGATATGTATTCCTTATGATTCCATGATGTACACACTTATTACATGTTATATGAATCATAAGAGATGTAAGGCCCGTGAATTCTATGTATCCTTTATGATTCCATGCTGTACACACAAGTTACATAAATGTGAATCATAAGAAATGGACCTTTTTATGCTATAAGTGTGAATAGAATGCAAAATGATTAGTGAAGCATTTAAATGTAATCTTTCTTTTAAAATTTTGGAAAAATTAGCAGTTGGAATCCTGCAGATGAATGCCAGATCGATCATCTTACACGACAGGATCGATCTTGTAATCCCAGAATAAAATCACAAAGGTTTTCTAGGCAAGCAGATCGATCTCGATTTAATTTTGCCTAGAAAGGATCGATCCATTCCTAAAAACAGATCGATCTCGATTTGATTCTTCCTATAAAGGATCCATCCTTTCCCAAGAGCAGATCGATCCCACAGTTTACTTACTGAATACTTATATAGTTTAACTAAAGGAAGATCGATCTCTCACCATTGGAGATTGATCTCACAATACCCAATTCTATTAAAGCCCGACAGCCGAGTCTTCTTCCCCAAATAGCAAATACCTCTCAATTATAGCAAAGTGAACAAGTTTTCTCGCTCTAAAAAATCATCACCTTTCAAACAGATTTGAGAAAGGTTGCTTTTAGCAAAGTTGTTCCTTATGATGAGGAGAACAACATAGTAAAAAAAAAAACTAGTAGTTGAATTACTGGATTGAAGGAGCAAAGTGTTTCCCCAATTTCGACCAAAAGAGAAAAGTCAAGCTAGGTGAGTTTTCAATACACCTACTTCAATTATGTTAATCTAGACATTTTTATGAGTTGATTGGTGTATGTATTATTGGTTGAAACATCTTTGAGCATGCATAATCATCCATGACTGAATATGAGTTTAATGTGAGAAAGTGAGAGAATGTTGATTTTGCATGGATTTAATGATGATTTAAACATGTATTGATGTTATTAAGCATGTATACATGATTCTAAGATGGTTTTGTGAAACCAATATGTTGGAATAGATGATTTTTTAAAGTAGGCATAAGAGGTGTATGATGAAATGCCTTAGTGAAGGAAAGTGATGAACTTAAGGCAAGCACACCAAGTGTTTGCTGAATTGCCCATGAGGTCTAGGCAACCATGATGTCGGTCATGGCTAGGCGTGGCGCACCATGCGTGACCGAATGGTCAAGGGGGCCAAGCGTTGAGTATTCAGCTCAATAATGCTTGATGGGCCCAACAGATTCTCGAGAAATGAATAGCACAATCGAAATGGACATAAGAGAAAGTAAGGCCCAATAAGATGTAACGAGGCCCAATAAGTGTAAACAGGCCCAATACATTGATTTAAATTTAATTCAAGTGAGAATTAAGTATATTAAATTATACTGATGTGATTAGTAAATATTTGTAGCTCCTGGAGATATATTTGGAGCCGATTAGACCGGATCACGAGCAATGGAAATCAAAGCAAAGTGACTCCTACGTAATTCGAGGTAAGAGACTTATGCTAGCTTTTAGAGATAGCTACGCAGTAAAATTTAGATATTACAAGTTATAAAATTTTACAAAGAGTTTGCATGTTAATTGTAAATTTTTATATTAATGAGGGGTAAATTACAAAAATACCCTAGCTATGGCCAAAAAAAAATGCTCGAAACAGTATATCTTGGTCATTTTGCCCTGAAAATGCTGTTTTGAGATAGAGTAATGATAGATTGGCTCCTGATTTAGCTATTTCACATAAAATGCATATCTTATTAAGTTAAAAGCATTTAACGAGTGATTGAAGGGAAATTTCCCTCTCACTCATACCTTATGATTTGTTGAAGTGAACTCGGTCAGGGATACCGTTTTCACCTGAATAGAGCCATATATCAAATTTCTGTATGAACTTATGCTGGAGCCAATGTGGTAACAGTAGATTTACCAGCCTTATTCGCATATTCTTTTAAAAGGATTATTAGAAAGAAAACAGAGCTGGAGCTGAGTGTAAGCTATGTGGTACACTAGAGAGTTCGCACTGAATTTTAAAATCATGCTGGAGTCATCGAGTATTGCTAAGTGTCTTTACTTTGACTATGCTCGTATGTAATTTTCTAAACTTTGTGTGATTTAAAGTGAGAACGTGTTAGAGCCCTCAGGTATTGCTATGTGATCTTACACTGAGTTGCTCACACGTGGTTTTATGAGTTTTACTATGTGATAAGTAAAATCGTGCTGGAGTCGTCGTGTATTACTAGGTGTCCTGCTCGCACGTGATTTTGAGACAATAAAAATGGGTGATAGTGATACTGAGATGGTAGACCTCGAGATTACTCGATCCCCTCAGCTATATCACAATATATGAGGTTCTACGGAGCATGCTCTACCGTGAGTGTTAGCCACGAAGTACGATGTGTCGTGATATCTTAGTGATCTTAGTGGGCTGAAAGAATGGTTGATCTGCCGCCCTAAGCATGGGATTCCCGTACACCTGATTCGTGATTGCTTGGAATCCAATGACTATGGCCATACGTCCCTTGTTGTATGATATGATATACCATCCTAGTCTCATGTATATTGATTTGCTAAGTGTAAAGTTTTTTTTTTCTAAGTATGTGTTGTGTGATTTGAAGGGAGTATGCATATATCCATCTAGCGAATTAATGGTTTTACATAGATGAAAGTTGTTTTAAATGAATGCACAGGTTTTATAAGGGAAATAAATGTATTTTTTAAGCATTGTAGATAGTGTAGTTATCTACCTGCTTTCATGTGAGAATTGTAAATTTTATGTACTTTAGTTGTAAGAGTTGCAATGTGAGATTTGTAATTTTGTGAGTGTAATTATGATATGTTGATGTACACGCAAGTTTTAAATCTAATGAAGTATAAGGAGATGAAGTTTTCATGTCTTAAAGGTGGTCGGATGAGAAAATGACTATGGCAGCAAATTAAGGATGTTTGGTGTGAGTTACTACAAAAAGCTGCAGCAAAATCTAAAAAATATGAATGCCAGTTCGATCTCATTTAAGGAAAGATCGATCTGAAAGAGCAAAAAATGCTCTTATTTGAGCAATGGAATAGGGCAGATCGATCTCCAATGGGGCCAGATCGATATGCTGAGCATTTTGTAAATGAAGAGATCGATCCTTAATACAAGCAGATTGATTTCCTTAGCTCTCGGGTTTGAGCAAATCGATCTCCTCCCTTAGCCAGATCGATCTCCTTAACTCTTGGCCTGGAAGAAATCGATCCCTAATTCAAATCCAGATCGATCTTCACTTAGTTTTCTTATGAAGAGTAGATCGATCTCCACCCTCAACCAGATCGATCTTGTAGTTGTTGAGGGAGCAGTTTGGAGCAGTTGAATCGAGCAGAGATTGATCTCTTTCAATACCAGATCGATCTCATAAGCCATGTTTATAAGGATCATGGGATTTTCGCTTGAAACCGAGCCTCTCTCTCTCTGTAACCTAAATCTTCACCATTTTCACCCGAACCAAGCTTTATCTCTCTAAGTTCACCCTGTTCTAGATGAAATTAGACAAAGGGGCAAGAGGCAAAGTTGTTCCACTTGGAAAGGAGAACAACATACTAGAAAATCAAAGTTGGGCTTGAGCAAAGGGAAGAGACAATTGTTCTACAACTTGGTCAAGAGAGGACAAGCTAGGTAAGCTCACAAGATCCTTGGTTTAAGCATTATCATTGGGTATATTTGTGAATAAATGCACATATATGTTCAGATATTTGGTTAGAGATGTTTAAAGCCTAATGAAACCAACAAATAGGCTTAGGTAGAAAATTTAATGTGGACGTTTTGTGATGGTTATGAGTTAACCAAAATGTTGAGTTAGAATGAGTAAGGGAAAGAGATGGAAAATGAAAATAAGGTATATTGATGATTTAATGATGTGTGTGGACAGCTCGAAAATCCAACACAAGAAACGAGGCTAGTCTGAGAGCCGAGGATATTGTACCACACAAGGTGAGAGACGTAAGGGAAATAAACCATTTGTGCTTGTGTGTTTTCTAGTTAATGAAAACGTTTTAAAAGCATGAAAAAGAGTTTGATAAATGAGCAAGTTTTATGAGATGATTTGATATGTTGATAAATGTGTGAGTGTTTTACCGGTTTGAGCTCGATTTCTGATGTGATTTGTGTAATTGAGAACACATATGGTTTATAACCAAAATGGGTTTTTGTGATAACCACCATGAGCTCGTGAAGGTAAAATGATTTATAAACAACAATGGCATGTTTTTACTGTATGAGTGTTTTGCTGGTTTGAACTTGATTTGATGAGTTTTGTGTAAATGTGAACACAATGTGTTATAACCGAAATAGGTTTTGTGATAACCACTAAGAGCTCTACGTGAAGGTAAAACAATTTTACTGAGACTATGGCTTGTCATGAGATGCACATTGGGCTTTGTTCCTGTAGCATGTAAGGTCAGGCCGTGCTCTAGTAGCATGTAAGACCGACGCCTCAGTTCTAGTAGCATGGGTGGCCTTGCTTTGATAGCATGTAAGACCGACGGCTGTACGACTGTGATCAAGTCTGCAACGAACCATGGCCATGTGTGTATCATAGTCGACGAAATCCCTCGATTGGGGATGTTTGCCTAGAGGATGAGTTCAATCGTTGTGATGTGTCGTGACGTTGATTTCATATGAGTTTCTAAATGCCTAGTCTCTATTTATTTAATGATGATGTGAATTTTACTACTATGAATTATATCACACTATGAGATTTGATAGAATGTGATTCGTGATTTTTATCACGTGCTTTATGCTAATGCCATTGTTTTACACCGTTATTTCTATATCGATTTGCATGCTCATTATTTTCCATCATATTGTGATTGTGATGTCGATTTTCATAACTTCCCTTATCCTCCTTACTGAGCGTTTTGAGAGCTCACCATTTTTCCTCCCCCCTCCAGATTTCTTAAAGTAAGTGAGATGGAGCCTGCCACGTACGTGATATAGGCTGGTGGACAAGATCTCCCCAAGCTATTGCTAGTACATGTATAAGGTATAATTCAGTTCATTTTGTATCCAGACACTGCTGTAATACAGACGCTTGTAATGAGTATTTTGGGATGTAATTCGGTTGATATGAAAGAAATGATTTGAGACTTATGGGTTGATTCTTTTTTGGATATTATGTAACTGATTTCATTAAGTATGAGTTGTATGATCTTGGGTATAATGACTAGTGTTAAAACAGAAGTGAGCATATGACACTATACAGGAATACACCTAGAGTTGTTAGTTTTGTTTTAAGAAAAATTTTAAATTAGCCATATTTTTTGGGCTTTCGGATTGTCACAGATTTTCTTGGTATCAGAGAAAAGGGTATCTAGTACTGTCAGTGTCGATCAATTGGAAATAGATTACATCCCAAGTGTCTGTGTTGTCTGGTAATGAATTGAATTTAACAAGTAACATTATGATCAATGCTTAATGAATATGCGCAGGCACCTACGAGATAGTTTATGAGGGGGAGAAGAGGATGTTCCGAGAGGCAGGCACAGCCACCTCCACTACCTGAACCACAACGGGAGAGTCCTAACTCTCGATTGAATCGCCTAGAGCACGATGTACGTCAGGGATTCGAGCAGATGGCAACGTTATTCGCGCAGCATTTTGGGGCTAATGCCTCGGGCACTACACTTATGTGGACTCCTCCACCACCACAGGGACCACCTGCACCCCCACCATAGACTAATCCGGTGCCCTTTGTCTCACAACCTCTAGTGCATATCCAACTTGATGATAGAGATAAGGGTCGGATGAGGGACTTTTTGAAGATGAAACCACCAGCTTTTAGAGGGGTGAAAGATCCCGCTGAGGCTGAGTAGTGGCTGACTGAGTTACAAGTCCTATTTGACTTTTTGGGATGCACCAATCAGAGAAGGTTAGTATGGGAGCCTACATGTTAAAAGGACAAGCTCAAGATTGGTGGAACACTACTTATAGTATATTGGCGTCTAGCCATGAGGTGATTAGCTGGGAGATGTTTCAATCGGCATTTAGAACCCAATATGTGCCAAGAGCTGCCCAGAGAAGGAAGCAAGCTGAATTCCTAAATTTAGCTCAGGGTAATATGTCGGTTGATGATTATAAGAGCCGATTCACCACTCTACTAAAATATAACTCGGAGACTCTTAAGGATGAGGATCTCTGTAAAGAGCGATTTGTGTATGGATTGAGACCCATCATTAGAGACCGATTGATAGGGCTCTATATAACTGAGTTTAAAGATGCTCTGATACGAGCACAATAAGTGGAGAGGGGACTAGAGTTGGTACAGTCCCAAACTGAGTCCCAAATTTTGACTAGGGATAAGAGTAAGCCACTCGTAACCTTTCACACAGACCTTCAGAGGAGTTTTTTTAAGAGAAGACAGCTTGAGGGACCGAGGGGAAGAGTTGACAGACTGAGGATTCCTCCCATTATTAAGGAGACCCCTTGAGGTGTAAGACCAGAGGTTAGAGTCTGCAGAGATTGTGGCAGATCACATGAGAGAAGCTGTTCTAGAATTATACAATGATGCTATAGATGGGGGACATAGGTCACAGAGTGAGGTATTACCGGTAACTACAGAATCCATATTCTCCAAAGCCTCCTAGACAGTAGCCACAGAGGATGGTTCCCCAAAGATGGGCTCCGACTGCTGATAAGGGCAAGAAGCCAGTCACAGAGGGACATGTGTTTGCTTGGGATAAAGAGACTGCAAACACTTCGTCTGAGACCATACGAGGTACACTTCTTGTCTGTAATCATGAGGCTCATGTGTTATTTAATTCGGGATTCACGCATTCTTTTATTTATGTATATTTTGCATGTAAACTTAGTTTAAAGCATGAATCCCTAGATTATATTCTACATGTAAATACCCTCATGCATGAGTCACATAGGACTGATGTGGTGTGTAAGAGTTGTGAGATCAAGGTGGGAGATAGAGTGATGTTAGCAGATCTAGTGTTGTTAAACATGTGTAGTTTCGATGTGATTTTAGGGATAGTTGGGCTGGCGGCCAATCGTGAGTCTAGACTGCTACACTAAGACTATAACTTTCTCCCTACCTGAAAAGTTTAGTGTATGTTTCAATGTTAAGGAATAAAGAAATGTAACATTTATCGTGAAATCTTGAGATATGATTATATCGCTATAAATATTGATTGAATTATTGATGTGAAGGTTACATCACACTCATCTCTGATATGAGTCGAGAACATCCGAGGGTAGAGGACATACCGATAGTATGTGAGTTTTCGGATGCATTCCCAGAGGAATTTCCTAGCTTACCACCGGAGAGAGAGCTGGAGTTCACTATCGATTTAGTGCCAGATACTCAGCCGATCTCTAAACCTCCCAATAGGATAGCGTTGGTCAAATTGGAAGAGTTAAAGAAACAGTTGCAAGAACTGCTTAACCAAGGTTTTATTAGACCTAGTGTGTCGCCATGGGGAGCTCCGATATTGTTTCTAAAGAAGAAGGATGGTAGTTTGAGACTATGTATAGACTACAGATTGTTGAGCAAGGCTACGGTAAAGAACAAGTACCCCCTGGCAAGGATAGATGATTTGTTTGACCAGCTGAGATGGGCTTCTATCTTTTCTAAGATTGATTTAAGATCAGGCTATCATCAGTTAAGAATCAGGAAAGAGGATATTCTGAAGACGGCATTCAGAACTAGATATGACCACTACGAGTTCTTAGTGATGCCCTTTGGATTGACAAATGCCCCTGCTGCTTTTATGAGTTTGATGTGAGGTCTTTAGAGACTATTTGGATCAATTTATGATAGTCTTCATTGATGATATCCTTGTGTATTCTTGGTCTCAAGAGGAACATGCACAACATTTGAGGATCGTGCTTCAAGTACTCAGAGATAAGAAGTTTTATGGGAAGATCAATAAGAGTGAATTTTGGCTGGATCAAATACCTTTTCTTGGGCACATTGTATCTAAAGACGGAGTGTCAGTTGACCCGTCTAAGATAGAAGCTGTACTTAATTGGGAGAGACTAAGGACAGTTACCGAGATTCAGAGTTTCCTAGGGTTGGCAAGGTATTACAGAAGGTTTGTTGAAGGATTTTCCAGGATTGTCGCTCCTTTAACTAAACTCACACGTAAGGAGACTCCTTTTGTATGGTCTGAGAAGTGTGAGCAAAGCTTCCAAGAATTTAGGAGGAGATTAACGATGGCACTTGTGTTGATTATCCCAAATGGACCCGGAGGCTTTACAGTGTGCAGTGATACCTCTCAACAAGGATTAGGGTGTGTGCTCATGCAGCACGGGAGAGTAATAGCTTATGGTTCGCGACAGCTGAAAGATCATGAGCGAAACTACCCCACACATGATTTGGAGTTAGCCGCAGTGGTGTTTGCATTGAAGATTTGGCGGCATTACTTATATGGGGAAAGGTTCCAAATATTTACTGACCACAAAAGTCTAAGATATATATTTGACCAAAAGGAGTTAAATATGAGACAATGGAGATGGATGGAACTCCTTAAAGATTATGATTGTGAGATACTCTATCATTTAGGGAAGGCAAACGTAGTTGTTGATGCCTTAAGCAGAAGAGTATGATGTCTACTATGATTATCAAAGAATGGGATTTGTTGGAATAGTTCGCTGGACTTAGGATCAGAGTTGAAGAGGTAGAGGTCGGATTTATGGCTAGCCTGCAGATAGAGCCCGATATTATGGATCAAATTAGAGCTGGACAACAAAATGATCAGAGGCTATTGGGTATGGTTAGCCAAGCTGAACTAACCTCGCAGTCGGATTTCATGGTCGGTGACGATGGGTTATTGAGGTTTAAGGGTCAGATTTGTGTTCCGAACGATGATACCCTAAAGCAACAAATACTGAGAGAGTCTCACTGCTCGCGATACACCATGCACCTGGGAAGTACCAAGATGTACTAAGATTTAAGAAGGGTGTATTGGTGGAGTGGTATGAAGTGAGACGTGGCAGAATATGTGGTCAGATGTTTGGTATGGTAACAAGTGAAAGCTGAGCACCAGAAGCCCGGAGGGTTGCTTAAGCCTTTACCTGTGCCTGTGCCTGTGCCTACATGGAAATGAGAGCATATCACCATGGACTTTATCATGGGATTACCGAGGACCCGATGAGGTCATGATGCAATATGGGTGATAGTGGATAAATTAACGAAGAATGCCCATTTCCTTACCATCAAGAGCACGATACATTGAGTACATTAGCTGAGCTATATGTTAGAGAGATAGCTAGATTACATAGGGCTCTAGTGAGTGTTACCTCTGATAGAGATTCCCAGTTCACCTTTGGGTTTTGGACTCATTTTCAGGAGGCTATGGGATCTCGGTTGAATTTCAGTAGTGCCTATCATCCTCAGACTGACGGTCAGTCCGAGCGAACTATACAGACCTTGGAAGACATGTTGAGGCCGTGTACAATGGATTTTAAGGGATCATGGGATGATCACCTACCCCTTGTTGAGTTTGCGTACAACAATAGCTATCATACGAGTATTGGTATGGCACCTTATTAGGCTCTGTATGGTAGGAGGTGTAGATCCCCTATAGCATGGGAAGAATTAGGTGACAGGAAAGTAATTGCTCCCGAACTAGTTGAACAGGTAGTTCAAAATGTGAAAATCATTTGTGATAGATTATGTGCTGTTCAAAGTTGACAGAAGAGTTACGCAGATGTGCGTAGATGGCCACTTGAGTTTCAAGTTGGAGATTCTGTGTTCCTTAAGATATCTCCCAGTAAGGGTATCATGCGCTTCGGGAAGAGAGGGAAATTGAGTCCTCTATATATAGGACCATTTAAGATTTTGGAGAGAGTGGGAGACATCGCGTATCGGTTGGCCTTACCTCCGTAGATCTCCGGGATACACAATGTCCTTCACGTATCCATGTTGAGGAAATATAATCTAGATCCCTCCCATGTCATTGAGTATGAGGCATTAGATATTTAAGGGGATATGAGTTATGTGGAAGAACCCACCCGGATACTTGACAAAAAGGAAAAAGTACTTCGGACAAAAAGGATTCCATTGGTTAAGGTTCTCTAGAAACACCACTCCATGGAGGAAGCAACTTGGGAACTAGAGAGCCATTTGAATGAGAAGTACCCTTAGTTGTTTAATGGGTCGAGTTGAATTTGGAGGACCAAATTCTCTTAAGGTGGGGAGGATGTGAGAATTGTAAATTTTATGTACTTTAGTTGTAAGATTTGTAATTTGGTGAGTGTAATTATGATATGTTGATGTACACACGAGTTTTAAATCTAATGAAGTATAAGGAGATGAAGTTTTCAAGTCTTAAAGGTTGTCAGATGAGAAAATGACTATGGCAGCAAATTAAGGATGTTTGGTGTGAGTTACTGCAGAAAACTGCAGCAAAATTTAGAAAATATGAATGCCAGATTGATCTCATTGAAGGAAAGATCGATCTGGAAGAGCCAAAAACACTATTATTTGAGCAATAGAATAGGGCAGATCGATCTCCAATGGGGCCAGATCGATCTGCTGAGTGTTTTGTAAATGAAGAGATCGATCCTTAATACAAGCAGATCAATTTCCTTAGCTCTCGGGTTGGAGCAGATCGATCTCCTCCTTTAGCCAGATTGATCTCCTTAACTCTCAGCCTGGAAGAAATCGATCCCCAATTCAAAGCCAGATCGATCTCCATTTAGTTTTCTTATGAAGAGCAGATCAATCTCCACCCTCAACTAGATCGATCTTGTAGTTGTTAAGGGAGCAGTTTGGAGTAGTTGAATCGAGTAGAGATCGATCTCTTTCAATACCAGATCGATCTCATAAGCCCTGTCTATATAAGAATCACGAGATTTTTACCTGGAACCGAGCCTCTCTCTCTCTACAACCCAAATCTTCACTATTTTTACACAAACCAAGCTTTCTCTCTATAAGATTCACCCTGTTCTAGACGAAATTAGACAAAGGGGCAAGAGGCAAAGTTGTTCCTCTTGGAAAGGAGAACAAAATACTAGAAAATCAAAGGTGAGCTTGAGCAAAGGGAAGAGACAAGTGTTCTACAACTTGGTCAAGAGAGGACAAGCTAGGTAAGCTCACAAAATCCTTAGTTTAAGCATATCATTGGGTATATTTATGAATAAATACACATATGTTCAGACATTTGGTTAGAGAAGTTTAAAGCATGATGAAACCAACAAATGGGCCTAGTTAAAAAATTTAATGCGGATGTTTTGTGATGGTTATGAGTTAACCAAAATGTTTAGTTAGAATGAGTAAGGGAAAGAGATGGAAAATGAAAATAAGGTATATTGATGATTTAATTATGTGTGTGGACAGCTCGAGAATCCAACGCGAGAAACGAGGCTAGTCCGAGAGTCGAGGATATTGTACCACACAAGGTGCAAGAGGTAAGGGAAATAAACCATTTATGCTTATGAGTTTTCTAGTGAATGAAAACGTTTTAAAAGCATGAAAAAGAGTTTGATGAATGAGCATGTTTTATGAGATGATTTGATGTGTTGATAAATGTGTGAGTGTTTTATCGGTTTGAGCTCGATTTCTTATATGATTTGTGTAATTGAGAACACATATGGTTTATAACCAAAATGGGTTTTTGTGATAACCACCATGAGCTCTACGTGAAGGTAAAACGATTTATATACAACGATGGCATGTTTTTACTGTGTGAGTGTTTTATCGGTTTGAGCTCGATTTGATAAGTTTTGTGTAAATGTGAACACAATGTGTTATAACCGAAATAGGTTTTGTGATAACCACTAAGATCTCTACGTGAAGGCAAAACGATTTTAATGAGACTATGGCTTGTCATGAGATGCACATCGGGCTTTGCTCTTGTAGCATGTAAGGTCGGGCCGTGCTCTAGTAGCATGTAAGACTGATGCCTCCATTCTAGTAACGTGAGATGACCCCACTCCGCGGTAGTGGTGGGTAGCCTTGCTTTGATAGCATGTAAGACCGAGCTGTGCTGTGATAGCATGTAAGACCGACGGCTGTACGACTCTGATCAAGTCTACAGTGAACCATGGCCATGTGTGTATCATTGTCGATGAAATCCCTCGATTAGGGATGTCCGCCTAGGGGACGAGTTCAATCGTTGTAATGTGCCATGACGTTGATTTCATATGAGTTTTATAAATGCCTAGTCTCCATTTTTTTGATGATAATGTGAATTTTACTACTGTGAATTATACCACATAATGAGATTTGATAGAATGTGATTGGTGATTTTTATCACATGCTTTATGCTAATGCCATTGTTTTACAGCGTTATTTCTATAACGACTTGCATGCTCATTATTTTCCATCATATTGTGATTGAGATGTTGATTTTCATAACTTCCCTTATCCTCCTTACTGAGCATTTTGAGAGCTCACCCTTTTTCCTCCCCCCTCTAGATTTCTTGAAGTAAGCGAGATAGAGTCTGCTGCTTATGTGATATAGGCTGGTGGACAAGATCTCCCTAGGCTATCACTTGTACACGTATAAGATATAATTCAGTTCATTTTGTATCCTGACAATGTTGTAATACAAACGCTTGTAATGAGTATTTTGGGATGTAATTAGGTTGATATGAAAGAAATTATTTAAGACTTATGGGTTGATTCTTTTTGAGATATTATGTAATTGATTTCATTAAGTATGAGTTGTATGATCTTGGGTATAATGACTAGTGTTAAAACGTAAGTGAGCACATAACACTATACAAGAATACACCTAGAGTTGTTAGTTTTGTTTTAAGATAAATTTTAAATTAGCCATATTTTCCGCGCTTTCGGGCTTTCACATTTCATATTTTCCTTACTGAGCGTGTTAGCTCACCCACTTATTTCCTCATCTACAGATTCTATGCAGTAGTGAGTCCACTGCAGTTGCTCCTGTTACCGTGTTCTCTAATCTTCCAGCAGTGTAGAGGTATACACTTATGAAAATTTTGTAACTGTAAAATAGTGCACAGTAAAGTTATCTTTTGTATACGAGGGATGTATATAATAGAAACTGATGTAAACGCTTCCCTATAAATAAAAGTACAGTTTCTATTCTATTTAATGAAATTGAATTATAAAATAGACGAGATATGGTGATGGATATTGACTCACAGCCCAACTGTTGGTAGTAAGGTAAGTCATGGAAATGGGTCATGACATAGGTGGTATCAGAGCAGAGTTGGTCTGATATGAGTTAGTGTCCGTAGTTAAGAAATTATACATCTTCAATGTACTGTGCATTATTTGGCTATAATTGTGTATACTGAGCTAGAAATTTGACTGAGACACTTGTTGTTGTGCATGCAAGATGTCGGATAGACGACGCAATGGTAGAGGAGAGATTTTGGGCTCTCAAGGGTGTAGAGATAAGCCCTGAGAGGCGCAGTAGGTTTAGTTCTGGTAGAGATCCACCCAATCTTAGTGATGCCGTTGAGGCACACATAGCACGGCTAGAGCGCAATGTAGACACTATCATGGAGTTGTTTACACAGGCGTGGCCAGATTAGAGGGTACACAGGAGAACCTTACTTGTCAGGCAGCTGCACCTGAGAGACCAGAGCCTGCACTAAGACCTCAGGTTGCAAAGGCAGAGATTCTTGTACCCCCTCCAGTTCAAGATGTTCCACCACCAATTCAGGATCTTGTAGCTCCACAGTAGGTTGGTGGTAAAGGGGTTTATGAGTGTGACCTGGACAGATTGAGATAGTTCAGGAAGTTTGGACCACCTTCATTTAGTTAGGTGAAGAACCCAGTGTTAGCGGAGCATTGGATTCATAATATGGAGAAGCTTTATAGATATTTTCATTACTCTGCCACAGAGAAGATCACTTTTGTGACTTTTGTATTAGAGGGTGAGGTCGAGTATTGGTGGATGGTTACACAGCTGAATTTGAGTGCCTAACGCCCGGTTGTGACTTGGGACATATTTTTGGATGCCTTTAGGAGATAGTACATTCTAGCTACTGCTCAGTGGAAGATGCAGATGGTGTTTATGACTTTGACTCAAGGGGCCCAGTCAGTTGATGAGTATGAGTCTGGATTCACATCCCTTTGCAGGTATGACACAGTTACCATGAGCAGTGAGGACAGGAATGTTTAGAAGTTTATTGAGGGGTTGAGACCTTCGATCAGAGCTCGGTTGGCCCCATTGGACATTACCACTTATGATGAGGCAGTATGCAGAGCTCAGCTATGTGAGCAGGATTATGAGTTGCATGCCTCAGAGTTAGGCAGGAGTGGTAAGGGTAGAGACAGAAATCGAAAGAGGTCAGTTAAGGACAGAGGGTTTATGAAGGGCCGAAGATTATTTGGGAAGCGGCCTAAGATTGAAGAAGTACGAAAGAGGCTTGCGAAGCCTCCAGCTTTACCTCCAGCATCGATGGGTATAGTTACTGGTGGACCCCGACCTACCACTGAGCAGTGCAAGATGTGTGGTAGATATCACGAGAGTAGGCCATGCTATTTGTTGATGACGTCATGTAATAGATGCGAAAAACTAGGGCATATAGCTCGTGACTACTCGGAGTTCGTTGATACAGCTCCACAGAAGGGCAAAGAGCCAGAGAAGGCCATAGTTGAGACACTTGTTCCAAAGAGAAAAGTCAAGGTGGAGGAGAAGGGGAAGCAAGCCGTTGGTCGAGGGCGAGTGTTTGGGGTGCCCCAGACATCTGTTGAAGCTTCCACAGAGGTGATTCGAGGTACTATCCTAGTCTTTGATTTTAAAGCATTAGTGTTAATAGATCCTGGTGCCATGCATTCATTTATATCGCCTTCAGTTGCATGTAAATTGTTTGAACATGTGAAATTGGTACCTATAGGTAGAGTGTTACTTATAAGTACTCTAGTTAGAGATAACGTAGTGACTGAGTATTTATGTAATGTTAGTAAGTTAAAAGTAGGGAAAATGATATGTTAGCCAATCTTATTCTATTAGACATGAAGAATTTTGATGTAATACTAGGAATGGATTAGTTGGCTGCAAACCATGCTGTTTTAGATTGTTATGCTAAGACAGTAATGTTTTCCACCCTTGAAGAGTATGTTGTAAGATTTGAAAAGTAATGAAAGAAGTAGTAAATTATTTCCAAGGATGAACGATTTTACTAACAAATTTAATAATAATATGTTGAAGGTTTTATCGCATACATGGTTGATTTGGATAAGGTGCATCTGAATTTAGCTGACATCCTAGTGGTTAGAGAGTTCCCTGATGTATTTCTGGATGATTTACCAGGGTTGCTCCAAGACAGATAGATGAAGTTTTGTATTGATTTGGTGCCTGGTATTG
This sequence comes from Firmiana major, assembly GCA_033439115.1. Lineage (NCBI taxonomy): Eukaryota > Viridiplantae > Streptophyta > Magnoliopsida > Malvales > Malvaceae > Firmiana > Firmiana major. The sequence continues at coordinate 36,413,833 of CM065909.1, forward strand.
AAACGATATCCAAACCACCGTATAGAATGACTCTGATTGAGTTGAAAGAGCTAAAGAGACAGTTACAGGAGTTATTGGATAAAGGGTTCATCAGACCGAGTGTGTCGCCTTAGGGAGCACCGGTTTTGTTTGTGAAGAAGAAAGATGGGAGCCTCCGACTCTGTATAGATTGTTGGTTGTTGAACAAGGCTACCATCAAGAATAAGTATCCCCTTCCACGGATTGATGTAAGACTCGTATTTTCAGTTGTAACCCTATGAATTCATAAGTAATATACATGTACATGTTATGTGAAGCATAAATGATGTAAAATCCATAAATTCAATGTACACACTTGTAATATGAGTTTGTGATATACGTACAAGTTTCATTTTATATGAATATGAAGAAATGAACTTTTGTAAGTGATGAATGTGAATATATTGAGTTATGAGTGGTGTGGTAAAATGGAATGAAATTGCACGAGTTTATACTTCCATTTAGTTTTGTATTGTATATCTTTGGTTATACAATGAATGCACATAAGTTTTAATGTGTATAAGGTATGAATGGATGTCATTTTCAAGTCTTAAAGGTGGTTGGATGAGAAAATGACTATGGAGGTAAAATTAGAGATGTTTTATGTGAGTTATTACAGAAAACTGTAGTCAAATCTAGAAAATATGAATGCTAGATCGATCTTATTGAGGGAAAGATCGATCTAGAAGAGCCAAAAAATGCTCTTATTCAAGCAATGGAACAAGGAAGATCGATCTCCAAGGGGGCCAGATCGATCTGCTAAGCATTCTGTGTAGAAGGAATTGATTTTCTTAGCTCTCGGCCAAGAGCAGATCGATCTCATCCTTGTGCCAGATCGATCTGTTTTGCTCTCTGCCTGGAGAAGATCCATCCCATCACTTAGAGCAGATCGATCTCATGAAATCTAATGCACTGAAAAGTAAGGCGACAAAGAAGGAGATATTGATCCTCTTTCCATACAGATCGATCTCCTAGTGAAATTTCTATATAAGAAACGGGATTTTAGGCTGAAAGCATAGTAGCCTAAAACCTCTCAATTTTGCTTAACTGTTCAAATCATTTTCCTAGACAAACCATCCTTTCTAGCCAGAAGTAAGAGACGTTTCCTTCTACGAAGTTGTTCGTTAGCCAAAGGAGAGTAACATAGTTGGAAATGATACCTCGATACAATAGATCGAAGGTGTTGATCTATATAAAGAGATTTTGGACCAAGTGACAAGAAAAGCAAACTAGGTAAACTTTCAGACTACCAAATTTTAGTATGTTAATCTAGCTACTGCTATGAACCTATTGATATATGGGAAAATAGCTAGAAGTGACTGTAACATGAAAAGTCACTAAGGACCTATGTTAGGTCAAAGAAGAAATAAGAGAATAAAATGGTGTTTTGATGATTTGAGGTAGTAGAAATGATGAATGATATGTCTGATGTGTATCTAAAGCATCAGGAGAGATAGACGGAGCTATAGACGTAAATGGTGACAGTGAAACAGTGTGAGACTAAGAGATACACTGCAAGATCAAGGTAAGGGATTTATGTAAGCTATAGAGATAGCTATACATATGTTTTCTTATCTGTTGTGTGTAAATGTATGTGTTAGTATGTAGATATCGATAAATATATCTAGAAGAAAACTACGTATGGAAATAAGTCGATGGTATGAATTGTATGACATCTATGTTTGTTGCGAAAAGAAGTTTTTCAAATGTTTTGAGAAAGAATTATAATAGACAGGCTCCGGTTTTAGCCAATTGTATGAAATGTGTATAAAGAGTGATTGAAGTGAGTTTACCCTCACACTCATACTCAGTGAAAGGAGCGATTCTATTTCTTTTTTGTGTGAAATCGTGATTAGAGCATGAAAGGCAACAGTAAATTGACCAGCGTCGCTCGCACATTATTTTGAAAGGAATTTCAAGAAAAACAAAAGAGTGTTTGATGCCTCGATGGTATTGTGTGTTCCACTCGAGAGCTAGCATGAGATTTGATGGGTGGTAAGGATCCATGGGAGCACGATGTACCGTGAGCGTTAACCATAGGGTACGATGTGCCGTGACTGTCTGCGTGATATCTGTGTGAGTTGAAAGGATGGTTGATCTGCCTCCCCAAGCGTAGGGTTCCCGAACACCTGATCAGTGTAGCCTGGTATCCGACTATGGCCATAAGTCTTTATGTATCTGAGTGATACGATATTATCACTACTGTGTGAGGTGACAGATATCATCCTTTGCTGTGTGTCTGGGGATGGGATGACCCATGATTATGTCTCAACATATATTGATGTACATAGTAAGAAGCATTTTCTAGATATGAGCCGTGGGAATAGATTTTGTTATGTGAAGGTATGTGCTGCTCTGTGAAGTTAAACCCCAATGGTTTTGTATGATGAACTGTGTGAATATTCATATACCCATCTAGCGAATTAATGATTTTGCATTGATGGAAGTTGTTTTAATGAACATGCATTTTGCTTTATAAGGAAAATAAACATATATGTATTTTAGCATGTAGATAGTGTAGTTATCTACCTACTTGCACATTTTCCTTACTGAGCATATTATACTCACCCCCTTATTTACTCCTCCATAGATACTACACAGTAGTGAGTACTGCAGTCGTCCCTGCTAAGGTGTTCTCCAGTTCTCCAGCAATACATAGAGGTATACACTTGTGTTGAGAAAAATTTTGTATCCTGTAAATTACTGCACAGTCTAGTAATATTTTATACGAAAGGGATGTATAGTTAATAGAAACTGATGTAAATGCTTCCGTATATTTATAAAAAGTATAGTTTCTATTCTATTTCATTAAAATGAATGTATATGAGATGTGGATTGGATGTTGACTCACAGCCCAACTGTATGTGATAAGTGGTAAAGTAAAGGTCACGGACTGGTATAGAGAGTTGTGATCGTGACAGAATGATATTAGAGTCGAGTTGGTCTGATGTGAGTCTTATCATAATTAGGAAATTATACATCCCTAAACTACTGTGCATTATTAGGATACAAATGTCTATACCAAGCTGGAAATGTGACTAAGACACTTATTTTTAGTATGTAGGATGTCTGATAGATGACATACTCGTAGAGGAGAGAGTTCGTAGTCTCAAGGGAATAGAAATGAGCCCGAGAGGCGTAGTAGGTCTAGTTCTCGTAGAGATCCACCAGAGCAGAGTGAGGTCGCTGATGCCCGTATAGCGTAATTATAGCACAGTGTAGACATAGTGATGTAGATGTTTACACAGATAATGGCCAGAATGGAGGGTAGACAGGAAAACCCTATTGGTCAGGCTGCTGCACCTGAGAGAGATGAGCCCGTACAGCCTGCACCAAGACCTCGAGATACAGAGGCAGAGGTACCTACACCTCCCCCGGTTCAGGACATTCCCCCACTGGTTTAGGATCCTATAGTTCCACAACAGGTTGGTGGAGAGGGATTATATGATTGTGACCTGGTAGATTGAGAGAATTTCGAAAGATTGGATGACCTTCGTTTAATGGGGTGAAGAACCCAGTGTCAGTTGAGCATTGGATACGCAGTATGGAGAAGCTCTACCGTTTTCTCTATTGCTCCGACACAAAGAAGGTCACCTTTACGACTTTTGTGTTAGAGGATGAAGCCGAGCATTGGTGGATGGCTACATAGCCGATGTTGAGTGCACGACACCTGGTTGTGACATGGGACATATTCCTAAATGCCTTCAGGAGGCAATACATTCTAGCTACTGCTCAGAGAAAGATGCAGTTGGAATTTATGACATTGACTCAGGGAAACCGGATGGTAGATGAGTATGAGTCTTGATTCACATCCCTGGGCAGATATGATACAGTCACGATGAGCCTTGAGGACAGAAAGGTTCAAAAATTTCTTGAGGGACTGAGAACTTCCATCAGAGCTCGACTAGCTCTGTTGGACATTACAACCTACGACGAGGCAGTACGCAGAGCTCAGCTGTGTGAGCAAGATTATGAGTTATATGCCTCAGAGTTAAGTAAGAGTGGTAAGGGTAGAGATACAGACTGAAAGAGGCCGTTTGATGATAGAGGGTTCTGAAAGGGCCGAATGTTATTTGGTAAGGGGCTTAAGATTGAGGAGATGCAAAAGGGGCCTGTGAAGCCTCCAATTCATCCAGCATCGAGGGGCGTTGTTATTGGTGGACCCAGACCTACCACCGAACAATGCTAGATGTATGGTAGATATCATGGGGGTAGACTATGCCCTATGATGAGATTATGCTATAGATGTCATAAAGTAGGGCACATAGCTCGTGAATGCCCAGAGTTGGTTGATACAGCCCCACAGAAGGGCAAAGAGCCAAAGAAGGCTACGGTTGAGACACCTATACCTAAGAGGAAAGCCACAGCTGAAGAGAAAGGAAAGCAAGCTGTTGGTCGTGAGTGAGTGTTTGCTTTGGACCAGGCTTCTGTAGAGACTTCTAAGGATGTGATTAAAGGTACCATCCTAGTCTTTAATTTTGAAGCATTAGCATTGATTGATCCTGGTGCCACGCATTTATTCATATCGCCTACTTTTGCATGTAAATTGATTGAACATGTAATACTTGTACCTCTAGGTAGGAGTTTACTTATAAGTACTCCACTTAGAGATAATGTAATGACAGAGTATGTCTGTAATGGTTGTAAGCTAAAAGTAGGGGAAAATGAGATGTTAGCCAATCTGATTTTGTTAAATATGAAAGATTTTGATGGAATATTAGGGATTCATTGGTTAGCTGCAAACCAAGTCGTCTTAGACTGTTATGCTAAGACACTAATGTTTCCTACCCCTAAAAAGTATATTATAAGCTTTGCAAAGTAATGAAAGAAGTAGTAAATTATGTCTAAGGACGGATGATTTTACTAATTAAATGTGATTGTGATGTGTTGAAGGTTTTATAGCCTATGTGGTTGATTTGGATAAGGTGTATTCGGATGTGGTTGACATCTCTGTGATTAGAGAATTCCCTGATGTCTTTTCGAAAGAATTACCAGGATTACCACCAGATAGGGAGATGGAATTCTGTATTGATTTGGTGCCTGGAACTGAACCAATATCCAAACCATCGTATCAAATGGCTCCAGTTGAATTGAAGGAGCTAAAGAAACAATTGCAAGAGTTATTGAACAACGGGTTCATTAGACCGAGTGTATCACCTTAGGGAGCACCGGTTCTGTTTGTAAGGAAGAAAGATGGGAGTCTCTGACACTACCGGTTGTTGAATAAGGCTACCATCAAGAATAAATATCCTCTTCCACAAATTGATGATCTATTGGATCAGTTGCAGGGAGAACAAGTTTTTTCGAAGATTGATTTGCAGTCTGGGTATCATCAGTTGAGGATTCAAAGTGGAGATGTACCCAAGATAGCGTTTCAGACCCGGTATGGCCATTATGAGTTTCTGGTTATGCCATTTGGATTGACGAATGCTCCTACAGCATTTATGGATCTAATGAATGATGTATTCAAGCCATACCTGTACAGATTCATGATTGTCTTTATAAATGACATATTGGTGTACTCGAAGTCCAGGAAAGAGCATGTACAGCATTTAAGAACTATTGCAGACCCTCTGAGATCAGGAGTTGTATGCTAAGCTGAACAAGTGTGATTTTTGGCTGAGTGAAATATCATTTTTGGGTCATGTAATCTCGAGAGACAGTGTAACAGTTGATCCGTCTAAGATAGAGGTTGTGATACAATGGGATAGACCCAAGACAGTTACAGAAATTCGTAGTTTCTTGGGTTTAGCAGGATATTATCGATGATTTGTCAAGGGATTCTCTAAACTGGTTGCTCCATTGACTCATCTTACTCAAAAGAATGTGGTATTCGAGTGGGACAATAAGTGTGAGAAACGTTTCTGCGAGCTAAAGAATAGACTGACCACCATACTTATTCTCACCATACCTACCAGTTCAGGAGGTTATTCAGTGTATACAGATGCCTCAACACAGGGGCTGGGCTATGTGTTGATGCAGGACGGGGAGGTAGTAGCCTATGGATCCAAACAACTTAAGGACCATGAGAGGAACTACCCGGCCCATGATTTAGAGTTGGCAGCCGTGGTATTTGCATTGAAAATATGTCGCCACTACTTATACAATGAGAAATTTCAAGTGTATACAGATCATAAGTGCCCCAAATATCTGTTTTCACAGAAAGAGTTGAATATGAGGCAGAGACGATGGATAGAGCTTTTAAAAGATTATGAGTGCGAGATATTGTACCATCCAGGAAAGGCTAAAGTTGTGGCAGATGCCTTTAGTAGAGAAAGCCTCGGAATGGTATCGCACATGATGGTCAGGGAATATGAGCTGCTCGAGCAATTTGCTCAACTCAGGTTAGATATAGACCCTCTTGATGTTGACAGAGACTGTGTGATAGCTAGCCTGCGAGTGGAACCAGATTTGATTTACCGGATACACCGGGCTCAGCATGCCGATCTATTGTGTTAAGATCGTGCGAGTCAGAGTTAGAGGGGTGATGCGGTCGATTTCTTTGTGATTGATGATGGCCTACTGAGGTTTAGAGGCAAGATTTACGTTCTTGATGACCCAGAGTTAAAGAGATTGATTTTGATAGAAGCTCATTCATTGAGGTACACATTGCATTCGGGAGGTAACAAGATGTACTAGAACCTCCGAAAAGTGTATTGGTGGTCAGGGATGAAAAGAGATATCGTAGAGTTTATGGCAAGATGTTGGATATGTTCGCAAGTGAAGGTAGAGCATCCGAAGCCTACAGGGTTATTGCAGCCTCTACCAGTATCAACTTAGAAATGAGAGCATGTCACCATGGATTTCATCTGGGATTGCCAAGGACTAAGAGGAACCATGATGCTATCTGGGTAGTGGTTGACAAATTGACAAAATCGGCCCACTTTCTAACTATGAAAGCTACAAATACTATGAGTAGCTTAGCAGAGTTATATGTACAAGAGATAGTAAGGCTACATGATATACCAATGAGCATCGTATCGGATAGGGATTCCCTCTTCACTTCTCATTTTTGGGAACAATTTCAGGAAGCTATGGGAACCCGATTGAGTTTCAGTACTGTTTTTCACCCTCAAACTGATGGTCAGTCAGAGAAAACCATCCAGACGCTAGAGGATATGTTGAAAGAGTGAGTTATGGATTTTAAAGGCTCTTGGGATGATCACCTACCGTTAGCTGAATTTGCATACAACAATAGTTACCACTCGAGTATCAGGATGGCACCATATGAGGCCTTATATGGTAGAAGGTATTGATCCCCAATTGGTTGGGAAGAAGTGGGTGAGAGGAAAATGTTTGCTCCCGACTTGGTACAACAAGCCTCTGAGATTGTTCAGTTGATATGTGAGAGATTGAGAACAGCTCATAGCAGGCAGAAAAGCTACACTGACATAAGACGTAGGCCACTAGAGTTTATTATGGGTGACTTAGTTTTCTTGAAAGTCTCTCCCTCAAAAGGGATTATGAGGTTCGGTAAGAAGGGTAAGTTGAGCCCTCGTTATATCGAACCGTTTAAGATATTAGAGCGAGTGGGAGATAAGGCTTATAGAATTGTGTTGCCACCAGAGTTGGCAAGCATTCATAATGTCTTCCATGAATCGATGCTTTGAAAGTACCATCCAGATCCAAGTTCTGTAATTTGGTATGAGCAATTACAGCTCAAAGATGATTTGTCTTATGTAGAGAAACCGATCCGGATACTGGATAGGAAAGAGAAAGTGTTATGGAATAAAATGATTCCGCTTGTTAAGGTTCTCTGGCAGCACCATAATTCAGAAGAAGCGACTTGAGAGTTAGAGAACCTGATAAGGGAAAAGTACCCTTGACTTTTAAGGAGTAACTTGTTTCTAATTTGGAAGACCAAATTCTTTTAAGGAGAGGAGGAATGTAAGACCCGTATTTTCAGTTGTAACCTTATGAATTCATAAGTAATATACATGTACATGTTGTGTGAAGCATAAATGATGTAAAGTCCATAAATTCAATGTACACACTTGTTATATGAGTTTGTGATGTACGTACAAGTTTCATTTTGTATGAATATGAAGAAATGGACTTTTGTAAGTGATGAATGTGAATATATTGAGTTATGAGTGGTGTAGCAAAAGGGAATGAAATTGCATGAGTTTATACTTCCATTTAGTTTTGTATTGTATATCTCTGGTTATACAATGAATGCACATAAGTTTTAATGTGTATAAAGTATGAATGGATGTCATTTTCAAATCTTAAAGGTGGTTGGATGAGAAAATGACTATGGCAGCAAAACTAGAGATGTTTTATGTGATTTACTCTGAAAAATACGAATGCCAAATCGATCTCATTGAGGGAAAGATCGATCTGGAAGAGCAAAAAATGCTCTTATTCGAGCAATGGAACAGGGAAGATCAATCTCCAAGGAAGCCAAATCATCTGCTAAGCATTCTGTGTAGAAGGAATTGATTTCCTTAGCTCTCGGCCAAGAGTAGATCAATCTCATCCTTGTGCCAAATCGATCTGTTTAGCTCTCTGCCTAGACAAGATCGATCTCATCACTTAGAGCAGATCGATCTCATGAAATCCAATGCACTAAAAAGTAAGGCGGCAAAGATGGAGAGATCGATCCTCTTACCATGCAGATCGATCTCCTAGTGAAATTTCTATGTAAGAAATGGGATTTTAGGCTGAAAAGCATAGTAACCTAAAACCTCTCAATTTTGCTTAAGTGTTCAAACCCTTTTTCCAGACAAACCACCCTTTCTGGCCATAAGTACGAGACGTTTCCTTCTATGAAGTTCTTCATTAGCCAGAGGAGAGCAACATAGTTAGAAACAAGACCTCGATATAATAGATCGAAGGTGTTGATCGATATAAAGAGATTTTGGACCAAGTGGCAAGAAAAACAAACTAGGTAAGCTTTCAGACTACCAAATTTTAGTATGTTAATCTAGCTACTGCTATAAACCTATTGATATACGGGAAGATAGCTAGAAGTGACTATAACATGAAAAGTCACTAAGGACCTATGTTAGGTCAAAGAGGAAATAAGATAATAAAATGGTGTTTTGATGATTTGAGATAATAGAAATGATGAATGATATGTTTGATGTGTATCTGCAGCGTCCGGAGAGATAGATGGAGCTGTAGACGTAAATGGTGACATGTGAAATAGTGTGAGACTAAGAGATACACTGCAAGATCAAGGTAAGGTACTTATGTAAGCTATAGAGATAGCTATACGTATGTTTTCTTATCTGCTGTGTGTAAATGTATGTGTTAGTATATAGCTATCGATAAATATATCTAGAAGAAAACTACATATGGAAATAAGTCGATGGTATGAGTTGTATGACATTTATGTTTGTTGCGAAAAGAAGTTTTTCAAACGTTTTATGAAAGAATGATAATAGACAGGCTCTGGTTTTAGCCAATTGTATGAAATGTGTATAAAGAGTGATTGAAGTGAGTTTACCCTCACACTCATACTCAGTGAAAGGAGTGATTCTATTTCTTTTTTGTGTGAAATCGTGATTAGAGCATGAAAGGCAATAGTAAATTGACCAGCCTCGCTCGCACATTATTTTAAAAGGAATTTCAAGAAAAACAAAAGAGTGTTTGATGCCTCGATGGTATTGTGTGTTCCACTCGAGAGCTCGCACGTGATTTAAGACAACAAAAATGGGTGATAAGGATCCACAAGAGCATGATGTACCGTTAGCGTTAGCCATGGGGTATGATGTGTCGTGACTATTTGTGTGATATCTGTGTGAGCTAAAGGGATGGTTGATCCGCCTCCCCAAGAGTAGGGTTCCCACACACCTAATCAGTGTAGCCTAGAATCCGACTATGGCCATAAGTCTTTATGTATCTGAGTGATATGATACTGTCACTACTGTGTGAGGTGATAGATATCCTCCTTTGTTGTGTGTCTGGGGATGGGATGACCCATGATTATGTCTCAACATATATTGATGTACATAGTAAGAAGCAGTTTCTAGATATGAGCTGTGGGAATAGATTTTGTTATGTGAAGCTATGTGCTACTGTGTGAAGTTAAACCCCAGTGGTTTTATATGATGAACTGTGTGAATATGCATATACCCATCTAGCGAATTAATTATTTCGTATTGATGGAAGTTGTTTTAACGAACACGCATATTGCTTTATAAGGAAAATGAACATATATGTATTTTAGAATATAGATAGTGTAGTTATCTACCTGCTTGCATATTTTCCTTACTGAGCATGTTATGCTCACCTCCTTATTTCCTCCTCCACAAATACTACACAATAGTGAGTACTGCAGTCATCCCTGCTAAGGTGTTCTCTAGTTCTCCAGCAGTACAGAGAGGTATACACTTGTGTTGAGAAAAATTTTGTATCCTGTAAATTAATGCACAATCTTGTAATATTTTATACGAAAGGGATGTATAGTTAATAGAAACTGATGTAAACGCTTCCGTATATTTATAAAAAGTCCAGTTTCTATTCTATTTCATTAAAATGAATGTATTTGAGATGTGGATTGGATGTTGACTTACAGCCCAATTGTAAGTGGTAAGGTAAAGGTCACGAACTGGTATAGAGAGTTGTGATCATGACAATTGATGTTCTATTGGATCAGTTGCAGGGAGCACAGATCTTGTCTAAGATTGATCTGAGGTCTAGGTATCATCAGTTGAGGATTCGGAGTGGAGATGTGCCTAAGACAGAGCTTCAGACCCGTTATGGCCATTATGAGTTCCTGGTTATGCCATTTGAGTTGACGAATGCTCCTGCAGCATTCATGGCTTTGATGAATGATGTGTTTAAGCCATATTTAGAAAGATTCATGATTATCTTTATAGATGACATCTTGGTGTACTCGAGGTCTAGGGAAGAACATGAGTAGCACTTGAGAATAGTGTTACAGACCCTTCAAGATCAGGAGTTGTATGCTAAACTCTGTAATTATGATTTCTGGCTGAGTGAGATATCATTTCTTGGTCATGTAGTCTTGAGGGACAAGGTGTCAGTGGATCCGTCCAAGATAGAGGTTGTGGTACTGTGGGAGAGACCTAAGACGGTTACAGAGATCTACAATTTTCTGGGTTTGGTAGGTTATTACCGACGGTTTGTGGAGGGATTCTCTAAGCTAGCTGCTCCGTTGACACGCCTTACTAAGAAGAATGTGGTATTTGAGTGGGATGATAAGTGTGAACGTAGTTTCAATGAACTGAAGCATCGACTGACCACCACACCTATTCTCACTATACCCACCAACTCAGGAGGCTTTTCAGTGTATACAGATGCCTCGAGATAGGGACTGGGCTGTGTGTTGATGCAGGATGAAAAGGTAGTCTCTTATGGTTCTAGACAGCTTAAGAACCATAAGAGGAACTACCTGACCCATGATCTAGATTTGGTAGTCGTGGTTTATACATTGAAGATATAGTGCCACTACTTGTACGGTGAGAAATTTCAGGTGTTTATAGATCATAAGAGCCTCAGATATCTGTTTTCATAGAAAGAGTTGAATATGAGGCAGAGACGGTGGATAGAGCTTCTGAAAAAATATGATTGTGAGATATTGTACCATCCGAAAAAAGGCTATTGTTATTACTGATGCCTTGAGCAGGAAGAGCCTCTGAGTGGTATCGTACATGATGGTCAGGGAACATGAGCTACTTGAGCAGTTTGCTCACCTCAGTTTGGATATAGACCCTTTTGATGTTGACAGTGACTGTGTGATGGCGAGCCTAAGAGTGGAGTCGAATTTGATTGATCGGTTACGACAAGCTTGGCATGCTGATCCACTGTGTGATGATCGTACAAGTCAGATTCAAAAGGGTGATGTGATCGATTTCTTAGTGAGTGGTGATGGCCTACTAAGGTTTAGAGGCAGGATTTGCGTTCTCGATGACCCAGAGCTGAAGAGATTAATTTTGACGGAAGTTCATTCATTGAGATATACATTGCATCCGGGGAGCAACAAGATGTATCAGAATCTCTGGAGAGTGTATTGGTGGTCAGGGATAAAGAGGGATATTGCAGAGTTTGTGGAGAAGTGTCTCATATGTCAGTAGGTGAAGGTAGAGCATCAGAAGCCTACAGGGTTATTGCACTCTCTACCGATACCGACTTGGAAATGGGAGGATGTCACCATGGATTTTATCATGGGATTGTCGAGAACTAGGAGGAACTATGATGCTATCTGGGTAGTGGTAGACAAATTGACGAAGTTCGCCAACTTTCTAGCCATGATGTCCACAGATACTCTGAGTACTTTGGCAGAGTTGTACATACGGGAGATCGTGAGGCTACATGGTGTTCCAGTGAGCATCGTATCGGTTAGGGATTCCCAGTTCACTTCCCACTTCTGGGAACACTTTCAAGAAGCTATGGGAACCCCGTTGAGTTTTAGTACCGCTTTCTATCCTCAGACTGATGGTCAGTCAGAGAGAACCATCCAGACATTAGAGGATATGTTGAGAGCGAGTGTTATGGATTTTAGAGGCTCCTGGGATGATCACCTACCATTAGCCGAATTTTCTTACAACAACAGTTATCACTCAAGCATCGAGATGGCATCGTATGAGACGTTGTATGATAGAGGGTGTCGTTCCCCTGTCGATTGGGAAGAAGTGGGTGATAGGAAAGCTTTTGCACCCGATTTAGTGCAGCAAGCCTCTAAGGTTGTTCAGCTGATATGTGAGAGATTGAGGATAGCTCAGAGTAGGCAGAAGAGTTATGCTAACACGAGACGGAGGCCATTGGAGTCCCTTATATGTGATTCAGTGTTCTTAAGAGTTTCTCCCTCGAAAGGGATTATAAGGTTCGGTAAGAAGGGTAAGTTGAGCCATCGGTATATCTGGCCATTTGAGATACTAGAGCGAGTGGGAGATAAGGCCTACAGGCTCGCGTTGCCACCGGAGCTAGCAGGCATTCATAACGTCTTCCACGTATCAATGTTTCGGAAGTACCATCCAGATCCAGCCAATGTGATTCGGTATGAGCCATTGGAGCTTAGGGATGATCTATCATATGTAGAGAAACTGATCCAGATACTGGATAGGAAGGAGAAGGTGTTACGGACCAAGATGATTCCGCTTGTTAAGGTTCTTTGGCAGCAACAAACTTCAGAGGAGGCTACCTGGGAGTTGGAGAGCCTGACGCGAGAAAAGTGCCCCCAACTTTTTGAGGAGTGACTTGGTTCTAATGTGGAGGACCAAATTTCTTGAATGAGGGGAGGAATGTAAGGCCCGTACTTTTATATGTATTCCTTATGATTCCATGATGTACACACTTGTTACATGTTATATGAACCATAAGAGATGTAAGGCCCGTGAATTCTGTGCACCCTTTATGATTCCATGTTGTACACACAGTTACATAATATGTGAATCATAAGAAATGGACATTTTTATGCTATAAGTGTGAATAGAATGCAAAATGATTAGTGAAGCATTTAAATGCAATCTTTCCTTTGAAATTATGGAAAAAATAGTAGTTGGAATCCTGTAGATGAATGCCAAATCGATCTTCTTACACGACAGGATCAATCTTGTAATTCCAGAATGAAATCACAAAGGTTTTCTAGGCAAGCAGATCGATCTCAATTTGATTCTGCCATTAAAGGATCGATCCCTTCCCAAGAGTAGATCGATCCTACAGTTTACTTATTGAATACTTATATAGTTCAACTAAAGGCAGATAGATCTCTCACCATTGGAGACCAATCTCATGATACCCAATTCTATTATAGCCCGACAACCGAGTCTTCTTCCCCAAATAGCAAATACCTCTCCATTATAGCAAAGTGAATAAGTATTCTCACTCTAAAATATCATCACCTTTCAAACAGATTTGAGAAAGGTTACTTTTAGCAAATTTGTTCCTTGTGATGATGAGAACAACATAGTAAAAAAAAACTAGTAGTTGAATTGCTAGATTGAAAGAGCAAAGTGTTTCCCCAATTTCGGCCAAAAGAGAAAAGTCAAGCTAGGTGAGTTTTCAATACACCAACTTCAATTATGTTAATCTAGTCATTTTTATGAGTTGATTGGTTTATCTATTATTGGCTGAAACATCCTTTAGCATGCTTAATCATCCATGACCGAATATGGGTTTAATGTGAGAAAGTGAGAGAAAGTTGATTTTGCATGGATTTAATGATGATTTAAACATGTATTGATGTTATTAAGCATGTATACATGATTTTAAGATGGTTTTGTGAAACCAATATGTTGGAATAGATGATGATTTAAAGTATGCATAAGAGGTGTATGATGAAATGCCTTAGTGAAGGAAAGTGATGAACTTAAGGCAAGCACACCAAGTGTTTGTCGAAATGCCCATGAGGGCTAGGCAACCATGGTGTTAGCCATGGTTGGCGTCGCGCACCATGCGTAACCTAATGGTCAAGCGGGCCAAGCGTTGAGTATTCGGCTCAATAAGGCATTGTGGGCCTAAGGCCGACCCAATATGAATCAATAGGTATGATGGGCCCAATAGATTCTCGAGAAATGAATAGTATAATCGAAATGGATTTAAGAGAAAGTAAGGCACAAAAAGATGTAACGAGGCCCAATAGGTGTAAACGGGCCCAATACATTTATTTGAATTTAATTCAAGTCAGAATTAAGTATATTAAATTATACTGATGTGATTAGTAAATATTTGTAGCTCCTGAAGATATATTTAGAGCCGATTTGTGACGCCCCGGAGCAAGAAAATATGGCAAATTTTAAAACTTATTTTTCATCAATACTCAATTCTGGGTGCATTCCTGTGCAGTGTCATGCGTCATCATATATATATTATAAAACTTTCACCTCAGGATCTCATCATCTAATATTTTCATATTTCATAGTGCATACAATCCCCAATACATATTTAATTTAATCCTAATACATCCCATACATCATTGTACATCAAGTGTCTGTAAATACAACTTTAGTCTGGGTACATGAAATGTTAAAGTATACCTCAAATACAATATATGGCCTGGAGCTCAAGTCTTCCACTAGACACTACTCCGTATGTCGCAGGGAAACTCTCTTCACTTGAAGAAATCTGGGGGGGATAGAAAAAATAGGGTGAGCTTCTAAATCACTCAGTAAGGGGGTAAGGGACTCATTGATAAAATGATGATTTGCACACCACAATCATTTTGTTTTGTGGGTGAAAACCCAATAAACTCAGTAGAAAAATGTAGCATGAATAATTAAAACATCATCTCAACTCATTTCTTAAAGCTCATGTAGAAACATGGTAGTAAATGGCTCAATACAAAACCATGGTTACAAGCATGTAGAAAACATAATGCGATAATGACTTTTCTCATAAAAAAGTGATAAAAATCACCGCAGTAGTAATGCAAGTGGCGCAGCCACCAAATACAATCTCATGTGTAAAATGAGACTAGGCAAATAAAACTTATATAAAAATTTGTATGGCACGTCAATATCATTCTCCTCTGGGTGCGCATCCCATGCATCCTTAAAATAGGGAACGTCGACAATATGGTCGTGTACATGATATATTGGACTTACGCGTTACCTGAATAACGCCTGACCTTACATGCTACCAGAGCAAAGCCTCTCCTGATGCACACTATTGGTCTTACATGCTACCAAAGCAAGGCCTCCCAACGCTACCAAAGCGGGGGAAAATATCGGACTTACATGCTACCAGAGCAATGCCCGGACTTACATGCTACCAGAGCAAGGCCACCCATCGCTTCAGAGTGGGGGTCATCTCACATTACCAGAACGGAGGCATCTCTCGTTACCAAAACGGAGGAATATCATACTTACATGCTACCAGAGCAAGGCTCGATGTGTATTCAACATGACACGCCTAAGTCTCAGTAATAGCCATTATGATATAAAATCGTTTTTCCTTCACGTAGCGCTCATATGGTTTTTCTCATAAAACTCATCTCAAAACCGTTTTGTACTCAACACAAAACATGTCAAAAATCGAGCTAAAATCGGCAAAACCACGCACACATTTCTCAAATCTCAGTATGCCTTAACGTAGAGCCCAAATCACTTTTCACATTTTTAAACTCAAAACGGTTGTAAAACAATTTCACATTTAATTTACAACTCATAAAAATTGGGCCCCAACCGACTATAAATCCCTGTGCAATAACTCATTCACAACTCATAAAAACATGCTTGTTTTCTCAAACCACATTTCATGCTATAATATCATCACAAAATCATATACACAAATGAGTTTAAGTTTTCTCTTACCTCGTTCCACCTCGTATAGTGCAATCATTCTCCCGTATCACGGACTAGCCTCGCATTCCTTTCTGGAACTCCCGGGCTATCCAAACGATGTTAAGATATCAATAATTCATCTCAATCACATCATTCGAGCACATATTTGCTCATATTCTCGTTAAATACTACAAACCGCGTTTTTCTCATATTCCTATCATAATCCACATTCTCATCCACTACATTTCAAATCCTACATTTTTCATGCAAAATATCCACTCCAAAACCACCTCATTGCCTTAATTCCAATTTATAGCCAAAATCCCAAAATTACAACAAATTGTATAATATCATCACCACTCCAACCAAATTACAATTTCATCAACTCAAATCATTTCCTAGCTATTCCATCACAACACCCATAGTCACAATCACCAAAATCACCCCAATATCAAAGATTAAAGCTCAGAAATTTACCCAAAACTTATGGAGAGCTCTATTCCCACCTCGATTCAATTCGTCCTTCGATTTCCAAATATGTTGTTCTCCTTTGGATGAAGAATAACTTTCCTTCTTTCCTCTACCTGAGATTTGGACGAAAATAGGGGTTTTGGAGGAGAGAGAAAGCTAGGGTTGCGAAAATGGCGATTTAGGAGAGAGAGAGATCAATTTCCAGAAAAATAAGGGGTCCTTATATAGGCCGAAGGTAGGAGATCGATTTGGTCCTTGATGAGATCTATCTCTCTTTAAATTTGGGAACATTTTGGGGCAATTTTATGCCTAGGAGATTGATCTGTCGTGGGGTGAGATCGATCTCATAATTGCTTCATGAGATCGATCTGCTCCATGAGAAGATCGATCTTCTGTTTACAGAATACTTCATGAGATCGATCTACTCCTTGAGGAGATCGATCTTCTCTTTACAGAAACATTTTGAGATCGATCTGCCTATCAGTTCTTGCACATTTCCTGCATTTCGGAGCCATGAGATCGATCTCTCATCCTTGTAGATCGATCTGGCCTTCACAGATTGCACTAATGCTGCATCAATTTGTAGAAAACTCAATGTAAAACTTCCCAAAATCTACCCCATAGTCTATATTTCGATCCATACACATTCAAGACTTAAAACCCTCATCTTCTTATACTTTATCATATTTAAAACATGCGTGTACATTAACATATCATAATTAAATACACCAAATTACAATTCTCATAATTGGGGTATACAAAATTCTCAGTTCTCACATCCTCCCCACCTTTAAAGAATTTGGTCCTCCAAATTCAACTCGACTCGTCAAACAGATGGAGGTACTTCTCCTTCATGAGACTCTCCAATTCCCAGGTTGTCTCTTCCATTGAGTGATGTTTCCATAAAACTTATACTAATGGGATGCTTTTGGTTCGAAGTGCCTTCTCTTTTATATCGAGAATTCGGACGGGTTCTTCAGGGTAGCTCATGTCCTCTTGTATGTCCATCTCTTCATACTCTATGACATGAGAAGGGTCTGGGTGGTACTTCCTCAACATAGATACATGAAAGACGTTGTGTATTTCGGACATCTGTGGGGCTAATGCTAACCTGTAGGTTACCTCTCCTACTTTCTCAAGAATCTCGAATGGTTCAATGTATCGAGGACTCAATTTTCCTTTCTTTCCAAATCTCATGATACCCTTACTCAGTGATATCTTCAGAAATACTGCATCACCAATATCAAACTCGAGTGGCCGTCTATGCACATCTGCGTATCTTTTCTGTCTACTCTGTGTAGCCCGTAATCTCTCACATATGAGTTTCACACTCTGTACAGCCTGTTCAACAAGTTTGGGAGCATTTGTTTTTCTGTCACCCACTTCTTCCCACGCTACAGGGGATCTACACCTCCTACCATATAGAGCCTCAAAAGGTGCCATTCCAATACTCGCATGATAGCTGTTATTGTACGCAAACTCTGCTAGGGGCAGGTGATCATCCCATGATCGCTTAAAATCCATCGTACATGCCCTCAATATATCCTTCAGGGTCTGAATAGTCCTCTCTAATTGACCATATGTCTGAGGATGATAGGCGGTACTAAAACTCAATCGAAATCCCATGGACTCCTGAAATTGGGTCTAAAATCTGGAAGTAAATCAGGAATCTCTGTCAGAAGTAATACTCACTGGAGACCCATGTAATCTAGCTATGTTGCTGACATATAACTCAGCTAAGGCATCCACAGTATCTATCCTCTTGATGGCAAGGAAGTGGGCACTTTTTGTCAGTCTATCCACTATGACCCATATCGCATCACGACCCCTTCAGGTCCTCGGTAAACCCATAATAAAGTCCATGGTGACATGCTTCTATTTCCATGTAGGCACAGGTAAAGGCTGCAACAGTCCTCCGGGCTTGTTGTTGTCCTAAATGGAACACTATTGCAAGTGCACAGGTCAGTTTTCGAGTATAGAGTAAATATGAGTATCGTCTTACAGAGAACTGTGTCTACTACTAATCACTGTAATCAACAACCTTAAGCTTTATCTAGAAAATCAATGAATGTTGGTTAAAATCCTATTTAACTATTCTAACTGTTAACTACGAAACAAATTAATTAAAGAAAATCGCAATAATCACGAATGAAAATATCAATAGCAAAATATTCCTAGAAACCGATTTCACCTAACTAGGGTTCATGCAACTCCTTTGATCAATTGTTCTTTTGATTTCAAATTGCTTATAGCTGAAACTATTTCCTATTTATCTCTCTCGAGTTTTAAACAGTCATACCCAATTTACCTAATCCTAACCTCTCGATTCAGAACCAAATAATAGGGTTCATTAAGCAATAGTAATTCGTTTCTCTATGGCTCATAAGAATTGTCAACCTCTTGATCTAACAATGTCCTATGTTAATCTACCATTGTGTATATAAACAATCCCCTCTCTCGAGTGTCGGATTCTTATATTAATTCATCTAATTGGTGGCCAATCAACTAGAGCATTAAGAACAAGTAGATTAAATAAACACAATTGAAATCATCCAAACAACATCACAAAGTAATTTCAATATGCCCAAAGTTGGTTACATCGACTCTAGGAAAAAGGAGTTTAGTTCCTAGACATCATAATAAACATCCAAGAAATCAAATTTAACATCCCAAGAACAAATATGGAGAAAAAGGTAAAAAAAGATGGAGTTTCAATGGGGCTAAATTAATCTTGAAGTCTTTAGCAGCAACCTCTCTTAAAATTCTGATAAAAATACTATTTATAAGGTTTCCAAATACTAAATCGCGAAAGGCCACGTGGCAAAACAGTGTTGCCCTAATCAAACTGCTATGCTACGGCAATGGTATTAATTCCTCAAATCTACTCTACACTATCCAGTTTCTTCTATTGCTGCAACATAAGTCACGATCAGCACCTTGTAACTTCAATTCTTCACGAAATCATCAAAACCAGCTCCAAAAGCCTTGACTTCTCCAAATTGTTCTTTTTCCTGCACAAGTACACAAAACACAAAACATACCTAATATTACAAAGAACAAATCAAATAACTAAGTAAAAAGGGTCCTAAACATATATAAAATTTAGTGCTAACAAATACCCCAAACTTAGAAATTTGCTTGTCCTCAAGCAAAGACATACTAGACATAAAACAAATAAAGACTCTCAACCATACTCAGCTCACATGCTTGTTATACTAAATTAGGATTTTGCTCAAGAATTCATAAGGTTCTCAACTTAAGACAAATTTCAGATTTATATTGTTTAAGCCAACCAAAACAAACAAATCCCCCTTCACTCTTCACTTTTCACTTGTGTGTGGGTGTACAATCATTTACTCAAATTCATGCACTCAAGTGTTAATGCAAAACCTAAATAAGAATTAAACACAAGACTTCATATGCTTGAATTAACTACTACTTTCCACTAATAAAGACTCATGCATAACCAAGAATCAAAAGGACTTTTCAAGGGTTGTAATGTAAGGCTAGGGTTTAGGTGGGATAAAGGATATAATATGAAATTCAATCCACCTAAAGCACTATAATCACCCTTGGACTTAATTTGTTTTGAGCTCATGAATCACTACCTAACTTCATTCATTCTCGAGTTTGATTTTTTTTAAAAAAAAAATAAACCACCCCTATTTTCTTTTAAGCTCGTCCCCCAATCAAAAAAAAAATTGATTAATAGCACTTCAAGTAAGGGACCAAAAGAAAAGGATAATCAAACAATTAGGCCATGGCTTGTAATATGGTTAGATAACAATAAAATGGAAAAATTAGGCTCAAAGGGTTTTCCAAAGGATTAATATAATTGGGTAGGCTTGAAAGGTTCAATCTCAAAACAAAAATGGCCTAGATCATTTTCCTAATTATGCATGGTCTATCAATTTTGCCTCAAGTAATAAATAATCAAGTTCTAGAGTATTTTTGGTTTCACAAATCAACACAATAAGTACATAGACTGAATATGATTGGTGCATAAATTTAAGTGAAAAGATTCAAGTGAAGCTTTCTATCCACATGCCAATACTCAAACAATAAAATCATCCATTTAATCAAAAGTTGATACTTTCTTGCAATATCCATCTTCGGCCACAATCTAGAAAACTAACCTTTAAAACCGAGTATAATTGTCACACAAACATACAAACATGAAACAAATAACAACTACTAAAAGTATTTAAACAGGCACACAAAGCACAAACATAACTCCCCCAAACTTAATACTTTCATTGTCCTCAATGAAAAGATAGGAAAAGGTGTCAAAGAGGACTTCCCTGGGAGTATTCTAGCTGTCATCATCCTCCTCGGAGCTGACCTCAGCATCAGCATCCTTGGGTGCATCTTCTTCCATTTCATTATCAGCTGCATCTCCTTACAGTGGCATACACCATTCTGGTGGTAAGGGAAATTCCACCTCTCCTTGACGACCCCTCAGATTGAGGTATTATACCGATGACCGATTGTAAGTGGCAGCATACTTAAAGAAAGTCTGGTAATCTCGGTCATTATTTCTCACCTCCATCTACAACTCTTTAATCTCATGAAGCAAAGTCTCAATGGAACCTGGAGTGGTGGAAGGTTCAGCTGATGGGCCAGCAGAAGTGTTAACAGAAGGTGGTGGTGGTGCAACAGGAGTAGCAGCTTCTCGTTGAATCAAAGGTACTCTCGGATTTTTGAAAGTGATAGGAGATTTCCTTGCCAATCTCGATTCAAGTTCAGTCCAATACACTCCATACTTCTTACAGAGTCCACAAACCAAGGAAGGGTGAGGTAAACCCCTTTTATTCTCTCTACATATGAACTTTTACATGGACCAAAAATAATAGCTCCAAAATCAATAATCTTTCCTGTCAGAATACAATAAAGTAGAGCTGCTCTGTCCACATCGACACTACTTTTATGGGTGGCAGGCATGATTCTAGAACAGATAAAATCATACCATTCGTGAACATCACATTGAAGTCGGTTGGACGGGAACGACATGGATTCAGCTTCCGACCTCTTTTGCCAATGGGTGTATGGGACTGTCAATTCGTCAATGACATGGACTAGCTCATCATAATCAGTGTGTAGTGTTACTACATAACAGGCGTACTCATCTTGCACCCCTTGCGGAAGGTCCAGATACAAATTAATGGCATTCGCATTGTAGGGAACAAGAACACCCCTAACTTTTGAAGTAGAATGAGTGCTCTCCATGACATTTGCATAAAATTCACAAACCACATCAAGGATAGCATCTTCTGGTTTCCTTGCTAATTTCAACAAATCGAAATCCCTCAGATATTCAGAACACATAGTCCAGCCACCAATGTTAGGCCTAAAGCTCCTCTCAATAATCATGTTTTTATCCATGATTTTCTTAAAATTTACGGCTGCCTGACTATTAACAAACCGAGAGGGATCATAATTGGTTACTACGGGCTCTTTCCTTTGTGGAGATGGGGTTGAACTATCAGTGGCCTGACTAGAACTCTCCATGGTTCATCTAGCTCGGGTCTTAGGTGCCATTATCCACCAATTAGCTCACAAATCAACAAGTACAATTTTCAACAAGACCAAATCGGACTAACACACAAAACAAACCTAAAAATCTCTTCACAAACCAAATCATTCCAACAAAAATCAAACAAACCGAAAAGGGCTTCAAAAATCCAAATTGTAAGAGCCAATAAAATAGCCTCTAGAGGATCGAAAACTACTGTAGAAAGAAGAAAAATACCCAAAATTGAAGTCACGTAGGATTTAATTAGGACCACTTCACGTCTTTATCACCTAAACAACCCACCAATAAAACACTTTCTTCCTTCTCCCAAAGCTTTCGGGTCCACCAAGAGATTTAACCACTAAAATTCGTTGGAAAAGCTACTAAATTAGCATAAAACAACAATATTGGAAGAGAAAAAAATAATGGTTGTGGGGTTTGTCTTTGTACGTTTAAGAGAGCAGAGAAAGAAAGATGGAAGAACAAGAAAAAGAGAGAGTCTGAGAATGAGAGAGTGCGGCCGCCCATTGCTATTTGTGTGGGTAGGGTTATTTGTTTTCAATTTGAAAAGATAAGGTAATCCCATACTCCAATAAAACTTTGCCATGTGTATTCCACTCACCCCATCCTTGAATCTTGTAAACACCTTTTTGTTTCTTTGACCGAATTTCTTCTCTTCCTTTTTCTTATTCGTGGCTTTTTGACTTTGCTATTCGTTGGAGAAGCTACTAAAGCCTTTGCAAAATTTTACTTTTCTTCATTTAAGCTAGTTAACCCTACTAAACATAAATTCAGCCTTTGTCCTTCAAAAGTCTCATCATTCACACACCCATGCATTCTTTCTTCAAAAACCATGACAATTAAACTTCCAAACAATGCTCTTCTTATGCGTATGCCTACAAAATAAAACACAACCTAATTAAATAAATTAAAAAATAAAAATAAAAACACACTACTAAAATCAAATAAAAATAAAAAGAATTTAAAAACTAAAAATCCTAAAAACAAAAATTGGGTTGCCTCCCAAAAGCGCTTAATTTTAAGTCTTCAGCCAGACTTCTTCCAATCTCCTCAATTCAGTTCACCAAGGGGAATGCTTTCTAATTTATGCACCCCCTCCATAATAATGCTTTAAACGCTGCCCATTGACCTTGAACAAGCTCCCATCCGAATTCTTCAGCTCAATTACTCCATATGGAAAAAGTTGGTGTATCACAAACGGTCCTGACCACCTTGAATTCAACTTGCCAGGAAATAATTTGAGCCGTGAATTATACAAGAGAACTTGCTATCCAGGACTGAATTCTTGTCTCATTATCATCTTGTCATGCCATCTCTTGGTCCTATCCTTATAAATCCTTGCATTGTCAAAGGACTCATTCCTCAGCTAATCAAGCTCATTCAATTGGAATAATCGATTTGCTCCAGCCATGTCATAGTCAAAATTGAGCTTCTTAATGGCCCAATAAGCTCGATGCTCAAGCTCTACAGGTAGATGACATGCCTTACCAAATACCAACCTATAGGGAGACATCCCAATTGGAGTCTTATAGGTTGTTCTATATGCCCAAAGCGCATCATCTAACTTGTTAGCCCAATCTTTTCTATTCAGATTTACAGTTTTCTCCAAGATCAACTTCACTTCTCAGTTTGAAATTTTAGCTAGACCATTTGTCTGTGGATGATAACAGAGAGCTACTTTATGTTCAATTCCATACTTTGACATCAAACCACTGAAGACTTTGTTACAGAAATGAGTGCCTTCATCACTCAAGATGGCCCTTGGAGTATTGAACCTTGTCAAAATATTCTTGTGTAGAAACTGAATCACCACTTTTGCATCATTTGTTGGTGTTACTATTGCCTCTACCCACTTAGAGACATAATCAATAGCAAGGAGAATGTATAGCTTCCCAAAAGATGGAGGAAACGACCCCATAAAATCGATACCCCATACATAAAAGATTTCCACTTCTAGAATATTTGTCAAAGGTAATTCATGCCTTCTTGAAATGTTTCCAACCCTTTGACATCTGTCACATGTTTTTACAAATATGTAGCTATCTTTAAACACACTAGGCCAATAAATACCTGATTACAGCACCTTTGTTGTTGTACGTTCTGCACCAAAATGGCCTATATATGCTGCATCATGACAGTGGTGCAGAATTTCTTGAACTTCGTCTTCTGGTATGCACCTTCTTATAATCTGGTCTAGACACTTCTTAAACAGCAGAGGGTCATCCCAAAAATAAGAGTTGACATCATGGAAGAATTTCTTCATCTGTTGATAAGTTAAACCACTTGATATTAATCCTCCTGCTAAGTAATTCACTATGTCTGCGAACTAGGGCAGATTTGCATCAATCTTCATTATTGTTTCATCTGGAAACTCCTCTTGAATAGGTTGTTCTTGCTGAATTTCAGATTGCTTCAACCTAGACAAATGATCAGCTACAACATTTTTGGATCCCTTTTTGTTCCTGATCTCAAAATCAAATTCTTGCAAAATTAAGATCCATCTAATAAGTCTGGGTTTGGCATCCTTCTTCGCAAATAGATACTAAATAGCAGCATGGTCTATATAGACAATGACCTTGCCCCCAATTAAGTATGGTCTGAACTTGTCAAATGCATGTACAACTGCAAGCATCTCTTTCTCCGTTATTGTGTAATTTTTTTAAGCTTCATCTAAGGTCCTGTTTGATTAATAGATAGCCCAAAAAATCTTGTCTCTTTTCTACCCAAGGATTGCTCCAATTGCAAAATCACTCGCATCGTACATCAGTTCAAACGGTTCTATCCAATCAGGTGCGATCAAAATAGGTGCAAAAATAAGCTCTTTCTTGATCTTTTCGAACGCCTGCAAGAAAAGATCATCAAAGACAAAATCAGCATCTTTTTCTAATAAATTGCATAAAGGTTTTGAGATCTTCAAAAAGTCCCTGATAAATCTGCGATAGAAGCCTGCATGTCCCAAAAAGCTCCTCATGGCTTTGATTGATTTTAGAGGGGGAAGCTTTTCAATAACAACGACTTTAGCTCTATCCACCTCAATGCCATGAGCTGAAATTTTATGTCCAAGGATGATTCCTTCTTGCACCATAAAATGACACTTCTCCCAATTTAAGATGAGATTCGTCTCTTCACATCTCTGCAAAACAAGTGCCAAATTAGATAAACATTTATCAAAAGTCTTACCAAATACCGAGAAGCCATCCATGAAGACTTCTATTATCTCTTCAACCATGTCAACGAAGATCGACATCATGCATCTCTGGAAGGTCGTTGGGGTGTTACACAAACCAAAAGGCATCCTCCTATATGTGAAAGTTCTATATGGGCAAGTGAAGGTTGTTTTCTCTTAATCTTCTAGCGCTATCGCAATATTGTTATAGCCTGAGTAGCCGTCTAAAAAGCAATAATAACTGTGCCCGGCTAATCTAAATAACATTTGGTCAATGAACGGAAGTGGGAAGTGGTCTTTTCTAGTAGCTTTGTTCAGCTTCCTATAATCGATACAGACTCTCCAACCTGTTACCGTTCTGGTGGATATGATTTCATCGTTGGTGTCACGAACTACTATCATTCCACCTTTTTTAGGCACAACCTGCATAGGACTCACCCAAGAACTATCAGATATCGCATATATTGTACCAGCATTTCATAATTTCAAAATCTCATCTCTAACAACTTCTTTCGTTGCTGGATTCAGTCTTCTCTGTGGTTCAATAAAGGGTTTATGATTTTCCTCTAACCGAATTTTGTGCATCACAACGGAGGGACTAATTCCTTTGATGTCAGCAATGGACCATCCAATTGTCGATTTGTGCTCTCTTATGATTCTAAGCAACATGTCTTCCTCTGCAGCAGATAAAGATGATGAAATAATCAGAGGAAAAGTATTATCATCACATAAGAAAGCATACCTCAAATGGCTTGGTAATTCTTTCAATTCGGTTTTGCCTTCTTTTTTCTCACTTACCTGCGACTTGTCAATCTTTTCCTTAGTTGTTGTAGTCGCACTTTCTAATGGGTTAGCTTCCAAAGTAGCAACACAATTTTTAATTTCATCAGTTAATAATTCATCATCTAAATTAGAAACTGAATTTACTAGACATTGAGCCATAGGACTGGTTGGTGCTTCTTTTGTTCCAACTTCCCGTACACAACTTTGCACCACTTTAATCAACTTACAAGTCTCTGGCTCATCAGCGAATTTCATCGCCTTATAGATGTTGAACATAACTGATTCATCATTCATCCTCAAGGTTAATTGCCCTCTCTGAACATCGATTAGTGCTCTCCAGTGGCAAGGAATGGTCTCCCAAGTATAAGCAAAATTTTGCAGTCCTCTTCATAATCTAAGACTACAAAATCGGCAGGAAAAATTAGCTTATTAACTTTAACAAGTTCATCTTCTACTATACCTTTGGGATAAGTAATCGATCTATCCGCTAGTTACAGTGTTATGGTGTTCGGCTTCACATCTCCAGGACCTAGGCTCCTGAAAATAGATAAAGGCATTAAATTTATGCTAGCACCTAAATCACATAATGCCTTACCCACTTTCAATCCTCCAATCTCCCATGGAATAGTAAAGTTTCCATGGTCTTTCAATTTTTACAGTAACTTCTGCTGTAAAATCGCACTGCATTCCTCTGTCAAGTTGATAGTTTCATAATCCTCAAGTCTCTGTTTCTTTGACAGTACCTCTTTCATGAATTTCACATAATGCAGCATCTGCTGCAACGCATCAACAAATGGAATGTTAATATGTAATTTCTTAAATATATCTAAAAATTTCTTAAACTCAGATTCAATCTTCCTTTTATACAAAGCATGAGGATAAGGAATAGATGGTTTTAACAAAGGAGGATTATCAAAAAAATTTTACTAAAAGGTTTAGAATTAACTCATTGTTTAACCGTTTCTGATTTGGCATCCTTTGACACAACAGGTTCGGCCTGCTTCTTCTATACCTCAGTGATTAGCGTAGTTTCTTCCTTCTCTGCTACCTTTGGCGGCTCATAGGTTTTCTCACTTCTTAAAGATGTAGCATTGCAGTGATCTTTCAGATTTAGCACTGTATCACTAGAGAACTTACCTCTTTCATTCAAAGAACTGACAGCTGCAGCTAACTGTCCCAAAGTAGTCTCAACAGACTTCATTTGTGCACCAAGACTAGTACTCATCTCTGACACTTTAGCTTCCATAGTGTCTAATCATGCATCAGTTTTGCTAAATCGTGTTCTAGTTTCAACCATAAACTTCTCAAATTCGTTCCTTCTAACTCCACCATAACCTTGGGGATTCCCTTGGTTATTGAATCTTGTATTGCTATTACTTGCTGCTGGTGGGTTTAGAAAATTCTTAGAATTATCATAAGATAGATTCTCATGGTTTCTAAATCCTGGCTAGTAATACTTTGGAACCTGATTTCCCTGAAAACTAAAGTTACGATTATTAACATAATTCACCTGCTCCAAATCCATCCCTATCAAGTTAAGATTTGCGTCGTCAGGATGAATCATAGCTGCGGCCCTTGTATACCCATTGAAGCCATTTGTGTCAAAATCTACTCAAGTCTTGCTAGAATGGCTGTTTGCATATCTAACTCATGCATACCTTCTATTCTTCTGATATTAGCTCTTTCACCTGGCCATTGACTGCTGTTTATAGCCATGTCCTCAAGTAACTGCATAGCCTGATCAGGTGTCTTAGGCCATAGTGAACCTCCTGTTAAGGCATCCACAATAGCTCTTATCTGCGGAGTCATGCCTCTATAGAAAACCTGTATCTGGTTTCCTTCATCATATCCATACTGAGGGCATCTATGCAATAACTCTTTAAATCGCTCCCATGCCTCATGTAATGGCTCTTGGTCTAACTGTGTGAACTGGGCAATCTCTAATCTCATCTGCATAGTATTTCCTGGTGGAAAATACTCTGCTAAGAATTTCTGTGCCATCTCTGCCCATGTCAGAATGCTTCCTGTTGGTAGATTTTGATACCAACTCAAGGCTTTATCCCGAAAAGAGAAAGGAAATAACCTTAGCCAAATAGCATCATCAGAGGCTCCATTAATCTTAATGGTGCTACAAATCTATAGAAAACTTATCAAATGTGTATTAGGATCCTCCATAGCCGAACCTCCAAATTGGTTTTACATAACCATGTTGATCAATGTCGGCTTTAATTCAAAGTTATTGCAGTTCACATGAATCTCTCTTATAGTAGTGAAATTTTGATTCACAACTGGGGTGAAATAATCGCGTATAGCTAGCCGTTGCTGATTATCATTTGCCATGATTAAATTTCGGTCTTTCTCTTCAAATCTGTTTTGGCGAATTTGTCTGATGGTTCTCTCAAGCTCTGGATCTAACTCTTATATATCTGCACTTCCACTGTTGCGAGTTTTTACCATTCACCTAAAAAAAATCGTAGATAATAAATTAAAACAAAAATAAAAATAAAAGTCTAAATTAAAGTAAAGGCTATTGGGGAACAGTGTCAATGAGAAACTAGACAACAGTTTCCTGGTAACGGAGTCAGAAATCATGTTGTCCTAAATGGAACACTACTGAAAGTGCACAGGTCAGTTTTCGAGTATAGAGTAAATATGAGTATCGTCCCACAGAGAACTGTGTCTACCGCTAATTATTATAATCAACAACAGCTTTATCTAGAAAATCAATGACTGTTGGTTAAAATCCTATTTAAATATTCTAACTATTAACTACGAAACAAATTAATTAAAGCAAATCACAATAATCACGAATGAAAATATCAATACCAAAATATTCCTAGAAAATCGATTTCACCTAACTAGGGTTCTTGTAACTCCTTTGATCAATTGTTCTTTTGATTTCAAATTATTTATAGCCGAAGTTATTTCCTGTTTATCTCTCTCAAGTTTTAAACAGTCATACCCAATTTACCTAATCATAACCTCTCGATTCAGAATCAAAAAAATAGGGTTCATTAAGCAATAGTAATCTGTTTCTCTATGGCTCATAAGAATTGTCAACCTCTCGAACTAACAATGTCCTATGTTAATCTACCCTTGTGCATATAAACAATCCCCTCTCTCGAGTGCCGAATTCTTATACTAATTCATCTAATTGGTGGCCAATCAACTAGAGCATTAAGAACAAGTAGATTAAATAAACACAATTGAAATCATTCAAACAACATCACAATATAATTACAATATGCCCAAAGTTGGTCACATTAATTCTAGAAAAAAGGAGTTTAATTCCTAGACATCATAATAAACATAAAAGAAATCAAATTTAACATCCCAAGAACAAATATGGTGAAAAAGGTCAAAAAGATGGAGTTCAATGGGGCAAAATTAATCTTGAAGTCTTGAGCAGCAGCCTCTCTCAAAATTTTGATAAAAGGACTATTTATAAGGTTTCCAAATACTAAATCGTGAAAGGCCACGTGGCAAAATAGTGTTATGTGAGATCTAAGAATTTTAGACATATTTTAATTATGTAATATGAACTTGAAGTGTAATTTATTGAGCTAAGTGAAATGTATATGTGATAAATGAGAAATAATCCAAGTAGTGAATTGTGGAAATTATATTTAGAGATTTACATGTTAAGTGTTTAACCTAAGTGTGAAACTATGAGGTCAGATCGATCTTGGAGAAGGAGAGATCGATCTGGTGAGTTAAAAATGACAAGGAATGAGGAAAGTAAGTGAGCAGATCGATCTCCAATGGAAGAGGATCGATCTCCTTATGATTCTGTTTGAGAAAAGATCGATCCCATAAGGAAGGGATCGATCTCCAAATGTTTCTGTTTGAGAGAAGATCGATCTCCTCAAGGAGCAGATCGATCTCATGAAAATATTAAGAGATCGATCTGACCCCTCGACAGATCGATCTCCTAGGCATAAAATTGCCCAAAATAGTCCCTAAATTCAAAAGCAAATTGATCTCATCAAGAGCCAGATCGATCTCCTACCCTCCGTCTATATAAGGAACCCCTGCTTTCTCGTGCAATTTCATTTTCTCTCTCTTAAAAACCCTATTTTCACCCGAGCCCTAGCTTTCTCACTCATCTAAAGCACCCATTTTTGTCCAAATCAGAGGTTGTGGCAAGAAGGAAAGTTGTTTCTCAGCGAAGGGAGAACAACATACTTGGAAATTGAAAGACGGATTGAATCGAGGCAAGAGATAAGCTCTCCACAAGTTTTTGGTAATTTCTAAACCTCGATCTTGATATTTGAGATGATTTTGTTGATAATGGTTGATGGCATTGTGTTGAAATAGTTGGAAAATGATTAGGGATTGATGAAATTACAATGTAGTTGGAGTGATGATGATATTTAGCAATTTTGGTAATTTTGGGAATTTTGAGTTATAAATGGAAATTTAGACAATGTGGTGAATTAGCATAGATATTGTGGCATGGGAAGTGTAGGATGTTGAGATGTTGTGAATGAGATTGTGGATTGTGATAGAGTTATGAGAATTGAGAGATTTGAGGTGTTATGAGCATTTATGCTCGATTTTGAGAATTGAGGGTACTGTGATGATGAATATTGATGTTTTAACATCGTTTGAACAGCTCGGGAGTTCCAGAGTGTGATGCGAGACTAGTCCGTGACAAGGGGGAAACGATTGCACTATACGAGGTGCAATGAGGTAAGGGAAACTAAACCATTTGTGTGTATGATTTGTGAACTATTATAGCATGATTTGCGATTTATAAAATAAGCATGTTTGATGTGTTGTGTTTTGATAAGAATGCACACGATTTTATAGCCGGTTGGAGCCCAATGTTTTTATAAGTTTATAAGCTACGAGTGAAACCGCTTTATAAACCGTTGAGTTTGTGTGAGAAATGAATTGGGCTCTACGTTAAGGCAATATTGAGATTTGAGAAATGTGTGCGTGTTTTGCCGGTTGGAACTTAGTTTTAATATGTTTTGTGTTGAGAACAAAACGGTTTTAAATGAGTTTTACGAGAGAAAAAAACTGTGAGTTCTACGGGAAAGCAAACCAGTTTTATATGATAATGGCTATTGATAAAGACTTAGGTGTGTAAATTTTGAGTACACATCGGGCATTGCTTTGGTAGCATGTAAGTCCGATTCTTCTCCGTTTTGGTAACGTGAGATCCCCTATTCTGTGGCTGCGCCACGTATATTTGGTGGCTGTGCCACGAGCGAACCCTATTATGTGGCTGTGCCACATATATTTGGTGGCTGTGCCACGAGCGAACCCTATTCTGCAGCTGTGCCACGTATACTTGGTGAATGTGCCATGTGAGATCCCCTATTCTGTGGCTGTGCCACGTATATTTGGTGGCTGTGCCACGTATATTTGGTGGCGGTGCCACATGAGATCCCCTATTATGTGGCTGTGCCACGTATATTTGGTGGCTGTGCCACGAGCGAACCCTATTCTGTGGCTGTGCCACGTATATTTTGTGGCTGTGCCATGTGAGATCTCCTATTCTGTGGCTGTGCCACGTGTGTTTAGTGGCTGTGCCACGTGTGAATCTAAATCTGTGGCTGTGCCACGTACAAACCAAAATCAGTGGCTATGCCACGTGTGTTTGGTGGCTGCGCCACATGCATTATTATTACAGTGATTTTATCACCTATATTGAGAAAGCAATTATCGCATTGTTTTCATATGCTCGTTACTGCTCTATACTGAGCCTTTTATTTCATGTTTCCACATGGTTTTGAGATATGAGAATGTTGTTTTGAGAACTTTCATGCTATGATTTCAAATGAGTATACTGAGTTTCACATACAAATAAATATTTTATGATGTGCATTATGGTTTATATAATGAGTCCCTTACTCTTTTACTGAGCGATTTAGAAGCTCACCCTATTTTCTTTCCCCCAGATTTCTTCAAGTAAAAAGGGTTTCCCTGCGACGTACGGAGTAGTGGCTAGTGGAGGACTGGAGCTCCAGGCATATATTGTGGTTTGAGGTATCATTTATCTTTTCATGTACCCAGACGATTATGGTAATTACAAACACTTTATGTATAACCTTGTATGGGATGTATTAGGATTAATTAACTTAACATTGAGAAATGTATGTGATATGATATATATACTATCTAATGATGAGATCCTGAGGTATGATATGCATGATGATGTATGACACTACATAGGAATGCACCCTTAATTGTGATTTGATGAGTAAAAAGTTTTAAATTTGCCCTATTTTTCGCGTTTTCGGGGCGTCACAGAGTTTTCTTGGTATCAGAGCTTAGGGTGTCTAGTACTGTCAGTGTCGGTTAAGTGAAATAGAATACATCCCAAGTGTCTGTAATAGTCTGGTCATGAACTAAATTTGAGGATTGAGATTTCAATCGATTTTGATATGTACGCGTAGGAGATGAGTTGAGATAGAGAATGAGTGGACGACGAGGTCGTTCGAGGAGGCAGGCAGAGTCCCTTCCGCCACCTGCCCCACAACCAGAGAGTCCTAACTCTCGATTTAATTGAATTGAAATCAATGTGAGGCAAGGTTTTGAGCAAATGGCAGCGCTATTCGCGCAACACTTTGGAGTTAATGCCTTGGGTACTACTCCTACACCACCACAAGGACCTCCCGTACCCCAGTACAGATGGACCCAGTGCCTCTCGTCACTCAGCCTGATGACAGAAGTGTGGTCTGACTGAAGGATTTTCTTAAGATGAATCCACCCGCATTTAGGAGAAAGAAGGATCCTATAGAGGCTGAGGAGTGGCTGACGGAGTTGAGAATTATATTTGATTATCTGGGGTGCACCGATGTTGAGAGGGTTAGTATGAGTATCTATATGTTGAAGGGGAGAGCTCGAGATTGGTGGGGTACTACCTAGGGTATTATGATGTCCCGCCAGGATGTGATCGGTTAGGAAGAGTTTCAGACAGCCTTTAGGACCCAATATGTACCACGAGCCGCTCAGAGAAAGAAAGAGGCCGAGTTTTTGAGTTTGGTACAGGGTGATATGTTTGTGGATGACTATGAGAGCCAATTCGCCACGCTATTGAGATATGACCCAAAGACCTTCAAGAATGAAGAGCTCCGCACAGAGAAGTTTATGTATGGATTGAAGCCCATCATCAGAGATAGAGTGATAAGGCTATGTATTACTGAGTTTGGAGATACTCTGGGACGAGCACAAGAGATTGAAAGAGGAATTGAAATGGTACAATACCAGAACGAGCTCAGAGCGGTGAACAGAGATAAGGGCAAGAGGCCAGGATTTTCCAAACAGATGCTCGGAGAGGTTCCTTCAGAAGAGGAAGGATTGAGGTGCAGAATGGTAGATTAGAGAGACCCAGAGGTTACCCTAACATTAGGGAGACCCCTCAAGATGTCAGGCCTGAGCTAAGGATTTGCAAAAATTATGGTCGAATGCATGAGGGAAGTTGTACTGGGTTGATCCATGGATGTTTTAGATGTGGAGACATGGGTCACATGGTGAAAGACTACCCTCAACCTCAGAAACCACATGTTCCGGAGCCCACTAGACAACAGCCTCAAAGAGTGAACCCCCAGAGACAGGCCACTGCTGCAGAGAAAGGGAAGAAGCCTGTTACACAGGGACGTGTGTTTACCCTAGATAAGGAGACCGTAGACACTTCTGTAGAAACTATAAGAGGTACACTCTCTGTCTGTGATTATAAGACTCATGTGTTAATTGATCCAGGATCCACGCATTCGTTCATTTCTGAGCTTTTTGCATGTAGATTAAACTTGAAGTTTGAACCTCTAGAATATATACTACATGTAAATACCCCTATGCATGAATCCCAGAGAACTGAATTAATTTGTAGAGGATGTGAAATAAAGGTGGGAGATAGAGTGATGTTAGCTGATCTAATCATGTTAAATATACATGGGTTTGATGTAATTTTGGGGATGGATTGGTTGGCAACCAATCGAGTGAGTTTAGACTGCTACAGTAAGATTGTAACTTTCTCCCTACCTGAACCTTACAGTGTACGTTTGAAATATTGAGTAAATAGATGTATGAAATTTTGTAAGCAATTTGAGAATTTTAATATTATTTTTTAGAGTATTAAATATGGTTGTTCATGTGAAGGTTATGAAACACTCATCTCAGATGATGAGCGGGAACATCCGAGGATTGAGGATATACCTGTGGTGTGTAAATTTTTGGATGTTTTCCTAGATGAATTGCCAGGTTTGCCACCAGAGAGAGAGCTGGAGTTTACCATTGATTTGGTACCAGATACTCAGCCGATCTCTAAACCTCCCTACAAGATGGCATTAGTGGAACTTGAGGAATTGAAGAAACAACTACAAGAGTTATTGGATCAAGGTTTCATTAGACCCAGTGTTTCACCGTGGGGAGCACCGGTTTTATTTGTTAAGAAGAAGGATGGTAGTCTCAGATTATACGTAGACTACCGATTATTAAATAAAGCCACGGTGAAGAATAAATACCCACTGCCCAGGATTGATGATCTACTTGATCAACTAAGAGGGGCCTCAGTCTTTTCTAAGATTGATTTGAGATCGGGCTATCACCAATTAAGGATCAAGGAAGAAGATATTTCGAAGACGGCCTTCAGGACGAGGTATGGCCATTATGAATTTCTGGTGATGTCCTTTGGATTGACGAACGCTCCTGCAGCATTTATGAGATTAATGAACGAGGTGTTCAGAGACTATCTAGATAAATTTGTGATAGTCTTTATTGATGATATCTTGGTGTACTCTCGGTCATATGAGGAACATGCACAACATTTGTGGTTAGTACTGCAGATACTCCGAGATAAGCAATTATATGGAAAGCTTAGTAAGTGTGAGTTTTGGCTAGATCGGATAGCTTTCCTTAGTCATATAGTCTCAGAGGAAGGAGTATCAGTGGATCCAAGTAAAGTAGAGGCTCTGCTTAACTGGGAAAGCCCGAGGACAGTTACAGAGGTGCGAAGCTTCCTTGGTTTGGCAGGGTATTATAGAAGATTTGTGGAAGGATTTTCCAAGATTGCCACTCCTTTGACTAAGCTCACGCGTAAGGAAACTCCATTTATATGGACTGATCAATGTGAGCTCGGTTTTCAGGAGTTAAAAAGGAGATTAACAGTGACACCTGTGTTGACTATTCTTGAGGGATCAGGAGGATTTTCGGTGTATAGTGATGCATCTCATCAAGGATTGGGGTGTGTGCTTATGCAGCACGGAAGGGTGGTCGCATATGGATCGCGACAATTGAAAGACCATAAGCGGAATTACCCCACACATGATCTGGAGTAAGCTGCTGTAGTATTTGCCTTGAAGGTCTGGTGACACTACTTATATGGGGAAAAATTCCAGATCTTCACTGATCACAAGAGTTTGAGATACCTCTTTGATCAGAAAGAGTTAAACATGAGACAAAGGAGATGGATGGAACTCCTTAAGGATTATGACTGCGAGATTCTATACCATCCAGGTAAGGCGAACGTAGTTGCTGATGCCCTGAGCTGGAAGAGTATGATATCTGCTATGATGATCAGGGAATGGAATTTACTGAAGCAGTTAGTCGAACTCTGGATCAGAGTTAAAGAGGTGGAGATTGGGTTCTTAGCTAGCTTGCGAATAGAGCCCAGGATCATTGATCAGATTAGAACTGGGTAGCGCAGTGATCAGAGGTTGATAGATATGGTTAGCCAAGCTGAACAGACTTTGTAGTCAGATCTCACAGTCAGTGAGGATGGATTGTTGAGATTCAGAGGACGGATTTGTGTACCGGACGATGATACCCTAAAGAGATAGATACTGAGAGAATCTCACTGCTCGCGATACACCATGCACCCAAGGAGTACTAAGATGTACCAAGATTTGAGAAAGGTGTACTGGTGGAGTGGTATGAAGCGAGACGTGGCAGAGTATGTGGCCAGGTGTTTAGTATGCTAGCAAGTGAAAGCTGAGCATCGGAAGCCTGGAGGACTACTACAGCCTTTATCGGTACCTACATGGAAATGGAAGCATGTCACCATGGACTTTATTATGGGTTTACCGAGGACCCAAAGGGGTCGTGATGCGATATGGGTCATAGTGGATAGACTGACCAAGAGTGCCCACTTCTTTGCCATCAAGAGCACAGATACTGTGGATGCCTTAGCTGAGTTATATGTCAGCGAAATAGCTAGATTACATGGGGCTCCAATGAGTATTACTTCTGATAGAGATTCCCGATTTGCTTCCAGATTTTGGACCCAATTTCAGGAGTCTATGGGATCTCGATTGAGTTTCAGTACTGCCTATAATCCTCAGACAGATGGTCAGTCAGAGAGGACTATTCAGACCCTGGAGGATATGTTGAGGGCATGTACGATGGATTTTAAGGGATCGTGGGATGATCACCTGCCCCTAGCAGAGTTTGCGTACAATAACAGCTATCATGCAAGTATTGGAATGGCACCTTTTGAGGCTCTATATGGTAGGAGGTGTAGATCCCCTGTAGCTTGGGAAGAAGTCGATGACAGAAAGATAAATGCTCTCGAGCTTATTGAGCAAGCTGTATAGAGTGTGAAACTCATATGTGAGAGATTACGGGCTGCACAAAGTAGACAGAAAAGCTACGCGGATGTGCGTAGACGGCCACTCGAGTTTGATGTTGGCGATGTAGTATTTCTGAAAATATCACCGAGTAAGGGTATCATGCGATTTGGAAAGAAAGGGAAATTGAGTCCTCGATACGTAGGACCATTCGAGATTCTTGAGAGAGTGGGAGAGGTAGCCTACAGATTGGCATTACCCCCACAGATGTCTGGAATACACAATGTTTTTCATGTAACTATGTTGAGGAAGTACCACCCGAACCCGTCTCATGTCATAGAGTATGACGAGATGGGCATACAAGAGGACATGAGCTATACTGAAGAACTCGTCCGGATTCTCGATAGAAAGGAGAGGGTACTTAGAACTAAGAGCATCCCATTAGTGAAAGTTTTGTGGAAACATCACTCAATGGAAGAGGCAATGTGGGAACTAGAGAATCTCATGAAGGAGAAATACCCCCATCTATTTGACTAGTTGAGTTGAATTTGGAGGACCAAATTCTTTTAAGGTGGGGAGGATGTGAGATCTAAGAATTTTAGACATATTTTAATTATGTAATATGAACTTGAAGTGTAATTTATTGAGCTATGTGAAATGTATGTGATAAATGAGAAATAATCCAAGTAGTGAATTGTGGAAATTATATTTAGAGATTTACATGTTAAGTGTTTAACCTAAGTGTGAAACTATGAGGTCTTGGAGAATGAGAGATCGATCTGGTGAGTTAAAAATGACAAGGAAGGAGGAAAGTAAGTGAGCAGATCGATCTCCAATGGAAAAGGATCGATCTCCTTATGATTCTGTTTGAGAGAAGATCGATCTCATGAGGAAGGGATCGATCTCCAAATGTTTCTGTTTGGGAGAAGATCGATCTCCTCAAGGAGCAGATTGATCTCATGAAGCCATTAAGAGATCGATCTCACCCCTCGACAGATCGATCTCCTAGGCATAAAATTTCCCAAAATCATCCCCAAATTCAAATGCAGATTGATCTCATCAAGAGCCAGATCGATCTCCTACCCTCTGTCTATATAAGGAACCCCTACTTTCTCCTGCAATTTCATTTTCTCTCTCTTCAAAACCTCATTTTCACCTAAGCCCTAGCTTTCTCACTCATCCAAAGCACCCATTTTCGTCCAAATCAAAGGTTGTGGCAAGAAGGAAAGTTGTTCCTCATCGAAGGGAGAACAACATACTTGGAAATCGAAAGACGGATTGAATCGAGGTAAGAGATAAACTCTCCACAAGTTTTTGGTATATTTTAAACCTCGATCTTGATATTTGAGATGATTTTGGTGATAATGGTTGATGGCATTGTGTTGAAATAGCTGGAAAATGATTAGGGATTGATGAAATTACAATGTAGTTGGAGTGATGATGATATTTAGCAATTTTGTTAATTTTAGGAATTTTGAGTTATAAATGGAAATTTAGACAATGTGGTGAATTAGCATAGATATTGTGGCATGGGAAGTGTAGGATGTTGAGATGTTGTGAATGAGATTGTGGATTGTGATAGAGTTATGAGAATTGAGAGATTTGAGGTGTTATGAGCATTTATGCTCGATTTTGAGAATTGAGGGTACTGTGAGGATGAATATTGATGTTTTAACATCGTTTAGACAGCTCGGGAGTTCCAGAGTGGGATACGAGACTAGTCCGTGACAAGTGAGAAAGATTGCACTATACGAGGTGCAAAGAGGTAAGGGAAACTAAACCATTTGTGTGTGTGATTTGTGAACTATTATAGCATGATTTGCGATTTATAAAACAAGCATGTTTGATGTGTTGTGTTTTGATGAGAATGCACACGATTTTATAGCCGGTTGGAGCCCAATGATTTTATGAGTTTATAAGCTACGAGTGAAACCGCTTTATAAACCGTTGAGTTTGTGTGAGAAATGAATTAGGCTCTACGTTAAGGCAATATTGAGATTTGAGAAATGTGTGCATGTTTTGCCGGTTGGAACTTGGTTTTAATATGTTTTGTGTTGAGAACAAAACGGTTTTAAATGAGTTTTACGAGAGAAAAACCACTATGAGTTCTACGGGAAGGCAAACCAGTTTTATATGATAATGGCTATTGATAAAGACTTAGGTGTGTAAATTTTGAGTACACACCGGGCATTGCTTTGGTAGCATGTAAGTCTGATTCTTCTCCGTTTTGGTAACGTGAGATCCCCTATTCTGTGGCTGTGCCACGTATATTTGGTGGCTGTGCCACGAGCGAACCCTATTCTGTGGTTGTGCCACGTATATTCGGTGGCTGTGCCACGAGCGTACCCTATTCTGTGGCTGTGCCACGTGAGATCCCCTATTATGTGGCTGTGCCACGTATATTTGGTGGCTGTGCCACGTGAGATCCCCTATTTTGTGGCTGTGCCACGAGCGAACCCTATTATGTGGCTGTGCCACGTATATTTGGTGGTTGTGCCACGTGAGATCCCCTATTCTGTGGCTGTGCCACGTGTATTTGGTGGCTGTGCCACGTGTGAATCTAAATCTGTGCCTGTGCCACATACAAACCAAAATCAGTGGCTATGCCACGTGTGTTTGGTGGTTGCGCCACGTGCATTATTATTACAGTGATTTTATCACGTTTATTGAGAAAGCAATTATCGCATTGTTTTCACATGCTCGTTACTGCTCTATACTGAGCCTTTTATTTCATGTTTCCACATGGTTTTGAGATATGAGAATGTTGTTTTGAGAACTTTCATGCTATGATTTCAAATGAGTATACTGAGTTTCACATACAAATAAATATTTTATGATGTGCATTATGGTTTATATAATGAGTCCCTTACCCCCTTACTGAGCGATTTAGAAGCTCATCTTGATTTCTTTCCCCCCAGATTTCTTCAAGTAAAAAGGGTTTTCCTGCGACGTACGGAGTAGTGGCTAGCGGAAGACTGGAGCTCCAGGCCATATATTGTGGTTTGAGGTATCATTTATCTTTTCATGTACCCAGACGATTATGGTAATTACAGACACTTGATGTATAACCTTGTATGGGATGTATTAGGATTAATTAACTTAACATTGAGGAATGTATGTGATATGATATATATACTATCTAATGATGAGATCCTGAGGTATGATATGCATGATGATGTATGACACTACATAGGAATGCACCCTTAATTGTGATTTGATGAGTAAAAAGTTTTAAATTTGCCATATTTTTCGCGTTTTCAGGGCGTCACATGTTGTCCTAATCAGACTGCTATGCTGCAGCAATGGTATTAATTCTGCAAATTTGCTCTGCATTGTCCAGTTTCTTCTATTGCTGCAGCATAAGTCACGATCAGCACCCTGTAACTTCAATTCTTCACGAAATCATCAGAACCAGCTCCAAAAGCATTGACTTCTCCAAATTGTTCTTTTTCTGCACAAGTACACAAAACACATAAAACATACCTAATATTACAATGAACAAATCAAATAACTAAGTAAAAAAGGTCCTAAACATATATAAAATTCAGTGCTAACACTTACGATACTCAGCTTTCACTTGCTGGCACACTAAACATCTGGCCACAAAATCTGCCACGTCCTGCTTCATACCACTCCACCAATATACCTTTCTCATATCTCGGTACATCTTAGTACTTCTTGGGTGCATGGTGTATCGTGACCAGTGGGATTCTCTCAGTATCTGTCTCTTCAGTGTATCATCATTCGGTACACAAATTCGTCCTCTGAATCTCAACAATCCATCCTCATTGACTTTGAGATCCTACTGCAAATTTTGTTCAGCTTGGCTAACCATATCGATCAACCTCTGATCATCACGTTGCCCAGTTCTAGCCCAATCCATGATCCTGGGCTCTATTCGCAGGCTAGCCAAAAATCCAGTCTCTACCTCTTTAACTCTAATTCGGAGTTTCACGAACTGCTCTAATAAATCCCATTCCCTGATCATCATAGCAGATATCATACTCTTCCTGCTCAAGGCATCAACAACCACGTTCGCCTTTCCCGGATGGTATAGAATCTTGCAGTCATAATCCTTAAGGAGTTCCATCCATCTCCTTTGTCTCAAATTTAACTCTTTCTGATCAAAGAGATACCTTAAACTCTTATGGTCAGTGAAGATCTAGAATCTTTCCCCATATAAGTAGTGCCGCTAGATCTTCAATGCAAATACCACAACGGCTAACTCCAAATAATGCGTGGGGTAATTTCGCTCATGATCTTTCAATTGTCATGATCCATAGGCGACCACTCTTCTAAGATGCATGAGCACATACCCCAATCCTTGATGGGAAGCATCACTATACACTGAAAATCCCCTTGATCCCTCAGGGATAGTCAACATAGGTGCCGCTGTTAATCTCTTCTTCAACTCTTGAAAGTTGAGCTCACATTGATTGGTCTATATGAATGGAGTCTCCTTGCGCGTGAGCTTAGTCAAAGGAGCTGTAATCTTGGAAAATCCCTCAACAAATCTTCTATAATACCCTGTCAAACCACAGAAACTTCGTATCTCTGTAACTATCCTCGATTTTTCCCAATTAAGCACAGCCTCCACTTTAGTTGGATCAACTGATACTCCTTCCTCTGAAACTATATGACCAAGGAAAGATATCTGATCCAACCAAAACTCACACTTATTAAGTTTTCCATATAATTGCTTATCTCAAAGTATCTGAAGTATTAACCACAATTGTTGTGCATGCTCCTCATAAGACCAAGAGTACACCAAGATATCATCAATAAAGACTATCACAAACTTATCTAGATAGTCTCTGAACACTTCATTCATTAACCTCATAAAGGCTGCAGGGGCGTTCGTCAATCCAAAGGGCATCACTAGAAATTCATAATGGTCATATCTTGTCCTGAAGGCCGTCTTCGGAATATCTTCCTCCTTAATCCTTAATTAGTGATAGCCCGATCTTAAATCAATCTTAGAGAAGACTGGGGCCCCTCTCAGTTGATCAAGCAAATTGTCAATCATGGGCAATGGGTATTTATTCTTTGTCGTGGCTTTATTCAATAGTCGGTAGTCTATGCATAATCTAAGACTACCATCCTTCTTCCTTACGAATAACACCGGTGCTCCCCACGGTGAGACATTAGGTCTAATAAATCCTCGATCCAATAACTCCTGTAGTTGTTTCTTCAATTCCTCAAGTTCCACTAATGTCATCCTATATGGAGGTCTATAGATAGGATGAGTATCTGGTATCAAATCTATGGTAAACTCCAGCTCTCTCTCTCTGGTGGTAAACCTGGCAACTCATCTGGGAAGACATCCAGAAATTCACACACCATAGGTATATCCTCCATCCTCAGATGTTCCCGATTATCATCTGAGATGAGTGTTTCATAACCTTCACATAAATGATCAAATTTAGTACTCTCAAAAGTAACATCATAATTTCAAATTACTTGCAAAAATTCCACACATTTATTTCCTCAATATTTCAAACATACACTGTAAGGTTCAGGGGGAGAAAGTTATAATCTTAGTGTAGCAGTCTAAACTCACTCGATTGGTTGCTAGCCAATCCATTCCCAAAATTACATCAAACCCATGTATATTTAACATCATTAGATCTACTAACATTACTCTATCTCCCACCTTTATTACACATCCTCTACAAATCATATCAGTTCTTTAGGACTCATGCATATCGGTATTTACATGTAAGATATACTCTAGAGGTTCAAACTTCAAATTTAATCTACATGCAAAATGCTCAGAAATAAATGAATGCGTGGACTTGGATCAATCAACACATGAGCCTTATGATTACAAACAGAGAGTGTACCTCTTATAATTTCTACGAAAGTGTCTGCTATTTCCTTGTCCAAAGCAAACACATGTCCCACTGTAACGAGCTTCTTCCCTTTCTTTGCAACAGTGGCCCGTCTCGAGGGATTCACCCTCTGAGGCTGCTGTATAATAGGCTCCGGAGCATGTGGTCTCTGAGGTTGAGGACAGTCTTTCACTCTGTGACCCATGTCTCCACATCTGAAACATCCACGGATCAACCCAGTACAACTTCGTTCATGCAGTCGGCCACAGTCTCTACAAACCCTTATCTTAGGCCTGACATCTCGAGGGGTCTCCCTGATTATAGGATACGCTCTGGGTCTCTCCAATCTGCCTTTTTGTACCTCAATCCTTCCTCTTCTGAAGGAACCTCTCCAAACATCTGCCTAGGAAATCATTGGCATCTTGCCCTTATCCCTAATCACTGCACTGAACTCATTCTGGGATTGTACAATTTCGATTCCCCTTTCAATCTCATGTGCTCGTCTCAGAGCATCTCCAAACTCAGTAATACATAGCCCTATCAATCGATCTCTGATTATGGGCTTTAATCCATACACAAATCTCTCTATATGGAGCTCTTCATTTTTTAAGGTCTCTGGATCATATCTCAATAGAGCGGTAAATTAGCTCTCATAATCATCCACAGACATATCGTCATGTACCAAATTCAAAAACCCTGCCTGCTTCCTTCTTTAAGCAACTCGTGATACATATTGGGCTCTAAAGGCTGTCTAAAACTCGTCCCAACCAATCACATCCTGGCTGGACATTATAATACCCTGGGTAGTACCCCACCAATCTCGAGTGCTCCCTTTCAACATATAAGTGCCCATACTGACCCTCTCAGCATCAGTGCATCCCAAATAGTCAAATATGACTCTCAACTTAGTCAGCCACTCCTCAGCCTCTACGGGATCCTTTTTCCCTTTGAATGTGGGTGGATTCATTTTCAAAAAGTCCTTCAGTCGGACCATACTTCTGTCATCAAGCTGAGTGACGGGAGGCAACGGGTCCATCTGTACTGGGGGCATGGGAGCTCCTTGTGGTGGTGTAGGAGTAGTACCCGAGGCATTAACTACAAAATGTTGCACAAATAGCACTACCATTTGCTCAAAACCTTGCCGCACATCATACTCAATCCGGTTAAATCGAGAGTTAGGACTCTCCGGTTATGGGGCAGGTGGCGAAGGG
The DNA here is from genome assembly GCA_033439115.1 of Firmiana major. Lineage (NCBI taxonomy): Eukaryota > Viridiplantae > Streptophyta > Magnoliopsida > Malvales > Malvaceae > Firmiana > Firmiana major. Next base: position 36,457,550 of record CM065909.1, read on the forward strand.
GGCTCTGCCTGCCTCCTCGAACGACCTCATCATCCACTCATTCTCTATCTCAATACATTTCCTGCACGTACACATTAATTCGATTGAAATCTCAATCCTTAATTTCAGTTCATGACCAGACTTATACAGACACTTGGGATGTATTTTATTTCACTTGACCGACACTGACAGTACTAAACACCCTAAACTCTGATACCAAGAAAATTCTATGACGCCCCCGAAAGCGTAAAAAATAGGCCAAATTTAAAACTTATTTTTCATCAATACTCAATTCTAGGTGCATTCCTGTGCAGTGTCATGCGTCATCATATATATATATTATAAAACTTTCACCTCAGGATCTCATCATCTAATATTTTCATATTTCATAGCGCATACAATCCCTAATACAAATTTAATTTAATCCTAATACATCTCATACATCATTGTACAACAAGTGTCTGTAACTACAACTTTAGTTTGGGTACATGAAATGTTAAAGTATACCTCAAATACAATATATGGCCTGGAGCTCAAGTCCTCCACTAGCCACTACTCCGTACGTCGCAGGGAAACTCTCTTCACTTAAAAAAATCTGAGGGCGATAGAAAAAACAGGGTGAGCTTCTAAATCGCTCAATAAGGGGATAAGAGACTCATTGATAAAATGATGATTTGCACAGCACAATCATTTTGTTTTATGGGTGAAAACCTAATAAATTCAGTAGAAAAATGTAGCTTGAATAATTAAAACATCATCTCAACTCATTTCTCAAAACATGGTAATAAATGGCTCAATACAAAACGATGGTTACAAGCATGTAGAAAATAGAATGCGATAATGGCTTTCTCATAAAGACGTGACAAAATTAACGAGTAGTAATGCACGTGGCGCAGTTATTAAACATAATCTCATGTGTAAAACGAGATTAGGCAAATAAAACTTATATAAAACTTCGTCATGACACATCAATATAATTCTCCTCTGGGTGCGCATCTTAGGCATCCTCAAAAGAGGGAACGTCGATAATATGGTCGTGTACATGGTATATTAGACTTACGCATTACCAGAACAAGGTCCGGTCTTACATGCTACCAGAGCAAAGCCTCTCCTCATGCACACTATCGATCTTACGTGCTACCAAAGCAAGGCCCGAACTTACATGCTACCCAAGCAAGGCCTCCCAGCGCTACCAAAGCGGGGGAAAATATCGGACTTACATCCTACCAAATCAATACCCGGACTTACATGCTACCAGAGCAAAGCCACTCAGCACTACCAGCGTAGGGGTCATCTCACGTACCAAAACGGAGGCATCTCTCTTTACCAAAATGGAGGAATATCGACTTACATGCTGCCAGAGCAACGCCCAGACTTACATGCTACCAGAGCAAGGCCCGATGTATATTCAACATGACATGCCTAAGTCTCAGTAATAGCCATTATCATACCGTATTGCCTTCACTTAGCGCTTATAATGGTTTTTCTCATAAAACTCATCTCAAGACTGTTTTGTATTCAACACAAAACATGTCAAAAATCAAGCTCAAATCGGTAAAACCACGCATACATTTCTCAAATCTCAGTACGCCTTAACGTAGAGCCCAAATCACTTTTCACCTTTTTAAACTCAAAACGGTTGTAAAACAATTTCACATTTAATGTACAACTCATAAAAATTGGGCCCCAACCGGCTATAAATCCGTGTGCAATAACTCATTCACAACTCATAAAAACATGCTTGTTTTCTCAAATCACATTTCATGCTACAATATCATCACAAAATTGTAGACACAAATGATTTTAAGTTTTTCCTTACCTCATTGCACCTCGTATAGTGCAATCATTCTCTCATATCACGGACTAGCCTCACATTCCTCTTTGAAACTCTCGGGTTGTCCGAACGATATTAAGACATTAATAATTCATCTCAATCACATCATTCGAGCACATATTTACTCATATTCTCGTTAAATACAACAAACTTCATTTTTCTTATATTCCTATCATAATCCATATTCTCATCCACTACATTTCAAATCCTACATTTTTCATGCATAATATCCACGCCAAAATCACCTCATTGCCTCAATTCCAATTTATAGATAAAATTCTAAAATTACCACAAATTGTATAATATCATCATCACTCTAACAAAATTACAATTTCATCAACTCAAATCATTTCCTAGCTATTCCATCACAACACCCATAGTCACCATCACCAAAATCACCCTAATATCAAAGATTTAAGCTTAGAAATTTACCCAAAACTTATGGAGAGCTCTATTCACACCACGATTCAATTCGTCCTTCAATTTCCAAGTATGTTGTTCTCCTTTGGATGAGGAACAACTTTCCTTCTTGCCTCTGCCTGAGATTTGGACAAAAATAGGGGTTTTGGAGGAGAGAGAAAGTTAGGGTTGCGAAAATGGCGATTTGAGAGAGAGAGAGATCGATTTCCAGAAAAACAAGGGGTCCTTATATAAGCCGAAGGTAGGAGATCGATCTGTCCTTGATGAGATCGATCTCTCTTTGAATTTGGGAACATTTTGGGGTAATTTTATGCCTAGGAGATCGATCTGTCGTGGGGTAAGATCGATCTCATAATTGCTTCATGAGATCGATATGCTCATTGAGGAGATCGATCTTCTGTTTACAGAATACTTCATGAGATCGATCTGCTCCTTGAGGAGATCGATCTTCTCTTTATAAAAACATTTGGAGATCGATCTACTCGCCTATGAGATTGATCTACCTATAGTTCTTGCACATTTCCTGGATTCTAGAGCCATGAGATCGATCTCTCATCCTTGGAGATCGATCTGGCCTTCACAGATTGCACTGCTGCTGCATCAATTTACAAAAAACACAATGTAAATCTTCCCAAAATCTACCCCATAGTCCATATTTCAATCCATACACATTCAAGACTTAAAAACCTCACCTTCTTATACTTCATCATATTTAAAACTTGCATGTACATTAACATATCATAATTACATACACCAATTTACAATTCTCATAACTGAGGTATACAAAATTCTTAGTTCTCACATGATTAAACCGGATCACGACCAGTGGAAATTAAAAGAAAGTGACTCCTACGAGATTCGAGGTAAGGGACTTATGCTAGCTCTTAGAGATAGCTATGCAGTAAAATTTTGATATTATAGGGCACAAAATTTTACAATGAGTCTATATGTGAATTGTAAATTTTTACACTGAGAAGGGGTAAATTATGAAAAAACCCTAGCTTTGGCCAAAAACGAAAATGCCCGAAACGGCATATCTTGGTCATTTTACCCTGGAAATGCTGTTTTGAGATAAAGTAATGATAGATTGGCTCCCGATTTAGCTATTTACCATAAAATACCTATATTATTAAGTTCAAAGCATTTAATGAGTGATTGAAGAGAAATTGCCCTCTCACTCATACTTTATGATTTGTCGAAGTGAACTCCGTCAGGGATACCATTTTCACCTGAATGGAGCCATCTATTGAATTTCTGTATGAACTTGTGCTGGAGCCAACGTGGTAACAATAGATTTACCAACCTTGCTCGCACATTATTTTAAAAGGATTTTGAGAAAGAAAACGGAGCTGGAGCTAAGTGTAAGTTGTGTGGTACACTAGAGAGCTCGCTCTGGATTTTGAAATCATGCTGGAGCCATCGAGTACTGCTAAGTGTCTTTACTTTGACTATGTTTGCATGTAATTTTCTAAACTTAATGTGATTTTAAGTGAAACCGTGTTAGAGCCCTCAGGTATTGCTATGTGATCTTACTCTGAGTTGCTCGCACATGCTTTTATGAGTTTTACTATGTGATGAGTACAACCGTACTAGAGCCATCGTGTATTGTTAGGTGTTCTTGTACAGACCTGCTCGCACGTGATTTTGAGACAATGGAAATGGGTGATAGTGATACTGAGATGGTAGAGACCTCGAGATTACTCGGTCCCCTCAGCTATATCATAATATATGAGGGTCCACGGAGTACACTGTACCGTGAGTGTTAGCCACAAAGTATGATGTGTTGTGATATCTTAGTGATCTTAGTGGGCTAAAGGGATGGTTTATTCGCCTCCCCAAGCATGAGATTCCCGCACACCTGATCCGTGATTACCTAGAATCCAGTGACTATGGCCATACGTCCCATGTTGTATGATATCATATCCCATCCTAGTCTTATGTATATTGATTTGCTAAGTGTAAAGTTTTTTTTCTAAGTGTGTGCTGTGTGATTGGAAATGAGTATACATATATCCATCTAGCGAATTAATGGTTTCGCATAGATGGAAGTTGTTTTAAATGAATGCATAGGTTTTATAAGGGAAATAAATGTATGTTTTAAGCATTGTAGATAGTGTACTTATCTACATGCTTTCATATTTTCCTTACTGAGCATGTTCGCTCACCCTCTTATTTCCTCCTCTACAGATTCTGCATAGTAGTGAGTCCACTTTAGTTGCTCCTGCTACCATGCTCTCCTGTCTTCTAATGATGTAGAGGTATACACTTATGAAAATTTTGTATCTGTAAAATAGTGCATAGTAAAGCTATCTTTTGTATATGAGGGATGTATATAATAGAAACTGATGTAAACGCTTCCGTATAAATAAAAGTATAGTTTCTATTCCATTTAATTAAATTGAATTATAAAATGGATGAGATGTGGTGATGGATATTGACTCACAGCCCAACTGTTGGTAGTAAGGTAAGTCGTGGAAATGGGTCGTGACACATATGGCCTTTTTCGAAGTGTGGTACTGCCGCAGAACCTTGACCAGAGGGATTGTCTTAAACTGCAATACTTTCTCTTTCCTATCCAAAATCTAAATTGGCTTCTCCAGTGGTTCATACTTAATCACATACGTTGAGTTCGGATGATACTTACGAAGCATCGAAACGTGGAAGACATTATGGATACCCGATAACTCATACGGTAAAGCCAATCTATATTCTTTGTCTCCCACTTGGTTCAAGATCTCTAAAGGCCCAATAAAACGGGGACTCAACTTTCCTTTCTTTCCAAACCTTATTATACCTTTGAAAGGAGAGACTTTTAGAAACACCAAGTCTCTAACTAAAAATTCCAAAGGTCTTCGTCTTAGGTCAGCATAACGTTTCTATCTGCTCTGTGTTGTTCTCAACCTCTCACAAATTAATTGTACATCCTCAAAGGCTTGCTTAACTAGGTCGGGAACAAATATCTTCCTTTCACCCACTTCTTCCAATCCAATTGGAGAATGACACCTCCGACCATACAAAGCTTCATATGATGCCATCCCGATACTCGAGTGATAACTATTATTGTATGCGAACTCTACTAATGGCAAATGGTCATCCTATGAGCCTTTAAAATCTTGTGTACATGCTCTTAACATATCCTCTAATGTCTAAATGGTTCTCTCTAATTGACCATCTATCTGAGGATGGAAAGTTGTGATAAAATTCAATTGGGTCCCCATGGCTTCTTGGAAATGTTCCCGAAAATAAGAAGTGAATCAGGAATCCCTGTCAGATACAATGCTCACTGGAAAGCCATGTAGCATTACAATTTCTCGCACATACAGATCTATCAAGGCACTTAAAGTATATGTGGATTTCATAGCCAAAAATTGGGCGGACTTCGTCAACCTATCAACAATTACCCAAATTGTGTCATGATTCCTCTAGGTCCTTGGTAAACCCATAATGAAATCCATTGTGACATGCTCTCATTTTCATGTTGGTGTTGTAGAGGCAGTAACAACCCTACAATTTTTTTATGCTCTATCTTAATTTGTTGACACACAAGACATCCGACCACAAATTCGGCTATATCATTCTTTATACCTGACCATCAGTAAACTTTTCGAAGGTTCTGCTATATTTTATTACTTCCCGGGTGTAAAGTATACCTCGAGGAATGAGCCTCTGATAATATCAGTTTCTTCAAATGTGGATCATTAAGAACACAAACTGTACCCTAAACCTCAATAGCTCATGAATGCTGATTTCAAAATCTATCACAGTACCCAACTGAATCTGACTAGCCATAACAATATTGTACTGATCATTTCGCTGAGCCTATCAGATTTAGTCAATCAAGTCTGGTTCTAATCTCAAGCTAGCTATCATACCTTAATCAGCAATGTCAGATGGTTTAAAATCCAAATTGAGGTTCGCAAACTGTTCCAGTAGCTCATATTCCCGAATCATCATATAAGATATCATTCCGACATTCTTTTTACTCAAGGCATCTACTACTATATTTGCCTTTCCCGGGTGGTAAAGGATCTCCCAGTCATAGTCCTTCAGAAGCTCTATCCACTTTCTCTGCCTCATTTTTATTCTTTCTGTGAAAATAAGTACTTGAGACTCTTATAATCAGTAAAAATCTGAAACTTCCCTCCATATAGATAATGGCGCCATATCTTCAGTGCAAACACCATAGCTGCCAAATCCAAATCATAGGTTAAATAGTTCTTCTTATGGTCTTTTAATTGTCAGGAATCATAAGCAACTACCTTCCCGTTCTGCATCAATACACAGCCCAAACCTTAGCTAGAAGCATCCATATACACCGAGAAGCCCCTCGAACTGGTGGGTATGGTCATGATAAGTGCGGTGGTCAATCTGTGCTTCAATTCCTACAAGCTTCTTTCACATGCATCACTCTACTCAAATTTGACATTTTTTCACGTAAGCCGCGTCAAAGAAGCAGCTAATTAAAGAAACCCTTCATAGATCTTCTATAGTGCCCTACCAAACATAGAAAACTTTGAATCTCACTAACAGTCTTGGGTCTTTCCCAATGAACTATGGCATCTATCTTGGAAGGAACAACAGACACCCTGTCCTTTAACACAATATGACCTAAAAAAGCTATCTGATCTAGCCAAAAATCACACTTACTGAGTTTAGCATATAACTTCTTTTCTCTAAGGGTTTGCAGAACCATTCCTAGATTATGCTCATGATCTTTCCTGGACTTACAAAATACTAATATATCATTAATAAAAACTATAACAAATCTATCCAGATAAGGTTTAAGTACTTCATTCATCAGTGCCATAAAAGCTGCATGAGCATTTGTTAACCTAAAAGGCATAACCAAAAATTTATAATATCCATATCAGGTCTTAAAGGCTGTCTTGCGTATATCTTCACTTCTAATCTTCAACTGATGGTGCCATGATCTCATATCAATCTTGAAAAAGATTTGTGCTCCTAGCAGTTGATCAAGTAAATCATCTATATGTGGAAGGGGATACTTGTTCTTAATGGCAGCCTTATTGAGCCATCTATAATCAATAAATGATTTAAGGCTCCAATCTTTCTCCTTAACAAATAAAATCGGCACACCTCAAGGTGAGACATTCGGTTTGATAAACCCCTTATCCAGCAATTCTTGCAATTGCTTCCTTAGCTCTTCTAACTCAACCAGAGCCATTCTGTACGGTGGTTTGGATATCAGCTCAGTACCAGGCATCAAATTAACATAGAACTCTATCTCTCTATCTAGAGGGAACCTTGTTAAATCATCCGAAAATACGTCAGAAAACTCACTGACCACGAGAATGTCTCTCAACTCCGGACTTGCCTTATCCGTATCAATTACGTAAGCAATATAACCTTAAAAAAATCACTCGTATAGTTAATACGAATTATTCAGTTATAATCTACTAAATTTCTTTCATTACTTCACAGAAAACTTACAATACATTCTTCGTGCAAGAAAAAGGTTATCGTCTTATTATGACAATCAAGGATGGCATGGTTCGCTGCTAACCAATCCATACCTAGTATCACATCAAAATCATACATATTTAGTAGGATTAGGTCGGCCACCATATTTCTATCTCCTACTTTAAGCTTACAGTCTTTGTATACCAGTTCGATTATTTGACTATCCTTCATTGGTGTCTTAATTAGTAAGATCTTTCCTAAAGGTTCAGGTCCTACATATGATGATAGTTTATACACAAATGCTGCGGATATAAAAGAATGAGTTGCAGCTGAATCAAATAAAGCTAATGCTTTAGTATTAAAAACCAAAATTGTACCTTTAATAACATCGACTGAAGTATCAGCAGTCTCTTGATCTAATTCATATAATCGCCCCTAGTCTGTAACTTGTTTACCCTTTTCTTCAATTGCAGCCTTCTTCTTCGAAGTAAAAGTGGTTGCAAGAGCCTTCATAGGTTCTTTACCTTTCTGTGGGGCTAAGTCAAAAATCTCAGAGCAATCTCTCACTAAGTACCCAGTCTTACCACATCGAAAGCATGCTTCAGTCACCAAATAACAAGGCCTATTACCATGGTTCTTCCCATAAAACTTGCACGTCTCAATAGTAGGTGAAGGCCCACTAATAAAAATACCCTTGGTTGGAGCTGAGGCCTAGTAAGTAGGAGGCTTAATAGTCTTATTTTGTGACTCATCAAAACTTTCTTGTCACTTACCAAACGGCTTCTTACCCTTTCTGGCACCGCTGTCCTCTACCGATCTCTTTCTATCTTGATCCTTACCCTTACCCACCTTGCCAAACTCAGATGTATGCAGTTCATAATCTTGTTTATATAACCGTGCCTAGCAAACTACCTCATCATGGGTACTGATGTCAAATAAGGCTAATCGGGCTCGGATAAAAGTTCTTAATCCATCCATAAATTTTCAAACTTTCCTCACTTCATTACTCATAGTATCCAAATCATATCTCCCCAAAGAGGTGAATCTAGACTCATACTCATCTGCTGATCTGTTCCCTTGAGTTAAATTCAGAAATTCTGTCTATAGCCTTTTCTAGGTAGTATCTAAAATGTACTGTCTTCGAAAAGTATTGAGGAAGATATCCTAAGTGATAATCCGATGTTTAGCCCTTAAGATCGATCTGGTAGACTTCCACCAATGCTCGACCTCCTCTTTCAACATGAAGATTGCAAAAGCAACCTTCTCAATCGTGGTACATCTAAAGAACCCATACAATTTCTCCAACTCATTAATCCAATTTTCTATAATCATTGGATTCTTAACCCTCATAAAAGATGGCGGCTTAAATTTCTAAAATTGCCTCAATCTGTCCAGTTCACAATCATACCCCATCTCATAAATACTCTGCTGTGGGGCCACTAGAGTCGATGAAGGCGGTACAAGTGGGGTGTGAGGTAACACAGTAGGTGGAGAAGTAGAGTATCCTTCTGTCGGTGGCATAGGTCCTGTTTAAGTAGATGTAGGTGTATCAGGTGCGGCTGCCGAAGTAGTTAGTGCAGCCTAGCCAACAATACCCTGTATATTGTCAAATCTTGCCATCACCTGCCCAAACAATGTCATCATCATCTCCATGCCACACTCTATTCTAGCAAAACGGGCTTCGAAGCTCTCTACCAGATTTTGAGCAGTTCGCTCGAATGAAGAGTCATCTCACCTCTCAAGCCTAACCTCATGGCCTCGAGATGATATGCCATTTCGTCTGCTCGAATGACTATGATATCTACCAGTCATAACTATTAGTTTTTCCTGCATTCAGCAGTAAATTCTCAGTAAAACACAGCCAGCTATACTCAATGTATCTAAACAATGTATAGTAATGTTGGGGATGTATACTTTTCTAACTTTCTCTAACTTCTAGCATCAACTCATAGCAAGCCAACCTCGCCCTGATACCAACTTTTGTAACGCCCCGATTTACATATACTTCGGTTGGGCTATGAGTCGATGATAGATCAGTGCAGTAGATCTTAGTATCATTCGTATGTAAGTATAATATAGATTATCTTAAAGACATCTTTGTACAATATCAAAAGTTATATATATCAACAAGTTCATAAAACATTTACATTCTCAGGTACATGTCCGTATACATTACTGTCCTACAAAAGTTTAGATACAAAAGAATAACTTCTCTGGGTATACCTTTCACACAGAAGGAAACTAGGGAGGATATGGCTGCTCAAAAAAATCTATTCACACAGTAGGGCCTTTTGCTACTGGAGGTACTCTGTGAAAGAAAATTAAGAGGTGAGCTCAACATGCTAAGTAAGGAAATTGTGTGGGAAAATCGATAACTATATTATCTACATGCACAATAATGAGATTATCAAACAAAAAATATAGTGACAGTGGCATGCAGTAAAATCAGAGTCGGTAGATAATGATGATATCAGTAATGTAGAAAACATGTTACAATAAATTTGAGATTCACACACTTCATATAGTAGAGTAAAATTTTCCTTCACATATAAAGAGAATATTTAAAATTTATCTCTTTCATGCAATAATACAATTCATACAGTAAGTTTAATAATTCAAATAAATGAGACTAGACAGAACATGCTAAGGGTTGATCTCATACAGGAGAATGACATATGGTCATTATCGGTGATTCCAAGCATCACTGATCAGGTGTGTAAGGACATCAGTTGTCGTGGGTGTGTAAGATTTACCAGCCCTGCTCGCACATTATTTTTATAAAAGAATTTTGAGAAAAGTAAAAAAAAGGGTGTTCGATGCCTCGGGTGATGTTGTGTGTTCTACTCGAGATCTCGCACTAGATTTTGAGAATCATGCTAGAGTCAAAGAGTACTGCTTAGTGATCTTACTCTAATTATGCTTGCATACGACCCCCTCGATTTAAAGTGATGGGACAAAATCTTGCTTGATGCCTCAGGTATGTTGTGTGTTCTTACGCTGAGTTGCTCGCACATGGTCTCTTGAGCTTTACTGTGTTATAAGCAAAATCGTGCTCGATGCCTCAGGTATGCTGTGTGTTCTTACACTGAGTTGCTCGCACGAGAGTTTATGAGCTTGCTATGTGATGAGTAAAACTATGCTGGAGCCGTCGTGTATTGCTTAGTGATGTTGCACAGACCTGCTCGCATGTGATTTTGAGACAATAAAAATAGGTGATAAGGATCCACGGGAGCACGATGAACTATGAGCGTTAGCCATAGAGTACGATGTGCCGTGATATCTTAGTGATTCTGTGTGGGCTGAAGGGATGGTTGATTCGCCTCCCCAACAAAGGGTTCTCGCACACCTGATCAGTGTTGCTTGGAATCCGGACTATGGCAATAAATCTTCTTTTATCGGTGTGATACAACATTGTGTTGCTACTATGTGAGGTGACAAATATTCCCCCCGCTGTGTGATACAGGGTGATATAAAATCCCATTATATGTCTCATATTAAATTGATTTACAAAGAGATTTGAGCTGTGTGATCTTGTGTGAATTGATGATGTATATGCATATAGCCATCTAGCGAATTAATGGTTTCGTATTGATGGAAGCTATTTTCAAAGAAATGCATATCTTTTATAAGGAAGATAAATGTTTATATTTTAAGCATGTAGATAGTGTAGTTATCTACCAACTTTTATATTTTCCTTACTGAGCGTGTTAGCTCACCCCCTTATTTCCTCCTCCACAGATATTACGCAGTAGTGAGTTACTGCAGTTGTCCTTGCTATGGTGTTCTCCATTTCTCCAGCAGTATAGAAGTATACATTCATGAGAAAAATTTTTGTAACTTGTAAATTAATGCACAATTTGGTTAACTTTTGTACGAAAGGGATGTATATAATAGAAACTGATGTAAACGTTTTCCCATATTTATAAAAGAACAGTTTTTACTTCATTTAATCAATGTTAAATTATAAATGGATGAGATGTGGATATGGATGTTAACTCACAACCCATCTGTAAATAGTAAGTTAAGTCATGGGAAGAGGGTCGTGACAGAGATTGGTATCAGAGCTTGAGTTGGTCCGATGTGAGTCAGTATCCCTAGTTAAGAAAGTATACATCCCTAAAGTATTGTGCATTATTTGGATACAAATGTGTATACTAACCTTGAAATGTGACTGAGACACTTGTTATTGAGTATGCAGGATGTCAGATAGACGACGTACTCGTAGAGGAGAGAGTTCACGCTCTCAAGGGCATAGAGATGAGCCCGAGAGGTGCAATGGGTCCAGTTCTAGTAGAGATCCACCTTGTCTTAGTGAGGCCATTGAGGCACGTATTAAGCATTTACAGCACATGTAGATACAGTTATGGAGATGTTTACACAGGCGATGGCTAGATTTAAGGGTAGACAGGAGAACCCTACCGATCAGGCTACTGCACTTGAGAGACATGAGCCAACACAACCTGCACCGAGATCTCGGGTTGCAAAGGCAGAGATTCCTGCACCCCCTCCAGTTCAAAACATTCCCCTACCAGTTCAGGACCCTGTAGCTCCACAATAGGTTGGTGGTGAAGGAGTTTATGATTGTGACCTGGGCAGATTGAGGCAGTTAAGGAAGTTTGGACCACCTTCGTTCAGTGGGGTGAAAGACCAAGTGTTAGCTAAGCATTAAATTCGCAGTGTGGAGAAGCTCTACAGATTCTTCCATTGATCTGTCACAGAGAAGGTCACTTTTATTGCTTTTTTATTAGAGGGTGAGGTCGAGCATTGGTGGATGGCCACCCAGCCGATTCTGAGTGCACGTCACTCGTTGGTGACTTGGGACATATTTTTGGATACCTTTAGGAGACAGTACATTCTAGCCACTGCTCAAAGAAAGATGCAGATGGAATTTCTGACCTTGACTCAGGGGAACCATACAGTGGATGAGTATGAGTAAGGATTCACATCCCTAGCCAGATATGACACAGTGACCATGGGCTATCAAGATATGAAGGTCCAAAAATTTCTTAAGGGTTTGAGACCTTCGATCAGAGCTCGATGGGCCCCATTTGACATTACCACCTATGACGAGGCAGTACGCAATGCGCAGCCATGTGAACAAGATTATGAATTGTAGGCCTCAGAGTTAAGCAAGAGTAGTAAGGGCAGAGATAGAGACCGAAATAGGTAAGTTGAGGATAGAGGGTTCAGAAAGGATCGAAGATTATTTGGTAAAGGGCCAAAGATTGAGGAGGTACAAGAGTGGCCTGTGAAGCCTCCAGCTTATTCAGGTTACCCAGCTTTACCTCTAGCTTTAAGGGACATCGTTATTGACGGACCTCGACCTACCATCGAGCAGTGCAGGACGTGTGGTAGATATCATGGGAGTAGATCATGCCCTTTTATGAGATCATGTTATAGATGTGGTAAACCAAGGCACATAGATCATGAATGCCCAGAGTTGATTGATACAGCCCCACAAAAGGGCAGAGTCAGAGAAGGCTACAGTTGGGACACCTACACCTAAGAGGAAGGTTACAACTGAAGAGAAAGGAAAATAAGTTGTTGGTCGAGGGTGAGTGTTTGCATTGGACCAGGCATCTATAAAAGCTTCTACGGATGTGATTAAAGGTACTATCATAATCTTTGATTTTAAAGCATTAACATTAATTGATCCTGGTGCAATGCATTCATTCATATCGCCTACATTTGCATGTAAATTGTTGGAACATGTGTACCTCTAGGTAGGATTTTGCTTATAAGTACTCCAGTGAGACATAATGTAGTAAATGAATATGTATATAAAGATTGCAAGTTAAAGGTAGGGGAAAAGGATATGTTAGCCAATCTTGTTCTGTCATGAGGGATTTTGATATAATACTAGGAATGGATTGGTTAGCTAAAAACCATGCTATTTTATACTGTTATGCTAAGACAGTAATGTTTTCTACACCTGAAAAGTATGTAGTAAGATTTATTAAGTAATGAAAGAAGTAGTAAATTATTTCCAATGATGGATGATTTTACTAACAAATGCGGTCATAATATGTTGAAGGTTTTATAGCATATGTGGTTGATTTGGATAAGGCACACCCGAAATTAGTTGACATCCCAATGGTTAGAGAATTTCCCGATGTCTTTCCAGAAGAACTACTAGGGTTGCCATAAGATAGAGAGATGGAATTCTGTATTGATGTGGTGCCTGAAATTGAACCGATATCCAAGCCACCGTATAGAATGGCTATAGTGGAATTGGAGGAGCTAAAAAAACAGTTGCAAGAGTTGTTGGACAAGGGGTTTATCAAACAGCGTGTATCACATTGGGGAGCATCGGTTCTGTTTGTCAAGAAGAAAGATGGGAGTCTCCGAGTTTGTATAGATTATCAATTGTTGAATAAGGCTACCATCAAGAATAAGTATCCTCTTCCATGGATTGATGATCTATTGGATCAGTTGTAGGGAGCACAGATCTTTTCAAAGATTGATATGAGGTCTGGGTATCATCAGTTGAGGATTCAGAGTGGAGATGTACCCAAGACAACGTTTCAGACCCGTTATGGCCATTATGAGTTTTTGGTTATGCCATTTGGGTTGACGAATGCTCCTGCAGCATTTATGGCATTAATAAATGATGCATTTATGCCATACCTGGACAACTTCATTATTGTGTTTATAGATGACATATTGGTATACTCGAAGTCCAGGGAAGAGCATGAACAGCATTTGAGAATAGTGTTACAGACCCTCCGAGATCAGGAGTTGTATGTTAAACTCAACAAGTGCAATTTTGGCTGAGTGAGATATCGTTTTTGGGTCATATAGTCTCGAGAGAAGGGATATCTGTAGGTCCGTCCAAGGTAGAGGTTATGACACAGTAGGAAAGACCCAGGACTGTTACAGAGATCCGCAGGTTCTTGGGTTTAGTAGGTTATTACCGATGATTTGTTCAGGGATTCTCTAAGCTAGTTGCTCCGTTAACACGTCTCACTTGAAAGAATGTGGCATTTGAGTGGGATGAAAAATGTGAAAGAAGTTCCTGCGAATTAAAGCACAGACTGACCACCGCACCTATTCTCACCATACCCACTAGCTCAGGAGGTTACTCAGTGTATACAGACACCTCGGGACAGGGACTGGCTGTGTGTTGATGCCCGCTTCACTTCCCACTTCTGGGAACGTTTTTAGGAAGTGATGGGGACCCAGTTGAGTTTTAGCATCGCATTTCATCCTCAGACAGATGGTTAGTCAGAGAGGACTATACAGACTCTGGAGGATATGTTGAGAGCGTGTGCGTTGGATTTTGGAGGCTCCTGGGATGACCATTTGCCACTCGTAGAGTTCACCTATAATAACAGTTTCCATGCGAGTATCGGTATGGCACCATATGAGGTATTGTATGGGTGTAGATGCCATTTCCCTATTAGATGGGAAGAGGTTGGTGACAGACAGATCTTTGCTCCGAACTTGGTTAGACAAGCCTCTGAGGATGTCCAGTTGATTTGTGAAAGGTTACAGACAGCTCAGAGAAGACAAAAAAGTTATGCTAATAGGAGACGGAGACAACTAGAGTTTAATGTGGGTGAGTCAATGTTTTTGAAGGTTTCTCTCTCAAAGGGGATTATGAGATTCGAGAAGAAGGGGAAGTTGAGCCCTAAGTATATAGGGCCATTTGAGATACCTAATAAGGTGGGAGATAAGGCATACAGGTTGGCATTGCCACCAGAGTTGGTAAGTGTTCATAACGTCTTCCAAGTATCCATGTTAAGGAAGTATCATCCAGACCCGATGCATGTAATAAGGTATGAACATTTAGAGCTCAATGAAGGCGTGACGTACATTGAGAGGCCAGTTCAGATATTGGACAGAAAAGAGAAATTGTTGAAGACAAAGACAATTCCTTTAGTGAAAGTTCTTTGGCAACATCACATGATGGAAGAGGCCACATGGGAATTGGAGAGTTTGATATGGGAGAAATACCCAGGGATATTCACAGATTAACTTAGTTCCAATTTGGAGGACCAAATTTTCTAAGTGGGGGAGAATGTGAGACCTCGTATAGGTTAAACCTTATATATATAAGTAGATGAATTCATAAGTATGGTGATATACTTGTAATGTGAAGTATATGTAATGTAAGTCCATAAGTTTAATATACACACATGTAATAAGAGTTGTGATTGTACGTACAAGTTGCATTATGTATGAATATGAAGAAATGGACTTAAACATGTGAAGAATGGGAGTGGAATGAAATATGAGTAGTGTGGTAAAATGGAAGGAAGATTGCATAAGTTTTGCACTTCTATTTGGTTTATATCATATACCTTTGATTATACAAAGATTTCACACAACTTTTAATAGGTATAAAGTATGAATGGATGCCATTTTCAAGATTCAAAGGTAACTGGATGAGAAAATGACCATGGCAGCAAATCAAGGATGTTGGGTGTGAGTTACTGCAAAAAAACTGTAAAAAATCTGGAAAATATGAAGGTCAGATCGATCTCATATGATGAGAGATCGATCTAGAAGAGCCAAAATGCTCTTATTCGAGCAATAGGAACAGTGCAGATCGATCTCCAATGGAGCCAGATCGATCTCCTAAACATTCTATAAAATGAGAATTCTTAAAGCAAACAGATTGATTTCCTAAGCTCTCGGGTTGGAGCAGATCGATCTCCTCCCAAGCCAGATTGATCTCTTTAATGCTACTGCCTGAGACAGATCGATCTCCAGCCTTCGACAAATCGATCTCATGCCTTCAAATGCCATGAAAAAGAGGGATTTTAAGAGGATTAGATCGATCTCTACCCAGGGCAGATCGATCTCATCACGCTAAATCCATAAATAGGAGCAGTTGGATCTGCAGATTTTGGGAAAACACTCTCACTATACCATTTTCGATCCAAACCTAGCTTTCTCACTCCTAAATCCACCAATTTTCAGTAGGATTTGAGGGAAAGCTATTAGAGACAAAGTTGTCCACATTAAAGAGAAGAACAACATAGTTGGGAGGCAATTTCCCTATTTGTTGGATTTAAGGAACAAGGTGCATTTCCATTGGAGGAAAGAGGAAATCAAGCTAGGTGAGTTTCTAATGCAAATACTCAAGTACATTTGTTTGGATATTAATGTGGGACATGATTGATATGCATAGAAATGGTAGAAACTACCTAGAGTAGAATAATCCACCATGACCTAGAAATGGTCTTGTGTGAGAAAGTGGAATGTATTGAGATTAATGATGAATGGGATATCTTGAGGTGATAATAGTGTTATGGGTATGATTTTAAGTTGCTGTTAGTGAATAAATTGTGAGATTTACCTAAAAGGGGTAAAATGTGGAATAAGGCATTGGTAAAATGCATAAATGAATTATATTGACTAGTGAAGTCAAAATGTGAGTTAACAACATTAACTCAAGTGATTTGGATGAATGAATCACAGCTCCCGAGGATACACCGGAGCAAGGCGAGCCAAGAGCATAAGAAGCTAAAAGGAAGAGAGAGTCGCACTCAAGTAAATTGAGGTAAGGGAATTCTATGGACTCTTAGAGATATTTGTGCGTAATTTGGGTGCTTAAATGTTTTGCTAGAGTGCATGTGATACTAGGAAATGATATTGGGTGATCGAAGGGTAAAGAGTTGGATTTTGAGAAATGTGCATGAAAACAAAGGCATAATGCTTTGGAAAATCATGTTTTATTGCTTTTTAGCAAAATGATTGGTAGGTTGGCTAACATTTGAAATAAATTGCAAAAGAAATGAGCTGTTTTGGTTTGTTAACCATACTTTGCAAAGAATTGAGCCACCTACATGGTTTTCGTGAGCATGAAAGCGTGCTAGAGTATGACTCGCACGAGATTTGATGTGTTTTATACGCATGAGTGCTGGAGCTTAGCTCGCACTAGTTTTCACATGGGTTTTATATTGGTTTTGGCATGGTGTTGGAGCATAGCCCACATTTGATGCCCACCTTATGTGTTGTTACGCTTGGAGCTTCGGGTAGACTTGGTGTCGCACCGATTAAATAGGCTCACTGTGCATTTTGAGAATTTGACATGTTGGTAGCCATGCTTGGAGCTTCGGGTAGACTTGGTGTCGCACCAATTAAATAGGCTCGTACGTGTATTTTGAGATGTGGCATGATATAATGTGTTGATTGGGTCCACAGAGTACGCTGTACCGTGCAGAGATTGTGATATGCCATCTTCGGATGATGATTGTTCTGCTATGGACCGACGGGTTCGACATAACCCACCTCCCGCGCAAAAACAGATAGTGGTGATACCCCGTACACCTGATCCGTGTAGCCGGTATCACAGGATATGGCCATAGTCCTAGAGGATATTTCCCTTATTGTATTGCCTATCTCACATGTATATTACTTTGTGAATAATCCATGTTTGAAATGATTTGTGGGTCAGGACAGTTCGAGGGTGGGGTTGAGTCCTGACAAGTGTTGGATTATTTTGAGATGTCGGTTTGTTAATGGTTTTAAAGTGCACGTACACATGATGTGTTTTCGATGCTTTTGTCACGACCCAAATTACCAAAAATCATTACAAATATTTCATTTTTCACTTTTTGTTTATTATTTAATTCTTACCTTTCCTCTTATTGTGACCATCCTACCAACAGTTGGGCTATGATTCGGTGTTAGTCCCCTCACACTACTTACCATTCCATTTCCATATTTACACTCACACATCAGGATTTACTATCCTTTAATTTTAACTAAATCCATTCACGGTGGTATTTACATAACCTTACATCCCCAACATCATATACGTGTACAGTACTGTGCATTTACATATTTAGATACAAAACTATACAAATGTGTATACCTGACTCTCGATGGGACTCAGCGGATACCAAGAATGCAAGTCCTTAACTGCTCACTAACTACTGCAAGTGCTCTAAAAAGATGGGAAAATAAGGGGGTGAGCAAACCACACGCTCAGTAAGGCAATTATGCAAGTAAGTAGATAGATCCACTATCTACATGCTCATAATACCATGCCCTTAAAATCCATTTCTTTTCGTTTAAATCTCACGCACAAAATCATGCATACATTAATGCTATAGTTTATAAAAACTATTCATGCATATAGAAATCATGCAACTCATGCATCAATGGCATTTTATGTAAAATCATAAAATCATAATTAGCATGAAATAAATCAAGATCATGCATTAGGTCATGACATGTAAAACAAATCATGAGAAACAATCCTTTCAGGAATTTATCATTAAAGCATGGAAAACTCATCATGCTACTGCTTTTAAATCACTTCATTAAAGCTGCAGTATAAAATAACCCAAAGGGTTTAAGCATCTCATAAATCAATCTCATTAAAAATTCATTATAAAATTCTGTTATAAAAGTCACCCTTCTTTTAGGGACACATTTCATAAAATCCTCTAAAAAATCTAGCATCATATTAGAAAATCACAAAATCGGGGGCCTGACCCCTCCCTCAGGTCTACCCTGGTTTATCAAAACCATAAGTTATATCATGTGAGACATGTAGGTGACTATATCAGTAACAACGAGGACTATGGCCATAACCTAGTGATCCCTGGCTACACGATACCTAGTGTGCGGGGTATCACACCTGAAACGGGAGGTGGGTCAATCCTGCCGCCAGAACAACATAACATCAGGATTGCGAGGGCAAGGATTACTGCCTCATGGCTAGTGCCACTCCACTCCAACAATCCCCACGGTACAACATACTCCATGTGATATACACGGTACAACATACTCTGTGAATCCAATCTCAGTCAGGGGGTGCCTACAATAGGTCTTATCCACCCATACCAAATATGTCTCAATATGCACGTGTGGGCATATCATCTCACTGTGACACACAATCTACAGGAGGTTCCAACATGGCTATATGCATGTCATATAAATCCTTGTACGAGTAAAGCTCCAGCATGGCTCCATGCATATTCATGATATCTGAAAAACTTGTGTGAGCGAAGCTCTAGCACAGTTTTATAAAAATCAATCAAATCTGCGTACGAGTAGCACTCTAGTACGACTTTAAAAGAATTATAAATCTATGTAAAATCATGTGCGAGTAAGCTCCAGCACGAATGAATGCTCATGTAAATCAAAACTTCATGCGAGCAACGCTCCAGCACGTTTTCATGCATAAATAAATCAAATCTCTTGCGAGTTACACTCCAGCACGGCTTTTATGCAATTATCATTCAAAACAGGATGCGAGCTAAGCTCCAGCACCTCTCATGTATGTCAAATCATTAAAACTAGTCCAAGCAGTCGCTTTAGCACATGTTTTTGCATATCAAGTCAAAACAGGGTGCGAGCTAGGTCCAACACCTCTCATGCATTTCACAATAATAAAAATAAGTGCGAGTAACCCCTCTAGCACATTTTATGCATATGATGTCACACAAATCGATGTGAGCAATCGTGCCAACACCTTTTATGCACACTCACAAACACAGATATAGTGTGAGGAAATGCTCCAGCACCATCTGTTTTCATATAAACTTGATAGTTGGCCCATTTTCTAAAGAAATTTAATTTAAATCTTAATAACACTTACATAGTGTTATCTTGTGAAATTTATGCAATTACTGGCCTATCTACTGATTTACTTTGCTTAAAAACCAAGAAAATTCCTTAAATCATACATTTCATGCATGTCATGCTTTCACCATCCCTAGGTAAATTCCCTCAATAGGGGTAAAGTAGTCGTTTACTTATTTCGCGTCCTTAAAATCTTTATACATATTCAGTGTATACAAAAGCTAGAAAAATATGTGTAGCTACCTCTAACTACTCATACAATTCCCTTACCTTGTTTTTCTGTACAATCTGACCTTTCCACTGGCGACTCATCACGCAATCCGATTTGCTCCAAATCCAATCTCTGAAACTACGTATATCAGGTCAAATACAATACAATTTATTATATTTCATATTTTCTAGGCTTAATTTAAATCATTAGGCCCGTTTACCCATATTGGGCCCGATTGTACCATAATGGGTCTTAATTGACCTTAAGCCCTTTTCCACTTATTATTGACATTATCGAGGCCTATTAGGCTCATTGGGCCCATCGGTATTTATTGGGCCTCATTCTAAACCCTTGGATAACTCAATTAATTATTTACGACAATTTATCTCTAAATCCAGAATATAATTCATTTTATGCGGAAATTAAATCCGTAATTTATGCGATAAATTTTTAACACGCATAACGATGCAAATTGTCGTAAATAAAAGTTACTCGAGATTCCATGATAGTATACAAATTGAGGTTGACTCGAGCTCTCATTTGACGTCAATTTTTGAGCTACACAATTTCATATTTTTTCGGGTTAATTTTCAGTCGAATCATAATCAAATTAAATATTTCAAAATTTAAATCGATCGCTTACTGACTTACCAGTAGCTCGATTGCATCACTGGGATTTTCCCCAAAATTTTCCTCTTTTTCTTTTTCCCTTTTTCTCTTTCTTTTCTTCCTTTTCTAGTTGAACCTGTTTGGTCCGGTTCAGCCCGGTTCAGACCGGTTCGGTTTAACCAGTTCAGTTTGGTTCGGTCGGTTCAAGGCTTCGTCGACAAGTTCTTCACCAACTTCCATCGCCAGCAGCTCCACAGGATCGTCCGGTGCACAGATCTGCCCTCGATTTTGCCATGGATGGCCAGAAAATGGCCGGTCCGACCTCTTCTCCCTTAGCCATTGGTGCCATTTCTTTTTGTCGTTGTTTCCAGCGCTGGCCACTATCCCACTGGCCGATTCAGCTGCTGATCGGCCGGTCTTTACGTGGGGCTCCTTCGGCTGGCGGTGGCTGGGCCTCAATCAGCGCCGATCACCGAATTTCCTCTTTTCTCCTCTCGTCGGTTTCTCTCGTTTCTCTCTAGACGGTTGTCGTTCCTTCTCCGTCTACCAGCGCCGGCGGTGGCCTCAGCTTGCTCTCCCCCATCGACTTCTTGCCTGGTCCGTCAGTGGTTCCGTCGGATCGGGTCTCCTTCAGTTTCTTTCACTTTCCTTTTTCAGAATCGCATTTTTTCGCGATTTTGTATTTATTTATTTATTTATTTATTTATTTATTTATTTATAATTTATTTTAATTATTATTTTAATCTATTAAAATATATTAAAAATCAAAATATCCCAAAAAAATTCTTATTTAATTCATTTAATCTATAAATGAATTTATTGGTCTTATTTCGTCTTTCTGGTATATTTTCCAATATTTTCGAAAAAATTTCTCGAAGTGAAAATTTTGGTTTATTCCAATAAATTCATATCTTGATCGATTGGACTCGAAATTTAATTATTTCTTCGTTATTGATCAAGATTTCTCAAATCCATATTTTTAATGAAATTTTCTTGTCACGATTAATACCGAATTTTGATCTTTTAACCGTTTTACCCTTCACGTGTTCAGGAATACCATTTCAATCCTTCATTTGATCTTTAAATGCATTCAGGAATTTTTATTCATTTCATTTGCATTTTTCATTCACGTACAACTCTTCTTATGATTCAATTTACATCATTTGAATCATAATAAATTTCGATAAAAATCGGGCATTACAGCCTTATTTGTGAAATATGCATGATTGATATTCCATGCTTTGAATTGAATTGTGCACTGGATTTTAATAGAATGAATGCTTTACATACCATTAACATAAGCATGAACTCATATTTTGAGAAAATGATGAAATGTATGCTTTGAGAATGACATCACGATCACGTAGATAGTGCAGTATCTACCTGTTCGTATGATTGCCTTACTGAGCGTATGGGTTGTTCACCCCCTTATTTTCCCCCTCTCTACAAGACTTTGAGTATAGATTGAGTGTGACTAGAGGCATTCCCTTTTTGGTATCCACTGCATCCCATCGCGTAAGGTATACATACTGATGAGATTTTGTATCTAAACTTTCTATAGTACAGTAGCATTTTGTATGTAACTACTAACGATGTAAAGTAATGTAAACACATGTAAACAACACTCTGATTTATTCATACAAGTGTTTACCTTAATTTAATTTGTAAATTAAATTGGCATGGTGGAATGAGATAGACATTGACACACACCCCAACTGTTGAGAGGGTGGTTGTTCGCGATCGAGGAAGGATGATTAATAAATGATGCATGAAAATGCGAAACTTTTTACTTATTTTGGTAAGTTGAGGGTCGTGACACTGGATAGGAAGGAAAAAATGTTAAGGAATAAGACAATTCCACTTATTAAGGTTCTCTGGCAGCACTACAATTCAGAGGAACCTACTTGGGAGTTAGAGAACCTGATATGGGAAAAGTACCCCCGACATTTTGACGAATGACTTGGTTCTAATTTGGAAGACCAAATTTCTTGAAGGAGGGGAGGAATGTAAGACCTGTAAATTTTTATGTAATGTTTATGATTTCAGAATGTACAAACAAGTTACAATATAAATGAATCATAAGAAATGAATGTTTTTGAGTTCTAAGTGTGAATAAATTTCCTAAATGAGTATTGAAGTAATTAAGTATGAGTTTAACTTTAAAAATTGGGAAAATTACAGCTGGGATGCTACAGAACGCAGGGCAGATCGATCTCATTACAAGGGAGATCGATCTCATTTGCCTTAAAATGCAATTCCAAGATATTCAGTAAGAGGGAGATCGATCTCTCACTTAAACAGATCGATCTCAAGTGGCCTCGAGTTGGACAAGATCGATCTCCTCCCATAGGTAGATCGATCTCTAGTTGCCTCAGGATAGGCAAGATCGATCTCTAAATCTTTCTACCTGAAACAGATCGATCTCATTCCCTTTGAGTAGATCGATCTCTTGCATTGGACAGATCGATCTTTTACCTGCATTTTCAAAAATTTTTGAAGGAGTTTAAGCAACGCCAGATCGATCTCCCACCCTTGGAGATCGATCCCTTAATGTGTTTTCTATATAAATTGGGCAGCTAAATCTGCTTTTCACGAAGAACAACCCATTTCCTCCATTTTTAATAAGTGACCTAGCTTTCTCACTCTAAAATCACCACTTTCAAATCAGTTTTGAGAGAATTTCCTTTGAGCAAAGCTGTCCCTAGTGAGGAAGAGGACAACATAGTTAAAGATTGGAAGCTCAAACCTTGGATTGAAGGAGAAAAGAGATTTTCCCCCAATTTGGCAAAAAGAGGAGAAAGGTCAAGCTAGGTAAAATTTCTATATACCATCTTCTAGTATGTTAATCTAGACATTATGATGAGTGACTTGGTATATATAATGCTAGTTGAAATGTTCATTTACATGCTCAAACCACAATAACCTAGAATTAGCTTAGTAAGAGAAAGTTGAAATGGCATGGAGTTAACGATGATTTGAGCATGTAGAAATGTTAATAAGCATGTATAGATGATTCTAAGATAGCTTCATGAAATCCATATGTTGGATTATATGAGGATTGATAATGGGCATAATAGGTGTTTGATGAAATACCATAGAGAAGGAAAATGATGAACTTGAGGTATTGTAAGCTTAATGCTGGTTTAATATGAATCAATAGACTTGAGGAGTCTAATGGATTCTCAAGAAATGAATAGAACGATTTAAATGGACTTAAGAGGGATTAGAGTCCCATAAGTTGTAATAAGGCCATATTAATGTAACAGGCCAATGCATTGATTTGAAAGCCATGTAAATGTGAATCGAGTATATTAAAATAATACTGATGCAATTAGTAAATGCTTATGGCTCCTGGAGCTAAAGTTGGAGCGATAAGACCAAATCATAAGCGTTGGAAATCAAGGAAGGTGATTCGAGCGTGATTCGAGGTAAGGGACTTATGCGAGCTATTAATGATAGTTATACGTATATTTTCTTACATGCTTTGTGCAAATATATGCAATAAGTATATAGATATTGATATATCTAGGTGAAAAATTAAGTATAAGAAGAAGTCTATAAGTATGAGTTGCATGACTTCAATGTTATTGTTGTGAAAAGAGGTTTTGCAAACGTTTTGAGAAAGAGTAATAATAGACGGGCTCCCGGTATAGTAATTTGCATTAAAAACTTTTAACGCGTTATTGAAGGGAGATTGCCCTCTCACTCATACTCAGTGAATGAAGCCTTCTATTTCTTTTCTGTGTGAAATTGTGATAGAGCCTAAGTGGAAACGGTAGATTTACCAACCCTGCTCGCACATCTTTTTTAAAAAGGACTTTTGAGAAAAGCAAAAAAAGGGTGCTAAATGCCTCGAGTAATGTTGTGTGTTCCACTCGAGAGCTCACTCTAGATTTTAGGAATCATGTTAGAGCCAAAGAGTACTACTTAGTGATCTTACTCTGATTATGGTCGCATGCGACCCCCTCAATTTAAAGTGATGGGACAAAATCGTGCTCGATGCCTCAGGTATGCTTTGTGTTCTTACGTTAAGTTGCTCGCACGTGGTCTCTTGAACTTTATTGTATGATAAGAAAAACTGTGCTCGATGCCTCAAGTATGCTGTGTGTTATTACGCTAAGTTGCTCGCGCAAGAGTTTATGAGCTTGCTGTGTGATGAGTAAAACTGTGCTGGAGTCGTCGTGTATTGCTTAGTGATCTTGCACAGACCCACTTACACGTGATTTTGAGACAATGGAAATGGGTGATAAGGATCCATGAGAGCACGATGTACCGTGAGTGTTAGCCATGGAATACAATGTGTCATGATATCTTAGTGATTCTGTATGGGCTGAAGGGATGGTTGATCCGCCTCCCTAAGCAAAGGGTTCCCACACACCTGATCAGTGTTGCCTAGAATCCGGACTATGGCCATAAATCTTCTTTTATATATGTGATATGACATTGTGTTGCTACTGTGTAAGGTGACAAATGTCCTCCCTGCTGTGTGATACAGGGTGATATAAAATCGCATTATATGTCTTATATTAAATTGATATACAAAGAGATTTGAGGTGTGTGATCCTGTGTGAATTGATGATGTATATGCATATACCCATCTAGCGAATTAATGGTTTCGCAAGGATGGAAGCTATTTTCAAAGAAATGCATATGTTTTATGAGGAATATAAATGTTTATATTTTAAGCATATAGATAGTGTAGTTATCTACCTGCTTTCATATTTTCCTTACTGAGCGTGTTAGCTCACCCCCGTATTTCCTCCTCCACAGATACTACGCAGTAGTGAGTTACTGCAGTTGTCCCTGCTATGGTGTTCTCCATTTCTCCAGCAGTATAGAGGTATACATTCATGAGAAAAAAAATTATATCCTGTAAATTAATGCATAGTTTGGCTAACTTTTGTATGAAAGGGATGTATATAATAGAAACTGATGTAAATGTTTTCGCATATTTATAAAAGAACAATTTCCACTTCATTTAATGAATGTTAAATTGTAAATGGATGAGATGTGGATATGGATGTTGACTCACAGCCCAACTGTAAATAGTAAGTTAAGTCATGGAAAGAGGGTCGTGACAGTAGAATTGAAAGAAATAATTTCTAGAGTGAAGTATGTATTTGGTCAGCATGCATAAGTTAGGAAAATGGTGAAATATGATTATGTTTGATGTTGTAGACAGTTAAATTTATACCGAAAAAGTCTGGTTTATAGCTCAATTCAGTAGAAAACTGAAAAGTGTAAGAATTGGTGCAATTGGAATGTTGACAAGTATGAATTATTGAATCGAAAGAGTATTTAGGTTATTGAAGTAATGAAATTGAAGTTAAAAGAACCAAATTGGCAAAATTAGCTTAAATCGGCAGTTAAATCGGTAAAACTGAGAAATTAAAAAAAGTTGACTAAAAAGTCAAATTTGGTGAAATTTATGAAGAGAAATACATGTTTGAGTATATTGAGATGAAATTGAATAATATTTGATGAATTGGAATTGTTTTGGGCAGTTTTGGAAATGGACACGCGAATCGAGGTAAACTCGAGAGTCGACAATTTTGTGTTGCCCTAAGGTTTAAAAAGGAAAGGGATGTGTTTTAAAGTAATATTAGTGATTCAATGCCTTGTTTTGATACATGAACTTATGTAAGTATGCTCGTATTTGTAAAAAGCAATCTCGAACCCAAAAAAGTATTATTCAAGCAAAACCGAAAGAAAAACCCAATTTTTTGAGCTCTTCAAAATTATTTTTTTAGTACCTATAAATTGTTTTGAAATTCAATTTGGTACGCAAAGATGAGAATTTATGAAATGATGTTTATGTGTATGAAATGAAATAAAAGTATTGATTTTACGAGTTTACAAGCTAATAGACCCGGAAAAAGGATTTTAAAAATTTTATTTGAGACGAAGGCCACATGTAGTCTACGTGATCTGTCATGTATGACCCGTGTGGATTTTAGACCTTCGTGGTGCATGCCATATGCCACATTGTGCACGCTCAATCCCTTGTGGTGCATGCTTAACCACGTCGGGTATTTATGCCACTCGGTGACTTATTTTCGCAATTTGATTAAGTGGCGTAGGGCGTTGTACGACCCTGATCTCGTCTATAGTCCCCTTACCATGGCCATAGGTACTCTGTTTATGTGAACTATCTACGTGACTTACCTACATGAAATGTCTACGCGAACATGACCTCTGTTACTATGTGTCTCTGCCTAGTCTCTATGAAATTATTCAGTATGATTAATAAAAAAAAAGTGTTAAGCTACGCAATATGTAAGTTTACATGATATTTTTAAAGAAAACTAATGAGCTACGTGATTTATAAGTTACATGTTACTAGTTATAATGTCAAATATGTTTTGACCTGATTTTTGAAACTAAACATGTTCCCACTTATACTTATGTATATATTATTTTAATAAGCTTGAATTACAGTGATTTTCTTTTACATATTTTACTGATAATACTGCTTTAAACGCATGTTTTTCTGGGCTTGAAGAGCTCACCCATTTCCTTTATTCTTACAGACTACCTTCAGTGATTGATTTCCTATACCTGCTGTATAGTAGTCATGGACGGGTGGACTCGACCCTTCCCAAGCTATCTCCAATACAAGTAAGGTATACTTTTACTTTATTTGCCAGAGTTCCTGTAAAGCATAGACAGTTGTTGTAAAGAATATTTTGGGATATATATTAGGTAAGAATGAATGTAAATAAAGTTGTAAATGTACAGTTTGTATAATAAAGTATATTTTAGAAATATTAAGGGGTTGCAATGAAAATGAATTTCCTGCTGAGCAGAAAAAAAAACTAAAATCAACTGGTTGCAGATACAAACTGTAATTTAAACCTTGCAGGAAGGTAGGGATAAAAATACGCCATTATGCTGGAAAAATTTTTATAAAATAAAATAGTTAAGTAATCGACACTGATAGGAATGCAACTTAAATAAAGGATTAAGAAAGTTAAAATTTTCTCATATTTCCATGTTTCTGGGGCATCATAATTTACTTGGTATCAGACCAAAAGTTGTCTAGTACTGTCAGTGTCAGCTAGTCAAGTTAGATTACATCCCAAATTGTATATGCTTGTCTGGTTATAAAGTAAGTATATCTGTTAAAGTTATGACTAAAACTTTGGTTTACACGTAGGTAATCAATCACTGAACCATGAGCGGTAGGCGAGGCCGTCCACGAAGACAGGCACAGCTCGCTCCGCCATCTCCCCCTCAGCCCAAGAGCCTAAATAGTTGAATGTTAAGGCTCGAACAAGGCATGCAGAGCATGAGAAAAGGCTGAATGCACTCACAACTATGTTCGCTCAGTAATTTGGGGCAAATACCTCTGGCACCAGTGCTACTACTACGTCCGCACCTACTCCTCCTCCTCCACCATAGGTTCCTCCACAAGCCCTAGTTCCTCAACCTGTAGTCCCACAGCCTAGAGATGATAGAGATACATAGAGGATGCGAGACTTTCTGAGAATGAATCCCCTATAGTTTAGAGGATCGAAAGATCCAATTAAGGCGACAAATGGTTATGAGCCCTCGAGACAATATTGCGGTATTTGGGGTGTACAGACACAAAGAGAGTGTCCATGGCCAGTTATATGCTGAGAGGTTAGTCCAAGTTCTGGTAGAGGGCTACACAAATAGTTTTGGCAGAGAGTCCGTCAGATATTACATGGGATGTTTTCCTTACTGCATTTCAGGCCCAATACATTTCGCCTGCAACACAAAAAAAGATGCAGGCAGAGTTTCTGAATTTTGCTCGAGTGAGTCTAACTGTAGACGAGTATGAGAATTAGTTTACTACCCTGATGAGATATGACCTAGAAATAATTAGGGATCCCGCGTGACAGACTAAAAGATTTTTGTCAGGTTTGAGATCAGGGATCCCAGACCGACTACCGGGATTACGAGTCAGATTTTAAGGATGCCTTGAGGTGGGCTCAAGAAATTGAGAGGGCTTAGATGTGACACAAGCAGAGCACAAATTCAGAAGTAAAGGCAAAGATAAGGGAAAGAGAGTACAGGCCTCCTAATTTGAGCTGAGACGGGGTCAACCTAAGAGGCAGAGAATAGAAGAATCTCAGGCAAGGGTTGTAAAGCCCAAGACCCCCATTGATAGTGTTGACACTACCCGAGGCCCTGACACTGAGTTACGTCGATGTAAAAATTATGGCAAGCCACGTTATTGGTCGTGCCATTTGACCACAGGTGTTTGTTTAAGATGTGGTGAAGTATGACACCTGATTAAAAATTATCCACGATAAGACCTTATAAGTCTCGAGAGCAACCAAAACTACCGAGAGGCAGAAATAGATTCCTCCGAGATAGGCCCCACAGAGGAGAGCCACAACTGCAGATAAGGGTAAGAAGCTTGTCTCACAGGGACATGTGCACGCTATCGATAAAGAGACAGCTGATACCTCCTCCGATGATATTAGAGGTACACTCATTGTCTGTAATTACAAAGTACATGTTTTATTTGACTCAGGTGCCACACACTCTTTTATATCCCCACAATTTGCACATAAATTGCATCTAGAACCTGAGCCTTTAAATCACATGTTACACATAAGCACACCCATGCGTGAATCACAGATGATTGATATGGTGTGTAAAAATTATGAAATCAATGTAGGAGATAGGAAAATGTTAGCAGATCTAGTTTTGTTGAATATGTATGGTTTTGATTTAATTTTAGGCATGGATTGGCTAGCTGCCAATCTTGTAAGTCTAAACTGCTACACTAAAATTGTAACCTTCTCCTTACCTGATAAATTTGATGTATGCTTTGTTGATAAGAAATGAAATATATGGTATGATGTTCTGTGAAATTTTTTGGTGTTTATATGTTTGAAATTCCTGATGATCTCGAATTTTGTAAAGGGTATATTGCTTTTGTCTATGATAATAGTTGGGAACCGCCAAGTATTTAGGATGTTTGGTTGTATGCAAGTTTCCCAATTTCTTTTCAGATGATTTGTCGGGGTTACCACCGGGGAGGGAAATTGAATTTGTAATTGATTTGGTGCCCGACACTAAGCCTATCTCCAAGCCACCTTATCGAATGGCACTGGTTGAACTAGAGGAACTGAAGAAATAGTTGTAAGAGTTGCTTGATAAGGGGTTTATTAGACTGAGTGTATCTCTGTGGGGTACCTGGTACTATTTATCAAAAAAAAGATGGTAGTCTCCCTCTGTGAATAGATTACAGACTTCTGAATAAGGCGACAATAAAGAATTAGTACCCCTTGCCAAGAATATATGATCTGTTTGATCAATTGAGAGGGTCAGTGTTCTCTAAGATAGATTTGAGACCAGGTTATCATCAGTTGAGGATTAAGGAAGCTAATGTATCGAAGATATCTTTTCGAACCCGATATAAGCACTACAAATTTTTGGTGATGCCCTTTGGACTGACTAATGCCCCTGCTGCATTTATGAACTTGATGAATGACGTTTTTTGAGAATATTTGGATAAATTTGTTATTGTGTTCATTGATGATATTTTGATCTATTCTAAGTCTTGGGAGGAGCACAAGCAGCATTTGAGGATTGTGCTCCAGACACTCCGTGAGAAGAAGCTATATGGGAAATTCAGTAAATGTGAATTCTTGTTAGATCAGATTTCTTTCCTCGGACATATTGTATCTAAGGACAGGGTGTCTGTTGATCTGTCCAATGTCGATACAATGCTAAAATGGGAGAAACTGAGGATAATAGCAGAGGTTTTGAGTTTCCTGGGATTGGCAGAGTATTACCAAAGATTTATTGAGAGGTTCTCCCGGATAGAAGCTCCATTGACCAGATTGACACGCAAGAATGTTCTGTTTGAGTGGTCTGATCAGTGTGAGCAGAGCTTCTAAGAGCTCAAGCATCGATTGACTACAACCCCAATCTTGACCATTTCGAGTGGTTCAAGAGGGATTGCAGTGTACAATGATGCCTCCCACCAGGGTTTGAGTTGTGTGCTGATGCAAAATGGTAAAGTGGTCTCTTATGGTTCTCGCCAACTTGAGGACCATGAGTGTAACTATCCCACTCAAGATTTGGAATTGGCCGTAGAAGTTTTTGCACTGAAAATATAGCGGCATTACTTATATGGTGAGAGATTCCAAATTTTCACTGACCATAAGTGTGACGCCCCGGAAGCGTGGAAAACATGGCAAATTTAAAACTTTTTCACATCCATTCACAATAAAGGGTGCATTCCTGTGCAGTGTCATACATCATCATATATATCATACCTTAGGATCTCATCACCTCTTAATTGTATTTCAACTAGATTACATTACTCAATTCAAGGTTAATTAATCCTAATACATCCCATACATCATTGTACAATAAGTGTCTGTAATTACAACTTTAGTCTGGGTACATGAAAGGATAAATTATACCTCAAATACAATATATGGCCTGAAGCTCAAGTCCTCCACTAGCCACTACTCCGTAAGTCGCAGGGAAAAACTCTCTTCACTTGAAGAAATCTGGGCGGAGAGAAAACGGGGTGAGCTTTTAAATCGCTCGGTAAGGGGGTAAGGGACTCGTTAATAAAACAATGATTTGCACAGCACAATCATTTTATCTCATAGTTTAAACTCAATCAAAATGTAGCATGAACTCATTAAAACATCATTCTTAACTCATTTCTCTGAAATCATGTAAAAATATGAGTGTACATAACTCAGTATAAATCATAGTCACAAGCATGTGGAAATCAGAATACGATAATGGCTTTTCTCCTTAAAACATGATAAAAATCACCTCAATAGAATGCACGTGGCACAACTACAAAACACAACTCATGTGTATAAAAAGGAGACTAGGCAATAAAACACATATAAAACTCGTCATGGCACATCATAATAAATCTTTTTTGGGTGCACATCCCAAGCATCCTCATAAGAGGGAACGTTGACATATAGTCGTGTACATGATATATTGGACTTACATGTTACCAAAACAAGGCCCATCCTTACATGCTACCAAAACAATGCCTGTCCTCATGCACATTATTGGTCTTACATGCTAACAAAGCAAGGCAACCCAGCGTTACCAAAACAGGGGTCATCTCACGTTACCAAAACAGAGGCATCTCTCGTTCCCAAAATGGAGGCATCTCTCATTACCAAAACGAAAGAATATCGGACTTACATGCTACCAAAGCAAGGCTCGGACTTACATGCTACCAAAACAATGCCACCCAATGCTACCAAAGTGGGGAATAATATCGGCCTTACATGCTACCAAAGCAATGCCTCCTAATGCTACCAAAGAGGGGAATAATATCGGCCTTACATGCTACCAAAGCAATGCCTCCCAACACTACCAAAGCGGGGAATAACATTGACCTTACATGCTACCAAAGCAATGCCTGATGTGTATTCAACATGACATGCCTAAGCCTCAATCATTAGTCATTATCATATAAAATGTTTTGCATTCACGTAGAACTCATAATGGTTTTCTCTCATAAATTTCATTTAAAACATTTGTGTACTCAACACAAAACATGTTAAAACTGAGTTCCAACTGGCAAAACCACGCACACATTTCTCAATCTCAGTACGCCTTAACGTAGAGCCCAAATCTCTTTTTACGTTTTAAACACAAAACGGTTGTAAAACATTTTCACGCTTAGTTTACAACTCATAAAAGTTGGGCTCCAACCGGTTATAAAATCATGTGCAATACTCATTCACAACTCATAAAACATGCTTGTTTTCTCAAATCACAATTCATGCTACAATATTGTCACAAATCACACGCACAAATGAGTTTAAGATTTTCCCTTACCACGTTGCACCTCGTATAGTGCAATTGTTCCCCCGTATCACGGACTAGCCTCGCATTCCTCTTTGGAACTCACGGGCTATCCAAACGGTGTTAAAAACATCAATAACCCAACTCGATTGTATCATCAATCACATATTTTCTCATATTCTCGATAAATACTTAAACAACCCAACTCTCATAATTTTATCATAATCCATATTCTCATCTACTACATTTCAAATCCTACATTTTTTGTGTACAATATCCATGCCCAATTCACCTCTTTGCCTAAATTCCACACTTATAGTCATAAATCCCAAAATCACCACAATCTCATAATATCATCTTTACTCCAACAAAAAATAAAGTTTCATCAATCCCTAACCATTTCCTAGCTATTTCATCACAATGCCTACAGCCATAATCACCAAAAAATCACTTTAAAATCCAAGATCGAAGTTTAAAAATTTATCCAAACTTGTGGAATGCTCTATTCACACCTCAATTCAATTTTTCCTATGATTTCCAAGTATGTTGTTCTCCTTTGGATGAGGAACAACTTTCCTTCTTGCCACAACCTTTGATTTGGACGAAAATATGTGTTTTGGAAGAGAGAGAAAGCTAGGGTTCGGTTGAAATTGAGGTTTGGAAGAGAGAGAAATGATAAAATGCTGGAAAACACAGGGGTCCTTTTATAGAGGGAGGGTAGGAGATCGATCTGGTCCTTGATGAGATCGATCTGCATTTGAATTTGAGAACGTTTTGGGGTAATTTTATGCCTAGGAGATCGATCTGTCGTGGGGTGAGATCGATCTCTTAATGGCTTTATGAGATCGATCTGCTCAAATTATGAGATCGATCTCTAGTTTACAGAATACTTCACGAGATCGATTTGCTCCTTGAGGAGATCGATCTTCTCCTTACAGAATGATTCATGAGATCTGTGAAACCCAAATTTTTCCCACTATGTTCATCATTTGGAATCATAAGACGGATGAATTGAGCATATGAATGTGAATGATATAGTGGAGGTATGAAAATAGGGAACAAGATAAATGAGGATCATTAATTTAAATTAAAGGGATTTAAATCATTCTGGTGGAAGATATGAAATTTAAATGAGAAAAGATTGTGAGTCCGAGAAAGAAAAATCGGTCTAAATTGGTCTTGAACGTGTAGAAGGGTAAAATGGTCAAAAGACCTGAAATTCGGTATAAATTGAACGAGAAAATTTCGTTATAAATATGGATTTAGGAAATCTTGATCGATAAAGAAGAAACTATTGAATTTCGAGTCCAATTGGTCAATATACGAAAATATTACGAATTTTCGTAATTTTCATCCGAGACATTATACCGAAAATATGGAAAAAATTATACCGAAAAAATAAAAATCAGACTGATAAATTCATCAAATTGATTTAAGGAATAAAATATAATTTTTAAGATATTTTGGGGTATTTTATTATATTTTATTTGATTAAAATAAAATATAATAAAATATAATAAATAATAATAATGAAAAAAAAAAAGAAAACTGAAGAAATCGTGAATTGGAGAAAGGAAACATAAGACAGAAACAGAAAGCAAAACGCAGCCGAGGGAGCCGAATGGAAACCCAAGACCGACGAGCCACCACCGGTGACCGAGGAGCCCCGACGACCACCAGAGAAGGTAGCCGACAACCGCCCGACCATCCTGGTATCGACGACGCACGCCGAAAATGCCGGAATCCGACGGATCGAGGGAGAGAAGGCTGAAAAGAGGAGAAGAGGAACAGCGACCACCGATGTGATTTCGACCTGATCCAAGGCCAACCGAGCGTTCCCCTGCCAGAGACGAGTCGAACGGCGGCAACGAGGCGCTGGGAACCGGCCGGACGATGCCGGAACGGTGAAAGGAAGCTTGAATCGGTACCGACCGATTCAGCAAGAAGAGAACCGGGCTAAACTGACCAGTCTAAACCGGGCTGAACCAAACCGAATCGGTTCAGCCAAGAAAGAGAGGAAAAAGGGAGAAAAAGAAAGAAAAAAGAGAAAAAGGAAAAAAAGGGAAAAATTTCGGGGATACACTGTAAACCCCACAAATTTTCTACATTTAATTAGAGTATATAAAAATGGGAATAATATATTTTAATGGAAATGTGAATATTCGTTGTAGGGCTTGAGGACTATAGGAACCCAGAAGTCCGTGAATGACAGGGAAAATCGAAGCTACAGGAAGTGATGAAGCAAATGCAAGCATGGAGGGATCGAAAATAAATTTGATGTAAAAACTTGTATCGGGAATTTATGAGGAATGATGAAATCTTGATAATATTTTATTTTCGAAATAATGAAAATTCCATGGAAGGCATGGATATTATGTCTTTGGATAATTTTACAAGAAAGTGTGTATACATAGATATATACATAGGTGTCTATGTATATATAAATATACTAGACATTTAAATAGATGGATAATAATAATAATAATATATATATATATATATATATATACTATGAAATGTATAGTATTTAATATATAAGTGTTAATAAATAAATAAAGCATGAGACAAATAAAAAAATAAAATGAAATGAAATGGAAAATAGTAATACAAATAAATAAAACAACAATAACCTTAAGAACCATAAACAAATAACATATATTATATTAATATAATATAAATAAATATATATATATATATTAATATAAAATATAAATATACAAAGCATTGTACGGAATTGGCTTTGAAAAGCCAATTCCGTCTACTCCCATTTCGAATTGAAAAAAAAAACAGAGAGGAATGGGGAGCGGGAAAGGAAAGGAAAAGGAGGGAGGAGAGGAAGAAGAAGGAAAGAGGGGAGAGAAGGAAGGCTGTCGGTCGGAAGAGAAAGGAAAGAAAGTGGGGTCTGGCCGAGAGAGAAAAAAAGGGAAAGAAGAGAAGAGGAGAAAGAGTGGTTAGCTGGAGAAGAAGAAGGAAAGGGAAGGAAGAAAGAAAGAGGAGGAAAGGGGAAGGAAAAACCGAGAGCTGAAGAAGTGCAGTGGAACCGAGAAGCTGGAAGCAAGCAAAACAAAACTGAGGCTTGGAACAAACAGCAGCTGACCGAAGGGAGAAGGCTGGAACCGAGAGGCAAGGCTAGAACTGAGAGGCAGGAGAGAAGGGAAGAGGTGGACCGAGGAAGGAAAACTGAAGCTGGAAGTGAAACCGAGGAGGGAAAAAAGAAGAAAACTAAAGGTAATTGGAGCAGAACCGAGAACGAAGAGTGAAACAGAATCGGGAGATAGCAAAGCAGCCGAGAGGTGAAGAGGAAGATGGATGAACAGTGAACGGGTTGTTAAAAAAAAAAAAAGAAGAGAAGAAAAGTAAGCTAGAAATTTGAAGAGGAAAGGTAGATTTGTATATGTACATTTGATGTACATGTATATATATGCATGATGGGCTATAAACATGATGTTGTGGATTTTAAATTAGATGTGAAATAAAAATAAAAATAGGAGAGATGAATAATAGGTAAATATATATGTATATATATTTGATGATGAATAAGGAAATCAAATGATAAAATGAATGTGTATATACTTAGGTGTATATACAAATGGGTGTATACGATAAAGGGGTATGTTAGTATACGTACATGAAAAAATATATACATGTGACAAGGAGAGATGAAAACAAATAATAATATATATATGAGTATATATATATATTCATGAGTATATATGCATGTAGATGTATATAATAATGTGTATGTCAGTATTTGTAGTACAAAAATAATATATAGTAAGGAAAATATATAAACGTACGTGAGTGGCCTAGATATGAATAATAATACGTACACACGAAGTAGTAACGAATAGGTTACAATTTTAACGCAATTCGGACAATTCGCATGAATAGGGTGCTGAGTATACAATTTTGGTGTAGGTGATTGTAGAAGGAATTAAAGGAGGTATTAGAAGGCGTCACCACTCGAATTCGAGAATTTCGATAGATCGAGGTAAGGGGGCATAATTTAAAATGGTAATAGTTACTTTCTGAACCATGATTTAAGGAAAGCTTACAAAGACATGAAGTATGATTTTCGTGCATGTTTCTAAATTTATATTTCTGATCAAGAATATGCTCTCTGTATTTGTGTTTTTGAATAATTGCATATTTCTGAATTTGACTTCTAAATAAGAGCATGTCTTCTGAAATTATCTTTCGAACAAGATGATTTTATTTCGATGTTTTCGCATATGAAAACTATAGTATGTTTTGAGACTAAAGACCATTTATATTGTGTGCTAAAGCGCCTGAACTTCGCCCTCGTGGCGCCTGTATTTCGCCCTCGTGGCGCCTGTATTTCGCCCTCGTGGTGCATGTACTTTGCCCTCGCGGCGCCTGTATTTCGCCCTCGAGGCGCCTGTATTTCGCCCTCGTGGCGCCCTCGCGGCACCTGTATTTTACCCTTGCGGCACCTGTATTTCGCTCTCATGGCGCCTGAACTTCGCCCCCGTGGCGCCTGTACTTCGCCCTCGTGGCGCCTGTATTTCACCCTCGTGGCGCCTGTACTTCGCCCTCGTGGTGCCTGAATTTCACCTTCGGGTTCTGAATGCTGTACGACCTTGATTTCGTTTACAGCCTTACCATGGCCATAGGTTCTGAATTCCCTCTACGGAGGATGATTTGGTTATTGCCGCATGGTAATTATATGGGCCGATGTAGTCTCTATCTGAATTAAACTCCGTTTTTAGAATATGATTTTATAATATGTAGTTTGACATATATTCCTGTTTCGGAATTCTGATTATACGAAAAGTTTACGTAATATCTGTTAAGTTCACGTACTTAAAGAATTACGTTTTGAATCATGATGTTTCCGATTATCCTTAATTTTGAATGCCCTTGGTATTAGTTTCAGAAAGAAATTATTATACGTACTATTATGTTTTCTACATATTTGAATTACTAGGACCGTTTTAAATGCATTTTCTTACTGGGCTTTTCTCAAAAAGCTCACCCCTCTACGTCTCAGACCATTTGCAGTGATCTGTATGCGCTACCTGCCGCGTACACGACATAGGCTGGTGGGAAGAGCTACCCTAGGCTACTTTTTGTACACGCAGAAAGGTATACATTTACATTCCTGTACCAGACATATCTGTACACACAGACATATATATTGGGAATATTCATGTTGGGATGTAATTTGTAAGGAAAACGATGTAAACAATATTATTTTGGGATTATATTTTGAGATGACTACTATTAAATTGAAATAGATGTATTGAGTTGTAAAGGTGGATTTGGAAAGTATGCTTGGTAGTTGTGGATATCTAGGATTTGTTGCAAAGCAGGCTTGGTAGTTATGGATATCTAGGATTGTCAAAAAATTATTTTGCAGGTGGGTAGGCTTATATATAAGTCATTATGCTGCCGAAATTTTTATCGGCCATATAAGTCAAAATATGGAAATTAAATATAATTACGGATAAAGAATTAGGAAAAGTGTTTTGACACTGCACAGGAATGCAACCTAAGTGAATAAGGGAATAAGTGGGTAAATTAAGATCAAAAAACAAAATTCCCCCGAATTTCAAGGGTCAAGGGTTGTTACATACAACGAACTGCGGGTAAGTCGGTAAGATGTCAAAAGTGACCGATTTAATTTTTGAGAAATTTATTTAAATTATATTTGATAAAAAATTCACCCGAAATTAAATATATAATTATGAAGTTCGACGATAAATCGCGTACGTGAGCCCGATCAAACTTCGATTTGCGCACTATCGCATAATCTCGGGTAAGTAAAGCTCATTTACGACAATTTATGTAATTATCGTGTATTAAAGATTTATTTTACGAGTTACAAATTAAATTTCGTATTTAGTGGATTAAAGTGGGATTTTTAATTAAATTGTCGTAAATGATATATGGGTTATTCAAAGAGTCTAGAAAAGGGCCCAATAAGTACTGATGGGCCCAGTGAGCCCAATAGGCCTTGATGAAAGAATTAATAAGTAGAAACAGGCTTTAAAACGGATTAAAGCCCATTAAGGTGCAATCGAGCCTAATAAGAGAGAAATTAGCCCAATTAGCTAAATCGACAGCAGTAAATATGAGAAAATATTTATTGAGTTGAATACGATTAAAACGAGGTTTATACCGATAAAACCGAGCAAAAAGAGTAAAA
Organism: Firmiana major; assembly: GCA_033439115.1. Classification (NCBI taxonomy): domain Eukaryota; kingdom Viridiplantae; phylum Streptophyta; class Magnoliopsida; order Malvales; family Malvaceae; genus Firmiana; species Firmiana major. The sequence continues at coordinate 36,496,511 of CM065909.1, forward strand.
TCGATTAAAAGTCAACTTATGGCCAAAGCTTCGATATAATCACATATTTGGATATGTTGAAATGAGTTTAAGCTATATGTGATAAGTTGAACTTGTTTTGCAGTAGCTCGATCTATCAACACGTTTTACGAGGTAAACTTGAGCATCGAGGAAAGTGCTCTACATCAGTTGCTAAGAGGTAAGGGATATAATTTAGAGTAGCGTTAGTACTCCTTCATCCTTACCAATTGTTTCTGTATGAGAATTGAATGAGATATTACGAAATGGATTTTCAACTGTATTCAAACCGAAGCCAAAACCATTTCTCGAGTTTTCAGCATGTTTTATATATATGAGATACATTTTTACAGCATACATGTTTATAAAAGTGATTTTTCACTTCAGAAATGAAAGCATAGTGTTTTCATGTGAGATTACGGGTTAAAGTCCTGATATGTTTTATGAAACCATGTTTTCATGATACGGGTTAAAGTCCCGAAACAGCTTTTAAGCTATATTTTCACTGTACGGGTATGAGTCCCAAGAAATAACTATTATAACTATGCTTTCCATATTTACACGGGCTAGAGTCCTGCAATGATTTATGAAAACTATGTTTTCTATGAGAAACAGGCTAGAGTCCCGTAATGATTTATGAAAACTATTTTTTCTATGAAAAATGGGTTAGAGTCCTGTAACATTTTAAGAATCGGGTTAGAGTCCCGTAATGGTTTTCAGTAGATGGGTATGATGCCCAAAATGATTTTGATAAAATGGGTAAAAGGCCTAAAATGATTTTTGTGGGGGTAAAAAGGCATGATGTGATGATAGTCAGAGGAACTGGGGTCGATCACGCATACATAGGGTAGCGTATGGAGACGATGGAGGATCTACCTAGCCGACGACCAGAGAACGGGCAGGCTCTGACTTGATATGAGAAACATGCGTATAGTCCACACTTGGAGATGCACGTCAGTTCATGCATATAGTCCCCATTTAGTGGTGCACGAGAGATAGGGCAGCGTACGACCTTGATCCAGTCCTACGGCTCCCCTGTACAATGGCCATATGTACCTATGATGAACGTCCTACGAGACCTGATGTATGATGTCCTTCGGGACTAGTATATGAGACGATTGCCTGACCTTACATGATGAATTGACGGAATGATATATATATGTTTTCACACATTTCATGCTACCTGTTTTATGATTTGCTATTGAGTACAGATTTTCTATGATGAGATTTTAAAGGTAGCCATGAGTATGTTTTACTAAATGTGCCTATGATAGCATGATTTCATTTTTTTAAAGTGACAATGTGATATGATTCACGCATTTTGAGCTTTCGATAAGCTTTATGTATGTTTACACTATACGCTATAATTTCAGCATGATACGTTTTACGAAAAATGATGTAAAAGTGTAAACCGATGATTTTAAAGCATGTTTTTACTGCTTTTATGAAATGTAAGCATCTCTACTCCACTGCATATCTATGCTGATTTGTAAAACCAAGAGTTTTACCATGTTTTGAGTACTTAAAACTATTTTAAATGTATCTCTTACTGAGTCTGAAAAACTCTCCCCCCTCCTCTCCATCTCCCAAATTACCTACAGTGAGTCTACCGCACATACAAGATTGTGGTCGTTGACAAAATAGTCCGACCTTTCATAGGATACTTTCGTAACCTTGAGGTACAGTCTTACTCATATTCTAGACATGTGATACAGAATAGACACTATTATATATAATAGTCGGGATGTAATAGTTGTAAATGATTATATATATACAGAGTTTAATTATACAAAATATATATGATGTAATGAGATCCTAGAAATGAAAAAGATTTTAAATCTAGACATGGGACAGGAAAACAACATAGTTAATTGATAAAAAGTTTAAATTAGCCCCATTTTTTCGTACTTTCGGGGTGTGACAAGATCAATCTGCTCCTTGAGGAGTTTGATCTTCTCCTTACAGAATGCTTCATGAGATCGATTTCTTCCTCATGAGATCGATCTCTTCATTACAGAATCATAAGGAGATCGATCCTCTTCCATTGGAGATCGATCTGCCTATCAGTTCTTGCACATTTTCTACATTCTGGAGCTATGAGATTGATCTCTCATCCTTGGAGATCGATCTGGCCTTCACCGATTGTACTGCTGCTGCACCAATTTGTAGAAAACTCAATGTAAAACTTCTCAAAATCTACTCCATAGTCTATATTTCAATCCGTACACATTCAAGACTGAAAAATCTTTTCTTCATATACTTCATCATGTTTAAAACATGCGTGTACATTAACATATCATAATTACATACACCAAGTTACAATTCTCAGAAATGGGGTATACAAAATTCACAATTCTCACAATAAGAGTCTTAAATATACATTTGATCAAAATGAGCTTAATATGAGATAGAGAATATGGATAGAGCTCCTGAAGGAATATGACTACGAGAATTTGTACCATTTAGGCAAGGCAAATGTGGTAGTAGATGCCTTCAACAGAAATGGTATGGTGTTCTACATGATAATCAAAGAATGAGAATTGTTGGGATAGTTCGTCGAGCTCAGAATCAATGTTGATGAAGTTGAGAGTGGGTTTATAGCTAGCCTACAGATTGAGCCCAGTATATTAGATCAGGTTAAGGCAGAGGAATGATTAGAGGCTAGGGATATGGTTAGTCAGGCTGAAGAGAGATTACGGTTGAATTTCACGATCAATGATAATGGATTATTAAGATTTTGGGGTTGTATTTGTGTGACACATGATGACACCCTAAGACAAAGAATCCTAAAAGAGTCTTATTGTTCTTGATTCACCATGCACCCAGAAAGCACTAAGATGTACCATGATCTCCATAAGGTGTATTACTGGATTGGAATGATGAGAGATGTGGCAGACTTTATGGTTAGATGTTTACTTTGCCAACAGATTCAGGTTGACTAAGAGTGCCCACTTCCTTGCCATCAAGAGCATTGATTCACTAGATAAGCTAGCAAACTTGTATGTCAGAGAAGTAGCACGATTGCATGGGGATCCTGTGAGCATTACTTCTGATAGAGATTTCCAGTTCACTTCTAAGTTCTGGATCCGTTTTCAGGAAGCCATGGGTCTCGGTTGGATTTGAGCACTGCCTATCATCCTTAGACCAATGGTCAATCCGAGCGGACTATTCAAACCTTAGAGGATATACTGAGAGCATGTGCATTAGACTTTAAAGGTTCATGGGACAATCATTTGTCTCTTGTAGAGTTTGTCTATAATAATAGTTACCGTGCTAGCATTGGGATGGCTGCTTACGAAGCTCTGTAATGCCAAAAATGTAGGTCCCCTATTGCTTGGGAAGAAGTGGGTGACAGGAAAATACTTGCTCCCGAATCGGTTGAACAAGCAGCTAGAGGTGTTCAAATAATCTGTGATAGATTGAGGATGGCACAGAGTAGACAGAAGAGCTATGCTGATGTGCAAAGACGTCCTTTGGAATTTCAAGTTGGGGACTCTGTATTTGTGAAAATGTCTCTGATGAAGGGTGTCATGCGCTTCAAAAAGAAAGGGAAGCTAAGACTTCGCTTCATTGGTCAATTTGAGATATTAGATAAAGTGAGAGATGTTGCCTACAGACTTGCTTTACCTCCACAGTTGTCTGGGGTACATGATGTCTTCCATGTTCGATGTTGAGAAAGTATCATCCGGACCCGTCTCATGTGATAGAGTATGAACCGTTGGAAGTACAAGAAGATATGAGCTATGTTGAGAAATTAGTCCAAATTCTTGATAGAAAGGAAAAGATACTTCGATCCAAGACTATTCCATTGGTAAAGGTTCTCTCGTAACACCACTCGACAGAAGAAGCTCTGTGGGAGTTAGAGAGCCACATTAGAGAGAAGTACCCTCAGCTATTCGATGGACCAGCCTGAATTTGGAAGACCAAATTCCTAAAAGGTGGAGAGAAATGTGAAACCCAAACTTTTTCATTTTTCTGTTTATTTGGAAACTAAGAAGTGATTAAAATATTTGAAATAATATTGTGCAGGCTCGAAATATCGAAACACTCAGGATAGTGGCTCGGAGCTCGGGGCATGAAAATCGAGGTAAGGTTTTAAGTTAATGTGAGATCTGAGAATTTCAGACATATTTTATTGATGTAATAATAATTTGAAGTGTAATCTATTGAGCTAAGTGAATTGTGGGAATGATAATTGGAGATTTATATGTTAAGTGTTAAAATAAATGTGAAACAATGAGGACAGATTGATCTGGGAGAAGGAGAGATCGATCTGGTGAGTTATAAACGACAAAGAAGGAGAAATTTAAGGAGCAGATCGATCTGGGAGAAGGAGAGATCGATCTGGTGAGTTAAAAATGACAAGGAAGGAAGAATTTGAGGAGCAGATCGATCTCCAATGGAAGAGCATCGATCTCCTTATGATTCTGTTTGAGAGAAGATCGATCTCATGAGGAAGAGATCGATCTCCAAATGATTCTGTTTGGGAGAAGATCGATCTCCTCAAGGAGCAGATCGATCTCATAAAGCCATAAAGAGATCGATCTCACCCCTCGACAGATCGATCTCCTAGGCATAAATTGCCCCAAATCGTCCCAAAATTCAAATGCAGATCGATCTCATCAAGAGGCAGATCGATCTCCTACCTCCAGTCTATATAAGGAACCCCTGTTTTTCTCCTGCAATTTCACTTTCTCTCTCTTCCAACCCCATTTCCATCCAAAACCTAACTTTCTCACTCATCCAAAACACCTATTTTCGGCCAAATCAAGAGTTGTGGCAAGAAGGAAAGTTGTTCCTCATCAAGGGGAGAACAACATACTTGGAAATCGAAGGACGAATCGGATCGAGGCGTGGGTTGTGCGTCTCACAAGCTTTGGGTAATTTCTAAACCTCAATCTTGATATTTGAGATGATTTTGATGATATTGGTGGTTGTCATTGCGTTGAAATAGTTGGGAAATGATTAGGGATTGATGAAATTGTAATGTAGTTGGAGTAATGTTGATATTTGGAAATTTTGGCAATTTTAAGAATTTGTGCTATAAATGAAAATTTAGACAATGTGGTGAATTGGCATGGATAATTGGCATGAGAAATGTAGGACGTTGAGATATTGTGAATGAGGTTGTAGTTTAGGGTAGAGTTACGAGAATCGAGAGATTTGAGGAGTTATGAGCAATTATGCTCGATTTTGAGAATTGAGGTTTATGAGATAATTGAGTATTGATGTTTTAACATCGTTTGGACAGCTCGGGAGTTCCAGAGTGGAATGCGAGACTAGTCCGTGATACGGGGGAAACGATTGCACTATACGAGGTGCAAAGAGGTAAGGGAAATCTAAACCATTTGTGTATGTGATTTGTAAACTATTATAGCATGATTTGTGGTTTATAAAACAAGCATGTTAAATGTTGTGTTGAGATACAACTGCACACGATTTTTATAGCCGGTTGGAGCCCGTTGTTTTATGCGTTTATAAGCTGAGTGTGAAATTACTTTATAAACCATCGAATTTGTGTGAGTAATGAATTGGGCTCTACGTTAAGGCAATATCGAGATTTGAGAAATGTGTGCGTGTGCTTTGTCGGTTGGGACTCGATTTTTATTATGTTTTGTGTTGAGTACAAAACGATTTCAAATGAGTTTTATGAGAGAAAAACCATCATGAGTTCTACGTGAAGGCAAGCCGGTCTTGTGTGCTAAGACTTAGGTGTGTAATTTTGAGTACACACCGGGCATTGCTCTGGTAGCATGTAAGCCCAATTTCCTCTCCGTTCTGGTAACGTGAGAATAACCCATTCTGTGGCTATGCCACGTTATACCCCATTGGTGGCCGTTGCCACGTTATATCCCATTGGTGGCCGTTGCCCCCATTGATGGCCGTTGCCACGTGAGAAACCCCATTGGTGGCCGTTGCCACGTGAGAAACCCTATTCTGTGGCTGTGCCACGTGTGAAATTAAATCAGTGGCTATGCCACGTGTGCTTAGTGGCTATGCCACGTGTGAATTTAAATCAGTGGTCATGCCACGTGTGTTTAGTGGCTGTGCCACGTGCATTACTATTTCAGTGATTTTATCACGCTCATTGAGAAAGCGTTTATCGCATTGTTTTCACATGCTTTGTTATTGCTCTAGAGTAAGCCTTTTTACTTCATGTTTTCACATGACTTGAGACATGAGAATGTCGTTTTGAGTACTTTCATGCTATGGTTTTCAAATGAGTTTCACATACAAATAAATATTTTGTGATGTGCATTTTGGTTTATGAAATGAGTTCCTTATCCCCCTTAATGAGCGATTTAGAAGCTCACCCTGTTTTCTTTCCCCCCAGAGTTCTTCAAGTGAAAAAGGATCTCCCTGCGACGTACGGAGTAGTGGCTAGTGGAGGATTCGAGCTCCAGGCCATATATATTGTATCTTGAGGTATATTTTATCTTTTCATGTACCCAGACTATTATTGTAATTGCAGACACTTGATGTATAACATTGTATGGGATGTATTAGGATTAATTAACTTGGAATTGAGTAACGTATATGATTCAATATACACTATGTTATGATAAGATCCTGAGGCATGATAATTATGATGATGTATGACACTGCACAGGAATGTACTCTTAATTGTGAATTAATGAATAAAAAGTTTTAAATTTGCCATATTTTCAGCATTTTCGGGGCTTGACAGTTAATGAATTTCTTAAGAATTGCATGTATAATTAAATTTTGATGTTTAGAAAAACTAAGGCGTTGGAAGTGAAAAGGTTAGTTAAACTCGGGTTTACACTAAACCGAAAAACTGGGCCGAGTAAGAGAAATAAATTCAGAATAAATTCTAGAAATTCACAAAAATTATTCTGAGGCCATAAGAAATTAGCATAAGGTGAAATTTACTTGGGAAATGAAAATCAAGTGGAAGTACGAAGGTCTTGATGGTCGAATTGATTTTTAAAGTAAACCGAAAACCTTAAGACATTTTGCTCGGTAATTACCAAACTGCGCAAAATTAGCTCAATCGAGAACTTTTCTTAAAAAAGTGGGCCCTAAATTTTTACGAAACATACTAGAGACCTTGTAGAACACCTGAGAAGTGGAAATTTATGAAAAAATAGGCTAGAAAAATTTTTCATGGATTTATGAAAAGACTAGGCAGTGGGCTGCCTTGGCCTAGAAAATCTGCAGGCCCAACATGAAATTCATATTTAAAAGGGTTCCTGAAGGCCTTTTAAGCTGATTTTTTTTGTATGAAATATAACTTAAAGACCTTTCTGGAAAGAATAAGATCACCCCAAACCGACCTAAAACCAGAGGGAACCACCCCCAACAAGTTGTTGTAGGCGTCCTTTGTAGAATCCAATTGTGTAATTTTGTCAACCACCTTTCAGCCACTTTCAGACATCAGTCAAGAAGGATCAAATCTTATACCTTAATTCTTCTATAAAATATAAAAAATTCAGTGCCAAACAAGCTCATTTACTAGGTTAAATCTTTGAGAGAAGAATAGGGGTAAAATCTACCATGTTCTGAGGTGAGAGAACGATGAATTTTTTAACATTTTTGGTTGGTTTTTCTTGTTGTTTTTTTTTATGTTTCTAGGATGTATGCATGTTGATTTACAACTTATAAACCTTGTTGGAGCAAAAAGGGTTGTTCAAAATTGGTCAAAGTTGGTAAGAAATTGATGGAAGATGATGAACTTGAGATATGTTGTTGTTTGATGTTGTTGAATGATTTTTAGTTAAGTAGAATTGAAAGAAATAATTTCTAGATTGAAGTATGAATTTGGCCAACATGCATAAGTTAGGAAAATGGTGAAATTTGATTATGTTTGATGTTGTAGACAGTTAAATTTATACCAAAAAAGTCTAGTTTATAGCTCAGTTCAGTAGGAAACCAAAAAGTGTAAGAATTGGTGAAATTGGAATGTTGACAATATGAATTATGGAATTGAATGAGTATTTAGGTTATTGAAGTAATGAAATTCAAGTTAAAAGAACCAAATTGGCAAAATTGGCTTAAATTGGTACTTAAATCGGTAAAATCGAGAAAGTAGGAAAAATTGACTAAAAAGTCAAATTTAGTGAAATTTATGAAGACAAATACATGCTTGAGTATAATGAGATGAAATTGAATAATATTTGATAAATTGAAATTGTTTTGGGTAGTTTGGGAAATCAACATGTAAATCGAGGCAAACCTGAGATCCGACAATTTTGTGTCACCCCAAGGTTTAAGAGGTAAGGGAAGTGTTTTAAAGTAGTATTAGTGATTCAATTCCTTGTTTTGATACATGAACTTATATACTCGTATTTACGAAAAGTATTTCCTGAACCCAAAAAAGTACTATTCAAGCAAAACTGAAAGAAAAACCCAATTTTCTAAGCTCTTCAAATGTATTTTTTTAGTACTTATGAAATGTTTTGAAATGCAATTTGCTACGCGAAAATGAGAATTTATGAAATAATTTTTATGTGTTTGAAATGAAATAAAAGTATTGATTTTACGAGTTTATGGGCTAATAGACCCAAAAAAAAGATTTGAAAATTCTATTTGAGACTAAGGCCATATGTAGTCTACGTGATCTGTCATGCATGGCCCATGTGGATTTTTTACCTTCATGGTGCATGCCATATACCACATTATGTACGCTCAGTCCATTGTGGTGCATGCTTAACCTTGTCGGGTATTTATGCTACTCGGTGCCTTATTTCCGCCATTTGATTAAGTGGCGTAGGACGCTGTACGACCCTAATCCCATCTACAGTCCCCTTACCATGGCCATAGGTGCCCTGTCTACGTAGACTATCTATGTGAATTACCTATGTGAAATGTCTACATGAACATGACCTCTGTTACTATGTGTTTCTGCCTAATCTCCATGAAATTTTTCAGTATGATTTTTAAAGAAAAGTGTTAAGCTACGTGATATGTAGGTTTACATGATATTTTTAAAGAAAAGTAATGACCTACGTGATTTATAAGTTACATGTTACTAGTTATAATGTCAAATATATTTTGACCTGATTTTTGAAACTAAACATGTTTCGTTTTATACACATGTATATATTATTTTATTAAGCTTGAATTACAATGATTTACTTTTACATGTTTTATGCTAAGACTGCTTTAAATGCATGTCTTACTGGGCTTGAAGAGCTCACCCCTTTACTCTTACAAACTACCTTCAGTGATTAGTTTCCTATACCTGCTATATAGTAGTCGTGGAAGGGTGGACTCGACCCTCCGTAGGCTATCTCCAGTACAAGTAAGGTATACTTTTACTTTATTTGCTTGACATTTTGTAAAGCATAGACAGTTGTTGTAAAGAATATTTTGGGATGTATATTAGGTAAGAATGAATATAAATAAAGTTTTAAATGTACAGTTTGTATAATAAAGTATATTTTATAAATATTAAGGGGATGTAATGAAAATGAATTTACTGCTGAGCATAAAAAGAAACTAAAATCAACTGATTGCGGATACAAACTGTAATTTGAACCTTGCATGAAGGTAGGGATAAAAATACGTTGTTATGTTGGCGAAATTTTTATAAAATAAAATGGTTAAGTAATCGGCACTGATAGGAATGCAACTTAAATAAAGCATTAAGAAAGTTAAAATTTGCTCATATTTCCACGTTTTCGGGGCGTCACAGATAGGGGTTTAGACAAATAAACTTATAATACCTCTAAATAAAGCTTAATGTCCCCTTGAAATCCATAGTGGTGGTCAGTGATGATTTAGTTAATATTCCTTGCATTAGTCTAGTAGAAGTAGGTAACTTGTTGCCTGAAATTTTCCTCCCATTTCAGCTGGTTTCGATCCCAATTCTCGTGTATGTTCCATTTAAATAGGTCTTGTTTAAATGGTAGTGGTGTTAGGTGTTATTCTACTAAAATGATTTACATTTTCTTAACAATTGTTTAGCATGAAGCTCATGGTTGGAGGCTGAACTTCTTGATCAGCTTCTTCCTCAATTCTAACCAGTATATCTTCATTTCAATCCACATTTGAACTCATAAAAATCATGTTTAGACCTTAGGTTTATCATATTAAAATGTCATATTAAATGGGGCTTGGTTAGCAATTAATTCATAAATGTTATGTTTGCATCTATGTAGACTAGGCTGTTTGGGGCATTCGGTTTAGCCTTTGATCATGTCCATTTCCTAAATTTTCTTCTTTTTAATTACTCCTAAAGTCTTGCATGAATCACGTACAATTGGTTTGCAATTAGGTTGCATTTTGCAAGATATGTTACAGTCCTTCAATTGGCATCTCAAATTCCTACCTTGCTATGTTATTGAATTTAATTTCTATTATTTCCTAGCTATTCTTTCACCTTTAATATTTAATCCAATTCATCCATAGTCATTACCATTTTTATGTCTTAATTCATGGAACATTCCTTGATCACAATGTACATACAAATTAATTATCATTACTTAAGCTTTACTTGATGCCTTAAATAAATAAATTTGAGGAGTTGAATCATACCTCTAATCTTGAGTTGTCCGATAAGTCCTTGCTCCTCATAGACCATACACATCATCATAAATAAAGACTCGGTCCTACGATTATCCAAATGAAATATCTTATTAGAAACTTTGTTATTCTATAAAACTTATATAGAAAAATCATTGAAAATTAGGGTTTTCATAAAAGTATTTAGACTAAGAAGAGTAAAGATTGAATACATATCGATGTTAGATAAGGTGGCGATCCCCAAGTAGGATCATTTTAGATATTTAGGGTCGATCTCACAAATGGATGGAGAGATTGATGGTGATGTAACCCAATAGGATATAGACTGGTTGGAGCAACTCGAGAAGTGCTACAAGTATGTTGTGTGACAAAGGAATTCCTATATGGTTGAGAGACAAGTTTTACAATACACTTGCTAGACCAACATTACTCTATCGCAGTGAATGGTGGGCAACTAAAAGGTTGCATATGCAGAAGATGAGTGTTGTAGAAATGCAAACGCTGCGATGGATATGCAGACATACGAGCAAAGATAGAATAAGAAATGACGATATTAAAAAAAAAGGTTGGAGTGGTACTTATCAAAGACAAGATGAGTGAAATTCGTTTACGTTGGTTTGGACACATAAAATATAGACTTATGGATGCTCTAGTTAGAAGAGTGAAGGCTATGAATGAAGTGAAAAAGGTCAAGGCTAGGGGAAGATTGAAAAAGACTTGGAAGGAAGTAATTTAGAAAGATATGGCAAAACGAGAGTTTGAAGAACATGTTATTTTAGATTGGAATGAGTAGAGGAGGAGAATTCATGCTAACGACTTAGTGTAAGGTGATATATTGGTTCATATAGCCTACCACAGTTTTGGGATAAAGGCTCTGATGATGATGAATTAGATTCAGATTTTACTTTAATTCTTTATTTTTATTTTTATCACACCCTGGAAACGTGAAAATATGGGCTAATTTTTCTTTTTCTGAATTTCTTATTTAAGTTGTATTCCTATCAGTGTTGATTTCCTAACCATTTTATTTTACAAAATTTCGTCAGCATAACGGCTTATTTATACCCTTACCTCACTGCAAGGATCAAAATACAGTTTGTATCCTCAACCAGTTGATTTTAATTTCCTTTCCTACTTAAAAGTGAGTTCATACTCATTACATTACCTTACTATTTCTGAAATACATTTTATTATACAAACTGTAAATTTACAACTTTACATTTATTCATCCTTACCTAGATTACAACCCAAAATGTTCTTTACAACCATTGTCTATACTTTACAGGATGTCTGGCAATAATAAAAGAATATACCTTATTTGTACTGAAGGTAGCCTAGGAAGGGGTCAAGTCCACCAGCCCATAACCACTATACGGCAGGTATAGGCTACTGAATATGTAAAAGTAAAGGAAAGGGATGAGCTCTTCAAGCCCAGTAAGTAATGTGTTTAGAGCAGTCTTAGTGGTATAACTTATAAAAATAGGATACTCTAATTCAGAGCTTAATAAAACAAACACATACATATATATATGTCAAAAAATACTTAATTTCAAAAATCAAATCAAAACACATTCGAGTGTGTAACTTACATATCACAAAGCTTATCACTTTTCTTCAGAATGTCATATGTAAATAATTCATGGAGACTAGGTAGAAACATATAGTAACAGAGGTCATGTTCATACAGACAGAGTACCTATGGCCATGGTAAGGGGACTGTAGACTGGATCAGGGTTGTACAGTGCCCTACGTCACTAAAACTTAAACGAACAAAACAGAGAGTGGCAGAGATAAAGCACTGAGTGGCACAAATACCCGACGCGGTTAAACATCCACCACAAGGGACTGAGCATGTACAATGTGGTATAAGGAATGCACCACGAAGGTCCAGACTCCACACGGGCCATACATGACAGATATCATAGACAACATCCGGCCCAATAAACAAAACTTTTAAACTCTTTTTCGGACTTATTAGCCCGTAAGCTTGTAGAATTAAACTTTCATGCCATTTTGTATGCATAAACCTTAATTCATAAAATTCCATTTTCGTACTATAAACTAAATTTTCAAAACATGTTACATATACCAAAAATTATACTCGAAGAGCTCAAAAATTTGGCTTTTCCTTCAGCTTTTTTGTTTAAAGGTGAATAGTACTTTTCAGGTATCAAAAGTACATTTTATGAATTCGTAGGTACTTCAAACATGTTCATATATTAAAATATGGCAAGGAGAATACTAATACCACTTTAAAGCACATCTCTCACCCTTTTAAAGCTTGGGGCAGTACCAATTCGTCTGGTCCCAAGTTTACCTCAATTTGGATGCTGATATCCCGATTTGCCCAAAACAATACCAAATCATCAAATGATGTTCAATTTCATCTTATTATGCTTAAATATGCGTCTATCCTCATAAATTTTACGAAATTTGACTATTTTGTCAACTTTCCTTACTTTCTCAGTTTTACCGATTAAGGTGTCGATTTAAGCTAATTTAGCCAATTTTTGTTCTTTTAACTTCATATTCATTATCTCAACACCCTAAACACTTATTCAAGTTTTCAATTCATACTTGTCAACAAACCAAATTCGTCAGTTCTTACACGTTTCGATTTTCTATGAACTAGACTATAAACCGAACTTTTTCAGTATAAATTTAACAATTAACAACATCCAATACGACCAAATTCTGTCATTTTCTTAACCTACACATGCTGATCGAACCTACATGAATTCATTGAAATTATTTCTCAACTTTCTACTTAACCAAAAATCATTCAACAACATCAAACATCAACATATCTCAAGTTTATCATTTTCCAACAATTTTACCTTAGGTTTTACCAAGGTTGACCACATTTTTCATCCTTAAAAATGATCTTCAGCTATAGATCAACATGTATATAGCTTAGAATCATGAAAAACCAGCTCAAAAACAAATTAAGAAGCCAAAAATTCCAAGTTTTCTTCTTACCTGAAACAAGGCAGATTATGCCCTTGTTCTTCTCTCTAGTTTTTCACTTAGTAAATGAGCTCGTTTTGGGCTAGATTTTTTATATGTTATAGAGGACTTGAGGTGGAAGATTTTATCATTCTTGACCAAAGTCTGAAAGTGATCGAAGGGTGACCAAAAAAATATACAAGTAGATTCTACAGAAGACGCCTACTGCACAAGTGAATTCCATTTCCTTATCTGGAGGTAACCCTGGTAAATCATCCGGGAACACGTCGAGAAACTCCCTAACCATGAGAATATCACTCAAATCTAAACTTGCTTTATCCGTATAGATTAGATAGGCAATGTAACCTTCAAAATAATATCCAAAAAGTTAGTAAGGACTATGCAATTAAATCTACCAATCCTTTTTCTTTACTTTTCAGAAAAACTTACGACATATTCTTCGAGTAAATAAAAAGTTACTGTCCTATTATGACAATCAAGAACAGCTTGATTTGCTGCTAACCAGTCCATGCCCAATATCACATAAAAAACATACATATCTGTTGGCTCTACCGAGAGGGGGGTGAATCAGTTTTCTAAGGTTAATGGCAAATTTAAATCAAAATCAAATCTAATTGCAGATAATGAATAATCAATAAAATAAAATACAATGAATTGAAGGAAGATAAGGAAGAGAAATATCAAACACAGTAGTTTATAGAGGTTTGGCCAATCTCTTGCCTACGTCCTCTCTTCTTGACCTCCTTGTCAAGAGCTTTCTTTCACTCTTTCAATGAAAGTTACACACTCCCTTTTTTAGGTTAAGAATAACCTCTCTACCCTTTTTACACAGAGATGAATTCACCCTTTTACAAAGTTTATCTCACTGAGGAACACTCCTCTTCTCTCTTAAAGTAAGGATGAATACAAGCTCAAGCTTTTTCTAGAATGGGTAGGATAGATACAGCCTTATCTATTTCTCAAAGGTTTATACAATGAATGCAGATTGAAGACAAAAGGAATATTGGAATTGATTTCTTAAGAATGTACAGAATGTGCAGTAATGGTGTCTCACTTCCAGTGTCTTCAATGCTTGATCTTTATACTGAAGAATTGGTAGTTAGAGCATTTAATGTTGTTATTCCTGTTGAGATTTTTGCAGAAAGAGCAGTTGGGAACCTCCAGTAGAATGCCAGATCGATCTCCAATCTTGACCAGATCGATCTCTTAGTTTAAATTCCTGCAATGTTAAAGCAAATTGAAGCAAGGAGATCGATCTCATATATGTAGAGATTGATCTTACAATTTGAAAATGTTAGAGAAGATCGATCTGTGGAATAAGCAGATCGATCTCCCACTCTCTTTGTTTGAGGCAAGATCGATCTAGAGATCGATCTTCCAAGTATTCTCGTAGTAAGGAGATCGATCTCTAATCAACCCAGATCGATCTCTTTAGCTTTCTGACTTTGAGGAGATCGATCTCTTCCTATACCAGATCGATCTCATGAACTCTCTGTTTGAGTACGATCGATCTACCGATCGATCTACTGCCTTTACCCTTTGTTTTAGAGGAGATCAATCTCTTCCTAGACCAGATCGATCTCATCAACATCCTGTATTAGACAGATCGATCTTATAACCCTTATAGATCGATCTCAGCTTCCTCAATACCATGTACAGGTTCAATCCTATAGCAGATCGATCTCTTGTCCTTATGAGATCGATCTCTCATACTAGAAAGCCCAAGAGATCGATCTCTCATATCACCAGATCGATCTCTCATCCTCAAGGACTTAGTTTCTGGTACATGATAACCTCTAAACATGTTTTTACATCATCTTTATATTATTGACTTTACTTGTTTTGTCATTTCAAAATATATTAACTCAACAATCTCCCCCTTTTTGATATGACAAAACTTATTCAATAAACATGTTTAGTTACCCATTTGTATTATGCACAAACTCCCCTTTTTGTAAGCTCCCCCTTACTTTTGGTCTCTTAACTCCCCCTCAATTTAATCATTCCTTCAATCCATTAAACATGTTTTCTTAACGTTCTTTAAACCCATTAAACATGTTTTAAACCCATGTTCTCTTAACATTCTTCTCCCCCTTTTTGTCATATCAATGGCAATAAAGATATAGAGGTAGTTAATTTTCATAAGAACTGTCATGTCATTTCAAAATGGGAATTCATTATCACACATTTCAACAAGAACTAACATGTCATTTCATAAAATAAGCATTCAAGCAAATGTTGGTTCAACCAACAAAGAGTAAACATGAAAAACTAACTAAACTATTCCTAACATCCATGTCCTATGGCGGAGGAGGAAATCGCTCCAGAAGTTCCTCGACACGAGTACGAGTGACCTGCAAATCATCAAACATCGCCTGTTGTGTGGCATGAAGGTTTGCAAAACCTTCATCCATCTTTCGATTAAGCTTCATGATCATCGTCACAACCGATGCCATTCCATCAGGTGATGTTGCAGGTGCAGTGGGCTGAGCAGTTGAGGAAGATGGACCCTCAGTAGGTGCAGTGAGTGGATCAGTAGGCTCAGCTGATAGGTCTTCTTCCATAGCTGCTTCAGACAACTGTTCTTGCTTTTTCCTCTATTCCCCTTGGAAATCCTTATAATACCCTATGTGGTGAAGTGTCCTAATTTTTAAAACGCTCTTTGGAGAGGGCACTTCACCCTTTTCACAGCTACAATCGACCTCAACTCGTTGAAGTAAGTACGCCAGCAGTTGTCGAAAGACTATTATGGAGGCCTGGCCACGTACGATCTTCAGCCAATCTTTATAAATGAAGTGGACCAGATTGGGTTTTTGATTTATGGAGTGGATGTGGTGTAGCCAGAATCGATCTAACCTCCTAACTGTAGAGTGTCAGGTACCGAATGGGCGGAGATTCCACAAGATGATAAGGTGGAGTAACCTTGGGTGCATCGGTAGGTCACTTGCCTTATCCCCAGGAAGGTCAAACTCTAAGGGGACTTCTTCATCTTCGTCAGTCAACCCCTCATCTTTTAATTTAAACACTTGGGCTAAAATAGATGTGTCTATAGGGATTGATTTACCCATGACATACGTTTTAAACCTAAGAATTTTGCAAGCATCATCAGGGTCATAGATGAGTTCGACATTAGAAAAGAATGCCCTAACAATGTTTGGGGGTACAGGGGTATTGATTTTAAGAAATGGAAGCCAACCAAATTCTTCCATTTTGGATAGATAAGGAAAATCAATGCGATTTAAAAACGAGAAATCAATTGTGCGCCAATGTTTAATTGGCATGGTCGAGAAATACTCTTCATATCTTTTCCTTTTTGCAGGTGTTTTAAAACACCTGTTAAAGGTAGTGACAGAAGAGGGAGGGACTGATTGGGAAGATGGCCCTTGATCAGGATTTGGTCTAGGGGGTTTTTGGCCAGCTCTCTTAAGTCGAGGCATGATTTAAGCTTGCAACTAGACACATTCTGAATAGGTTTGTATTTCCTAGATGATTGTTCTCTAGAGACCTAGCCAATGGAACAGTTCTACATTTGCCCTAATTGAGATTGCAGGAGAAATAGATAAATTTTTGAAGAAAAATTTAGCAATGTAGGTTACTAGACCAAGAATGATGAAAAGATTGGGCAGATTCCTTACCGAAGATCGATCTGGAAGTGAGAATCGATGGAAGAGATGCGACAAGGGTTAGGGATTTGAGGATTTTGGAATTTTTGAATTTTGGGGATTTTGAGCAGTTTTTATAGTCCAGGGCACAGGAGATCTATCTGTCGCTGCGACAGATCGATCTGTCATTTCTAGAGACTTGAAGAGATCGATCTGTTGAACCAAAGGATCGATCCTCAAAATACAGAAGCTCAATAAGATCGATCTACTGAATGCATAGATCGATCTGCTGTTTGATAGAGGCTTAATGAGATCGATCTGCCAAATGCATAGATCAATCTGTTGTTTTACAGAGGCTTAAGGAGATCGGTCTGCCGAATGCATAGATCAATCTGTTGTTTTACAGAAGCTTAAGGAGATTGATCTTATAGTTGAGAAGATCGATCTTCCTAGCTTAACCTTTATGCTTTAGGCCCATTTGAAGTATGGAGATCGATCTATAGTGATTGAAGATCGATCTCTCATACTTTTTGCCCAGAAAAATCATTAAAAAACTCATTTAAAATCAACTTGAAAACAAAGTTTTGAAGCAGATAAATCTTAAGGAACATTCATGAGTCCTAATTCACCTCTAAGATCACAAAATCTATCTCTATCAAGAGGTTTGGTGAATATATCAGCTATTTGATGTAAAGTGTCAATGTACTCTAGAATTATATCTCCCTTTTGAACATGGTCTCTAAGAAAATGGTGTCTAATCTCAATGTGCTTAGTTCTAGAGTGTTGAATGGGATTTTTAGATAGATTGATGGCACTGGTATTATCACATTTAATTGAGACTTGCTTCATGTCAATACCATAGTCTTTCATTTGTTGTTTAATCCACAACACTTGAGCACTGCAACTACCTGCTGCTATATATTCTGCTTCAGTTGTGGATTGAGCTACACTATTTTGTTTCTTAGAGAACCATGAGATTAATCTATTCCCTAAGAATTGACATGTACCTGAAGTGCTCTTCCTATCTATTTTTCAGCCCCCAAAGTTTGCATCAAAAAATACATGAAGAGCAAAAGTGGAGTCCTTGGGATACCAAAGTCCTAGAGAGGGAGTGTCCTTAAGATATCTAAAGATTCTTTTAGTTACTAATAAGTGTGATTCCCTAGGAAAGGATTGGAATCTAGCACAAAGGTATACACTAAATAGAATATCTGGTCTACTTGCAGTTAGTTAAAGTAATGAACCAATCATAGACCTATAGAGTTTAGTGTCTACACACTTACCACTTTCATCTTTATCAAGCCTGATGTTGGTGCCATTGGAGTTGCTTGAGGTTTGTAATTATCCATTCCAAATCGCTTGAGCAATTCCTTAGTATATTTTGCTTGATTGATGAAGGTTCCATCCTTTGTTTGCTTCACTTGAAGTCCCAAGAAGAAAGTGAGCTCTCCCATCATGCTCATTTCAAATTCACCTTACATGATCTTAGCAAACTCTTGGCATAAAGATTCATTAGTTGATCCAAAAATAATATCATCTACATATACTTGAACAACTAGTAAATCTTTATTCTTATTTTTGATAAACAAGGTAGTATCTACTTTTCCTCTTGAAAATCCTTTTTCTATTAAGAATTTTGACAGCCTTTCATACCATGCTCTAGAAGCTTGTTTCAAACCATAAAGTGCCTTAGAGAGTTTCAATACATGTTCAGGAAATTCATGACTTTCAAAACTGGGAGGTTGCTCAACATAAACTTCTTCATTAATGAAACCATTTAAAAATGCACTCTTTACATCCATTTGATATAACTTGAAGTTTTTATAACATGCAAAGGCAAGTAGCATTCTTATTGCTTCTAATCTAGCTACCAGTGCATAAGTTTCATCATAGTCTATTCCTTCTTCTTGTTTATAGCCTTGTGCAACTAGCCTAGCCTTGTTCCTTATTATCACACTATTTTCATCCATCTTGTTCTTGAATATCCATTTAGTTCCAATTATAGAGTGATCACTAGGTCTAGGAACTAGTTTCCATACTTTGCTTCTCTCAAATTGATTTAATTCTTCTTGCATGGATAAAAACCAATTATTATCATCTAAGGCTTCATTTACATTTCTAGGTTCAATTTGAGACACAAAGGCTATATATTGACACACATTCCTTAGAGATGATCTTGTTCTAACACCAAGAGTTGGATCTCCCACTATTTCACAATCTTTTACATATCCTAATTCTCTTGGTGCTCTAGACTCTCTTTCTAATATTTCCATTTCCTCTTCATCTTCTTTATTTATGTCAAGTTTTTCTAATAGATCATTTTCTAAGTTTGGAATGTCCTTCAAGTTTTCATCAAATATCCCAATATCTTCATCATTGGTTGAATCTTTAGATAAATCATTTGACTCATCAAATATTACATGAATTGATTCTTCAACCATCAATGTTTTTTTGTTATATACTCTATATGCCTTTGAATTCAAAGAATATCCTAGAAAGATTCCCTTATCACTCTTGGCATCAAATTTTCCTAAATTGTCTTTTCCATTATTTAAGACAAAGCATTTACAACTAAAAGGGTGAAAATAGCTAATGTTAGGCTTCTTACCCTTGTAAAGTTCATAAGGGGTTTTCTTTAAAATTGGTCTAATCATGGCTCTATTAATGATATAGTAAGATGTATTTATAGCTTCAGCCCAAAAATATTTAGGTAAATTGTTCTCACACAACATGGTTCTAGCCATTTCTTCCAATGTTCTATTTCTTCTCTCAACTACTCCATTTTGTTGTGGTGTCCTAGGGGCTGAAAAATTATGACTAATTCCTTGATCATTGCAATATCATCAAATTTAATATTTTCAAACTCCTTGCTATGATCACTTCTAATACTAGTTATACTGTATCCTTTTTCATTTTGAGTCACTTTTGTATAAGCAATGAATTTTTCTAAAGCTTCATTTTTCACTCTCAAAAAGAACACCCAAGTGAACCTAGTGTAATCATCAACAATTACAAACCTATAATGTTTCCCACCTAGGCTTGTTGTTCTAGTTGGTCCAAATAGATCTAGATGAAGTAATTGAAGAGGCCTAGTGGTTGATACACTATGTTTAGGTTTAAATGTTGTTCTTTTATGTTTTCCTTTAAAACAAGCTTCACATATTTTGTCATAGTCAAAGGACAACTTAGGCAATCATATAACTAGGTCTTTTCTAGCTAACTTAGATAGCACATGCATGCTTACATGACCTAGTCTTCTATGCCACAACCAAGGTTCTTTTTCCTTATCTACCATTAGGAATATGTTTTCATTTTTAAGTTCATTTAGATAGACAATGTATATATTACCTTGCCTATGACCTAGGAAAAGAACTGTATTAGACTTAGGATCTATAACATGACATTTCAAGCAATCAAAAACTACTTTGTAACCTTTGTCACAAAGTTGACTAATACTTAGTAAGTTATGTTTTAGACCCCTAACAAGCAATACTTTTTCTAATGAAAAGTAGTCATTACCTATTGAACCACTTCCTTCAACTTGGCCTTTGGAGTTGTCCCCAAATGTGACTTCTCCACCAACTTTCGATTTAAACGAGTTGGAGTGACTTCGATCACCGATCATGTGTCTTGAGCATCCACTGTCCAAGTACCAAGCTTCCTTTGTTTTAGCTTTGTGGCAGTGCTCAATCACCTATAATAAAAAAAAATCAAACTCATGTCTTAGGTACCCAAATTCTCTTGGGTCCTTTGAGGTTAGTGAATGCAATTCTTGATCCCTTTGGGATCCATTTTACTAGAGCATTAATATCTTTTGAATTAATTATTTCTTTTGGAACCCAAATCCTTTTTTCTATTTTTCCTCTAAGAGTGGTCATCTTCATATTGCAATTATATAATGCATGTCCCTTCTTATTACAATGTGAACAAATAGTTGAGGTTTTATGCATGTTCTTTCCAGCTATGAAACTTTTAAGATGAGTCTCTCTACTTTTTCCATCATATCCTAATCCATTTTTATCAAAGAATGCCCTTTGAGTTTCTAGCATGTTATCTAACTTTTGTTGACCCATATAAAATCTATTAAAAGAATTATGTAAGTTACTTTTTTTTTTCTTTTAGGTCACAAATTTCAAGATTTGTAATTTCTAGTTTCTTTTCACATTCTAACTTGTCCTCTAGCATTAACTCATTTTCTTTCTTCAATTTAGATATTAACTTTTTGTATTTCATACTCATGAATTCATATTCCAATGCAAGATCATCAAAGGCATCTTGCAGTTCATCAAAAGAATATTCATTGAGGTTTGAAGTTACCTTTTCATCCTCAACAGCCATGAAGCATAGTGTGAGATCTGAGAATTTCAGACATATTTTAATTATGTAATATGAACTTGAAGTGTAATTTATTGAGTTAAGTGAATTGGGGAATGATAATTGAAGATTTATATGTTAAGTGTTTAAAATAAATGTGAAACTATGAGGACAGATCGATCTGGGAGAAGGAGAGATCGATCTGGTGAGTTATAAATGACAAAGAAGGAGGAATTTAAGGAGCAGATCGATCTGGGAGAAGGAGAGATCGATCTGGTGAGTTAAAAATGACAAGGAAGGAGGGATTTAAGGAGCAGATCGATCTCCAATGGAAGAGGATCGATCTCCTTATGATTCTGTTTGAGAGAAGATCGATCTCATGAGGAAGAGATCGATCTCCAAATGATTCTGTTTGGGAGAAGATCAATCTCCTCAAGGGGTAGATCGATCTCATAAAGCCATAAAGAGATCGATCTCACCCCTCGACAGATCGATCTCCTAGGCATAAATTGCCCCAAATCGTCCCAAAAATTCAAATGCAGATCGATCTCATCAAGAGGCAGATCGATCTCCTACCCTCAACCTATATAAGGAACCCCTATTTTTCTCCTGCAATCTCACTTTCTCTCTCTTCCAACCCCCATTTTTACCGAAACCTAGCTTTCTCACTCATCCAAAGCCCCCATTTCTGGCCAAATCAGAAGTTGTGGCAAGAAGGAAAGTTGTTCCTCATCAAAGGGAGAACAACATACTTGAAAATCGAAAGGCGGATCGAATCGAGGTAAGAGATAAGCTCTCCACAAGTTTTGGGTAATTTCTAAACCTCGATCTTGATATCTGAGATGATTTTGATGATAATGGTGGTTGACATTGTGTTGAAATAGCTGGAAAATGATTAGGGATTGATGAAATTGCAATGTGGTTAGAGTGATAATGATATTTAGAAATTTTGGGAATTTGAGCTATAAATAGAAATTTAGACAATGTGGTGAGTTAGCGTAGATGATTGGCATGAGAAACGTAGAACGTCGAGATGTTGTGAATGAGAGTGTAGTTTGGGGTAGAGCTACGAGAATCAAGAGATTTGAGGTGTTATGAGTAATTATGCTCGATTTTGAGAATTTAGGTTTATGAGATAATTGAGTGTTGATGTTTTAACATCGTTTGGACAGCTCGGGAGTTCCAGAGTGGAATGCGAGGCTAGTCCGTGATACGGGGGAAACGATTGCACTATACGAGGTGCAAAGAGGTAAGGGAAATCTAAACCATTTGTGTATGTGATTTGCAAACAATTATAGCATGATTTGTGGTTTATAAAACAAGCATGTTGAGTGTTGTGTTGAGTTATAATTGCACACGGTTTTTTTTATAGCTAGTTGGAGCCCCTTGTTTTATGCGTTTATAAGCTGAGTGTGAAATTGCTTTATAAACCGTTGAATTTTGTGTGAGTAATGAATTGGGCTCTACGTTAAGGCAATATCAAGATTTGAGAAATGTGTGTGTGCTTTGCCGGTTGGAACTCGATTTTATTATGTTTTGTGTTGAGTACAAAACGGTTTTCAAACGAGTTTTATGAGAGAAAAACCACTATGAGTTCTACGTGAAGGCAAACTAGTCTTATGTGATTAAGACTTAGGTGTGTAATTCTGAGTACACACCGGGCATTGCTCTGGTAGCATGTAAGCCCGATTCTTCTTCGTTCTGGTAACGTGAGAATAACCCATTCAGTGGCTATGCCACGTATACTTAGTGGCCGTTGCCACTTGTGAAACCCCATTTGGTGGCCGTTGCCACGTGAGAAACCCTATTGGTGGTCGTTGTCACGTGAGAAACCCCTAATTAGTGGCCGTTACCACGTGAGAAACCCCTAATTAGTGGCCGTTGCCACGTGAGAAACCCCATTGGTGGTCGTTGCCACGTGATACCCCATTTGGTGGCCGTTGCCACGTGAGAATCCCTAATTAGTGGCCGTTGCCACGTGAAACCCTATTCTGTGGCTGTGCCACGTGTGAATTTAAATCAGTGGCTATGCCACGTGAGTTAGTGGCTGTGCCACTTGTGAAATTGAATCAGTGGCTATGCCACGTGTGTGCGTTATTATTATAGTGATTTTATCACGTATTCGAGAAAGCGTTTATCGCGTTATTTTCACATGATTTGTTATTGCTCTAGACTGAGCCTTTTTACTTCATGTTTTCACATGATTTGAGACATGAGAATGTCGTTTTGAGTACTTTCATGCTATGGTTTTCAAATGAGATTAATGAGTTTCACATACAAATAAATATTTTGTGATGTGCATTTTGGTTTATGAAATGAGTCCCTTACCGCCCCTTACTGAGCGATTTAGAAGCTCACCCTATTTTCTTTCCCCCCAGAGTTCTTCAAGTGAAAAAGGATCTCCCTGCGACGTACAGAGTAGTGGCTAGTGGAGGACTTGAGCTCCAGGCCATATATTGTATTTTGAGGTATCTTTTATCTTTTCATGTACCTAGACAATTACTGTAATTACAGACACTTGATGTATAACATTGTATGGGATGTATTAGGATTAATTAACTTTAGATGGATTAATGTATTTGATATGATATATAATTTCTAGTGATGAGATCCTGAGGTACGATAAATATGATAATGTATGACACTGCACAGGAATGCACCCTTAATTGTGAATTAATAAGTAAAAAGTTTTAAATTTGCCCTATTTTCCGCATTTTCGGGGCGTGACAGAGTTTTCTTGGTATCAGAGCTTAGGGTGTCTAGTACTGTCAGTGTCGGTTAAGTGAAATAGAATACATCCCAAGTGTCTGTAATAGTCTGGTCATGAACTGAAATAGAGGATTGAGATTTCAATCAATTCTAATATGTACGCGCAGGAGACGAGTTGAGATAGAGAATGAGTAAACGACGAGGTCGTTCAAGGAGGCAGGCAGAGTCCCTCCGCCACTTGTCCCACAACCAGAGAGTCCCAACTCTCAATTTAATCGGATTGAGACCGATGTGAGGCAAGGTTTTGAGCAGATGGCAGCGTTATTCGCGCAACACTTTGGAGTTAATGCCTCGGGTACTACTCCTACACCACCACAAGGACCTCTCATACCCCTAATACCTCCCATCACTCAGCCTGATGATAGAAGTATGGTCCGACTGAAGGATTTTCTGTAGATGAATCCACCCATGTTTAGGGGAAAGAAGGATCCTACAGAGGCTGAGGAGTGGCTGACGGAGTTGAGAATTATATTTGATTATCTGGGGTGCACCGATGCTGAGAGGGTCAGTATGAGTATCTATATGTTGAAAGGGAGAGCTCGAGATTGGTGGGGTACTACCCAGGGTATTCTGATGTCCCGCCAGGATGTGATTGGTTGGGAAGAGTTCCAGACAGCCTTTAGGACCCAATATGTACCACGAGCCGCCCAGAGAAAGAAACAGGCTGAGTTTTTAAGTTTGGTACAGGGTGACATGTCTGTGGATGACTATGAGAGCCAATTCACCGCGCTATTGAGATATGACCTAGAGACCTTTAAGAATGAAGAGCTCCGCACAGAGAAATTTGTGTATGGATTGAAGCCCATCATCAGAGATAGATTGATAGGGCTATGTATTACTGAGTTTGGAGATGCTCTGAGACGAGCACAAGAGATTGAAAGAGGAATTGAGATGGTACAATCCCAGAATGAGCTCAGAGCAGTGAATAGAGATAAGGGCAAGAGGCCAGCACTTTTTCAAACAGAGGCTCGGAGAGGTTCCTTCAGAAGAGGAAGGATTGAGGTACAGAAGGGCAGATTAGAGAGACCCAGAGGTTACCCTAACATTAGAGAGACCCCTCGAGATGTCAGGCCTGAGACAAGGTTTTGCAAAAATTGTGGCCGAATGCATGAGGGAAGTTGTACTGGGTCGATCCATGGATGTTTTAGATATGGATACATGGGTCACATGGTAAAGGATTGCCCTCAACCTCAGAAACCACATGTCTTGGAGCCCACTAGACAACAGCCTCAGAGAGTGAATCCCCCGAGACGGGCCACTGCTGCAGAGAAAGGAAAGAGACCTGTTACCCAGGGACGTGTGTTTGCCCTAGATAAGGAGACTGCTGACATTTCTGCAGAAACTATAAGAGGTACACTCTCTGTCTGTAATCATAAGGCTCATGTGTTGATTGATTCAGGATCCACGCATTCGTTTATTTCTGAGCACTTTGCATGTAGATTAAACTTGAAGTTTGAACCTCTAGAATATATACTACATGTAAATACCCCTATGCGTGAATCCCAGAGAACTGAGTTAATCTGTAGAGGATGTGAGATAAAGGTGGGAGATAGAGGGATGTTAGCAAATCTAATCATGTTGAATATACATGGGTTTGATGTAATTTTGGGAATGGATTGGTTGGCAACCAATCGAGTGAGCTTAGATTGCTATACTAAGATTGTAATTTTGTCCCTACCTGAACCTTACAGTGTACGATTAAGATATTGAGGAAATGAATATGTGGAATTCTAGTAAGTAATTTGAGAATTTTGATATTATTTTGGAGAATATTAAATATGATTGTTCATGTGAAGGTTATGAGACACTCATCTCAGACGATGAGCGGGAACATCCGAGGATAGAGGATATACCTGTGGTTTGTGAATTTCTGGATGTTTTCCCAGATGAATTACTAGTTTTACCACCAGAGAGAGAGCTGGAGTTTACCATTGATTTGGTACCAGATACTCAGCCGATCTCTAAACCTCCCTATAGGATGGCATTAGTGGAACTTGAGGAATTGAAGAAACAACTGTAGGAGTTATTGGATCAAAGGTTTATTAGACCCAGTGTTTCGCCGTGGGGAGCGCCAGTACTATTTGTTAAGAAGAAGGATGGTAGTCTCAGATTATGTGTAGACTACCTGTTGTTGAATAAAGCCACGGTGAAGAATAAATACCCATTGCCCAGGATTGATGATCTACTTGATCAGCTGAGAGGGGCATCAGTCTTTTCTAAGATTGATTTGAGATCGGGTTATCACCAATTGAGGATCAAGGAAGAAGATATTCCAAACACAGCCTTCAGGACGAGGTATGGCCATTACGAATTTCTGGTGATGTCCTTTGGATTGACGAACGCCCCTGCAGCATTTATGAGATTGATGAACGAGGTGTTCAGAGACTATCTGGATAAATTTGTGATAGTCTTTATTGATGATATCCTGGTGTACTCTCAGTCGTATGAGGAGCATGCACAGCATCTGTGGTTAGTACTTCAGATACTCCGAGATAAGCAATTATATGGAAAGCTTAGTAAGTGTGAGTTTTGGCTGGATCAGATAGCTTTCCTTGGTCATATAGTCTCAGAGGAAGGACTATCAGTGGATCCAAGCAAGGTGGAGGCTGTGCTTAATTGGGAGAGACCAAGGACAGTTACTGAGGTACGAAGCTTCCTTGGTTTAGCAGGGTATTACAGAAGATTTGTGGAAGGATTTTCAAGGATTGCCGCTCCTTTGACTAAGCTCACGCGCAAAGAGACTCCATTTATATGGACTGATCAATGTGAGCTCAGTTTTCAGGAATTAAAGAGGAGGTTGACAGCGGCACCTGTGTTAACTATTCCTGAGGGATCAGGAGGATTTTCAGTGTATAGTGATGCATCTCATCAAGGATTGGGGTGTGTGCTTATGCAGCACGGAAGAGTGGTCGCATATGGATCGCGACAGCTGAAAGACCATGAGCGGAATTACCCTACGCATGATTTGGAGTTAACCGCTGTGGTATTTACTTTGAAGATCTGGCGACACTACTTATATGGGGAAAGATTCCAGATCTTCACTGATCACAAGAGTTTGAGATATCTCTTTGATCAGAAAGAGTTAAACATGAGACAAAGGAGATGGATGGAACTCCTTAAGGATTATGACTGCGAGATTCTTTATCATCCGGGTAAGGCGAATATAGTTGCTGATGCCCTGAGCAGGAAGAGTATGATATCTACTATGATGATCAGGGAATGGGATTTGTTAGAGCAGTTCGCCGAACTTCGGATCAGAGTTAAAGAGGTAGAGACTGGATTTTTGGCTAGCCTGCGGATAGAGCCCTGGATCATGGATCAGATTAGAACTGGGCAGCACTGTGATCAGAGATTGATAGATATGGTTAGCCAAGCTGAGCAGAGTTCGCAGTCGGATCTCACCATCAGTGATGTATTGTTGAGATTCAGAGGACGGATCTGTGTACCGAACGATGATACCCTGAAGAGACAGATACTGAGAGAATCCCACTGCTCGCGATACACCATGCACCCAGGGAGTACTAAGATGTACCGAGACTTGAGAAAGGTGTATTGGTGGAGTGGCATGAAGTGAGATGTGGCAGAGTATGTGGCCAAGTGTTTAGTATGCCAGCAAGTGAAAGCTGAGCATCGGAAGCCCGGAGGATTACTACAGCCCTTACCTGTACCTACATGGAAATGGAAGCATGTCACTATGGACTTTATTATGGGTTTACCGAGGACCCGAAGAGGTCGTGACGCTATATGGGCCATTGTGGATAGATTGACCAAGAGTGCCCACTTCCTTGCCATCAAGAGCACAGATATTATGGATGCCTTAGCTGAGCTGTATGTCAGCGAGATAGCTAGATTACATGGGGCTCCAGTGAGTATTACTTCTGATAGAGATTCCTGGTTTACTTCCAGATTTTAGACCCAGTTTCAGGAGTCCATGGGATCTCGATTGAGTTTTAGTACCGCCTATCACCCTCAGACAGATGGTCAGTTAGAGAGGACTATTCAGACCCTAGAGGATATGTTGAGGGCGTGTACGATGGATTTTAAGGGATCATGGGATGATCACCTGCCCCTAACAGAGTTTGCATGCAATAACAGCTATCATGCGAGTATTGGAATGGCACCTTTTGAGGCTCTATATGGTAGGAGGTGTAGATCCCCTATAGCTTGGGAAGAAATCGGTGATAGAAAGATAAATGCTCCCGAGCTTGTTGAGCAAGCCGTACAGAGTGTGAAACTCATATGTGAGAGGTTATGGGCTGCACAAAGTAGATAGAAAAGCTACGCGGATGTGCGTAGATGGCCACTCGAGTTTGACGTTGGTGATGCAGTATTTCTAAAAATATCACCGAGTAAGGGTATCATGCGATTTGGGAAGAAAGGGAAATTGAGTCCTCGATATGTGGGACCATTCGAGATTCTTGAGAGAGTGGGAGAGGTAGCCTACAGATTAGCATTACCCCCACAGATGTTCGGAATACACAATGTTTTTCATGTGTCTATGTTGAGGAAGTACCACTCGAACCCTTCTCATGTCATAGAGTATGACGAGATGGACATTCAAGAGGATATGAGCTACACTGAGGAACCCATCCAGATTCTCGATAGAAGAGAGAAGGTACTGAGAACTAAGAGCATCCCATTAGTGAAAGTTTTGTGGAAACATCACTCAATGGAAGAGGCAACGTGGGAACTAGAGAGTCTCATGAAGGAGAAATACCTCCATCTATTCGACTAGTTGAGTTGAATTTGGAGGACCAAATTCTATTTAAGGTGGGGAGGATGTGAGATCTGAGCATTTCAGACATATTTTAATTATGTAATATGAACTTGAAGTGTAATTTATTGAGTTAAGTGAATTGGGGAATGATAATTGGAGATTTATATGTTAAGTGTTTAAAATAAATGTGAAACTATGAGGACAGATCGATCTGGGAGAAGGAGAGATCGATCTGGTGAGTTATAAATGACAAAGAAGGAGGAATTTAAGGAGCAGATCGATCTGGGAGAAGGAGAGATCGATCTGGTGAGTTAAAAATGACAAGGAATGAGGGATTTAAGGAGCAGATCGATCTCCAATGGAAGAGGATCGATCTCCTTATGATTCTGTTTGAGAGAAGATCGATCTCATGAGGAAGAGATCGATCTCCAAATGATTCTGTTTGGGAGAAGATCGATCTCCTCAAGGGGCAGATCGATCTCATAAAGCCATAAAGAGATCGATCTCACCCCTCGACAGATCGATCTCCTGGGCATAAATTGCCCCAAATCGTCCCAAAAATTCAAATGCAGATCGATCTCATCAAGAGGCAGATCAATCTCCTACCCGCAGCCTATATAAGGAACCCCTGTTTTTCTCCTGCAATCTCACTTTCTCTCTCTTCCAACCCCCATTTTTACCGAAACCTAGCTTTCTCACTCATCCAAAGCCCCCATTTCTGGCCAAATCAGAAGTTGTGGCAAGAAAGAAAGTTGTTCCTCATCAAAGGGAGAACAACATACTTGGAAATCGAAAGGCGGATCGAATCGAGGCAAGAGATAAGCTCTCCACAAGTTTTGGGTAATTTTTAAACCTCGATCTTGATATCTGAGATGATTTCGATGATAATGGTGGTTGACATTGTGTTGAAATAGCTGGAAAATGATTAGGGATTGATGAAATTGCAATGTGGTTGGAGTGATAATGATATTTAGAAATTTTGGGAATTTGAGCTATAAATAGAAATTTAGACAATGTGGTGAGTTAGCGTAGATGATTGGCATGAGAAACGTAAAACGTCGAGATGTTGTGAATGAGTGTAGTTTGGGGTAGAGCTACGAGAATCAAGAGATTTGAGGTGTTATGAGCAATTATGCTCGATTTTGAGAATTGAGGTTTATGAGATAATTGAGTATTGATGTTTTAACATCGTTTGGACAGCTTGGGAGTTCCAGAGTGGAATGCGAGGCTAGTCCGTGATACGGGGGAAACGATTGCACTATACGAGGTACAAAGAGGTAAGGAAAATCTAAACCATTTGTGTATGTGATTTGTAAACTATTATAGCATGATTTGTGGTTTATAAAACAAGCATGTTGAGTGTTGTGTTGAGTTATAATTGCACACGGTTTTTTTTATAGCCGGTTGGAGCCCCTTGTTTTATGCGTTTGTAAGCTGAGTGTGAAATTGCTTTATAAACCGTTGAATTTTGTGTGAGTAATGAATTGGGCTCTACGTTAAGGTAATATCTAGATTTGAGAAATGTGTGTGTGCTTTGCCGGTTGGAACTCGGTTTTATTATGTTTTGTGTTGAGTACAAAACGGTTTTCAAACGAGTTTTATGAGAGAAAAACCACTATGAGTTCTACGTGAAGGCAAACTAGTCTTATGTGATTAAGACTTAGGTGTGTAATTCTGAGTACACACCGGGCATTGCTCTGGTAGCATGTAAGCCCGATTCTTCTCCGTTCTGGTAACGTAAGAATAACCCATTCTGTGGCTATGCCACTTATACTTAGTGGCCGTTGCCACGTGTGAAACCCCATTTGGTGGCCGTTGCCACGTGAGAAACCCTATTAGTGGCCGTTGCCATGTGAGAAACCCCTAATTAGTGGCCGTTGCCACGTGAGAACCCCCTAATTAGTGGCCGTTGCCACGTGAGAAACCCCATTGGTGGCCGTTGCCACGTGATACCCCATTTGGTGGCCGTTGCCACGTGAGAAACCCCATTGGTGGCCGTTGCCACGTGATACCCCATTTGGTGGCCGTTGCCACGTGAGAAACCCCATTTGGTGGCCGTTGCCACGTAAGAATCCCTAATTAGTGGTCGTTGCCACTTGAAACCCTATTTTGTGGCTGTGCCACGTGTGAATTTAAATCAGTGGCTATGCCACGTGAGTTAGTGGCTGTGCCACGTGTGAAATTGAATCAGTGGCTATGCCACGTGTGTGCATTATTATTATAGTGATTTTATCACGTATTCGAGAAAGCGTTTATCGTGTTATTTTCACATGCTTTGTTATTGCTCTAGACTGAGCCTTTTTACTTCATGTTTTCACATGATTTGAGACATGAGAATGTCGTTTTAAGTACTTTCATGCTATGGTTTTCAAATGAGATTAATGAGTTTCACATACAAATAAATATTTTGTGATGTGCATTTTTGTTTATGAAATGAGTCCCTTACCCCCTCTTACTGAGAGATTTAGAAGCTCACCCTATTTTCTTTTCCCCCAGAGTTCTTCAAGTGAAAAAGGATCTCCCTGCGATGTACGGAGTAGTGGCTAGTGGAGGACTTGAGCTCCAGGCCATATATTGTATTTTGAGGTATCTTTTATCTTTTCATGTACCCAGACAATTACTGTAATTGCAGACACTTGATGTATAACATTGTATGGGATGTATTAGGATTAATTAACTTTAGATGGATTAATGTATTTGATATGATATATAATTTCTAGTGATGAGATCCTGAGGTACGATAAATATGATAATGTATGACACTGCACAGGAATGCACCCTTAATTGTGAATTAATAAGTAAAAAGTTTTAAATTTGCCCTATTTTCCGCATTTTCGGGGCGTGACACATAGGTTGGCATTGTCCTCATTTGAATCATCATCAGAGCAGTCACTGTCGCTCCATGTTGCCATCATTGCCTTCTTTTTGTGGAACCTATCACTAGATCTTTTAAGAAGAGGGCAGTTAAATTTAATATGTCCAGGTTTTTTACATTCATAGCACACAATGTTATCCTTTCTAACTAACTCTTCTTGATCTTTTCCTGTGGTTTCTCCTACCACTACTACTTGCTCTCATTCTCATGAATTTGTTGAATCTCTTGGCAAACATTGCCATCTCAAGATCCTCTTCACTACCACTCTCATTTTTATTCTCCTCTTGAGTAGTAGATTTCAGAGCTACTCCCACTTTCTTGGGTGGCTCTTCATTTCTTCTCAACTTCATCTCATATGTGAGCAGTGATCCTATTAATTCATCTAGTGACAATATGTGAGGGTCCTTAGATTCCTCAATTGTAGTCACTTTAGCTTCCCATGATTTTGGTAGGCTATTTAATATATTCTTGACCATTTCTATATTAGAGTATATTTTTCTAAGGATTTTAACCCATTAATTACATCAGTGAATCTAGTGAACATATCACTAATTGATTCTCCTTCTTTCGTCCTAAATAGCTCATAGTCATGTGTGAGCATTCCTACCTTAGTCTCCTTTACTTGGGTTGTACCTTCATGAGTTATTACCAATTTGTCCCAAATTTGTTTGGCATTGTCACAACCGGAGACTCTATTGTATTCATTTGGCCCTAAAGCACAAAAAAGGGTTTGCATGGCCTTAGCATTCAGCTGAGCACATTTAATATCATTTGTATCCCACTCATCTTCTTCTTTAGGGATATCTCTTCCCTCTATTCTTTTAGTAGGGATTTGAGGTCCTTTAGTTATAATCCTCCATACCTCATAATCATTTGCTTGAATGAAGAGCATCATCCTAGTTTTCCAATAAGCATAATGTTCACCATTGAACATAGGAGGCCTAACTGTAGAATGCCCCTCTCCTACTAGATTGGTTGCTACATTGTTATGAGCCATTAGATCATTTCTAACTCTTAGGAAGTTATTCCTCTAGAATCAAATAGTCCTAGCTCTGATACCAATTGTTGGCTCTACCGAGAGGGGGTGAATCAGTTTTCTAAGGTTAATGGCAAATTTAAATCAAAATCAAATCTAATTGTAGATAATGAATAATTAATAAAATAAAATACAATGAATTAAAGGAAGATAAGGAAGAGAAATATCAAACACAATAGTTTATAGAGGTTCGGCCAATCTCTTGCCTACGTCCTCTCTTCTTGACCTCCTTGTCAAGTGCTTTCTTTCACTCTTTCAATGAAAGTTACACACTCCCTTTTTCAGGCTAAGAAATAACCTCTCTACCCTTTTTACACAGAGATGAATTCACCCTTTTACAAAGTTTATCTCACTAAGGAACACTCCTCTTCTCTCTTAAAATAAGGATGAATACAAGCTCAAGCTTTTTCTAGAATGGGTAGGATAGATACAGCCTTATCTATTTCTCAAAGGTTTATACAATGAATGCAGATTGAAGATAAAAGGAATGTTGGAATTGATTTCTTGAGAATGTACAGAATGTGCAGTAATGGTGTCTCACTTCCAGTGTCTTCAATGCTTGATCTTTATACTGAAGGATTGGTAGTTGGAGCATTTAATACTGTTATTCCTGTTGAGATTTTTACAGAAAAAGCCGTTGGGAACCTCCAGTAGAATGCTAGATCGATCTCCAATCTTGACCAGATCGATCTCTTAGTTTAAATTCCTACAATGTCAAAGCAAATTGAAGCAAGGAGATCGATCTCATATATGTAGAGATTGATCTTACAATTTGAAAATGTTAGAGAAGATCGATCTGTCGAATAAGCAGATCAATCTCCCACTCTCTCTGTTTGAGGCAAGATCGATCTAGAGATCGATCTTCCAAGTATTCTCGTAGTGAGGAGATCGATCTCTAATCAACCCAGATCAATCTCTTTAGCTTTCTGACTTTGAGGAGATCGATCTCTTCCTATACCAGATCAATCTCATGAACTCTCTGTTTGAGTATAGATCGATCTATAAATCGATCTACTGCCTTTACCCTTTGTTTTAGAGGAGATCGATCTCTTCCTAGACCAGATCGATCTCATCAATATCCTGTATTAGACAGATCGATCTTATAACCCTTATAGATCGATCTCAGCTTCCTCAATACCTTGTACAAGTTTAATCCTGTAGCAGATCGATCTCTTGTCCTTATGAGATCGATCTCTCATACTAGAAAGCCCAGGAGATCGATCTCTCATATCACCAAATCGATCTCTCATCCTCAAGGACTTAGTTTCTGGTACATGATAACCTCTAAACATGTTTTACATCATCTTTATATTATTGACTTTACTTGTTTTGTCATTTCAAAATATATTAACTCAACAATATCTAATAGGATTAGGTCTGCTGACATATTCTTGTCTCCTACTCTAAGCCTACAATCCTTGTACACTTGTTCTGTCATTTGACAACCTTTCATAGGTGTCCTAATCAATAATGCCTTTCCTATTGGTTCAGGTTGTACATAGGAAGACAATTTACATGCAAACGTTGGTAATATAAAAGAATGAGTTGCACCAAAATCAAATAAAACCACTACTTTAATATCAAAGATCAAAATATTACCTTTAAATGCTTCAGACACTGCATCAGTGACCTCATGATCAAGAGCGTATACTCGCCCCTATCCTGCAACCTGCTTCCCTTTTTCTTCTACTGTAGCCTTCATCTTCTGAGTAGAGGTAGTAGCAGGAGCCCTCATTTGTTCTGTGCTTTTCTGCGAGGCTGAGTCAATATTCTCTGGACCATCT
Source organism: Firmiana major (assembly GCA_033439115.1). Classification (NCBI taxonomy): domain Eukaryota; kingdom Viridiplantae; phylum Streptophyta; class Magnoliopsida; order Malvales; family Malvaceae; genus Firmiana; species Firmiana major. Next base: position 36,531,060 of record CM065909.1, read on the forward strand.
CTGACCAAATGCCCCATTTTACCACATTTGAAATAAGCCTCAATCCTGAAATAGCAAGGCTTGTTACCATGATTATTCTCACAAAACTTACACCTCTCTACAGTAGGTCGGGGTCCTCCAATCACAAGGCCCTTAGTTGGAGCTGAGGCTGGATAAATAGGAGACTTAACAATCTTACGTCGTAACTCATCATAATTCTTCTATTGCTTAACAAATGGCCTTCTGCCCTCTCTGGCACTTCTATCCTTAGCGAACCTCCTCTGATCTCGGTCTTTACCCTTACCCACTTTGCCAAACTCAGAGGCATGCATCTCATAATCCTGTTCACATTACTGGGCCCGACGAACTGCCTCATCATAGATGCTGATATCCAACGGGACCAGTCGGGCTCGAATCGAAGGCCTTAATCCATCCATAAATTTCCAGACCTTCCTCACTTCGTTACTCATAGTGTCCAGATCATATCTTCCCAAAGAGGTGAACTTGGATTCATACTCATCCACAGATTTATTCCCCTGAGTCAAGTTCAAGAATTCTACCTGTAATCTTCTCTAGGTAGTATCCAGAATGTATTGTCTCTGAAAAGTATCAAGGAAGATGTCCCATGAAATCACCTGATGTCTAGCCCTTAAGATAGGTTGAGTAGACTTCCACCAATGCTCTACTTCTCCTTCCAACATAAAGGCAGTGAATGCCACTTTCTTCGTGATCGAACACCGGAAGAATCCATATAACTTCTCTATTCTGTTAATCCAATACTCTATTATTACCGAGTTCTTAACCCCACTGAATGATGGTGACTTCAGCTTTTGAAATTGTCTCAGTCTATCAAGTTCACAATCATACCCTTGATTATCACCATCTGGTATGGGTCTACTGGCACCAGTGATTGCGGTACTGGTGGGGTCTGTGCTAATGTAGTAGGTGGAGAAGTAGAAGATTCTTCTGTCAGTGGCATGAGCACTGACTGAGTAGGCGCAGGTGTATTAGGTGCAACTGCCAGAGTAGTCGGTGCAGCCTGGGCACCAGTGCCCAGTACATTATCCAACCTCACCATTACTTGCCCAATTAAATTCATTATCGATTCCATGCCACATTCCAAACTAGTGATTCGAGCTTCGGAGCCTTCAATAGATTATATGCAGTCTGTTCAAATGGCAAACCATCTCGTCTCTCAAACCTATCCTCACGACCTCAGGATGACGTGCCCCATCATCTACTCGGTCGACTGCGAGGTCTACCAGCCATAACTAATTGTTTTCCCTACATTCAGTAGCTATTTTCAGTAAAACGCAGCCAGGTATACTCAAATGTATCTAAATAATTTATAGAAACGTTGGGAATGTAAACTTTCCTAATTTTCTCTAACTTCAATCATCAACTCATATCAAACCAACCTTGCTCTGATACAAATTTTTGTAGCGGCCTTATATATGTACAATTTGGTTGGGCTACGAGTCGATGTTAGATCAGTATAGTAAATTTTCTTCTCATTTATATGTAAGCATAACATAAAATTAACATCCTCGATTTAAAATCAGAAGGACATTTTTCAATTAATTGGAATTATCGTTCAATTACAAAATAACTACATTTACATCCCCAGATACATTTTCGTAAACATTACTGTACTTAAAAAAATTTATATACAAAAGAATGTCCACTATGGGTATACCTTTCACGCAGAAGAAAATTCTGCATGTATATGGCTGCACAAAAGAATCCTACTTACACAAGAGGCGGTCTCAGCTACTGATGAGTCTCTGTGGTGGAAAGTAAAGGGTGGGCTCATCGTGCTCAGTAAGAAAAAGAGTGTGGCAGTAGATAAATACACTAACTATATGGCATAATAGGGTTATCAAGTAGAAAATACCAAAAACCATTGGCATACAGTAAAATCAGAGTCAAAATAAGATAACAGTATCAATCTCAGTAGGGTAAACATTATGCTGAAATAATCATGAGTTCTAAAAGCTTTACATAGTAGGATATAATAATATCCATACGATATTATAGTTCACTCTATCAGTTCAGTAAAACAAATAGACGAGACAAGGTAGACATGTTAAGGCAGTATGACAAATGGCCAATGTCGGTAACTCCGAACATCACCGATCAGGTGTGTTAGGATGTCAATCACCGTGGGAGTAGTCAGCTACCCAACCAACTCACAATACAGTATGTCCGAAGGTAGAATACATGGTACAGTGTACTCGCATGCGTGTTGTACGGTACATCGTACTCCATGGACCATAGTTGCAAGACCTGTGAATTCTATGTACTTTAACTATGAGGTTACAATGTGAGATTTATAATTTGGTGAATGTAGTTATGATATTTCGATTTACACACAAGTTTTAAATCTAATGAAGTATAAGAGGATGAAGTTTCTAAGTCTTAAATGTGTATGGATTAAAATATGGTCTGTGGAGTAAATTGTGGTCAGTTTTGCCTTGAGTTTCCTATAAATTTATGCAGCAACAGTGAAATATATGAAGGCCAGATCGATCTCCAAGGATGAGAGATCGATCTAGTAAACCCAGAAATATAAGTAAAGGGTTTTCAAGGAGCTGGATTGATATCAAGTGAAGAAGGATCAATCTCATAGGGATGGAAGATCGATCTCATAACTCTAAAATGCAATAAGTATACAATTGCAGACAGGTAGGTCGATCTCATAAGGGAGCAGATCGATCTCATACTGCTTCTGCCTAATAAGAATCGATCATGTCAAAAAGGCAGATCGATCTTCAATTGCCTCAGCCTGGAAGAGATCGATCCCTCCTTAGAGAACAGATCTATCTTCATTTGGTTCTGTGAAGAACAAATCGATCCCTACCCTCTACCAAATCGATCATGTAGTTGGTAATTGAGCAGTTGGAGTAGTTGAAACCAAGCAGAGATCGATCTCCACTTAATGCCAGATTGATCTCACACACTCTATCTATATAAAGGTCACGAGATTTTTGCTTGAAGACAAGTCCTTCTCACCTGCAAATGCCAACACCCACCATTTCCACTCAAACCAAACTTTCTCTCTCTAAGATTCACCATGTTCTGGATAGAGTTAGAAAAAGAGGTAAGAAATAAAGTTGTTCCTCTTGGTAAAGAGAACAACATACTAGAAAATGAAGGGTTGGTTTGAAGCAAAAGGGAAGAGGCAAGCATTCTACAAGTTTGCTCAAGAAAGGACAAGCTAGGTGAGCTCACAAGATCCTTGTTTTTAAGCATTATCATTTTATATATATTGGTGAATATATATATATATATATTTAGTTAGAAATGTTTAAGTCATGAAGGAACCAACTAAGGGGTTTAGTTAGAAAAGGGAATGTGGATGTTTTGTACTGGTCATGAGCTAGCTAAGGTGTTGATAAAGATGTAGGAAAAGTTTTAAGACAATGTATGTATTTAAGATTTTGTAGCTTGGATGTAGTTTAGGGTGTATAGGTCTAAATAGGATGAAAAGGGAAATGTTGAGTTAGAATGAGTTAGAGAAAGAAATCGACAATGAGAATGATCTATATTAACGATTTGATGATGTTTGGACAGCACGAGAATCCGATACGGGAAACGAGTCTAGTACAAGATCCGAGGGACATTGCACCACTCAGGGTGCGAGAGGTAAAGGAAAATGAAATGTTTGTGCGTGTGAATTTCTAAATGATGAAAATACCTTGATAGCATGAAAAGGGTTTGATGAAAAAGCATGTTTATGAGAAATGAGTTGATTTGATGCTTTGATGAATGTGTGAGTGTTTTACCAATTTGAGCTCAAATTTGGTGAATTTTGTGTAATTGTGAACACAATGTTTTATAACAGAAAATGAGTTTTTAAGATTACCACTATGAGCTCTACGTGAAGGCAAAACGGTTTTAATACAATAATGACATATTTTACTGAGACTAAGGCTTGTCATGAGATACACATCGATACTCCACCTGATAGCGTTGAGTGGCCTTGCTCTGGTAGCATGTAAGACCGAGCCTCGCTCTAGCAGCATGTAAGATCGATTCCTCCGTTCTGGTAACGTGAGATGACCCCGCTCTGATAGTGATAGGTGGCCTTGCTTTGATAGCATGTAAGATCGAGGCTGTACGACCCTGATCAAGTCTACAACGATATCATGGCTATGGATAGATGCTGATGTTTTCCCTCTTTTGAGGATGCCCTCCTTAAGCATGATTTGATGTGACGTGATGTGCTTATGACGTTCTTTTATCTGAGTTTTATCAAATCCCTAGTCTCGACTATTTTGATGAATGACATACTTTTATGATTGTGATTTCTATCACGTATTGAGATTTGATGTTATGATGATTTGTGATTTTTATCACATAAATTGTGTTGATGCTAACTGGTGCCATTATTGTTATCATTATTACCATATCATTTTACATGCTCGAATACTTCTATCATGTTTTTACTTGCCTAAATGATGAGTTGTGATGTGATGATGATTTTATAAAATCTCCCTTATCCTTCTTACTAATCATTTTGAGAGCTCACCCTTTTTCCTTCCCCCTCCAAATTACCTGCAGTGAGCGAGCTAGTGCCTGCCGCGTACGTGAAATAGGCTGGTGGACAAGATTTCCCCTGGCTATCACTTGTACATGCACAAGGTATAGATTCAGTTCATTTTGTATCCAAACAATGATGTTATACAGACATTTGTGTTAAGTATTATTGGGATGCAATTAGGACAATATGAAGGAAATGAATTGAGTTTTGTGGGCTGACCCTTTTTGGATATTATGTATTTGATTTTATGAAATAGAAATTGTGTGATCTTAGGGATAATGATTTGTTATAAACGCAAGTGACTAAATGCCTGTACAAGAATGCAACCCGAGTAAGAGATTTAATGTAAGAAAATTTTAAATTAGCCTTATTTTTCACGCTTTCGGGCTGTCATAGATTTGTTTGGTATCAGAGCAAAGGTTGCATTGTACTGTCAGTGTCGAGTAATTGGAAATAGATTACACCCCAAGTATCTGTATTGTCGATAATGAATTGAATTTAATGGGTAAAATTATGATTGATACTTAACGTATACGCACAGGTACGTAAGATAAGAGATGAGAGGGAGATGAGGTTGTCCCAGGAGGTAGGCACAGCCACCTCCACCACTTGAACCACAGTCAGAGAGTCTTAACTCTCGAATTAATCAGCTTGAGAAGGATGTGCAATAGGGGTTCGAGCATATGGCAGTGCTATTTACGTAGCACTTTGGGGCTAATGCCTTGAGTACCACACCTACCCCAGCTACCACACCACCACATGATCCGCCCCACCTCCTATACAGACTAACCTAGTACCACCCGTCGTTCAACCTTCGGCACAAAGCAAGCCTAATGATGGAGGTATGGGCCAGTTGAAGGACTTTCTTAAGATGAATCCATCGGCATTTAAAGCTGTGAAGGGTACAGTATAGATGAAGGAGTGGTTAACCGAGATGAGGATAATCTTCAATTTTTTGGGGTGCACTGATGCTGAGAGGGTTAGTATGGGTACTTACATGCTTAAGGAACAATCTCGATGTTGGTGGAATACCACCCAGAGTATACTGACTATTATCCATCCAGTGATTAGCTGGAAAACTTTTCAGTCGGCCTTCAAGACTCAGTATATCCCTCGAGCTGCCCAAAGGAAGTTGCAAGCAAATTTTTTAAATCTAATACATGGTAGCATGACAGTCGATGAGTATGAGAACCGACTCATTGCTTTATTGAGATATGATCCGAAGACTGTTAAGGATGAGGAGCACCGAATAGAGCGGTTTAATTATGGGCTGAGACCAGCCATTAGATATAGACTAATGAGGCTCTACATTACTGAGTTTAATGATGCTCAGAGATAGGCACAGGAAGTTGAGAGGGGACTAGAGTTAATACAGTCCCAGTTTGAGTCCCGAGTGATAACCAGGGACAAGGGTAAGAGACCTGTAGCTTCCCACATCGACTTCAAAAGGGGTTATTTTAAGAGATTTATGGACGAGGGACCTAAAGGGAGAGTTGATAGACCCAAGGTTCCTCCCAGTACTATGGAGACCCTTCGAGGTGCCAGGTCAGAGGTTAAAGTTTGCAGAGATTATAGCCAACCACATGAGGGAAGTTATTCCAGAACTATAAAAGGATGTTTTAGATGCGGGGACATGGGTCATAGAGTGAGAAATTGCCTGCAGCCACAAAAGCCATATTCCCAAGAGCCTCCTAGACTGCAGCCTCAGAGGATAATCCCCCAAAGATGGGTTATGGCTGCTGATAAGGGTAAGAAGTCGGTTACAAAAGGACATGTGTTTGCTTTGGATAAGGAGACCGTAGACACTTCATCTGAGACCATACGAGCTATGCTTCTTGTCTATAATCATGAGGCTCATGTGTTGCTTAACTCGGGATCCACGCATTCTTTTATTGATGTACACTTTGCATGTAAACCGAATTTAAAGCATGAATCCTAGATTATATTTTACATGTAAATACCCCTATGCATGAGTCCCAAATGACTGATACGGTATGTAGAAGGTGTGAGATCAAGGTGGGAGATAGGGTAATGTTGGCAAATCTAGTTTTGTTAAGTATGCATGATTTTGATGTAATTCTAGGGATGGATTGGTTAGCGGCCAATCGTGTGAGTCTAGACTGCTATACTAAGACTATAAACTTCTACCTACCTGAAAAATTTAGTGTATGTTTGAATGTTAAGGAATGAAAATGTGTGAAGTTTATTGTGAGAAGATTTTAAACTATAATGATGTTACCATGAAAACACTAATTTAATTATTTATGTGAAGGTTACATCGCACTCATCTCTGATGTGAGTCGAGAACATCCAAGAATAGAGGACATACTAGTAGTGTGTGAGTTTTCGATGCATTCCCAGATGAATTGTCTGGCTTAGCATCGAAAAGAGAGCTGCAGTTCACTATCAATCTGGTGCTAGATACCTAGCAAATCTCTAAACCTCCCTATAGAATGGCATTGGTTGAATTGCAAGAATTAAAGAAATGGTTGCAAGAGTTGCTTGACAATGGTTTTAATAGACCTAGTGTGTCACCATGGGGCGCTCTGGTGTTATTTGTGATGAAGAAGGATGGTAGCCTCAGACTGTGTATAGACTACAGATTACTGAATAAGGCTACGGTGAAGAACAAATATCCTCTGCCAAGAATAGACGATTTGTTTGATCAATTGAGAGGGGCTTCTGTCTTTTTAAATATTGAATTAAGATCGAGCTATCACCAATTAAGAATCAAGAAAGAGGATATTTCAAAGACGACCTTCAAAACTAGATATGGCCACTACGAGTTTTTAGTGATGCCCTTTGGTTTAATGAATGCCCTTGCTACTTTCATGAGTTTGATGAATGAGGTGTTTAGAGACCATCTAGATCAATTTGTGATAGTCTTCATTGATGATATCCGTATATATTCTCGATCTCATGAAGAACATGCACAGCATTTGAGGATGGTACTGCAGATACTCAGAGATAGGCAACTTTATGGAAAGATCAGTAAGAGTGAGTTTTGGCTGGATCTGTGAGATCTGAGAATTTTAGACATATTTGAATTATGTAATATGAACTTGAAGTATAATTTATTGAGCTAAGTGAATTTTGGGAATGATAATTGGAGATTTATATGTTAAGTGTTTAAAATAAGTATGAAGCTATGAAGACATATCGATCTAGGAGAAGGAGAGATCGATCTGGTGAGTTAAAAATGACAAGGAAGGAGGAATTTAAGGAGCAGATCGATCTCCAATGGAAGAGGATCGATCTCCTTATGATTCTGTTTGAGAGAAGATCGATCTCATGAGGAAGAGATCGATCTCCAAATGTTTCTATTTGGGAGAAGATCGATCTCCTCAAGGAGCAGATCGATCTCATAAAGCCATAAAGATATCGATCTCACCCCTCGACAAATCGATCTCCTAGGCATAAATTGCCCCAAATCGTCCCAAAATTCAAATGCAGATCGATCTCATCAAGAGCCAGATCGATCTCCTACCTTCCGTCTATATAAGGAACCCCTGTTTTCTCCTGCTATAAGGAACCCCTGTTTTCTCCTGCAATTTCACTTTCTCTCTCTTCCAACCCCCATTTTCACCGAACCCTAGCTTTCTCACTCATCCAAAGCACCCATTTTCGTCCAAATCAGAAGTTGTGGCAAGAAGGAAAGTTGTTCCTCATCAAAGGAAGAACAACATACTTGGAAATCGAAAGACGGATCGAATCGAGGCAAGAGATAAGCTCTCCATAAGTTTTGGGTAAATTCTAAACCTCGATCCTTATATTTGAGATGATTTTGGTGATAGTTGTTGGCATTGTGTCGAAATAGTTGGAAAATGATTAGGGATTAAGGAAATTACAATGTAGTTGGAGTGATAATGATATTTAGCAATTTTGGGAATTTTGAGCTATAAATGGAAATTTAGACAATGTGGTGAATTAGCATAGATATTGTGACATAGGAAATATAGAATGTTGAGGTGTTGTGAGCGAGATTGTGGTTTGTGATGGAGTTATGAGAATTAAGAAATTTGAGGAGTTATGAGCAATTATGCTCGATTTTGAGAATTGAGGTTAATGTGATAATGAGTATTGATGTTTTAACATCGTTTGGACAGCTCGGGAGTTCCAGAGTGGAATGTGAGGCTAGTTCGTGATACGGGGGAAATGATTGCACTATACGAGGTGCAAAGAGGTAAGGGAAAACTAAACCATTTGTGTATGTGTTTTGATGAATTATTGTAGCATGAACCATGATTTGAGAATACAAGCATGTTTGGTGTTGTGTGGTGATATAATTGCACATGGTTTTTATAGCCGGTTGGAGCCCATTATTTTATGAGTTTATAAGTTGAGTGTGAAATTGCTTTATAAACCTTTGAGTTTGCATGAAAAGTAAATTGGGCTCTACGTTAAGGCGATATTGAGATTTGAGAAAATGTGTGTGTGTTTTCCGGTTGGAACTCGGTTTTAATATGTTTTGTGTTGAGTACACAAATGTTTTAAATGAGTTTTATGAGAGAAAACCATTATGAGTTCTACGTGAAGGCATAACGTTTTATAAGATAATGGCTGATGATTGAGACTTAGGTGTGTAATGTTGAATACACATCAGGCCTTGCTTTGGTAGCATATAAGACCGATATAGTGGGACGCCTGGGAATCGACCCAGAGACCACAGGCCTTGTTCTAGTAACATGTAAGTCCGATTATTCCTCCGCTTTGGTAGCGTTAGGAGGCCTTGCTCTGGTAGCATGTAAGCCTGATATTCCTCTGTTTTGGTAACGAGAGATGCCTCCATTTTGGTAACGAGAGATGCCTCCGTTTTGGTAACGTGAGATGACCCTCGTTCTGGTAACGCTGGGTGGCCTTGCTTTGGTAGCATGTAAGACCGAGAGAGTGGGCCGCCTGGGAACCGACCCAGGGACCACGTGATAGTGTGCATGAGGCGAGGTAATGCTCTGGTAGCATGTAAGGCCGGGCCTTGTTCTGGTAACATATAAGTCCAATATACCATGCATACGACCATATTGTCGACGTTCCCTCCATACGAGGATGCCTAGGATGCGCACCCAGAGGAGATTACATATTTGATGTGCCATGATGAGTTTTAATTGAGTTTTATTGCCTAGTCTCATTTTACACATGAGTTGTGTTTTGTGACCTTGTCACGTGCTATTTACTGAGGTGATTTTTATCACGTATTTTGAGAATAGCCATTATCGCATATATTTACACATGCTTGTGAGTGCTCGATATTGAGCCTTTTTACCTTCATGTTTTCACATGATTTATGAGTTATGAGATGATGATGTTTTGAGAACTTTCATGCTACGATTTCAAATGAGCTTCATAAACAAATACCTATTTGTGATGTGTGATATGGTTTATATAACTGAGTTCCCTTACCCCCCTTACTGAGCGATTTGGAAGCTCACCCTGTTTTCTCTTCCCCCCAGATCGCTTCAAGTGAAGTGAGTTCCCTGCGACGTACGGGTTAGAGGCTAGTGGAGGACTTGAGCTCCAGGCCGTATTTTGTGTATTGAGGTAGATATTTAATATTCATGTACCCAGACTAGAGTTATATTTACAGAAATTCATTGTATAATGATGTACGGGATGTATTAGAATTAATTAACTTGGAATTGAGTAATGTATATGATACAATATATACTATATTATGATGAGATCCTGAGGCATGATAATTATGATGATGTATGACACTACACAGGAATGCACCCTTAATTGTGAATTGATGAGTAAAAAGTTTTAAATTAGCCCTATTTTTCGCGCTTCCGGGGCTTCACAGAGTTTTCTTGGTTTCAGAGCTTAGGGTGTTTAGTACTGTCAATGTCGGTTAGTGAAATAGAATACATCCCAAGTGTCTGTAATAGTCTGGTCATGAACTGAATCTGAGGATTGAGATTTCAATCGATTCTGATATGTACGTGCAGGAGACGAGTTGAGATAGAGAATGAGTAAACGACGAGGTCGTTCGAGGAGACAGGCAGAGTCCCCTCCGCCACCTGTCCCACAACTAGAGAGTCCTAACTCTCGATTTAATCGGATTGAGATCAATGTGAGGCAAGGTTTTGAGCAGATGGCAGCGTTATTCACGCAACACTTTGGAGTTAATGCCTCGGGTACTACTCCTACACCACCACAAGGACCTCCCATACCCCCAATGCCTCCCGTCACTCAGCCTGATGACAGAAATATGGTCCTACTGAAGGACTTTTTGAAAATGAATCCACTTGCATTTAGGGGAAAGAAGGATCCTACAGAGGCTGAGGAGTGGTTGACGGAGTTGAGAGTTATATTCGACTATCTGGGGTGCACCGATGTTGAGAGGGTCAGTATGAGTGTCTATATGTTGAAAGGGAGAGCTCGAGATTGGTGGGGTACTACCCAGGGTATTTTGATGTCCCACCAGGATGTGATTGGTTGGGAAGAGTTCCAGATAGCCTTTAGAGCCCAATATGTACCACGAGCTGCCCAGAGAATGAGGCAAGCAGAGTTTTTGAGTTTGGTACAGGGTGACATGTCTGTAGATAATTACGAGAGCTGATTTACCGCTCTGCTGAGATATGATCCAGAGACTTTCAAGAATGAAAAGCTCTGCACAGAGAGATTTGTGTATGGATTAAAGCCCATCATCAGAGATCGATTGATTGGGTTGTGTATTACTGAGTTTGGAGATGCTCTGAGACGAGCACAAGAGATTGAGAGGGGAATTGAAATTGTACAGTCCCAGAATGAGTTTGGAGCAGTGATTAGGGACAAAGGCAAGAGGCCAGCGATGTCTCAAGCAGATGTTTGGAGAGGTTCCTTCAGGAGAGGAAGGATTAAGGTACAGAAGGCCAGATTGGAGAGACCCAGAGCTTATCCTATTATCAAGGAGACCCCTCGATATGGCAGGCCGGAGATAAGGGTTTGTAGAGACTGTGGCCGATCGCATGAGGGAAGTTGTACTGGGTCGATCTGTGGATGTTTTAGATGTGCTGACATGGATCACAGAGTGAAGGACTGTCCTCAACCTCAGATACCACATGCTCCGGAGCCTACTAGACAGTAGCCTCAGAGAGTGAATCCCTAGAGACGGGCAACTGCTGCAGAGAAAGGGAAGAAACCTGTGGCACAGGGACGTGTGTTTGCCCTGGATAAGGAAACTGCAGACACTTCAGCAGAAACTATAAGAGGTACACTTTCTGTCTGTAATCATAAGGCTCATGTATTGATAGATCCAGGATCTACGCATTCGTTTATTTCAGAGCATTTTGCATGTAGTTTAAATTTGAAGTTTGAACCTCTAGAGTATGTACTACATGTAAATACCCCTATGCGTGAATCCCAGAGAACTGAGTTAATCTATAGAGGATGTGAAATAAAGGTGGGAGATAGAGTGATGTTAGCAGATCTAATCATGTTGAATATACATGGGTTTGATGTAATTCTAGGGATGGATTGGTTGGCAACCAATCGAGTGAGTTTAGACTGCTACACTAAGATTGTAACTTTCTCCCTACCTGAACCTTACAGTGTACGGTTGAGATATTGAGGAAATGAATATGAGGAATTCTAGTAAGTAATTTGAGAATTTTAATATTATTTTTGAGAGTATTAAATATGATTGTTCATGTGAAGGTTACGAAACACTCATCTCAGACAATGAGCGGGAACATCCGAGGATTGAGGATATACCTGTGGTGTGTGAATTCCCGGATGTTTTCCCAGAGGAGCTGCCAGGTTTGCCACCAGAGAGAGAGCTGGAGTTTACCATTGATTTAGCATCAGATACTCAACCGATCTCTAAACCTCCCTACAGGATGGCATTAGTGGAACTGGAGGAATTGAAGAAATAACTACAGGAGTTATTGGATCAAGGGTTCATTAGGCCCAGTGTTTCACCATGGGGAGCACCGGTTTTATTTGTCAAGAAGAAGGATGGTAGTCTCAGATTATGCGTAGACTACCGGCTATTGAATAAAGCCATGGTGAAGAATAAATACCCACTGCCCAGGATTGATGATCTACTTGATCAACTAAGAGGGGCCTCAGTCTTTTCTAAGATTGATTTGAGATCGGGCTATCACCAATTGAGGATCAAGGAAGAAGATATTCCAAAGACGGCCTTCAGGATAAGTTTTGGCCATTATGAATTTCTGGTGATGTCCTTTGGATTGACGAACGCCCCTGCAGCATTTATGAGACTGATGAACGAGGTGTTCAGAGACTATCTAGATAAATTTGTGATAGTCTTTATTGATGATATCCTGGTATACTCTCGATCGTATGAGGAGCATGCACAGTATTTGTGGTTAGTACTTCAGATACTCCGAGATAAGCAATTATATAGAAAGCTTAGTAAGTATGAGTTTTGGCTGAACCAGATAGCTTTCCTTGGTCATATAGTCTCAGAGGAAGGAGTATCAGTGGATCCAAGTAAAGTAGCAGTTGTGCTTAGTTGGGAGAGACCGAGGATAGTTACTGAGGTGCGAAGCTTCCTTAGTTTGGCAGGGTATTACAGAAGATTTGTGGAAGGATTTTCAAAGATTGCTGCTCCTTTGACTAAACTCACGCGTAAGGAGACTCCGTTCATATGGACTGATCAATGTGAGCTCAGTTTTCAGGAGTTAAAAAGGAGATTGACAGCGGCACCTGTGTTAACTATTCCTGAGGGATCAGGAGGATTTTCGGTGTATAGTGATGCATCTCATCAAGGATTGGGGTGTGTGCTTATGCAGCACGAAAGAGTGGTCGCATATGGATCGCGACAGTTGAAAGACCATGAGCGGAATAACCCCACGCATGATTTAGAGTTAGCCGCTGTGGTATTTGCTTTGAAGATATGGCGACACTACTTATATGGGGAAAGATTCCAAATCTTCACTGATCACAAGAGTTTAAGATATCTCTTTAATCAGAAAGAGTTAAACATGAGACAAAGGAGATGGATGAAACTCCTTAAGGATTATGACTGCGAGATTCTATATCATCCGGGTAAGGCGAATGTAGTTGCTGATGCCCTGAGCAGGAAGAGTATAATATCTGCTATGATGATCAGGGAATGGGATTTGTTAGAGCAGTTCGCCGAACTTCGGATTAGAGTTAAAGAGGTAGAAATTGGATTTTTGGCTAGCTTGCGGATAGAGCCCAGGATCATGGATCAGATTAGAACTGGGAAGCGTAGTGATAAGAGGTTGATAGATATGGTTAGCCAAGCTGAACAGAGTTCGCAGTCGGATCTCACAGTCAGTGAGGATGGATTGTTGAGATTCAGAGGACGGATTTGTGTACCAGACGATGATACTCTAAAGAGACTGATACTGAGAGAATCTCACTGCTCGCGATACACCATGCACCCAGGGAGTACTAAGATGTACCGAGACTTAAGAAAGGTGTATTGGTGGAGTGGTATGAAGCGAGACGTGGCAGAGTATGTGGCTAGGTGTTTAGTATGCCAGCAAGTGAAAGCTGAGCATCGGAAGCCCGGAGGACTACTACAGCCCTTACCTGTACCTACATGGAAATGGGAGCATGTCACTATGGACTTTATTATGGGTTTACCGAGGACCCAAAGAGGTCGTGATGCTATATGGGTTATAGTGGATAGACTGACCAAGAGTGCCCACTTCCTTGCCATCAAGAGCACAGATACTGTGGATGCCTTAGCTGAGCTGTATGTCAGCGAGATAGCTAGATTACATGGGGCTCCAATGAGTATTACTTCTGATAGAGATTCCCGATTTACTTCCAGATTTTGGACCCAGTTTCAGGAGTCCATGGGATCTCGATTGAGTTTCAGTACCGCCTATCATCCTCAAACAGATGGTCAGTCAGAAAGGACTATTCAGACCCTGGAGGATATGTTGAGGGCGTGTACGATGGATTTTAAGGGATCATGGGATGATCACCTGCCCCTAGCAGAGTTTGCATACAATAACAGCTATCATGCAAGTATTGGAATGGCACCCTTTGAGGCTCTATATGGTAGGAGGTGTAGATCCCCTGTAGCTTGGGAAGAAGTCGGTGACAGAAAGATAAATGCTCCCGAGCTTGTTGAGCAAGCTGTACAGAGTGTGAAACTCATATGTGAGAGGCTACGGGCTGCACATAGTAGACAGAAAAGCTACGCAGATATGCGTAGACGGCCACTTGAGTTTGATGTTAGTGATGCAGTATTTCTGAAAGTATCACCGAGTAAGGCTATCGTGTGATTTGGGAAGAAAGGAAAATTGAGTCCTCGATGCATAGGACCATTCGGGATTCTTGAGAGAGTGGGAGAGGTAGCCTACAGATTGGCATTACCCCCACAGATGTCCGAAAAACACAACGTCTTTCATGTGTCTATGTTGAGGAAGTACCACCCGGACCCTTCTCATGTTATAGAGTATAACGAGATGGACATACAGGAGGACATGAGCTACACTGAGGAACCCGTCTGGATTCTTAATAGGAAGGAGAAGGTACTTAGAACCAAGAGCATCCCATTAGTGAAAGTTTTGTGGAAACATCACTCAAGGGAAGAGGCAACGTGGGAACTAGAGAACCTCATAAAGGAGAAATACCCCCATCTCTTTGACTAGTTGAGTTGAATTTGGAGGACCAAATTCTTTTAAGGTGGGGAGGATGTGAGATCTGAGAATTTCAGACATATTTTAATTATGTAATATGAACTTGAAGTATAATTTATTGAGCTAAGTGAATTGTGGGAATGATAATTGGAGATTTATATGTTAAGTGTTTAAAATAAGTATGAAGCTATGAGGACAGATCGATCTGGGAGAAGGATAGATCGATTTGGTGAGTTAAAAATGACAAGGAATGAGGAATTTAAGGAGCAGATCGATCTCCAATGGAAGAGGATCGATCTCCTTATGATTCTGTTTGAGAGAAGATCGATCTCATGAGGAAGAGATCGATCTCCAAATGTTTCTGTTTGGGAGAAGATCGATCTCCTCAAGGAGCAGATCGATCTCATAAAGCCATAAAGAGATCGATCTCACCCCTCGACAGATCGATCTCCTAGGCATAAATTGCCTCAAATCGTCCCAAAATTCAAATGCAGATCGATCTCATCAAGAGCCAGATCAATCTCCTACCTTCCGTCTATATAAGGAACCCCTGCTTTCTCCTGCAATTTCACTTTCTCTCTCTTCTAACCCCCATTTTCACTGAACCCTAGCTTCATCCAAAGCACCCATTTCCGTCCAAATCAGAAGTTGTGGCATGAAGGAAAGTTGTTCCTCATCAAAGGGAGAACAACATACTTGGAAATCGAAAGATGGATCGAATCGAGGCAAGAGATAAGCTCTCCACAAGTTTTGGGTAATTTCTAAACCTCGATCCTTATATTTGAGATGATTTTGGTGATAATAGTTGTTGGCATTGTGTCGAAATAGTTGGAAAATGATTAAGGATTAAGGAAATTACAATGTAGTTTGAGTGATAATGATATTTAGCAATTTTGGGAATTTTGAGCTATAAATGGAAATTTAGACAATGTGGTGAATTAGCATAGATATTGTGGCATAGGAAATATAGAATGTTGAGGTGTTGTGAGCGAGATTGTGGTTTGGGATGGAGTTATGAGAATTGAAAAATTTGAGGAGTTATGAGCAATTATGCTCGATTTTGAGAATTGAGGTTAATGTGATAATGAGTATTGATGTTTTAACATCGTTTGGACAACTCGAGAGTTCCAGAGTGGAATGCGAGGCTAGTCCATGATACGGGGGAAACGATTGCACTATACAAGGTGCAAAGAGGTAAGGGAAAACTAAACTATTTGTGTATGTGTTTTGATGAATTATTGTAGCATGAACCATGATTTGAGAATACAAGCATGTTTGGTGTTGTGTGGTGATATAATTGCACACGGTTTTTATAGCCGGTTGGAGCCCATTATTTTATGAGTTTATAAGCTGAGTGTGAAATTGCTTTATAAACCTTTGAGTTTGCGTGAAAAGTAAATTGGGCTCTACGTTAAGGCGATATTGAGATTTGAGAAAATGTGTGCGTGTTTTGCCGGTTGGAACTCGGTTTTAATATGTTTTGTGTTGAGTACACAAATGTTTTAAATGAGTTTTATGAGAGAAAACCATTATGAGTTCTACGTGAAGGCATAACGTTTTATAAGATAATGGCTGATGATTGAGACTTAGGTGTGTCATGTTGAAAACACATCGGGCCTTGCTTTGGTAGCATATAAGACCGATATAGTGGGACGCCTAGGAACCGACCCAGGGACCACAGGCCTTGTTCTGGTAACATGTAAGTCTGATTATTCCTCCGCTTTGGTAGCGTTGGGAGGCCTTGCTCTGGTAGCATGTAAGCCCGATATTCCTCCGTTTTGGTAACGAGAGATGCCTCCGTTTTGGTAACGTGAGATGACCCTCATTCTGGTAACGCTGGGTGGCCTTGCTTTGGTAGCATGTAAGACCGAGAGAGTGGGCCGCCTAGGAACCGACCCAGGGACCACATGATAGTGTGCATGAGGCGAGGCAATGCTCTGGTAGCATGTAAGGTCGGGCCTTGTTCTGGTAACATATAAGTCCAATATACCATGCATACGACCATACTGTCGACGTTCCCTCTATACGAGGATGCCTGGGATGCGTACCCAGAGGAGATTACATATTTGATGTGCCATGACGAGTTTTAATTGAGTTTTATTGCCTAATCTCGTTTTACACATGAGTTGTGTTTTGTGACCTTGTCACGTGCTATTTACTGAGGTGATTTTTATCACGTATTTTGAGAATAGCCATTATCGCATATATTTACACATGCTTGTGAGTGCTCGATATTGAGCCTTTTTACCTTCATGTTTTCACATGATTTATGAGTTATGAGATGATGATGTTTTGAGAACTTTCATGCTACGATTTCAAATGAGCTTCATAAACAAATACCTATTTGTGATGTGTGATATGGTTTATATAACTGAGTTCCCTTACCCCCCTTACTGAGCGATTTGGAAGCTCACCCTGTTTTCTCTTCCCCCCAGATCGCTTCAAGTGAAGTGAGTTCCCTGTGACGTACGGGTTAGAGGCTAGTGGAGGACTTGAGTTCCAGGCCGTATTTTGTGTATTGAGGTAGATATTTAATATTCATGTACCCAGACTAGAGTTATATTTACAGACATTCATTGTATAATGATGTACGGGATGTATTAGGATTAATTAACTTGGAATTGAGTAATGTATATGATACAATATATACTATATTATGATGAGATCCTGAGGCATGATAATTATGATGATGTATGACACTGCACAGTAATGCACCCTTAATTGTGAATTGATGAGTAAAAAGTTTTAAATTAGCCCTATTTTTCGTGCTTCCAGGGCGTCACAGGATCAAATAGCTTTCCTTGGTCATATTGTATCTAAGGATGGGGTGTCAGTTGATCCGTCTAAGATAGAGGTTGTACTTAATTGGGAGAGACCGAGGACAGTTACAGATATTTGAAGTTTTTTGGGGACTGCAGGGTATTATAGAATGTTTATTGAAGGATTTTCTAGGATTGCCACTCCTTTGACCAAGTTCACATGTAAGGAGACTCCTTTTGTATGGTCTGAGCAGTGTGAGTAGAGTTTCCAAGAATTAAAAAGGAGATTAACAATTGCACCTGTATTGACTATTCCAAATGGACCCGGAGGCTTCGCAATGTACAGTGATGCATCTCAACAAGGATTGGGGTGTGTGCTCATGCAGTATAGGAGAGTAGTTGCTTATCAACAGCTAAAGGATCATGAGCGAAACTACCCTACAAATGATTTGGAGTTGGCCACAGTGGTGTTTGCATTAAAGATCTGGCGGCATTACTTATATGGGGAAAGGTTCCAGATATTTACTTACCACAAGAGCCTGAGGTATATATTCGACCAAAAGGAGTTAAACATGAGACAAAGGAGATGGATAGAACTCCTTAAAGACTATGATTGCGAGATACTTTATCATCTGGGGAAGGTGAACGTAGTGGCTGATGCCCTAAGCAGGAAGAGTATGGTATCTACTATGATGATCAGGGAATGGGACTTGTTAGAATAGTTCGTCGGACTCGGGATCAGAGTTGAGGAAGCAAAGGTCGGGTTTATGGCTAGCCTACATATAGAGCCCAGTATTATGGATCAAATTAGAATCGGGCAGCGAAATGATTAGAGGCTATTGGATATGGTGATACGATCTAAACATATTATCCACAAGTGCACGGGTCGTACAAGTAATAATGGGATTTGAGTCCTGGATTATTATCCCACAGAGAAGTTGGTTAGCCTAATTAACTACTGGCTAGTCTTACCCTAAGTATATCCTAGCAAATTATGAATTTTTCAGTGGGTGATCTACTAAGTTTAAAATTAAAAGTACTGAAAATAATAAAAGTTATAAACTAAAGAAAACAAAACCGAGCTAAAAAATTTACTTACAAAACTCCAAGCACTTAAGAGCAGATACCTACAAAAAAAAATTAAAACAGTTAAACTTAGTTAAAATAAAATGCAAATATGAAAATAAAGAAACAAGATTAATTAAACTAAAATTAAACAAACCTAAAATAAAATATGCATGTAATTAAACTACTTAATAAAAATGCAAATTAAACTAACTTAAAATTTAATGAAATAAAATCCTAGAAAAATTAAGAAATTAACTACAAGTCTAAATGTCTAAAATATTAATTCTAAATTAATCCTAATTATATGTAATTACTAACTTAACAATAAAATCTAACTAGTGCATTCTAAATGTAACTCATAAAGACTAAACTAAAATTAAATCCTATATTATATAAAATTAACTAAAAAGTAAAACTAAAAGAATTAACTTAACAAATTAAAGTATTAATTTTAACCTACAATTACCAATGAACAACTAACATAAATTGTCAACTTCTTAAAGCAATAAAAATAATATAAATGTACTAAGTATTAAATTCTAAAAGAAAGGAATGTGGCCAAACATGGCCTTAAGCTTAAATCCAACTGAGTGGTCTCGTGCATGTGTACTGTTTTGCTCTCTCTTGGTTTCATGCTGCTGCTCCAGGCTGCAGGTGCTACCCGTGACAATCCTTTTACTGCAACGCAGTATTTAAACTGCTACCATCATGCATCAGCAATCCATGCACGGTTTGCACCAGGCACTGTACACTGCTGGTTACAACGAGCCATCTCCACGATCTGTCCTCAGCAGGTGCTGCAGCAAATAATGTCCTCTGTACACTGCCTGTTTCCAAGTCAGCTACCGTTCATGCACCCACCTTTATCCATGCAGCTCACGCATTCTTCCTACACAGGCCATGAACACAGCAGCAATTTCTATCAAATGCTTCACGATCCAGCTTAACACCACGTCCTCCTCAGCTCCTCGGTTTCTTGCTATCAATATCTGAGATCGTCAAGACTGGAATGGCAACAATATTGCATTCTTCAGCAATGCCGACAATCAAATAAAGGACTCATACATGAAGAAATCATTAAACAATGAGTTTAAGATAAGAAATGAAATGATAAAACATTAAAACCAGCAGCTACAATAAGAATTGAAGATGAACAGTAAAGACAAGCTAAAACAGGGTAGAACAAAGCTGAGATTGCTCGCTACTGTTGCTGCTGATCCTAGCAAATCAACCCTCTCAATCTGATACTGCTACCACACTACACCGAGAGGCAGATTCATCACCAACCAACACTGCCACACCTCAGCTCCTCGATATCAAGCAGCCACACTAGTTGGGCATGAAGAAACCGAATAAAAAGGCTGAACCAGAAGCTCGAAAATGAACGCTTAACTAGTGTAAAATAATTTTTTTTCTTTTCTTCTAAAGAAAATGCAAATGGAACAGTTGCAATGGGTTGAGCATTATGGCTTCTGTCACAAGCCCCTCACACCTCATTGCAACAGAAACCATGAAAGAAAAAAAATGGTGAAATGATAAAGTGAAATAGCGAAGAAGAAAAAGAAATCCAATTTTTGTAAACTAAAAACTTGTAAAAATAAACATATAAATGGAAGCAGTTAACGTGACTACAAAAGAACTAAAAAAAAATGAAACTTTTCATTAACAGAATAAAGAAAGTTGCTGTAACAGTAAAGATTGAACTAAGAACAATGGTGGCTACAAAACTAGTTTGAAAAATAAAAGGAACTTTAAAAACTAAAACTACTCCTAAATTACTCTACACTACTCCTACCCTAGACTACTTCTATTCTACCTACACTACATACCCTACTTTCTACTTTTTTTTTTCAATTGTCATCATGTTCTATTTATACACACACTTAGGGGTACAATGGTAATTTTTTCATCCTAGATGGGTTGGCATTGTTTGGCCACTTGTCTTCATTTTATTTGCTGCAGAGTAGATATTTCCACGTCACTCGTCTTTTTATCCAATTGGTTGTGCGATGTGGCGCGATGTGTGTCTTCTAGAAGGTTGGCACGGTGTCAGTCGATCTTATCATTTCAGAGCGAATAAAATATGGACAGTTAGCACCAGATGACTGGTAACTCGGTCTGCAATTTTGAAGTGGTCCAGTCTCCTTTAGCTCATTTTCAACCTAATTTTGATTAAAACGACTGAGTTTCATCCGGATTTATTTTATCTGCACATTAAATAATTTTAATTAAATAAAGGGGATAATTAATAAAATAATATGGAGATTTAAATAATTAATTAAGAAGTTAAACATAAATAATTCTATTAAAAATAGAATTATCATATGGTTAGCCAAGCTGAATAGATCTCGCAGTCAGATTTCATGGTCAGTGACGATGGTTATTGAGGTTTAAAGGTCGAATTTATGTTCCGGACGATGATATCCTAAGGCGACAGATACTGAGAGAGTCTCACTGCTCGCGATACACCATGCACCTAGGAAGTATTAAGATTTACCAAGATTTGAGAAGGGTGTATTGGTGGAGTGGTATGAAGCGAGATGTGGCAGAACATGTGGCCAAATGTTTGGTATGCCAACAAGTGAAAACTGAGCACTAGAAGCCCGAAGGATTGCTTAAACATTTGCCTGTGCCTACATAGAAATGGGAGCATATCACCATGGATTTTATCATGGGATTACTGAGGACCCGAAGAGGTCATGATGCAATATGGGTGATAGTGGATAGATTAACGAAGAGTACCCACTTCCTTGCCATCAAGAGCATGGATACATTGAGTACCTTAGCCGAGTTATATGTTAGAGAGATAGCTAAACTGCATGGGGCTCTAGTGAGTATTACATCTGATAGAGATTCCCGATTCACCTCTAGGTTTTGAACTCATTTTCAGGAGACCATGGGATCTCGATTGAGTTTTAGTACCACCTATCATCCTCAGACTGATGGTCAGTCTAAGCGGACTATACAAACCTTGGAAGACATGTTAAGGGCACGTACGATAGATTTTAAGGGATCATGGGATGATCACTTGCCCCTTGCGGAGTTTACGTATAATAATAGCTATCATACGAGTATTGGCATGGCACCTTATGAGGCTCTATATGGTCAGAGGTGTAGATCCCCCATAGCTTGGGAAGAAGTGGGCAATAGGAAAGTAAATGCTCCCAAACTCGTTGAACAGGCAGTTCAGGATGTGAAGATAAGTTGTGATAGACTACGGGCTGCTCAGAGTCAATAGAAAAGTTACGCAGATGTGCGTAGACGACCACTCAAGTTTCAAGTTGGAGATTTTGTATTCCTAAAGATATCTCCAAGTAAGGGTATCATACGTTTCGAAAAGAAAGGGAAATTGAGTCCTCGATATATAGGACCGTTTGAGATTTTGGAGAAAGTGAGAGACGTTGCCTACCGATTGGCTTTACCTCTACAGTTTTTTAGGATACACAATGTCTTTCACGTCTCCATGTTGAGAAAATATAATCTGAATCCCTCCCATATCATCGAGTATGAAGCATTGGATATTCAGGGAGATATGAGTTATGTGGAAGAACCCATCCGGATACTCGACAGGAAGGAAAATGTACTTTAGACGAAAAAGATTCCATTGGTTAAAGTCCTCTGGAAGCACCACTCAATGGAGGAAGCAACTTGGGAACTAGAGAGTCTTATGAAGAAGAAGTACCCTCAACTATTAAATAGATCGAGTTAAATTTGGAGAACCAAATTCTCCAAAGGTGGAGAGGATGTGAGACCTATGAATTTTATGTACTTTAACTATGAGGTTACAATGTGAGATTTATAATTTGGTGAATGTAGTTATGATATTTTGATGTACACGCAAGTTTTCAATCTAATGAAGTATAAGAGGATGAAGTTTCTTGAGTTTCCTACAAATTTATGCAGCAACAGTGAAATCTATGAAGGCCAGATCGATCTCCAAGAATGAGAGATTGATCTAGTAAGCCCAGAAATATAAGTAAAGAGTTTTTGAGGAGCTGGATCGATATCAAGTGAAGAAGGATCGATCTCATAGGGATGGAAGATCGATCTCATAACTCCAGAATGCAATGAGTATATAATTGCAGACAAGCAAATCGATCTCATAAGGGAGCAGATCGATCTCATAAGGATGGAAGATCGATCCCATAACTCCAGAATGCAAAGAGTATACAATTACAGATAAGCAAATCGATTTCATACTGCCTCTGCCTAATAAGAATCGATCCTGTCAAAAGGGCAGATCGATCTTTAATTGCCTCTGTAAGACCTGTAAATTTCTACGTAATGTAAATGATTATTTGATGTACAAATAAGTTGTGTTACATATAAAATACAAGAAATAAACGTTTTTAAGTTCTAAGGGTGAATGAATTGATGAAATGAGTGTTGAAGTGATTGAGTAAGAGTTTAAATAGGAAAATTTACAGCGAAATGGTGCAGGATAAAGGCAAGATCAATCCCATGCAAGGAAAGATCGATCTCATGGCCTGGAGAGCACAATGCCAAGCTTTCTGCAAGAAGGAAGATCGATCCTTCACTCAAGCAGATTGATCTCCATTGGCCTCGAGTTGGACCAGATCGATCTCCTCTTAATGGCCAGATCGATCTCCTAAACTCTCGACCTAAAACAAATCAATCTCATTCCCATTGAGCAAATTGGTCTCATATAACAAGACAGATCGATCTCATGCATTCAACAAATCGATCTCGTGCTTGCAAATGGAAAAAAATTTTGATGATCGAAGTAAGGCTAGATCGATCAGATCGATCTCCACCTTATGCAGATCGATCTTCTAGTGTTATTTCTATAAAAGTGGAGCAGTTGGATCTGTATTTTCATGGGAAACAAGTTCATTCTTCCTTTTTTAACCTTAAACCTAGCTTTCTCTCTCTAAAACCATCCTATTTCCACAAAGATTCGAGAAAAATCTATTAGAGCAAAGTTGTTCATTATAAAGAGAAGAACAACATAGCATGGAAGCAATACTTCATTGGTTGGATTGAAGGAGCAAAGGAGTATTCTTATTTGGAGAAAGAAGAAAGTTAAGCTAGGTGAGTTTCTAATACACCAACTCAAAGTATAATTATCTAGTTGTTGTTGTGAGTTGAATTGGTGTGTATATTAATGATTGAAACTACCTAGAATGTAATGGAACAAGTATGACCTAGAATGAATCTAGTGTGAGAAAGTGTGATATGGTTGAGTTGATGATAAATGGATTATGCTAAGGTGTTAGTGAAGTAATATGCAAGATGTTGAGATGATTGAATGAAGCTACATTGTAAAATTAGTCAAGTTATGAGAATAAGTATATAAGGTGCTTGACAAAATGCCACAGTGAAGTAAATGATGAACTAGAGACATTATGAGCTTAAATATCGATTTAGTATGAATCAATAGATTCTCAAGAGATAAGTACAAAAAGGGGCTTTACAAGTATTGATGAAAACTATAAGTCGAATCGACTATATTAAATGCAAGAGCTTTATTTCATTGGATTTAAAATTGATGCGAAACGTAATCTCGTGCAGTCCCGAAGAGTTCGTTGGAGGCAAATCGAATTGCGCAATCGAGCAGCTCTAAGAAGAAGAAATCATTCGATGCGATTTCCAGGTAAGGGAATTTTATGAGTATATAAAGATAGCTAGTCGTATTTTGTGGGTGAATATAGGGCTTTGTAAAATGCATGGTTATCTAGAAAAGCGATTGATGATATATAGGAATGATTACAAGTGTATATGTATGGGATTTGGTTTTTGAAGTGATTCTTATAAAGGGAATAGTAAGGCTAATAATTGCATAATCACATGTCTTAATGTTTTTACAAAATATACCGTTTTGTTTTAAGAAAAATTGATAGATAGGTTGGCTAGTGATTTCATGATTTGTGAAATAGCAAAAGTGAGGTGCCAACTTAGGTTTTTGAGAGTGTTTGTTGAAATAGAGCCACCTATCGTACTTATATGAGTTAAATCGTGCTAGAGCCTTGCTCGCACTTGATTTTTTGATGTTTTTCAATATGCATGAAACGTGACACCATATTTGGAGACAATGATGTTTTATAAGTCGTACTCGAGTTGCTAGCTCATACGTGATTTTTCCTTAACTTAATTATGCATATAATTGTACTGGAGCTATGCTCATACATGATTTCCTCATTATTCGTTATACATAAAACAATACTGGAGCGTTGCTTGTACGAGGATATTTGCTGATGATGCATGAAATCGTGCTAGAGCTTCGCTCGCACTGGATTTTCACACTGTGGTATGTATGAGCCGTGGAATTGGTAAGATCCTTAAGCCCAACATCCTTAAACCTGTAGGGGTGGGAATGCTCTCTTACATTAAAACGAAATTAGTATGATCCTTAAACCCAACATCCTTAAGCCCGTTGGGGTGGGGAGGCTCTGTTCGGTGGGGAGGCTCTCTTACATGAAAACGAAATGCTCTCACGTGCGCTTGAGATTGTGTAGGTTACACATGGCATGGGGTAGATAAGTCTTATGGCAGGCACCCCCAACCATGATATGGGTCCGCGGAGTATGTTGTACCGTGTAGATCACATGGAGTATGTTGTACCGCGTGGTTGTGATGATAATTTAAAAGTCTGGCGAATAACTAACCCCCCTTGGTTCCAGCATGATACCCCGCACACTGGGATCCGTGTGATCTGGGATGATTATGACATAGTTGGCCAACATAGTCTTTGATATATATAGTGACCACTTGTCTCACATGATATCACATGGTTTATATACTGACTATGATTTGTGTCGTTCAGGGTAGACCCGAAGGAGGGGTCGAGCCTTATGGGATTGTGTTATAAAGAGATGGTTTTGTTAATTGTGATGAATTTTGACGTGTTTTCAGAAAGTGATAAATTCTGAGGGATGTTTTGTGATGAATTTCCATTTGATGAGTTTTAATGATGATGAGCATGAGAGGTTTTACATGATGACTTTTTCATGTTTTTAACATGCCTATTTTCATGTTTTTCAGTACATGATATATGTATATACATGTGACATAGTTTTTATGTTTCCTCATGCTCTAGATGCTAATGATTTTATGCATGACACTATAAGCATGTAGATAGTGTAGTTATCTACCATGCTTGCATTATTGCCTTACTGAGCGTGTGGTTGCTCATCCCTTCATTTTCCCCTCTAAAGAGCGTGCACAATAGCCTAGTGAAGGACTAAGGCGTTACTGTTGGTTATATGTTGCTCTCCATTGCCCAGAGCTATACATATAGGAATTCTTTTTATATCTAAACATGTGATAGCACAATAATCATTTTGAAATGTAATATGGGGGATGTAAATGTTAGTAAACATGTCATGTATAAGTACATGACTTAACTTTCAAATGCATGGAATTGTTTTTTATTAATTGGAAGATGTATGGAAATGGTGATTATTACTAACTCACAGCCCAACTGTATTTGTGAGGGATGTTCACGACCAGGTACGTTAACGGTTAAAGCAAAAAAATTTATAGTGATTTTTAGACAAAATGGATAAAAAGGGTTGTGACAGCCTCGACCTGGAAGATATCGATCCCTCCTTAGAGAACAAATCGATCTCCATTTGGTTCTATGAAGAACAGATCGATCCCTACCCTTTACCAAATCGATCCTGTAGTTGGTAATTGAGCAGTTGGAGTAGTTGAAACCAAGTAGAGATCGATCTCCACTTAATGCCAGATCGATCTCACACACTCTGTCTATATAAGGGTCACGAGATTTTTGCCTGAAGTTGAGTCCCTCTCACCTGTAAACGCTAATACCCACCATTTCCACCCAAACCAAGTTTTCTCTCTCTAAGATTCACCACGTTCTGGACAGAGTTAGAAAAAGAGGTAGGAGACAAAGTTGTTCCTCTTGGTAAAGAGAACAAGATACTAGAAAATCAATGGTTGGTTTGAAGAAAAAGGGAAGAGGCAAGCATCTACAAGTTTGCTCAAGAGAGGACAAGCTAGTTGAGCTCACAAGATCCTTGTTTTTAAGCATTATCATTTTATATATATTGGTGAATAAACATATATATATTTAGTTGGAAATGTTTAAGTCATGAAGGAACCAACCAAGAGGTTTAGTTAGAAGAGGGAATGTGGATGTTTTGTGATGGTCATGAGCTAGCTAAGGTGTTAATAAAGATGTAGGAAAAGTTTTGAGACAATGTATGTATTTAAGATTTTGTAGCTTGGATGTAGTTTAGGGTGTATAAGTATAAATATGATGAAAAGGGAAATGTTGAGTTAGAAAGAGTAAGAGAAAGAAATCGACAATGAGAATGATGTATATTGACGATTTGATGATGTTTGGACAGCTCGACAATCCGATACGGGAAATGAGGCTAGTATGAGATCCGAGGGACATTACACCACTCAGGGTACGAGAGGTAAGGGAAAATGAAATGTTTGTGCGTGTGAATTTCTAAATGGTGAAAATACCTTGATTGCATGAAAAAGGTTTAATGAAAGAGCATGTTTATAAAAAATGAGTTGATTTGATGCTTTGATGAATGTGTGAGTGTTTTGTCGGTTTGAGCTCGATTTTGGTGAATTTTGTGTAATTGTGAATACAATGTTTTATAACAGAAAATGAGTTTTTGAGATTACCACTATGAGCTCTACGTGAAGATAAAACGGTTTTAATACAATAATGGCATATTTTACTAAGACTAAGGCTTGTCATGAGATACACATCGATACTCCTCTTGATAGCGTTGAGTGGCCTTGCTCTGGTAGCATGTAATACCGGGCCTTGCTCTAGTAGCATGTAAGACCAATACCTCCGATCTGGTAACGTGAGATGACCCTGCTCTGATAGCGATGGGTGGCCTTGCTTTGATAGCATGTAAGACCGAGGCTATACGACCCTGATCAAGTCTACAGCGATATCATGGCCGTGGATGATTTCGATGTTTTCCCTCTTTTGAGAATGCCCTCCTTGAGGATGATTTGATGTGACGTGATGTGCTTATGATGTTGTTTTATCTGAGTTTTATCAAATGCCTAGTCTCGACTATTTTGATGAATGATGTACTTTTTATGATTGTGATTTCTATCACGTATTGAGATTTGATGCTATGACGATTTGTGATTTTTATCACATAAATTGTGTTGATGCAAACTGGTGCCATTATTGCTATCATTATTACCATAACATTTTACATGCTCGAATACTTCTATCATGGTTTTACATGCTCAAATGATGAGTTGTGATGTGATGATGATTTTATAAAATCTTCATTGTCCTCCTTACTAAGAGTTTTAAGAGCTCACCCTTTTTTCTTCCCACCTCCAGATTACTTGCAGTGAGCGAGCTAGTGCCTGCCGCGTACGTGAAATAGGCTGGTGGACAAGATTTCCCCAGGCTATCGCTTGTACACGTACAAGGTATAGATTCAGTTCATTTTGTATCCAGACAATGATGTAATACAAACATTTGTGTTAAGTATTATTGGGATGTAATTAGGACAATATGAAGGAAATGAATTGAGTTTTGTGGGCTGACCCTTTTTGGATATTATGTATTTGATTTTATGAAATAGAAATTGTGTGATCTTGGGGATAATGATTTGTTATAAACGCAAGTGATTAAATGACATTGTATAAGAATGCAACCCGAGTAAGAAGTCTAATGTAAGAAAATTTTAAATTAGCCCTATTTTTTGCGCTTTCGGGCTGTCACAATAGTAACAGTAGTAGTACAATAGATAGTAACAATAACAGTGTAACATGATTTAACTAAGCCCATGGTCTCCAATAAGTGCGAACCAGGTAGTGCAACATATAGTCAGCACGCGGCTCAAGCATATATTATCCGATACATATTGATAAGCAGGTCATTTTCATTAAAACAGTTCCAAAACTCAGTTCAGTACATAAAACACTTTAAATAGGAGCTGGCTCATCATTTTTTGGTTAAAATCCCAGTATGCAGTATGTGGCAATTAAAACTAGGGATTTTCAATTTAAAACTAGGGATTTTCAATTTAAAACGATAAATTAGGTTGTATCAATGTCCATATAAATAAATTAAATTTTATCGGTAAGGTTTGGTCATTTAACTTAGGCTAAAATTATATAATTTCCAAAGCTATAAAATCGACCTAGAATTTATATCTTTAGTTCAACAGTAAATAAATACGTGTAATTATCTCTAGCAGCTCACAAAATTTTCCATACTTTGGTGGTAGACGATAACTCTTTTATACCACAGTAGTGTGAGTCAATCGGCCCGTTCTATTCTGTTCACTTCCTCCGAAGCTACAGTAAATTATAAATCGCTTTAATTAATCATTGAAAGTTCAAAACTACTTTATTATACCACATTTAAAGTTTGAACTCGGTTTATCTATTTAGGCCATTTCACTACGAAATAGGCTGGGCAATACTCTAAATTTATTATTGCATATTTCCTATATTTTATTAACCTCACATAGGTTTTTTCTTCTTTATCCACCAACCAAATTCTCACCTCTTGTTTTCCACCAATGAACCAAGTACCATCCCTGCCTCACGTTACTGCTTCACTTCCGCTGCTGTCTTGCTTCCTCTACACTGGTTCCACTTCGATCGAGGTGGATAGCCCCTAGTCCTTACCGAGAAAAGCAAGCCAGCAACTCCCATGTTTTCGTTCCAAACCACACCGAGGACTGCTTTGGAAACTAGCCCCGATAGCCACTGTTCTTGTCACTTTAAAGCTCCAAACTTAGTTGAAACCTGCACCGCTATCCTCTGCCTCTTAGTTTAGCTACAGGTTCTCGTCCCAACGTTTGCCCTCTCTCCCTCATGTCTCCTTTCAGCTGCATTGTTTCCCTGTTCA
Organism: Firmiana major; assembly: GCA_033439115.1. Classification (NCBI taxonomy): domain Eukaryota; kingdom Viridiplantae; phylum Streptophyta; class Magnoliopsida; order Malvales; family Malvaceae; genus Firmiana; species Firmiana major. Next base: position 36,560,808 of record CM065909.1, read on the forward strand.
CATGACTATCTTCTTTGTTTCCTCTACCTCTCGGCTTCCTTCACTACTCCAATTTCTTCTTTTTCTTTTCGTTTCAAATGAAAACAGAATGTTGATGAGATAATGATGAAAACTATGAATGATGAAAGACAAGAGAGGGAGTCGGGGTTCCTTTCCCTTTCTCTACTGATTTTCTTATTTTCTTTTGTTGGAAAATTATTTGTGTGGGCCTACATATATTAATTTATTGTACATTACAGGCTATCTAATTTGTTTTAGTCTACTTAAAAGTGATCAAATAAAGTTATTGAACTTTAGTGCATCTCAATTAGTATGAGTTTTACAATGTGTAGAGACCTGATATTTTATTCTATTTTAATGATGGGCCAAAATAGGATAAAATATACTTCAGTTATAAATAGGTGATGGTCCACAGTCTAAACGTAATTTTTCTCATTCTCATATCCCATCAGTGAGTGAGTTAGGGTTTTCTCTAAAAATAAAAGTTTAGACTGGAAGACTGCTAACCTCAATCAATCAATTTCAATGGATCCAGGTACGCTTCCGTATTCTAATTTTCTTTATGATTGAACATGAGATTCTGGTCATAAATATTATGTAATTATAGTATTCCTAACAAGTGGTATCAAGAGCCAATTTATGTTTAATCATTAAGAATTATTTTTTTGTTGGTTGAAAGAAAACCAAGAATATAAAGATTGAGTTTTAATTGTGGGATTGTTTGATCCTTATTAGTTTAATTTGTCTCAATTTTTTGATGTTTTCATCCGATTTTTGCATGGGCATTATAGAATACACATTTAATTTCAATTATATACAGTTAATTGGATGAAAATAATCCGAAAATACTTTAAAAAAATAAAGAAATTTAAAGAACAGAATTGAAACGGGTCTGTTCTGGGTCCAGTCGGATCGGGTTGACCCGGCTGGTTAAGGAAGAAACAGGGAGATCCTGAAAAGGATCTCCCCCACGCGCCGAGGGTGGCGCATGTGGTACACGAGCCACCATCCGGAGGTCGGGCGGCCACCGTTTTCTCCAGTCTTGAATAAAATTTAATTTTAAAATTTTTTGTGATTTTTTTGAAATTTTTTAGAATCATTAAATATTTATTATTTAATATTTTGTATTATTTGAATTAAAGTTGTATGTTATGCACATGATTATTCTTGTTTTGCTTCATGGTGATATGTTTTATGATATTCTAAGTTGATTGGCAATATGTACTCTCCCTGAAATTGTCAATAAATTTATGTACTCTCACCTACAAACATGTGCATATTTTAAGAAAAATAAAGTTTCAAAATAAATTAAATTGATATAAAATGTCACCAAAGTGACCTCTTTTGTATTAATTTATTTATTTTAGAAAATAAGGTTGTCATTAAGGAATTTATATGACAGTGTTTTTTTAATTCATACAGGAAATAATCGACCCAAAGGAAGATTATTTCTTTGCCGAATTATTAACACATAAGGTAGTAAATATGTGATAAAATTTTTTTTCATGCATGTAATATGTCGGTCCAAAGAAAGGCATATTATTGGCAGGATTTGGTTATCAATATTTACTAATAAAGTTTAAGAGTACCACTTACAAATTGATATTTCTGTCCAAAGACTAAATGTCAATGTTGTGCTTGGTATCTTATATGGCCCAAAATTATTTGGTTGTGAGCTGATTATTGTTTTCTTGCTTACAGTGAATGTTTCTTCCATATCTGCCAATTTAAATAACATTTCAATGCTTAATGGCACTAACTTTGAGAAATGGAAGGAGCACATAACCATTGTGCTTGGGTGTATGGATCTGGACTATGCGATCAGGTTAGAATGACCTCCCGCCCCTACTGATAATAGTTCAGCTACGGAAAGGGCACTTTATAAAAAATGGGAGTATTCAAATCGCATGAGTTTAATGATCATGAAGCACTCAATTTCGGATGCCATCAGGGGCGCAATACCTGAGGAAGAAAATGCTAAAAGTTTCCTTAAGCAGAATGCAGACAGGTTTACTACAAATGAAAAGGTCAAAACAAGTACTATTATGACTAAACTTGTTTCAATGCGGTATAATGGCAAAGGAAACATAAGGGAATACATTATGGAAATGTCTAATCTTGTTACAAGATTAAGGGCACTAAAGTTAGAGTTGTCTGAAGACATACTCGTGCACCTGATCTTGATATCTCTTTCTTCACAATTTAATCCCTTTAAGATAAGTTACAATACTCAAAAAGAGAAATGGACTCTTAACGAGCTCATTACTCAATGTGTGCAAGAGGAAGAGAGACTGAAACAAGATAAGATAGAAAGTGCTCAATTAACATTTTCTTCCAATGGTAATGTTGCCAACAAGAAAAGGAAAAGGAACAATACAGGAAAAGGCACTGCAAACATTGAAACTTCACATCCTAAGGGACAGAAGAAACAGGATAAGGTGTTCACTTGTTTCTTCTGCTGTAAGGATGGACATGTGAAGAAGGATTGTTTCAAGTACGAAAAATGGCTTGCCAAAAGAGGTAAACTTCTCAACTTTGTTTATTCTGAAGTTAATTTGGCTTTAGTACCCAATCACACTAGGTGGATAGATACAGGCGTAACTACTCACATAAGTGTGACTATGCAGGGCTGTCTAAGGAGCAGAAAGCCAACTGATGATAAAAGTTTCATCTATGTGGGAAATAGCGAGAAAACTCATTGAGGCTATTGGTCTATTCAGATTAAAGTTAGAATCTAGTTATTATTTAGATTTGGACGACACTTTTTATGTACCGTCATTTAGACGAAATTTGATTTCTGTTTCTAATTTGGACAAATTGGGTTATTCTTATTCATTTAGAAATGGAAAATTTAGTCTCTTTCAGTATTCAAATCTTATTGGTATCGGTTCTTTAGTTGACAATTTATATAAATTGGACCTACATGCCTCATATGTTAATGAATGCTTGCATATAAATAATTATGGTACAAAGCGCAAATTAATTAATGAGAATTCTTCTCTGTTATGGCACAAGCGTTTAGGCATATTTTTGAACAAAGAATATGGAGACTTGTGTCAGAAGGAATTCTCGATTCCCTTGATTTTTCAGATTTCAAAATCTGTATTAAGTGTATTAAGAGAAAACAAACAAATATCAAGAAAATAGGTACCAAAAGGAGTTCAAATGTCTTGGAATTAATTCATACTGATATATGTGGTCCATTCCCTACGGCTTCTTGGAATGGTCAACGGTATTTTATTACTTTCATAGACGATTATTCTTGCTATGGGTACCTATACTTAATTCATGAGAAGTCTCAGTCGTTGGACGTTTTTAAGAACTATAAAGCTGAAGTTGAAAATCAACTTGGTAGGAAAATTAAAGCTGTTAAATCTGATTGTGGTGGAGAATACTATGGTAGATATGACGGATCAGGTAAACAACGTCCAGGACCCTTTGCAAGGTATTTAGTAGAATGTGGGATTGTTCCTCAATACACCATGTCGGGGACTCCAAGTCAAAATGGTGTAGCTGAAAGACGAAATCGGACCCTAAAGGATATGGTGAGAAGTATGATAAATCATTTTTCTTTACCAGAGTCACTTTGGGGAGAAGCTTGAAAGACTGCAATGTATATCCTTAATCATGTTCCAAGCAAAGCAGTAGCTAAAACCCCATATGAGTTATGGACAGGAAAAAAGCCCAGTATTAGGCACTTGCATGTTTGAGGTTGTCCATTTGAAGCTAGGCCATACAAGCCTAACGAAAGGAAATTGGACTCAAGAACAGTAAGCTGCTACGTTGTTGGATACTCAGAAAGATTGAGGGGTTTCAAGTTTTATGATCCCTCAAGTAAATCCTTTTTCGAGATGGGAAATGCTAAGTTCATTGAGGATGTTGAATATAGTGGGAGTGTTAAACCCAGAGATCTTATCTTTGAAGAAGAACATGTTAATGTTCCTATAGTTGCAATTGAAAATGATCAAGCAATTATGTCTGGCGTTGTTCAAGATACAAATACAAATTATCAAGATACTCCTGAGTTACTTCTTACTTATATTGAAGAGTAAGCTCCTATTCAATTAGAGGAGTAACAACAACCTCAATTGGAAGTGCCATTAAGGAGATCCTTTAGGGAGAGAAGATCAGCGATTCCAGATGATTACATCATTTATCTCCAAGAACATGAGTTTGATATAGGAATGGAAAATGATCCAACATCTTTCACTGAAGCCAAACAAAGTGTTCACTCCCAATATTGGATAGAAGCCATGAAAGATGAGATGAAATCAATAGAGGACAACGGCGTTTGGGATCTTGTCGAATTGCCTAAAGGAGCGAAACCGATTGGTTGTAAATGGATTTTCAAAACCAAACGAGATTCGAAAGGCAATATCGAAAGATACAAAGCATGTCTAGTCGCCAAAGGTTTCACTCAAAAGGAAGGCATTGATTATAAAGAGACTTTCTCTCCAGTTTCATCGAAAGACTCTTTTAGAATCATTATGGCACTTGTAGCTTATTATAATTTAGAGTTACATCAGATGGATGTAAAGACAACGTTTCTCAATGGAGACATTGAAGAAACAATTTATATGATATAACCAGAAAATTTCGTGTCGGATAATTTGAAACATCTGGTATGCAAATAAAAGAAATCCATTTATGGTTTAAAGTAAGCATCCTGTCAATGGTACCGAAAATTTGATCAAGTAATTACCTCATTCGGTTTTAAAGAGAATACTGTTGATCAATGTATTTATCACAAGATCAGTAGAAGTAAGTTTATTCTTCTGGTCCTTTATGTTGACGATATTATGCTAGCAAGCAGCGATATAAGCTTGTTGCATGAAACCAAGAGATTTTTGTCAAGTAATTTTAAAATGAAAGATCTTGGGGATGCATCTTTTGTGTTGGGCATACAGATCCATCGAGATCGTTCTCGTGGAATACTTGGCTTATCACAAAAGGCATATATCGATAAGGTGCTTAGCAGATTTGATATGAAGAATTGTGCATCAGGAGATACACCCATTGCTAAAGGTGATAAATTTAGTTTGGTTCAATGCCCAAGAAATGAGATTGAAAAGAAAGAGATGCCAAAGATTCCTTATGCCTCAGCAGTAGGGAGTCTTATGTATGCTCAAGTCTGTACGCGTCTAGATATTGCGTACGCAGTTGGAATGCTTAGCAGATATTTAAGTAACCCTAGTAAGGATCATTGGAAAGCAGTAAAGAGGGTTATGCGGTATCTACAAAGAACTAAAGATTACATGCTCACATATCGGAGGTCAGATCATTTAAAGATCATTGGGTATTCAGACTCCGATTTTGCTAGTTGCCTTGATAGCAGAAAATCTACTTCTGGTTATATTTTCATGTTAGCTGGAGGAGCTGTCTCATGGAAGAGTGTAAAGTAGTTACTCATAGCTTCTTCCATTATGGAGGCAGAATTTATAACCTGTTATGAGGCATCGAACCAAGCAATATGGTTACGAAATTTTATCACCGGGCTATGCTTTGTCGATGGTATTGAGAGGCCATTGAAGATTAATTGTGATAATAAAGCCACTGAGTTATACTCTAAGAACAACAGAAACTCGTCAAAGTCAAAGCATATTGACATTAAGTTTCTTGTTGTTAAGGAGAGAGTTTAGAGTCTTCATATTACTATTGAACATATAAATACAAACTCCATGATTGCGGATCCGCTTACAAAGGGAGTACCACCTAAGGTGTTTCATGAGCATGTAGCTCGTATGGGTGTGGTTCATCCTGATGATATACTTGTATAGTGGGAGCTTGTTTCTTGAGTTCATTTGTTATTGAGATTTTTCTGATCAGAATACAGTATTTTTGTTATTATTGAAAACTCTGAAATAAAGTAATATTCTTTCAGTAGCAGTATGCATAAAGTCTTGAAAGAATGATAAAATATGACCAGTTGGAAATAGGCATATTAAGGGATCATGTTTCATGTAATTTCCATGCTACACATCCATACTTGATCTATGTCGTTGATTATATTAATATAAGTGACCATTGATGGGTCTAGTTACGGAATATATGTAACGAAAATCGCTTTGACCCTATGTTGATAGAATTGATGGACCAGATTGTTTAGAGATGTTCTTTGTGAAGATAGCAAGTATTAAGCTCATAAAGTTATTTTTAAATGTACAATAGTCAAGCGACATATGTGGCCCAAGTAGGAGATTGTTGGAAAATTATTTGTGTGGGCCTACATATATTAATTTATTGTACATTACAGGCTATCTAATTTGTTTTAGTCCACTTAAAAGTGATCAAATAAAGTTATTGGATTTCAGTGCATCTCAATTAGTATGGGCTTTACAATGTGTAGAGACTTGATATTTTATTCTATTTTAATGATGGGCCAAAATAGGATAAAATATACTTCAGTTATAAATAGGTTATGGTCCCCAGTCTAAACGTAATTTTTCTCATTCTCATATCCCATCAGTGAGTGAGTTAGGGTTTTCTCTAAAAATAAAAGTTTAGACTGAAAGACTGCTAACCCCAATCAATCAATTTCAATGGATCCAGGTATGCTTCCATATTCTAATTTTCTTTATGATTGAACATGAGATTCTAATCATAAATATTATGTAATTATAGTATTCCTAACATCTTTCTCTCATTTCTGGTCATCAGTTTTGTAAACCCCACAAATTTCCTACGTTAATTTAATTATATAAAAATGGAAATAATATATATTAACAGAAGCGTAAATATTCGTTGTAGGGCTCGAGGACTATAGGAACCGAGAAGCCCGTGGGATGACCGGGAACCCGAAGATACAAGAAGTAATAAGGCGAATGCAAGTACGGATGGATTAGAAAATTTTAATTTGTTATTCGAAAAGTGTCGATGTAAACACTTGTATTGAGAACTCATGAAGAATGATGGAATCCCGATATTATTTTAATTTCGGAATAAGGAAAATCTCATGGAAGGCATGATATTATGTCTTTGGATAAATTATATAAGAAAATGTATATATATAGATATGTACATATGTGAATATGTATGTATATATATATATATATACATATGTACTAACATTTAAATAAAAGGAAAGGTATATGTATATATATATATATATGTATAATATATGTATATATATATACTAGACAATTTAAAATGGAAAAATGATGATATACATATATATATATGACAAATATATATATATGTATTGTAAAGTATAATGTATAAGACACTTAATGTAATAATAATAATAATAATAATAAATAAATAAATAACAATGACAATACACAAACAATATATTTATACTAATATAATGTATAAATATATATTGATACATTATATAAGAATGGGTATAAAAATATAATAACCACACAAATACATAACAATTAATACCTACACACTAATATAATATATATATATATATATTAAACTAATATATATATATAAATATATTATGGCATGTACGGAATTGGCTTAGAAAAGCCAATTCCGTCTGCCACTGTTGCAATTGGAAAGGAAAATCAAACAAAAAACAGAGGAGGCTCGGGCGGGAAAAAAAGAAAAGAGAAAGGAAAGGAAAGAAAGGAAAGAGAGGCCTGCCGGGGAAGAAGAAAAAGGAAAGGAAAGAAAGGAAAGAGAGGCCTGCCGGGGAAGAAGAAAAAGGAAAGGAAAGAAAGGAAAGGGAAGCAGTCCGCCGGGGAAGAAGAAAAAAGAAAGGAAAGAAAGGAAATGGGAAGCAATCCGCCGGGGAAGAAGAAAGGAAGGAAGAAAAGAAAATAGAGCGAAGGTTGTCTAGTACTGTCAGTGTCGAAAATGAGGATTAAATTACATCCCAATGTCTGTGCTTGTCTGGTAGTAGGTAATGTATACCTAATGAATGTAAGACTTGGTCTTTGGAATTACGCGCAGGTATTAGATCACTGCACGATGAGTGGAAGACGCGGATGTACTCAGAGGCAGGCTCAACCACCTCCACCTCCTCCACCGCACTTAGAGGGCCTCAATACACGTATGGCTCAGTTTGAACAGCGGTTGGAGCAGCGCCTCGAGTGAGGTTTGGAGTCGATAGTTGCCATGATTGCCTAACATCTAGGGGCAAACGTTTCCGATTCAGTTGGCACGGCACCATTTCCTACTCCGGTGCCGATTCCTCTACAAGCACCACCACCTCCTCCTCCACAAGTTCCTCCAGTACCTATGGCGCCTCAGCCTCTTATACAGACTCGGAGGGAGGAGAAGAATATCGGTAGAATGAGGAATCTCCTAGAAATGAAGCCGCTAGCATTTAAGGAAAAAGGTAGGGATGAGAATAAGCAGACAGAGTTTGTGAGGCAGGAGTCCAGGAGAGGTCAACCTAAGAGATAGATGACAGATGAGTCTCGGGTTAGGGTTGATAGGCTCACGGCTCCTGTAGCTACCCCACAGACTACCAAAGGTCCACAGCAAAATAGGAAGTTATGTAGGACGTGCGGTAAACCCCATGAAGGTATTTGTTACAAGGCCACAAGGAGCTGCTTTAGGTGTGGACAGAAGGGGCACATGATTAAGGATTGCCCACTGGATAAGTTTCCACAGCCCTCGGAGCCACTACGACAACCTGAAGGGCAAGCTCCCCAGAGATAAGTCCCACTGAGACGGGCTACCGCGGCAGAGAAAGGCAAGAAGCCTGTCACTTAAGGAAGGATCCTTACCTAGGTTCGATGTGGTATGTAGGAATTGTGAAATCAAGGTAGGAGATAGGACCATATTAGCAGATCTAATTTTGTTGAGCATGTATGGCTTTGGTGTAATTTTGGGTATGGATTGGCTAACCACCAACCATGTAAGTTTAAACTGTTACTTTAAGACTATAACCTTCTCCTTACCTAGTAAGATTAATGTATGCTTTGCAGTTAAGGAATAAAGTGTATGATTTTGACTATTAATGAAAGTTTTTGATGAACGTGTTGATGTGAAAGTGATGTTGCATTCATCTCCGACATTAGTCGAGAATGTCCAAGTATTCAAGATATATCTGTGGTATGCAAGTTTTTGGATGTGTCCTGAGGAACTACTGGGGCTACCACTGGAGAGAGTTAGAATTCATTATAGGTTTGGCACTAGAGACACAGTCAATCTCAAAGTCTCCTTGTCGAATGAACTTTGTGGATCTTTAGGAATTGAAAAAGGAGTTGCAAGAACTGTTAGATAAAGGAAGTTCAGAAACCCATAGGAGATATTGAGATATTTAGTTAAGCTAAGATGACTCCATTTGAAATTACTTTGAGGAAACAGAGCGCAAGGCGCAATTATGATGATATGAATTCTATATTTCTAAATTCACTAAGAGAGGGAAAGATAAAGAGAATGACGGAAAAGAGATCTACAAAGGAAATAGTGACAATGAAAGAGCACAGTTACTATACTGGAAGAATGAATCAGAGAACCAACGGTATAAAAAAGACTCTAAAGGTCGCACTGCTCACATGATTGATAAGGATAGGGCGTGTAAGGGGTATAGAAACATTCCTGTAAACAGGGAAAGTTTTCTGACACATGATCAAATGACTTATCAAGTTACCTCTAAACAAAAAGGAGAAGTTCTGGAATTGATTTTAGCAGGTGGTATCGAATTAACTACTCAAACCACTGTACTGAGTGACCTTGCTTGGATTAGATATGCTGAGAGAACAATTGTAAGGATTACATGAAAAGGAGATTATCGGATCAGGTGATTCACTTTGGAGTATACCGGTGATAAATTTTAAGGAGACTCAGAGTGTCTTGGATCACGGTGTATTAAGGATGGGTGTAAGTAGGATTTTCCAAACAGAGGTGACATGTTAATTTGAAAGATTCAAACTATTATGAAAATTTAAAATTGAGATATAAGGAAACTTTGGAATATGGATTACATATTGAATCTAAGGATTGTAACTTCTATATTTTTATGTTTTGAATGTGAGACTTAATTGGAATGAGGAAAGAGTTCTAATATAATTGATATACGAAATGAGGCAAGTTGAAATGAGATAAATCCTGAATATACGAGTCATATTGGATTAAGAGAAGTATACAAGGAACGAATATTTCTGGTATGTAAAGTGATTTGGATCAAGTGATATAAATTAAGAATAAGTTCTCATTAAGGATAAATGAGAAATTGTGGTAAGTTTGGTGTCTCAAACGATGATGCCCTAAGGCAAAAGATCTTAAAAGAGTTTCATTGTTCTCGGTACACCATGCACTCGGGAGGCACTAAGGTGTTCCATGATGTACGAAAGGTATATTGGTTGGTCGGTATGAAAAGAAATATAGTTGAGTTGTGGCCAAGTATAGATTAAGATCGAACACCAAAGACCAGTGGGGTCACTTAAGATTTTTTTTCCCAGTGCCTACTTGGAAATGAGTGCACATTACTATGGATTTCATAATGGGATTACCAAGGACCCGAAAGGGGCATGATACAACTTGGGTGATCGTAGACAGATGGACCCGAATGAATTTGGAGGACCAAATTCTTTTAAGGTGGGGAGAATGTAAACCCCACAAATTTCCTACGTTAATTTAATTATATAAAAATGGAAATAATATATATTAACAGAAGCGTAAATATTCGTTGTAGGGCTCGAGGACTATAGGAACCGAGAAGCCCGTGGGATGACCGGGAACCCGAAGATACAAGAAGTAATAAGGCGAATGCAAGTACGGATGGATTAGAAAATTTTAATTTGTTATTCGAAAAGTGTCGATGTAAACACTTGTATTGATAACTCATGAAGAATGATGGAATCCCGATATTATTTTAATTTCGGAATAAGGAAAATCTCATGGAAGGCATGATATTATGTCTTTGGATAAATTATATAAGAAAATGTATATATATAGATATGTACATATGTGAATATGTATGTATATATATATATATATATACATATGTACTAACATTTAAATAAAAGGAAAGGTATATGTGTATATATATATATATAGGTATAATATATGTATATATATATATACTAGACAATTTAAAATGGAAAAATGATGATATACATATATATATGACAAATATATATATATGTATTGTAAAGTATAATGTATAAGACACTTAATGTAATAATAATAATAATAATAATAATAATAATAATAATAATAATAATAATAATAATAAATTGATGTTGCCTACCGGACAGCAACAGTGCTTTACCTTCCACGTGGTCTGATTATGCCTTTCGCGTAGTCTGATTACACTAACGACGAAAGAGTGACGTCGATGCAATTTGCTCCACGTGTTCTTCGTATATCCTGCAAAAACAACAGGAATCAGAGGGGGCAGGGATTATTCCCTGCACGCGCACTCCGACGATCAAGTCAGTGATCGGGAGTTGGTGTATGTAAGAAAAGGGGAAAGTATTGCTTAAATCAAAGGGTTTAAGTGTTTCTCCCTGTTTTTCTCTTTTTTTGGATCGGATCCCGGATCCCCTTTTTCAGAGAGCTCACTTGGTATTTATAGGTTCCTGAGGCGGTTCGGGCTGAGACCCAGGCGCGTGTTTGGGCCGCGACAGAGTTATAGAGCACTCTGTCGCGCCTCGGGCCATGCAACTTGCGGGGAAGTAGTCTGGCGGCAGAGTATGCATGGAACCTCTACCGCTGTTGGTGCGGGAGACCTTTGCCGCTACGCTGGGCGAGGGACCTCTACCGCTGTCTAAGCGAGAGCTGCTCTGCCACTACGCTGGGCGAGGGACATCTACCGCTGTTCGTGCGGCAGACCTCTACCGCGATCTGTGCGGGAGACTTCTACCGCAAGCTGATCGGGGAACCTCTACCGCGGTCTATGCGGGAGACTATGACGCATGCTGTGCGGGAGACCTCTATCGCGGATTGTGCGAGAGACTATGCCGCATGCTGAGCGGAAGACCTCTACCGCGGTCTGTGCGGGAGACCATGCCGCTATCTATGCGGGAGACCTCTGCCGCACGCTGTGCGGGAGACTTCTACCGCGGTCTGTGCGGGAGTCCTCTACCGCGTGAGGTGCGGGAGTCCTCTACTGCGTGAGGTGAGGGAGACCTCTACAGCGGTCTGTGCGGGAGTCCTCTACCACGTGAGGTGCGGGAGACCTCTACCTCAGGCACGCGGGAGACCTGTGTCGGGGGCAATGCGGAGTCCTGTGATGTGCATGGGCGATGGAGGTCTGCCGCTCACGATGTGCGGCAAACTGTGAGGCGGCAGACTCCTCTCGCATCATACACTCTGTCGTACCTCTAGGAACGGTGTCGCATGGCGGTTCTGTCGCCAATCTGCCACGTGGCCTGTTCTTGGTTCGACACCCGGATAGTTGCACACGTGGATCTGGTGACACGACCACCATTAATTGCTCCCCACTCTTTGGCGGGAATTTTTCCCGCGAAAGAGGATCTGGGTCTGGCGTTTCTCGGGTCGGGTCGGACCTCAGCATGTGTGTGTACCTAGGCGAGCCGCTATAAATACTGGGCCCCTGACGTCCTTGTCGCTACTGAATTCTCTCGCAAGGACACTCTGTCGCGACTCTCAGGACACTCTGTCGTAACTCTGCCGCAGGACTGCTCACTGTGTCGCTAGTCTGCCGCGGATTTTCACACTCTGCCGCGAGTTCTGTTTCCATTACCTTAGGTAATTTTTCGTAGCCCGTAGTTCCGCTTCTTTGATCTACGAACTTCTAAGATGGCTGGACATGGCATAGGAAAGCAAATCGATCTAGGCGTTAAGTCGACTTTAAAGGAAGCCGACGTCCAAGACCTAGAATCTCGATTTCCTTTATCCGAGGGATACACTTATAGACTCCCAACCCCTCAGGAGAGCGACATACGTCGTGTGTCTGACGGGGCTGTCGTTTTTAGGGCAGCTTTGGAGTTAGGACTCCGCTTCCCATTGTCCGACTTTAGGGCTTCCTTCCTCAGGACGCACAGGGTATCCCCGGGGCAACTGCATCCTCATGCATGGATGCAATTGGTAGCATTCACTGTGCACTGCCATTTAAGGGGCGTCCCTCCGTCTCTTCCTGTTTTTGAAGTATTCTTTAGGCTTCGAGGGAGTCTCGGCTTAGTGCCTTACTCGCTTCAGCGGGTGTACCAGCCTGGTTTTGAGAACCGATTATTTGAGAAACCTACTAACAAGCTTCATGGTTTCGAGACAGAATGTCTGGTTGTGGAAGTACCAGAGGGCCTGGATATCCCCACTCGTTGGGAGAATAGGCGCGAAATCCCCAAGGGTCCCCGGGTCGCTACACTTAGGGAGCAGTTGTCTTCTGACATCGACAAACTGCTAGTCCCTCATCCCCTTAGCCTCGACACCCTTGTATCAAATGAAAATTTGATATTAGCAGGCTGGGGTGTGGGTCCGGTCCCTGTTGCCAGACCCTCTGTTCCGTCGTCAGATCCTCTGCCTTCGGCTTCTCCCGAGTTGAATCCTGAAGCTCCTAGGCCACAAGAGGATATAGGGGGCACCAATCTGGAATCCAGCTCTGATAGCGAACCCTTAGCCGATCTCACTGGTGAGGAAGGGTTCGGCTCCACTTTCATGGTGCTCTCGGACGACGAGGGGATAAATATCGAGTCCCTTCAGGAGCACTTAGACTCTCCTGACGGTAACTTTTATTTTTTCCCGCTGCTTATCATTTTTGATCAATTTATTAACCACTGATCTTCTTTTTCTTTTTTGCAGATATGAGTCATTTTCGGCAATCATTAGGTCGCCAGGTTTCTGAGGCTGGTCCTTCCAGCGCTCCTGCCAGGAAGAGGCATCGTTTGGCTGACGATGTCCCAAGTGAGGCACCGGTCCCCTCTCATCCATCTCGTGCTCGGACCCCTCCTGTTTCTAGGCAGGCGATGCCTCCCCCTCCTTCAGAGCAGAGAGATTTCTCGCGGGATAGGGGGAGAGTTGCCTCGTCTTTACGGGGGGCTTCCGGGTCATCCGGGCGATCACGCTCCGAGGAGCGCGCGGAATGCAATATCATTCCGCCTCAGCGGAAGAATAGAAAGCGCCTGTACATCGAGGGTTCGATGGGAAGCAGACCGATATTGCCGAGGATAGGTCCTACCGACGAGAGGCCCTATTCCGTGGATGGGGGGAATATTATGAGGGGCCACGAGTTCCGAGTCTACCCCGGGGTTCGTGACAATGACATTTTGGACACTACCGGGGTGGCCTCCCGGTTGAGTTGGTCCACTATCCTTCCTCGAGATGAGGCAAGGATATTCAGAAACTACCCCGAGGGTGAAGACTTAGCCGATATCGAGGCGTTGAGGGTAAGTTTCTGATTTCTCTTCTTTTTGATTGCTTTTTGTAGCATGCTTTGAATCTAACATTTTTGCATTTTTCGCAGCTGGCTCAACGAACCGTGGTAAATAATGCCTAACATCGGGCTTATCGGGAGCAAGCCGACAGAGAGATCCGGGAGTTGAGGGACAAAGTCATGGAGTTACAAAACACGGTCAACAACTTGTCCCCTCTTCCGGATTTAGTTCGAAGCCTGGAGGAGCAGCTTACTAAGGCTCATCAAGACCTCGGTCTTGTAAAGGGGGATCTCACAGTGGAGACGGCCCGGTCTTGTAAACTCCAAGAGGACCTGCAGGAGGCTCATTCTGAGTTAGACCGTATGCAATCCAACTACAGGTCTATGCTCACTCGGAATCAAGAGCTCGAGCAGCGTGTTGCTGAGTTGGAAGGCCAAGCTGCTCCTGTACTGTCCCAGACCGAGATTGACAGCATACGGGCCGAGGCCGTAAAGGAGTATCGTCTCTCCAAAGACTGCTTGAGGCGGAAGGAAGACTTCTCCAACCCTTATGTTAAGTACGGGTTCTACCTGGCCCGATCTTGGCTAGAAGCACACAGGGAAGGAGAGGAATTTCCTGAGCTCCAATACACCCATGAGGCGATGCTCTTTGAGGCCCCTGATTGGACCAAGTACGAGCCCGAGGCTGAGCCTGCGAACGAGCTGTTCAAGAGGACTGCTCAGGACGATCTCGTCAACCTTGCTGGTCCTTGGGAGCCCGCGGATCTGGACGGTGCTCCTGAGCCTATAGAAGCCCTCATCGATTTAGACGGCGAGGAGGGCGAGCAGTCCCTTGGAAGTGAAGGTTTTACAGCTGATCCCCAGCTTCCTCCCGGAGAGTAGATAGGGATTTTTGCTTTTTTGTTTTTTGTATTTCATTTCAAGTACTTTGTTTTTTGTTTTAACTTTGTACTTTTGTCGAAATGTAATTGTAAAGATCTGTTAAAGATCTATTTGTACCGACACTTGAATGAAATGAAATTGAGATTTTTGTTCATGCTTTGTCTTGCACTACTTCTCTAATTGTCATTTATCATTCTTTGTCTGATTGTTTCTTTTGCTTTGCTTGTATATACTTTGCTTGTATATAGCTTTGTATTTATATTCGTGTATGCTCCCCAATTCTTGATAGAAAGGTATACTTTCAGGAAGAATTTTTTGTGTAAACGCGCAGTTGTTTAAGGCTTGAGTACTATGACGTGAAGGCGTCTTTAGTTTTTATAGCCTTAGTATTTTGATTACCTGGCCACAGTGACGCGTAGCGTCTTAGGCCTTTATGGTTAATTGAATGTTTTATGCCTGGCCTTAGTGACGCATTGCGTCTCAGGCTCTTACTGCTCTTTTGAGTATACACCTGGCCACAGTGACGCGTTACGTCTCAGGCTCTTACGGCTCTTGTGTGGATGTATATATACCTGTTTTACAGTGATACGTATACGTCGAGCCACAGTGACGCAAAGCGCCTCAAGCTCTTACGGCTCGGTTGAACTACGCCTGGCCACAGTGACGCAAAGCGCCTCAGGCTCTTACGGCTCGGTGGAACTACGCCTGGCCACAGTGACGCAAAGCGCCTCAGGCTCTTACGGCTCGGTGGAACTACGCTTGGCCACAGTGACGCAAAGCGCCTCAGGCTCTTACGGCTCGGTGGAACTACGCCTGGCCACAGTGACGCAAAGCGCCTCAGGCTCTTACGGCTCGGTGGAACTACGCCTGGCCACAGTGACGCAAAGCGCCTCAGGCTCTTACGGCTCGGTGGAACTACGCCTGGCCACAGTGATGCAAAGCGCCTCAGGCTCTTACGGCTCGGTGGAACTACGCCTGGCCACAGTGACGCAAAGCGCCTCAGGCTCTTACGGCTAGTTGAACGGTCTACTTTGGGTCTGGCCCACTCAACCCGTATTGTCTGCTTTGGGTTTGGCCCGTTGGTAGCCTGCGTTCGCAGGGCCCGAACCAAGGGCAGCCCTCACGGTTTTGAATCCTGTCAACAGATTTTGACTTACAACAAAAAGATAATTCATATATCGGTTAGGTAATGACATCTAGTGACAGTGTAAGTAAAACAATAGTGCTTGGGAAGGAAGATGTAGTGGTTAATTCAAATACAGCTTTAAGTGATTTGAATTCCACGTTTTCCCTATCTTCTTCCCTTGTAGAGTTTCCAGAGCGCAAGTGTTGGGTCCGATCTTGCATCTGATTCTGTAGGGACCTTCCCAGTTGGCTCTGAACTTCCTATCTTCCTTCAGGGCATTTGTGATCTGTGACTTTCTGAGCACTAGATCTCCCTCAGACATTGGCCTATCTCTCACCCGGCTATTATAGTAGTTGGCCACCCTCTGATGATAGGATGCCAATCGAATAGCCGCGGTTTCTCTATGTTCATCGAGTAGGTCCAAGCCTTCCCTTAGAGCTTGTGAGTTTTCTTCCTCTACTAAGGGTACCACTCTTGGCGATAATGCTCCAAGTTCCACGGGGATCAATGCTTCTGCGTCGTATACAAGGCTGAACGACGTTTCTTTAGTCGACACACGACTGGTGGTACGATATGCCCATAAAACACTAGGCAATTCGTCCACCCAGGCCCCTTTTGCTTTGTCTAGCCTGGTCTTCAGCCCATGGAGGATAGTCCGATTACTGACTTCGGCCTGTCCATTAGCTTGAGGATATGACACTGAGGAGATCCTTAGCTGAATGTTGAGGCTCTTACAAAATTCACGGAAGGCGTTGCAATCAAATTGCTTTCCATGGTCGGCATTTAGGATGCGGGGAATTCCGAATCGACAAATAATGTCTTTCCACACCATTGCCTCCACTTTCTTTTCCGTGATTGTGGCTAAAGGCTCTGCTTCAATCCACTTTGTAAAGTAATCGGTAGCCACTAACAGGAACTTTCTTTGACCCGTGGCTAATGGGAAAGGTCCAAGGATGTCCAACCCCCATTGTGCAAAAGGAATTGGTTGTACTGTGCCTTGAGAGGGAGTTACTGGGGCTGTGGTGATAGGCGCAAACCTCTGGCATTTGTCACACCTGCGGGTTTGGTCCATTGCATCCTTTTTCAGCGTTGGCCAGTAGAAACCCGATCGCAGTACTTTAGCAGCGAGGGCTCTTGCTCCTAAGTGTTCGCCGCAGATTCCTTCATGCACTTCCGCTAGGGCATATCTTGCTTGTTCCGGTCCCAGACATTTTAGTAGTGGCGATGAGTATCCCCTTTTGTACAGTTCTCCGTTGATGAGTGTGAACTTCGCCCCTTATATTTTCAAGCGACGAGCCTCGTCTTTATCTTGGGGGAGTGTACCCTCAGTGAGATACTATTTAAATGGGGATCTCCAATCGTCTCCAACTTGAATGTCACACACTTCGACTCCTTCAATACTCGGTCGTTCGAGCCTCTCCACCTTTACTGTCCTTCCTTGTGTTTCGGTGGAGGAGGCTAGCTTAGACAGTGAATCAGCATGTGTGTTTTCGGACCGGTTGATTTGCATCAGCTGAAAGCTTTTGAAAGTCTTGGCCAGGAGTTGGACTTTCTTTAAGTAAGGAACCAGTATCGGTTCTCGTACCTCGTACTTTCCGCTGAATTGGTTCACCACCAGTTGAGAATCACTGTGTGCTACCAAGTGGTGAACCTGCAGTTTCTCCGCTAGTGCCATCCCTGCTATCAGAGCTTCATACTCCGCTATGTTGTTCGAACTAGGGAATCCGAATCGTAGGGAGTATTCCAGGGATTTTCCTTCTGGCGACACTAGGACTATACCCGCTCCACTTCCGTTGGCACTTGATGACCCATCGACATGCAGCAACCATGGGTGAGCCTTCCCTTCACTGCTGTCGTTCGGGATAGTGCATTCCACGATGAAGTCAGCCAGAGCTTGACCTTTGATAGCCTGCCTCGGTTGGAATGTGATGTCGTATCCCCCAAGCTCCACCGCCCATTTCACTAACCTTCCTGAATGTTCAGGTTTCTGGAGGATCTGTCTTAATGGTTGATCTGTTAAGACGGTGATGGGATGTGCTTGGAAATACAGACGCAACTTTCGCGAGGCCATCAAGAGGGCTAATGCTAGCTTCTCGGCCAGTGGATAGCGGGTCTCTGGATCCAATAACACTTTGCTCACGTAGTAGATGAGACGGTGTATCATTTCATCTTTCTTCAGTAACACCGCGCTGACGACGAAATCACCGACTCCCAAATACATATAGAGCTGTTCTGCTTCCAGGGGCCTTGTTAATAGAGGCAACCGCTTCAAGTATTCCTTGAGGTCTTCAAAGGCTTTTTGACAATCTTCCGTCCACTCGAAGTTCTTCCCCCCCGTAGAGTTTTGAAGAAAGGCAAGCTCCTTTTTGCTGATTTCGACAAGAAGCGATTCAGAGCCGCTATTCTGCCTGTCAATCTTTAGACCTCTCTTACGGTGGTTGGGGGTTTCATGTCAATGACAGCTTGTATCTTCTCAGGATTTGCCTCGATGCCCCTGTTAGTGATCATGAAGCCTAGGAATTTTCCTGATCTTACCCCGAATGAGCACTTTTCGGGGTTTAGCTTCATGTTGAATCTCCTCAATACTTCAAATACCCTGGACATTTGATCAGCGTGAGACTCTCCTACGCGGCTCTTGATTATCATATCGTCCACGTAGGCTTCCATGGTATTTCCCAGAAGATCCTTGAACACTTTGCTCACCATTCGTTGGTAGGTGGCACCCGCGTTCTTTAAACCGAACGGCATTACCCGATAACAATAGGTCCCATTGTCGGTTATAAAGGAAGTCTTTTCCTCATCTTCTGGGTGAAGCATGATTTGGTGATACCCGGAGAATGCATCCAAGAAACTGAGGAATTCGTAACCGGATGTTTCGTCTACTAGTCGGTCTATCCGTGGTAGGGGGTATGAATCTTTGGGGCAGGCTTTGTTCAGGTCGGTGAAATCAACACACATTCGCCACTTCCCGCTAGATTTCTTTACCATCACTACATTGGCTAACCACTCAGGGTAGTAGACCTCTCGGATGAATCTGGCGCCTAGGAGTTTATTCACTTCTTCAGTGATTGCTCTTTGTCGCTCCGGGGCGAAACTCCTCTTCTTATGTTTGACGGGTCTATGTCCGGGTATGATGTTAAGTTCATGGCATATGACTTCGGGACTGATCCCGGGCATGTCCGCTGGGCTCCAGGCGAAGATATCCGAGTTTCTCCTCAGACACTCGACTATCTCCTTTTTCTGTTGCTCGCCCAACTGAGTCCCAATGAATGCCCTTTTTCCGCTATCCCCTTCAGTTAGCGCAATGGCTTCTGTTTCCTCTACAGGTTGGGGTTTAGGCGGATCGTCGATGCATAAGGTTTCTTTCCTCTGTGTTACCTTGTTGGCAGTGGAAGCGAGATAACAAGTACGGGCACTCCTTTGGTTTCCGCGTAGTTGCCCGACTCCGTTGGGAGTGGGAAACTTCATCAATAGGTAGCAAGAGGATATCACCGCCCTCATGTCGTTCAACACCGGCCTGCCCAAAATTATGTTATAGGCAGTAGAGGTCGATCTGACTACCATGAACAGTACTTGCCGGGTCACGTCTTTCGGGTGCTCACCGAGAGTTACAGGCAACTCTATGGACCCGGTAACTTTCACTCGTTCCCCCGTGAATCCATATAGCGGTGTCATAACGGGTTTTAACCTATCTTCGGATATGCTCATTTTTTCGAAGCAATTCCAATAGATCAAGTTCACTGAGCTCCCCTTATCGACCAGGACCCTGCTCACCGGGTGTTTGGCCGCCACCGTGGATATCACCATGGGGTCGTCATGGGGCATGGCGACATCGCCTTTGTCAGCCGGAGTGAACATGATGGGCTCTTCATCCGCCTGCTCCTCCATCACCACGTTAACCTGATACGCTTGCCTAGCGTAACTTTTACGGGAAGTAGAGGAGCTTCCTGCACTTGAGTCCCCGCCTGCAATGACATTTATCGCGGGGGCTGTAGGTTCGTTGTTTGGCGGATTAGAACGGGGGATGGGCCTGACTGCTTCGTTTCTAGGCCTATCCCTTCTGATATCATTATTTACCCTCGTCCGCGGACGATCATTCCTTTGGTCGCGCGGAGGATAACGGGGTCTCTCGCTCCTCCATAGGAAGCAGTTGATCTTCCCTTCTCTGACCAGCCTTTCCAACTGGTCCATTAAATCTCTGCACCTCTCTGTTGGGTGACCATGAGCACAATGGAATTCACAGTAGGCTTCGGGGTTTCGTCCTACATCTCCAATTTTCTTCTTGGAGAATTCCAATAATCCTGCCCCTTCGATGGCTGCCAGTATTGCAGTGCGAGGCTCATTTAACTTGGTATAACCTTCATACCTGAGCCTAGGGGCTTTGTCAGTTCTCACGGGTCTTGGAAAGCTTATCTCGGGTGCGTCTCTCTCTCTTTTCTTTCCTTCCTTCGCCTCCCTGGGCTGTATCGTTCTCATCACTTCTTCTTGAGCTACATATTTGTTAGCCCTGGCAAAGAGGTCGAAAATAGTCATCGGTTGATCGAGAGAGATGGATTCTTGTAGCTTCTCGGAGCTCGTCCCTTGCAGCATTGCAGCCAAGGCTACGCCTACTGGTAGATCTTCCACTTCCAAGGTGGCATCTCGGAAGCGATCTACAAAGCTTTTCAAGGGTTCTTTATTCCCTTGTTTAAACGTGAGTAAGTAGGTAGCGTCTTTCTTCCTCTGGCTGTGGATCATGAAGACTTTGAGGAATTCATTTCTCAACTCATCAAAAGAGGAGATTGAACCTTCGCTCAACCCGTTGAACCACTTGAGAGCATGCCCGGACAATGTGAGAGAAAAAGCTCTGCACATAATTTCGTCCTCCCATCCATGCAACAGCATGAGGGATTCATAACTCTGAATAAGGTCATAGGGATCCGTTTTGCCGGTATAGGTAGCCATAGAGGGCATCTTAAACTTCTTCGGTAAAGGTTTGTTCATGATTTCCAGGCTGAATGGGATCCTCCTCCTTTGTCCATCATCCGGAGACACTAGCTTTTTCTTCTCGAGGATCCTTTGGACGACCTTCTTCACGTCCTCCGACCCTCGAGCTGAGTAAGGTCCTGTCCCTTCTGGTCTAGAAGAGTCCGATTGATAAATGCCTCTTCCAGCACCTCTCACTACGGGACTTGATATCTCTGGACCTTCTTGTAGGTTAAAATCTCCTTGTCTCCGTTGCTCCCCAGCTCTATGTGCCCTTAGGTCATGTTCCAACACTACGGGGGATGAGTTGCGGCAGGTAGGGAGACTCTGCCGCCTAGGGGCTGCGAAAGGACCCTGCCGCTGAGCGGCCAGAGGAGAGGTCTGCCGCGCATCGAGCAAGGGTGAACTCTGCAGCCTATTAGAGGCGGGAGAGCACCGTCGCATATCTGATGTGGGATACCTCTGCCGCGTGTTGTCTGCGGGAGAGTTCTGTCGCCGTTGAGCCGCAGGGGGACTCCGCTGCACATTCGGTGAGCTCTGCCGCTCATAGGACAAAGGAGATGTTTGACGCATGGGAGATGCGGGTGAGCTGTGTCGCCTATGAGTCTCTGGCGAACTCTGTCGCCTGGGAGCTACGAGCGGACTCTGTCGCACCTGAGCCACTGGAGAACTCTGCCGCCTGGGAGCTGAGGGCGGACTCTCTCTCGCTAGATTGGCAGTAGCGTTAAGTGGCGTTCCTGCCTCTTGTCCAATATTTACCAGGCTGGAGGGCTGACCTCTCTCGTAGGTCTGCCTCGGTGTGCTTTCCCCCACTAGCTGTTGCACTTCAAGGGGTAAGCTGAATTGGGGGAGAGCTTCTTTGAAGAAGTTCACCATGGCTCTCAGTGCTGTGGTAGCCTCCGTATTTTTGCGTTTCAGGGCC
This sequence comes from Firmiana major, assembly GCA_033439115.1. NCBI lineage: Eukaryota > Viridiplantae > Streptophyta > Magnoliopsida > Malvales > Malvaceae > Firmiana > Firmiana major. The sequence continues at coordinate 36,582,939 of CM065909.1, forward strand.
TCGAATTCCTCCAAGGAGACTAAAGGTTCTCCTTGAGCCCTTTCACTGTGTCTTCTTCGCTGTTCTGATCTGACAGGGGGACTTACAGAGTTCTGCCCTCCTGTCAATTCTGCAGTTGAGCGTGTCCTCACCATTTCGATAGAGAACCTGACTTTTTGTCGAGATTCCCACAGACGGCGCCAATTGATGTTGCCTACCGGACAGCAACAGTGCTTTACCTTCCACGTGGTCTGATTATGCCTTTCGCGTAGTCTGATTACACTAACGACGAAAGAGTGACGTCGATGCAATTTGCTCCACGTGTTCTTCGTATATCCTGCAAAAACAACAGGAATCAGAGGGGGCAGGGATTATTCCCTGCACGCGCACTCCGACGATCAAGTCAGTGATCGGGAGTTGGTGTATGTAAGAAAAGGGGAAAGTATTGCTTAAATCAAAGGGTTTAAGTGTTTCTCCCTGTTTTTCTCTTTTTTTGGATCGGATCCCGGATCCCCTTTTTCAGAGAGCTCACCTGGTATTTATGGGTTCCTGAGGAGGTTCGGGCTGAGACCCAGGCGCGTGTCTGGGCCGCGACAGAGTTATAGAGCACTCTGTCGCGCCTCGGGCCATGCAACTTGCGGGGAAGTAGTCTGGCGGTAGAGTATGCATGGAACCTCTACCGCTGTTGGTGCGGGAGACCTTTGCCGCTACGCTGGGCGAGGGACCTCTACCGTTGTCTAAGCGGGAGCTGCTCTGCCACTACGCTGGGCGAGGGACATCTACCGCTGTTCGTGCGGTAGACCTCTACCGCGATCTGTGCGGGAGACTTCTACCGCAAGCTGATCGAGGAACCTCTACCGCGGTCTATGCGGGAGACTATGACGCATGCTGTGCGGAAGACCTCTACCGCGGATTGTGCGGGAGACTATGCCGCATGCTGAGAGGGAGACCTCTACCGCGGTCTGTGCGGGAGACCATGCCGCTATCTATGCGGGAGACCTCTGCCGCATGCTGTGCGGGAGACTTCTACCGCGGTCTGTGCGGGAGTCCTCTACCGCGTGAGGTGCGGGAGTCCTCTACCGCGTGAGGTGCGGGAGACCTCTACCTCAGGCACGCGGGAGACCTGTGTCGGGGGCAATGCGGAGTCCTGTGATATGCATGGGCGATGGAGGTCTGCCGCTCACGATGTGCGGCAGACTGTGAGGCGGCAGACTCCTCTCGCATCAGACACTCTGTCGCACCTCTAGGAACGGTGTCGCATGGCGGTTCTGTCGCCAATCTGCCACGTGGCCTGTTCTTGGTTCGACACCTGGCAGGCGGATAGTTGTACACGTGGATCTGGTGACACGACCACCATCATAAATAAATAAATAACAATGACAATACACAAACAATATAGTTATACTAATATAATGTATAAATATATATTGATACATTATATAAGAATGGGTATAAAAATATAATAACCACACAAATACATAACAATTAATACCTACATACTAATATAATATATATATATATATTAAACTAATATATATATATATATATATAAATATTATGGCATGTACGGAATTGGCTTAGAAAAGCCAATTCCGTCTGCCACTGTTGCAATTGGAAAGGAAAATCAAACAAAAAACAGAGGAGGCTCGGGCGGGAAAAAAAGAAAAGAGAAAGGAAAGGAAAGAAAGGAAAGAGAGGCCTGCCGGGGAAGAAGAAAAAGGAAAGGAAAGAAAGGAAAGAGAGGCCTGCCGGGGAAGAAGAAAAAGGAAAGGAAAGAAAGGAAAGGGAAGCAGTCCGCCGGGGAAGAAGAAAAAAGAAAGGAAAGAAAGGAAAGGGGAAGCAGTCCGCCGGGGAAGAAGAAAGGAAGGAAGAAAAGAAAATAGAGGGACTGTTGGCCGAGGAAGAGAGGGGAAGAAAAAGGGAAAGGAAGGAGGAGAAAAAAAAAAGAGGAGAGGACTGATCGGGAGAGTGAAATCGGGAGAAGGGAAGAAATTGCAGCAGAGCAAAACCGAGAGAAGGAGAAGAAACTGCTGCTGGAGGTGAAACCGAGAGATGGAGAAGAAACTGTGGAGCAGACCAAACCAAGGCTGAAAAGGAGGAAGGAGCATAACTGAATCGAAGCTGGAACAGAGGCAAGGGGGGGAGGAGATTGAAACCGAAACAGGGACTGAAGAGGCAGCACCGAGAGCAGGAAATCTGGAAACAGAATCGGGCTTGAAGGGATAGCAGAACAGGGGCTGGAAATGGAGGCTGTAACCGAGACCAAGCAGGGGAAACCGTGAGGGAGAAAGGGGCTGGAATCGAAGGAGAAAGGGAGGAAGTAGGGCTGACCGAGAGGAACAGGAAAAAAAAAAAGAAAAAAAAAGGAGAAAAGAGAAAAAGAAAGGGAGGTAAGATTTATGTATATACATGCATATTTAATTTACATGTATATATATAGATTGAATTATACGCATGATTAGTATAAATTTAAATGGTGTAAAAAAAAAGGTGTAGTGATGAATGATGGGTAAAGGGAGAGGTAATGCATGTATATATATATATATATATATATATATATATATATATATATATATATATATATATTTATATTTATGTGAGGGTGCATAAATGGAAACAAGTAAAAATGATATATATATATATATATATATATACACATGTATCCATGTGGGTATGTATGAGTATACATATACATATATTGAGTATTTACTTAGGTGTACATATAAAGGAATGTATGAGAGATGTGTATATACTAGGAGGTATATACAAATGAAGGTATAAGATAAGAATGTGTTTTAATATATGTACATACATGGGATGGATACATGTGATGAGGAAAAAAATGAAAACAAATAATGAGGCATATATAGGAATATATATACATACATACTCGCTAGTATATATATGTAGTTGTATATAATAATAGGTATATCGAGGTGTGTACGTACAAAAATAATATAGGGTAAGGAAAATATATATACGTACGTGAATAGCCTAGGTACGCACGATTAAACGTACACACGAGGAAGAACGAATAGGTTACGATTTTAACGTATTTCTAGTGACTCGTATGAATAGGAAGCTAAGTAAACTACCTTCGATGTAGGTAAAATGTAGATGAATTGACGGAGGTGTTGGAAGGCGTCACTTCGCGAACGTGAGATATCCGATACATCGAGGTAAGGGGTACCATTTAACTATGTCCTGATAATGCATATTGTTTTTACCGATGAATGACTTTATGAAAAGAGCATGTGATTTCGAAATGATTTATAGATGCTTTTATACCTGTACAATGATTATGTAACACGTTTTAAATATGTTAAATGTCCCCCGAATACCTTACACGGCATGAAATAAATTTTTCCAAGGGTATGAAGCATATGGATGTTTTACATTTATTTATGTTTTTATATCCATATCGTTAAAGAAACTTTTGACAATTTCAAAAGTATGTAAGAAAAGAAATTTGTTTTCGAAAGGGGATTGTGGGGGCCACCTCTTGAGTCCTGCGGGAACAAAGTGTCACACAGTCTTTCGGTTTGATGAAAGAGTATTTAAATTACAAGGAATTCGATTTTATTACTCGATATGAATTTATGGGTTATAAAACCCAAGAAAGATTTTGAAAACTCTGTTTTGAGACTATAGGCTTCATGCATGGTTACTTCTTGTGGTGTTCCGGCTGCACCACTTGGGGTGCCGGTACGTTGGCCCTTTTAGCACTTGACTCAACCTGTGTGGAAGATGTCGTGCTACTTGTGGTTTATGATGATGATGTTTTGGTAGTATCTCGTGCCCGCGCAGCACGCAATTATGTTGCCCACACGGAGAGTGCCATTGGTGCCCGTGTCCTAGCTATGTGCTAGTGAAAGTATGTAAGATGGATACTACCCATGTTTTACGAAAGAGCTGTACGACCTTGATCCAGTCTACAGCCACTTACCATGGCCATAGGTAACATGTTTAGCTCTCTACGGAGAATGACACGTATCGCATGACTTAGTTATAGCCTGGTCTCCATGAATTAGTTATGAATGATAAATGTGGCAACGAATATGTGCCTTATGAATTTCAATGATTGGTTATGAACCAACACGTTTATGTAATGTTTACAAAGTAATTATGAAATGTTTCATGAAAGCTTCACAAAATGTTTATGGCATGTTTACGAAAGTAAAACGAGATGATTATGCAATGTATGCGAAAAGCTTATGAAAGAATTTATAGCATGGTTGAGCATGATTCTTGCTTTGAACTTGCATGCGTTATGACTTTTATGATGAATTGCATGAAGTGATGATTTAAGTTTTTCCTTTTACTTAAAGTATGGTCTTACAAATAATTTTTACATGCTTTTCATATATATATCAGGATTAATTTAAAGGTACTATCTTACTGGGCTTTTCCCCAAAAGCTCACCCCTCTACCTTCAGATCTTTTGCAGTGAATCTATAGGCGCTACCTGTCGCGTACACGACGTAGGCTGGTGGGAAAAGCTACCCTGGCTACATTTTGTACACGCAAGAGGTATACATTTACATTCCTGTACCAGACATAATCGTATGCACAGACACGTGTCGAAGTTATCAGTTGGGATGTAATTTTGTAAGGATGATGTAAACATTATTATTTTGGGATAATATTTGAGATGACTGGTTTTAAATTGAAATAGATGTCTGAAGTGGTAAGGATGAATTGGAAAGTATGCTTGGTAGTTGTGGATATCTAGGTTTGCCAAAAATAAATGACTTGCAGGTGGATAGGCTCACATATAAGCCGTTGTGCTGCCGAAATTTTTATCGGTCACATAAGTTAAAATATAGAAATTAAATTATAATTACGAGTAAAGTATTAGGAAAAGTGTTTTGACACTGCACAGGAATACAACCTAAATGAATAAGGGAATAAGTGGGTAAATTAAATTCAAAAAAAATTTATCCCGATTTTCAAGGGTCAAGGGTCGTTACAAGTTTCCTGTCTTCCACTCCGTGTTCCTGCCTATATATTTCCTTAGTTTAACTCCTTTGCTTCCAGTAACTAACGTACATTCCACTCCAATTTTTAATTAGTTTTCAGCCTTATATCCTTTCTCACCTTCTTCATTTCCTGCCACTCCCACATCAAATTTCAGTATGTTCCCATGCTCTGCAGACCCCTCTGTTTTCTGCCATCATCCTGCACATTTCATCCTTCTTCCTTAAACAATAAAAAGGTAGTGAACGAGACAATTTTTTATTTCCATCATCCCCCACCTGACGTGTTCAGGTTAGCAGCCATCTACTACGTCTTCAGTCCAGATCATTTTCCTTCGATTTTCATCCCATCTCCTACAGCTTCTTTCCTCGTTCAACTAAGCCATCGTCATTGTTTATATATTTCTAATTTCTGCCTAAACGGTATAGGCATGGCAGACATCTTCCAATCCTTCAGTCCCTTACTTTGTTCCTCGATTTACAGCCTTTCTCTCCTTCTCTTGGTTCGCACCTTTTCCAGTAGCTATCTTAGTCAATTTCAGCCCACTACAGTTTTCCTTATATGGTTTCCTGTCGTCGCACATCTTCTCTGCTTTCGGTTAGTATAAACATTTCCCAATTTCTGACTTTTTCCGATAAACAAATGCATATTTGGATGATAGGACAGCACTGTTGCTATCACATTCCAACCTCCTAAGCTGTTGCAATCGTGTCTTTGTAGATTTCCCTTCTCCTTTCACACTGAGGCCATCATCATCATCATTTCTTCTTCACGTTTCTGCTGCAGTTTTTCTAAACTACTGCCTCCCCATCACTTCGGTTCAACCCTCACACATTCCTTAGACTATTTAAATGATTCCCACGTTCCTATGCTGCCTGGACATCACCGAATTCATTTCCATTTTCTTTCCTTAAGTAGCGTGACCCAAGTTGTGGAAGCAAATCATCGGTTGCCCATCTATATATATATGTGTATGTATATTTAGGTCTATATACATATATATATGTATTTATACTCTTACATATATATGTATTTTATACCTAAATACTTAGACTAGAAGATTAACTAAAACATTACCTATATATATTTCTACATATTTAATAAGTATTCCATATAGTATTAAAATACATTTTGTCTAATATTTGATCTTACCTATCATAGAGAATATATATATATATATATATATATATATATATATATATATATATTAATCTAGTTCATGAAAAATTATTTTTACATCTCATAATTATTTATTCTTCAAATTAAAATATTTAAATTAATTAAATTCACCTAAATCTCTCATGTTAAAAATATAGCTTCAATTAATTTTCTTCTAATACGCACATTTCCAATTTTATTGGTCTACAATACTAATCGTAATTAAATCTAAATATAAGAGGATTCGTGGAGTTTACAAAGGATATGTGTGAAACTCAAAAACCCGATGGAATATTTGATTTGAAAGTGTTTCTTAAGAAGGTTTGTGGTGAAAGGGCGAAATGCAGAGGAAAAGGTTTTGAAAGAAGAAGGGATAATAGGTGCGACAATTATCAAAGAAGAAAGAATCAAGGGTATGAAAGTTGGAATGAAGAGGAAGGTTGGAATAAAGAAGTAAGAAGGAATGAGGAAATCTCTCTTGTCAACAACAGACATCGTTTGTATAATCAACATGATTACCGAAGGGTTTGCATGAGGAGGACCAAGCTCCATTGAAACCCGAACTTAACTAAGGTCATAGATTAATTCTAATAGAATGAGACTATTACAGGAATATGCCTTTGATTGATTTTGATTCGTTTTACTACAAGTTATTTTATTATCATGTAATTTTAGCTGTAAATTATGTTAGGGTCTATTAGAAAATTTTTTATGTAATTATATGGCTTCAACACCATAAATGCAATTGAAGATCATGGAGGATGATAAAGTGAAAGGATTTTTGTTTCAAAATACTAATAATAATATTTACACCATATATAGGGAAAGAAATGAATGATATATAAAAACAGGCATTGCATGTAGCTCTTACATTTTACAACAAACTTTGATTTGTTTCGAATTCAGCTATCAACATATTTGTCAATGGTAGCAGCCAAGGTGGACTTGGGCACTGCACCGATCACGCTTTCTTTCTTCTCTCCACCTTTGAAAAACAGCATGGTTGGGATGCTCCTAATACCGAACTGCGTGGCAATGTTTGGGCTGCTATCAGTGTTGAGCTTGTAACAAGCAATCTTTCCAGCATATTCCTTTGCTAACTCAGCGATAACTGGCTCAATCATTCGACAAGGCCCACACCATGGTGCCCAAAACTCCACTAAAACTGGAGTTTCACTGCTAACGACAAGGTTTTCCCAGTTTGCTTCTGTCACCTCTTCAACTGCAGGGTGCAGAACATGAATCTGATTAATCTACTACTTCAGATTATCCTCAGTAAGCCACTATTACGCTTCTTTTGGAGCGGATTAATCTTTAATCATTTGAATTTCACCATTGCTAAAAGATGTAGGATGGTTGACAATGAAAGAAACAAGACCAGCCCCCTCACGTTCCTAGTAATGATAAGATTCAGGTCATAATACAATAACCAAATTACTTCGCTACTCTTCTTGATAGGCAGTCATTTTGACTTTTTTACTCTATTGCCTACTACTTTTTTCAACGACCTACGTCCTATAGAAACTCTGTCTACGTACTGACCTTCTTTAGAAAGACTTAAACAGGAGACTGTGATAAAAACATGAGTAATTAACAGAAATAGCTGCATACCTGTATCAACAGCTTCACGAGCTTTGCAGATGAGTCTGGACTTTTGGCATCTGCCGGTGAATGAATGAGAAAAAGATGAGGAAGATGAAGTGAATGATAAATTAGGTTTATTCAACCCTCGAAATATAGGCAAATGAACCTTCTCAACAGAAGAAAAATGAGTGTAGCTTTGCAGCACGCTAGCTCTAGTGGTGCAAACTGAGCTCAACTGAAAACAGTGTTCCAGAGCCATCTCTAGCTCTTCCCCTGAGTGTCTTGGAAGGAATAAGATATTGTGACCTTGCAGGAGTGATTTTTTCTTCTTAGGCCTGTTTGGAAGTTTCTGATGATTATAATTTAGAAGCGGATATTCTTTTGAAAGGAAAATTAAAAAATAAAAATTGTGAGGTTGAAAGAGTACAAATTCATGTGGATAACATTTGATATTTTCGTGAGTTTTAGAATGAGAAAAAGGAAAATCAGAAGGCAATGGAGTGAGTTTCCTTTGTGGTTCACCACAAACTTCTCATCCGCAGGCAAAACGTAAGCCCTACGTACATTGGATGGCCTTACGCCCTTAACTGTGGGCTTTTGAATGGGCTCTTACCCCTGATTGTCCAAATTGTTTTTTATGTGAGATTAGGATAGTTTATAATTTTTTTAAGGAAATTGAACGAGTTATTAATCTGTCAACTGAGTGGCGTTAAACTGTTACAAAGAACAAAGATCGATTTTCATTATAAGGAAAAAGAAAAACCAACGACAATTTTCTTGGTGCTCACCTCTTGTCATGAGGGGAAAGAAAATATATTCGGAGATTGAATGTCACATTTAATTTTAAAGGCTTTTGGGATTTTTTTTCATTGAATAAAGAAAAAAATGAATAATCAAAGTTCAAGGTTGCAGAAAGGAAGGATGAGCATTCTATTTGGTTTAAATTGAGCGTATCAAGCTTAAGTTTATGAAGGGTATGGATAAAGATTTTTTTAGTCATGATTGAGAATTGAAATTCAAATTTATTAAAAATAAGGATATAATATTCCTTTGGCCATGAGTGAGTATGTAAAGCTCAAGTTTGCGGAAAGACAAGAATATAACACTTCCTTAGCCATGAATGAGCACATAAAGCTCAAGTTTATGGAAGGTAAGGATGAATATTCCATTGGCCATGAGTAAGAATGTAAAGCTCAAGTTTGTGGAAGACAAAAGCGTAACATTTCTTTGGTCATTATTGAGCATATGAAGCTCAAGTTCGTAGAGATAAGGATGAACATTTCCTTGGCTACTAATGAGTGGAGGTGGCAAACGGGTGAGTTCGATTGTAGTTGTCTTTGGATTTGGACTTTTGCGGGTTCGAACCTTTTCAGGTTCGATTTTTTTCGAATTTAGATTTTATCAAGTTCAGTTATTTTCAGGTTTAGGCTTTTTTTGTTTCGGGTTAGGCAATTTCGAGCCGCAACGGGTTTAGCGAGCCTAGTTCAAATTATTTTGAAATTTTATACGCTATAAATATTGTTTTTATAATTTTGAATATAATAATTAATTTAATTTTTATATAGTTAAACAAAAATATAACAGAAATACTAAAGTTAAAATTTAATAAATATTTATCAAAATATAATTTTATTACTTGACAATGATTATTTACTTCTTCTTTTTTTAATTTCTTACGATATTTGTTATAAAATTAATATATATAATTATATATTAATGGTTATATAAGAATTTATTTTTTAAGTGAGTCAAAATAAAAATATATATATGAAAATTAAAAGAAAGTGAAAATTCAAAATCATTAGCTATAATACATTAAAAAAAACTAAAATTATTTCAAAAAAAAAACTAACAAGTTATAAATAAATCACATTAAAGAAGTAAACATTTACATAAATAATTTTGTATTTTTAAATTAAACTAATAACTCATTGGGTCATTGCATTTTTTTTCAAAGTCGAGCCATTGGAATTCAGACACTTTTAGTCCAATAAATTTTTATTCTTTTACTTTGTTTTATTAACTTTTTTAGTAAATATATTATATTTTAATAAAATTTTAAATTTTCAAGAATTTTCCCTATATTTATTTTGTTTTTTAAATACCAACATAATTACATTAGATCTAATCGTATAACTAGTTAGCTAATTGTTCAATTATAATGTTGAATGGTACTATAGTATACATTAAAAGAGTATTAATAATTGGTTTATCCTTAATAACCAATACTCAAATTTTTAAGAAACCATAATATGAAAAAACTAATAGAAGTAGTATTGATCTAATTTGACCTAAAATTAACATTAAATATAATTATATTCATTATTTACAAAAATGTATAGATATAACGAAAAAAATTAATATGAGCAATTGGTCAACTAATTAGCTTAATTTTATATCTATTTTGTTTTCACTTTGTACATAAACCATAATATTAACATTATTACATTAAATATAATCATATACACTAATTAATTAATTATCACATAAAAAATTTAGAGTGTTAAATTAAAAAGTTATATACACCAAATGACATTATATTATTAACATTTGATATAATCATATCATATACAATTATACTATACACTAATTGCGTACTAATTTATTCATGTTGACACTAACATAATAACATTAGATATACACCATCTAATTAGAATGTTAATAGTAGATATTACTAAATTAATTAATAAAATGCTAATTATTTAAATATAATTAATATTAATATCAATAAAGTATAAAAAATAAAAAAGCTAATTTTATTAAAATTTATCTCTTACACAACTATTACTATTATGATATATTTTTAAATTACAATAATTTACTATTAGAAATAATTATTTTTATCCATAATTAATATAATTATTTGATCTTCATGTATTATGTCATTCTTAGGAATAAGAAAACTTTGTTCATTTGATTTTACTTAAGGAAGGATATTTTTATTTTATTATATTTTATTTGGACGATTGTACTTGTATTGTCTAATTTAATAGTTAACCTTTTTCTTATTTTAAAAATATCTTTTAATTATAAAATTAGGTTTTTATTTTCAAGTAAATTTAATATTGTTTTCTATACCTGAAACTTTAAGAAAATAGAGTTTAAATTCAATTTTGTTAATAATTTTCTTAATGTGTTGCACAAAATATTAAATTCAAAGTTTCAAACTAATGTTAAAATTATATAATGATTTATTATATATTTGAATTATTATTGTATTAAAATTAAAATTTTAATATGAAATAAATATAATAAAATATTATAATGATTTATTATAATAAAATCAAATGTTAAATTAACACTATATTTATTGTTATAAATACAATAAGTATAATATTAAAGATTATTTGGTATTCATACATATCGTGTATTAAATTAATTTTTTTAATAATTAAATTTAAAGATTCAATATTTATTTTATTGATAATACATAATTGATATAATAGTAATAAAATAATAATCATTTTCTAAATTTTTATTTTTTTTAATAACAAAGTGTAACCTATTGTTTTATTTATTTTTAAAAAATAATCATATAATTATAATTCAGATTTTTTCGGGTTTTAACTTTGATTTTTATGGGTTTTGGATCAGATCGGTCTTAGGTTTGGATCGTATCGGGTTCAAGTTATGTCTGGTTCGGGTTTAGGCTTTTACGATATGATTTTTTTCGAGCTCGATTTTTTTGGGTTCGAGCTTTTGACTTTTTTAGCCAAATTGAACCGGTTTCGAGTTCTATCTCGGGTGGGTTTAGACTGGTTTTCAGGCTCAAGCCAGCTTTTGCCACCTTTACGGATGAGCATGAGAAGTTCTAGCTCGCAAAAGGTAAAGAAAAAACATTCCCCTGGCTAATTTGAATGAGCATGTAAAGCTCTAATTTGTAGAAGGCGTGGACGAACATTCCTTTGGCCATGGATGATGTGAGATCTGAGAATTTTAGACATATTTTAATTATGTAATATGGACTTGAAGTGTAATTTATTGAGTTAAGTGAAATGTATAAGTAACAAATGAGAAATAATCACAGTAGTGAATTGTGGAGATTATATCTGGAGATGTATATGTTAAAGTGTGAAACTATGAGACCAGATCAATCTTGAAGAAGAGAGGATCGATTTGGTAAGTTAAAAATGACAAGGAAAGAGGAATTTAAGTGAGCAGATCGATCTCCAATGGAAGAGGATCGATCTCCTTATAATTCTGTAATGAAGAAATCGATCTCATGAGGAAATGATCGATCTCAAAATGTTTCTGTTTGGGAGAAGATAGATCTCCTCAAGAAGCAGATCGATCTCATGAAGCCATTAGGAGATCGATCTCACCCCTCGACAGATCGATCTCCTAGGCATAAAATTACCCCAAGTCGTCCCCAAATTCAAATGCAGATCGATCTCATCAAGAGCCAGATCGATCTACTACCCTCCATCTATATAAGGAACCTCTGCTTTCTCCTGCAATTTCATTTTCTCTCTCTCTTCAAAACCCCATTTTTCACCCGAGCCCTAGATTTCTCACTCATCTAAAGCACCCATTTTCGTACAAATCAGAGGCTGTGGCAAGAAGGAAAGTTGTTCCTCATCAAAGGGAGAACAATATACTTGGAAATCGGAAGACGGATTGAATCGAGGCAAGAGATAAGCTCTCCACAAGTTTTGGATAATTTCTAAACCTCGATCTTGATATTTGAGATTATTTTGGTGATAATGGTTGTTGGCATTGTGTTGAAATAGCTAGAAAATGACTAGGGATTGATGAAATTACAATGTAGTTGGAGTGATGATGATATTTAGCAATTTTGGTAATTTTGGAAATTTTGAGTTATAAATGGAAATTTAGACAATGTGGTGAATTAGCATAGATATTGTGGCATGGGAAGTGTAGGATGTTGAGATGTTGTGAATGAGATTGTGGATTGTGATAGGGTTATGAGAATTGAGAGATTTGAGGTGTTATGAGCAATTATGCTCGATTTTGAGAATTGAGGTTACTATGATGATGAGTATTGATGTTTTAACATCGTTTGGACAGCTCAGGAGTTTCAGAGTGGAATGCGAGACTAGTCCGTGACAAGGGGAAAACGATTGCACTATACGAGGTGCAAAGAGGTAAGGAAAACTAAACCATTTGTGTATGTGATTTGTGAACTATTATAGCATGATTTGCTATTTATAAAACAAGCATGTTTGATGTGTTGTGTTTTGATGAGAATGCACACGATTTTTATAGCTGGTTGGAGCCCAATATTTTTATGAGTATATAAGCTACGTGTGAAACCGCTTTATAAACCGATGAGTTTGTGTGAGAAATGAATTGGACTCTACGTTAAGGCAATATTGAGATTTGAGAAATGTGTGCACGTTTTACCGGTTAGAACTCGATTTTAATATGTTTTGTGTTGAGTACAAAACGGTTTTAAATGAGTTTTATGAGAGAAAAATCACTATGAGTTCTACGTGAAGGCAAACCAGTTCTATATGATAATGGCTATTGATAAAGACTTAGGTGTATAATTTTGAGTACACACCGGGCATTGCTCTGGTAGCTTGTGAGTCTGATTCTTCTCCGTTCTGGTAACGTGAGATCCCCTATTCTGTGGCTGTGCCACGTATATTTGGTGGCTGTGCCATGTGAGATCCCCTATTCTGTGGCTGTGCCATGTATATTTGGTGGCTGTGCCACGTGAGATCCCCTATTCTGTGGCTGTGCCACGTGTATTTGCTAGCTGTGCCACGTATGAATCAAAATCTGTGGCTATGCCACGTACAAATCAAAATTAGTGGCTGTGCCATGTGTGTTTGGTGATTGCGCCACGTGCATTATTATTATTACAGTGATTTTATCACGTTTATTGAGAGAGTAATTATCGCATTATTTTCACATGCTTGCTACTGCTCTATGCTGAGCCTTTTACTTCATGTTTTCACATGATTTTGAGATATGAGAATGTTGTTTTGAGAACTTTCATGCTATGGTTTTCAAATAAGTATACTGAGTTTCACATACAAATAAATATTTTGTGATGTGCATTATGGTTTATATAATGAGTCCCTTACCCCCTTACTGAGCGATTTAGAAGCTCACCCTGTTTTCTTTCCCCCCAGATTTCTTCAAGTGAAAAGGGTTTCCCTGTGACGTACGGAGTAGTGGCTAGTGGAGGACTTGAGCTCCAGGCCATATATTGTGTTTTGAGGTATCATTTATCTTTTCATGTACCCAGACAATTATTGTAATTACAGACACCTGATGTATAACCTTGTATGGGATGTATTAGGATTAATTAACTTAATATTGAGTAATATATATGATATGATATATACTATCTAATGATGAGATCCTGAGGTATGATATGCATGATGATGTATGACACTGCATAGGAATGCACCTTTAATTGTGATTTGATGAGTAAAAAGTTTTTAAATTTGCCATATTTTTCGCGTTTTTGGGGCGTCACAGAGTTTTCTTGGTATCAGAGCTTAGGGTGTCTAGTAATGTCAGTGTCGGTTAAGTGAAATAGTGTAAGACCCCGTATATGTATAATGGTAATGTGTGTAATTGGATAAAATAATATGAATGGACTAGTAATGTAAAGTATGATTGATGTAAGTCCATGGATTCAATGTATGTATGTGTAATATGAATTGTAACGTACATACAAGTTTCATTGAGTATGAATATGAAGAAATGAGTTCTGACAAGAGATGGATGTGATTGAAACTCAAGATGAGTAGTGCGGTAAAATGGAATGGAGTTATGCTTCCATTCGGTTCTATGTAGCATACCTTGGGACATACAATGAATGCACACAAGTTTCAATGTGCATAAGGTATGAATGGATGCCATTTTCAAGTTATAAAGGTGGATGGATGAGAAAATGGCCATGGCAATAGATTAAGGATGTGTTGGTATGAGTTGCAGCAAGGAAACTGCAGGAAATCTGGAAAACATGAGGGCCAGATCGATCTCATAGGATAAGAGATCGATCTGGAAGAGCCAGAATGCTCTTATTTGGGCAAAAGAATAGAGCAGATCGATCTCCAATGGAGCCAGATCGATCTCCCAAGCATTCTGTAGTGAAAAGATCGACCCCCAAGCACCCAGATCGATCTCCTTAGCTCTCTGTTTGGGAGTAGATCGATCTCATGCCTCGACAGATCGATCTCATGCCTCGACAGATCGATCTCATGCTTCGATAGATCGATCTCAGGCTTAAAAATGCCGTGAAAAAGAGGGATTTTAAGGGACCAGATCGATCTCCTCTTGGACCAGATCGATCTCCTCAAGCTATTTCTATATAAGGAGGGCTGAAAATCAAGAAATCTCGGGAAAAACACTTATCTTCCAATTCTAACCCAAAAACCTAACTTTCCCTCTCTAAAATCAGCCATTTCCAGCAAGAATTAAAGAGAGACCATTAGAGGCAAAGTTGTTCCTATTAAAGAGAAGAACAACATAGTGTGAAGGCATTTTTCCATTGTTGGTATTGAAGGAGTTAAGGGCATTGCCATTTGGAGCAAGAAGAAAAATCATATTTGGTAAGATTCTAACACTCCAATCCAAATACATTGTCTATTTAATTAATTTTGGAGTTGTTTGGCATGACTATTGATGGATAAATTATCTAGGGATGTGGTGGAATTGGTGTAACCTAGAATGGGTATGATGTGAGAATATATGGGTTGAATGAGTTTATGATTTATGGGCATTGCTAGAGTTGTTATTGAGGTAATGTTTATGATTTTAGATGGGTAAATGAGATTACATTGTGAGTTTGGAGGAATTGTGGAAATGAGTATGTATATGCTTGATAAAATGCCATAGTGAGGGAATTCATGGAATATGAACACTATGAGCTTAATGTCGATTTAATATCGATTTTGAATAAGTTAATAGGCCTAAGAAGATCCATAGACTCGAGTTATGGGTAAAGTAATGAAACGAGGCCATATAAGCGTTAATAGAGGCTATAGATTAAATTGACTATAGCAAGCACAAGGGTTGCATTGTATGGATCGAATATAATGCGGGATACGATTTTGTGCAGTCCCGAAGAGTTCGTTGAAGACGAATCGAACCGTACGAGTAAGCAGCTTAAGGAAGTGGAATCACGCATCGCGATTCCAGGTAAGGGAATTTTGTGAGTATATAGAGGTAGCTGCTCGTACTTTGAACTTGTGGGTGAATATTGGATGTTGTATGAAATGCATGGTTGCTCAAATAAATGATTGATGGTATTCGTGAATGATGAGGAGTATATGCGTGGTTTTGGATTTGAAGTGGATTTTATGAAATGGGATAGTAAGGCTAATAATTGCATAAATCTAATGTTTTGATGTTTTTTCTAAAACGAATTGCTTGGTTTTAAGCAAGCTTGTAGATGGGTCGGCTAGTATTGTATTGTTGTTGTGGAAAAGCAATTGTGAGTGCTAAACCCGATTGCCGGGATTGTTTAATTGTATATGAGCCGCCTATCATAATTGTATGACATAAATCGCGCTAGAGCCTCGCTCGCGCTGGATTTCTATGTTTTCATTTGTATGAAACGTGCTGGAGCTTAGCCCGCACCTTGATTAGGAAACTATGATGATGTTTATAAACCGTACTGGAGCTTCTGCTCGTACGTGGATTTTTAGTGGTTGTCTTATGAGTATAACCGTACTAGAGCTATGCTCGTACGCGTCTCTTTATGAGAAGATGCATGAGTCGTGCTAGAGCTTTGCTCGCACAAGTTTGCACATTGAGATACGTATAAGGTTGTGAAAGTTGGTAAGATCCTTAAGCCTTACATCCTTAAGCCAACATCCTTAAGCCCAAAGAGGCGGGGAGGCTCTGTTAGGCAGGGAGGCTCTGTTTGGTGGGGAGGCTCTCTTACGGTGGGATCCTTAAGCCAACATCCTTAAGCCCAAAGAGGCGGGGAGGCTCTGTTAGGCAGGGAGGCTCTCCTACATGGGTATGGTAAGATCCTTAAGCCCTACATCCTTAAGCCAACATCCTTAAGCCCAAAGAGGCGGGGAGACTCTGTTAGGCGGGGAGGCTCTGTTCGGTGGGGAGGCTCTCTTACGGAAGGATCCTTAAGCCCTACATCCTTAAGCTAACATCCTTAAGCCCGAGGAGGCAGGGAGGCTCTGTTAGGCGGGGAGGCTCTGTTCGGCAGGGAGGCTCTCCTTCACGGATATGGAAAACGCTTGGTATGGGGTAGGTAAGACCTAGGAATGGCACCCCCAATCACGATATGAGTCTGCGGAGTACGCTGTACCGTGTATATCACATGGAGTACGATGTACCGCATGATGGTTATGTGGTGAGAAAGTCTGGCGAGGGATAATCCATCTTCGTGCCAGCGTGATACCCCGCACACCCGGATGCGTGTGGTCTGGGATGATTTATGATGTAATGGTCCACATAGGCACTTTTGATATAGTGACCTAGTTTTTATACACATGCGTGAATTGTGAAATGAAAATGTGGTTGTGATTGTGAGTTGATTTGGTGGTAATTATGTGTTGAGAAAGGGGTTTATGTTGTTGGTTTAAAAAGGAGGTTTCTTAATGAATTGCCCTTTTTATGAATTTAAATGAGATTGAGCATGAGATGATTTATACATGATGTTTCTACCATGTTTTATATGCCAATGCACATGATTTTGATACATGATATATATGTATATTCACATGGCATAGTTTTATTCCTCATGCTCCTACCATAAATGATTTATATGCATAACACTATCAGCATGTAGATAGAGTAGTTATCTACCATGCTTGCATTATTGCCTTACTGAGCGTGTGGTTGCTCATCCCACTCTATTTTCCCCCCTACAGAGCGTGCATAGTAGCCCAGTAAGGACTGAGGCGTGGTATTTTGGACTCCGCTGCATCTCCATTGCTAAGAGGTATATACACAGTGATTCTTTTTGTATCTAAACAATGTAAAAGCACAGTATTCTTTTGAGTTGTAATTATGGGGGATGTAGATGTCAGTAAAACATGTATTCGTATAAGTCCACGATTAAATGCAAATGTATGACATCGTTTTAATTAATTGAGAATGAATGAGATTTGGTGTTTATTATTGACTCACAGCCCAATAGTGTGTGGTGAGTTTAGTTCACGACCGGGTAAGGTAACAGTAAAACGCAAAAAATTTTCAGTGATTTTCGGTTAAAGAGAATGGAATTGGGTCGTGACAAATAGAATACATCCAAAGTGTCTGTAATAGTCTGGTCATAAACTGAATTTGAGGATTGAGATTTCAATCGATTTTGATATGTACGCGCAGGAGACGAGTTGAGATAGAGAATGAGTGGACGACGAGGTCGTTCGAGGAGGCAGGCAGAGTCCCCTCCGCCACCTACCCCAAAACCAGAGAGTCTTAACTCTCGATTTAATCGGATTGAGATTGATGTGAGGCAAGGTTTTGAGCAGATGGCAGCGCTATTCGCGCAACACTTTGGAGTTAATTCCTCGGGTACTACTCCTACACCACCATAAGGACCTCCCGTACCCCCAGTACAGATGGACCCAGTGCCTCCCGTCACTCAGCCTAATGACAGAAGTGTGGTCCGATTGAAGGATTTTCTGAAGATGAATCCACCCATATTTAGGGGAAAGAAGGATCCTACAGAGGCTGAGGAGTGGCTGACGGAGTTAAGAATTATATTTAATTATCTGGGGTGCACCGATGCTGAGAGGGTCAGTATGAGTATCTATATGTTGACGGGGAGAGCTCGAGATTGGTGGGGTACCACCCGGGGTATTCTGAGGTCCCGCCAGGATGTGATTGGTTGGAAAGAGTTTCAGACTGCCTTTAGGACCCAATGTGTACCACGAGCCGCCCAGAGAAAGAAACAGGTCGAGTTTTTGAGTTTGGTACAGGGTGATATGTCTATGGATGACTATGAGAGCCATTTCATCTCGCTATTGAGATATGACCTAGAGACCTTCAAGAATGAAGAGCTCCGCACAGAGAAGTTTGTGTATGGATTGAAGCCCATCATCAGAGATAGATTGATAGGGCTATGTATTACTGAGTTTGAAAATGCTCTGAGACGAGCACAAGAGATTGAGAGAGGAATTGAAATGGTACAATCTCAGAACGAGCTCAGAGCGGTGAATAGAGATAAGGGCAAGAGGCCAGCGATTTTCCAAAAAGACACTCGGAGAGGTTCCTTCAGAAGAGGAAGGATTGAGATGCAGAAGGGCAGATTAGAGAGACCTAGAGGTTACCCTAACATTAGGGAGACCCCTCGAGATGTCAGGCCTGAGCTAAGGGTTTGCAGAAATTGTGGTCGAGTGCATGAGGGAAGTTGTACTGGGTTGATCCATGTATGTTTTAGATGTGGAGACATGGGTCACAAGGTGAAAGACTACCCTCAACCTCAGAAACCACATGTTTCAGAGCCCACTAGACAACAGCCTCTGAGAGTGAACCCCTAGAGACGGGCCACTGCTGCAGAGAAAGGGAAAAAGCCTGTTACACAGACGTGTGTTTGCCCTAGATAAGGAGATTGCAGACACTTCTGCAAAAACTATAAGAGGTATACTATCTGTCTGTGATTATAAGGCTCATGTGTTAATTGATCCAGGATCCACGTATTCGTTCATTTCTAAACATTTTGCATGTAGATTAAACTTGAAGTTTGAACCTCTAGAATATATACTACACATAAATACCCCTATGCGTGAATCCCAGAGGACTGAGTTAATCTGTAGAGGATGTGAAATAAAGGTGGGAGATAGAGTGATGTTAGCAGATCTAATCATGTTCAATATATATGGGTTTGATGTAATTCTGGGGATGGATTGGTTGGCAACCAATCGAGTGAGTTTAGACTGCTACACTAAGATTGTAACTTTCTCCCTACCTGAACCTTACAATGTACGTTTGAAATATTGAGTAAATAGACGTATGAAATTTTGTAAACAATTTGAGAATTTTAATATTATTTTGGAGAGTATTAAATATGATTGTTCATGTGAAGGTTATGAAACACTCATCTCAGATGATGATCGGGAACATCCGAGGATTGAGGATATACCTGTGGTGTGTGAATTTCTGGATGTTTTCCCAGATGAGTTACCAGGTTTACCACCAGAGAGAGAGCTGGAGTTTACCATTGATTTGGTACCAGATACTTAGCCGATCTCTAAACCTCCCTACAAGATGGCATTAGTGGAACTTGAGGAATTGAAGAAACAACTACAAGAGTTATTGGATCAAGGGTTCATTAGACCCAGTGTCTCACCGTGGGGAGCACCAGTTTTATTTGTTAAGAAGAAGGATGGTAGCCTCAGATTATGCGTAGATTACCGGTTGTTGAATTAAACCACAGTGAAGAATAAATACCCATTGCCCAGGATTGATGATCTACTAGATCAGCTGAGAGAGGCCTCAGTCTTTTCTAAAATTGATTTAAGATCGGGCTATCACCAATTGAGGATCAAGGAAGAAGATATTTCGAAGATGGCCTTCAAGATAAGGTATGGTCATTATGAATTTCTAGTGATGTCCTTTGGATTGACGAACGCCCCTGCAGCCTTTATGAGATTAATGAATGAGGTGTTCAGAGACTATCTAGATAAATTTGTGATAGTCTTTATTGACGATATCCTGGTATACTCTCGGTCGTATGAGGAGCAGGCACAACATTTGTGGTTAGTACTTTAGATACTCCGAGATAAACAATTATATGGAAAACTTAGTAAGTGTGAGTTTTGGCTGGATCAGATAGCTTTCCTTGGTCATATAGTCTCAAAGGAAGGAGTATCAGTGGATCCAAGTAAAATAGAGGCTGTGCTTAATTGGGAAAGCCCGAGGACAGTTACAGAGGTACGAAGCTTCCTTGGTTTGGCAGGTTATTACAGAAGATTTGTGGAGGGATTTTCCAAGATTGCTGCTCCTTTGACTAAACTCACGCACAAGGAGACTCCATTCATATGGACCGATCAGTGTGAGCTCAGTTTTCAAGAGTTAAAGAGGAGATTAACAGTGGCACCTGTGTTAACTATTCCTGAGGGATCAAGAGGATTTTCAATTTACAGTGATGCATCCCATCAAGGATTGGGGTGTGTGCTTATGCAGCACGGAAGAGTGGTCGCATATGGATCGCGACAATTGAAAAACCATGAGCGAAATTACCCCACGCATGATCTGGAGTTAACCACTATGGTATTTGCCGTAAAGATCTGACGACACTATTTATATGGGGAAAGATTCCAGATCTTCACTGATCACAAGAGTTTGAGATACCTCTTTGATCAGAAAGAGTTAAACATGAGACAAAGGAGATGGATGGAACTCCTCAAGGATTATGACTGCGAGATTTTATATCATCCGGGCAAGGCGAACGTAGTTGCAGATGCCCTGAGCAAGAAGAGTATGATATCTACTATGATGATCAGGGAATGGAATTTATTGGAGCAGTTCGTCGAACTCCGGATCAAAGTTAAAGATGTAGAGACTGGATTTTTGGCTAGCTTGCGGATAGAGCCCAGGATCATGGATCAGATTAGAACTGGGCAGCGCAGTGACCAGAGGTTGATAGATATGGTTAGCTAAGCTGAACAGACTTCGTAGTCAGATCTGGTAATCAGTGAGGATGGATTATTGAGGTTTAAAGGACGGATTTGTGTACCGGACGATGATACCCTGAAGAGACAGATACTGAGAGAATCCCACTGCTCGCGATACACCATGCACCCATGGAGTACTAAGATGTACCAAGATTTAAGAAAGGTGTACTAGTGACGTGGCGAAATATGTGGCCAGATGTTTAGTATGCCAGCAAGTGAAAGCCGAGCATTGAAAGCCCGGAGGACTACTATAGCCCTTACCTGTACCTACATGGAAATAGGAGTATGTCACTATGGACTTTATTATGGGTTTACCGAGGACCCGAAGAGGTCGTGACGCTATATGGGTTATCGTGGATAGATTGACCAAGAATGCCCACTTCCTTGCCATCAAGAGCACAGATACTGTGGATGCCTTAGCTGAGCTATATGTCAGTGAGATAGCAAGATTACATAGGGCTCCAGTGAGTATTACTTCTGATAGAGATTCTCGATTTACTTCCAAATTTTGGACCCAGTTTCAGGAGTCCATGAGATCTCGATTGAGTTTTAGTACCGCCTATCATCCTCAGACAGATGGTCAGTCAGAAAGGACTATTCAGACCCTAGAGGATATGTTGAGGGCGTGTATGATGGATTTTAAGGGATCATGGGATGATCACCTACCCATAGCAGAGTTTGCGTACAATAACAGCTATCATACGAGTGTTGGAATGGCACCTTTTTAGGCTCTATATGGTAGGAGGTGTAGATCCCCTGTAGCTTAGGAAGAGGTCGGTGACAGAAAGATAAATGCTCCTGAACTTGTCGAACAAGCTGTGGAGAGTGTGAAACTCATATGTGAGAGATTACGGGCTGCACAGAGTAGACAAAAAAGCTACACGGATATGCGTAGATGGCCACTCGAGTTTGATGTTAGTGATGCAGTATTTTTGAAGATATCACCGAGTAAGGGTATCATGTGATTCAGGAAGAAAGGAAAATTAAGTCCTCGATACATAGGACCATTCGAGATTCTTGAGAGAGTGGGAGAGGTAGCCTACAGATTGGCATTACCCCCACGGATGATCGGAATACACAATGTCTTTCATGTGTCTATGTTGAGGAAGTACCACCCGAGCCCTTCTCATGTCATAGAGTATGATGAGATGGACATGCAAGAGGATATGAGCTACACTGAGGAACCCGTCCGGATTCTCGATAGAAAGGAGAAGGTACTTAGAACCAAGAGCATCCCATTAGTGAAAGTTTTGTAGAAACATCACTCAATGGAAGAAGCAAAGTGGGAATTGGAAAGTCTCGTGAAGGAGAAATACCCCCATCTATTTGACGAGTTGAGTTGAATTTGGAGGACCAAATTCCTTGTAAGGTGGGGAGGATGTGAGATCTGGGAATTTTAGACATATTTTAATTATGTAATATGGACTTGAAGTGTAATTTATTGAGTTAAGTGAAATGTATAAGTAACAAATGAGAAATAATCACAGTAGTGAATTGTGGAGATTATATCTAGAGATGTATATGTTAAAGTGTGAAACTATGGGACCAGATCAATCTTGAAGAAGAGAGGATCGATCTGGTAAGTTAAAAATCACAAAGAAAGAGGAATTTAAGTGAGCAGATTGATCTCCAATGGAAGAGGATCGATCTCCTTATAATTCTGTAATGAAAAGATCGATCTCATGAGGAAAGGATCGATCTCAAAATGTTTATGTTTGGGAGAAGATCGATCTCCTCAAGAAGCAGATCGATCTCATGAAGCCATTAAAAGATCGATCTCCTAGGCATAAAATTACCCCAAGTCGTCCCCAAATTCAAATACAGATCGATCTCATCAAGAGCCATATCTATCTCCTACCCTTCATCTATATAAGGAACCCCTGCTTTCTCCTGTAATCTCATTTTCTCTCTCTTCAAAACCCCATTTTTCACCCGAGCCCTAGATTTCTCACTCATCCAAAGCACCCATTTCCATCCAAATCAGAGGCTGTGGCAAGAAGGAAAGTTGTTCCTCATCAAAGGGAGAACAACATACTTGGAAATCGGAAGACGGATTGAATCGAGGCAAGAGATAAGCTCTCCACAAGTTTTGGGTAATTTCTAAATCTCGATCTTGATATTTGAGATGATTTTGGTGATAATGGTTGTTGGCATTGTGTTGAAATAGCTGGAAAATGATTAGGGATTAATGAAATTACAATGTAGTTGGAGTGATGATGATATTTAGCAATTTTGGTAATTTTGGGAATTTTGAGTTATAACTGGAAATTTAGACAATGTGGTGAATTAGCATAGATATTGTGGCATGGGAAGTGTAGGATGTTGAGATGTTGTGAATGAGATTGTGGATTGTGATAGGGTTATGAGAATTGAGAGATTTGAGGTGTTATGAGCAATTATACTCGATTTTGAGAATTGAGGTTACTATGATGATGAGTATTGATGTTTTGACATCGTTTGGACAGCTCGGGAGTTCTAAAGTGGAATGCGAGACTAGTCCGTGACAAGGGGGAAACGATTGCACTATACGAGGTGCAAAGAGGTAAGGAAAACTAAAACATTTGTGTATGTGATTTGTGAACTATTATAGCATGATTTACGATTTATAAAACAAGCATGTTTGATGTGTTGTGTTTTAATGAGAATGCACACGATTTTATAGTCGGTTGGAGCCTAATGTTCTTATGAGTTTATAAGCTACGTGTGAAACTGCTTTATAAACCGTTGAGTTTGTGTGAGAAATGAATTGGGCTCTACGTTAAGACAATATTGAGAATTGAGAAATGTGTGCGTGTTTTGCTGGTTGGAACTCGGTTTTAATATGTTTTGTGTTGAGTACAAAACGGTTTTAAATGAGTTTTATGAGAGAAAAACTACTATGAGTTCTACGTGAAGGCAAACTAGTTTTATATGATAATGGCTATTGATAAAGACTTAGGTATATAATTCTGAGTACACATCGGGCATTGCTCTGGTAGCATGTGAGTCCGATTCTTCTCCGTTCTGGTAAAGTGAGATCCCATATTCTGTGGCTGTGCCATGTATATTTGGTGGCTGTGCCGTGTGAGATCCCCTATTCTATTGTTGTGCCACGTATATTTGGTGGCTGTGCCACGTCTGAATCAAAATCTGTGGTTGTGCCATGTACAAATCAAAATCAGTGGTTGTGCCATGTGTGTTTGGTGGCTGCGCCACGTGCATTATTATTACAGTGATTTTATCAAGTTTATTGAGAGAGCAATTATCGCATTGTTTTCACATGCTTGCTACTGCTCTATACTGAGCCTTTTACTTCATGTTTCCACATGATTTTGAGATATGAGAATGTTGTTTTGAGAACTTTCATGCTATGATTTTCAAATAAGTATACTGAGTTACACATACAAATAAATATTTTATGATGTGCATTATGGTTTATATAATGAGTCCCTTATCCCCTTACTGAGCGATTTAGAAGCTCACCCTGTTTTCTTTCCCCCCAGATTTCTTCAAGTGAAAAGGGTTTCCCTGTGACGTACGGAGTAGTGGCTAGTGGAGGACTTGAGCTCCAGGCCATATATTGTGTTTTGAGGTATCATTTATCTTTTCATGTACCCAGACAATTATTGTAATTACGGACACTTGATGTATAACCTTATAATGGATGTATTAGGATTAATTAACTTAATATTGAGTAATGTATATGATATGATATATACTATCTAATGATGAGATCCTGAGGTATGATATGCATGATGATGTATGACACTGCACAGGAATGCACCCTTAATTGTGATTTGATGAGTAAAAAGTTTTTAAATTTGCCTTATTTTTCGCGTTTTCGGGGTGTCACAGATGAGAACGAGAAGCTTTAGTTTGTAAAAAGCAATGATAAAACATTCCTTTAGACAAAATGAATGAGCATGAAAAGATCTATTTCGCATAAGGCAATAACAAACATTCCCTTGTCCAAGAATGAGCATGAGGAGCATAGTTCGCGGAATGTAAAAATAAACATTCTCTTGACCAAAATAAATGAGATGTAAAGCTTTTGTTTGCAAGAGATAAAGATGAAACATTCCCTTTGCCAAAATGAATGAGCATGTGAGTTTAAGTTCGCAGAAGGTAAGGATGAAATATTCCCTTAGCCAAACTTCTACATATCAAGTTCAACATGTCAAACTCAATTGCATGGATGGTATGAAAGTGTATCCCCTTAGCCAATATCAACCAAAGTTCTCATAAAAGCAAAAGCTATCAAGCTAGGGCTGGAGGCACGCGAAGGAATCGATGTCTTCATAAAAGGGGAAGCTATTTAGCTACAGCTTGAGGCACGCAAATGAATCAAAGTCCTTATAAGAGCAAAAGCTATCAAACTAGGGCTCGAGGCATGCGAAAGAATTAAAGTCCTCGTAAAAGTGAAAGCTATCAAGCTAGGGCTCATGGGATATAAGGAACAAAAAGCTTCCAAGAAAAAGCAAAAGCTAAGGCTATACTTGAGGCATGAAGAAGATCAAAGTAGCTTTCGAAGTTGAGTACAGAGCAAAGAGAGATCAAAACAGAGCCAATTAAGTTAAAACTTGTAATAAGTGAAAGAACAATAAAGTTTACAAGAGAAAAGACCCATATGTCAAAGCTTAAAGAAAACGCTCTATAAAAGACGAAAATTGCTCAAATCTTCACTTCAAAAAGAATAAAGCAAGTGCAACACAAACAAAGATAATTGCAAAAAGCTCTGTCTTTCATCTAGGGAGCAAGCACAACAAGTGCAAGAATGCACTCGCCAAAAGATGAGGTGATCACAAAGATGTGACAAGGTTTCATTCAGGTTATTCAACAAGTAAGAAACGAAACTGATGATCAGTGTTTAATCTTCTTGTCTCCTCAATTTCATTGTTTCAAGACTATATATATGTCTATGCTCTAAGGTAATTGGATCCTTTAGACTTTATTTATTTCCTATACTCTGTCTCTATCAATTTAGACCTTTATCTCTCTATATTTATTATACTCTGGTCACACCGGAACATCTAACCAATTCTAGTAATAATATTGTACTTAATAAATAGTTCGATTTTCACTCTTATATAGTGGTGTAAGACCTCGTATATGTATAATGGTAATGTGTGTAATTGGATCAAATAAATATGAATGGACTTGTAATGTAAAGTATGATTGATGTAAGTCCATGGATTCAATGTACATATGTGTAATATGATTTGTAACGTACATACAAGTTCCATTGAGTATGAATATGAACAAAATGAGTTCTTATAAGTGATGGATGTGACTGAAACTCAAAATGAGTAGTGTGGTAAAATGGAATGAAATTATGCTTCCATTTGGTTTAATGTAGCATACCTTTGGACATACAATGAATGCACACAAGTTTCCATGTGCATAAGGTATGAATGATGCCATTTTCAAGTTATAAAGGTGGATGGATGAGAAAATGGCCATGGCAACAGATTAAGGATGTGTTGGTGTGAGTTGCAGTAAGAAAACTGCAGGAAATCTGGAAAACATGAAGGCCAGATCGATCTCATAGGATGAGAGATCGATCTGGAAGAGCCAGAATGCTCTTATTTGGGTAATGGAATAGAGCAGATCGATCTCCTAAGCATTTGTGATGAAAAGATCGATCCTCAAGCACCCAGATCGATCTCATTAGCTCTCTGTTTGGGAGCAGATCGATCTCATGCTTCGACAGATCGATCTCATGCTTAAAATTTCATGAAAATGAGAGATTTAAGGGGACCAGATCGATCTCCTCTTGGACCAGATCGATCTCCCCAAGCTATTTTTATATAAAGAGGGCTGAAAATTTGAAAATTTCGAGAAAAATACCAATCTTCCATTTCTAACCCAAAAACCTAACTTTCTCTCTCTAAAATCAGTCATTTTCAGCAAGAATTGAGGGGAGACCATTAGACATTAAGTTGTTCATCTTGAGGAAGAGAACAACATAGTTGGAACCTAAAATCCCATTGTGGGTATTGAAGGAGATAAGGGCATTGACATTTGGAGCAAGAAGAAAAATCATATTTGGTAAGATTCTAACACTCCAATCCAAGTACATTGTCTATTTAATTGATTTTGGAGTTGTTTGGCATGAGTATGTATGGATGGAAACACATAGGTTGTGTTAGAAACAAATGTAACCTAGAAAATGGAATGCCTCTAGTGTGAGAAAGTATGATTTTGGGAGTTGGTGGTTTATGGGTTATGATAAGTTGTTAAATGAGTAATGTGGGTGATTTGGAATGGTTATGTGGAGTTATAATGTGGGTTTAAGTGAAATTATAAAAATGAGTATGTAAATACTTGACAAATGCCATAGTGAGGAAATCAATGAAATATGAACACTATGAGCTTGATATCGATTTAATATCGATTTGGAATGAGTTAATAGGCCTAAAAGAATCCATAGACTCGAGTTATGGGTAAAGTAATGAAACGAGGCCTTAAGAGCGTCACTAGAAACTATAGGTCGAATTGACTATAGTGAACACACGATGTCATATTATATGGATCGAATATAATGCGGGATACAATTTTGTGCAGTCCCGAAGAGTTCGTTGAAGACGAATCGAACCGTACGAGTAAGCAGCTTAAGGAAGTGGAATCACGCATCGCGATTCCAGGTAAGGGAATTTTGTGAGTATATAGAGGTAGCTGCTCGTACTTTAAATTTGTGGGTGAATATTGGGTGTCTTACGAAGTGCATGGTTGCTAAAGTAAATGATTGATGGTATTCATGAATGAGAAAAAGTATATGTGTGATTTTTGGTTTTGGAAGTGGATTCTATGAAATGGGATAGTAAGGCTAATAATTGCATAAATCTAATGTTTTGATGTTTTTCAAAACGAAATTTGGTTGGTTTTAAGCAAGCTTGTAGATGGGCCGGCTAGTGTTTTATTGATGTTGTGGAAAAGCATTTGTGAAGTGCTAAACCCGGTTACCGGGATTGTTTGATTGTGTATGAGCTGCCTATCGTATTTGCATGACATAAATCGCGCTAGAGCCTCGCTCGCGCTGGATTTCTATGTTTTCACTTGTGTGATACGTGCTTGAGCTTAGCTTGCACTTTGATCTAAATTGTGATAATGTTTATAAACCGTACTGGAGCTTACGCTCGTACGAGGATTTGAGTGGTTTTTCTTATGCATATAACCGTACTGGAGCTATGCTCGTACGTGGTTTCTTCATATTTTTATGCATAAATGCCGTACTAGAGCGTTGCTCATACGAAGTGATTGGTTTTGATGCATGAATTCGCGCTAGAGCGTAGCTCGCGCTGGTTTTCACACTGTGGTATGTATGAGGCCGTGGTGAGAGATACGGATTAACTCAGGGAACCCAACAGGCCTGACAGACCTCTTGAGTGGGGTGGGGTGAGGGGCTAGGACCTGACATAATCCATTTAGGGAACCCAACAGGCCTAACAGACCTCTTGAGTGGGGTGAGGGTGAGGGGCCAGGACCTGAATCAGGGAACCCAACAGGGGCGAGCAAGGCCATGAGGGGCTAGGACCTGGTATTGAGGTTACTCCTATGCGCTCTTGAGACTATAAAGGTTACACTAGGTATGGGGTAGATAAGACCTATGGCAGGCACACCCAACCATGTTATGGGTCCGCGGAGTACGATGTACCGTGTATATCACATGGAGTACGATGTACCGCGTGGTGGTTACTTGATTTGAGAAAGTCTGGCGGAGAACTAACCCACCTTCGTACCAGCATGATACCCCGCACACCGAGATCCGTGTGGTCTGGGATGATATGTGACGATTGGCCAACGTAGTCACTTGAGATATAGTAACCTGTCTCCTTGCTTGATTTACTTACTACCACATGATTTTAAATCTCTAAGTGTGATTGTGATTGTTTAAGGTAGACCCGAAGGAGGGGTCGAGCATCGTGGATTTGATTTGTGAAATGAAAATGAGGTTGTGATTGTGAATTGATGTGATGTGATTGCATGTGTTGAGAAAGAGTCTTATGACGTGGGTTTAAAAAGGAGGTTTCTTAATGAATTGCCCTTTTTATGAATTTAAATGAGATCGAGCATGAGATGATTTATACATGATGTTTTTACCATGTTTTATATGCCAATGTACATGATTTTGATACATGATATATATGTATACTCATATGGCATAGTTTTATTCCTCATGCTCCTACCATAAATGATTTATGCATAACACTATCAGCATGTAGATAGAGTAGTTATCTACCATGCTTGCATTATTGCCTTACTGAGCGTGTGGTTGCTCATCCCTCTCTATTTCGCCCCTACAGAGCGTGGATTGTAGCCCAGTGAGGACTGAGGCGTGGTCTTTTGGACTCCACTGCATCTCCATCGCTTAGAGGTATATACACAGTGATTCTTTTTGTATCTAAACAATGTAAAAGCACAGTATTCTTTTGAGTTGTAATTATGGGGGATGTAGATGTCAGTAAAACATGATTTCGTATAAGTACACGATTAAATGCAAATGTATGACATCGTTTTAGTTAACTGAGAATGAATGAGATGTGGTGTTTATTATTGACTCACAGCCCAACAGTGTGTGGTGAGTTAGTTCACGATCGGGTAAGGTAACAGTAAAACGTGAAAAATTTTCAGTGATTTTCGGTTAAAGAGAATGGAATTGGGTTGTGACAGAGATTGGTATCAGAGCTGTGTTAGCCTGATGTGAGTCATTAATAAAATGTAGGAAAGTACATACTCATTGTACTGTGCTTTTGTTTAGATATAACTGTGTATACTGTGATGGATTGAGCTTAATGAATTATTATAATACAGGAAGTTAGGCACTATGACAGTTACACGCAAAGGTAGAGGGACGAGAGCACGTGCTAGAGGCCGTAGAGGTAGGCTTGAGAGCCGTGCGGAGCCACAAACTGAGCAGCCTCCACAGAACCCTGCTGGCAGAGCAGAGGATACTGAGGCTCGCTTCGCTAGGTTAGAGCGGAGTATTGAGAATTTGGTAGAGATAGTCATGCAGGCATTGGGTGCCGGTGACAGACGAGGTCCCGCGGCATAGCCTACTACTGAACAGGCAGCTGCAGAGGCGAAGAGAGCTCAGACTATAGAGACTGCTACTGCTACACCACCTCCAGTACAGGATACAGATTCTCCTATCGCTCCACAGCAGAGCGGTAGTGATTTGGGTTATGACTGCGATTTGAGCAGGTTAAGAGAGTTTCAAGCATTGAAACCCCCAGTGTTCAGAGGGGTGAAGGACCCAGTGGTTACGGAGGATTGGGTGTATGAGATGGAGAAACTATATAGGTTTTTCCGATGCACTTCAGCTGAGAAGGTAGCCTTTGCCGTGTTTATGTTGAAAGGCGAGGCCGAGCATTGGTGGAGATCCACTAAGGCTATTTTGAGGGCCAGACACTTTGAGATCTCATGGGAGATATTTCTAGAAGCCTTCAGAAGACAGTATATTCCAGCTACCGCACAGAGGAAACTGCGGATGAAATTTATGAATTTGGTTCAGGGGAACCGAACTGTGGACGAGTATGAGTCCAAGTTTATGTCCTTGGGGAGATATGACCCAGACACGATGGGTAGTGAGACCCGAAAGATACCGAAGTTCATGGATGGATTGAGATTGGCCATTAGGACTAAGCTAGCTCCCTTCGACATTTTAACTTATGAGGAGGCTGTACATAAGGCTCAGTTGTGTGAGCAAGACTTTGAGCGAAATGCCTCCGAGCTTGGGAGAATCAGTGTTAGAAAGGACAGAGACCGGAAGAGATCCGGGAGGGATAGAGTGGCCAGGAAAGGAGGCCCAAGGTATTTTGAGAAGAGACCTAAGATCGAGGAGGTGCAGGAGAGAGCTGCTAGACCTCCCGTATACCCAGCCTTGACTGCACCGAGGGGTATAACTATTGGAGGACCACGACCTACCACGGATTAGTGTAGGAGATGTGGGAGATACCATAGGACTAGGCCATGTCAGGTGCCCCCTGTTTCGTGTTTTAGGTGTGGGAGGCCAGGACATATATCGAGGTTCTGCACTGAGATGATTGAGGTTGCCCCACAGAAGGGCAAGGAGCTTGAGGGAGCTCCAGTTGAGACAGCGGCCCCGAAGAGGAGGGCTACAGCTGAGGAAAAAGGGAAACAGGCTGTGGGTGTGAGCAGAGGAAGGGTGCACGCACTGGACCAGGACACTGCAGACGCATCGACGGATGTGATTAAAGGTACCATCTGAATCTTTGATTTAGAAGCATTGGTATTCTTTGATCCTGGTGCCACGCATTCTTTCATATCACCTTCCTTTGCTCATAAATTGTTGAAATATGTGAAACCAACATTGTTGGATAAAATGTTGATGATTTTCACACCCATGAATGATAGTCAATTGACTGAGCATGTATGTAGAGATTGTAAGTTAAAGATAGAGGGAAAGGAAATGATAGCCAATCTGATTTATTGAATATGAATGATTTTGATGTAATATTGGGAATGGATTGGTTGGCTACCAATCGGGTTGTTATGGATTGTCATGCTAAGACATTGATGTTTTCAGGATTAGACAATCTTGTTGTAAATTTTGATGAAAAGAAATTATGTGAAACTTGTATAATTGTGGTAAATAAAGGAGTATGATTTTAAATGCATATTGCTTGAGAGATAAATTATTGTTTATGATAAATGTTGAATGTGGAGTGATGGTTTATGTTACTAACGATGGAGAGGATAATGTGAAGGGTTCATTGCCTATGTGGTCGATATAGATGAGGCGCACCCGGAATTGAGGGACATACCCGTAATTGCAGATTACCCTGATGTCTTTTCGGATGAATTACCAGGACTACCACCTGAAAGGGAAATGGAATTTTGCATTGAGCTAGTGCCTGGTACAGAGCCGATATCAAAACCACCCTATAAAATGGCTTCGATAGAATTGGAAGAGCTGAAGAAACAGCTGTAAGAGTTGCTGGAGAAGGGGTTTATTAGACCGAGCGTCTCACCTTAGGGAGCACCGGTTCTATTTGTAAGGAAGAAGGATGGAAGCCTCCGACTGTGTATAGATTATCGATTTTTGAATAAGGCCACTATTAAGAACAAGTACCCCCTTCCAAGAATCGATGATTTGTTGGATCAGCTTCAGGGAGACGAAGTATTTTCTAAGATAGATCTGCGGTCAGGGTATCATCAGTTGAGGATCAGGAGTGGAGATGTACCCAAGACAACATTTCGTACCCGTTATGGCCACTACGAGTTTTTGGTGATGCCATTCGGATTGACGAATGCTCCCACAGTATTTATGGCATTGATGAATGATATATTCAAGCCATACCTGGACAAGTTTGTAATAGTGTTCATTGATGACATTTTGGTGTATTCCAAGTCCAGGGAAGATCATGAGGAGCACTTGAGGATAGTTCTGCAGACCCTCTGAGAGAGAGAATTGTATGCTAAACTTAGCAAGTATAACTTTTGGTTGGAACAGATCTCATTTCTGGGGCATGTTGTGTCAAAGGATGGGGTATCGGTGGATCCATCCAAGATAGAGGCAGTTGTACAGTGGGAACAGCCCAAGACAGTAACTGAGATCAGGAGTTTTCTGGGATTGGCAGGATATTATCAGAGATTTGTAGAGGGTTTCTCCAGACTAGCTGCTCCATTGACACGCCTCACGCGAAAAGATATTAAGTTTGTATGGGATGAGGCATGTGAGAGGAGTTTTGAGGAGCTTAAGCGTCGATTGACGACTGCTCCAGTTCTCACCATTCCTACCAGCTCAAGAGGATTCTCGGTGTATACGGATGCATCATACCAGGGACTGGGCTGTGTGCTTATGCAGGATGGGAAGGTAGTTGCCTATGGATCTAGATAGTTGAAAGATCACGAGAGGAACTACACGACACATGATTTGGAGTTGGCGGTTGTAGTATTTGCTTTGAAAATATGGCGCCACTATCTCTATGGTGAGAAATTTCAGGTGTTCACAGATCATAAGAGCCTTAAGTACCTGTTCTCGCAGAAAGAGCTGAATATGAGACAGAGGAGATGGCTCGAACTCCTGAAGGACTATGATTGTGAAATCATGTACCACCCGGGTAATGCAAATGTAGTTGCCGATGCTTTGAGTAGAAAGAACCTTGGGTTGGTGTCATATATGATGGTACGGGAACATGAATTGTTAGAACACTTTGCGAACCTCAGTTTGGATGTAACCCCACCTGGATCTAAGAGACTTGAGATCATGGCTAGTTTAAGACTGGAGCCAGAATTGATTGGCCGTATTCGGCAAGCCCAGCAGAGCGATCGACGGTGCATCGATTGGCTAAGGCAGATACAGACAGGTGTGGGTATTGATTTTGAACAGAGTGCTGATGGCTTATTGAGGTTCAGAGGCAGAGTATGCGTTCCCAGGGATCCTGAGATTAGGAAAACGATTTTATCAGAGGCTCACTCATCGAAGTATACGATACATCCGGGAAGTACCAAGATGTATCAAAACCTTCGGAAGGTTTATTGGTGGTCTGGAATGAAGAGAGACATTGCTGAATATATCGCTAAGTGTCTCGTTTGTCAGCAAGTGAAGGTAGAGCATCAGAAGCTTGCAAGATTATTGCAGCCTCTACCGATACCGACATGGAAGTGGGAGCATGTCACCATGGATTTTGTGATGGGGTTGCCGAGGACCCGTAGAGGTCATGATGCCATATGGGTTATTGTGGACCGGTTGACTAAGTCCGCCCATTTCTTGGCTATGAGAGCTATCGATACACTGAGTCAGTTGGCGAACCTGTATATTCGAGAGATAGTACAGCTACATGGTGTACCTGTGAGCGTTGTTTCTGATAGGGATGCCCGCTTCACTTCCCATTTTTGGGAACATTTTCAAGAAACGCTGGGGACCCGACTGAGTTTTAGCACCGCTTTTCATCCTCAGACAGATGGGCAGTCAGAGAGGACTATATAGACCCTCGAGGATATGTTGAGAGCGTGTGTGCTAGATTTTAGAGGCTCCTGGGATGACCACCTGCAGTTAGCCGAGTTCGCTTATAATAATAGCTATCATGCTAGTATCGGGATGGCACCCTTTGAGGCATTGTACGGGCGTAGATGTCGTTCTCCTATTGGATGGGAAGAGGTTGGTGACAGATAGATTTTTGCTCCGGACTTAGTGCAGCAGGCATCTGAGGACGTCCAGTTGATATGTGAGAGATTACGGACAGCTCAGAGCCGGCAAAAGAGTTATGCTGACAAAAGACGAAGACCGCTAGAGTTTGATGAGGGTGAGTCAGTATTTCTGAGAGTTTCACCATCGAAGGGTATTATGAGATTCGGTAAGAAGGGCAAGCTGAGCC
Organism: Firmiana major; assembly: GCA_033439115.1. Lineage (NCBI taxonomy): Eukaryota > Viridiplantae > Streptophyta > Magnoliopsida > Malvales > Malvaceae > Firmiana > Firmiana major. Next base: position 36,617,524 of record CM065909.1, read on the forward strand.
CTAGATATATCAGACCCTTCGAGATTTTAGAGAGAGTGGGAGATAAGGCGTATAGGTTGGCATTGCCACTGGACTTGGCAAATGTCCACAACGTCTTCCACGTCTCGATGCTTCGAAAGTATCACCCAGACCCGGCACACGTGATAAGATATGAGCCGTTGGAGCTCAATGAGAGTATGACGTATGTTGAGAAGCCGGTTCGGATATTGGACAGAAAAGAGAAAGTGTTGTGGAATAAGACAATTTTCTTGGTGAAAGTTCTTTGGCAACATCACACGGCGGAAGAGGCCACATAGGAATTGGAGAACTTGATACGGGAGAAGTACCCCCAACTTTTTGAAGAGTGACTTGGTTCTAATTTGGAGGACCAAATTCCTTGAAGGAGGGGAGAATGTAAGACCCCGTATATGTATAATGGTAATGTGTGTAATTGGATCAAATCAATATGAATGGACTTGTAATGTAAAGTATGATTGATGTAAGTCCATGGATTCAATGTACGTATGTGTAATATGATTTGCAACGTACATACAAGTTCCATTGAGTATGAATATGAAGAAATGAGTTCTTATAAGTGACGGATGTGACTGAAACTCAAAATGAGTAGTGTGGTAAAATGGAATGAAATTATGCTTCCATTTGGTTTTATGTAGCATACCTTTGGACATACAATGAATGCACACAAGTTTCATTGTGCATAAGGTATGAATGATGCCATTTTCAAGTTATAAAGGTGGATGGATGAGAAAATGGCCATGGTAATAGATTAAGGATGTGTTGGTGTGAGTTGCAGTAAGAAAACTGCAGGAAATCTGGAAAACATGAAGGCCAGATTGATCTCATAGGATGAGAGATCGATCTGGAAGAGCCAGAATGCTCTTATTTGGGCAATGGAATAGAGCAGATCGATCTCCAATGGGGCCAGATCGATCTCCTAAGCATTCTGTGATGAAAAGATCGATCCTCAAGCACCCAGATCGATCTCCTTAGCTCTCTGTTTGGGAGCAGATCGATCTCATGCTTCGACAGACCGATCTCATGCTTAAAATTTCGTGAAAATGAGAGATTTAAGGGGACCAGATCGATCTCCTCTTGGACCAGATCGATCTCCCCAAGCTATTTCTATATAAAGAGGGCTGAAAATCTGAAAATTTCGAGAAAAACACCAATCTTCCATTTTTAACCCAAAAACTTAACTTTCTCTCTCTAAAATCAGCCATTTCCAGCAAGAATTGAGGGGAGACCATTAGACATTAAGTTGTTCATCTTGAGGAAGAGAACAACATAGTTGGAACCCAAAATCCCATTGTGGGTATTGAAGGAGATAAGGGCATTGACATTTGGAGTAAGAAGAAAAATCATATTTCGTAAGATTCTAACACTCCAATCCAAGTACATTGTCTATTTAATTGATTTTGGAGTTGTTTGGCATGAGTATGTATGGATGGAAACACATAGGTTGTGTTAGAAACAAATGTAACCTAGAAAATGGAATGCCTCTAGTGTGAGAAAGTATGATTTAGGGAGTTGGTGGTTTATGGGTTATGATAAGTTGTTAAATGAGTAATGTAGGTGATTTGGAATGGTTATGTGGAGTTATAATGTGGGTTTAAGTGAAATTATGAAAATGAGTATGTAAATACATGACAAATGCCATAGTGAGGAAATCAATGAAATATGAACACTATGAGCTTGATATCGATTTAATATCGATTTGGAATGAGTTAATAGGCCTAAAAGAATCCATAGACTCGAGTTATTGGTAAAGTAATGAAACGAGGCCTTAAGAGCGTCACTAGAAACTATAGGTCGAATTGACTATAGTGAACACACGATGTCATATTATATGGATCGAATATAATGCGGGATACGATTTTGTGCAGTCCCGAAGAGTTCGTTGAAGACGAATCGAACCATACGAGTAAGCAGCTTAAGGAAGTGGAATCACGCATCACGATTCCAGGTAAGGGAATTTTGTGAGTATATATAGAGGTAGCTGCTCGTACTTTAAATTTGTGGGTGAATATTGGGTGTCTTACGAAGTGCATGGATGCTAAAGTAAATGATCGATGGTATTCATGAATGAGAAAGAGTATATGTGTGATTTTTGGTTTTGGAAGTGGATTCTATGAAATGGGATAGTAAGGCTAATAATTGCATAAATCTAATGTTTTGATGTTTTTCAAAACGAAATTTGCTTGGTTTTAAGCAAGCTTGTAGATGGGCCGGCTAGTGTTTTATTGATATTGTGGAAAAGCATTTGTGAAGTGCTAAACCCGATTGCCGGGATTGTTTGATTGTGTATGAGCCGCCTATCGTATTTGCATGACATAAATCGCGCTAGAGCCTCGCTCACGCTGGATTTCTATGTTTTCACTTGTGTGATACGTGCTTGAGCTTAGCTTTCACTTTGATCTGAATTGTAATGATGTTTATAAACCGTACTGGAGCTTACGCTCGTACGAGGATTTGAGTGGTTTTTCTTATGCATATAACCGTACTAGAGCTATGCTCGTACGTGGTTTCTTCATATTTTTATACATAAATGCTGTACTAGAGCGTTGCTCGTACGAAGTGATTGGTTTTGATGCATGAATTCGCGCTAGAGCGTAGCTCGCGCTGGTTTTCACACTGTGGTATGTATGAGGCCGTGGTGAGAGATACGGATTAACTCAGGGAACCCAACAGGCTTGACAGACCTCTTGAGTGGGGTGAGGGTGAGGGGCTAGGACCTGACATAATCCATTCAAGGAACCCAACAGGCCTAACGGACCTCTTGAGTGGGGTGAGGGTGAGGGGCTAGGACCTGAATCAGGGAACCCAACAGGGGCGAGCAAGGCCATGAGGGGCTAGGACCTGGTATTGAGGTTACTCCCACGCGCTCTTGAGACTATAAAGGTTACACTTGGTATGGGGTAGATAAGACCTATGGCAGGCACCCCCCACCATGTTATGGGTCCGCGGAGTACGATGTACCGTGTATATCACATGGAGTACGATGTACCGTGTGGTGGTTACTTGATTTGAGAAAGTCTGGCAGAGAACTAACCCACCTTCGTACCAGCATGATACCCCGCACACCGGGATCCGTGTGGTCTGGGATGATATGTGACGATTGGCCAACGTAGTCACTTGAGATATAGTAACCTGTCTCCTTGCTTGATTTACTTACTACCACATGATTTTAAATCTCTAAGTGTGATTGTGATTGTTTAAGGTAGACCCGAAGGAGGGATCGAGCCTCGTGGATTTGATTTGTGAAATGAAAATGAGGTTGTGATTGTGAATTGATGTGATGTGATTATATGTGTTGAGATAGAGTTTTATGACGTGGGTTTAAAAAGGAGGTTTCTTAATGAATTGCCCTTGTTATGAATTTAAATGAGATCGAGCATGAGATGATTTATACATGATGTTTTTATCATGTTTTATATGCCAATGTACATGATTTTGATACATGATATATATGTATACTCATATGGCATAGTTTTATTCCTCATGCTCCTACCATAAATGATTTATGCATAACACTATCAGCATGTAGATAGAGTAGTTATCTACCATGCTTGCATTATTGCCTTACTGAGCGTGTGGTTGCTCATCCCTCTCTATTTCCCCCTACAGAGCGTGCATAGTAGTGATGGGCCCTAAGGGTATTACCGCAAGTGCACGGGTCGTACAAGTAATAATGAGATTTTGAGTCTCGAGTTATCGTCCCACAGAGAAGTTGACTAGCCTAATTAACTACCGGTTAATCTTACCCTAAGTATATCCTAGCAAATTATGAAATTAAAGTGGGTGATCTACTAATCTAGAATTGAAAATACCGAAAGCAAATAAAATAAAGAAAAGAAATAAAACCAAGCTCAAAGTACTTACAATACTCCAAGCAATTGAAAACAACAAACCTACAGAAGAAAATCAAAACCGTTAAAATTTAACTAACGCAATTAAAATAAAATGCAATCATGAAAATAAAGCAATAAAATTAAACTACAATTAAACTAACCTAAAAATGCAATTAAACTACTTAATTAAAATGCATGAGTTTATCTAAATTAATTTTAAGCATTACCTCCAATACTAGAATAAAAATTACTTAGTACCCAAATTAAATCTAAGTTAAATTAATGCATTGAAATTAATCTAACTAAGCTACTAATTAAAATGAAAATAAACTAAACTAAAATGCATGAAAATGAATTAATGCCTAAAATGCAAAAGCCAAACAAGGCCATTTGAATCCTTCCCTCCCTTTACTGTTCATGTAACATTTATGCATTTCCAGGTGGTCTGTCTCGGGTTGGTAGCTGTTGCCCGCTGGTCCGCTGCTTTCGTTGTTGTTTCCGCTGGTCCGCTGCTGTTAGCTCACGGGTGAGGCTTGTTGTTCGGTCTCCATCTCGGTCTGTCGTGCAATACTGTCCCACTGCTGTCCCAGGTTACAGCTATGCTCTCGGTTCTGCCAGGCTCACCAACTCTGCTCGGTTCCGTGTGCTTCACATCTCCTGCTCGTCCAGGTCCTGTCTCGGTTGCAGACTGCCAACTCTCCAGGCTACTCGGTTTGCTGTGTCAAATCGGGATGCTGCACTGCTTGCTTTCGGGTCTGCTGTGTCCTGCACTGCTGCTCCAATTCCTCGGCTATCGGTCTGGACAGCACTGCTCTCTCTGCAGTTCTGTGTTGCTCTCGGTCTGCCTCCCTACATCCATTGTCTTTCCATAATACATTATCAGCAATCAGCAATGCTACAAAGATTTGAAGATGAACAATAATGAACAACACAAAACAGAGGAGAACAGAGGAGAACAAGTGGATGCGTGTGATTCCAGCAACTTGGGGTGCTTCCCTCTTTCTCCAACCGAGATTCACTTTGCCATTGATGTAGATAGATGCTAAGCATCTACCCTCATCAAGGCATCAAAACCGATAGGCATGAACAAGGGAAGAACATGTTTCCCGTTTGCATCAAGGGAGCTTACACCGAGAGTAAAAAAAATAATAAGGATTGCTTTAACATGAACAAAGTATGAAACCGAGAATGCATTTGCTAGATGTTGAGTTAATGTATTTTGAAATGACAAAACATGTTAAAACAATAATGTTAAGATGGTATACAAACATGTTTAGAAGATATCAGGACCAGAACTTAGAGTTCTGCTGATGAGAGATCGATCTGGGGTATGAGAGATCGATCTCCTGGGATTATACTTGATGAGAGATCGATCTCATGATGGAAGAGATCGATCTGGCAAGCCTTAAAACGGTGTAAAGGGTTTAAGGTAAAAAGAGATCGATCTGCAAGGGTTAAGAGATCGATCTGCTCTAAGTCAGAGAACTTAGGAGATCGATCTGATAAGGAAGAGATCGATCTGCTCAAAGTCAGTGAGCTTTAGAGATCGATCTGGTGTATTGAGAGATCGATCTTGCCTCAAACAGAGAGGATAGGAGATCGATCTGCCTATTCGACAGATCGATCTTCCTCTGCCTATTTAAACTAACAGATCGATCTGGTAATGTATAAGATCGATCTCCCTGTGTATTTGTGCTTTGTCATTGCAGGATTTAAAACTAGGAGATCGATCTGGCCAAGATAGGAGATCGATCTGTCTGACCACTGGAGGTTCCCAACGGCTATTTTCTTCAAATCTCAACGGGAAAAACTGCATTTAATGCCCCAACTACCCAACCTTCAGTATATAACCAAGCATTGAAGACAAAGCAAAGAGGGAGACTATCACTGAATATTCCAAACATTCTCAAGCTTTAATTCTTTCATTCATTGTATCTCTATTGCTCATTTTATTGAGATTAATTGTACAAGCTTATGTACTACAAGCTTTGTTAGTCCTACCCACTAAAAAGCCTTATTCTGTATTCATCCACACCTTAAAAGAAAAGAGGATTGTTCCTCAGTGAGTGTTATTGTAAAAGGGTGAATACATTTTCTGTATTGCTAAGGGTAGAGAGGTTATTCCTTAACCTGTAAAAGGAACTTTGTAAACTCTGTTGAAAGAGAGAAAGAAACCACTTGACAAGAAGGTCAAGGAGAGAGGACGTAGGCAAGAGTTGGCCGAACCTCTATAAGTCGCTGTGTTTGTTTTTCTTTCCCTCTCTTTGCATTAAATTGTTATATTGCACTGTTTTATTCATTATCACTTGTGTTTAAATTGTGATTGTTTTAAAATCTCCCATAATTGTTAGAAAACCGATTCACCCCCCCTCTCGGTAGAGCCAACAATTGGTATCAGAGCTAGGACTCTCTAATCACATAGGAACAACTTCCTAAGAGTAGAAACGATCAAATGGCTCATAACAATGTAGCAACTAATTTGATAGGAGAGGGGCACTCCACTGTTAGACCTCCCATGTTCAATGGTGAACATTATTCTTATTGGAGGACTAGGATGATGCTATTTATTCAAGCAAACGATTATGAAGTATGGAGAATTATAGTTAAGGGACCTCAAATCCCTACGAAGAAAATAGAGGGAAGAGATATTCCCAAAGAAGAAGATGAATGGGACTCTAATGACATTAAATGTGCACAACTAAATGCTAAAGCTATGCACACATTATTTTGTGCTTTAGGTCCTAATGAATATAATAGAGTATCCGGGTGTGATAATGCCAAGCAAATATGGGATAAATTGGCAATAACTCATGAGGGTACAACCCAAGTGAAGGAGACAAAAGTAGGTATGCTCACACATGATTATGAGCTCTTTAGGATGAAGGAAGAAGAATCCATTAGTGATATGTTCACTAGGTTTACCGATATAATCAATGGATTAAAATCTTTAGGAAAAATATATTCTAATATTGAAATGGTAAAGAAGATTTTAAATAGCTTACCTAAGTCATGGGAAGCTAAAGTGACAGCAATAGAGGAATCTAAGGATCCACACACATTATCCTTAGATGAATTAATAGGTTCCTTGCTAACTTATGAGATGAAGCTTAAAAGAAATGAAGAGCCACCCAAGAAAGTGGGTGTTGCTCTAAAATCCACTACTGAAAAAGAAATTAAAAATGAGAGTGGCAGTGAGGAGGATATTGAAATGGAAATGTTTGCCAAAAGATTCAATAAATTCATGAGGATGAGAGCTGGTAATAGCTATAGGAGAAACAATAGGAGAGAACAAGAGGAATTAGGTAGAAAAGACTCTATTGTATGTTTTGAATGTAAAAAACTTGGACACATAAAGTTTAACTGCCCTCTTCTCAAAAGATCTAATGATAGGTTTCATAAAAAGAAGGCGATGGTAGCAACATGGAGTGACAGTGATTGCTCCGATGATGAATCAAATGAAGACATTGCCAACCTATGCTTCATGGCTATTGATGATGATGAAAAGGTAACTTCTAATATCAATGAATACTCTTTTGATGAACTGCAAGATGCATTTGATGATTTAGCATTAGAGTATGAATCTATGAGCATGAAGTATAAAAAGTTAATATCTAAATTAAAAAGGGAAAATGAGATAATGTTACAAGATAATTTGGAATGTGAGAAGAAACTAGAGATTGCAAATCTAGAAATTTCTGACCTTAAGGAGAAAAATAGGAATTTACATAACTCCTTTAATAGGTTTCACATGGGGCAACAAAAGCTAGATAGCATGTTAGAAACCCAAAGAGCATTTTTTGACAAAAATGGCTTAGGGTATAATGCACAAAGTAGGGAGACCCATCTTAAGAGTTTCATTGCTAGGAAGAGCATGAATAAACCTGAAATTACTTGTTCATATTGTAATAAGAAGGGACATAAGTCACATTATTGCAATATAAAGATAAGGAATCTTAAAAGAAAAATTGTAAAAAGAATATGGATTCCAAAAGAGGTAATTCATTCCAAGGACTGCAATGCATTAGCAAAATGGATCCCAATGGGATCAAGAATTGCATTTACTAACCTTCAAGGACCCAAGAGAATTTGGGTACCTAAGACTTGAGTGTGTTTATTTTTGTTTGTTGTAGGTGATTGAGCATAGCCACAAAGCTAAAACAAAAGAAGCTTGGTACTTAGATAGTGGATGCTCAAGGCACATGACGGGTGATAAAAGCCATTTCAATTCCTTCAAATCGAAAATTGGTGGAGAAGTCACTTTTGGGGACAACTCCAAAGGCCAAGTGGAAGGGAGTGGCTCAATAGGTAATGATCATTTCTCCTTAGAAAAAGTATTACTTGTTAGGGGTCTAAAGCATAACTTGCTAAGCATTAGTCAACTTTGTGACAAAGGTTACAAAGTAATTTTTGATTGCATGAAATGTAATGTTATAGATCCTAAGTCAAATAAAATTCTTCTTCTAGGTCATAGGCAAGGTAACATATATATAGTCTACCTTAATGAACTCAAAAATGAAAACATATGCTTAATGGTAGATAATAAAAAGGAATCTTGGTTATGGCATAGAAGACTAGGCCATGCAAGCATGAGTGTGCTATCTAAGTTAGCTAGAAAGGATCTAGTTGTAGGCTCACCCAAAATACCCTTTGAGCATGAAGAAATATGTGAAGCTTGTGTTAAAGGAAAACACAAGAGGACAACCTTTAAGCCTAAGAATAGTGTATCCACCTCTAGGCCTCTTCAATTACTACATTTAGACTTATTTGGACCCACTAGAACCACTAGCCTAGGTGGAAAACACTATGGATTTGTAATAGTTGATGATTACACTAGGTACACTTGGGTGTTCTTTTTGAGAGTAAAGAATGAAGCCTTAGAGAAATTCATAACTTACTCAAAGGTGACTCAAAATGAAAAAGGATATACAATAACAAGCATTAGAAGTGATCATGGCAAAGAATTCGAAAATATAGGATTTGATGAGTATTGCAATGATCAAGGAATTAGTCATAACTTTTCAGCCCCTAGGACACCACAACAAAATGGTGTAGTTGAGAGAAGAAATAGAACTTTGGAAGAGATGGCTAGGACCATGTTATGTGAAAATAACTTGCCAAAGTACTTTTGGGCTGAAGCAATAAACACATCATGTTATATAATCAATAGAGCTATGATAAGACCCATGCTAAAGAAAACTCCTTATGAGCTCTACAAAGGTAAGAAGCCTAACATTAGTTACTTCCATCCTTTTGGCTGCAAATGCCTTGTTCTAAATAATGGAAAAGATAATTTAGGAAAATTTGATGCCAAAAGTGATGAGGGAATATTTCTAGGATATTCATTGAATTCAAAGGCTTATAGAATTTATAACAAAAGAACATTAATGGTTGAAGAATCTATTAATGTTGTATTTGATGAATCAAATAATATATCTAAAGATTCAACCAACAATGATGAAAATATTGAGATATTTGATGAAGGCTTAGAAGATGACTTTCTAGAAAAGCTTGATTTGAATAAAGAAGATGAAGAAGAAATAGAAGTTTTAGAAAGAGAACCTAGAGCACCAAGAGAGTTAGGATATGTAAAAGATTGTGAAATAGTAGGAGATCCAACTCTTGGAGTTAGAACTAGGTCATCCTTAAGGAATATGTGCCAATATATAGCCTTTGTATCTCAAATAGAGCCTAGGAATGTCAATGAAGCCTTAGAGGATAATAATTGGTTCCTAGCAATGCAAGAAGAGTTAAATCAATTTGAGAGAAGCAAAGTATGGAAACTAGTTCCAAGGCCTAGTGATCACTCTATAATTGGAACTAAATGGATATTCAAGAACAAAATGGATGAAAATAGTGTGATCATAAGGAATAAGGCTAGGCTAGTTGCTCAAGGCTATAGACAAGAGGAAGGCATAGACTATGATGAAACATATGCACCGGTAGCTAGATTAGAGGCAATAAGAATGTTACTTGCCTTTGCATGTTATAAAGATTTCAAGTTATATCAAATGGATGTAAAGAGTGCATTCTTAAATGGTTTCATTAATGAAGAAGTCTATGTAGAGCAACCTCCCGGATTTGAAAATCATGAATTTCCTGAACATGTTTTCAAATTGTCTAAGGCACTTTATGGGTTAAAACAAGCTCCTAGAGCTTGGTATGAAAGGTTGTCAAAGTTCTTAATAGAAAAAGGATTCTCAAGAGGAAAGGTAGACACCACATTATTCATCAAAAATAAAAATAAGGACTTACTAGTTGTACAAGTATATGTAGATGATATTATTTTTGGTTCAACTAATGAGTCTTTATGTCAAGAGTTTGCTAAGATCATGCAAGGGGAATTTGAGATGAGCATGATGGGAGAACTCACATTCTTCTTGGGACTTCAAGTGAAGCAAACAAAGGATGGAACATTCATCAATCAAGCAAAGTACACCAAGGACTTGCTCAAGAGATTTGGGATGGACAATTGCAAACCTCAAACCACTCCAATGGGCACCAACATCAAGCTTGACAAAGATGAAAGTGGTAAGTGTGTAGACACTAAACTCTATAGGTCTATGATTGGCTCTTTGCTTTATTTAACTGCTAGTAGACCAGATATATTGTTTAGTATGTGCCTTTGTGCTAGATTTCAATCCTCTCCTAGGGAATCACATCTATTGGCAACTAAGAGAATTTTTAGATACCTCAAAGATACTCCCTCACTAGGACTTTGGTATCCCAAAGACTCCACTTTTGCCCTTCATGCATTTTCAGATGCTGATTTTGGAGGCTGCAAAATAGATAGGAAAAGTACTTCAGGTACTTGCCAATTCTTAGGAAATAGGTTAATTTCTTGGTTCTCCAAGAAGCAGAACAGTGTTGCTCAGTCCACAACTGAAGCTGAGTATATAGCAGCTGGTAGTTGTAGTGCTCAAGTGTTGTGGATTAAACAACAAATGAGAGATTATGGCATTGACATGAAACAAGTGTCTATTAAATGTGATAATACCAGTGCCATTAATCTGTCTAAGAATCCTATACAGCACTCCAGAACCAAGCACATAGAAATTAGACATCACTTCCTTAGAGATCATGTACAAAAAGGGGATATAATCTTAGAGTATATTGATACTACACATCAAATAGCTGATATATTCACCAAACCCCTTGATAGAGATAGGTTCTGTATCCTTAGAGGTGAATTAGGACTCATGAGTATGCCTTAGGACTTTCATGTTGTAAAAATCTTGATTTCAAGTTGATTTTTAAAGAGTTTTTGCAAAAATTTTCTGGCAAAGAGGATGAGAGATCGGTCTCCTTGTGATATAGATCGATCTCCATGCTTCTATCAAGCCTAAATTATCAAGGTTAAGCTAAGCAGATCGATCTTCTAACCATAAGATCGATCTCCTTTCGTCTCTGTTTAGAGGCAGATCGATCTGTCCACACGACAGATCGATCTCATCAAGCTTCCGCATTCTACAGATCGATCTGTGCATGTACCAGATCGATCTCCTTAAGCCTCTGTTTGCGACCAGATCGATCTGTCCCTACGACAGATCGATCTCTCTTCGCTTCTGGGAGTACCAGATCGATCTGTCGCCTCGACAGATCGATCTCCTATGCCTTGGAGTATAAATACCCGCGAAAAATCCCCAAATCTCCCAAAACCTAAAATTCAAATTCTCCAATTCCCTCGCATCCTCTTCTTCAATTCCTCCTCAGATCGATCCTCGTACAGTCTTCCTTGCGTCTCGGTGTCAAAATTTTGGTATAGTAACCTACATTTCTCACGAATTTCTCAAAAATTTTCTCTGATTTGTGTTGTTATTCATTCTAGGGCAACTTAGGTACTGTTTCATTGCTTCTCTCTTTGTTGAATTCATTTAGCAAATCTTTAAGGTCTAAGATAATGCCTAGGAAGTCAGTAGCAAACAAACCCCCTAGAACCACAGGAGAGGCAGGTTCCTCATCCCAACCCACTTCCATCGCTTCTTTCAATAGGTGTTTTAGAACACCAGCCAAAAGAAAGCGGTATGAGGAATTTTTCTCAACCATGCCAATCAAGCATTGGCGCACCATTGATTTTTCCTTCCTCAATCACATAGACTTTCCATACCTCACAAAATTTGAGGAATTTGGTTGGGCGAAATTTTTGAAAATAAACACTCCCGTACCTCAAAATCTCGTTCGTGCATTCTTTTCCAATGCCGAACTCAATTACGATCCCATTGATTCCTGTCAAATACTTGGTTTCACAACGTTTGTCATGGGACGCTCAATTGCCGTAACCCCTGAAATTTTAGCCCAAGCCTTCGACATACGTGACGAAGGTTTGACAAACGAAGATGAAGAGGTTCCCTTAGAGTTTGATATTCCCGGGGAAAAGGCAAGTGAACTTTCGATGCATCCCCGACTACTCCATCTCATCATCTCGTGGAACCTTCGTCCGTTTGGTACTCGACATTCAACTATTCGGAGGCTAGATAGGTTTTGGATTCATCATATCCATACCACCAGTCAAAAACCCAATCTAGTTCACTTCATCTTCCAAGACTGGTTAAAAATAGTCCGAGGACAAGCGACAACGATAGTGTTCCCTCAACCGTTGGCATACTTTCTTCAACGCCTCAAGATAGACAGCAGTTGCGAAACCGGAGAACTGCCCTCTCCCAAGAGCGTCCTCAACATCGGGACCCTCCATCACATGGGATACTACAAAGATATCCGAGGCAATTGGACGAAAAAGAGGGAACAGCAACCTGCTGAGGCTGAGGATGACCACACTGCTGAACCAGCACCTGCAGCACCCGCTCCAGAACCGTCGTCCTCCACGGCTGCGCCAACTGCACAAACATCGTCTCCTGCTGACTTGGCGCTGATCGTGAAGATGATAAGCAACCTCAGTCAGAGGATCGATGAAGGACATACCACTCAGCAGCGTATGATTGCCGAATTGACTCAACGAGTGGATAGGATTCAAGACACTCAAAAGGCGATGTTCGATAGATTTCAAGACACTCAAGAGGCAATGTTCGATGAACTCCAAGTGACGCGCACGCATGTTGAGGAGCTTTTGGATCGTGATCCTCCCTCACATTAGGCATTAGGTGCTTAGATTTAGTGTAGTTGCAACATTGTTAAGCTACTTAATGTTCTTTGTGAAAAATTTGCTTGAATGAAATGTTGATTGACTTGTGTTAATGAAATGTCATTCTTGTGTTAATGCAAAATATTATTTTGAAATGATGAGTATTCCATTCTTGTCTTATTGATATGATAAAAAGGGGGAGAAGTCACATAAGAAACAAACATGCATGTTGTTATGTTTGTGTTCATAGCTTACAAGAATGATTTAATTGAGGGGGAGTTAAGACATGTGTAAGGATGATAGGATGATTTAATTGAGGGGGAGTTAAGAGCTAGAGCTGACTAAGGGGGAGTTAAGATTTAACTAAGGATGAGTTAAATCTTTAACAAAGTCAAAAGCTCACAAAAAGGGGGAATTTTGAAAATTCACTAAACATGTTTATTGGATGAGTTTTGTCATATCAAAAAGGGGGAGATTGTTGAGTTAATGTATTTTGAAATGACAAAACATGTTAAAACAATAATGTTAAGATGGTATACAAACATGTTTAGAAGATATCAGGACCAGAACTTAGAGTTCTGCTGATGAGAGATCGATCTGGGGTATGAGAGATCGATCTCCTGGGATTATACTTGATGAGAGATCGATCTCATGATGGAAGAGATCGATCTGGCAAGCCTTAAAACGGTGTAAAGGGTTTAAGGTAAAAAGAGATCGATCTGCAAGGGTTAAGAGATCGATCTGCTCTAAGTCAGAGAACTTAGGAGATCGATCTGATAAGGAAGAGATCGATCTGCTCAAAGTCAGTGAGCTTTAGAGATCGATCTGGTGTATTGAGAGATCGATCTTGCCTCAAACAGAGAGGATAGGAGATCGATCTGCCTATTCGACAGATCGATCTTCCTCTGCCTATTTAAACTAACAGATCGATCTGGTAATGTATAAGATCGATCTCCCTGTGTATTTGTGCTTTGTCATTGCAGGATTTAAAACTAGGAGATCGATCTGGCCAAGATAGGAGATCGATCTGTCTGACCACTGGAGGTTCCCAACGGCTATTTTCTTCAAATCTCAACGGGAAAAACTGCATTTAATGCCCCAACTACCCAACCTTCAGTATATAACCAAGCATTGAAGACAAAGCAAAGAGGGAGACTATCACTGAATATTCCAAACATTCTCAAGCTTTAATTCTTTCATTCATTGTATCTCTATTGCTCATTTTATTGAGATTAATTGTACAAGCTTATGTACTACAAGCTTTGTTAGTCCTACCCACTAAAAAGCCTTATTCTGTATTCATCCACACCTTAAAAGAAAAGAGGATTGTTCCTTAGTGAGTGTTATTGTAAAAGGGTGAATACATTTTCTGTATTGCTAAGGGTAGAGAGGTTATTCCTTAACCTGTAAAAGGAACTTTGTAAACTCTGTTGAAAGAGAGAAAGAAACCACTTGACAAGAAGGTCAAGGAGAGAGGACGTAGGCAAGAGTTGGCCGAACCTCTATAAGTCGCTGTGTTTGTTTTTCTTTCCCTCTCTTTGCATTAAATTGTTATATTGCACTGTTTTATTCATTATCACTTGTGTTTAAATTGTGATTGTTTTAAAATCTCCCATAATTGTTAGAAAACCGATTCACCCCCCCTCTCGGTAGAGCCAACACTAGACAATAAACTATGAAAATAAAACTAAGGAAACATAACAATGTTTAAGGAAAACAAACGAGATCATGAAAATGAGAATGAGCTTTCATTGAAAAATTAATTTAACAAGTTGTAAATTGAAGAACATGAAAAATGAATAGTAAAAACAATTTAGGAAAATGCTAACGGAAAAAAAGAAAAGAACAAGGAAAGTTTAATTCTAAAAAACTATTCTACCATAACCTACACTACTCCTACTCCTAAAAATTACATTAACCTCTACTCCTCAAAATTTCATTCCTTTCAATTGTCATCTTCCTATTTATAAGCACACTAGGGGCAAAATGGTAATTTTCACATCCTTGATGAGTTGGCATTTTTTTTTTTGGCCACTTGTCTTCACACCATTGGTCCTTGAAAAGATATTTCCATGCCATCGGTCTTCTTGTCCAATTGGATGTGTTAGGTGGCATGACTCGTGTTGTCCGCGTGGCTCAATCTCGATTTTAGCCCAATTTCGGTCAATTTTCTACCGAATATTCAAAACTCATCCGGATTTGATTTATCTGCAAAAATGAGAATTTTAATTAAATAAAGGGGATAATTAACAAAATAAATTGGGGATTTAAATAATTATTTAGGAAATTAAGCACAAATAATTCTAAAAATATAGAATTATCACACCCCCAAACTTGAGTTTTTGCTTGTCCTCAAGCAAAATAAAATGATTGTAGGAATGACAAGTACAAAACACAATAATTTTTCCAATATTATCCTCAAAGAAAAAGTACAGACTATGAAATCAAAGACTCACAATTACAAATCCAGCACTTAGAATTATTCAATCATAAGTCCTAACCCAAATTGGACTCCTTGTGAGTGTGTGAAAAATGTCAAAGTCAATTCACAGTACACTATCCGGATCAGATTATGCCATACAGTGAATACAAATTCAATGACAAATGATCATTCCCATAAGTTTGCTTTTCACTAATCTCTCCACTAATGTAGTCACACTCAATCAAGGATCAATAGGACTTCATTAAGCTTGTAATGTCAGGCTGGGGTTAAGGTATGATAAAGTCGATTTAGGTTCAGTTACCCCTTAACATGCATTACTTCTAGGATCTTAATGTAAGTGCTCTAATCATTTCCCCCAAACTTATTTCTTTTGCTAAACATTTTTTTTCTTGAATTTTTCTATTTTTTTCTTTTTCTTTCTTTTTCATCATTTTTCATTTTTTTTTTACATACTCCTTCACTATCACTTAATACCCATATAGCTCACAATATATCCAATGACTTTTCATGCTTTCGGGGTAAGGGATAGGAAAAAGTATTTAAGCTAAGGAAGCAAAAATAAGCAGGTGTATTTACAGAGAAAAGCTTATTTGGCCCAGATGGGTGACTAGGGGTAGAATATGTACAAGGAAGGCTAGAAAGGCACAAATGATCCAAAGATGGCCTAAATCATCTCCCTAATCAAGTGTGATCTAATATTTCGCCTCGAGATTAGATCAAACAAATTCTAGAATATGATGCACAAAATGAACTGAACAAATGCAATCCTATGTACACATAAGCTTTCTCTAAATAAATATACTGATTCATGACATGACATGTGCATAAGATGAGGCAATCGCAATCAGAATTAAGACAAATTCAAGAATTCAACTTCATGCTTTTCTTATAATCATGCTTCTAAGTTAATCAAAGTCATACTAAATCATGGGGTCATATCATCAGAATATGGGAAAACTACATGCTAAGCACTCAATCATCCCAAAATCAAACAATTTAAGCTCATTTTATCGAAAAAATTTTGAAAATTCCTTCTCAGATTTTCGAAAAAATTTTGAAAATTTTTCCAATTTTTCTTAAAATAGCTCAAGTGATATCCCCTCCCCCAAACTTAAAGTGCACAGCGTCCTCAGTGTGCATATAATATAAGAATTTAAGCTCAAGACCAGAGTACTCCCCTTTCTGATGTTGATGAACAATCGAAGCTTTGATTGAAAGCATAAAACGAGAAAAGAAACCTGCAAAATAAACAAAGAAAGAAACAACAGAGAAGAAAAATAAAAACGAACTATATACAAAGTGAAAGTGAAAACACAAACACTTCAAATGCAGCTGAAAAACACTACACTCAGCAGCAAGGCAAAGAGCAGGAGGATTAGCCAAAATGGTGATAGAATGTTAACAGTTAAATCCTCCTGAGCTCTCATTACTTCCCTCCTTCTTTGAGAATTTTTATGCTCAAGCCTTATATTCTCCTCAATCTTTATCTTAAAACATTCTTGAGAGTCATCAGGGAGCTTCAAAGGTTTGAAAACGTTAAACTTCACTTCCTGATCTTGGACTCTCATCGTCAACTTTGTAGCATCAGAGGGCGAGGAAGGCAATGAATAAGAAGAAGGTATAGATGAAGAAGCGCTTAGCTTTATTTCCTTGGCAGCCCGATCCTGATGTTCCTGCTCTTTCTGAGCTGCTTCGTTAGAACCTATGTGTTCTTCAACTATGTACTGTTCAGGTTGGGACTTAACTTGTGACTCCTCTAGCTCTCTGCCACTCCTAAGGGTGATAGATCTAACATGTTCCTTACCCTCCCCTTGCTTATCAGGATTAACTTCAGTATTACTAGGAAGGGTCCCTTGAGGATGTTGGCTAAGAGCATTAGCTATTTGTCCCACTTGAACCTCTAAGTTCTTAAGTGAAGCAGCTTGATCTTGCAGGATAGTCGTGAACATCTCCTCTAATGTATGCTTCTTCTCAGCTACTGGTGTGTGATAGAATTGGGGCTGCATGAGTGGTGGTGGTATTGGTGGTGGTGATGGATGATATTGAAATTGAGGTGGGGATGGATGATGTGGATGGTGTGGAAATTGAAATTGCGGCTGTGGTGGTACCTGAACCGGTGGAGCTTGAAAACTAGGGGGTCCTACAGATATGGGATTAGAAGTTTGCCCTTAGTTTTGGCTCCAGGAGAAGTTAGGATGGTTCTTCCACCCAGAGGTGTTTGAAAAAGGGTTGTTCTGTTGCGTTTGAGAAGGGGCAACATACTGAACCGATTCTAAGTTGAGCGGACACCTATCTACAGAGTGGGTACCACTACACAGCTCGCAGGAAAGAAAAGGACTTTGGACAGAATATATAGGGTTAGGACTATTGGGAGGATTATGTTGGGTGCTGAGCGACTCCACCTTCTTTGTAAGATTGGCTATCTGAGAAGTCAAGGTGGACATCCTGTAGAGCTCATAAATACCCGCCGGCTTCTTTGGTATTTGCCTCTCCGAGGACCATTGATAGTTGTTAGCCGCCATTTTGTCTAGCAACTCATAAGCCTCCTCCTCTGTTTTGCACATCAAGGCTCCACCCGAAGCAGCGTCCACTATGGTCCTATTTTGGCTTGTAAGTCCATTATAGAAAGTTTGGACTTGAAGCCATAGAGGTAGGTCGTGGTGAGGGCACTTCCTAAGAAGCTCCTTATATCGTTCCCATCCTTCATAAAGAGATTCAAAGTCGTACTGGGCAAAAGAAGATATATTGCTACGGAGTTGGGCTAGTTTAGAGGGAGGAAAGAATTTGGCTAGAAATTGGTGGGCTAACTCGTCCCATGTGGAAATTGATCCCGGAGGCAGAGAGGTCAACCAGTGTCTTGCCCTATCCCTAAGTGAGAAGGGGAATAATCTAAGCCTGAGTGCATCGTCTGATAATCCATTATGCTTGAAGGTGTTGCATAAGTCCAAGAATTGCCCGAGATGAGCATGTGGGTCATCGTGTGGAAGCCCACTGAACTGTAGAGAAGTTTGGATCATCTGGATGATTGCGGGCTTAATTTCAAAGTTATTTGCAGGGACAACTGGTGGCCTAATGCCGGAATAATATTCTTTAATTGCCGGCATCGCATAATCTCCAACAGTTCTAATTTTCCTATTTTCTGCCATGGTGAATTGCAACGGAGCTATAAGTTTCCTAGAGTCCTTTCGAATTTTTCGTTCGATTTTAGGATCTAGAGGAAAGCAATCAAAATTTCTGGCTCTATGCTTGCAATCATCGAAAAGTCCTTAGAAATATTTTTTTAAGTTTTTTAATTTTTCAATTTTTTTTTGGATTTTAATTAAGAGAAAATTTAACTACCCTAAGTTAAGGCTCTAAATATTTACAAGCTAGAATTATACCTAAGCATAATTTCACTGATATTAACTAATGGCTAATTAAGACTTCCCCGGCAACGGCGCCAAAAACTTGACACGCCCTAAGGGTATTACCGCAAGTGCACGGGTCGTACAAGTAATAATGAGATTTTGAGTCTCGAGTTATCGTCCCACAGAGAAGTTGACTAGCCTAATTAACTACCGGTTAATCTTACCCTAAGTATATCCTAGCAAATTATGAAATTAAAGTGGGTCATCTACTAATCTAGAATTGAAAATACCGAAAGCAAATAAAATAAAGAAAAGAAATAAAACCGAGCTCAAAGTACTTACAATACTCCAAGCAATTGAAAACAACAAACCTACAGAAGAAAATCAAAACCGTTAAAATTTAACTAACGCAATTAAAATAAAATGCAATCATGAAAATAAAGCAATACAATTAAACTACAATTAAACTAACCTAAAAATGCAATTAAACTACTTAATTAAAATGCATGAGTTTATCTAAATTAATTTTAAGCATTACCTCCAATACTAGAATAAAAATTACTTAGTACCCAAATTAAATCTAAGTTAAATTAATGCATTGAAATTAATCTAACTAAGCTACTAATTAAAATGAAAATAAACTAAACTAAAATGCATGAAAATGAATTAATGCCTAAAATGCAAAAGCCAAACAAGGCCATTTAAATCCTTCCCTCCCTTTACTGTTCATGTAACATTTATGCATTTCCAGGTGGTCTGTCTCGGGTTGGTAGCTGTTGCCCGCTGGTCCGCTGCTTTCGTTGTTGTTTCCGCTGGTCCGCTGCTGTTAGCTCATGGGTGAGGCTTGTTGTTCGGTCTCCATCTCGGTCTGTCGTGCAATACTGTCCCACTGCTGTCCCAGGTTACAGCTATGCTCTCGGTTCTGCTAGGCTCACCAACTCTGCTCGGTTCCGTGTGCTTCACATCTCCTGCTCGTCCAGGTCCTGTCTCGGTTGCAGACTGCCAACTCTCCAGGCTACTCGGTTTGCTGTGTCAAATCGGGATGCTGCACTGCTTGCTTTCGGGTCTGCTGTGTCCTGCACTGCTGCTCCAATTCCTCGGCTATCGGTCTGGACAGCACTGCTCTCTCTGCAGTTCTGTGTTGCTCTCGGTCTGCCTCCCTACATCCATTATCTTTCCATAATACATTATCAGCAATCAGCAATGTTACAAAGATTTGAAGATGAACAGTAATGAACAACACAAAACAGAGGAGAACAAGTGGATGCGTGTGATTCCAGCAACTTGGGGTGCTTCCCTCCTTTCTCCAACCGAGATTCACTTTGCCATTGATGTAGATAGATGCTAAGCATCTACCCTCATCAAGGCATCAAAACCGACAGGCATGAACAAGGGAAGAACATGTTTCCCGTTTGCATCAAGGGAGCTTACACCGAGAGTAAAAAAAATAATAAGGATTGCTTTAACATGAACAAAGTATGAAACCGAGAATGCATTTGCTAGACAATAAATTATGAAAATAAAACTAAGGAAACATAACAATGCTTAAGGAAAACAAACGAGATCATGAAAATGAGAATGAGCTTTCATTGAAAAATAAATTTAACAAGTTGTAAATTGAAGAACATGAAAAATGAATAGTAAAAACAATTTAGGAAAATGCTAACGGAAAAAAAGAAAAGAACAAGGAAAGTTTAATTCTAAAAAACTATTCTACCCTAACCTCTACTACTCCTACTCCTAAAAATTACATTAACCTCTACTCCTTAAAATTTCATTCCTTTCAATTGTCATCTTCCTATTTATAAGCACACTAGGGGCAAAATGGTAATTTTCACATCCTTGATGAGTTGGCATTTTTTTTTGGCCACTTGTCTTCACACCATTGGCTCCTTGAAAAGATATTTCCATGCCATCGGTCTTCTTGTCCAATTGGATGTGTTAGGTGGCATGACTCGTGTTGTCCGCGTGGCTCAATCTCGATTTTAGCCCAATTCCGGTCCATTTTCTACCGAAATATTCAAAACTCATCCGGATTTGATTTATCTGCAAAAATGAGAATTTTAATTAAATAAAGGGGATAATTAACAAAATAAATTGGGGATTTAAATAATTATTTAGGAAATTAAGCACAAATAATTCTAAAAATATAGAATTATCAAGTAGCCCAGTGAGGACTGAGGCGTGGTATTTTGGACTCCACTGCATCTCCATCGCTTAGAGGTATATACACAGTGATTCTTTTTGTATCTAAACAATGTAAAAGCACAGTATTCTTTTGAGTTGTAATTATGGGGGATGTAGATGTCAGTAAAACATGTTTTCGTATAAGTACATGATTAAATGCAAATGTATGACATCGTTTTAGTTAACTGAGAATGAATGAGATGTGGTGTTTATTATTGACTCACAGCCCAACAGTGTGTGGTGAGTTAGTTCACGATCGGGTAAGGTAACAGTAAAACGCGAAAAATTTTCAGTGATTTTCGGTTAAAGAGAATGGAATTGGGTCGTGACAAGTGGTGCTCTCAACTACCCACCATGGATATAGGCACTCTTACCAAATCACAAAAAATCTTTTGTATTCTTTTAATTTGATCTGCACTATTCACACCAAAACAATCACCAAAATAGCTTACAGTTGTGTTGAAGTTTGATGAGTAAAGGGAAAGAAAAAAGATTGAAGCATTGCACTGCTATAACATTTATTAAACGGCTAATGTTTTGGCAAATCATTAATGAAGCAGTTTTGAAAAGTGAACGTCTTTGAGAAACTCTAGACCATTTAAGTCAGCAATTGCAACGAGACACTACGTTAGAAGTTTTAAGAAACTGATAATAATTTTTAGGTGAGAAGCTATAGGACTCAAAATTCGATATCTATTCCTTAAGGATTCATCATTGTAAACATTAATTATGTTATTGTGAATCCTAACACAAGTTATATTTCAATTCCAAGACAAATTGACTTAAGTAACAACCTCAAATGCCTTAAAAGTGTAAAATATGAGCAATGGTGAGCTTAGAGTGAACTGATTGGAATCCAACCAACCCAACAGAATATATTGACTAAGGACATCAAAATATAGGTATGTCAAGAAAGGAAGTTGGTTTGGTTTGGTCTCGGTAATGCTGGAGTGGTGAAAATACCCAAAAGGGTCAAACGAGCTCAAAATCAATCGTTTGAGCTGTTTTTAGCATTTTCAGCTATCAAAGGTAGCCAAAACACAAAGATGAACTAATCAAACATTGAAATTCATATATTTGGGCTATTCCACATTAGTTAAACATGGTCAATGGTCAAAGTCAAGGAAAAAGTCAGAATTGAAATGTGGACTTTGACTAAGTAACCAAACCATGGTTAAACTTAACCCAATCATGGTTAATGCATGGGAGAAATAATCTTGGGCTAGGAAACATAAAATTCAGCACATTTCACTTAGTAAATTGATTAAATGCAATTGAGCTAAATTGAATATGGACTGAAATGAATAATTGCTAATGGGTTTAACTAGTGAAATTTTAAAGGCCCATTATGCAAGAAATAGACATGGGCCGAAATTGGGCTAAGCAATTGGGTCGAATGTGGGCCCATTTAAATGCATAAAATATAGGCCCAAATGAGTGAAAAATCCAGCCCAATGAATCTGATTTTTAGGCCCAAACTAAAAGCTCATTTGGATTTAAAGATCAAGCCCAATAGAAACAGTTAAAGCCCAAAACTAAAGTCCAAACTTAACCAAGCCCAAACCAATTTCAAGCCTAACTTATGGGCTGATTTTTTTGGGATTAAATGACTAGAAATTAAGCTTAAATTTCCAGATATCTTGCTGCCTTGGCCAATGTCTTTTCATCACCAAAATAAGCACCATTTTAGTTTAAGTGTTTAAACTTTCTCTCTCTAGCAAACACCTACCTACAAGCATAATTGGAATTCAGCAAAGTTGTTCCATATTACAAGGGGATTAACGTATCCAAAACTAGTATCCAACTAGTTGAACATATTACAAGGGGATTAACGTATCCAAAACCAGCATCCAACAAGTTGAATTGAATAAGCAAATCAACCCCACAAGTTTCGACCAAATTGGAAAAAAACAAGCTAGGTGAGTTTTCTTTCCACTAATCTTATATATGTTAGTCTAGTGAATTTATGGAGTAGATTGGTATAGAAATTAGAATGGAAAACAACCCATAAGCTAGAGATTTAGCTTTGGTTGAAATGGGTATGGTAGTAGTGATTCTTATGTGATGTGTTTAATGATGGTTGTGTGATGATTATAACATGTAGATGATGATGGTGTAAATGGGCGAAATCAATTTGTAAGAATGGATGGATTTATTATTCATGCATATAAGGTGTTTGATAAAATGCCTTAATGAACTAGGTTAATGGTTAAGACAAGCATGCCAAATGTTTGTGAAAATACCTAAATGAGCTAGAAATGGCTTAAGTTAGCGAGAATGGTGCCTATAGGCTATGGCCTCCAAGTGCTCGGCAAAATGCCACAATGAGCGAGCTAGTGTAATGGACGGCCACCATGGCCCGAACACAAGCCATGGACAGCCCAAGTTATGTTAATGGGCCTAATAAGCTAAATGAGCCTTAATGGAAAGAATAGAAAGGTTGAATTGGGCTTAAGATAGAGTTAGGCACATAATAAGAGGCAATTCGGCCCAATAAGATGAATTGGGCCCAAAACATTAATTTTATTGTAATTAGCTTATATACGAGTGTATAAGGATTAATTTACGTGATTAATGATATTCTGTGTCTCTAGAGACGTAATTAGAGCTAAACGGAATAGGTGATTAACATCGTTGGAAAATAAGCGCGATCGACCTATATCGAGGTAAGGGATTTATGTTAGTAGCTAGAGATAGCTATACGTACACGTTTTGACGTGATTTAACTGAAAATATACCATAGAATATGTAAATATCGAAATGACAGAATTTTAAGCCTAATGATAAAATCACCCATTTCAGTCTAAATTGCAATGCAAACATACTTGCACTGCACCACTACATGAATTGCATATTTTGAAAGTTTTACTATCCATTACTATTTATAACTGTATAATGATAGATTGGCTCAAGATTTTACTATCTGTATTAAACTGTACATTTTTCAAAGTTAGACGTGCTTAAGTGAGAGCAATTCGATGGATGAGTGACCAAACAGGAAGTTTCCACTCTTGCTTCATTTTTACACCGTTTTACGTACTGAACTCCATTTTGAGTACCGTTTTTGATGGAATTGAGTCGTCTATCTCTTTTATGAGCGAAACCTACTGAAGCTTTCGTATAGACTGTATATCACACTGACTTGCTCGCATTGGATTTTGAGAGAAAGGCACTGGATATTGATTGACTGAATACTGGGGTCCAAGTAGTACATTGTACCATGTAAATAACATGGAGTACGTTGTACCATGCCTAAGTCTTTGGACTACTGAACTGAACTGACTGGCCGACGGGTTAGATTGACCCCCTCCCTAGGCAACTGGATACCCTCGCACACCTGAGCCGTGCTGCTTGGGATCCCTGATTATGGTCATATGTCTTATACTGTTTACTGTGCTTCCTACCTAGTCTCTACTGAACATAATTTATATTGAGTCAAGGTAAACCTGGGGGGGAATCTAAGCCCTAAGGGGATGTGTAACGACCCTTGACCCTTGAAAATCGGGGGAATTTTTTTTTGAACTTAATTTACCCACTTATTCCCTTATTCACTTAGGTTGTATTCATGTTCAGTGTCAAATCACCTTTCCTAATTCTTTAATCCGTAATTATATTTGATTTCCATATTTTGGCTTATATGGCTGATGGAAATTTCGGCAGCATAACGGCTTATATATGAGCCTACCCACCTGCAATTCAATTGTTTTGACAATCCTAGATATCCACAACTACCAAGCATGCTTTCCAACAATCCTGGATATCCAAAACTACCAAGCATACTTTCCATTTTGATTCAATACCAATCATCTCAAAATATAATCCAAAAGTAATGTTCTTTAAATTGTTTTCCTTACAAATTACATCCCAAAAAAAAGTTTCCAATATATGTTTGTGCATCCAAATATGTCTGGTAAAGGAATACAATTGTATACCTTTGCTGCGTGTACAAAAAGTAGCCTAGGGTAGCTCTTTCCCATAGCCTACGTCGTGTACGCGGCAGGTAGCGCCCACAGATCACTGCAAATGGTCTAAGAGGTAGAGGGGTGGGCTTTTGGAAAAAACTCAGTAAACACCATGCATTTAAAACGGTCTTAGTGATTCAAGTATGTAGAAAGACATAAATATACATATGATAACTACTCTCTGAAAACTAATATGAAAGACCTTCGAAAATAAGAAAGTCGAAAACATCATGATTCAAAATGTAATTCTTTACATGCTTGTATTTAACAGTTATCACATATCTTTTTCGTATTTTCAGAATTCCAAAGCAAGATTACATGCAAAATCACATATCACAAAATCAAATTCTGAAAACAAAGTTTAATTCAAATAGAGACTACATTGGCCCATATAATTATCATGCAGCAAATAACCAAATCATCATGCGGCAATAACCAAGTCATCCTCCATAGAGGGAATTCAGAACCTATGGCCATGGTAAGGCTGTAGACGGGATCAAGATCGTACAGCATTTAGACACCCGAAGGTGAAGTTTAGACGCCACAAGGGCGAAGTTCAGATGCCATGAAGGCGAAGTTCAGACGCCACGAAGGTGAAGTTTAGACGCCATACAGGCGAGGTTCAAACGCCACACAGGTGGAGTTCAGACGCCACACAGGCGAAGTTGACATGCGTTAGCATACAACATAAATGGCCCTTAGTCTCAAAACATATTATAGTTTTCATATATAAAACTATCGAAATAAAATCAACTTATTCAAAAGATAGTTTCAGAGAGCATACTTTTGTTCAGAACACAAATTCAGAAACATGTTTTTATTTAGAAAGACCAACTTTAGGAAATCACATTCTTTCTCGAAAAATAAAAGCAGAAAACATGTTCGAAAATCAAGTTCAAATCTTTGTAAACTGTCCTTGATCATGGTTCAGAAAGTAAACTATTACCGTTTTAAATTATACCCCCTTACCTCGATCTATCAAAAATCTTGAATTCGAGTGGTAACGCCTCCTAGTACCTCTTTTAATTCCTTCTACAATCACCTACACCGAAATTGTATACTTAGCACTCTATTCATGCGAATTGTCCAAATTGCGTTAAAATCGTAACCTACGTGTGTACGTATTATTGTACATACCTAGGCCAACACGCATGTTTATATATTTTCATTACTATATATATATATATATATATATTTTGTACATACAAATATTAACATACACATTTATTACATACATCTACATGTATATACACATAAATATATATATTTATATACTCCTATATATATGTTATTATTTGTTTTCATTTTTCCTTATCACATGTATATATTCTTTGTATGTACATATACTAGCACACACATTTATCTTATACACCTATTTGTATATACACCTAAATATATACACACATTTATTTTATCATTTAATTTCCTTATTCATCATCACATAAAATATATATATATATATTGTCTATTTCTCATATTTTCCATTTATTTTCCATATCTAATCTAATTTACATTATCATGCTTATAAACACAATCACATATATATACATGTACATTAAATATACATATATACATATATATTTTACCTTTTCTTTTCTTTCTCTCTTCTTTCTTTTTTTTTTCTTTTCTTTTCTCCTTTTCCTTTCTTCCCTCTCGGTCAACTTCTCCCTCAATCTCCCCTGCCTCTCGGTTTCACCTCCAGCAGCAACTCCCTCAGCTTTCTTCTTCTTTCCCTTCTCGGTTTCACTTCCAACTCTCTTCCTCGGTTCTGTTTCTTTTCCTCAGCCCGTGGCTCTCGGTTCCAGCTTCAATTTTCCTGCTTGGTCCTCTTCCTCGGTTTGTTCTTCCCCTTCTCTTGGTCTGCTTCTCCCTCAATCTCCCCTGCCTCTCGGTTTGCTGCTCCTCTAATCGGTCTCCCTCTCCTTCTCCCCGATCGGTTCGCCTCAATCTCCAATCAGCAGTCTTTCTCCTCTTCCCTTCTTTTCTTTCTTTTCTCTCTCGGCCGATCAGTCCTTCTCCTCTTCTCTTCTTCTTCCTCGGCCAACAGCTCTTTCTTCTTTCTTTCTTTCTCTTCGTTCCCGCCCAGCAGATGCCTCTGTTTCTCTTTCAATTTTGCTCTTTCATTTCTTTTATTTCCAGGTGCGGGATTGGCTTCTTTTTGAAGCCAATTCCGTACACCATTTTGTCTATATACAATAATATTATATTATATATATATTATATTTTATATTAACACATATATATTATATTAATATATGTTTATACATTATATTAATATATATATATATATACATTAGTTGTTTGTTTATTGTTATTGTTTCCATTTTATTTTAAATATATTATACATTATACATTACAATATATATATATATATATTTGTTTATATATATATATATATATATATATATATATATATATCATCATTTATCCATTTTAAATTTGTCTAGTATATATATATATATTATACCTATATATATATATATATATATACATTTTCTTTCTTTTTTTGTTATAAAATCACCTAATGACAATATTCATGCCTTCCATGAAATTTTCATTATTTCGAAAATGAAGTATTATTGATATTTCATCATTCCTCATAAATCCCGATATAAGTTTTTACATCAAATTTATTTTCGATCCCTCCATACTTGCATTTGCTTCATCACATCCGGTATTTTCGGGTTCCCTGTTATTCACGGGCTTCTCGACTCCTATATTCCTCGAGCCCTACAACGAATATTCACACTTCCATTAAAATATATTATTTCCATTTTTATATAATCTAATTAAACGTAGCAAATTTGTGGGGTTTGCATTCTCCCCACCTTAAAAGAATTTGGTCCTCCAAATTCATTCGAGTCCATTAGAACAGATGCGGGTACTTCTCTTTCATGAGGCTCTCTAGCTTCCATGTAGCCTCTTCAATCGAATGGTGTTGCCAGAGAACCTTTACCAGAGGTATCGTCTTTGATCGAAGTGCCTTTTCCTTTCTGTCCAAAATCCGAATAGGTTGCTCAACGTAGCTCATATCCTCTTGAATGCTCAAGGGTTCATACTCAATGATGTGTGAGGGATCCGGATTATGCTTCCTTAACATCGAGACATGGAAGACATTGTGTACCCCAGAAAGCTGCTGTGGTAAAGCAAGTCTGTAGGCTACGTCTCCCACTCTCTCTAGGATCTCAAAAGGACCAATGAAGCGAGGACTCAACTTCCCTTCTTCTCGAATCGTATGATACCCTTGCTCGGAGATACCTTAAGAAATATGGAGTCCCCAATCTGAAACTCAAGTGGTCACCTATGCTTATCCGCATAACTCTTCTGCCTACTTTGTACGATCTTAAGTCTATCACAGATTATCCGAACACCTTCTGCTGCCTATTCTACCAACTCAGGAGCCAAGATCCTTATGTCACCCACTTCTTCCCAAGCCACTGGAGACCTACATCTTCTTCCATACAAGGCCTCATAAGGTGCCATCCCGATGCTAGCATGATAGCTGTTGTTATAAGCAAACTCTGCGAGAGGTAGATGATCATCCCATGAGCCCTTAAACTCCAAAACGCACGGCCTCAGCATATCCTCCAAGGTCTGAATGGTTCTCTCGGACTGACCATCAGTCTGAGCATGATATGCTGTGCTCAAGTTAAGCTGAGATCCCATGGCTTTTTGAAAATGAGCCCAAAATCTAGAAGTGAATCGAGAATCTCTATCTGATGTAATGCTCACAGGTGCCCCATGCAGTCGAGCTATCTCTCTCACATACAACTTTGCTAAAGCACTCAAGGAGTCTGTATTTTTTATGGCTAGGAAGTGGGCACTCTTAGTCAATCTGTCTACGATCACCCAGATTGCATCATGCCCCCTTCGGGTCCTTGATAAACCCATAATGAAATCCATAGTAATGTGCTCCCATTTCCAAGTAGGCACTGAAAGAGACTTAAGTAATCCCGCTGGTCTTTGGTGTTTGATCTTAATCTATTGATAAACTAGACACTTGGCCACAAACTCAGCTACATCTCTTTTAATACTGACCCACCAATACACCTTCCATAAATCATGGTACATCTTAGTGCTTCCCGGGTGCATGGTGTACCGAGAACAATAGGACTCCCTTAAGATCCTTTGTCGTAGGGTATCATCGTTTAGGACACATATACGGCCCCTAAATCTCATCAATCCATCCTCACCGACCACAAAGTCTGACTGTACATCCTGTTTTGCCTGACTGACCATGTCCAATAACTTCTGATCACCCCTCTGTCCAGTTCTGATCTGATCAAGTATACTAGGTTCAATCTGCAAACTAGCTATGAACCCAACATCTGTTGTTTCCACATTAACATTGAGCTCGACAAACTGCTCTAGCAACTCCCATTCTCTGACAATCATAAAAGAATCATCCCCTTTCTGCTTAAAGCATCTGCCACTAGGTTTGCCTTGCCCGGGTGATACAGAATCTCGTAATCATAATCCTTAAGGAGCTCAATCCACCGTCTCTGTCTCATATTTAGCTCCTTTTGATCAAATATATACTTCAAGCTTTTGTGGTTAGTAAAAATCTAAAATCTTTCTCCATACAGATAATGCCGCCATATCTTCAAAGCAAAAACAACCGCGGCTAACTCCAAGTCATGGGTGGGGTAATTTCTCTCATGGTTCTTAAGCTGGCGAGAACTATATGCAACCACTCTCCCATGCTGCATAAGTACACACCCCAAGCCCTGATATGATGCATCACTGTATACTGCATAGCCTCCAGACCCACTAGGAATGGTTAAGACTGGGGCGATAGTCAATCTTCTTGAGTTCTTTAAAACTCTGCTCACACTGATTAGTCCACTCGAATGGAACATCCTTGCGTATCAGCTTAGTCAGTGGAGTGGCAATCTTGGAGAAACCTTCTACAAACCTCCTGTAGTATCCAGCTAGTCCCAAAAAACTCTGAATTTCTGTGACAATTTTTGGCCTCTCCCAGTTAAGTACTACCTCAACCGTAGATGGATCCACTGACACCCCGTCCTTAGAAATAACATAGCCCAGAAATGCTATTTGTTCCAACCAAAATTCACACTTATCCAACTTCCCATACAACTGCTTCTCTCTAAGAGTTTGGAG
Source organism: Firmiana major (assembly GCA_033439115.1). Taxonomy (NCBI): domain Eukaryota; kingdom Viridiplantae; phylum Streptophyta; class Magnoliopsida; order Malvales; family Malvaceae; genus Firmiana; species Firmiana major. The sequence continues at coordinate 36,647,508 of CM065909.1, forward strand.
CATTAATCTCAAATGCTGCTCATGCTCCTCTCGAGACTTTGAGTAGATCAAAATATCGTCGATGAAAACTATGACGAACCGATATAGATACTCCCAGAACACCTCATTCATCAGGCTCATGAATGCAGCTGGGGCATTAGTTAGACCAAAGGGCATCATGAGAAACTCATAGTGGCCATATCTCGTCTTGAAGGTCGTCTTCCGAACATCCTCCTTCCTAATCCTCAATTAATGATAGCCCGATCTCAGGTCAATTTTCAAGAACACCGTAGCCCCTTTTAGCTGGTCAAATAGATCATCTATTCTGGGCAAGGGATACTTGTTCTTAATTGTGGCCTTGTTCAGCAGCCTGTAGTCAATACATAACCTGAGACTACCATCCTTCTTCCGTACAAATAATACCGGAGCTCCCCACGGGGATACACTTGGCCTAATGAACCCTTTGTCTAACAAGTCTTACAACTATTTTTTCAATTCCTCAAATTCAACAAAGGCCATCCGGTAAGGAGACTTCGAGATTGACTGAGTTTCTGGTGCCACATCTATCGTGAATTCTAACTTTCTCTCCGGTGGTAGTCCCGGTAGTTCCTCAGAAAATACATCCAAAAACTTGCATACCACTGAGATGTCTTGAATACTTGGGCATTTCGGACTAGTGTCGAGGATGAATGCAACATAACCTTCACATTAGCACATTCATAAAAAAATTTCATCAATAGTCAAAATCATAAAATCTATTCCTTAACTGCAAAGCATACATCAAACTTACTAGGTAAGGAGAAGGTTACAGTTTTAGAGTAGCAGTCTAAACTTACACGATTGGTGGCTAACCAATCCATACCTAAAATTACATCAAAGCCATACATGCCCAACAAGATTAGATCTGCTAACATGATCCTATCTCCTACCTTGATTTCACAATCTCTACACACTATATCAGTCTTTTGTGATTCATACTGTGAGACCCCGTATATGTATAGTTGTATATAGGTACATAGAAATGTAAATGAAATCATAAGTATGATGATACATTTGTAATGTGAAGTATATGTAATTTAAGTCCATAAGATCATGTACACACTTGTAATAAGAGTTGTGATTGTACGTACAAGTTACATTATGAATGAGTATGAAGAAATTAACTTAAACATGTGAGGAATGTGAATGGAATAGAATATGAGTAGTGTGGTAAAATGGAAGGAAGATTTACATAAGTTGTGCACTTCCATTTGATTTATATAATGGACCATTGGCTATACAAAGATTCTACACAAGTTTTAATGTGTATGAAGTATTAATGGATACCACTTTCAAGTCTCAAAGATGATTGGATGAGAAAATGACCATGATAGCAAATTAAGGATGTTTTGGTATAAGTTTCTGCAGGAAATTGCAGCAAAATCTAGAAATTTTGTAAGCCATATCGATCTCATAGGATGAGAGATCGATCTGGATGAGCCAAAAATGCTTCTATTTGGGTAAAGGAATAGGGCAGATCGATCTCCAATGAGGCCGGATCATCTCCTAAACATTCTGTAATAAAAAGATCGATCATCAAGCACACAGATCGATCTCAAGCTTTGACAGATCGATCTCATGCTTAAAATGCCATGAAAAAGAGGGATTTAAAGGGACCAGATTGATCTCCTCCTAGAGCAGATCGATCCCATCAAGCCAATTCTATAAATAGGAGCAGTGAATCTGCAGATTTCGAAAAAACACTTCACCCTTTTCATTTCAACTCAAAAACCTAACTTTCTCACTCCTAAATCCAGCCATTTTTAGTAAGATTTGAGGGAAAGCTATTAGAGACAAAGTTGTTCACATCAAAGAGAAGAACAACATAGTTGGGAGGTATTTTCCCCATTTGTTGGATTTAAGTAACAAGGTGCATTTCTATTGGAGCAAGGAGGAAATCAAGGTAGGTGAGTTTCTAATGCAAATACCCAAGTATATTTGTTTGGATATTGATGTGGGAAATGATTAGTATGCATAGAAATGATAGAAACTACCTAGAAAGTAAAGAATCCATCATAACCTAGAAATAGTCTAGTGTGAGAAAGTGGAATGTAGGAGTTTTAATGATGAATGAGTTATCTTAAGAGGATGATTATGTTGTGGGTATGATTTGGATGTACTGATATTGAGATAAATTGTGAGATTTACCACAATTGGTAAAATATATATTTAAGACATTGGATAAATGCTTAGTTGAACAAGTGTTAGAAACGTTAACTTAAGTGCTTGATGGATGAATTGCAGTTCCCGATGATACACCGGAGCAAGTCGAGATAAGAACGCGAGAAGCATAAAGGAGGAGAGTCGCACTCAAGTAAATTGAGGTAAGAGACTGTGTGTTAGATATAGAGATGTTCGTGCATATTTTACGATAATTTCATAGATATAATACTAGAATTAGTACGATACTACGATTCTATGAAATGATATAGAAGCATGAAATGTACTAATATATATATATGTATTGAGAAATGGGATGGGGCAAGGAAAAAGCATGATATGCATGTTTTCGATGTTTTTCTCAGTTTTGTATTAATATTGGTGATTGAGAAATGATGATGATAGGTTGGCTAATTTTACATGTTTTAGCATGGAGAGACATGCTGCATAAATAAACATGTTTTGAGTTTTAAAAAGAGAAAATAACCATCTATCATATTTGAGATGAGATTTGGTGTTGGAGCTCTAGCTCACACCCGTTTTAATGACTTTGACTATGTACTGGAGTGTTAGCTCGTACATGTTTCTATGCTTTTGATGTGCCGTGCTGGAGTTCAACTCGCACGATGGTTTTGAGAAAAGTGCTGGAGCTTTGCTCGCACCTGTTTTACTGAGTTGAGGTAAACCTGGGGGTCTAGGACCCAAGGGGATGCCAATCGACGACCTTTGAACGGGCTGGGCCTTAACAATAAATCTTATCGTGCTGGAGCCTTACGATGACTGCGTGTCACGCTGCATGCTCACCTGGTATATGAGACAGGATGAAAAGTCAATCGGAGTTGGAGTATGGACTTGGGTCCACAGTTGTACGTAGTACTATGTAGTTGTCCATTGGTATTTTATGTACCGTGCTGGGTGCACGTGAGTACGAGTATCGCGTAGATGACACATGGCGTACCTCATACCGTCAGTACATAAGGAGATGATGTTGATTGAGATGAGTCGAAGGGTAGGACTGACCCATCCCCTTTTAGACGAAGTGATGCCCTGTGCACACCTGATCAGTGAGGCCTGAGATCACTGACTGTGGCCATATTTCATGGATATTTGATTGCCTAAAATTCCATTCCTATCTCAGAGATTCCGAAAACAGATACAACTCAGAAAAGAAAGAGATTTGAGGAAGAGATATGATCGAGAAAGTAAAGAGATTTTGTGTTTTGATAAATCTCTAATTTAAACACTTATGCCGTGAGGGCATTGTTTTATGAATCATGTTTTAAAATGGGAGCATGACATATATGATTTTCATGAAAATGCAAATAAGAAATGTATGTTTAAAAGCATTTTCGTACAGTATTTCCATTTATAATGAAAACATGGTTTTGGTTTATACATGCATGGGCTATGTAGGTAGTACGATATCTACCTGCTAGCATTCATTTCCTTACTGAGCTGTGGTTTGCTCATTCCACTATTTTCCCCCTCCAGGTACTGAGAAGTAGGAGAGCGGTGGTCTCTAGATTCCTTTTTGCGTTGGACAACTCCTATCAATTGAAAAGGTATAAGAACAGTATACACAAACGTATTTTGTATCTATCTTGTCGTATCGCACAGTTATACCTTGAAATTGTAAACAGTTTTATGGGGATGTTATGTAAAGATATTATTATACAATTAGTTTTGTATATTTACACACACCTGGGAGTGTGAATTAAAGTTTAAATATTTTCACTGTAAATTCGAGGAACTTAAGTAATTGCATCGCCTCCAGCCCAACCGTAGTAGAGTAAGTATGGATAAAGGACACCTGAAAGTGGGGTGTGACAGATTTGGTATCAGAGCTTGGTTGGTCTGATGTAAGTCGATGTTTAGGACTAAGAAAACATACATCCCCAAGTTACTGTGCGATATTTAGATACAAATGTGTATACGGAGTTGGTAGTGAATTAAACGTTTGTTATAAATGCAGGAAAGTTATCAGGCTTGCGAGATATGCCTGAGAGACACCACAAGAGGGGAGAGAGCTCGAGAACTCAAGGGTAAAACGACAGGATTGAGAGGCACAGTAGATCGTCCTCTAGTTATGAGCCCCAGGAACACATAGAGGTTTCTGATCCTCGAATAGCCCGATTAGAGGAAGACATGCGCACGATGATGACCATGATGGGTCAGATTATGGCTAGGTTTGAGGGTACACCTGGTACAGCGGGACAGGCTGCACCGAATCCCCCAGCAGTTGCACCTAAACCTGAGAATGTTGCACATGCACTGTCTCACCTGTCACGACCCAATTCCATTCTCTTTAACCGAAAATCACTGAAAATTTTTTGCGTTTTACTGTTACCTTACCCGGTCGTGACCTAAACTCACCACACACTGTTGGGCTGTGAGTCAATAATAAACACCAAATCTCATTCGTTCCCAATTAATTAAAACGATGTCATACATTTGCATTTAATCGTGTACTTATACGAATACATGTTTTACTGACATCTACATCCCCCATAATTACAACTCAAAAGAATACTGTGCTTTTACATTGTTTAGATACAAAAAGAATCACTGTGTATATACCTCTTAGCAATGGAGATGCAGCGGAGTCCAAAATACCACGCCTCAGTCCTTACTGGGCTACTATGCACGCTCTGTAGGGGAAAATAGAGTGGGATGAGCAACCACACGCTCAGTAAGGCAATAATGTAAGCATGGTAGATAACTACTCTATCTACATGCTGATAGTGTTATGCATAAATCATTTATGGTAGGAGCATGAGGAATAAAACTATGCCATGTGAATATACATATATATCATGTATCAAAATCATGTGCATTGGCATATAAAACATGGTAGAAACATCATGTATAAATCATCTCATGCTCAATCTCATTTAAATTCATAAAAAGGGCAATTCATTAAGAAACCTCCTTTTTAAACCCACGTCATAAAACTCTTTCTCAAACACATACAATCTCATCACATTAATTCACAATCACAACCACATTCTCATTTCACAATTCACGCATGTGTATAAAAACTAGGTCACTATATCAAAAGTGCCTATGTGGACCATTACATCATAAATCATCCCAGACCACACGCATCCAGGTGTGCGGGGTATCACGCTGGCACGAAGATGGATTATCCCTCGCCAGACTTTCTCACCACATAACCATCATGCGGTACATCGTACTCCATGTGATATACACGGTACAGCGTACTCCGCAGACTCATATCGTGATTGGGGGTGCCATTCCTAGGTCTTACCTACCCCATACCAAGAGTTTTCCATATCCGTGAAGGAGAGCCTCCCTGCCGAACAGAGCCTCCCCGCCTAACAGAGCCTCCCTGCCTCCTCGGGCTTAAGGATGTTAGCTTAAGGATGTAGAGCTTAAGGATCCTTCCGTAAGAGAGCCTCCCCACCGAACAGAGCCTCCCTGCCTAATAGAGCCTCCCCGCCTCTTTGGGCTTAAGGATGTTGGCTTAAGGATGTAGGGCTTAAGGATCTTACCGTACCCATGTATGAGAGCCTCCCTGCCTAACAGAGCCTCCCCGCCCCTCCAGGGCTTAAGGATGTTGGCTTAAGGATCCCACCGTAAGAGAGCCTCCCCACCGAACAGAGCCTCCCCGCCTCTTTGGGCTTAAGGATGTTGGCTTAAGGATCCCACCGTAAGAGAGCCTCCCCACCGAACAGAGCCTCCCCGCCTAACAGAGCCTCCCCGCCTCTTTGAGCTTAAGGGTGTTGGCTTAAGGATGTAAGGATTAAGGATCTTACCAACTTTCACAGCCTTATACGTGTCACAATGTGCAAAATTGTGCGAGCAAAGCTCTAGCACGACTCAGGCATCCTCTCATAAAGAGACACGTACGAGCATAGCTCTAGTACGATTATACTCATAAGACAACTACTCAAAATCCACGTACGAGCAGAAGCTCCAGTACGGTTTATAAACATCATCATAGTTTCCAAATCAAGGTGCGAGCTAAGCTCCAGCACGTTTCATACAAATGAAAACATAGAAATCCAGCGCGAGCGAGGCTCCAGCGCGATTTATGTCATACAAATACGATAGGCGGCTCATACACAATCAAACAACCCCGACAATCGGGTTTAGCACTCACAAATGCTTTTCCACAACAACCATACAATACTAGCCGGCCCATCTACAAGCTTGCTTAAAACCAAGCAATTCGTTTTAGAAAAACATCAAAACATTAGATTTATGCAATTATTAGCCTTACTATCCCATTTCATAAAATCCACTTCAAATCCAAAACCACGCATATACTCCTCATCATTCACGAATACCATTAATCATTTATTTAAGCATCCATGCATTTCATAAAACATCCAATATTCACCCACAAGTTCAAAGTACGAGTAGCTACCTCTATATACTCACAAAATTCCCTTACCTGGAATCGCGATGTGTGATTCCACTTCCTTAAGCTGCTTACTCGTACGGTTCGATTCGTCTTCAACAAACTCTTCGGGATTGCATAAAATCGTATCCCGCATTATATTCGATCCATATAATATGACATCGTGCGTTCACTATAGTCAATTCGACCTATAGTTTTCTATTAATGCTTGTGAGGCCTCGTTTCATTACTTTATCCATAACTCGAGTCTATGGATCTTCTTAGGCCTATTAACTTATTCAAAATCGATATTAAATCGACATTAAGCCCATAGTGTTCATATTCCATGAATTCCCTCACTATGGCATTTACCAAGCATATACATACCCATTTTCACAATTCCTCCAAACTCACAATGTAATCTCATTTAACCATCTAAAATCATAAACATTACCTCAACAACAACTTTAGCAATGCCCATAAATCATAAACTCATTCAACCCATATATTCTCACATCATACCCATTCTAGGTTTTCTAGGTTACACCATTCCACCACATCCCTAGATAATTTATCCATCAATAGTCATGCCAAACAACTCCAAAATCAATTAAATAGACAATGTATTTGGATTGGAGTGTTAGAATCTTACCAAATATGATTTTTTCTTCTTGCTCCAAATGGCAATGCCCTTAACTCCTTCAATACCAACAATTGAAAAATGCCTTCACACTATGTTGTTCTTCTCTTTGATAGGAACAACTTTGTCTCTAATGGTCTCTCTTTAATTCTTGCTGGAAATGGCTGATTTTAGAGAGGGAAAGTTAGGTTTTTGGGTTAGAATTGGAAGATAAGTGTTTTTCCCGAGATTTCTTGATTTCCAGCACTCCTTATATAGAAATAGCTTGAGGAGATCGATCTGATCCAAGAGGAGATCGATCTGGTCCCTTAAAATCCCTCTTTTTCACGGCATTTTTAAGCATGAGATCGATCTGTCGAAGCGTGAGATCGATCTGCTCCCAAACAGGGAGCTAAAGAGATCGATCTGGGTGCTTGGGGATCGATCTTTTCACTACAGAATGCTTGGGAGATCAATCTGGCTCCATTGGAGATCGATCTGCTCTATTCTTTCGCCCAAATAAGAGCATTCTGGCTCTTCCAGATTGATCTCTCATCCTATGAGATCGATCTGGCCCTCATGTTTTCCAGATTTTCTGCAGTTTCCTTGCTGCAACTCATACCAACACATCCTTAAATCTATTGCCATGGCCATTTTCTCATCCATCCACCCTTATAACTTGAAAATGGCATCCATTCATACCTTATGCACATTGAAACTTGTGTGCATTCATTGTATGTCCAAAGGTATGCTACATGAAACCAAATGGAAGCATAACTCCATTCCATTTTACCACACTACTCATCTTGAGTTTCAATCACATCCATCTCTTGCCAGAACTCATTTCTTCATATTCATACTCAATGAAACTTGTATGTACATTACAATTCATATTACACATACATACATTGAATCCATGGACTTACATCAATCATACTTTACATTACAAGTCCATTCATATTATTTGATCCAATTATACACATTACCATTATACATATACGGGGTCTTACATTCTCCCCTCCTTCAAGGAATTTGGTCCTCCAAATTAGAACCAACTCACTCTTCAAAAAGTTGGGGGTACTTCTCCCGTATCAAGTTCTCCAATTCCTACGTGGCCTCTTCTGCCGTGTGGTGTTGCCAAAGAACTTTCACCAAGGGAATTGTCTTATTCCGCAACACTTTCTCTTTTCTGTCCAATATCCGAACCGGCTTCTCAACATATGTCATACTCTCATGGAGTTCCAACGGCTCATATCTTATCACGTGTGCCGGGTCCCGGGTGATACTTCCGAAGCATCGAGACGTGGAAGACGTTGTGGACATTTGCCAAGTCCGGTGGCAATGCCAACCTATACGCCTTATCTCCCACTCTCTCCAAAATCTCAAAGGGTCCGATATATCTAGGGCTCAGCTTGCCCTTCTTACCAAATCTCATAACACCCTTCGATGGTGATACCCTCAGAAACAACGACTCACCCTCATCAAACTCCAGTGGTCTTCGTCTCTTGTCAGCATAACTCTTTTGTCGGCTCTGAGCTGTCCGTAATCTCTCACATATCAACTGGACGTCCTCAGATGCCTGCTGCACCAAATTCGGAGCAAAAATCTGTCTGTCACCAACCTTTTCCCATCCAATAGGGGAACGGCATCTACGCCCGTATAATGCCTCATAGGGTGCCATCCCGATACTCGCATGATAGCTATTATTATAAGCGAACTCGGCTAACTGCAGTGGTCATCCCAGGAGCCTTTAAAATCCTGCACACACGCTCTCAACATATCCTCGAGGGTCTGTATAGTCCTCTCTGACTGCCCATCTGTCTGAGGATGAAAAGCGGTGCTAAAACTCAGTCGGGTCCCCAGCGCTTCCTGAAAATGTTCCCAGAAATGGGAAGTGAAGCGGGCATCCCTATCAGAAACAACGCTCACTGGTACACCATGTAGCCGTACTATCTCTCGAATATACAGGTTCGCCAACTGGCTCAGTGTATCGGTAACTCTCATAGCCAAGAAATGGGTGGACTTAGTCAACCGGTCCACAATAACCCATATGGCATCATGACCTCTACGGGTCCTCGGCAACCCCATCACAAAATCCATGGTGACATGCTCCCACTTCCATGTCGGTATCGGTAGAGGCTGCAACAATCCTGCAGGCTTCTGATGCTCTACCTTCACTTGCTGACAAACGAGACACTTAGCGACATATTTAGCAATGTCTCTCTTCATTCCAGACCACCAATAAACCTTGCGAAGGTTTTGATACATCTTAGTACTTCCTGGATGTATCGTATACTTCGATGAGTGAGCCTCTGATAAAATCATTCTCCTGATCTCAGGATCCCTGGGAACGCATACTCTGCCTCTGAACCTCAATAAGCCATCAGCACTCTGCTCAAAATCAATACCCACACCTGTCTGTATCAGCCTCAGCCAATCGATACACCGTCGATCGCTCTGCTGGGCTTGCCGAATACGGCCAATCAACTCTGGCTCTAGTCTCAAACTAGCCATGATCTCAAGTCTCTCAGATCCAGGTGGGGTTACATCTAAACTGAGGTTCGCAAAGTGTTCTAACAATTCATGTTCCCGTATCATCATATAAGACACCAACCCAAGGCTCTTTCTACTCAAGGCATCGGTAACTACATTTGCCTTACCTGGGTGGTACATGATTTCACAATCATAGTCCTTTAGGAGTTCGAGCCATCTCCTCTGTCTCATATTCAGTTCTTTCTGTGAGAACATGTACTTAAGGCTCTTATGATCTGTGAACACCTGAAATTTCTCACCATAGAGATAGTGGCGCCATATTTTCAAAGCAAATACTATAGCCGCCAACTCCAAATCATGTGTCGGGTAGTTCCTCTCATGATCCTTCAACTGTCTCGATCCATAGGCAACTACCTTCCCACCCTGCATAAGCACACAGCCCAGTCCCTGGTGTGATGCATCCGTATACACCGAGAATCCTCCTGAGCTGGTAGGAATGGTAAGAACTGGAGCAGTCGTCAATTGACGCTTAAGCTCCTCAAAACTCCTCTCACATGCCTCATCCCATGTAAACTTGACATCCTTACGCGTGAGGCGTGTCAACGGAGCAGCTAGTTTGGAGAAACCCTCTACAAATCTCCGATAATATCCTGCCAATCCCAAAAAACTCCTGATCTCAGTTACTGTCTTGGGCTGTTCCCACTGCACAACTGCCTCTATCTTGGATGGATCCACTGATACCCCATCCTTTGACACGACATGCCCCAGAAATGAGATCTATTCCAACCAAAAGTTACACTTGCTGAGTTTGGCATACAATTCTCTCTCTCGGAGGGTCTGCAGAACTATCCTCAAGTGCTCCTCATGATCTTCCCTGGACTTGGAATACACCAAAATATCATCAATGAACACTATTACAAACTTGTCCAGGTATGGCTTGAATATATCATTCATCAAGGCCATAAATGCTGCGGGAGCATTCGTCAATCCGAATGGCATCACCAAAAACTCGTAGTGGCCATAACGGGTACGAAATGCTGTCTTGGGTACATCTCCACTCCTGATCCTCAACTAATGGTACCCTGACCGCAGATCTATCTTAGAAAATACTTCGGCTCCCTGGAGCTGATCCAACAAATCATCGATTCTTGGAAGGGGGTACTTGTTCTTAATGGTGGCCTTATTCAACAACCGGTAATCTATACACAGTCGGAGGCTTCCATCCTTCTTCCTTACAAATAGAACTGGTGCTCCCCAAGGTGAGACACTCGCTCTAATAAACTCCTTCTCCAGCAACTCTTGCAGCTGTTTCTTCAGCTCTTCCAACTCTATCGGAGCCATTCTATAGGGTGGTTTCGATATCGGCTCTGTACGAGGCACTAACTCAATGCAAAATTCCATTTCCCTTTCAGGTGGTAGTCTTGGTAATTCATCCGGAAAGACATCAGGGTAATCCGTAATTACAGGTATGTCCCTCAATTCCGGGTGTGCCTCCTCTATATCGACCACATAGGCAATGAACCCTTCACATTATCCTCTCCATCGTTAGTAACATAAACTATCACTCCACATTCAATATTTATCATAAATAAATAATTTATCTCTCAAGCAATTAGCATTTAAAAATCATACTCTTTTATTTACCACAAGTATACAAGTTTCATATCATTTCTTTTCATCAAAATTTACAATAAGATTGTCTAATCCGGAAAACATCAATGTTTTGGCATGACAATCCATCACAACACTATTGGTAGCCAACCAATCCATTCCCAAAATTACATCAAAATCATTCATATTTAATAAAATCAGATTGGCTATCATTTCCTTCCCCTCTATTTTTAACTTACAATCCCTACATACATGCTCAGTCAATTGACTATCATTCATGGGTGTGGAAATCATCAACATTTTATCCAACAATGTTGGTTTCACATATTTCAACAATTTATGTGCAAAGGAAGGTGATATGAAAGAATGCGTGGCACCAGGATCAAATAATACCAATGCTTCTAAATCAAATATTCGGATGGTACCTTTAATCACATCCGTCGATGCGTCTGCAGTGTCCTGATCCAATGCATGTACTCTTCCTCTGCTCACACCCGCAGCCTGTTTCCCTTTTTCCTCAGCTGTAGCCCTCCTCCTCGGGGCTGTTGTCTCAACTGTAGCTCCCTCAGGCTCCTTGCCCTTCTGTGGGGCAATCTCCATCTTCTCGGGACAATACTTAGCTATATGTCCTAGTCTCTCGCATCTAAAACACACCATAGGGGTCATCAGACAGGGCCTATTCCCATGAAATCTCCCACATCTCCTACACTGATCAGTAGTAGGCCGTGGTCCTCCAATAGTCATGCCCCTCGGCGCAGTCAAGGCTGGGTATACGGGAGGTCTAGCAGCTCTCTCCCGCACCTCCTCAATCTTTGGCCTCTTCTCGAAAAATCTTTGGCCATCTCTTTTGGCCACTCTTCCAAACCCGGATCTCTTCCGGTCCCTGTCCTTTCTAACACTGACTCTCCCAAGCTCGGAGGCATTTCGCTCAAAGTCTTGCTCACATAACTGAGCCTTATGTACAACCTCCTCATAGGTCAAGATGTCAAAGGGAGCTAGCTTAGTCCGGATCGCCAATCTCAATCCATCCATGAACTTCTGTATCTATCGGGTCTCACTACCCATCGTGTCAGGGTCATATCTCCCCAATGACATAAACTTGGACTCATACTCATCCACAGTCCGGTTCCTCTGAACCAAATTCATAAATTCCATTCGTAATTTCCTCTGTGCGGTAGCTGGAATATACTGTCTCCTGAAGGCCTCTAGAAATATCTCCCACGAGATCTCAGAGTGTCTGGCCCTCAAAATAACCTCGGTGGACCTCCACCAATGCTCGGCCTCGCCTTTCAACATAAACACGGCAAAGGCTACCTTTTCAGCTGAAGTGCATCGAAAAAACCTATATAGTTTCTCCATCTCATACACCCAATCCTCCGTAATCACTGGGTCCTTCACCCCTCTAAACACTGGGGGTTTCAGCGCTTGAAACTCTCGCAACCTGCTCAAGTCGCAGTCATAACCCAAATCACTACCGCTCTGCTACGGAGCGATAGGAGAAGCTATATCCTGGGCTGGAGGTGGTGTAACCGTAGCTGTCTCAGCAGTCTGAGGTCTCTCCTCCTCTGCAGCTGCCTGTTCAGTAGTAGGCTGTGCCGCGGGACCTCGTCTGTCACCGACACCCAAGGCCTGCGTGACTATCTCCACCAAACTCTCAATACTCCGCTCTAACCTAGCGAAGCGAGCCTCAGTATCATCTGCTCTCTCAGCAGGGTTCTGTGGAGCCTGCTCAGTCGGTGGCTCGGCACGGCTCTCAGGCCTACCTCTACGGTCTCTAGCACGTGCTCTCGCCCCTCTACCTTTGCGTGTAACTGGCATAGTGCCTAACTTCCTGTATTATAATAATTCATTAAGCTCAATCTATCACGGTATACACAGTTATATCTAAACAAAAGCACAGTACTATGGGGATGTACTTTCCTACGTTTTATTAATGACTCACATCAGGCCAACACAGCTCTGATACCAATCTCTGTCATGACCCAATTCCATTCTCTTTAACCGAAAATCACTGAAAATTTTTTGCGTTTTACTGTTACCTTACCCGGTCGTGAACTAAACTCACCACACACTGTTGGGCTGTGAGTCAATAATAAACACCAAATCTCATTCGTTCTCAATTAATTAAAACGATGTCATACATTTGCATTTAATCGTGTACTTATACGAATACATGTTTTACTGACATCTACAACCCCCATAATTACAACTCAAAAGAATACTGTGCTTTTACATTGTTTAGATACAAAAAGAATCACTGTGTATATACCTCTTAGCAATGGAGATGCAGCGGAGTCCAAAATACCACGCCTCAGTCCTTACTGGGCTACTATGCACGCTCTGTAGGGGGAAAATAGAGTGGGATGAGCAACCACACGCTCAGTAAGGCAATAATGCAAGCATGGTAGATAACTACTGTATCTACATGATGATAGTGTTATGCATAAATCATTTATGGTAGGAGCATGAGGAATAAAACTATGCCATGTGAATATACATATATATCATGTATCAAAATCATGTGCATTGGCATATAAAACATGGTAGAAACATCATGTATAAATCATCTCATGCTCAATCTCATTTAAATTCATAAAAAGGGCAATTCATTAAGAAACCTCCTTTTTAAACCCACGTCATAAAACTCTTTCTCAAACACATACAATCTCATCACATTAATTCACAATCACAACCACATTCTCATTTCACAATTCACGCATGTGTATAAAAATTAGGTCACTTTATCAAAAGTGCCTATGTGGACCATTACATCATAAATCATCCCAGACCACACACATCCAGGTGTGCGGGGTATCACGCTAGCACGAAGATGGATTATCCCTCGCCAGACTTTCTCACCACATAACCATCATGCGGTACATCGTACTCCATTTGATATACACGGTACAGCATACTCCGCAGACTCATATCGTGATTGGGGGTGCCATTCCTAGGTCTTACCTACCCCATACCAAGAGTTTTTCATATCTGTGAAGGAGAGCCTCCCTGCCGAACAGAGCCTCCCCGCCGAACAGAGCCTCCCCGCTTAACAGAGCCTCCCTGCCTCCTCGGGCTTAAGGATTTTAGCTTAAGGATGTAGAGCTTAAGGATCCTTCCTTAAGAGAGCCTCCCCACCGAACAGAGCCTCCCCGCCTAACAGAGCCTCCCCGTCTCTTTGGGCTTAAGGATGTTGGCTTAAGGATGTAGGGCTTAAGGATCTTACCGTACCCATGTAGGAGAGCCTCCCTGCCTAACAGAGCCTCCCCGCCCCTCCAGGGCTTAAGGATGTTGGCTTAAGGATCCCACCGTAAGAGAGCCTCCCCACCGAACAGAGCCTCCTCGCCTCTTTGGGCTTAAGGATGTTGGCTTAAGGATCCCACCGTAAGAGAGCCTCCCCACCGAACAGAGCCTCCCCGCCTAACAGAGCCTCCCCGCCTCTTTGGGCTTAAGGATGTAAGGCTAAAGGATCTTACCAACTTTCACAGCCTTATACGTGTCACAATGTGCAAAATTGTGCGAGCAAAGCTCTAGCACGACTCAGGCATCCTCTCATAAAGAGACGCGTACGAGCATAGCTCTAGTACGATTATACTCATAAGACAACTACTCAAAATCCACGTATGAGCAGAAGCTCCAGTACGGTTTATAAACATCATCATAGTTTCCAAATCAAGGTGCGAGCTAAGCTCCAGCACGTTTCATACAAATGAAAACATAGAAATCCAGCGCGAGCGAGGCTCTAGCGCGATTTATGTCATACAAATACGATAGGCGGCTCATACACAATCAAACAACCCCGACAATCGGGTTTAGCACTCACAAATGCTTTTCCACAACAACCATACAATACTAGCCGGCCCATCTACAAGCTTGCTTAAAACCAAGCAATTCGTTTTCGAAAAACATCAAAACATTAGATTTATGCAATTATTAGCCTTACTATCCCATTTCATAAAATCCACTTCAAATCCAAAACCACGCATATACTCCTCATCATTCACGAATACCATCAATCATTTATTTAAGCATCCATGCATTTCATAAAACATCCAATATTCACCCACAAGTTCAAAGTACGAGCAGCTACCTCTATATACTCACAAAATTCCCTTACCTGGAATCGCGATGCGTGATTCCACTTCCTTAAGCTGCTTACTCGTACGGTTCGATTCGTCTTCAACGAACTCTTCGGGACTGCACAAAATCGTATCCCGCATTATATTCGATCCATATAATATGACATCGTGCGTTCACTATAGTCAATTCGACCTATAGTTTTCTATTAATGCTTGTGAGGCCTCGTTTCATTACTTTATCCATAACTCGAGTCTATGGATCTTCTTAGGCCTATTAACTTATTCAAAATCGATATTAAATCGACATTTAGCCCATAGTGTTCATATTCCATGAATTCCCTCACTATGGCATTTACCAAGCATATACATACCCATTTTCACAATTCCTCCAAACTCACAATGTAATCTCATTTAACCATCTAAAATCATAAACATTACCTCAACAACAACTTTAGCAATGCCCATAAATCATAAACTCATTCAACCCATATATTCTCACATCATACCCATTCTAGGTTTTCTAGGTTACACCAATTCCACCACATCCCTAGATAATTTATCCATCAATAGTCATGCCAAACAACTCCAAAATCAATTAAATAGACAATGTATTTGGATTGGAGTGTTAGAATCTTACCAAATATGATTTTTCTTCTTGCTCCAAATGGCAATGCCCTTAACTCCTTCAATACCAACAATGGAAAAATGCCTTCACACTATGTTGTTCTTCTCTTTGATAGGAACAACTTTGTCTCTAATGATCTCTCTTTAATTCTTGCTGGAAATGGCTGATTTTAGAGAGGGAAAGTTAGGTTTTTGGGTTAGAATTGGAAGATAAGTGTTTTTCCCGAGATTTCTTAATTTCCAGCACTCCTTATATAGAAATAGCTTGAGGAGATCGATCTGATCCAAGAGGAGATCGATATGGTCCCTTAAAATCCCTCTTTTTCACGACATTTTTAAGCATGAGATCGATCTGTCGAAGCATGAGATCGATCTGCTCCCAAACAGAGAGCTAAGGAGATCGATCTGGGTGCTTGGGGATCGATCTTTTCACTACAGAATGCTTGGGAGATCGATCTGGCTCCATTCTTTCGCCCAAATAAGAGCATTCTGGCTCTTCCAGATCGATCTCTCATCCTATGAGATCGATCTGGCCCTCATGTTTTCCAAATTTCCTGCAGTTTCCTTGCTGCAACTCATACCAACACATCCTTAAATCTATCGCCATGGCCATTTTCTCATCCATCCACCCTTATAACTTGAAAATGGCATCCATTCATACCTTATGCACATTGAAACTTGTGTGCATTCATTGTATGTCCAAAGGTATGCTACATGAAACCAAATGGAAGCATAACTCCATTCCATTTTACCACACTACTCATCTTGAGTTTCAATCACATCCATCTCTTGCCAAAACTCATTTCTTCATATTCATACTCAATGAAACTTGTATGTACGTTACAATTCATATTACACATACATACATTGAATCCATGGACTTACATCAATCATACTTTACATTACAAGTCCATTCATATTATTTGATCCAATTATACACATTACCATTATACATATACGGGGTCTTACAACACCCCGCTTTCAGGTGTCCTTTATCCATACTTACTCTACTACGGTTGGGCTGTGAGGCGATACAATTACTTAAGTTCCTCGAATTTATAGCAGAAATATTTAAAATTTAATTCACACTCCCAGGTGTGTGTAAATATACAAAACTAATTGTATAATAATATCCTTACATAACATCTCCATAAAACTGTTTACAATTCCAAGGTATAACTGTGCAATACGATAAGATAGATACAAAATACGTTTGTGTATACTGTTCTTATACCTTTTCAATTGATAGGAGCTATCCAACGTAAAAAGGAATCTAGAGACACCACTCTCCTACTTCTCAGTACCTGGAGGGGGAAAATAGTGGGATGAGCAAACCACAGCTCAGTAAAGAAATGAATGCTAGTAGGTAGATATCGTACTACCTACATAGCCCATGCATGTATAAACCAAAACCATGTTTTCATTATAAATGGAAATATTGTACGAAAATGCTTTTAAACATACATTTCTCATTTGCATTTTCATGTAAATCATATATGTCATGCTCCCATTTTAAAACATGATTCATAAAACAATGCCCTCATGGCACAAGTGTTTAAATTAGAGATTTATCAAAACACAAAATCTCTTAACTTTCTCAATCATATCTCTTCCTCAAATCTCTTTCTTTTCTGAGTTGTATTTGTTTCCAGAATCTCTGAGACAGGAATGGAATTTTAGGCAATCAAATATCCACGACATATGGCCATAGTCAGTGATCTCAGGCCTTACTGATCAGGTGTGCACAGGGCATCACTTCGCCTGAATGGGGATGGGTCAGTCCTACCCTTCGGCTCATCTCAACCAACCTCATCTCCTCATGTACTCACGGTATAAGGTACGCCATGTGTCATCTACGCGATACTCATACTCACGTGCACCCAGCACGGTACATAATATACCAACGACCAACTACACAGTACTACGTACAACCTTGGACTTAAGTCCATACTCCATCTCCGATGGACTTTTCATCCTGAACCATGTCTCATATACTAGGCGAGCATGCAGCATGACACGTAGTCATCGTAAGGCTCCAGCGTGGTAAGATTTATTGTTAAGGCCCAGCCCATTCAAAGGCCATCGCCTGGCATCCACTTAGGTCCCAGACCCTAAGTTTACATCAACTCAGTAAAACAGGTGCGAGCAAAGCTCTAGCACTTTTCTCAAAACCATCGTGCGAGTTGAACTCCAGCACGGCACATCAAAAACATAGAAACATGTGCGAGCTAACACTCCAGCACATAGTCAAAGTCATTAAAACGGGTGTGAGCTAGAGCTCCAACACTAAATCTCATCTCAAATATGATAGATGACTATTTTCTCTCTTTAAAACTCAAAACATGTTTATTTATGCAGCATGTCTCTCCATGTTAAAACATGTAAAATTAGCCAACCTATCATCATCATTTCTCAATCACCAATATTAATACAAAACTGAGAAAAACATCGAAAACATGCATATCATGCTTTTTCCTTACCCCATCCCATTTCTCAATACATATATATATATATATATATTAGTACATTTCATGCTTCTATATCATTTCATAGAATCGTAGTATCGTACTAATTCTAGTATTATATCTACGAAATTATCGTAAAATACGCACGAACATCTCTATAGCTAACACACAGTCCCTTACCTCGATTTACTTGAGTGCGACTCTCCTCCTTTATGCTTCTCGCGTTCTTATTTTGACTTGGTCCGGTGTATCATCAGGAACTGCAATTCATCCATTAAGCACTTGAGTTAACGTTTCTAACTCTTGTTCAACTCAGCATTTATCCAATGCCTTAAATATATATTTTACCCCTTGTGGTAAATCTCACAATTTTTCCCAATATCAGCACATCAAAATCATACCCACAACACAATCATCCTCTTAAGAGAACACATTCATCATTAATACTTCTACATTCCACTTTCTCACACTAGACTATTTCTAGGTTATGATGGATTCTTTACTTTCTATGTAGTTTCTACCATTTCTATGCATACTAATCATTTCCCACATCAATATCTAAACAAATATACTTGGGTATTTGCATTAGAAACTCACCTACCTTGATTTCCTCCTTGCTCCAATAGAAATGCACATTGTTGCTTAAATCCAACAAATGGGGAAAATGCCTCCCAACTATATTGTTCTTCTCTTTGATGTGAACAACTTTGTCTCTAATAGCTTTCTCTCAAATCTTACTGAAAATGGCTGGATTTAATAGTGAGAAAGTTAGGTTTTTGAGTTGAAATGAAAAGGGTGAAGTGTTTTTCTGAAATCTGCAGATTCACTGCTCCTATTTATAGAATTGGCTTGATGAGATCGATCTGCTCTAGAAGGAGGTCGATTTGGTCCCTTTAAAAACCTCTTTTTCACGACATTTTAAACATGAGATCGATCTGTAGAAGCTTGAGATCGATCTGCTCCAAATAGAGAGCTAAGGAGATCGATCTATGTGCTTGAGGATCGATCTTCTCATTACATAATGTTTAGGAGATCGATATGGCCTCATTGGAGATCGATCTGCCCTATTCCTTTACTCAAATATAAGCATTTTTGGCTCATCCAGATCGATCTCTCATCCTATGAGATCGATCTGGCCTGCAAAATTTCCAGATTTTGCTGCAAGTTTCTGCAGAAACTTATACCAAAACATCCTTAATTTGTTGCCATGGTCATTTTCTCATCCAATCATCTTTGAGACTTGAAAGTGGCATCCATTAATACTTCATACACATTAAAACTTGTGTAAAATCTTTGTATAGCCAATGGTCCATGATATAAATCAAATGAAAGTGCACAACTTATGCAAATCTTCCTTCCATTTTACCACACTACTCATATTCTATTCCATTCACATTCCTCACATGTTTAAGTCTATTTCTTCATACTCATTCATAATGTAACTTGTACGTACAATCACAACTCTTATTACAAATGTGTACATGATCTTATGGACTTACATTACAAATGTATCATCATACTTATGATTTCATTTACATTTTATGTACCTATATACAACTATACATATACGGGGTCTCACACATACATGGGTGTACTAACGTGTAACGTAAAATCTAGAGATTCAGGCTTAACATGCAATTTACGTGCGAAATGAGGTGATATGAAAGAGTGTGTGGAACCTGAATCAAACAGTACATGTACCTCATGATTGCAAATTAAAAGCTTACCCTGAATGGTCTCAGTGGAGGCATCAGTAGTCTCTGTGTCAAAAGCAAAGACCCTCCCATGAGTGACAGGCGTCTTGCCCTTCTCTACTGCGGAAGCCGGTCTCTGTGGGACTTGTCTCTGGGGAGCTTGCCTCTTAGGTTGTCATGGTAGCTTTAGGGCCTGTGAAAACTTATTCAGTGGGAATTACCACAAGTAGTGCACAATCAGGTGTCCCCTCTGTCCACACCTAAAACAGCTCATTGAGGACCAGTGACACGCACCTCTATGGAAATTACCACAAGTAGTGCACAATCTCTCGTACTGCTGGAAGCCACTGGTAGTCTATGGGGTAGCTATAGGAGTCGTGGACCTATTAATCCTAGCTCAAGACTCATCTATCCTCTGTCTCTTAGGCTGGCCCCTCCAAAAGTCCTGTCTCACAAACTCCATTCGCTTACTCTTATCCCTGGTCTTTCCTTTAAAGCCATACTCCGTCTGGGTGACATTAAGGCCCCTCTCAACCATCTGTGCTCTACCCAGGGCATCTTGAAATTCAGTAATCCATAACCCCAAAAGATGATCTCTGATAGCTGGCCTCAACCCTGCTAGGAACCTCTCAGTCCGACGCTCTTCATTCTGGAACGTTTTCGGATCATACCTCATCAGCATAGTGAATTTACTTTCGTACTCATCCACGGTCATACTGCCTGTACCAAATTCAGAAAGTCCATCCTCAACTTCTGCTTGGTAGCTCGTGGAACATACTGCTTCCTAAAGGCTGTGGAGAATGCATCCCAACTAATCACCGGATGCTGAGCAGTCAGAAGGATCTTGGTGGATCCTTACCAATACATTGCTTGGCCCTTCAGTATATAAGTTGCCATGGAAACCTTCTCAATATCTGAACACCCCAGAAAGTCTAAGATCTTCCCAAGGTTTATAACCACTCTTCAGCCTCTACTGGATCCTTAATCCCCTTGAATGTTGGAGGCTTCATCTTCAGGAAATCTCTCATCCTTTCGATATCCCTCTCCTCCCTCTTGGCCTGTACAGGAGGCTGAGGCGCCATAGGTACTGGAGGAATTAGTGGAGGAGGTGGTGGTGGTGCTTGTGAAGGAGTCGGCACTAGAGTAGGAATTGGTGCCGTGCCAGCTGAATCGAAAACGTTTACCCCCAGATGTTGGGCAACCATGGCAGCTATCGACTCCAAACCTTGCTCGAGGTGCTGCTCCAATCGCTGCTCGAACTGAGCCATACGAGTATTACGACTCTTTGGCTCTGGTGAAGGAAGTGGAGGTGGCTGAGCCTGCTTCCGAGGACGTTCGCATCTTCCGCTCATCATACAAGTGATCTAATACCTTCGCGTAATTCCAAAGATCAAACCTTAAATTCGTTAGGTATACATTACCTACAACCAGTCAAGCACAGACATTGGGATGTAATTTAATCCTTATTTTCAACACTGACAGTACTAGACAACCTTTGCTCTGATACCACTTAAACTGTAATGACCCTTGACCCTTAAAAATCAAGGAAATGTTTTTTTGAACTTAATTTACCCACTTATTCCCTTATTCATTTAGGTTGTATTCTTGTTCAGTGTCAAATCACCTTTCCTAATTCTTTAATCCGTAATTATATTTGATTTCCATATTTTGGCTTATATGGCCGATAGAAATTTCGGCAACATAACGGCTTATATATGAGCCTACCCACTTGCAATTCAATTGTTTTGAAAATCCTAGATATCCACAACTACCAAGCATGCTTTTCAACAATCCTAGATATCCACAACTACCAAGCATACTTTCCATTTCGATTCAATACCAATCATCTCAAAATATAATCTAAAAGTAATGTTCTTTACATTCTTTTCCTTATAAATTACATCCCAACAAAAAGTTTCCTGTCACAACCCGTTTTCATTCTCTTTAACCGAAAATCACAGAAAATTTTTCGCGTTTTACTATTACCTTACCCGATCGTGAACTAACTTACCACCACACTGTTGGGCTGTGAGTCAATAATAAACATCACATCTCATTCATTCTCAGTTAAATAAAGCGATGTCATACATTTAATAGTTAATCATTAACTTACACAAGTTATGTTCATTGACATCTACATCCCCCATAATTACAACTCAATTGTTACTATGCCATTACATTGTTTAGATATAAAAAGAATCTTGTGTATATACCTTTCGGCGATGGAAGCAGCGGATGTCCAAAAACACAATGCCTCAGTCCTCACTGGGCTACTAAGCACGCTCAGTAAAGCAATAATGCAAGCATGGTAGATAACTACTCTATCTATATGCTGATAGTGTTATGCATAAATCGTTTATAGTAGGAGCATGAGGAAGTAAAACTATGCCATGTGAGTATACATATATATCATGTATCAAAATCATGTACATTGGCATATAAAACATGGTAAAAACATCATGTATAAATCATCTCATGCTCGATCTCATTTAAATTCATAAAAATGGCAATTCATTAAGAAACCTCCTTTTTAAACCCACATCATAAAGCTCTTTCTCAAACACATACAATCCCATCACAACCCATTTTCTCAATCACAAACATCATCATCGTTTCACAAATCAAGTTTACAAGACTCGACCCCTCCCTCGGGTCTACCCTGGACAATCATAATCACACTTATAGATTAAAATCATGTAGTAGTAAGTAAATCAAGCAAGGAGACAGGTCACTATATCTTAACTGACTATGTTGGCCAATCGTCACATATCATCCCAGACCACACGAATCCCAGTGTGTGGGGTATCATGCTAGTATGAAGGTGGGTTAGTTCTGCGCCAGACTTTCTCAACTCAAGTAACCACCACGCGGTACATCGTACTCCATGTGATATACAAGGTACATCATACTCCGCGGCCCCATAACATGGTTGGGGGTGCCTGTCGTAGGTCTTATTTACCCCATACCAAGTGTAACCTCTATAGTCTCAAGTGCACGTGGGAGTACTCTTAATACCAGGTCCTAGCCCTTCATGGCCTTGCTCGCCCTTGTTAGGTTCCCTGATTCAGGTCCTAGCCCCTCACCCCACTCAAGAGGTCTGTTAGGCCTGTTGGGTTCCCTGAATGGATTATGTCAGGTCCTAGCCCCTCACCCTCACCCTACTCAAGAGGTCTGTTAGGCTTGTTGGGTTCCCTGAACACCAATCTGTATCTCTCACCACAGCCTCATACATACCACAGTGTGAAAACCAGCGCGAGCTACGCTCTAGCGCGAATTCATGTATCATAATAAATCACTTCGTACGAGCAACGCTCTAGTACGACATTTATGCATAAAACTATGAAGAAACCACGTACGAGCATAGCTCCAGTACGGTTATATGCATAAGAAAACCATCGAAAACCACGTACGAGCAAAAGCTCCAGTACGGTTTATAAAACATCGTCACAATTCAAATCAAATTGTGAGCTAAGCTCCAGCACGTTTCACACAAGTAAAAATATCGAAATCCAGCGCGAGCGAGGCTCAGCGTGATTTATGTCATACAAATATGATAGGCGGCTCATACACAATCAAATAATCTCGGCAACCGGGTTTAGCACTTCACAAATGCTTTTTCCACAACATCAATAAAACATTAGCCGGCCCATCTACAAGCTTGCTTAAAACAAAGCAATTACGTTTTGTAAAACATCGAAACATTAGATTTATGCAATTATTAGCCTTACATTGATAATTCTATACTTTTAGAATTATTTGTGCTTAATTTCCTAATTAATTATTTAAATCCCCAATTTATTTTGTCAATTATCCCCTTTATTTAATTAACATTCTCATGTTTGCAGATAAATTAAATCCGGATGAATTTTAAATATTTCAAGTAGAAAATGGACCGAAATTGGGCTAAAATCGAGACTGGACCACGCAGATAACACGAGCCTAGCACATCCAATTGGACAAAAAGACAGATGACATGAAAATATTATTTTTCAAGGAGCCAATGGTGTGAAGACAAGTGGCCAAACAATGCCAACTCATCTAGGATGGAAAAATTACAATTATACCCCTAAGTGTGTGTATAAATAGAAAAAGATGTCAATTGAAAAGGGGATAGCATAGGTTAGGAGTAGTTTTAATTTAGGGTAGAATAGTTTTAGGTTAATTTTAAAGCTTGTTTTAAATTTTTGAATGTTTTCTTTTTCCAACAAATAATTTGTTTTTACTGTTCATGGCAATCAATTTAATTTTTTATTTGCTCTCAGTTTGTTCATCTGTTTTGTTCTTCAATGTTCATTCGAGCTAATCAATTTCATCCATAACCGTCTTTGATTCTGATGTTTTGATGCGGGTTGGGTGCTGGGTATTATTTCCACATCAATGGTAATGTGAGATCATAGCAGTAGGAGGAAGATTGGAAGCAACCTGAGAGTTTTAGTTTTTTTCAAATTTGTGTGATTTACGGGTAGTGATAACTTGGGTTAATTGTTTTTGTTGTTGATCTTCACTTAGTTCTTTTCGTTTTTAAGTTTTTAGTTAGCAATGCACTGTTATTTGAATTTCTTTTCATTTTTAGTTAACTGCATTTCACTGATTCTGCATTTTACTGCATATTAACGATAGTTTCTGTTATTTTCTAATGCATGTTATTCATTCTTCTCGGTTTTGCATTTGTTTATCACTGCATTTCCTATCTTTCTTTTATTTAGTTATTGATTTTCACCTTGCTTTGTTACTTATTGTCACCATTCATCGCAGAGCATAGACTGAGTGCAACATGGTAGCAATCGGGGATTAACATCACACTATGTTTGGCTCTGTTTAAGTGCAATAGTATTGTTCAATTCTGGGATTGTTTGTAATCTGCATTGCTTATTGTTTTTGGTGGGTTATGTGAGGCACGGGTTAAGGTTAATGCATCAGTATTAAGTGGACAGCTAGAGCAGCAGGCAGTAGCTAGTTGTGGCAGTCCAGTGCAGGAGATAAGGGTTCAGTACAGAAACAAAATGTCGCAGAGCAGGTTGCTGGCAGGAATTGTTACAAATTATCGGTACGAGATTGCTGCATGAGGAAGAACTTCTGATGACCTACAACAGCACGTGGGCAGGACAGCAGTCGGGAGCATGATCAACAGCAAATGTAGGAGCAGAAGTCGTGACCTGAAACTAAGAGCAGTACAGCAGAACATGTCTACTGTAATTTAGCTTCCTGTATAGTAGAGTGCAGGAACTCATCTGGGCAGCACCTGGCCAAGCTGAGAATTACGCTTATATTTTGCTGGACCATACAAGAATGGATGCAGAAGCAACACAGGGCAGAGAATGGATATGTGCTCTGAGCAGGTAGGACAGGCCAGGGAATCTGCTGCGTGAGCAGGATTCGGGTGCCCAACGATTTGCAGAACAGATGACTGGTGCACATAGCAGTACAGTGCAGATCACAGTACAGTAGACTTGCTGTATAGCACCTGGAGACAACCGAAATCTGGAGTAGAGGACAAATCGTGAGCACCTGGACAACAGACCAAGTGAACCGTGAGCAGTAGCACCTGGAAATGGAGAACAAAGCAAATTTGTTGATGAAGACATGAACAGTACTATTAATCGGGACCACTTTGTTTTGCAATTTGTTAAGGCCATGTTTGGCCATGTCATTTTAATCATGTTGTTATAGTTTAATGCATTTTTAGTATTTTCATGGTTTTGTTAGTTGTTAGTTAGTTAGTTGAATCAATTAAAATGGTAAGTTAGTTTTAATATTTTTGCATGTTAATTTAATTTGTAGTGTTAATTTTTAGTTAGTAGTTAATTTTATATTAAATGTTTTAGGATTTTATTTTAGTTTAGTGGCATTTAGAATTTGATTCAAGCATTTTTAATTTAATCTTTATTTTCATTAAATTTTAGTTTACTTTAAATTGCATTTTAATTAGTTTACTTACATGCATTTTTATTTTAAGTTTGTTTAAATTTTAGTTTAGTTTAATTTTATTTCTTTATTTTCATATTTGCATTTTACTTTAATTGTGTTAATTAATTTTAATTGTTTTAATTTTCTTTTGTAGGTATTTTCTTTAATTGCTCGGAGTTCAGTAAGCAAATCTTAGTTCAGTTTTATTTTCTCTATTTTTTAATGTTTATTGTTTTTAGTAAGTTTAATTAGCCTAGTAGATCACCCCTTGCAACCTCATAATTTGCTAGGATATACTTAGGGTAAGATTAACCGGTAGTTAATTAGGCTCATCAACTTCTCTGTGAGACGATAACTCGGGACTCAAATCCCATTATTACTTGTACGACCCGTGCACTTGTGGACAATACCCTTTGGGCGTATCATACTATCCCATTTCATAGAATCCACTTCAAAACCAAAATCACGCACATACTTATCATCATTCATGAATACCATCAATCATTTACTTGAGCAACCATGCATTTCATAAAACACTCAATATTCACCCACAAGTTCAAAGTACGAGCAGCTACCCCTATATACTCACAAAATTCCCTTACCTAGAATCGCGATGCGTGATTCCACTTCCTTAAAGCTGCTTACTCGTACGGCTCGATTTGTTTTCAACAAACTCTTCGAAACTGCACACAATCATATTTCACATTATATTCGATCCATATAACAGGACATCGTGCGCTCACTATAGTTGATTCGACCTATAGTTTCTATTAACACTCATAAGGCCTCGTTTCATTTCTCGAGTCTATGGATTCCTTTTAGGCCTATTAACTTATTTTCTATTAAATCGATGTTAAGCTCATAATATTCATTTTTCATGAATTCCCTCACTATGGCATTTATCGAACATTTACATACTCATTTTCACAATTTCCTCCAAACTCACAATGTGGTTTCATTTAACCACTCCACATCATTCATATTGCTTCAATAGCTACTTTAGCATACCCATAATTCATCAACTCATTTGACTTTCACTTTCTCACACTAGGTTCAATCCATTTTCTAGGTTACAATAGTTTCTAACAAAACCTAGGTGTTTCCAACCATCCATACTCATGCCAAACCACTCCAAAATCAATTAAATAGACAATGTACCAGAGTTAGAGTGTTAGAATCTTACCAAATCCAATTTCTCTTCTTGCTCCAAATGTCAATGCCCTTAGCTCCTTCAATACCAACAATGGGATTTTGGGTTCCAACTATGTTGTTCTCTCTGTCAAGATGAACAACTTAGTGTCTAATGGCCTCCCCTCAATTCTTACTGAAAATGGCTGATTTTAGAGAGAGAAAGTTAGGTTTTTGGGTTGAAAATGGAAGGATGGTGTTTTTCCCGAAATTTTTAGATTTTCAGCACTCCTTTTATAGAAATAGCTTGAAGAGATCGATCTGCACCAAGAGGAGATCGATCTGGTCCCCTTAAATCCCTCTTT
This sequence comes from Firmiana major, assembly GCA_033439115.1. Classification (NCBI taxonomy): domain Eukaryota; kingdom Viridiplantae; phylum Streptophyta; class Magnoliopsida; order Malvales; family Malvaceae; genus Firmiana; species Firmiana major. Next base: position 36,675,031 of record CM065909.1, read on the forward strand.
TTCATAGCAATTTAAGCATGAGATCGATCTGTCAAAGCTTGAGATCGATCTGCTCCCAAACAGAGAGCTAAGGAGATCGATCTGTATGCTTGAAGATCGATCTTTTCATTACAGAATGGTTAGGAGATCGATCTGGCCCCATTGGAGATTGATCTACTCAATTCCATTGCCTAAATACGACTATTTTGGCTCTTCTAGATCGATCTCTCATCCTATGAGATCGAACTGGCCTTCATACTTTCCAGATTTTCAGCAGCAACTTACACCAAAACACCATTAATCTGCTGCCATAGCCATTTTCTCATCCATCCACCTTTATGACTCGAAAATGGCATCCATTCATACCTTATGCACATTGAAATTTGTATGCATTACTTGTATATCCAAAGGTCTACTATATAAAACCCAATTGAAGCATTTATATTCATGCAACTTCCTTCCATTTACCACACTATCTATTTTGAGTTCCAATCACACTCGTCACTTATAAGAACTCATTTCTTCATGTTCATACAAAATGAAACTTGTATGTAAATTGCAAATCATATTACATATGTGTACATTGAATTCATGGACTTACGTCAATTATACTTTACATTACAAGTCCATTAGCATTTATTGATCCAGTTACACACGTTACAACTATACATGAACGGGGTCTCACATTCTCCCCTCTTTCATGGAATTTGGTCCTCCAAATTAGAACCAAGTCACTCTTTAAAAAGTTAGGGGTACTTCTCCCGTATCAAGTTCTCCAGTTCCCATGTGGCCTCTTTCGCCGTGTGATGTTGCCAAAGAACTTTCACCAAGGGAATTGCCTTATTTCGTAACACCTCTTTCCTGTCCAATATCTGAACCGACTTCTCTACATATGTCATACTCTCATTGAGCTCCAACGGGTCATATCTTATCACGTGTGTCGGGTCCGAGTGATACTTCTGAAGCATAGAGACGTGGAAGACGTTGTGGACATTTACCAAGTCTGGTGGCAATGCCAATCTATACGCCTTATCTCCCACTCTCTCCAAAATCTCAAAGGGTCCGATATATCTAGGGCTTAGCTTGCCCTTCTTACCGAATCTCATAATACCCTTCGATGGTGAAACTCTCAGAAATACCTTCTCACCCACATCAAACTCTAGTGGTCTCCGCCTCTTGTCAGCATAACTCTTTTGCTGACTCTGAGCTGTCTGTAATCTCTCACATATCAACTGGACATCCTCAGATGCCTGCTGCACTAAGTTCGGAGTAAAATTCTGTCTGTCACCAACCTCTTCCCATCCAATGGGGGATCGACAACTGCGTCCATACAGTGCCTCATAGGGTGCCACCCCGATACTCGTATGATAGCTATTATTATAGGCGAACTCGACTAACTGTAGGTGATCATCCCAGGAGCCTCTAAAATCCAGCACACACGCTCTCAACATATCCTCGAGGGTCTGTATAATCCTCTCTAACTGTCCATCTGTCTGAGGATGAAAAGCGGTACTAAAACTTAGTCGGATCCCCAGCGCTTCCTGAAAATGTTCCCAAAAATAGGAAGTGAAGCGAGCATCCCTATCAGAAACAACGCTCATTAGTACACCATATAGCCGTACTATCTCTCGAATATACAGGTTCGCTAACTGACTTAGTGTATCGGTAGCTCTCATAACCAAGAAATGGGCGGACTTACTCAATCGGTCCACAATAACCCATATGGCATCATGACCTCTGCGGGTCCTTGGCAACCCCATCACAAAATCCATGGTGACAGGTTCCCACTTCGAAGTCGATATCGGTAGAGGCTGCAATAATCCTGCAGGTTTCTGATGCTCTACCTTCACTTGTTGACAAACGAGACACTTAGCGACATATTCAGCAATGTCTCTTTTCATTCCAGACCACCAATAAACCTTTCGAAGGTTTTGATACATCTTGGTACTTCCCGGATGTATCATATACTTCGATGAGTGAGCCTCTGATAAAATTAGCCTCCTGATTTTAGGATCCTCGGGAACACATACTCTGTCCTAAACCTCAATAAGCCATCAGCATTAAGCTCTACATCAATACCCACACCTGTTTGTATCTGCCTCAGCCAATCGATGCATCGTCGATCGCTCTGCTGGGCTTGCCGAATACGGCCAATCAACTCTGGCTTTAATCTCAAACTAGCCATGATATCCAATCTCTCTGATCCAGTGGGGTTACATCCAAACTGAGGTCCACAAATTGTTCCAATAATTCATGTTCCTGTACCATCATATAAGACACTAACCCAAGGTTCTTCCTGCTCAAAGCATCGGCAACTACATTTGCCTTACCCGGGTGGTACATGATTTCACAATCATAGTCCTTTAAAAGTTTGAGCCATCTCCTCTGTCTCATATTCAGCCCTTTCTGTGAGAACAGGTACTTAAGGCTCTTATGATCTGTGAACATCTGAAATTTATCACCATAGAGATAGTGGCGCCATATTTTCAAAGCAAATACCACGGCCACCAACTCCAAATCATGTGTCGGGTAGTTCCTCTCATGATCTTTCAACTGTCTAGATCCATAGGCAACTACATTCCCATCTTGCATAAGCACACAGCCCAGTCCCTGGTGTGATGCATCCGTATACACTGAGAATCCTCCTGAGCTGGTAGGAATGTTGAGAACTGAAGCAGTGGTCAATCGACACTTAAGCTCCTCAAAACTCCTCTCACATGCCTCATTCCATACAAACTTAACATCTTTTCGCGTGAGGTGTGTCAATGGAGCAGCTAGTCTGGAGAAACCCTCTACAAATCTTCGATAATATCTTGCCAATCCCAGAAAACTCCTGATCTCAGTTACTGTCTTGGATTGTTCTCACTGTACAACTGCCTCTATCTTAGATGGATCCTCCGATACTTCATCCTTTGACACAACGTGGCCCAGAAATGAGATCTGCTCTAACCAAAAGTTACACTTGCTGAGCTTGGCATACAATTCTCTCCCTCGGAGGGTTTGCAGAACTATCCTCAAATGCTCCTTATGATCTTCCCTGGACTTGGAATACACCAAAATATCATCTATAAATATAATCATAAACTTTTTCAGGTATGGCTTAAACACATCATTCATCAATGCCATAAATGCTACGGGAGTATTCGTCAATCCGAATGGCATCACTAAAAACTCGTAGTGGCCATAACGGGTACGAAATGCTGTCTTGGGTACATCTCCACCCCTGATCCTCAACTGATGATACCCTGACCGCAGATCTATCTTAGAAAATACTTGGGCTCCCTGAAGCTGATCCAACAAATCATCGATTCTTGGAAGGGGGTACTTGTTCTTAATGGTGGCCTTATTCAACAACCGGTAATCTATACACAGTCGGAGGCTTCCATCCTTCTTCCTTACAAACAATACCGGTGCTCCCCAAGGTGAGACACTCGGTCTTATAAACCCCTTCTCCAGCAACTCTTGCAGTTGCTTCTTTAACTCCTCTAACTCAATCGAAGGCATTCAATACAATGGTTTAGATATCGGTTCCGTACCAGGCATTAACTCTATACCAAACTTCATTTCTCTATCCGGGGGTAACCCTGGTAGATCGTCCGGAAAGACATCAGGAAATTCTACAATCACTGGAATGTCTCTCAATTGCGAGAGTGCCTTATCTATGTCAACCACGTAGGCAATGAACCCTTCATGTTATCATTTCCACCGTTAGTATCACAAGTCATCACATCCACATTCAAAGTAAACATAGAAATTTATCTCTCAAGTAGATTAAATAAAATCATACTCTTTTCATTTAAAACTAAGATACTCTTTTCATATCATTTCTTTTCATCAAAGTTTACAATAAGATTGTCTAATCCTGAAAACATCAATGTCTTAGCATGGCAATCCATCACAACACGATTAGTAGCTAACCAATCCATTCCCAATATTACATCAAAATCATTCATATTCAATAAAATCAAATTGGCTATCATTTCCTTTCCCTCTATCTTTAACTTACAATCTCTACATACATGCTCAGTCAATTGACTATCATTCATGGGTGTGGAAATCATCAACATTTTATCCATCAATGTAGGTTTCACATACTTCAACAATTTATGTGCAAAGGAAGGTGATATGAAAGAATGCGTGGCACCAGGATCAAATAATACCAATGCGTCTAAATCAAATATTCGGATGGTACCTTTAATCACATTCGTCGAAGCATCTGCGGTGTCTTGATCCAGTGCATGTACTCTTCCTCTGCTCACACCCGTTACTTACTTCCCTTTTTCCTCAGCTATAGCCCTCCTCCTCGAGGCTGCTGTCTCAACTGGAGCTCCCTCAGGCTCCTTGCCCTTCTATGGGGCGATCTCAATCATCTTATTGTAGAACCTCAATATATGTCCCAGCCTCCTACATCTATAATACGATACCAGGGGTATCTGACATGGCCTATGCCTATGGTATCTGCCACATCTCCTACACAGATCACTGGTAGGTCATGGTCCTCCAATAGTTATACCCCTCGGCGCAGTCAAAGTCGGGTACACGGGAGGTATAGCAGCTCTCTCCTGCACCTCCTCCATCTTAGGTCTCTTCTCAAAATACTTGGGCCTCATTTCCTGGCCACTCTATCCCTCCCGGATCTCTTCCAATCTCTATCCTTCCTGACACCAATTCTCTGAAGCTCGGAGGCATTTCGTTCAAAGTCTTGCTCACACAACTGAGACTTATGTACAGCCTCCTCATAAGTTAAAATGTCGAAGGGAGCTAGCTTAGTTCGGATGGCCAATCTCAGTCCATCCATGAGCTTCTGAATCTTCTCGGTCTCACTACCCATTGTGTCCGGGTCATATCTGCCCAAGGACATAAACTTGGACTCATACTCGTCTACAGTTTGGTTCCCTTGAACCAGATTCATAAATTCCATCCGCAGTTTCCTCTGTGCGGTGGCTGGGATGTACTGTCTCCTGAAGGCCTCCAAGAATATCTCTCATGTAATCTCGGAGTGTCTAGCCCTCAAAATAGCTTCGGTGGATCTCCACCAGTGCTCTGCCTCGCCTTTAAGCATAAACAGGGCAAAGGTAACCTTCTCAGTCGAAGTGCATCGAAAAAATTGATACAACTTTTCCATCTCATACACCTAGTCCTCCGTAATAACCGGGTCCTTCACCCCTCTAAACACTGGGGGTTTCAATGCTTGGAACTCTCGCAACCTGCTCAAGTCACAGTCATAACCCAAATCACTACCGCTATGCTGTGGAGCGATAGGAGAAGCTATATCCTGGACTGGAGGTGATGTAACTGTAGCTATCTCTTTAGTCTGAGGTCTCTCCGCCTCTGCAGCTGCCTGTCCAGTTGCAGGCTGTGCTGCGGGACCTCGTCTATCACCGACACCTAAGGCCTGCGTGACTATCTCCACCAAATTCTCAATACTTCGCTCTATCCTAGCGAAGCGTGCCTCTGTATCTTCTGCTCTCTCAGTAGGGTTCTGTGGAGCCTGATCAGTCTGTGGCTCCGCACGGCTCTCAGGCCTACCTCTACGGCCTCTAGCACGTGCTTTCACCCTGCTACCTTGGCGCGTAATTGGCATAATGCCTAACTTCCTGTATTATAATAACTTATTAAGATCCATCACGGTATACACAGTTATACCTAAACAAAAGCACAGTAATATGGGGATGTACTTTCCTACGTTTTATTACTGACTCATATCAGGCCAACTTAACTCTGATACTAATCTCTGTCACGACCCGTTTTCATTCTCTTTAACCGAAAATCACTGAAAATTTTTCGCGTTTTACTGTTACCTTACCCAATCGTGAACTAACTTACCACCACATTGTTGTGCTATGAGTCAATAATAAACATCACATCTCATTCATTCTCAGTTAAATAAAGCGATGTCATACATTTAATAGTTAATCATTAACTTACACAAGTTATGTTCATTGACATCTACATCCCCCATAATTACAACTCAATCGTTACTGTGTCATTACATTGTTTAGATACAAAAAGAATCCTGTGTATATACCTTTCGACGATGGAAGCAGCGGATGTCCAAATACACAATGCCTCAGTCCTCACTGGGCTACTAAGCACGCTCTGTAGAAGGGAGAAATAGAGGGGGATGAGCAACCACACGCTCAGTAAGGCAATAATGCAAGCATGGTAGATAATTACTCTATCTACATGCTGATAGTGTTATGCATAAATCGTTTATAGTAGTAGCATGAGGAAGTAAAACTATGCCATGTGAGTATACATATATATCATGTATCAAAATCATGTACATTGGCATATAAAACATGGTAAAAACATCATGTATAAATCATCTCATGCTCGAGCTCATTTAAATTCATAAAAAGGGCAATTCATGAAGAAACCTCCTTTTTAAACCCACATCATAAAGTTCTTTCTCAAACACATACAATCCCATCACAACCCATTTTCTCAATCTCAAACATCATCATCGTTTCACAAATCAAGTCTAAAAGGCTCGACCCCTCCCTCGGGTCTACCCTGGACAATCACAATCGCATTTTTAGATTAAAATCATGTGGTAGTAAGTAAATCAAGCAAGGAGACAGGTCACTATATCTCAACTGACTATGTTGGCCAATCGTCACATATCATCCCAGACCACACGGATCCCTGTGTGCTGGGTATCATGCTGGTATGAAGGTGGATTAGTTCTCTGCCAGACTTTCTCAACTTAAGTAACCACCACGCGGTACATCGTACTCCATGTGATATACACGGTACATCGTACTCTGTGGACCCATAACATGGTTCAGGGTGCCTATCGTAGGTCTTATCTACCCCATACCAAGTGTAACCTCTATAGTCTCAAATGCACGTGGGAGTACTCTCAATACCAGGTCCTAGCCCCTCAAGGCCTTACTCTCCCATGTTGGATTCCCTGATTCAACTCCTAGTCCCTCACCCTCACCCTACTCAAGAGGTCTGTTAGGCCTGTTGGGTTCCCTGAATGGATTATGTCAGGTCCTAGCCCCTTACCCTCACCCCACTCAAGAGGTCTGTTAGGCCTGTTAGGTTCCCTGAACACCAATCTGTATCTCTCACCACAGCCTCATACATACCACAGTGTGAAAACCAGCGCGAGCTACGCTCTAGCGCGAATTCATGCATCATAATAAATCACTTCGTACAAGCAACGCTCTAGTACGACATTTATGCATAAAACTATGAAGAAACCACGTACGAGCATAGCTCCAGTATGGTTATATGCATAAAAAAACCATCGAAACCCACGTACGAGCAAAAGCTCCAGTATGGTTTTTAAAACATCGTCACAATTCAAATTAAAATGCGAGCTAAGCTCCAGCACGTTTCACACAAGTGAAAATATTGAAATCCAGCGCGAGCGAGGCTGTAGCGCGATTAATGTCATACAAATACGATAGGTGGCTCATACACAATCAAACAATCCCGACAACCAGGTTTAGTACTTCACAAATTCTTTTTCCAAAACATCAATAAAACACTCGCCGACCGATCTACAAGCTTGCTTAAAACAAAGCAATTACGTTTTGTAAAACATCAAAACATTAGATTTATGCAATTATTAGCCTTACTATCCCATTTCAGAGAATCCACTTCAAAACCAAAATCACGCACATACTTATCATCATTCATGAATACCATCAATCATTTACTTGAGCAACCATGCATTTCATAAAACACCCAATATTCACCCACAAGTTCAAAGTACGAGCAGCTACCTCTATATACTCACAAAATTCCCTTACCTGGAATCGCGATGCGTGATTCCACTTCCTTAAAGCTGCTTACTCGTACGGCTCGATTCGTTTTCAACAAACTCTTCGAAACTGTACACAATCATATTTCACATTATATTCAATCCATATAATAGGACATCGTGCGCTCACTATAGTCGATTCAACCTATAGTTTCTATTAACGCTCATAAGGCCTCGTTTCATTTTTCGAGTCTATGGATTCCTTTTAGGCCTATTAACTCATTCTAAATCGATATTAAATCGATGTTAAGCTCATAATATTCATTTTTCATGAATTCCCTCACTATGGCATTTATCAAGCATTTACATACTCATTTTCACAATTTCCTCCAAACTCACAATGTGGTTTCATTTAACCACTCCACATCATTATATTGCTTCAATAGCTACTTTAGCATACCCATAATTCATCAACTCATTTGACTTTCACTTTCTCACACTAGGTTCAATCCATTTTCTAGGTTACATTAGTTTCTAACAAAACCTAGGTGTTTCCAACCATCCCTACTCATGCCAAACCACTCCAAAATCAATTAAATAGACAATGTACCAGAGTTAGAGTGTTAGAATCTTACCAAATCCAATTTCTCTTCTTGCTCCAAATGTCAATGCCCTTAGCTCCTTCAATACCAACAATGGGATTTTGGGTTCCAACTATGTTGTTCTCTTCGTCAAGATGAACAACTTAGTGTCTAATGGCCTCCCCTCAATTCTTACTGGAAAAGGCTGATTTTAGAGAGAGAAAGTTAGGTTTTTGGGTTGAAAATGGAAGGATGGTGTTTTTCCCAAAATTTTCAGATTTTCAGCACTCTTTTATAGAAATAGCTTGTGGAGATCGATCTGGTCCCCTTAAATCCCTCTTTTTCACAGCAATTTCAGCATGAGATCGATCTGTCGAAACTTGAGATTGATCTGTTCCCAAACAGAGAGCTAAGGAGATCGATCTGTATGCTTGAGGATCGATCTTTTCATTACAGAAAGGTTAGGAGATCGATCTGGCCCTATTGGAGATCGATCTGCTTAATTCTATTGCCCAAATAAGAGCATTTTGGCTCTTCCAGATCGATCTCTCATCCTATGAGATCAAACTGGCCTTCATACTTTCCAGATTTTCTGCAACAACTCACACCAAAACACCATTAATCTGCTGCCATAGCCATTTTCTCATCCATCCACCTTTATGACTCGAAAATGGCATCCATTCATACATTATGCACATTGAAACTTGTGTGCATTACTTGTATATCCAAAGGTCTACTATATAAGACCCAATTGAAGCATTTATATTCATGCAACTTCCTTCTATTTACCACACTATCCATTTTGAGTTCCAATCACACTCATCACTTATAAGAACTCATTTCTTCATGTTCATACACAATGAAACTTGTATGTACATTGCAAATCATATTACATATGTGTACATTGAATTCATGGACTTACGTCAATTATACTTTACATTACAAGTCCATTAGCATTCATTGATCCAATTACACACGTTACAACTATACATGAACGGGGTCTCACATTTCCAATATATGTCTGTGCATCCAAATATGTCTGGTAAAGGAATGTAATTGTATACCTTTGCTGCGTGTACAAAAAGTAGCCTAGTGTAGCTCTTTCCCACAGCCTACATCGTGTATGCGGCAGGTAGCACCCACGGATCACTGCAAATGATCTGAGAAGTAGAGGGGTGAGCTTTCGAAAAAAAAAGCCCAGTAACAAGAATGCATTTAAAACGGTCTTAGTGATTCAAATATTTAGAAAGACATAAATATACGTATGATAACTACTCTCTGAAAGCTAATATGAAAGACCTTCGAAAATAAGAAAGTCGAAAACATCATGATTTAAAACGTAATTCTTTACGTGCTTATATTTAACAGTTATCACATATCTTTTTCGTATTTTTATCATTCCAAGGCATGATTACATGCAAAATCACATATCACAAAATCAAATTCTGAAAACAGAGTTCAATTAAAATAGAGACTACATTGGCTCATATAATTATCATGCGGCAAATAACCAAATCATCATGCGGCAGATAACCAAATCACCATGCGGCAATAACCAAGTCATCCTCTGTAGAGGGAATTCAGAACCTATGGCCATGGTAAGGCTATAGACGAGATCAAGGTCGTACAGCGTTCAGACACCCGAAGGTGAAGTTCAGACGCCACAAGGGCGGAGTTCAAACGCCACACAGGCGAAGTTGACATGCGTTAGCATACAACATAAATGGCCCTTAGTCTCAAAACATATTATAGTTTTCATATATAAAACTATCGAAATAAAAGCAACTTATTCAAAAGATAGTTTCAGAGAGCATACTTTTGTTCATAACACAAATTCAGAAACATGCTTTTATTTAGAAAGACAAACTTCAGGAAATCACATTCTTTCTCGAAAAATAAAAGTAGAAAACATGTTCGAAAATCAAGTTCAAATCTTTGTAAACTTTCCTTGATCATGGTTCAGAAAGTAAACATTACCGTTTTAAATTATACCCCCTTACCTTGAACTATTGAAAATCTCGAATTCGAGTGGTGACGCCTCCTAGTACCTCCTTTAATTCCTTCTACAATCACCTACACCGAAATTGTATACTTAGCACTCTATTCATGCGAATTGTCCGAATTGCGTTAAAATCGTAACCTATTCGTTACTACTTCGTGTGCACGTATTATTGTACATACCTAGGCCAACACACACGTTTATATATTTTCATTACTATATATATATTTTATACATACAAATATTAACATACACATTTATTATATACATCTACATGTATATACACATAAATATATATATATATATATATACTCCTATATATATGTTATTATTTGTTTTTATTTTTCCTTATCACATGTATATATTCTTTGTATGTACATATACTAGCACACACATTTATCTTATACACCTATTTGTATATACACCTAAGTATATACACACTTTCATTTTATCATTTAATTTTCTTATTCATCATCACATAAATATATATATATATATATATTGTCTCTTTCTCATCTTTCCTATTTATTTTCCATATCTAATCTAATTTACAGTATCATGCTTATAAACACAATCACATATATATACATGTACATTAAATATACATATATACATATATATTTTACCTTTTCTTTTCTTTCTCTCTTCTTTCTTTTTTTTTCTTTTCTTTTCTCCTTTTCCTTTCTTCCCTCTCGGTCAGCTTCTCCCTCAATCTCCCTTGCCTCTCGGTTTCACCTCCAGCAGCAACTCCCTCGGCTTTCTTCTTCTTTCCTTCTCGGTTTCACTTCCAGCTCTCTTCTTCGGTTCTGTTTCTTTTCCTCAGCCCGTGGCTCTCGGTTCCAGCTTTAGTTTTCCTGCTTGGTCCTCTTCCTCGATTTGTTCTTCCCCTTCTCTCCGTCTACATCTCCCTCAATCTCCCCTGCCTCTCGGTTTGCTGCTCCTCTGATCGGTCTTCCTCTCCTTCTCCCCGATCGGTTTGCCTCAATCTCCGACCGGCCAGTCTTTCTCCTCTTCCCTTCTTTTCTTTCTTTTCTCTCCCGGCCAATCAGTCCTTCTCCTCTTCTCTTCTTCTTCTTTGGCCAGCAGCTCTTTCTTCTTTCTTTCTTTCTTTCTCTTCGTTCCCGCCCAGCGGATGCCTCTGTTTCTCTTTCAATTTTGCTCTTTCATTTCTTTTATTTCTAGGTGCGAGATTGGCTTCTTTTTGAAGCCAATTTCGTACACCATTTTGTCTATATACAATAATATTATATTTTATATATATATATATATATTATATTTTATATTATCAAATATATATTATATTAATATATGTTTATACATTATATTAATATCTATATATATACATTAGTTGTTTGTTTATTGTTATTGTTTCCATTTTGTTTTAAATATATTATACATTAAACATTACAATATATATATATATATATATATATATATTTGTTATATATATATATATATATATATATATATATATATATATATATCATCATTTATCCATTTTAAATTTGTCTAGTATATATATATATTATACCTATGTATATATACATTTTCTTCCTTTTTTTGTTATAAAATCACCTAATGACAATATTCATGCCTTCCATGAAATTTTCATTATTTCGAAAATGAAGTATTATTGATATTTCATCATTCCTCATAAATACCGATATAAGTTTTTACATCAAATTTATTTCTGATCCCTCCATGCTTGCATTTGCTTCATCACATCCGGTATTTTTGTGTTCCCTGTCATTCACGGGCTTCTCGGCTCCTATATTCCTCGAGCCCTACAACGAATATTCACATTTCCATTAAAATATATTATTTCCATTTTTATATAATCTAATTAAATGTAGGAAATTTGTGGGGTTTATAGGATGCTAGCCGACGGCTCAGGAATAGGCTGGGCCTTGATCTACTGTTTAGCTGACTGAAAGAAACTGAACTGTACTGCATTGTGTATTTCTAAAACTGAACTAAAATTTTTTACTGAACTGATTTATTGTACCGAACTGAACTGATTTACTGTACCAAACTGAACTGATTTACTATACTGAACCGAGCATTTTTTTTTTACTGAACGAGCTTTTTATCTATTTAATAGATTGCATGTTGGATTTATTGCTACTGTTTTAAATGAAAGTGACTATTTTACAGCATGGCATTATGAGCACGTAGATAGTGTAGTTATCTACTTGCTTACAAATTTGCCTTACTAAGCTAGTTGTGCTCACCCTTTCATTTTTCCCCTCTCTATAGAGTACTTGCAATAGTTAGAGAGTCGATGGTAGTCCTGCATTCCTATTGCTCGCAGCTTCTCATTGTGCACGAAAGTATACACAATTATAGAAATTTTGTATCTGAAAGTATACACAATTATATAACTTTTGTATCTGAACATGTAAAAGCACAGTAATGTATATGGATGTAATATTGGGGATGTAAACGTATACGAATATAGCTATGTGATATGTATATATAAATTTTACTGAATGTCGATCCTATTGGTAACATGATATAGAAACGGATAGTAAGATAAGCAAAGTGACTGGACTAATGTCGACTCATAGCCTAACCATTTAAACTGTATGTGAAATGAAAAAGCAAAAAAATTATAGGGACTTTAAAGAAAAATGGGTCACGATAGAAGCAAGAAATAGTAGTCACCTAAAATGTTTCATGTTCTAAGGTAAAAATTGATTGGCTTTACATATTAGAATTTGATGAGGATTTTGGTTTGTTAAGAAAATAAAAATAACTTTTTTAACTATCTCTACATTTAGTCTTTCTTTATCTAGTCTTTTATTCTCCACAAACACATAAAATAACTTTCGAATTAAATCTACTTCAAATAGTTAGTTCGTTAGCTAATTGTCAATTTGTTGCATTTATTTTAAGACTCAACTTGAGACTGAACAGACCTACATGGAAATATCTTGGAAAATGAGTAGCAAAGCTGATCACGCAATTAAAGTAGATGTACAACAAAACTTGATAAGCTAGATTTTTCACATTAATTTGCTCTTTGACATTCCAATGCAGAAATCAAATAATGTGAAAGGAGAGTTTTCAAAAGAGAGATTTAAAAAAGTGCTACACAGACTAAAGAGTAAAAATAATTAATTTGAAGTTGAGCTTGGGAAAATAGTGAATGAAGAAGGATCTTTTCGAGAGCAATGGTTTTCCACTTCACAAAAATTAACTCGGACCATAATCCTGTCCTAAATATTCATCTCATTGAACCCCATTTTGGACCAAGATTGTTTCGATTTGAGAAAATAAGTGATGCTACAGGCATACAGAGAATTGTTACTCAACAATTTGATAATCTTTATTGTTCTTTTATGGAGGTAATTGTTCTTAAGGATAGGGTAGTAATTAGGTTTGCTAATCCCCTCACAGATAATAAATGAAAAGCCCTGCTAACTAAAAAGAAGTGTTTAAAGCAATATTCAACATGCAACCTTTGGAAGCATCGAGACTGTTAGGTTAATATATTTTGAAATGACAAAACAGTAATTCAATAATGGATATTATAAATCAAGAAATGTTTAAAACATGTTAAGAGGTTAATTAAAACATATTGAGAAACAAGTCATTGCCAGAAACTGGGTGTTAAAGGTTGAGAGATCGATCTCATGAGATGAGAGATCGATCTCCTAGGTTTTCAAGTATGAGAGATCGATCTCATGAGAATATGAGATCGATCGAATTAAGGGTTAAAGACTTAAAGAACATGTATGGGATGTTAAGAAAGAAGAGATCGACCTCTAAGGGTTATGATATCGATCTTTGACTTACAAAATGCCTATCAGATCGATCTGGTCGAGGAAGAGATCGATCTCCTCTAAAGGCAAAGGTTAAAGCTCTTAGATCGATCTGTAGATCGATCTATGTTCAAACAAAGAGTTTATGAGATCGATCTCATATGAAATCGATCTCCTCAAAGACAGAGAGTTTATAAGATCGATCTCATATGGATAGAGATCGATCTCTTCAAAGACAGAGAGTTTAGGAGATCGATCTAGGGTAATTAGAGATCGATCTCCCCTCTACGAGAATGCTTGCTAGATCGATCTGGAGATCGATCTTACTTCAAATAGAGAGTTTATGAGATCGATCTGATGGTTCGACAGATCGATCTTAACTAACATTTTACAAATTATAAGATCGATCTCTACAAATATGAGATCGATCTCCTTGCTTTGAGTTGCTTTATAATTATAGGAATTTAAATTAGAAGATCGATCTAGTCATGATGGAAGATCGATCTGGTACTCTACTGGAGGTTCCCAACGGCTCTCTCTGCAAAATCTTCAACGGGAAAAACTACATTAAATGCTTCACCTACCATCCTGCTGTATAAAAACAAAGCATTGAAGACACTGGGGACACGAGAGATGGAGCTGAAAATTTTGAATATTCTCAAGAGATCATTCCTCAATATTCCTTTAGTCTTCAACATCATATTTATTGTATTGTCTTTAATAGCTTGAGTGAAAGTTATTCTTCCTACCCATAAAAGAGAGTTCTTATTTGTATTCACTCTTAATCCAAAAGAAAAGATGAGAGTTCCTCTATGAGAGAATTGTGTAAGAGGTGAATATATATATTTGTAAAAAGGGGTAGAGAGGTTATTCCTTAACCTTGAAAAGGAGGTTGTATCAACTATTATGATAGTGAAAGAAAACTCTTGACAAGAATGTCAAGAAGAGAGGACGTAGGCAAGCGATTAGTCGAACCTCTATAAATTGTTGAGTTTGCTGCTTTTCTCTCTTATCTCCTTTACTTTGTTGCATTATAGTCTATTGCTTATTATTTGATTACTTGCAATTAAATTTAAAAGAGCTTAAATTTAGCATTTAGACTAGAAAATCGATTCACCCCCCTCTTGGTTGAGCCAACAATTGGTATCAGAGCTAGGATTCTTTGATCATTAAGGAATAATTTCCTAAGAGTTAAAACGATCTAATGGCTCATAGCAATGTAGCAACAAGTCTAATAGGAGAAGGGCACTCTACAGTTAGGCATCTCATGTTCAATGGTGAACATTATGCATATTGGAAAACTAGAATGATACTTTTCATTCAAGTTAATGATTATGAGGTATGGAGGATTATTACTAAAGGTCCTCAAATCCCAACTAAGAAGGTAGAGGGAAGAGACATCCCAAAAGAAGAAGATGAGTGGGATTCTAATGATATAAAATGTGCTCAGTTAAATGCAAAGGCCATGCACACCTTATTTTGTGCATTAGGGCCCAATGAGTACAATAAAGTCTCTGGTTATGATAATGCCAAAGAAATTTGGGATAAATCGACAATTACATATGAAGGCACAACTCAAGTCAAAGAAACTAAGGTGGGAATGCTCACTCATGACTATGAGTTATTTAGGATGAAAGAAGGAGAGTCAATTAGTGACATGTTCACTAGATTTACTGATGTAATAAATGGACTAAAGTCTTTAGGCAAAATCTACTCCAATATAGAAATGGTTAAGAAAATCCTGAATAGCTTACCAAAATCTTGGGAAGCTAAGGTAATAGCTATTGAAGAGTCTAAGGACCCTCACACACTATCATTAGATGAATTGATAGGGTCATTGCTCACATATAAAATGAAATTGAGGAGAAATGAAGAGCCACCCAAGAAAGTAGGAGTAGCTCTAAAATCCACCACTCAAGAGGATTTGAAAGAAGGTAAAAATGAGAGTGGTAATGAAGAAGATTTTGAAATGGCAATGTTTGCCAAGAGATTTAATAAATTTATGAGAATGAGAGCAAATGGTGGTAGTAGGAGAAACTACAAGAAAGAACAAGACAAAGAAGAATTAGGTAGAAAAGATAGAGATACTATTGTTTGCTATGAATGCAAAAAACCTGGACACATTAAATTTAACTGTCCTCTTCTAAAAAGATTAAGTGATAGGAAGCACAAAAAGAAGGCGACGATGGCAACATGGAGCGATAGTGACAGCTCCGATGATGATTCAAATGAAGATATTGTCAATCTATGCTTCATGGCACTTGAAGATGAGAAGGTAACTTCTAATCCCAATGAGTATTCTTTTGATGAATTACAAGATGCATTTGATGATCTTGCAATAGAATATGAGTGCATGAATTTGAAGTACAAAAAATTGATTTCTAAACTAAAGAAAGAAAATGAATTAATCTTAAATGATAAAATAGAATGTGAAAAGAAATTAGAAAGTACAAATCTAGAAATCCATGACCTAAAGGAAAAGAATAGTAACTTACATAATTCCTTTACTAGATTTTACATGGGTCAACAAAAACTAGATCACATGCTAGAGACTCAAAAGGGCTTTCTTTGATGGAAATGGGTTAGGATATGATGGAAAAAGTAGAGAAACTCATCTCAAAAATTTCTTAGCTAGAAAGAATATGCATAAATCCACTACTACTTGCTCACATTGTAATAAAAAGGGACATACATCATATAGGTGCAATATGAAAATGACCACATTTAGAGGAAGGATAGTTAGAAGAGTATGGGTTCCAAAAGATGTGGTAAACTCAAAAGATATTGATTTAATATTAAAATGGATCCCAAAAGGATCAAAAATCTTACTTACTAACTCCAAAGGACCCAAGAAAATTTGGGTACCTAAAACAAAAGTTTGAATGTTAATTGTAGGAGGTTGAGCATTGCTACAAGGCAAAAACAAAGGAAGCTTGGTACTTGGATAGTGGATGCTCAAGACACATGATCGGTGATAGAACCACTTCAACTCATTCAAATCAAAGGTTAGTGGAGAAGTCACATTTGGGGACAACTCCAAAGGCCAAGTTGAAGGAAATGGATCTATTGGTAATAACTATTTCTCATTAGAAAAAGGTTTTACTTGTTAGAGGACTAAAACATAATTTGCTAAGCATTAGTCAACTTTGTGACAAAGGTTACAAAGTAATTTTTGATTACTTGAATTGCCATGTAATAGATCCTAAATCAAATAAAGTTCTCTTTCTAGGACATAGACAAGGTAACATATACATTGTTTATCTAAATGAACTTAGAAATGAAAATGTATGCCTTATGGTAGATAAAGAAAAAGAACCTTGGTTGTGGCATAGGAGACTAGGTCATGCTAGCATGGATGTATTATCTAAGCTAGTTAGAAAAGACCTTGTTGTAGGATTACCTAAGTTGTCATTTGACTACGACAAAATTTATGAAGCTTGTGTCAAGGGAAAACATAAAAAGACAACATTTAAACCTAAAAATAGTGTGTCAACCACTAGACCTCTTCAACTACTACACCTAGATCTATTTGGACCAACTAGAACTACAAGCTTAGGTGGTAAGCATTGTAGGTTTGTGATTGTAGATGATTATACTAGGTTTACTTGGGTATTCTTCTTAAGAGTAAAGAATGAAGCTTTAGAAAAACTCATTGTCTATTCAAAAGTAGCCCAAAATGAAAAAGGTTACACTATAACTAGTATTAGAAGTGATCATGGCAAGGAATTTGAAAATATTGGTTTTGATGAATATTGCAATGATCAAGGGATTAGTCATAATTTTTCAGCCCCTAGGACACCACAACAAAATGGGGTAGTTGAGAGAAAAAATAGAACATTAGAAGAAATGGCTAGAACAATGTTGTGTGAAAATAATTTACCTAAATATTTTTGAGCTGAAGCCATAAACACCTCATGCTACATCATAAATAGAGCCATGATTAGACCAATCTTAAAGAAAACCCTTTATGAGCTTTACAAGGGAAAGAAGCTAAATATTAGTTATTTTCATCCTTTTGGTTGTAGATGCTGTTGAGTTAATGTATTTTGAAATGACAAAACCAGTGAATTCAATAATGTAAAGATGATATAAAAACATGTTTAGAGGTTATCAGTACCAGAACTTAAAGTTATGTTGATGAGAGATCGATCTGGGTTATGAGAGATCGATCTCATGGGTTTGTCTTGGATGAGAGATCGATCTCAAGAAGACATGAGATCGATCTGCCAAGCCTTGAACCTATACAAAGGTATTGAGGAAGAGTGAGATCGATCTATATGGGTTATGAGATCGATCTGCCTAATACTGGAGTTGAGGAGATCGATCTGATCTAGGAAGAGATCGATCTCCCTTAAAGCAAAGATAGTAGATCGATCTTACAGATCGATCTACACTCAAACAGAGAGCTTATGAGATCGATCTGGTAAGGAAGAGATCGATCTTCTCAAAGTCAGAGAGCTAAGGAGATCGATCTGGGTTATTGAGAGATCGATCTCCCCACTACGAGATTGCATCGCAGATCGATCTGTAGATCGATCTTGCCTCAAACAGAGAGATTGGAAGATCGATCTGCCTATTCGACAGATCGATCTCCCCTAACATTTTCAAATAAGAGATCGATCTGCTCATATATGAGATCGATCTCCTTGTGTTATTTTGCTTTGATCTTGCAGGATTTATAACTAAGAGATCGATCTGGCCAAGATGGCAGATCGATCTGGCATTCTACTGGAGGTACCCAACGGCTAGTTCTGCAAAAATCTCAACGGGAAAAACAGCATTTAATGCTCCAACCACCAATCCTTCAGTATTTAACCAAGCATTGAAGACAATGAGAAGAGAGACACTATTGCTGCACATTTCTTACATTCTCAAGAGTTTAATACTTTCATACCTTGTGTCTTCATTCCTCATTTATTGAGTTTGTTGTATAAGCTTAAGTGCAAAAGCTGTAATTGTCCTACCCACATTAAAAGCTTGATTTTGTATTCATCCTTACCTTAAGAGAGAAGAGGATTGTTCCTCAGTGAGATAAAATTGTAAAAGGGTGAATACATCTTTGTATTGCAAAGGGTAGAGAGGTTATTCCTTAACCTGAAAAAGGAACATTGTAACTTCAGTTGAAGGAGAGAAAGAAAGCACTTGACAAGAAGGTCAAGGAGAGAGGACGTAGGCAAGAGTTTGGTCGAACCTCTATAAACGATTGTGTTTGTTTCTCTCTTCCCTATCTTGCATTAAATTGTTTAATTTTATTGTATTGCTCGCTATCATTGCTGATTAAATTAGGATTAATTTAAAATTTCCCATTAACGTTAGAAAACCGATTCACTCCCCCTCTCGGTAGAGCCAACAGATGCTTTGTCTTAAATAATGAGAAAGACAACTTAGGAAAATTTGATGTTAAAAGTGATGAAGGAATCTTCTTAGGCTATTCTTTAAATTCAAAGGCATATAGAGTTTACAACAAAAGAACCTTGATAGTAGAAGAATCAATACATGTAATATTTGATGAGTCAAACGATGCATCTAAAGTTTCCACCAATGGTGAGGATATTGAAATATTTGATGAGACTTTAAAGGAATCCTCAAGGATCGAAGATAGCCTACTAGAAAATCTTGACATTAATAAAAAGGAAGAAGATGAAGAAGAACTAAAAATACTAGAAAGAGAATCTAGAGCACCAAGAGAACTAGGATATGTCAAAGATTGTGAAATTGTAGGTGATCCAAATCTTGAAATTAGAACAAGGTCTTCTCTAAGAAATGTATGTCAATATATAACCTTTGTATCTCAAATTGAACCAAAGAATGTCAATGAAGCTTTAGATGACAACAATTGGTTTTTAGCCATGCAAGAAGAACTAAATCAATTTGAAAGAAGTAAAGTATGGAATTTAGTTCCTAGACCTAGTTATCATTCTATAATTGGAACTAAATGGATTTTCAAGAACAAGATGGATGAAAATAGTGTAATCATAAGAAACAATGCTAGGCTAGTTGCACAAGGTTATAGGCAAGAGGAAGGAATAGACTATGATGAAACCTATGCACCGGCAGCTAGTTTAGAAGCAATAAGGATGCTACTTGCTTTTGCATGCTACAAAAATTTCAAATTATATCAAATGGATGTAAAAAGTGCATTTCTAAATGGTTTCATCAATGAGGAAGTTTATATAGAGCAACTCCCCGGTTTTAAAAGTCCTGAATTTCCTGAACATGTTTACAAACTTTCTAAAGCACTTTACGGTTTGAAACAAGCTCCTAGAGCTCGGTATGAAAGACTTTCAAAGTTCTTAATAGAAAAGGGATTTTCAAGAGGAAAAGTAGATACAACCGTGTTTATCAAAAATAAGAATAAAGATTTACTAGTTGTTCAAGTATATGTAGATGACATCATTTTTGGATCAACTAATGAATCTCTATGTCAAGAGTTTGCTAAGATCATGCAAGGTGAATTTGAAATGAGCATGATGGGAGAGCTCACCTATTTCTTGAGACTTTAAGTAAAGCAAACTAAGGATGGAATCTTCATCAATCAAGCTAAGTACACCAAAGATTTACTCAAACGATTTGGAATTGAAACTGCAAACCTCAAGCAACTCCAATGGGCACCAACATCAAGTTTGATAAAGATGAAAGTGGTAAGTGTGTAGACACTAAGCTATATAGGTCTATGATTGGTTCTTTGCTTTATCTTACTGCAAGTTGACATGATATTTTGTTTAGTGTATGTTTATGTGCTAGATTTCAATCCTCTCCTAGAGAGTCATACTTACTAGCTACCAAAAGAATTTTTAGGTACCTTAAAGACACACCTTCACTAGGACTACGGTACCCTAAAGATTCCACATTTGCTCTTCATACATATTCTGATGCAGATTTTGGAGGTTGCAAAATAGATAGAAAAAGCACTTCAAGAACATTTCAATTCTTAGGGAATATATTAATATCATGGTTCTCTAAGAAACAAAATAGTAGCACAATCTACAACTGAGGCAGAATATATAGCAGCTGGTAGTTGTAGTGCTCAGGTGTTGTGGATTAAGCAACAAATGAGAGATTATGGTGTAGACATGAAGTAAGTTTCCATCAAGTGTGATAATACCAGTGCCATTAATCTCTCTAAAAATCCAATCCAACACTCTAGAACTAAACATATTGAGATTAGGCATCATTTCCTTAGAGATCATGTACAAAAAGGAGATATAGTTCTAGAATATATTGATACATTGCATCAAATAGCTGATATTTTCACCAAACCTCTTGATAGAGATAGATTTTGTGTTCTTATAGGTGACTTAGGACTTATGTATGCTCTTTAAGGATTATTGCTTTTAAAACTTTAATTTCAAACTCATTTTCAACTGATTTTACAACTCATTTTCTGGGCAAAGGGTATGAGAGATCGATCTCTTCACAATATAGATCGATCTAGCATGCTCCAAATTGGCCTAAAGCAGTAGGGTTATGCTAAGCAGATTAATCTTCTATTCCATAAGATCGATCTCTTTAAGCTTCTGTATTTCGCAGATCGATCTCTGCATTTGGCAGATCGATCTCCTTCAGCATCTGTATTTTGCAGATCGATCTTTGCATTTGGCAAATCGATCTCCTTCAGCCTCTGTATTTTGCAGATCGATCTCATAAGACAACAGATCGATCTCATTAAGTAGAAGATCGATCTGGTACCTCGACAGATCGATCTCCTTAGCCTTGGGCTATATATACTGCTTCAAAATCCCCAAATTTTAGAAATTTCAAATTCAAAATCCCTAACCCTCGTCGCGCACCCTCTTTCGTTTTCTCTCACAGATCAATCTCTGGTAAGGTTTTAGTCAAATATACTTCATTACTCGTCATTTTAGAACCTAAATTGTTGATTTTCTTTCAAAAATTTCTAATTTCGTAGATTAATCTTTAATAAGGTTTCTAGTGAACTGTTCTATTGCTTAGGACATTCTTAGAGAACAATCTAAAACCATATTAGGTTATCTTTGACTGATTTGATAATGCCTCGCATTAAGAGAGCTGCCAACAAAGACTCCAGACCCTCCTCTTCACAGACACCCAATGTCTCTTCATCTTCCGTCACAACCTTCAGCAGGTGTTTTCAAACACCTGCAAAAAGAAAGAGATATGAAGAATACTTTTCTACAATGCCCATTAAACACTAGAGAACCATTGATTTTTCATTTCTTTCCCGCATTGACTTTCCTTATTTGACAAAAATGGAAGAATTTGGTTGGCTTCCATTTCTTAAAATAAACACTCTTGCTCCTCCGAACATTATTAGGGCATTTTTCTCAAACGCTGAGCTTATCTATGACCTTGACGACACCTGTAAAATTCTAGGTTTTAAAACCTTCGTCATGGCCAAAACGATTACCGTTAACACCACCCTCTTAGCCTAAGTGTTTGAAATTGAAGATGAGGGTTTGTCTGATGAGGAAGAGGAAGTACCACTTGAATTTAACCTACCCGGAGACAAGGCTAGTAACCTACCCATGCACCCTAGGTTATTACACCTAATCATATCTTGGAACCTCCGACCATTTGGTACTCGACACTCTACTGTCAGAAAACTAGATCGTTTTTTGCTCCATCATCTTCATACCTCTCAAAGCCAAAAATCGAACCTAGTCCACTTCATGACGATTTGTGATTTTTATCACGTAAATTGTGTTTATGCAAACTGGTGCCATTATTGTTATCATTATTACCATAACATTTTACATGCTCGAATACTTCTATCATGTTTTTACATGCTCAAATGATGAGTTGTGATGTGATGATGATTTTATAAAATCTTCATTATCTTCCTTACTGAGCGTTTTGAGAGTTCACCCTTTTTTTCTTCCCCCCTCCAGATTACTTGCAGTGAGCGAGCTAGTGCCTACCGCGTACGTGAAATAGGCTGGTGGATAAGATTTCCCCATGCTATCGCTTGTACACATACAAGGTATAGATTCAGTTCATTTTGTATCCAGACAATGATGTAATACAGATATTTGTGTTAAGTATTATTAGGATGTAATTAGGACAATATGGAGGAAATCAATTGAGTTTTGTGGGCTGACCCTTTTTAGATATTATGTATTTGATTTTATGAAATAGAAATTGTGTGATCTTAGGGATAATGATTTGTTATAAATGCAAGTGATTAAATGACATTGTATAGGAATGCAACCCGAGTAAGAGGTTTAATGTAAGAAAATTTTAAATTAGTCATATTTTTCGCGCTTTCGGGTTGTCACAATAGTAACAGTAGTAGTACAGTAGATAGTAACAGTAACAGTGTAACATGATTTAACTAAGCCCATGGTCTCCAGTAAGTGCGAACCAGACAGTGCAACACATAATCAGCACGCGGCTCAAGCACATATTATCCGGTACATATTGATAAGCAGCTCATTTTTATTAAAACAATTCCAAAACTCAGTTCTGTACATAAAACACTTTAAATAGGAGCTGGCTCATCATTTTTTGGTTAAAATCCCAGTATGCAGTATGTGACAATTAAAACTAGGGATTTTCAATTTAAAACTATAAATTAGGTTGTATCGATGTCCATATAAATAAATTAAATTTTATCGGTAAGGTTAGGTCATTTAACTTAGGCTAAAATTATATAATTTCCAAAGCTATAAAATCGACCTAGAATTTATATCTTCAATTCAACAGTAAATAAATACGTGTAATTATCTCTAGCAGCTCACAAAATTTTTCATATTTTGGTGGTAGACGGTAACTCATTTATACTACAATAGTGTGAGTCAATCGGCCCGTTCTATTATGTTCACCTCCTCTGGAGCGACAGTAAATTATAAATCGCTTTAATTAATCATTGAAAGTTCAAAACTACTTTATTATACCACATTTAAAGTTTGAACTCGGTTTATCTATTTAGGCCCTATGAAATAGGCTCGGTTTATTTACTGTTGAATTGAAGATATAAATTCTAGGTTGATTTTATAGCTTTGGAAATTATATAATTTTAGCCTAAGTTAAATGACCTAACCTTACCGATAAAATTTAATTTATTTATATGGACATCGATACAACCTAATTTATAGTTTTAAATTGAAAATCCCTAGTTTTAATTGTCACATACTGCAATCTGGGATTTTAACCAAAAAATGATGAGCCAGCTCCTATTTAAAGTGTTTTATGTACAGAACTGAGTTTTGGAATTGTTTTAATGAAAATGAGTTGCTTATCAATATGTACCGGATAATATGTGCTTGAGCCGCGTGCTGATTATGTGTTGCACTGTCTGGTTCGCACTTACTGAAGACCATGGGCTTAGTTAAATCATGTTACACTGTTACTGTTACTATCTACTGTACTACTACTGTTACTATTGTGACAACCCGAAAGCACGAAAAATATGACTAATTTAAAATTTTCTTACATTAAACCTCTTACTCGGGTTGCATTCCTATACAGTGTCATTTAATCACTTGCATTTATAACAAATCATTATCCCTAAGATCACACAATTTCTATTTCACAGTTCGCACTTACTGGAGACCATGGGCTTAGTTAAATCATGTTACACTGTTACTGTTACTATCTACTGTACTACTACTGTTACTATTGTGACAACCCGAAAGCGCGAAAAATATGACTAATTTAAAATTTTCTTACATTAAACCTCTTACTCGGGTTGCATTCCTATACAATGTCATTTAATCACTTGCATTTATAACAAATCATTATCCCTAAGATCACACAATTTCTATTTCATAAAATCAAATACATAATATCTAAAAAGGGTCAGTGCAACACATAATCAGCACGCGGCTCAAGCACATATTATCCGGTACATATTGATAAGCAGCTCATTTTCATTAAAACAATTCCAAAACTCAGTTCTGTACATAAAACACTTTAAATAGGAGCTGGCTCATCATTTTTTGGTTAAAATCCCAGTATGCAGTATGTGACAATTAAAACTAGGGATTTTCAATTTAAAACTATAAATTAGGTTGTATCGATGTCCATATAAATAAATTAAATTTTATCGGTAAGGTTAGGTCATTTAACTTAGGCTAAAATTATATAATTTCCAAAGCTATAAAATCGACCTAGAATTTATATCTTCAATTCAACAGTAAATAAATACGTGTAATTATCTCTAGCAGCTCACAAAATTTTTCATATTTTGGTGGTAAACGGTAACTCATTTATACTACAATAGGGTGAGTCAATCAGCCCGTTCTATTATGTTCACCTCCTCTGGAGCGACAGTAAATTATAAATCGCTTTAATTAATCATTGAAAGTTCAAAACTACTTTATTATACCACATTTAAAGTTTGAACTCGGTTTATCTATTTAGGCCATTTCACTACGAAATAGGCTGGGCAATACTCTAACTTTATTATTACATATTTCCTATATTTTATTAACCTCACATAGGTTTTCTCTTCTTTATCCACCAGCCAAATTCTCACCTCTTGTTTTCCACCAATGAACCGAGCACCATCCCTGCCTCACGTTACTGCTTCACTTCCGCTGCTGTCTTGCTTCCTCTACACTGGTTCCACTTCAACCGAGGTGGATAGCCCCTAGTCCTTGCCGAGAAAAGCAGGCCAGCAACTCCCATGTTTTCGTCTGCTTTGGAAACTAGCCCCGACAGCCACTGTTTTGCCGCTTTAAAGCTCCAAACTTAGTTGAAACCTGCACCGCTATCCTCTGCCTCTTTGTTTAGCTACAGGTTCTCGTCCCAACGTTTGCCCTCTCTCCCTCGTGTCTCCTTTCAGCTGCATTGTTTCCCTGCTCACATGACTATCTTCTTTGTTTCCTCTATCTCTCGGCTTCCTTCACTATACCAATTTCTTCTTTTTCTTTTCGTTTCAAATGAAAACAGAATGTTGACGAGATAATGATGAAAACTATGAATGATGAAAGACAAGAGAGGGAGATGAGGTTCCTTTCCCTTTCTCCACTGATTTTCTTGTTTTCTTTCTCTCATTTCTGGTCATCAGTTTCCAGTCTTCCACTCCGTGTTCCTGCCTATATATTTCCTTAGTTTAACTCCTTTGCTTCCAGTAACTAACGTACATTCCACTCCAATTTTTAATTAGTTTTCAGCCTTATATCCTTTCTCACCTTCTTCATTTCCTGCCACTCCCACATCAAATTTCAGTATGTTCCCATGCTCTGCAGACCCCTCTCTGTTTTCTGCCATCATCCTGCACATTTCATCCTTCTTCCTTAAACAATAAAATGGTAGTGAACGAGACAATTTTTTATTTCCATCATCCCCCACCTGACGTGTTCAGGTTAGCAGCCATCTACTACGTCTTCAGTCCAGATCATTTTCCTTCGATTTTCATCCCATCTTCTACAGCTTCTTTCCTCGTTCAACTAAGCCATCGTCATTGTTTATATATTTCTAATTTCTGCCTAAACGGTATAGGCATGGCAGACATCTTCCAATCCTTCAGTCCCTTACTTTGTTCCTCGGTTTTCAGCCTTTCTCTCTTTCTCTTGGTTCGCACCTTTTCCAGTAGCTATCTTAGTCAATTTCAGCCCACTACAGTTTTCCTTATATGGTTTCCGTCGTCGCACATCTTCTCTGCTTTCGGTTAGTATAAACATTTCCCAATTTCTGACTTTTTCCCATAAACAAATGCATATTTGGATGATAGGACAGCACTGTTGCTATCACATTCCAACCTCCTAGTCTGTTGCAATCGTGTCTTTGTAGATTTCCCTTCTCCTTTCACACTGAGGCCATAATCATCATCATTTCTTCTTCACATTTCTGCTGCAGTTTTTCTAAACTACTGCCTCCCCATCACTTCGGTTCAACTCTCACACATGCCTTAGACTATTTAAATGATTCCCACGTTCCTATGCTGCCTGGACATCACCGAATTCATTTCCATTTTCTTTCCTTAAGTAGCGTGACCCAAGTTGTGGAAGCAAATCATCGGTTGCCCATCTCTATATTATATATATAAATATATATATATATATATATATATATATATATATGTATTTATACTCTTACATATATATGTATTTTATACCTAAATACTTAGACTAGAAGATTAACTAAAACATTACCTATATATATTTCTACATATTTAATAAGTATTCCATATAGTATTAAAATACATTTAGTCTAATATTTGATCTTACCTATCATAGAGAATATTTATATATATATTAATCTAGTTCATGAAAAATTATTTTTACACCTCATAATTATTTATTCTTTAAATTAAAATATTTAAATTAATTAAATTCACCTAAATTTCTCATGTTAAAAATATAACTTTAATTAATTTTCTTTCAATACGCACATTTCTAATTTTATTGGTCTACAATACTAATCGTAATTAAATCTGAATACAAGAGGATTCGTGGAGTTTACAAATGATATGTGTGAAATTCAAAAACCCGATGGAATATTTGATTTGAAAGTGTTTCTTAAGAAGGTTTGTGGTGAAAGGGCGAAATGCAGAGGAAAAGGTTTTGAAAGAAGAAGGGATAATAGGTGCGACAATTATCAAAGAAGAAAGAATCAAGGGTATGAAAGTTGGAATGAAGAGGAAGGCTGGAGTAAAGAAGTAAGAAGGAATGAGGAAATCTCTCTTGTCAACAACAGACATCGTTTGTATATTCAACATGATTACCGAAGGGTTTGCATGAGGAGGACCAAGCTCCATTGAAACCCGAACTTAACTAAGGTCATAGATTAATTCTAATAGAATGAGACTATTACAGGAGTATGCCTTTGATTGATTTTGATTCGTTTTACTACAAGTTATTTTATTATCATGTAATTTTAGCTGTAAATTATGTTAGGGTCTATTAGAAAAATTTTTATGTAATTATATGGCTTCAACACCATAAATGCAATTGAAGATCATGGAGGATGATAAAGTGAAAGGATTTTTGTTTCAAAATACTAATAATAATATTTACACCATATATAGGGAAAGAAATGAATGATATATAAAAACAGGCATTGCATGTAGCTCTTACATTTTACAACAAACTTTGATTTGTTTCGAGTTCAGCTATCAACATATTTGTCAATGGTAGCAGCCAAGGTAGACTTGGGCACTGCACCGATCACGCTCTCTTTCTTCTCTCCACCTTTGAAAAACAGCATGGTTGGGATGCTCCTAATACCGAACTGCGTGGCAATGTTTGGGCTGCTATCAGTGTTGAGCTTGTAACAAGCAATCTTTCCAGCATATTCCTTTGCTAACTCAGCGATAACTGGCTCAATCATTCGACAAGGCCCACACCATGGTGCCCAAAACTCCACTAAAACTGGAGTTTCACTGCTAACGACAAGGTTTGCCCAGTTTGCTTCTGTCACCTCTTCAACTGCAGGGTGCAGAACATGAATCTGATTAATCTACTACTTCAGATTATCCTCAGTAAGCCACTATTACGCTTCTTTTGGAGCGGATTAATCTTTAATGATTTGAATTTCACCATTGCTAAAAGATGTAGGATGGTTGACAATGAAAGAAACAAGACCAGCCCCCTCACGTTCCTAGTAATGATAAGATTCAGGTCATAATACAATAACCAAATTACTTCGCTACTCTTCTTGATAGGCAGTCATTTTGACTTTTTTACTCTATTGCCTACTACTTTTTTCAACGACCTACGTCCTATAGAAACTCTGTCTACGTACTGACCTTCTTTAGAAAGACTTAAACAGGAGACTGTGATAAAAACATGAGTAATTAACAGAAATAGCTGCATACCTGTATCAACAGCTTCACGAGCTTTGCAGATGAGTCTGGACTTTTGGCATCTGCCGGTGAATGAATGAGGAAAAGATGAGGAAGATGAAGTGAATGATAAATTAGGTTTATTCAACCCTCGAAATATAGGCAAATGAACCTTCTCAACAGAAGAAAAATGAGTGTAGCTTTGCAGCACGCTAGCTCTAGTGGTGCAAACTGAGCTCAACTGAAAACAGTGTTCCAGAGCCATCTCTAGCTCTTCCCCTGAGAGTCTTGGAAGGAATAAGATATTGTGACCTTGCAGGAGTGATTTTTTCTTCTTAGGCCTGTTTGGAAGTTTCTGATGATTATAATTTAGAAGCGGATATTCTTTTGAAAGGAAAATTAAAAAATAAAAATTGTGAGGTTCTGGAAAGAGTACAAATTCATGTGGATAACATTTGATATTTTCGTGAGTTTTAGAATGAGAAAAAGGAAAATCAGAAGGCAATGGAGTGAGTTTCCTTTGTGGCTCACCACAAACTTCTCATCCACAGGCAAAACGTAGGCCCTACGTACATTGGATGGCCTTACGCCCTTAACTGTGGGCTTTTGAATGTTGTTTTTTATGTAAGATTAAGATAGTTTATAATTTTCTTAAGGAAATTGAACGAGTTATTAATCTGTTAAATGAGTGGCGTTTAACTGTTACAAAGAACAAAGATCGATTTTCATTATAAGGAAAAAGAAAAACAAACGACAATTTTCTTGGTGCTCACCTCTTGTCTTGAGAGAAAAAAATATATATTTGGAGATTCAATGTCACATTTAATTTTAAAGACTTTCGAGATTTTTTTTCATTGAATAAAAAAAAAGAATGAATAATCAAGGTTCAAGGTTGCATAAAGGAAGGATGAGCATTCTTTTTGGTTTAAATTGAGGATATCACGCTTAAGTTTATGAAGGATATAGATAAATATTTTTTTTAGTCATGATTGATTATTGAAATTCAAATTTATTAAAAATAAGGATATAATATTCCTTTGGCCATGAGTATGTAAAGCTCAAGTTTGCGGGAAGATAAGAATATAGCACTTCCTTAGCCATGAATGAGCACAAAAAGGTAAAGTTTATGGAAGGTAAGGATGAATACTCCATTGGCCATGAGTAAGAATGTAAAGCTTAAGTTTGTGGAAGACAAAAGCGTAACATTCCTTTGGTCATTATTGAGCATATAAAACTCAAGTTCGAAGACATCAGATAAGGATGAACATTTCCTTGGCCACTAATGAGTGGAGGGACAAACGGGTGGGTTCGATTGTAGTTGTCTTCGGATTTGGATTTTTACGGGTTCAAACCTTTTCAGGTTCGATTTATTTCGAATTTGGATTTTATCAAGTTCAGTTATTTTCAGGTTCAGGTTTTTTTTGTTTCGGGTTAGGTAATTTCGAGCCGCGACGGGTTTAACGAGCATAGTTTAAATTATTTTAAAATTTTATACGCTATAAATATTGTTTTTATAATTTTGAATATAATAATTAATTTAATTTTTATATAGTTAAACAAAAATATAACAGAAATACTAAAGTTAAAATTTAATAAATATTTATCAAAATATAATTTTATTACTTGACAATGATTATTTACTTCTTTTTTTTTTAATTTCTTATGATATTTGTTATAAAATTAAAATATATAATTATATATTAATGGTTATATAAGAATTTATTTTTTAAGTGAGTCAAAATATATATATATATATATATATATATATGAAAATTAAAAGAAAGTGAAAATTCAAAATCATTAGCTATAATACATAAAAAAAAAACTAAAATTATTTCAAAAAAAATAACTAACAAGTTATAAATAAATCACATTAAAGAAATAAACATTTACATAAATAATTTTGTATTTTTAAATTAAACTAATAACTCATTGGGTCATTGCATTTTTTTTCAAAGTTGAGCCATTGGAATTCAGACACTTTTAGTCCAATAAATTTTTATTTTTTTACTTTGTTTTATTAACTTTTTTAGTAAATATATTATATTTTAATAAAATTTTAAATTTTAAAAAATTTTTCCTATATTTATTTTGTTTTTTAAATACCAACATAATTACATTAGATCTAATCGTATAACTAGTTAACTAATTGTTCAATTATAATGTTGAATGGTACTATAGTATACATTAAAAGAGTATTAATAATTGGTTTATCCTTATTAACCAATACTCAGATTTTTAAGAAAACCATAATATGAAAAAACTAATAGAAGTAGTATTGATCTAATTTGACCTAACATTAACATTAAATATAATTATATTCATTATTTACAAAAATGTATAGATATAACGAAAAAAAATTAATATGAGCAATTGGTCAACTAATTAGCTTAATTTTATATCTATTTGGTTTTCACTTTGTACATAAACCATAATATTAACATTATTACATTAAATATAATCATTTACACTAATTAATTAATTATCACATAAAAAATTTAGAGTGTTAAATTAAAAAGTTATATACACCAAATGACATTATATTATTAACATTTGATATAATCATATCATATACAATTAACACTATATTTATTGTTATAAATACAATAAGTATAATATTAAAGATTATTTGGTATTCATACATATCGTGTATTAAATTAATTTTTTTAATAATTAAATTTAAAGATTCAATATTTATTTTATTGATAATACATAATTGATATAATTGTAATAAAATAATAATCATTTTCTAAATTTTTAATTTTTTTAATAACAAAGTGTAACCTATTGTTTTATTTATTTTTAAAAAATAATCATATAATTATAATTCAAATTTTTTCATGTTTTAACTTCGATTTTTGTGGGTTTTGGATCAAATCAGTCTTAGGTTTGGATCGTATCGGGTTCAAGTTATGTCCAGTTCGGGTTTAGGCTTTTTCGATATGATTTTTTTCAAGCTCGATTTTTTGCGTTCGAGCTTTTGAATTTTTTAGCCAAATCGAACCGATTTCGAGTTCTATCTCGGGTGGGCTTAGACTGGTTTTCGGGCTCAAGCCAACTTTTGCCACCTTTACGGATGAGCATGAGAAGTTCTAGCTCGCAAAAGGCAAAGAAAAAAATTCCCCTGGCTAATTTGAATAAGCATGTAAAGCTCTAATTTGTAGAAGGCGTGGACGAACATTCCTTTGGCCATGGATGAGAACGAGAAGCTTTAGTTTGCAAAAGGCAATGATAAAACATTCATTTGGACAAAATGAATGAGCATGAAAAGATCTATTTCGCATAAGGCAATAACGAACATTCCCTTGCCCAAGAATGAGCATGAGGAGCATAGTTCGCGGAATGCAAAAATAAACATTCTCTTTACCAAAATAAATGAGATGTAAAGCTTTTGTTTGCAAGAGATAAAGATGAAACATTCCCTTGGCCAAAATGAATAAGCATGTGAGTTCAAGTTCGCAGAAGGTAAGGATGAAATATTCCTTTAGCCAAACTTCTACATATCAAGTTTAACATGTTAAACTCAATTGCATGGATGGTATGAAAGTGTATCCCCTTAGCCAATATCAACCAAAGTTCTCATAAGAACAAAAACTATCAAGCTAGGGCTGGAGGCACGCGAAGGAATCGATGTCTTCATAAAAGGGGAAGCTATTTAGCTACAGCTTGAGGCACGCAAATGAATCAAAGTCCTTATAAGAGCAGAAGCTATCAAACTAGGGCTCGAGGCATGCGAAAGAATTAAAGTCCTCGTAAAAGTGAAAGCTATCAAGCTAGGGCTCATGGGATATGAGGAACAAAAAGCTTCCAAGAAAAAGCAAAAGCTAAGGCTATACTTGAGGCATGAAAAAGATCAAAGTAGCTTTCGAAGCTAAGTACAGAGCAAAGAGAGATCAAAGCAGAGCCAATTAAGTTAAAACTTGCAATAAGTGAAAGAACAATAAAGTTTACAAGAGAAAAGACCCATATGTCAAAGCTTAAAGAAAACGCTCTATAAAAGATGAAAATTGCTCAAATCTTCACTTTAAAAAGAATAAAACAAGTGCAACGCAAACAAAGATAATTGGAAAAAGCTCTGTCTTTCATCCAAGGAGCAAGCACAACAAGCGCAAGAATGCACTCGCCAAAAGATGAGGTGATCACAAAGATGTGACAAGGTTTCATTCAGGTTATTCAACAAGCAAGAAATGAAACTGATGCTCCGTGTTTAATCTTCTTGTCTCCTCAATTTCATGGTTTGAAGACTATATATATGTCTATGCTCTAAGGTAATTGGATCCTTTAGACTCTATTTATTTCCTATACTCTGTCTCTATCAATTTAGACCTTTATCTCTCTAGATTTAATATACTCTGGTCACACCGAAACATCTAACCAATTCTAGCAATAATATTGTACTTAATGAACAGTTCGATTTTCACTCTTATATAGTGATGCTCTCAACTACCCACCATGGATATAGGCACTCTTACCAAATCACAAAAAATCTTTTGTATTCTTTTAATTTGATCTGCACTGTTCACACCACAACAATCACCAAAATAGCTTACACTTGTGTTGAAGTTTGATGAGTAAAGGGAAAGAAAAAAGATTGAAGCATTGCACTGCTATAACATTTATTGAATGACTAATGTTTTGGCAAATCATTAATGAAGCAATGTTGAATAGTGAACATCTTTGAGAAACTCTAGACCATTTAAGTCAGCAATTGCAACGAGACACTATGTTAGAAGATTTAAGAAACTGATAATAATTTTTAGGTGAGAAGCTATAAGACTCAAAATTCGGTATCTATTCCTTAAGGATTCATCATTGTAAACATTAATTATGTTATTGTGAATCATAAGACAAGTTATATTTCAATTCCAAGACAAATTGACTTAAGTAACAACCTCAAATGCCTTAAAAGTGTAAAATATGAGCAATGGTGAGCTTGGAGTGAACCGGATGAAATCCGACCAACCCAATAGAATATATTGACTAAGGAAATCAAAATATAGGTATGTCAAGAAAGGAAGTTTGTTTGATTTGGTCCCGGTAATGCTGGAGTGGTGAAAATACCCAAAAATGGCCAAACGAGCTCAAAATCAATCGTTTGAGCTGTTTTTAGCATTTTCAGCTATCAAAGGTAGCCAAAACACAAAAATGAACTAATCAAACATTGAAATTCATATATTTGGGCTATTCCACATTAGTTAAATGTGGTCAATGTTCAAAGTCAAGGAAAAAGTCAAAATTGAAATGTGGACTTTGACTAAGTAACCAAACCATGATTAAACTTAACCCAACCATGGTTAATGCATGGGAGAAATAATCTTGGGCTAGGAAACATAAAATTCAGCACATTTCACTTAGTAAATTGATTAAATGCAATTGAGCTAAATTGAATATGGACTGAAATGAATAATTGCTAATGCGTTTGACTAGTGAAATTTTAAAGGCCTATTATGCATGAAATAGACATGGGCCGAAATTGGGCTAAGCAATTGGGTCGAATGTGGGCCCATTTAAATGCATAAAATATAGGCCTAAATGAGTGAAAAATCCAGCCCAATGAATTTTATTTTTAGGCTCAAACTAAAAGCTCATTTGGATTTAAAGATCAAGCCCAATAGAAATAGTTAAAGCCCAAAACTAAAGTCCAAACTTAACCAAGCCCAAACCAATTTCAAGCCTAACTTATGGGCTGATTTTTATGGGATTAAATGACTGGAAATTAAGTTTAAATTTCCAGATATCTTGCTACCTTGGCCAATGTCTTTTCATCACCAAAACAGGCACCATTTTAGTTTAAGTGTTTAAACTTTTTCTCTCTAGAAAACACCTACCTACAAGCATAATTGGAACCAGCTTTCTTGAACAAAGTTGTTCCATATTACAAGGGGATTAACGTATCCAAAACCAGCATCCAACTAGTTGAACATATTACAAGGGGATTAACGTATCCAAAACCAGCATCCAACAAGTTGAATTGAATAAGTAAATCAACCCCACAAGTTTCGGCCAAATTGGAAAAAACAAGCTAGGTGAGTTTTCTTTCCACTAATCTTATATATGTTAGTCTAGTAAATTTATGGAGTAGATTGGTATAGAAATTAGAATGGAAAACAACCCATAAGCTAGAGATTTAGCTTTGGTCGAAATGGGTATGGTAGTAGTGATTCTTATGTGATGTGTTTAATGATGGTTGTGTGATGATCATAACATGTAGATGATGATGGTGTAAATGGGCGAAATCAATTTGTAAGAATGGATGGATTTATTATGCATGCATATAAGGTGTTTGATAAAATGCCTTAATGAACTAGGTTAATGGTTAAGACAAGCATGCCAAATGTTTGTGAAAATGCCTAAATGAGCTAGAAATGGCTTAAGTTGGCGAGAATGGTGCCTATAGGCTATGGCCTCCAAGGGCTCAGCAAAATGCCACAATGAGCGAGCTAGTGTAATGGACGGCCACCATGGCCCGAACACAAGCCATGGACAGCCCAAGTTATGCTAATGGGCCTAATAAGCTAAATGAGCCTTAATGGAAAGAATAGAAAGGTTGAATTGGGCTTAAGATAGAGTTAGACACATAATAAGAGGCAATTCGACGGCCCAATAAGAGTAATTGGGCTCAAAACATTAATTTTATCGTAATTAGATTATATACGAGTGTATAATGGTTAATTTACGTGATTAATGATATTCTGCGTCTCCGGAGATGTAATTAGAGCTAAACGGAATGGGTGATTAACATCGTTGGAAAATAAACGCGATCGACCTATATCGAGGTAAGGGATTTATGTTAATAGCTAGAGATAGCTATACGTACACGTTTTGACGTGATTTAACTGAAAATATATCATAGAATATGTAAATATCGAAATGACAGAATTTTAAGCCTAATGATAAAATCACCCATTTCAGTCTAAATTGCACTGCAAACATACCTGCACTGCACCACTACATGAATTGCATATTTTGAAAGTTTTACTGTCCACTACTGTTTATAACTGTATAATGATAGATTGGCTTAAGATTTTACTGTCTGCATTAAATTGCACATTTTCTAAAGTTAGACGTGCTTGAGTGGGAGCAATTCGATGGATGAGTGACCAAATAGGAAGTTTCCACTCTTGCTTCATTTTTACACCGTTTTACGTATTGAACTCCGTTTTGAGTACCGTTTTTGATGGAATTGAGTCGTCTATCTCTTTTATGAGCGAAACCTACTGAAGCTTTCGTATAGACTGTGTATCACACTAACTTGCTCGCATTGGATTTTGAGATAAAGGCACTGGATATTGATTGACTGAATACTGGGGTCCACGTAGTACATTGTACCGTGTAAATAACACGGAGTATGTTGTACCATGCCTAAGTCTTCGGACTACTGAACTGAACTGACTGGCCGACGGGTTAGATTGACCCCCTCCCTAGGCAACTGGATACCCTCGCACACCTGAGCCGTGCTACCTGGGATCACTGATTATGGTCATATGTCTTATACTGTTTACTGTGCTTCCTACCTAGTCTCTACTGAACATAATTTATATTGAGTCAAGGTAAACCTGGGGGGAATCTAAGCCCCAAGGGGATGCTAGCCGACGGCTCAGGAATAGGCTGGGCCTTGATCTACTGTTTAGCTGACTGGAAGAAACTGAACTGTACTGCATTGTGTATTTCTAAAACTGAACTGAAATTGTTTACTGAACTGATTTATTATACCGAACTAAACTGATTTACTGTACTGAACTGATTTACTATACTGAACTGAGCATGCTTTTCACTGAACGAGCTTTTTATCTATTGAATAGATTGTATGCTGAATTTATTGCTACTGTTTTAAATGAAAGTGACTATTTTACAACATGGCATTATGAGCATGTAGATAGTGTAGTTATCTACTTGCTTACATATTTGCCTTACTGAGCTAGTTGTGCTCACCCTTTCATTTTCCCCCTCTCTATAGAGTACTTGCAATAGTTAGAGAGTCGACGGTAGTCCTGCATTCCTATTGCTCGCAGCTTCTCATCGTGCACGAAAGTATACACAATTATATAACTTTTGTATCTGAACATGTAAAAGCACAACAATGTATATGGATGTAATATTGGGGATGTAAACGTATACGAATATAGCTATGTGATATGTATATATAAATTTTACTGAAAGTCGATCTTATTGGTAACATGATATAGAAACGGATAGTAAGATAAGCAAAGTGACTGGACTAATGTCGACTCATAGCCTAACCATTTAAACTGTATGTGAAACGAAAAAGAAAAATTTTATAGGGACTTTAAAGAAAAATGGGTCACGATAGAAGCAAGAAATAGTAGTCACCTAAAATGTTTTAAGAAATAGTAGTCACCTAAGGTAAAAATTGATTGGCTTTACATATTAGAATTTGATGAGGATTTTGGTTTGTTAAAAAAATAAAAATAACTTTTTTAACTATCTCCACATTTAGTCATTCTTTATCTAGTCTTTTATTCTCCACAAACACATAAAATAACTTTTGAATTAAATCTACTTCAAATAGTTAGTTCTTTAACTAATTGTCAATTTGTTGCATTTATTTTAAGACTCAACTTGAGACTGAAACAGACCTACATGGAAATATCTTAGAAAATGAGTAGCAAAGCTGATCACGCAATTAAAGTAGATGTACAACAAAACTTGATAAGCTAGATTTTTCACATTAATTTGCTCTGTGACATTCCAATGCAGAAATCAAATAATGTGAAAAGAGAGTTTTCAAAAGAGAGATTTAAAAAAATGCTACACAGACAGAAGAGTAAAAATAATCAATTTGAAGTTGAGCTTGGGAAAATAGTGAATGAAGTAGGATCTTTTCGAGAGCAATGGTTTTCCCCTTGACAAAAATTAACTCGGACCATAATCCTATCCTAAATATTCATCTCATTGAACCCCATTTTGGACCAAGATTGTTTCGATTTGAGACAATAAGTGATGCTATAGGCATACAGAGAATTGTTACTCAACAATTTGATAATCTTTATTGTTCTTTTATGGAGGTAATTGTTCTTAAGGATAGGGTAGTAATTAGGTTTGCTAATCCCCTCACAGATAATAAATGAAAAGCCCTGCTAACTAAAAAGAAGTGTTTAAAGCAATATTCAACATGCAACCTTTGGAAGCATCGAGACTATTAGGTTAATATATTTTGAAATGACAAAACAGTAATTCAATAATGGATATTATAAATCAAGAAATGTTTAAAACATATTAAGAGGTTAATTAGAACATATTGAGAAACAAGTCATTGCCAGAAACTGGGTGTTAAAGGTTGAGAGATCGATCTCATGATATGAGAGATCGATCTCCTGGGTTTTCAAGTATGAGAGATTGATCTCACGAGAATATGAGATCGATCGGATTAAGGGTTAAAGACTTAAAGAACATGTATGGGATGTTAAGAAAGAAGAGATCAATCTCTAAGGGTAATGAGATCGATCTTTGACTTACAGAATGCCTATCAGATCGATCTGGTCGAGGAAGAGATAGATCTCCTCTAAAGGCAAAGGTTAAAGGTCTTAGATCGATCTGTAGATCAATATATGTTCAAACAAAGAGTTCATGAGATCGATCTCATATGGATAGAGATCGATCTCCTCAAAGACAGAGAGTTTATAAGATCGATCTCATATGGATAGAGATCGATCTCCTCAAAGACAGAGAGTTTAGGAGATCGATCTAGGGTGATTAGAGATCGATCTCCCCTCTACGAGAATGCTTGCTAGATCGATCTGGAGATCGATCTTACTTCAAACAAAGAGTTTATGAGATCGATCTGATGGTTCGACAGATCGATCTTCACTAACATTTTACAAATTATAAGATCGATCTCTACAAATATGAGATCGATCTCCTTGCTTTGAGTTGCTTTGTAATTGCAGGAATTTAAATTAGAAGATCGATCTGGTCATGATGGAAGATCGATCTGGTACTCTACTGGAGGTTCCCAACGGCTCTCTCTGTAAAATCTTCAACGGAAAAAACTACATTAAATGCTTCACCTACCATCCTACTGTATAAAAGCCAAGCATTAAAGACATTGGGGACACGAGAGATAGAGCTGAAAATTTTGAATATTCTCAAGAGATCATTCCTCAATATTCTCTTGGTCTTCAACATCATATTTATTGTATTGTCTTTAATAGCTTGAGTGAAAGTTATTCTTCCTACCCACAAAAGAGAGTTCTTATTTGTATTCACTCTTAATCCAAAAGAAAATATGAGAGTTCCTCTATGAGAGAATTGTGTAAGAGGTGAATAAATATCTTTGTAAAAAGGGGTAGAGAGGTTATTACTTAACCTTGAAAAGGAGGCTGTATCAACTATTGTGATAGTGAAAGAAAACTCTTGACAAGAAGGTCAATAAGAGAGGACGTAGGCAAGCGATTGGTCGAACCTCTATAAATTGCTGAGTTTGCTGCTTTTCTCTCTTATCTCCTTTACTTTGCTGCCTATAGTCTATTGTTTTTATTTGATTACTTGCAATTAAATTTAAAAGAGCTTAAATTTAGCATTTAGTCTAGAAAACTGATTCACCCCCCTCTCAGTTGAGCCAATAGAGACCAAATGGACTACACCCAGTATTCTATCAAAAATGTTAGGAGATTGTCGGATAATGTGTTTAATTTTATAAAAGGGCTCTTTAATAATTTTCATATCCCTAATAAGATTTTTTTTTAGGGGGGTGGTGGGGGTTATTATTCTTTTGTCTAATCCCCAAGGTTCTCTATCCAGACAATATCAATAAATTTAGATTGATCAGTTTTTGTAATACTATTTACAAGGTGATTACAAATGTCATTGTTAATAAGATCATACCATTCCTCTCACACAACATTCATCCACTCCAAACTAGTTTCATCACTCGGAGGAAGGCTCAAGATAATGTCATCGTGGCTCAAGAGATGGTACGCACCATTAAAAGAAAGAAAGTGTGAGACCCCGTATAGGTTTAACCTTGAACATATGTAAATGAATTCATAAGTATGATGATGTACTAGTAATGTGAAGCATATGTGATATAAAGTCCATAAGTTAAATGTACACACTTGTAATGAGAGATGGTGATTGTACGTACAAGTTACATTATGTATGAATATGAAGAAATTGACTTAAACATGTGATGAATGTGAGTGGAATGGGAAATAAGTAGTGTAGTAAATGGAATGAAGATTTGCATATGTTATGCACTTCCATTTAGTTATATATTGTATATATTTGGTCATGCAAGGATTACACATGTGTTTTAGTGTGTACAAAGTGTGATTGGATGCCATTTTCAAGTCTCGAGGATGGATGAATGAGGAAATGACTATGGCAGCAAATTTAGGGATGTTTTCAGTGAAGTTACTATAGAAAATTTCCAGGAAAACTGAAAAATATGAAGGTCAGATCGATCTCATAGGATGAGAGATCGATCTGGAAGAGCCAAAATAAACTTATGTTGAGCTAGGGAGTAGGATAGATCGATCTCCAATGGAGCCAGATCGATCTGTTAAGCATTCTGTAATGAGAAGATCGATTCTTAAGGCAATCAGATCGATCTCCTTAACTCTCTGTTTGAGACAGATCGATCTCAAGACTAAACAGATCGATCTCTTTAAAGGTTCTGTAAAGAGTAGATCGATCTCTTACAAGGGGCAGATCGATCTCTAAGAGGAAAAATTACCTTCGACAGATCGATCTCATCATGGAAGAAGATCGATCTTGTAGTGGTTGTGTTTGATAAAAAGGACTACCAAACCTTACAGAGATCGATCTCTACAAGGACCAGATCGATCTCATAAGCCTGCATCTATAAAAAGAGCACGAGATTGAGATGAAAACTCAAAACTCTTCCCCCACCAAACCTCACTTGCCATTTTCTCTAAAAAACCTAAGCTTTCTCACTTAGAAATCACCACATTTCGACCAATTTTGGAAGAAGCTCAAGAAGGAAAAATTATCCCTTGGAGCAAGGAGAACAACATACCCAAAAATCACACATTGATGTGGTCAAGAGAAGGAGTTGTAGCTACCACAAGTTTGACTAAGTAAAAAGGTAAGCTCTTCAACCTTCAAGCTTCTAAATATGGTTTCTAGACATTTATGGGTTGAATGAGATGTGAAATATTGTTAGAAATGATGAGTGTAGTGATGAGTAAGTAATATTGAAAGGGATTTATGGAGAGAAGATCCATGAGAAATGGTGGAAAACTTAAGAAAAGTATAATGAGATTTGTGAGAAAGATGAAATGTGATTTAATGGTGGAGGAGTATGAATAAATAAATAAATGACAATGTGGAGGTTTAGAAGTGGAAAAAGATAATAACTTGATGATTTATATGTGTAGCTCGAAATACGCGAAACACGGATAACCCGAATCGCTAACAGAGCAAACGTGACAGAGGAAATACGCATACGATTTGAGGTAAGGGACTGTGTGTTAGCTATAAAGATGTTCGTATGTATTTTACGGCAATTTCATATATATATAGCTAGAATTAGTACGATACTACAATTCTATGAAATGATATGGAAGCATGACATGTACTATGATATATATGTATTGAGAAATGGGATGGGGTAAGGAAATAGTATGATATGCATGATTTCAATGTTTTCTCAATTTTGTATTGATTTTGTGATTGAGAAATGATAATGATAGGTTGGCTAGTTTTACATGTTTTAACATGGAAAGGCATGCTGCATAAATAAACATGTTTTGAGTTTTAAATGAGAGAGTAGCCACCTATCGGATTTGAGATGTGAAATGGTGTTGGAGCTTTAGCTCACACTTGATTTAATGATTTTGATTATGCTGGAGTTTGACTCACATACGTCTGCATGATTTGATAAACCATGCTGGAGCGTGACTCGCACGTGGTTTTATAATGATAATGTACTGGAGTGTTAGCTTGCACATGTTTTTACTGAGTTAAGGTAAACCTGGGGGTCTAGGACCTAATGGGATGCTAGCCGACGGCCTCGGAATGGGCTGGGCCTTAACAATAAATCGTACCATGCTGGAGCCTTACGATGACTGTGTGTCACGCTGACTGCTCGCCTGATATATGAGACATGGTTCAGGATGAAATGTCCATCGGTGTTGGAGTATGGACTTGGATCCACAGTCGTACGTAGTACTGTGTAATTGTCTGTTGGTATACTATGTACCGTTCTAGGTGCACGTGAGTACGAGTATCGCGTAGATGACACATGGTGTACCTTATACTGTGAGTATATGAGGAGATGAAGTTGATTGAGATGAGCCAAAGGGTAGGACTGACCCATCCCCCTTCAAGCGAAGTGATGCCCTGTGCACACCTGATCAGTAAGGCCTAGGATCACTGACTATGACCATACGTCGTGAATATTTAATTATCGAAAATTCCATGCTTGTCTTAGAGGTTCGGGAGATTGAGTAGAACTCAGAAAAGAAAGTGATTTTGTGTATTTGATAAATCTCTGAATTAAAAACTTGTGTCGTGAGAGCACTATTTTATGAAACATGTTTTAAGTGGAAATACTGAATATTTATGTTACATGAAAATGCCAAATAAGAAATATATGTTTAACTGCATTTTTTTATAACGTTTCCATTTATACTGAAAACATGGTTTTGGTTTTACATGCATGTGCTATGTAGGTAGTACGATATCTACCTGCTAGCATTCATTTTCTTACTGAGCTGTGGTTTGCTCACCCCACTATTTTTCCCCTCCAGATACTGAGAAGTAGGAGAGTGGTGGTCTCTGGAACTCTTTTTGTGTTGGACAGCTCCCTCCAATCGTAAAGGTATAAGATTTGTATACACATGAGTATTTTGTATCTATTATCTTGTATCGCACAGTTGTACCTTAAAAATGTAACAGTTTTATGGGGATGTTATGTAAAGTTATTAATATTCAATTAATCTTGTATATATACACACCTGGGAGTGTGAATTAAATTTTAAATATTTTTGATGTAAATTAATGGAGCTTTAGTAATTGCATCCCCTCACAGCCCAACCGTAGTTGTGTAAGTATGGGTAAAGAACACCCGAAATCGGGGTATGACAGAT
The DNA here is from genome assembly GCA_033439115.1 of Firmiana major. Lineage (NCBI taxonomy): Eukaryota > Viridiplantae > Streptophyta > Magnoliopsida > Malvales > Malvaceae > Firmiana > Firmiana major. Next base: position 36,717,850 of record CM065909.1, read on the forward strand.
TTGGTATCAGAGCATGGTTGGTATGATGTGAGTCGATGTTTAGGACTAAGAAAACAAACATCCCCAAGTCACTGTACGATATTTGAATACAAATGTGTATACAGAGTTGGTGGTAAATAAAAGTTTATTGTAAATGCAGGAAGTTATCAGGATAGTGAGTTATGCCTAAGAGACACCGCAAGAGGGGAGAGAGCTCGAGAGCTCAAGGCCGGAATGACAAGACTAAGAGGCACAGTAGATCGTCCTCTAGTCATGAGCCCCAGGAACAGATAGACATGCGCACTATGATGACCATGATGGGTCAGATCATGGCTAAGTTTGAGGGTACACCTGGTACAGCAGGACAAGCTGGACCAAATCTCCCAGCAGTTGCACCTGAACTTGAGAATGTTGTACTTACACAGCCTAAACCGGTTAGGCCACGAGATCCTCATATTCGACCAGTACCTCCTCCATTAACCCCACAGCAGTGTGATGATGATGATTTGGGGTATGGATATGACTGCGATCTGGAGAGGTTGAGGCATTTCATGGATTTCAAGCCTCCTTCTTTTAGTGGGATAAAGGATTCGGTAGTGGCTGAGGACTGGATCAGCCAGATGGAGAAGTTGTTTGACTTTTGTAGATGTTCGGCTACAGAGAGAGTAGCGCTTGCGACCTTTGTAATGAGAGGTGAAGCAGAGCACTGGTGGAAGTCCACCAGGCCTATGTTGAGAGCTCAGGGTATGGCTATCATGTGGGATATCCTTTTGGGTACTTTCAGAGAGCAATACATCCCAGATACCACTCGACGTAGGTTACAGATGGAGTTTCTAAATCTGACTCAAGGGAATCGAATGGTAGATGAGTACGAGTCACGATTCACTTCATTGGGTCGGTATGATCCAGACTCCATAAGGAGTGAAGCTATTAGTGTTTGTAGATTTGTGGATGGATTGAGGCCTTCGATTCGAGCTAAGTTGGCCCCATTTGATGACACTACATATAGAGAAGCTGTGCGACAGGCCCAGTTATGTGAGCAGGATTATGACTTGCAGATTTTTGAGTTTAGTTGGGGTAAGGACAAGGGTCCGAGGAAAATGGGAGATGGCAAAGGTGCCAAGTTTGGTCGGAGATTTATGAGTAAACGTCGAAGAGAGGCAGATGAGTTCCAGAAAAAGGCTGCTAGACCTTTTATGCCTCTGACTCAGACACTAGTCAGGGGTATAGTGATTGGTGGACCCCGACCGACTACAGATTAGTGCAGAATATACGGCCAATATCATGGTGGTAGGCCTTGTCATCTTCAGAATACACGATGCTTCAAATGTCGTAAGTTCGGACATTATGCAAAGGAATGTCCAGAGGCAGTTGAGGTAGTTTCGTAGAGGGGTAAGGAGCCAGAGAGAGTTCCTACAGTTACACCTCCTGCAAGGAAGAGAGCCACGGCTGAAGAAAAAGGAAAGTAAGTTGTGGGTCAAGGCAGGGTGTATGCGATAGACCAGGCATCAGCTGATACCTTCTCTGAGGTGATAAAAGGTACAATCTTGATTTATAATTTAGAAGCTATAGCTTTGTTTGATTCTGGTGCTACGCATTCTTTCATATCCCCGGCATGTGCATCAAAGTTAACATAACTTGTAGAACCCACACACTTAAATAGGATATTGTTAATAAGTACTCCAATGAGAGTTAGCCAATTGGCTGAACAGGTGTATAAAGATTGTAAGGTGAGGGTAGGAGATAAGTGTGCGACAGCCAACCTGATTCTGTTAAATATGTATGATATTAATGTAATTTTAGGAATGGATTGGTTAGCTACCAATCATGCTATCTTAGACTGCCACACTAAGTATATTACGTTCTCTCTACCTGAAGAATGTGTTGTAAGATTTTAAGAAAAGAAATGAAATCTTGAATTTTGTGACAAGTAAAGTACATTGGTACGAATGACTTGAATGTTGTTTTGAAGGTTTTATTGCTTATGTGGTAGATTTGGACAAAACACATCCGGATATGGATGACATTCCAGTGGTTAGAGAATTCCCTGATGTCTTTTTAGACGACCTACCAAGATTGCCATCGGATAGAGAAATGAAATTTGGTATCGACTTGACGCTTGGAACCGAATCGATATCCAAGTCACCATATAGGATGGCTCTAGTTGAGCTAGAGGAATTAAGGAAGCAGTTGCAAGATATGCTAGACAAGGGGTTTATAAGACCGAGTGTCTAGCCATGGGAAGCTCTGGTATTGTTTGTGAAGAAGAGAGATGGGAGCCTTAGGTTATGTATTAACTACAGGATGTTGAACAAGGTTACCATCAAGAATAAATATCCCTTGCCGCGCATCGATGATTTATTGGATCAGCTCCGGGGAGCGTAGATCTTTTCCAAGATAGATCTAAGGTCTGGGTATCATCAATTGAAGATTCGGAAGGAGGATGTGCCCAAGACAACTTTTCGTACCCACTACGGTTATTACAAATTCCTAGTGATGCCTTTCGGGTTGACGAATGCACTAGCAGCTTTTATGACTCTAATAAATGAGATATTCAAGCCATACTTGGACCAATTCGTGATCTTTTTCATTAACGATATATTGGTGTATTCAAGGTCCAGGGAAGATCATGAGCAGCACTTAAGGATTGTTTTGCAAACCCTCCGAGAGAGAAGGATGTATGCCAAACTGAGTAAATGTGACTTTTGGCTAGAGCAGATTTCTTTTCTGGGCCACGTTGTATCAAAGGAAGGGGTGTTAGCAAATCCATCCAAGATCAAGGCCGTTGCTCAGTGGGAACAACCAAGGACAGTCACAGAGATCAGGAGCTTTCTGGGTTTGGCAGAATACTACAGGAGATTTGTAGAGGGATTTTCTAGATTGGCTACTCCGTTGACACGTCTTACGAGAAAGAATATGGAGTTTACGTGGGATGAAGTATGTGAGAGGAGTTTTCAGGAACTTAAGCGCAGATTAACCACCACGCCAGTTCTTATCATCCCTAATAGTTCAGGAAACTATTCTGTGTATACAGATACTTTCCATCAAGGATTGGGTTGTGTCCTAATGCAGAATGGAAGGGTAGTTGGCTATGGATCTAGACAGCTGAAAGATCATGAGAAGAACTACCCCACTCACGATTTGGAGTTGGCGGACGTAGTATTTGCATTGAAGATATGGTGCCACTACTTGTATGGTGAGAGATTTCAGATCTTTACGGATCATAAGAGTATGAAGTATCTATTCTCACAAAAGGAGTTAAACATGAGACAAAGAAGGTGGTTAGAACTCCTTAAGGACTACGATTGTGAGATTTTGTACCACCCGGGGAAGGCAAATGTGATTGCCGATGCATTGAGTAGGAAGAGTCTCGGGTTGGTATCACATATGATAGTTAGAGAGCATGAGTTGTTGAACAATTCATGAACTTCAGTCTGGATATGACCCTACTTGAGATTGGCGGCTATGGGATTATTGCTAGCTTGAGATTAGAACCGGAGTTGATTGAGAGAATTCGACAAGCTCAGCAGATTGATCAATGGTGCATTGATGTGATTAGCCAAATCCAGAAGGGTAAGGATACGGAGTTTGTATTGAGTTCAGATGGAGTACTAAGGTTCGGGAATAAAATATGTGTTCTTAAGGATTCGGAGTTGAGGAAGTTGATCTTATCAGAGGCTCACTCATCGAGATATACAGTACACCTGGGGAGTAGTAAAATGTATCAGAATCTTCGAAATGTGTATTGGTGGTCTGGAATGAAGAGAGACATAGCTGAGTATGTCGCTAGATGTCTCACTTGTCAGCAGGTAAAGGTTGAGCATAAGAAACCAGGAGGATTATTACAACCTCTACCGATACTGACATGGAAGTGGGAACACGTCACCATGGACTTTGTGATGGGGTTACCGAGAACCCGTAAGAACCATGATGCTATATGGGTTATAGTAGATCGGTTAACGAAATCGACACACTTCTTAGCCATGAGATCTACAGATACCTTGAGTACATTGGCGAACTTGTATGTATAGGAGATAATGAGATTGCATGGAGTCCCAGTGAGTGTTGTTTCAGATCGGGATGCCTACTTCACTTCCCATTTTTGGGGACATTTTCAGGAAGCGATGGGGACCCAGTTGAGCTTTAGCACCGCTTTTCATCCTCAGGCAAATGGTCAGTCAGAGAGGACTATACAGACCTTGGAGGATATGTTCAAAGCGTGCGTGCTGGATTTTAGAGGCTCATGGGACGATCACTTGCCATTGATTGAGTTCGCCTACAATAACAGTTATCACTCAAGTATTGGTATGGCCCCTTATGAGGCACTATACGATCGTAGATGTTGATCACCCATTGGTTGGGAAGAAGTTGGCGATAGACAGTTGCTCACTCCCGATTTGGTTAGACAAGCCTCCGAGGATGTTTGGATAATATGTGAGAGGCTGCGAACAGCTCAAAGTCGACAAAAGAGCTATGCTGATAAGAGACGGAGACCACTTGAGTTTGATGTGGGTGAGTCCATATTTTTTAAAGTATCTCCTTCTAAGGGAATAACGAGGTTCGGAAAGAAAGGAAAACTAAATCCTCGTTACATTGGTCCCTTCGAGATTTTGGATAGAGTGGGAGATAGAGAATATAGGCTAGCCTTACCACTTGAGCTAGCAGGAGTTCACAATGTCTTTCATGTTTCTATGCTTTAGAAGTATTATCCGGATCCAAGCATGTAATTAGCTATGAGCCATTGGAGCTCAATGAGGACATGTCGTATGTGGAGAAACCGATCCGGATATTGGATAGAAAAGAAAAGGTGTTTCGGAACAAAATGATTCCATTGGTTAAGGTTTTATGGAAACATCATACATCGGAAGAAGCCACATGGGAGTTGGAGGATCTAATGAGAGAGAAATATCCTCAACTTTTTTAAGAATAGACTTGGTTCAATTTTGAGGACTAAATTTTCTAAGTGGGGGAGAATGTGAGACCCCGTATAGGTTTAACCTTGAACATATGTAAATGAATTCATAAGTATGATGATGTACTAGTAATGTGAAGCATATGTGATATAAAGTCCATAAGTTAAATATACACACTTGTAATGAGAGATGGTGATTGTACGTACAAGTTACATTATGTATGAATATGAAGAAATGGGCTTAAACATGTGATGAACGTGAGTGGAATGGGAAATAAGTAGTGTAGTAAATGGAATGAAGATTTGCATAAGTTATGCACTTCCATTTAGTTATATATTATATATATTTGGTCATGCAAGGATTGCACACGAGTTTTAATGTGTACAAAGTGTGATTGGATGTCATTTTTAAGTCTCGAGGATGGATGAATGATGAAATGACTAGGCAAAAATTTATGGATGTTTTGAGTGAAGTTGCTGTAAAAAAACTACAGGAAAACTGGAAAATATGAAGGTCAGATCGATCTCATAGGATGAGAGATCGATCTGGAAGAGCCAAAATGAACTTATTTTGAGCTACAGAGCAGGACAGATTGATCTCCAATGGAGCCAGATCGATCTGTTAAGCATTCTGTAATGAGAAGATCGATTCTTAAGGTAATCAGATCGATCTCCTTAACTCTCTGTTTGAGACAGATCGATCTCAAGGCTAGACAAATTGATCTCCTTAAGGGTTCTATACAGAGCAGATCGATCTCCTACAAGGGGCAGATTGATCTCCAAGAGGAAAAATTGCCTTCGACAGATCGATCTCATCATGGAAGAAGATCGATCTTGTAGTGGTTGTGTTTGATAAAAAGGACTACCAAACCTTACAGAGATCGATCTCATAAGCCTGCATCTATAAAAAGAGCACGGGATTGAGATGAAAACTCAGAACTCTTCCCCCACCAAACCTCACCTGCCATTTTCTCTAAAAAAAACCCAAGCTTTCTCACTCTAGAAATCACCACATTCTGGCCAGTTTTGGAAGAAGCTAAAGAAGGGAAATTTATCCCTTGGAGCAAGGAGAACAACATACCCAAAAATCACACATTAATGTGGTCAAGAGAAGGAGTTGTAGCTACCACAAGTTTGACTAAGTAAGAGGGTAAGCTCTTCAACCTTCATGCTTCTAAATATGGTTTCTAGACATTTATGGGTTGAATGAGATGTGAAATATTGTTAGAAATGATGAGTGTAGTGATGAGTGAGTAATATTGAAAGGGATTTATGGAGAGAAGATCCATGAGAAATGGTGGAAAACTTAAGAGAAGTATAATGAGATTTGTGAGAAAGATGAAATGTGATTTAATGGCGGAGGAGTATGAATAAATAAATAAATGACAATGTGGAGGTTTAGAAGTGGAAAAAGATAATAACTTGATGATTTATACGTGTAGCTTGAAATACGCAGAACACGGATAACCCGAATCGCGAACGGAGCAAACTTGATAGAGGAAATACGTGTACGATTCGAGGTAAGGGACTGTGTTAGCTATAGAGATGTTCGTTTGTATTTTACGGCAATTTCGTAGATATATCGCTAGAATTAGTACGATACTACAATTCTATGAAATGATATGGAAGCATGACATGTACTATGATATATATGTATTGAGAAATGGGATGGGGTAAGGAAATAGCATGATATGCATGATTTCAATGTTTTCTCAATTTTGTATTGCTTTTGTGATTGAGAAATGATAATGATAGGTTGGATAGTTTTACATGTTTTAGCATGGAAAGGCATGTTGCATAAATAAACATGTTTTGAGTTTTAAAAGAGAGAGTACCCACCTATCGGATTTGAGATGTGAAATGGTGTTGGAGCTTTAGCCACACCTGATTTAATGATTTTGACTATGTTGGAGTTTGACTCGCATACGTCTGCATGATGTGATAAACCGTGCTTGAGCATGACTCGCACGTGGTTTTATAACGATAATGTGCAGGAGTGTTAGCTCGTACATGTTTTTATTGAGTTGAGGTAAACCTGAGGGTCTAGAACCTAAGGGGATGCCAGCTGACGGCCTCGAAACGGGCTGGGCCTTAACAATAAATCGTATTACTCTGGTGCCTTGCGATGACTGTATGTCACGCTGACTACTCTCCTGGTATATAAGACATGGTTCAGGATGAAAAGTTCATCGGAGTTGGAGTATGGACTTGGGTCCACGATCTTACGTAGTACTGTGTAGTTGTCCGTTGGTATACTATGTACCGTGCTGGGTGCACATGACTATGAGTATCGCGTAGATGACACATGGCGTACCTTATACCGTGAGTATATGAGGAGATGAGGTTGATTGAGATGAGCCGGAGGGTAGGACTGACCTATCCCCCTTCTGGCAAAGTGATGCCCTGTGCACACCTGATCAGTAAGGTCTGGGATCACTGACTATGGTCATATGTCGTGGATATTTGATTGCCGAAAATTCCATGTCTGTCTCAGAGGTTTGAGAGATTGAGTAGAACTCAAAAAAGAAAGAGATTTTGTGTATTTGATAAATCTCTGAATTAAAAACTTGTGTCGTGAGAGCACTGTTTTATGAAACATGTTTTAAGTGGAAATACTGAATATTTGTGTTACATGAAAATGCCAAATAAGAAATATACGTTTAACTACATTTTTTGATAACGTTTCCATTTATACTGAAAACATGGTTTTGGTTTATACATGCATGGGCTATGTAGGTAGTACGATATCTACCTGCTAGCATTCATTTCCTTACTGAGCTGTGGTTTGCTCACCCCACTATTTTCCCCCTCCAGATACTGAGAAGTAGGAGAGCGGTGGTCTCTGGAACTCTTTTTGTGTTGGACAACTCCCACCAATCGTAAAGGTATAAGATTTGTATACACAAGAGTATTTTGTATCTATTATCTTGTATCGCACAGTTATACGTTAGAAATGTAACAGTTTTATGGGGATGTTATGTAAAGTTATTAATATTCAATTAATCTTGTATATTTACACACCTGGGAGTGTGAATTAAATTTTAAATATTTTCGCTGTAAATTAATTGAGCTTTAGTAATTGTATCGCCTCATAACCCAACCGTAGTTGTGTAAGTATGGGTAAAGAACACCCGGAATCGGGGTGTGACAGAAAGGAAAACATGGATGTATGATTGTCAAAGTTGATTTTAAAAAATCATACGGTAAACTTTGTTAGATAATATCATACGTCAATCATATATAACATACAATATCATATTCACAATCAAAATATCGAAAACAATTATGTATATGATTGAACATACAATTTACGAACAATAATTTGTGGAATTTAAACACTTACAGTTTCAGATGAAATCGTTTGCTTGATTCACTGGTCAGGCACAAAATCACATAACGGAAGTTGTACACGTTTCACAACCTAAATCCTTAACAATTGCAGAGCACCAAAACAAAGAATATTTTTTTATTCTTTTCTTTTTCACAGATCAAACTCTTCTCTCTTTTTTTCTTTTTAAACTAGGCAGTTTTTCACTTGTGTGAAAACTTCCTTGGTAGTTTTATTTGGGGACACCTGTTATGGCATCCCACGTTCAATATCTCCCACTCGCACATAATGGGTGTGCTATTCTCATAATCAATTTCAAGAGGACACATCTCTTTTCTCTGCAAAGTTCATATAAGAAAATAGGTCGTGCGACCAGCATACTTTATCGTCTCGAGGGCTTGTTGCTATACAACTATTAGGTATATATATAGCAACCTAAAAATACAAGTACAGTTAGTATGCAGTACCCTAGATCCATTCAGTCACATTTCAAGTTTCCCATGATCTCTCTTTTATCAAACTGTATGATATTCTTTCGTATTCACAATTATGTTTAACTATTTAAACATAATTGGTCGACCAGTGAATACAATTAAATATGACACCATAATGGTCTTCCCTTCTTCTAAAATCTCTCCATTTCAATTCAACTGCTATCCGGATACATCCCATTAGATCGAATCATCCATAATCATTGGTAACATTCCAAGATAGCTAACAGTGAACTGAAACTTTATGAAATAGTCAAAAGTCATAAGGGTACTAATTTGTGATCCTTTTGACCTCATGGATCTCACACAACATTGAAGTAGAGATCAATTCTTTTGTTACCTATATTGGTCGAATAATGAACATGTGGTATGAAACACATGCTACGGTATTACTCTCCCCCCCTTTGTTTTTTATGGAGCGCATGTCTTTATCATAATTTCAGTATCGTACAGGTGATAGTTCAGATACACTCAGTATCTAACTTGAGTCAACAACTCTACTTACTTTAAAAATAACAACAGGACTTCCACCTGGCATTCAAAGACAGATAAAATGAATGGTGGGGTCATTCACTTTCGGTCATAAAGCTCATTATCATGACCTCATCTTGACTCACAGTCAAGGCGATTCTGTTTTAAGCTTGATCTCTCTAGTTCTTACCGCTTAACACTAATCTCATCTCTATGGCACTGAGCCATAGAGGTGATTGCTTGTGTGTGAAGGCCAATCATCTGTCCGACATACCTTTAACATGATATTGTATATGTACTTAACATATATATGTGTGTGTATGCTTCACAAAAACAAAGTACTGAACTTTATAGGCATTAATTGAAATAAAAAATTAGTCAACATCGAATACTAATGAGAAGATAATTGTTAATCGTTTGCTAAAAACATCTTAGCAAGTACATCAAAATCTACGCAATCCTAGAGCTCTAATCTATCTATTATACACATTTCTAGGTATTGGCTTTGTAAATGGATCTGCAATCATCTTATGCATAAAAATGTACTGCATGTTGACTTCCTTTCGTGCAACCATGTCTCTAACAAAATTATACTTGGTATCTATATGTTTGGTTTTTAAATGATAATTGGGATCTTTAGTGAATGTGATTGCTGCTTGACTATCACAGCTCACTAACACTGAGTTTGATTTATCATTATTAAATCCCAAATGATTCAAAAATCTCTTGAGCCAAACAACTTCTTGCACTGCTGCTGAAAATGCTACAAATTCAGCTTCTATTGTGGAAAGAGCTATACACGTCTGTTTCTTACTACTCCATGAGATTGCCCCATTATTCAGTAAGAAAACATAGCCCGAGATAGATTTTCTATCATCTAAATCTCCTCCCTAATCAGCATCTGTATACCCAATCAAATGCAGATCAATTTCATGATAGCACAATGAATAATCTGCAATGCCTTTAAGATACCTTAATATCCTTTTAACGGCTTTCCAATGGGGTTGTCCTGAATTGGATTAGTACCTACTTACCATTTCAACTGCATAACAAATATCTGACCTTATGCACATCATAACATACATAAGGCTTCCAATAGCACTGGAATAAGGAACTCTTGTCATTTGTTCATTTTCTTGAGGAGTCTTAGGACACATTCTTTGACTTAGGCCTTCACCTTTAGCAATAGGAGTATCTATTGGCTTACAGTCTTACATGTGGAATCGTTCAAGAATTTTCTTAATATATTGCTCTTGTGAAAGAGCTAACAATCTCTTAGAACGATCCCTTTCAATTTTAACACCAAGTATGTAGGCTGCTTCGCCCATGTCCTTCATTTCAAAATTTGAGGACAACTAATTTTTCACCGTAATAATATACTCATTGTTATTTCCAGCCAATAGTATGTCATCCACATAAAGTGACAAGATTACAAACTTGTCTTTGGACCTTTTGATATACCCACAGTGGTCTTCATCAATCATGATAAAATCATAAGAAATTATCACTTGATGAAATCTGATATACCACTGCCTGGAAGATTGTTTAAGACCATAAATTGATCTTAATAGTCTACACACTTTGTGCTCTTGACCTTTTTCAATGAAACTTATAGGTTGTTCCATATAGATTTCCTCTTCCAGTTCTCCGTTTAGAAAAGCAATTTTTACATCCATTTGATGTAACTCCAAATCTAAACTTGCAACTAAGGTTAGAATCAAGCGTATTGAGGTAAATTTTACAGCATGAGAGAATGTTTCTTCATAATCAACTCCCTCTTGTTGAGTATACCCCTTAGCCACCAGACGAGCCTTATATCTTTCAATTGTCCCATCTGACTTACGCTTAATTTTGAGAACCCATTTGTTCTCAATTGCTTTGCATCCTTTTGGAAGATCAACCAATTCCCAAACATTGTTTGATCTCATAGACTCCATTTCTTCTTCCATTGCTTTTATCCACTTTTCTTTTACATTATAAGAAAAAGCCTCTAGAAGTTCTTTAGCTCTTCTTCATCTTGTGGGGTAATCATGAAAGCTTCTCCCTCTATGTCAAAACGACGTCGAGGAAACTTTTTCACGACTACTACGCCTGACTTGTGATTCTTGTGAAACAAATTCATCATCTTTTGTCATGCTCCCACTTGGATGAGATATTGTTGGTCTATTATCAGGTTGATGCATTAAACGATTTGCAACAATCAAATCATCTGGATCTTGAATCTCATAAAGAGATTTTTCCTGATTTATCTCACCCCTATTTGGAAAATCATTTTCCAGAAAAGTGGCATCCCGAGATTCAAATTCATTTACACTCTCACTTGCTTGTTCACCAATAAACACATGTCCCTTTGAATGTTCAGAGTATCTTACAAATATACTCTTTTTTCCTCTTGCACCTAACTTGCCGTGTTGATGAGCAGGCTCATGAACATAGGCAGCACAACCCCAAGGTCTTAGATTACTAAGATCAGGTTTTCTTCCAGTCCATAATTCATAGGCAGTGGATGCAACTGACTTGGAGGGTACTCGATTGAGTATGTAGGCAGTTGTTAATAATGCATCACCCCTAAAAGGTGATTGACAAATTTGCTTGGGCCATCATGGACCCAACCATTTCCATAAAGGTTCTATTTCTTCTCTCTGCAACACCATTTTGTTGTGGAGTTCTTAGAATGATCAACTGCTTCTCGATTTCTTTTTCATCACATAAAAATCTGAATTGTTCATACAAGTACTCACGTCCACGGTTTGTTCTTAACGCCTTAACATTTTTATCTAATTGATTCTCCACAAAATTCATATATGTTCTAAAGCATTCTAAAGCTTCAGATTTGTGAGAAATCAAATAGACAAATCCGAAACGTGTGTAATCATCAATGAATGTGATGAAATATACACCTCCACTTCGTGACCTTACATTCATTGGGCCACAAATATCAAAATGAATCAATTGCAATGAAATTTCAGCTCTAGTTCCTTTACCAAATGGTTTTCTTGCCTTTTTTCCATTAGACAACTTTTACATGTTGATAGATTAACTTTTTCTATAGGGCCTAGTAATCTCTCTTTAGCTAATCTATCCATTCTTTGTTGCCCAATATGGCCTAGTCTCCCAATATGGCCTAGTCTAGCATCCTAAATGTTTACATTAACATCCGAAGATGTAACAAGGGAAAAACTATTGCTACACATATCACCACTTGAAGTGTAGTCTACATCCATTACAATAAAACCATCCAACAAATATCCAGAACCATAATAAATCGTTTCCAAAAATAAATTTAAAACAGTGCTATGAAAGTTTAAAATAAAGCCCATATTAAGAAGAACAGTAACAAAAACTAAATTCCGTCGAATCTCAGGAGCAAATAGGACATCATGTAGGATAAGGGTTTTTTCACCACGGATACATAACCTGCAGGTTCCAATACCCTTGACTTCAACTCGTGTGTTGTTTCCTACATAAATCCATTTTGATCCTTGTGGAATCCGACGAAAATCCACAAACACATTCATGTCTTGTGCTACATGGTCTGTGGCCCTTGAGTCTACAATCCACAAAGGATGAGATTCAGTCAATAATACAGTACTAGAAACACATATAGTACTTTTCAAAATATCTGAAGTATTCACAAATGCTTTAAGGGTTTCTACCTTTTTCGGCTAGTTACATTTACGAGCAAAATGGCCCTTCTTACCACAATTAAAACACTTGACCTTTGTCTTGTTCTTCTTCGGATGAGCCATAGGACCTTTTCTTTTACTAGGATAATCGCTTTTTACCTTTTTAGGAGCTTTACCTTTATGTCCACCAAATGGCTTTCGCTTGAAGCTTGAAGCTTCTTTAGAACTTGTACCAACCATATACACATCAGCATTAGGCCTAGTTGACTCAATGCGATCTTCCTCCAATTGTAGGTGACGTGAAGCATCATCAATGGTCTTGATACTTTCATTATGAGTAAGGTGGACTTTCATATGCTCCCAACTGTGTGGCAAGGGCCGAATGACAGCTTGAACCTGTTGTTCATCTGTTAGAGTGTGACCAGCCTCCTTCAACTCACTAATCATATTTGACATTTCTCTTATATGTTATTTCATGTTGTGATTTGGACATTTTTTATACGTGTCAAATTTGATTGTAAGTTGTCTTAGTTTAGCAACCGTAATGCTACCAAACTTTGCCTTTAAGGCTGTCCACATCTCTTTTGCATTATCATGCTTTATGAACTCACACATGATGTCATTCTCTATACTGCTTAGCAACGTAATGCGAGCTATGGAGTTTTTCTTTTTCCAGGCTTCATAAGCCTCTCAGTCCCTCCTACGTTGTGCAGTATTTCCTTCCTTAGTCTCTTCTATGGTATTATTCAGAACTTCTAGAACCTCTTGTTCTTCCAACACATAATGGATTTTCATACTCCAGATTTCATAGTTATCCCCATTCAGTTTCTCACCTTTGTTTAACTCAGCAACAATGGTTTTAGAAGCAGAAGTCATTTCAAAAAATATTCTACACAGAAACATATATGTACTTAATTAATGCCTAACATTACACACATCCATTTTGCCACAATTTCAAAATTAAATTAATGATAATTATTCACATGTCATGGAATCAAAAGTTCACCAAGTTTCACAATCATCCTCCAATTCGATGTGTTTTATCACCAATTAATTTTATTGTGCAAAATTTATCATTCTAAGGTAATTACATTTTTTTTATTAAAATACCTTAGAATTCACACTGCAAACAAATCAACTATATATATATATATACAAACAATAACATATATTGATTGCATAAAAATAATAAAAATATTTACATAAACAAGTATTTTAAAATAACAATATTTGTTCAAACATAGTCAAATAACAACATAATAAAATAAAATAAAATAAAACTAGTTCCTATAAATTATTTTTCTAATTACTGGAATAGATTCTTTAAATTCTTTAGAAACTTTAAACTCTAAATCTGAAAGCCCTGGAGTACCGGAAACTTTGTATTTCCCTTTGCAAAGGCTAGTATTAATTGAGAGGGTTGCAGTCCTTCTTGCCCCTATCTGCATATATTCTTTCAAAAAATTTGTCACTAACATTGCATAATTAAGTTTTGGATTTGGTTTCCAAAGATCATTTAAAAGACCCTTTTGACTTGGAGTGATCAACGTACTCCTTAACATGAGGTATTTGTTATGGTCACTTCTCAAATGTAAAGTGCCACTCCATATAGACTCTTGTATTTTTTTATTAACAATAATGATATGTCTCTCCATATCATCATTGGGATCCATCCGATAATTGGCTAGTTCATTTAGCAATTTCATAGCTTTACAATACTGAGACCCTGTCCTAATAGCCCTAAGAGTCCTCATCATGATCGACATGATTCTCTGTAACAAATACAGAAAAAATAATGAACACATATATAAAACACAAGCCTCATAGCGATTAAAAACGAATTTTAATCATCCTTGTGTTATATGGACTCCTCATGCTAATGCAGGACTTACAATTTTTTAAATTGTTGATATTTATTTATTATATATGAATTTTATCTTTGGAATTAACTACCTTGCAATCTTTCAAAAAAATGTTTAAGGTGGTTAATTGCATTGTCTTGGGGCATTCGCATGCTTATGATAGAAATCATAATTTTCAATTCCTCAACTTTCTAACCAATAATTTTTCTTATTTGAAACATCCTATACACATTTGCAACAATTTCGAATAAATCACGCACATTTGTGTGATCTCTAATGGCATCGCATATTAATTATGTTTTTTTTTCGATTGTTCTACACGAAATAACAACAATTAAATATCATTTTCTTACATGCATTTATCATACCAGAAATCAAGCAACCTGGCTCAGATACCAATGTTAGATTATATCATACATCAATCATATATAATATACAATATCATATTCACAATCAAAATATCGAAAACAATTATGTATATGATTGAACATACATTTACGAACAATAATTTGTGGAATTTAAACACTTACAGTTTCAGATGAAATCGTTTGCTTGATTCACTGGTCAAGCACAAAATCACACAGCGAAAGTTGTACACGTTTCACAACCTAAATCCTTAACAATTGTAGAGCACCAAAACAAAGAATTTTTTTCTTTTCTTTTCTTTTTTTTTCCTTTTTAAACTACCCAAGGCAGTTTTTCACTGCCTTGGCAGTTTTATTTGGGGACACCTTGTATCACCTCGTCCTCTATGACAGTCTTCCTGAATGGTGAGTAAGGTCCTAGGATTTCCCATCTAGAGGGATTTGACAAGGTGATCCATCGTCGCCATATATCTTCATCATGTGTTTGGAATATTTATTTTTAAAGATCCATGAAAAATGTAAGGAGAGGAGATGGAAATCTATTTAGTTAGCTAGAGATGGCCCAAAAATCTCACATATTCTCTATGTGGATGACCTCATGCTAATGGGCAAGGCTTCAGAAGACAATTGTGATGCCATGACGAAATTCTACAGGACTTTTGTGTTGAGTCAAGAAAATCAATTAATTTCGCTAAATTCATGGTCATGTTTTCTCCTAATATTTGATGAAAAGGACATTTTGCAATATTTTGGGGATCGCTCGTTCTGGTGATATTGGTAAGTATTTAGGATTTCCACTTACTAAAACCAAGAAAGTTGTAAGCCATAAGTTCATTATTGATAAGATATTAAGCAAGCTCTCAGTGTGGAAGTCTAGATTTTATCTTTTTCTAAAAGAATCTCCTTGATCAACTCTATGTTGGGGGCGATTGTAATGTATTATATGCAAGGAATTTGTTTGCTTGTAAGCACATGTGATGAAATTAATAGGATTAGCAAAAATTTCTTATGGGGTTCAACCGAAGAAAGAAGAAAATTGCATTTGGTCAATTGGATACCCTTACAAAAGAAGAAAGGGGTTAGGTATAAAAGACATGAGAAGACTCAATGATATTAATATAGCAAATATAGGTTAGTGTTCTTAAAGCAAAGTATTTCAAGAATGGGGAGTTTTAGATAAGAAATTGATTCGTTGTGTGGGTTGGAATGAAAATAGGGGCTAAAGTGATCAAAAAAGGGTTGAGATTGAGCATTAAGTCTGGTAAGCAAGCTCTTTTTTGGATGGATAATTAGATAGGTTTTAGAGCCTTAAATACGATTATTTAAGGAAGATGTGGTGATTGATCAAGGAAGATGGAATTTTGGCAGCCTTTGTGTTGCAATTCTTGAAGAAATTCAAGAAAAGCTTATTGCTAGCTCATACAAACAGAGATAGAGGAAGCTGACAGCATAGCTTGGAACTCTAATCCAGCAGGTATTTTCACCCTTTAGGATGCATCAACTTGACAAGGCACAAAATGGAAAAAACCAGTAAAAACTGGAAGTTCATTTGGAAATTGAATATTCCACCCAAAGTCTAACATTTCATTAGGCAGTTCTACATTAAGCTCAACACAGATGGCGTTGCAAAAGGAATCCAAGATAAGCGAGAGCAAGAGGCATTCTCAAGAACCACCATAAAAATTCAGTGGGGGGATTTTCTCGCAATATTGGGAAAACTACTAATGTTTACGCTAAGCTCTGGGCGATATGGTATGGCCTATATATGGTTATCATGCTTGGATACAAGCAACCCGATCATTGAAGTCGACTCAAAAGTGGCTGTGAGGTATGTTTCAGATTTTGTTCATTCGTCCCATATTTACTATACTATTATTGTTGGTTGCAAGGAGCTTATGCGACCAATGAACAATGAGCGAATTCAACACAATTATAGAGAGGCAAATGCTTGTGCAGACATGCTTGCAAAGATGGGAGTTGAGCAAGATACACCCTTTTGTGCATTTTGAAGAACCTCCGCTGTGTTTAAGTTATTTGATTTTGCTTACTTTATGGGGACTGTTTTCCCCAGACACATTAGGATTTAATGTACTAAGATTGTTTAGATTTATTTAATGTTCTCTTTGCATCAAAAAAAAAAAGTCAAAGCGTCCACGGAAATGCATTCAAGAAAAAACAAAACATTGTTGGCCATAAAATAACATTAACGTACAATTGACTCAACTTTGCATGAGTAAATTATAAAACTGAGTTCCTGTCTGACTTAAAGACTGTAAAAAAAATTGGTATATGCATCCACTTGAGTTCTAGACAAAAGTCAAAATGAATAATCCTACAAATTCGACTTAGATTCGCTAATTTCCATATCTACTAAGTACTCTTCCGTAGTAGAAGGAAGAAGTTGTCTAGTTTTGCGTTTTAAATTATACTCACTCTTAAAGTGATCCTTCTACTGTTTGGAATTCTGTCGTACCCGATTTTACTCAAAATTCTTACAAATTTTTCGCAATTTCATTTTATTTACTAATTAAATGTTTAGGCTATTAGTCAATGTTAATCCAGACAGATTCCTTGCATTAGTATTCAATCTCACACCACACCGTCAAACAGAAATATCTTTCATTAAACTTTATACATCTATTTCATGTAACTGTAGTTACATGTTTCTACATCTCCGATGTTCTAGTTATATACATCACTGTGCAATTATATGTTTAGATACAAAAAGAATCACAAACGTGTATACCTCTACGCAACTGGGGAAGCGGTGAGCGCTCAGTAATCCTAAAAAGAAGCACCAGATTATAACGGAGCTCACACTATTTGAGGTAATCTGTAGAGAGGGAAAAGTAAAGGAGTGAACTTAACATGCTCAGTAAGGTAAACATGTAAGCAAGTAGATAACCATATTATCTACATGCTTGTAATGTCATGCCTTGTAGTGAAACGATAACATTTACAAGAACAATGACAGTAAGACAAAAATCAGTACAATCAGTGTATAAAAGATCTTACAGCGAAACCATAACAAATCCAATACAGAACGAAAAACATACAGTTGTTCAGTTTATTTAGTAATTGAAACAGTGGAGACTAGGTAGAACATACAATAGACAGTATCTCATAAAGGTAGGACATATGGCTATAGGCAGTGATTCCAAGCATCACTGATCAGGTGTGCAAGGATATCAATTGTCGTGGCAAGTGATCAGTAACCTATCAGACCTCAGAAGTCCATAGACTTAAAACACGGTATATTGTACTAACATGTAAATCACACGGTACGTCGTACTACATGGACCAAAATAAGACTGGGAGTGCCTGGATTGGCCAGGGATTTGCCACCCCAGTTATCATAAACATACATTGCCTTGTCTCAAATCGAGTGCAAGCCCGAGAGTGTAACACATAGTCAACACATCGGTTAAGCACAGTTTTTTCATAAAATCGATAGATAGCTCGATTAATTCAAAACCAATACTAAATTGGTGTGCAGTACTCAAAACAATATGTAAAAAGTAGCATGAGTGGGGACTTCTCATATGGTCACCCATCCATGGAATTTCCTCCACACATGCATGTTTAAATTTGAAACCCATGCAGTTTTATGCAGATAAAAGAAACATAAGCTAGCCTATCGTTTTTCAGTTATAAGCAACAATAACCAGTAATGCACAGAAAACATGCAGTTCATGCAGTGGTGCAGTATACGTGTAATTACGGTACAGTTCAAACTGTGATAAGGGACAATATTGGGTGGTTTCCGTTACTAAGCTTAAACCTAGATATTACGATAGCTATTTATTCTATAGTATTTAATTCCCAATGAGGAATCCATTTGTATACGTACAGTTACCTCTAACAACTTACATAGTTCTCTTACCTCAAATGACGGACTATTATGCTACTATCCCAGCACTGTCAATCAATCAATCCGCTTAGCTCAAATTTTATCTTTCGGGGTTGGAAAAAATCATCAATAATTTTTATTAGTCTTTATAGACTCATATACACTTGTTTATGATCAAATTAAAGTTTTGGGTCCAATTACTTTACATGGGCCGAATTGCTCACTTAATGAGCCCAATTCTATCTTAAGCCCAATTCACTTTTCTACTTGTTTCCATTAAGGCCCCTTAATCCATTAAGTCCATTAGTCCATCTTGGGCCATCCATTATGTAAGCTTGGCCCATTGTGACATTTCATCAAACACTTGGTGGATGTAACCTATAACCACCACCATTCTTACTTAGGCATTTTAACAAACACCTTACATCCATGTCATCATCCAAGTTCATTTAGGCATTTCTACAAACACTTCATATGCATGCCAATTTACACATCCTAATTTAATTATCTCTCAATTTTGATCCCACCAATTATTCTCATCATCATCTACATTTAACAAATCAACCTATATACCAATTAAATCACCAACCAGATCCATTTCGGCCAAGTATGGTTTCATGTCATGGGGGTTGTTTTCCATACTAATTTTTATGTAGGTATGCTTCATAAATTCCATAGGTTAACATATATTAAATTAAGAAAGAAAGAACATACTTAGTTATGTTTTTCACTCTTGGATGAAAATGAATGGGGAGTTATCTTCCTTCAATTTAACTTCTTCCAACACCAAACTTAGATATGTTAAGGTTCAAGTGATGGAGAACAACTTTCATTGAGGAAGCTTGCTGAAATTTTGAATGGAAAATGAGAGGGTTTGGTTATGGTGCATGTAACATAACTTAGCCAAAAAAAATGAAGAAAAAGAAGATGGCAAGGGATAACAGCAAATGGAGGCACCAAATCTGATTTTTATCAAGAATTTTAGGCTTATATTTAATAAAAATTCAACCCATAAATTGGTTTTTAATTCCCTTGGGTTTGGGCTTGTTATTGGGCTTAGTTTATTTTTCAATTGGGTTTTGAATTAAATTAAGTTGGACTGATGATTTGGGATTTAATTCTTAGGCCTAATCTCTTAATTATATATATACATAAATTCAGCCTAAGGCCCATGTAATTCAGTCCATTCTTTTTTTTTTCATGTTGGGCCATGATTTCGATTTTAATTCTTAGGCCTAATCTCTTAATTATATATATACATAAATCCAGTCTAAGGCCCATGTAATTTCAGTCCATTCTTCTTTTTTCATGTTGGGCTATCATAGTTTTCTATAAGCCCAATCACCAATGGCCCTATATATTCAACACATATAAACACTTAGCCTAATTCTATTTGAATTAATTTCTCAAGTTTTATTTGCTGAAATTAAGTTTATTAACCCTCGAGTTTAAATTTCTATGCATTAATCATGGTTGAGTTAAGTTAACCATGGTTAGGTCACTTGGTCAAAAGCACCATATCAATTTTGACTTTGACTTTAACCTTTGACTTGTTGACCACATTTGACTATGTTTAATTATCCCTTAAATAAGATTTCCCATGCATAAATTACTCATCTTTAGGATTTGATAGCCTTTGGAAGCTCAAAATGCCAAAAAAGCAAAAACGATTGATTGTGAACTCGTTTAGCCTTTTTTGGCATTTTCACTATCCCAACATTGTCAGGACCTATCCAAGCCAACTTCCCTTCATAACGTACCTATATTATGATGTTCTTAACCATTATTATTAGTTAAATTGGTTATATTCCATATGTTTCAACCCGAGCATGTCCTTATTCATCTTTGACACTTTTGTTTCTTCGGAGTTGTAATTAAGTCAAATCGATCCAAAACTGAAACATAGTTCTCTTTATGATTAACAGTAATAAGATTCAAGGATTACAATGGATGCGTCTTAAAGGAAACAGTGACAGATCTCGAGTCTTACAAATTCCCCACAAATGCATTGCATGTGCTGCACTTGTGTTGCTTCACCTCCCCTTCAGCATTCCCATTTTCTGAAGAGATGGTCCGATTTTGCATTTTTTCACTTAGTTGGGCTACCGAATCAGTTGATTCATGGGGTAAACGAGATGGTGGCAAATCAACAGATTCCTTGGGTGGAAGTGATGATATATCCTCATCATCATAACTATGGACCTGGGTATCCCCCTCAGCATGCACAGAAACTGCAAGTATTTCCAATCTACCCAGTAAATTCCTCACAAGGGAATCACATTCACGAAAATTCCCAGGTTCCATGTCACAAATCTGAAAAATAATCAAACATGAAGCTAGAGCAAATGATAAGATAAAAGGTAAAGCAAGAACTTCAAGAGATATCAATCACCAACTGTATTAGCTCGGTAGCTTAGCAAAGCTAATTTGATTCCAAAAGTAAAATGCTGTGACAAACACAGAAGTGGTTGACAGGTAATGGTACAGGTTGCTAATCATAAAATAACTGAGATATCTAGCTCATAGTGATTCCACAACTTTCTCAATCAAACTGATGCAAAAAAGAAACCGATCCAATGAAGCACACATCTAAATTCAAAATAGAAGTTCTGGATGAGTTTTATGTTTATGCCCAGTGGAATAAAGGGAGGTTACTGGCGGAAGAAGGCATGAGGCAGTTAAAACAGTATATTCATGAGAACTAAAATTCTCTATTGGGCATAGGTTTCTACCTACTTGATAAGGTTTATGCTCACTTAAGGTTTGCTCCACACAAGTAGTTATTACAATCAACAATAACAAAATAAACAAAAATAGCCACACCTTTCAAGTATCCTAAAATAATTGTTCTTGACTTCTAATTTCAATTTCAACTTCCTAGTGAATCATGCTGACAATCTTAAAAACAAAATGATAGATTAAATTCATCACATCCACATAACTCGTAGTCAGTGATGCTTGAAGAACTACCTATATGGGGCAAGCAGACTAATGCTTTAATAGTTCAGCAATTAATGCTAAAATTACAGTAGGCTATTAACTAAAATAACAATTAAGAGAAAAAATAAATTGAATGACTATATGTAGAGTGAAACACTTATCTTCATGGCAATAGAGGATACAGCAGGTACTTAGGACTTACAGCTGACGGCTGACTTCTAGTTTCACTTTTGAAACGATGATAGCACTCCATTTATTCAGCTTCTCACACAAAGTATGAAATTTTTGTCCAGGAACAGTTAGTCGTAATCTCATCGGAGACCATTTTATTGGGAAGCTCTCCCGAAGCTCACGGATAACCTCTAGTGCCTGCAAAATACAAACGAAGACAATGCAAAGCCGTCATAAGATACACAAATTTAAACAAAAGAATACCAATGTAAATGATCAATCACAAACCAGCCATTACTTGAGTCATTTAAATATGGACGAAATTTTAGAATATTTGCCATCAGTCAAAGAAAAAGTTAATATCATTGATGCTCAATAAATTAAACAAGCATTTATCAATTTCACATGAAAATTGCATTAAATTTCAAAGATTCATCAGTTCTTCGTGGAATGTAGAGCAAAATACTAGAAAAATAAATAAAAAAGGACCTGCTTCTTGGAGCTACTATGGGAATCAACAGCGAAATGAATGTCGTGCATCAGTCTCTCAATCATACTAATAGTGTAATGGCGTTGAGTTTCAGGATTGATCGTCTTTTGCATAACAATCGTTGCGATATCCCGAAACTGACTTGAAAATTGGGATTCTCTCTCCTTTCCTGAGATTTGTAGCTCCCTTTTCTCCAAAATCTACCACCCAAACTAAAAGAAAAAACTTCCAATCAACAACCAGAAAATAAACCAACATTACTTTCTAAATGAAGTGAAATTAGAATTAACTCTAAACAAATTTTAGTCTGATCGTCAGTCACAAAAGCAGCAACCATAACTTTGCTCTTAGCAAGTACTCCTTTCGAAACATTTGAGTAAACTGTGGGACTGTAACACTTCGTCCAAATCCTTTTCTCTGTTGCAACAACAACAACAACAACAACAACAACAATAATAATAATAATTGTTGTTGCTCGATTACAACAGTGTCGAATTGCAGACGTCTTCACCTCGATCTTCGTGTCACGTGTTCTAGAATACCTCTGCAAAAGAGAGAAAGATCAGAGGGATGCAGGGGTTTTTCCCTGCGTTGGCACTCCGATGCTTAAGTCAGTCAGAGAATTGAGCAGAGTTTCAGTAGCGAAATTCAGAAATTAGGTTAACGAATCATACCTGACCCCTATTTATAGGGATTTACTCTGTCATTAATTACATTTTTGCCCTTTTTATCTTACTTAGGGCTTGTATCATTTCTCACATGTTTTATTCGTGTGCCACGTGGCATTCTTTTATTATTCTTTTATCATGCACAACAATTGCTCCCCACTCTTTCGCTAGGTATAACCTTGCGGAAGAGTACATATGTTCTCCTTGTAGCCTTAGATTAAGTCCTTACATTGTATTCTGAAGTCAAATTCTCTGGCCTTCTAATTCTCAAGCTCTTGTTTTGAGTGCGTGGCTTACCTCGCGCATTTTTCACTTCAAGCCCTTTGTTTGTGTGCTTAGCTTACATCGCGCACTTTTCGCTTCAAGCGCTTGCACATTGTCTTCGTGGCTTACCTCGCGTATTTTTTGCTTCAAGCCCTTTGTCTTGAGTGCGTGGCTTACCTCGCGCATTTTTCGCTTCAAGCCCTTGCACATTTTCTTTGTGGCTTACCTCGCGCATTTTTCGCTTCAAGCCCTTTGGTTGTGTGCTTAGCTTACATCGCGCACTTTTCGCTTCAAGCCCTCGTACATTTTCTTCATGGCTTACCTCGCTCATTTTTCGCTTCAAGCCCTTTGATTGTGTGCTTAGCTTACATCGCGCACTTTTCGCTTCAAGCTCTTGCACATTGTCTTCGTGGCTTACCTCGCGCATTTTTCGCTTCAAGCCCTTTGATTGTGTGCTTAGCTTACATCGCGCACTTTTCGCTTCAAGCTCTTGCACATTGTCTTCGTGGCTTACCTCGCGCATTTTTCGCTTCAAGCCCTTGGTTGTGTGCTTAGCTTACATCGCGCACTTTTCGCTTCAAGCTCTCGCACATTTTCTTCGTGGCTTACCTCGCGCATTTTTCGCTTCAAGCCCCTGCACATGTGTAGCTGGTGTGATCAGTCATTTATCAATTATGTGCGAATCTCAACAGCCAATAAAATATCAATATGGCATAAATGATAGTTCAACAAACTAAATTTCAACCCATAGTTGAATTAACAAAAAATAATATTAAATGTCATAAAGTCTTGCTGCCAGTGTAGTTGCAAGTGGTTGATATTCCGCGTTTTTGCTATCCTCTTGCCTTGTGACCTTTCCATCTTCTTTCAAGGCATTGGTGATAGCTTAGGTAGCCCGACGATGGTAAGGGTTTCTTTTCTTCGAACTCCCTTATATGTAGTTCAGCGTCGGTATCCTTTTCATCACTTCTTCTTGAGTGATATATTTATCTGCTCTAGAGAACAAGTCTAAGATCGTCGTTGGCTGATCTAAAGATAGCGACTCTTGCAACTTTTCAGACCTTGTCCCTTGTAGCATAGCTGTCACAGCTACTCCAACTTGTAGATCATGTGTTTCAAGAGTAGCATTACGGAATCGATCCACATAGCTTTTGAGTGATTCCTTGCTCTCCTGCCTTAAGGTAAGCAGATAGGTGGCCTCCTTCCTTTTCTGGCTTTTTATCACAAAGGCCTTCAGGAATTTGCTTCTTAATTGATTGAAAGATGAAATAGACCCCTCCGGCAAACTGTTAAACCATTGTAGTGCATGGTCAGTTAAAGTTAAGGGGAATGCTCTACTCATGATCTCATCCTCCCATCCATGTAATAGCATCAATGACTCATAGTTCTGAATGTGGTCATAAGGGTCAGTTTTTCCAGTATACGTCGTCATTTGTGGCATTTTGAATTTTGGGGGCAGTGGTTTTCCCATGATCGTTGTACTGAATGGGATTCTCCTCCTCTGGTTTTCTTCAGTTGGAACTAACTTTTTCTCTTCTAAGATTCGTTCCACCATTCTTTTCATATTTGTGGCAACTTGTGCCTTGGACACAGGTTTGTTTTGCACTTTCTTAGCATCGTATGCATCAGCTTGGCCGTAGTCCATAGTTTCTTTCCTGTTACCCTGAGTTCGGTTTTGACGAGTCTGAGATTGAAAGTTTGTCATTCCAGTTTCAAGATTTCGTGTTGGATCTATTTCTGAGTCTCTCTCAACATGAGGCCCTGTCATTCCCGCACTTTGATTCCGTTGTTTGGCGGGTCGTTTGTGTTCTGGGGCCAAGGATCTTCGATGCCTAAATATCCAGAATCTACTTGAGCCGGACCCTCAAGGTTTCTAGTACTTTGGCGTCTCCGGCCATCAACAATCTCCCGTGTTGAATTCCTTGTACCATGACGCCGCAGTTTTTTGACATTCTGATATCTCCAGTTCATTGGAGTCTCGTGCATGGGATCTTCTGTAACTTGACGCCGCAAGCCTTCCGAGGTCTCACGCACAGGGTCTCTCATACCCTGACGCCTCATATCTTCCTCTGTCTCACACATAGGGTCTCGTGCACCCCTGCCGTGACGCGCCACGTGGCGCACGAAGCAAACGGGGGGTTTTGGGCAGCCATGCCGTGAGAGTTTCGTGCACCCCTACCGCGAAGGTCTGGCGCAGGAGCACCGCGAGGGTCTACCGTGGGAGTGCCGCGAGGGTCTGTCGCGAGCGTGCCGCGAGGGTCTGCCTCCAGAATGCCGCCAGGGTCTGTCGCACGTGTACCGCGAGGGTCTGTCGCGCTTGTTCCGCGAGGGTCCGTCGCGAGTGTGCCGCGAGGGTCTGTCGCCATAGTGCCGCGAGTGTCTGTCGCGAGAGTGCCGCGAGGGTTTGCCGCCAGAGTGCCGCGAGGGTCTCCTGTAGCCCTGCCATGAGGGTCTCGCGCACCCCTGCGGTGAGGGTCTCCAGCAGCCATGCCGCGAGGGTCTTGCACACCCATGCCGTGAGGGTCTCCAGCAGCCATGCTGCGAGAGTCTTGCACAGGGTCTCGCGCTCCCCTGCCATGAGGGTCTCCTGCAGTCGTGCCATGAGAGTCTCGTGTAGGGTCTCGTGCTCCCCTGCCGTGAGGGTCTCCAGCAGCCATGCCGCGAGAGTCTTGCGCAGGGTCTCGCGCTCCCCTGCCGTGAGGGTCTTGCGCGCCAGGATTTCGCGCAATTCGCCCTTCTCCTACGAAATTTCGGACAGTCTGCGGCAGGTTCACTTGCGAAAAAGCTCCTTTGAACAAATCAACCATAGTCCGCAGGGCTTCGACGGTTTCTTCCCCCTGCTTCTGCATGGCTTCGAATTCAGCTACGGAAATCGTCATCATCTTCAACCCTCTCTCGGTCTGAACTCCATCACCTAAGTCCGCTATTGGGGAGCTCGTCATGTCCTCACTTTCTTCACTTCTGATTGCTGTTGAACGTATCTGTACCATCGTTGTCAAAAGCTTTTCTTCCGTTTCCCACAGACGGCGCCAATTGTTGTGGCCTGAAACAACAATGATGAATTGCTGACATCCTTACCTCGATCTTCGTGTCACGTGTTCTAGAATACCTCTGCAAAAGAGAGAAAGATCAGAGGGACGCAGGGGTTTTTCCCTGCGTTGGCACTCCGATGCTTAAGTCAGCCAGAGAATTGAGCAGAGTTTCAGTAGCGAAATTCAGAAATTAGGTTAACGAATCATACCTGACCCCTATTTATAGGGATTTACTCTGTCATTAATTACATTTTTGCCCTTTTTATCTTACTTAGGGCTTGTATCATTTCTCATATGTTTTATTCGTGCGCCACGTGGCATTCTTTTATTATTCTTTTATCATGCACAACAATAATAATAATAATAATAAGTTTATTTTGTGATAAATTTAATCAATTCCGGGAAAATCAATGAGTAAATTAAAATTTTTATATAGAAGCTGTTAAACTCACACCCGGGAACGCCAGGAGAGGACTTTGTTTTTTAGCAAGCGATTTCGAATCGCAAGCCATGTTTCTTCAAACGCACGATGGCGACGTTCGTCAGCCGCTTTTGTCCTATCGGCTGCACCAGCGTTTTTGACATTTCTCTCTCGCCGCATCTTTCCCACGTGCTTACTCTGCCCTCCCCATATATTCCAGATCTTTCAGGTTACGTTTCGAGTGCTCAAAACGCACCGTTTTCATTCCTTAAACGGCTCATCATCAAGAAACCTGGTTCAGCCCAACTACAACAAAGAATTCACACTATGGGTCTGATTGAAATCAAACGGACTCTCAGTTAGGCACAGTTAGGCGTATTCATTTGGACATCGGAGCTATGATTTGGTGCGA
Source organism: Firmiana major (assembly GCA_033439115.1). Taxonomy (NCBI): domain Eukaryota; kingdom Viridiplantae; phylum Streptophyta; class Magnoliopsida; order Malvales; family Malvaceae; genus Firmiana; species Firmiana major. Next base: position 36,745,132 of record CM065909.1, read on the forward strand.
CCCGGGAGGATTTCACTGTGCCACAGCCCCGGTTTACTCAGGGGTTCAGCAAGTAAATGGCACTAAAAGTTTATTTAAATTGAATTAACCTATTGAATCGAAATTTAATATGGTTTATCGGTGTGTTATTGAATTATTTTGATTGATTGAAGAAAATAATTTTTAAAAAATTTTAATTTTTGGTTAATACAATTTGATGGTGGTCGTGTCACCAGAATCCACGTGTACAACTATCCCCCAAACATTGACTGCCACGTGTCAGAACAAGAATAAACCACGTGGCTGATTTCGCGACAGAGTTGCTACGCGATACAGTTGCCTGTTGAACGACAGAGTGTTCGGAGCGATAGGCACTCTGTCGCCTGGGATGTGTGCCGCACAATAGGCGCGACAGACTCCATCGCCCCTATTGCGACATAGGTCTCCCGCATTGCCTTCGCGACAAAAGTCTCCCGCATTGCCCTCGCGACAAAGGTCTCCTGCATTGCCCTCGCGGCAAAGGTCTCCATCATTGCCCTCGCGGCATTGGTCTCCCGCACAGCCTGCGGCAGAGGTCCATGGGCACTCTGCCTCCTACCGACTCTCCCGCAAGCTACTTAACCCGAAGCGCGACAGAGTGCTCCATGACTCTGTCGCGGCCCAGACACGCGCCTGGGCCTCAGCTCGAACCGACTTAGAAGAAACCTATAAATATGCCGAGGAGCTCTCAGAATGGGGGACGAAACAAAAGAACAAAAAAGCAGGGAGAAATACTTCAATCCTTTGAATTAAAAAACACATTCTCTTCCTCTTACTTACACAACTCCCGATTACTTACTTAATCATCGGAGTGCGCGTGCAGGGACAAATCCCTGCCCCATCTGATTCCTGTTGTTTTTGCAGATTATACGATGAACACGTGGAACAGATCGCACGGACGTCACATTTTTGTCGTTAGTGCAATCAGAATACGTGGAAGGTAAATTCCTGTTGCTGTTCGTACGGGCAACATCACAATTAATTAGTCATATTAATCATAATTTTAATTGAAATATAAAAAAGTAAAAAGTAAAATTAAAACTAAATGAAACATATATATATTTTTTAGTATATAAAGTTTAGAATATATTTTAAGTTTAGTGTGCTTTGAATTCTTAATTTAATACTTTAGTATTTGAACAATTTATTATTTGATTTTATTTAATTTATTTCAAATACGAGAAATTAATAACTTAACTTAAATCAATACTATTAATATTGTCCGAGGGAGAGCTTTGGAGTTCTCTCCCATTTTCCTTTTCCTTTTTTCTCAAAATATCTATTTATTTTTTTCTAAGATGATGTCTGCTCTTTGCTGCAGTAACATGGATGAATAGGTATAGGTAAGAATACACCAAAGCAACTTTAAGCATCTTATTTAATTTTCATTCATTAGAAGATTTACAGCTTTTGAATCCCTATAAATTAGAGATTATATTATTTTGGTGCATTGTTTTGGAAATATTTATTGCAACTTTAAGGATGGAAGCTTGAAAAAGAAAGCCTTCCGTTTGTCAAGGTAGTTATATACACGTCAAAATAAAGGAGGTAAAAAGCGCGAATAAAAAAATAGCCAAGAGATGGAGGGCATAATAATCTCAAGTCTCATTTTCATCGGGACAACAAAGACAACCAACGAATCAGCAACTATCAAATAGAAGCTCGGTGGCCCGGTTCTCGCACCAATAAATTGTATAACATTGTTATGCCGAACTTTTCTACAAATTTTGAAGGAAATCGGTGATTAATAACGGAACAGATCATATTCCCAAAAGTACTAGGACAATCCAGATAAAGATTTCTCCTTTGATGAAAAAAAAAACGAAAAAACCTTTCATGATTAAAGAAAGGGATAAAAGTTAGAAAATTGATCGGCACCTCATCTCTGAGCTACTTGGCTTCCTCTGGAGTGACGCCTCCTGTGATCGAATAAGACATAACCTTTATCAACCCCAAGTCTAATTCATCCCAGTTTCATGCACAACAGCATAAAGTTTTGGCTCCATTTGCTCCAACAATTCTTTAAAATGAGAAAACGAAGACAATGTGGACTTACATAAATCATGCGAACAGAATGTGGACAAAGGAGTGAGATCTATTATTTCCCTGCGTAATTATAGAAGTAAAGCTTATAAAGTGGAAAAAAAAAAGGTGATTAAAGGCCAATTCCAAGTGTCTTGATGTATTAATCCCATAAGAAAATTATACGAAAGCGTATCCAACAACTTACATCATACTTTAAAAAATCGCATTGAGAAAAAAAAATGTATTACACTTAAAATTAAGATAATTTTTCATAATTTACCTTAAAAAACACAAATTAAATTAAATTAAACTAAACTAAATTAACTCCCACTGCAACATTAGAAGTGTTGTTACTCTAAACAACAATGAAATGATGCTGGTGTGATCTTCTCCACGTGTCTTGGATATTCTGCAAAAACAGTGAAAGTCAGCGAGGTGCAGGGATTTGTCACTGCATGCGCACTCTGATGCTTAAGTCAGAAAACTGTTTAAGCAGAGTTTTGTATGTAAAATAGAGATTATGGTTTTTTTTTTATCATACCTAGTGTATTTATAGACATTTTTTAGAATTAAGTCGGGCTTTATATTTTTCCAGGACTTGCGAATATTTTGGGCCCCAAAACTATGGGATTCGGATCTGAGGTCCAGGCGCGTGTCTGGGCTATGACAGAGTTATTAGATACTCTGTTGCGGACTCAGAGTCTGCCTCTGTGCGGATGAGTTCAAAATGCGACAGAGGTTCGGAGACCTCTGCCGCAATCCGTGCGGCAGAGTTCTGGCACGGCTCACTCTATCGCAGTGACTCTGTTGCCACTCTCTCTATCGCATACATACTCTATCGTAGAGGTCTATAGCCTCTTGCTGCTGGACTCAAAAGCGCAGAGGTCTGTCGCGTGTATACTTTGCCGCATGGTGACTCTATCGCAGAGGATTCTGCCGCATGGTAACTCTATCGCAAAGGACTCTGCCGCATAGTGACTCTATCGCAAAGGACTCTGCCATACAGTAACTCTATCACAGAGAACTCTGCCGCATAGAAACTCTATCGTCGGAGGACTCTATCGCCACTATTCGGTATCTGCCACGTGGCTTTTGCCTCTTGGTGGTTGTATCTGACACGTGGCTGTCCTATGTTAGTCAATGTTTTGTATACGTGGACTTTAATGGGTATGACCATTATCAATTGCTCCCCACTCTTTGGTAGGAAAGTTTCCTGCGAAAGAGTATGACTTCTTTTTCTTCTTCTTCTTCTTTTTTTGAACATTCGATTTACTGTTCCTGAGCTGTGCGTGTGCGGATTACTGTGCGCGTGCGAATGCGACCGTGCTTATATATAAGCTCTCAGGCATCGTGGTATCTGCTGAGTTCTCTCGCATAGGATCACTCTGTCGCATACTCTCCTCGCACTCTGCCGCAACTCTGCCACTACTATACCGCAACTCTGTCGCTACTCTACCGCAACTCTGCAGCATAACCATTACTATTTCGCGACTCTGTCGTGTGAATCAATACTCCGTCGCGCCGTTCTTGTACTGTTTGCTACTCCTCTGTCGCAAACATTTTGACGCTGTAATCCAGTATCTACCCTCGCTTTTGCACGTGCATCTTTGATCGTTAGGTAAAACTCTCTGTCGTCGATAGTTTTTTCTTTGTGGTTTTTTTTAAGTTTCCAAAATGGCCGGTCATGGTGTAGGGAAGCATATAGAGCTAGGAGTTAGATCGACTTTGAAGGCAGTTGACATTCAAGATCTTACGTCGAGATTTTCATTGCCCGATGGGTACTCCTATAGACTTCCAAACCCTTAAGAAAACAACATACGTAGTGAGTCTGACGGGGTAGTTATTTTCAAGGCATCCTTAGAGTTAGGACTCCGTTTTCCAATATCCGACTTTGGAGCTTCTTTTCTTAGGACGCATAGGATTGCCCCTGGACAACTACATCCTCATGCATGGATGTAATTAATTGGCTTTACCATGCATTACCGATTAAGGAGTGTTTCTCCGTCTCTTCCCTTACTTGATACTTTTTTTAGGTTCCGAGGTAGCTCCGGTTTAGTTTCCTATTCTCTTCAACGGGTGTATAAGCCCGGATTTGAAAATAGGTTATTCGAAAAACCTGCCAATAAGCTTCATGGATTTGAATCAGAGTAGCTTATTATGGAGACGCCTGGGGGCCTGGATTTCCTTACTCGTTGGGAAACTAGACGTGAAATCCCTAAGGGCCCCCGGATTTCTACACTCAGGGAACAATTGTCTTTAGATATTAATAGATTATGAGTTGATAATCCCATTAATCTTGATACTCTTCTATCAAATAAAAATTTGACGTCTCCTGGTTGGGGTGTGGGTCCCATTCTTATTGTCGGCCCCTCTGTTCCTCCCTCGAATCTTCTATCATCGATTCCTTCCTAGTTGAACCCAGAACTTCTAAGGTCGCAAGAGGATATAGGGAGCACAAATAGAGAGTCTAACTCTGGGAGTGATCCTTTAGCTGATCTGAGCGACTGGGAGGGGTTTGGTTCAAGTTTTATGGTCCTTCCGGATGATGATATGCTAAATATAGATTTCCTTTAGGAGCATTTTGATTCTCCTGATGGTAACTTTTCATGCTATTTGATTTATTGCTTGTTGGTTTTGACTACGTTTCTGACAATTTACTCTGTTCTTTTGTAGAGATGAGCCATATTAGACGTTCTTTGGCGCGTCAAGGGGTGGAGGGAGGTTCGTCTAGCGATCCTACTAGAAAGAGGCCTCGCTTGACTGATGATGTTCCCAGTGAGGCACCAGTTCCACCTCCATTGCCCAGGGCTCGAACCCTGCCTCCTTCTAGACAAGAGATGCCTCCTCTTGCGGAACAAAGGGATCCTTCTCGGGATAGAGGGAAGGCTCCTTCCTCTTCAAGGAGGGCTTCCAATTCTTCTGGACGGTCTCGATCTGAAGAGCGTGCTGAGTGCAATATAATTCTGTCTCAACGAAAGAATCGGAGGCACTTGTACATTGAGCCGTCAATGGGGACTAGCCCAATTCTCCCCAGGATAGGTCCTGTTGACGAGAGATCCTATCCCGTAGATGGTGGTTTCATCATGAGGGGTCTGAGTTTCGGGTATACCCGGGAGTGCGTGATAATGATACCTTGAATTCTCTCGGGGTGGCGTCTCGACTGAGTTGGGCCACTATTCTCCCGAGGGACGAACACGAATATTCAGGAATTATCCAGAGGGGGAAGACTTAGCTGATGTGGAAGCGCTGAGGGTAATCTTCATATTCTTTTTTCGTTTAATTTCTTTTTGCTTTACTTTGAGTTTGACTTTTTGTGTTTCTTTTCAGCTTGCTCAGAGGACCGTGGCCAACAATGCTCAACACCGAGCCTATTGGGAACGAGCTGACAAAGAGATCCGGGAGTTGAAGGACAAAGTCATGGAGTTGTCGAATACTGTCAACAACTTATCCGGGCTCCCAGACATGGTGTGAAACTTAGAAGATCAGCTCTCGAAAGCGTTCCAGGATTTGAATCATGCCAATAGGGATCTTACTGTCGAGACGGCTAGGTTTAACAAACTCAATAAAGATCTTCAACAGGCCCAAGCTGAACTGGACAGTATGCAGTCTAAATATGGGTCCTTGATCGATCGCAATCAGGAGCTGGAACAATACGTCGCCGAACTAGAAAGTCGTGCCACTCCCTCTCTTAACCAAGTTGAGATTGATAGCATCAGGACGGAGGCCGTGAAGGAGTATCGTCTTTCTAGAGATCTCTCTTAACCAAGTTAAGATTGATAGCATCAGGGCGGAGGCCATAAGGAGTATCGTCTTTCTAGAGATTGCCTAAAGCGAAAAGAGGACTTTTCAGTGCCATATGCAAAATATGGTTTTTACCTCGCTAGATCCTGGTTGGAGAAGCATAGGGAAGGGGAAGAATTCCCTGAACTTCAATATACGCACGAGGCAATGTTATTTGACGCTCCTGATTGGATAAAATATGAACCAGAGGCTGAATCCCCTGATGAGCTATTTAATAAGGCTGCGGAGGATGATCTCGCAAACCTGACCGATCCTTAGGAGCCTGTGACCCTGGATAATGCTCTCAAACCTATTGGTGCCCTCGACGACCTAGACGGAGAAGATGGTCAGTAGTCCTTAGAATGCGAGGGTCCGTCAGCGCTTGATCCTCAGCCTCAATCTCGTGCAGACTGAATTATGTTTTTGTTTTTCTTTTTGAACATTTTGTTGTTCTTTTTCAACATTTTGTTTTTCTCTCTTTTTTTTGTTGAACTTATTCATGCTTGTAAAGATTTTCTTGAATGAATAAAGCTAAAGTTTTATCTGTTCATGCTTCATATTGATTTGTTAGTTAACCTTTCGTTATTTATCGCTTATCTGTTTATTGTTTTACTTACTCGTATGTTTATTTATTCGTATATGCTCCCTAATTCTTGATAGAAAGATATACTTTCAGAAAGGATTACATATATAAACATACATTTTTCTGAGGCCTAACCACCATGACGCGAGTGCGTCTTCAATTCTTACGGCCAATACGTTTCCATTGCCTGGCCACAGTGACGCAATTGCGCCTCAGGCTCTTACGGCTCGTCTGATTTTTTATGCTTGGCCACAGTGACGCTATTGTGCCTCAGGCTCTTACGGCTCGTCTGATTTTTTACGTCGGGCCATAGTGACGCTATTGTGCCTCAGGCTCTTACGGCTCGTCTGATTTTTTACGTCTGGCCACAGTGACGCTATTGCCCCTCAGGCTCTTACGGCTCGTCTGATTTTTTACGCCTGACCACAGTGACGCTATTGCGCCTCAGGCTCTTTTGGCTCGTCTGATTTTTTACGCCTGGCCACAGTGACGCTATTGCGCCTCAGGCTCTTACGGCTCCTCTGATATTTTACGCCTGGCCACAATGACGCTATTGCGCCTCAGGCTCTTACGGCTCGTCTGATATTTTACGCTTTGCCACAGTGACGCTATTGCGCCTCAAGCTCTTACGGCTCGTCTGATTTTTTACGCCTGGCCACAGTGACGCTATTGCGCCTCAGGCTCTTACGGCTCGTCTGATATTTTACGCCTGGCCACAGTGATGCTATTGCGCCTCAGGCTCTTACGGCTCGTCTGATTTTTACGCCTGGCCATAGTGACGCTATTGCGCCTCAAGCTCTTACGGCTCGTCTGATTTTTTACACCAGGCCACAGTGACGCTATTGCGCCTCAGGCTCTTACGGCTCGTCTGATTTTTTACGCCTGGCCATAGTGACGTTATTGCGCCTCAAGCTCTTACGGCTCGTCTGATATTTTACGCCTGGCCACAGTGACGTTATTGTGCCTCAAGCTCTTACGGCTCATCTGATATTTTATGCCTGGCCACAGTGACGTTATTACGTCTCAGGCTCTTACAGCTCGTCTGATTTTTTACGCCTGGCCACAGTGACGCTATTGCGCCTCAGGCTCTTACGGCTCGTCTGATATTTTATGCCTGGCCACAGTGACGCTGTCGCGCCTCAAGCTCTTACGGCTCGTCTGTCTTCTGTCACAAGATTTTAGATTTATAAAAGCTGAAAATATAATAGAAGAACAATTTGCATAATGATCAGATAATGGTATCTTGTGACAGTGTAAACAAATAACAATGATACGAGAATATAAGGATCGAGGAAGAAAACATAATGATTAATTCAAATACAATTTCAAATGGTTTGAGTTTCATGTTTTTCCTATTTTCTTCCCTTGCAGAGTTTCCAGGATGCAGGTGTTGGGCCCAATCCTTCGTCTGATTCGGTATGAACCTTCCCAATTGGCTCTGAATTTTTCGTCTTCCCTCAAGGCATTCATGATATGTGACTTTCTAAGCACCAAATCTCCCTCAGACATCGGTCTATCTTTCACCTGACAGTTGTAGTAGTTGACCACCCTCTGATGATAGGATACCAGCCGGATAGCTGCGGCCTCTCTATGCTTATCAAGCAAATCTAGGTTTTCTCTTAGCCCTTGTGAATTCTTTTCTTCCACTAAAGGCACTACCCTGGATGACAGTGCTCCAACTTCCACGGGAATCAATGCTTCAGTGCCGTATACAAGGCTAAACGACGTTTCCCTAGTCGATACCTGACTAGTGGTATGATATGCCCATAAGACACTAGGCAACTCGTCCACCCATGCTCCCTTAGCTTTGTCCAATCTGGTCTTCAACCCATGAAGGAGAGTTCGATTACTGATGTCGACTTGTCCATTAGCTTGAGGATATGATACAGAAGAAATCCTTAGCTGAATGTCAAGGCACTTACAGAATTCATGGAAGGCGTCACAATCAAAATGTTTTTCGTGATCAGCATTTAAGATACGTGGGATCCCGAACCGGCAGATAATATCTTTCCACACCATCGCTTCCACTTTCTTCTCCGTGATTGTAGCTAAAGGCTCTGCCTCGATCCACTTTGTAAAGTAATCGGTGGCAACCAATAGAAACTTTCTTTGACCAGTAGCTAATGGGAAAGACCCTAGAATGTCCAATCCCCATTGTGCAAAAGGAGTTGATTGTACCGTACTCTGGAAGGGAGTCACTGGGGCCGTTGTTATCGGTGCAAACCTTTGGCACTTGTCACACCTGCGAGCTTTATCCATCGCATCTTTTTTTTTAACGTCGGTCAATAGAATCTCGATCGCAATATCTTAGCAGCAAGGGCTCTAGCTCCCAAGTGTTCACCATAAATTCCTTCGTGTACCTCAGCTAGGATATAGTTTGCTTGCTCTGGCTCCAGGCACTTTAACAAAGGCGATGAATACCCCATTTTGTATAGTTCTTCGTTTATCAGTGTGAACTTTGCCCCTTGTATCCTTAAGCGACGAGCCTCGTTCTTATCTTGCGGGAGTGTACCTTCAATGAGATACTGTTTGAATGGGGATCTCCAATCGTCCCCCACTTCAATGTCACACACTTCGACTTCTTCAATACTAGGCCGTTCGAGTCTCTCTACCTTCACTATTCTTCCTCCGGTCTCATTGGAGGAGGCTAATTTGGACAATGAATCTGCATGTGTGTTTTCAGACCGATTAATTTGTATTAGCTGGAAGTTTTCGAAAGTCCGCACCAGAGATTAGACTTTCTTTAGATAAGGGACCAGTATCGGCTCTCAAATCTCATACTACCCACTAAACTGGTTTACCACCAGTTGAGAATCACTATGCGCCACCAGGTGGTGAACTTGCAACCTCTCTGCTAGCTTCATTCCAGCAACCAGAGCCTCATAGCAACCTCTCTGCCAGCTTCATTCCAGCAACCAGAGCCTCATACTCGGCAATATTGTTTGAACTAGGGAACCCAAACCGCAAAGAGTATTCTAAGAATTTCCCTTCCGGTGACACTAAGACTATACCTGCCCCACTTCCATTCGCACTTGATGCTCCGTCAACATATAGTAGCCACGGTTGAGTTTCCTTTCCACTATTGTTGCTCGGGCTAGTACATTCCACTATAAAGTTTGTTAAAGCTTGGCCTTTGATAGCCTGCCTGGGTTGGAATGCGATATCATACTTGTAAGACCCGATATTTTCGAGTGCATTTAAAAATGCAAAAGGACTTAAATGACATTCTCGAATACGTGCAAGGGCAAAATGGTCAAAAGACCAAAATTCGGTATTAATCGGGACAAGAAAATTTAATTAAAAATATGAGAATGAGAAATCTTGATCAATGATGAAGAAATAATTAAATTTCGGGTTAAATTGATAAAGATATGAATTTATTGGAATAAACCGGGATTTTCGTATCGAAAAATAATCCCGAAAATAATCGAAAAATATACCGAAAAGGTAAAATCGGACTGAGAAAATTATTTACAGATTAGATGAATAAAATATATTTTTTAAAAAGATATTTGTGTATTTTAATATTATTTTATTGATTAAAATAATATTAAAAATAAATTATAAATAAATAAAATGAAAAAAAAAAAAAAAAAAAAAAAAAAAAAGAATCGAAAAGTCTGAAGAAACGCGAAACAGAGAAGCGAAATGAAGCAGAAAACAAGCCGAGACCGAGGAGGCTCACCGGCGAGCTACCGGCGGCCAGGGACCCCAGGCGAAGGCCGACGAAGGAGGCTCGAAACCCGTGCTACCCACCGGCGGCAGCGACGCGCGGCGAAGTGGTCGGAAATCGCCGGAAAACGGAGGGGATGCCGCGGGGAAGAAACGTCGATCGGCGGCCATCGACGCCGATTCGAGACAAACCGAGGCCAGATTTGAGAAGCCCAGGCCGTGGCGCGTCGATTGGTGGCGGAATCACGCCGGGAACCGGCCGGACGGCGCCGGCACGACCAATTGTTCCCTGAACCGGCCGAACCGGACTGAACCGGCCAAGTTGAACCGAACCGGACCCGAGCTGAACCGGCGGTCCGAACCGGGTTGAACCGGACCGGACCGGTTCAGCCAAAAAGAGAGGAAAAAAAAGGAAGAAAAAGGGAAAAAGAAAAAGAGAAAAAATTGGGGAAAATTCCAGTGATGCAATCGAGCTTCGGGTAAGTCGGTAAGCGGTCAAATTGACCGATTTAATTTTCTGAATATTTAATTTAATTAATTCCGACTGGAAATTTACCCGGAAAAATATATTTAATTGTGTAGCTCGACAATTGGCATCCACTGAGAGCTCGAGACAGCCTCGATTTGTATACGATCAGGGAATAACGGGTAAGTGACCCTTATTTACGACAATTTTATATCGTTATGCGTGATTGATATTTAACGCATAAATTACGGATTTAATTTCCGCATAAATGAATTAAATTCTGAAAATTGGATAAATTGTCGTAAATAATTCATAAGCTGTCTGAGAATTTAGAACGAGGCTAAATAAATTACTGATGGGCCCAATGAGCCCCATTGGCCTCGATAAAGTGTGGTAAAACGGGCTTAAGGCCGATTAAGGCCCATTAAGGTGCAATCGGGCCCAATATGGGAAAACAGGCCCAATGATTTAAATTAAGCCCAGAAAATTGTGAATACAATTAATTGTATTGTAATTGACCTGATGAATATGTATCCGCAGTGCCGGAGATTTGAATTGGATTCAGAGCAAATCGGACTGCGTGACGAGTCATCAGAGGAAAGGTCAGACTGTACAGATAAATGAGGTAAGGGAATTGTGTGAGTAGCTAGAGGTAGCTACGCATATTTTAATAGTTTTTCTGTACACTGAGTATGTATGTATACATGGATATTGTATAATGATCCTAAAAATGGTTTGAATGATTTTAAGGATCGAAATAGGTGAAATGTCTATTTTACCCCTATTGAGGGAAGTTCACCTAAGGATGGTGAAAGCATGACATGCATGAAATGCATGATTTAAGGATTTTTGATGATTAAGGAATTTTATTGGTTTTAATCAAAGCAAAGCGATAGATTGGCCAGAAATTGTTTAATTTCACAAAATAACACTACGTAGGTGTTATTAATAATTAAATGGAAATTTCTTTGGAAAACGGCCAACTATCAGTTTATATGGAAACAGATAGTGCCGACACATAGTTCGCACTATATCTGCGTTTGTGAATGTGCATAAATGTGCTTGAGCAGTTGCTCGCACCGACTTGTGTGACATCATATGCATGAAATGTGCTAGAGCATGGTGCTCGCACTGATTTTTATTATTGTGAAATGAGAGCTGCTGGAGCCTAGCTCGCACTCTGTTTTGACATGTTTTGACATGTTTTGATTTGTTTTGACGTGGTATGCATAAAATAGTGCTGGAGCGATTACTCGCACTACTTTTAATGATTTGACATGCATGAGAGATGCTGGAGCTTAGCTCGCATCCTGTTTTGATTTAATATTGCATAAAGCCGTGCTGGAGTGTAACTCGCACGAGATTTGATTTAGTTATGCATAAAGCCGTGCTGGAGTATAACTCGCACGCGATTTGATTTACTTGAGCATTCATTTGTGCTGGAGCGTTGCTCGCACAAAGTTTTATATGGTTTTCATAATTCATTTGAATGCCGTACTGGAGTTTTTCTCGTACGAGGTTTTCACTGAATTTATATACATATCCGTACTAGAGCGTTGCTCGTACGTGGAATTTACAAGAAATTATAATCAGTTTAAGTCGTACTGGAGCGCTGCTCGTACGCAGATTTCACTGATTTTTATGAAACCGTGCTAGAGCTTCGCTCGCACGAGATTTTCAGATATCATGAATATGCATGGAGCCGTGCTTGAGCTTCGCTCGCACAGGGATTTATATTACATGCATATAGCCGTGTTGGAGCCTCCTGTAGACTGTGTGTCACAGTGAGATGATATGCTCACACGTGCACTCTGAGACAGATATGATATGGGTGGATAAGACCTATTACAGGCACCCCTGATTGAGCTTGGGTTCACGGAGTACGTTGTACCGTGTATGTCACGCGGAGTACGCTGTACCGTGGGGATTGTTGGAGTGGAGTGGCATTAGCCACGAGGCAGCAAGCCTTGCCCTCGCAATCCTGGTGTTATGCTGTTCTGGCGGGTAGGACGACCCACCTCCCGTTTCAGGTGTGATACCCCGCACACTAGGTACCGTGTTGCCAGGGATCACTAGGATATGGCCATAGTCCTCGATTTTTACTGTTAATTACCTGATTGTCTCACATGATATAACTTGTGGTCTGTTAGACCAGGGTAGACCCGAAGGAGGGGTCAGGCCCCCGATTTGATGAATTTATGATTTCATATGATTTTATGATATGTGACCCTGAAAGAAGGGTGGTTTTATAACCGAAGTTTTATAATGAATTTTATTGAATTGTTTTATGAGATGGACCCGGAAAGGGGTTTTAACTGCAGTTTTAATGTTTTGATTTAAATGCAGTAGCATGTGAAGTTTTCCATGCTTTCATTTGAAATCCATGTTTTGTCTTACATGGCATAAAAGACTGCATGATCTTGATCTAATTCATGCTTAATATGATTTAATGATGTCACATAAAATGCTTTGAATGCATGAGTTACATGATTTATATATGCACAAATAGTTTTGGATAAACTATGGCATTGAATATGCATGACTTTGTGCGTGTAATTTTAAATGAAAAGAAATGGATTTAAGGGCATGGCATTATGAGCATGTAGATAGTGGAGCTATCTACTTACTTGCATAATTGCCTTACTGAGCGTGTGGTTTGCTCACCCCCCTTATTTTCCCATCTTTTCAGAGTACTTGTAATAATTATTGAGCGGCTGAGGACTTGCATGCTTAATATCCGCTGCTTGCTGCTTCCCATCGAGAGACAGGTATACACATTTGTATGGTTTTGTATCTAAATATGTAATGCACAGTACTGTAAATGGATATGATGTCGGGAATGTAGAGTCATGTAAATACCATTGGGTATGTGTTTATTTAAAGTCAAAAGGATAGTAGACTCTCATATATGATTTTGGAAATGGAATGGTAAATGGTGTGAGGTGACTAACACCGAATCATAGCCCAACTGTGTTGTAGGATGGTCACGACAAGAGAAAGGTAAGAATTAAATAATAAATGAAAAAGCGAAAAATTTACTCTGATTTTTAGGTAATTCGGGTCGTGACAGGTTAAATGGTATCAGAGCTTGAGTTGGCCTGATATGAGTCGGTGTTAGTGGTTAAGGAAGTTTACATCCCCATGTACTGTGCATTATTTAGATACAATTGTGTATATCGAGATGGAAGTGCAGCTAAGAATTTAGTTTTGAATGCAAGAATAGACTCATTGACTGATAGCCGCTATGGTTGAGAGGCGAGTACACGAGCTCAAGGCCGTTGAGGTAGGCCCATGAGTTGTACTGAGTCGCCACATGAGACTTGAGATGAGATTGACGTGGAGGCTGGTTGAGCATGCCCCACAGAGTCCGATAGAGAGATCGGATAGAGTCTGACAGAGAGATCAGACAGTATTGAGATACGCTTCGCGAGGTTGGAGCGGAGTGTAGGGAATATTTTACGAGCTAATTGCTCAGGGTATGTATGGTATTTGAGGGCGAGTCGGAACATTGATGAAAGTTCGCTCAACCCATTTGAAGATTTCGACATCCAGATTGGACATGAAAAATAATTCGAAATGTATTCCGGTGACAAAATATCCCGGACACTGTTTAAAGGAAATTACAGATGATATTATTTACTCTGACCCAGAGGAATTGGTTAATTAATGAGTATGAAACTCAGATTATATTCCTGGGCAGATATGACTCGAACACTGAACTGTGAGAGTCGAGATATCTGAAAGTTCATGGAAGGGCTCAGATTGTCAATTAGAGTCCGATTAGCCCGTTTGATATCACTACCTATACCGAGGCAGTGCGCAGACTATAGTTGTATGAATAAGATCACGAGTTGCATGCCTCTGAGATTGAGAAAGGTAGTGAGGGCCGAAATTGAGACAAAAAGAGAAAAGAGAATGACAAAGATGTCAGAACAAGAAAAGATAGTTTGGTAAAAGCTTAGAGTTGATAAATCACGGGGTAAGTTGATTGATAAACCCCAGTGTATCCAATTTCAATACTTTTGAGGGGTATTGTGATTTGAGGACCCCGACCTGCTACGTAACAGTATGACAGAGTAGCAGTGTGAACAGTGTAAGATGCGTGGTAGTTACCACGAAAATAAGATGTTGGACGAGGGCGAGTGTATGCCTTGGACCAGGACACTACTGATGTTTCATAGGATGTGGTGGAAGATACCACACTGGTTAAGAATAATGAAATAATTATTTTAATTGATCCTGGTGCCACGCATTTATTCATACCGCCTTCAGTTGCTTATAAGTTAGTGAAAAAAAAATGTGAAGCCTATACCTTTAAGCATGAAGAGGATGATAGTTAGTTGATTTTCACTAACTGAATATGGGTATAGGGATTGTAAGTTGAAAATAGGGGTGAAAATATCACTGAAAAGTGTATTGTAACTTGACAAGTAAGGAAAGAGTTTGCCATAAGTGATATATGAAAGGAGATAAGATTGGAGATGTGATAGATCCTACATACGAGGTATATTGGAATAAAAGGCATATGCAAGGTAAGGATATCATTGATATGCAAAGTAATTTGGATTAAGCAATATGTAGTGTATATGGATTGCGACCAAGATAAGGGGTAGATATATCTACACCCAGTCGATGTGGTTAAATCTGAGGGTTAATAAAGGTATTTCAAAATATCTCCCTGCCTGAAGATTTGACAGCGTCTGGAAGCGCACGCATAATCTATAAATTGAAATCGACAATTGTGAAATATATACATTAAAATTTGGGTACCTTTATTGGTATGATAAAAAGATATAGAAATTCATTAATCATGAAAGTTTAAAAATTAAAATTTTATAAAAGCCGTCAATATAAGAGGAAAGAAATGACGTGAGCTAGTATCTTGAACGAAAGCTATTTCGAAATGACATTGTACGTTTATGCGTACATAGGTCAAGTATATGGAAAATTGAAATATTGAGTGGAACTCAACTACGTTAAGGTATTTAAACCTTACCTGGACCGATTGGTTGTCATCTACAGCGATGATATTATGATGTATTCGAAGTCCAGGGAAGAGAATGAGTAGCAACAGGAAACTGTCTTACAGACAAGGTATTATGAGTTTCTTGAAATGAGTTGCTCAGTTGACACGTCTCATTCGGGAAAAGATTTCATACGAGTGTTATGATAAGTATGAAAATAGCTTCAATGAGTTTTGGTATATTGGAGTAATGAACTGATCACCATAAGTATTCTCACTATAACCAACAGCTCAAGAGGTTTCAGTGTGTATGGATACCTCCAAATAAGGATTGGGCTGTGTATTGATGTAAAATGGGAAGATAGTCGTTTATAGATCCAAATAGTTCAAGGATCATGAGAGAAACTATCTGACCCATGATTTAGAGTTGGCAGTCGTAGCGTTTACACTAAAGGTATGGCGCCACCACTTATATGGTAAGAAATTTCGGGTATGCACTGATCGTAAAAGCCCCGAGTATCTGTTTTCACAGAAAGAGTAGAATATGAGATAACCAAGAGGGTTAGAGCTTCTAAGGATTATGATTGTGAACTTTGTACCACCCAGGAAAGGCTAATGTAATGGTTGATGCCTTGAGCAGAAAGAGCCTCGGGATGGTATCACATAAGATGGTCAAGGAGCGAGAGCTGCTAAAGCAGTTGTGAACCTCAGTAGTGATGTGATCCCTTCTGATGATGACGGTGATTGTGTGACAGCTAGCCTGAGGTTAGAACCGGATTTGTGTGACCGGATTTGCCAGGCTTAGCGTGATGATCGGCATGGTGTCGATAGTGTGGGTCAGATTCAGAAGGGTATAGTGACAGAGTTCACAGTGAGTGATGATGACTCACAGAGGTTCAGAGACAGTATAAGTGCTCCCGAGGACCACAGTTGATGATATAGTGTTATTGACAGAAGCTCACTCTTCGGGATATACAGTGCATCCGAGAAGTAATAAATATATCAGAACTTCTGAAAAGGGTATTGGTGGTCAGATATGAAAAGAGATATTGTAGAGAATTGCGAAAAAGTGTCTCGTATGTCAGCAGAGTAAGGTAGAGTAAAAGAAGTTGCAGGGTTATTGCAGCCTCTACCTATATTGACACGGAAATGGGAACAAGTTACCATGAATTGCGTGATGGGTTACAGAGGACCCTAATGAATCTCGAGGATATCTAGGTGATAGTTGATAGATTGATTTAGTTACCCACCTTCTGGTTATGAAATCCCGAGATACTCTGAGTGCGTAGGCGGATTTATGTGTATAAAAAAATTGTGGAACAATATGTAGCGTTCCAGGGAGCATGATATTAGATGGGGATTCCCGCTTCACTTCCCACTTCTGGGAATATTGTTTTTGAAAGTTATGGGAACCCGATTATGTGTTAGCACAGCTTCCACCCTCAGACAGATGGTCAGTCAGAGAGGACTGTACAAGTTCTGGAGGATGTGATGAGAGCGTGTGCAATTGATTTTATGAGCTCCTGGGATGATCAGTTGCTACTAATCAAATTCGCCAGTGATGACAGTTGTTACTTGAGTATCGGGATGAGATTATATGAGGCTTAGTATGGCCGTAGGGAGTTGTTCCCTGACTTTGATAAGAGAAGTGGGTGACAGATAGAAAATTGTTCCCGAATTAGTAAGACAAACCTCTGAGTATGTTCAGTTGATTTGAGAGAGATTAAGAACACCTCAGAGCAGACAGAAAAACTATGCTGACAAGAGACAGGAAATCATTGGAATTCACCGAGGGTGAATCATTATGTTGGCAGTTACTTGTCTTAAGGACGTAACAAGATTCGGATAGAGATATTGGACAAAGTGGGAGGTAAGACCTGTAGGTTGGTATTACCACTTGAATAAACAGGCATCCACAATGTGTCCTATCTTGTGATGCTTAAGAAATAATATCCGGATCCAATATATATGATCGGATATGAACTCCAACAGTTTAGCTCAATGAAAGAGTAATGTATGAAATCGAGTTGGTTATTAAAAATGGAAAGAGAAAGTGTTGTTGAGGGTTAAGAAGATCTCACTAGTTAAGTATGATGGTAGTATTACACTCCGGAGAAGGTCACTTGAGGATGACAGTATATGATGCGATAGACATACCCGGAGTTGTTATGGACTCATATTACTTGGTTCTAATTTGGAGGACCAAATTTCTTAAGTGGGGGAGATTGTAAGACCCGATATTTTCGAGTGCATTTAAAAATGCAAAAGGACTTAAATGACATTCTCGAATACGTGCAAGGGCAAAATGGTCAAAAGACCAAAATTCGGTATTAATCGGGACAAGAAAATTTAATTAAAAATATGAGAATGAGAAATCTTGATCAATGATGAAGAAATAATTAAATTTCGGGTTAAATTGATCAAGATATGAATTTATTGGAATAAACCGGGATTTTCGTATCGAAAAATAATCCCGAAAATAATCGAAAAATATACCGAAAAGGTAAAATCGGACTGAGAAAATTATTTACAGATTAGATGAATAAAATATATTTTTTAAAAAGATATTTGTGTATTTTAATATTATTTTATTGATTAAAATAATATTAAAAATAAATTATAAATAAATAAAATGAAAAAAAAAAAAAAAAAAAAAAAAAAACAGAATCGAAAAGTCTGAAGAAACGCGAAACAGAGAAGCGAAATGAAGCAGAAAACAAGCCGAGACCGAGGAGGCTCACCGGCGAGCTACCGGCGGCCAGGGACCCCAGGCGAAGGCCGACGAAGGAGGCTCGAAACCCGTGCTACCCACCGGCGGCAGCGACGCGCGGCGAAGTGGTCGGAAATCGCCGGAAAACGGAGGGGATGCCGCGGGGAAGAAACGTCGATCGGCGGCCATCGACGCCGATTCGAGACAAACCGAGGCCAGATTTGAGAAGCCCAGGCCGTGGCGCGTCGATTGGTGGCGGAATCACGCCGGGAACCGGCCGGACGGCGCCGGCACGACCAATTGTTCCCTGAACCGGCCGAACCGGACTGAACCGGCCAAGTTGAACCGAACCGGACCCGAGCTGAACCGGCGGTCCGAACCGGGTTGAACCGGACCGGACCGGTTCAGCCAAAAAGAGAGGAAAAAAAAGGAAGAAAAAGGGAAAAAGAAAAAGAGAAAAAATTGGGGAAAATTCCAGTGATGCAATCGAGCTTCGGGTAAGTCGGTAAGCGGTCAAATTGACCGATTTAATTTTCTGAATATTTAATTTAATTAATTCCGACTGGAAATTTACCCGGAAAAATATATTTAATTGTGTAGCTCGACAATTGGCATCCACTGAGAGCTCGAGACAGCCTCGATTTGTATACGATCAGGGAATAACGGGTAAGTGACCCTTATTTACGACAATTTTATATCGTTATGCGTGATTGATATTTAACGCATAAATTACGGATTTAATTTCCGCATAAATGAATTAAATTCTGAAAATTGGATAAATTGTCGTAAATAATTCATAAGCTGTCTGAGAATTTAGAACGAGGCTAAATAAATTACTGATGGGCCCAATGAGCCCCATTGGCCTCGATAAAGTGTGGTAAAACGGGCTTAAGGCCGATTAAGGCCCATTAAGGTGCAATCGGGCCCAATATGGGAAAACAGGCCCAATGATTTAAATTAAGCCCAGAAAATTGTGAATACAATTAATTGTATTGTAATTGACCTGATGAATATGTATCCGCAGTGCCGGAGATTTGAATTGGATTCAGAGCAAATCGGACTGCGTGACGAGTCATCAGAGGAAAGGTCAGACTGTACAGATAAATGAGGTAAGGGAATTGTGTGAGTAGCTAGAGGTAGCTACGCATATTTTAATAGTTTTTCTGTACACTGAGTATGTATGTATACATGGATATTGTATAATGATCCTAAAAATGGTTTGAATGATTTTAAGGATCGAAATAGGTGAAATGTCTATTTTACCCCTATTGAGGGAAGTTCACCTAAGGATGGTGAAAGCATGACATGCATGAAATGCATGATTTAAGGATTTTTGATGATTAAGGAATTTTATTGGTTTTAATCAAAGCAAAGCGATAGATTGGCCAGAAATTGTTTAATTTCACAAAATAACACTACGTAGGTGTTATTAATAATTAAATGGAAATTTCTTTGGAAAACGGCCAACTATCAGTTTATATGGAAACAGATAGTGCCGACACATAGTTCGCACTATATCTGCGTTTGTGAATGTGCATAAATGTGCTTGAGCAGTTGCTCGCACCGACTTGTG
Source organism: Firmiana major (assembly GCA_033439115.1). Classification (NCBI taxonomy): domain Eukaryota; kingdom Viridiplantae; phylum Streptophyta; class Magnoliopsida; order Malvales; family Malvaceae; genus Firmiana; species Firmiana major. The sequence continues at coordinate 36,764,922 of CM065909.1, forward strand.
TGACATCATATGCATGAAATGTGCTAGAGCATGGTGCTCGCACTGATTTTTATTATTGTGAAATGAGAGCTGCTGGAGCCTAGCTCGCACTCTGTTTTGACATGTTTTGACATGTTTTGATTTGTTTTGACGTGGTATGCATAAAATAGTGCTGGAGCGATTACTCGCACTACTTTTAATGATTTGACATGCATGAGAGATGCTGGAGCTTAGCTCGCATCCTGTTTTGATTTAATATTGCATAAAGCCGTGCTGGAGTGTAACTCGCACGAGATTTGATTTAGTTATGCATAAAGCCGTGCTGGAGTATAACTCGCACGCGATTTGATTTACTTGAGCATTCATTTGTGCTGGAGCGTTGCTCGCACAAAGTTTTATATGGTTTTCATAATTCATTTGAATGCCGTACTGGAGTTTTTCTCGTACGAGGTTTTCACTGAATTTATATACATATCCGTACTAGAGCGTTGCTCGTACGTGGAATTTACAAGAAATTATAATCAGTTTAAGTCGTACTGGAGCGCTGCTCGTACGCAGATTTCACTGATTTTTATGAAACCGTGCTAGAGCTTCGCTCGCACGAGATTTTCAGATATCATGAATATGCATGGAGCCGTGCTTGAGCTTCGCTCGCACAGGGATTTATATTACATGCATATAGCCGTGTTGGAGCCTCCTGTAGACTGTGTGTCACAGTGAGATGATATGCTCACACGTGCACTCTGAGACAGATATGATATGGGTGGATAAGACCTATTACAGGCACCCCTGATTGAGCTTGGGTTCACGGAGTACGTTGTACCGTGTATGTCACGCGGAGTACGCTGTACCGTGGGGATTGTTGGAGTGGAGTGGCATTAGCCACGAGGCAGCAAGCCTTGCCCTCGCAATCCTGGTGTTATGCTGTTCTGGCGGGTAGGACGACCCACCTCCCGTTTCAGGTGTGATACCCCGCACACTAGGTACCGTGTTGCCAGGGATCACTAGGATATGGCCATAGTCCTCGATTTTTACTGTTAATTACCTGATTGTCTCACATGATATAACTTGTGGTCTGTTAGACCAGGGTAGACCCGAAGGAGGGGTCAGGCCCCCGATTTGATGAATTTATGATTTCATATGATTTTATGATATGTGACCCTGAAAGAAGGGTGGTTTTATAACCGAAGTTTTATAATGAATTTTATTGAATTGTTTTATGAGATGGACCCGGAAAGGGGTTTTAACTGCAGTTTTAATGTTTTGATTTAAATGCAGTAGCATGTGAAGTTTTCCATGCTTTCATTTGAAATCCATGTTTTGTCTTACATGGCATAAAAGACTGCATGATCTTGATCTAATTCATGCTTAATATGATTTAATGATGTCACATAAAATGCTTTGAATGCATGAGTTACATGATTTATATATGCACAAATAGTTTTGGATAAACTATGGCATTGAATATGCATGACTTTGTGCGTGTAATTTTAAATGAAAAGAAATGGATTTAAGGGCATGGCATTATGAGCATGTAGATAGTGGAGCTATCTACTTACTTGCATAATTGCCTTACTGAGCGTGTGGTTTGCTCACCCCCCTTATTTTCCCATCTTTTCAGAGTACTTGTAATAATTATTGAGCGGCTGAGGACTTGCATGCTTAATATCCGCTGCTTGCTGCTTCCCATCGAGAGACAGGTATACACATTTGTATGGTTTTGTATCTAAATATGTAATGCACAGTACTGTAAATGGATATGATGTCGGGAATGTAGAGTCATGTAAATACCATTGGGTATGTGTTTATTTAAAGTCAAAAGGATAGTAGACTCTCATATATGATTTTGGAAATGGAATGGTAAATGGTGTGAGGTGACTAACACCGAATCATAGCCCAACTGTGTTGTAGGATGGTCACGACAAGAGAAAGGTAAGAATTAAATAATAAATGAAAAAGCGAAAAATTTACTCTGATTTTTAGGTAATTCGGGTCGTGACAATACTCTCCAAGTTTCACTGCCCATTTCACTAGTCTCCCTGAATGTTCAGGCTTCTGAAGGATTTGCCTTAACGGTTGATCTGTCAAGACAGTGATGGAGTGTGCCTGAAAATAAGGGCGCAACTTACGAGAGGCCATCACAAGGGCCAATGCTAGCTTTTCGACCAGCAGATAACGGGTCTCTGGGTCCAGTAGTATCTTACTCACATAGTAGATGGGACGGTACACTATTTCATCTTTCTTCAGTAGTACTGCACTGACGGCGAATTCACCGACTCCCAAGTACATATATAACTGTTCCCCTTCCAAAGGTCTTGTCAATAAAGGTAACTGCTTCAAGTATTCCTTTAAGCCTTCAAAAGCTTTTTGACAATCATTTGTCCATTCAAAATTCTTTCCTCCCCGCAGAGTTTTGAAAAATGGCAAGCTCTTTTCTGCAGACTTTGACAAAAAACGGTTTAGAGCTGCTATTCGACCTGTCAACCTTTGGACATCTCTCACTGTGGTTGGTGGCTTCATGTCTATAATTTCTTGTACCTTTTCAGGATTTGCCTCAATACCCCTGTCAGTGATCATGAATCCCAAGAACTTCCCTGATCTCACTCCGAATGAGCATTTGCTGGGATTTAGCTTCATATTGAATTTCCTCAGCACATCGAACACCTTAGACATCTGATGAACGTGAGACTCTCCTGCTCTGCTCTTGATAATCATATCGTCCACATAGGCTTCCATAGTATTTCCCAGAAGATCTTTGAACACTTTGTTCACCATTCGCTGATATGTGGCTCCAGCGTTCTTTAAACCGAATGGCATTACCCGATAACAGTATGTTCCATCGTCGGTTATAAAAGAAGTCTTCTCTTCATCTTCTGGGTGGAGCATAATTTGATGATATCCGGAGAAAGCATCTACAAAACTGAGGAGTTCATATCCGGACGTTTCATCCACAAACCTATCAATTCGGGGCAAAGGGTACGAATCTTTAGGGCAAGCTTTATTCAAGTCAGTGAAATCCACACACAGTCGCCATTTCCCATTGGATTTCTTCACCATTACTACATTGGCTAGCCACTCAAGGTAGTAGACCTCTCTAATAAACCCGGCTTATAAAAGTTTATTGATTTCTTCAGTGATAGCCTTCTATCTTTCCGGGGTAAAATTCCTCTTCTTCTGCTTGACAGGCCTATGCCCGGGTGAGACATTAAGCTCATGGCAAATCACTTTAGGATTAATCCCGGGCATATCAGCCGGGGTCCAAGTGAAGACATCTGAGTTTCTCTGTAGGCATTCAACTATCTCCTTTCTTGCTTGTTTATTCAGCTGAGTCCCTATGAATGCCTTCTTCTCTTTATCCCCTTTGACTAGCTCAATGGCTTCCGTTTTCTCACAGGTTGAGGTTTAGGAGGGTCATCTATGCACAAAGTCTCCTTTCTCTGTACTCCTTTGCTGGCGGTAGAAGCGATATAACAAGTACGAGCCCTTTTTTGATCTCCTCGTACTTGCCCAACTCCGTTGGGAGTATGGAACTTCATTAATAAGTAACAACAGGATATCACCGCCCTCATATCATTTAATACAGGCCTCCCTAGGATCATGTTGTAAGTAGCTGAGGTTGACCTCACAACCATGAACAATACCTGTCGTGTCACATCCTTTGGACTTTTCCCTAGAGTCACAAGCAACTCTATAGACCCGACTACCTTCACCTTTTCACCTGTAAATCTGTACAATGGTGTCATAACAAGTCTTAATCTATCTTCGGATACATTCATTTTCTCGAAGCAATTCTAATAGATTAAGTTTACCGAACTTCCATTATCGACTAGGATTCTGCTCACCGGATGTTTCACCACCACTGCGGATATTACATGGGATTATCATGAGGCACGACAATATCACCCTTGTCTGTCAGAGTGAACACAATAGGTTCTTCATCTGCCTTCTCCTCCATCACAGCATGAACCTGATATGCTTGTCTTGCGTAACTTTTATGGGAAGCAGAGGAGCTTCCTGCCATCGATTCTCCTCATGCGATAACATTTATTGTCAGGCCGGTAGGTTCGTTATCTGGCTGATTACCTCGAGGGATAGGCCTAGCTGTTTCATTCCTTGACCTATTTCTTTCGTTATCATTATTTTGCATATTTCGTCGACGATCATTCCTTCGATCTCGCGAAGGATAACGGGGCCTTTCACTTCTCCACAGGAAGCGGTTAATTTTTCCCTCTCTAGCCAACCTCTCTAGCTGATCCATCAGATCTCTGCATCTTTCAGTGGGGTGACCATGAGCGGCATGAAATTCACAATAGGCGTCAGGGTTTCGCCCCACATCTCCAATCTTCTTTTTAGGGAATTCCAATAGTCCCGTCCCCTTAATAGCTGCAAGTATCGCAGTGCGAGGCTCATTCAATCTGGTATAACCTTCATACCTGAGTCTAGGAGCCTTGTCTAATCTGACAGGTCTTGGGGAGCTTCTTTCAGGTACATCTCTCTCTCTTTTTCTTCCATCCCTTGCCTCTCTGGATTGTACCATCTTCATTACTTCCTCTTGAGCCACGTATTTATTTGCTATAGCAAATAAATCAGAAAGGGTCGCTGGCTGATCAAGAGAGAGGGAACAATTGGTATCATTTGTCTAAGAACAAAGACTTTAAGGTCTTGGGTTCGAACCTCCGAGGACACGATAAAATTGGGAGGGCGGGGCCATAAAGGCAGGGCCCATAGCGGACAATACGGTTGAGTGGGTCGCTACCGACTGAGCTAGGACGTCACAACAAGAAGAAACAGTAGCCTTTGTGAGCCTACAGACTGACATATATTTCCTTTTAACTTGCTTCTTTATTATTGAGGATGAACCAATCAAGTCTTCAGATCCTACTCCAACCCTCCACAATTTCTTTGATGAACATCCTTTTATCTATTGCATTAATTTTCTCATTCTTAGCATGAATATATGAATTGAATCAAATATACAGTGCAACTCATGATAGCCAAGTTCTTACAAACAACCCAAAATTAAAAAAAAAAAGGCTAACAACATGAGTGCAATTATACTTTAATGAACTTTTGAAAATTTTCTAAGTTTCTTCGCATTCTATGGCTAAGTCATCATTTTGAGAAAGTCTTTCACCATAAATGAAAAAGCCCATTCAAAGTCTTGTCAAACCATTAAACAATTTCTAATGACATTGAGCAAGAGGGAAACCAAAGTAAGAGTTGTCTAGTTGTACCCTCTACCTAAATTTAATACAAAAACAAATTAGGAAGTCATGAGGTAAATCATAAGTTTCCTTCTTAAGCAAAGAATGGTGTAGAAATTGCTTTCTTGTAAATGGATTATCTTTGAAACTTCCTTTTAAGTGATTGTCATTACCCAAAAACCACAATATTATGAATGCACGTAAGACTCTTCTTAATTACCATCCACTTATCGTCTGTCATGAGTTAAATAGGTAATAACTTACAATCCAAAATTCATCAAACATGCTTTTCTTAGAACTTAACCATTTATCTTGCTAAATCATTTTTAAACCACACAAAGACATTTATATCATGATTATATCATACTAAATCTCATCATCTTAATTTCCAATTACAAACATCTCACAATTTAACTTTAAAATGACATAGCAGATATCTTACATCCCATTACTATCTACTGAAGATAGTACATTACAAATTAAAGTACATCTCGAATATACCTCTCAAAAATAGATGTAGCAATAACTGCGTGAGTCAAAATCGCCTTGAGAATGCCCAAATTGTTGCTCAATCTATAAAATGATTAAAGAAGGATTAGTGAGTTAACGCCTAATAAACATCTAATACAACACACAAAATCAGTATCATAAAAAGGTAGATAGGATAATAAAATGGAGAGTTATGTTAAAACAAGTTACTTGTAAACGACACCATGACATGGTTTCAAACTTTGAAATTGAAAAATGACAAGTGTTATATCCAAAACAAAACTAGGATAGGTGCATGCCATGGTAGTAATGCATGCATTTGTGAAAATCATAAGAAATCATAAAAGTATACTTACCTTGGTATAATTCAAAACATAATTATAAAAATCCTATCATAAAAATGTTTTTAAAACCACATTTGAAATTCGAGTACGAAAACTTCATCCGAAAACTGCTATCTTGCCAAAATAGATAAGATAAAGGCAAATAGTCTCCAAAGACAATAACAGTATGATAATTACCCGTTATTGCATAGAAAACGGTCTTGTTATCCTTATACGTCGATCTCAATCATTGGTCATAAATTATCAGTGAGACACAAGGACTCGGTAATTTGTTCTATTTGGGAACATATATAAATAAAATGGCCATATTACGATGGGTCTCATATTTGTGTATTAGGATTAGGTATCCCACCATCAACTGATGCCTTGGTCGGTCCTTATTTCTACAGGAGCGACTAATAGATCAACTCAAAGTCATATTGAGATTTAATCATCATTTCTTCGTGGTATGTATCACATTCATAGGTCACAAAATCCTACACTATTCTAACAAAGTGTCTGAATCTCCAAATAAGACACAATATCCCCAAAGGGACCCATGTCATCACAAAACACATATGGACGAAAATATAACAAGGATCATTAACTTATACAAATCACATTTTGAAAATAAATTAGCATATATGTCCAAATCACATACATAACAAAATCCTTCTTAAAGTATTAATCGAAACACATCACAATATTGAAGCATTTATAAAGCAAGTTATAAACAATTTCACATAAAACGGGCCACATACTCATTTATTACAGTTTTACAAAATAGCATGCTTTATAATACTAACAAAAAAAGTGAGACTTTATTAGAATATTTACAATCTTTTAGCAAAATTTCCAAACTTAGGCTCCGTTTAGTTCACTGAAAATGACTTTCGAAAAATGATTTTTGAAAAATGTTTTCATTCTCAGGAAAACTAAATTTTTTTCATTGTTTGGATAAGTCAATGAAAAATATTTTCTATTGTTTGTTTTTTTTTGGAATTTTTTTTTTCAAATGATATTAACTAACTAATAAAATATTAAAATTTTATTTATTATTAATTAATCTATTAATAATGAAAATAATTATAATTTAAAAATAATATTTAATATTAAAGTATTATATTATTAAAGAAGTAAAAAAACTATTTATTATTACTTATATTATTATTTTTTAAAATTTGGAAGTAATATTAATATTTTATTATATATGATATTAGAAATATATTTGTTGTTGCTAAACACAACAGTGATGTATTGCTGACGTCTTCATTTTGGTATTTGTGTCATGTGCTACCGAAAGCTCTGTAAGAAAGAGAATAATCAGAGGGACGCAAGGGTTGTACCCTGCATAAGCACTCCGATGCTTAAGTCAGAATAAGAGTTTAGTAAAGTTTCAGTAAATAAGAAAAAATTAGAGAGTCCATAAATCATACCCAACCCCTATTTATATGGATTAATTCTACCTCTAATTACGTATTTATCCACCAATTAATCATCCGGATAAATTTCAACACATAGACTTCTCTCATCTGTATTTAATATTTATGCATCACGTGGCGCATTGTGATGGAACCACGTGGCGCATTGTGATGGCGCCACGTGATGTATCACTTTTTCTCTTTTTTTTTTCTTATTTCATTTTATTCATAACAATTATTACTCCTCACTCTTTCGTTAGTTATCACTAGGTAGAAGAGTATGTTTTTATCATTTTGAGTTGCGCGCTTTTTCACTGTATATATATATCGTGGGGGTGTTGGCTCGCTTACCTTATTTGCCTATTCCAGAGATTATACCCTTACGACATACCCCCACAGCATACACTCACGACACATACTCATGGTATACGCGCCAGACTTTAATGGCATATAACGAAAATTCGACCCTCACGGCATACACTGAGCGCGAGACCCTCGCGGCATACACTTGATTTGCGTGAGACCCTCGCAGCATTCTCAGACCCTCACGACATTTCCTAAGCGCTAGACCCTCGCAGCAATCTCGAACACTCGCGGCATTATCTGAGCGTGAGACCCTCGCTGCAATCTCGACCCTTGGGGCAGACACTAATCTGCGCGTGACCCTTGCGGCAATCTCGGACACTCACGACATTATCTGCTGCTGAAGGTATCTCTTTGTTTTCTCATATTCTCTAAGCGTCAGTTATATTGGTTTGCTCCCTAATGACTAGGCAAGGTAGTGGAAAACAAATAGCATTATATCCTTTTTCTAGACTTGGGGAGTCCGATCTTGAGTCTATTCATAATATTTTTCCTCTTCCCGAGGATTATTATTATTGGTTCCCAACCAATGCAGAACGCACTCTTCAATCTGTTAGTAACGATGTTCCTATACACCGAGCCTTATTAGAATTTGGATTCCATTTTCTATTACTTGATTTTGGAATTACTTTTCTTCAACATTATGGCATAGTTCCTGCCCAACTTCACTCTAATGGATAGGTATAAGTGGTCAAGTTTACAATTATATGTCATAGATTTAATGTCAGACCCACTATTCCTCTATTCAACTCATTCTTTAGAGTCCATAATGTCCGTAACTCGGCACGTTTCTGTATACAGAAAGTTTTTGGGAGGGGACAAAGTAATAAGCTTTTTGGGAGACCTCCATCCAAGCTACATAATTATGCCTTGGACTGGCTCATTGTTGAGATTCCTTCGACTTTAGACATCCCTACCCAATGAGGTTGTCACGGACCCTCCAACCGTAGCCCACTGTCTAATTTAAAGGATGTATATGGTCCTCTTATCTCTCAGCTGCAAGTAGATGATGAGAATGCTTTATTATCTTTATTAACTCTGAAGAATATAATTGTTGCTGGTTGGGGATGCGTTCCTGTTGATCTGATTCTCGCACCTGAGCCCATCTTGTCCTCTAGTTTCCCCCGAAGGAAGTCAAGGTGTGGGAAATTCCACCGATCCCTCGGAGAAGAACTTTAAGGAGAACTTGGATTGGGGCCAGGGTAAGGATTTTAAGAGCCCCTTTCTAGAATTTCCTTCGGAGAGCCTGGCTAACGTTCATTCTCTTAATGATTATCTGAATTTAGGTGATTTCACATTGCATTTTATCATGCAAATAATTGTTTACTTTCCTAACGGTTGTTCTGACTTTTGTTTTTCCTGTTTTTCTTCTAGGAATGATTCCCTCAGAAGAGCTTTTGATCGACGGGGAGACGATGAGGATGTTACCAGGGCCGCTCGTCCCCATAAGCGTAGACGCTCGAGGGACCCTGCTTGAGGGTCTTAAAGCCAAGCTCATATTTCTGTTCCAACTTCTCGAGATGAAAGGTCAAGGTCTCCTTAAGCTCCTCTTTCATCTCGTCCTAAAGGGTTAGGGGAAACAGCCCATCATGAAACCAAAGCTTTTGGATCTTGAGCTAGAAGAGTATTATCGGTCTAATCAGACAGAATGCAACACTGCTCACCTATTTCGCATTGGGAGGCAATGTCTGTATATTAAGTCGGCCATAAGGGATAAACGGTGGTGAGATGGTTCATGGATAGAATTTTGTGGTCTATCTAGGTGTTAACGACAACGATTCAAACGATGATCCAAGAGTGGTGTCTTGCCTAGGTTGGTTGACTATACTCCCTTGAGACGAGGCGAAGTTGTTTAAGGGTTTCCCTCATCTCGAAGATCGAGTTGATTACTTAGCAATGATGGTATCTTTTTTGTCTTTCTCATCCTTTTTTTTACCTTTTAATCTCTATGCATTTTTAGACGGCTCAACAGGTTATTGCTTACAATGCGCGATATCGGGTATATAAAACTCAAGCTAATGCTGAGCTCTACCAACTGAAGGCTGAGAAATTCGAGTGGCTCACTGAAATGAATTAGCATATGAGGCTTCCTATGCAACTCTAGTGATTGAAGAAAGAGAAAGAAGATTTGAATCTCGACTACCTTCGCCTTCAGGAGGATTTTACCAAGGAGCAGGAGAAGTCTAGGCAGTATAAGGAGTCTTATACCGCGACTCATGAGGAGCTGAATTCTTTCAAGTCTAACTATGATTCAGTTTTGTCCAAGCTGTAAAACCTCCAAACTAGTTATTATGAGCTGAAGTATGACCACAGGAGGTTGGAAGAGGAAGTTTCTAGCCTGCGTAGAGAACCTCCGTCTTCCTTAGTTAGTCAAGATGTATGTGACAAGATCCGTTCCGAAACTGTTAAAGAATATCGCTTATCACAATACTGTCATGACAGGAAGCTTTTATTTTCTATCGGCTTTGTGAAATACGGTTTCTATATGGTGTGCTCTTGGTTGGAAAAGGAGAGATCATGTGAAACTTTTCCTGAGTTGCAGTGGTCAAGACAGTTGGAGGGCTATACCAGCGAATTTCAGGGTTGGATAGATTACTAGCCTAATAATGAGAATTGCAAAACCTATCTGGAGAAGGGGGCCTATGACGATCTTTCCAACCTTTCATGTCTTTGGGAACCTTGTCAGCAACAGAGAGGGATTGACACTTTATGTGATTTGGATTGTGACGAGTCAGATTCTTCCGACGGGAGCGCTTCTCCACCAGCCGAGGAGTAGTTTAGTTTTCAATGTTTTCTTATTGCCAATACTCTTTATTTTTTAAGGGGATTTTCAGTCTTTATTTGCACTAAGAATTTGGACTTATCATATATATATATGCGTAGGAAGTTTCGCTTTTTCTCAGAAGTATGGTTTATTTTTATTTATATATATATATATATATTGGTGTTTATTAACTTTGGTATGGGACTCATCTTGCGCATTTTCATCTCAAGCTTTTGCACTATCTCTTTATGGCTTATTCTGTGCACTTTTCACTTCACGCACTTACCTGAGTGTGTGACTTACCTCACACATTTTTCGCTTCAAGCCCTTGCTCTATTTATTTGTGGCTTACTTCGCGCACTTTTCTCTTCAAGCCCTTGCTCTATTTATTTATGGCTTACCTCGTGCACTTTTTGCTTCAAGCCCTTATTTGAGTGCGTGGCTTAGCTTGTGCACTTTTCGCTTCAAGCCCTTATTTGAGTGCGTGACTTACCTCGTGCATTTTTCGCTTCAAGCCCTTGCACTATTTATTTGTGGCTTACCTTGCGCACTTTTCGCTCCAAACCCTTACACTTGGGATACGTACGACTGAAAACCTCAATAGGCGATAGAATATCAATATGAAATATATCATAATTCAATAAATGAATTTTCAATCCATAGTTCAATGACATTAAATAAATAAAAATTTACTGCCAGTATGGTTTCAGATGATTGGTATTCCACGTCTTTGCTATCTTCTTGCCTTGTAAGCTTTCCAAGGTGCAGGTGCCAAGTCCAATCATTCTCCTAACTCTGTAAGGTCCTTCCCAATTTGCTTTGAACTTCCCATATTCTTTCAAGGCATTGGTGATGGCTGACTTCCGCAACACTAGATCTCCTTCTCGCAAGGTTCTATCTTTTACACGAGAGTTGTAATAATGAGCGACTCTTTGTTGGTAGGCAGCTAATCGTATAGCAGCAAGATCTCGTTGCTCATCGAGTAAATCTAGGTTCTCTCGTAGGCCCTGAGAATTTACTTCTTGCACATAAGGAATTACTCTTGGCGAGATGGCTCTGACCTCTACCGGTATTAAGGCTTCGGTTTCGTATACTAAGCTGAACGGTGTTTCCCCTGTCGGTACCCGACTTGTGGTCCTATATGCCCACAGAATATTAGGCAACTCATCCACCCAAGCTCATTTTGCCTTGTCTAGACAAGTCTTAAGGCCGTAAAATATGTTCTTACTACTGATTTCAGCTTAGCCATTAGCTTGTGGGTACGATACCGAAGATATCTTGTGTTGGATCCTTAGTCCTTCGTAAAAATTTTGAAAGGCATCATAATCAAACTACTTTCCAGGATCAGCATTCAAAATTCTCAGAATTCCAAATCGACAGATTATCTCTTTCCAAACCATTGTTTCAACCTTTTTCTCTGTAATCAAGGCTAATGACTCTTCTTCTATACATTGAGTAAAAAATCTGTTGCTACTAACAAGTACTTCCTTTGACCCATGGCTACTGGGAATGACCCTAGTATATCCAAACCCCACTAGGTGAACGATATAGGTTGGAATGTGCTTTGAAGGGCCGATATTAGGGCAGTCATCAAGAGTGCAAATTTTTGACACTTATCACACCTTCGCAATTTATCAAGCGCATCTTACTTGAGTGTGGGCTAGTAGAATCCTGCTCTGAGTATTTTTGTTGCTAAAGCTCGGGCTTCTAAATGCTCTCCACATATCCCCTCATGAACCTTGGCCAATGTGTAGTTGGCTCGTTCTGGGCCTAAACATTTCAATAGTGGCATAGTATATCCCTTTTTATAGAGCTCCCTGTTCACCAGAGTGAATTTCACACTTTGAATTCTCATTCTCTGAGCTGCTTCTTTATCATCAAGAAGTGTTCCCTCCATTAAATATTGCTTAATCGGCGTCTTCCAGTTAGTACCGATTTTAATTTCTAGCACTCCTTTTTCTTCTATGCTTAGTTTCACCAACCTTTCTACCTTCACAGACCTTCCAATGGCTTCATTAGAGGATGCTAACTTAGATAAGGCGTCGACATGACTATTTTCAGATCGGTCGATTTAAGTTAGCTAGAAATTATCAAATGATCGAGCTAACCACTAGACCTTTTCCAAGTACGGAATGAGGGTAGATTCCCGAACTTCTTACTGCCCATTGAACTGGTTAACAACAAGTTGTGAGTCACTATAGGCTAGAAAGTTTCAAGTTTGGAGCTCTCTCGTAAGTTTCATGTCACTAATTAAAGCTTCATAGTCAGCAACATTGTTGGAACTAGGGAAATCAAAGCGTAAGGAATACTACAACATTTTTTCTTCTGGTGACACTAGTATAATGCCAGCTTCACTCTCTCTGTTGCTTGATGCCCCATCCACAAATAACTTCCACCATTTCAACTCTTGTCCCTTGGCATCTCCTTGACGTGTACACTCAACAATAAAATCTGTCAGCTCTTGTGCTTTGATAGCTTGTCGAGGCTGGAAAGAGATATCGTACTCTCCAAGTTTAATGGCCCACTTCACTAACATTCCTAAATGCTCAGGCTTTTGGAGTATCTGCCTCAAGGGTTGATCTATTTATACAGTTATTTAATGTGCTTGAAAATAAGGGCGCAGCTTTCGTGCAGCCATAACAAGCGCTAAAGCTACTTTCTCAACTTGAGGGTATCTTGTTTCTGCCTCCAAAAGCACTTTTCTTACATAGTAAACTGGCCTGTCTCCTTCCACGATTTTTCTCAATAAGACTACACTAACCACTTTATCGCCTACCCCAAGATACATAAACATATGCTCCCCAGTTAAAGGCCTTAACAGCAACGGGGGTCCTTTCAAGTATTCCTTCAATTCCTCAAAGGCCGCTTGATACTCTTTAGTCCATTTAAGGTTTTTCCCCCCTCGGAGTGTTCTAAAGAATGACAGGCTTCTTTCAGCAAACTTTGATAGGAAGCGATTTAATGCGGCTATCCTCCCCGTCAACCTTTGCACCTCTTTAAAAGTAACTGGGGGCCTTATATCTAAAATGGCTTGGACCTTCTCGAGGTTGGCCTCAATCCCACGATTGGTTATCATAAATCCCAAAAACTTTCCAGACTGAACTCCGAACGAACACTTACTGGGATTTAGCTTCATGTTATACTTTCTTAAAACTTTAAAGACTTTAGACAATCGCAAAACATGAGATTCCCCCTCTTTACTTTTCATAATCATATCATCTACATAGGCTTCCATTGTGTTGCCAAGCATATCTTTAAAAATTTTGTTCACCATGCGCTGATATGTAGCACCCGCGTTTTTTAAGCCAAATGGCATCACTCTGTAGTAGTAAGTGCCTTTATCAGTAATGAAGGACGTCTTTTCTTCGTCTTCGGGGTGCATTAAGATCTGATGATAACCTGAGAATGCGTCTAAGAAACTAAGAAACTCGTATCCTGAAGTTTCATCCACTAGCTTATCTATCTGAGACAATAGGTACGAGTCTTTTGGACATGCCTTATTCATGTCGGTAAAGTCCACACACATTCTTCATTTTTCAGTGGCTTTCTTTACCATTAGCACATTTGCAAGCCATTCTGGATATAGGACTTCCCGAATGAATCCAGCCTCAAGCAACTTATCTAACTCTTCTTCAATGACTTGCTGTTTTTCAGGGGTGAAGTTCCTTTTTTTTCTGTTTAACAAGCTGTGCCCCGGGCAACACATTAAGTTCATGACAGATGACTTCTGGATCAATTTCGAGCATATTAGCAGGGGTCCATGCAAAAACATCGACTTTATCTCTTAATCATTTTATTATCTTTTCCTTTACTTCGGGCCTCAATTGGCCCCTAATATACACTTTCTTCTCTTCATCGTTAGCGTTAAACTTTTTTCTTCCATCTCTTCAACAGGTCTTGGCTTAGGTGGTTCAATAATAGTAAGAGTTTCTTTTCTCTGAATCCCCTTACATGTAGTCGATGCAACATTACACGTTCTTGCTCTCCTTTGGTCCCCCTTACCTGTCCCACACCTTTGGGAGTTGGGAATTTCATCAACAAATAACACGGGGAGAGCACAACTCTCATGTCACTCAACAATGGCCGTCCAAGAATAACGTTGTACACTATAGATGTTAATTTGACCACCATAAATAAAACTTGTCTCGTAACACTCTTAGGGTCTTCTCCCAAAGTAACTGGTAGCTCAATGGACCCTACCACCCTTACTTTCTCTCTTGTGAAGCCAAACAAGGGGTAGTCATAGGCTTTAATCTATCTTCACTTAGATTCATTTTTTTAATAATTCCACTAGATAAGATTCACTGAACTTCCATTATCTATAGAATTCGACTTGTCAGATGTTTAGCCATGACTGCCGATATGACTATAGGATCATCATGTGGGACAATCATGTCTCCTTGATCAGCAGGCGTGAAAGTAATCACCTCTTCTTCTTCGACCGCTTTCATCACAGAATGGACCTGATACGTCGGTCTAGCGTAAGTCTTTTATGAAGCAGATAAGCTACCAGCTACATATTCTTCACCTGAAATGACATGAATGGTGACTCCTGTAGGTTCATTATCTATCTGCTGATTCCAATGTTCTCCCTACCTTGCCCTATTTTCTCTCTCTTCGTTTCTCCTCACATTTCCTCTGTTATCATTGTGCCTATCACGTAGTCTGTTGTCTCCTTGACCACGCATAGGATATTGATTCCTTGCGTTTCTCTGTACGTAATTGTCTAACAACCCTTCTCTAGTTAATTTCTCAAGCTGATTCATCAAATCCCGACACTTCTCGGTTGAATGACCAAAAGTGGAGTATAAGCTACAACAGGACCTGAGGTCTCGTCCTAAATTTCCCTCACCTCTCCTAGGGAATTGAAGCATCTTTGTTCTTTTGATCGCCGCTAGGATCGAAGCATATGGCTCGATAAACTGCGTGTGATTAGCATACTTTAGCTTTGGGGATTCTTCCTATATTCTTTTCATCAGGCTCTCTTTCTCGATTCATTCCTTCTTTGAGGTCTCGCGTTGATATCATTTTCATCACCTCCTCTTGAGTAATATACTTATTTGTTCTAGAGAACAAGTCTGAATCTATCATTGGCTGATCCAAAGATAATGATTCTTGTAGCTTTTCGGACCTTGTCCCTTGTAGCATAGCTGTCACGCTACCCCAACTTGTAGATCACGTACCTCAAGAGTAGCATCACATAATTGATCTACATAGCTTTTAATGATTCTTTGTTCCCTTGTCTCAGAGCAGATATGTGGCCTTCTTCCTTTTCTGGCTATTTATCACAAAGGCTTTTAGAAATTCACTCCTCAATTGATTGAAAGATGAAATAGACCCTTCTGGTAAGTTGTTGAACCATTTTAGTGCGTGACTAGTTAAAGTTAGGGAGAATACCCTACACATAATCTCATCCTCCCATCCATGTAATAACATTAACGACTCATAATTTTCAACATGGTCATAAGGGTCAGTCTTTTCAGCATATGTCGTTATCTGTGGCATCTTGAATTTTAGGGGCAGTGGTTTTCCCATGATCGCTGTACTGAATGAGATTCTTCTTCTCTAGTTCTCTTCAATCGAAACCAACATTTTCTCCTCTAAGATTTGTTTAACCATTTTCTTCATGTTCGTGGCATCTTGTGCCATAGGTGCAAGTCGATCTTGGACCTTTTCGGTGTTACATAAATCAGCTTGATCGTAATCAACAACCTTTTTCCACTTACTGTGTAGGTTATGAGTTCAGTTCTGATGAGTCCAAGATTGAAAGTTTGCCATTTCAGTTTCAAGGTTCCAAGTTAGATCTATTTTCGAATCTCTCCTCCCAGTATGGGATCCTGTCATTCCAACACCCCCTATTTCATTGTTCGGCAGGTTATTTGTATTCTGAAGTCAAGGATCTCCAACATCCAAATATCTAGAATCTACCACAGCTAGACTCTCAAGATTTCCAACACTTTGGCGTCTCAGACCTCCAATAATCTCTCGAGCAGAGTCTTTCGTACCCTAATGTCTCCAATTCACTTCCGTCCTGCACATGGGGTCTCCCGAACCCTGACGCCTTACGCCTCTCGCACTCTCGCGTAGGGGGTCTTTCGTACCCTAGGGTGTCATGACCCAATTCCCGTGACTTACCTTACTACCAACAGTTGGGCTATGAGATAATATCCATAACCACATATCATCCATTTTATAATTCAATTTCATTAAATGAAGTAGAAACTGTATTTTTTATTTATACGGAAGTGTTTACATCAGTTTCTATTAAATACATCCCACTTATACAAAAGATAGCTTTACTGTGCACTATTTTTATAGATACAAAATTTTCATAAGTGTATACCTCTACACCGCTGGATAACTGGAGAACACGGTAACAGGAGCAACTCCAGTGGACTCACTACTGCGCAAAATCTGTAGATAAGGAAATAAGGGGGTGAACTAACACGCTCAACAAAGAAAATATGAAAGCAGGTAGATAACTACACTATCTATAATACTTAAAATACATATTTTTATTTTCCTTATAAAGCATATGCATTCTTTTAAAACCACTTCTATCTATGCGAAACCATTAATTCGCTGGATGTATATGTGCGTACTCTTTTCAAATCACATAGAATTACACAGCACATACTTAGAAAACACTTTACACTTAGCAAATCAATAAACATGAGACTAGGATGGGATATCATATCATACAATATCACACAACAGAGGACATATGTCATATCACACAGAAGGGAACATAATGTCACATCACACAGAAAGGGACGTATGGCCATAGTCACTGGATTCCAGGCAATCACTAATCGGGTGTGCGGGAATCCCATGCTTGGGGAGGTGGATCAACCATCCCTTTAGCTCACTAAGATCACTAAGATAACATGGCACATTGTACTCTGTGGCTAACACTCACGATACAGCGTGCTCCATGGATCCTCATATATTGTGATATAGCTGAGGAGATCGAGTAATCTCGAGCTCTACCATCTCAGTATCGCTATCATCCATTTCAATTATCTCAAAATCTCATGCGAGCAGGTCTGTGCAAGAACACCCAACAATACATGACGACTCCAGCACGATTTTACTCATCACACAGTAAAAGTCATAAAACCATGTGCGAGCAACTCAACGTAAGATCACATAGCAATACCTGAGGACTCTAGCATGGTTTTGCTTAAAAACACTTTAAGTTTAGAAAATTACATAGTCAGAGTAAGAACACTTAACAGTACTCAATGGCTCTAGCATGATTTCAAAATCAAGTGCAAGCTCTTGAGTGTACCACACAACTTACACTTAGCTCCATTACCGGTTGCTTTCTTAAAAATCCTTTTTAAACAACGTGCGAGTAAAGCTGGTAAATCTTCAGTTACCACATTGGCTTCAGCACAAGTTCATATAGAAAATTTGATAGATGGCTCCATTCAGGTGAAAACAGTATCCTTAACTGAGTTTGCTTCGACAAATCATAAAGTATGAGTGAGAGGACAATTTCCCTTCAATCACTCATTAAATGCTTTTAACTTAGACACCAATGCATTTTTTATTGTAAAATAGCTAAATCAAGAGCCAGTCTATGATTACATACTTCCAAAACAACTTTTCACAATAAAGACACTAAAAGCATGCACTTTATGCATTTATGCTTTTTCGATAAAATTGCAGTATAACTACGTCTATAAATTTGGTCATTTTGGTCTTTCCTTTCATTTGGTTTTCACGTAGATATCTCAATATCTATATACTCTATAGTATTTATTTACATACAGAAGGTAAGAAATATATGTATAGCTATCTCTAATAGCTCACATAAATCGCTTACCTTGAACCACGCAGGTGTCACTTTCTTTCGATTTCCACTACTCATGATCCGATCTATTCGGCTCCAGATATATCTCCAGGAGCTACAAATATTTACTACTCACATCAGTATAACTTAATATACTTAATTCTCGCTTGAATTAAATTCAAATCAATGAATTGGTCCATTTACACCCATTTGGCATTGTTACACATTATTGGGTCTTATTTTCTCTTAAGTCCATTTTGATTGTACGATTCATTTCTCAAGAATCTATTGGACTCGTCAAGCCTACTAATTCATATTTGATCGGCTTTAAGCCCACAATGCCTTAAGTTCATCACTTTCCTTCACTAAGGCATTTCATCATACACCTCTTATGCCTACTTTAAATCATCATCTATTCCAACATATTGGTTTCACAAAACCATCTTAAAATCATGTATACATCCTTAATAACATCAATACATGTTTAAATAATCATTAAATACATGCAAAATCAACTTTCTCTCACTTTCTCACATTAAACCCATATTAGATCATATACGATTAAGCATGCTCAAGGATGTTTCAACCAGCAATACATACACCAATCAACTCATCAAAATGTCTAGATTAACATAATTGAAGTTGGTGTATTGGAAACTCATTTAGCTTGACTTTTGTCTTTTGGCTGAAATTGTGGAAAACACTTTGCTCCTTCAATCCAACCATTCAACCTCTAGTTTTTGACTATGTTGTTCTTCTCATCACAAGGAGCAACTTTGCTGAAAGCAACCTTTCTAAAATCTTCTTGGAAGGTGATGATATTTTAGAGTGAGAAAGCTTAATCGTTAAAAATGGAGAGATTTGCTGTTTCGAGAAAGAAGACTCAGCTGTCGGGGTTTTATATATATATATATATATATATAGAAATGGCATTATGAGATCGATCTCCAAGGGTGAGAGATCGATCTTTCTTTGTTTGAACTCCATCAGTATTTAGTAAATATCTTGTGGGATTGATTTTCTCTTCGGAAGGGATCGATCCTGTCACGACCCGAATTACCTTAAAAATCAGAGTAAATTTTTCGCTTTTTCATTTATTATTTAATTCTTACCTTTCTCTCGTCGTGACCATCCTACAACACAGTTGGGCTATGATTCGGTATTAGTCACCTCTCACTATTACCAATCCATTTCCATAATTTCATTCAATATCAGAGTTTACTATCTTGTGACTTTAACTGAATACATACATAATGGTATTCATAACACTACATCCCCGACATGATATCTATTTATAGTACTGTGCATTACATATTTAGATACAAAACCATACAAATGTGTATACCTGTCTCTCGATGGGAAGCAGCAAGTAGCGGATATTAAGCATGCAAGTCCTCAGCCGCTCAATAATTATTACAAGTGCTCTGAAAAGATGGGAAAATAAGGGGGGTGAGCAAACCACACGCTCAGTAAGGCAATTATGCAAGTAAGTAGATAGCTCCACTATCTACATGCTCATAATGCCATGCCCTTAAATCCATTTCTTTTCATTAAAATCATCAAGCACAAAGTCATGCATATTCAATGCCATAGTTCATCCAAAACTATTTGTGCATATATAAATCATGTAACTCATGCATTCAAAGCATTTTATGTGACATCATTAAATCATATTAAGCATGAATTTAATCAAGATCATGCAGTCTTTCATGTCATGTAAGACAATTCAAGGTTTTCAAATGAAAGCATGGAAAACACATCATGCCACTGCATTTAAATCAATTCATTTAAAACGCAGTATAAAATAACCCCTCTGGGTCAATCATCTCAAAACTCATAAAACAATTTGTTATATTTCATTATAAAACTTGAGTTATAAAACCACCCTTCTTTCAGGGTCACATATCATAAAATCATCCGAAATCATCAAATCGGGGGCCTGACCCCTCCTTCGGGTCTACCCTGGTCTAACAGACCACAAGTTATATCATGTGAGACAATTAGGTAATTAACAGTAACATCGAGCACTATGGCCATATCCTAGTGATCCCTGGCAACACGGTACCTAGTGTGCGGGGTATCACACCTGAAACGGGAGGTGGGTCGTCCTACCCGCCAGAACAGCATAACACCAGGATTGCGAGGGCAAGGCTTGCTGCCTCGTGGCTAATGCCACTCCACTCCAACAATCCCCACGGTACAGCGTACTCCGCGTGACATACACGGACCAGCGTACTCCGCGTGACATACACGGTACAAAGTACTCCGTGAACCCAAGCTCAGTCAGGGGTGCCTGTAATAGGTCTTATCCACCCATATCATCTCTGTCTCAGAATGCACGTGTGAGCATATCATCTCACTGTGACACACAGTCTACAGGAGGCTCCAACACGGCTATATGCATGTAATATAAATCCCTGTGCGAGCAAAGCTCAAGCACGGCTCCATGCATATTCATGATATCTGAAAACCTCGTGCGAGCGAAGCTCTAGCACGGTTTCATAGAAATCAGTAAAATCTGCGTACGAGCAGCGCTCCAGTACGACTTAAACTGATTATAATTTCAATTAAAATCCACGTACGAGCAACGCTCTAGTACGGATATGTATAAAAACTCACTGAAAACCTCGTACGAGAAAAACTCCAGTACGATATTCAAATGAATTATGAAAACTACGTAAAACTTTATGCGAGCAATGCTCCAGCACAAATGAATGCTCAAGTAAATCAAATCTCGTGCGAGTTACACTCCAGCACGGCTTTATGCATAATTAAATCAAATCTCGTGCGAGATTCACTCCAGCACGGCTTTATGCAATATCAAATCAAAACAGGATGCGAGCTAAGCTCCAGCATCTCTCATGCATATTAAATCAGTAAAACTAGTGCGAGCAATCGCTCCAGCACCATTTTATGCATACCACGTCAAAACAAATCAAAACATGTCAAAACAGAGTGCGAGCTAGGCTCCAGCAGCTCTCATTTCACAATAATGAAAATCAGTGCGAGCACCATGCTCTAGCACATTTCATGCATATGATGTCACAAGTCGGTGCGAGCAAGCGCTCAAGCACATTTATGCACATTCACAAACGTAGATATAGTGCGAACTACGTGTCAGCACTATCTATTTCCATATAAACTTGATAGTTGACCCATTTTCCAAAGAATTTCATTTAAATATAAATAACACCTACGTAGTGTTATCTTGTGAAATTTAAACAATTACTGGCCAATCTATCGATTTGCTTTGATTAAAAACCAATGAAATCCCTTAATTCGAAAAGTTCCTTAAATCATGCATTTCATGCATGTCATGCTTTCACCATCCTTAGGTGAACTTCCCTCAATAGGGGTAGAATAATCTTTTCACCTATTTCGATCCTTAAAATTATTTAAACCACTTTTAGGACCTTTATACAATATCATGTATACATACATATTCAGTGTACAGAAAAACTATTAAAATACGCGTAGCTACCTCTAGCTACTCACATAATTCCCTTACCTCATTTTTCTGTACAGTCTGACCTTTCCACTGATGACTCGTCACGCAGTCCGATTTGCTCCCAATCCAAATCAAATCTCCGAAACTGCGGATACACATTCATCAGGTCAAATACAATACAATTTAATTGTATTTCATAATTTTCTGGGCTTAATTTAAATCAATGGGCCCGTTTACCCATATTGGGCCCGATTGCACCATAATGGGCCTTAATCGGCCTTAAGCCCGTTTACCACACTTTATCGAGGCCTATTAGGCTCATTGGGCCCATCAGTAATTTATTTAGCCTCGTTCTAAACTCTCAGACAGCTTATGAATTATTTATGACAATTTATCCAATTTTCCAGAATTTAATTCATTTATGCGGAAATTAAATCCGTAATTCATGCGTTAAATTTCAATCACGCATAACGATATAAAATTGTCGTAAATAAGGGTCACTTACCCGTTATTCCATGATCGTACACAAATCGAGGCTGTCTCGAGCTCTCAGTGGATGCCAATTGTCGAGCTACACAATTAAATATATTTTCGGGTAAACTTTCAGTCGATTATTTATCAAATTAAATATTCTAAAAATTAAATCGGTCAATTTGACCGCTTACCGACTTACCCGAAGCTCGATTGCATCACAGGAATTTTCTCCAATTTTTTCTCTTTTTCTTTTTCCCTTTTTTCTTCCTTTTTTTTTTCCTCTCTTTTTGGCTGAACCGGTCCGATCCGGTTCAACCCGGTTCGGACCGTCGGTTCAGCTCGGTCCGGTTCGACTCAAACCGCCGGTTTAGTCCGGTTCACCCATCATTTTACCGTTCCGGCGTCGTCCGGCCGGTTCCCGGTGCGATTCCACCGCCGTTCGGCTCGGCTGCACCTGGGCTTCCTAAATCGGGCCTCGGCTGGGGTCGAATCGCAGCCATCGCCGGCGAATCGTGATTTCTTCCCCCCGGCTTCCTCCCCATTTTTCGGCGTTTTTCGCCGTTCTCGGCGCGCGTCTGGGCTGCTGGAGGTTCGCCCGATGCTGGGCTACGTTCGTCGACCCTCATCGGCCCCTCGGTCCCGTCGGTGGTGGCCGTCCGGCGTCTCTTCTTCCTCGGCTACCATTTCGCGTTTTTCCTCTATTTTTGTTTTTCGCAGATTCGCGTTTTCGCGAATTCTGTTTTTTTTTTCCATTATTATTATTTTTTTATTATTTATTTTTATTATTATTTTATTTTTAATAATATTTTAATCAATTAAAATATTATTAAAATCCATAAATATCTAAAAAAATATTATTTTATTCATTTATTCCATAAATGAATTTATCAGTCCGATTTTACCTTTTCGGTAAAATTTTCAATTATTTTCAGGATTATTTTTCAATACAAAAATTTCAGTTTATCCCAATAAATTCATATCTTGATCAATTTAACCCGAAATTTAATTATTTCTTCATCATTGATCAAGATTTCTCATTCTCATATTTTTAATTAATTTTTTTTGTCCCGATTAATACCGAATATTAGTCTTTCGACCATTTTGCCCTTGCAAATTTTCGAGAATACCATTTTAGTCCTTTTGCATTTTTAAATGCACTCGAAAATATCGGGTCTTACAGATCCTTTCTAGGCAGAATCAAGTCGAGATCGATCTACTTTGAATGAGGGATAGATCTGCTTTAAATGAGGGATCGATCTTCCTTTTTATAGAATGATTTGGCACTAACATTTCGAGAAGATGAGATCGATCTCCCCTTGATCTAATATCGACCTACTTCGCTTAGAAACCTTTGTGATTTCATTCTGGAACTACAAGATTGATCCTGTCGTGGATGAAGATTGATCTGGCATTCATCTGCAGTATTTGAGTTGCAAATGTTTCTAGAAATTCAAAGGAAGGATTGCTTTTAATTGCTTCACTACTCATTTTGCATTCTATTCAGTCTTATAGCATAAAAAGATCTATTTCTTATGATTCACATATTATGAAACTTGTGTGTACATTATGAAATCATAAGGGATACATAAAAATTTACGGGCCTTACATAGGGCCTCAAGTCTCTCGTACTCTCGCATAGGAGGTCTCCTACACCCTGGTGCCTCAGGTCGTTCACAATCTCACGTAGGAGGTCTCCCGTACCCTGACACCTCAGGTCTTCTGTAGCCTCGTGTAGGGGGTCTCCCGCATCCTGGCTCCTCAAGTCTCTCGCACAGGGGGTCTCTTGCACCCTGACGCCTCAGGTATCTCGTACTCTTGCGCAGGAGGTCTCCCGCACCTTGGAGCCTTAGGTCTCTCGCACTCTCGGTCAAGGGGTCTCCCGCACCCTGGCTCCTCAGGTTTTTCGCAGCCTCGCGCAGGGGGTCTCCTAAACCCTGGAGCCTCAGGCCCTCCGCAGGGGGTCTCTCGCACCCTGGCGTCTTAGGCCTTCCGCAGCCTCACACAGTAGGTCTTTTGCAGCCAGGCGCACAGGGTCTCCGGCACCCTGATGCCTTAGGCCTTCCACAGTATCATGCCTGAGCTCCCTAGTACCTTAACGTTCGTCGTTCGTAATGTACGAAGTTCTCCTTCTCTGTGTTCTTTCTCCCACCAAGTTTTGAACGATTGGTGGCAGATTCATCTGCGGGAAAGACACCCCTGAACAAATCAACCATAGCGCGTAAGGCTTGGGTGGTCTCTTATCCATGTTTCCTCATAGCTTCAAATTTTGCTACAGGGATTGTTATCATGTTTGACTCTCTCTCCCCCTAAGCTTTATCCCCAAAGTCACCCATTAGAGAGCTCGCCATATCCTTATTTTCATCACTCCTCCTTGCTGCTGAACGTGTTCGCAACATTGTTGTAGAGCAGAAAGCTTTTCTTTCGTTTCCCACAGATGGCGCCAATTGTTGTTACGAAACACAACAATGATGTATTGCTGACGTCTTCGTTTTGGTCTTTGTGCCACATGCTATAGAAAGCTCTGCAAGAAAGAGAATAATCAGAGGGACACAGGGGTTGTACTCTGTGTAAGCACTCCGATACTTAAATCAGAACGAGAGTTTGGCAAGTTTTAGTAAAGAAGAAAAAATTAGAGAGCTCATAAATCATACTTGGCCCCTATTTATATGAGTTAGTTCTACCTCTAATTACATATTTATCCACCAATTAATCGTACAGATAAATTTCAACGCAGAGACTCCTCTCATTTGTATTTAATATTTATGCGTCACGTGACGCATTGTGACGGCGTCACTTGGCGTATTATGATGGCATCACGTGACGCATCACTTTTTCTCTTTTTTCTTATTTCATTTTATTCATAACAATATTAATATTTATTTTTGAAATATTAAAAAATATTTATAATATTATAATCATTATATTTTATATTGAAATTATTTATTATTAAAATTATGACAAAAGTATTATTTATTTTTATTTATTATTGAAATATTAATATAAAATTTATAAATAAAATATAAAAACATTATTTCTTAAATTAAAATATTAATAATTATATTATTTGTTAAATTATTTTTTATTATTTATTATTAAAATAATAATATAATATTTTTTTATTATTGAAATATTAAAAATATTTTAGATTAATAATATACAAAACAAAATATTTAAATTTAAAATATTAAACGATTTTTAATGTTAATATTTTTATTTTTAAAATTAGTAATTTAATTAAATAAAAATTTATTAATATAATAATATTTTCTGTAGAGTTAAATTAAATTAAAGTTTACAAAATTATATTTGATCACAAGCTTGCTAAATAACTTTACACATAGATGGCTATTTCCTGAAAAATGTTTTTCAATTTTCAAAAGCGTAAGACAATTTTTTAGAAAAATAGCCTAAATTTTCATTGACCATGAAATCATTTTCCGTTAACCAATCAATTTTTTACCAACCAAACACCTGAAATTGCAAAAATTATTTTTTGGAAATCATTTTTCACGAACCAAATGGAGCCTTGACTTCGAATTCGCAAGGAAGCTCCTCGACCAACGTGTGGTCAAAGTTAACTTTTATATACAAAAGTCAAAACCCTTAACTTAATGGTTTTAACCTATCTTACTCGCATTTCTATTTAATTTTCATCAATTACATAGCCTCCTCTCTTAGTCAAACCTTATTTTGACTTTTCGATCAAAGTCATCTTTTTGTCAATGTCAAACCCTAAGTTGATTTTATCGAAAGTTTACATAAATCCCACTTTCATCAATATAATCTTCAAAGCTCACTCTAAAACCCAAATTACCTTAAGTCAACATTTCGTACCAAAAGTTAAACCCTAAACCAAAAAATTAACCCTTTGACCTTCAAACCCTATCTTCTCTCTCCTTATCCCAAATGGCTACAAACCTTTAATTAAGTGTAATTATGATTTTTCACCACAAAATTCAACATCTGAACGCCTTTTTATCTGTTGGCCAAACCTATTCTTTAAACCCAAAAATTATTGAATTTTGGTCATAAGGTTTCTTAACCTTAAATTCAACCTATTGTTACTTCAATGATCATACCACATCAAGTTCTTCAACATTGCAAGCCACAATAACCAATGAATGTCACTGTTTTTACCTTAATCTTCTAAAATTTAGCCAAATCCTAAAATATCAAAAACCTTAAATTCACCATTCAAACCTTAAAATAAACATGCCATTTTTCACATATCACAAGAGACCAAGAATAACTATGCATTATACCTTATAGTACCAAAAATTGTGAAAGCCCCCTTCATTCAAGCCTTGGCCGAATGCTCCCCCAAGTAAAATTTATCCAATAATTCCATAACATCATACATTACATTTACTACTTGAAGTATAAAAAATGAAATTTCTTTACCTTCATTTCCCTTTTAGGCGACACCCCTTTAATTTTCTTCAAATTCTATTCCTTTTTAAATGATTGTTTGTGTGCTAATTAGGAAATGGAATTTAGGGTATTAGTGGTAGTGGCCTGATAATTCTATTTTTAATAGAATTATTTGCGCTAAATTCTTTAATTAATTATTTAAATCTCTATATTATTTTATTAATTATCCCCTTTATTTAATTAAAATTCTTTAATGTGCAGGTAAAATAAATCCGGATGAAACTTAGTCGTTTCAATCAAAATTGGGTTGAAAATGGGTTAAAGGATACTGGACCACTTTTAATTTGCCGACCAAGTCACCAGTCGTCTAGACACGCGTGATGCCAGGTGTCCGTATTTTATTTGCTCTGAAATGATAAGATCGACGGACACCGTGCCAACTTTCTGAAAGACACACGTCGGGCCACATCGCACAACCAATTGGATAAAAAGACGAGTGACGTGGAAATATCTACTCTGCAGCAAATCAAATGAAGACAAGTGGCCAAACAATGCCAACTCATCTAGGATGAAAAATTACCATTGTACCCCTATGTTTGTGTATAAATAGAACATGATGAGCAATTGAAAAGGAAGTAGCCTAGGGTAGTTTTTAGAGGTAGTTTTAGGGTAGGAGTAGTGTGGAGTAATTTAGGAGCAGTTTTAATTTACGGTAGTTTTTTTTAGAATAGTTTTAGATTTCCCGCAGCCACTATTTTTATTTTTCATCTCTTCTCAGTTTTGCAAGCTCATTTTCTTTGTTACTGTTAAGCACATTTAAGTTTTAATGAAAAAGCTTTCATTTTTCCTTTCTTTGCTCTCGGTTTTGCATCTTAAACTTGTCTATTTTCTTGATTCACCGATTGTTGGATATGAGGAAGTAAGAAAGTTTGACTGGTGACAATGGTCATAGTCTTCATTCCTGTTCAACATTTTATTTTTATGTTTTAAGTAGATAATTTCAAGCAGAAAATTTTCTTCACTGTTGTCTTGTTGCATTTTCGTTTCCTGCAATTTGTGTTTCACATTTTACAGTGCTTCATAACTATGCCGTGTAGCTCCATGGATTCAGTATGATGGCAAGGGGACCAAGCTTCATTTTCTGTTACATGTGTTCGTTGTTTTTATTTCCTTAGCATTTTATAGTTATTCATAGTGTTAATATTTCTTAGATTCCTCCTCTGTTCGGCTCTGCTTTAGTTTAGTTTTACTGTTCATCTTAGCTATCTTATTATCCTACATTGTTGTCGATTCTAAATGGTGATCTAGTAGTTTACTGGGCTACTGTTAGGTTCTCTTTTATTTTTGTTTTAAGTGCAGTAGGTCCAAGAGCATTTTATTTCTTTTCTCTTTTGTTTCTTTTATTTTCTGTCTTAGCAGGAGTTTCCTTTTCTTTGATTTTTTCTATTCTGTTAATTCTTTGTTGTCTGCAGAAGATTAGGTGATTGAATGTGGCGGTAGTCGGCTGGGTGTAGTTGAACCTTGTGTGGATAGTCGGAGCAGGTCACTGAAGCTGCAGCGGATGTTGCTAGTTATCCTTTGATGTGCTCTGTGCTGCTGAGGATGGCAACAAGCTGTTGCGTGTTTTAACTAATCTGTTAGCCGCTATTCTTGGAAGCAAACGCAAAGTGGAAAGGTAGCAGAGGGCAGGAATGTGGGAGCATCTCAGAGCTGCATAACAGGTTGCTGGTGCAAGCAGTAGATATTGCCTGGAGTAGGAGCAAGACGCGGTGCTGGTACGCAGGACAGAACCTGAGAAAGCAGACCTGGACAGTGGCTTGGAGCAGCATCTGAGCAGGGTATGCCGAGGACCTGTGCAGCAGATAATCGGGCAGCACCTGGAGCAGGAGCACTTTCCCCAGGATGTGGTGCTGGTGCATGTGGACAGACCGGACACCAGAAGCAGCTAGAGCACTTGAAGGTAATACCTGTACGTTACCTGGTCAAGATCGAAAGCAAAGTGGTAAAGAACATGCACAGTGCTATTTACGGGACCACTCAGCTGCGAATATTTCCTAAGGCCCTGTTTTGCTGCACTTATCTTCACAGATTATTATTTCATGCTATTATTTTACTTTGTCTAATTTTTGTTATGTCTTTTATTACTTTTTAGCTTAGTTATACATAATAGTTTAATTCTCTTAGTTTATTATTTTAAGGTTTAGTTTAATTTCATTAATAGTTAATTGGTGACTAAATTAGGATTTAAGAATTAGATTTTGCATTTAGAATTAAATTAGAGGAATATCATGTTATGCATTTTTAATTTTTCATTTTAAAATTTAAAAATCCAAAAATATTTATTTCTCATGCATCATTTACTTATTTAGACAAGTTAGTAATTAGTTAGAGTTATAATTAATTTAGGGTCATTTTTATAGGTAATTAGTTTCTTAGTTATATTTAGGAATTTCTTTAGGATTAATATAAGTTTTATTTTATTAGACTTTAGGTTAACTTAATTTGCATTTTTATTAAGTGGTTTAATTACATGCATATTTTATTTTTAGGATGGTTTAATTTTAGTTTAATTAATGTTGTTTCTTTATTTTCATATTTTACATTTTTGTTTATTTGCGTTAATTAATTTTAACTGTTTTAGTTATCTTTTGTAGGTTAATGCTTTTAATTACTCGGAGCTCTGTAAGTAATTTTAACTCTGCTTGATTTTCTTTATTTTATAGCTTTTATTGTTTTCAGTTCTTTTAATTCTAGCCTTGTAGATCATCCATTAAAAATTCATAATTTGCTAGGATATACTTAGGGTAAGATTAACCGATACTTAATTAGGCTATTCAACTTCTCTGTGGGACGATAATCCGGGACTCAAATCTCATTATTACTTGTACGACCCGTGCACTTGCGGATACATGTCTAGGTCACTTAGAGAGGGTACTAGTTCGTACCAAGTTTTTGGCGCCGTTGCGGGGGAAGTCTTAATTAGCCAGTAATTAATATCGGTGAAATTATGCTTAGGTGTAATACTAGCTTGTAAATATTTAGGTTGTAAATATTTAGAGCCTTAGTTAGGTTAGTTAAATTTTCTCTATCTAATTAAAAAAAATTGAAAAATTAAAAATTTTTAAAAAAAATTTGAGGACTTTGTGATGTTTGCATGCGTAGAGCCAAGAGTTATGATTGCTTTCCTTTAGATCTTGAAATTAAACGGACTCTTAGAAAAATTTGAAAGGATTCTAGGAAATTAATAGCTCATCTGCAAAACATTATGGCAGAAAATAGAGAAATTAGGACCGTTGGAGATTATGTAATGCCGACAATTGGAGAATATTATACCGCATTAGGCCACCAGCTGTCCATGCGAACAATTTCAAAATTAAGCCTTCAGTCCTTCAGATGATCCAGACCTCTTTATAGTTCAGTGGGCTTCCTCATGACGACCCACATGCTCATCTTGGGCAATTTCTGGACTTGTGCAACACTTTCAAGCACAATGGATTCTCTGATGATGCACTTAGGCTTAGATTATTTCCCTTCTCACTTAGGGATAGGGCACGACACTGGTTAACCTCCTTGCCTCTGGGATCCATTTCTACTTGGGACGAGTTAGCCCATCAATTTTTAGCTAAATTTTTCCCTTCCTCTAAAATGACCAAACTCCGTAGTGACATATCTTCCTTTGCCCAATTCGATTTTGAATCTCTTTATGAAGCATGGGAACGATATAAGGAGCTTCTTAGGAAGTACCCTCATCATGGCCTACCTTTATGGCTGCAAGTCCAGACCTTCTACAATGGACTTACAAGCCAAAATAGGACCATTGTTGACGCTGCTGTGGGTGGAGCTCTAATGTGCAAAACAGAGGAGGAAACTTACGAGTTGTTGGACAAGATGACAGCTAACAATTATCTATGGTCCTCAGAGAGGCAATTGCCCAAGAAGTCAGCGGGTATCTATGAGCTCGACACGCTCCTTAACCTCTCAAATAGCTAACCCTACGAAAAAGGTAGAGTTGCTCAGTACCCAGCATAATCCTTCCACCAATCCTAATCTTGTTTATTCTATCCAAAGTCCTTTTCTTTTCTGCGATCTGTGTGGTGGTACACACTCTTTAGATAGGTGTCCGCTTAACTTAGAATCAGTTCAGTATGTTGCCCCCTCTCAGAAGCAATAGAACAACCCCTTTTCAAACACCTACAATCCAGGGTGGAGGAACCATCCTAACTTTTCCTGGAGCCAAAATCAAAGGCAATCTTCTAACTCCATACCTATAGGAAACCCTAGTTTTCAAGCTCTATCGGTTCATGTACCACCATATCAGTAATTTCCACACCATCCACCACATCATCCATATCCACACCATCCACCTAATCATCCTCATCCACCTCACTTTCATCAACCACCACCACCACATATGCAGCCACAACACGTACTTGCATCAGCACCAGCAGTTGAGAAGAAGCCCTAGCTTGAGTAAATGTTCACAACGATCCTACAAAATCAAGCTGCTTCAATTAAGAATTTAGAGGTTCAGGTGGGACAAATAGCAAATGCTCTTAGCCAACGTCCTCAAGGGACCATTCCTAGTAACATTGAAGCTAATCCTGTTAGGCAAAGGGAGGGTAAGGAACATGTTAAATCCATCACCCTTAGGAGTGGCAGAGAGCTAGATGATCCATAAGTTAAGTCCAATCTTGTTAAGCCCACAGTGGTAGAGCCCTTAGGGTCTAAAGAGGTAGCTCAGGAGGAATAGGAACATCAGGATCAGTCTGCTAAGGAAACAAAGCTAGGCACTTCTTCATCTATACCTTCTTCTTCTTCACAGCCTTCCTCGTCCTCTGATGCTACACATGTTACCACTACATCCCTCCCAGTTAGACCACCAGTACCTTTTCCTTAGAGATTTCAAAACCAAAAGCTCGATCAGCAATTTGCCAAATTTCTTGAGGTTTTTAAGAAGCTTCACATCAACATTCCTTTCGCAGATGTTTTGGAGCAAATGCCAAGTTATGTGAAGTTCCTGAAGGATATCCTCTAGAGAAAAAGAATATTGGAAGATTATGAGATGGTGGCCTTAACTGAGGAATGTAGTGCAATTATTCAGAGAAAATTACCCCCCAAGCTTAAAGATCCCGAGAGTTTTACCATACCCTGCACTATTAGAAATCTGTTCTTTGGTAGAGCCTTGTGTGATTTAGGAACCAGTATAAATCTAATGACTTGATCAATTTACCAAAAGTTAGGAATAAGGGATGCCAAACCCACCACAGTGACCCTTCAGCTAGCTGATCGATCCATTAAATATTCGAAGGGGGTCATTAAGGATGTGTTAGTCAAGGTAGACAAATTTATTTTCCCTACAAATTTTATTGTATTGGACATAGAGGATGTCACGACCCTCAACTTACCAAAATACGTACAAATTTTTTGCATTTTCATGCATCAATCCTTAATCATCCTTCCTCGATCGTGAACAACCACACGCTTAACAGTTGGGCTGTGTGTCGACGTCTAACTCACTCCACCATACCAATTCAATTTGAAACATTATTTATGAGTAAACACTTGTATAAATGTATATATATCAGAGTTGTTACATGTGTTTACATTGTTTTACATCCCCAGTAGTTACATACAAAATGCTACTGTGCTATGTCTAGTTTAGATACAAAATAATCCAAGTGTGTATACCTTTAGCGATGGGATGCAGCGGATTACCAAAAGGGAACGCCTCCAGTACTCAAATCTCTGTAGAGAGGGGGAAAATAAGGGGGGTGAGCAAACCACACGCTCAGTAAGGCAATCATGCGAACAGGTAGATACTGTACTATCTACGTGATCGTGATGCCATGCTCAAAAGCATTTAATTCATTGTTTATCTCAAAACATGAGTGTATGATTGTGTTAATGGTATGTAAAGCATTCATGCTATAGAAATCAAGTGCACATGTCAACTCAAAGCATGGTATAAATCATCAT
Source organism: Firmiana major (assembly GCA_033439115.1). Lineage (NCBI taxonomy): Eukaryota > Viridiplantae > Streptophyta > Magnoliopsida > Malvales > Malvaceae > Firmiana > Firmiana major. The sequence continues at coordinate 36,797,532 of CM065909.1, forward strand.
GCATAATTCACAATAAAAGCATGGCATTACCCATCATGCATTTTCACAATAAAGCATGGCATTAAACATCATGCATCCGTGCACTTTAAAAACCATTAACAAATCAATTCATCACTGGTCAGGTCTCGGCCCATCCCTCGGGCTTTCCTGACCCACAATCATTTCAAACATGGATTTAATCTTGATGTGGTCGTGTCACCAGATCCACGTGTGCAACTATCCGCCTGCCACGTGTCGATCCAAGAACAGGCCACGTGGCAGATTGGCGACAGAAGCGCTATGCGACACCGTTCCCAGATGTGCGACAGAGTGTTTGACGCGAGAGGAGTCTATCGCCTCACAGTCTGCCGCGCATCGTGAGCGACAGACCTCCATCGCCCATGCACGGCACAGGACTCTCGCACAGACTGCGGTAGAGGTCCCCGCGCTGCAGGCGGTATAGTCTCCCGCTCAGCATGTGGCATAGTCTCCCGCTCAGCATGCGGCATAGTCTGCCGCATAGACCACGGTAGAGGTCCCCGACAGAGGTCTCCCGCACTGTATGCGGCAGAGTCTCCAGCACGGCTTGGGGCAGAGTCCCCAGAGTCTCTCACACGGCCTGGGGCAGAGTCCCCAGAGTCTCTCGCACGGCCTGGGGCAGAGTCCCCAGAGTCTCTCGCACGGCCTGGGGCAGAGTCCCCAGAGTCTCTAGCAAGGCTTGGGGCAGAGTCCCCAGAGTCTCCCGCACGGCCTGGGGCAGAGTCCCCAGAGTCCCCAGAGTCTCCCGCACGGCCTGGGGCAGAGTCCCCAGAGTCTCTCGCACGGCCTGGGGCAGAGTCCCCAGAGTCTCTCGCACGGCCTGGGGCAGAGTCCCCAGAGTCTCTAGCAAGGCTTGGGGCAGAGTCCCCAGAGTCCCCAGAGTCTCCCGCACGGCCTGGGGCAGAGTCCCCAGAGTCTCTCGCACGGCCTGGGGCAGAGTCCCCAGAGTCCCCAGAGTCTCCCGCACGGCCTGGGGCAGAGTCTCCCGCACAGAAGCGCGACAGAGTGCTCTACCACTCTGTCGCGGCCCAGACACGCGCCTGGGCCTCAGCCCGAACCGACTCAGATGCCTATAAATATGAGGTGAGCCCTCTGAAGGGGGCCAGATCCAGAAATCGATCCAAAATCAAAGAAAAACAGGGAGAATACTTAAACACTCTGATTTAAGCCATAAACTCTCCTTTTCTTACATACATACACCAACTCCCGATCACTGACTTGATCGTCGGAGTGCGCGTGCAGGGACAAATCCCTGCCCCCTCTGATTCCTGTTGTTTTGCAGGATATACGAAGAACACGTGGAGCAAATTGCATCGACGTCACCCTTTCGTCGTTAGCATAATCAGATCACGTGGAAGGTAAAGCACTGTTGCTGTCAACTAGGCAACATCAATTGGCGCCGTCTGTGGGAATCCTGACAAAAAGCCAGATTCTCTATCAAAATGGTGAGAACACGCTCTACGGCGGAGGTGACGGGAGGGCGGATTTCTGTAAGTCCCCCTGCCAGATCGGAACGAAGGAAGAGTCACAGTGAAAGGGCTCAAGCAGAACCCTTAGTCTCCCTGGAAGAATTCGACACCCTGAAGCGCAAAAACGAAGAGGCTACAACAGCCCTGAGAGCCATGGTGAGCTTCTTCAGAGAGGCTCTCCCCTAATTCAGCTTACCCCATGAAGTACAGCAGTTAATGGGGGAAAGCACGCCGAGGCAGACCTACGAGAGAGGTCAGCCCTCCACTTTGGCGAGTGCTGGACAAGGTGCAGGAACGCAAGATAATGCTACTGCCTACCCAGCAAGACAGAACTCACCGCAGCTCAACCAGGACAAAGGTCGCCTCCGATTCCGAGGCGGCAGAGCTCACCCGCATCCCGGCGACAGAGATCACCCGCCCCTCTACTGCGACGTAACTCATCCCTGCCCGATAGGCGGCGGAATTCGCCGAATGGGCGGCAGAGCTCTCCCCCGGCTCAAAGGCGACAGAGCTCCCCCGTCGACCACATGCGGCAGAGATATCCCAGGTCAGATGGGCGACAGCACTCTCCCACCGCCGCTAGGAGGCAGAGTTCACCTTTGCCCGATACGCGGCAGAATTTACCTCTGTCGGCCAGGCGACAGAGTTCCCCTGCAGCCCCTGTGCGGCAGAGTTTCTCTATACTCCGCAGCTCTTCTCCTTTGGAGTTTGTACAGGAGTTAGGAGAATATAGAACTGGGGAGCAGCGAAGACAAAGAGATTTTAACCCACAAGAAGGTCCCGAGATATCAAGTCCCGTAGTCAGAGGTACTGGAAGAGGTATTTACCAATCAGACTCTTCTAGACCGGAAGGGACAGGACCTTACTCAGCTCGAGGGTCGGAGGACGTGGAGAAGGTCGTCCAAAGGATCCTCGAGAAGAAAAGGCTAGTGTCTCCGGATGACGGACAAAGGAGGAGGATCCCATTCAGTCCGAAGATCATGAACAAACCCTTACCGAAAAAATTCAAAATGCCTTCTATGGCTACTTATACCGGCAAAACGGATCCCTACGACCATATTCAGAGTTATGAATCCCTCATGTTGCTTCATGGATGGGAAGACGAAATCATGTGCAGAGCTTTTTCTCTCACATTGTCCGGGCACGCTCTGAAATGGTTTAACGGGCTGAGCGAAGGTTCAATCTCCTCTTTTGATGAGTTGAGAAATGAATTCCTCAAAGTGTTCATGATTCACAGCCAGAGGAAGAAAGACGCTACCTACCTACTCACGCTTAAACAAGGAAATAAAGAATCCTTGAAAAGCTATGTAGATCGCTTCCGAGATGCAACCTTGGAAGTGGAAGATCTACCAGTAGGGGTAGCCTTGGCTGCGATACTGCAAGGGACAAGCTCAGAGAAGCTACAAGAATCCCTCTCCCTTGATCAACCTCTGACGATCTCCGATCTTTTTGCAAGGGCTAATAAATACATGGCCCAAGGAGAGGTCATGAGAATGATACAGCCCAGGGAGGTTAAAGAAGGAAAGAAGAGAGAGAGGGACGCGCCTGAGAAAAGCTTCCCAAGACCCGTGAGAACTGACAAAGCCCCTAGGCTCAGGTATGAAGGTTATACCAAGTTAAACGAGCCTCGCACTGCAATACTGGCAGCCATCGAAGGGGCAGGATTACTGGAATTCCCCAAGAAGAAAATTGGAGATGTAGGCCGAAACACTGAAGCCTACTGCGAATTCCATTGTGCTCATGGACACCCAACAGAGAGGTGTAAAGACTTAATGGACCAGTTAGAAAGACTGGCTAGAGAGGGGAAGATCAACCGCTTCCTGTGGCGAAGCGAGAGACCCCGATATCCTCCGCGTGACCAAAGGAATAATCGTCCGCGAACGGGGGCGAATAATGATGTCAGAAGGGATAGGCCTAGAAACGAAGTAGTCAGGCCAATCCCCCGTGCTAATCCGCCAAACAACGAACCTACAGCCCCCGCGATAAATGTCATCGCAGGCGGGGACTCAAGTGCAGGAAGCTCCTCTACTTCCCGCAAGAGTTACGCTAGGCAAGCGTATCAGGTTAATGTGGTGATGGAGGAGCAGGCAGATGAAGAGCCCATCATGTTCACTCCGGCTGACAGAGGCGATGTCGCCATGCCCCATGACGACCCCATGGTGATATCCACGGTGGTGGCCAAACACCCGATGAGCAGGGTCCTGGTCGATAACGGGAGCTCAGTGAACCTGATCTATTGGAACTGCTTTGAAAAAATGAGCATATCCGAAGATAGGTTAAAGCCCGTTACGGCGCCACTATATGGATTCACGGGGGAGCAAGTGAAAGTTGCCGGGTCCATAGAGTTGCCTGTGACTCTCGGAGAGCACCCAAAGAATGTGACCCGGCAAGTATTGTTCATGGTGGTCAGGTCAACCTCTGCTGCCTACAATATGATTCTGGGCAGACCTGTGCTGAATGACATGAGGGCGGTAATATCCTCTTGCTATCTGTTGATGAAGTTTCCCACTCCCAACGGAGTAGGGCAAGTACGCGGAAACCAAAAGAGTGCCCGTACTTGTTATCTCGCTTCCACTGCCAACAAGGTAGCACAGAGGAAAGAAACCTTATGCATTGACGATCCGCCTAAGCCCCAACCTGTAGAGGAAACAGAAGCCATTGCGCTAACTGAAGGGGATAGCGGAAAAAGGGCATTCATCGGGACTCAGTTGGGCGAACAACAGAGAAAGGAGGTAGTCGAGTGTCTGAGGAGAAACTCAGATATCTTTGCCTGGAGCCCGGCAGACATGCCCGGGATCAGTCCCGAAGTCATATGCCATGAACTTAACATCATACCCGGACATAGACCCGTCAAACAGAAGAAGAGGAGTTTCGCCCCGGAGCGATAAAAAGCAATCACTGAAGAAGTGACTAAACTCCTAGGCGCCGGATTCATCCGAGAAGTCTATTACCCTGAGTGGTTAGCCAATGTAGTGATGGTAAAGAAATCTAGCGGGAAATGGCGAATGTGTGTTGATTTCACAGACCTGAACAAAGCCTACCCCAAAGATTCATACCCCCTACCTCGGATAGACAGACTCGTAGATGATACATCCGGCTACGAACTCCTCAGTTTCTTAGATGCATTCTCCGGGTATCACCAAATCATGCTTCACCCAGAAGACGAAGAAAAGACTTCTTTTATAATCGATGACGGAACCTATTGCTATCGGGTAATGCCGTTCGGTTTAAAGAACACGGGTGCCACCTACCAACGAATAGTGAGCAAAGTGTTCAAAGATCTTCTGGGAAATACCATGGAAGCCTACGTGGACGACATGATAATCAAGAGCCGCGTAGGAGAATCTCATACTGATCAAATGTCCAAGGTATTTGAAGTATTGAGGAGATTCAACATGAAGCTAAACCCCGAAAAGTGCTCTTTCGGGGTAAGATCAGGAAAATTCCTAGGCTTCATGATCACTAACAGGGGTATCGAGGCAAATCCTGAGAAAATACAGGCTGTCATTGACATGAAACCCCCAGCCACCGTAAGAGAGGTCCAAAGATTGACAGGCAGAATAGCGGCTCTGAATCGCTTCTTGTCGAAATCAGCCGAAAAAAGCTTGCCTTTCTTCAAAACTCTACGGGGGGGAAGAACTTCGAGTGGACGAAAGATTGTCAGAAAGCCTTTGAAGACCTCAAGGAATACTTGAAGCGGTTGCCTCTATTAACAAGGCCCCTGGAAGCAGAACAGCTCTATATGTATTTGGGAGTCGGTGATTTCGCCGTCAGCGCGGTACTACTGAAGAAAGACGAAATGGTACACCGTCCCATCTACTATGTGAGCAAAGTGTTATTAGATCCAGAGACCCGTTATCCACTGGCTGAAAAGCTAGCATTGGCCCTCTTGATGGCCTCGCGAAAGCTGCGTCCGTATTTCCAAGCACATCCCATCACTGTCTTAACAGACCAACCATTAAGACAGATCCTCCAGAAACCTGAACATTCAGGGAGGTTAGTGAAATGGGCGGTGGAGCTTGGGGGATACGACATCACATTCCAAGCGAGACAGGCTATCAAAGGTCAAGCTCTGGCTGACTTCATCGTGGAATGCACTATCCCGAACGACAGCAGTGAAGGGGAGGCTCACCCATGGTTACTGCATGTCGATGGGTCATCAAGTGCCAACGGAAGTGGAGCGGGTATAGTCCTGGTGTCACCAGAAGGAAAATCCCTGGAATACTCCCTACGATTCGGATTCCCTATTTCGAACAATATAGCGGAGTATGAAGCTTTGATAGCAGGGATGACACTAGCGGAAAAACTATAGGTTCACCACTTGGTAGCACACAGTGATTCTCAATTGGTGGTGAACCAATTCAGCGGAAAGTACGAAGTACGAGAACCGATGCTGGTTCCTTACTTAAAGAAAGTCCAACTCTTGGCCAAGACTTTCAAAAGCTTTCAGCTGATGCAAATCAACCGGTCTGAAAACACACATGCTGATTCACTGTCTAAGCTAGCCTCCTCCACCGAAACACAAGGAAGGACAGTAAAGGTGGAGAGGCTCGAACGACCAAGTATTGAAGAGGTCGAAGTGTGTGACATTGAAGTTGGAGACGATTGGAGATCCCCGTTTAAACAGTATCTCACTGAGGGTACACTCCCCCAAGATAAAGACGAGACTCGTCGTTTGAAAGTACAAGGGGCAAAGTTCACACTCATCAACGGAGAACTGTACAAAAGGGGATACTCATCGCCACTGCTAAAATGTCTGGGACCGGAACAAGCTAGATAGTATAGTATCTACCTGTTAGCATCCATTTCCTTACTGAGCTGTGGTTTGCTCATCCCACTACTTTTCCCCCTCCAGATACTGATAAGTAAGGTAGGCGATGGTCCCTGGATCTTTTCGTGTTGGACAGCTCCCACCAGTTGCAAAGGTATAAGATTTGTATACACACAAGCAATTTTGTATCTATTATAATGTATCGCACAGTTACAAATCGAGAATGTAAATAGTGGTATGGGGGATGTTATGTAAAGATATTATTATACAACTGATTTTGTATATCTACACACACCTGGGAGTGTGAATTAAAGTTTTAAATATTTTGCTGTAAAATTTATGAAATTTTAGTAATTGCATCGTCTCACAGCCCAACTGTAGTAGCGTAAGTATGGGTAAAGGGCACTTGGAAGTGGGGTGTGATAGGTGCGTACTCATGCAACATGGGAGAGTAGTCGCTTATGGTTCACGCCAGCTTAAGGACCATGAGTGGAACTACCCCACGCATGATTTGAAATTAGTCGTTATGGTATTTACTTTGAATATATGGCGGCATTATCTGTATGGGGAAAAGTTTCAAATCTTCACTACATCTTCGACCAGAAGGAGCTTAATATGAGACATGGACAATGGATGGAGCTCCTTAAGGACTACGACTGTGAGATTCGGTATCATCCAAGGAAGGCAAACGTAGTTGCTGATGCACTGAGTAGGTAGAGCATGGTTTCTGCTATGATGATCAGGGAATGGGATTTATTGAAATAGTTCACCGAACTCAAGATCAGGGTTGAGGAAGCGGAGGTCGAATTTATGGTTAGCCTACAGATATAGCCTAGTGTTTTGGATCAGGTCAGAGTAGGACAGAGAAATGATCAGAAGTTACTAAACATGGTTAGCCAAGCTGAGTAGACCTCGCAGTCAGATTTTGTGGTCAGTGATGATAAGTTACTGAGGTTTAAGGGTTGTATTTGTTTTTCGAGCGATGATACCTTGAAGTAGAAAATTTTGAGGGAGTCCCACTGTTCCCGTTGCACCATGCATCCAGACAGTACCAAGATGTACCAGGATATGCGTATGGTGTATTGGTTGAGTGGTATGAAACAAGATATGGTAGAATTTGTGGCCAGATGTTTGGTGTGTCAATAGGTGAAAGCTGAGCATCAGAAGCCCGAAAGATTACTTAAGTCTTTGCCCGTGCCTACATGGAAATAGGAGCATATCACCATGGACTTTATCATGGGATTATTGAGGACTCGGAGGGATCACGATGCAATATGGCTGATAATGGACTGATTGGCAAAGAGTGCCCACTTCCTTGCCATCAAGAGCACGAATTCTTTGAGTGCCCGGGTAGAGTTATATGTCAGAGAGGTAGCTCGGTTGCATGAGGCTCTCATGAGTATTACGTCTGACAGAGATTTTAGGTTCACCTCCAGATTTTGGACCATTTCAGGAAGCCATGGGATCTCAGTTGAATTTCAGTATCGTCTATCATCCTCAGACTGACGGTCAATCTGAGCAGACTATTCAAATCTTGGAAGATATGTTAAGGGCATGTACATTGTACTTTAAGGGTTCATGGGATGATCACTTTCCCCTTGTCGAGTTTGTCTATAATAATAGTTATCATGCCAGTATCGGTATGGCACCTTATGAGGCTCTGTATGGCAGAAGGTGTAGATCCCAGATACCTTGGGAAGAAGTGGGTGATAGGAAAGTATTTACTCTCGATCTTATTGAGCAGGCAGTTAAAGGTGCACAAATTATTTGTGACAGATTACGGGCTACTCATAGTCGACAGAAGAGTTACGCCGATGTGAGTAGACAACCACTTGAGTTTCGAGCTGGGTATTTTGTATTTCTTAAGGTGTCTCCAAGTAAAGATATCATGCGTTTTGGGAAAAAAAGGAAGTTGACTCCTCGTTTTATTGGACTGTTTGAGGTATTAGAGAGAGTGGGAGATGTCACCTACCGGTTAGCTTTGCCCCCGCAGTTTTTTGGGATTCATAATGTTTTCCACGTCTCCATGTTGAGGAAGTATAATCTGGATCCCTCCCACTTCATCAAGTATGAAGCTTTAGACATTCTGGGAGACATGAACTATGTAGAAGAACCTATCCGGATCCTCGACAAGAAAGAAAAGGTACTTCAGACGAAGAGAATTCCGTTGGTAAAGGTTCTCTAGAAGCACCACTCGAAAGAAGAAGCAACTTGGGAACTAGAGAGCCTGATGAAAGAGAATTACCCTCATTTATTTGACAGACCTGATTAAATTTTGAGGACCAAATTCCTAAAAGGTGGGGAAGAATGTGAAACCCGAATTTTCCCATATTACTATTCGTTCTAAGTTAAATTGAGAATTGTAAGACTCATGTAAATGTTCATGTAGGGCCCAGAATGATCGAGACGTCCGAGATAGTGGCATGAAGCCCAAGGCACACATTTCGAGTTGTCAAGACACTTCCTTGACTAAACCAAAAACACTTCAAATTTTTTTCATTTTAACTTACCTTTCTCATCATAAATGGTTGGGCTGTGATTCGATGTCAGAATCCTCACTTACCAAATCATTCATCCATTTTCATACATACAAGTCAATACATTATCTACTGACTGTAATTCTTTTATAATATATGTGAGCTCATATAAAATCTAACACAAATACATTCCCCATAATATATATCGTATACATCACTGTGCTGTTTCTATGTTTAGATACATAACCATACAAAATATGTATACCTGTCGATCGATAGGAAATAGCAGTGGACAACAGGAATACTATCCCTCAAGCACACTCACTCTACTGCCGATGCTCTGTAGAGAGATGTAAAGAAATAGGGGTGAGCATACGACGCGCTCAGTAAGAAAATCAGGCAAGCAAGTAGACATCTACATTATCTACTCAAAATAATGCTATGCTCGAAAACATCATTTCCTTAACTTATTTTAAAAGCATGTCTTTAAATATATATATATATATATAAATATATATGTATATATATATATATACTTGTACATATTAAATCCCATGTACAGAAATCATGTTTTTGTTCTCAAATGTAGGCATGTAGTGCAAAATAATGCATCTTTATAATATCACAATGCCTTTAGATAAATCATGCCATGTATATTTAAATCACAGTAAATATGGCATTTAAATCATTCACAACACAAAATCGGATTCCGACCCATCCCCCAGGAGTCAATCCCCGAAAACGCGGAAAATAGGGCAATTTTAAATCTTTTTACTCGACAATTCATAATTAAGAGTGCATTCCTGTGCAGTGTCATACATCATCACCTATATCATACCTCAGGATCTCGTCATTAAATAGTATATATTATATCATATACATTACTTGATCTCAAGTTAATTAATCCTAATACATCCCATACAATGTTATACATCAAGTGTCTGCAATTATGATAATTGTCTGGGTACATGAAAAGATAAAAGATACCTCAAAATACAATATATGGCCTGTAGCTCAAGTCCTCCACTAGCCACTACTCCGTACGTCGCAGGAAAACCCTTTTCATTTGAAGAGATCTGGGGGGAAAGAAAACAGGGTGAGCTTCTAAATCGCTCAGTAAAAGGGGTAAGGGACTCATTTCATAAACCAAAATGCACATCACAAAATATTTATTTGTATGTGAAACTCATTAATCTCAATAAACGTGATAAAATCACTGAAATAGTAATGCACGTGGCGCAGCCACTAAACACACGTGGCATAGCCACTGATTTAAATTCACACGTGGCACAGCCACTAAACACACGTGGCATAGCCACTGAGTTAAATTCACACGTGGCACAGCCACAGGATAGGGTTTCACGTGGCAACGGCCACCAATTAGGGTTCTCACGTGGCAACGACCACCAATTAGGGTTCTCACGTGGCAACGGCCACCAAATAGGGTTCTCACGTGGCAACGGCAACCAAATAGGGTTTCACGTGGCAACGGCCACCAAATAGGGTTTCACGTGGCAACGGCCACCAAATGGGGTTTCTCACGTGGCAACGGCCACCAAATAGGGTTTCACGTGGCAACGGCCACCAAGTATACGTGGCATAGCCACAGAATGGGTTATTCTCACGTTACCAGAACGAAGAAGAATCGGGCTTACATGCTACCAGAGCAATGCCCGATGTGTACTCAGAATTACACACCTAAGTCTTAATCACATAAGACTAGTTTGCCTTCACGTAGAACTCATAGTGGTTTTTCTCTCATAAAACTCATTTGAAAACCGTTTTATACTCAACACAAAACATAATAAAACCGAGTTCCAACCGGCAAAGCACGCACACATTTCTCAAATCTAGATATTGCCTTAACGTAGAGCCCAATTCATTACTCACACAAATTCAACGGTTTATAAAGCGATTTCACACTCAGCTTATAAACTCATAAAATAATGGGCTCCAACCGGCTATAAAAATCGTGTGCAATTATATCACAACACAACACTCAACATGCTTGTTTTATAAATCACATTTCATGCTATAATAGTTTACAAATCAATACACAATTGGTTTAATTTCCCTTACCTCTTTGCACCTCGTATAGTGCAATCGTTCTCCCGTATCACGGACTAGCCTTGCATTCCACTCTGGAACTCCCGAGTTGTCCAAACGATGTTAAAACATCAATACTCAATTATCACATCAACCTCGATTCTCAAAATCGAGCATAATTGCTCATAACTCCTCAAATTTCTTAATTCTCATAACTCCACCACAAACCACAATCTCACTCACAACACCTCAACATTCTATATTTCCTATGCCACAATATCTATGCTAATACACCACATTGTCTAAATCTCCATTTATAGCTCAAAATTCCTAAATTTACCAAAGTTGCCAAATATCATCATCACTCCAACTACATTGTAATTTCATCAATCCCTAATCATTTTCCAACTATCTCGACACAATACCAACAACTATTATCACCAAAATCATCTCAAATATAAGGATTGAAGTTTAGAAATTACCCAAAAATTGTGGAGAGCTTATCTCTTGCCTCGATTCGATCCGTCTTTCGATTTCCAAGTATGTTGTTCTCCCTTTGATGAGGAACAACTTTCCTTCTTGCCAAAACTTCTGATTTGGACGGAAATGGGTGCTTTAGATGAGTGAGAAAGCTAGGTTTCGGTGAAAATGGGGGTTGGAAGAGAGAGAAAGTGAGATTGCAGGAGAAAAACAGGAGTTCCTTATATAGGCTGAGGGTAGGAGATCGATCTGGCTCTTGATGAGATCGATCTGCATTTGAATTTTGGGGACGATTTGGGCAATTTTATGCCTAGGAGATCGATCTGTCGAGGGGTGAGATCGATCTCTTTATGGCTTTATGAGATCGATCTGCTCCTTGAGGAGATCGATCTTCTCCCAAACAGAATCATTTGGAGATCGACCCCTTCCTCATGAGATCGATCTTTTCTCAAACAGAATCATAAGGAGATCGATTCTCTTCTATTGGAGATCGATCTGCTCCTTAAATTCCTCATTCCTTGTCATTTTTAACTAACCAGATCGATCTCTCCTTCTCCCAGATCGATCTGACCTCATAGCTTCACACTTATTTCAAACACTTAACATATAAATCTCCAAATATAATTTCCACAATTCACTTAGCTCAATAAATTACACTTCAAGTTCTTTTTACATCATTCAAATATATCTAAAATTCTCAGATCTCACATCCTCCCCACCTTAAATAGAATTTGGTCCTCCAAATTCAACTCAACTAGTTGAATAGATGGGGGTATTTCTCCTTCATGAGGCTCTCTAGTTCCCACGTTGCCTCTTGTATTGAGTGATGTTTCCACAAAACTTTCACTAATGGGACGCTCTTAGTTCTCAGTACCTTCTCTCTTCTATCGAGGATCCGGACGGGTTCCTCAGTGTAGCTCGTATCCTCTTCAATGTCCATCTCGTCATACTCTATGACATGAGAAGGGTTCGGGTGGTACTTCCTCAACATAGACACATGAAAAACATTGTGTATTCCGGACATCTGTGGGGGTAATGCTAATCTGTAAGCTACCTCTCCCACTTTCTCAAGAATCTCGAATGGTCCTACGTATCGAGGACTCAATTTCTCTTTCTTCCCAAATCGCATGATACCCTTACTCGGTGATATTTTCAAAAATACTGCATCACCAACCTCAAACTCGATTGGCCGTCTACGCACATCCGCGTAGCTTTTCTGTCTACTTTGTGCAGCCCGTAACCTCTTACATTTGAGTTTCACACTCTGTACGGCTTGCTCAACAAGCTCGGGAGCATTTATCTTTCTGTCACCGACTTCTTCCCAGGCTACAGGGGATCTACACCTCCACCATATAGAGCCTCAAAGGGTGCCATTCCAATACTTGCATGATAGCTGTTATTATACGCAAACTCTGCTAGGGGCAGGTGATCATCTCATGATCCCTTAAAATCCATAGTACACGCCCTCAACATATCCTCCAGGGTCTGAATAGTCCTCTCTGACTGACCATCTGTCTGAGGATGATAGGCGGTACTAAAACTCAATCGAGATCCCATGGACTCCTGAAACTGGGTCCAAAATCTAGAAGTAAATCGGGAATCTCTATCAGAAGTAATACTCACTGGAGCCCCATGTAATCTAGCTATCTCGCTGACATACAGCTCAGCTAAGGCATCCACAGTATCTGTGCTCTTGATGGCAAGGAAGTGGGCACTCTTGGTCAGTCTATCCACTATAACCCATATAGCGTCACGGCCTCTTCGGGTCCTCGGTAAACCTATAATAAAGTCTATAGTGACATGCTCCCATTTTCATGTAGGTACAGGTAAGGGCTGTAGTAGTCCTCCGGGCTTACGATGCTCAGCTTTCACTTGCTGGCATACTAAACACCTGGCCACATACTCTGTCACGTCTCGCTTCATACCACTCCACCAATACACCTTTCTCAAGTCTCGGTACATCTTAGTACTCCCTGGGTGCATGGTGTATCGCGAGCAGTGGGATTCTCTCAGTATCTATCTCTTCAGGGTATCATCGTCCGGTACACAAATCTGCCCTCTGAATCTCAACAATCCATCCTCACTGACTGTGAGATCCGACTGCAAACTCTGTTCAGCTTGGCTAATCATATCTATCAATCTCTGATCACTGCGCTGCCCAGTTCTAATCTGATCCATGATCCTGGGCTCTATTCGCAAGCTAGCCACAAATCCAGTCTCTATCTCTTTAACTCTAATCCGAAGTTCGGTAAACTGCTCCAGTAAATCCCATTCCCTGATCATCATAGCAGATATCATACTCTTCCTGCTCAGGGCATCAGCAACCACATTCGCCTTGCCCGGATGATATAGAATCTCGCAGTCATAATCCTTAAGGAGTTCCATCCATCTCCTTTGTCTCATGTTTAACTCTTTCTGATCAAAGAGGTATCTCAAACTCTTATGATCAGTGAAGATCTGGAATCTTTCCCCATATAAGTAGTGTCGCTAGATCTTCAAAGCAAATACCACAGCGGCTAACTCCAAATCATGAGTGGGGTAATTTCGCTCATGGTCTTTCAGCTGTCGCGATCCATATGCGACCACTCTTTCGTGCTGCATAAGCACACACCCCAATCCTTGATGAGATGCATCACTATACACCGAAAATCCTCCTAATCCCTCAGGAATAGTTAACACAAGTGCCGCTGTCAACCTCCTCTTTAATTCCTGAAAACTGAGCTCACATTGATCAGTCCATATAAATGGAGTCTCTTTGCGTGTGAGCTTAGTCAAAGGGGCGGCAATTCAGGAAAATCCTTCCACAAATCTTCTGTAATACCCTGCCAAACCAAGGAAGCTTCGTACCTCAGTAACTGTCCTCGGTCTCTCCCAATTAAGCACAGCCTCCACCTTGCTTGGGTCCACTGATACTCCTTCCTCTGAGACTATATGACCAAGGAAAGCTATCCGATCCAGCCAAAACTCACACTTACTAAGCTTTCCATATAATTGCTTATCTTGGAGTATTTGTAGTACTAACCACAAATGTTGTGCATGCTCCTCATACGACTGAGAGTATACCAGGATATCATCAATAAAGGCTATCACAAATTTATCCAGATAGTCTCTGAACACCTCGTTCATCAATCTCATAAATGCTGCAGGGGCGTTCGTCAATCCAAAGGACATCACCAGAAATTCATAATGGCCATACCTCGTCCTGAAGGCCGTCTTTGGAATATCTTCTTTCTTGATCCTCAATTGGTGATAGCCCGATCTCAAATCAATCTTAGAAAAGACTGATGCCCCTCTCAGCTGATCAAGTAGATCATCAATCCTGGGCAATGGGTATTTATTCTTCACCGTGGCTATATTCAACAACCGATAGTCTACACATAATCTGATACTACCATCCTTCTTCTTGACAAATAAAATCGGTGCTCCCCACGGTGAAACACTGGGCCTAATGAACCCTTGATCCAATAACTCTTGTAGTTGTTTCTTCAATTCCTCAAGTTCCACTAATGCCATCCTGTAGGGAGGTTAGAGATCGGCTGAGTATCTGGTACCAAATCAATGGTAAACTCTAGCTCTCTCTCTGGTGGTAAACCTGGCAATTCATCTGGGAAAACATCCAGAAATTCACACACCACAGGTATATCCTCAATCCTCGGATGTTCCCGCTCATCGTCTGAGATGAGTGTCTCATAACCTTCACATGAACAATCATATTTAATATTCTCCAAAATAATATCAAAATTCTCAAATTACTTACTAGAATTCCACATATTCATTTTCTCAATATCTCAATCGTACACTGTAAGGTTCAGGTAAGGAGAAAATTACAATCTTAGTGTAGCAATCTAAGCTCACTCGATTGGCTGCCAACCAATCCATTCCCAAAATTACATCAAATCCATGTATATTCAACATGATTAGATCTGCTAACATCCCTCTATCTCCCACCTTTATCTCACATCCTCTACAGATTAACTCAGTTCTCTGGGATTCACGCATAGGGGTATTTACATGTAGTATATATTCTAGAGGTTCAAACTTCAATTTTAATCTACATGCAAAATGCTCAGAAATAAACGAATGCGTGGATCCTGAATCAATCAACACATGAGCCTTATGATTACAGACAGAGAGTGTACCTCTTATAGTTTCTGCAGAAGTGTCAGCAGTCTCTTTATCTAGGGCAAACACACGTCCCTGGGTAACAGGTCTCTTTCCTTTCTCTGTAGTAGTGGCCCGTCTCTGGGGATTCACTCCCTAAGGCTGTTGTCTAGTGGGCTCCAAGACATGTGGTTTCTGAGGTTGAGGGTAATCCTTCACCATGTGACCCATGTCTCCACATCTAAAACATCCATGGATCGACCCAGTACAACTTCCCTCATGCATTCGGCCACAATTTCTGTAAAACCTTGTCTCAGGCCTGACATCTCGAGGGTCTCTCTAATGTTAGGGTAACCTCTAGGTCTCTCTAATCTGCCCTTCTGTACCTCAATCTTTCCTTTTCTGAATGAACCTCTCCGAGCCTCTGTTTGGAAAATCGCTGGCCTCTTGTCCTTATCTCTATTCACCGCTCTGAGCTCATTCTGGGATTGTACCATTTCAATTCCTCTTTCAATTTCTTGTGCTCGTCTCAGAGCATCTCCAAACTCAGTAATACATAGCCCTATCAATCTATCTCTGATGATGGGCTTCAATCCATACACAAATTTCTCAGTGCGGAGCTCTTCATTCTTGAAGGTCTCTGGGTCATATCTCAATAGCGCGGTGAATTGGCTCTCATAGTCATCCACAGACATATCACCCTGTACCAAACTCAAAAACTCGACCTGTTTCTTTCTCTGGGCGGCTTATGGTACATATTGGGTCCTAAAGGCTATCTGAAACTCTTCCCAACCAATCACATCCTGGCGGGACATCAGAATACCATGGGTAGTACCCCACCAATCTCGAGCTCTCCCTTTCAACATATAGATACTCATACTGACCCTCTCAGCATCGGTGCACCCCAGATAATCATATATAATTCTCAACTCCGTTAACCACTCCTTAGCCTCTATAGGATCCTTCTTTCCCCTAAACGCGAGTGGATTCATCTTCAAAAAATCCTTCAGTCGGACCATACTTCTATCATCAGGCTGAGTGACGGGAGGCACTGGATCCATCTGTACTGGAGGTATGGGAGGTCCTTGTGGTGGTGTAGGAGTAGTACCCGAGGCATTAACTCCAAAGTGTTGCGCGAATAACGCTGCCATCTGCTCAAAACATTGCCTCACATCGGTCTCAATCCGATTAAATCGAGAGTTAGGACTCTCTGGTTGTGGGACAGGTGGCGAAGGGGACTCTGCCTGCCTCCTCGAACGACCTCGTCGTCCACTCATTCTCTATCTTAACTCGTCTCCTGCGCGTACATATCAAAATCGATTGAAATCTCAATCCTCAAATTCAGTTCATGACCAGACTATTACAGACACTTGGGATGTATTCTATTTCACTTAACCGACACTGACAGTACTAGACACCCTAAGCTCTGATATCAAAAAAACTCTGTCACGCCCCGAAAACGCGGAAAATAGGGCAATTTTAAATCTTTTTACTCGACAATTCACAATTAAGAGTGCATTCCTGTGCAGTGTCAAACATCATCACCTATATCATACCTCAGGATCTCGTCATTAAATAGTATATATTATATCATATACATTACTTGATCTCAAGTTAATTAATCCTAATACATCCCATACAATGTTATACATCAAGTGTCTGCAATTATGATAATTGTCTAGGTACATGAAAAGATAAAAGATACCTCAAAATACAATATATGGCCCGGAGCTCAAGTCCTCCACTAGCCACTACTCCGTACGTCACAGGAAAACCCTTTTCATTTGAAGAGATATGGGGGGAAAGAAAACAGGGTGAGCTTCTAAATCGCTCAGTAAAGGGGGTAAGGGACTCATTTCATAAACCAAAATGCACATCACAAAATATTTATTTGTATGTGAAACTCATTAATCTCAATAAACGTGATAAAATCACTGAAATAGTGATGCACGTGGCGCAGCCACTAAACACACGTGGCATAGCCACTGATTTAAATTCACACGTGGCACAGCCACTAAACACACGTGGCATAGCCACTGAGTTAAATTCACACATGGCACAGACACAGGATAGGGTTTCACGTGGCAACGACCACCAATTAGGGTTCTTACGTGGCAACGGCCACCAAATAGGGTTCTCACATGGCAACGGCCACCAAATAGGGTTCTCACGTGGCAACGGCCACCAAATAGGGTTCTCACGTGGCAACGACCACCAAATAGGGTTTCGCGTGGCAACGACCACCAAATGGGGTTCTCACGTGGCAACGGCCACCAAATAGGGTTTCACGTGGCAACGGCCACCAAATGGGGTTTCTCACGTGGCAACGGCCACCAAATAAGGTTTCACGTGGCAACGGCCACCAAGTATACGTGGCATAGCCACAGAATGGGTTATTCTCACGTTACTAGAACGGAGAAGAATCGGGCTTACATGCTACCAGAGCAATGCCCGGTGTGTACTCAGAATTACACACCTATGTCTTAATCACATAAGACTAGTTTGCCTTCACGTAGAACTCAGTGGTTTTTCTCTCATAAAACTCATTTGAAAACCATTTTGTACTCAACACAAAACATAATAAAATCGAGTTCCAACCGGCAAAGCACGCACACATTTCTCAAATCTCGATATTGCCTTAACGTAGAGCCCAATTCATTACTCACACAAATTCAACGGTTTATAAAGCAATTTCACACTCAGCTTATAAACTCATAAAATAATGGGCTCCAACTGGCTATAAAAATCGTGTGCAATTATATCACAACACAACACTCAACATGCTTGTTTTATAAATCACATTTCATGCTATAATAGTTTACAAATCAATACACAATTGGTTTAATTTCCCTTACCTCTTTGCACCTCGTATAGTGCAATCGTTCTCCCGTATCACGGACTAGCCTTGCATTCCACTCTGGAACTCCCGAGTTGTCCAAACGATGTTAAAACATCAATACTCAATTATCACATCAACCTCGATTCTCAAAATCGAGCATAATTGCTCATAACTCCTCAAATTTCTCAATTCTCATAACTCCACCACAAACCACAATCTCGCTCACAACACCTCAACATTCTATATTTCCTATGCCACAATATCTATGCTAATACACCACATTGTCTAAATCTCCATTTATAGCTCAAAATTCCTAAATTTACCAAAGTTGCCAAATATCATCATCACTCCAACTACATTGTAATTTCATCAATCCCTAATCATTTTCCAACTATCTCGACACAATACCAACAACTATTATCACCAAAATCATCTCAAATATAAGGATCGAAGTTTAGAAATTACCCAAAACTTGTGGAGAGCTTATCTCTTGCCTCGATTCAATCCGTCTTTCGATTTCCAAGTATGTTGTTCTCCCTTTGATGAGGAACAACTTTCCTTCTTGCCACAACTTCTGATTTGGACGAAAATGGGTGCTTTGGATGAGTGAGAAAGCTAGGTTTCGGTGAAAATGGGGGTTGGAAGAGAGAGAAAGTGAGATTGCAGGAGAAAAACAGGAGTTCCTTATATAGGCTGAGGGTAGGAGATCGATCTGGCTCTTGATGAGATCGATCTGCATTTGAATTTTGGGGACGATTTGGGCAATTTATGCCTAGGAGATCAATCTGTCGAGGGGTGAGATCGATCTCTTTATGGCTTTATGAGATCGATATGCTCCTTGAGGAGATCGATCTTCTCCCAAACAGAATCATTTGGAGATCGATCTTTTCTCATGAGATTGATCTTTTCTCAAACAGAATCATAAGGAGATCGATCCTCTTCCATTGGAGATCGATCTGCTCCTTAAATTCCTCCTTCCTTGTCATTTTTAACTCACCGGATCGATCTCTCCTTCTCCCAGATCGATCTGACCTCATAGCTTCACACTTATTTCAAACACTTAACATATAAATCTCCAAATATAATTTCCACAATTCACTTAACTCAATAAATTACACTTCAAGTTCTTATTACATCATTCAAATATATCTAAAATTCTCAGATCTCACACCAGGTCTATCCGTATCATAAATAAATAAGTTAATCAGGTGATATATCATGTGAGACTGTGGTGAAATGCAATAATAACCTGGACTATGGCTATATCCTATAATGGTAATCCCAGGCAACACAGATCTCGGTGTGTGGGGTATCACTGCTACAACGAGAGGGGGGTCAGTCCATCACAACTGCAAGCTATCAACTCCTCAACTCCATAACACCACACGGTACAGTGTACTCTATGCCACTCACACTGTACAATGTACTCTGTGGACCCCACATCACAGTCGGGGTGTCTGCCATAGGTCTTAGCCCTCAAACCATGGAATATCATACCACATCTCTAAATCCACATGTGAACCTCTCATAGTGTGACACTCAGTCTACACGAGGAAATCAAGCATGGTTTTTAACATGTATTATATATCACATAAATTACAGTGCGCACCTTTGAGCGCGACTCACAGTCGACACTCCACTCAAACACTGTTTCACATCACAAACTCAAACTCTAGTGCGAGTAAACCTCCAGCACTAGGTCAATGCATAGTTCATTTTTGAAATCAAGTACGAGTAATAGCTCCAGTACCATGCTATGCACAAAACTCATCAAATCAAGTACGAGCAATAGCTCCAGTACTATGTCATGTATAAATCATGAAGAATCAAGTACGAGCAACGCTCTAGCACTCTGTCATGCATCTCATGTAAAATTTGAGTACGAGCTAATTGCTCCAGCACTCTCTCATGCATATATCATATAAAACTGAGTACGAGTAATAACTCCAGCACTCTATCATGCATGTTAAGAAAATCTAGTGCGAATCACAATCCAGCACTAATATATGTGGAAAATGTATGAAATCAAGTGCGAGCTGTGCTCTAGAACGATTTATTCTCACATAATATGATAGATAGCTCTTTAAAAATGGATGATTTTCAAAACATCAAAATCAGCACTATAAAGTATGCTTAATTCACATCAACCTTAAAATCATTAGCCCATCTATTTATTCTTCTGCTAAACAGCAGTAAAACACTCAAAATGGTGGTTTCTATGCTTTTTACAACTTTTCACAAAAGTTGACTTTTTTCCTAACTAAGGGCAAAATCATAATTTACCACTATCGGGTCACAATAATTATTATTCACTTTCTCTGACCCTCAGAGTCTTTAAGTGAATGTAAAAGCAGACGAAAATACGTGCAAGTATCTCTAACTACTCACAAAAGTCCCTTACTTGCAATCACTAGAGAAATTTTACTTTCTCAACGCTGCTCGATTCAGCAGTCCAATTCGCTCCTCCAATAATATCTGCAGCTGCATATAACAATTTATCAGGTTAATTATATTTTTCTTACTATATTTCACATTAAATACAGTCTATTTCCCTTAATGGGCTTTAATAAACTTTAATGGGCCTAACTATGCCTTAAGCCCATTTCCATTTTACTATTCATTTTCATTGGACCTATTGGGCTTGTAGGGCCCACCAACTTTATTGAGCTTATCCGAGACCCATTACATCACATTGGGCCTAAAATAATTAGGCTTGGCCCATTGGACCTCTCGACCACATGCCATGGCCGAGAGCATCCCATGTCGTCAGTCACACCATGGTATGCCATCCATGTCCATTTGTTTAGCCAAATTCACTTACGCATTTTCACAAACACTTGGTTGGCATGTCTTAAGCCTTTCCTATAGTTCATGTTGACATTTTATCAAACACCTTATGTGCCAATATCATACCACCATCCATATGAACAAATTGATTATAACTAACCATGCCATAATCATGTCTACATGCATATCAACCTATACATGTCTTAAAATCACATGGGTATTTATCAAAACTCATATACCAACTTTCGATCATCACATGTTCATAGTGTTTTCATGTGTTTCAATCCATAAAACATATACCAATCAACTTCATATAACTCATAGATTAACATATATGAAGTTGGAAGCTTGAATTATACCTAGTATTTGTGTTCACACTTGGCCAAAACTTTGAAGCCTCAAGGTTTGCACACTATGGCTCCTTGGTAGCCAATTCCAACATATTTCACTCTCCTCTCAATTTGGAACAACTTTCATTAAGATTTCAAGTTCCAAATATACCTTTTTCCTAGTGATTTCTAGTGAGACAAAGCTTAGAAAACTTTTCGGTTATGGTTTCTTCACTTTGCCAAAAATGAAAGGATGAAGATGATTAGTGTTCGCTGGTATTTATAAGTCCATTACTTAGTCATTAAGCTAAAATCCAGCCACCTTAATTGACTTCCAAAAAGTTTAGGTAATGGTTATCATTTTAGACTTTGTTACCTTTCATTAATGGCTTTTAACTTATTCATATGGGCTTTCAATTGGGCTTCTCGGTTTGGGCTTTTCTTTTGGGCTTTTGGGCTAAAATTTTTACTACCTTAAGGCCTTCAATTGTCTCAATATTGGGCCCACAAATTTTCCCAACAATTCGACCCATTGGGCTTCCCAAATTCAGCCCACACTTATGATACCTTAATGAGCTTTAAAATTTTCAACTTTGGCCAATTGCGTTTTTAACCATTAAATTAAATCCAAAATTCATCCAAATAAATTTTCCTTACTTCAGAGGATGAATATCTTATATTCTAGCTAAAATTATTTTTTCTCCATACTTAGGTTAATTCCTAACCATAGTTAGTCAACTATGATAAAAGTCCACTTTTCTTAATTATAATTGACTTTTTCCTTAATCATTGACCAAGTTGACTTTTTTTCAAAATTTTAAAAGTGTCATATCTTATGTCTTACACTCTCGTCTTTACGCTTTAGCCGTTTACGAGTAGTGAATATACCTAAAACACCTCGAACGGCTTAAAAGTCTGTTTTACCCCTTTTTGGCATTTTCTCTACCTCTATTTGTTCGGGACCAAATCAAACTGACTTTCCTTCATAAACTTTCTATATTTTCACATCATAAGTTCTTCTCTTCAGTCAGAATGATTTAGATCCATTCGGTTTAACCTGTAGCCCTCATAGCTCACATTAGGCCTTTATGTAGCTTTTAAGTGTTAAAGCATTTCACTAACACTTAAATCTAGTAAATACTCTTCTTATGATTTAAATAACTCAATACATGTCTGTACATGTATAAATCATAAGAAACAAGCTACATAAAAATACGGGTCTGACACGAGGTAAGGATGCAATTTTAAGTATTTTTTAAAAAGTGTGATTTAGAGCATGTTTTAATGATTAAAAAGTGAAACTAAGGTGTTAGAAGTGGAAAAATTAGTTAAACTTGAGCTTACACTAAACCGACCAAATGGGCCTAGTAAGAGGAATAAATTCGGAATAAATTCTAAAAATTCACAAAAATTATTCTAAGACCATAGGAAATTAGTATAAGGCATAATTTACATGAGGAGTGAAAATTGAGTGGAAATATGGAGGTTTCGGTGATAGAATGAATTTTTAAAGTAAACGGAAAACCTTAAGCCATTTTAATCGGTAATGACTAAATCGCGCAAAATGGGCCTAATCAGGAAAATTTTCTTAAATAAGTGGGCCTCAAATTTTTATGGGAGACACTAGAGACATAGTAAAACACATGAGAAGTGGAATCTTGGACGCAAATGGGCCGAAATAATTTTTTTTTGGATTTTTTTAAACAGGGAAATGGGCTGCCCTGGCCTAGGATTCTAGATAGCCGTCCGAAAAGCTTAAATTTGAAGCCCTTCCAGAAGGTAAAAAATTTTGATATTTTTCAAATATAAAGTAGACTTGATAACCTTTCCAAAAAGGTATAGAACACCCTGAAAGCTACTGAAACAAGAAAGAACCACTCTCCCCTAGTTGTCGTTAACGTTTTGGACCAGTCAGCCTTGCGTGAATTTTTTGACCATTTTCATGCATTGATTAAGAAGGATCAAATCTTCCTCCTTAACCCTTTTATAACATATAAAAATTTATCCCCAAAAGAGGTCATTTGATATATGAAAATCTAGTGAGAAAAATAGGGGCAGAAACTGCTCTGTTCCGAGCTCGAGACATTGGCACACGAAACGAGGTAAACTCAACACCTGACGATTCAAAGTTACCTCAGCCTCATTTAGGTAAGGGATGAAATTGATTTCAATAACTGAGTTCCTTATTTACAAATAAACAATTGGAAAAGTAAGTTTTATGTGAAAATGTATTTTATGAATATGTTTCAGAAATATGAAAATTTGGCATAAGCTCGATTTAATTAGTATGTGGGTTAATAAGCCCAAAAAGGAATTTGTAAGCTTCGATTTGAGACAAAAGGCATCCAATAGTCTATGATATTTGTCATGCATGGCTTGTGTGGAGCTTGGTCTTTCTTGGTGCATGCCTTATGCCACATCGTGCATGTCTGCTCCTTTGTGGTGCATGTTTAACCACGTCGTGCCTATTATGCCCACTCGTTGCCTGATTTTTTCCACTTCGTCCATTGTTCGTTTTGGGCTTTAGTGGCGCAGGGCGTTGTATGACCCTGATCCACTCTACAGTCTCCTTACCATGGCCATCGATACTCTGTTTGTTCCTTTGTTTCCCTCTTCCGAGGTTGAGTTCGTATGATCATGACCTATGCTAGCTATATGGATTTTGCCTAGTCTCTATGATATTCTGTATGATTTTTGAAAGTAATATGATAAGTTTTGTGATGTATGATATATGTTATCTGAATGTGTTTGATTATGTTTTCTGAAACCAAGCATGTTTGATATATGTTTGCTTTGCCGAAACTTTGTACAAAGTATTCAAAAGTAACTTATGTATGAAATGCATTTTAAAGCATCCCATTTTTCGTATGTTTTAATACCAAGACTGTTTTAAATGTATTTCTTACTGGGTATTTCAAAAGCTCACCCCCTTCTCTACTCTTACAGATTATTTACAGTAATCTTCTACGCTTGCCGTGTAATTGACGTAGGCTGATGGATACGACACTTTCCCTAGGCTACCTCCGGTACACGTTAAGGTATACTCCAAATATTACTACCAGACATCCTGTATAGCATGGACACTTTTATGTAAAAGATATTTTGGGATGTAATCTAGATCTGTGTGTACTTAAAGTTGTTAACTTACAGTTTATATAATAAAAATGTCTTTATGAGGTATTAAGGGAATGAGATGAAATTTAATGTTATAGAAGTCACTATTAATTATGAAAAGTGATTAAAAGCAACTGCTATGGGATTATAAACTGTATTCTAAATATCATAAGGAGGTAACTTCATGAATAAGCCGTTATGCCAGTAAATATTCGTTAAAATAAAAAGGTTATGTAATCGGCATTGAACAGGAATACAACTTGTATAAGAGATTAAGTTAAAATTTACCCAAATTTTTACGTTTCCGGGGCATCACAGGTAAGGTTTTTTCTTTGGTTGCTTTAATATTGACATAATGAAGAGATTTGGTTGTAATGATGAGATGATGTAAGGTTGAAGCAGGAGACTACCTGCAATAGGAACCAATTCGAGCAATAATGGTTTATTGACAGGGGGAGAGCCATGGTGAAGTTCGGTTTAGAAGCTTTCCAAATGGTAAGGCTTCTTAATCTTTGAAATGCTATAATTATATACATGTATGTATGTTTGATTATAAATATACATATGTGTATGTATATATTATAAGAGTGAGAAGAATTTTAATGAGAAAGCTGATTTTGGAAATGTATTGGATATGGCTATTTTTGGATTAGGGACATTATCCTAAAGTGGAAAGAAAGGAAAAATATTAAGCTCGGTTGAAGCATAAGTCGAAAATGGTAAAAAACTCCATAAATTGGCATTTTAGTGTATTAGGTATTTGATTGAGGTCTTAAGGAAGTGAGGAATTAAGAGAGTGCAAAAATAGGCTTGGTGTTAGCAAATAAATATAAAGGTAACAAAATTATAATCTTAGCTAAAATGGTGTGTATACTTTATTCATACATATATATATATTTATATTTATATACAAAAATATATAGGCATATATATATAGTATAGATATATATATAATCTAAGAGTATGACAAGAGAAATTTATTTCTTAGTGATGTTTTAAGGTAGTTGACGGATGTAATAGAAATATTACTTTTGGAACTAAGCGAAGAGGTTGGAAATCAACTTTAATTGAGTTGTTGAATGGTTAATTCGATATGTCATTATGTAAGCAAGGATATTTGAAATTAACTTGGACAAATGATGTGGCATCGCAACTAAGTAATATCCGGAAAGAGAGGTAGAGTAGGCTATATATATATGCATAGCCTCGCTTAGAATTGGAGGTCTCATTGGGAAGTCTGCACTGCCAAATTATGCAAGGGATGTGTGCTAGAGATATGGGTGTCTCTCGACAAAATCTAGCAATTGGTTTGGTCATTAAAGCACTAATTTATTTCTGAATAATTATTTATTTGATTTAATTGTTATTATTAGTTTTAAATTATTTCGACTTCGAACTTTGGAAATTTAATTTGACCTAAACCTTTCTGAAAGGTTTCGGCCTAAACCTTATGTTCAAGGCTTTTTGGAAGACCATAATTTGAGTTTGAATTCTCACGAGATTTAAAATCTGTTCGAATTTGGAAATATTCATAAGAATTCCACTAAATGCATTAAAATGGTTTATTTGAGAAAAATTCATAGTTTTAAATAAAATGCACACTTTATGTTTTTAACTTACATTTAAAATAAGAAATTTAAATAATTATATTCTTTACTTTAAAAGGGTTTTTAGCATCGTTTTTAAGTGGGATGTTTAAACAATTTGAAAAGTTTAACGTTTGAACAAGTTTGAAATGTTTTTATTTTAGGGGATAAATAACCCAATTTGAATATACGATATTATGATTTGAAAACAAGAATGATTCCTCGGGATAGAAATCTCAGTTAGTATGTATTATATTCGAAACTAAAATATATGATTTTGAAATTATTGAATCATACTAAATATGAAGTTTTACAATTTTAAAGATTGTCACGCCACCCTAATACATGCATTTTAGGCATTCGTAACACCGTTTGGACTTTGGGCATTCTTTGTCACCGTTTGGATCCCATTAGAGTTGTAGACTGATAGAATTGGACATGCTTATAGTTTCCCAGTATTCATCGATCAAGCGGGACTGAGGACCTTTAGGCATGGCCATTAATTATATTTATCCCTCATTAGGACCGTTTGGACGTTCGAACTTGCATGTCTATCTTGAGATTACTTTGCCTAGTCTCTTACTGTTATTTGATTTATATATATCAGTGATTGTTTTTGGATGTTTTCAGTATTTGAATTTTGAATATAAGTATTTGGAAATTCATATTTGGATAATTACTTAGAAAATTTGCATTTGATTATGCATTTGAAAACAATTTATTTTTTGAATTTAAATTTGTGTGAATAACTGATTTATAAACATGATTTACATTTACATCTAAATGTTTTTGAAGTATTCCCTATTAGCATGACTTTTACTGGGCGTAAGCTCACCCCCTATTTTTCCCACCTTTCAAATTACTTGCAGTGGACCGGGTATCCACCGGCGTGGGCATTTAGAGGGTGTGTCTTCCAGGCGCTTATGATTCTGATTTTGGAGAGGTATATTACTCTCATGTATAGTTTTAGTTTATTATTCTAGACACTTTTGATGCACAGTTTTATGTATTTACAATCATGTGATGTAAATTAACTATTATTTTGGGATGCGACTCTAGCTATAATAAGCCTTAAATACAGTCTCTCAGGCTGTATTGATGTCAATTATAGTCCTCTTCAAATGTAATGTAACATGCTCATAGTTTGATACTTAATCATTTTGGATGTATGATATACTAACGATTTGAAGTCTAATAATGATATGAAATGAATGAAGAAATTTTTAATTTACTGTTCAGGAATCACATCCCACACTGTTAGATTAGGATAACAAGTTTTAATTATTTGGTAATTAAACTAATTAAGCTAGAATTTACTCTGGACGTAGACAAACTTAAGTGGGAAAAATGAAAAATTTGTTCCAAAATTTTAAGAAATCGATATGATACAGAGTTAGTTTTCAGGGCAGTGTTAGTCCAATATGAGTCAGTGTAGGAAGGATAAGTTAGGTTTGCATCCCAAAGTCTGTGCATGTCTAGATATAAAATACGTATAACTGACCCAAGTCATAATAAGAATTTTTATTTTCTATAGTTTTTCTTATATCGATGAGTGGAAGATGCGGTAGACGGGGGAGACGACTTGTCAGGTGCCACCTCCTCCACAGTCCAAAGCCTAACACCTAGATCGCTTAACTTGAGCAGGGCCTCTATACTCTATGGTTGGCACTGATACCACTACCGACGACCGCTAAGCCACTCCAACTCCTCCTTCAACGGTCCAAGCTCCTACACCTCATTCTCAAGAATCTCCATAGCCTTTGATTTAGCCATTATACCAACAACACAGCATCAGGAATCTGAGTCACCTTTGACAATTTCAGAAGTTTAATTGACCATCTTTTAAGGGAAAAAGAGGACCCAATTGTGGCTAACCATTTGCTTTTGGAAATAGAGAAGCTATTTGATTATCTAAAGAGTCTATCTACAGAGAGAGTGGTCTTTGTGACTTTCACCTTTAATGGAAATATTGCTCATTGGTGAAGGGCCACCAAGGGAGTACTTGATGTTGAACACCCGAAGATCACCTGGGAGATCTTTTTGTTTGCCTTCTGCCATTAGTTATTCTGCAGACTACTTAGAAGAAAATCCAAGCGAAGCTTTTAGCCCTGACCTAGGAGACATTATCTATTAATCAGTATGAGGATCGTTTCACTGGCCTGAGTCGTTATGATCCTAAGACTCTTCGGAGTGAGGAGATGAGGGTCGGGAGGTTTATGTCTAGACTAAGACCGTCAACATGGGGCAAGTTCGCCCCATTTGATGTTTTTACTTATAACAAAGCTATTCGGCGAGCCCAGCTTGTAGAGTAGGATTATGAGTTCTTCAGACGAAGTATGGCTTTAAGGGTTAGGATAAGGGTAAAAATTTTGTCGATCATAAGACCTTACAGTAGATGGATAATAATAAAAGACAGAGGACTATTGAGTCTTGACTGAAGGCTATTAGTCGTACTTATATTACTACAACTCTTACTGCTACTCAAGATGCCTCAACTGTATGTAAGAGTTGAGGTAAGAACCATGGCTCTAAGCTTTGCTATTGGACTACGAATACTTGCTTTAACTATAGTTAGACCGGCCACCTTATCAAAGACTGTCCTCAGCCCAAGCCT
The DNA here is from genome assembly GCA_033439115.1 of Firmiana major. Classification (NCBI taxonomy): domain Eukaryota; kingdom Viridiplantae; phylum Streptophyta; class Magnoliopsida; order Malvales; family Malvaceae; genus Firmiana; species Firmiana major. The sequence goes on from CM065909.1 coordinate 36,826,163, forward strand.
GCCCAAAAGCCAACTGAAATACTAGTGAATAGACCTACCGATAGGTTTAAATTCAGAGGAAGGCATAACAGCTGAAAAGGGTAAGAGAGTTGTGACTTATGGGCATGTGTTTACATTAGACAGGGAGACTGTAGACATATCTTTAGAGGTAATCAAAGGTAAGATACTAATCTGTTATTTTGAAGCTTTATCTTTATTTGATGCTGGCTCTACTCGTTCGTTTATATCTTCCATATTTTCTAGTGAGCTGTATATAGAGCCCATACCTTTAGGTCAAATTCTGCATATTATGTCGCGACCCCTAATCTACTGAAAATTGCTACCATTTTTTTTAATCCATTATTCTTACATTTCTCTGATCGTGAACAGCTTCACCACCAACAGTTGGGTTGTGCATCAATGTTAATCTCATCCAACCATACCATTTCAATTCACATTTTATTTAAATGTAAACACTTGTATTTCATAGTCAGAGTTGCGATTTTACATGTGTTTACAATCCTTTACATCCCCAAATGTTACATTCAAAATATTATTGTGTTATTTCACGTCTAGATACAAAACTGTACCAATGTTTATACCTTTATATGACGGGATGCAGCGGACACCAAAAATCAAATCTTTAGTCACTTTCAATCTATTGAAAGTACCCTGTAGAGAGGGAAAAATAAGGGGGTGAGCAACTACACACTCAGTAAGGCAATCATGTGAGCAAGTAGATAGCTGTACTATCTACACGATCCTGATGCTATGCATAAAACCACGTAGTTACACATCATACCCAGAAACATCAGTTTATGCACATGTTCATGGTATGTAAAGTAGTTCATGCTATTCAAATCAGTGCACAAGTCGGTAAATGAAGCATGGAAAATCATCATGCGAGGTGCACTTAAAACAGTTCATGCTATTCAAATTCAGTGCACAAGTCGATAAATAAAGCACGAAAAATCATCAAGTGAGGTGCACTTAAAACAATTCATGCTCGACACAATTCAGTACCAAATCACCATCCGTCAGGACTCAGCCCCTCCCTCAGACTGTCCTGACCCATAAAATAATTTAAATCATAAAACCATCATAAACCAGGTGACATGTGAGATGAGGTAAATAATAAGGGTAATATCTAGGACTATGGCCATATCCTCTGTGATCCCAGGCTATACGAATCCTAGTGTGCGGGGTATCACGCCTATCTGCTTCCCCATGGGAGGTGGGTCATGTCTTACCCGCCGGTCCATAGTAGATTTTACTTCGTTCGAAGACGGTATATATATATATATATCCAAGCACAGTACGACGTACTCCGTGGACCCATATCATCATATCAAATCATGCTACACCTCAAAACGCACATGCGAGCCTATTTAATCGGTGTGACACAAAGTCTACCCGAAGCTCCCAGCACAACTCCCAACATGTCAATAAAATCACGTGAGAGCAAAGCTCTAGCACGGCTGTAAATGTATAGTGAACATCTAGTGCGAGCAACGCTCCAGCACTATGTCATAAAATCCATGTGAAAACTACTGCAAGCTAGGCTCTAGCACTCATGTATGTAAAACTCTAGTGCGAGCATAGCTCTAACACTAATGCATGTATGAAAATGTCAAATCTCGTGTGAGCAGCGCTCTAGCACGCTTTAATTCCACAAAAACCATATAGGGGGCTAATTTTTGCAAAGAATGGTTGTTAAAATCAAATCAAGCTGTTATCTTGCAAACCATTTAAATGCTAGCCAACCTACCTATCCACATACTAAAAGCAGTAAAAGACTCAAGAACATCCTGTTCTTGTTTTTTATGATCTTTTCTAAAATCCCAATTTTTGCCCTTCCTATGGGAAAAATGATAATTTATCATTCTGGACCCCTTAAAACATTATTTTTTTTCTATGACCCTCAGACATTTTAAGAATTGTAAATGCATCTGAAAACGCGCATAAATATCTCTAAGAGCCAACAAAATTCCCTTACCTTAAATCACTCGAAAGCTGCTTCTTCCTCTTTTCCCGCTTTTCGTGATTGGGTCTAATTGGCTCCGGATGTATCCTCAGGAGCTGTAAATATTCATCAATCACATCAGTCAATATTGATAACTCATTATTCTGACTTCATCATAGTCAATATATCTTTTGAGTCGATTGCATCAAACTTGACCCATGATCACATTCGGCCATGGCATGGTGGCCGAACACCTATTACGCCACCATGGCTGAATGCTAGCCATCGTTACGTCATTCCTAACAAATTTAGCTAGCAAACTCACTTAGTTATTTTATCAAACACTTGTTTAACCTTAGTTTTCCATTCATTCATGCATTTTCACAAACACCTTATATGCACACTTCATAACTTCATCCAATTTAATAAACTGATTTCATAAAACCATCTCAAAATCATGCATATAATATCACCAACACCATAGTAGAATCAATTCATCATTAAATCAACCATAGCTCACTTTCTCACGCTAAACCCATATTTGGTCATGGATTATTAAGCATGCTCAAGAATGTTTCAGCCAACCATACATACACCAATCAACTTATAAAAATGTCTAGATTAACATATTTGAAGTTGGTGTATTGAAAACTTATCTATCTTAACCTTTCTCTTTTGGCCAAAATTGGGGGAAACACCTTGCTCCTTCAATCCAAAGATTCAACTGCTAGTTTTTGAATATGTTGTTCTCCTCATCACTAGGAACAACTTTGCTAAAAGTAACTTTTCTCAAATCTATTTGGAAGGTGATGATATTTTAGAGTGAGAAAGAGCTTGTTCACTTTGCTATGGAGAGGAAATTGATATTCTGGGGAAGAAGACTCGTTGTCGGGCTTTTAAATAGAAATGGAAGTGGTGAGATCGATCTCTTAGGGTGAGAGATCGATCTTCTTTTGGTTGAACTACACAAGAATTTAGTAAATGAGCTGTGGGATCGATCTGCTCTTTGGAAAGGGATCAATCTGCTTTTGGGAACGGATCGATATGCACTTAGGAAGGGATCGATCCTTTCTAACTAGAAACCATTCGAGATCGATCTTTTTCTTGGGAAGATATCGATCCTTTCTATACAGAGTCACCTTGAGATCGGCTGCTTTGGAAAGGATCGATCCTCTCTATGCAGAATCACATCAAGATCGATCTGCTTGCTTGAAAAACCTTTGTGATTTCATTCTGGAATTACCATATCGATCATGTCGTGAAGGGAGATCGATCTGGCCTTCATCTGCATGATTCCAGCTGCTATTTTTTTCAAAATTTCAAAGGAAAGATTGCATTTAATTGCTTCACCAATCATTTTGCATTCTAATCACACTTAGAGCATAAAAATGCTCATTTCTTATGATTCACATATTATGTAACTTGTGTGTACAACATGTAGTCATAAAGGGTACATAGAATTCATGAATATTCATTCATTCTCTTTGCAATGTCATTCAAGCAAAAGTTTTTCTTATGATTCAATTAACATATGGAAATGTGTACATTATATGAATCATAAGGAATACATCACCAAAAGTGGGTCTTACATAATCTCCCCCACTAAGGAAATTTGGTCCTCCAAAGTGAAACGAAATCAGTCGGTGAATAACTCTGGGTACTTCCTCTGCATCAAACTTTTCAATTCCCATATAGCTTCATCCATAGTATGATGCTGCCAAAGAACTTTCACTAAGGGAATCGTCTTCAACCTCAACACCTTCTCCTTCCAATCCAAAATTCGAATCAGCTTCTCAACATACGACATGCTCTCATTGAGCTCCAATGGATCATATCTAATCACATGCGCCGGATCTGGGTGGTACTTTCGTAACATAGAAATGTGGAAGATGTTATGAATGCTCGCTAGTTCAGGTGGCAATGCTAGCCTATAGGCCTTATCTCCCACTTTATCAAGTATCTCAAAGTGTCTAATGTAACGAGGACTTAGCTTCCCTTTCTGCCCGAACCTCGTTATACCCTTGGAAGGAGAAACTCATAAAAATAGTGACCCACCCACTGTAAACTCCAATGGTCTCCGTTTCCTATCAGCATAACTCTTCTGTATGCTCTGAGTTGTACCTAACCTCTCACAAATCAACTGGACGTCCTCAGAGGCCTGTCTCACTAAGTCGGGAGGAAATATCTGTCAGTCACCCACCTCTTCCCGTCCAATAGGGGAACGACATCTACGGCTATACAAAGCCTCATATGGTGCCTTCCCAATACTCGAATGATTACTGTTATTATAGGCAAACTATGTGAGTGGTAAATGGTCATCCCAGGAGCCTCTAAAGTCTAGTGCACACACTCTCAACATGTCCTCCAGAGTCTGTATAGTCCTCTCTGACTGACCATCTGTCTGAGGATGAAAAGCTGTGCTAAAACTCAGTTGGGTTCCCATAACTTCCTGAAAATTTTCCCAGAAGCGGGAAGTGAAGCGAGAATCCCTATATGACACAATGCTCATCAGAATACCATGCAACCTCACTATCTCGCGCACATACAAATTCACTAGAGTACTCAGATTATTGGTGGCTCTCATATCTAGGAAGTGTGTTGACTTCGTCAATCTGCCCACTATCACCCAAATCGCATAGTGATTCTTGTGGGTCCTAGGTAAACCCATCACGAAATCCATAGTGACATGCTCCCATTTCCAAGTCGGTATAGGTAGAGGTTGTAATAACCCTGCAGGCTTCTGATGCTCTACCTTCACCTGTTAACAGACGAGACACTTTGCCACAAACTTTGCTACATCTATCTTTATCCCTGACCACCAATACACTCTCTGAAGGTTCTGATACATCTTGTTACTCCCCGAATGCAGTGTATACTTCAATGAATGAGCCTCTATCAAGATTAACCTCTTGATCTATGGGTCATTAGGAACATATATCCTACCCCTGAACCTCAGCAATCCATTTGAACTCAACTCAAAATCAGTCTCTGTACCCCTCTGTATCTACCCGATAATATCACTGCACTGCTGATCAATCTTTGTAGCTTGCCGGATATGATCTACCACATTCGGTTCCAACCGTAGGCTAGCTATCATACAACCACTATCAGTATCAGGCTGGATCACATCTAAACTGAGGTTCGCGAACTATTCCAACAGCTCGTGTTCCCTGATCATCATGTACAATACCAACCCGAGGTGCTTCCTACGCAGTGCATCAGCTACTACATTCACCTTACTCGGGTGGTACAAAATCTCACAATCATAGTTCTTTAGAAGCTCAAGCCACCTTCTCTGTCTTATGTTCAATTCCTTCTGTGAGAATAGATACTTGAGGTTCTTATGGTCACTAAATACCTGAAATTTCTCACCATATAGATAATGGCACCATATTTTCAAGGCGAATACCACGATCACCAACTCTAGATTGTGGGTCGGGTAGTTCCTCTCATGATCCTTTAGCTTTCTAGATCCATAGGCGACTACATTTCCATCCTGCATTAATACACAGCCCAGTCCTTGGTACGAAGCATTTGTATATATAGAAAAACCTCTTGAGCTAGTAGGAATAGTGAGAATCGGAGCAGTGGTCAATCGATACTTCAACTCTTAAAAATTCTTCTCACATCTATCGTCCCACACGAACTAAACATTCTTCCTCATGAGACATGTCAACGGAGCAGATAATCTCGAGAATCACTCCATAAACCGTCGATAATACCCAGCTAAACCCAGGAAATTCCTGATCTTCGTGACTGTCTGGGTTTTTGCCACTGAACCACTGCCTTAATCTTAGATGGGTCCACTGACACACCATCCCTTGATATAATATGGCCCAGAAAAGAGATATGTTCTAGCTAAAAGTCACACTTATTGAGTTTAGCGTATAACTTATTCTCTCGGAGGGTCTGTAGCACTATCCTTAGGTGCTGGTCATGCTCCTCCCTAGATCTCGAGTACACTAAAATGTCATCGATAAACACGATAACAAATCGATCTAAATACTAGTGAAACACCTCATTCATCAATGACATAAAGGCTACGGGAGCATTCGTCACCTTGAATGGCATAACCATAAACTCATAATGACCATACTGGGTGCGAAAAGTTGTTTTAGGTACATCTCCATCCCAAACTCTCAACTAATGGTACCCAGATCTCATATCTATCTTAGAAAAGGCTTGCACTAACAAGTCATCGATGCTTGGAAGGGGGTACTTATTCTTAACTGTCACCTTAGTCAACAACCTATAGTCAATACATAGTCGGAGGCTCCCATCCTTCTTCTTTACAAACAGAACAGGTGCTCTCCAAGGCCATATACTCGGTCTGATGAACCCCTTATCTAACAATTTTTGTAACTGCTTCTTTAGTTCCTCCAACTCAATCGGAGCCATTCTGTACGGTGGCTTGGATATCGGCTCTGTACCAAGTGCTAAATCTATACAAAACTCCATCTCTCTATCTGACAATAACCCTGGTAAATCATCCAAAAAGACATCTAGAAATTCCCTTACCATTGAGATGTCTCTCAATTTCGGACATGCCTTATCCGTCTTAACCATGTACGCAATATAACCTTCAAAATATTAATCATTTAGTCAACATAAAAATTTATCCATTTCGCTTACAACAACAACTGCTTTTATTACTTTTCAAGGGAACTTTACAATACATTGTTCAGGGAAAGTTACGGTAATACTATCTGCCCCTGAAAACGTTATCGTCTTAGAAAAATAATCTACCATAGCACGGTTTGCAGCCAACCAATCCATTCCTATGATTACATCAAAGTCTCTCATATGCATTAAAATGAGGTCGACTATCATTTCCTTTTCCCCTACTTTCAACTTGCAATCTCTAAACACATATTCCACTAGCTAACTATTGTTCGTGGGAGTTCTTATCAGCATCTTCCTACTTAACGGGGTAAGCTTCGCATATTTAAACAACTTATATGCAAATAAAGGTGATACAAATGAATGTGTGGCACCAGAATCTATTAAAACATAAGCTTTAAGATTAAAAATCAAGATGGTACCTTTCACCAAATCTGAAGATTGATCCGCAGTATCCTGGTCCAAAACATGTACTCGCCCTCTACCAACTACCTGTTTCCCCTTCTCTTCAGCTGTCACCCTTTACCTTAAAGTAGGAGTATCAGCATGAGCTCTCTCCTGCTCCTTACCCTTCTGTGGGGCACTCTCAGTCATCTCTTGGTAATTTTGGATCATATACCCTAGCTTCCCACATCGAAAACATACTGGAGGAGGTCCATAACATGGTCGAGTACCATGGTCTCTACCACACTTCCTGCACTGCTCTATACTAGGTCATGGCCCTCCAATCACTATACCATTCGTTGGAGTTATGGTCGGATGCACAAGAGGCTTAATTGTCCTCTCCGGGATCTCCTCAATCTTCGGCCTCTTACCAGATAATCTCATGTTCCCTCTATAACTAAAGTCTCTATCCACTGTCGGTCTCTTCTGTGAGATCTAAAAATTTTAGATATATTTTAGTTATGTAATATGAACGTGAAGTGTAATTTATTGAGCTGAGTGAAATGTATAAGTAATGAATGAGAAATAATCAAAGTAGTGAATTGTGGAAATTATATTTGGAGATTTATATGTTAAGTGTTTAACCAAAGTGTGAAACTATGAGGTCAGATCGATCTTGGAGAAGAAAGATCGATCTGGTAAGTTAATGATGACAAAGAAGGAGGAATTTAAGTGAGCAGATCGATCTCCAATGGAAGAGGATTGATCTCCTTATGATTCTATAATGAAGAGATCGATTCATGAGGAAGGAATCGATCTCAAAATGTTTCGTTAGGGAGAGGATCGATCTCCTCAGGGAGCAGATCGATCTCATGAAGCATTCTGTAAACTAGAGATCGATCCCGTAATTGGAGCAGATCGATCTCATAAAATCATTGAGAGATCGATCTTACCCCACGACAGATCAATCTCTTAGGAATAAAATTGCCCCAAATTGTCCCCAAATTTAAATGCAGATCGATCTCATCAAGAGCCAGATCGATCTCCTACCCTCCGTCTCTAAAAGGACCCTTGTGCTTTCCTACATTTCATCTTTTCTCTCTCTTTAAAACCTCTATTTCAACCGAACCCTAACTTTCTCTCTCTTTCAAATCACCTATTTTCGTCCGAATCAAGAGTTGCGGCAAGAAGGAAAGTTGTTGCTCACCCAAAGGAGAATAACATACTTGAAAATCAAACGACGAATCGAATCGAGGTGTGAGTTGAGCACTCACAAGTTTAGGTAATCTCTAAACTTCGATCTTTGATTTTTAAGTAATCTTTGATGATTGTGAGCATGGACATTGTGATGAAATAGTTGGAAAATGATTTGAAAAAGATGAAATTGTGATTTGGTTGGAGTAAAGGTGTTATTATGCAATTTGTGGTAGAATGGGATTTTTGTCTATAAACTGGGAATGAGACAATGTGGTGAATTTAGCGTGGAATATAGTACGAGAAATGTAGAATTTTGAGATGTAGTGGGTGAGATTGTGAGTTGTGATAGAATTGTGAAGATTTAAGTTAATTGAGGTGTTAATGAGAAAATGAGCAAATGTGTGCTCAATAATGCGATTGAGTTGGGTTGGGTTATTGATATTTTTAACATCGTTTGGACAGCTCAGGAGTTCCAGAGTGGAATGCGAGGCTAGTCCGTGATACGGGGAATGATTGCACTATACGAGGTACAAAGAGGTAAGGGAAAACTAAACCATTTGTGTATGTGTTTTGATGAACTGTTTATAGCATGAACCATGATTTGAGAATACAAGCATGTTTAGTGTTGTGTTGTGATAAGATTGCACACGATTTTTATAGCTGGTTGGAGCCCATTGTTTTACGAGTTTTATAAGCTAAGTGTGAAATTGCTTTATAAACCGTTGAGCTTTCGTGAAAAGTAAATTGGGCTCTACGTTAAGGTAATATTGAGATTTGAGAAAATGTGTGCGTGTTTTGCCGGTTAAAAACTCAGTTTTTAATATGTTTTGTGTTGAGTACACAAATGTTTTAAATGAGTTTTATGAGAAAAAACCATTATGAGTTCTACGTGAAGGCAAAACGTTTTATAAGATAATGGCTAATGATTGAGACTTAGGCGTGTCAAGTTGAACACACATCGGGCCTTACTTAATAGCATGTAAGACCAATATAGTGGGACGCTTGGGAACCTACCCAGGGACCACGGGCCTTGTTCTGGTAACATGTAAGTCCGATTATTCATCCTCTTTGGTAGCGTTGGGAGGCCTTATTTTGGTAGCATGTAAGTCCGGGCCTTACTCTGGTAGCATGTAAGTCTGATATTCATCCTTTTTGGTAACGTGAGATGACCCCCGTTCTGGTAACGCTGGGTGGCCTTGCTTTGGTAGCATGTAAAATCGATATAGTGGGCCGCCTGGGAACCGACCCAGGGACCACGTGATAGTGTGCATAAGGCGAGGCATTACTCTGGTAGCATGTAAGGCTGGGCCTTGTTATGGTAACATATAAGTCCAATATACCATGCATACGACCATATTGTCGACGTTCCCTCTTACGAGGATGCCTGGGATGCGTACCCAGAGGAGATTATATATATTTGATGTGTCATGACGAGTTTTATATGAGTTTTAATGCCTAGTCTCGTTTTACACATGAGTTGTGTTTTGTGACTTTGTCACGTGCTATTTACTGAGGTGATTTTTATCACATATTTCGAAAAAAGCCATTATCACATATATTTACACATGTTTGTGAATGCTTTATATTGAGCCTTTTTACCTTCATGTTTTCACATGATTTATGAGCTATGAGATGATGATGTTTTGAGAACTTTCATGCTACGTTTCAGAAGAGTATACTGAGTTTCATATACAAAGACATATTTGTGATGTGTGATATGGTTTATATAACTGAGTCCCCTTACCCCCTTATTGAGCGATTTAGAAGCTCACCCTGTTTTCTTCCCCCTCCAAATTTCTTCAAGTGAAGTGAGTTCCTCGCAGCGTACGGGTTAGAGGCTAGTGGAGAACTTGAGCTCCAGGCCGTATTTTGTATGTTGAGGTATATATATATATTCAATATTCATGTATCCATACTAGAGTTATATCTACAGACACTTATTATACAATGATGTATGGGATGTATTAGGATTAATTAACTCGAAATTGGGTAATGTATATGATATGATATATACGATTTTATGATGAGATCCTGAGGCATGATAAGTATGATGGTGTATGACACTGCACGAGAATGCACCCTTAATTGTGATTTGATGAGTAAAAAGTTTTAAATTTGCCCTATTTTTCACGTTTTCGGGGCGTCACAGAGTTTTCTTGGTATCAGAGCTTAGGGTGTCTAGTACTGTCAGTGTCGGCTAAGTGAAATCGAATACATCCCAAGTGTCTGTGATAGTCTGGTCATGAACTAAAAATTAAGTATTGAGATTTCAATCTATTTTGATATGTACGCGCAGGAACTGAATTGAGATTGAGAATGTGTGGACGACGAGGTCGTTCGAGGAGGCAGGCAGAGTCCCCTCTGCCACCTGCCCCACAACCAGAGAGTCCTAACTCTCGATTTAATCAGATTGAGACCGATGTGAGGTAAGGGTTTGAGCAAATGGCAGCGCTATTCGAGTAACATTTTGGAGTTAATTCCTCGGGTACTACTCCTACACCACCACAATGACCTCCCGTACCCCCAGTACAAATGGACCCAGTGCCTCTCGTCACCCAGCCTGATGACAAAAGTATGGTCTGACTGAAGGACTTTTTGAAAATGAATCCACCCGTATTTAGGGGAAAGAAGGATCTTACAGAGGCTGAGGAGTGGCTGACATAGTTGAGAGTTATATTTGACTATCTGGGGTGCACCGATGCTAAGAGGGTCAGTATGAGTGCTTATATGTTGAAAAGGAGAGCTCGAGATTGGTGGGGTACTACCCATGGTATCCTGATGTCCCACCAGAATGTGATTGGTTAGGAAGAGTTTCAGGCAGCTTTCAGAGCCCAATACGTACCACAAGCTGCCCAGAGAAGGAGGCAATCAGAGTTTTTGAGTTTGGTACAGGGCGACATGTCTGTGGATGATTACGAGAGCTAATTTACCGCTCTGCTGAGATATGATCCAAAAACCTTCAAGAATGAAGAGCTCCGTACCGAGAGATTTGTGTATGGATTGAAGCCCATCATCAGAGATCGATTGATTGGGTTATGTATTACTGAGTTTGGAGATGCTCTAAGATGAGCACAAGAGATTGAGAGAGGAATTGAAATTGTACAATCCCAGAGTGAGTTTGGAGCAATGACTAGGGACAAGGGCAAGAGGCCAGCGATGTCCCAAGCAGATGTTCGAAGAGGTTCCTTCAGGAGGGAAGGATTGAGGTACAGAAAGGCATATTGGAGAGACCTAGAGCTTATCCTATTATCAAGGAGACCTCTCGGTATGTTAGGCCTGAGATAAGGAATTACAGAGATTGTGGCCGACCTCATGAGGGAAGTTGTACTGGGTTGATCCGTGGATGTTTTAGATGTGGTGACATGAGTCATAGAGTGAAGGACTGTCCTCAACCTCAGATACCACATGCTCTGAAGCCTACTAGACAGTAGCCTCAGCGAGTGAATCCCCAGAGACGGGCCACTGCTGCAGAGAAAGGAAAGAGACCAGTCACACAGGGACGTGTGTTTGCTTTGGACAAAGAAACTGTGGACACTTCTGCAGAAACTATAAGAGGTACACTCTCTGTCTGTAATCATAAGGCTCATGTGTTGATTGATTCAGGGTCCACGCATTCATTTATTTCTGAGCATTTTGCATGTAGATTAAATTTGAAGTTTGAACCTCTAGAGTATATACTACATGTAAATACCCCTATGCGTGAATCCCAGAGAACTGATTTGATCTGTAGAAGATGTGAAATAAAGGTGGGAGATAGAGTAATGTTAGCAGATCTAATAATATTAAATATACATGGGTTTGATGTAATTTTGGGAATGGATTGGCTGGTAACCAATCGTGTGAGTTTAGACTGCTACACTAAGATTGTAACTTTCTCCCTACCTGAACCCTACAGTGTACGCTTGAAATATTGAGTAAATAGACGCGTGGAACTTTGTAAGCAAATTGAAATTTTGATGTTGCTCTTGAGAATACTAAATATGATTGTTTATGTGAAGGTTATGAAACACTCATTTTAGATGATGATCGGGAACATTCGAGGATTGAGGATATACCTGTGGTGTGAGAATTTTCAGATGTTTTTTCAGATGAGTTGCCAGGTCTGCCACCAGAGAGAGAGCTGGAGTTTACCATTGATTTGGTACCGGATACTCAGCCTATCTCAAGACCTCCATACAGGATGGCACTAGTGGAACTTGAGGAATTGAAGAAACAACTACAGGAGTTATTGGATCAAGGGTTTATTAGACCCAGTGTTTCACCGTGGGGAGCACCAGTCTTATTTCTTGAGAAGAAGGATGGTAGTCTCAGATTATGCGTAGACTATTGACTGTTGAATAAAGCCACGGTGAAGAATAAATACCCATTGCCTAGGATTGATGATCGACTTGATCAGCTGAGAGGGGCCTCAATCTTCTTCAAGATTGATTTAAGATCGGGGTACCACCAATTGAGGATTAACGAGGAAGATATTCTGAAGATGACCTTCAAGACAAGGTATGACCATTATGAATTTCTAGTGATGTCTTTTGGATTGACGAACGCCCCTACAGCATTTATAAGATTAATGAACGAGGTGTTCAGAGATTATTTAGATAAGTTTGTGATAGTCTTTATTGATGATATCCTAGTATACTCTCGGTCATATGAGGAGCATGCGCGGCATTTATGGTTAGTACTTCAGATACTCCGAGATAAACAACTATATGGAAAGCTTAGTAAGTGTGAGTTTTGGCTGGATCAGATAGCTTTCCTTGGTCATATAGTCTTAGAGGAAGGGGTATAGGTGGATCCAAGTAAAGTAGAGGCTGTGCTTAATTGGGAAAGACCGAGAACAGTTACAAAAGTACGAAGCTTCCTTGGTTTGGCAGGATATTACAGAAGATTTGTGGAAGGATTTTCCAAGATTGTCGCTCCTTTGACTAGGCTCACGCGCAAGGAGACTCCGTTCATATGGACCGATCAATGTGAGCTCAATTTTTAGGAGTTAAAGAGGAGATTGACAGCGGCACCTGTGTTGATTATTCCTGAGGGATCAGGAGGATTTTCTATTTATAGTGATGCATCTCATCAAGGATTGGGGTGTGTGCTTATGCAGCACGGAAGAGTGGTCACGTATGGATCGCGACAGTTGAAAGACCATGAGCGGAATTACCCCACACATGATTTGGAGTTAGCCGCTGTGATTTTTGCCTTCAAGATCTGGCGACACTACTTATACAGGGAAAGATTCCAGATCTTCACTGATCACAGGAGTTTGAGATACCTCTTTGTTCAGAAAGAGTTAAACATGAGACAAAGAAGATGGATGGAACTCCTTAAGGATTATGACTGCGAGATTTTGTACCATCCGGGTAAGGCGAATGTAGTTGCTGATGCCCTAAGCAGAAAGAGTATGATATTTGCTATGATGATCAAGGAATGGGATTTACTGGAGAAGTTTGATGAACTTCGAATCAGAGTTAAAGAGGTAGAGATTGGATTTTTGGCTAGCCTTGGAATAGAGCCCAGGATCATGGATCAGATTAGAACTGGGCAGCGCAATGATCAGAGGTTGATACATATGGTTAGCCAAGCTGAGCAGACTTCGCAGTTGGATCTCACAATCAGTGAGGATGGATTATTGAGGTTAAGAGGACGAATTTGTGTACCAGACGATGATACCCTAAAGAGACAGATACTGAGAGAATCTCACTGCTCGCGATACACCATGCACCCAAGGAGTACTAAGATGTACCGAGACTTGAGAAAGGTATACTGGTGGAGTGGTATGAAGCGAGACGTGGCAGAGTATGTGGCCAAATGTTTAGTATGCCAGCAAGCGAAAGCTGAGCATCGGAAACCCGAAGGACTACTACAGCCTTTACCTATACCTACATGGAAATGGGAGCATGTCACCATGGACTTTATTATGGGTTTACCGAGGACCCGAAGAGGTCATGACACTATATGGGTTATAGTCGATAGACTGACCAAGAGTGCCCACTTCCTTGCCATCAAGAGCACAGATAGTGTGGATGCCTTAGATGAGTTACATGTCAGCGAGATAGCTGGATTACATGGGGCTCCAGTGAGTATTACTTCTGACAGAGATTCTCCATTTACTTCCAGATTTTGCACCCAGTTTCAGGAGTCCATAGGATCTCGATTGAGTTTCAGTACCGCCTATCATCCTCGACAAATGGTTAGTCGGAGAGGACTATTCAGACCCTGGAGGATATGTTGAGGACGTGTACAATGGATTTTAAGGGATCATGGGATGATCACCTGCCCCTAGCAAAGTTTGCGTACAATAACAGCTATCATACGAGTATTAGAATGGCACCTTTTGAGGCTCTATATGGTAGGAGGTGTAGATCCCCTGTAGCTTGGGAAGAAGTCGGTGACAGAAAGATAAATGCTCCCGAGCTTGTTGAGCAAGCTGTACAGAGTGTGAAACTCATATGTGAAAGGTTACGGGCTGCACAGAGTAGACAAAAAAGCTACACAGATGTGCGTAGACAGCCACTCGAGTTTGATGTTGGTGATGCAGTATTTCTGAAGGTATCACCGAGTAAGGGTATCATGTGATTTGGGAAGAAAGGAAAATTGAGTCCTCAATAAATAGGACCATTCGAGATTCTTGAGAGAGTGGGAGAGGTAGCCTACAGGCTGGCATTGCCCCCATAGATGTCCGGAATACACAACGTCTTTCATGTGTCTATGTTGAGGAAGTACCACCCGGACCCTTCTCATGTCATAGAGTATGACGAGATGGACATACAAGAGGATATGAGCTACACTGAGGAACCCGTCCGGATTCTCGATAGAAAAGAGAATGTACTTAGAACCAAGAGCATCCCATTAGTGAAAGTTTTGTGGAAACATCACTCAATGGAAGAAGCAACGTGGGAATTGGGGAGTCTCATAAAGGAGAAATACCCCCATCTATTTGACGAATTGAGTTGAATTTGGAGGACCAAATTCTTTTTAAGGTGGGGAGGATATGAGATCTGAGTTTTTTAGATATATTTTAGTTATGTAATATGAATGTGAAGTGTAATTTATTAAGCTGAGTGAAATGTATAAGTAATGAATGAGAAATAATCAAAGTAGTGAATTGTGGTAATTATATTTGGAGATTTATATGTTAAGTGTTTAACCAAAGTGTGAAACTATGAGGTCAGATCGATCTTGGAGAAGAAAGATCGATCTGGTAAGTTAATGATGACAAGGAAGGAGGAATTTAAGTGAGCAGATCGATCTCCAATGGAAGAGGATCGATCTCCTTATGATTCTCCAATGAAGAGATTGATCTCATGAGGAAGGAATCGATCTCAAAATGTTTCTGTTAGGGAGAGGATCGATCTCCTCAGGGAGCAGATCGATCTCATAAAGCATTCTGTAAACTAGAGATCGATCTCGTAATTAGAGCAGATCGATCTCATAAAACCATTGAAAGATCGATCTTACCCCACGACAGATCAATCTCCTAGGCATAAAATTGCCCCAAATCGTCCCCAAATTCAAATGCATATCGATCTCATCAAGAGCCAGATCGATCTCCTACCCTCCATCTATAAAAGAACCCCTATGTTTTCTTGCATTTCATAATTTCTCTCTCTTCCAAACCTCCATTTCAGCCGAACCCTAACTTTCTCTCTCTTCTAAATCGCCCATTTTCTGAATCAAGAGTTACGGCAAGAAGAAAAGTTGTTACTCACCCAAAGGAGAATAACATACTTGGAAATCGAACGACGAATCGAATCGAGGTGTGAGTTGAGCACTCCAAAAGTTTGGGTAATCTCTAAACTTCGATCTTTGATTTTTAAGTAATCTTTGATGATTGTGACCATGGGCATTGTGATAAAATAGTTGGAAAATGATTAGAAATAGATGACATTGTGATTTTGTTGGAGTAAAGTTGTTATTATGCAATTTGTGGTAGAATGAGATTTTTGTCTATAAACTGGGAATGAGACAATGTGGTGAATTTAGCGTGGAATATAGTACGAGAAATGTAGAATTTTGAGATGTAGTGGGTGAGATTGTGAGCTGTGATAGAATTGTGAAGATTTAAGTTAATTGAGGTGTTAATGAGAAAATGAGCTAATGTGTGCTCAATAATGCGATTGAGTTGGGTTGGGTTATTAATGTTTTTAACATCGTTTGGACAACTCGAGAGTTTCAGAGTGGAATACGAGGCTAGTCCGTGATACGGGGAACGATTGCATTATACAAGGTGTAAAGAGGTAAAGGAAAACTAAACCATTTGTGTATGTGTTTTGATGAACTGTTTGTAGCATGAACCATGATTTGAGAATACAAGCATGTTTAGTGTTGTGTTGTGATAAGATTGCACACGATTTTTATAGCCGATTGGAACCCATTGTTTTATGAGTTTTATAAGCTAAGTGTGAAATTGCTTTATAAACTGTTGAGTTTGCGTGAAAAGTAAATTGGGCTCTACGTTAAGGCAATATTGAGATTTGATAAAATGTATGCGTATTTTGCCAATTGGAACTCGGTTTTTAATATGTTTTGTGTTGAGTACACAAATGTTTTAAATGAGTTTTATGAGAGAAAACCATTATGAGTTCTACGTGAAGGCAAAACGTTTTATAAGATAATGGCTAATGATTGAGACTTAGGCGTGTCATGTTGAACACACATCGGGGCTTGCTTGATAGCATGTAAGACCAATATAGTGGGATGCCTGGGAACCGACCTAGGGACCACGGGCCTTGTTCTGGTAACATGTAAGTCCGATTATTCCTCCGCTTTGGTAGCGTTGGTAGGCCTTGCTCTGGTAGCATGTAAGTCCGGGCCTTTCTCTGGTAGCATGTAAGTCCGATATTCCTCCGTTTTGGTAACGTGAGATGACCCCTGTTCTGGTAACGTTGGGTGGCCTTGCTTTGGTAGCATGTAAGACCGATATAGTGGTCCGCCTGAGAACCGACCCAGGGACCACGTGATAGTGTGCATGAGGTGAGGCATTGCTCTGGTAGCATGTAAGGTCGGGCCTTGTTCTGGTAACATATAAGTCCAATATACCATGCATACTACCATATTGTCAACGTTCCCTCTTACGAGGATGCCTGGGATGCGCACCCAGAGGAGATTATATATATTTGATGTGCCATGTCGAGTTTTATATGAGTTTTAATGCCTAGTCTCGTTTTACACTTGAGTTGTGTTTTGTGACTTTGTCACGTGCTATTTACTGAGGTGATTTTTATCACATATTTCGAGAAAAGCCATTATCGCATATATTTACACATGCTTGTGAATGCTCTATATTGAGCCTTTTTACCTTCATGTTTTCACATGATTTATGAGCTATGAGATGATGATGATGATTTGAGAACTTTTATGCTACGTTTTCAGAAAAGTATACTGAGTTTCATATACAAAGACATATTTGTGATGTGTGATATGGTTTATATAACTGAGTCCCCTTACCCCCCATTACTGAGCGATTTAGAAGCTCACCCTGTTTTCTTCCCCCTCCAGATTTCTTCATGTGAAGTGAGTTCCCCGCAGCGTATGGGTTAGAGGCTAGTGGAGAACTTGAGCTCCAAGCCATATTTTGTGTATTGAGGTATATATATTCAATATTCATGTATCCAGACTAGAGTTATATCTACAGACACTTATTGTACAATGATGTATGGGATGTATTAGGATTAATTAACTCGGAATTGGGTAATGTATATGATATGATATATACGATTTTATGATGAGATCCTGAGGCATGATAAGTATGATGGTGTATGACACTGCACAGGAATGCACCCTTAATTGTGATTTGATAAGTAAAAAGTTTTAAATTTGCCCTATTTTTCGCGTTTTCGGGGCGTCACATCTTCCCATCCCTGTCCCTCATTCTACCAACCTTCCCGAACTCTGAGGCATTCCTCTCAATATCCTGTTCACTCAACTGCACCCTGTGCACTGCCTCCTCATAGGTCAGTATATCAAAAGGAACCAATCGGGATTTGATGGCCGGTCTCAGTCCATCCACAAACTTTTAGACCTTCTTGACCTCACTATCTATTGTGTCAGGATCATACCCGCCTAGGGAGATAAATTTCGTCTCATACTCATCCACTGATCTGCTCCCCTAGGTCAATCCCAAGAACTTCATCTACAGCTTCGGCTGCGAGGTATCCGAAACATACTGCCTCCAGAAGGCCTCCAAAAATATGTGGCTTTAGTCTCAAAACATCACTTTTAAATCATTTTTCAGGTCTACTAACCCGTAAACTCGTAGAAACAATACTTTTATTTCATTTCCTAAACATAAACATCATTTCATAAGACTTCATTTTTTTCGCAAAGCAAATTATATTTTCAAAACATTTTATAGGTACTCTAACACGCCCTGAAGGTAATGTCCGCAAGTGCACGGGTCGTACAAATAATAATGGGATTTGAGTCCCGAGTTATCGTCCCACAGAGAAGTTGGTTAGCTAATTAACTACCGGTTAATCTTACCCTAAGTATATTCTAGCAAATTATGAAATTTTGATGGGTGATCTACTAAGTCTAAAATAAAAATTACTAGAAAGAAATAAAATAATAAAAACTATAAAATAAAGAAAATAAAAACTAAATAGAACCTAGCAAAATTACTTACAGTGCTCCACGCAATTAAAAACCAATACCTACGAAAATAATTAAAACAGTTAAGATTGATTAATGCAATTAAAATAAAATGCAATTATGAAAATAACAAACCAAGATTAATTAAACTAAAATTAAACTAACCTAAAATGCAATTAAACTACTTAATCAAAATGCAATTTAAACTAAACTAAAACTTAATGAAAATAAAATCCTAGAAAATTAAGAAAATAACTATAAAACAACATGTCTAAAATATTAACTCTAAACTAATCCTAAATATATCTAATTACTAATTTAACAATAAAATTTAACTAATGCATGTAACAAATTTAATCTAACTTAACTAATGCATGATAAAAATAAAAATGAGCTAAGCACATAATTAAATCTATTTCATAAACTAATCAAGCAAAATGGATTATTGTGCACAAGGTAAATTCCAAACAAGCCTTAAGCAAATTTAAACCATCCAAATTGTCCCTCCAAACACTATTCACTTGTCTTTCTAATTTCAGGCTCATTCCAAGCTTTCACGGTTTTGGCAACTGTCCCGCTGCATTCTGCTTGCTCTCCGGTCTGCTGTGTCCTACTGTGTGGTTCTGCTTCTGCACCATTTCCTGCTTCAGACTCCCTGCTCGGTTCTGCTGCACTGGCTCTTGCTTCTTTTTGGTTTGTCCAGGTGTGTCTCGGTTCCAGGTGTGTCTCAGTTCCAGGTGTTCACGGGTTCAACTCATTCCAGCTGTTGTCTTGGTTCCAGGCGCTATGCTGCACTCTGCTTTTGTTGTTTCTGCAATCTGTCGTTGCTCTGCATCCAGCCATTCTCGGTTCCCGCTACCAGCTCACTGTTGTCTGCTTCTCGGTTCTGCAATTTGCTCAAATCGTGTACAACAGCCGGGCATCCAGGGAATGCTTCAACTGCAGCAGCAACCTATCATGAAATACAGCAACTTACACATGCAGAAATAACTAAATGGTGAAGAAAATACTAGGAACAAACTGATAAAACATTAAAAACCAGAAGCTACAATGGTAAATGAAGATGAACAGTAGAAAGAAAAATTAGAACAAGGGAGAACAGAGGAGAGCTCTCGGATAGCTTGCTGCCGTTGTCCTCTCGGGTTTCCTTCTTGTGGTTCATGAGAGCAATTCAGCTCACCACAACCTTGAGACATGGAACCTTGGATCAAAGCAAACCGAGAGCTTACATAGAACACATACAAAACAAAAATAAAACTTGAAAAATAAAGAAAATCGAGAGCTATCACTAAGAATGAAGAACTATGAAAATTAAAACTTGAAAACAAGGGAGTTGAATATCACCAAACCGAGAAGAGCAAATGAAAATAATGCATTGTTTGCTATCAATAGAAAATATCCAATTAGACGAAGAGCATAAACATGGAATGAAAATGGAAGCTAACAGAAATTACAAAGTAAAACAAATGGGAAAATAAAAAAAAAATACTAGAAATGAAATAACTCTAAAAACTACTCTACCTACACTACTCGTACTCCTAAATTACATTTACTTCTACTTCTAAAAGTACATCCTCTTTCAATTGTCATCCTTTCCTATTTATAAACACACTAGGGGTAAAATTGCAATTTCCACATCCTTGATGAGTTGGCATTTTTTTGGCCACTTGTTTTCACACCATTGGCTCCTTGAAAAGATATTTCCATGTCATCGGTCTTCTTATCCAATTGGATGTGCTAGGTGGCATGACTCGTGTTGTCCGCATGGCTCAATCTTGATTTTAGCCCAATTCTGGTCTATTTTCTACCGAAATATTCAAAATTCATCCGGATTTAATTTATCTGCAAACATGAGAATTTTAATTAAATAAAGGGGATAATTAACAAAATAAATTGGGGATTTAAATAATTAATTAGGAAATTAAGCATAAATAATTCTAAAAATATAGAATTATCATACTCAAAAGTAAATTTGAAGAGCTCGGTAAATAGGACTTTTCGGTTTAACATGAATAGTAACTTTTTGGATTCAGGAATGCATTTTATAAATGCGAGCATACTTTTTGAATTCATATATCAAAGTAAGGTATTGAGATACCAATACTACTTTAAAATACATCTCTTACCTCGTAAACCTTGGGGCAACACAAAATTACCGAGTCTTAAGATTACCTCGATTTGCGTATTGATTTCTCGAGCTACCCAAAATGTAATGCCCCGAAAGCGCAGAAAAATCGGCTAATTTAAACTTTTCTAAGCTTTTACTTATGTTGCATTCCTATCAGTGTCGAATGCTTAACTAATTTATTTTACAAAATTTTCGGCAGCATAACGGCTGCAATTGGACCTAACCCATCTTGCAAATTGTAAATGAAGTTTATAATTCGCAATCCAGTTGGTTTTAATCTCCTTTCTTAGTCATAACACATCAAGTTATATTCATAACATTAACTGCATAGTTACAACACTGTCTATCAACATTTACCTAACTTACATCGCAAAATCATCCTTTACATTAATAGCCTATGTTTTACATAATGTTTGGAAAGTAAGTTTAGTATACATTGCTTATACAAAAGTAATTCAAAAGAGGGTCAGGATTCGCTCGTCCACAACCACTACTCAGCAGATATATATATGCGATCAATAGAAGTAATCTGAAAGGGGGGGAAAAAGGGGGATGAGCTCTTCAAGCTCAGTAAGTAATGCATCAAAGTAGTGAGAAGTGTAATATTCGCATACTTTCTCAAAAATGCATTCTTACTTTCAAAACTAAATCAAATCAAACATAGTTTGAAGCTTATCATTTCTTCAAAATCAAAACAAAACATATATCAGAACTTAGACTCCAAAGCTGATTCAAAATCAAATGGATACAAAACTTATCATTCAAATCGAAACAAATACTAAACTTATTCTTTCGAAGTCAAAACGAATACGGAACTTATCACTTTTCATTTAATCAACATATAAGTCATAGAGACTAGGCACTTGCATGTGTTAATCAGAAGTCATGTTCACTTAACATATAAAGTCCGGCAAACATATTCAAAACAAATGGTGGCGAATAAAAAATGCTCAATGTGGCCCAAATATCCCGCATGCAATCACAAATGACTAATCGTACCCAAGTGCCCAAAAGTAATGCACGTGGTTTGGCATATAGCCACAAATGAATAAACGTACCCAAATGTCCAAAAGCAATGCACCACGGTGGTCTAAACACCACACGGGCTCCGAGTGGCACAAATATCCAACGTGGGACTAGCATGCAATCACGAGGGACTAAACGTACCCAAGTGTCCAAAAACAATGCACCATGATGGCCCAAACTCCAACTTGGACTAATCATGACAAATGTCCAGATTTATATATTACCTTAGTCTCACAAACAAAACTTTCAAAGTTCTTTCTCGGGCTTATAACCCATAAGTTCATAAAAATCAAGTTTAAATCAAAATCTCTTATGACTTAAAACTCATTCAAAATAGAGGGTGGCGAATCAAAAATGCTCAGTGTGGCCTAAATATTCGGCATGCAATCACAAGGGACTAATCGTACCCAAGTGCCCCAAAGCAATGCACGTGGTTTGACATGCAACCACAAGGGACTAAATGTACCAAGTGTCCAAAAGCAATGCACCACGGTGGTCTAAACTCCACACGGGCTCCGAGTGGCACAAATATCCAACGTGGGACTAGCATGCAATCACGAGGGACTAAACGTACCCAAGTGCCCAAAAACAATGCACTGCGATGGCCCAAACTCCAACTCGGACTAATCATGACAAATGTCCAGATTTATATATTGCCTTAGTCTCAAAAACAAAACTTTCAAAGTTTTTTTCTCGGGCTTATAACCCATAAGTTCATAAAAATCGAGTTTAAATCAAAAACTCTTATGACTTAAAACTCATTCAAAACAGAGGGTGGCGAATCAAAAATGCTCAGTGTGGCCCAAATATCCAGCATGTAATCACAAAGGACTAATCGTACCCAAGTGCCCAAAAGCAATGCACGTGGTTTGACGTGCAACCACAAGGGACTAAATGTACCCAAGTGTCCAAAAGCAATGCACCACGGTGGTCTAAACTCCACACGAGCTCCGAGTGGCACAAATAACCAACGTGGGACTGACATGCAATCACGAGGGACTAAACGTACCCAAGTACCCAAAAGCAATGCACCACGATGGCCCAAACTCTAACTCGGACTAATCATGACAAATGTCCAGATTTATATATTGCCTTAGTTTCAAAAATAAAACTTTCAAAGTTCTTTCTTGGGCTTACAACCCATAAGTTCATAAAAATCGAGTTTAGATCAAAATCTCTTATGACTTAAAACTCATTCATAAAATGTGACTTTTGTGTGGCATTTTGGTCCCGCAGGATTCAAGAGGTGGCCCCCACAGTCATACTTAAATTTACTTTCACATAACACAAATCATTTTCCAAATATCAAAACAGATAGCTATCTTTTCCAATACTTATATACAAATCAAATATCAAAACTTTCAAACTTAAACATATTTAAAAATTATTGGAAAACATGTTGAAAACATGCTTGGATTGATTCAGAGAAAGGGTTTTTTCTTTAGTTTATACAACAAGGTAGCTTTACAAATGCAAAAAGTCTTTCTTTCTAATCCATTGGCATACAAACAAATTCCTTAGTTCAAGTAGGTTGTTTGAAAGGTAACACTACTTAGAAAACACCCCTTACCTTTTCGCATTGGTGCAGCGCAATATTGTCGGGTTCTGAAATTGTCTCGATTAGTATGTCGGATACCCGAGCTACCCAAAATAACATCAAATCATCAAATATAGGTCAATCTTACTTTAACATATTCAAATATGTATTTGCTTTCTTAAAATTTACCAAATCTTGACTTTTTTGCCAACTTTTTTCATTTTCTTGGTTTTACAAATTTAAGCTCAGGTTTAAATTATCCTTACAAATTTTATTATCCTAAATTCGTATTCATCATCATAATGACATAATACATCATTCACATACACCATTCATGCTTACCATCAAACCCATTTTGTCAAATTTCACAATTTTCAATTTTTCGTTAAACTAAGCTTTAAACCAGACTTTTCGGTATAATTTTTAACAATTATCAACCTTAAAACAACTCACATTACACCATAGACTCATAAATTCAATGCTGGCTGAATCCCTAAAGAGTCTTAAAATTATTTTCATCAATTCGATTCAACAACAAAATTCCTAAAAATCACCCATCAAGAACATTGTTCATCATCTTCATCATTCATAAATTTTCTCTTACTTTTGACCAAAGCTAATCACTCTAATAAATCTCCAAATCAGCCTTCAACTGAAAATCATCAAGTTTACAACTTAGATTCACTCAAAAACACAAGAAAAATCAACTACATTCATCAAAAATCCAAACTTTCACTTACCCATGAATAGGGTAGTTTAGACCTCCGAGCTTCTCTCTAAGATTTTCCCTAGTATATGAACTTTTGTTTTGGCTAGATTTTTTATATGTTAAAGAGGACTCGCAGGGAAAGATTTTTTCCTTGTTGGATGTTGCCTGAATCTGGCTGGGAGGTCACCGGAAAAATCCCTCAAAGTTGGTTGCAGAGTACTGTTTCGGGAATGAACAAAGGAGGAAGACAAGGCTGGTTCTCTCGAGTTAGGAGGGTAAATCATGTGATTCCAAAGGCATTGGTTATTTTATTAAGTGAACTAATAATCTGGAGGATATGGGAGCCATTGGATGAGAGTAGGGTTATCAAATACAAGGGTTATTATGAGTGGTCTGCTGACTTAGACTGGGCAGATTTTCTGCCCTGTTTTGTAAAATCCTTAAAAATTATTGATAATCAAATTTCTTCCAAATTTCCACTTCTTCAATGTTTTATTATGTCTCTAGTATCTCTCATAAAAATTTTGGAGTCACTTGTTTAAGAAAATTTCCCCGATTGAGCTCATTTTACTCGATTGGGTCAATACCGAGCAAAATGGCTTTAAGCTTTCGGTTTACTTTAAAAATTCATTTGAACACCAAAACCTCCATATTTCCACTTGATTTTAATTTCCAATGTAAAAATTGCCTTATAATAACTTCTTATAGTCTCGGAATAATTATCTTGAATTTCTATAATTTATTTCAAATTTATTTCAAATTTATTTCCTTAACTATGCCTATTTTTCTCGGTTTATCGTAAACTCGAGTTTTATTAACTTTTTCACTTCTATTACTTTATTTTTCACTTCCCAACATCATTTCATGAACATATGCATAATCTTAAATGAATTCTCAAGTTCAGAGTCTTACCTCAATTTTCATGCCATAAGGCCCCTGTTCCACAATCCTGAGCGCTTTGATTACTTTTGGCTTGCATAACATTATTCTAAATACTTGGTTATTTCTCAAATTTCATTTACTTACTAACGTGAAAATTTTGGGTTTTGCACAAAACGATACCAAATCATCACATAATGCTTAATAGCATCTCAATATATTCAAACATATGTTTAGTTTCATATATGTTGACCAATTTTGACTTTTTTGTCAACTTTTCCTATTTTTTCAGTTTTACCGATTTAAGTGTCATTTTAAGCTATTCTAGCAAATTTTGTTGTTCTAACTTCACCTTCATTTCTTAATAGCCTAAGTACTCATTCACATTCATAATTCATACTTGTCATCAATCCAATTTTATCAATTTTCACACCTTTCAGTTTTTCATTAAACTAAGCTATAAACCAGACTTTTTCGGTATAAATTTAACTGTTAACAACCCCAAATTCATTTAAATTTCACCACAGCTACACTAACCCTAGGCTGGCCAAATTCATACACTCTCATAGAAATTATTTCTTTCAATTCAACTTAACTAAAAATCATTCAAAAACACCAAATAACAACATATTTTAAGTTCATCATCATTCATCAAGTTTACCTCAACTTTGACCAAGGTTGACTATGTTTTTGATCCTCCAAATTGATCTTCAACTGTTAGTCAACATATATAGCTTAGAATTATCAAAAACTACAAGAAAGACCAACCAAAATCTTCCAAAAATTTAATTTTCTCTCACCTCGGAACAGGGCACATTCTGCTTGTATTCTTCTTTCTAGTTTTTCACCAAGCAAATGGACTTATTTATGACTGGATTTTTGATATGTTATAGAGTACTTGAAGGCAAAGATTTCATCCTTCTTGACCATTGCCTAAAAGTGGCCGGAATGTCGCCAAGAAAATCATGCAATCTGAAAGCAAGGATGACGCGTACGACAACTTTAGGTGGCTGGGGTTTTCGGGTTCCAGGTCGGTTGTGATTGGTTTTTAATTTGAAAACGTTGGGAGTCAAAAGGCTTCTAGAAGGTCTTCAAATCTTGCAAGTTCTACTGGTTGGTCTATTTCCTGAAGCAGAGGAATTTCAAGTTAAGCTTAAGAAAATTCATAAAAATTATTTCTGGTCTAATTTCCTCCAAAATTTCACTTCTCAAGTGTTATACTATGTCTCTAGTATGTCTCATAAAAATTTGGAGTCACTTCCCCGATTGAGCTCATTTCGCGCGATTTGGTCATTACCGAGCAAAATGACTTAAGGTTTTCGGTTCACTTTAAAAATTAATTCGATCCCCAAAACCACCATATTTCCACTTGATTTTTATTTCCCAGGTTAATTTCACCTTATACTAATTTTCTATGATTTCAAAATAATTTTCATGAATTTCTAGAATTTATTTCGAATTTATTTCGAATTTATTTCTCTTACTAAGCCTTTTTTCTCGGTTTAGCGTAAACCCGAGTTTTACTAAGCCTTATACATGTAATTCTTAAGTAATTCTCGGACTTAGAGTCTTATCGCAATTTTTGTGCCGTCGGGCCCCATGCCACTAACCCGAGTGCTTTGGTGGTTTCGGGCATGCATAACATTATTCCTAGTTCTCAGTTACTTCTTAGTTTTTTCCAAATAAGTATAAAGTGACAAAAATTTGGGTTTCACATTTACAACAAGGAAGTCAATAAGAGACGACGTAGACAAGAGTTTTGGTCGAACCTCTATACATCTAGTTTTTGCTTCTTTATCCCTTAACTGTTTACCTTATTGTGCTTCAATCTCATAGATATGTGTTGTGATATTGTGAAATTAGTTTAGAAAGACCTTTAGTTAGAGAATTTAGTCTAAATCGATTCATCCCCTCTCGATTAAGCCAACAACATCATGTATACATATATCACATATCTTGTATAACAATACGACGTATCTCATATGACAATGTCAAGGTCATTTAGGGATATCCGTCGGAAGAATACCTTAAGGTACCTCATTTTCCCGTCAACCTGACAACTAAACAAATAGTCCAATATATACGATTTCACTATCTCCAATATCCAGCATAGATATCATCTAAGTATGAATTATGGTCATGCTATCTATGCTGGATGTTGTAAAACCATGCACTGTATGATAAATCGATGCACTTCATAATATCACTGTATGTTTAATAAATCAATTTATAGGTCTGTAAAATAATACTCTGTTCAGTAAACAATACGTTACAGTAAATGTTAAATAGTACGATAAAATAATATTTCGCTCATAATATGCAGTTACATTCTATTTGTAACCAATCGGTAAAACCACTGCATTGTTCAAAGTAAAACAACATAGTCATTCATTTTTCATTCAATAAAATAGTGCGTTGATTACAGTGAAACAGTTCATTCAATTACTTTTTAGTCGATAGAGCAATGCCATGTATACAATAGATATTAGGCATAACTCTCTACCTATATCAATAAAGACTTCCCCGTTGTAGTTAGTGTTGAGTTAATATATTTTGAAATAACAAAACAAGTAAATTCAATAATATAAAGATGATGTAAAAACATGTTTAGAGGTTATCAAGTACCAAAAACTAAGTCCTTGAGGATGAGAGATCGATCTGGTGATATGAGAGATCGATCTCCTGGGTTTTCTAGTATGAGAGATCGATCTCATGAGGACATGAGATCGATCTGCTAAAGGATTGAATCCTCAAAGGATCTGTACAGAGTATTGAGGAAGCAGAGATCGATCTATAAGGGTTATAAGATCGATCTGTCTAATACAGGATGTTGATGAGATCGATCTGGTCTAGAAAGAGATCGATCTCCTACAAAACAAAGGGTAAAGGCAGTAGATCGATCTGTACTCAAACAGAGAGTTCATGAGACCGATCTGGTATAGGAAGAGATCGATCTCCTCAAAGCCAGAGAGCTAAGGAGATCGATCTGGGTTGATTAGAGATCGATCTCCTTACTACGAGAATACTTAGAAGATCGATCTGTAGATCGATCTTGCCTCAAACAGAGAGATTGGAAGATCGATCTGCTTGTTCGACAGATCGATCTGCTCTAACATTTTCAAATTGTAAGATCGATCTGTTCATATATGAGATCGATCTTCTTGCTTCAATTTGCTTTGACATTGCAGGAATTACAACTAAGAGATAGATCTGGTCAAGATTGGAGATCGATCTGGCATTCTACTGGAGGTTCCCAACAGCTCTTTCTGCAAAAATTTCAATGGGAATAGCAACATTAAATGCTCCAACTACCAATCCTTCAGTATAAAGATCAAGCATTGAAGACACTGGAAAGTAGACACCATTACTGCACATTCTGTACATTCTCAAGAAATCAATTCCAACATTCCTTTTGTCTTCAATCTTCATTCATTGTATAAACCTTTGAGAAATAGATAAGGTTGTATCTATCCTATCCATTCTAGAAAAAGCTTGAGCTTGTATTCATCCCTACTTTAAGAGAGAAGAGGAGTGTTCCTCAGTGAGATAAACTTTGTAAAAGGGTGAATCCATCTCTGTGTAAAAAGGGTAGAGAGGTTATTCCTTAACCTGAAAAAGGGAGTGTGTAACTTTCATTGAAAGAGTGAAAGAAAACTCTTGACAAGGAAGTCAAGAAGAGAGGACGTAGGCAAGAGATTGGCCGAACCTCTATAAACTACTGTGTTTGATATTTCTCTTCCTTATCTTCCTTCAATTCATTGTATTTTATTTTATTGATTATTCATTATCTGCAATTAAACTTGATTTTGTTTTAAATTTGCCATTAACCTTAGAAAATCGATTCACCCCCTCTCGGTAGAGCCAACAATTGGTATCAGAACTAGGACTCTTTGATTCTAGAGGAATAACTTCCTAAGAGTTAGAAACGATCTAATGGCTCACAATAATGTAGCAACCAATCTAGTAGGAGAGGGGCATTCTACAGTTAGGCCTCCTATGTTCAATGGTGAACATTATGCTTATTGAAAAACTAGGATGATGCTATTCATTCAAGAAAATGATTATGAGGTATGGAGGATTATAACTAAAGGACCTCAAATCCCTACTAAAAGAATAGAGGGAAGAGATATCCCTAAAGAAGAAGATGAGTGGGATACAAATGATGTTAAATGTGCTCAACTGAATGCTAAGGCCATGCACACCCTTTTTTGTGCTTTAGGGCCAAATGAATACAATAGAGTCTCCGGTTGTGACAATGCCAAACAAATTTGGGATAAATTGGTAATAACTCATGAAGGTACAACCCAAGTAAAGGAGACTAAGGTAGGAATGCTCACACATGACTATGAGCTATTTAGGATGAAAGAAGGAGAATCAATTAGTGATATGTTCACTAGATTCACTGATGTAATTAATGGGTTAAAATCCTTAGAAAAAATATACTCTAATATAGAAATGGTCAAGAAAATATTAAATAGCCTACCAAAATCATGGGAAGCTAAAGTGACTGCAATTCAGGAATCTAAAGACCCTCACACATTGTCACTAGATGAATTAATAGGATCACTACTCACATATGAGATGAAGTTGAGAAGAAATGAAGAGCCACCCAAGAAAGTGGGAGTAGCTCTGAAATCTACTACTCAAGAGGAGAATAAAAATGAGAGTGGTAGTGAAGAGGATCTTGAGATGACAATGTTTGCCAAGAGATTTAACAAATTCATGAGAATGAGAGCAAGTAGTAGTGGTCGGAGAAACCACAGGAAAGATCAAGAAGAGTTAGGTAGAAAGGATACCATTGTCCTCATTTGAATCATCATCGGAGCAGTCACTGTCGCTCCATGTTGCCATCATTGCTTCATGGCTATTGAGGATGAAAAGGTAACTTCAAACCTCAATGAATATTCTTTTGATGAAATGCAAGATGCCTTTGATGATCTTGCATTGGAATATGAATGCATGAGTATGAAATACAAAAAGTTAATATCTAAATTGAAGAAAGAAAATGAGTTAATGCTAGAGGACAAGTTAGAATGTGAAAAGAAACTAGAAATTACAAATCTTGAAATTTGTGACCTAAAAGAAAAAAATAGTAACTTACATAATTCTTTTAATAGATTTTATATGGGTCAACAAAAGTTAGATAACATGCTAGAAACTCAAAGGGCATTCTTTGATAAAAATGGATTGGATATGTTGGAAAAAGTAGAGAGACTCATCTCAAAAGTTTCATAGCTAGAAAGAACATGCATAAACCCTCAACTATTTGTTCACATTGTAATAAGAAGGGACATGCATCATATAATTACAATATGAAGATGACCACTCTTAGAGGAAAAATAGTAAAAAGAATTTGGGTTCCAAAAGAAATAATTAATTCAAAAGATATCAATGCTTTAGTAAAATGGATCCCAAAGGGATCAAGAATTGCATTCACTAACCTCAAAGGACCCAAGAGAATTTGGGTACCTAAGACATGAGTTTGATTTTTGATTATAGGTAATTGAGCATTCCCACAAAGCTAAAACAAAGGAAGCTTAGTACTTGGACAGTGGATGCTCAAGATACATGACCGGTGATAGAAGTCACTTCAACTCATTTAAATCGAAAGTTGGTGGAGAAGTCACATTTGGGGATAACTCCAAAGGCCAAGTTGAAGGAAGTGGTTCAATAGGTAATGACTGCTTTTCTTTGGAAAAAGTGTTGCTTGTTAGGGGTCTAAAACATAACTTACTAAGCATTAGTCAACTTTGTGACAAATATTACAAAGTAATTTTTGATTGCTTGAAATGTCATGTTATAGATCCTAAATCTAATAAAGTTCTTTTCCTAGGTCATAGGTAAGGTAATATATACATTGTCTATCTAAATGAACTTAAAAATGAAAACATATGCCTAATGGTAGATAAGGAAAAAGAACCTTGGTTGTGGCATAGAAGACTAGGTCATGCAAGCATGCATATGTTATCTAAGTTAGCTAGAAAAGACCTAGTTATAGGATTGCCTAAGTTATCCTTTGACTATGACAAAATATGTGAAGCTTGTGTTAAAGGAAAACATAAAAGAACAACATTTAAACCTAAACATAGTGTATCAACCACTAGGCCTCTTCAATTACTTCATTTAGATCTATTTGGACTAACTAGAACAACAAGCCTAGGTGGGAAACATTATGGGTTTGTAATTGTTGATGATTACACTAGGTTTACTTGGGTGTTCTTTTTTAGAGTGAAAAATGAAACTTTAGAAAAATTCATTGCTTATACAAAAGTGACTCAAAATGAAAAAGGATACACTATAACTAGTATTAGAAGTGATCATGGCAAGGAGTTTGAAAATATTGGATTTGATGAATATTGCAATGATCAAGGAATTAGTCATAATTTTTCAGCCCCTAGGACACCACAACAAAATGGAGTAGTTGAGAGAAGAAATAGAACATTGGAAGAAATGGCTAGAACCATGTTGTGTGAAAATAATTTACCTAAATATTTTTGGGCTGAAGCTATAAATACATCTTGCTATATCATTAATAGAGCCATGATTAGACCAATTTTAAAGAAAACCCCTTATGAACTTTACAAGGGTAAGAAGCCTAACATTAGCTATTTTCACCCCTTTGGTTGTAAATGTTTTGTCTTAAATAATGGAAAAGACAATTTAGGAAAATTTGATGCCAAGAGTGATGAGGGAATCTTTCTAGGATATTCCTTGAATTCAAATGCATATAGAGTATATAACAAAAGAACATTGATGGTTGAAGAATCAATTCATGTAATATTTGATGAGTCAAATGATTTATCTAAAGATTCAACCAATGATGAAGATATTGGGATATTTGATGAAAACTTGAAGGAAATTCCAAACTTAGAAAATGATCTATTAGAAAAACTTGACATAAATAAAGAAGATGAAGAGGAAATGGAAATATTAGAAAGAGAGTCTAGAGCACCAAGAGAATTAGGATATGTAAAAGATTGTGAAATAGTGGGAGATCCAACTCTTGGTGTTAGAACTAGATCATCTCTAAGGAATGTGTGTCAATATATAGCCTTTGTGTCTCAAATTGAACCTAGAAATGTAAATGAAGTCTTAGATGATAATAATTGGTTTTTAGCCATGCAAGAAGAATTAAATCAATTTGAGAGAAGCAAAGTATGGAAACTAGTTCCTAGACCTAGTGATCACTCTATAATTGGAACTAAATGGATATTTAAGAACAAGATGGATGAAAATAGTGTGATCATAAGGAACAAGGCTAGGCTAGTTGCACAAGGCTATAGACAAGAAGAAGGAATAGACTATGATGAAACTTATGCACCGGTAGCTAGATTAGAAGCAATAAGAATGCTACTTGCCTTTGTATGTTATAAAAACTTCAAGTTATATCAAATGGATGTAAAGAGTGCATTTTTAAATGGTTTCATTAATGAAGAAGTTTATGTTGAGCAACCTCCCGGTTTTGAAAATCATGAATTTCCTGAACATGTATTCAAACTCTCAAAGGCACTTTATGGTTTGAAACAAGCTCCTAGAGTATCGTATGAAAGGCTGTCAAAATTCTTAATAGAAAAGGGATTTTCAAGAGGAAAAGTAGATACTACCTTGTTTATCAAAAATAATGAATAAAGATTTACTAGTTGTTCAAGTGTATGTAGATGATATTATTTTTGGATCAACTAATGAATCTTTATGCCAAGAGTTTGCTAAGATCATGTAAGGTGAATTTGAAATGAGCATGATGGGAGAGCTCACTTTCTTCTTGGGACTTCAAGTGAAGCAAACAAAGGATGGAACCTTCATCAAACAAACAAAATATACTAAGAAATTGCTCAAGCGATTTGGAATGGATAATTGCAAACCTCAAGCAACTCCAATGGACACCAACATTAAGCTTGATAAAGATGAAAGTAGTAAGTGTGTAGACACTAAACTCTATAGGTCTATGATTGGTTCATTGCTTTATCTAACTGCAAGTAGACCAGATATTCTATTTAGTGTATGCCTTTGTGCTAAATTTCAATCCTCTCCTAGGGAATCACACTTATTAGCAACTAAAAAAATCTTTAGATATCTTAAGAACACTCCCTCTCTAGGACTTTGGTACCCTAAGGACTCCACTTTTGCTCTTCATGCATTTTCTGATGCAAACTTTGGGGGCTGTAAAATAGATAGGAAGAGCACTTCAGGTACATGTCAATTCTTAGGGAATAGATTAATCTCATGGTTCTCTAAGAAACAAAATAGTGTAGCTCAATCCACAACTGAAGCAGAATATATAGCGGCAGGAAGTTGTAGTGCTCAAGTGTTGTGGATTAAACAACAAATGAAAGACTATGGTATTGACATGAAGCAAGTCTCAATTAAATGTGATAATACCAGTGCCATCAATTTATCTAAAAATCCTATTCAACACTCTAGAACTAAGCACATTGAGATTAGGCACCATTTTCTTAGAGACCATGTTCAAAAGGGAGATATAATTCTAGAGTACATTGACACTTTACATCAAATAGTTGATATATTCACCAAACCTCTTGATAGAGATAGATTTTGTATTCTTAGAGGTGAATTAGGACTCATGAATGTTCCTTAAGATTTATCTGCTTCAAAACTTTGTTTTCAAGTTGATTTTAAATGAGTTTTTCAATGATTTTTCTAGGCAAAACGTATGAGAGATCGATCTTCAATCACTATAGATCGATCTCCATACTTCAAATGGGCCTAAAGCAGAAAGGTTAAGCTAGGAAGATCGATCTTCTCAACTATAAGATCGATCTCCTTAAGCCTCTGTAAAACAGTAGATCGATCTATACATTCGGCAGATCGATCTCCTTAAGCCTCTGTAAAACAGCAGATCGATCTATGCATTTGGCAGATTGATCTCATTAAGGCTCTATCAAACAGCAGATCGATCTGTGCCTTTGGCAGATCAATCTCATTGAGCTTCTGTATTTTGAGGATCGATCTTTTGGTTCAACAGATCAATCTCTTCAAGTCTCTGGAAATGACAGATCGATCTGTTGCAGCGACAGATCGATCTCTTGTGCCTTGGACTATAAAAACTGCTCAAAATCTCCAAAATTTGAAAATTCCAAAATCCTCAAATCCCTAACCCCTGTCGCGCCTCTTCCATCGATTCTCACTCCCAGATCGATCTTTGGTAAGGAATCTGCCCAATCTTTTCATCATTCTTGGTCTAGTAACCTACATTGCTAAATCTTTCTTCAAAAATTTATCTATTTCTGCTGCAATCTCAATTAGGGCAAATCTAGAACTGTTCCATTGGCTAGGTTTCTAGAGAACTATCATCTAGGAAATACAAACCTATTCAGAGTGTGTCTAGTTGCAAGCTTAAATCATGCCTCGACTTAAGAGAGCTGGCTAAAAACCCCCTAGACCAAATACTGATCAAGGGTCATCTTCCCAATCAGCCTCTCCCTCTTCTGTCACTACCTTTAACAGGTGTTTTAAAACACCTGCAAAAAGGAAAAGATATGAAGAGTATTTCTCGACCATGCCAATTAAATATTGGCGCACAATTTTCTCGTTTTTAAACCGCATTGATTTTCCTTATCTATCCAAAATGGAAGAATTTGGTTGGCTTCCATTTCTTAAAATCAATACCCCCGTACCCCCAAACATCGTTAGGGCTTTCTTTTCTAACGCAGAACTCATCTACGACCCTGATGATGACTGTAAAATTCTAGGTTTTAAAACGTATGTCATGGGTAAATCAATCCCTATAAACACATCTATTTTAGCCTAAGCGTTTAAATTAAAAGATGAGGGGTTGACCGACGAAGATAAAGAAGTCCCCTTAGAGTTTGACCTTCCCGGGGATAAGGCGAGTGACCTACCGATGCACCCAAGGTTACTCCACCTTATCATCTCGTGGAATCTCCGCCCATTCGGTACCCGACACTCCACAGTTAGGAGGTTAGATCGATTCTGGCTACACTACATCCACTCCACAAATCAAAAACCCAATCTAGTCCACTTCATTTATGAAGATTGACTGAAGATCGTACGCGGTCAGGCCTCCACAATAGTCTTTTCACAACTACTGGCGTACTTACTTCAACGAGTTGGGGTCGATTGTAGCTGTGAAACGGGTGAAGTGCCCTCCCCAAAGAGCGTCTTAAACATTGGGACACTTCACCACATGGGGTATTATAAGGATTTCCAAGGGGAATGGAGGAAGAAGCGCGAATAGCAGTCTAAGGCAGCCATGGAAGAAAACCCATCAACTAAGCCCATTGATCCACCCGCTGCACCTACTGAGGGTCCATCTTCCTCGACTGCTCAGCCCACTGCACTTGCATCATCACCCGATGGATTGGTGTCGATTGTGACGATGATCATGGAGCTTAACCGGAAGATGGATGAAGGTTTTGCAAACCTTCATGCCACACAGCAGGCGATGTTTGATGATCTGCAGGTTACTCGTACTCGCATTGAGGAACTTCTAGAGCGATTTCCTCCTCCGCCTAGGACATGCATGTTAGGTATCGATTAGTTAGTTGTTAATGTTTTCTCTTTGTTGTTTGGAACGACATTTGCTTGAATGCTTATTTTATGCAATGACATGTTAGTTCTATTTTGAAATGTGTTACAATGAGCTTCCATTTTTGAAATGACATGACAGTTCTTGTGAAAATTAACTGCCTCTGTATCTTTATTGCCATTGATATGACAAAAAGGGGGAGAAGAATGTTAAGAGAACATGGGTTTAAAACATGTTTAATGGTTTAAAGAACGTTAAGAAAACATGTTTATGGATTAAAGGAATGATTAAATTAAGGGGGAGTTAAGAGGCCAAAAGTAAGGGGGAGCTTACAAAAAGGGGGAGTTTGTGCATAATGCAAATGGGTAACTAAACACGTTTATTGAATAAGTTTTGTCATATCAAAAAGAGGGAGATTGTTGAGTTAATATATTTTGAAATGACAAAACAAGTAAATTCAATAATATAAAGATGATGCAAAAACATGTTTAGAGGTTATCAAGTACCAGAAACTAAGTCCTTGAGGATGAGAGATCGATCTGGTGATATGAGAGATCGATCTCCTGGGTTTTCTAGTATGAGAGATCGATCTCATGAGGACATGAGATCGATTTGCTAAAGGATTGAATCCTCAAAGGATCTGTACAGAGTATTGAGGAAGCAGAGATCGATCTATAAGAGTTATAAGATCGATTTGTCTAATACAGGATGTTGATGAGATCGATCAGGTCTAGAAAGAGATCGATCTCCTACAAAACAAAGGGTAAAGGCAGTAGATCGATCTGTACTCAAACAGAGAGTTCA
Organism: Firmiana major; assembly: GCA_033439115.1. Lineage (NCBI taxonomy): Eukaryota > Viridiplantae > Streptophyta > Magnoliopsida > Malvales > Malvaceae > Firmiana > Firmiana major. The sequence continues at coordinate 36,862,480 of CM065909.1, forward strand.
TGAGATCGATCTGGTATAGGAAGAGATCGATCTCCTCAAAGTCAGAGAGCTAAGGAGATCGATCTGGGTTGATTAGAGATCGATCTCCTCACTACGAGAATACTTGGAAGATCGATCTGTAAATCGATCTTACCTCAAACAGAGAGATTGAAAGATCGATCTGCTTGTTCGACAGATCGATCTGCTCTAACATTTTCAAATTGTAAGATCGATCTGTTCATATATGAGATCGATCTTCTTGTTTCAATTTGCTTTGACATTGCAGGAATTACAACTAAGAGATCGATCTGGTCAAGATCGGAGATCGATTTGACATTCTACTGGAGGTTCTCAATGGCTCTTTCTGTAAAAATCTCAACGGTAATAATAGCATTAAATGCTCCAACTACCAATCCTTCAGTATAAAGATCAAGCATTGAAGACACTAGAAAGTAGACACCATTACTGCACATTCTGTACATTCTCAAGAAATCAATTCCAACATTCCTTTTGTCTTCAATCTTCATTCATTGTATAAACCTTTGAGAAATAGATAAGGCTGTATCTATCCTACCCATTCTAGAAAAAGCTTGAGCTTGTATTCATCCTTACTTTAAGAGAGAGGAGGAGTGTTCCTCAGTGAGATAAACTTTGTAAAAGGGTGAATCCATCTCTGTGTAAAAATGGTAGAGAGGTTATTCCTTAACCTGAAAAAGAGAGTGTGTAACTTTCATTGAAAGAGTGAAAAACAGCTCTTGACAAGGAGGTCAAGAAGAGATTGGTCGAACCTCTATAAACTACTGTGTTTGATATTTCTCTTCCTTATCTTCCTTTAATTCATTGTATTTTATTTTATTGATTATTCATTATCTGCAATTAGACTTGATTTTGTTTTAAATTTGCCATTAACCTTAGAAAATCGATTCACCCCCATTCTCGGTAGAGCCAACAGTTAGCAATAAGCCTTATCGCCCTTGGAAACTAAAGGCCTTGCCTATAGTCATAAGCTTCACTAGTCCTACTGATCAGGTATTGACCAGAGCATTTACATTTAAGTGTTGACACAGTATACAGTAATTGCCTTATGAGTAACTTTACTCAGGCTATTCCCATTGCTTTATTGAATCTTAGTCTCAATAATGAATTGCCATACATCTCAAAATCAATATGAAAACAGTCCAACAAATAAAAGTACAGAAGAGAAAAGAATTTCCATAAACATAAGTAGTTGTACAATTTCCTAAGTAATTTCTTTATAAACTCTCTTACCTATTCGTAGCTATATATTCAAATTTAATTCTATAAAACTTTGATCTTAGTATGCCAAAACATGTAAAGAAAGTAATAAAAGGTGAAAAGAAGATAATTACAAATAATTCAATCTCAGAGAGGTTATTGCAAAATTGTTAGTTAAATTGTGATTTTTGCCAACTTTTTTACCTGAAATATTAAATAAACACTAAAAAAAAAAACAGAAAATATGATTTTAAGTAAAATAGAATAAAAACATGATTAATGAATTGGAGATCCTCCCACGGTGAACTGCACTGTAAAAACCCTAGCGGAACATCAAATACGAAGCCGCCAACATATTTTCTTCTCTTTTCATTTAAACCCCATCAGTGGCTCCCACGTGTCAATGACCATTTTCACCATATTCCCTAACCTTTCTTTCCCCTTCTTTTTTCTTTCCCTTTACCTTGATAGCCTTATCACTGTAACAAAAAAAGAATAAAGAATGATATAATTAGATAGATTTTATTTAAGAAGAAATTAATGCTCTAATAACATGACATAGTAAAATGTTAAAAATTTTGACTAAAGAAAATGGAAAGCTATTACTCTTTAAATCCAACAAACAAATAATTAAATTTGGTGTTAAAAACAAATGATCATAACCCATTTTAAATGATCAAACATCAAATCAAAACATGAGATAAAAGACAAAAAATAAAGGAAAAGGAATGAGGGAGAATCGACATTGAAAGTAAAGGGAAAAATAGCCTGATGATTGATAAGCTAAGAAATCTGGAAAGGAAAAAAAACGAAAAAGAAAAACGAAAGTGAAAAAGAAAGAAGAAAAGAAAGGAGAAGCATCTAGAGACTAAAAGTTATAATCACATCTCAAAAAGCAAAACCAATGTATCAACCATGTAGCCATGGGCACTTGCATACCTACCACCATTTTCCACCAAAGTAACGACTAACATGCTTTAAGCAACTGAGATAGAACAAATTGACCATAATTACCTTTGAAATCAACTTGAATTCCTTGTATTATTTGTCAATCAATTAGACACAAATTGAAGTTTAATTGAACTCCAATTACATGTCTTTAGTTTTAATATATATATATATATATATATATATATATATATATATATATTGATTTGTAAAAGCTAATTAAATTGATTATTGGACTACTAATTACTTATATAATAAGAATTTTTTCAACGATTTAGATTAATTGCTATTAATCTAAAAATTAATATTTACTGACCTTGATTTAATAGTAAGATCAAAAACTTTAAATTAACTATAAAATCACTAGTTTGTTATGCTAAAATTCAAATTAAATTATACATTTTTAGATTAAAAATGTTTTGTATTCTTTTTATAATTGGGGGTAGAGATGATTTGTCTAAATTTGAATATAAGTGTTCTAATATGTCACAATTTTTTTTAATGACCCAATTCTAAAATGTTGTTGATTATATATATAAAAAAATTTGTATCAAAGAAAAGAAAAATCATGTAATTTACTATTGGGTCAAATAATTTTAATATTTATCCAAGCCAGAGGGGTTAAGAAAATTAAAAGAAATCAACCAAATAATAATAAGACGAGGGTCGTACTCCAAAAACAAAAAAAAAAAAGGACTAGGGTGGTACTGAACCACTGAACTGTGAACCCAACCCAAAACCTTAAACCTCTGGAAAAAGAAAACCCTCACAATTTAGTTACAAAATCTCCGTTTTCCCGTCCCTCCCTTTCTCTAAAATCACCTGCAGGACACTCGCTAAACCCAACGATAGCTCTACTGTTTTCCCGCCGGACCCAAAGAGAGAATTAAATGGGGTCAACCTTGGAAGCAAAGAGTTTGAGAAGGGCGGTTGTGCCATTAACAGTCCTAAAGAGCCCATCACCTGGAAACCTCCAGTCCACTCGTCTTGCTCTCCATGTATGCACTTTTTCTTTTGTAGTCTCTGCATTTACATGGAATCATTGATACCCTCTATTTACTTGATCTAATGTTGCGTTATTTGGTCCAATTCTTGATCAGGTCAATGAGGATGGCTCCTCTTGCTGGGTTTACATTGCCTCCGGATGCAACATCTACAAACTTCTGGTAAATAATTAATTTGGAAACTTCTGTTTGTATCAGGGTTGTTTGAATAAATTTCTTACAAATCCTTTTTATCTTTCATTTTTTTAATAATTAATTTTAATAGATTTTGATGGAAGATTCATGGATTAGCCAAGGGAAAGAAGGCCTCCTTATTCCAGAGCAAACAAAGGTACTCATTCTATGACATTTTGCGTGCCATTCTTGGTTTTTCTCATAATTCGAATGAGGAATCCAAATTAAATTGTACTAGTGTTATTCATTTAATTATGTATTGATCTTATTAGTGTCTGTGATTTTAAAGGTTATAGATTCTTTGCTACTTAAGCGGTGCCCTCATCGTTCAGAAATTCAGAGTATTGTACTTTCTGAAATTGAAAGTGAGTAGCTTTTGCATTGACATTTAGCATATTTTCCGTTGATCATTTCTTAATAGAATGCATTTCTATAACATATATTATACATAAAATGGTGTATGAATGCTAGTAGTTTGATGAAGAGGGATGGAATCTTTCTTATTTGTATTTCGAATTGTCATTCTCTTTTGCTTTTATCCTATTGATGCACATGATAACATAGTATAGCAGGTTTCTTGACATACATAGAGAAAGAGAGGGTACATGCATGTGGTTTATGGTGTTGTTGAAATTAATAGATCTTTAAAACATTTTGGTTTTGAGCATAATGGACAGTTCTATATATAGGTTAGTGAGGGCTATTTCCCCCAGTGAAATTTTGAAAACTAATCAATATTGTTAAAAGATAATGCTAAAAGTTTATTAAGTTTTATTTTTGTCCCTCACTTTAGTTGAAGATCTATTAAGTTTCATGACATACATGGAGAAAGAGAGGGTACATGTATGTGGTTTATGGTGTTGTTGAAATTAATAGATCTTTAAAACATTTTGGTTTTGAGCATAATGGACAGTTCTATATATAGGTTAGTGAGGGCTATTTCCCCCAGTGAAATTTTGAAAACTAATCAATATTGTTAAAGGATAATGCTAAAAGTTTATTAAGTTTTATTTTTGTCCCTCACTTTAGTTGAAGAGGACAAAGCAAATATAGATACTTCTAAACTTATTGATTGTATATTTCTTGACATTTTCTCTCCAAATATATAATCTTTTCACACAATTAAAATGAGAAAAGAAAGAAAGAAATTGCAAGTTCAAAGAAATTTCTTAATATTTTTTTAAATTTTAATGAAGTTACAAGAAAATAATACTATATAAACTTTATTCCATTGTGAAAAGCTTCTCCCATTGAGGATCAATACTGGATCCGTCCCTGCTCAGCATACATCTCATACCTCTCATTGGTATATAGGGCTTAATTTTTAACATTTTGACAAATGGTCAAAATCTTGTTAAAGTAAGGCACTTGCTGATACAACTCATATAGCTGCCCCTCGCAAACTATAACAAAGAAAAGAATCCATTAAAACACTAGGACTCTAGGTCTAATTTCAAATTTTAACTTGCATATATTTATATATATCTATACACACACACACACACACACGCACACACACACACAGATGCGTTTGAAATTATAATTAAAAACTGCATAAGTTTTACCTCCGTTAAGCAGTACTTTTAGCTGTTTGTGCTTTTATGGTATAATTTGTTAATGATACTAACCTTGAAATGCTACATAGCACCGGCTTCTGTATTTTATTGCATCTTTGTTCTTTTGTAGTGTTGCAGGATATATTTGACATGTCTTTAAAATAGGGTTTTTATGGTAGATTTTAGTCTAACAGCAAAAGAATGGGTAAATAGAATATTGGGCTAATATGGGTTTTAGTTAGGACTTAGATTAGGGTTGGAATTTGGATGGAAAACTCAGGAAATCAGGGCTGAATATGCAGCTGTGAATAGTGAACGGTGATGAAGCAGTAGAAATATTGAAAAAGAAAAGTCTTTGAGTCTCACCTAGGGTTTCTTAGGAGTCATACTTAAAAGGGTTGAGTCACACAACCAAAAAGCAAACTTTTTGCTGGAAAGTTTTGATAATTATTTATTCTAGTTTAAAAGAGAGTACAAGATCTACTTATAGCGAAGCAAGCAATTGTAACCTTAATATGATGCAAGCTTCCTAAAACTTAATACCTTGATTCCACTCATAAAAATAAAACCTACATAATTCTTTTCCAATCCACTACAATGAAACAATAAAATCATCATTAGAGCCTTTATCCCAATATTGGGGTAGACTATATGAATTAATAGATGACCTCACATTAAATCGTCAATATGAATTCTCTTTTTCTACTTATTCCTATCTAAAGCAATGTGTTCTTCTAACTCTCGTTCTTCCATATCTTTTCGGATTACTCTCTTCCAAGTCTTTTTCGGTCTTTCCCTAGCTTTACCCTTTTACATCATTCATAGCATCCACTCTTTTACGTCGTATGTGTCTAAATCAACGTAAACGACTTTCACTTATCCTGTCTTCGATAAGTGCCATTTCGACCTTTTTGCGAATGTCCTCATTTCTCATTCAATATTTTCTTGTATATTCGCTCATCTATTGTAGCATTAGTATTTCTGCTACACTCATCTTCAGTGCATGCAATCTTTTAGTTGTACAACATTCACTGCTATATAGTAATGTTGCTTTAACAATTATCCTGTAAGAACTTGCCTCAATCCTATAGGAATTTTTTTGTCACACAACACACTTATAGGGCTTCTTAACTTGCTCCAATCAACTTGTATCCTATGGGTCACATCACCATCAATCTCTCCATCCAACTGTACGATCGACCCCAAATATTTAAAATAATTTCGCTTACGGATCACCACCCCATCTAGCATCACTATGTTTATATCTTTCTCTTTGTTTGAACTGAATTTACTTTCCATGTATTTAGTCTTTACATTACTTAGTCTGAATCCTCTTGACTTTAACGTTTATTTCCACTAACCTCCGTTTTAGTCTCAGCATACAAAACAATATAATTTGCAAGCACCATACACCAAGGTATATTATCTTGGATAGATTTTGTTAGCTTTCCATTACTACTGCTAACAGGAATGAGCTTAATGCTGACCTTTGATGTAGCCCTACTGTGGTAGGGAATTTATTTATTTGCCTTCTATACGTCTTCACATGTGTCCTTCCATCTTCATACATGTCCTTAATTATTTCAATATATTTTATGGGGACTCTTTTCTTCATTAAAGACTACCATAGCACCTTTCTAGGCACTTTATTATATGCTTTCTCCAAGTTTATAAAGATCATATGAACATCTTTACCTTATACTCATATATGCTCCATAAGTTGTTTAAGCAAGTTTATTACTTTCATAGTTGACTGGCCAGACATAATACCAAATTGATTTTTCTATATCTTTACAGTCTTCCTTAATCTTTATTCTATCACTCTTTTTCATAATTTTATCATGTGACTTATTAGTTTTATGTCTTGATAATTGGAGCAACTTTGAGTATCTCCTTTGTTTTTATAGAGAGGTACCAATGCACTCTCAGTCATCTTGTTAGTGTGCCAAATCTTATTAAAAGATTTGTCAACCATATAACTCTTAACTCTTAAGACATTTCCAAACTTCAGTAGGAATGTTAGTAGGCTCAACAGTTTTTCTTGTCATCATCATTTTTAGTGCCTCGTTTACTTCTATCTCTTTGATTTTGCGCATAAAGAACTCTTAATTAGAGTTCTTTGGTGCTCATCCTTGATACATTTCACAACTCCTAAGTTTCGGCTCTTTTCTCTTACTCGTGCCAATCTATATCTCCTTTGTTTCCCTCCTTTGTGTCCAACTTGTTATAAATTTCTTTTACAACCTTCGCCTTAGCTTCTGCCATCGCGCTCTTTGACTTCTTCCTAGCTAACTTGTATTTTGTGAAACCCTCTTCAGTGTTGTCTGTCTTCAAAGCCTTATAACAATCCCTCTTACTCTTATTAGCTTTTTAACTAATTCAGTCCACCATGTTATATACTTTCTAGTCGGTGCTCTTCCAATTTATATTCTTAGTATCTCCTTGCCCACCTCCCGAATGTGTTTTGTCATCTTGTTCCACATTGTATTTGGGTTTTCCTATGTTGTCTAGTCTTTTTCTGGATCCAATTATTTTTACATATTGCATGATAATCTTCTTTTAGCTTCCACCATCGAATCCTTGTAGCTCATTCATATTGGTTCTTTCGATGTTGTTTATGATTCTTAATGCTAGGACTAGTAGTCTATGTCGCGTGGTAACACTCTTACTTGTGATAACTTTGCAATCCAAATAACTACCTCTATCCCTCCTCCAAGTAAAAAAAAAAAGTCTATCTAACTAAAAAAAAAAGTCTATCTAACTTGCACTCAATCTGCTTTTAAATGTTATAAAGTGAGGTTCTCCCTTCCTAAACAGTGTATTCACTAGGGTTAGGTCATAAGATAAAGCAAAATCTAGGATAACAACTCCACCTTCATTTCTTACACCGCAAAGAAAAATCTCATGTACGCTCTCAAAACCCTCTCTGCTAGCACCTACATGGTCATTAAGGTCACCACCAATATAAAGGTTTTCTCCTATGAGCACTTTTTTTATTATTTTATATAAATCCTCCCAAAACTACTTTTTACTAGCATTATCAAGTCCTATCTTTATGCATTAATAACATTCAAAATGTCCTCTCCTAGAACTAGCTTAACTAAAATAATTTTATCCCTTTGTCTTCTAACTTGTACAACATCCTTTTGATACTTTTTGTCTATGATGATACTTACACTATTTCGGTCTCTATCCTTTTCTATATACCAAAGCTTATACTACTATGGTGCTATGTCCCTAGCTGTCTCCCTAACCCATTTGGTCTTCTAGAGGCACAAGATGTTAACCTTAATCCTAAGCATAACCTTACAAATCTTCACTAACTTCCTATTAAGCGTACCTATATTCCAAGATTTTAACTTAAGCTTATGATTATGGACTAACTTCTTTACCCACCTTCGTCCATTATGGTGTGCGAACCTCTGCTTATTGGGCACCGCATATGGGCGTCGCTATGGTGTTTCGCTTCCGAGTGACCATCTAGCAACCCTTGCACATTTTTACTACACTTGAGCTTTGATGCAACTTGTCGCTGAGTAGGGGACGCCCCAACGGATTTCATATAATGGTTCATCTTATAAAAATGGATGAGTTTTAAGTGGTTGGTTGTCCAAACCTACCGACGATCCTCCTTCTTTATCTGGGCTTAGGACCGGCTGTGTTCAACATAGGCTTGGAAACAATAAAATATTAAGAGTAAAATTTAAATCATGGAAAATTCGAATTTCCAATAGACTTGGAAATTTAAAAAAATCCCCAACTTTAAAACATAACTAAAATTAGAAAAACTTATTCAAGAGCTCAATAAGGCATCTCATCATCAGACACGTGCCAAATTAAGGCTTGAGACTCAGAAATAGCCTTGACACACCTTTTATACACTTTCAAAGCTTGTTGCCATTTTCCATCATGTAGCTTTCTATTACTTCACAGGGTAAATCATAATTACTTTTTATCTTTGTTAGAAATAGTTTTGTGCCCCTAATAATTATAGGGGGCAAAATAGTTTGAAGATTTTTGGATCAAATTGATATTATGTAATGAATTAGCAGCATCTAACTTTCTTGAAGGAACTTGATATGTTTTACACTTGTTCAAACTGTGATGCAATGTCTGCAGGCACTAGTTACTTAGTATTGGGAAGTGTGGATGCTTATGGTCATCTTATTGTCTCTAAACTGGATGCTAATGGACAAGGTAAATCCCCCTTATTTGTTTCTTGTATCACCCTGGTTTCAGTTTAGGTTTGATGGTAAATGTTTTCTAGCATATTCTTCTTCGTATTTGGAACACTATTAGTTTGCAGTCATTCTCTTTTGGAGAAGCAGTTTACCGGCTGTATGTTAACTGTTTAATTCTTTGGCTTTCACAAGTTGAATTTTCTGCTTGGAAGGCACATCTAGCTCAAAGTGACAGAAGAGTTTCATACTTTCTCTTAGGAGTTAGGGCTTTATTGAGTAATTTTCATGATTTCTATACCATTGACAGTTGTTTAACCTTACCCCTTTCTTTTCTTCTTTTGGACACGATTGCTAAACTAATATTTGAGGAAATAATTTAGTACTTGTTTATCATCAATATTAGGCTGGCCTGTGTAGAAACTTTCTTTTTTTGCTTTCTGCTATGGTCACATGCTGTCAATGATCTGCGGCCTTGGGTTTCTCAAGACTTGCCAATTTATTTAATTCCGTTATCTGAATGCATCTTTGGATGTTACTGGTCTGCAGCCCTCCTTTGTTTACTGATTTGTTAATTCATATGATGTATAATTTTAGATGATAAGAGAGAAACTTGAAGGGAAAAGGGGTAAACTTGAGAACTTTCAAAAATTAGATCTATCTGATATAAAATGTCCAAATATCCTAGGGTCATCCCCTCAAAATAATGGGGAGAGAGGTGAAAAAGAAACAACTAATTGTTGTTTCTGCATTTGCAACAGCTAACTATATGTAAATTATTTTCTTTGGTGGTGGATTTTACATCTTTTTGTTTGCCAAATTTTCAATTTTTAGTAGTTAAGGTGTCTTATCAAGGTCTACTGCCGAAAATTTCAGATGTTGACCGGATTACCTATTCGGTGTTGCCTCGGGATGTTGGTGTTGGAGAAGGTAGTTGGTCTGGACTTTGCTTCAGTCCAATTCAATGGTCCATGGTATGTAGTCTTTCATAAGAAAACTGAAACTAATAAAATTTAAAGAATGTTAAAATTTCTGATCTCCTTTTTTGCTAACTGTATCAATGTAATTTAATTTTTTAAGGATATGGTATCTAAAAGGACACTTGATTATATACTGTTTGTCTATACCTAGTCAAACCCGCTAGGTTTTTGAATTTTACATTCATGGCAATGAACTTGGGAGTAGCAGTGAGATACAGGAAAGAAATATGTTTTAACTTTTATGCTGTGTTCTTATGCATAGAATGTGTTAATTTAATCTTCTTCTGGATCAGTACTTTAATGCACTAAACTATTTCTACCATAAATCAAGGCTTCACTTTGCATTAACTTATTTCTTAATCCAGGCAGCTGTGGCGCGAAGCTTCTGCAAGAGTGTGGATGTTTATGACCAGGATATCCATCTTCGGACTTTTCGTACGTGAGTGTTATATCTGTCCAATGTATATTAGCATGTACATGGGAAAACACTGCTGTATTTAGGTCAACTGAATCATTTAATTAGTTTGTTATTTTAGGAAAACTGTAAATATTTGCATCCCTCAACCACTGGGATTAGTTTTAGGCAGTTTTAGTTTGATTTAGTTTCTTATTTATCTCTTAACAGCAGCTTTATATATAATACTTAGGGCTTTGTATTATTCAAGCAAGTTTTTTTCTATACAATATTCTGATTTTCCATCAGTAATAATGTCCTTCCTAAGTAGGGGACCCGAAAATTTTCATTTGTATTCTCCCTAGGTCACTATCCAAAAAATATCTTCTCTGGTCTAGTGGTGTACGCTTGCAATATAGGGGGTATTAGAGTTATCTTGATTAGGGGCTTGACAATATTAATTTGGGTGCTGTAAACATGTGAAAATAAAGAAGTTTACATGGATGCACTCTGTCACATGCACAACTACTTGGAAATCATTGTCCCTAAAGGCCTCACATTGAATTTCATGATCTATCATAGAATGCCTAGACAACATAAATGGACACTTCTTCTGTCTATATAAATGCTCTCCTGAAAATTTTGCGGTTCATAGAATTTAGAAGATTTAAGTTCTTCAAAAAAAGGGGGAAAAAAGAACACATACACACAGGACTGTTATATTAACTGATTTGCTTACTTTTCAGACTTTGGTATCCATCTTCGCTGAACTTCATGCAAAATTTAGGTAATGGGAGTGAGACTTCTATATTAGCCGTAACTGAGGGGTGCCAGGTATACAAAGTACGCTTTTTATTATATCTTATGTTTCCTGATGCGTTAAATAATCTGATGGCTCAGCTTTCTGGCACTCATATAGCTTTCTATGTGGGACTTGAGAATGAAAGAAAATGGTGGTTGTTTAAATCGAATTTGTGGTTCTGTTGGAGATACCCTTTATGCTGTCTCTAGTTCTTCGACTGGTAACATCGCAGTGGCTGGTGGTGATCGTACTGTGACCATCTATGATCCTCGCAGGTTTGTGACCATTATGTATAGTGGTTTTACAAAGTAAAATATGCCATTATTCTTATTAGTTTTGCCTCCTTTATTCTTTCTGATGATGGGTGGATTATGCAAAAAATTAGAAGACTATATCATTTACCTTTTAGTGCATTTGATAGACTGGAGTAAGGACTACATTGTTGAAGTTCATTAATTATGTGTTGAATAAACTCTTATAGAGGAGGATTGAATTTGAGAGAAGATCTATGGTGCTAGATTAGACAACTGAAGGGGAGTTGAATTAAGTTCATTTAGTGTGACTGGAGTAGAGCTACCAAAGCCAGCTAGGAAAGAAGGCCACAGAGATAGACACACTCTGATGGGCTATATTTACCATTAACGTGCATATTGTTTGTTTTTTCATTTAGTTTTTCTGTTTTGCACATTTAATCTCCATAAATTGCTAATTGAAGTCATAAACAAACCCATTAAAGTGTGATCTCTATGTTAGAATTTTTCTTTTGATAAGGAGAGATGAAACAATATTTGATACAGAATTGAATTTAAGGTTGGGCAGAAATAAAATTCATTTTTCTCTCTTCCAGTTTCATCTATATCGTGGACTAGTACAAGCGGATATCCTACTCCTAATCATCTTTATGAAAATCCCAGTGGAGAGTTAAAAAATATTTAATTCAATCCTTCTCCTAACTTAATCTATCAAATGACTTTTATCCTCTGATTGGCCTTTGTACCCTGATTCAATGAAAAGCTAGTGGCACGTTTCTTCTTAAATCAATCAGGATATACTACACTAATTTAATACTTCTGTTTAGATGGTCAGCACTTTCAAGATGGGTCCACTGTTCAAAATATGAGGTCAGTAAATTGTTTTATGACTTTTCCTGCCTAGTTGTTTGTCGTTTTGTTTCTTTTGTCATACCATATTAAGGTATTAAATAACAGATCTAGTTGTTGCAGCAATACCATTTATTCAAGAGTAAGCTGTTTTTCTAGTTGTTCATCCATTTATCATTGAACTTAGAAATATCTGTTAAAAAACTTATTGCTTAACTGTTTTCTAACTATTCTAGGTTGTTGGTTGTTTTAAGGGTTTTTTTTTTTGGTACCATCTTAATGTATTCAATAACAGATCTAGTTGTTGCAGCAATACCATTTTTTCAAGAATAAAATGTTTTTGTAGTATTTCATCCATTTATCATCGCACTTAGAAATGCCTGTTAAGTAACTTATTACTTTGAAGTTTTAGCATCTTTTCTGCAAAAGATTTCATAGTCATGCAGAACAAATCAACTAATTTTTGTATATAGAATCTATTTTCCTGTAATAACTGTCAATTTCTAAAAGTTGTCTTAAAATTAAAATGCATATGTCAAGCTTGAAGATTTGCCGTTGACTTAGCTGCTTTAACAATTTTACTATAGATGGTTCCACATAAGTTATTTCTCTGATTCCTTGGAAATTGGTGGTTTATGGTTTTGAAAGAGCTGATGTTTATCCTTTTCCATTTGGTTGTTTTGATTATATGAGAATCCCTGTTACCTCTGGTATTTTTTCCTTCTAAATTATCTTGAATTGAAAAGTGCTTGAATAAGAAGAAAAGATTACAGAACACATATCGCACCTTAACTTGTTTACATTATGCCAGATCTGATAGTGAAATCAATTACTAAATTTATCTGGAACCCACAATTCAGTATTTTGAAGCAACAAAACAGTTACGCAAGAAGTGTAAAGAATCATCGGATCCATTCACCATAGAAATATGGTTAGTAGACCCTGGAAACATTGTCAGCAAAAGCATTAGTCTTCAAAACAGTGTGCTCCAGGATTTATATTAGGCTTTTACACAATGATCAAGCTTCATTAACAATTCATGTTTTATATGTGAAATGATATGAAACTAGTTCTAAAAACAATTGCTCTTGTGCAAATGTGCAAGCTCTTTTGTACACAAAAACACAAAATCAGTAGGTAAAGATCATAAAGAGGAAACACACACCTTTTTTTAGTGCCTCCTCCCATACTTTCATTTGTTTTGAGGTTTGAATTCTTTATTTAGTGACATGATGTAGGACAAATTTGGGATGTCCTTAAATTAGGGTTTTTAGGGCAAAATTTAGCCTAATTGTAAAAAATGGTTAAATAGAATATGGTTTAATATGGGTTTTAATTAGGACTCGGATTAGGGTTGAAGTTTTGATGGAAAGCTCAGGAGATTTGGGGTTGATTATGTTGCTATAAATAGATACATGAACAGTAAAAATAAAGAAAAGAAAGCCTAGGAGTCTCTCCTAGGGTTTCTTAGGAGTTACACATAAGAGTGTTGAGCCACACAACCAAAGAGCAAATTTTTGCTGGAAAATTTAGATTAATTATTTAATCTACACAAGGCCTATTTGTAGGGAAGCAAACAATTATAACCCTTATAGGATACAAACTCTCTATTAAAATCTTAATACTTTAGCCCCACTAATAAAAATAAAATACTATTTTTTCTAGCCTACTACAATAAAACAGTAAAGACAATAAAATCCTAAACAAAAAAAATTCAAAATACCAATGGATTTGGAAATTACAAAATGCCCTTAACTTTAAAACATAAATAACTAGAACTAAAATAATTCCTATTACTTCTTAACTTCAAGAAAACTTGGAAAAAAATCATTCAAGCTCTCAATAATAAGGCATCTCATAACCAGATACATGCTGAATCAAAGCTTGAGACTTAGAATCGGTCTTAGCAAACCTTTTATACACTTTCAAAGGCTGCTGCCATATTTCATCCTTTCTCCCTGGTTGAGAAAAACTCGACCCCAACAAATTTAAAGCATGATAATCATCCAAAAGGTAGAATCGAGGAGCTATAGCTCTTACTCTATAATCCAAGTGCAATTTGATAGTGGGCATCCTTTCAATTTCACAAGAGACTCTAGATAACTACGCTTCAAATCTATCTTTAGAGAAGATGGTAGAATCAGCCATTAGCTACTTATCATCAAGCATAGGAATACGGAACCTATATTTTATAGTTGTCTTGTTAATTGCCACTACTATCAACTACTATCAACAGACATTCTCTAAGAACCTTCTTTCTTGGTTGTTAACAATGCCAAGACATCACATGAACTCAAAATTTCACGAAGGAATTCCTTGGACAACAACACATTTACTTGTCTCTTAAGCTCCTCATGTTCACTAGGATTCATCCAATAGGTTGGTATGTTTGGTAATTGGGACCTTGGAACAAGATCAATTGCATTGTGGAGATATTATACATAGGAGGAAGCTCATTGGGTAGTTGGGACCTTGGAACAAGATCAATTGCATGTTGGATATTACACACTGGTGGTAGTACATTGGGTAGTTCCTCTGGCACAACATTAGAAAAATCACAGAGCAATTTGCTCACTTAGGGTAATACTTTTGATGTAGGGATAGCTGTCGACTTTTGAACTTCTTTTGTCACGTCTACTTTCAACTTCTTAGTGATCTCTCTAGCATAACCATGGGGCTCAACACGTTATCCTCTAACTACAAATAGTTGAGCAATATGGTATAGTGGATTTAGTTTTACTGGTTATATTGTAATAAACATAGCCTAATTACTATTTTACATACATAATGCACATAGTTAGTGAAGGTAGGTACTGACATTGGCGGTTGTTAACTGTCAGCACGTTTAATGAGGTAATAAACTTTTGGAAGAAGAATTATGCAATCATTCAGTACATGTTCCTTTCTCCCTTCTTTTCTTTCCCTTCCTTTCTCTCTTACATTGCAAGTACCACGAGTACTTTGTTCTTCTCTATTCTTTTGAAAAAGAGTATATTCTTGTATTGAAGATTTCATTTAGTATCATTGGTATCAGAGTGTCCTTCTTGACCATGGTGGATGGTATATCCTCTCGATTGCAAAAGGAAGTAAGTCAACATCAAAAGGAGTTGGAGAGAGTGAAATTAAAATTGGATTCCAGTGTTAACCAGTTGCGTGTTGACTTTGAGCAATTGGGCTTTTATGTGCGAAGAATGTTCGAATAGTGATGAACAAGATGGAAACACAGGATGTTGACAATCCACCAAAGTCTAAGAATAACTCGAGCTTATCTTGGCTAAATGTTGCAAATACTAATACGGTGGCTATTATAGTGGATATGGATGAGAGGTTCTTCAAACATGAAAGGTTGAACTGTCCAAGATTCGATGGAGCCAATTTTGTTAGGTGGTTGCTTGAATTAGAGCAATACTTTGATGCAGAGCTGGTAATGGACCAATTACAACTATCTCATGATTATGCTTTGAGTGTCGTTATCAGTATTCTTAAGCTTGAGTTCTCTAAAACATTAGATTGTTCTTCCCTAGAAACCTTACACTTTGACCCCTGCTAAACAGCTTGAATCCTTGATCTGTTCGCAGCGTCGTAAATCATTTACTCCTTACAAAACCTCTACTGTTCCAATTCATTTACAACCAACAATTTCTACTAAGTCAATTACATTACCACACTGCTTCCTACTCCAAGTTCATCCTTATTAACCCCTTCAAATACTAGCTCAAAACACTCTACTCAATACACTTCTAAGCCTAGTAATACCACAAATATGACCAATACTACTCAAGGTGTCACTAAAGAAAAATATCCTACCAAATAGGAGAGGGATGAGAGGAGGAAGAATGTGTTGTGTATGTGGTATGGTCGAAAATATACTGTAGGTCACAAATGTATGAAATCTCAACAATGTCATATATTGGTTGAGTCACATATCAAGTCTGAGCATGAGATTGAAGAGTTTTCTGATTGTATGGAGTAGATGGATGATCTGGTAGCATTACAGTAGGAAGAGGGTAGCCCAGTAGTGTTGTTGCATGCCTTATTAGGCAATGTTGGATACCAAATCAAGGCAAGATTGAGAACCAAATGGTTAATGTGTTGTTGGATATGGGCATCACCTACAACTTTGTGGATTCTAGAATTATTAAGAAGTTGGGTTGTGCTACTCAACCCCTGGATAATCTTACTGTTGTAGTAGCTAACGGTGAACAACTTCACACTTAGGTTGTGTTGTGGATTGAAATGGAAGGGGTTGTGCTACTCAACCCCTGGATAATCTTACTGTTGTAGTAGCTAACGGTGAACAACTTCACACTTAGGTTGTGTTGTGGATTGAAATGGAAGGTGTAGGGATTGACTATGTGTACAGATTTCTTGGTCACTCCCTTGAGTGGTTATGAAATTGTATTTGGGGTGAAATGGCTAGTTAAATTGGGCCTAATCGTATGGAATTTTCAAACTTTGACCATGCAGTTTTCATATTAGGGGCAACATATCACATGGAACAGTATAGATGCAAGTAAGGCATTTATGTCCAAAAAGCAAGCCCCCATAACTCTGTCCTTTTTTGGTAAAAGTTCCTTAGCCTTAATTGGACTCAATCATATTCCATGGTCTCTCCACTTCGTGTTGGTGTAAGATAAAAATCATGGTTCTCTTCCATGGGATATACAGTGCCTTTTGCAGTAGTATTGTTTGAGGTTCCACAATCATAAAATTCCTATAGTAGATGAACTTAAAATAGTCATGCGAAAAGCTTATAGATATCCTACTGTGCAAAAGGATGAAATGCCGCATTTTGGTATTATTTGAGATAGCACTAGTGCATTTGCATCTTCAGTAGTTTTAGTTAAAGAAGGATGGTTCATGGCAATTATGTGTTGACTACAAAGAATTGAACAAGGTGACCATAAAGGATAGATTCCCAATTCCACTTGTGGAGGAACTACTTGATGACTTGTTGATGTTGTTTACTTCTCAAAGCGTGATTTGCGATCCGACTATCATCAAATAAAAATGAATGACATTCACAAGATTGCCTTCCAAACTCATCACAGCCACTATGAGTTTTTGATGATGCCTTTTGGCCTCACCAACGCTCCATCAACATTTCAAAGTCTTATGAATACCATATTAAGCGCTATTTAAGGCAGTTTATTTTAGGCTCTTTTTAAATATTTTGGTATACTCCAAGAATTGGGAATCTCATCTCTTGCACCTCCAACAAGTGTTTGAGGTATTATTGCATTACCAGCTCTATGTAAAGCATAGGAAGTGTGAGTTTGGGTCCACAAAGATAGAGTATTCAGGTTGTGTGATAAGTAAAGGAGTAGTTTCTATGGATGAGCAGAAGGTAGCTTGTATGTTTGAGTGGCCAATTCCCAAATCTCTCTAGGAACTCAGGGGATTAACTGTGTATTACTAGCAGTTTTTCAAGGGTTATGGTTTCATTGCTAAGCCTTTGACTAATTTACTCAAGGCTAACAATTTCCCATGGACTGACTCTGCTTAAAAAGCATTTTTAGCTCTTAAGAATGCTATGATTTCAGCCCCTTTCTTATGTTGCTTGACTTTAATATGGAATTCACTATGGAAGCAAATGCATCCAATCATGGAATTGGTGCAGTCCTTAGCCTAGGTTGCAGGAGTGGCATGTTTTTTAGTAAGGCTTTCTCTTCTCATCATCAGACTTGGTCAGTGTATGACAAAGAAATGTTGGCTATTTTAGCTGCTGTCAAAAAATGGAGTTCCTACCTTATTGTTAGGCATTTTGTTTTCAAAAGAAACCACGAGAGTTTGAAATTTCTTCTTGATCAGAAGACAACAACTTCAACTCAGTAGAAGTGGGGTATTTAAAATGATGGGGTTTGACAATAGCGTTGTCTATAGGAAAGGGTCTGCAAATGTTGTGGCAGATGTGCTTTCTAGGAGACCTCTTGGGCAATTTCTGGCCCTGTCAATGTTGCACACTGATTTATTCAATAGGCTACAAAATTCATGGTCCACAGACCCTTTAACTCCAAGCACTCATTTCTCAGCTGTGACAAATTCCTAACATGAGTTCCAAATGTACTTGGAGAGCCAAT
The DNA here is from genome assembly GCA_033439115.1 of Firmiana major. Taxonomy (NCBI): domain Eukaryota; kingdom Viridiplantae; phylum Streptophyta; class Magnoliopsida; order Malvales; family Malvaceae; genus Firmiana; species Firmiana major. The sequence goes on from CM065909.1 coordinate 36,880,911, forward strand.
CAACTAGAAGGAATGGCAAGCTTGTGGTTGGCAATGATGCCAACCTTTGCAAAGAATTGCTGGACTACTTTCATAGCTCAGCTACTGGAGGACATTCTGGCACACAGACTATAATGGCTTGAATGGAGGGTATACTATATTGGAAGAGGTTAAGGAAGAACATCAGACAGTTTGTTCAAGATTGTGCTACTTGTCAATGTTTTAATAATGACAATGCAACTTGTCCGGGATTATTGTAGCCCTTGTTGGTGTGGACCAATATCTGAATGGATTATTTTGAGGGTTTGCCTAAGTTAGGGGGTAAGGATGTGATTATGGTGGTTGTGGATCGTTTAAACAAATATGCCCGTTTTCATAGACCAGGTCTTCAGGCTACTTGGCATTCCAAATAGCATTGTCTTTGACAAAGACAAAATCTTCTTGAGCCATTTTTTGTAGTAACTTTTTTATTGTCCGAGGACCAAGTTGAAGTTGTCGACCTCTTATCAGCCCCAAACAAATGGCCAAATTGAAGTTATAAATCCTTGCTTGAAGACTTACCTTAGGTGTATGATTGGAGGGAAACCAAAGGAATGGTCTAAGTGGTTGCCCTTGAGTGAGTGGTGGTAACACATCCATCCACAACTCCACAAACACTACACCTTATGAGTTTCTATACGGTCAGACTGCTCCAAACCACATGCCTTACTTTCCTGGTGCTTCTATGGTAGCTGTGGTTGATAGAACTTTACAAGCTTGTGAGGCAGCTATTAAACTTTTGAAGTTTTATCTTCATAGAGCTGTCAAAAGAATGAACCACAGGCTGACAAGAAACGTTTTGAGAGAGAACTCTTTGTTGGGGATGTTTTGTATGTTAAACTACAACAATACCAGCAGAAATATGTTGTTCATTAGCCATGTTTGAAACTTTCAGCCAGATTCTTTGGGCGTTACAAAATTCTACGGAAAAATTGGTCCTGTTGCTTATAAATTGGATCTTCCTGTTGATGCTAAGATACATCCTTTTTTCATGTTATCCCAGCTCAAGCAACATGTTGGCCAGGTTCGAGTACCACTGTTCGACAGTGATGGAACTCTCAGCAAGGAGCCAATCTCTATTCTGGATCGTAGAATGGTGAAGAAAGGAATTGTTGGTACTACAATTTCCAGAAGACTCCTATTGGGAGAATTTTGCTCAGTTTCAAAAGATATTTCCAAATTTTTATCCTTGAGGACAAGGATGAATTCAAGAGGGGTTATTGATACAGTGGATTTAGTTTTACTGCTAATACTGTAATAAATCAAGCTCAAGTACTATTTTACGTACGTAATGCATGTATTAGTTAAGGTAGTTACTGACGTCAGCGATTATTAGCTGGCAACACATTTAATGAGGTAACAAATTTTTAGCAGTTATAGACTAATTATCCAATTCAGTACAGTTTTCTTTCTCCCTTTCTCTTCTTTTCTTTCCCTTCTTTTCTCTTTTCCTTTGGAAGAACCTAGAGTATTCTGTTCTTCTGTGTCTTCTGGAAAAGAGTATATTCTTGTACTGAATATTTCATTCAGTTCATAATAGCTTGAACTTGAACAATGCCTTGAGGGGGCTGACTTTGACGTGTTCCATCCATGCCATAAAAGCTGCTAGTGCTTCAACAGTCTGTTCCAGTGTAGTGAGGCGCTCAGTTATATTCACCACAAAACTCTTGGTATGCTTATGGTCGTGTTGGAGTTCCCCCATAATCTTACTTGATTCAGCATTTGTCACCATTGTAGAAGCAAGTCTAAATAAACTGTTTTACAAACACAGATCTGTCAAGAGCTTCTTCACAAATCACACTGCCTTTCTTACCAACTGGCGGTGCCAAACTGATGTAAATCGTATTTGGGATGTCTTTAAATTAGGATTTTAGGGTAAATTTTAGTCTAACAACAAGGGAATGGTTAAATAGAATATTGGGTTAATATGGGTTCTAGTTAGGACTCAGATTAGGGTTGAAGTTTTGATGAAAAACTCGGGAGATTTGGGGCTGATTATGTTGCTATGAACAATAGAAATAAAGAAAAGAGAAGGTCTCAGTTAAGGTTTTTAGGAGTCACATCTGTTGAGTCATACAACCTAAGAGCAAGCTGTTGCCAGAAAATTTAGAAAATTATTTATTCTACTTTAAAATAGAGTACAAAGCCTATTTATAGAGAAGCAAGCAATTGTAACCCTAATAGAATACATACTCCCTATTAAAACCTTAATACACTAGCCCACTAATAAAAATAGAACACAATCTTTTCCAACCTACTATAATAAAACAATAAAGACTGGAAATAAAATCTTAAACCATAGAAAATTTGAATTTCCTCTAAACTTGGAAATTACAAACTAAAAGTAAAAATATTTCCTATTACTTCTTAACCTAAAGAAAACTTAGAAAAACTTATTCAAGCTCTCAATAGGCATCTCATCATCAGACACATGCCAAATTAAGGCTTGAGACGTAGAACTAGTCTTGACATGCCTTTTATGCACTTTCAAAGGTTGTTGCCATTTTCCATCACAAACTCACCTATTATTTATATTTTTCTAGATGCATACAGTTTATCAGAGATGAAAATATTGTGACAAAATGCCTTTTTAACTCGACATCAACAATGTGGAATCTAGGATGTGAGTAGATGCATAGTGTGACCTGTGTTACTTGTTTCATGTTTAAGTTCTCACTGCTATGTTCTTTCTAAAGAAGTTCCATGTGATTGCCTCACTATATGCCTATTGTGAGTAAATATTGTAGTAGCCATATAATGTTTTTTCGTGTTGGTACTGCAGATAACTGGACTTGCTTTCTCATCTCTCGATTCCGATTACATATATGTACAAGGGGTTGACTATGAGGTCATTGCTTTTTAACTTAGTGCGTGGAGTTGGATTCTAGCTTTAGACTACTGAGTTATATCTCTATGAAATTCAATGTCAAGTGTATATTTAAGTACCTTAATGTAATAGATGGCTTCTTGTTTCTATAGAATACGCAGTAAGTGATCTGCTAAGGAAGACAAGAAGATTTTATCATGTTTAGTAGTTTACTTTGTAAGAGTGAAGTTCTATTGTACACTCTTCTAAATCATGAGGAATGTTTGCAGGTCTTCTGTGGTCAGTGGCTAGAAAGCAGGAAGGTATTCTCTTTTAGAGGAGACTCAAACTGGCTGGGATTCAGTAAGGTACGGTGTTCAGTGTAAATTCTGCATGACTATATTTTTTTCTCACCGAATAGTGACACTGGCAGAGACAGACACAGACACAGACACAGACACAGACACATGCTCCTTGTAGGCCAATGTAAAGTAGCGGTGTAATCAAGCCGATTTAAGAAGATCTAGTACCGTGCTTAAGTTCAATTTGATTCGAAAATTCGAGATTCAAAATTCAATTCGAGCTTGATCGAACTTGATTTTTGAATCTTGAGCTTGACTTGACAGAATACTCGAGTCGCTCGAGCTCAATTAAATAGGTTTGATTTGTTACTTTTTAATCATATAATATGAAGGTAAAATGATAAATTAATAATAAATATTAAAAATGTATTGAAAAAAGCTCGATTAGACTCATAAGCCGCTCAAGTCAGATATAAAAATAATCAGTCTCAGTTCGAGTAACATTAATAATAAATATTAAAAATGTATTGAAAAAAGCTCGATTAGACTCATAAGCCGCTCAAGTCAGATATAAAAATAATCAGTCTCAGTTCGACTTGTTACTCGAGTAGTTCGAGCTCAAATCGCCTAAAAAATAAACGAATCAAACTCGAACAACTATTGAGTCGAACTCGAGTAGTTTACGAGTAATTTGATTCGTTTACACTTCTAGCGTAAAGGCAGAGAGTGTGGCAATAAAATAATCTGTTCTCTGCTAAAAAACTGAATGCTGTGAGGTCTTAATGACTTCCATTGCTTAGTTACGAGATCAATACATATATTGTTCTTTTTGTTTCTTTTTATCGTTATTCTATCTTGTGGTTGTTGGTATTAATAATTACAATAATATCGTTTAGTTATTTTGGTGACTTGTGCTTTTCATCCTTAGCAAGTCAACCCAAATGTCATTCTTTAAAATTGTAAAACATGGATGTAATTTAATTGGTCTTTATGTCCATTGATGTTGCAGTCTTTATGTCCATTGATGTTGCAGTGCTCAAGCAGGGATATACTTGGTGGTTGGTGTGATTCGGGTAGCATCTTCGTGGCTGACATTGTAGCTAAAGGAGAGAAAAAAATACCTTGAAAGGTACCATTAGTGATTGGTCTTTATGTTAATCCAAAGTTTTCATTATCATAGATGTATGCAGTCATTTCAAGCAGTCGCTTGTTCCCAAGTCATGCAACACTCCCTTGCACAAAGAAATTCCAAATATTTGATTATCTTGGCCATCTTTTTACTCAAGGTACCATTAGTTGAGGCTTCTGGTTGACTATTGCACGAGTCACCATGTTGTAAACACTCCATTTTAATTTTTTTTTACATATATATTTTAAGTTCTATTAATATTTATTTTGAACATGTAATTGAAAAAATTATAAAATAAAAATCAAAGCCCTAGTTTGTTTGGATTAAAACTCTTAATTATTTTATGATTAAAGTTCTTATTTGTTTTAAGAATCAAGATTTTTACTTGGATCAAAAATCTTGATTTGAGACTAATCTCATGTAAAAACAACCACGGGATTACTCATATAGGTTGAATTAAGAATTATTAAACAATGGTTGCGGAGAATATTTTGACAGACATGTTTTAAGACACAAATCTTTACTATGTTTTTTGTTAATTATATTTAAGTATCTTAAAATCCGTTCAATGTAAAAAAATACATTAATCAAATAATAAATTTAGGGATAATATATTTTTTGAAACTTTATAATATAAATTATTATGTTTAAGAAAGAAGGCGACATTTGTATATTTAACATTTTTTATTTTTTATTTGTATGCTACAATAAAGCAATATAAAAAAAATTATATGTTGAATATAAGTATATAAAGTTTGAAAAGTTAAACCAAATTTATATTGTAATTTATTGAATGAAAATAGTACGTAAAGAAAATGTAACATGTTTGATTTGAAAAAATTGAATTCTATTATATCTTAAAAGTAATCTTGGGAGCAATTTTCTTTTGTAATTAGGGATTCTTCAACGAATTCTTATTGAATTGAAGAAATAACAAATGATTTTTGTGCATTTCTTGCAATGTGTCGCTTGATGATTTAATAGATTTCAACATATATAATAAAAGACATGGATAAAATAAATATGCAAGTAGGTTAAATTAATTTTCAGTTATAACATTTGTTACATGAAAATAAAATAAAGACAATTATATTATACATATCTATTCCAATAATTTTTGACATTCAAGTTTAGGATCAAAGTTATGCACCTTAAACATTGTAAACTTAGTATTTGTTGTCTCAATATTATAATTTGTCACTTTTGTTTTGAACACAAAAATTTGAGCTATGAGATCTTCAAATATCTTTTGAACTTTATAATCTCCATTTTTTCTACATCATGTATATAACATTAAATTAAATTGAATATTGGACAATATTAAAACTAAAAAAATGATGTTATCTTTTATAAAATTAATAAAATTAATTTTTAATGTAATAATACATAACATATTGTTATATTAATATTGCATGTTGTATTACATTGTCTATACTGATTTTAATTGATATAGATATAAATGTTTTCTTTTAGAAAATAAAAAATTAATTGACAAAAACTAGTTATTACAAAAGCTATATATATGTTATATTTTGTAATATTAATATAGATAGAAATAAATGATATGTAATTTTTATTTTATTTTAATCTATATATAGATATAGATGTCTATCTTTTAGAAATTGAAATAGATAATTAATTTTTTTGTATTTTTAATATATATTTATTTTTTGAAACTTAAAAAACGATAATTATTATTTTATTTTAATACATTACACATGTCAAACGTATACACTGTCCACATAGAATGTTTTACTTGTACCCAAATATTTTGGCTTTTATCTATATATATAAGATGGTCAATAAAATTTTTTATATGTTATTAAATAAATTAATTGAAAATTTATCAAAGTCAATTGACAAGTCAAGATGAAACATAATATTTGATCAAAATTATGTGCTCATAATTCAATTAGAATTCTTTTATGAATCACCAATTTATTTTCCAAATAAATTGAAATAATTTAAATTTAACCAATAAAATTATCTAGATTACATCAATTACTCATGAGTCATATTCTTTATCTCTATTTATATTAATATGATTTAGAGATAAACTAAAAGGCTAAGCTCTTCAAAAACTTTCTCACTTCACAATATAAATATAGTTTTTTTGAGCTATTTAATAATTTAGAGAAAGAAGATTTAAAGACAACTAAGAGAAAAAGATTTGAAACTAATTCTTCAAAGGTTAAAGGGTCAAGAAAACCTTTCGAAAAAATGATTTTATTAATTAAGCTCTTAACAATTTTTTTCACAATCAATTGAGCTCTTATATTTCAATTTTCACTCAATTGAGCCTTTTTATATACAGAAATTGTTACGTCTGTACATGATATTCGTTACACGTGGTCAAAAATATAACGGTTTCCATTATGGAAAAGGGTTCAATTAAGTGAAAATTGAAATACAAGAGCTCAGTTGATTGAAAAAAAAAACATAAGGATTCAATTACTAAACCTTTTTTTTTTCCTCAAGGGTTTTTTTGACCCTTTTATCTTATTCAAAACTACCAATCCAATAAAGAAGAATTTTGAAAATTTAACAACTCTTAAATTTGGGATAAAATTTCAAAAATCTCTAAATTTTGGATCAAATTTCAAGATTTTAAGATTATTTAATTTTTAGGATAAAATTTTAAGATCTCAAGAAAACCCTAAATCTTAAGTTCAAATTAATTCAAATTTTGGGATGAAAATCACTTGAACTAGTTACTTTAGAAAATGTATTTTTTGTGTAATCAATAAGTTGTATAAAAGACTATGATTATTAATAAAATTGTAGTGCCTTTAACAATAAACCTTTAATGAAATTTAAATTTATATCATATAAATTATGGTTTGGTAGAAACTTGATATAAGTAAAACGGAGAAGAATAAGAGTAGAATGCAGGAGATCTAGAAGAATGAAGTATAGATACACGAGCTCTCTGTTGCTAGAGTTAAAGACTAGAAATGAATAAATATTGTAGAGAGAAGTTAAGGGAAAATTCTTGATATTTCATTCATGTGTAATCTTTTATTGTCATCCAGTTGTTATACAACTGTTGATAACAGTCATGAACTATAAACTGAAGAAACTTGATATAAGTAAAACGGAGAAGAATAAGAGTAGAATGCAGGAGATCTAGAGGAATGAAGTATAGATACACGAGCTCTCTGTTGCTAGAGTTAAAGACTAGAAATGAATAAATATTGTAGAAAGAAGTTAAGGGAAAATTCTTGAAATTTCATTCATGTGTAATCTTTTATTGTCATCCAGTTGTTATACAACTGTTGATAACAGTCATGAACTATAAACTGAATTAACAAATTTCCTGCCCAAATTACAATTAACTGATTAAATGCATTCTAAATACTCTCACTCAATTTAACTACTAACTTTTTCAAGCTAAACTTCTAACTCTGCTTCCAGTTAAGCTGCTCAACTTCCTCTAACTCAACTTGTCACTTGCTCTTGCTTAGCTTCTCTACTCTCTATAATTCAACATGTATAAATTTTTTCCCTTTCAAAATAAGCTTTGTCTTCAAGGCTTAAAAAGATGGAGATCTTTGCTAAAGATCAAAGAGGAACTCCCAAGTGGCATTCTCAGAAAAGAGTTAGTCCAATGAATTAAAACTTGAGCACCTTGTCTATTCCCCTTCTGTACCATTCTTCTATCCAAAATAGCCACATATGCCAAAGCTAGTGTGTTTCCAAGTATCAATAGCTATGTTCCCAAGCTCGAAACAGACCTTAACTTCATTTTCAATTGAGACACATGAAATATAAGATGAAACTGCTTGACGGTGGTAATGCTAGTTTATAAGCTACTTCTCTCATCTTGTTCAATACTTGATAGGGTCCAAAATACTTAAGAGCCAATTTGTGGTTTTGCTTGCTAGCCAAAGAGTTTTGTCTACATGTCTACAATTTCAAATAAACCCAATCTCCCACCACAAATTTCCCGTCTCTCTTATGCTTATCAGCTTGTGCTTGTATTCTAATTTGAGCCTTTTTTAGGCGATATTTCAACAACTACAACTTATTTTCTCTTCCTTGTAGACGTATATTAACTTGATTCACCATGAAATTGTTAGGCAAATAAAGTAAACAGATTGGAGGAGTATATGCATATAAAGCTTCAAATGAAGTGATATTTATGGCTCAATAATGGGAAGTATTGTACCACTATTTAGTTAGAGATAGGTAACTTGCCTAAGAGATTTAGGTTGATCTCCATTAACACACCTCAGAAATGTCCCCTACCCTCGATCCGCTTCTTCAAATTGACCATCCGTTTGAAGATGATAAGATGTAGACATATTCAAAGAAAACCCTTGCATCTTAAAAAGCCTATGCCATAATAGACAGTCAATATAGGGTCCCAATCACTCACTATTACATTGGCAACCCCTAGAGCTTAAAATATAATTTGTGTACACTTGAGCGACTATCAAAGTAGTATACAAATGTTTAAGACTTACAAAATGGGTATATTTTGTAAGTCTATCTACAATTAATATGACCTTATTCTTAAAACCATGAAACCCTTAAATGATGTCTACACTAGCAGCTCCATGTCGTTGAAGGAATTGTCAATGGCTGTAACAATCCTGCAGGTGTTGAGGTTTCATACTTAAACCTTTAACATACATCACATTCTCGAATCACCTACCTCATTGCCTCTCCATATCTTTTCGAAAAAAAATAATGCATAGAGTTTTTTTTTTAAAGGTGGCTTGCATTCTTAAATGTCCCTTTAAACCTCCCTCATGGAAAATCTTGATAATCTTAAGTCGTAATGCCAAATCTTCAACCACAATTAACATTCCTCTTCTAGGTTGTCCACCACATATAAAGAGAATTAGAAAAAGTTTGTTCCTTTCACTGAATAATATTTTGGCTTTATTTAAGATTATTCTGCCAATGACCTTGCAACTCTTGCATCAACCTTGTTGAAATAATAGAAACTGCTATGGCCATTAATTCATTAGAATTAATTTTGGATAAAGCATTCATAGCTTCATTCTCCTTTCCCTTATAACTAATATTATAGTTATAGCCATAAGCTTAGTCAACTGAGAATGTTTCCCAAGAAATGTAATCTTTGTTATTATAGATGCTTCAAGCTTTGATGATTAGTTATAATACTAAAGTGTCTTCTAGCCAAATAATGATGCCACTTTTAACTACATGAATTATGACGAACATCTCCTTTTCATACATTGAAAATTTTTAGTGCTTGGTTAAGAAAGATATACTAATATATGCAATAGGATGTCCTCCCTGCATCAAGAGAGCTCCAATTACAGTGTTGGAAACATATGTTTCCACCACAAGTATAGCTATTAGAAATCTAGTAGTGTTAATCTTGGTGGAGATACCATAGCTTGCTGGAGATTATAGAATCCTTTAATAGCTTTTTCATTCCATTTAAATTGATTTGTCCCAAGAAAATCAATTAGGGTTTACTTATTTGGCTAAAAATCCTTGTAAACCCCTTGTTATAACTAATTAACCCTAAAAATCATCATAACAAGCTTATTGTCTTTAGTTGTGCCCACTACTCTACCGCCTCTATCCTTTTTAGGATAAGTTGACACTCTTTGTGTAGAGATGAAGTGTCCTAAGTATACCATTAAGGTTTAAGCAAAATAGCATTTGCTTTTGTAGCTAAGAAACAATGTTGTTGCAATAATATAAATTTACATTCCTAGTGTTCCACATGATCTTGTAGACTCTTGCTATAGATCAAAATATCATTAAAGAAAACTAGTATAAACTTCCTTAAATGAGGTTTGAATATGTCATTCAGTAGGCTTTGAAATGTGACTGGAGCATTTTTAAGCTCAAATGGCATCACTAAGAACTCATAGTTGCGATTATGAGTTTTAAAAGTTATCTTAGGAATGTCTGCTGGCTATATTCTAATTTGATGATATCTAAACCTCAAATTTAACTTAAAGAATATTAATGATCGTGTAATTCATCCAAAAGTTTGTAATGCCCGGAAACATGGAATTTATGGCTAATTTAAATTTTTACCTTGTTACTTAATTTCTCTTAAGGTATATTCCCACTCAGTGTCAGTTTACCTCTTATCTTACTGTTATCACTCTTTCTTGTATTCGATTATACTTGTATCATTTTATACGAAAATTCGACAACATAACCTTTTATATATATCCCTATCCTCCGGCAAAATTTTCAAAGCAAATATAAATATCCACAACCAGTTGATTTTACTTCCATTTACAAATATATATACAACCCTAATTACATCCGAAGCCTTTACTTATACACAAGTATCTGTACTACATAAATTATCTGGATACAAAATGAATTATATCTCACACGTGTATAAGAAATAGCCTAGGGAGAGTCTCGTCCACTAGCCTATGTCACGTATGCAGCAGGCATTGGCAACTACTGTAAGTAATCTGAAAGGAAGGGAAAAGAGGGGGTGAGCTTCAACTAGTCCAGTAAGGAGTGCATTTAAAACAAAAAGCAGTAAATCAATTCATTCGTAAAATAATGGTATAATGCGCAACTCAGAGTATGTGGTAATAATCAACCGAGTATATATACTCAAAACATCAACTCATAATAATATGGAGACTAGGAATTTACTATTCCTGTCATGAAAGAAATCACCACTCCATCCTCAAAAGAGGGCATCCTTCGAAGAGGGAATCAAGTCATCCTCGAAAAAGGGCATCCTCCGAAGAGGGAATCAAGTACCTATGGCCATGGTAAGACTATAGATTGGACCAGGGTCATACAACATCATCTCGATGTGTAATGACCCAAATTACACACATTTCGGTTGAGCTACAAGTCGATATTAGGTCAGAACAATACTCAGTTTGATTAATTAATTTCTTTCTTAGTAACAAATTTAAACAAAATATGCTCACATTCCCCATACACATCTCGTATGCATTACTGTACTTATAAAAATTTTAGATACAAAAGAATTTCTTAAAACTGGGTATACATTCGATGCAGAAATATGCTCTGCGAAATCATAATAGTGCGGAATGCCTAACTAACGAAAGCGATCCCAGCTACAGAAGGACTCTGTGGAGGAAAGTAAGGGGGTGAGCTCAACATGCTCAGTAAGAAAAACACGTGGTAGGTAGATAAATACACTACCTATATACTTATGCCACAAATGAGTTTCTCGTAAAATATACTAAAAATTTTCAGTTCAATAAGATCAGAAATGGAAACCCACAAATAGTATCTTCACAGTTTACTGTAGCAATTTAGCAATTTCACAATTTCGAACTTCAAGAAGTGAAATACACAGTTTCAAATCACAACACAATTCACATTTTCATTTCAGAAATTTCAGATAGACGAGGCAAAGCATTTCACACTATATCAAATATCAGAAGTGACTATTGGCCAATGTCGGTGACTCTGGGCAATTCACGGGTTAGGTGTGCTGGGATGTCAGGTGCTGTGGTAGTGGTCAGCTACCCAAACGGCTTACACAGTACACTATTTCCCAGTAACATGGTATATCGTACACACATGCACATAGCATGGTACATCGTACTTCATGGATCTCGACATCATTCACCATTCAGTATAATTTTACTATTCATAATTTCATATAATTTCACTGCCGCCTTCTTGCCTCAAATCACGTGCAAGCAGGTAGTGCAAGATCACACAGTAATACACACCTGACAGGCATTGTTGTAACATCAAAACACTTTAAATCACGTGCAAGCAGGCAGTGCAAGATCACACAACAAAACACGCTTAACTGGAACGGTTTTGACCTCAAATACTTTAATCTCAATTAAACTCATAAAATAGAGTAAAATGGGCTGGTCTTTCCATTTTTCACAAAATACGATTTTTCAGTATAATTATGAAAATTTTAGATTTTTCACAAGTAATTTTAAAACTACTCAAATATTTATTTAAATAGGCTCGATAATACTATACCTGAAATCATGTTGTTTTTACGGAGTTTTAAAACTCTTCCTTAAATTCCAAAACGTAAAATCGACCTAAGGTTTTCTATAATTCAGGCGACTTAAAATTTCAGTCCTAAAGCTCGCAGTCTCAAATGCCCAGAAAATATACGCAAATATTTTTTAATAATTCACGAATATTTTTCTACAGTAAAAATATGACCTAAATTTATATCTATAAAGTATCAGAAAAATACGTGAAATTTATCTCTAGCAGCACATGAAATTTTCCTCACCTCGGCGCCTGTCCGTAGTCCTCGATTGCCTAAGTGGTGCGGATCAGCGGGTCCGATCTGCTTGGGTTATTTCCACCGGATTTTTTTTGAATAAATATTTTCGAACTATCTTCCCCAAAATTTTTTCAATTTTTAAACCTCTGTAACTCGTTTCCTATTCCCAAATATATACATATATACACACACACACACACACACACACATATATATAGACAAATATATACTCTCTTTTATTTTCTTTTTCTCTTTTTTTTTTTTTCAAAATTTCCTTCTCTTCTTGCCAAAACCAATTTCTTCTTTGTTTCTTCTTCCCTTTTGTTTTCCAGTATCACCCGAGGACACCGTTGAGTGACTCCCTTCACCCTCTCGGCGCTGCCTCACTCGTCTCCTTCTATGCCACTTTGTTTGGTGTTGGTGGTCCCTTCAAGTCATCCTTGTTCCGGCTACCAGTTCTAGCTTCCTTCGTCTCAACGTCTCCTTCCCGATCCTCTGTTCACCCCTGTCTCTTCTGTCCAGTTTCTGTCTCCTCTACGCTTCAGTTCTAGCTTCTTCTTCTCATCTTCCTGGTTTCCCCTTATCCTTTTCTCACGCCTCTTTCGTCGTTCACCTCTTACCACCATCGTCATCTTCCTCCTAGTCACCCCGTTTCCATTCTGGCAAACGAGACAGAGGTGTTCTGCCTCTGTCTTCATGCTCCTTTACTTCCTTTTCATTCTGCTCGGCTCGGTCTCATCCTTCCCTTATGCCTTTGTTTCCTGATTCTGCCTTGTCTTCTCTGTTCAGCCTTCACCTTACCACCCAAACCAGCATCATTTCCTGTCCTAGATAGCCTCAACAACCCTCTCATTCCCTGTTACAGCCACACTCCCTACTCCAAGAAAATGGCCACGCGAGTCTCCCTTGTTTCCTCGTTTCACAGCCTTCCTTACTACCCGGCACAGCGTCGTCATCCTCAGCTTTCCTTCCTTCTGCTTCGGGTTTCCTCTCCTTCGCTTGTGCATCTGCCCTTTGTATTTTCTTATTCGACAAGTCTCTTGACTTCATTAGTTTCTTTGCCTTATTTATTTCTTTGGTCACCTCCGCTGTGCTAGCAGTTGCAGCACGCAACCTTCACTTCACCATTCTCCTGCTTTACCAGTTTCGTTTGTCTCTCTTTTTCTCATCGAACTGCTGCAGGTTTTCCTGCAACAGCACATCCTTTCCATTCCCGTGTCTTTCCTGCTGTAGTCTCAGTGTTGTTATTTGTAGTGCTTTACAGCAGAACCTCACTAACCCCCAATTTTACCCTTTGTCTATCGATTTTTTTTTTCTTAGGTTCCCTCGTTTCCTACATAGCTATTCATATGTGCCTACATATGTTTATATCTATATCTATATGTGTATATGCAAGTAGTGTATATACCTATACACATATGTCTATTTAGTTATTTGACTAGAAGAATAGATGAAACATGGCACACACATATATTTATATGTACATGTATGTGTATCCATTTTATTTATTTATTTATTTATTTTATTACTTTCTCTATCATTTTATTATTATTATTATTATTATTATTATTATTATTATTATTATTATTATTATTATTATTATTATTATTATTATAAGTATGCTATATGTACTATAAATGCTTTAAAGGAATATATATCTCATTCATATAAGTTTATTTTTATTCCCCCATAATCATTTATTTTTGGAGCTAAGGTATTTTAATTAAATCAATTCGTTCCAAGTCTCACAATTGGAACAATATAATTCTAATCTAAATCTTTGACTAATGAATTGCATCTTTAATCCTGCTGACGAATTGCTATTCATTCCTAAAACCAAATACAAAAAAAATTTCATGGTGTTTACATTCTCCCTACCTTAGGAAATTTGGTCCCCATATTTAAAATTGCATCAGTTCTAAAAAATAGTGTGGGTATTTCTCTCGCATTAAACTTCCTGATTCCCACGTGACCTCCTTTGAGGCGTGATACTGCCACAGAAACTTGACCACAGAAATCGTCTTAGACTTCAATGCCTTTTCTTTCCTATCCAGTGTCAGAACCGGTTTCTCCATATACGTCATATCCTTTTCAACTCCAACAGTCCACACTTAATCACATGTGTCGGATTCAGATGATACTTGCGAAGCATTGAAGTGTGGGAAAACGTTGTGGGTACTCGATAATTCTGGCAGCAACACCAATCTATTAGCTCATCTCCCACTCGGTTTAAGACCTTGAAAGGTCCAATGTATCGGGAACGCAATTTTCCTTTCTTTCCAAATCTTGTTACACCCTATTGAGAGGAGAAACTTTCAGAACATCAATTCTCCTACTGAAATTTTTAAGGATCTTCATTTTTGGTTAGCACAACTCTTTTGTTTGCTCTGAGTTGTTCTCAATCTTCCATCAATTAATTAAATATCCTCAGAAGCTTGCTTAACCAAGTTGGAAACAATACTCTTCCTTTCACCTACTGCTTCCATCTAATCGGTGAATGACATTTTCGACCATACTACACTTCATACAGTATCATCTCAATACTTGAGTGTTATATGATATTATGTGCAACTTCTCTAATTGGCAATTTGTCCTTCCAGGAGCCTTTAAAATCCTGGCACATGCTTTCAATTCCATATAGGCATAGGTAATAATCTCATAGGCTTTTGGTGCTCTACCTTAACCTACTGACCTATGAGACATTTAATCCCAATTTCAGTTATTTCTTTTATCGTACTTGATTGCCAATGTATTTTCAGGAGATTTGATAAGTCTTTACTATTTTTCGGATTCATAGTATATCTCTATAAATGAGCTTCTCACTACTTCAATTCCTTTAACTATAGATCATTTGGTACACAATTCTGTTTTTAAATCTCAATAAATTATCAGTACCAATACCAAAACCTGTTGTAGTGCTCATCTGGGTTTAATTAGTTACCTCAATACGGTGCTTAAAAATACGCTGGGCCTGCTCAATTCGATCAATCAAGTCCAATTTTCAACTCTCAGGCTCGCTAGCACGAAAGAAATGTCAGTATAAGAAAGGAACCACATCCAGTTGAGGTTCACTAAATATTTCAATAACTCATGCCCTTGACTAATATACATAACACCATCCCGAAATCACTTTTGCTTAAGGCACTAACCCGAGTCACTCCCTTTTTCCTTGTATTAGATAGCCTTTGTGAAATTTAATATTTAAACCTTCATGATCAGTAGAATTCCACAATTCTTTGCTGCACAAGTGATGGTATCCTGACTTCAAACACGAATATTACAACTGTGAATTCTAGTTTATGGGTTAAGGATTAGGTACCTCTAGACGCCGTTAAGTCTCTCAGGCGGGGAGGTATTTTGAAATACCTTTATTAGCCATTAGATCTGACCACATAACTAATGGGTATAGAGTTTCAAGATTCAGTCCCAATAGAAAGTAGGATACCAAAACTTATCGCAATTTCACATTTATCCTTTAGACACAATCCATTCTCAATCATCTTGCTTAATCTGAATCATTTCACATACTAGAAATATTCCCACATTGTGCATGTCTCTTATCCAAAATATGATCTATATTCAAAATTTATCACACCTTAAAATTGATCTTATCTCATATATCAATTATAACGGAACCCTTTCCTTACTCAAATTGAGTATCGCATTCGAAACATAAGCATATACAATTTATAATTCTTAGATTTGATACGTAATTCATATTCCAAAGTCTCCTTATACCCCAAACTCTGAATTATCTTGACAGTTTTGGGTCTTTCCCACTGATCTATAATGTTTATTTAGGGAATTCCAATTGACACCCATTCTTATTACAACGTGACCCAGAGACTCCGAGTCTCCTTAAAAATTAATGCCAGTACACTCCAAAATGGATCACTCAGTCAGATAATCCTATTTTCATGTAATCCTTGTAATGGCTTTTTCAGCATTTCTAATTCAATCAAAGCCACTGAGTATAGTGGTCTAAATAATTAATTCGATACCAGGTGCTAAATCAGATTTAGAACTTCACCGTTCAATTTAGTGGTAACTCTGATAGATCATTCGAACACGTGTCGAAAATCCCTCTGTCTACTGGGGTGTCTCTTTTCTCCGAACACGCCCTATCTTTATCAATCATATAAGCAGTGTGACCTTCACTTATACTTTTAGTTCTGTAATTCATCTTTTCAGTTATAGTGACTTTACTCTATCACTCTCATTGCTTCTTTAGTACATCTCTTTTTTGTCACTCTCTTTACCTTTTCATTTTCTTAGTAACCTTGAAATATGCATTTCATATCATCACAGTTGTGCCTTGCGCATTGCTTCCTTAAAATAATATCCAATGGGGCTATTTAGCTCGATTGAGGATCTTAGTACCTCGTACGAGTTTCTTAGACTTCCTCCGTTTCACATCTTTACTTTCTGGATTATACTCCTTTCAAATCTATTTAATTTCATATTCGTTCTCGAACTTGTTTCCTTATGTCCGATTCACTGACTTCATCTATAATTTCCACTTTATTCATCGGGAATGTGCTACCACCTAAGGGCTTATAGAAACATATGCATGAAATTTTTTGATGTCAGCTCTCGTATTAAATCGGGGGACTTCCCTCTTGTTGGCTCTACCGAGAGGGGGGGTGAATCGGTTTTCTAACAATTATGGTAGATTTTAAATTAATCGCAATTTAAACACATGATAATGAATAAAACAGTGCAATATAACAATTTTAATGCAAAGAGAGGGAAAGAGAAACAAACACAGCGACTTATAGAGGTTCGGCCAACTCTTGCCTACGTCCTCTCTCCTTGACCTTCTTGTCAAGTGGATTCTTTCTCTCTTTCAATAGAGTTTACAAAGTTCCTTTTTCAGGTTAAGGAATAACCTCTCTACCCTTAACAATACAGAAAATGTATTCACCCTTTTACAATAACACTCACTGAGGAACAATCCTCTTTTCTTTTAAGGTGTGGATGAATACAGAATAAGGCTTTTCAGTGGGTAGGACTAACAAAGCTTGTAGTACTTAAGCTTGTACAATAAATCTCAATTAATGAGCAATAGGGATACAAGGAATGAAAGAATTAAAGCTTGAGAATGTTTGGAATGTTCAGTGATAGTCTCTCTCTGCTTTGTCTTCAATGCTTGATTATATCCTGAAGGTTGGGTAGTTGGAGCATTAAATGCAGTTTTTCCCGTTGAGATTTGAAAAAAATAGCCGTTGGGAACCTCCAGTGGTCAGACAGATCGATCTCTTATCTTGGCCAGATCGATCTCTTAGTTTTGAATCCTGCAAGATCAAAGCATAAACACACAGGGAGATCGATCTCATAGGTTACCAGATCGATCTCTCAGTTAGAGTATGAGAAGGCAGATCGATCTGTCGAATATCCAGATCGATCTCCTATCCTCTCTGTTTGAGGAAAGATCGATCTCTCAATACACCAGATCGATCTCTTAAGCTCTCTGACTTTGAGCAGATCGATCTCTTCCTTACCAGATCGATCTCCTAAGTTCTCTGACTTAGAGCAGATCGATCTCTTAACCCTTGCAGATCGATCTCTTTTTACCTTAAACCCTTTACACCGTTTTAAGGCTTGCCAGATCGATCTCTTCCATCATGAGATCGATCTCTCATCAAGTATAAACCCAGGAGATCGATCTCTCACACCTCAGATCGATCTCTCATCAGCAGAACTCTAAGTTCTGGTCCTGATATCTTCTAAACATGTTTGTATACTATCTTAACATTATTGTATTAACTTGTTTTGTCATTTCAAAATACATTAACTCAACAATCTCCCCCTTTTTGATATGACAAAACTCATCCAATAAACATGTTTAGTGAATTTGCAAAATTCCCCCTTTTTGTGAGCTTTTGACTTTGTTAAAGATTTAACTCATCCTTAGTTAAATCTTAACTCCCCCTTAGTTAGCTCTAGCTCTTAACTCTAACTCCCCCTCAATTAAATCATCCTAACTTCCTTTTAAACATTTAAGACATGTTTCTTCTCCCCCTTTTTGTCATATCAGTCACAAAAGATCGAAGACTCATGGCATTTCAAAATCAATATTTGCATTAACACATCCAATATTCAATCAAATCACATTTCATTTAAGCAAATTTTTCACAGAAAACATCAAGTAGCTTAATAATGTTGTAACTACACTAAATTAAAACACCTAATGCCTAATGTGAGGGAGGATCACGATCCAAAAGCTCCTCAACATGCGTGCGTGTTACTTGGAGCTCATCGAACATCGCCTCTTGAGTTTCTTGAAATTTATCGAACATCGCCTTTTGAGTGTCTTGAATCCTATCCACTCGTTGAGTTAAGTCCTCGATCATACGCCGCTGAGTGGTATGTCCTTCATCGATCCTCTGACTGAGGTCGCTTATCATCTTCACGATCAGCTCCAAGTCAGCAGGAGACGATGTTTGTGCAGTTGGCGCAGCCGTGGAGGACGACGGTTCTGGAGCGGGTGCTGCAGGTGGGTGTGCTGGTTCAGCAGTGTGGTCATCCTCAGCCTCAGCAGGTTGCTGTTCTTGCTTTTTCGTCCACTCTCCCCGGAAATCTTTGTAGTACCCCATATGATGTAGGGTCCCAATGTTAAGCTCGCTTTTAGGAGATGGAAGTTCGCCAGTTTCGCCGCTGCAGTCGATGCCAAGGCGACGGAGAAGATAAGCCACTGGTTGTGGAAAAACTATTGTGGTAGCTTGGCCACTCACAATCTTCAGCCAATCTTCGTATATGAAGTGAGGGAGGTTAGGCTTTTGGCTTGTGGTGTGAATGTGATGAAGCCAGAACCGATCTAGACGCCTGACGGTTGAGTGGCGGGTACCGTAAAGGCGGAGATTCCACGAGATTATGAGGTGGAGTAACCGAAGGTGCATTGGAAGGTTACTCGCCTTGTCCCCGGGGAGTTCAAACGCAAAGGGGACTTCCTCATCCTCATTAGTTAAGCCTTCATCGCGTATATCAAATACTTTGGCTATAACTTCAGAATCAATTAAAATGGATTGACCCATGACGAAGGTTTTGAAAGCAAGGATTTTGCAGGTGTCATCGGGGTCATAAACGAGTTCGGCATTTGAAAAGAATGCACGAACGAGATTTGGAGGGACAGGAGTGTTGATTTTCAAGAATTTCGCCCAACCAAATTCCTCAAATTTCGATAAATAGGGAAAGTCTATGCGGTTGAGGAAGGAAAAATCGATAGGACGCCAATGCTTGATTGGCATAGTTGAGAAAAATTCCTCATACCGCTTTCTTTTGGCTGGTGTTCTAAAACACCGATTGAAAGAAGCGAGTGGAGGTGGAGTGGGTTGGGAGGAAGAACCTGCCTCTACATTGGGTCTAGGTGGTTTGGTTCCTGCTCTCTTAAGCCTAGGCATTATTCTAGACCTTAAAGATTTGATAACTAAATTCAACAAAAAGAAAGGCAATGAAACAGTACCTAGGTTTGCCCTAGACGCAAAACAAACACAAATCGAAGAAGGATTTTGAGAAAATCAGTGAGAAATGTAGGTTACTATACCGAAATTTGACACCGAGACGCAAGGAAGACCGTACGAGGATCGATCTGAGGAGGAATTGAAGAAGAGGATGCGAGGGAATTGGAGAATTTGAATTTTAGGTTTTGGGAGATTTGGGGATTTTTCGCTGGTATTTATACTCCAAGGCATAGGAGATCGATCTGTCGAGGCGACAGATCGATCTGGTACTCCCAGAAGCGAAGAAAGATCGATCTGTCGTAGGGACAGATCGATCTGGTCGCAAACAGAGGCTTAAGGAGATCGATCTGGTACATGCATAGATCGATCTGTAGAATGCGGAAGCTTGATGAGATCGATCTGTCGTGTGGACAGATCGATCTGCCTCTAAACAGAGACGTAAGGAGATCGATCTTATGGTTAGAAGATCGATCTGCTTAGCTTAACCTTGATAATTTAGGCTTGTTTAAGGGATAGAGATCGATCTATATCTCAAGGAGATCGATCTCTCATCCTTTTTGCCAGAAAATCTTTGCAAGAACTCATTTAAAATCAATTTGAAACCAAGATTTTTGAAACACAAAAAATCCTAAGGCTTATCCATGAGTCCTAATTCACCTCTAAGGATACAAAACCTATCTCTATCAAGGGGTTTGGTGAATATATAAGCTATTTGATGTAGAGTATCAATATACTCTAAGATTATATCCCCTTTTTGTACATGATCTCTAAGGAAGTGATGTCTAATTTCTATGTGCTTGGTTCTGGAGTGTTGTATAGGATTCTTAGACAGATTAATGGCACTGGTATTATCACATTTAATAGACACTTATTTCATGTCAATACCATAATCTCTCATTTGTTGTTTAATCCACAACACTTGAGCACTACAACTACCAGCTGCTATATACTCAGCTTCAGTTGTGGACTGAGCTACACTGTTTTGCTTCTTGGAGAACCAAGAAATTAACCTATTTCCTAAGAATTGGCAAGTACCTGAAGTACTTTTCCTATCTATTTTGCAGCCTCCAAAATCAGCATCTGAAAATGCATGAAGGGCAAAAGTAGAGTCCTTGGGGTACCAAAGTCCTAGTGAGGGAGTATCTTTGAGGTATCTAAAAATTCTCTTAGTTGCCAATAGGTGTGATTCCCTAGGAGAGGATTGAAATCTAGCACAAAGGCATACACTAAACAATATATCTGGTCTACTTGCAGTTAAATAAAGCAATGATCCAATCATAGACCTATAGAGTTTAGTGTCTACACACTTACCACCTTCATCTTTGTCAAGCTTGATGTTGGTGCCCATTGGAGTGGCTTGAGGTTTGCAACTCTCCATTCCAAAACGCTTGAGCAAGTCCTTGGTGTACTTTGCTTGATTGATGAAAGTTCCATCCTTTGTTTGCTTCACTTGAAGTCCCAAGAAGAATGTGAGTTCTCCCATCATGCTCATCTCAAATTCCCCTTGCATGATCTTAGCAAACTCTTGACATAAAGACTCATTAGTTGAACCAAAAATAATATCATCTACATATACTTGTACAACTAGTAAGTCCTTATTTTTATTTTTGATGAATAATGTGGTGTCTACCTTTCCTCTTGAGAATCCTTTTTCTATTAAGAACTTTGACAACCTTTCATACCAAGCTCTAGGAGCTTGTTTTAACCCATAAAGTGCCTTAGACAATTTGAAAACATGTTCAGGAAATTCATGATTTTCAAATCCGGGAGGTTGCTCTACATAGACTTCTTCATTAATGAAACCATTCAAGAATGCACTCTTTACATCCATTTGATATAACTTGAAATCTTTATAACATGCAAAGGCAAGTAACATTCTTATTGCCTCTAATCTAGCTATCGGTGCATATGTTTCATCATAGTCTATGCCTTCCTCTTGTCTATAGCCTTGAGCAACTAGCCTAGCCTTATTCCTTATGATCACACTATTTTCATCCATTTTATTCTTGAATATCCATTTAGTTCCAATTATTGAGTGATCACTAGGCCTAGGAACTAGTTTCCATACTTTGCTTCTCTCAAATTGATTTAACTCTTCTTGCATTGCTAGGAACCAATTATTATCCTCTAAGGCTTCATTGACATTCCTAGGCTCTATTTGAGATACAAAGGCTATATATTGGCACATATTCCTTAAGAATGACCTAGTTCTAACTCCAAGAGTTGGATCTCCTACTATTTCACAATCTTTTACATATCCTAACTCTCTTGGTGCTCTAGGTTCTCTTTCTAAAACTTCTATTTCTTCTTCATCTTCTTTATTCAAATCAAGCTTTTCTAGAAAGTCATCTTCTAAGCCTTCATCAAATATCTCAACATTTTCATCATTGTTGGTTGAATCTTTAGATATATTATTTGATTCATCAAATACAACATGAATAGATTCTTCAACCATTAATGTTCTTTTGTTATAAATTCTATAAGCCTTTGAATTCAATGAATATCCTAGAAATATTCCCTCATCACTTTTGGCATCAAATTTTCCTAAATTATCTTTTCCATTATTTAGAACAAAGCATTTGCAGCCAAAAGGATGGAAGTAACTAATGTTAGGCTTCTTACCTTTGTAGAGCTCATAAGGAATTTTCTTTAGCATGGGTCTTATCATAGCTCTATTGATTATATAACATGATGTGTTTATAGCTTCAGCCCAAAAGTACTTTGGCAAGTTATTTTCACATAACATGGTCCTAGCCATCTCTTCCAAAGTTCTATTTCTTCTCTCAACTACACCATTTTGTTGTGGTGTCCTAGGGGCCGAAAAGTTATGACTAATTCCTTGATCATTGCAATACTCATCAAATCCTATATTTTCGAATTCTTTGCCATGATCACTTCTAATGCTTGTTATTGTATATCCTTTTTCATTTTGAGTCACCTTTGAGTAAGTTATGAATTTCTCTAAGGCTTCATTTTTTACTCTCAAAAAGAACACCCAAGTGTACCTAGTGTAATCATCAACTATTACAAAACATAGTGTTTCCCACCTAGGCTAGTGGTTCTAGTTGGTCCAAATAAGTCTAAATGCAGTAATTGAAGAGGCCTAGTGGTGGATACACTATTCTTAGGCTTAAAAGTTGTTCTCTTGTGTTTTCCTTTAACACAAGCTTCACATATTTCTTCATGATCAAAGGATATTTTGGGTAAGCCTATAACTAGATCCTTTCTAGCTAATTTGGTTAGCACATGCATGCTAGCATGACCTAGTCTTCTATGCCATAACCAAGATTCCTTTTTGTTATCTACCATTAAGCATAAGTTTTCGTTTTTGAGTTCATTAAGGTAGACTATATATATGTTACCTTGCCTATGACCTAGAAGAAGAATTTTATTTGACTTAGGATCTATAACATTACATTTCATGCAATCAAAAATTACTTTGTAACCTTTGTCACAAAGTTGACTAATGCTTAGCAAGTTATGCTTTAGACCCCTAACAAGTAATACTTTTTCTAAAGAGAAATGATTATTACCTATTGAGCCACTTCCTTCCACTTGGCCTTTGGAGTTGTCCCCAAAAGTGACTTCTCCACCAATTTTCGATTTGAAGGAATTGAAATGGCTTTTATCACCAGTCATGTGCCTTGAGCATCCACTATCTAAGTACCAAGCTTCTTTTGTTTTAGCTTTGTGGCTATGCTCAATCTCCTACAACAACAAAAAATAAACACACTCAAGTCTTAGGTACCCAAATTCTCTTGGGTCCTTGAAGGTTAGTAAATGCAATTCTTGATCCCATTGGGATCCATTTTGCTAATGCATCGCAGTCCTTGGAATGAATTACCTCTTTTGGAATCCATATCCTTTTTACAATTTTTCCTTTAAGATTCCTCATCTTTATATTGCAATAATGTGACTTATGTCCCTTCTTATTACAATATGAACAAGTAATTGCAGGTTTATTCATGCTCTTCCTAGCAATAAAACTCTTAAGATGGGTTTCCCTACTTTGTGCATTATACCCTAAGCCATTTTTGTCAAAAAATGCCCTTTGGGTTTCTAACACGCTATCTAGCTTTTGTTGCCCCATGTGAAACCTATTAAAGGAGTTATGTAAATTGCTATTTTTCTCCTTAAGGTCACAAATTTCTAGATTTGCAATCTCTAGTTTCTTCTCACATTTCAATTTATCTTGTAGCATTATCTCATTTTCCCTTTTTAATTTAGATATTAACTTTTTATACTTCATGCTCATAGATTCATACTCTAATGCTAAATCATCAAATGCATCTTGCAGTTCATCAAAAGAGTATTCATTGATATTAGATGTTACCTTTTCATCCTCATCAATTGCCATGAAGCATAGGTTGGCAATGTCCTCATTTGATTCATCATCGGAGCAGTCACTGTCACTCCATGTTGCTACCATCGCCTTCTTTTTATGAAACCTATCATTGGATCTTTTGAGGAGAGGGCAGTTAAATTTTATGTGTCCAGGTTTTTTACATTCATAACACACAATAGAGTCTTTTCTACCTACTTCCTCTTGTTCTCTCCTATTGTTTCTCCTATTGCTATTACTAGTTCTCATCCTCATGAATTTATTAAATCTTTTGGCAAACATTGCCATCTCAATATCCTCCTCACTGCCACTCTCATTTTTAATTTCCTTTTCAGCAGTGGATTTTAGAGCAACACCCACTTTCTTGGGTGGCTCTTCATTTCTTTTAAGCTTCATCTCATAAGTTAGCAAGGAACCTATTAATTCATCTAAGGATAATGTGTGTGGATCCTTAGATTCCTCTATTGCTGTTACCTTAGCTTCCCATGACTTAGGTAAGCTATTTAAAATTTTCTTTACCATTTCAATGTTAGAATATATTTTTCCTAAGGATTTTAGTCCATTAATTACGTCTGTAAATCTAGTGAACATATCACTAATCGATTCTCCTTCCTTCATTCTAAAGAGCTCATAATCATGTGTGAGCATACCTACTTTTGTCTCCTTCACTTGGGTTGTACCCTCATGAGTTATTGCCAATTTATCCCATATTTGCTTGGCATTATCACACCCGAATACTCTATTATATTCATTAGGACCTAAAGCACAAAATAATGTGTGCATAGCTTTAGCATTTAGCTGTGCACATTTAATGTCATTAGAATCCCATTCATCTTCTTCTTTGGGAATATCTCTTCCCTCTATTTTCTTTGTAGGGATTTGAGGTCCCTTAACTATAATTCTCCATACTTCATAGTCATTTGCTTGAATGAATAGCATCATCCTAGTCCTCCAATATGAATAATGTTCACCATTGAACATGGGAGGTCTAACCGTGGAGTGCCCCTCTCCTATCAAACTAGTTGCAACATTGTTAAGAGCCATTTGATCGTTTTCTAACTCTTAGGAAGTTGTTCCTACGTGATTAAAGAGTCCTAGCTCTGATACCAATTGTTGGCTCTACCGAGAGGGGGGGTGAATCGGTTTTCTAACAATTATGGTAGATTTTAAATTAATCGCAATTTAAACACAAATGATAATGAATAAAACAGTGCAATATAACAATTTTAATGCAAAGAGAGGGAAAGAGAAACAAACACAGCGACTTATAGAGGTTCGGCCAACTCTTGCCTACGTCCTCTCTCCTTGACCTTCTTGTCAAGTGGATTCTTTCTCTCTTTCAATAGAGTTTACAAAGTTCCTTTTTCAGGTTAAGGAATAACCTCTCTACCCTTAGCAATACAGAAAATGTATTCACCCTTTTACAATAACACTCACTGAGGAACAATCCTCTTTTCTTTTAAGGTGTGGATGAATACAGAATAAGGCTTTTCAGTGGGTAGGACTAACAAAGCTTGTAGTACTTAAGCTTGTACAATAAATCTCAATTAATGAGCAATAGGGATACAAGGAATGAAAGAATTAAAGCTTGAGAATGTTTGGAATGTTCAGTGATAGTCTCTCTCTCTGCTTTGTCTTCAATGCTTGATTATATACTGAAGGTTGGGTAGTTGGAGCATTAAATGCAGTTTTTCCCGTTGAGATTTGAAGAAAATAGCCGTTGGGAACCTCCAGTGGTCAGACAGATCGATCTCTTATCTTGGCCAGATCGATCTCTTAGTTTTGAATCCTGCAAGATCAAAGCATAAACACACAGGGAGATCGATCTCATAGGTTACCAGATCGATCTCTCAGTTAGAGTATGAGAAGGCAGATCGATCTGTCGAATATCCAGATCGATCTCCTATCCTCTCTGTTTGAGGAAAGATCGATCTCTCAATACACCAGATCGATCTCTTAAGCTCTCTGACTTTGAGCAGATCGATCTCTTCCTTACCAGATCGATCTCCTAAGTTCTCTGACTTAAAGCAGATCGATCTCTTAACCCTTGCAGATCGATCTCTTTTTACCTTAAACCCTTTACACCGTTTTAAGGCTTGCCAGATCGATCTCTTCCATCATGAGATCGATCTCTCATCAAGTATAAACCCAGGAGATCGATCTCTCACACCTCAGATCGATCTCTCATCAGCAGAACTCTAAGTTCTGGTCCTGATATCTTCTAAACATGTTTGTATACTATCTTAACATTATTGTATTAACTTGTTTTGTCATTTCAAAATACATTAACTCAACACCTCTGAGCTCGACTTTCCATTTCAATAACGATGCTACAAAAGCTACTTCTTTATAGTAGTGCACTCTAAAAATTCATGTAGCTTCTCCACAAAAGTTGTAAAAACAACTTTCTCGGTAGAGTTACTTCTAAAATCATCAAGATTTTCTATCTCATTCATCCAACCCTCTGAATCACTGAATTCTTAACCTTATTGAAAAACAGAGGCTTAAACTTCTGAAGTTGTCTCTATTAGGTTTACAGTCTTACCCAACGAATCCATATAAATTCTTCCAATTCATTTATTCCAATTTTTCGTCACATTTGAATTTTAACTCCAGTATATAATAGTGTACTATTTCTCGAAGTTGTCTCAGTCTTGCTCCCCATCACACCTTAATCGATATCATTATCACGGGGTCACTATCACTTGACCCGACAATGTCATCATTATTTCCATGTCCCGCTCAATTTTTACGAAGCGGACTCCAAAATTTTTCCAGTGAATCTATAAGGTGTACACTCAAACGAGAGTTCACTACACCTCTCGGGCCTATATCTATGGCCTCGAGGAATGGTTCATTTCCACATGCCAATATGGCTGTAATATTAATCAGTCATATCTATCAGTTTCCCTTCATTCACTGACATAATTTTCAATAAAACACAGCTAGGTATACCCGTTTGTATCTAATTAATGTACAATAATGTTGGGGATGTGAACTTTCTACGTCTTTTTCACTTTTAATATCGACTCGTATCAGGCCAACCTTGCTCTGATACCACTTCTGTAACGACCCGAATTACACACATTTCGGTTGGGCTACAAGTTTGATTAATTAATTTCTTTCTTAGTAACAAATTTAAACAAAATATGTTCACATTCCCCATACACATCTCGTATGCATTACTGTACTTATAAAAATTTTATATACAAAAGAATTTCTCACAACTAGGTATACCTTCGTTGCAAAAATGATCATAGCTACAGAGGGACTCTGTGGAGGAAAGTAAGGGGGTGAACTCAACATGCTCAGTAAGAAAAACACCTGACAGGTAGATAACTACACTACCTATATACTTATGCCACAACTGAGTTTCTCGTAAAATATACTGAAAATTTTCAGTTCAATAAAATCAGAAATTGAAACCCACAATAGTATCTTCACAGTTTACTGTAACAATTTCACAATTTTGAAACTTCAAGCAGTGAAATACACAATTTTGAATCACAACACAATTCACATTTTTATTTCAGAAATTTCAGATAGACGAGGTAAGACATTTCACACTATATCAAATATCAGAAGTGACTATTGGCCAATGTCGGTGACTTCGAGCAATTCACGGGCCAGGTGTGTCGGGATGTTAAGTGTCGTGGTAGTGGTCAGCTACCCAAATGGCTCACATATTACACTATTTTCCAGTAACACGGTACATCGTACACACATGCACACAACATGGTACATCGTTCTTCATGGATCTCGACATCATTCACCATTCAGTAAAATTTTACTATTCATAATTTCATATAATTTCACTGTCGCCTTGTTGCCTCAAATCACATGCAAGCAGGTAATGCAAGATCACACAGCAATACACGCCTGACAGGCACGGTTTTAGCATAAAAAATCTTTAAATCACGTGCAAGCAGGTAGTGCAAGATCACACAGCAATACAAGCCTGAATGGCACGGTTTTAAGCTCAATTACTTTAATCTCAATTCTGCTGATAAAATAGAGTAAAATGGGCTGGTCTTGCCCTTTTTCACAAAACACGATTTTTCAGTATAATTTCAAAAAATTTTAGATTTTTCACAAGTAATTTTAAAACTACTCAAATATTTATCTAAATGGGCTCGATATTACTATACTTGAAATCAGGCTGTTTTTACGGAGTTTTAAAACTCTTCCTTAAATTCCAAAACGTAAAATCGACCTAAGGTTTTCTATAATTTAGGCGACTAAAATTTTCAGTCTTAAAGTTCGCAATCTCAAATACCTAGAAAATATACGCAGATATTTTTTAACAATTCACGAATATTTTTCTACAGTAAAAATACGACCTAAATTTATATCTACAAAGCATCAGAAAAATACGTGCAATTTATCTCTAGCAGCCCATAAAATTTTCCTTACATCGGTGCCTGTCCGTAGTCCTCAATTGCCTGAGTGGTGCGGGTCAGCGGGTCCGATCGCTCGGGTTATTTCCACCGAATTTCTTTTTAATAAATATTTTTGAACTATCTTTCTCGGATTTTCTTTCAATTTTCAGACCTCTGTAGCTCGTTTCCTATTCCCAAATATATACATATATATATATATATATATATACACACACAAATATATACTCTCACTTTTCTTTTCTTTTTCTCTTTTTTTTTCAAAATTTCCTTTTCTTCCCGCCAAAACCAATTTCTTCTTTGATTCTTCTTCTCTTTTGTTTTCCAGTATCACCCGAGGACACCATTGAGTGACTCCCTTCACCCTCTCGACGCTGCCTTACTCGTCTCTTTCTCTGCCACTTTGTTCGGCGTTGGTGGTCCCTTCGAGTCATCCCTGTTTTGGCTACCAATTCCGGCTTCCTCTGTCTCAACGCCTCCTTCCCGATCCTCTGTTCACCCCTGTCTCTTCTGTCCAGTCTCTGTCTCCTTTACGCTTCGGTTCTAGCTTCTCCTTCTCATCTTCCTGGTTTTCCCTTCTCCCTTTCTCATGTCTCTTTCATTGATCACCTATTGCCACCATCGTCATCTTCCTCCCAGTCACCCCATTCCCATTCCGGTAAGCGAGACAGAGGTGGTCTGCCTCTGTCTTTATGCTCCTTTGCTTCCTTTTCATTCTACTCGGCTCGGTCTCATCCTTCCTTTACGCCTTTGTTTCCTACTTCTGCTTTGTCTTCTCTGTTCAACCTTCACCTTAGCACCCAAAGTAGCATCCTTTCCTGTCCTAGACAGCCTCAACAGCCCTTTCATTCCCTGTTACAGCCACACTCCCTACTCTAAGAAAATGGCTACGCGAGTCTCCCTTGTTTCCTCATTTCACAGATTTCCTCACTACCCGGCACAGCGTCGTCCTCCTCAACTTTCCTTCCTTCTGCTCTGAGTTTCCTCTCCCTCACTTCTGCTTTTACCCTTTGTATTTTCTTCCTTGACTAGTCTATCGGCTTCATCAGTTTCTTTGCCTTATTTATTTCTTTGGTCACCTCCTCTGTGCTAGCAGTTGCAGCACACAACCTTCATGTAAGACCCGAATTTAATTAAAATACGAAAATTAAATAAGAAAAGATGGGGGATGTATGAAGGAAGGTCAGGTAAAATTGATTTCCGAAACAAGAGCAGGGGTAAAATGGTAAAAATACCAAAACCCGGTATTAAGGCGATAAGAAAATTTTAATTAAAAATAAGGATGTAAGATATCTTGATCGATAATGAGGAAATTATACAATTTGGGTCAATTGATCAAGATTCGGAAATTTTAAAAATACCAAAAAATTACCGGAACAATATCTCAAAAAACGTGAAGAAATAATATCGAAAATTTGGAGGAAAATATATTTAATAAATTAAATTTAAATTAAATAAATTAAATTAGAATAAAAATAATATAAGTGTAGATATTTTGGATTTTATGGAGTATTTTAATAAATAGTGTAAATAAATTGTAATAATAATAATAATAATAATAAAACAAAAAAAAAGAAAGAATCTGAAAAAAAAAAACAAGAAAGAATCAGAATGTCGGGGAGAGAGAAAGAGAAGCAGCGAACGGAAGCCAAAAACCCGAAGAAGACCCGAGGGAGACCGACGAGCCGTCCGACGGCCAGGCTAAGGGTCGGAAAAGGAAGAGGAGAGGCCGACAATCTCCCTGGCACCGGCAGCACGACCAACCGACGGTGAAATCCGGCGAATCGGGGAGAGAAAGATCGACGTAGATAAGAGCTCGGTCCCGACGAACGGCGGTGTCTTGGCTCCGATCCGACCCCACAAAATGATCCCCAGGCCGAGACGGCTCTGTTGAGGCCATTGGATGCTGGCGAAACGGCGGGAATCGCCGGCGACGGCTAAGGGAAGAGAATGGGTTTCCGACGCCGAGGAGAAGAGGCCGAACCGACGACGTTCCGGCGGACTTGGGTGAAACCGAGGGTAGATTCGTGCTGCGGACAACCTCACAGAGCTGCTGGCGGTGGAAGCCGGCAGAGAACCGATCGGCAAGGCAGTGAACCGGCGGTGAACCGATCGAACCAGAGAGAACCGACGGTCTGAATCGGTCCGAACCGGACTGAACCGGTTCAGCAAAAAGAGGGGAAAAAAGGAGAAAAAGGGGAAAAAGAAAAAGAGAAAAAAATTGGAGAAAATTTCTGTGATGCAATCGAGCTTCGGGTAAGTCAGTAGTGGTCGAAATTGACCCAATTTAAATTTCGGAGTATTTAATTTAATTAATTTTGGGCTGAAAACTTACCCGAAAAAATTGTGGAATTTTGTAGCTCGACGATTGGCATCCACCAAGAGCTCGAGACAGCCTCGATTTGCGGACTAGCATGGAATCTCGGGTAAGTAACCCTTATTTACGATAATTACCTCGTTATGCGTGATATTGATTTGATTTTCGCATAAATTGAATTAAATTATGGAAATTTAGATAAATTGTCGTAAATAATAAATTTAGCTATTCGAGAGTTAGAACGAGGCCCAATAAATTGTTGGAGGGCCCAATGAGCCCCAATAGGCCTCGATAAAGTGAAAATTAAGTGGAAAACGGGCTTAAGGCCGATTAAGGCCCATTAAGGTGCAATCGGGCCCAATAGGGGTAAATGGGCCCAATGATTTAAATTAAGCCCAGAAAATAGGAAATACAATTAAATTGTATAATATCTGACCTGAGGAATATTGATACGCAGTTCCGAACATTTGATTGGGAGCATATCGGACTGCGCGACGAAACATCAGTGGAAAGGTCAGACTCGACAGGAAAATAAGGTAAGGGGATTCTACGGACTGCTAGAGGTAACTTTACGCAATTTTAAGTTCATTTGCAGTCTTTAAAAATTACCTGAAGGGTCTAGAGGTCAATTAATAATTTTAGTGCCTCGAATGGGCAAATTACCAAAATACCCTTGTTAAGGGTAAAATTTACAAATTTAGAAAAAATTGGGAGGAGCAAGAACAAGAGGTTCTTGCTCATTCTGGAGGTGTTTTGATGCATGCATTAGTAGGCTGGCTAACCTTGAAAGAAAATGCACAGCATTGCATACTTTCAACGTGAAATTGTTTTGAACACTGTTTTGAGGAAACAGAGCCGCCTACGTGTTTTATTGACATGTGACGTGCTAGAGCTCAGCTTGTACGATATTTTCGATTTGTGTGATGCACGCATTAGTGCTGGAGCGAGAGCTCGCACTAGAGTTTTACATACATAGGTGCTGGAGTCCAACTCGCACCAGATTCTTATATATATATATATATGATTTTCGTGACAGGGTGCTAGAGTCAAACTCGCACCATATTTTTATATGATTTTGAGACAGGGTGTTAGAGCTTCGCTCGCACCAGATTTTTATACGGTTTGCATACAGAGTGCTAGAGCTCAGCTCGCACTAGATTTACTTAATTTGATGAGAGTGCTGAGCATCGCTCGCACTGATTTTATGAGAACATGTGATGAGCCGTGCTTGGAGCATCGGGTAGACTGTGTGTCA
The DNA here is from genome assembly GCA_033439115.1 of Firmiana major. NCBI lineage: Eukaryota > Viridiplantae > Streptophyta > Magnoliopsida > Malvales > Malvaceae > Firmiana > Firmiana major. Next base: position 36,913,140 of record CM065909.1, read on the forward strand.
CCGATTAAATAGGCCCGCACGTGCATTTTGAGACATGGCATGTTAAAAATAACCTGATGAGCCCGAACGAGGGATAAGGGTTAGAGAAATAACCTGATGAGCCCGAACGAGGGATAAGGGTTAGAGAAACAACCTGATGAGCCCGAACGAGGGATAAGGGTTGGAGATTCACCTGATGAGCCCGAACGAGGGATAAGGGTTGGAGGACCAACTGATGAGCCTGAACAAGGGATAAGGCTGGGGGTCCACGGAGTACGATGTACCGTGCAAGTAGCATGGAGTACGATGTACCGTGTGGTATCTGTGTGATACGTTGGTATCTTTGTGATACGTTAGCATCTTCGGATGCATGGGATCGGATAAGACTGACGGGATGGATTGACCCACCACCCGGGCGGTTCCTGATCATGGGAGAACCCGCACACTAGGATCCGTGTAGCTGAGGAACTCCCGAGGACACATATGGCCATAGTCCTGGTTATTTGTCGATATACAGACGTTGCCTAGTCTCGCATGTCAACGATTTTGATGAGATCAAACTGGGTTTTAAACTAAATTTGCATGATGGTATTTCCATGCTTTTCAAACCCATGTGTGAATGTAAACCGATTTTCATGGTTTTGTGTGAGTCAGGATCACCCGAAGGAGGGGTCGAGTCCTGACTTTATTGTGAAAATTTTAATTGAGAAATAAATGATTTGTAATAATTGCATGTTGAATTTTCCGTGCAAACTTGATTTACATAACATCATAATTCATATCATTTATTTTAAAATGTGTGGAGAAGGGTGGTTTACACATGGCACCACGTTCATGTAGGTAATATGGTTACCTACTTGTTCGTAGGATTGCCTTACTGAGCTTGATGTGCTCACCCCTTTCATTTTCTCCCATAGATAATCTCCAGTTGAAGTTGAGGCGACTCAGTACTGCATTCCGGATATCCCCTGCTGCCCATCAACATAAGGTATATACACTTGTACATATTGTATCTACATAAGCATAGCACAGTAACATGTTTGTAAGTGTCTCTAGGGGATGTATAAATATTGTAGACATTTTATAAATGACTGGAGAAGAAATAAGTTAGATGGTAAATGTATGGTGGGACTGGCATTGACGCACAGCCCAATTTGTTAGTGGAGTGTGGTCACGATCAGAGGACAGGTAAGCAATGAAAGAAAATAATAAAACGTGAAAAATTAACTCTGATTTTTGGGTAGATTGGGTCGTGACACTTCACTTCACCATTCTCCTACTTTACCAGTTTCACTTGTCTCTCTTTTTCTCACCGAACCGCTGCAGGTTTTCCTGCAACTGTACATCCTTTCCATTCCCATGTCTTACCTGCTGCAGTCTCAGTACTCTTTCATGATATTTGTAGTGTTTTACAGCAGAACCTCACTAACCCCCGATTTTATCCTTTGTCTATCGATTTTTTTTTCTTAGGTTCCCTCATTTCCTACATAGCTATTCATATGTGCCTACATATGTTTATATCTATATCTATATGTGTATATGAAAGTAGTGTATATACCTATACATATATGTCTATTTAGTTATTTGACTAGAAGAATAGATGAAACATGGCACACACATATATTTATATGTACATGTATGTGTATCCATTTTATTTATTTATTTATTTTTTATTACTTTCTCTATTGTTGTTGTTGTTGTTGTTGTTGTTGTTGTTGTGTATATACCTATACATATATGTCTATTTAGTTATTTGACTAGAAGAATATATGAAACATGGCACACACATATATTTATATGTACATGTATGTGTATCCATTTTATTTATTTATTTATTTTTTATTAATTTCTCTATTATTGTTGTTGTTGTTGTTGTTGTTGTTGTTGTTGTTGTTGTTGTTGTTGTTGTTGTTGTTGTTGTTATTTATTTATTTTTTATTACTTTCTCTTTTATTATTATTATTATTATTGTTGTTGTTGTTGTTGTTGTTGTTGTTATTTATTTATTTTTTATTACTTTCTCTATTATTATTATTGTTGTTGTTGTTGTTGTTGTTGTTGTTGTTGTTGCTGCTGTTGCTGCTGTTGTTATGGTTGTGGTTGTGGTTGTTGTGGTTGTTGTGGTTGTTGTTGTTGATGCTGCTGCTGCTGCTGCTGCTGCTGCTGCTGTTGTTGTTGTTGTTGTTGTTGTTATAAGTATGCTATATGTACTATAAATGTTTTAAGGAATATATATCTAATTCATATAAGTTTATTTCTTTTCCCCCATAATCATTTATTTTTGGAGCTAAGGGATTTTAATTAAATCAATTCCTTCCAAGTCTCACAATTAGAACAATATAATTCTAATCTAAATCTTTGACTAATGAAATGCATATTTAATCCTGCTGACCAATTGCTATTCATGGGTAAAACCAAATACAAAAAAATTTCATGGTGTTTACACAACGCCACACAGGCTGTATCTCATATAAATAAAGGAAAACATCATGATAGACATATAGAATTTGCATAACATGGTCAAGGTCTAGCCCGATCCCAGGCCATCGGCTAGAATTTCCTTGGTTATCACTCAATCGACCCCCTGGTTTCCCTGACTCGCATGCTATTGAGCCTATAGTCTCCAAACGTACCATTATTATACTAAAAATAGTTTTGCAATCATCGTAGAGCTTAAAATAGTTTCGCTTCATAAATCTCACACACACACACACACACACACACACACACATATATATATATATATATCTATTTCTCCACGAAACTTTAAAATCACAAAATCAAGCTTAAATAAAGCAAAACATGCACTCTGGTAAGAAAACTCGGGCTATAGGTCTTTCTTGGGGTTTATGCTGATTTTATAAAACATTTTCATGCTATTATTGCTCATTTGTGGATAAAGAATACTCGTGTTGAAATCGGTTGCATCCCTTACCTAAATAAGGCCGAGGCAGCCCTGACTCCCTAGGTGTCGGGTTCACCTCGTTTTACATGCCAACTTCTCGAGCTGTCCAAAACAATTTCAAAATCATCAAATGATGCTCAATTTCATCTTTACTTCATATTTACATTCATTTGAAACTCAAACAGGGTCAATCAGACCATTTTTCAGTCATTTTTCCTATTTTCTCAGTTTAAGCTATTTCAATAATTTCTTTCCATCAAATTTATAACTTATCAACCCAATAGCTTAAACATTAATTCCAAACTCCATTTAATCATTCACAACACCCCAATTGTCAAATTTTCACACTTTTATAGTTTTTCACTTAATTGAGCTATAAACCGAGTTTCTCAGTATAAATTTAATTGTCCATAACATTCAATATACTTTAAATTCACTATTTCTCTATCAACCCTTGGCTGTCCAAAACTACAAGTGTCCCTAGCAATTATTTCAACAATTCTTGCTTAACTAAATATTATCCTACAACATCAAATAATCACATATATGAACATCATCATCTTCCTCCAACTTCTTGCCATCTTTGACTCAACATTTTTGCTCAAAAAAACACCCTAAGCTATTAATAAACTGTAGACATCTTAAAATAATCCAACACAACAAGAAAAACAAACCAAAAAATTCCAAAATCAAAGCTTTCTCTCACCTTGGAATAGGGCAGTTTATGCCCCTGTTCTTCTTACTAGATTTTCACCTAGCAAATGGCCTCCTTTGTGGCTGAATTTTTTATATGTTATAGAAAGGTTAAGGAGGAATATTTGATCCCTTGACCATCACCTAAAAATGTCCAGAAGATGGCAGAAAAATTCACGCAATCCTTCTTCCTCAAGGATGCCTGCGACAGAAAGATAGGTTTGGTTCTCTCAGGTCTGATGTGGTTTCAAAGTGATTCCAGAGCCCTTAAAAGCTTAATGAGTCTAGTTTTAATTTGGAGATTTTCAATTTTTTGGAGATTCTGGTGGGCTTCAAATTGGGCAAACTCTGATGGGTATACAGGTTACTGGGCCAAGGCAGCCCACTGTCTTGTTTTGGAAAAATCCATAAAAATCAGGTTCGGCCAATTTTCTTCAAATTTTCCAATTTTCAAGTGTTCTACTATGTCTCTAGTGTCTCCCATAAAAATTTGGGGCCCACTTGTTTAAGAAAATTTCCCCGATTGAGCCTATTTTGCGCGATTAAGTCATTACCAATCAAAATCGCATAAGGTTTTCAGTTTACTTTAAAAATTCATTCAAACACAAAAACCTCATTATTTCCACTCCATCTTCATTCCCCATGTCTATTATGCCTTATGTTAATTTCCTATGGTCTCAGAATAAATTGCATGAATTTCTAAATTTTATTCTGAATTTATTCCTCTTACTAAGCCTATTTGCTTGGTTTAGTGTAAACTCGAGTTTCACTAGTTTTTTTACTTCTATCACCTTAGTTTCACTTTCTAATAATTAAAACATGCTTTAAAGCACACTTTTTGAGAAATACTTAAACTTGGGTCCTTACCTCGAAGTGCCTACCTCGAGCTTCGTGCCACTGTCTCGGGCTTCTCGAGCATTCTGGGCCCTACATGAACATTGACATGAGTCTTAGTGTCAAACCCAAAATTTCCATATTAGTAAGTAATTGAAAGTTAAGAAATAACTAAGTACTTGGAATAATGTAAACAGGCCCAAAGTGATCAAAGCGTTCGAGATTGTGGAACGGAGCCTGGTGGCACAAAAATTGAGGTAAGGCTCTAAGCCCAAGAATTTGCTTAAGAATTGTGAATATGTTCATGAAATGATGTTGGGAAGTGAAAACTAAAAGTAATGAAAGTGAAAAAGCTAATGAAGCTCGAGTTTACAATAAACAGAGAAAAAAAGGCTTAGTTAAGGAAATAAACTTGGAATAAATTATAGAAATTCAAGAAAATTATTCTGAGACCATGACAAGTTAGTATAAGGTAATATTGACTTGGGAAATTAAAATCAAGTGGAAATAATGAGGTTTCAGTGTTCAAATGAATTTTTAAAGTAAACCGAAAGCTTAAAGCCATTTTGTTTAGTATTGACCGAATCGAGTAAAATGAGCTCAATTGGGAAAACTTTCTTAAATAAGTGACCCCCAAATTTTTATGAGAGATACTAGAGACATAATATAACATTTTAGAGGTGAGTATATGGAAGAAATTAGACTAGAAATATTTTTTAAGGATTTTGCAAATCAGGCCATGGGCTGTTCTGTTTTCAGGAAATTGAACAACCAGCAATGTTGGCCCAAGTTGAGGCCCATCCCAAGGCCCAAAAATTTCAGCCTTCTACAGATTAAATATAAACTCCTTAAGATTGAAGTGGCCCTTGGAATAACCCCTAACACTTTAGCCAATTGAGAGAACCAGCTCCTTCTTGCAGCCATAGACGTTACTGTGCAAGCTTGCTTTGATGATTTTTTCGAGCCCCTTCCAGCCATTTTTTGACTTCGACCAAGAAGGCCCGATTCTTCCTACTTGACCTCTATATAACATATAAGTTCAGCTCTATTGAAGGTCATTTTCTAGGTGAAATCATAGAGAGAAAGTCAGGGGCAGAAACTGTCCCATTCATGAGGTGAGAGAAAGCTTGATTTTAAATGTTTTTGGTTGGATTTTTTTTTTTGGATGATTTTAAGATGGAAACTTGATGATTTACAATTGAGGAACAATTTGGAGAATCATAGGAGTGGTCAACTTTGGTCAAATGTAAGAGGAAGTTGATGAATGATGAAGATGATGAACTATGTTCTTACTTGATGATTTTTAAGGATTTTGTTGTTGTGTGAAATTGATGGAATTAATTCTAGGACACTTAAAGGTTTCGGCCAGCCTAGGATTCTTTTGTAAATGGTGAAATTTGGTTTGATTTAAGGTTGATAATTGTTAAACATTATACTGAAAAGTCTGGTTTAAAGCTTAGTTTAACGAAAAACTAAAAAGTGTGAAATTTGACGAAATGGGTTTGATGATAAGCATGAATTGTGAATGTGAATGAGTATTTAGACCATTATGATGGTGAATATGATGTTAGGAAAAATTAAATTGGTAAGAATAGCTTGAATTGGTACTTAAATCGGAAAAACCGAGAAAATGAGCAAAGTTGGCGAAAAAGTCGAGATTGGTCAAACTTTAAGAAAGTAAATGCATATTTGAATGTATTAAAGTAAGATTGACATTTATTTGATGATTTGATGTTATTTTAGGTAGCCTGGGTATTTGACATGTTAATCGAGACGATTCTGAAACCCGATAAAATTGCGTTGAACCAAGGCGAAAGAGGTAAGGGATGTGTTCTGAGTAGTATTGGCCTTCAAACACTCTACTCGATTTATCAAATTAGTTAGTATGCCCAAAATGTTAGAAAGAAAGATTTTTCGAATATGAAAAGCTACTTTTCTTTATAAACTGAAGAAAAATCCATTCTCCGAACACTTCGAGCATGTTTTAGGATGTTTTCTGATGATTTTAAATTTATATATGTTTTGAAAGATTGATATTTGATATGTATATGAGTATCTGGAAAAGATATCTATATGTATTTAAATATTTGGAAAAATGATATATGTTATATGAAAGTGATTTTTGAATAAGATTGTGGGGGCCACCTCTTGAATCCTATGAGAACAATGTGCCAGACAGTCGTCACATTTTATGAATGAGTTTTCAGTCATAAGAGAATTTGATTTAAACTCAATTTTATGAGCTTATGGGTTAATAAGCCCGAGAAAGAATTTCGAATGTTGTGTTTTGAGACTGAGGCATTATGTAAATCAGGACATCTGTCATGCATAGCTCGTGTGGAGTTTGGACCTACGTGGTGCATGCCTTTGGGAACTTGGGAACGATTAGTCCCTTGTGATGCATGCCAGACCACGTTGGGTATTGGTGTCACTCAGAGCTTTTTGATTCGTCACTCTCTGTTTTGGGATATATTTGTTTAGTGGTGTAGGGCATTGTAAAACCCTGATCTAGTTTACAATCCCTCTTTACCATGGCCATAGGTACCCTATAAGTTAAATGATCTTGACTTATGGTTAATACATGTAAATGCCTAGTCTCTATGACTTGTTTGTCTGATTGAAACAAAAATAATAAGCTCTATATCTGGTTTGATTTGAATGACCAATTCTATATCTGTTTCGATAAGAATCAGTTTTTGGAAATTAAGTTCTCTTATATGTTTGTTTGACTTCGAAGAAAAGTATCTGTTTGTTTGACCTTAAAGAATGTTTATTTTTTGTCTGTTCGATTTGAAGAAATGATAAGTTTCAGAATATGTTTGATCTGATTTGGTTTGAAAGTATGTATGTTTTTCGAAATGCATATGAATACATTGATTTTTTTACTAAGTATGGTACAAAGCCTTCTATTTTATGATATTATGCTTCTCACTGCTTTGATGCATTACTTACTGAGGAGATGAGCTCACCCCCCATTTCTCTTCCCCTTTCACTGTACTTTCAGTGATCTCATCTACACTTGAGCATAACAGTCATGGACAAACGAACCCGGCCCTCTTTTGGATTACTTAGGTATATTATACTTACTTTTCAGACATTATGTTAAGCATAGACAGTTACAGTAAAGGAAAATTTTAGGATGTAAGTTACGTGCAAATGTTGATAACAGAGTTGTAACTACGCAGTTTAATGACATGTATGTAACTTGATATTGTTAAGTATGACTATGATGATGAAATGTGTTGATGACTAAGAAAAGAAAGTAAAATCAACTGGATTGCAAATATAAACTGCGTTTGCACTTTGCAAGTGGGTAAAGTCCAAAATACGCCGTTATGTTGGCGAAATTTTTGTAAAATAAATTGGTTAAGTATTTGACATTGATAGGAATGCAACATAAGAAAAAGCTTAGAAAAGTTTAAATTAGCCCGTTTTTTCACGTTTTCGGGGCGTTGCAGTTTACATGGTTTTAGAGCAAGTGTTGTCTAGTACTGTCAGTGTCTCTAGTATAGTTAGATTACATCCCAAATTGTCTATGCTTGTCTAGTTATAGAGTAAGTGTATGTGTAAAGTTATGACTAAAGTTTTGGTATACGTGCAGGTAATTGGTCACTGAAAATATGAGTGGTAGGAGAGGCCATTCACGGAGTCAGGCACAGCCTCCTCCGCCACCTCCCCCTTAGCCCGAGAGCCCTACTTGATAGAATAAGGAGGCTCGAAGAAACCGTACAAGGTATGGGGGAAGGATTAAATGCTTTGACTGTCATGATTGCCCAGCAGTTCGGGGTAAATACTTCCGGTACTGATGCCACTCCTGTACCCATACCTATTCCTCTCCCACCACAGGACCCTCTGGCAGCCCCTGTACCTCAGCCTACAATCCCACAGCCTAGGGATGAAAGAGACACCTAGAGGCTACAAGACTTTCTGAGAATGAGTCCCTCAGAGTTTACTGGGGTAAAAGACCCGATAAAGGCTGAGGAATGGTTATTGGACCTAGAGTCAGTGTTTTAGTATTTGGGGTATTTAGAAGCAGAGAGGGTAACAATGACCAGCTATATGTTGAGAGGTCAGACAAAGTATTGGTGGAGGATGACTCAGACGATTATGGCTGACAACCCATCAGATGTCACATAGGATGCATTTCTCGACGCATTCTAGGCCCAATACATCCCGCTTACAGCATAGAAGAGAATGCAAACAGAATTTTTGAATATGGTTTAGGACAGTTTGACAGTAGATGTGTACAAGAATAGATTCACTACCCTGAGAGGTATGACCCAGACACAGAATGGAATGCTGCACGTCGGATTGAAAGATTTATGGTAGGATTGAGGTAAGGGATCCGAGATAGATTGTTGGGTTCATGGGTCACAGATTTCACAGATGCCTTGGGGCAGGCTCAAGAAATTGAAAAGGGCCTGGAGGTGATGCAAGCTGAACATGGGTACAGAGATAAGAGTCGAGATAAGAGAAAGAGAATTCAGACATCCCGATTTGAATTCAGACGTGGTCAGTCGAAGCGGCAGAGAATGGAGGAAGTTTAGTCAGGGGTTGAAAAACCCAAGATCCCAGCTGTTAGTATTGATGCTGCCCATGGTTATGGTACCGAGATACATAAGTGTAAGAACTGTGGTAAACCACATCCTAGACCTTGTCGTTGGCTTACAGGTGGCTGTTTTGGATGTGGCAAAGTTGGGCATCATATTAAGGATTGCCCGCAGATGAGAACTCATGCTCATTGGGAGTAACTAAGACAAACGGGGAGACAGATACAGATACAGATTCCTCTGAGACTAGCTCCACAGAGAAGAGCTACAACTGTCGAAAAGGGTAAGAGACCCGTCTCACAAGGACATATGCAAGCTATAGATGAGGAAACAGCTGCCACCTCCTCAGATTCTATTAAAGGTACACTGATGATTTGTTATTGCTAAGCACATGTATTGTTTGATTTAGGAGCCACACACTCCTTTATCTCCCCACAGTTTGCACAAAAACTACACTTAAACCTAAACCTTTGGATCATATGTTACGTATCAGTACACCCATGCACGAATCACAGTTGACCAATATAATGTGTAGAGAATGTGAGATTAAGGTAGGAGATAGGAAATTGTTAGCAGATCTAATTTTATTAAATATGTCAGGTTTTGATGTAATCTTAGGCATGGATTGATTAACCACCAACCGTGTAAGTTTAGACTGCTACAATAAGACCTTAACCTTTTCCTTACCTGAGAAGTTTGATGTATGTTTTATTAATGAGCAATAAAGTGCATGGTATTAAGTTTGATGTGATTATAAGGTGTTAAAAGTGTTTGAAAATTTTTGATTGTGTAAAATCTTGTGAAGGTTATGTTGCTTTGATTTTTGAAAATAGTTGAAAACCTCCAAGTATCCAAGATGTTCCGATTGTGTGTGAATTTTTCAAGGTATTTCCAAATGATTTGCCGAGGTTACCACCAGAGAGAGAAGTTGAATTTGCAATTGATCTGGTACCTAACACTCCGCCTATCTCTAAGCCACCTTATCGAATGACGTTGGTTGAATTGGAAGAACTGAAGAAGCAATTGCTAGAACTACTCGATAAGGGATTTGTTAGGGCAAATGTATCTCCATGGGCTGCTCTGGTATTGTTTGTCAGGAAGAAAGATGGCAGTATTCGCCTATGTATTGATTATAGGCTGCTGAATAAGGCAACGATAAAGAATAAGTACCCCCTGCCAAGAATAGATGATTTGTTTAATCAGCTAAGAGGGGCTTTAGTTTTCTCTAGGATAGACTTAAGATAGGATTACCATCGGTTGAGGATTAAGGAAGCCAACGTACCAAAGATAGCTCTTTGAACTCGATACAGGCATTATGAGTTCTTGGTGATACCCTTTGGATTGACTAACGCCCCTGTAGCCTTTATGAACCTAATGAATGATGTCTTTCGGGAATTTTTGGATAAGTTTGAAATTGTATTTATTGATGATATATTGATCTATTCTAAGACCCAGGAGGAGCACAAGTAACATTTGAGGATACTTCTCAAGACCCTCCGTGAAAAGAATTTGTATGGAAAATTCAATAAGTGTACTTTTGTCACGACCCTCAAATTACTGAAAATCCACTACAAATTTTTCATTTTTCGTTCCACTATTTATTGTTTGTTCTTTACCCGTACCTTACTTGATCGTGAACAGCTATACCACCAACAGTTGGGCTGTGAATCGGTGACAATCTCATCCAACCAAACCATTTGAAATTACAACTAATTTAAACGTAAACACTTGTATTACTTAATTAGAGCTGAAGTTTACATGTGTTTACAATTCTTTACATCCCTAAAAGTTACATTCAAAATATTACTATGCTATGGCATGTCTAGATATAAAACTATACAAATGTGTACACCTTGTATGATGGGATACAACGGACGCCAAAATCCAATCCTCAATCGCTCTCTATCTACTGAAAGTGCTCTGCAGGGGGGGAAAATAAGGGGGGGTGAGCAAACCATGCGCTCAGTAAGGAAATTAATACGAGACTAGTGCCCACTCTAAGTGACCTAGACGTTCTATCCGCAAAAGGCATGAGTGTACAAGTAATAATTGGATTTGAGTCCCGAATTATCGTCCCACAGAGAAGTGATTAGCCTAATTAACTATCGGTTAATCTTACCCTAAGTATATCCTAGCAAATTATGAATTTTTAGGGAGTGATCTACAAGGCTAACAATACTGAAAATAATAAAAACTATAAACTAAAGAAAATAAGACCGAGCTAAAATTACTTACAGAACTCCGAGTAATTAAAAGCATTAACCTACAAAAGATAATTAAAACAATTAATTAACGCAATTAAAATGCATATATGAAAATAAGAAACAAAATTAATTAAACTAAAATTCAACAATCCTAAAAATAAAATATGCATGTAATTAAAAGAAATGCAAATTAAACTAACCTAAAGTCTAATGAAATAAAATCCTATTAACTTAAGGAAATTCTTAAATCTAACTAAGAAATTAACTACCTATATAATGATCTTAAATTAAATCTAACTCTAACTAATTACTAACACTAAAACAAAATCTAGTTAATGCATGAGAAATAATATTTGGATTAAATTTTAAAATGAAGACTAAATTAAAAATGCATGAAACAAATTTAATCTAAATTAAATGCAACTCATAAAATAGTATACTAAAATTAAGTCCTAAAACCTATGATATAAAGTTAACTATTAATTAAAAATTAAAACTAAAAATTAAATTAACAAACTAAAACACTAGAACTAACCTACAATTATCATTTAACAATTAACCTAAATTAACAACTAATAAAAGGAATGAAAACAATTAAACAAAACAATATAAATGCATTAAACATTAAATTGCAAAGATTTCTTAAGAGCCAAACGTGGCCTTGCTCGGTTTGCAATAAAATCAACTGCCCCGATTATGCACTGCACTCGGTAGATGGTGCATGTCCATTCCTGCTCTGCACCAGTCCTGCTCTGCTCCACTACACGTCCTCGGCATGCTACCTCCTGCCTTGCTTCTATCATCAGCAAGCCATGCTCCAACATGCCAGTCCCACATTTGTCTTCTTGCATGTGTTGCCAGCTCCTGCTCTCGGTTCCTGCTCCACTACTGCTCTCGATCCTGCTCAGCTCTATTCCCTAAACAACTCTAGCCCCACACGCATCAGCTATTCTCAATGCAGAGAAGAATCCAGCAAGCATACAGCAATAGTTCCTGCTTTAGTTGCCCGATCCCTGCGCCAATACCCTTGCTTCACCTTACTGCTTAGCAGTTTGCATCCACTGTCTTCTTCTGATTAAGCTCAGCACAATGTCCTGCTCAGCTCCTGGTACCATGCTGCCAACAGCACCTGTGTAGTACCGTTTGCTTGCTTCTGCTCCTGGTTGCTATTCTGATGCATTGCACTGCTTCCGTTACAAGAACATTAACGCAGAATAGAATTCTGCAGCTACAGTCGTGCTGCCAACAACATTCTATCCAGGAGCCGATACTGAATCTGCTTTCATGCCGGCTCTTGCTTGAAGTCTATCTGCAATGAACTTGATCCTACAGGCATGTCTCGGACAGCAGCTGTTTCCAGCAAGAGAAGTCGTGCAGGTGGATCCAACACCGCCTACTGCTTTCCAACAACGCCACGCTTATGTCCGCAGCTGAGATAGATCAAGTAGCTATTCAAGTCACAGCACGTTCCACCTCTAGTCGCAATCCAGCAGCTGTGAATGGATTCCACAAAGATAACCAAAACAACAAAATGAAGAGAAGAAAACGAAACAAAACAAATGAACAGTAACATCGTATGGAAACAGAGCAGAACAAAGGATGGTTATCTAGCTACTGCGCCTTGTTGTGATCCGTTTACACCGATTGGCAACACTCCCATCAGCTTCAAAAGTCATGGCCCCCTCACGATTCAACTGCTGTTTGTGCAACAGATAACACCACCTAACATAAGCTCCTCGGTACTACACGTCCATAGAGACAGGATGCAGCAAGCTGATTGTAAGAATATGCAAAACACGGTGCAAACAGTAAATAAACACTGCTCTACAGGAATCTAGCAATACATATGAGCAGTACCCGATTAACAATGGACAACTATATAGCAGTACACAATAATGCAGAACAAAGAGTAAACACAGAAAAGCAAGCTCACCCGATAGAAATACAAACAGTAAAAAAAAATTGATTAATCTTAAGCTGTAAATGAACAAAACAAGGAATACAATGATCCCCTGACTACATATTGCTTCAACCGTCGATCATCCATCATCGTTCCACTTTGCAAATGGTGCAGGATCAATGGATAGCATCAAACCCGCACCACAGCACAGAACAATCAAATGGCAGTCATAGACGAAGCATAGCAACCTTCCAGCTCTCGATGAATGAGCAGTTAAAGAAAATAAAATTGAATAGGAATCAGGAATAACTAATAAAAAGAAACAAAACCTTGCATTAAAGAAATAGCATGTATTAAAAGCTAGTGAAATGGAAACTTTGGCAAGCCGAGAGCAACAAAAGAAAAATCTAAGCTTTTTATGAAAATGGAAATTTACATGAACAGTAACTAAAACAACCATGAAAAATGCTAATGAGAAACCTTTTTAAAGACATAAGAAAAACTATTCTAAAACTATTCTAATACTACTCCTAACTTACTTCTACCCTAAAACTACTTGAATTTTTCAATTGCCATCATATTCTATTTATATACACACTTAGGGGTACAATGGTAATTTTCCATCCTAGATGAGTTGGCATTGTTTGGCTACTTGTCTTCCTTTGATTTGCTGCAGAGTAGATATTTCCATATCACTCGTCTTTTTGTCTAATTGGCTGTACGATGTGGCCCGGCGTGTGTCTTCTAGAAGGTTGGCACAGTGTCCGTCGATCTTATCGTTTCAGAGCGAAGAAAATACGGACACCTGGCATCACGCGTGTCCAGATGACTGGTGACTTGGTCTGCAAATTGGAAGTGGTTCAGTCTCCTTTAGCCCATTTTTAGCCCAATTTTGACTGAAACGAATGAGTTTCATCCAGATTTAATTTATTTGCACATTAAAGAATTTTAATTAAATTGAGGAGATAATTAATAAAATAATATGGGGATTTAAATAATTAATTAGGAAATTAAGCAAAAATAATTCTATTAAAAATGGAATTATCACACCCCTAAACTTGAGCTTTTTCTTATCCTCAAGCAAAACAAAAAAAATATAGGAATGATAATACTAAACATAATAATTTCCCCAATATTATCCTCAAAGAAAAAGTACATACTATGATCTCAATGACTCACAATTACAAGTCCAACATTCAGAATCATTCAATCATAAGTCCTAACCCAAATTGGACTTCTCGTGTGTGTGTGAAAATGTCAAAGCCACTTCACAGTACATTATCCGAATGAGATTATGCAAACACAGTGAATGCAAAGTCAATGACATGTGATCATTCTCATAAGTTTGCTTTTTACTTCTCTCTCCACTAATGTAGTCACACTTAATCAAAGATCAATAGGACTTCATTAAGCTTATAATGTAAGGCTGGGGCTAAGGTATGATAAAGTCGATTTAGGTTTAATTACCCCTTAACATGCATTACTTCTAGGATCTCCAATGTAAGAGCTCAAATTTATTTCCCCTAAACTTATTTATTTCACTAAACTTTTTATTCTATTTTTGTATTTTTTTTCTTTCTTCTTTTCTTTTTCTTTTTCTTTTTCTTTTTCTTTCTTTCTCATATATATATATATATATATATATATATATATATATATATATATATATATATACTCCTTCACTATGACTTAATACCCATATGTACATAGCTCACAATATATTCTAATGACTTTTCATGCTTTCGGGCTAAGGGATAAGAACAAAGTATTTAAGCTAAGGAAAAAAAGTAAGCAGGTGTATGTACAGAGAAAAACTTATTTAGCCTAGATGGGTGACTAGGGGTAAAATATGTACAAGGATGGCTAGAAAGGCTCAAACGATCCAAAGATGGCATAAATCATCTCCCTAATTAAGTGTGATCTAATATTTTGCATCGAGATCAGATCAAACAAATTCTAGAATATGATGCACAAAATCAACTGAACAAATGCAATCCTATGTACACATAAGCTTTCTGTAAATAAATATACCGATTCATGATATGACATGTGCATAAGATGAGGCAATCACAATCAAAATTAAGACAAATTCAAGAATTCAACTTCATGCTTTTCCTATAATCATGCTTCTTATTCAATCAAAGTCGGACTAAATCATGGGGTCATATCATCGGAATATGGAAAAACTACATGCTAAGCACTAAATCATCCCAAAATCAAATAATTTAAGCTCATATTTTCGAAAAAATTTTGAAAATTCTTTCTCAGATTTTTGAAAAATTTTTAAAATTTTTTCTAATTTTTCCCAAAATTGCTCAAGTGATATCCCCTCCCCCAAACTTAAAGTGCACAGTGTCCTTAGTGTGCAGATAATATAAGAATTTAAGCTCAAGAACAGAGTACTTCCCTATCTGATGATGATGAACAACTGAAGCTTGATTGAAATCGTAATACTAGAAAAGAAATCTGTAACATAAACAAAGAAAGAAATAACAGAAAAGAAAAAGAAAAAAAACTATATACAAAGTGAAAAGAAAAATACAGCCACTTCAAATGTAGCTGAAGAAAACAACACTCAGCAGCAGGACGAAGAGTAGGAGGGTCAGCCAAAATGGTGACAGAATATTGACAGTTAACTCCTCCTTAGCTTTATCTACTTCCCCCATTCTCTTAGATTTCTTGTACTCAAGCCTTATATCCTCCTCAATCTCCATCTTAAAACACTCTTGAGAGTCATCAGGGAGATTTAAAGGTTTGAAAACATTAAACTTCACTACCTGATCCTGAACTCTCATTGTTAACTCTCCCTTTTGTACATCAATTAAAGTTCTACCAGTTACTAGGAAAGGTCTGACTAGTATAATGGGGACTTCCCTATCTTCTTCCATGTCCAACACGATAAAATCCGCAGGCAAAATAAATTTGTCCACCTTTACCCGTACGTCCTCAATGACCCCCTTCGAATATTTAATGGAACGATTAGCTAGCTAAAAGGTCACTGTGGTGGGCCTGACATCCCCTATTCCTAACTTTTGGTAAATAGACCAGGGCATCAGATTGATTCTGGCTTCTAAATCACACAGGGCTCTACCAAAGAACAGATTTCCAATTTTACATGGTATGCTAAAACTCCCAGGATCTTTGAGTTTGGGGGGTAATTTCCTTTGGATAATTGCACTACATTCCTCAGTTAAGGCCACCGTCTCATAATCTTCCAATCTTCTTTTCCTAGAGAGGATGTCCTTCAAAAACTTCACATAACTTGGCATTTGCTCTAAAGCATATGCGAAAGGAATGTTGATGTGAAGTTTCTTAAAAACCTCAAGAAATTTTATAAATTATTGGTCAAGCTTTTGGTTTTGAAACCTCTGAGGAAAAGGTACTGGTGGTCTAACTGGAAGGGATGTAGTGGTAACATGTATAGCATCAGAGGATGAGGAAGGTTGTGAAGTAGAAGAAGGTATAGATTAAGAAGCACCTAACTTGGATTCTTTTGCAGCCTGATCCTAATGTTCCTGCTCCTTTTGAGCTGCATCTTTAGAACCTAAGGATTCTTCAACTATGGGCTATTCGGGTCTAGACTTAACTTATGGTTCATCTAGCTCTCTGTCGCTCTTAAGGGTGATGGCTTTCACATGTTCTTTACCCTCCCTCTGCCTAACAGGATTGGCTTCGGTGTCACTAGGAAGGGTCCCTTGAGAACGCTGGCTAAGAGCATTCGCTATTTGTCCAACCTGAACTTCTAATTCTTAATTGAGGCAGCTTGATTTTTTGCAGGATCGTTGTGAATATTTCCTCAAGCGAAGGCTTCTTCTTAGCTGTTGGTGCATGTAAATGTTGTGGCTGCATAGGTTGTGGTGGTGGTGTGGTTGATGGAAGTGAGGTGGATAATGCTGAAATTGAGGTGGGAATGGTTGATGAGGCGGATGATATGGAAATTGCGACTGTGGTGATACATGAACCGGTGGAGCTTGAAAACCAGGGGGTTCTACGGGTCTAGAATTAGAAGATTTCCCTTGGTTTTGGCTCCAGGAAAAGTTAGGATGGTTCCTCCACCCAGGGTTATAGGTGTTTGACAATGGGTTATTCTGTTACTTCTGAAGTGGAGTAACATACTGAATCGATTCTAAGTTAAGCGGACATCTATCTACAGAGTGTGTACCACTATATAGAGTACAGGAAAGAAAAGGACTTTGTACAAAATAAACAGGGTTAGGACTGGTGGAAGGATTATGCTGGGTACTGAGTGACTACCTTTTTCGTAAGATTAGCTATTGGAGAGGTTAAGGTAGATAGCATGTCGAGCTCATAGATACCCACCAACTTCTTGGGCAGTTGCCTCTCTGAGGACCATAGATAATTGTTAGCTGCCATCTTGTCTAACAACTCGTAAGCTTCCTCCTCTGTTTTGCACATTAAAGCTCCACCAGCAGCAGCGTCAATGACGGTCCTATATTGGCTTGTAAGTCCGTTATAGAAGGTCTGAACTTGCAACCACAAAGGTAGGCCATAGTGAGGGCACTTCCTAAGAAGCTCCTTATATCGTTCCCAAGCTTCGTAAAGAGATTCATAATCGAACTGGGCAAAGGAAGATATGTCGCTACGGAGTTTGACCATTTTAGAGGGAGGGAAAAACTTAGCTAGAAATTGATGGGCTAACTCATCCCAAGTAGAAATGGATTCTGGAGGCAAGGAGGTTAACCAGTGTCGCACCCTATCGCTAAGCGAGAAGGGGAATAATCTAAGCCTAAGCGCATCATCAGATAATCCATTGTGCTTGAATGTATTGCACAGGTCCAGGAATTGCCCTAGGTGAGCATGTGGGTTGTCATGCCGAAGCCCACTAAACTGTAGCAAGGTTTGGATCATCTGAAGGATTGAAAGCTTAATTTCCAAATTGTTCGCAGGGACAGCTGGTGGCCTAATGCCGGTATAATATCCTCCAATTGTCGGTATTGCGTAATCTCCAACGGTCCTAATTTCTCTATTTTCTGCCATGATGTTTTGCCGCGGAGCTATTAATTTCCTAGAGTCCTTTCGAATTTTCCTAAGAGTTCGTTCAATTTCAGGATCTAGAGGAAAGCAATTAAAACTCTTGGCTCTACGCATGCAAACATCAAAAAGTCCTTAAAAGATTTTTTTTTAAGTTTTTAATTTTTTTTTTCAATTTTTTTGAGAGAAAATTAACTAATCTAGATTAAAGCTCTAAATATTTACAACCTAAATATTTAAAAGCTAGAATTACACTTAAGCATAATTTCACCTATATTAATTAATGGCTAATTATCTTCCCCGACAACGGCGTTAAAAACTTAATACGAGACTAGTGCCCACTCTAAGTGACCTAGACGTTCTATCCGCAAGTGCACGAGTCGTACAAGTAATAATGAGATTTGAGTCCTGGATTATTGTCCCACAGAGAAGTGATTAGCCTAATTAACTAACGATTAATCTTACCCTAAGTATATCCTAGCAAATTATGAATTTTTAGGGAGTGATCTACAAGGCTAACAATACTGAAAATAATAAAAACTATAAACTAAAGAAAATAAGACCGAGCTAAAATTACTTACAGAACTCCGAGTAATTAAAAGCATTAACCTACAAAAAATAATTAAACTAAAATATGAAAATATGAAAATATGAAAATAAGAAACAAAATTAATTAAACTAAAATTCAACAATCCTAAAAATAAAATATGCATGTAATTAAACTAATTAATAGAAATGCAAATTAAACTAACCTAAAGTCTAATGAAATAAAATCCTATTAACTTAAGGAAATTCTTAAATCTAACTAAGAAATTAACTACCTATATAATGATCCTAAATTAAATCTAACTCTAACTAATTACTAACACTAAAACAAAATCTAATTAATGCATGAGAAATAATATTTGGATTAAATTTTAAAATGAAGTCTAAATTAAAAATTCATGAAACAAATTTAATCTAAATTAATTCTAAATGCAACTCATAAAATACTATACTAAAATTAAGTCCTAAAACCTATGATATAAAATTAACTATTAATTAAAAATAAAAATAAAAATTAAATTAACAAACTAAAATACTAGAACTAACCTACAATTGTCATTTAACAATTAACCTAAATTAACAACTAATAAAAGGAATGAAAACAATTAAACAAAACAATATAAATGCATTAAACATTAAATTGCAAAGATTTCTTAAGAATCAAACGTGGCCTTGCTTGGTTTGCAATAAAACCAACTGCCCCGATTGTGCACTGTACTCGATAGATGGTGCATGTCCATTCCTGCTCTACACCAGTCCTGCTCTGCTCCACTACACGTCCTCGGCATGCTACCTCCTGCCTTGCTTCTATCATCAGCAAGCCATGCTCCAACATGCCAGCCCCCACATTTGACTTCCTGCATGTGTTGCTAGCTCCTGCTCTCGGTTCCTACTCCACTACTGCTCTCAGTCCTGCTTAGCTCCATTCCCTGCACAACTTCAGCCCCACACGCATAAGCTATTCTCAATGCAGAGAAGAATCCAGCAAGCATACAGCAGCAGCTCCTGCTTCAGTTGCCTGATCCCTGCGCCAACACCCTTGCTTCACCTTACTGGTGAGCAGTTTGCATCCACTGTCTTCTTCTGATTAAGCTAAGCATAATTTCCTACTTAACTCCCAGTACCATGCTGCCACAGCACGTGTGTAGTACCATTTGCTTGCTTCTGCTCCTGGTTGCTATTCTGCTGCATTGCACTGCTTCCGTTACATGCATATCAATGCAGAACAGAATTCTGCAGCTATGGTCGTGTTGCCAACAACAATCTATCCAGGAGCTGATACCGAATATGCTTTCATGTCGGCTCCTCCTTGAAGTCTATCTGCAATGAACTTGATCCTGCAAGTATGTCTCAAACAGCAGCTGTTTCTAGCAAGAGAAGTCGTGCAGGTGGATCCAACACTGCCTACTGCTTTCCAGCAACGCCACGCTTATGTCTGCAGCTGAGATAGACAAGTAACAGTTCAAGTCATAGCACGTTCCACCTCTAGTCGCAATGCAACAGCTGTGAATTGATTCCACAAAGACAACTAAAACAATAAAATGAAGAGAAGAAAATGAAACAAAATAAATGAACAGTAACAACGTATGGAAATAGAGCAGAACAGAGGATGGTTATCTAGCTACTGCGCCTTACTGTGTTCCGTTTACACCGATCGACAACACTCCCATCAGCTTCAAAAGTCATGGCCCCCTCACGATTCAGATGCTGTTCGTGCAACAGACAACACCACCTAACATAAACTCCTCGGTGCTACACATCCATAGAGACTGGATGCAGCAATCTGATTGTAAGAATATGCAAAACCTGGTGCAAACAGAAAAATTAAAACTGCTCTACAGGAATCCAGCAATGCATTGGACCAGGCATCTACAGAAGCTTCCTCGGATGTGATTAAAGGTACCATCCTCGTCTTTGATTTTGAAGCATTAGCATTGATTGATCTTGGTGCCACGCATTCATTCATATTGCCTTCATTTGCATGTAAACTGTGTGAACATGTGAAACCTGTACCCTTAGGTAGAATCTTACTTATAAGCACTCCAGTGAGAGATAATGTAATGACGGAGTATGTATGTAAGAGTTGTAAGTTAGAAGTAGGGAAAAAGGACATGTCCACCTATCTCATCCTATTAACTATGAAGGATTTCGATGTAATACTAGGAATAGATTGGTTGGCTGCAAACCATGCTATTTTAGACTGTTATGCTAAGACAGTAATGTTTTCTATTCCTGAAAAGTACATTGTAAAATTTGAAAAGCAATGAAAGAAGTAGTAGATTATCTCTAAAGCTAGATGATGTTGCTAACGAATGTAATAATAATGTGTTGAAGGTTTTATTACCTATGTGGTTGACTTGGATAAGGTGTACCCGGATATAGCTTACATCCTAGTGGTTAGAGAATTTCCTGATACCTTTATGGAAGAATTACCAAGGTTGCCACCTGACAGAGAAATGGAATTTTGTATTGAATTGGTGCCTAGAACGGAACCGATATCCAAGCCACCACAAAGAATGGCTCCAATTAAATTGGAGGAGCTAAAAAACCAAGTGCAAGAGTTGTTGGACAAGGGGTTCATCACATCGAGTGTATCACCTTGGGGAGTACCGGTTCTGTTTGTAAAAAAGAAAGATGAGAGTCTCCGACTATGTATAGATTATCAGTTGTTGAACAAGGCTACCATTAAGAATAAGTATCCCCTTCCACGAATAGATGATCTATTGGATTAGTTGTAGGGAGCACAGGTCTTTTTAAAGATTGATATGAGGTCTGGGTATCATCGGTTGAGGATTCGAAGTGGAGATGTACCCAAGACAGCATTTCGAACCCGTTATGGCTATTATGAGTTTTTAGTTATGTCATTTGGGTTGACGAATGCTCCTGCAGCGTTTATGGCTTTAATGAATGATGTGTTTTAGCCATACCTGGACAGATTCATGATTGTCTTCATAGATTACATTTTGGTATACTCGAAGTCCAGGGAAGAGCATGAGCAGCATTTGAGAATAGTGTTTCAAACCCTCCGAGATCAAGAGTTGTATGCTAAACTCAACAAGTGTGATTCTGGCTGAGTGAGATATCATTTTTCGATCATGTAGCCTTGAGAGACGGTGTATCAATGGATCCGTCTAAGATAGAGGCTGTGATATCATGGGGAAGACCCAAGACAGTTATAGAGATTCACAGTTTTCTGGGTTTAGCAAGTTATTACCGATGATTTGTTGAGGGATTCTCTAAGTTGGCTGCTCCGTTGACTCGTCTCACTCGAAAGAATGTGACATTCGAGTGGGATGATAAATGTGAGAGTAGTTTTTACGAGCTAAAGTACAGACTGACCACCGCACCTATTCTTACCATACCCACCAGCTCAGGAGGTTACTCAGTGTATACAGATGCCTCAGGACAGGGACTGGGCTGCATGTTGATGCAGGATGGGAAGGTAGTAGCCTATGAATCTAGACAACTTAAAGACCATGAGAGGAACTACCCGAACCATGATTTAGAGTTGGCAGTCGTGGTATTTGCATTGCAAATTTGACGCCACTACTTATACAGTGAGAAATTTCAGGTGTATACAGATCATAAGAGCCTCAGATATCTATTTTCATAGAAAGAGTTGAATATGAGGCAGAGATGATGGATAGAGCTTCTAAAAGATTATGAGTGTGAAATATTATACCATCCAGGAAAGGCTAATGTTGTGGCTGATGCCCTGAGTAGAAAGAGCCTCGAAATGGTATCGCACATGATAGTCAAAGAATATGAGCTGCTCGAGCAGTTTGCTTACCTCAGCTTGGATATAGACCCTCTTGATATTAACAGAGACTTTGTGATAGCTAGCCTACGAGTGGAACCAAATTTGATTGACCGGATATGCTAGGCTCAGCATACCGATCTACTGTGTGAGGATCGTGCAAGTCAGATTCAGAGGGGTGATGTGGCCGATTTCTTAGTGAGTGATGATGGCCTACTGAGGTTTAGAGGCAGAATTTGCATTCCTAATGACGTAAAATTAAAGAGATTGATTTTGACAGAAGCTCATTCATCGAGGTACACATTGCATCCGGGGAGTAATAAGATGTACCAAAACCTCCGGGAAGTGTATTGGTGGTCAAGGATGAAAAGAGATATCGTAGAATTTGTGGCAAGATGTCTGATATGTCAGCAAGTGAAGGTAGAGCATCAGAAGCCTGTATGGTTATTGCAGCCCTACCTATACCAACTTGGAAATGGGAGCATGTCACCATGGATTTCATCATGGGATTACCGAGGACTAAGAGGAACCATGATGCTATTTGGGTAGTGGTTGACAGACTGACGAAATCTGCCTACTTTCTAGCTATGAAATCTACAGATACTTTGAGTAGTATAGCAGAGTTGTATGTACGGGAGATAGTGAGGCTACATGGTGTTCCAGTGAGTATTGTATCAGATAGGGATTCCCGCTTCACTTCTCACTTTTGGGAACAATTTCAAGAAGTTATAGGAACCCGATTGAGTTTCAGTACTATTTTCCATCATCAGACCGATGGTTAATCAGAAAGAACCATCCAAACATTAGAGGACATGTTAAGAGTAAGTGTTATGGATTTTAATGGCTCCTGGGATGATCACCTGCCGTTAGTCGAATTTGCATACAATAATAGTTATCACTCGAGTATCGGGATGGCACCATATGAAGCCTTGTATGGTAGAAGGTGTCGTTCTCCAATTGGTTGGGAAGAAATGGGTGAACAAAAAATTTTTGCTCCCGATTTGGTACAGCAAGCCTCTGAGGTTGTTCAGCTGATATGTGAGAGATTGAGAACAGCTAAGAGCAGGCAAAAAAGTTATGCTGACATGAAACGAAGGCCATTAGTGTTCACCGTGGGTGACTCAGTATTTTTAAAAGTCTCTCCCTCGAAAGGGATTATGAGGTTCGGTAAGAAGGGTAAATTGAGCCCTCGGTATATCAGACCATTTGAGATACTGGAGCATGTGAGAGATAAGGCCTATAGGCTAGCATTGCCACCAGAGCTAGCAGGCATATGTAATGTCTTCCATGTGTCTATGCTTCAGAAGTACCATCCAGATCCAACCCATGTGATTCGGTATGAGCCATTTGAGCTCAAGAATGATTTGTCATATGTAGAGAAATTGATTCGAATACTGGATAGGAAAGAAAGGGTGCTACGGAGCAAGGCGATTCCGCTTATTAAGGTTCTCTGGCAGCACCATACTTCAGAGGAAGCTACTTGCGAGTTGGAGAACTCAATATGGGAAAAGTACCCTCAACTCTTTGAGGAGTAACTTGGTTCTAATTTGGAGGACCAAATTTCTTAAAGGAGGGGAGGAATGTAAGGCCCGTATTTTCTTATGTAATCCTTATGATTCCCTAAGTATACACTGGTTAATGTAATGTGAATCATAAGAGGTGTTAGGTTTGTAAATTGATGTACACACTTGTTATGTGAATTCGTGATGTACACACAAGTTTCATTATGTATGAATTATAAGAAATGGACCTTTTGAAGTGATAAATGTGTATTGAATGCAAAATGAGTAGTGAAGTAAATTGAAATGAAGTTAACTTTGAGAAATTGGAGTGAAATTTGACTGAGTATACAACAGAGCAAGGGGAGATCGATCTCTCCTTCAAGCTAGATCGATCTCAGTAAGCCTCTGCCAAGCCATGATTAATCTCATCCTCAAGCAGAGTGTTCTCCTTATGCCTCAGCTAGAAGCATATCGATCTCATTTCCCTGCTAGATCGATCTGTGAAGCTTCCTGCCTGGATAAGATTGATCTCATGCTCTTTGACAGATCGATCTCTCATGCCTGAAAACTGAATGCAGAGAGGCTAAAAGCAGTAGCAGATCGATCCCTCACTTATGAAGATCGATCTCATCAAGCAATTTCTATATAAACAGGGCTGTTGAACTGCATTTCACGTGAGAAACATCAAACCTTTCCATTTTTGAAGCAAAGTGACCTAACTTTCCTCTCTAGACTATCAACACCTTCCATTGAGATTGGAGAAAAGTTTATTACATCAAAGTTGTTCATAGAGAGGAGAAGAACAACATAGTTGGGAACGAGAGGTAAAATTGTTAAATCGAAGGAGAAAAGAAGTTTTCCTCAAAGTGGTGAAAAAGGAGAAAAGCTGAGATTGGTAAGATTTCAATGAATAAATCTCATGTATGTTGATCTGTACACTTGTAATAGTTGATTGGTATATAGATTGATGGTTGAAACATCTTAGTTCATGCCTAATCTTCCAATACCTATAAATGGTTTGATGTGTCAAAATGAGGATAAAGGTTAATAGGCAAAAATTAAATGATGAACTAAGTATGCATTAATGTTCTTGAGCATGTATATATGCTTATAAAATAGTTTGGTGAAATCCATGTGATAAAAACAATAATGGCTGAAAGTGAGTATATGAGGTATTCGATGAAATGCCAAAATGAAGTGAAATAATGAACTTGAGGTATTTTAAGCGAAATACTAGTTTAATACGAATCAATAGACTTGAGGAGTTTTAGAGATTCTCAAAAATAAGTTATATACTCGAAATAGACTTATGAGAGGATAAAGTCCAATAATGGTGTAACGAGGCCAAATGAGATATAAATGACCCAATGCATTGATTTGAATATCATGCAAGTGAAATGAAGTATAAGACAATATACTGATGTGTGTAATACACAATTTAAGCTCCAGAGGATATAATTGGAGTCAATAGGACGAATCACGAGAAGTGAAAATCGAAGGAAAATGATTCAAGCATGATTCGAGGCAAATGAATTATGCGAGCTATTAGAGATAGCTATACGTATGTTTTCTTTTCTGATGTGTACGAATGTATGCTATAAATACATAGATATTGATATATCTAGGTAGAAAACTACGTATGAGAATAGGTCTATAAGTATGAGTTGCATGACTTCTATGATTGTTGTGAAAAGAGGTTTTTGTAAACGTTTTGAGAAAGAATAATAATAGATGGGCTTCCGATTTAATCATTTACATGAAATGTTTCTAACGAGTGATTGAAGGGAGATTTGCCCTCTCACTCATGATAGTACATGTAAGATCCACTTTTATTATCTGTTGATGCATTTCCTTATGATTCCTGTGATGTACATTTTCATATATTCAATGAATCATAAGAAGAGCTTTGACTGAAATATAACTTGCAAGAAGAATAAAATGGATTATCGATGGACGTCGGAAGAAATTAAATACGAGCCGAAATGGCCACTGATCAAACGAGATGATCAAAATGAAGTTAACCGAAAATATGAAATTAAATAAGAAAAGATGGTGGATGTATGAAGGAAAGTTAGGTTAATTTGGTTCCGAAACAAGTGTAGGGGTAAAACGGTCAAAAGACCGAAATTCGGGATAAATTCGATAAGAAAAATTTAATTAAAAATAAGGATTTAGGATATCTTGATCAATAATGAGGAATTATACAATTTCGAGTCCAATTGATCAAGATCCGGAATTTTTAGAAATACCGAAAAGTCACCCGGGATAATATCCCGAAAATACGGAGAAATTATACTGGAAAAATGATTAAAAATATAATAAACAAATTAAATTAAACTAAATTTATTTATTTGGAATAAATAATAATATTGTAGATATTTTCAGATTTTTTAGACTATTTTAATGAATATTTTAATAATAAAACAAATGTTAAATAATAATAACAATAATTCAAAAAAAAAAGTGAGAGAAGCCTGAAAATCGGGAAAACTCGAGAAACCAAAACCGAAAGACGACCCGTGAGAACCGACCGCCGATTCCAGCACACCGAAGACCGACAGCGTCCGACGAAGGTACCAGGAGGAAGAGGAGAGACCGGCGAGCACGTGGGCACCGGAATCACGCCACCAGGAGGCCGGAGCAGGCCGATCGGAGCGAAGGAAGATCGACGAAAAAACGGGTTGATTCCCGGTGAACCACCGCGTCTGGGCTGAAACGGAGGCTACCGACGCACTCAGGGGAAGAAGCCGGTTCTTTTGAGACCGGTCTTGGCCGGTGAGACCGCCGAAAACGCCGGCGACGGCAAGTGGCAGTAAAACGGTAGCGTTTGGCCGAAAGGAAAGGGAAGGAAAAGGAGGGAAAAGGAAGGAAAGAGGAAAGAAAAGAAAGGAAAAAAGAAGGAAAAGGAAAGAAAAGAAAGGAAAAAAGGGGAAAAAGGAAAGAAATTTACCGGGGACGACTCGAGGTTCGGGTAAGTTGACCGAGGGTCAAAATTGACCTACGGGTAAATTTCGGAAATTTAATTTAATATTATTTTAATGGAAAATAATTCGGATTTACCTAATTGTGCAGCTTTACGACAGAGACCGAACGAGAGCCGATCGAGCTCTGATTTCGTACCCCGCATCGTATCGGGTAAGTACAGTTTAATTTCGGCAATCTGAGTTCGTTAAATACCGAGCTTTAATTATTTTACGGAATTATGGATTAATTTCGCATAGAAAGGAATATTAATTCGGAGTTGTAATAAATTGTCGTAAATAGTATATGGGCTATCCAATGAATTTGGATCGAAGCTCGATAATTATTAGTAAGCTGCATAAGCCCGGTATACCCGAAGAAGGGAATTAATAAATATAAAAGGGCTGAATTGGGCCGAGACCCAATAAGGTAGATAGGGCCCAATACCTTAAAGTTGGTCAGTAAATGCGATATACCGATCAAGATAAGTGAATTAATCTCGACTATGTGGTTATATGCAGTCACGTACCTTTGGTTGGCGCGCACTTGGGCCGAGAGGTTCGGTATCATCGAGACAGGTTAAGTCTGCGCGCGATTCCAGGTAAGGAAATTTTATGAGCACTTAGAGGTAGCTGTACGTAATTTTGAGGGGATTTACATTACGTTAAATTCATTAGGCTACCCGAAAACAGAATAATAATTTTTGCGAAAAAAAAAATATGGAAATAGTGAAAAATGACTATTTTGCCCCCAGTTAGGAAAATTTCAAAAAGGGTAGTAAGGCTATGAAATTGCATGAATTTCATGATTTTAATGTTTTATATGATTATATTGCTCTGATTTAAGAAAATATGCACATAGGTTGGCTATTGATTTCGTGAAATATACGAAAGGGTACCGGTTTGTACCGGTTACTATTTTAAAAGATATTTTGTCAAGATTTAGCCACCTATCGTATTTATACAAGTAAAAAGAGTGCTAGAGTCTTTCTCGCACTCAAGTTTACTGATTTATTTATCATGAAAAGCCGTACTGGAGCATTGCTTGTACGAGAAATTTGTGTGTGCACAAAACCGTGCTGGAGCTTCGCTCGCACGAGATTTTAGATATCATGATATGCATAGCGTGGTGCTGGAGCTTCGCTCGCACTAGACCCGAGTTGACATGCATATAGTCGTGCAGAAGCCTCCTGTAGACTGTGTGTCACAGAGAGTTGAGATGCTCGCACGTATACTTTGAGACATGGGTTGGTTATCGACATAGTATTGGGGTGGATAAGACCTACGGCAGGCACCCCCAGACTATGATATGGGTCCACGGAGTACGATGTACCGTGTATGTCACACGGAGTACGCTGTACCTTGCAGTCATGATGACTCTATGATGTTACTTGACATTCTGGCTGGTAGGACTTGACCCCACCTCCCTTTGCAGTTGTGATACCCCGCACACCGGGATCCGTGTAGCCTGGGATCACAGGGACAAAGTATGGCCATAGTCCTCGATTTTTCATATAGTAACCTACATGCCTCACATGATATGATACGGTCTGGATAGACCCGGACAAACCCGATGGAGGGGTAGTCCCGATTTATGTCTTTAAAAGAGCTGTGATTTAATGAATCAAGGTATTCCCGAGAGATGGGTTTGACCTTGATGAAGTTGTTTTATGATGAGTTTTGTGATTAAACGAATAAGTTTTAAAGTGAAGAGTTTTATGATGAAACAAATGAGTTTTAATGTGACGAGCATGAGATGTCATACATGATGATTTTCCATGTTGAATTATATGTCGATTTCATGATTTCTTGTATATGATATATACATACATGTGGCATCGTTTTAATCTTATCTCATGCTCCAAAAGTAAACGATTTTTATATCATGATATTATCAGTACGTAGATAGTATAGTTATCTACCTGCTTATATTATTGCCTTACTAAGCTGTTTATGCTCACCCTTTCATTTTCCACCCTCCACAGAGCATCTACAGTAGTCGAGAGTGGGTAGAGATTGCATCCCTAGTTGTCCGCTGCTCCCATCGTGAATCAGGTATACACATTATACAGTTTTGTATCTAAACAATTAATAGCACAGTTTAGTAACGAATATAATTATGGGGAATGTAAATATATGGAAACATATGTACATACAGTTGTATAATATATGTACTTATTATTATACTGTTTGAAATTTTGATATGATTACCATGGTAAGAATGATATGATCAATTGGAATAAGAGTTGGAATTATTACTGACTCATAGCCCAACTCGTTAAAAATGGAATTGTCACGAGAAGGTGAGAAATATAGAAAAAAGCGAAAAATTTGTAGTGATTTTAGGTAATTTGGGTCATGACAGTACATGATGCCCCTTCTATTTTTTTCTGTGTGAAATTGTGCTAGAACCTAAGTGGCAACAGTGAATTGACCAGCCCCGCTCGCACATTATTTTAAAAGGATTTTGAATAAAATGAAAGAGTGCTCGATGCCTCGGGTGATGCTGTGTGTTCCACTCGAGATGCTCGCACTAGATTTTGGAATCATGCTAGAGCCTTCGAGTATTGCTGTGTGTCTTGCTCTGACTATGCTTAGATGTAATTTCCTAGTAATACCGTGTTCGATGCCTCAGGTATGCTGTGTGTCGTACACTGAGTTGCTCGTACGAGGTTTTTATGATTATGCTGTGTGATGAGTAAAACAGTGTTAGAGCCGTCATGTATTGCTGTGTGTCTTGCATTGACCTGCTTACACGTGGTTATGATTGTGATGTAATGAGTACAAAATTGTGCTTGAGCCGTCGTGTACTGATGTGTGTCTTTCATTGACCTACTCGCACGAGATTTTGAGACAATGAAAATGGGTGATAATGATCCATGGGAGCACGATGTACCGTGAGCGTTAGCTATGGAGTACGATGTGCCGTGATTTGAGTTTGAGCTGAAGGGATGGTTGATCTATCTCCCCAAGCGTAGGGTACCCGCACACCTAATCAGTGTTGCTTGGGATCTGACTATGGCCATAAGTTCGATATTTATCTGAGTGATATAATGTAGTCACTACTGTGTGTGGTGACGTATGTTTCACTTACTGTGTGTCTGGGGATGTGATAACCCATGATTATGTCTCCTGTATATTAAATTGCTATGTGGAAAGTGATTTCTAAATATGTACTCAATGCTTTTAAAGATGAGCTGTGTGAATTGCAATATGCTGTGTGATTCTATGTAAATATGCATATACCCATCTGGCGAATTAATGATTTCGCATCGATGGAAGTTGTTTTAAAAAGAATGCATATGTTTACAAGGAAAATGAATATATATGTATTTTAAGCATGTAGATAGTGTAGTTATCTACCTGCTTTCATATTTTCCTTACTGAGTGTGTTAGCTCACCCCCTTATTTCCTCCTCCATAGATACTACGCAGTAATAAGTACACTGCAGTCGTCTTTGCTATTGTGTTTCTTCGATCATCCAACAGTTTAGAGAGGTATACACTTGAGATGAAAAATTTTGTATCCTGTAAATTAATGCACTGTAAAGTTTGTATTTTGTATTTTGGGGATGTATATAATAGAAAGTAATGTAAACATTTCGGTACTTAAATATAAAAGTCCAGTTTCTATTTTACTTTAATTGTATAAATTTATTTAAACTATAAATGGATGAGATATGTATTGGATGTTGACTCATAGCCCAACTGTAAGTGGTATGGTAAAGGTCATGGTCAGAGAGAGTGAGGGTCGTGACAACTTCTCCTGCATCAAACTCTCCAATTCCCATGTAACCTCCTTCGCAGTGTGATGCTGCCAAAGAACTTTCACCAAGGGAATCATCTTCGATCTCAACACCTTCTCCTTCCTATACAATATTCGAACCGACTTCTTATGTCAGATCCGTATTTTATGTAGCTTGTACCTTATGATTCCTATGTGTATGAACAAACTATTATTATTGTTGAATCATAAGAAGAGTATTTACTAGATTTAAAGTGTTAGTAAAATGATTTAACATGCAAAAGCTACATAAAAAGCCTAATGTGAACTATAAGAGTCACAGGCTAAACCAAGTAGATCTGAATCATTCTGACTGAAAATAAGAACTTAAAATGAGAAAGTATAGAGAGCTCATGAAGGAAAGTCAGCTTGATTTAGTCCTGAGCACAGAAAACGAGAGTAAAAGCTAAAAAGGGTAAAATGGATCTTTTTGGCGAGTTAAGGTATTTAAGGTGTTTTGGGTGTAATTATCCACCGGGAACGGTTGAAACATAAAGACGAGAGTGTAAGACATAAGATACGACACTTTCAAAATTTTGATAAAAAGTCAACTTGGTCAATGGTTAAGGAAAAAGTCAACTATAGTTAAGAAAATGGACTTTTACCATAGTTGACTAATCATGGTTAAAAATTTACCTAAGTATGGAGGAAAAATTGGGAAAAATATTCTTGGTCAAAATACAAGATAATCATCCCCGAAAGTAAGGAAAATTTATTTGGAAGAATTTCGGATTAAATTTAATGGTTAAAAACGTAATGGGCCTAAGGTGAAAATTTTAAAGCCCATTAAGGTATACTAAACGTATATCGAAATTCTTAGGTCCCTTAGACCGAATTGTTGGACAAATTGATTGGCCAAATATTGAGACAATTAAAGGCCCGAGGTATGGTGAAAATTTTAGCCCGAAAGCTGATTAAGAAAGCCCAAACCGAGAAGCCCAAATGGAAAGCCCATGAGATAAATATCTAACCATAGTTAAAGTTAAACATGACTCATAAGGTGACTCATAAGGTGACTCATGACTAAGGCTTAGGAAGTTAAGTATAATGGCTGGAAAGTAAGGCTTAATGGCTAAGTAAGTGGCTTATAAAATCAGCTACACCATTGTCATCTTCATCACACCATTCTCGGCTACACAAGGAAACCATTGAAATACAATTATCCAAGTTTTCTCTCACTAGAAATCACTAGGAATTAGGCATATTTGGAACTTGCATCCTTCATAGAAGTTATTCCAAATTGAAAGGAGAGTGTCATATGTTGGAATTGGCTATCAAGGAGCCATAGAGTGCAAACCGTGAGCCTCCAAAGTATTCGGCCAAGTGTGAACACAACAATTCATATATGTTAATGTATGAATGATTTTAAGTATATTGGTATATGTTTTAAGCATTGAAACATATGAAATCACTATGATATTGGTTAGGCCGAGAGTGAGTAGTGAGATATTGATTAATGTCCATATGATTTTAAGGCATAAATGGATTAATGTACATGTGTTAATGATTATGGTGTAATTAGAATTAATCAATTTGATTAATTAATACATGTAATTAGTTGGCAATCAAGGTGTTTGATAAAATGCCTAAATGAACTATATGATGTTTAAGAATATTGCCAACCAAGTGTTTGTGAAAATGCCTAAGTGAATTGGCTAAGGAAAGGGACATGGCCGGCATGCCATGGCATGACCGATGGCATGGATAGCTCTCGGCCATGGCATGTGGTCGAGAGGCCCAATGGGCCAAGCCCAAATATTTTAGACTCAATTTGATATAATGGGTCTAGGACAAGCCCAATAAGAGTTGGTAGGCCCCACAAGCCTAATAGGCCCAATGAAAATGAATAGTAAAATGAAAATGGGCTTAAGGCATAGTTAGGCCCATTAAGGATTATTAAAGCCCATTAAGGGAAATAGACTGTATTTAATGTGAAATACAGTAGGAAAAGTGTAATTAACCTGATAAATGGTTATATGCAGCTCCAGAGATTATTGGAGGAGCAAATCGGACTGCTGAAACGAGTAGCGCAGAGAAAGTGAAATTTTTCGAGTGATTGCAGGTAAGGGACTTTTGTGAGTAGTTAGAGATACCTGCACGTATTTTCGTCTGCTTTTACATTCACTTAAAAACTCTGAGGGTCAGAGAAAGTGAATAATAATTATTGTGACCTGATAGTGGCAAATTATGATTTTGCCTCTAGTTAGTCAAAAAGTCAACTTTTGTGAAAAGTTGTAAAAAGCATGGAAACCACCCTTTTGAGTGTTTAACTGCTGTTTAGCAGGAGAGTAAATCATCCCTTTTTAAAGAGCCATCTATCATACTATGTGAGAATAAATCGTGCTGGAGCACAGCTCGCACTGGATTTCATATATTTTCCACATATATTAGTGCTGGATTTTGAGTCGAACTAGATTTTCATGACATGCATGATAGAGTACTGGAGTTATTTCTCGTACTCAGTTTTATATGATATATGCATGAGAGAGTGCTGGAGCTATTAGCTCGTACTCGAGTTTTACATGAGATGCATGATAGAGTGCTGGAGCGTTACTCGTACTCAATACTTCATGATTTATACATGACATAGTACTGAAGCTATTGCTCGTACTTGATTTGATGATATTGTGCATAGCATGGTACTGAAGCTATTGCTCTTACTTGATTTAATACATGAACTATGCATTGACCTAGTTGCTGGAGGTTTACTCGCACTAGAGTTGAGTTTGTGATGTGAAACATTGTTTAAGTGGAGTGTCGACTGTGAGTCGCGCTCAAAGGCGCGCACTGTATGTGATATATAATACATGTTGAAAACCATGCTTGATTTCCTCGTGTAGACTAAGTGTCACATTGTGAGAGGATTCGCATGAGGATTTAGAGACGTGGTATGATATTCCATGGTTTTGAGGGCTAAGACCTATGGTAGGCACCCCGACTGTGATGTAGGGTCCACGGGTGTACATTGTACCGTGCATGTGGCATGGAGTACACTATACCGTGTGTTGTTGTGGAGTTGAGGAGGATATACCTGGCGGTTGTGATGGACTGACCCCCTCCCGTTGCAGCAGTGATGCCCCACACACCGAGATCTGTGTTGCCTGGGATCACATTGTCGGATATGATCATAGTCCAGGATACTATTTACATTTTCACCACAAAGTCTCACATGATATATCACCTGATTGACTGATTTAATTGCGGACAGACCTGAGGGATGGGTCGGACTCCGATTTTATGTTGTGAATGATTTAAATGCCATATTTATTGTGATTTAAACATACATGGCATGATTTATCTAAAGGCATTGTGATGCATTGTTTTGCACTACATGCCTATATTTGAGAAAGAAAGCATGATTTTTGTACGTGGGATTTAATCTGTACAAGTATATATATATATATTTAAAGACATGCTTTTAAAGTGAGTAAAGGAAATAATGTTTTCAAGGCATAGCATTATTTTGAGTAGATAGTGTAGATATCTACTTGCTTGCCTGATTTCCTTACTGAGCGCGTTGTATGCTCACCCCCCTTTCTTTACATCTCTCTACAGAGCATCAGCAGTAGAGTGAGAGCTATTGAGGGATAGTATTCCTGAGTCCACCGCTATTTCCTATCGATCAACAAGTATACATATTTTGTACGGTTATGTATCTAAACATAGAAACAGCACAGTGATGTATACGATATATATTATGGGGAATGTAATTGTAGTAGACTTTATATAATCTCACATGTATGTATGATAATGGATGATATGGTATGCGAGGAAGCTAACATCGAATCACAGCCCAACCATTGATGAAAGGAAAGGTAAATTAAAATGCGAAAAATTTGTAGTGACTTTGGTTAAAGTCATGAATTGAGAACGGGTCCTGACATCTTAACATACGACTAGTTCTCCTTAAGCTCCAATGGCTCATATCTAATCACATGCGCTGGATCCTGGTGGTACTTCCGTAACATAGAAACGTGAAAGACGTTATGGACGCCCGTTAGCTCAGGTGGTAATGCTAGCCTGTAGGCCTTGTCTCACACTCTATCAAGTATCTCAAAGGGTCCAATGTAACGAGGACTTAACTTTCATTTCTTTTCGAACCTCGTTATACCCTTGGAAGGAGAAACTCGTAAAAATACCGATTAACCTATTGTGAATTCCAATGGTCTCCGTCTCCTTTCAGCATAACTCTTTTGTCTGCTCTGAGCTGACTGTAACCTCTCACAAATTAACTGGATGTCCTTAGAGGCCTCTCTCACTAAGTCGGGAGCAAATGTCTGTCGATCACCTACCTCTTCCCATCTAGTAGGGGAACGACATCTACAACCATACAAAGCCTCATACGGTGCCATCATGATACTCGAATGATATCTGTTATTATAGGCGAACTCTGCGAGTGGTAAATGGTCATCCTAAGGGCTTCCAAATCCAGTGCACATACTTTCATCATGTCCTCCAGGGTCTGTATAGTCCTCTCTGACTGACCATCTGTCTAAGGCTGGAAATTTGTACTAAAACTCAACTCGGTCCCCATCGCTTCCTAAAAGTGTTCCTAAAAGTGGGAAGTGAAGTGGGAATCCTATCTGATACGATGCTCACTGGAATACCATGCAACCTCACTATCTCGTGCACATATAATTTCGCCAGAGTACTCAAAGTATCGATGGCTCTCATAGCTAGGAAGTGTGCCGACTTAGTCAATCTGTCCACTATCAGCCAAATCGCATCATGATTCCTGTGGGTCATGGGTAAAACCATAACGAAGTCCATAGTAACATGCTCTTATTTCCAAGTCGGTATAGGTGGAGGTTGCAATAACTCTGCAGGCTTCTGATGCTCTACCTTCACCTGCTGACAGATGAGACACTTTGCTACATACTTCGCTACCTCTCTTCATCCCTGGCCACCAATACACTCTCCGGAGGTTCTGATACATCTTGTTACTCCCTGGATGTAGTGTATACTTCGTCGAATGAGCTTCTGTCAAGATAAACCTCCTGATCTCTGGGTCATCGGTAACACATATCCTACCCTTGAACCTCAACAATCCATCTGAACTCAACTCAAAATCAGTCTCTATACCCCTCTGTATCTGCCCGATAATATCACTGCACTACTGATCAATCTACTGAGCCTGCTGGACACGATCTACCACATCTGGTTCCAACCGCAGGCTAGCTACCAAAAAGCCACTATCAGTATCAGACGGGGTCACATCCAAACTGAGGCTCACGAACTGTTTCAATAGCTCGTGTTCCCTGATCATCATCTACGATACCAACCCGAGATACTTCCTACTCAGTGCATCAACTACTATATTCGCCTTACCCAGGTGGTGCAAAATCTTGCAATTATAGTCCTTCAGAAGCTTAAGCCACCTCCTCTATCTCATGTTCAACTCCTTCTGTGAGAACATATACTTAAGGCTCTTGCAGTAAATACTTGAAATTTCTCATAGTAAAGATAATGATGCCATATTTTCAATGCAAATACCACAGCCGCCAACTCTGGATCTTGGGTCGAGTAGTTCCTCTCATGTTCCTTTAATTATCTAGATCCATAGGCGACTACCTTCCCATCCTGCATCAGTACACATCCCAGTCCTTGGTATGAAGCATCTGTATACACAGAAAAACCTCTTGAGTTGGTAGGAATGGTGAGAATCAGAGCTGAGGTTAATCTCCTCTTTAACTTCTAAAATCTCTTCTCACATATATCGTCCCACATGAATTTAACATTCTTTCTCGTGAGACATGTCAACGGAGTAGCTAATCTAAAAAATCCCTCCACATACCGTCGATAATACTAAGCTAAACCCTGAAAACTCCTGATCTTCGTAACTGTTTGGGGTCTCTACCACTGAACCACTGCTTCAATTGTGGATGGGTCTACTGAGACACTATCCTTTGATACAATATGACCCAGAAAAGAGATCTGCTTTAGCCAAAAGTCTCACTTACTGAGTTTAACGTATAACTTCTTCTCTCGGATGGTCTGTAGCACTATCCTTAGGGGCTGCTCATGCTCTTCTCTAGATCTCGAATACACCGGGATGTCATCGATGAACATGATAACAAATCGATCCAAGTACTGGTGAAACACCTCATTCATCAATGACATGAAAGCTGTGGGAGCATTCGTCAACCCGAATGGCGTAACCATAAACTCAAAATGACCATATCAGGTGTGGAAAGCTGTCTTGGGTATATTTCAATCCCGAATTCTCAATTGATGGTATCGAGATCTCAGATCTATCTTAGAAAAGACCTACGCTCCCCGAAGTTGATCTAACAAGTGATCGATGCGTGGAAAGGGATACTTATTCTTGATGGTCGCCTCATTCAACAACCTGTAGTCAATACATAATCAGACTCTACCATAATTCTTCTTTACAAACAAAATCGGTGCTCCCCAAGGTGATACACTCAGTCTGATGAACCCCTTATCTAATAACTCCTGTAACTTCTTCTTCAATTTCTCCAACTCAATCGGACCCATTTTGAACGGTGGCTTGGATATCGACTCTATACTAGGTGCCAAATCTATACAAAACTCTATCTCTTTATCTGGCGGTAACTTTCCAATTGAAAGGGAAAAATCAAAATAGAGGAGAGCTGGGCGGGAAACCAGAAAAGAAGAGAAGAGGAGAAAGAGTTGGTTGACTGGAGAAGAAGAAGGAAGAAGGAAAGGAAGGGAAAAAGAAAGGAGAAGAGAAGAAAGAAGGAAAAGGGAAGAAAGGGTTATTGGCCGAGGAAAAAGGAGAGAAAAGTGGAAAAGAAAAGGAAAGAAAGAGCTGCTGGCCGAGGAAAAAGAAGAGGGGAGGAGGAAGACTGATCGGTCGGGAGAGAGAGAAGGAAAGGAAGATCGAGACTGGAAAAAATAGGAGCAAACTGAGGCTAGCCAATCTGATGGAAGAAGCCGACTAAAAATGGAACTGGAAACTGGAAATCAGCAATAAATCGAGGCAGGAGAGATTGAGGAAGAGCATATCGACGGGAAGAAGAAGACCAAAAATTTGGAGCTAGAAGGGAGACCTAAGGGAGAAGGTTGGAATCGAGAGGAAACAGGAGAAAATCGAGAGGAAAGGCTGGGAAACAACAGCTGACCGAGAGAGAAAAAAATAAATTGAAGCAGAACGAAGGGAGAGTTGGAACCGAGAGGTAGGGGAGAGGAAGAAGAAGACAAAGGCTGGAAGGAAACAGAACCGAGGGAGAAGAGGCTGAAGTTAGAAGCTGACCGAGAGGGAAGAAAGGAAAAGGAGAAAAAAAAGAGAAGAACAAGAAAGGAGGAACCTGAAAATTTGGGAAAGAAAAAGGTAAAATGTATCTATGTATATATGTATATTTAACATACATGTATATATATGTGTGTTGTAGATACAAGCATGTTAGTGTAGATTTAATTAGACAAAAAAATGGGAAAATGAGGAGTAGACAAAAATATATATTTCTGATATTGAATAATGGAAACAAATAATAATATATGTGTTTATATATATATATATATATATTGGTGTGTATATACATATGGGTGTATATAAGATAAATGTGTATGTTAGTATATGTAAATACCAATAATATATACATGTGATAAGGAAAAATGGAAAACAAATAAAAAAATATATTTATATATATAGGAGTGTATATATATATTTATGTGTATATACATGTAGATGTATATAATAAAGGTATATGTTAATATTTGTATGTACAAAATATATAAATAGTAAAGAAAATATATAAACGTGCGTGTTGGCCCAGGTATATACAATAATACGTACACACGCAGTAGTAACGAATAGGTTACGATTTTAACGCAATTCGGACAATTCGCATGAATAGGGTGCTAAGTATACAATTTCGGTGTAGGTGATTGTAGAAAAAAATTAAAGGAGGTACTAGGAGGCGTCACCACTCGAATTCGGGATACCCGATAAATCGAGGTAAGGGGTACTATTTAACTTAGTTCTGATAATGCATTTTTGTTTCACTGATAAATGATTTTATGAAAGAGCATATGATTTAAAATGATTTATCAATGCTTTCATACTTGTGAAACTGTTTACGAAGCATGTTTTAATTTGTCGAAATATTCCCCGAGTACCTTCCATGTTGTGAAATGAATTTCCTAAGGTATGAAACGTATGGATGTTTTGCATTTATTTATGATTTTATATCCATATCGTTAAAGAAACTTTTGACAATTTCAAAAGCATAGAAAATGGGAAATAGGGGAAAAAGAAAAGATGTTTTGAGACTATAGACATCATGCATGGTTACTTCTTGTGGTGTTTCG
Organism: Firmiana major; assembly: GCA_033439115.1. Classification (NCBI taxonomy): domain Eukaryota; kingdom Viridiplantae; phylum Streptophyta; class Magnoliopsida; order Malvales; family Malvaceae; genus Firmiana; species Firmiana major. The sequence goes on from CM065909.1 coordinate 36,952,040, forward strand.
GCTCCAACACCTGGGTGCCGGTACGTAGGGCGCCTTTAGCACTTGACTCAACCTGTGTGGAAGATGTAGTGCTACTGGTGGTTTATGATTGTAAATACCAAAAATTTTCAATATACTTAGTGCTGTCTACAAATAATAAATTAGGCAATTGAGATTAAATATGTGATTATGGGTGAATTAATTTAAGTATAAATGATTGTCTAACCCTATGTTTATATTGCATGGAGAATTTAATTAAGTACGTAGACATACATGTATATATAGGTAGGCAATATTTATTTATTCGCCGAGATTAATATATACGAATATACACATATATATTTATAGATATAGAGATGAATGTATACATGTAAATATGTATATATATATATATATATAACAAGAGTAAATAATATACACATATAGCTACAAGCCGAGAGCCCATCTACCGTATTCACATATAGGATATTTATGTGTAAATATATACACATAAATGGGTTGAAAGGGATGTGTCACGACCCAAATTACCTAAAATCAGAGTAAATTTTTCACTTTTTAATTTCTTTACCCGTCGTGACCAGTTACACTACTAAACAGTTGGGCTATGATTCGGTGTTAGTCACCTCTCACCTATTTACCATTCCATTTTCATATTTCATTTACATATCAATTTATTTTAAATAAATACATCCCCATATTACATCCATGTACAGTACTGTGCCTCTATATGTTCAGATACAAAAATTATACAAATGTGTATACCTGATCTTGATAAGAAGCAGCAGATAACCGAAATGCAATACTACTGTTTGTCTCTTCCATTGAATATACCCTGTGGGGTGGAAAATGAAAGGGTGAGCATAAACAGCTCAGTAAGGCAATAATGTTAGCAGGTAGATAACTATACTATCTACGTGCTGATAATATCATGATATAAAAATCGTTTACTTTTGGAGCATGAGGTAAGATTAAAACGATGCCACATGTATGTATATATCATATACAAGAAATCATGAAATCAACATATAATTCAACATGGAAAATCATCATGTATGACATCTCATGCTCGTCACATTAAAACTTATTTGTTTCATCATAAACTTTTCACTTTAAAACTTATTTGTTTCATCGTAAACAAATCACATCAAGGCTAAACCTATCACTCGGGAATACCTTGATTCATTAAATCAAATCTCTTTTAAAAACATAAATCGGGACATTACCCCTCCTTTGGGTTTGTCCTGGTCTATCCAGACCGTATGATATCATGTGAGGCACGTAGGTTACTGTATGAAAATCGAGGACTATGGCCATACTTTATCCCTGTGATCCTAGGCTACACGGATCCTGGTGTGCGGGGTATCACAACTGCAACGAGAGGTGGGGTCAATTCCTACCCGCCAGAATAGCAAGTAACATCATAGAGTCATCATGACTGCATGGTACAGCGTACTCCGTGTGACATACACGGTACATCGTACTCCGTGGACCCATATCATAGTCTGGGGGTGCCTGCCGTAGGTCTTATCCACCCCAATACTATGTCGATAACCAACCCATGTCTCAAAGTATACGTGCGAGCATCTCAACTCTCTGCGACACACAGTCTACAGGAGGCTTCCGCACGACTATATGCATGTCAACTCACGTCTAGTGCGAGCGAAGGTCCAGCACCACGCTATGCATATCATGATATCTAAAATCTCGTGCGAGAGAAGCTCCAGCACGGTTTCATGCACACACAAATTCCTCGTACGAGCAATGCTCCAGTACGACTTTTCATGAGAAATAAATCAGTAAACTTGAGTGCGAGAAAGACTCTAGCACTCTTTTTACTTGTATAAATATGATAGGTGGCTAAATCTTGACAAAACATCTTTTAAAATAGTAACCGGTACAAACCGGTACCCTTTCGTATATTTCATGAAATCAATAGCCAACCTATGTACATATTTGCTTAAATCAAAGCAATATAATCATATAAAACATTAAAACATGATAATCATGCAATTTATCTGCCTTACTACCCTTTTTGTAAATTTTACTCCTAGGGGCAAAATCATCTTTTTCTTTATTCACCTATGCCCTGGTTTTCGTCAAATTATTATTTCATTTCTAGATAGTTTAAGAAATTCTAGACCCTGTAAATCCCCTCAAAATTACGTATAGGTATCTCTATGCACCTACAAAATTCCCTTACCTGGAATCGCGCGCAGACTTAACCTGTCTCGATGATACCGAATCTCTCAGCCCAACTGAGCGCCAACCAAAGGTACGTAACTGCATATAACCACACAGTTGAGGTCAATTCAATTATCTTGATCAATATATCGCATTTACTGACCAACTTAAGGTATTGGGCCCTATCTACCTTATTGGGTCTCGGCCGATTTTTAGCCCCTTTTATTTTTATTAATTCCCTTTTTCGGGTATACCGGGCTCATGCAACTTACCGATAATTATCGGGCTTCGTTCCAAACTCATTGGATAGCCCGTATACCATTTATGGCAATTACATTACAATTCTGAAAAATATTCCTTTCTATACGAAATTAATCCATAATTCCGTAAAATAATCAAAGCTCTATATTAAAGAACTCATATTGCCGAAATTAAAATGTACTTACCCGATACAATGCGGGGTACGAAAGTCAGAGCTCAATCGGCTCTCGTTCGGGCTTTATCGAAAAGCTGCATAATTAGGTAAATTCGGGTTATTTTTCATTAAATAAAATATTAATTAAATTTTCAGAATTTACCCGTAGGTCAATCTCGACCCTCGGTCAACTTACCCGAATCTCGAGTTGTCCCCGATAAATTTTTCTTTCCTTTCCCCTTTTTTTCCTTTCTTTTCTTTTCTTTTCTTTTCTTTTCCTTTCCTCTTTCCTTCCTTTTTCGTCCTTTTCCTTCCCTTTCCTTCCGACCAAACGGTGCCGTTTTCTACCACTTTGCCTTTGCCGGCGTTTTCGACGGTCTTACCGATTGATACCGGTCTTAAAAGAACCGACTCCTCCCCCTGAACGCGTCGGTGGCTTCCGTTCAAGCCCAGTCACGATGGTTCGTCGGGAATCGGCCCGTTTCTCCCTCGATCTTCCTTCGCTCCGATCGGCGTCCTCCGGTCACCTGACTGCGCGTTCCCGGTGTCAACGTGATCGCCGGCCTCTCCTCTTGCTCCTCGTGGCTTCGTCAGACGCTGTCGATCGCCGGTGTGCTGGGATCGTTCGTCGGTTCTCAGGGTCGCGTCGATTTCATTTTTTTTCTTGTTTTCAGGTTCTCCTGATTTCAGACTTCTCTTTTTTTTTTGAATTATTATTATTATTTAACAATTTGTTTTATTATTAAAATATTCATTAAAATAGTCTAAAAATCTGAAAATATCTACAATTCTATTATTTTATTCCAAATAAATAAATTTAGTTTAATTTAATTTGTTTATTATATTTTTAATCATTTTTTCGGTATAATTTCTTCGTATTTTCGGGATATTATCCCGGGTGACTTTTCGGTATTTCTAAAAATTCCGGATCTTGATCAATTGGTCTCGAAATTGTATAATTTTCGCATTATTGATCAAGATATCCTAAATCCTTATTTTTTAATTAATTTTTTCTTATCGAATTTATCCTGAATTTCGATCTTTTGACCGTTTTACCCCTGCACTTGTTTCGGAACCAAATTAACCTAACTTTCCTTCATACATCCACCATCTTTTCTTATTTAATTTTGTATTTTCGGTAAACTTCATTTTCAATCCTTTCCGTTTGGCCTGTGGCCATTTTCGATCCGTATTTGACTATTTTCGACATTCATCGAGATTTCATTTTTATTCTACCTGCAAATTGTATTTCAGTCAAAGCTCTTCTTATGATTCATTGAATATATGAAAATGTACATCACATGAATCATAAGGAAATACATCAACAGATAATAAAAGTGGGTCTTACATAATCTCCCCCACTAAAAAAAATTTGGTCCTCCAAATTGGAACCAAATCTGTCTCTGAACAACTCCGGATATTTCTCTTTCATCAAACTCTCTAACTCCCAAGTCGCTTCCTCCGGAGTGTGATGTTGCCACAGTACTTTCACCAGGGGAATCGTCTTCGATCTCAATACCCTCTCCTTCATATCCACAATCTGGATCGGTCTCTCAACATAGGACATACTCTCACTGAGCTCCAGTGGCTCGTATCTGATCACATGCGACGGATCCGGCTGATACTTCCGAAGCATGGAGATGTGGAAGACGTTATGGACATTTGCTAGCTCTGGTGGCAACGCTAGCCTATAAGCTCGATCTCCCACTCTCTCGAGTATCTCAAAAGGTCCTATGAAGCGAGGGCTCAACTTTCCTTTCTTTCCGAATCTAGTAATACCCTTGGAAGGAGAAACTTTCAAAAATACTGACTCCCCTGCTGTAAACTTCAACGGTCTACATCTCCTGTTAGCATAACTCTTCTGTCGACTCTGAGTTGTCCTCAACCTCTCACAAATCAACTGGACATCCTCAGAGGCCTGACGTATCAAATCGGGAGTGAATATCTGCCTGTCACTAACCTCCTCCCATCCTACAGGAGAACGACATCTACGGCCATACAAGGCCTCATATGGTGCCATCCCGATACTCGAATGATAACTGTTATTGTAGGCGAACTCTGCGAGTGGTAGGTGATCATCCCAGGAGCCTCTAAAATCAAGTACACAAGCTCTTAACATATCCTTGAGGGTTTGTATAGTCCTCTCTGACTGCCCATCTGTCTGAGGATGGAAAGTTGTACTGAATCTCAACTGGGTTCCCATAGCTTCCTGAAAATGTTCCCAAAAACGGGAAGTGAAGCGGGAATCCCTATCAGACACAATACTCACTGGGACACCATGCAATCTCACAATCTCGCGTACAAATAGCTCCGCCAATTTACTCAGAGTATCGGTGACTCTCATAGCTAGGAAATGTGCCGACTTCGTCAATCTATCAACTATCAACCATATGGCATCATTTCCCCTGCGAGTCCTCGGTAAACCCATCACAAAGTCCATGGTGACATGCTCCCATTTTCAAGTCGGTATAGGTAGAGGCTGCAATAACCCTGCTGGCTTCTGATGCTCTACCTTTACCTGCTGACAGACGAGACATCTCGCAACAAACTCTACTATATCTCTCTTCATCCCTGACCACCAGTATACCTTTCGGAGATTCTGATACATCTTTGTACTATCCGGATGCAAGGTATACCTTGATGAATGAGCCTCTGTCAAGATCAACCTCCTAATCTCACGATCCTCGGGAACACATATCCTATCTCGGAACCTCAGTAATCCATCCGAACTCAACTCAAACTCAGTCTCAATACCCCTCTGCATCTGCCTAACTATCTCAATACACTGCTGATCCTCACGCTGAACCTGTCGGATCCGATCCATCATATCCGGCTCTAATCGCAGGCTAGCAATCATATAACCACTCTCAATATCAGGCAGAGTCACATCCAAATTGAGGCTCGCAAACTGCTCTAACAACTTGTGTTCCCGTACCATCATATAAGAAACCAACCAGAGGTGCTTCCTGCTTAACGCATCAGCCACTACATTCGCCTTACCCGGGTGGTATAGGATCTCACAATCATAATCTTTCAGAAGCTCAAGCCACCTTCTCTGTCTCATGTTCAATTCCTTCTGTGAGAACAGATACTTGAGGCTTTTGTAATCGGTAAATACCTGAAATTTCTCACCATACAGATAGTGGCGCCAGATCTTCAATGCAAACACTACGACCGCCAACTCTAAGTCGTGGGTCGGGTAGTTCCTCTCATGATCCTTTAGCTGTCTGGATCCATAAGCGACTACCTTCCCGTCCTGCATCAATACACAGGCCAGTCCTTGGTAAGAAGCATCTGTGTAAACAAAAAAACCTCATGAGCTAGTAAGAATGGTGAGAATCGAAGCAGTGGTCAATTGACGCTTCAGCTCCTGAAAACTCTCCTCACATCTGTCGTCCCACTTAAATGCAACACTCTTCCAAGTGAGACGTGTCAACGGAGCAGCCAATCTCGAAAACCCCTCCACAAACCGTCTATAATATCCAGCTAAACCCAGAAAACTCCTAATCTCTGTAACTGTCTGAGGCCTCTGCCACTGTACTACTGCCTCAATCTTGGATGGATCTACTGACACACCATCCTTTGACATAATATGTCCCAAAAAGGAGATCTGCTCAAGCCAAAAGTCACACTTACTGAGTTTAGCATACAACTGCTTCTCACGGAGGGTCTGCAATACAATCCTCAGATGTTGCTCATGCTCCTCTCTGGACTTCGAATAAACCAGGATGTCATCGATGAAGACAATCACAAATCGATCTAAATAAGGTCGAAACACCTCATTCATCAATGACATAAAAGCTGCGGGAGCGTTTGTCAACCCGAATGGCATAACCATAAACTCAAAATGACCATAACAGGTGCGAAAAGCTGTCTTGGGTACATCTCCATCCCGAACTCTCAACTGATGGTACCCATATCTCAGATCAACCTTAGAAAAGACCTGTGCTCCCCGTAGCTGATCCAGTAAATCATCAATCCTTGAAAGGGGATACTTGTTCTTGATGGTAGCCTTGTTCAATAATCGGTAGTCGATACACAATCGAAGGTTTCCATCCTTCTTCTTCACAAACAGAACCAGTGCTCCCCATGGAGACACACTCGGTCTGATGAACCCCTTCTCTAATAATTCCTGTAACTGTTTTCTCAGCTCCTCCAACTCAACCGGAGCCATCCTGTACGGTGGTCTAGATATCGGCTCTGTACCAGGTGTCAAATCAATAATGAACTCTGTCTCCCGCACTGGCGGTAACCCTGGTAACTCATCCAAAAATATATCTGGAAATTCACTCACAACTGGAATGTCTCTCAATTCCGGACGTGCCTTATCTATGTCAACCACATATGCAATGAACCCTTCAAAATACCATTTTCCACCATTAGTAACATAATTCATCATATAAGTATCCATTATTAATAAATAAATTTACCTCACAAATATGATGAATTACAACTATACTTTTCCAAATGCAATAATTATATGCTTTTTATTTCTTTTTAGCAAAACTTACAGTAAGACTATCTGTCCCTGAAAACATTACTGTCTTAGCATAGCAATCTAAAACAGCATGGTTTGCAGTCAGCCAATCCATCCCTAAAATTACATCAAAATCCCTCATATTCAGTAAGACAAGGTCGACTGACATGTCCTTTCCCCCTATTCTCAGCCTACAATCTCTATATACATACTCAGTCAACTGACTGTCATTCATAGTTGTAGAGATTAACAACATTCTATCTAACAATGTAGGCTGTACATATTTAAACAATTTATGAGCAAATGAAGGCGATATGAAGGAATGTGTAGCACCAAAATCAAATAACACAAATGTTTCTAAATCAAAATTAGGATAGTACCTTTAATCACATCAGCTGAAGCATCTGCGGTGTCCTGATCCAATGCATGCACTCGCCCTCTGCCCAAAACTTGCTTCCCATTCTCCTCAGCAGTGGCTCTTCTCTTAGGAGCAGGAGTCTCAACAGGAGCTCTCTCTGGCTCTTTGCCCTTCTGTGCGGTAGTAGCAATCATCTTGGGACAGTTTCTTATGACATGCCCCAGCTTCCCACAATGAAAACATACCCCAGTAGTCGTCGGACAAGGCCTGGTACCATAAAATCTACCACACCTCCTACACTGCTCGGTAGTCGACCGTGTCCCTCCAATAACTATACCTCTCGATGATGGTAAAGCCGAATATAAAGGAGGCTTACCCGTCCTCTCCTGTATCTCCTCAATCCTAGGTCTCTTATCAGTAAACCTCTGACCTCCTCTCCTGATCACCCTATCCCCTCCGAATCTCCTTCGGTCTCTATCTCTAGCTCTGCTGACTTTCCCAAACTCTGAGGCACTCCACTCAAAATCTTGCTCACATAACTGAGCTCTGTGTACTGCCTCCTCATAAGTAGAGACGTCAAACAGAGCTAACTTAGATCTGATGGCCGGTCTCAATCCATCTATGAATTTCTGAACCTTCCGACTCTCACTGCTCAATGTATCAGGGTCAGACCTCCCCAAGGATATGAACCTCGACTCGTACTCATCAACAGAGCGGTTCCCCTGAACTAAACTCATAAACTCCATCCGTAATCTCCGCTGTGTAGTGGCCGAAATATACTGTCTTCTAAAAGCCTCTAGAAATATCTCCCAAATAATCACCAAGTGTCGAGCTCTCAAGATAGACACAGTAGACCTCCACCAGTGCTCTGCCTCGCCCTTCAACATAAATACGGCAAAGGTAACCCTCTCAGTCGATGTACATCTGAAGAACCCATACAATTTCTCCATCTCATATATCCAATCCTCTGCAATAACTGGGTCCTTCACTCCTCTAAAAACTGGAGGTCTAAATTCCTGGAAGTGTCGTAATTTGTCTAGCTCACAGTCATAGCCCAACTCACTACCGCTAGGCTGTGGAGTGACAGGAGAAGCTGTATCCTGAACCGGTGGTGGTGTAACAGTCTCTGTAGTCCGTCCAGTAGCAGTAGGCTGTCCAACTGGGCCTCGTCTATCACCAGCCCCTAACGTCTGTGTAACTATCTCAACAAGACTTTCTATACTTCGCTCAATCTTAGCGAAGCGTGCCTCAGTATCCCCTGATCTCTCAATGGGGTCCTGCGGTGCCTGGCTAGTCTCTGGCTCTGCACGACTCTCGGGCCTACCTCTACGACCTCTAGCACGTGAACTTACCCCTCTACCACGGCGAGTGACAGGCATAATGCCTAAGTTCCTGCATCCACGACCAATTATTAGTCTAGTCCCATATTGGTATACACAGTTATATCTAAACAAAGCACAGTATTATGGGGATTTAATTTCTTAACTATTATTACTGACTCATATCCGACCAACTTTATCTCTGATACCACCTTTTGTCACGACCCTTCTAACAAAATCACTACAAATTTTTTGTTTTTTCTATACTTCTCACCTCCTCGTGACAATTCCATTTTTAACGAGTTGGGCTATGAGTCAGTAATAATCCCAACTCTTATCCCAATTGATCATCTCATTATTACCATGGTAATCATGTTAGAATTTCAAACAATGTAATAATAAGTACATATATTATACAACTGTATGTACATATGTTTCCATATATTTACATCCCCCATAATTATATTCGTTACAAAACTGTGCTATCAATTGTTTAGATACAAAACTGTACAATGTGTATACTTGATTCGTGATGGGAGCAACGGACAACTAGGGATGCAGTCTCTACCCGCTCTCGACTACTGTAGATGCTCTGTGGAGGGTGGAAAATGAAAGGGTGAGCATAAACAGCCCAGTAAGGCAATAATGTAAGCAGGTAGATAACTATACTATCTACGTGCTGATAATATCATGATATAAAAATCGTTTACTTTTGGAGCATGAGGTAAGATTAAAACGATGCCACATGTATGTATATATAATATACAAGAAATCATGAAATCGACATATAATTCAACATGGAAAATCATCATGTATGACATCTCATGCTCGTCACATTAAAACTTATTTGTTTCATCATAAACTGTTCACTTTAAAACTTATTTGTTTCATCGTAAACAAATCACATCAAGGCTAAACCCATCACTCGGGAATACCTTGATTCATTAAATCAAATCTCTTTTAAAAACATTAATCGGGACATTACCGCTCCTTCTGGTTTGTCCTGGTCTATCCAGACCGTATGATATCATGTAAGGCACGTAGGTTACTGTATGAAAATCGAGGACTATGGCCATACTTTGTCCCTGTGATCCCAGGCTACACGGATCCCGATGTGCGGGGTATCACAACTGCAACGGGAGGTGGGGTCAATTCCTACCCATCAGAATAGCAAGTAACATCATAGAGTCATCATGACTGCACGGTACAACGTACTCCGTGTGACATACACGGTACATCGTACTCTGTGGACCCATATCATAGTCTGGGGGTGCCTGCCGTAGGTCTTATCCACCCCAATACTATGTCGATAACCAACCCATGTCTCAAAGTATACGTGCGAGCATCTCAACTCTCTGTGACACACAGTCTACAGGAGGCTTCCGCACGACTATATGCATGTCAACTCACGTCTAGTGCGAGCGAAGCTCCAGCACCACGCTATGCATATCATGATATCTAAAATCTCATGCGAGCGAAGCTCCAGCACGGTTTCGTGCACACACAAATTCCTCGTACGAGCAATGCTCTAGTACGGCTTTTCATGAGAAATAAATCAGTAAACTTGAGTGCGAGAAAGACTCTAGCACTCTTTTTACTTGTATAAATATGATAGGTGGCTAAATCTTGACAAAACATCTTTTAAAATAGTAACCGGTACAAACCGGTACCCTTTCGTATATTTCATGAAATCAATAACCAACCTATGTACATATTTGCTTAAATCAAAGCAATATAATCATATAAAACATTAAAACATGATAATCATGCAATTTATCTGCCTTACTACCCTTTTTGTAAATTTTACTCCTAGGGGCAAAATCATCTTTTTCTTTATTCACCTATGCCCCGATTTTCGTAAAATTATTATTTCGTTTCTAGATAGTTTAAGAAATTCTAGACCTTGTAAATCCCCTCAAAATTACGTATAGGTATCTCTATGCACCTACAAAATTCCCTTACCTGGAATCGCGCGCAGACTTAACCTGTCTCGATGATACCGAATCTCTCAGCCCAACTGCGTGCCAACCAAAGGTACGTAACTGCATATAACCACACAGTTGAGGTCAATTCAATTATCTTGATCAGTATATCGCATTTACTGACCAACTAAAGGTATTGGGCCCTATCTACCTTATTGGGTCGGCCCATTTTTAGCCCCTTTTATTTTTATTAATTCCCTTTTTCGGGTATACTGGGCTCATGCAGCTTACCGATAATTATCGAGCTTTGTTCCAAACTCATTGGATAGCCCGTATACCATTTATGGCAATTACATTACAATTCTGAAAAATATTCCTTTCTATACGAAATTAATCCATAATTCCGTAAAATAATCAAAACTCTATATTAAAGAACTCATATTGCTGAAATTAAAATGTACTTACCCGATACGATGCGGGGTACAAAAGTCAGAGCTCGATCGGCTCTCGTTCGGGCTTTATCGAAAAGCTGCAAAATTAGGTAAATCCGGGTTATTTTCCATTAAATAAAATATTAATTAAATTTCTGGAATTTACCCGTAGGTCAATCTCGACCCTCGGTCAACTTACCAGAATCTCGAGTCGTCCCCGATAAATTTTTCTTTCCTTTCCCCTTTTTTCCTTTCTTTTCTTTTCTTTTCTTTTCTTTTCCTTTCCTCTTTCCTTCCTTTTCCCTCCTTTTCCTTCCCTTTCCTTCCGGCCAAACGGTGCCGTTTTCTGCCACTTTGCCTTCTCCGACGTTTCTGGCGATCTTACCGACCGATACCGGTCTCAAAAGAACTGGCTCCTCCCCCTGAACGCGTCGGTGGCTTCCATTCAAGCCCAGTCACGGTGGTTCGCCGGGAATCGGCCCGTTTCTCCCTCGATCTTCTTTCGCTCCGATCGGCGTCCTCCAGTCACCTGACGGCGCGTTTTCGGTGTCCACGTGATCGCCGGCCTCTCCTCTTGCTCCTCGTGGCTTCGTCGGACGCTGTCGGTCGCCGGTGTGCTAGGATCGTTCGTAGGTTCTCACGGGTCGCGTCAGTTTCATTTTTTTCTTGTTTTTGGGTTCTCCCGATTTCAGACTTCTCTTTTTTTTTGAATTATTATTATTATTTAACAATTTTTTTATTATTAAAATATTCATTAAAATAGTCTAAAAAATCTGAAAATATCTACAATTCTATTTTTTATTCCAAATAAATAAATTTAGTTTAATTTAATTTGTTTATTATATTTTTAATCATTTTTTCGGTATAATTTCTCCGTATTTTTGGGATATTGTCCGGGGTGACTTTTCGGTATTTCTAAAAATTCTGGATCTTGATCAATTGGACTCGAAATTGTATAATTTCCTCATTATTGATCAAGATATCCTAAATCCTTATTTTTTAATTAAATTTTTCTTATCGAATTTATCCCGAATTTTGGTCTTTTGACCGTTTTACCCATGCACTTGTTTCAGAACCAAATTAACCTAACTTTCCTTCATACATCCACCATCTTTTCTTATTTAATTTCGTATTTTCGGTAAACTTCATTTTCAATCCTTTTCGTTTGGCCTGTGGCCATTTTCGATCCGTATTTGACTATTTTCGACATTCACCGAGATTTCATTTTTATTCTACTTGCAAATTGTATTTCAGTCAAAGCTCTTCTTATGATTCATTGAATATATGAAAATGTACATCACATGAATCATAAGGAAATACATCAACAGATAATAAAAGTGAGTCTTATAGGATGCTTGCAGTTCGATAGAGAAGAGAAGCAAGGAATAAAATATGTTTATAAGGGAAACTAGGATTGGCAGCTGTATTAAAAAAAAATATAGAAAACTGAAGCAGGACAGCAAACCACGTGAAATTTCTAGCCTACCGACTAGTGCCAGAAGCTATGACAGCAAGTAGGGGGTGCAGTTGGTTCTTGAGTTCGGCTTCCAATGAAGCCATATCGAGGGCCATTCTTTTGTAGTAAAATAACTGCAGTAGAAAACGTGAAGGAAAGGCCTGAAAAAAAACTTGGCAGTGAAAGGAAATGAATTGACTGAAAGCTGGCATGGCAGTGAGTATGATGTAAACACTAACTGAAACAAGCTAAATACCCCTTGCGTGATGCTTTTCCTGCATGAACATAAGAGGAGAAGAGCTAAGAGTTTAAAGAAAACTCGAGAATGAAGGTGAAACAGAGGTGAACCTGAGGTTGAAGGACGCTTGTACGTGGGGGCTGCGAATGGTGGATGTGGCTGGTGTCAGGAAGGACGTGAACTGGGCTGAGTAAAAGCTAGAAAATGAGAGAAGTTGGCATGATTTAAGGAGACCCGAGAGCAGAGGCAGCAGGAGAAGGAAAACAGAGGAGGCGCGATTGGTGGGAGGCGACGGTATAGGACGGGTCGCCGGTGCTGGCTGCCTAGAGATGTGAGAGAAGAGTGGTAACTCCCTCTTATTACTGTCCCGAGAAAGAAAACAATGGCGGACGATCGACGAGTCGGGAAACAAGAGCTGGTTGTGGAGTTAGAGAACTATGTGAAAGGTGTATGTGCAAAACTGGAAACAGAGGACATATGTCCTCTGCAACCCGAAACAAAAGAATGATGATGATGACGGTGGTGATGGTAAAAGCTAGGATAATGGAAGGTAGAGTAGGCCAAGGGAAACGAGAAAGCCAACTAGCTGAGAGCAAAAAAAAAAAAAAAGGAACCTGAAGCAGGGAAACCAAAAGATAGGTAGAGTGAATAATAAAGGCTGGAAATTGAGTAAAGGATAAAGACCTGGGTTGAAGCAGCGCTGAACAGAAGGTGAGGCGTGAGGTAGAGGCGAGGGCGAGCGACAGTGGTGAGTTGGAGTAAGGCGTGGCCGGAGGAAAAGAGAAGCTATTAGGCTGCCAAGCTGCCCAAGTGTGGATATCAAAACAGAGACAGGGGAGGTAGAAGACAGGGCAGCGACAAGGAGGAAGAAGGAGATCGTGAATAGGGGGTAAGCCTCAGGTAGGAGATGGAGGCTGGAAAGGAAAACCGACGACGATGGAGGCAGGATGACAACGAGGAAGAGAGTGTATAGCGATAGAAATTGTGGCTGGGATGATGAACAGTAACGAGGTGAAAATGAAGAAAAAAGAAAATAGTGAAAGGAAGAGAGAGTTGGCGGGAAAGAGGAAAATAAATTCAAAAAGTGAATAGTAACAAAAAAAGAGAAAAAGAAGGGAAAAAAAGGGGGGAGAAGAAAAATTGGGAAAATTTCGATAACGCATCGGGTCTAAAGATAAGCCGGTAAGCGATCAGAATTCATCGTTTTAAATTTTGGAAATATTATTTGAATTTATATTTGACTAGAATTGACCCGATTTAATTATATAAATGTATAGCGCGACAATTAGTGACAAACGAGAGTTCGAGTCAGCTTCGATTTGCCTGCTATCACAGAATCTCAGGTAAGTGAACTTCACTTACTATAATTTGTATAATTATGCGCATTAGAAATTTATCGAATAAGTTATGGATTAATTCCGTATAAAATGATAAATGTTTTGGAATTTAAAATTGATTGTCGTGATTGATAGTATGAACTATCCAAAACAGATTAAAAAAAAGGGGGCTTAAGACGACCCAGTAAGTATTAATGGGCTTGATGAGCCCAATAGGCCCAGATATAGTGAATAGTAAGTGAAAATGAGATTAAGACTGAGCAAGGCCCATTAAGGGGTAATTGGGCCTAATAGTTTAAATTAAGTCCAATGAAATTGAAATACTGATGGAAGTATTGTATTTAATCTGATAAATAATTATATACAGCTCCAGAGAGTTGATTGGGAGCAAATCGGACTGAGCGAAATCTCAGCATTTGGAAAAGTCAGACTGTACAGAGAAATCGAGGTAAGGGGTACTATTTAACTTAGTTCTGATAATGCATTCTTGTTTCACCGATAAATGATTTTATGAAAGAGCATATGATTTGAAATGATTTATCAATGCTTTCATACTTGTGAAACTGTTTACGAAGCATGTTTTAATTTGTCGAAATATTCCCCGAGTACCTTCCATGTTGTGAAATGAATTTCCTAAGGTATGAAGCGTATGGATGTTTTACATTTATTTATGTTTTTATATCCATATCGTTAAAGAAACTTTTGGACAATTTCAAAAGTATTTACGAAAAGAAATTTGTTTTCGAAAGGGGATTGTGGGGGCCACCTCTTGAGTCTTGCGGGAACAAAGTGCCACACAATTTTTCTGTTTTATGAAAGAGTTTTCAGATTACAAGGAATTCAATTTTATTACTCGATATGAGTTTATGGGTTATAAAACCCAAGAAAGATTTTGAAAACTCTGTTTTGAGACTATAGGCTTCATGCATGGTTACTTCTTGTGGTGTTCCGACTCCACCACTTGGGTGCCGGTACGTACGGGCCCTTTAGCACTTGACTCAACCTGTGTGGAAGATGTCGTGCTACTGGTGGCTTATGATGATGTTTTGGTACTATCTCGTGCCCGCGCAGCACACATGAATGTTCCCTGCACGTTGAGTGCCATAGGTGCCCGTGCCCTAGCTATGTGCTAGTATATGATAAGAAATAAGAAGATACTACCCATGTTTATAATTATGATTGTTGCACGAACTTGATCCAGTCTACGCCCCCTTACCATGGCCATAGGTATGATGACTCTCTACGGAGACTGACACGTATCGCATGACTTAGTTATAGCCTAGTCTCCTCGATTTGATTATGAAAATCGACTATGATGAATGAATATGTGTTTTCATGATATATACGGTAATTGGTTATGACCGATATGTTTCATGAAATGTTTATGAAATGATTATGAAATGTTTATGAAAGGATCATGAAATGTTTATGAAAGGTTCATGAAATGTCTATGAAATGATTATGAAATGTTTATGAAATGTTTATGAAAGGTTCATGAAATGTTTATGAAACGTTTATGAATCCGATGGTTTTAAGAACTCATTCATGAACAATGAAAAGTTGTAAAATGGTTAAGCATGTTATTTGTTTTAAAGACACGTATGCTTTATGACTTTTTATGATGATTATGCATGAAATGACAATTTATGTATTTCATTAAAGTTTCGTTCTATGAACAATTTCACATGCTTTTATATATCAGAACTGTTTTAAAAGTATTATCTTATTGGGCTTTTCCCCAAAAGCTCACCCCTCTACCTTCAGACCATTTGCAGTGAATCTATAGGCATTACCTGCTGCGTACACGACGTAGGCTGGTGGGAAAAAGCTACCCTAGACTACTTTTTGTACATGCAGCAAAGGTATAAAATTACATTCCTTTACCAGACATATTTGTATGCACAGACATCTATTGAAAGTAATGTGTCGGGATGAAACCTGTATAAGAATAAATGAAATGGAATATTTTTAAGGATTGACACTGAACAGGAATACAGCCTAAGTGAAAAAGGGAATAAGTGGGTAAATTAAGTTTAAAAAAAAATCCCTCGATTTTCAAGGGTCAAGGGTCATTACAATGATGATGTTTTCGGTAGTATCTCGTGCCCGCGTAGCACGCAAATATGTTTCCTACACGGAGAGTGCCATTGGTGCCCGTGTCCTAGCTAAGTGCTAGTGAAAGCAAGTAACATAGATACTACACATATTTTAAGAACGCACTGTACGACCCTGATCCAATCTACAGCCCACTTACCATGGCCATAGGTATGATGACTCTCTACAGAGAATGACACGTATCGTATGACTTAGTTATAGCCTAGTCTCCTCGATTTGATTATGAATATCGACTATGATGAATGAATATGTGTTTTCATGATATATATGATTATTGGTTACGACCGATATGTTCATGAAATGTTTATGAAATGATTATGAAATGTCTATGAGATGTTTATGAAATGTTTACGAAACGTTTATGAACCCGATGGTTTTAAGAACTCATTCATGAACAATGAAAAGTTGTAAAATGGTTAAGCATTTCATTTGTTTAAAGGCACACATGCTTTATGATTTTTATGATGATTATGCATGAAATGACAATTTATGTATTTCATTTAAGTTTGGTTGTATGAACGATTTCACATGCTTTTATATATTAGAACTGCTTTAAGAGTATTATCTTACTGGGCTTTTCCCCAAAAGCTCACCCCTCTACCTCTCAGACCATTTGCAGTGATCCGTGGCCGCTACCTACCACGTACACGACGTAGGCTGTGGGAAAGAGCTACCTTAGGCTAATTTTTGTACACGCAGCAAAGCTATACTATTACATTCCTTTACCAGACATACTTGTATGCATAGACACATATATTGGGAATATTTTGTTGGGATGTAATTTGTAAGGAAAACGATGTAAAGAATATTATTTTTGGGATTAAGTTTTAATATGATTGGTATTGCATCGAAATGGATGTATTGAGTCGTAAATGTGGATTGGAAAGTATGCTTGGTAGTTGTGGATATTTAGGTTTGTCAAAACAATTGAATTGCATGTGGGTAGGCTTATATATAAGCCGTTATGCTGTCGAAATTTCTATCAGCCATATAGATCAAAGTATGGAAATTAAATATAATTACGGATAAAGAATTAAGAATTGTGTTTCGACATTGCACAGGATACAACCTAAGTGAATAAGGGAATAAGTGGGTAAATTAAATTCAAAAAAAAAAATCCCCCGATTTTCGAGGGTCAATGGTCGTTTCATGCATGCTGTTGTTGCAGGGAATAGAGCAAGAGCAATCGGACAGTACAACACCGCTGGGCATGTTGTGAGCAGACCTGGTTGCAGAGCCAAAATGAAACGTGCACAGTACATGCACGGGACCGAGGCCAGCTGGGAACTTTGGTTAAGGCCATGTTTGGCTGCTCATATGTCATGCCCCGTTTTCGAGAACCCTTCTATCCATACAATCTCTACTACGGTTGGGCTGTGAGAAGATGCAATTACTAAAAATTTATTTATTTACAGCGGAATATTTAAAACTTTAATTCACACTCCCAGGTGTGTGTGTAAATACACAAAATTAATTGTATAAATACCAAGTGTTTACATATCATCCCCATAATACTGATTACAATTCCAAGATATAACTGTGCGATACGATATATTAGATACAAAATACTCGTGTATACAAATCTTATACCTTTGCGGATTGTGGGAGCTGTTCAACACAAAAGACCTTGAGATCACCGCTCTCTTACTTCTCAGTACCTGGAGGGGGAAAATAGTGGGATGAGCAAACCACGGCTCAGTAAGGAAATGTATGCTAGCAGGTAGATATCGTACTACCTACATAGCCCATGCATGCATAAACCAAAACCATGTTTTCGTTATAAATGGAAATATTATACGAACAATGCATTTAAATACATATTTCTCAAGAGCATTTTCGTGTAAATCAAATGTCAAACTTCCATTTAAAACATGCTCATAAATAGTGCCCTCATGGCACGAATGTGAAATCGGAGATTTATTGAAACACAAAATCTCTTTCACTTCTCAAATCATTCTCTTTCACAAATCTCTTTCTTTTTCTGAGATTGTCTCTGTTTCTCGATTCTCTGAGACAGGCATGGAATTTTAGGCAATCAAATATCCACGACTTATGGCCACAGTCAGTGATCCCAGGCCTCACTGATCGGGTGTGCACAGGGTATCACTTCGCCTGAAGGGGGATGGGTCAGTCCTACCCTCCGGCTCATCTCAATCCACCTCATCTCCTCGTATACTCACGGTGAAGATACGTCGTGTGTCATCTACGCGATACTCGTACTCACGTGCACCCAGCACGATACATAGTATACCAACGGGTGACTACACTGTTCTACGTACAACCGTGGACCCAAGTCCATACTCCAACTCCGATGGACTTTTTATCCTTAAACCATGTCTCATATACCAGGCGAGCAAGCAGCGTGACACACAGTCAACACAAAGCTCCAGCGCGATACGATCTATCGTTAAGGCCCAGCCCGTTCAATTGGCCGTCGGCTGGTATCCCCTTGGGTCCCAGACCCCCAGGTTTACCTTAACTCAACAAAACAGGTACGAGCATAGTTCTCGCACTTTCTCAAAACCTCCGTGCGAGTTAAACTCCCGCACGGTACATCAAGGCTTTAAACCGGGTGTGAGCTAACGCTTCAACACCAAATCTCATCTCAAAACTGATAGATGGCTATTTTCTCTTTTTAAAACTCAAAACACGTTTATTCACATAGCATGCCTTTTCATGCCAAAACATGTAAAATTAGCCAACCTATCATCAACATTTCTCAATCATCAATAACAATGTAAAATTGAGAATTTCATTGAAAACATGCATATCATGCTATTTCCTTACCCTATCCCATTTCTCAATACATATATATACATCATAGTACTTTTCATACTTCCACATCATTTCATAAACTTATAATATCGTACTAGTCCTAGCAATATATCTACGAAATTGCTGTAATTACGTACGAACATCTCTATAGCTAACACACAGTCCCTTACCTCGTTTTACTTGTGTGCAACTATCCGCCTTTATGCTTCTCGCGTTCTCATCTCGACTTGCTCCGGCGTATCATCCGAAACTGAAATTCATCCACCAACATTTGAGTTAATGTTTCTAACTCTTATTCAACTAAGCATTTATCCAATGCCTTAATTTCACATTTTTTACCCTTTGTGGTAAATCTCCCAATTTATCCTAATATCAACATTTCCAAACCATTTCCACAACATACTCATCCACTCAAGATATCCCATTCATCAAAAATACTCCCACACTCCACTTTCTCACACTTGACTATTTCTAAGCTATAGTCATTTCATACCATTTTAGGTAATTCTATTCACAATATGCACACCCAAATATTTTTATAATCATTAACTAACTCAATGTACTTGGATTTGTGCATTAGATCTTACCTCATTGGATTTCCTCTTGCTCCAATTAGGATTGCCCTCTATTTCTTCAATCCTTCAAATGGGAAAATGCCTCTAGACTATGTTGTTCTTCTCTTTGATGTGAACAACTTTGTCTCTAATAGCCTCTCCTTAAATCTCACTGAAAATGGCTGGATTTAGGAGTGAGAAACTAGATTTCTTTGAGTTGAAGTGAAATGGAAATGTTTGTCCTGAATTTCTGATGATCCAACTGCTCCCATTTATAGGTTTGACTTGATGAGATCGATCTTCCTTGGGTGGAGATCGATCTGTTCCTCAAAAATCCCTCTTTTCTGAGACGTTTTAAAGGTAGGAGATCGATCTGTCGAGACTGGAGATCGATCTGCTGTCAAACAGAAGCTTAAGGAGATCGATCTGGTCTTATGGGAGATCGATCTGCTTCCAACCCGAGACCTAGAGAGATCGATCTGGTCTTAGGGGAGATCGATCTTCTCCCAACCCGAGAGCTAAAGAGATCGATCTGCTTCCTTTGGAGATCGATCTGTCCCCTTCCATTTCTCACATAAGAGCATTCTGGCTCTCCCAGATCGATCTCTCATCCTATGAGATCGATCTGGCCTTCACAAATTCCAGATTTCCTGCAGTTTTTCTACAATAACCCTTACCAAACACCCTTAATTTACTACCATGATCATTTTCTCATTCATTCATCTATGAGACTTCAAAATGGGATCCATCCTCACTACATACACATTAAAACTTGTGTAGAATCTTTGTATGACCAAATGTATACGATATTGCTCAAATGGAAATATACACTTATGTAAATCTTTCCTTCCATTTTACTATACTACTCATTATCCATTTCGATCACATTCTTCTCGTATTCAAATTCATTTCTTCCTACTCATTCGTAATGCAACTTGTACGTATAATCACAATTCTTACTACAAGTGCGTACATAATCTTATGAACTTACATTGCATACACTTCACATTACAATACATCATTTTACTTATGATTTTATTTACATTCCCATGTTCCTACATACATAGCTATACATATACGGGGTCTCACATCATAAACCTTGCAAATTTAATATTTCATGTTTTTTTATTAATTAGTTTAATTGTTTTGATCCTTTTATTAGTGGTAGCTTAGGTATGGTGTTAAATTAAAATGTAGGTTCGTTATAGTATCTTTGTTGGCTAATTTGATTTTTAGTTTAATTATGTTAATAGTTGATTTTAGGACTTAATGTTAGTATAGAATTTATGAGTTGCAATTAGAATTAAATTAGAGTAAAATCATTTTATGCATGTTTTAAGTTCTCATTTTAAATTGAAAAATCCAAAAATATTTCTTATGCATTATTTAGATTTTATTATCAAGTTAGTTAGGATTAATTTAGATTCTCTACTTTAGACATTTAGATTTATAAATATAGTTAGAAATTTTATTTTTAGAATTTTATTTCAATGAATTTTAAGTTAGTTTAATTTGCATTTTTATTAATTAGTTTAATTACATGCATATTTTATTCTAGGATGGTTTAATTTTAGTTCAATTAATTTTGTTTGTTATTTTCATATTTGCATTTTCAATTACGTTAATTAATTTTAACTATTTTAATTATCTTTTGTAGGTATTCGCTTTTAATTTCTTGGAGCTTTGTAAGTAATTTTAGCTCTGTTTAATTTTCTTTATTTTATAGTTTTTATTAATTTCAGTACTGTTAGCCTTGTAGGTCACCCATCAACAAATTCATAATTTGCTAGGATATACTTCGGGGAAGATTACCGATAGTTAATTAGGCTAATCAACTTCTCTGTGGGACGATAATCTGAGAATCAAATCCCATTATTACTTATACGACCCGTGCACTTGTGGATACACGTCTAGGTCACTTAGGGTGGGCGTAGTCTGTATCAAGTTTTTGGAGCCGTTGCCGGGGAAGACAATTAGCCAGTAATTGATATCGGTGAAATTATGCTTAGGTGTAAATCTAGCTTATAAATATTTAGGTTGTAAATATTTAGAAGTTTAATCTAGATTAGTAATTTTCTCTTTCATAAAAAAATAAAAAAATTGAAAAAATTAAAATTTTTTTAAAAAATTTCCGAGGACTTTTTAATGTTTGCATGCGTAGAGCTAAGAGTTATGATTGCTTTCCTTTAGATCCTGAAATTGAAAGAACCTTTAGGAAAATTCGAAAGGATTCTAGGAAATTAATAGCTCCGCTGCACAACACTATCGCAGAAAATAGAGAAATTAGGACTATTGGAGATTATGCAGTTCCGACCTTAGGAGGTTATTATACTGGCATTTGGCTACCAGCTGTCCAAGCAAACAATTTTGAAATTAAGCCTTCGATCCTCCAGATGATCCAAACTTCGCTACAGTTCAGTGGGCTTCCCCATGATGACCCACATGCTCACCTCGGGCAATTTCTGGACCTGTGCAACACATTCAAGCACTATGGATTATCGGATGACGCATTGAGGCTTAGGTTATTTCCCTTCTCGCTTAGGGATAGGGCGCGACACTGGTTAACCTCCTTGCCTCCAGGATCCATCTCTACTTTGGATGAGTTAGCCCATCAATTTTTAGCTAAGTTTTTCCCTCCCTCTAAAATGGCCAGACTCCGTAGTGGCATATCTTCCTTTGCCCAATTCGATTCTGAATCTCTTTACGAAGAATGGGAACGATATAAGGAGCTTCTTAAGAAGTGCCCTCATCATGGCCTACCTTTATGGCTGCAAGTTCAGACCTTCTACAATGGACTAACTAGCCAAAATAGGACCATCGTTGATGCTGCTTGATAATTCTATTTTTAATAAAATTATTTGTACTTAATTTCTTAATTAATTATTTAAATCCCCATATTATTTTATTAATTATCCCCTTTTATTTAATTAAAATTCTTTAATGTGAAGGTAAAATAAATCCGGATGAAACTCAGTCATTTCAGTAAAAATAGGCTGAAAACGAGGTAAAGGAGACTGGACAACTTCCAATTTACAGATCGAGTCACCAGTCGTCTGGACACACGTGATGCCAGGTGTCCGTATTTTATTCGCTCAGAAACGATAAGATCGACGGACACCGTGCCAACCTTCTGGAAGACACACGCCGGGCCACATCGCACATCCAATTGGACAAAAAGACGAGTGACGTGGAAATATCTACTCTGCAGCAAATCAAATGAAGACAAGTGGCCAAACAATGACAACTCATCTAGGATGAAAAATTACCATTGTACCCCTAAGTTTGTGTATAAATAGAATATGATGAGCAATTGAAAAAGGAAGTAGCCTAGGGTAGTTTTTAGGGTAGTTTTAGAGTAGGAGTAGTGTAAAGTAATTTAGGAGTAGTTTTTAGAGTAATTTAGAGTAGTTTTAGAATAGCTTTGAAAATAAAGTTTTATGAAGTATTTTCTCTAGTATTTTTTTTATTTTCCGTTAGTTGTTTTAGCCACCATTGTTAAGTTACTGTTCATAACCATTTTCATTTTTATGAGAAGCTTCATTTCTTTTTTTTCTTCGCCATTTCATTTCACTGTTTTACTTTTCATGGTATTTTTGTTGCAATGAGGTGTGAGGGGCTTGTGACAGAAGCCATAATGCTCAACCCATTGTCGCTGTTCCATTTACATTTTATTTAGAAAAAAAAAATTTATTTTACACTTAGTTAAGCTTACATTTTCAAGCTTATGGTTTAGCATTTTTGCAATTTTTTTTTACCCATTATGTTTCTTGCATTTTAAGAGCATCTTCTTCATTTTCTATTCGGTTTCTACTTGCTTACTAGCGTGGTAGCATGGTATCGAGGAGCTGAAGGGTGGCAGTGTTGGCTGGTGCTGAAGTTGGCGGGATGGCTTCCATTTAGTGCAGTAAAATAGCTGCCTCACGGTTGCAGAGGGGTGCTAGGCAATTGGTTGTTGTTGCTTCCATTCGGTGTAATACAGGATTTGCCTCATGGTGCAGTTTCGGATGAGGATGAGTAGTTGCTAGGATCGGCAGTAGCAGTAGCAAAGAAATTGCTCTGTTCTACTCTGTTTAAAGAGTCATTGTTCATCAGCCTCCTTTTCATTAGCTTTTATTTTCAAAATACTTTAAATTTTTATGTTTGTCTTTACGACATTAATTCTTCAAGTAACAATTTACGTATTACTATGGTTTAATATTTGTCTATGTTGATCATTTAGTATGCTGTAAGACTCTAGCACCCTGTCACGAAAATCATCTATATATATATATATAAAAATCTGGTGCGAGTTGAACTCCAACACCAATGCATGTAAAACTCTAGTACGAGCTCTCACTACAACACTAATGCATCACACAAATCAAAACATCGTGCGAGCTAAGCTGTAGCACGTCACATATCAATAAAAAACACGTAGACGGCTCTGTTTCCTCAAAACAGTTTTTCAAAACAATTATATCGTTGAAAGTATGCAATGCTGTGCATTTTCTTTCAAGGTTAGCCAGCCTACTCATGCATGCATTAAAATGTCTCCAGAATGAGTAGAAACCTCTTGTTCTTGCTCCTCCCAATTTTTCCTAAATTTGTAAATTTTACCCTTAACAAGGGTATTTTGGTAATTTGCCCATTCGGGGCACTAAAATTATTATTTGACCTCTAGACCCTTCAGATAATTTTTAAAGGACTGCAAATGAACTTAAAATTTCGTAAAGTTACCTCTAGTAGTCCGCAGAATTCCCTTACCTTATTTTTCTGTAGAGTCTGACCTTTTCCTTTTTCCACTGTTGTCTCATCGCGCAGTCCGATATGCTCCCAATCAAACCTCCGAAACTGCGTATAAATATTTCTCAGGTCAGATAACATACAATTTAATTGTATTTCCTATTTTCTGGGCTTAATTTAAATCATTGGGCCCATTTACCCCTATTGGGCCCGATTGCACCTTAATGGGCCTTAATCGACCTTAAGCCCGTTTTCCACTTAATTTTTACATTATCGAGGCCTATTGGGCTCCTTGGGCCCACTAACAATTCTTTGGGCCTCATTCTAACTCTCGAATAGCTAAATTTATTATTTACGACAATTTATCTAAATTTCCAAAATTTAATTCAATTTATGCGGAATTTAAATTCATATAACGCATAACGATGTAAATTGTCGTAAATAAGAGTTACTTACCCGAGATTCCATACTAGCATGTAAATCGAGGCTGTCTCAAGCTCTTGTTGGATGCCAATTGTCGAGCTACACAATTTCATAATTTTTAGGGTAAATTTTCAGTCGAATAATAATTAAATAAAATATTCCAAAATTCAAATCGATCAATTTCGACCGCTTATCGACTTACCCGAAGCTCGATTGCATCACTGGAATTTTTTCCAATTTTTTCCTCTTTTTGTTTTTCCCCTTTTTCTCCTTTTTTCCTTCTCTTTTTGGCTGAACCGGTTCAGTTCGGTTCAACCCGGTTCGGACCGCCGGTTCACCCCGGTTCACTCCGGTTCAGGGCCTTGCCGGTCGGTTCTCCGTCGGCTTCCACCGCTAGTGGCTCCGTTGGGTTGTCCGCAGCTCGAATCTGGCCTCGGCTTCGTCCAAGGCCGCCGGAAGGTAACCGGTCCGACCTCCTCTCTCACGGTAGTCGGAACCCATTTTCGGTTTTGGTCGTCGCCGGTGATTCCGGCCGTTTCACCAGCTGCTACAGGTCTCAAAATGACCGGCTCCTCCTCCTGAACTCGTCGGTGGCCTCCGTTGATGCCCAGCCACCGTGGATCATCGGGACCGAGCCCTTCTCTCCCTCGATTTTTCCTTCCTCCGATCGGCGTCTTCCGACCTCCAATCGGCGCGTCTCCGGTGGCTGAAAGATCACGGGGCGAGCGGCTTCCTTTTCTGGTAGGTGGTTTTGGACGGGGGTCGCCGGTGGAGGCTCGTCGGCAACCTCGTTTTTGGCTTCCGTTTTTCGTCTCTCTCCCCGACATTTCAATCTGATTCTTTTTTTTTTTACTTCTTTAATTTATTTATTTATTAATTATTTATTTTTATTATTTATTTATTTTTATTTTATTATCATACTATTCATTAAAATACTCTACAATATTCCAAAATATCTACAGCTTATATTATTTTATTCTAATTTAATTAATTTAATTTAATTTATTTATTATATTTTAACCCTTTTCGGGTATAGTTTCTCCATATTTTCGGGATATTGTCCCGAATGACTTTTCAGTAAATTTTTCGATTATTTTCGAGATTATTTTTTTTTTAATTAAAAAATCTGATTAATCCCGATTAATTCCAATAAATTGATATCTTGATCAATTTAACCCAGAATAAATTTATTTCACCTTTATTGACCAAGATTTCTCAATCCATTATTTTTAATAAATTTTTCTCATCGAACTTATGACTGTTTTGTCCTTGCACGTGTTCAGGATTAATTTAACCCGACTTCCTTTCACGAACACTCACTCACTTCGCATTTTAAATCATTATTTTCAATCCGAATCCCATTCAGTTAAATTTTTGACCATTTTCATACCTTATAAGAATTTATGATTTAATTTCGGGTCTTACATAAAATCGTAACCTATCGTTACTACTGCGTGTGTACGTATTATTGTATATACTTAGGCCAACACGCACGTTTATATATTTCTTTACTATATATATATTTTGTACCTACAAGTATTAACATATACCTTTATTATATACATCCACATGTATATACGCATATATATATATACACTCCTATATGTATATATATATATACCTTTATTTGTTTTCATGTTTCCCTATCTCATATATATACATTCTTTGTATATACATATACTAGCAAACATTCATCTTATATACCCCCACATGTATATGCACATAAATATATATATATATATTATCATTGTTTTCCATTTTTCCTTATCACATATGCATACATATTTTTTGTACAAATACTAGCATATCCATTCATTATATACACCTATATGTATATGCACCTATATATATATTTATATATATATATATATATATATATATATATATATATATACACACTCCTATATATATATATATATATTATTATTGTTTTCCCATTTTTTTCTCCTTATCACATATACATACATATTTGTCTACTCCTCATCATTTCTATTTTTGTCTAATTAAATCTACACTAACATGCTTGTATCTCAATCTATATGTACATGTATATTAAATGTACATATATGCATAAATATACCATTTACCTTTTCTATTTTCTTTTTCTTCTTTCTTTTTTTTCTTTTCTTTTCTCCTTTTCTTTTCTCCCTCTCTCGGTCAGCCTTTCTTCTTCCTCTTTTTTCTTGATTTGCTTCAATTTCCAGCCCCTGCCTCCTTCTTCCTATCTCCTGCCTCTCGGTTTCACTTCCTCCTTCGGTCTCCCTCTCTTTCTCCTTCGGTTAGCTGCTGTTATCTGCTTCACTACCTCACGGTTTCTCCCTCAATTCTCGGTTCCAGCCCTTTCTTCAGCTCACGGTTCCAGCTGCTGTCTTCTGCCTTCGTTTCCTTCTTCGGTTGCTTCTCGGTTTTCAGATTCAAATCTCAGTCTTCTTCTTCCCTTCGATTCTGCTAGCTCTTCAATCTCGATTCTGTTTCAGATCCTCCTCTCTTGCCTCTGTTCCAGCCCTGATTTCCAGCTTCATTTTTTCTGCTTCTCGATTTCTCCTTCTTCCTCAACCTCTCTTGCACACCCTCGGTTCCAGCTTCATTTCCAGCCCTCTCCTCTTCTTCTTCTCCTCCCTTCCTTTCTTTTTTTTCTTCTTCTCTCTTCCTCGGCCAGCAGCCCTTTTCTTTCCTTCTCTTTTCTTTTCTCCCTTTCTTTCTTCCTCCCTCGGCTGGACAGCTTCCCTTTTCTTTCTTACATTTCTCTCTTGGCAGAATCTCCTTCTTCTCCTCTCCCTTCCCTTCTCTTCTTTCTCTTCCTTTCTTTTCCTTCTCCTTCTTCTCCAGCCGACCGAGCCTCTCCTTCCTTTCTCCTCTTCTATTTCCCGCCCAAGTCTCCTCTGTTTTAATTTCCTTTCAATTAGCAGGAGACGGAACTGGCTTTCTTTGAAAGCCAGTTCTGTACAACTTATTATATATATAATATTAATATATATTTATTATATTAATATATATATTTATGTTATATTAGTAGGTAGATAGATATTTGTTTGCTTATATCATTATTATTATTATTATTATTATTATTGTTTGTTTGTCTTTTTGTTTTGCTTCCATTTTTATTTTAAATTGTCTCATGTTTTATTTATTTATTTGTTTAATACTATATATTAAATACTATACACTAAATAATATATATATGCTATATATATTATTATTCTTTTATTTAAATGTCTAGTATATATGTATATATATATATATACATATTCACCTATGTATATATCTACACATATACATTTTCTTGTAAAATTATCCAATGACATCATATCCATGCCTTCCATGAAATTTTCATTATTCCGAAAATGAAATAGTATCGGGATTCCATCATTCTTCATAAATTCTCGATACAAGTGTTTACATAAACAATTTTCAACTAACAAATTAAAATTTTTCAATCCCTCCGTACTTGCATTCGCTTTATCACTTCTTGTAACTTCGAGTTCCCGATCATTCACGGGCTCCTCGGTCCCTATAGTCCTCGAGCCCTACAACGAATATTCACACTTCCATTAAAATATAATATTTTCATTTTTACTTAATCTAATTAAACGTAGGAAATTTGTGGGGTTTACAGAATAGTTTTCTTAATGCTTTTAGCACCTTGTTAAAGTTGGGTATTATTAGTTAATGGTTCTACAACCCTCAAACCTATTGATCTTATTTTAACTTCAATTTCACATGGTTCTCATTTCTTATTTCATGTCTACACAGCATCACTTGAACTTGAGCTAACATCAATATTTTCTCTATATTTCATTTAACATAAACTTCAATCAATCTAAAAAAGAAAAGATTAGATGTTGCTAACCTTTTCGCTCTTGTTTAATTTATTACGGTTGTTTTATGTCCAGTGTCTTTTATCAGCATCTGTCTACCAAGTCCTTTAATTTCTTTTGTACTTTAATTAGTTGGAAAGTTGATATAGTCGTAATATTCTTACTTTATAGACTAAAGTTATAGGAATAAAAAGATTTCATTTGGAAAAAAAAAATGGAAGTTGTTTGCCCAAAATTGGATATTGTTTGACAATTTGGATAGCTAGTAGGGATGTTGTGCCTAAACAATGATGATTCCCATAGTGCACAAACTATTCATTCACCATTGAAATGCTTTTTATCTACAAATCCACCACCCTCGAAAATGTTTTCTTTGATTTTGGAATGTAGATGTATGTGTTTTCCACGCCTAACTCTTTAGAACTTAGAAGTTCTAGGTCCATAAACTATGACAATCTTAACACTACATTTGGTATATATGCTAATGGAAGAGGAAAGATAACTGAGAGAGAAAAAAAAGTAAAAATAGCATTAACGTTGACTTCTCCCTTTATATGAACGATCTTTCAAGAAAAAATAGTTTTAGCAAATGTAACAAGTCAAATATTATGTAGTTGTGTCTAATGTAGTCATTTATGCGACTGTCAAAGATAATTCCATATTATGAAGCATCAAAGAGTTGTTGCTTTTTTATCCCGTCCTTTGCTTGGCTTGATGTAAGAAAGAAATTTTACTTAAATGCTGAAAAATATTATCTTCTTGTTCAATTTTTTATCTAGATTTGCCTATTAAATTGTATACAAGTTATTAAAACTATGTGTCTGAAAGATAGTAATATGCTAGAGATTGGTTCTAAGATAAATTAAGTATATACCATTTTCTTAATCTTATAGGTAATATGATATGATTTTTTGCTTCGTTTCTCAATTTGAAATACAAAAATAGAGTGCAAATTGAGAAGTGTCACTGTTATCATTTACAAATATTCTTGGTATTTTAGGTTGATAACTAGTGACATTTTCTCTTCAGTTGTTTATTGTTGTAAAATCAGGTATGTTAAGATTAATGCATAAGTAATGTTCAAGAACTATTAAGATTAACCATGTGCATTTTAGCTTTTGCTTATAATTAATGGAATGTATTATTTTACAGATATAGCACGTACATGAGGTGTAGGTTCATCTCAAGGATACATTGATCCATCGCTTGATGGAACACGAAAGTGACCAACTGCCTCTGAGAGGAGACGATGAGCTAAGCTGATCATTAAGGAGCATGTTGAGCATGTCGATCATGCTGAGCATGCCAAGCGAGACGAACATGCTGAGTCGGTCGAGAATGTTGAGCAAGCTGAACATGCCGAGCAGGCCGAACATACAGATTCAAAGGAGGTATCCAAGCCTTGTCCTGGACGCCTAAATGATACCTCAATTCTTGAAAGTTTTCGATCACGTGTTACTTTTACCATATGGGATGGTCAGGTAATTATTATGAAATGTTGAACAATAGAGATTTATATATTTGTTTAAACTAATCTTATTATTTCTTGTTTATAATATAAAAGTGAGCCAATTTGAAAGTTCTTAATCATAGATCGAAAATAGCTTAGTGGCCTTTTGACGACAATCGATCACGTATCCGCTCTACCATCTTGCAGTCCGGCCTAGGCAGTTTGATTGAGTGCAATTATCACACTTACAATAACATCATCATTTCTGCTTTTTGTGAGAGGTGGCAATCAAAAATGAATACATTTCATATGCAGTTTGGAGATATGACGATTACCATAGACGAAGTAGCACTTTTCCTCGGCATACTAGTTGTTGGGCAGATCGCTCCATGCAAGAATTTGTTAGTCAGGCAAGCAAAGAAGATGCTCGTATGTTTATTAGGCGTCTCTCTCATGGATGTGATAGTGGTGGGTTGTAGGGAAAATGTTTGATTGCATTGGCTCAAATCGCACTTACCAGATATGGCTAGCAGGAGAAGTGATGAGCGTATAGTGTATGCCACTCGAGCATACTCACTACACTTATTAGGGTGCATGCTTTTTGTGGATAAGAGCAGATTGCATGTTCTTATAGCATTGTTGGCCTCTTTAAACAATCCATCGACAATTAGTGGATATGGATGGGTTGCAGCTACTCTTGCGTATATGTATAGACAGCTCGATCTTGCGAGCAGGTCAGGAGTACATGGGATTAGCGGGTTTATGACCTTTCTGCAGGTATTATGATTTATATTACAAATAATTAGTTAATTATTATTAGTTTATAAATAATTTATTAATGATTGATGTTTTATTTGATGTAAGCTTAGATTTATAAGCATTTTCTGTCGTTAGGTCTAGAAGCAAACTTGAGTTACGATGAGATATTGCCTTAGGCTCAATGATGGAAGCCACGTAGTTACGGCCAAGATGTAAAGTTCTTGTGATAACAGTTAGATGACCTCTAGTGTCATCAGGTGTGCTGGGATCCATTTGCTGACAGTCGAATGCATCATCTATTGCCTCCAATCACATTTTTTATGGCCTGCATTAAATTTGGAGATGTTGTGGAGCCGTATCATCTGGAGAGAGATTTATGACAGTAAGGCTGTGTACAGACTATACCTCCCACACCTTTGGCGCCATATAGAGCATAGAGGGGTACTACGAGTACCACTTATAATGTTGCTTATAAGTTCGTGGATCAATTGTGGGAGAGATGAACTATGTATGTGCTCATAGAAGAGAGTATAGAACAAAGGTGTATTATCTTATGTGAGACAACTCCAGACTACATGGCTTGGTACAACTCAATTTCTCATCAGTTTGTATAAAATCTAACAAACAGATCGAGGTTTCAATTTAGACAAGTTGAATTTTGATTATTCTAATGTAAGTTATTAACTTTAAACCCTATGTGAATAAAATTTATGTCTATACTAATTGATTTGCTATAATCTCTCTATTGTCTTCTCTTGTAGCGCGTGTTGAGGGCCATGTCTCATATTGAAGCTATCCTCAGTGGCAAGGATGTTGAGACATTGACAAAAGGATTTCACGGCCTGAAAGACATATTATCTGGGTCATTAAGTGCAAGTAGAACTAGTAGTTGTAGACCAGCTCCTCCACCAGAGACAGCTCATTCCCCTGTTCCACCAGATATAACTCCTCCCCCGATTTCATTAGAGACAATTCCTCCCCAAGCTAAATCGAAGATAGCTCCTCCCTCAGTTCCATCGGAGACAACTTCTCCCCGAGCTACATCGGAGATAGCACCCCGCTCCAGCTACTTCAGGGGCAGCTGTAAGACCCAAATTTTTGTGTTATTTCTTTTCGAATATGTCATTTGAATATGTAATTATGATATATCGAACAATAAGGAAGAAATAATACAATTTCGAGTTTATCTGATGAAATTAGAAGTCAGTAAATTTTAAAATACCAAAATAAGAGATTGAGTAAATTTGGAATAAACCGAATGAAATTAGGTTAAACCGATTTAAAATATGGACTCAGAACACAAAAATATAAGGAGTCCAAGAAAGGAAGTTAGTTCGGAAATGATAACCCGAAAATCACCCTATAATGGGAATTTATCTCCGAAATAAATGAAAAAAAAATTATATTTTCGGAGAAATAATAAAAATAGAATATGATGTGCATATATATCTATTTTTCGAAGCAAAATTAAATAAAATTTATGGACCCGGGTTATGGTAATATAATATTATTATAATAATATAAAATAATTGTTTATTATTATTATAATAATATTATATAAAATATATTATTATATTAGGGATATATATTATATTATATTAAGGTATAATATAATATAATATAATATATAGATTATATATAAAAAAAAGAGAGAGAGAAAGAATCAGAAAGTTGAAAAAAAAAGAGTGAAAATTGGAAAAAAAAACAGAAACAGAAGCAAAAACGCGAGGGAGAAGACTGAAAAGCCCGATTTCACCGTTCCTCACCACCGGCCACCAACGACCGGCGAAGGAGCTCGAGGAAGACACCGGCGAGGACGACCGGCAACCCAGGAGGCGACTAGATGCCGGCACGCGCCGTGGGACGACCGAAAAAGGCAGATCGGCGGAGAGGATCCCGCGGGAGTAAAAGGAAGATTTGTCGGCGACGGTGGCGATCTGGGCCGAGCCAAGCCAGGCGAACCTTCCCCAGGCCGAGACGCACCCAACGGTGGTCGACCCACCCCGGGAACTGACCGGCAGCGTCGGCAACGGCCAAATCTCCACTGAACCGGATCGAACCGATTCAGTGTGAAAGGGTCTGAACCGGTCCGAACCGGTTCAGTAGGAGAGAGAAAGAGGAGAGAGAAAAAAATTTGGAAAAAAAAATTTAGTGTGATCCCGACACAGCAGTAGACTGGTAAGTGGTCGAAAATCGATCGAATTATTTTTCGGATAATTAAATTGAATTTATATTAGATCGAAATTAACCGGTTTAAATATATATTGTTGTGTAGCGGAAAAAAAATGGTAGGCGACGTGTACGAGTTCGAGCGGATCTCAACTTACGTGCCACCAAGAAAATATTCGGCTTTCGAGAATACTTTCGGTGCCAATTAGACTGCTAATCTGAGGATATCGAGGAAATTAAATTTGCAGTCGACACATTTTTCAGGTAAGGGATTTATGGAAGCTATTAGAGGTAGCTATACGTATATTTCTTACCTGCGGTATGCAAATAAATATTGTAGAGTATATAGATTTGATTTACAGATGAAATTATACTGTAAAATTATCGAAAAAGCATAAATGCATAAAGTGCATGCTTTCTGTATCGTTATCGTGAAAAATTGTTTTACAAGTGTAAAATGATAGACTAGCTCAAGATTTTACTGTTTGCATTAAATTGTATGTTTTTCAAAGTTAAGCGTGCTTGAGTGGGAGAAATTTCATGATGGGTGACAATTGGGAAATTAACCCTCTTGTTCTGTTTTGCACCATTTTTCGTGCTGAACTCGATTTTGAGCACCGTTTTCACCGGAAGTGAGCTATCTATCGATTTTCTGTGTAAAAAGGTGCTAGAGCCAATGTGGTACTATTGGTTATCCGATTTGCTCGCACTTACTTTTAAACTGAATTTGAGAATGAAATCGGTGTTAGAGCTATGTGTAAGCAGAGTGAGACATTAAAGAGCTCGCACTGGGTTTTGATTTCATGCTGGAGTCGTCAGGTATTATTAAGTGTTTGTACTCTGATTGGCTCGCTGGTGAATTCCTAAACTTATGATGATTCTGAGTAAAACCGTGCTGAGGTCATCGTGTGATGCTAGGTGTTCTTGCATTGACTTGTTCGCACGAGGTTTTATGGATTTGATGTAGTGTGAGTACAAAACCGTGCTGCAGTCGTCGTGTGATGCTATGTGTTCTTGCACTGACCTGCTCACATGTGATTTTGAGACATGGAAATGGATGATAGTGATACTGAGATGGTAGACCTTGAGATTACTCGGTCCCTCAGCTATATCACAATATATAAGGATCCTCGGAGTACGCTGTACCGTGAGGTAAACCACGGAGTACGATGTACCGTGATATCTTAGTGATCTTAGTGAGCTGACGGGATGGTTGATCCGCCTCCCTAAGGATGGGATTCCCGCACACCTGATCCGTGATTGCCTGGAATCCAGTGACTATGGCCATATGTCCCCGTGATTGATATTACATCCCAGCCAAGTCTCATTTATGATTGATTTGCTGAGTGCAAAGTGTTTTCTAAGTGGTGAGTGTTATGTGATTTGAAAAGAATGTGTGCTATGTGAACTAAGTGAATTGAATAAGCTTTCTAGCGAATTAATGTTTTCGCATAGATTGCTGTCATTTTCAGTAAATGCATTTGTTTTACAATGAGTTAAAGCATGCATAATGAATGTAAAACGTGTTCAATGAAATTGAACACTTGTTTTAAAAAATGATTTATCGAACTGAAAATGTTCGAATGAAACGTTTTAAAGAAATGAGTGAAAGTGTTTGACAGTGAATGAAAACGTGGTTATTGCAATTATTGCATCGTTTTCAGTGTGTGTACTATTTTTATAAGTATTAAAGTATACACTATCAGCATGTAGATAGTATGGTTATCTATCTGCTTTCATATTTTCTTACTAAGCGCGTTAGCTCACCCCTTTATTTTTCACCTCCACAGATTCTGCGCATTAGAGTGTGTCCGCTGCATTTATTCCTACTACCGTGCTCTCTAATCCTCCAGCAGTATTGAGGTATACACATATGCAAATTTTATATCTACTTAGTAATGCACAGTAACGTTATCTTTTATATTTGGGGATGTATATAACAGAAACTGATGTAGATGACTTTGTTAAAAAAAATCACACAGTTTCTATATTATTTTATGCAACTCTGATAAGAAATGATTAAATGGATGAGAATGAGGTAACTGACATTGACTCACAGCCCAACCAATAGAAGTGTGTAGTCGCGAAAACGGGTCGTGACAGAAGTGGTATCAGAGCGGAGTTGGTCTGAAGTGAGTCAGTGCTAGTAATTAGGAAAAATATATATCCTCATAATATTGTGTATTATTTAGATACAATGGTGTATACCGAGCTGGATTTAGACTGAGAAACTTGTTGTGTATGCAGGATGTCGGATAGACGTCGCAGTAGTAGAGGTGAGAGTTCGCGCTCTCATGGGCATAGAGATGAGCCCGAGAGGCGCAGTGGGTCTAGTTCTGCTAGAGCTCCACCAGATTCTGGTGATACTGCAGATACACGTATAGCGCGGTTAGAGCGGAGTGTATACACTATCATGGGGTTGTTGACACAAGTGATGGCCAGGATTGAGGGTAGATAGGGCATAGCCGATCAGGCGAACCCTACTGGTTTGGCAGCTGCTCTTGAGACACTTGAGACACCTGCACCTGCACAGCCTGCACTGAGACCTCGGGCTGTAGAGGCAGAGATCCTTGTACTCCCTCCAGTTCAGGACATTCTCCCACAAGATCAAGACCCTGTAGTTCCACAACAGGTTGGTGGAGAGGGAGTTTATACTGTGATTTGGGTAGATTGAGAGAGTTCCAAAAGTTTGGACCACCTTCGTTTAATGGGGTGAAGAACCCAGTGTTAGCTGAGCATTAGATACATAATACGGAGAAGCTCTACAGATTTTTCCATTGCTCAGACACAGAGAAGGTCACCTTTGCGGCTTTTGTGTTAGAGGCTGAGGCCGAGCATTGGTGGGTGGCCACACAGCCGATGTTGAGTGCTCGACACCCGGTTGTGACTTGGGACATATTCTTGGATGCCTTCTGGAGGTAGTACATTCCAGCCACTGCACGGAGGAAGATGCAGATAGAGTTCATGACATTGACTCAGGGGAACCGGACAGTGGATGAGTATGAGTCTGGATTCACATCCCTAGGCAGATATGATATAGTCACCATGGGCCTGGAAGAGAGAAAGGTTCAGAAATTTCTTGAGGGACTGAGACCTTCCATTAGAGCTCAATTAGCTCCACTGGATATTACCACTTATGAGGAGGCAGTACGCAGAGCTCAGCTGTGTGAGCAAGATTATGAGTTGCATGTCTCAGAATTGAACAGGAGTGGTAAGGGCAGAGATAGAGACCAGAAGAGGTCAGTTGATGACAGAGGGTTTCGAAAGGGTCGAAGGTTATTCGGTAAGGGGCCTAAGATTGAGGAGGTACGAGAGAGTCCTGCAAAGCCTCCAATGTATCCAGTTTTACCTCCAGCACCGAGGGGCATAGTTATTGGTGGACCCTGACCTACCACCGAGTCGTGCAGAGTGTGTGGTAGATATCATGGGAGTAAGCCATGTCCGGTATTGACTAGAGTTTGTTACAGGTGTGGTAAGTCAGGGCACATGATACGTGATTGCCCGGAACTGGTTGAGACAGCCCCTCAGAAGGGCAAAAAGCCAGAGAGAGCCACAGTTGATACACCTGCTCCTAAGAGGAAGGCTACAGCCGAGGAGAAGGGGAAGCAAGTTGTTGTTCATGGGCGAGTGTTTGCTTTGGACCAGGCTTCTACTGAGACTTCGAAGGATGTGATAAAAGGTACCATCCTAGTCTTTGATTTTAAAGCATTAGCATTGATTGATCCTGGTGCCACGAATTCATTTATATCGCCTATCTTTGCATGTAAATTGATAGAACATGTAATACCTGTACCTCTAGGTAGGATTTTGCTTATAAGCACTCCACTTAGAGAGAATGTAATGACAGAGTATGTATGCAAAGATTGTAAATTAAAAGTAGGGGAGAAGGATATGTCGGCCGATCTCATTCTATTAAAAATGAAGGATTTTGATGTAATATTAGGAATGGATTGGTTGGCTACAAACCATGCTGTTTTAGATTGTTATGCTAAGACAGTAATGTTTTCCATCCCCGAAAAGTATCTTGTAAGATTTGAAAAGAAATGAAAGAGTATGTTAAGTTGCTTAATGAACAAATGACTTTACTAATAAATTGAATATTGATGTGTTGAAGGTTTTATCGCATACGTGGTTGATATGGATAAGGTATATCCGAAATTAGCTGACATCCCAGTGGTTAGAGAGTTTTTAGATGTCTTTTCGGATGAGTTACCAGGGTTGCCACCTGACAGAGAGATGGAGTTCTGTATTGATTTGGTGCCTGGTACTGAACCGATATCCAAACCACCGTATAGAATGGCTCCAGTGGAATTGGAGGAGCTAAAGGAGCAATTACAAGAGTTATTGGATAAGGGGTTCATCAGACCGAGTGTTTTACCTTGGGGAGCACCGGTTCTGTTTGTGAAAAAGAAGGATGGAAGCCTCCAACTGTGCATCGACTATCGGTTGTTGAATAAGGCTACCATCAAGAATAAGTACCCCCTTCCGCGCATTGATGATCTGTTGGATCAGTTGCAAGGAGCATAGATCTTTTTGAAGATTGATATGAGGTCTGGGTATCATCAGTTGAGGATTCGGATTGGAGATGTGCCCAAGATAGCGTTTCGTACTCGTTATGGCCATTATGAGTTTCTGGTTATGCCATTTGGGTTGACGAATGCTCCTGCAGCATTTATGGCTTTGATGCATGATGTGTTTAAGCCATACCTGGACAGATTCATGATTGTCTATATAGATGACATATTGGTGTACTCGAAGTCCAGGGAAGAGCATGAGCAGCACTTGAGAACAGTGTTATAGACCCTTCGAGATGAAGAGTTGTATGCTAAACTCAATAAGTGTGATTTCTGGCTGAATGAGATATCGTTTTTGGGTCATGTAGTCTCAAGAGACGGGGTGTCAGTAGATCCGTCCAAGATAGAGGCTGTGGTACAGTGGGATAGACCCAAGACAATTACAGAGATCCGTAATTTTTTAGGTTTGGCAGGTTATTATCGACGGTTTGTAGAGGGATTCTCTAAATTGGCTGCTCCGTTGACACGTCTCACTCGGAAGAATGTGACATTTGAGTAGGATGATAATTGTGAGAAAAGTTTCTGCGAGTTGAAGCACAGACTGACCACCGCACCTATTCTCACCATTCCCACCAGCTCAAGAGGTTTTTCAGTGTATACAGATGCCTCGGGACAGGGATTGGGCTGTGTGTTGATGCAAAACGGGAAGGTAGTCGCTTATGGATCTGACAGCTTAAGGACCATGAGAGAAACTACCCGACCCATGATTTAGAGTTGGCGGCCGTGGTATTTGCATTGAAGATATGGCGCCACTATTGTACAGTGAGAAATTTCAAGTGTTTACAGATCATAAGAGCCTCAAATATATATTTTCACAGAAAGAGTTAAATATGAGGCAGAGAAGGTGGATAGAGCTTCTAAAAGATTATGATTGCGAGATATTGTACCATCCGGGAAAGGCTATTGTTGTGGCTGATGCCTTGAGCAGAAAGAGCCTTGGAATGGTATCGCACATGATGGTCAGGGAATATGAGCTGCTCGAGCAGTTTGCTCACCTCAGTTTGGATATAGACCCTCTTGATACTGACAGTGATTGTGTGATAGCTAGCCTGCGAGTGGAGCCAGATTTGATTGACCGGATACGACAGGCTCAACTAGCCAATCCGCTGTGTGATGATCGGGTGAGTCAGATTCAGAGGAGTGATGTGGCCGATTTCATTGTAAGTGATGATGGCCTACTGAGGTTTAGTGGCAGGATTTGCATTCCCGATGATGTAGAACTAAAGAAATTGATTTTTACATAAGCTCATTCATCGAAGTATACATTGCATCCGGGGAGTAACAAGATGTATCAGAATCTCCGGAGAGTGTATTGGTGGTCAGGGATGAAGAGAGATATCGCAGACTTTGTGGTAAGGTGTCTTGCATGTCAACAGGTTAAGGTAGAGTATCAGAAGTCTGCAGGGTTATTGCAGCCTCTACCTGTACCGACTTGGAAATGGGAGCATGACACCATGGATTTCATCATGGGATTGCCGAGGACTAGGAGGAACCATGATGCTATCTGGGTCGTGGTGGATAGATTGACGAAATCTGCCCACTTTTTGGCCATGAAATCCACAGATACTCTGAGTACTTTGGCAGAGTTGTACGTACGGGAGATTGTGAGGCTACATGGTGTTCCAGTGAGCATTGTATCAGATAAGGATTCCCGCTTCACTTCCCATTTCTGGGAACACTTTCAGGAAGCTATGGGGACCCAGTTGAGTTTCAGTACAACTTTCCATCCTCAGACTGATGGTCAGTCAGAAAGGACCATCCAAACATTGGAGGATATGTTGAGAGCGAGTGTTATGGATTTTGGAGGCTCCTGGGATGATCACTTGCCATTAGCCGAATTTGCTTATAATAACAGTTATCACTCGAGTATCGGGATGGCACCATATGAGGCATTGTATGGCAGACAATGTCGTTCTCCTGTTGGTTGGGAAGAAGTGGGTGATAGGAAAGTTTTTGCTCCCGATTTAGTGCAGCAAGCCTCTGAGGTTGTTCAATTGATATGTGAGAGATTGAGGACAGCTCAGAGCAGACAGAAGAGTTATGCCGACACGAGACGGAGGCCATTAGAGTTCACTGTAGGTGATTCAGTGTTCTTGAGAGTTTCTCCCTCGAAAGGGATTATGAGGTTCGGTAAGAAGGGTAAGTTAAGCCCTCGGTATATCGGACCATTTGAGATACTGGAGCGAGTGGGAGATAAGGCCTACAGGCTAGCGTTACCACCCGAGCTAGCAGGTATTCATAACGTCTTCCACGTATCGATGCTTCGAAAGTACCATCCAAATCCGGCACATGTGATTCGATATGAGCCGTTGGAGCTCAATGATGATATGTCGTATGTAGAGAAGCCGATCCGGATACTGGATAGGAAGGAGAAGGTGTTAAGGTCAAAGACGATTCTACTTGTTAAGGTTCTTTGGCAACACCACACTTCAGAGGAGGCTACGTGGGAGTTAGAGAGCCTGATGCGGGAGAACCAAATTTCTTAAGGGGGGAGGAAATGTAAGACCCGAATTTTTGTGTTATTTCTTTTCGAATATGTCATTTGAATATGTCATTATGATATATCGAACAATAAGGAAGAAATAATACAATTTCGAGTTTATCTGATGAAATTAGAAGTCGGTAAATTTTAAAATTCCGAAATAAGAGATTGAGTAAATTCGAAATAAACCGAATGAAATTAGGTTAAACCGATTTAAAATATGGACTCAAAACACAAAAATATAGGGAGTCCAAGAAAAGAAGTTAGTTCGAAAATGATAACCCGAAAATCACCCTATAATGGGAATTTATCTCCGAAATAAATGAAAAAATTATATTTTCGGAGAAATAATAAAAATAGAATATGATGTACATATATATCTATTTTTCGAAGCAAAATTAAATAAAATTTATGGACCTGGGTTATGGTAATATAATATTATTATAATAATATAAAATAATTGTTTATTATTATTATAATAGTATTATATAAAATATATTATTATATTAGGGATATATATTATATTATATTAAGGTATAATATAATATAATATATAGATTATATATAAAAAAAAGGAGAGAGAGAAAGAATCAGAAAGTTGAAAAAAAAGAGTGAAAATCGAAAAAAAAACAGAAATAGAAGCAAAAACGCGAGGGAGAAAACCCAAATGCCCGATTTCACCGTTCCTCAACACCGGCGACCAACGACCGGCGAAGGAGCTCGAGGAAGACACTGGCGAGGATGACCGGCAACCCAGGAGGCGACTAGACGTCGGCACGTGCTGTGGGACGACCGAAAAAGGTAGATCAGCGGAGAGGATCCCGCGGGAGAAAAAGGAAGATTCGCCGGCGACGGTGGCGATCTGGGCCGAGCCAAGCCAGGCGAACCTTCCCCAGGCCGAGGCCCACCCATCGGTGGTCGACCCACCTCGGGAACCGACCGGCAGCGCCGGCAACGGCCAAAGCTCCACTGAACTGGATCAGACCGATTCAGTGTGAAAGGGTCTGAACCGGTTCGAACCGGTTCAGCAAAAGAGAGAAAGAGGAGAGAGAAAAAAATTTAGAAAAAAAAATTTAGTGTGATCCCGACACAGCAGTAGACTGGTAAGTGGTCGAAAATCGATCGAATTATTTTTCAGATAATTAAATTGAATTTATAATAGACCAAAATTAACCGGTTTAAATATATATTGCTGTGTAGCGGAAAAAAAATGGTAGGTGTACGTGCCACCAAGAAAATATTCGACTTTCGAGAATACTTTCGAAGCCAATTAGACTGCTAATCCGAGAATATCGAGGAAATTAAATTTGCAGTCGACACATTTTTCAGGTAAGGGATTTATGGAAACTATTAGAGGTAGCTATACGTATATTTCTTACCTTCGGTATGCAAATAAATACTTTAGAGTATATAGATTTGATTTACAGATGAAATTATACTGTAAAATTATCGAAAAAGCATAAATGCATAAAGTGCATCCTTTCTGTATCGTTATCGTGAAAAATTGTTTTGCAAGTGTAAAATGATAGACTAGCTCAAGATTTTACTGTTCGCATT
Organism: Firmiana major; assembly: GCA_033439115.1. Classification (NCBI taxonomy): domain Eukaryota; kingdom Viridiplantae; phylum Streptophyta; class Magnoliopsida; order Malvales; family Malvaceae; genus Firmiana; species Firmiana major. Next base: position 36,993,551 of record CM065909.1, read on the forward strand.
AAATTGCATGTTTTTCAAAGTTAAGCGTGCTTAAGTGGGAGAAATTTCATGATGGGTGACCATCGGGAAATTAACCCTCTTGTTCTGTTTTGCACCATTTTCCGTGCTGAACTCGGTTTTGAGCACCGTTTTCACCGGAAGTGAGCTATCTATCGATTTTCTGTGTAAAAAGGTGCTAGAGCCAATGTGGTACTATTGGTTATCCGATTTTCTCGCACATACTTTTAAACTGAATTTGAGAATGAAATCGGTGTTAGAGCTATGTGTAAGCTGAGTGAGACATTAAAGAGCTCGCACTGGGTTTTGAATTCATGTTGGAGTCGTCCGGTATTATTAAGTGTTTGTACTCTGACTGGCTCGCTGGTGAATTCCTAAACTCATGATGATTCTGAGTAAAACCGTGCTGAGGTCATCGTGTGATGCTAGGTGTTCTTGCACTGACCTGTTCGCACGAGGTTTTATGGATTTGATGTAGTGTGAGTACAAAACCGTGCTGCAGCCGTCGTGTGATGCTATGTGTTCTTGCACTAACCTGCTCGCATGTGATTTTGAGACATGAAAATGGATGATAGTGATACTGAGATGGTAGACCTTGAGATTACTCGGTCCCTCAGCTATATCACAATATATAAGGATCCTCGGAGTACACTGTACCGTGAGGTAAACCACGGAGTACGATGTACCGTGATATCTTAGTGATCTTAGTGAGCTGACGGGATGGTTGATCCGCCTCCCTAAGCATGGGATTCCCGCACACCTGATCCGCGATTGCCTGGAATCCAGTGACTGTGGCCATATGCCCCCGTGATTGATATTACATCCCAGCCAAGTCTCATTTATGATTGATTTGCTGAGTGCAAAGTGTTTTCTATGTGGTGAGTGTTATGTGATTTGAAATGAATGTGTGCTATGTGAACTAAGTGAACTGAATAAGCTTTCTAGCGAATTAATGTTTTCGCATAAATTGCTGTCATTTTCAATAAATGCATTTGTTTTACAATGAGTTAAAGCATGCATAATGAATGTAAAATGTGTTCAATGAAATTGAACACTTGTTTTAAAGAATGATTTATCGAACTGAAAATGTTCAAATGAAACGTTTTAAAGAAATGAGTGAAAGTGTTTGACAGAGAATGAAAACGTGGTTATTGCAATTATTGTATCGTTTTCAGTGTGTGTACTGTTTTTATAAGTATTAAAGTATACACTATCAGCATGTAGATAGTATGGTTATCTACCTACTTTCATATTTTCTTACTGAGCGCGTTAGCTCACCCCCTTATTTTTCACCTCCACAGATTCTGTGCATTAGAGTGTGTCCGCTGCATTTATTCCTGCTACCGTGCTCTCTAATCCTCCAGCAGTATTGAGGTATACACATATGCGAATTTTATATCTACTTAGTAATGCACAGTAACATTATCTTTTATATTTGGGGATGTGTATAACAGAAACTGATGTAGATGACTTTGTAAAAAAAAAAATCACACAGTTTCTATATTATTTTATGCAACTCTGATAAGAAATGATTAAATGGATGTGAATAAGGTAACTGACATTGACTCACAGCCCAACCAATAGAAGTGTGTAGTCACGAAAACGGGTCGTGACAGCAGCTCCTCCATGTATACGTTTCTATACCAAGAAGAGGAAGGCTACACCGATGTTACATGATGTACCAGAGTAATGTCTTGTATTTAGCGATGGTTGTTTAGGGTTATTATGACAATTTATGTTTATGATATACGATAATGTTAAGACATATTTGCTTGTATTTTATAATTATGTTTTTAGTCCCGTTTATTACTTTCGTTGCATAAATAAATATATATTAAAATAAATATAGTGCATAAATAAATATATATTAAAATCTGCATGCAATGTATAAATGGTAATACTGCAAAAAAAGGCATAAATGCCGAAATACAACAATATTTGATATAATATCATGGTTCATCTAAACAATTATTTCTTTAAGGGCAACATTCAATCTCGATAACAAAGTTTTGAAATCCTGAATGTGAGATACATATGGAAATTCCCACTCACAGGCATAATCATATCGATATTGATGCTAGTTGCACGCAATCGAAGGTATTGGTGTGAATGGATCCATAAATACCTTAAAAATAACATCGTTAAACAAATGTAAAAGTTCTTTTTTAAAAAAGTAATAATAATTTCTGACATACATATTATTATCAATGCCTCAACAAAATAAGAATCGTTAACAAGTCCAATTGTAATGAATCTGTGCTACAGTGGTGTAGGTGGTGCAATTTTAAGTGAGAGATATGTTAGGCATTATCTCAAAGATAAATGGACTATTACAACTTGATATACTATCGCTATCAAATGACCCATATCCGGTAAGGTCATCCATTTATAAGAAGGAGCTAGTGTGTTGAAATATGTTAATGTCTCTATCAATTCATCAACACGCTCTTTGGATTCGTAGATATTAACATAATAACCTCGAGAATTACATAACTCATCAATCAAATCTTGTCACACCTTGGGCCATGCATCAACACCCAAACCTAGTAAACCAGCTATAGCTCGAAAACCATAGTGGCCATCTGCGTCAACATCCACGATAGAATGAATGTGTTGATGTATCTCTGGTGGGAAAGAATCAATGAATTTCACTTTCCTTTTTTCGGTGAATTAGTAATTTCCTCTTCATCACTGAATTCACTGAATGGGTGTCGAGCCATTATCATGTTGAGATTCAACAATCTCAAAGTATGAAAGGGCTTATCGAGTTGAGTTATCTATTTTTAACCATGACGACCTTTGGTTTTAACCTTATCAAGCGGAGAAACAAGGAATGTAGTTGTCGGATCACCTAGTTCTCTTACCTCTTTCTTCAAGGCTAATTTTCTTGAGATATCACACGTATTAAAGCGTTTCAGTATAAGCCACCACTCAGCATCAAGATTCAAATCAACAATCTTATCAACTTTAATCTTCTTTAAGTCCAACTTGGACCAGTGAGCATGCACAGCGGATAAAGGAATTGGTTTTTCGTTCCTCATGAATTTAACGATCTCGTGAGCACAAGGTAACCCAAGTGTGCTTCTAATGTTTCAACCACATGCAAGATGATCAATGCTAATATCATTCGCTCATTATGTCTCTTTTAAAATAATATTCAATGCATATTTAGACATCAATCTGCGTAACTCCCCAAATAAAGTTAGGCGAAAATTATGTTCAATATTAGTAAGACTTCTCTCAAACGAAGCATTTATCTTCGTATGTTGCAGCTCGATGAGGGAGGTGATAACATTCCAAGATGTATCAAAATATCACTGAGACGATCCAAAGTGTCTCTTTAATTTCACATGTGCACTCTCCGCCCTGTATGACATTAGAGAAATATATACTATAATGAATAAATTTTAAAACATTGTGAAAATAAAAGTCTTTAACTTACATACCTATTTTTTGTAACATTTTCAAAGTGTTTTACTTTATTCATCCATGCAATAATAAATCTCTCTTTATGCTAATTCAACCATGTATCTCTCAAGTACCGGAGCACTATAGGATAAGCATGGTAATCGACTACTGTTGAACTTAAATTTCTTTTGTGTTCATACTCATTTGAAGAAAACACAAGAACACCCCAAGCTAGCATGAATGCCATCAACTTCTCTTTACTCTCAAACAACTTCTTACAATTAGTAAGTACATTCTTTGATATATGCCATTTACATAAAAGATTAGTCGTTCTAGGGAATATTATTTGTGTTACTTTCATCAACGCCAAATCCCTGTCAGTAACAATGACAGAATGTGTTGAATCAAAAGATATCAAGCTTCTTAACTTCTCTGGTGCCTAAGTATAGTTGTCATTCGCTCAATCTCCATGTAGACAAATGCAATAGAAAATGTCAAATTTTGTAGATGTAACACCAACAATCTCAATGGGTGGGAGTCGATATCTATTAGTTTTATATGTACAATCCATAACTAACACATTGGGAAAAGCATTTAACAAATCTATAGCCGTCGAATGTGCCTAAAACAAGTCTTTAATACAATTAGTTGACTCATCACTCCTATGCCACTCAACATATTTACAAATATTTATGCATTTCATGAGTTGTTGCATCTGTGATCTACCAACTTTCTTAACCATCTATATTTTTTTCGTGCATTATATATAGTCTTTATGGTGGTCACATTCTTCTTATCACATTGTTTCAACATCATTAGTATATTTTTGGGTCTTACAATATTCTTTGTCATATTGGCCACTACACTTTATTCTTCCATTGTCAACTGACTAGTAAAGCAATGTCCTTCTAATTGTTTTACAGCTGAATGATTATGCATCCCACATATTCTTTTACTACCCAATCATCGTCTCTTTTTAATTTCACACGTTATATCTTAAATTGATAATTACACTTCTTTGTTCCAATTCCCAAGCGACGGAGTTCCTCGTTATTTGACTTATTATATGTTCCACATCGTTCACATACAAGTCGAATTCTAGGTTTTCTTTCGGCAACTCCAACCTCAGATGATCTAATCACAACACCAAAGCTCAAAATCTTTCCCAACTTCCTAAGCCCATGTAATCAATGCACCTAGACTATTAAAAACCTGAACAATATAAAATTTAATAACTAGTTCTCTTACATTATTTTTTATAAAACATGATATTAGTTAAAAAAATTAATTTACTTACCTTGTTAGTAGTAAATGCATTAGTACAGTCAAAAATTTCCTCTTCCACACTTTCGGATTCTTGATTGTAAAGTATTATTCTCTTGTCACTTTACAAATATTAAATATTAATTAATTATAACACATTTTTTGATAAGGTAACATTGGAAAATTATGAAGCAGTTGAGCTACGTATAGGTTTCGTGTATAGGTTGCCTTGCGCGGGAAAGGCCTTTGCACGCAAGTTGGGCGGACAAGGCCTCTACGCGCGAGGACACCTGTACAAGAGGCCTACGCGCGAGGCCCTCGATGCCGCAGACAACTTGCATACAAGTTTCCTTGCTTGAGACAATAACCTACGCACAAGTTTTCTTGAGCATATGCGGCCTTTACCAGCAAGAAAACTTGAGCGTTGGGCCTGCACATTAGGCCATCATGTGCCACGCACAGCCTGCGCGTAAGCCAAGGCCTCTACGCACAAGGAAACCTACTTGCCACGTCATTGAGTGCCGCGCGCAAGTTGTCTTGTGCACCGCGCTTGAAGCTGCGCAAGTGAACTTGCGCGCGGCACTTCAAGCTGTGTAAGCTCACTTACGCAAGCTACGGGAACCACGTCTAGCGATCCTGTTGGAAAGAGACCTTGCTTGACAAATGTTGTTCCCAGTTAGGCACTAGTTCCACTTTTATTGCCCCGAGCTCGGACTTCACCTCCTTCTAGGAAAGATACTCATCCTCCTACTGAATCTAGGGATCCCTCTCGAGATAGAGGGAAAGCTCCTTCCCCTTCGAGGAAAGCTTTCGGCTCCTTGGGACGATCTCGATCTGAAGAGCGTGCCGAGTGTAATGTAATCTCGCCTCATCGAAAGAATCGAAGGCGTTTGTACATTGAGTCGACAATGGGGAAGAGGCCAATTCTTCCTAAGATGGGTCCCGTCGATGAGGGGTCATATCCTGTAGATGATGGCTTCACAATGAAGGGGTCGGAGTTTTGGGTGTACCCGAGAGTACGTGACAATGATACCTTGGAGACTCCCAGGGTGGCTTCTCGATTAGGTTGGGCTACTATCCTTCCAAGGGATGAACACCTATTATTTAGAAATTTTTCGAAAGGAGAAGACTTGGCTGACGTGGAAGCTATGAGGGTAATTTTCAGATTCTCTTTCATTTTATTTCTCTTTGCTTTACTTTGAGTCTGAATTTTTATGTTTCTTTTTTAGCTCGCTCAGAGGACCATAGCCAATAATGCCCAACATCGAGCTTATCGAGATCGAACTAATAGAGAGCTTCAGGCATTAAGGGACAAAGTTATAGAGTTAACAAACGCCAACAACCAATTATCTGGGCTACCCAGAGTGGTACGAAATTTAGAAGATCAGCTCTCACAAGCTCTTTAAGATTTGAATCCTGTCAAAGAGGATCTTACTGTCGAGACTGCTAGGTCTAGCAAACTTAAGGAAGATTTTCAACAGGCACAAGCAGAGCTAGACAATATACAGTCTAAGTATGATTCCCTATTCACAAGTTTTAATGGGCTAGCAGATCGCAATCAGGAGCTGGAACAACACATCACTAAACTAGAGAGTCGAGTGACACGATCTAAACTTATTATCTGCAAGTGCACAGGTAGTACAAGTAATAATGGGATTTGAGTCCCGAGTTATCATCCCTCAAAGAAGTTGGTTAGCCTAATTAACTACCGATTAATCTTACCCTAAGTATATCCTAGCAAATTATGAATTTAAGAAGGGTGATCTACTAAGTCTAAAATTAAAATTACTGGAAAGTAATAAAATAATAAGAACTAAATAAAACCGAGCAAAATTTACTTATAGTGCTCCAAGCAATTAAAGGCAAATAACCTACAAAAGAAATTTAAAACAGTTAGAACTAATTAACGCAATTAAAATAAAATGCAAATATGAAAATAAAGAAATAAAGTTAAACTAAAATTTAAATAAAAATGCATGTAACTAAACTAATAAAAATTACAAATTAAACTAACCTAAAATCTAATAAAAATGAAGACTAAATTAAAAATGCATGAAACACATTTAATCTAAATTAATTCTAAATGCAACTAAGCTAAAATAAAGTCCTAAAACATATAATATAAAATTAACTTTTAACTAAAAATTAAACTAAAGATTAAATTAACAACATAAAACATTAGATCTAACCTACAATTAACAATTAACAACTATCCTAAACTAACAACTAATCAAACTGATAACAATGCATTAAACATGAAATTAAAAAAAGAAAATGACATAGCCAAACATGGCCTTAATCGGTATTGCCAGCTGCCTCGGTTTCTTGTGTAAATGGTACTGTACATGCTCCTTCAACATTTTGCTGCCCAGGCGTGTCCATCTCCTTCTCTGCAATCTTCCACCAACTCTACCTCGGTTCCGTTCTCAGCTCCATTCCTGCAACTCCAACAGATCACGTTTCATTCATCAGCAACCAAGCTCCAATACGCCAGCCTGCCCAGACCTGCTCTACACGTCCTTGGCTCCATTCTCTGCAACCATCTGCTGTTTCGTGTGTTCTGGATTAACATTTCCTGACTTCTGCATTAACATTGCTGGCACCAGCGCCATGCACCTGCCCGAGCTCATTCCTTGCCCAGCTGCTTCCTACCCAGACCTGCTCTACCTAGTGATACTACTTCAAGCCATCCTGCACACTTCTCTGCTCATGCTTCAACCGTCAGCCTTCTGCACCGTATTCCATTCCAATAATGCAGCACCTGTGCACTGCTACTGCCTCTGCAATCATCTTTGTACCAGCAGTCCTAGCAACTCCACTAGCCGAATGCTGCATCACTTAACACGTCCCGCAGTGCCAAGTGCACCGAGAGATATCCAACTAAAAGAACCAGCGATAACAACACAAGATTCCTGCGATAGCCATGTCTCGATTCTTCTCACCTTCAACTAACCTGAAACAGTGCAGAAAACACAAAGACAACATAAGCAGGAGTGAGCCTTTGGAATTTAAAGCAATAACTAAACAACAACAAACTATAAATTAACTAAACCGAGAATTAGAGACAAGAAAGAAAGTGAATAGTAAAGAGAAAGATGCAACAGGGAGAATAGAGAGTGATTACTGCTCTCGGGTTGCTTGATGCTGCTTTGCTCTCGGGTTTATTTCTTGGCTCATGAGATCAATTCAGCTCACCACAACATTGAGTAACAATGAAAGCTAACGAAAAGGGGAAAATAAAACTAACATGGGAAGCAAACCGAGAATCATTGAATAAAAACAAAACACAAATAACTACAAATAGGAAGCAAAAACCGAGAGCTACACTAGGAAATAAATGCTATGTATTAAGACTTGAAAAATAAAAGATTGGATTTAACAGAACTGAGAAGCATGAAAATGATGTTGATTCCATGAAATAGAATTCCAAGACTAGAAAATGAAAAACATAACATTGGAATGAACAGTACAAAATAAGGAAGATGGCAAAAAAATAATTTAACAATAGAGTAACGGGAAAGCTTGAAAAAAATAAACTGCTAACTTAAAATTACCCTAAAACTATTCTACCCTAACTTACATTCGTTTTTCAATTGCCATCCTTTCCTATATACACACACACTTAAGGGTACAATTGTAATTTTTTCATCCTAGATGAGTTGGCATTTTTTTGGCCACTTGTCTTCACACCATTGGCTCATTGAAAAGATATTTTCATGTCATCTATCTTTTTGTCCAATTGGATGTGCTAGGTGGCATGGCTCGTGTTGTCTGCATGGTCCAATCTCAATTTTAGCCCAATTGCAATCCATTTTCTACCGAAATATTCAAAATTCATCCGGATTTGATTTATCTACAAAAATGAGAATTTTAAGTAAATAAAGGGGATAATTAAGAAAATAAATTAGGGATTTAAATAATTATTAGGAAATTAGCACAAATAATTCTAAAAAATATAGAATTATCACACCCCCAAATTTGAGTTTTTGCTTGTCCTTAAGCAAAACAAAATAATTGTAGGAATGACAAGTACAAAACGCAATAATTTTCTCAATGTTATCCTCAAAGAAAAGTACAGACTATGATCTTAAAGACTCACAATTACAAGTCCAACATTCAGAATCATTCAATAATAAGTCCTAACCCAAATTGGACTCCTCGTGAGTGTGTGAAAAATGTCAAAATCACTTCACAGTACATTATCCGGATCAGATTATGCAAACACAATGAATGCAAAGTCAATGACATGTGATCATTCCCATAAGTTTGCTTTTCACTTCTCTCTTCACTAATGTAGTCACACTTAATCAAAGATCAATAGGACTTCATTAAGCTTGTAATGTAAGGCTGGGGCTAAGGTATGATAAAGTCGATTTAGGTTTAATTACCCCTTAACATGCATTACTTCTAGGATCTTAATGTAAGAGCTCAAATCATTTCCCCCAAACTTATTTATCTCATAAAACTTTTTATTCTATTTTTGTATTTTTCTTCTTTCTTCCTTTCTTTTTCTTGTTCTTTCATTTTTTTTAATACATACTCCTTCACTATCACCTAATACCCATATAGCTCACAATATATCCCAATGACTTTTCATGCTTTTGGGGTAAGAGATAGGAACATAGTATTTAAGCTACGGAAAAAAATAAGCAGGTGTGGTGTATTTACAGAGAAAAGCTTATTTGGCCCGGATCGGTGACTAGGAGTGAAATATGTACAAGGATGGCTAGAAAGGCTCAAACGATCCAAAGATGGCCTAAATCATCTCCCTAATTAAGTGTGATCTAATATTTCATCTCGAGATTAGATCAAACAAATTCTAGAATATGATGCACCAAATCAATTGAACAAATGCAATCCTATGTACACATAAGCTTTCTCTAAATAAATATACAGATTCATGATATGACATGTGCATAAGATGAGGCAATCACAATCAGAATTAAGATAAATTTAAGAATTCAACCTTATGCTTTTCCTATAATCATGCTTCTCAGTTAATCAAAGTTAGACTAAATCATGGGGTCATATCATCGAAATATGGGAAAACTACATGCTAAGCACTAAATCATCCCAAAATCAAACAATTTAAGCTCATATTATCGAAAAAATTTTAAAAATTCTTTCTCAGATTTTCAAAACAATTTTGAAAATTTTTCCAATTTTTCCAAAATTGCTCAAGTGATATCCCATCCCCCAAACTTAAAGTGCACAATGTCCTCAGTGTGCAGATAATGTAAGAATTTAAGCTAAAAATAGAGTACTCCCCTTTCTAATGATGATGAACAACTGAAGCTTGATTGAAAGCATAATACTAGAAAAGAAATCTGCAACATAAACAAAGAAAGAATCAACAGAAAAGAAAAAGAAAAAGAACTATATACAAAGTGAAAATAAAAATACAGCCACTTCAAATGCAGCTGAAGAAAACAACACTAAGCAGCAGGGTGAAGAGTAGGAGGGTCATCCAGAGTGGTGACAGAATGTTGACAATTAACTCCTCCTTAACTCTACTACTTTCTTCTTTCTCTCAGATTTCTTATGTTCAAACATTTTATCTTCCTTAACCTCCATCTTAAAACACTCTTGAGAGTCATCAGGGAGCTTTAAAGGTTTGAAAACATTAAACTTTACTTCCTGATCTTGGACTGTCATCGTTAGCTCCCCCTTCTGTACATCAATTAAGGTTCTACCAGTCGCTAGGAAAGGTTTGCCTAGTATAATGGGGACTTCCCTGTCTTCCTCCATGTTTAACACGATAAAATCCGTAGGAAAAATAAACTTGTCCACTTTTACTACCACATTCTCAATGACCCCCTTCAGATATTTAATGGATCGATCAGCTAGCTGAAGGGTCACTGTGGTGGGTTTGGCATCCCCTATTCCTAACTTATGATAGATAGGCAATGGCATTAAATTTATACTAGCTCCTAAATCACACAGGGCTCTACCAAAGAATAAATTTCCAATAATGCAGGGTATGGTAAAACTCCTGGGATCCTTGAGCTTGGGGGTAATTTCCTCTGAATAATTGCACTACATTCCTCAGTTAAGGCCACAGTCTCATAATCTTCCAATCTTCTTTTCCTAGAGAGGATGTCCTTCAAAAACTTCACATAACTTGGCATTTGCTCTAAAGCATCTACGAAAGGAATGTTGATATGAAGTTTCTTAAAAACCTCAAGAAATTTGGCGAATTGTTGGTCAAGCTTTTGGTTTTGAAACCTCTGAGGAAAAGGAACTGGTGGTCTAACTGGAAGGGATATAGTAGTAACATGTGTAGCATTAGAGGACGAGGAAGGTTGTGAAGTAGAAGAAGGTAAAGATGAAGAAGCGCCTACTTTAGATTCCTTTGCAGCCTGATCATTTGGTTACTGCTCTTTCTGAGCTACCTCTTTAAAACCTATGGGTTTTTCAACTAGGGGCTCAATAGGATTGGACTTAACTTGTGGCTCGTCTAGCTCTCTGCCGCTCCTAAGGGTGATGGATTTCACTTGTTCTTTACCCTCCCTTTGCTTAACAGGATTGGCTTCTGTGTTACTAGGAAGGGTCCCTTGAGGATGTTGACTATGAGCATTTGCTATTTGTCTAACCTGAACTTCTAAGTTCTTAATTGAGGCAGCTTGATTTTGTAGGATAGTCGTGAAAATTTCCTCAAGCGAGGGCTTCTTCTCAGCTGCTGGTGCATGGTAAAGTTGTGGCTGCATAGGTTGTGGTGGTGGTGGTTAACGGAAGTGAGGTGGATGATATGGAAATTACGGTGGGGATGGTTGATGAGGCGGATGATATGTAAATTGTGACTGTGGTGGCACATGAACCGGTGGAGCTTGAAAACTAGGGGGTCCTACAGGTTTAGAGTTAGAAGTTTGCCCTTGGTTTTGGCTCCAAGAGCAGTTAGGATGGTTCCTCCACCCTGGATTATAGGTGTTTGAAAAAGGGTTGTTCTGTTTCTTAGGGGGGCAACGTACTGAACCGATTCTAAGTTAAGTAGACACCTATCTACAAAGTGGGTACCACTACACAGCTCGCAGGAAAGAAAAGGACTTTGGATAGAATAAACAGGATTAGGACTGGTAGAAGGATTATGTTGGGTACTGAGCGACTCTACCTTCTTCGTAAGATTAGCAATTTGAGATGTCAAGGTGGACAGCGTGTCGAGCTCATAAACACCCGCCGACTTCTTTGGCAATGGCCTCTCTGAGGACCATAGATAGTTGTTAGCAGCCATCTTGTCGAAGAGCTCGTAAGCTTCTTCCTCTGTTTTACACATTAGCGCTCCACCTGCAGCAGTGTCAATAATGGTCCTATTTTGGCTTGTAAGTCCGTTGTAGAAGGTCTAGACTTGCAGCCACAAAGGTAGGCTATGGTGAGGGCATTTCCTAAGAAGCTCCTTATATCGTTCCCATGCTTCATAAAGAGATTCAGAGACGAAGAGGGCAAAGGATGATATATCACTATGGAGTCTGGCCATTTTAGAGGGAGGGAAAAACTTATCTAGAAATTGATGGGCTAACTTGTCCCATGTAGAAATGGATCCTGGAGGCAAGGAGGTTAACCAGTGTAGCGCCCTATCCCTAAGTGAGAAGGGGAACAATCTAAGCCTAAGCACATCATCAGATAATCCATTGTGTTTGAATGTGTTGCACAAGTCCAGGAATTGCCCTAGGTGAGCATGTGGGTCGTCATGAGAGAGCTCACTGAACTGCAATGAAGTCTAGATCATCTGGAGGATTGAGGGCTTAATTTCGAAATTGTTAGCAGGGACAGCGGGTGGCCTAATGCTGATATAAAATCCTCCAATCGTCGGCACCGCATAATCTCCAACAGTTCTAATTTCCTTATTTTTTGCCATGATGTTTTGCAGCAGAGCTATTAATTTCCTAGAATCCTTTCGAATTTTCCTAAGTGTTCTTTCAATTTCAGGATCTAGAGGAAAGTTATCATAACTCCTGGCTCTACGCATGTAAACATCTAAAAGTCCTTAGAAAAATTTTTTAAGTTTTTTAATTTTTAATTTTTTTATTTTAATTTTTCAATTAACTAATCTGGATTAAACTTCTAAATATTCACAACATAAATATTTACAAGCTAGAATTACACCTAAGCATAATTTCACTGATATTAATTAACGACTAATTAAAACTTCCTCGGTAACGGCACTAAAAACTTGACAAGATCTAAACGTATTATCCGCAAGTGCACGGATCGTACAAGTAATAATGGGATTTGAATCTCGAGTTATCGTCCCTCAAAGAAGTTGGTTAGCCTAATTAACTACCGGTTAATCTTACCCTAAGTATTTCCTAGCAAATTATGAATTTAAGGAGGGTGATCTACTAAGTCTAAAATTAAAATTATTGGAAAGCAATAAAATAATAAGAACTAAATAAAACCGAGCAAAATTTACTTACAGTGCTCCAAGCAATTAAAGGCAAATAACCTAAAAAAGAAATTTAAAATAGTTAGAACTAATTAACGCAATTAAAAAAATGCAAATATGAAAATAAAGAAATAAAGTTAAACTAAAATTTAAATAAAAATGCATGTAATTAAACTAATAAAAATTGCAAATTAAACTAACCTAAAATCTAATAAAAATGAAGACTAAATTAAAAATGCATGAAACACATATAATCTAAATTAATTCTAAATGCAACTAAACTAAAATAAAGTCCTAAAACATATAATATAAAATTAACTTTTAACTAAAAATTAAACTAAAGATTAAATTAACAACATAAAACATTAGATCTAACCTACAATTAACAATTAACAACTATCCTAAACTAACAACTAATCAAAATGATAAAAATGCATTAAACATGAAATTAAACAAAGAAAATGACATGGCCAAACATGGCCTTAATCGGTACTGCCAGCTGCCTCGGTTTCTTGTGTAAATGGTATTGTACATGCTCCTTCAACATTTTGCTTCCCAGGTGTGTCCATCTCCTGCTCTGTAATCTTCCGCCAACTCTGCCTCGGTTCCGTGCTCAGCTCCATTCCTGCAACTCTAACACATCACGTTTCATTCATCAGCAACCAAGCTCCAACACGCCAGCCTGCCCAGACCTGCTCTACACGTCCTCGGCTCCATTCCCTGCAACCATCTGTTGTTTCGTGTGTTCTGCATTAATATTTCCTGACTTCTGTATTAACGTTGCTGGCACCAGCACCATGCACCTTCCCGAGCCCATTCCTTGCCCAGCTGCTACCTACCCAGACCTGCTCTACCTAGTGATACTACTTCTGGCCATCCCGCACACTTCTTTGCTCATGCTTCAATCGCCAACCTTATGCACCGTATTACATTCTAGTAATGCAACACCCGTGCACTGCTACTGCCTCTGCAATCATCTTTCCACCAGCAGTCCCAGCAACGCCACTAGCCAAATGCTGCATCACTCAGCACGTTCTGCAGTGCCAAGTGCACCGAGAGATATCCAACTAAAGGAACCAGCGACAACAACACAAGATTCCTGCGATAGCCATGTCTCGATTCTGCTCACCTTCAACTAACCTGAAACAGTGCAGAAAACACAGACAACATAAGCAGGAGTGAGCCTTTGGAATTTAAAGTAATAACTAAACAACAACAAACTATAAATTAACTAAACCGAGAATTAGAGACAAGAAAGAAAGTGAACAGTAAAGAGAAAGATGCAACAGGGGAGAACAAAGAGTGATTGCTGCTCTCGGGTTGTTTGATGCTGCTTTGCTCTCGGGTTTCTTTCTTGGCTCATGAGATCAATTCAGCTCTCCACAAACCTTGAGTAACAATGAAAGCTAACAAAAAGGGAATAATAAAACTAACATGGGAAGTAAACCGAGAATCATTGAACAAAAACAAAACACAAACAACTACAAATAGGAAGCAGAAACCGAGAGCTACACTAGGAAATAAATGCTATGTATTAAGACTTGAAAAATAAAAGACTGGATTTAACAGAATCGAGAAGCATGAAAATGATGTTGATTCCATGAAATGGAATTCCAAGACTAGAAAATGAAAAACATAACATTGGAATGAACAATACAAAATAAGGAAGATGTCAAAAAAATAATTTAACAATAGAGCAACGGGAAAGCTTGAAAAAAATAAAATGCTAACTTAAAATTACCCTAAAACTATTCTACCCTAACTTACATTCGTTTTTCAATTGCCATCCTTTCCTATTTATACACACACTTAGGGGTACAATTGTAATTTTTCCATCCTAGATGAGTTGACATTTTTTTGGCCACTTGTCTTCACACCATTGGCTCCTTGAAAAGATATTTCCATGTCATCTGTCTTTTTGTCCAATTGGATGTGCTAGGTGGCATGGCTCGTGTTGTCTGCGTGGTCCAATCTTGATTTTAGCCCAATTCAAGTCCATTTTCTACCGAAATATTCAAAATTCATCTGGATTTGATTTATCTGCAAAAATGAGAATTTTAATTAAATAAAGGGGATAATTAAGAAAATAAATTAGGGATTTAAATAATTAATTAGGAAATTGAGAACAAATAATTCTAAAAAATATAGAATTATCATCGAGCCACTCCTTAATCAAGTTGAGATGATAGTATTAGGGCAAAAACTGTGAAGGAGTACAGACTTTCTAAAGATTGCTTGAGGCGAAAGGAGGATTTTTCGATGCCATATGTGAAATATGGTTTTTACCTTGCTAGATCTTGGTTGGAGAAGCATAAGGAAGGTGAAGAGTTCCCTGAGCTTCTTTATACACCTGAAGTGATGTTATTTGAAGCTCCTGATTAGACAAAGTTTGAACTTGATGCTGAGCCCCCTGATGAGTTTCTGAAAAAGGCTGTGTGAGATTATCTCGAGAACCTGACCAGTCCTGGGCAGCCTGCGAGCCCAGATAATGTCCCTGAGTCCATCGGTGCTCTTGATGACCTGGATGGAGTGGACCCGTCGTTGCCCGATCCCTAGCCCCAGAACAAATAAAAGTAGATTGATTTCTTTTTCTTTTTGGATATTCCATCGTTGTAAAGATTTTTTTGAATTTATGAATAAAGTTTGTCTATTCATACTCCATATTGTTTATGAATGTTGTTTATTTAACTTTAACTATTATCGCTTATTTATATACTTGTTTACCCGTATGTTTATGTATCTGTGTATGCTTCCCAAATTCTTGATAGAAAGACTTACACTTTTAGAAAGAATTACGTATGTAAACATACCTTTTTTTTTTATGCCTGGCCACCATGATGTGAGTGTGCCTTTGGTTCTAACGACTGATACATTTCTATCGCCTGGCCACAGTGACGCTATCGCGTCTCAAGCTCTTATGACTTATACATTTCCAATGTTTGGCCACAGTGATGCTATCGCGCCTCAGGCTCTTACGGCTTATACGTTTCCAACGCCTGGCCACAGTAACGCTATCACACCTCAAGCTCTTACGGCTTATACATTTTCAACGCCTGGCTACAGTGACATTATCGCGCCTCAGGCTCTTACGACTTGTAAGTTTCCAACCCCTGGCCACAGTGATGCTATCGCGCCTCAGGCTCTTACGGCTTACACTTTCTCAACGCCTGGCCACAGTGACGCTGTCGCACCTCAAGCTCTTACGACTTGTACGTTTCCAACACCTAGCCACAGTGACGCTATCGCGCTTCAGGCTCTTACGGCTTGTACGATTCCAACGCTTGGCCACAGTGACGCTATCGCGCCTCAGGCTCTTACTGCTTACATGTTTTCAGCGCTTGGCCATAGTGACGCTATCGCGCCTCAAGCTCTTACGGCTTATTCATTTTCAACGCCTAGCCACAGTGACACTATTGCCCCTCAGGCTCTTACTACTTACAGGTTTTCAACGCCTGACCACAGTGACGCTATCGCACCTCAAGCTCTTACGGCTTATACATATTCTATCACAAGATTTATATTCATAAATGTTGAAGATATAATAGGAGAATAGAGAAGTAAATTGAATAATGATCATATAATAGTTTCTTTGTGACAATGCAGATAATAATGCGAGAATATAAAAGTTAGAAAGAAGACATAATAGTTAACTCCAATATAATTTCAAGTGGTTTGAGTTTCATGTCTTCCCTATTTTCTTCCTGTACAGAGTTTCCAAGATGCAGGTGTTGGACCTAATCCTCTGTCTGATTCGATATGGGCCTTCTCAGTTAGCTCTGAACTTTCTATCCTCCCTCAAGGCATTGGTGATATGCGACTTCCTAAGCACCAAATCTCCTTCGGATATCGGTCTATCTTTAACCCAACTATTATAGTAGTTGGCTACCCTTTGATGGTAGGATGCCAGTCGGATAGCTGCAGCCTCTCTATGCTCGTCAAGCAGATCTAAGTTTTCCCTTAGCCATTACGAATTCTTTTCTTCCACTAAAGGTACTACCTTAGGTGAAAGTTCTCCAATTTCCACGGGAATTAATGCTTCAGTGCCGTATACCAGAATAAACGACATTTCTCCAGTTGATACTCGACTAGTGGTGCGATATGCCCATAAGACACTAGACAACTCATCCACCTATGCTCCTTTAGCTTTACCCAATCTGGTCTTCAACCCATGAAGGATGGTTCGGTTGCTAACTTCTGCTTTTTCTTAGCTTGAGGATATGAAACAGAAGAAATCTTTAGCTGAATGTTAAGTCATCTGCAGAATTCACGAAAGGCGACACAATCAAACTGTTTTCCGTGGTCAGCATTTAAGATACGTGGGATTCCGAACCGACAGATAATATCTTTCCATGCCATTGCTTCAACTTTCTTCTCTGTGATTGTAGCTAAAAGTTCTGCCTCAATCCATTTTGTAAAGTAATCGGTAGCCACCAATAGAAACTTTCTATAACCCGTAACTAATGGTAAGGGTCCTAGAATGTCTAACCCCCATTGTGCAAAGGAGTTGGTTGTATTATACTCTGGAGCGGAGCCATTGGGGCCGTTGCAATTGGTGCAAATCTTTGGCACTTGTCACACTTGCAGGCTTTATCCATCGCGTCCTTCTTTAACGTCGACCAATAGAATCTCAATCATAACATCTTAGAGGTAAGGACTCTAGCTCCCAAGTGCTCACCATAAATTCTTTCATGTACTTCAGCTAAGACATAGTTTGCTTGTTCTGGCCCCAGACATTTTAACAAGGGTGATGAATACCCCCTCTTGTACAGCTCCTCATTTATCAGTGTGAATTTTGCCCCTTGTATCTTTAAGCGACGAGCTGTTTCCTTATCTTGTGGGAGTGTACCTTCGATGAGATACTGTTTGAATGGGGTTCTCCAATCGTCCCCCATTTCAATGCTACACACTTTGACTTCTTCAATACTAGGCCGCTCAAGTTTTTCTACCTTCACCGTTCTTCCCTCGGTCTCATTAGAAGAAGCTAATTTGGATAATGAATCTACATGTGTGTTTTCAGACAGATTAATTTGTATCAACTGAAAGTTTTTGAAAGTTTGAGCTAGTGATTGAACTTTCTTTAGATAAGGGACCAGCATTGACTCTCGAATTTCATACTGTCCATGGAACTGGTTTACCACCAATTAAGAATCAATATGCGCCATTGGGTGGCGAACTTGCAACCTCTCTTCCAGCTTCATTCCAGCAACAAGAGCCTCATACTCTACTATATTATTTGAACTAGGGAACCCAAAGCGTAAAGAATATTCTAAAGATCTCCCTTCTGGTGACACCAAGACTATTTCGGCCCCACTACCATTTACACTCGACGCTCCATCAACATACAGTAGCCACGATAGAGTTTCTTTTTCAATGTTGCCCCTCGGGCTAGTACATTTTACTATGAAATCTGCTAAAGCTTGGCCCTTAATGGCTTGCCTGTGATGAAATGTGATATCATACTCTCCGAGTTCTATTACCCTTTTCACCAGTCTCCCTGAGTGTTCAGGCTTCCGAAGAATTTGCCTTAACGGTTGATCTGTTAGGTATAAATGGGATATGCCTGAAAATAAGGACGCAATTTGCGAGAGGCCATCACAAGGGCTAGTGCTAGCCTTTCAGCTAGCGGATAACAGGTCTCTGGGTCTAGTAGTACCTTACTCACATAATAGATAGGACAGTCCACTATTTCATCTTTTTTCAGAAGTACCGCACTGACAGCGAACTCAGCGACTCCCAAATACATATACAAATGTTCTCCTTCCAAAGGTCTTGTTAATAAAGGTAACTGCTTCAAATATTCATTCAAGTCTTCAAAAGCTCTTTGATAATCATCTGTCCACTTGAAATTCCTTTCACCTCGTAGAGTTTTAAAGAACGACAAGCTCTTTTCTGTAGATTTTGATAAAAAACGGTTCAGAGCTGCTATTCTGCCTGTCAATCTTTGAAATTCTCTCACTGTGGTTGGTGGCTTCATATCTATGATTGCTTGCACCTTTTCGAGGTTTGCTTCAATCCCCCTATTAGTGATCATGAACCCCAAGAACTTTCCAGACAGAACTCCGAATGAACATTTGTTGGGATTTAGCTTCATACTAAATTCCCTCAACACATTAAACACCTTAGACATCTGATGAGCGTGAGACTCTCCTGCTTTGCTTTTAATAATCATATCGTCCACATAGGCTTCTATAGTGTTTCCCAAGAGATTCTTGAAGACTTTTTCACCATTCACTGATATGTGGCCCCAACGTTCTTTAAACTGAATGGCATTACCAGATAACAATATGTTCCATCGTCGGTTATAAAGGAAGTCTTCTCTTCATCTTCTAGATGAAGCATAATTTGATAGTACCCCGAGAAAGCATCTAGAAAATTGAGGAGTTCGTACCCTGATGTTTCATCCACAAGCTTATCAATTCGGGGCAGAGGATACGAATCTTTGAGGCAAGCTTTATTCAAATCAGTGAAATCCACACACATTCGTTATTTCCCATTAGATTTCTTCACCATTACTACATTGGCCAACAACTCAGGGTAGTAAACCTCTCTAATAAACCCGGCTTCTAAAAGTTTATTAACTTTCTCAATGATCGCCTTTTATCTTTCTGAGGTAAAATTTCTCTTATTTTGTTTGACAGGTTTATGCCTGGGTGAAACATTAAGTCTATGGCAAATCACTTCTGGATTAATCCTGGGCATATCAGTCGGGGTCCAAGCAAAGACATCAAAGTTTCTCTGTAGGCATTCTGTTATCTCTCTCCTTGTTTGTTCATCCAGTTGAGTCCCTATGAACACCTTCTTCTCTTCATCTCCTTTGATTAGTTCTGTCAGACCCAAATTTTTTGTAGCTTATTTCCTTATGATTTCTATGTGTATGAACACTATGTAATTATGGTTGAATCATAAGAAGAGTATTTACTAGATTTAAAGTGTTAATGAAATGAATTAACACGCAAAAGCTACATA
The DNA here is from genome assembly GCA_033439115.1 of Firmiana major. NCBI lineage: Eukaryota > Viridiplantae > Streptophyta > Magnoliopsida > Malvales > Malvaceae > Firmiana > Firmiana major. Next base: position 37,013,565 of record CM065909.1, read on the forward strand.
AAATGCCTAATGTGGATGATAAGTATCACAGGCTAAACCGAGTCATTCTAAATCATTCTGACTGAAAATAAGAACTTAAAATAAGAGAGCGTAGAGAGCTCATGAAGGAAAGTCAGCTTGATTTAGACCCGAACATACAAAACGAGTGTAAAAGCTAAAAAGGGTAAAATGGACCTTTTCGGCGAGAAAAGGAGTTTCGGGTGAAATTATCCACCAAGAGCGGTTGGAATATAAAGAAGAGAGTGTAAGACATGACATAAAACACTTTCTAAAATTTAAGAAAAAGTCAACTTAGTCAATGGTTAAGGAAAAAGTCAACTATAGTTAAAAAAGTGGACTTTTACCATAGTTGACTAATCAAGGTTAGAAATTAACCTAAGTGTGGAGAAAAATTTGGGGAAAAATATTCTTGGCCAGAATACAAGATAATCATCCCCGAAAGTAAGGAAAATTTATTCGGAAGGATTCCGGAATAAATTTAATGGTTAAAAACGTGATGGGCCTAAGGTGAAAATTTTAAAGCCCATTAAGGTATACTAAAGGTATATCGAAATTCTTAGGTCCTTTAGACCGAATTGTTGGACCAATTGATCGGCCAAATTTTGAGACAATAAAAGGCCCGAGGTATAGTAAAAATTTCAGCCCGAAAGCCCATTAGGAAAGCCCAAACCGAGAAGCCCAATTGGAAAAGCCCATGAGATAAATATCTAACTATAGTTAAAGTTAACTATGACTCATAAGGTGACTCATAAGGTGACTCATGGTTCAGATTTGGAAAGTCAAGCATAGTGGCTGAAAAGTAAGGCTTAATGGCTAAGTAAGTGGCTTATAAATGCAGCCACACCTTGGTCATCTTCATCACACAATTCCGGCTAGAGAAGAACACCATTGAAACATAACCATTCAAGCTTTCTCTCACTAGAAATCACTAGGAATTAGACATATTTGGAACTTGCATTCTTCATGGAAGTTGTTCCAAATTGAAAGGAGATTAACATATGTTGGAATTGGCTATCAAGGAGCCATAGATTGCAAACCGAGAGCCTCCAAAGTTTCGGCCAAAGGGTGAACACAACAATTGGTATATTTTCTAATTTCCAATTTCATATATGTTAATGTATGAATGATTTTAAGTATGTTGATATATGTTTTAAGCATTGAAACATATTAAATCACCATGAAGAGGGTTAGGCCGAGAGTGATCAATGAGATATTGAAATATGTCAATTGGATTTTAAGACATAAATGGATTAGTACACATGTATTAATGTTAATGGTATAATTAGAATTAATCAAATTGATTAATTAATACATGTAAATTGTTGGCAACCAAAGGTGTTTGATAAAATGCCTAAATGAACTATAGGATGATTGGTAATGTTGCCTACCAAGTGTTTGTGAAAATGCCTAAGTGGAAATGGCTAGAAAATAGGCATGTATGGCATGCCATGGTGGAAACCGAGAATGGCTAGCTCTCGGCCATGGCATGTGGCCGAGAGGCCCAATGGGCCAAGCCCAATATTTTTAGGCCCAATAGGGTGTAATGGGCCTAAGACAAGCCCAATAAGAGTTGGTGGGCCCCACAAGCCCAATAGGCCCAACAAAAGTGAATAGTAAAATGAAAATGGACTTAAGGCCTAGTTAGGCCCATTAAGGATTTTTAAGGCCCATTAAGGGAAATTAAACTGTATTAATGTGTAATACAGTATGAAAATGATAATTAACCTGAGGAATGGTTATTTACAGCTCCGGAGTTTACATCGAGAGCTGATCGGACTGCGGGATTTAGCAGCACCGAGGAAGCGAGGTCACTTGACGTGATCCGAGGTAAGGGACTTTTGCGAGTAGTTAGAGATACCTGCACGTATTTTCAACTGCTTCTGCATTCACTTAAAAACTCTGAGGGTCAGAGAAAGTGAATAATAATTATTGCGACCCGATAGTGGCAAATTACGATTTTGCCCCTAGTTAGTTAAAAAGTCAACTTTTGTGAGAAGTTGCAAAAAGCATGAAAAATACTATTGTGAGTGTTTAAATGCTATTAGCATGAAAATAAATAGATGGGCTAATGATTTTAAGGTTGATATGACTTAAGCACACTTTTAAGTGCTGATTTTACTATTTTGTAAACAATCCCTTTTAAATAGCCATCTATCATATTATGTGAGAATGAATCGTGCTAGAGCATAGCTCGCACTGGGATTCATATGTTTTCCACATAACATTAGTGCTGGATTTTGATACGCACTAGATTTTCATGACATGCATGATAGAGTACTGGAGTTTTACTCGTACTCAGCTTTGAATGATATATGCATGACAGAGTGCTAGAACATGGCTCGTACTCGATTCTTCATGGTTTATACATGACATAGTACTGGGAGCGATTGCTCGTACTTGATTTTGATATTGTGCATAGCATAGTACTGGGAGCTATTGCTCGTACTTGATTTGATACATAAAATATGCATTGACCTAGTTGCTGGAGGTTTACTCGCACTAGAGTTGAGTTTTATGATGTAAAACAGTGTTGAGCGGAGTAACGACTGTGAGTCGCACTCAAGACGCACACTGTATGTGATATGTAATACATGTTGAAACCCATGCCTGATTCCTTGTGTGACTGTGTGTCATAGCTAGAGAGGATATCCGCATGAGGTTGATATAGACGTGGTATACTTATTTCAATGGTTTCGAGGGCTAAAGACCCTGGCTATGAGGATTTCCATGGTTTCGAGGGCTAAAGACCCTGGCTGTGAGGGTCCACGGGTGTACTTTGTACCGTGCCCGGGGCACGAGGTGTACGCTGTACCGTGTGTTACGTAGCTGGCGGTTGACATTGGACTGACCATCCTCCCGTTACAGCAGTGATGCCCCGCACACCGAGATCTGTGTTACTTGGGATCACTTTTCGGATATGATCATAATCCAGGATACTATTTGTATTTACCACAGAGTCTCACATGATATATCACATTGATTGACTGATTTAAACTGCGGACAGACCTGAGGGATGGGTCGGACTCCGATTTGTGTTGTGAATCATTTGATGCCATATTTATTTTGATTTAAATATACATGGCATGATTTACATAAAGGCATGATTTATATGCAATGCATTGTTTTGCACTACATGCCTATATTTGAGAAATAAAGCATGATTTCTGTACATGGGATTTATTCTGTACAAGTATATATATTATATTTCAAGACATGCTTTTAAAGTGAGTTAAGGAAATAATGTTTTCAAGGCATAGCACTATTTTGAGTAGATAGTGTGGATATCTACTTGCTTGCCTGATTTCCTTACTGAGCGCGTTATGCTCACCCCCCCTTTTCTTTACATCTCTCTACAGAGCGTCAGTAGAGCGAGAGTTATCGTGGGAGAGTGTCCCAGAGTCCACTGCTAGTTCCTATCGATTCATCAGGTATACTTATTATGTACAGTTGTGTATCTAAACATAGAAACAGCACAGTGATGTATACGTTATATGTTATGGGGAATGTATTTGTATTAGATTTTATAAAATCTTACATGTATAATAAAAGCAACTACAGTCAGAATTAATATATTGACATGTATGTATGAGAATGGATATTATGGTAAGTGAAGACTCTGACATCGAATCACAGCCCAACCAGTGAAGAGAGGAAAGGTAAGTTAAAAATGCGAAAAATTTATTGTGGTTTTTGGTTAAAGTCAAGGATTGAAACTGGGGTCCTAACAGGATGGTATCAGAGCAGAAGTTGGTCTGATGTGAGTCGGTGTTAGAAAATAGGAAAGTGTACATCCCCATAGTACTGTGCTGTGTTTAGATATAACTGTGTATACCAGATAGGAGATGGACTAATTCATTATTATGAATGCAGGAACTTTGCCTAAATGGCAAATACGCGTAGTGGTAGAGGTATGAGAGGTAGGGCTCAAGGCTGGGGAGATAGACCCGAGGGACGAGCCGCTGCCAGGCCATTACCTACGCATGAGACTGCACGTGCTACTGAGGCACCCGAGTGTGTCGAGACGCGCTTCACGAGATTAGAGCGTGGTCTCGAGACTATTATTGAGATACTGGCACAGACGATGCCAGGTAGGCAGAGACAGGAGGCAGGAGCTGCTACAGGAGAGGCAGTTGCCCCTGATACACCTACGCAGACAGCTGATGCACAGAGGACAGTGGATACTCCTACACCCCCACCGGTTTCGGGTGGTAGTGGATTAGGATATGGATGTGACTTGCATCGGTTGAGGGAGTTCCAGAAGTTTAGACCTCCATCATTTAGTGGGGTCAAGAACCCCGTAGCTACGGAGGAGTGGTTGGCAGAGCTAGAGAAGCTCTATGGATTCTTCGAGTGCACGACCTCGGAGATGGTCGCGTTTGCTGCCTTCCTACTGAAGGGAGCCGCAGAGCATTGGTGGAAGTCCACCCGACCTATATTGAGATCCCGACACACAGATATCACTTGGGATATATTTCGGGAGGCCTTTAGGAGGCAGTTTATTCCTGACAGCGCACAGCAGAAGTTACAGGCGGAGTTTTTGAGACTCAACCAGGGGAGTTTATCGGTGGACGAGTATGAGACTCGATTCCTATCCCTAGGGAGATACGACCCGGATACTATGTACAGTGAGACCAGGAAGGTCCACAGGTTTATCGACGGGTTGAGACCGGTGCTACGGTCCAAGTTGGTCCCATTGGACATAGTGACCTATGAGGAGGCAGTGCGCAGGGCGCAACTATGTGAGCAGGACTATGAGAGGAATGCTTCCGAGTTTGGGAAGTTTAGTCGTAGCCAAGACTTGCAGAAGAAGAGGCCGGCTAGAGATTTTAGTTATCGAGGGGGAAAGAAATCCTTCGGTAAGAGATCACGGATAGAGGGGACACGAGATAGATATGCTAGATCTCCTGCTTATTTGACTGTAGCCCCAGCAAAGGGCATTGTCATAGGAGGACAGAGACCTGCTGCAGATCAGTGCAGAAGATGCGGTAGATCACATGGAGATAGACCGTGTTCACAGGGTGCTATGGTATGTTTTCGATGTGGGAAACAGGGGCATCTGGCTAGAGAGTGCTCAGCGCCATATGTGACTGCACCACAGAGGGGCATGGAGTATGATAGAGCTCCAGCTGGTACGTCTGCTCAGAGAGGTAGAGCGATGGCAAAGGAGAAAGGGAAACAAGTGATGGGTCAAGGGCGAGTACATGCTTTGGACCAGGGAACAGCTGATGCTTCATCGGATGTGATTCGAGGTAACATCTTGATTTATGATATTGAAGCATATGTTTTAATTGATCCTGGTGTCACGCATTCTTTTGTATCGCCATCATTTGCATGTAAGTTAGCAAGACATGTAGAGCGTACACCATTATGTATGTTGATGTTGATAAGTACGCCTATGAATAGTAGTCAAGTTGTAGAATATGTATATAATGACTGCAAGTTGAGAGTAGGGGATAAGGAGATGACAGCCAATCTAATATTACTAAGTATGAGCGACTTTGATATAATATTAGGAATGGATTGGCTATCTGCAAACCATGCTGTTTTAGACTGTTACGCTAAGACAGTTATGTTTCCTAACCCTACTAGATATGTTGTAAAGTTTAATAAAGATAAATGAAGGGAGTAGATATGATTATTACATGACTTCTGATTTAGAAAACCTTCAACATATCAAGGTTTCATTGCGTACGTGGTAGATATGGATAAGGCACATCCGGAGTTGACAGATATCACTGTGGTCAGTAAGTACCCAGATGTTTTCCCGGATGAATTGCCAGGGTTACCACCAGACAGAGAGATGGAGTTCTGTATAGATCTGGTACCTGGTACGGAGCCTATTTCGAGACCACCTTATCGCATGGCCTTAGTCGAGCTGGAGGAGCTCAAGAGACAGTTACAGGAACTGTTGGATAGGGGCTTTGTACGACCGAGTGTTTCACCTTGGGGAGCACCGGTTTTGTTTGTGAGGAAGAAGGATGGGAGCCTCCGATTGTGTATAGACTACCGATTGTTGAATAAGGCCACCATCAAGAATAGGTACCCCCTTCCACGCATTGACGACTTGCTAGATCAGCTACAGGGAGCACAGGTCTTTTCCAAGATTGACCTAAGGTCTGGGTATCATCAGCTGAAGGTTCGGAGTGGAGATGTACCTAAGACAGCATTTCGTACCCGATATGGCCACTATGAGTTCTTGGTCATGCCATTCGGATTGACGAATGCTCCAGCTACTTTCATGGCTTTGATGAACGATGTGTTCAAGCCATACTTGGACCAGTTTGTTATTATCTTCATCGATGACATATTGGTGTATTCGAGATCCAAGGAGGAGCATGAGGAGCACCTCAGGATCGTGTTGCAGACGTTACGGGAGCATGAGTTATATGCTAAGCTCAGCAAGTGTGACTTTTGGTTGTCACAGATCTCGTTTTTGGGACATGTTATATCGAGAGATGGTGTATCAGTTGATCCATCTAAGATAGAGGCTGTAGTTCAGTGGGAACAGCCGAGGACAGTCACCGAGATCAGGAGTTTTCTGGGTTTAGCTGGATACTATAGGAGATTCGTTGAGGGATTTTCGAAGTTGGCTGCTCCACTGACACGTCTTACTCGAAAGAGTGCACCGTTCATATGGAACGAGGATTGTGAGAAGAACTTTGAGGAGTTGAAGCGTCGATTGACCACCGCTCCGATTCTCACTATCCCTACCAGCTCAGGAGGATTTGCAGTACATACCGATGCTTCGCATCAGGGACTGGGCTGCGTATTGATGCAGGATGGGAAGGTAGTTGCTTATGGATCCAGACAGCTGAAGGATCATGAGAAAAACTATCCGACCCATGATTTGGAACTAGCAGCAGTAGTGTTTGCGTTGAAGGTATGGCGCCACTACTTGTATGGTGAGAAGTTCCAGATATTTACCGACCACAAGAGCCTCAAGTACCTGTTCTCGCAGAAAGAGCTGAACATGAGACAGAGAAGATGGCTAGAGCTTCTGAAGGACTACGATTGTGAGATACTTTATCATCCGGGTAAGGCTAACGTTGTAGCCGATGCCTTGAGCAGGAAGAGCATGGGGATGGTATCGTATATGATGGTTAGGGAGCATGATTTGCTAGAGCAGTTTGCCAGCCTCAGTTTGGGAGTCGTGCCTTCTGACATGGATATAGGCTATGTGATAGCTAGTCTACGCTTGGAGCCAGACCTGTTGGACAGGATCAGAGTGGCTCAGCAGACTGATCCATTTTGTATGGATGTGAGTAGTCAGATGCAGAAGGGCACCGTGACTAATTTTGAGATGAGTTCTGATGGACTATTGAGGTTCAGAGGCAGATTATGTGTTCCCGAGGATCCAGGCCTCAGGAGATTGATATTGGCGGAAGCTCATTCATCGAGGTATACTTTACATCCGGGGAGTAACAAGATGTATCAGAACCTCCGGAAGGTATACTGGTGGTCAGGTATGAAGAGAGATGTAGCAGACTTCGTGGCAAAGTGTCTCGTATGTCAGCAGGTGAAGGTAGAGCATCAGAAACCTGCAGGGTTATTGTAGCCTCTACCTATACCGACATGGAAATGGGAGCATATCACCATGGATTTCGTGATGGGTTTACCGAGGACCCGCAGGAATCACGATGCTATATGGATGATCGTTGATAGACTGACGAAGTCAGCCCACTTCCTAGCTATGAGTGCTACCGATACTCTGAGTTCATTAGCAGAACTGTACGTACGCGAGGTAGTGAGGTTACACGGTGTACCAGTGAGCATAGTCTCTGATAGGGATTCCCGCTTCACATCCCACTTTTGGGGACATTTTCAGGAAGCCATGGGAACCCAGTTGAGTTTGAGCACCGCTTTCCATCCTCAGACAGATGGTCAGTCAGAGAGGACTATACAGACTCTGGAGGACATGTTGAGAGCATGTGTGCTAGACTATCGAGGCTCCTGGGATGACCACCTGCCACTAGCCGAGTTCACCTACAACAAAAGTCATCATTCGAGTATCGGGATGGCACCGTATGAGGCTTTGTATGGCCGTAGATGTCGTTCCCCTATTGGATGGGAAGAAGTGGGTGACCGTAAGATTTTTGCTCCTGACTTGGTTACGCAAGCATCTGAGGACGTCCGATTGATAGTAGAGAGACTGAGGACAGCTCAGAGCAGACAGAAGAGTTACGCTGACAGGAGACGTAGGCCACTAGAGTTTGCAGTTGGTGAATCCGTGTTTTTGAGAGTTTCTCCTTCCAAGGGCATAACGAGATTTGGGAAGAGAGGGAAACTAAATCCTCGCTATATTGGACCCTTTAAGATACTTGATCGAGTGGGAGATAAGGCGTATAGGTTGGCATTGCCACCGGACTTATCAGGTGTCCACAACGTCTTCCACATATCGATGCTTCGGAAGTATCACCCGGATCCGTCACATGTGATTAGTTATGAGCCTTTGGACCTCCGAGAGGACTTGTCATATGTAGAGAGACCGATTCGGATATTGGATAGAAAGGAGAAGGTATTGAGATCGAAGACCATTGGATTAGTGAAGATTCTCTGGCAGCATCATACTTCAGAGGAAGCTACTTGGGAGCTAGAGAGTCTGATGCGAGAGAAGTACCCTCACCTATTTGAGGACTGACTTGGTTCTAATTTGGAGGACCAAATTTTTTGAGTGGGGGAGGATTGTCAGACCCGAATTTTTTGTAGCTTATTTCCTTATTATTTCTATGTGTATGAACACTATGTAATTATGGTTGAATCATAAGAAGAGTATTTACTAGATTTAAAGTGTTAATGAAATGAATTAACACGCAAAAGCTACATAAAATGCTTAATGTGGATGATAAGTATCACAGGCTAAACCGAGTCATTCTAAATCATTCTGACTGAAAATAAGAACTTAAAATAAGAGAGCGTAGAGAGCTCATGAAGGAAAGTCAGCTTGATTTAGACCCGAACATACAAAACGAGTGTAAAAGCTAAAAAGGGTAAAATGGACCTTTTCGGCGAGAAAAGGAGTTTCGGGTGAAATTATCCACCGAGAGCGGTTGGAATATAAAGAAGAGAGTGTAAGACATGATATAAAACACTTTCGAAAATTTAAGAAAAAGTCAACTTAGTCAATGGTTAAGGAAAAAGTCAACTATAGTTAAAAAAGTGGACTTTTACCATAGTTGACTAATCAAGGTTAGAAATTAACCTAAGTGTGGAGAAAAATTTGGGGAAAAATATTCTTGGCCAGAATACAAGATAATCATCCCCGGAAGTAAGGAAAATTTATTCGGAAGGATTCCGGAATAAATTTAATGGTTAAAAACGTGATGGGCCTAAGGTGAAAATTTTAAAGCCCATTAAGGTATACTAAAGGTATATCGAAATTCTTAGGTCCTTTAGACCGAATTGTTGGACCAATTGATCGGCCAAATTTTGAGACAATAAAAGGCCCGAGGTATAGTAAAAATTTCAGCCCGAAAGCCCATTAGGAAAGCCCAAACCGAGAAGCCCAATTGGAAAAGCCCATGAGATAAATATCTAACTATAGTTAAAGTTAACTATGACTCATAAGGTGACTCATAAGGTGACTCATGGTTCAGATTTGGAAAGTCAAGCATAGTGGCTGAAAAGTAAGGCTTAATGGCTAAGTAAGTGGCTTATAAATGCAGCCACACCTTGGTCATCTTCATCACACAATTCCGGCTAGAGAAGAACACCATTGAAACATAACCATTCAAGCTTTCTCTCACTAGAAATCACTAGGAATTAGACATATTTGGAACTTGCATTCTTCATGGAAGTTGTTCCAAATTGAAAGGAGATTAACATATGTTGGAATTGGCTATCAAGGAGCCATAGAGTGCAAACCGAGAGCCTCCAAAGTTTCGGCCAAAGGGTGAACACAACAATTGGTATATTTTCTAATTTCCAATTTCATATATGTTAATGTATGAATGATTTTAAGTATGTTGATATATGTTTAAAGCATTGAAACATATTAAATCACCATGAAGAGGGTTAGGCCGAGAGTGATCAATGAGATATTGAAATATGTCAATTGGATTTTAAGACATAAATGGATTAGTACACATGTATTAATGTTAATGGTATAATTAGAATTAATCAAATTGATTAATTAATACATGTAAATTGTTGGCAACCAAAGGTGTTTGATAAAATGCCTAAATGAACTATAGGATGATTGGTAATGTTGCCTACCAAGTGTTTGTGAAAATGCCTAAGTGGAAATGGCTAGAAAATAGGCATGTATGGCATGTCATGGTGGAAACCGAGAATGGCTAGCTCTCGGCCATGGCATGTGGCCGAGAGGCCCAATGGGCCAAGCCCAATATTTTTAGGCCTAATAGGGTGTAATGGGCCTAAGACAAGCCCAATAAGAGTTGGTGGGCCCCACAAGCCCAATAGGCCCAACAAAAGTGAATAGTAAAATGAAAATGGACTTAAGGCCTAGTTAGGCCCATTAAGGATTTTTAAGGCCCATTAAGGGAAATTAAACTGTATTAATGTGTAATACAGTATGAAAATGATAATTAACCTGAGGAATGGTTATTTACAGCTCCGGAGTTTACATCGAGAGCTGATCGGACTGCGGGATTTAGCAGCACCGAGGAAGCGAGGTCACTTGACGTGATCCGAGGTAAGGGACTTTTGCGAGTAGTTAGAGATACCTGCACGTATTTTCAACTGCTTCTGCATTCACTTAAAAACTCTGAGGGTCAGAGAAAGTGAATAATAATTATTGCGACCCGATAGTGGCAAATTACGATTTTGCCCCTAGTTAGTTAAAAAGTCAACTTTTGTGAGAAGTTGCAAAAAGCATGGAAAATACTATTGTGAGTGTTTAAATGCTATTAGCATGAAAATAAATAGATGGGCTAATGATTTTAAGGTTGGTATGACTTAAGCACACTTTTAAGTGCTGATTTTACTATTTTGTAAACAATCCCTTTTAAATAGCCATCTATCATATTATGTGAGAATGAATCGTGCTAGAGCATAGCTTGCACTGGGATTCATATGTTTTCCACATAACATTAGTGCTGGATTTTGATACGCACTAGATTTTCATGACATGCATGATAGAGTACTGGAGTTTTACTCGTACTCAGCTTTGAATGATATATGCATGACAGAGTGCTAGAGCGTGGCTCGTACTCGATTCTTCATGGTTTATACATGACATAGTACTGGGAGCGATTGCTCGTACTTGATTTTGATATTGTGCATAGCATAGTACTGGGAGCTATTGCTCGTACTTGATTTGATACATAAACTATGCATTGACCTAGTTGCTGGAGGTTTACTCGCACTAGAGTTGAGTTTTATGATGTGAAACAGTGTTGAGCGGAGTAACGACTGTGAGTCGCACTCAAGACGAACACTGTATGTGATATGTAATACATGTTGAAACCCATGCCTGATTCCTTGTGTGACTGTGTGTCATAGCTAGAGAGGATATCCGCATGAGGTTGATATAGACGTGGTATACTTATTTCAATGGTTTCGAGGGCTAAAGACCCTGGCTATGAGGATTTCCATGGTTTCGAGGGCTAAAGACCCTGGCTGTGAGGGTCCACGGGTGTACTTTGTACCGTGCCCGGGGCACGAGGTGTACGCTGTACCGTGTGTTACGTAGCTGGCGGTTGACATTGGACTGACCATCCTCCCGTTACAGCAGTGATGCCCCGCACACCGAGATCTGTGTTGCTTGGGATCACTTTTCGGATATGATCATAATCCAGGATATTATTTGTATTTACCATAGAGTCTCACATGATATATCACATTGATTGACTGATTTAAACTGCGGACAGACCTGAGGGATGGGTCGGACTCCGATTTGTGTTGTGAATCATTTGATGCCATATTTATTTTGATTTAAATATACATGGCATGATTTACATAAAGGCATGATTTATATGCAATGCATTGTTTTGCACTACATGCCTATATTTGAGAAATAAAGCATGATTTCTGTACATGGGATTTATTTTGTACAAGTATATATATTATATTTCAAGACATGCTTTTAAAGTGAGTTAAGGAAATAATGTTTTCAAGGCATAGCACTATTTTGAGTAGATAGTGTGGATATCTACTTGCTTGCCTGATTTCCTTACTGAGCGCGTTATGCTCACCCCCCTTTTCTTTACATCTCTCTACAGAGCGTCAGTAGAGCGAGAGTTATCGTGGGAGAGTGTCCCAGAGTCCACTGCTAGTTCCTATCGATTCATCAGGTATACTTATTATGTACAGTTGTGTATCTAAACATAGAAACAGCACAGTAATGTATACGTTATATATTATGGGGAATGTATTTGTATTAGATTTTATAAAATCTTACATGTATAATAAAAGCAACTACAGTCAGAATTAATATATTGACATGTATGTATGAGAATGGATATTATGGTAAGTGAAGACTCTGACATCGAATCACAGCCCAACCAGTGAAGAGAGGAAAGGTAAGTTAAAAATGCGAAAAATTTATTGTGGTTTTTGGTTAAAGTCAAGGATTGAAACTGGGGTCCTGACAAGTTCAATGGCTTTCATTTCCTCAACAGGTTGAGGCTTAGGAGGGTCATCTATATACATTGTCTCCTTTCTTTGTACCCCTTTCCCAGCGGTAGAGGCGTTATAACACGTACGAGCCCTCTTTTGATCTCCTCATACTTGCCCGACTCCGTTGAGGGTAAGGAACTTCATTAATAGGTAGCAATAAGATATTATCGCCCTCATATCATTTAGTAAAGTTCTTCCCAAGATCATGTTGTAAGCAGCTGAGGTTGATCTTACAACCATGAATAATACCTGTCGAGTCACATCCTTTGGGCTTTCCCCTAGAGTCACAGGAAACTCTATAGACCCAGCGACCTTCACTTTCTCGCCTGCAAATCCATACAGTGGTGCCATAACGGGTCTTAATCTATCTTCTGATACATTCATTTTCTTAAAGCAATTCTAATAGATTAAGTTCACCGAACTTCCATTGTCTACCAGGATTCTGCTCACTAGATGTTTTGCCACCACCGCTGATATCACCATGGGATCGTCATGAGGTATGACAATATCACCCCTGTCTGTTGGAGTGAACATAATGGGTTCTTAATCCGCCTTTTCCTCCATCACAGCATTAATCTGATATGCTTGTCTCACATAACTTTTACGAGAAATAGAAGAACTTCTTGCCATTGATTCTCCCTCTGCAATAACATTTATAGCTGGGCTAGTGGGTTCATTATCAAGTCGGTTGCCTCGGGGGTCTGGCCTAGCTTCTTCTTCATTTCTTGGCCTATTTCTCCTTCTATCATTATTTTGCCTATTCCGCGGACGATCATCCCTTCGATCTCGCAGAGGGTAACGGGGTCTTTCACTTCTCCATAGGAAACGATTAATTTTTCCATCTCGAGCCAGCTTTTCTAACTGATCCATCAGATCTCTGCATCTCTCAGTAGAACAGCCATGAGCGGAATGAAACTCACAATAAGCATCAACATTTCGGCCTAAATCTCCAATCTTCTTTTTTGGGAACTCCAACAGTCCAGTTCCTTCAATAGTGGCAAGAATAGAGGCACGAGGCTCATTTAGCTTGGTATAATTTTCATACCTAAGCCTAGGAGTCTTGTCCAATCTGCCAGGTCTTGAAGAACTTCCTTCAAGTACATCTCTCTCTCTCTTTTCCTTCCTTCCTTGGCCTCCCGGGACTGCACCATCCTCATCACTTCTTCTTGAGCTACGTATTTATTTGCTCTAGCAAATAGATCAGAAAGAGTCACTGGCTGATCAAGGGATAAGGATTCTTGTAATTTCTCAGATTTCGTCCCTTGCAGCATTGCTTCCACGGCTACTCCCACTGGTAGATCTTTCACCTCTAAGGTCGTATCTCTGAAACGATCTATATAGTTCTTTAGCGATTCTTTGTTCCCTTGTTTAAGGGTAAGTAAATAAGTGGCATCCTTCTTCTGTTGGCTATTGATCATGAAAGCTTTTAGAAATTCACTTTATAATTGGTCGAAGGATGAGATAGAATCCTCATTCAACCCATTAAACTATTTTAAAGCATACCCCGATAGTGTGAGCGAGAAGGCTCTGCACATGATTTCGTCTTCCATCCATGGAGCAACATAAGGGACTCATAACTTTGTATATGGTAAAAAGGGTTAGTTTTACGGGCATAAGTAGCCATAAAATGCATCTTGAACTTTTTCGACAATGGTTTGTCTGTAATCTCAGGATTGAAAGGAACTCTCCTTCTTTGATTGTCCTCGGGAGACACTAACTTTTTCCTCTCCAGAATCCTTTTCATGACTTTCTCAACGTTTTTCGACCCTCGGGTCGAGTGTGATCCCCTTTCTTCGGCACTAGAAGAGTCTAAGTAATAAGAATTCCTTCTTCCTCTGTTTCAAGGATTCCACACACGGTTCGCTCCGCGACGAGGGATCTCCTCATCATCCACAGTTTCCCTCCCTTTAGGATCTTACACTGTATCCCGTCTTCCTACACCTCTCATTCCATAATTTGGCCTTGGATATTCAAAATAGTCTTGGGAGTGATGATTATTTTATCCACTAATCTGCTACACTCCACCTAGTAAAGGATGACTTTATCTCTGCTGCTCATTAGATCTGCGAACTTCAAAGTCATGTCGTCCAAATTCTGCGGTAGAAGTTTGCCTCCTGAATTCTGCGACTGTGTTTAATTCCCTCACCCTTATGGCAGAGTTTTGACGCCTGACATTTACGAAGGGTTTTGCATCAGCCCAGCAGTAGTGTCTTCACCCAGTGTTGTGGTAGGTTTTTGCATCAGCCTAGCGACAGTGTCTTCTTCCAGTGTTGCGACAGGGTTTTGCATTAAACCTGCAACGGTATTCTACCCCAGTACTGCGGTAGGATTTTACATCAGCCAAGCGACAGTGTCTTCTCCCAGTGTTGCAGCAGGGTTTTACATCAGACCTGGGATGATATTCTACCCTAGTACTGCGACAGGGTTTTAATTAGCCCAACAGCAGTATTCTGCCCCCATTCTCCTTGTCCTGTATTCACCCCCGTGGAAGGCTGGCCTATGAGACCCCGTATAGGTTTAGCCTTGTACATATGTAAATGAATTCATGAAGTATCGTAATGTACTAGTAATGTAAAGTATATGTGATGCAAAGTCTATACGTTGAATGTACACATTTGTACTAAGAGTTGTGATGTACGTACAAGTTGCATTAAGTATGATTATGAAGAAATGGACTTTGATATATGATGAATGTGAGTGGAATGGAAAATGAGTAGTGGAGTAAAGTGGAATGAAATTGTATAAGTGGTGCAAATCTTTATGTTCCCATTTAGTTATATATTGTATGTATTTGGTCATGCAAGGCTTACACACAAGTTTTAATATGTACTAAGTGTGATTGGATGTCATTTTCAAGTCTCAAGGATGGATGAATGAGGAAATGACAATGGCAACAAATGAAGGATGTTTTAAGTGAAGTTATTGCAGAAAAACTGTAAAAAATCTGAAAAATATAAAGGTCAGATCAATCTCATGGGATGAGAGATCGATCTAGAAGAGCCAAAATGAACTTATTTTGAGCTATGAAGTAGGATAGATCGATCTCCAATGGAGTCAGATCGATCTGCTAAGCATTTTGTAATGAGAGGATCGATTTTAAGGCAAACAGATCGATCTCCTTAACTCTCTGTTTGAGACAGATCGATCTCCTTAAGGGTTCTGTAAAGAGCATAACGATCTCTTACAAGAGGCAGATCGATCTCTAAGAGAAAAATTACCCTTCGATAGATTGATCTCATCTGGGGAGAAGATCGATCTAGGAGTGGTTAGGTGAAAAGGACTACCAAACGTGTAGAGATTGATCTCTACAAGGATCAGATTGATCTCATAAGCCTGCATCTATAAAAAGAGCATGGGATTGAGAAGAAAATTTAGAACACTTGCTCCACCAAACCTCACCTACCATTTTCTCTCAAGACCCAAGCTTTCTCACTCTAGAAATCACCATATTCCGGCCAGTTTTGGAAGAAGCCCAAGAAGGAAAAGTTATTCCTTGGAGTAAGGAGAACAACATACCCAAAAATCTCACACTGGTGTAACCAAAATAAGGAATTGTGGCGACCACAAGTTTGGCTTAGAAAAATGGGTAAGCTCTTCAACCCTTAAGCTTTAAATAAGGATTCAAGACATTGTATGGGTTGAATGGTATGCAAAATGTTGATAAGAATGATTTGTAGTGATGAGTGAGTAATGTTAAGAGAAATTTAAGAAGAGGGAAATCTAAGGAAAACTTAAGAAATGGTTTTAATGAGATAAGTGATACAAATGGAAAAGTGATATATGATTTAAAGCTTGAAAGGTATAAATGGGAGAATAAGTGACAATGAAGATATTTGGGAGAAAGAAAAGAAATTACCTAATGGTTATGTGTGTAGATTGGAAGAACGTGGAAGACGACTAACCCGGATCGCGAACGGAGCATACGTGACAAAGGAAATACGCGTACGATTCGAGTTAAGGGACTGTGTGTTAGCTATAGAGATGTTCGTAAATATTTTACGATAATTTTGTAGATATATTGCTAGAATTAGTACGAAACTACGATTCTATGAAATGATATAGAGCATGAAATGTACTATGATATATACGTACTGAGAAATGGGATGGGGTAAGGGCATGCTATGCATGTTTTCAATGTTTTTCTCAATTTTGTATTGATATTGGTGATTGAGAAATGATGATGATAGGTTGGCTAATTTTACATGTTTTAGCATGGAGAGGCATGCTGCATGAATAAACATGTTTTGAGTTTTAAAAAGAGAAAATAGCCACCTATCGGATTTGAGATGTGAAATAGTGTTGGAGCTTTAGCTCACACATGTTTTAATGATTTTGACTATGCTGGAGTTTGACTCACATACGTCAGCATGATTTGATAAACCGTACTGGAGCGTGACTCGCACGTGGTTTTATAATGACAATATGCTAGAGTGTTAGGTCGTACATGTTTTTTACTGAGTTAAGGTAAACCTGGGGGTCTTGGACCCAAGGGGATGCCAGTCGATGGCCTCAGAATGAACTGGGCCTTAACAATAAATTGTACCGCACTGGAGCCTTACGATGACTGTGTGTCACGCTGATTGCTCGCCTGGTATATGAGACATGGTTCAAGATGAAAAGTCCATCGGAGTTGGAGTATGGACTTGGGTCAACGGTCGTACGTAGTACTATGTAGTGTCTGTTGGTATACAATTTACCGTGCTGGGTGCACGTGAGTACGAGTATCGCGTAGATGACACATGGCGTACTTTATACCGTGAGTATATGAGGAGATGAGGTTGATTAAGATGAGTCAAAGGGTAGGACTGACCCATCCCCCTCCAGGCAAAGTGATGCCCTATGCACACCTGATCAGTGAGGCCTGGGATCACTGACTATGGTCATACATCGTGGATATTTGATTGCCAAAAATTTTATGCCTGTCTCAGAAATTCAAGAAAACAAAGACAACTTAGAAAAGAAATAGATTTGAGGAAAAGAAATGATTGAGAAAGTAAAGAGATTTTGTGTTTCGATAAATCTCTGATTTAAACACTTGTGTCGTGAAGGCATTCTTTTATGAATCGTTTTTTAAAATGGAAGCATGACATATATGATTTACATGAAAGTACAAATGAGAAATGTATGTTTAAATGCATTTCGTATAATATTTCCATTTATATCGAAAACATGGTTTTCTGGTTTATACATGCATGTCATATGCAGGTAGTACGATATCTACCTGCTAGCATTCATTTCCTTACTGAGCTGTAGTTTACTCACCCCACTATTTTGCCCCTCCAGATACGGAGAAGTAGGAAAGCGATGGTCTCTAGATCTCTTTTTGCGTTGGATAGCTCTCATCGGTTGAAAAGGTATAAGAACAGTATACATAAGAGCATTTTTGTATCTATTATCTTGTATCGCACAGTTATACCTAAGAAATGTAACAGTTTTATGGGGATGTTATGTAAAGATATTATTATACAATTAATTTTGTATATTTACATATTTGCATCGCCTCACAGCCCAACCGTAGTAGCGTAACTATGGATAAAGGACACCCGGAAGTGGGGTGTAATAGATTTGGTATCAGAGCATGGTTGGTGTCACGACCCAATTTCATTCTCTTTAACCGAAAATCACTGAAAATTTTTCGCGTTTTGCCGTTACCTTACCCGGTCGTGAACAAACTTACCACCACACTGTTGGGCTGTGAGTCAAAAATAAATATCACATCTCATTCATTCTCAGTTAAATAAAGATATGTCATACATTTATAAGTTAATCATTAACTTACACAAGTTATGTTCACTGACATCTACATCCCCCATAATTACAACTCAAAAGACTACTGTGCTTTTACATTGTTTAGATACAAAAAGAATCCTGTGTATATACCTTTCGGCGATGGAAGTAGCGGATGTCCAAAGCCACAATGTCTCAGTCCTCACTGGGCTTCTATGCACGCTCTGTAGGGGGAAAATAGAGAGGGATGAGCAACCACACGCTCAGTAAGGCAATAATGCAAGCATGGTAGATAACTACTCTATCTACATGCTGATAGTGTTATGCATAAATCATTTATGGTAGGAGCAAGAGGAATAAAACTATGCCATATGAGTATACATATATATCATGTGACAAAATCATATACATTGGCATATCAAACATGGTAAAAAGAACATCATGTATAAATCATCTCATGCTCAATCTCATTCAAATTCATAAAAAGGGCAATTCATTAAGAAACCTCCTTTTTAAACCAATATCATAAACCACTTTCTCAACACATAAATACCACCAAATCAATTCACAATCACAACCACATTTTCATTTCACAATTCACACATGTGTATAAAAACTAGGTCACTATATCAAAAGTGCCTATGTGGACCAACTACATCATAAATCATCCCAGACCACACACATCCAGGTGTGCAGGGTATCATGCTGGCACGAAGGTGGATTATCCCTCGCTAGACTTTCTCATCACATAACCATCACGCGGTACATCGTACTCCATGTGATATACACGGTACAGCATACTCCGCGGACTCATATCGTGATTGGGGGTAACATTCCTAGGTCTTACCTACCCCATACCAAGAGTTTTCCATATCCGTGAAGGAGAGCCTCCCTGCCGAACAGAGCCTCCCCGCCCTTAAAGGGCTTAAGGATGTTAGCTTAAGGATCCTTCCGTAAGAGAGCCTCCCCACCAAACAGAGCCTCCCCGCCTAACAGAGCCTCCTCGCCTCCTCGGGCTTAAGGATGTTGGCTTAAGGATCTTACTGTACTCATGTAGGAGAGCCTCCCTGCCTAACAGAGCCTCCCCGCCCCTCCAGGGCTTAAGGATGTTAGCTTAAGGATCCCACCGTAAGAGAGCCTCCCCACTAAACAGAGCATCCCCGCCTAACAGAGCCTCCCGACCTCCTCGGGCTTAAGAATGTTGGCTTAAGGATGTAGGGCTTAAGGATCTTACCAACTTTCACAACCTTATACGTATCACAATGTGCAAACTTGTGCGAGTGACTCATGCATCCTATCATAAAGAGACGCGTACGAGCATAGCTCTACTACGGTTATACTCATAAGAAAAACCACTCAAAAGCCACGTACGAGCAGAAGCTCCAGTACGGTTTATAAACATCATCATAATTTCCAAATCAAGGTGCGAGCTAAGCTCCAGCACGTTTCATACAAATGAAAACATCAATACCCGATGCGAGCTAGGCTCCAGCATGGTTTAATTCACATAAACATGATAGGCGGCTCATAAGCTTTCAAAACTATCTCAAAACATATTTGGCACTTCACATGTGCTACAAACATCAAACCACAATAGCCAACCTATTTATCAATTTGTTTAAAACCAAACACATGTTTTGTGAAAGCATTCAAAACACTTGATGTATGCAATTATTAGCCTTACTATCCCTTTTTATACATCCATGTAAACCAAATCATCCAATATTCACAACTATTTTCGCATACCAAACAACCAATTTCTCAAACGTTCATGCATTTCATAAACACCCTATAATCCCACAAATTACGAGAAACTACCTCTATATACTTACAGAATTTCCTTACCTGGAATCACGATGTGTGATTCCACTTCCTTAAGCTGCTTACTCGTATGGTTCGATTCGTCTTCAACAAACTCTTCGGGACTGCACACAATCATATTTCACATTATATTCGATCCATATAATGCAACCCTTGTGCTTGCTATAGTCAATTTAATCTATAGCCTCTATTCACGCTTATATGGCCTCGTTTCATTACTTTACCCATAACTCGAGTCTATGGATCTTCTTAGGCCTATTAACTTATTCCAAATCGATATTAAATCAACATTAAGCTCATAGTGTTCATATTTTATGAATTCCCTCACTATGGCATTTTATCAAGCATATACATACTTATTTTCACAATTTCACTTAAACCCATATTATAACTCCACATAACCATTCAAAATCACCCACATTACTCATTTAACAACTTATCATAACCCATAAACCACCAACTCCCCAAATCATACTTTCTCACACTAGAGGCATTCCATTTTCTAGGTTACATTAGTTTCTAACATAACCTAGGTGTTTCCATCCATACATACTCATGCCAAACAACTCCAAAATCAATTAAATAGACAATGTACTTGGATTGGAGTGTTAGAATCTTACCAAATATGATTTTTCTTCTTGCTCCAAATGTCAATGCCCTTATCTCCTTCAATACCCACAATGGGATTTTGGGTTCCAACTATGTTGTTCTCTTCCTCAAGATGAACAACTTAATGTCTAATGGTCTCCCCTCAATTCTTGCTGGAAATGGCTGATTTTAGAGAGAGAAAGTTAGGTTTTTAGGTTAAAAATGGAAGATTGGTGTTTTTCCCGAAATTTTCAGATTTTCAGTCCTCTTTTTATAGAAATAGCTTGAGGAGATCAATCTGGTCCAAGAGGAGATCGATCTGGTCCCTTTAAATTTCTCATTTTCATGAAATTTTAAGCATGAGATCGATCTGTCGAAGTATGAGATCGATCTGGTCCCAAACAGAGAGCTAAGGAGATCGATCTGGGTGCTTGAGGATCGATCTTTTCATTACAGAATGCTTAGGAGATCGATCTGGCCCCATTGGAGATCGATCTGCTCTATTCCATTACCCAAATAAGAGCATTCTGGCTCTTTCGGATCGATCTCTCATCCTATGAGATCGATCTGGCCTTCATACTTTCCAGGTTTTCTGCAGTTTTCTTGCTGCAACTCACACCAACACATCCTTAATCTGCTACCATGGCCATTTTCTCATCTATCCACCTTTATAACTTAAAAATGGCATCCATTCATACCTTATGCACATTGAAACTTGTGTGCATTCATTGTATGTCCAAAGGCATACGATATATAACCAAATGGAAGCATTTATATTCATGTAGCTTCCATCCATTTACCACACTACTCATTTTGAGTTTCAATCACATCCATCACTTATAAGAACTCATTTCTTCATATTCATACTCAGTGGAACTTGTATGTACGTTACAAATCATATTACACATACATACATTGAATCCATGGACTTACATCGATCATACTTTACATTACAAGTCCATTCACATTCATTACACATTACAACTTTACATATACGGGGTCTCACAGTTGGTCTGACGTCAGTCGATGTTTAAGACTAAGGAAACATACATCCTTAAGTTACTGTGCGATATTTAGATACAAATGTGTATACAGAGCCGGTGGTAAATAAAAAGTTTATTGTAAATGCATGAAGTTATCAGGATAGTGAGTTATGCCTGAGAGACGCTACAATAGGGGATAGAGCTCGAGAGCTCAAGGGCGGAATGACAGGACTGAGAGGTACAGTAGATCGTCCTCTAGTCATGAGCCCCAGGAACAAATAGAGGCTTTCGATCCTCGGATAACCCGATTAGAGGAAGACATGCGTACTATGATGACCATGATTGGTCAAATTATGCTAGGTTTGAGGGTACACCTGGTACAGCGAGACAGGCTGCACCGAATCTCCTAGCAGCTGCACCTGAACCTGAGAATGTTACACCTGGATGACCTGAATCGATTAGACCATGAGATCCTCATATTCGACCAGTAGCTCCACCAGTAGCCCCACAGCAGTGTGATGATGATGATTTGGGGTATGGATATGATTGTGATTTACAGAGGTTGAGGCATTTCCTGGATTTCAACCCTCCTTCTTTTAGCGGGGTAAAGGATCCGACAGTAGCTAAGGACTGAATCAGTCAGATGGAGAAGTTGTTTGACTTCTGTAAATGTTCGGCTACAGAGAGAGTAGCGTTTGCGGTCTTTGTACTAAGAGGCGAAGCAGAGCACTTGTGGAAGTCCACCAAGCCTATGTTGAGAGCTCAGGGTATGGCTATCACGTGGGATATGTTTTTGGACGCTTTCAGAGAGCAATACATCCTAGATACCGCTCGACATAGGTTGCAGATGGAATTTCTGAATCTGACTCAAGGGAATCGAACTGTAGATGAGTATGAGTCACGATTCACTTCATTGGGTCGATATGATCCGGACTCTATCAGGAGTGAAGTTATAAGGGTCCACAGATTTGTGGATAGACTGAGGCCTTCGATTCGAGCTAAGTTGGCCCCGTTTGATGTCGTTATGTATAGAGAGGCTGTGCGACGAGCCTAGTTATGTGAGCAAGATTATGACTTGCAGATTTCTGAGTTTAGTTGGGGTAAGGACAAGGGTCCGAGGAAGCTAGCAGATGGTAAGAGTGTCAAGTTTGGTCGGAGATTTATGAGTAAACATTGGAGAGAGGCAAATGAGTTCGAGAAAAAGGTTGCTAGACCTTTTATGCCTCTGACTTAGACACCAGCTAGAGGTATAGTGATCGGTGGACCCCGACTAACTACTGATCAGTGCAGAATATGCAGTCGATATCATGGTGGTAGGCCCTGTCATCTTCAAGGTACACGATGCTTCAGATGTGGCAACTTCGGTCATTATGCAAAGGAATGTCCAGAGGCAGTTGAGGTAGTTCCACAGAGGGGTAAGGAGCTAGAGAGAGTTCCTACAGTTACACCTCCTGTAAGGAAGAGAGCCACGGCTGAAGAAAAAGGAAAACAAGTTGTGGGTCAAGGCAGGGTGTATGCAATAGACCAGGCATCAGCTGATACCTCTTCTGAGGTGAAAAAAGGTACAATCTTGATTTATAACTTGGAAGCTATAGCTTTGTTTGATTCTGGTGCTATGCATTCTTTTATATCCTCTGCATGTTCATCAAAGTTAACAGGACTTGTAGAACCCATACACTTAAATAGGACTATGTTAATAAGTACTCCAATGAGAGTTAGCCAATTGGCTGAACAAGTGTATAGAGATTATAAGGTGAGGGTAGGAGATAAGTGTGCGACAATCAACTTGATCTTGTTGAATATGTATGATATTGATGTAATCTTGCGAATGGATTGGTTAGCTACCAATCATGCTGTCTTAGACTGCCACACTAAGTCTATTACATTTTCTCTACCTGAGGAAATTGTTGTAAGATTTTAAGAGAAGAAATGAAATTTTGAATTTTGTGACAAGTACATTGGTATAAAATGACATGAATGTTGTTTTGAAGGTTTTATTGCTTATGTGGTGGATTTGGACAAAGTACATCCAGATATGGAGGACATTCCAGTGGTTAGAGAATTCCCTGATGTCTTTCCAGACGACCTACCGGGATTTCCACCGGATAGAGAAATGAAATTTGGTATCGACTTGATGCTTGGAACCGAGCCGATATCCAAGTCACCATATAGGATGGCTCCAGTTGAGCTAAAGGAATTAAGGAAGCAGTTGCAAGATATGCTAAATAAGGGGTTTATAAGACCGAGCGTCTCACCATGGAGAGCTTCGGTAATATTTGTGAAGAAGAGAGATGGGAGCCATAGGTTGTGTATTGACTACAGGATGTTGAATAAGGCTACCATTAAGAATAAATATCTCTTACCGTGCATCGATGATTTATTGGATCAGCTTCGAGGAGCGTAGATCTTTTTCAAGATAGATCTAAGGTCTAGGTATCATCAATTGAAGATTCGAAAGGAGGATGTGCCCAAGACAGCTTTTCGTACCCGCTATGGTCATTACGAATTCCTGGTGATGCCTTTCGGGTTGAAGAATGCGCCAGCAGCTTTTATGGCTCTAATGAATGAGATATTCAAGCTATACTTTGACCAATTCGTAATCGTCTTTATTGATGATATATTGGTGTATTCAAGGTCCAAGGAAGATCATGAGCAGCACTTAAGGATTGTTTTGCAAACCCTTCGAGAGAGAAGGATGTATGCCAAACTGAGTAAATATGACTTTTGGCTAGAACAGATTTCTTTTCTAGGTCATGTTGTATCGAAGGATGGGGTGTCAGTAGATCCATCCAAGATTGAGGCCGTTGTTCAGTGGGAACAGCTCAGGACAGTAACAGAGATTAGGAGTTTTTTAGATTTGGCAGGATACTATAGGAGATTTGTAGAGGGATTTTCTAGATTGGCTACTCCGTTGACATGTCTTACGAGAAAAAATGTGGAGTTCACGTGGGATGAAGCATATGAGAGAAGTTTTCAGGAACTTAAGCATAGATTAACCACCGCGCCAGTTCTTATCATCCCTAACAGTTCAGGAAACTACTCTGTGTATACGGATACTTCACATCAAGGACTAGGATGTGTTTTGATGCAGGATGGAAGGGTAGTAGCTTATGGATCTAGACAGCTAAAAGATCATGAGAAGAACTACCCCTCATGATTTAGAGTTGGCGGCCGTAGTATTTGCATTGAAGATATGGCGCCACTACTTGTATGGTGAGAGATTTCAGATCTTTACGAATCATAAGAGTCTGAAGTATCTATTCTCACAGAAGGAGTTAAACATGAGACAAAGAAGGTGGCTAGAACTCTTCAAGGACTACGATTGTGAGATTTTGTACCACCCGAGGAAGGTGAATGTGGTTATCGATGCATTGAGTAGAAAGAGTCTTGGGTTGGTATCACTTATGATGGTTAGAGAACACGAGTTGTTAGAGCAATTCACGAACCTTAGTCTGGATATGACCCTACTTGAGATTGGCAACTATGGGATTATTGCTAGCTTGAGAATAGAACTGGAGTTGATTGAGAGAATCCGGCAAGCTAATTGATCAATGGTGTATTGATGTGATTAGCCAAATCCAGAAGGGTAAGGGTACAGAATTTGAATTGAGTTCAGATGGAATACTAAGGTTCAAAAATAGAATGTGTGTTCCTAAGGATTCAGAGCTGAGGAAGATGATCTTATCAGAGGCTCACTCATCGAGATATACAGTACACCCAGGGAGTAAGAAAATGTATCAGAATCTGTGAAAGGTGTATTAGTGGTCTGGAATGAAAAGAGACATAGCGAGTATGTCGCTAGATGTCTCATTTGTCAATAGGTAAAGGTTGAGCATCAGAAACCAGGAGGATTATTAGAACCTCTACTAATACTGATAGATTTTGTGATGGGGTTACCAAGAACCCGTAAGAACCATGATGCTATATGGGTTATAGTAGATCAGTTAACGAAATCGACACACTTCTTAGCCATGAGATCTACAGATACCTTGAGTGCATTAGCGAACTTGTATATACAAGAAAAAGTGACATTATATGGAGTCCCAGTGAGTGTTATTTCTGATCAGGATGCCCGCTTCACTTCCCACTTTTGGGGACATTTTCAAGAAGCGATGGGAACCCAATTGATCTTTAGCACCGCTTTTCATCCTCAAACAGATGGTCAGTCAGATAGGACTATACAGACCCTGGAGGATATGTTGAGAGCGTGTGTGCTGGATTTTAGAGGCTCATGGGATGATCATCTACCATTGATTGAGTTCACCTACAATAACAATTATCACTCAAGTATTGATATGGCCCCTTATGAGGCACTATACGATTGTAGATGCCGATCACCTATTGGTTGGGAAGAAGTTAGTGACAGACAGTTGCTCACTCCCAATTTGGTTAGACAAGCCTCCGAGGATGTTCGGATAATATGTAAAAGGTTGCGAATAGCTCAAAGTCGACAAAAGAGCTATGCTGACAGGAGAAGGAGACCACTTGAGTTTGATGTGGGTGAGTCCATCTTTTTAAAAGTATCTCCTTCTAAGGGAATAACGAGGTTTGGGAAGAAAGGAAAACTAAGTCCTCGTTATATTGGTCCCTTCGAGATTTTGGATAGAATGGGAGATGGAGCATATAGGCTAGCCTTACCACCTGAGCTAGCAGGAGTCCACAATGTCTTCCATATTTCTATGCTTTAGAAGTACTATCCGGATCCAACACATGTAATTAGCTATGAGCCATTAGAGCTAAAGGAGGACATGTCGTATGTGGAGGAACCAATCCGGATATTGGACAGAAAAGAGAAGGTGTTGCGGAACAAGACGATTTCATTAGTTAAGGTTTTGTGGCAACATCATACATCAGAAGAAGCTACATGGGAGTTGGAGGATCTAATGAAAGAGAAATATCCCCAACTTTTCGAGGAATAGACTTGGTTTGATTTGGAGGACCAAATTTTCTAAGTGGGGGAGAATGTGAGACCCCATATAGGTTTAGCCTTGTACATATGTAAATGAATTCATGAAGTATTGTAATGTACTAGTAATGCAAAGTATATGTGATGCAAAGTCCATAATTTAAATGTACACACTTGTACTAAGAGTTGTGATGTACGTACAAGTTGCATTAAGTATGATTATGAAGAAATAGACTTTGGTATATGATGAATGTGAGTGGAATGGAAAATGAGTAGTGGAGTAAAGTGGAATGAAATTGTATAAGTGGTGCAAATCTTTATGTTCTCATTTAGTTATATTACACACAAGTTTTAATATGTACTAAGCGTGATTGGATGCCATTTTCAAGTCTCAAGGGTGGATGAATAAGGAAATGACTATGGCAGCAAATTAAGGATGTCTTAAGTAAAGTTACTGCAGAAAAACTGAAAAAAAATCTGAAAAATATGAAGGTCAGATTGATCTCATGGGATGAGAGATCGGTCTAGAAGAGCCAAAATGAACTTATTTTGAGCTATGGAGCAGGACAGATTGATCTTCAATGGAGCCAGATCGATCTGCTAAGCATTCTATAATGAGAGGATCGATTTTAAGGCAAATAGATCGATCTCCTTAAGGGTTCTGTAAAGAGTAGATCGATCTCCTACAAGAGGCAGATCGATCTCTAAGAGGAAAATTGCCCTTCAACAAATCGATCTCATCAGAGGAAAAGATTGATCTGGGAGTGGTTATGTTATGTGAAAAGGACTACCAAACATGTAGAGATCGATCTCTACAAGGACCAGATCGATCTCATAAGCCTGCATCTATAAAAAGAGCACGGGATTGAGATGAAAGCTTAGAACTCTTCCTCTACCAAACCTCACCTGCCATTTTCTCTCAAGACCCAAGCTTTCTCACTCTAGAAATCACCACATTCCGACCAATTTTGGAAGAAGCCCAAGAAGGGAAAGTTATTCCTTGGAGCAAGGAGAACAATATACCCAAAAATCTCACATCGGCGTGACTAAGAGAAGGAATTGTGGCTACCACAAGTTTGACTAAGAAAAAGGGGTAAGCTCTTCAACCCTCAAGCTTTAAATAAGGATTCTAGACATTGTATGGGTTGAATGGTATGCAAAATGTTGATAAGAATGATTTGTAGTGATGAGTGAGTAATGTTAAGAGAAATTTAAGAAGAGGGAAATCTATGGAAAACTTAAGAAATGGTTTTAATGAGATAAGTGATACAAATGGAAAAGTGATATATGATTTAAAGGCTTGAAAGGTATAAATGGGAGAATAAGTGACAATGAGGATATTTAGGAGAAAGAAAAGAAATGACTTAATGGATATGAGTGTAGATTGGAAGAACGTGGAAGACGACTAACCCGGATCGTGAACGGAGCATATGTGACAAAGGAAATACGCGTACGATTCGAGGTAAGGGACTGTGTGTTAGCTATAGAGATGTTCATACGTATTTTACGACAATTTTGTAGATATATTGCTAGAATTAGTACGAAACTATGATTCTATGAAATGATATGGAGCATGAAATGTACTATGATATATACGTACTGAGAAATGGGATAGGGTAAGGAAATAGCATGATATGCATGTTTTCAATGTTTTTCTCAATTTTGTATTGATATTGGTGATTGAGAAATGATGATGATAGGTTGGCTAATTTTACATATTTTAGCATAAAGAGGCATGCTGCATGAATAAACATGTTTTGAGTTATAAAAAGAGAAAATAGCCACCTATCGGATTTGAGATGTGAAATAGTGTTGGAGCTTTAGCTCACACCTGTTTTAAAGATTTTGACTATGCTGGAGTTTGACTCGCATACGTCAGCATGATTTGATAAACCGTGCTGGAGCGTGACTCGCACGTGGTTTTATAATGATAATGTGTTGGAGTGTTAGCTCGCACATGTTTTTTACTGAGTTGAGATAAACCTGGGTCTGGGACCTAAGGGGATGCCAGCCGACGGCCTCGAAATGGGCTGGGCCTTAACAATAAATCATACTATGCTGGAGCCTTGCGATGACTGTGTGTCATACTGATTGCTCGCCTGGTATATGAGACATGGTTTAGGATGAAAAGTCCATCGGAGTTGGAGTATGGACTTGGATCCACGGTCGTACGTAGTACTGTGTAGTTGTCCATTGGTATACTATGTACCGTGCTGGGTGCACGTGAGTATGAGTATCGCGTAGATGACACATGGCGTATCTTATACCGTGAGTATATGAGGAGATGAGGTTGATTAGGATGAGCCGGAGGGTAGGACTGACCGATCCCCCTTCAGGCGAAGTGAAGCCCTGTGCACACCTGATCAGTGAGGCCTGGGATCACTGACTATGGCCATACATCGTGGATATTTGATTGCCGAAAATTCCATGCCTGTTTTAGAAATTCGAGAAAATAGAGACAACTCAGAAAAGAAAGAGATTTGAGGAAAAGAAATGACTGAGAAAGTAAAGAGATTTTGTGTTTTGATAAATCTCTGATTTAAACACTTATGCCATGAAGGCATTGTTTTATGAATCATGTTTTAAAATGGAAGCATGACATATATGATTTACACAAAAGTGCAAATGAGAAATGTATGTTTAAATGCATTTCGTATAATATTTCCATTTATATCGAAAACATGGTTTTCTAGTTTATACATGCATGGTCTATGTAGGTAGTACGATATCTACCTGCTAACATTGCTTTCCTTACTGAGCTGTGGTTTGCTCACCCCACTATTTTCCCCCTCCAGATACTAAGAAGTAGGAAAGCAGTTGTCTCTGGATCTCTTTTTGCGTTGGACAACTCTCATCGGTTGAAAAGGTATAAGAACAGTATACACAAGAGCATTTTATATTTATTATCTTGTATCGCACAGTTATACCTAAGAAATGTAATAGTTTTATGGGGATGTTATGTAAAGATATTATTATACAATTAATTTTTTATATTTACACACTTGGAAGTGTGAATTAAATTTTAAATATTTTCGCTGTAAATTCAAGGAATTTTAGTAATTGCATCGCCTCACAGCCCAACCGTAGTAGCGTAAGTATGGATAAAGGACACTCTCCTAAGTCTGCCTCGGGACATTCTCTCCTACCATATGCTGCACTTCTGGAGCCAAACTAAACTGCGACAGTGTATTTTTAAAAAAGTCAATCATTGCCCTCAACGTCGTAGTAGTCTGCTCATTTTGACGCTTCAAAGCCTCAAATTCGTCGAGGGAAACTGTGACAACCCTATCTCCTTCTCCAGTCTGCTCTTGTCCTCTCCCAAGTTTGCTAGGAGGACTCACAGAATTTTACTCTCCAAAATTTACTGCTGCTGTCGAACGCATTCTAACCATTTTAATGAAGAATCTGACTTTTTGTCATTTTTTTCACAGACGGCGCCAATTGTTGTTGTACTGAACAATAATGATTGAATGATGTTGACGTAATCTCCCTTGTTGTCTCCTCCACGTGTACTGAAGATTCTGTAAAACAGTAAAGGTCAGAGAGGCGCAGGGATCTGTCCCTATGCGCGTACTCCGATGTTTAAGTCAGAAAAAATGTTTAAGAAGAGTTTCCGTTAACAAAGTAGAGCATGGGATTTTTTTCTCATACCTAGGGGTATTTATAGATGTTCCTGGTGTGGCCTTCAATTATCTTAGGGCTTATGAATATTTGGGCTCAAAACTTTACTGTTTTGGGCTGTCCGAGTTCTGAAGCTCAGGCACGCGACTGGACAGGAGACAAAGTTCTGAGAAACTTTGTCACAGGACATAGAAGTTTGCCACTGTGCAGAGGAGTACCTTCGGGCGGCAAAGGTCTAAAGACCTCTATCGCAGGACATAGAGGTGCAAAGGTTTGAAGACCTCTGCCGCTAGACTTAGGCCGACAGAGCTCTGTCGTCGGGCACACTCTGTCGCAAAGAACTTTGCCGCTAGACTTAGGGCGCAAAACTCTGTCGTCGGGCACACTCTGTCGCTACCTTTCAGTGTTTGCCACGTGACATATGCCTCGTGGACTTATGACCTGACACATAGTTGTCCCCTGTTGGTCAATGTTTGTCTATGTGGACTTGATGCGTATGACCTCTATCAATTTTATATTTTAAAATAAAAGTAAAGTTTATATTGATTTTATATTTTAAATGTTTAGATTTTTAAATTCTGTTGACGGAGACGATGCGAAAGATTATTTTGAAGACTAAAATGCATTTAAATATTTCAAATGCGTTATTTCACCCAAAAAAAAAACACAAAACTTAATAAAATTAATGCATTTTTGTGATGACTAAGTTAAAGTTGAATATAAATTATAATTCTTTTTTTTTTTCACAAGATGGAACGAATATAAAAAATCATAATGTAAAATGGGTTTGTTTTTGAGATAGACAGAGCACTATTAATATTTGTTTTAAGAATTTTGTAAATTTTATTTTATTCTTTTATATTTATCATTTTATTTTAAGTCGAATAAAATATTATATTATAATATATTATATTATATTAATAATGAAGTTGAATTTTAATAAAACATCGAATTGCTCACATTAGGATCTTTTTTTCTTTTATCGATCCTCACATTTCGCTTTTTTAGCTGATCATATTTCCTTAATCCCTTATTCTCTTTAAATATAGAGCCAATTTCGCTTTTTTTTTTTTTTTTACTTTTTCTTTCAAGTTTTATTTTCTATTTACTTTTTTTTCAAGTTTTATTTTCTATGTGGATGCCACGTATTGTCACTTATGAGGCCAAATTTCTTTCTCAGTTCCCTTATGCTTCGGGTAAGCTCTCCCTCGATATGAAAACGCCATTAAGAAGCATTGCTTTAATGAGTTTTTTTTCTATTTTTTGTTAGGTATTTTATGAAAAATTGACCCTTATTAATTTCTTTTTCTGTTTTTATGTTACATTTTATTTTTCATGAATTAATAGCTTATTTTCTATATGTTGTTACTTGATACAACAATGATAAATTACGGATGTCAAAACTTTGATTTTCGTATCACCTACTTAAAAAGTTTTGTAAGGAAAAGAATAATAAGAGCTACGCAGGTATTTTTCCTTACGTAAGCACTTCAATACTTAAATCAGAAAAAGAATTTGGCAAAATTTTTCTAAACAAAATAGAGTTTTCCTCAGACAAATCATATCTGCTCCTATTTATAGGATTGACTCCACTTTTAATTACATATTTGTTGATTAATTAAGTGTTTCTTATTATTTTATGGGTCCTGCGTAACTTTAATCAAATGTATTTAAGGGTAAAATCATCCAATTATGAATTTCATCCGAATAAAATAAATTTCAATACATAGACCCCTTGAGAGCGTGGGAAGCACTCGTGCAAGTTGTTTAGACTCTTTCGCATGTATGCGGGAGTAATAGACTCACGTACGCATGAGAGTGCACCACGTAGTGCACCTCCTTTAATTGTGGAACTTGTGCCACGCGACGCATCTTGCTCCTGTCACGTGGTGCGGGTCCACTTTTCAGCAATGGCATGTGGGACCGCGCGCCTACACATGTCAATTTTTTTTTGGTTATATCTATCTCGAGTTATTTTTGGGCATTAAAGTTTAATCGGGTTTCATTATCCATAACACTATAAATTATGAGTTTGATACTTTTTTTAGTTTCTTTTATAATTAAAAATTCATTTTTGAGTGAAAAAAGTGTCTCATTGAATATTGATGGTTATTTTAAAGAATTGTTTATTAATAAAGACTCTATTTTTCCTTTTTGGTAATAAGCTACAATAAATAATTATTTTTTCTTTTTTACTTTTGATTATTAAAATTTCTTGAGATTAAACATGCAAGGCGAAGCTCCATGGAAAGAAAGCTAACAATCTCAACGTAGCTTGATTTTGGTTTTTATTTTTATTTTTAGCCATTTCAATTTTTTTCTTACTTTATTTTAATTTGTATTTCACAAACTCGTAAAGAGCGAAAAAGTTAATGTTGCAGCTTTGGTTGCCTGCGGTTCTTGTATCCTCATATGATTTTAAGGAGTCTATCGGTGTTTTGCAGAGATGAAATAAGGCTAAAGTTGTTTCCCCGTAAAACGTAAATGCTACGGCGAACTTACTAGAAAATAAATACTTAATATTTGTGCTTCCAAGACTTTATCACTTTTATGAGTAAAAAGAAAATAAATACTTAATTTCTCTTTTCCTATATTTTTTGACTTTTCTGTATTTTAAAATTCTGTTTTATTAATTTTTTTATGTACTGTTGCTTTTTAAAAAATTAAAACTAATCCATAGGCAGCTAAACATATCCATTTTAAAATTTGAAAGAATTATCTAAATAATAAAACTATACTCTTTATCCAATTTTAAAACTCTTCAATTTTTTAAAAAAGTACATAAAATTACTAAAGAGAGAATCTAAATAGCATTAATATCTTGAAAGTAAAGAATGAAGTTATGTTACACCCTTATATAATTTTAAAATTTTAAATATTTATAATAAAAGTCAAAGTATTTAGTTACAAATAAAACATTTTATGTGAATAATCTATATATTTGACATGTATAATTTATTTAAATAGAATAATAATTCTCTTTTTTCAAATTTCAAAAAGATAAGAATATATATATTAAAAATACAAAATAAATTAAGGATTAAATCCTATACATCTCTTGTGAAATTTTTTGACTTTACAAGTAAAATTAGGATAATAACACGTATCTTATTTTATTTATTTTTATGTTTTAATATATTTAAAGAACATATGTAATTATTCTAATCTCGTTTGTGGATTCAAAAAACTTCACTGGCGGTATATAAGATAATTATCTATAAGTTAATTATCTCTTTAAATTAATATCAAATTATCTCTCTAAATAATAAAACTATACTCTTTATCCAATTTTAAAACTCTTCAATTTTTAAAAAAAGTACATAAATTACTAAAGAGAGAATCTAAATAGCATTAACATCTTGAAAGTAAAGAATGAAGTTATGTTATACCCATATATAATTTTAAAATTTTAAATATATATAATAAAAGTCAAAGCATTTAGTTACAAATAAAACATTTTATGTGAATAATCTATATATTTAACATGTATAATTTATTTAAATAGAATAATAATTCTCTTTTTTTCAAATTTCAAAAAGATAAGAATATATATATATTAAAAATACAAAATAAATTAAGGATTAAATCCTATATATCTCATGTGAAATTTTTTAACTTTACAAATAGGATTAGGATAATAACACGTGTCTTATTTTATTTATTTTTATGTTCTTAACATATTTAAAGGACATATATAATTATTCTAATCTTGTTTGTAGATTCAAAAAACTTCACTGGCGGTATATAAGATAATTATCTATAAGTTAATTATCTCTTTAAATTAATATCAAATTCAATATCTAAAAGATATAAATTTATATTTATATATAGATTAAAATTAAATAAAAATCACATATCATTTCTCTACCTAGATTAATATTACAAAATATAACATCTATATCTATAGTTTTTATCAGTTAATTTTTTTTTAAAAGAAAATATTAATATATGTATATCTATATATATTAAAATCAGTATGAACAATATAATATAACATGCAATATTAAGATAACAACACATTATGTATTTGTCACGACCCGTGTTCGCGATTACACACTTCTACTGGTTGGGCTGTGAGTCAATGTCAGCCACTCGATTCCGTCTTTTTTAACATTCACTTCATGCCATAATGAAATAGGTTGATAAATTATTTTTTCTTAACTATAATTATGTAGATCATAGTTTACAATAATTTACATCCTCCATGTTTATAAAATACCTTATTGTGCATATACATATTCAGATACAAATTCACTAGAGTGTATACCTTATATCGACTGGTAACTGTGCCGACAAATGCAGGATGATGGCAGCGAATACACTACTGAAAATACTCTGTAGAGGAGGAGAAGAAAGGGGGTGAGCTAACACGCTTAGTAAGGAAAAAATGAAATCAGGTAGATAATCATACTATCTATATGCTCATAGTGTATACTTTAACACTTATAAAAACAACGCAAATACTGAAAACAATGCAATAATTGCAATAACCACGTTTTCATTCACTGTAGAAGACTTTCACTTATTTCTTTAAAACATTTCATTTGAACATTTTCAGTTCGATAAATCATTCATTAAAATAAGTGTTCACTTTCATTGAACACATTTCACATTCATTAAAACAAGTGTTCACTTTCATTGAACACGTTTTACATTCATTATGGATGCTTTAACTCATTGTAAAACAAATGCATTTATTGAAAATAACAACAATCTATGCAAAAACATTAATTCGCAAGAAAGCTTACTCAATTCACTTAGTTCACATAGCACACATTCATTTCAAATCACATAACACCCACTTAGAAAACACTTTGCACTCAGTAAATCAACATAAATGAGACTAGGTTGGGATGTAATATCAATCACAGGGGATATATGGCCATAGTCACTGGATTCCAAGCAATCACGGATCAGGTGTGCGGGAATCTCATGCTTAGGGAGGCAGATCAATCATCCTGTCAGCTCACTAAGATCACCAAGATATCACGATACATCGTACTCCGTGGTTTATCTCACGGTATAACGTACTCTATGGATCCTTATATATTGTGATATATAGTTGAGGGACCGAGTAATCTCGAGGTCTAACATCTCAGTATCATTATCATCTAATACACGACGTCTTCAGCATGGTTTTGTACTCACACTACATCAAATCCATAAAATCACGTGCGAGCAAGCCAGTGCAAGAACACACAACATCACACGATGGCTCCAGCACGACTTTACTCATAATCATATCGAGTTTGGAAAATCATGTGCAAGCAGGTCAGCGTAAGAATACTTAGCAATACTTGGCAGCTCTAACATGGTTTTACTCACAATCATAGAAAATCCAGTGCGAGTAATTTAGGGTGACACAGTCTACACGAGGCTCCAGCACTGATTTACCCACATATCACATCAAAATCTAGCGCAAGCAGGTCAGTTTAAGGTCACACATCAATACACGACGGCTCCAGCACTGTTTTATTCAAAATCATAGAAAACTCAGTGCGAACAGGTCAATGTAAGATCACACAGCAATACACGATGGTTCGAGCACTGTTTTCATTCTCATTATCATTTTAAAACCATGTGCGAGCAAGTCTGTGTAACCTCCAGTTAACACGACGACTCCAGCACTACTTTTCACACTGAAAATCGATAGATAGCTCCATTAAGATGAAAATGGTACACCTGACCGAATTCATTACTAAAATATCACAAAGCATAAGTGAAAGGGTAATCTCCCATCTAATCACTCGTCAACATTTTAAATACTGCAAAATGGGCAATTTAATGTCAGGAGTCAAATTGGATGCCAGTCTATCATTTCACTTTCATAAAACCACTTTTTCATGGATAAAACACCAAGTTATGCCATTTCGAGCATTTTTATCTTTTCCCATAACTAGGGGTATTTTCATAAATTTACCCTTTCCAGTGTTATCTGGAAAATTTCACACAGAAAATAGAATAGTTGGCTTAATTCAGTTGGAAACGGTTCTGAAATTGGAGTTTTTCACATAAAACGATGTCATATAGAGCGATGAGAAGTGACTTCCTATAAGGTCACCCATCATAAGATTAATCCCATCTCAACACGCTTAACTTCGTAAAACGTGCTTTCCTATACAGACTGTAAAAACACTAGCCAACTTATCCATTTATCACTGAAAACAGATTTCCATGCTTAAAACGCCTAAAACATGAAATTTATAAAATCATGCTTTACTGACTCATTTCAGTGTAACTTTCCCTATAGTAGGGATCATATGATCTTTTGCAAACACTAGGCAATTTCCTTGATTTTTCAGTCTCTATATATGTCATATTATTCATTCTCATATAGGGATTTATAAAAATACGTACAGCTATCTCTAATAGTGTAACGCCCCAAAAGCGCAAAAATAGGGGCTAACTTTTTCCTTTAAATCTTATTTTTCTACTTATGTTGCATTCTTGTATAGTGTAGGTTACTTCGTTTCTTTCTTTACTTATTCTTTTAACCATTTAATTTTGCCAAAAATTTCGGTAGCATAACCTTTTATAATATATCCTATCCCCCTGCAGGTAAACGTAGTTTATATTCACAAGGCAGTTGATTTTATTTCTTAAACTTATTACTTTCAACTCTACATTTTTACTACTACAACGTCCATATCCATACTCAGTATCACCGGCATTTCATTCATTTCCCAAAACGTTTACATAATAATCCATAAAACAACTGATTACATCCCAAAAGTATTTATATACAATCTAGTATCTGTACAATATACATGTCTGGGAATAAATATCCGATGATATACATGAGCGAGTACTGAAAGTAGTCTGGGAGGCACTGAATCCACTAGCTACTCACGTACTTGTAAATAGCTGAATAATCTTACTGCAGGTACTCTGAGATGGGAGAAGAGAAAGGGTGAGCTTCTGGAAAAAGCTCAGTAAGGTATGCATTTAAAACCATTCTAACCATTTAAAAACAATTAGAAAATCAAAATAAACATACTTTCGTACATACATACTTAGGAAACCATTTTACATGCTTACTTTAAAATACATCATACTTCATCAAAACGTTGTACGTACTTTCATATACTAAAACATCATACATACTTTCTTCGTTAAAATATTATACATCAAAACATGGAGACTAGGCTATTTCAACATAGTTATCATGCAACATATCACATCGTCCGTAGATGTAATAATACCTATAGCCATGGTAAGGGCTGTAGACTAGATCAAGGTCGTACAACGGTTCTAATATAATATCTCAATCACACTAGCACATAGCTAGAGCACGGGCACCAATGGCACACACAGTGCAGTCACAAGATACTTCAAAAATAGACACCACGTGTAGTGGAAAACAACACCACTAAAGCGGAATAGGCATTACATTGGTGAATCTAAACTAATACTACGTGTGACGGAGCCAGGACACCAAAAGTAGCAGGCATGATTATGCACTCAACATATACTAATAGTAGCATGTTGTCTTAAAATCCTTACTGTCATACTTACTTACTTACTTACTTTCATATGGAAACTTTAATCATCAAATCATGTCATAATTTATACAAAATATGCATATCTATTTAATTTATACAAAATAAGCGAAAACCATGATTTCAGTATCTAAAAACGGTTTATTATTCCTTTCGGACTTAAACCGAAAATGTATGGTTTTCAAACAGATTTCTTTCTACGATTTGCAAGTCATTTATGAACAACAAATAGATATAGGAGGTTAGTACTATTTTAAATTGCATCCCTTACCTCAACAGAACTAAAGCAGCGTTACTTTGTCGGGGTCTGAGTTTACCTCGTTTTACGTATCGAATTCTCGAGCTGCCCAAAATGATACCAAATTATCAAATATTATTTGCTTTCATCTCAACATATCCAAATATGTATTTATCTTCTTAAGAGTTGACCAATTTTGACCTTTTGTCAACTTTTCCTATTTTTTCGGTTTGACCGATTTAAGTGTCGATTTAAGCTATTTTATCCAATTTAATTATTCTAACTTCACATTCACTATCTTAATAACCTACATACTCATTCACATCCATAATCCACACTTTATCAATCCAATTCTCACACCTTTCAATTTTTCACTAAACTAAGCTATAAATCGGATATTTTCGGTATAAATTTAACTGTTAACAACATTGAATTCATCCAAAATTCATCATTTCAACAACTTAAGCACGCTGATCAAAAATATACACTTCCATATAAATTAGTTCTTTAAATTCTACTTAACTAAAAATCCTTAAAAATCATCAAACATAAACATATCTCATCATCTTCATCATCCATCAAGTTTCTCTCACCTTTGACCAAAGTTGACTACATTTTTTATCTTCCAAAAATATCCTCAGCTGTAATTCAACATGTATATAGCTTAGAATCATCAAAAACTACAAGAAAAACCAACTAAAAACTTTCAAAAATTAAACTTTCTCTCACCTCGGAACAGGGCAAATTATGCCCTTGTTCTTCTCTCTAAGCTTTCACCTAGTAAATGAACTCCTTTATGGCTGAATTTTTTATATGTTATGAATGAAAGGGGAAGATTTCATTCTTCTTTTATGGAGTCCAATTCGGCTTGGAAAGGGGTCGAAAAAATTCTAGAAGGGGAGAGGTACAGTAACACTTGCAGAACTTTCAGGAGGGAGGTGAGGGGGCGTGGGAGGTTCGTTTTAGGTGTTTTCATAGCCCTTTGAAAGAAATATAATTCTAGTTTTATGTTCCAAAAGGCCGAGTCTAAATCTGATCTGTAGATGGGTAGAAATTGGGATTTTCCTTATGGGTATCCAGTTCACTAGGTTGGGGCAGCCCCCTGGTCAGTTTTAGAAAATCCTTGAAAAATAGTTCTGGCCCATTTTCTTCCAAATTTCCACTTTTCAAGTGTGCTACTATGTCTTTAATATCTCTCATAAAAATTTGGGGCACACTTATTTAAGAAAAGTTTCCCGATTGGGCCCATTTTGTACAACTTGGTCATTACCGAACAAAGTAACTTAAGGTTTTCGGTTTACTTTAAAAATTCATTGGATCACCGAAACCTCCATATCTCCACTCAATTTTCATTCCTCATGTAAATTATACCTTATACTAATTTCCTATAGCCTTAGAATAGTTTTCGTGAATTTTTGTAGAATTTATTTCTATTTCTAGGCTCATTTGCTCGGTTTAGTGTAAACTCGAGTTTTACTAACTTTTTAACTTCTAATGTATTAGTTTCACTTTCTAATCATCATAATGTACTTAAAATCATATTTTATTAAAAAGTACTTAAATTTGAGATCTTACCTCGAAACACGTGCATGGGGCTTCGTGCCACTATCTCGGGTGTCTCTGTCTTTCTGAGCCCTACATAACATTTACATGAGTCTTAAACTTCTCGATCTATCTTAAAATGAACAATAGCATGAAAATTTGGGTCTCACAAATAGCTTGCATAAATCCCTTACCTAGATTCCAGTCGATTGCAATCATTTCACTTTCTACTTTTTATCGCTCGACTGATTCGGCTCCAATTATATCTCCTGGAGCTGAGATTCTGTGATGGAACGCTATTCGAGGCTCGATCGAACTCATGTTCATCGCCTATTATCACGCGGTCTACTGTTGTGTCGGGTCAACACCGAATTTTTCTCCTTTTTTTTTCTTTTTTCCTTTTTCCTTGGCTGAACCGGTTTGGACCGGTTCAACCCCTTTTCTTCAGCTAAACCAGTCTAAACCAGTTCAGCATAATCTCATCGTTTGGTGACTTTTTCGATCGGTTCTTCGTCGGCTTCTGTCTCTAA
This sequence comes from Firmiana major, assembly GCA_033439115.1. Classification (NCBI taxonomy): domain Eukaryota; kingdom Viridiplantae; phylum Streptophyta; class Magnoliopsida; order Malvales; family Malvaceae; genus Firmiana; species Firmiana major. Next base: position 37,053,596 of record CM065909.1, read on the forward strand.
CAGGTTCATCTGGCTGCACGATGCCTGGATTTGGTGGCGGTCACATCTGGGCTGGCTGGAAAGTGGTCGGTTTGGCCATTTCTTTCCTCAGCGTCGTCCCTCATTTTTTGTCTCGTTGATCTGCTCCTCTCGACGTCACTGACGGTCATCGCCTTCTTCCCTGGGTTGGTCGGCGTCGCGTCTTGCTTCCCCTCCGACCGCTTCTCTCTTTCTCCATCCTCATCTTCGTCTTCTCTACTGTCTTCTCCTCTGGAAACAGATGAGAAGAAGAGAGCCCGATCCTCTCTTTCTTTTTGTTTTTATATAATATATTATATTATAAAATATCTTTATATATAATATATTATATCATAATATATTATATATAAATATCTACATACTTATACATATATATTTTTCCAATTATATATATACACATGACAATGACTATGCCCACTCTAAGTGACCTAAACGTGTTAACCGCAAGTGCACAGGTCGTACAAGTAATAATGAGATTTGAGTCCCGAATTATCGTCCCACAGAGAATCTAATTAGCCTAATTAAGTACCAGTTAATCTTACTCTAAGTATATCCTAGCAAATTATGAAAATTCAGTGGGTGATCTACAAGGCTTAAAGTACTGAAAAACAACAAAAATTATAAAATAAAGAAAATAATAAAAATAAAGAAGAAATTACTTACAACACTCCAAGCAATAAAAAATGATAACCTACAAAATAATTAATAAAGTTAAAATTAATTAGTGTAAATAACCTGAAATGCAAATAAGAAATAAAATTATCTTGATTAAAATTAGACAATCCTAAATAAAAACAAAATGGGCATGCAATTAAAAAATAAAAATAAAAATACAAATTACTCTAACCTAAAGTCTAATTAAATTAAATTGTACAAATTTAATAAAATTTCTAAATATAACTATAAACCTAAATGCCTAAAATAGTGTCCCTAAATTAATCCTAACTATAGCTAAAATCTAATTAAATAATAAAGTAAAATCTAAACAATGCATGATAATTAAATATTTTTAGATTTTGTTTTTAATTTAAAATAAAAACTAACTTAAAAATGCATAAAATAATTCTACCCCTAATTTAAATCTAAATGCAAGACATGAACACTTAATTAAGTCTTAAATTTTATTGTATAAAATTAATTATTAACATAATTAAAACTAAGTTTAAACTAACTAACAAAGACAATATAACTATTCTGCATTTTCATTTTAAAATTCTAACTTTTACCTAAGTTTACAAATAATGGTAAGATGCATAAAAATATTTAGCAACTAATATAAGACATGATATCTAAAATGTGGGAATTAGACGCTGCCAAACATGGCCTTGCTCAGTTTGCACTTTTAGCCAACTGTGCACTGTCCTGTACTATTGTGCCCGACTCCTCCATGCAGCACTTGTCCTCAGTCAGCTTACACCAGAAAAGCCAGCAACACACTACAGCTAACATTGTGCTCCAATCATCTTCTACTATTGGGTTAATCCCTGGCCAGCACTGCACACATCATCCCACGCCGCAATTCCAGTACCGTGGCATTAAGCACGTAACAATGCCTGCATCTGATTTCCTGCACCACGTTCCTGCATCTGTCCTTAGTACTGCACTACCGAGGTAACCAGCTCCCAACCTTCATCTAATTCCTTACTGCTTGTGCGTCTGCTGCTACAACATTCCATGCCTAACTCGATCCAGCAATGTTGTACAGCAACGAATGACACAGTCCTGTATTGTCATCATCCACCTCGCGTGCCCAGAAAATAATTGAACCGAGACTGAAAATGAGATGAACGGGAACTGATAGCTGTAAAGAAACTGTTAAAAGCTTGAAGACCGAACAGTTGTGACACCTAACCTCCTTGTAACCTACACTACCTGGAAACAACAAAAGCAATAGAAACAGAAGTACAAAAATAACTAAATAAAATTAGCATAGTAAACTGACTAAGAAACAGAGAAAGCAGAGTGTAATTGTTTCGCTACTGTTGCTGCCGAGCTTTCGAGTTGCTGCTGTAGCCACCATTCACACCAAGTTCAGTAGTCCAACACAACCTAGCAAACAATCAATGCTGAAACCTCACGGGTTGCCTATCCTACATTCAAGCCTTAGTCCCTACAACATTTTTTTCCTAGCAATAGCTAGCACCGAGACCTTGTCTAACAAAGGCAAGCACTAAATCTAAATAAGGAAATAGCACACAGAACCGAAAGCAGAAGAAAAGAGCAAGGTAGTAGTAGAGCAAGATCGCATTAGGCTTAGTCACATCGCCTGTTATCCTCCTGCACAACCACACTACCCCAGCTCTTAACACCGGAAAAGGAAAAGGTAGAAATGTAGAATTTTAAGGAAATGGCTAACTCTCGGTTGCAAGGAACAGTAAAAAAAAACAACAGAAATAAAAGGAACTTGAATAGTAAAAATGAACTATTGAAATTAAAAATAAACTTGGTCTTTCATAAAGCTAAATAGTGCCAAATCTAAAGGGAATAGAAGCTTACAAAGCTTGAAAATGGTGGCTGCCACCAACGTGAAATATAACAGGAATATAGATAATGAAGTTTTTCATAAAATAAAAATAAAGTTGCCATGAACAATAGCTAGGTAGAATAGAATAAAATGGTAGCTTGACAAAACTAATTAGGAAAACTTAAAGAAACTAAAGGAAAATAAAACATTCAATAAAAATAGACTATTTTCTAAACTACTAGCCTACTCTAGACTACCTCTACCTTACCCTAGGCTACTTCCTACCCTACCTATACTACTATTCTACCCTACCTACTTGGTTTTTCAATTGCTCATCATATTCTATTTATACACAAACTTGGGCGTACAATGGTAATTTTTCAATCTTAGATGAGTTGGCATTATTTGGCCACTTGTCTTCATTCCATTTGTTGTAGAGTAGATATTTCCACGTCATTTGTCTTTTTCTCCACTTAGCTGTGCGATGTGGCCCGACATGTGTCTTCCAGAAGGTGGGTACGATATCCATCGATCTTATCTTTTCAAAGCGAATAAAATACGAACACTCGACATCACACGTGTCCAGATGAATGGTGACTCGATCTGCGAATTGGAAGTGGCCCAGTCTCCTTTTAGCCCATTTTCAACCCATTTTCGACTGAAACGACTGAGTTTCATCTGGATTTAATTTACCTGCACATTAAAGAATTTTAATTAAATAAAGGAGATAATTAATAAAATAATATGGGGATTAAATAATTAATTAAGAAACTAAGCACAAATAATTCTATTTTAAATAGAATTATCAACACACATTTATTTTTTTTGAAATTATTTTTCCATATTCTCGAGAAAAATTCTCGAGGTGGGAAAATTTCAGGTTATCACCATAAATTCGTATCTTGATTAATTGGACCTGAAATTCAATTATTTCTTATTTATTGATTAAGATTTCCTGAATCCATGTTTAAAATAACAACTTCTTAAGGAAATGACACCTAATTTTCGGGTCTGACATTCCTCCCCTCCTTAAGAAATTTGGTCTTTCAAATTGAATCAAATCAGTTCTCGAATGGGTATGGATATTTTCTTCGCATTAGGCTCTCTAATTTCCACATAACTTCCTCCGAAGTGTGGTATTGCCTGAGAACCTTAACCAGAGGGATCGTCTTGGTCCGTAACACTTTCTCTTTCCTATCCAGTATCCGGATCAACTTTTCAACATACGACATATCCTTCTTAAAATATAATGGCTCATACTAAATCATATGTGCCGGATCTAGATGATACTCTCGAAGCATTGATATGTGGAAGACATTACGAATGCCTGCTAGCTCAGGTGTCAAGGCTAGCCTACATGTCTTATCTCCCACTCGCTTCAGTATCTCATTATCCCTTTTGAGAGAGAAACTTTCAAGAATATTGATTCACCCACGGTGAATTCTAGTAGCCTCCGTCTCATGTCAACATAACTCTTTTGCCTGCTCTAAGCTGTTCTCAATCTCTCACATATCAACTGAACATCCTCAGAGACTTGCTTCACTAAGTCGAGAGCAAATATTTTTCGATCACCCACTTCTTCCCATCCAACAGGAGAACGACACCTACGACCATATAATGCTTTATATGGTGTCATCCCGATACTCGAGTGACAACTGTTATTGTAAGCAAATTTGGCTAATGGCAAGTGATCATCCCAAGAGCCTTTAAAATCCATAACACTCGCTCTCAACATATCTTCCAATGTTTGGATGGTCCTTTCTGACCGACCATCGGTTTAAGGATGGAGAGCTGTACTGAATTTCAATCGGGTTCCCATGGCTTCCTGAAATTATTCCCAAAAGTGGGAAGTGAAGCGGGAATCCCTATCTGATACAATGCTCACTGGAATTCCATGTAGCCTCGCAATTTCCCGTACATACAAGTTTGTCAGTGCACTCAGAGTATTTGTGGCCTTCATAGTGAAAAAGTAAGCGGATTTCGTCAATCTATCCACTACTACCCAGATCGCATCATGGTTCCTTAGTTCTTGGTAATCCCATGATGAAATCCATGATGACATACTCTCATTTTCATGTCGGTATAGGTAGAGGCTACAATAACCCTGCAGGCTTTTGATGTTCTACCTTAACCTGCTGACATACGAGACACTTCGCCACAAACTCTGTGATATCTCTCTTCATCTTTGACCACCAATATACTTTTCAGAGATTTTGATACATCTTATTACTCTCCGGATGCAATGTATACCTCGATGAATGGGCTTCTTTCAAAATCAGTTTCGTTAACTCTAGGTCATCGGGAATGCAAATTCTGTCTCTAAACCTCAGCAGACCATCATCACTCATTGAGAAATCAATCATACTACCCCTTTGAATCTGACTCGTCCGATTGTCACACAGCGGATCGGCATGTTGCGCCTATCGTATTCGATCAATCAAATCCTGTTCTACTCGCAAGCTAGCTATCACACAGCCACTGTCAGTATCGAGAGGGTCTAGCAGCTCATGTTCCATGACCATCATGTACGATACCACTCTGAGGCTCTTCCTGCTTAAGGTATCAGCCATAACATTAGCCTTTCTCGGATGGTACAAGATTTCACAATCATAATCTTTCAGAAGCTCTATCCATCTTCTCTGTCTCATATTCAATTCTTTCAATGAAAACAGGTAATTGAGGCTTTTATGATTAGTGAACACTTGAAATTTCTCATCGTACAAGTAGTGACACCATATCTTCAATGCAAATACCAAGGCCGCCAACTCTAAATCATGGGTCGAATAGTTCCTCTCATGGTCCTTGAGTTATCTGGATCCATAAACAACTACCTCTCCATTCTACATTAACACACAGCCCAGTCCCTGTTTCGAGGCATCTATATACAGTGAGAAACCTCTTGAGTTGTTCGGTATGGTGAGGATAGGTGTGGTGGTCAGTCGATGTTTCAATTCACAAAAACTCTTTTCACACTTATCATCCCACTCAAATGCCACATTTTTTTGAGTGAGACGTGTCAACGGAGCAACCAATTTCGAGAATCCCTCCATAAACCAGCGGTAATAACCTACCAAACCCAAAAAACTATTGATCTTTGTAACCGTCTTGGGTCTATCCCACTATATCGTAGCCTCAATCTCTGATGGATTCATAGACACCCCGTCCTTCGAGACTGCATGACCCAAAAACGATATCTCACTCAGCCAAAAATCATACTTACTGAGTTGAGCATATAATTCCTTATCTCGGAAGGTCACTAACACTGTTTTCAAGTGCTGCTCATGCTCTTCCCTGGACTTCGAGTACACCAATATGTCATCTACAAAGACAATCACGAATCTGTCCAGGTATGGCTTAAACACATCATCATCAAAGCCATAACGCTGCAAGAGCATTCGTCAACCCAAATGGCATAACCAAAAACTCGTAATGGCAATAATAGGTACGAAACACTGGCCTGGGCACATCTTCATTCCGAATTTTCAACTGATGATACCCAGACCTCATATCAATAGTCGAAAAAATTTATGCTTCCTGCAACTAATCCAACAGATCATTAATAAGCGGAAGGCGATACTTATTCTTGATGGTAGTCTTATTCAACAACCGATAGTCTATGCACGATTGGAGGCTTCCATACTTCTTTTTGACAAATAGAACCGGTATTCTTCAGAGTGACACACTCGGTCTAATGAACCCCTTATCCAATAACTCTTGCAACAATTTCTTTAACTCCTCTTATTCTACTAGAGCCAGTCTGTTGGGTGATTTGGATATTGGCTCAGTACTAAGCACCAAATCAATATAAAATACCATCTCTCTATCTAATGGTAACTCTGGTAAATCATCCAGAAAGACATCAGGAAACTCCTTAATCACTGGATTGTCTGCTAATTTCGGCTGTGCCTTATCCATATCAACCACACATCCTCTTGTCACTGACACCTCTGTGATTCACTATCCTCTTATTGTCTCTATCTCTACCCCTATCACTCTTAAGAGACTCAGAGGCGTACAACTCATAGTTTTGCTCGCACATCTGTGCTCTACGCACTGTCTAATCATAAGTTCGAATATCGAATGTGTCACGACCCAAACTACCCAAAAATCAGAGATAATTTTTCGCTTTTTGTTATTTTTATTACTTAAATTCTTACCTGTCTCCTGATCGTGACCACACTCCACTAACAAATTGGGCTGTGCGTCAATGCCAGTCCCACCATACATTTACCATAGTACTTATTTTTTCTCCAGTCATTTATAAAATGTCTACAATATTTATACATCCCCTAGAGACACTTACAAACATGTTACTGTGCTATGCTTATGTAGATACAATATGTACAAGTGTATATACCTTATGTTGATGGGCAGTAGCGGATATCCGGAATGCAGTACTGAGTCGCCTCAACTTCAACTGGAGATTATCTGTGGGAGAAAATGAAAGGGGTGAGCACATCAAGCTCAGTAAGGCAACCCTACGAACAAGTAGGTAACCATACTACCTACATGAACGTAGTGCCATGCATAAACCACCCTTTCTCCACACATTTTAAAACAAATGATATGAGTTATGATGTTTTGTAAAAACACATTTGCACGGAAAATTCAACATGCAATTATTTCAAATCATTTCTTTCTCAATTAAAATTTTCACAATAAAGTCAGGACTCGACCCCTCCTTCGGGTGATCCTGACTCACACAAAACCATAAAAATCGATTTACATTCACACATGGGTTTAAAAAGCATGGAAATACCATCATGCAAATTTAGTTTAAAACCCAGTTTCAAACATCGTCAAGATCATCAACATGCGAGACTAGGCAACGTCTGTATATCGGCAATAACCAGGACTATGGCCATATGTGTCCTCGGGAGTTCCTCAGCTACACGGATCCTAGTGTGCGGGTTCTCACCATGATCGGGAACCGCCCAGGAGGTGGGTCAATCCATCCCGTCAGTCTTATCCGATCCCAGGCATCCAAAGATGCTGCATCCGGAGATGCCGTATCCGACGATACCACACGGTACATCGTACTCCATGCTACTTGCACGATACATCGTACTCCGTGGACCCCCCAGCCTTATCCCTCGTTCGGGCTCATCAGCTGGTCCTCCAACCCTTATCCCTCGTTCGGGCTCATCAGGTGGATCTCCAACCCTTATCCCTCGTTCGGGCTCATCAGGTTGTTTCTCTAACCCTTATCCCTCGTTCGGGCTCATCAGGTTGTTTTTAACATGCCATGTCTCAAAACGCACGTGCGAGAATATTTAATCGGTGACACACAGTCTACCCGATGCTCCAAGCACGGCTTATCGCATGTTCTCATAAAATCGGTGCGAGCAATGCTCAGCACTCTCATCAAATCAAGTAAAACTAGTGCGAGCTAAGCTCTAGCACTCTGTATGCAAACTGTATAAAAATCTGGTGCGAGCGAAGCTCTAACACCCTGTCTCAAAATCATATAAAAATATGGTGCGAGTTAGACTCTAGCACCCTGTCACGAAAATCATATATATATAAGAATCTGGTGCGAGTTGGACTCCAGCACCTATGCATGTAAAACTCTAGTGTGAGCTCTCGCTCCAGCACTAATGTGTGCATCACACAAATCGAAAATATCGTGCGAGCTGAGCTCTAGCACGTCACATGTCAATAAAACACGTAGACGGCTCTGTTTCCTCAAAACAGTGTTCAAAACAATTTCACGTTGAAAGTATGCAATGCTGTGCATTTTCTTTCAAGGTTAGCCAGCCTACTAATGCATGCATCAAAACACCTCCAGAATGAGCAAGAACCTCTTGTTCTTGCTCCTCCCAACTTTTCTTAAATTTGTAAATTTTACCCTTAACAAGGGTATTTTGGTAATTTACCCATTCGAGGCACTAAAATTATTATTTGACCTCTAGACCCTTCAGGTAATTTTTAAAGACTACAAATGAACTTAAAATTGCGTAAAGTTACCTCTAGCAGTCCATAGAATTCCCTTACCTTATTTTCCTGTCGAGTCTGACCTTTCCACTGATGTCTCGTCGCGCAGTCCGATATGCTCCCAATCAAATGCTCGGAACTGCGTATCAATATTCCTCAGGTCAGATATTATACAATTTAATTGTATTTCCTCTTTTCTGGGCTTAATTTAAATCATTGGGCCCATTTACCCCTATTGGGCCCGATTGCACCTTAATGGGTCTTAATCGGCCTTAAGCCCGTTTTCCACTTAATTTTCACTTTATCGAGGCCTATTGGGCTCACTGGGCCCACCAACAATTTATTGGGCCTCGTTCTAACTCTCGAATAGCTAAATTTATTATTTACGACAATTTATCTAAATTTTCATAATTTAATTCAATTTATGCGGAATTTAAATTCATATCACGCATAACGATGTAAATTATCGTAAATAAGGGTCAATTACCCGAGATTCCATGCTAGTCCGCAAATCTAGGCTGTCTCGAGCTCTTGGTGGATGCCAATTATCGAGCTACACAATTCCATAATTTTTCGGGTAAGTTTGCAGTCCAAAATTAATTAAATTAAATACTTCGAAATTTAAATCGGGTCAATTTTGACCACTACTGACTTACCCGTAGCTCGATTACATCGCCAAGATTTTTCTCCAATTTTTCCTCTTTTTCTTTTTCCCTTTTTCTTCTTTTTTTCCTCCTCTTTTTGGCTGAACCGGTTCAGTCCTGTTCGGACCGGTTCAGACCGCCGGTTCACTCCGGTTCGACCGGTTCACCGCCGGTTCAAGGCCTTGCCGATCGGTTCTCCACCGGTTCTCGCCACCAGTCGCTCCGCGAGGTTGTCCGCATCACGAATCCACCCTCGGTTTCGGTCGAGGTCGCCGGAAGGTCGCCGGTCCGGCCGTTCTCTTTTCTGTCGTCGAAACCCATTTTCAGTTTTGGTCGTCGCCGACGATTCCGGCCGTTTCGCCGGCAGCTACCGGTGTCAAAAGGACCGCCTCCTCCTCACGGTCACGCCGGTGGCCTCCGTTCACATCCAGTCGCCGTGAATCGCCGGGACCGACTCGATTTCCCTCCCGGCTTTCTCTTCCTCCGTTCGACGTCCTCAGGCCACTACACGGTACGTCTCCGGTGCCATCTTGCTCGCCGGCCTCCCCTCTTCCTCCTCGGCGCTTCGTCGGGCTTGGTGATCGCCGGTGGTGGATTGTGGGTCGTCGGCTCTCGGCTTCCGTTTTCGTCTTCTGCTTTCTCGCGATTTCGTTTCAGTTTCTTTCCTTTTTTTTATTATTTTTATTATTATTATTATTTATTTTAATTATAACACTATTCATTAAAATACTATAATTACCCAAAATATCTACACTTATATTATTTTTATTTTAATTTAATTTATTTAATTTATTAAATATATTTTTCTCTAAATTTTTGATATTATTCCTTCACGCTTTTCGAGATATCGTTTCGATAATTTTTTGGTATTTTTAAAATTTTCGAATCTTGATCAATTGACCCAAATTGTATAATTTCCTCATTATCGATCAAGATATCTTACATCCTTATTTTAAATTAAAATTTTCTTATCGCCTTAATACCGGGTTTTGGTATTTTTACCATTTTACCCCTGCTCTTGTTTCGGAAATCAATTTTACATGACCTTCCTTCATACATCCCCCATCTTTTCTTATTTAATTTTCGTATTTTAATTAAATTCGGGTCTTACAACTCTCCCCCACTTAAGGAATTTGGTCCTTCAAATTAGAACCAAGTCATATGAGTCCATATACAACTCCGGGTACATCGATCGTATCATACTTTTTTAATTCTCATGTGATCTTTTCCCGGAGTGTATTGCTACCAAAGGACTTTAATTAGGGAGATCATCTTAAACCTCAATACTTTCTCTTTCCTGTTTAATGCCCGAATCAACTTATCAATATACTTATATTTGCATTAAGCTGAACTGTTGGATCTCATATCCCATCACCTATGCTGGATCTGGATTGTATTGCCGAAGCATCAAAAGCTGAGACACATTGTGGGTGCCTGTTAATTTAAGTGATAACGCCAACTTACAGGTCTTATCTCCCACTTGTCTAATCTCTCAAAATATTCCATCCAGCGCAACTCAATTTACCTTCTTCCAAAAGTTCGTTATGTCCTTATTCTCTTAGGACGAGTAACTTTCAACTATACTAATTCACCAAGGGTGAATTCCAATACTTTTCTATCTGCTCTGAGGTATTCTTAATCTCTCATCCTTAACTAAACATCCTCAGAGACTTATTATCCAAGGTCGAAAATAATTCTATCTGTCACCCACTTTTTCTCATCCAATTTGGGGAACAACCCCTATAGCCATACACTGCCTCGTATCTTGTTATCCCGATACTCAAGTGACAACTGTCACCATTGGCGAATTCAATTAGAAATCAACTGATCATCCCAGGAGCATAAAAATCAAAGGCACACGCTTTCATCGGATCCTCTAGAACTTGTACAGTCCTCTCTGACTGACCATTTGTCTGAGGATGGAAAGCTGTGCTAATACTCAGTCGGGTTCCCATAGCTTCCTGAAAAATATTCCCTGAAGTAGAAAGTGAAGCGGGACTCCCTATATGATACCATGCTCACTGGAACGTTACTTAGTGTTCCACAATCTTCCTTACACATAAATCCTCATATATACTCTGAGTATTTGGGGATTTCATAACCAAAAGGTGGGTAGACTTAGTCACTCTATCGACTATCATCCGAATAGCCTCGTAATTCACCTGGGTCCTCTGTAACCCATCACGACATTCATGGAGACTTGCTCTCATTTTCCATGCCGTGTCGATATAGGTAGGTGCTGCAATAACTCTGCAGACTTTTAATACTCTACCTCATTCTGCTGACATACTAGGCACTTTTCCACAATCTCTACCATATCTCCTTTCACATCTGACCACCCATACCCTTTTCAGAGATTTTCATATATATATATATATATTCGTTACTTTCCGTATGCACCGTATATCCCAAAGAGTGAGCTTCTGACAAAATTACTATCTCATCAACTGTGGTCCTGGGGAGCACTCATACTGTCTCTGAACCTCTCTGTAAATCATTATCATACTCTGTGAACTCTGTCACTGTACCCTTCTGAATCTGACCCCAAACTATCGACATCATGCCGATCATCACGCTAAGCCTGTCAAATCCGGGCACTCTCATCCGGTTCTAATCATCAGGCTAGCTGTCACACAATCACTGTCATCATCAGAAGGGTCACATCAATACTGAGGCTCATAACTGCTCTAGCAGCTCACGCTCCCTGACCATCATATGTAGTACCATCCCGAGGCTCTTTCTGCTCGAGGTATAAGCCATTACATTAGCTTTTCCTGGGTGGTACAATTTTCACAATTAAAATCTCTCAGAAGCTCTAACCCACTATGTATTCTCATATTCGCCTCTTTCTGTGAAAACAGATACTTGGGGCTTTATAATCAGTGCATACCCAAAATTTCTCACCGTGTACATAATAGTACCATATCCTCGGTACAAATACTACCGTTGCCAACTTTAAATCATGGGTCAAAAAATTTATTTCATGATCAAGGAGTTGTCTAACTCCAAAATTGACTATCTTCCCATTATACATCAATACACAGCTCCTTCATAATTTTGAGGTATCCATACTCACTGAGAACCTCTTGAGCTGTTGGGTATGGTGGAATTAATCACGGTGGTCAGTTCATACTTCACTACACCGAAATTCACGTCACATCTATCATCTCACTTATCATCTCATTCAAAGACCACGTTTTCTTAGTTAAACGTGTCAACCAAGTAGACCATATTGAGAACTCACCACAACCCATTTGTAAGAGCCATTTCCCAATTGTTGCCTATAATTTGCCCTAGACTTTAACTACACCCAACATATCATCGATAATAATGATTACAAATCGGTCCCATCCTTGACTTATTTACGCATAAGCGTATAAGATCCTTCAAAATCGCTTACGTTTTCAGGTACTAACCTGCGTCACTTCCTTTTCTTATCTTAACGGCTCTTATTAAATTTTTACTATGTTAACCTTTATGATTTATCGAATTTTAATATTCTTATCGTCTTAGTAAAGGTATCCTAATGCTAAAGGTATTTATTACGACGATCGATTTCATGTTATAGATTATATATATATACTTTTAGACGCTGTCAAGTCTTCAGGCGGGGAGGTATTTTGAAATACCTTTATTAACCCTTAGACTTAACCACAATTACTTTATATACCAGTCCATATGGTTACAATTTGTATTCGCTACTAATTACTTTAATCCTAATGACTTCGCATACGCACTCTTACTCCAATACTTCTTGTATTCAGAATTAAGCATATCTCATCTTAAAGATTATCTCCTTAGTGTATCTATTATAACGAAACTCTTGTCATTATTCATTTCGTGAGTACAATCCTTTACTCCTTTAATTTCAACTGTTGCACCCCCTTTTTATCACTTATCAACACTTACAGTATATTTTTCAGTGATGTTTTCACCCCTGTTTTCAACTTAAAATCTCTATATCCATATTCCGTTAATTAATCCTCCTCTATTGGGGTACTCATTTATCAATATTATGCCCAATGATGTAGGCATTCATGCCTTTTACTCACTTATATGCGAATGAAGGCGGAATGAATAAATGTGTGGCACCAGGATCAATGAACATATGTACTTCATTATCCATAACAAGTGTGGTATCTTACACCACATCCATGAAACATCAATAGTGTCCTGGTCCAAGACATCCACTCGCCTTCGTCCAACAACCTACTTTCTTTTTTCTTTTCTTTTCGGCTATTGCCTCCATTTTTGTTGCAGCTATACCAACGAAGTTTTTCTGTCTCTTTACTTTTCTGTGGGGCGATCTCGCCCAACCCTGTGCAATCAATATCAATGGTCCGTCTTACCACACCTAACGGCCATTTTCATCAATACAGTGTAGATATAGACCCTCCTTCCGTGGCACATTCCACACTGCTTACAGTGCTTACACTGCTACACTGCTTCGTAGCAGGTCGGGGTCCTCCAATCACAATACCCCTCAAGAGTGCCAAAATTGTATGCACTGGGGCCTTACCAATTATCTTACTCCATAACTCGCCAAATTAAATCTTTTACCAATTACCATTTTCCCATTTTTAACATCTCTGTCATTTCTCGATTCTCTTTTCTGTCTCTATTTCAGCCCTCACTACCTTTCCCAATCTCAGAGGCGTGCAATTCATGTTCTTATTTACCCAACTATAAATCTGCGCACTGCCTCGGTATAAGTAATATCTCACGGGCTAATCAGACTCTAAATGAAAAGTCGAGCCATTTCATGAACTTTTAAACATCTCGACTGTCACTTGTTCATAGTGTCGAGGTAATATCTGCCAAAGAATATAACTAAGTTTCATACTCATAATCAATTTAGTATTCCTGGGCAGTGTAAGAAATTTTTCCTTTAAATCATGTCCGGGATATCCTGTCACCGAAATACATCCAATAAGATTTCTCATCTTAGCTATGGATGTTTAACACTTAAGATGGGTCGAGCGGGTTTCCACCAATGTTCCGCTGCGCCCTTTGATCTTATTCATAATCTGAGCAATTAGCTCCTCAAAATAATCTCCACACTCCGCTCCAATCTCGCGAAGCGTGTCTCAATACTGTCCGATCTCTCTGTCGGACTCAGTGGGGCATGCTCAACATTAGCCTCAATTTCAATTTCATCCTGGTTCTCACAGGTCAACTCAGCACGACTAGCAGGCTCAGGTCTACCTCTACGACCTCTGCCTCGTGCACTATCTCATCTAACGCGACTCATATTAGGCATTCCTGCATTCTCGACCATTTCTTAGTCAAAACCCATCTCGATATACACTATTGTATCTAACCAAGCACAGTAACACGGGGATGTAATTTCCTAATTACTAACACTGACACACTTCAGACCAATTGCTGCTCTGATACCATAAAATCTGTCACGACCCAAACTACCCAAAAATCAGAGTTAATTTTTCGCGTTTTGTTATTTTTATTACTTAAATTCTTACCTGTCTCCTGATCGTGACCACACTCCACTAACAAATTGGGCTATGCGTCAATGCCAGTCCCACCATACATTTACCATAGTACTTATTTCTTCTCCAGTCATTTATAAAATGTCTACAATATTTATACATCCCCTAGAGACACTTACAAACATGTTACTGTGCTATGCTTATGTAGATACAATATGTACAAGTGTATATACCTTATGTTGATGGGCAGCAGCGGATATCCGGAATGCAGTACTGAGTCGCCTCAACTTCAACTGGAGATTATCTGTGGGAGAAAATGAAAGGGGTGAGCACATCAAGCTCAGTAAGGCAACCCTACGAACAAGTAGGTAACCATACTACCTACATGAACGTAGTGCTATGCATAAACCACCCTTTCTCCACACATTTTAAAACAAATGATATGAGTTATTATGTTATGTAAGAACACATTTGCACGAAAAATTCAACATGCAATTATTTCAAATCATTTCTTTCTCAATTAAAATTTTCACAATAAAGTCAGGACTCGACCCCTCCTTCGGGTGATCCTGACTCACACAAAACCATAAAAATCGATTTACATTCACACATGGGTTTAAAAAGCATGGAAATACCATCATGCAAATTTAGTTTAAAACCCAGTTTCAAACATCGTCAAGATCATCAACATGCGAGACTAGGCAACGTCTGTATATCGGCAATAACCAGGACTATGGCCATATGTGTCCTCGGGAGTTCCTCAGCTACACGGATCCTAGTGTGCGGGTTCTCACCATGATTGGGAACCGCTCAGGAGGTGGGTCAATCCATCCCGTCAGTCTTATCCGATCCCAGGCATCCGAAGATGCTGCATCCGGAGATGCCGTATCCGACGATACCACACGGTACATCGTACTCCATGCTACTTGCACGGTACATCGTACTCCGTGGACCCCCCAGCCTTATCCCTCGTTCGGGCTCATCAGCTGGTCCTCCAACCCTTATCCCTCGTTCAGGCTCATCAGGTGGATCTCCAACCCTTATCCCTCGTTCGGGCTCATCAGGTTGTTTCTCTAACCCTTATCCCTCGTTCGGGCTCATCAGGTTGTTTTTAACATGCCATGTCTCAAAACGCACGTACGAGCCTATTTAATCGGTGACACACAGTCTACCCGATGCTCCAAGCACGGCTTATCGCATGTTCTCATAAAATCGATGCGAGCAATGCTCAGCACTCTCATCAAATCAAGTAAAACTAGTGCGAGCTAAGCTCTAGCACTCTGTATGCAAATCGTATAAAAATCTGGTGCGAGCGAAGATCTAACACCCTGTCTCAAAATCATATAAAAATATGGTGCGAGTTAGACTCTAGCACCCTGTCACGAAAATCATATATATATAAGAATCTGGTGCGAGTTGGACTCCAGCACCTATGCATGTAAAACTCTAGTGCGAGCTCTCGCTCCAGCACTAATGTGTGCATCACACAAATCGAAAATATCGTGCGAGCTGAGCTCTAGCACGTCACATGTCAATAAAACACGTAGGCGGCTCTGTTTCCTCAAAACAGTGTTCAAAACAATTTCACGTTGAAAGTATGCAATGCTGTGCATTTTCTTTCAAGGTTAGCCAGCCTACTAATGCATGCATCAAAACACCTCCAGAATGAGCAAGAACCTCTTGTTCTTGCTCCTCCCAACTTTTCCTAAATTTGTAAATTTTACCCTTAACAAGGGTATTTTGGTAATTTGCCCATTCGAGGCACTAAAATTATTATTTGACCTCTAGACCCTTCAGGTAATTTTTAAAGACTGCAAATGAACTTAAAATTGCGTGAAGTTACCTCTAGCAGTCCATAGAATTCCCTTACCTTATTTTCCTGTCGAGTCTGACCTTTCCACTGATGTCTCGTCGCGCAGTCCGATATGCTCCCAATCAAATGCTCGGAACTGCGTATCAATATTCCTCAGGTCAGATATTATACAATTTAATTGTATTTCCTCTTTTCTGGGCTTAATTTAAATCATTGGGCCCATTTACCCCTATTGGGCCCGATTGCACCTTAATGGGTCTTAATCGGCCTTAAGCCCGTTTTCCACTTAATTTTCACTTTATCGTGGCCTATTGGGCTCACTGGGCCCACCAACAATTTATTGGGCCTCGTTCTAACTCTCGAATAGCTAAATTTATTATTTACGACAATTTATCTAAATTTCCATAATTTAATTCAATTTATGCGGAATTTAAATTCATATCACGCATAACGATGTAAATTGTCGTAAATAAGGGTCACTTACCCGAGATTCCATGCTAGTCCGCAAATCGAGGATATCTCGAGCTCTTGGTGGATGCCAATTATCGAGCTACACAATTCCATAATTTTTCGAGTAAGTTTTCAGTCCAAAATTATTTAAATTAAATACTCCGAAATTTAAATTGGGTCAATTTCGACCACTACTGACTTACCCGTAGCTCGATTACATCGCCGGGATTTTTCTTCAATTTTTCCTCTTTTTCTTTTTCCCTTTTTCTTCCTTTTTTCCTCCTCTTTTTGGCTGAACCGGTTCAGTCCGGTTCGGACCGGTTCAGACCGCCGGTTCACTCCGGTTCGACCGGTTCACCGCTGGTTCAAGGCCTTGCCGACCGGTTCTCCGTCGGTTCTCACCACCAGTCGCTCCGCGAGGTTGTCCGCATCACGAATCCACCCTCGGTTTCGGTCGAGGTCGCCGGAAGGTCGCCGGTCCGGCCGTTCTCTTTTCTGCCGTCGAAACCCATTTTCAGTTTTGGTCGTCACCGGCGATTCCGGCCGTTTCGCCGGAAGCTACCGGTGTCAAAAGGACCGCCTCCTCCTCACGGTCACGCCGGTGGCCTCCGTTCACGTCCAGTCGCCGTCGATCGTCGGGACCGACTCGATTTCCCTCCCGGCTTTCTCTTCCTCCGTTCGACGTCCTCACGCCACTACACGGTACGTCTCCGGTGCCATCTTGCTCGCCGGCCTCCCCTCTTCCTCCTCGGCGCTTCGTCGGGCTTGATGATCGTCGGTGGTGGATTGTGGGTTGTCGACTCTCGGCTTCTGTTTTCGTCTTCTGCTTTCTCGCGATTTCGTTTCAGTTTCTTTCCTTTTTTTTTTTTAGATTCACTTTTTTTTTAATATTATTTTTATTATTATTATTATTTATTTTAATTATTACACTATTCATTAAAATACTATAATTACCCAAAATATCTACACTTATATTATTTTTATTTTAATTTAATTTATTTAATTTAAATTTAATTTATTAAATATATTTTTCTCCAAATTTTCGATATTATTCCTTCATGCTTTTCGAGATATCGTTCCGGTAATTTTTTGGTATTTTTAAAATTTTCGAATCTTGATCAATTGACCCAAATTGTATAATTTCCTCATTATCGATCAAGATATCTTACATCCTTATTTTAAATTAAAATTTTCTTATCGCCTTAATACCGGGTTTTGGTATTTTTACCATTTTACCCCTGCTCTTGTTTCGGAAATCAATTTTACCTGACCTTCCTTCATACATCCCCCATCTTTTCTTATTTAATTTTCGTATTTTAATTAAATTCGGGTCTTACAGAATGGGGCTAAACGTGTTCTTATGGATAGTCTGAGTCTTTCCATGAACTTTCTAACCTTTCTACTCTTACTGCTCATAGTACCCAAGCCACACCTGCCCAAGGCTATAACCATGACTCATTCTTGTCATTTGACCGGTTCCCTTAGGTCAAAGTGAAAAACTCCATTTATAGTTTCCTCTGAGCAATATCCAGAATGTACTGTCTCTAGAATACATCCAGAAATATCTCCCAAGTTAGCGCTGGATGTCTAACTTTCAAAATGGGTTGGGCAGACTTCCACTAATGCTCTGCCTCGTCCTTTAACATAAATGTGGCAAAGGCCACCTTCTCGGTGCTAGAACACCAAAAATATTCATATAACTTCTCCAATCTATTAATTCAGTCCTCCACTTCCACTAGGTTCCCAACCCTGCTAAATGATGTAGGCTTCCACTTCTGAAATTGCCTCGATCGGTCTAGCTCACAGTCCTACCCCAAACCATCACTATACTATTGTCTATGGCATAAGTGTGGGCTGTGTTAGCATAGGTGTGTCAAGAATAGTTGCCTGATTAATAAGGATCTTCTGAGCAGCTAGACCTCACATGCTCTCAATTCTGGCCATAGCCTGTGTAAACCATGCCATAATAGTATCCACACTCCGCTCTAACCTCGTGAAGCGTGCCTCTGTGGTCTTTGTAGGACCTTATAAGGCTCTATCCAAATAAGAGGTCGATTCACTATGCCTCTCGAGCTCATCATTGCGGCCTCGAGAGTGTGAACTCTCTCCTCTACTGCTGCAAGGTCTATCAGACATATCCTGAATACTCAATTAGTTTTCGGTACAAGGGCACAACTCGGTATACATAATTGTATCTAAATAATGCATAGTAACATGAGGATGTACACTTTCTAATTACTAACACTGACTCACATCATACCAACCTTGCTTTGACACCACTTCTGTCATGACCCGTGTTCGCGACTTACACACTTCTACTGGTTAGGCTATGAGTCAATGTTAGCCACTCAATTCCTTCTTATTTAACATTCACTTCATGCCATAATGAAATAGGCTGACAAATTTTTTTCTTAACTATAATTATGTACATCAAAGCTTACAATAATTTACATCCTCCATGTTTATAAAATACCTTACTGTGCATATACATGTTCAGATACAAATTTACTAGAGTGTATACCTTATACCGACTAGTAAGTGTGCCGAAAAATGCAGGAGGATGGCAGCGGATACACTATTGGAAATACTCTATAGAGGAGAAGAAGAAAGGAGGCGAACTAACACGCTCAGTAAGGAAAATATGAAAGCAAGTAGATAACCATACTATCTACATGCTTATAGTGTATACTTTAACACTTATAAAAATAGTGCACACACTGAAAATGATGCAATAATTGCAATAACCACGTTTTCATTCAATGTAGAACACTTTCACTCATTTCTTTAAAACATTTCATTCAAACATTTTCAGTTCAATAAAACATTCATTAAAACAAGTGTTCACTTTCATTGAACACATTTCGCATTCATTAAAACAAGTGTTCACTTTCATTGAACACGTTTCACATTCATTATGCATGCTTTAACTCATTGTAAAACAAATGCTTTTACTGAAAATAACAATAATCTACGCGAAAACATTAATTCGCTAGAAAGCTTACTCAATTCACTTAGTTTACATAGCACACATTCATTTCAAATCACATAACACCCACTTAGAAAACACTTTGCACTCAGCAAATCAACAAAAATGAGACTAGGCTAGGATGTAATATCAATCACAGGGGACATATAGCCATAGTCACTGGATTTCAGGCAATCACAGATTAGGTGTGCGGGAATCCCATGCTTAGGGAGATGGATCAACCATCTCCTCAACTCACTAAGATATCACAGTATATCGTACTCTGTGGTTTACCTTACAGTACAGCGTACTCCGTGGATCCTTATATATTGTGATACATAGCTGAGGGGACTGAGTAATCTCGAGGTTTAACATCTCAGTATCACTATCATCCATTACCATATCTCAAAATCACGTGCGGGCAAGTCAGTGCAAGAACACACAATAATACACGACGGCTCCAGCTCGATTTTGTACTCACACTACATCAAATCCATAAAACCATGTGCGAGCATGTCAGTGTAAGAACACACAGCATCACACGACTGCTCCAGAATGTTTTTACTCAGAATCATATCGAGTTTGGAAAATCACGTGCGAGCAGGTCAGCGTAAGAACACTTAGAAATATTTGACAGCTCTAACACAGTTTTACTCACAATCATAGAAAATTTAGTGCGAGCAATTTAGTGTGACACATAGTCTCCACGAAGCTCCAGCATTGCTTTACTCACATATCACATCAAAATCTAGCGTGAGTAGGCCAGTGTAAGGTCACACGTCAATACACGACGACTCCATCACTGTTTTATTCAAAATTATAGAAAACTCAATGCGAACAAGTTAGTGTAAGATCACACAGTAATACACAACGGTTCGAGCACTGTTTTCATTCTCATTATCATTTTAAAACCATGTGCGAGCAAGTCTATGTAACCTCCAGTTTACACGGCGGCTCCAGCACTACTTTTCACACAGAAAATCGATAGATGGTTCCATTCAGATGAAAACGGTACACCTGACCGAATTCATTACTAAAATATCGCAAAGCATAAGTGAAAGGGAAATCTCCCATCTAATCACTCGTCAACATTTTAAATACTGAAAATTGGGCAATTTAATGCCAGGAGTCAAATCGGATGCCAGTCTATCATTACACTTTCATAAAACCACTTTTTCATGGATAAAACACCAAGTTATGCCATTTCGGGCATTTTTATCTTTTCCCATAACTAGGGGTATTTTCATAAATTTACCATTTCAAGTGTTATTTGAGAAATTTCACATAGAAAATCGGATAGTAGGCTTAATTCATTTGGAAACGGTTTCAAAATTTGAGTTTTTCACATAAAACGATGTCATATAGAGCGATGAGAAGTGACTTCCTGTAAGGTCACCCATCATAAGATTACGCCCATCTCAGCACGCTTAACTCGTAAAACGTGCTTTCCTATACAGACGGTAAAAACACTAGCCAACTTATCCATTTATCACTGAAAACAGATTTCCATGCCTAAAACACTGAAAACATGAAATTTATAAAATCATGTTTTACCGACTCATTTCGGTGCAACTTTCCCTATAGTAGGGGCAATATGATCTTTTGCAAACACTAGGCAATTTCCTAGATTTTTCAGTGTCTATATATTTCATATTATTTATTCTCATACAGGGATTTATAAAAATATGTACAACTATCACTAATAGCTTGCATAAATCCTTTACCTGGATTCTAGTCGATTGCAATCCTTTCACTTTCTACTTTCTGTCGCTCGACTGATTCAGCTCCAATTATATCTCTCGAAGCTGAGATTTCATCATGACACGTATTCGAGGCTCGATCGAACTCATATTTGTCACCTATTGTCGCGCGGCCTACTGTTGTGCCGGGTCAACACCGAATTTTTCTCTTTTTTTTCTTTTTTTCCTTTTTAGTTGGCTGAACCGGTTCGGATCGTTTCAGCCCCTTTTCTTCAGCTGAACTGGTCTGAACTAGTTCAACATAATTTCGTCGTTCGATGACTTTTTTCGGTTGGTTCTTCACCAGTTTCAGTCTCCAATAGGTTCGTCTGGCTACGCGACGCGTGGATTTGGTGGCGGTCACGCCTGGGCTGGTCGAAAAGTGGCCGGTTCAACCCTTTCTTTCCTCGACGTCGCCCTTCATTTTCTGTCTCGCCGATCTGCTCCTCTCGGTGTCACTGACGGTCAGTGCCTTCTTCCCTGGGTTGGCCGACGTCGCGTCTTGCTTCCCCTCCGACCGCTTCTCTCTTTCTCTCCTCTCTTTCTCCCTCCCTCTCTTCGTCTTCTCTACTATCTTCTCCTCTGTTTCCAGAGGAGAAGAACCCGATCCTCTCTTTCTATTTTTTTATATTATATATATAATAATATAATATAATATATTATAAAATATATTTATATATATTATATTATATCATAATATATTATATATAAATATCTACATACTTATATATATATATATTACCAATTATTTATATACACACATTTATTTTTTTCTGGAATTATTTTTTTCATATTCCCGAGATAAATTCTCGAGGTGCGAAAATTTCTGGTTATTATCATAAATTCGTATCTTGATGATTGGACCTGAAATTCAATTATTTCTTCTTTATTGATCAAGATTTTCTGAATCCATGTTTAAAATAACAACTTTTTAAGTAAATGACATCGAATTTTCGGGTCTGATAGTATTATTAGATTAATTTTTTTTAATTCAATAAAAGATAACATCACTTTTTTTAATTTTTAATTAATATGTAAGATGTAATAATTTATTTCACATTAATGTTACAAAATATAACATCTATCTCTATAGTTTTTACCCATTAATTTTTTTTAACTGTCTAAATCGTAACATTTATATCTATAGATATTAAAAATTTTAATTCTCCTTTTACAAGTTTTTAAAAGATAAAAATCTATGTATATATCTATTAAAAATATAAAATAAATTAATTATAGCTTTAAATTTATTGCATATTTTAATTTTTAAAAGATACACATCTATATCTGTATATAAATTAAAATTCAATAAAAATCACGTATCATGTAATCATTTTTTTCACATTAATATTACAAAATATAACATTTAAATCTACATTACCAATTAAATTTTTTAATTGTCTAAATAATAACATCTATATCTATATATATTAAAATTTTTTAATTATCCTTTTTCAAGTTTTAAAAGCATAAAAATCTCTCTCTCTCTCTCTCTCTCTCTCTCTCTCTCTCTCTCTCTCTCTCTCTCTCTCTCTCTATATATATATATATATATATTAAAAATATAAAATAAATTAATTATCGCTTTAAATTAATTGTCTATTTCAATTTCTAAAAGATATACATCAATATTTATCTATATAGATTAAAATTAAATAAAAAATACATATAATTTACCTCTACCTATATTATTATTACAAAATATAATATCTATATCTATAGTTTTTATTAATTAATTTTTTATATTTGTAAGACCCGGATTTAATTAAAATACGAAATGAGTGAGTATTCGTGAAGGAAAGTCGGGTTAAATTAATCCCGAACACGTGTAAGGGCAAAACGGTCAAAAGACCAAAAGCCGAAATAAATTCGATAAGAAAATTTAATTAAAAATAATGGATTTAAGAATCTTGATCAATAATGAAGAAATAATACAATTTCGAGTTCAATTGATCAAGATCCGAAAATTTTAAAAATACCGAAAAATTATCGAAATAATATCTCGAAAAGTGCGAAGGTATAATATCAAAAATTTAGAGAAAAATATATTTAATAAATTAAATTAAATTAAATTAAATAGATTAAATTTGGAATAAAATAATATAAGTTGTAGATATTTTGGATTTTTATAGAGTATTTTAATGAATAGTGTAATAATTAAAATAAATAATAATAATAATAATAAAATAAAAAAAGTGAATCTGAAAACAAAAAAAAAAGGAGAGAGAAAAAGCTCGGGAGAACCCGAGAAAGAGAAACCGAAAGACGACCCGCGACCCTCACCGCCGATTCCAGCACACCGGCGACCGACAGGCTCCGATGAAGCTACCAGGAGGAAGAGGAGAGACCGACGAGCACGTGGGCACCGGAATCACGCCGTCAGGTGGTCGGAGCAAGCCGATCGGAGCGAAGGAAAACCGAGGGAGAAACGGGCTGGTTTTCGACGAACCACCGCGTCTGGGCTGGAACGGAGGCTACCGACGCACTCAAGGGAAGAAGCCGGTTCTTTTGAGACCGGTCTTAGCCGGTGAGACCGCCGAAAACGTCGACGACGGCAATTGGCAGGAAACGGCACCGTTTGGCCGAAAGGAAAGGGAAGGAAAAGGAGGGAAAAGGAAGGAAAGAGGAAAGAAAAGAAAGGAAAAGGAAGGAAAAAAGGAAAGAAAAGAAAGGAAAAAGGAGAAAAAGGGAAAAAGAAAAAGAGAAAAAATTGGGAAAAATTCCAGTGATGCAATCGAGCTTCGGGTAAGTCGATAAACGGTCGAATTGAACGATTTAAATTTTGAAATATTTTATTTAATTAATTTTTGACCGGGAAGTTTACCCGAAAATACATTTAATTGTGTAGCTCGACGATTGGCATCAACCGAGAGCTCGAGACAGCCTCGATTTGCGAACTAGCATGGAATCTCGGGTAAGTAACCATTATTTACGACAATTTACATCGTTATGCGTGATATGAATTTAAATTCTGCATAAATTGAATTAAATTATGAAAATTTAGATAAATTGTCGTAAATAATAAATTTAGCTATTTGAAAGTTAGAACGAGGTTCAATAAATTATTAGTGGGCCCAATGAGTCCAATAGGCCTCGATAATGTGAAAATTAAGTGAAAAACGGGCTTTAGGCCGATTAAGGCCCATTAAGGTGCAATCGGGCCCAATAGGGGTAAATGGGCCAAATGATTTAAATTAAGCCCAGAAAATAGGAAATACAATTAAGTTGTATAATATCTGACCTGAGGAATATTTATACGCAGTTCCGGAGGTTTGATTGGGAGCAGATCGGACTGCGCGACGTGACATCAGTGGAAAGGTCAGACTCGACAGGAAAAATAAGGTAAGGGAATTCTACGGACTGCTAGAGGTAAACTCTATGAAATTTCAAGTTCATATGCAGTCTTTAAAAATTATCTGAAGGGTCTAGAGGTCAAATAATACTTTTAGTGCCCGAATGGGCAAATTATCAAAATACCCTTGTTAAGGGTAAAATTTACAAATTTAGGAAAAATTTGGGAGGAGCAAGAACAAGAGGTTTCTGCTCGTTCTGGAGACATTTTAATGCATGCATGAGTAGGCTAGCTAACCTTGAAAGAAAATGCACAGCATTGCATACTTTCAACGATATAATTGTTTTGAAAAACTGTTTTGAGGAAACAGAGCCGCTTACGTGTTTTTATTGACATGTGACGTGCTAGAGCTCAGCTCGCACGATATTTTGATTTGTGTGATGCATGCATTAGTGCTGGAGCGAGAGCTCGCACTAGAGTTTTACATGCATAGGTGTTGGAGTCCAACTCGCACCAGATTTTATATATATATATATATATATATGATTTTCGTGACAGGGTGCTAGAGTCTAACTCGCACCATATTTTTATATGATTTTTGAGACAGAGTGCTAGAGCCTAGCTCGCACTAGTTTTACTTGATTTGATGAGAGTGCTAAGCATTGCTTGCATTGATTTTATGAGAACATGCGATGAGCCATGCTTGGAGCATCGGGTAGACTGTGTGTCACCGATTAAATAGGCTCGCACGTGCGTTTTGAGACATGGCAATACGGTTTAATGTTAAAACAACCTGATGAGCCCGAAAGAGGGATAAGGGTTGGAGGTCCAGCTGATGAGCCCGAAAGAGGGATAAGGCTGGGGGTCCACGGAGTACGATGTACCGTGCAAGTAGCATGGAGTACGATGTACCGTGTGGTATCTTTGTGATACGTTGGCATCTTTGTGATACGTTGGCATCTTCGGATGCATGGGATCGGATAAGACTGACGAGATGGACTGACCCACCTCTCGGGCGGTTCCCGATCATGGTGAGAACCCGCACACTAGGATCCGTGTAGCTGAGGAACTCCCGAGGACACATATGGCCATAGTCCTGGTTATTGCCGATATACAGATGTTGCCTAGTCTCGCATGTCGACGATTTTGATGAGATCAAACTGGGTTCTAAATTAAATGTGCATGATGCTATTTCCATGCTTTTTAAACCCATGTGTGATGTAAACTGATTTTCATGATTTTGTGTGAGTCAGGATCACCCGAAGGAGGGGTCGAGTCCTGACTTTATTGTGAAATTTTTAAATGAGAAAGAAATGATTTGAAATAACTGCATGTTGAATTTTCCGTGCAAACTTGATTTACATAACATCATAACTCATATCATCTGTTTTAAAATGTGTGGAGAAAGGGTGGTTTATGCATGGCACCACGTTCATGTAGGTAGTATGGTTACCTACTTGTTCGTAGGATTACCTTACTGAGCTTGATGTGCTCACCCCTTTCATTTTCTCCCACAGATAATCTCCAGTAGACGTTGAGACGACTCAGTACTGCATTTCGGATATCCGCTGCTGCCCATCATCTAAGGTATATATACTTGTATAAATTGTATCTAAATAAGCATAGCACAGTAACATGTTTGTAAGTAACTTTAAGGGAGGTATAAATATGGTAAATACTTATAAATGACTGGAGAAGAAATAAGTTAGATGGTAATTGAATGGTGGGACTGGCATTGACGCACAGCCCAATTATTAGTGGAGTGTGGTCACGATTCGAGGACAGGTAAGAATTTAAGTAAATAAACAAAACGCGAAAAATTAACTCTGATTTTTGGGTAGTTTGGGTCATGACAATATATGTATATATTTATATATATATATATATATATTAAAATCAGTTTAGATAATACAATTTATCATGCAATATTAAAATAAGAACATGTTGAGTATTATTAGATTACCAAATAATTTTTTTTTAAATTTTCTAAGAGATAACATCATTTTTTATTTTTAATTAATTCTTATCATGTAATCATTTTTTCATATTAATATTACAAAATATATCATCTAAATCTAGAGCTTTTACCAATTATTTTTAATTGTCTTAATGACAACATCTTTATTTATATATATTAAAATTTTTAATTTTTTCATTCTTATTATTATATAATAAATTGCATGTAATCATTCATTTATTAGTGTATTGCCATATACATACATACATACATACATACATATACACGATATTAATTAGTTAACAATTATTATAATATTGTTCAATATTCAATTTAATTTAATGATATATATATATTGTAAACACCGCGAAATTTTTTGTACTTAATTAAACAATAAAATTAAATGAAAATGTGTTATAAGAATATATATTTTTTTGTTAAATTGAAAATGTATTTAAAAATAAATACAAAAATATATTATATATTTGTTATTTTGAAAATGTAATTTTTTTAAAAAAAATAATATATATAATATATATAATGAAAATTAATAAATAAAAAATTAAAAATATATATAAAGTAAAAAAAAATGAAAACAGTGTCGTGCGATATCGAGCGACACTAAAAAGGATTAAGGGAAGGGAATCGAAATTTCTCTTCCCCGATCGAGAGAAGCAGCGACAGGGAGAGGCAGAGGCCACCAAAAATGAGACCGAGGCGAGCGGCAGAGAGGGATGAAGGGCTGCCGACGTCGACCCAAGCGAGAAACGCCGACAGCAGGAGGGAGAGAAATGGTGAGACCGAGAGAAAGAGATGGAGAAAGAGAGAAAAGAGAGGAAAGAGAGGCGAACGGAGGTTGGAGGAAGGGAGAGGACCTCGCCACCGGCTAGAGGAAGGGCTGAATCACCACCGACGGTGACGTAGAGGCACCAAATGGCGAAGGGAAGAAATCAACAGCAAGACCGAAGGGAAAAGAGGCCGGATCGGCCACTTTTCGGCCAGTCATGGCGAAACCGACACCAGATCTGTGCACTAATTGACCCCGCGGACCTGCTGGAGGAGGAAGCAGGCGAAGAAACGGCCGGCGAAGCTCCAAACGGCGAAGGAGAGAATCGAACCGGACTGAACCGATCTGAACTGGTTCAGCCAGAGAAAAAAAAAGAGAAAAAAAAGAAGAAGAAAAAGAAAAGAAAAAGAAAAAGAGGAAAAAAAAAGAAAAAGGAAGAGGAAAATTTCAGAGATGCTTTAGTTTGATGGTAGACCGGTAAGTGGTTGAAAAAGACTGTTTAAATTTTTAGAATAATTATTTAAATTTATATCTGAACGAAATTGACCCAGTTTGGAAATATGTGTGTGTAGCATGACAATGGGCGATGAACGAGAGATCGATACAGTCTCAATTTACGTGTCATCACGAAATCTTGGGTAAGCGAATCTCACTTGCTACCACTGGTATAAATATATGAGTTAGAAATTATTCGCATAATTTTTGGATTAATTTCGTATAAATTGGGTTATAATCGAAATTCAAAAATTGACTATCGCAAACGATATTATGAACTATCCAAAGAAATTAGAAAATGTTTAAAATGACGTGATGGTGATAGTAAACCATGTATATCAGCTAAACATCTATAATGGGCCTAGCTTGGGTAACAATCAGCCTAAACTCGTTTATGACCTAATGGACGGCCCATAAATTGTAATTGAGCCTAAATAGTTAAATGGATTTTAAGGATTGAATAAGGGAGTTGAAACAGGCTTAGGATAGAGGTAGGCACATTAAGGGACTATAAGGCCCAATAAAAATAATTGGGTCCAAAATTTTATCTGAAATGAAATTACACTGCGTATATGTTTATAAGAAATAATGATAAGCGATTTGTCATTCATTACAACTCCAGAGGACCGAATTGGGAGCAAATCGGACTGAGCGAAATCTCAACATTTGGAAAAGTTAGACTGTACAGAGAAATCGAGGTAAGGGGTATAATTTAATTTAGTTTCAATATGAACACTCATTGCATTGATAAAATGATTTTTATGAAGTAATATTATATTTTGAAATGATTTATGATTGTTTTCATACGTATAGAACATTTTACGAAACATGATTTTGTTTTATGAAATGTTCACCAAGTATGTTTATGTTTATGAAATGAATTTTCTGAAGCATGAAAATGCATGGAAGTTACGATGGTTTGTAATCCCATATTTATGCTTTGGAATAAACTTTTGACATTTTCAAAAGTATTTAAGAAAAGGGAAAAGAATTTTTGAGACTATAGGCTTCATTCATGGCTACTTCTTGTGGTGTTCTGGCTCCACCACTTGAGTGCCGGTACGTAGGGTGTCACGACCCAAATTACCTAAAATCACTACAAATTTTTTCACTTTTTCTATACTTCTCACCTCCTCGTGACAATTCCATTTTTTTAACGAGTTGGGCTATGAGTCAGTAATAATCCCAACTCTTATCCCATTTGATCATATCATTCTTACCATGGTAATCATATTAGAATTTCAAACAGTGTAATAATAAGTACATATATTATACAACTGTATGTACATATGTTTTCATATATTTACATCCCCCATAATTATATTCGTTACAAAACTGTGCTATTAATTGTTTAGATACAAAACTGTACAATGTGTATACCTGATTCACGATGGGAGCAGCGGACAACTAGGGATGCAGTCTCTACCCGCTCTCAACTACTGTAGGTGCTCTGTGGAGGGTTGAAAATGAAAGGGTGAGCATAAACAGCTCAGTAAGGCAATAATGTAAGCAGGTAGATAACTATACTATCTACGTGCTGATAATATCATGATATAAAATCGTTTATATTTAGAGCATGAGATATGACTAAAACGATGCCATATGTATGTATATCATATAAGAGAAATCATGAAATTAACATATAAAATCAACATGGAAAAATCATCATGTGTAATATCTCATGCTCGTCACATTAAAACTTACTAGTTTCATTATAAACTCTTCACTTTAAAACTCATTTGTTTAATCATAAAATCATCACATCAAGGCTAAACCCATTACTCGGGAATACCTTAATTCTTTAAATCACATCTCTTTTAAAAACATAAAACAGGACATTACCCCTCCTTCGGGTTTGTCCTGGTCCATCCAGACCGTATGATATCATGTGAGGCATGTAGGTTACTGTATGAAAATCGAGGACTATGGCCATACTTTGTCCCTGTGATCCCAGGCTACACGGATCCCGATGTGCGGGGCATCACAACTACAACGGGAGGTGGGGTCAATTCCTACCCGTCAGAATAGCAAGTAACATCATAGAGTCATCATGACTGCACGGTACAGCGTACTCCATGTGACA
Source organism: Firmiana major (assembly GCA_033439115.1). Taxonomy (NCBI): domain Eukaryota; kingdom Viridiplantae; phylum Streptophyta; class Magnoliopsida; order Malvales; family Malvaceae; genus Firmiana; species Firmiana major. The sequence goes on from CM065909.1 coordinate 37,083,684, forward strand.
TACACAGTACATTGTACTCCGTGGACCCATATCATAGTCTGGGGGTGCCTGTCGTAGGTCTTATCCACCCCAATACTATGTCGATAACCAACCCATGTCTCAAAGTATACGTGCGAGCATCTCAACTCTCTGCGACACACAGTCTACAGGAGGCTTCCGCACGACCATATGCATGTCAACTCACGTCTACTGCAAGCGAAGCTCCAGCACCATGCTATGCATATCATGATATCTAAAATCTCGTGCGAGTGAAGCTCCAGCACGGTTTTGTGCACACACAAATTTCTCGTACGAGCAATGCTCCAGTACAACTTTTTATGAGAAATAAATCAGTAAACTTGAGTGCGAGTAAGACTCTAGCACTCTTTTTTACTTGTATAAATACGATAGGTGGCTAAATCTTGAAAAAACATCTTTTAAAATAGTAACCGGTACAAACCGGTACCCTTTCGTATATTTCATGAAATCAATAGCCAATCTATGTGCATATTTGCTTAAATCAAAGCAGTATAATCATATAAAACATTAAAACATGATAATCATGCAATTTATCTGCCTTACTACCCTTTTTGTAAATTTTACTCCCAGGGCAAAATCGTCTTTTTCTTTATTCACCTATGCCCCGATTTTCGCAAAATTATTATTTCGTTTCTAGATAGTTTAAGTAATTCTAGACCCTGTAAATTCCCTCAAAATTACGTATAGGTATCTCTATGCACCTACAAAATTTTCTTACCTGGAATCGCGCACAGACTTAACCTGTCTCGATGATACCGAATCTCTCAGCCCAAATGCGCGCTAACCAAAGGTACGTAACTACATATAACCACACAGTTGAGGTCAATTCAATTATCTTGATCAGTATATCGCATTTACTGACCAACTTAAGGTATTGGGCCCTATCTACCTTATTGGGTCTCGGCCCATTTTTAACCCCTTTTATTTTTATTAATTCCCTTTTTTGGGTATACCGGGCTCATGCAGCTTACCGATAATTATCGGGCTTCGTTCCAAACTCATTGGATAGCCCGTATACCATTTATGGCAATTACATTACAATTCCGAAAAATATTCCTTTCTATACGAAATTAATCCATAATTCCGTAAAAAATTTCAAGTTCTATATTAAAGAACTCATATTGCCGAAATTAAAATGTACTTACCCGATACGATGTGGGGTACAAAAGTCAGAGCTCAATCGGCTCTCGTTCAGTCTCTGCCGTAAAGCTGCACAGTTAGGTAAATCCGATTACTTTCCATTAAAATAATATTAAATAAATTTTTGAAAATTTACCCGTAGGTCAATCTCGACCCTCGATCAACTTACCCGAATCTCGAGTCGTCCCCGATAAATTTTCTTTCCTTTTCCCTTTTTTTTTCCTTTCTTTTCTTTTCTTTTCCTTTCCTCTTTCCTTCCTTTTCCCTCCTTTTCCTTCCCTTTCCTTCCGGCCAAACGGTGCCGTTTCTGCCACTTTGATGTCGCCGGCGTTTCTGGCGGTCTTACCGGCCGATACTGATCTCAAAAGAACCGGCTCCTCCCCCTGAATGCGTCGGTGGCTTCCGTTCAAGCCCAGTCACGGTGGTTCATCGGGAATCGGCCCGTTTCTTCCTCGGTCTTCCTTTGCTCCGATCGGCGTCTTCCGGTCACCTAACGGCGCGTTTTCGATGTCCACATGATCGTCGGCCTCTCCTCTTCCTCCTCGTGGCTTCGTCGGAGGTTGTCGATCGCCGGTGTGCTGGGATCGTCGTCGGTTCGCACGGGTCGCAGTCGGTTTCGTTTTTTTCGGGTTCTCCCGAGTTTTTTCGAATTTCAACCTCTTTTTTTTATTATTATTATTATTTAACAATTTGTTTTATTATTAAAATATTCATTAAAATATTCAAATATATTCTAAAAATATCTACAACTATATTATTTTATTCCAAATAAATAAATTTAGTTTAATTTAATTTTTTTATTATATTTTTAATCATTTTTTTGTATAATTTCTCCGTATTTTCGGGATATTGTCCCGGGTGGCTTTTCGGTATTTCTAAAAATTTCGGATCTTGATCAATTGGACTCGAAATTGTATAATTTCCTCATTATTGATCAAGATATTCTAAATCCTTATTTTTAATTAAATGTTTCTTATCGAATTTATCCCGAATTTCTATCTTTTGACCGTTTTACCCCTGTACTTGTTTCGGAACCAAATTAACCTAACTTTCCTTCATACATCCACCATCTTTTCTTATTTAATTTCGTATTTTCGATCCTTTCCGTTTGGCCTGTGACCATTTCGATCCGTATTAGACTACTTTCGACGTTCACCGAGATTTCATTTTTATTCTACTTGCAAATTGTATTTCAGTCAAAGCTCTTCTTATGATTCATTGAATATATGAAAATGTACATCACATGAATCATAAGGAAATACATCAACAGATAATAAAAGTGGGTCTTACATAATCTCCCCCACTAAAAGAATTTGGTCCTCCAAATTGGAACCAAATCAGTCTCTGAACAACTCCGGATATTTCTCTTTCATCAAACTCTCTAACTCCCACGTCGCTTCCTCCGGAGTGTGATGCTGCCACAGTACTTTCACCAGGGAAATCGTCTTCGATCTCAATACCTTCTCCTTCCTATCCACAATCTGGATCGGTCTCTCGACATAGGACATACTCTCACTGAGCTCCAGTGGCTCGTATCTGATCACATGCGACAGATCCGGCTGATACTTCCGAAGCATGGAGATGTGGAAGACGTTATGGACATTTGCTAGCTCTGGTGGCAACGCTAGCCTATGTAAGACCCGAATTTAATTAAAATATGAAAAGTAAATATGAAATAAAGGAGTATTTGTGAAGGGAAGTCGGGTTAAATTAATCCCGAACACGTGTAAGGGCAAAATGGTCAAAAGATCGAAAGCCGGTATAATTTCGATAAAGAAAATTAATTAAAAATATGAATTTGAGAAATCTTGGTCAATAAAGATGAAATATAATTATTCTGGATTAAATCGATCAAGATTCGGAAATTTAAAAATACCAAAAAATTGTCGGAACGGTATCTCGAAAAGCGCGAAGAAATAATATCGAAGATTTAGAGAAAAATATAATAAATAAATTAAATTAAATTAAATTAAAGAATTTAGAATAAAATAATAATTTTAAGAGATATTTTGGGTATTTATAGTATTTTAATGAATAGTAAAATAATTAAAATAAATAATAATAAAAATAATAAAATAAAAAAAAGAAAGGAATCTGAAAAAAAAAAGAGAGAAACGGGTCGGGGAGAGAGAAACCAAACAGAAGCCGAGAAAAGAGAAGATGGCCGGCGAGCCGTCCGGCGGCCAGGGACCCCAGGCGAGGGCCGGCGAAGACGGCCCGACCTCAGGCGACCTATCAGCGGCGACGACGCGCCGTGGGAACGCCGGAATCCGACGAAAAACGGAAGAGAAGCCGCGGGAGAAGAGATGGCCACCGGCGGCGAACGGCGGCGATTCGAGCCCCACCAAGGCTCGATTTCGGAAGCCCAGGTGACGGTGAGCAGATTGGCGGTGGTGGCAGCCACCGAAACCGGCGGACGGCGCCAGAAACAGAAAGAGAGGAAAGTGGGTACGACGGAGGAGGAGAACGGCCGGATCGACGACTTTCCGGCGGCCTTAGGCGAAGCCGAGCCCAGATCTGAGATGTGGACGACCCAGCGGAGCCACTGGCGGTGGAAGCCGGCGGAGAACCGACCGGCAAAGTGGTGAACAGGCGGTGAACCGGTCGAACCGGAGAGAACCGACGGTCTGAACCGGTCCGAACCGGACTGAACCGGTTCAGCCAAAAAGAGAGGAAAAAGGGAGAAAAAGGGAAGAAGAAAAAGAGAAAAAAATTGGGGAAAATTCCTCTGATGCAATCGAGCTTCGGGTAAGTCGATAAGCGGTCGAATTGACCCGATTTAAATTTCGGAGTATTTAATTTAATTAATTTTGGGCTGAAAACTTACCCGAAAAATTGTGAAATTATGTAGCTCGACAATTGGCATCCAACGAGAGCTCGAGATAGCCTTGATTTGCGGACTAGCATAGAATCTCGGGTAAGTGACCCTTATTTACGACAATTACCTCGTTATGCGTGATATTGATTTAATTTTCGCATAAATTGAATTAAATTATGGAAATTTAGGTAAATTGTCGTAAATAATGAATTTAGCTATTCGAGAGCTAGAATGAGGCCCAATAAATTATTGGTGGGCCCAATGAGCCCAATAGGCCTCGATAAAGTGAGAATTTAGTGAAAAACGGGCTTAAGGCAGGTTAAGGCCCATTAAGGTGCAATCGGGCCCAATAGGGGTAAACGGGCCCAATGATTTAAATTAAGCCCAGAAAATATTAAATACAATTAAATTGTATAATATCTGACCTGAGGAATATTAATACGCAGTTCTGGGCATTTGATTGGGAGCATAACGGACTGCGCGACGAGACAACATTGGAAAAGAAAAGGTCAGACTCGACAGGAAAATAAGGTAAGGGAATTCTACGGACTGCTAGAGGTAAACTCTACGAAATTTCAAATTCATATGCAGTCTTTAAAATTTATCTGAAGGGTCTAGAGGTCGAATAATAATTTTAGTGCCCCGAATGGGCAAATTACTAAAATACCCTTGTTAAGGGTAAAATCTAAAAATTTAGGAAAAATCGGGAGGAGCAAGGACAAGAGGTTCCTGCTCGTTCTGGAGGTATTTCAACACATGCATGAGTAGGCTGGCTCACTTTTAAAGAAAAATGCATAGCATTGCATATCTTAAACGATGTGATTTCTGTGAAAACTATTTGGAGATAACTGAGCCGCCTACGTGTTTTATTTACATGTGACGTGCTAGAGCTCAGCTCGCACGATGTTTGATTTGTGTGATGCATGCATTAGTGCTGGAGCGAGAGCTCGCACTAGAGTTTTACATGCATAGGTGCTAGAGTATAACTCGCACCATATTTCATATGCTTTTTCGTGACACGGTGCTAGAGTCTAACTCTCACCAGATTTTACATGATTTTCATGACAGGGTGCTGGAGTATAACTCGCACCACATTTTATACACGATTTTCGTGACAGAGTGCTTGAGCTTAGCTCGCACTAGTTTTATTTGATTTACTGACAGTGTTAGAGCACCGCTCGCACTACTTTTCAGAGATTATACGATAAGCCGTGCTTGGAGCATCGGGTAGACTGTGTGTCACCGATTAAATAGGCTCGCACGTGCGCTTTGAGACATGGCATGTTAAAACAACCTGATGAGCCCGAACGAGGGATAAGGGTTAGAGATCCACCTGATGAGCCCGAACGAGGGATAAGGGTTGGAGATCCAGCTGATGAGCCCGAACGAGGGATAAGGCTGAGGGTCCACGGAGTACGATGTACCGTGCAAGTAGCATGGAGTACGATGTACCGTGTGGTATCTTTGTGATACGGGGTATCTTTGTGATATGGTATCTTTGTGATACGGGGTATCTTCGGATACGGCATCTTCGGATGCGTGAGATCGGATAAGACTGACGGGTTGGATTGACCCACCTCCCGGGCGATTCCCCATCAGGGTGAGACCTTGCACACTGGGATCCGTGAAGCTATAGGGACTCACGAGAACACATTGGCCAGTCCTGGTTATTGCCGTTATACAGATATTACCTCGTCTCGCATGTCAACGATTTCGATGATTTAAACTGGGTTTTAAAATTAAATTTGCATGATGGTATTTCCATGCTTTTCAAACCCACGTGTGATGTAAACCGTTTTCATGGTTTTGTGTGAGTCAGGATCACCCGAAGGAGGGGTCGAGTCCTGACTTTATTGTGAAAATTTTAAATGAGAAAGAAATGATTTAAATGAATTGCATGTTGAATTTTTCGTGCAAATTCGATTTACATAGCATCATAATTCATATCATTTGTTTTAAAATGTGTGGAGAAAGGGTGGTTTATGCATGGCACCACGTTCATGTAGGTAGTATGGTTACCTACTTGTTCTTAGGATTGCCTTACTGAGCTTGATGTGCTCACCCCTTTCATTTTCTCCCACAGATAATCTCCAGTTGAAATTGAGGCGACTCAATACTGCATTTCGGATATCCGCTGCTGCCCATCAACATAAGGTATATACACTTGTACATATTGTATCTACATAAGCATAGCACAGTAACATGTTTGTAAGTAACTTTAGGGGATGTATAAATAATGTAAGCAATTATAAATGACTGGAGAAGAAATAAGTTAGATGGTAATTGAATGGTGGGACTGGCATTGACGCACAGCCCAATTATTAGTGGAGTGTTGGTCACGATTCGAGGACAGGTAAGAATTTAAGTAAATAATAAAACGCGAAAAATTAACTCTGATTTTTGGGTAGTTTGGGTCGTGACAATTATTATGGTATCAGAGCACAATTGGTCTGATGTGTGTCAGTGTCAGTAATTAGAAAATTACATCCCCGTGTTACTGTGCTTAGTTAGATACAATAGTGTATATCGAGATGGGTTTGACTAAGAAATGGTTGAGAATGCAGGAATGCCTAATATGAGTCGCGTTAGATGAGATAGTGCACGAGGCAGAGGTCGTAGAGGTAGACCTGAGTCTGCTAAGTCGTGCTGAGTTGACTTATGAAAACCAGGATGAAATTGAAATGGAGGCTAATGTTGAGCATGCCCCACTGAGTCCGACAGAGAGATCGGACAGTATTGAGACACGCTTCGTGAGGTTGGAGCGGAGTGTGGAGATTATTTTGAGGAGCAAATTGCTCAGAGTATATATAAGATCAAAGGGCGCAGCGGAACATTGATTGAAAACCCGCTCGACCCATCTTAAGAGTTAAGATGAGAAATGTTTATGGATGTATTCCGGTGACAGAATATCCCGGACACTATTTAAAAGGAATTGATTTATTGATGAGTATGATGACTGAGTATGGTGACTCAGTTATATTCTTGGACAGATATTACCTCGACACTATGAACAAGTGATAGTCGAGATGTCTAAAAGTCCACGAAATGGCTCGACTTTTCAGTTAGAGTCTGATTGGCCCGTGAGATATTACTTATACCGAGGCAGTGCGCAGATTTACAGTTGGGTAAATAAGAACATGAATTGCACGCCTCTGAGATTGAGAAAGGTAGTGAGGGCTGAAATAGAGACAGAAAAGAAAATCGAGAAATGACAAAGATGTTAAAATGGAAAAATGGTAATTGGTAAAAGATTTAATTTGACGAGTCATGGAGTAAGATAATTGGTAAGGCCCTAGTGCATCCAATTTTGGCACTCTTGGGGGGGTCATTGTGATTGGAGGACCCCGACCTGCTACGAAGCAGTGTAGCAGTGTAAGCACTGTAAGGAGTGTGAAATATGTGGTGGATACCACGGAAAGAGGGTCTATATCTACACGGTATTGATGAAAATGGTCGTTAAGTGTGGTAAGACGGACCATTGGTTTGATTGTACAGAGTTGGGCGAGATCGCCCCACAGGAAAGTAAAGAGACAGAAAAACTTAGTTGGTATAGCTGCAACGAAAAGGGAGGCAATAGCCGAAAAGAAAAGAAAAAGGAAAGTAGTCTGTTGGACGAAGGCGAGAGGATGTCTTGGACCAGGACACTATTGATGTTTCATGGATGTGGTGTAAGATACCACACTTGTTATGAATAATGAAGTACATATGTTTATTGATCCTGGTGCCATATATTTATTCATACCGCCTTCATTTGCATATAAGTGAGTAAAAGGCATGAATGCCTACATCATTGGGCCCAATACAGATAAATGAGTACTCCAATAAAGGAGGATTAATAAACGGAATATGGATATAGAGATTTTAAGTGATAAAAAGGGGTGCAACAGTTGAAATTAAAGGAGTAAAGGATTGTACTCACGGAATGAATAAAGACAAGAGTTTCGTCATGAGTGATATACTAAGGAGATAATCTTTGAGATATGCTTGATTTTAAATACAAGATGTATTGGAGTGAGAGATATATGCTAGGTAAGGAATACCCTAATATATGAAGTCATTAGGATTAAAGCAATTAGTAGCGAATATAAATTGTAACCACATGGATTGGTATATAAAGTATATGTGGTTAAGTCTGAAGGTTAATAAAGGAATTTCAAAATACCTCCCCGCCTGAAGACTTGACAGCGTTTAAAAGTATATATGTATAACCTATAACGTGAAATCGAGCGTCGTAATAGATAACTTTAGCATTAGGATATCTTTACTAAGATGATAAGAATGTTTAAATTCGACAAATCATAAAGGTTAACATAGTAAAATTTAATAGGAGCCGTTAAGATAAGAAAAGGAAATGAAGCAGGTTAATACCTGAAAACGTAAGCGGTTGAGAAGGATCTTATACGCTTATGCGTAAATAAGTCAAGGATTGGAATTGTAATCATCAGTATCGATGATATGTTGGGTGTAGTTAAAGTCTAGGGCAATTTATAAGCAATAATGGGAAATTGCTTTTACAGATGGTTGCTGCGAGTTCAAAAAGGATATACTTGGTTGACACGTTTAATTAAGAAAACGTGGTCTTTGAATGAGATGATAAATAAGATGATAGATGTGACATGAATTTTGGTGAAGTGAAGTATGAACTGACCACTGTGATTAATTTCACCATACCCAACAGCTCAAGAGGTTTTCAATGAATATGGATATCTCAAAATTATGAAGGAGCTGTGTATTGATGTATAATGGGGAGATAGTCAATTATGGAGTCAGACAACTCCTCGATTATGAAATAAACTATTTGACCCATGATTTAAAGTTGGCAACAGTATTGTACTGAAGATATGGTACTACTAGGTACACGATGAGGAATTATGGATATGCACTGATCATAAAACCCAAGTATCTGTTTTCACAGAAAGAGGCGAATATGAAAATACATAATGGGTTAGAGCTTCTGAGAGATTTTGATTGTGAAAATTGTACCACCCAGGAAAGGCTAATGTGATGACTGATGCTTTGAGTAGAAAGAGCCTCGGGATGGTACCACATATGATGGTCAGGGAGCGTGAGCTGCTAGAGCAGTTATGAGCCTCAGTATTGATGTGGTCCCTTCTGATGATGACAGTGATTGTGTGACAGCTAGCCTGAGACTAGAACCGGATGAGAGTGCCCGAATTTGACAGGCTTAGCATGATGATCGGCATGATGTCGATAGTGTGGGTCAGATTCAAAAGGAGACAGTGACAGAGTTCACAGCGAGTGTTGATAATTTACAGAGAGGTTCAGAGACAATATGAGTGCTCCCCAGGACCACAGTTGATGAGATAGTAATATTGTCAGAAGCTCACTCTTCGGGATACACAGTGCATACGGAAAGTAACGAATAAATATATCGAAATCTTGAAAAGGGTATGGGTGGTCAGATATGAAAAGAAATATTGTAGAGGTTGTGAAAAAGTGCCTAGTATGTCAGCAGAATAAGGTAGAGTATTAAAAGTCTGCAGGGTTATTGCAGTCTCTACCTATATCGACATGGCACGGAAATGAGAGCAAGTCTCCATGAATGTCGTGATGGGTTACAGAGAACCCAGGTGAATTACAAGGCTATTTGGATGATAGTCGATAGAGTGACTAAGTCTACCCACCTTTTGGTTCTGAAATCCCCAAATACTCAGAGTATATATGAGGATTTATGTGTAAGGAAGATTGTGGAACATTAAGTAGCGTTCCAGTGAGCATTGTATTATATAGGGATTCCCGCTTCACTTCTTACTTCTGGGAATATTTTTCAGGAAGCCATGGGAACCCGACTGAGTATTAGCACAGCTTTTCGTCCTCAGACAGATGGTCAGTCAGAGAGGACTGTACAAGTTCTGGAGGATCCGATGAAAGCGTGTGCCATTGATTTTATAAGCTCCTGGAATGATCAGTTGATTTCTAATTGAAGCCGCCAATAACGACAATTGGCAATTGAGTATCGGGATAACAAGATGTGAGGCAGTGTATGGCTGTAGGGGTTGTTCCCCAAATTGGATAAGAAAAAGTGGGTGACAGATAGAATTATTTTCGACTTGGATAATAAGTCTCTGAGGATGTTTAGTTAAGGATGAGAGATTAAGCACACCTCAGAGCAGATAGACAAGCATCGGAATTCACCCTTGGTGAATTAGTATGATTGAAATGTTTACTGTCCTAAGAGAATAAGGACATAGCGAACTTTTGGAAGAAGGTAAATTGAGTTGCGCTGGATGGAATATTTGGAGAGATTGGACAAGTGGGAGATAAAGACCTGTAGGTTGATGTTATCACTTGAATTAACAGGCACCCACAATGTATCTCAGCTTTTGATGCTTCGGAAATACTATCCAGATCCAGCATAGGTGATAGGATATGAGATCTAACAGTTCAGCTCAGTGCAGTATAAGTATATTGATAAGTTGATTCGGGCATTAAATAGGAAAGAGAAAGTATTGAGGTTTAAGACGATCTCCCTAATTAAAGTCCTTTGGTAGTAATACACTCCGGAAAAGGTCACATAAGAATTTAAGAGTATGATACAATTAATGTACCCGGAGTTGTATATGGACTCATATGATTTGGTTCTAATTTGGAGGACCAAATTTCTTAAGTGGGGGAGAGTTGTAAGACCTGAATTTAATTAAAATATGAAAAGTAAATATGAAATAAAGTAGTATTTGTGAAGGGAAGTCGGGTTAAATTAATCTCGAACACGTGTAAGGGCAAAATGGTCAAAAGATCGAAAGCCGGTATAATTTCGATAAAGAAAATTAATTAAAAATATGAATTTGAGAAATCTTGGTCAATAAAGATGAAATATAATTATTCTGGATTAAATCGATCAAGATTCGGAAATTTAAAAATACCAAAAAATTGTCGGAACGGTATCTCGAAAAGCGCGAAGAAATAATATCGAAGATTTAGAGAAAAATATAATAAATTAAATTAAATTAAATTAAATTAAAGAATTTAGAATAAAATAATAATTTTAAGAGATATTTTGGGTATTTATAGTATTTTAATGAATAGTAAAATAATTAAAATAAATAATAATAAAAATAATAAAAAAAAGGAAAGGAATCTGAAAAAAAAAAAAAAGAGAGAAACGGGTCGGGGAGAGAGAAACCAAACGGAAGCCGAGAAAAGAGAAGATGGCCGGCAAGCCGTCCGGCGGCCAGGGACCCCAGGCGAGGGCCGACGAAGACGGCCCGACCTCAAGCGACCTATCAGCGGCGACGACGCGCAGTGGGAACGTCGGAATCCGGAGAAAAACGGAAGAGAAGCAGCGGGAGAAGAGATGGCCACCGGCGGCGAACGGCGGCGATTCGAGCCCCACCAAGGCTCGATTTCGGAAGCCCAGGTGACGGTGAGCAGATTGGCGGTGGTGGCAGCCACCGAAACGGGTGGACGGCGCCGGAAACAGAAAGAGAGGAAAGTGGGTACCGACGGAGGAGGAGAACAGCCGGACCGACGACTTTCCGGCGGCCTTGGGCGAAGCCGAGCCCAGATCTGAGATGCGGACGACCCAGCGGAGCGACTGGCGGTGGAAGCCGGCGGAGAACCGGCTGGCAAGGTGGTGAACCGGCAGTGAACCGGTCGAACCGGAGAGAACCGGCGGTCTGAACCGGTCCGAACCGGACTGAACCGGTTCAGCCAAAAAGAGAGAAAAAAGGGAGAAAAAGGGAAGAAGAAAAAGAGAAAAAAATTGGGGAAAATTCCTCTGATGCAATCGAGTTTCGGGTAAGTCGATAAGCGGTCGAATTGACTCGATTTAAATTTTGGAGTATTTAATTTAATTAATTTTGGGCTGAAAACTTACCCGAAAAATTGTGAAATTATGTAGATCGACAATTGGCATCCAACGAGAGCTCGAGATAGCCTTGATTTGCGGACTAGCATGAAATCTCGGGTAAGTGACCCTTATTTACGATAATTACCTCGTTATGCGTGATATTGATTTAATTTTCGCATAAATTGAATTAAATTATGGAAATTTAGGTAAATTGTCGTAAATAATGAATTTAGCTATTCGAGAGCTAGAACGAGGCCCAATAAATTATTGGTGGGCCCAATGAGCCCAATAGGCCTCGATAAAGTGAGAATTTAGTGAAAAACGGGCTTAAGGCCGGTTAAGGCCCATTAAGGTGCAATCGGGCCCAATAGGGGTAAACGGGCCCAATGATTTAAATTAAGCCCAAAAAATATTAAATACAATTAAATTGTATAATATCTGACCTGAGGAATTTTAATACGCAGTTCCGGGCATTTGATTGGGAGCATAACGGACTGCGCGACGAGACAACATTGGAAAAGAAAAGGTCAGACTCGATAGGAAAATAAGGTAAGGGAATTCTACAGACTGCTAGAGGTAAACTCTACGAAATTTTAAATTCATATGCAGTCTTTAAAATTTATCTGAAGGGTCTAGAGGTCGAATAATAATTTTAGTGCCCCGAATGGGCCAATTACTAAAATACCCTTGTTAAGGGTAAAATCTAAAAATTTAGGAAAAATCGGGAGGAGCAAGGACAAGAGGTTCCTGCTCGTTCTGGAGGTATTTCAACACATGCATGAGTAGGCTGGCTCACTTTTAAAGAAAAATGCATAGCATTGCATATCTTAAACGATGTGATTTTTGTGAAAACTATTTGGAGATAACTGAGCCGCCTACGTGTTTTATTTACATGTGACGTGCTAGAGCTCAGCTCGCACGATGTTTGATTTGTGTGATGCATGCATTAGTGCTGGAGCGAGAGCTCGCACTAGAGTTTTACATGCATAGGTGCTAGAGTATAACTCGCACCATATTTCATATGCTTTTTCGTGACACGGTGCTAGAGTCTAACTCGCACCAGATTTTACATGATTTTCATGACAGGGTGCTGGAGTATAACTCGCACCACATTTTATACACGATTTTCGTGACAGAGTGCTTGAGCTTAGCTCGCACTAGTTTTATTTGATTTACTGACAGTGTTAGAGCACCGCTCGCACTACTTTTCAGAGATCATACGATAAGCCGTGCTTGGAGCATCGGGTAGACTGTGTGTCACCGATTAAATAGGCTCGCACGTGCTCTTTGAGACATGGCATGTTAAAACAACCTGATGAGCCCGAACGAGGGATAAGGGTTAGAGATCCACCTGATGAGCCCGAACGAGGGATAAGGGTTGGAGATCCAGCTGATGAGCCCGAACGAGGGATAAGGCTGAGGGTCCACGGTGTACGATGTACCGTGCAAGTAGCATGGAGTACGATGTACCGTGTGGTATCTTTGTGATACGGGGTATCTTTGTGATACGGTATCTTTGTGATACGGGGTATCTTCGGATACGGCATCTTCGGATGCGTGAGATCGGATAAGACTGACGGGTTGGATTGACCCACCTCCCGGGCGGTTCCCGATCAGGGTGAGACCTCGCACACTGGGATCCGTGAAGCTAGAGGGACTCACGAGGACACATTGGCCTCGTCTCGCATGTCGACGATTTCGATGATTTAAACTGGGTTTTAAAATTAAATTTGCATGATGGTATTTCCATGCTTTTCAAACCCACGTGTGATGTAAACCGTTTTCATGGTTTTGTGTGAGTCAGGATCACCCGAAGGAGGGGTCGAGTCCTGACTTTATTGTGAAAATTTTAAATGAGAAAGAAATGATTTAAATGAATTGCATGTTGAATTTTTCGTGCAAACTCGATTTACATAGCATCATAATTCATATCATTTGTTTTAAAATGTGTGGAGAAAGGGTGGTTTATGCATGGCACCACGTTCATGTAGGTAGTATGGTTACCTACTTGTTCGTAGGATTGCCTTACTGAGCTTGATGTGCTCACCCCTTTCATTTTCTCCCACAGATAATCTCCAGTTGAAGTTGAGGCGACTCAGTACTGCATTCCGGATATCCGCTGCTGCCCATCAACATAAAGTATATACACTTGTACATATTATATCTACATAAGCATAGCACAGTAACATGTTTGTAAGTAACTTTAGGGGATGTATAAATAATGTAAACAATTATAAATGACTGGAGAAGAAATAAGTTAGATGGTAATTGAATGGTGGGACTGGCATTGACGCACAGCCCAATTATTAGTGGAGTGTTGGTCACGATTCGAGGACAGGTAAGAATTTAAGTAAATAATAAAACGCGAAAAATTAACTCTGATTTTTGGGTAGTTTGGGTCGTGACAGCCTATAAGCTCGATCTCCCACTCTCTCGAGTATCTCAAAAGGTCCTATGAAGCGAGGGCTCAACTTTCATTTCTTTGCAAATCTAGTAATACCCTTGGAAGGAGAAACTTTCAAAAATACGGACTCCCCTGCTGTAAACTCCAACGGTCTACGTCTCCTGTCAGCATAACTTTTCTGTCGACTCTGAGCTGTCCTCAACCTCTCACAAATCAATTGGACATCCTCAGAGGCCTGACGTATCAAATCGGGAGCGAATATCTGCCTGTCACCAACCTCCTCCCATCCTATAGAAGAACGACTTCTATGACCATACAAGGCCTCATATGGTGCCATCCCGATACTCGAATGATAACTGTTATTGTAGGCAAACTCTGCGAGTGGTAGGTGATCATCCTAGGAGCCTCTAAAATCAAGTACACAAGCTCTCAACATATCCTCGAGGGTCTGTATAGTCCTCTCTGACTGCCCATCTGTCTGAGGATGGAAAGCTGTACTGAATCTTAACTGGGTTCCCATAGCTTCCTGAAAATGTTCCCAAAAATGGGAAGTGAAGCGGGAATCCCTATCCGACACAATACTCACTGGGACACCATGCAATCTCACAATCTCGCGTACATATAGCTCCGCCAATCTACTCAGAGTATCGGTGACTCTCATAGCTAGGAAATGTGCCGACTTCGTCAATCTGTCAACTATCACCCAGATGGCATCATTTCCCTTGCGAGTCCTCGGTAAACCCATCACAAAGTCCATGGTGACATGCTCCCATTTCCAAGTCGGTATAGGTAGAGGCTACAATAACCCTGCAGGCTTCTGATGCTCTACCTTCACCTGCT
Source organism: Firmiana major (assembly GCA_033439115.1). Classification (NCBI taxonomy): domain Eukaryota; kingdom Viridiplantae; phylum Streptophyta; class Magnoliopsida; order Malvales; family Malvaceae; genus Firmiana; species Firmiana major. Next base: position 37,098,714 of record CM065909.1, read on the forward strand.
GACAGACGAGACATCTCGCAACAAACTCTGCTATATCTCTCTTCATCCCCGACCACCAGTATACCTTCCGGAGATTCTGATACATCTTTGTACTACCCGGATGCAAGGTATACCTCGACGAATGAGCCTCTGTCAAGATCAACCTCCTGATCTCAGTATCCTCGGGAACACATATCCTGTCTTAGAACCTCAGTAATCCGTCTGAACTCAACTCAAACTCAGTCTCAATACCCCTCTGCATCTGCCTGACTATCTTAATACAGTGCTGATCCTCATGCTGAGCCTATCGGATCCGATCCATCAAATCCGGCTCTAACCGCAGGCTAGCAATCATATAACCACTCTCAATATCAGGCGGAGTCACATCCAAACTGAGGCTCGCAAACTGCTCTAACAACTCGTGTTCCCGTACCATCATATAAGAAACCAACCCGAGGTGCTTCCTGCTCAACGCATCAGCCACTACATTAGCCTTACCCGGGTGGTATAGGATCTCACAATCGTAATCTTTCAGAAGCTCAAGCCACCTTCTCTGTCTCATGTTCAATTCCTTCTGCGAGAATAGATACTTGAGGCTTTTGTGATCGGTAAATACCTAAAATTTCTCACCATACAGATAGTGGCGCCATATCTTCAATGTAAACACTACGGCCGCCAACTCTAAGTCGTGGGTCGGGTAGTTCCTCTCATGATCCTTTAACTGCCTGGATTCATAAGCGACTACCTTCCCGTCCTGCATCAATACACAGCCCAGTCCTTAGTAAGAAGCATCTGTGTAAACAGAAAAACCTCCTGAGCTGGTAGGAATGGTGAGAATCAAACAGTGGTCAATCGACGGTTCAGCTCCTGAAAACTCTCCTCACATCTGTCGTCCCACTCAAATGAAACACTCTTTCGAGTGAGACGTGTCAATGGAGCAGCCAATCTCGAAAACCCCTCCACAAACCGTCTGTAATATCCAGCTAAACCCAGAAAACTCCTGATCTTTGTAACTGTCTGAGGCCTCTGCCACTATACTACTACCTCAATCTTGGATGGGTCTACTGACACACCATCCTTTGACATAATATGTCCCAAAAAGGAGATCTGCTCAAGCCAAAAGTCACACTTACTAAGTTTAGCATACAACTGCTTCTCACGGAGGGTCTTCAATACAATCCTCAGATGCTGCTCATGCTCCTCTCTGGACCTCGAATAAATCAGGATGTCATCGATGAAGACAATCACAAATCGATCTAAATAAGGCCGAAACACCTCATTCATCAAAGACATAAATGCTGCGGGAGCGTTTGTCAACCCGAATGGCATAACCATAAACTCAAAATGACCATAACGGGTGCGAAAAGCTGTCTTGGGTACATCTCCATCCCAAACTCTCAATTGATGGTACCCAGATCTCAAATCAACCTTAGAAAAGACCTGTGCTCCCCGTAGCTGATCCAGTAAATCATCAATCCTCAGAAAGGGATACTTGTTCTTGATGGTAGCCTTGTTCAACAATCGGTAGTCGATACACAATCGAAGGCTTCCATCCTTCTTCCTCACAAACAGAATCGGTGCTCCCCATGGTGACACACTCGGTCTGATGAACCCCTTCTCTAATAATTCCTGCAACTATTTCCTCAGCTCCTTCAACTCAACCGGAGCCATCCTGTATGGTGGTCTAGATATCGGCTCTGTACCAGGTGTCAAATCAATAATGAACTCTGTCTCCCGCACTGGCGGTAACCCTGGTAACTCTTTCGAAAATACATCTGGAAATTCACTCACAATTGGAATGTCTCTCAATTCCGGACGTGCCTTATCTATGTCAACCATATATGCAATGAACCCTTCAAAATACCATTTTCCACCATTAGTAACATAATTCATCATATAAGTATCCATTATTAATAAATAAATTTACCTCACAAATATGATGAATTACAACTATACTTTTCCAAATGCAATAATTATACGCTTTTTATTTCTTTTCAGCAAAACTTACAGTAAGACTATCTGTCCTTAGAAACATTACTGTCTTAGCATAGCAATCTAAAACAGCATGGTTTGCAGTCAGCCAATCCATCCCTAAAATTACATCAAAATCCCTCATATTCAGTTAGACAAGGTCGACTAACATGTCCTTTCCCCCTATACTCAGCCTACAATCTCTATATACATACTCAGTCAACTGACTGTCATTCATAGGTGTAGAGATTAACGATATTCTATCTATCAATGTAGGCTGTACATACTTCAACAATTTATGAGCAAATGAAGGCGATATGAAGGAATGTGTAGCACCAGAATCAAATAACACAAATGCTTCTAAATCAAAAATTAGGATAGTACCTTTAATCACATCAGCTGAAGCATCTGCGGTGTCCTAATCCAATGCATGCACTCGCCCTCTCCCCATAACTTGCTTCCCCTTCTCCTCAGCAGTGGCTCTTCTCCTAGGAGCAGGAGTCTCAACAGGAGCTCTCTCTGGCTCTTTGCCCTTCTGTGGGGCAGTAGCAATCATCTCGGGACAATTTCTTATGACATGCCCCGGCTTCCAACAATGAAAACATACCCCAGTAGTCGTCGGACAAGGCCTGGTACCATGAAATCTACCACATCTCCTACACTGCTTGGTAGTCGACCATGTCCCTCCAATAACTATACCTCTCGATGATGGTAAAGTCGGATATAAAAGAGGCTTACCCGTCCTCTCTTGTATCTCCTCAATCCGAGGTCTCTTATCAGCAAACCTCTGACCTCCTCTCCTGATCACCCTATCCCCTCCGGATCTCTTTCGATCTCTATCTCTAGCTCTGCTGACCTTCTCAAACTCTGAGGCACTCCACTCAAAATCTTGCTCACACAACTGAGCTCTATGTACTGCCTCCTCATAAGTAGAGACGTCAAACGGAGCTAACTTAGATCTGATGGCTGGTCTCAATCCATCTATGAATTTCTGAACCTTCCGACTCTCACTGCTCAATGTATCAAGGTCATACCTCCCCAAGGATATGAACCTCGACTCGTACTCATCAACATAGTGGTTCCCCTAAACTAAACTCATAAACTCCATCCGTAATCTCCGCTGTGCAGTGGCTGAAATATACTACCTTCTAAAAGCCTCTAGAAATATCTCCCAAGTAATCACTAAGTGTTAGGCTCTCAAGATAGACACAGTAGACCTCCACCAATGCTCTGCCTCGCCCTTCAGCATAAATACGGCAAAGGCAACCCTCTCAGTCGATGTACATCTGAAGAACCCATACAATTTCTCCATCTCATATATCCTATCCTCTGCAATAACCGGGTCCTTCACTCCTCTGAAAACTGGAGGTCTAAATTCTTGAAAGTGTCGTAATCTGTCTAGCTCACAGTCATAGCCCAGATCACTACCGCTCGACTGTAGAGTGACAAGAGAAGCTGTATCCTGAACCGGTGGTGGTGTAACAGTCTCTGTAGTCCGTTCAGTAGCAGTAGGCTGTCCAACTGGGCCTCGTCTATCACCAGCCCCTAACGTCTGTGTAACTATCTTAACAAGACTTTCTATACTTCGCTCAATCCTAGCGAAGCGTGCCTCAGTATCCCCTGATCTCTCAATGGGGTCTTGCGGAGCTTGGCCAGTCTCTGGCTCTGCACGGCTCTCGGGCCTACCTCTACGGCCCCTAGCACGTGAACTTGCCCCTCTACCACGGTGAGTGATAGGCATAATGCCTAAGTTCCTGCATCCACAACCATTTATTAGCCTAGTCCCATATTAGTATACACAGTTATATCTAAACAAAGCACAGTATTATGGGGATTTGATTTCTTAACTATTATTACTGACTCATATCCGACCAACTCTAGCTCTGATACCAACTTTTGTCACGACCCAAATTACCTAAAATCACTACAAATTTTTTTCACTTTTTCTATACTTCTCACCTCCTCGTGACAATTCCATTTTTTTAACGAGTTGGGCTATGAGTCAGTAATAATCCCAACTCTTATCCCATTTGATCATATCATTCTTACCATGGTAATCATATTAGAATTTCAAACAGTGTAATAATAAGTACATATATTATACAACTGTATGTACATATGTTTTCATATATTTACATCCCCCATAATTATATTCGTTACAAAACTGTGCTATTAATTGTTTAGATACAAAACTGTACAATGTGTATACCTGATTCGCGATGGGAGCAGCGGACAACTAGGGATGCAGTCTCTATCTGCTCTCGACTACTGTAGGTGCTCTGTGGAGGGTGGAAAATGAAAGGGTGAGCATAAACATCTCAGTAAGGCAATAATGTAAGCAGGTAGATAACTATACTATCTACGTGCTGATAATATCATGATATAAAACATTTATATTTGGAGCATGAGATATGACTAAAACGATGCCATATGTATGTATATCATATAAGAGAAATCATGAAATTAACATATAAAATCAACATGGAAAAATCATCATGTATAATATCTCATGCTCGTCACATTAAAACTTACTAGTTTCATTATAAACTCTTCACTTTAAAACTCATTTGTTTAATCATAAAATCATCACATCAAGGTTAAACCCATTACTCGGGAATACCTTGATTCTTTAAATCACATCTCTTTTAAAAACATAAAACGGGACATTACCCGTCCTTCGGGTTTGTCCTGGTCCATCCAGACTGTATGATATCATGTGAGGCATGTAGGTTACTGTATGAAAATCGAGGACTATGGCCATACTTTATCCCTGTGATCCCAGGCTACACGGATCCCGGTGTGCGGGGCATCACAACTGCAACGAGAGGTGGGGTCAATTCCTACCAGCCAGAATAGCAAGTAACATCATAGAGTCATCATGACTGCACGGTACAGCACACTCCGCGTGACATACACGGTACATCGTACTCCGTGGACCCATATCATAGTTTGGGGGTGCCAGCCGTAGGTCTTATCCACCCCAATACTATGTCGATAACCAACCCATGTCTCAAAGTATACGTGTGAGCATCTCAACTCTCTACGACACACAGTCTACAGGTGGTTTCCGCACGACCATATGCATGTCAACTCACGTCTAGTGCGAGCGAAGCTCCAGCACCACGCTATGCATATCATGATATCTAAAATATCGTGCGAGCAAAGCTCCAGCACAGTTTTGTGCACACACAAATTTCTCGTACGAGCAATGCTCCAGTACGACTTTTTATGAGAAATAAATCAGTAAACTTGAGTGCGGGTAAGACTCTAGCACTCTTTTTTACTTGTATAAATAGATAGGTGGCTAAATCTTGATAAAACATCTTTTAAAATAGTAACCGGTACAAACCGGTACCCTTTCGTATATTTCATGAAATCAATAGCCAACCTATTTGCATATTTGCTTAAATCAAAGCAATATAATCATATAAAACATTAAAACATGACAATCATGTAATTTATCTGCCTTACTACCCTTTTTATAAATTTTACTCCCGGGGGCAAAATCATCTTTTTCTTTATTCACCTATGCCCCAATTTTCACAAAATTATTATTTCGTTTCTAGATAGTTTAAGTAATTCTAGACCCTATAAATCCCCTTAAAATTACGTATAGGTATCTCTATGCACCTATAAAATTCTCTTACCTGGAATCGCGCGTAGACTTAACCTGCCTCGATGATACCGAATCTCTCAGCCCAAATGCGCGCCAACCAAAGGTACGTAACTGCATATAACCACACAGTTGAGGTCAATTCAATTATCTTGATCAGTATATCGCATTTACTGACCAACTTAAGGTATTGGGCCCTATCTACCTTATTGGGTCTCAGCCCATTTTTAGCCCCTTTTATTTTTATTAATTCCCTTTTTCGAGTATACCGGGCTCATGCAGCTTACCGATAATTATCGGGCTTCGTTCCAAACTCATTGGATAGCCCGTATACCATTTATGGCAATTACATTACAATTCCAAAAAATATTCCTTTCTATACGAAATTAATCCATAATTTTGTAAAAAATTTCAAGTTCTATATTAAAGAACTCATATTGTCGAAATTAAAATGTACTTACCTGATACGATGTGGGGTACAAAAGTCAGAGCTCAATCGGCTCTCGTTCGGTCTCTGCCGTAAAGCTGCACAGTTAGGTAAATCCGGTTACTTTCCATTAAAATAATATTAAATAAATTTTCAGAAATTTACCCATAGGTCAATCTCGACCCTCGGTCAACTTACCCGAATCTCGAGTCGTCCCCGATAAATTTTCTTTCCTTTTCCCTTTTTTTTTCCTTTCTTTTCTTTTCTTTTCTTTTCTTTTCTGTTCCTCTTTCCTTCCTTTTCCCTCCTTTTCCTTCCCTTTCCTTCCGGCCAAACGGTGCTGTTTCTGCCACTTTGCCGTCGCCGACGTTTCCGGCGGTCTTATCGACCGATACCGATCTCAAAAGAACCGGCTCCTCCCCCTGAACGCGTCGATGGTTTCCTTTCAAGCCCAGTCACGGTGGTTCGCCGGGAATCAGCCCGTTTCTCCCTCGGTCTTCCTTCGCTCCGATCGGCGTCCTCCGGTCACCTGACGGCGCGTTTTCGATGTCCACGTGATCGCCGACCTCTCCTCTTCCTCCTCGTGGCTTCGTCGGAGGTTGTCGGTCGTCGGTGTGCTGGGATCGTCGTCGGTTCGCACGGGTCGCAGTCGGTTTCATTTTTTTTCGGGTTCTCTCGAGTTTTTTTGAATTTTAGCCTCTTTTTTTATTATTATTATTATTTAACAATTTGTTTTATTATTAAAATATTCATTAAAATATTCAAATATATTCTAAAAATATCTACAACTATATTATTTTATTCCAAATAAATAAATTTAGTTTAATTTAATTTGTTTATTATATTTTTAATCATTTTTTTGTATAATTTCTCCGTATTTTCGGGATATTGTTCCGGGTGACTTTTCGGTATTTCTAAAAATTCTGGATCTTGATCAATTGGACTTGAAATTGTATAATTTCCTCATTATTGATTAAGATATTTTAAATCCTTATTTTTAATTAAATGTTTCTTATCGAATTTATCTTGAAATTCTATCTTTTGACCGTTTTACCCCTGTACTTGTTTCGAAACCAAATTAACCTAACTTTCCTTCATACATCCACCATCTTTTCTTATTTAATTTCGTATTTTCAGTAAACTTCATTTTTGATCCTTTCCGTTTGGCCTGTGACCATTTCGATCTGTATTAGGCTACTTCCAACGTTCACCGAGATTTCATTTTTATTCTACTTGCAAATTGTATTTCAGTCAAAGCTCTTCTTATGATTCATTGAATATATGAAAATGTACATCACATGAATCATAAGGAAATACATCAACAGATAATAAAAGTGGGTCTTACATAGGGCCCCTGTAGTGCTTGACTCTACCTGTGTGGTAGATGTCTTGCTACTTGTGGTTAATGATGATAATGTTTTGGTAGTATCTCGTGTCTGCGAAGCACGCATGAATGTTTCCCGAGCGGAGAGTGCCTTTGGTGCCAGTGCCCTAGCTAGGTGCCAAAGAAAGTACAAAAGATAAATACTACACATGTTTTTATGAAAGTGTTGTACAACCCTGATCCAGTCTATAGCCCCCTTATCATGGCCATAGGTATGATTGACTCTCTATGGAGAATGACACGTATCGCTTGACTTAGTTATAGCCTAGTCTCCACGATTATGATTATAAATGACGATTATGAGATTTATGACAAATGTTTACGAACAATTATGTTTTATGAAATATTTATGAATGACGATAATTTTATGAAATCATCCATGATTTATGAAAATTTTATGAAACAGTTAAGCATGTTATTGATTTAAAGAAACTCATGCTTTATATTTTTTTATGATGACTATACACGAAATGAAAAGTTTACACATCTTTTAAAAGATTGGTTTATGAATAATTTTACATACTTTTACATATTAGGACTATTTTAATTGTATTTTCTTACTAGACTTTTTCCCAAAAGCTCACCCATTCACCTATCAGATTGTTTGCAGTGAACTGCAGTTGATAAATTGCTGCGTAGACGACGTAAACTGACGGATACGAGATTCCCTAGACTACTTTTTGTACATGCGTGAGGTATACATTTCTGTCTCTTTACCAGACCATTTGTATGCATAGGCGTCTATTGAAAGTACTGTGTCGAGATGTAATTTGTATAAGGATAAAATAAATGAAATATTTTAAGGATTGATTTTTGGGAGTAACTAGACGTGTTTGGAATATGTAGAATGATTTGATGATATGACTTGGAAAGCATATCTGATAGTTGTGGATAGCTAGGGTTGATATTGTGAGAAATTGCAGGTGGGTAGGCTTATATATTAGACGTTATGCTGCCGAAATTTCTATCGGCCATATAAAATTCAAATGTTAAACTTAAATATAATTATGGATAAAAAGGTAAGAAAAAGGATTGACACTGAACAGGAATACAACCTAAGTGAATAAAGAATTAAATTGCAAGCCGAAGTTTTCAAAAAAAAAATTTCTCCCGAATTTTTATAGGTCAAGGGTCGTTACAGTTTAAGGTGGTATCAGAGAGAAGGTTGTCTAGTACTATCAGTGTCAATAATAAGGATAAGATTACATCTCAAATGTTTGTGCTTGTCTGGTTGTAGACTAAGTATACCTAATGAAGTTAAAACTTAATGTTTGGTTTACATGTGGAATTAGATCACGGGCTAAAGGCCGCAGGAGGTAGGCCTGAGAATCATGCAAAGTTGTCATATGAGATTCATAAATGATACTGAAAATGAAACTGATATTAAGCGTGCTCCATCAGGTCTTGTGGAAAGGACAGATGGTACTGAGATACACTTTGCTAAGACTGAGCGGAGTATTGAACATACTATGGGAAAAATTGGGACATTGACTATGTTAGGTGATGGGGTAGACAGAAGAATAGACAGACAGATTACTTTCGATACATCCACACAGCCTATAGAGATGTTTTAGAACTACAAATATGCCTACTCCTGTATCTCCACAGGAGAATGATGATGACTTGGGTTAGGAGTAGGAGCTACACGAGATGAGGCAGTTTCAGAAGTGCAAATCGCCATTGTTAAATGGGATAAAGGACCCAGTAGTTATAGAGAACTGAATGAATGAGATTAAGGAAACTACGAATGGAATTTATGGGTCTAGCACAAGGAAATCGATCTGTCAAGGAGTATGAATTATGATTTGTTTCCCTGAAAAGGTATGACCCAATGTTATGAGCGGTGAAGTTAAGAAATGTCTGTGAGTTCACTAACGGATGGAGACCGAGCTGATTTTGGAGGATAATATGCTATTACATACTGGATTTAAGAATCCAATTGTAATGGAAAAACTGAAAAATTAAATTGAAAAACTTGTAAGGATTCTTAGAGTATGACTGTGAGCTTAATAAACTGGGGATAGTTTTAAGAGTTTAGGCCTTCATTTTTCAACAAGGTTAAGAACTCAGTGATTCAGAGTGTTGAATGAATGAGATAGAAAAGCTTGATGATTTTAGAAGTAACTCTACTGAGAAAGTTGCTTTTGTAACTTTTGTGTTAAATGATGAGAGAAGCTACACGGGTTTTCAGAGTGTGCTACTATAAAGAAAGTAGTCTTTGCAGCATCAGTATCGAAATGGAAAGTCGAACTCGAAGGGAAGTTCCCCGATTTAATCCGAGAGCCGACATCAAAAAAGTTCATGAGATATGTTTCTGAAGGCCTTTAGACGGCAACACATTTCGAATGAAACAAAGTGGCAATTATGGATGAAATGATTGCAATCGGACATAAAGTAACAAGTCTATGGATGATTATGAAATTAAATTGATAGCTTTAGAAGAAGAATTGCAATCGGACATAAAGTAACAAGTCTATGGATGATTATGAAATTAAATTGATAGCTTTAGAAGAAGAATAATTAGGATAAGTAGGGATGTGAAATGGAGGAAGTCCAGGAAACTCATAGGATATACTGAGATTCTCAGTCGAGTTGAGTTAGCTTCACTAGATGTCATTTTGAAGGAGCAGTGCGCAAGGCGTAACTATGAGAATATGAGATATATACTCTAGAAGTTACTAAGAAAATGATAAGGTAAAGAGAGTGACAGAAAAATGATGTACTAAGAAAGCAGTGAGAGTGATAGAGTAAAGTCACTGTAACTAAAAAATGAATCACATAACTAAAAGTATAAGTGAAGGTCACACTACTTATGTGATCGATAAAGTTAGGGTGTTTTTGGATTAAAAAAACACCCCAGTAGACAGAGGAATTTTTGACACGTATTCAGATGATCTATCAGAGTTAGCATTAAATTGATAGGTGAAGTTCTGAAATTGATTTAGCACCTGACATTGAATTAATTATTCAGACCACTGTACTCAGTGGCTTTGATTGAACTAGAAATGCTGAAGAAACAATTATAAGGATTGTATGAAAAAGGAGATTATCGAATCAGGTGATTCACTTTGGTGTGTACTGGTATTAATTGTTAAGGAGACCCGAAGTCTTCAGGGTCACGATATGTCAAGAACGAGAGTTAATTAGATTCTCCCAAAGCAGAAATTATGGATCAGTAGGAAAGACCCAAAACTGTTAAAGATGATTCAGAGTTTGAGATATGGGGAGACCTTGGAATATGAATTACGTATCGAGTCTAAAGATTGTAAATTGCTCATGCTTATGTTTCGAATGCGAGACTTAATTGAAATAAAGAAAGAGCTCTGATATAATTGATGTACGAAATTAGACATGTTTGAAATGTGATAGATTTTGAATAGAAGTTACATTGGAATAAGAGGTGTATGCAAAGTAAGAATATCTCTGTTATGTGAAGTGATTCGAAATGAAGTGAGATGAATTGAGAATAAGTTCTGACTAAAGGATAAATGTGAAATCGTGAAAAATTATGATATCCTACTTTCTATTGGGATTGAACCTTAACTCCTTATATCCATACCCAGTTTATGTGGTCAAGTCTGATGGCTAAAAAAGGTATTTCAAAATACCTCCCCGCCTAAGAGACTTGACAGTGTCTAGAAGTACCATAATCCATAACCTACAAATTGAAGTTGACAGTCATCATATTCATGTTGGAAGTTAGGATACCATTATTTGTGAAGGTGAAGAAATGAATTTCATCCTAACGAAATCGTATGAACTATGGAATATGGATCAATGGTTCAATATCAAGTGCAAAGAAATGCTATGTGGGAACGTAGATTTTAGGTAGTAATTGAAAATCGTCAACATAAAATTTATCATTGTATATTGTAAGATTTTTTATTGGCTGGAATCAATCTTTTTGAAGTGATTGTGGTTTAGTAAAAGAAAGAGAAAAGTATCTTAACTTGAGGATATGAATTGATATTTATTCAAATCGATCCAGGACAATCCTTAAACTTCCACATGGAGTGCTATTAATTTGTTAATGATGAGAGTGATTAATTTGTGATAATGGTTCCAAAGATCGAGGAATCAATGAGATTATGTGATGTATGTGATTGGTGTTTGGAGTTGTGATATTGATATGAATTTTATTATTTGGAGTTATAATGATTGAAATTATCGATTGATTTTTTTTCTATTGTTCCTAGGCTCTAACTTTTAGTTGGAGTTAATAGTGTATTGGCTAATAGAAAATTTTGGATTATGATATTATAAGCTCTGCGAAGAGTTTCATCGTCATCTATAATTGATTTATGAGACTTGAAAGCTATTAATATTTGAGATTAGAGATGAGTTGGATACTCATAGATTTATGTTTGAATTTGTTGGGTGTGAAAAGCTTATGTTTATTACAAATTTCTGTTATATTGATTTCATCTTTATCGTAATGTATGATGGTCAACTAATGATAAATATTTTGATACAGTGAAAAAGAAAAGGAAATCAATATCCAATAGTTTATAAGTAACTAGAAACATTGTTGATATCATTATTCAGATTTAAAGTTTTATGTGGTTATAATTACTTAACATGATTTGGAAATTTTATTCTAGGAAATTTGGTGAACAAGAAATTATGTTGATCCCGGATAATGTTATGAACAATAACTTTAAGGTTTTCACGATTATATTCGAATTACATATTAGAGGGAGCAGTTGAAGTGTGATTGGATTTAAGTTGCAAACTTTGGGATTATTGTTAATTTAACAAGTGGTTGATCTTTAATATGGAGGTTAATTTTGATTGAAACCCATAGTAGTAAGTACATTCTGCATCCTGGTAGTACCAAAGTCGACGAAGGCTATTTTGGTGGCTTGAAATGAAACGGGATGTTGCAGAGTTTGCTTATAACAACAGCTATCATACTAGCATCGGGATGACATCGTATGCCTTGTATGGTAGAAGATGTAGGTCTCCAGTGGCTTAGGAAGAAGTGGGAGACAGAAAGATTTTGACTCTCGATTTGGTGGAACAGGCATCAGAAGGTGTTCGGATAATCTGTGATAGACGTAAGGCCACATAAGTAGGCAGAAGAGTTATGCTAATAAGCATGGGAGGCCACTTAAGTTTCAGATTGGGGGATTTCGTGTTTCTGAAAGTATCCCCAAGCAAGGGTATTATGAGCTCTGGAAAGAAAGGGAAACTGCGTCCTCGCTTCATTTGGTCCATTTGAGATTCTAGAGAGAGTGAGAGACGTAGCCTACAGACTTGCCTTACCACCGTAGCTTTCTAAGGTACATAATGTCTTTCACGTCTCGATGTTAAGGAAATATAATCTGGATCCCTCACACATCATTGAGTATGAGCCCTTGAGCATTCAAGAGGATATGAGCTACATTGAGTAACCTATCTGGATTTTGGACAGAAAGGAAAAAGGCACTTCGATCGAAAATTATTCCTCTAGTAAAGGTTCTTTGGCAACACCATTCGGTTGAAGAAGCTACATGGGAGCTAGAAAACCTTATGAAGGAGAAGTACCCTCCTCTATTCTGAAGGACCAAGATGAATTTGGAGGACCAAATTCTTTAAAGGTGGGGAGAATGTAAACACCGCAAAATTTTCTATACTTAATTAGACAATAAAATTAAATGAAAATGTGTTATAAGAAAATATATATATATATAGTTTTGTTAAATTGAAAATGTATTTAAAAATAATAAAAATAAATACAAAAATATATTATATATTTGTTATTTTGAAAATGTAATTTAAAAATAAATAAATAAATAATATATATAATAAAAATAAATAAAAATAAAAAATATATAAAGTATAAAAAATGAAAACAGTGTCACGCGATATCGCGCGACACTGAAAAGGATTCAGGGAAGGGAATCGAAATTTCCCTTCCCCGATCGAGAGAAGTAGCGATAGGGAGAGGTAGAGGCCATCGAAAAAGAGACCGAGGAAGACGACAGAGAGGGATGAAGGCTGCCAACGCCGACCCAGGCGAGAAATGCCGACGGAAGGAGGGAGAGAAACGGCGAGACCGAGAGAAAGAGAGGGAAAAAGAGAGAAAAGAGAGGCAAACAGAGGTCGGAGGAAGGGAGAGGACCTCGCCACCGGCTAGAGGAAGGGCTGAATCACCATTGTCGGTGACGTAGAGGCACCGAACGACGAAAGGAAGAAATCGGCAGCGAGGCTGAAGGGAAAAGAGGCTGGACCGACCACTTTTCGGCCAGTCCTGGCGAAACCGACACCAGATCCGTAAACTGGATGACCCCGCGAACCTGCAGGAGGAGGAAGCAGGCAAAGAACAAGCCGGTAAAGCTCTGAACGGCGAAGGATAGAACCAAACTGAATTGAACCGAGTTGAACCGGTCCGAACTGGTCCGTACCAGTTCAGCCAGAGAAAAAAAAAAGAGAAAAAAAGAAGAAGAAAGAGAAAAGAAAAATAAAAAGAGGAAAAAAAGGAAAAGGAAGAGGAAAATTTCGAAGAGGCTTCGGTTTGACGGTAGACTGGTAAGCGGTCGAAAAAGACTGTTTAAATTGTTAGAAAAATTATTTAAATTTATATATGAACGAAATTGATCCGGTTTGGAAATATGTGTGTGTAGCATGACAATGAGCTATGAACGAGAGATCGATATAGTCTCGATTTATGTGTCATCACGAAATCTTAGGTAAGCGAATCTCACTTACTACCACTGGTATAAATATACGAGTTAAAAATTAATCGCATAATTTTTGGATTAATTTCGTATAAATTACGTTATAACCGGAATTGAAAAATTGACTATCACAAACGATATCATAAACTATCCAAAGAAATTAGAAAATGTTAAAAATGACGTGATGGTGATAGTAGACCATGTATGTCAGCTAAACGTCTATAATGGGCTCAGCTTGTGTAACAATCGGCTTAAACTCATTTATGATCTAATGGACGACCTATAAATTGTAATTGAGCTTAAATAGTTAAATGGATTTTAAGGATTGAATAAGGGAGTTGAAACAGGCTTAGGATAGAGGTAGTTACATTAAGGGACTATAAGTGTATGACCCGTATTTTCATATCCTGAGTATGCATTCATTTATGTAATGTAAATCATGAGTGATGTAAGGTCCGTAATCCGATGTACATACTTGTTATATGAATCCGTGATGTACACGTAAGTTTCATTAAGTATGAATGATAAGAAATAGACCTTTTGAAGAGAAAAATGTGTATTGAATGCAAAATGAGTAGTGTGGTAAATTGAAGTGAAGTTAGCTTTGAGAAAATGGGATGAAAATGGCTAAGTATGACTGCAAAACAATAGGAGATCGATCTCTAATGAAAGGAAGATCGATCTTAGAGGCATTTTTGAAGTAGGAAATCGATCTTCAGTCCAAGCAGATCGATCCCCTTAAGCCTCAGCCTGAAGCAGATCAATCTCATTACCCTGACAGATCAATCTGTAAAGCTCTCGGCCTGGGAGAGATCGATCTCATGTTCTTCGATAGATCGATCTCCTAAGATTGAAAACTGGATTCTAAAAGGCTAAAAACAGCTGCAGATCAATCCCTCACTTAAGGAGATCGATCTCATCAATGCAATTTCTATAAAACAGGACCTGCTGAACTGCAGTTCATGGGAAAACATCAAACCTTTCCATATTTTGCAACCAAGTGACCTAACTTCCTCTTTAGACCATCAATACTTTCCTTAGAGATTTGAAAGGAGTTCATTTCATCAAAGTTGTTCATAGAGTGGAGAAGAACAACATAGTTGGAAACGAGAAGCTGAATCACTAAATCGAAAGAGAAAAAAAGTTTTTCCTCAAAGTTATGAAAAAAGAGAACAGCTGAGATTGGTAAGATTTCAATGCATCAATCTCAGATATGTGATCTATATACTTGTATGAGTTGATTGATATATAGATTTATGATTAAAATGTAATAAACATGCTTAAACAAAGATAAGACCTAGAATCGATTTAATGATGGAAAATCAAGTAGGCATGGTTTAATCTAGATTTGAGCATGTAAAGGTGTTATTGAATATGTATATATGCTGGTGTAACAATTTGGTGAAGTTCATGTGTTAAAAATGGAAATGGCTAAAATTGAGTATAGTGGTGTTTGATGAAATGCACAATAAAATGAAAATGGTGAAATTGAGGTATTATAAGCTTAATATCGGTTTAATATGAATCGATAGACTTGAGGAGTCTAATGGATTCTTGAAAACAAGTTATATACTCGAAATGGACTCATAAAAGGATAAAGTCCAAATGGTATAAAGAGGTCAAATGAGATATAAATGGCCAAATGCATTGATTTGAACATCATGCCAGTAAAATGAGGTATACTGATGTGTGTAGTATATGATTTCAGCTCCAGAAGATGTAATTGGAGTCGATAGAGTGGATCACGAGAAGCGAGAATCGAAGGAAGGCGATTCAAGCGTGATTCGAGGAAAGGGACTTATGCGAGCTATAGAGATAGCTATACATATGTTTTCTTAGCTGTTGTGTGCGAATGTCTGCGATAAATACATATATATGGATATATCTAGATAGAAGACTACGAATGAGAACAAGTTTATAATATGAGCTACATGACTTCTATGATTGTTGTGAAAAGAGGTTTTTGCAAACGTTTTGAAAAAGAATAACATTATATGGGCTTCCGATTTTGATAATTTGCATGAAATATTTTTAACGAGTGATTGAAGGGAGAGTTGCCCTGTCACTCATACATCGAGCCCCTTCTATTTATTTCTGTGTGAAATTGTGCTAGAGCATGAGAGGTAACGGTAGAGTGACCATGTCACGACCCAAATTACCTAAAAATCCCTACAAATTTTTCGCTTTTAATTTCCTTACCCGTCGTGAACAGTTATACTACGAAACAGTTGGGCTATGATTCGGTGTTAGTCACCTCTCCCCTATTTACCATTCAATTTCCATATTTCATTTACATATCGATTTATTTAAACTAAATACATCCCCAATATTACATTCATATATAGTACTGTGCATCTATATGTTCAGATACGAAATTATACAAATGTGTATACCTGGTCTTGCTAAGAAGCAGCGGATAACCGAGATGCGAGACTATTGTCGCTCTCGTCTACTGAATATACCCTGTGGGGTGGAAAATGAAAGGGTGAGCGAAACGTGCTCAGTAAGGCAATAATGTAAGCAGGTAGATAACTATACTATCTACGTGCTGATAATGTCATGATGTAAAAATCGTTTACTTTCGGAGCATGAGGTAAGATTAAAACAATGCCACATGTATGTATATATCATATACAAGAAATCATGAAATCGACATATAAAGCACACATGGAAAATCATCATGTATGACATCTCATGCTCGTCACATTAAAACTCATTTATTTCATCATAAACTCTTCACTTTAAAACTCATTTGTTTAATTATAAAACAACTTCATCAAGGTAAAACCCATCTCTCGGGAATACCTTGATTCATCAAATCACATCTCTTTTAAAAACACAAATCGGGACTACCCCTCCATCGGGTTTGTCCTGGTCTATCCAGACCGTATGATATCATGTGAGGCATGTAGGTTACTGTATGAAAAATCGAGGACTATGGCCATACTATGTCCCTATGATCCCAGGCTACACGGATCCCGGTGTGCGGGGCATCACAACTGCAACGGGAGGTGGGGTCAAGTCCTACCCGCCAGAATATCAAGTAACATCATAGAGTCATCATGACTGCACGGTACAGCGTACTCCGTGTGACATACACGGTACATCGTACTCCGTGGACCCATAACATAGTCTGGGGGTGCCTGCCGTAGGTCGTATCCACCCCAATACTATGTCGATAACCAACCCATGTCTCAAAGTATGCGTGCAAGCATCTCAACTCTCTGTGACACACAGTCTACAGGAGGCTTCCGCACGACTATATGCATGTCAACTCACGTCTAGTGCGAGCGAAGCTCTAGCACCACGCTATGCATATCATGATATCTAAAATCTCGTGCGAGCGAAGCTCCAGCACGATTTTGTGCACACACAAATTTCTCGTACGAGCAATGCTCCAGTACGGCTTTTCATGAGAATAAATCAGTAAACTTGAGTGCGAGTAAGACTCTAGCACTCTTTTTACTCGTGTAAATATGATAGGTGGCTCACTTTTAATAAAACATCTTTTAAAATAGTAACCGGTACAAACCGGTACCCTTTCATATAATTCATAAAATCAATAGCCAACCTATATGTAAATTTGCTTAAACCCAAGCAATACATTCATATAAAATATCAAAGCATGAAAATCAAATAATTTATATGCCTTACCACCCTTTTTGTAAATTTTACTCTCAGGGGGCAAAATCGTCTTTTTTTCCTTTATTCACTTATGCCCCGATTTTCAAAAAATCATTATTCTGTTTCTATATAGTTTATGAAATTCTAGACCCGGTAAACCCCCTCAAAATACGTATAATTACCTCTATGCACCTACAAAATTCCCTTACCTCGATTTTCCTATCGAATCTGACCTTTTCTCTGATATCACGTCGCGCAGTCCGATCTGCTCTCAATCCAATGTTCGAAACTGCGTATAAATGTTTCTCAAGTCAGATATTATACAATTTAATTGTATTTAATACTTTCTGGGCTTAATTTAAATCATTGGACTCATTTACCCCTATTGGGCCCGATTGCACCTTAATGGGCCTTACTCGACCTTAAGCCCGTTTTCCACTTAATTTTCACATTATCGAGGCCTATTGGGCTCATTGGGCCCACCAACAATTTATTGGGCCTCGTTCTAACTCTCGAATAGTTAAATTTATTATTTACGACAATTTATCTAATTTTCCATAATTTAATTCAATTTATGCGGAATTTAAATTCATATCACGCATAAAGATGTAAATTGTCGTAAATAAGGGTCACTTACCCGAGATTCCATGATAGTATGAAATTCGAGGCTGTCTCGAGTTCTCGGTTGATGCCAATCGTCGAGCTACATAATTTCACAATTTTTCGGGTAAGTTTTCAGCCCAAAATTAATTAAATTAAAAACTCCGAAATTTAAATCGGGTCAATTTCGACCACTACTGACTTACCCGTAGCTCGATTACCTCACCGGGATTTTTCCCCAATTTTTTTCTCTTTTTCTTTTTCCCTTTTTCTTCCTTTTTCCTTCTCTTTTTGGCTGAACCGATTCAGTCCGGTTTAGACCGGTTCAGACCACCGGTTCAGCTCGGTCCGGTTCGGTTCAGTTTGGCCGGTTCAGTCCGGTTCGGCCGGTTCAGTCCCCATTTGGTCATTCCGGTGCCGTCCGACCGGTTCTCGGTGCCTCACCACCGCCGTTCGACGAGTCTGCACCTGGGCATCCAAGATCGGGCCTCGGTTGGAGTCGAAACGTAGCCATCGCCGATGAATTTTTCCTTCTCCCCCGTGGCTGTCACCTCCCGATCCGACGGATTCCGGCGATTTCGCCGGCCAATACCGGTCTCAAAAGAACTGGCTACTCTTCCCGATCACGCAGGTGCCCGCCGTTCGCCCCCAGCTGTCGTGGATCGTCGGGACCGACGATGTTTTCCTCGCGGGCTTCTCTTCCTCCGTTCGGCGATTTCTGGTCTCCTTGGCTCGCGTCGCCGGTGCCAATGGCTTCGCCGGTCGCTCCTCTTCCTGTTCGGCTGTTCGTCGGAGCCGTCGATACCCGGTGGTCGTCAGTCGGAGGGGCCACGTGCGGCATCCATTTCCTCGGTTTCCCATTTTGATTTTCTCTCTCCCCGATTGTTTTCAGATTTCCCCCCTTTTTTATTTATTTATTTATTTATTTATATTTATAATTTATTTTAATATTATTTAATTGATTAAATTAGTCTAAAATATTCAAAATATCTATAAAAATTTATATTTTATTCATTTAGTCTATAAATTAATTTCTCGGTATTATTTCGGCTTCCCGGTATAATTTTTAATTATTGTCGGGATTTATTTTTTCGAAATAAAAATCCCGATTAATTTCGATAAATTTATATCTTGATCAATTTAACCCGAAATAAATTCATTTCACCTTTATTGACCAAGATTTCTCAATCCATTATTTTTAATTAAATTTTCTTATCCAATTTACACCGGCTTTCGATCTTTTGACCGTTTTGCCCTCCATGTGTTCGGGATTAATTTAAACCGAGTTCCCTTCACGAATACTCATTCATTTCGCATTTTAAATTCTTACCTCCTGTCCGAATCCCGTTTCATTTAATTCAGGACCAATTTCAATCCTTTATAAGAAATTACGATCTAATTTTCGGGTCTTACATAATCTCCCCCACTTAAGGAATTTGGTCCTCCAAATTAGAACCAAGTTAGTTGGATCCATAACCATCGTATCATACTTCTTTAATTCTCGGGTGACCTTTTTCCAGAGTGTAATACTACCAAAGGACTTTAATTAGGGAGATCGTCTTAACCTCATTACTTTCTCTTTCCTGTTTAATGCCCGAATCAACCTTTCAATATACTTATATTTGCATTAAGCTGAACTGTTGGATCTCAGATCCTATCACCTATGCTGGATCTGGATAGTATTTCCGAAACATCAAAAGATGGGACACATTGTGGGTGCCTGCTTATTCAAATGATAACGCCAACCTACAAGTCTTATCTCCCACTTGTCCAATCTCTCAAAAGATTCAATCCAGCGAAACTCAATTTACCTTCTTCTAAAAGTTCGCTATGTCCTTATTCTCTTAGGACAAGTAACTTTCAACCATACCAATTCAGCAAGGGTGAATTCCAATACTTGTCTATCTGCTCTGAAGTGTTCTTAATCTCTCATCCTTAACTAAACATCCTCAGAGACTTATTATCCAAAGTCGAAAATAATTCTATCTGTCACCCACTTTTTCTTATCCAATTTGGGGAACAACCCCTACAGTCATACACTGCCTCATATCTTGTTATCCCGATACTCAAGTGGCAACTGTCACTATTGACGAATTCGATTTGTAATAATTGTTCATCCCAGGAGCATAAAAAAAATCAAGGGCACACGCTTTCATTGGATCCTCCAGAACCTGTACAGTCCTCTCTGACTGACCACCTGTCCGAGGATGGAAAGCTGTGCTAATACTCAGTCGGGTTCCCATAGCTTCCTGAAAAATATTCCCTGAAGTAAGAAGTGAAACGGGAATCCCTATATGATACCATGCTCACTGGAACGCTACATCATGTTCCACAATCTTCCTTATACATAAATCCTCATACACACTCTGAGTATCTGGGGATTTCATAACCAGAAGGTGGGTAGACTTAGTCACTCCATCGACTATCATCCAAATAACCTCGTAATTCACCTGGATTCTCTGTAACCCATCACGACTTTCTTGGTGCCTTGCTCTCATTTTCCAAGCCGTGTCGATATAGGTAGGTGCTGCAATAACTCTGTAGACTTTTAATACTCTACCTTATTCTGCTGATATACTAGTCACTTTTCCACAATCTCTACCATGTCTCTTTTCACATCTGACCACCAATACCCTTTTCAAAGATTTCATATATTCTTTACTTTCCTTATGCACTGTATATCCCGAAGAGTGAGCTTCTGACAATATTACTATCTCATCAACTGTGGTCCTAGGGAGCACTTATACTGTCTCTGAACCTCTCTGTAAACCATCAACACACTCTGTGAACTCTGTCATTGTACCCTTCTGAATCTGATCCCAGACTATCGACATCATGTCGATCATCACGCTAAGCCTGTCAAATCC
Organism: Firmiana major; assembly: GCA_033439115.1. Classification (NCBI taxonomy): domain Eukaryota; kingdom Viridiplantae; phylum Streptophyta; class Magnoliopsida; order Malvales; family Malvaceae; genus Firmiana; species Firmiana major. The sequence continues at coordinate 37,119,838 of CM065909.1, forward strand.
GGGCACTCTCATCCAGTTCTAGTCTCAGGCTAGCTGTCACACAATCACTGTCATCATCAGAAGGGGTCACATCAATACTGAGGCTCACAGCTGCTCTAGCAGCTCACGCTCCCTGACCATCATATGCGGTACCATCCCTAGGCTCTTTCTACTCAAAGCATCAGCCATTACATTAGCCTTCCCTGGGTGGTACAATTTTCACAAATCAAAACCTCTCAGAAGCTCTAACCCACTATGTATTTTCTCATAGTCGCCTCTTTCTGTAAAAACAGATACGTGGGGCTTTATAATAAGTGCATATCCAAAATTTCTTTCCATTTACCTAGTAGTACCATATCCTCGGTACAAATACTACCGTTGCCAACTTAAAATCATGAGTCAGATAGTTTATTTCGTGATCAAGGAGTTGTCTGACTCCATAATTGACTATCTTCCCATTATACATCAATACACAGCTCCTTCATTATTTTGAGGTATCCATACTCACTGAGAACCTCTTGAGCTGTTGGGTATGGTGAAAATAATCACGGTGGTCAGTTCATACTTCATTACACCGAAATTCATGTCATATCTATCATCTCACTCAAATACCACGTTTTCATAGTTAGACGTGCCAACAAAGTATACCCTTTTTAGAACTCGTAGCAACCATCTGTAAGGGCAATTTTCCAATTGTTGCTTACAATTTTCCCTAGACTTTAACTACACCCAACATATCATCGATAATGGTGATTACAAATCGGTCCAATCCTTGACTTATTTACGCATAAGCGTATAAGATCCTTCAAAATCGCTTACGTTTTCAGGTACTAACCTGCGTCATTTCCTTTTCTTATCTTAACGACTTTTATTAAATTTTTTTTTTACTATGTTAACCTTTATGATTTGTCGAATTTTAATATTTTTATCGTCTTAGTAAAGGTATCATAGTATTTATTACGACGATCGATTTCACGTTATAGATTATATATATATACTTTTAGACGCTGTCAAGTCTTCAGGCGGGGAGGTATTTTGAAATACCTTTATTTACCCTTAGACTTAACCACAATTACTTTATATACCAGTCTATGTGGTCACAATTTATATTCGCTACTAATTGCTTTAATCCTAATGACTTCGCATACGCACTCTTACTCCAATACATCTTGTATGCAGAATCAAGCATCTCTCAAAGATTATCTCCTTCGTATATCAATCATGACAAAACTCTTTCATTATTCATTCCGTGAGTACAATCCTTTACTCCTTTAATTCCAACTATTGCACCTTTTTTTTGTCACTTGTCAACACTTACAGTATACTTTTCAGTGATGTTTTCACCCTTGTTTTCAACTTAAAATCTCTATATCCATATTCCGTTAATTAATCCTCCTCTATTGGGGTACTCATTTATCAGTATTGTGCCTAATGATGTAGGCATTCATGCCTTTTACTCACTTATATGCGAATGAAGGCGGTATGAATAAATTTGTGGCACCAGGATCAATGAACATATGTACTTCATTATTCATAACAAGTGTGGTATCTTACACCACATCCATGAAACATCAATAGTGTCTTGGTCCAAGACATCCTCTCGCCTTCGTCCAACAGCCTACTTTCTTTTTTCTTTTCGGCTATGGCCTCCCTTTTCGTTACAGCTATACCAACGAAGTTTTTCTGTCTCTTTACTTTTCTGTGGGGCAATCTCGCCCAACTCTGAGCAATCAAAATCAATGGTCCGTCTTACCACAATTTACGACCATTTTCACCAATACAGTGTAGGTATAGACCCCCTTCCGTGGTATCCACCACACATCCCACACTGCTTACAGTACTTACACTGCTACACTGCTTCGTAGCAGGTCGGGGTCCTCCAATCACAATGCCCCTCAAGAGTACCAAAATTGGATGCACTGGGGCCTTACCAATTATCTTACTCTATGACTCATCAAATTAAATCTTTTACCAAGTGGTCTCTTTCCCGCTCTGACATCTCTATCATTCGCTATTCTCTTCTGTCTCTATTTTGACCCTTACTACCTTTCCCAATCTCAGAGGCGTGCAACACATGATATTGTTCATGTAACTGTATTCTGCGCACTGCCTCGACATAAGTAGTGAGCCAATCAGACTCTAATCGACAATTTGAACCATTCCATGAACTTTTGGGCTTTTCGACTCTCACTGTCCACAATATCGGGTTCATACTTGCCCAGTGATATAATCTGAGATTCATACTCATCAATCAACCAATACCTCTGGGTCAGTGTAAAAAAAATTTTACTTGTAATTTTCCTTAAATAGTGTCCGGGATATTCTGTCACCGGAATACATCCAGAATTATTCTTCATGTCGGCTCTGGATGTCTAACTATTATGATAGGTTGAGCGGACTTCCACCAATATTCCGCCTCGACTCTTTAACATAAATGTATTTTAAAAGTCATCTTCTCAGTCGACATACACCGAAAGAATCCGTAGCACTTCGCTATCTCATACACCCAGTCCTCAACAACTATAGGTTTCTTTATTTCGCTATATATCGGAGGGGTGTGAAAATCTCTATAGCCTGAGGCATCTGTTTAGGCTTTACCCTGCCTATCCTCAACTACCTGCATAGACTGAGTAAATAACTCTGAAATATTTCTACACTTCACTCCATCCTCTCGGAGTGTATCTCAATACTGTTTGGTCTCTTTCTAGGACCCTGTGGAGTATGCTCAACATCATCCTCCACCTCACTCTCATTTTGAGTCTCATGTGACGACTCATTCGACTCTCAGGCCGATCTCTATGGCCTCGAGCATGTGTACTCGCCCCTCTACTATAGCGGCTATCAATTATAAAACTAGATTCTTGCATTCGAAACTAAAATCTTAGCTGCTGTTCCATCTTGATATACATAATTGTATCTAAACAATACACAGTACATGGGGATGTAAATTTACTTAACTACTAACACCGACTCATATCAGGCCAACTCTGCTCTGATACCATTTAATTTGTCACGACCCAAATTACCTAAAAATCCCTACAAATTTTTCGCTTTTCATTTCCTTACCCGTCGTGAACAGTTATACTACGAAACAGTTGGGCTATGATTCGGTGTTAGTCACCTCTCCCCTATTTACCATTCAATTTCCATATTTCATTTACATATCAATTTATTTAAACTAAATACATCCCCAATATTACATTCATATATAGTACTGTGCATCTATATGTTCAGATACGAAATTATACAAATGTGTATACCTGGTCTTACTAAGAAGCAGCGGATAACCGAGATGCGAGACTATTGTCGCTCTCTTCTACTGAATATACCTTGTGGGGTGGAAAATGAAAGGGTGAGCGAAACGTGCTCAGTAAGGCAATAATGTAAGCAGGTAGATAACTATACTATCTACGTGCTGATAATGTCATGATGTAAAAATCGTTTACTTTCGGAGCATGAGGTAAGATTAAAACAATGCCACATGTATGTATATATCATATACAAGAAATCATGAAATCGACATATAAAGAACACATGGAAAATCATCATGTATGACATCTCATGCTCGTCACATTAAAACTCATTTATTTCATCATAAACTCTTCACTTTAAAACTCATTTGTTTAATTATAAAACAACTTCATCAAGGTCAAACCCATCTCTCGGGAATACCTTGATTCATCAAATCACATCTCTTTTAAAAACACAAATCGGGACTACCCCTCCATCGGGTTTGTCCTGGTCTATCCAGACCGTATGATATCATGTGAGGCATGTAGGTTACTGTATGAAAAATCGAGGACTATGGCCATACTATGTCCCTGTGATCCCAGGCTACACGGATCCCGGTGTGCGGGGCATCACAACTGCAATGGGAGGTGGGGTCAAGTCTTACCCGCCAGAATATCAACTAACATCATAGAGTCATCATGACTGCACGGTATAGCGTACTCCGTGTGACATACACGGTACATCGTACTCCGTGGACCCATATCATAGTCTGGGGGTGCCTGCCGTAGGTCTTATCCACCCCAATACTATGTCGATAACCAACCCATGTCTCAAAGTATGCGTGCGAGCATCTCAACTCTCTGTGACACACAGTCTACAGGAGGCTTCCGCACGACTATATGCATGTCAACTCACGTCTAGTGCGAGCGAAGCTCCAGCACCACGCTATGCATATCATGATATCTAAAATCTCGTGCGAGCGAAGCTCCAGCACGATTTTGTGCACACACAAATTTCTCGTACGAGCAATGCTCCAATACAGCTTTTCATGAGAATAAATCAGTAAACTTGAGTGCGAGTAAGACTCTAGCACTCTTTTTACTCGTGTAAATATGATAGGTGGCTCACTTTTAATAAAACATCTTTTAAAATAGTAACCGGTACAAACCGGTACCCTTTCGTATAATTCATAAAATCAACAGCCAACCTATATGTAAATTTGCTTAAACCCAAGCAATACATTCATATAAAATATCAAAGCATGAAAATCAAATAATTTATATGCCTTACCACCCTTTTTGTAAATTTTACTCTCAGGGGGCAAAATTGTCTTTTTTTCCTTTATTCACTTATGCCCCGATTTTCGCAAAATCATTATTCCGTTTCTATATAGTTTATGAAATTCTAGACCCGGTAAACCCCCTCAAAATACGTATAATTACCTCTATGCACCTACAAAATTCTCTTACCTCGATTTTCCTGTCGAATCTGACCTTTTCTCTGATATCACGTCGCGCAGTCCGATCTGCTCTCAATCCAATGTTCGGAACTGCGTATAAATGTTTCTCAGGTCAGATATTATACAATTTAATTATATTTAATACTTTCTGGGCTTAATTTAAATCATTGGACTCATTTACCCCTATTGGGCCCGATTGCACCTTAATGGGCCTTACTCGGCCTTAAGCCCGTTTTCCACTTAATTTTCACATTATCGAGGCCTATTGGGCTCATTGGGCCCACCAACAATTTATTGGGCCTCGTTCTAACTCTCGAATAGTTAAATTTATTATTTACGATAATTTATCTAATTTTCCATAATTTAATTCAATTTATGCGGAATTTAAATTCATATCACGCATAAAGATGTAAATTGTCGTAAATAAGGGTCACTTACCCGAGTTCCATGATAGTATGAAATTTGAGGCTGTCTTGAGTTCTCGGTTGATGCCAATCGTCGAGCTACATAATTTCAAAATTTTTCGGGTAAGTTTTCAGCCCAAAATTAATTAAATTAAATACTCCGAAATTTAAATCGGGTCAATTTCGACCACTACTGACTTACCCGTAGCTCGATTATCTCGCCGGGATTTTTCCCCAATTTTTTTCTCTTTTTCTTTTTCCCTTTTTCTTCCTTTTTCCTTCTCTTTTTGGCTGAACCGGTTCAGTCCGGTTCAGACCGTCGGTTCAGCTCGGTCCGGTTCGGTTCAGTTTGGTCGGTTCAGTCCGGTTCGACCGGTTCAGTCCCCATTTGGTCATTCCGGCGCCGTTCGGCCGGTTCCCGGTGCCTCACCACTGCCGTTCGACGCGTCTGCACCTGGGCATCCAAGATCGGGCCTCGGTTGGAGTCGAAATGCAGCCATCGCCGGTGAATTTTTCCTTCTCCCTCGCGGCTGTCACCTCCCGATCCGGCGGATTTCGGCGGTTTCGTCGGCCAATACCGGTCTCAAAAGAACCAGCTACTCTTCCCGATCACGCCGGTGCCCGCCGTTCGCCCCCTGCTGCCGTGGATCGCCGGGACCGACGATGTTTTCCCCGCGGGCTTCTCTTCCTCCGTTCGGCGATTTTCGGTCTCCTTGGCGCGCGTCGCCGGTGCCAATGGCTTCGCCGGCCGCTCCTCTTCCTGTTCGGCTGTTCGTCGGAGCCGTTGATACCCGGTGGCCGTCAGTCGGAGGGGCCACGCGCAGCATCCATTTCCTCGGTTTCCCATTTTGATTTTCTCTCTCCCCGATTGTTTTCAGATTTCCCCCCTTTTATTTATTTATTTATTTATTTATTTATATTTATAATTTATTTTAATATTATTTAATTGATTAAATTAGTCTAAAATATTCAAAATATCTATAAAAATTTATATTTTATTCATTTAGTCTATAAATTAATTTCTCGGTATTATTTCGGCTTCCCGGTATAATTTTCAATTATTGTCGGGATTTATTTTTTCGAAATAAAAATCCCGATTAATTTCGATAAATTTATATCTTGATCAATTTAACCCGAAATAAATTCATTTCACCTTTATTGACCAAGATTTCTCAATCCATTATTTTTAATTAAATTTCCTTATCCAATTTACACCGACTTTCGGTCTTTTGACCGTTTTGCCCTCCATGTGTTCGGGATTAATTTAAATCGAGTTCCCTTCACGAATACTCATTCATTTCGCATTTTAAATTCTTACCTCCTGTCCGAATCCCATTTCATTTAATTCAGGACCATTTTCAATCCTTTATAAGAAATTACGATATAATTTTCGGGTCTTACAGACCAGCCTTGCTCGCACATTATTTTAAAAAGGGATTTTTGAGAAAATGAAAGAGTGCTCGATGCCTCGGGTGATGCTGTGTGTTCCGCTCGAGATGCTCCCACTAGATTTTGGGAATCATGCTAGAGCCTTCGAGTATTGCTGTGTGTCTTGCTCTGACTATGCTCGCATGTAAATTCCTATTATACCGTGCTCGATGCCTGAGGTATGTTGTGTGTCTTACACTGAGTTGCTCGCACGAGGTTTTCATGATTGTGCTGGGTGTTAAGTAAAACCGTGTTAGAGCGTCATGTACTGCTGTGTGTCATGCATTGACCTGCTCACACGTGATTTATGATTGTGATGTGATAAGTACAAAACCATGTTTGAGCCATCGTGTACTGCTATGTGTCTAACACTAACCTGCTCGCACGAGATTTTGAGACAACGAAAATGGGTGATAAGGATCCACGGGAGCACGATGTACCGTGAGCATTATCCATGGGTACGATGTGCCGTGATTTGAGTATGAGCTGAAGGGATGGTTGATCCGTCTCCCCAAGCGTAGGGTTCCCGCACACTTGATCAGTGTAGCCTGGAATCCGACTATGGCCATAAGTCTATATGTATCTATGTGATAGACATTGTCACTACTGTATGAGGTGACAGATGTCTTCCCTTGCTGTGTGTTTGGGGATATGATAACTTATGATTTATGTCTTAACATGTATTGATTTACAAAGATAAAGCATTTTCTATATATGAACTGTGTGAATAGATTATGCTATGTAAAGCTGTGTGATGTTGTGTGAATATGCATATGTCCATCTAGCGAATTAATGGTTTCGCATTGATGAAAGTTGTTTTAAAGAACATGCATATTGGTTTTATAAGGAAAATGAATATATATGTATTTTAGCATGTAGATATTGTAGTTATCTACCTACTTTCATATTTTCCTTACTGAGCGCGTTAGCTCACCCCCTTATTTCCTCCTCCATAGATACTACACAGTAGTGAGTACACTGCAGTCGTCCCTGGAATTGTGTTTCTACGGTCATCCAGCAGTATAGAGAGGTATACATTTGTGATGAAAATTTTGTATCCTGTAAATTAATGCACAGTAAAGCTAGTATTTTGTATTTTGGGATATGTATATAATAGAAACTGATGTAAACGCTTTCGTACTTATATATAAAAGTCCAGTTTCTATTCTACTTCACTTGTATAACCATATTTAAGTAAAATGGATGAGATATAAATTGGATATTGAATCACAGCCCAACTGTAAGTGGTAAGGTAAATGTCACATACTGGTATAGAAGGTTGTGACAATAAGGCCCAATAAAAATAATTGGGTCCAAAATTTTATCTGAAGTGAAATTACATTGCATACGTGTTTATAAGAAATAATGATAAGCGATCTGTGATTCATTACAGCTCCAGAGGACTGAATTGGAAGCAAATCGGACTAAGCGAAATCTCAGCATTTGGAAAAGTTAGACTGTATAAAGAAATTGAGGTAAGGGGTATAATTTAATTTAGTTCCGATATGAACACTCATTGTATTGATAAAAAGATTTTTATGAAGCAATATTATATTTTAAAATGATTTATGATTGTTTTCATACGTATAGAACGTTTTACGAAACATGATTTCGTTTTATGAAATGTTTACCAAGTATGTTTATGTTTATGAAATGAATTTTCTGAAGCATGAAAATGCATGGAAGTTTTATGATGGTTTGTAATCCCATATTTATGCTTTGGAATAAACTTTTGACATTTTCAAAAGTATTTAAGAAAAGGGAAAAGAATTTTTGAGACTATAGGCTTCATGCATGGCTACTTCTTGTGGTGTTCTAGCTCCACCACTTGAGTGCCGGTACATAGGGCCCCTGTAGCACTTGACTCTACCTGTGTGGTAGATGTCTCACTACTTGTGGTTAATGATGATGATGTTTTGGTAGTATCTCATGTCTGCGTAGCACGCATGGATGTTTCCCGCACAGAGAATGCCTTTGGTGCCCGTGCCCTAGCTAGGTGTTACAGAAAGTACGAAAGATAAATACTACCCATGTTTTTATAAAAGTGTTGTACGACCCTGATCCAGTCTACAGCCCCCTTACCATGGCCATAGGTATGATTGACTCTCTACGGAGAATGACACGTATCGCATGATTGAGTTATAGCCTAGTCTCCACAATTATGATTATGAAGGACGATTATGATTATGAATGACGATTATGAGATTTATGACAAATGTTTACAAACTATATTTTATGAAATATTTATGAATGACAATGATTTTATGAAATCATCCATGATTTATGAAAATTTTATGAAACAGTTAAGCATGTTATTTGATTTAAAAAAACTCATGCTTTATATTTTTTTATGATGACTATGCACGAAATGAAAGTTTACACATCTTTTAAAAGATTGGTTTATGAATGATTTTACATGCTTTTACATATCATGACTATTTTAAATGTTTTTTCTTACTGGTCTTTTTCTCGAAAGCTCACCCCTTCACCTATCAGATTGTTTGCAGTGAACTGCAGTTGATAATTGCTACATAGACGACGTAGACTGGCGGATATGAGATTCTCCATACTACCTTTTATACATGCGTGAGGTATATATTTCTATCTCTTTACTAGACCATTTGTATGCACAGACGTCTATTGAAAGTAATGTGTCGGGATGTAATCTGTATAAGGATAAAAGAAATGAAATATTTTTAAGGGTTGATTTTTGGGAGTAACTAGACGTGTTTGGAATATGTATAATGATTTGATGATATGACTTGGAAAGCATGTCTGATAGTTGTGGATAGTTAGGGTTGATATTGTGAGAAATTGCAGGTGGGTAGGCTTTGTCACGACCCTCAACTTACCAAAATACGTACAAATCTCTCGCATTTTCATGCATCAATCCTTAATCTTCTTTCCTCGATCGTGAACAACCACACACGTAACAGTTGGGCTGTGTGTCGACGTCTAACTCACTCCACCATACCAATTCAATTTGAAACATTATTCATGAGTAAACACTTGTATAAATGTATGTATATCAGAGTTGTTACATGTGTTTACATTGTTTTACATCCCCAGTAGTTACATACAAAATGCTACTGTGCTATGTCTAGTTTAGATACAAAATAATCAAGGTGTGTATACCTTTAGCGATGGGATGCAGCGGAATTACCAAAAAGGGAACGCCTCCAGTCACGTTCAATCTATACTCAAATCTCTGTAGAGAGGGGAAAATAAGGGGGGTGAGCAAACCACACACTCAGTAAGGCAATCATGCGAACAGGTAGATACTGCACTATCTACGTGATCGTGATGCCATGCTCAAAAGCATTTAATTCATTGTTTATCTCAAAACATGAGTGTATGATTGTGTTAATGGTATGTAAAGCATTCATGCTATAGAAATCAAGTGCACATGTCAACTCAAAGCATGGTATAAATCATCATGCATAATTCACAATAAAAGCATGGCATTACCCATCATGCATTTTCACAATAAAGCATGGCATTAAACATCATGCATCCGTGCACTTTAAAAACCATTAACAAATCAATTCATCACTGGTCAGGTCTCGGCCCATCCCTCGGGCTTTCCTGACCCACAATCATTTTCAAACATGGATTTAATCTCAAATAGCAGTAGACATGTGAGATAGGCAGTTCAATAATAGGTAATAACCTCAAGGCCTATGTACATAACCTGTGATACCGGCTACACGGATCAAGTGTGCGGGATATCACCACCATCTGCTTCCACACGGGAGGTGGGTCAAATCCTACCAGCCGGTCCATAGCAGATCTCGTCCGAAGACGGCACATCACAACTCAACACGGTACAATGTACTCCATGCTACATGCACGGTACGACGTACTCCGTGGACCCAATCAACACATCATATCACGCCACATCTCAAACGCACGTGTGAGCCTATTTAATCGGGGCGACCTCTTGTCTATCCGAAGCTCCTAACACGGCTAATTAATCATGTCAAAACAATGCACGTGTGAGCCTATTTAATCGATGTGACACCCAGTCTACTCGAAGCTCCAAACACGGCAACATGCAAGGTGGGCATCCAGTGCGAGACAAACTCGAGCACAATGCCAAAACAATCATGAAATCCATGTGAAAACATAGTGCCTCTTGCACTCTTTCATACTCACGAAATCATGTAGGTGGCTCAAAACTTGCAAAAATGTGGTTAACAAAACCAAAACACACTCATTTCTTTTGCAAATCATTTCAACGTTAGCCAACCTACCAATCATTTGCTAAAAAGCAATAAAACATGATTTTCAAAGAAATATGCTTTTGTTTTCATACACATTTCTCAAACTCCCAACTTTTACCCTTCAATCACCCAACAACATTTCCTAATCTCATGCATTCTAGCAAAACGTTTAAGCGCCCAAATTGCGCACAGATATCTCTAAGAGTCCACACAATTCCCTTACCTCGATTTACTTGGTGTGACTCCTTTCCTTTTAGCTTCTCACGCTCTTGGCTCAACTCGCCTCGGCGTATCCTCGGAAGCTGCGATTCATTCATTAAATCGATTGAGTTAACGTATTTGACCCATAATTGACCTCACTAGTCAATGTTATTCACTTATGCATTTTATAAATGCCTTAATCCACATTTTACCTCTTTTAGGCAAATCTCACAATTTATCCACTAACCACATCTTAAAATCATACCACAACACTATAAATAACTTTTACATATCTCATTCATCATTAATCTCCATACATTCCACTTTCTCACTCTAGACCATTTCTAGGTCATAATCATTCCAATGTATTTAGATAGTTTCTAACCATCCATACTCATGCCAAACAACTCTAAAATCAATTAAATAAACAATGTACCATAGTTGGAGTGTTAGAATCTTACCCAATTTGATTTCTCCTCTTGCTCCAAATGGCAATGCCCTTAACTCCTTCAATATCAACAATGGGAAAATGCTTTCCAACTATGTTGTTCTTCTCTTTGATAGGAACAACTTTGTCTCTAATGGTCTCTCTTCAAACCTCACTGAAAATGGCTGATTTTTTAGAGAGAAAGTTAGGTTTTTGGGTTGAAAGTGGAAGGTTAGTGTTTTTCCCAAAATTTTCTGATTTTCAGCACTCCTTATATAGAATTAGCTTGAGGAGATCGATCTGGTCCAAGAGGAGATCGATCTGGTCCCTTAAAATCCCTCTTTTTCACGGTATTTTTAAGCCTGAGATCGATCTGTCGAAGCATGAGATCGATCTGTCAAGGCATGAGATCGATCTGTCGAAGCATGAGATCGATCTGCTCCCAAACAGAGAGCTAAGGAGATCGATCTGGCTCCATTAGAGATCGATCTGCTCTATTCTTTTGCCCAAATAAGAGCATTCTGGCTCTTCCAGATCGATCTCTCATCCCATGAGATCGATCTGCCCTTCAAAATTTCCAGATTTCCTGCAGTTCCTCTGCAACAACACTTACCAAACATCCTTAATTTACTACCATGATCATTTCCTCATTCATTCATTTTTGAGACTTGAAAATGGCATCCATCCTCACTTCATACACATTGAAACTTGTGTAGAATCTTTGTATGACCAATGGTACTTAATATAAACGAAAATGGAAGCGCACATCTTATGCAATTCTACTTCCATTTTACTAAACTATTCATAATCCATTCTACACACATTCTCCACATGTTTAAGTCCATTTCTACACATTCATACATAATGAAACTTGTATGTACGATTACCACTCTCATTACAAGTGTGTACATTACTTATGGACTTACATCACATATACTTCACTCATGAATTCATAGTACAACTCTATTTACACTTCTATGTACATATATACCCTTATACATATACGGGGTCTCACATTCTCCCCCATTAAGAAAATTTGGTCCTCCAAATTGGAACCAATTATTCTGTAAACAACTCGGGATACCTCTCCCGCATCAAACTCTCCAATTCCCATGTGGCTTCTTCCACAGTGTGATGTTGCCAAAGTATCTTCACCAAGGGAATTATCTTTGTCCTCAGCAGTTTCTCTTTTCTGTCCAATACCCGAACTGGCTTCTCAACATAGGTCATACCCTCATTGAGCTCCAAAGGCTCATATCTTATCACATGTGCCTGGTCCGGGTGATACTTCCTCAACATGGATACGTGGAAGACGTTATGCACACTTGCCAACTCTGGTGGCAATGCCAACCTATACGCCTTGTCTCCCACCTTATCAAGTATCTCAAATGGCCCTATATATCGAGGGCTCAACTTTCCTTTCTTCCCAAATCTCATAATTCCCTTCGAAGGGGAAACTTTCAAAAATACTGACTCACCCACCTCAAACTCTAGTGGTCTCCGTCTCTTGTCAGCATAACTCTTTTGCCTGCTCTGAGCTGTCCGTAACCTCTCACATATCAATTGGACGTCCTCAGAGGCTTGTCTAACCAAGTCGGGAGCAAAGATCTGTCTGTCACCAACCTCTTCCCATCCAATAGGGGAACGGCGTCTACGCCCATACAATGCCTCATATGGTGCCATCCCGATACTCGCATGAAAACTGTTATTATACGCGAACTCTGCGAGTGGCAAATGGTCATCCCAGGAGCCTCCAAAATCCAATGCACACGCTCTCAACATGTCCTCCAGGGTCTGTATAGTCCTCTCTGACTGACCATCTGTCTGAGGATGAAACGCGGTGCTAAAATTCAACTGGGTCCCCATCGCTTCCTGAAAATGTTCCCAAAAGTGGGAAGTGAAGATGGCATCCCTATCAGAAACAACGCTCACTGGAATTCCATGTAGCCTCACTATCTCGCGCACATATAGGTTCGCTAACTGGCTCAGAGTATCGGTAGCTCTCATAGCTAGAAAATGGGCTGATTTCGTCAATCGATCCACAATCACCCATATGGCATCATGACCTCTCCGGGTCCTCGGTAATCCCATCACAAAATCCATGGTGACATGCTCCCACTTCCATGTCGGTATCGGTAGAGGCTGCAATAACCCTGCAGGCTTCTGATGCTCTACCTTTACCTGCTGACAAACGAGACACTTAGCAACATATTCAGCAATGTGCTTTTTCATTCCCGACCACCAATAAACCTTTCGAAGGTTTTGATACATTTTGGTACCCCCTGGATGTATCGTATACTTCGATGAGTGAGCCTCTGTCAGGATCAACCTTCTGATCTCTGCGTCATCAGGAACACATATCCTACCTCTGAACCTCAACAATCCATCCGAACTCAACCCAAAGTCCGTCTCTATACCCCTCTGTATCTGCCCGACAATATCACTACACTGCTGATCAACTCGCTGAGCCTGTCGAATTCGATCTACCAGATCCGGTTCCAACTGCAGGCTAGCTATCATAAATCCACTATCAGCGTCAGGCGGGGTCATATCCAAACTGAGGTTCATGAACTGTTCCAACAGCTCGTGTTCCATGATCATCATGAATGATACCATCCCGAGATGCTTCCTACTCAATGCATCAGCAACCACATTTGCTTTACCCGGGTGGTATAGGATTTCACAATCATAATCCTTTAACAGCTCGAGCCATCTCCTCTGTCTCATGTTCAACTCTTTCTATGAGAACAGGTACTTAAGGCTCTTATGATCTGTATAAATCTGAAATCTCTCACCATAGAGGTAGTGGCGCCATATCTTCAACGCAAACACCACCGCTGCCAACTCTAAGTCATGGGTCGGGTAGTTCCTCTCATGATCCTTTAACTGTCTTGATCCATAGGCTACTACCTTCCCATCCTGCATCAATACACAGCCCAGTCCTAGGTGTGAAGCATCCGCATACACCGAGAAACCTCCTGAGCTGGTAGGAATGGTGAGTATTGGAGCTGTAGTTAATCTCCTTTTCAACTCCTCAAAACTGTCTTCACACTTTTTATCCCACACAAACTCCACATTCTTTCTTGTGAGGCGTGTCAAAGGAGCAGCTAACCTCAAAGATCCCTCTACAAACCTTCGATAATACCCAGCTAAACCCAGGAAACTTCTGATCTCTGTCACTGTCTGGGGTCTCTGCCACTGAACTATGGCCTCAATCTTAGATGGATCCACTGATACTCCATCCTTTGATACTATGTGACCCAGAAAAGAGATCTGTTCCAACCAAAAGTCGCACTTACTGAGTTTAGCGTACAACTTCTTCTCTCGAAGGGTTTGTAGCACTATCCTTAAATGCCTTTCATGCTCCTCTCTAGACCTTGAATACACCAGTATATCATCAATGAACACAATAACAAATCGATCCAAGTACTGGTGGAATGCCTCATTCATCAAAAACATAAAAGCTGCGGGAGCATTCGTCAACCCGAATGGCATAACCATGAACTCATAATGTCCATACCGGGTGCGAAAAGCTGTCTTGGGTACATCTCCACCTCGTATCTTCAACTGATAGTACCCTGATCTCAGATCTATCTTAGAAAAGACCTGCGCTCCCTTAAGCTGATCCAACAAATCATCGATGCGTGGAAGGGGATACTTATTCTTGATGGTGGCCTTATTCAACAACCGGTAATCTATACACAGTCGGAGGCTTCCATCCTTCTTCCTTACAAATAGAACCGGTGCTCCCCAAGGTGAGACGCTCGGCCTGATGAACCCCTTTTCCAGCAACTCTTGTAATTGTTTCCTTAACTCCTCTAACTCAACTTGAGCCATTCTGTATGGTGGCTTGGACATCGGCTCTGTACCAGGTGCCAAATCTATACCAAACTCCATCTCCCTATCTAGAGGTAACCCTGGTAACTCATCCGAAAAGACATCTGGAAATTCCCTAACCACTGGTATGTCTTCCAATTCCGGACGTGCCTTATCCGTCTCAATCACAAAAGCGATGAATCCTTCACATTATTCTTTCCACCATTAGTATCATAAATCATCACATCACATACATAAATGAAATCAAATTTATCTTTCATACATCATGTATCAAGATTGTACTCATCACACTTATAATAATCATGTTCTTTAATTTCATTTCACAAAATTAACTACAAGATTGTCTATCTTTGGAAACATCAAGGTTTTAGCATGACAATCCATAACAACATGATTGGCAGCTAACCAATCCATTCCTAGGATCACATCAAAATCACTCATGTTTAATAAAATTAAATCGGCTGCCATCTCTTTACCTCCTATCTACATTTTACAATCCCTATATATATGCTCAGTCAACTGACTATCATTCATAGGGGTAGATATCAACAACATCTTATCAAGCAGCGTGGGTTTTACATGCTTCAACAATTTACATGCAAAGGATGACGAAATAAAGGAATGCGTGGCACCAGGATCAAATAGTACATAAGCTTCTAAATCAAAGATTTGGATGGTACCTTTTACCACATCTGATGACTGATCTGCAGTATCCTGATCTAGTGCGTGCACTCGTCCTCTGCTTACACCCACTGCTTGCTTCCCCTTTTCCTCAGCTGTAGCCCTCCTCCTCGGAGCAGCTGTACCAACTGGAGCTCTCTCTGGCTCCTTGCCCTTCTGTGGGGCTCTCTCTATCATCTCTGGGCAATCTCTGATTATGTGCCCTGGCTTCCCACATCTGAAGCATAAACCTGAGGTCCATAACATGGTCGAGTACCATGGTACCTACCACACTTGCCACACTGTTCTGTAGTAGGCCGTGGTCCTCCAATCACGATTCCCTTAGCTGGAGCAATGGCCGGATACATGGGAGTATCAACTGTCCTCTCCCGGATCTCATCAATTCTCGGCCTCTTTCCAGAGAATCTCTTGCTTCCTTTATAGCTAAAGCCTCTTTCCATCATAGGTCTCTTCTTATCTCTGTCCCTCATCTTACCAACCTTTCCAAACTCCAAGGCGATTCTATCAACATCTTGTTCACATAGTTGCGCCCTGCGCACTGCCTCCTCATAGGTCGGTATATCTAGGGGAACCAGTCTAGACCTGATAGTCGGTCTCAATCCATCCACAAACTTCTGGATCTTCTCGACCTCATTGCCTATCGTGTTGGGATCATATCTGCCCAGGGATATAAAAGCAGTCTCATACTCATCCACAGTCCTGCTCCCTTGGGTCAGCCCCAAAAATGCCATCTTTAGCTTTCGCTGGGCGGTATCCGGGACATACTGTCTCCGAAAGGCCTCTAGAAACACATCCCAGTTGATCTCAGTATACCGGGCTCTCAGAATAGGCCTGGTGGATTTCTACCAATTTCTGCTGATCCCTTCAGCATAAAAGCGGCAAATGCTACCATCTCGGTAGTAGTGCACTCAAAGAACCCATATAATTTCTCGATCTCATTGATCCAATCCTCAGCCGCTACTGGGTCCTTTACTCCACTGAAAGACGGCGGTCCAAACTTCTGGAACTGCCGTAGTCTATCCAAATCACATCCATATCCCCAACCTCTACTGCCTGGCATAGCAACCGGCGTAGGCACATCCTGTGTGGGTGGGGTATCTGTCGTCTGAGGTCCTTGGGCTTGCCTCGCCCGTGCCTCGGGAGCTACTGCCTGCTCGGCATCACCCTGTGTAGCGGGACTCTGTCTATCGCCAACTCCAGATAAAGATTGGGTGACCAACTCCACAATCATCTCAATGCTTCGCTCAATCCTCGCGAAGCGAGCCTCAGTACTCTCGGGCCTCTCCTCTGGACCCTGTGAAGCGTGCTCAACATCAGCCTCCACCTCAACATTCTCCTGAGCCTCGTGTGTTTCTGGCTCAACACGACCCCCAGGCCTACCTCTACGGCCTCGAGCCTGTGCTCTCATCCCTCTACCGCGACTGGTATTAGGCATACTTACTCAGTTCCCTACATTCACAACCAATTACTTAGTCAACCCATCGACATACACTATTTGTATCTAAACAAGCACGGTAACTTGGGGATGTAATTTTTTTTCACTTATTAAGTATTTTAGACACGACACACGTCAAACCAACTCGAGCTCTGATACCAACTTCTGTCACGACCCTCAACTTACCAAAATACGTACAAATTTCTCGCATTTTCATGCATCAATCCTTAATCATCTTTCCTCGATCGTGAACAACCACACACGTAACAGTTGGGCTGTGTGTCGACGTCTAACTCACTCCACCATACCAATTCAATTTGAAACATTATTCATGAGTAAACACTTGTATAAATGTATGTATATCAGAGTTGTTACATGTGTTTACATTGTTTTACATCCCCAGTGGTTACATACAAAATGCTACTGTGCTATGTCTAGTTTAGATACAAAATAATCAAGGTGTGTATACCTTTAGCGATGGGATGCAGCGGAATTACCAAAAAGGGAACGCCTCCAGTCACGTCCAATCTATACTCAAATCTCTGTAGAGAGGGGAAAATAAGGGGGGTGAGCAAACCACACGCTCAGTAAGGTAATCATGCGAACATGTAGATACTGCACTATCTACGTGATCATGATGCCATGCTCAAAAGCATTTAATTCATTGTTTATCTCAAAACATGAGTGTATGATTGTGTTAATGGTATGTAAAGCATTCATGCTATAGAAATCAAGTGCACATGTCAACTCAAAGCATGGTATAAATCATCATGCATAATTCACAATAAAAGCATGGCATTACCCATCATGCATTTTCACAATAAAGCATGGCATTAAACATCATGCATCTGTGCACTTTAAAAACCATTAACAAATCAATTCATCACTGGTCAGGTCTCGGCCCATCCCTCGGGCTTTCCTGACCCACAATCATTTTCAAACATGGATTTAATCTCAAATAGCAGTAGACATGTGAGATAGGCAGTTCAACAATAGGTAATAACCTCAAGGCCTATGTACATAACCTGTGATACCAGCTACACGGATCAAGTGTGCAGGATATCACCACCATCTGCTTCCACACGGGAGGTGGGTCAAATCCTACCCGCCGGTTCATAGCAGATCTCGTCCGAAGACGGCACATCACAACTCAACACGGTACAATGTACTCCATGCTACATGCACGGTACGACGTACTCCGTGGACCCAATCAACACATCATATCACGCCACATCTCAAACGCACGTGTGAGCCTATTTAATCGGGGCGACCTCTTGTCTATCCGAAGCTCCTAACACGGCTAATTAATCATGTCAAAACAATGCACGTGTGAGCTTATTTAATCGATGTGACACCCAGTCTACTCGAAGCTCCAAACACGGCAACATGCAAGGTGGGCATCCAGTGCGAGACAAACTCGAGCACAATGCCAAAACAATCATGAAATCCATGTGAAAACATAGTGCCTCTTGCACTCTTTCATACTCACGAAATCATGTAGGTGGCTCAAAACTTGCAAAAATGTGGTTAACAAAACCAAAACACACTCATTTCTTTTGCAAATCATTTCAACGTTAGCCAACCTACCAATCATTTGCAAAAAAGCAATAAAACATGATTTTCAAAGCAATATGCTTTTGTTTTCATGCACATTTCTCAAACTCCCAACTTTTACCCTTCAATCACCCAACAACATTTCCTAATCTCATGCATTCTAGCAAAACGTTTAAGCGCCCAAATTGCGCACAGATATCTCTAAGAGTCCACACAATTCCCTTACCTCGATTTACTTGGTGTGACTCCTTTCCTTTTAGCTTCTCACGCTCTTGGCTCAACTCGCCTCGGCGTATCCTCGGAAGCTGCGATTCATTCATTAAATCGATTGAGTTAACGTATTTGACCCATAATTGACCTCACTAGTCAATGTTATTCACTTATGCATTTTACAAATGCCTTAATCCACATTTTACCTCTTTTAGGCAAATCTCACAATTTATCCACTAACCACATCTTAAAATCATACCACAACACTATAAATAACTTTTACATATCTCATTCATCATTAATCTCCATACATTCCACTTTCTCACTCTAGACCATTTCTAGGTCATAATCATTCCAATGTATTTAGATAGTTTCTAACCATCCATACTCATGCCAAACAACTCCAAAATCAATTAAATAAACAATGTACCATAGTTGGAGTGTTAGAATCTTACCCAATTTGATTTCTCCTCTTGCTCCAAATGGCAATGCCCTTAACTCCTTCAATATCAACAATGGGAAAATGCTTTCCAACTATATTGTTCTTCTCTTTGATAGGAACAACTTTGTCTCTAATGGTCTCTCTTCAAACCTCACTGAAAATGGCTGATTTTTGAGAGAGAAAGTTAAGTTTTTGGGTTGAAAGTGGAAGGTTAGTGTTTTTCCCGATATTTTTTGATTTTCAGCACTCCTTATATAGAATTAGCTTGAGGAGATCGATCTGGTCCAAGAGGAGATCGATTTGGTCCCTTAAAATCCCTCTTTTTCACGGTATTTTTAAGCCTGAGATCGATCTGTCGAAGCATGAGATCGATCTGTCAAGGCATGAGATCGATCTGTCGAAGCATGAGATCGATCTGCTCCCAAACAGAGAGCTAAGGAGATCGATCTGGCTCCATTGGAGATCGATCTGCTCTATTCTTTTGCCCAAATAAGAGCATTCTGGCTCTTCCAGATCGATCTCTCATCCCATGAGATCGATCTGCCCTTCAAAATTTCCAGATTTCCTGCAGTTCCTCTGCAACAACACTTACCAAACATCCTTAATTTGCTACCATGATCATTTCCTCATTCATTCATTTTTAAGACTTGAAAATGGCATCCATCCTCACTTCATACACATTGAAACTTGTGTAGAATCTTTGTATGACCAATGGTACTTAATAAAAACAAAAATGGAAGCGCATATCTTATGCAATTCTACTTCCATTTTACCAAACTATTCATAATCCATTCTACACACATTCTCCACATGTTTAAGTCCATTTCTACACATTCATACATAATGAAACTTGTATGTACGATTACCACTCTCATTACAAGTGTGTACATTACTTATGGACTTACATCACATATACTTCACTCATGAATTCATAGTACAACTCTATTTACACTTCTATGTACATATATACCCTTATACATATACGGGGTCTCACAGGCTTATATATTAGATGTTATGCTGCCGAAATTTCTATCGGCCATATAAAATTCAAATGTTAAACTTAAATATAATTACAGATAAAAAGGTAAGAAAAAGGATTAACACTAAACATGAATACAACCTAAGTGAATAAAGAATTAAATTGCAAGCCGAAGTTTTCAAAAAAAAAATTTCTCCCGAATTTTTATAGGTCACAGGTCGTTACTTATATGATCATGATTTAGGAAAAATTGAGATTATAAAATTCAAGAGATATCTAAAAATATCATATATCAAATTTTTGTGTTCAAAAACAAAAGCGACAAATTATAATATTGAGACAAAAAGTACTAAGATTATCGCGTCTAAAGTGTATGACTTTTATTCTAAACTTGAAAATAAAAATTTATTGGAACATGTATGTATAATTTATATAATATGATTATTTTCATTATATTTTTCATATAACATATGCTATAACTGAAACTTAATTTGATCAAATTACATATTAGAGTTCTACCCATGTTTTCTATTCCATATATGGAATTTATGAGATTATCAAGTAAAGTGACATATCATTCAAAGATAGCAAATAATATACAAGAATTATTTGCTACCTCTTCAACTTAACAAAAATTCGTTAAGAGATATTTAAAGAAATTTGTAGAAGAGATTGATTTTGAGATATGAAAAATTTTAATTTCTTCGAATCAAATACATATTAAATTTTTTTATATACTATTTTCATTCAATAACTTACAATATCAATTTGATTTATTTTTTAATTTTATGTAATTCTATCCAATTTATAATTTTTTCTATTGCTGTATTGTAATATAAAATAAAAAATAAAAAATTAGATATACAACTGTTGTCTTTTTCATAAACATAATAATTTATATTATAAAGTTTCAAAAAATATATTATCAACAAATTTATTATTTGAGTAATGTATTTCCATGCATCGAGTTTAAAACTAGTTTATTTAAAATCTAATCACTTCAAATATAATATTATCTACATTTAAAATTATCAATTTTTTTTTGTTTATATTATGGTTTCAACAATCAGACTTCACTTTTTGATAGATAAATTATAGTTTTTTTTTTCTTTTTATTGGAATTAATAGAAGGAAGCCTCACTACTATTAGCCCAAATCAATAATTTGCTAAGTTGGAATTTGGATCGAGACTGTAAAATAATTATGCTTCAAAATCAAACAAATATGAGTTAAGATCGTAAAAGAATCAATATATAATTAAACAAATTCAACATGAAAGATTTACAAATTGGAATACATTAGTAAAATAAAACAATTTAAACATTATGTAAATACATTTAAAATTACTATGTATTATCTTAAAATTAATCTAAGTATTATCTTTAAATTTTAAAATAATTAAAATATTATTTAGTTTTGTTGTTACCTGAAACAGTGGTGTTGAATTGCTGACCTCTTCGCCTTGATTTTTGTGCCACGTGCCACTAAATATTCTGTAAGAAAAATAATGATCAGAGAGACGCAGAGGTTTTTCCCTGCGTAAGCACTCCGATGCTTAAGTCAGACAGAGAATTTGACAGAATTTCTGTAAAGCAAAAATAGAGCCCCCCTCGGCGTATCATACCTGTCCCCTTTTTATAAGGGTTGTTTCCAGCTTTAATTACGTATTTATCCAATAATAAAATATTTGCAGAATAAAATATATTTCAGGGTCCAAATGTCTAAAAACCCCAATATCAAATTATAGTGATGTGAGCGTGCCACGCAGACATGACGTGAGAGGCTCAGAAGATTTTTCCATTAGCGCCACGTGGCGTACTCTTCTTGCGCCACGTGGCGCTAAGATATAAGAGGCGTTAGGCCTCTTTGGTGGGAGAGTAGTCTCCCGCCAACATGCAGAAGGGTAGTCTCCCACATGCCTCCTCTGCGTGCCACGTGGCGCGCTTAAAACCGTTGGCGGGAGAGTAGTCTCCCTCCAACATGCGGGAGACTCTCCCGCCACTGTGCTGGAGAGTATCTCCCATGCCACATGGCACGCTTTGCACCCGCCACGTGACACCCTTTTTTATTTATTTATTTTTTATTTTTTTCATTTCTTATTATTATTTTATACACAACAATTGCTCCCCACTCTTTCGTTAGGTATAACCTTGCGGAAGAGTACATATATTCTCTTCACTCGTCAAATCATTATGTCAAACTCTGAAGTTAGATTTTCGAGTCGAACCCTCATGCCAAATTCTTAAGCCTTTGCTTGAGTGCGTAGCTTACCTCACGCATTTTTCGCTTCAAGCCCTTGAATAATTCTTTGTGGCTTACTTCGCGCATTTTTCGCTTCAAGCCCTTGAACAATTCTTTGTGGCTTACATCGCGCACTTTTCGCTTTAAGCCTTTGTTTTGGGTGCTTAGCTTACATCACGCACTTTTTGCTTCAAGATCTCGCACTTTTTTCTTCTTGGCTTACATCGCACACTTTTCGCTTCAAGCCTTTGTTTTGGGTGCTTAGCTTACATCACGCACTTTTCGCTTCAAGCTCTCGCACTTTTTTCTTCTTGGCTTACATCGCGCACTTTTCGCTTCAAGCTCTCGCACTTTTTTCTTCTTGGCTTACATCGCACACTTTTCGCTTCAAGCCTTTGTTTTGGGTGCTTAGCTTACATCGCGCACTTTTCGCTTCA
The DNA here is from genome assembly GCA_033439115.1 of Firmiana major. Lineage (NCBI taxonomy): Eukaryota > Viridiplantae > Streptophyta > Magnoliopsida > Malvales > Malvaceae > Firmiana > Firmiana major. The sequence continues at coordinate 37,143,006 of CM065909.1, forward strand.
AGCTCTCGCATTTTTTTCTTCTTGGCTTACATCGCCCACTTTTCGCTTCAAGCTTTTGTTTTTGGTGCTTAGCTTACATCGCGCACTTTTCGCTTCAAGCTCTCGCACTTTGTCTTCATGGCTTACATCGCGCATTTTTCACTTCAAGCCCTTGATTGAGTGCTTAGCTTACATCGCGCACTTTTCGCTTCAAGCTCTGGCACATTGTCTTCGTGGCTTACATCGCGTATTTTTCGCTTCAAGCCCTTGATTGAGTACTTAGCTTAGATCGCGCACTTTTCGCTTCAAGCTGTCGCACTTTTTTCTTCTTGGCTATCACGCATTTTTCGCTTCAAGCCCTTGATTGAGTGCTTAGCTTACATCGCGCACTTTTTGCTTCAAGCTCTCGCACATTATCTTCGTGGCTTACATCGCGCATTTTTCGCTTCAAGCCTTTTTATTTTTAGTCATCTGTCAATAATTAAAATTCTCAATGAGAAATATCAATACGGAATATATCAAAATTAAGTCCCTGAACATGGTTCAATAACATAAATAAAAAACAAAAAATAACATCGAGAAATTAAAATTCTATTGCCAATATGGTATTGAGTGGCTAGCATTCCACGTCTTTCATTATCCCCTTGTCTTACGAACTTTTCATCTTCCTTCCAGGTATTGGTGATGGCTTAGGCACCCTAATAATGGTAAGGGTTTCTTTTTTTTTTGAACTTCCTTGCCTGTTGTTGATGCGATATTACATGTTCTTGCTTTTCTTTGATCTCCTCGAACTTGCCCCACACCTCCGAGAGTCGAGAACTTCATCAATAGGTAACATGGGGAGAGTACGGCTCTCATATCACTCAATAATGGCCGTCCGAGAATAACATTGTAATTGGAGACGTTGATTTAACCACCATGAACAAGACCTGTCTTATAACACTCTTAGGATCTTCACCCAAAGTAACAGGTAGTTCAATTGACCCTACCACCTTTACTTTCTCTACTGTGAAGCCAAACAAGGGAGTAATTACGGGTTTTAGTCTGTCTTCACTCAAATTCATTTTTTTGAAACAATCCCAATAGATAAAGTTTGCTGAGCTTCCGTTATCTACCAGAATTCGACCTATCGGGTGTTTAGCCATAACTGCTGATATGACCATAGGATCATCATGTGGAATAATAACATCTCCCTGATCTGTCGGTATGAAAGTAATCATTTCTTCGTCTTCAGCTATTTTCATCACAGAATGGACCTAGTACGCTTGTCTAGCATAAGCCTTCCGTGAAGCAGATGAGCTACCAGTTATGTATTCTCCACCATATATGACATGAATGGCGGCTCCTGTTGGTTCATTGTCTATCTGTCGGTTCCTACACTCTCCCCTTCTTGCCTCATTTCCTTCTTCTTCATTTCTCCTCATATTTTCTCTATCATTGTCGTGTCTATCACGCGGTCTATTATCTCCTCTGCCACGAACGGGGTATCGAATCCTTTCATTCCTCTATACATAACGGTCTAGCTTTCCTTCTCTAGCCAATTTTTCAAGTTGGTTCATCAGTTCCCGACATCTCTCGGTTGTATGACCAAAGGCAGAATGAAAACTACAGTAGGACCTATGATCTTGTCCTAAGTTTCCTTCACCTCTCATGGGGAATTGAAGCATCCCAGTTCTTTCTATTGCTGCTAAAATTGAAGCACGTGGTTCAATAAACTGTGTGTAATTACCATACTTCAATTTTGGGTTGCATTTCTATAATCGGGCTCCCTTTCCCGTTTCCTTCCTTATTTCATATCCCGAGTTGGTATCATTTTCATCACTTCCTCTTGAGCAATATATTTATTTGCTCTAGAGAATAAGTCCGAGATGGTCGTTGGCTGATCCAAAGATAATGATTCTTGGAGCCTTTCAGATGTGGTCCCCTATAGACTCTTCCTGTAGATTGTTGAACCATTTCAGTGCATGGCCAGTTAAGGTCAGGGAGAATGCCCTACACATAACCTCATCTTCCCATCCATGTAGTAGCATTAACGACTCGTATTTTTCAACATGGTCAAAAGGGTCAGTTTTTTCGGCATATGTTGTTATCTGTGGCATCTTAAACTTTGGGGGCAGCGATTTTTCCATTATCGCTGTACTGAACGAGACTTTTCTTCTCTGGTTTTCTTCAGGAGACACTAACTTTTTCCTCTCCAGAATCCTTTCAATGATTATCTCAACGCTTTTCGAGCCTCGGGTCGAGTGTGCTTCCCTTTCTTCAGCACTAGAAGAGTCTGAGTAAGAAGAATCCATTCTTCCTTTGTTGCGGGGATTTCGCTCACGGTCTGCTCCTCGGCTACGGATCTCCTCATCGTTCACAGTTTCCCTCCCTCTAGGAGCCTGCACTGTGTCCCTTCTTCCTGCACCCCCCATTTCGTAATTCGACCTTGGATCTTCTAAATATTCTTGGGAGTCATGACTATTCTGTCCAGTATTCTGTCTTTATCGCTCCCTAGATCTGCGAACTTCAAAGTCAGGTCGTTCAAATTCTGCAGCAAAAGTCTGCCTCCTATACTCTGGGGCAGAGTTCATCCGTCTCAGACCTGCGGTAGGGTTTACCTCTCTCCATCTTGCAACAGGGTGTTTCCTCAGACCTGCGGCAGGGTTCTCCCTCAGACCCGCGATAGGATTGTCCTCCAGTATAGCGGCAGAGTTCGCCCTCAGAGGTGTGGCAGGGTTATCCTCCAGACTTGCGATAGAGTTCACCCTCAGAGTTGTGACAGAGTTCACCCTCAGAGTTGTGGCAGAGTTATCCTCTATAGCTGCGACAGAGTTCAATCTCAAGCATGCGGCAGGGTATGTGAGATCTGAGAATTTCAGACATATTTTATTGATGTAATAATAATTTGAGTATAATTTATTGAGCTAAGTGAATTATGGGAATTATAATTGGAGATTTATGTGGTAAGTGTGTAAAATGAGCATGAAGCATGAGGACAGATCGATCTGGGAGAAGGAGAGATCGATCTGGTGAGTTAAAAATGACGAGGAAGGGGAAATTTGAGGAGCAGATCGATCTCCAATGGAAGAGATCGATCTCCTTATGAATCTGTTTGAGAAAGGATCGATCTCATGAGGAAGAGATCGATCTCCAAATGCTTCTGTTTGGGGAGAAGATCGATCTCCTTAGGAGCAGATCGATCTCATAAAGCCATAAAGAGATCGATCTCACCCCTCAACAGATCGATCTCCTAGGCATAAAATTGCCCAGATCGTCCCCAAATTTCAAACACAGATCGATCTCATCAAGAGGCAGATCGATCTCCTACCTCCAGTCTATATAAGGAACCCGTGTTTTCTCCTGAAATTTCACTTTCTCTCTCTTCCAAACCCATTTCCATCGAAAACCTAACTTTCTCACTCATCCAAATCCCCCATTTCTGGCCGAATCAGCTGTTGTGGCAAGAAGGAAAGTTGTTCCTCATCAAAGGGAGAACAACATACTTGGAAATCGAGGGACGAATCGGATCGAGGCGTGAGTTGTGCGTCTCACAAACTTTGGGTAATTTCTAAACCTCGATCTTGATATTTGAGCTGATTTTGATGTTGTTGGTGGTTGTCATTGCGTTGAAATAGTTGAGAAAGGATTAGGGATTGTTGAAATTGTAATGTAGTTGGAGAAATGTAGATATTTGATAATTTTGGTAATTTTAGGAATTTTGAGCTATAAATGGAAATATAGACAATGTGGAGAATTAGCCTAGATAATTGGCATGAGGAATGTAGGACATTGAGATATTGTGAATGAGGTTGTAGTTTAGGGTTGAGTTACGAGAAATCAAGAGATTTGAGGAGTTATGAGCAATTATGCTCGATTTTGAGAATTGAGGTTTATGTGATGTTGAGTATTGATGTTTTAACATCGTTTGGACAGCTCGGGAGTTCCAGAGTGGAATGCGAGGCTAGTCCGTGATACGGGGGAACGATTGCACTATACGAGGTGCAAAGAGGTAAGGGAAATCTAAACCATTTGTGTATGTGAATTGCAAACTGTTTTAGCATGATTTGTGGTTTATAAAACAAGCATGTTGAGTGTTTTGTGTTGAGATTAAATTGCACACGATTTTATAGCCGGTTGGAGCCCAATGTTTTATGAGTTTATAACTGGGCTCTACGTTAAGGCAATATTGTGATTTGAGAAATGTGTGCGTGTGCTTTGCCGGTTGGAACTCGGTTTTATTACGTTTTGTGTTGAGTACAAAACGATTTCAAATGAGTTTTATGAGAGAAAACCATTACAAGTTCTACGTGAAGGCAAACCTGTCTTATGTGATAAGACTTGGGTGTGTAGTTGTGAGTACACACCGGGCATTGCTCTGGTAGCATGTAAGCCCGAATTCTTCTCCGTTCTGGTAACGTGAGAATAACCTATTATGTGGCTATGCCACGTAAAATTGGTGGCTGTGCCACGTTGAGAAAACCCCATTAGTGGCTGTGCCACATTATACCCCATTGGTGGCTGTGCCACGTTGAGATACCCCATTGGTGGCTGTGCCACGTTATACCCCATTGGTGGCTGTGCCACGTTGAGATACCCCATTGGTGGCTGTGCCACGTTGAGATACCCCATTGGTGGCTGTGCCACGTTATACCCCATTGGTGGCTGTGCCACGTTGAGAAACCCCATTGGTGGCTGTGCCACGTTATACCCCATTGGTGACTGTGCCACGTTATACCCCATTGGTGGCTGCGCCACGTTAAGAAACCCTATTCTGTGGCTATGCCACGCGAGAAATTAAAACAGTGGCTTTGCCACGTGTGTTTTGTGGCTATGCCACGTGAGAAATTAAATCAGTGGCTTTGCCACGTGTGTTTTGTGGCTATGCCTCGAGTGATTTTAAATCAGTGGCTATGCCACGTTATTTGAGAAAGCGTTTATCGCGTTGTTTTCACATGCTTTGTTTTTGCTCTAGAGTGAGCCTTTTACTTCATGTTTTCACATGACTTGACACGTGAGAGTGTCGTTTTGAGTACTTTCATGCTATGGTTTTCAAATGAGTTTCACATACAAATAAATGTTTTGTGATGTGCATTTTGGTTTATGAAATGAGTCCCCTACCCCCCTTACTGAGCGATTTAGAAGCTCACCCTGTTTTTCCTTCCCCCCAGAGTTCTTCAAGTGAATAAGGACTTCCCTGCGACGTACGGAGTAGTGACTAGTGGAGGATTCGAGCTCCAGGCCACATATATTGTATTTGAGGTATATCTTATCTTTTCATGTACCCAGACTATTATTGTAACTGCAGACACTCGATGTATAACATTATATGGGATGTATTAGGATTAATTAACTTTGAATTGAGTAATGTATATGATTCAATATACACTATATTATGATGAGATCCTGAGGCATGATAAATATGATGATGTATGACACTGCACAGGAATGCACCTTTAATTGTGAATTAGTGAGTAAAAAAGTTTTAAATTAGCCCTATTTTCTGCATTTTCGGGGCGTGACAGAGTTTTCTTGGTATCCGAGCTTAGGGTGTCTAGTACTGTCAGTGTCGGTTAAGTGAAATAGAATACATCCCAAGTGTCTGTAATAGTCTGGTCATGAACTGAAATTGAGGATTGAGATTTCAATCGATTGTGATATTTACGCGCAGGAGACGAGTTGAGATAGAGAATGAGTAAACGACGAGGTCGTTCAGGAGGCAGGCAGAGTCCCCTCCGCCACCTGTCCCACAACCAGAGAGTCCTAACTCTCGATTTAATCGGATTGAGACCGATGTGAGGCAAGGTTTTGAGCAGATGGCAGCGTTATTCGCGCAACACTTTGGAGTTAATGCCTCGGATACTACCCCTACACCACCACAAGGACCTCCCATGCCCCCAGTGCCTCCCGTCGCCCAGCCTGAGGATAGAAGCATGGTCCGACTAAGGGATTTTCTGAAGATGAATCCACCCGCATTTAAGGGAAAGAAGGATCCTACGGAGGCTGAGGAGTGGTTGACGGAGTTAAGGATTATATTTGATATCCTGGGGTGCACCGATGCTGAGAGGGTCAGTATGAGTGCCTATATGCTGAAGGGGAGAGCTCGAGATTGGTGGGGTACTACCCAGGGTATTTTGATGTCCCACCATGGTGTGATTGGTTGGGAAGAGTTTCAGACCGCTTTTAGGACCCAATACGTACCACGAGCCGCTCAGAGAAAGAAGCAGGCCGAGTTTTTGAGTTTGGTACAGGGTGACATGTCTGTGGATGACTATGAGAGCCAATTCACAGCGCTATTGAGATATGACCCAGAGACCTTCAAGAGTGAAGAGCTCCGCACAGAGAAGTTTGTGTTTGGGTTGAAGCCCGTCATCAGAGATAGATTGATAGGGCTGTGCATCACTGAGTTTGGAGATGCTCTGAGACGAGCACAAGAGATTGAAAGAGGGATTGAGATGGTACAATCCCAGAATGAGCTCAGAGCGGTGAATAGAGATAAGGGCAAGAGGCCAGCACTTTTCCAGTCAGAGGCTCGGAGAGGTTCCTTCAGAAGAGGAAGGATTGAGGTACAGAAGGACAGATTGGAGAGACCCAGAGCCTATCCTATTATCAAGGAGACCCCTCGATATGTCAGGCCGGAGATGAGGATTTGTAGAGACTGTGGCCGATCGCATGAGGGAAGTTGTTCTGGGTCGATCCATGGATGTTTTAGATGTGGTGACATGGGTCACAGAGTGAAGGACTGTCCCCAACCTCAGATACCACATGCTCCGGAGCCAACTAGACAACAGCCTCAGAGAGTGGATCCCCGGAGACGGGCCACTGCGGCAGAGAAAGGGAAGAAACCTGTGGCACAAGGACGTGTGTTCGCCCTGGATAAGGAGACCGCAGACACTTCGACAGAAACTATAAGAGGTACACTCTCTGTCTGTAATTATGAGGCTCATGTGTTGATTGATTCAGGATCCACGCATTCGTTTATTTCTGAGCATTTTGCATGTAGATTAAACTTGAAGTTTGAACCTCTAGAATATATACTACATGTAAATACCCCTATGCGTGAATCCCAGAGAACTGAGTTAATCTGTAGAGGGTGTGAGATTAAGGTGGGAGATAGAGTGATGTTAGCAGATCTAATCATGTTAAGTATACATGGGTTTGATGTAATTCTGGGAATGGATTGGTTGGCGACCAATCGAGTGAGTTTAGACTGCTACACTAAGATTGTAACTTTCTCCCTACCTGAACCTTACAGTGTACGATTGAGATGTTGAGGAAATGAATATGTGGATTTCTAGTAAGTAATTTGAGAATTTTAACATTATTTTAGAGAATATTAAATATGATTATTCATGTGAAGGTTATGAGACACTCATCTCAGACGATGAGCGGGAACATCCGAGGATTGAGGATATACCTGTGGTTTGCGAATTTCTGGATGTTTTTCCAGATGAATTGCCAGGTTTACCACCAGAGAGAGAGCTGGAGTTTACCATTGATTTGGTACCAGATACTTAGCCGATCTCTAAACCTCCTTACAGGATGGCATTAGTGGAACTTGAGGAATTGAAGAGACAACTACAGGAGTTATTGGATCAAGGGTTTATTAGACCCAGTGTTTCGCCGTGGGGAGCGCCAGTACTATTTGTTAAGAAGAAGGATGGTAGTCTCAGATTATGCGTAGACTACTGGCTGTTGAATAAAGTCACGGTAAAGAATAAATACCCACTACCCAGGATTGATGATCTACTGGATCAGCTAAGAGGGGCATCGGTCTTTTCTAAGATTGATTTGAGGTCGGGCTATCACCAATTGAGGATCAAGGAAGAAGATATTCCAAAGACGGCCTTCAGGACAAGGTATGGCCATTACGAATTTCTGGTGATGTCCTTTGGATTGACGAACGCCCCTGCAGCATTTATGAGATTGATGAACGAGGTGTTCAGAGACTATCTGGATAAGTTTGTGATAGTCTTTATTGATGATATCCTGGTGTACTCTCGGTCGTATGAGGAGCATGCACAGCATTTGTGGTTAGTACTTCAGATACTCCGAGATAAGCAATTGTACGGAAAGCTTAGTAAGTGTGAGTTTTGGCTGAACCGGATAGCTTTCCTTGGGCATATAGTCTCAGAGGAAGGAGTATCAGTGGACCCAAGTAAAGTAGCAGCTGTGCTTAGTTGGGAGAGACCGAAGACAGTTACTGAGGTACGAAGCTTCCTTGGTTTGGCAGGGTATTACAGGAGATTTGTGGAAGGATTTTCAAGGATTGCCGCCCCTTTGACTAAGCTCACGCGTAAAGAGACTCCATTTATATGGACTGATCAATGTGAGCTCAGTTTTCAAGAGTTAAAGAGGAGATTGACAGCGACACCGGTGTTAACTATCCCTGAGGGATCAGGAGGATTCTCGGTGTATAGTGATGCATCTCACCAAGGATTGGGGTGTGTGCTTATGCAGCACGGAAGAGTGGTCGCATATGGATCGCGACAACTGAAAGACCATGAGCGGAATTACCCCACGCATGATTTGGAGTTAGCCGCTGTGGTATTTGCTTTGAAGATCTGGCGACACTACTTATATGGGGAGAGATTCCAGATCTTCACTGATCACAAGAGTTTGAGATATCTCTTTGATCAGAAAGAGTTAAACATGAGACAAAGGAGATGGATGGAACTCCTTAAGGATTATGACTGCGAGATTCTATATCATCCGGGTAAGGCGAATGTGGTTGCTGATGCCCTGAGCAGGAAGAGTATGATATCTGCTATGATGATCAGGGAATGGGATTTGTTAGAGCAGTTCGCCGAACTTCGGATCAGAGTTAAAGAGGTAGAGACTGGATTTTTGGCTAGCCTGCGGATAGAGTCCAGGATCATGGATCGGATTAGAACTGGGCAGCGCAGTGATCAGAGATTGATAGGCATGGTTAGCCAAGCTGAGCAGAGTTCGCATTCGGATCTCACCATCAGTGAGGATGGATTATTGAGATTCAGAGGACGGATCTGTGTACCGGACGATGATACCCTAAAGAGACAGATACTGAGAGAATCCCACTGCTCGCGATACACCATGCACCCAGGGAGTACTAAGATGTACCGAGACTTGAGAAAGGTGTATTGGTGGAGTGGTATGAAGCGAGACGTGGCAGAGTATGTGGCCAGGTGTTTAGTATGCCAGGAAGTGAAAGCTGAGCATCGGAAGCCCGGAGGACTACTACAGCCCTTACCTGTACCTACATGGAAATGGGAGCATGTCACTATGGACTTTATTATGGGTTTACCGAGGACCCGAAGAGGTCGTGATGCGATATGGGTCATTGTGGATAGATTGACCAAGAGTGCCCACTTCCTTGCCATCAAGAGCACAGATACGGTGGACGCCTTAGCTGAGCTATATGTCAGCGAGATAGCTAGATTACATGGGGCTCCAGTGAGTATTACTTCTGATAGAGATTCCCGGTTTACTTCCAGATTTTGGACCCAGTTTCAGGAGTCCATGGGATCTCGATTGAGTTTTAGTACCGCCTATCATCCTCAGACAGATGGTCAGTCAGAGAGGACTATTCAGACCCTGGAGGATATGTTGAGGGCGTGTACGATGGATTTTAAGGGATCATGGGATGATCACCTGCCCCTAGCAGAGTTTGCGTACAATAACAGCTATCATGCGAGTATTGGAATGGCACCTTTTGAGGCTCTATATGGTAGGAGGTGTAGATCCCCTGTAGCTTGGGAAGAAGTCGGTGACAGAAAGATAAATGCTCCCGAGCTTGTTGAGCAAGCCGTACAGAGTGTGAAACTCATATGTGAGAGGTTACGGGCTGCACAGAGTAGACAGAAAAGCTACGCGGATGTGCGTAGATGGCCACTCGAGTTTGAGGTTGGTGATGCAGTATTTCTGAGAGTATCACCGAGCAAGGGTATCATGCGATTTGGGAAGAAAGGGAAATTGAGTCCTCGATACATAGGACCATTCGAGATTCTTGAGAAAGTGGGAGAGGTAGCTTACAGATTAGCATTACCCCCACAGATGTCCGGAATACACAATGTTTTTCATGTATCTATGTTAAGGAAGTACCACCCGGACCCTTCTCATGTTATAGAGTATGATGAGATGGACATACAGGAGGACATGAGCTACACTGAGGAACCCGTCCGGATTCTCGATAGAAAGGAGAAGGTACTGAGAACCAAGAGCATCCCATTAGTGAAAGTTTTGTGGAAACATCACTCAAAGGAAGAGGCAACGTGGGAACTAGAGAGCCTCATGAAGGAGAAATACCCCCATCTATTTTGACTAGTTAAGTTGAATTTGGAGGACCAAATTCTTTTTAAGGTGGGGAGGATGTGAGATCTGAGAATTTCAGACATATTTTATTGATGTAATAATAATTTGAGTATAATTTATTGAGCTAAGTGAATTGTGGGAATTATAATTGGAGATTTATGTGGTAAGTGTGTAAAATGAGCATGAAGCATGAGGACAGATCGATCTGGGAGAAGGAGAGATCGATCTGGTGAGTTAAAAATGACGAGGAAGGGGAAATTTGAGGAGCAGATCGATCTCCAATGGAAGAGATCGATCTCCTTATGAATCTGTTTGAGAAAGGATCGATCTCATGAGGAAGAGATCGATCTCCAAATGCTTCTGTTTGGGGAGAAGATCGATCTCCTTAGGAGCAGATCGATCTCATAAAGCCATAAAGAGATCGATCTCACCCCTCGACAGATCTATCTCCTAGGCATAAAATTGCCCAGATCGTCCCCAAATTTCAAACACAGATCGATCTCATCAAGAGGCAGATCGATCTCCTACCTCCAGTCTATATAAGGAACCTGTGTTTTCTCCTGAAATTTCACTTTCTCTCTCTTCCAAACCCATTTCCACCGAAAACCTAACTTTCTCACTCATCCAAATCCCCCATTTCCGGTCGAATCAACTGTTGTGGCAAGAAGGAAAGTTGTTCCTCATCAAAGGGAGAACAACATACTTGGAAATCGAAGGACGAATCGGATCGAGGCGTGAGTTGTGCGTCTCACAAACTTTGGGTAATTTTTAAACCTCGATCTTGATATTTGAGCTGATTTTGATGTTGTTGGTGGTTGTCATTGCGTTGAAATAGTTGAGAAAGGATTAGGGATTGTTGAAATTGCAATGTAGTTGGAGAAATGTAGATATTTGATAATTTTGGTAATTTTAGGAATTTTGAGCTATAAATGGAAATATAGACAATGTGGAGAATTAGCCTAGATAATTGGCATGAGGAATGTAGGACATTGAGATATTGTGAATGAGGTTGTAGTTTAGGGTTGAGTTACGAGAAATCAAGAGATTTGAGGAGTTATGAGCAATTATGCTCGATTTTGAGAATTGAGGTTTATGTGATGTTGAGTATTGATGTTTTAACATCGTTTGGACAGCTCGGGAGTTCCAGAGTGGAATGCGAGGCTAGTCCATGATACGGGGGAACGATTGCACTATACGAGGTGCAAAGAGGTAAGGGAAATCTAAACCATTTGTGTATGTGAATTGCAAACTGTTTTAGCATGATTTGTGGTTTATAAAACAAGCATGTTGAGTGTTTTGTGTTGAGATTAAATTGCACACGATTTTATAGCCGGTTGGAGCCCAATGTTTTATGAGTTTATAACTGGGCTCTACGTTAAGGCAATATTGTGATTTGAGAAATGTGTGCGTGTGCTTTGCCGGTTGGAACTCGGTTTTATTACGTTTTGTGTTGAGTACAAAACGATTTCAAATGAGTTTTATGAGAGAAAACCATTACGAGTTCTACGTGAAGGCAAACCTGTCTTATGTGATAAGACTTGGGTGTGTAGTTGTGAGTACACACCGGGCATTGCTCTGGTAGCATGTAAGCCCGAATTCTTCTCCGTTCTGGTAACGTGAGAAAAACCTATTCTGTGGCTATGCCACGTAAAATTGGTGGCTGTGCCACGTTGAGAAAACCCCATTGGTGGCTGTGCCACATTATACCCCATTGGTGGCTGTGCCACGTTGAGATACCCCATTGGTGGCTGTGCCACGTTATACCCCATTGGTGGCTGTGCCACGTTGAGATACCCCATTGGTGGCTGTGCCACGTTATACCCCATTGGTGGCTGTGCCACGTTATACCCAATTGGTGGCTGTGCCACGTTGAGAAACTCCATTGGTGGCTGTGCCACGTTATACCCCATTGGTGGCTGCGCCACGTTGAGAAACCCTATTCTGTGGCTATGCCACGCGAGAAATTAAAACAGTGGCTTTGCCACGTGTGTTTTGTGGCTATGCCACGTGAGAAATTAAATCAGTGGCTTTGCCATGTGTTTTTTGTGGCTATGCCTCGAGTGATTTTAAATCAGTGGCTATGCCACGTTATTTGAGAAAGCGTTTATCGCGTTGTTTTCACATGCTTTGTTTTTGCTCTAGAGTGAGCCTTTTACTTCATGTTTTCACATGACTTGACACGTGAGAGTGTCGTTTTGAGTACTTTCATGCTATGGTTTTCAAATGAGTTTCACATACAAATAAATGTTTTGTGATGTGCATTTTGGTTTATGAAATGAGTCCCCTACCCCCCTTACTGAGCGATTTAGAAGCTCACCCTGTTTTTCTTTCCCCCCAGAGTTCTTCAAGTGAATAAGGACTTCCCTGCGACGTACGGAGTAGTGGCTAGTGGAGGATTCGAGCTCCAGGCCACATATATTGTATTTGAGGTATATCTTATCTTTTCATGTACCCAGACTATTATTGTAACTGCAGACACTCGATGTATAACATTATATGGGATGTATTAGGATTAATTAACTTTGAATTGAGTAATGTATATGATTCAATATACACTATATTATGATGAAATCCTGAGGCATGATAAATATGATGATGTATGACACTGCACAGGAATGCACCTTTAATTGTGAATTAGTGAGTAAAAAAGTTTTAAATTAGCCCTATTTTCCGCATTTTCGGGGCGTGACAGGGTAGCCCTCCAGAGCTGCGGCAATATTTTCCACCAGAGTTGCGGTAGAGTTCATCCTCAGACCTGCGGCAGTGTTCGCCCTCAGAGTTGCGGCAGAGTTTATCCTCAGACCTGCGGCAGTATTCACCCTCAGAGTTGCAGCAGAGTTGTCCTCTGTAGCTGCGGCAGTGTTTCCCACCAGAGTTGCGGCAGAGTTCACCCTCAGACTTGCGGCAGTGTTCATCAGCGCGACAGCAGTATTCCTCCACCGTTTTCCTCGTCACGCATTCGCCACCATAGAGGGTTGGCCTCTTTCGTAAGTCTGCCTCGATACATTTTTCACTACTATCTGCTGCACCTCCGGAGGCAAACTAAACTGCGGCAGTGCAACTTTGAAGAAATCAATCATTGCCTTCAACGCCGTAGTAGTCTGCTCATTTTGACACTTCAAAACCTCAAATTCGTCAAGAGAAACTGTGGCAACTCTGCCGCCTTCTTCATTCTGCTCTTGTCCTCGCTCTGGTCTGGCAAGAGGATTCACAGAATTCTCTTCTCCCAGATTTGCTGCTACTGTTGAACGTGTTCTCACCATTTTGATAGAGAATCTGACTTTTTGTTTTGATTCCCACAGACGGCGCCAATTGTTGTTACCTGAAACAGTGGTGTTGAATTGCTGACCTCTTCACCTTGATTTTTATGCCACGTGCCACTGAATATTCTGTAAGAAAAATAATGATTAGAGGGACGCAGGGGTTTTTCCCTGCGTAAGCACTCCGATGCTTAAGTCAGATAGAGAATTTGGCAAAGTTTCTGTAAAGCAAAAATAGAGCCCCCCTCGGCGTATCATACCTGTCCCCTTTTTATAAATGTTGTTTCCAGCTTTAATTACGTATTTATCCAATAATAAAATATTTGCAGAATAAAATATATTTCAGGGTCCAAATGTTTAAAAACCCCAATATCAAATTATAGTGATGTGAGCGTGCCACGTAAACATGACGTGAGAGGCTCGAAAGATTTTTCCATTAGCGCCACATGGCGCACTCTTCTTACGCCATGTGGCGCTAAGATATAAGAGGCGTTAAGCCTCTTTGGTGGGAGAGTAGTCTCCCACCAACATGCGGGAGGGTAGTCTCCCGCATGCCTCCTCTACGTGCCACGCTTAAAACTGTTGGCGGGAGAGTAGTCTCCTGCCAACATGCGAGAGACTCTCCCGCCACGTGGTGCGCTTTGCACGCGCCACGTGGCACCCTTATTTATTTATTTATTTTTTATTATTATTTTATACACAACAAGTTTAAAAATAATTAAAATAATATATGATATCTAATCCATTTAAAAATAAAAATATTTATTTAATACATTTAAAACAATTAAAATAATTAGCATAGTTTTTCTTTTTAAAATTAAAGTGTGAATAATTCAAATTTATATATATTTAAATAAAGTTAATCCTCACATCACACAAATATAAAATAAATGAGATAAATTTGTATAAAAATAGTAATTTTATAATGGTCTCTTTTATACTAAAATGGTCTTTTAGTTTGCCATTACTTTAAACAACGTAAAAATATGAGAGTTGGATTTTTAATATATATAGTAAGAAGGTGATAAAAAATGCAAAATAAGTTTTCCATCCAATAGATGAGAAGAACATGAGCACAAAAGGAGCAGTTAAACACTTTTTTTCATAGAAGCACTTTCTATGTTGAACTTAACCTAACCAAATGCAAACTTCCAAAATTCTACGAGTGGGATAATTTCGTCTTCTTGCTAGAAGAATAGCACACGTCATCATCTCTCCCTTTCTAGAAGAACGAATCAGAGCTCAGACTCGTTCCCTCTCCACATTACGCGCCAACGAAGACCCAGCTGTTTCGTCCACGTGTACAACTGACTCCGTCTTTTTCCAATGTCATTCTTCCACGTGGCAAAAAGTTCCCGGTCACACCCCATGGTTGACACTAGCAAAATCACCAAGTTAAATTCTTCTTGTGGGCCCGTCTGATAGCATTCCTGATCAACGGCACTGATCTGCTGATAGTACAATTCTCAGATTTTAATATAACCATACGTGTCCACTCCGTGTCCGCCGCGTGTAAAATATTTTTATTTTAACTGAAAGTTAAAAAGAATTAAAAATATGTTTAGATTTCGTTTAATCCATAATCTAATTAAAGTAAAAAAAGAAAAGTGAGCTTAGACTAGACCTTTCTTTTTCCCAACTACCATACAGAACGCGGTCCAAAAATCCCCAATAAAATGCCATTCCCTTTGGTTAGGGTTTCTCAATATCCCTCTTCTTTTCTTCCTCATCATCTAATTTCTCCGAATTTTCTCTCCTAAAATATTGGATCCAATCAAAATACAAATTCGATTTCTTTTAATTATTATTATTATTCGATGTGAGAATGCCCGCCTCGGATTATCAAGGAAGTTCGGCACCGTTGACAAATATCGGCCGTTCTTTATTATCCCTGAGCAGGGATCAACTACACGTGATGGAATCGCCGAATGATAGATCGGCCTCGTACGAAGTGGAGCTCGAGTCGTTTCAAAGGCAAGTAGCTGACCGATTTCACATTTTAGCTTCCGTTCCTTCGGATGAATTGCTTTCTCTTCCGTGGGTTCGGAAATTGCTCGACGTTTTCCTTTGTTGTCATGAGGAGTTTCGGATCATTCTTTTTAACTGCAAAGCTCAAGTGATGAAACCTCCCATGGACCGTTTGATTGCCGATTTTTACGAGCGTACTGTTAAGGCGCTTGATGTTTGTAATGCAATTCGCGACGGAATTGAACAGATCAGGCAATGGCAGAAGCTTCTAGAAATCGTGCTTTGTGCTTTGGGTGATAGTAATGTTAATAATAATACGATTAATAACGGTAATAATAATTGTTATCAGAGAACCCTGGGAGAAGGGCAATTTCGGCGCGCGAAAAAGGCGTTGGTAGATTTAGCAATTGGGATGCTTGATGAGAAAGATTCCAGTCAAGCCTTGGCTCATAGGAATCGTTCCTTTGGGAGAAACAATAATAGCAGCAGTCACTCCAAGGATTATCACCATCGTTCTTTGGGTCATTTCAGGTCATTGTCTTGGAGCGTTTCGCGGTCTTGGTCTGCCGCTAGGCAGCTCCAGGCAATTGGGAACAACTTGGCGGTGCCACGAGGAAATGAGGTTGTGGCTACCAATGGACTTGCAATGCCTGTCTACACAATGGGTTGTGTTTTGTTGTTTGTAATGTGGGCATTGGTGGCTGCGATTCCTTGTCAGGATCGTGGTTTGCAAGTTCATTTTTATGTGCCCAGGCAGTTTTCATGGGCTGCTCCAATACTTTCCTTGCACGAGAGGATTATGGAGGAGTCGAAGAGGAGGGATAGGAAAAATGCTTGTGGCTTGTTGAGAGAGATTTATCAGATGGAAAAGTGTTCGCGGCTTTTGGGTGAATTGGCTGATTCTGTGCAGTTTCCCTTGAGTGAGGAAAAGGAAAGGGAGGTTAGACAGAGAGTGAAGGAATTAGGGCAGGTTTGTGATGCAATGAAGGAAGGTTTAGAACCGCTAGAAAGGCAGGTTAGGGAGGTGTTTCATAGGATTGTTCGTAGCCGAACTGAAGGGCTTGACTCTTTGGGAAGGGGACACAATCCTGAGTAAAAAATGTCTGTTGTTGGGTTGGTGATTTAAACTGTAAGTGTCAAATGTGCAACTTGCAAATATGTTCTGATTTTGGATTTGGAGGAACTCGCACATCATGAAGAAGGAGAAGAGAAGATGAAGATGGAGAAGGACTGAAGGAAGAGGATTTGAGGCGTGCACCATGAAAATAAAAAGGGTAAGGGACAAAAACCAAAAAAAGAAGAAGATTTTCTTGCATTTATCACAATATATCAGTGTAAAGGAAGTAGGATATGGAGTTGGACCTTTAGTCCTTGTGCTGCTGTCCAGCTTTATGTTGTTATTGTATAATCAAAATTCTCAGTAAATTTGCATCTTGATTCTGTAGCTGATTTTGTGTTCAAAATTTTGTCTACTTGTCAATGGTATATACCTTTTGTTTTTCCTTGTTCATATCTACATTTTAAATGCACTAATAAGATGAGTGATAGTGAATGAAAGAGTTCTTTTGCTGCTAAGCTCTTTTGGACAAAGTTTTAAAAATGAAAAATCTTGTTGATGGTTTCTCGGATGTAGAAACTGTCAATTCGCTCTCTTTGGCTTGTCAGTAGAATATTCATTGACTGGTCTAACGAAATGTATCGCCTGTATCAGAGAAAATAAAGTACTGGATTGAAGAGAACACTGATAGATTTGTTGGTCCTCGATTTTTCTATTTGGTTATTCAGTAAGTGTGCGGGCATTTGTATGCATGATTTTATTCATTCTTACCCCTATGTATTGCA
Source organism: Firmiana major (assembly GCA_033439115.1). Classification (NCBI taxonomy): domain Eukaryota; kingdom Viridiplantae; phylum Streptophyta; class Magnoliopsida; order Malvales; family Malvaceae; genus Firmiana; species Firmiana major. The sequence goes on from CM065909.1 coordinate 37,160,324, forward strand.
CTGCTAAATGGAAATTATCATTTCCTGTTTGTTTTATATCCCACTGCAAATGGAATATGGTCGTGTTGAGAAAATTCTGGCATTTAACTTTGATTGAACTCCTTAGTAGCTTTTTGATTTTACGGAAGATTTTTGTCACTCGTCATTTTTCTTGAAGGAAAGGAGATAAAGCAATTATATCATGCAAAGCATCCCTCTAACCTGTGTGCTATACCTTGCTCTTGTGAGCTTCAAAAACAACACTCTATCCATTCCCAGCTATTAAGATAATTGATCTCCATTAAAGTTCTTGTTCTTGTGCAATGGAGCTGAGCATGGCTTTTTAAATTGACCTTTGCTGGATTGCCCCACTATTGTGGCGGATTTCTTAAGCGTATTAATTTTCCTTACCTGCATTATACTAGTCAAGAAAGCATTGAAGGGATGAGAGATTTGGATTGAAATCAAGGCTTTGTGCATTAGATGAAGTGTTTGTACCCTCTTGTTATTTATGCTAAAGATTAATTATGCAACGTGTTTGCGCAAATAGGATTTCTTCATTGTAGGCTTCCTGTGTCCCCCATACCACAGTTTCTTGCCACATATTTCAGTGTAGCAATCCCACCCCTTTATGCAGTATGGAGTAACTTTTACCGTGCATGCTGTTTTGTTGCCCTTGTATGATGAGAGTTGCAGTACATTAACTCTCTCTGTCTGTGTCTCTACAAGCAGAAATTTTATTGTTCTTGCAGGTATTGTGTAAAAGCAGTTAGGTTCTGTCATCAGCTGTTTAAGAGAAGATGTGGGAATGACCAGCTTCAAAGATTGAATTTTTGGCCCTGGACTGTCCAGGTATGTTGTGGATGCTGAAGCCACTTTTAAACATCACTGAGTAATGCAACATGTCACAATGCATGCATAGGGTTGTTCAATGCGCCAGTCTTTTCCTTTGAAATGAGCACATTGGAATGGATTAATCGGATCAAAGTTTGCTGTGAAAATAAGTGCAAAATTTAAATGATTTCTACCTGAATTAAGAGCCAAAATCTCTCTTAGCTCATGATCGAACGGTTGTGGTTTATTTAAGTTTGCCTATCCATTCTGAGAGAGCTTGTAATTCCATACACGTATTTCTCCTGAAAAGTTATCTCGATATGCTTGTGAAAGTTGAAAAATCGTGGCAATGCCAATGATTTCTTTGACTATGTCAATCAATGTTATTGTTGATTACTTAATCAGAGCATTTAGCTTTTCGGGCTGTTAATTAATGTGAATATGCATGTCATATTTGCTGTATCCAGTAGTCATAATAATTGGTTTTTAATGTTAGATTGTGTGGTTCAGACACCAACTCCCCATATTCTCTCTCAAAACCACAGCCTCTTACTATTGTTCAAGGAAACCTTAGGGATTCACTGCCTCTGCCCCATTTCTTGATTTATGCATGCTGCAGTGGCATGGTTGGTGGAAGATAACATCTCCAGACCCCAGAGAAAGCGAATTTAACCCTTTGCTACCTACCAAAAGGATTGGAGAGCCTGCCAGAACAGCCAGTCCTTAACACCACAATGGCCGTCATAAACACCAAACTTTAATTTACTAAAGGCTTCTTGTTTTTATTTATTGGCTTGTAACTGAAGTGAGAGCTTATTTATGTGCACTCTCAAGAATATCTATGGTTGCCAAGTCAGCTATTTTAGCATCGTATGTCTTTCAACGTATTAAAAGTTGAAAAACATGTATCAATCAAACTCATTTCTTGACTTTTACTGCAGCTACGGCATTTACTCGTGCAGATTGTCTCACTTAAAAAACGTACATGAAACTATATGAAGCATAGTATGTCCAAAAATCTTATCTACTTTTAGCTTTGCAACCTACCTGGGGCCATTAGTTTGGTAATTTTGGTAATAATGGTCAAAACGTGCGGGTTTCTTTTCAATTGATCTAACACATGGCATAGCGTTCCAACTTCCAACTGGGTCGCTGGTTACAGCAAAAACACAAGCCACTTGACCACTGCTAATTTGCAACCACAAATGACAAAAAGATGTGAGTGAAACTTGTCAATCTCTTGTGCTTGCAGGGCCTAACAGGCAAGCATTTCACTTCAGTGCCAATAATTTAGAGTGGAAGTCATTTATGGCATTCTGCAGTGCTTCCTCATAAAAATGGTAAAACAAACTAGATCATTCCGACATTTCTTTTATTATTGCATTAACTGCAATTTGGGCATTGGGCTTTGCTGCTGATGCTTACAGTCTACGCTTTGTTCTGACTGCTGAATTGCAGGATGTCCAAGCAGGATTTCTTGGAGGGAAAGAAAAAAAAGAGTGGCGTTTTGGAAGATATAAATTTTATTTGTTACGATCTATGGGCCTAAGATTTTAGATTAAATTATTGCCTATGATAGTCAACTAGGAAACTTACAAGATTAGACGACTTTGATCCCATAGGTAAGGACAAAAACAACAATATATTTCCCAACAGCACAAGCCTGGTTGTTTCTGCGTTAATGAGCCTATTTAGCTGGTCTAAATCCAAGAATGGGTTTCAGCCATTAGTTTCTTGGCTGACATATGTCAGCTTGTAGACTCGCTGAGGTTGAATGATTAAATATGGTTGTCATTTTATAAGGAAAGGGAAGTAAAGTAGAGCCTGGTTTCTCTCATTTTGTTTTTTCCATCCCGCAAGACCTTGGCTCTCGATCATTTCTTTTGGTAGCTGAAGTTCCTATTCTCCAAAATTCATAAACTTGAAGGAGGTGAGGTGAGTGCCTTCTATCATAACCAGGTTTTGGAAACCACAAGCAATAGTTATATTACTTTACTTGTCTGCGACTCACGCCAGGGAATCTTGTAGCTTTTGAACATCTTGATTAGATAACGGATTCTGACAATTTGTTCTGGATTACTAAGACAAAAGCTGCAAAGGGAATTGTGAAACTCAAAATTTTTATTTTATTATTTATTTGAAAATTAGAAAATAATTAAGAAACTCGAAATAATAATATGCAGGGCTCGGAATAACCAAAGCACCCGAATTAGTGACACGAAGCTCAGGGCACGAAACCGTGGTAAGACTTTGAATTAAAGTATTTCTCAAGAGATACATTTATATGTATGCTTTGGTGGTTAGAAGGTAAAACTAAAGTATTGAAAGTGAAAAAGCTAGTAAAAACTTGAATTAGCACTAAACCGAGAACTTGAGCCTAATAATTGAAATAATTACGGAATAAATTCCATAAATCCGTCAAAATTATTCCGAGGCCATAGGAAATTAATATAAGATATATTTGACTTGGAGAATTATAATTGAGTGGAAATATTGAGGTTTCGATGCTTAAATTAATTTTTAAAGTAAACCGAAAACTTTAAAGAATTTTTATCGGTAATGACTAAATCGGGTAAAATGGGTCCAAACAGGAAATTTTTCTTAAACAACTATCACGACCCAAATTACCTAAAAATCAGAGTAAATTTTTCGCTTTTTCATTTTCTTACCCGTTGTGAACAGTTACACTACTAAACAGTTGGGTTATGATTCGGTGTTAGTCACCTCTCACCTATTTACCCTTCCATTTTCATATTTCATTTACATATCAATTTATTTAAACTAAATACATCCCCAATATTACATTCATACACAGTACTGTGCATCTATATGTTCAGATACAAAATTATACGAATATGTATACCTGGTCTTGATAAGAAGCAGCGGATAACCGAAATGCAAGACTACTGTCGTTCTCTTCTATTGAATGTACCCTGTGGGGTGGAAAATGAAAGGGTGAGCATAAACAGCTCAGTAAGGCAATAATGTAAGCAGGTAGATAACTATACTATCTACGTGCTGATAATGTCATGATATAGAATCGTTTACATTGGGAGCATGAGGTAAGACTAAAACAATGCCACATGTATGTATATATCATATAAGAGAAATCATGAAATCGACATATAAATCAAACATGGAAAAATCATCATGTATGACATCTCATGCTCATCACATTTAAAACTTATTTGTGTTCATCATAAACTCATCACGTTAAAACTCATTTGTTTTATCATAAAACAACCACATCAAGGCTAAACCCATATCTTGGGAATACCTTGATTCATTAAATCACATCTCTTTTGAAAACATTAATAAGGACATTACCCCTCCCTCGGGTTCGTCCTGGTCTATTCAGACTGTATGATATCATGTGAGGCATGTAGGTTACTGTATGAAAATCGAGGACTATGACCATACTTTGTGTAAGACCCGATATTTTCGAGTGCATTAAAAAAATGCAAAAGGACTTAAATGGCATTCCCGAATACGTGCAGGGGCAAAATGGTCAAAAGACCAAAATTCGGTATTTATCGGGACAAGAAAATTTAATTAAAAATATGAGAATGAGAAATCTTGATCAATGATGAAGAAATAATTAAATTTCGAGTTAAATTGATCAAGATATGAATTTCTTGGGATAAATCGGGATTTTCGCATCGAAAAATAATCCCGAAAATAATCAAAAAAATATACCGGAAAGGTAAAATCGGACTGAGAAAATTATTTACAGATTAAATGAATAAAATATAAATTTTTAAGGATATTTATGCATTTTAATATTATTTTATTGAATAAAATAATATTAAAAGTTAATTATAAATAAATAAATAATAATTGAAAAAAAAAAAAAAAAAAAACGCGAATTGGAATCGCGAGAAACAGAAACAGAGAAGGAAAAACGAAGCGAGACCGAGGAAGAAGAGAGGCCGGACGGCCACCACCGGCGGCCAGAGACCCCAGCCGAAGGCCGGCGAAGGTTGACGAGCCTCGTGGGAACCACCGGCAGTCGGCACGCGCGTCGAGAACGGCGAAAAACGCCAGATCGACGAAGGAGGGCCGCGGGAGAGAAAACTGGTTTCGCCGGCGATGACGCCGATTCGACCCCAGCCGAGGCCCGATTTAGGAAGCCCAGGTGCAGCCGAGCCGAACGGCGATGGAATTGCACCGGGAACCGGCCGGACGGCGCCGGAACGGCAAAATGATGGGTGAACCGGACTGAACCGGCGGTCTGAGCCGAACCGGACCCGAGCTGAACCGGCGGTCCGAACCGGGTTGAACCGGACCGGACCGGTTCAGCCAAAAAGAGAGGGAAAAAAGGAAGAAAAAGGGAAAAAGAAAAAGAGAAAAAATTGGGAAAAATTCCTGTGATGCAATCGAGCTTCGGGTAAGTCGGTAAGCGGTCAAATTGACCGATTTAATTTTTTGAATATTTAATTTAATTAATTCCGACTGGAAATTTACCCGGAAAAATATATTTAATTGTGTAGCTCGACAATTGGCATCAACCGATAGCTCGAGATAGCCTCGATTTGTGTACGATCATGGAATAACGGGTAAGTGACCCTTAATTTACGACAATTTGTATCGTTATGCGTGATTGATATTTAACGCATAAATTACGGATTTAATTTCCGCATAAATGAATTAAATTCTGAAAAATTGGATAAATTGTCGTAAATATTAAATTGAGATATCCGAAAATTTAGAACGAGGCTAAATAAATATTGATGGGTCCAATGAGCCCAATAGGCCTCGATAAATTGTGGTAAACGGGCTTAAGGCCGATTAAGACCCATTGGTACAATCGGGCCCAATATGGGTAAACGGGCCCAATGATTTAAATTAAGCCCAGAACATATGAGATACAATTAATTGTATTGTATTTGACCTGATGAATGTGTATCCGCAGTTCCGGAGATTTGATTCGGATTTGGAGCAAATCGGACTGCGTGACGAGACATCGATGTAAAGGTCAGACTGTACAGATAAATGAGGTAAGGGAATTGTGTGAGTAGCTAGAGGTAGCTACGCATATTTTAATAGTTTTTCTGTACACTGAGTATGTATGTATACATGGATATTGTATAATGATCCTAAAAATGGTTTGAATGATTTTAAGGATCGAAATAGGTGAAATGTCTATTTTACCCCTATTGAGGGAAGTTCACCTAAGGATGGTGAAAGCATGACATGCATGAAATGCATGATTTAAGGATTTTTGATGATTAAGGAATTTTATTGGTTTTAATCAAAGCAAAGCAATAGATTGGCCAGAAATTGTTTAATTTCATAAAATAACACTACGTAGGTGTTATTAATAATTAAATGGAAATTTCTTTGGAAAACGGCCAACTATCAAGTTTATATGGAAACAGATAGTGCCGACACGTAGTTCGCACTATATCTGCGTTTGTGAATGTGCATAAATGTGCTTGAGCAATTGCTCGCACCGACTTGTGACATCATATGCATGAAATGTGCTAGAGCATGGTGCTCGCACTGATTTTTAATATTGTGAAATGAGAGCTGCTGGAGCCTAGCTCGCACTCTGTTTTGACATGTTTTGACATGTTTTGATTTGTTTTGACGTGGTATGCATAAAATAGTGCTGGAGCGATTACTCGCACTACTTTTAATGATTTGACATGCATGAGAGATGCTGGAGCTTAGCTCGCATCCTGTTTTGATTTAATTATGCATAAAAGCCGTGCTGGAGTGAAACTCGCACGAGATTTGATTTAGTTATGCATAAAGCCGTGCTGGAGTATAACTCGCACGAGATTTGATTTACTTGAGCATTCATTTGTGCTGGAGCGTTGCTCGCACAAAGTTTTATATGGTTTTCATAATTCATTTGAATGTCGTACTGGAGTTTTTCTCGTACGAGGTTTTCACTGAATTTATATACATATCCGTACTAGAGCGTTGCTCGTACGTGGAATTTACATGAAATTATAATCAGTTTAAGTCGTACTGGAGCGCTGCTCGTACGCAGATTTCACTGATTTTAATGAAACCGTGCTAGAGCTTCCCTCGCACGAGATTTTCAGATATCATGAATATGCATGGAGCCGTGCTTGAGCTTCGCTCGCACAGGGATTTATATTACATGCATATAGCCGTGTTGGAGCCTCCTGTAGACTGTGTGTCACAGTGAGATGATATGCTCACACGTGCATTCTGAGACAGAGATGATATGGGTGGATAAGACCTATTACAGGCACCCCTGATTGAGCTTGGGTCCACGGAGTACGTTGTACCGTGTATGTCACGCGGAGTACGCTGTACCGTGGGGATTGTTGGAGTGGAGTGGCATGAGCCACGAGGCAGCAAGCCTTGCCCTCGCAATCCTGGTGTTATGCTGTTCTGGCGGGTAGGACGACCCACCTCCCGTTTCAGGTGTGATACCCCGCACACTAGGTACCGTGTTGCCAGGGATCACTAGGATATGGCCATAGTCCTCGATGTTACTGTTAATTACCTGATTGTCTCACATGATATAACTTGTGGTCTATTAGACCAGGGTAGACCCGAAGGAGGGGTCAGGCCCCCGATTTGACGATTTGACGATTTTATGATTTTATGAAATGTGACCCTGAAAGAAGGGTGGTTTTATAACCGAGTTTTATAATGAATTTTAATGAATTGTTTTATGAGATGATTGACCCGGAAGGGTTAGTTTTTACTGCAATTTTAATGAAATGATTTAAATGCAGTAGCATGATGTGCTTTTCCATGCTTAAATGATAAATTCATGAAATGATTATATCCCGCGATTTGTTTTATATCGCATGAAGTAATGCATGATTTTGATTTAATTCATGCTGAATATGATTTAATGATGTCACATAAAATGCTTTGAATGCATGAGTTACATGATTTATATATGCACAAATAGTTTTGGATAAACTATGGCATTGAATATGCATGACTTTGTGCGTGTAAATTTTAAATGAAAAGAAATGGATTTAAGGGCATGGCATTATGAGCATGTAGATAGTGGAGCTATCTACTTACTTGCATAATTGCCTTACTGAGCGTGTGGTTTGCTCACCCCCCTTATTTTTCCATCTTTTCAGAGCACTTGCAATAGATATTGAGCGGCTGAGGACTTGCATGGTTGATATTTGCTGCTACCCATCGAGAGACAGGTATACACATTTGTATGGTTTTGTATCTAAATATGTAATGCACAGTACTGTAAATGGATATGATGTCGGGGATGTAGAGTCATGTAAATACCATTGGGTATGTATTTATTTAAAGTCAAAAGGATAGTAGACTCTGATATATGATTATGGGAATGAAATGTTAAATAGTGTGAGGTGACTAACACCGAATCATAGCCCAACTGTGTTGTAGGATGGTCACGACGAGAGAAAAGTAAGAATTAAATAATAAATGAAAAAGCGAAAAATTTACTCTGATTTTTAGGTAATTCGGGTCGTGACAGGTTTAATGGTATCAGAGCTTGAGTTGGCCTGATATGAGTCGGTGTTAGTGGTTAAGGAAGTTTACATCCCCATGTACTGTGCATTATTTGGATACAATTGTGTATATCGAGATGGAAGTGCAGCTAAGAATTTGGTTTTAAATGCAAGAATAGACTCATTGACTGATAGCCGCTATGGTTGAGAGGCGAGTACACGAGCTCAAGGCCGTTGAGGTAGGCCCATGAGTTGTACTGAGTCGCCACATGAGACTTGAGATGAGATTAACGTGGAGGCTGGTTGATCATGCCCCACAGAGTCCGATAGAGAGATCGGATAGAGTCTGATAGAGAGATCAAACAGTATTGAGGCACGCTTCGCGAAGTTGAAGCGGAGTGTGGAGAATATTTTACGAGCTAATTGCTCAGAATATGTATGAGATTTGAGGGCGAGTTGGAGCATTAATTGAAGTTCGCTCGACCCATTTGAAGATTTCGACATCCAGAATGGACATGAAAAATAATTTCAGATGTATTCCGGTGACAGAATATCCCGGACAGTGTTTAAAAGAAAATTACAAATAACATTATTTACTCTGACCCAGAGGAACATGTTGATTGACGAGTATAATACTCAGTTTATATTCCTGGGCAGATGTGACTCAGACACGATGAACAGTGAGAGTCGAGATTTTTGAAAGTTCATGGAAGGACTCAGATTGTCAATTAGAGTCCGATTAGCCCGTTAGATATCACTACCTATGCTGAGGCATTGCACAGACTATAGTTGTGTAAATAAGATCAAGAGTTGCACGCCTCTGAGATTGGAAAAGGTAGTAAGGGCCGAAATAGAGACAAAAGAGAATAGAGAATGACAAAGATGTCAGAACGGGAAAAAGGTAATATGGTAAAAGCTTAGAGTTGATGAGTCACGGGGTAAGATGATTGGAGGCCCCAGTGTATTTAATTTCAACACTATTGAGGGGTATTGTGATTCGAGGACCCCGACCTGCTACGTAACAGTATAACAGAGTAGCAGTGTGAACAGTGTAAGATGTGTGGTAGTTATCACGAAAATCAGATGTTGGATGAAGGCGAGTGTATGTCTTGGACCAGGACACTATTGATGTTTCATGGGATGTGGTGGAAGATACCACACTGGTTAAGAATAATGAAATAATTATTTTAATTGATCCTGGTGCCACGCATTTAATTATACCGCCTTCAGTTGCTTATAAGTTAGTGAAAGATGTGAAGCCTGTACCCTTAGGCAAGAGGATGATAGTTAGTTGAATTTCACTAACTGAATATGGGTATAAGGATTGTAAGTTGAAAATAGGGGAGAAAATATCACTGAAAAGTGTATTGTAACTTGACAAGTAAGGAAAGAGTTTGTCACAAGTGATATATAAAAGGAGATATATTGGAATAAGAGACGTATACAAGGTAAGGATATCCTTGATATGCAAAGTAAATTGGATTAAGCGGTATGTAGTCAAGTCTGAGGGATAATAAAGGTATTTTAAAATACTTCCCTGCCTGAAGATTTGACAGCGTCTGGAAGCGCACGCATAATCTATAGATTGAATTCGACGGTCATAATATATACATTAAAATTTGGGTACCTTTGCTGGTACGATAAAGAAATATAGAACTTGATTAATCATGAAAGTTTAAAAAAATTAAAATTTTATAAAAAAAAAAAAAAGCCGTCAATATAAGAGGAAAGAAATGACGTGAGCTAGTATCTTGAACGAAAGCTATTTCGAAATGACATTGGGCGTTTATACGTACATAGGTCAAGGACAAGAGTGATTGAATTATTAAGTGGAACTCAACTACGTTAAGGTATTTGAACCTTACCTGGACCGATTGGTTGTCATCTACAGCGATGATATTATGATGTATTCGAAGTCCAGGGAAGAGTATGAGTAGCAACAGGAAACTGCCTTACAGACAAGGTTTTATGAGTTTCTTGAAATGGGCTGCTCAGTTGACACGTCTCGTTTGGAAAAAGATTTCATACGAGTGTTATGATATATATGAAAGTAGCTTCGGTAAAGTTTTGGTATATTGGAGTAATGAACTGACCACCGTAAGTATTCTCACCATAACTAACAGCTCAAGAGGTTTCAGTGTGTATGGATACCTCCAAATAAGGATTGAGCTATGTATTGATGTAAAATGGGAAGATAGTCGTTTATGGATCCAGACAATTCAAGGAACGTGAGAGAAACTATCTGACCCATTATTTAGAGTTGGCAGCCGTAGCGATTACACTGAAAGTATGGCGCTACCACTTAAATGGTAAGAAATTTCGGGTATGCACTGATCGTAAAAACCCCCGAGTATCTGTTTTCACAGAAAGAGTCGGATGAGATAACCATGAGGGTTAGAGCTTCTAAGGATTATGATTGTGAACATTGTACCACCCAAGAAAGGCTAATGTAATGGCTGATGCCTTGAACAGAAAGAGTCTCGGGATGGTATCACATATGATGGTCAGGGAGCGTGAGCTGCTAGAGCAGTTGTGAACCTCAGTAGTGATGTGATTCCTTCTGATGATGACGGTGATTGTGTGACAGCTAGCCTGAGGTTAGAACCAGATTGTGTGACCGGATTTGCCAGGCTTAGCGTGATGATCGGCATGGTGTCGATAGTGTGGGTCAGATTCAGAAGGGTATAGTGACAGAGTTCACAGTGAGTGATGATGACTCACAGAGGTTCAGAGACAGTATAAGTGCTCCTCAGGACCATAGTTGATAAGAAAGTGTTATTGACAGAAGCTCACTCTTCGGGATATACAGTGCATCCGAGAAGTAATAAATATATCAGAACTTCTGAAAAGGGTATTGGTGGTCAGATATGAAAAGAGATATTGTAGAGAATTGCGAAAAAGTGTCTCGTATGTCAGCAGAGTAAGGTAGAGTAAAAGAAGTTGCAGGGTTATTGCAGCCTCTACCTATATTGACACGGAAATGGGAACAAGTTACCATGGATTTCGTGATGGGTTACAGAGGACCCGAATGAATCTCGAGGCTATCTAGGTGATAGTCAATAGATTGATTTAATCTACCCACTTTCTGGTTATGAAATCCCCAGATACTCTAAGTGTATAGGCGGATTTATGTGTGTGGAATATTGTGAAACATTGTGTAGCGTTCCAGTGAGCATGGTATCAGATAGGGATTCCCGCTTCACTTTCCACTTCTGGGAATATGTTCTTGGAAGCTATGGGACCCTGATTGCGTGTTAGCACAGCTTCCACCCTCAGACAGATGGTCAGTCAGAGAGGACTGTACAGGTTTTGGAGGATGTGATGAGAGCGTGTGCCATTGATTTTATGAGCTCCTGGGATGATCAGTTGCTACTAATCAAATTCGCCAGTGATGACAGTTGTTACTTGAGTATCGGGATGAGATTATATGAGGCTTAGTATGGCCGTAGGGAGTTGTTCCCTGACTTTGATAAGAGAAGTGGGTGACAGATAGAAAATTGTTCCCGAATTAGTAAGACAAACCTCTGAGTATGTTCAGTTGATTTGAGAGAGATTAAGAACACCTCAGAGCAGACAGAAAAACTATGCTGACAAGAGACAGGAAATCATTGGAATTCACCGAGGGTGAATCATTATAGTTGACAGTTATTTGTCATAAAGACGTAACGAGATTCGGATAGAGAGATATTGGACAAGTGGAAGTAAGACCTGTAGGTTGGCATTACCACTTGAATAAACAGGCATCCACTATGTGTCCTATCTTATGATGCTTCAGAAATATATCCGGACCCAGTATATGTGCAGATATGAGCTTCAACGGGTTAGCTCAATGAAAGTATAACGTATGATTGGAGAATTGATTCGGGTATTAGACGAAAGGAAAAAGTGTTGAGGTTTGAGATGATCTCCCTAGTTAAGTATGATGATAGTATTACACTCCGGAGAAAGTCACTTGAGGATGACTGTATATGATATGATAGATGTAACCGGAGTTATTTCTGGACTCATATTACTTGGTTCTAATTTGGAGGACCAAATTTTTTTTAAGTGGGGGAGATTGTAAGACCCGATATTTTCGAGTGCATTAAAAAAATGCAAAAGGACTTAAATGGCATTCCCGAATACGTGCAGGGGCAAAATGGTCAAAAGACCAAAATTCGGTATTTATCGGGACAAGAAAATTTAATTAAAAATATGAGAATGAGAAATCTTGATCAATGATGAAGAAATAATTAAATTTCGAGTTAAATTGATCAAGATATGAATTTCTTGGGATAAATCGGGATTTTCGCATCGAAAAATAATCCCGAAAATAATCAAAAAAATATACCGGAAAGGTAAAATCGGACTGAGAAAATTATTTACAGATTAAATGAATAAAATATAAATTTTTAAGGATATTTATGCATTTTAATATTATTTTATTGAATAAAATAATATTAAAAGTTAATTATAAATAAATAAATAATAATTGAAAAAAAAAAAAAACGCGAATTGGAATCGCGAGAAACAGAAACAGAGAAGGAAAAACGAAGCGAGACCGAGGAAGAAGAGAGGCCGGACGGCCACCACCGGCGGCCAGAGACCCCAGCCGAAGGCCGGCGAAGGTTGACGAGCCTCGTGGGAACCACCGGCAGTCGGCACGCGCGTCGAGAATGGCGAAAAACGCCAGATCGACGAAGGAGGGCCGCGGGAGAGAAAACTGGTTTCGCCGGCGATGACGCCGATTCGACCCCAGCCGAGGCCCGATTTAGGAAGCCCAGGTGCAGCCGAGCCGAACGGCGATGGAATTGCACCGGGAACCGGCCGGACGGCGCCGGAACGGCAAAATGATGGGTGAACCGGACTGAACCGGCGGTCTGAGCCGAACCGGACCCGAGCTGAACCGGCGGTCCGAACCGGGTTGAACCGGACCGGACCGGTTCAGCCAAAAAGAGAGGGAAAAAAGGAAGAAAAAGGGAAAAAGAAAAAGAGAAAAAATTGGAAAAAATTCCTGTGATGCAATCGAGCTTCGGGTAAGTCGGTAAGCGGTCAAATTGACCGATTTAATTTTTTGAATATTTAATTTAATTAATTCCGACTGGAAATTTACCCGGAAAAATATATTTAATTGTGTAGCTCGACAATTGGCATCAACCGATAGCTCGAGATAGCCTCGATTTGTGTACGATCATGGAATAACGGGTAAGTGACCCTTAATTTACGACAATTTGTATCGTTATGCGTGATTGATATTTAACGCATAAATTACGGATTTAATTTCCGCATAAATGAATTAAATTCTGAAAAATTGGATAAATTGTCGTAAATATTAAATTGAGATATCCGAAAATTTAGAACGAGGCTAAATAAATATTGATGGGTCCAATGAGCCCAATAGGCCTCGATAAATTGTGGTAAACGGGCTTAAGGCCGATTAAGACCCATTGGTACAATCGGGCCCAATATGGGTAAACGGGCCCAATGATTTAAATTAAGCCCAGAACATATGAGATACAATTAATTGTATTGTATTTGACCTGATGAATGTGTATCCGCAGTTCCGGAGATTTGATTCGGATTTGGAGCAAATCGGACTGCGTGACGAGACATCGATGTAAAGGTCAGACTGTACAGATAAATGAGGTAAGGGAATTGTGTGAGTAGCTAGAGGTAGCTACGCATATTTTAATAGTTTTTCTGTACACTGAGTATGTATGTATACATGGATATTGTATAATGATCCTAAAAATGGTTTGAATGATTTTAAGGATCGAAATAGGTGAAATGTCTATTTTACCCCTATTGAGGGAAGTTCACCTAAGGATGGTGAAAGCATGACATGCATGAAATGCATGATTTAAGGATTTTTGATGATTAAGGAATTTTATTGGTTTTAATCAAAGCAAAGCAATAGATTGGCCAGAAATTGTTTAATTTCATAAAATAACACTACGTAGGTGTTATTAATAATTAAATGGAAATTTCTTTGGAAAACGGCCAACTATCAAGTTTATATGGAAACAGATAGTGCCGACACGTAGTTCGCACTATATCTGCGTTTGTGAATGTGCATAAATGTGCTTGAGCAATTGCTCGCACCGACTTGTGACATCATATGCATGAAATGTGCTAGAGCATGGTGCTCGCACTGATTTTTAATATTGTGAAATGAGAGCTGCTGGAGCCTAGCTCGCACTCTGTTTTGACATGTTTTGACATGTTTTGATTTGTTTTGACGTGGTATGCATAAAATAGTGCTGGAGCGATTACTCGCACTACTTTTAATGATTTGACATGCATGAGAGATGCTGGAGCTTAGCTCGCATCCTGTTTTGATTTAATTATGCATAAAAGCCGTGCTGGAGTGAAACTCGCACGAGATTTGATTTAGTTATGCATAAAGCCGTGCTGGAGTATAACTCGCACGAGATTTGATTTACTTGAGCATTCATTTGTGCTGGAGCGTTGCTCGCACAAAGTTTTATATGGTTTTCATAATTCATTTGAATGTCGTACTGGAGTTTTTCTCGTACGAGGTTTTCACTGAATTTATATACATATCCGTACTAGAGCGTTGCTCGTACGTGGAATTTACATGAAATTATAATCAGTTTAAGTCGTACTGGAGCGCTGCTCGTACGCAGATTTCACTGATTTTAATGAAACCGTGCTAGAGCTTCCCTCGCACGAGATTTTCAGATATCATGAATATGCATGGAGCCGTGCTTGAGCTTCGCTCGCACAGGGATTTATATTACATGCATATAGCCGTGTTGGAGCCTCCTGTAGACTGTGTGTCACAGTGAGATGATATGCTCACACGTGCATTCTGAGACAGAGATGATATGGGTGGATAAGACCTATTACAGGCACCCCTGATTGAGCTTGGGTCCACGGAGTACGTTGTACCGTGTATGTCACGCGGAGTACGCTGTACCGTGGGGATTGTTGGAGTGGAGTGGCATGAGCCACGAGGCAGCAAGCCTTGCCCTCGCAATCCTGGTGTTATGCTGTTCTGGCGGGTAGGACGACCCACCTCCCGTTTCAGGTGTGATACCCCGCACACTAGGTACCGTGTTGCCAGGGATCACTAGGATATGGCCATAGTCCTCGATGTTACTGTTAATTACCTGATTGTCTCACATGATATAACTTGTGGTCTATTAGACCAGGGTAGACCCGAAGGAGGGGTCAGGCCCCCGATTTGACGATTTGACGATTTTATGATTTTATGAAATGTGACCCTGAAAGAAGGGTGGTTTTATAACCGAGTTTTATAATGAATTTTAATGAATTGTTTTATGAGATGATTGACCCGGAAGGGTTAGTTTTTACTGCAATTTTAATGAAATGATTTAAATGCAGTAGCATGATGTGCTTTTCCATGCTTAAATGATAAATTCATGAAATGATTATATCCCGCGATTTGTTTTATATCGCATGAAGTAATGCATGATTTTGATTTAATTCATGCTGAATATGATTTAATGATGTCACATAAAATGCTTTGAATGCATGAGTTACATGATTTATATATGCACAAATAGTTTTGGATAAACTATGGCATTGAATATGCATGACTTTGTGCGTGTAAATTTTAAATGAAAAGAAATGGATTTAAGGGCATGGCATTATGAGCATGTAGATAGTGGAGCTATCTACTTACTTGCATAATTGCCTTACTGAGCGTGTGGTTTGCTCACCCCCCTTATTTTTCCATCTTTTCAGAGCACTTGCAATAGATATTGAGCGGCTGAGGACTTGCATGGTTGATATTTGCTGCTACCCATCGAGAGACAGGTATACACATTTGTATGGTTTTGTATCTAAATATGTAATGCACAGTACTGTAAATGGATATGATGTCGGGGATGTAGAGTCATGTAAATACCATTGGGTATGTATTTATTTAAAGTCAAAAGGATAGTAGACTCTGATATATGATTATGGGAATGAAATGTTAAATAGTGTGAGGTGACTAACACCGAATCATAGCCCAACTGTGTTGTAGGATGGTCACGACGAGAGAAAAGTAAGAATTAAATAATAAATGAAAAAGCGAAAAATTTACTCTGATTTTTAGGTAATTCGGGTCGTGACACTTTGTCCCTGTGATCCCAAGCTACACGGATCCCGGTGTGCGGGGTATCACAATTGCAACGGGATGTGGGGTCAAATCCTACCCGCCAGAATATCAAGTAACATCATCGAGTCATCATGATTGCATGGTACAGCGTACTTCGTATGACATACACGGTACATCGTACTCCGTGGACCCATATCATAGTCTGGGGTGGCCTGCCGTAGGTCTTATCCACCCCAATACTATGTCGATAACCAACCCATGTCTCAAAGTATACGTGCGAGCATCTCAACTCTCTGCGACACACAGTCTACAGGAGGCTTCCGCACGACTATATGCATGTCAACTCACGTCTAGAGCGAGCGAAGCTCCAGCACCACGTTATGCATATCATGATATCTAAAATCTCGTGCGAGCGAAGCTTCAGCACGGTTTTGTGCACACACAAATTTCTCGTACGAGCAATGCTCCAGTACGGCTTTCATGAGTGATAAATCAGTAAAATTTAGTGCGAGTAAGACTCTAGCACTATTTTTACTCGGATAAATATGATAGGTGGCTCAATCTTTATAAAACATCTTTTAAGATAGTAACCGGTCCAAACCGGTACCCTTTCGTATAATTCAAGAAATCAACAGCCAACCTATGTGTAAATTTGCTTAAACCAAAGCACTACATTCATATAAAACATTAAAACAAGATAATCATGCAATTTATCTGCCTTACTACCCTTTTTGTAAATTTTATTCCCAGGGGCAATATCGTATTTTTTCTTTATTCACTTATGCCCCGATTTTCGCAAAAATCATTATTTCGTTTCTATATAATTTATGAAATTCTAGACCCTGTAAATTCCCTCAAAAATACGTATATGTATCTCTATGCACCTACAAAATTCCCTTACCTCGATTCACGCGTAAACTTATCTCGTCTCGATAATACTCGATCTCTAGATCCAACTGCGCGTTAACCAAGTCTACGGAATTGCATATAACCACATAATTGGGGTCAATTCAATTATCTTTATTAGTATATCACATTTACTGATCGAATCTAACGTACTTGACCTGTTTTACTTTATTGGGCCCGATTGCACTTTAATGGGCCTCGACCCATTTTCAACCTGTTTATACTTATTAAATCCCTTCTTCGGGTCTATTGGGCTCTCAATACCCATTGAGCTTCGTTCCAAACTCATTGGATAGCCCGTATACTATTTACGATAATTGTGTTACAATTTTCGATTAATATGCCTTTTTTATACAGAATTAATCCATAAATTTCGTAAAATAATCGAAACTTTGTATTAAAGGACTCATATTATCGTAATTAAAAATGTACTTACCCAATGTTATGCGGGGTACAAAAATCGGAGCTCAATCGGCTCTCGTTCGGACTCTGTCGTAAAACTACACAATTATTATATTTAATCCCGGGTTACTTTCCGATTAAATATAATTTAAATAAATTTTTCGAAAATCAAATCGGTCACTTTTGACCTCTTACCGACTTACCTGAAGTCCGGTGTATCCCCAAAAATTCTTTCCCTTTTTCCTTTTTCTCTTTTTCTCTTTTTTCCCTTCTTTCTTGGCTGAACCGGTTCAACCCGGTTCAGACCGGTCCGGTTCAGTCCAATTCACTCCGGTTCGATCGGTTCAGGGCCTCGCCGGCCAGTTCTCCGTCGGCTTCCACCGCCAGTGGCTACGTTGGGTCGTCCGCATCTCAGATCTGGGGTTGGCTTCGGTCGAGGTCGTCAGAAAGTCGCCGGTCCAGCCTGTTCTCTCCACTGTCGATACCCATTTCCTCTTTTCGCCGTTTCCGACGTTTGCCGGTCATGGCCGCCACCAATCAGCTCACCTGCGCCTGGGGAACATTCAGCTAGGGTTTCCTCAGAAATCGCGAAACGCGATTTCCTTTTTTTTTTAATTTTATTAATATTTTAATCATTATTTTATTCTAAAAATCCCAAAAATATCTAAAAAAATTATATTTTATTCTAATTAATTAATTTAATTTATTTAATCCATTTTTTCACTTTTTCGGTATATTTTCTCCGTCTTTTCGGGATATTGTCCCGAGCGAAAGTTTCGATTAATTTCAGTAAATTCATATCTTGATCAATTTAACCCGAAATTTAATTGTTTCTTCGTTATTGATCAAGATTCTCAAATCCATTATTTTTAATTAAATTTTCTTATCGAATTTATACCGACTTTCGATCTTTTGACCGTTTTGCTCTTGCACGTATTCAGGAATTCCATTTCAGTCCTTTTGCATTTTTAATTTCGTGTTTTGAATCCTTATCTCCAGTCCGAATCCCGTTCGTTTAATTTGGGACCATTTCAATCCTTCTTTTCACGAACATACTCATTTCGTGTTTTAACTAAATTCGGGTCTTACAAACAACTGGGCCTAAAATTTTTATGGAACATACTAGAGACTTAGTATAACACATGAGAAGTGGAAATTTAGAAGAAAATGGGCTAGAAATAATTTTTAGGATTTTTCTGAAAACAGGGCTACTGGCTGCCCACGCCCATCACACTATTGGCCCAATAAGAAAGCCCAATTTGAAGGGGTTCCAGAAGGCCTTTGAACCTGATTTATTTTTTTTTTTCACATTGAAGTATACTTAAAGCCCTTTCTGGAAAGCCAAAAACCATCCATAACCGACTTAAAACCAAAAGAACCACCCCCTTCAAGTTGCCACAGGCGTCCTCCTCTGTTTTTTCTTGTGAAATTTTTTCGGTCACCTTCCAGCCACTTTTAGAATCAGCCAAGAAGAACAAAATCTTCCTTCTTAAGTCCTCTAACACATATAAAAAATTCAGTAACAAATAAATTGATTTGGTGGGTGAAAAGCTAGAGAGAAGAACAAGGGCCGAATCTGCCTTGTTTCAGAGGTAAGAAAAACTTTGGATTTTTAATTTCTTGGCTGGTTTTTAAGCTTGTTTAGGATGATTCTAAGTTGTATACATATATATCTATAGCTGAAAACATTTTTGGAGAAAGAAAGTGTGAAAACCAAATTTTTGTACTAATGTTTATTTAAAAGTTAAGTCGAGAAGTTTAAGACTTACCTAAATGTTCATGTAGGGCCCAGCGTAATCGAGACGCCCGAAATAGTGGCACGAGACCCGAGGCACGAACTTCGAGGTAAGCACCCAAGTTTAGGTATCCTTTTAAGGAAGTATGTTTATAAGTAAGTTTTGATGGTTAGAAAGTGAAACTAAGGTATTGAAAGTGAAAAAGCTAGTAAAACTCGGGTTAGCGCTAAACTGAGCAATTGAGCCCAGAAATAGAAATAAATTCTAGAAATTAGTAAAAATTATTCTGAAGCCATAGGAAATTAGTATAAGGCATAATTGACATGGAGAATGAAAATAGAGTGGAAATATTGAGGTCTCGATGATCGAATTAATTTTTAAAGTAAACCGAAAACTTTAAGCCATTTCAATCGGTAATGACCAAATCACGCAGTCGAGGAATGTTCTTAAACAAGTGGGCTCCAAATTTTTGTGGGACATATTAGAGAGTTAGTATAACACTTGAGAACTGGAAATTCAGAGGAAATTGGGCTGAAAATATTTTTCATGGATTTTCTAAAACATGGCTGCTGGCAGGCTAAGGCCCAAAAAGAAAACCCATATTCGTGACCTTCCAGATGGCTTTTTGAGCTCAATTTTTTCCAAGATAAAGATCATTTAAAGGGCTTTCTATAAGGTAAAGAACACCACAAACCAAGCTGAAACGAGAGAGAATCACCCCTTTAAATTTGACACAGGCATCTTCTGCAAGTCCAGATTGCGTGATTTTTCTAGCCACCTTTCGACCACTTTCTGACTTCAATAAAAAGAATAAAATCTTCCATCCTAAGCCCTCTACAACATATAAAAAATCTAGCCAAAAAAAAGCTCGTTTGATAGGTGAAAAACTAGAGAGAAGAATAGAGGCAGAATCCGCCCTGTTTCGAGGTGAGAGAAAAACTTAAATTTGAAAGTTTTTGGATGGGTTTTATGTTTTTTTTTTTTTATGATTCCAAGTTGTATACATGTTGATTAACAACTGAGAATCTTTTCTGAAGCAAAAAAGGATTAGTCAAAGTTTGTCAACTAAGGTAAGAAGTTGGTGGAAGGAGATGAACATGATGTATGTTGATATTTGATGATTTTGGATGATTTTTGGTTAAGTAGAACTAGATGAAAAATTTTATAGGGACTTATGTAGGTTCGAACATCCTAGGTTTAATAGGGAAATGGTGAAATTTGGTCGAGTTTTATATTGTCGACGGTTAAATTAATATCGAAAAAGTTCGGTTTATAGCCTAGTTCAATGAAAAACTGAAAAGTATGAGAATCGATAAATTGGTATGTTGACAAGTGTGAATTGGAGACTTGAATAAGTAATTAGGTTGTTAAGTTATGAAATTGAAGTTAAAAGAATAAAAATTATCAAAATCAGCTTAAACCGGCACTTCAATCGGTAAAACCGAGAAAGTAGAAAAAAATGGCCGAAAAAGTGTCCAATTGACCCCGTTTAAGTTATAAATGAATAAGAATATAAAATAAGGATAAATTGAATACTAATTTGTAAGGCCCGTATTTTCATATGAATCCTTATGATTCTCTAAGTATACACTTGTTTATGTAATATGAATCATAAGTGATGTAAGGTCCGTAAACTTGAGGTACACACTTGTTATGTGAGTTCGTGAGGTACACACAAATTTCGTTATATATGAATTATAACGAATGAACCTTTTTAAGTGATAAATGTGGGTTGAATGTAAAATGAGTAATGGGGTAAATTGATATGAAGTTAACTTTGGAAATCTGGGATGAGTTTCAGCTAAGTGCACTGCAGAGCAAAGGGAGATCGATCTCTCCTTCAAGCCAGATCGATCTCGATAAGCTTCTGCCAAGTAAAGATCGATCTCATCCTTAAGCAGACCGATCTCCTTATGTCTCGGCCAGAAGCAGATCGATCTCATCCCTTTGGTAGATCGATCTCTGAAGCTCTCTGCCTGGCTAAGATTGATCTTACCCTTTAGAACAGATCGATCCCTCATGCTTGAAAACTGAATGCCGAGAGACTTAAAGCAAGAGACGATCGATCCCTCACTAATGGAGATCGATCTCATCAAGCCATTTCTATAAAAACTGGGCAGCTGAACTGCATTTCACAAAAAACAACTCAAACCTTCCATTTTTGAAGCAAAGTAACCTAGTTCCTCTCTCTAAACTCTCAACACTTTCCTTAGAGATTTGAGATAAGCTTATTTCAGCAAAGTTGTTCCTAAAGAGGAGGAGAACAACATAGTTGAAAATGAGAGATTGAATCATTGGATTGAAAGAGGAGAAGAGCTTTCCCCCAATTTTGGTGAAAAAGAAGAAAAGCTGAGATAGGTAAGATTTCAATGCAACAATCTCATGTATGTTAATCTAGGCATGATGATGAGTGATTTGGTGTAAATATTATTGGTTGAAATGTGATAAACATGCTTAAACAAAGCTATGACCTATAATGGATTTCATGAGGAAAAATTGAAATGACATAGAGTTAATGAAGATTTGAGCATGTAGAGATGTTAATGAGCATGTTAAGTGTTTGATGAAATGCCATAGAGAAAGAAAATAATGAACTTGAGGCATTGTAAGCTTAATGCCGGTTCAATATGAATCTATAGATTTGAGGAGTCTAGGAGATTTTTGAAAAATGAGTTATATACTCGAAATGGACTTAAGAAAGAGTAAGGTCCGATAATAATGTAACGAGGCCAAATGAGATATAAATGGTCCAATGCATTGATGTTAATATCAAGCAAGTGAAATGAAGTATATTGATGTGTGTGGTACACAATTTCAGCTCCAGAAGATATATTGGAGTCGATAGATCGGGTCAGAGAATGGAAATCGAAGGAAAGTGGTTCGAGCGTGATTCGAGGTAAGGGACTTATGTGAGCTATTAGAGATAGCTATACGTATGTTTTTTTACTTGTTGTAAGTGAATATATGCGATGAGTGTGTAGATATTGATATATCTAGGTGAAAACTACGTATGAGAATAAGTCTCTGAGTATGAGTTGCATGACTTCTATGTTATTGTTGTGAAAAGAGGTTTTACAAACGTTTTGCGAAAGAGTAATGATGGATGGACTCTCGATTTAGTAAATTGCATAAAAAGCTTTTAATGAGTGATTAAAGGGAGATTGCCCTCTCACTCATACTTGGTGAATGGAGTCCTCTATCTTATTTTTGTGTGAAATTATGCTAGAGCCTAAGTGGCTATGGTAGGTTTACCAGCCTTGCTCGCACAACTTTTTAAAAATGAGATTTTTGAGAAAAAAAGGGTGCTCGATGCCTAGGTAATGCCGTGTGTTCCACTCGAGAGCTCGCATTAGATTTTGAGAATCATGCTGGAGCCTTCAAGTATTGTTGTGTGTCTTGCTCTGACTATGCTCGCATGTAATTTCCTAGTAAAATCGTGCTCGATGCCTCAGGTATGCTGTGTGTTCTTACGCTGAGTTGCTCGCACGAGGTTTTTATGATTATGCTGTGTATTGAGTAAAATTGTGCTGGAGCTGTCATGTATTGTTGTGTGTCTTGCATTGACCTGCTCGCACGTGGTTTATGAATGTGATGTAATGAGTAAAACCGTGTTTGAGCCGTCGTGTACTGCTGTGTGTCTTGCACAGACCTGTTTGCACGTGATTTTGAGACAACAGAAATGGATGATAAGGATCTACGAGAGCACGATGTACCGTGAGCGTTAGCCATGGAGTACGATGTGCCATGATATGAGTATGAGCTAAAGGGATGGTTGATCCACCTCTCCAAGCATAGGTTTCCCGCACACCTGATCTGTGTTGCCCGAAATCTGACTATGGCCATAAGTCTTCTTATATCTGTGTGATACGATATTGTCACTACTATGTGAGGTGACATATGTCTCCCTTGTTGTGTGTCTGGGGATATGATAACCCATAATTTATGTCTCAAGTATATTGATTTGATAAATGTAAAGCAGTCTTTAAGTATGAAATGCGTGAATTGAAATATGTTGTGTGAAGTTGTGTGATTCTGTGTGAATATGCATATACCCATCTAGCGAATTAACGAGTTCGCATTGATGGAAGTTGTTTTAAAGAAAATGCATATGTTTATAAGGAAAAATGAATGTATATGTATTTTAAGCATGTAGATAGTGTAGTTATCTACCTGCTTTCATATTTTCCTTACTGAGCATGTTAGCTCACCCCCTTATTTCTCCTTCACAGATTCTACGCAGTAGTGAGTATATTGCAGTCGTCCTTGCTATCGTGTTGCTCCGGTCATCTAGCAGTATAGAGGTATACACTTGAGATGAAAAAAATTTGTATCCTGTAAACTAATGCACAATAAAGTTTGTATTTTGTATTTTGGGGGATATATATAATAGGAACTGATGTAAACGCTTTTGCACATATATATAAATAAAATCCAGTTTCTAATCTACTTCATTTGTATAAAATTATTGAACTGAAATGGATGAGATATGGATTGGATGTTGACTCACAGCCCAATTGTTGAAAGTAAGGTAAAGGTCACGGATAGAGAGAGATAGGGTCGTGACAGAATTAATGGTATCAGAGCAGATTTGGTCTGATTTGAGTCAGTATCCATTGTTAGGAAAATATACATCCCAAAGTACTGTGCATTATTAGGATACAATTGTGTATACCAAGCTGGAAAATGTGACTGAGACACTTATTTTGAGTATGCAGGATGTCACGACCCTCAACTTAGCAAAATACGTACAAATTTTTCGCATTTTCATGCATCATTTCTCATTAGTCGTTACCTCAATCGTGAACAACAACTCTCCTCAATAGTTGGGCTGTGTGTCGACGTCTAACTCATTCCACCATACCAATTCAATTTGCATATTAATCATAATGTAAACACTTGTATAAATGTATATATATCAGAGTTGTTAAATGTGTTTACATTGTTTTACATCCCCAATAGTTACATACAAAATGCTACTGTGCTATGTCTAGTCTAGATACAAAATAATCCAAGTGTGTATACCTTTAGCGATGGGATGCAGCGGATTACCAAAAGGGAAACGCCTTCAGTCACGCTCACTCTATACTCAATTCTCTGTAGAGAGGGGGAAAATAAGGGGGATGAGCAAACCACGCTCTCAGTAAGGCAATCATGCGAACAGGTAGATACTGCACTTGCGAACAGGTAGATACTGCACTATCTACGTGATCGTGATGCCATGCTCAAAAACATTTAATTCATTATTTATCTCAAAACATGAGTGTATGATTGTGTTAATGGTATGTAAAGCATTCATGCTATTAAAATCAAGTGCACATTAAGCATGGTATAAATCATCATGCATAATTCACAATAAAAGCATGGCATTACCCATCATGCATTTTCTCAAATAGCATGGCATTAACCATCATGCATTTTCACAATAAAGCATGGCATTAAACATCATGCATCCATGCACTTTAAAAACCATTAACAAATCAAATTCAACATTGGTCAGGTCTCGGCCCATCCCTCAGGCTTTCCTGACCCACAAATCATTTCAAACATGGATTTATTCTCGAATAGCAGGAGACATGTGAGATAGGCAGTTCAACAATAGGTAATAACCTCAAGGCCTATGTACATAACCTGTGATACCGGCTACACGGATCAGGTGTGCGTGATATCACCACTATCTGCTTCCACACGGGAGGTGGGTCAAATCCTACCCACTGGTCCATAGCAGATCTCGTCCGAAGACGACACATCACATCTCAACACGGTACAATGTACTCCATGCTACATGCACGGTACAACGTACTCCGTGGACCCAATCAACACATCATATCACGCCACATCTCAAACGCACGTGTGAGCCTATTTAATCGGTACGACCTATTGTCTACCCGAAGCTCCTAACACGGCTAATTAATCATGTCAAAACAATGCACATGTGAGCCTATTTAATCGATGTGACACCCAGTCTACTCGAAGCTCCAAACACGGCAACATGCAAGGTGGGCATCTAGTGCGAGACAAACTCTAAGCACAATGCCAAAACAATTATGAAATCCATGTGAAAACTAGTGCCTCTTGCACTCATGTGTATAAAACACGTCAAATCTCGTGCGAGTCATACTCTTGCACGCTTTCATACTCACGAAATCATGTAGGTGGCTCAAAACTTGCAAAGTATGGTTAACAAAACCAAAACACACTCATTTCTTTTGCAAATCATTTTAATGTCAGCAAACCTACCAATCATTTGCTAAAAAGCAATAAAACATGATTTTTCAAAGCAATATGCTTTTGTTTTCATGCACATTTTGTCAAACACCCAACTTTTGCCCTTCAATCACCCAACATCATTTCCTAATGTCTCATGCATACTAGCAAAGCATTTAATGCGCCCAAATTACGCACAGATATCTCTAAGAGTTCACACAATTCCCTTACCTCGATTTACTTGGTGTGACTCCTTTCCTTTTAGCTTCTCACGCTCTTGGCTCAACTCGCCTCGGCATATGGAAGCTGCGATTCATTCATTAAATCAATTGAGTTAATGTTTTTAACCCATAATTGACCTCACTAGTCAATTTTATTCACTTATGCACTTAACCAATGCCTTAATCGACATTTTACCCATTTTAGGTAAATCTTACAATTTATCCACCAACAACATCTTAAAATCATACCAATAACACTATTAATAACTTCTACATATCTCATTCATCATTAATCTCTATACATTCCACTTTCTCACTCTAGACCATTTCTAGGTCATAATCATTCCAATGCATTTTAGATAGTTTCTAACCATCCATACTCATGCCAAACAACTCCAAAATCAATTATATAAACAATGTACCATAGTTGGAGTGTTAGAATCTTACCCAATTTGATTTCTCTTCTTGCTCCAAATGGCAATGCCCTTAACTCCTTCAATACCAACAATGGGAAAATGCCTTCCAACTATGTTGTTCTTCTCTTTGATAGGAACAACTTTGCCTCTAATGGTCTCTCTTCAAACCTCACTGAAAATGGCTGATTTTAGAGAGAGAAAGTTAGGTTTTTGGGTTGAAAGTGGAAGGTTTGTGTTTTTCCCAAAATTTTTTGATTTTTAGCACTCCTTATATAGAAATAGCTTGAGGAGATCGATCTGGTCCAAGAGGAGATCGATCTGGTCCCCTTAAATCCCTCTTTTTCAAGTCATTTTTAAGCATGAGATCGATCTGTCGAAGCATGAGATCGATCTGCTCCCAAACAGAGAGCTAAGGAGATCGATCTGGGTGCTTGAGGATCGATCTTTTCACTACAGAATGCTTAGGAGATCGATCTGCTCTATTTCATTGCCCAAATAAGAGCATTCTGGCTCTTCCAGATCGATCTCTCATCCTATGAGATCGATCTGCCCTTCACAATTCCCAGATTTTTTGCATTTCTTCTGCAGTAACCCATACTCAAACATCCTCAATTTGCTACCATGATCCTTTTCTCATCCATTCATCTTTGAGGCTTGACAATGGCCTCCATTCCTACCTTATACCTATTGAGACTTGTGTGGAATCTTTGTATAACCAAAGATACTTAATATTAACCAAATGGGAGTGCATACTCATGCAACTCTTCATTCCATTTACCACACTACTCATATTACATTCTACTCACATTGGTCACATGTTTAAGTCCATTTCCTCTTATTCATACATAATGTAACTTGTATGTACAATCACAACTCTTATTATATGTGTGTACATTTAATTTATGGACTTACATCACATATACTTCACTTATGAATTCATAGTACAACTCTATTTACATTTCTATGTACATATATACCATTATACATATACGGGGTCTCACACAGGATGTTTGATAGACGACGTACCCGTAGAGGAGAGAGTTCACGCTCTTAAGGGTGTAAAGATGAGCCTGAGAGACGTAGTGGGTCTTGTTCTAGTAGAGATTCACCTGAGCTTAGTGATGCCGCTGATGCGCGTATAGCGTAATTACAACGTAGTGTAGACACGGTCATGAAGATGTTTACATAGGCAATGACTAAATTTGAGGGTAGACAAGAGAACCCTGCTGGTCAGGCTGCTGCACCTGAGAGACAAGAGCCAGCACATCCTACACCGAGACCTCGAGCTGTAGAGGTAGAGATTCCTTCACCCTATTTAGTTCAGGACATTTCCCCACTAGTTCAGGATCTTTTAGCTTCACAACAAGTTGGTGGTGAAGGAGTGTATGATTGTGATCTGGGTAGACTGAGAGAGTTTCGAAAGTTTGGACCACCTTCATTTAGTGGGGTGAAGAACCCAGAGTTAGCTGAGCATTGGATACGTAGTATGGAGAAGCTCTACCAATTTTTTCATTGCTCCGACACCGAAATGGTCACCTTTGCAGCTTTTGTGTTAGAGGATGAGGTTGAGCATTGGTGGATGGCCACACAGCCGATGTTGAGTACACGACACCCGGTTGTGACATGGAATATATTCTTGGATGCCTTTAGGAGGTAATACATTCCAGCTACTGCTCAGAGAAAGATACAGATGGAATTTATAACGTTGACTCAGGGGAACCAGACAGTCGATGAGTATGAGTCTGGATTCACATCCCTAGGAAGATATGATACAGTCACGATGAGCCATGAGGACAGAAAGGTTCAAAAATTTCTTGAGGGACTGAGACCTTCCATCAAAGCTCGATTAGCTCCATTGGACATTACCACCTATGATGAGGCAGTACGCAGAGCTCAGTTGTGTGAGCAAGATTATGAGTTGCATGCCTCAAAATTGAGCAGGAGTGGTAAAGGCAGAGATAGAGATCAAAAGAGGTCGGTTGATGATAAACGGTTCAAAAAGGGTCGAAAGTTATTCGGTAAGGGGCTTAAGATTGAGGAGGTACGAGAGAGGCCTGCGAAGCCTCCACTTCATCCAGCTTTATCTCCAGCTTCAAGGGGCATAGTTATTGGTGGACGTCAACCTACCACAAAATAGTGTAGCTTATGTGGTAGATATCATGGGGAAAGACCATGCCTATTACGATGAGATCATGTTATAGGTGTGGTAAACCAGGGCACATAGCTCATAAATGCCCAGAATTGGTTGATACAGCCCCACAGAAGGGCAAAGAGCTAGAGAAGGCTACAGTTGGGACACCTACACCTAAGAGCAAGACCACAGCTGAAGAGAAAGGGAAGCAAGCTGTTGGTCAAGGGCAAGTGTTTGCATTGGACCAAGCATCTGCAGAGGCTTCCTCGAATGTGATTAAAGGTACCATTCTAGTCTTTGATTTTGAAGTATTAGCATTAATTGATCCTGGTGCCACGCATTCATTCATATCGCCTTCATTTGCATGTAAACTGTGTGAACATGTAAAACCTGTACCCTTAGATAGAGTTTGACTTATAAGCACTCTGGTGAGAGACAATGTAATGACGGAGTATGTTTGTAGGAGTTGTAAGTTAAAAGTAGGGGAAAAGGACATGTCGATTGATCTCATCCTATTAACTATGAGGGATTTTGATGTAATACTAGGAATGGATTGGTTGGCTGTAAACCATGCTATTTTAGACTGTTATGTAAGACAGTAATGTTTTCCATCCCTGAAAAGTATATTGTAAGATTTAAAAAGAAATGAGAGAAGTAGTAAGTTATTTTTTAAGGATGGATGATTTTGCTAACGAATGCAATAATAATGTGTTGAAGGTTTTATCGCCTATGTGGTTGACTTGGATAAGGTGTACTTAGATATAGTTGACATCCTAGTGGTTAGAGAATTTCTCGATGCCTTTCCGGAAGAATTACCAAGGTTGCCACCAGACAGAGAAATGGAATTCTGTATTGATTTGGTGCCTGGAACGAAACCAATATCCAAACCACTGTATAGAATGGCTCCAATTGAATTGAAGGAGTTACAGAAACAATTGTAAGAGTTGTTAGATAAGGGGTTCATCAGACCGAGTGTATCACCTTGAGGAGTATCGGTTCTATTTGTAAAGAAGAAAGATGGGAGCCTTCGACTGTGTATAGATTATCAATTGTTGACCAAGGCTATCATTAAGAATAAATATCCCCTTCCACGGATAGACGATCTATTAGATCAGTTGCAGAGAGCACCGATCTTTTTGAAGATTGATCTGAGGTCTGGGTATCATCAGTTGAGGATTCGGAGTGGAGATGTACCGAAGACAGTGTTTTTGACTCGTTATGGCCATTATGAGTTTTTGGTTATGCCATTTGGGTTGACGAATGCTCCTACAGCGTTTATGGCTCTAATGAATGATGTGTTTAAGCCATACCTGGACATGTTCATGATTGTCTTTATAGATGACATACCGGTGTACTCGAAGTCTAGGGAAGAGTATGAACAGCATTTGAGAACAGTGTTACAGACCTTCCGAGATTAGGAGTTGTATGCTAAACTCAACAAGTGTGATTTCTGGCTGAGTGAGATATCATTTTTGGGTCATATAGTCTCGAGAGACGGTGTATCAGTGGATCTGTCTAAGATAGAGGCTATGATACAGTGGGAAAGACCCAAGACGGTTACAGAGATCCGTAGTTTCCTGGGTTTAGCAGGTTATTACCGATGATTTCTCGAGGGACTCTCTAAGCTGGCTGCTCTGTTGACATGTCTCACTTGAAAGAATGTGGTATTTGTGTGGGATGATAAATGTGAGAGAAGTTTCTGTGAGTTAAAACACAGATTGACCACCGCACCTATTCTCACTATACCCATCAGCTCAGGAGGTTACTCAATGTATACAGATGCCTCAGGACAAGGACTGGGCTATGTAGTGATGTAGGACGAGAAGGTAGTAGCCTATGGTTCTAGACAGCTTAAGGACCACGAGAGGAACTACCCGACCCATGATTTAGAGTTGGCAGTATTGGTATTTGCATTGAAAATATGGTGCCAGTACTTGTACGGTGAGAAATTTCAGGTGTATATAGATCATAAGAGCCTCAGATATCTGTTTTCACAGAAAGAGTTGAATATGAGGAATAGACGATAGATAGAGCTTCTAAAAGATTATGAGTGTGAGATATTACACCATCCAGGAAAGGCTAATGTTTTGGCAAATGCCCTGAGTAGAAAAAACCTTGGAATAGTATCGCACATGATGGTCAGGGAATATGAGCTACTCGAGCAGTTTGCACACCTCAGGTTGTATATAGACCCTCTTGATATTGGTAGAGATTGTGTGATAGCTAGCCTATGAGTGGAACCGGATTTGATTGACCAGATACACTAGGCTTATCATGCTGATCTACTGTGTGAGGATCGTGCGAGTCAGATTCAGAGGGGTGATGTGGTCGATTTCTTAGTGAGTGATGATGGCCTACTGAGGTTTAGAGGTAGGATTTGCTTTCCCGATGACCCAGAGTTAAAGAGGCTGATTGCGACAGAAGCTTATTCATCGAGATACATGTTGCATCCGGGGGGTAATAAGATGTATCAAAATCTCTGGAAACTGTATTGGTGGTTAGGGATGAAAAAAGATATCGCAGAGTTTGTGGCAAGATGTCTAGTATGTCAACAAGTGAAGGTAGAGCATCAGAAGCCTGCAGGGTTATTGCAACCTCTACCTATACCAACTTGGAAATGGGAGCATGTCACCATAGATTTCATTATGGGATTACTGAAGACTAAGAAGAACCATGATGCTATCTGGGTAGTGGTTGATAGGTTGACGAAATTCGCCTACTTTCTAGCTATGAAATCTACAGATACTTTGAGTAGTTTGGCAGAGTTGTATGTACGAGAGAGGTAGTAAGGCTACATGGTGTTCCAGTGAGCATCGTATCAGATAAGGATTCTAGCTTCATTTCTCACTTTTGGGAACAATTACAAGAAGCTATAGGAACCCAATTGAGTTTCAATACTGCTTTCCATCCTCAGACCGATGGTCAATCAGAGAGAACCATCCAGACGTTAGAGGATATGTTGAGAGCAAGTGTTATGGATTTTGAAGGCTCTTGGGATGATCACCTACCGTTAGCCAAATTTTCACACAATAATAGTTACCACTCAAGTATCGAGATGGCACCATATGAGGCATTGTATGGTAGAAGGTGTCGTTCCCTTATTGGTTGGGAAGAAGTGGGTGAAAGGAAAATTTTCGCTCTTGATTTGGTATAGCAAGCCTCTGAGGTTGTTCAACGGATATGTAATAGATTAAGAACAGCTCAGAACAAGTAGAAAAGTTACGCTGACATGAGACGGGGGCCACTAGAGTTCACCATGGGTGAGTCGGTATTTTTGAAAGTCTCTCCCTCGAAAGGGATTATGAGGTTCGGTAAGAAGGGTAAGTTGAGCCCTCGGTATATTAGACCGTTTGAGATACTGGAGCGTGTGGGAGATAAGGCCTATAGGCTAGCATTGCCACCAGAGTTAGCAGGCATACATAATGTCTTCCATGTATCGATGCTTCAGAAGTACCATCCAGATCCAACTCATGTGATTCGGTATGAGCCATTGGAGCTCAAGAATGATTTGTCATATGTAGAGAAACCGATTCAGATACTGGATAGGAAGGAAAAGGTGTTACGGAACAAGACGATTTTGCTTATTAAGGTTCTTTGGCAGCATCATACTTCAGAGGAAGCTACTTGGGAGTTGGAGAACCTTATAAGGGAAAAGTACTCCCAACTTTTTGAAGAGTAACTTGGTTCTAATTTGGAGGACCAAATTTCTTGAAGGAGGGGAGGAATGTAAGGCCCATATTTTCATATGAATCCTTATGATTCTCCAAGTATACACTTGTTCATGTAATATGAATCATAAGTGATGTAAGGTCCGTAAACTTGAGGTACACACTTGTTATGTGAGTTCATGAGGTACACACAAGTTTTGTTATGTATGAATTATAAGGAATAGAGCTCTTTAAGTGATAAATGTGGGTTGAATGTAAAATGAGTAATGAGGTAAATTGATATGAAGTTAACTTTGGAAATTCGGGATGAATTTCAGCTAAGTGCGCTACAAAGCAAAGGGAGATTGATCTCTCATTCAAGCCAGATCGATCTCGGTAAGCTTCTGGCAAGCAAGGATCGATCTCATCCTTTAAAAGATCGATCTCCTTATGTCTCGGCCAGAAGCAGATCGATCTCATCCCTCTGGCAGATCGATCTCTGAAGCTCTCTACCTGGCTAAGATTATCTTACCCTTCAGAATAGATCGATCCCTCATGCTTGAAAACTGAATGCCGAGAGACTTAAAGCATGAGAAGTTTGATCCCTTACTAATGGAGATCGATCTCATCAATCCATTTCTATAAAAATTGGGCAGCTGAACTGCATTTCAAGAAAAACAACTCAAACCTTCCATTTTTGAAGCAAAGTAACCTAGTTCCTCTCTCTAAACTCTCAACACTTTCCTTAGAGATTTGAGAGAAGCTTATTTCAGCAAAGTTGTTCCTAAAGAGGAGGAGAACAACATAGTTGAAAATGGGAGGTTAAATCGTTGGATTGAAAGAGTAAAAGAGCTTTCCCCCAATTTTGGTGAAAAAAGAGAAAAACTGAGATAGGTAAGATTTCAATGCAACAATCTCATGTATGTTAATCTGGGCATGATGATGAGTGATTTGGTGTAAATATTATTGGTTGAAACGTGATAAACATGCTTAAACAAAGCTATGACCTAGAATGGATTGAATGAGGAAAAATTGAAATGTCATAGAGTTAATGAAGATTTGAGCATGTAGAGATGTTAATGAGCATGTATAGATGATGCTAAGTTGACATTTTGAAATCCATAAGTTAGATTAAATGAGAATTTAGAAATGGCATGTTAAGTGTTTGATGAAATACCATAGAGAAAGAAAATAATTAACTTGAGGCATTGTAAGCTTAATGCCGGTTTTATATGAATCCATAGATTCGAGGAGTCTAAGAGATTTTCAAAAAATGAGTTATCTACTCGAAATGGACTTAAGAAAGAGTAAGGTCCGATAATAATGTAACGAGGCCAAATGAGATATAAATGGCCCAATGCATTGATGTGAATATCAAGCAAGTGAAATAAAGTATACTGATGTGTATAGTACACAATTTCAGGTCCAGAAGATATAATTGGAGTCGATAGATCGGGTTACAAGAAGTAGAAATTGAAGGAAAGCGATTCAAGGGTGATTTGAGGTAAGGGACTTATGCGAGCTATTAGAGATAGCTATACGTATGTTTTCTTACCTGCTGTGTGTGAATATATGCGATGAGCGTGTAGATATTGATATATCTAGGTGAAAACTATGTATGAGAATAAGTCTATGAGTATGAGTTGCATGACTTCTATGTTATTGTTGTGAAAAGAGGTTTTGCAAACGTTTTGAGAAAGAGTAATGATGGATGGACTCCTGGTTTAGTAAATTGCATAAAAAGCTTTTAACGAGTGATTGAAGGGAGATTGCCCTCTCACTCATACTCGATGAATGAAGTCCTCTATTTGTTTATGTGTGAAATTGTGTTAGAGCCTAAGTGGCGATGGTAGGTTTACCAGCCTTGCTCGCACAACTTTTTAAAAAAGGGGATTTTTGAGAAAAGTAAAAAGGGTGCTCAATGCCTCAGTAATGCTGTGTGTTCCACTCGAGAGCTCGTACAAGATTTTGGGAATCATGCTGGAGCCTTCGAGTATTACTGTGTGTCTTGCTCTGACTATGCTCGCATGTAATTTTTAGTAAAATCGTGCTCGATGCCTCAGGTATGCTGTGTGTTCTTACGCTGAGTTGCTCGCACGAGGTTTTTATGATTATGCTGTGTGCTGAGTAAAACCGTGCTAGAGCCGTCGTTTATTACCGTGTGTCTTGCGTTGACCTGCTCGCACGTGGTTTATGAATGTGATGTAATGAGTAAAACTTTTCTTGAGCCGTCGTGTACTGCTGTGTGTCTTACACAGACCTGCTCGCACGAGATTTTGAGACAACGAAAAAGGGTGATAAGGATCCACGGGAACACGATGTACCGTGAACGTTAGTCTTGGAGTACAATGTGTCGTGCTTTGAGTATGAGCTGAAGGAATGGTTGATCCGCCTCCCCTAGCGTAGGGTTCTCGCACACCTGATCTGTGTTGCCTAGAATCCGACTATGACCATAAGTTTTCTTATATCTATGTGATTCAACATTGTCACTACTGTGTGTGGTGACATATGTCTCCCATGCTATGTGTCTAGGGATATGATAACCCATAATTTATGTCTCAAGTATATTGATTTGATAAATGTAAAGCATTTTCTAAGTATGAAATGCGTGAATTGGAATATGCTGTGTGAAGTTGTGTGATTTTGTGTGAATATGCATATACCCATCTAGCGAATTAACGGTTTCACATTGATGGAAGTTGTTTTAAAGAAAATGCACATGTTTATAAGGAAAAATGAATGTATATGTATTTTAAGCATGTAGATAGTGTAGTTATCTACCAGCTTTCATATTTTCCTTATTGAGCATGTTAACTTACCCCCTTATTTCTCCTCGACAGATTCTACGTAACAGTGAGTATACTATAGTCGTCCCTGGTATCGTGTTGCTCTGGTCATCCAGCAGTATAGAGGTATACACTTGAGATGAAAAAATTTTGTATCCTGTAAACTAATGCACTGTAAAGTTTGTATTTTGTATTTTGGGGGATGTATATAATAGGAACTGATGTAAACGCTTTTACACATATATATAAATAAATCCAGTTTCTATTCTACTTCATTTGTATAAATTTATTGAATTGAAATGGATGAGATATGGATTGGACCCAACTGTTGGAAGTAAGGTAAAGGTCACAAACATAGAGAGATAGGGTCGTGACATAATTAGGTTGTTTGTGGCAGCTCGAGGTGTCGACACGTAAAACGAGGCAAACTCGAGACCCAACGATTTAGAGTAACCCTAGCCCCATTGTGGTAAGGGATGCAATTTAAAGTAGTAATGGCATCTTGTACCTATTTATATCGCATGAAATGATTTAATAGATGTATGAAGAGTTTTCAAGGAAACCCGAGCCTTTTTGTTAGGAATTCCTAAGAGGAATAGAAACTCGATTTAATTCCTGAACCTAACCGTTTTTGGTATATCAAGTATGAGTTTTAATACACTAATATTTTATATTAGAAACTTTATGATTTTAAGATTTCAACTTCAAATGATTTTAAGTATGTATGAAAGCAAGTAAAGAAGTAAGGTTTTTTGGAGACTAGATGGCTACACCATTAGCTTATGTTGTGTGCACATCATGCCCACTACTTGTGGTGTTTTGGCTCCGTCACTTGTAGTTCTTGTTACATTTCGTCCATGTAGTGCTTGTCTCCACCTTTGAGGTGTTTGTCTTTGTTACACGTAGCGCATGTTTCGTAGTATCTCGTGCCCGCGTAGTAAGCATGTATGTTACCCGCACGGTAAGTGCCTCTGGTGCCCGTGCCCTAGTATGTGCTAGTTAAATTTTATTCGGATACTGCGTTTATTTGCTGTACGACCCTGATCTCGTTTACAGCCCCTACCATGGCCATATGTACTTTATTCCCTCTACGGGGGATGACGTATGTTTGCATGATAGGTATCCGGACATAGCCTAGTCTCCATGTTTTAATGTATGAACGTTTTGAGTATGAAAGAATGTAAGTAAGCTAAAGTAAGTAAGAAATAGGTGAATTTTAAGTAAGTAAGCATGTATGTAAGTTTGTTTCATTTCAAAATAAATAAGTATGTATGTAAATTGAATTCCATAAGTATGTATGTACGATTGTTTTATTTCAAAGTAAGCAAGTAAGTTTATGCAAATGGATTTAAGTAAGTATGAAAGCATGTTATGTAAGACTCGTAAATTTAATATGTACTCTTTATGATTTGTGATGTATAAACAAGTCACATTTGATATAAATAATAAGGAATGAATGTTATTAAGTTGCAAATGTGTATGAAATGCAAAATGGGTAGTTAAGCAAATTGGAAATAAATGTAACAGTGATTTTTGGAAAAATTTACAGCATAACTGCTTCAGAAGAGGAGCATATCGATCTCATAACAAGGCCAGATCGATCTCCTCAAGGTTCTTAGTAAAGCAGATCAATCTCATGCTGAGAGAAGATCGATCCCCTAAGTTTAAAATGTCATTTTTTGAAGAGAAAAATGCAGGGCATATCGATCTCATGTAGTTAGGAGATTGATCTTCCAAGAGCAATTCTATAAATACACGGCTCTGCACCTCTGTTTTCTTGAGAACACCAAACCCTTATGAACCAAAGTGAAAACCTAACCTTTCTACTCCAGAAATCTTCATCTTTTAAGTAGTTTTGAGTGAGATTCAATTCAACAAAGTTGTTCTTAGTAAAGAGGAGAACAACATAGTTGAAAACTAGAAGTTGGAATCAAAGATTGAAGGAACAAGGTGGATTTTACCAAACTTGGCAAAAAGAGGAAAAATCAAGCTAGGTAAAATTCAATACACTAACTTCATATATGTTAATCTAGGTGACTTGGTGAGTTGATTGGGGTATGTTTGATTTGCTGAAAACACCTTGATCATGAAAAATATCCATGACCTAGATATAGGTATGAAATTGAGAAAATGATGAGTAAGTTGAGCAAACATGGATTTAAGGCTGAAATAAGCATGTATGTAAGATTGTAAGATAGTTTATGAAATACATAAATTGGTGATAATTCTATATTTTTAGAATTATTTGTACTTAATTTCTTAATTAATTATTTAAATCCCCCATATATTTTGTTAATAATCCCCTTTATTTAATTAAAATTCTTTAATGTGCAGATAAATTAAATCCGGATGAAACTCAGTCGTTTCAGTAAAAATTAGGTTGAAATTGGGCTAAAGGAGACTGGACCACTTCCAATATGCAGATCGAGTCATCAGTCGTCTGGACACGCGTGATGCCAGGTGTCTGATTTTTATTTGCTTTGAAACGATAAGATCGAAGGACACCGTGCCAACCCTTTGGAAGACACACGCCGAGCCACATCGCACAGCTAATTGGACAAAAGGACTGATGACGTGGAAATATCTACTCTGCAGCAAATCAAATGAAGACAAGTGGCTAAACAATGCCAACTCATCTAGGATGAAAATTTACCATTGTACCCCTATGTTTGTGTATAAATAGAACATGATGGCACTTAAACAATAAAGTAGGAGTAGGGTAAGTAGGAATAGAATTAGAAAGTAGGGTAGAATTTAGGAGTAATGTAGGTTAGGGTAGAATAGCTTTTAGAGTAATTTTAAAAGTTTTCCTTAGAATTTCCGCATAGTTTTACAAGTTGTTTACTGTTCATTCACAATTCACTTTATGAAATTATTTGTTTCATTCTCTAATTTCATGGTATTTCATTAGCAATCTTGTTCACCTTTTTCTTCCTGTTCGGTTTGCAAAAATCTATTGCTGGATGTTTCTTATTTAGTGACATTTTAAATAGAAATTTTAAAGCTTTCAGTATCAAGTTCTCGGTTTCCATATTCATTTCTATATTTGTTTGATAAACCATTAGTTTGATTTTAGCTTTCGGTTTGTCCATGTTTAAGCAATCGGGATTCAGGATAACTTCATTCATGTCTTCTACCCTTTTGATTCTGTTGCCTTGATGTGGGAGGATGCAAAGCATTTGTCTACATCAAGAGCTATGTGAAGTCACGGCTGGAGAAGAAAATGAAGCTACTCGAGGAGGATGATCATGAGTTTCCTGTTTTCATTTTTGAAGCTCACGGACAATGTGGAAATGGTGTTGTTATTAAATACTTTCGGTTTTATAATCATTTGCTGCTTTGTATCCTTGTTTTATTCTTTCCTTATTCCATCTTGTATTTGCATGATTTTCCCTTATTCGGCGCGTGCTTGTAGTTAGAGTATGACATTCATGTTTTCTGCATTTATTTATGTTTCCTGCATATAGTTCATTTACTGCATTCTACTTCATCTTCATTGTATTTCTTAATTGCTAGATTGTGGAAAGATTGTTGTTGATTATCCGGTATAAAGATTAAAGAAGCAAATCATAGGAGCATAGTTTGAGACATGGCAGCAAGATAATGTCACATTGTTCCTCTGTTTAGCTCTGTTTCACGTTATCTCCACTATTCATTGTTGTTATTTTTCTGTCATTCATTATTGAGCTGGTATTAGTTTCCTGTTCATGATCCCATTACTGTGTTGTAATCCATCACTATCACTAATGCTGCTGAAGTAGATGTTAATAGGGTGCAGTTGAAGGGTGCAGAGTGTGGGCAACCAGGATCGGGTCCAGCCCCTGTCTTCTTGTGTTGTCTGCTATTGCCGAGAGTTTGGGTGTGTGCTTTGTGATGATGCAGATTCTGGACAGCATAGATAGCTGCTAAATGTACAAGTATGATGTGATGCAAGAAGCATGTTGTGGCTAAGCCGAAAGCTGCGAAATTCAATGCAGAGCAGCAAGTAATGGTGAGTGATCCTGCTCGGGACAGTGTTACTGGAACTGCCGAAAAAGATTGAACCGTGAGTGAGTTGGGCACGTGAGGAACAATGCAGCGACATTGATAAAGGACAGTATACAGGTTAGTAAAAGCCATGGACGAATGTTGATGCAGCACCTGGAGACAGCCGACAGTAGTTGGAGCAGAAGCTCAAAACCGAGTGAACAGCAGCCTTGAGCAGCACTTGCAGTAGCAGTACGAGGCTGGAAGCAGGAGCAAAACCAGAGTACCACCTGGACAGGTGCAGTAGCAGTCCGATGAATGTGCAGCAAAAGTAGACTGGAGCATTACCTGGAGCAGAAGCGGACAAACCGGGGTAGAACCAGCACAGCACTGAGCGAACCCGAGCTTGCCTGGAATTGAAACTTTGGAAGATAATGAACAGTGCATAGTGATAAAAATTGGGACCACTTTGGTTTGGCAATTTTGCTAAGGCCATGTTTGGCATATTCCATTATAGCTTTAATCTATTTACATGCATTTTTTTAGATTAGTTAAATCCAATTTAATTTGTTAGCATAAGAAGTTATGATTTTAATTTTATTTGCATGATTAACTATAGTTCAATTGATTGGTTATTCTAGAATTTAGATTTAATTATGTCATTAGTTAATTTTTAATTTTTTTTATAGGTTTTCCAATTAGAATTAATTTAGATTAAATGTTTTTCATGCATTTTTAATTTAGTCTTTATTTTCATTAGATTTTAAGTTAGTTTAAATTGCATTTTCTTAGCTAGTTTAATTACATGCACATTTTATTTTAAGCTTGTTTAATTTTAGTTTAATTAGTTTTATTGCTTTATTTTCATATTTACTTTTTATTTTAGTTGCATTTATTCCTTTTAACTGTTTTAATTTTCTTTTGTAGGTTCTTGCTTTTTATTGCTTGGAGCTTTGTAAGTAATTTTAGCTCGATTTTATTTTCTTATTTTATAGTTGTTATTATTTTCTGTACTTAAATTTTAGCCATGTAGACCACCCATCAGAACTTCATAATTTGCTAGAATATACTTAGGGTAAGATTGACCGGTAGTTAATTAGGCTGATCAACTTCTCTGTGGGATGATAATCCGGGACTCAAATCCCATTATTACTTGTACGACCCGTGCACTTGCGGACATTACCTTCAGGGCGTGTCAAGTTTTTTGCGTCATTGTCGGTGAAGTTTTAATTAGTCCTTAATTAAATCGGTGAAATTATACTTAGGTGTAATTCTAGTTTGTAAATATTTAGGTTGTAAATATTTAGAGCCTTAGCTTAGGATAGTTAAATTTTCTCTTAATTAATTAAAAAAATTAAAAAATTAAAAAATGTAAAAAAAATTTTCTAAGGACTTTCTGATGATTGCATGCGTAGAGCTAGAAGTTTTGATTGCTTTCCTCTAGATCCTGAAATTTAACGCACTCTTAGGAAAATTCGAAAGGATTCTAGGAAATTATTAGCTCCATTGCAATTCACCATGGCAGAAAATGGGGAAATTAGGACCATTGGAGATTATACAATACCGACTATTGGAGGTTATTATACTGACATTAGTGTAAGACCCCGTATATGTATAATGGTAATGTGTGTAATTGGATCAAATAAATATGAATGGACTTGTAATGTAAAGTATGATTGATTTAGGTCCATGGATTCAATGTACGTATGTGTAATATGATTTGTAATGTACACACAAGTTCCATTTTGTATGAATATGAAGAAATGAGTTCTTGCAAGTACTGGATGTGATTGGAACTCAAAATGAGTAATGTGGTAAATGGAAGGAAGTTGCATGAATATAAATGCTTCCATTTGGTTTTATATAGCATACCTTTGGACATACAATGAATGCACACAAGTTTCAATGTGCATAAGGTATGAATGGATGCCATTTTCAAGTTATAAAGGTGGATAGATGAGAAAATGGCCATGGCAATAGATCAAGGATGTGTTGGTATGAGTTGCAGCAAGGAAACTGCAAGAAATCTGGAAAGTATGAATGCCAAATCGATCTCATAGGATGAGAGATCGATCTGGAAGAGCCAAAATGCTCTTATTTGGGCAATGGAATAGAGCAGATCGATCTCCAATGGGGCCAGATCGATCTCCTAAGCATTCTGTGATAAAAAGATCGATCCTCAAGCACCCAGATCGATCTCCTTAGCTCTCTGTTTGGGACCAGATCGATCTCATGCTTCGACAGATCGATCTCATGCTTAAAATTTCGTGAAAATGAGAGATTTAAGGGGACCAGATCGATCTCCTCTTGGACCAGATCGATCTCCCCAAGCTATTTCTATATAAGGAGGGCTGAAAATCTAAAAATTTCGAGAAAAACACAAATCTTCCATTTCTAACCCAAAAACCCAACTTTCTCTCTCTAAAATCAGCCATTTCCAACAAGAATTGAGGGGAGACCATTAGAGATTAATTTGTTCATCTTGAGGAAGAGAACAACATAGTTGGAACCCAAAATCCCATTGTGGGTATTGAAGGAGAT
The DNA here is from genome assembly GCA_033439115.1 of Firmiana major. NCBI lineage: Eukaryota > Viridiplantae > Streptophyta > Magnoliopsida > Malvales > Malvaceae > Firmiana > Firmiana major. The sequence goes on from CM065909.1 coordinate 37,201,591, forward strand.
AAGGGCATTGACATTTGGAGCAAGAAGAAAAATCGTATTTGGTAAGATTCTAACACTCCAATCCAAGTACATTGTCTATTTAATTGATTTTGGAGTTATTTGGCATGAGTATGGATGGATGGAAACACCTAGGTTGTGCTAGAAACAAATGTAACCTAGAAAATGAATGCCTCTAGTGTGAGAAAGTATGATTTGGGGAGTTGGTGGTTTATGAGTTATGATAAGTTGTCAAATGAGTAATGTGGATGATTTGGAATGGTTAGGTGGAGTTATAATGTGGGTTTAAGTGAAATTATGAAAATGAGTATGTAAATGCTTAACAAATGCCATAGTGAGGAAATCAATGAAATATGAACACTATGAGCTTGATATCGATTTAATATCGATTTGGAATGAGTTAATAGGCCTAAAAGAATCCATAGACTCGAGTTTTGGGTAAAGTAATGAAACGAGGCCTCATAAGCGTTAATAGAAAACTATAGGTCGAATTGACTATAGTGAACGCACAATGTCATATTATATAGATCGAATATAATGCGGGATACGATTTTGTGCAGTCCCAAGGAGTTCGTTGAAGACGAACCGAACCGTACGAGTAAGCAGCTTAAGGAAGTGGAATCACGCATCGCGATTCCAGGTAAGGGAATTTTGTGAGTATATAGAGGTAGCTGCTCGTACTTTAAATTTATGGGTGAATATTGGGTGTTTTACGAAGTGCATGGTTGCTAAAGTAAATGATTGATGGTATTCATGAATGAGAATGAGTATATGTGTGATTTTGGTTTTGGAAGTGGATTCTATGAAATGGGATAGTAAGGCTAATAATTGCATAAATCTAATGTTTTGATGTTTTTCAAAACGGAATTGCTTGGTTTTAAGCAAGCTTGTAGATGGGTCGGCTAGTGTTTTATTGTTGTTGTGGAAAAGCAATTGTGAGTGCTAAACCCGATTGCTGGGATTGTTTGATTGTGTATGAGCCGCCTATCGTATTTGCATGACATAAATCGCGCTAGAGCCTCGCTCGCGCTGGATTTCTATGTTTTCACTTGTGTGAAACGCGCTTGAGCTTAGCTCGCACTTTGAATTTGAATTGTGATGATGTTTATAAACCGTACTGGAGCTTACGCTCGTACGTGGATTTGAGTGGTTTTTCTTATGCATATGACTGTACTGGAGCTATGCTCGTACATGGTTTCTTCATATTTTATGCATAAATGCCGTACCAGAGCGTTGCTCGTACGAAGTGATTGGTTTTGATGCATGAATTCGCGCTAGAGCGTAGCTCGCGCTGGTTTTCACACTGTGGTATGTATGAGGCCGTGGCGAGAGATACGGATTAACTCAGGGAACCCAACAGGCCTGACAGACCTCTTGAGTGGGGTGAGGGTGAGGGGCTAGGACCTGACATAATCCATTCAGGGAACCCAACAGGCCTAACAGACCTCTTGAGTGGGGTGAGGGGCTAGGACCTGACATAATCCATTCAGGGAACCCAACAGGCCTAACAGACCTCTTGAGTGGGGTGAGGGTGAGGGGCTAAGACCTAAATCAGGGAACCCAACAGGGGCGAGCAAGGCCATGAGGGGCTAGGACCTGGTATTGAGGTTACTCCCACGCGCTCTTGAGACTATAAAGGTTACACTTGGTATGGGGTAGATAAGACCTATGGCAGGCACCCCCAACCATGTTATGGGTCCGCGGAGTACGATGTACCGTGTATATCACATGGAGTACGATGTACCGCGTGGTGGTTACTTGATTTGAGAAAGTCTGGCGGGGAACTAACCCACATTCGTACCAGCATGATACCCCGCACACCGGGATCCGTGTGGTCTGGGATGATATGTGACGATTGGCCAACGTAGTCACTTGAGATATAGTAACCTGTCTCCTTGCTTGATTTACTTACTACCACATGATTTTAAATCTCTAAGTGTGATTGTGATTGTTTAAGGTAGACCCGAAGGAGGGGTCGAGCCTCGTGGATTTGAATTGTGAAATGAAAATGAGGTTGTGATTGTGAATTGATGTGATGTGATTGTATGTGATGAGAAAGAGTTTTATGACGTGGGTTTAAAAAGGAGGTTTCTTAATGAATTACCCTTTTTGTGAATTTAAATGAGATCGAGCATGAGATGATTTATACATGATGTTTTACCATGTTTTATATGCCAATTTTACATGACTTTGATACATGATATATATGTATACTCATATGGCCTAGTTTTATTCCTCATGCTCCTACCATAAATGATTTATGCATAACACTATCAGCATGTAGATAGAGTAGTTATCTACCATGCTTGCATTATTGCCTTACTGAGCGTGTGGTTGCTCATCCCTCTCTATTTCCCCCCCTACAGAGCGTGTATAGTAACCCAGTGAGGACTGAGGCGTGGTATTTTGGACTCCGCTGCATCTCCATCGCTTAAAGGTATATACACAGTGATTCTTTTTGTATCTAAACAATGTAAAAGCACAGTATTCTTTTGAGATGTAATTATGGGGGATATAGATGTCAGTAAAACATGTCCTTGTATAAGTACATGATTAATGCGAATGAATGACATCGTTTTATTTAACTGTGAACGAATGATAAGTGATGTTTATTATTGACTCACAGCCCAACAGTGTGTGGTGAGTTAGTTCACGATCGGGTAAGGTAGCAGTAAAACGCGAAAATTTTTTTTTTGTGCTTTTTGATTAAAGAGAATGGAATTGGGTCGTGACAATTAGGCCACCAGATGTCCATGCAAACAATTTTGAAATTAAGTCGTCCATCCTCCAGATGATCCGGACTTCATTGCAGTTCAGTGGGCTTCCACACGATGACCCACATGCTCACCTTGGGCAATTCCTGGACTTGTGCAACACCTTCAAACATAATGGATTATTTGATGATGCGCTTAGGCTTAGATTTTTCCCCTTCTCACTTAGGGATAGGGTGAGACACTGGTTAACCTCCCTGCCTCCAGGATCCATTTCTACATGGGACGAGTTAGCCCATCAATTTCTATCTAAGTTTTTCCCTCCCTCTAAAATGGCCCAACTCCGTAGTAATATATCCTCCTTTGCCCAGTACGACTCTGAATCTCTTTACGAAGCATGGGAATGATATAAGGAGCTTCTTAGGAAGTGCCTTCACCATGGCCTACCTTTGTGGTTGCAAGTCCAGACCTTCTACAATGAACTTACAAGCCCAAATAGGACCATTGTTGACGCTGCTGCGGGTGGAGCGCTAATGTGTAAAACAGAGGAGGAAGCTTACGAGTTGTTAGAAAAGATGATGGCTAACAACTATCTATGGTCCTCGGAGAGGCAATTGCCAAAGAAGTCGACGGGTATTTATGAGCTCGACACACTGTCTACCTTAACCTCTCAAATCGATAACCTTACGAAGAAGGTAGAGTCGCTCAGTACCCAATATAATCCTCCCACTAGTCCTAACCCCGTGTATTCTGTCTAAAGTCTTTTTCATTCCTGCGAGCTATATAGTGGTACCCACTCTGTAGATAGGTGTCCGCTCAACTTAGAATCGGTTCATTATGTTGCTCCCCCTACGCAACAGAACAACCCTTTTTTAAACACCTATAATCCAGGATGGAGGAACTATCCTAACTTCTCATGGAGCCAAAACCAAGGGCAAACTTCTAACTCCATATATGTAGGACCCCCTAGTTTTCAAGCTCCACCGGTTCAGGTACCACCACAGCCGCAATTTCCACACCATCCACATCATCCATCCCCACCTCAATTTCAGCATCATCCACCTCACTTCCATCAACCACCAGCACCACCACTTATGCAGCCCCAACTCTACCATGCACCAGCAGTTGAGAAGAAGCCTACATTAGAGGATTTGTTCTCAATGATCCTGCAAAATCAAGCTGCTTCAATTAAGAACTTAGAGGTTCAGGTGGGACAAATAGCTAGTGCTCTTAGCCAACGTCCTCAAGGGACCCTTCCTAGTAATACTGAAGTTAATCCTGTTAAGCAAAGGGAGGGTAAGGAACATGTTAGATCTATCATCCTTAGGAGTGGCAAAGAGCTAGATAAGCCACAAGTCAAGTCCCAACCTGAACAGCACATAGTTGAAGAATCCTTAAGTTCTAACAAAGCAGCTTAGAAAGAGTAGGAACCTAAAGATCAGGCTGCCAAGGAAACAAAGATAAGCGCTTCTTCATCTATACCTTCTTCTTCTTCATTGCCTTCCTCGTCCTCTAATTTTACATAGGTTCCCACTACATTGCCTCTAGTTAGACCACCAGTACCTTTTCCTCAGAGGTTTCAAAACCAAAAGCTTGACCAACAATTCGCCAAATTTCTTGAGGTTTTTAAGAAACTTCACATCAACATTCCTTTTGCAGATGCCTTAGAGTAAATTCCAAGTTATGTGAAGTTTCTAAAGGATATCCTCTCAAGGAAGAGAAGACTAGAAGATTATGAGATGGTGGCCTTAACTGGGGAATGTAGTGCAATTATCCAGTGGAAATTACCCCCCAAGCTTAAGGATCCCGGGAGTTTTACCATACCATGCACTATTGGAAATATATTCTTTGGTAGAGCCCTATGTGATTTAGGAGCTAGTATCAATCTAATGTCTTTGTCTATCTATTAGAAGTTAGGAATAGGGAATGTCAAGCCCACTATAGTGACCTTTCACCTAGCAGATCGATCCATTAAATATCCAAAGGGGGTCATTGAGGATGTCTTAGTAAAGGTGGACACGTTTATTTTTCCTGCAGATTTTATTGTACTAGATATGGAGGAAGATAAGGAAGTCCCCATTATTTTAGGCAGACCATTTCTAGCAACTGGTAGGACGATAATTGATATACAAAAGGGGGAGTTGACTATGAGAGTACAATATCAGGAAGTGAAGTTTAATGTTTTCAAACCTTTGAAGCTCCCTGATGACTCTCAAGAGTGTTTTAAGATGGAGATTAATGAGGATATAAGGCTTAAGCACATGAAATTTGAAAGAAAGAGAGAAGTAGATAGAGCTCAGGAGGATTTAACTATTAACATTTTGTCACTATTATGGCTGATCCTCCTACTCTTCGCCCTACTGCTGAGTGTTGTGTCTTTTAGCTGCATTTGAAGTGGCTGTGTTTTCCTTTTCACCTTGTATATAGTTCTTTTTCTTTTTCTTTTCTGCTGTTTCTTTCTTTGTTTATTTTGCAGGTTTATTTTCTAGTTTTACGCTTTCAATCAAAGCTTCAGTTGTTCATCATCATCAGAAAGGGGAGTACTCTGTTCTTGAACTTTAATTCTTATATTATCTGCACACTGAGGACACTGTGCACTTCAAGTTTGGGGGACGGGATATCACTTGATTATTTTTCAAAAATTTGAGCAAAATTGAAAATTTTTTCAAAATTTTTTCAAAAATCTGAGCTTAAATTGTTTGATTTTAGGTTGATTTAGTGCTTAGCATGTAGTTTTCCCATATTCCGATGATATGACCCCATGATTTAGTCTGACTTTGATTGACTAAGAAGCATGATTATAGGAAAAGCATGAAGTTGAGTTCTTGAATTTGTCTTAATTCTGATTGCGATGTCCTCATTTTATGCACATGTCATGTCATGAATCTGTATATTTATTTAGAGAAAGCTTATGTGGACCTAGGATTGCATTTGTTCAGTTGATTTTGTGTATCATATTCTAGAATTTGTTTGATCTAATCTCGAGGTAAAATATTAGATCACACTTAATTAGGGAGATTATTTATGCCATCTTTGGATCGTTTGAGCCTTTCTAGCCATCCCTGTACATACTTTACCCCTAGTCACCCATCTGGGCCAAATAAGCTTTTCTCTGTAAATACACCTGCATAATTTCCTTAGCTTAAACTCTTTTCCTATCCCGTACCCCGAAAACATGGAAAGCCATTGGATATATTTTGAGCTTTGTACATATGGGTATCTGGTGATAGTGAAAGTTCAAAAAAAATGAAAAAAAAAAGAAGAAGAACAAAGAAGAAGAAGAAGAATACAAAAATAGAATAAAATGTTTAGTGAAAGAAATAAGTTTGGGGGAAATAAATTGAGCTCTCACATAAAGATCCAAGAAATAATGCATGTTAAGGGGTAATTAAACCTAAATCGACTTTATCATACCTTAACCTTAGCCTGACATTATAAGCTTAATGAAGTCCTATTGATCTTTGATTAAGTGTGACTACATTAGTGGAGAGAGAAGTGAAAAGCAAACTTATGGGAATGATCACATGTCATTGACTTTGCATTCACTGTGTTTGCATAATCTGATCCGGGTAATATACTTTGAAGTGGTTCTGACATTTTTCACACACACACGAGGAGTCCAATTTGGGTTAGGACTTATGATGGAATAATTCTAAGTGTTGGACTTGTAATTGTGAGTCTTTGATTTCATAGTCTGTACTTTTTCTTTGAGGATAATATTGGGGAAATTATTATGTTTTGTACTTATCATTCCTATAATTATTTTGTTTTGCTTGAGGACAAGCAAAAGCTCAAGTTTGGGGGTATGATAATTCTATATTTTTAGAATTATTTGTACTTAATTTCTTAATTAATTATTTAAGTCCCCAATTTATTTTGTTAATAATCCCCTTTATTTAATGAAAATTCTTTAATGTGCAGATAAATTAAATCCGGATGAAACTCAGTCGTTTCAGTCAAAATTGGGCTGAAATCGGGCTAAAGGAGACTGGACCACTTCCAATTTGCAGATCGAGTCATCAGTCGTCTGGACACGTGTGATGCCAGGTGTCCGATTTTTATTTGCTCAGAAACGATAAGATCGAAGGACACCGTGCCAACCCTCTGGAAGACACACGCTGGGGCACATCGCACAACTAATTGGACAAAAAGACTGATGATGTGGAAATATCTACTCTACAGCAAATCAAATGAAGACAAGTGGCCAAACAATGCCAACTCATCTAGGATGAAAATTTACCATTGTACCCCTATGTTTGTGTATAAATAGAACATGATGGCAATTGAAAAATAAAGTAGGAGTAGGGTAAGTAGGAGTAGAAGTAGAAAGTAGGATAGAATTTAGGAGTAATGTAGGTTAGGGTAGAATAGCTTTTAGATTAATTTTAAAAGTTTTCCTTAGAATTTTCGCATAGTTTTACAAGTTGTTTACTGTTCATTCACTATTCACTTTATGAAATTATTTGTTTCATTCTCTAATTTCATGGTATTTCATTAGCAATCTTGTTCACCTTTTTCTTCCTGTTCGATTTGCAAAAATCTATTGCTGGATGTTTCTTATTTAATGACGTTTTAAATAGAAATTTTAAAGCTTTCAGTATCAAGTTCTCGGTTTCCATATTCATTTCTATATTTGTTTGATAAACCATTAGTTTGATTTTAGCTTTCGGTTTGTCCCTGTTTGAGCAATCGGGTTTCAGGATATCTTCATTCATGTCTTCTGCCCTTTTGATTCTGTTGCCTTGTTGTGGGACGATGCAAAGCATTTGTCCACATCAAGAGCTATATGGAGTCACGGCTGGAGAAGAAAATGAAGCTACCCGAGGAGGATGACCATGAGTTTCCTGTTTTCATTTTTGAAGCTCACGGACAATGTGGAAATGGTGTTGTTATTAAATCCTTTCGGTTTTATAATCATTTGCTTCTTTGTATCCTTGTTTTATTCTTTCCTTATTCCATCTTGTATTTGCATGATTTTCCCTTATTCGGTGCGTGCTTGTAGTTAGAGTATGACATTCATGTTTTCTACATTTATTTATGTTTCCTGCATATAGTTCATTTACTGCATTCTACTTCATCTTCATTGTAGTTGTTAATTGCTAGATTGTGGAAAGATTGTTGTTGATTGTCCGGTATAAAGATTAAAGAAGCAAATCATAGGAGCATAGTTTGAGACATGGCAGCAAGATAATGTCACATTGTTCCTCTGTTTAGCTCTGTTTCACGTTATCTCTACTGTTCATTATTGTTATTTTTCTGTCATTCATTATTGAGCTGGTATTAGTTTCCTGTTCATGATCCCATTGCTGTGTTGTAATCCTTCACTATCACTAATGCTGCTGAAGTAGATGTTAATAGGGTGCAGTTAAAGGGTGCAGAGTGTGGGCAACCAGGATCGGGTCCAGCCCCTATCTTTTTGTGTTGTCTGCTGTTGCCGAGAGTTTGGGTGTGTGCTACTTTGTGATGAAGCAGATTCTGGACAGCATAGATAGCTGCTGAATGTACAAGTATGATGTGATGCAAGAAGCATGTTGTGGCCAAGCCGAAAGCTGTGAAATTCAATGCAGAGCAGCAAGTAATGGTGAATAATCCTACTCGGGACAGTGTTACTGGAACTGCAGAAAAAGATTGAACCGTGAGTGAGCTGGGCACGTGAGGAACAATGCAGCGACAGTGATAAAGGACGGTATACGGGTTAGTAGAAGCCATGGACGAATGTTGATGTAGCACATGGAGATAGCCGACAGCAGTTGGAGCAGAAGCACAAAACTGAGAGAACAGTAGTCTTGAGCAGCACTTGCCGTAGCAGTACGAGGTTGGAAGCAGGAGCAAAACCAGAGTACCACCTGGACAGGTGCAGTAGCAGTCCGATGAATGTGCGGCAAAAGCAGACTGGAGCATTACCTGGAGCAGAAGCGGACAAACCGGGGCAGAACCAGCACAACACTGAGCGAACCCGAGCATACCTGAAATTGAAACTTTGGAAGATAATGAACAGTGCATAGTGACCAAAATCGGGACCACTTTGGTTTGGCAATTTTGCTAAGGCCATGTTTGGCATATTCCATTGTAGCTTTAATCTATTTACATGCATTTTTTTAGATTAGTTAAATCCAATTTAATTTGTTAGCATAAGAAGTTATGATTTTAATTTTATTTGCATGATTAGCTATAGTTCAATTGGTTGGTTATTCTAGAATTTAGATTTAATTATGTCATTAGTTAATTTTTAATTTTTTTATAGGTTTTCCAATTAGAATTAATTTAGATTAAATGTTTTTCATGCATTTTTAATTTAGTCTTTATTTTCATTAGACTTTAAGTTAGTTTAAATTGCATTTTCTTAGCTAGTTTAATTACATGCACATTTTATTTTAAGCTTGTTTAATTTTAGTTTAATTAGTTTTATTGCTTTATTTTCATATTTACTTTTTATTTTAGTTGCATTAATTCATTTTAATTATTTTAATTTTCTTTTGTAGGTTCTTGCTTTTTATTGCTTGGAGCTTTGTAAGTAATTTTAGCTCGATTTTATTTTCTTATTTTATAGTTATTATTTTCAGTACTTTAATTTTAGCTATGTAGACCACCCATCAGAACTTCATAATTTGCTAGAATATACTTAGGGTAAGATTTACCGGTAGTTTATTAGGCGATCAACTTCTCTGCGGGACGATAATCTGGGACTCAAATCCCATTATTACTTGTACAACCCGTGCACTTGCGGACATTACCTTCAGGGCATGTCAATTGGAATAGATGAGAAATGAAGATACGTATTTGAGAATTTTGGTGAAATACCATTGATGTTGCCTACCTGACAGCAACAGTGCTTTACCTTCCACGTGGTCTGATTATGCCTTTCGCGTAGTCTGATTACACTAACGACGAAAGGGTGACGTCGATGCAATTTGCTCCACGTGTTCTTCGTATATCCTGCAAAAACAACAGGAATCAGAGGGGGCAGGGATTATTCCCTGCACGCGCACTCCGACGATTAAGTCAGTGATCGGGAGTTGGTGTATGTAAGAAAAGGGGAAAGTATTGCTTAAATCAAAGGGTTTAAGTGTTTCTCCCTGTTTTTCTCTTTTTTGGATCGGATCTCGGATCCCTTTTTTCAGAGAGCTCACCTGGTATTTATAGGTTCCAGAGGCGATTCGGGCTGAGACCCAGGCGCGTGTCTGGGCCGCGACAGAGTTATAGAGCACTCTGTCGCGCCTCGGGCCATGCAACTTGCAGGGAAGTAGTCTGGCGGCAGAGTATGCATGGAACCTATACCGCTGTTGGTGCGGGAGACCTCTGCCGCTACGTTGGGCGAGGGACCTCTACCGCTGTTCGTGCGGCAGACCTCTACCGCGATCTGTGGGGGAGACTTCTACCGCAGGCTGATCGGGGGACCTCTACCGCGGTCTATGCGGGAGACTATGCCGCATGCTGTGAGGGGGACCTCTACCGCGGATTGTGCGGGAGACTATGCCGCATGCTGAGCGAGAGACCTCTACCACGGTCTATGCGGGAGACTATGACGCATGCTGTGCGGGAGACTTCTACCGCGGTCTGTGCGGGAGACTATGACGCATGCTGTGCGGGAGACCTCTACCGCGGATTGTGCGGGAGACTATGCCGCATGCTGAGCGGGGGACCTCTACCGCGGTCTATGCGGGAGACTATGCCGCATGCTGAGCGGGGGACCTCTACCGCGGTCTATGCGGGCGACTATGCCGCATGCTGTGCGGGAGACTTCTACCGCGGTCTGTGCGGGAGACTATGACGCATGCTGTGCGGGAGACCTCTACCGCGGATTGTGCGGGAGACTATGACGCATGCTGTGCGGGAGACCTCTATCGCGGATTGTGCGGGAGACTATGCCGCATGCTGTGCGGGAGACTTCTACCGAGGTCTGTGCGGGAGACTATGCCGCATGCAGTGCGGGAGACCTCTGCCGCGGTCTGTGCGGGAGTCCTCTACCTCAGGCACGCGGGAGACCTGTGTCGGGGGCAATGCGGAGTCCTGTGATGTGCATGGGCGATGGAGGTCTGCCGCTCACGATGCGCGACAGACTGTGAGGCGGCAGACTCCTCTCGCATCAGACACTCTGTCGCACCTCTAGGAACGGTGTCGCATGGCGGTTCTGTCGCCAATCTGCCACGTGGCCTGTTCTTGGTTCGACACGTGGCAGGCGGATAGTTGCACACGTGGATCTGGTGACACGACCACCATCAATTGCTCCCCACTCTTTGGCGGGAACTTTTCCTGCGAAAGAGGATTCGGTTAATTAGATCTTTTATGCCTGGCCACAGTGACGCATAGCGCCTCAGGCTCTTACGGCTTGGTTAATTGTACGCATGGCCACAGTGACGCAGAGCGTCTCAGGCTCTTACGGCTTGGTTAATTGCATGTCCGAATGTATTCGTGTATGCTGTGGTCTTAGCTCAGCCAGTGGCCACGCAACCGAATTGTCCGCTTTGGGTCTAGCCCGTTCGCAGCCTGCGTTCGCAGGGCCCGAACCAAGGGCGCTTTGGGTCTGGCCCGTTGGCAGCCTGCGTTCTCAGGGCCCGAACCAAGGGGGCTTTGGGTCTGGCTCGTTGGCAGCCTGCGTTCGCAGGGCCTGAACCAAGGGCGCTTTGGGTCTGGCCCGTTGGCAGCCTGCGTTCGTAGGGACCGAACCAAGGGGGCTTTGGGTCTGGCCCGTTGGCAGCCTGCGTTCGCAAGGCCCGAACCAAGGGCGCTTTGGGTCTGGCCCGTTGGCAGCCTGCGTTCGCAGGGCCCGAACCAAGGGGGCTTTGGGTCTGGCTCGTTGGCAGCCTGCGTTCGCAGGGCCCGAACCAAGGGCGCTTTGGGTCTGGCCCGTTGGCAGCCTGCGTTCGCAGGGCCCGAACCAAGGGCGCTTTGGGTCTGGCCCGTTGGCAGCCTGCGTTCGCAGGGCCCGAACCAAGGGCGCTCTTATGGCTCGTTGTTTGGCGGATTAGCACGGGGAATTGCAGGCCTAACTGCTTCGTTTCTTGGCCTATCCCGTCTATTGTTATTATTTGCCCCGGTCCGCGGACGGTCATTTCTTTTGGTCACGCGGAGGATAACGGGGTCTCTCGCTTCTCTATAGGAAGCGGTTGATCTTGCCCTCTCTGGCCAGTCTTTCTAACTGGTCCATCAAGTCTTTACACCTCTCTGTCGAGTGTCCGTGAGCACCATGGAATTCACAGTAGGCTTCAGGATTTTGGCCTACATCTCCCATCTTCTTCTTGGGGAATTCCAGTAGTCCCGCCCCCTCAATTGCTGCCAGTATTGCAGTACGAGGCTCGTTCAGTCTGGTATAGCCTTCATACCTGAGCCTGGGGGCTTTGTCTACTCTCACGGGTCTTTGGGAGCTTCTCTCAGGCGCGTCCCTCTCTCTCTTCTTTCCTTCTTTAGCCTCCCTGGGCTGTATCATTCTCATGACCTCTTCTTGGGCCACGTATTTATCAGCCCTAGCAAAAAGATCGGAGATCGTCAGAGGTTGATCAAGAGAGAGGGATTCTTGCAGCTTCTCTGAGCTTGTCCCTTGCAGCATCGCAGCCAAGGCTACCCCTACTGGTAGATCTTCCACCTCCAAGGTTGCATCTCGGAAGCGATCTACATAGCTCTTCAAGGATTCTCTATTTCCTTGTTTAAGCGTGAGTAGGTAGGTAGCGTCTTTCTTCCTCTGGCTGTGAATCATGAAGACTTTGAGGAATTCATTTCTCAACTCATCAAAAGAGGAGATTGAACCTTCGCTCAACCCGTTGAACCACTTGAGAGCATGCCCGGACAATGTGAGAGAAAAAGCTCTGCACATAATTTCGTCCTCCCATCCATGCAACAGCATGAGGGATTCATAACTCTGAATATGGTCATAGGGATCCGTTTTGCCGGTATAGGTAGCCATAGAGGGCATCTTGAACTTCTTCGGCAAAGGTTTGTTCATGATTTCCAGGCTGAATGGGATCCTCCTCCTTTGTCCATCATCCGGAGACACTAGGTTTTTCTTCTCGAGGATCCTTTGGACGACCTTCTCCACGTCCTCCGATCCTCGAGCTGAGTAAGGTCCTGTCCCTTCTGGTCTAGAAGAGTCCGATTGATAAATGCCTCTTCCAGCACCTCTCACTACAGGACTTGATATCTCTGGACCTTCTTGTGGGTTAAAATCTCCTTGTCTCCGTTGCTCCCCAGCTCTATGTGCCCTTAGGTCATGTTCCAACACTACGGGGGATGAGTTGCGGCAGGTAGGGAGACTCTGCCGCCTAGGGGCTGCGAAAGGACCCTGCCGCTGAGTGACCAGAGGAGAGGTCTGCCGCGCATCGGGCAAGGGTGAACTCTGCCGCCTATTAGAGGCGGGAGAGCACCGTCGCATATCTGATGGGGGATACCTCTGCCGCGTGTTGTCTGCGGGAGAGTTCTGTCGCCGTTGAGCCGCGGGGGGACTCCGCCGCACATTCGACGAGCTCTGCCGCTCATAGGACAAAGGAGATGTTTGACGCATGGGAGATGCGGGTGAGCTGTGTCGCCTATGAGTCTCTGGCGAACTCTGTCGCCTGGGAGCTACGGGCGGACTCTGTCGCACCTGAGCCACTGGAGAACTCTGTCGCCTGGGAGCTGAGGGCGGACTCTGTCTCGCTAGATTGGCAGTAGCGTTGCGTGGCGTTCCTGCCTCTTGTCCAATGTTTACCAGGCTGGAGGGCTGACCTCTCTCGTAGGTCTGCCTCGGTGTGCTTTCCCCCACTAGCTGCTGCACTTCATGGGGTAAGCTGAATTGGGGGAGAGCTTCTTTGAAGAAGTTCACCATGGCTCTCAGTGCTGTGGTAGCCTCCGTATTTTTGCGTTTCAGGGCCTCGAATTCCTCCAAGGAGACTAAGGGTTCTCCTTGAGCCCTTTCACTGTGTCTTCTTCGCTGTTCCGATCTGACAGGGGGACTTACAGAGTTCTGCCCTCCTGTCAATTCTGCAGTTGAGCGTGTCCTCACCATTTCGATAGAGAACCTGACTTTTTGTCGAGGTTCCCATAGACGGCGCCAATTGATGTTGCCTACCTGACAGCAACAGTGCTTTACCTTCCACGTGGTCTGATTATGCATTTCGCGTAGTCTGATTACACTAACGACGAAAGGGTGACGTCGATGCAATTTGCTCCACGTGTTCTTCGTATATCCTGCAAAAACAACAGGAATCAGAGGGGGCAGGGATTATTCCCTGCACGCGCACTCCGACGATCAAGTCAGTGATCGGGAGTTGGTGTATGTAAGAAAAGGGGAAAGTATTGCTTAAATCAAAGGGTTTAAGTGTTTCTCCCTGTTTTTCTCTTTTTTGGATCGGATCTCGGATCCCTTTTTTCAGAGAGCTCACCTGGTATTTATAGGTTCCAGAGGCGGTTCGGGCTGAGACCCAGGCGCGTGTCTGGGCCGCGACAGAGTTATAGAGCACTCTGTCGCGCCTCGGGCCATGTAACTTGCGGGGAAGTAGTCTGGCGGCAGAGTATGCATGGAACCTATACCGCTGTTGGTGCGGGAGGCCTCTGCCGCTACGCTGGGCGAGGGACCTCTACCGCTGTTCGTGCGGCAGGCCTCTACCGCGATCTGTGCGGGAGACTTCTACCGCAGGCTGATCGGGGGACCTCTACCGCGGTCTATGCTGGAGACTATGCCGCATGCTGTACGGGGGACCTCTACCGCGGATTGTGCGGGAGACTATGCCGCATGCTGAGCGGGGGACCTCTACCGCGGTCTATGAGGGAGACTATGACGCATGCTGTGCGGGAGACTTCTACCGCGGTCTGTGCGGGAGACTATGACTCATGCTGTGCGGGAGACCTCTACCGCGGATTGTGCGGGAGACTATGCCGCATGCTGAGCGGGGGACCTCTACCGCGGTCTATGCGGGAGACTATGCCGCATGCTGAGCGGGGGACCTCTACCGCGGTCTATGCGGGCGACTATGCCGCATGCTGTGCGGGAGACTTCTACCGCAGTCTGTGCGGGAGACTATGACTCATGCTATGCGGGAGACCTCTACCGCGGATTGTGCGGGAGACTATGCCGCATGCTGTGCGGGAGACTTCTACCTCGGTCTGTGCAGGAGACTATGCCGCATGCAGTGCGGGAGACCTCTGCCGCGGTCTGTGCGGGAGTCCTCTACTTCAGGCACGCGGGAGACCTGTGTCGGGGGCAATGCGGAGTCCTGTGATGTGCATGGGCGATGGAGGTCTGCCGCTCACGATGCGAGGCAAACTGTGAGGCGGCAGACTCCTCTCGCATCAGACACTCTGTCGCACCTCTAGGAACGGTGTCGCATGGCGGTTCTGTCGCCAATCTGCCACGTGGCCTGTTCTTAGTTCGACACATGGCAGGCGGATAGTTGCACACGTGGATCTGGTGACACGACCACCATCAACCATAATGGGAGAAAGTGATGAGATTGAGGTATTGAGAGGAGTTAAATGCATTGATTTAGAGTCATGCAAGTGAAAACAAGTATATTAAGGTATACTGATGCGGATAATTATTAACAGCTTCGGAAGTTGATATTGGAAGCTGATCGGACTGCGAGAGTGAGCAGCACTAAGGAAGTGAGGCCACTTGACGTGATCCGAGGTAAGGGAATTTCGTGAGTAGTGATACGAGACTACGCCCACTCTAAGTGACCTAGACGTGTATCCGCAAGTGCACGGGTCGTACAAATAATAATGGGATTTGAGTCTCGGATTATCGTCCCACTGAGAAGCTGAATTGCCTAATTAACTATCGGTTAATCTTACCCTAAGTATATTCTAACAAATTATGAAAATTTAGTGGGTGATCTTGTAAGACCCCGTATAGGTATAAGGGTAATGTGTGTAATTGGATCAAATAATATGAATGGACTTGTAATGTAAAGTATGATTGATGTAAGTCCATGGATTCAATGTATGTATGTGTAATATAAATTGTAACGTACATACAAGTTTCATTGAGTATGAATACGAAGAAATGAGTTCTAGCAAGTGATGGATGTGATTGAGACTCAAGATGAGTAGTGTGGTAAAATGGAATAGAGTTATGCTTCCATTTGGTTTTATGTAGCATACCTTTGAACATACAATGAATGCACACAAGTTTCAATGTGCATAAGGTATGAATGGATGCCATTTTCAAGTTATAAAGGTGGATGGATGAGAAAATGGCCATGGCAATAGATTAAGGATGTGTTGGTATGAGTTGCAGCAAAGAAACTGCAGGAAATCTAGAAAACATGAGGTCCAGATCGATCTCATAGGATGAGAGATCGATCTGGAAGAGCCAGAATGCTCTTATTTGGGCGAAAGAATAGAGCAGATCGATCTCCAATGGAGCCAGATCGATCTGCCAAGCATTCTGTAGTGGAAAGATCGATCCCCAAGCACCCAGATCGATCTCCTTAGCTCTCTGTTTGGGAGCAGATCGATCTCATGCTTCGACAGATCGATCTCATGCTTAGACAGATCGATCTCATTGCTTCGACAGATCGATCTCAGGCTTAAAAATGCCGTGAAAAAGAGGGATTTTAAGGGACCAGATCGATCTCCTCTTGGACCAGATCGATCTCCTCAAGCTATTTCTATATAAGGAGGGCTGAAAATCTGAAAATCTCGGAAAAACATTTAACCTTACAATCTCAACCCAAAAACCTAACTTTCCCTCTCTAAAATCAACCATTTTCAGTGAGATTTGAAGAGAGATCGTTAGAGACAAAGTTGATCCTATCAAAGAGAAGAACAACATAGTGAGAGGGCATTATCCCATTTTTGGAATTGAAGGAGTTAAGGGCATTTCCATTTGGAGCAAGAAGAAAAAAATCATATTGGTAAGATTCTAACACTCCAATCCAAATGCATTAGCTATTTAATTGATTTTGGAGTTGATTGGTATGAGTATTGATGGATAAATTATCTAGGATGTGGTGGAATTGGTGTAACCTAGAATGGGTATGATGTGAGAATTTATGGGTTGAATGAGCCTATGATTTATGGCATGCTAAAGTTGTTATTGGGGTAATATTTATGATTTTAAACGATTAAATGAGATTACATTGTGAGTTTGGAGGAATTGTGAAAATGAGTATGAATATGCTTGATAAATGCCATAGTGAGGGAATTCATGAAATATGAACGCTATGAGCTTTATGTCGATTTGATATCGACTTTGAACAAGTTAATAGGCCTAAGAAGATCCATAGACTCGAGCTATGGGTAAAGTAATGAAACGAGGCCAAATAAGCTTTAATAGAGGCTATAGATTAAATTGACTATAGCAAGCACAAGGGTTGCAATATATGGATCGAATATAATGCGGGATACGATTTTGTGCAGTCCCGAAGAGTTCGTTGAAGGAGAACCGAACCGTACGAGTAAGCAGCTTAAGGAAGTGGAATCACGCATCGCGATTCCAGGTAAGGGAATTTTGTGAGTATATAGAGGTAGCTGCTCGTACTTTGAACTTGTGGGTGAATATTGGGTGTTTATGAAATGCATGGTCGCTCAAATAAATGTTGATGGTATTCATGAATGATGATGAGTATATGCGTGGTTTTGGATTTGAAGTGGATTTTATGAAATGGGATAGTAAGGCTAATAATTGCATAAATCTAATGTTTTGATGTTTTTCAAAACGAAACTGCTTGGATTTAAGCAAGCTTGTAGATGGGTCGGCTAGTATTGTATGGTTGTTGTGGAAAAGCATTTGTGAGTGCTAAACCCGATTGCCGGGATTGTTTTATTGTGTATGAGCCGCCTATCGTATTTGTATGACATAAAACGCGCTAGAGCCTCGCTCGCGCTGGATTTCTATGTTTTCATTTGTATGAAACGTGCTGGAGCTTAGCTCGCACCTTGATTGGAAATTATGTTGATGTTTATAAACCGTACTAGGAGCTATGCTCGTACGCGTCTCTTTATGAGAGGATGCATGAGTAGTGCTAGAGATTTACTCGCACAAGTTTACACATTGTGATAAGCATAAGGTTGTGAAAGTTGGTAAGATCCTTAAGCCTTACATCCTTAAGCCTTACATCCTTAAGCTAACATCCTTAAGCCCAAAGAGGTGGGGAGGCTCTGTTAGGCGGGGGCTCTGTTAGGCGGGGAGACTCTGTTCGGTGGGGAGGCTCTCTTACGGTGGGATCCTTAAGCCAACATCCTTAAGCCCTGGAGGGGCGGGGAGGCTCTGTTAGGCAGGGAGGCTCTCCTACATGGGTACGGTAAGATCCTTAAGCCCTACATCCTTAAGCCAACATCCTTAAGCCCAAAGAGGCTGGGAGGCTCTGTTAGGCGGGGAGGCTCTGTTCGGTGGGGAGGCTCTCTTACGGAAGGATCCTTAAGCCCTACATCCTTAAGCTAACATCCTTAAGCTAACATCCTTAAGCCCAAAGAGGCGGGGAGGCTCTGTTAGGCGGGGAGGCTCTGCTAAGCGGGGAGGCTCTGTTCGGCAGGGAGGCTATCCTTCACGAAATATGGAAAACTCTTGGTATGGGGTAGATAAGACCTAGGAATGGCACCCCCAATCACGATATGAGTTGCAGAGTACGATGTACCGTGTATATCACATGGAGTACGATGTACCGCATGATGGTTATGTGATGAGAAAGTCTGGCGAAGGATAATCCATCTTCGTGCCAGCATGATACCTCGCACACCTAGATGAGTGTGGTATGGGATGATTGATGATGTAATGGTTCACATAGGCACTTTTGATATAGTGACCTAGATTTATACACATGCGTGAATTGATTTGGTGGTGTTTATGATGTTGGTTTAAAAATGAGGTTTCTAAATGAATTGCCCTTTTTAGGAATTTAAATGAGATTGAGCATTGAGATGATTTATACATGATGTTTCTACCATGTTTTATATGCCAATGCACATGATTTTGATACATGATATATATGTATATTCACACGGCATAGTTTTATTCCTCATGCTCCTACTATAAATGATTTATGCATAACACTATCAGCATGTAGATAGAGTAGTTATCTACCATGCTTGCATTATTGCCTTACTGAGCGTGTGGTTGCTCATCCCACTCTATTTTCCCCCTACAGAGCGTGCATAGTAGCCCAGTGAGGACTGAGGCGTATTATTTTGGACTCCGCTGCATCTCCATCTCTAAAAGGTATATACACAGTGATTCTTTTTGTATCTAAACAATGTAAAAGCACAGTATTCTTTTGAGTTGTACTTATGGGGGATGTAGATGTCAGTAAAACATGTATTCATATAAGTACACGATTAAATGCACATGTATGACATCGTTTTAATTAATTGAGAATGAATGAGATGTGGTGTTTATTATTGGCTCACAGCCCAACAGTGTGTGGTGAGTTTAGTTCACGACCGGGTAAGGTAACAGTAAAACGTGAAAAATTTTCAGTGATTTTCGGTTAAAGAGAATGGAATTGGGTCGTGACAGAGATTGGTATCAGAGCTGTGTTGGCCTGATGTGAGTCATTAATAAAACGTAGGAAAGTACATCCCCATAGTACTGTGCTTTTGTTTAGATATAACTGTGTATACCGTGATGGATTGAGCTTAATGAATTATTATAATACAGGAAGTTAGGCACTATGCCAGTTACACGCCAAGGTAGAGGGGCGAGAGCACGTGCTAGAGGCCGTAGAGGCAGGCCTGAGAGCCGTGCGGAGCCACAGACTGAGCAGGCTCCACAGAACCCGGCTGAGAGAGCAGAGGATACTGAGGCTCGCTTCGCTAGATTAGAGTGGAGTATTGAGAGTTTGGTGGAGATAGTCACGCAGGCCTTGGGCGCCGGTGACAGACGAGGTCCCGCGGCACAGCCTACTACTGAACAGGCAGCTGCAGAGGCGGAGAGACCTCAAACTGTTGAGACAGCTACAGTTACACCACCTCCAGCTCAGGATATAGCTTCTCCTATCGCTCCACAGCAGAGCGGTAGTGATTTGGGTTATGACTGCGACTTGAGCAGGCTGCGAGAGTTTCAAGCTCTAAAACCCCCAGTGTTTAGAGGGGTAAAGGACCCAGTGATTATGGAGGATTGGGTGTATGAGATGGAGAAACTGTATAGGTTTTTTCGATGCACTTCAAGTGAGAAGGTTGCCTTTGCCGTGTTTATGCTGAAAGGCGAGGCCGAGCATTGGTGGAGGTCCACCGAGGTTATTTTGAGGGCTAGACACTCTGAGATCTCGTGGGAGATATTTCTAGAGGCCTTCAGGAGGCAGTATATTCCAGCTACCGCACAGAGGAAATTACAGATGGAATTTATGAACTTGGTTCAGGGGAACCGAACTGTGGACGAGTATGAGTCCAAGTTTATGTCATTGGGGAGATATGACCCGGACACGATGGGTAGTTAGACCCGAAAGATTCAGAAGTTCATGGATGGATTGAGATTGGCCATCCAGACTAAGTTAGCTCCCTTTGATATCTTGACTTATGAGGAGGCTGTACATAAGGCTCAGCTATGTGAGCAAGACTTTGAGCGAAATGCCTCCGAGCTTGGGAGAGTCAGTGTTAGAAAGGACAAAGATCGGAAGAGATCCGGGTTTGGAAGAGTGGCCAAGAGAGATGGCCAAAGATTTTTCGAGAAGAGGCCAAAGATTGAGGAGCTGCGGGACAGAGCCGCTAGACCTCCCGTATACCCAGTCTTGACTGCGCCAAGGGGTATGACTATTGGAGGACCACGACCTACTACTGATCAGTGTAGGAGATGTGGGAGATTTCATGGGAATAGGCCCTGTCTGATGACCCCTATGGTGTGTTTTAGATGCGAGAGACCAGGACATATGGCTAAGCATTGTCCCGAGAAGATGGAGATTGCCCCACAGAAGGGCAAGGAGCCTGAGGGAGCTCCAGTTGAGACAGAAGCCCCGAGGAGGAGGGCTACAGCTGAGGAAAAAGGGAAACAGGCTGCGGGTGTGAGCAAAGGAAGAGTACATGCACTGGACCAGGACACTGCAGACGCATCGACGGATGTGATTAAAGGTACCATCCGAATCTTTGATTTAGAAACATTGGTATTATTTGATCCTGGTGCCACGCATTCTTTCATATCACCTTCCTTTACACATAAATTGTTGAAATATGTGAAACCAACATTGTTGGATAAAATGTTGATGATTTCCACACCCATGAATGATAGCCAATTGACTGAGCATGTATGTAGAGATTGTGAGTTAAAGATAGAGGGGAAGGAAATGATAGCCAATCTGATTTTATTAAATATGAATGATTTTGATGTAATTTTGGGAATGGATTGGTTGGCTACCAATCGTGTTGTGATGGATTGTCATGCCAAAACATTGATGTTTTCAGGATTAGACAATCTTATTGTAAATTTTTGATGAAAAGAAATGATAGGAAAATAGTATGTTTGTTGTAAATAAAGGAGCATGATTTTAAATTCATATTTCTTGAGAGATAAATTATTGTTTATGATAAATATCGAATTTGGAGTGATGGTTTATGTTACTAACGATGGAGAGGATAATGTGAAGGGTTCATTGCATATGTGGTCGATATAGATGAGGCACACCCGGAATTGAAGGACATACCCGTAATTACGGACTACCCTGATGTCTTTCCGGATGAATTACCAGGACTACCACCTGAAAGGGACATGGAATTTTGCATTGAGTTAGTGCCTAGTACAGAGCCGATATCGAAACCACCCTATAGAATGGCTCTGATAGAATTGGAAGAGCTGAAGAAATAGCTGCAAGAGTTGTTGGAGAAGGGGTTTATTAGACCGAGTGTCTCACATTGGGGAGCACCGGTTCTATTTGTAAGGAAGAAGGATGGAAGCCTCCGACTGTGTATAGATTACCGGTTGTTGAATAAGGCCACCATTAAGAACAAGTACCCCCTTCCAAGAATCGATGATTTGTTGGATCAGCTCCAGGGAGCCGAAGTATTTTCTAAGATAGATCTGCGGTCAGGGTACCATCAGTTGAGGATCAGGAGTGGAGATGTACCCAAGACAGCATTTCGTACCCGTTATGGCCACTATGAGTTTTTGGTGATGCCATTCGGATTGACGAATGCTCCCGCAGCATTTATGGCATTGATGAATGATATATTCAAGCCATACCTGGACAAGTTTGTGATTGTTTTCATAGATGACATTTTGGTTTATTCCAAGTCCAGGGAAGATCATGAGGAGCACTTGAGGATAGTTCTGCAGACCCTCCGAGAGAGAGAATTGTATGCCAAACTCAGCAAGTGTAACTTTTGGTTGGAACAGATCTCATTTCTAGGGCATGTTGTGTCAAAGGATGGGGTATCAGTGGATCCATCCAAGATAGAGGCAGTTGTACAGTGGGAACAGCCCAAGACAATAACTGAGATCAGAAGTTTCCTGGGATTGGCAGGGTATTATCGGAGATTTGTAGAGGGTTTCTCCAGACTAGCTGCTCCATTGACACGCCTCACGCGAAAAGATGTTAAGTTTGTGTGGGATGAGGCATGTGAGAGGAGTTTTGAGGAGCTTAAGCATCGATTGACGACTGCTCCAGTTCTCACCATTCCTACCAGCTCAGGAGGATTCTCGGTGTATACGGATGCATCACACCAGGGACTGGGCTGTGTGCTTATGCAGGATGGGAAGGTAGTTGCCTATGGATCTAGACAGTTGAAAGATCATGAGAGAAACTACCCGACACATGATTTGGAGTTGGCGGCTGTAGTATTTGCATTGAAAATATGGCGCCACTATCTCTATGGTGAGAAATTTCAGGTGTTCACAGATCATAAGAGCCTTAAGTACCTGTTCTCGCAGAAAGAGCTGAATATGAGACAGAGGAGATGACTCGAACTCCTGAAAGACTATGATTGTGAAATCATGTACCACCCAGGTAAGGCAAATGTAGTTGCCGATGCTTTGAGTAGAAAGAGCCTTGGGTTGGTGTCTTATATGATGGTACGGGAACATGAATTGTTAGAACACTTTGCGAACCTCAGTTTAGATGTAACCCCACCTGGATCTGAGAGACTTGAGATCATGGCTAGTTTGAGACTAGAGCCAGAGTTGATTGGCCGTATTCGGCAAGCCCAGCAGAGCGATCGACGGTGTATCGATTGGCTGAGGCAGATACAGACAGGTGTGGGTATTGATTTTGAGCAGAGTGCTGATGGCTTATTGAGGTTCAGAGGCAGAGTATGCGTTCCCAGGGATCCTGAGATCAGGAGAATGATTTTATCAGAGGCTCACTCATCGAAATATACGATACATCCGGGAAGTACCAAGATGTATCAAAACCTTCGGAAGGTTTATTGGTGGTCTGGAATGAAGAGAGACATTGCTGAATATGTCGCTAAGTGTCTCGTTTGTCAGCAAGTGAAGGTAGAGCATCAGAAGCCTGCAGGATTATTGCAGCCTCTACCGATACCGACATGGAAGTGGGAGCATGTCACCATGGATTTTGTGATGGGGTTGCCGAGGACCCGTAGAGGTCATGATGCCATATGGGTTATTGTGGACCGGTTGACTAAGTCCGCCCATTTCTTGGCTATGAGAGCTACCGATACACTGAGTCAGTTGGCGAACCTGTATATTCGAGAGATAGTACGGCTACATGGTGTACCAGTGAGCGTTGTATCTGATAGGGATGCCCGCTTCACTTCCCATTTTTAGGAACATTTTCAGGAAGCGCTGGGGACCCGACTGAGTTTTAGCACCGCTTTTCATCTCAGACAGATGGGCAGTCAGAGAGGACTATACAGACCCTCGAGGATATGTTGAGAGCGTGTGTGCTGGATTTTAGAGGCTCCTGGGATGACCACCTACAGTTAGTCGAGTTCGCTTATAATAATAGCTATCATGCTAGTATCGGGATGGCACCCTATGAGGCATTATACGGGCGTAGATGCCGTTTCCCTATTGGATGGGAAGAGGTTGGTGACAGACAGATTTTTGCTCCGGACTTAGTGCAGCAGGCATCTGAGGACGTCCAGTTGATATGTGAGAGATTACGGACAGCTCAGAGCCGGCAAAAGAGTTATGCTGACAAGAGACGAAGACCACTGGAGTTTGATGAGGGTGAGTCGGTATTTCTGAGAATTTCACCATCGAAGGGTATTATGAGATTCGGTAAGAAGGGCAAGCTGAGCCCTAGATATATCGGACCCTTCGAGATTTTGGAGAGAGTGGGAGATAAGGCGTATAGATTGGCATTGCCACCGGACTTGGCAAATGTCCACAACGTCTTCCACGTCTCGATGCTTCGAAAGTATCACCCGGACCCGGCACACGTGATAAAATATGAGCCGTTGGAGCTCCATGAGAGTATGACGTATGTTGAGAAGCCGGTTCGGATATTGGATAGAAAAGAGAAAGTGTTGCGGAATAAGACAATTCCCTTGGTGAAAGTTCTTTGGCAACATCACACGGCGGAAGAGGCCACGTGGGAATTGGAGAACTTGATACGGGAGAAGTACCCCCAACTGTTTGAAGAATGATTTGGTTTTAATTTGGAGGACCAAATTCCTTGAAGGAGGGGAGAATGTAAGACCCCGTATAGGTATAAGGGTAATGTGTGTAATTGGATCAAATAATATGAATGGACTTGTAATGTAAAGTATGATTGATGTAAGTCCATGGATTCAATGTATGTATGTGTAATATAAATTGTAACGTACATACAAGTTTCATTGAGTATGAATACGAAGAAATGAGTTCTAGCAAGTGATGGATGTGATTGAGACTCAAGATGAGTAGTGTGGTAAAATGGAATGGAGTTATGCTTCCATTTGGTTTTATGTAGCATACCTTTGAACATACAATGAATGCACACAAGTTTCAATGTGCATAAGGTATGAATGGATGCCATTTTCAAGTTATAAAGGTGGATAGATGAGAAAATGGCCATGGCAATAGATTAAAGATGTGTTGGTATGAGTTGCAGCAAAGAAACTGCAGGAAATCTGGAAAACATGAGGTCCAGATCGATCTCATAGGATGAGAGATCGATCTGGAAGAGCCAAAATGCTCTTATTTGGGCGAAAGAATAGAGCAGATCGATCTCCAATGGAGCCAGATCGATCTGCCAAGCATTCTGTAGTGGAAAGATCGATCCCCAAGCACCCAGATCGACCTCCTTAGCTCTCTGTTTGGGAGCAGATCGATCTCATGCTTCGACAGATCGATCTCATGCTTAGACAGATCGATCTCATTGCTTCGACAGATCGATCTCAGGCTTAAAAATGCTGTGAAAAAGAGGGATTTTAAGGGACCAGATCGATCTCCTCTTGGACCAGATCGATCTCCTCAAGCTATTTCTATATAAGGAGGGCTGAAAATCTGGAAATCTCGGAAAAACATTTAACCTTACAATCTCAACCCAAAAACCTAACTTTCCCTCTCTAAAATCAACCATTTTCAGTGAGATTTGAAGAGAGATCGTTAGAGACAAAGTTGTTCCTATCAAAGAGAAGAACAACATAGTGAGAGGGCATTGTCCCATTTTTGGAATTGAAGGAGTTAAGGGCATTTCCATTTGGAGCAAGAAGAAAAAAATCATATTGGTAAGATTCTAACACTCCAATCCAAATGCATTAGCTATTTAATTGATTTTGGAGTTGATTGGTATGAGTATTGATGGATAAATTATATAGGATGTGGTGGAATTGGTGTAACCTAGAATGGGTATGATGTGAGAATTTATGGGTTGAATGAGCCTATGATTTATGGCATGCTAAAGTTGTTATTGGGGTAATATTTATGATTTTAAACGATTAAATGAGATTACATTGTGAGTTTGGAGGAATTGTGGAAATGAGTATGAATATGCTTGATAAATGCCATAGTGAGGGAATTCATGAAATATGAACGCTATGAGCTTTATGTCGATTTGATATCGACTTTGAACAAGTTAATAGGCCTAAGAAGATCCATAGACTCGAGCTATGGGTAAAGTAATGAAACGAGGCCAAATAAGCTTTAATAGAGGCTATAGATTAAATTGACTATAGCAAGCACAAGGGTTGCAATATATGGATCGAATATAATGCGGGATACGATTTTGTGCAGTCCCGAAGAGTTCATTGAAGGCGAACCGAACCGTACGAGTAAGCAGCTTAAGGAAGTGGAATCACGCATCGCGATTCCAGGTAAGGGAATTTTGTGAGTATATAGAGGTAGCTGCTCGTACTTTGAACTTGTGGGTGAATATTGGGTGTTTATGAAATGCATGGTTGCTCAAATAAATGTTGATGGTATTCGTGAATGATGATGAGTATATGCGTGGTTTTGGATTTGAAGTGGATTTTATGAAATGGGATAGTAAGGCTAATAATTGCATAAATCTAATGTTTTGATGTTTTTCAAAATGAAACTGCTTGGATTTAAGCAAGCTTGTAGATGGGTCGGCTAGTATTGTATGGTTGTTGTGGAAAAGCATTTGTGAGTGCTAAACCCGATTGCCGGGATTGTTTTATTGTGTATGAGCCGCCTATCGTATTTGTATGACATAAAACGCGCTAGAGCCTCGCTCGCGCTGGATTTCTATGTTTTCATTTGTATGAAACGTGCTGGAGCTTAGCTCGCACCTTGATTGGAAATTATGTTGATGTTTATAAACCGTACTAGGAGCTATGCTCGTACGCGTCTCTTTATGAGAGGATGCATGAGTAGTGCTAGAGATTTACTTGCACAAGTTTACACATTGTGATAAGCATAAGGTTGTGAAAGTTGGTAAGATCCTTAAGCCTTACATCCTTAAGCCTTACATCCTTAAGCTAACATCCTTAAGCCCAAAGAGGAGGGGAGGCTCTGTTAGGCGGGGAGGCTCTGTTAGGCGGGGAGGCTCTGTTCGGTAGGGAGGCTCTCTTACGGTGGGATCCTTAAGCCAACATCCTTAAGCCCTGGAGGGGCGGGGAGGCTCTGTTAGGCAGGGAGGCTCTCCTACATGGGTACGGTAAGATCCTTAAGCCCTACATCCTTAAGCCAACATCCTTAAGCCCAAAGAGGCTGGGAGGCTCTGTTAGGCGGGGAGGCCCTGTTCGGTGGGGAGGCTCTCTTACGGAAGGATCCTTAAGCCCTACATCCTTAAGCTAACATCCTTAAGCTAACATCCTTAAGCCCAAAGAGGCGGGGAGGCTCTGTTAGGCGGGGAGGCTCTGTTAAGCGGGGAGGCTCTGTTCGGCAGGGAGGCTATCCTTCACGGAATATGGAAAACTCTTGGTATGGGGTAGATAAGAACTAGGAATGGCACCCCCAATCACGATATGAGTTGCGGAGTACGATGTACCGTGTATATCACATGGAGTACGATGTACCGCATGATGGTTATGTGATGAGAAAGTCTGGCGAAGGATAATCCATCTTCGTGCCAGCATGATACCCCGCACACCTGGATGAGTGTGGTATGGGATGATTGATGATGTAATGGTTCACATAGGCACTTTTGATATAGTGACCTAGATTTATACACATGCGTGAATTGTGGAACGAAAATGTGGTTGTGATTGTGAGTTGATTTGGTGGTGTTTATGATGTTGGTTTAAAAAGGAGGTTTCTAAATGAATTGCCCTTTTTAGGAATTTAAATGAGATTGAGCATTGAGATGATTTATACATGATGTTTCTACCATGTTTTATATGCCAATGCACATGATTTTGATACATGATATATATGTATATTCACACGGCATAGTTTTATTCCTCATGCTCCTACTATAAATGATTTATGTATAACACTATTAGCATGTAGATAGAGTAGTTATCTACCATGCTTGCATTATTGTCTTACTGAGCGTGTGGTTGCTCATCCCACTCTATTTTCCCCCCTACAGAGCGTGCATAGTAGCCCAGTGAGGACTGAGGCGTATTATTTTGGACTCCGCTGCATCTCCATCTCTAAAAGGTATATACACAGTGATTCTTTTTGTATCTAAACAATGTAAAAGCACAGTATTCTTTTGAGTTGTACTTATGGGGGATGTAGATGTTAGTAAAACATGTATTCGTATAAGTACACGATTAAATGCACATGTATGACATCGTTTTAATTAATTGAGAATGAATGAGATGTGGTGTTTATTATTGGCTCACAGCCCAACAGTGTGTGGTGAGTTTAGTTCACGACCGGGTAAGGTAACAGTAAAACGCGAAAAATTTTCAGTGATTTTCGGTTAAAGAGAATGGAATTGGGTCGTGACAGATCTACAAAGTCTAAAATTAAAATTACTGAAAAACAATATAAACAACTAAAAATAAATAAAATGGAGCGAAAATTACTTACAAAACTCCTATCAATAAAAAGCGATAACCTACAAAAGATAATTAAAACAGTTAAAAATAATTAACACAATTAAAAATGCAAATATGAAAATAAGAAACAAAATTAATTCAACTAAAATTAAACAAATCTAAAATAAAATATGCATGTAATTAAACTAAATAATACAAATTAAGCTAACCTAAAGTCTAATGAAATAAAATCCTATTAACTTAAAGAAAATTCTTAATTCTAACTACGAAATTAATTACCTACAAAATGAACCTAAATTAAATCTAACTCTAACTAATCACTACAAAAATCTAAATAATGCATGAGAAATATTTTTGGATTTTTGAATTTAAAATGAAGACTAAATTAAAAATGCATGAAACAATTTTAATCTAAGTTAATTCTAAATGCAACTCATAAAATTCTACACTAAAATTAAATCCTAAATCCTATTATATAAAATTAACTATTAACATAAATTAAAAACTAAAAATTAAAGTAACAAGCAAAGACACTAGAACTAACCTACCATTTAAATTAACTATTTACCTAAATTAACAACTAATAAAAGGAATGAAAACAATCAAAATATTATAAATGCACTAAACATTAAATTGTAAAAATGAAATGTAGCCAAACATGGCCTTAACCGAATTCCCAGCTAGCTTGCGGTCCTGTGTGCAATGGTACTATGCATGCTCCATTTTCATTTCCAGGTCTGCATCCAAGTACTGTCCTAGGTAATGTCCAGCTCCTACTCTGCTCCATTCTCTGCACAGTGCAGCACACAGTACAGCCCCTGCACGCCACCTCCTGCCTTGCTCCATTCCCTGCAACATAGCACCCCATACTGCCACCTTACTGCTCAGCGGTTTGCATCCACGGCATGCACCAGTTTAATTCCCTGCCCGGTTCAGCACTGCTTTGCTTCGCATGTCCCAGCATTCGGCTTACTGCACATGCCGCACGACACCTCTGTATTTGCGTTAACCTCCCTACAGTGGTAGAAGGTCAGTCACTGCTACTGCTGCTTTTCATTCTCTGCACCTCGGCAGCAAGATTATTGCAGGGCTGGTCATGCGGTAACCATCGTCCCAGAAGCAGGAGGTATGCTGCGTGCTTGCGGGATCACTGATATGCCTGCTGCCACTAAACTGGAGATGGTTCATGTCCAGGCAATGTCCTTTTGTTGATCTGCTGCTACTAGATCCCTAAAACGATTGAAGCAGTCACAGAAAAATGAGAAAATGATGTGAATATGCGTGGCTATGTCTTACCATCTCCTACAACTACAATCATTCTCTTGTCTAACAACAATCATTGATTATCCAAAGCTAATCGTGAAACAAAAAGAAGCTAAGTAAACTAATAGCAAAACAGCAGAAATCAACATATAGACATAAGGAATACTGCAAAATATCTAGAAAAACAAAAATGAACAGTATATTAAAAATGAAACAAAGCCAAACAGAGTGAGAATTGGTTCATGTTTGCTGCCACAGTGCTGTCTCCGCCTGTCACTTGTTACTGCTTTGCACCATCACTTGCACTAATCGTTAGTTCTGCAAGAAAAATGGAAATAACAAGAAAATGCCACGATGAAGAAAAAAAAGAAAAAATGCAATACAATTTAAATATTGAAATAACAATGCCGGAAGCTACACTTTAGAAAAGAAATGAAATGGGAACTCGGTACATTATAATACACAATGCAACAGAAACAACAGAGCACTACTATGTGTTCACTTAAAGCAACATAAAGCATGAATAAAATCTATAACTAAAGCTTAAACCGAAACAGCCACCATTGTATAACAAAGAAGTAAAAATGACAACAGTAGCCACCACGCCTTACTTTATTTTCTGCTCATGCTACCATGGTTCCACCATGTAAGTATTGCAGGAACAATACCCAATATTAAATCTACAATACTACACCAGAACATGGTATTGGCAGTGATGATCGAAGCATCCCGAATGCTTCAAACTCCAATCGAAAATAGTGTAAATAAAAACAATAAATACAAGATAACAAATGGAAAATAGTAAACGGGTTATGCAAAAATGTAACAGTAAAGAGGGATTGAGAAGCAACAATGAAAATGTCATGACCCTCAACTTACCAAAATACGTACAAATTTCTCGCATTTTCATACATCAATCCTTAATCATCTTTCCTCGATCGTGAACAACCACACACGTAACAGTTGGGCTGTGTGTCGACGTCTAACTCACTCCACCATACCAATTCAATTTGAAACATTATTCATGAGTAAACACTTGTATAAATGTATGTATATCAGAGTTGTTACATGTGGTTACATTGTTTTACATCCCCAGTGGTTACATACAAAATGCTACTGTGCTATGTCTAGTTTAGATACAAAATAATCAAGGTGTGTATACCTTTAGCGATGGGATGCAGCGGAATTACCAAAAAGGGAACGCCTCCAGTCACGTCCAATCTATACTCAAATCTCTGTAGAGAGGGGAAAATAAGGGGGGTGAGCTAACCACACGCTCAGTAAGGCAATCATGCGAACAGGTAGATACTGCACTATCTACGTGATCGTGATGCCATGCTCAAAAGCATTTAATTCATTGTTTATCTCAAAACATGAGTGTATGATTGTGTTAATGGTATGTAAAGCATTCATGCTATAGAAATCAAGTGCACATGTCAACTCAAAGCATGGTATAAATCATCATGCATAATTCACAATAAAAGCATGGCATTACCCATCATGCATTTTCACAATAAAGCATGGCATTAAACATCATGCATCCGTGCACTTTAAAAACCATTAACAAATCAATTCATCACTGGTCAGGTCTCGGCCCATCCCTCGGGCTTTCCTGACCCACAATCATTTTCAAACATGGATTTAATCTCAAATAGCAGTAGACATGTGAGATAGGCAGTTCAACAATAGGTAATAACCTCAATGCCTATGTACATAACCTGTGATACCGGCTACACGGATCAAGTGTGCGGGATATCACCACCATCTGCTTCCACACGGGAGGTGGGTCAAATCCTACCTGCCGGTCCATAGCAGATCTCGTCCGAAGACGGCACATCATAACTCAACACGGTACAATGTACTCCATGCTACATGCACGGTACGACGTACTCCGTGGACCCAATCAACACATCATATCACGCCACATCTCAAACGCACGTGTGAGCCTATTTAATCGGGGCGACCTCTTGTCTATCCGAAGCTCCTAACACGGCTAATTAATCATGTCAAAACAATGCACATGTGAGCCTATTTAATCGATGTGACACCCAGTCTACTCGAAGCTCCAAACACGGCAACATGCAAGGTGGGCATCCAGTGCGAGACAAACTCGAGCACAATGCCAAAACAATCATGAAATCCATGTGAAAACATAGTGCCTCTTGCACTCTTTCATACTCACGAAATCATGTAGGTGGCTCAAAACTTGCAAAAATGTGGTTAACAAAACCAAAACACACTCATTTCTTTTGTAAATCATTTCAACGTTAGCCAACCTACCAATCATTTGCTAAAAAGCAATAAAACATGATTTTCAAAGCAATATG
Source organism: Firmiana major (assembly GCA_033439115.1). NCBI lineage: Eukaryota > Viridiplantae > Streptophyta > Magnoliopsida > Malvales > Malvaceae > Firmiana > Firmiana major. The sequence continues at coordinate 37,233,083 of CM065909.1, forward strand.
CTTTTGTTTTCATGCACATTTCTCAAACTCCCAACTTTTACCCTTCAATCACCCAACAACATTTCCTAATCTCATGCATTCTAGCAAAACGTTTAAGCGCCCAAATTGCGCACAGATATCTCTAAGAGTCCACACAATTCCCTTACCTCGATTTACTTGGTGTGACTCCTTTCCTTTTGGCTTCTCACGCTCTTGGCTCAACTCGCCTCGGCGTATCCTCGAAAGCTGCGATTCATTCATTAAATCGATTGAGTTAACGTATTTGACCCATAATTGACCTCACTAGTCAATGTTATTCACTTATGCATTTTACAAATGCCTTAATCCACATTTTACCTCTTTTAGCCAAATCTCACAATTTATCCACTAACCACATCTTAAAATCATACCACAACACTATAAATAACTTTTACATATCTCATTCATCATTAATCTCCATGCATTCCACTTTCTCACTCTAGACCATTTCTAGGTCATAATCATTCCAATGTATTTAGATAGTTTCTAACCATCCATACTCATGCCAAACAACTCCAAAATCAATTAAATAAACAATGTACCATAGTTGGAGTGTTAGAATCTTACCCAATTTGATTTCTCCTCTTGCTCCAAATGGCAATGCCCTTAACTCCTTCAATATCAACAATGGGAAAATGCTTTCCAACTATGTTGTTCTTCTCTTTGATAGGAACAACTTTGTCTCTAATGGTCTCTCTTCAAACCTCACTGAAAATGGCTGATTTTTGAGAGAGAAAGTTAAGTTTTTGGGTTGAAAGTGGAAGGTTAGTGTTTTTCCCGAAATTTTCTGATTTTCAGCACTCCTTATATAGAATTAGCTTGAGGAGATCGATCTGGTCCAAGAGGAGATCGATCTGGTCCCTTAAAATCCCTCTTTTTCACGGCATTTTTAAGCCTGAGATCGATCTGTCGAAGCATGAGATCGATCTGTCAAGGCATAAGATCGATCTGTCGAAGCATGAGATCGATCTGCTCCCAAACAGAGAGCTAAGGAGATCGATCTGGCTCCATTGGAGATCGATCTGCTCTATTCTTTTGCCCAAATAAGAGCATTCTGGCTCTTTCAGATCGATCTCTCATCCCATGAGATCGATCTGCCCTTCAAAATTTTCAGATTTCCTGCAGTTCCTCTGCAACAACACTTACCAAACATCCTTAATTTGCTACCATGATCATTTCCTCATTCATTCATTTTTGAGACTTGAAAATGGCATCCATCCTCACTTCATACACATTGAAACTTGTGTAGAATCTTTGTATGACCAATGGTACTTAATATAAACGAAAATGGAAGCGCACATCTTATGCAATTCTACTTCCATTTTACCAAACTATTCATAATCCATTCTACACACATTCTCCACATGTTTAAGTCCATTTCTACACATTCATACATAATGAAACTTGTATGTACGATTACCACTCTCATTACAAGTGTGTACATTACTTATGGACTTACATCACATATACTTCACTCATGAATTCATAGTACAACTCTATTTACACTTCTATGTACATATATACCCTTATACATATACGGGGTCTCACAGAAAATGAACTGGAAATAAAGAAACTTTTCATAAAACAAAGTTTGAAGTTGTGATGAACAGTAGCTATGGAGAAAAATGGAGATTAAAACAAACTATTCTGGAAAAGCTTAAAAGGAAAAATAAAAAACTAAAGCTACCCTAAATTCTACCTTAGACTACTTTTTTCTTCAATTGCTATCATGCTCTATTTATACACACACTTAGGGGTACAATGGTAATTTTTCTTCCTAGATGAGTTTGTATTGTTTGGTCACTTATCTTCATTTTATTTGCTGCAGAGTAGATATTTTCACGTCATCCGTCTTCTAGTACACTTAGCTGTGCGATGTGGCCCGACGTGTGTCTTCCAGAAGGTTGGCACGGTGTCCGTCGATCTTATCGTTTCGGAGCGAATAAAATAATAACACCCGGCATCCCACGTGTCCAGATGACTGTTGACTCGGTCTGCAAATTGAAAGTGGTCCAGTTTCCTTTAGCCTGTTTTCAGCCCATTTTTGACTGAATGACTAAGTTTCATCTGGATTTAATTTACCTGCACATTAAAGAATTTTAATTAAATAAAGGGGATAATTAATAAAATAAATTGGAAATTTAAATAATTAATTAGGAAATTAAGCACAAATAATTCTATTAAAAATAGAATTATCATACCCCCAAACTTGAGCCTTTGCTTGTCCTTAAGGAAAACAAAATTCATGCAGGAATGACAAGTACCAATATAATAATTTCTCCAATATTATCCTCAAAGAAAAAGTACAGACTATGATTTCAAAGACTCACAATTATATGTCCAACATTCAAAATCATTCAATCATAAGTCCTAACCCAAATTGGACTCCTTGTGTTTGTGTGAAAATGTCAAAACCACTACTCAATACATTACCCAGATCAGATTATGCAAACACAGTGAATGCAAAGTCAATGACAAGTGATCATTCCCATAAGTTTGCTTTTCACTTCTCTCTCCACTAATGTAGTCACACTTAACCAAATATCAATAGGACTTCATTAAGCTTGTAGTGTAAGGCTGGGGCTATGGTATGATAAAGTCAATTTAAGTTTAATTACCCCTTAACATGCATTACTTTTAGGATCTTCAATGTAAGAGCTCAAATTTATTTCCCCCAAACTTATTTATTTCACTAAACTTTTTATTCTATTTTTGTATTTTTCTTCTTTCTTCTTTTTTTTTTCCAATTTTTTTGTACTCCTTCACTATCACTTAATACCCATATGTACAAAGCTCAAGATATATCCTAATGAATTTTCATGCTTTTGGGGTAAGAGATAGGAACAGATTGTTTAAGCTAAGGTAAAATATGCAGGTGTAGTTACAGAGAAAAGCTTATTTGGCTCAAATGGGTGACTAGGGGGTAAAATATGTACATGGATGGCTAGAAAGGCTCAAACGATCCAAAGATGGCCTAAATCATCTCCCTAATTAAGTGTGATCTAATATTTCACCTTGAGATCAGATCAAACAAATTCTAGAATATGATGCATAAAATTAATTGAATAAATGCAGTCCTATGTCCACATAAGCTTTCTCTAAATAAATATACAGATTCATGACATGACATGTGCATAAGATGAGGAAATCACAATCAGAATCAAGACAAAATCAAGAATTCAACTTCATTCTTTTTCTATAATCATGCTTCTTAGTCAATAAAAGTCAGACTAAATTATGGGGTCATATCATCAGAATATGGGAAAACTACATGCTAAGCACTAAATCATCCCAAAATCCAACAATGTAAGCTCAAATTTTCGAAAAAAATTTGGAAATGTTTTTCTCAGATTTTCGAAAAAAAATTGAAATTTTTTCCAATTTTGCCAAAAATTGCTCAAGTGATATCCCCTCACCCAAACTTAAAGTGCACAGTGTCCTCAGTGTGCAGATAATATGAGAATTTAAGCTTAAGAACAAAGTACTCCCCTTTCTGATGATGATGAACAATCGAAGCTTGATTGAAAGCGTAATACTAAAAAAGAAATTTGTAAAATAAATAAAGAAAGAAACAACGAAAAAGAAAAAGAAAAAAAGAACTATATACAAAGTGAAATGAAAAATTAAGCCACTTCAAATGTAGATGAAGAAAATAATACTCAGCAGTAGGGCAAAGAGTAGGAGGGTCTGCCAAAGTGGTGATAGAATGTTGACAGTTAAATCCTCCTTAGCTCTATCTACTCCCCTCCTCCTCTCAGATATTGTATGCCCAAGCCTTATATCCTCCATCCTAAAACAGTCTTGAGAGTCATTAGGGACTTTCAAAGGTTTGAAAACGTGAAATGTCACCTCCTGATTTAGGACTCTCATAGTCAATTTCCCCTTTTGTACATCAATTACTGTTCTACTAGTAGCTAGGAAAGGTCTGCCTAGTATAATGGGGACTTCGCTGTCTTCCTCCATATCCAAAACAATAAAATCTGCAGGGAAAATAAACTTGTCGACCGTTACTAAGACATCCTCAATGACCCCCTTCAGATATTTAATGGATCGATCAGTCAACTGAAGGGTCATTGTAGTGGGCTTGGCATCCCCTATTCCTAACTTCTGATAAATTGACTATGGCATTAGATTTATACTGGCTCCTAAATCACACAGGGCTCTACCAAAGAACAGATTTTCTATCGTGCAGGGTATGGTAAAACTCTCGAGATCTTTGAGCTTGGGAGGTAATTTCCTCTGAATAATTGCACTACATTCCTCAATTAAGGCCACCATCTCATAATCATTCAATCTTCTTTTCCTAGAGAGGATATCTTTCAAAAACTTCACATAACTTGGCATTTGCTCTAAAGCATATGCGAAAGGAATGTTGATGTGAAGTTTCTTAAAAACCTCAAGAAATTTGGCGAATTGTTGATCGAGTTTTTGAATTTGGAACCTTTATGGAAAATGTACTGGTGGTTGATACGACCAAAAGGTATTATCCGCAAGTGCATGGGTCGTACAAGTAATAATGGGATTTGAGTCTCGAGTTATAGTCCCATAGAGAAGTTGACTAGCCTAATTAACTACCGGTTAATCTTACCATAAGTATATCCTAGCAAATTATGAAGTTTTGATTATCGGTGGTCTACTAAGTTTGAAATTAAAAATATTGAAAATAATAAAACTATAAAATAAAGAAAATAAAACCGAGCTAAGATTTACTTACCGAGCTCCACGCAATTAAAAGCAAATACCTACGAAAATAATTAAACAGTTAAGATTAATTAACGCAATTAAAATAAAAAGCAAAAATGAAAATAAAGAAACAAGATTAGTTAAACTAAAATTAAACAAGCCTAAAATAAAAAGTGCATGTAATTAAGCTAATAAAAATTGCAAATTAAACTAAACTAAAATTTAATGGAAATAAAGGCTAAATTAAAAATGCATGAATCACATTCTAAATGCAACTAAACTAAAATAAAATCCTAAAACATATAATATAAAATTAACTACTAACTAAAAATTAAATTAACAACTAGAACATTAGAATTAACCTACAATTATCAACTAACAACTAACCTATATTGACAACTAAATAAAGCAAAATAATATAAATGCAATAAGTAATAAAGTATAAAAGAAAGGATGTGGCCAAACATGGCCTTAACAAATTTAGAAACTAAGAAAGTGGTCCCGATTGCACTGTACAACGCCTTCTCCATTTTCATGTTTATTTCCAAGCATTCTCGATCTCAGTTACTGTCACGCTACACTCTGCTTCTCGGTTCTGACCAGACATTGCTCCAGGAAAGGTCTGCTTCTGCTGTTTCTGCCCTGTGTTGCTTCTGCATCTAGCCACCACGTACTGCTGCGGCTCTATACACTGTCCTCTCCATTTTTGTTCTGCCCAGGCGTGTCTCGGTTCCAGGTGCTCACGGGTTCAGCTACTGGCATGCTGCACTCTGTTTCTCGGTTCTGCAATCTGCTGTTGCTCCAGGCATTCTCGATTCTGTGAAGTCCTGCAATGGTAAAATAGCTTGAAACAGAAACACGAAGCAACACAACATTATACCAAGAAACAGAGAAATGTGCAGACCAGAAAACAAAATAAATTCATACGGAAAAGGTAATAAGTAATACAGACCAGGACGTTGAGTGCAAAAAGGGACTAAAAGAAACTTGAGCTAAAAAAAAATAACAAACGACAGTAAGATAGTAAGCTAAAGCTAGAATCGAAATCTTAATGAGTTGCACAGTTAAATAGTTGAAGAAATGGCCACTGTCACCGGCATCTCCTTCCCCTCTTTACTATCCATCTGAACTATAAAAAATTAAAGGAATAAAACTACTAACTAAGCAACCCGAGACTAGCAACTAGGAAATAAAGCTATGTAATAGAACTGAAAAGTAAAAGAAATAAAGTTAACAAGATGAAACCGAAAGCAAAATGAACCATGGTGGTTGCAAAGAGAATGAAAAACTAACTTGAAAAGCTTGTAAAAATAACAATGGAAATTGTTTGTGAACAGTAAAAAATAAATGGGAGCTAAACGGAAAAGTGAAGCTTGAAAATAAGGAAAAATAAATTAAAACTATTCTAACACTACTCCTAACTTACTCCTATTCCTACTTACTTCTACTCCTACTCCTAAATTACATTGTTTTTCAATTGTCATCTATGTCTTATTTATACACACAAAAGGGTTATAATTGTAATTTCTACATCCTAGATGAGTTGGCATTTTTTTGGCCACTTGTCTTCACACCATTGGCTCCTTGAAAAGATATTTTCATGTCATCGGTCTTCTTGTCCAATTGGATGTGCTAGGTGGCATGGCTCGTGTTGTCCGCGTGGCTCAATCTCGATTTTAGCCTAATTTCGGTCTATTTTCTACCGAAATATTCAAAATTCATCTGGATTTAATTTATCTGCAAACATGAGAATTTTAATTAAATAAAAGGGATAATTAACAAAATAAATTAGGGATTTAAATAATTAATTAGGAAATTAAGCACAAATAATTCTAAAAATATAGAATTATCACACCCCCAAACTTGAGCTTTTGCTTGTCCTCAAGCAAAACAAAATGATTGTAGGAGTGACAAGTAGAAAACACAATAATTTCCCCAGTATCATCCTCAAAGAAAAAGTACAGGCTATGAAATCAAAGACTCACAATTACAATTCCAGCGCTTAGAATTATTCAATCATAAGTCCTAACCCAAATTGGACTCCTTGTGAGTGTGTGAAAAATGTCTACGTCACTTCTCAGTACATTATCTGGATCAGATTATGCAAACACAGTGAATGCAAAGTCAATGACCTGTGATCATTCCTATAAGTTTGCTTTTCACTTCTCCCTCCACTAATGTAGTCACACTTAATCAAAGATCAATAGGACTTCATTAAGCTTGTAATGTAAGGCCGGGGCTAAGGTATGATAAAGTCGATTTAGGTTTAATTACCCCTTAACATGCATTACTTCTAGGATCTTCAATGTAAGAGCTCAAATTATTTCCCCCAAACTTATTTATTTCACTATACTTTTTATTCTATTTTTGTATTATTCATCTTTCTTCTTTTCTTTTTCTTTTTCTTCATTTTTTATTTTTCTTTTCTTTTTTTTTGAACAAACTTTCACTATCACCAGATACCCATATGTACAAAGTTCACAATACATCCCAATGACTTTTCATGCTTTCGGGGTAAGGGATAGAAAAGAGTGTTTTAGGCTAAGGAAAAATATAAGTAGGCGTATTTACAGAGAAAAGCTTATTTGGCTCAGATTAGGGGTAAAATATGTACAGGGATGGCTAAAAGGCTCAAACGATCTAAAGATGACCTAAATCATCTCCCTAATTAAGTGTGATCTAATATTTCGCCTCGAGATAAGATCAAACAAATTCTAGAATATGATGCACAAAATCAACTGAACAAATGCAATCCTAGGTCCACATAAGCCTTCTCTAAATAAATATACAGATTCATGACATGACATGTGCATGAAATGAGGAAATCACAATCAGAATCAAGACAAATTCAAGAACTTAACTTCATGCTTTTCCTATAATCATGCTTCTCAGTCAATCAAAATCTGACTTAATCATGGGGTCATATCATCAGAATATGGGAAAACTACATGCTAAGCATTAAATCATCCCAAAATCAAACAATTTAAGCTCATATTTTTGAAAAAAATTTAATTTTTTTAATTTTACCTAAATTTTTGAAAAATACTCAAGTGATATCCCCTCCGTCAAACTTAAAGTGCACAGTGTCCTCAGTGTGCAGATAATATAAGAATTTAAGCTCAAGAACATAGTACTTCCCTTTCTGATGATGATAAACAACTGAAGCTTGATTGAAAGCATAAAACTAGAAAATAAACCTGTAAAATAAACAAAGAAAGAAACAACAGAAAAGAAAAAGAAAAAGAACTATATACAATAGTGAAAAGAAAAACACCGCTACTTCAAATGCAGCTGAAGAAAACAACATTCAGCAGCAGGTCGAAGAGTAGGAGGGTCAGCCAAAGTGGTGACAGGGTGCTGACAGTTAAATCCTCCTGAGCCCGATCTACTTTCTTCTTTCTCTCAGATATTATATGGTCAAGCCTTATGTCCTCCATCCTAAAACAGTTTTGAGAGTCATCAAGGAACTTTAAAGGTTTGAAAACATTAAATTTCACTTCCTGATCTAGGACTCTCATACTCAACTCCCCTTTCATACATCAATTAAGGTTCTACCAGTCGCTAGGAAAGGTCTGCCTAGTATAACGGGACTTCCCTGTCTTCCTCCATGTCCAAAACAATAAAATCCGCAGGGAAAACAAATTTGTGCACCTTTACTAACACATCCTCAATGACCCCATTCGGATATTTAATGGAACGATCTGCTAGCTGAAGGGTCACTGTAGTGGGCTTGACATCCCCTATTCCTAACTTCTGATAGATAGATAATGGCATTAAATTTATACTAGCTCCTAAATCACACAGGCTCTACCAAAGAATAAATTTCCAATAGTGCAGGGTATGGTAAAACTCTCGGGATCCTTGAGCTTAGGGGGTAATTTTCTCTGGATAATGGCACTACAGTCCTCAGTTAAGGCCATCATCTCATAATCTTCTAGTCTTCTCTTCCTTGAGAGGATATCCTTTAGAAACTTCACATAACTTGGCATTTGCTCTAAAGTATCTGCGAAAGGAATGTTGATGTGGAGTTTCTTAAAAACCTCAAAAAATTTGGCAAATTATTGATCAAGTTTTTTATTTTGGAACCTTTGAGGAAAAGGTACTGGTGGTCTAACTGGGAAGGATGTGGTGGAAACATGTGTAGCATCAGAGGATGAGGAAGGCTGTGAAATAGAAGAAGGTATAGATGAAGAAGTACCTAGCTTGGATTCTTTTGCAGCCTGATCCTGATGTTCCTGCTCTTTCTGAGCTGCTTCATTAGAACCTATGAGTTTTTCAACTATGGGCTGTTCAGGTCCAGACTTAACTTGTGGCTTATCTAGCTCTTTGTCATTCCTAAGGGTGATGGATTTGACATGTTCCTTACCCTCCCTTTGCTTAACAAGATTAACTTCAGTGTTACTGGGAAGGGTCCCTTGAGGATGTTGACTAAGACCGTTTGCTATTTGTCCTACCTGAACCTTTAAGTTCTTAATTGAAGCAGCTTGATTTTGCAGGATCGTTGAGAACATTTCCTCAAGCGAGGCCTTCTTCTCAGCTGCTGGTGTGTGGTAATGTTGGGGCTGTATCTGTGGTGGTGGTGGTTGGTGGAAGTGAGGTGGATGATGTTGAAATTGAGGTGGGGATGGTTCATGAGGCAGATGATATGGAAATTGCGACTGTGGTGGTACATGAACCGGTTGAGCTTGAAAAATAGGCAGATCTACAGGTCTAGAACTAAAAGATTACCCTTGGTTTTGGCTTCAGGAAAAGTTAGGATGGTTCTTCCACCATGGGTTGTAGGTGTTTGACAAGGGGTTGTTCTGTTGCTTCTGAAGTGGAGCAACATACTAAATCGATTCTACGTTGAGCGGACACCTATCTACTAAGTGGGTACCGCTACATAGCTTGCAGGAAAGAAAAGGACTTTGTACAGAATAGATAGGATTAGGACTGGAAGGATTATGCTGGGTACTGAGCGATCTACCTTCTTCGTAAGATTAGCGATTTGAGAGGTTAAGGTAGATAGTGTGTCGAGCTCATAAATACCCACCGACTTCTTTGGTAATTGCCTCTCCGAGGACCATAAATAGTTGTTAGCAGCTATCTTGTCCAAGAGCTCGTAAGCTTCCTCCTCTGTTTTGTACAATAGCATTCCACCCGCAGCAGTGTCCACGATAGTCCTATTTTGGCTTGTAAGTTCGTTGTAGAACGTCTGGACTTGCAACCATAAAGGTAGGCCATGGTGAAGGCACTTCTTGAGAAGCTCCTTATATCATTCCCATGCTTCGTAAAGAGATTCAGAGTCGTACTGAGCAAAGGAAGATATATCACTACGGAGTCTGGCAATTTTAGAGGGAGGGAAAAACTTAGCTAGAAATTGATGGGCTAACTCGTCCCATGTATAAATGGATCCTGGAGGCAAGGAGGTAAACCAGTATTGCACCCTATCCCTAAGTGAAAAGGGGAATAATCTAAGCCTAAACGCATCATCAGATAATCCATTGTGCTTGAACGTGTTGCACAGGTCCAAAAACTGCCCGAGGTGGGTATATGGGTCGTCATGCGGAAGCCCACTGAGCTGCAATGAAGTCTGGATCATCTGGAGGATTGCGGGCTTAATTTTGAAATTATTACCAGGGACAGTTGGTGGCCTAGTGCCGGTGTAATATCCTCCCATAGTCGGCATTGCATAATCTCCAACGGTCCTAATTTCTTAATGTTTTGCAGCGGAGCTATAAATTTCCTAGAGGATCTAGAGGAAATTTTCTTAGTGTTCGTTCAATTGCAGGATCTAGAGGAAAGCAATCATAACTTCTGGCTCTCGCATGCAATCATAAAAAAGTCCTTAGAATTTTTTTTAAATTAAATTTTTTTTTTAAATTTTTTCAATTAACTAATCTATATTAAACTTCTGAATATTTACAACCTAAATATTTACAACTAGAATTACACCTAAGCATAATTTCACTGATATTAATTAACGATTAATTAAAACTTCCCCGGCAACGGCGCCAAAAACTTGATACGCCCAAAAGGTATTGTCCGCAAGTGCATGGGTCGTACAAGTAATAATGAGATTTGAGTCCCGAGTTATCGTCCCACAGAGAAGTTGACTAGCCTAATTAACTACCGATTAATCTTACCCTAAGTATATCCTAGCAAATTATGAAGTTTTGATTATCGGTGGTCTACTAAGTTTGAAATTAAAAATACTGAAAATAATAAAACTATAAAATAAAGAAAATAAAATTGAGGTAAGATTTACTTACCGAGCTCCATGCAATTAAAAGCAAATACCTACGAAAATAATTAAATAGTTAAGATTAATTAACGCAATTAAAATAAAAAGCAAAAATAAAAATAAAGAAACAAGATTAGTTAAACTAAAATTAAACAAGCCTAAAATAAAAAGTGCATGTAATTAAGCTAATAAAAATTGCAAATTAAACTAAACTAAAATTTAATGGAAATAAAGGCTAAATTAAAAATGCATGAATCACATTCTAAATGCAACTAAACTAAAATAAAATCCTAAAACATATAATATAAAATTAACTACTAACTAAAAATTAAATTAACAATAAAACCTTAGAATTAACCTACAATTATCAACTAACAACTAACCTATATTGACAACTAAATAAAGCAAAATAATATAAATGCAATAAGTAATAAAGTATAAAAGAAAGGATGTGGCCAAACATGGCCTTAACAAATTTGGAAACCAAGAAAGTGGTCCCAATTGCACTGTACACTGCCTTCTCCATTTTCATTTTTATTTCCAGGCATTCTCGATCTCGGCTACTGTCACGCTGCACTCTGCTTCTCGGTTCTGACCAGACACTGCTCCAGGCAAGGTCTGCTTCTGCTATTTCTGCCCTATGTTGCTTCTGCATCCAGCCACCACGTAATACTGCGGCACTATACACTGTCCTCTCCATTTTTGTTTTGCCCAGGCGTGTCTCGGTTCCAGTTGCTCACGGGTTTAGCTACTGGCATGCTGCACTCTGCATCTCAGTTTTGCAATTTGCTGTTGCTCCAGGCATTCTCGGTTCTGTGAAGTCCTGCAATGATAAAATAGCTTGAAACAAAAACACGAATCAACACAGCATTATACCGAGAAATAGAGAAATGTGCAGACTAGAAAACAAAATAAATTCATACGAAAAAGGTAATAAGTAATACAAACCAGGACGTTGAGTGCTAATCAGGACTAGAAGAAACTTGAGCTAAAAAAAAATAACAAACAATAGTAAGATAGTAAGTTAAAGCTAGAACCGAAATCTTAATGAGTTGCACAGTTAAATAGTTGAAGAAATGGCTACTGTCACCGGCATCTCCTTCCCCTCTTTACTGTCCATCTGAACTCTAGAAAATTAAAGGAATAAAACTACTAACTAAGCAACCCGAGACTAGCAAATAGGAAATAAAGCTATGTAATAGAGCTGAAAAGTAAAAGAAATGAAGTTAACAAGATGAAACCAAAAGAAAAATGAACCATGGTGGCTGCAAAGAGAATGAAAAACTAACTTGAAAAGCTTGTAAAAATAACAATGGAAATTGTTTATGAACAGTAAAAAATAAATGGGAGCTAAACGAAAAAGTGAAGCTTGAAAACAAGGAAAAATAAATTAAAACTATTCTAACACTACTCCTAACTTACTCCTATTCCCACTTACTTCTACTCCTACTCCTAAATTACATTGTTTTTCAATTGTCATCCATGTCTTATTTATACACACAAAAGGGGTATAATTGTAATTTCTACATCCTAGATGAGTTGGCATTTTTTTTGGCCACTTTTCTTCACACCATTGGCTCCTTAAAAAGATATTTTCATGTCATCGGTCTTCTTATCCAATTGGATGTGCTAGGTGGCATGGCTCGTGTTGTCCGCGTGGCTCAATCTCGATTTTAGCCTAATTTTGATCCATTTTCTACCGAAATATTCAAAATTCGTCCGGATTTAATTTATCTGTAAACATTAGAATTTTAATTAAATAAAGGGGATAATTAACAAAATAAATTGGGGATTTAAATAATTAATTAAGAAATTAAGCACAAATAATTCTAAAAATATAGAATTATCACTGGTCTAATTGGGAAAGGTGTAGTGGTAACATGTGTAGCATTAGAGGACGAGGTAGGCTGTGAATAAAAAGAAGGTGTAGATGAAGAAGCACCTAACTTGGATTGCTTTGCAGCCTGATCCTAATGTTCCTGTTCTTTTTGAGCTGCCTCATTAGAACTTATGGGCTTTTTAGGTCTGGACTCAACTTGTGGATTATCTAGCTCTCTGCCACTCCTAAGGGTGATGGATTTCACATGTTCTTTACCCTCCCTTTGCCTAACAGGATTAGCTTCAGTGTTAGTAGGAAGGGTCCCTTGTGGATGCTGGCTAAGAGCACTAGCTATTTATCAAACCTGAACTTCTAAATTTTTGATTGAGGCAGCTTGATTTTGCAGGATCGTTGTGAGCATTTCCTCAAGGGAGGGCTTCTTCTCAGCTACTGGTGCATGTAAATGTTGTGGCTGCATAGGTTGTGGTGGTGGTGGTGGTTGATGGAAGTAAGGTGGATGATGCTGAAATTGAGGTGGGGATGGTTGATGAGGCGGATGATATGGAAATTGCGGCTGTGGTGGTACATGAATCGGTGGAGCTTGAAAACCAGGGGGTTCTATAGGTCTAGAATTAGAAGATTGCCCTTTGTTTTGGCTCCAGGAAAAGTTAGGATGGTTCCTCCATCCTGGGTTGTAGGTGTTTGAAAAGGGGTTGTTCTGTTGCTTCTGAGATAGGGTAACGTACTAAACTAATTCTAAGTTAAGCAGACACCTAACTACAGAGTGTGTACCACTACACAGATTACAGGAAAGAAAAGGACTTTGTATAGAATAAATAGGATTAGGACTGGTGGAAGGATTATGATGGATACTGAGCGACTCTACCTTTTTCGTAAGGTTGGCTATTTGAGAGGTCAAGGTAGACAGTGTGTCTAACTCATAGATACCCGTCAACTTCTTAGGCAGCTACCTCTCCGAGGACCATAGATAATTGTTAGCAGCCATCTTATCTAACAACTCATAAGCTTCCTTATCTGTTTTGTACATTAAAGCTCCACCTGCAGCAGTGTCAACGATGGTCCTATTTTGGCTTGTAAGTCCGTTATAGAAGGTCTGGACTTGCAGCCATAAAGGTAGGCCATGATGAGGGAACTTCCTAAGAAGCTCCTTATATTGTTCCCATGCTTCGTAAAGAGATTTAGAATCGAATTGGGCAGAGGAAGATATGTCACTACGGAGTTTGGCCATTTTTGAGGGAGGGAAAAACTTAGCTAAAAATTGATGTGCTAACTCATCCCAAGTAGAAATGGATCCTGGAGGTAAGGAGGTTAACCAGTGTCGTGCCCTATCCCTAAGCGAGAAGGGGAATAATCTAAGCCTAAGCGCATCATCAGATAATCCATTGTGCTTGAAGGTGTTGTACAGATCCAAGAATTGCCCGAGGTGAGCATGTGGGTCGTCATGCGGAAGCCCACTGAACTGTAGCGAGGTTTGGATCATCTGAAGGATTGCAGGCTTAATTTCAAAATTGTTCGCAGGGACAGTTGGTGGCCTAATGCCAGTAAAATATCCTCTAATTATCGGTACTGCGTAATCCCCAACGGTCCTAATTTCTCTATTTTCTGCCATGATGTTTTGCAGCGGAGCTATTAATTTTCTAGAATCCTTTCGAATTTTTCTAAGAGTTCGTTAAATTTCAGGATCTAGAGGGAAGCAATCATAACTCTTGGCTCTACGCATGTAAACATCAAAAAGTCCTTAGAAATATTTTTTAAGTTTTTAATTTTTCATTTTTTTGAGAGAAAATTAACTAATCTAGATTAAAGCTATAAATATTTACAACCTAAATATTTACGTGCCAGAATTATACCTAAGCATAATTTCACCGATATTAATTAATGGATAATTAGCTTCCCCGGCAACGGCGCCAAAAACTTGATACGAGACTACGTCCACTCTAAGTGACCTAGATGTGTATCCGCAAGTGCACGGGTCATACAAGTAATAATGAGATTTGAGTCCCGGATTATCGTCCCACAGAGAAGCTGAATTGCCTAATTAACTACTGGTTAATCTTACCCTAAGTATATCCTAGCAAATTATGAAAATTCAGTGGGTGATCTACAAAGTCTAAAATTAAAATTACTGAAAAACAATAAAAACAACTAAAAATAAATAAAATGGAGCTAAAATTACTTACAAAACTCCAAGCAATAAAAAACGATAACCTACAAAAGATAATTAAAACAGTTAAAAATAATTAATACAATTAAAAATGCAAATATGAAAATAAGAAACAAAATTAATTCAACTAAAATTAAACAAACCTAAAATAAAATATGAATGTAATTAAACTAATTAATGCAAATTAAGCTAACCTAAAGTTTAATGAAATAAAATCCTATTAACTTAAAGAAAATTCTTAAATCTATAAGAAATTAATTACCTACAAAATGATCCTAAATTAAATCTAACTCTAACTAATCACTAAAACAAAATCTAAATAATGCATGAGAAATATTTTTGGATTTTTGAATTTCAAATGAAGACTAAATTAAAAATGCATGAAACAATTTTAATCTAAGTTAATTCTAAATGCAACTCATAAAGTTCTACACTAAAATTAAATCCTAAATCCTATTATATAAAATTAACTATTAACATAAATTAAAAACTAAAAATTAAAGTAACAAGTAAAGACACTAGAACTAACCGACCATTTGATTTAACTATTTACCTAAATTAACAACTAATAAAAGGAATGAAAACAATCAAAATATTATAAATGCATTAAACATTAAATTGTAAACATGGCTTTAATCGAATTCCCAGCTAGCTTGCGGTCCCGTGTGCAATGGTACTGTTCATGCTCCATTTTCATTTCTAGATCTGCATCCAGGTACTGTCCTAGGTAATGTTTAGCTCCTGCTCTGCTCCATTCTCTGCATAGACCAGCACACACTACAGCCCCTGTACGCCACCTTCTGCCTTGCTCCATTCCTTGCAACACAACACCCCATGCTACCACCCTACTGCTCAGTAGTTTGCATCCACGGCATGCACCAGCGTAATTCCCTGCCCGGTTTAGCATTGCTCTGCTTCGCATGTCCCAGCATTCGGCTTGCTGTACATGCCGCACGGAACCTCTGCTATTTGCGTTAACCTCCCTGCAGTGGTATAAGGTTAGTCACTGCTATTACTGCTTTTCATTCTCTGCACCTCGGCTGCAAGATTATTGCAGGGCTGGTTTTGCGGTAACCATCATCCCAGACGTAAGAGGTATGCTACGTGCTTGCGAGATCACTGATATGCCTGCCGCCACTATATCAGAGATAGGTTCATGTCCAAGCAGTGTCCTTTTGTTGATCTGCTACTACTTGATCCCTAAAACGATTAAAGCAATCACGAAAAAAAAGAGAAAATGATGTGAATATGCGTGGCTATGTCTTGTCGTCTCGTACAACTACAATCATGCTCTTGTCTAACAACAATCCTTGATTATCCAAAGCTAACCGTGAAACAAAAAGAAGTTAAATAAACTAATAGCAAACCAGCAGAAATCAACACATAGACAACATGGAATACTGCAAAATATCAAGAAAAACAAAAATGAACAGTATATTAATAACGAAACAGAGCCAAACAGAGTGAGAATTGGTTCATGTTTGCTACCACAGTGCTGTCTCCGCCTATCACTTGTTACTGCTTTGTACCATCACTTGCACTAATCGTTAGTTCAGCAAGCAAAATGGAAATAACAAGAAAATGCCACGATGAAGAAAAAAAAGAAAATATGCAATACAATCTAAATATTGAAATAACAATGCCGGAAGCTACACTTTAGAAAAGAAATGAAATTGTAACTTGGTATAGGATAATACACAATGCAACAGAAACAACAGAGCACTACTATGTGTTCACTTAAAGCAACATAAAGCATGAATAAAATCTATAACTAAAGCTTAAAACCGAAACAACCACCATCGTATAACAGAGAAGTAAAAATGACAACAGTAGCCGCCTTACTTTATTTTCTGCTCATGCTACCATGGTTCCACTGTGCAAGTATTGCAGGAACAATACCCATTATTAAACCTGCAATACTACACCAGAACATGGTATTGGCAGTGATGATTGAAGCATCCCGACTGCTTCAAAGTCCAATAAAAAATAGAGTAAATAAAAACAATAAAGACAAGATAACAAATGGAAAATAGTAAACGGGTTATGCAAAAATGCAACAGTAAAGAGGGATTGAGAAGCAACAATGAAAATGAACTGGAAATAAAGAAACTTTTCATAAAACAAAGTTTGAAGTTGTGATGAACCGTAGCTATGGAGAAAAATGGAGACTAAAACAAACTATTCGGGAAAAGATTAAAAGGAAAAATAAAAAACGAAAGCTACCCTAAATTCTACCCTAGACTACTTTTTTCGTCAATTGCTATCTTGCTCTATTTATACACACACTTAGGGGTACAATGGTAATTTTCCATCCTAGATGAGTTGGCATTGTTTGGCCACTTGTCTTCATTTTATTTGCTGCAGAGTAGATATTTCCACGTCATCCGTCTTCTAGTACACTTAGCTATGCAATGTGGCCCGACGTGTGTCTTTCAGAAGGTTGGCACGATGTCCGTCGATCTTATCGTTTCGGAGCGAATAAAATACTAACACCCGGCATCCCACGTGTCCAGATGACTGTTGACTCTGTCTGCAAATTGGAAGTGGTCCAGTTTCCTTTAGCCCATTTTCATCCCATTTTTGACTGAAACGACTGAGTTTCATCTCGATTTAATTTACTTGCACATTAAATAATTTTAATTAAATAAAGGGGATAATTAATAAAATAAATTAGGGATTTAATAAATTAATTAGGAAATTAAGCACAAATAATTCTATTAAAAATAAAATTATCAAGTAACTAGAGGTAGCTACACGTATTTCGAATAGAATTTTGATTATTATACTATATATGAATTCCCATGTATAGAAAAGTCGTAATAGGAATCGATCAAGTAATTTGTGGTTTTATCTAAATTAAGGGTAAAAGCTTAGGAAGAATGTTTGTGACTAATTTTATAGTTGCATGATAGAATGGCTAATGTTTTCATGTGTATGCGAAAACAACACATTTAAGTACCTGTTTGATTTAATTGAGTGAAATTCAATTTAAATAAGCCATCTATCGGTTTGTGTGAAAACCATGAGTGCTAGAGAATACTCACACCATATTTTATGAGATATGCATCATATAGTACTTGAGTATATTCTTGTACTTGATTTTAATGCGATTTATGCATGATAGAGTATTGGGATCATTGCTCGTACTCAATTTTATTGATTGATGCATGATAGAGTATTGGAGCATTGCTCATACTCAGTTTTACATGACATAGTACTGGGAGCATTGCTCGCACTAGATTTATGTTACTTTTGCATGAGGTTGTGTTGGGAGTTTACTCGGACGTACCAAGTTTTGAAAGAGAGAGCATGAAACAACGGTGTTGGGAGCATGTGCTGAACGTGTGTCGCACTGATTATATGCTCACACGTGCAATATTTTGAGATATGGCCGAGGGCTATGGAAAACTATTATCCATGGTATGAGGGCTAAGACTTATGGCAAACACCCCTACTATGAGATTGGGTCCATGAAGTACTTTGTATCGTGTATGTAACATGGAGTACGATGTATCGTGAGTACATGGTATGAGTGAGTTGTGAGCTGACGGTAAAGAGTTAACCCACCTCCCGTTACAGCAAATGTGAGACCCTGCACACCAAGTACTGTGTAACCTGGGATCACAAAAAATGAGTTATGATCATAATCTCGGAACATGTAGTCACCTATCTCGTTTCATTCACTTGAGATTTCTTGAATGAATTATCACATGATTTTATAATCTGAACATGTGACTTTGTGTGTGAAAAGGGTAACCCGAGGGATATGTGAGGCCCAGATTTCCATGTTTTAACATGAAGAAATGCCATATTATTTTGATTTAATTGAATGGCATGATAAATGTGAAATTTATGAATTACATGAGAAATTCAATGTTTTGCATAAACTGCTGAGATTATTAAACCAGAATGTTTTCAGTTTCATAATTGATGATTTATATCTATATGTATATATATTACATAAATGTTTCAAGAAAGACACATGCTTTAGATATAAGTCGAAAAGGAAATGATTTTGTGGCATGAGCATTGTATTTTGTAGGTAGTGTGGTTATCTACTTGCTTGCCTTCTTTCCTTACTGAGTTGTGAGCTTACCCTCTTTTTATTTCCCCTCTTTACAGAGCGTTTATAGTAGTTGAGCACCACTGAGGACTGGTATTCCTTGATCCGCTGCATATCCATCTTACGAAAAGTATATACATTCGAATGTTTTGTACTGAACAATGTAAAAGCACAGTTATGTAAACGATTATACGGTCGAGGATGTATATGTATAAATATTCGTATTAATGTATACGAGTTTACAATTAAGAAAAGAGTATTTACAGTCAATAGAATATTTGTATTGAAGTGTATGCATGTTATAGAATAAATGTGGTTGAGATGACTAATACCGAATCACAGCCCAACGTTTTGGTGTTTAGTTATGACAGAAGGAGAGGTAAGTAAAATACGAAAAATTTGTGGTGGTTTTTGGTAGGTCACTGGAGGGAGGTCATGACATGTTAACCCTGATTTTCCACTTGTTTTTGGGATTGTCAGGATTTCTTTTTCACGACCCAATACTTACCAAAAATCAGTACAAATTTTTCACTTTTGAAAAATCTTTCTTACCTCCTTGTGACAGATCTCTCTGCCCAGGTCGGGTTGTGAATCAATATCGATAAACCCTTTTAACCATTAAGAAATATCACACGTCTACATGCATACTGATATCATTTATCATATAATAGAGTGGTCAGTATGTTTTATACATCACATAATTCTCATACATTGACAATTTATCTTCTTATATTTACATCCCCAAAAATTCCTTCATATACACTACTGTGCTGTAAGTATACTTATACAAAATTCTATACATGGTGTATACTTGACAGTCGATGGGAACCACAAATAATCAGCTATGTCGTCTACTCTCCACACCCGCTATCTCTAAGGTAGAAACTCTGAAAGGGGGTGGAAAATGAAAGGGTGAGCTCCACATGCTCAGTAAGGCAATAATATAAACAGGTAGATAGCTATACTATCTACATGCTGATAGGAAATCAGGATATGTGTGAGCATGAGGTAAAAACAATGATATGCCATACATATAGATATCATCTGTTGTAAAACAGGAAATCAGCATATAAAACATGGAATGATTCTCATGTGAAAACATCTCTGCTCAAATGAATCAATCAATTTTAAAACACTCCATCTGGGTTAAAATATGATAAACTCAATGAATCTATTCCAATTCAACAAAATAACATATTATAAAATTTTCTTTATAAAATCCCCTTTTCACAGGGTTATAAGTCATAAAAGTTTCATAAAATTCCTCTGTGGGAAAATCAAATCAAATCTCAATCGAATTCATAAAAAGATCGAGGCCTGACCTCTCCCTCGGGTCTACCCTGATCTATCAAAACCAAAGGATTTATCATGCAAGACATATAGGTGACTATGTTGGTAATATCTAGGACTATGGCCATAACTTCATGATCCCTGGCTACACGGAGCCTAATGTGCGGGGTATCACACCTGAAACGGGAGGTGGGTCAGTCATACTCACCAGAATAGTATAATATCAGGATGGCGAGGGCAAGGCTTGCTACCTCATGGCTAATGCCACTCCACTCCAACAATCCTCACGGTACAACGTACTCCATGTGATATACATGGTACAACGTACTCCATGAACCCAATTTCAGTTAGGGGGTGCTTGCAATAGGTCTTATCCACCCATGCTAATTATGTCTCAGTATGCACTTGTGAGCATATCATCTCACTGTGACACATAGTCTATAGGAGAAAACTCCAGCACGACTTCATGATATCTAAAAATCTCGTGCGAGCGAAGCTCCAGCACGGTTTCATAGAAATCAATGAAATCTGCGTACGAGTAGCGCTCCAGTATGACTTAACATAATTAAAAATTCAATTAAAATCCACGTATGAGAAATGGTCTAGTACAGATATATATAAAAAAAGACTGAGTGAAAACCTCGTACGAGTAAAAACTCCAGTACGGTAGTCATGTGAAATAAGTCTATAAAATAGTGCGAGCAAGACTCCAGCACTCTATGTATGAGTTAAAATATGAAATCCAGTGCGAGCAGTTCTCCAGCATGATTAAAACTCATATAAAACTAGTAGGCGGCTCAATTTCATCCAAACATGTCAAATAAATATCAATTGGCAGCTAACCTGTGCCTTTTCACTTAAAACATGAAAATAATAGCCAACCTATCCATAAATTGCTTGAATTAAAGCAATGTCATCATAAAAATATTAAAATCATGAAATTCATGCAATATCTTAGCCTTACTACCCTTTTTGAAATTTTCCTAACTGGGGGCAAAATAGTAATTTATCGTGTTTTCCACATTTTCCTTAAATATTATTATTCTATTTTCGGGTAGCCTAATGAATTTAACATAATGTAAATTCCCTCGAAACTACGTACAGCTACATCTAAATGCTCATAAAATTCCCTTACCTGGAATCACGCTCGAGCTTATCCTGTCTCGATCGTACCAGGTTTCCCAGTCCAATTCGCTCCAAACCAAGTCTACGGAGCTGCATATAACCACATATTGGTTCAGTTCAAATATACTTATCAGTATTTCACTCTTACTGATAAAATCTAAAGCATTGGGCCCGTTTTACTTTATTGGGCCCGATTGCACCTAAATGGGCCTCGACCCATTTTTTAGCCCGGTTCCACAGATTAAATCCCTTCTTCGGGTCTACTGGGCTCATTTGACTTACCAATACTCATCAGGTTTCATTCTAAACTCATTGGATAGCCCGTATACTATTTACGATAATTACTTTAAAATTTTGAATACAATTCCTTTTATGCAGAATTAATCCGTAAAACCCGTAAAATAATCTTCCCTCTGCATTAATGACTCAAATTGTCGTAATTAAAGTGTACTTACCCAATGTTATGTGGGGTACGAAAATTGGAGCTCAATTGGCTCTCGTTTGGGCTCTGTCGTAGAACTGCACAATTAGATAAATCCGGGTTATTTTCTAATAATATAATATTAAATTAATTCCTAAAATTTACCCCAAGTCAATCTCGATCCTTGGTCAACTTACCCGAATCTCGAGTCGTCCCCGGTAAACTTTCTTTCCTTTTTCCCTTTTCTTTCCTTTCTTTCTTTTTTTTTTCCTTTTCTTCCCTTTTCCAGCTACGGTGCCGTTTTGCTCCCCTCACCGTCACCGACGTTCCCGACCGTTTCGCCAACTGCTACCAATACCAAAAGAACCACCTCGGCCTCCCGATCACGTCGGTGCCCTCCGATCACACCTAGGTGTCGTGGATCGCCAGAACCGACTCGATTTTCCTCTCGGATTTTCGTTATCCGATTCACCAGAATTGGCCGTCGTCGGTGCGCGTCACCGGTATCGATGGGTTCGCTTGAAGCTCATTTTCCTTCTCCTGTCCTCGCCTGGTCTCGTCGGTCACCGGTGGCTTGTCGGGTTTCTCGGGTCTTCTCAGGTTTTTAGGTTTCTTTCTCTTCGCGATTTCTTCAGATTTTCATTTTCGTTTTATTTTATTTTATTTTATTATTATTTTAATCATTAAAATACATTAAAAAAATCAAAATATCCCAAAAAAAATTATCTGTCTTATTTCATCTTTTCGATATATTTTTCCAATATTTTCAAGATAATTTTCCAAAGTAAAAATTTCGATTCATTCCCATAAATTCATATCTTGATCAATTAGACTTGAAATTAAATATTTTCCTTGTTATTGATCCAGATTTCTCAATTCCATATTTTTAATGAAATTTTCTTATCGAATTTATACCAGATTTTTGGTCTTTTGACCATTTTACTCTTGCACGTGTTCGGGACCAAATTGGACCGACTTTCCTTCATAAACCCACAATCTTTTCTTATTTTAAATTCTTATTTTTAGTCAACTTGATTAAATTCCTTTAATTAAAATTTTTTTGGGTCCCTACTTTCTCGATTTACCCTTATGCGATTTTACGTACGTTATTTCATTTCATCCATTTTATCAGATCCAAGTCAACCATCTTATGAATCGATTAATGGATAATATCGTCATACAATGTGGAAATCATAAGGAATGTTATACAAAGATGCGGATCTCACATTCTTTAAATGCCTTCCTTACTGAGCTTTATCAGAAGCTCATCCCTCTTTTTCTTCCATTTCATATTATCTGCGATAGAATCTGCTCAGCTATTGCAAAGTACTCGATTAGCCTGGCGAATTTTGAGCCTCCCAGGCTAACTTTAGTACACGCTCAAGTATATTCCGTGATATTTATTTAAAGATAGTGGTAATGTACAGATACTAGATTGTATATGTATACTTTTGAGATGTTATCTAACGTTATGGAGTTGTAGATAAATGGCTTGAGAAACGAATGAAATATTGATGATGTTAAGTATGAATATAGTTGATGCAATGGTAATGTATTTTGAATTGGGAGATGGTAAAGTTCAAGAAAATAAAAACAACTGCATTGCGATTAGAAATTGTTGTTTATTGCAGGGAGGTAGATTAAGAATATAAGAGGTTGTGCTGCTGAAATTTCTAACAAATCTTATACGGTTAAAGGATTAAGTAATGAAAGAAATTAAATAACCTACACTGTATAGGAATGCAACCTAAGTAAGAAAATAAGAATTTAAGGAAAAAGTTAGCCCTTATTTTTGCCCCTCTGGGGCATCACAATTAACATGGTATCAAAGCAAAGGTTATCTAGTACTATTAGTGCTGGGTTGTTAAAGTGTGATTACATCCCAAGTATCTGTACTTATTCGGTTATAAATTGTATATACATGTTATAGCTGTAATTGAAATCTCTTGGTTTGGCACAAGTAATATATATAAGTTACCATGAGTGGTAGGCAAGGCCACCCACAGAGGCAAAATCAACCCCCTCCACCACCTCCTTCTCAACTAAAGAGCCTGATACCCGGATGTGGAGGCTTGAGCAGGGGATGCAAAGCATGAGAGAGAGGCTCAGTGCCCTCACAGCTATTTTTGTCCAACAGTTTGGGGCAAATGCTTCAGATACCGATGCTACTGCCCTTGTACATCCTCCTCCACAGGTTCCTCTGACACTTCTTGTTGCTTAGCCGTCAATATAGATTGGGGAAGATGACTGAGATAAAAACAGAATTAAGGACTTTCTTAAGATGCACCCTTCAGAGTACAAGGGGGTGAAGGGCCCACTATAGACTGAAGAGTGGCTGACAGATCTAGAGAGGATCTTTGAGTATTTGGAATACAGATTCAAAGAGAGTCAAAATGGCATATATATATGTTGACTGGATAGGCCGGTGTATAGTGAAGAGCCATCAGAAGGCATCTAATTTTTCGGCATCTAGAGATTACCTGAGGGAGTTTTCTATTTGTTTTTAGGGGTCAGTATGTACTGCTTGCTGCTCAGAGGAAGATGCAACCAGAGTTTCTAGATTTGACATAGGGTAGTATGACTGTAGATTAGTAAGATAACAAATTTTCTACCCAAAACAAATTTTCTACCCTTATGCGGTATGACCCCAAAACAGTCAGAGATGAGCGAGGCTACGCACAAAGGTTTCTGTTCGGGTTGAGACACGTCATCTGGGATAGACTACTCGGACTCCGCATTATAGAGTTTGGTGATGCTTTGGAGCACACATAAGATGTAGAGAGGGGTCTTTACATTACACAGGCCTAGTATGGATCCCGTGGAAAGCTTAAGGGTAAGAGAGTGGTGTCCTCTAGGATAGAACCGAGAAGGAGTCAGCCAGAGAGACTCAGGTTTGGTGAGTCTTTAGTGAGGGTTGATCGGCCTAGGACTCCTACTACCACCCTTATGATCACCTGGAGCCACCAGATGACTAGGAGGAGTTGCTAGGAGTGTGACAAGATGCATAGTGGTCTTTGTATGTGGCGATCAGTTGTTTGTTTTCAATACGAAGAGAGGGGGCACTCGATGAAGGATTGTCCACTACTGCAGACTCTACAACCTCGGGATCGACCATAGGCACCGCCTGAAAGACAGACACAGATTTCGCAGAGGCCTATAGAGACCGACTACAACAGAGGAAAAAGGTAAAAAGCCTATCACTCAAGGGCGTGCCTTTGCCATTGATCAGGACACAACAAATGCCTCATCCTATGTCATCAGAGGTAATCTTCTTATCTGTAAAAATAAAGCTAATGTTTTATTTGACCCTGGGTCCACACACTCATTCATTTCACCTCAGTTTGTAAAGTTTCTGCATTTAGAATTTGAATTCCTAAATTATGTATGTCTTATTAGTACTCCCATGCATGATACACAAATAACTGATAGAGTGTGTAGGAACTGTGAAATTAAGGTAGGAGATAGGGTAATGATAGTAAATCTAATCTTACTAGACATGCATGACTTTAATGTAATTTTGGGTATGGATTTGTTAGCCGCCAAGAGAGTAAGTTTAGACTGCTATACCAAGACTGTAACCTTCTCCTTACTTGATAAATTTGAAGTATGTTTTGCAGTTAAGAAATGAAATATACAATATTTTAAAGTGTGAAATTTGCGTAACTCTTGTTGTTTTGTTCCAAGAAGGTTATATAGCTTCTGTTACTGACATAAGCTGGGAACATCCGAGTATTCAGGATATACCTATTGTATGTGAAGTTTCAGATGTGTTTCCTGATGAATTACCGGGGTTACCACCAGAGAGAGAAAACTGGGGTTTACTATCGATTTAGTGCTAGATACCTAGGTAATCTCTAAAACTCTCTACAGGATGGCATTGGTTGAATTAGAACAGCTAAAGAAGCAGTTACAAGAGTTGTTTGATAAGGATTTTATTAGACCCAATGTGTCACCTTGGGGAGCTTTAGTTTTATTTGTCAGGAAGAAGGACGGTAGCCTTCGGTTATTCATAGACTACAAGTTATTGAACAAAACCACCGTAAAGAACAAGTACCCCCTGCCCAGAATATATGACTTATTTGACCAGCTAAGAGGGGTATCAATGTTTTTAAAAATTGATTTGAGGTCTGGCTATCACCAATTAAAGATCAGGAAGGAAGATGTGCCTAAGACAGCATTCTGGACGAGATATAGCCACTATGAGTTCTTGGTGATGCCTTTTGGCCTGACCAATGCCCATGCTTCCTTCATGAGTATGATGAATGAAGTATTCTGGGATTTTTTAGATCATTTTGTAATTGTTTTTATTAATGATATCCTAGTTTACTTTAAGTCTCGAGAGGAGCACGAGCAACATTTGAGGACTGTGCTCTAGACTCTTTGAGAGAAATAGCTATATAAGAAACTAAGTAAATGTGAATTTTGACTGGAACAAATAGCCTTCCTCAGCCACATTATATCCAAGGTCGGGGTGTCAGTTGATCCGTCCAAGATTGAAGTAGTACTCAAGTGGGAGAGGCCAAAGACTGTAATTGAGATTCGGAGTTCCTTGGGCTGGCAGGGTACTATCGGAGGTTTGTAGAGGGTGTCTTTAAGATAACAGCTCCGCTGACTAAGGTCACATGTAAAGAAGTTCCTTTGTATGGTCAGAAGCCTGTGAGTATAGTTTTCAGGAGCTTAAACGGAGATTGACTACCGCACTCATCCTGATTTTTCCAAGTGGATCGGTGGATTTGTGGTATACTGTGATGCATCTCATCAGGGTCTGGGATGTGTACTCATGCAGAATGGTCGAGTGATAGCTTATGGTTCCAGGCAATTGAAGGACCATTAGTGAAATTATCGCACCCATGATTTGGAGTCAGCCGCTGTGGTATTTGCTTTGAAGATTTGGCGACACTATTTATACGGTGAGAGATTTCAAATCTTCACTGACCATAAGAGTTTGAAGTATATATTTGATCAGACGGAGCTTAGTATGAGGCTGAGACAGTGGTTAGAGCTCCTTAAGGATTATAACTGTGAGATTTTGTATCATTCAGGTAAGGCGAACGTAGTTGCAGATGCCCTCAGCAGGAAGGGTATGATGTCGTATATGATGATTAGAGAATGAGAGTTATTGGAACAGTTTGTCAGACTTAGGATAAGTTTTAAGGAGGCAGATGTTGGATTCATGGCTAGCCTATAGATTGAACCCAACATTTTAGATCAAATTAGAGTAGGGTAGAAAAATGATTAGAGATTATTAGACATGGTTAGCCAAGTAGAACAAGTTTCGCAGTTCGATTTTACGGTCAATAATGATGGGATGTTGAGGTTCTGGGGACATATTTGTGTCTTGAGCAAAGATGCCGTGAGATAGCAGATTTTGAAAGAGTCCCATTGTTCTTGTTACACCATGCATGCACCCAAGCAGTACCAAGATGTACCAGGATTTGTAAAAGGTGTATTGGTAGAGAGTGGTATGAAATGAGATGTAGCAAAATTTGTGGCCAGATGTCTGGTATGTCAACAGGTTAAGATTGAGCACCAAAAGCCCGTAGGACTACTTAAACGGTTTCCCGTGCCTACATGGAAGTGAGAGCACATAACGATGAATTTTATTATGGGATTACCATAAACCCGAAGAGGTCCTGACGCAATATGGGTAATCGTAGATAGACTGACTAAGAGTGCCCACTTCCTTGCCATTATGAGTACAAATTCTTTAAGTGCCTTGGTAGAATTATATGTCAGAGAGGTAGCTCAATTGCATGGGGTTCCCGTGAGTATTACTTCTGATAGGGATTCCTGGTTTACCTCTAGATTTTGGACACACTTTTAGGAAGCCATGGGATCTCAGTTGAATTTCAACACTGCCTATTATCCTCATACTGACAGTCAGTTCGAGCGGACTATTCAGACCTTAGAGGATATGTTAAGGGCGTATGTACTGAATTTTAAAGGATCATAGGATGACCATTTGCCCCTTGTAGAGTTTGCCTATAATAATAGCTACCATGCTAGTATTGGGATGACACCTTATGAGGCTCTCTATGGCAGGAGATGTAGGTCCCCAGTTGCTTGGGAAGAAGTGGGTGATCGAAAGATTATGACTCCTAATCTTGTTAAACAAGCAACCAAGGGCGTTCAGGTTATTTGTGATAGACTAAGAGTTGCTCAGAGTAGATAAAAGTGTTAAGCTGATGTGCGTAGACAACCACTTGAATTTCAGGTTGGGGATTCTGTGTTTTTGAAGGTATCACCAAGCAAAGGCATCATGCATTTTGGAAAGAAGGGAAAGTTGAGTCCTCACTTCATTGGTCAATTCGAGATATTAGAGAGAGTGGGAGATGTTGCTTACCAGTTAGCTTTACCTCCACAGCTTTGTGGGATACATAATGTCTTCCATGTCTCCATGTTGAGGAAATATAATAGTGGATCACTCCCATGTCATTGAATATGAAGCTTTAGACATTCAGGGAGATATGAGCTATGTGGAAGAATCGATTCAGATCATCAACAAGAAGGAAAAAGGTACTTTAGAAGAAGAAAATTCCACTAGTAAAGGTTCTTTGGTAACACCACTCGACAGAAGAAGCAACGTGAGAGCGGAAGAGCCTTATGAGGAAGAAGTACCCGCGATTGTTTGACGGATCTAGTTGAATTTGGATGACCAAATTCTTAAAAGGTGGGGAGGAATGTGAAACCTAAATTTTTATACTAATGTTTATTTAAAAGCTAAGCCTAGAAGTTTAAGCCTTACCTAAATGTTCATGTAGGGCCCAAGGTAGTCGAGACGCCCGGAATAGTGGTACGAGGCCCGAGGCATAAACTTTGAGGTAAGCACCCAAGTTTATGTATCCTTTAAGAAAGTATCTTTATAAGTAAGTTTTGATGGTTAGAAAGTGAAACTAAGATATTGAAACTGAAAAAGCTAGTAAAACTCGGGTTAGCGCTAAACCGAGTAATTAGGCCCAGAAATAAAAATAAATTATAGAAATTAGTAAAAAATTATTTGAGGCAATAGGAAATTAGTATAAGGCATAATTGACATGGAGAATGAAAATGGAGTGGAAATATTGAGGTCTTAGTGATCGAATTAATTTTTAAAATAAACTGAAAACCTTAAGCCATTTCAATCGGTAGTGACCAAATCACGCAAAATGGACTCAATTAGCGAACGTTTCTTAAAAAAGTGGGCCCAAATTTTTATGGGACATACTAGAGAGTTAGTATAACACTTGACAAGTGTAAATTTAAAGGAAATTGGGCTGAAAATATTTTTCATGGATTTTCTAAAATAGGGCTGCTGGTAGGCCTAGGCCGAGCACCTGCAGGCCTAAATCGAAAACCCATTTTCATGACCTTCAAGAATAATTTTTAAGCTGGATTTATTCCAGGATAAAGAATCATGTAAAGGGCTTTCTGGAAAGGTAAAGAACACCACGAACCAATCTGAAATGAGAGAGAATAACCTATCTAAATTTGATGCAGGCGTCCTCTGCCAGTCCAGATTGTGTGATTTTTTTGGTCACCTTCCGACCACTTTTAGACTTCAGTCAAAAGGATAAAATCTTTCATCCTAATCCCTCTATAATATATAAACAATCCAACCAAAAGCTTGTTTGCTAGGTGAAAAACTAGAGAGAAGAACAGGGGCAGAATCTGTCCTGTTTCGAGGTGAGAGAAAAACTTAAATTTGAAAGTTTTTGGTTGGGTTTTATGTTGTTTTTGATGATTCTAAGTTGTATACATGTTGATTAACAGTTGAGAATCTTTTCTGGAGTAAGAAAGGATTAGTTAAAGTTGGTCAACTAAGGTAAGAAGTTGGTGGAAGATGATGAACTTGATGTATGTTGATATTTGATGATCTTGGATGGTTTTTGGTTAAGTAGAACTTGATGAAAAATTTTCTAGGGACTTGTGTAGGTTTGGCTAGCCTAGGGTTAATAGGGAAATGGTGAAATTCGGTTGAGTTTGATGTTGTAGATGGTTAAAGTAATACCTAAAAAGTTTGATTTATAGCCTAGTTTAGTGAAAAACTGAAAGGTATGAGAATCGATAAATTGGTATGTTGACAAGTGTGAATTGGAGACTTGAATAAATAATTGGGCTGTTAAGTTATGAAATTGAAGTTAAAAGAATAAAAATTATTGAAATTAGCTTAAATTTGATATTTCAATCGATATAACCGAGAATGTACAAAAAAATGATCGAAAAAGGGTCTAATTGACCCCGTTTAAGTTATAAATGAATAAGAATATGAAATAAGGATAAATTGAATACTAATTAGGTTGTTTGTGGTAGCTTGAGGTATCGGTACATAGAACGAGGCTAACCCAAGACCTGACGATTTATTGCTGCCCTAACCCCGTTGAGGTAAGGGATGCAATTTAAAGTAGCAATGACATCATGTACCTGTTTATGACGAGTGAAATGATTTAATAGATTTATGAAGAGTTTACAAGGAAAATCGAGCCTTTCTGTTAGGAATTCCAGAGAGGAATAGAAAATCGGTTTAATTCCTGAACCTAACTATTTTTGGTATATCAAGTATGAGTTTTAATACACTAATATTTTATATTAGAAACTTTATGATTTAAAGATTTCAACTTCAAATGATTTTAAGTACGTATGTAAGCAAGTAAAGAAGTAAGGTTTTTCTGAGAGTAGAGGGCTACCCTATTAGCTTAGGCCATATGCACATCATGCCCACTACTTGTGGTGTTCCGGCTCCGCCACTTGTAGTGCTTGTTACGTTTTGCCCATGTAGTGCTTGTCTCCATCTTTGTGGTGTTTGTCTTCGCAACACATGACGCATGTTTCGTAGTATCTCGTGCTCGTGCAGTATGCATGTATGTTACCCGCACGGTGAGTGCCACTTGTGCCTATGCCTTAGCTATGTGCTAGTTAAATTTTATTCAGATACTGCACTTATTTGCTATATGACCTTGATCTCGTGTACAGCCCCTACCATGGCCATTTGTACTTTATTCCTTCTACGGAGGATGACGTATGTTTGCATGATAGCTATCCTGACATAGCCTAGTCTCTATGTTTTAATGTATGAACGTTTTGAGTATGAAAGAAAGTAAGTAAGCTAAAGTAAGTAAGAAGTCGGTGAATTTTAAGTAAGTAAGCATGTATGTAAGTATGTTTCATTTTAAAGTAAATAAGTATGTATGTAAATTGAATTTCGTAAGTATATATGCACGATTGTGTTATTTCAAAGTAAGCAAGTAAGTTTATGCAAATGGATTTAAGTAAGTAGGAAAGCATGTTAACCCTAATTTTCTACATGTTTTTAGGATTGGAAAGATTTCCTTAAATGCTTCCTTACTGAGCATTATCAGAAGCTCATCCCTTTTTTCCTCCATTTCAGATTCCTTGCGATAGAATCTGCTCAGCTATTGCGAAGTACTCGAGTAGCCTGGTGAATTTTGAGCCTCCTATGTAAAGCCTGTAGTTTTACAAGTTCTTCTTATGAAGCTATGATGTATATGTACATTGTTACATGTGTATAAATGACAAAAGGATGTAAGGATAATGGATCTAATGTACATGTCACGACCCAATACTACCAAAATCAGTACAAATTTTTCGCTTTTGGAAAATCTTTCTTACCTCCTCGTGACATATCCCTCTAAACAGGTCGGGCTGTGACTCAATATCGATATACCCTTTGTAACCATTAAAATATCACACGTACAAATATATATACTAACATCAATCATATTATAATAGAGTGGTCGGTATGTTTTATACATCACATGATTCTATATTTACATCCCCAAATATTCCTTCATATACAATACTGTGCTGTAAGCATACTGATACAAAATTCTGTACGTGGTGTATACCTGACAGTCGATAGGAATCACAGATAATCAGCTATGCCTTCTACTCTCTACACCCGCTATCTCTATGGTGGAAACACTAAAAATGGGTGGAAAATGAAAGGGTGAGTTCCACATGCTCAGTAAGGCAATAATACAAACGAGTAGATAACTATACTATCTACATGCTGATAAGAAATCGGATATATGTGAGCATGAGGTAAAAACAATGATATGCCATATATATAATATCATTTGTTCTAAAACAAGAAATTGTCATATAAAACATGGAATAATTCTCATGTGAAAACATCTCATGCTCAAATGAATCAACATGTTTAAAACACCCCATCTGGGTTAAATATGATACACTCAAGGAATTAAATCCATTTCAATAAAATAATTATCTTAAAATTTTCGTTATAAAATCACCCTTCTCACAGGGTTACAAATCAATGAAAGTTTCATAAAATCCCTCCAAGGGAATAATCAAAACTCAATTGAAATCATAAGAAAATCGAGGCCTGATCCCTCCCTCGGGTCTACCCTGGTCTATCAAGACAAATAGTTATATCATGTGAGACATGTAAGCGACTATATCGATAATATCCAGGACTATGGCCATAACCTCATGATCCCTGGCACACAGATCCTAGTGTGTGGGGTGTCACACCTGAAACGGGAGGTGGGTCGGTCCTACCTGCCAGAACAGCATAATATTAGGATTGCAAGGGCAAGACTTGCTGTCTCGTGGCTAATGCCACTCCACTCCAACAATCCCCATGGTACAACGTACTTCGTGAACCCAAGCTCAATCAGGGGTGCCTGTAATAGGTCTTATCCATCCATGTCAAGTATGTCTCAGTATGCACGTGTGAGCATATCATCTCTCTGTGACACACAATCTACAGGAGGCTCCAACACGACTATATGCATGTCATATAAATCCCTATGCGACCGAAGCTCTAGCATGACTCCATGCATATTCATGATATCTAAAAACCTCGTGCGAGCGAAGCTTTAGCACGGTTTCAGAGAAATCAATAAAATCTGCGTACAAGCAGCGCTCCAGTACGACTTAAACTGATTATAAATTCAATTTAAATCCACGTAAGAGCATTCCTCTAGTACAGATATGTATAAAAACTCAATGAAAACCTCGTACGAGAAAAACTCCAGTACCGTAGTCATATGAAATAAATCTGTAAAATAGTGTGAGGAAGGCTCCAGCGCTCTGTGTATGAGTTAAATTATAAAATCCAGTGCGAGCAGTGCTCAAGCACGGTTACAACTCATATAACACTGATAGGTGGCTCAATTTTATCAAAACATGTTAAATAAATATCAATTGGCACCTAACCTGTGCCTTTTCACTTAAAACATAAAAATAATAGCCAACCTATCCATAAATTGCTTGAATTAAAGCAATATCATCCTGAAAACATTAAAATCATGAAATTCATGCAATTTCATAGCCTTACTACCCTTTTTAAAATTTTCCTAACTGGGGCAAAATAGTCATTTATCACTATTTCCATATTTTATCGCAAAAATTATTATTCTGTTTTCGAGTACCCTAATGAATTTAACGTAATGTAAATCCCCTCGAAACTACGTATAGCTACCTCTAAGTGCTCATAAAATTCCCTTACCTGGAATCACGCACGAGCTTATCTCAACTCGGCTGTACCAAGTCTCTTAGTCTAATTCGCTCGTCTACGGAGCTGCATATAATCACATATAGGTTCAGTTCAAATATACTGATCAGTATTTCACTCTTACTGATTGAATCTAAAGCTCTGGGCCTATTTTACTCTATTAGGCTCGATTGCACTTTAATGGGCCTCGACCCATTTTTCAGCCCGTTTCCACTTTTTAAATCCCTTCTTCGGGTTTACTGGGCTCATTTGGTTTATCAATAATCATCGGGCTTCATTCCAAACTCATTGGATAGCCCGAATACTATTTACGATAATTACTTTGAAATTTCGAATAAAATTTTTTTTATGCAGAATTAATCCATAAATTTTGTAAAATAATCTTAACTCTACATTTAAGGACTCATATTATCATAATTAAAATGTACTTACCCAATATGGTGTGGGGTACAAAAATCGGAGCTAAATCGGCTCTCGTTTGGGCTCTGTAGTAACACTGCACAATTATTTAAATTCGGGTCAGTTTTCAATAAAATAATATTAAATTGAATTCCTGGGATTTATCTGTAGGTCAATCCCGATCCTTGATCACTTACCCGAATTTCGAGTCATCCCCGAGTACACTTTCTTTCCTTTTTTCCCTTTTCTTTCTCTTTTTTCCTTTTCCCTTTCTTTTTCTTTTTCTTTTTTCCTTTTCTTCCTTCTCGGCTATGGTGCCGTTTTGGCCCGTTTGCCGTCGCCGGTGATTTCGGCCATCTCGTCAGCAGCCAGTAGGCTCAAAAGAACCGCTTCGTCCAGGGGACTGCTCAGCTGGGCTGAATCGGCACTGGGACGCCGCCGTTTGCCGAGACCGACACAATTTCTCCCTCAACTTTCCGTCCGTCGATTCGCCAAAAATATGGGACGTCGACGTGCGTTACCGATACCGTTGGAACCGCTGGGCTTCGCTCTTTCTTTTCCGACTGGTAGCTGGGCTCGTCAGCCATCTGTGGGTCGTCGGGCTCCTCGGGTTTGGCTATCGAGTTTCACGGGTTCTGTTTCAGTTTCCTGTGTTTCTCTCTCCCCGATAATTTTTCAGATTTTTTGTTCTTTTTTTGTTTTTAAATTTATTTATTATTATTTTAATACATTAAAATGTATTAAAATAATCTAAATATCCCTAAAAATATCTTAAAAATTATTATTTAATTCATTTAATCAATAAATAATTTATCAGTCTATTTTCTTCTTTTCGGTATAATTTTTGATTATTTTCGGGATAATTTTTTGAATTAAAAATCTCGATTAATTCTGAATTAATTCCGATTAATTTCCATAAATTTATATCTAGATCAATTGGACTCGAAATTAAATATTTTCCTCGGTATTGATCCAAATTTCGTAAATTCCATATTTTAATGAAAATTACTTGTCGAATTTATACCGAATTTTGGACTTTTGACCATTTTACCCTTGCACGTGTTCGGGACCAAATTTAATCGACTTTCTCTCATAAATTCACCATCTTTTCCCTATTTTCAAATCCTTATTTTCAGTCAACTCGATTAAATTTCTTAAACGAACTTGTTGAGTCCCTGTTTTCCCGATTTATCCTTATTCGATTTTACGCACGTTATTTCGTTTCATCCACATTTATCAAATCTGAATCAACCATCTTATGAATCCATTAACATATAATAATGTCATACAATATGGAAATCATAAGGAATATCATACAGAAATTACGGATCTCACAATCTCCCCCACTAAAAGAATTTGGTCCTCCAAATTCGAACCAAATCAATCAGTAAACAACTCTGAGTACTTCTCCTGTATCATGCTCTCTAGCTCCCAGGTAGCTTCCTTCGGAGTGTGATACTACCACTGAACCTTCACCAGGGAGATTGTCTTGGATCGCAATACCTTCTCCTTCCTATCCAAAATCCTAACCGGTCTCTCAACATATGTCATACTGTCACTAAGCTCTATTGGCTCATAGTGAATCACATGTGAGGATCGGATGGTACTTCTGAAGCATATAAACGTGGAAGACATTGTGTACACCTGCCAACTCTGGTGGCAATGCCAATCTATAGGCCTTATCTCCCACTCACTCCAGAATCTCAAAGGGTCCAATAAAACGAGGGCTCAGTTTACCTTTCTTACCGAACCTCATGATACCCTTGGAAGGAGAAACTCTCAAAAACACCGATTCACCCTCTGCAAACTCTAGTGGTCGCGTCTTCTATCAGCGTAACTCTTCTGTCGACTCAGAGCTGTCCACAATCTATCACATTTCAATCTGACATCCTCTGTAGCCTGTTGAACCAAGTCAGGAGCAAATAACAGTTTGTCACCAATCTCTTCCCATCCAATAGGGGAACGACATTTACGCCCATACAGTGCCTCATACGGTGTCATCCTGATACTCGAGTGATAACTGTTATTGTAGGCGAACTCGGTTAATGGTAAATGATCATCCCAGGAGCCTCCAAAATCTAGCACACACGCTCTTAACATATCCTCCAGAGTCTGTATAGTCCTCTCTGACTGACCATTTGTCTGAGGATGGAAACGGTGCTAAATCTCAACTGGGCCCCCAATGCTTCCTGAAAATTTTCCCAAAATAGGAAGTGAAGTGGGCATCCCTATCAGAAACAATGCTCACTGGAATGCCATGTAGCCTGACAATCTCTCAAACATATAAGTTCGCCAAAGTACTCAGAGCATCTGTACCTCTCATAGCTAAGAAATGGGCGGATTTCGTTAGTCTATCCATAATCACCCAGATGGCATTGTGACCTCTGCAAGTCCTTAGTAATCCCATCACAAAATCCATGGTGACATGCTCCCACTTCCATGTCGGTATCAGTAGAGGCTGCAATAATCCTGCAGGCTTCTGATGCTCTACCTTTACCTACTGACAGACGAGACATCTCGCAACATACTCTGCTATGTCTCTCTTTATCCCAGACCACCAATAAACTCTCCAGAGATTCTGATACATCTTCGTACTCCCCGGATGTACTGTATACCTTGCTGAGTGAGCCTCTGATAAAATCATCCTCTTGATCTCAGGATCCTCGGGAACATATATCCTACCATGGAACCTCAATAACCCATTAGTACTCAATGCAAAATCGGTATCTGCGCCTGCTTGTACCTGACTCATTAATTGAATACATCCCTGATCACTCTGCTGAGCCTGCCAGATACGATCAATCAACTCCGGCTCCAACCTCAGGCTTGCAATGATCTCAACTCTGTCAATCTCAGGGGGAGCTATGTTTAAACTGAGGCTCGTGAACTGCTCTAGTAGGTCGTATTCTCGAACCATCATAAATAATACCAACCCTAGGCTCTTCCTGCTCAAAGCATCAGCAACTACATTAGCCTTACTCGGGTGGTATAATATCTTGCAATCATAATCCTTCAGGAGTTCGAGCCATCTCCTCTATCTCATGTTTAGCTCCTTCTGCGAGAATAAATCCTTCAGACTCTTATGGTCTGTAAAAATCTGAAACTGCTCACCATATAAGTAATGATGCCATATCTTCAGTGAAAACACTATGGTCGCCAACTCTAAATCATGGGTCAGATAGTTCCTATCGTGATCTTTCAGCTGTCTAGATCCATAGGTAACTACCCTCCCATCCTGCATCAACACACAACCTAGTCCCTGATGCGATGCATCTGTATATACCAAGAAACCTCTTGAGCTGGTAGGTATGGTGAGAACCGGAGAAGTGGTCAACTGACGCTTCAACTCCTGAAAACTCCTCTCACAGGCATCATCCCACACAAACTCAACATCCTTCCGTGTGAGATGTGTCAACGGAGCAGTTAATCTGGAGAAACCATCTACAAATCTCCTGTACTATCCAGCCAAACCCAAAAAACTCTGAATCTCTGTATTTGTCCTGGGCCGCTCCCACTAAACAACTGCCTCAATCTTGGATGGGTCCACTGACACCCTATCCCTCGATACTACATGGCCCAGAAAAGAAATCTGCTCTAACCAGAAGTCACACTTACTAAGTTTGGCATACAACTGTCTCTCTCTGAGGGTCTTTAGAACTATCCTCAAGTGTTTCTCGTGGTCCTCCTTGGATATGGAGTATACCAAAAAAATCATCGATAAACACAATCACAAATCGATCTAGGTATGGCTTGAACACATCGTTCATCAAAGCCATGAATGCTGCGGGGGCATTAGTCAACCCGAATGGCATAACCAAAAACTCATAATGACCATAACGGGTCCTAAATGCTGTCTTGGGCACATCCTTCCTCCGTATCCTCAACTGATGATACCCAGACCTCAAATCAATCTTAGAAAAGACATGTGCTCCCCGAAGTTAATCCAACAGATCATCGATGCGTGGAAGGGGATACTTATTCTTAATGGTAGCCGTATTCAACAATTTGTAATTCATACACAAATAAGAGGCTGCCATCTTTCTTCCTCACAAATAAGACCGGAGCTCCCCAAGGTGATACACTCGGTCTCACAAACCCCTTCTCAAGCAAATCCTGTAACTGCTTCCTCAGCTCCTCCAACTTAACTGGAGCCATTCTATAGGTGGTCTCGAAATCGATTTTGTACTAAGTACTAAATCTATCCCAAACTCCATTTCTCTGGCTGGTGGTAATCCTGGTAAATCGTCTCGAAAGACATCAGGAAACTCCCTAACCACTGGAATATCTCTTAAATCCGATCGTACCTGGTCCGTATCAACCACATATGCGATGAATCCTTCAAAAGATAAATCATAAAATCAACAAAAATTCATCGCTCCATTTAGAACAACCACTGATTTCATTACTTTTCAGGAAAATTTTACAACACATCTTTTGGGGGTATTAAACGTTAACGTCTTAGAAAATCAATCTAACACAACACGATTGGCAGCCAACCAATCCATTGACAACTTACATGCAAATGAAGGCGATATGAAGGAATGCGTGGCACCAGGATCAAATAGTACAAATGCTTCTAAATCAAAATTTAAGATGGTACCTTTAATCACATCCGCTGATGCATCTGTGTGAAAACTAGTGCCTCTTGCACTCATATGTATAAAACACGTCAAATCTCGTGCGAGTCATACTCTTGCACGCTTTCATACTCACGAAATCATGTAGGTGGCTCAAAACTTGCAAAGTATGGTTAACAAAACCAAAACACACTAATTTCTTTTACAAATCATTTCAATGTCAGCCAACCTACCAATCATTTGCTAAAAAGCAATAAAACATGATTTTCAAAACAATATGCTTTTGTTTTCATGCACATTTTTCAAACTCCCAACTTTTGCCCTTCAATCACCCAACATCATTTCCTAATCTCATGCATTCTAGCAAAACATTTAAGCGCCCAAATTGTGCACAGATATCTCTAAGAGTCCACACAATTTCCTTACCTCGATTTACTTGGCGTGGCTCCTTTCCTTTTAACTTCTCACGCTCTTGGCTCAACTCGCCTCGGCATATCCTCGGAAGCTGCGATTCATTCATTAAATCAATTGAGTTAATGTATTTAACCCATAATTGACCTCACTAGTCAATATTATTCACTTATGCATTTTACAAATGTCTTAATCCACATTTTACCTCTTTTAGGTAAATCTCACAATTTATCCACTAACCACATCTTAAAATCATACCACAACACTATTAATAACTTCTACATATCTCATTCATCATTAATCTCCATACATTCCACTTTCTCACTCTAGACCATTTCTAGGTCATAATCATTCCAATGCATTTTAGATAGTTTCTAACCATCCATACTCATACCAAACAACTCCAAAATCAATTATATAAACAATGTACCATAGTTGGAGTGTTAGAATCTTACCCAATTTGATTTCTCTTCTTGCTCCAAATGGCAATGCCCTTAACTCCTTCAATACCAACAATGGAAAAATGCCTTCCAACTATGTTGTTCTTCTCTTTGATAGGAACAACTTTGCCTCTAATGGTCTCTCTTCAAACCTCACTGAAAATGGCTGATTTTAGAGAGAGAAAGTTAAGTTTTTTGGTTGAAAGTGGAAGGTTAGTGTTTTTCTCAAAATTTTTTGATTTTCAGCACTCCTTATATAGAAATAGCTTGAGGAGATCGATCTGGTCCAAGAGGAGATCGATCTGGTCCCCTTAAATCCCTTTTTTTCACGACATTTTAAGCATGAGATCGATCTGTCGAAGCATGAGATCGATCTGCTCCCAAACAGAGAGCTAAGGAGATCGATCTGGGTGCTTGGGGATCGATCTTTTCACTACAGAATGCTTAGAAGATCGATCTGGCTCCATTGGAGACCGATCTGCTCTATTCCATTGCCCAAATAAGAGCATTCTAGCTCTTCCAGATCGATCTCTCATCCTATGAGATCGATCTGCCCTTCACAATTTCCAGATTTTCTGCAGTTCTTCTAAAGCAACACTTACCAAACATCCTTAATTTGCTACCATGATCATTTCCTCATTCATTCATCTTTGAGGCTTGACAAATGACATCCATCCTCACTTCATACACATTAAAACTTGTGTAGAATCTTTGTATGAACAATGGTACTTAATATAAACAAAAATGGAAGTGCACATCTTATGCAATTCTACTTGCATTTTACCAAACTACTCATAATCCATTCTACACACATTCTCCACATGTTTAAGTCCATTTCTTCACATTCATACTTAATGTAACTTGTATGTACAATTACCACTCTCATTACAAGTGTGTACATTACTTATGGACTTACATCACATATACTTCACTTATGAATTCGTAGTACAACTCTATTTACATTTCTATGTACATATATACCATTATACATATACGGGGTCTCACAACTACCCTTTTTGAAATTTTCCTATGTAAACCCCACAAATTTCCTACATTTAATTAGAGTATATAAAAATGGAAATAATATATTTTAATGAAAATGTGAATATTCGTTGTAGGGCTCGAGGACTATAGGAACCAAGAAGTCCGTGAATGACAGGGAAAATCGAAGCTACAAGAAGTGATGAAGCAAATGCAAGCATTGAGGGATCGAAAATAAATTTGATGTAAAACTTATATCAGAATTTATGAGGAATGATGAAATATCAATAATATTTCATTTTCGAAATAATGAAAATTTCATGGAAGGCATGAATTTGCCATTAGGTGATTTTATAACAAAAAAGGGAAAGAAAATGTATATATATATATATATATACATAGGTACAATATATATATATATATGCTAGATAAATTTAAATGATAGATAATAATATATATATATGTATATGATAAATATACATATATATATTGTAATTTATGGTATGTAATATATATATATAGGTATTAATAAACAAGCAAAACAAATAAATCACAAAAACAAAAAAATAAAAAAATATAATAATAATACAATCAATCAATAAATAATATATATATATATATTAATATAATATATAAATATGGCATTGTACGGAATTGGCTTTTCAAAGCCAATTTCGTCTGCCATATTTCAAATTAGGAAAAGAAACAGAGGAGCTGGACGGGAACCGAAGAAGAGAAAGGAGAAGAGGAAGAAGAAGAAAAGGGAAGAAGGAAATGAGGAAGAGAGAGCTGGTCAGCTGGGGGGAGAAAGAAAGAAAGAAAGAAGAAGAAGAGGAAACTGAAGAAGAGAAGAAAAAAGGAAAGAAAGAAAGAGGGGGCTGGCCGGGAGAGAAAAGAAAAGAGAAAGAAGAGAAGGGAAGAAAGAAGAGAAGGGAAGGAAGAAGAGAAAGGAAGAAGCTGGAATTGGAGTCAAGATTAAGGAAGAAGAAAACGGAAGTAGATAACGAAGCTGGAAAGAGGAAGAAAACCGAGAGTGGCTGGAAGGAAGCAGAACCAGAAAGCAAATCTAGAGCAGGGGAGCTGATCAGAAAGGAAAGGTTGGAACCGAGAGGCGGAGGAGAAGAAAGGGAGACCGAAGGGAGAAGACTGGAAACCAAGAGGCTGCAGGGGAGACAGAATCAGGAGAACTAGAGCTGGGAACCAAGAGCAGAAGGAGAAACCGTGAGGCAGTGAAGTAGGGGAAGACACATGCAAAAAAAAAAAATATGAAAATTTGAAGAGGAAAGGTAGATTTATATATGTACATTTGATATACATGTATATATATGCATGATGGGCTATAAACATGATATTGTAGATTTTAAATTAGATGTGAAATAAAAATAAAAATGGGAGAGATGAATAATAGATAATATATATATATGTATATATATTTGATAATGAATAAGGAAAGCCAATGATAAAATAAATGTGTATATACTTAGGTGTATATACATATAGGAGTATACGAAAAATGTGTATAAACTTAGGTGTATATACAAATGGGTGTATAAGATAAATGTGTATGTTAGTATATGTACATATAAAGAATATATACATGTGATAAGGAAAAATGGAAAACAAATAAATATACATGTAGATGTATATAATAAAGGTATATGTTAATATTTGTACGTACAAAATATATAAATAGTAAAGAAACTATATAAACGTGCATGTTGACCTAGATATGTACAATGATACGTACACACGAAGTAGTAACGAATAGGTTACGATTTTAACGCAATTTAGAAAATTCGCATAAATAGGGTGCTAAGTATACAATTTCGGTGTAGGTGATTGTAGAAGGAATTAAAGGAGATACTAAGAGGCATCACCACTCGAATTTGAGAATTTCGATAGATCGAGGTAAGGGGATATAATTT
This sequence comes from Firmiana major, assembly GCA_033439115.1. Taxonomy (NCBI): domain Eukaryota; kingdom Viridiplantae; phylum Streptophyta; class Magnoliopsida; order Malvales; family Malvaceae; genus Firmiana; species Firmiana major. The sequence continues at coordinate 37,275,119 of CM065909.1, forward strand.
AAAATGGTAATAGTTACTTTCTGAACCATGATTAAGAAAGCTTACAAAGACATGGAGTATGATTTTCATGCATGTTTCTAAATTTATATTTCTGATCAAGAATACGCTTTTTGTATTTGTGTTTTTGAAATATTTGCATATTTCTGAATTTAACTTCTGAATAAGAGTACGTCCTCTGAAATGATCTTTCGAATAAGATGGTTTTATTTCGATATTTACGCATATGAAAACTATAGTATGTTTTTAGACTAAGGGCCATTTATGTTGTATGCTAACACATGTCAACTTCGCCTGTGTGGCGTCAGAACTTTACTTGTGTGGCATCTGAAATTTACCTTTGGGTTCTGAATTTACCTTCGGGTTTCGAAATTTACCTTTCGATTCTGAAATTTAACTTCGGGTTCTAAATTTACCTTTGAGTTTTGAAATTTACCTTCGGGTTCTGAAATTTACCTTCGGGTTCTAAATTTCACAATAGGTTCTGAATTCCCTCTACGGAGGATGACTTGGTTATTTGTCGCATGATAATTGTATGGGCTGATGTAGTCTCTATTTGAAAATTAAACTTTGTTTTCAGAATCTGATTTTATAGTATGTGATTTAACATGTATTCCCATTTGAAATTCTGAATGTACGAAAAGTTTACATAATATCTGTTAAGTTCACGTACTTAAAGAATTACGTTTTGAATCTCGATGTTTCCGATTTTCCTTAATCTTTGAATGTCCTTTATATTTACTTTCAGAAAGTAATCATTATACGTACTATTATGTTTTCTACATATTTGAATTACTAGGACCATTTTAAATACATTTTCTTACTGGGCTTTTCCCAAAAAGCTCACCCCTCTACCTCTCAGACTATTTGCAGTGATCCGTAGGCGCTACCTGTCGCGTACACGACGTAGGCTGGTGGGAAGAGCTACCCTAGGCTACTTTTTGTACACGCAGAAATGTATACATTTACATTCCTGTACCAGACATATCTGTATGTACAGACACCTATATTGGGAATATTGTTGTTGGGATGTAATTTTGTAAGGAAACGATGTAAACAATATTATTTTGGGATTATATTTTGAGATGACTAATATTAAATCGAAATAGATGTATTAACTTGTAAAGGTGGATTTGGAAAGTATGCTTGGTAATTGTGGATATCTAGGATTGATGGAAAGCATGCTTGGTAGTTGTGGATATCTAGGATTGTCAAAACAATTGCTTTGCAGGTGGGTAGGCTTATGTATAAACTGTTATGCTGCCGAAATTTCTATCGGCAATATAGGTCAAAATATGGAAATTAAATATAATTACGGATAAAGAATTAGGAAAAGTGTTTTGACACTGCACAAGAATGCAACCCAAGTGAATAAGGGAATAAGTGGGTCAAGGGTTGTTACATCCTAACCGGGGGCAAAATAGTCATTTGTCACTATTTCCATATTTTTTCGCAAAAATTATTATTCTATTTTCGGGGAGCCTAATGAATTTAACGTAATGTAAATCCTCTCGAAACTACGTACAGCTATCTCTAAGTGCTCATAAAATTCCCTTACTTGGAATCACGCGCGAGCTTATCTCGACTCAGTTGTACCAGGTTTCTCAATCCAATTCGCTCGTCTACGGAGCTGCATATAACCACATATGGGTTCAGTTCAAATATACTGATCAGTATTTCACTCTTATTAATCGAATCTAAAGCTCTGTGCCCGTTTTACTCTATTGGGCCCGATTGCACTTTAATGGGCCTCAAACTCCCTTTTCAGCCCGTTTCCACTTTTAAAATCCCTTTTTCGGGTTTACTGGGCTCATTTGGTTTTATCAATAATCATCGGGCTTCTTTCCAAACTCATTGGATAGCCTCGATACTATTTACGATAATTACTTTAAAATTTTGAATAAAATTCCTTTTATGCAGAATTAATCCATAAATTCTGTAAAATAATCTTAACTCTGCATTTAAGGACGCATATTATCGTAATTAAAATGTACTTACCCAATATGATTCGGGGTACAAAAATCGAAGCAAAATCGGCTCTCGTTCGGGTTCTGTAGTAACACTGTACAATTATTTAAATCCAGGTCATTTTCTAATAAAAAAATTAAATTGAATTCCCGAAATTTATCCTAGGTCAATCTTGACCCTCGATCACTTACCCGAATTTCGAGTCGTCCTTGGGTACACTTTCTTCTCTTTTTCCTTTTTCTTTCTTTTTTTCTTTTCTTTTTCTTTTTCTTTTTCTTTTCTTTTTTTTCTTTTTTCTTTTTCTTCCTTCTCGACTACGGTGCCATTTTGGCCCGTTTGTCGTCGCTGGTGATTCCAGCCATCTCGTCGGCTGCTAGTAGGCTCAAAAGAACCGCCTCAGCTAGGGGAGTGCTCGGTTGGGCTGAATCGGCGCTAGGACATCGCCGTTCGCCATGACCGACACGATTTCTCCTCGGATCTTTCGGTCGTCGATTCGCCGGAGATAGGGACCGTCAGCGGGTGTCACCGGTACCAATGGAACTGCCGGGCTTCGCTCTTCCTTTTTCGACCGGTAGCTGGGCTCGTCACCCGTCAGTGGGTCGTCGGGGGGTTCGGGTTCCTATCGGGTTTTCGCGGGTCGGCTTCGGTTTCCGTTTTTCACTTTCTCTCCCCCCATTCTAGATTTTTTTATTTTCGTTTTTTTATTATTTATTTATTTATTTATTATTATTTTAATCAATTAAATATATTAAAAATACCCAAATATATCTAAAAAATATCTTAAAAATTATTATTTAATTCATTTAATCAATAAATGAATTTATCAGTCTATTTTCGTCTTTTCGGTATATTTTTCAATTATTTTCGGGATAATTTTTTGAATTAAAAAACCCCATTAATTTCGAATTAATTCCGATTAATTCCCATAAATTAATATCTAGATTAATTGGACTCGAAATTAAATATTTTCCTCGATATTGATCCAGATTTCACAAATTTCATATTTTAATGAAAATTTCTTATCGAATTTATATCGAATTTTGGTCTTTTGACCATTTTACCCTTGCACCTGTTCGGGACTAAATTAAATCGACTTTCTTTCATTAACCCACAATCTTTTCCCTATATTCAAATCCATATTTTCAGTCAACTCGATTAAATTCCTTAAACGAACTTGTTGAGTCCCTGCTTTCCCGATTTATCCATATTCGATTTTACGCACGTTATTTCGTTTCATCAATATTTATCAGATCCGAATCAACCATCTTATGAATCCATTAACATATAATAATGTCATACAATATGGAAATCATAAGGAATATCATACAAAAATGCATATCTCACCATCTCCCCTACTAAAAGAATTTGGTCCTCCAAATTAGAACCAAATCAATCGGTAAACAACTCCGGGTACTTCTCCCGTATCATGCTCTCTAGCTCCCGGGTAGTTTCCTCCGGAGTGTGATACTGCCACTAAACCTTCACTAGGGAGATTGTCTTGGATCGTAATACCTTCTCCTTCCTATCCAAATCCCTAACCGATCTCTCAACATATGTCATACTGCCACTGAGCTCTAACGACTCGTAGTGAATCACATGTGACGGATCCGGATGGTACTTTCGAAGCATAGAAACATGGAAGACACTGTGTACACCTGCCAACTCTGGTGGCAATGCCAATCTATAGGCCTTATCTCCCACTCGCTCCAAAATCTCAAAGGGTCCAATAAAACGACGGCTCAGTTTACCTTTCTTACCGAACCACATGATACCCTTGGAAGGAGAAACTCTCAAAAACACCGACTCACCCTCTGCAAACTCTAGTGGCCTGCGTCTCCTATCAACGTAACTCTTCTGTCGACTCTGAGCTGTCCGCAATCTATCGCATATCAATCTGACATCCTCAGTAGCCTGCTGAACCAAGTCGGGAGCAAATAACAGTCTGTCACCAATCTTTTCCCATCCAATAGGGGAACGACATCTGCACCCATACAGTGCCTCATACGGTGCCATCCCGATACTCGAGTGATAGCTGTTATTGTAGGTGATAGGCCCTAAGGGTATTACCTCAAGTGCACCGGTCGTAAAGTAATAATGGGATTTGAGTCCCGAGTTATTGTCCCACAGAGAAGTTGACTAGCCTAATTAACTACCGATAATCTTACCCTAAGTATATCCTAGCAAATTATGAAGTTTAAGTGGGTGATCTACTAAGTCTAAAGTTAAAAATACTGGAAAGCAATAAAATAAAAAGAACTAAATAAAATCGAGCAAAATTACTTGCAGTGCTCTACGCAATCAAAATAAAAAACCTACAAAAGAAATTAAAACAGTTAAAGCTAATCAACGCAATTAAAATAAAATACAAATATGGAAATAAAGAAAAAAATTAATTAAACTACAATTAAACTAACCTAAAATAAAATATGCATGCAATTAAGCTAATTTACTAAAAATGCACATTAAACTAAACTAGAAATCTAATAAAAATGAAGACTAAACTAAAAATGCATGAAACACATTAAATCTAAATTAATTCTAAATACCACTAATAAAATACTAAACCAAAATACAATCCTAAACATATAATATAAAATCAACTACTAACTAAAGATTAACAGTACAAATTAACTTAATATGCAAAGTTATTAAAACTAACCTACCAATTACTAACAACTAATTAAAAATTAAAACAACTACAAGCATGAAATAACAATTTAGATGGCCAAACAAGGCCTTAACGAATTTAAATAATCCATATCCCTCTATTCACTGTTCATTCTTCATTTCATTTTTATTTCCAGGTGAGGTCTCGGTTTGTCCTCTAGTCCAGGCTTTTGCCTGCTGTTCGACCTCCATTCTCGATCTGTCATGTAATACTGACACTGCAACTTGCTCCAGGCTGCTCTAGGTTAGCCATCTAACTGCACAAGCCCTCTAGCTGATCTTGTTCTGCTCCGGGTTGCTGTTCGTGCTCTCCAATCGGCCGGCAACCTCTGCATCAGTTGCTGTCCAGGTTCGCATATCTGTTGTATCCGATCTATCCACACCTTGCGGGTTGTCTTCTGCTCCAGGCGTTGCTTTCGATCTGCCCAGCTAACTACACACCTGCTTCCGCTGCTGTTCCTCACTCTCGTGCTTCTGCTCCAGGCGTTAGCGACTGCTTATGTTGATAGCTTCTGCTTTGTATTACTGCAACTGTTTCGGGTTGCAACAAACTTGCAGGACATGACCTTTGCTCTTGTTGTCCAGCATCAACATCCATCGTGCCATCACACAATGCAGCAGAAAACAATGAGCAATGCAGATTACAACAATCACAGAGATGAACAGTAACATTACACTAAAACAGAACATAACAGAGTGCATATGTAATTCCCGATCACTGCCATGGTTCGCTCAGTCCTTGCTCTGTGATGCATGGTGACAATAAGTAACAATAAGCAAGATGTAAATAAATAACTAACTAAAGGAAAAAAAATAGGAAATGTAGTGATGCACAAACACGAAATCGAGAAGGGAGAATGCAGTAAATAGAAACGGTAGCAAGCATTAATATGCAGTAAATAATGGCTTCTGTGTATTGCAAACAAAGTCAAATGAAATAAGGATAATCAAATAACAATGCATTACTAGATAAAAGTTCAAAAACTAAAAGAACTAAGTGAAGATTGACAACTAAAAAATTAGCCAAACTAACAATACCCGAATGCACATGAACCGGGAATCCATCATCCTCGGTTTGCATCAATTTCTTTTCCAACATGATTCGACATTGCTCTTGATGTGGAATAATGTTCAACATCCATCCACATCAAGGCACCAGAACTGAAATGGAGAAGAATGAATGAAAAAAAAAATTAAAAATTGTCACCCGAATACTCAAGAAGATAATAAACCAAGAACTAAGAAAATAAAGCTTGCTTTAACAAAAACAATCACAGTTGAGGAAAATCGAGAATGAAAAAAACAGAGGCAAACATTTTCCATTAACTTTCATTGAATCAAATGCAAAGGAAATACTTTTGATACAATGAACTACAAGTAACCAAGCAAAGAAAAAATGAAAAAGTTCATAAAACATTAAGAAAATGCCATGAACAGTAAAATTGATTGTTGAGAAAAAGCTACTCGAAAATTCCTAACAAAGGAAGCTTAGAAAATAACCTAAAAGATATTCTACCCTAAAAAATTACCAACCTCTTCAATTGCCATCTTTTTCTATTTATAAACACACTAGGGGTAAAATTATAATTTTTCATCCTAGATGAGTTGGCATTTTTTTGGCCTCTTGTCATCACACCATTGGTGTAAACCCCACAAATTTTCTACATTTAATTAGAGTATAAAAAAATGAGAATAACATATTTTAATGGAAGTACGAATATCTGTTGTAGGGCTCGAGAATATAGGAGCCGAGAAGCCCATGAAGGACCGGGAACTCAAAGATACAAGAAGTGATAAAGCGAATGCAAGTACGGAGGCATTAGAGAATTTTAATTTGTTAAATGGAAAATTGTGGATGTAAACACTTGTATCGAGAATTTACGAAGAATGATGGAATCCCGATACTATTTTATTTTCGGAATAAGGAGAGTTTCATGGAAGACATGGATATTATGCCCTTGGATAATTTTACAAGAAGATGTGTATATGTAGATATATATATACATGGGCGTACGTGTATGTATAAATATACATGACATTTAAATAGATAGGAAATAATATATATATATATATAACATATATATATATATTATGTAATGTATATTATTTAATATATAAGTATTAGTAAATGATAAATAAAGCATGAGACAAGAATTTATAAATGGAGACAAAACAAAAATAATAATAATAATAATACAAACAAACAAATATCTATCTACCTATTAATATAACATATATATATATGTTAATATAATATATATATTAATATTATATATATAATAGGTTGTACGGAATTGGCTTTTAAAGAAAGCCAATTCCGTCTCTGCTAATTGAAAAAAAGAAAGAAACAAATCAAAACAGAGAGGAGCTAGCAGGGGTGGGAAAACAAACCAAAGGGAGAAAAGAGAAGAGGGAAGAAAGAAAGAGAAGGGAGGAAGGCTGATCAGCTGAGAAAGAAGAGGAAGAAGGAGACTAAAGCAGAAAATGAAGCTGGAAGGAGAAGAAGCATGAACCGAGGAAGAAGAAGGAAATAGGAGCAGCTGGAAAATTTGCAGCAGACCGAGATTGAGGAGTGAAGCAGAACCCGAAAAGAAAATCTGGAGCAGGAAAGCCGACCGGGGGGGAAAAAAAAGAAAGAAAGGAAGGAAGGTGTAGATCGAGGAAAAGGGAGTTGCTGCTGGAGGTGGAACCGAGAGGCAGGGGATGACTGACTGGAGCAAACCGAGGCTTGATTGAATCGATGTAAAACCTGAAACGAAAACAGAGCAGGAATGTAGCAAGCTGAAGCAGGGAACTGTGAGGGAGCTGAGTTGAGGCAGACCGGGAGCTGAGGAAGAAAGGAAATTAAAGCTCCATTGAGGCAGACCGAGAGCTGCAGTAAAACGGCAGCATGGGGCTGCAGACCTTCACCCCTCAGCTGGAGTTGGACGAAACAGGGGAAGGGGTCGGCTGAAGCCTTGGACCCCTGGAACAGTGGCAGCTTCTTGGTGGCAGAATGGTGGTTCCACCTTGCGGACTGCATTGGAACAGCAACAACTGCTGCTGGTTTCTTCATTTTTTTCATCCGATGAGATTGGAAGAAAAGCAAAAAAAAGAGGAAGAAAAGAGGTAAAAATATATGTATATATGTATATTCAAATTGTACATGTATATAGATAGGTGATTGTGTATAAGCATGATGAGGTAAAGTATATATATGTATATAAATGTATGTATATTCATTGTAAATGTAGATAGATGGGTGGTAGATACAAGCATGTTAGTTATAGATTAAATTAGACAAAAATGGAATGATGAGAAGTAGGCAAAGAAATATATATTAGTGATATTGAATAATGGAGACAAGTGATAATATATATATATATGTATATATGTGAATAAAAATATATATATATTTGGGTATATACATATAGGTGTGTATGATGAAAGGGTATGTTAGTATATGTACATATATTTGACAAATGAATAAGGAAAGCCAAGGATAAAATAAATATGAGTATATACTTAGGTGTATATACATATAGGAGTATATGAAAAATGCGTATATACTTGGGTGTATATACAAATGAGTGTATAAAATAAATGTGTGTGTTTTAGTATATGTACAAACAAGGATATATATATATATATGTGATAAGAAAAAAAAATAGAAAACAATGATATATATATATATATAAGAGTGTATATATATATATATATTATGTGCATATACATATGAGTGTATATAGGATGAATTTGTGCTAGTATATAGATATATATATACAAAGAATGTATTTATGAGATAGGTAAAGAGTGAAAACAAATAAATATATATATATATATATACATATATGCATATGGGAGTGTATATATATATATATGTATTTATGTGTACATACATGTAGAGGTATATAATAAGGTGTATGTCAATAATTGTACATACAAAATAATGTGGTAGGGGAAAATATATAAACGTGCGTGTTGACTTAGATACGTAAAATAATACGTACACACACAGTAGTAACGAATAGGTTACGATTTTAACCCAATTCGGGCAATTCGCACGAATAGAGTGCTAAATATACGATTTCGGTGTAGGTGATCGTAGAAGGAATTAAGGGAGGTACTAAGAGGCGTCACCACTTGAGCACAGAGATTTCGATAGATCGAGGTAAGGGTGTAATTTAAGATGGTAATGGTATCCCTACCCTTAGACTCCGATTTATTTATGTGTTTTCGTGCCTTCTCGTGCAACCCTTAATTGTAAAATAAAACCCAACACCTAATAAGCCCAAGATTTATTTGATCATGTTTTTGAGAGAAAGAAATGCTATATGAGATTAAATGCATAGTTTTAAACATGAATGCTGAATAAATATCATGGTTTCGACTTATGTATAATTGCTTTTATGTTTCTGAATGAAATGAAATTTGGTATGTGAGCCTATGTTTGAGAAATGAAATTTGTTTTCGAAAAGCGATTGTGGGGGCCACCTCTTGAGTCCTACGGGAACAAAGTGCCACACCGTCTTTCTATTTTATGAAAGAGTTTTCAGATTTCAAGAATTTGATTTTATTACTCGATATGAGTTAATGAGCTATAAAAACCCAAGTAAGATTTTGAAAACTCTGTTTTAAGACAAAAAGGGCATTGTATAGTGGAATTGTGGGGGTTACCTCTTGAGTCCAACGGGAGCAAAGTGCCACACAGTCTATGTTACTGTGGGGGTTACCTCTTGAGTTCTGTGGGAGCAAAGTGCCACGCAATTTCCACAATGACATGTGAACGTGGGGGTTACCTCTTGAGTCCGACGGGAGCAAAGTGCCACGCGGTTCACAAAGACATACGATCGTGAGGGCCACCTCTTGAGATCTGTGGGAGCAAAGTGCCACACAGTCTGTGTGACTGTGGGGGGGCCACCTCTTGAGTCCTACAGATGCAAAGTGCCATACGGTCAATGCATTTTTGTCGTGTGTGCCTTTGTGGCGTATATGAATGTATATGAATCCTGCCTTCGGGCATATTTATGACTTCCCTCTATAAGTTATCCAAATCTCCATCCGATATGAACTATGCTAAATGATTTTGATCCTCCGATATATGTTTTTGCATCAGTTATGCTTTTAAAGTTCTATCGGTTTTGAAATAATTTGGAGTTCGGTGTGTTTCGATAGTTTGTGATGTAACTAAATAGATTTGTCCTTCGAAATTATATTTCTATCGATTGTGTTTTATATATACGCTTCTTGGAATTTATGTGATATTTGTAAAGAAACGTCATCTCTTAGTTTTATCATGCATTAAATGTGATTTAACTACCATGATCATTTTAAATGCATTTCTTACTGGGTTTTTTCCCGAAAGCTCACCCCTCTACCTTTCAGATTATTTGCAGTGATCTATAGACGCTATTTGCCTCGTACACGACGTAGGCTGGTAGGAAAGAGTTACCCTAGGCTACTTTTTATACACGCAGTCAAGGTATACAATTACATTCCTTTACCAGACAATTTGTACGCACAGACATATATTGGGAATGTCTTGTTGGGATGTAATTTGTAAGGAAACGATGTAGAGAATATGATTCTTCGGACTAGGTTGTAAGATGATTGGTATTAATCGATATGAATGTATCGAGTTGCAAATGTTGATTTGGAAAGTATGCTTGATAGTTGTGGATATCTAGTATTGTTAAAACAAATGAATTGCAGGTGGGTAGGCTCATATGTAAGTCGTTATGCTGTCGAAATTTCTATCGACCATATAGGTCAAAATATGGAATTTAAATATATTTACGGATTAAGAATTAGAAAAAGCGATTTGACACTGAACAGGAATGCAACCTAAGTGAATAAGGGAATAAGTGGGTAAATTAAATTCAAAAAAAAATTCTCCGATTTTCAAAGGTCAAGGGTTGTTACAATTGGCTCCTCGAAAAGATATTTCCATGTCATCGATCTTCTTGTCTAATTGGATGTGCTAGGTGGCATGGCTCGTGTTGTCCGCGTGGCTCAATCTCGATTTTAGCCCAATTCTGGTCTATTTTTCTACCGAAATATTCAAAATTCATCCGGATTTAATTTATCTGCAAACATGAGAATTTTAATTAGATAAAGGGGATAATTAACAAAATAAATTTGGGATTTAAATAATTAATTAGGAAATTAAGCACAAATAATTCTAAAAATATAGAATTATCACACCCTCAAACTTGAGCTTTTATGTCACGACCCAAACTACCCAAAAATCAGAGTTAATTTTTCGCGTTTTATTATTTTCTTACTTAAATTCTTACCTGTCTTCTGATCGTGACCACACTCCACTGACAAATTGGGTTGTGCGTCAATGCCAGTCCCACCAATCATTTACCATATAACTTAATTCTTTCTCAGTCATTTATAAGTATTTACCATATTTATACATCCCCTAAAGTTACTTACAAACATGTTACTGTGCTATGCTTATTTAGATACAATTTATACAATACCTTAAATGATGGGCAGCAGCGGATATCCGGAATGCAGTACTGAGTCGCCTCAACGTCTACTGGAGATTATCTGTGGGAGAAAATGAAAGGGGTGAGCACATCAAGCTCAGTAAGGCAATCCTACGAACAAGTAGGTAACCATACTACCTACATGAACATGGTGCCGTGCATAAACCACCCTTTCTCCACACATTTTAAAACAGATGATATGAGTTATGATGTTATGTAAAACACGTTCGCATGGAAAATTCAACATGCAACTCATTTTAAATTATTTCTTTTTCATTTAAAAATTTCACAATAAAGTTAGGACTCGACCCCTCCTTCGGGTGATCCTGACTCACACAAAATCATGAAAATCCGTTTACATCACATATGGGTTTAAAAAGCATGGAAATAACCATCATGCACATTTAATTTAAAACCCGGTTTGATCTCATCAAAATCGTCGACATGCGAGACTAGGCAACATCTGTATATCGGCAATAACCAGGACTATGGCCATGTGTGTCCTCGTGAGTTCCTCTGCTACACGGATCCTAGTGTGCGGGTTCTCACCATGATCGGGAACTGTCCGGGAGGTGGGTCACTCCATCTCGTCGGTCTTATCCGGTCCCATGCATCCGAAGATGCCAACGTATCACAAAGATACAAATGTATCATAAAGATACCACACGGTACATCGTACTCCGTGCTACTTGCACGGTACATCGTACTCCGTGGACCCCCAGCCTTATCCCTCTTTCGGGCTCATCAGCTGGACCTCCAACCCTTATCCCTCTATCGGGCTCATCAGGTTGTTTTAACATTAAACCGTATTGCCATGTCTCAAAACGCACGTGCGAGCCTATTTAATCGGTGACACACAGTCTACCCGATGCTCCAAGCACGGCTCATCGCATGTTCTCATAAAATCAGTGCCAGCGATACTCAGCACTCTGTATGCAAACCATGTAAAAATCTGGTGCGGGCGAAGCTCCAACACCCTGTCTCAAAAATCATATAAAAATATGGTGCGAGTTAGACTCTAGCACCCTATCACGAAAATCATATATATATGTATACAAATCTGGTGAAAGTTGGACTCCAGCACCTATGCATGTAAAACTCTAGTGCGAGCTCTCGCTCTAGCATTAATGCATGCATCACCCAAATCAAAACATCGTGCGAGCTGAACTCTAGCACGTCACATGTCAATAAAAACACGTAGGCGGCTCTGTTTCCTCAAAACTCAAAACAATTATATCGTTGAAAGTATGCAATGCTGTGCATTTTCTTTCAAAGTTAGCCAGCCTACTCATGCATGCATTTAAAATGTCTCCAGAACGAGCAGAAACCTCTTGTTCTTGCTCCTCCCAAATTTTTCCTAAATTTGTAAATTTTACCGTTAACAAGGGTATTTTGATAATTTGCCCATTTGGGCACTAAAATTATTATTTGACCTCTAAACCCTTCAGATAATTTTTAAATGATTGCAAATGAACTTAAAATTTCGTAAAGTTACCTCTAGCAGTCTGCAGAATTTCCTTACCTTATTTTCCTGTCGAGTCTGACCTTTCCTTTTCCACTATTGTCTCGTCGCGCAGTCCGATATGCTCCCAATCAAATGCCCGGAACTGCGTATCAATATTCCTCAGGTCAGATATTATACAACTTAATTGTATATAATACTTTCTGGGCTTACTTTATATCATTGGGCCCATTTATCCCTATTGGGCCCGATTGCACCTTAATGGGCCTTAATCGGCCTTAAGCCCGTTTTCCACTTAATTTTTTACATTATCGAGGCCTATTGGGCTCATTGGGCCCACCAACAATTTCTTGGGCCTCATTCTAACTCTCGAATAGCTAAATTTATTATTTACGACAATATATCTAAATTTCCAAAATTTAATTCAATTTATGCGGAATTTATATTCATATCACGCATAACGATGTAAATTATCGTAAATAAGGGTTACTTACCCGAGATTCCATGCTAGTACTCAAATCGAGGTTGTCTCGAGCTCTCGTGTGATGCCAATTGTCGAGCTACACAATTCCACAATTTTTCGGGTAAGTTTTCAGTTGAAAATTAATTAAATAAAATATTCCAAAATTTAAATCGGTCAATTTTGACCGCTTATCGACTTACCCGTAGCTCGATTGCATCACCGGGATTTTTCTCCAATTTTTCCTCTTTTTCTTTTTCCCTTTTTCTCTTTTTTCTTGGCTAAATCGGTTCAGTCCGATTTAGACCAGTTCGGACCGCCGGTTCACCCCGGTTCACTCCGGTTTACCGCCTTGCCGACCGGTTCTTCGCCGGCTTCCACTGCCAGTGGCTCCGCAAGGTCGTCCGCAACACGAATCTACGCTCAGTTTCGGTCAGGGTCGCCGAAACGCACCGGTCCGGCTCTTCTCCCTCGACGTCGGAAACCCATTTCTTCTTTTAGCCGTCGCCGGCGATTCCCGTCGTTTCGTTGGCTGCTACTGGTGCAGAAAGAACCGCTGTCGCCTGGGCTTTCAGAATCTGGCCTCGGTTCCGCCTGAATCGCCGCCGTTCGCCGCCGGTGACCATTTCTTTCCCGCGGCCTTCTCCTCCGTTTTTCGGCGTTCTCCGGTGTCCTTGGTGTGCGTCACCGGTGGCAGATGACTCACCTGGCGTCGGGCTTCCTTCGCCGGCCCTCGCCTGGGGTCCCTGGCCGCCGGTGGTTCGTCGGGCTTCCTCGGTCGGCTGCTTCGTTTTCCGTTTTCTGCTTCTCTTTCTCTCTCCCCGACCCATTTTCTCTCTTTTTTTTTGTTTTCAGATTCACTTTTATTATTATTATTATTATTATTATTTATTTTAATTATTACACTATTTATTAAAATACTCTATAAAAATCCAAAATATCTACAACTTATATTATTTTATTCCAAATTTAATCTATTTAATTTAATTTAATTTATTAATTACATTTTAACCCTTTTTCGGGTATAATTTCTCTGTATTTTCGGGATATTGTCCCGAATGACTTTTCGGTATATTTTTCGATTATTTTCGGGATTATTTTTCTGAACTAAAAATTTCGATTAATCCCGATTAATTCCAATAAATTAATATCTTGATCAATTTAATCCAGAATAAATTTATTTCACCTTTATTGACCAAGATTCTCAATCCATTATTTTTAATTAAATTTCCTTATCGAATTTACACTGGCTTTCAGTCTTTTGACCGTTTTACCCTTACACATGTTCGGGATTAATTTAACCCGACTTCCCTTCACGAATACTCATTTATTTCGTATTTTAATTAAATTCGGGTCTTACAAATCTCCCCCACTTAAGGAATTTGGTCCTCCAAATTAGAACCAATTCATATGAGTCTATAGACTACTTCGGGTACATTAATCGTATCATACTTCTTTAATTCTCATGTGACCTTTTTCCAGAGTGTAACACTATCAAAGGACTTTAATTAGGGAGATCGTCTTAAACCTCAATACTTTCTCTTTCTTGTTTAATGCCCGAATCAACTTCTTCAATATACTTATATTTACATTAAGCTGAACTGTTGGATCTCATATCCTGTCACTTATGCTAGATCTGGATAGTATTTCCGAAGCATCAAAAGATGGGACACGTTGTGGGTGCCTGCTTATTCAAGTGAAAATGCCACCTACAGGTCTTATCTTCCACTTGTCCAATCTCTCAAAAGATTCAATCCAGCGAAACTCAATTTACCTTCTTCCAGAAGTTCGCTATGTCCTTATTCTCTTAGGACAAGAAACATTTCAACCATACTAATTCACCCTCGGTGAATTTCAATACTTTTCTATCTGCTCTGAGGTGTTCTTAATCTCTCATCCTTAACTAAACATCCTCAAAGACTTATTACCCAAAGTCGAAAATAATTCTATCTGTCACCCACTTTTCTTATCCAATTTGGGGAACAACCCCTACAGCCATACACTGCCTCATATCTTGTTATCCCAATACTCAAGTGGCAACTGTCACTCTATCGACTATCATCTAAATAGCCTCATAATTCATCTGGGTTCTCTGTAACCCATCACGACATTCATAGAGACTTGCTCTCATTTTTTGTGCCGTGTCGATATAGGTAGAGGCTGCAATAATCTCTGCAGACTTTTTAATACTCTACCATACTCTGCTGACCTACTAGGAACTTTTCCACAATCTCTACCATGTCTCTTTTCATATCTGACCACCAATACCTTTTTCGAGATTTCATATACATATTCGTTACTTTTCGTATGCATTGCATATCCCGAAGAATGAGCTTCTGACAATATTACTATCCCATCAACTGTGGTCCTGGGGAGCACTTATACTGTCTCTGAACCTAACTGTAAATCATTATCATACTCTCTGAACTGTGTCACTGTACCCTTCTGAATCTGACCCCAAACTATCGACATCATGCGGATCATCACGCTAAGCCTGTCAAATCCAGGCACTCTCATCCGGTTCTAATCATCAGGCTAGCTGTCACACAATCACTGTCATCATCAGAAGGGATCACATCACTACTGAGGCTCACAACTGCTTTAGCAGCTCACGCTCCCTGACCATCATATATGGTACCATCCCGAGGCTCTTTATACTCAAGGCATTAGCCATCACATTAGCCTTTCCTGGGTGGTACAATTTTCACAAATCAAAATCCCTCAGAAGCTCCAACCCACTATGTATTCTCATATTCGCCTTTTTCTGTGAAAATAGATACTTGGGACTTTTATGATCAGTGCATATCCACAATTCCTCATCGTGTACCTAGTAGTGCCATCTACTCAGTACAAATACTATCGCTGCCAACTTTTAAATCATGGGTCAGATAGTTTCTTTCGTGATCAAGGAGTTGTCTGACTCCAAAATTGACTATCTTCCCATTATACATCAATACACAGCTCTTTCATTATTTTAAGTCATTCATACACACTGAGGAACCTCTTGAGCTGTTGGGTATAGTAAAAATAATCACGGTGGTCAGTTCATACTTCATTACACCAAATTAATGTCACATCTATCATCTTATTTATCATCTCATTCAAAGACCACATTTTCTTAGTTAAACGTGTCAACCAAGTAGACCATATTGAGAACTCGCAACAACCCATTTGTAAAAGCAATTTTCCAATTGTTGCTTATAATTTACCCTGGACTTTAAATACACCCAGCATATCATCGATAATGATGATTACAAATCGACCCAATCCTTGACTTATTTACGCATAAGCGTATAAGATCCTTCAAAATCGCTTACGTTTTCAGGTACTAACCTGCGTCATCTATTTTTCTTATCTTAACGGCTCTTATCAAATTTTACTATGTTAGTCTTTATGATTTGTCGCATTTTAATATTCTTATCGTCTTAGTAAAGGTATCCTAATGCTAAAGGTATTTATTACGACGATCGATTCACGCTATAAGTTATATATATATATTTCTAGACGATGTCAAGTCTTCAGGCGGGGAGGTATTTTGAAATACCTTTATCAACCTTCAGACTTAACCACATAGACTGGTTATGGTTATATCCATCTTTATCCTTGGTTATAATTTATATTCCCTACTTATCACTTAATCCCAATTACTTCGCATATTAAGGGTATTCCTTACCTAGAATATGTCTCTTACTCCAATACATCTTGTATTTAGGATCTATCTTATCTTAAAGATTATCTCCTTTCGTATATCCCTCATGACAAAACTCTTTCATTATTCATTCCGTGAGTACAATCCTTTACTCCTTTAATTTCAACTGTTGCACCCCTTTTTATCACTTGTCAACACTTACAGTATACTTTTCAGTGATGTTTTCACCCCTGTTTTCAACTTAAAATCTCTATATCCATATTCCGTTAATTAATCCTCCTCTATTGGGTACTCATTTGTTAGTATTGTGCCCAATGATGTATGCATTCATGCCTTTTACTCACTTATATGCGAATGAAGGTGGTATGAATAAATGTGTGGCACCAGGATCAATGAACATATGTACTTCATTATTCATAACAAGTGTGGTATCTCACACCACATCCATGAAACATCAATAATGTCCTGGTCCAAGACATCCTCTCGCCTTCGTCCAACAGCCTACTTTCCTTTTTCTTTTCGGCTATGGCCTCCCTTTTCGTTGCAGCTATACCAACGAAGTTTTTCTCTGTCTCTTTACTTTTCTGTGGGGCGATCTCGCCCAACTCTGTACAATCAAAATCAATGGTCCGTCTTACCACATTTAACGGCCATTTTCATCAATACAGTGTAGGTATAGACCCTCCTTCCGTGGTCTCCACCACACATTCCACACTGCTTATAGTGCTTACACTGCTACACTGCTTCGTAGCAGGTCGGGGTCCTCCAATCACAATGCCCCTCAAGAGTGCCAGAATTGGATGCACTGGGGTCTTACCAATTATCTTACTCCATGACTCGTCAAATTAAATCTTTTACCAATTACCATTTTTCCATTTTAACATCTTTGTCATTTCTCGATTCTCTTTTCTGTCTCTATTTCAGCCCTCAAATCCCATGCATACTCTGAGCAATTTGCTCCCAAAATATTCTCCACACTCCGCTCCAACCTCGCGAAGCGTGTCTCAATACTGTCCGATCACTCTGTCGGACTCTGAGAGGCAAGCTCAACATTAACCTCTATTTCAATCTCATTCCGATTCTCATAGGTCAACTCATCATGACTTAGCAGACTCAGGTCTACCTCTACGACCTCTGCCTCGTGCACTATCTCATCTAACGGGACTCATATTAGGCATTCCTGCATTCTCAACCATTTCTTAGTTAAAGCCCATCTCGATATACACTATTGTATCTAACCAAGCACAGTAACACGGGGATGTAATTTCCTAATTACTGACATTGACACACATCAGACCAACCTGGCTCTGATACCACCTTTATATGTCACGACCCAAACTACCCAAAAATCAGAGTTAATTTTTTGCGTTTTATTATTTTCTTACTTAAATTCTTACCTGTCTTCTGATCGTGACCACACTCCACTAATAAATTGGGCTGTGCGTCAATGCCAGTCCCACCAATCATTTACCATATAACTTAATTCTTTCTCAGTCATTTAGAAGTATTTACCATATTTATACATCCCCTAAAGTTACTTACAAACATGTTACTGTGCTATGCTTATTTAGATACAATTTATACAAGTGTATATACCTTAAATGATGGGCAGCAGCGGATATCCAGAATGCAGTACTGAGTTACCTCAACATCTACTGGAGATTATCTGTGGGAGAAAATGAAAGGGGTGAGCACATCAAGCTCAGTAAGGCAATCCTACGAACAAGTAGGTAACCATACTACCTACATGAACGTGGTGCCGTGCATAAACCATCCTTTCTCCACACATTTTAAAACAGATGATATGAGTTATGATGTTATGTAAAACACGTTCGCATGAAAAATTCAACATGCAACTCATTTTAAATCATTTCTTTTTCATTTAAAAATTTCACAATAAAGTCAGGACTCGACCCCTCCTTCGGGTGATCCTGACTCACACAAAATAATGAAAATCCGTTTACATCACATATGGGTTTAAAAAGCATGGAAATAAACATCATGCACATTTAATTTAAAACCCGATTTGATCTCATCAAAATCGTCGACATGCGAGACTAGGCAACATCTGTATATCGGCAATAACCAGGACTATGGCCATGTGTGTCCTCGTGAGTTCCTCTGCTACACGGATCCTAGTGTGCGGGTTCTCACCATGATCGAGAACCGCCCGGGAGGTGGGTCACTCCATCTCGTCGGTCTTATCTGATCCCATGCATCCGAAGATGCCAACGTATCACAAAGATACCACACAGTACATCGTACTCCATGCTACTTGCACGGTACATCGTACTCCGTGGACCCCCAGCCTTATCCCTCTTTCGGGCTCATCAGCTAGACCTCCAACCCTTATCCCTTTACCGGGCTCATCAGGTTGTTTTAACATTAAACCGTATTGCCATGTCTCAAAACGCACGTGCGAGCCTATTTAATCGGTGACACACAGTCTACCCGATGCTCCAAGCACGGCTCATCGCATGTTCTCATAAAATCAGTGCTAGCGATACTCAGCACTCTGTATGCAAACCATGTAAAAATCTGGTGCGAGCGAAGCTCCAACACCCTGTCTCAAAAATCATATAAAAATATTGTGCAAGTTAGACTCTAGCACCCTATCACGAAAATCATATATATATGTATACAAATCTGGTGCGAGTTGGACTCCAGCACCTATGCATGTAAAACTCTAGTGCGAGCTCTCGCTCTAGCACTAATGCATGCATCACCCAAATCAAAACATCGTGCGAGCTGAACTCTAGCACGTCACATGTCAATAAAAGCACGTAGGCGGCTCTGTTTCCTCAAAACTCAAAACAATTATATCGTTGAAAGTATGCAATGCTGTGCCTTTTCTTTCAAGGTTAGCCAGCCTACTCATGCATGCATTTAAAATGTCTCCAGAACGAGCAGAAACCTCTTGTTCTTGCTCCTCCCAAATTTTTCCTAAATTTGTAAATTTTACCCTTAACAAGGGTATTTTGGTAATTTGCCCATTCGGGCACTAAAATTATTATTTGACCTCTAAACCCTTCAGATAATTTTTAAATGACTGCAAATGAACTTAAAATTTCGTAAAGTTACCTCTAGCAGTCCGCAGAATTCCCTTACCTTATTTTCCTGTCGAGTCTGACCTTTCCTTTTCCACTGTTGTCTCGTCGCGCAGTCCGATATGCTCCCAATCAAATGCCCGGAACTGCGTATCAATATTCCTTAGGTCAGATATTATACAACTTAATTGTATTTAATACTTTCTAGGCTTACTTTAAATCATTTGGCCCATTTATCCCTATTGGGCCCGATTGCACCTTAATGGGCCTTAATCGGCCTTAAGCCCGTTTTTCACTTAATTTTTTACATTATCGAGGCCTATTGGGCTCATTGGGCCCACCAACAATTTCTTGGGCCTCGTTCTAACTCTCGAATAGCTAAATTTATTATTTACGACAATATATCTAAATTTCCAAAATTTAATTCAATTTATGCGGAATTTATAATCATATCACGCATAACGATATAAATTGTCATAAATAAGGGTTACTTACCCGAGATTCCATGCTAGTACGTAAATCGAGGCTATCTCGAGCTCTCATTTGATACCAATTGTCGAGCTACACAATTCCACAATTTTTCGGGTAAGTTTTTAGTCGAAAATTAATTAAATAAAATATTCCAAAATTTAAATCGGTCAATTTTGACCGCTTATCGACTTACCCGTAGCTCGATTGCATCACCGGGATTTTTCTCCAATTTTTCATCTTTTTCTTTTTCCCTTTTTCTCTTTTTTCTTGGCTGAACTGGTTCAGTCCGGTTCAGATCGGTTCGGACCGGTTCTCCGTCGGCTTCCACCGCCAGTGGCTCCACAAGGTCGTCCCCAGCACGAATCTACCCTCGATTTCGGTCAGGGTCGTCGGAACGCAGCCGGTCCGGCTCTTCTCCCTCGGCGTCGAAAACCCATTTCTTCTCTTGGCCGTCGCCGACGATTCCCGTCGTTTCGTTGGCCGCTACTGGTGCAGAAAGAACCGCCGTCGCCTGGGCTTTCAGAATCTGGCCTCGGTTCCGCCCGAATCGTCGCCGTTCGCGCCGGTGACCATTTCTTTCCCGCGGCCTTCTCCTCCGTTTTACGGCTTTCTCCGGCGTCCTTGGCGTGCGTCACCGGTGGCAGACGACTCACCTGGCGTCGGGCTTCCTTCGCCGGCCCTCGATTGGGGTCCCTGGCCGCCGGTGGTTCGTCAGGCTTCCTCGGTCAGCTGCTTCGTTTTTCGTGTTTTGCTTCTCTTTCTCTCTCCCCGACCCATTTTCTCTCC
Source organism: Firmiana major (assembly GCA_033439115.1). Lineage (NCBI taxonomy): Eukaryota > Viridiplantae > Streptophyta > Magnoliopsida > Malvales > Malvaceae > Firmiana > Firmiana major. Next base: position 37,296,102 of record CM065909.1, read on the forward strand.
TTTTTTTTTCAGATTCACTTTTTTATTATTATTATTATTTATTTTAATTATTACACTATTCATTAAAATACTCTATAAAAATCCAAAATATCTACAACTTATATTATTTTATTCCAAATTTAATCTATTTAATTTAATTTAATTTATTAATTACATTTTAACCCTTTTTCGGGTATAATTTCTCCGTATTTTCGGGATATTGTCCCGAATGACTTTTCGGTATATTTTTCGATTATTTTCGGGATTATTTTTCTGAACTAAAAATTTCGATTAATCCCGATTAATTCCAATAAATTAATATCTTGATCAATTTAATCCAGAATAAATTTATTTCACCTTTATTGACTAAGATTTCTCAATCCATTATTTTTAATTAAATTTCCTTATCGAATTTACATCGGCTTTCGATCTTTTGACTGTTTTGTCCTTACACGTGTTCGGGATTAATTTAACCCGACTTCCCTTCACGAATACTCATTTATTTCGTATTTTAATTAAATTCGGGTCTTACATTTTGCTTGTCCTCAAGCAAAACAAAATGATTGTAGGAATGACAAGTACAAAACACAATAATTTCCCCAATATTATCCTCGAAGAAAAAGTACAAACTATGAAATCAAAGACTCACAATTACAAGTCCAGCACTTAGAATTATTCAATCATAAGTCCTAACCCAAATTGGAGTCCTCGTGAGTGCGTGAAAAATGTCTAAGTCACTTCTCAGTACATTATCCGGATCAGATTATGCAAACACAGTGAATGCAAAGTCAATGACATGTGATCATTCCCATAAGTTTGCTTTTCACTTCTCTCTCCACTAATGTAGTCACACTTAACTAAAGATCTTTAGGACTTCATTAGGCTTATAATGTAAGGCTGGGGCTAAGGTATGATAAAGTCGATTTAGGTTTAATTACCCCTTAACATGCATTACTTCTAGGATCTCAATGTAAGAGCTCAAATCATTTCCTCCAAACTTATTTACTTTATTCTATTTTTGTATTTTCTTTTTTCTTCTTTTCTTTTTCTTTTTCTTTCTTTTTCAATTTTTTTTTTTTACATACTCCTTCACTATCACTTAATACCCATATAGCTCACAATATATCCCAATGACCTTTCATGCTTTTGGGGTAAGGGATAGGAAAAAAGTATTTAAGCTAAGGAAAATATGCAGGTGTATTTACAAAGAAAAGCTTATTTGGCCCAGATGGGTGACTAAGGGTAGAATATGTACAAGGAAGGCAAGAAAGGGTCAAACGATCCAAAGATGGCCTAAATCATCTCCCTAATTAAGTGTGATCTAATATTTCACCTCGAGATTAGATCAAACAAATTCTAGAATATGATGCACAATATCAATTGAACAAATGCAATCCTATGTACACATAAGCTTTCTCTAAATAAATATACAGATTCATGACATGACATGTGCATAAGATGAGGCAATCACAATCAGAATTAAGACAAATTTAATAATTCAACTTCATGCTTTTCCTATAATCATGCTTCTCAGTCAATCAAAGTCAAACTAAATCATGGGGTCATATTATCGAAATATGGGAAAACTACATGCTAAGCACTAAATCATCTAAAAATCAAGCAATTTAAGCTCGTATTATCGAAAAACTTTTGAAAATTCTTTCTCAGAGTTTCAAAAAATTTTTAAAAATTTTTCCAATTTTTTCACAAAATGCTCAAGTGATATCCCCTCCCCCAAACTTAAAGTGCACAGTGTCCCTAGTGTGCAGATAATATAAGAATTTAAACTCAAGAATAGAGTACTCCCCTTTCATATAATGATGAACAACTGAAGCTTGATTGAAAAGGTAATTCTAGAAAAGCAATCTGCAAAATAAATAAATAAAGAAACAACAAAAAAGAAAAGAACAGTACAAAAAGAAAAATGAAGCTAAGTAGCAGGATCAAAAGTAGGAGGGTCAGCTAAAGTGGTCACAGAATGCTGACGATCAAACCCTCCCCTAAAATAGTGTTTCAGTCTGCCCCTATTAACCTTAAAGGGTTGATTCAAGGTCTCATCCAGAATTTCAATGGCTCCATAGGGGAATACTTGTGTAATGGTAAAGGGACCTGACCACCTAGACTTAAGCTTTCCTGGAAACAACTTCAAGCGTGAATTAAACAACACAACTTGCTGGCCTGGCTCGAAGTGTCTCTCCTTAATTTTCTTATCATACCATCAGTTAGTCTTTTCTTTGTAGAGCTTAGCATTCTCATATGCCTATAACCTGAACTCATCTAACTGATTGAGCTGTAGCAGCCTCTTCTACCCTATTGCCTCTAAGTTGAAATTCAGATTCTTAAGGGCCCAGTAGGCCTTGTGCTCAAGCTCTACTGGTAGATGACAGGCTTTAACATAAACAAGCTGATAAGGGGACATTCCTAAAGGTGTTTTGAAAGGCTATCCTATAGGCCCAAAGTGCATCATCTAACCTAATGGACCAATCCTTCCTACTTGGGTTCATTGTTTTCTCCAATATCTCCTTAATTTCCCTATTAGACAACTCTACTTGGCCACTCGTCTGCGGGTGATAAGTAGAGGCTACCTTATGTTTGACCCTATATTTCTTTAACAGCCCATCAAAACTTTGATTGCAAAAGTGAGATTTTCCATCACTAATGATAACCCTAGGTGTGCCAAATCGTGTGAAAATATTCTTCTTTAAAAACCTTACTACTACCTTAACATCATTAGTTTGTAAAGCCATCGCTTCAACCCATTTCAACACATAGGCCACAGCCACTAAAATATAGAGATTGCCATATGAAGGAACAAATGGTCCCATGAAATCAATACCCCAGACATCAAAGAGTTCTACTTCTAAAATATTAGTCAGAGGCATCTCATTTCTCTTAGAAATATTACCTACCCTCTGACATCTATCACATTTCAGCACATAGTAGTGGGCATCCTTAAATAACGTGGGCCAGTAATATCCAGATTACAAAACCTTGGCCGCTGTCCTCTCTTTTCCAAAGTGCCCTCCATAATCAGAAGAATGACAATGTCTAAGTATATCTTCTACTTCTTCCATGGGAACACACTTTCTCAAAATTTGATCTTTACATTGCTTGTATAAGAAGGGTTCATCCCAAACATAATACTTGACATCACTCAAAAACTTTTTCTTTTGCTGGGCAGTCAAATCAGGTGGCATCACGTTGCTCACCAGATAATTTACAAAATCAGTGTACCAGGGCAATTAGGAGTGCCTGAAAGTAAATAGCTGCTCATCAGGAAAGGACTCATTAATAGCTGTACCATCTTCTTTAAATCCATTCTCTAACCTAGATAGATGGTCAGCAACCTGATTCTCCATACCTTTCCTGTCCCTAATCTCCAAGTCAAACTCCTGTAGTAGGAGAATCCATCTAATCAGCCTCGGCTTTGCATCCTTCTTGGAGACTAAGTACTTAATGGCAACATGATCAGTAAAAACTATTACCTTAGCACCAATGAGATAGGAGCAAAACTTATCAAAAGCAAATACTACGGCTAACAACTCCTTCTCGGTAGTAGCAGAGTTTAACTTGGCCTCATTCAGAGTTTTGCTTGCATAGTAGATAGCATAAAAGACTATTCCTTTTCTTTGTCCTAGTACAGCCCCAACAGCATAATCACTTGCATCACACATAAGCTCAAAAGGTAAACTCCAATCTGGAGCTATGATTACAAGGGCTGTAACTAATTTCTCCTTCAAAGTCTTAAATGCTCCTAAGCATTGTTCATTAAAGCAAAATGTAGTGTCCTTTTCCAGGAGATTACATAAAGGCTTAGATATTTGAGAAAAATCCTTAACGAACCTTCTGTAAAATCCTGCATGGCCCAGGAAACTTCTAATTCCTTTAATAGATGTAGGGGGAGGTAACTTCTCAATAATTTTCACCTTAGCTTTATCCACTTCTATCCCCCCAACAAAAATTTTGTGCCCAAGCACTATACCTTCTTTCATCATAAAGTGGCATTTCTCCCAATTAAGCACTAACTTCGTTTCTTTGCACCTTCTCAATACTAATGCCAAATTATGCAGACATAAATCAAAGCTATCCCCAAATACTGAGAAATCGTCCATGAAAACCTCAAGAAAATCCTTCACCATATCATGAAATATGGCCATCATGCAACGCTGGAATGCAGCAAGTGCATTGCAGAGGCTAAAAGGCATTCTTCTAAAAGCAAAAGTCCCATAGGGACAGGTGAAGGTAGTCTTTTCTTGGTCTTCTGGGGCTATAGCTATCTGATTGTACCCAGAATATTCATCCAACAGACAATAAAATTCGTGACTAGCTAATCGATTTAACATTTGGTCAATGAAGGGCAAGGGGAAGTGGTCTTTCTTAGTGGCCTTGTTGAGTTTCCTATAGTCCATACATACTCGCCAACCAGTGATAGTCCTAGTGGGGATGAGCTCATTATTTTCATTCTCGATCACTGTCATCCCTCCCTTCTTAGGGACACATTGTACTAGGCTCACCCAGGCATTGTCAGAAATGAGATAGATGATCCTTGCATCTAACCACTTAATGATCTCCTTCTTGACAAATTCTTTCATTACAGGGTTCAATCGACGCTGGTGCTCTATGGATGACCTATACCCCTCCTCCAATAGTATCTTATGCATACAAATAGAGGGACTAATACCCTTAAGGTCAGAGATAGACCAGCCTGTAACGACCTTTGACCCTTAAAAATCGGGGGAAATTTTTTTTTTGAATTTAATTTACCCATTTATTCCCTTATTCACTTAGGTTGTATTCCTTTGCAGTGTCAAAACACTTTTCCTAATTCTTTACTCGTAATTATAATTAGTTTTCATACTTTAGCTTATATGGCCGATAAAAATTTTGGTAGCATATCGGCTTATAAATGAGCCTACCCACATGCAATTCAGTTGTTTTTTGACAATCCTAGATATCCACAACTACCAAGCATGCTTTCCAACAATCTTAGATATCTACAACTACCAAGCATACTTTCTCAATCCACTTTTACAACTCAATATATCGATATCGATTTATACCAATCATCTTACAACCTAATCCCAAGAATTATATTCTTTACATCATTTCCTTACAAATTACATCCCAACGAATATTTCTATTATATGTGTCTGTGCATACAGATATGTCTGGTATGGGAATGTAAATGTATACCTTTCTGCGGGTACAAAAGTAGCCTATGGTAGCTCTTCCCACCAGCCTACGTCGTGTACGCGGCAGGTCGCGTCTATAGATTCACTGCAAATGATCTGAAGGTAGAGGGGTAAGCTTTTGGGGAAAAGCCCAGTAAGATAATATTCTTAAAGCAGTTCTGATATATAAAAGCGTTGAAATTGTTCATAGAACGAAACTTAATGCAATACATAAACTTCCATTTCATGCGTAATCCTCATAAAGCATGTGTGTCTTTAAAACAAATCACATACTTAACCATTTTGCAACTTTTCATAAACCTTTCATGAACATTTCATAAATCATTTCGTAAACGTTTCATGAATATTTCATAGTCATTTCGTAAACATATCATGAATATTTCATTATCACTTCGTAAACATTTCATGCATATTTCATAATCATTTCATAAACATTTCATGAATATTTCATAATCATTTCGTAAACGTTTCATGAATAATTCATAATCATTTCGTAAACATTTCATGAATATTTCATAATCATTTCGTAAACTTTTCATGAAGAATTCATAGTCATTTCGTAAACATTTCATGAATATTTCGTAATCATGAAAACACATATTCATTCATCATAGTCGATTTTTCATAATCAAATCGAGGAGACTAGGCTATAACTAAGTCATGCGATACGTGTCATTCTCCGTGGGGAGTCATCATACCTATGGCCATGGTAAGGCGGGGCTGTAGACTGGATCAGGTTCGTACATCAATAATAATTATAAACATGGGTAGTATCTTCTTATTTCTTATCATATACTAGCACATAGCTAGGGCACGAGCACCTGTGGCACTCACCGTGCGGAGAACATTCATGAGTGCTGCGCGAGTACGAAATACTACCAAAACATCATCATAAACCACCAGTAGCACGACATCTTCTACACAGGTTGAGTCAAGTGCTAAAGGGGCCAACGTACCGGCACCCCAGGTGGTGTAGCCGGAACACCACAAGAAGTAACCATGCATGAAGCCTATAGTCTCAAAACAGAGTTTCTAAAATCTTTCTTGGGTTTTATAATTCATAAACTCATATCGAGTAATAAAATTGAATTCCTTGAAATCTGAAGATTCTTGCATAAAATCGAAAGACTGTGTGGCACTTTGTTCCCGTCGGACTTAAGAGGTGGCCCCCACAATCCCCTTTGGAAAACAAATTTCTTTTCTTAAATACTTTTGAAATTGTCGGAAGTTTCTTTAACAATATAGATATAAAAACATAAATAAATGTAAAACATCCATACACTTCATACCTTAGGAAATTCATTTCACAACATGGAAAATACTCGAGGAACATTTCGACAATTTAAAACATGCTTCGCAAGTATGAAAGCAATGATAAATCATTTCAAAACATATGCTTTTTCATAAGATCATTTATCAGTGAAACAAATATGCATTATTAGAACTAAGTTAAATAATACACCTTACCTTGATTTATCGGATATCCCGAATTCGAACGGTGACGTCTCATAGTACCTCTTTTAATCCTTTCTACAATCACCTACACCGAAATTGTAGACTTAGCACCCTTTTCATACGAATTGCGTTAAAATCGTAATTTATTGTTGCTACTGTGTGTGTACGTATTATTGTATATCCTTAGGCCAACACGCACGTTTATATATTTTTGCACTATTTATATATTTTGCTCCTACAAGTATTAACATATACCTTTATTATATACATCCACATGTATACACGCATAAATATATATATATATATATATATACACTCCTATATGTATATATATATATAGATATATACTTTTATTGTTTTCATGTTTCCTTATCTCACATATATACATTCTTTGTATATATACTTAGATACTTTTATTTGTTTTCCATATTTCCCTATCTCATATATATATATATACATTCTTTGTATATACATATACTAGCACACATTCATCTTATGTACATCCATATGTATATGCACCTAAATAAATATATATATATATATATATATATACCATTGTTTTCCATTTTTCCTTATCACAATTGCAGACATATTTTTTTGTACAAATACTAGCATACCCAAATATATATATATGTATTCACATGAATACATATATATATCATTACTTATCTCCATTATTCACCATCACATAAATATTTTTTTTTGCCTACTTCTCATCTTTCCATTTTTGTCTAATTTAATCTATAACTAACATGCTATATACATACGATACATATATATACATGTACATCAATATACATAAATACATAGTTGTATTTTACCTTTTCTTTCTTCCTTTTCTTTTTTTTTCTTTCTTTTCTTTCTTTTTTTTTTCCTTTCTCGGTTCCAGCCCCTCTTTTTCTTGATTTGTTCTCGTTGCCTTGCTGCTTCTTTCCTCTTCACTGGTCTCAGTTTTCAGTTCTCCCGATCAACCCTCAAGCCTCGGTTTGCTCTAGCTTTAGCCTCTCTTCAGTCCCGGTTCTGTTTCTTTTCCTCCTCCCTTGCCTCTGTTCCTTGTTGATTTCCAGTTTTTGGCTCTGTTTCCAGGCTTCTCAAACCGTCCATTTCAATCTATATATTTTTTTTATTGAGACTCCATTTTGTTCCAGCCATAGACGGCAACTAAATCACACCAGCAACTCAGCCCACAATCAGCCTTGAAGCTCATCTTCGCTTCAGTTTTGGACTCTATTTTCAGCTTCGTTTTTCCGCTTCTCGGTTCTCCTTCTTCCTCATTTTCTTCTTCTCTTCCTCGACCAGAACCAGCTTCCTTTCCTTTACTAGTTTTCTTCCCTTCTTCCTCGGCCAGAACTCTCTTTCTTTCCTCCCTCTTTTCTTCTCCTCCTCTTCTCTTCTCCAACCTCTTCTCTTCCGACTGACAGCCTCCTCTTTTCCCCCTTTCCTTCTTCTTCCTTTCCTTTCTCTCTCGGCAGGGTCAGCTTCGTTCTTTTTTTTTCTTTCTCTTTTCTCCTTCCTCGCCGACCCAGCTCTTCTTCTCTAGCCGATCACCTCTCCTACCTTTCTCCTCTTCTTCTTCTTTTCTTCTGCTCTTTCTCCCGCCTAGCTCCTCTGTTTAATTTCCTTTTTCCAATTCTAAATAGTGGCAAACGGAATTGGCTTTTCTAAGCCAATTCCGTACATGCCATAATATATATATTATTTTAATATATATATATATATATTATATTAGTCTGTAGGTATTATTTGTTTATATATTTGTATTGTTTTTTTTTTGTATGGTTCCCATTTCATTTTTTTTAATTGTCTTATGCTTTATTTGTTTATTTGTTTAACACTATATATTAAATTCTACACACTAAATAATATATATATGCCATATATATTATTTTTCTTTTATTAAAATGTCTAGTATATATGTATATATATATGTATACATATTCACCTATGTATATATCTACATATATACATTTTCTTATATAATTTATCCAAAAACATAATATCATGCCTTCCATAAAATTTTCCTTATTTCGAAAATAAAATAGTATCGAGATTCCATCATTCTTCATAAATTCTTGATACAAGTGTTTACATCAACAATTTTTTATTAACAAATTAAAATTTTCTAATCCCTCCGTACTTGCATTGGCCTTTTCACGCTTGTATCCTCGGGTTCCCGATCCTTCACGGGCTTCTCGGTTCTTATAGTCCTCGAGCCCTACAACGAATATTCACACTTCTATTAATATATATTATTTCCATTTTTTTATATAATTTAATTAAACGTAGGAAAATTTATGGGGTTTACATAGCCTATAGCCTTCTGATGCTCTCTCAAAACTTGTAGTAATTTCACTTCCTAATCATTGGAGAGAGCAACAGATACTATTACTGGTCGTGTGGAGGACACACCTAAGTAAGCATACCTAAGGTGTGAGGGTAAAGGTTTTAGCTCTAATGATGGAGGATCACTGGTGGATGGAAAGATATTTGAAGCTGGAATAGATGAAGGGTCTAGTGTCTCAAATTTGGCAATTTCCTTAAAAGGAGTGACCTCTAATAATTGTAAAGTCTCGCAGACCTCATAATCTTCTTTACTGTAATCTCTAAGATCAACAGATTTTACTAAGGAGGCTTCTAAAGGGTTTAAAGGGTGTGTCTTGGAAAACTCCTCAATAATGTCCTTATCCACTAAATCTATCCTAAAACAATCATGAGAGTCATCAAGAAACCTTAGAGATTTGAACACATTAAACTTGACTTCCTGATGTTGAACTCTCATTGTTAACTCCCCCTTTTGTACATCTATTAAAGTTCTACCAGTCGCTAGGAATGGCCTGCCTAGTATAATTGGGATTTCCCTATCTTCATCTATGTCCAACACGATAAAATATGCAGGGAAAATAAACTTGTCCACTTTTACTAAGACATACTCAACGACCCCCTTCGGATATTTAATTGATCGATCAGCCAACTGGAGGGTCACTGTGGTGGGCTTGGCATCCCCTATTCCTAACTTCTGATAGATAGATAATCGCATCAAATTTATACTAGCTCCTAAATCGCATAGGGCTCTACCAAAGAATAAATTACCAATAGTGCATGGTATGGTAAAACTCCTGGGATCCTTGAGCTTAGGGGTAATCTCCTCTAGATAATGGCGCTACATTCCTCCGTTAAGGCCACTGTCTCGTAATCTTCCAGTCTTCTTTTCCTAGAGAGGATGTCCTTCATAAACTTCACATAGCTTGGCATTTGCTCTAAGGCATCTGCGAATGGAATGTTGATGTGAAGTTTCTTAAAAGCCTCAAGGAATTTTGCAAATTGTTGGTCCAGTTTTTTATTTTGAAATCTCTGAGGAAAAGGGACTGGTGGTCTAACAGGAGGAGATGTAGTGAAAACTTTTGTAGCATTAGAGGATAAAGAAGGTCGTGACAAAGAAACAGGTAAAGGTGAAGAATTGCCTGGCTTTGTTTCCTTTGTAGCTTGATCTTTTGATTCTTGCTCCTTCTGAGCTGCTTCACTAGAACCTATGGGTTTTTCAACTATTGGCTGGTCAGGTCTGGACTTGATAGGGGGGTTACTAGCTCTCTGCCACTCCTAAGGGTGATGGCTTTCACATGTTCCTTCCCTTCCCTTTGCCTAACAGGATTGGCTTCAGTGTTACTAGGAAGGGTCCCCTGAGGACGTTGACTAAGAGCGTTAGCTATTTGTCCTACCTGAACCTCTAGGTTCTTAATTGAAGCTGCTTGATTTTGCAAGATTGTTGTGAACATTTCCTCAAGCGAGGGTTTCTTATCAGCTGCTGGTAAATGTTGGGGTTGTGGTGGTGGTGGTTGATAGAAGTGGGATGGATGGGAATGAGTAAGTGGATGATGTGGATACGGAGGTGGTGGGTGGTGATGAAATTGATGCTGTGGTGGTACCTGAACCTGTGGAGCTTGAAAACTTGGGGGTCCTACTGGTCTAGAATTAGAAGCTTGCCCTTGGTTTTGGCTCCAAGAAAAGTTAGGATGGTTCCTCCACCCTGGATTATAGGTGTTTGAAAAAGGGTTGTTCTGTTGCTTAGGGGCAACATACTGAACAGATTCTAGGTTAAGCGAACACCTATCCACATCGTGGGTACCACTACACAGATCACACGAGAGAAAAGGACTTTGGACAGAAAACACAGGGTTAGGATTGTTGGAAGGATTAGGTTGGGTACTGAGCGACTCCACCTTATTTGTAAGATTGGTGATTTGAGAGGTCAAGGTGGACAGCGTGTCGAGCTCATATATACCCGCCGAATTCTTTGGTAATTGCCTTTCTGAGGACCATTGATAGTTGTTAGCCACCATCTTGTCTAGCAGCTCATAAGCGTCCTCATATGTTTTGCACATCAAGGCTCCACCCGAAGTAATGTCCACTATAGTCCTATTTTGGCTTGTAAGTCCGTTGTAGAAGGTTTGGACTTCAGCCATAGAGGTAGGCTAAGGTGAGGGCACTTCCTAAGAAGCTCCTTATATCGTTCCCATGCCTCGTAAAGGGATTCAAAGTCGTACTGGGCAAAGAAAGATATATCGCTACGGAGTCTGGCCATTTTAGAGGGAGGAAAAAACTTGGCTAGAAATTGGTAGGCTAACTCGTCCCATGTAGAAATGGATCCTGGAGGCAAGGAGGTCAACTAGTGTCTCGCCCTATCCCTAAGTGAGAAGGGGAATAGTCTAAGTCTAAGCACATCATCCAATAATCCATTGTGTTTGAATGTGTTGCACAAGTCTAGGAATTGCCCAAGGTGAGCATGTGGATTATCGTGCGAAAGCCCATTGAACTGTAAAGAGGTCTGGATGATCTGGAGGATGGAAGGCTTAATTTTGAAATTATTAGCAGGGACAGGTGGTGGCCTAATGTCGGTATAATATCATTCGACCGTCGGCACCGCATAATCTCCAACGGTCCTACTTTCCCTATTCTCTGCCATCGTGTTTTGCTGCGGAGCTATAAATTTCCTAGAATCCTTTCAAATTTTCCTAAGAGTTCGTTCGATTTCAGGATCTAGAGGAAAACAATCAAAACTCCTTGCTCTACGCATGCAAACATCAGAAAGTCCTTAGAAAATTTTTTAAGTTTTTTAATTTTTCAATTTTTTTTAATTAATTATGAGAAAATTAACTAGACTAAACTAAGGATCTAAATATTTACAGCCTAAATATTTACAGGCTAGAATTACACCTAAGTATAGTTTCACCGATATTAATTAACAACTAATTAAAACTTCCCCGGCAACGGTGCCAAAAACTTGATAAGCCCTAAGGGTATTACCGCAAGTCCACGGGTCATACAACTAATAATGGGATTTGAGTCCCGAGTTATCATCCCACAGAGAAGTTGACTAGCCTAATTAACTACTGGTTAATCTTACCCTAAGTATATCCTAGCAAATTATGAAGTTTAAGTGGGTGATCTACTAAGTCTAAAGTTAAAAATATTGGAAAGCAATAAAATAAAAATAACTAAATGAAACCGAGCAAAATTACTTACAGTGCTCCACGCAATCAAAATAAAAAACCTACAAAAGAAATTAAAACAATTAAAACTAATCAACGTAATTAAAATAAAATGCAAATATGGAAATAAAGAAATAAAATTAATTAAACTACAATTAAACTAACCTAAAATAAAATATGCATGCAATTAAGCTAATTTACTAAAAATACAAATTAAACTAAACTAGATCTAATAAAAAGGAAGACTAAACAAAAAATGCTTGAAACACATTAAATCTAAATTAAATCTAAATACCACAAATAAAATACTAAACCAAAATACAATCCTAAACATATAATATAAAATCAACTACTAACTAAAGATTAACACTACAAATTAACTTAATATGCAAAGTTATTAAAACTAACCTACCAATTACTAACAACTAATTAAAAATTAAAACAACTACAAGCATGAAATAACAATTTAGATGGCCGAACAAGGCCTTAACGAATTTAAATAATCCATATCCCTTCATTCACTGTTCATTCTTCATTTCATTTATATTTCCAGGTGAGGTCTCGGTTTGTCCTCTGGTCCAGGCTTTTGCCTGCTATTCGGCCTCCATTCTGGGTCTGTCATACAATACTGACACTGTAACTTGCTCCAGGCTACTCTAGGTTAGCCATCTAACTGCACAGGCCCTCTAGCTGATCTCGTTCTACTCCAGGTTGCTGTTCGTGCTCTCCAATTGGGCTGCAACCTCTGCATCAGTTGCTGTCCAGGTTCACATATCTACTGCATCCGATCTGTCCACACCTTTTAGGTTGTCTTCTGCTCCAGGCGTTCCTTTTGATCTGCCCAGCTAACTGCACACCTGCTTCCGCTACTGTTCCTCAGTCTCGTGCTTCTGCTCCAGGCGTTAGCGACTGCTTATGTTAATAGCTTCTGCTTTGTATTACTGCAACTGTTTTGGGTTGCAATAAACTTGCAGGACATGACCTTTGCTCTTGCTGTCCAGTATCAACATCCACCATGCCACCACATAATGCAACAGAAAACAATGAGCAATGCAGATTACAATAATCACAGAGATGAACAGTAACATTACACTAAAATAGAACATAACATAGTGCATTTGTAATTGCCAATCACTGCCATGGTGCGCTCAGTCCCTGCTATGTGATGCATGGTGACAATAAGTAACAATAAGCAAGATGTAAATAAATAACTAACTAAAGGAAAAAAAAACAAGAAATGTAGTGATGCACAAACACGAAACAGAGAAGGGAGAATGCAGTAAATAGAAACGGTAGCAAGCATTAATATGCAGTAAATAATGGCTTTTGTGTATTGCAAACAAAGTCAAATGAAACAAGGATAATCAAATAACAATGCATTACTAGATAAAAGTTCAAAAACTAAAAGAACTAAGTGGAGATTGACAACTGAAAAATTAGCCAAACTAACAATACCCGAATGCACATGAACCGGGAATCCATGATTCTTGGTTTGCATCAATTTCTTTTCCAACATGATTCCACATTACTCTTGATATGGAACAATGTTCAACATCCATCGACATCAAGGCACCATAATCGAAATGGAGAAGAATGAATGAAAAAAAAATTAAAAACTGTCACCCGAATACTCAAGAAGATAATAAATCGAGAACTAGGAAAATAAAGCTTGCTTTAACAAAAACAATCACAGTTGAGGAAAACCGAGAATGAAAAAAAAAGAGACAAACATTTTCCATTAACTTTCATTGAATCAAATGCAAAGAAAATACTTTTGATACAATGAACTACAAGTAACCAAGCAAAGAAAAGATGAAAAACTTCATAAAACATTAAGAAAATGCAATGAACAGTAAAATTGATTGTTGAGAAAAAGCTACTCAGAAATTCCTAACAAAGGAAGCTTAGAAAATAACCTAAAAGATTTTCTACCCTAAAAAATTACCCACCTCTTCAATTGCCATCTTTTTCTATTTATAAACACACTAGGGGTAAAATTGTAATTTTCCATCCTAGATGAGTTGGCATTTTTTTTCCACTTGTCATCACACCATTGGCTCCCTGAAAAGATATTTCCATGTTATCGATCTTCTTGTCCAATTAGATGTTCTAAGTGGCATGGCTCGTGTTGTCCGCGTGGCTCAATCTCGATTTTAGCCCAATTCCGGTCCATTTTCTACCGAAATATTTAAAATTCATCTGAATTTAATTTATCTGCAAACATGAGAATTTTAATTAGATAAAGGGGATAATTAACAAAATAAATTGGGGATTTAAATAATTAATTAGGAAATTAAGCAAAAATAATTCTAAAAATATAGAATTATCAGTAGGCGAACTCGGCTAATGGCAAATGATCATCCCATGAGCCTCCAAAATCCAGCACACATGCTCTCAACATATCCTCCAAAGTCAATATAGTCCTCTCTGACTGACCATAAGTCTGAGGATGGAAAGCGGTGCTAAATCTCAACTGGGTCCCCAACGCTTTCTGAAAGTGTTCCCAAAAATGGGAAGTGAAGTGGGCATCCCTATCAGAAACAATGCTCACTGGAACGCCATGTAGCCTAACAATCTCTTAAACATATAAGTTTGCTAACGTACTCAGAGCATCTGTAGCTCTCATAGCTAAGAAATGGAAGGAATTCGTCAGTCTATCCACAATAACCCAGATGGCATCGTGACCTCTGCGGGTCCTCTGTAATCCCATCACAAAATCCATGGTGACATGCTCCCACTTCCATGTCGGTATTGGTAGAGGCTGCAATAATCCTGCTGGCTTCTGATGCTCTACCTTTACCTGCTGACAGACGAGACATCTTGTAACATACTCTGCTATGTCTCTCTTCATCCCATGTGAGACCCCGTATATGTATAATGGTATATATGTACATAGAAATGTAAATAGAGTTGTACTATGAATTCATAAGTGAAGTATATGTGATGTAAGTCCATAAGTTAATGTACACACTTGTAATAAGAGTTATAATTGTACATACAAGTTACATTATGTATGAATGTAAAGAAATGGACTTAAACATGTGGAGAATGTGAGTAGAATGGATTATGAGTAGTATGGTAAAATGGAAGTAGAATTGCATAAGTTGTGCACTTTCACTTGGTTTATATCGTATACTTTTGGTTATACAAGGATTCCACACAAGTTTCAATAGGAATAAGGTATGTATGGATGTCATTGTCAAGCCTCAAAGATGAATGAATGAGAAAATGATCATGGTAGCAAATTAAGGATGTTTGAGTATGAGTTGCTGCAGAAGAACTGCAGAAAATCTGGAAACTATGAAGGACAGATCAATCTCATGGGATGAGAGATCGATTTGGAAGAGCCAGAATGCTCTTATTTGGGCAATGGAATAGAGCAAATCGATCTCCAATGGAGCTAGATCGATCTCCTAAGCATTCTGTAATCAAAAGATCGATCCTCAAGCACCCAGATCGATCTCCTTAGCTCTTTATTTGGGAGTAGATCGATATCATACTTTGACAGATCGATCTCATGCTTAAAATGCCGTGAAAATGAGGGATTTAAGGGGACCAGATCGATCTCCTCTTGGTGCAGATCGATCTCCTCAAGCTATTTCTATAAAATGAGTGTTGAAAATCTAAAAATTTTGGAAAAAACACCATTCTTCCATTTTTAACCTAAAAACTAACTTTCTCCCTCTAAAATCAACCATTTTCAGTAAGATTTGAAGAGAGACCATTAGAGGCAAAGTTGTTCCTATCAAAGAGAAGAACAACATAGTTGGAAGGCATTTTCCCATTGTTGGTATTGAAGGAGCTAAGGGCATTGTCATTTGGAGCAAGAAGAGAAATCAGATTTGGTGAGATTCTAACACTCCAACTATGGTACATTGTTTATTTAATTGATTTTGGAGTTGTTTGGCATGAGTATGGATGGTTGGAAACTATCTAAAATGCATTGGAATGATTATGACCTAGAAATGGTCTAGTGTGAGAAAGTGGAATATATGGAGATTAATGATGAATGAGATATGTAGAAGTTAATAATAGTGTTGTGGTATGATTTTAAGATGTTATTAGTTGATAAATTGTGAAATTGACCTAAAAGAGGTAAAATGTGGATTAAGGCATTGGTAAAATGCATAAGTGAATTGTATTGACCAGTGTGGTCAATTATGGGTTAAAAACATTAACTCAATTGATTGGACGAATGAATTACAGCTTTCGAGGATACGCCAGAGCGAGTTCAGCCAAGAGCATGAGAAGTAAGAGGAAAAGAGTCACACCAAGTAAATCGAGGTAAGGGAATTGTGTGAACTCTTAGAGATATCTGTACGCAACTTGGGCGTATTAAATGTTTTGCTAGAATGCATGAGACATTAGGAAATGATGTTGGGTGATTGAAGGGAAAAAGTTAGGTGTTTGACAAAATGTGCATGAAAACAAAAGCATAATGCTTTGAAAATGATGTTTTATTGCTTTTTAGCAAATGATTGGTAGGTTGGCTGACATTGAAATGATTTGCAAAAGAAATGAGTGTGTTTTGGTTTTGTTAACCATACTTTGCAAAGTTTTGAGCCACCTACATGATTTCGTGAGTATGAAAACGTGCTAGAGTATGACTCGCACGAGATTTGATGTGTTTTATACACATGAGTGCTAGAGGCACTAATTTTCACATGGATTTCATATTTGTTTTGGCATTGTGCTTAGAGTTTATCTTGCACTAGATGCCCACCTTGCATGTTGCCGTGTTTGGAGCTTCGAGTAGACTGGGTGCCACATCGATTAAATAGGCTCACACGTGCATTGTTTTGACATGATTAATTAGCCGTGTTAGGAGCTTCAGGTAGATAAGAGGTCGTACCGATTAAATAGGCTCACACGTGCATTTGAGATGTGGCGTGATATGATGTGTTGATTGGGTCCACGGAGTACATTGTACCGTGCATGTAGTATGGAGTACGTTGTACCGTATTGAGTTGTGATGTACCATCTTCGGACGAGATCTGTTGTGGACCGACGGTTAGAATTTGACCCATCTCCCGTGTGGAAGCAGATAATGGTGATATCCCGCACACTTGATCCGTGTAGCCGGTATCATAGGTTATGTACTATGCCTTGAGGTTATTACCTGTTGTTGAACTGCGTATCTCACATGTCTATTGCTTTGAGAATAAATCCATGTTTGAAATGATTTGTGGATTAGGAAAGTCCGAGGGTGGGTTGAGACCTGACCAGTGTTGGATTGATTTTTTAATGGTTTTTAAAGTGCACGGATGCATGATGTTTAATGCCATGCTTTATTGTGAAAATGCATGATGTTTAATGCCATGCTTTATTGTGAAAATGCATGATGGTTAATCCCATGCTATTTGAGAAAATGCATGATGGGTAATGCCATGCTTTTATTGTGAATTATGCATGATGATTTATATCATGCTTTGAGTTGAAATGTGCACTAGATTTTAATAGCATGAATGCTTTACATACCATTAACACAATCATACATTCATGTTTTTAGATAAATTATTAATTAAATGCTTTTGAGCACGGCATCACGATCACGTAGAAGTGCAGTATCTACCTGTTCGCATGATTGCTTTACTGAGCGTGTTGTTTGCTCACCCCCTTATTTTCCCCCCTCTACAGAGTGTTAAGTATAGATTGAGCGTGACTAAAGGCGTTTCCCTTTTGGTAATCCGCTGCATCCCATCGCTAAAGGTATACACACTTGGATTATTTTGTATCTAAACTAGACATAGCACAGTAGCATTTTGTATGTAACTATTGGGGATGTAAAACAATGTAAACACATGTAACGACTCTGATATATATACATTTATACAAGTGTTTACTCATAAATAATGTTTAAATTGAATGGGTATGGTGGAATGAGTTAGACATCGACACACAGCCCAACTATTGAGGAGAGTTGCTGTTCACGATTGAGGTAAGGACGAATGATAAATGATGCATGAAAATGCATAAAATTTGTACGTATTTTGGCAAGTTGAGGGTCGTGATAGAAGTTGGTATCAAATCTTGAGTTGGTCTAAAATGTGTCGTGTCTAAAATACTTAATAAGTTGGAAAATTACATCCCATGTTGTTGTGCTTGTTTAGATACAATTGTATGTGTGTCGATGGGTTGACTAAGTAATTGGTTGTGAATGTAGGGAATTGAGTAAATATGCCTAATACTAGTCGCGGTAGAAGGATGAGAGCACAGGCTCGAGGTCGTAGAGGTAGGCCTAGGGGTCATGTTGAGCCAGAAACACATGAGGCTCAAGATGATGTTGAGGTGGAGGCTGATGTTGAGCACACTCCACAGGGTCTAGAAGAGAGGCCCAAGAGTACTGAGGCTCGCTTCGCGAGGATTGAGCGAAGCATTGAGATGATTGTGGAGTTAGTCACCCAATCTTTATTTGGAGTTGGCGGTAGACAGAGTCTCGCTACACAGGGTGATGCCGAGTAGGCGGTAGCTCCTGAGGCACGGGCAAGGGAAGCCCCGAGACCTCAGACAACAGATACCCTACCCACATAGGATGTGCCTACGCTGGTTGCTACACCAGGCAGTAGAGGTTGGGGATATGGATGTGATTTGGATAGATTGCGGTAGTTCCAAAAGTTTGGACTGTCGTCTTTCAATGGAGTAAAGGACCTTGTAGCGGCGGAGGATTGGATCAATGAGATCGAGAAATTATATGGGTTCTTTGAGTGTACTACCACCGAGATGGTAGCATTTGCCGCTTTTATGCTGAAGGGGTCAGCAGAACATTGGTGGAAGTTCACCAGGCCTATTTTGAGAGCCCGACATACTGAGATCAGCTGGGATGTATTTCTAGAGGCCTTCCGGAGACAGTATGTCCCGGATATCGCACAGCGGAAGTTAAAGATGGCATTTTTAAGACTGACCCAATGGAGCAGGACTGTGGATGAGTATGAGACTGCGTTTATATCCCTGGGCAGATATGATCCTAACACTATGAGTAATGAGGTTGAGAAAATCCAAAAGTTTATGGATGGATTGAGACCGACCATCAGGTCCAGATTGGTTCCTCTGGATATACCGACCTACGAGGAGGCAGTGCGCAGGGCGAAATTGTGTGAACAAGATGTTGATAGAATTACCTCAGAGTTTGGAAAGGTTGGTAAGATGAGGGACAGAGATAAGAAAAGACCAATGATGGATAAAGGCTTCAGTTATAAAGGAAGCAAAAGATTCTCTGAAAAGAGGTCGAGAATTGATGAGATTCGAGAGAGGACAGTTAATACTCCCATATATCCGACCATTACTCCAGCTAAGGGAATTGTGATTGGAGGATCACGACCTACTACGGAACAGTATGGCAAGTGTGGTAGGTACCATGGAACTTGACCATGCTATGGATCTCCTGTAGTATGCTTCAGATGTGGGAAGCCAGGGCACATAATCAGAGATTGCCCAGAGATGATAGAGAGAGCCCCACAGAAGGGCAAGGAGCCAGAGAGAGCTCCAGTTGGTACAGCTTCTCCGAGGAGGAGGGCTACAGCCGAGGAAAAGGGGAAGCAATCAGTGGGTGTAAGCAAAGGACGAGTGTACTCATTGGACCAAGACATTGCAGATCAGTCATCGGATGTGGTAAAAGGTACCATCTAAATCTTTGATTTAGAAGCTTATGTATTGTTTGATCCTGGTGCCACGCATTCCTTTATTTCACCATCCTTTGTATGTAAATTGTTGAAGCATGTAAAACCCACACTACTTGATAAGATGTTGTTAATATCTACCCCTATGAATGATAGTCAACTGACTGAGCATGTATATAGGGATTGTAAGATGAAGATAGGAGGTAAAGAGATGGCAGCCGATTTAATTTTATTAAATATGAGTGATTTTGATGTGATCCTATGAATGGATTGGTTGGCTGTCAATCATGTTATTATGGATTGTCATGCAACAACTTTGATGTTTCCCAAGATAGACAATCTTGTAGTAAATTTTGTGAAATGAAGTTAAAGAACATGATTATTATTAAGTGTGATGAGTAAAATCTTGATACATGAAGTATGAAAGATAAATTTGATTTTCATGTATGTATGTGATGTGATGATTTATGATTACTAATGGTGGAAAGAATAATGTGAAGGATTCATCGCTTTTGTGATTGAGATGGATAAGGCACGACCGGAATTGGAAGACATTCCAATGGTTAGGGAATTTCCAGATGTCTTTTCGGATGAGTTACCAGGGTTACCTCCAGATAGGGAGATGGAGTTTGGTATAGATTTGGCACCTGGTATAGAGCCGATGTCCAAGCCACCATACAGAATGGCTCAAGTCGAGTTGGAGGAGTTAAGGAAACAGTTACAGGAGTAGCTGGAGAAGAGGTTCATCAGGCCGAGCGTCTTACCTTGGGGAGCACCAGTTCTATTTATAAGAAAGAAGGATGGAAGCCTCCGACTGTGTATAGATTATCGGTTGTTGAATAAGGCCACCAACAAGAATAAGTATCCCCTTCCACACATCGATGACTTGTTGGATCAGCTTAAGGGAGCGCAGGTCTTTTCCAAGATAGCTCTGAGATCAGGGTACCATCAGTTGAAGATACGAGGTGGAGATGTACCCAAGACAGCTTTTCGCACCCGATATGGACATTATGAGTTTATGGTTATGCCATTCGGGTTGACGAATGCTCCCACAGCTTTTATGTCTTTGATGAATGAGGTATTCCACCAGTACTTGAATCGATTTGTTATTGTGTTTATTGATGATATACTGGTGTATTCAAGTTCTAGAGAGGAGCATGAAAGGCACCTAAGGATAGTGCTACAGACCCTCCGAGAAAAGAAGTTGTACGCTAAACTCAGTAAGTGCGACTTTTGGTTGGAACAGATCTCTTTTCTGGGTTACATAGTATCGAAGGATAGATATCAGTGGATCCATCTAAGATTGAGGACGTAGTTCAGTGCCAGAGACCCCAGACAGTGACAGAGATCAGGAGTTTCCTCGGTTTAGCTGGATATTATCGAAGGTTTGTAGAGGGATTTTTGAGGTTAGCTACTCCTTTGACACGCCTCACAAGAAAGAATGTGGAGTTTGTGTGGGATGATAAGTGTGAAGAAAGTTCTGAGGAGCTAAAAAGGAGATTAACCACAGCTCCGATCCTCACCATTCCTACTAGCTCAGGAGGTTTCTCGGTGTATACAGATGCTTCACATCTGGGACTGGGCTATGTATTGATGCAGGATGGGAAGGTAGTAGCTTATGGTTCAAGACAGTTAAAGGATCATGAGAGGAACTACCCGACCCATGACTTGGAGTTGGCAGCGGTGGTGTTTGCGCTGAAGATATGGCGCCACTACCTTTATGATGAGAGATTTCAGGTTTATACAGATCATAAGAGCCTTAAGTACCTGTTCTCATAGAAAGAGTTGAACATGAGACAGAGGAGATGGCTCGAGCTGTTAAAGGATTATGATTGTGAAATCCTATACCACCCGGGTAAAGCAAATGTGGTTACTAATGCATTGAGTAGGAAGCATCTCGGGATGGTATCATTTATGATGATCAGGGAACATGAGCTGTTGGAACAGTTCACGAACCTCAGTTTGGATATGACCCCGCCTAATGCTGATAGTGGATTTAGGATAGCTAGCCTGCAGTTAGAACCAAATCTGGTAGATCGAATTCGACAGGCTCAACGAGTTGATCAGCAGTGTAGTGATATTGTCGGGCAGATACAGAGGGGTATAGACACGGACTTTGAGTTGAGTTCGGATGGGTTGTTGAGGTTTAGAGGTAGGATATGTGTTCCTGATGATGCAGAGATCAGAAGGTTGATCTTGACAGAGGCTCACTCATCAAAGTATACGATACATCCAAGGAGTACCAAGATATATCAAAACCTTCGAAAGGTTTATTGGTGGTCTGGAATGAAAAAACACATTGCTGAATATGTTGCTAAGTGTCTCGTTTGTTAGCAGGTGAAGGTAGAGCATCAGAAGCCTGCAGGGTTATTGCAGCCTCTACCGATACCGACATGGAAGTGAGAGCATGTCATCATGGATTTTGTGATGGGATTACTGGGGACCCGGAGAGGTCATGATGCCATATGGGTGATTGTGGATCGGTTGACAAAATCAGCCCATTTTCTAGCTATGAGAGCTATCGATACTCTGAGCCAGTTAGTGAACCTATATGTGCGCGAGATAGTGAGGCTATATGGAATTCCAGTGAGCGTTGTTTCTGATAGGGATGCCCGCTTCACTTCCAACTTCTAGGAACGTTTTCAGGAAGCAATGGGGACCCAGTTGAGTTTTAGCATCACGTTTCATCCTCAGACAGATGGTCAGTCACAGAGGACTATACAGACCCTGGAGGATATGTTAAGAGCATGTGCATCGGATTTTGGAGGCTCCTGGGATGACCATTTGCCAATCGCAGAGTTCGCCTATAATAACAGTTTTCATGCGAGTATCGGGATGGCACCATATGAGGCATTGTATGGGCGTAGATGCCATTCCCCTATTGGATGGGAAGAGGTTGGTGACAGGCAAATCTTTGCTCCTGACTTGGTTAGACAAGCCTCTGAGGACATCCAATTAATATGTGAGAGGTTTCGGACAGCTCAGAGCAGACAAAGAGTTATGCTGACAAGAGACGGAGACCACTAGAGTTTGATGTGGGTGAGTCAGTGTTCTTGAAAGTTTCTCCTTTGAAGGGAATTATGAGATTTGGTAAGAAGGGTAAGCTGAGCCCTAGATACATCGAACCCTTCGAGATTTTGGAGAGAGTAGGAGACAAGGCTTATAGGTTGGCATTGCCACCAGAGTTGGCAAGCGTGCATAACGTCTTCCACATATCCATGTTAAGGAAGTATCACCCGGACCCGGCCCATGTGATAAGATATGAGCCATTAGAGCTCAATGAGGGTATGACATACATTGAGAAGCCAGTTCGGGTATTGGACAGAAAAAAGGAAGTGTTGAGGACAAAGACAATTCCCCTGGTGAAGGTTCTTTGGCAACATCACACTGTGGAAGAAGCCACATGGGAATTGGAGAGTTTGATGCGGGAGAAATATCCTGAGTTATTCACAAAATAATTGGTTCTAATTTGGAGGACCAAATTTTCTAAGTGGGGGAGAATGTGAGACCTCGTATATGTATAATGGTATATATGTACATAGAAATGTAAATAGAGTTGTACTATGAATTCATAAGTGAAGTATATGTGATGTAAGTCCATAAGTTAATGTACACACTTGTAATAAGAGTTTGTAATTGTACATACAAGTTACATTATGTATGAATGTAAAGAAATGGACTTAAACATGTGGAGAATGTGAGTAGAATGGATTATAAGTAGTGTGGTAAAATGGAAGTAGAATTGCATAAGTTGTGCACTTCCATTTGGTTTATATCGTATAATTTTGGTTATACAAGGATTCCACACAAGTTTCAATAGGAATAAGGTATGTATAGATGTCATTGTCAAGCCTCAAAGATGAATGAATGAGAAAATGATCATGGTAGCAAATTAAGGATGTTTGAGTATGAGTTGCTGCAGAAGAACTGCAGAAAATCTGGAAACTATGAAGGACAGATCGATCTCATGGGATGAGAGATCGATTTGGAAGAGCCAGAATGCTCTTATTTGGGCAATGGAATAGAGCAGATCAATCTCCAATGGAGCTAGATCGATCTCCTAAGCATTTTATAATCAAAAGATCGATTCTCAAGCACCACCCAGATCGATCTCCTTAGCTCTTTGTTTGGGAGCAGATCGATCTCATGCTTTGACAGATTGATCTCATGCTTAAAATGCCGTGAAAATGAGGGATTTAAGGGGACCAGATCGATCTCCTCTTGGTGCAGATCGATCTCCTGAAGCTATTTCTATAAAATGAGTGTTGAAAATCTGAAAATTTCGAGAAAAACACCATTCTTCCATTTTCAACCTAAAAACCTAACTTTCTCTCTAAAATCAGCCATTTTCAGTAAGATTTGAAGAGAGACCATTAGAGGCAAAGTTGTTCTTATCAAAGAGAAGAACAACATAGTTGGAAGGCATTTTCCCATTGTTGGTATTGAAGGAGCTAAGGGCATTGTCATTTGGAGCAAGAAGAGAAATCAGATTTGGTGAGATTCTAACACTCTAACTATGGTACATTGTCTATTTAATTGATTTTGGAGTTGTTTGGCATGAGTATGGATGGTTGGAAACTATCTAAAATGCATTGGAATGATTATGACCTAGAAATGGTCTAGTGTGAGAAAGTGGAATATATGGAGATTAATGATGAATGAGATATGTAGAAGTTAATAATAGTGTTGTGGTATGATTTTAAGATGTTATTAGTGGATAAATTGTGAAATTGATCTAAAAGAGGTAAAATGTGGATTAAGGCATTGGTAAAATGCATAAGTGAATTGTATTGACTAGTGAGGTCAATTATAGCTTAAAAACATTAAATCAATTGATTGGACGAATGAATCGCAGCTTTCGAGGATACGCTGGAGCGAGTTCAGCTAAGAGCATGAGATGCTAAGAGGAAAAGAGTCACACCAAGTAAATCAAGGTAAGGGAATTGTGTAAACTTTTAGAGATATCTGTACGCAACTTAGGCACATTAAATGCTTTGCTAGAATGCATGAGACATTATGAAATGATGTTGGGTGATTGAAGGGAAAAAGTTGGGTGTTTGACAAAATGTGCATGAAAACAAAAGCATATTGCTTTGAAAATCATGTTTTATTGCTTTTTAGAAAATGATTGGTAGGTTGGCTGACATTGAAATGATTTGCAAAAGAAATGAGTGTGTTTTGGTTTTGTTAACCATACTTTGCAAAGTTTTGAGCCACCTACATGATTTCGTGAGTATGAAAGCATGCTAGAGTATGACTCGCATGAGATTTGACGTGTTTTATACACATGAGTGCTAGAGGCACTAATTTTCACATGGATTTCATATTTGTTTTGGCATTGTGCTTAGAGTTTGTCTCGCACTAGATGCCTACCTTGCATGTTGCCGTGTTTGGAGCTTCGAGTAGACTGGGTGTCACATCGATTAAATAGGCTCACACGTGCATTGTTTTGACATGATTAATTAGTCGTGTTAGGAGCTTCGGGTAGATAAGAGGTCATACTGATTAAATAGGATCACACGTGCGTTTGAGATGTAGCGTGATATGATGTGTTGATTGGGTCCACGGAGTACATTGTATCGTGCATGTAGCATGAAGTACATTGTATCGTGTTGAGTTGTGATGTGCCGTCTTCGGACGAGATCTGCTATGGATCGACGGGTAGGATTTGACCCACCTCCCATGTGGAAGCAGATAGTGGTGATATCCCGCACACCTGATCTGTGTAGCCGATATCACAGGTTATGTACATAGGCCTTGAGGTTATTACCTGTTGTTGAACTGCCTATCTCACATGTCTATTGCTTTGAGAATAAATCCATGTTTGAAATGATTTGTGGGTTAGGAAAGTCCAAGGGTAGGTTGAGACCTGACCAGTGTTGGATTGATTTGTTAATGGTTTTTAAAGTACACGGATGCATAATGTTTAATGCCATGCTTTATTGTGAAAATGCATGATGTTTAATGCCATGCTTTATTGTGAAAATGCATGATGGTTAATCCCATGCTATTTGAGAAAATAAATGATGGGTAATGCCATGCTTTTATTGTGAATTATGCATGATGATTTATATCATGCTTTGAGTTGAAATATGCACTAGATTTTAATAGCATGAATGCTTTACATACCATTAACACAATCATACATTCATGTTTTGAGATAAATGATTAATTAAATGCTTTTGAGCATGGCATCACGATCACATAGATAGTGCAGTATCTACCTGTTCGCTTGATTGCCTTATTGAGCGTGTGGTTTGCTCACCCCCTTATTTTCCCCCCTCTACAGAGTGTTGAGTATAGATTGAGCGTGACTGAAGGCGTTTCCCTTTTGGTAATCCGCTGCATCCCATCGCTAAAGGTATCCACACTTGGATTATTTTATATCTAAACTAGACATAGCACAGTAGCATTTTGTATGTAACTATTGAGGATGTAAAACAATGTAAACACATGTAACGACTCTAATATATATACATTTATACAAGTGTTTACTCATAAATAATGTTTAAATTGAATGGGTCTGGTGGAATGAGTTAGACGTCGACACATAGCCCAACTATTGAGGAGAGTTGTTGTTCACGATTGAGGTAAGGACGAATGATAAATGATGCATGAAAATGCGAAAAATTTGTACGTTTTTTGGCAAGTTGAGGGTCGTGACATCCCAAACCACCAATAAACTCTTCGGAGATTCTGATACATCTTCGTACTCCCCGGATGTACTGTATACCTCGCTGAGTGAGCCTCTGATAAGATCATCCTCCTGATCTCAGGATCCTCGGGAACACATATCATACTGCGGAACCTTAGTAAACCATCAGTACTCAATACAAAATCTGTGTCGGCACCGGCCTCTACCTGACTCATCAACTGAATACATCTCTGATCACTCTGCTGAGCTTGTCGGATACGATCAATCAACTCTAGCTCCAACTTCAAGCTCGCAATGATCTCAACTCTGTCAATCTCAAGGGGTGCTATGTCCAAACTGAGGCTCGCGAACTGCTCTAACAGGTCATATTCTCGAACCATCATAAATGATACCAACCCTAGGCTTTTCCTACTCAAAGCATCAGCAACTACATTAGCCTTACTCGGGTGGTATAATATCTCACAATCATAATCGTTCAAGAGTTCGAGCCATCTCCTCTGTCTCATGTTCAGCTCCTTCTGTGAGAATAAATACTTCAGACTCTTATGGTCTGTAAAAATCTGAAACTGTTCACCATTTAGGTAATGGCGCCATATCTTCAGTGCAAACACTATGGCCGCCAACTCTAAATCATGGGTCGGATAGTTCCTCTCGTGATCTTTCAGCTGTCTAGATCCATATGCAACTACCCTCCCATCCTGCATCAATACACAGCCCAGTCCTTGATGCGATGCATCTATATATACCAAGAAACCTCCTGAGCTGGTAGGTATGGTGAGAACCGGAGCAAAGGTCAACCAATGCTTCAGCTCCTAAAAACTCCTCTCACAGGCATCATCCCACACAAACTCAACATACTTTCATATGAGACGTGTCCACGGAGCAGCTAATCTGGAGAAACCCTCTACAAATCTCCTGTAGTATCCAACTAAACCCAAAAAACTTCGGATCTCTGTAACGGTCTAGGGCTGCTCCCACTAAACAACTACCTCTATCTTTGATGGGTCCACTAACACCCCATCCCTTAATACTACATGGCCCAAAAAAGAAATCTGTTCCAACCAAAAGTCACACTTACCGAGTTTGGCATACAACTATCTCTCTCTGAGGGTTTGTAGCACTATCCTCAAGTGCTGCTTGTGGTTTTCCCTATATCTGGAGTATACCAAAATATCATCGATAAAAACAATCACAAACCGATCCAGGTATGGCCTGAACACATCGTTTATCAAAGCCATGAATGCTGCAGGGGCATTAGTCAACCCGAATGGCATAACTAAAAACTCATAATGACCATAACGAGTCCTAAATGCTGTCTTTCGCACATCCTTCCTCCGTATCCTCAGCTAATGATACCCAGACCTCAGATCAATCTTAGAAAAGACCTATGCTCCCCGAAGCTGATCCAACAGATCGACAATGCATGGAAGGGGATACTTATTCTTAATGGTAGCCTTATTCAACAATCTGTAATCCATACACAATCGGAGGCTGCAATCTTTCTTCCTCACAAACAAGACCGGAGCTCCCCAAGGTGATATGCTCGGTTTCAAAAACCCCTTCTCAAGCAAATCCTATAACTGCTTCCTCAGCTCCTCCAACTCAACTGGAGCCATCTTATACGGTGGTCTCGAAATCAGTTCTGTACCAGGTACTAAATCTATCCCAAACTCCATCTCTTTGGCTGGTGGTAATCCTGGTAAATCGTTTGGAAAGACATCAGGAAACTCCCTAACCACTAGAATATCTCTCAAATCCGATTGTACCTGGTCCGTATCAACCACATATGCAATGAATCCTTCAAACTATAAATCATAATATCAGCAAAAATTCATTGCTCCATTTAGAACAACCACTGATTGCATTACTTTTCAGGAAAATTTTACAACACATCTTTCAGGGGTATTGAACGTTAATGTCTTAGAAAAACATTCTAACACAACACGATTGACAGCCAACCTGTCCATTCCTGGTATGACATCAAAGTCTCTCATATACATCAAAATAAGGTCGGTTGACATTTCTTTTTCCCCGACTTTCAACTTACAATCCCTGACTACATACTTTACTAACTGACTAGTGTTTATGGGGGTAAGTATTAACAATTTCCTACTCATAGGGGTAAGCGTTACATACTTAGACAATTTATATGCAAATGAAGGTGATACGAATGAATACGTGGCACCTGGATCAATCAAAACATATGCTTCTAAATCAAATATCAGGACGGTACCTTTCACCACATCAGATGACTGATCCGCCGTATCCTGGTCCAAAGCATGAACTCGCCGTGTACCCATCACTTACTTCCCTTTCTCTTTAGTAGTAGCTCTCCTTCTCTGAGCAGGAACCTGAACTGGAGCTCTCTCCGGCTCTTTGCCCTTCTGTGGGGCAGTGTCCTGTCTCTCTGAAAATCTCTCACCACATGCCTTGGCCTCCCACAACCATAACATACTACAGTAATAGCTATAGGCACTGGACAAGGTCTGGTACCATGATATCTGCCACATTGCCTACATCTATCAGTAGTAGGGCGTGGTCCTCCAATGACAATACCTCTAGCTGGTGGTAAAGTCGTATGAACAGGGGGTCTATCTATCCTCTCATGAACCTCCTCAATCTTCGGCCTCTTATCAGAGAGCAGTACCCCTCTCCTGAAAAACCTGTCTCTCTTGGGTCTCTTTCGGTCTCTGTCTCGACTCCTACTAAACTTTCCTGTCTCGAAGATGTTCCACTCATAAACCTGCTCACACAGCTGAGCTCTATGTACTGCCTCCTCATAAGTCGAAACATTAAAGGGAGCTAACCGAGATCTGATGGCTGGTCTCAGTCCATCTATAAACTTTTGGACCTTTCGATCCTCACTACTCATCGTCTCTAAATCATATCTCCCCAAAGAGATGAATCGAGTCTCATACTCATCAATAGACTGGTTCCCCTGAACCAAACTCATAAACTCCATTCTCAACTTTTGTTGTGCAGTAGCGGGAACATACTGCCTCCTAAAGGCATCCAAAAATATCTCCCATGTGACCTCAGCATGTTGAGCTCTCAAAATCGGCTCGGTAG
Organism: Firmiana major; assembly: GCA_033439115.1. Taxonomy (NCBI): domain Eukaryota; kingdom Viridiplantae; phylum Streptophyta; class Magnoliopsida; order Malvales; family Malvaceae; genus Firmiana; species Firmiana major. The sequence continues at coordinate 37,325,554 of CM065909.1, forward strand.
ATCTCCACCAATGCTCTGCCTCTCCCTGAATTAAAAATACGACAAAAGCACCCCTCTCAATAGTAGTGCACCTGAAAAGCCTAAATAGCTTCTCCATCTGATACACCCAGTCCTCAGCTACTACTGGGTCCTTCCTCCTATGGAAGACTGGAGGTTTAAACTTCTGAAAATGTCTAAATCTATCAAGGTCACACTCATATCCAGCATCCTGAGTTGGCTGGGGTCTCACTGCCTCTGCAACCTGAGCCTGAACCATAGGTAACTTTACGGCCAGTGCTGACATCTCGTGATCAGCTACTGCATGTCCCACCAGATCTCGCCTATCTCTAGCCCCGAGCGTTGCATGCTGCGCTACAATCTCAGCCAGGCTCTTAATACTCCGCTCAAGTCTAGCGAAGAGTGCCTCAGTCTCATCTGATCTCACAGCAGTACCCTCGGGTACCTGACCAGTCTGTATACCATCACCACAGCCTATAGGCCTGCCTCTACGGCCTCTAGCACGTGTACTAGCCCCTCTACCACTGCAGGTGACCGGCATAATGCAAATTCTGTAATCCAAATTGATTTGTTAATTTAATGCCTATCTAGTATAGACTTTGACATCTCATATAATACAGTACTAAGGGGGATGTAATTTTCCTTAACGACCACTATCACCTCTTATCCGACCAACTCTAACTCTTAATTGCATACTTATTGATACTAATTCACATCTGGCCAACCTCTGCTCTAATACCACTTTTACTGTCACGACCCAATACTACCAAAATCAATACAAATTTTTCGCTTTTGGAAAATCTTTCTTACCTCCTCGTGACATATTCCTCTAAACAGGTCGGGCTGTGAATCAATATCGATATACCCTTTTTAACCATTAAAATATCACACATACATATATATATAATTACATTAATCATATTATAATAGAGTGGTCGGTATGTTTATACATCACATGATTCTATATTTACATCCCCAAATATTCTTTCATATACAATACTGTGCTGTAAGCATACTGATACAAAATTCTATACATGGTGTATACCTGAAAGTCGATGGAAATCACAGATATCAGCTATGCCGACTAATCTCTACACCCGCTATCTCTATGGTGGAAACACTGAAAGTGGGTGGAAAATGAAAGGATGAGCTCCACATTCTCAGTAAGGAAATAATACAAACGGGTAGATAGCTATACTATCTATATGCTGATAAGAAATCAGGATATATGTGAGCATGAGGTAAAAACAATGATATGCCATATATATAATATCATCTGTTCTAAAATAGGAAATCGGCATATTAAAACATGGAATAATTCTCATGTGAAAACATCTCATGCTCAAATGGATCGATACGTTTCAAAATACCCCATCTGGGTCAAAATATGATACACTCACGAAATCAAAATCCATTTTAACGAAATTCTTTTTTTTTCCAAATCTCCGTTATAAAATCACCCTTCTCACAGGGTTACAAATCAATGAAAGTTTCATAAAATCCTTCCATGGAAACAATCAAAACTCAATTGAAATCATAAGAAAATTGGGGTCTGACCCCTCCCTCGGGTCTACCCTGGTCTATCAAGACCAATAGTTATATCATGTGAGACATGTAAGCGACTATATCGGTAATATCCAGGACTATGGCCATAACCTCGTGATCCCTGGCACACGGATGCTAGGGAGCGGGGTGTCACACCTGAAACGGGAGGTGAGTCGGTCCTACCCGCCAGAACAACATAATATCAGGATTGCGAGGGCAAGACTTGCTGTCTCGTGGCTAATGCCACTCCACTCCAACAATCCCCACGGTACAGCATACTCCGCATGACATACACAGTACAACGTACTCCGTGAACCCAAGCTCAATCAGGGGTGCCTGTAATAAGTCTTATCCACCTATGTCATGTATGTCTCAATATGCACGTGTGAGCATATCATCTCACTGTGACACACAGTCTACAGGAGGCTCCAACACGACTATATGCATGTCATATAAATTCCTATGCGAGCGAAGCTCTAGCACGGCTCCATGCATATTCATGATATCTGAAAACCTTGTGCGAGCAAAGCTCTAGCACGGTTTCATAGAAATCAAATAAAATCTACGTACGAGCAGCGCTCCAGTACGACTTAAACTGATTATAAATTCAATTCAAATCAACATACGAGGAATGCTCTAGTATGGATAGGTATTAAAACTCAGTGAAAACCTCGTACGAGAAAAACTCCAGTACGACAGTCATATAAAATAAATCTGTAAAATAGTTCGAGCAAGGCTTTAGCACTCTGTGTATGAGTTAAAATATAAAATCTAGTGCGAGCAGTGCTCAAGCACGGTTTCAACTCATATAACACTGATCGGTGGCTCAATTTTATCAAAACATGTTAAATAAATATCAATTGGCACCTAACCTGTGCCTTTTCACTTAAAACATGAAAATAATAGCCAACCTATCCATAAATTGCTTGAATTAAAGCAATATCATCATGAAAACATTAAAATCATGAAATTCATGTAATTTCATAGCCTTACTACCCTTTTTGAAATTTTCCTAATCAATGGCATAATAGTCATTTGTCACTATTTCCATATTTTTCTGCAAAAATTATTATTCTGTTTTCGGGTAACCTAATGAATTTAACGTAATGTAAATCCCCTCGAAACTACGTATAGCTACCTCTAAGTGCTCAGAAAATTCCCTTACCTGGAATCACGCACGAGCTTATCCCGACTCGACCGTACCGGGTTTCTCAGTCCAATTCGCTCGTTTACGGAGCTGCATATAACCAAATATGGGTTCAGTTCAAATATATTGATCAGTATTTCACTCTTACTGATCGAATCTAAAGCTCTGGACCCATTTTACTCTATTGGGCCCGATTACACTTTAATGGGCCTCAAACCCCTTTTTCAGCCCGTTTCCACTTTTAAAATCCCTTTTTCGGGTTTACTGGGCTCATTTGGTTTTATCAATAATCATCGGGCTTCTTTCCAAACTCATTGGATAGCCCGAATACTATTTACGATAATTACTTTGAAATTTCGAATAAAATTCCTTTTATGCAGAATTAATTCGTAAATTCTATAAAATAATCTTAACTCTGCATTTAAGGACTCATATTATCGTAATTAAAATGTACTTACCCAATATGGTGTAGTGTATGAAAATCAGAGCTAAATCGGCTCTCGTTCTGGCTCTGTAGTAACACTGTACAATTATTTAAATCCGGGTCAATTTTCAATAAAATAATATTAAATTAAATTCTCGAAATTTATCCCCAGGTCAATCCCAACCCTCGGTCACTTACCCGAATTTCGAGTCGTCCCTGGGTACACTTTCTTCCATTTTCCCTTTTCTTTCTTTTTTTCTTTTCTTTTTCTTTCTTCTTTTTCTTTTTCTTTTCTTATTTTTATTTTTTCTTTTTCTTCCTTCTCGGCTACGGTGCTAATTTGGCCCGTTTGTCGTCACCGGTGATTCTGGCCATCTCGTCAACCGTCAGTAGGCTTAAAAGAACTGCCTCGTCCAGGGGAGTGCTTGGCTGGGCTGAATCGGCGTTGGGACACCGCTGTTTGCCGGGACCGACGCGATTTCTCCTCGAATCTTTCGATCGTCGATTCGCTAGAGATAAGGACCATCGATGCACGTCACAGTATCAATGGACCCGTCGAGCTTCGCTCTTCCTTTTTTGACCGGTAGTTGGGTTCGTTGGTCGTCGGTGGGTCGTCAGGGGTTCGGGTTTCTATCGGGTTTTTGCGGGTCAACTTCGGTTTTCGTTTTTCACTTTTTCTCTCCCCGATTCCAGATTTTTTTATTTTCATTTTTTTATTTATTTATTAATTTATTTATTATTATTTTAATCAATTAAATATATTAAAAATATCCAAATATCTCTAAAAATATCTTAAAAATTATTATTTAATTCATTTAATCAATAAATGAATTTATCAGTCTATTTTTATCTTTTCGATATATTTTTCGATTATTTTCAGGATAATTTTACGAATTAAAAATCTCGATTAATTTCGAATTAATTCCGATTAGTTCCCATAAAGTAATATCGAGATCCATTGGACTCGAAATTAAATATTTTCCTCGGTATTGATCCAGATTTCACAAATTCCATATTTTAATGAAAATTTCTTATCGAATTTATACCGAATTTTGGTCTTTTGACCATTTTACCCCTGCACGTGTTCGAGACAATTAAATCGACTTTCTTTCATCAATCCACAATCTTTTCCCTATATTCAATTCCTTATTTTCAGTTAACTCGATTAAATTCCTTAAACGAACTTGTTGAGTCCCTGCTTTCCTGATTTATCCTTATTCGATTTTACGCACGTTATTTCGTTTCATCAATATTTATCAGATCCGAATCAACCATCTTATTAATCCATTAACATATAATAATGTCATACAATATGGAAATCATAAGGAATATCATACAAAAATGCAGATCTCACAATCTCCCCCACTAAAAGAATTTGGTCCTCCAAATTAGAACCAAATCAATCGGTAAACAATTCCGGGTACTTCTCCTGTATCATGCTCTCTAGCTCCCAGGTAGCTTCCTCCGGAGTGTGATACTGCCACTGAACCTTCACCAGGGAGATCGTCTTGGATTGTAATACTTTCTCCTTCCTATCCAAAATCCGAACCGATCTCTCAACATATGTCATACTGTCACTGAGCTCTAACGGCTCGTAGTGAATCACATGTGATGGATCCGGATGGTACTTCCGAAGCATAGAAACGTGGAAGACACTGCGTACACCTGCCAACTCTGGTGGCAATGCCAATCTATAGGCCATATCTCCCACTCGCTCCAAAATCTCAAAGGGTCCAATAAAACAAGGGCTCAGTTTACCTTTCTTACCGAACCTCATGATACCTTTGGAAGGAGAAACTCTCAAAAACACTGAATCACCCTCTGTAAACTCTAGTGATCTGCGTCTCCTATCAACGTAACTCTTCTGTTGACTCTGAGCTATCCACAATCTATCGTATATCAATCTGACATCCTCAGTAGCCTACTGAACCAAGTCAGGAGCAAATAACAGTCTGTCACGAATCTTTTCCCATCCAATAGGGGAACGACATCTGTGCCCATACAGTGCCTCATACGGTGCCATCTCAATACTCGAGTGATAACTGTTATTGTAGGCCAACTCGGCTAATGGCAAATGATCATCCCAAGAGCCTCCAAAATCTGACACATACGCTCTCAACATATCCTCCAGAGTCTGTATAGTCCTCTCTGACTGACCATCTGTCTGAGGATGGAAAGCAATGCTAAATCTCAACTGGGTCCCCAACACTTCCTGAAAGTGTTCCCAAAAATGGAAAATGAAGCGGGCATCCCTATCAGAAACAATGCTCACTGGAACGCCATGTAGCCTGACAATCTCTCGAACATATAAGTTCGCTAACGTACTCAGAGCATCTGTGGTTCTCATAGCTAAGAAATGGGCGGACTTCGTCAATCTATCCACAATCACCCAGATGGCATCATGACCTCTGCGGGTCCTCGGTAATCCCATCACAAAATCCATGGTGACATGCTCCCACTTCTATGTCGATATTGGTAGAGGCTGCAATAATCCTGCAGGCTTCTGATGCTCTACCTTTACCTGCTGACAGACGAGACATCTCGCAACATACTCTGCTATGTCTCTCTTCATCTCAAATAACCAATAAACTTTCCGAAGATTCTGATACATCATCGTACTCCCCGAATGTACTGTATACCTCGCTAAGAGAGCCTCTGATAAAATCATCCTCCTAATCTCAGGATCCTCGGGAACACATATCCTACCGCAAAACCTCAGTAAACCATCAGTACTCAATACAAAATTTGTATCTGCACCTGCCTGTACCTGACTCATCAACTAAATACATCCCTGATCACTCTGCTGAGCCTGTCGAATACAATCAATCAACTTCGGCTCCAACCTCAAGCTCGCAATGATCTCAACTCTATTAATCTCAAGGGGAGCTATGTCCATACTGAGGCTCGTGAACAGCTCTAAAAGGTCATATTCTTGAACCACATAAATGATACCAACCCTAGGTTTTTCCTGCTCAAAGCATTAGCAACTACATTAGCCCTAGTCGGGTGGTATAATATCTCGCAATCATAATCCTTCAGGAGTTCAAGCCATCTCCTCTGTCTCATGTTCAGCTCCTTCTGTGAGAATAAATACTTCAGACTCTTATGGTCTGTAAAAATATGAAACTACTCACTATATAGGTAATGGCGCCATATCTTCAATGCAAGCACTATGGCCATCAACTCTAAATCATGGGTCGGATACTTCCTCTCATGATCTTTTAGCTGTCTAGATCCATAGGTAACTACCCTCCCATCATGCATTAATACATAACCCAGTCCTTGATGCGATGCATCTGTATACACCAAGAAACCTCCTGACTTAGTAGGTATGGTGAGAACCGAAGCAGTGGTCAACTGACGTTTCAGCTCCTGAAAACTCCTTTCACAGGTATCACCCCACACAAACTCAACAACCTTTCATGTGAGACATGTCCACGGAGCAGCTAATCTGGAGAAACCCTCTACAAATCTCCTGTAGTATCCAGCCAAACCCAGAAAACTCTAGATCTCTGTGACTGTCCTAGGCCGCTCCCACTGAACAACTGCCTCTATCTTGGATGGGTCCACTGACGCCCCATCCCTCGATACTACATGGCCCATAAAAGAAATCTGTTCCAACCAAAAGTCACACTTACCAAGTTTGGCATACAACTGTCTCTCTCTGAGGGTCTGTAGCACTATCCTCAAGTGCTGCTCGTGGTCTTCCCTGGATCTGGAGTATACCAAAATATCATCGATAAACACAATCACAAACCAATCCAAGTATGGCTTGAACACATCGTTCATCAAATCCATAAATGCTGCGGGGGCATTAGTCAACCCGAATGGCATAACTAAAAACTCATAATGACCATAACGGGTCCTAAATGCTATCTTGGGCACATCCTCCCTCTGTATCCTCAGCTGATGATACCCAGATCTTAGATCAATCTTAGAAAAGACCTGTGCTCCCCGTAGCTGATCCAACAGATCATCAATGCGTGGAAAGGGATACTTATTCCTAATGGTAGCCTTATTCAACAATCTGTAATCCATACACAATCAGAGGCTGCCATCTTTCTTCCTCACAAACAAGACCGGAGCTCCCCAAGGTGATACGCTCGGTCTCACAAACCCCTTCTCAAGCAAATCTTGTAACTGCTTCCTTAGCTCCTTCAACTCAACCGGAGCTATCCTATACGGTGGTCTCGAAATCAGTTCTGTATCAGGTACTAAATCTATCCCAAACTCCATCTCTATGACTGGTGGTAATCTTGGTAAATCGTCTGGAAAGGCATCAGGAAACTTCCTAACCACTGAAATATCTCTCAAATCTGATCGTACCTAGTCCGTATCAACCACATTTGCGATGAATCCTTCAAAATATAAATCATAAAATCAGCAAAAATTCATTGCTCCATTTAGAACAACCACTGATTCCATTACTTTTCAGGAATATTTTACAACACATCTTTCGGGGGTATTGAACGTTAACGTCTTAGAAAAATAATCTAACACAACACGATTGGCAGCCAACCAATCTATTCCTAGTATGACATCGAAGTCTCTCATATACATCAAAATAAGGTCCGTTGACATTTCTTTTTCCCCGACTTTCAACTTACAACCACTGACTACATACTCTACTAACTGACTAGTGTTTATGGGGGTAAGTATTAACAATTTACTACTCAGAGGGGTAAGCGTTACATACTTAGACAATTTATATGCAAATGAAGGTGATACGAATGAATGCGTGGCACCTGGATCAATCAAAACATATGCTTCTAAATCAAAGATCAAGATGGTACCTTTCACCACATCAGACGACTGATCTGTCGTATCCTGGTCCAAAGCATGAACTCGCCCTGTACCCATCACTTGCTTCCCTTTCTCTTCGGCAGTAGCTCTCCTCCTCTGAGCAGGAACCTGAACTAGAGCTCTCTCTGGCTCCTTGCCCTTCTGTGGGTCATTGTCCTATCTCTCTGGGCAATCTCTCACCACATGCCCTAGCCTCCCACAACGATAACATACTGCAGTAGTAGCTATAGGCACTAGACAAGGTCTGGTACCATGATATCTGCCACATCGCCTACATCGATTAGTAGTAGGGCATGGTCTTCCAATGACAATGCCTCTAGCTAGTGGTAAAGTCAGATGAACAGGGGGTCTATCTGTCCTCTCCTAAACCTCCTCAATCTTTGACCTCATATCAAAGAGCCGTACCCTTCTCTAGAAAAATCTATCTCTCCCGGGTCTCTTTCGATCTCTATCTCGACTCCTACTAAACTTTCTTGTCTCAGAGCTGTTTTGCTCATAATCCTGCTCACACAGCTGAGCTCTATGTACTGCCTCCTCATAAGTCGAAACATCAAAGGGAGCCAACCGAGATCTGATTGCTGGTCTCAGTCCATCTATAACCTTCTGGACCTTCCGATCATCACTACTCATCATCTCTAAATCATATCTCTCCAAAGAGATGAATCGAGTCTCATACTTATCAATAGACTGGTTCCCCTGAACCAAACTCATAAGCTCCATTCTCAACTTTCACTGTGCAGTAGCGGGAACATACTGCCTCCTAAAGGCATCCAAAAATATCTCCCATGTGACCTCAGCATGTTGAGCTCTCAAAATCGGCTCGGTAGATCTCCACCAATGCTTTGTCGCTCCTTGAAATACAAATACGACAAAAGCAACTCTCTCAGTAGTAATGCACCTGAAAAGCCTATATAGCTTCTCCATCTAATACACCTAGTCCTCAGCTACTACTGGGTCCTTCCTCCCATGGAAGACTAGAGGTCTGAACTTCTGAAAATGTCTAAATCTATCAAGCTCACACTCATATCCAGCATCCTGAGCTGGCTGGGGTCTCACTGCCTCTGCAACCTGAGCCTGAACCTCGGGTAACTATATGGGTTGTGCCAGCATCTCGGGATCAGCTACAGCCTGTCCCATCAGATCTCGCCTATCTCTAGCCCCGAGCGTTGCCTATTATGCTACAATCTCAGCCAGGCTCTCAATACTCCGCTCAAGCCTAGCGAAGCATGCCTCAGTCTCATCTGATCCTACAGCTGTACCCTCGAGTACCTGACCAGTTTGTATACAATCACCATGGCCTCTAGGCCTGCCTCTACGGCCTCTAGCACGTGTACTAGCCCCTCTATCACTGCGTGTGATCGACATAATGTAAATCCTGTAATCCAAATACATTTGTTAATTTAATTCCTATCTAGTATACACTTTGACATCTCATACAACACAGTACTAAGGGGGATGTAATTTTCCTTAACAACCACTACCAACTCTTATCCGACTAACTCTAACTCTTAATTGCATACTTATCGATACTAATTCACATCTGGCTAACCTCCGCTCTGATACCACTTTTACTGTCACGACCCAATACTATCAAAATCAGTACAAATTTTTCACTTTTGGAAAATCTTTCTTACCTCCTCGTGACATATTCCTCTAAACAGGTCAGGCTGTGAATCAATATCGATATACCCTTTTTAACCATTAAAATATCACACGTACATATATATATATAATTATATCAATCATATTATAATAGAGTGGTCGGTATGTTTATACATCACATGATTCTATATTTACATCCCTAAATATTCTTTCATATACAATATTGTGCTGTAAGCATACTAATACAAAATTCTATACATAGTGTATACCTGAAAGTCGATGGGAATCACATATATCAACTATGTCATCTAATCTCTACACTCGTTATCTTTATGGTGGAAACACTGAAAGTGGGTGGAAAATGAAAGGGTGAGCTCCACATGCTCAGTAAGGCAATAATACAAACGGGTAGATAGCTATACTATCTACATGCTGATAAGAAATCAGGATATATGTGAGCATGAGGTAAAAACAATGATATGCCATCTATATAATATCATCTGTTCTAAAACAGGAAATCGGCATATTAAAACATGGAATAATTCTCATGTGAAAACATCCCATGCTCAAATGGATCGATACGTTTCAAAATACCCCATCTGGGTCAAAATATGATACACTCACGAAATCAAAATCCATTTCAACGAAATTCTTTTTTTTCAAATCTTTGTTATAAAATCACCCTTCTCACAGGGTTACAAATTAATGAAAGTTTCATAAAATCCCTCCATGGGAACAATCAAAACTCAATTGAAATCATAAGACAATCGGGGCCTGACCCCTCCCTCGGGTCTACCCTGGTCTGTCAAGACCAATAGTTATATCATGTGAGACATGTAAGCGACTATATCGGTAATATCTAGGACTATGGCCATAACCTTATGATCCTTGGCACACAGATCCTAGTGTGCGGGGTGTCACACCTGAAATGGAAGGTGGGTTGGTCCTACCCACTAGAACAACATAATATCAGGATTGCGAGGGTAAGACTTGCTGTCTCGTGGCTAATGCCACTCCACTCCAACAATCCGCACGGTACAGCATACTCCTGTGACATACATGGTACAACGTACTCCGTGAACCTAAGCTCAATTAGGGGTGCCTGTAATAGGTCTTATCCACCTATGTCAACTATGTCCCAATATGCACGTGTGAGCATATCATCTCACTGTGACACACAGTCTTCAGGAGGCTCCAACACGGCTATATGCATGTCATATAAATTCCTGTGCGAGCGAAGCTCTAGCACGGCTCCATGCATATTCATGATATCTGAAAACCTCGTGCGAGCGAAGCTCTAGCATGGTTTCATAGAAATCAAATAAAATCTGCGTACGAGCAGCGCTCTGTACGACTTAAACTGATTATAAATTCAATTCAAATTCACGTACGAGCAATGCTCTAGTACGGATAGGTATTAAAACTCAGTGAAAACCTCGTACGAGAAAAACTCCAGTACGGTAGTCATATAAAATAAATCTATAAAATAGTGCGAGCAAGGCTCCAGCACTCTGTGTATGAGTTAAAATATAAAATCCAATGTGAACAGTGCTCAAGCACGATTTCAACTCATATAACACTGATAGGTGGCTCAATTTTATCAAAACATGTTAAATAAATATTAATTGGCACCTAACTTGTGCGTTTTCACTTAAAACATGAAAATAATAGCCAACCTATCCGTAAATTGCTTGAATTAAAGTAATATCATTATGAAAACATTAAAATCATGAAATTCATGCAATTTCATAGCTTTACTACCCTTTTTGAAATTTTTCTAACCGGGGGTAAAATAGTCATTTGTCACTATTTCCTTATTTTTTCGTAAAAATTATTATTCTGTTTTCAGGTAGCCTAATGAATTTAACGTAAAATAAATCCCCTCAAAACTACGTACAGCTACCTCTAAGTGCTCATAAAATTCCCTTACCTGGAATCACGCGCGAGCTTATCCATACTCGGCCGTACTAGGTTTCTCAGTCCAATTCGCTCGTCTACGGAGCTGCATATAACCACATATGGGTTCAGTTCAAATATACTGATCGGTATTTCACTCTTACTGATCGAATCTAAAGCTCTGGGCCCGTTTTACTCTATTGGGCCCGATTGTACTTTAATGGGCCTCAAACCCCTTTTTTAGCCCATTTCCACTTTTAAAATCCCTTTTTCAAGTTTTTTGGGCTCATTTGGTTTCATCAATAATCATTTGGGCTTCTTTCCAAACTCATTGGATAGTCCGGATACTATTTACGATAATTACTTTGAAATTTCGAATAAAATTCCTTTTATGCAGAATTAATCCGTAAATTTTGTAAAATGATCTTAACTCTGCATTTAAGGACTCATATTATCGTAATTAAAATGTACTTACCCAATATGGTGCGGGGTACAAAAATCGAAGCTAAATCGGCTCTTGTTCGGGCTCTATTGTAACACTGCACAATTATTTAAATCCAGGTCATTTTTTAATAAAATAATATTAAATTGAATTCCCGAAATTTATCCTCATGTCAATCCCGACCCTCGGTCACTTACCCGAATTTCGAGTCATCTCCGGGTACACTTTCTTCCCTTTTTCCCTTTTCTTTCTTTTTTTCTTTTCTTTTTCTTTTTCTTTTTCTTCTTTTTTCTTTTTCTTCCTTCTCAACTACGGTGCCGTTTTGGCCCGTTTGCCGTCGTCGGTGATTTCGAACATCTCGTCAGCCGCCAGTAGGCTCAAAAGAACCGCCTCGACTAGGGGAGTGCTCGACTGAGCTGAATCGGCGTTGGGACACCGTCGTTCACCGAGACCGACTCGATTTCTCCTTGGATCTTTCGATCGTCGATTTGCCGGAGATAGGGACCGTCAGTGCATGTCACCGGGCTTCGTTCTTCCTTTTTCAATCGGTAGTTAGGCTCGTCGGTCGTCGGGGGGTTCGGGTTCCTATCGGGTTTTCGCGGGTCGACTTCGGTTTCTGTTTTTCACTTTCTCTCTCCCCGATTTCAGATTTTTTTATTTCCGTTTTTTATTTATTAATTTATTTATTATTATTTTAATCCATTAAATATATTAAAAATACCCAAATATCTCTAAAAAATATCTTAAAAATTATTATTAATTCATTTAATCAATAAATGAATTTATCAGTCTATTTTTGTCTTTTCGTTATATTTTTCGATTATTTTCGGGATAATTTTTTGAATTAAAAATTTTGATTAATTTCGAATTAATTTCGATTAATTCCCATAAATTAATATCTGGATCAATTGGACTCGAAATTAACTATTTTCCTCGGTATTGATCCTGATTTCACAAATTCCATATTTTAATGAAAATTTCTTACCGAATTTTGGTCTTTTGATCATTTCACCCTTGCACGTGTTCGGGACTAAATTAAATCAACTTTCTTTCATCAATCCATAATCTTTTCCCTGTATTCAATTCCTTATTTTCAGTCGACTCGATTAAATTCCTTAAACGAACTTGTTGAGTCCCTACTTTCCCGATTTATCCTTATTCGATTTTACGCACGTTATTTCATTTCATCAATATTTATCAGATCCAAATCAACCATCTTATGAATCCATAAACATATAATAATGTCATACAATATGGAAATCATAAGGAATATCATACAAAAATGTAGATCTCACAGATAATCCAGGACTAAAATCCCATTATTACTTGTACGACCCGTGCACTTGCGGATACATGTCTACGTCACTTAGAGTGGGCGTAGTTGCTATTAAGTTTTTAGCGCCATTGTCGGGGAAGATAATTAGCCAGTAATTAATATCGTTGAAATTATGCTTAGGTGTAATTCTAGCTTGTAAATACTTAGGTTGTAAATATTTAGAGCTTTAATCTAGATTAGTTAATTTTCTCTTTCATAAAAAAATTAAAAAAATTGAAAAATTTAACAACTTAAAAAAAAATTTCTGAGGACTTTTTTATGTTTGCATGCGTAGAGCCAAAGCTTTGATTGCTTTCCTTTAGATCCTGAAATTGAAAGAACACTTAGGAAAATTGGAAAGGATTCTAGGAAATTAATAGCTCTGCTGCAAAACACCATGGCAGAAAATAGAGAAATTAGGACCGTAGGAGATTATGCAGTACCGACCATTGAAGGATAATATACTGGCATTAGGCCACCAGCTGTCTGCAAGTCCAGACCTTATACAACATACTTACAAGCTAAAATAGGACCTCCGTTGACGTTGCTGCGGGTGGAGCTCTAATGTGTAAAACAGAGGAGGAAGCTTACGAGTTGTTAGACAAGATGGCCGCTAACAACTATCTATGGTCTTTGAAGAGGAAACTGCCTAAGAAGGCGGCTGGTATCTATGAGCTTGACGTGCTGTCTACCTTGACCTCTTAAATAGCTAACCTTACGAAGAAGGTAGAGTCACTCAATACCGAGCATAATCCTTCCACCAGTCCTAACCTTGTGTATTCTGTCTAAAGTCCTTTTCTTTCCTGCGATCTGTGTGGTGTTACACACTTTGTAGATAGGTGTCAGCTTAACTTAGAATCGGTTCAGTACGTTGCCCCATCTCAGAAGTAACAGAACAACCCCTTTTCAAACACCTACAATCTAGGGTGGAAGAACCATCCTAACTTTTCCTAGAGCCAAAACCAAGGGCAACCTTCTAATTCTAGACCTATAGAATCCCCTGGTTTTCAAGCTTCACCAGTTTACGTACCACCACATCATCAATTCCCACACCATCCACCTCATCATCCCTATCCACCTCAATTTCACTATCCACCACCACCACCACCAATTATGTAGCCCCAACTTTACCATACACCAACAGCTGAGAAGAAGCCTTCGCTTGAAGAGATGTTCATGACTATCCTGCAAAATCAAGCTATTTCAATTAAGAACTTAGAAGTTCAAGTTGGACAAATAGCTAGTCCTCTTAGCCAGTGTCCACAAGGGACCCTTCTTAGCAATATCGAAGTTAATCCTGTTAGGCAGATGGAAGGTAAGGAACATGTTAAAGCCATCACCCTTAGGAGCGTCAGAGAGATAGATGAGCCACAAGTTAAGTACAATCCTAAAAAACCCATAGTTGAAGAACTCATAAGTTATAAAGAAGCAGCTCAAAAAGAGTAGGACCAAAATGAAGATCAGGCTGTAAAGGAATCCAAGTTGTCTGCTTCTTCATCTATACCATTTTTCTTCTTCACAGCCTTCCTCTTCATCTGATGATATACTTGTTACCACTACACTTACCCTAGTTAGACCACCAGTACCTTTTCCTCAAAGGTTCCAAAACCAAAAGCTCGATCAGCAATTCGCCAAATTTCTTGAGGTTTTTAAGAAGCTTCACATCAACATTCCTTTCGCAGATGTTTTAGAGCAAATGCCAAGTTATGTGAAGTTTCTAAAGGATATCCTCTCGAGAAAAAGAAGATTGGAAGATTATGAGACGGTGGCCTTAACTTAGGAATGTAGTGTAATTATCCAGAGGGAACTACCCCCTAAGCTCAAAGATCCCGAGAGTTTTACCATACCCTGCAAGATAGGATATTTGTTCTTTGGTACAGCCCTATGTGATTTAGGAGCCAGTATAAATCTGATGCCTTGGTTAATCTACCAAAAGTTAGGAATAAGAGATGTAAAGCCTACCACAGTGACCCTTCAGCTAGCTAATTGATCCATTAAATATCTGAAGGGGGTCATTGAGGATGTATTAGTAAAGGTGGACAAATTTATTTTTCCTGTGGATTTTATTGTATTAGACATGGAGGAAGATATGGAAGTCCCCATTATACTAGGCAGACCTTTCCTAGCTATTGGTAGGACTTTGATTGACGTGCAAAAGGGGGAATTAACTATGAGAGTCCTAAATCAGGAGATGACATTTCATGTTTTCAAACCTTTGAAGCTCCCTGATGACTTTCAAAAATGTTTTAAGATGGATGTTATGGAGGATATAAGGCTTGGGCATACAATATCTGAGAGAAGAAGGGAAGTAGATAGAGCTCAGGAGGATTTGACTGTCAGCATTCTATCACCACTTTGGCTGACCCTCCTACTCTTCGCCCTACTATTGAGTGTTGTGTTCTTCAGCTGCATTTTAAGTGACTTTATTTTTCTTTTCACTTTTTTGTATAGTTCTTTTCTTTTTCTTTTTCGTTGTTTCTTTCTTTGTTTATTTTACAGATTTCTTTTCTAGTATTACGTTTTCAATCAAGCTTCAATTGTTCATCATCATCAGAAAAGGGAGTACTTTGTTCCTGAGCTTTAATTCTTATATTATCTGCACACTGAGAATACTGTGCACTCTAAGTTTGGGGGAGGGGATATCACTTGAGCATTTTTGGGTAAAATTGAAAAAAAAATCAAAAATCTGAGCTTACACTATTGGATTTTAGGATGATTTAATACTTACCATGTAGTTTTCCCATATTCCGACGATATGACCCCATGATTTAGTCTAACTTTGATTGACTGAGAAGCATGATTATAGGAAAGGCATGAAGTTGAATTCTTGAATTTGTCTTGATTCTGATTATGATTTCCTCATTTTATGCACATGTCATGTCATGAATCTCTATAATTATTTAGAGAAAGCTTATGTGGACATAGGCTTGCATTTGTTCAATTGATTTTGTGCATCATATTCTAGAATTTGTTTGATCTTATCTCGAGGTGAAATATTTGATCACACTTAATTAGGGAAACGATTTAAACCATCTTTGGATCGTTTGAGCCTTTCTAGCCACCCTGTACATATTTTACCCCTAGTCACCCATCTGGGCCAAATAAGCTTTTCTCTGTAAATACACTTGCATAAATTTCCTTAGCTTAAATACTCTGTTCCTATCTCGTACCCCAAAAGCATAAAAAGTCACTAGGATATATCTTGAGCTATGTACATATGGGTATCAGGTGATAGTGAAAGTTAAAAACCATTTGATAAAAAAAGAAAGAAAAATACCCAAAAAAATTGAATAAAATGTTTAGTGAAATAAATAAGTTTAGGGGAAATAATAAGAGCTCTTACATTAAAGATCCTAGAAGTAATGCATGTTAAGGGGTAATTAAACCTAAATCAACTTCATCATACCTTAGCCCCAGCCTTACATTACAAGCTTAATGAAGTCCTATTGATCCTTGGTTAAGTGTGACTACATTTGTGGAGAGAAAAGTGAAAAGCAAACTTATGGGAATGATCACATGTCATTGACTTTGCATTCACTGTGTTTGCATAATCTGATCTGGGTAATGTACTGTGAAGTGACTTTGACATTTTCACACACACACGAGGAGTCTAATTTGGGTTAGGACTTATGATTGAATGATTCTGAGTGTTGGACTCATAATTGTAAATCTTTGAGATCATAGTTTGTACTTTTTCTTTGAGGATAATATTGGGGAAATTATTATGTTGGTACTTGTCATTCCTACATTTGTTTTGTTTTGCTTGAGGACAAGCAAAAGCTCAAGTTTGGGGGTGTGATGATTTTATTTTTAATAGAAATATTTATGCTTAATTTCTTAATTAATTATTTAAATCTCCATATTATTTTATTAATTATCCCTTTTTATTTAATTAAAATTCTTTAATGTGCAGGTAAATTAAATCCGGATGAAACTCAATCGTTTCAGTCAAAAATGGGCTAAAGGAGACTGGACCACGTCAAAATTGCAGACCGAGTCACCAGTCATCTAGACACACATGATGCTAGGTGTTCGTATTTTATTCGCTCTGAAATGATAAGATCGACGGACACCATGCCAACCTTCTGGAAGATACACACTGAGCCACATCGCACAACCAATTAGCCAAAAAGATGAGTGATGTGGAAATATCTACTCTATAACAAATCAAATGAAGACAAGTGGCCAAACAATGCCAACTCATCTAGGATGAAAAATTACCATTGTACCCCTATGTTTGTGTATAAATAGAACATGATTAGCAATTGAAAAAGGGTGTAGCCTAGTGTAGTTTTAGGGTAGGAGTAGTGTAGAGTAATTTAGGAGTAGTTTTAATTTAGGGTAGCTTTAGTTTTTAAAGTTTATATTTTAAGCTTCCTGATTAGAGTTTTTTTAGCCACCATTTTACAACCATTTTCTATTTACTGTTCATGTTAGCTTTCAATTTGTAGATTTTATCAAAAGCTTTATCATTTCTATTTTTTTTTTTTTTGTAGTTGACATTTATGGTAGCCATTATCTTTAATGGTTCTTCTCGGTTTCAATACAAGATTCCATTTTATATTGCTAAGTTAAAATTTTTTTTTCTGGTTTTCTTTTAAGGTAGTTCTCGATAGTGATAGTCACCATGTTTCCAAGTTAGCAGTGTTAATGAAAAAGTTTGTTTTAATTTTACTGTCCATTCCTATATTTGTTTCTTTTGTTTTTGTCTTCCACGCTTTGTTCATCCAAACCGAGAGAGAAGCAGATAGTGGCACGGGTTGGTGTTGAGAGGTCCAGGATTGGAGCCGACACTACCCGTTGCTGGTGTTGCTCTCGGTTTTATCCTGCCTTGATGAAAGCTGGCGGGCTGCTTCTATTCGGTGCAGTGCAGAGCTTCTTCGCGGTGCAGTGTGGTAGCATTATCAAATGAGAATGCTAACTTGATAGGCTCGGCAGCAACAGTAGCTCGACAATCACACTCTCATTTTCTCTATTTCTTAGTCATTTCACTGTTCAACTTTCTTCAGTTAATTTTGCACAATTGTTTTTAATGATTTTGTTGTTTTCAGGTGGTGCAAAAGAGGCATAGTTGTTCGATCTTCAAGCTTGCAACAGTTTCCTTACAGTTTTTAATTCTCTTCCTTTTCATTTTCGATCTCGATTAAATTGTTGTTCAAAATTTCTGTTCATCCTTTCTATTAATTTTGTCTAGGTTTTCCTACTCAATCTACTGACCTTTTAATTTTAACCTTGTCTCTAAGTTCACTATCGTGTTTTGTTTACTGGAGCTAATGTTTATTAAGTCCAGATAGGTGATTTATAGTAGGAATACTCTATTTCACCATCAGCTATCTCCGGTTCAAATATACCTACTAGCTGGGCACGAGGAGGCTGAAGATGATGCTGGAATCAAGTGTAGTGCCAGCGGTACGGGCAAGGAGCTGAGCAGTACTGGAGCAGGAACTGAGAGCGGGAGCTAGACATTACTTGGGACAGTACCTGGATGCAGCATGAACCAGCATAGGACAACGTTTGGAGCAGCCGACTGGAGTAGAACGTGTACAGTGCCAGTACACGGGACCGCAAGCATCCTGCTGGGAGTTGTGGTTAAGGCCTTGTTTGGCCATATTGTTTTACTGTTACAATTAGTTTAGCAAGTTTGGAATTTTATTTTATTTTTATGCCATTTACATTATTTGTTAAGTTAGGAAAAATAGATTTTTATTGCTTGTTAAATTAGTGATTAGTTTTAATTAGGATAATAGTTAATTTTTGATAGGGTGGTAATTTCATTTTTTTAGAAAACTCATGTGTTGTATTTAGAATTAATTTAGAGATAGAATTAGTTAATAATTTAGTTTTTAATTGAAAAATCAAAAAAAAAATTCTCATGCTTTATTTAGACTTTATTGTTAAGTTAGTATTTAGATATAATTAGGATTAATTTTAGATTCAATAGTTTAGACATTTAGATTTATGATTATTTTCTTAATTTTTTAGGATTTAATTTCATTAAATTTTAAGTTAGTTTAATTTGCATTTTTATTAATTAGTTTAATTACATGCATATTTTATTCTAGGGTGGTTTAATTTTAGTTTAATTAAATTTACTACTTTATTTTCATAATTGCATTTTATTTTAATAGCGTTAACTAGTTTTAATTGTTTTAATTATTTTTTGTAGGTTGTTATTTTTAATTCCTTGGAGCTCTGTAAGTAATTTCAAGCTCCGTTTTATTTATTTTTAGTTTTTATTGTTTTATTGTTTTCCAGTAATTTTAATTTTAGATTTAGTAGATCACCCATTGAAAATTCATAATTTGCTAGGATATACTTAAGGTAAGATTAACCGGTACTTAATTAGGCAATTCAACTTCTCTGTGGTATGATAATCCAGGACTCAAATCCCATTATTACTTGTACGACCCGTGCACTTACGGATACACGTCTAGGTCACTTATAGTGGGCGTAGTTCGTATCAAAAGCACAGTGATCATTTGAATCGTAATATGGGGGATGTAAATGTTATAACACATAGTATGTGTGAACATACCACCTAACATTTGGATGTATGACAATACTTTTGATTAATTTGGGAAGTGAATGGTAAATGATGATTATTATTGCCTCACAGCCCAACTGTGTAGTGGTGAGTTGTTCACGACCGGGTAAGGTAATAATATGCATCTCATGAAAAAATAGTACGAGTCATACTCCAGCACTAATTTATGTGGGAAATATATAAAATCAAGTACGAGCAGTGCTCTAGCACGATTTGTTCTCACATAATTCGATAGATGGCTCTTTTAAAAATGGATGTCACGACCCAAATTACCTAAAATCACTACAAATTTTTCTCTTTTCGATTATTATTTGATTCTTACCTTTCTCTCATCGTGACCATCTTACCAAACAGTTGGGCTATGATTCGATGTTAGTCACCTCTCACCTATTTACCATTCCATTTCCATAATCGCATTCACATATCAGAGTTTACTATCTTTTGATTTTACTAAATTCATATACAATGGTATACATAACTCTACATCCCCGACATCAAATACGTTTACAGTACTGTGCATCTACATGTTCAGATACAAAACCATACAAATGTGTATACCTGTCTCTCGATGGGAAGCAGCGAATACCAAGATGCAAATCCCCAGCCGCTTACTAATTACTGTGAGTGCTTTGAAAAGATGGGAAAATAAGGGGCTGAGCAAACCATACGCTCAGTAAGGCAATTATGCAAGTAAGTAGATAGCTCCATTATCTACATGCTCATAATGCCATGCCCTTAAAATCTATTTCTTTTCATTAAAATCTCCAGCACAAAATCAGGTATGTCATCAATGACTTATTTTATAAAACTGTTCGTGCATATATAAATCATACTACTTATGTATCAATGTCATTTTATGTGACATCAGTAAATCATACTTAGCATGAATTAAATCAAAATCATGCATTATTTCATGCGATATAAAACAAATCATGAGATACAATCATTTCATGAATTTATCATTAAAGCATGGAAAACTCATCATGCTACTGCATTTAAATCATTTCATTTAAGTATAAAATAGCCCAAAGGGGTTAAGCATCTCATAATTCAATTCCAAACTCATAAAACAATTCATTAGAATTCATTATAAAACTTCAGTTATAAAACCACCCTTCTTTCACGGTCACATATAATAAAATTATAAAATCGACGGCCTGACCCCTTTCTCGAGTCTACCCTGGTCTATCGAGACCATAAGTTATATCATGTGAGACAAGTAGTTGACTATCAGTAACAACATAGGACTATGGCCATAACCTAGTGATCCCTGGCAACATAGTACCTAATGTGTGGGGTATCACACCTGAAACAGGAGGTGGGTCGATCTTACCCACCAGAACAGCATAACATTAGGATTGCGAGAGCAAGGCTTGCTGCCACGTGGCTAATGCCACTCCACTCCAACAATCCCCACGGTACAACATACTCGTGAACCCAAGCTCAGTCAGGGGTGCCTGCAATAGGTCTTATCCACGCATACCAACTCTGTCTCAGTATGCACGTGTGAGCATATCATCTCACTGTGACACATAGTCTACAGGAGGCTCCAACACGGCTATATGCATGTCATATAAATCCTTGTGCGAGTGAAGCTCAAGCACGGCTCCATGCATATTCATGTTATCTAAAAACCTCGTGTGAGTAAAGCTCTAGCACGGTTTCATAAAAATCAGTAAAAATCTGTGTACGAGTAGCAGTCCAGTATGACTTTAAAATGAGTTATAAATTCGTATAAAATCATGTATGAGCAATGCTCCAGCATAGATGAATGCTCAAGTAAATCAAAACTTCATACGAGCATCGCTTCAGTATGATTTTATGCATAAATAAATCAAATCTCGTGCGAGTTACACTCCAGCACGGCTTTTATGCAACTATCGTATCAAAACAGGATGCGAGCTAAGCTCTAGCACCTCTCATGCATGTCAAATCATTAAAACTAGTGCGAGCAATCGGTCCAATACCTTTTTATGCATATCACGTCAAAACAGTCAAAACAGGGTGCGAGCTAGGCTCCAACACCTCTCATGCATTTCACATTAGTAAAATCAGTGCGAGCAACCACTCTAGCACATTTCATGCATATGATGTCACACAATTCAGTGCGAGCAACCGCTCAAGCACGTTTTATGCGCACTCACAAACTCAGATATAGTGCGAGCTATGCGCCAGCACTATCTGTTTCCATATAAACTTGATAGTTGGCCCATTTTCCAAAGAAATTTCATTTAAATATAAATAACACTTACATAGTGTTATTTTGTGAAATTTATGCAATTACTGGCCAATCTATCGATTTACTTTGCTTAAAAACCACAAAAATTCCTTAATTCAGAAAATTCCTTAAATCATGCATTTCATGCATGTCATGCTTTCACCATCCTTAGGTGAACTTTCAAACTTTCTCGTTAGTCTTTGTCAAGCAACCGTTGATTTTATTTTGATTAGCTACTGTTCATGGCAACTTTTTTTTATCTTATGAAACAAGAGAGTTGTAGTGTCTTATTCCTACTTACTTATGAAGTTTTCAACTCCTAATGGGGTTGAACAAGTTCGGGAAGATCAGAAGAAAGCTAGAACTTGTTGCATTTCATCTACTACTTGTAGGGAGATTCAGAGGAAAGAGACTAACCATATTTGACCCCCCTAAGCTTAAATACGTGGAAGACCTGGAACCTATAGAATTGGTAGAAAGGGGTGATAAAAAAAAGTGTATATGGGAAGTCAATTATTAGCCGAAGTGAAAATGAAGATTATGAAATGTCTTTGAGAGAATTTTGATGTTTTTGCTTGAACCTCGGTTGATATGCAGGGCATTAACCTAGAGATCATCTTTCTTCAGCTTAATGTTTAGCCAGATGCTAAACTAGTCAAGCAAAAGAAGAGAAATTTTGACCCTGAAAGGCAACAAGTTATAGATGAGAAGGTTGGGAAACTGTTAAAAGCCAAATTTATACAATAGGTTTACTATCTAGAATGGCTAGCAAATGTGGTGATGGTGAAGAATCCTAATAGGAAGTGAAGAATGAGCATAAACTTCACTAATCTCAACAAGGTATGTCCCAAAGACTCTTACCCTTTAGCTAGCATTGATAAGTTGATGGTTGAGACTTCGGGGTATGAGCTCCTTAGCTTTTTGGATGCTTTTTTAGGGTATCACCAAATTGTGATACACCTTGAGGAGAAAGTGAAAACCTCTTTCATTATGGATAATGCGACCCATTGTTTTCATATAATGCCTTTCGAACTAAAAAACGCTGGTGCCACCTGCCAACGAATGGTGAACAAGGTCTTAAGGATCTATTAGGCAACACTATGGAGGCTTATGTAGATTATATGATTGTGAAGAGTATAAGAGAAGAGCTCCATGCGAAATAATTGGAAAATTCTTTGAAGTTTTGAGAAAGTGTAGTATGAAGTTGAACCCAATAAATGTTCCTCTGTAGTACACATTATTTCCAAGATTCATGATCACTAAGCGAGGGATTAAGGCTAACCCAGAAAAATCTAAGCTAGCCTTGATATGAAATCCCTAACTACTAAGAGATGAGTGCAAAGGCTAACAAGAAGGATTCCTACACTCAATCATTTCTTATCTAAGTCAGCAGACCAAAGCTTGCCTTTTTTTTTTTAAAACCTTACAAGGTGGAAAAAATTTTACATGAACAGAGGAGTGTTAGAAGGCCTTTGTGGAATTAAAGAAGTACTTACAGGAACTCCCCTTATTATCAAGACCAGAAACAAGGGAGTGACTATCTTTGTATCTTGGAGTTAGAGAAAATACGGTCAGTGTTATGCTCCTTAAAAGAGATAAAAGTGTAAATCGACCTGTTTATTAAGTGAGTAAGGTGTTACTGAAAGCTAAAACACAATATCTATTAGCTGAAAGAGTGGCCTTGGCATTAGTTATGGTTTCGTGTAAACTACGCCTATTTTCAAGCTCACGCTATCACTGTCTTCACTGATCAACTACTAAGATAAATCTTGCAAAAGCCTTAGCATTCAAGAAGATTAGTATGAGATCTAAGAATTTCGGACATATTTTAAATATGTAATAAGAATTTGAAGTGTAATTTATTGAGCTAAGTGAATTGTGGGAATGATAATTGGAGATTTATATGTTAAGTGTTTAAAATAAGTGTGCAGCTATGAGGACAGATCAATCTGGGAGAAGGAGAGATCGATCTGGTGAGTTAAAAATGACAAGGAAGGAGGAATTTAAGGAGCAGATCGATCTCCAATGGAAGAGGATCGATCTCCTTATGATTCTGTTTGAGAGAAGATCGATCTCATGAGGAAGAGATCGATCTCCAAATGATTCTGTTTGGGAGAAGATCGATCTCCTCAAGGAGCATATCGATCTCATAAAGCCATAAAGAGATCGATCTCACCCCTCGACAGATCGATCTCCTAGGCATAAAATTGCCCAAATCGTCCCCAAAATTCAAATGCAGATCGATCTCATCAAGAGCTAGATCGATCTCCTACCCTCAGCCTATATAAGGAACTCCTATTTTTCTCCTGCAATCTCACTTTCTCTCTCTTCCAACCCCCATTTTCACTGAAACCTAGCTTTCTCACTCATCCAAAGCACCCATTTTCGTCCAAATCAGAAGTTGTGGCAAGAAGGAAAGTTGTTCCTTGTCAAAGGGAGAACAACATACTAAGAAATCGAAGGACGAATCGAATCGAGGCGTGGGTTGTGCACCTCACAAGCTTTGGGTAATTTCTAAACCTCGATCTTGATATTTGAGATGATTTTGGTGATAATAGTTGTTGGCATTGTGCTGAAATAGCTGGAAAATGATTAGGGATTGATGAAATTACAATGTGGTTGGAGTGATAATGATATTTAGCAATTTAGGAATTTTGAGCTATAAATGGAGATTTAGACAATGTGGTGTATTAGCATAGATATTGTGGCATAGGAAATATAGAATGTTAAGGTGTTGTGAGCGAGATTATGGTTTGTGGTGGAGTTATGAGAATTGAGAAATTTGAGGAGTTATGAGCAATTATGCTCGATTTTGAGAATTGAGGTTGATGTGATAGTTGAATATTGATGTTTTAACATCGTTTGGACAGCTCGAGAGTTTCAGAGTGGAATGCGGGACTAGTCCGTGTCAAGGGGGAAACGATTGCACTATACGAGGTGCAAAGAGGTAAGGAAACTAAACCATTTGTGTATGTGATTTGCGAACTATTATAGCATGATTTGTGATTTATAAAATAAGCATGTTGAGTGTTGTGTTATGATACAATTGCACACAATTTTTATAGCCGGTTGGAGCCCAATGTTTTTATGAGTTTATAACTAGGCTCTACGTTAAGGCAATATCGAGATTTGAGAAATGTGTGCGTGTTTTGCCGGTTGGGACTCGGTTTCAATATGTTTTGTGTTGAGTACAAAACGGTTTTAAATGAGTTTTATGAGAGAAAAACCACTATGAGTTCTACGTGAAGGCAAACTAGTCTTATGTGATTAAGACTTAGGTGTGTAATTCTGAGTACACACCGGGCATTGCTCTGGTAGCATGTAAGCCCGATTCTTCTCCGTTCTGGTAACGTGAGAACCCCATTTGGTGGTCGTTGCCACGTGAGAACCCTATTTGGTGGCCGTTGCCACGTGAGAACCCCATTTGGTGGCCGTTGTCACATGAGAACCCCATTTGGTGGCCGTTGCCACGTGAGAACCCCATTTGGTGGCTGTTGCCACGTGAGAACCCTATTTGGTGGCCGTTGCCACGTGAGAACACTAATTGGTGGCCGTTGCCACGTGAAACCCTACCTGTGGCTGTGCCACGTGTAAATTTAACTCAGTGGCTATGCCACGTGTGTCTAGTGGCTGTGCCAAGTGTGAATTTAAATCAGTGGCTATGCCACGTGTGTTTAGTGGCTGCACCACGTGCATTACTATTTTAGTGATTTTATCATGTTTATTGAGAAAGCGATTATCGCATTCTTTTCACATGCTTTGTTATTGCTCTATACTGAGCATTTTACTTCATGTTTTCACATGATTTGAGATATGAGAATGTCGTTTTGAGTACTTTCATGCTATGGTTTTCAAATGAGATTAATGAGTTTCACATACAAATAAATATTTTGTGATGTGCATTTTGGTTTATGAAATGAGTCCCTTACCCCCTTTACTGAGCGATTTAGAAGCTCACCCTGTTTTCTTTCCCCCCAGATCTCTTCAAATGAAAAGGGTTTTCCTGCGACGTACGGAGTAGTGGCTAGTGGAGGACTTGAGCTCCAGGCCATATATTGTATTTTAAGGTATCTTTTATCTTTTCATGTACCCAGACAATTATCATAATTGCAGACACTTGATGTATAACATTGTATGGGATGTATTAGGATTAATTAACTTGAGATCAAGTAATGTATATGATATAATATATACTATTTAATGACGAGATCCTGAGGTATAATATAGGTGATGATGTATGACACTACACAGGAATGCACTCTTAATTGTGAATTAATGAATAAAAAGTTTTAAATTAGCCCTATTTTCTGCGCTTTCGAGGCGTGACAGAGTTTTCTTGGTATGAGAGCTTAGGGTGTCTAGTACTGTCAGTGTCGGTTAAGTGAAATAGAATACATCCCAAGTGTCTGTAATAGTCTGGTCATGAACTGAAATTGAGGATTGAGATTTCAATCGATTCTGATATGTACGCGCAGGAGACGAGTTAAGATAGAGAATGAGTGGACGACGAGGTTGTTCGAGGAGGCAGGCAGAGTCCCCTCTGCCACCTGTCCCATAACCAGAGAGTCCTAACTCTCGATTTAATCGGATTGAGACCGATGTGAGGCAAGGTTTTGAGCAGATGGCAGCGTTATTCGTGTAACACTTTGGAGTTAATGCCTCGGATACTACTCCTACACCACCACAAGGACCTCCCATACCCCCAGTACAGATGGACCCAGCGCCTCCCCTCACTCAGCCTAATGATAGAAGTATGGTCCGACTGAAGGATTTTCTAAAGATGAATCCACCCGCGTTTAGGGAAAGAAGGATCCTACAGAGGCTGAGGAGTGGTTAACGGAGTTGAGAATTATATATGATTATTTGGGGTGCACCGATGCTGAGAGGGTCAGTATGAGTATCTATATGTTGAAGGGGAGAGCTCGAAATTGGTGGGGTACTACCCAGGGTATTTTGATGTCCCACCAGGATGTGATTGGTTGGGAAGAGTTTCAGACAGCCTTTAAGACCCAATATGTACCACGAGCCGCCCAGAGAAAGAAACAAGCCGAGTTTTTGAGTTTGGTACAAGGTGACATGTCTGTGGATAACTATGAGAGCCAATTCACAGCGCTATTGAGATATGACCCAGAGACCTTTAAGAATGAAGAGCTCCGCACAGAGAAATTTGTGTATGGATTGAAGCCCATCATCAGAGATAGATTGATAGGGCTATGTATTACTGAGTTTGGAGATGCTCTGAGACGAGCACAAGAGATTGAAAGAGGAATTGAAATGGTACAATCCCAGAATGAGCTCAGAGCGGTGAATAGAGATAAGGGCAAGAGGCCAGCGATTTTCCAAACAGAGGCTCGGAGAGGTTCCTTCAGAAGAGGAAGGATTGAGGTACAAAAGGGCAGATTAGAGAGACCCAGAGGTTACCCTAACATTAGAGAGACCCCTCGAGATGTCAGGCCTGAGACAAGGTTTTGCAGAAATTGTGGCCGAATGCATGAGGGAAGTTGTACTGGGTCGATCCATGGATGTTTTAGATGTGGAGACATGGGTCACATGGTGAAGGATTGCCCTCAACCTCAGAAACCACATGTCTTAGAGCCCGCTAGACAACAGCCTCAGAGAGTGAATCCCCAGGGACGGGCCACTACTGCAGAGAAAGGAAAGAGACCTATTACCCAGGGACGTGTGTTTGCCCTAAATAAGGAGACCGCTGACACTTCTGCAGAAACTATAAGAGGTACACTCTCTGTCTGTAATCATAAGGCTCATGTGTAGATTGATTCAGGATCTACGCATTCGTTTATTTCTGAGCATTTTGCATGTAGATTAAACTTAAAGTTTGAACCTCTAGAATATATACTACATGTAAATACCCATATGCGTGAATCCCAGAGAACTGAGTTAATCTGTAGAGGATGTGAGATAAAGGTGGGAGATAGAGGGATGTTAGCAGATCTAATCATGTTGAATATACATGGATTTGATGTAATTTTGGGAATGGATTGGTTGGCAGCCAATCGAGTGAGCTTAGATTGCTACACTAAGGTTGTAACTTTCTCCCTACCTGGACCTTACAGTGTACGATTGAGA
This sequence comes from Firmiana major, assembly GCA_033439115.1. NCBI lineage: Eukaryota > Viridiplantae > Streptophyta > Magnoliopsida > Malvales > Malvaceae > Firmiana > Firmiana major. Next base: position 37,353,574 of record CM065909.1, read on the forward strand.
TATTGAGGAAATGAATATGTGGAATTCTAGTAAGTAATTTGAGAATTTTGATATTATTCTGGAGAATATTAAATATGATTGTTCATGTGAAGGTTATGAGACACTCATCTCAGACGATAAGCGGGAACATCCGAGGATTGAGGATATACCTGTGGTGTGTGAATTTCTGGATGTTTTCCCAGATGAATTGCCAGGTTTACCACCAGAGAGAGAGCTAGAGTTTACTATTGATTTGGTACCAGATACTCAGCCGATCTCTAAACCTCCCTACAGGATGGCATTAGTGGAACTTGAGGAATGGAAGAAACAACTACAGGAGTTATTGGATCAAGGGTTCATTAGGCCCAGTGTTTCACAGTGGGGAGCACCCATTTTATTTGTCAAGAAGAAGGATGGTAGTCTCAGATTATGCGTAGACTATCGGTTGTTGAATAAAGCCACGGTGAAGAATAAATACCCATTGCCCAGGATTGATGATCTACTTGATCAGCTGAGAGGGGCATCAGTCTTTTCTAAGATTGATTTGAGATCGGGCTATCACCAATTGAGGATCAAGGAAGAAGATATTCCAAAGACGGCCTTCAGGACGAGGTATGGCAATTATGAATTTCTGGTGATGTCCTTTGGATTGACGAACGCCCCTGCAGCATTTATGAGATTAATGAACGAGGTGTTCAGAGACTATCTAGATAAATTTGTGATAGTCTTTATTGATGATATCCTGGTATACTCTCGGTCGTATGAGGAGCATGCACAGCATTTGTGGTTAGTACTTCAGATACTCCGAGATAAGCAATTATATGGAAAGCTTAGTAAGTGTGAGTTTTGGCTGGATTGGATAGCTTTCCTTGGTCATATAGTCTCAGAGGAAGGAGTATCAGTGGACCCAAGCAAGGTGGAGGCTGTGCTTAATTAGGAGAGACCGAGGACAGTTACTGAGGTACGAAGCTTCCTTGGTTTGGCAGGGTATTACAGAAGATTTGTGGAAGGATTTTCCCGGATTGCCGCCCCTTTGACTAAGCTCACGCGCAAAGAGACTCTATTTATATGGACTGATCAATGTGAGCTCAGTTTTCAGGAATTAAAGAGGAGGTTGACAGCGGCACCTGTGTTAACTATTCTTGAGGGATCAGGAGGATTTTTGGTGTATAGTGATGCATCTCATCAAGGATTGAGGTGTGTGCTTATGCAGCACAGAAGAGTGGTCGCATATGGATCGCGACAGCTGAAAGACCATGAGCGGAATTACCCCACGCATGATTTAGAGTTAGCCGCTGTGGTATTTGCTTTGAAGATCTAGCGACACTACTTATATGGGGAAAGATTCCAGATCTTCACTGATCACAAGAGTTTGAGATATCTCTTTGATCAGAAAGAGTTAAACATGAGATAGAGGAGATGGATGGAACTCCTTAAGGATTATGACTGCGAGATTCTATATCATCCGGGTAAGGCGAATGTAGTTGCTGATGCCCTGAGCAGGAAGAGTATGATATCTGCTATGATGATCAGGGAATGGGATTTGCTAGAGCAGTTCACCGAACTTCGGATCAAAGTTAAAGAGGTAGAGACTGAATTTTTGGCTAGCTCACGAATAGAGCCTAGGAACATGGATCAGATGAGAAATGGGCAGCGCAGTGATCAGAGATTGATAGATATGGTTAGCCAAGCTTAGCAGAGTTCGTAGTCGGATCTCACCATCAGTGAGGATGGATTATTGAGGTTCAGAGGACGGATTTGTGTACCGAATGATGATACCCTGAAGAGGCAGATACTGAGAGAATCCTACTGCTCGCGATACACCATGCACCCAGGGAGTACTAAGATGTACCGAGACTTGAGAAAGGTGTATTGGTAGAGTGGTATGAAGCGAGACGTGGTAGAGTATGTGGCCAGGTGTTTAGTATACCAGCAAGTGAAAGCTGAGCATCGAAAACCCAGAGGACTACTACAGCCCTTACCTGTACCTACATGAAAATGGGAGCATGTCACTATAGACTTTATTATGGGTTTACCGAGGACCCGAAGAGGTCGTGACGCTATATGGGTTATAGTGGATAGACTGACCAAGAGTGCCCACTTCCTTGCCATCAAGAGCACAGATACTGTGGATGTCTTAGCTGAGCTGTATGTCAGCGAGATAGCTAGATTACATGGGGCTCTAGTGAGTATTACTTCTGATAGAGATTCCCGATTTACTTCTAGATTTTTGACCCAGTTTTAGGAGTCCATGGGATCTCGATTGAGTTTCAGTACCGTCTATCATCCTCAGACAGATGGTCAATCAGAGAGGACTATTCAGACCCTGGAGGATATGTTGAGAGCGTGTACGATGGATTTTAAGGGATCATGGGATGATCACCTGCCCCTAGCAGAGTTTGCATACAATAACAGCTATCATGCGAGTATTGGAATGGCACCTTTTGAGGCTCTATATGGTAGGAGGTGTAGATCCCCTGTAGCTTGGGAAGAAGTCGGTGACAAAAAGATAAATGCTCCCGAGCTTGTTGAGCAAACCGCACAGAGTGTGAAACTCATATGTGAGAGGTTACGGGCTGCACAAAGTAGACAGAAAAGCTACGCAGATGTGCGTAGATGGCCACTCGAGTTTGAGGTTGGTGATGTAGTATTTCTGAAAATATCACCGAGTAAGGGTATCATGCGATTTGGGAAGAAAGGGAAATTGAGTCCTCGATACATAGGACCATTCGAGATTCTTGAGAGAGTGGGAGAGGTAGCTTACAGATTAGCATTACCCCCACAGATATCCGGAATACACAATGTTTTTCATGTGTCTATGTTGAGGAAGTACCACCGGGACCCTTCTCATGTCATAGAGTATGACGAGATGGACATTCAAGAGGATATGAGCTACACTGAGGAACCCGTCCAGATTCTCGATAGAAGAGAGAAGGTACTAAGAACTAAGAGCATCCCATTAGTGAAAGTTTTGTGGAAACATCACTCAATGGAAGAGGCAACGTGGGAACTAGAGAATCTCATGAAGGAGAAATACCCCCATCTATTTGACTGGTTGAGTTAAATTTGGTGGATCAAATTCTTTTTAAGGTGGGGAGGATGTGAGATCTAAGAATTTCGGACATATTTTAAATATGTAATAAGAATTTGAAGTGTAATTTATTGAGCTAAGTGAATTGTGAATGATAATTGGAGATTTATATTTTAAGTGTTTAAAATAAGTGTGAAGCTATGAGGACAGATCGATCTGGGAGAAGGAGAGATCGATCTGGTGAGTTAAAAATGACAAGGAAGGAGGAATTTAAGGAGCAGATCGATCTCCAATTGAAGAGGATCGATCTCCTTATGATTCTGTTTGAGAGAAGATCGATCTCATGAGGAAGTGATCGATCTCCAAATGATTCTGTTTGGGAGAAGATCGATCTCCTCAAGGAGCATATCGATCTCATAAAGCCATAAAGAGATCGATCTCACCCCTTGGCAGATCGATCTCCTAGGCATAAAATTGCCCAAATCGTCCCCAAAATTCAAATACAGATCGATCTCATCAAGAGCCAGATCGATCTCCTACCCTCAGCCTATATAAGGAACTTCTATTTTTCTCCTGCAATCTCACTTTCTCTCTCTTCTAACTCCCATTTTCACCGAAACCTAGCTTTCTCACTCATCCAAAGCACCCATTTCCATCCAAATCAGAAGTTGTGGCAAGAAGGAAAGTTGTTCCTCGTCAAAGGGAGAACAACATACTAAGAAATCAAAGGACGAATCGAATCGAGGCGTGGGTTGTGCACCTCACAAGCTTTGGGTAATTTTTAAACCTCGATCTTGATATTTGAGATGATTTTGGTGATAATAGTTGTTGGCATTGTGCTGAAATAGCTGGAAAATGATTAGGGATTGATGAAATTACAATGTGGTTGGAGTGATAATGATATTTAGCAATTTAGGAATTTTGAGCTATCAATGGAGATTTAGACAATGTGGTGTATTAGCATAGATATTGTGGCTTAGGAAATATAGAATGTTGAGGTGTTGTGAGCAAGCTTGTGGTTTGTGGTGGAGTTATGAGAATTGAGAAATTTGAGGAGTTATGAGCAATTATGCTCGATTTTGAGAATTGAGGTTGATGTGATAGTTGAATATTGATGTTTTAACATCGTTTGGACAGCTCGGGAGTTCCAGAGTGGAATGCAAGACTAGTCCGTGTCAAAGGGGAAACGATTGCACTATACGAGGTGCAAAGAGGTAAGGGAAACTAAACCATTTGTGTATGTGATTTGCGAACTATTATAGCATGATTTGTGATTTATAAAATAAGCATGTTGAGTGTTGTGTTGTGATACAATTGCACACGATTTTTATAGCCGGTTGGAGCCCAATGTTTTTATGAGTTTATAACTGGGCTCTACGTTAAGGCAATATCGAGATTTGAGAAATGTGTGTGTGTTTTGTCGGTTGGGACTCGGTTTCAATATGTTTTGTGTTGAGTATAAAACGGTTTTAAATGAGTTTTATGAGAGAAAAACCACTATGAGTTCTACGTGAAGGCAAACTAGTCTTATGTGATTAAGACTTAGGTGTGTAATTCTGAGTACACACCGGGCATTGCTCTGGTAGCATGTAAGCCCGATTCTTCTCCGTTCTGGTAACGTGAGAACCCCATTTGGTGGTCGTTGCCACGTGAGAACCCTATTTGGTGGCCGTTGCCACGTGAGAACCCCATTTGGTGGCCGTTGTCACGTGAGAACCCCATTTGGTGGCCGTTGCCACGTGAGAACCCCATTTGGTGGCCGTTGCCACGTGAGAACCCTATTTGGTGGCCGTTGCCACGTGAAACCCTATCCTGTGGCTGTGCCACGTGTAAATTTAACTCAGTGGCTATGCCACGTGTGTCTAGTGACTATGCCACATGTGAATTTAAATCAATGGCTATGCCACGTGTTTTTAGTGGCTGCGCCACGTGCATTACTATTTCAGTGATTTTATCACGTTTATTGAGAAAGCGATTATCGCATTATTTTCACATGCTTTGTTATTGCTCTATACTGAGCATTTTACTTTATGTTTTCACATGATTTGAGATATAAGAATGTCGTTTTGAGTACTTTCATGCTATGGTTTTTAAATGAGATTAATGAGTTTCACATACAAATAAATATTTTGTGATGTACATTTTGGTTTATGAAATGAGTCCCTTACCCCCTTTACTGAGCGATTTAGAAGCTCACCCTATTTTCTTTCCCCCCAGATCTCTTCAAGTGAAAAGGGTTTTCCTGCGACGTACGGAGTAGTGGCTAGTGGAGGACTTAAGCTCCAGGCCATATATTGTATTTTAAGGTATCTTTTATCTTTTCATGTACCCAGACAATTATAATAATTGCAGACACTTGATGTATAACATTGTATGGGATGTATTAGGATTAATTAACTTGAGATCAAGTAATGTATATGATATAATATATATTATTCAATGACGAGATCCTGAGGTATAATATAGGTGATGATGTATGACACTGCACAGGAATGCACTCTTAATTGTGAATTAATGAATAAAAAGTTTTAAATTAGCCCTATTTTCCGCGCTTCCGGGGCGTGACAATTAGTAAAGTGGGTCATGGAGCTTAGAGAGTATGATATCACCTTTCAGCCTAGGCAAGCAATTAAAGGCGAAGCCTTGGTTGACTTCATAGTTGAATGCACTGGTATTAAGAGAGCCCTCTAACATGACTTCTCGTTGTGGAAGCTATATGTAAATTGAGCCTTAAGTGTAAATAGTAGTAGAGTTGGAATTGTTTTGGCAGCTACAGAAAGTGAAGTGTTGGATATTCGTTGCACTTCAACTTCCCAATTTATAATAATGCGGCTAAGTATGAAGCCTTAATGACCAATATGAAATTGACTAAGAAGCTACAAGTGAAGAATTTGGTGGCTCATAACGATTCTCAATTGGTCGTTAATCAGTTCCATGACTAGTGTGAAACTCGCGAGCCTACGTTGACACCTTACCAAGAAAAGAGTTAATCTTTGGCAAGATCATTTAACCATTTCCAGTTGCTCCAAGTTAATAGGACTGAAAATGCCCACATTGATGCCTTGTCAAAATTAACCTATTCCAAAGAGACTATCAGGAGGCGTGGGGGTGCTTGATGTGTGTGCAGATGGGTGTAGGTGTATAGGGGTTGGTTGATGGCGGGCGGAGCTGGTTTGCAGGTGGATTCGGTAGGGGTTCTGCTTCCATTCCATCACCCTACTGTTTTTCCTCTTCTTTTCGGTCATCACATAATCTTTTTTTTTTCTTCATTTGTTTACTCTTACACATGATATCTTTACATGTGAATTCTAGAGGGTCTCGGCATGTAGGTGGTACATATCTCATATGTATACATACTGCATACATATATACGTATATGTATTTGCTTGCTACATATATGTATTTTATTTATTCGTGTACCCATAAATACGATATTATTCACCCACACATATATTTATATATGTATCTCTATATTATTATTATTATTATTATTATTATTATTATTATTATTATTATTATTATTATTATTATTATCTCTATCGATATTCCTCTGTGGGATTAATATAATTTAATAAAATTTATTCCTTCAAGTTTCACTATGCAGTAAAATAAATTTTAATTTAACTCATTGACTAATGGATAAAAATCTTTAATCTCGAGGATTAATTTTATTAATCATGGATAAAACCAAGTATGTGAAAATTTAAGGTATTTACAAAAATACTCCTAAGGCCCAATCAAATTAGCCAAGTTATTAGAAACGCCTCTCTTAAAGGACTCATTTGTGGGCTCAAAGTCTAGCTCGTAGTCGATCTAATCAGGAGCCTTAAATAACATAGCCTCGGGGTGTACAAGAGCTTTAGAAATTTCTCACCTTCCCTTTGTTTCTCTAGTTAAGATTGAGTAAAGTAAAAATCGTATTTTACGAATCCCGCTAAGTAATCTTTTTTCCTCTAGAAACAATCTTTGAAAAGTCGATACTCCTTTACGGCTTCTGCCTTAATACGAGCTAGCTCAACACGGCCAAGAAAAGAGGCAGGTTGGCTCTTCAATTCAGTAATGTCCTACTTCGACTTCATTATGGTCAGTTAACCCCTCGAAATCAGTAAAAAAGGATTCATACTTTACTGCAACTTTTTTAGTTTTACTTGGGTCTTTTAAAGATGCTCTTGAAATTTGTTGCTTTTAGTAGTCCCCACAATATGATCCTTTTTTCATGCGAGTCAGCTCCTAAGATACTTTTATAAGTTTTTTCTCTAAGCCTCACACTTTCTCTGGTAACCCAATTAGCTGATTATTAGTATTTGCCAGCTTCGTGTTCTTATCCTCAACTCTTTGATCTCTTTCTTGACCTGAGTGCGGTAGGTAAGGTGCTAAGCATACAGTGCTAAGCATTAGCCACGATGGCCAGCTGCATGGCTTAAGAATAAAACAAAATGAGATTTTAGATCCACAAAACAAAATAAAACGATATAAGGAATTAGGAATAGAAGAGTAAGCCTCATTGATTCTAAATCAGCCAAGTTCTTGAAAGGTCCTGAAAAATCCTTGCTTGTCTCAAGGGAGAATTGTGGCCTAACCCAATTGAAAAAAGACCTCAAGAGTCTCTAAACTGTCATGTTGTATACCTTATGATAAACTCGAAACTCTAAACCTCTCACTGTATAGTCGTCATCTATTTACTGCAGCTCTTTTTCTAAAAGAGCTATCTTCATAAGGATAGGCCTATTCATCATTGCACCCTTGATGTATAGATGTCTTTGGTTCTTCCTATGGGGTGATCACATTGCATTCGGCACGATCCTCAGATTGTGACCAATAGAAAGGCTCTTGACCCGAAGAGCTAAAAGTCTATCGAGAATGTGAAGATGTTTTCCCTTTACTCTAGAAGTGCTCTCAGGAACCAAAGCAGGGGCTAGAGGTGGAATCAGGGTTTGTGGCACGACCTCACTCGGGGATAGAAACTACAGAACAGAGCCTCTTCTTAGAGAGGTCATTGGATAAACCTTCCTCCTTTATCTTACGAATCAAAGCGTGCTTAACATTACTCATTTTTGCGAAAAGAAAAGGATGAAAACCATTAGAACCATATGATAAGCAAATAACAGCAATCACTAAAGCAAAAAAGTTTACCATTAAAAGAATTAAGATACTCCTAAACAGAATCTACATTTAACAATTCATTTTTTGAAAAGACCATGAAGTATAACCAAACCATTCCTAGTTGCCTTGGTCATTGTGAGGATCATGTTTGGGACTAGACTCACTATTCGTGCTCCTTACGTCCTCTTATGACCCTAAGGTTTCATGATTTTGCTTAGAAGGAAAGTGTGATTGTGGGTTTGATAGGAGATAACCAGGAGTAATGGTAGACACTCCTCCTATGCCTTAACCAACAGCTACAAGGTTCTCAGGAGAAAGAATATTATAAAGGTTAATTAGTTTTTCTACAAAGGAGTTACTCAATCAATAAGGAAAGTTACTTTCTAAGCTCACCGATACAAGGGCCCTTTGAGATTCCCTACTTAGTCATCCAACGAGTGGGGAATCTTAGGCCATCAGGTATTTCTACGATGTGTTATTCTAGCTCAAACCCATAAAGCTTATTAGGAAACTTTGGGAGCAGCCTAATATTAAACCTAGGCTCTAACTGTCACGACCCAAACTACCCAAAAATCAGAGTTAATTTTTCGCGTTTTTGTTTATTTTCTTACTTAATTCTTACCTGTCCTCGAATCGTGACCAACACTCCACTACTAATTGGGCTGTGCGTCAATGCCAGTCCCACCATACATCTACCCTAGTACTTATTTCTTCTCCAGTCATTTATAATTGTTATATTATTTATACATCCCCTAAAGTTACTTACAATCATGTTACTGTGCTATGCTTATGTAGATACAATAAGTACAAGTGTATATACCTTATGTTGATGGGCAGCAGCGGATATCCGGAATGCAGTACTGAGTCGCCTCAACTTCAACTGGAGATCATCTGTGGGAGAAAATGAAAGGGGTGAGCACATCAAGCTCAGTAAGGCAATCCTACGAACAAGTAGGTAACCATACTACCTACATGAACGTAGTGCCATGCATAAACCACCCTTTCTCCACACATTTTAAAACAATGCTATGCATTATGATGATATGTAAAATACATTTGCACGGAAAATCAACATGCAATTATCATAAATCATTTCTTTCTCAATTAAGATTTTGACAATAAAGTCAGGACTCGACCCCTCCTGCGGGTGATCCTGACTCACACAAAATCATGAAAACATTTACATCACACGTGGGTTTTGAAAAGCATGGAAATACCATCATGCAATTTAGTTTTAAAACCCAGTTTAAATCATCATAGAAATCATCAACATGCGAGACTAGGCAACGTCTGTATATAGGTAAATAACTAGGACTATGGCCACATCTGTCCTCGTGAGTTCCTCAGTTACACGGATCCTAGTGTGCGGGTTCTCACCATGATCGGGAACCGCCCGGGAGGTGGGTCAGTCCATCCCGTCAGTCTTATCCGATCCCCGGCATCCGAAGATGCTGCATCCGGAGATGCCGTATCCGAAGATACAACACGGTACATCGTACTCCATGCTACTTGCACGGTACATCGTACTCCATGAACCCATGTAATATCTCTAGGTACTCCGGCCCAATTGGCCTGCTTCCCACAGAGGTTTGTTTCTCAATACTCATGCCATGTCTCAAAACGCACGTGCGAGCCTATTAAATCGGTGACACACAGTCTACCCGATGCTCCAAGCACGGCTCATCGCATGTTCTCATAAAATCTGTGTGAGCGATGCTCAGCACTCTCATCAAAAACACGTCAACTGGCAGAGCCCGCTTACATCCCCACAAGGCCGCCAACCTCATCCCTCACTCACACCCCCACCTAAGAGGTCTCTTGAGCCTGTTGGGCCTTTTGGCTGACTCCAAGGGCAGACAGCGGTACTCCACAAATCCGGTAAAACTAGTGCGAGCTAAGCTCAGCACTCTGTATATTATAAATCACATGAAAATTTTATAAATACTGGTGCGGGTTAAACTCCAGCACCCTGTCTCGAAAATCATGTAAAAATATGGTGCGAGTCAGACTCTAGCACCGTGTCACGAAAGAGCATGTGAAATCTGGTGCGAGTTATACTCTAGCACCTATGCATGTAAAACTCTAGTGCGAGCTCTCGCTCCAGCACTAATGCATGCATCACACAAATCGAAATTACCGTGCGAGCTGAGCTCTAGCACGTCATATGTCAATAAAACACGTAGGCGGCTCTATTTACTCAAAACAGTTTTCAAATTAATTTCACGTTGAAAGTATGCAATGCGGTGCACTTTCTTTCAAGGCGAGCCAGCCTACTCATGCATGCGTTGAAATATCTCCAGAACGAGCAGGAACCTCTTGTCCTTGCTCCTCCCAATTTTTCCTAGATTTTTAGAATTTTACCCTTAACAAGGGTATTTTAGTAATTTGCCCATTCGGGGCACTAAAATTATTATTTGACCTCTAGACCCTTCAGGATATTTTAAAGGACTGCATATGAATTTAAAATTGCGTACTGTTACCTCTAGCAGTCCGCAGAATTCCCTTACCTCGATTCTCGTCGAGTCTGACCTTTCTCTTTTCCAATGTAGTCCCATCGCGCAGTCCGATATGTTTCCAATCCAATGCCCGGAACTGCGTATTAATATTCCTCAGGTCAGATATTATGATTTAATTGTACTTAATCTTTTCTGGGCTTAATTTAAATCATTGGGCCCGTTTACCCCTATTGGGCCCGATTGCACCTTAATGGGCCTTAATCGGCCTTAAGCCCGTTTTCCACTTAATTTTCTCTTTATCGAGGCCTATTGGGCTCATTGGGCCCATCAATAATTTATTGAGCCTCGTTCTAATTCTCGAATAGCTAAATTTAATATTTACGACAATTAATCTAAATTTCCATAAATTAATTCAATTTATGCGTAAATTTAATCAATATCACGCATAACGAGAAAATTGTCGTAAATAGGGGTCACTTACCCGAGATTTCATGCTAGTCCGCAAATCGAGGCTGTCTCGAGCCCTCGGTGGATGCCAATCGTCGAGCTACACAATTCCACAATTTTTCCGGGTAAGTTCTCAGCCCAAAATTAATTAAATAAAATATTCCAAATTTAAATCGGTCAATTTGACCGCTTATCGACTTACCCGAAGCTCGATTGCATCACCGGAATTTTCCCCAATTTTTTCCTCTTTTTCCTTTTCCCTTTTTCTCCCTTTTTTCCCCTCTTTTTGGCTGAACCGGTTCAGTCCGGTTCGGACCGGTCAGACCGCCGGTTTTTCTCCGGTTCGGCCGGTTCACTGCCGGTTCACTGCCTTGCCGGCCGGTTCTCCGTCGGCTTCCACCGCCAACAGCTCCGCAAGGCCGTCCGTATCTCGAATCTGGGCTCGGATTCGCCCAAGGCCGCCGGAATGCCGCCGGTCCGGCCTCTTCTCTCCTCGCCGTCGGACCCATTCTCTTCCCTTGGCCGTCGCCGCCGATTCCGGCCGTCTCGCTGAGTGCCACCGGTGCCAAAAGCACCGCCGTCGACTGGGCTCTCCAAATCGGGCCTTGGTTTCGCCTGGATCGCCGCCGTTCGCCGCCGGTAGCCCTCTCTTTCCCGCGGGCTTCTCCTCCGATTTCCGCCGGATTTCGGCGTCCCCACGGTGCGTCGTCGCCGCTGATAAGTTGCCTGAGGTCGGGCCATCCTCGCCGGCCCTCGCCTGGGGTCCCTGGCCGCCGACGGGGTCGGGCCTCTGCTTCCGTTTTGCTTCGTCTTCAGCTTCTCTGCTTCTTTCTCTCTCCCCGATGGTTTTCCAATTCTGTTTCTTTTTTTTTTTTTTTTGTTTCAATTACTTTTTTTTTTCTTCTATTTTATCAATTTTATTTTTTTTATTTTTATTTATTTTAATTATTTTACTATTCATTTAAAATATATTAAATACCTCAAAACATCTACAAAATTATTATTTTATTCTAATTTAACTAATTTAATTTTATTTAATTTATTTTTAATCCTTTTTCGGGTATAATTGCTCCGTATTTTCGGGATATTGTCCCGGGTGACCTTTCGGCATATTTTTCGATTATTTTCGGGATTATTTTTCCGAACTAAAAATCTCGATTAATCCCGATTAATTTTCATAAATTAATATCTTGATCAATTTAATCCGAAATAATTTTATTTCATCTTTATTGACCAAGATTTCTTAAATCCTTATTTTTAATTAAATTTCCTTATCGAATTTACTCCGGCTTTCGGTCCTTTGACCGTTTTGCCCTTACACGTGTTCGGGATTAATTTAACCCGACTTCCTTCATACTTCCTCTATCTTTTCTTATTTAGTTTTCGTATTTTTATTAAATTCGGGTCTTACAATTCTCCCCCACTTAAGGAATTTGGTCCTCCAAATTAGAACCAAGTCATATGAGTCCATATACAACTCCGGGTATATCGATCATATCATACTCTTAAAATTTATGCGACCTTCTTCGGAGTGTATTACTACTAAAGGACTTTAATTAGGGAGATTATCTTAAACCCCAATACTGTCTCTTTCCTATTTAATGCCCGAATCAACTTATCAATATACTTATATCTCCACGAAACTGACCCTTTGGAGTTCGTATCCTGTCACCTCTGCTGGATCTGGATAGTATTGCCGAAGCATCAAAAGTGGGACACATTGTGGGTGCCTGTTAATTCAAGTGATTACAACAACCTACAGGTCTTATCTCCCACTTGTCCAATCTCTCAAATATTCAATCCAGCACAATTCAATTTACTTTCTTCCAAAGGTTCGCTATGTCCTTATTCTCTTAGGACGTGTAACTTTCAACCATACTAATTCACCAAGGGTAATCTCCAATACTTGTCTATCTGCTCTGAGGTGTTCTTAATCTCTCACTCTTAACTAAAACATCCTCAGAGACTTATTATCCAAGTCGTAAATGATTCTATCTGTCACCCACTTTTTCTTATCCGATTTGGGGAACAACCCCTACAGCCATACACCGCATCATATCTTATTATCCCGATACTCAACTGTCAACTGTCACTATTGACAACTTCAATTAGAAATCAACTGATCATTCCAGGAGCTTATAAATCAATGGCACACGCTTTCATCGGATCCTCCAGAACTTGTACAGTCCTCTCTGACTGACCATCTGTCTGTGGATGGAAAGCTGTGCTAATACTCAGTCGGGTTCCCATAGCTTCCTGAAAATATTCCCTGAAGTAAGAAGTGAAGCGGGAATCCCTATATGATACCATGCTCACTGGAACGTTACATAATGTTCCACAATCTTCCTTATACCTGAATCCTCATACACACTCTGAGTATCTGGGGATTTCATAACCAGAAGGTGGGTGGACTTAGTCATTCTGTCGGCTATCATCCAAATAGCCTCATAATTCACCTGGGTCCTCTGTAACCCATCATAAAATTCATGGAGACTTGCTCTCGTTTTTCGTGCCGTGTCGATATAGGTAGGTGCTGCAATAACTCTGCAGACTTTCAATACTCTACCTTATTCTGCTGACATACTAGGCACTTTTCACAACCTCTCCAATATCTCTTTTCACATCTGACCACCCATACCCTTTTTCGAGATTTCAATATATTCTTTACTTCCGTATGCACTGTATATCCCGAAGAGTGAGCTTCTGTCAATATTACTATCCCATCAACTGTGGCCCTGGGGAGCACTTATACTGTCTCGGAATCCTCAGTAACTCATTATCACACTCTTTGTGATCTCTGTCACTGTACCCTTCTGAATCTGACCCAAACCATCGACATCCTGCCGATCATCACGCTAAGCCTGGCAAGTCCGGGCACTCTCATCCGGTTCTAGTCATCAGGCTAGCTGTCACATAATCACACCAATCACTGTCATCATCAGAAGGGATCACATCAATACTGAGGTTCACATCTGCATCTAGCAGCTCACGCTCCCTGACCATCATATGTGGTACCATCCCGAGGCTCTTTCTACTCAAAGCATCAGCCTTTCCTGGGTGGTACAATTTTCACAAATCAAAGCCTCTCAGAAGCTCTAACCCAATATGTATATTCTCATGTTCGCCTCTTTCTGTAAAAACAGATACTCGGGCTTTATGATCAGTGCATATCCAAAATTCCTCATCGTGTACCTAATAGTACCATATCCTCGGTACAAATACTGTTGCCAACTTTAAATCATGGGTCAGATAGTTTATTTCGTGATCAAGGAGTTGTCTGACTCCAAAATTGACTATCTTCCCATTATACATCAATACACAGCTCATTCATTATTTCGAGGTATCCATACTCACTGAGAACCTCTTGAGCTGTTGGGTATGGTGAAATTAATCACGGTGGTCAATTCATACTTCTCTACACCGAGATCCATGTCACATCTATCATCTTATTTACCATCTCCTTCCAAGACCACGTTTCTTAGTTAAACGTGTCAACAAGGTAAATCCTTTTAGAACTTGCAGCAACCCATTGCAAAAGCAATTTCCCCAATTGTTGCTTATAAATCGCCCTAGACTTTAACTACACCCAATATATCATCGATAATGATGATTACAAATCGATATAATCCTTGACTTATTTACGCAAAGCGTACAAGATCCTTCTCAACCGCTTACGTTTTCCAGGTGCTAACCTGCGCTATTTCCTTTTCTTATCTTAACGGCTCTTATCAAATTTTACTACGTTAACCTTTATAATTTGTCGAATTTTAATGTTCTTATCGTCTTAGTAAGGTAACCTAATGCTAAAGGTATTTATTACGATGATCGATTTCCCGTTATAGATTATATATATATATATATATCTAGATGCTGTCAAGTCTTCAGGCGGGGAGGTATTTTGAAATACCTTTATTAGCCTTCAGACTTAACCACAACTACCGGTTATGGTTATACCCATCTTTGTCCTTGGTTATAATTTGTATTCGCTACTAATTGTTTAACCTCAATTACTTCGCATATTAAAGGTATTCCTTATCTAGCATATATCTCTACTCCAATACATCTTGTACTTAGGATCTATCTTATCTCGAAGATTTTCTCCTTTGCGTATCAATTATAATGAAACTCTTGTCTTTATTCATTCTGTGAGTACATCCTTTACTCCTGTAATTTCAACCGTTACACCCCTGTTTATCAACTTAAAATCTCTATATCTATATTCCGTTAATTCATCCTCCTCTATTGGGGTACTCATTTACCCATATTGTAACCGATGACGTAGGCATTCATGCCTTTTACTCACTTATATGCGAATGAAGGCGGTATGAATAAATATGTGGCACCAGGATTAATGAACATATGTACTTCGTTATTCATAACAAGTGTGGTATCTTACACCACATCCATGAAACATCAATAGCATCCTGGTCCAAGACATCCACTCGCCTTCGTCCAATAGCCTACTTTCCTTTTTCTCTTCGGCTATGGCCTCCCTTTTCGTTTTCAGCTATAACAACGAAATTTTTCTCTGTCTCTTTACTTTTTTGTGGGGCGATTTCGCCCAACTCTGTGTAATCAAAATCAATGGTCCATCATACCACACTTAACGACCATTTTCATCAATACCATGTAGGTATAAACCTTCCTTCCGTGGTATCCACCACACATTCCACAGTAATGACACTGCTACTCTGCTTCGTAGCAGGTCGGGGTCCGCCAATCACAATGCCCCTCAACAGTGCCAAAATTGGGTGCACTGGGGTCTTACCAATTATCTCATTCCATGACTCGTCAAATTAAATCAAATCCTCTGGGTCAAAGTAAGGATTTTATCCATAATTCCCTTTAAATCATGTCCGGGATGTTCTGTCACCGGAATATATCCAAGATATTTCTCATATCAGCTCTTAAGATGGGTCGAGCGGGTTTCCACCAATGCTCCGCTGCGCCCTCTGATCTCATACATAATCTGAGCAATTAGCTCCTCAAAATAATCTCCACACTCCGCTCCAATCTCGCGAAGCGTGTCTCAATACTATCCGATCTCTCTGTCAGACTCTGTGAGGCATTTTCAACATTAGCCTCTATCTCAATCTCATACTGATTTTCATAGCCAAACTCAGCACGATTTAGCAGACTCAGGTCTATCTCTACGACCTCTGCCTCATGCACTATCTCATCTAACGCGACTCATATTAAGCATTCCTGCATTCTCAACCATTTCTTAGTCAAGCCCATCTCGATATACACTATTGTATCTAACTAAGCACAGTAACACGGGGATGTAATTTCCTAATTACTGACACTGACACACTTCAGACCAATTATGCTCTGATACCACCTTTATATGTCACGACCCAAACTACCCAAAAATCAGAGTTAATTTTTCGCGTTTTTGTTTATTTTCTTACTTAATTCTTACCTGTCCTCGAATCGTGACCAACACTCCACTACTAATTGGGCTGTGCGTCAATGCCAGTCCCACCATACATCTACCCTAGTACTTATTTCTTCTCCAGTCATTTATAATTGTTATATTATTTATACATCCCCTAAAGTTACTTACAATCATGTTACTGTGCTATGCTTATGTAGATACAATAAGTACAAGTGTATATACCTTATGTTGATGGGCAGCAGCGGATATCCGGAATGCAGTACTGAGTCCCCTCAACTTCAACTGGAGATCATCTGTGGGAGAAAATGAAAGGGGTGAGCACATCAAGCTCAGTAAGGCAATCCTACGAACAAGTAGGTAACCATACTACCTACATGAACGTAGTGCCATGCATAAACCACCCTTTCTCCACACATTTTAAAACAATGCTATGCATTATGATGATATGTAAAATACATTTGCACGGAAAATCAACATGCAATTATCATAAATCATTTCTTTCTCAATTAAGATTTTGACAATAAAGTCAGGACTCGACCCCTCCTGCGGGTGATCCTGACTCACACAAAATCATGAAAACATTTACATCACACGTGGGTTTTGAAAAGCATGGAAATACCATCATGCAATTTAGTTTTAAAACCCAGTTTAAATCATCATAGAAATCATCAACATGCGAGACTAGGCAACGTCTGTATATAGGTAAATAACTAGGACTATGGCCACATCTGTCCTCGTGAGTTCCTCAGTTACACGGATCCTAGTGTGCGGGTTCTCACCATGATCGGGAACCGCCCGGGAGGTGGGTCAGTCCATCCCGTCAGTCTTATCCGATCCCCGGCATCCGAAGATGCTGCATCCGGAGATGCCGTATCCGAAGATACAACACGGTACATCGTACTCCATGCTACTTGCACGGTACATCGTACTCCATGAACCCATGTAATATCTCTAGGTACTCCGGCCCAATTGGCCTGCTTCCCACAGAGGTTTGTTTCTCAATACTCATGCCATGTCTCAAAACGCACGTGCGAGCCTATTAAATCGGTGACACACAGTCTACCCGATGCTCCAAGCACGGCTCATCGCATGTTCTCATAAAATCTGTGTGAGCGATGCTCAGCACTCTCATCAAAAACACGTCAACTGGCAGAGCCCGCTTACATCCCCACAAGGCCGCCAACCTCATCCCTCACTCACACCCCCACCTAAGAGGTCTCTTGAGCCTGTTGGGCCTTTTGGCTGACTCCAAGGGCAGACAGCGGTACTCCACAAATCCGGTAAAACTAGTGCGAGCTAAGCTCAGCACTCTGTATATTATAAATCACATGAAAATTTTATAAATACTGGTGCGGGTTAAACTCCAGCACCCTGTCTCGAAAATCATGTAAAAATATGGTGCGAGTCAGACTCTAGCACCGTGTCACGAAAGAGCATGTGAAATCTGGTGCGAGTTATACTCTAGCACCTATGCATGTAAAACTCTAGTGCGAGCTCTCGCTCCAGCACTAATGCATGCATCACACAAATCGAAATTACCGTGCGAGCTGAGCTCTAGCACGTCATATGTCAATAAAACACGTAGGCGGCTCTATTTACTCAAAACAGTTTTCAAATTAATTTCACGTTGAAAGTATGCAATGCGGTGCACTTTCTTTCAAGGCGAGCCAGCCTACTCATGCATGCGTTGAAATATCTCCAGAACGAGCAGGAACCTCTTGTCCTTGCTCCTCCCAATTTTTCCTAGATTTTTAGAATTTTACCCTTAACAAGGGTATTTTAGTAATTTGCCCATTCGGGGCACTAAAATTATTATTTGACCTCTAGACCCTTCAGGATATTTTAAAGGACTGCATATGAATTTAAAATTGCGTACTGTTACCTCTAGCAGTCCGCAGAATTCCCTTACCTCGATTCTCGTCGAGTCTGACCTTTCTCTTTTCCAATGTAGTCCCATCGCGCAGTCCGATATGTTTCCAATCCAATGCCCGGAACTGCGTATTAATATTCCTCAGGTCAGATATTATGATTTAATTGTACTTAATCTTTTCTGGGCTTAATTTAAATCATTGGGCCCGTTTACCCCTATTGGGCCCGATTGCACCTTAATGGGCCTTAATCGGCCTTAAGCCCGTTTTCCACTTAATTTTCTCTTTATCGAGGCCTATTGGGCTCATTGGGCCCATCAATAATTTATTGAGCCTCGTTCTAATTCTCGAATAGCTAAATTTAATATTTACGACAATTAATCTAAATTTCCATAAATTAATTCAATTTATGCGTAAATTTAATCAATATCACGCATAACGAGAAAATTGTCGTAAATAGGGGTCACTTACCCGAGATTTCATGCTAGTCCGCAAATCGAGGCTGTCTCGAGCCCTCGGTGGATGCCAATCGTCGAGCTACACAATTCCACAATTTTTCTGGGTAAGTTCTCAGCCCAAAATTAATTAAATAAAATATTCCAAATTTAAATCGGTCAATTTGACCGCTTATCGACTTACCCGAAGCTCGATTGCATCACCGGAATTTTCCCCAATTTTTTCCTCTTTTTCCTTTTCCCTTTTTCTCCCTTTTTTCCCCTCTTTTTGGCTGAACCGGTTCAGTCCGGTTCGGACCGGTCAGACCGCCGGTTTTTCTCCGGTTCGGCCGGTTCACTGCCGGTTCACTGCCTTGCCGGCCGGTTCTCCGTCGGCTTCCACCGCCAACAGCTCCGCAAGGCCGTCCGTATCTCGAATCTGGGCTCGGATTCGCCCAAGGCCGCCGGAATGCCGCCGGTCCGGCCTCTTCTCTCCTCGCCGTCGGACCCATTCTCTTCCCTTGGCCGTCGCCGCCGATTCCGGCCGTCTCGCTGAGTGCCACCGGTGCCAAAAGCACCGCCGTCGACTGGGCTCTCCAAATCGGGCCTTGGTTTCGCCTGGATCGCCGCCGTTCGCCGCCGGTAGCCCTCTCTTTCCCGCGGGCTTCTCCTCCGATTTCCGCCGGATTTCGGCGTCCCCACGGCGCGTCGTCGCCGCTGATAAGTTGCCTGAGGTCGGGCCATCCTCGCCGGCCCTCGCCTGGGGTCCCTGGCCGCCGACGGGGTCGGGCCTCTGCTTCCGTTTTGCTTCGTCTTCAGCTTCTCTGCTTCTTTCTCTCTCCCCGATGGTTTTCCAATTCTGTTTCTTTTTTTTTTTTTTTTTTTTTTCAATTACTTTTTTTTTTTCCTTCTATTTTATCAATTTTATTTTTTTTTATTTTTATTTATTTTAATTATTTTACTATTCATTTAAAATATATTAAATACCTCAAAACATCTACAAAATTATTATTTTATTCTAATTTAACTAATTTAATTTTATTTAATTTATTTTTAATCCTTTTTCGGGTATAATTGCTCCGTATTTTCGGGATATTGTCCCGGGTGACCTTTCGGCATATTTTTCGATTATTTTCGGGATTATTTTTCCGAACTAAAAATCTCGATTAATCCCGATTAATTTTCATAAATTAATATCTTGATCAATTTAATCCGAAATAATTTTATTTCATCTTTATTGACCAAGATTTCTTAAATCCTTATTTTTAATTAAATTTCCTTATCGAATTTACTCCGGCTTTCGGTCCTTTGACCGTTTTGCCCTTACACGTGTTCGGGATTAATTTAACCCGACTTCCTTCATACTTCCTCTATCTTTTCTTATTTAGTTTTCGTATTTTTATTAAATTCGGGTCTTACACTAACACCCTTTGAATGTAAAGAACTAGACCCGAATTGCCACGAAACCTTACAAATGTGTAAAAAATGGAATAGAAGCATCGACACTGCTCATCCGATAACACATGGTAAAACCTATTAGTTACATCCAACCGTGAGGGTGTAGTTACAAGGAGAGTTTCCCCGTTCTCTAAGAAAGAAGACTCTAATGTTAGATATAGGAAAGCGAAGCCCTAACTCTAATGAGATCTTAAAGATAGCCACCCGCTTGACACATTTAGTAAATCTCCTTCTTCCGGACTAGGAAGCCTATAAGTGTACCCATTTGGCAATGGGAATCTATTCCCAATGTCTTGAAGATCATCTTTTGTCAAAGTGGAGTTGAGACTTAACTCTATACGCTCTCTTATACCATGACATGCCATGTCAAAAATTAAACAGACACTAGGCAAACCTAAGCAAGTTTAAGGACTGAACAACTGACTAGATTAACTCAGAGTTGCAATAGTGTCTCAAGGTTTTCAACTCAAGGTTACAATAGTGTATAGGCAATAGGGTCTCAAGGTATTCGGATTAAAGTGTGATAGGGTCCTAGGGGTTCAAACTTAAGGCTGCGACAGGGTCTCATGGTTACTACAAAGGTCTAATGTGTGTGTGCGACAGAATTACCCCTACATCAAAAGTAGGCTACCGAGGTGTGCGATAGAGATGCAACTGGGTTTGATTTATGGTGATAGTGTTGGCGACAAGGTATGTGATGGAGTCTGCAATAGGGTTTGCTAGAGAGGAATCCTGAAAATCTTAAAGAACGTCTTACCTTATATATAGCTGCGGTTGAGGTGGCTAAAGCAACGAGTTTCCACAGAACACTAATTGTCTTTTGTAAATGAAAGGTTGTGCCTTTAAAGACAACTAAAGAAAGACTTAAAAACCTTTTTATACTTCTTCATAAGGAATTTCTCTATGCAAAAGTGGGGTGCAATTGATAGAGGTCACGTTAGGAAAATACACCGATAATATATGTAGACAATATCCACCAATGAGAGGATGCCATGTGTCAGACTAACAGCGCCACTGACAATCTATTCTAGGGGTTTGGCAACAAACCTCTACCACAGGACTCGCAGTAGACCTTTACCGCGGGTCTCGCAATAAACCTCTGTCGCGGGTCTCGCAATAGACCTCTGTTGCAGATCAGTGAGACAAAGCCTATACAGCAAGACCCTGTGGCAGACCTCTACCGTATCACATTGCCTCAGGTCCTTGCAGAGGGCTAGGCAAGGCTCACTTCTAGTGGCCCGAACGGGTGCTTGGGCCCAAAGACTTAGACGACCCAGGACATAAGTTAACTCAGATCTAACACAATGATGTTAACCAATGGACTTATTTGTAATTATCAGTCTACTCATGCCTATAAATATCGTTCAAGTATGATCAAGAAACCCTAAGTTCTATCAAGCTTACTGGTACTCTGCTTAAACTACTTTTTGACTAAAGCATCGGAGTCGTGTGCAGGGACAGATCCCTACGCCTCTTTGATTTCTACTATTTTTGTAGAACTTTTGGTAAATATAGATAAGAAAATTCAGACACTCACATTAGCATTCACTTAGTGTTGTTTATGAGTAGCAATAATTATTTATATAACAACAAAATTTGTTAACTTAGTCCACATAGGCAAAAAATGATACAATTATTTGGTTTTTAGGTCACATTTTATGATATATGAACTTCCACATGGCATTGGCGTGTGGATTTCGTTGAATTGATAATTGGTAATATGTGTAAATAATTTAAAATATTTTTAAAATTTATGAATGCAGAAAAGAAATTTAAAAATCATGAATTAAAATAAAAATGTTACACGAAAATTACCGAAAAAAAAAGAAGAATTTTATTCTTTGAGTTTATTAGTGATTTTTTATTGACATTAAACTTGGCTGTAAAATATTATGGTACAACCCATTTTGTTGCAAGACGAGAATCATACTGATGTTAGGTTTTATTGAAAAAAATTGTAAAATTATAATTTTGCTAAGATGAAAAATATAATTAGTTGCAATTTTTTTTAAAAAAAATGTATACAACTTTATGGAGACTGGAATTTGGTAAATAGTGAGGGTGGCAAGCTAACTTTTTATTTATAACTAAATTTAAACTCGTGCAATGCACGATGATAGTTTTAATTTATAATACTTTTTTAATATAAAATAAAATTATAAAAAATTATTTTGAAATATATGTTGGATAATGTATTAAAAAAACTTGATGTATATATAGAATACGTAAATAAAAAGAATAATTTGAAATCAAATACCAATTAGAAGAATTATAGAAAAATTAAATAAACAGATCCTAAATATTAAATAAATAAATTGAATAACTACAATTTTAATGAAAATAATTCGTATTACATTAGTCATTAATAAATTAATGACTTAATTAAACTTGAAAACTCTATTTTTAGGATTTTGAAAAAAAAATCTTTATTTATAATAGTATCAAATATAAAAACTAAATAAAGTAAAAATATAAGTAAGAATAAAAATAATTTATTATTTAATTTTTTAAAATTTAAATTAATTTAAAATGACTAAGTATAATATTTAAGATAATACTCAGTTCAAGAGAAAAGATAATTCATATGAATATTTTCATTTTCTTTTTATCAAAGAAAATGATTGAACAAATAAATAAACAAAATAATTGAACAAATAAATCGAAAAAAAGAGATGAAATAAAAATTGAAAAAAAAAAGACATGGATGTATAATTCAATGATAAAATATATAAACTTAAATACCTAATTTTAATTTTTTGAAAAAAGATTTAGCAAAAGAAAAATTCATCTTGCCACACATACCATTGATCATATGATTATTTTTTTTTTTTACAAAAATGCATCGAGTAAAAAGTTTATAAGAAAATTAATTATTTTTATAAATATGTTTTCAGTGTATATAAAAAGTAACAATACATATATATTGATAAATGATATTGATCACGTTTGGACAAAAATATAAAATCTATTAAAATAGACTTTAGCAAACAAAATAGATCTGATCGAAATTTGAATCTACTTGGTCTCACCCTTAAAAGTTCAAACTTGGTCCGACAATATATATATATATATATATATATATATATATATATATATATATAAAAGTATCCTAATATGCATTTACAAACCCATTAAATATGCCAAAATCAATAAAATACAACAAAATTGAGTCCGATCAATAAAGCCAATTAAAGATGCCAACCTACTATGAATTAAAGAAACTTATATTGAATCTCTAATTAAAGCAATGAACCTAATAATAAAATCAAATTTATGTTGAAAAAAATTGATTTATTTTGGTAAGCTTGAACATTTTTGTTATTTTTAAAAATGAACCCTGATAAAAAAAATTCAAGCTCGCAATCAGACCAGATCAGAGTTGAACACAAAAAATGTATTAATATCATGCTAAAACTCAATCTGAATTTGATCTGTTCTGATCTGACCCATGCTCTAAGTCTAATTACAATTGTTGTGAGTAATAAACCCGATTAAATTTTAATACATCAAAAAAAGACTATAGAAAGATACGACAAAAAAAAATTGACACGTGTAGGCACGCAGTCCCGCATGCCACTGCCGAAAAGAAGACCCGCACTGCACAGTACCAATCGAAGTGTGACATGGGGCACAATCAGCAAGTGCCACGTGTCTAGAGCTAAATGTGCCACATGGAATGATCACAATGTGCCACGTGGCGCAAATTGAGCATGCCATGTGGCGTAGCAGAGGATACCCTCCTGCATCGCACCATGTGGCGCAAGCAGGAGGATGCCCTCCTGCACGCGAGAGGATATCCTCCCGCGTGGCGCCACGTGGCGCACCTACAACTAAGGATAGACGGGAGAACTCTTCCA
The DNA here is from genome assembly GCA_033439115.1 of Firmiana major. Lineage (NCBI taxonomy): Eukaryota > Viridiplantae > Streptophyta > Magnoliopsida > Malvales > Malvaceae > Firmiana > Firmiana major. Next base: position 37,377,605 of record CM065909.1, read on the forward strand.
CCAATGTGTGCATGGGCGAGAGATCCTTCCGCCAATCATCGTTGGTGCGCCACATGGTGCACCCACATACAAGCCCATACTTAGGCGGTTATACACGAAAAATGACTGTTTAATGGCCCATATGTTAAGATTTGTTTGGACGATTTTATCCCTAAATATTTATGATTACGCAGGATCCATAAAATAGTTAGAGACATTTAATTATCGTATAAATAGGTAATTAAAAGTGGAATCAATCCCTATAAATAGGGGACAAGTATAATTCGTGAGCCTAAGACTCTATTTTGTTTACAGAAACTCTACCAATTTTTCTTTCTGACTTAAGTATTAGAGTGTTTACGCAGAGAAAAACTCTTGCGTCCCTCTGATTATTCTTTCTCTTACAGAACTTTCGGTAGCACGAGGCATAAAGATCAAGGTGAAGACGTCAGTAATACATCATTATTGTGTTCGACAATAACAACAATATAGCCGAAAGGTTTATTTTCACACGGAGTCGGCAATGGGCATCGGTCAGGCAGGTGAAGGTGATGCGAATGTACACTTACATATATGCTGTCCACCATGTGGATTAACTTCCACATTCATCTGGCACCAGCTCAGCAAAAGCAACCGCCGTGTTTTATTTTCCCTTTCCTCCTCAAAACTACGAGTTGGCAGTATCCATAACACATTCCCAACCTCATTAATATTGGTATATATAATTTATTTTTATTTTTGTATTTGAAAGAAGAATTTCACTTGCTTGAGTAATTAATTCTTTCAGGTGCTTAAAAATGATATACCTCTAGTTATGGCTGTAATGCCAAAAAGGTATACCCACTTGCTAACTTGGGTAATGCTGTAAAGCAAGTATCCAAGGAAAATATATCTTTTTTTGTAAAAGTAAAGAGAAAAAAACAATTTAGGCAATCAATTGAACGTGACTCATTGGCATGGGCAAAAATAATGCTTCAAAGACTTGCAAACTTTTTCTAACCATTATGACATCTGCACTTATATATCCTATTGGTTCTGTTATTTTCTATTTATAAGTTCTTAAATTTAATAAAATATTTGATGGTGGTCGTGTCACCAGAATCCATGTGTACAACTATCCGCCAACCATTGACTGCCACGTGTCAGAACAAAGATAAGCCACGTGGCTGATTTCGCGACAGAGTTGCTACGCGACACAGTTGCTTGTTGAACGACAGAGTGTTCGGGACGATAGGCACTCTGTCGCCTGGGATGTGTGCCGCACAGTAGGCGCGACAGACTCCATCGCCTCTATTGCGACATAGGTCTCCCGCATTGCCCTTGCGGCAAAGGTTTCCCGCACAGCCTGCGGTAGAGGTCTCCCGCACAGCCTGCGGCATAGGTCTCCCGCACAGCCTGCGGCAGAGGTCCATGGGCACTCTGCCGCCTACCGACTCCCCCACAAGCTACTTAACCCGAAGCGCGACAGAGTGCTCCATGACTCTGTCGTGGCCCAGACACGCGCCTGGGCCTCAGCTCGAACCGACTTAGAAGAAACCTATAAATATGCTGAGGAGCTCTCAGAAAATGGGAGGACGAAAACCAAAAAACAAAAAAGCAGGGAGAAATACTTCAACTCTTTGAATTAAGAAACACATTCTCTTCCTCTTACTTACACAACTCCCGATTACTTACTTAATCATCGGAGTGCGCGTGCAGGGACAGATCCCTGCGCCCTCTGATTCCTGTTGTTTTTGCAGAACATACGAAGAACACGTGGAACAAATCGCACCGACGTCACTTCTTTGTCGTTAGTGCAATCAGACTACGTGGAAGGTAAATTCCTGTTGCTGTTCGTTCAGGCAACATCAATTGGCGCCGTCTGTAGGAAGCTGACAAAAAGTCAGGTTCTCTATCCAAATGGTGAGGACACGCTCTACAGCAGAGTTGACAGAAGGGCAGAATTCCGTGAGTCCCCCTGTCAGATCAGAACAGAGACGGAGACATAGTGAAAGGGGTGACAGAGAAGCCTTGGTTTCTCTAGAAGAATTTAAGACCCTGAAACGCCAAAATGAAGAGACTACGACAGCATTAAAAGCTATGGTGAGCTTCTTCAGAGACGCTCTCCCCCAATTCAGCTTGCCCCGTGAAGTGCAACAGTTAGTGGGGGAAAGCACGCCGAGGCAGACCTATGAGACAGGTCAGCCCTCCACCCTGGTAAACGCTGGACAAGAGGCAGGAACACGAAATAATGCCACTACAGATCTAGCAAGACAGAGTTTGCCCACAGCACCTGTGCAGCAGAGCTCACCTACAGACCTCACGCGACAGAGGTCTCCCCCAGCGGATAGGCGGCAGAGCTCAACCGCGGACCGTAGGTGACAGAGTTCGCCCACAGCACCTGTGCGACAGAGCTCACCCGCAGACCTAGCGCGGCTGAGGTCTCACCCAGCAGATAGACCACAGAGCTCACCCCCAGACTTCAGGCGACAACGTTCTCTTGCTGAACCCGTACGGCAGAGCTCTCCCGCGGACTACATGCGGCAGAGCTATCCCACAACACATACGCGACGGTGCTCTCCCGCCGCTGATAGGCGACAGAGTTCTCCTCTGCCCTGCAGGCGGCAGAGTTCTCCTCTAGCCGATAGGCGACAGAGTTCCCCCACATGCCGCAGCTCATCTCCCGTGGAGTTCGAACATGATTTAAGAGAATATGGGGCTGGGGAGCGACGGAGACAGAGAGGTCCAGACCCACGAGAAGGTCTCAAAATTTCAAGTCCCGGAATGGGAGGCGCTGGAAGGGGTGCTTATCAGTCGGACTCTTCCAGACCCGAAGGGACATGGCCACACTCAATTCGAGGGTCGGAGAACGTGGAGAAGGTCGTCCAACGGATCTTTGAGAAGAAAAAACTGGTGTCTCCGGATGATGGCCAAAGGAGGAGGATTCCATTCAGTCCAGAGATCATGAACAAACCTTTGCCGAAGAAGTTTAAAATGCCTTCTATGGCTACTTACACCGGCAAAGCAGACCCCTATGATCACATACAGAGTTACGAATCCCTCATGCTGCTGCATGGATGGGAGGACGAAATTATGTGCAGAGCTTTTTCTCTCACATTGTCTGGGCACGCTCTGAAGTGGTTCAACGGGTTGAACGAAGGTTCGATCTCTTCTTTCGATCAATTGAGGAATGAATTCCTGAAAGTCTTCATGATCCACAGCCCGAGGAAGAAAGACGCTACTTACCTACTCACGCTTAAGCAAGGGCATAAAGAACCCTTGAAGAGTTTTGTAGACTGCTTCCGAGATGCAACCCTGGAAGTGGAAGATCTACCGGTAGGGGTAGTCATGGCTGCAATGCTGCAAGGGACGAGCTCCGAAAAGCTGCAAGAATCCCTCTCTCTTGATCAACCGATGACAATCTCCGATCTCTTTGCTAGGGCCAATAAGTATGTGTCCCAAGAAGAGGTGATGATGATACAGCCCAGGGAGGCAAAGGAAGGAAAGAAGAGAGAGAGAGACGCGCCCGAGAGAAGCTCTCCAAGACCCTTGAGAGTAGACAAAGCCCCTAGGCTCAGGTATGAAGGTTATACCAGGTTGAACGAGCCTCGCACTGCGATATTGGCAGCAATCGAAGGGGCGGGATTGTTGGAATTCCCCAAGAAGAAAATTGGAGACGTAGGACGAAACTCTGAAGCCTACTGTGAATTCCATTGCGCTCACGGTCACCTAACAGAGAGGTGCAGAGATTTAATGGATCAGTTGGAAAAACTGGCCAGAGAGGGGAAGATCAACCGCTTCCTGTGGAGGAGCGAGAGACCCCGTTACCCTCCGCGTGACCAAAGGAATGACCGTCCGCGGACCGGGCTGAATGATGATAACAGAAGGAATAGGCCCAGGAATGAAGAAATCAGGCCCATCCCCCAAGCCAATCCGCCAAACAACGAACCTACAGCCCCCGCAATAAATGTTATTGCAGGCGGGGAATCGATGGCGGGAAGTTCCTCTACTTCCCGCAAAAGCTACGCAAGGCAAGCGTATCAGGTCAACGTTGTGATGGAAGAACAAGCGGATGAAGAACCCATCATGTTCACTTCGACTGACAAAGGTGATATTGTCACGCCTCATGACGACCCCATGGTGATATCCACGGTAGTGGCCAAACACCCGGTGAGTAGAGTCCTGGTCGATAACGGGAGTTCAGTGAACCTAATCTATTGGAACTGCTTCGAAAAGATGAGCATATCCGAAGATAGGTTGAAACCCGTTATGATGCCACTATATGGATTCACGGGCGAGTGAGTGAAGGTGGCAGGGTCCATAGAGTTGCCTGTGACTCTCGGAGAGCACCCGAAGGACGTGACCCTGCAAGTATTGTTCATGGTAGTCAGGTCAACCTCCGCTGCCTACAACATGATCTTGGGTAGACCTGTGCTGAAAGATATGAGGGCGGTGATATCCTCTTGCTATCTATTAATGAAGTTCCCCACTCCCAACAAAGTCGGGCAAGTACGAGGAAACCAAAGGAGTGCTCGTACTTGTTATCTCGCTTCCACCGCCAACAAGATAGCACAGAGGAAAGAAACCTTATGTATAGATGATCCGCCCAAGCCTCAGCCTGTAGAAGAAACAGAGGCCATTGAGCTAACAAAAGGGGATAAGGGAAAAAAGGCATTCATAGGGACTCAACTGGGCGAACAACTAAAGAATGAGATAGTCGAGTGTCTGAGAAGAAACTCGGATGTCTTTGCCTGGAGTCCGGCGGACATGCCCAGAATCAGTCCCGAAGTGATCTGCTATGAGCTTAATGTCATACCCGGGCACAGACCTGTCAAACAAAAGAAGAGGAGTTTCACCTCGGAACGACAAAAAGTAATCACTGAAGAAGTGAGTAAACTCCTGGGCACCGGATTCATCCGAGAGGTATACTACCCTGAATGGTTGGCCAACGTAGTGATGGTAAAGAAATCTAGCGGGAAGTGGCGAATGTGTGTGGATTTCACTGATCTGAACAAAGCCTGCCCTAAAGATTCATACCCCCTACCTCGGATAGACAGACTGGTAGACAAAACATCCGGTTACGAATTCCTCAGTTTCTTGGATGCTTTCTCCGGGTATCACTAAATCATGCTTCACCCAGAAGACGAAGAAAAGACTTCCTTTATAACCGACAACGGAACCTATTGCTATCGGGTAATGCCGTTCGGTTTAAAGAATGTGGGAGCCACCTATCAACGAATAGTGAGCAAAGTGTTCAAAGATCTTCTGGGAAATACCATGGAAGCCTACGTGGATGATATGATCATCAAGAGCCGCGTAGGAGAGTCTCACGCTGATCAAATGTCCAGGGTATTCGAAGTATTGAGGAGATTCAACATGAAGCTAAACCCCGAAAAGTGCTCATTCGGGGTAAGATTAGGGAAATTCTTAGGCTTCATGATCACTAACAGGGGCATTGAGGCGAATCCTGAAAAGGTACAGGTGGTCATTAACATGAAACCCCCAACTACCGTAAGAGAGGTCCAGAGATTGACAGGCAGAATAGCAGCTCTGAATCGCTTCTTGTCAAAATCAGCAGAAAGGAGCTTGCCGTTCTTCAAAACTCTACGGGGGGGAAAGAACTTCGAGTGGACGGGAGACTGTCAAAAGGCCTTCGAGGACCTCAAGGAATACTTGAAACAGTTGCCTTTATTAACAAGGCCCCTAGAAGGAGAGCAACTCTATATGTATTTGGGAGTCGGTGATTTCGCCGTCAGTGTGGTGCTACTGAAGAAAGATGAAATGGTGCACCGTCCCATCTACTACGTGAGCAAAGTGCTATTGGAGCCAGAGACCCGCTATCCGCTAGCCGAAAAGCTAACATTAGCCCTTGTGATGGCCTCGCGAACGCTGCGCCCTTATTTCCAAGCGCACCCTATCACCGTCTTAACAGATAAACCGTTGAGACAAATCCTTCAGAAACCTGAACACTCAGGCAGGTTAGTAAAATAGGCAGTGGAACTTGGAGGATACGATATCACGTTCCAACCGAGACAGGCCATCAAGGGTCAAGCTTTGGCGGATTTTATAGTGGAGTGCACTAGCCCGAGCGACTGCGATGAAAGGGATGTTCAACCATGGTCGCTATATGTCGACGGGGCGTCAAGTGCAAACGGAAGCGGGGCAGGTGTAGTCCTGATATCACCAGAAGGGAAACCCCTGGAATACTCCTTACGGTTTGGGTTCCCTAGCTCAAACAACGTAGCGGAGTACGAGGCTTTGATAGCCGGGATGAGGCTGGCTGAAGTGCTGCAGGTTCACCACTTGGTAGCACATAGTGACTCTCAATTGGTGGTGAACCAGTTCAACGGACAATATGAGGTACGGGAACTGATGCTGGTCCCTTACTTGAAGAAAGTCCAACTTCTGACCCAGACTTTCGAAAGCTTTCAGCTAACACAAATCAACCGGTCTGAAAACACACATGCTGATTCACTGTCTAAGTTAGCCTCCTCCAATGAGACACTAGGAAGGATAGTGAAGGTAGGAGGCTCGAACGACCTAGTATTGAAGAGGTCGAAGTGTGTGACATTCAAGTTGGAGACGACTGGAGATCCTCATTCAAACAGTATCTCACCGAAGGTACATTCCCCCAAGATAAAGACGAGGCTCGTCGCTTGAAAGTATAAGGGGCGAAGTTCACACTCATCAACGGAGAACTGTACAAAAGGGGATATTCGTCACCATTATTGAAATGTCTGGGACCGGAACAAGCAAGCTATGCCCTAGCAGAAGTGCATGAAGGAATTTGTGGCGAACACTTAGGAGCAAGAGCCCTTGCTGCTAAAGTACTGCGATCGGGATTTTATTGGCCAACGTTGAAGAAAGATGCGATGGACCAAACCCGCAGATGTGACAAATGTCAGAGGTTTGTGCCTATCACAACAGCCCCAGTGACTCCCTCTCAAGGCACAGTACAGCCAATTCCTTTTGCACAGTGGGGATTGGACATCCTTGGACCTTTCCCCTTAGCCACGGGCCAAAGAAAGTTCCTGCTAGTGGCTACCGATTACTTTACAAAATGGATCGAAGCAGAGCCCTTAGCTATGATCACAGAAAAGAAGGTCGAGGCGATGGTATGGAAAGACATTATCTGTCGATTCGGAATCCCACGCATCTTAAATGTCGACCATGGAAAGCAATTCGATTGTAATGCTTTCCGCGAATTTTGTAAAAACCTCAACATTCAGCTAAGGATCTCTTCAGTGTCATATCCTCAAGCCAATGGACAGGCCGAGGTCAGTAATCGGACTATTCTTCATGGGCTGAAGACCAGGCTAGACAAAGCAAAAGGGGCATGGGTGGACGAATTGCCTAGTGTTCTATGGGCATATCGTACCACCAGTCGTGTATCAACCAGAGAAACGCCATTCAGCCTCGTATACGGCGCAAAAGCACTGATCCCCGTGGAAATTGGAGCGTTATCACCAAGAGTGGTACCCTTAGTAGAGGAAGAAAACTCACAAGCTCTAAGGGAAGACTTGGACCTACTCGATGAACATAGAGAAGCCGCGGCTATTCGATTGGCATCCTATCATCAGAGGGTGGCCAACTACTATAATAGCCGGGTGAGAGATAGGCCAATGTTTGAGGGAGATCTAGTGCTCAGAAAGTCGCAGATCACGAATGTCCTGAAGGAGGATGGGAAATTCAGAGCCAATTGGGAAGGTCCATACAGAATCAGATACAAGATTGGACCTAGCACCTGTGTTCTGAAAACTCTACAAGGGAAGAAGATAGGGAAAACATGGAATTCAAATCACCTAAAGCTGTATTTGAATTAATCGCTATATTTTCTTTCCCAAACAGTATTATCATTTGTTTATACCATCACAAGATATTGTTATCAAATCATCACGCAGAATGTCATTTTATTATACATCTGCAACTTCTATGCATCTAAATCCTGTGACAAGAATTCAGAAGAGCCATAAGAGCCTGAGGCGCTATGCGTCACTGTGGCCAGGCGTATATTCAGAAGAGCCGTAAGAGCCTGAGGCGCTATGCGTCACTGTGGCCAGGCGTACATTCAGAAGACCCGTAAGAGCCGAGGCGCTATGCGTCACTGTGGCCAGGCGTACATTCAGACGAGCCGTAAGAGCCTGAGGCGCTATGCGTCACTGTGGCCAGGCGTACACTCTGCCGAGCCGTAAGAGCCTGAGGCGCTATGCGTCACTGTGGCCAGGCGTACACTCTGCCGAGCCGTAAGAGCCTGAGGCGCTATGCATCACTGTGGCCAGGCGTATACTCTGCCAAGCCATAAGAGCCTGAGGCGCTATGCGTCACTGTGGCCAAGCATACATTCAGACGAGCCGTAAGAGCCTGAGGCGCTATGCGTCACTGTGGCCAGGCGTATACTCTACCGAGCCGTAAGAGCCTGAGGCGCTATGCGTCACTGTGGCCAGGCGTATATTCAGCTGAGCCGTAAGAGCCTGAGGCGCTATGCGTCACTGTGGCCAGGCGTACACTCTGCCGAGCCGTAAGAGCCTGAGGCGCTATGCGTCACAGTGACCAGGCGTACACTCTGACGAGCCATAAGAGCCTGAGGCGCTATGCGTCACTGTGGCCAGGCAATAAAAACATCAAGGCTATAAAAACTAAAGACGCATCCACGTCATAGTAATCAAGCCTTAAACAGTTATACGTTTACGCAAAAAATTCTTTCTGAAAGTATACCTTTCTATCAAGAATTGGGGAGCATACACGAATACATTCAAAGCGAATATATACAAGCAAAATAAACAAACAGACAAAGAATGATAAATGATAAATAGAGAAGTAATGCGATACGAAGCATAAACAAAAATCTCGATTTCATTTCATTCAAAAGCTATTACAACTCGCCGTCCAAATCAAGAAGAGCGTTAATAGGCTCGGGAGCACCGCCCAAATCCGCGGGCTCCCAAGGACCGGTGAGGTTGGTGAGGTCATCTTGAGCGGTCCTCTCGAATAGTTCGTCCGCGGGTTCAGCCCCAGGTTCATACTTGGTCCAGTCGGGGGCCTCGAATAGCATTGCCTCGTTCGTATATTGAAGCTCGGGATATACGAACCAAAATAAACAAACAGACAAAGAATGATAAATGATAAATAGAGAAGTAATGCGATACAAAGCATGAACAAAAATCTCGATTTCATTTCATTCAAAAGCTATTACAAATAGATCTTTAGTAGATCTTTACAATTACATTCAACAAAAGTACAAAATTAAAACAAAAAGGACAACAAAGTACTTGAAAGGAAAAACAAAAAACAGAAATAGCTATCTAATCTTCGGGAGAAAGCTGGGGATCAGCTACAGATGGACCTTCACTACCCAGGGACTGCTGCTGACCCTCCTCGCCGTCCAAATCAAGAAGAGCGTTAATAGGCTCGGGAGCATCGCCCAAATCCGCGGGCTCCCAAGGACCGGTGAGGTTGGCGAGGTCATCTTGAGCGGTCCTCTCGAATAGTTCGTCCGCAGGTTCAGCCCCAGGTTCATACTTGGTCCAGTCGGGGGCCTCGAATAGCATTGCCTCGTTCGTATATTGAAGCTCGGGGAATTCCTCGCCATCCCTATGCTTCTCTAACCATGATCGGGCAAGATAGAACCCGTACTTTACATAGGGATTCGAGAAATCCTCCTTTCGCCTCAAACAGTCTTTGGAAAGGCGGTACTCCTTTACGGCTTCCGCCCGGATGCTATCGATCTCTACTCGGGTCAAAGTAGGAGCTTGACTTTCTAAATCGGCAACGAGTTGCTCAAGCTCCTTATTCCGAGTGAGTAAGGACCCGTAGTTGGACTGCATACGATCCAGCTCGGCATGGGCCTCCTGAAGATCCTCGTGGAATTTGCCAGATCGGGCTGTCTCGATAGTGAGATCCCCCTTTGCCTGATTCAGGTCCTGGTGAATTTTCGTGAGCTGCTCCTCCAAGCTTCGAACCAAATCCGGAAGTTTGGACAAGTTATTGACAGTGTTGGATAACTCCATAACCTTGTCCTTCAGCTCCCGGATTTCTTTATCGGCCCACTCCCGATAGGCCCGGTGCTGGGCATTGTTGGCCATGGTTCTCTGAGCCAGCTGCAAAGAAATGCAAAAAGATAGATTCAAAGAATGTAGCAAAAAGGAGTCAAACGAAGAGGAGTATGAAACTTACCCTTAATGCCTCCATGTCGGCTAAGTCCTCCCCCTCCGGATAATTTCGAAATATTCTCGCCTCGTCCCGAGGAAGGATGGAAGACCAACTAATCCGGGAAGCCACCCCGGGAGTATCCAAAGTATCATTGTCGCGGACCTTGGGGTAAACTCGAAATTCGGCCCCTCTCATAATAAACCCCCCATCCACGGGGTAGGACCTCTCATCAGCAGGGCCTATCCTCGGAAGTATTGGTCTGTTTCCCATCGAACCCTCGATGTATAAGCGCCTTCGATTCTTTCGCTGCGACGGAATGATATTGCACTCCGCACGCTCCTCGGAGCGGGATAGCCTGGATGACCCGGAAGCCCCCCGTGAAGATGAGGCAACTCTCCCCCTATCCCGAGGGAGATCCCTCTGCTCCGAAGGAGAGGGAGGCATCGCCTGCCTAGAAATAGGGGGTCCGAGCACGAGGTAGCTGAGAGGGGACCGGTGCCTCGCTTGGGACATCGTCGGCTAAACGACGCCTCTTCCTGGTAAGAGCACTGGAAGGACCAGCCTCCGAGACCTGACGACCCAACGATTGTCGAAAGTGACTCATTTCTGCAAAAAAGGAAAAGAAAATAAATCAGTGGTCAAAACTGATCAAAAACAGCAAGTAGTAAAAAGAATTAAAAGTTACCGTCAGGAGAATCAAGATGCTCCTGAAGGGACTCTATATTTATTGCGTCGTCATCAGGGAGCACCATGAAAGTGGAGCCGAACCCTTCCCAGCCAATCAGGTCGGCTAAGGGTTCGCTGCCAGAACTAGACTCCACGTTGGTACTCCCTATATCCTCCTGTGGCCTTACAGGTTCAGGATTTAACTCGGGGGAAGTCGAAGGCGGAGGATTGGATGAAGGAACAGAGGGTCCGGCAACAGGGACCGGACCCACACCCCAGCCAGCTGATATCAAATTTTCATTTGATAAAAGGCTGTCAAGGCTAATGGATGACGGACTAGCAGTTTGTTGACATCCGAAGATAACTGCTCCCTAAGCATGGAAATCCTGGGACCCTTGGGGATTTCTCGCCTATTCTCCCAACGGGTGGGGAAATCCAGGCCCTAGGGCACTTCTACAACAAGCCACTCCGTCTCAAAACCATGAAGCTTGTTAGCAGGTTTCTCAAACAACCTGTTCTCAAAACCGGGCTGATACACCCGCTGAAGCGAGTAAGGCACTAAGCCGGGGCTCCCTCGAAACCTGAAAAATACATCTAAGAGAGGAAGGGATGGAGGGACGCCCCTTGAATGGTAGTGCACAGTGAATGCTACTAATTGCATCCATGCATGAGGATGCAACTGTCCCGGGGATACTCCATGCGTCCTAAGGAAGGAAGCCCCGAAGTCGGACAATGGGAAGCGGAGTCCTAACTCTAATGCTGCCCTAAAAACGACTACCCCATTGGACACACGACGTATGTCACTCTCCTGGGGGGTTGGAAGTCTATAGGCGTATCCCTCGGGTAAGGGAAACCTAGATACTAGATCTCGGATGTCGGCTTCCTTCAAAGTCGACTTTACTCCTAGGTGTATTTGTTTTCCTACACCATGGCCAGCCATTTTTAGGGGTTCGGAAGCCAAAAAGTGGAACCACGTACTATAAAATTACCTAAAATGAAGGAGAGAAGAACTCGCGACAGAGTCTCAAGAAGGCGCGACAGACCTGCGACACAGTGTTGTGTGCGCGGCAGAGTTGCGATGGATTTGTGGTAGAGTGGCGAGAGAGTAGCGACAGAGTCTGCAGAGGAAAATACGGTAGAGTATTTTTGCGAGAGAACTGAGTAGCGACGAGGACAGCAGGGGCCCAGTATATATAGCGGCTCGCCTGCGTCGCCACACGCGCGGAGATTCGACCCGACCCGAGAAAAATTCGGACCCAGACACTCTTTCGTAGGAAAAATTCCTACCAAAGAGTGGGGAGCAATTGATGGTGGTCGTGTCACCAGAATACACGTGTACAACTATCCGCCAACCATTGACTGCCACGTGTCAGAACAAAGATAAGCCACGTGGCTGATTTCGCGACAGAGTTGCTACGCGACACAGTTGCTTGTTGAACGACAGAGTGTTCGGGGCGATAGGCACTCTGTCGCCTGGGATGTGTGCCGCACAGTAGGCGCGACAGACTCCATCGCCTCTATTGCGACATAGGTCTCCCGCATTGCCCTTGCGGCAAAGGTCTCCCGCACACCCTGCGGTAGAGGTCTCCCGCACAGCCTGCGGCATAGGTCTCCCACACAGCCTGCGGCAGAGGTCCATGGGCACTCTGCCGCCTACCGACTCCCCCACAAGCTACTTAACCCGAAGCGCGACAGAGTGCTCCATGACTCTGTCGCGGCCCAGACACGCGCGTGGGCCTCAGCTCGAACCGACTTAGAAGAAACCTATAAATATGCCGAGGAGCTCTCAGAAAATGAGAGGACGAAAACCAAAAAACAAAAAAGCAGGGAGAAAAACTTCAACTCTTTGAATTAAGAAACACATTCTCTTCCTCTTACTTACACAACTCCGATTACTTACTTAATCATCGGAGTGTGCGTACAGGGACAGATCCCTGCGCCCTCTGATTCCTGTTGTTTTTGCAGAACATACGAAGAACACGTGGAACAAATCGCACTGACGTCACTTCTTTGTCGTTAGTGCAATCAGACTACGTGGAAGGTAAATTCCTGTTGCTGTTCGTTCAGGCAACATCAATATTAAATAATTAAATAATTTGATACTTGATTGGGATTACAATGATTATATTCCTAGTGATGGCGCTATCAATAGTTAATATAGGACCTTCTCTAGTGCTTTCTTCAACTTACATTCATTATTCATCGTTCTTTTCGCTAATCCTCTTCATATTATAACATCAAATAAAGCCTCATTTACGGAAGAGTGTAGATTTTTTGAGTATAAAAAATGATTGTAAGAGTAAGTTAGAAGCAATCATCAAGTCACAGAACCATGTCCCAAGTGACATAAATTAGTGCTTATGCTTGCAACTGCCAACAGATAAACTTCAATTTAGATCCACTAATTTGAGTATAATTTGGAACATGGAAGCATGTGCTTTTAAGAGTGACAATGACCCCAAAACAAATTGGTGGTAAATGTTGAATGATGATAAGATTTTTTTTTATATATAAAATAAGATTCGAGATTTCCATTAGATTTTTCTATATCTAACATTTAAAATTTTACTTTCGAAATATTTTTACACCAAAATTAAATATTGACAGATAAAAAAATTCTTCTGTTCACTAATTAAAATAATCTTTGCGGATATGATAAAGAATTTTGATGATCTCATTATTTTCTCATTAACACTAACAAGGCCACGACCGACGAGCAAAGTACAAATTTAGAATTGAGTCTGAGTGGACGCCAGAAGGGCCAATGAAAGCACTGAAAGGCCCAAATCCTTGTGTTGCTAAAACCAAGTTACAATGGGAAAGAATTGATTAGTATCGAAAAAAAAAAAAACACGTTCCTCTCACGTCCTCTTCTCTACTTTTTCCTTTTCTTTACTGATGTCCACTTCTGTTGATGGGAGACACAAAATTGCATAACAGGATAAGCCTTTGAGGGGTATCAAACTTTTCTGATGGGTAACACTCTGTAAAATCACTTCCACCCACCCCACAATTTGTAGAATAATATTTATCAACATTCCAATCTAAAGCTTTTAACTTTTGTAAAATCACTTCCACCCACCCCACAATTTGTAGAATAATATTTATCAACATTCCAATCTAAAGCTTTTAACTTTTGTAATTGTAGACAATTTTTGTTGTTCGAACTTTCTTTTTATTACTTAATAGAATTTTCATATTAGTTAAGTCTATTATCCTATCCGAACCCAATTCGCCTTTGAAAGTTTGTGATGTCTACAGTCAAATGTTAAAATTGTTCTTCCGATCTTGTTCACAAATTTATAAGTATTTTTAAATTTTGAATGTTCTTGAGATTTAAACTCCTTATAAATGGGTTTATGCAGACTTCGGATTTAATAGGTTGTTTTTGTTTGCCAAAATGGATTTTGATGGTCCAGCGCATGGTTTTTATCATTATTATATAGAGCAAATAAGATTTGATTAATTTTGATAGTTTAGTAAAAGATTTTTGATTTAGTTGAATTAAGTGAGTAATTAGGATAGGTAAAAAGAGAAAGATAAAAACAAGGAAATAAAAAGTAATACAAAATGGAAAAGGTATGGGAAAAGATGAAATGAAAACACTGTAAAAAATAATAGCATTATTATCGATGGAATTTTTTTAGGGTAATGTCTAATTTTCTATTGAAAATGACTTTATCGATGGAATTACCGACAAAATTCCTTTGGTAAAACCTTTGGTATTGTTCAATTTTTCCATTGGTACTCTTTAAAAGATGTATAAAATCCAAAGGATAAAAATAATTTCGTCAAATTTTGTCGGTAAATTTTATCAATATTTTGTAGTTAATCCGTCAATAAAAGTTAAAAATAATAAAATCTCGTTGTTAATTTGTTGATAATTCGTTAGTGAAAGTGAAAAAAATAAAAATTACTAAATTAAAGTAATTACATGAAAATTAATATATAACAAAATAGAAATAAAAATTTAAAAAAACATTACATTTCATTGATAAGAAATAATAATATTTTATAAATTTATTCATGAATTATAATTAAATATAGCAATTTCATATATGACACGGGTGATACGATACGGAAAAAATTTGTTTATGAGTTTTTGAAAACATGTTTTCGTTTATTTGTTTGAACACAAATTTTAACGCGATACTTTTCATGTCTTACATGTGTCTGACATAAAAAATATGTTTAAATAAATTATGTCTCATAATTACACGTTTGATACATAAGACGAGAAATACATTTAAATAAAACGTGTGACTTGAATGCACGTTTAGCATGTGTAAAGATACAGTAACTTTTATTAATAATATGCTTGTTGAAAGATTTGAATCTTAGAAAAAAAATATGATTTTCTCTTTCTTTTTTATATGAAGGAACTGCAATATCTTTATTAAGAATAATTCATACAATCAGGATTGTAAATAGGATGTGGAGGCGGACCTATCCACTCCTTAACCATCCTTACAAGGCAGTCTACACATGCTGTCAGGTGTGCAAATTTATTTAACATTTAGTTAATATAAACTATAGAAAGTAGAGAAAATGATTTAGCCTTTTCTTTAATATCTGCTACCAGACTTCCTCATGGCCACTAGGAAACACAATCTGTAGAGCATTCATGCATCGCTAGTGAACTATCTGATTCCACCACTATAGTTGGATAACCAAGAGCAATTTCTTTGTGGAGTCCAAATCTAATCGCAAGCACCTTAGAATGTAGTGCATCAGGAACAAATGAAATTCTTGTGACAACTGAGTACAGAACCACCCCTGCATGATCCCGAGCAACCAGTCCCAATGAAGCTTGATTGCTTGAGAAGGCTGCATCCACATTAATCTTTATCAAACAACTGACGGAGGTTGCCATGTCTGTGTTCCCTCAAATGTCAGTGTAGTTGAAGCATGGGAATGAGATGAATGACAGAAATCCACTGTAGAGTTCTCAATACGAGTAACGAGTGTTGATACTGGCATACACACTTGACCGGGCAAGCATTGGTTTCTATTATACCTGTTGTTGCTCAGTTACAACAATTACGAATTGCTTATGTGTAACGACCATTGACCCTTGAAAATCGGGGGATTTTTTTTCTTTTTGAACTTATTTTACCCACTTATTCCCTTCTTCAATTAGGCTGTATTCTTGTTCAGTGTCAATCCTTAAAAATATTTCACTTCATTTATCCTCATACATATTTCATCCTGACACATTATTTTCAATAGATGTCTGTGCATACAAATAGTCTGGTATAGGGATAAGAGTGTATACCTCACGCATATACAAAAGGTAGTCAGGGGAGCTCATATCCGCCAGCCTACGTTGTCTACGCAATATTTATTAATTGTAATTCACTGCAAAGATCTGAGAGGTAGAGGGGTGAGCTTTCAGGAAAAAGCTCAGTAAGAAGATGTATTTAAAACGATTCTAGCAATTCAAATGTGTATAAAACATGATAATGCGTATAATGATACTTTCTGAAACTAATAATAATGACATTCAAAGATTAAAGAAAATCATAAACATCGAGATTCAAAACGTAATTCTTTAGGTATTTGAACTTAATAGATATTATGTAAAACTAGTCGTACATTCAGAATTCCAAACAGGAATACATATCAAATCACATACTACCAAATCCATTTCTGAAATCAGAGTTTAATTTTCAAAATGAGACTGCATCGGCCATATAATTATCATGTGACACTAACGAATTTATCACGCGGCAATAACAAATCAATCACGCGGCAAATAACCCGGTCATCCTCCGTAGAGGGAATTCAGAACCCAAAGGTAATTTTAGACGCCACAAAGGCGAAGTACAGGCGCCACGAAGGCGAAATACAGGCGCCACGAGGGCGAAATACAAGCGCCACACAGGCGAAATACAGGCGCCACGAAGGCGAAATACAGGCACCACACAGGCGAAATACAAGCGCCACGAAGGCGAATTATAGGCGCCATGAGGGCGAAATACAGGCGCCACAAAGGCGAAATACAGGCGCCACGAAGGCGAAATACAGGTGCCACACAGGCGAAATACAGGCGCCACGAAGGCGAAATACAGGCGCCTCACAGGCGAAATACAGGCGCCACGAAGGCGAATTACAGGCGCCACGAGGGCGAAATACAGGCGCCACACAGGAGAATTACAGGCGCCACACAGGCGAAATACAGGCGCCACGAAGGCAAATTACAGGCGTCACACAGGCGAAATACATGCGCCACGAAGGCAAAATACAGGCGCCACACAGGCGAAATACAGGCGCCACGAAGGCGAATTACAGACGTCACGAGGGCGAAATACAGGCGCCACGAATGCGAATTACAGGCGCCACACAAGCTAAATACAGGCGCCACGAAGGCGAAATACAGGCGCCACGAAGGCGAATTACAGGCGCCACGAAGGCGAATTACAGGCGCCACGAAGGCGAAATACAGGCGCCACACAGGCGAAATACAAACGCCACACAGGTGAAATACAGGCGCCACAAAGGCGAATTACAGGCATCACACAGGCGGAATACATTCTCCACACAGGCGAAATACAGGCGCCACACAGGCGAAATACAGGCACCACACAGGCGAGTTCAAACGCCACACAGGTGAGTTCAAATGCCACACAGGCGAGTTCAAACGCCACACAGGCGAAGTTGACGTGTGTAAGCACACAACATAAATGGCCCTTAGTCTCAAAACATATTATAGTTTTCATATTCGAAAACATCGAAATAAAATCATCTTATTTGAAAGATTAATTCTGAAGACATGTTTTTATTTCAAAAGCACAAATATAGAAACTCCTACTCCTACTCCTAAATTACATTACTTCTACTCCTAAATTACATAGTTTTTTAATTGTCATCAATGTCTTATTTACACACACAAAAGGGGTATAATTGTAATTTCTACATCCTATATGAGTTGGCATTTTTTTGGTCACTTGTCTTCACACCATTGGCTCCTTGAAAAGATATTTCCATGTCATCAGTCTTCTTGTCTAATTGGATGTGCTAGGTGGCATGGCGCGTGTTGTCCGCGTGGCTTAATCTCGATTTTAGCCCAATTCCGACCCATTTTCTATCGAAATATTCAAAATTCACCCGGATTTAATTTATCTGCAAACATGAGAATTTTAATTAAATAAAGGGGATAATTAACTAAATAAATTGGAGATTTAAATAATTAATTAGGAAATTAAGCCCAAATAATTCTAAAAATATAGAATTATCAATTAATTATATTTTAATATAATATAATATATACAAAATATCTTGACTTAAAATATTATTATTTTATTTTTATTTCTCCGAAAATAGTTTTATTTATTATTATTTTTCGAAAATATTTTTTCATATTTCTGAGATAATTTCCCGATGTGGAAAAATTTTAGTTTTCACAATAATTTCGTATCCTGATCAACTAGATTTGGAATTTAATTATTTCTTCTTTATTGATCAAGATTACATAACTCAATATTTATAATGACAACTTCTTAAGAAATGACATCGAATTTCAGGTTTTACAATCCTCCCTCCTTAAGAAATTTGGTCATCCAAATTAAACCAGATAAGTCCGTGAACACCTTTGGGTACTTCTCACGTATCATACTCTCCAATTTCCATATGGATTTTTTCGGAGTGTGGTACTGCGGAAGGATTTTAACAAAAGGGATCGTCTTAAATTGTAGTGTTTTCTCCTTCTTATCCACTATCCGAACCGATTTCTTTACATACTACCGATTCTCATTGAGCTCCGATGGCTCATAACTAATCCCATGTGTCAGGTCCGGATGGTATCTCTGAAGCATCGAAATGTGGAAGACATTGTGGACACCTGTTAATTCAGGTGGTAACACCAACCTACATGCCTTATCTCCTACTTTGTCTAATATTTAAAAAGGTTCTAATATAACGAGCATTTTGTTTATCTCTCATCTCGAAGCTCATTATACCTTTAGAGAGAGAAACTTTCAGAAATATTAATTCACCCACGCTGACTTTCAATGGCCTCCTCTTGTGTCAGCATAGCTTTTCTGTCTGTTTTGAGTTGTTCTTAATCTCTCACTTATCGACTAAACATTCTCAGAGGCTTGTCTTACCAAATCGAGAGAAAATATTTGTCTGTCACCCATATCTCCCTATCCAATCAGGGAATAACAACTACAACCATACAATGCCTTTTTGATACTTGAGTAATAACTATTGTTGTAGGCAAATTTGACTAATAACAAATGATCATCCTAGGAGCCTTTCAAATCCATTTCGCATGATCTCAATATATCCTCCAATGTCTGGATGGTTCTCTCTAATTGACCATCGGTTTAAGGATGGAAAACTGTTCTAAAACTCAACTGTGTTCCCATGGTTTCCTGAGAATGTTCCTAGCAGTGAGAAGTGAAGTGGGAATTCCTATATGATACAATACTCACTGGAACATTACATGGTATTCCCCAATTCCTTTACATATCAATTCGCCAACGCACTCAGAGTATCTGTGGATTTCATAGCCAGAATGTAGGCTAACTTAGTCAATTTATCCATAATCACCCAAATAACATTATGGTTTCATTGGGTCCCTAGGTAAACCCATAATGAAATCTAGGGTAACGTGCTCCCATTTCCATGTTGATATAGGTAGAGAATACAATAACCTTGCGGGCTTCTGATGCTCTACCTTAATATGCTGACATACAAGACACTTTGCTACAACTCTATGATGTCTCTTTTCATGCCTGACCACCAATACCCTTTTAGAGATTCTGATACATTTTATTGGTCCCTGGATGTAATGTATATCTTGAAGAGTGAGCTTTTGACAATAACAATCTCATTAACTGTGGGTCCTTGGGAACACTAATTCTATCTCTGAACCTCAGTAAGCCATCATCACTCTCTGTGAACTCTGTCACTGTACCCTTCTGAATCTGACTAACACTATTGACACCCTGTCGATCATCACGCTAAGCCTGTCGAATTTGGTCAATCTAATTCGGTTCTAATCTCAGGCTAGCTGTCACATAATCATTATCAGCATCAGAAGGGATCACATCTCTACTGAGGCTCACAAACTACTCTAACAACTCACGCTCCCTAACCATCATATGTGACACCATCCCGAGACTCTTTCTGTTCAAGGCATCAGCCACTGCATTAGCCTTACTCGAACGATACAATACTTTTCAATCATAGTCTTTTAGAAGCTCTAACCCTCTTTGTTATCTCATATTCAACTCTTTTTATGAAAACAGATACTGGGGCTTTTATGACCAGTGCATACCAGAAATTTCTCACCGTATAAGTAGTGGCACCATACCTTCAGTGCAAACACTATAGCTACCAATTCTAAATCATGGGTTAGATAGTTTCTCTCATGTTCCTTAAACTGTCAGGATCCATAAGCGACTATCTTCCCATTTTATATCAGTATACAACTTAATCTTTGTTTTGAGGCATCCTTATATACTGAGAAACCTCTTGTGTTGTTGGGTATGGTAAGAATAGGTGCAGTGGTTAGTTTATGCTTCAATTCACCAAAACTCACAGAAGCTACTTTCACACTTATCATCCCACTCAAATACAACCTTCTTCTGAGTGAGTCGTGTCAACGGAGCAGCTCATTTCGAGAAATCCTCAACAAATCATCTGTAAAATAGTTTTCAATTGCTGTTCATGATCTTCCCTGAACTTCGAATGTACCAACATATCATCGATAAAGATGATAACAAATCGGTCCAAATAAAGTTTAAATACCTCTTTCATTAATGTCCTAACGGGTACAGAAAGTTGTCCTGAGCACATTCTCATTTCGAATCCTCAACGGATGATACCCATACTTCAAATCGATCTCGAAAAAGATCTTCACTTTTTGAAATTGATCTAATAGATTATCAATAATGGAAGGAAACACTTACTCTTGATGGTAGCCTTATTCGACAACCAATAATTAATACAGAGTCGGATGCTTTCATATTTCTTTTTCACAAATAGGATCGGTGCTCCTCGTGGTGAGATACTCAGTTTGATGAACCCCTTATCTAATAACTCCTGTAATTGCTTCTTTAGTCCTTCCATTTTCATTAATGCCATTTTATACAGTGGTTTAGATACTGGCTTAGTATCAGGTACCAAATCAACATAAAATTTCATTTTCTTCTCTGGTGGTAACCCTGGTAAGTCATCTAAGAAGATATCAGGAAACTCCCTAACTACTGGGATATCTATCAAAGTCGGATGTGCCTTATCCATACCAACCACATAAGCAATGAAACCTTTGCATCATTACTCATTTCATTAGTACAATTATTTACTCCTTTAGTTACAACCATTACATTCTTTTATCACTTGTCAAAACATACTATACGCTTTTAAGGGGTGGAAACATTACTATCTTAGAATAGCAATCTAAATAACATAATTTGCAGCTAACCAATCCATTCCTAAAATTACATTGAAATCACTCATATTTAGTAAGGTAAGATCAGCTGATATATCCTTTTCCCTCACATTCAACTTACAATCTCTACATACACATTCAGTTAGCTGACTATCATTCGTTGGGGTGCTAACTATCAGTATTTTGCCTAAGGGTCTAGGCTTCACATATTTTGCTAACTTATCTACAAATGAAGGCGATATGAATAAATGCGTGGAACCAGGATCAATTAAAATAGTTGCTTCAATATTAGCAATCTGGGTGGTACCTTCCACCACATCAGATAAAGCATCAATAGTGTCTTGGTCTAAGGCATACACTCGCCTTAGACTAAAAGCCTATTTCCCCCTTCTCTTCGGCTGTAGCCTTCTTTTTCGATGTAAAGGTATCAACAAGGCCTTTCTTAGGCTCTTCGCCTTTCTGTGGGGCAATCTCACCCAGCTCTGGAAAATCCTTAAATAGATGGTTCGTCTTACCACTCTTAACGCATGTTTAAGTCAATAAGATGTGGACCATGTTTTCGTGGTATCTACCACACATCCTATACTACTCCGTAGTAGGTCAGGGTCCTCCAATCACAATACACCTCGTAGGTGCTGAAACTCGATACACACTGGGGCTTATTAATCATCTTACCCCATGACTCATCAGCTCTAAATCTCTTGCCAAATGGCCTCCTTCCTGCTTTGACACCTTTGTCATCCACTATTCTCTTTCTGTTTCTATTTCAACCATTATTACCTTTCCCAAACTCAGTGGTGTTCAACTCATAATCTTATTTGCACCACTGTTGTCTACACACTACCTCGTCGTATGTAGTGATATCTAACGGGGCCAATCAGACTCTGATAGATGGTCCGATCCCTTCTATGACTTTCAGACCTTTCAATTCTCACTGTTCATAGTGTTGGGTCATACCTGCCCAGGGATGTATATCGAGATTCATACTCGTCGATTGACCTGTTCCTCTATGCTAGAGTCTATAACTTCCTTTGAACGATGTCTAGAACATACTGTCTCTTGAATGCATCCAGAATTATCTCTCATGTCAGCTCTAGATGTCAAACTCTTAAGATGGGTCGAGAGGACTTCTATCCATGCTCTGCCTCGCCCTCTAACATAAACGCATCAAAATTCACTCGACTTACACTAAAAGAACTCGAACAACTTCACTATTTCATTCGCCTAGTCCTCAATAGCTATTGAGTTCTTTATCTCGCTAAATACCGATGGTCTAAACTTCTGAAACTACTATAATCTATCCAAATCACAACCATATCCCCATTCTCTGCTACCCTACTCTAGAGCAACATGAGATGTTGTATCTTGAACTGGTGGGGGTGTAGACGTATCTATAGCAACTGCCTATCCGACATTAGTAGACTGTTCGGTTGGACCTTGTCTATCGCCAGCCCGTAATGTAGCTTGTGTAAGTATCTCAACAAGGCTCTCTATACTCTGCTCAATCCTAGCGAAGCGTGCCTCAGTATCCTCTAGCCTCTCAATAGGCTATTACGGGATTTGACTAGTTTATAGCTCTGCACGGCTCTCAAGCCTACCCCTACGGCCTTTAGTACGTGAACTCGCCCCTCTACCACAGTGGGTAACAGGCATAAGGCCTAAATTCTTGCATCCATAACCATTCATTAGTCTAATCCCATCTCGATATACACAGTTATATCTAAACAAAGCACAATAATATTATCAGACCCCGATTTTTGTAGCTTGTACCTTATGATTCCTATGTGTATGAACACTATGTAATTATAGTTGAATCATAAGAAGAGTATTTACTAGACTTAAAGTGTTAGTGAAATGATTTAACACGCAAAAGCTACATAAAATGCCTAATTTGAGCGATGAGTTTCACAGGCTAAACCGAGTTATTCTAAATCATTCTGACTGAAAATAAGAACTTAAAATAAGAGAGCATAGAGAGCTCATGAAGGAAAGTCAGCTTGATTTAGTCCCGAACATAGAAAACGAGAGTAAAAGCTAAAAAGGGTAAAATAGACCTTTTTAGCGAGAAAAGGTGTTTCGGATGAAATTATCCAATGGGAATGGTTGAAACATAAAGACGAGAGTGTAAGACATAAGATATGACACTTTCAAAATTTGAAGAAAAAGTCAACTTAGTCAATGGTTAAGGAAAAAGTCAACTATAGTTAAGAAAGTGAACTCTTACCATAGTTGACTAATCATGGTTAAAAATTAACCTAAGTGTGGAGGAAAATTTGGAAAAAAAATATTCTTGGCCAGAATACAAGATAATCATCCCTAGAAGTAAGGAAAATTTATTCGGAAGGATTCCGGAATAAATTTAATGGTTAAAAACGTAATGGGCCTAAGGTGAAAATTTTAAAGCCCATTAAGGTATACTAAACGTATATCGAAATTTTTAGGTCTTTTAGATAGAATTGTTGGACCAATTGATTGGTCAAATTTTGAGACAATTAAAGGCCCGAGTCATAGTAAAAATTTCAGCCCGAAAGCCCATTAAGAAAGCCTAAACCGAGAAGCCCAAATGGAAAAGCCCATGAGATAAATATCTAACCATAGTTAAAGTTAACTATGACTCATAAGGTGACTCATGGCTAAGGCTTGGAAAGTCAAGTTAAATGGCTGAAAAGTAAAGCTTAACGGCTAAGTAAGTGGCTTATAAATTTAGCCACGCCATTGTTATCTTCATCACACCAAATCTGGCTAGAAGAAGAAACCATTGAAACATATTTTGCAAGCTTTCTCTCACTAGAAATCACTAGGAATTAGGCATAATTGGAACTTGCATTCTTCATGGAAGTTGTTCCAAATTGAAAGGAGAGTGACATATGTTGGAATTGGCTATCAAGGAGCCATAGAGTGCAAACCGAGAGCCTCCAAAGTTTCGGCCAAAGGGTGAACATAACATTGGTATATTTTCTAATTTCCAATTTCATATATGTTAATGTATGAATGATTTCAAGTATGTTGATATATGTTTTAAGCATTGAAACATATTAAATCACCATGAAGTGGGTTAAGCCGAGAGTGAGTAATGGGATATTGAATTATGTCAATATGATTTTAAGACATAAATGGATTAGTGTACATGTATTAATGTTAATGGTGTAATTAGAATTAATCAAATTGATTAATTAATACATGTAATTTGTTGGCAATCAAGGTGTTTGATAAAATGCCTAAATGAACTATATGATGATTGGTAATGTTGCCTACCAAGTGTTTGTGAAAATGCTTAAGTGAAATTGGCTAAATAATAGGCATGGATGGCATGCCATGGTGAAACCGAGGCATGGATAGCTCTCGGCCATGGCATGTGGCCGAGAGGTCCAATGGGCCAAGCCCAAATATTTTAGGCCCAATAAGGGTAATGGGCCTAGAACAAGCCCAATAAGAGTTGGTGGGCCCCACGAGCCTAATAGGCCCAACGAAAATGAATAGTAAAATAGACTATATCATTAAGGATAGTTAGGCCCATTAAGGATTATTAAGGCCCATTAAGGGAAAATAGACTGTATCAATGTGTAATATAGTAGAAAAATTATAATTAACCTGAGGAATGGTTATTTACAGCTCCGGAGTTTACATTGAGAGCTGATCGGACTGCGAGAGTGAGCAGCACCGAGGAAGTGAGGTCACTTGACGTGATCCGAGGTAAGGGACTTTTGCGAGTAGTTAGAGATACCTGCACGTATTTTCATCTGCTTTTACATTCACTTAAAAACTCTGAGGGTCAGAGAAAGTGAATAATAATTATTGCGACCCGATAGTGGCAAATTACGATTTTGCCCCTAGTTAGTCAAAAAGTCAACTTTTGTGAAAAGTTGCAAAAGGCATGGAAACAATTATTGTGAGTGTTTAACTGATGTTTAGCATGAAAATAAATAGATGGGCTAATGATTTTATAGTTGATGTGAATTAAGCACACTTTATAGTGCTGATTTTAATATTTTGTAAACCATCCCTTTTTAAATAGCCATCTATCATATTATGTGAGAATGAATCGTGCTAGAGCACAGCTTGCACTGGATTTCATATGTTTTTCCACATACATTAATTCTGGATTTTGATACGCACTAGATTTCCATGTCATGCATGATAGAGTACTAGAGTTATTTCTTGTACTCAGTTTTATATGATATATGCATGACAGAATGCTGGAGCGATTTGCTCGTATGTGGAGTTTTACATGAGATACATGACAGAGTACTGGAGCGTTGCTCGTACTCGATTCTTCATGGTTTATACATGACATAGTACTGGAGCTATTGCTCGTACTTGATTTAATATTGTGCATAGCATGGTACTGGAGCTATTGCTCGTACTTGATTTAATACATGAACTATGCATTGACCTAGTTACTGGAGGTTTACTCGCACTAAAGTTGAGTTTGTGATGTGAAACAGTGTTCGAGCGTAGTGTCGACTGTGTGTCGCACTCAAGGGCACGCACTGTATGTGATATTATTTACATGTTACCCACTCATGCCGCATTCTCATGTGACTGAGTGTCACAATTTGAGAGGATGGCCAGCATGAGGGTATTAGAGATGTGGTATGATATTCCACAGGTGCGAGGGCTAAGACCTATGGCAGGCACCCTGACTGTGATGTTGATATTCCATGGTTCCGAGGGCTAAGTCCTATGGCAGGCACCCTGGCCATGATGTAGGTCCATAGGTGTACTTTGTACCGTGCCTGGGGGTACGAGGTGTACATTGTACCGTGTGTTTATTAGCTGACGGCTATAGTGGATTGACCATCCTCCTGTTGCAGCAGTGATGCCCCGCACACCGAGATCTGTGTTACTTGGGATCACATTTTGGATATGATCATAGTCCAGGATACTATTTGCATTTAACCACAGAGTCTCACATGATATATCACATTGATTGACTGATTTAAAATGCGGACAGACCTAAGGGATGGGTCAGACTCCGATTTTATGATGTGAATTATTTAATGCCATATTTATTATGATTTAAATATACATGGCATGATTTCCATGAAGGCATGATTTATATACGATGCATTGTTTTGCACTACATGCCTACATTTGAGAAAGAAAGCATGATTTCTATACATGGGATTTAATCTGTACAAGTATATATATATATTATATTTCAAGACATGCTTTTAAAGTGAGTTAAGGAAATAATGTTTTCAAGGCATAGCATTATTTTGAGTAGATAGTGTAGATATCTACTTGCTTGCCTGATTTCCTTACTGAGCACGTTGTATGCTCACCCCCCTTTCTTTTCATCTCTCTACAGAGCGTCAGTAGAGCGAGAGCTATCGAGGGATAGTATTCCTGAGTTCACAGCTAGTTTCTATCGATCGCCAGGTATACATATTTTGTACAGTTGTGTATCTAAACATAGAAACAGTACAGTGATGTATACGATATATATTATGGGGAATGTATTTGTATTAGACTTTATATAAATCTCACATGTATTATAAAGCAGTTACAGTCAGTAATAATATATTGACATGTATGTATGATAATGGATGATGTGGTAAGCGAGGACTCTGACATCAAATCACAGCCCAACCATTGAAGAGAGGAAAGGTAAGTTAAAAATGCGAAAAATTTGTAGTGGTTTTTGGTTAAGTCATGGATTGAGAATGGGGTCCTGACAGAATGGTATCAGAGCAAAGGTTGGTCTGATGTGAGTCGGTGTTAGAAAATAGGAAAGTGTACATCCCCATAGTACTGTGTTGTGTTTAGATATAACTGTGTATACCAGATAGGAGACGGACTAATTCATTATTATGAATGCAGGAACTTTGCTGATATGGCAAATACGTGTAGTGGTAGAGTGATGAGAGGTAGGGCTCGAGGCCGAGGAGATAGACCCGAGGGACGAGCCGCTGTCGGACCATTACCTACGCATGAGACTCCAGGTGCTACTGAGGCACCGAGTGTGCTGAGATGCGCTTCACGAGATTAGAGCGTAGTCTCGAGACTATGGTAGAGATACTGCCAGGTAGGCAGAGACAGGAGGCCGGAGCTGCGACAGGAGAGGCAGTTGCCCCTGATACACCTACGCAGACAGCTGATGCATAGAGGACTGTAGATACTCCTACACCTCCACCAGTTTCGGGTGGTATTGGATTAGGGTATAGATGTGATCTGTATTGGTTGAGAGAATTCTAGAAGTTTAGACCTCCATCCTTTAGTGGGGTCAAGGACCCCGTAGCTGCTGAGGAGTGGTTAGCAGAGCTGGAGAAGCTCTATGGATTCTTCGAGTGTACGACCTCGGAGATGGTCGCGTTTGCTGCGTTCCTACTGAGGGGAGCTGCAGAGCATTGGTGGAAGTCCACCCGACCTATATTGAGATCCCGACACACAGACATTAGTTGGGATATATTTCGGGAAGCCTTCAGGAGGCAGTTTATTCCCGACACCGCACAGCGAAAACTACAGGCAGAGTTTTTGGGACTAAACCAGGGGAGTTTATCTGTGGACGAGTATGAGACTCGATTTCTATCCCTAGGAAGATATGACCCGGATACCATGTACAGTGAGACCAGGAAGGTCCACAGGTTTATCGACGGGTTGAGGCCAGTGCTACGGTCCAGGTTAGTCCCATTAGACATAGTGACCTATGAGGAAGCAGTGCATAGGGCACAACTG
The DNA here is from genome assembly GCA_033439115.1 of Firmiana major. NCBI lineage: Eukaryota > Viridiplantae > Streptophyta > Magnoliopsida > Malvales > Malvaceae > Firmiana > Firmiana major. The sequence goes on from CM065909.1 coordinate 37,405,455, forward strand.
CGTGAGCAAGATTACGAGAGGAATGCTTCCGAGTTTGAGAAGTTTAACCGTAGCCGAGAGATATAGAAGAAGAGGCCGGCTAGAGATTTCGGTTATCGAGAAGGGAAGAGACTCTTCGGTAAGAGATCACGGGTAGAGGAGGCACAAGAGAGATATACTAGACCTCCTGCTTATCCGATTATAGCCCCAACGAAGGGCATTATCATGGGAGGATAGAGACCTAATGCAGATCAGTGCAAAAGATGCAGTAGATCACATGGAGATAAACCGTGTCCATGGAGTACTATTGTATGTTTCTGATGTGGGAAACAGGGGCATATGGCTAAAGAGTGCCAGGAGACATTTGTTACTGCACCACTGAGGGGCAGGGAGCCTGATAGAACTCCAGCTGGTACGTCTGCTCAGAGAGGTAGAGCGACGGCAGAGGAGAAGGGGAAACAAGTGATGGGTCAAGGGCGAGTACATGCTTTGGACCAGGGGACAACGGATGCTTCATCGAATGTGATTCGAGGTAACATCCTGATTTATGATATTGAAGCATATGTTTTAATTGATCTTGGTGCTACGCATTCTTTTGTATCGCCTTCATTTGCATGTAAATTAGCAAGACATGTAGAGCGTACACATTTATGTATGATGATGTTGATTGGTACGCCTATGAATAGTAGTCAAGTTGTAGAATATGTATTTAATGACTGCAACTTGAGAGTAGGGGATAAGGAGATGACAGCCCATCTAATATTACTAAGTATGAGTGACTTTGATATAATATTAGGAATGGATTGGCTATCTGCAAACCATGTTGTTTTAGATTGTTATGCTAAGACAGTTATGTTTCCTAACCCTACTAGATATGTTGTAAAGTTTAATAAGAAATAATGAAAGGAGTAGTTATGGTTATTACATGATTTCTGATTTACAAAACCTTCAACATATCAAAGGTTTCACTGCGTACATGGTAGATATGGATAAGGCACATCCGGAGTTGTCAGATATTACTGTGGTCAGTGAGTACCCAGATGTTTTTTCAGATGAATTGTCAGGGTTACCACCAGACAGAGAGATGGAATTCTGCATAGATTTGGTACCTGGTACTGAGCCTATTTCGAGACCACTATATCGCATGGCCTTAGTTGAGCTGGAGGAGCTCAAGAGACAGTTACAGGAGCTGTTGGATAGGGGTTTCGTTCGACCGAGTGTTTCACCTTGGGGAGCACCGGTTCTGTTTGTGAGGAAGAAGGATGGGAGCCTCCGATTGTGTATAGACTACCGATTGTTGAATAAGGCCACCATCAAGAATAGATACCCCCTTCCACGCATTAACGATTTGTTAGATCAGCTTCAGGGAGCACATGTCTTTTCCAAGATTGACCTAAGGTCCAGGTATCATCAGCTGAAAGTTCGGGGCGGAGATGTACCCAAGACAGCATTTCATACCCGATATGGCCACTATGAGTTCTTGGTCATACCATTCGGATTGACGAATGTTCTAGCTACTTTCATGGCTTTGATGAACGATGTGTTCAAGCCATATTTGGACCGGTTTGTTATCGTCTTTATCGATGACATATTAGTGTATTCGAGATCTAAGGAGGAGCATGAGGAGCACCTCAGGATCGTGCTGCAGTCGCTACGAGAGCATGAGTTATATGCTAAGCTCAATAAGTGTGACTTTTTGTTGTCACAGTAAGTGTGACTTTTTGTTGTCACAGATCTCGTTTTTAGGACATGTTGTATCAAGAGATGGTGTATCAGTTGATCCATCTAAGATAGAGGCTGTAGTTCAGTGGGAACAGCCGAGGACAGTCACCGAGATCAGGAGTTTTTTGGGTTTAGCTGGATACTATCAGAGATTCGTTGAGGGATTTTCGAAGTTGGCTGCTCCATTGACACGTCTTACTCGAAAGAGTGCACCGTTCATATGAAACGAGGATTGTGAGAAGAGTTTTGAGGAGTTAAAGCGTCGATTGACCACTGCTCTGATTCTCACTATCCCTACCAGCTTAGGAGGATTTGCAGTGTATACCGATGCTTCACATCAGGGACTGGGCTGTGTATTGATGCAGGATGGGAAGGTAGTTGCTTATGGATCTAGACAGCTAAAGGATCATGAGAAGAACTATCTGACCCATGATTTGGAGCTAGCAGCAGTAGTGTATGCGTTGAAGGTATGGCGCCACTACTTGTATGGCGAGAAGTTCCAGATATTTACCGACTACAAGAGCCTCAAGTATCTATTCTTGCAGAAAGAACTGAACATGAGACAGAGAAGATGGCTAGAGCTTCTGAAGGACTATGATTGTGATATACTTTATCATCCGAGTAAGGCTAACGTTGTAGTCGATGCCTTGAGTAGGAAGAGCCTGGGGATGGTATCGTACATGATGGTTAGGGAACATGATTTACTAGAGCAGTTTGCTAGCCTCCGTTTGGGAGTCGTGCCTTCTGACATGGATACAGGCTATGTGATAACTAGTCTACGCTTGGAGTCGGACCTGTTGGACAGGATCAGAGTGGCTCAGCAGACTGATCCATTTTGTATAGATGTGAGTAGTCAGATGCAGAAGGGCACAGTGACTGATTTTGAGTTGAGTTCGGACGGACTACTGAGGTTCAGAGGTAGATTATGTGATCCCGAGGATCCAAGACTCAGGAGATTGATATTGGTGAAAGCTCATTCGTCGAGGTATACGTTACATCCGAGGAGTAACAAGATGTATCAGAACCTCTGAAAGGTATACTGGTGGTCGGGTATGAAGAGAGATGTAGCAGACTTTGTGGCAAAGTGTCTCGTATGTCAGTAGGTGAAGGTAGAGCATCAGAAACCTGCAGGGTTATTGCAGCCTCTATCTATACCGACATGGAAATGGGAGTATATCACCATGGATTTCGTGATGGGTTTACCGAGGACTCGCAGGAATCACGATACTATATGGGTGATGGTCGACAGACTGACAAAGTCAGCCCACTTCCTAGCTATGAGAGCGACCGATACTCTGAGTTCATTAGCGAAACTGTATGTACGTGAGGTAGTGAGGTTACACGATGTACCAGTGAGCATAGTCTCTGATAGGGATTCCCGTTTCACATCCCACTTTTGGGGACATTTTCAGTAAGCCATGGGAACACAGTTGAGTTTGAGCACCGCTTTCCATCCTCAGACAGATGGTCAGTCAGAGAGGACTATACAGACTCAGGAGGATATGTTGAGAGCATGTGTGCTAGATTATCGAGGCTCAAGGGATGACCACCTGCCACTAGCCGAGTTCGCCTACAACAACAGTTATCATTCGAGTATCGGGATGGCACCGTATGAGGCTTTGTATGGCCGTAGATGTCGTTCCCCTATTGGATGGGAAGAAGTGGGTGACCGTAAGTTTTCGCTCCTAACATGGTTACACAAGCATCTGAGGATGTCCACTTGATTGTAGAGAGGCTGAGGACAGCTCAGAGCAGACAGAAGAGTTACGCTGACAGGAGACGTATGCCACTAGAGTTTGCAGTTGGTGAATCCGTGTTTATGAGAGTTTCTCCTTCCAAGGGCATAGTGAGATTTGGGAAGAGAGGGAAACTAAATCCTCGCTATATTGGACCCTTTGAGATACTTGATCGAGTGGGAGATAAGGCGTACAGGTTGGCATTGCCACCAGACTTATCAGGTGTCCATAACGTCTTCCACATATCGATGCTTCTGAAGTATCACCCAGATCCGGCACATGTGATTAGTTACGAGCCTTTGGAGCTCCGAGAGGACATGTCATATGTTGAGAGACCGATTCGGATATTGGATAGGAAGGAGAAGGTATTGAGATCGAAGACCATCGGATTAGTGAAGATTCTCTGGCAGCATCATACTTAAGAGGAAGCTACTTGGGAGTTAGAGAGTCTGATGCGAGAGAAGTACCCTCACCTGTTTGAGGACTGACTTGGTTCTAATTTGGAGGACCAAATTTTCTGAGTGGGGGAGGATTGTCAGACCCGAATTTTTGTAGCTTGTACCTTATGATTCCTATGTGTATGAACACTATGTAATTATAGTTGAATCATAAGAAGAGTATTTACTAGACTTAAAGTGTTAGTGAAATGATTTAACACGCAAAAGCTACATAAAATGCCTAATTTGAGTGATGAGTATCACAAGCTAAACCGAGTTATTCTAAATCATTCTGATTGAAAATAAGAACTTAAAATAAGAGAGCATAGAGAGCTCATGAAGGAAAGTCAGCTTGATTTAGTCCCGAACATAGAAAATGAGAGTAAAAGCTAAAAAGGGTAAAAATGGACCTTTTTTAGCGAGAAAAGGTGTTTCGGGTGAAATTATCCAACAGGAATGGTTGAAACATAAAGACGAGAGTGTAAGACATAAGATATGACACTTTCGAAATTTGGAAAAAAAGTCAACTTAGTCAATGGTTAAGGAAAAAGTCAACTATAGTTAAGAAAGTGGACTTTTACCATAGTTGACTAATCATGGTTAAAAATTAACCCAAGTGTGGAGGAAAATTTGGGAAAAAAATATTCTTGGCCAGAATACAAGATAATCATCCCTAGAAGTAAGGAAAATTTATTCGGAAGGATTCCGGAATAAATTTAAAGGTTAAAAACGTAATGGGCCTAAGGTGAAAATTTTAAAGCCCATTAAGGTATACTAAATGAATATCGAAATTTTTAGGTCCTTTAGACCGAATTGTTGGACCAATTGATTGGCCAAATTTTGAGACAATTAAAGGCCCGAGACATAGTAAAAATTTCAGCCCGAAAGCCCATTAAGAAAGCCCAAACCGAGAAGCCCAAATGGAAAAGCCTATGAGATAAATATCTAACCATAGTTAAAGTTAACTATGACTCATAAGGTGACTCATAAGGTGACTCATGGCTAAGGCTTGGAAAGTCAAGTTAAATGGCTGAAAAGTAAAGCTTAATGGCTAAGTAAGTGGCTTATAAATTTAGCCACACCATTGTCATCTTCATCACACCAAATCCGGCTAGAAGAAGAAACCATTGAAACATATTTTGTAAGCTTTCTCTCACTAGAAATCACTAGGAATTAGGCATAATTGGAACTTTCATTCTTCATGGAAGTTGTTCCAAATTGAAAGGAGAGTGACATATGTTGGAATTGGCTATCAAGGAGCCATAGAGTGCAAACCGAGAGCCTCCAAAGTTTTAGCCAATGGGTGAACATAACATTGGTATATTTTCTAATTTCCAATTTCATATATGTTAATGTATGAATGATTTCAAGTATGTTGATATATGTTTTAAGCATTGAAACATATTAAATCACCATGAAGTGGGTTAGGCCGAGAGTGAGTAATGGGATATTGAATTATGTCAATATGATTTTAAGACATAAATGGATTAGTGTACATGTATTAATGTTAATGGTGTAATTAGAATTAATCAAATTGATTAATTAATACATGTAATTTGTTGGCAATCAAGGTGTTTGATAAAATGCCTAAATGAACTATATGATGATTGGTAATGTTGCCTACCAAGTGTTTGTGAAAATGCCTTAGTGAAATTGGCTAAATAATAGGCATGGATGGCATGCCATGGTGAAACCGAGGCATGGATAGCTCTCGGCCATGGCATGTGGCCGAGAGGCCCAATGGGTCAAGCCCAAATATTTTAGGCCCAATAAGGTGTAATGGGCCTAGAACAAGCCCAATAAGAGTTGTGGGCCCCACGAGCCCAATAGGCCCAACGAAAATGAATAGTAAAATGAAAATGTGCTTAAGGTATAGTTAGGCCCATTAAGGATTATTAAGGCCCATTAAGGGAAAATAGACTGTATCAATGTGTAATACAGTAGGAAAATTATAATTAACCTGAGGAATGGTTATTTACAGCTCCGGAGTTTACATTGAGAGCTGATCGGACTGCGAAAGTGAGCAGCACCGAGGAAGTGAGGTCACTTGACGTGATCCGAGGTAAGGGACTTTTGCGGTTAGTTAGAGATACCTGCACGTATTTTCATTTGCTTTTACATTCACTTAAAAACTCTGAGGGTCAGAGAAAGTGAATAATAATTATTGCGACCCGATAGTGGCAAATTACGATTTTGCCCCTAGTTAGTCAAAAAGTCAACTTTTGTGAAAAGTTGCAAAAAGCATGGAAACAATTATTGTGAGTGTTTAACTGCTGTTTAGCATGAAAATAAATAGATGGGCTAATGATTTTATGGTTGATGTGAATTAAGCACACTTTATAGTGCTGATTTTAATATTTTGTAAACAATCCATTTTTAAATAGCCATCTATCATATTATGTGAGAATGAATCGTGCTAGAGCACAGCTCGCACTGGATTTCATATGTTTTTCCACATACATTAGTGCTGGATTTTGATACGCACTAGATTTCCATGACATGCATGATAAAGTACTAGAGTTATTTCTCGTACTCAGTTTTATATGATATATGCATGACAGAGTGCTGGAGTGATTTGCTCGTATTCGAGTTTTACATGAGATACATGACAGATTACTAGAGCGTTGCTCATACTCGATTCTTCATGGTTTATACATGACATAGTACTGGAGCTATTGCTCGTACTTGATTTAATATTGTGCATAGCATGGTACTGGAGCTTTTGCTCGTACATGATTTAATACATGAACGATGCATTGACCTAGTTGCTGGAGGTTTACTCGCACTAGAGTTGAGTTTGTGATGTGAAACAGTGTTCGAGCGTAGTGTCGACTGTGTGTCGCACTCAAGGGCGCGCACTGTATGTGATATTATTTACATGTTACCCACTCATGCCGCATTCTCGTGTGACTGAGTGTCACATTTTGAGAGGATGGCCAGCATGAGGGTATTAGAGATGTGGTATGATATTCCATAGGTACGAGGGCTAAGACCTATGGCAGGCACCCTGACTGTGATGTTGATATTCCAATGGTTCCGAAGGCTAAGTCCTATGGCAGGCACCCTGGCCGTGATGTAGGGTCCACGGGTGTACTTTGTACCGTGCCTGGGGGCACGAGGTGTACGTTGTACCGTGTGTTGTTTAGCTGATGGCTGTAGTGGACTGACCATCCTCCCGTTACAGCAGTGATGCCCCGCACACCGAGATCTGTGTTGCTTGGGATCACATTTCGGATATGATCATAGTCCAGGATACTATTTGCATTTAACCATAGAGTCTCACATGATATATCACATTGATTGACTGATTTAAATTACGAACAGACCTAAGGGATGGGTCGGACTCCGATTTTATGATGTGAATTATTTAATGCCATATTTATTATGATTTAAATATACATGGCATGATTTCCATAAAGGCATGATTTATATACGATGCATTGTTTTGTACTACATGCCTACATTTGAGAAAGAAAGCATAATTTCTGTACATGGGATTTAATCTGTACAAGTATATATATATATTATATTTCAAGATATGCTTTTAAAGTGAGTTAAGGAAATAATGTTTTCAAGGCATAGCATTATTTTGAGTAGATAGTGTAGATATCTACTTGCTTGCCTGATTTCCTTACTGAGCGCGTTGTATGCTCACCCCCTTTCTTTTCATCTCTCTACAGAGCGTCAGTAGAGCGAGAGCTATCGAGGGATAGTATTCCTGAGTTCACAGCTAGTTTCTATCGATCGCCAGGTATACATATTTTGTACAGTTGTGTATCTAAACATAGAAACAGCACAGTGATGTATACGATATATATTATGGGGAATGTATTTGTATTAGACTTTATATAAATCTCACATGTATTATAAAGCAGTTACAGTCAGTAATAATATATTGACATGTACGTATGATAATGGATGATGTGGTAAGCGAGGACTCTGACATCGAATCACAGTCCAACCATTGAAGAGAGGAAAGGTAAGCTAAAAATGCGAAAAAATTTGTAGTGGTTTTTGGTTAAGTCATGGATTGAGAATGGGGTCCTGACAAATATAGAGATGTAACTTTCCTACTTACTAATATCGACTCAAATCAGGCTAACTCAGCTCTGATACCACCTCTATCACGATCGATTTTTACTAAAAATCTCTACAAATTTTTCACTTTTTCTCGGTTGTGAACATTCTCACTACCAAACAGTTAGGCCATGAGTCAGTATTAGTCACCATTTACCATCACCATGCCATCTATCTTTTAATTTATTCAAAAGCAAACACGTATACTTTATAATTAAGGTTTTATACTTGTACGTGTTTACTAATATTTACATCCCCCATATTACATTCCAAAATGATTACTGTGCTATTACATGTTTAGATACAAAATGATACCAGTGTGTATACCTCTCAGTGATGGCAAGCAGTGAATACTAAGATGCAAGTCCTCAGCCACTCACTAACTACTATGTGCTCTCTGTAGAAGGGGAAAATGAAAGAGATGAGCTCACTAGCTCAGTAAGGCAATAATGCAAGTAGGTAGATAGCTACACTATCAACTTGCTTATAATGTCATGATATAAAATCGCTTACATTTAGAGCATGAGGAAATAGATAAAACTATGCCGCATGCGTATAAATATATCATGTACTGTAAAACATGAAAGCATGCATAAAACCATGGAAATTCATCATGTAAAACGCCTCATACTCAGCATGTCAACTTATCATAAAACAATACATCATCTTTTAAAAACATCCTATAAGGTTTGACCCTTCCTTCGGGTCTACCCTGGATAACACAAATTAGGTTTAGTGCATATAAAATCATATGACATCATATGAGACAGGTGGTCACTGTATATGATTGAAGACTCTGCTGGCCAACTATCTCCCCGTTCATCCCAGTCAACACAGATCCTAGTGTATAGGGCATCATGCTGTAACGGGAGGTGGGTCAAATCCTACCTGCTAGAATATAAATCAACATCATCACCACATGGTACAGCGTACTCCATGTGATATACACAGTACAACATACTCCATAGACCCGTATCATGGTCGGGGGTGCCTGTCGTAGGTCTTATCTACCCCATACCATGTATAACCGACTCAATCTCAAGTGCACGTGTGAACATCTCATCCATGTGACTAATTGTCTACACGAGGCATCCATCACGACTTGTGAGAGCATCTCATTCATGTGACACACATTCTACACGAAGCATCTAGCACGACTCATTACATATCACAACGTGAAATGTCTAGTGCGAGCAAGGCTCTAGCACGATTTCATGCATAATCAGTAAAAATCCTCATACGAGCAATGCTTCAGTACGGCTTTATGCAAAATAATGGTAAAATCATGTACGAGCAAAGCTCGAATATAGTTATGTGCATAAGAAATAATGAAACCCACGTACGAGCAAAAGCTCTAGTCCGGCTTGCATGCACCTTAACTCGAAATCTGGTGCGAGCTAAGCTCCAACACATTTCATGCATGTTAAAATATCAAAATCCAATGAGAGTAAGGCTCTAGCACAATTTATACTCATATAAATATGATAGGTGGCTCTATTTGTGTAAAACCTCTTTCTAAACTCAAAATCAAAATCGACACGTGCTATGTCATGCAAATCATAAAACAATTAGCTGACCTATCCTTGTTTTGCCTAATTCAACGATCACATCACATTAAAGCATCAAAATCATGATATTCATGTAGTTTACTAGGCTTACTACCTTTTTCATAAAATTTACTCTTAGGGGCAATCATCTTTTTACACCGATACCTCAATTTTCGTAAGAATTATTCTTTTATTTTTAGATACCTTAGGGAAGTTCATGCCCTATAAATACCCTCAAAATACGTGTAGATACGTCTAGGTACTCACAAAATCCCCTTACCTCAAATCACTCTGATCACTCTGCCTTTTCCAACGCTGAGATTCCACGCGATCTGTTTTGCTCTCAATTAAATCTCTGAAGTTGCATATAATCATTTATCAAATTAAATACAATACTTCCATCTGTATTTCACTTTCATTTGGCTTAATTTAAACTATTGGGCTCATTTACTCTTATTGGACCTAATTACACCTTAATGGCCCTTACTCAGTCTTAAGCTCATTTTTACTTACTATTCACTTTATCTGGGCCTATTGGGCTCATCAAGCCCATTAACACTTATTAGGCCTTTTCTTAGGCTTTTTGGATAGCTCATTTAGTCATTTACAACAATCAATTGTCAATTCTAATCATGAGGCATTTTATACGGAATTAATTCGTAACTTATGCGATAAATTTTTAACTCTTATAATTCTACAAGTTGTTGTAAATGGGATTTACTTACCCAAGATCCCAGATGGCACATAAATCGAGACTAACTCAAACTCTTGTTTATGGCCAATTGTCGCACTATACATTTGTATAATTAAATCTGGTCAATTTCAGTCAGATATATATATATATATTCAAATAAATTTTCCAAAAATGAAAATGATCAATTTCGATCGCTTATCGGTTTATCCTTAGACCCGATGTGTCATCAAATTTTTCTCTCCATTTTTTCTTTATTTTTTTCTTCTTTTTCTGTTTCTTGTTTCTCTTTCCTGGTTGAACCGATTTGGATTGGCTCAGTTCCACCTTCGTCGTTCGGAGCTCTACCAGCCGGTTCTTCACCGGCTTCCACTTTTAGCTGGTCTATCTGGCCACGCGAAGCTTGGATCTGGTGTTGGCCATGCTCGGATTGACTGAGAGGAAGCTGGCTCGGCCTGTCCTTTTTTGGCATCACTACCCTCTCTCCTCCTCGACATTGCCGACTGTTTCTTCGACCCATTCCTCTGATAATTGATGCGCCTGAACCTAGGGAACCTTCGATCAACCTGGATTGAGGTCAAATCTGTGCCTACACCGATAAGTCGTCTTTTCTCCCTCTTTCGGTTCGCCCTCTCCGATATGCCGATTCTGGCGTCTCCATGGTACGTCACGCTACTCAGTTGCTTCTTGGTTTTCGGTCGTCCCTCGTTGACCTCCTCTCGTATGCTCTCATCGGTCTTCGCTCGTCGAAGGAAGGAAAATGGTGGCTGTCAATTTTCTCGGGTTCCTATTTCACGTTTTTGGCTTTATTTCCTTTTTTTTCAATTTATTTTTTTATTTAATATATATTATATTATATTTTAATATAATATAATATATACAAAATATCTTAAACTTAAAATATTATTATTTTATTTTTATTTCTCTGAAATATTTTTATTTATTATTATTTTTCGAAAATATTTTTCATATTTTCAAGATAATTTCCCGATGTGAAAAAATTCTAGTCTTCAAAATAATTTTGTATCTTGATCAATTGACTTGGAATTTAATTATTTCTTCTTTATTGATCAAGATTACATGAATCCAAATTTATAATGACAACTTATTAAGAAATGACACCGAATTTCGGGTTTACAAAAGTGGTAATGGTGTCTCTTACTTAATTTTTTTTACCAACATGATTTGAAGTATGATTGAGTTGTGAAATGTGTTCAATTTTTTAAAAGTTCTATTTATGCATAAATTGAAACTTAGAGAAAAACTAATGTTTCCAAAACCTCTAAGTGTGCATTTTTTGCATTTGTAAAATATTTTCGAAAAGCAAGTTTCAATGTGAAAATGTGTTTTATGAATATGCTTCGAAAATATGAAAATTTGATATAAGCTCGATTTTATTTGTATTTGGTTTAATAAGCCCAAAAAAGGATTTGTAAGCTTCGATTTAAGACTAAAGACATCCTATAGTCTATGACACTTGTCATGCATGGCTCGTGTGGAACTTGGTCCTTCATGGTGCATGCCTTACGCTATATCGTGCACGTTTTTTTATCCTTTGTGGTGCATGTTTAACCACATCGTGCATGTTATGCCCACTCGATGCTTGATTTTCCCCACATCGTGCATGTTATGCCCACATCATGCATGTTTGTTTTTGTCCTTTGTGGTACTTGTCCTTCGCGGGATGATTTCTATCACTTCGTGCATGTTCGTTTTGGTCCTTAGTGGCGCAGGGCGCTATACGACCCTGATATAGCCTACAGTCCCTTACAATAGCCATCAGTACTCTATTTGTTCATTTCATTCCCTCTTCGGAGGTTGAATGATCATGACATATGCTAGCTGTATGGATCTACCTAGTCTCTAAGATATTCTGTGTGATTTCGAAATTAATATGATAAGTTTTATGATGTAAGACCCGTAATTTAGTATGTACTCTTTAAGATTTTATGATGTACGACCGAGTCACATTCGATATAAATCATAAAAAATTAATGTTTTTAAGTTGCAATTGAGCATGAAATGCAGAACGGGTAGTTAAGCAAATTGAAAATGAATGTAACAGTGAATTTTGGGAAGAATTTGTAGTAAAACTACTTTAGAATAGGAGCAGATCGATCTCTCATTCAATGCAGATCGATCCTGAATAGGTTCTGGGTAGAACAAATCGAACTCATAGTAAGGCCAGATCAATCTCCTCAAGGTTTTGTGTAAAGCAGATCGATCCCCTAAGCTTAAAAAGTCAGTTCCTAAAAAGAAAAAGGCAAGACAGATAGATCTCTCACCATTAACAGATCGATCCCTTAGAACAATTCTATAAGTACATGACTCTGCAACCTTTGTTTTCCCGAGAAACATCAAACCCTTCATGAAAACAAAGTTAAACCTAACCTTTCAACTCTGAAAATTTCATCTTTCAAATAGTTTTGAGTGAGATTCAGATTAGCAAAATTATTCTTAATAAAGAGGAGAACAACATACTTGAAAACAAGAAGTTGGAATCAAAGATTGAAGGAACAAGGTGGATTTTGCTAATTTTGGTGAAAAGAGGAAAAGTTCAAGTTAGGTAAGATTCAATACACCAACTTCATATATGTTAATCTAGGTGACTTGGTGAGTTGATTGGTGTATGTTTAAATTGAAGAAAACCAATCTAGTTGATTGGTGAGTTGACTTGGGAGCGCAGGTCTTTTCTAAGATTGATCTGAGGTTTGGATATCATCAGTTGAGAGTCCAGAGTGGAGATGTGCCCAAGTCAGTAGTTAGAACCCTATATGGCCACTATGAGTTTTTGGTTATGCCATTTGGATTGACGAATGCTATCGCAGCCTTCATGGCTTTGATGAACGATGTGTTCAAGCCATATTTAGATCAGTTTGTTATCATCTTCATCGATGACATTTTGGTATACTCGAGATCCGAGGAGGAGCATGAGAAGCACCTCAGGATTGTATTATAAACATTACGAGAGCAGAGACTGTATGCTAAACTCAGCAAGTGTGCTTTTGGTTGTCACAGATCTCATTTTTAGGACACGTTGTGTCGAAGGATGGAGATCCATCCTTGATTGAGGCTGTAGTTCAGTGGGAACAATCAAGGATAGTCACCGAGATCAGGAGTTTCTTGGGTTTAGCAAGATATTATCGGAGATTCATTGATGGATTTTCGAAGTTAGCTTCTCCATTGACACGTCTCACTCGAAAGAGTGTAGCATTCATGTGGAATGAGGATTGTGAGAGGAGTTTTCAGGAGTTGAAGCGTCGATTGACCACCGCTCCGATTCTCACTATCTCTACATGCTCAAGAGGATTTTTAATGTATACTGATGCTTCGCATCAGGGACTGGATTGTGTTTTGATGCAGGATGGGAGGGTAGTTACTTATGGATCTAGATAGCTAAAAGATCATGAGAATAACTATATGACCCGCGATTTGGAGTTAGCAGCAGTAGTGCTTGTGTTGAAGGTACGGCACCACTACTTGTATGGTGAAAAGCTTCAGATTTTTACCGACCACAAGAGCCTTAAGTATCTGTTCTCACAAAAAAAGCTGAACATGAGACAAAGAAGATAGGTAAAGTTTCCAAAAGACTATCATTGTGAGATACTTTATCATCCGGGTGAGGCTAATGTTGTTGTAGATGCTTGGAGCGAGAAGAGCCTTGGGATGGTATCGTATATAATGGTCAGGGAGCATGAGTTGCTAGAGCAGTTCGCTAGCCTCAGTTTGGGAGTTGTGCCTTCTAACATGGATACGAGTTGTATGATTTCTAGTCTACGCTTGGAACTGGATCTGTTGGACAGGATCAGACAGGCTCAGCAGACTGATCCATATTGCATTCATATGATTGGTCAGATATAAAGTGGCACAGTGATAGCTTTTGAATTGAGTTTTGATGGACTACTGAGATTCAGAGGTAGATTGTGTGTTTCTGAGGACCCAGAGTTTAGGAGATTGATATTGTCGAAAGCTCATTAGACACGGTACACATTACATCCGGGGAGTAACAAGATGTATCAGAACCTCCAGAAGGTGTACTGGTGGTCGGGTATGAAGAGAGATGTGGCAAATTTTATGGTGAGATATCTCGTATGTCAGCAGGTGAAGGTAGAGCATCAAAAGCCTACAGGGTTATTGCAGCTTCTACCTATTTAGACATGAAAATGAGAGCATATCACCATGGATTTCGTGATGGGTTTATCGAGGACCCAGAGGAATCACGGTGCTATTTGGGTGATCGTTGATAGGTTGACGAAGTCAGCCCACTTCCTAGCTGTGAGAGCGATCGATACTTTGAGTACATTGGCAGGGTTGTATGTACGCAAGGTAGTGAGGTTGCATGGTGTTCCAATGAGCATTGTCTCAGATCGAGATTCATGCTTCACTTCCCACTTTTGGAAACATTTTCAGGAAGCCATGGGAACCCAGTTGAGTTTGAGCACCGCTTTCCATCCTTAGACAGATGATCAGTCAAAGAGGACTATATAGACTCTGGAGGATATGTTGAGAGCGTGTGTGCTAGATTTTAGAGGCTCCTAGAATGATCATTTACCACTAGTCAAATTCACCTACAACAACAGTTATCATTCGAGTATCGGGATGGCACCATGTGAGGCCTTGTTTAGCTGTAGATGTTGTTCCCTTATCGGTTAGGAAGAAGTGGGTAACCGAAAGATTTTTGCTCCTGAATTGGTTACACAGGCCTCTGAGGATGTCTGGTGGATAGTTGAAAGATTGAGGACAGCTCAGAATAGATAGAAGAGCTATGCTAACAGGAGACACAGACCACTTGAGTTTGCAGTTGGTGAGGCAATGTTCATGAAGGTTTCTCCTTTGAAGGGTATAGCGAGATTTGGGAAGAGAGGTAAGCTGAGTCCTCCTTATATTGGGCCCTTTGAGATACTTGATCGAGTCGGAGATAAGACGTATAGGTTGGCTTTGCCACCAGACATATCAGGCGTACATAATGTCTTCCACATTTCGATGCTACGGAAGTATCATCCAGATCCAAACCATGTGATTCGATAGCCATTAGAGCTCAAGGAAGACTTGACATATGTAGAGAAATCAATCTGGATACTGGATAGAAAGGAAAAAATCTTGAGAAATAAGACCATTGGGTTAGTGAAGATTCTCTGGCAGCATCACACGTCAGAAGAAGTTACTTGGAAGCTAGAGAGTCTGATGGGAGAGAGATACCCCTAGATGTTTGATCCTTGACTTTGTTTTAATTTGGAGGACCAAATTTCTTATGGTGGGGAGGATTGTAAGACCCGTAATTTAATATGTACTCTTTATGATTTTGTGATGTACGGAGGAGTCACATTCGATATATATCATGAGGAATGAATGTTTTTAAGCTGCAATTGAGCATGAAATACAAAACGGGTAGTTAAGCAAATATAAAATGAATGTAACAGTGAATTTTGGAAAGAATTTGCAATAGAACTGCTACTGAAGAGGAGCAGATCGATCTCTCATTCAATGCAGATTGATCTTGAATAGGTTCTAGGTAGAACAAATCGATCTCATAGCAAGGCCAAATCGATCTTCTTGAGGTTCTGTGTAAAGTAGATCAATCTTATGCTTAAGAGCATATCGATCCCCTAACCTTAAAAAGTCGATTCCTGAAAAGAAAAAGGCAGGACCGATGATCCCTCACCGTTAACAGATCGATCCCTTAGAACAATTCTATAAATACACGACTCTGCAACCTCTGTTTTCCCGAGAAACATTAAACCCTTCATGAAAACAAAGTTAAACCTAACCTTTCTACTCCGAAAATCTTCATCTTTCAAATAGTTTTGAGTGAGATTCAGTTCAGAAAAATTGTTCTTAATAAAGAGGAGAACAACATACTTGGAAACAAGAAGTTGGAATCAAAGATTGAAGGAACAAGGTGGATTTTGTCTATTTTGGTGAAAAGAGGAAAAGTTCAAGTTAGGTAAGATTCAATACACTAACTTCATATATGTTAATCTAGGTGACTTGGTGAGTTGATTGGTGTATGTTTAAATTGCTGAAAACAAATGGATCATGAAAAATATCCATGACCTAGCTATTGGTATGAAATTGAGGAAATGATGGGGAAGTTGAGTAAACATGGATTTAAGGATGAAATACATAAATTGGAATAGATGAGAAATGAAAATAGATATATGAGAATTTTGGTGAAAGCCCATAATGGGAACAAGTGATGAAATTGAGGTATTGAGAGGAGATAAATGCATTGATTTAGAGTCATGCTAGAGGAAACAAAGTATATTAAAGTATAATGATATGTAGAATTATTAACAGTTTCGACTTTGATATTGGAAGCTGATCGGATTGCGAGAGTAAGCAGCACCAAGGAAGGAGGTCACGTGGCGTGATCCAAGGTAAGGGAATTTCGTGAGTAGCTAGAGATAGCTACACGTATTTCGAATAGAATTTTGATTATTATACTATATACGAAATCTGTGTATAGAAATGTCGTGATGAGAATCAATGGGATAAAGTGTGGTTTTATCCAAAAATAGGGTAAAAAGCCTTAGAAACATGTTTGTGACCAATGTTCATAGTTGCATGATAGAGTGGCTAATGTTTTCATGTATATGCGAAAACAGCATATCTGAGTGCCTATTTGATTTATTTGGGTGAATTGTGACTTGAAATAAGCCACCTATCGGTTTGTGTGAAAACCATCGTGTTAGAGCACAGCTCACACGAGATTGTGATAGCCCGGAAGCACGAAAAATAAGGCTAATTTAAAATTTTTCTTATATTAATCCTCTTACTTGGGTTGCATTCCTGTACAATGTCATTTAATTACTTGTGTTTATATTAGATCATTAACCCCATGATCACACAATTTCTATTTCATAAAATCAATTACAAAATATCCAAAGGGAATCAATCCACAAAACATGATTTATTCTCCTCATATCGTCCTAATTACATTCCAAAAATACTTAACACAAATGTCTGTACTATATCATTGTCTGGATACAAAATGAACTGAAGTATACCTTGTGCGTGTACAAACGATAGCTAGGGAGATCTTGTCCACCAGCCTATATCACGTACGCGACAGGCACTATCTCACTCACTCCAAGAAATTTGGAGCAGGGAGGAAAAAGGGTGAGCTCTCAAAGCGCTCAGTAAGGAGGATAAGGGAGATTTATAAAATCATCATCACAGCACAATATGATGGAAATATTCGATCATGTAAAACGTTATAGAAATAACGGTGAAAACAATGGCATCGACATAATTCACGTGATAAAGATCACAAATCATCATAACATCAAATCTCATTATGTGATAGAAATCACAATTGTAAAGCACATCATTCATCAAAGAAATGAATACTAGGCATTTAGTGAAACTCAGATAAAATCATCGCCATAGGCACATCACATCAAATCAAATCACATCGTCCCCTAGGCGGATATCCTCAACAGAGGGAACTATCGACATCAATACATGGCCATGATTCGCTGTAGAGTTGATCAGAGTCGTACAGCTACGGTCTTACACGTTATTCAAAGCAAGGCCCAGTCTTACATGCTACTAGAGCAAGACCACCCATCACTACCAGAGCGGGGTCATCTCTCATTACCAGAACTGAGGTATCGGTCTTACATGCTACTGAGTAAGGCCACTCAATGCTATCAAGCAGAGTATCGATGTGCATCTCATGACACGCCTTAGTCTCAATAAAATATGCCATTGTTGTATTAAAACCGTTTTGCCTTCACGTAGAGCCCATAGTGGTTATTTCAAAACTCATTTTGAGTTATAACACGTTATATTTACAGTTACACAAAACTCATCAAAACTGAGCTCACATCGGTAGAACACTCACTCGTTCATCAAAGCAACAATTCATCTCATTTCTCGTAAACATGCTCATTTCATTAAACCTTTTTTATGCTATCAAAACGTTTTCAATCATTCGAAAACTCACAAGCACAAACAGTTTGTTTCCCTTACCTCTTGCACCTTGAGTGGTATAATATCCTCCGGTCCTCGGACTAGCCTCGTTTCTCATGTCGGATACTTTAGCTGTCCAAACATTATCAAATTGTAAATATTCATTGTTCTCATTTCTCTTTTCACCTCATTTGTTCCTATACCTATACTATATCCAAGTTACGATTATTAACACATACATTATCTCAAAACTTCTCCTACATCTTAATCATCACTTTAGCTAGCTCATCATCAATACAAGATATCCACATTTCATTTTCCAACTATACTCATTGGGTGTTTCCCTCATGACTTAGACATTTCCAACCAAATATATAGATATATATATATATATACATATATCCATTCACCAATATATATAAAATGATAATGCTTAAGAAAACAAGGATCTTGTGAGCTCACCTAGCTTGTCTCTTCTTGACCAAACTTGTAGAATGATTGCCCTTTTTCTTTGTTAAATCCAATCATTTATTTTCTAGTATGTTGTTCTCTTCACCAAGAGGAAAAACTTTGTCTCTTACCCCTTTGTCTAATTCTGTCTAGAATATGATGAATCTAAGAGAGAGAAAGCTTGGTTTGGGTGAAAATGGTGAATGTTAAGGTTTATAGATAAGAAAGGCTCGGTTTCTAGGCAAAATCCCATGATTCTTATATAAGCAGAAAGTATGAGATTGATCTCACGTTGATGGAGATCGATCTCTGCTTGATTCAACTGCTATAACTGCTCCATCAACAACTACAAGGTCGAACTGATAGAGGGTGGAGATTGATCTGTTCTTCTAAGTGGAGATCGATCTGGCAAAGGGTAGGGATTTGTCACGAGCCTCAACTTACCAAAAATCGTCACAAATTTTTCACTTTTCCAGCTTACTAATTATTTGCCCTTACCTTACTCCGATCATGAACAACTACACTCTCAACAGTTGGGCTATGTGTCGATGCGCATCTCATCCAATCCATAATGATTCGATATGTTTTATAAATTTAGAAGTAAACACTTTTATAAATGAATCAGAGTTACTGTGTACAAGTGTTTACATGGCTTTACATCCCCAATGTTACATACATAATTCTATTGTGCTATGGAAAGTTGAGATACAAAATTATCCAAGTGTGTATACCTTACGTGATGGGATGCAACAGATACAAAAAGGGAAAGCCTCCAGTCACTCTCAGTTTATACTCAAATCTCTGTAGAGAGGGAAAAATAAGGGGGTGAGCAAACCACATGCTCAGTAAGGCAATCATGCGAACAGGTAGATACTGAACTAACTACGTGATCGTAATGCCGTGCTCAAAACCACACAATTCTCATTCACATCTCAAAAGCATTATTTTGTGCTTGTGTTAATGGCATGTAAAGCAAATCATGCTATTTAGTTCAGTGTACAAATCAAATTTAAAGCATGGCATAGATCATCATGCGTATTTCACAATTAAGACATGGTATAATCATCATGCATCAGTGCACTTTAAAACCATTAACATGCTTTCTCATCTCATAAAATCAACACTTGTCAGGACTCAGCCCACTTCACTCGGATCGTCCTGACCCACAATACGTTTTCACAACATGGATTTACTCATAAAACAATAGACATGTGAGATAGGCAATATAACAGGGAAATTTCCTCAAGGACTATAGCCATATCCTGTAATCCCAGGCTACATGGATCAAGTGTGCGGGGTATTACCACTATCTGCTTTCACACGGGAGGTGGGTCACGTCTAGCTTGCCGGTCCATAGTAGATCTCGTCTGAAGACGGCATATCACAATCTCAACATGGTACAATGTACTCCATGCTACCTGCACGATACAGCGTACTCCGTGGACCCATATCAACATATCATATTACGCCACATCTAAAAAATGCATGTGCGAGCCTATTTAATCGGTACGACTTCTTGTCTACCCGAAGCTCCAGCACGTCTAGCAACATGTCAATTCTAAAAAAAGCACGTGCGAGCCTATTTAATCAGTGCGACACCGAGTCTACCCGAAGCTCCTAGCACGGCTATCAACAAGTATGATGGGCATCTAATGTGAGCTATGCTCGAGCACCATGCCAAAACCAGTATAAAGTCTGTACAAGCTCCACTCTAGCACAACATCATAAAAATCCATGTGAAAACTAGTGCGAGTTACATTCTAGCACTCATACGTATGAAAACACATCAAATCTCGTGCGAGTCATACTCTAGCACGCTTTCATTCTCACGAAATCCATGTAGGCGACTCAATTCTTTACAAAACATGGTTAATCAACCAAATCAAAATCATTTCTTTTGCAAATCATTTCAAATGTTAGCCGACCTACCAATCACTTGCTCAAAAGCAACAAAACATGATTTTCAAAGCGTTATACTTTTGTTTTCATGCAAATTTCTCAAAACCCAACTCTTTGCCCTTCAATCACCCAATTTCATTTTCTAATATCACATGCATTCTAACAAAGCATTTAAGCACCCAAATTGCACACAGATATCTCTAAGAGTCCATACAATTCCCTTACCTCGATTTCCTCAGGGTGCGACTCTCTTCATCTTAGCTTCTCGCGCTTGTGGCTCAACTTGCTCTGGTATATCCTCGGGAGCTGCAATTCATCCATCCACACACTTAAATTAATGTTACTAACTCTCATTCAACTCTACAATTTACCCAATGACTTAAATACTCATTTTACCCCTTTTTGGGCAAGTCTCACAATTCATTCCATAACACAATCTTAAAATCATACCTATAACACCACTATCATCTCAAGGCATCCTATTCATCATTTATTCCACCACATTTCACTTTCTCACAGTAACCCATTTATAGGTTATACTCATTCCATTGCATTCTAGATAGTTCTACCAATAATGTGCACCCCAAATCAACTTCATAATCAATACCTAAACAAATGCACTTGGATTGGTGCACTAGAAACTCACCTCTTTAGATGTCCTCCTTGCTCAAATTAGAAATGCCCCTTGTTCCTTAAATCCAATAAATGGAGAAAATGCCTCCAAGCTATGTTGTTTTTCTCTTTGATGTGAACAACTTTGCGTCTAATAGCCTTCCCTCAAATCTTCTTGAAAATGGGCGGATTTAGAGAGAGAAAACTAGGTTTTGGGTTGAAAATAGTAGAGTGAGAGTGTTTCCCAAAATCTGTAGATCCAACAGCTCCTATTTATAGATTTAGCTTGATGAGATCGATCTGCCTTCGGTGGAGATCGATCTGGTCCTCTTAAAATCCCTCTTTTTCATAGCATTTGAAGGCAGGAGATCGATCTGTCTCCGATAAAAAGTTGAGGAGATCGATCCGACTAGGGATGAGATCGATCTGCTCCAACCCGAGAGCTAAGGAAATCAATCTTTTTACCTTAAGAATTGATCCTCATTTTACAGAATGTTTAGAGGATCGATCTGGCTCCATTGGAGATAGATCTGCATTATTCCTATTGCCCGAATAAGAGCATTTTGGCTCTTCTAGATCGATCTCTTACCATATGAGATCGATCTAACCTTCATATTTTCTAGATTTTTTATAGTTTTCTATAGCAACTCATACAAAAAAAATCCTCAATTTGCTGCCATAGTCATTTTCTCATCCAATCACCTTCGAGTTTTGAAAATGGCATTCATTCACACTTTATACTCATTAAAACTTGTGTGAAATCTTTGTATAACCAAAGGTATATGATATAAACCAAGTGGAAGTGCACAACTCATGAGATCTTCCTTCCATTTTAGCACACTACTCATTTTCCACTCCACTCACATTCATCACATACCAAAGTCCATTTCTTCATATTCATACATAATGCAACTTGTAGGTACATCACAACTCTTATTACAAGTGTGTACATTAAACTTATGGACCTACATCACATATACTTCACATTACAAGTATATCACCATACTTAAGAATTCATTTACATATATATATACAAGGTTCAACCTATACGGGGTCTCACAGGATCAATCTCTTCTAGGTCGAGACTTAAGGAGAATGATCTGTCTGCCTGTTTTTGCACATTTTCTGTATTCTGGAGTCATAAGATCGATCTCTCTTCCCTTGGAGATCGATCTGGCCTTCACAGATCCTACTACTACTGCACAAATTTGTAAGAAACCCAATGCAAACATACCACAATCTACTCTATAGTCCATATTTCAATTTATACACATTTAAGACTTAAAAACTTCATCTCCATATACTTCATTATATTTAAAACTTGTGTGTAAATCTATATAACATAATTACATTCTTCACAATACAAATCTCATGACAAAGGTACATAAAATTCTCAGGTCTCACATCCTCCCCACCTTTAGACAATTTAGTCCTCCAAATTCAACTCGATCCACTGAATAGTTGGGGGTACTTCTCCTTCATAAGGCTCTCTAGTTCTCAAGTTGCTTCTTCCATTGAGTGGTGTTTCTAGAGAACTTTAACTAATGGAATCATTTTTGTTTAAAGTACCTTTTCCTTTCTGTCGAGTATTCGATGGGTTCTTCCATATATCTCATATCCCCCTGAATATCCAATGCTTAATACTCAATAACATGGGAGGGATCAAGATTATATCTCTTCAACATGGAGAAGAGAAAGACATTGTGAATTTTGAAAAATTGTAGAGATAAAGCCAACCGATAGGCAACGTCCCCCACTCTCCAAGATCTCAAATGGTCTTATATACCGAGGACTCAATTTCCCCTTCTTCCCGAAACGCATGATACCCTTACTCGAAGATATCTTAAGGAATACAAAATCTCAAACGCGAAACTTGAGTGGCTGTCTGCGCATATCTGCGTAACGTTTTTGTCAACTATGAGCAGCCCGTAATCTATCACAAATTATCTCCACATTCTAAATTGCCAGTTAAACTAATTAGGAAGCAATTACTTTCCTGTCGCCCTCCTCATCCCAAGCTATGGGGGATCTACACCTCCTACCATATAGAGCCTCATAAGGTGCCATACCAATACTCTCATGATAGCTGTTATTATATGCAAACTCGATAAGGGGCAGGTGATCATCATATAATCCTTTAAAATCCATCGTACATGCCCTCAACATGTCCACCAATGTTTGTATAGTCCGCTCTGACTAACCATTAGTCTGAGGATGATAGGCGGTACTAAAACTCAACCGAGATCCCATGGCCTCCTGAAAATGAGTCTAAAATCTGGAGGTGAACTGAGAATCTCTATCAGATGTAATACTCACTGGAGGCCCATGCAGTCTAACTATTTCTATAACATACAGCTCGACTAAGGTACTCAAGGTATTCGTGCTCTTGCTGACAAGGAAGTGGGCACTCTTCGTTAATCTATCTACTATCACCCATATTGCATCATGACCTCTTCGAGTCCTTGGCAATCCCATGATAAAGTCCATGGTGATATGCTCCTATTTCCATGTAGGCACAGGCAAAGGCTTAAGTAATCCTCCAGGCTTTTGGTGCTCAGCTTTCACTTGTTGGCATACCAAACATCTGGCCACATATTCTGTCACCTCCTACTTCATACCACTCCACCAATACACCCTTCTCAAATCTTGATACATCTTGGTACTTCTCGGGTGCATGGTGTATCGTGAGCAGTGAGACTCTTTCAGTAATTGTTGCTTCAGGGTATCATCGTTCGAAACACAAATTCGACCCTTAAGCCTCAATAACCTATCGTTGCTAATCATGAAATCTGACTGCGAGGTATGTTCAGCTTAGTTAACCATATCTAATAGCTTCTATTCATATCGCTCTCTGGTTCTAATTTAATCTATAATACTAGGCTCTATCCGTAGGCTAGCCATAAACCCGTTTTCTGCTTCCACAACTCTGAACTTGAGTCCGGTGAACTATTCTAACAAATCCCATTCCCTGATCATCATAGCAGATACCATACTCTTCCTGCTCAGGGTATCAGCAACTACGTTCACCTTCCTGGGATAGTAGAGTATCTCGCAATCATAGTCTTTAAGGAGTTTCATCCATCTCCTTTGTGTCATGTTTATCTCCTTTTGGTTGAATATATATCTCAAACTCTTATGGTCAGTAAATATCTGGAACCTTTCCCCATATAAGCAATACCACCAAGTTTTTAATGCAAACACCACTGCAGCTAACTCCAAATCGTGTGTGGGGTAATTTCGCTCATGATCCTTTAGTTGTCGCGAACCATAAGTGACTACTCTCCCATGTTGCATGAGCATACACCTGAATCCTTGTTGAGAGGCATCATTGTATACTGTGAAACCTCCGAGTCCATTTGGGATAGTCAGCACAGGTGCCATCATTAATCTCCTTTTTAATTCGTAGAAGCCACACTGCTTATACCGTACAAAAGGAGTCTCCTTACATGTGAGTTTAGTCAAAGGGGCAACAATCCTAGAAAATCCTTCAACAAACCTTCTATAATACCCTGCAAGTCCTAGAAAACTTTAAATCTCAGTAACTATCCTCGATCTTTCCCAATTAAGTACAGCTTCTATCTTAGACGGGTCAACTGACACTCCATCCTTAAATACAATAAGACCAAGAAAAGCTATTTGATCTAGCCAAAACTCACTCTTACTGATCTTTCCATAAAGCTGCCTGTCTTTAAGTATCTCCTGCACAATCCTCAAATGTTGTGCATATTCTTCACGAGACCGAGAATACACAAGGATATCATCAATGAAGACTATCACAAACTGATCTAGATAGTCTCTAAATACCTCATTCATCAAAATCATAAAAGCAGCAGGGGCATTCCTCAAACCAAAAGGCATCACTAAGAACTCGTAGTGGCCACACCTAGTTCTGAAAGCCGTTTTCAGAATATCCTCTTTCTTGATTCTTAACTGGTGATAGCCTGATCTTAAATCAATCTTAGAAAAGATCAAAGTCCCTCTTAGCTGGTCAAATAAATCATCTATTCTTGGCAGGGGATACTTGTTCTTCACCATAACCTTGTTCAACAATCTATAATCTATGCATAATCTCAAGCTACCATCCTTCTTTACGAACAGCACCGAAGCTCCCCATGGCGACACACTAGGCCTAACAAAACCCTGGTCAAGCAGTTCCTGCAACTGTTTCTTTAACTCTTCCAACTCGACCAACGCCATCCTATATGGAGGTTTAGATATCTGCTGGGTATCTAGCACTAAATTGATAGTGAACTCCAGCTCTCTCTGGTGGTAAGCCAAGCAATTCATCAAGAAACACATCTGAAAACTCACATACTACCGGTATGTCCTCTATCCACGGATGTTCTCGACTCATATCAGAGATGAGTGCAATGTAACCTTCACATCAATAATTTAATTAGTGTTTTATAGTGATATAACCATATCTTAAAATTTTTCACAATAAACTTCACACATTCTTCATTTCTTAACATTCAAATGTACACTAAGCTTTTCAGGTAGGGAGAAAGCTACAATCTTAGTGTTACAGTCTAGACTCACACGGTTGGCTGCTAAATAATCTATCCCTAAAATCACATCAAACCTGCACATGTTTAATAACATTAGATCTACGAACATCACCCTATCTCTCACCTTGATCTCAAACTTTCTGCATACCACATCAGTTCTCTGGGACTCACGCATAGAAGTATTTACATGTAAAATAAAATCTAGGGATTCATGATTTAAACTCAATTTGCATGCAAAATGTACATCAATAAAAGAATGCGTGGATCCCGAGTAAAATAACACATGAGCCTCACGATTACAAACAAGTGTACTTCGTATGGTCTCGGATGAAGTGTCTGCGATCTCCTTATCCAAAGAAAACACATGTCCTTCTCTAATCTGCTTCTTACCCTTATCAGCAACTGTAACCCGTCTCTGGGGAATCGTCCTCTGATGCTGCTGTCTAGAAGGCTCTTGAGAGTGTGGCTTTTGTGGTTGCGGGCAATGCCTCACTCTATGACTCATGTCCCCACATCTAAAACATCCTTGTATGGTTTTGGAATAACTTCCCTCATGTGGTCGGCCACAATCTCTACAAACTCTAACCTCTGGTTTGGCACTTCGAGGGGTCTCCATAACAATAGGAGGAACCCTGGGTCTGTCAACTCTTCCTTTCGGTCCCTTAAACTGTCTCCTCTTAAAAGAACCTCTCCGAAAGTCTGTGTGGGAGGTCACGAGTCACTTACTCTTATTTTTGGTCAAAATTCGAGACTCAATCTAGGACTGTACCAACTCTAGTCCCTTCTCTACTTCTAGTGTTCACCTCAGAGCATCCTTAAACTCAGTGATACAAAGCCCTATCAACCGATCTCTAATAACGGGCCTCAGTCCATACACAAATCGTTCTCTATGGAGCTCCTCATCCCTAAGGGTTTTCGGATCATACTTCAGTAGGGTGGTAAATCGATTCTCTTTCTCATCAACTGTCATATTGCCTGAGTAAAGTTTTGAAATTCAGCTTGTATTATCCTCTGGGTAGCCCTTAGCGAATGCTGAGTTCTAATTGCCGACTGATACGCCTCCCAGGTAATCACCCCATAGCTAGTCGCCATTATACTCTGAGTGGTGCTCCACCAATCTCGAGCTTGTCCCTTTAACATGTAAGCACTCATACTGACCCTCTTGACATTAGTGTATCTCAAAAAGTCAAAATAACTCGTAACTCTGTCAGGGACTCCTCAGCCTTTGCTAGATCTTTAACCCCTCTAAAAGTTGATGGCTTCATCTTCAGAAAAGTCCTTCCATCGACCCTTATTTCTGTCATCAAGCTGGGCCTGTACCGGAAGCTGTGTGGTAGGGGGCAGCGGGTCAGTCTGTAAATGGGGGTGCGGGTAGTCCTTGTGGTGGTAGAGGAGTCGAAACAGGTGTAGTACCAGAGGCATTAGCCCCAAAATGCTGCGCGAATAGTGCTGCCATCTTCTCAAATCCTTGTCGTACATCATGCTCTAGCAGATTCATTCGAGAGTTAGGACTCTCCGGCTATGGGGCAGGTGGTAGAGGTGGCTGTGCCTACCTCCCAGAACGTCCTCTTCACCCCCTCATCTCCTATCTCTTACGTGCCTGCGCGTATTTATTAAACATCAATTATAATTCTACCCGTTAAATTTACCTCATGACTAGACAATACAGACACTTAGGATGTAATCGATTTCCAATTACTTGAACTTGACAGTACTAGGCAACCGTTGCTCTGATACCAAGAAAAATCTGTGACAGCCCGAAACCGTAAAAAATATGGCTAATTTAAAATTTTTCTTATATTAAACCTTACTCGAGTTGCATTCCTGTACAATGTCATTTAATCACTTGTGTTTATATTAGATCATTAACCCAAAGATCACACAATTTTTATTTCATAAAATCAATTACAAAATATCCAAAGGGAATCAATCCACAAAACATGATTTATTCTCCTCATATCGTCCTAATTACATCCTAAAAATACTTAACATAAATGTCTGTATTACATCATTGTCTGGATACAAAATGAATTGAATTATACCTTGTGCGTGTACAAGCGATAGCCTGGGGAGATCTTATCCACCAGCCTATATCACGTATGTGACAGGCACTATCTCGCTCACTGCAAGAACTCTGGAGGGGGGAGGAAAAAGGGTGAGCTCTCAAAGCGCTCAGTAAGGAGGATAAGAGAGATTTATAAAATCATCATCACAGCACAATATGATGGAAATATTAGAGCATGTAAAACGTTATAGAAATAACGGTGAAAACAATGGCATTAGCATAATTCACGTGATAAAGATCACAAATCATCATAACATCAAATCTCATTACGTGATAGAAATCACAGTTGTAAAGCACATCATTCATCAAAGAAATCAAGACTAGGCATTTAATAAAACTCAGATAAAATCATCGTTATAGGCACATCACATCAAATCAAATCACATCATCCCCTAGGTAGACATCCTCAACAGAGGGAAGCATCGATATCAATACATTGCCATGATTCACTGTAGACTTGATCAAAGTCGTACAGTTATGATCTTACATGGTATTCAAAGCAAGGCTCGATCTTACATGCTACTAGAGCAAGGCCACCCATCGCTACCAGAGTGGGGTCATCTCTCGTTACCAGAATGGAGGTATCTGTGAGAACTATGAATTTTATGAGATTTACTAAGTGAGAATTGTAATTTGGTGAATGTAATTATGATATGTTAATGTACACACAAGTTTTAAATTTAATGAAGTATAAGGAGATGAAGTTTTTAAGTCTTAAATGTGTTTGGATTGAAATTTGGCCTATGAAGTAGATTATGGTGAGTTTTGCATTGAGTTTCATACAAATTTGTGCGGCAGTAATAGGATCTGTGAAGGCCAGATCAATCTCTAATGGATGAGAGATCGATCCTATAGCTCTAGAATGCAAAAAACGTACAAAAGTAGACAAACAAATCAATCTCATAAGGAAGAAGATCGATCTCCTAATGCCTCTACCTAGCGAGGATCGATCTTGTCACAAGGGCAGATCGATCTCCTTAACTCTCAGCCTAGAAGAGATAGATCCCTACCATCTAGCAGATCGATCTCCACTTATTCTTTTTATGAAGAGCAAATCGATCTCTACCCTCGGCCATATCGATCTTGTAGTTGTTAAGGGAGCAGTTTGGAAAAGTTAAATTGAGCAGAGATCGATCTCCTTCAAATACCAGATCGATCTCATAGCCTCTATCTATATAAAGAATAGAGGATTTTGCCTTGAAATTGAGCCTTTCTCTCTCTGAAACCTAAACCTTCACCATTTTCACCCAAACCAAGCTTTCTCTCTCTAAGATTCACCCAGTTCTAGACAAAATTAGACAAAGAGGCAAGAGACAAAGTTGTTTCTCTTGGCAAGGAGAATAACACATTAGAAAATCAAAGGTTGGCTTGAATAAAGGGAAGAGACAAGCATTCTACAAGCTTGGTCAAGAGAGGACAAGCTAGGTAAGCTCATGAGACCCTTGTTCTTGAGCATTATCGTTTTATATATGGGTGGATAAACATATATGTTTATATATTTGGTTAGAAATGTTTAAGGCATGATGGAATCAACAAATGGGTTTAGTTAGAAGATTTAATGTGGATGTTTTATGATAGATATAAGTGAACCAAAGTGTTGATAAAGATGTAGAAAGAGTTTTAAGATAATATTGAGTTAGAATGAGTAAGAGAAAGAAAAGAGAAATGAGAATGATGTATATTGATGGGTTAATGATGTGTGTGGATAGCTCGAGAATTTGACATGGGATACGAGACTAGTCCGAGAACCCGAGGATATTGTACCACTCAAGGTGCAAGAGGTAAGAAAATAAAACCACTTATGCTTGTGAGTTTTTGAATGAATGAAAACGTTTTAATAGCATGAAAAAGGTTTAATGAAATGAGTATGTTTATGAGAAATGAGATGATTTGATGTGTTGATAAATGTATGTGTGTTTTACCGATTTGAGCTCGATTTTGATGAGATTTGTGAAATTGTGAACACATATGGTTTATAACCGAAGTGAATTTTGTGATAACCACTATGAGCTCTACGTGAAGGTAAAATGATTTTTATACAACAACGGCATGTTTTTACTGAGACTATTAATGTGTTAATGAATGTGTGAGTGCTTTACCGGTTTGAGCTCAATTTTGATGAGTTTTGTGTGAATGTGAACACAATGGTTTATGATCGGAATGTGTTTTATGATAACCACTATGAGCTCTACGTGAAGGTAAAAAGATTTTTACTAAGACTATGGCTTGTCATGAGATGCACATCAAGCTTTGCTCTGGTAGCATGTAAGGTTGGGTCGTGCTCTTGTGGCATGTAAGATCGATTCCTCTGTTCTAGTAACTTGAGATGACCCCACTCTGGTAGCAATGGGTGGTCTTGCTTTGATAGCTTGTAAGACCGAGTTTTGCTGTGATAGCATGTAAGATCGACGGCTGTACGACTCTGATCAAGTCTACAGCGAATCTTGGCCATGTGTATTATTGTCGACGAAATCCCTCGATTGGGGATGTCCGCCTTGGGACGAATTAAATTGATGTGATGTACCTATGACGTTGATTTCATATGAGTTTTTATAAATGCCTAGTCTTGATTTCTATGATGATGATGTGATTTTACAACTGCAATTTATATCACGCATTTGGGATTTGGTATGATGTGATTTGTGATTTTATCACGTGAATTGTGTTGATGCCATTGTTTTCTATCGTTATTTCTATAATGAATTGCATGCTCAAATATTTCCATCATGTTGTGTTTGTGATGATGATTTTTCTAAATTCTCTTATCCTCCTTACTGAGCATTTTGAGAGCTCACCATTTTTCCTTCCCCCTCTAGATTACTTGAAGTAGCGTGATAGAGCCTACTGTGTACGTGATATAGACTGGTAGACAAGATCTCCCTAGGCTATCGCTTGTACACGCATAAGGTATAATTTAATTCATTTTGTATCCAGACAATGATGCAATACAGATATTTGTGATGAGTATTTTGGGATGTAATTAGGTTGATATGAAAGAAATGAGTTGAGACATTATGGGTTGATTCTTTTGGGGATATTATGCATTTGATTTCTTTAAGTATAAGTTGTATTTGATTTAAGGATGCTGCACAGGAATACACTCAGATATGGTAATTTTGTTTTAAGAAAAATTTTAAATTTGCCATATTTTTCGCGCTTTCGGGTTGTCACAAATTTTCTTGGTATCAGAGCAATGAGTGTCTAGTACTGTTAGTGTCGATTAATTAGAAATAGATTACATCCCAAGTCTCTGTATTATCTGGTAATGAATTAAATTTAACGAGTAACATTATGATTAATGCTTAATAAATACACGTAGGCATGCAAGAGATAGAATATGAGGGGGAGAAGAGAACGTTCAGGGTGGCAGGTGCAACCACCTCCGCCACCTGAACCGCAGCCGAAGAGTCCTAACTCTCGAATGAATTGCCTAGAGCATGAAGTGCGTCCAGGATTCAAGCAGATGGCAGCGCTATTCGCGCAGCACTTTGGGGCTAATGCCTTAGGCACTACACTTGTGTCGACTCCACCATAGGGACCACCCGCATAGGGACCACCCGCACCTCCACCACAGACTGGTCCGGTTCCTCCAGCCATAGAGCTTCCAATGTAGACCCAACTTGATGATAGAGATAAGGGTCAGATGAGGGACTTTTTGAAGATGAACCCACCGACTTTTACAGGGGTGAAAGATCTCGTAGAGGCTGAGGAGTGGCTAACAGAGTTACGAGTCATTTTTTGACTTTTTTGGATGCACTGATGCAGAGAAGGTCATTATGGGTGCTTATATGTTAAAGGGACAAGCCCGAGATTGGTGGAGCACTACTCAGAGTATATTGGCGACAAGCCATGAGGTGATTAGCTAGGAGATGTTTCAATCGACATTTAGAACCCAATATGTACCAAGAGCTGCCCAGAGGAGGAAGCAAGCTGAATTCCTAAATTTGGCTCAGGGCAATATAACGGTTGATGATTACGAGAGCCGATTCACTACTCTACTGAAGTATGACCTGAAGACTCTTAAGGATGAGGAGCTCTGTACAGAGCGATTTGTGTATGGACTGAGACCCATCATTAGAGACTGGTTGATAGGGCTTTGTATCAATCAGTTTAAGGATGCTCTGAGACGAGCACAAGAAGTGGAGAGGGGACTAGAGTTGGTATAGTCTCAGACTGAGTGTCGAATTTTGACCATGGATAAGAGTAAGCGACTCGTGACCTCCCGCATAGACTTTCAGAGTGGTTCTTTTAAGAGGAGACAGTTTGAGGGACCAAGAGGAAGGGTTGATAGACCCAATGTTCCTCCCATCACTATGGAGACCCCTCGAGGTGTCAGACCAGAAGTTAGAGTCTGCAGAGATTATGGCAAATCACATGAGGGAAGCTGTCCCAGAAACATTCAAGGATGCTATAGAGGCAGAGACATGGGTCACAGAGTGAGATATTGCCCGCAACCACAAAAGCCACATTCTCAAGAGCCTCATAGACAGCAGCCACAGAGGACGATTCCCTAGAGACAAGCTATAGCTGTTGATAAAGGCGAGAAGCAGGTCACAGAGGGACATGTGTTTGCTTTGGATAAGGAGACTGTAAACTCTTTGTCTGAGACCATACGAGGTACACTTCTTATCTGTAATCATAAGGCTCATGTGTTACTTGATTCATGATCCACGCATTCTTTTATTGATGTACAATTTGCATGTAAACTAAGTTTGAAGTATGAATCCATAGATTATATTCTACATGTAAATACCCTCATGCGTGAGTTTCAGAGGAATAATATGGTGTGCAAGAGTTGTGAGATTAAGGTGGGAGATAAGGTGATGTTAGCAGATCTAGTGATGTTAAACATGTATGGTTTCGATGTGATTTTAGGGATGGATTGGCTAGCAGCCAATCATGTGAATCTAGACTGCTACACTAAGACTATAACTTTTCCCTACCTGAAAAGTTTAGTATGTGTTTGAATGATTAAAGAATAAAGACGTGTGAAGTTTATTATGAAATGTTAAGAGATGATTATATCACTACAAATACTGATTGAATTATTGATGTGAAGGTTACATCGTACTCATCTCTGATTTGAGTCGAGAACATTTGAGGATAGAGGACATACCGGTAGTATGTGAGTTTTCGAATGTATTCCCAGATGAATTACCTAGCTTACCACCGGAGAGAGAGTTAGAGTTCACTATCGATTTAGTGCCAGATACTCAGCCGATCTCCAAACCTCCCTACAGGATGGCGTTGGTCGAATTAGAAAAGTTAAAGAAATAGTTGCAAGAACTGCTTGACCAAGGTTTTATTAGGCCTAGTGTGTCGTCATGGGGAGCTCCGGTGTTGTTTGTAAAGAAGAAGGATGGTAGCCTAAGACTATGTATAGACTACATATTGCTGAACAAGGCTATGGTGAAGAACAAGTACTTTCTGCCAAGGATAGATGATTTGTTTGACCAGCTGAGAGGGGCTTCTATCTTTTCTAAGATTGATCTAAGATCGGGCTATCACCAGTTGAGAATTAAAAAAGAGGAAAAACTAGATATGGCCACTACGAGTTCTTAGTGCCCTTTGGTTTAACAAATGCCCCTGCTGCTTTTATGAGTTTGATGAATGAGGTCTTTAGAGACTATCTATATTAGTTTGTGATAGTCTTCATTGATAATATCCTTGTGTATTCTCGATCTCATGGGGAACATGCACAACATTTGAGGATTGTGCTGCAAGTACTCAGAGATAAGCAGCTATATGGAAAAATCAGTAAGAACGAGTTTTGGCTAGATCAAATAGCTTTTCTTAGACATATTATATCTAAAGACGGGGTGGCAATTGATTCGTCTAAGATAGAAGCTGTACTTAATTGGGAGAGACTGAGGATAGTTACAGAGATTCGAAGTTTTCTAGGACTTTGTAGGGTATTATAGAAGGTTTGTTGAAGGATTTTTCAGGATTGTCGCTCCTTTGACCAAACTCACACGTAAGGAGACTCCTTTTGTATGGTCTGCGAAGTGTAAGCAGAGTTTTCAAGAATTAAAAAGGAGATTAACAACGGCACCTGTGTTGACTATCACAAATGGACTTAGAGGCTTCGTAGTGTACAGTGATGCCTCTCAACAAGGATTGGGGTGTGTACTCATGCAGCATGGGAGAGTAGTCGCTTATGGTTCACGACAACTGAAGGATCATGAGTGGAACTACCCCACACATGATTTGGAGTTAGCCACAGTAGTGTTTGCATTGAAGATCTTGTCACGACCCTCTTCCGCGACCTTTTACCTTAACACTTACCACTTACAGTTGGGCTGTGAGTCAAATCCAATCCATATCTTACTCATTTATAGTTTAATTAATGTAATTAAACAAATTGATATAGAAACTGGACTTAATAACATATGCATAAGTGTTTACATCTGTTCCTATTAACTATACATCCTCTTTTGTACAACACATTATTAGACTGTGCATTAATTTACAGGATACAAAATTTCTCTTCATATCATCACATAGGTGTATACCTCTCTGTACGGCTAGATGACTAGAGAATATCGTAGCAGGGACGACTGCAGTACTCACTATTGAGTAGTATCTGTGGAGGAGGAAATAAGGGGGTGAGCTTCACGTGCTCTGTAAGGAAAATGTGTAAGCAAGTAGATAACTACACTATCTACATGCTAAAATACATACTCACATTTCCTTATAAAATAATATACATGTTCTATAAATCATTTCCATCAATAGGAAACCATTAATTCACCAGATGGTTATGTGCATATTCACACAGTTTATCATACAAAACCATTGAGTTTAAAATTGTACACAGTCCACACTTGAAATCACTTTTCACACCTTAAACACATAGCTCCACGTAGATCATCATTCACTACCACACAGGTTTACACAACATACTCGATTCACACAGATCACATATAAAAAATACTTTATACTTTGTAAATCAGTTACACGTTGAGAAATAAATCATGGGTCATCCTATCCCTAGACACATAGCAAAGGAGGATGTCCTTCACCTCACACAGTAGTGACAATATCGTATCACACAGATACAGACTTATGCAACTTTTATAGACTTATGGCCATAGTCAGATTCCAGGCTACATTGATCAGGTGTGCGGGAACCCCATGCTTAGGGAGGTTGATCAACCATCCCTTCAGTATCACACAGATATCACATAGATCTCACACAGTTATCACACAGATAGTCACGACACATCGTACCCCATGGCTAACGCTCACGGTACATCATACTCCCATGGATCCTTATCACCCATTTCTATTGTCTCAAAATCACATGCGGGCTCTCGAGTGGAATACACAATATCCTCGAGGCATCAAGCACTCATTCACTTTCTCAAAATCCCTTTGAAAAAAAATGTGCGAGCAGGGCTTGTCAATCTACCTTTGCCTCTAATGCTCAGCACGACTCCTCACAGTAAAGAAATAGAATTACTCTTTTCTCTAAGTATGAGTGAGAGGGTAACTCACTTCGATAACTTTGTCTACACATTTCATACAAGTGGTTAAGACCGGAGCCTATTTATTATTGTTCTTTTTCAAAACATTCAAAAAATCTCTGTTCACAATAATCACAGAAGTCATACAACACATGCTTATCGACTTATTTTTATACGTAGTTTTCTTCTAGATATATCAATATCTATCTATTATCACATACAATTCACACAGCAGATAAGAAAACATACGTATAGCTATCTCTATTGCTTACATAAGTCCCTTACCTCGAATCACGCTTGAATCTTTTTCTTTGATTCCACTCGCATGTGATCCGGTCATATCAACTCCACCTTTATCTTGCGTAGCTGAAATTGTGTATCACACACATCAGTATATTGTCCTATACTTTATTTCACATGCATGATATTCAAATCAATGCATTTAGCCATTTACATCTCATTTGCCCTTTTTATGCCTTAGTGGACTTTATCCTCTTACAAGTCCATTTCGAGTCTATAACTCTTTTCCAAGAATCCCTAGACTCCTCGAGTCTATCGATTCATCTTAAACTGGTGTTACATTCTTAATACCTCAAGTTCATGATTTTTCACATTATTGTGGCATTTCATCAAACACCACTTATAGTCAATTTGAGCTACTTTTGCTTCTAGCACATGAACTTCATCAAATCATTTTATAAGCATCTATATATGCTTAATAACCTCTAAGCATACTTAAATCATCATCAAATCCATGCCTACTCAATAACTATTCATTTTGGCTCATTTAGCCATTTTTTAGGTCATGGATAGTTTAGCACTTCTAAGATGTTTCAACCATTAATTTATATACCAATCTACTCACACAAGTATATAAATTAACATATATGAGATTGGGATATTGAAATCTTACCAATCTCAGCTTTTCTCCACTTAGCACACTTTGGGAGAAAAACACCTTCTCTCCCTTAAATGGATCACCTCAACTTCTAACTTCCAACTATGTTGTTCTTCTCCACTCTATGAACAACTTTGATGAAACAAACTTGCCTCCAACCTCTATGGAAAGTGTTTATAGGGGGATTTAGGTCACTTGGTGTCAAAATATGGAAAGGTTTTGGTTTTTCCCGTGAATGCAGGTCAGTAGGTCCTGTTTTATAGAAATTGCCTCGATGAGATCGATCTACTACCCCAAGAGATCGATCTTCTCAACATTTTTCCTCTTGAAACTGACCTTTCAAGCTTAATGAGATCGATCTTATCCTAGCATAAGATCGATCTACACAACAAAGAACCTTAAGGAGATCGATCTTCTCTTGTATGAGATCGATTTGTTACAAGTCAGTAGCTTAAGGAAATCGATATGGTTCCATTGGAGATCGATCTACCCTATTCCATGGCTCGAACAGAAGCAGTTTTGGCTCTTCCAGATCGATCTTTCCTCCAATGAGATCGATCTGGCATTCATGTTTTCTAGATTTTACTGCACTTTTCTGCAGTAACTCACCAAACATACTGGATTTTTGCTGTCGTAGTCATTTTCTCATTCAACTATCTTTAAGACTTAAAAATGACATCCATTTATCCTTTATGCATATTAAAACTTGTGTGCATTCACTGTATAACCAAAGGTATACAATATATATATATATCAAATGGAAGTATAAGGCTTTATGCAACTTATGCAACTTCCTTCCATTTTACCACACTACTCATTTTGAGTTCTATTCACATTCATCATTGAGAAAAGTCCATTTCTTCACATTCATACATAATGAAACTTGTGTGTACATCACAAGCTTATATCACAAGTGTGTACATCAACTTATGTACTTATATTATTTATGCTTCACATAGCATGTACATGTATATACTTATGCATTTCATAAGGTTTATATACAAAAATACGGGTCTTTCAGATCTAGCAGCATTACTTATATGGGGAAAGGTTTCAGATATTTATTGATCACAAGAGCTTGAGGTATATATTCGACCAAAAGGAGTTAAACATGAGACAAATGAGATGGATGGAACTTCTTAAGGACTATGATTGCGAGATACTCTTTCATCCGAGGAAGACGAACGTAGTGGCTGATACCTTAAGCAGGAAAAGTATGTATCTACTTTGATGATCAAATAATGGGATTTGTTGGAACAGTTCACTGGACTCAGGATCAGAGTTGAGGAAGTAGAGGTCAGATTTATGGCTAGTCGGGGGATAGAGGCCTATAGTATGGATCATATTAGAGTTGGGCAGCGAAATGATCAGAGGCTATTGGATATGGTTAGACAAGCTGAACAGACCTCGCAGTCAGATTTTATGGTTAGTGACGATGGGTTATTGAGGTTTAAGGGTCAAATTTGTGTTCCGAACGATGATACCCTGAAGTAACAAATACTGAGAGAGTCTCACTACTTGCGACAGACCATGCACCTGGGAAGTACCAAGATGTACCAAGATTTAAGAAGGGTGTATTGGTGAAGTGGTATGAAGAGGGACATGGCAGAATATGTGGCCAAATGTTTGGTATGCCAACAAGTGAAAGCTGAGCACTAGAAGCCCAAAGGATTACTTAAGCCTTTGCCTGTGCCTACATGAAAATGGGAGCATATCACCATGGCATTTATCATGGGACTACCGAGGACCTGAAGAGGTCATGATGCAATATGGGTGATAGTTGATAGATTAACGAAGAGCGCCCACTTCCTTACCATCAAGAGCACAAAATACATTGAGTACATTAGCCGAGCTATATGTTAGAGAGATAACTAGACTACATGGGGCTTTAGTGAGTGTTACCTCTGATAGAGATTCTCGATTCACCTCTAGGTTTTGGACTCATTTTCAGGAGGCTATGGGATCTCGGTTGAATTTTTGTACCGCCTATCATCCTTAGACTGATGGTCAGTCCGAGCGGACTATACAGACCTTGGAGGACATATTGAGGGTGTGTACGATGGACTTTAAGGGATCATAGGATGATCACCTGCCTCTTGCTGAGTTTACATACAACAATAGCTATAATGCGAGTATTGGTATGGCACCGTATGAGGCTCTGTATGGTAGGAGGTGTAGATCCCCTATAGCATGGGAAGAAGTGGGTGACAGGAAAGTAAATGCTCTCGAACTTGTTGAACAGGTAGTTCAGAATGTGAAGATCATTTGTGATAGATTACGGGGCTCTCGTAGTCGACAGAAAAGTTACATCGATGCCTATAGATGGCCACTTGAGTTTCGAGTTGAAGATTTTATGTTCCTTAAGATATCTCTAAGTAAGGGTATCATGCACTTCGGGAAGAAAGGGAAATTAAGTCCTCGGTATATAGGACCGTTTGAGATTTTGGAGAGAGTGGGAGACGTTGCATATCAGTTGGCCTTACCTCCGCAGTTCTTTAGGATACACAATGTCTGTCACATATCCATGTTGAGGAAATATAATCCGGATCCCTCCCATGTCATTGAGTGTGAGGCATTGGATATTCAAGAGGATATGAGTTATGTGGAAGAACCCACCAGAATACTTGACAGGAAGGAGAAAGTACTTCAGTCGAAAAGGATTCCACTGGTTAAGGTTCTCTGGAAACACCACTCAATGGAGGAAGCAACTTGGGAACTAGAGAGCCTTATGAAGGAGAAGTACCCTCAGCTATTTAATGGGTCGAGTTGAATTTGGCTGACCAAATTCTCTAAAGGTGGGGAGGATGTGAGAACTATGAATTTTATGACATTTGCTAAGTAAGAATTGTAATTTGGTGAATGTAATTATGATATGTTGATGTACACGCAAGTTTTAAATTTAATGAAGTATAAGGAGATGAAGTTTTTAAGTCTTACAAGTGTATGGATTGAAATATGGCCTATGGAGTAGATTATGGTGAGTTTTACATTGAGTTTCCTACAAATTTATGCAGCAGTAATAGGATCTGTGAAGGCCAGATCGATCTCTAAGGGATGAGAGATCGATCCTATAGCTCTAGAATGCAGAAAATGTGCAAAAGCAAACAGGCATATCGATCTCAAAAGGAAGAAGATCGATCTCCTAATGCCTCTGCCTAGCGAGGATCGATCTTATCACAAGGGCAAATCGATTTCCTTAACTCTCGACCTAGAAGAGATCGATCTCTACCCTCTAGTAGATCGATCTCCACTTAGTCTTTTTATGAAGAGCAGATCGATCTCCACTCTCGGCCAGATCGATCTTGTAATTGTTAAGGGAGCAGTTTAGAGCAGTTGAATCGAGCAAAGATTGATCTCCTTCAAATACCAGATCGATCTCATAGCCTCTGTCTATATAAAGAACACAAGATTTTGCCTGGAAATCGAGCCTTTCTCTCTTTGAAACCTAAACCTTCACCATTTTCACCCAAATCAAGCTTTCTCTCTCTAAGATTCACCTTATTCTAGATAAAATTAGACAAAGGGGCAAGAGACAAAGTTGTTCCTCTTGGCAAGGAGAACAACATATGAGAAAATCAAAGGTTGGCTTGAGCAAAGGGAAGAGACAAGCATTCTACAAGCTTGGTTAAGAGAGGATAAGCTAGGTAAGCTCACGAGACCCTTGTTCTTGAGCATTATCATTTTATATATGGGCGGATAAACATATATGTTTATATATTTTGTTAGAAATGTTTAAGACATGATGGAATCAACAAATGTGTTTAGTTAGACGATTTAATGTGGATGCTTTATGATAGTTATGAGTTTACCAAAGTGTTGATAAAGATGTAGAAAGAGTTTTGAGATAATGTTGAGTTAGAATGAGTAAGAGAAAGAAAAGAGAAATGAGAATGATGTATATTGATGGGTTAATGATGTGTGTGGACAGCTCGAGAATCTGACACGAGAAACAAGACTAGTCTGAGAACCCGAGGATATTGTACCACTTAAGGTGTA
Source organism: Firmiana major (assembly GCA_033439115.1). Lineage (NCBI taxonomy): Eukaryota > Viridiplantae > Streptophyta > Magnoliopsida > Malvales > Malvaceae > Firmiana > Firmiana major. Next base: position 37,445,452 of record CM065909.1, read on the forward strand.
AGAGGTAAGGGAAATAAAACCATTTGTTCTTGTGAGTTTTTGAATGAATGAAATCATTTTAATAGCATGAAAAAGGTTTAATGAAATAAGCATGTTTATGAGAAATGAGATGATTTGTTGTGTTGATAAATGTGTGTTTTTTCGGTTTGAGCTCAATTTTGATGAGATTTGTGAAATTGTGAACACATATGGTTTATAACTGAATCGAGTTTTGTGATAACCACTATGAGCTCTACGTGAAGGCAAAATGATTTTTATATAACAATGGCATGTTTTTATTGAGACTATTAATGTGTCGATGAATGTATGAGTGTTTTGCTGATTTGAGCTTGATTTTAATGAGTTTTATGTGAATGTGAACATAATAGTTTATAACCGAAATGGGTTTTGTGATAACCACTATGAGCTCTATGTGAAGGCAAAATGTTTTTTCTTGAGACTATGGCTTGTCAATAGATGCACATCAGGCTTTACTCTGGCAGCATGTAAGGCTGGGTCGTGCTCTAGTACCATGTAAGACCGATTCCTCCATTCTAGTAACGTGAGATGACCCCGCTCTGGTAGCAATGGGTGGCCTTGCTTTGATAGCATGTAAGACCGGGCTATGCTGTGATAGCGTGTAATACCGACGGTTGTACGACTCTGATCAAGTCTATAGCGAATCATGGCCATGTGTATTATTATCGATGAAATCCCGCGATTAGGGATGTCCGCCTAGTGGACGAATTCAATTGATGTGATGTGCCTATGACGTTGATTTCATATGAGTTTTTATAAATGCCTAGTCTCAATTTCTGTGATGATGATGTGATTTTACAACTGCGAATTGTATAACGCATTTGAGATTTTATGTTATGTGATTTGTGATTTTATCACATGAATTATGTTGATGCCATTGTTTTCTACCATTATTTCTATAAAGAATTGCATGCTTAAATATTTCCATCATGTTGTGTTTGTGATGGTGATTTTTATAAATTCCCTTATCCTCCTTACTGAGCATTTTGAGAGCTCACCCTTTTTCCTTCCCACCTCCAGATTACTTAAAGTAGCGTGATAGAGCCTGCCGCATACGTGATATAGGCTGGTGGATAAGATCTCCCCAGGTTATCACTTTTACATGTATAAGGTATAATTCAATTCATTTTATATCCAGACAATGATATAATACAAACATTTGTGATGAGTATTTTGGGATATAACTAGGTTGATATGAAAGAAATGAGTTGAGACATTATGGGTTGATTCTTTTTGGGATATTATGTATTTGATTTCTTTAAGTATAAGTTGTATGATCTTAGGGATAATGTTTGTGTATAAATGATAGCGATTTAAGGACGCTGCACAGGAAAGCACCCAGAGATGGTAATTTTATTTTAAGAAAAATTTTAAATTTGCCATATTTTTCGTGCTTTTGGGCTGTCACAGTATCAGTCTTACATGTTACTAGAGCAAGGCCACTCAACGCTATCAAGCGGAGTATTGATATGCATCTCATGACATGACTTAGTCTCAAAAAAATATGTCATTGTTGTATTAAAACTATTTTGCCTTCACGTGGAGCCCATAGTGGTTATTTCGAAACTCATTTTGAGTTATAACACGTTATATTTCCAGTTACACAAAACACATCAAAACCAAGCTCACATCGGTAAAACACTCACTCGTTCATCAAAGCAACAATTCATCTCATTTCTCATAAACATGCTCATTTCATTAAACCTTTTTTATGCTATCAAAACGTTTTCAATCATTCGAAAACTCACAAGTACAAACGGTTTATTTCCTTTACCTCTTGCACCTTTAGTGGTACAATATCCTTCGGTCCTCGGACTAGTCTCGTTTCTCGTGTCGAATTCTCGAGCTATCCAAACATCATCAAATTGTAAATATTCTTCGTTCTCATTTCTCTTTTCACCTCATTTGTTCCTATACCTATACTATATCCAAGTTACCATTCTTAACACATACATTATCTCAAAACTTCTCCTACATCTTAATCATTACTTTAGCTAGCTCATAATCAATATAAGATATCTACATTTCATTTTCCAACTATACTCATTGGGTGTTTCCCTCATGACTTAGACATTTCCAACCAAATATATATGTATATATATATACATATATCTATTCACCAATATATATAAAATGATAATGCTTAAGAAAACAAGGATCTTATGATCACCTAGCTTGTCTCCTCTTGACCAAACTTGTAGAATGCTTACCCTTTTTCTTTGTTAAATCCAATCCTTTATTTTCTAGTATGTTGTCCTCTTTACCAAGAGGAATAACTTTGTCTCTTAACCCTTTGTCTAATTCTGTCTAGAATATAGTGAATTTGAGAGAGAGAAAGCTTGGTTTGGGTGAAAATTGTGAATGCTGAGGTTTGTAAGTGAGTGAGGCTCGATTTTCAGGTAAAATCTCATGATTCTTATATAAACAGAGACTATGAGATCGATCTGGCATTGATAGAGATCAATCTCTGCTTGATTCAACTGCTGCAACTGCTCCATTAACAACTACAAGATTGATCTGATAGAGGGTGGAGATCGATCTGTTCTTCTAAGTGGAGATCGATCTGGCAGAGGGTAGGGATCAATCTCTTCCAGACCGAGACTTAAGAAGATCAAACTGCCTACTTGCTTTTGCACATTTTTTGCATTTTAAAGCCATGATAACGATCTCTCTTCCTTCGGAGATCGATCTAGCCTTCACAGATCCTACTACCGCTGCACAAATTTGCAAGAAACCCAATGCAAACTTACCACAATCTACTCCATAGTCCATATTTCAATTCATACACATTTAAGACTTAAAAACTTCATCTCCATATACTTGATTATATTTAAAACTTGCGAGTACATCGATAAAACATAATTACATTCTTCACAATGTAAATCTCATGACTAAGGTACATAAAATTCTCAGGTCTCACAACCTCCCCACATTTAGAGAATTTGGTCCTCCAAATTCAACTCGATCCACTGAATAGTTGGGGATACATCTCCTTCATAAGGCTCTTTAGTTCCCAAGTTGCTTCCTCTATTGAGTGGTGTTTCTAGAGAACTTTAACCAATGGAATCCTTTTCGTCCGAAGTACCTTTTCCTTTCTGTCGAGTATTCGGATGGGTTCTTCCACATAACTCATATCCCCCTGAATATCCAATGCTTCATACTCAATGACATGGGAGGGGTCAGGATTATATCTCCTCAACATGGAGACGTGAAAGACATTGTGAATTTCAAAAAACTGTGGAGGTCAAGCCAACCGATAGGCAACGTCCCCCACTCTCTCCATGATCTCAAACGGTCCTATATATCGAGGACTCAATTTCCCCTTCTTCTCGAAACACATGATACCCTTACTTGAAGATATCTTAAGAAATATAGAATCTCCAACATGAAACTCGAGTGGCTGTCTGCGCACATCTGTGTAACTTTTTTGTCGACTCTAAGCAGCCCGTAATCTATCATAAATGATCTTCACATTCTGAATTGCCTGTTCAACTAATTCATGAGCAATTACTTTCCTGTCACCTACCTCTTCCCAAGCTATGGGGGATCTACACCTCTTACTATATAGAGCCTCATAAGGTGTCATGCCAATACTCGCATGATACTTGTTATTATATGTAAACTCGGTAAGGGGCAAGTGATCATTCCATGATCCCTTAAAATTCATCGTACACGCCCTCAACATGTCCTCTAATGTCAGTATAGTCCGCTCAAACTGACAATCAGTCTGAGGGTGATAGGAGGTACTAAAACTCAATCGAGATCCCATGGCCTCTTGAAAATGTGTCTAAAATCTTGAGGTGAACCGAGAATCTCTATCAGATGTAATACTCATTGGAGCTCCATGCAATCTAGCTATTTCTCTAACATACAGCTCGGCTAAGGTACTCAAGGTATCTGTGCTCTTGATGGCAAGGAAGTGGGCACTCATCATTAATCTATCTACTATCACCCATATTGCATCATGACCTCTTCGGGTCCTCGACAATCTGATCCATAATACTGGGCTCTATCCGTAGGCTAGCCATAAAATCTCCTTCTGCTTCCCTAACTCTGATCTTGAGTCTGGCAAACTGTTCTAATAAATCCCATTCCCTGATTATCATAGTAGATACCATACTCTTCCTACTCAGGGCATCAACAACTACATTCGTCTTCCCGGGATGGTAGAGTATCTCGTAATCATAGTCTTTAAGGATGTGAAACCTCGTATATGTATAGTTGTATTGTGCGTAATTGGATCAAATAAATGTGAATGGAATTGTAATGTAAAGTATGATTGATGTAAGTCCATGGATTCAATGTACATATGTGTAATATGATTTGTAATGTACAGACAAGTTTCATTGTGTATGAATATGAAGAAATGAGTTCTTATAAGTGATGAATGTGATTGGAACTCAAAATGAGTAGTGTGGTAAATGGAAGGAAGTTGCATGAATATAAATGTTTCCATTTAGTTTTATATAGTATACCTTTGGACATACAAGGAATGCACACAAGTTTCAATGTGAATAAGGTATGAATGGATGCCATTTTCAAGTCATAAAGGTGGATGGATGAGAAAATGACTATGGCAGCAGATTAAGGATGTTTCGGTGTAAGTTGTAGTAGGAAAACTGTGAAAAATCTGGAAAATATGAAGGCCAGATCGATCTCATAGGATGAGAGATCGATCTAGAAGAGCCAAAATGCTCTTATTTGGGCGATGAAATAAAGCAGATCGATCTCCAATAGGGCCAGATCGATCTCCTACGCATTCTATAATGAAAAGATCGATCCTCAAGCATACAAATCGATCTCCTTAGCTCTTTGTTTGGGAGTAGATCGATATCAAGTTTTGACAGATCGATCTCATGCTTAAAAGGCTAAAAAAATAAGGATTTAAGGGGACCTGATCGATCTCCTCAAGCTATTTCTATAAAAAGAACGCTGAAATCTGAAAATTTTGGGAAAACAACATCACCCTTCCATTTTTCACCCAAAACCTAGATTTATCTCTCTAAAATCAGCCATTTTCAGTAAGAATTGAAGGGAGGCTATTAGGTACCATGTTGTTCATCTTGAGGAAGAGAACAACATAGTTGAAACCTAAAATTCCATTATTGGTATTGAAGGAGCTAAGGACATTGTCATTTGGAGCAAGAAGAGAAATCTGATTTGGTAAGTTTCTAAGACTCCAATCCAAGTACATTGTCTATTTTATTGATTTTGGAGTTGATTGGCATGTAAATGGATGATTGAAACCATTTAGGTAGTATTGCAATTAATGTGACCTAGAAGATGGAATGAATCTAGTGTGAGAAAGTGTAATTTGGATGAATTGGTGGTTTATTGGTTATGATAAGTTGTTATTTGTGTAATATGGATGATTAGAAATGGGTAAATGAAGCTACATTATGGGTTTTGTGAATTGATGAGTAATAGCACATGTAGTGTTTGATAATATGCCACAGTGAAGGAAATTTATGAAAAATGAACATTATGAGTTTAACATCAATTTAATATCGATTTGGAATGAGTAAATAGGCCTAAAAGAATCCATAGACTCGAGTTATGGATAGAGTAATGAAACGAGGCCTCATAAGCGTTAATAGAGACTATAGATCGAATCGACTATAGTAAACGTGAGAGTTGGATTATAATAGGCTAAAACGTTATGGAATATGTTTATGTGCAGTTTCGGAGAGTTTGTTGGAGACGAATCGAACTGTACGAGTAAGCAGCTCTAAGGAAGTGGAATCACGCGTCGCAATTCCAGGTAAGGGAATTCTGTAAGTATATAGAGGTAGCTGCTCGTATTTTGTGGGTATATAGGGCTTTGGAAATGTGTATGCATTTATAGAAATGTGTTTGACAATGTATGGAAACTACTACGAGTATTTGTATGAGATTTGGTTGTTTGAAATGGTATTGTGAAGAAATGGGATAGTAACGCTAATAATTGCATAAATCAAGTGTTTTGAATGCTTTCACAAAACATGTGTTTTGTTTTGAACGAATTGATAGATAGGCTGGCTATTGTGGTTTGATGTTGTGTGATAGCACATGTGAAGTGCCAAATATGTTTTGAGTTGGTTTTGAAAGCTTATGAGCCACCTATCATGTTTATGTGAATTAAACAGTGCTGGAGCCTAGCTCGCACCGGGTATTGATGTTTTCATTTGTATGAAACGTGCTGGAGCTTAGCTCACACCTTGATTTGGAAACTATGATGATGTTTATAAATCGTACTGGAGCTTCTGCTTGTACGTGGCTTTTAAGTGGTTTTTCTTATGAGTATAATCGTACTAGAGCTATGCTCATACGTGGTCTCTTTATGATAGGATGTATGAGTCATGCTAAAGCTTTTCTCGCACAAGTTTGCACATTATGATACATATGAGGTCGTGAAAGTTGGTAAGATCCTCAAGCCGTACATCCTTAAGCCAACATCCTTAAGCCCAAAGAGGCTGGGAGGCTCTGTTAGGCGGGGAGGCTCGGTTCGATGGGGAGGCTCTCTTACGGTAAGAACCTTAAGCCCTACATCCTTAAGCTAACATCCTTAAGCCCGAGGAGGCGAGGAGGCTCTGTTAGGTAGGGAGGCTCTGTTCGAATGGGAGGCTCTCTTACGGAAGGATCCTTAAGCCAACATCCTTAAGCCTTGGAGGGGCGGGGAGGCTCTGTTCGGCAGGGAAGCTCTCCTACATGGGTACAGAAGGATCCTTAAGCCAACATCCTTAAGCCCTGGAGGGGCGGGGAGGCTCTGTTCGATAGGGAGGCTCTACTACATGGATATGGAAAATTCTTGGTATGGGGTAGGTAAGACCTACGAATGGTACCCCTAATCCCGATATGAGTCCACGGAGTATGATGTACCATGCTTATCACATGGACTACGATGTACCGCGCGATGGTTATGTGATGAGAAAGTCTGGCGAGGGATAATCCACCTTCGTGCCAGCACGATACCCCGCACACATGGATGCGTGTGGTCTGGGATGATTTATGATGTAGTTGGTCCATATAGGCACTTTTGATATAGTGACCTAGTTTTTATTACATATGTGTGATTGTGATTGTCTAAGGTAGACCCGAGGGAGGGGTCGAGCCTTGTGGGATTTGATTTGTGAAATGGTAATGATGTGTGTGATTGAGAAAATGGTTTGTGATGGGTTTGTATGTGTTTGAGAAAGACCTTTATGATGTGATTTAAAAAGGATGTTTCAAGTGAATTTCCCTTTTTATTATGTGATTTGACAATTGAGCATGAGATGGCTTGTACATGATAATTTACCATGTTTTATTATGCCAATTTACATGATTTAAATACATGATATATGTATACGCATATGGCATAGTTTTTTTTTCCTCATGCTCTGAACTATAAACGATTTATGCATTCACTATCAGCATGTAGATAGAGTAGTTATCTACCATGCTTGCATTGTTGCCTTACTGAGTGTGTGGTTTACTCATCCCTCTCTATTTTCCCCTTTTACAGAGCGTACATAGTGGCCCAGTGAAGACTGAGGCATTTTGGTTAAGACATCCGCTGCATCTCCATCACTCAAAGGTATATACACAGTGAGTCCTTTTTGTATCTAAACAATGTAAAAGCACAGTAGCCAATTGAAATGTAATTATGGGGGATGTAGATGGCAGTAATCATATTTTGTATAAATGAATTATTGACGTTCAAATGTACGACATCACTATTATTAACTGAGAATGAATATTGCAAGTGGATTACTATTGACTCACAGCCCAACTGTGTGTAGTGAGTTTGTTCATGACCGGGTAAGGTAACAATAAAAAGCGAAAAATTTATAATGATTTTCGGTAATAAGAGGATAAAATGGGTTGTGACAAAGGAGTTTCATCCATCTCCTTTGTCTCATGTTTAACTTCATTTGGTTGAATATATATCTCAGGCTCTTATGGTCAGTAAATATCTGGAACCTTTCCCCATAAAATTAATGCCGCCAGATTTTTTATGCAAACACCACTGCGGCTAACACCAAATCGTGTGTGGGGTAATTCCGCTCATGATCTTTTAGCTATCGCGAACCATAAGCGACCATTCTCCCATGCTGCATAAGCACACACCCCAATCCTTATTGAAAGGCATCACTGTATACTGCGAAGCCTCCGAGTCCATTTAGGATAGTCAACACAGGTGCTGTCGCTAATCTCCTTTTTAATTCTTGGAAGCTTTACTCACATTCCTCAGACAAAACAAAAGGAGTCTCCTTACGTGTGAGTTTAGTCAAAGGGGCAGCAATCCTGGAAAATACTTCAACAAACCTTCTATAATACTTTGCAAGTCCTAGAAAACTCTAAATCTCTATAACTGTCCTCGATCTTTCCCAATTAACTGCAACTTCTATCTTAGATAGGTCAACTGACACTCCGTCTTTAGATACAATATGACCAAGAAAAGCTATTTGATATAGCCAAAACTCACTCTTACTGATCTTTCCATAAAGCTGCCTATCTCTGAGTATCTGCAGCACAATCCTCAAATGCTATGCATGTTCTTCACGAGATCGACAATACATAAGGATGTCATCAATGAAGACTATCACAAACTGATCTAGATAGTCTCTAAATACCTCATTCATCAAACTCATAAAAAGCAGCACGGGCATTCGTCAAACCAAAGGGTATCTCTAAGAACTTGTAGTGGCCATACCTAGTTCTGAAGGTCATTTTCAGAATATCCTTTTTCTTGATTCTTAACTGGTGATAGCCCGATCTTAAATCAATCTTAGAAAAGATCGAAGTCCCTCTCAGCTGGTCAAATAAATCGTCTATTCTTGGCAGGGGATACTTGTTCTTCATCATAGCCTTGTTCAGTAATCTATAATCTATGCATAATCTCAGGCTACCATCATTCTTCTTTACGAACAACACTGAAGCTCCCCATGGCGACAAACTAGGCCTAATAAAACCCTGGTCAAGCAATTCCAGTAACTATTTCTTTAACACTTCCAACTCGACCAATGCCATCCTATAGGGAGGTTTAGAGATCGGTTGGGTATCTGGCACTAAATCGATAGTGAACTCCAGCTCTCTCTCTGGTGGTAAGCCAGGCAATTTATCAAGAAACACATCCGAAAACTCACATACTACTGGTATGTCCTCTATCCTCGGATGTTCTCGACTCATATCAGAGATTAGTGCGATGTAACCTTCACATCAATAATTTAATCAGTGTTTTATAGTGATATAACCATATCTTAAAATTTCTCACAACAAACTTTACACATTCTTCATTTCTTAATATTCAAATGTACACTAAGCTTTTCTGGTAGGGAGAAAGTTACAATCTTAGTGTAGCAGTCTAAACTCACACGGTTGGCCGCTAATCAATCCATCCCTAAAATCACATCAAAATAGCACATGTTTAACAACGCTAGATCTGCTAACATCATTCTATCTCCTACCTTGATCTCACACTTTCTGCATACCACATCAGTTCTCTGGGACTCACGTATAGGGGTATTTACATGTAAAATAAAATCTAGGGATTCATGTTTTAAACTCAATTTGCATGCACAATGTACATCAATAAAAGAATGTGTGGATCCCAAGTCAAATAACGCATGAGCCTCACGATTACAGACAAGAAGTGTATCTCGTATGGTCTCGGACGAAGTGTCTGCGATCTCTTTATCCAAAGTAAACACATGTCCTTCTGTGACCAGCTTCTTACCCTTATCAACAGTTGTAGCCTGTCTTTGGGGAATCAACCTCTGAGCCTGCTGTCTAAGAGGCTCTTGATAGTGTGGCTTTTATGGCTGCGGGTAATTCCTCACTCTATGACTCATGTCCCCGTATCTAAAACATCCTTGTATGGTTTTGGAACAACTTCCCTCATGTGGTCGGCCACAATCTCTACAAACTCTAACCTCTAGCCTGGCACTTCGAGGAGTCTTCATAACAATGGGAGGAACCTTGGGTCTGTCAACTCTTCCTCTCAGTCCCTCAAACTGTCTCCTCTTAAAAGAACCTTTTCGAAAGTCTGTGTGGGAGGTCACGAGTCACTTACCCTTATCTCTAGTCAAAATCTGGGACTCAGTCTAGGATTGTACAAACTCTAGTCCCCTCTTTACTTCTTGAGCTCATCTCAGAGCATCCTTAAACTCAGTGATACAGAGCCCTATCAACCGATCTCTAATAACGGACCTCAGTCTATACACAAATCGCTCTGTACAAAGCTCCTCATCCTTAAGGCTTTTTGGATCATACTTTAGTAGGGTTGTAAATTGGCTCTCGTACTCATCAACCGTCATATTGCCCTGAGTCAAGTTTAGAAATTCAGCATGCATTGTCCTTTGGGCAGCTCTCGACACATATTGAGTTCTAAATACCAACTGACATGCCTCTCAGCTAATCACCCCATGGCTAGTCGTCATTATACTTTGAGTGGTGCTCCACCAATCTCAGGCTTGTCCCTTTAACATGTAAGCACCCATACTGACCCTCTCAGCATTGGTGCATCCCAAAAAGTCAAAAATAACTCGCAACTCTGTCAGCCACTCCTGAACCTCTGCTAGATCTTTCACCCCTCTAAAAGCTGGTGGGTTAATCTTCAGAAATTCCCTCAATCGACCCTTATTCTGTCATCAACCTGGGACTGTACCGGAGGCTGTGTGGCAGGGGGTACCGGGTCAGTCTGTAATGGGGGTACGGGTGATCCTTGTGGTGGTGGAGGAGTCCAAACAAGTGTAGTACCCGACACATTAGCCCCAAAATGTTGTGTGAATAGCGCTGCCATCTGCTCGAATCCCTGCCGCACATCATGCTCTAGCCGATTCATTCGAGAGTTAAGACTCTTTGGCTATGGGCAGGTGGTGGAGGTGGTTGTGCCTGCCTCCCAGAACGTCCTCTTCTCCCCCTCATATCCTATCTCTTATGTGCCTGCGCGTACTCTTTAAACATCAATTATAATTCTACCCATTAAATTCAATTCATTACTAGACAATACAGACACTTGGGATGTAATCTATTTCCAATTACTCAACACTGGTAGTACTAGGCAACCTTTGCTCTCATACCAAGAAAATTTGTGAAAGCACAGAAGCTCAAAAAATAGGGTTAATTTAAAATTTTTCTTATATTAAACCTCTTACTCGGGTTGCATTCTTGTACAGTGTCATTTAATCACTTGTGTTTATATTAGATCATTAACCCCAAGATCACCCAATTTCTAGTTCATAAAATCAGTTACAAAATATCCAAAGGGAATCAATCCACAAAACACGATTTATTCTCCTCATATCGTCCTAATTACATCCCAAAAATACTTAACATAAATGTCTATATTACATCATTGTCTGGATACAAAATGAATTGAATTATACCTTGTGCTTGAACAATCGATAGGTTGGGGAGATCTTGTCCACCAGCCTGTATCATGTACGTGGCAGGCACTATCTCGCTCATTGCAAGAAATCTGGAGGGGGGAGGAAAAAGGGTGAGCTCTCAAAACGCTCAGTAAAGAGGATAAAGGAGATTTATAAAATCATCATCATAGCACAATATGATGGAAATATTCGAGCATGTAAAACGGTATAGAAATAACGGTGAAAACAATGGCATCGACATAATTCAGGTGATAAAGATCACAAATCATCATAACATCAAATCTCATTATGTGATAGAACTCACAGTTGTAAAGCATATCATTCATCAAAGAAATCAAGACTAGGCATTTAATAAAACTCAGATAAAATCATGGTCATAGGCACATCACATCAAATCAAATCACATCATCCCCTAGGCGGACATCCTCAACAGAGCGAAGCGTCGACATCAATACATGGCCATGATTCGCTGTAGACTTGATCAGAGTCGTACAACTACGGTCTTACATGCTATTCAAAGCAAGGCCCGATCTTACATGCTACTAGAGTAAGGCCACCCATCGCTACCAGAGCAGTGTCATCTCTCATTACCAGAACAGAGGTATCAACCTTACATGCTACTAGAGTAAGGCCACTCAACGCTATCAAGCAAAGTATCGATGTGCATTTCATGACACGCCTTAGTCTCAGTAAAATATGCCATTTTTGTATTAAAATCGTTTTGCCGTCACATAGAGCCCATAGTGGTGATTTCAAACCTCATTTTGAGTTATAACACGTTATATTTAGAGTTACAAAAAACTCATCAAAACCGAGCTCAAATCGGTAAAACACTCACTCGTTCATCAAAGAAACAATTCATCTCATTTCTCATAAACATGCTCATTTCATTAAACCTTTTTTATGCTATCAAAACGTTTTCAATCATTCAAAAACTCACAAGCACAAATGGTTTATTTCCCTTACCTCTTACACCTTGAGTGGTACAATATCCTCCTGTCCTCGGACTAGCCTCGTTTCCCATGTTAGATTCTTGAACTGTCTAAACATCATCAAATTGTAAATATTCATCGTTCACATTTCTCTTTTCACCTCATTTGTTCCTATACCTGTACTATATCCAAGTTACCATTCTTAACACATACATTATCTCAAAACTTCTTCTACATCTTAATCATCACTTTAGCTACCTCATAATCAATACAAGTTATCCACATTTCATTTTCCAACTATACTCATTGGGTGTTTCCCTCATGACTTAGACATTTCCAACCAAATATATAGATATATATATATATATATACATACATATATCCATTCACCAATATATATAAAATGATAATGCTTAAGAAAACAAGGATCTTGTGAGCTCACCTAGCTGTCTCCTCTTGACCAAACTTATAGAATGCTTGCCTTTTTTTCTTTGTCAAGTCCAATCCTTGATTTTCTAGTATGTTGTTCTCTTCACCAAGAGGAACAACTTTGTCTCTTACCCCTTTGTCTTATTATGTATAAAATATGGTGAATCTAGAGAGAAAGCTTGGTTTGGGTGAAAATGGTGAATGTTGAGGTTTTTAGTGAGAAAGGCTCAGTTTCCAGGCAATTTTGTGATTCTTATATAAGTAGAGAGTATGAGATCGATCTGGCATTGATGGAGATCGATCTCTGCTTGATTCAACTGCTCCAACTGCTCCAACTGCTTCATTAACAACTATAAGATCGATCTGACAGATGGTGGAGATCGATCTATTCTTCTAAGTCGAGATCGATCTGGCTGAGGGTAGGGATTGATCTCTTCAAGGTTGAGACTTAAGGAGATCGATCTGCCTGCCTACTTTTGCACATTTTTTGCATTCTGGAGCCATGAGATCGATCTCTCTTCCGTTAGAGATCGATCTGGCCTTCACAGATCCTACTACTACTGCATAAATACCACAATCTACTCCATAATCCATATTTCAATTCATACACATTTAAGACTTAAAAACTTCATCTTCATATACTTCATTATATTTAAAACTTGTGTATACATCGATATAACATAATTACATTATTCACAATGCAAATCTCATGACTAAGGTACATAAAATTCTCAGGTCTCACAGAGATTTTTGAGATATGCATCACGTAGTACTTGAGTATATTCTCGTACTTGATTTTAATGTGATTTATACATGATAGAGTACTGGGAGCATTGCTCGTACTCAGTTTTCATTGATTGATACATTATAGAGTATTGAGAGCATTCTTATACTCAGTTTTACATGATGGAGTACTAGGAGCTTTGCTCATACTCAGTTTTATATGATATAGTACTAGGAGCATTAGTCGCACTAGATTTATGTGACTTATGTATGTGGTCGTGTTGGGAGTTACTCGCACGTACCAATTTTGAAAGAGATAGCATGAAATAGCCATGTTAGGAGCCTGTGCTGGCTGTATGTCACACCGATTATATGCTCACACGTATAATATTTTGAGATATGGTCGAGGGCTATCGAAAATAGTACCCATAGTATGAGAGCTAAGACTTATGGCAAGCACCCCGACTATGAGGTATATCCATGGTATGAGGGCTAAGACTTATGGCAAGCACCCCAACCATGTGGATTGGGTCTATGGAGTACTTGTACCGTGTATGCCACATGGAGTACGATGTATCATGAGTTCACGATGAGAGAGAGAGAGAGAGTTGTTGGCTAACAGTTAGGATTTGATCCACCTCCCGTTGCAGTATATGTAAGGCCCTACACACTAAGATCTATGTAGCCTGGGAGCACGAAAATGAGTTATGATCATAATCTCAGAACATGTAATCGCCTATCTCATTTCGTTTCATCACTTTAGATTTCTTGAATGAATTATCACATGGTTTTATAATTTGAACATGTGAATTTGTGTGTGATAAAGGGTAGCCCGAGGGATAGGTGAAGCCCCGATTTCCATGTTTTAAACATGATGATATGCCATATTATTTTGATTTAATTGAATGGCATGATAAATGTGAATTTTTTGAAATTATATGAGAAATGCAATGTTTTGCATAAACTGTTGAGATTATTAAACCAGTATGTTTTCAGTTTTATAACTGATGATTTATATCTATATGTATATATTGCATAAATGTTTAAATAAAGACACATGCTTTAGATATGAATTGATAAGGAAATGATTTGAAGGCATGAGCATTGTATTTTGTAGATAGTGTGGTTATCTTCTTGCTCACCTGATTTTCTTACTGAGCTATGAGCTCACCCCCTTTTTATTTCCCCTGTCTACAGAACGTTCACAGTAGTTGGACACGACTGAGAACTGGTATTGTTTGATCCGTTGCATATCCATCTTACGAACGGTATACACATTTGCAACGTTTTGTACTGAACAATGAAAAAGCACAATTATATAAAGGAATGTACCGTCAGGGATGTATATGTACAAGTATTTGTAATAATGTATATGAGATTACGTTTTAAGAAAAGAGTGCTCACAATCAATAGATAATTGTAATGACATGTATGCATGTTATGGAATGAATATGGATTGGGTGACTAATATCGAATCACAGCCCAATGGTTTGGTGATTGAATGGTGACAGAAGGAAAGGTAAGTAAAATGCGAAAAACTTGTAGTGGTTTTTGGTAAGTCACGGGAAGGTCGTGACATATGATATATGATATATATTATTCGAATGTGTTTGATTTGCTTTCCGAAGCTAAGCATGTTTCGATATATATTTGTTTTCTGAAGCTTTGTATGAAAGTATCCGAAAGTGATTTAAAGTATGAAATGCATTTTAAAAGTTTTCTATTTTCTTTATGTTTTGATACTAAGACTGTTTTAAATGCATTTCTTACTGGGTTTTCCAGAAGCTCACCCCATTTCTTTACTTTTACAAATTATTTCCAGTGGTCTTTCTACGCCTGCCATGTATTCGACATAGGCTGGTGGATACAACTCTCTCCCCAAACTACCTTTGGTACATGTTAAGGTATACTCCTGTTCTTATTACCAGACATCCTATATAGCATAGACACTTTTGTGTAAAATATATTTTGGGATGTAATCTATATAAGTGTGTATGTAACTTTGTTAATTGACAGTTTATACAATAAAATATCATTTTGAGGTATAAAGGAAATGGAATGGAATTATGATACCGAAATCATTGTTGATTATGAAAAGAGATTAAAAGCAACTACTTTGGGATTATAAATAGTATTTTTAAATATGGCAGGGAGGTAAGTTCATGAAAAAGTTGTTATGCAGGCAAATTTTCGTTAAAATGAAAGGTTAAGTAATCGGCACTGAACAGGAATGGAGCTTAAATAACAAATTAAGTTAAAAAAATTAGCTCTAATTTACATGTTTCCAAGACGTTACAATAGCTTTTCCACCTTGTCTTTGATCTTCTCTCTTTGTATTTATCTCCACTAAAAGGCTTCAATTTAAATGCATCAATTAACCTTGAAGTAATCCTACTCCTACTAGGAATAGGATTTCCTAGTTTTTAGTGTTGACTTTGTAAGGACTTTTGACCCATCAAACGAACTCCGACTAAGGTGATCTTATACATTTTGGAAAGCTTGAGAAGTCCTTTACAACATTTATGGGACATCATCATCATAAATTCATTTTCCAAGGTAAAATTATCAAAATACCTCTACTAATTAGAAATTACAAGATTTGTCATTTTAGCTCCACATTCTTCTAAAAGCTTATTTTTGTCACCTAAAACATAAAATAAATATTAGCAATCTGTTTTAGGCACAAAATATAATTAGAAAAATAATATTAAGCAATATAAAATTAATATTTTTGCCACTTATCAAATAATAATGCTCCATTTTAGAAGCAAATTAAATGCACATAGACAATGTCGTGTGATGAATAACTTGGCTATTATAATGCATGCATTCCACTGAGAACTTGGTTAATTAATCTGAAAACCTACTCTTCGAGTAATATAGCAAAATGCCTATTACGTATAAGCATTTCTTGCTTTCCGCACCTTAATCAAGATGAGGTCTAACATTCTGTATAGAAACCTGATAAATCGAAAGAATCATATTGATTAAAAGCATACTATAGTAAATTTTGCTTAATCAAAAAGGTCACTCACACAAATACCTAAATCAAAAAAATGTGAAAGAACCATAACCTCACAAAACATGAGATGTAATATTTGCTATCAATAGTCAATAATGTTCCTCCAACTAGATGACTTGCAATTAAAAATCTCCTTCACATCTACAAAATATTGACAAGCTAAACCAAATTCTAACAAAACCCTAAAACTAAAAATTAACATAAATTAAACCATAGAAATCGAAAAACTGAGTTTTTTGAAAAGTGAACCTCTTATATGTTGGAATCAAATAAGGTAACCAAAAAATGTCCTTTAAATCTATAAAAAAACATGAAAAACAAAAAAAATATACAGAATAAAAACAAAAAATAACATAAAATAAACTTCGAAATTAAGTTACATTACGTGATTCATAAATGGAAATGATTAATTATCACTTCTATACCGGTTTCATGGTGATTCATCTACCAAAAAAGTATATCTAAATGGTTTTCTATGGTTTTTTTGGCAAAATGATCGATTTGTGCCCCAACATTTGCGAGGTTGTTTAATTTGGGACCTCAACTTTTAATTTCAACAAATTAGGACATAACATTTTTTAGATGTATCAATTATAGACTTTTGTAGATAAAAAATGAATTGTGTTCTACACACGGCCTATAGGAAAGTGATGACTTAAGCTATCTTATGTGGCATAAAATTGTCGACGTGGCAGCTGACATGGCAATGACATAGCGGCTGACATGCCATCCATCTTATTATTTTTGTTTTTACTTGTTTTTAATAAAACTAAAAGGGTTTAGGTAAAATGTATAAATTTATTTTGTAAAATCAAGACTAAAAAAAAACTTTTTGTTCGAGAAACTAAAAACCTATTTAGGGAATTTGGGGATGAAGGTTTTCAATCTAATTTTGGATTAAATTTTGGGGTTTAATGTTTACAAATTTTGATCTTATCTCAATCATCGATTTAGCTAACCTTTTCCTTTCACTCAATCATTCATGCTTTCTATAGTTACCATTGAGAAATTGTGTAATTTTTAGGTTTATTTGTTGTTTAGTATAGTCAAATTAATTTATTGTTGTTATTTATTGTGTAAATGCAAATTGGGTGATTAATTTATGTCTAATTTGTTGTTGTGTATATGTAATTAGAAAATAAGTGTTTACTTTCTCTATTTGTTATTGTTATTAATGTTATGTTAGTTATTTTTTAAAATATATGATTTTAATCAATAATTATAATTCGTTTCACAGAGTGTTAAATATATTTGTATGATTTATGCCATTGTCTTTAATGTATACTACGTACATTTTGTTTTTTACTAGTAGGGATGACTTTTGAATTAAGCATAATAAGGTTTCATTATGGTGGAACCTTTATTGGTGAAGGTCAAGCATTGGAGTATAAGGATAGGTATGTTGATGAGCTAACATTCAATCTTGATAAGGTTAATTATTTTGAGTTACTAAATACATGTAAGGAAGTTGGCTATGTGAACATAAAAAGAATATTTTAGTTAAAGCTTGGGAAAACACTAGGTAGTGGGCTTAGGTTAGTTTGGGATGATGATAGCACCCTTGATATGATAAAATATATGGTAGATAATAGAATTATAGATGTGTATATAGATCATGGTGCAGATAAGGCTGTTGAGATAGGTAGCTTGCTGCCACCAAGTCAGCTTGATGAGGTTATAAATAAAGATATAGAAAATGAGGCAGGATATGAAGATTTAAGAAACAAGTCAGGAAATGAAGAAGTAGAAAATGAAGAAGCTAGCCAAGATAGGGTTGTTGATGCTAATGTTGTAAATGAAGATGAAGTTGATGTAGATGTTTAATATTTAAGTGGCAGTGAAGATAAAGAATTAGTTGATGCTAGAGCCAAATTTAAGAAGATGAGAACTGAGAATGGAAAAAGTAGGACCAAAAAAGGGGTGAGATAGTGAGCACACCTGTAATCGTGGTTAGGGATAGGTTTATACCATAATTAGGCTCTGCCTCATTAGGGAAGAAAAACAATAATGAGCCTGTTAGTGAAAAAAGTTATGAGAATGACTACTTTGACTCAGATTAATATGGTGATCCTGTTGATGATAGAGAAATGGTTGAGGATGCTTCTAAGAGGAAAGCCAAGTTTCTAGTCATGATCCTACTGCAACCCTTACATAGAATCAAGCATCTTATTTGACAATTCTAAATAATTGAAACATGTTGTGTCATTGATGTCTATAAAACAAATAGGGTAATAGTTTGGGCTAAAAATAGTAGCACTCATGTTAGAGGTAAATGTGTTGCAGAGTAATGTCTTTGGGTAATTTATGTAGCTTATGATAAAAAACTACAGTCCTTTCAATTGAGAACTTATAATGATGTTCATGATTGCACTAGGGTGTTTAGAAAATCGAGGCTTACTCAATCTTTATTGGTTGAGTTATACTTGGATAGGTTTAAAAACAATCATTTCATTAAGAATACAGAGGTACAGAGAACAGTGAAGGATGATTATGATGTAGGGGTGAACATCGGTATGGTAAGAAGAGCTAAAATGGAAGTAGTTGATAGAGTTATTAAAAATTATAAAGAAGAGCTTAGTCTTTTGTGGGATTATGCCAATGTACTTAGGGTTTCCAATCCTAGTAGAACAGTGAAAATGTGTAACGACCCTTTTTATGGTAAAATATAGTTGAGCTACGAGTCGACGCTAGTCAATCACTACTTTTTTATTTCTATATGCTATAAGTCCACAACATTAATTTAATTCTCCAGGACTATACATATATTTTCACATGTCTGTATTTGAATACATTTACATCCCCAATGTTTACAATTTACATCACTATGTAAAGTAAAGTTCAGATACAAAAGACTTATACATATGTATACCTTTACACCAAAAAGAGTTGCGATGACAATGTAGTGCAGGAATGCCACGGACACTTTACTTGAAGTAATCTATGGAAGGAAAGGAAAGGGTGAGCTAACTCGCTCAGTAAGGAAATTATGTAAGCGGTAGACAACTATATTATCTACATGCTTATAATGCATGCCTTGATCAGTTATAAAACACTGTAAAACACTTTCATTCAATTTGATTTGATAACGCTAACAACGATTTGCACTCTAAGCACT
The DNA here is from genome assembly GCA_033439115.1 of Firmiana major. Taxonomy (NCBI): domain Eukaryota; kingdom Viridiplantae; phylum Streptophyta; class Magnoliopsida; order Malvales; family Malvaceae; genus Firmiana; species Firmiana major. The sequence continues at coordinate 37,465,042 of CM065909.1, forward strand.
TTTCTTTGAAAAATACTTTCAATACGATTCATTTTCAATACGATGCTTTCGATTTAATACACTTTATAAAACAGTAACATTTAATGCAATCAATAATGATAAAACACCTTACATTTCTTTTCAATGCATATAAATCACTTTCAATACTTTCAATTCTCTTTCAATACGATCATTAAATGATAAAACGATTAAATGACGATTCCATAAAACAATCAATTTTGATTCAGTCAATTCAATAAACAATATTCAATTTCACTGAAGACTAGGTTGGGATTCAAAAAATGATACGATGGACATATGGTTACAATCAGTGATCCCAAGCATCACGGATCAGGTGTGCAAGTGTATTAAGTACTTAGGAAGGATGGTCAGTCCAACCCATTAGCCAATCAGTACACTTCACTAGTCTGGAGACTTATAACATGGTACAACATACTCCATGTTATTTACACGGTACAACGTACTCCGTGGACCACGATTTGATACAATATGCTTAGAAGCTACTTGAGTGTACGCAGGATTTACTACCCCGACATCAATAATCAACCAATGCCTTATCTCAAAATCAAATACGAGCAGGTTAGTGTGACACATAGTCTACACGAAGGCTCAAGCATGGTTTCACTCATAAAATCGTTAGGTGGCTCGATACTATTTAAAACGGTTCAAAAATCGAAGTTCCCACCCAAAACGGAACAAAATAGAAAAATAGGTGGAAACTTCCCGTTGGGTTACCCATCATGGAAATTGCTCCCACCCAAGCATGTTTAACTTCGATATGTGTGTGTTTTTATGCAGAAATAAAAACCAGAGCTAACCTATCCCAGTACAGTTATAAAAAGTAGTAGACGATAAAATAATATGTCAATGCAATTGTGAGACCCCGTATATGTATAGTTGTAATGTGTCTAAATGGATCAAATGAATGTGAAGCATAAGTGATGTAAAGTCCATAAATTTGATGTACACCCTTTTAATAAGAGTATGTGATGTACGTAAAAGTTTCATTATGTATGAATATGAAGGATTGGACTGTTGGATGTGATGAATGTGAGTGGAATAGAAAATGAGTCGTGTGTTAAATGGACTGAAGTTATATGAATCTAAATACTTCCATTTGGTTTTATATTGTATATCTTTGGATATACAATGAATGCACACAAGTTTCAATGTGTATAAGGTATGAATGAATGTCATTTTTAAGTCTTAAAGGTGGTTGAATGAGAGAATGACTATAGCAGCAAAATTGAGGATGTTGGTATGAATTAGTGCAGAAAATCTACAGAAAAATGAAGTTGGATGAAGGCCAGATCAGTCCCATGCAAAGAGTGATCGATCTCATGGCCTGAAGAATGAAGAATTAAGCAATGCTGGGAGAGGCGGATCGATCTCACACAATGTAGATCGATTTCCTTAGCTCTCGGGTTGGAGCAGATCGATCTCCTACCTTAGGCAGATCGATCTCCGTTAGCTACTGGAAAGAGAAGATTGATCTCCCCTCAATACAGATCGATCTCCCTAGCTCTCTACCTAGAAACAGATCGATCTCTAACCCCTGACAGATCGATCTCCTACCTTCGAAATAGAGTGAAAAAAGGGATTTTAAGAGGACCAGATCGATCTCCTTCTCATGGAGATCGATCTCATCAAGCAATTTTATAAATAGGAGCACTTAAAATCTGCAATCCACTGAAACACACTTCACCCTCTCCATTTTTCACCCAAAACCTAGTTTTCTCTCTCTAAAATCACCCTATTTCCATTAAGATTTGAGAGAAAGCTATTGATACAAAGTTGTTCATCTTAAAGAAGAGAACAACATAGTTTGGAATCAAAGCCTCACATATTGGATTGAAGGAGCAAAGGACATTCTCATTTGGAGGAAGAAGAGAAACTAGATTGGTAAGTTTCTAATACTCCAGCCCAAGTACATTGGTCTACTTGTTGATTTTGAAGTTGATTTGTATGTGTATTGATGAATGAAATCACCTAGAAAGTATTAGAACTAATATGACATAGAAAATGGAATAAGTTTAGTGTGAGAAAGGGTAAATTTAGATGAATTGGTGATTTATGGGATTTGCTAAGTTGTCATGATTAGAAAAGGGTAAATGAAGCTACATTGTGGGTTGAGGGAAATTATGAGAAATGAGCACATGTAGTGCTTGATGATATGCCATAGTGAAGAAATTTATGAAATATGAACACTATGGGCCTAAAGGGAACCATAAACTTGATATATGAATAGAGAATCGAAATGAGATCTTATAAGTATTAATGGAGGCTATAGGTTGAATCGACTATAGCAAACACAAGAGTTGTATTATATAGACTAAATCGATGTGATTTATAATTATGTGCATGTCACGACCCGAAAGCGCAGAAAATAAGGCTAATTTAAAACTTTTTTACTCATCAATTCACAATTAAGGGTGCATTCCTGTGCAGTGTCATACATCATCATAATTATCATGCCTCAGGATCTCATCATAATATAGTATCCTATATATTACTCGATTCCAAGTTAATTAATCCTAATACATCCCGTACATCATTATACAATGAATGTCTGTAAATATAACTCTAGTCTGGGTACATGAATATTAAATATCTACCTCAATACACAAAATACGGCCTGGAGCTCAAGTCCTCCACTAGCCTCTAACCCGTACGTCGCAGGGAACTCACTTCACTTGAAGCGATCTGAGGGGAAGAGAAAACAGGGTGAGCTTCCAAATCGCTCAGTAAGGGGGGGTAAGGGAACTCAGTTATATAAACCATATCACACATCACAAATATGTATTTGTTTATGAAGCTCATTTGAAATCGTAGCATGAAAGTTCTCAAAACATCATCGTCTCATAACTCATAAATCAGGTGAAAACATGAAGGTAAAAAGGCTCAATATCGAGCACTCACAAGCATGTGTAAATATATACGATAATGGCTATTCTCAAAATACGTGATAAAAAACACCTCAGTAAATAGCACGTGACAAGGTCACAAAACACAACTCATGTGTAAAACGAGACTAGGCAATAAAACTCAATTAAAACTCGTCACGGCACATCAAATATGTAATCTCCTCTGGGTGCGCATCCCAAGCATCCTTGTATAGAGAGAACGTCGACAATATGGTCGTATGCATGATATATTGGACTTATATTTTACCAGAACAAGGCCCGGCCTTACATGCTACCAGAGCAATGCCTCGCCTCATGCACACTATCACGTGGTCCCTGGGTCGGTTCCCAGGCGGCCCACTCTCTCGGTCTTACATGCTACCAAAGCAAGGCCACCCAGCGTTACCAGAACGGGGGACATCTCACGTTACCAAAACGGAGGCATCTCTCGTCACCAAAACGGAGGCATCTCTCGTTACCAAAACGGAGGAATATCGGACTTACATGCTACCAGAGCAAGGCCTCCTAACGCTACCAAAGCGGAGGAATAATCGGACTTACATGTTACCAGAACAAGGCCTGTGGTCCCTTGGTCGGTTCCCATGCGTCCCACTATATCGGTCTTACATGCTACCAGAGCAAGACCCGATGTGTATTCAACATGACACGCCTAAGTCTCAATCATTAGCCATTATCTTATAAAACGTTATGCCTTCACGCAGAACTCATAATGGTTTTCTCTCATAAAACTCATTTAAAACATTTGTGTACTCAACACAAAACATATTAAAACCGAGTTCCAACCGGCAAAACACGCACACATTTTTTCAAATCTCAATATCGCCTTAACGTAGAGCCCAATTTACCTTTCATGCAAACTCAAAGGTTTATAAAGCAATTTCACACTCAACTTATAAACTCATAAAATAATGGGCTCCAACCGGCTATAAAAACCGTGTGCAATTATATCACAACACAACACCAAACATGCTTGTATTCTCAAATCATGGTTCATGCTACAAACAGTTCATCAAAACACATACATAAATGGTTTAGTTTTCCCTTACCTCTTTGCACCTCGTATAGTGCAATCGTTTCCTCCGTATCACGGACTAGCCTCGCATTCCACTCTGGAACTCCGAGCTGTCCAAACAATGTTAAAACATCAATACTCATTATCACATTAACCTCAATTCTCAAAATCGAGCATAATTGCTCATAACACCTCAAATTTCTCAATTCTCATAACTCCATCACAAACCACAATCTCGCTCACAACACCTCAACATTCTATATTTCCTATGCCACAATATCTATGCTAATACACCACATTGTCTAAATCTCAATTTATAGCTCAAAAATTCCTAAATTTACCAAAGTTGCTAAATATCATCATCACTCCAACTACATTGTAGTTTCATCAATCCCTAATCATTTTTCAGCTATTTCAACACAATGCCAACAACCATTATCACCAAAATCATCTCAAATATAAGGATCGAGGTTTAGAAATTACCCAAAACTTGTGGAGAGCTTATCTCTTGCCTCGATTCAATCCGTCTTTCGATTTCCAAGTATGTTGTTCTCCCTTGGATGAGGAACAACGTTCCTTCTTGCCACAACTTCTGATTTGGACGAAAATGGGTGCTTTGGATGAGTGAGAAAGCTAGGGCTCAGTGAAAATAGGGTTTGGAAGAGAGAGAAAATGAAATTGCAGGAGAAAGCAAGGGTTCCTTATATAGACGGAGGGTAGGAGATCGATCTGGCTCTTGATGAGATTGATCTGCATTTGAATTTGGGGACGATTTGGGGTAATTTATGCCTAGGAGATCGATCTGTCGAGGGGTGAGATCGATCTCTTTATGGCTTTATGAGATCGATCTGCTCCTTGAGGAGATCGATCTTCTCCCAAACAGAAACATTTGGAGATCGATCTTCTCTCAAACAGAATTATAAGGAGATCGATCCTCTTCCATTGGAGATCGATTTGCTCCTTAAATTCCTCCTTCTTTGTCATTTTTAACTCACCAGATCGATCTCTCATTCTCCCAGATCGATCTGTCCTCATAGCTTCATACTTATTTTAAACACTTATCATATAAATCTCCAATTAGCATTCCCACAATTCACTTAGCTCAATAAATTATACTTCAAGTTCATATTACATAATTAAAATATGTCTGAAATTCTCAGATCTCACATCCTCCCCACCTTAAAAGAATTTGGTCCTCCAAATTCAACTTAACTAATCAAATAGATGGGGGTATTTCTCCTTCATGAGGTTCTCTAGTTCCCACGTTGCCTCTTCCCCTGAGTGATGTTTCCACAAAACTTTCACTAATGGGATGCTCTTGGTTCTCAGTACCTTCTCCTTTCTATCGAGAATCTGGACGGGTTCCTCAGTGCAGCTCATGTCCTCCTGTATCTCCATCTCATCATACTCTATAACATGAGAAGGGTCCGGGTGGTACTTCCTCAACATAGACACATGAAAGACGTTGTGTATTCCGAACATCTGTAGGGGTAATGCCAATCTGTAGGCTACCTCTCCCACTCTCTCAAGAATCTTGAATGATCCTATGTATCGAGGACTCAATTTTCCTTTCTTCCCAAATCGCACAATACCCTTACTCGGTGATACTTTCAGAAATACTGCATCACCAACATCAAACTCGAGTGGCCGTCTACGCACATCCGCGTAGCTTTTCTGTCTACCCTGTGCAGCCCGTAGCCTCTCACATATGAGTTTCACACTCTGTACAGCTTGCTCAACAAGCTCGGGAGCATTTATCTTTCTGTCACAGACTTCTTCCCAAGCTACAGGGGATCTACACCTCCTACCCTATAGAGCCTCAAAGGGTGCCATTCCAATACTTGCATGATAACTGTTATTGTACGCAAACTCTGCTAGGGGCCGGTGATCATCCTATGATCCCTTAAAATCCATGTACACGCCCTCAACATATCCTCCAGGGTCTGAATAGTCCTCTTTGACTGACCATCTGTCTGAGGATGATAGGCGGTACTAAAACTCAATCAAGATCCCATGGACTCCTGAAACTAGGTCCAAAATCTGGAAGTAAACCGAGAATCTCTATCAGAAGTAATACTCACTGGAGCCCCATGTAATCTAGCTATCTCGCTGACATACAGCTCAGCTAAGGCATCCACAGTATCTGTGCTCTTGATGGCAAGGAAGTGGGCACTCTTGGTCAATCTATCCACAATGACCCATATCGCATCACAACCTCTTTGGGTCCTCGATAAACCCATAATAAAATCCATGGTGACATGCTCCCATTTCCATGTAGGTACAGGTAAGGGCTGTAGTAGTCCTCCAGGCTTTCGATGCTCAGATTTCACTTGCTGGCATACTAAACACCTGGCCACATACTCTGCCACGTCTCGCTTCATACCACTCCACCAATACACCTTTCTCAAGTCTCGATACATCTTAGTACTCCCTGGGTGCATGGTGTATCGCGAGCAGTGAGATTCTCTCAGTATCAGTCTCTTTAGGGTATCATCGTCCGGTACACAAATCCGTCCTCTGAATCTCAACAATCCATCGTCACTGACTGTGATATCCGACTGCGAACTCTGTTCAGCTTGACTAACCATATCTATCAACCTCTGATCACTACGCTGCCCAGTTCTAATCTGATCCATGATCCTAGGCTCTATCCGCAAGCTAGACAAAAATCCAGTCTCTACCCCTTTAACTCTGATCCGAAGTTCGGCGAACTGCTCTAACAAATCCCATTCCCTGATCATCATAGTAGATATCATGCTCTTCCTGCTCAGGGCATCAGCAACTATATTCGCCTTACCCGGATGACATAGAATCTCGCAGTCATAATCCTTAAGGAGTTCCATCCATCTCCTTTGTCTCGTGTTTAACTCTTTCTGATCAAAGAGATATCTCAAACTCTTGTGATCAGTGAAGATCTGGAATCTTTCCCCATATAAGTAGTGTCGCCAGATCTTCAAAGCAAATACCACAGCGGCTAACTCCAAATCATGCGTGGGGCTCATGGTTTTTCAACTGTCGCGATCCATATGCGACCACTCTTCCGTACTGCATGAGCACACACCCCAATCCTTGATGAGATGCATCACTATACACCGAAAATCTTCCTGATCCCTCAAGAATAGTTAACACAGGTGCCGCTATCAATCTCCTTTTTAACTCCTGAAAACTAAGCTCACATTGATCAGTCCATATGAACGGAGTCTCCTTACGCATGAGTTTAGTCAAAATAGCGACAATCCTTGAAAATCCTTCCATAAATCTCCTGTAATACCCTGCCAAACCAAGGAAGCTTCGTACCTCAGTAACTATCCTCGGTCTCTCCCAACTAAGCACAGCTTCTACTTTACTTGGATCCACTGATACTCCTTCCTCTGAGACTATATGACCAAGGAAAGCTATCCGGTTCAGCCAAAACTCACACTTACTAAGCTTTCCATATAATTGCTTATCTCAAAGTATCTGAAGTACTAACCACAAATGCTGTGCATGCTCCTCATATGAACGAGAGTATACCAGGATATCATCAATAAAGACTATCACAAATTTATCTAGATAGTCTCTGAACACTTCGTTCATCAACCTCATAAATGCAGCAGGGGCATTCGTCAATCCAAAGGACATCACCAGAAATTCATAATGGCCATACCTTGTCCTGAAGGCCGTCTTGGAAATATCTTCTTCCTTGACCCTCAATTGGTGATAGCCCAATCTCAAATCAATCTTAGAAAAGACTGAGGCCCCTCTCAGTTGATCAAGTAGATCATCAATCCTGGGCAGTGGGTATTTATTCTTCACCGTGGTATTATTCAACAGCCAGTAGTCTACGCATAATTTGAGACTACCATCCTTCTTCTTGACAAATAAAATCGGTGCTCCCCATGGTGAAACACCGGGCCTAATCAATCCTTGATCTAATAACTCCTGTAGTTGTTTCTTCAGTTCCTCAAGTTCCACTAATGCCATCCTGTAGGGAGGTTTAGAGATCGGCTGAGTATCTGGTACTAAATCAATGGTAAACTCCAGCTCTCTCTCTGGTGGCAAACCTGGCAGCTCATCTAGGAAAACATCCGGGAATTCACACACCACAGGTATATCCTCAATCCTCGGATGTTCCCGCTCATCGTCTGAGATGAGTGTTTCGTAACCTTCACATGAACAATCATATTTAATACTCTCAAAAATAATATTAAAATCCTCAAATTACTTACTAGAATTCCACATATTCATTTCCTCAATATCTCAGCCGTACACTGTAAGGTTCAGGTAAGGAGAAAGTTACAATCTTAGTGTAGCAGTCTAAACTCACTCGATTGGTTGCCAACCAATCCATTCCCAGAATTACATCAAACCCATGTATATTCAACATAATTAGATCTGCTAACATCACTCTATCTCCCACCTTTATTTCACATCCTCTACAGATTAACTTCGTTCTCTGGGATTCACGCATAGGGGTATTTACATGTAGTACATACTCTAGAGGTTCAAACTTCAAATTTAAACTACATGCAAAATGCTCTGAAATAAACGAATACGTGGATCCTGGATCTATCAATACATGAGCCTTATGATTACAGACAGAAAGTGTACCTCTTATAGTTTCTGCTGAAGTGTCCGCAGTTTCCTTATCCAGGGCAAACACACGTCACTGTGCCATCGGTTTCTTCCCTTTCTCAGCAGCAGTGGCCCGTCTCTGGGGATTCACTCTCTGAGGCTGCTGTCTAGCAGGCTCCGGAGCATGTGGTATCTGAGGTTGAGGACAGTCTTTCACTCTGGACCCATGTCACCACATCTAAAACATCCACAGATCGACCCAGTACAACTTCCCTCATGCGATCGGCCACAGTCTCTAAAAACCCTTATCTCCGGCCTGCCATATCGAGGCGTCACCTTGATAATAGGATAAACTCTGGGCCTCTCCAATCTGCCATTCTGTACCTCAATCCTTCCTCTCCTGAAGGAACCTCTCCGAACATCTGCTTGAGACATCGCTGGCCTCTTACCTTTGTCCCTAATCACTGCTCCAAACTCATTCTGGGACTGTACAATTTCAATTCCCCTCTCAATCTCTTGTGCTCGTCTCAGAGCATCTCCAAACTCAGTAATACATAACCCAATCAATCGATCTCTGATTATGGGCTTCAATCCATACACAAATCTCTCTGTGCAAAGCTCTTCATTCTTGAAAGTCTCTGGATCATATCTCAGCAGAGCGGTAAATCAGCTCTCGTAATCATCTACAGACATGTCACCCTGTACCAAACTCAAAAACTCAGCTTGCCTCCTTCTCTGGGCAGCTCGTGGTACATATTGGGCTCTAAAGGCTGTCTGGAACTCTTCCCCACCAATCACATCCTGGTGGGACATCAAAAGACCCTCGGTAGTACCCCACCAATCTCGAGCTCTCCCTTTCAACATATAGGCACTCATACTGACCCTCTCAGCATCGGTGCACCCCAGATAGTCGAATATAACTCTCAACTCCGTCAACCACTCCTCAGCCTCTGTAGGATCCTTCTTTCCCCTAAATGCAAGTGGATTCATTTTCAAAAAGTCCTTCAATCGGACCATACTTCTTTCATCAGGCTGAGTGATAGAAGGGATTGGGAGTATGGGAGATCCTTGTGGTGGTGTAGGAGTAGTACCTGAGGCATTAACTCCAAAGTGTTACGCGAATAACACTGCCATCTGCTCAAAACCTTACCTCACATCGGTCTCAATCCGATTAAATCGAGAGTTAGGACTCTCTGGTTGTGGGACAGGTGGCGGAGGGGACTCTGCCTGCCTCCTCGAACGACCTCGTCGTTTACTCATTCTCTATCTCAACTCGTCTCCTGTCCGTACATATCAAAATCGATTAAAATCTCAATCCTCAGATTCAGTTCATGACCAGACTATTACAGACACTTGGGATGTATTCTATTTCACTTAACCGACACTGACGTACTAAACACCCTAAGCTCTGATACCAAGAAAATGCTGTCACGTCCCGAAAGCGCGAAAAATAGGGCTAATTTAAAACTTTTTTACTCATCAATTCACAATTAAGGGTGCATTCTTGTACAGTGTCATACATCATCATAATTATCATGCCTCAGGATCTCATCATAATATAGTATCCTATATATTACTCGATTCCAAGTTAATTAATCCTAATACATCACGTACATCATTATACAATGAATGTCTATAAATATAACTCTAGTCTGGGTACATGAATATTAAATATCTACCTCAATACACAAAATACAGCCTGGAGCTCAAGTCCTCCACTAGCCTCTAACCCGTACGTCGCAGGGAACTCACTTCACTTGAAGCGATCTGGGGAAGAGAAAACAGGGTCAGCTTCCAAATCGCTCAGTAAGAGGGGTAAGGGAACTCAGTTATATAAACCATATCACACATCACAAATATGTATTTGTTTATGAAGCTCATTTGAAATCGTAGCATGAAAGTTCTCAAAACATCATCGTCTCATAACTCATAAATCAGGTGAAAACATGAAGGTAAAAAGGCTCAATATCGAGCACTCACAAGCATGTGTAAATATATGCGATAATGGCTGTTATCAAAATACGTGATAAAAATCACCTCAGTAAATAGCACGTGACAAGGTCACAAAACACAACTCATGTGTAAAATGAGACTAGGCAATAAAACTCAATTAAAACTCGTCACGGCACATCAAATATGTAATCTCCTCTGGGTGCGCATCCCAAGCATCCTCGTATAGAGGGAACGTCGATAATATGGTCGTATGCATGGTATATTGGACTTATATGTTACCAGAATAAGGCCCGACCTTACATGCTACCAGAGTAATGCCTCGCCTCATGCACACTATCACGTGGTCCCTGGGTCGGTTCCCAGGCGACCCACTCTCTCGGTCTTACATGCTACCAAAGCAAGGCCACCCAGCGTTACCAGAACGGGGGTCATCTCACGTTACCAAAACGAAGGCATCTCTCGTTACCAAAACGGAGGCATCTCTCGTTACCAAAACAGAGGAATATCAAACTTACATGCTACCAGAGCAAGGCCTCCCAACGCTACCAAAGCGGAGGAATAATCGGACTTACATGTTACCAGAACAAGGCCTGTGGTCCCTAGGTTGGTTCCCAGGCGTCCCACTATATCGATCTTACATGCTACCAGAGCAAGGCCCGATGTGTATTCAACATGACACGCCTAAGTCTCAATCATTAGCCATTATCTTATAAAACGTTATGCCTTCACGTAGAACTCATAATGGTTTTCTCTCATAAAACTCATTTAAAACATTTGTGTACTCAACACAAAACATATTAAAACCGAGTTCCAACCGGCAAAACAAGCACACATTTTCTCAAATCTCAATACCGCCTTAACGTAGAGCCCAATTTACTTTTCTCGCAAACTCAAAGGTTTATAAAGCAATTTCACACTCAGCTTATAAACTCATAAAATAATGGGCTCCAACCGGCTATAAAAACCGTGTGCAATTATATCACAACACAACACTAAACATGCTTGTATTTTCAAATCGTGGTTCATGCTACAAATAGTTCATCAAAACACATACACAAATGGTTTAGTTTTCCCTTACCTCTTTGCACCTCGTATAGTGCAATCGTTTCCCCTGTATCACGGACTAGCCTCGTATTCCACTCTGGAACTCTCGAGCTGTCCAAACGATGTTAAAACATCAATACGCATTATCACATTAACCTCAATTCTCAAAATCGAGCATAATTGCTCATAACACCTCAAATTTCTCAATTCTCATAACTCCATCACAAACCACAATCTCGCTCACAACACCTCAACATTCTATATTTCCTATGCCACAATATCTATACTAATACACCACATTGTCTAAATCTCCATTTATAGCTCAAAAATTCCTAAATTTACCAAAGTTGCTAAATATCATCATCACTCCAACTATATTGTAGTTTCATCAATCCCTAATCATTTTTCAGCTATTTCAACACAATGCCAATAACCATTATCACCAAAATCATCTCAAATATAAGGATCGAGGTTTAGAAATTACCCAAAACTTGTGGAGAGCTTATCTCTTGCCTCGATTCAATCCGTCTTTCGATTTCCAAGTATGTTGTTCTCCCTTGGATGAGGAACAACTTTCCTTCTTGCCACAACTTCTGATTTGGACGGAAATGGGTGCTTTGGATGAGTGAGAAAGCTAGGACTCGATGAAAATAGGGTTTAGAATAGAGAGAAAATGAAATTACAGGAGAAAGAAGGGGTTCCTTATATAGACGGAGGGTAGGAGATCGATCTGGCTCTTGATGAGATCGATCTGCATTTGAATTTGGAGACGATTTAGGGTAATTTATGCCTAGGAGATCGATCTATCGAGGGGTGAGATCGATCTCTTTATGGCTTTATGAGATCGATCTGCTCCTTGAGGAGATCGATCTTCTCCCAAACAGAAACATTTGGAGATCGATCCCTTCCTCATGAGATCGATCTTCTCTCAAACTGAATCATAAGGAGATCGATCCTCTTCCATTGGAGATCGATCTGCTCCTTAAATTCCTCCTTCTTTGTCATTTTTAACTCACCAGATCGATCTCTCCTTCTCCCAGATCGATCTGTCCTCATAGCTTCATACTTATTTTAAACACTTAACATATAAATCTCCAATTATCAAAACCACAATTCACTTAGCTTAATAAATTATACTTTAAGTTCATATTACATAATTAAAATATGTTTGAAATTCTCAGATCTCACAGTGCAGCTCCAAAGAGTTCGTTGGAGATAAATCGGTCCGTACAAGTAAGCAGCTCTAAGGAAGTGGAAACACGCAACTCGATTCCAGGTAAAGGATATTAGTGAGTATATAGAGGTGGCTGCTTGTATTTGTGGGTATATAGGGCTTTGAAAATGTGCATGAGTTTATAGAAATGTGTTTGACAATGTATGGAAATTACTACGAGTATTGGTATGAGATTTGGTTGTTTGAAATGGTATTATAAAGAAATGGGATGGTAAGGCTAATAATTGCATAAATCACGTGTTTTGAATGTTTTCACGAAACACCTTGTTTTGTTTTAAGCAAATTGATGGATAGGCAGGAAAATGTTTGAACGTTTTGTGAAATAGCACATGTGAGGTGCTAAGCATGGGTTGTGAATGTTTTGGGTTGTTTATGAACCGCCTATTGTGTTTATGTGAATTAAATCGCACTCGAGCCTAGCTCGTACTAGATTTTGATGTTTTCACATGTTTGAAACGTGCTGGAGCTTAGCTCGCGCTTTGATTCGACTTGTGATAATGTTTTATAAACCGTACTGGAGCTTTTGCTCGTATGTGGATTTCAAGTGGTTTTCTTATAAATATAATCGTATTGGAGCTATGCTCGTACGTGGTTTTCTTCATGTTTTATGCATAAATGTCGTACTAGAGCGTTGCTCATATGGGGTGATTTTCTTAAGATGCATGAATTCGTGCTAGAGCGTAGCTCGCGCAGGTTTTCACACTTTGGTATGTATGATTCCGTGGTGAGGGTAATACGGATTAACTCAGGGAACCCAACAGGACCGCGTAAGGGTATGAGGGGCTAGGACCTGACCTTAATCCATTCAGGGAACCCAACAGGGGCGAGCAAGGCTATGAGGGGCTAGGACCTGATGTTACAAATACTCCCACGTACACTCGAGACTATAGGTTACATATAGTATGGGGTAGATAAGACCTACGGCTGGTACCCCTAACCATGTTATGGGTCTACGGAGTACGATGTACCATGTATATCACATGAAGTACAATGTACCGCGTGGTTGAGTTACTGATGAGAAAAGTCTGCGAAGAACTAACCCACCTTCATTCCAACATGATACCTCGCACACCGGGATCCGTGTGGTCTAGGATGATATGTGACATAGTTTGCCAACATAGTCTATGAGCTTACAGTGACCAGTCTCCTTTGAACATAATACCACATGGTTTTAATATATAAGTGGGATTGTGAGAGTCCAGGGTAGACCCGGGGGAGGGGTCGAGCCTTATGGACTTGGTTGTGAAATGATAATGATGTTTGTGATTGAGAATTGATTTCGATGGGATTTTATGTAATTGAGAAAGAGATGTTATTTAAAAAAAAAAAGAGGTTTCTTAAATGAATTGCCCTTTTGATGATGATTTAACCATGTTTTATATGCCAATTTACATTATTTTCGATACATGATATTTGTATACTCATGTGGCATAGTTTTAATTCCTCATGGTCCAGTTAGAAATGATTTATGCATAACTACACTATCATGTAGATAGAGTAGTTATCTACCATGCTTGGATTATTGCCTTACTAAGCGTGTGGTTGCTCATCCCTCTCTATATGCCCCTCCTACAGAGCGTACATAGCAGCCCAATGAGGACTGAGGCGTTTTATTTTGGACATCCGCTGCTTCCATCATCAAAAGGTAAAGGTAAAGGTTTGTCAGCAGGTAAAGGTAGAGCATCAAAAGCCTGCAGGATTATTGCAGCCTCTACCGATACCGACATGGAAGTGGGAGCATGTCACCATGGATTTTGTGATGGGATTGTCGAGGGCCCGTAGAGGTCATGATGCCATATGGGTGATTGTGGATCAATTGACTAAGTCAACCCATTTCTTAGCTCTGAGAGCTACCGATACTCTGAGTCAGTTGGTGAACCTATATGTTCAAGAGATAGTACAGCTACATGGGGTACCAATAAGCATTGTTTCTGATAGGGATGCACGCTTCACTTCCCATTTTTGGGAACATTTTGAAGAAGTGATAGGGACCCACTTGAGTTTTAGCACCACTTTTCATCCTCAGATAGATGGGCAGTCAAAGAGGACTATACAGACCCTGGAGGATATGTTTAGAACATGTGTGCTGGATTTTGTAGGCTCCTGGGATGACCACCTGCAGCTAGCCGAGTTCACCTATAATAACAGCTATCATACGAGTATCAAGATGGCACCTAATGAGGCAGTGTATGGATGTAGATGTCGATCCCCCATTGGATGGGAAGAGGTTGATGACAGATAGATTTTTGCTCCAGACTTAGTGTAGTAGGCATCTGAGGATGTCTAATTGATATGAGAGAGATTACGGACAGCTCAGAGCCAGCAAAAGAGTTATGCTAACAAGAGACGGAGACCATTAGACTTTGATGTGGGTGAGTCAATATTTTTTAGAGTTTCACCTTCGAATGGTATAATGAGATTCGATAAGAAGGGCAAGTTGAGCCCTATATATATCGAACCTTTCGAGATTTTGGAGAGAGTGGAAGATAAGGTGAATCGGTTGACGTTACCGCCAGACTTGGCAAATGTTCATAACGTCTTCCACGTCTTGATGCTTCGGAAGTATCACCTGGACCTGGCACATGTGATAAGAAATGAGCCGTTAGAGCTCAATGAGAGTATGACGTAAGTTGAGAAATCGGTTCAGATTTTGGATAGAAAAGAGAAAGTGTTGAGGACAAAGACAATTCCTTTAGTGAAAGTTCTTTGGCAACATCACACTCCGGAGGAAACTACATGGGAATTGGAGAGTTTGATGTAAGAGAAGTACCCGGAGTTGTTTTGAGATAACTTGGTTCTAATTTGGAGGACCAAATTCCTTGAAGGATGGGAGAATGTGAGACCCCGTATATGTATAGTTGTAATGTGTGTAAATGGATCAAATGAATGTGAAGCATAAGTGATGTAAAGTCTATAAATTTGATGTACACCCTTGTAATAAGAGTATGTGATGTACGTAAAAGTTTCATTATGTATGAATATGAAGGATTGGATTGTTGGATGTAATGAATGTGAGTGGAATGGAAAATGAGTAGTGTGGTAAATGGAATGAAGTTGCATGAATCTAAATACTTCCATTTGGTTTTATATTGTATACCTTTGGATATACATTGAATGCACACAAGTTTCAATGTGTATAAGGTATGAATGAATGTCATTTTCAAGTCTTAAAGGTGGTTGGATGAGAGAATGACTATGGCAGCAAAATTGAGGATGTTGGTATGAATTAGTGCAGAAAATCTATAGAAAAATGAAGTTAGATGAAGGCCAGATCGATCCCATGCAAAGAGAGATCGATCTCATGGCCTGAAGAATGAAGAATCAAGCAATACTGGGAGAGGCAGATCGATCTCACACAATGCAGATCGATTTCCTTAGCTCTCGGGTTGGAGCAGATCTATCTCCTCCCTTAGGCAGATTGATCTTCGTTAGCTATTGGAAAGAGCAGATCGATCTCCCTTCAATATAGATCGATCTCCCTAGCTCTCTGCCTGGAAATATATCGATCTCTAACCCCCGACAGATCGATCTCCTACCTTCGAAATGATGTGAAAAGAGGGATTTTAAGAGGACCAGATCGATCTCCTTCCCATGCAGATCGATCTCATCAAGCAATTCTATAAATATAAGCAGTTAAAATCTATAATTCACAGAAACACATTTCACCCTCTCCATTTTCCACCCAAAACCTAATTTTCTCTCTCTAAAATCACCCCATTTCCATTAAGATTTGAGAGGAAGCTATTAGATACAAAGTTGTTCATCTTAAAGAAGAGAACAACATAGTTTGGAAGCAAAGCCTCACATATTAGATTGAATGAGCAAAGGACATTCTCATTTGGAGGAAGAAGAGAAATTAGATTGGTAAGTTTCTAATACTCTAGCCCAAGTACATTGATCTATTTGTTGATTTTGGAGTTGATTTGTATATGTATCAATGATTGAAATCACCTCGAAGGTATTAGAACTAATGTGACCTAGAAAATGGAATGAGTCTAGTGTGAGAAAGTGTAAATTTAGATGAGTTGGTGATTTATAAGATTTGCTAAGTTGTCATTTGAGAAATGTGGATGATTAGAAAATGGTAAATGAAGCTACATTGTAGGTTGAGGGAAGTTATGAGAAATGAGCATATGTATTGTTTGATGATATGCCATAGTGAAGAAATTTATGAAATATGAACACTATGGGCTTAATATCGAGTTGATATTGGTTTAGTATGAACCCATGGGCCTAAAGGGAATCATAAACTCGATATATGAATAGAGAATCGATATGAGATCTTATAAGTATTAGTGAAGGCTATAGGTTGAATCGACTATAGCGAACACAAGAATTGTGTTATATGGACTAATTCGATGTGATTTACGATTATGTACAGCTCCAAAGAGTTCGTTGGAGACAAATCTGGCCACACAAGTAAGCAGCTTTAAGGAAGTGGAATCACGCGACTCGATTCTAGGTAAGGAAATTTTGTGAGTATATAGAGGTGGCTGCTCGTATTTTGTGGGTACATAGGGCTTTGGAAATGTGCATGAGTTTATAGAAATGTGTTTGACAATGTATGGAAATTACTACGAGTATTGGTATGAGATTTGGTTGTTTGAAATGGTATTATAAAGAAATGGGATGGTAAGGCTAATAATTACATAAATCATGTGTTTTGAATGTTTTCACGAAACACCTTGCTTTGTTTTAAGCAAATTGATGGATAGACTGGCAAATGTTTGAACATTTTGTGAAATAGCACATGTGAGGTGCTAAGCATGCGTTGTGAATGTTTTGGGTTGTTTATGAGCTGCCTATTGCGTTTATGTGAATTAAATCGTGCTGGAGCCTAGCTTTTACTGGATTTTGATGTTTTCACATGTTTAAAACGTGTTGGAGCTTAGCTCGCACTTTGATTTGACTTGTGATAATGTTTTATAAACCGTATTGGAGCTTTTGCTCGTACGTGGATTTCGAGTGGTTTTCTTATGCATATAATCGTACTGGAGCTATGCTCGTACGTGGTTATCTTCATGTTTTATGCATAAATGTCGTACTAGAGCGTTGCTCGTACGAGGTGAGTGTTTATGATGCATGAATTCGCGCTAAAGCGTAGCTCGTGCGGGTTTTTACACTGTGGTATGTATGATATTGTGGTAAGGGTAATATGGATTAACTTAGGGAACCCAACAGGGCCGCGTAAGGGCATGAGGGGCTAGGACCTGACCTTAATCCATTCAGGAAACCCAACAAGGGCGAGCAAGGCCATGAGGGGCTAGGCCCTGAATCAGGGAACCCAAAAGGGGCGACCAAGGCCATGAGGGGCTAGGACCTGATGTTACAGATACTCCCACGTGCACTGGAGACTATAGGTTACATATGGTATGGGGTAGATAAGACCTACGGTTGACACCTCTATCCATGTTATGGGTCCGCGGAGTACAATGTACCGTACATATCACATGGAGTACGATGTACCACGTGGTTGGGTTACTGATGAGAAAAGTCTGACGGAGAACTAACCCACCTTCGTTCCAGCATGATACCCCACACACCGAGATCCGTGTGGTCTGGGATGATATGTGATATAGTTGGCCAACATAGTCTATGAGCTTATAGTGACCTATCTCCTTTGATTTACATAGTACCATATGGTTTTAATATATATGTGGGATTTTTGACTGTCCAGGGTAGACGCGAGGGAGGGGTCGAGCCTTGTGGACTTGGTTGTGAAATGATAATGATGTTTGTGATTAAGAATTGATTTCAATGGGATTTTATGTAATTGAGAAAGAGATGTGATATAAAAAAAAAAGGAGGCTTCTTAAATGAATTGCCCTTTTGATGAGTTTAAATGCAAATGAGCATGAGATGGTTTTACCTGATGATTTTACCATGTTTTATATGCCAATTTACTTGATTTTCGATACATGATATATGGATACTCATGTGGCGTAGTTTTAATTCCTCATGCTCCAGTTATAAATGATTTATGCATAACACTATCAGCATGTAGATAAAGTAGTTATCTACCATGCTTGCATTACTGCCTTACTGAGCATGTGGTTGCTCATCCCTCTCTATTTTCCCCTCCTACAGAGCGTACATAGCAGCCTAGTGAGGACTGAGGCATTTTATTTTAGACATCTACTGCTTCCATCGCCAAAAGGTATACACATAGAGATTCTTTTTGTATCTAAACATGTAAAGGTATAGTAGTTATTTTGAATTGTAATGCGGGGGATGTAAAAGTTAGAAAACGTGTCATATATAACTTAACTTGAAATGAATGACACTTCTTTTGATTTAATTGTGAATGAATGGTGAGTGATGGTTATTATTGACTCACAGCCCAACTGTGTATTGGTGAGCTTGTTCACGACCAGGTAAGGAAAGGAAAACGCAAAAAATTTATAGTGATTTTTGGTTAAAGAGGATAAATTGGGTCGTGACAGCAATTCATGCAGTAGTGATGTATATGTTGTATTTATCAGTCTATTTTAGATTGAGAAAAGTGGTCAACATAGCCAAAGTCAACACATTAGTAATTTAATATCTATACACCCTACAACATATATCTAGCTGTGGAAAAGCGATAAATATACGTATAGTTATCTCTAATAACTTGCATAAATCCCTTACCTTGGTGTCTATCAGTAATCCTCAATGCCTAAGCGATGCGAGTCAGTTACTCTACTCTAATCGGTTTATTTCTCTGAAACTTCGAACTAATATTTGCATAAATATTCCAAATCGTTCCTCCCTCGAGTTTCCTGAATTTCTCTACGCACGCTTCTCTGTCTTCAATATTTCTATCCACTACTATTTATACACACACACACACACACACACACACACATATATATATATATACTTCACACTCTTCTTTCTTCTTTTTTTCTCTCACGCCTTTTTCTTTTTGTATTCACCGCCCCACTCTCTTGACACTGTTCATCATCTTCACCATGCTCTCAACTTCTCCACCATTTCCAGTAACCTATCACAGCCTCTCTTAGCCTGTGAGTTGGTTGCCAATAGCCTTTTTTCTCGACTGTCTTCCAAGCTCCTAACACCCCTATCTGCTGCTTGCCATATTTTATTCCTTTTCTGGTTTTCCTCCCTATCATTCATATCACTAAAATTAATTTATGTTGAGTGTGTTTTACTCCATCACTTACAGCTACTGTTTTTCAGTAGAATTTCGGTGGGGTTTTCAGGATTGGACTCCACTAGCTACTGTGGTTTTCTAGCAGCAGGTTCAGTGGATACTTGAGAGTTCACGTGGACTCTCTGTCCACTTATGTCTCCCTTCTCCTGTATTGCATCGAAAGCCACATCCACAATACTATATCTTTTTTCTATTTCCATGCTTTGCTATTCGGTGCATTTCCTCTTCCTCTTCATGCTGCAAAAAAAAAAATTTATCAATGGAATATCACCATTCATTTTAACTATGTTCCACCGAAACATCTTTACCAACAATTAAATGTTTTTTTTTTTTTGTCGGTCCTGTAAAGAAATTAGGCCAATCTTTATTTATTCATGTTTTATTCCATTTAGTATTATGTATGGTTTTATACTCATTTTGGAGTAATTAATTATCTATTTGCTTCAACATTATCTAAATTTCCTATACCGAAATGTAAATTAATTTAGGCATCCACCAAGGAAACACAATTTTTTTAATCCCTATGGTTTAATTATTATTCATTGATGAAACCGAGTACATGAAGATTTATGGTGTTTACATTCTCCCCACCTTAGGGAATTTGGTCTCCAAATTTAAAAGTACATCCATCCTTAAACAAGTGTGGGTACTTCTCTCGCATTAAGCTTTCCAATCCTTACGTGGCCTATTTCGAAGTATGATATTGCCACAGAACCTTGAACAGAGGAATTGTCTTAGACCGCAATGCTTTCTCTTTCCTATCCAGTATCCAAATCGGCTTCTCCATATAGGTCATATCCTACTTCAACTCCAGTGGCTCTTACTTAATCACATGTGTGCGGTCCGAATGGTACTTACATAGCATTGAAACATGGAAGACATTATGAATACTTGATAATTCTGACAGTAATGCAAATCTGTAAGCTTTGTCTCCCACTCCGTTTAAGATCTTGAAAGGCCCAATATAACGGGGACTTAACTTTCCTTTCTTCCCGAACCATCAATATACCCTTGGAAGGAGAAACCTTCAGAAACACTGAATTTCCAACTGAAAATTCCCAAGGTCTTCATCTTTGGTCAGCATAACTCTTTTGTCTAGTCTGAGCTGTTCTCAACCTCTCACAAATTAATTGAACATCCTCATAAGCTTACTTAACCAAATCGGGAGCAATTATCTTTCTTTCACCCATTTCTTCCCATCCGATTGGCGAACGACACTTTCGGCCATACAATGCTTCATATGGTGTCATCCCGATACTTGAGTGGTAACTATTATTTTATACGAATTCTGCTAATGGCAAATGGTCCTTCTATGAGCCTTTAAAATCCTGGACACATGCTTTCAATTCCATATTGGCATAGGTAAAGGTTGTAATAACCCCATAAGGTTCTGGTGTTTTACCTTAATCTGTTAACATTTAAGACATTTAGTTACAAGTTCAGTTATATCTCTTATTATACCTGATTACCAATATACCTTCAAGAGATTTTGATACATCTTACTATTCTCCAGATATATGGTATATCTCGATGAATGAGCTTCTCATAGAATCTTCTTCTTTAATTGTGAATCATCGGGTATACATATTCTATCTCTAAATCTCAACAAACTATCAGTACCAATACCAAAACCTGTTGTAGTACCCATCTGGATCTGATTATCTACATCAATATAGTACTTATCATTACGCTGAGCCCATTTAATTCGATTAATCAAGTCCAATTTCAACTCTCAGGCTAGCTACCACACAATAAACGTATTTCATATTTCAAAGTCTCTTTATAACCCAAAAACTCTGAATCTTCTTAACAATTTTGTGTCTTTCCTACTGATCTATAACCTGTGTTTTGGGTGAATCCAATTGACACTCGTTCTTAATACAATGTGACCCAAAAAAATATTTGTTATAATCAAAATCACATTTATCGAGCTTGGTATACATTCTCTTCTCTCTAATGGTTTGTAAAATAGTTCTCAATGGCTACTTATGTTTCTTTCAAGGACTTAGGATACACCATAATATCATCGATAAATACTAAAACAAATTTATCCAGGTAGGGCTTAAATATTTCATTTATACAGTTAGTTCAGTAATTCATTCTTCCAATTACAATAAATTTACTCTTTCATTACTTCCCTGTCTTCAGTAAAATGATCTCTTTTAGTCATGCTCTTTACATTTCCTTTTCTAGTACTTCGAAGACATGCATCTCATATCCACACAGTTGTGTCTTATCCACACAGTTGTGTCTTGTTGATGTCGACTATGCTCACTCTAAGTGACATAGATGTGTTAACCGCAAGTGCACGGGTCGTACAAGTAATAATGGGATTTGAGTCTAGGATTATCGTCCCACAGAGAATCTAATTAGTCTAATTAAGTACCGATTAATCTTACCCTAAATATATTCTAGCAAATTATAAAAATTCAGTAGGTAATCTGCAAGGCGTAAATTAAAATTACTGGAAAATAAAAAAAATTATAAAATAAAGAGAATAAAACATAGCTTAAAATTACTTACGGAGCTCTAAGCAACTTAAAGTAATAACCTACAAAATATAAACAAAGTAAAAATTAATTAATGCAATTAAATTATAATGCAAACAAGAAAATAAAGAAAATAAAATTAACTAGAGTAAAACTAGATAATCCTAAAATTAAAATAAAATGTGCATGTACTTAATCTAATTAATTTAAAAATAAAATAAAAAAAGGCAAATTAATCTAGCCTAAGATCTAATATAAAAATTCAACTATAAGAAGCAATAGAGAATTACTAACTTACTAAAATAACTAAATTAAAAATAACATTTATTCTAAGTGATGCATAAGAAATGATAAAATCCTAAATATATGCATGAAAATAATTAAATTAAAATTTCAATTGCATAAAAAAAATTAAATTTTAATCTAAACTAAAATCTAAAACTATTAAAGTATATGTAAATTAATTAAACTATTAATATGTTACCTAAACTAATTAAAAGTTGCACTCTACTAAAATAACATTACACTACTAATATTAAACTATTAAACTATTATTACTAACACTACAAAAGAAAAGAAAAGAAAAGAAACAAATAGTAACAACTGTATTGCATAGCATTCAGCCGCCAACTGCACCCTTGTACGTCTCGACTGTATGCTGATAACGTTGTGCATAGTAAAGTGCTCTGCTTCATTCCCTGCACACTGCCAACAGTCAGCTTACTCGGCCTGGGATCAGTTCTAATTCTCGCCACCTCCTGCTACTGGTTTAGCTGCTACCACATTCCTGCCAGTCCTGTACACGCCCACAGAAAATGAAGACAATGGCTGGACCCGAACTTGGTTTCACGGCCTCTGCAAACCATGCGTGCCCGACTCCCTGCTCTGCTTCAGGTGATCTCCAGTTGCGACCGCACTAGCCTGCTACGCACGCTAACTGCTACTTTAAGGATAGGTTATACCACCTCCTGCTCCTGCTGTCTGCCGAACCCAGCCACTTGCTACCATTCTCAACAAACCAGTACAACACCTGTGCACCATTCCTGTAAACCAAAAAAAAAAAAAAAACAGTTCTGAAGACAAGAGTAATTAACAGCACCTAAAGTTGCAAGGGAATAGCTAAGCTGACTCAAGCAATGCAAGAATGAAACTTAAAGCCAAAGCATAAGAGTTTAAGGAAGCTAGCAAGTTGCTATTGAAAACTGAAAAATTGCAGAAACATTTAAAGAACCTTGAATCCTATTGCCTAACACCTATCAGCAGATGATAACCATATGAACAGAACACTAGCCAAGTCTGAAACACCAGTAATTAATGGAACAATGTAGCCTAGAAAAATAAACCAAAATGAACAGTGTTAATAACTACAAACAGAGCAGAACAGAGGATGATTTCTGGTTCCTGTCTACTACCATGAGCAATCCCGATTCTGTTATGCATCAAACGACAGCAATCCCACCTACTTCAGCACTAACCAGTAACTACTTCAGCTAGATCACAGCTACACAAACTCGCCGAGCACAGAACACAAGTGAGCTCGGCAGTCGCGAGGGAACTGGGAACAGCTTCTGCCTCCGAACTGAACCTTATACCTCTCTAACCAGTGACTATCATGTAAACTAACATAGAGCTTAAACCCACAACTGAATCTGTATAACATAAACTCATAGTTAATTAACGGAGAGAAGCTGTAAGGAAATAAGTTTCACAAATCTTTCACGGAAATTTTTTTTTTTTAAGCTAAAACAAAATTTAGATGGCTTTTAACAATGTGTGCGAGGAAGAGAAGCATGGGAAAGATATACTGTATAATACAGCCTCCTCAGTTTACCCCTTTTAGCTTCTCTATACCAGCCACCGATCCACCCCCATAGTCCTAGGTTGTTAAAACCAAACAAGATGACAGTAATAAAGTGTTGATTTAAGAACTTGGAAGAACAATAGTTAAATGAACAGTGAATAAAAATGTCAAAACAATAAGAGACTGGAACGTTGGGCAAACAAAGAAGAAAAGAAAATGGTAGCTAAAAAGAAAACTAACGGGACAATGCTAAAAAATATATATTAGGGAAAATACTTCATAAAACTTTTAACCTAAAAGCTATTCTAAAAACTACCTTAGCAATTACTCTAGACTACTTCTACCTTACCCTGGTCTACTTCATTTTTCAATTGCTTATCATGTTCTATTTATACACAAACTTGAGGTACAATGCTAATTTTTAATCCTAAATGAGTTGACATTATTTGGTCACTTGTCTTTATTAAATTCGCTGCAGAGTAGATATTTTCACGTCACTTGTCTTTTTGTCTATTTGGCTGTGTGATGTGGCCTGACGTGTGTCTTCCGGGAGGTGAGCACAGTGTCCATCGATCTTATCTTTTAGAAGCGAATACAATACGAACACCCAACATCACACGTGTCCAGATGAATGGTGACTCGGTCTGTGAATTGGGAGTGGTCCAGTCTCTTTTTAGCCCGTTTTCAGCCCATTTTCGACTGAAACGATTGAGTTTCATTCGAATTTAATTTACTTGCACATTAAAGAATTTTAATTAAATTAAAAGGATAATTAATAAAATAATATGGAGATTAAAATAATTAATTAAGAAATTAAGCACAAATAATTCTATTTTAATAGAATTATCACACCTCTAAACTTGAGCTTTTACTTATCCTCAAGCAAAACAAAACAAATGTAGGAATTGACAAGTACTAAACAGAATGGTTTCTCCAATATTATCCTCAAAGAAAAAGTATAAACTATGATCCCAAAGATTCACGATTATAAGTCCAACACTCAGAATCATTCAATCATAAGTCCTAACCCAAATTGGACTCCTCATGTGTGTGTGAAAATGTCAAAGCCACTTCACAGTACATTACCTGGATCAGATTATACAAACACAGTGAATGCAAAATCAATGACAAGTGATCATTCGCATAAGTTTGCTTTTCACTTCTCTCTCCACTAATGTGGTCACACTTAACCAAAAATAAATAGGACTTCATTACGCTTGTAATGTAAGGCTAGGGCTAAGGTATGATAAAGTCGATTTAGGTTTAATTACCCCTCAACATGCACTACTTCTAGGATCTTTAATGTAAGAGCTCATAATTGCTTCCCCCAAACTTATTTACTTTGCTAAACATTTTACTCTACTTTTGTATTTTTCTTCTTCTTTTTCTTCTTCTTCTTTCATCATTTATTTCGAACTTTCACTATCACCTAATACCCATATGTACATAGCTCGAGATATATCCTAATGAATTTCCATCTTTCGGGGTAAGGGATATGAAAAGAGTGTTTAAGCTAAGGAAAATTATACAGGTGTATTTACAGAGAAAAGCTTATTTGGCCCAGATGGGTGACTAGGGGTAAAATATATACAGGGATGGCTAGAAAGGCTCAAATGATTCAAAGATGACCTAAATCATCTCCCTAATTAAGTGTGATCTAATATTTCACCTCAAGATAAGATCAAACAAATTCTAGAATATGATGCACGAAATCAACCGAACAAATGCAATCCTATGTCCACACAAGCTTTCTCAAAATAAATATACAGATTCATGACATGATTGTGCATAAAATGAGGAATTCACAATCAGAATCAAGACAAAATCAAGAATTCAACTTCATGTTCTTCTTATAATCATGCTTCTTATTCAATCAAAGTCAAACTAAATCATGGGGTTATATCATTGGAATATGGGAAAACTACATGCTAAGTACTAAATCATCCCAAAATCAAACAATATAAGCTCATATTTTTTAAAACATTTTTCAATTTTGCCCAAAATTTTCAGAAGTGCTCAAGTGATTTTCGCTCCCCCAAACTTAAAGTGCACTGTGTCCTCAGTGTGCAGATAATATAAGACTTGAAGCTCAAGAACAGAGTACTCCCCTATCTAATGATAATGAAGAACAACCGAAGCTTGATTGAGAAGGTAATACTATAAAAGAAATCTGTAAAATAAACAAAGAAAGAAACAGCAGAAAAGAGAAAAAGAACTATACAAAAGGGTGAAAAGAAAAATTAAATGAAGCTAAGTAGCAGGATCAGAAGTAGGAGGATTAGCTACAGTGGTAACAAAATCCTTACGATCAAATCCTCCCCCAAAATAATGCTTCAGTCTGCCTCCATTAACCTTAAAGGGTTGCTTCAGGGTTTCATCCACAATTCCAATGGCTCCACGAGGGAATATTTGGGTAATGATGAAGGGTCCTGACCACCTAGACTTAAGCTTGCTTGGAAACAGCTTCAAGCATGAGTTAAATAGCAGAACTTACTGGCCTAGCTCGAAATGTCTCTACTTGATTTTCTTATCATGCCATCGCTTAGTCTTTTCCTTGTAGAACTTAGCAATCTCATATGCCTACAACCTGAACTCATCTAACTGATTGAGCTGTAGCATCCTCTTCTCTCCTGCTGCATCTAAATTGAAATCCAGGTTCTTAAGGGCCCAATAGGTCTTATGCTCAAGCTCCACTGGTAAATGACAGGCTTTACCATAAACAAGTTGATAAGGGGAAATTCCTAAAGGTGTTTTGAAGGTTATCCTATAGGCCTAAAGTACATCATCTAACCTAATGGACCAGTCCTTCCTACATGGGTTCACTGTCTTCTCTAATATACCCTTAATTTCCCTATTGGACAATTCTACTTGGCCACTCGTCTATGGGTGATAAGCAGTGGCTACCTTATGTTTGACCCTATATTTCTTTAAAAGCCCATCAAAACTTTGATTAGAAAAGTGGGATCCCCCATCACTAATGATAGCCCTAGGTGTGCCAAAGCTTGTAAAAATATTCTTCTTCAAAAACCTTATCACCACCTTGGCATCATTAGTTGGTAAAGCCATTGCTTCAACCTATTTCGACACATAATCTACGGCCACTAAAATGTAGAGATTGCCATACAAAAGAACAAAATGTCTCATGAAGTCAATACCCTATACATCAAAAAGTTCTATTTCTAAAATATTAGTCAGAGGCATCTCATTTCTTTTGGAAATATTACCAACCCTCCGACATCTATCATATTTCAGCACAAAGTAGTGGGCATCCTTAAATAACACGGGCTAGTAATATCCAGATTGCAAAACCTTAGCAGCTATCCTTTCTCCTTCAAAATGCCATCCATAATCGGAAGAATGGCAATGTCTAAATATATCTTCTACTTCATCCATGGGAACACACCTCCTCAAAATCTGATCTTTACATTGCTTGTACAGAAAGGGTTCATCCCAAACATAATACTTGACATCACTCAAAAACTTTTTCTTTTACTGGGCCATCAAATCAGGTGGCATCACATTGCTCAACAGGTAGTTTACAAAATCAGCATACCAGGGCAAATTGGAGTGCCCGAAAGTAAATAACTGCTCATCAGGAAAGGACTCATTAATAACTGTACCATCTTCCTTAAGTCCGCTCTCCAATCTAGATAATGGTCAGCAACCTGATTCTCCATTCCTTTCCTATCCCTAATCTCCAAGTTAAACTCCTGCAGCAAGAGGATCCATCTAATCAGCCTAGGCTTTGCATACTTCTTGGAGACTAAGTACTTAATGGTAGCATGATCAGTATAAACTACTACCTTAGTACCAATGAGATAGGAGAGAAATTTATCAAACGCATATGCTACAGCCAACAGCTCATTCTCGGTAGTAGCATAGTTAAACTGGGCTTTATTCAGAGTTTTGCTTGCATAGTAGATAGCATAAAAGACTCTTCCTTTTTCTTTGTCCTAGTTCAACCCCAACAACATAATCACTTGCATCATACATAAGCTCAAAAGGTAAACTCCAATCTGGAGCTATGATTACAAGGGCTGTAACTAATTTTTCCTTCAAAGTCTTAAATGCTCCTAAGCATCGTTCATCAAAGCAAAATGCAGTGTCTTTTTCCAGAAGATTACATAAAGGCTTAGAGATCTGAGAAAAATCCTTAATGAACCTTCTGTAAAATCCTACATGGCCCAGGAAACTTCTGATTCCTTTAACAAAGGTAGGGGTAGGTAACTTCTCGATAATTTCCACCTTAGCTTTATCTACTTTTATTCCCCTAGCAAAAATTTTGTGCCCAAGCACTATACCTTCTTTCACCATGAAATTGAACTTTTCCCAATTAAGCACTAAATTCGTTTCTTAACACCTTTTTAAAACAAGTGCCAAATTATGCAAACACAAATCAAAGCTATCCCCAAATACAAAAAAATCATCCATGAAAACTTCAAGAAAATCCTCCACCATATCATGAAATATGGCCATCATGCAATGCTGGAAGGTAGCAGGTGCATTGCATAAGATAAAAGGCATCCTCCTAAAAGCAAATGTCCCATAGGGACAGGTGAAGGTAGTCTTTTCTTGGTCTTTCTGGGCTACAGCTATCTGATTGTACCTAGAGTATCCATCTAACAAGCAATAGAATTCATGACCAGCTAATCGATCTAACATTTGGTCAATAAAGCGTAAAGAGAAGTGGTCTTTCCTGGTGGCCTTGTTGAGTTTCCTATAATCCATACATACATGCTAACCACTGATAGTCCTAGTGGGGATGAGCTCATTATTTTCATTTTCAATCACAATCATCCCTCCCTTCTTAGGGACACATTATACTGGGCTCACCCAGGCACTGTCAGAAATGGGATATATAATCCCTGCATCCAACCACTAGATTATCTCCTTCTTGACCACTTCTTTCATTACAGGGTTCAATCGTCACTGGTGCTCTATTGATGACCTATACCCTTCCTCCAATAGTATCTTATGCATACAGATTAAGGGAATAATACCCTTGAGATCAGAGATAGACCAGCCTATAGTCTTTTGGCGCTCTCTCAAAACTTGTAATAATTTCTCTTCTTGATCACTGGAGAGAGCAACAGACACTATCACCGATCTAGTGGAGGATTCACCTAAGTAAGCGTATCTAAGGTGTGAGGGTAAAGGTTTAAGCTTTAAAGTTGGAGGATCACTAGTGGATGGAAAGACATCTGAAGTTAGAATAGATTAAGTGTCTAGAATCTCAAATTGGGTAATTTCCTCAAAAGGAGTAACCTCTAATAATTGTAAAGTCTCATAGACCTCATCATTATACTCACTGTATTCTTTAAGATCCACAAATTTCACCAAAGAAGCTTCTAGAGGGTTCAATGGATGGGTCTTGCAAAACTCCTTAGTGATGTCTTTATCTACTAAGTCCATCCTAAAACAATCGTGAGAGTCATCAGGGAACCTTAGAGATTTGAAAACATTAAACTTTACTTCCTGATCTTGAACTCTCATAGTTAACTCCCCTTTCTGTACATCGATTAATGTTCTACTAGTAGCTAGGAAAGGTCTGCCTAGTATGATGGGGACTTCCCTGTCTTTCTCTATGTCTAATACAATAAAATCCGTAGGGAAAATAAATTTGTCCACCTTAACTAGCACATCCTCAATGACTCCCTTCAGATATTTAATGGATCTATTAGCTAGCTGAAGGGTCACTGTGGTAGGCTTTGTATCCCCTACTCTTAAGTTCTGGTAAATAGACCAAGGCATTAGATTGATACTGGCTCCTAGATCACATAGGGCTCTACCAAAGAATAGATTTCCTATAGTTCAGGGTATGGTAAAATTCCTTGGATCTTTGAGCTTAGGGGGTAATTTCCTTTGAATAATTGCAATACCCTCCTCAGTCAAGGCCACCTTCTCATAATCTTTCAATCTCCTCTTCCTTGAGAGGATATCATTCATAAACTTCACATAACTCGGTATTTTCTCTAAAGCATCTGCGAAAGGAATGTTGATGTGAAGTTTCTTAAAAACCTCAAGAAATTTAGCGAATTGTTGATCGAGCTTCTGGTTTTGGAACCTCTGAGGAAAAGGGACTGGTGGTCTAACTAGGGGAAGTGTAGTGGTAACATGTGTAGCATCAGATGATGAGGAAGGTTGTAAAGAAGAAACAGGTAAGGATGAAGAAGCGCCTGACTTAAATTCCTTTGCAGCCTGATCTTTTTGTTCCTGCTCTTTCTGAACTGCTTCTTTAGAACCTATGGGATCTACCACTGTGGGCTTAACAGGATTAGACTTAACCTGTGGATCATCTAGCTTTCTGTCGCTCCTAAAGGTGATGGCTTTAACATGTTCCTTACCTTTCCTCTGCCTAATAGGATTAGCTTCAGTGTTACTAGGAAAGGTCCCTTGTGGACGCTGGCTAAGAGCATTAGCTATTTGTCCAACCTAAACTTCTAAATTCTTAATTGAAGCAGCTTGATTTTGCAGGATAGTCGTGAACATTTCCTCAAGCGAGGGCTTCTTCTCAGCTATAGGTAAGTACTGGGGCTGCATAAGTGGTGGTGGTGGTGGTGGATGATGAAATTGAGGTGGTGGATGGGAATGATTAGGATGATGTGGAAATTGTTGATGTGGTGGTATATGAACTGGTGGAGCTTGAAAACCAGGGGGTCCTACAGGTCTGGAATTAGAAGATTGCCCTTGATTTTAGCTCTAGAAAAAATTAGTATGGTTCCTCCACCCCGGATTGTAGGTTGAAAAGGGGTTGTTCTGTTGCTTCTGAGGTAGGGCAACGTACTGAACAGATTCTAAATTAAGTGGACACCTATCTACAGAGTGTGTACCACCACATAGTGTAAGGCCCAATTTTATTTAAAACACGAAATGAGAAAAAATCAAATGAAGGATTGAAATGGAATTCCCGAACACGTTGAAGGGTAAAACGGTCAAAAGACCAAAATTCGATATTTATCGTGACAAGAAAATTTAATTAAAAATATGAGATTGATAAATCTTGATCAATAATGAAGAAATAATTAAATTTTGGGTTAAATTGATCAAGATATGAATTTATTGGAATTAATCGAAATTTTCACCTTGGGAAATTATCCCGAAAATAATCAAAAATTATCTTAAAAGACGAATTGATTAAATAAATTAAATACAATTTTTTTATATATTTTGGCAAAAATAATAATATTTAATTGAATAAAATAATAACAAAAATATATTATAAATAAATAAATAAATAAAAAGGAAAATCGCAGAATCGCGATTTTGAAGGAAATAAGAAGGCCGATGCCTTCTATGGCACATGCTGGGGCCACCGGTGACTGGGATCCACTGAGGGAGCTCAGCCAAGAGGCGGCCGACCCCGTGCGAGCCACCGACACCAACAAAAACAGGCGAACGGCTGTCGACGAAAGGAAAAGAGAAAATCGAGAAGAGAAAGGGAGAAATCCAGTGACCGACACGGATATGGGCTCGGACACCACCAGCCGAGTGATCCTCTGGCGCAGGCGGCATGATTGGTTGCAGCATCGGCCGGTAGAACGACGGCCAACATCGAAAACGGCGAGGAAAGAGATAGGCACTGACGGCGAAAAGGAGAAGAGCCGGACCGACCACTTTTCAGCCACCTCGGACGAAACTGACCCCAGATCCGTGCACCGGACGACCCCGCAGAGCTAATGGTGACGGAAGCCGATGGAGAACCGACCGGCAAAGCCTTGAACCGATCTGAACCAGGTTGAACCGGATCGGATCGGTTCAGCCAAAAAGAAAAGGAAAAAGAAGAAAAAAGGGAAAAAGAAAAAAGAGGAAAAATTGGAGAAAAATTCCAGTGATGCAATCGAGCTACGGATAAATCGGTAAGCAGTCGAAATTGACCGATTTAAATTTTGAAATATTTAATTTGATTAATATTCGACTGAAAGTTTACTCGAAAAGCTTGATAATTGGCGTCAACCGAGAGCTCGAGACAACCACAATTTGTATACTATCATGGAATCACGGGTAAGTAACCCTTATTTACGACAATTTTACATCATTATGCGTGTTAAAATTTACCGCATAAATTACGAATTTAAATTCCACATTAAATGAATTATATTCTGGAAATTGGGATAAATTGTCATAAATAATTCATAAGCTAGTCGAGAATTTAGAACGAGGTCCAATATATACTGATAGGCCTAATGAGCCCAATAGGCCTCGATAATGTGAATAGTAAGTGAAAAACGGGCTTAAGGCCGATTAAGACCCATTATAATGCAATCGGGCCCAATATGGGTAAACGGGCCCAATGATTTAAATTAAGCCCAAAAAATATGAAATATAATAAATTGTATTGTATTTGACCTGATGTATATTTATACGAAGTTTCGGAGATTTGATTGAGAGCAATTCGGACTGCATGACGAGACATCAGTGGAAAGGTCAGACTGTATAGAAAAATGAGGTAAGGGAATTGTGTGAGTAGCTAGAGGTAGCTATGTGTATTTTAATAGCTTTTGTATACACTGAATATGTATGTATACATTGATTATGTATAAAGGTCCTAGAAAATGGTTTAAAGATTTTAAGGACTCGAAATAGGTAAAGACTATTTTACCCCTATTGAGGGAAATTCACATAAGGATGGTGAAAGCATGACATGCATGAAATGCATGATTTAAGGAATTTTCTGATTTAAGGAATTTTCTTGGTTTTAAGCAAAGCAAATCGGTAGATTGGCCAATAATTGCATAAATTTCACAATATAACACTACGTAAGTGTTATTAAGATCTAAATAAAATTTCTTTGGAAAATGGGTCAACTATCAAGTTTAAATGAAAACAGATAATGCTGGCGTATAGCTCGCACTATATATGCGTTTGTGAGTGTGCATAAAATGTGCTTGAGCGGTTGCTCGCACTGACTTGTGTGACATCATATGCATGAAATGTGCTAGAGCGGTTGCTCGCACTGATTTTACTATTGTGAAATGCATGAGAGGAGCTAGAGCTTTGCTCGCACTCTGTTTCGACTGTTTTGACTTGTTTTGACTTGATATGGATAAAAAGGTGCTGGAGCACTTGCTCGCACTAATTTTAATGATTTGACATGCATGAGAGGTGCTGAAACTTAGCTCACATCCCGTTTTGATATAATAATTGCATAAAAGCCGTGTTGGAGTGTAACTCGCACGAGATTTGATTTATTTATGCATGAAATCATGTTAGAGCATTGCTCGCACGAAGTTTTGAATGATTTATGATTTTATATGGATTTACAACTCATTTAAAAGTCATACTGCAGTGTTACTCGTATGCAGATTTTATTGATTTTTATGAAACCGTGCTAGAGCTTCGCTCGCACGAGGTTTTTAAATATCATGAATATAGATGGAGCCGTGCTAGAGCTTCGCTCACACAGGGAATTATATGACATGCATATAGCCGTGTTGGAGCCTTCTGTAGACTGTGTGTCACAGTGAAATGATATGCTCACACGTGCATACTGAGACAGAGATGGTATGGGTGGGTAAGACCTATTGCAGGCACCCCTGACTGAGCTTAGGTTCATGGAGTACGTTGTACCGTGTATGTCACGTAGAGTACGTTGTACCATAGGGATTGTTGGAGTGGAGTGGCATTAGCCACGAGGCAGCAAGCCTTGCCCTCGCAATCCTGATGTTATGCTGTTCTGGCAGGTAGGACTGACCCACCTCCTGTTTCAGGTGTGATACCCCGCACACTAGGTACTGTGTAGCCAGGGATCACTAGGTTATGGCCATAGTCCTCGTTGTTACTGATATAGTCACCTACTTGTCTCACATGATATAACTTGTAGTCTCGATAGACCAGGGTAGACCCAAGGGAGGGGTCAGGCCTAATCCAATTTATTCTGTCTAAAGTCCTTTTCTTTCCTACGAGCTGTGTAGTGGTACCCACTCTGTAGATAGGTGTCCGCTCAACTTAGAATCGGTTCAGTATGTTGCCTCTTCTCAAACGCAATAGAACAACCCTTTTTCAAACACCTATAATCCAGGGTGGAGGAACCATCCTAACTTCTTCTGGAGCCAAAATCAAGGGCAAACTTCTAGCTCTAAACCTGTAGGACTCCCTGGTTTTCAAGCTTCACCGGTTCAGGTACCACCACAACCACAATTTCCATTTCATCCGCCTTCTCATCACCCATACCCACATCATCCATCACCACCACCACCACCTATCCAGCCACAGCATATACTTGTACCAACACCAGCAGCTGAGAAGAAGCCCTCGCTTGAGGAACTGTTCACAACTATCCTGTAAAATCAAGCTGCTTCAATTAAGAACTTAGAGGTTCATGTAGGACAAATAGCAAATGCTCTTAGTCAACGTCCTCAAAGGGCCCTCTCCAGTAACACTAAAGCTAATCCTGTTAGGCAAAGGGAGGGTAAGGAACATGTTAAATCCATCACCCTCTGGAGCGGCAAAGAGCTAGAGGAGCCACAGGTTAAGTCCAATCCTGTTGAGCCCATAGTTGAAGAACTCATAAGTCCTAAAGAAATAGCTTAGAAAGAGCAGGAACATCAGGATCAAGCTGCAAAGGAATCTAAGTCAGGCACTTCTTCATCTTTACCTTTTTCTTCTTCACAACCTTCCTCTTCATTTGATGTTACACTTGTTACCACTACACTTCCTCTAGTTAGACCCCTATTACCATTTCATCAGAGGTTCAAAAACCAGAAGCTTGATCAGCAGTTTACTAAATTTCTTGAGGTTTTTAATAAGCTTCACATTAACATTCCTTTCGCGGATGCTTTAGAGCAAATGCCTAGTTATGTGAAGTTTATGAAGGATATCCTCTTGAGAAAGAGAAGATTAGAGGATTATGAGACAGTGGCCTTGACTGAGGAGTGTAGTGCCATTATTCAGAGGAAATTACCCCCCAAGCTCAAAGATCCAGGTAGTTTTACCATACCTTGCACCATAGGAGATCAGTTCTTTGGTAGAGACCTTTGTGATCTAGGAGCTAGTATAAACCTTATGCCTTGGTCCATATACCCGAAGCTAGGAATAGGAGATGTAAAACCCACCACAGTGACCCTTCAATTAGCTGATAGATCCATTAAATATCCGAAGGGGATCATTGAGGACGTGCTAGTTAAGGTGGACAAGTTTATTTTCCCTGCAGATTTTATCGTGTTAGATATGAAAGAAGACAGGGAAGTCCCCATTATTCTAGGCAGACCTTTCCTAGCTACTGGTAGGACATTAATTGACGTACAAAAAGGGGAATTAACATGAGAGTCTTAGATCAGGAGGTGACATTTAATGTTTTCCAACCTTTAAAGCTCCCAGATGACTCTCAAGAGTGTTTTAAGATGGAGGTTAAGGAAGATAAAATTTTTGAGCATAGGAAATCTGAGAGAAAGAAGGAAGTAGATAGAGCTCAGGAGGATTTAACTGTTAACATTCTGTCACCATTCTGGATGATCCTCCTACTCTTTGCACTATTGCTGAGTGTTGTGTTCTTTAGCTACATTTGAAGTGGCTATGTTTTCCTTTTCACTTTTTGTATATAGTTCTTTTTCTTTTTCTTTTTGTTGTTTCTTTCTTTGTTTATTTTACAGGTTTATTTTCTAAGTTTTATGCTTTCAATAAAAGCTTCAGTTGTTCATCAACATCAGATAGGGGAGTACTATGTTCTTGAGCTTAATTATTTATATTATCTGCACACTGAGGACACTGTGCACTTTAAGTTTGGGGGAGGGGATATTACTTGAGCATTTTTCAAAAATTTGGGCAAAATTGAAAATTTTATCAAAATGTTTTTCGAAAATCTGAGCTTAAACTGTTTGATTTTGGGGATGATTTAGTGCTTAGCATGTAGTTTTCCCATATTCCGATGATATGACCCCATGATTAAGTCTGATTTTGATTTGACTAAGAAGCATGATTATAGGAAAAGCATGAAGCTGAATTCTTGAATTTGTCTTGATTCTGATTGTGACTTCCTCATCTTATGCACATGTCATGTCATGAATCTGTATATTTATTTAGAGAAAGCTTATGTGGACTTAGGATTGCATTTGTTTAGTTGATTTTGTGTATCATATTCTAAAATTTGTTTGATATAATCTCGAGGTGAAATATTAGATCACACTTAATTAGGGAGATGATTTAGGTCATCGTTGGATCGTTTGAGCCTTTCGAGCCATCCTTGTACATACTTTATCCCTAGTCACCCATCTGGGCCAAACAAGTCTTTCTCTGTAAATACACCTGCTTATAATTTTCCTTAGCTTAAATACTTTGTTCCTATCCCATACCCAGAAAGTATGAAAGTCATTGGGATATATTTTGAGCTTTGTACATATGGGTATCTGGTGATAGTGAATGTTCAAAAAAAATGAAAAAAAAATTGAAAATAAAAAAAAGAAATATGAAAAAATACAAAAATAGAATAAAATGTCTAGCAAAATAAATAAGTTTGGGGGAAATGATTTGAGCTCTTACATTAAGATCCTAGAAGTAATGCATGTTAAGGGTAATTAAACCTAAACCGACTTTATCATACCTTAGCCCCAGCCTTACATTACAAGCTTAATAAAGTCCTATTGATCTTTAGTGAAGTGTGACTACATTAGTGGAGAGAGAAGTAAAAAGCAAACTTATGGGAATGATCACATGTCATTGACTTTGCATTCACTGTGTTTGCATAATCTAATCTGGATAATGTACTTTGAAGTGACTTTGACATTTTTCACACACTCATGAGGAGTCCAATTTGGGTTAGGACTTATGATTGAATGATTCTGAATGTGGGACTTATAATTGTGACTCTTTGATTTCATAGTCTGTACTTTTTCTTTTAGGATAATATTGGGGAAATTATTGTGTTTAGTACTTGTCATTCATACAATTATTTTGTTTTGCTTGAGGACAAGCAAAAGCTCAAGTTTGGGGGTGTGATAATTCTATATTTTTAGAATTATTTGTGCTTAATTTCCTAATTAATTATTTAAATCCCCAATTTATTTTGTTCATTATCCCCTTTATTTAATTAAAATTCTCATGTTTACAGATAAATTAAATACGGATGAATTTTGAATATTTCGGTAGAAAATGGACCTGAATTGGGCTAAAATCGAGATTGGACCATGCGGACAACACGAGCCTAGCACATCCAATTGGACAAAAAGACAGATGACATGGAAATATTATTTTTCAAAGAGCCAATGGTGTGAAGACAAGTGACTAAACAATATCAACTCATCTAGAATGGAAATATTACAATTGTACCCCTAAGTGTGTGTATAAATAGAAAAAGATGTCAATTGAAAAAGGGGTAGCCTAGGTTAGAATAGAGGAAAATTAGGATAGAATAGTTTTTTAGGTTAATTTTAAATAGCTTTCTTGGCAATTTTCGAATAGTTTTTGCTTTTAATCAAACCATTTTACTGTTCATGTATTTCCATTTTCTTTATGAAAAGCTTGCATTTTCCCTTCCATTGTTCTCGGTTTACAAATGAACTTGTCTATTTTTTTCTCTTCACCGATTGTTGGACAGTAAGGAGGGGAAGGAGATGCCGGTGACAGTGGCCATTTCTTCAACTATTTAACTGTGCAACTTCATTAAGATTTCGGTTCTATCATTAGCTTACTATGTTATTGCGGTTTATTATTTTTATTCTCAAGTTTCTTCTAGTTCCGATTTAAAATCAGAGTTCTGGTCTGCATATTTCTCTGTTTCTTGGTATAAGTAATTTGCTGTGTTGCTTCGTGTTTCTGTTTCAAGCTATTTTATTATTGCAAGACTTTACAGGGGGAAGACAAGAAAGACGATAACATCATCTATTCTGCCCTGTTATGTTGATATGGCACTGTTCATGAGCTTCATTTATTCAGGAGCGGTGCGGGAAGTATTGTTCTTGCTGCATCCAGCTCCTTGTTAATAGATGCATTTTCAGTGCTTGTATTTTGCCCTTGGGAAGTCTTAGTTTATTTAGTAGAGTAGAGTTTTTTTTATATTGTTTTAGCATTTCCTGCTTTGATCTGTTGTTAGTTTTAATCTGTTTTATTTTTTTTTTTTACTGTGTTGATTAGCCAGCTAGTTCATGTTCATTGCAGGAAAGGTGATACAATGCACGGTCAAGAGAGTGGCGTAGCTGATGGATTAGCATTGCTTCCATTTGCTAAACCATACCTGGTGTGCTCCATTCTGTTGCAGGAACACCAGTATTTGGTTACTGCATGAAGGAGAAAGTTGGGTGGCTTGTCGCTGTACGTGAGGTAAGGAATAGATGTGGTACAGCAGAAGTTAGCAGGGAAGGAACAACCAACTAGGCAGCACTTGCAGCAGTGCAGGACAGAGCACACCAAGAGCACTTGGACAGACCGAGAATGCAGGGCCATTTCGTGGAGAACAACATTTCCTGCTAGCTGGGCAGGTCGAGCACAACAGCCCCGTGCAGCAGAACCGAGCACCAGTGGACAGACTGGATGCAGCAGACACCAGGCTTGGACGTGCGCTTCAGCAAGCAAACCGAGAGCATGTATGAAGGACCTGAGCAGAGAACATAACAAAGCACTTCCTGGAAATGAAACAAAGAAGAGAGTGAACAGTGTTTGGAGGGATCTTTAAATGATTTAAATGGTCTAAGGCCACGTTTGGTTATGGTTTCATTGGAATTTTATTGCATTTTTTATTATTTTCATTACTATTAGTTAGAATAGTGGTAATTGATAGGTAAATTTAATATTTTAAGTTGTTAATTTAATCTTTAGTTTTAAGTCTTAGTTAATAGTTACTTTTAGTTTATACATGTTAGGATTTAATTTTTATTTTAGTATTTTATGAGTTATATTTAGAATTAATTTAGATTAAATTTATTTGCATGCATTAGTTAAATTTTGTTTTATTAGCATTTAGTTAGAGTTAAGTTTAAGAATTTCTTTAGGTAAGTAGATGTTTATCTTATTAGACTTTAAGTTAGTTTAAATTGCATTTTCTTAATTAGTTTAATTACATTCACATTTTACCTTAGGTTTGTTTAATTTTAGCTTAATTAATTTTGTTCTTTATTTTAGCATTTTATTTTGAGTGCGTAATTAATTGTCTTAATTTTCTTTTGTAGGTTGATTGCTTGGAGCATTATAAGTATTTTTAGCTCTGTTTTATTTTATTTAGTTGCTTTCCAGTAATTTTAAATTTTAGCCTTAATTGATCACCCACTTTTAATCTCATAATTTGCTAGGATATACCATATGGTAAGATTAACCGGTAATTAATTAGGCTAACCAACTTCTTTGAGGGACGATAATTTCGGGACTCAAATTCCATTATTACTTGAACGACTCGTGCACTTGCAGACAGTACCCTTAGGGCATGTCAGCTCGCACTCTGTTTCAACTGTTTTGACTTGTTTTGACTTGTTATGCATAAAAAGGTGCTAGAGCGCTTGCTCGCACTAATTTTAATGACTTGACATGCATGAGAGGTGCTAGAGCTTAGCTCGCATCCCGTTTTGATATAATAATTGCATAAAAGTCGTGTTGGAGTGTAACTCGCACGAGATTTGATTTATTTATGCATGAAACCGTGCTGGAGCGTTGCTCGCACGAAGTTTTGAATGATTTATGATTTTATATGGATTTATAACTCATTTAAAAGTCGTACTGGAGTGTTACTCGTACGCAGATTTTATTGATTTTGATGAAACCGTGCTAGAGCTTCGTTCGCACGAGGTTTTCAGATGTCATGAATATGCATGGAGCTGTGCTAGAGCTTCGTTCGCACAAGGAATTATATGACATGCATATAGCAGTGTTGGAGCCTCCTGTAGACTGTGTGTCACAGCGAGATGATATGCTCACATATGCATACTGAGACAGATATGGTATGGGTGGATAAGACCTATTCCAGGTACCCCTGACTGAGCTTGGATTCACAGAGTACATTATACCGTGTATGTCACGCGGAGTACGATGTACCATGGGGATTAATGGAGTGGAGTGGCATTAGCCACGAGGCAGCAAGCCTTGCCTTCGCAATCCTGATATTATGCTATTCTGGCGGGTAGGACCGACCCACCTCCCGTTCAGGTGTGATACCCCGCACACTAGGTACCATGTAGTCAGGGATCACTAGGTTATGGCCATAGTCCTCGTTGTTACTTATATAGTCACCTACTTATCTCACATGATATAACTTGTGGTCTCGATAGACCAGGGTAGACCCGAAGGAGGGGTCAGGCCCCCGATTTTGTGATTTTCTACTATGATGTTAAATTTTTCAGAGAATTTTATAATGAATTTTTAAGAGATTGATTTCTGAGATGCTTAACCCCTTCGGTTTATTTTATACTGCAATTTTAATGAAATGATTTAAAAGCAGTAGCATGATGAGTTTTCCATACGTTAATGATAAGATTCATGAAAAGAATTGTTTCTCATGATATGTTTTACATGGCATGAAATGATGCATGATCTTGATTTACCTCATGCTAAGTATGATTTAATGATGTCACATAAAATGCCTTTGATGCATGAATTACATGATTTCTATATGCATAAATATTTTTGATAAACTACGTCATTGATGTATTCCTGATTTTGTATTTGAGATTTTAATGAAAAGAAATGGGTTTTAAGGGCATGACATTATGAGCATGTAGATAGTGGAGCTATCTACTTACTTGCATAATTGCTTTACTGAGCGTGTGGTTTGCTCACCCCCTTATTTTTTCATCTTTTCAGAGCACTCGCAGTAATTAATGAACGGCTGATGACTTGCATTCTTAGTATCCGCTGCTTTCCATTGAGAAACAGGTATACACATTTGTATGGTTTTGTATCTAAACATATAATGCACAGTACTGTAAACGTATATGATGTCGAGGATGTAAGGTGATGTAATACGATTGTGTATGTATTTAGTGAAAGTCAAAAGATAGTAAACTCTGATATGTGAATGTGATTATGGAAATGGAATGGTAAATAGGTGAGAGGTGACTAACACCGAATCATAACCCAATTGTTTGTAGGATAGTCACGATGAGAGAAAAGTAAGAATTAAATAATAAATGAAAAGCAAAAAATTTACTCTGATTTTTAAGTAATTTGGGTCATGACACATAGATCGCATGAAAGAAAAGGACTTTGGATAGCTAGAACAGGGTTAGGACTGGTTGCAGGATTATGTTGGGTACTGAGTGACTCTACCTTTTTCATAAAGTTGGCTATTTGAGAAGTCAAGGTAAACAGTGTGTCTAACTCATAGATACCCTTCGACTTCTTAGGCAGTTGCCTCTTCGAAGACTATTGGTAATTGTTAGCTGCCATCTTATCTAACAAACCGTAAGCTTCCTCCTTCGTTTTCCACATTAAAACTCCTCCCGTAGCAGCGTCAACAATAGTCCTATTTTGGCTGGTTAGTCCATTATAGAAGGTCTGGACTTGCAGCCATAAGGGTAGGCCATGATGAGGACACTTCCTAAAAAGGTCTTTATATCGTTCCCAAGCTTCATAAAGAGATTCAGAATCGAATTGGGCAAATGAAGATATGTCGCTACGGAGTTTAGCCATTTTAGAGGGAGGGAAAAACTTAGCTAAAAATTGATGGGCTAACTCATCCCAAGTGGAAATGGATACTGGAGGTAATGAGGTTAACCAGTGTCGCGCCCTATCCCTAAGCGAGAAGGGAAATAACCTAAGCCTCAATGCGTCATTCGATAATCCGTTATGCTTGAAGGTGTTGCACAGATCCAAGAATTGCCTTAGGTGAGCATGTGGGTCGTCATGAGGAAGCCCATTGAATTGTAGTGAAGTTTGGATCATCTAGAGAATTGAAGGCTTAATTTCGAAATTGTTTACAGCGATAGATGGTGGCCTAATACCAGTATAATACCTTCCAACAGTCGGTACCGTATAATCTCTTACGGTCCTAATTTCTCTATTTTTCGCCATTGTGTTTTGCAGCAGAGCTATTAATTTCTTAGAATCCTTTCTGATTTTTTCAAGTGTTCTTTCAATTTCAGGATCTAAAGGAAAGCAATTAAAACTTTTGACTCTACGCATGCAAACATCAAAAAGTCCTCAGGAAATTTTTTTTTTTTACATTTTTAATTTTTAATTTTTTTAAAGTTTTTTAAAAAAATTATTTAGAGAGAGAAAATTTACTAAACTAAGTTAAATCTCTAAATATTTACAACTAGAATTATACCTAAGTATAATTTCACCGATATTAATTTTTGGCTAATTATCTTCCTCGACAATGACGCCAAAAAGTTGATGTCGACTACGCTCACTCTAAGTGATCTAGACGTGTTAATCACAAGTGCACGGGCCGTACAAGTAATAATGAGATTTGAATCCCAAATTATCGTCCCACAGAAAATCTAATTAGTCTAATTAAGTACCGGTTCATCTTACCCTAAATATATTCTAGCAAATTATGAAAATTCAGTAGGTGATCTACAAGGCGTAAATTAAAATTACTGGATAACAATAAAAATTATAAAATAAAGAGAATAAAACAGAGCTTAAAATTACTTACAGAGCTCCAAACAACTTAAAGCAATAACCTATAAAATATAAATAAAGTAAAAATTAATTAATGCAATTAAATTAGAATGCAAACAAGAAAATAAAGAAAATAAAATTAACTAGAGTAAAACTAGATAATCCTTAAAAAAAATGTGCATGTACTTAATCTAATTAATTTAAAAATTAAAAAAATGCAAATAAATCTAGCCTAAGATCTAATAAAAAAATTCACCTATAAAAAGCAATAGAGAATTACTAACTTACTAAAATAACTAAATTAGAAATAACATATATTCTAAGTGATGCATAAGAAATGATTAAATCCTAAATATATGCATGAAAATAATTAAATTAAAATTCCAATTGCATAAAAAAAGTTAAATTTTAATCTAAACTAAAATCTAAAACTATTAAAGTATATTTAAATTAATTAAACTATTAATATGTTACCTAAACTAATTAAAAGTTGTACTCTACTAAAATAACATTACACTACTAATATTAAACTATTAAACTATTATTACTAACACTACAAAACAAAAGAAAAGAAAAGAAACAAATAATAACAATTGTATTGCATAGCATTCAGCCGCCAACTGCACCCTTGTACGTCTCGGCAGTATGCTGCTAACGTTGTGTACTGTACAGTGCTCTGCTTCATTCCCTGCACACTGCCAACAGTCAGCTTACTCGGCCTGGGATCAGTTCC
The DNA here is from genome assembly GCA_033439115.1 of Firmiana major. Classification (NCBI taxonomy): domain Eukaryota; kingdom Viridiplantae; phylum Streptophyta; class Magnoliopsida; order Malvales; family Malvaceae; genus Firmiana; species Firmiana major. The sequence goes on from CM065909.1 coordinate 37,508,422, forward strand.
AATTCTCGCCACCTCCTGCTACTGACTAGATGTTACCAGGTTCCTGCCAGTCCTGCACACACCCACAGAAAATGAAGAAAATGGCTGGACCCGAACTTGGTTACACGGCCTCTGCAAACCATGCATGCCCGACTCCCTGCTCTGCTTCAGGTGATCTCCAGTTGTGACCGCACCAGCCTGCTACGCTACGCTAGCTGCTACTTTAAGGACAGGTTATGCCACCTCCTGCTGCTGTCTCCTGCTTATGCTGTCAGCCGAACCCAACCACTTGCTGCCATTCTCAACAGACCAGTACAACAGCTGTGCACCATTCCTGTAAACCAAAAAAAAAAAGTTCTGAAGACAAGAGTAATTAACAGCACCTAAAGTTGCAAAGGAATAGCTAAGCTGACTCAAGCCGAGAATGAAACTTAAAGCTAAAGCAGAAGAGTTTAAGGAAGCTAGCAAGTTGCTGTTGAAAACTGAAAAATTGCAAAAACATTTAAAGAACCTTGAATCCTATTGCCTAACATCTATCAGCAGATGATAACCATATGAACAGAACACTAGCCAAGTCTGAAACACCAGTAATTAATGGAACAATGTAGCCTAGAAAAATAAACCAAAATGAACAGTGTCAATAACTACAAACAGAGCAGAACAGAGGATGATTTCTGGTTCCTGTCCACTGCCTTGAGCAATCCCGATTCTATTATGCATCAAACGACAGCAGTCCCACCTACTTCGGCACTAACCAGCAACTACTTCAGCTAGTTCATAGCTACACAGACTCGCCGAGCACAAAATACAACTGAGCTTGGCAGTCGCGAGGAACTGGGAACAGCTTCTGCCTCTGAACTGAACCTTATACCTCTCTAACCAGTGACTATCATGTAAACTAACATAGAGCTTATACCTATAACTGAATCTGTATAACATAAACTCACAGTTAATTAACAGAGAGAAGCTGCAAGGAAATGACTTTCACGAATCTTTCACGAAAATATTTTTTTTTTAAAGCTAAAACAAAATTTAGATGGCTTTTAACGATGTGTACGAGGAAGAGAAGCATGGGAAAGATATATTGTATAATACAGCCTACTCGGTTTACTGCTTTTAGCTTCTCTATACCAGCCACCGATCCGCCCCCATAGTCCTAGGTATTTAAAACCAAACAAGATGATAGTAATAAAGTGTTGATTTAAGAACTTGGAAGAACAATAGTAAAATGAACAGTGAATAAAAATGTCAAAATAATAAGAGACCGGAACGTTGGGCAAACAAAGAAGAAAAGAAAATGGTGGCTAAAAAAAAAGACTAACGGGACAATGCTAAAAAAATATATTAGGAAAAATACTTCATAAAACTCTTAACCTAAAAGCTATTCTAAAAGCTACCTTAAAAATTCCTCTAGACTACTTCTACCTTACCCTAGGCTACTTCATTTTTCAATTGTTCATCATGTTCTATTTATATACAAACTTAGGATACAATGGTAATTTTCAATCTTAGATAAGTTGGCATTATTTGATCATTTGTCTTCATTTCATTCACTGCAGAGTAGATATTTTCATGTCACTTATCTTTTTGTCCACTTGGTTGTGTGATGTGGCCTAACGTGTGTCTTCCGGGAGGTGTGCATGGTGTCTGTCGATCTTATCTTTTCGAAATGAATAAAATACGAACACCCGGCATCACACGTGTTCAAACAAATGGTGACTCGGTCTGCGAATTGGGAGTGGTCCAGTCTCCTTTTAGCCCTTTTTCAACCCATTTTTGACTGAAACGACTGAGTTTCATCCGAATTTAATTTACGTGCACATTAAAGAATTTTGATTAAATTAATGGGATAATTAATAAAATAATATGGAGATTAAAATAATTAATTAAGAAATTAAGCACAAATAATTCTATTTTAATAGAATTATCACTTGCGCACTGCTTCCTCATAAATAATAACATCAAATGGAGCTAACCTAGCTCAATTGAGGATCCAAGTCTCTCCTATGAGTTTCTGGACTTTCTTCATTTCACAACTCAACGTATCTGGATTATACTTCTTCCAAAATTATAAATTTTGATTCATATTCATCCACAAACTTATACCTTTTGTCCAATTTAAACATTTCATTCAGTAATTACCATTATGCCATATCCGGGATGTATTACCATCTAAAGATATCCAGAAATATATCCCTTGTAACCTCTAATATCGGGTCCAAAAATTAGATTAAGGAAACTTCCATTAAGGTTCAATTTCCTATTTCAATATCAATGTTGCAAAACCTACCATCTTTATAGTAGTACACCTTAAGAATCTATATTCATTAGTCCAGTTTTCCACCATAACCAAATTCTTAACCTTAGTACGTGATTGTGGGCTAACCTCTAAAACAGCCTCAGTCAATCAAAGTCACAATCATACTCTAAATCATCATCACTATTATTGCGCTGCTATCACTTAACCACACAATGTCATTATTGTCTCCATGACTCGCTCAAATCTTGTGAAACGGGCTTTAAAATTTTTGGTTAAAGTGTGAGGTGCACATTCAGATGAGGATTCGCTATATCTCTCGGCCCTATCTCTACGACCTCGAGAAACAGTTCCTTCTCGTCTACTAATATGACTGCAACGCTAACTAGCCATACCTATTAGTTTTCCTTCCTTCAATGACACAATTTCCTCAATATAAACACAGCTAGGTATACCCATTTGTAATTAAACAATGTACAGAAATGTTTGTGTCACACCCCACTTCTGGGAACCCTTCTATCCATACTTACTCTACTACGGTTGGGCTGTGAGAAGACGCAATTACTAAAATTCATTCATTTACAGCGGAAGATTTAAATCTTTAATTCATACTCCCAGGTGTGTGTGTGTGTGTGTAGATATACAAAATCAATTGTATAAATATCATGTGCTTACATATCATCCCCATAATACTGTTTACAATTCCAAGATATAACTGTGCGATACAATATATTAGATACAAAATACTCGTGTATACAAATCTTATACCTTTGTGGATTGTGGGAGCTGTTTGACACAAAAGACCTAGAGATCACCGCTCTCTTACTTCTCAGTACCTGGAGGGGGAAAATAGTGGGATGAGCAAACCACAGCTCAGTAAGGAAATGAATGCTAGCAGGTAGATATCGTACTACCTACATAGCCCATGCATGTATAAACCAAAACCATGTTTTCATTATAAATGGAATTATCATACGAAAAATGCATTTAAACATATATTTCTCAATAGCATTTTCGTGTCAATCAAATATGTCGAGCTTCCATTTAAAACATGCTCATAAATAGTGCCTTCACGACACAAATGTGAAATCAGAGATTTATCAAAACACAAAATCTCTTTCTTTTCTCAAATCACTCTTTCCCGCAAATCTCTTTCTTTTCTGAGATTGTCTCTGTTTCTCGAATCTCTGAGACAGGCATGGAATTTTCGGCAATCAAATATCCACGACATATGGCCATAGTCAGTGATCCCAGGCCTCACTGATTAGGTGTGCACAGGGCATCACTTCGCCTGAAGGGGGATGTGTCAGTCCTGCCCTCCGGCTCATCTCAATCAACCTCATCTCCTCGTATACTCACGGTAAAGATACGCCGTGTGTCATCTACGCGATACTCGTACTCACGTGCACCCAGCACGGTACATAGTATACCAACAGACAATTACACTGTACTACGTACAACCGTGGACCCAAGTCCATACTCCAACTCCGATGGACTTTTCATCCTGAACCATGTCTCATATACCAGGTGAGCAAGCAGCGTGACACACAGTCATCGTAAGGCTTCAGCGCGGTACGATTTATCGTTAAGGCCCAGCCCGTTCAAATGACCGTCGGCTGGTATCCCCTTGGGTCCCAGACCCCCAGGTTTACCTCAACTCAATAAAACAGGTGCGAGCAAAGCTCCCGCACTTTCTCAAAACCATCGTGCGAGTTAGAACTCCAGCACGGTACATTGAAGGCATTAAAACGGGTGTGAGCTAGCGCTTCAACACCAAATCTCATCTCAAAACTGATAGATTGCTATTTTCTCTTTTTAAAACTCAAAACATGTTTATTCACACAGCATACCTCTTCATGCTAAAACATGTAAAATTAGCCAACCTATCATCAACATTTCTCAATCATCAATATCAATACAAAATTGACAAAAACATTGAAAACATGCATATCATGCTATTTCCTTACCCTATCCCATTTCTCAATACATATATACATCATAGTAGTTTTCATGCTTCCGTATCATTTTATAGAATTATAGTATCGTACTAATTCTAGCAATATATCTACGAAATTACTGTAAAATACGCACGAACATCTTTATAGCTAACACACAGTCCCTTACCTCGCTTTACTTGTGTGCAACTATTCTCCTCTACGCTTCTCGCGTTCTCATCTCGACTTGCTCTAGCGTATCATCCGAAACTGAAATTCATCCATCAAACACTTGAGTTAACGTTTCTAACTCTTATTCAACTAAGCATTTATCCAATGCCTTAAATACATATTTTACCCCTTGTGGTAAATCTCATAATTTTATCCCAATATCAACATACCCAAACCATGTCCACAACATAATCATCCTTTCAAGATATCTCATTCATCATTAACACTTCTACATTCCACTTTCTCACACTAGACCATTTCCAAGTTATATGCATTTCATGGCATTCTAGGTAGTTCTACCCACAATGTGCACACCCAATTAACTTCATAATCATTAACTAGACCAATGTAATTGGATTTGTGCACTAGAACTTACCTCTTTGGATTTCCTCTTTGCTCTAATTAGAAATGCCCTTTATTCCTTCAATCTGACAAATGGGGAAATGCCTCTAGACTATGTTGTTCTTCTCTTAGACGTGAACAACTTTTTCTCTAATAGCTTTCCCTCAAATCTTACTGAAAATGGCTAGATTTAGGAGTGAGAAAGCTAGGTTTTTGAGTTGAAGTGAAAAGAAATGGTTTATCCCGAAATCTGCAGATCCAACTGCTCCTATTTATAGATTTAACTTGATGAGATCGATCTTCCTTGGGTGGAGATCGATCTGCTCCTCTAAAAATCCCTCTTTTCTAAGACATTTTAAAGGCAGGAGATCGATCTGTCGAGGCTTGAGATCGATCTGCTGTCAAACAGAAGCTTAAGGAGATCGATCTGGTCTTAGGGGAGATCGATCTGCTTCCAACCCGAGAGCTAAGGAGATCGATCTGATTCCCTTGGAGATCGATCTGCTCCATTCCATTACTCACATAAGAACATTCTGGCTCTTCCAGATCGATCTCTCATCCTATGAGATCGATCTAGCCTTCATATTTCCAGATTTTCTGTAATTTTTCTGCAACAACTTCATTCAAAACTTCCTCCATTTACCTTCATAGTCCTTTCCTCATTCATCCCTCCTTGAGACTTAAAAATGTCATCCAATCACACTTAGCATGTATTAAAACTTGTGGGCACTCTTTGTATAACCAAATATACACAATATTGCCCGAATGGAAGTATACAACTTATATAAATCTTTCCTTCCATTTTACCACGCTACTCATATTCCATTTCATTCACATTCTTCTCGTGTTTAAGTTCATTTCTTCATACTCATTCATAATGCAACTTGTATGTATAATTACGATTATTATTACAAGTGCGTACATAATCTTATGGACTTACATTGCATATACATCACATTACAAATGTATCATCGTACTTATGATTTCATTTACATTTCTATGTTCCTATGTACAGCTTTACATATACGGGGTCTCATAGTTTGGGATGTGTACTTTCCTACTTTTTTCTTACTCCAATCATCAACTCATATCAGACCAACCCTGCTCTTATATCAACTTCTGTAACGACCCTTTTTATGGTACAATATGATTGAGCTGCGAGTAGATGCTAGTAAATCAATCACTATGTTTTTTTTTTTTTTATTTCTATATGCTATAAGTCCACAACATTAATTTAATTCTCCAGGATTATACATATATATTCACATGTCTGTATTTGAATACATTTACATCCCCAATGTTCACAATTTACATCACTGTGCAAAGTAAAGTTCATATACAAAAGACTTATACATATGTATACCTTTACACCAAAACGAGTTACGATGACAACACAGTGCAGGAATGCCATAGACACTTTGCTTGAAGTAATCTGTGGAAGGAAAGAAAGGGGTGAGCTAACTCGCTCAGTAAGGAAATTACGTAAGCAGTAGACAACTATATTATCTATATGCTTATAATGCATGTGATCAGTTATAAAACACTGTAAAACACTTTCATTCAATTCGATTTGATAACGCTGACAACGATTTACACTCTAAGCACTTTTCTTTGAAAATACTTTCAATACGAGTCATTTTCAAAATGTTTCTTTCGATTCAATACACTTTATAAAACAGTAACATTTAATACAATCGATAACGATAAAACACTTTACATTTCTTTTCAATCCATATAAATCACTTTCGATACTTTCAATTCTCTTTCAATACGATCATTAAATGATAAAACGATTTAATGACGATTCCATAAAACAATCAATTTCGATTCGGTCGATTCGATAAACAATATTCAACTTCACTGGAGACTAAGCCGGGATTCAAAAAACAATACGATGGACATATGATAATGGTCAGTGATCCCAAGCATCACGGATCAGGTGTGCAAGGGTATCAAGTGTTTAGGGAAGATGGTCAGTCCAACCCGTCAGCCAATCAATACACTTCACTAGTCTAGAGACTTATAACAAAGTACAGTGTACTCCATGTTATTCACACGGCATAACATACTTTGTGGACCACGATACGATACAATATGCTTGGAGGCTACCTGAGTGTATGCAGAATTTACTACCCCAACATCAATAATCAACCAATGCCTTATCTCAAAATCCAGTGCGAGTAGCTTAATGTGACATACAGTCTACACGAAGGCTCAAGCACCGTTTCACTTCTAAGATCGATAGGTGGCTCGATACTATTTAAAACGATTCGAAAATCAGAGTTTCATGTGCAAAACGGCGTAAAATAGAAAAATATGAGGAAACTTCCTGTTGGGTCACCCATCATGGAAATTACTCACCCAAGCACGCTTAACTTTGATATGCGTACATTTTTATGCAGACAATAAAAACCATAACCAACCATCCCAATACAGTTATAAACAGTAATAGATGATAAAATATTGTGTCAATGCAATTCATGCAGTAGCGCTGTATATGTGGTATTTATCAGTCTATTTTAGATAGAGAAAGGTGGTCAATATAGCCAAAGTCAACACTTTAGTAATTTAATATCTATACACCCTACAACATATATCTAGTTGTGGAAAAGCGATAAATACACGTATAGTTATCTTTAATAATTTGCAAAAATCATTTACCTTGGTGTTTATCAGTAATTCTCAATGCCTTAGTGATGCAGGTCAGTGGGTCCACTCTAATCGGTTTATTTCTCCGAAAATTCGAACTAATATTGGCATAAATATTCTGAATCGTTCCTCCTTCAAGTTTCTTGAATTTCTCTACGCATTCTTCTCTGTCTTCAATATTTCTATTCACTACTCTTTTTATATATACACACACACATATATACATATATATATATATATACTTCACTCTCTTCTTTCTTCTTTTTTTTTCTCGTGCCTTCGCACCTTTTTTTCACTGCCCCACTCTCTCGACACTGTTCATCGTCTTTAGCATGCTCTCAGCTTCTCCACTATTTTCAGCCACCTATCACATCCTCCCTTAGCCCGTGAGTTGCTTGCCAATAGCCCCTGTTGTCGACTATCTTCCAAGCTCCCAACACCCCTATCTACTGCATTAATCCATGCGACTAGAGCAGAAATGGCCAGCACCCTCTCTTTCCTTCCTTACGCTGCATGCTTCGATGGTCTTCCTCTCTCGCGCGGTTTTTTTCTCCTTGCCATTTCACATTTAGAGCCTTAGAAGAAACATAGTGACTGAAGTTGGATCGATTCATATTTTTCTTCCTCTTCACTATCTCTGTTCTGGAATCGTAGAAGGTCCTTATTTGCTCAACCTTTACTTCAGTTTAAAAGGCACGAGAATGAATCCTGAAACCTCCCTGTACTTTTTCGATCCCAGCAAGAACGAACCTGCTTCACCCTTCTTCTTATTCACCGAACAGGAACTACTGCTCTTCATTTCCTTTCGAGCTGTACCTTTCTCTTCACCATTTTGCTTCACCTTTTTAGCTTAAAAATAATAGGGTGCTCTCCCCTCTGCTTGGCCTCAATCTCTCATGATGCATCTTCTGTTTCAGTTCAATTTTGTAGAGGGAGGAAACCTTTATTATTTCTCTCTCGTTTTTCTTTCCTCCTCATGCTATCTCCCTCGGTTTAATTCTCCCCATTCATTTTCAGTAGGTCTTTCTCTGCTCTCTGTTCAGATTCATCTTCAGAGGAAATTGGAGTCCTCTGTTTTGCTCAAACCCATTGTTCTCGGATGTCCCTCTTGTCTCTGCTACTACTCCTTCCAAACGACCAACTTCTTCTCACTCACCTGCTCTTATTCGCTTTCCTATCTCCCTCTCTCATCCTCCTCGGCTTCTTTCTCTCCCTCTCTCGATAGCTTTCACTATCCTGTTTTCTTTCTTTCCTTTGTTCTTCCTTAATCTCTTCAGTGGTTGTCTTGGTTTCACTGCAAGGGTCGGTGGCAGGGAATGGGGAAGGTTTGACTGGTCTGGTGTGATGAAGGATGATGGAAAAGGTGCTCTGCCTTTGGCAGAGCAGGTAGAGGGAATCGGGGACTGTTAACCATATTTCCTTCAGTTTCCATCTCTTGTTATCGGGTTTCCACTGCACAGGCTGAGTCGTTTTGCTCCTTACTTCAGCATATTTTATTCCTTTTGTGGTTTTCCTCCCTAACATTCATATCACTTATATTAATTTCTGTTGAGTGTGTTTTACTCCATCACTTACAGCTACTGTTTTTCAGTAGAATTTTGGTGGGCTTTTCGGGATTGGACTCCACTAGTTGCTGTGGTTTTCTAGGTTCAGTGGATACTTGAGAGTTCACGTGGACTCTCTGTCCACTTATTTCTCCCTTTTCTTATATTGCACCAAAAGCTACATCCACAATACTATATCTTTTTTCCATTTCCATGTTCTGCTATTCGGTGCATTTCCTCTTTCTTTTCTGCTGCAGAAATTTTTTTTATTAAAGGAATATCACCATTCGTTTTAACTCTGTTCCACCGAAACATCTTCACCAACAATTAAATGTTTTTCGGGTCTTTTAAAGAAATGGGGCAAATCTTTATTTATTCATATTATTTAGGCAGCCCTTTAGTCATAACACTATAAAATTTATTTTGATGGAAGTATAAAATTTTCATCTTATATTTCGTTTAGTATTATGTATAGTTTTATACTAATTTTGGAGTAATTAATTATCTATTTGCTTGAAAATTATCTAAATTTCCCATACCGAAATGTAAATTAATTTGGGCATCCACCAAGGAAACACATTTTTTTTAATCCCTAAGGTTTAATTGTTATTTATTGATGAAACCGAGTACATGAAGATTTATGGTGCTTACAAAATGAAACTACTTAGGCAAATTCCAACATCCCCAACTGTGTTTGAAAGATATTATATATGTTTAGATACACTTAAGAAAGGCTTGGTGAATGGATGTAGACTTTTTAGGGTTAAAGGGGTGTTGGTTAAAGAGCATGACAAAAGGTGAACTACTGTGTGCTATAGGCAGAGATGGAAACAACCAAATGTTTTCAGTGGTCGGGGCATTGATTGAAGTGCAATGTATAGCTTCTTAGTTATGGTTCATTGAACTCTTGAAGTCAGATATCAATACAGGAAATGGTTTAACATGGACAGTCATGACAGACCAACAAAAGGTAATGTAGTATACTTTTTTAAATTACTTTTAATCAATAAAGGCTATATTACATAACTTATATTGCTTGTGCTAATGGAATTTTTGCAACTTCATTTACCATGCAAGGGCTAAACAATGCAATTGATCAATTACTACTAGATGCTGAGCACAGGTTCTGTGCTAGACATGTGTATATGAACTAGTGCAAAAGAGGACATAAGAGGGAGGAAATGAAGAAATTGTTTTGAAAGACTGCAAAGTCCATAAGTGTTAGGGTATATGAAGAGAATTTGAACAAGTTAAAAGAGATGAAGCCAAGGGTAATGAAAGCCATAGTTAGAGTTCTACCAAAAAGTGGTGTAGTGTTTTTTTCAACCCAGATGGCAGATATGAATCGGTTAACAACAACTTATGTGAAGCATTCAATAGGACATTACTGGAAGCAAGAAGGAAGCCAGTAATATCTTTATTTGAATACATTACGGAATATGATTAAGGATTGTGAGAAAGAGGATAAAATGCGCCATGTTGAAAGGTATCATTTGTCACGACACTCAACTTACCAAAAATTGTCACAAATTTTTTGATTTTCTTACCTTACCTCAATCGTGATCAGCTACAATCTCAAATAGTTGGGCTGTGTGTCAATGTCTATCTCATCCAACCATAACAATTAAATTTTGCATTTTAATTTAGAAGTAAACACTTGTATAAATAAATCAGAGTTGTTGTTTACATGTGTTTACAATGTTTTACATCCCCAATGGTTACATACAAAATGCTATTGTGCTATGGAACGTTTAGATACAAAATTACATCAGTGTGTATACCTTACGCGATGGGATGCAGCAGATATCAAAAGAAAAGCCTCCAGTTGCTCTCAGTCTATACTTAAAGCTCTGTAGAGAGGGCAAAATAAGGGGGCTGAGCAAACAACGCGCTCAATAAAGCAATCATGCGAACGGGTAGATACTGCACTATCTACGTGATCGTGATGTCATGCTCAAAATCATACAGTTTCTCATTCACATCTCAAAAGCATTAGTTCATGCTTGTGTTAATGGCATGTAAAACAAGTCATGCTATTTAAACTCAGTGCACAAATCAATCTCAAAGCATGGCATAAATCATCATGCATATTTCATAAATAAGGCATGGAAAACTCATCATATGTAAGTGCACTTTAAAAGCCATTATCAACTTTCTCATCTCAATAAAATCAACACTTGTCAGGACAAGCCCCTCCCTCGGACTGTCCTGACCCACAAAGCATTTCAAATATGGATTTATTCATAAAACAATAGACATGTGAGATAGGCAATATAATAAGGGAAATATCCTCTAGGACTATGGTCATATCCTGTGATCTCAGGCTACACTGTGAGACCCCGTATATGTATAGCTGTATATAGGAACATGGGAATGTAAATAAAATCATAAGTATGATGATACATTGTATTGTGAAGTATATGCAATGTAAGTTCATAAGATTATGTACGCACTTGTAGTAAGAATTGTGATTATACGTACAAGTTGCATTACGAATGAGTAGGAAGAAATGAACTTGAATACGAGAAGAATGTGATCGAAATGGAATATGAGTAGTATAGTAAAATGGAAGGAAAGATGTACATAAGTGTATATTTCCATTTGAGTAATATCGTATATATGTGTGGTCATACAAAGATTCTACACAAGTTTTAATATGTATGTAGTGAGGATGAATCCCATTTTCAAGTCTCAAAGATGAATGAATGAGGAAATGATCATGGTAGCAAATTAAGGGTGTTTGGTAAGGGTTATTGCAGAAAAACTGCAGGAAAATCTGGAATTTGTGAAGGCCAGATCGATCTCATAGGATGAGAGATCGATCTGGGAGAGCCAGAATGCCCTTATGTGAGAAATGGAAGGGAACAGATCGATCTCCAAAGGAAGCAGATCGATCTCCTTAGCTCTCGGGTTGGAAGCAGATCGATCTCCCCTAAGACCAGATCGATCTCCTTAAGCTTCTGTTTGGCAGCAGATCGATCTCCAGTCTCGACAGATCGATCTCCTACGTTTAAAACGTCTTAGAAAAGAGGGATTTTAGAGGAACAGATCGATCTCCACCCAAGGAAGATCGATCTCCTCAAGTCAAAACTATAAATGGGAGCAGTTGGATCATCAGAATTTCGGGACAAACATTTCCTTTTCACTTCAACTCAAAGAAATCTAGTTTCTCACTCCTAAATCCAGCCATTTTCAGTGAGATTTAAGGAGAGGCTATTAGAGACAAAGTTGTTCACATCAAAAAGAAGAACAACATAGTCTAGAGGCATTTCCCCATTTGATGAATTGAAGAAATAAAGGGCAATCCTAATTGGAGCAAGAGGAAATCCAATGAGGTAAGTTCTAATGCACAAATCCAAGTACATTGGTTTAGTTAATGATTATAAAGATATTTGGGTGTGCATATTGTGGATAGAACTACCTAAAATGGTATGAAATGAATATAACCTAGAAATGGTCAAGTGTGAGAAAGTGGAGTGTAGGAGTGTTTATGATGAATGAGATATCTTGAGTGGATGAGTATGTTGTGGAAATGATTTGGACATGTTGATATTGGGATAAAATGGTGAGATTTACCACAAAGGGTAAAAATGTGTAATTAAGGCATTTGATAAATGCTTAGCTGAATAAGAGTTAGAAACATTAACTCAAATGTTGATGGATGAATTTCAGTTTCGGATGATACGTCGGAGCAATCGAGATGAGAACGCGAGAAGCATAAAGGCGGATAGTTGCACGCAAGTAAAACGAGGTAAGGGACTGTGTGTTAGCTATAGAGATGTTCGTACGTATTTTACGGTAATTTCGTAGATATATTGCTAGACTAGTACGATATGATAATTCTATGAAATGATATGGAAGTATGCAAAGTACTATGACGTATATATGTATTGAGAAATGGGATAGGGTAAGGAAATAGCATGATATGCATGTTTTCAATGATTTTCTCAATTTTACATTGTTATTTATGATTGAGAAATGTTGATGATAGGTTGGCTAATTTTACATGTTTTAGCATGAAGAGGCATGCTGTATGAATAAACGTGTTTTGAGTTTTAAAAAGAGAAAATAGCCATCTATCAGTTTTGAGATGAGATTTGGTGTTGAAGCGTTAGCTCACACCCGTTTTAAGGCCTTGATGTATCGTGCGGGAGTTTTAACTCGCACGAGGGTTTTGAGAAAGTGCAGGAACCTTGCTCGCACCTGTTTTGTTGAGTTAAGGTAAACCTGGGGGTCTGGGACCCAAGGGGATACCAGCCGACGGCCAATTGAACGGGCTGGGCCTTAACGATAGATCGTGCCGCGCTGGAGCTTTGCGTTGACTCTGTGTCACGCTGCTTGCTCGCCTGGTATATGAGACATGGTTTAAGGATAAAAAGTTCATCGGAGTTGGAGTATGGACTTGGGTCCACGGTTGTACGTAGAATAGTGTAGTCATCCGTTGATATACTATGTACCGTGCTGGGTGCACCTGAGTACAAGTATCGCGTAGATGACACACGACGTATCTTCACCATGAGTATACGAGGAGATGAGGTGGATTGAAATGAGCCGGAGGGTAGGACTGACCCATCCCCCTTCAGGCGAAGTGATACCCTGTGCACACCCGATCAGTGAGGCCTGGGATCACTGACTGTGGCCATAAGTCGTGGATATTTGATTGCCTAAAATTCCATGCCTGTCTCAGAGAATCGAGAAACAGAGACAATCTCAGAAAAGAAAGAGACTTGCGAGAAAGAATGATTTGAGAAGTGAAAGAGATTTCGTGTTTTAATAAATCTCTGATTTCACATTCGTGCCATGAGGGCACTATTTATGAGCATGTTTTAAATGGAAGTTTGACATTTGATTTACACGAAAATGCTATTGAGAAATATATGTTTAAATGCATTGTTCGTATGATATTTCCATTTATAACGAAAGCATGTTTTGGTTTATGCATGCATGGGCTATGTAGGTAGTACGATATCTACCTGCTAGCATACATTTCCTTACTGAGCCGTGGTTTGCTCATCCCACTATTTTCCCCCTCCAGGTACTGAGAAGTAAGAGAGCGGTGATCTCTAGATCTTTTGTGCTAAACAGCTCCCACAATCTGTAAAGGTATAAGATTTGTATACACGAGTATTTTGTATCTAATATATTGTATCGCACAGTTATATCTTGGAATTGTAAACAGTATTATGGGGATGATATGTAAGCACATGGTATTTATACAATTAATTTTGTGTATTTACACACACACCTAGGAGTGTGAATTAAAGTTTTAAATATTCCGCTGTAAATGAATAAATTTTTAGTAATTGCATCTTCTCACAGCCCAACCGTAGTAGAGAATGTATGGATAGAAGGGTTCCCGAAAGCGGGGCATGACATACACTGATCAGGTGTGTGGGGTATCACCACTATCTGCTTCCTCACGGGAGGTGGGTCACGTCCAGCCCGCTGGTCCATAGCAGATCTGAACATCGTCCGAAGATCGTATATCACAATCCCAACACGGTACAACGTACTTCATGCTACCTGCACGGTACAGCGTACTCCATGGACCCATATCAACACATCATATCACGCCACATCTCAAAAATGCACGTGCGAGCCTATTTAATCGGTACGACACCTAGTCTACCCGAAGCTCTTAGCACGGCTATCAACATGTCAAATTCTAAAAAATGCACGTGTAAGCCTATTTAATCGGTGCGACACCCAGTCTACCTGAAGCTCCTAGCACGACAATAAATATGGTGGGCATCTAATGTGAGCTATGCTCCACCACCATACCAAAACCAGTGTAAAGTCTGTACGAGCTCAACTCTAGCACAACATCATAGAAATCCATGTGAAAACTAGTGCGAGCTACGCTCTAGCACTCATGCGTATGAAAGCACATCAAATCTCGTGCGAGTCATACTCTAGCACGCTTTCATTCTCACGAAAACCATGTAGGTGGCTCAATTCTTTGTAAAACATGGTTATCAACCAAATCAAATCATTTCTTTTGCAAATCGTTTCAAATGTTAGCCGAACTACCAATCACTTGCTAAAAGTAACAAAACAAGTTTTTCAAAGCATCATGCTTTTGTTTTCATGCACATTTCCTCAAAACCTAACTCTTTGCCCTTGAATCACCCAATATCATTTCCTAGTGTCGCATGCACTCTAGCAAAATATTTAAGTACCCAAATTGTGCACAGATATCTCTAAGAGTCCACACAATTCTCTTACCTCGATTTACTCGGGGTGCGACTCTCTTCCTTTACGCTTCTCACGTTCTTAGCTCAACTTGCTCTAGTGTATCCTTGGAAGCTGAAATTCATTCATTAAACACTTGAGTTAGTGTTGCTAACTCTCATTCAATTATGCATTCTACCCAATGTCTTAAATACTCATTTTACCCCTTTTTGGGTAAGCCTCACAATTCATTCCATAACACCATCTTAGAATCATATCCACAACACCATTATCACCTTACAATATCCCATTCATCAATAATACCTCTACATTTCACTTTCTCACACTAATCTATTTCTAGGTTATAATTGTTCCATTGTATTCTAGATAGTTCCTACCATTAATATACACACCCAACAACTCCAAAGTCAATAAATAGACAATGTACTTGGATCGATGCATTAGAAACTCACCTAGATTGATTTCCCCCTTGCTCCAAATGGAAATGCACCTTTGCTCCTCTAATCCCACAAATGGGGTAATGCCTCCAAGCTATGTTGTTCTTCTCCTTGATGTGACTTTGTGTCTAATAGCCTTCCCTCAAATCTTCTTGGAAATGGGTGGATTTAGAGAGAGAAAACTAGGTTTTTTTGGATTAAAAAGGGTAGAGTGAGGTTGTTTCCTGAAATCTGCAGATCCACTGCTCCTATTTATAGAATTTTCTTGATGAGATCGATCTGTTTTGGGTGGAGATCGATATGGTCCTCTTAAAATCCCTCTTTTTCACGACATTTTGAATGCAGGAGATCGATCTATTGAAGGTTGGAGATCGATTTATCTCAGGCAATAGCTTAAGCAGATCGATCTGGATAGGGATGAGATCGATCTGCTCTAACCTGAAAGCTAAGAAAATCGATCTGCTTGCCTTAAAATCAATCCTCTCATTATAGAATATTTAATAGATCGATCTAGCTCCATTGGAGATCGATTTGCCCTATTCCATTACTCAAATAAGAGCATTTTGGCTCTCCCAGATCGATCTCTCATCCCATGAGATCGATCTGGCATTCACATTTCCAGATTTTTTGCAGCAACTCATACCAAACTTCATACATTTTGTTGCCATAGTCATTTCCTCATTCGACCACCTTTAAGACTTGAAAATGAGTTTCATTCATACCTTATACACATTCAAACTTGTGTGTATTCCTCATATAACCAAAGATATATGATATAAACTAAATGGAAGCGTACAACTCATGCAAATCTCGATTCCATTTTACCACACTACTCCTTTTTCATTCCACTCACATTCATCACATACTAAAGTCCATTTCTTCATATTCATACATAATGAAACTTGTACGTACATCACAAACTCCTATTCCAAGTGTGTACATTGAATTTATGGACTTTACATCACTTATGAACTCATAATCACTTGATCTAAAATCATCCCTATTATAATTCCATTTACATATATACAAGGTTATACATATATGGGGTCTCACATCATTGGACCTAATACATGGAAGATAATAGAAAAGAATTCAATCATTGCCTCTCAGTGTGTTCTGAGGTTTAATGGAGATGCGGGTTATGATATTGATTAGGATGATGAAAGGTTCGTTGTAAAGTTGGATAGTAAAACATGTAGCTGTAGAAGATTTGACCTTTATGGAATCCCATATGCCCATGCCATAAGTGCTACTAGGGATTTAAAAGGCAATATGAAAGACTATGTGTCAAGTTGGTTTCATAAGGAAATATACATGCTGGCTTATGGGAATGATTTTCAACTTATCCCTAGAATGAAGGATTGGCCTAAGTCAACAATTGGAGAAGAAGAAGTCATTCTACCAGTGTTTAAAAAATGCTAGGAAGGCCTAAGATGAGCAAAAAATAAAAAAAAGATCCTACCAAGCTTAAGAAGCCTACCAAGAATTAGTCTAACTTGTCAAGGAAGGATATGATAATGACATGCACCTTGTGTCAAGTCCACTATAAGAGAGGTTGTGTAAGACCCGAATTTAATTAAAACACGAAACGAATTAGTGTTCGTGAAGGAAAGTTTGACTGAATTAATTCTCGAACACGTGTAAGGGCAAAATGGTCAATAGACCGAAAGTCGGAATAAATTCGATAAGAAAAATTAATTAAAAATAACGAATTAAGAAATCTTGGTCAATAAAGGTGAAATAAATTTATTCCGGGTTAAACTGATCAAGATATCAATTTATAGAAATTAATCGAGATTTTTAGTTCGAAAAAATAATCCCGAAAAATAATCAAAAATTATACCGGGAAGCTGAAATAATACCGAGAAATTAATTTATAGACTAAATGAATAAAATATAAATTTTTAAAGATATTTAGAATATTTTAGACTAATTTAATCAATTAAATAATATTAATAAAAATAAATAAATATATAAAACTAAATTAATGAATTGAAAAAAAAAAATCAAATCAGAATTGTCGGGGAGAGAGAGAAGCAGAAATGGAAAACAGACGAAGCAGCCGAACCGAGGGAGTCCGACGAGCCACCGACGACCGTTGAGCCCAGGCGAAGGTCGAAAAACGTAGAGCGACGCCAGGCGATCTTCAGGCCACCGGTGACGCGCGCCAAGGACACCGGAATCCGACGAAAAACGGGGGAGAAAGTCACGGGAAAGAAATGGTCACCGGCGGCGAACGGCGGCGAATCGGGCGGAACCGAGGCCAGATTCTGAAAGCCCAGGCGACGGCGGTCCTTTCTGCACCGGTATCAGCCGACGAAACGGTGGGAAACGTCGGCGACTGCCAAGAGGAGGAAAATGGGTCCGACGGCCGAGGGAGAAGAGCCGGACCGGCGGCGTTCCGACGAGCTTGACCCAAACCGAGGGCAGATTCGAGATGCGGACGACCTTGCGGAGCTGCTGGCGGTGGAAGCCACCAAAGAATCGGCCGGCAAGGCGGTGAACCGATCGAACCGGAGAGAACCGGCGGTCTGAACCGGTCCGAACCGGACTGAACCGGTTCAGCCAAAAAGAGAGGAAAAAAGGAGAAAAAAAGGGAAAAAGAAAAAGAGAAAAAAATTGAGGAAAATTCCAGTGATGCAATCGAGCTTCGGATAGGTCAGTAGTGGTCGAAATTGACCCGATTTAAATTTTGGAGTATTTAATTTAAGTAATTTTCGACTGAAAACTTACCCAGAAAATTGTGAAATTATGTAGCTCGACAATTAGCATCCAACGAGAGCTCGAGATAGCCTCGATTTACGTACTAGCATGGAATCTCGGGTAAGTGACCCCTATTTACGACAATTACCTCGTTATGCGTGATATTGATTTAATTCCGCATAAATTAAATTAAATTATGGAAAATTTAGATAAATTGTCGTAAATATTAAATTTAGCTATTCGAGAGTTAGAATGAGGCCCAATAGATTGTTGGTGGGCCCAATAAGCCCCATAGGCCTCGATAAAGTGGAAAATTAAGTGGGAAACGGGCTTAAGGTCGATTAAGGCCCATTAAGGTGCAATCGGGCCCAATAGGGGTAAATGGGCCCAATGATTTAAATTAAGCCCAGAAAATAGGAAATACAATTAAATTGTATGTTATCTGACCTGAGGAATAATTATACGCAGTTCCGGACATTTGATTGGGAGCATATCGGACTGCGCGACGAGACAACAGTGGAAAAGAAAAGGTCAGACTCGACAGAAAAATAAGGTAAGGGAATTCTACGGACTGCTAGAGGTAAACTTTACGCAATTTTAAATTCATATGCAGTCCTTAAAAAAATGTTCTGGAGGGTCTAGAGGTCGAAGAATAATTTTAGTGCCCCGTATGGGCAAAATTATCGAAATACCCTTGTTAAGGGTAAATGTTTTCAAATTTAGGAAAAATTGGGAGGAGCAAGAACAAAAGGTTCCTGCTCATTCTGGAGGTATTTTAACACATGCATGAGTAGGCTGGCTCACTTTTAAAGAAAAATGCATAGCATTGCATACCTTTAACGATGTAATTTCTGTGAAAACTATTTGGAGATAATCGAGCCGCCTACGTGTTTTTATTTACATGTGACGTGCTAGAGCTCAGCTCGCACGATGTTTGATTGTGTTATGCATGCATTAGTGCTAGAGCGAGAGCTCGCACTAGAGTTTTACATGCATGGGTGCTAGAGTCTAACTCGCACCAGATTTTACATGATTTTCGTGACAGGGTGCTAGAGTCTAACTCGCACCATATTTTTACATGATTTTCGTGACACGGTGCTAGAGTCTAACTCGCAACAGATTTTATAAGATTTTTCATGTGATTTATATACAAAGTGTTGAGCTTAGCTCGCACTAGATTTACTGGATTTGTGGAGTAGCGCTGTCTGCCCTTGGAGTTAGCCAAAAGGCCCAACAGGCTCAAAAGACCTCTTAAGTAGGGTGAGAGTGAGGGATGAGGTTGGCGGCCTTGTGGGGATGTAAAGCGGGCTCTGCCAGTTTTACTTGATTGATGAGAGTGCTGAGCATCGCTCGCACTGATTTTATGAGAACATGCGATGAGTCGTGCTTGGAGCATCGGGTAGACTGTGTGTCACAGATTAAATAGGCCCGTACGTGCGTTTTGAGACATGGCATGAGTATTGAGAAACAAAACCTCTGTGGGAAGCAGGCCAATTGGGCTGGAGTACCTAGAGATATTATATGGGTTCACGGAGTACGATGTACCGTGCAAGTAGCATGGAGTACGATGTACCGTGTGGTATCTTCGGATACGACATCTCCGGATGCAGCATCTTCGGATGCCTGGGATCGGATAAGACTGACGGGATGGATTGACCCACCTCCTGGGCGGTTCCCGATCATGGTGAGAACCTGCACACTAGGATCCGTGTAGCTGAGGAACTCCCGAGGACACATATGGCCATAGTCCTGGTTATTGCCGTTATACAGATATTGCCTCGTCTCGCATGTCGACGATTTCGATGATCTAAACTGGGTTTTTAATTAAATGTGCATGATGGTTATTTCCATGCTTTTAAACCCATATGTGATGTAAACGAATTTTCATGATTTTGTGTGAGTCAGGATCACCCGAAGGAGGGGTCGAGTCTTGACTTTACTGTGAAATTTTAATTGAGAAAGAAATGATTTGAAATAATTGCATGTTGAATTTTCTGTGCAAACTTGATTTACATAACATCATAACTTCCATATCATCTGTTTTAAATGTGTGGAGAAAGGGTGGTTTATGCATGGCACCACGTTCATGTAGGTAGTATGGTTACCTACTTGTTCGTAGGATTGCCTTACTGAGCTTGATGTGATCACCCCTTTCATTTTCTCCCACAGATAATCTCCAGTTGAAGTTGCGACGACTCAGTACTGCATTCCGGATATCCGCTGCTGCCCATCAACATAAGGTATATACACTTGTACATATTGTATCTACATAAGCATAGCACAGTAACATGTTTGTAAGTAACTTTAGGGGATGTATTGTGAGACCCCGTATATGTATAGCTATGTATATAGGAACATGGGAATGTAAATAAAATCATAAGTAAGATGATGTATTGTAATGTGAAGTGTATGCAATGTAAGTTCATAAGATTATGTACGCACTTGTAGTAAGAATTGTGATTATACGTACAAGTTGCATTACGAATGAGTAGGAAGAAATGAACTTGAACACAAGAAGAATGTGATCGAAATGGAATATGAGTAGTATAGTAAAATGGAAGGAAAGATTTACATAAGTGTATATTTCCATTCGAGTAATATCGTATATATTTGGTCATACAAAGATTCTACACAAGTTTTAATGTGTATGTAGTGAGGATGGATCCCATTTTCAAGTCTCAAAGATGAATGAATGAGGAAATGATCATGGTAGCAAATTAAGGGTGTTTGGTAAGGGTTATTGCAGAAAAACTGCAAGAAATCTGGAATTTGTGAAGGCCAGATCGATCTCATAGGATGAGAGATCGATCTGGGAGAGCCAGAATGCTCTTATGTGAGAAAGGAAAGGGAACAGATCGATCTCCAAAGGAAGCAGATCGATCTCCTTAGCTCTCGGATTGGAAGCAGATCGATCTCCCCTAAGACCAGATCGATCTCCTTAAGCTTCTGTTTGAAAGCAGATCGATCTCCAGTCTCGACAAATCGATCTCCTACTTTTAAAACGTCTTAGAAAAGAGGGATTTTAGAGGAACAGATCGATCTCCACCCAAGGAAGATCGATCTCATCAAGTCAAAACTATAAATGGGAGCAGTTGGATCATCAGAATTTCGGGACAAACATTTCCTTTTCACTTCAACTCAAAGAAATCTAGTTTCTCACTCCTAAATCCAGCCATTTTCAGTAAGATTTGAGGAAAGGCTATTAGAGACAAAGTTGTTCACATCAAAGAGAAGAACAACATAGTCTAGAGGCATTTCCCCATTTGATGGATTGAAGAAACAAAGGACAATCCTAATTGGAGCAAGAGGAAAATCCAATGAGGTAAGTTCTAATGCACAAATCCAAGTACATTGGTTTAGTTAATGATTATAAAGATATTTGGGTGTGCATATTGTGGATAGAACTACCTAGAATGGTATGAAATGAATATAACTTAGAAATGGTCAAGTGTGAGAAAGTGGAGTGTGGGAGTGTTTATGATGAATGAGATATCTTGAGTGGATGAGTATGTTGTGGAAATGGTTTGGAAATGTTGATATTGGGATAAATTGTGAGATTTACCACAAAGGGTAAAAATGTGTAATTAAGGCATTGGATAAATGCTTAGTTGAATAAGAGTTAGAAACATTAACTCAAATGTTGATGGATGAATTTCAGTTTCGGATGATACGCCGGAGCAAGTCGAGATGAGAACGCAAGAAGCATAAAGGCGGATAGTTGCACACAAGTAAAACGAGGTATGGGACTGTGTGTTAGCTATAGAGATGTTCGTACGTATTTTACGGCAATTTCGTAGATATATTGCTAGACTAGTACGATATGATAATTCTATGAAATGATGTGGAAATATGAAAAGTACTCTGATGTATATATATGTATTGAGAAATGGGATAGGGTAAGGAAATAGCATGATATGCATGTTTTCAATGTTTTTCTCAATTTTATATTGTTATTATTGATTGAGAAATGTTGATGATAGTTTGGCTAATTTTACATGTTTTGGCATGAAAAGGCATGCTATGTGAATAAACGTGTTTTGAGTTTTAAAAAGAGAAAATAGCCATCTATCAGTTTTGAGATGAGATTTGGTGTTGAAGCGTTAGCTCACACCCGGTTTAAAGCCTTGATGTACCGTGCGGGAGTTTAACTCGCACGGAGGTTTTGAGAAAGTGCGAGAACTATGCTCGTACCTGTTTTGTTGAGTTAAGGTAAACCTAGGGGTCTGGGACCCAAGGGGATACCAGCCGACGGCCAATTGAACGGGCTGGGCCTTAACGATAGATCGTACCGCGCTGGAGCTTTACGTTGACTGTGTGTCACGCTGCTTGCTCGCCTGGTATATGAGACATGGTTTAAGGATAAAAAGTCCATCGGAGTTGGAGTATGGACTTGGGTCCACGGTTGTACGTAGAATAGTGTAGTCACCCGTTAGTATACTATGTACCGTGCTGGGTGCACGTGAGTACGAGTATCGCGTAGATGACACACGACGTATCTTCACCGTGAGTATACGAGGAGATGAGGTGGATTGAAATGAGCCGGAGGGTAGGACTGACCCATCCCCCTTCAGGCAAAGTGATACCCTGTGCACACTCGATCAGTGAGGCCTGGGATCACTGACTGTGGCCATAAGTCGTGGATATTTGATTGCCTAAAATTCCATGCCTGTCTCAGAGAATCGAGAAACAGAGACAATCTCAGAAAAGAAAGAGACTTGCGAGAAAGAATGATTTGAGAAGTGAAAGAGATTTCGTGTTTTAATAAATCTCTGATTTCACATTCGTGCCATGAGGGCATTATTTATGAGCATGTTTTAAATGGAAGTTTGACATTTGATTTACACGAAAATGCTATTGAGAAATATATGTTTAAATGCATTGTTCGTATGATATTTCCATTTATAACGAAAACATGGTTTTGGTTTATGCATGAATGGGCTATGTAGGTAGTACGATATCTACCTGCTAGCATACATTTCCTTACTGAGCCGTGGTTTGCTCATCCCACTATTTTCCCCCTCCAGGTACTGAGAAGTAAGAGAGCGGTGATCTCTAGATCTTTTGTGCTAAACAGCTCCCACAATCTGTAAAGGTATAAGATTTGTATACACGAGTATTTTGTATCTAATATATCGTATCGCACAGTTATATCTTGGAATTGTAAACAGTATTATGGGGATGATATGTAAGCACATGGTATTTATACAATTAATTTTGTGTATTTACACACACACCTGGGAGTGTGACTTAAAGTTTTAAATATTCCGCTGTAAATGAATAAATTTTTAGTAATTGCATCTTCTCACAGCCCAACCGTAGTAGAGAATGTATGGATAGAAGGGTTCCCGAAAGCGGGGAATGACAGGCTTGGTATCAGAGCGTGGTTGGTCTGATGTGAGTTGATGCTTAGGACTAAGAAAACATACATCCCCAAGTTACTGTGCGATATTTAGATACAAAGGTGTGTACGGAGCTGGTAGTAAATTAAATGTTTGTTATAACACAGGAAAGTTATCAGGCTAGTGAGTTATGCCTGAGAGACACCGCAAGAGGGGAGAGAGCTCGAGGGCTCGAGGGCAAAATGACAGGACTGAGAGGCACAATAGATCATCCTCTAGTCATGAGCCCCAGGAACAAATAGAGGCTTCTGATCCTCGGATAACTCGATTGGAGGAAGACATGCGCACGATGATGACCATGATGGGTCAGATCATGGCTAGGTTTGAGGGTACACCTGGTACAGCGGGACAGGCTGCACCGAATCCCCCAGCAGCTACACCTGAACCTGAGAATGTTGCACCTGCGCAAGCTGAACCGGCTAGGCCACGGGAACCTCATATTCGACCGGTACCTCCTCCGGTAGCCCCACATCAGCATGATGATGATTTGGGGTATGGATATGATTGTGATATGGAAAGATTGAGGCACTTTATGGACTTTAAGCCTCCTTCGTTTAGCGGGGTAAAGGATCCGACGGTGGCTGAGGACTAGATCAGTCAAATGGAGAAGTTATTCGACTTCTGTAGATGTTCAGCTACGGAGAGAGTAGCGCTTGCGGCTTTTGTATTGAGAGGCGAAGCAGAGCACTGGTGGAAGTCCACTAGGCCGATGTTAAGAGCTCAAGGAATGGTTATCACTTGGGATATGTTCTTGGACGTTTTCAGAGAGCAATACATCCCAGATACTGCTCGACGGAGACTACAGATGGAATTTCTGAATCTGACTCAAGGGAATCGAACAGTTGATGAGTACGAGTCACGATTCACTTCACTGGGTAGATATGATCCGGACTCGATGAGGAGCGAGGCTATTAGAGTCCGTAGATTTGTAGATGGACTGAGGCCTTCGATCCGAGCGAAGTTGGCCCCATTTGATGTCGCTACATATAGAGAGGCCGTGCGACGGGCCCAGTTATGCGAGCAAGATCATGACTTACAGATTTCTGAGTTTAGTTGGGGTAAGGACAAGGGTCCGAGGAAGCTGGGAGATGGCAAGAGTGCCAAATTTGGTCGAAAATTCATGAGTAAACGTCGGAGAGAAGTAGATGAGTTCCAGAAAAAGGTTGCTAGATCTTTTATGCCTCCGACTCAGACACCAGCCAGGGGTATAGTGATTGGTGGACCCCGACCGACTACAGATCAGTGTAGGCTATGCGGTCGATACCATGGTGGTAGGCCATGTCATCTTCAGGGTACCCGATGCTTCAGATGTGGTAAATTTGGACATTATGCCAGAGAGTGCCCGGAGATAGTTGAGGCAATTCCACAGAGGAGTAAAGAGCCAGAGAGGGTTCCTACAGTTGCACCTCCTGCAAGAAAGAAAGCCTCGGCTGAAGAAAAGGGAAAACAAGTTGTGGGACAAGGCAGGGCGTATGCGATAGACCAGGCATCGGCTGATACCTCTTCTGAAGTGATAAAAGGTACAATCTTGATTTTCAATCTAGAGGTTATAGCTTTGTTTGATTCTGGTGCTACGCATTCCTTCATATCACCTGCATGTGCATCTAAGTTAAAAGGTTTTGTAGAGCCCACATACTTGAATAGGACCTTACTGATAAGTACTCCAATGAGAGTTAGCCAATTAGTTGAGCAAGTGTATAAAGATTGTAAAGTGAGGGTGGGAGATAAGTGCATGACAGCCAACTTGATTTTGTTGAATATGTACGACATTGATGTAATTTTGGGAATGGATTGGTTAGCCGCCAATCATGCTGTCATAGACTATCGTTCTAAGTCCATTAAGTTTTCTCTACCTGAAGAATGTGTTGTAAGATTTTAAGAGAAGAAATGAAATCTTAAATTTTGTATTAAGTAAAGTACTTTGGTATAAATGGCTTGAGTGTTGTTTTGAAGGTTTTGTTGCTTATATGGTGGATTTGAACAAAGTACATCCGGATATGGAGGACATCTCAGTGGTCAGAGAATTCCTTGATGTCTTTCTAGACGATCTACCAGGATTGCCACCTGATAGAGAAACGGAATTCGGTATAGACTTGACGCCTGGAACCGAACCGAGATCGAAGTCACCATATAGGATAGCTCCAGTTGAGTTAGAGGAATTAAGGAAACAGCTGCAAGAGTTGTTAGAGAAGGGGTTCATAAGACCGAGTGTCTCACCATGGGGAGCCCCGGTATTGTTTGTGAAGAAGAGAGATGGGAGCCTCAGATTGTGCATTGACTATCGGATGTTAAACAAGGCTACCATCAAGAATAAGTACCCCTTGCCACGCATTGACGATTTATTGGATCAGCTTCGGGGAGCGCAGATCTTCTCCAAGATAGATCTGAGGTCTGGGTATCATCAATTGAAGATTCGGAAGGAGGATGTGCCCAAGACAGCATTTCGTACCCGCTATGGCCATTACGAATTTTTAGTGATGCCTTTTGGGTTGACCAATGCGCCGGCAGCTTTTATGGCTCTAATGAACGAAGTATTCAAGCCATACCTGGACCAATTCGTAATTATTTTCATTGATGATATATTGGTGTATTCAAGGTCCAGAGAAGAGCATGAGCAGCACTTAAGGATTATTTTGCAAACCCTCCGAGAGAAAAGGTTATATGCCAAGCTTAACAAATGTGACTTTTGGCTAGAACATATTTCTTTTCTAGGCCATGTTATATCGAAGGATGGGGTGTCAATAGATCCATCCAAGATTGAGGCAGTTGTTCAATGGGAACAACTTAGGACAGTCACAGAGATCAGAAGTTTTCTAGGTTTGGCTGGTTACTACAGGAGATTTATGGAAGGTTTCTCTAGATTAGCTGCTCCATTGACACATCTTACGAGGAAGAGTGTGGAGTTTTCATGGGATGAAGCTTGTGAGAGGAGTTTTCAAGAACTTAAGCGCAGATTAACTACCGCGCCAGTTCTTGTCATCCCTAACAGTTCAGGGAATTACTCGGTGTATACAGCTGCTTCGCATCAAGGACTAGGCTGTGTTTTGATGCAAGATGGAAGGGTAGTAGCTTATGGATCTAGACAGCTGAAAGATCATGAGAAGAACTACCCCACTCACGATTTGGAGTTAGCGACCGTAGTGTTTGCGCTGAAGATATGGCGCCACTACTTATATGGTGAGAGATTTCAGATCTTTACGGATCATAAGAGTCTGAAATATCTATTCTCACAAAAGGAGTTAAACATGAGACAGAGGAGATGGTTGGAACTCCTCAAGGACTATGATTGTGAGATCTTGTACCACTCGGGGAAGGCAAATGTGGTCGCCGATGCATTAAGTCAGAAGAGTCTCAGGTTGGTGTCTCATATGATGGTTAGAGAGCACGAGTTGTTGGAACAATTCGCGAACCTTAGTCTGGATATGACCCTACCTGAGATTGGCAGCTATGGGATCATTGCTAGCTTGAGATTAGAACCGGAGTTGATTGAGAGAATCCGACAAGCTCAGCAAATCGATCAATGGTGTATTGTCATGATTAGCCAAATCCGAAAAGGGAAGGGTGCTGATTTTATATTGAGTCCAGATGGAATACTAAGGTTTGGAGATAGAATATGTGTTCCTAAGGATTTAGAGCTGAGAAAGCTGATCTTATCAGAGGCACACTCGTCGAGATACACGATACACCCGGGGAGTAGTAAGATGTACCAAAATCTCCGAAAAGCATATTGGTGGTCTGGAATGAAGAGAGACATAGCTGAGTATGTCGCTAGATGTCTCATTTGTCAGCAAGTAAAAGCCGAACATCAGAAACCAGGAGGATTATTACAACCTCTATCGATACCAACATGGAAGTGGGAGCATGTCACCATGGATTTTGTGATGGGGTTACCGAGAACCCGTAAGAACCATGATGCGATATGGGTGATAGTAGATCGGTTAACGAAATCTGCACATTTCTTAGCCATGAGATCTACTGATACATTGAGTGCACTGGCGAACCTATATGTGCGAGAAATAGTGAGATTGCATGGAGTCCCAGTGAGTGTTGTTTCTAATAGGGATGCCCGCTTCACTTCCCACTTTTGGGGACATTTCCAGGAAGCGATGGGGACCCAGTTGAGTTTTAGCACCGCTTTTCATCCTGAGACAGATGGTCAGTCAGAGAGGACTATACAGACCCTGGAGGATATGTTGAGAGCGTGTGTGCTGGATTTTAGAGGCTCATGGGATGATCACTTGCCATTGATTGAGTTCGCCTACAATAACAGTCATCACTCAAGTATTGGTATGGCCCCTTATGAGGCACTATACGGTCGTAGATGCCGATCGCCCATTGGTTGGGAAGAAGTTGGTGATAGACAATTGCTAGCTCCCGATTTGGTTAAGCAAGCCTCCGAGGATGTTCAGATAATATGCGAGAGGTTGCGAACAGCTCAAAGTCGACAAAAGAGCTACGCTGACAGGAGACGGAGACCACTTGAGTTTGATGTTGGCGAGTCTGTATTTTTGAAAGTATCTCCTTCTAAGGGAATAATGAGGTTTGGGAAGAAAGGAAAATTAAGTCCTCGTTACATTGGTCCCTTCGAGATTTTGGATAGAGTGGGAGAAGGAGCATATAGGCTAGCCTTACCACCGAGCTAGCAGAAGTCCACAATGTCTTCCATGTTTCTATGCTTCGGAAGTATTACCCGGATCTGACACATGTAATTAGTTATGAGCCGTTGGAGCTCAAGAAAGATATGTCGTATGTTGAGAGACCGATCAGGGTGTTGGACAGGAAAGAGAAGGTGTTGCGGAACAAGACGATTTCATTGGTTAAGGTTTTGTGGCAACATCACACTGTGGAAGAGGCCACATGGGAACTGAAAAGTTTGATGCGGGAAAAGTATCCCGAGTTATTCACAGATTGAATTGGTTCTAATTTGGAGGACCAAATTCTTTAAGTGGGGGAGAATGTGAGACCCCGTATATGTATAGCTATGTATATAGGAACATGGGAATGTAAATAAAATCATAAGTAAGATGATGTATTGTAATGTGAAGTGTATGCAATGTAAGTTCATAAGATTA
Organism: Firmiana major; assembly: GCA_033439115.1. Taxonomy (NCBI): domain Eukaryota; kingdom Viridiplantae; phylum Streptophyta; class Magnoliopsida; order Malvales; family Malvaceae; genus Firmiana; species Firmiana major. Next base: position 37,537,161 of record CM065909.1, read on the forward strand.
TGTACGCACTTGTAGTAAGAATTGTGATTATACGTACAAGTTGCATTACGAATGAGTAGGAAGAAATGAACTTGAACACGAGAAGAATGTGATCGAAATGGAATATGAGTAGTATAGTAAAATGGAAGGAAAGATTTACATAGTGTATATTTCCATTCGAGTAATATCGTATATATTTGGTCATACAAAGATTCTACACAAGTTTTAATGTGTATGTAGTGAGGATGGATCCCATTTTCAAGTCTCAAAGATGAATGAATGAGGAAATGATCATGGTAGCAAATTAAGGGTGTTTGGTAAGGGTTATTGCAGAAAAACTGCAAGAAATCTGGAATTTGTGAAGGCCAGATCGATCTCATAGGATGAGAGATCGATCTGGGAGAGCCAGAATGCTCTTATGTGAGAAAGGAAAGGGAACAGATCGATCTCCAAAGGAAGCAGATCGATCTCCTTAGCTCTCGGATTGGAAGCAGATCGATCTCCCCTAAGACCAGATCGATCTCCTTAAGCTTCTGTTTGAAAGCAGATCGATCTCCAGTCTCGACAAATCGATCTCCTACCTTTAAAACGTCTTAGAAAAGAGGGATTTTAGAGGAACAGATCGATCTCCACCCAAGGAAGATCGATCTCATCAAGTCAAAACTATAAATGGGAGCAGTTGGATCATCAGAATTTCGGGACAAACATTTCCTTTTCACTTCAACTCAAAGAAATCTAGTTTCTCACTCCTAAATCCAGCCATTTTCAGTAAGATTTGAGGAAAGGCTATTAAAGACAAAGTTGTTCACATCAAAGAGAAGAACAACATAGTCTAGAGGCATTTCCCCATTTGATGGATTGAAGAAACAAAGGACAATCCTAATTGGAGCAAGAGGAAAATCCAATGAGGTAAGTTCTAATGCACAAATCCAAGTACATTGGTTTAGTTAATGATTATAAAGATATTTGGGTGTGCATATTGTGGATAGAACTACCTAGAATGGTATGAAATGAATATAACTTAGAAATGGTCAAGTGTGAGAAAGTGGAGTGTGGGAGTGTTTATGATGAATGAGATATCTTGAGTGGATGAGTATGTTGTGGAAATGGTTTGGAAATGTTGATATTGGGATAAATTGTGAGATTTACCACAAAGGGTAAAAATGTGTAATTAAGGCATTGGATAAATGCTTAGTTGAATAAGAGTTAGAAACATTAACTCAAATGTTGATGGATGAATTTCAGTTTCGGATGATACGCCCGAGCAAGTCGAGATGAGAACGCAAGAAGCATAAAGGCGGATAGTTGCACACAAGTAAAACGAGGTATGGGACTGTGTGTTAGCTATAGAGATGTTCGTACGTATTTTACGGCAATTTCGTAGATATATTGCTAGACTAGTACGATATGATAATTCTATGAAATGATGTGGAAATATGAAAAGTACTCTGATGTATATATATGTATTGAGAAATGGGATAGGGTAAGGAAATAGCATGATATGCATGTTTTCAATGTTTTTCTCAATTTTATATTGTTATTATTGATTGAGAAATGTTGATGATAGTTTGGCTAATTTTACATGTTTTGGCATGAAAAGGCATGCTATGTGAATAAACGTGTTTTGAGTTTTAAAAAGAGAAAATAGCCATCTATCAGTTTTGAGATGAGATTTGGTGTTGAAGCGTTAGCTCACACCCGGTTTAAAGCCTTGATGTACCGTGCGGGAGTTTAACTCGCACGGAGGTTTTGAGAAAGTGCGAGAACTATGCTCGTACCTGTTTTGTTGAGTTAAGGTAAACCTAGGGGTCTGGGACCCAAGGGGATACCAGCCGACGGCCAATTGAACGGGCTGGGCCTTAACGATAGATCGTACCGCGCTGGAGCTTTACGTTGACTGTGTGTCACGCTGCTTGCTCGCCTGGTATATGAGACATGGTTTAAGGATAAAAAGTCCATCGGAGTTGGAGTATGGACTTGGGTCCACGGTTGTACGTAGAATAGTGTAGTCACCCGTTGGTATACTATGTACCGTGCTGGGTGCACGTGAGTACGAGTATCGCGTAGATGACACACGACGTATCTTCACCGTGAGTATACGAGGAGATGAGGTGGATTGAAATGAGCCGGAGGGTAGGACTGACCCATCCCCCTTCAGGCGAAGTGATACCCTGTGCACACCCGATCAGTGAGGCCTGGGATCACTGACTGTGGCCATAAGTCGTGGATATTTGATTGCCTAAAATTCCATGCCTGTCTCAGAGAATCGAGAAACAGAGACAATCTCAGAAAAGAAAGAGACTTGCGAGAAAGAATGATTTGAGAAGTGAAAGAGATTTCGTGTTTTAATAAATCTCTGATTTCACATTCGTGCCATGAGGGCATTATTTATGAGCATGTTTTAAATGGAAGTTTGACATTTGATTTACACGAAAATGCTATTGAGAAATATATGTTTAAATGCATTGTTCGTATGATATTTCCATTTATAACGAAAACATGGTTTTGGTTTATGCATGAATGGGCTATGTAGGTAGTACGATATCTACCTGCTAGCATACATTTCCTTACTGAGCCGTGGTTTGCTCATCCCACTATTTTCCCCCTCCAGGTACTGAGAAGTAAGAGAGCGGTGATCTCTAGATCTTTTGTGCTAAACAGCTCCCACAATCTGTAAAGGTATAAGATTTGTATACACGAGTATTTTGTATCTAATATATCGTATCGCACAGTTATATCTTGGAATTGTAAACAGTATTATGGGGATGATATGTAAGCACATGGTATTTATACAATTAATTTTGTGTATTTACACACACACCTGGGAGTGTGACTTAAAGTTTTAAATATTCCGCTGTAAATGAATATATTTTTAGTAATTGCATCTTCTCACAGCCCAACCGTAGTAGAGAATGTATGGATAGAAGGGTTCCCGAAAGCGGGGCATGACATGTATAATTAATGTAAACAATTATAAATGACTGGAGAAAGAATTAAGTTATATGGTAAATGTATGGTGGGACTGGCATTGACGCACAGCCCAATTTGTTAGTGGAGTGTGGTCACGATTCGAGGACAGGTAAGAATTTAAGTAATAGAAATAACAAAACGCGAAAAAATTAACTCTGATTTTTGGGTAGTTCGGGTCATGACATATAAAGGTGGTATCAGAGCACAATTGGTCTGATGTGTGTCAGTGTCAGTAATTAGGAAATTACATCCCCGTGTTACTGTGCTTGGTTAGATACAATAGTGTATATCGAGATGGGTTTTGACTAAGAAATGGTCGAGAATGTAGGAATGCCTAATATGAGTCGCGTTATATGAGATAGTGCACGAGGCAGAGGTCGTAGAGGTAGACCTGAGCCTGCTAGTCGTGCTGAGTTGACCTGTGAGAACCAGGATGAAATTGAAATGGAGGCTAATGTTGAGCATGCCTCACAGAGTCCGACAGAGAGATCGGACAGTATTGAGAGATGCTTCGCGAGATTGGAGCGGAGTGTGGAGATTATTTTGAGGAGCTAATTGCTTTGATTATGTATGAGATATGAGGGCGCAGCGGAGCATTGGTGGAAACCCGCTCGACCCATCTTAAGTGTTAAACATTCATAGCTAAGATGAGAAATCTTATTGGATGTATTCCGGTGACAGGATATCCCGAACATGATTTAAAGGAAAAATTTCTTACACTGCCCAGGAATACTAAATTGATTATGAGTATGAAACTCAGTTATATTCTTGGACAGATATTACCTCGACACTATGAACAAGTGACAGTCGAGACGTCTAAAAGTTCATGAAATGGCTCAACTTTTGAATTAGAGACTGATTGGCCCGTAAGATATTACCTATACCGAGGCAGTGCGCAGATTTACAGTTGGGTAAATAAGAACATGAATTGCACGCCTCTGAGATTGGGAAAGGTAGTGAGGGCTGAAATAGAGACAGAAAAGAGAATCGAGAAATGACAAAGATGTTAAAATGGGAAAATGGTAATTGGTAAAAGATTTAACTTGACGAGTCATGGAGTAAGATAATTGGTAAGGCCCCAGTGCATCCAATTTTGGCACTCTTGGAGGGCATTGTGATTGGAGGACCCCGACCTGCTACGAAGCAGTGTAGCAGTGTAAGCACTGTGAGCAGTGTAGAATGTGTGGTAGACACCACGGAAGGAGGGTCTATACCTATACTGTATTGATAAAAATGGCCGTTAAGTGTGGTAAGACGGACCATTGATTTTGATTACACAGAGTTGGGCGAGATCGCCCCACAGAAAAGTAAAGAGACAGAGAAAAACTTCATTGGTATAGCTGCAACGAGAAGGGAGGCAATAGCCGAAAAGAAAAAGGAAAGTAAGTTGTTGGACGAAGGCGAGAGGATGTCTTGGACCAGGACACTATTGATGTTTCATGGATGTGGTGTAAGATACCACACTTGTTATGAATAATGAAGTACATATGTTCATTGATCCTAGTACCACACACTTATTCGTACAGCCTTCATTCGCATATAAGTGAGAAAAAGGCATGAATGCCTACATCATTGGGCATAATACTGATAAATGAGTACCCCAATAGAGGAGGATTAATTAACGGAATATGGATATAGAGATTTTAAGTGACAAAAAGGGGTGCAACAGTTGAAATTAAAGGAGTAAAGGATTATACTCACGGAATCAATAATGAAAGAGTTTCATCATGAGGGATATACGAAAGGAGATAATCTTTAAGATATGATATGCTTGATTTTAAATATAAGATGTATTGGAGTAAGAGGCGTATGCTAGGTAAGAACATCTTTACGATATGAAGTCATTAGGATTAAAGCAATTGGTAGCGAATATAAATTGTGACCACATGGACTGGTATATGAAGTAATTGTGGTTAAGTCTGAAGGTTAATAAAGGTATTTCAAAATACCTCCCCGCCTAAAGACTTGACAGCGTCTAGAAATATATATATATAACCTATAACGTGAAATCGATCGTCGTAATAAATACCTTTAGCATTAGGATACCTTTACTAAGACGATAAGAATATAAAAAAATTCGACAAAATCATAAAGGTTAACATAGTAAAATTTAATAAGAGCCGTTAAGATAAGAAAAGGAAATGACACAGGTTAGTACCTGAAAACGTAAGCGATTTTGAAGGATCTTATACGCTTGTGTAAATAAGTCAAGGATTGGACCGATTTGTAATCATCATTATCGATGATATGTTGGGTGTAGTTAAAGTCCAGGGCAAATTGTAAGCAATAATTGGAAAATTATTTTTACAAATGGGTTGTTGCGAGTTCTCAATATGGTCTACTTGGTTGACACGTTTAACTAAGGAAACGTGGTCTTTGAATGAGATGATAAGTGAGATGATAGATGTGACGTGAATTTCGGTGTAGTGAAGTATAAACTGACCACCGTGATTAATTTCACCATACCCAGCAGCTCAAGAGGTTCTCAGTGAGTATGGATACCTCAAAATTATGAAGGAGCTGTGTATTGATGTATAATGGGGAGATAGTCAATTATGGAGTCAAACAACTCATTGATCATGAAATAAACTATCTGACCCATGATTTAAAGTTGGCAACAGTAGTTGTACTGAGGATATGGTACTATTATGTACAGGGTGAGAAATTGTGGATATGCACTGATCATAAAGCCCGAGTATCTGTTTTCACAAAAAGAGGCGAATATGAGAATACATAGTGGGTTAGAGCTTCTGAGAGGTTTTGGTTGTAGAAAATTGTACCACCCAGGAAAGGCCGATGCTTTGAGTAGAAATGAGCCTCGGGATGGTACCACATATGATGGTTAGGGAGCATGAGCTGCTAGAGCAGTTGTGGACCTCAGTATTGATGTGATCCCTTCTGATGATGACAGTGATTGTGTGACAGCTAGCCTGAGACTAGAACCGGATGAGAGTGCCCGGATTTGACAGGCTTAGCAGGATGATCGGCACGATGTCGATAATGTGAGTTAGATTCAGAAGGGTACAGTGACAGAGTTCACAGAGTATGATAATGATTTACAGAGAGGTTCAAAGACAATATAAGTGCTCCCCAGGACCACAGTTGATGAGATAGTAATTTTGTCAGAAGCTCACTCTCCAGGATATACAGTGCATACGGAAGGTAATAAGAATATATTAAAATCTCAAAAAGGGTATTAGTGGTCAGATGTTAAAAGAGATATGGTAGAGATTGTGGAAAAGTGCCTAGTATGTCAGCAGAGTAAGGTAGAGTATTAAAAGTCTGCAGAGTTATAGCAGCACCTACCTATATCGACATGGCACGGAAAATGAGAGCAAGTCTCCATGAATGTCGTGATGGGTTACAGAGAACTCAGGTGAATTACGAGGCTATTTGGATAATAGCCGACAGATTGCCTAAGTCTACCCACCTTTTGGTTATGAAATCCCCAAATACTCAGAGTATATATGAGGATTTATGTGTAAGGAAGATTGTGGAACACTAAGTAACGTTCCAGTGAGCATGGTATCATATAGGGATTCCCGCTTCACTTCCCACCTCTGAGGATATTTTTAGGAAGCTATGGGAACCCGACTGAATATTAGCACAGCTTTTTATCCTCAGACAGATGGTCAGTCAGAGAGGACTGTACAAGTTCTGGAGGATCCGATGAAGGCGTGTGCCATTGATTTTATAAGCTCCTGGAATGATCAGTTGATTTCTAATTGAAGTCGCCAATAACGACAGTTGGCAGTTGAGTATCGGGATAACAAGATATGAGGCAGTGTATGGCTGTAGGGGTTGTTCCCCAAATTGGGTAAGAAAAAGTGGGTGACAGCTAGAATTATTTCTGACTTTGGATAATAAGTCTCTGAGGATGTTTAGTTAAGGACGAGAGATTAAGAACACCTCAGAGCAGATAGACAAGTATTGGAATTCACCCTTGGTGAATTAATATGATTGAAATGTTTCTTGTCCTAAGAGAATAAGGACATAGCGAGCTTTTGGAAGAAGGTAAGTTGAGTTTTGCTGGATTGAATATTTTGAGAGATTGGACAAGTGGGAGATAAGACCTGTAGGTTGGTGTTATCACTTGAATTAACAGGCACCCACACTGTGTCCCAGCTTTTGATGCTTTGGCAATACCATCCAGATCCAGCATAGGTGGTAGGATATGAGATCCAACAGTTTAGCTTAATGCAAATATAAGTATATTGATAAGTTCATTCGGGCATTAAACAGGAAAGAGAAAGTAATGAGGTTTAAGATGATCTCCCTAATTAAAGTCTTTTGGTAGTGTTACACTCCGAAAAAGGTCACATAAGAATTAAAGAAGTATGATACGATTGATGTACCCGGAGTAGTTTATGGACTCATATGAATTGGTTCTAATTTGGAGGACCAAATTCCTTAAGTGGGGGAGAGTTGTAAGACCCGAATTTAATTAAAACACGAAACGAATTAGTGTTCGTGAAGGAAAGTTTGACTGAATTAATTCTCGAACACGTGTAAGGGCAAAATGGTCAATAGACCGAAAGTCGGAATAAATTCGATAAGGAAAATTAATTAAAAATAACGGATTAAGAAATCTTGGTCAATAAAGGTGAAATAAATTTATTCCGGGTTAAACTGATCAAGATATCAATTTATAGAAATTAATCGAGATTTTTAGTTCGAAAAAATAATCCCGAAAAATAATCGAAAATTATACCGAGAAGCTGAAATAATACCGAGAAATTAATTTATAGACTAAATGAATAAAATATAATTTTTTAAAGATATTTAGAATATTTTAGACTTATTTAATCAATTAAATAATATTAATAAAAATAAATAAATATATAAAACTAAATTAATGAATTGAAAAAAAAAAATCAAATCAGAATTGTCGGGGAGAGAGAGAAGCAGAAACGGAAAATAGACGAAGCAGCCGAACCGAGGGAGTCCGTCAAGCCACCGGTGACGCGCGCCAAGGACGCCGGAATCCGGTGGAAAACGGGGGAGAAAGTCGCGGGAAAGAAATGGTCACCGGCGGCGAACGGCGGCGAATCGGGCGGAACCGAGGCCAGATTCTGAAAGCCCAGGCGACGACGGTCCTTTCTGCACCGGTGTCAGCCGACGAAACGGTGGGAAACGCCGGCGACGGCCAAGAGGAGGAAAATGGGTCTGACGGCCGAGGGAGAAGAGCCGGACCGGCGGCGTTTCGGCGAGCTTGACCCAAACCGAGGGCAGATTCGAGATGCGGACGACCTTGCGGAGCTGCTGGCGGTGGAAGCCGACAGAGAACCGGCCGGCAAGGCGGTGAACCGGCGGTGAACCTGTCGAACTGGAGAGAACCGACGGTCTGAACCGGTCCGAACCGGACTGAACCGGTTCAGCCAAAAAGAGAGGAAAAAAGGAGAAAAAAAGGGAAAAAAAAGAGAAAAAAATTGAGGAAAATTCCTGTGATGCAATCGAGCTTCGGGTAAGTCAGTAGTGGTCGAAATTGACCCGATTTAAATTTCGGAGTATTTAATTTAAGTAATTTTCGACTGAAAACTTACCCAAAAAATTGTGAAATTATGTAGCTCGATAATTGGCATCCAACGAGAGCTCGAGATAGCCTCAATTTACGTACTAGCATGGAATCTCGGGTAAGTGACCCCTATTTACGACAATTACCTCGTTATGCGTGATATTGATTTAATTCCGCATAAATTGAATTAAATTATGGAAAATTTAGATAAATTGTCGTAAATATTAAATTTAGCTATTCGAGAGTTAGAATGAGGCCCAATAGATTGTTGGTGGGCCCAATGAGCCCCATAGGCCTCGATAAAGTGGAAAATTAAGTGGGAAACGGGCTTAAGGCCGATTAAGGCCCATTAAGGTGCAATCGGGCCCAATAGGGGTAAATGGGCCCAATGATTTAAATTAAGCCCAGAAAATAGGAAATACAATTAAATTGTATGTTATCTGACCTGAGGAATAATTATACGCAGTTTCGAACATTTGATTGGGAGCATATCGGACTGCGCGACGAGACAACAGTGGAAAAGAAAAGGTCAGACTCGACAGAAAAATAAGGTAAGGGAATTCTACGGACTGCTAGAGGTAAACTTTACGCAATTTTAAATTCATATGCAGTCCTTAAAAAAATTTTCTGGAGGGTCTAGAGGTCGAAGAATAATTTTAGTGCCCCGTATGGGTAAAATTATCGAAATACCCTTGTTAAGGGTAAATGTTTTCAAATTTAGGAAAAATTGGGAGGAGCAAGAACAAAAGGTTCCTGCTCATTCTGGAGGTATTTTAACACATGCATGAGTAGGCTGGCTCACTTTTAAAGAAAAATGCATAGCATTGCATACCTTTAACGATGTAATTTCTGTGAAAACTATTTGGAGATAATCGAGCCGCCTACGTGTTTTTATTTACATGTGACGTGCTAGAGCTCAGCTCGCACGATGTTTGATTGTGTTATGCATGCATTAGTGCTAGAGCGAGAGCTCGCACTAGAGTTTTACATGCATGGGTGCTAGAGTCTAACTCGCACCAGATTTTACATGATTTTCGTGACAGGGTGCTAGAGTCTAATTCGCACCATATTTTTACATGATTTTCGTGACACGGTGCTAGAGTCTAACTCGCACCAGATTTTATAAGATTTTTCATGTGATTTATATACAAAGTGTTGAGCTTAGCTCGCACTAGATTTACTGGATTTGTGGAGTAGCGCTGTCTGCCCTTGGAGTCAGCCAAAAGGCCCAACAGGCTCAAAAGACCTCTTAAGTAGGGTGAGAGTGAGGGATGAGGTTGGCGGCCTTGTGGGGATGTAAAGCGGGCTCTGCCAGTTTTACTTGATTGATGAGAGTGCTGAGCATCGCTCGCACTGATTTTATGAGAACATGCGATGAGCCGTGCTTGGAGCATCGGGTAGACTGTGCGTCACCGATTAAATAGACCCGCACGTGCGTTTTGAGACATGGCATGAGTATTGAGAAACAAAACCTCTGTGGGAAGCAGGCCAATTGGGCTGGAGTACCTAGAGATATTATATGGGTTCACGGAGTACGATGTACCGTGCAAGTAGCATGAAGTACGATGTACCGTGTGGTATCTTCGGATACGGCATCTCCGGATGCAGCATCTTCGGATGCCTGGGATCGGATAAGACTGACGGGATGGATTGACCCACCTCCTGGGCGGTTCCCGATCATGGTGAGAACCCGCACACTAGGATCCGTGTAGCTGAGGAACTCCCGAGGACACATATGGCCATAGTCCTGGTTATTGCCGTTATACAGATATTGCCTCGTCTCGCATGTCGACGATTTCGATGATCTAAACTGGGTTTTTAATTAAATGTGCATGATGGTTATTTCCATGCTTTTAAACCCATATGTGATGTAAACGAATTTTCATGATTTTGTGTGAGTCAGGATCACCCGAAGGAGGGGTCGAGTCTTGACTTTACTGTGAAATTTTAATTGAGAAAGAAATGATTTGAAATAATTGCATGTTGAATTTTCTGTGCAAACTCGATTTACATAACATCATAACTTTCATATCATCTGTTTTAAATGTGTGGAGAAAGGGTGGTTTATGCATGGCACCACGTTCATGTAGGTAGTATGGTTATCTACTTGTTCGTAGGATTGCCTTACTGAGCTTGATGTGCTCACCCCTTTCATTTTCTCCCACAGATAATCTCCAGTTGAAGTTGCGACGACTCAGTACTGCATTCCGGATATCCGCTGCTGCCCATCAACATAAGGTATATACACTTGTACATATTGTATCTACATAAGCATAGCACAGTAACATGTTTGTAAGTAACTTTAGGGGATGTATAATTAATGTAAACAATTATAAATGACTGGAGAAAGAATTAAGTTATATGGTAAATGTATGGTGGGACTGGCATTGACGCACAGCCCAATTTGTTAGTGGAGTGTGGTCACGATTCGAGGACAGATAAGAATTTAAGTAATAGAAATAACAAAACGCGAAAAAATTAACTCTGATTTTTGGGTAGTTCGGGTCGTGACAGGTTGTCCTTTTAAGGGTAAAGAGGTAATTGTTTGTCTTGTAATAAATATTTTTTCTGTCATAATCTATAACTCTTTATAAGATACTCACTAACCATTTAACCTCATCTTTTCTCTATAGTAGCAAGTATTGACTAGAGACATGTATGGGGAGATGCACCTTGCCTAAAGTGCATCTACCACATCAAATGTTTAACCAACTCAAGAGGCAATAGATCTTAATACAGCTGTCAGTGTTTGTGCTTCTACTTCTAGGTTTGGTGCTTCTGTTTCAGCGTTTTCTTCTGCTTCTAGGTTAGCATCCGCAATAGCTTCTGCATCCACTTTAATAGTTGGTAATGTTATTGGATCAGCAGCAACAACTAAGTCAGTTGTTGGAAATGTATTTGTATCTACACAGATCATTCTAACAACTACCAGTCAAAATACTATTGCTGTTAAAAAAATACAAAAGAACTACAAGCATCTAGTCAAATGTTTTACAGATATTGATGGAAGGTTGTATGGCATGAGTGGTAAGATATCTAGCCCATTATCAAAGTGAGGAAAAAGAAAGGATGTTTATGGTTACAGCTCAAGTTCCCAAAATTCAAGTAAAGCTAAAAACAAGAAATCATAGATCTTATATGTTTCCTTACTGTTTGATGCTTACTATTCATGTAGCTTGGGATTCTGATGTAACAGATGATGATTTTTCATCCTTAACTGTTTTTCTTATATGATAATGACATGCACCTTGTGTCATAAAAAAATCCACAACAAGAGAGGTTTTCCTTTTAAGGGTAAAGAGGTAATTGTTTGCTTGTAATAAATATTTTTTTCCCATTATAATCTATAACTCTTTATAAGATACTCACTGACCATTTAACCTCATCTTTTCCCTATAGTAGCAAGTATTGACTAGAGACATGTATAGGGAGATGATTTTGCCTAAAGTGCATCTTCCACATCAAATGTTCAACCAACTCAAGAGGCAATAGATCTGAATGCAGTTGTCGGTGTTTGTGCTTCTGCTTTTGGGTTTGGTGCTTTTGTTTCAGCATCTTCTTCTGCTTCTAGGTTAGCATTTGCAACAGGTTCTGAATCAACTTTAGCAGCTGGTAATGCTATTGGATCAGCAATAACAGCTTAGTCAGTTGTTGGAAATATATATGCATCTGCACAAATCACTCTAACTATTACCAGTCAAAATACTGTTGTTGTCAAAAAAATGCAAAAGAACTACCAGCATCTAGTGCAAGATGTTTTGCAGATATTGATGGAAGGTTGTAAGCCATGAGTGGTGGGATATCTAGCCCATTATCAAAGAGAGGAAAAAGAAAGGATGTTGATGGTTACAACTCAAGTTCCCAAAATTCAAGCAAAGATAAAAACAAGAAATCCTAGCTCTTGTCTGTTTGCTTGCTGTTTGATGCTTATTGTTCATGTAGCTTAGGATTCCGATGTAATAGATGATGTTTTATCATCTTTAACTATTTTTCTTGTTTTTTTTTTTTTTTGCTCGATGTAGGGTTTAATCATAACATTAGGCTTAATTCATGCTAAATGATATTTAGGTTAATGTATGGTGAATGATATTTATGTTAATAGATGAAATTTGTGTTAATGATGATATATTTATGTTAATGGTTATATATAGCTTTTTCTTTCTATATTGTGAAATAAATTAGGCCTCAAATGATGTTATTTGGTCAGGTTAATAAAATCATTTTTAAAGCCTAATTCATTTGTTTTGCTAAAATATGTTATTAAGTAATTCATTTATTTTGGTACAACTATTTTCAATTTCATTTTTATTTATTTATTTTCCAACAAAATCACACTCATTTTCATTTATTCCTCTTAATAACATTTCATATATCATTTTCCAACAAAAACACAATCTTTTTCATTCATTCCTCCAAATAATATTTCATTCATCATTTTCTAACAAAATCAAGTATATTGATTCATTCATTCCAACAAAATCACATTCATTCATTCCAACGAAATAACATTTCATTTATTCATTCCAAATCTTGCACCAAACATCAAAATAACATTTCATTCATTCATTCATTTCAAATTTGTACAAAACCGTCTTTCCTTCAGTCGAAGTTTGCACATTACATCAATAGTGCAACTTATCAGTCATTACAGACAAGTAATGACTTAAAGTAAGACAGTAGGCTTTTCCATATTAGAGTCATTACAGATAAGTAAGCACAATTGATAATAACAACACTGTCAATATCTAGCTATACACACAAGCAACCTCATCTACATTGTTTTCTCTTAATTTCTTCCTTAATGCTGAAATTTCAACCTTCAACAACATTTTTTCTTAATCATTATCCATTGCATTGTGTAACGCCCCGGGAGCGTGGTAATTGGGGCTAATTTTTTTTCGTTTTGAACTTAATTTCTTACTTAAATTGTATTCTTGTATAGTGTTGGTTACTTAGTTTATTCTTTTGCTAAATCTTTTAATCGCTTAAATTTTGGCAGCATAACCTCTTATATTTTAACCTACCTTCTTGTAATCAATACAATCACAATTTATAATCGTAAGCAATTATTTTTATTTTCTTAAGCTTATCATTTTCCGATTCAACATACTCCATAACAAATTCAGTAACATCCGTACTTAACAAACTCAATACATTTCATTTGTTTCCAAAAATGACTTCTTTACAACTCTGCGAAAATAGATTACATCTCCAAAAGTATTTACACACCAGTATCTGTACAATATAAAATGTCTAAAAATAACATTAGATGATATACCTGAGTGTGTACTAAAGATAGTCTGAGAGGCTAAAAATCTACCAGTCAACTCAAGTACTCTGCAAATAGCGGAGCAGTCTCACTGCAGGTAATCTGAAATAAGAAAAAAAGGGAATGAGATTCTGAAAAGCTTGGTAAGGAAAACATTTAAAATAATCATGACAACCCCAAAAGTATATAGAAATTCAGGGCTAACATGTTCTTTTCAAAAGCTTTCGTACTTACTTTAATCAAATTACGTAAACTTAATTGCTTATTGTAACAGAACAATATTTATCTACTTACTTTGAAACAAAACATACATACATGATACTTATTTAGTCAATTTACATACTTACTTTGATGAAGCTTACTTACTTTCATAATTCAAAACTTCCATACATTAAAACATAGAGACTAGACTAAATCCGTATAGCTATCATACAGACAAAAATACCATCCTTCGTAGAGGGAATCAAATACCTATGGCCCTGGTAGGGACTGGATCAAGGTTGTCCAGCAAAACAGGCATAGTATCTGAATAACTAGCACAAAACTAGAGCACAGGCACCAGTGGCACTCGCCGCGCCGGCATGTGATACTACGAAACAGGCACCACATGTAGTGAAAACAAGCACCACAAAGGCGAAAACGAGCACTACACGGGTGAAACGGAACAAACACTACAACTGGCGGAGCCAGGCACCACAAGTAACGGGTATGACATGCACACAACATAGACTATTGAGGTAGCCTCTAGTCTCAAAAAATCTTACTTGTTTTCATACTTACATAAAAATCATATAATTTCCATTATAAAATATTAATGTATCAAAGACTTACATATCATAGGTAAAAATGTTTAGTTTCATGATTAAACCGGGGTTTCGTTCCTTTTAGGGACTATATTGTAAAGTTTTGGTTTTCCCATATAAATTCTTTATGCACTCATCTAATGATTTCATGAAATATAAACAGGTACAAGAAGTCATTACTACTTTAAATTACATCCCTTACCTAAACGAGGCTGGGACAACACTAAATCGTTGGGTATCGAGTTTACCTCATTTTATGTGCCAATACCTCAAGCTGCCCAAAACAGTTTCAAAACCATCAAATAATGCTAAAACCCATCTTAACATACTTAAAAATGCATTATCTCACATAAACTCACTAAATTTGGTCATTTCTGACAACTTCATTATTAGCTCGATTTTACAGATAAATGTGTCGGTTTAAATTATTTCGATAATTTCTCTTCATCTAACTTTAATCTTACAAACCTAATAGTTTACACATTAATTCAAGTCCTTTGTTAACATACAATCATTCACCAAATCGTTAATTTCGACACTTTTACAGTTTTCCACTAAATCGAGCTGTAAACTGAGCTTTTCGACATTAAACAAGCATTCACAACATTCAATTCAACCAAAATTCATCTCTACCATGTCAAACAAGGGTTGGATGAACCTACACATGCCTCTAGAAATTATTTCTTCAATTTCTACTTAAGCAAAAATCATTTAAATTCATCAAATAACAACTTATCTAGCTATCATCATCTTCCATCAACTTCTCACCTACTTTGACCACTCCTTGCTCCAGCAAAGCTTTTCAGTTGTAAATAAACACGTATACAACTTAGAATCATCAAAAACAAGCTCAGAAACTAGCCAAGAGTTCATGAATTTAAGTTTTCTCTCACCTCTGAAACAGGGTAGATTTTGCCTCTATTTTTCTCACTAACTTTTTACCAAGCAAACCAGCTTTTTTAAGGCTAGATTTTTTATATGTTGTACAAAACTTAGGAAAAAATATTTTGTTCTTCTAGACTGAACTTTAAAAGTGGCCAGAAAGTATCCAAAAACATTGTACAATTTAGAATAGCTAGTGACATCTACGGCAAAATGGGAAGGGTAAAGCTCTCAGGTTTTAGGTCGGTTGGGGATGGTTCTTACCTTTCCAGAAAGACCATCAAGTTTATTTTTATTTTGGAGATGCTCGATTCAAAGGCCTTCTATAAGGGCTTCAAATTGGGCCTTTTTGTTTGTGCAACAGATTGCAGGGCCTGGCCTGCCAGTAGCCCTGTTTTCATAAAATCCATAAAAATTATTTTTAGCCTATTTTCTTCCAAATTTCCACTTCTCATGTGTTATAATAAGTCTCTAGTATGTTCCATAAAAATTTAGGGCCCATTTGTTTAAGAAATATTTTCCGTTTGAGCCCATTGTGCCCGATTTGGTCATTACTGATTAAAATTCCTTAAGGTTTTCGGTTTACTTTGAAAATTAAGTTGATCACTGAAACCTTAAGATTTTCAGTCAATTTTGATTCTCCAAGTCAATCATACCTTATATTAATTTCCTATGGCCTCGAAATAATTTTTACAAATTTATAGAATTTATTCCGAATTTGTTTCACTTGCTAGGCCTAATTTCTCGATTTAGTGTTAACTTGAGTTTTTACTAACTTTTTCAATTCCAATACCTTAGTTTCACCTTATAATCACCAAAGCATACTTATAATTACAATCTTTGAGATGTACTTAAATTTAATATCTTATCTCAATTTTTGTGCCCCGAGCTTCGTGCCACTAACCCGAGTGCTCTATCATTCTAGACATATGTAATATTATTTCGAGTATTTTAATTGCTTTCTAGTTTCCAAATAAGCATTAAAACAAAAATTTTGGGTTTCACATTTCTCCCTACCTTTTAGGAATTTGGTCCTCCAAATTCAGGCTGGTTCATCAAATAGTTGAGGATACTTATCTCACATGTGGCTTTCTAGCTCCTACATAGCTTCTTTTGTCGAGTGGTGTTGCCAAAGAACCTTTACTAACAGGATTGTTTTGGATCGAAGTAACTTCTCTCTTTTGTCAAGAATCTGGACTGGTTGCTCAAAATAACTCATATCTTTTTGTATGTCCAACAATCCATACTCAATAACATAAGAAGGGTCTAACTGATACTTCCTCAACATAGAAACATGGAAGACAACATGTACCCCAAACAACTGTAGAGGTAAGGCAATCTATAGGCAACATCTCCCACCTTCTCTAATATTTCAAATAGACCAATAAAACGAGGACTCAGCTTCCCTTTCTTCTCGAATCTCATAACACCCTTCATTAGTGATACTTTTATAAATATCGAGTCCTCAATCTGAAATTTCAGTGACCGCTTACGTACATTGGCATAACTTTTCTGTCTACTCAGGGTAGCTTTTAATCTATCACATATAATACGTACGCCCTGAGCCACCTGCTCTACAAGATTGGGAACGAAGATTTTTCGGTCACCCACTTCTTCTCAAGCAACTGGGGACCTACATCTCCTACCATACAGAGCCTCATAAGGTGTCATATCGATGCTAGCATGGTAACTGTTATTATAGGTAAACTCTGCAAGGGGAAAATGATCATCCCATGATCCCTTAAAATCCAATATACACACCCTTAACATATCCTCTAAGGTCTGAATGGTCCGTTCAGAATCACCGTTAGTCTGAGGATGATAGGCGATGCTCAAATTAAGCTGAAATCCCATGGCTTCATAAAAACGTGTCTATAACTTGTAAGTGAACTAAGAATCTTTATTAGAAGTAATGCTCACGGGAGCCTATGCAACTGTGCCACCTCTCTGACATACAAGTTTGCCAACTTATCCAGTGAATCAGTACTCTTAATGGCAAGAAAATGGGCACTCTTCGTCAAGCTATCTATTATAACCTAGATTGCATCATGACCCTTTTGAGTCCTCGGTAAGCACATAATAAAATCCATCGTAATATGCTTCCATTTCCATATAGGCATAGGTAGTGACTTAAGAAGTCCAGCTAGCTTCTGATACTAAATCTTAATCTGCTGACAGATCAAACATCTAGTCACAAATTCTGCTACGGCCCGTTTCATACTAGTCCACCAATACACTTTATGTAGATCATGGTACATCTTAGTACTGCCTGGGTGCATGGTGTAACAGGAACAGTAGGACTCTCTCAAAATCTGTTGCTTCAGGGCATCCTCGTTCGGGACACAAATGCAGCCTCTGAACCTCAATAACCCATCATCACTGTTCGAAAAGTCTGATTATGAAGTCTGCTCTGCCTGGCTAACCATATCCAATAATCTCTGATCATTTCTCTACCCGGCTCTGATCTGATCCAAAATACTAGGTTCGATCCGTAGGCTAGCCATAAATCTAACATTCGCTTCCTCGACAAATCCTGAGTCTGGCGAACTGTTCCATTAACTCTCATTCCCTGACCGTCATATATGACACCATACCCTTCGTATTGAGGGCATTTACAACCATGTTTGCTTTACCCAAATGATACAAGATCTCGCAGTTATAATCTTTGAGGAGCTCTATTCACCGTCTTTGTATCATATTAAACTTCTTCTGATCAAATATATATTTTAAACTCTTGTGGTCAGTGAAGATCTGAAATTTCTCACCATACAGATAGTGCCAACAAATCTTCAGAGCAAAAATCACTGCGACTAACTCCAAATCATGGGTAGGATAATTTCACTCATGGTCCTTAAGTTGTCGAGAGCCATAAGCTATCACTCGATCATTCTGCATAAGCACGTATCCTAGACCCTGATGGGAGGTATCACAGTATACCACAAATCCCCTTAATCCACTCAGAATAGTCAGGACAGGTACTGAAGTTAATCTTTGCTTGAGCTCTTGAAAACTCTACTAGCATGATTCTGACCATACAATCGGAACCCTTTTACGTGTAAACTTAGTCAGTAGTGCTGCAATTTTGGAGAAACCCTCTACATATCTCTGATCATAGCCTGCCAGTCCAAAGAAACTCTAAATTTCTGTCACAATCCTCAGCCTCTCCCACATAAATACTGCCTCAACCTTGGACAGATCAACTGACACCTCGTCCTTGTATATAATATGACTGAGGAAGGCTTCTACTCCAGTCATAATTCACACTTACTCAATTTTCGATACAATTATTTCTCTCGAAAGGTTTGGAGCATGGTCCTCAAATGTTGCTTTTACTCCTCTTGAGACTTAGAGTACCCTAGGATGTCATCAATAAAAACAATCACGAACCGATCCAGCTAATCCTGGAATACTTCGTTCATCAAACTCATAGAAGCAGCAAAGGCATTAGTCAGGCCAAAAGGCATTACCAAGAATTCATAATGGCCATATCTAGTTTTGAATGCTATCTTAGGAACATCTTCCCTTCTAATTCTCAACTGGTGATAACCAGACTTCAAATCTATTTTAGAAAACATTGAAGCCCCTCTCAGCAGATCAAATAAATCATCTATTATGGGCAACGGGTACTTGTTATTTGCTGTGGCCTTTTTTAATAATTTGTAAGCTATGCATAACCTGAGGCTACCATCCTTCTTTCTAACAAACAGAACTGGAGCTCCCTAAGGTGACACACTGGGCCTAACAAAACCCCTGTCAAGCAACTCTTGCAATTGCTTCTACAATTCTTCTAATTCAGCTGGTGCCATTCTATAGGGAGGTTTAGAGATTGGCTGGGTATTTGGCACTAAATCGATAGTAAACTCCAGCTCTCTCTCTGGTGGTAACCCTAGTAATTCATCAAGAAACACATCCGAAAACTCACAAACAATTGGTATATCCTAAATACTTAATGTTCCAGGCTCGTATCAGAAACAGAAGCTATATAACCTTCACGAAAATAAAACATTAGAAAATTTACACAAGTTCACACTTAAAAATATCATATATTTCATTTCTTAACTCCAAAACATACTTCAAATTTATCAAGTAAGGAGAAGGTTACAGTCTTAGTATAGCAGTCTAAACTTACCCGATTGGTGGCCAACCAATCTATA
This sequence comes from Firmiana major, assembly GCA_033439115.1. NCBI lineage: Eukaryota > Viridiplantae > Streptophyta > Magnoliopsida > Malvales > Malvaceae > Firmiana > Firmiana major. The sequence goes on from CM065909.1 coordinate 37,556,733, forward strand.
CTCAAAATTACATCAAAGTCGTACATGTTTAATAAGATTAGATCTGCTATTATTACCCTACCTCATACCGTAATTTCACAGTTTTTACACACTCTATCAATTATTTATGTTTCATGCATGGGGGTACTAATATGTAATACCTGATCTAGGGGCTCATATTCTAAATGCAGACACTTTGCAAAGTGGGGTAAAATGAATGAGTATGTGGACCTGAGGTCAAATAAAATATAAGCTTTATGATTACAGATAAGAATATTACCTCTGATGACATCTGAAGAGGCATCGGTGGTTTCCTGTCAATGGCAAAGACGTGCCCTCAAGTGACAAGCTTTTTACCTTTTTCAGCTATTGTAGCTCGTCTCTAGGAGGTCTATCTCTAAGCAGTCGGTGTCTGTCCTTCAGACTATAGCTATGGTTGATCCCAGGGCTGTGGGGTCTAAAGTTGCAGACAATCTTTTATCAAATGTCTCATGTCTCCACATCTAAAACAGGAACCCATTCGTCAATAACAAGGTCCACCATGCATCTTACAACAGTCCTTGCAACTCCTTCTAGTCATTTGGTGGCTCCGGGTGATCACAAGGGTAGTAACAGGAGTCATAGACCTATCAACCCTCACTGGAGACTCACCAATCCTCAGTTTCTTGGATTGACTCCTCCTCAGCTCTACTCTAGAGGTCTCCACCCTCTTACCCTTATTCTTCAGCTTCCCTCGGAATCCATATTGAGCTTATATTATATCAAGAACCCTCTCTATTTCTTATGCGGGCACGAGAGCATCACAAAACTCTAAAATGTGAAAACCGAGTAATCTTTCCCAAATAGTGGGTTTCAACCCAGATAGGAACCTCTTTGTACAGCATTGCTCATCCCTAACAGTCTCAGGGTTATACCTCATCAGGGTGAAAAACTTATTCTCATATTCGTCTACTGTCATGTTGCGCTGTACCAAATCCAGAAATTTAGCCCGCAGTTTCTTCTGAGCAGCCGGTGGGAGTACTGACTTTTGAAAGCAAATAAGAAAACTCATCAACTAATCTTCTGTCGTCACCCATTTTTCTCAAAACCACTACAAATTTTTTGCTTTTTCACGACCATCCTTTTACATTTCAAATATATTTTAAATGGTTGAGCTATGAGTCAATTCTAGTCCTATCATATTTCATATTTTACCATCCATTTCCATATTACGCTCTCTATTAGGATCTCATATCATATAACTTTATACAGATGCATCTCATAACTGTATTTACATACGTTTACATCCCCAATATTACATCCATGTACATTACTGTGCTGTTACATGTTTATATACAAAAGCTATATAAATGTGTATACCTTCGCGAACGATGGGAAGCTGCGAGCGATAGGAATGCAGAACAGGCACCGACTCTCTATCTATGGCAAGTGCTCTGTAGAGAAGGAGAAAATGAAAGGATGAGCACAACTAGCTCAGTAAGGCAATTGTGCAAGCAAGTAGATAACTACTCTATCTACATGCTCATAATGCCATGTTGTAAAACAACCACTTTCATTTAAAAAAATGGCATGAGTTTCTACATATAATCTATGTAGTATAAATAAAACTCATTCGTATAACAATTATGCTCTATTCAATAAATATCATTTCAGTAAACCATTTCATTTCACTTTCTTTCAATCATTTAAACCATATATCAAGGCTCCAACCCGTCCTTGGGATTTACCTTGATTCCATATAAATCATATTCATTTTTTTTCAACACAATAAACATATGAGATTATGTGAGACTCTCAATATAAATCAAGTGAGTCCATATAAACCATGTGACTCCATATAAACATATAAGATCATGTGAGACGGCATGAATTGGAAATCATATAGGAAGTATGTCCATATCCTATGGATTCCAGGCATCACGGATCAGGTGTGCTGGATATCTAGTGTCCTAGGGAAGGGGTCAATCTAACCCGTCGGCCTGTCATGTCATATAGTCCAAAGACTCATATAGTCCGAAGACTGAAACACGGTACAGCGTAATCTATGTTATTTACACAATACAATGTATTCCGTGGACTCTAGTATTAATCAGTGTCCAGTGCCATGTCCTAAAATCCAGTGTGACACACAGTCTACATGAGGGCTCCAGCACAGTTTTACTCATATAGTCATATCAAAATCCAATGCATGCAGGTCCGTGCAACCTACAGTTAACACGACGGCTCCAACATGATTTCAAATCATAAACACAACATATGGCTCAATTCTAGTGAAAACGGTACTTAAAATCGAGTTCAGCATGTAAAACAGTGCAAAAGAAGCAAGAAGGGTAACTTCCCGTATGGTCACCCATCCATGGAAATTCTCCTACTCAAGCACATTTAACGTTGAAAAATATACAATTTAATGCAGATAGTAAAATATTGAGCCAGTTTATCATTACACTCTTACAAAACCATGTTTTACGAATAAAACACTGAAATATGCACTTTATGCATTTATGATTTTTTTGAAATTTCATAGTGGCATTTTGGTAATTTCCCCTAATTAAGTTTTCCTCTAGATAATTCCATATCTATATATTTTATGAAATTTAAGTGCATACAGGAAGTGAGAAATATACATGCAGCTATCTCTAATAGCCTGCATAAATCCCTTACCTGGATTTCGGTCGATTGCACTTATTTCTCATTGATGAAAATCACTCAGTCCGTTTTGCTCCAATTACGTCTTTGGAGTTGTAGAATATTATCAATCTCGTCAATTAGACCTTATACACTCGTATCTAAGCTAATTACAAAAATTTAACATTTTGGGTTCAATTACTCCTATTGGGCCTCGTTGGTCCTTAATGGGCCCAACTCTATCTTAAGCCTATTTCGATTTTCCATTAAGGCTCATTTAGTATTTTAGGCCCATTAACACTTTTTGGGCCGACCATTAGGCCCATTAACTATTTTGGGTCGATTGCATGTTGAGCTTGGCCCATGAACCATTTCGCCCCCAGGCATGGTGGCCATGCACCATTACACCGATCCATCATCACCATCATGCCTAATGTCATCCAAACTCTCTTAGGTATTTCGACAAACACATGGTTAGCAAGCCTTATGCCTTTCTTTTGGTTCATTCAAGCATTTTATCAAACACTTGGCATGCTTGTCTTAAGGCATTAACTAGTTCATTCATGCATTTTATCAAACACCTTATATGCATGCTACATAAACCAATCCAATCTTACAAATTGATGGCACCCAATTACACCATCATCATGTATACATCATAACTAACATATATGCCATTAAACACCATGCATATTCATCATAAAACTCACACACACTTTCGGCCAATCTTAGTTCTATAGCTTAGGTGATGTTTTTTCATACAATTCATATACCAATCAACTCCATAAATTCCCTAGATTAACATATGTAAGATTGGTGGATTAAAAACTCACCTAGCTTGGACTTTCCAACTTAGTTGAGAATAAAGGAGTATTTTGCACCCTTCAATTTAGCTCCTTAGGTGCTGGTTTTGAGGTATGTTAATCTCCTCTCAATATGGAACAACTTTCATGTAGAATACTTGTTCCAAATATACTTGTAAATGGGTGGCTTTTAGTGAGATAAAGCTTAGTGGTTTATGTTTCCATAGTAGCCGAAAGTTTCATAAGGAAGATGATGTTTTTGCCTTAGTAATTTTCTAATTTTTCCTTCATAAAATTCAGCCAATATGTCTTAAAAATAAGCCCATGAATTGGGCTTGCAAATTGGTTTGGGCTTGGTTAAGTTTGGGCTTAGAAATTGGGCTTAAACTATTCCTATTAGGTTTGTCTTAATTTTTCCTAATTGGCTTCGGTTTGGGCCTAGAATTTTCAGATTTTGGGCTTTAATTTTCTTGGTAATTAGGCCTATATTTTATGCATTTAATTGGGCCCACATTCGACCTAATTGCTTGGCCCAATTTTCGGCCTACTTCATCTATGCTTAATGGGCTTTAAAAATTTAACTATTTAGCCTAATATCATTTCTTCAATTTCAACCCATTTAAATTAAACCCAATTGCATTTCATTTATTTTTCTAAGTGTTTAGTCGAATATCCCAAGTGTTCTTAGCCAAAGATAATTTTTTCAAGCATTAACCATGCTTTGGTTAACTAGTCATAGTTTATTCTTCCATTCTTGACTTTTCTCTTAACTTTGACCATTGACCACATTTGACCAAAGTTGAAAAACCCAAATATATGCATTTCAATGCTTGGTTAGTCCATCTTGACGTTTTGGACACCCTTGATAGGTGAATGTGTCAAAAACACCTCGGACGATCCATTTTGAGCTCGTTTAAGCCTTTTTGGCATTTTCACCACTTCAACCTTATCGAGACCAAACCAAACCAACTTTCTTTCTTGAACTATCCTTATTTGGATGTTTTAAGTTCTTATCTTCAGTCAAGTTGGTCGGAATCCATTCAGTTTAGCTTGAGCTCACTATAGCTCACAATTGGCATTTTCATGCATTCATGGCATTTTCTACTTTCACTTGGACTTGGAATTGTCATACAACTTTTCTTATGATTCCAATAACATATTTAAATGTTTACATTGATGGATCAAAAGTAATACAATGTAAATTTTTGGGTCTTACATCTCTAGATGCCGGGAAATCAAATATGTTTTGGTGGCACTCCACCACACACCGGCCTGTCTAGTGAGCATATATGTAGCCATAAGGATCAATTCAGAATCAATGCACCCCAGATATTCAAAGATCCTTTCTAAGTCGGTTAGCCACTCCTCAACCTTCACTGGGTCCTTCACCCCCTTAAAATTTAGAGGGTGCATCTTAAGAAAATCCTTCATTCTACTTGCATTTCTATCATCTATCTCAGTCTGTACCGCATGCTGAGTGACAGAAGGTGCTAGAGGAACTTGTGGAAGAGGTGGAGGTGGAGTCGGTATCAATGTGGTACCTGATGCATTAACCCCAAAATGTTGGGCAAATAACATTGCTATGTTCTCAAATCCCTCTCTCATGTTCTGTTCAATGCGACTTATTCGAGAGTTAGGACTCTCTTGTTATGGGGGAGGTGGCAGTGGTGGCTGATTTTGCCTCTTGGGGTGACCCCGTAAATGATATATTACCTACGCCAATAACAAGAGATTTCAGTTACAGCTATAACAGGTACACATAATTTATAACCAGACAAGTACAGATACTTGTGATGTAATCAAACTTTAGCTACCCAATATTGACAGTACTAGACAACCTGACTCTGATACCATGTAAACTGTAACGCCCCGGAAGCGCGGTAATTAGGGCTAATTTTTTTCTTTTTGAACTTAATTTCTTACTTAGGTTGTATTCCTGTACAGTGTTGGTTACTTAGTTTCTTCTTTTGCTAAATCTTTTAATAGCTTAAATTTTGGTAGCATAACCTTTTATATTTTAACCTACCTTCTTGCAATCAATACGATCACAATTTAAAATCGTAAGCAATTTTTTTATTTTCTTAAACTTATCATTTTTCGATTCAACATACTCCACAACGAATTCAGTAATATCCGTACTTAACAAACTCAATACATTTCATTTGTTTCCAAAAAGCACTTCTTTATAACTCTACAAAATTAGATTACATCCCCAAAAGTATTTACACACCAGTATCTGTACAATATAAAATGTCTGGAAATAAACATGAGATGATATATCTGAGTGTGTACTAAAAATAGTCTAAGAGGCTCAAAATCCACCAGTCTACTTAAGTACTTCGCAAATAGCTGAGCAGTCTCACTGCAGGTAATCTGAAATGAAGAAAAAGGGAATGAGCTTCTGAAAAGCTCAGTAAGGAAAACATTTAAAATAATCCTGACAACCTCAAAAGTATATAGAAATTCAGGGTTAACATGTTTTTTCAAAAGCTTTCGTACTTACTTTAATCAAATTATGTAAACTTACTTGCTTATTATATCAGAAGAATATTTATTTACTTACTTTGAAACAAAATATACATACATCATACTTATTTAGTCAAATTTACATACTTACTTACTTTGATGAAGCTTACTTACTTACTTTCATAATTCAAAACTTTCAAACATTAAAACATAGAGACTAAGCTAAATACTTATAGCTATCATGCAAACAGAAATATCATACTCCGTAGAGGGAATAAAATACATATGGCCATAGTAAAGGCTGTAAACTGGATCAAGGTCGTACAACAAAACAAATATAATATCTAAATAACTAGTACACAGCTAGAGCACGAACACTAATGGCACTCGCTGTCCAGGCACATGATACTACGAAACAGGCACCACGTGCAGTGAAAACAAGCACCACAAAGGCTAAGACGAGCACTACACGGGTTAAATGAAACAAGCACCAGAAGTGGTAGAGCCGAGCACCACAAGTAGCAGGCATGACATGCACACAACATACACTATTGGGGTAGCCTTTAGTCCCGAAAAATCTTACTTATTTTCATACTTACATAAAAAATATATAATTTCCATTATAAAATATTAATGTATCAAAGACTTACATATCATAGGTAAAAATGTTAGGTTTTAAAATTAAATCGGGGTTTCGTTCCTTTCAGGGACTATACTGTTAAGTTCGGGTTTTCCCACATAAATATTTTATGCACTCATCCAATCATTTCAGGAAATATAAACAGGTACATGAAGTCATTACTACTTTAAATTGCATCATTTACCTAAATAAGGTTGGGACAGCACTAAATCGTTGAGTATCGGGTTTACCTCGTTTTACGTGCTAATACCTTGAGCTACCCAAAACAGTTTCAAAACTAATAAATAATGCTCAAAACCATCTTAACATACTTAAAAATACATTATCTTACATAAAGTTCACTAAATTTGGCCATTTCTGGCTACTTCGTTATTAGCTCGATTTTACCGATAAATGTGTCAGTTTAAGCTATTTCGATAGTTTCTCTTCATCTAACTTTAATTTTACAAACCTAATAGCTTACACACTTATTCGAGTCCTTAGTTAACATAGAACCATTCACCAAATCGTCAATTTTGACACTTTTACAATTTTCCACTAAACCGAGCTTTTCGGTATTAAACAAGCATTCTACAACATTCAATTCAATCAAACTTCACCTCTACCATGTCAAACAAAGGCATGCCAAACCTACACTTGCCTCCAGAAATTATTTCTTCAATTTCTACTTAAGCGAAAATATTTAAATTCATCAAACAACAACATATCTAACTATCATCATCTTCCATCAACTTCTCACCTACTTTGACCAACTTTGACCACTCCTTCTTGCTCCAGCAAAGATTCTCAACTGTAAATAAACATGTATACAACTTAGAATCATCAAAAACAATCTCAAAAATCAGCCAAGAGTTCATAAATTTAAGTTTTCTCTTACCTTTGAAATAGGGTAGATTCTATCCCTATTTTTCTCACTAGCTTTTCACCTAACAAAAGAACTTGTTTAAGACTGGATTTTTTATATGTTGTAGAGAACTTAGGAAGGAAGATTTTTTTGTTTTAACCAAACTCTAAAAGTGGCTGGAAAGTGGCCATAAAAATCGCACAAGTCAGAATAGCTAGAGACATCTGCAGCAGAATAGGGAGGGTAAAGCTCTCGGGTTTTAGGTCGATTAGGGATGGTTCTTACCTTTCTAGAAAGATCATCAAGTCTATTTTCATTTTAAAGAAGCTCAGGTTCAAAGGCCTTCTATAAGGGATTCAAATTGAGCCTTTTTATTGGGCCAACAGATTGCTGGGCCTGGCCTACTAGTAGCCCTGTTTTCATAAAATCCATAAAAATTATTTTCAGCCCATTTTCCTCCAAATTTCCACTTCTTATGTGTTATACTAAATCTCTAGTATATTTCATAAAAATTTAGGGCCCACTTGTTTAAGAAAAATTTCCCGTTTGAACCCATTTTGCCCAATTCAATCATTACTAATTGAAATTCCTTAAGGTTTTCGGTTTACTTTAAAAATTAATTTGATCACTGAAACCTTAAGATTTATACTCAATTTTGATTCTCCGAGTCAAATATACCTTATGTTAATTTTCTACGGGTTCAAAATAATTTTTACAAATTTAGAGAATTTATTTTGAATTTGTTTCACTTATTAGGCCCAATTTCTTTGTTTAGTGTTAACTCGAGTTCTTACTAACTTTTTCACTTCCAATACCTTAGTTTCACCTTCTAACCACCAAAGCCTACTTATACTTACAATCTTTGAGATGTACTTAAATTTAAAACATTATCTCAATTTTTGTGCCCCGAGCTTCGTGCCATTAACCCGAGTGCTCGGTCATTCTTGACCTACATAATATTATTCCAAGTATCTTAATTGCTTTTTAGTTTCTAAATAAATAATAAAGCGAAAATTTTGGGTTTCACACATTGTCTATCAAATACAAAACTTCATTCCTCAACATTTTCACTTCTTCATATAAAAATTTCTCTCTCTATTTTAATTTGAAAACAATCTCCTTTGCTCTATCACAAAATCTTGAATCATGTCAAGTATAAAATCCACAAACAGTCTCCTATGATAAGAACATTAGATTATTTAACCCTATTTGACCAAATTCAATTTATTGAAATTTATTAAATTACTTATCAGGAACTGTGAGCACCCATAAAATCTTCTACTAGGATTGTCAACAGTCTATGAAGTTCTTCTAGGTTCTTTTAGATTACATTTATAGTATACATGTTTTCCTTCATAATCCCACTATGTTGGGTAGTTTGATGTAATCAGCTTATAATAGTATTTGTTTTCACGACTTGATACAAACAAACAAAAAACAACAAATCTTAAAAAAAATCATGAATCGATGAAAGAACAATAAAAGAGGTATGAAAAATCCATAAATATAAACGAAAATACCTTGAAGAAGTAGCTGAATAGCTTATTCTCTAAAGCAATGTGATCAAAAATATTCCAAATATAACTCGATTTTCAACAAATATGAAAAACTAAATGAAGAAGAAGAGAACGCTAGGTGAATTTGGAAAAAAAAATCAAACCCTAACCCAATCAGGATTCAGTCGAGATTCACCAATCCTTAAACCCTCTGAATAGGAACCACGAACCAAGAAGGTTTTTAGGGCAAAAGTGTTTTTAGATTCAAAAATTTCCTTTTCTTTTAATTTGTTATTTTTCTTTTTATTGTATATAAATATAATAATAAAAATTTGAAAAACAACCACAGTTGCAATAATAATAGCCAAAGTGGCAAATTAACAACCACAGTGGCAATCTAACAACACATGTTAAACACCGCTCATTTTTCATCTACAAAAGTCCTTAATTGATTCATCTCGAAAACATTGTGTCCAAATTTGTTAAAATTCCCAAATTGTACAACTCTGCAAACGTTAGGGCCCAAATTGAGCATTTAACCCCTTTTTTTTGTTCAAAATGAGGTTACGCTGAAAATGATTTGTAGAATAAACAACGTCAGGTATACTTGGTAATCCTAGACATGACAAGAATAAAAGACATGAAGGTAACACGAGCTAACAGTTGGTAAAAATTGTATATAAATATGAAAAAGATCTAAAATTAAGTTTTATATTTGGTGTGTCGACACAGATTTTGACATGAAATTTTTGTATTTTACATAATATAAATAAGATTTTTCATGATACAAAAATGGATTTTATACACAAATTCCCAGGTTTAACGATAGGGATAGGTTGTACTTTGATGAAAATAATTTTCTATTTAAAAGGAAGTTAAGCTGAAAATGATTTTTTTCGAGCAAAGCGAGAAAGAAAGAAAAAGTTGGTAGTCTTCAAAATGAGGAAAAGATTTGAAAAGTAAGTAGTGAACCCTAAGTCCACTTATTAATTATAAATAAAATAGGAAAAGGTTACGATTAACATTTAAAAGTATAAACCATAGTGAACTTTAGGTCTACTTATAAACCATTTTCATTATTTGTGAATCTGGGAATGGGAAAATTAGACACGAAAGGCTACATTCAATAGAATAAATGTAGTTAGATTTATTTAAATAGTAAATGTCTATCATAAATGACTAAAATAATTTTAAATGTACACGAATCATGTAAAAAGAAACATCGAACTACAAAAACGACACTTAAACACAGTAACCAAAGACCATTAAAAAATAAAAATCATAATTAAATTTATTTAAACAGTAAAATGTCTTTTCATAAATTACTTAGCACCAACCTTATCGAATTGAATTAATTTTCCAATGTACTTGAATCTTGGAAGACGAAACATTGAGCCTTGAGTCATAAAAAATAACATTTGAAAAAAAAATATAATTTATTTATATAATCTTAATGTACTTGAATCTTGCATGACAAAACATTAAGTCTTGAGCCGCGAAAGATTATGTTTAGAGTAGAAAATCGTATTGTATTTTTATACTTTTAATATCTAAAGACTACAATGAGTTGAAAATAGTAGTTTTGTATAACTAAAATTAAGTACAATGTTGCCTTTTAGTATCTTAAACTATACCTTTTATTATAAATGTGGTTAGAGCTATACTACTTGAAATTTGAAATGTTTACAAATTTAAAAAATTATAGTTAAATATATTAGACTGTGTACGCCTTCAGTAACCGTAGTTAATGTTTTTATTTAACTACAGTATTTGTGCTTTTTCTAGTATGTTTTGTTATGAACTATGGATTAAAAATATTATTATTTTCTTAGATATGTGAAATATTAGTTTGCATGTTAATTATGGATGTAAATAGTTATTTGAGATATAAATTATGAATGTAAATATAGTTTTTCATTTTTTGTCTCATATTTTATTTTTAGTCATTTTGGTCATGTTAGTCATGTTTAATCGAGTTTGTCATGTCTATTAGGAAAAATATCATCAATCCAAGCACCCACAAATATTGACAAAAGCAAAAAACGAATTCAATAACTTTTAATGTGGTTTAACCAAACCAAATTGGCCTATAACTCCCCAACTAAACTAACAATCAATAAAAAAATTACAACTGATCAACTTTTAGAAGAGAAAAATTGCAAACTCCGTACAAACCCAAAGTCCAACTACTGAAAAAACCCAACTACACCCTTTATAATAGCACAAACTCTTGCTATTCTATTGGTGTTTACAACTTTTTGAATATATTATAAACCAAGCTTAATAAATTATTAATAAGGGAAAAGTCCTTATAACTTCTCTAACACTTTTGATGCGAGATTCATGGCAAGTCTAAAAAAATCCTCCATTGACTTGAACCCCTAAACTGCTTGAAAACATCTAAAAAACTAATATTCCTCTAAGGCTTCTTATTCTTGGGAGCAACTTTATCCTTTAGTTTTACTAGAGCATTATAAAGCAAATATAGTTGTTTCTCATTTATCTTTCCCTGTAGAACTAAATCACCAGTCTTATATAGTTTGCAACAATCATCATTACCAATATATGTGTACCCATGTGAAGCTAACTCACCTAAAAAAATCAAATTGTAGCTAAAACTGGACACATGCCTTACACTATGAAGAGTCTTGACACCACCATTGTGAAACCTGAGTTAAACACTCCCAATACCTTCAATCTTCACTCTATTACCATTTCCAACCCCAATATTGCCAAAACTTTCATCCTCTTTTAAATCATCAAAGCAATTTTTTATCATCGCAAATATGTATAGATGCAGCTGAATCCAAAATCCAACTTTTTTCATAAGTATGGACTCATCTATACAAGTTGCCAAAAATAAATCATCATCATCTAAATCAGTCGCAGCAACACATGTCTCATTCTTCTTTCCATCATTACTCTTTCGCCGGCCCATTTTGAATGCAACCATATCCTTCCTTAATATCTTGTAAAGTGTTTGGATATGCCCTTATCTCCACAATAATAACATTTCACCTCACTATAATCACTGATCTTGATTTTGATCCCTTTTGATCTACCATGTCTCTCATTAGTCCTCCCTCGAGTAGTCCCTACTACAACTGGTACATAACCTGTAGTGAAGAATCTTTTTTGCTCATAAATCTTTCATTTTCACGCAACAAAAGTAGTTTTATCTACTAATAAATTTTGAACTAAAGGTCTATAAGACTTAGGCAAAGATGACAATAGTATCAATGCCTTTTTTTCTTTCTTTCAACTCTTTAGAATCAATAACCAATAAATATGAAACTAATTTATTAAATTCATTTAGACGATCATGGAGACTCATACCTTAACCCATCTTCAAATAATATAGATTTATCTTCAAACAAAATCTATTTGTCAGCAATTTTGATGCATAGATGTCTCTCGATTTTTTCTACAATCTAGTTAGCGTCATCTCAATTAACCCATTGTACATAAACTCTAAAGTAAGTGCCAATCTGATTGTGCTTACAACCCTTTTCTGAATTCAAACCCAATCTCTATTAGACGTTTCATCTGGCTTTTTTTCTTCTAATGCCATATCTAGACCTTGTTGCACTAGAAGATCCTGAATCGTACATTGCCATAACATAAAATTACCTTTACCGTCAAATAAAAGAATCTCAAACTCAAACTTAGACATACCTTCAAACATAGCTTTTCTCCTCTCGTAAAATCCCGAACCTTCAGCTGATACTACTTGTTGGGAAAAATATCCTCAATTAAAACACCCAAAAGCTGAAGAAAGTAAAAATGAACGCAACAACTTTTAATGTGGTTTGGCTTAACCAAATTGTCCTATAACCACCTAGCCAAACTAATAACCAATCAAAAATTACAATTGTATAACTTTTAGAAGAGAAAAATTGCAAACTCCTTATAAGCCCAAACCCTAACTACCCAAAAAACCTAATGTCACGACCCAAACTACCCAAAAATCAGAGTTTTTTTTTTTTTTTTTGCGTTTTGTTATTTTCTTACTTAAATTCTTACCTGTCTTCTGATCGTGACCACACTCCACTAACAAATTGGGCTGTGCGTCAATGCCAGTCCCACCATTCAATCACCATCTAACTTATTTCTTCTCCAGTCATTTATAATTGTTTACATTCTTTATACATCCCCTAAAGTTACTTACAAACATGTTACTGTGCTATGCTTATATAGATACAATATGTACAAGTATATATACCTTATGTTGATGGGCAGCAGCGGATATCCGGAATGCAGTACTGAGTCGTCACAACTTCAACTGGAGATTATCTATGGGAGAAAATGAAAGGGGTGAGCACATCAAGCTCAGTAAGGCAATCCTACGAACAAGTAGGTAACCATACTACCTACATGAACGTAGTGCCATGCATAAACCACCCTTTATCCACACATTTTAAAACAAATGATATGAGTTATGATGTTATGTAAAACAAATTTGCACGAAAAATTCAACATGCAATTATATTCAAAATCATATCTTTCTCGTTTAAAATTTCACACTAAAGTCAGGACTCGACCCCTCCTTCGGGTGATCCTGACTCACACAAAATCATAAAAATCCATTCACATCACATATGGGTTTAAAAAGTATGGAAATAACCATCATGCACATTTAATTAAAAACCCAGTTTAAATCATCGTCAAGATCATCAACATGCGAGACTAGGCAATGTCTGTATATCGGCAAATAACCAGGACTATGGCCATATGTGTCCTCGGGAGTTCCTCAGCTACACGGATCCTAGTGTGCGGGTTCTCCCATGATCGGGAACAGCCCGGGTGGTGGGTCAATCCATCCCGTCAGTCTTATCCAATCTCATGCATCCGAAGATGCTAACGTATCACAAAGATACCAACGTATCACACAGATACCACACGGTACATCGTACTCCATGCTACTTGCACGGTACATCGTACTCCGTGGACCCCCAGCCTTATCCCTCGTTCGGGCTCATCAGCTGGTCCTCCAACCCTTATCCCTCGTTCGGGCTCATCAGGTGGATCTCCAACCCTTATCCCTCGTTCGGGCTCATCAGGTTGTTTCTCTAACCCTTATCCCTCGTTCGGGCTCATCAGGTTATTTCTCTAACCCTTATCCCTCGTTCGGGCTCATCAGGTTATTTTTAACATGCCATGTCTCAAAATGCACGTGCGGGCCTATTAAATCGGTGACACACAGTCTACCCGATGCTCCAAGCACGGCTTATCGTATGATCTCTGAAAAGTAGTGCGAGCGGTGCTCTAACACTGTCAGTAAATCAAATAAAACTAGTGCGAGCTAAGCTCTAGCACTCTGTATACAAACCATATGAAAAGCTGGTGCGAGCGAAGCTCCAACACCCTGTCTCAAAAATCACATAAAAATATGGTGCGAGTTAGACTCTAGCACCCTGTCACGAAAATCATATATATATGTATACAAATCTGGTGCGAGTTGGACTCCAGCACCTATGCATGTAAAACTCTAGTGCGAGCTCTCGCTCCAGCACTAATGCGTGCATCACACAAATCGAAAATATCGTGCGAGCTGAGCTCTAGCACGTCACATGTCAATAAAACGCGTAGGCGGCTCTGTTTCCTCAAAACAGTTTTCAAAACAATTTCACGTTGAAAGTATGCAATGCTGTGCATTTTCTTTCAAGGTTAGCCAGCCTACTAATGCATGCATCAAAACACCTCCAGAATGAGCAAGAACCTCTTGTTCTTGCTCCTCCCAACTTTTTCTAAATTTGTAAATTTTACCCTTAACAAGGGTATTTTAGTAATTTGCCCATTCGGGGTACTAAAATTATTATTTGACCTCTAGACCCTTCAGATAATTTTTAAAGACTGCAAATGAACTTAAAATTGTGTAAAGTTACCTCTAGCAGTCCGTAGAATTCCCTTACCTTATTTTCCTGTCGAGTCTGACCTTTTCTTTTCCTCTGTTGTCTCGTCGCGCAGTCCGATATGCTCCCAATCAAATGCTCGGAACTGCGTATTAATATTTCTTAGGTCAGATATTATACAATTTAATTGTATTTAATATTTTCTGGGCTTAATTTAAATCATTGGGCCCATTTACCCCTATTGGGCCCGATTGCACCTTAATGGGCCTTAATCGGCCTTAAGCCCGTTTTCCACTTAATTTTCACTTTATCGAGGCCTATTGGGCTCATTGGGGCCACCAATAATTTATTGGGCCTCGTTCTAATTCTCGAATAGCTAAATCGATTATTTACGACAATTTATCTAAATTTCCATAATTTAATTCAATTTATGCGGAAATTAAATCAATATCACGCATAACGAGGTAATTGTCGTAAATAGGGGTCACTTACCCGAGATTCCATGCTAGTACGTAAATCAAGGCTATCTCGAGCTTTCGTTGGATGCCAATTGTCGAGCTACACAATTCCACAATTTTTTCGGGTAAGTTTCCAGCCCAAAATTAATTAAATAAAATATTCCAAAATTTAAATCGGTCAATTTCGACCACTACTGACTTACCCGTAGCTCGATTGCATCGTCGGGATTTTTCCCCAATTTTTCCTCTTTCTCTTTTTCCCTTTTTCTTCCTTTTTTCCTCTCTTTTTGGCTGAACCGGTTCAGTCCGGTTCGGACCGGTTCAGTCCGCCGGTTCGGCCGGTTCACCGCTGGTTCACCACCTTGCCGGCCGGTTCTCTGCCGGCTTCCACCACCAGCAGCTCCGTGAGGTTGTCCGCAGCACGAATCTACCCTCGGTTTCACCCAAGTCCGTCGGAACGCCGCCGGTTCGGCCTCTTCTCCTCGGCGTCGGAAACCCATTCTCTTCCCTTGGTCGTCGCCGGTGATTCCCGCCGTTTCGTCGGCTGATACCGATGCAGAAAGGACCGTCGTCACCTGGGCTTTCGAAATCTGGCCTCGGCTCGGCCCGAATCGCAGCCGTTCGCCGCCGGTGGCCATCTCTTCTCCCGCGGCTTCTCCTCCGTTTTTCGTCAGATTCCGACGTCCTTGGCGCGCGTCACCGGTCGCCTGAAGACCGCCGGCCTCTCCTTTTTCTTTTCCGGCCCTTGGCCTGGCCGTTGGCCACCGGACAGCCCACCGGTCTCCCTCGGGTTCGGCTGCTTCCGTTTCGTTTTCCTTTCGCAATTTTTTTCGCGTTTTCCAGCTTTTTTTATTATTATTATTATTATTATTTATTTTAATTATTACACTATTCCTTAAAATATATTAAAATACCCAAAATATCTCTCCAAAAATTATTATTAAATTCTAAATTTGTTTATTTAATTTTATTTAATTTATTTATTATATTTTAACCCTTTTTCGGGTATAATTTCTTCGTATTTTCGGGATATTGTCCCGAATGACTTTTCGGTATATTTTTCGATTATTTTCGGGATTATTTTTCTGAACTAAAAATCTCGATTAATTCTCATAAATTAATATCTTGATCAATTTAACCCAAAATAAATTTATTTCACCTTTATTGACCAAGATTTCTCAATCCGTTATTTTTAATTAAATTTTCTCATCGAAATTATACCGACTTTCGATCTTTTGACCATTTTGCCCTTACACATGTTCGGGATTAATTTAACCCGACTTCCCTTCACGAATACTCATTCATTTCGTATTTTAATTAAATTCGGGTCTTACAACTCTCCCCCACTTAAGGAATTTGGTCCTCCAAATTAGAACCAATTCATATGAATTTATAGACTACTCCGGTACATCAATCGTATCATACTTCTTTAATTCTTATGTGACCTTCTCCGGAGTGTATTACTACCAAAGGACTTTAATTAGGGAGATCATCTTAAACCTCAATACTTTCTCTTTCCTGTTTAATGCCCGAATCAACTTATCAATATACTTATATTGCACTGAGCTGAACTGTTGGATCTCATATCCTATCACCTATGCTGGATCTGGATAGTATTGCCAAAGCATCAAAAGCTGAGACACATTGTGGGTGCCTGTTAATTCAGGTGATAACACCAACCTACAGGTCTTATCTCCCACTTGTCCAATCTCTCAAAAGATTCCATCCAGTGCAACTCAATTTACCTTCTTCCAAAAGCTCGCTATGTCCTTATTCCCTTAGGACAAGTAACTTTCAACCATACTAATTCACCAAAGGTGAATTTCAATACTTGTCTATCTGCTCTGAGGTGTTCTTAATCTCTTATCCTTAACTAAACATCCTCAGAGACTTATTATCCAAGGTCGAAAATGATTCTATCTGTCACCCACTTTTTCTTATCTAATTTGGGGAACAACCCCTACAACCATACACTGTCTCATATCTTGTTATCCCGATACTCAACTGCCAACTGTCGTTATTAGCGACTTCAATTTGTGACAACTAATCATTCCAGGAGCTTATAAAATCAAGGGCACACGCTTTCATCGTATCCTCCAGAACCTGTACAGTCCTCTCTGACTGACCATCTGTCTGAGGATGGAAAGCTGTGCTAATACTCAGTCGGGTTCCCATAGCTTCCTAAAAATATCCTCCGAGGTGGGAAGTGAAGCGGGAATCCCTATATAATACCATGCTCACTGGAACGCTACTTAATGTTTCACAACCTTCCTTATACATAAATCCTTATACACTCTGAGTATTTAGGGATTTCATAACCAGAAGGTGAGTAGACTTAGTCACTCTATCAACTATCATCCAAATAGCCTTGTGATTCACCTGGGTTCTCTGTAACCCATCATAAAATTCATGGAGACTTGCTCTCATTTTCCGTGCCGTGTCGATATAGGTAGGTGCTACAATAACTCTGCAGACTTTTAATACTCTACCTTACTCTGCTGACATACTAGGCACTTTTTCACAATCTCTACCATGTCTCTTTTCACATCTAACCACCAATACCATTTTCAAAGATTTCATATATATTCTTTACTTTCTGTATGCACTGTATATCCCGAAGAGTGAGCTTCTGACAATATTACTATCTCATCAACTGTGGTCCTGGGGAGTACTTATACTGTCTCTGAATCCTCAGTAACTCATCATCACACTCTGTGAACTCTATCACTGTACCCTTCTGAATCTGACCCAAACTATCGACATCATGCCGATCATCACGCTAAGCCTGGCAAATCTGGGCACTCTCATCCGGTTCTAATCATCAGGCTAGCTGTCACACAATCACTGTCATCATCAGAAGGGATCACATCAATACTGAGGTTCACAACTGCTCTAGCAGCTCACACTCCCTGACCATCATATGTAATACCATCCCGAGGCTCTTTCTGCTCAAGGCATCAGTCATCACATTAGCCTTTCCTGGGTGGTACAATTTTCACAAATCAAAATCTCTCAGAAGCTCTAACCCACTAGGTATTCTCATATTCGCCTCTTTCTGTGAAAACAGATACTCGGGCTTTATGATCAGTGCATATCCACAATTTCTCACCATGTACATAATACCATATCCTCGGTACAAGTACTACTGCTGTCAATTTTAAATCATGGGTATCTTCCCATCATACATCAATACACAGCTCCCTCATAATTTTGAGGTATCCATACTCACTGAAAACCTCTTGAGCTGTTGGGTATGGTGAAATTAATCACAGTGGTCAGTTCATACTTCACTACATCGAAATTCATGTCACATCTATCATCTTATTCCAAGACCACGTTTTCATAATTAAACGTGTTAACAAGGTATATCCTTTTAGAACTCGCAGCAACCCATTTGTAAAAGCCATTTCTAATTGTTGCTTATAAATCGCCCTATACTTTAACTACACCCAACATATCATCGATAATGATGATTACAACTCGATCCAATCCTTGACTTATCCACGCATAAGCGTATAAGATCCTTCAAAATCACTTACGTTTTCAGGTACTAACCTGCGTCATTTCCTTTTCTTATCTTAACAGCTCTTATTAAATTTTAATATGTTAACCTTATGATTTGTCGAATTTTAATATTCTTATCGTCTTAGTAAAGGTATCCTAACGCTAAAGGTATTTATTATGACGATCAATCTCACGTTATAGGTTATATATATATATATACTTTTAGACGCTGTCAAGTCTTCAGGCGGGGAGGTATTTTGAAATACCTTTATTAACCTTCAGACTTAACCACAATTACTTTATATACCAGTCCATGTGGTTACAATTTGTATTCGCTACTAATTGCTTTAATCCTAATGACTTCATATCGTAAGGATGTTCTCACCTTGCATACGCCTCTTACTCCAGTACATCTTGTATTTAGGATCTAAACACATCTCCAAGATTATCTCCTTTCATATATCAATCATAACGAAACTGTCATTATTCATTCCGTGAGTACAATCCTTTACTCCTTTAATTTTAACTGTCGCACCCCTTTTTATCACTTGTCAACACTTACCGTATACTTTTCAGTGATGTTTTCACCCTTGCTTTTAACTTACAATCTCTATATCCATATTCCGTTAATTAATCCTCCTCTATTGGGGTACTCATTTATCAGTATTGTACCCAATGATGTAGGCATTCATGCCTTTTACTCACTTATATGCGAATGAAGGCGGTATGAATAAATGTGTGGCACCAGGATCAATGAACATATGTACTTCATTATTCATAACAAGTGTGGTATCTTACACCACATCCATGAAACATCGATAGTGTCCTGGTCCAAGACATCCTCTCACCTTCGTCCAACAATCTACTTTCCTTTTTTCTTTTCGGCTATGACCTCCCTTTTCATTGCAGCTATACTAACGAAGTTTTTCTCTCTGTCTCTTTATTTTTCTGTGGGGCAATCTCGCCCAACTCTGTGCAATCAAAATCAATGGTCCGTCTTACCACACTTAACGGCCATTTCCATCAATACCGTGTAGGTATAGACCCTCCTTCTGTGGTATCCACCACACATCTCACATTGCTTACAGTGCTTACACTGCTACACTGCTTCGTAGCAGGTCGGGGTCCTCCAATCACAATACCCCTCAAGAGTGCCAAAATTAGATGTACTGGGGTCTTACCAATTATCTTAGCCCATAACTCGTTACATCAGATCTTTTACCAATTACCATTTTTCCATTTTAACATCTCTGTCATTTTCAATTCTCTTTCTGTCTCTATTTCAGCCCTCACTACCTTTCCCAATCTCAGAGGCGTGCAATTCATGTTCTTATTTACCCAACTGTGAATCTGCGCACTGCCTCGGTATAGGTAGTATCTCACGGGCCAATCAGACTCAAATTGAAAAGTTGAGCCATTTCATGAACTTTTAGACATCTCGACTGTCACTTGTTCATAGTGTCGAGGTAATATCTGCCAAGAATATAACTGAGTCTCATACTCATCAATAAATCAATTCTTTTGGGTCAGAGTAAGGACTTTTATCTATCATTCCCTTTAAACAGTGTCCGGGATATCCTGTCACCGGAATATATCCAAGATATTTCTCATATCATCTCTGAATGTTTAATACTTAAGATGGGTCGAGCGGGTTTCCACCATGCTCCGCTGCGCCCTCGAATCTCATACAAAATCAGAGCAATTAGCTCCTCAAAATAATCTCCACTCCGCTCCAACCTCGCGAAGCGTGTCTCAATACCGTTCGATCTCTCTGTCGGACTCAGTGGGGCATGCTTAACATTAGCCTCCATTTCAATTTCATCTTGGTTCTCACAAGTCAACTCAGCACGACTTAGCAGACTCAGGTCTACCTCTATGACCTCTGCCTCGTGCACTATCTCATCTAACGCGACTCATATTAGGCATTCCTGCATTCTCAACCATTTCTTAGTCAAAACCATTCTCGATATACACTATTGTATCTAACCAAGCACAGTAACACGGGGATGAAATTTTCTAATTACTGACACTGACACACATCAGACCAATTTCTGCTCTGATACCACCTTTATATGTCACGACCCAAACTACCCAAAAATCAGAGTTATTTTTTTTTGTTTCAGATTCTTTTTTTTTTGTTTTATTATTATTATTATTATTATAATTTATTTAATTATTTCACTATTCATTAAAATACTCCATAAAATCCAAAATATCTACACCTTATTATTTTTATTCTAATTTAATTTATTTAATTTAAATTTAATTTATTAAATATATTTTTCTCTAAATTTTCGATATTATTCCTTCGCGCTTTTCGAGATATCGTTCTAGTAATTTTTTGGTATTTTTAAAATTTTTGAATCTTGATCAATTGACCCAAATTGTATAATTTCCTCATTATCGATCAAGATATCTTACATCCTTATTTTTAATTAAAATTTTCTTATTGCCCTAATACCGGATTTTGGTATTTTTACCATTTTACCCCTGCTCTTGTTTCGGAATCAATTTAACCTGACCTTCCTTCATACATCCCCCATCTTTTCTTATTTAATTTTCGTATTTTAATTAAATTCGGGTCTTACACCTAACGACACCCTTTATAATAGCCCAAACACTACCTATTCTATTGGTATTTACAACTCTTTGAATATATTACAAATCAAGCCTAACACATTATTTATAAGAGAAAATACCTTATAACTTCTCTTACACTTTTGATGTGAGTTTTAAGACAAATTCCAACTGTGTCTAATTGTGTCATGTCGTGTCATACCATATCATGTTGTGTTACACAAACAATTTGTTGGCTCTACCGAGAGGGGGGGTGAATCGGTTTTCTAACAATTATGGCAAATTAAAAATTAATCACAATTTAATCACAAATGATAATGAGCAATATAGTGCAATATAACAATTTAATGCAAAGTAGGGAAGAGAGAAACAAACACAATCGTTTATAGAGGTTCGGCCAAACTCTTGCCTACGTCCTCTCTCCTTGACCTTCTTGTCAAGTGTTTTCTTTCTCTCTTTCAATAGAGCTTACACAGTTCCTTTTGCAGGTTAAGGAATAACCTCTCTACCCTTAGCAATACAGAAATGTATTCACCCTTTTACAATGTCTCTCACTGAGGAACAATCCTCTTTTCTTTTTGGGTATGGATGAATACAGAATAAGGCTTTACAATGGGTAGTGCTAACAAAGCTTGTTGCACTTAAGCTTGTACAATAAATTTCAATTGATGAGCAATAGGGACACAAAGAATGAATGAGTTAAAGCTTGAGAATGTTTGGAATGATCAGCAATAGTGTCTCTATTCTCTTTGTCTTCAATGCTTGGTTAAATACTGAAGGGTTGGTAGTTGGAGCATTAAATGCTATTCTTCCCGTTGTGATTTGCAGAAACTAGCCGTTGGGTACCTCCAGTAGAGTGCCAGATCGATCTGCCTTCTTGGCCAGATCGATCTCTTAGTTATAAATCCTGCAAGATTGAAGCACAAATATACAAGGAGATCGATCTCATAGGTTAGCAGATCGATCTGTTAGTTTAAAAATAATGAGGCAGATCGATCTGTCGAATAGGAAGATCGATCTCCTAATCTCTCTGTTTGAGGCAAGATCGATCTCCAGATCGATCTGCCATGCAATCTCGTAGAGAGGAGATCGATCTCTCAACAACACAGATCGATCTCTTTAGCTCTCTGACTTTGAGGAGATCGATCTCTTCCTTACCAGATCGATCTCATAAGTTCTCTGTTTGAGTGTGGATCGATCTCTCAGATCGATCTATAGTCTTAAGCTCTTAAGGGAGATCGATCTCTTCCTAGACCAGATCGATCTCTCAACTCTAGCTTTAGCCAGATCGATCTTTTAACCCTTGCAGATCGATCTCATTCTTCCTAAATACCTTTGTAAAGATTTAAGGCTTGCCAGATCGATCTCTTCCATTATGAGATCGATCTCTCATCAAGTAAAAACCCAGGAGATCGATCTCTCATCAGCCAGATCGATCTCTCATCAACAGAACTCTAAGTTCTGGTACTAATAACCTCTAAACATGTTTCTATATCATCTTAATGTTATAGAATTAACTTGTTTTGTCATTTCAAAATACATTAACTCAACAATCTCCGCCTTTTTGATATGACAAAACATAAAACAAACATGTTTAGTGAATTTTTGCAAAAGCTCCCCCTTTTTGTGAGCTCCCCCTTTCTTTTAGCTTTTTGGTTTTGTTACTTGCTTAACTCCCCCTCAATTTAATCATTCTTAGACACCTTTATGTATTTTAACAAAATCACATGTTTCTTCTCCCCCTTTTTGTCATATCAAGAACACAAGAATAGAATACTCATCATTTCAAAATGAACTTTTTCATTAACACAACCAATGACATTTCATTAAGACAAGTCAATCAACATTTCATTCAAGCAAATTCCTCACAGATAACATCAAGTAGCTTTAAAATGTTGTAACTACAGTAAATCAAAGCTCCTAAGGCCTATGGTGAGGGAGGAGCACGATCCAAAAGATTCTCAACATGCGTGCGTGTTACTTGGAGCTCATCGAACATCGCCTCTTGAGTCTCTTGAATCTTATCCACTCTTTGGTTTAAAGATGCAAATCCTTCATCGATTTTTTTAGTGAGGTCACTCAGCATCTTCATAATGATCTCCATTTCTCCCGGTGGGGCTGCCGGTGCAGTGGACGGAGCCGTTGAGGACGATGGTTCCGGAGCTGGTGCAGCAGATGGGGCCACTGGCTCATTGGAGGGGTCTTCCTCCATGGCTTCAGCTGGCTGCTGGTCCCTCTTTTTCTTCCAATCTCCCCGGATGTCTTTGTAATATCCCATATGATGAAGGGACCCAATGTTAAGCACGCTCTTGGGAGAGGGGAGTTCGCCAGTCTCGCTGCTACAGTCGATACCAAGGCGGTGGAGAAGATAAGCTACCGGTTGTGGAAAAACGATCGTGGTAGCTTGTCCACGCACAATCTTCAGCCAATCTTCGTATATAAAGTGAGGAAGGTTAGGTTTTTGGCTTATGGAGTGAATGTGATGGAGCCAAAAGCGATCTAAGCGCCTAACGGTAGAATGACGAGTACCGAAAGGGCGGAGGTTCCACGAAATTATGAGGTGGAGTAACCGAAGGTGCATCGGTAGGTCACTCGCCTTGTCTCCAGGGAGATTAAACTCTAAGGAGACTTCCTCATCCTCATTCTTCAAACCTTCATTTTTCATGTGAAAGGTTTGAGCTAAGATATCGGTATCGACAGGAATGGTTTTACCCATGACATATGTTTTGAAACCGACAATTTTGCAAGTGTCATTTGGGTCAAAAATGAGTTCGGCATTGGAAAAGAATGCACAAACTAGATTTGGAGGGACGGGAATGTTGATTTTTAAAAAATTCATCCAACCAAATTCCTCAAACTTTGAGACGTATGGAAAATCAATGCGATTGAGGAAGGAGAAATCTATAGTTCGCCAATGCTTAATTGGCATGGTTGAGAAAAATTCCTCATATCGCTTTCTTTTTGCTGGTGTTTTAAAACACCGATTGAAGGAAGCGATAGGAGGTGGAGGAATGGGTTGTGATGAGGAACCGGCCTCTACAGTGGTTCTAGGGGGTTTGTGTCCTACTGTCTTATGCCTAGGCATGATTCTAGATTCTAAAGATGCGTGAAATAGATTCAAAAACGAGAAAAGCAATGAAACAGTACCTAGGTTTGCCCTAGAATTGAAATGAACACAAATTGAAGAAAAATTTTGAGAAAATCAGTAAGGAATGTTGGTTACAATACCGGAATTTGACACCGAGATGCAAGGAGGACCGTACGGAGATCAATCTGAGGAGAAATCGACAGTGATGGTGTGAGGGAATTTGGGAATTTGAAAGTTAGGTTTTGTGAAATTTGGGAAATTTTCGTGAGTTTATATACTGCAGGACACATGAGATCGATCTGTCGAGGCGACAGATCGATCTGTCACTTCCAGAAGCCAAGGGAGATCGATCTGTCGTATGGACAGATCGATCTGTTCGAAAACAGAGGCTTAAAGAGATCGATCTGGTACATGCACAGATCGATCTGGAGTTTAACCGAGGCTTAGAGAGATCGATCTGCCAAATGCATGGATCGATCTTCAGAATGCGAAAGCTTTGAAGAGATCGATCTGTCGTGGGGACAGATCGATCTGTATTTTAACAGAGACGGAAGGAGATCGATCTTATGGTTAGAAGATCGATCTGCTTAGCTTAACCTTGATGATTTAGGCTTGTTGGAAGTATAGAGATCGATCTATATTGCAAGGAGATCGATCTCTCATCCTCATTGCCAGAAAATCTTTGCAAAAACTCTTTTAAAATCAATTTGAAACCAAGATTTTTGAAACACAAAAGTCTTAAGAGATATTCATGAGTCCTAATTCACCTCTAAGGATACAAAACCTATCTCTATCAAGTGGTTTGGTGAATATATCTGCTATTTGATGTAAAGTATCAATGTACTCTAAGATTATATCCCCTTTTTGTACATGATCTCTAAGGAAGTGATGTCTAATTTCTATGTGCTTGGTTCTGGAGTGTTGAATAGGATTCTTAGACAGATTAATGGCACTGGTATTATCACATTTAATAGTGACTTGCTTCATGTCAATACCATAATCTCTCATTTGTTGTTTAATCCACAACACTTGAGCACTACAACTACCAGCTGCTATATATTCAGCTTCAGTTGTGGACTGAGCCACACTGTTTTGTTTCTTGGAGAACCAAGAAATTAACCTATTTCCTAAGAATTGGCAAGTACCTGAAGTACTTTTCCTATCTATTTTGCATCCTCCAAAATCAGCATCTGAAAATGCATGAAGGGCAAAAGTGGAGTCCTTGGGGTACCAAAGTCCTAATGAGGGAGTGTCTTTGAGGTACCTAAAGATCCTCTTAGTTGCCAATAAATGTGATTCCCTAGGAGATGATTGAAATCTAGCACAAAGGCATACACTAAACAAAATATCCGGTCTACTTGCAGTTAAATAAAGCAATGAGCCAATCATAGACCTATAAAGTTTAGTGTCTACATACTTACCACTTTCATCTTTATCAAGCTTGATGTTGGTGCCCATTGGAGTTGCTTGAGGTTTGCAATTGTCCATTCCAAATCGCTTGAGCAATTCCTTAGTATACTTTGCTTGATTGATGAAGGTTCCATCTTTTGTTTGCTTCACTTGAAGTCCCAAGAAGAATGTGAGTTCTCCCATCATGCTCATCTCAAATTCTCCTTGCATGATCTTAGCAAACTCTTGGCATAAAGACTCATTAGTTGAACCAAAAATAATATCATCTACATACACTTGTACAACTAATAAATCCTTATTTTTATTCTTAATGAATAAGGTGGTATCCACTTTTCCTCTTGAAAATCCCTTTTCTATTAAGAATTTTGACAACCTTTCATACCAAGCTCTAGGAGCTTGTTTTAACCCATAAAGTGCCTTAGATAATTTAAAAACATGTTCAGGAAATTCATGATTTTCAAATCCGGGAGGTTGCTCAACATATACTTCTTCATTAATAAAGCCATTTAAGAATGCACTCTTTACATCCATTTGATATAACTTGAAGTTTTTAAAACATGCAAAGGCAAGTAACATTCTTATTGCCTCTAATCTAGCTACCGGTGCATATGTTTCATCATAGTCTATGCCTTCCTCTTGTCTATAGCCTTGAGCAACTAGCCTAGCCTTATTCCTTGTGATCACACTATTTTCATCCATTTTGTTCTTGAATATCCATTTAGTTCCAATTATTGAGTGATCACTAGGCCTAGGAACTAGTTTCCATACTTTGCTTCTCTCAAATTGATTTAATTCTTATTGCATTGCTAGGAACTAATTATTGTCTTCTAAGGCTTCATTGACATTCCTAGGCTCAATTTGAGATACAAAGGCTATATATTGGCACATATTCCTTAGGGATGATCTAGTTCTAACTCCAAGAGTTGGATCTCCTACTATTTCACAATCTTTTACATATCCTAACTCTCTTGGTGCTCTAGGTTCTCTTTCTAAAACCTCTATTTCTTCTTCACCTTCTTTATTCAAGTCAAGCTTTTCTAGAAAGTCATCTTCTAAGCCTTCATCAAATATTCCAACATTTTCATCATTGGTTGAATCTTTAGATATATTATTTGATTCATCAAATATAACATGAATAGACTCTTCAACCACTAATGTTCTTTTGTTATATATTCTAAAAGCCTTTGAATTCAATAAATATCCTAGAAATATTCCCTCATCACTCTTGGCATCAAATTTTCCTAAATTATCTTTTCCATTATTTAGAACAAAGCATTTGCAGCCAAAAGGATGGAAGTAACTAATGTTAGGCTTCTTACCTTTGTAGAGCTCATAGGGAGTTTTCTTTAGCATGGATCTTATCATAGCTCTATTAATTATATAACATGATGTGTTTATAGCTTCAGCCCAAAAGTACTTTGGTAAGTTATTTTCACATAACATGGTCCTAGCCATCTCTTCCAAAGTTCTATTTCTTCTCTCAACTACACCATTTTGTTGTGGTGTCCTAGGGGCTGAAAAATTATGGCTAATTCCTTGATCATTGCAATACTCATCAAATCCTATATTTTCAAATTCTTTGCCATGATCACTTCTAATGCTTGTTATTGTATATCCTTTTTCATTTTGAGTTACCTTTGAGTAAGTTATGAATTTCTCTAAGGCTTCATTTTTTACTCTCAAAAAGAACACCCAAGTGTACCTAGTGTAATCATCAATTATTACAAATCCATAGTGTTTCCCACCTAGGCTAGTGGTTCTAGTTGGTCCAAATAAGTCTAAATGTAGTAACTGAAGAGGCCTAGTGGTGGATACACTATTCTTAGGCTTAAAAGTTGTCCTCTTGTGTTTCCCTTTAACACAAGCTTCACATATTTCTTCATGATCAAAGGATATTTTGGGTAAGTCTATGACTAGATCCTTTCTAGCTAACTTAGATAGTACATGCATGCTAGCATGACCTAGTCTTCTATGCCATAACCAAGATTCCTTTTTGTTGTCTACCATTAAGCATATGTTTTCATTTTTGAGTTCATTAAGATAGACTATATATATGTTACCTTGCCTATGACCTAGAAGAAGAATTTTATTTGACTTAGGATCTATAACATTACACTTCATGCAATCAAAAATTACTTTGTAACCTTTGTCACAAAGTTGACTAATGCTTAGTAAGTTATGCTTTAGACCCCTAACAAGTAATACTTTTTCTAAAGAGAAATGATCATTACCTATTGAGCCACTTCCTTCCACTTGGCCTTTGGAGTTGTCCCCAAAAGTGACTTCTCCACCAATTTTTGATTTGAAGGAATTGAAATGGCTTTTATCACCCGTCATGTGCCTTGAGCATCCACTATCTAAGTACCAAGCTTCTTTTGTTTTAGCTTTGTGGCTATGCTCAATCACCTACAAAAAACAAACTCAAGTCTTAGGTACCCAAATTTTCTTAGGTCCTTGGAGGTTAGTAAATGCAATTCTTGATCCCATTGGGATCCATTTTGCTAATGCATTACAGTCCTTGGAATGAATTACCTCTTTCGGAATCCATATCCTTTTCACAATTTTTCCTTTAAGATTCCTCATCTTTATATTGCAATAATGTGACTTATGTCCCTTTCTATTACAATATGAACAAGTAATTACAGGTTTATTCATGCTCTTCCTAGCAATAAAACTCTTAAGATGGGTCTCCCTACTTTGTGCATTGTATCCTAAGCCATTTTTGTCAAAAAATGCCCTTTGGGTTTCTAGCATGCTATCTAGCTTTTGTTGCCCCATGTGAAATCTATTAAAGGAGTTATGTAGATTGCTATTTTTCTCCTTAAGGTCACAAATTTTTAGATTTGAAATCTCTAGTTTCTTTTCACATTCTAATTTATCTTTTAACATTATCTCATTTTCCTTTTTTAATTTAGATATTAACTTTTTGTACTTCATGCTCATACATTCATACTCTAATGCTAGATCATCAAATGCATCTTGCAATTCATCAAAAGAGTATTCATTGAGATTAGAAGTTACCTTTTGATCATCATCAATAGCCATGAAGCATAAGTTGGCAATGTCCTCATTTGATTCATCATCGGAGCAATCACTGTCACTCCATGTTGCCACCATTGCCTTCTTTTTATGGAACCTATCATTTGACCTTTTAAGAAGAGGGCAGTTAAATTTTATGTGTCCCGGTTTTTTCATTCATAACATACAATAGAGTCTTTTCTACCTACTTCTTCTTGGTCTCTCTTAATGTTTCTCCTATTGCTACTACTAGCTCTCATTCTCATGAATTTGTTGAATCTTTTGGCAAATATTGCCATCTCAATATCCTCCTCACTACCACTCTCATTTTTAATCTCCTCTTGAGCAGTGGATTTTAGAGCAACTCCCACTTTCTTGGGTGACTCTTCATTTCTTTTAAGTTTCATCTCATAAGTGAGCAAAGATCCTATCAATTCATCTAGGCACAATGTGTGAGGATCCTTAGATTCCTCAATTGCCGTCACTTTAGCTTCCCATGATTTAGGTAAGCTATTTAAAATTTTTTTTACCATTTCAATATTAGAATATATTTTTCCTAAAGATTTTAATCCATTAATTACATCTGTGAATCTAGTGAACATATCACTAATTGATTCTCCTTCCTTCATCCTAAAAAGCTCATAGTCATGTGTGAGCATACCTACTTTTGTCTCCTTCACTTGGGTTGTACCCTCATGAGTTATTGCCAATTTATCCCATATTTGCTTGGCATTATCACACCCGGAGACTCTATTGTATTCATTAGGACCTAAAGCACAAAATAATGTGTGCATAGCTTTAGCATTTAGCTGTGCACATTTAATGTCATTAGAATCCCATTCATCTTCTTCTTTGGGGATATCTCTTCCCTCTATTCTCTTTGTCGGGATTTGAGGTCCCTTAACTATAATTCTCCACACTTCATAATCATTTGCTTGAATGAATAACATCATCCTAGTCCTCCAATACGAATAATGTTCACCATTGAACATGGGAGGTCTAACCGTAGAGTGCCCCTCTCCTACCAAACTAGTTGCTACATTGTTAAGAGCCATTTGATCGTTTCTAACTCTTAGGAAGTTGTTCCTATGTGATTAAAGAGTCCTAGCTCTGATACCAATTGTTGGCTCTACCGAGAGGGGGGGTGAATCGGTTTTCTAACAATTATGGCAAATTAAAAATTAATCACAATTTAATCACAAATGATAATGAGCAATATAGTGCAATATAACAATTTAATGCAAAGTAGGGAAGAGAGAAACAAACACAATCGTTTATAGAGGTTCGGCCAAACTCTTGCCAACGTCCTCTCTCCTTGACCTCTTGTCAAGTGTTTTCTTTCTCTCTTTCAATAGAGCTTACACAGTTCCTTTTGCAGGTTAAGGAATAACCTCTCTACCCTTAGCAATACAGAAATGTATTCACCCTTTTACAATGTCTCTCACTGAGGAACAATCCTCTTTTCTTTTTGGGTATGGATGAATACAGAATAAGGCTTTACAATGGGTAGTGCTAACAAAGCTTGTTGCACTTAAGCTTGTACAATAAATTTCAATTGATGAGCAATAGGGACACAAAGAATGAATGAGTTAAAGCTTGAGAATGTTTGGAATGATCAGCAATAGTGTCTCTATTCTCTTTGTCTTCAATGCTTGGTTAAATACTGAAGGGTTGGTAGTTGGAGCATTAAATGCTATTCTTCCCATTGTGATTTGCAGAAACTAGCCGTTGGGTACCTCCAGTAGAGTGCCAGATCGATCTGCCTTCTTGGCCAGATCGATCTCTTAGTTATAAATCCTGCAAGATTGAAGCACAAATATACAAAGGAGATCGATCTCATAGGTTAGCAGATCGATCTGTTAGTTTAAAAATAATGAGGCAGATCGATCTGTCGAATAGGAAGATCGATCTCCTAATCTCTCTGTTTGAGGCAAGATCGATCTCCAGATCGATCTGCCATGCAATCTCGTAGAGAGGAGATCGATCTCTCAACAACACAGATCGATCTCTTTAGCTCTCTGACTTTGAGGAGATCGATCTCTTCCTTACCAGATCGATCTCATAAGTTCTCTGTTTGAGTGTGGATCGATCTCTCAGATCGATCTATAGTCTTAATCTCTTAAGGGAGATCGATCTCTTCCTAGACCAGATCGATCTCTCAACTCTAGCTTTAGCCAGATCGATCTCTTAACCCTTGCAGATCGATCTCATTCTTCCTAAATACCTTTGTAAAGATTTAAGGCTTGCCAGATCGATCTCTTCCATTATGAGATCGATCTCTCATCAAGTAAAAACCCAGGAGATCGATCTCTCATCAGCCAGATCGATCTCTCATCAACAGAACTCTAAGTTCTGGTACTAATAACCTCTAAACATGTTTCTATATCATCTTAATGTTATAGAATTAACTTGTTTTGTCATTTCAAAATACATTAACTCAACACAATTATAACGTGTTAATTGTATCGTGTTGCATGTAATACATAAAATATGTCGTGATTGTGTTTAGAATTTGGATACATTTTTATAATTTGTGTACATGTCTCAACAATTCGTGTTGTGATTGTATATGACATGAAACACGACACAAGAACACGAATTGTCATGTCTACATATAGCCAACTCTCAATAAATGTCTGAAATTACTAAGAGTTCATGGATTGATAGTTATATTAGTTTCGGTGAGATTAAAAACAACAATGGTAACAAAATTAATTATTCTAGAGGTGAGATTACGTAGTATATGAGTGAAATTAAAATTAGTGATGGGGTATATGTTTTTATGCAAAAGAAGAGATGACTATGAGGTAAAATTTATAATATATATTTGATGTTGGTAAACTTAATAATTAATTAAAAATTATTAAAATTAGTTTATATTAAATAATACTTTTAAATAAAGTAAAAATTATTAAAATTATTTTTATATCAAATAATAATTTTGTTATTAAATATTTAAAAACTAAACCATTTAAAATCTTTAAAGTTATTTTTAATAAATAATGGTATATTCCATTTAGGATTTTAAATAATAAAATATTTATAATTATATATTATAAATATAAAAAGTAAATATATGCATAATTAAAATTTTTAAAAATAAAAATAATCCGTAATGTAAAAGAAAAAGTGAAAAGATTAGGAAAAATAAATAAAAAACTTCAGTAAGAACAATTAGCTAAGTGAAAAAAAATAAAATTTATAAAATAGATATAAGTGGAAAAATGCTTTTCATAGTAAGATCCAGCAAAAAACCGAACCCTTGTTTAATTGGAGGATGATGCAGTTAAAAATGATTTTAACTGCATTGTCATACTAAGCATTTGAAATAATAAAAAGTGAATTTAGATGATGGTATAATCGATTTTGATGAAATTAAAATTAATGATAATAATAAAATTAATATTAAATAATAATATATTTAAATTAAATTAAAATAGAAATAAAAATTTTAAAAATAAAATAAAATAAATAATTTTAAATCGACATCCGACATACCGTAGCCGGTTCGATTTCAAACGGGATAAAAAGGGCTCGAGATGAAAAAAAAAAAAAAAAAAAGAAGCTGATGTTCGTGATTTTCTACCACCTCCCAGTGTGAAAAGGAAAAAATATCTAGAAAACAATAGTTTCTTTTAAAATAGAAGGCAAAATTTAAGAGGGAAAAGGAAAGATACATAAAGCAGAAGAAGACGGTCCGGCTTTTAACTAAATATAGGAGGACAGACAAATACCAACTAATTATCAACATCGTCTCATTGCGCAGCTGTTAATAAAATTCTGAAATATTTATTTATATTTTCCGTATTATTATATATCTTTCTGTGCCACTTTTTAATTATTACTGAGAAAGATAAGGAAAGAGAAAGAAGAAAAAGTTCCCCGCTCCGCTTTGCGGTTCTTTTTAACCAACCAACCCCTTTAAAAAATAATAATAAAATTAAAAAAAATCCTGAAGATTCCGCTGCTAAAAAAAGAACAAAAAATACTCAATTTTTTAACTTAAAAAGAAAAAGAGAGAAAAACAACTGCTTTTGAGCTTGACAAGCTGCGCAGATCCCACAAACCAAAAAATTTAATAAATTCACCCAGATACAAATCATCTTCAATAAAAACCCGTTTGAAAGAAAAAAAAAATTTACCACCCTTTTTTCTCTGATGATAGATGATAGATGATAGGATCATAGGAATAAAGATATACAAAGTAGAAATATTTTTTTTCATATTTGTTAATTTAAATTTTTATTTTTTTTTCCTCTTTCATCGAGGGCTGTAAGTAAAATTGCAGGCTCTTGCCAAGGGGGGCCAAAGGAGAAAAAGAAAGAAGGAGCTGTCGTATCTAAAACCATATATGCTAGGTGTTGGTGACATTAGCGCTAGTGTTCTTGGTAGCAGCAGCGGCGGTGACACTGGTGGCGACGTCGCCGCTGCTGCTGCTACTGCCACTGTCAGCAGCAGCGGAGCTCGTGATGGAAGCAGTGAGGCTGCTGCAACCAGGCTTGGCTCCAACGGGAATAATATCAACAATAGCAATTCAGTTGAAGATGATAGAGGTGACCGTTGTTTCGCAGGCAACCGATGGCCGAGGCAGGAGACTTTGGCACTCTTGAAAATAAGGTCTGACATGGATGTTACATTTCGTGAGGCTAGCGTTAAGGGTCCATTATGGGAAGAGGTTTCCAGGTGATTTTTTTTCCCATTTTATTTTTTGCTGATAATGGTCGTTTTAAGTTTCATGATTGGAGATCTGTATTTTCGAATTGCTTACTTTCACTTTTGTACTTACCGGGGAATTAGCATTGGAGTGAGAGAATTGTTTGATATTTGCACTTCCTCATCATTTCTGTCAAACTCTCAAAATAAAGATAAGGATTGGAAAACTTTGTTCATCGGTATCAAATTTTCCTTTTGTTTGTCTCAATTATGAACTATCAAATTCAGTTCATGGTTTATTTTATGCGCGTCTACTGATTGGGTTTGTTTTATTGCTGAATTAAAGATTGGAGAAAAGACAGAAATTGAGTTGTTTTCTCAACTGTTGATATCAGGAAACTAGCAGAGCTTGGTTATCATCGAAGTGCCAAGAAATGCAAGGAGAAATTCGAGAACGTTTACAAGTATCACAAGAGAACCAAAGATGGCCGAACTGGTAAATCAGATGACAAGACTTATCGTTTTTTTGATCAATTAGAAGCCCTTGAAAATCATTCCTCCATTCAATCGCCAGCAGCAGCTGAACCACCGCAACTACAGCCTCAAGCTCAAACGGCAATGCCAGCAGCTAATCCTCTCAATCTACCTCATGCCACTATTCCATCAACAACACTCACCAGTTTGCCTCAAAACATTGTACTACCAAATATAAATCTTACAGCCCCTTCTTTCCCATCTACAAACTCTACGATTCAACTCCCACCAACGACAACAAACCCTATAATTCCTTCTTTTCATAACATTTCAGGAGATCTAATGTCGAATTCCACCTTCTCGTCGACCTCTTCAGATTTGAAATTACAAGATCGGAGGAAGAGGAGAAGAAAATGGAAGGATTTTTTCGAGAGGTTGATGAAGGAGGTGATTCACAGGCAGGAGGAGTTGCAGAGGAAATTCTTGGAAGCAATAGAGAAAGGCGAGCACGAAAGAATGGTCCGTGAAGAGGCTTGGAGGACGCAAGAAATTGCAAGAATAAATAGAGAACGCGAGATATTAGCCCAAGAAAGATCTATAGCAGCGGAAAAGGATGCAGCTGTAATGGCGTTCTTGCAAAAATTATGTGAGCAGCAAAATCCTGGGCAGGTACAAAATAATCCACTACTATCTCAGCAACCGCAACCAGCTCCACAAGCTCCACCGCAGCCAGTATCGGCAGTGGCACCAGCGCCAACGCCTGCTCCACCACTACTACGGCTGCCAGTGGTGAATTTAGACGTGTCGAAGTCCGATAATGGTGATCAAAGTTACACACCAACCTCTTCAAGATGGCCAAAAGTGGAGGTTCAAGCATTGATTAAGATAAGGACTAGCCTTGACGCTAAATACCAAGATAGTGGTCCGAAAGGACCATTGTGGGAGGAGATATCAGCTGCAATGGAAAAGCTTGGTTACAATCGCAGTGCCAAAAGATGCAAAGAGAAATGGGAAAACATAAACAAGTACTTCAAGAAGGCGAAAGAGAGCAACAAGAAAAGGCCCGAGGATTCAAAAACATGTCCCTACTTTCACCAACTTGATGCTTTATATAGAGAAAAGAACAAACATGAGAACTCTTCCGTTTCCAATCAATTAAAACCCGAGAACTCAGTCCCATTAATGGTACGCCCAGAGCAGCAATGGCCCACTCCTCCTTCGGAGCTCGATCAACACCAACATGATCATGTAACGGAAGACCTGGAAAGTGAGCAAAATAAAGACGAAGACGACAAGGACGGTGATGATCAGGAGGAAGATGAAGGGGGTGCGTTTGAAATTGTAGCCAGCAAACCGGTTTCAACGGCCACAGCTGAGTGATATCAGTGTCAAAAGCAAACCTGCTAGCACTGTCCAGTTTCATTGGCCACATGTCAGGCAGGTAAATGCCAAGATGCAATTCTTTTGAGTTGAGCAGCTATCAGTCCGGCGAGGGGGTCAGGATCCGGTAATGGTGCATTGGAGTGGAAGCATTTGAATTTAATTTTTATAGGTGAGTACACATTGATGGGGTTGTGGCATGTAGTCAGTGGAATTTATATGTTTATTTTCATTATTATTATTATTTATTTATTTGGCTAAATAAATAAGTTCGGAGGCAGAGATAAAATTAGATAGAGAGGTTCATAGTCTCATTTCCACATATTAAACAGGAAAAAAAAATGAAAAAGTAACTGGTGTTGTAATTTATTTTTTGGATAAGATACAAATTTACCGTTCTAGTTATGTAAGTGATTTAAATTTATCACTAATTTTTATTGGTATAATTTTACCACTAAATTTTTAATTTTAGAGAAAATTTACCATGATATTTAAAATTTTGAAGCAATTAAAAATGTTCAGTAAAAAAATTTGTTAGAAACTATTTTATAATTAAAATAATGAGAAAACAAAGATTAAGACCAATTGAAAAAAAAAAATGATGTAGTTTTATATGCAGTAAAAAATATCAGGAAATAATAAAAAAATAAAAAGAAAATTTTGAATTATGTGACATTACATTTAATAAAAAATTATCATGATAAAAGAAGAAAATGAATAGCATAAAAAACTAGGAATTTAGCTTCATGATTGCTTTTTCCTTACTGTATCATTTTCTAAACTATTTTTTGAATTGTAAAACAGGTTCTAACATAATTTTCTACTAGTTATTCTTTATATTCTCCAAATTTTAAAATATGATAAGAAATTTGCTCCAAAACTAGAAGTATAATGATAAAATTACATCAGTGATGATAAATATGAACCTTGGGCATAATTAAACATACTGGTATGTTACAGTTTATCATTTTATTTTTGTATTCACTGTTCATGTTCATGGTAGTTGCAAATGTGAGAAATGGTAATCTATGGGCATCTGTTTGTCTGTTTGCTTATGCCCTTTCCAAGTTTCACCAATACTGTGAACTGGGCAAAACTCAAACGACTTCCGTTGTGCTAGCTTGGCTCCTGCCATATAAATTTGAGGGTGAGAAAGTAAAGAGAAAGGGCTTTCCATGATAAGGGTTTCCATGCAATTGGTTGTCTTGCTGAAAAGGTAAGTTAGTTCCCACGAGGAGACAGTCGCTGTACATAATGCATAAATAAGCTTAGGCAAAACTTTGTTAAGCTCACGAGTGAAAACTGATTTATAGTGAAGGATTTTGTATTTGAATTTTTTTAAGTTAAATTTTTTTAGATTAGAATAAGTTATAAAGTATGAATAGATATAGGTCTCATTTTTAATGTGATATATGAGGATCATTTGTAATTAAAAAAAAAAATTCTTAGACGAGGATGTGAATCAAAGTCATTTTGCAGATCAGAGGCTTTAGCCAGCATATCACATGTAGTCATGGGAACTCCCAAACAGGCTCCACTTGTGTGGAAGGAATCAACTAAGTTTGTTAATCGAAAGACCTAATAATTAAAATCATACAGATTTTCTCAGGTTTAGGTCCTTTGTTTCATTGGTACCAATTTTCTGATTCATAATGCATAATGTCCATGCCAAGAGAAAAAAAATTCATGGCTTCATGGGTGCATGCATGGTGACCCTCTTGGCTCACGCGTGGGAAGACCCGACCTCGGCTCTGACACTTATGTTAATGAATGCATTTTAATACATCCAATTATTGCATACAAAAGGTTTTTGAACTATTTTTTTCTTTTTTTTTTAACAAGAAAAAAACAAAACTTCTTTATTGAAAGCCACGATACAAAACACACTTTTTTTTTTTAATCTTATTCCTACTATCTTTTCACTTC
This sequence comes from Firmiana major, assembly GCA_033439115.1. Classification (NCBI taxonomy): domain Eukaryota; kingdom Viridiplantae; phylum Streptophyta; class Magnoliopsida; order Malvales; family Malvaceae; genus Firmiana; species Firmiana major. The sequence continues at coordinate 37,593,926 of CM065909.1, forward strand.
CTTGTTTTTGCATGAAACTTGATTTATAATCAACAGGAGGAAAAAAATTTCTCAATTGAATTACTTTCCTGATCAAATAAATTTATAGTGTATTTTGGTTTGATAAAGCTGAAGAAATATTATTGGTAGTTTTGGACTTTGGAGAATATACCTTTCACTTCCCTATTGCATGTTCATAATTAAGTTTTGTATTTTATATAGCCTTGTCTGAGAGGAATCTCATTTTCCTTAGGATAGGTTTGGGTTTTTTTTTTTTTTTTAAGTCATAGGTATTATCAAATTTTCAAGTATTACATATTTTGGTGAAAGAAAAAATTGAAGCAGTTAAAATAATTCCATAACTGAGAGAATAGCTATGGCATTTTAATTGTTTTAATTCTTCTAATAATCCGGAAGCTGTCATTCAGTCACTCATTATTATAAATTATTTTCCATTTCTTTGGCATCATAGTTGCCCATATTTCCATTTGACTTGTAAATTTTCCAAGATTTGATGAAAAAAAATGCTGCCTACAAATATGCCATTCCCTTAAAGAAGTGCCCCCACAGGTACACATCGATTGGCGTGGCCTCATGACCCTGAATCTATGGATAGGAACAGACATCCTGTTACGTACCGCATTAATAGTGTAGAAGGCAATAAAAGCTCCTGTTGGCTGTTGCCATCAGCAGACTACTACAAATACTCTTATCCTCATTTCTAATTTAGAAACGGACAAATACCCTCTTCCCTTCCCTCTATACAGTATTGAATTTCTCATCATTTATTACATATAAAAGAATATGATTATGATCAACACCGTTGAAGAGGGCCAAAACTCGACCATACCCATTATTCATTCCCGACTTAATCGACAGGCAAAATAGCAAAAGGTATACCAAAAATAAAGTAACTAGCTTAGGGTCAGCTTGGGAGCCCGATTGGCTCCTATTGATCATATTGCATTTGGGATTTTGTTTATTAGACAAAAAATAGTGGAAGAAAAATTACTCTTTCACCTTTAGCTTTAAGTTTTTTTTTTTAAATTATTATTTTACCATTAAAATATATATTTTTAATTTTTTTTAATTTTTTTCAGTCTCACTTATCTAATCTCATCATCTATCTAAATTAACCTTTAGTTTTTCTAGCATTTTTTTGTTAAAGTAAAATTCATGAAAGTTAGTAATAACTAGCCAATAGGAGAACACAAAACGAGTACACCCTAGCAACTGGATACTAAATTCTAAAAATCTTTAAGACAACAACTTACAAAGCTTAACTTTGTACATTCTACCAACAAATTAGTAAATGAGATTTACATCCTAAAGCAAACCTTCCACTAACAAAAACAAGGAAATGCCTACGTTGACAAGGATAAATACGCAAACAAGAAGAAAACACCCAACTCCCTTTGTTTTATTTCTAATAACTTTTTAGTAATTATCTCTTTATCACCTTCAGAAGAGAACCCGAGGCATTCTAAAAGATCCCATGTTTTGATAGCCTTTTCTCTAAGAAAAGAGTTTCTTCATTAGATATATCATTATTAGAGACATAAATAACATTTTCAGAAATTATAGATGCAAGGTTACAGATTAGAGTCTTTCAAATGGGTCTTTCTCATACTTCAATTGTAATTCTTTTATTTTTCTTTCGTCTATGATATTTCAGTTTTTTGCTAAAAGCATACCTAAATAATCATTAATTACTTCCCAATTGATTTCACATTCCTTAAATTCCTTATCAAAGTCATGTTCTTCACTTTGTATACATTCATCATTTTCTCTTTCTCAGCGTCCACATTAAAACTTGAAGAATTGGAGCTCAAACGATCCTCCAACAACTCCTTATCCTCAAGTGCTCCTTTGGCATACTCATATTTGACTAGTTGTTAACACCCATCCTTACAACAAAGGTCACCCGAAATTTCAATAAAATTTGGAATCTCTTCACAATATTCACAACATGGGTTATTCTCATCACTATTTTCAATTAGATTAGTCATAAAGCTATTTTCTTGAATAATAGCTTTGTAAAAAGCTTGAGTTTACCATTATTCAGAAGAAGATGACATTCTTATGCATTGCACAAGTCCTTATGATGAGCAGATACCTCAACAAATGGATTTTGGATAGATGAATCCTTCTCACAATTTTTTGTATTATCCTTTGAGTTCTTTTAAGCATAAGCTTTTATTAGTTCTTCTAAGTTAATATTGATAACTAACAACCCATTATCCAAGGAAACTATAATATGGTTAAATGATTTTCCAAAGATAATAGACACTAAGCTCTTGAGGACTTTTTCCTGACTATCTATAGATCGGGAACATCATTTTTCTCAATCTTAGGCTTCAACACATTGTTTTCATGAATGAGAGTGACATTGTTTTTTTTTTCTTTGTAAACACCTTTAATCACACTATTTTATACACTTATACTTACTCTATATAATGCTAACTTGCATCCTACATAGTTAACTTACCAAAGCTATACAACTTGATCACACTTCTCAAGCTTGGCCAATTGTTCTTTAACATCACCAATGCTTTCAATTTCCTACAATATCATATGATACACTTAATTTTCACACCACACCATAGTAGAAATCAATCAATAACTCACTACACTTTGCTTTCAATTGACTTAACCTTATGTCACCATTAGATTAAAGTGACAAAGTCCACATTCACTCATTTTCTTAGCAATTCAAAGGCACCTAACATATCACCACTAACATGTGATTAATATATCATTAAATCGCATTGAAAACATAAGAATTTCACCTTACTCTTCATAATGACCGAATATACCAATGTACATTTCACTTAATTTTGATCCAAAATAACATGCCTATGTTATTTCTGTAAGACCCGAATTTAATTAAAATACGGAAATTAAATAAGAAAAGATGGGGGAAGTACGAAGGAAGTCGGGTTAAATTAATCCCGAACATGTGTAAGGGCAAAATGGTCAAAAGACCAAAGGTCGGTATAATTTCGATAAGGAAAATTAATTAAAAATATGGATTTGAGAAATCTTGGTCAATAAAGATGAAATAAATTAATTTTGGGTCAATTGATCAAGATTTGGAAATTTTAAAAATACTGAAAAGTCACCCGGGACGATATCCCGAAAATACGGAGATATACCCGAAAAAGAGGTTAAAATTTAATAAATAAATTAAATAAAAATTAAATTAATGAATTTAGAATTAAATAATAATTTTAAGGATATTTGGGTATTTTTAATGTATTTTAATGATTAAAATAAATAATAATAATAATAATAAAAATATAAAAATAAACTAATGAAATGAAAAAAAAAAATCTGAAACGGGTCGGGGAGAGAGAAAGAAAGAAATAGAAACAGAAAAAAAAAAAGAAACGGAAGCCGAAAACGGAGGCTGAAGACCGGCGAGCCACTGGCGACCGTTGAGCCCAGGCGAAGGTCGAAAAACGTAGAGCGACGTCCGGCGAGCACGATGGTACCGGCGGTGCAGCCTACCGACGCCGGAGATCGACGAATCGGGGGAGAGAAGCCGCGAGAGGAAGAGTTTCGATCGGCGGCGAACGGCGCCGATCTGGCCGACCTCGACCCCAGCCGAAGCTTCCCCAGGCCCAGACGATGCGTTTGGTGGTGGTGGCAGCCACCGAAACCGGCGGACGGCGCCGGAAACAGCAAAAGAGGAAAATGGGTCCGACAGCGAAGAGGAGAACAGCCGGACCGGCAGCATTCCGGCGAGCTTGACCCAAACCGAGGCCAGATTCGAGCTGCGGACAGCCTCACGGAGCTGCTGGCGGTGGAAGCCGGCAGAAAACCGGCCGGCAAGGTGGTGAACCGGATGTGAACCGGTCGAACCGGGGTGAACCGGCGGTCTGAACCGGTCCGAACCGGACTGAACCGGTTCAGCCAAAAAGAGAGAAAAAAAGGAGAAAAAAGGGAAAAAGAAAAAGAGGAAAAAAAAATTGGGGAAAATTTCTGTGGTGCAATCGAGCTTCGGGTAAGTCGATAAGCGGTCAAATTGACCCGATTTAAATTTGGAATATTTTATTTAATTAATTATCGACTGAAAGTTTACCCGAAAAATATATTTAATTGTGTAGCTCGACGATTGGCATCCACCGAGGGCTCAAGACAGCCTCGATTTATGAACTAGCATGGAATCTCGGGTAAGTGACCCCTATTTACGACAATTACCTCGTTATGCGTGATATTGATTTAATTTCCGCATAAATTGAATTAAATTATGAAAAATTAGTTAAATTGTCGTAAATATTAAATTTAGCTATTCGAGAATTAGAACGAGGCCCAATAAATTATTGGTGGGCCCAATGAGCCCAATAGGCCTCGATAAAGAGAAAATTAAGTGGAAAACGGGCTTAAGGCCGATTTAGGCCCATTAAGGTGCAATCGGGCCCAATAGGGGTAAATGGGCCCAATGATTTAAATTAAGCCCAGAAAGTATTAAATTCAATTAAATTGTATGTTATCTGACCTGAGGAATATTAATACGCAGTTTCGGGCATTTGATTGGGAGCATATCGGACTGCGCGACGAGATAACATTGGAAAAAAAGAAAAGGTCAGACTCGACAGGAAAAATAAGGTAAGGGAATTCTGCGGACTGCTAGAGGTAACTTTACGCAATTTCAAGTTCATTTGCAGTCCTTAAAATTTATCTGAAGGGTCTAGAGGTCAATTAATAATTTTAGTGCCCCGAATGGGCAAATTACTAAAATACCCTTGTTAAGGGTAAATTCTAAAAATTTAGGAAAAATTGGGAGGAGCAAGGACAAGAGGTTCCTGCTCGTTCTGGAGGTATTTCAACACATGCATGAGTAGGCTGGCTCACTTTTAAAGAAAAATGCATAGCATTGCATATCTTAAACGATGTGATTTCTGTGAAAAATTGTTTGGGGATAACTGAGCCGCCTACGTGTTTTTATTTACATGTGACGTGCTAGAGCTCAGCTCGCACGATGTTTGATTTGTGTGATGCATGCATTAGTGCTGGAGCGAGAGCTCGCACTAGAGTTTTACATGCATAGGTGCTAGAGTATAACTCGCACCAGATTTCATATGCTTTTTCGTGACACGGTGCTAGAGTCTAACTCGCACCAGATTTTACATGATTTTCATGACAGGGTGCTGGAGTATAACTCGCACCATATTTTTATATACACGATTTTCGTGACAGAGTGCTTGAGCTTAGCTCGCACTAGTTTTATTTGATTTACTGACAGTGTTAGAGCACCGCTCGCACTACTTTTCAGAGATCATGCGATAAGCCGTGCTTGGAGCATCGGGTAGACTGTGTGTCACCGATTAAATAGGCTCGCACGTGCGTTTTGAGATATGGCATGAGTATAGAGATATTATATGGGTTCACGGAGTACGATGTACCGTGCAAGTGGCATGGAATACGATGTACCGTGTGGTATCTTCGTGATACGTTGAACTTGTTGACGTTGTTGGACCACCCGTTGTTAGACCACCATCGTTGTGCGTGGGCCCAAGAGGGGTGGCCATGGCCGATGGCAGGGGTTGGCCGGGCAGGGGTTGGCCGTCACAATAAAACGCATCTTCGGATGCATGAGATCGGATAAGACCGACGAGATGGAGTGACCCACCTCCCGGGCGGTTCCCGATCATGGTGAGAACCCGCACACTAGGATCCGTGTAGCTGAGGAACTCCCGAGGACGCATATGGCCATAGTCCTGGTTATTGCCGTTATACAGATATTGCCTCGTCTCGCATGTCGACGATTTCGATGATTTAAACTGGGTTTTTTAAACTAAATTTGCATGATGGTATTTCCATGCTTTTCAAACCCACGTGTGATGTAAACCGTTTTCATGGTTTTGTGTGAGTCAGGATCACCCACAGGAGGGGTCGAGTCCTGACTTTATTGTGAAAATTTTAATTGAGAAAGAAATGATTTGTAATAATTGCATGTTGATTTTCCGTGCAAATGTGTTTTACATAACATCATAACGCATATCATTGTTTTAAAATGTGTGGAGAAAGGGTGGTTTATGCATGGCACCACGTTCATGTAGGTAGTATGGTTACCTACTTGTTCGTAGGATTGCCTTACTGAGCTTGATGTGCTCACCCCTTTCATTTTCTCCCACAGATAATCTCCAGTTGAAGTTGCGACGACTCAGTACTGCATTCTGGATATCCGCTGCTGCCCATCAACATAAGGTATATACACTGGTACATATTGTATCTACATAAGCATAGCACAGTAACATATTTGTAAGTAACTTTAGGGGATGTATAAATAATGTAAACAATTATAAATGACTGGAGAAGAAATAAGTTAGATGGTAATTGAATGGTGGGACTGGCATTGACGCACAGCCCAATTATTAGTGGAGTGTTGGTCACGATTCGAGGACAGGTAAGAATTTAAGTAAGAAAATAATAAAACGCGAAAAATTAACTCTGATTTTTGGGTAGTTTGGGTCATGACAAATTATTATGGTATCAGAGCGAAGTTGGTCTGATGTGTGTCAGTGTCAGTAATTAGAAAATTACATCCCCGTGTTACTGTGCTTAGTTAGATACAATAGTGTATATCAAGATGGGCTTGACTAAGAAATGGTTGAGAATGCAGGAATGCTTAATATGAGTCGCGTTAGATGAGATAGTGCACGAGGCAGAGGTCATAGAAATAGACCTGAGTCTGCTAAGTCTTGCTGAGTTGACCTGTGAGAATCAGGATGAAATTGAAATGGAGGCTAATGTTGAGAATGCCTCACAGAGTCCGACAGAGAGATCGGACAGTATTGAGACACGCTTCGCGAGATTGGAGCGGAGTGTGGAGATTATTTTGAGGAGCAAATTGCTCAGAGTATACATAAGATCAGAGGGTGCAGCGGAGCATTGGTGGAAACCCGCTCGACCCATCTTAAGTGTTAAATATCCAGAGTTAAGATGAGAAATATCTTGGATATATTTCGGTGACAGGATATCCCGGACATGATTTAAAGGAAATTTCAAGGAAAAAAAAATTTCTTACACTGCCCAGGAATACTAAATTGATTATGAGTATGAGACTCAGTTATATTCTTCGGCAGATATTACCTCGACACTATGAAAAGTGACAGTCGAGATATCTAAAAGTTTATGGAAGGGCTCAACTTTTCAATTAGAGTCCGATTGAACCGTGAGATATTACCTATACCGAGGCAGTGCGCAGATTTGCAGTTGGGTAAATAAGGATATGAATTGCACGCCTCTGAGATTCAGAAAGGTAGTGAGGGCTGAAATAGAGACAGAAAAGAGATTCGAGAAATGACAGAGATGTTAAAAAATGAGAAAGTGGTAATTGGTAAAAGATCTGATTTGACCAGTTATGGAGTAAGATAATTGGTAATGCCCCAGTGCATCCAATTTTGGCACTGTTGAGGGGCATTGTGATTGGAGGACCCCGACCTGCTACGAAGCAGCTTAGCAGTGTAAGCACTGTAAGCAGTGTGGAATGTGTGGTGGATACCACAGAATGAGGGTCTATACCTACACTGTATTGATAAAAATGGCCGTTAAGTGTGGTAAGACGGACCATTGATTTTGATTGCACAGAGTTGGGCGAGATTGCCCCACAGAAAAGTAAAGAGACAGAGAGAAAAACTTCGTTGGTATAGCTGCAACGAAAAGAGAGGCCATAGCCGAAAAGAAAAAGGAAAGTAGGCTGTTGGACGAAGGCGAGAGGATGTCTTGGACCAGGACACTATTGATGTTTCATGGATGTGGTGTAAGATACCACACTTGTTATGAATAATGAAGTACATATGTTCATTGATCCTGGTGCCACACATTTATTCATACCGCCTTCATTCGCATATAAGTTAGTAAAAGGCATGAATGCCTACATCATTGGGCACAATACTGATAAATGAGTGCCCCAATAGAGGAGGAGTAATTAATGGAATATGGTTATCGAGATTTAATTGACAAAAAGGGGTGTAACAGTTGAAATTAAAGGAGTAAAGGATTGTACTCACGGAATGAATAAAGACAAGAGTTTCATCATGATTGATATACGAAGGAGATAATCCTTGAGATAAGATAGATTCTGAATACAAGATGTATGGGAGTGAGAGATATATGCTAGGGAAGGAATACCCTAAGATATGAAGTCATTAGGATTAGAGCAATTAGTAGCGAATATAAATTGTGACCACAGAGACTGAGATATAACGTAGTTGTGGTTAAGTCTGAAGGTAAATAATGGTATTTCAAAATACCTCCCCGCCTGAAGACTTGACAGCGTCTAAAAGTATATATATATATAATCTATAACGTGAAATCGATCGTCGTAATAACTACCTTTAGCATTAGGATATTTTTACTAAGACGATAAGAATATTAAAATTCGACAAATCATAAAGGTTAACATAGTAAAATTTAAAAAGAGCCGTTAAGATAAGAATAGAAAATGGCGCAGGTTAGTACCTGAAAACGTAAGCGCTTGAGAAGGATCTTATACGCTTATGCGTAAATAAGTCAAGGATTGGAATTGTAATCAGCAGTATCGGTGATATGCCGGGTGTAGTTAAAGTCTAGGGCGATTTATAAGCAATAATGGGAAATTGCTTTTACAGATGGTTGCTGCGAGTTCAAAAAGGATATACTTGGTTGACACGTTTAACTAAGAAAACGTGGTCTTGAATAAGACGATAAATAAGATGATGGATGTGATATAAATTTCGGTGTAGTAAAGTATGAACTGACCACCGTGATTAATTTCACCATACCCAACAGCTCAAGAGGTTCTCAGTGAGTATGGATACCTCAAAATTATGAAGGAGCTGTGTATTGATGTATAATGGGAAGATACCCATGATTTAAAGTTGGCAACAGTATTTGTACCAAGGACATGGTACTATTAGGTACAGGGTGAGAAATTATGGATATGTACTGATCATAAAGCCCGAGTATCTATTTTCACAGAAAGAGGCGGATATAAGAATACATAGTGGGTTAGAGCTTCTGAGAGATTTTGATCGTGAGAATTGTACCACCCAGGAAAGGCTGATGCCTCGAGCATAAAGAGTCTCGGGATGGTATTACATATGATGGTCAGGGAGCGTGAGCTGCTAGATGCAGTTGTGAGCCTCAGTATAGATGTGATCCCTTCTGATGATGACAGTGATTGTGTGACAGCTAGCCTGATGATTAGAACCGGATGAGAGTGCCCGGAATTGCCAGGCTTAGCGTGATGATCGACCGGATGTCGATAGTTTGGGTCTGATTCAGAAGGGTACAGTGATAGAGTTCACAGTGGGTGATGATGAGTTACTGAGGATTCAGAGACAATATAAGTGCTCCCCAGGACCACAGTTGATGAGATAATAATAATATTGTCAGAAGCTCACTCTTCGGGATATACAGTGCATACAGAAAGTGACGAATATATATATATATATATATATATATATGAAAATCTCTGAAAAGGGTATGGGTGGTCAGATGTGAAAGGAGATATGGTAGAGGTTGTGAAAAAGTGCCTAGTATGTCAGCAGAATAAGGTAGAGTATTAAAAGTCTGCAGAGTTATTGCAGCACCTACCTATATTGACACGGCACGAAAATGAGAGCAAGTCTCCATGAATGTCATGATGGGTTACAGAGAACCCAGGTGAATTACGAGGCTATTTGGATGATAGTCGACAGACTTTCTAAGTCTACCCACCTTCTGGTTATGAACTCCCCAGATACTCAGAGTGTATATGAGGATTTATGTGTAAGGAAGATTGTGGAGCATTTAGTAGCGTTTCAGTGAGCATGGTATCATATAGGGATTCCCGCTTCACTTCTTACTTCAGGGAATATTTTTAGGAAGCTATGGGAACCCGACTGAGTATTAGCACAGCTTTCCATCCTCAAACAGATGGTCAGTCAGAGAGGACTGTACATGTTTGGAGGAGAGGATGAAAGCGTGTGCCATTGATTTTATAAGCTCCTGGAATGATCAGTTGATTTCTAATTGAAGTTGCCAATAACGACAGTTGGCAGTTGAGTATCGGGATAACAAGATATGAGACAGTGTATGGCTGTAAGACCCGATATTTTCGAGTGCATTTAAAAATGCAAAAGGACTTAAATGGTATTCCCGAATACGTGCAAGGGCAAAATGGTCAAAAGACCAAAATTCGGTATTAATCGGGATAAGAAAATTTAATTAAAAATATGAGAATGAGAAATCTTGATCAATAACGAAGAAATAATTAAATTTCGGGTTAAATTGATCAAGATATGAATTTATTGGAATAAACCGGGATTTTCGTATCGAAAAAAAATAATCCCGAAAATAATCGAAAAATATACCGAAAAGGTAAAATCGGACTGAGAAAATTATTTACAGATTAAATGAATAAAATATAAATTTTTTTAAGGATATTTATGCATTTTAATATTATTTTATTGAATAAAATAATATTAAAAGTTAATTATAAATAAATAAATAAAAAAAAAAAAAGAAAAAAAAGAAGAAAGAAACGAAATCTGGAAGAAACAGTGGCGAAAAGAAACAGAAAACGCGAAAGGCGAGCCGAGGAAGAGAAGACGACGGACGAGCCTCACCGGCGGCCAAGGGCCCCAGGCGAGGGTCGGCGAAGGTCGGCCGACCTCGGGCGAACCTCCAGCAGCCCAGACGCGCGGCGAGGTGGCCGGAAAACGTCGGAAAACGGAGGGGAAGCCGCGGGGAAGAAACCCCGATTCGCCGGCGATGGCGTCGATTCGAGACAAACCGAGGCCCGATTTGAGAAGCCCATGCCATGGCGCGTTGAACGGCACCGGAATCGGCCAGAGAACCGGCCGGACGGCGCCGGCACGACCAAAGGGAGCCTGGACCGGCCGAACCGGACAGAACCGGCCGAACCGGACCAGACCGGACCGGCGGTCCGAACCGGGTTGAACCGGACCGGACCGGTTCAGCCAAAAAGAGAGGGAAAAAAAAAGGAAGAAAAAGGGAAAAAGAAAAAGAGAAAAAATTGGGAAAAATTCCAGTGATGCAATCGAGCTTCGGGTAAGTCGGTAAGCGGTCAAATTGACCGATTTAATTTTTAGAATATTTAATTTGATAAATAATCGACTGAAAGTTTACCCGAAAATATATTTAATTGTGTAGCTCGACAATTGGCATCCACTGAGAGCTCGAGATAGCCTCGATTTGTGTACGATCATGGAATAACGGGTAAGTGACCCTTAATTTACGACAATTTGTATCGTTATGCGTGATTGATATTTAACGCATAAATTACGGATTTAATTTCCGCATAAATGAATTAAATTCTGAAAAATTGGATAAATTGTCGTAAATAATTCATAAGCTATCTGAGAATTTAGAACGAGGCTAAATAAATATTGATGGGTCCAATGAGCCCAATAGGCCTCGATAAAGTGTGGTAAACGGGCTTAAGGCCGATTAAGGCCCATTATGGTGCAATCGGGCCCAATATGGGTAAACGGGCCCAATGATTTAAATTAAGCCCAGAAAATTGTGAAATACAATTAATTGTATTGTATTTGACCTGATGAATGTGTATCCGCAGTGCCGAAGATTTGATTTGGATTCGGAGCAAATCGGACTGCGTGACAAGACATCAGTGGGAAAGGTCAGACTGTACAGATAAATGAGGTAAGGGAATTGTGTGAGTAGCTAGAGGTAGCTACGCATATTTTAATAGTTTTTCTGTACACTGAGTATGTATGTATACATGGATATTGTATAATGATCCTAAAAATGGTTTGAATGATTTTAAGGATCGAAATAGGTGAAATGTCTATTTTACCCCTATTGAGGGAAGTTCACCTAAGGATGGTGAAAGCATGACATGCATAAAATGCATGATTTAAGGATTTTTGATGATTAAGGAATTTTATTGGTTTTAATCAAAGCAAAGCGATAGATTGGCCAATAATTGCATAAGTTTCCCAAAATAACACTACGTAGGTGTTATTAATATTTAAATGGAAATTTCTTTGGAAAACGACCAACTATCAAGTTTATATGGAAACAGATAGTGTCGACACGTAGTTCGCACTATATCTGCGTTTGTGAATGTGCATAAATGTGCTTGAGCAGTTGCTCGCACCGACTTGTGTGACATCATATGCATGAAATGTGCTAGAGCATGGTGCTCGCACTGATTTTTATTATTGTGAAATGAGAGCTGCTGGAGCCTAGCTCGCACTCTGTTTTGACATGTTTTGATTTGTTTTGATGTGATATGCATAAAATGGTGCTGGAGCGATTGCTCGCACTAGTTTTAATGATTTGACATGCATGAGAGATGTTGGAGCTTAGCTCGCATCCTATTTTGATTTAATTATGCATGAAGCCGTGCTGGAGTGTAACTCGCACGAGATTTGATTTAATTATGCATAAAGCCGTGCTGGAGTATAACTCGCACGAGATTTGATTTACTTGAGCATTCATTTGTGCTGGAGCGTTGCTCGCACAAAGTTTTATATGGTTTTCATAATTCATTTGAATGCCGTACTGGAGTTTTTCTCGTACGAGGTTTTCACTGAATTTATATACATATCCGTACTAGAGCGTTGCTCGTACGTGAAATTTACATGAAATTATAATCAGTTTAAGTCGTACTGGAGCGCTGCTCGTACGCAGATTTCACTGATTTTTATGAAACCGTGCTAGAGCTTCGCTCGCACGAGATTTTCAGATATCATGAATATGCATGGAGCCGTGCTTGAGCTTCGCTCGCACAGGGATTTATATTACATGCATATAGCCGTGTTGGAGCCTCCTGTAGACTGTGTGTCACAGTGAGATGATATGCTCACACGTGCATTCTGAGACAGATGATATGGGTGGATAAGACCTATTACAGGCACCCCTGACTGAGCTTGGGTTCACGGAGTACTTTGTACCGTGTATGTCACGCGGAGTACGCTGTACCGTGGGGATTGTTGGAGTGGAGTGGCATTAGCCACGAGGCAGCAAGCCTTGCCCTCGCAATCCTGGTGTTATGCTGTTCTGGCGGGTAGGACGACCCACCTCCCGTTTCAGGTGTGATACCCCGCACACTAGGTACCGTGTTGCCAGGGATCACTAGGATATGGCCATAGTCCTCGATGTTACTGATACTTACCTAATTGTCTCACATGATATAACTTATGGTCTGTTAGACCAGGGTAGACCCGAAGGAGGGGTCAGGCCCCCGATTTGATGATTTGACGATTTTATGATTTTATGAAATTGTGACCCTGAAAGAAGGGTGGTTTTATAACTCAAGTTTTATAATGAAGTATAACGAATTGTTTTATGAGTTTTGAGATGATTGACCCAGAGGGGTTATTTTATACTGCGTTTTAAATGAATTGATTTAAATGCAGTGGCATGATGTGTTTTTCCATGCTTTCATTTGAAATCCATGTTTTGTCTTACATGGCATGAAAGATTGCATGATCTTGATTAAATTCATGCTTAATATGATTTAATGATGTCACATAAAATGCTTTGAATGCATGAGTTACATGATTTATATATGCACAAATAGTTTTGGATAAACTATGGCATTGAATATGCATGACTTTGTGCGTGAAATTTTAAATGAAAAGAAATGGATTTAAGGGCATGGCATTATGAGCATGTAGATAGTGGAGTTATCTACTTACTTGCATAATTGCCTTACTGAGCGTGTGGTTTGCTCACCCCCCTTATTTTCCCATCTTTTCAGAGCACTTGTAATAATTATTGAGCGGCTGAGGACTTGCATGCTTAATATCCGCTGCTTGCTGCTTCCCATCGAGAGACAGGTATACACATTTGTATGGTTTTGTATCTAAATATGTAATGCACAGTACTGTAAATGGATATGATGTCGGGGATGTAGAGTCATGTAAATACCATTGGATTTGTGTTTATTTAAAGTCAAAAGGATAGTAGACTCTGATATATGATTTTGGGAATGAAATGTTAAATGGTGTGAGGTGACTAACACCGAATCATAGCCCAACTGTGTTGTAGGATGGTCACGACGAGAGAAAGGTAAGAATTAAATAATAAATAAAAAAAAAAGAAAAATTTACTCTGATTTTTAGGTAATTCGGGTCGTGACAGGTTTAGTGGTATCAGAGCTTGAGTTGGCCTGATATGAGTCGGTGTTAGTGGTTAAGGAAATTTTCATCCCCATGTACTGTGCATTGCTTAGATACAATTGTGTATATCGAGATGGAAGTGCAGCTAAGAATTTGGTTTTAAATGCAAGTATAGACTCATGAACTGATAGCCGCTATGGTTGAGAGGCGAGTACACGAGCTCAAGGCCGTTGAGGTAGGCCCATGAGTTGTACTGAGTCGCCACATGAGACTTGAGATGAGATTGACGTGGAGGCTAATGTTGAGCATGCCCCACAGAGTCCGACAGAGAGATCGGACAGAGTCTGACAGAGAGATCAGACAGTATTGAGATACGCTTCGCGAGGTTGGAGCGGAGTGTGGAGAATATTTTGAGAGCTAATTGCTCAGGGTATGTATGAGGGCGAGTCGGAACAATGATGAAAGTTCGCTCGACCCATTTGAAGAGTTAGACGTCCCGAATGGACATGGAAAAGTAATTCTAGATGTATTCCGGTGACAGAATATCCCGGACATTACTTAAAGGAAAATTACAGATGAAATTATTTACTCTGACCCAGAGGAACATGTTGATTGACGAGTATAATACTCAGTTTATATTCCTGGGCAGATGTGACTCGGACACGATAAACAGTGAGAGTCGAGATGTTTGAAAGTTCTTGGAAGGGCTCAGATTGTCAATTAGAGTCCGATTAGCCCGTTAGATCGCTACCTACGACGAGGCAGTGCGCAGACTACCGTGTGTAAATAAGATTATAAATTGCGCGCCTCTGAGATTGAGAAAGGTAGTAAGGGCTGAAATTGAGACAAAAAGAGAATAAAGAATGACAGAGATGTCAGAATGAAAAAAAAAAGGTAGTTTGGTAAAAGCTTAGAGCTGATAAATCACGGGGTAAGTTGATTGATAAACCCCAGTATATCTAATTTTAATAATTATGAGGGGTATTATGATTTGAGGACCCCGACTTGCTACGTAACAGTATAACAGTGTAGCAATGTGAACAGTGTAAGATGTGTGGTAATTACCACATAAATAAGATGTTGGACGAGGGCGAGTGTATGCCTTGGACCAGGACACTACTGATGTTTCATTGGATGTGGTGGAAGATACCACACTGGTTGTGAATAATGAAATAATTATTTTAATTGCTCCTGGTGCCACGTATATATTAATACAGCCTTCAGTTGCTTATAAATTAGTGAAAAATGTGAAGCCTATACCTTTAAGCATGAAGAGGATGATAGTTAGTTGATTTTCACTAACTGAATATGGGTATAGGGATTGTAAGTTGAAAATAGGGGTGAAAATATCACTGAAAAGTGTATTGTAACTTGACAAGTAAGGAAAGAGTTTGTTATAAGATATATGAAAGGAGATGAGCTTGGAGATATGATAGATCCTGCATACGAAATATATTGGAATAAGGGGCGTATGCAAGGTAAGGATGTCCTTGATATGCAAAGTAATTTGGATTAAGCAAAATGTAGTGTATATGGATTGCGACCAAGATAAGGGGTAGATATATCTACACCCAGTCGATGTGGTTAAATCTGAGGGTTAATAAAGGTATTTCAAAATACTTTTCTGCCTAAATATTTGACAGCGTCGATAAGCACACATAACTTATAAACTGAATTCGACGGTCATAATATATACATTAAAATTTGGGTACCTTTGCTGGTACGATAAAGAAATATAGAACTTGATTAATCATGAAAGTTTAAAAATTAAAATTTTATAAAAAAAAAAAAAAAGCCGTCAATATAAGAGGAAAGAAATGACGTGAGCTAGTATCTTGAACGAAAGCTATTTCGAAATGACATTGTACGTTTATGCGTACATAGGTCAAGTATATGGAAAATTGAAATATTGAGTGGAACTCAACTACGTTAAGGTATTTAAACCTTACCTGGACCAATTGGTTGTCATCTTTAGTGATGATATTATGATGTATTCGAAGTCCAGGGAAGAGAATGAGTAGCAACAGAAAACTGTCTTACAGACGAGGTGTTGAGAGTTTCTCAAAATGGGCTACTCAGTTGACACGTCTCATTCGGGAAAAGATTTCATACGAGTGTTATAATAAGTATGAAAATGGCTTCAATGAGTTTTGGTATATTGGAGTAATGAACTGACCACCGTAAGTATTCTTACTATAACTAACAGCTCAAGAGGTTTCAGTGTGTATGGATACCTCCAAATAAGAATTGGGCTGTGTATTGATGTAAAATGGGAAGATAGTCGTTTATGGATCCAGATATATTCAAGGATCATGAGAGAAACTATCTGACCCATGATTTAGAGTTGGCAGCCGTAGCGATTACACTGAAAGTATGGCGCTACCACTTAAATGGTAAGAAATTTCGGGTATGCACTGATCGTAAAAGCCCCGAGTATCTATTTTCACAGAAAGAGGAGAATATGAAATAACCAAGAGGGTTAGAGCTTCTAAAGATTATGATTGTGAATATTGTACCACCCAGGAAAGGCTAATGTAATGGTTGATGCCTTGAGCAGAAAGAGCCTCGGGATGGTATCACATAAGATGGTCAGGGAGCGAGAGCTGCTAGAGCAGTTGTGAACCTCAGTAGTGATGTGATCCCTTCTTGATGATGACGGTGATTTTATGACAGCTAGCCTGAGGTTAGAACCGGATTTGTGTGACCGGATTTGCCAGGCTTAGCGTGATGATCGACAAGGTGTCGATGGTATGGGTCAGATTCAGAAGGGTATAGTGACAGAGTTCACAGTGAGTGATGATGACTGACAGAGGTTCAGAGATAGTATAAGTGCTCTCCAGGACCACAGTTGATGAGATAATGTTATTGACAGAAGCTCACTCTTCGGGATATACAGTGCATCCGAGAAATAATAAATTTATTTGAATCTCTGAGAAAGGTATTGGTGGTCAGGTATGAAAAAGAGATATTGTAGAGAATTGCGAAAAAGTGTCTCGTATGTCAGCAGAGTAAGGTAGAGTAAAAGAAGTTGCAGGGTTATTGCAGCCTCTACCTATATTGACACGGAAATGGGAACAAGTTACCATGGATTTCGTGATGGGTTACAGAGGACCCGAATGAATCTCGAGGCTATCTAGGTGATAGTCGATAGATTGATTAAGTTTACCCACCTTCTGGTTATGAAATCCCGAGATACTCTGAGTGCGTAGGCGGATTTATGTGTATGGAAAATTGTGATACATGAGGTAGCGTTCCAGTGAGCATGGTATCAGATAGGGATTCCCGCTTCAGTTCCCACTTGGGGAAATGTTTTTCAGGAAGCTATGGGACCCTGATTATGTGTTAGCACAGCTTCCACCCTCAGACAGATGGTCAGTCAGAGAGGACTGTACAGGTTCTGGAGGCTGTGATGAGAGCGTGTGCCATTGATTTTATGAGCTCCTGGATGATCAGTTGCTACTAATCAAATTCGCCAAGGATGACAGTTGTCACTCGAGTATCGGGATAACAAGTTATATGAGGCTTAGTATGGCCGTAGGGAGTTGATCCCTGACTTAGAGAAGAAGTGGGTGACAGATAGAGAATTGTTCCCTAATTTGTAAGATTAACCTCTGAGCATGTTCAGTTGATTTATGAGAAATTAAGAACACCTCAGAGCAGATAGAAAAGCTATGCTGACAAGAGACAGGAAATCATTGGAATTCACCGAGGGTGAATCAGTATAGTTGACAGTTATTTGTCATAAAGACGTAACAAGATTCGGATAGAGATATTGGACAAGTGGGAGATAAGACCTGTAGGTTGACATTACCACTTGAATTAGCAGGCATCCACTATGTGTCTTATCTTTTGATGCTTAAGAAATACTATCCGGACCCAGTATATGTGATCAGATATGAGCTCCAACAATTTAGCTCAATGAAAGTGTAACGTATGTTGGAAAATTGATTCGGGTATTATATGGAAGGAGAAAGTGTTGAGGTTTAAGAAGATCTCACTAGTTAAGTATGATGGTAGTATTACACTCCGGAGAAAGTCACTTGAGGATGACAGTATATGATGCGATAGACATACCCGGAGTTGTTATGGACTCATATTACTTGGTTCTAATTTGGAGGACCAAATTTCTTAAGTGGGGGAGATTGTAAGACCCGATATTTTCGAGTGCATTTAAAAATGCAAAAGGACTTAAATGGTATTCCCGAATACGTGCAAGGGCAAAATGGTCAAAAGACCAAAATTCGGTATTAATCGGGATAAGAAAATTTAATTAAAAATATGAGAATGAGAAATCTTGATCAATAACGAAGAAATAATTAAATTTCGGGTTAAATTGATCAAGATATGAATTTATTGGAATAAACCGGGATTTTCGTATCGAAAAAAAATAATCCCGAAAATAATCGAAAAATATACCGAAAAGGTAAAATCGGACTGAGAAAATTATTTACAGATTAAATGAATAAAATATAAATTTTTTTAAGGATATTTATGCATTTTAATATTATTTTATTGAATAAAATAATATTAAAAGTTAATTATAAATAAATAAATAAAAAAAAAAAAAAGAAAAAAAAGAAGAAAGAAACGAAATCTGGAAGAAACAGTGGCGAAAAGAAACAGAAAACGCGAAAGGCGAGCCGAGGAAGAGAAGACGACGGACGAGCCTCACCGGCGGCCAAGGGCCCCAGGCGAGGGTCGGCGAAGGTCGGCCGACCTCGGGCGAACCTCCAGCAGCCCAGACGCGCGGCGAGGTGGCCGGAAAACGTCGGAAAACGGAGGGGAAGCCGCGGGGAAGAAACCCCGATTCGCCGGCGATGGCGTCGATTCGAGACAAACCGAGGCCCGATTTGAGAAGCCCATGCCATGGCGCGTTGAACGGCACCGGAATCGGCCAGAGAACCGGCCGGACGGCGCCGGCACGACCAAAGGGAGCCTGGACCGGCCGAACCGGACAGAACCGGCCGAACCGGACCAGACCGGACCGGCGGTCCGAACCGGGTTGAACCGGACCGGACCGGTTCAGCCAAAAAGAGAGGGAAAAAAAAAGGAAGAAAAAGGGAAAAAGAAAAAGAGAAAAAATTGGGAAAAATTCCAGTGATGCAATCGAGCTTCGGGTAAGTCGGTAAGCGGTCAAATTGACCGATTTAATTTTTAGAATATTTAATTTGATAAATAATCGACTGAAAGTTTACCCGAAAATATATTTAATTGTGTAGCTCGACAATTGGCATCCACTGAGAGCTCGAGATAGCCTCGATTTGTGTACGATCATGGAATAACGGGTAAGTGACCCTTAATTTACGACAATTTGTATCGTTATGCGTGATTGATATTTAACGCATAAATTACGGATTTAATTTCCGCATAAATGAATTAAATTCTGAAAAATTGGATAAATTGTCGTAAATAATTCATAAGCTATCTGAGAATTTAGAACGAGGCTAAATAAATATTGATGGGTCCAATGAGCCCAATAGGCCTCGATAAAGTGTGGTAAACGGGCTTAAGGCCGATTAAGGCCCATTATGGTGCAATCGGGCCCAATATGGGTAAACGGGCCCAATGATTTAAATTAAGCCCAGAAAATTGTGAAATACAATTAATTGTATTGTATTTGACCTGATGAATGTGTATCCGCAGTGCCGAAGATTTGATTTGGATTCGGAGCAAATCGGACTGCGTGACAAGACATCAGTGGGAAAGGTCAGACTGTACAGATAAATGAGGTAAGGGAATTGTGTGAGTAGCTAGAGGTAGCTACGCATATTTTAATAGTTTTTCTGTACACTGAGTATGTATGTATACATGGATATTGTATAATGATCCTAAAAATGGTTTGAATGATTTTAAGGATCGAAATAGGTGAAATGTCTATTTTACCCCTATTGAGGGAAGTTCACCTAAGGATGGTGAAAGCATGACATGCATAAAATGCATGATTTAAGGATTTTTGATGATTAAGGAATTTTATTGGTTTTAATCAAAGCAAAGCGATAGATTGGCCAATAATTGCATAAGTTTCCCAAAATAACACTACGTAGGTGTTATTAATATTTAAATGGAAATTTCTTTGGAAAACGACCAACTATCAAGTTTATATGGAAACAGATAGTGTCGACACGTAGTTCGCACTATATCTGCGTTTGTGAATGTGCATAAATGTGCTTGAGCAGTTGCTCGCACCGACTTGTGTGACATCATATGCATGAAATGTGCTAGAGCATGGTGCTCGCACTGATTTTTATTATTGTGAAATGAGAGCTGCTGGAGCCTAGCTCGCACTCTGTTTTGACATGTTTTGATTTGTTTTGATGTGATATGCATAAAATGGTGCTGGAGCGATTGCTCGCACTAGTTTTAATGATTTGACATGCATGAGAGATGTTGGAGCTTAGCTCGCATCCTATTTTGATTTAATTATGCATGAAGCCGTGCTGGAGTGTAACTCGCACGAGATTTGATTTAATTATGCATAAAGCCGTGCTGGAGTATAACTCGCACGAGATTTGATTTACTTGAGCATTCATTTGTGCTGGAGCGTTGCTCGCACAAAGTTTTATATGGTTTTCATAATTCATTTGAATGCCGTACTGGAGTTTTTCTCGTACGAGGTTTTCACTGAATTTATATACATATCCGTACTAGAGCGTTGCTCGTACGTGAAATTTACATGAAATTATAATCAGTTTAAGTCGTACTGGAGCGCTGCTCGTACGCAGATTTCACTGATTTTTATGAAACCGTGCTAGAGCTTCGCTCGCACGAGATTTTCAGATATCATGAATATGCATGGAGCCGTGCTTGAGCTTCGCTCGCACAGGGATTTATATTACATGCATACATCCGTGTTGGAGCCTCCTGTAGACTGTGTGTCACAGTGAGATGATATGCTCACACGTGCATTCTGAGACAGATGATATGGGTGGATAAGACCTATTACAGGCACCCCTGACTGAGCTTGGGTTCACGGAGTACTTTGTACCGTGTATGTCACGCGGAGTACGCTGTACCGTGGGGATTGTTGGAGTGGAGTGGCATTAGCCACGAGGCAGCAAGCCTTGCCCTCGCAATCCTGGTGTTATGCTGTTCTGGCGGGTAGGACGACCCACCTCCCGTTTCAGGTGTGATACCCCGCACACTAGGTACCGTGTTGCCAGGGATCACTAGGATATGGCCATAGTCCTCGATGTTACTGATACTTACCTAATTGTCTCACATGATATAACTTATGGTCTGTTAGACCAGGGTAGACCCGAAGGAGGGGTCAGGCCCCCGATTTGATGATTTGACGATTTTATGATTTTATGAAATTGTGACCCTGAAAGAAGGGTGGTTTTATAACTCAAGTTTTATAATGAAGTATAACGAATTGTTTTATGAGTTTTGAGATGATTGACCCAGAGGGGTTATTTTATACTGCGTTTTAAATGAATTGATTTAAATGCAGTGGCATGATGTGTTTTTCCATGCTTTCATTTGAAATCCATGTTTTGTCTTACATGGCATGAAAGATTGCATGATCTTGATTAAATTCATGCTTAATATGATTTAATGATGTCACATAAAATGCTTTGAATGCATGAGTTACATGATTTATATATGCACAAATAGTTTTGGATAAACTATGGCATTGAATATGCATGACTTTGTGCGTGAAATTTTAAATGAAAAGAAATGGATTTAAGGGCATGGCATTATGAGCATGTAGATAGTGGAGTTATCTACTTACTTGCATAATTGCCTTACTGAGCGTGTGGTTTGCTCACCCCCCTTATTTTCCCATCTTTTCAGAGCACTTGTAATAATTATTGAGCGGCTGAGGACTTGCATGCTTAATATCCGCTGCTTGCTGCTTCCCATCGAGAGACAGGTATACACATTTGTATGGTTTTGTATCTAAATATGTAATGCACAGTACTGTAAATGGATATGATGTCGGGGATGTAGAGTCATGTAAATACCATTGGATTTGTGTTTATTTAAAGTCAAAAGGATAGTAGACTCTGATATATGATTTTGGGAATGAAATGTTAAATGGTGTGAGGTGACTAACACCGAATCATAGCCCAACTGTGTTGTAGGATGGTCACGACGAGAGAAAGGTAAGAATTAAATAATAAATAAAAAAAAAAGAAAAATTTACTCTGATTTTTAGGTAATTCGGGTCGTGACAATGGCTGTAGGGGTTGTTCCCCAAATTGGATAAGAAAAAGTGGGTGACAGATAGAATTACTTTTGACCTTGGATAATAGGTCTCTGAGGGTGTTTTAATTAAGAGTGAGAGATTAAGAATACCTCAGAGCAGATAGATAAGTATTGGAATTTACCCTTGGTGAATTAGTATGGTTGAAATAATTCTTGTCCTAAGAGAATAAGGGCATAGCGAATTTTTGGAAGAAAGTAAATTGAATTGTGCTGGATGGAATATTTTGAGAGATTAGACAAGTGGGAGATAAGACCTGTAGGTTGGTGTTATCACCTGAATTAACAGGCACCCACAATGTCTCAGCTTTTGATGCTTCGACAATACTATCCAGATCCAGCAAAGGTGATAGGGTATGAACTCCAAAAGTTCAGTTTAATGAAAATATGAGTATATTGAAGAAGTTGATTCGGGCATTAAATAGGAAAGAGAAAGTATTGAGGTTTAAGATAATCTCCCTAATTAAAGTCCTTTGGTAGTAATACACTCCGGAGAAGGTCGCATAAGAATTTAAGAGTATAATATGATCGATGTACCCGGAGTTGTATATGGACTCATATGACATGGTTCTAATTTGGAGGACCAAATTCTTTAAGTGGGGGAGAGTTGTAAGACCCGAATTTAATTAAAATACGGAAATTAAATAAGAAAAGATGGGGGAAGTGCGAAGGAAGTCGGGTTAAATTAATCCCGAACATGTGTAAGGGCAAAATGGTCAAAAGACCAAAGGTCGTTATAATTTCGATAAGGAAAATTAATCAAAAATATGGATTTGAGAAATCTTGGTCAATAAAGATGAAATAAATTAATTTTGGGTCAATTGATAAAGATTTGTAAATTTTAAAAATACCGAAAAGTCACCCGGGACGATATCCCGAAAATACGGAGAAATTATACCCGAAAAAGAGGTTAAAATTTAATAAATAAATTAAATAAAAATTAAATTAATGAATTTAGAATTAAATAATAATTTTAAGGATATTTAGGTATTTTTAATGTATTTTAATGATTAAAATAAATAATAATAATAATAATAAAAATATAAAAATAAACTAATGAAATGAAAAAAAAAAAATCTGAAACGGGTCGGGGAGAGAGAAAGAAAGAAACAGAAACAGAAACAGAAAAAAAAAAGAAACGGAAGCCGAAAACGGAGGCTGAAGACCGGCGAGCCACCGGCGACCGTTGAGCCCAGGCGAAGGCCAAAAAAGGTAGAGCGACGTCCGGCGAGCACGATGGTACCGGCGGTGCAGCCTACCGACGCCGGAGATCGACGAATCGGGGGAGAGAAGCCGCGAGAGGAAGAGTTTCGATCGGCGGCGAACGGCGCCGATCTGGCCGACCTCGACCCCAGCCGAAGCTTCCCCAGGCCCAGACGATGCGTTTGGTGGTGGTGGCAGCCACCGAAACCGGCGGACGGCGCCGGAAACAGCAAAAGAGGAAAATGGGTCCGACGGCGAAGAGGAGAACAGCCGGACCGGCAGCATTTCGGCGAGCTTGACCCAAACCGAGGCCAGATTCGAGCTGCGGACAGCCTCACGGAGCTGCTGGCGGTGGAAGCCGACAGAAAACCGGTCGGCAAGGTGGTGAACCGGTGGTGAACCGGTGGTGAACCGGTCGAACCGGGGTGAACCGGCGGTCTGAACCGGTCCGAACCGGACTGAACCGGTTCAACCAAAAAGAGAGGAAAAAAGGAGAAAAAAGGGAAAAAGAAAAAGAGGAAAAAAAATTGGAGAAAATTTCTGTGGTGCAATCGAGCTTCGGGTAAGTCGATAAGCGGTCAAATTGACCCGATTTAAATTTGGAATATTTTATTTAATTAATTATCGACTGAAAGTTTACCCGAAAAATATATTTAATTGTGTAGCTCGACGATTGGCATCCACCGAGGGCTCGAGACAGCCTCGATTTACGAACTAGCATGGAATCTCGGGTAAGTGACCCCTATTTACGACAATTACCTCGTTATGCGTGATATTGATTTAATTTCCGCATAAATTAAATTAAATTATGGAAAATTAGTTAAATTGTCGTAAATATTAAATTTAGCTATTCGAGAATTAGAACGAGGCCCAATAAATTATTGGTGGGCCCAATGAGCCCAATAGGCCTCGATAAAGAGAAAATTAAGTGGAAAACGGGCTTAAGGCCGATTTAGGCCCATTAAGGTGCAATCAGGCCCAATAGGGGTAAATGGGCCCAATGATTTAAATTAAGCCCAGAAAGTATTAAATTCAATTAAATTGTATGTTATCTGACCTGAGGAATATTAATACGCAGTTTCGAGCATTTGATTGGGAGCATATCGGACTGCGCGACGAGATAACATTGGAAAAAAAGAAAAGGTCAGACTCGACAGGAAAAATAAGGTAAGGGAATTCTGCGGACTGCTAGAGGTAACTTTACGCAATTTCAAGTTCATTTGCAGTCCTTAAAATTTATCTGAAGGGTCTAGAGGTCAATTAATAATTTTAGTGCCCCGAATGGGCAAATTACTAAAATACCCTTGTTAAGGGTAAATTCTAAAAATTTAGGAAAAATTGGGAGGAGCAAGGACAAGAGGTTCCTGCTCGTTCTGGAGGTATTTCAACACATGCATGAGTAGGCTGGCTCACTTTTAAAGAAAAATGCATAGCATTGCATATCTTAAACGATGTGATTTCTGTGAAAAATTGTTTGGGGATAACTGAGCCGCCTACGTGTTTTTATTTACATGTGACGTGCTAGAGCTCAGCTCGCACGATGTTTGATTTGTGTGATGCATGCATTAGTGCTGGAGCGAGAGCTCGCACTAGAGTTTTACATGCATAGGTGCTAGAGTATAACTAGCACCAGATTTCATATGCTTTTTCGTGACACGGTGCTAGAGTCTAACTCGCACCAGATTTTACATGATTTTCATGACAGGGTGCTGGAGTATAACTCGCACCATATTTTTATATACACGATTTTCGTGACAGAGTGCTTGAGCTTAGCTCGCACTAGTTTTATTTGATTTAATGACAGTGTTAGAGCACCGCTCGCACTACTTTTCAGAGATCATGCGATAAGCCGTGCTTGGAGCATCGGGTAGACTGTGTGTCACCGATTAAATAGGCTCGCACGTGCGTTTTGAGACATGGCATGAGTATAGAGATATTATATGGGTTCACGGAGTACGATGTACCGTGCAAGTAGCATGGAGTACGATGTACCGTGTGGTATCTTCGTGATACGTTGAACTTGTTGACGTTGTTGGACCACCCGTTGTTAGACCACCATCGTTGTGCGTGGGCCCAAGAGGGGTGGCCATGGCCGATGGCAGGGGTTGGCCGGGCAGAGGTTGGCCGTCACAATAAAACGCATCTTCGGATGCATGAGATCGGATAAGACCGACGAGATGGAGTGACCCACCTCCCGGGCGGTTCCCGATCATGGTGAGAACCCGCACACTAGGATCCATGTAGCTGAGGAACTCCCGAGGACGCATATGGCCATAGTCCTGGTTATTGCCGTTATACAGATATTGCCTCGTCTCGCATGTCGACGATTTCGATGATTTAAACTGGGTTTTTTAAACTAAATTTGCATGATGGTATTTCCATGCTTTTCAAACCCACGTGTGATGTAAACCGTTTTCATGGTTTTGTGTGAGTCAGGATCACCCGCAGGAGGGGTCGAGTCCTGACTTTATTGTGAAAATTTTAATTGAGAAAGAAATGATTTGTAATAATTGCATGTTGATTTTCCGTGCAAATGTGTTTTACATAACATCATAACGCATATCATTATTTTAAAATGTGTGGAGAAAGGGTGGTTTATGCATGGCACCACGTTCATGTAGGTAGTATGGTTACCTACTTGTTGGTAGGATTGCCTTACTGAGCTTGATGTGCTCACCCCTTTCATTTTCTCCCACAGATAATCTCCAGTTGAAGTTGCGACGACTCAGTACTGCATTCTGGATATCCGCTGCTGCCCATCAACATAAGGTATATACAATGGTACATATTGTATCTACATAAGCATAGCACAGTAACATATTTGTAAGTAACTTTAGGGGATGTATAAATAATGTAAACAATTATAAATGACTGGAGAAGAAATAAGTTAGATGGTAATTGAATGGTGGGACTGGCATTGACGCACAGCCCAATTATTAGTGGAGTGTTGGTCACGATTCGAGGACAGGTAAGAATTTAAGTAAGAAAATAATAAAACGCGAAAAATTAACTCTGATTTTTGGGTAGTTTGGGTCGTGACAATTTCCATCACAAACTAAGCATGATAATACTTGAAACCCTAAGTGGCCAAACCTACACAAGCATAATCTATGCATTTTCATTCCACTTGCACACCAGATACCAATTCTATACCATTAGCCAATCAACATATATGAAATTTGTGGCTTGAAACAAAACTTACCTTATAGATCACTAAGTTGGCCGAACATGTAGCATCACTAAAGGACCCTTTTTGCTTCAAACCAAAATCGTAAAACATATTAGAAACAATCACTAAACAATATAGGTTAAATTGGAATTATGAAACAAATCCTACCTAGTAGATCTACACCTTGGCTGAACACTTTCTTTCACAAGGATTTTTATGTTTTCTTGATGTATCTTGGAAAAACAAGGTAGGAAATAGAGTTAAAAGATGGAGAAAAGTTAGATAACCATAAAAGATTGAAGAAACAAGCTCAAAATTTCATGGAAAAGGCTAGTGAGGTTACGCTTCATGGAGTTGGCATTGGTTTCTTTTTTTTTTTTAATTTTTTCCTTTAGGTTTCAGTTTCTATGGGGTAAAGAAGATGGCAGCCAACTTTTATCTTTAGTAATAGGCTCATTTTAACCTAGTGGTGCATGATAAGGAAGACAAAAATCAAATGAAAGCTTATACTATAAGCTTTACAAGATATTTCCATTAATTTTACTAATTTACCATTTATCTTTAATCTTATTGGTGTATAGATTCACTACAACAAATTTAGCAATTTGTGATGCATGAACTAATGTCACAAAATATTAATTTTTCGTCACCAATATATTTCTATGACGAAAATTATGTTGTCACGATGTTCGTCACCTTTGCCTCGTCGCTAAAGGTCAAATGTGACGATATTATTATTTTGTCACCTATTCACAAATCTAACGTGACAATAAACAACGTCACGTTATAATTACTTTTTTGTGACGTCCGAGTAAGTCATAAATTAATACAAATATGTGTCACTAAATACCGATAACGTCACAGAATATGTGATAAAATTATAAATATTAGTGACGTCACACTTTAGGTGACATATATTATCGTCACCTATGATAGTAAGGTAACGTCAAAAAATCTCTTAAATGTCACTAAAGATAGTGATAATTTTAATTTTACGTGACGAAATGTTAAATCGTCAAACTATAAGTGACATATTTTAAGGTGAAGAAACATCAATTTGTTACAATATAACTAACGTCATAAAAATTTTTAAATGTCACTAAAGATGGTTAAAAAATTAATTTTAGGTGACGAAATATAAATTGTCACACTATATGTGACATAAGTTATTGTTACCTATGACAATAATACGTCATAAAATATTTAATGTTGCAATAATATTGACAAATTTAATTAAATTTAAATAATGTTTATATTTTTATTAAATAATCAAATATAAATAATATTGCTCATGCAAAATCCAATTTAACTAGTATTGTAAAGTAAATAATTGATCTAAGATTTGCAATGAATCTCAAAAGATAATACCTTGAATAA
The DNA here is from genome assembly GCA_033439115.1 of Firmiana major. Taxonomy (NCBI): domain Eukaryota; kingdom Viridiplantae; phylum Streptophyta; class Magnoliopsida; order Malvales; family Malvaceae; genus Firmiana; species Firmiana major. Next base: position 37,621,940 of record CM065909.1, read on the forward strand.
AGTAAGTAATCATAATCTAGTCGATTCTACTATTCCAAATGTAATAAAACTAATATAATCCATATTGTCTAAATCCAAAAGCTCAAATAAAGTACGATGGTCACATTTGAATTTTTGAAACAAAATATACCAGATATAGGAAATCACTGGTACAAGTTCACCTAATAGCTCTCAATCCAAATCTTGTGTAGAGGGTGTTTGTGTTTATGGTGAATTTGAGTCACTTAAAGCTGCAATAAACAATTATTAACAAATGATAAATACAATATATTAAATAATAAATAAAATTTAAAACTATTATTTATGAAAGACAATAAGATATTAATAGCAAAAAATGATAAAAAAAACAACCTATCAAATAGTAACAGATGCAACATTGACTTATCATTGATGGTGTCAATGGCTTCCACAGTCAGCATTACAAGTGATAAGAGACAAATGAACAAGATCCAATATCTTCTATAAACATTTACAAGTGATAAGAGATTAACTGATATCAATACATTCAACATCACAAATATCTTCTACAGTCATTCTCAGTACAACCCTAACAAGCTTAACGGAACAACAAAAAGCAAATGCAAGGTGTAATGCATATGTACTAGCTACGGGCAGTGCCTACAACCATTCCCGTAGCTATTAAAGCATGGAGGTGTAAAAGTATATACCTGGAAATGGGGGCATAGGTACTTGAATTCCCGCAGCTATTAAAGCATTTGTCACAGCCTGAATTTGAGTTTGAAAATTTGCAAATGTGGACTTATATTGCTCAAGTTCATCTTGTGTTTTTTTAAAACTTTCTTTTAAACTTGCAGCATTTGCATTTGAAGTCTTATTTGTAGCCTTAGGCCCATATCCAAGTCCTTTGATATATCCCGATCGAGTACCAAGCATTTCATCTACTATGGCATCAATAGTCTTAGGTTCCATTCCTTCTTCTGTAGGAGTTGATTATAACTCCACCATTTTCTCCTAACAATAAAAAGAAATATTACTAGCTAAAAGAATCAAACTGAAAAGATAAAATCGTAACTTGTAATTTGAAAATTCTTACATAAGCTGCCTGAGCCTCAGGTGATAACCATCCTTTATTCTCTGAGTAGTGAGTCGCCTTAAAGAATTCTATTCTATTAGGTTCTTTTTCATCATTGCGCTACATAATTATAAATACAATAATATTCGGTTAATTACAAGTAATCAAATAGAAAATAGATAATCCATAATAAATTTTAGAACATAAAAATTTACCATGGCATAGCGACTAGCTACAAAGGCCTTCGATCCTTGGTTATGAGTTAACTTGACATTTGTTCGAACTCTTGCATTTGTTTCACACCTCCTCTTCATTTGAAAAGATAATGAAGAAAAACAATATATATATATAAGTATACTCATAGTATATAAATTTTGTCATGCATAAATATGGATAGAAATCTAACAAACAAGAAATTGAAATGTGAACAAGAAATGAACCTGATATTGAGGATCACTAAACAAATCACAAAGTTCTTCCCAGTTTTCTTGAGTCAAGTTATATTTTGGTGGGTTATTTTGGCGTGCTACTTCATCGTTTGGAAATTTTTTATAGTGTAAGTGTAGCTTGTACCGTTCATTCCTTGACAATTTCGACAAAATCGCCAATACATAATTTTTAACATACTCATCATCCAATTTCATCTGAAACTTTGTCTAAAAGAAAAAAAAATTAATGGTTATCATGGCTCAAAAACATAACTACAAAAATAACTACATAAAAGATTGTCAATTTTTTGCACTTACATTAAGTCTCTCAAAGGCATGAATTTTGTCTGTATCCTTCAAGTCTCTCCATTTTGTTGGGATTGGGATGAATTGCCGGGTAATGACTCCAATTTCAGAAGATAATTTAGCTAATTGAACTTCACAAATAGGTCTACCTTTATTTGCTGCTATATCTATTACCATCTTATTTTTCCCTTTGATGAATTTTGCTAGTCCAATCCCTCGAGTTGGACCTCGCACCCTTTTAGGGGGATTAAAAGTTGCATCTATATAAAAAAAATAAAACCTTTATAAAATGATGGCTACAACCATGATTCATGAGATAAAAAAGAATGGTGGCTTACATTTATTGTCCGACATTGTGTTCTAGTGGAATAGCTTGTAAGAAGAACAAATGCAAAAGGGAAACTATTTTTTAATCCTACTCAGTCAATGTCTTTCACTTTATAATTTTCCTACTGAAGAAAAACCCTTTTTATAGCAGTACCAAAGGTGCCAAATGTGCCTCAAACATATGCACAATTTTATTCTATTAAATCAATTAAAAAAAATGTCTATACAGAAACAGAATTGTGAATGAGCATTTCATACACAAAATAAAAGAAGATAAAATAGTCTTAGGAATCTGTGAAAGAACAACAAACTTTTCAATGAATTTTCTTTACTAGATGATATTTCAAGTCGAATTATATGTATTAGCTGGAAAGTTGATAGTTGCAAGATCCATATTTTATAATGTTTTACTCTGTTGCAGCCCTATTTGACTCACTATTCATAGCCTGTAATCTAAACCAGATCCATATTTCCAAGCCTCAAGGTTCTGCTTCCACCATTCACACTTCTTGGATGGAAAAGCATTTAACCATGATCAATCATCAATCATCAAACAAAAAACAAATCAGCTAGTTTAGCTGGTGTAAGCAAGCATATGGCAGAAACATACACTAAAAAGAAGAAGTGTAAGCTAAGCCTCATATTTAAATAAATCAATTTCCTTATCACCAATACATGTGTTAACAGAGTTTACTCTGTGCTTCTAGGTGTGATTTCAGGAGTCCATAATGACATCCCAGCGTGGAGTATTCAAGTCAAAACAATATGGCATATTTCTGAGAGAAACTAATTAGATCGATGGAAGAACTAGATTTTCAGTAAACAAAAATCTACAATATGGGATTCAATAAACTAATTGCAACTTCACAGTCCTATACAAAAAATGAAAAGGCAAAAAAGCAAAAGTAAACAAAAATCTACAATTTGGGATTCAGTATATTCTGTTGTAAATTACATTAGAATGGTGGCCATTCAAAAAACTTGAAAAGTTAATGTTACATTTTCACATGTCTTAATTGTCAGAAATATCAAAATTGTCTATCTTCAGTATTTATATATTTATGTTGATGACAAGAGTTCTACGTTGGAAGCAAGTTTCTTCTTATTATGTTATTGGAGATCCATTTTCTCTTATTTATTTCAGGATTATAGTTTATTTAAGATTTTAATTAGTTTAGCTGGTGTTACTTTAAACAGCAGTTTCTTTGCAGGAATAGCAAAAGAAAGACAAAAAGAAAAACAAAACACAAGCTATACCCTACCCAGAAAGCTAAGATAGTACCAATTCATGCATGTATTAAATATGGTGATGTATTAATTTGTTTCTTGTAGATTATGCAGCATATAAAATCATGACCCTACTCGACAGTGCTTGAGCTTTAACTCATGCAATTTAATTTTTCAGCTTCCTCCTTCACAGTTAGGTTTCTTTGAGGTAATTTTGAATATATAGCACTGGCGGCCATGAAAGCCAAATGAGAGGAAAAGGATAAATATCTGGACAGCCAATAATGACCAAACTTACTATAGAGCTTTTTTTTTTTTTTAAGGTGTTAAGGTGTTAATGAACATTGCTAGGAAGATTAAGATCATGGGATTTCATTCTGAAGGATAAAATACAATCACCTCTCAGCCTAGAAAGATAAATGAAAGGAAAAATATCAGTGTTAAAGCAAATAGCAAGTGACCATATTCTAGACAATGAGGACACGAATACTGAAGGTTACATAAAGGATAGCAAAAACCTCACAGCCTCCTCTTTTCCTTCTATACTAAAACCTCTCTTAACCTCCATTTTATTCATTAGAAATGAGAACAGATCAGAAAAGTCTTTGAACCTCTAAGCAGACAAGCACAGAGCAGAAAACAAGCAACATATCAACCCTAACATATAATATGAAAACTGTTCTGTTGGCTCTACTGAGAGGAGGGTGAATCGGTTTTCTAATGTAAATGGCAAATTTAAACTAAATTAAATCTAGTTAGCAAATAATGAGTAATCAATATAATGTAATGAAATAAATTGTAGGAAGATAAGGGAGAGAAATATCAAACACAGTAGTTTATAGAGGTTCGGCCAATCTCTTGCCTACGTCCTCTCTTCTTGACCTCCTTGTCAAGAGCTTTCTTTCACTCTATCACTGAATGTTACACACTTCCTTTTTCAGGTTAAGGAATAACCTCTCTACCCTTTTTACACAAATAAATATTCACCCTTTTACAAAGTTTTTCTCACTGAGGAACACTCCTCTTCTCTCTTGAAATAAGGGTGAATACAAGATGAAGCTTTTTATGTGGGTAGGATAAATATAGCTTTTGCACAAAGGCTTATACAACAATATCAATAAGTGAGGATTGACGACAAATAGAATGTGTGAAATAAATTCTTGAGAATGTACAGAATGTTCAGCAATGGTGTCTCAATTTCCAGTGTCTTCAATGCTTGATTTTATACTGAAGGATTGGTAGTTGGAGCATTTAATGTTGTTATTCTCATTGAGATTTTTACAGAAAGAGCCATTGGGAACCTCCAGTAGAATGCCAGATCGATCTCCAATCTTGACCAGATCGATCTCTTAGTTTAAATTCCTGCAATGTCAAAGCAAATTGAAGCAAGGAGATCGATCTCATATATGTGGAGATCGATCTTACAATTTGAAAATGTTAGAGCAGATCGATCTGTCGAACAAGCAGATCGATCTTTCAATCTCTCTGTTTGAGGCAAGATCGATCTTCAGATCGATTTACCAAGTATTCTCATAGTGAGGAGATAGATCTCTAATAAACCCAGATCGATCTCTTTAGCTCTCTGACTTTGAGGAGATCGATCTCTTCCTATACCAGATCGATCTCATGAACTCTCTGTTTGAGTATAGATCAATCTACAGATCGATCTACTGCCTTTACCCGTTGTTTTAGAGGAGATCGATCTCCTTCTAGACCAGATCGATCTCATAAACATCCTGTATTAGACAGATCGATCCTATAACCCTTATAGATCGATCTTTGCTTCCTCAATACTCTGTACAGATCCTTTGAGGATTCAATCCTTTAGCAGATCGATCTCATATCCTTATGAGATCGATCTCTCATACTAGAAAACCTAGGAGATAGATCTCTCATCTCATTAGATCGATCTCTCATCCTCAAGGACTTAGTTTCTGGTACTGATAACCTCTAAACATGTTTTTACATCATCTCTATATTATTGAATTTATTTGTTTTGTCATTTCAAAATATATTAACTCAACAATCTCCCCCTTTTTGATGTGACAAAACTTATTCAATAAACATGTTTAGTTACCCATTTGCATTATGCACAAACTCCCTCTTTTTGTAAGCTCCTCCTTACTTTTGGCCTCTTAACTCCCCCTTAATTTAATCATTCCTTTAACCCATTAAACATGTTTTCTTAACGTTCTTCTCCCCCTTTTTGTCATATCAATGGTAATAAAGATATAAAAGCAGTTAATTTTCACAAGAAATGGCATGTCATTTCAAAATGGAAACTCATTATAACACATTTTAACAAGAACTAACATGTCATTTCATAAAAGAAGCATTCAAGAAATGTTGTTTCAAACAATCAAAGAGTAAACACGAAAAACTATCTAATCTATTCCCAACATCCATGTCCTACGGCTGAGGAGGAAATAGCTCCAGAAGTTCCTCGACGCGAGTGCGAGTAACCTGTAGATCATCAAACATCGCCTATTGTGTGGCATGAAGGTTTGCGAAACCTTCATCCATCTTCTGATTAAGCTCCATGATCATCATCACAATCGATACCATTCCATCAGGTGATGTTGCAGGTGCAGTGGGCTGAGCAGTCGAGGAAGATGGACCCTCAGTAGGTGCAGCAGTTGGATCAGTAGGCTCAGCTGATGGGTCTTCTTCCATAGCTGCCTCAGACTGCTGGTCTCGCTTCTTCTTCCAATCCCCTCAGAAATCCTTATAATACCCCATGTGGTGAAGTGTGCCAATATTTAAGACGCTCTTTGGGGAGGGCACTTCACCCATTTCACAGCTACAATCGATCCCGAGTCGTTGTAGGAGGTACGCCAGCGATTGTGGAAAGACTATCGTGGAGGCCTGGTCGCGTACGATCTTCAACCAATCTTCATAAATGAAGTGGACCAGATTGGGTTTTTGACTTGTGGAGTGGATGTGGTGGAGCCAGAATCGATCTAACCTCCTAACTGTGGAGTAACGGGTACCAAATGGCCGGAGATTCCACGAGATGATAAGGTGGAGTAACCTTGGATGCATCGGTAGGTCACTCGCCTTATCCTCGGGAAGGTCAAATTCTAAGGAGACTTCTTCTTCTTCGTCGGTCAACCCCTCATCTCTTATATCAAATACTCGGGCTAGAATGGATGTGTTTATTGACAATGTTTTAAACATGACAAATGTTTTAAACCCTAGTATTTTGCAGGTATCATCAGGGTGATAGATGAGTTCAGCATTAGAAAAGAATGCCCTGATGATGTTTGGGGGTATGGGGGTATTGATTTTAAGAAATGGAAGCCAACCAAATTCTTTCATTTTGGATAGATAAGGAAAATCAATACGGTTTAAAAACGAAAAGTCAATGGTGCGCCAATGTTTAATTGGCATGGTCGAGAAATACTCTTCATATCTTTTCCTTTTTGCATGTGTTTGAAAACACCTGTTAAAGGTAGTGACAGAAGAGGGAGGGGCTGATTGGGAAGATGACCCTTGATCAACATTTGGTCTAGGGGGTTTTTGGCTAACTCTCTTAAGTCGAGGCATTTCTCTAGACACAAGAATCTCTCTAGATACACCAAAGCACTAGTTCTCTAAAACCTAACTAATGGAACAGTGCTAGAATTGACATAGTGAAAAATTCAGCACAAAACCAAGAATTTTTGAGAAAAATTCAGTAATGTAGGTTACTAGAACAATAAACGATGAAGAGATTTGACAAAGACCTTATAGAGATCGATCTGGGAGGGAGAATCGACTGAAGAGGCGCGACAGGGGTTAGGGATTTTAAAGATTTGGGATTTTTGAAATTTGGGGATTTTGAACAGTTTTTATAGTACAGGGCACAGGAGATCGATCTGTTGCTGCGACAGATCGATCTGTCATTTCCAGAGACTTGAGGAGATCGATCTACTGAAATAAATGATCGATCTTCAAAACACAGAAGCTTAAGGAGATCGATCTGCCAAATGCATAGATCGATCTGTTGTTTTACAGAGACTTAATGAGATCGATCTGCCAAATGCATAGATCGATCTGCTGGTATACATTGACTTAATGAGATCGATCTGCAAAATGTATAGATCGATCTGCTGGTTTACAGAGGCTTAGGGAGATCGATCTTATAGTTGAAAAGATAGATCTGCCTAGCTTAACCTTTCTGCTTTAGGCCCATTTGAAGTATCGAGATCGATCTATAGTGATTGAAGATCGATCTCTCATACTTTTTACCCAGAAAAATCATTCAAAAACTCATTTAAAATCAACTTGAAATCAAAGTTTTGAAGCAGATAAATCTTAAGGAACATTCATGAGTCCTAATTCACCTCTAAGAACACAAAATCTATCTCTATCAAGAGGTTTGGTGAATATATCAACTATTTGATGTAAAGTGTCAATGTACTCTAGAATTATATCTCCCTTTTGAACATGGTCTCTAAGAAAATGGTGCCTAATCTCAATGTGCTTAGTTCTAAAGTGTTGAATAAGATTTTTAGATAGATTGATAGCACTGGTATTATCACATTTAATTGAGACTTGCTTCATGTCAATACCATAGTCTTTCATTTGTTGTTTAATCCACAACACTTGAGCACTACAACTACCTGCTGCTATGTATTCAGCTTCAGTTGTGGACTGAGCTACACTATTTTGTTTCTTAGAGAACCACGAGATTGATCTATTCCCTAAGAATTGACATGTACCTGAAGTGCTCTTCCTATTTATTTTACAGCCCCCAAAATCTGCATCAGAAAATGCATGATGAGCAAAAGTGGAGTCCTTGGGGTACTAAAGTCATAGAGAGGGAGTGTCCTTAAGATATCTGAAGATTCTTTTAGTTGCTAATAAGTGTGATTCCCTAGGAGAGGATTGAAATCTAGCACAAAGGCATACACTAAATAGAATATCTGGTCTACTTGCAGTTAGATAAAGTAATGAACCGATCATAGACCTATAGAGTTTAGTGTCTACATACTTACCACTTTCATCTTTATCAAGCTTGATGTTGGTGCCCATCGGAGTTGCTTGAGGTTTGCAATTATCCATTCCAAATCGTTTGAGCAACTCCTTTGTATATTTTGCTTGATTGATGAAGGTTCCATCCTTTGTTTGCTTCATTTGAAGTCCCAAGAAGAAAGTGAGCTCTCCCATCATGCTCATTTCAAATTCACCTTGCATGATCTTAGCAAACTCTTGGCATAAAGATTCATTAGTTGATCCAAAAATAATGTCATCTACATACACTTGAACAACTAGTAAATCCTTATTTTTATTTTTGATAAACAAAGTAGTATCTACTTTTCCTCTTGAAAATCCTTTTTCTATTAAGAATTTTGACAACCTTTCATACCATGCTTTAGGAGCTTGTTTCAAACCATAGAGTGCCTTAGCTAGTTTGAAGACATGTTCAGGAAATTCATGACTTTCAAAATCGGGAGGTTGCTCAACATAAACTTCTTCATTAATGAAACCATTTAAAAATGCACTCTTTACATCCATTTGATATAACTTGAAGTTTTTATAACTTGTAAAGGCAAGTAGCATTCTTATTGCTTCTAATCTAGCTACCGGTGCATAAGTTTCATCATAGTCTATTCCTTCTTCTTGTCTATAGCCTTGTGCAACTAGCCTTGCTTTGTTTCTTATGATCACACTATTTTCATCCATCTTGTTCTTGAATATCCATTTAGTTCTAATTATAGAGTGATCACTAGGTCTAGGAACTAGTTTCCATACTTTGCTTCTCTCAAATTGATTTAATTCTTCTTGCATGGCTAAAAACCAATTATTGTCATTTAAGGCTTCATTTACATTTCTAGGTTCAATTTGAGATATAAAGGCTATATATTGACATACATTCCTTAGAGATGATCTAGTTCTAACTCCAAGAGTTGGATCTCTCACTATTTCACAATCTTTTACATATCCTAATTCTCTTGGTGCTCTAGACTCTCTTTCTAATATTTCTATTTCTTCTTCATCTTCTTTATTTATGTCAAGTTTTTCTAATAGATCATTTTCTAAGTTAGGAATTTCCTTCAAGTTTTCATCAAATATTCCAATATCCTCATCATTGGTTGAATCTTTAGATAAATCATTTGACACATCAAATATTACATGAATTGATTCTTCAACCATCAATGTTCTTTTGTTATATATTCTATATGCCTTTGAATTCAAAAAATATCCTAGAAAGATTCCCTCATCACTCTTGGCATCAAATTTTCTTAAATTGTCTTTTCCATTATTTAGGACAAAACATTTACAACCAAAGGGGTGAAAATAGCTAATATTAGGCTTCTTACCCTTGTAAAGCTCATAGGGTGTTTTCTTTAAAATTGGTCTAATCATAGCTCTATTAATGATATAGTAAGATGTATTTATAGCTTCATACCATAAATATTTAGGTAAATTATTCTCACACAACATGGTTCTAGCCATTTCTTCCAATGTTCTATTTCTTCTCTCAACTACCCCATTTTGTTGTGGTGTCCTAGGGGGTGAAAAATTATGACTAATTCCTTGATCATTGTAATATTCATCAAATCCAATATTTTCAAACTCCTTGCCAGGATCACTTCTAATACTAGTTATAATGTAACCTTTTTCATTTTGAGTCACTTTTGTATAAGCAATGAATTTTTCTAAAGCTTCATTTTTCATTCTAAAAAAGAACACCCAAGTAAACCTAGTATAATCATCAACAATTACAAACCCATAATGTTTCCTACCTAAGCTTGTTGTTCTAGTTGGTCCAAATAGATCTAGATGAAGTAATTGAAGAGGCCTAGTAGTTGATACACTATGTTTAGGTTTAAATGTTGTTCTTTCATGTTTTCCTTTAACACTAGCTTCACATATTTTGTCATAGTCAAATGACAACTTAGGCAATCCTATAACCAGGTCTTTTCTAGCTAACTTAGATAACACATGCATGCTAGCATGACCTAATCTTCTATGCCACAACTAAGGTTCTTTTTCCATGTCTACCATTAGGCATATGTTTTCATTTTTAAGTTTATTTAGGTAGACGATGTATATATTACCTTGCCTATGACCTAGGAAAAAAACTTTATTAGATTTAGGATCTATAACATGACATTTCAAGCAATCAAAAACTACTTTGTAACCTTTGTCACAAAGTTGACTAATACTTAGTAAGTTATGTTTTAGACCCCTAACAAGCAACACTTTTTCTAATGAAAAGTAGTTATTACCTATTGAACCACTTCCTTCAACTTGGCCTTTGGAGTTGTCCCCAAATGTGACTTCTCCACCAACTTTCGATTTAAATGAGTTGAAGTGGCTTCTATCACCGGTCATGTGCCTTGAGCATCCATTGTCCAAGTACCAAGCTTCCTTTATTTTAGCTTTGTGGCAATACTCAATTACCTACAATCAAAATTCAAGCTCATGTCTTAGGTACCCAAATTCTCTTGGGTCCTTTGAGGTTAGTGAATGCAATTCTTGATCCCTTTGGGATTCATTTTACTAGAGCATTAATATCTTTTGAATTAATTATTTTTTTGGAACCCAAATTCTTTTTACTATTTTTCCTCTAAGAGTGGTCATCTTCATATTGCAATTATATGATGCATGTCCCTTCTTATTACAATGTGAACAAATAGTTGAGGGTTTATGCATGTTCTTTCTAGCTATGAAACTTTTGAAATGATTCTCTCTACTTTTCCATCATATCCTAATCCATTTTTATCAAAGAATGCCCTTTGAGTTTCTAGCATGTTATCTAAATTTTGTTGACCCATATAAAATCTATTAAAAGAATTATGTAAGTTACTATTTTTTTCTTTTAGGTCACAAATTTCAAGATTTGTAATTTCTAGTTTCTTTTCACATTCTAACTTATCCTCTAGCATTAACTCATTTTCTTTCTTCAATTTAGATATTAATTTTTTATACTTCATACTCATGCATTCATATTCCAATGCAAGATCATCAAAGGCATCTTACAATTCATCAAAAGAATATTCAATGAGGTTTGAAGTTACCTTTTCATCCTTAATAGCCATGAAGCATAGGTTGGCATTGTTGTCATTCGAATCATCATCGGAGCTATCTGTCGCTCCATGTTGCCATCATTGCCTTCTTTTTGTGGAACCTATCATTGGATCTTTTAAGAATAGGGCAGTTAAATTTAATGTGTCCTGATTTTTTACATTCATAACATACAATTGTATCTTTTCTACCTAACTCTTCTTGATCTTTCTTGTGGTTTCTCCTACTACTACCACCTGCTCTCATTCTCATGAATTTGCTAAATCTCTTGGCAAACATTACCATATCAAGATCTTCTTCACTACCACTCTCATTTTTATTTTCCTCTTGAGTAGTAGATTTTAGAGCTACTCCCACTTTCTTGGGTGGCTCTTCATTTCTTCTCAACTTCATCTCATATGTGAGTAGTGATCCTATTAATTCATCTAGTGACAATGTGTGAGGGTCCTTAGATTCCTCAATTGCAGTCACTTTAGCTTCCCATGATTTTGGTAGGCTATTTAATATTTTCTTGACCATTTCTATATTAGAGTATATTTTTCCTAAGGATTTTAACCCATTAATTACATCAGTGAATCTAGTGAACATATCACTAATTGATTCTCCTTCTTTCATCCTAAATAGCTCATAGTCATGTCTGAGCATTCCTACCTTAGTTTCCTTTACTTGGGTTGTACCTTCATGAGTTATTACCAATTTGTCCCAAATTTGTTTGGCATTGTCACAACCGGAGACTCTATTGTATTCATTTGGCCCTAAAGCATAAAATAGGGTGTGCATGGCCTTAGCATTTAGCTGAGCACATTTAACATCATTTGTATCCCACTCATCTTCTTCTTTAGGGATATCTCTTCCCTCTATTCTTTAAGTAGGGATTTGAGGTCCTTTAGTTATAATCCTCCATACCTCATAATCATTTGCTTGAATGAAGAGCATCATCCTAGTTTTTCAATAAGCATAATGTTCACCATTGAACATAGGAGGCCTAACTGTAGAATGTCGCTCTCCTACTAGATTGGTTGCTACATTGTTGTGAGCCATTAGATCGTTTCTAACTCTTAGGAAGTTATTCCTCTAGAATCAAAGAGTCCTAGCTCTGATACCAATTGTTGGCTCTATCGAGATGGGGGTGAATCAGTTTTCTAATGTAAATGGCAAATTTAAACTAAATTAAATCTAATTAGCAAATAATGAGTAATCAATATAATGTAATGAAATAAATTGTAAGAAGATAAGGGAGAGAAATATCAAACATAGTAGTTTATAGAGGTTCGACCAATCTCTTGCCTACGTCCTCTCTTCTTGACCTCCTTGTCAAGGGCTTTCTTTAACTCTATCACTGAATGTTACACACTTCCTTTTTCAGGTTAAGGAATAATCTCTCTACCCTTTTCACACAAATAAATATTCACCCTTTTACAAAGTTTTTCTCACTAAGGAACACTCCTCTTCTCTCTTGAAATAAGGGTGAATACAAGATGAAGCTTTTTATGTGGGTAGGATAAATATAACTTTTGCACAAAGGCTTATACAACAATATCAATAAGTGAGGATTGAAGACAAATGGAATGTGTGAAATAAATTCTTGAGAATGTACAGAATGTTCAGCAATGGTGTCTCAATTTTCAGTGTTTTCAATGCTTGATTTTATACTGACGAATTGGTAGTTGGAGCATTTAATGCTGTTATTCCCGTTAAGATTTTTACAGAAAGAGCCGTTGGGAACCTCCAGTAGAATGCCAGATCGATCTCCAATCTTGACCAGATCGATCTCTTAGATTAAATTCGTGCAATGTCAAAGCAAATTGAAGCAAGGAGATCGATCTCATATATGTGGAGATCGATCTTACAATTTAAAAATGTTAGAGCAGATCGATCTGTCGAACAAGAAAATCGATCTTCCAATCTCTCTGTTTGAGGCAAGATCGATCTTCAGATCGATCTCTAATCAACCCAAATCGATCTCTTTAGCTCTCTGACTTTGAGGAGATCGATCTCTTCCTATACCAGATCGATCTCATGAACTCTCTGTTTGAGTATAGATCGATCTACATATCGATCTACTGCCTTTACCCTTTGTTTTAGAGGAGATTGATCTCCTTCTAGACCAGATCAATCTCATAAACATCCTGTATTAGACAGATCGATCCTATAACCCTTATAGATCGATCTCTGCTTCCTCATTACTCTGTACAGATCCTTTGAAGATTCAATCCTTTAGCAAATCAATCTCATATCCTTATGAGATCGATCTCTCATACTAGAAAACCCAGGAGATCGATCTCTCATCTCACCAGATCGATCTCTCACCCTCAAGGACTTAGTTTCTGGTACTGATAACCTCTAAACATGTTTTTACATCATCTCTATATTATTGAATTTATTTGTTTTGTCATTTCAAAATATATTAACTCAACATGTTCCAATAAGGAAGCATCAAAGGCAGCACATTAAAGAACAACACAAAATCACCAAAGTCATCTTGAAACAACAACCCTTAGCAGGAAGTAAAAGTACCAAGAGCATCCTGAAACAGCAACCCATAGCAGAAGGGAAATAGACAAAATAGTCAAACCAGAACATAGAACTAGAAAACATCCCAAACCAGCTAACACTGGGCTTTAACAGAATCAAAGACACACCAGCAAAGCGAAAGGGACAGCAAAACCAAAAGCTGGACTCAAAAATTAGGTTTTGATATGAGCATATTTTTCGAATGGAAGATTAATGATCATTTTTCTTCTGCATTATGCATTTTTTTCGCTGTATATATTTCCTGCAATTAAACATGTAAACCTATCGAGTGGCTCATTAAAAAAAAAAAAATCATTCCTGAAGAAAGTATATTAACAAATACTAGAAATGAAAAGTAGGGTTGAAAAAATTCCCCAAATTCTGTTTAATGTTATATTTAACCCGAAAAAAAAAGGAACAGTAAGATTTAGATTGGATAAGAGATTTGTTTACTGAAATAGATTTGAGGAAAAGATTGAATGGTAAGTGGCAATATACTCTGGTAAGATTTAATTTCATATATCTAATCTAACCACAAATGCCATTATCATTGACCTACCTTTCTACAGCAGCTGGTAAATCAAACTCAGTTATTGTCGACCGTGGGGGTGACGGGGCAGCTGCCAAAGGGGGAGTCTGGGTTGGAGTCTGATCGGCCATGTGCCTCTTTGTAGTATGAAAATTCGAAGGAAACAAAAGGGGGAGCCTGGGTTTGTAGTCTGATCGGCCATGTGGATGTTCAAAAGGACAAGGGAAATATCAGCAATGAGAATACAAAGGGCAATGGAATCCAATGCTCTTAAAATGTATGCTCTTAAGTCAGGTAAATCAAGATCCAGTCGATGAGCAAGAATCCATGGCTGTGCGGGAGGAAAACAGGCAGATCGAAAACAAATCAGTGGGGTCATGCCGATTGAATATAATTTTTTATTTTACTAAAATATATATATATATATATATATATATCAATTAATAAAAATTTAAATTTTAATAGATATGAAAAAGTATGTATATTAATATTATTATTGTAGGTTTTAATTATTATTTTGATATTTTAATTTTTGTTAGATAGTTTTATTTAGTTTTTTAATAAATAATTTAAAATTTTAATTTAAATTAAATAAATATTATTATTCAAAATTTTAATAATTAATCTAATTATATTTAATCAATTAAGGTTGCATTTGGAAACAAACCCAACTCGATGAGATTTATATTTAATAAATTAAGGTTGCATTTGCAAGATATTTTTAATTTTAGCGTTTATAATAGTCATATTTATCGATATCATATGTATTATACGATATGATTCAATTCATTACAAAATCAATATATATAGCCGATTTTTGGTGTAATTAATGGGTTTGTTGATAAATTTTCAATCATATATATTTTGTGATAATATTTGAAGCCAAATAATTAGTGACGTTTTTACAAAAACGAAACGTTAAGTAATTCTTCACATTTGAAGTTCTTATTTTATGATGAAAACAAAAATGTCACCGAAATTAAAAAAAAACGTCACAAAAATATTAAAGTATGTATATTTGGGGATAAAACTTAGCACCAAATCTTTAGTGACGTTTTTACGATAACGTCATGAACAGTATTTCGTCACATAAAATGTGTTTTTTTCATGATGAAAACACAAACGTCACCAAAAATAAAATAACGTCATAAAAAAATTTCCCACAAATTATATTTCATTATAAAATTTGGTATCAAATATTTAGTGACGCTTTTACAGAAATGGGATATTATATAATTTGTCACATATAAAGTGTTTATTTATGACAATAAATTAAATCGTCACCAACAGTAAAAACACTTCACAAAAAAATTTCCCTCCATTTCTGTTTAGTGAAAAAATTTGGCGCCAAATATTTTGTAATACTTTCATGTGACGATTTTCTATATCGTCATAGAAAATATTAAAATAATAAAAAACTGTGACGAATTATATTATTCATCACGTATGGTATAGTTTACGTGACGAAATGTAATGCGTCACATAGAACAATCGTCACAAATTGTCAGATTTGTTGTAGTGATTTTTATTATGTATTAATCTCATTAATTCCATGCATGTTCCATGAATTAACATGAAATTAGTTGACTTTTGAATGAGGTGGCCAGTCATGTATAGAATTACAAGGTTTTCGTCGATTTTTACTTCTTTCGGTATTTTTTAGTTCTAACTATACACTTTTTGATACGGTGTTTGATATAACATTTTAAGGGCTTGAACTAACTCAATTAATACTGTTAAATCAAAAGTGTCCATTTGGTCTGTATGATAATTTGACCATGGACAAAACTATCTTTTGCCGATTTGTTGTACATTTTTTAGATAAGTCGGAATTGAAATTTTACGCAGAAAAAAGGCATACATGAGGACATATATATCATCATTATATGATGATCTAGAACTTTTTGGGTGGGTTTAGGGTTCCTCCTTCGAAGACAGCGTACCAGTCCGTACAGTTTTTGGCGTCATTGCATTAAAAATCGAAAAAAATACTATTTAGCTATCCTATTGATAACTCCATAAAATAAAGTTATTTATATGCTTAATTTCTTTGATTATTGCTTAATTCTCTCATAAATATGTTAATTATCCTGTTAATTTGATTTATCTTCTCTAATTGTGCAGATAAGTAGATTTTAAAAGAAATATGGATGATTGGAAGGTATTTGAGCTTACATAGTGTAAAATGAGACTGAGAGTGTTAGAAAACAAATTTCACACACTAAAAGACAAAAATAACAAGGAAATTTGTGTTAGAAGCCAACAAGCTTGCCATATGTCCTCTTTTCATTCACTATTGGAAGATGATGACAAGGAATCACATGAACTTCACATGGCTTGACCACCTTGGATGACACTTGAACAAGAAGACAAGAGGTGGTTATGGAGCTTTAGTGCTGTGGAAATATCTTTCTAGAGTTGCTAATTAAGTTAAGATAAGTGGCGTTAATTACCAACTCTTCAAACTTGTGTTTTTATCCATTTACCCTTAAATTCCCTATGTATGTAAACAAATTGATGAGGATGGAAGAAGAGGTCAACTGTGAGGCCCCGTATAGGTATAACTTTGTATATATGTGTAAATGGAAGTAAAATATGGATGACTTTGGATCAAGTAATTATGAATTTTTAAGTATGGTGATGTACTTGTATTGTGAAGCATAAGTGATGTAAAGTCCATAAATTAAATGTACACACCGGTAATAAGAGATTTTGATGTACGTATAAGTTTCATTATTCATGAATGTGAAGGAATGGACTTTAATACGCGATGAATGTGAGTAGAATGAAAAATGAGTAGTGTGGTAAAATGGAAGGAAGATTGCATGAGTTGTACACTTCCATTTAGTTTATATTATATACCTTTGGTTATATAAAGATTTCACACAAGTTTTAATGTGAATGAGGTATAAATGGATGTCATTTTCAAGTCTCAAAGGTGATTGGATGAGAAAATGACTATGACAGCAAATTAAGGATGTTTTGGTGTGAGTTGCTGGAGAAAAACTGTAGAAAATCTGGAAAATATGAAGGCCAGATCCATCTCATAGGATGAGAGATCGATCTGGAAGAGCCAGAATGCTCTTATTCAAACAACAAAAATAGTGCATATCGATCTCCAATTGTGAGATCCGTATCTTTGTATGACATTATTATATGTTAATGGATTCATAAGATGGTTGATTCGGATCTGATAAATGTGAATGAAACGAAATAACGTACGTAAAATCGCATAAGGATAAATCGGGAAAGTAGGGACCCAAATATTTAGTTAAAGGAATTTAATCGAGTTGACTGAAAATAAGGAATTTAAAGTAGGAAAAAGCTTGTGGGTTTATGAAGGAAAGTCGATTCAATTTGGTCCTGAACACATGCAAGGGTAAAATGGTCAAAAGACCAAAATCCGAAATAAATTCGATAAGTAATTTTCATTAAGAATATGGAATTTGCAAAATCTGGATCAATAACGTGGAAAATAGTTAATTTCGAGTCTGATTGATCTAGATATGAATTTATTTGAATTAATCAAAATTAATCGAAATTTTTAATTTGAAAAATTATCCCGAAAATAATCGAAAAAATATAACAGAAAGACGAAAATAGACAGATAAATTTATTTATAGATTAAATGAATTAAATAATAATTTTTGGAGATATTTTGATTATTTTAGAGGATTTTAATGATTAAAATATAAGAAAATAAATTAATAAATAAAAAAGAAAAGAAAATCAGAAATCTGATTTTCGGAGAAAGAGAAAACCGAAAACAAAACCTGATAGCCAACCCGATACCCCGACGAGCCACCGGCGGTCGACGAACCGACACGACGGTCGGAGAAGATAGAGGACTGTCCGACGAATCCATCGGTACCGGTAACGCGCGCCGACGACACCTATTTTCGGCGAATCGACGAACGGAAAGTCGAGGAAGAAAACACGTCGGTTCCGACAATCCACGGCGTCCCAACTCCGATTTGACCCAGTCGAGAG
This sequence comes from Firmiana major, assembly GCA_033439115.1. NCBI lineage: Eukaryota > Viridiplantae > Streptophyta > Magnoliopsida > Malvales > Malvaceae > Firmiana > Firmiana major. Next base: position 37,640,310 of record CM065909.1, read on the forward strand.
ATCACCTGGCCGAGGCGGTTCTTTTGAGACCAGTGACGGCCGACGAAACGGTCGGGAACGCCGGCGATGGTGAAAGGACCAAAACGGCTCCGTAGCCGGAAAGGGAAAAAGAAAAAGAAGAAAAAGAAAGAAAGAGGAAAAAGGAAAGAAAATTACTCAGGGACGATTCGAGATTCGGGTAAGTGATCGAGGGTCGAGATTGACCTACGGATAAATCCCGAAAATTCAATTTAATATTATATTAATGAAAAATAACCCGGATTTGCCTAATTGTGCAGTGTTACGATAGAGCCCGAACAAGAGCCAATTGAGCTCCGATTTTTGTACCCCGTATAGCATTGGGTAAGTGCATTTTAATTACGACAATTTGAGTCCTTAAATGTAGAGTTAATATTATTTTACAGATTTTACGGATTAATTCTGCATAAAAGGAATTATATACGAAATTTTAAAGAAATTATCGTAAACAGTATCCGGGCTATCCAATGAGTTTGGAATGAAGCCCGATGATTATTGATAAGCCAAATGAGCTCAGTAAACCCGAAGAAGGGATTTAATAAGTGGAAACAGGCTGAAAAAGGGGTCGAGGCTTATTAAGGTGTAATCGGGCCCAATAAAGTAAAACGGGCCCAGTGCTTTAGATTTGATCAGTAAGAGTGAAATACTGATATGTAAATTTGAATTGAACCAATATGTGGTTATATGCAGCTCCGTAGACGAGCGAATTGGACTGAGAGACCTGGTACGGTCGAGACTGGATAAGCTCGCGCGTGATTCCAGGTAAGGGAATTTTATGAGCACTTAGAGGTAGCTGTATGTAGTTTCGAGGGGAATTACATTACATTAAATTCATTAGGCTACCCGAAAACAGAATAATAGTTTTTGAGGAAAAATATGGAAATAGTGATAAATTACTATTTTATCCCCAGTTAGGAAAATTTCAAAAAGGTAGTAAGGCTATGAAATTACATGAAATTCATGATTTTAATATTTTTATGATGATATTGCTTTATTTCAAGCAATTTATGGATAGGTTGGCTATTATTTTATATTTTAAGTTAAAAAGCACAGGTTAGGTGCCAATTAATATTTATTTAACATGTTTTGATAAAATTGAGCCACCTATCAGTGTTATATGAGTTTTAATCCTGTTGGAGTACTGCTCGCATTGAATTTTATATTTTAATTCATACACAGAGTGTTGGAGCCTTGCTCGCACTATTTTACAGACTTATACTGTACTGGAATTTTTCTCGTATGAGGTTTTCATTGAGTTTTTATACATATCCGTACTAGAGCAATGCTCGTTCATGGATTATGATTAAATTTATAATTATTTTAAGTCGTACTGGAGCGCTGCTCATACGCAGATTTCATTGATTTCTATGAAACCATGCAGGAGCTTCGCTCGCACGAAGTTTTTAGATATCATGTATATGTATGAAGTCGTGCTAGAGTTTTCTCCTGTAGACTGTGTGTCACAGTGAGATGATATGCTCACACGTGCATACTGAGATAAAATTGATATGGGTGGATAAGACCTATTACAAGCACCTGTCACGACCCAAACTACCCAAAAATCAGAGTTAATTTTTCGCGTTTTGTTTATTTTTATTACTTAAATTCTTACCTGTCTTCTGATCGTGACCACACTCCACTAATAATTGGGCTGTGCGTCAATGCCAGTCGCACCATTCAATTACCATCTAACTTATTTCTTCTCCAGTCATTTATAATTGTTTACATTAATTATAGATCCCCTAAAGTTAGTTACAAACATGTTACTGTGCTATGCTTATGTAGATACAATATGTACAAGTGTATATACCTTATGTCGATGGGCAGCAGCGGATATCCGGAATGCAGTACTGAGTCGCCTCAACTTCAACTGGAGATTATCTGTGGGAGAAAATGAAAGGGGTGAGCACATCAAGCTCAGTAAGGCAATCCTACGAACAAGTAGGTAACCATACTACCTACATGAACGTGGTGCCATGCATAAACCACCCTTTCTCCACACATTATAAAACAAATGACATGAGCTTATGATGTTATGTAAATCGAGTTTGCACGAAAAATTCAACATGCAATTATTTTAAATCATTTCTTTCTCTTTAAAAATTTCACAATAAAGTCAGGACTCGACCCCTCCTGCGGGTGATCCTGACTCACACAAAACCATGAAAATCGATTTCATTCACACATGGGTTTGAAAAGCATGGAAATAACTATCATGCACATTTAATTAAAAACCCAGTTTAAATCATCGAAATCGTCGACATGCGAGACGAGGCAATATCTGTATCTGAGATCTGAGAATTTCAGACATATTTAATGATGTAATAATAAATTGAAGTGTAATTTATTGAGCTAAGTGAATTGTGGGAATTATAATTGGAGATTTATATGTTAAGTGTGTAAAATGAGCATGATCCATGAGGACAGATCGATCTGGGAGAAGGAGAGATCGATCTGGTGAGTTAAAAATGACGAGGAAGGGGAAATTTGAGGAGCAGATCGATCTCCAATGGAAGAGATCGATCTCCTTATGAATCTGTTTGAGAAGGGATCGATCTCATGAGGAAGAGATCGATCTCCAAATGAATCTGTTTGAGAGAAGATCGATCTCATAAGGAGGAGATCGATCTCCAAATGCTTCTGTTTGGGGAGAAGATCGATCTCCTTAGGAGCAGATCGATCTCATAAAGCCATAAAGAGATCGATCTCACCCCTCGACAGATCGATCTCCTAGGCATAAAATTACCCAGATCGTCCCCAAATTTCAAACACAGATCGATCTCAGCAAGAGGCAGATCGATCTCCTACCTCCAGTCTATATAAGGAACCTGTGTTTTCTCCTGAAATTTCACTTTCTCTCTCTTTCAAACCTCTATTTTTCCGAAAACCTAGTTTCTCACTCCTCCAAATCCCCCATTTCCGGCCGAATCAGCTATTGTGGTAAGAAGGAAAGTTGTTCCTCATCAAAGGGAGAACAACATACTTGGAAATCGAAGGACGAATCGGATCGAGGCTTGAGTTGTGCGTCTCACAAGCTTTGGGTAATTTCTAAACCTCGATCTTGATATTTGAGCTGATTTTGATGTTATTGGTGGTTGTAATTGTGTTTAAATAGTTGAGGAATGATTAGGGATTGATGAGATTGTAATGTAGTTGGATTAATGTTGATATTTGGAAATTGTGGCAATTTTGAGAATTGTGCTATAAACGGAAATATAGACAATGTGGAGAATTAGCCTAGATAATTGGCATGAGGAATGTAGGATATTGGGATATTGTGAATAGAGTTGTAGTTTAGGGTTGAGTTACGAGAAATCAAGAGAATTGAGGTGTTAGGAGCAATTATGCTCGATTTTGAGAATTGAGGCTCATGTGATGTGGAGTATTGATGTTTTAACATCGTTTGGATAGCTCGGGAGTTCCAGAGTGGAATGCGAGACTAGTCCATGGTACGGGGGAAACGATTGCACTATACGAGGTGCAAAGAGGTAAAGGAAAACTAAACCATTTTGTGTATGTATTTTGATGAATTGTTAGCATGAACCATGATTTGAGAATACAAGCATGTTTTGTGTTGTGATGTAATTGCACACGGTTTTTATAGCCGGTTGGAGCCCATTATTTTATGAGTTTATAAGCTAAGTGTGAAATTGCTTTATAAACCTTTGAGTTGCATGAAAAGTAAATTGGACTCTACGTTAAGGCGATATTGAGATTTGAGAAAATGTGTGCGTGTTTTGCCGGTTGGAACTCGGTTTTAATATGTTTTGTGTTGAGTACACAAATGTTTTAAATGAGTTTTTAAGAGAAAACCATTATGAGTTCTACGTGAAGGCATAACGTTTTATAAGATAATGGCTAATGAGTGAGACTTAGGCGTGTCATGTTGAATACACATCGGGCATTGCTCTGGTAGCGTATAAGACCGAGAGAGTGGGCCGCCTGGGAACCGACCCAGGGACCACAGGCCTTATTCTGGTAACATGTAAGTCCGATTATTCCTCCGCTCTGGTAGCGTTGGGAGGCATTGCTCTGGTAGCATGTAAGACCGAGAGAGTGGGCCGCCTGGGAACCGACCCAGGGACCACGTGTCAGTGTGCATTAGGCGAGGCATTGCTCTGGTAGCAAGTAAGGCCGGGCCTTGTTCTGGTAACATATAAGTCCAATATACTTTGCACACGACCATATTGTCGACGTTCCCTCTATACGAGGATGCCTGGGATGCGCACCCAGAGGAGCTTATATATATATTTGATGTGCCATGACGAATTTTAATTGAGTTTTATTGCCTAGTCTCGTTTTACACATGAGTTGTGTTTTGTGACCTTGTCACGTGTGAATTACTGAGGTGATTTTTATCACGTATTTGAGAACAGCCATTATTGCATATATTTACACATGCTTGTGAGTGCTCGGTGTAGAGCCTTTTATCTTCATGTTTTCACATGATTTAACGAGTTATGAGATAATGTTTTGAGAACTTTCATGCTACGATTTCAAATGAGCTTTATAAAGAAATACATATTTGTGACGTGTGAATTGGTTTATATAACTGAGTCCCTTACCCCCCTGACTGAGCGATTTAGAAGCTCACCCTGTTTTCCTTTCCCCCCCAGAGTTCTTCAAGTGAAAGAGGGTCTCTCTGCGGCGTACGGAGTAGTGGCTAGTGGAGGACTTGAGCTCCAGGCCCTATATATTGTATTTGAGGTATATTTTATCTTTTCATGTACCCAGACTATTAATGTGATTACAGACACTTGATGTATATCATTATATGGGATGTATTAGGATTAATTAACTTGGAATTGAGTAATGTATATGATTCAATATACACTATGTTGTGATGAGATCCTGAGGCATGATAATTATGATGATGTATGACACTGCACAGGAATGCACCTTTAATTGCGAATTAACGAGTAAAAAGTTTTAAATTGGCCCTATTTTTCGCAAATTTTTGGGGCGTGACAGAGTTTTCTTGGTATCAGAGCTTAGGGTGTCTAGTACTGTCAGTGTCGGTTAAGTGAAATAGAATACATCCCAAGTGTCTGTAATAGTCTAGTCATGAACTGAAATTGAGGATTGAGATTTCAATCGATTTTGATATGTACGCGCAGGAGACGAGTTGAGATAGAGAATGAGTAAACGACGAGGTCATTCGAGGAGGCAGGCAGAGTCCCCTCCACCACCTGTCCCACAACCAGAGAGTCCTAACTCTCGATTTAATCGGATTGAGACCGATGTGAGGCAAGGTTTCGAGCAGATGGCAACGCTATTTGCGCAACACTTTGGAGTTAATGCCTCGGATACTACCCCTACACCACCACCAGGACCTCCCATACCCCCAGTGCCTCCCGTCACTCAGCCTGAGGACAGAAGTAAGGTCCGACTAAAGGAATTTCTAAAGATGAATCCACCCGCATTTAGGGGAAAGAAGGATCCTACAGAGGCTGAGGAGTGGTTGACGGAGTTGAGAGTTATATTTGATTTACTGGGATGCACCGATGCTGAGAGAGTCAGTATGAGTGCCTATATGCTGAAAGGGAGAGCTCGAGATTGGTGGAGTACTACCCAGGGTATCTTGATGTCCCGCCAGGATGTGATTGGTTGGGAAGAGTTCCAGACAGCTTTTAGAACCCAATATGTACCACGAGCCGCCCAGAGAAGGAAACAGGCCAAGTTTTTGAGTCTGGTACAGGGTGACATGTCAGTGGATGACTATGAGAGCCAGTTCACCGCACTACTGAGATATGACCCAGAGACCTTCAAGAGTGAAGAGCTCCGCACAGAGAAGTTTGTGTATGGGTTGAAGCCCGTCATTAGAGATAGATTGATGGGGCTATGTATTACTGAGTTTGGAGATGCTCTGAGACGAGCACAAGAGGTTGAAAGAGGAATCGAAATGGTACAATCCCAGCATGAGCTCAGAGCAGTGCATAAAGATAAGGGCAAGAGGCCAGCGATTTTCCAAACAGAGGCTCGGAGAGGTTCCTTCAGGAGAGGAAGGATTGAGGTACAGAAGGACAGATTGGAGAGACCCAGAGCCTATCCTACTATCAAGGAGACCCCTCGATATGTCAGGCCTGAGACAAGGTTTTGTAGAGACTGTGGCCGATCGCATGAGGGAAGTTGTACTGGGTCGATCCATGGGTGTTTTAGATGTGGTGACATGGGTCACAGAGTGAAAGACTGTCCCCAACCTCAGATACCACATGCTCCGGAGCCCGCTAGACAACAGCCTCAGAGAGTGGATCCCCGGAGACGGGCCACTGCGGCAGAGAAAGGGAAGAAACCTGTGGCACAGGGACGTGTGTTTGCCCTGGATAAGAAGACCGCAGACGCGTCAGCGGAAACTATAAGAGGTACACTCTCTGTCTGTAATTATGAGGCTCATGTGTTGATTGATTCAGGATCCACGCATTCGTTTATTTCTAAGCACTTTGCATGTAGATTAAACTTGAAGTTTGAACCTCTAGAATATATACTACATGTAAATACCCCTATGCGTGAATCCCAGAGAACTGAGTTAATCTGTAGAGGGTGTGAGATTAAGGTGGGAGATAGAGTGATGTTAGCAGATCTAATCATGTTGAGTATACATGGGTTTGATGTAATTCTGGGAATGGATTGGTTGGCGACCAATCGAGTGAGTTTAGACTGCTACACTAAGATTGTAACTTTCTCCCTACCTGAACCTTACAGTGTACGGTTGAGATATTGAGGAAATGATTATGTGGAATTCTAGTAAGTCATTTGAGAATTTTAACATTATTTTGGAGAATATTAAATATGATTATTTATGTGAAGGTTATGAGACACTCATCTCAGACGATGAGCGGGAACATCCGAGGATTGAGGATATACCTGTGGTTTGTGAATTTCTGGATGTTTTCCCAGATGAATTGCCAGGTTTACCACCAGAGAGAGAGCTGGAGTTTACCATTGATTTGGTACCAGATACTCAGCCGATCTCTAAACCTCCCTACAGGATGGCATTAGTGGAACTTGAGGAATTGAAGAAACAACTACAGGAGTTATTGGATCAAGGGTTTATTAGACCCAGTGTTTCACCGTGGGGAGCGCCAGTACTGTTTGTTAAGAAGAAGGATGGTAGTCTCAGATTATGTGTGGACTACCGGCTATTGAATAAAGCCACGGTGAAGAATAAATATCCGCTGCCCAGGATTGACGATCTACTTGATCAGCTGAGAGGGGCATCAGTCTTTTCTAAGATTGATTTGAGATCGAGCTATCACCAATTGAGGATTAGGGAAGAAGATATTCCAAAGACGGCCTTCAGGACAAGGTATGGCCATTACGAATTTCTGGTGATGTCCTTTGGATTGACGAACGCCCCTGCAGCATTTATGAGATTGATGAACGAGGTGTTCAGAGACTATCTGGATAAGTTTGTGATAGTCTTTATCGATGATATCCTGGTGTACTCTCGGTCGTATGAGGAGCATGCACAGCATTTGTGGTTAGTACTTCAGATACTCCGAGATAAGCAATTGTACGGAAAGCTTAGTAAGTGTGAGTTTTGGCTGAACCGGATAGCTTTCCTTGGGCATGTAGTCTCAGAGGAAGGAGTATCAGTGGATCCGAGTAAAATAGCAGCTGTGCTTAATTGGGAGAGACCGAGGACAATGACTGAGGTACGAAGCTTCCTTGGTTTGGCAGGGTATTACAGGAGATTTGTGGAAGGATTTTCAAGGATTGCCGCTCCTTTAGCTAAGCTCACGCGTAAGGAGACTCCATTTACATGCACTGATCAATGTGAGCTCAGTTTTTAAGAATTAAAAAGGAGATTGACAACGGCACCTGTGTTAACTATCCCTGAGGGATCAGGAGGATTCTCGGTGTATAGTGATGCATCTCATCAAGGATTGGGGTGTGTGCTTATGCAGCACGGAAGAGTGGTCGCATATGGATCGCGACAACTGAAAGACCATGAGCGAAATTATCCCACGCATGATTTGGAGTTAGTCGCTGTGGTATTTGCTTTGAAGATCTGGCGACATTACTTATATGGGGAAAGATTCCAGATCTTCACTGATCACAAGAGTTTGAGATATCTCTTTGATCAGAAAGAGTTAAACATGAGACAAAGGAGATGGATGGAACTCCTTAAAGATTATGACTGCGAGATTCTTTATCATCCGGGTAAGGCGAATGTGGTTGCTGATGCCCTGAGCAGGAAGAGTATGATATCTGCTATGATGATCAGGAAATGGGATTTGTTAGAGCAGTTCGCCAAACTTCGGATCAGAGTTAAAGAGGTAGAGACTGGATTTTTGGCTAGCCTGCGGATAGAGCCCAGGATCATGGATCAGATTAGAACTGGGCAGCGCAGTGATCAGAGATTGATAGATATGGTTAGCCAAGCTGAGCAGAGTTCGCAGTCGGATCTCACCATCAGTGAGGATGGATTGTTGAGATTCAGAGGACGGATTTGTGTACCGGACGATGATACCCTAAAGAGATAGATACTGAGAGAATCCCACTGCTCGCGATACACCATGCACCCAGGGAGTACTAAGATGTACCGAGACTTGAGAAAGGTGTATTGGTGAAGTGGTATGAAGTGAGACGTGGCAGAGTATGTGGCCAGGTGTTTAGTATGCCAGCAAGTGAAAGCTGAGCATCGGAAGCCCGGAGGACTACTACAGCCCTTACCTGTACCTACATGGAAATGGGAGCATGTCACTATGGACTTTATTATGGGTTTACCGAGGACCCGGAGAGGTCGTGACGCGATATGGGTCATTGTGGATAGATTGACCAAGAGTGCCCACTTCCTTGCCATCAAGAGCACAGATACTGTGGATGCCTTAGCTGAACTGTATGTCAGCGAGATAGCTAGATTACATGGGGCTCCAGTGAGTATTACTTCTGATAGAGATTCCCTGTTTACTTCCAGATTTTGGACCCAGTTTCAGGAGTCCATGGGATCTCGATTGAGTTTTAGTACCGCCTATCATCCTCAGACAGATGGTCAGTCAGAGAGGACTATTCAGACCCTGGAGGATATGTTGAGGGCGTGTACGATGGATTTTAAGGGATCATGGGATGATCACCTGCCCCTAGCAGAGTTTGCGTACAATAACAGCTATCATGCGAGTATTGGAATGGCACCTTTTGAGGCTCTATATGGTAGGAGGTGTAGATCCCCTGTAGCTTGGGAAGAGGTCGGTGACAGAAAGATAAATGCTCCCGAGCTTGTTGAGCAAGCCGTACAGAGTGTGAAACTCATATGTGAGAGGTTACGGGCTGCACAGAGTAGACAGAAAAGCTACGAGGATGTGCGTAGACGGCCACTCGAGTTTGAGGTTGGTGATGCAGTATTTCTGAGAGTATCACCGAGCAAGGGTATCATGCGATTTGGGAAGAAAGGGAAATTGAGTCCTCGATACATAGGACCATTCGAGATTCTTGAGAGAGTGGGAGAGGTAGCCTACAGATTGGCATTACCCCCACAGATGTCCGGAATACACAATGTTTTTCATGTATCTATGTTGAGGAAGTACCACCCGGACCCTTCTCATGTTATAGAGTATGATGAGATGGACATACAGGAGGACATGAGCTACACTGAGGAACCCGTCCGGATTCTCGATAGAAAGGAGAAGGTACTGAGAACCAAGAGCATCCCATTAGTGAAAGTTTTGTGGAAACATCACTCAATGGAAGAGGCAACGTGGGAACTAGAGAGCCTCATGAAGGAGAAATACCCCCATCTATTTTGACTAGTTGAGTTGAATTTGGAGGACCAAATTCTTTTAAGGTGGGGAGGATGTGAGATCTGAGAATTTCAGACATATTTAATGATGTAATAATAAATTGAAGTGTAATTTATTGAGCTAAGTGAATTGTGGGAATTATAATTGGAGATTTATATGTTAAGTGTGTAAAATGAGCATGATCCATGAGGACAGATCGATCTGGGAGAAGGAGAGATCGATCTGGTGAGTTAAAAATGATGAGGAAGGGGAAATTTGAGGAGCAGATCGATCTCCAATGGAAGAGATCGATCTCCTTATGAATCTGTTTGAGAAGGGATCGATCTCATGAGGAAGAGATCGATCTCCAAATGAATCTGTTTGAGAGAAGATCGATCTCATGAGGAGGAGATCGATCTCCAAATGCTTCTGTTTGGGGAGAAGATCGATCTCCTTAGGAGCAGATCGATCTCATAAAGCCATAAAGAGATCGATCTCACCCCTCGACAGATCGATCTCCTAGGCATAAAATTACCCAGATCGTCCCCAAATTTCAAACACAGATCGATCTCAGCAAGAGGCAGATCGATCTCCTACCTCCAGTCTATATAAGGAACCTGTGTTTTCTCCTGAAATTTCACTTTCTCTCTCTTCCAAACCTCCATTTTTCCGAAAACCTAGTTTCTCACTCCTCCAAATCCCCCATTTCCGGCCGAATCAGCTATTGTGGTAAGAAGGAAAGTTGTTCCTCATCAAAGGGAGAACAACATACTTGGAAATCGAAGGACGAATCGGATCGAGGCGTGAGTTGTGCGTCTCACAAGCTTTGGGTAATTTCTAAACCTCGATCTTGATATTTGAGCTGATTTTGATGTTATTGGTGGTTGTAATTGTGTTGAAATAGTTGAGGAATGATTAGGGATTGATGAGATTGTAATGTAGTTGGATTAATGTTGATATTTGGAAATTGTGGCAATTTTGAGAATTGTGCTATAAACGGAAATATAGACAATGTGGAGAATTAGCCTAGATAATTGGCATGAGGAATGTAGGATATTGGGATATTGTGAATAGAGTTGTAGTTTAGGGTTGAGTTACGAGAAATCAAGAGAATTGAGGTGTTAGGAGCAATTATGCTCGATTTTGAGAATTGAGGCTTATGTGATGTGGAGTATTAATGTTTTAACATCGTTTGGACAGCTCGGGAGTTCCAGAGTGGAATGCGAGACTAGTCCATGATACGGGGGAAACGATTGCACTATACGAGGTGCAAAGAGGTAAGGGAAAACTAAACCATTTTGTGTATGTATTTTGATGAATTGTTAGCATGAACCATGATTTGAGAATACAAGCATGTTTTGTGTTGTGATGTAATTGCACACGGTTTTTATAGCCGGTTGGAGCCCATTATTTTATGAGTTTATAAGCTAAGTGTGAAATTGCTTTATAAACCTTTGAGTTGCGTGAAAAGTAAATTGGACTCTACGTTAAGGCGATATTGAGATTTGAGAAAATGTGTGCGTGTTTTGCCGGTTGGAACTCGGTTTTAATATGTTTTGTGTTGAGTACACAAATGTTTTAAATGAGTTTTTAAGAGAAAACCATTATGAGTTCTACGTGAAGGCATAACGTTTTATAAGATAATGGCTAATGAGTGAGACTTAGGCGTGTCATGTTGAATACACATCGGGCATTGCTCTGGTAGCGTATAAGACCGAGAGAGTGGGCCGCCTGGGAACCGACCCAGGGACCACAGGCCTTATTCTGGTAACATGTAAGTCCGATTATTCCTCCGCTCTGGTAGCGTTGGGAGGCATTGCTCTGGTAGCATGTAAGACCGAGAGAGTGGGCCGCCTGGGAACCGACCCAGGGACCACGTGTCAGTGTGCATTAGGCGAGGCATTGCTCTGGTAGCAAGTAAGGCCGGGCCTTGTTCTGGTAACATATAAGTCCAATATACTTTGCACACGACCATATTGTCGACGTTCCCTCTATACGAGGATGCCTGGGATGCGCACCCAGAGGAGCTTATATATATATTTGATGTGCCATGACGAATTTTAATTGAGTTTTATTGCCTAGTCTCGTTTTACACATGAGTTGTGTTTTGTGACCTTGTCACGTGTGAATTACTGAGGTGATTTTTATCACATATTTGAGAACAGCCATTATTGCATATATTTACACATGCTTGTGAGTGCTCGGTGTAGAGCCTTTTATCTTCATGTTTTCACATGATTTAACGAGTTATGAGATAATGTTTTGAGAACTTTCATGCTACGATTTCAAATGAGCTTTATAAACAAATACATATTTGTGACGTGTGAATTGGTTTATATAACTGAGTCCCTTACCCCCCTGACTGAGCGATTTAGAAGCTCACCCTGTTTTCCTTTCCCCCCCAGAGTTCTTCAAGTGAAAGAGGGTCTCTCTGCGGCGTACGGAGTAGTGGCTAGTGGAGGACTTGAGCTCCAGGCCCTATATATTGTATTTGAGGTATATTTTATCTTTTCATGTACCCAGACTATTAATGTGATTACAGACACTTGATGTATATCATTATATGGGATGTATTAGGATTAATTAACTTGGAATTGAGTAATGTATATGATTCAATATACACTATGTTGTGATGAGATCCTGAGGCATGATAATTATGATGATGTATGACACTGCACAGGAATGCACCTTTAATTGCGAATTAACGAGTAAAAAGTTTTAAATTGGCCCTATTTTTCGCAAATTTTTGGGGCGTGACAGAGTTTTCTTATTATCAGAGCTTAGGGTGTCTAGTACTGTCAGTGTCGGTTAAGTGAAATAGAATACATCCCAAGTGTCTGTAATAGTCTAGTCATGAACTGAAATTGAGGATTGAGATTTCAATCGATTTTGATATGTACGCGCAGGAGACGAGTTGAGATAGAGAATGAGTAAACGACGAGGTCGTTCGAGGAGGCAGGCAGAGTCCCCTCCACCACCTGTCCCACAACCAGAGAGTCCTAACTCTCGATTTAATCGGATTGAGACCGATGTGAGGCAAGGTTTCGAGCAGATGGCAACGCTATTCGCGCAACACTTTGGAGTTAATGCCTCGGATACTACCCCTACACCACCACCAGGACCTCCCATACCCCCAGTGCCTCCCGTCACTCAGCCTGAGGACAGAAGTAAGGTCCGACTAAAGGAATTTCTAAAGATGAATCCACCCGCATTTAGGGGAAAGAAGGATCCTACAGAGGCTGAGGAGTGGTTGACGGAGTTGAGAGTTATATTTGATTTACTGGGATGCACCGATGCTGAGAGAGTCAGTATGAGTGCCTATATGCTGAAAGGGAGAGCTCGAGATTGGTGGAGTACTACCCAGGGTATCTTGATGTCCCGCCAGGATGTGATTGGTTGGGAAGAGTTCCAGACAGCTTTTAGAACCCAATATGTACCACGAGCCGCCCAGAGAAGGAAACAGGCCAAGTTTTTGAGTCTGGTACAGGGTGACATGTCGGTGGATGACTATGAGAGCCAGTTCACCGCACTACTGAGATATGACCCAGAGACCTTCAAGAGTGAAGAGCTCCGCACAGAGAAGTTTGTGTATGGGTTGAAGCCCGTCATTAGAGATAGATTGATGGGGCTATGTATTACTGAGTTTGGAGATGCTCTGAGACTAGCACAAGAGGTTGAAAGAGGAATCGAAATGGTACAATCCCAGCATGAGCTCAGAGCAGTGCATAAAGATAAGGGCAAGAGGCCAGCGATTTTCCAAACAGAGGCTCGGAGAGGTTCCTTCAGGAGAGGAAGGATTGAGGTACAGAAGGACAGATTGGAGAGACCCAGAGCCTATCCTACTATCAAGGAGACCCCTCGATATGTCAGGCCTGAGACAAGGTTTTGTAGAGACTGTGGCCGATCGCATGAGGGAAGTTGTACTGGGTCGATCCATGGGTGTTTTAGATGTGGTGACATGGGTCACAGAGTGAAAGACTGTCCCCAACCTCAGATACCACATGCTCCGGAGCCCGCTAGACAACAGCCTCAGAGAGTGGATCCCCAGAGACGGGCCACTGCGGCAGAGAAAGGGAAGAAACCTGTGGCACAGGGACGTGTGTTTGCCCTGGATAAGGAGACCGCAGACACGTCAGCGGAAACTATAAGAGGTACACTCTCTGTCTGTAATTATGAGCCTCATGTGTTGATTGATTCAGGATCCACGCATTCGTTTATTTCTAAGCACTTTGCATGTAGATTAAACTTGAAGTTTGAACCTCTAGAATATATACTACATGTAAATACCCCTATGCGTGAATCCCAGAGAACTGAGTTAATCTGTAGAGGGTGTGAGAATAAGGTGGGAGATAGAGTGATGTTAGCAGATCTAATCATGTTGAGTATACATGGGTTTGATGTAATTCTGGGAATGGATTGGTTGGCGACCAATCGAGTGAGTTTAGACTGCTACACTAAGATTGTAACTTTCTCCCTACCTGAACCTTACAGTGTACGGTTGAGATATTGAGGAAATGATTATGTGGAATTCTAGTAAGTCATTTGAGAATTTTAACATTATTTTGGAGAATATTAAATATGATTATTTATGCGAAGGTTATGAGACACTCATCTCAGACGATGAGCGGGAACATCCGAGGATTGAGGATATACCTATGGTTTGTGAATTTCTGGATGTTTTCCCAGATGAATTGCCAGGTTTACCACCAGAGAGAGAGCTGGAGTTTACCATTGATTTGGTACCAGATACTCAGCCGATCTCTAAACCTCCCTACAGGATGGCATTAGTGGAACTTGAGGAATTGAAGAAACAACTACAGGAGTTATTGGATCAAGGGTTTATTAGACCCAGTGTTTCACCGTGGGGAGCGCCAGTACTGTTTGTTAAGAAGAAGGATGGTAGTCTCAGATTATGTGTGGACTACCGGCTATTGAATAAAGCCACGGTGAAGAATAAATATCCGCTGCCCAGGATTGACGATCTACTTGATCAGCTGAGAGGGGCATCAGTCTTTTCTAAGATTGATTTGAGATCGAGCTATCACCAATTGAGGATTAGGGAAGAAGATATTCCAAAGACGGCCTTCAGGACAAGGTATGGCCATTACGAATTTCTGGTGATGTCCTTTGGATTGACGAACGCCCCTGCAGCATTTATGAGATTGATGAACGAGGTGTTCAGAGACTATCTGGATAAGTTTGTGATAGTCTTTATCGATGATATCCTGGTGTACTCTCGGTCGTATGAGGAGCATGCACAGCATTTGTGGTTAGTACTTCAGATACTCCGAGATAAGCAATTGTACGGAAAGCTTAGTAAGTGTGAGTTTTGGCTGAACCGGATAGCTTTCCTTGGGCATGTAGTCTCAGAGGAAGGAGTATCAGTGGATCCGAGTAAAATAGCAGCTGTGCTTAATTGGGAGAGACCGAGGACAATGACTGAGGTACGAAGCTTCCTTGGTTTGGCAGGGTATTACAGGAGATTTGTGGAAGGATTTTCAAGGATTGCCGCTCCTTTAACTAAGCTCACGCGTAAGGAGACTCCATTTACATGGACTGATCAATGTGAGCTCAGTTTTTAGGAATTAAAAAGGAGATTGACAACGGCACCTGTGTTAACTATCCCTGAGGGATCAGGAGGATTCTCGGTGTATAGTGATGCATCTCATCAAGGATTGAGGTGTGTGCTTATGCAGCACGGAAGAGTGGTCGCATATGGATCGCAACAACTGAAAGACCATGAGCGGAATTATCCCACGCATGATTTGGAGTTAGCCGCTGTGGTATTTGCTTTGAAGATCTGGCGACATTACTTATATGGGGAAAGATTCCAGATCTTCACTGATCACAAGAGTTTGAGATATCTCTTTGATCAGAAAGAGTTAAACATGAGACAAAGGAGATGGATGGAACTCCTTAAGGATTATGACTGCGAGATTCTTTATCATCCGGGTAAGGCGAATGTGGTTGCTGATGCCCTGAGCAGGAAGAGTATGATATCTGCTATGATGATCAGGGAATGGGATTTGTTAGAGCAGTTCGCCGAACTTCGGATCAGAGTTAAAGAGATAGAGACTGGATTTTTGGCTAGCCTGCGGATAGAGCCCAGGATCATGGATCAGATTAGAACTGGGCAGCGCAGTGATCAGAGATTGATAGATATGGTTAGCCAAGCTGAGCAGAGTTCGCAGTCGGATCTCACCATCAGTGAGGATGGATTGTTGAGATTCAGAGGACGGATTTGTGTACCGGACGATGATACCCTAAAGAGATAGATACTGAGAGAATCCCACTGCTCGCGATACACCATGCACCCAGGAAGTACTAAGATGTACCGAGACTTGAGAAAGGTGTATTGGTGAAGTGGTATGAAGTGAGACGTGGCAGAGTATGTGGCCAGGTGTTTAGTATGCCAGCAAGTGAAAGCTGAGCATCGGAAGCCCGGAGGACTACTACAGCCCTTACCTGTACCTACATGGAAATGGGAGCATGTCACTATAGACTTTATTATGGGTTTACCGAGGACCCGGAGAGGTCGTGACGTGATATGGGTCATTGTGGATAGATTGACCAAGAGTGCCCACTTCCTTGCCATCAAGAGCACAGATACTGTGGATGCCTTAGCTGAACTGTATGTCAGCGAGATAGCTAGATTACATGGGGCTCCAGTGAGTATTACTTCTGATAGAGATTCCCTGTTTACTTCCAGATTTTGGACCCAGTTTCAGGAGTCCATGGGATCTCGATTGAGTTTTAGTACCGCCTATCATCCTCAGACAGATGGTCAGTCAGAGAGGACTATTCAGACCCTGGAGGATATGTTGAGGGCGTGTACGATGGATTTTAAGGGATCATGGGATGATCACCTGCCCCTAGCAGAGTTTGCGTACAATAACAGCTATCATGCGAGTATTGGAATGGCACCTTTTGAGGCTCTATATGGTAGGAGGTGTAGATCCCCTGTAGCTTGGGAAGAGGTCGGTGACAGAAAGATAAATGCTCCCGAGCTTGTTGAGCAAGCCGTACAGAGTGTGAAACTCATATGTGAGAGGTTACGGGCTGCACAGAGTAGACAGAAAAGCTACGCGGATGTGCGTAGACGGCCACTCGAGTTTGAGGTTGGTGATGCAGTATTTCTGAGAGTATCACCGAGCAAGGGTATCACGCGATTTGGGAAGAAAGGGAAATTGAGTCCTCGATACATAGGACCATTCGAGATTCTTGAGAGAGTGGGAGAGGTAGCCTACAGATTGGCATTACCCCCACAGATGTCCGGAATACACAATGTTTTTCATGTATCTATGTTGAGGAAGTACCACCCGGACCCTTCTCATGTTATAGAGTATGATGAGATGGACATACAGGAGGACATGAGCTACACTGAGGAACCCGTCCGGATTCTCGATAGAAAGGAGAAGGTACTGAGAACCAAGAGCATCCCATTAGTGAAAGTTTTGTGGAAACATCACTCAATGGAAGAGGCAACGTGGGAACTAGAGAGCCTCATGAAGGAGAAATACCCCCATCTATTTTGACTAGTTGAGTTGAATTTGGAGGACCAAATTCTTTTAAGGTGGGGAGGATGTGAGATCTGAGAATTTCAGACATATTTAATGATGTAATAATAAATTGAAGTGTAATTTATTGAGCTAAGTGAATTGTGGGAATTATAATTGGAGATTTATATGTTAAGTGTGTAAAATGAGCATGATCCATGAGGACAGATCGATCTGGGAGAAGGAGAGATCGATCTGGTGAGTTAGAAATGACGAGGAAGGGGAAATTTGAGGAGCAGATCGATCTCCAATGGAAGAGATCGATCTCCTTATGAATCTGTTTGAGAAGGGATCGATCTTATGAGGAAGAGATCGATCTCCAAATGAATCTGTTTGAGAGAAGATCGATCTCATGAGGAGGAGATCGATCTCCAAATGCTTCTGTTTGGGGAGAAGATCGATCTCCTTAGGAGCAGATCGATCTCATAAAGCCATAAAGAGATCGATCTCACCCCTCGACAGATCGATCTCCTAGGCATAAAATTACCCAGATCGTCCCCAAATTTCAAACACAGATCGATCTCAGCAAGAGGCAGATCGATCTCCTACCTCCAGTCTATATAAGGAACCTGTGTTTTCTCCTGAAATTTCACTTTCTCTCTCTTCCAAACCTCCATTTTTTTGAAAACCTAGTTTCTTACTCCCCCAAATCCCCCATTTTCGGCCGAATCAGCTATTGTGGTAAGAAGGAAAGTTGTTCCTCATCAAAGGGAGAACAACATACTTGGAAATCGAAGGACGAATCGGATCGAGGCGTGAGTTGTGCGTCTCACAAGCTTTGGGTAATTTCTAAACCTCGATCTTGATATTTGAGCTGATTTTGATGTTATTGGTGGTTGTAATTATGTTGAAATAGTTGAGGAATGATTAGGGATTGATGAGATTGTAATGTAGTTGGATTAATGTTGATATTTGGAAATTGTGGCAATTTTGAGAATTGTGCTATAAACGGAAATATAGACAATGTGGAGAATTAGCCTAGATAATTGGCATGAGGAATGTAGGATATTGGGATATTGTGAATAGAGTTGTAGTTTAGGGTTGAGTTACGAGAAATCAAGAGAATTGAGGTGTTAGGAGCAATTATGCTCGATTTTGAGAATTGAGGCTTATGTGATGTGGAGTATTGATGTTTTAACATCGTTTGGATAGCTCGGGAGTTCCAGAGTGGAATGCGAGACTAGTCCGTGATACGGGGGAAACGATTGCACTATACGAGGTGCAAAGAGGTAAGGGAAAACTAAACCATTTTGTGTATGTATTTTGATGAATTGTTAGCATGAACCATGATTTGAGAATACAAGCATGTTTTGTGTTGTGATGTAACTGCACACGGTTTTTATAGCCGGTTGGAGCCCATTATTTTATGAGTTTATAAGCTAAGTGTGAAATTGCTTTATAAACCTTTGAGTTGCGTGAAAAGTAAATTGGGCTCTACGTTAAGGCGATATTGAGATTTGAGAAAATGTATGCGTGTTTTGCCGGTTGGAACTCGGTTTTAATATGTTTTGTGTTGAGTACACAAATGTTTTAAATGAGTTTTTAAGAGAAAACCATTATGAGTTCTACGTGAAGGCATAACGTTTTATAAGATAATGGCTAATGAGTGAGACTTAGGCGTGTCATGTTGAATACACATCGGGCATTGCTCTGGTAGCATATAAGACCGAGAGAGTGGGCCGCCTGGGAACCGACCCAAGGACCACAGGCCTTGTTCTGGTAACATGTAAGTCCGATTATTCCTCCGCTCTGGTAGCGTTGGGAGGCATTGCTCTGGTAGCATGTAAGACCGAGAGAGTGGGCCGCCTGGGAACCGACCCAGGGACCACATGTCAGTGTGCATTAGGCGAGGCATTGCTCTGGTAGCAAGTAAGGCCGGGCCTTGTTCTGGTAACATATAAGTCCAATATACTTTGCACACGACCATATTGTCGACGTTCCCTCTATACGAGGATGCCTGGGATGCGCACCCAGAGGAGCTTATATATATATTTGATGTGCCATGACGAATTTTAATTGAGTTTTATTGCCTAGTCTCGTTTTACACATGAGTTGTGTTTTGTGACCTTGTCACGTGTGAATTACTGAGGTGATTTTTATCACGTATTTGAGAACAGCCATTATTGCATATATTTACACATGCTTGTGAGTGCTCGGTGTAGAGCCTTTTATCTTCATGTTTTCACATGATTTAACGAGTTATGAGATAATGTTTTGAGAACTTTCATGCTACGATTTCGAATGAGCTTTATAAACAAATACATATTTGTGACGTGTGAATTGGTTTATATAACTGAGTCCCTTACCCCCCTTACTGAGCGATTTAGAAGCTCACCCTGTTTTCCTTTCCCCCCCAGAGTTCTTCAAGTGAAAGAGGGTCTCCCTGCGGCGTACGGAGTAGTGGCTAGTGGAGGACTTGAGCTCCAGGCCCTATATATTGTATTTGAGGTATATTTTATCTTTTCATGTACCCAGACTATTAATGTGATTACAGACACTTGATGTATATCATTATATGGGATGTATTAGGATTAATTAACTTGGAATTGAGTAATGTATATGATTCAATATACACTATGTTGTGATGAGATCCTGAGGCATGATAATTATGATGATGTATGACACTGCACAGGAATGCACCTTTAATTGCGAATTAACGAGTAAAAAGTTTTAAATTGGCCCTATTTTCCGCAAATTTTCGGGGCGTGAAGGGTGTTTACCCGAGTTCGAACCACTGAGGAGGCGTTCTGAGGGGAATTTCCCCAAATGAAACAAAGCCGTGCGGGCCTCGGCCCAAAGCGGACAATACGTGGATGTTGTTGGCGTTGTTGGACCACCCGTTGTTAGACCACTAACGTTGTCGATGGGCCTTGCGGGTCAGTGGACCTGGGCTTGGTTGCCATGGCCGTTGGCAGGGGTTGGCAGGGCAGGGGTTGGCCGTCACACTGTATAACGGCAATAACCAGGACTATGGCCATATGTGTCCTCGGGAGTTTCTCAGCTACACGGATCCTAGTGTGCGGGTTCTCCCCATGATCGGGAACCGCCCGGGAGGTGGGTCAATCCAACCCGTCAGTCTTATCCGATCCCATGCATCCGAAGATGCTAACGTATCACAAAGATACCAAGTATCACAAAGATACCAACATATGCAAAATAACACACGGTACATCGTACTCCATGCTACTTGCACGGTACATCGTACTCCGTGGACCCATTGTAACGGCCAACCCCTGCCCTGCCAACCCCTGCCAACGGCCATGGCAACCCCTTTTAGGCCCATCGACAACGCTGGTGGTCTAACAATGGGTGGTCCAACAACGCTACGCATGTGACGGCCGACCCCTGCCCGGCCAACCCCTGCCAACGGCCATGGCAACCCCTCTTAGGCCCATCGACAACGCTGGTGGTCTAACAACGGGTGGTGCAACATCGTCAACAATTCCACGTATTGTCCGCTTTGGGCCGAAGCCCGTACGGCTTTGTTTTATTCGGGGTCATCCTTGCTTAAGGGCCTTTTCCCCTGATGCCATGTCTCAAAACGCACGTGCGGGCCAATTTAATCGGTGACACACAGTCTACCCGATGCTCCAAGCACGGCTTATCGTATGATCTCTGAAAAGTAGTGCGAGCGGTGCTCTAACACTATCGGTAAATCGAGTAAAACTAGTGCGAGCTAAGCTCTAGCACTCTGTATGTAAATCATGTGAAAATCTGGTGCGAGTTAGACTCTAGCACCGTGTCACGAAAAAGCATGTGAAATCTGGTGCGAGTTATACTCTAGCACCTATGCATGTAAAACTCTAGTGCGAGCTCTCGCTCCAGCACTAATGCATGCATCACACAAATCAAACATCGTGCGAGCTGAGCTCTAGCACGTCACATGTAAATAAAAACACGTAGGCGGCTCTGTTTCCTCAAAACAGTTTTCAAAACAATTTTATCGTTGAAACTATGAAATGCTGTGCATTTTTTTCTTTCAAGGTGAGCCAGCCTACTCATGCATGTGTTAAAATACCTCCAGAACGAGCAGGAACCTCTTGTCCTTGCTCCTCCCAATTTTTCCTAATTTGTAAGTTCTACCCTTAACAAAGGGTATTTTTAGTAATTTGCCCATTCGGGGCACTAAAATTATTATTCGACCTCTAGACCCTTCAGATAAATTTTAAAGACTGCAAGTGAACTTAAAATTGCGTAAAGTTACCTCTAGCAGTCCACAGAATTCCCTTACCTTATTTTCCTGTCGAGTCTGACCTTTTCTTTTCCACTGTTGTCACGTCGCGCAGTCCGTTATGCTCCCAATCAAATGCCCGGAACTGCGTATCAATATTCCTCAGGTCAGATAACATACAATTTAGTTGCATTTAATACTCTCTGAGCTTAATTTAAATCGTTGGGCCCATTTACCCCTATTGGGCCCGATTGCACCTTAATGGGCCTTAATCGGCCTTAAGCCCGTTTTTCACTAAATTCTCACTTTATCGAGGCCTATTGGGCTCATTGGGCCCACCAATAATTTATTGGGCCTCGTTCTAGCTTATTGGGCCTCGACCCATTTTAGCCCTTTTTATATTCATTTATTCCATTCTTCAGGTATACCGAGCTTATACAGCTTTCTAATAATTATCGGGCTTCATTCCAAATTCATTGGATAGCCCGTATACCATTTACGGCAATTATATTATGATTCCGAATAATATCCCTTCCTACGCGAAATTAATCCATAATTCCATAAAATAATTAAAACTCGGTATTTAAAGAACTCTAATTGCCGAAATTAAATTATACTTACCCGATACGATGCGGGGTACGAGAATCAGAGCTCGATCGGCTCTCGTTCGGTTTCCGTCGTGAAGCTGCACAATTAGGTAAATCCGGATTATTTTCCATTAAAATAATATTAAATTAAATTTTCGGAATTTACCCGTAGGTCAATTTCGACCCTCGGTCAACTTACCCGAACCTCGAGTCGTCCCCGATAATTTCTTTCCCTTTTTCCCCTTTTTCCTTTCTTTTCTTTCCTTTTCTTTCCTTTTCCTTTCTTTTCTTTCCCCTTTTCCTTCCTTTTCCCTCCTTTTTCCTTCCCTTTCCTTTCGGCCAAACGACACCGTTCACTGCCACTTGCCGTCGCCGGCGTTTCCGACGGTCTCACCGGCCAAGATCGGTCTCAAAAGAACCGGCTTCCTCCCCTGAGTGCGTCGGTGGTCTCCTTTTCTGCCCAGTCGCGGCGGTTCGTCGGCAATCACACCGTTTCTCCCTCGGATTTTCGAAGCTCCGATCGGTCTGCTCCGGCCACCTGACGGCGCGATTCCGGTGCCCACGTGTTCGCCGAACTCTCCTCTTCCTCCTGGTACTTTCGTCGGACGCGGACGGTCGCCGATGTGTGGGGATCGGTGGTCGGTTCTCACGGGTCGGCTATCGGTTTTTGTTTCTTCTTCTTTTCGGGTTTTTCCCGATTTCAGCCTTTTTTTTGTTTTATTTTTATTATTTTTATTATTATTATTATTTATTTTAATTATTTTACTATTCAATAAAATACTCCATAAAATCCCAAAATATCTACCTTATATTATTTTTATTCTACTTTAATTTATTTAATTTAAATTTAATTTATTAATTATATTTTTCTCTAAATTTCGATATTATTTCTTCACGTTTTTCGAGATATCGTTTCGGTAATTTTTTCGATATTTTTAAAATTTTCGAATCTTGATCAATCGACCCAAAATTTATAATTTCCTTATTATCGATCAAGACATTTTACATCCGTATTTTTAATTAAAATTTTCTTATCTTCCTAACACCGGGTTTTGGTATTTTTACCATTTTACCCCTGCTCTTGTTTCGGAATCAATTTAACCTGACCTTCCTTCATACATCCCTCATCTTTTCTTATTTAATTTTTGTATTTAATTAAATTCGGGTCTTACAGCACCCCTGATTGAGCTTGGGTTCATGGAGTACGTTGTACCATGTATATCACATAGAGTACGCTGTACCGTAGGGATTGTTGGAGTAGAGTGGCATTAGCCACGAGGCAGCAAGCCTTGCCCTCATAATCCTGATGTTATGCTGTTCTGGCGAGTAGGACCGACTCACCTCCCGTTTCAGGTGTGATACCCTGCACACTAGGATCTATGTAGCCAGGGATCACGAGGTTATGGCCATAGTCCTAAATGTTACCGATATAGTCACCTACATATCTTGCATGATAAATCATTTGGTTTTGATAGATCAGGGTAGACCCGATGGAGGGGTCAGGCTTCGATCTTCTTATGAATTCGATTTAGACTTGATTTTCCCATAGAGGAATTGGATGAAACTTTCATGACTTGTAACCCTGTGAGAAGGGTGAATTTTATAACGAAAATTTTAAAATAAATTATTTTGTTGAAATGGATTTGATTCCTTGAGTGTATCATATTTTAACCAAGATGGGGTGTTTTAAAACGTATTGATTCATTTGAGCATGAGATGTTTTCACATGAGAATCATTCCATGTTTTAATATGCCGATTTCCTATTTTAGAACAGATGATACTTATATATCTATGGCATATATATATATATATCCTGATTTCCTATCAACATGTAGATAGTATAGCTATCTACCCGTTTATATTATTGCCTTACTGAGCATGTGGAGCTCACCCTTTCATTTTCCACCCACTTTCAGAGTTTTCACCATAGAGATAGTGGGTGTAGAGAGTAGACGGTATAACAGATTATCTGTGGTTCCCATCGACTGTCAAGTATACACCATGTATAGAATTTTATATTAGTATGCTTACAGCACAGTATTGTATATGAAGGAATATTTGGGGTGTAAATATAGAATCATGTGATGTATAAAACATATCGACCACTCTATTATATGATAAATGATATCAGTATGTATGTATACGTGTGATATTTCTTAATGGTTAAATGGTATATCGATATTGATTCACAGCCCGACCTGTTCAGAGAGATATGTTTTCAAAAACAAAAAATTTGTACTGATTTTTGGTAAGTATTGGGTCGTGACAGTAAAAGTGGTATCAGAGCGAGGGTCAGTCGGACGTGAATCAATATCGATAAGTATGCAATTAAGAGTTAGAGTTGGTCGGATTAGAGTCAGTAGTGGTCGTTAAGGAAAATTACATCCCTCTTAGTACTGTGTTGTATGAGATGTCAAAGTGTATACTAGATGGGAACTAAATTAACAAATGAATTTGGATTACAAGAATTACATTATGTCGGTCACTCGCAGTGGAAAAGGGGCTAGTACACGTGCTAGAGACTGTAGGGGCAGGCTTGGAGGCCGTGGTGATGGTATACAGACTGGTCAGGTACCCGAGGGTACTGCTGTGAGACCAGATGAGAGTGAGGCATGCTTCGTTAGACTTGAGTGAAGTATTGAGAGCCTGGCTACGATTGTAGTGCAGCAGGCAGTGCTTGGGGCTAGGGATAGACGAGATTCGACGGGACAGGCAGCAGCTGATCCTGAGATGTCGACACAGGCCGCAGAGTTACTCGAGTTTCAGGCTCAGGCTGCAGAGGTAGTGAGACCTCAGCCAGCTCAAGATGCTGGATATGAGTGTGACCTTGATAGATTTAGAAACTTTCAGAAGTTTAGACCTCCATTCTTCCATGGGAAGAAGGACCCAGTAGTAGCAGAGGATTGGGTGTATCAGATGGAGAAGCTATATAGGCTTTTCAGGTGCACTACTACCAAGAGGGTTGCTTTTGCCGTATTTGTATTTCAGGGAGCGACAGAGCATTGGTGGAGATCTATCGAGCCTATTTTGAGAGCTTGACATGCCGAGGTCACATGGGAGATATTTTTGGATGCCTTTAGGAGGCAATATGTTCCCACTACTGCACAGTGGAAGTTGAGGATGGAGTTTATGAGTTTGGTTTAGGGGAACCAATCTATTGATGAGTATGAGACTCGATTCATCTCTTTGGGGAGATATGATTTAGAGACGATGGGCAGAGATGATCGAAAGGTCCAGAAGTTTATAGATGGACTGAGACCAGCCATCATATCTCAGTTGGCTCCCTTTGATGTTTCGACTTGTGAGGAGGCAGTACATAGAGCTTAGTTGTGTGCGTAGGATTATGAGAGAAACGTCTCTAAGTCAGGAAAGATCAGTAGGAGTCGAGACAGAGATCGGAAGAGACCCAGGATAGATAGATTTGTTAGGAGAGGGGTACGACTCTCTAATAAGAGGCCGAAGATTGAGGAGGTTTAGGAGAGGATAGCTAGAACCCCCTGTTCATCCGACTTTACCACCAGCTAGAAGCATTGTCATTGGAGGACCACGCCCTACTATTGATCGATGTAGGTGATGTGGCAGATATCATGGTTCCAGACCTTGTCCAGTGCCTATAGCTATAATAGTATGTTATCGTTGTGGGAGGCCAGAGCATGTGGTGAGAAATTACCCAGAGAGACCAGACACTACCCCACAGAAGGGCAAGGAGCCAAAGATAGCTCTAGTACATGTTCCTGCTCAGAGGAGGAGAGCTACCACTAAGGAGAAAAGGAAGCAAGTGATGGGTACAGGGTGAGTTCATGCCTTGGACCAGGATACAGCAGACCAATCGTCAGATGTGGTGAAAGGTACCATCCTAACCTTTGATTTAGAACCGTATGTTCTGATTGATCTTGGTGCCACGCATTCATTAGTATCACCTTCATTTGCATATAAATTGCTAAGTATGTAAAGCCTATTCCTCTGAGTAGTAAACTGTTAATACTTACCCTCATAAACACTAGTCAGCTAGTAGAGTATGTAGTCAGGAACTGTAAGTTGAAAGTCGGGGAAAAAGAAATGTCAGCCGACCTTATTGTGATGTATATGAGGGACTTCGATGTAATACTAGGAATGGATTAGTTGGGTGCCAATCATGTTGTGTTAGATTGCTTTTCTAAGACGTTAACCTTTAATACCCCCGAAAGATGTGTTGTAAAATTTCCTTGAAAAGTAATAAAATCAGTGGTTGTTCTAAATGGAGCAATGA
Source organism: Firmiana major (assembly GCA_033439115.1). Lineage (NCBI taxonomy): Eukaryota > Viridiplantae > Streptophyta > Magnoliopsida > Malvales > Malvaceae > Firmiana > Firmiana major. The sequence goes on from CM065909.1 coordinate 37,666,611, forward strand.
ATTTTTGTTGATTTTATGATTTATATTTTGAAGGATTCATCACATATATGGTTGATACGGATCGGGTATGATCAAATTTGAGAGACATTCCAATGGTTAGGGAGTTTCCTGATGTCTTTCCAGATGATTTGCCAGGATTACCACTAGCCAGAGAGATGGAGTTTGGGATAGATTTGGTACCTGGTACTGAACCGATTTCTAGACCACCATATAAGATGGCTTCGATTGAGTTGGAGGAGCTGAGGAAGTAGTTACAGGATCTGTTTGAGAAGGGGTTTATTAGACCGAGTGTGTCGCCTTAGGGAGCTCCAGTCTTATTTGTGAAAAGAAAGATGGCAGCCTTCGATTGTGTATGGATTACAGATTGTTGAATAAGGCTACCATTAAGAACAAGTATCCCCTTCCACGCATTAACGATTTGTTGGATCAGATTCAGGGGGCACAAGTCTTTTCTAAGATTGATCTGAGGTCTTGGTATCATCAGTTGAGGATACGGAGAGAGGATGTGCCCAAGACAGCATTTAGGACCCGTTATGGTCATTATGAGTTTTTGGTTATGCCATTCGGGTTGACTAATGCCCCTGCAACATTTATGGCTTTGATGAACGATGTATTCAAGCCATACCTGGATCGGTTTGTGATTGTGTTTATTGATGATATTTTGGTATACTCCAGATCCAGGGAGGACCACGAGCAACACTTGAGGATAGTTCTATAGACCCTCAGAGAGAGACAGTTGTATGCCAAACTCAGTAAGTGTGACTTCTGGTTGGAGCAGATTTCTTTTCTAGGCCATGTGGTATCGAAGGATGGGGTGTCAGTAGACCCATCCAAGATAGAGGCAGTTGTTCAGTGGGAGCAGCCCAAGACAGTCACAAAGATTCAGAGTTTTCTTGGTTTGGCAGGATACTACAAGAGATTTGTTGAGGGTTTCTCCAGATTAGCTACTCCGTTGACACGTCTCACATGGAAGGATGTTGAGTTTGTGTGGGATGATGCCTGTGAGAGGAGGTTTCAGGAGCTGAAGCATCAGTTGACCACAGCTCCGGTTCTCACCATTCCTACCAGCTCAGGAGTTTTCTTGGTATATACAGATGCATCACATCAAGGACTGGGCTGTGTATTGATGCAAGATGAGAGGGTAGTTGCCTATGGATCTAGATAGTTGAAAGACCACGAGAGGAACTATCTGACCCATGATTTGGAGTTGACGGCCATAATGTTTACACTGAAGATATGGCGCCATTACTTATATGGTGAGCAGTTTCAAATTTTTATAGACCATAAGTTTCTGAAGTATTTATTCTCGCAGAAGGAGCTAAACATGAGACAGAGGAGGTGGCTCGAGCTCCTGAAGGATTATGATTGCGAGATATTATACCACCCGGGTAAGGCTAATGTAGTGGCTGATGCTTTGAGCTGGAAGAGCCTAGGGTTGGTATCATTTATGATGGTTCGGGAACATGACTTGCTAGAGCGGTTCGCGAGCTTCAGTTTGGACATAGCACCACCTGAGATTGACAGAGATGAGATTATTGCGAGCCTGAGGTTGGAGCCGGAGTTGATTGATCGTATCCGGCAGGCTTAGTAGAGTGATCAACGATGTATTGAGTTAATGAGTCAGGTTCAGGCAGGTGCAGATACTGATTTTAGATTGAGTACTGATGGATTACTGAGGTTTTGAGGTAGGATATGTGTTCCCGAGGATCCTGAGATTAGGAGGATGATTTTATCAAAGGCTCACTCAGAGAGGTATACAGTACATCCGGGGAGTACGAAGAAGTATCAGAATCTCCAAAGAGTTTATTGGTGGTCTAGGATGAAGAGAGACATAGCAGAATATGTCATGAGATGTCTCATCGGCCAGCAGGTAAAGGTAGAGCATCAGAAGCCTGCAAGATTATTACAGCCTCTATCGATACTGACATGGAAGTGGGGGCATGTCACCATGGATTTTGTGAAGGGATTACCGAGGACCCGCAGAGGTCACGATGCCATCTGGGTGATTGTGGATAGATTGATGAAGTCCTCCCATTTCTTAGTTATGAAAGCTACGAATGCTCTGAGTACATTGGCGAACTTATATGTTCGAGGGATTATCAGGCTACATGGCGTTCCAGTGAGCATTGTTTCTGATAGGGATGCCCACTTCACTTCCCATTTTTGGGAACACTTTCAAGAAGCGTTGGGGACCCAGTTGTGATTTAGCACCACTTTCCATCCTCAGATAGATGGTCAGTCAGAGAGGACTATACAGACTCTGGAGGATATGTTGAGAGCGTGTGTACTGGATTTTGGAGGCTCCTGGAATGATCATTTGCCATTAACCGAGTTCGCCTATAATAACAGTTATCACTCGAGTATCGAGATGGCATCGTATGAGGCACTGTATGGTCGCAGATGTCGTTCCCCTGTTGGATGGGAAGAGATTGGTGACAGACAGTTATTTGCTCCTGACTTGGTGTAGCAGGCCTCTGAGGATGTCAGATTGATATGCGATAGATTGCGGATAACTCAGAGCCGACAGAAGAGTTATGCTGACAGGAGACACAGACCACTAGAGTTTGTAGAGGGTGAGTCGGTGTTTTTAAGAGTTTCTCCTTCCAAGGGTATCATGAGGTTCGGTAAGAAAGGTAAACTGAGCCCTCGTTTTATTAGACCCTTTGAGATTCTGGAGCGAGTGGGAGATAAGGCCTATAGATTGGCATTGCCACCAGAGTTGGCAAGTGTACACAATGTCTTCCACGTTTCTATGCTTCGGAAGTATCATCCAAATCCGTCACATGTGATTCACTACGAGCCATTAGAGCTCAGTGACAGTATGACATATATTGAGAGACCGGTTTGGATTTTGGATAGGAAGGAGAAGGTATTGCGGTCCAAGACGATCTCCCTGGTGAAGGTTCAGTGGCAGTATCACGCTCCGGAGGAAGCTACTTAGGAGCTAGAGAGCATGATATAGGAGAAGTACCCGGAGTTGTTTATCGACTGATTTGGTTCTATTTTGGAGGACCAAACTCTTTTAGTGGGGGAGATTGTGAGATCCGCATCTTTGTATGACATTATTATATGTTAATGGATTCATAAGATGGTTGATTTAGATTTGATAAATGTGAATGAAACGAAATAACGTACGTAAAATTGCATAAGGATAAATCGGGAAAGTAGGGACCCAAATATTTAGTTAAAGGAATTTAATCGAGTTGACTGAAAATAAGGAATTTAAAATAGGAAAAAACTTGTGGGTTTATGAAGGAAAGTTGATTCAATTTAGTCCCGAACACGTGCAAGGGTAAAATGGTCAAAAGACCAAAATTCAAAATAAATTCGACAAGTAATTTTCATTTAAAATAAGGAATTTGCGAAATCTAGATTAATAACGAGGAAAATAATTAATTTCGAGTCCGATTGATCTAGATATGAATTTATTGGAATTATTCGAAATTAATTGAAATTTTTAATTCAAAAAATTATCCCGAAAATAATCGAAAAAATATACCGAAAAGACGAAAATAGACAAATAATTTTATTTATAGATGAAATGAATTAAATAATAATTTTTGGAGATATTTTGACTATTTTAATGGATTTTAATGATTAAAATATAATAAAATAAATTAATAAAAAAAGAAAAGAAAATCGAAAATCCTTTTTTCGAAGAGAGAGAAAACTAAAAACAAAACCTAATAGCCAACTCGATACCCCCAACGAGCCACCGGCGGCCGACGAACCCAGGTGACGGTCGGAGAATATAGAGGACTGTTCGGCGAATCCATCGGTACTGATAATGCGCGCTGACGACAACTATTTTTGACGAATCGACGAACGAAAAGCCGAGGAAGAAAACGCGTCGGTTCCGGCGATCCACGGCGTCCCAGCTTCGATTCGACCCAGTCGAGAGATCACCTGGCCGAGGCAGTTCTTTTGAGACCAGTGACGGCAGACGAAACGATCGGGAATGTCGACGATGGTGAAAGGACCAAAACGGCACAGTAGCCGGAAAGGGAAAAAGGAAAAAGGAAAAGAAAAAGAAAAGGAAAAAGAAAAAGAAAGAAAGGGGAAAAAGGAAAGAAAAATACTCGGGGACGATTCAAGATTCGGGTATGTGACCGAGGGTCGAGATTGACCTGCAGATAAATCTCGAGAATTCAATTTAATATTATATTAATGGAAAATAACCCGGATTTGCCTAATTGTGCAGTGCTACAACAAAGCTCGAACGAGAGCCGATTGAGCTCCGATTTTTGTACCCCGCATAGCATTAGGTAAGTACATTTTAATTACGACAATTTGAGTCCTTAAATGCAGAGTTAAGATTATTTTACGAATTTTACGGATTAATTCTGCATAAAAGAAATTATATTCAAAATTTTAAAGAAATTATTGTTAACAGTATTCGGGCTATCCAATGACTTTGGAACGAAGCCCGATGATTATTGATAAGCCAAATGAGCCCAGTAAATCCGAAGAAGGGATTTAATAAGTAAAACGGGCCCAGTGCTTTAGATTCGATCAGTAAGAGTGAAATACTGATATGTACATTTGAATTGAACCAATATGTTGTTATATGCAGCTCCGTAGACGAGCGAATTGGACTGAGAGACCTGGTACGGTCGAGACGGGATAAGCTCGCACGTGATTCCAGGTAAGGAAATTTTATGAGCACTTAGAGGTAGCTGTACGTAGTTTCGAGGGGATTTACATTACGTTAAATTCATTAGGCTACTCGAAAACAAAATAATAATTTTTGCGGAAAAATATGAAAATAGTGATAAATTACTATTTTACCCCCAGTTAGGAAAATCTCAAAAAGGGTAGTAAGGCTATGAAATTACATGAAATTCATGATTTTAATATTTTTGTGATGATATTGCTTTAATTCAAGCAATTTATGGATAGGTTGGCTATTATTTTATGTTTTAAGTTAAAAGGCACAAGTTAGGTGCCAGTTAATATTTATTTAACATGTTTTGATAAAATTGAGCCACCTATCAGTGTTAGATGAATTTTGATCATGCTGGAGTACTGCTCGTACTGGATTTTATATTTTAACTCATACACAGAGTGCTGGAGCCTTGCTCACACTATTTTACAGACTTATTTTTCATGACTATCGTACTGGAGTTTTTCTCATACAAGGTTTTCATTGAGTTTTTATACATATCTGTACTAGAGCAATGCTCGTACATGGATTATGATTGAATTTATAATTATTTTAAGTCATACAGGAGGGCTGCTCGTATGCAGATTTCATTGATTGCTATAAAACCGTGCAGGTGCTTCGCTCGCACGAAGGTTTTAGATATCATGTATATGTATGAAACCGTGCTGGAGTTTTCTCCTGTAGATTGTGTGTCATAGTGAGATGATATGCTCACACGTGCATACTGAGACAAAATTGACATGGGTGGATAAGACCTATTACAAGCACCCCTGATTAAGCTTAGGTTCATGGAGTACGTTGTACCATGTATGTCACATGGAGTACGCTGTACTGTGGGGATTGTTGGAGTGGAGTGGCATTAGCCACGATGTCGCAAGCCTTGCCCTTGCAATCCTGATGTTATGTTGTTCTGGCGGGTAGAACCGACCCACCTCTCGTTTCAGGTGTGATACCCTGCACACTAGGATCCGTGTAGCCAGGGATCATGAGGTTATGGCCATAGTCCTAAATGTTACCAATATAGTCACCTACATGTCTCGCATGATAAAATCATTTGGTTTTGATAGATCAGGGTAGACTCGAGGGAGGGGTCAGGCTTTGATCTTCTTATGAATTTGATTTAGACTTGATTTTCCAACAGAGGAATTGGATGAAACTTTCATGACTTGTAACCCTGTAAGAAGGGTGAATTTTATAATGAAAATTTTAAAATAAATTATTTTATTGAAATGGATTTGATTCTTTGAGTGTATCAAATTTTAACCAGATGGGGTGTTTTAAAACGTATTGATTCATTTGAGTATGAGATATTTTCACATGAGAATCATTCCATGTTTTAATATGTCGATTTCCTGTTTTAGAATAGATGATACTTATTTATATGGCATATCATTGTTTTTACCTCATGCTCACATATATCCTGATTTCCTATTAGCATGTAGATAGTATAGCTATCTATTTATATTATTTCCTTACTGAGCATGTGGAGCTCACTCTTTCATTTTCCACCCACTTTCAGAGTTTCCACCATAGAGATAGCGGGTGTAGAGAGTAGACGGCATAGCAGATTATCTATGGTTCCCATCGACTGTCAGGTATACACCATGTATAGAATTTTGTATTAGTATGCTTACAGCACAATATTGTATATGAAGGAATATTTGGGGATGTAAATATAGAATCATGTGATGTATAAAACATAACGATCACTCTATTATATGATAAATGATATCAGTATGCATGTATACGTGTGATATTTCTTAATGGTTGAATAGTATATCGATATTGATTCACAGCCTATCACGCCCGGAAACGTGAAAATTGGGCAAATTTAAAACTTTTTAACTTATTTAACTGAGTTGTGTTCCTGTCTATGTCAGTTTCTTAACTTTTATCATTTTATAAAGATTTGTCAGCATAACGACTGCATTTTGGCTTAACCCAACCTGCAGAGTTTAAAACGCAATTTATAATTTTCAACCCACATTTGCAACACCATTTTCAATTCTATTCCAGGATCTCAGGACATATATTTACTCTGCGTAATAAAAACTCTGTACATAAATATAATCCCTTACAACTATTACATCCCGACTGTAATATACATTAGTGTCTATGATGTACATTGTGTCTGGAACAAAAGTAAAGCTATACCTCGCCGCTATAAATGATTTGACGAAAGGTCGGACTGTCTCGTCCACGACCTCTGGCGCGTGAGTGCAGTAGAATCACTGTAGGAAATCTGGAAGATGGAAAGGAAGGGGGGTGAGCTTTTCAGGCTCAATAAGAGATACATTTAAAGTAACCTTAATACTTAAAACAAGTAAAACACGTGATTTTACAAATCAGCATAAAACATGTACTGGAGTAGAGATGCTTGAATTCATCAAAGTAGTAAAAACATGTTTAAATCATAAGTTTACACATTTTGCATCTTTTTGGTAAAACTCATATATAGTATGCATATCATGTAGTGTAAACAAGTGAAAAGCATCTCACAACTCAATCATGCATATCATAACATGCTTATCAATTTGAAAGTGAAATCGTACTATCATATGCACATTTCATAAAACATAACTCATAAGCTACCTTTAAAATCACATCATAAAAAAAATATGTGCTAAAAAGCAAATAACACAAAAGGTAGCATGAAATGTGCGAAAACATATTTCGTTTCTCTTGGAGACATGGCTTCATCATAACTGGTCCCGAAGGACATCATTAACATAACTGGTACATATGGCCATAGTACAGGGAACTGTAAGACTGGATCAGGGTCATACAGTGCCCTACTGGACTGTGTGGTATGGGGCTATGGTGGGGTGACTCATTACGTGCCTGCAAAGGACTCGCAGTCTCTAAGCAGTCTCAACGCACGAACTTTAAATGGTTACATGGTACCACAAGTCATCTCATCTCGTCAGAGTCCTGCCCGTTCCCTGGCCGTCGGCTAGGAAAATCCTTGATCGTCTTTGTACCCTTTTCTCAACATACAAGATCGACCCCAGATCACTCTGACCTCATAACATCAATACTTCGTGCCATAGTCTCAAAACATTAAGCATGTTTTTCATAAACACATATATCTCGAGTATATATGTACTCCATATAATGAAAACATAGTTTCGTAAAACATTCCTGGGACTTTAACCCGTAAACTCATGGAAAACATACTATGCTTTCATTTCATAAGTGAAAATCACTTTTATATACATAAACATATATACTAAAATGTATCTCATGCAATAAAAGTCATTTTGAAAAGCTTGGATAAGTTTATTTCGGTTTTGAGTGAATAATACTCTTTTCAACTTCCGAGAAAGCTCTTTTTTCATGGAAACTCAACTAACTATCCTCATAAACATTTGGTAGGGTTGAGGAGTACTAATGCTACTCTAAATTATATCCCTTACCTCTTAACGTCGAAGGTAGTGCACGTTCCTCAATTTTTGAGCTCACCTCGAATTGCGTGTTGATAACCCGAGCTGTCACATACGAAGTTATCTCATCACATATAGCTCAAATTCATGTTAATATATTCAATATGTGATTACATCTAAAATGTTGACCAAAAGTTGACTTTTTGCTACTATGCTCATTTTGCTCGGTTTTATCGGTTTAAGCCTCGGTTTTAAACTTTCTTAACATATTCGACACCTTTAATTTTATTTTCAATACCTCTACATCATGCCTTACCTTCCAGCAACTCATTCCACTTCAAACAAGACCTTAAAGTATCGATTCTTGCATTATTTCGATAATTCACCTAGTTAAACGCTAAACCGAACCTTTATAGTATAATTTTAACTGTAAATTCATTTTAATTGCATGCAAATTCATCATTCCAGTAGCTAAATCATGCTGGCAGTAATTGAACTTAATCATATAAATTAATTCATCAATTTCCTTTAACTAAAAATCATCCACAATCACTAAATAACAACCTATCTCATAGTCATCACTATACCTCAACTTCTTCACTCCTTTGACCAAGTTTGACTTCGGTTTTAGGTCTCCAAATTGCCACTCAGCTGTAACACAACATGTATAGATCTTAGAAGTGTTCAGAATCATCCAAGAACCTCATCAAATTCATCCAAAAATCAAATTTTTTGCTTACCTCGGAACAGGGCAGTTTTCTGTCCTGTTCGTCTCTCTAACTTTTCAGGGGGTAAAAGACTTCGTTTAGGTCTGAATTTTTTATATGTGCTATATGGGAGGAAGAGGAAGATTTCATATTAGGGAACATTGCCTGAAAATGGCCGGAAGGTGGCTGGAAAATTCACGCCAGTCTAGAACAGGGGTAACGTCTGCGGCAGAATATGTGAGGCATAACTCTCGGGTTTGGCAAGGGTTCGGGATGGTTCTTAGCTTTTTAGAAAGATTATCCAGTTGAATTTCAATCTGGAAAATATCAGAGTCAAATAAAATCAGGAAGGTCATCAAATGGGATTGTTTTCATTGGCTGACAGTTTACTAAGTGCAGGGGAAATGACTATTCTGTTTTGTAAAATTTACCAAAATTAATCCTGATCAGATTTCTTCAAAATTCCACTTCTCACTTGTTATAATATGTCTATAGTATGTCCCATAAAAATTTTGGGGTCACTTGTTTAAGAAAAATTTCACGAACGAGCTCATTCGCGATTTGGCCAATACCGAGCAAAATGAAAATAAGCTTTCGGTTAGCTTTAAAAATTTATTTGAACCCCTAAATCTCCATATTTCTTCATGATTTTTATTTCCCATGTCAATTTCACCTTATAATAATTTTCTATGGCCTCGGAATAATTTTCACGAATTTTTAAAATTTTATTCGAATTTATTTCCTTTATTAGGTTCGTTTTCTCGATTTAATTTAAAACCCGAGTTTAACTAACTTTTGCATTTCCAATCACTTAGTTTTCTCTTCTACACATCATTCAATGCATGAACATGACATTTTAAAGAAATTCTCGGGTCTAGGACCTTACCTCGATTTGCGTGCCATTAGGTCCCATGCTACAACCGAGTGCTTTAATCATCTACGGACCTGTAAAACGTTACATTGAGCTATAATTTACTTCTCGTAAGCATCATAATATGGAAAAATATCGGGTTTCACACAGCCCGACCTGTTCAGAGAGATATGTCACGAGGAGGTAAGAAAGATTTTCCAAAAGCAAAAAATTTGTACTGATTTCTCGTAAGTATTGGGTCATGACACCAATGGAGCCAGATAGATCTTCTAAACATTCTGTAATGAGAGGATCGATTCTTGAGGCAAGCAGATCAATTTCCTTAGCGATTGGGTTGGAGCCAGATCGATCTCCTCACTAGCCAGATCGATCTCCTCAACTCTCTGCATGAGACATATCGATCTCAAGGTTTCGACAGATCGATTTCCTACCTTCAAATGTCGTGAAAAAGAGGGATTTTAAGAGGAGCAGATCGATCTCATCAAGCTAAATCTATAAATAGGTACAGTTGGATCTGCAGATTTCGGGAAAAACTCACTCTATCGTTTTCAACCTAAAACCTAGTTTTCTCTCTCTAAATCCACCCATTTCAAGAAGATTTGAGGGAAGGCTATTAGACACAAAGTTGTTCATATCAAGGAGAAGACCAATATAGTTTGGAGGCATTGCCCCATTTATTGTATTGAAGGAGCTAAGAGCATTATCATTTAGAGTGAGAAGGAAATCCAAAGAGGTGAGTTTTTAGTGCACCAATCTAAGCACATTTGTTTAAGTTATAGATTTTGGAGTTGATTGGTGTGCTTAGTAATGGTAGAAACGATCTAAAATGCCATGAAACAATTGTAACCTAGAAATAAGTTAGTTTAAGAAAGTGAAATGTAGGGGAATAAATGATGAATAAAATGTCTTGAGATGATAATGGTGTTGTGGGTATGAATTTAAGATGGTGTTATGGAATGAATTGTGAGACTTACCCAAAAAGGGGTAAAATGAGTATTTAAGGCATTAGGTGGAATGTATAGTTGAATGAGAGTTAGCAACACTAACTTAAGCGTTTGATGAATGAATTTCAGCTCCTGAGGATACGCCAGAGCGAGTTGGGCCAAAAGCGTGAGAAGCGTAAATGAAGAGAGTCGCACCCCTAGTAAATCGAGCTAAGGGAATTGTGTGGACTCTTAGAGATATCTATACGCAATTTGGGCACTTAAATGTTTTACTAGAGTGCATGTGATATTAGGAAATGATATTTGGGTGATTGAAGGGCAAAGAGTTGTCTTTTGAGAAATGTGCATGAAAACAAAAGCATGATGCTTTGAAAAACTTGTTTTATTGCTTTTAGCAAGTGATTGGTGGGTTGGCTAACATTTGAAATGATTTGTAAAAGAAATGACTTGATTTGGTTGATAACCATGTTTTACAAAGAATTGAGCCACCTACATGGATTTCGTGAGAATGAAAACATGTTAGAGTATGACTCGCACGAGATTTGATGTGTTTTCATAAGCATGAGTGCTAGAGCATGGCTCGCACTAGTTTTCACATGGATTTTTATGATGTTGTGCTAGAGTTGAGCTTGCAGAGACTTTACACTGGTTTTGGCATGGTGCTAGAGCATAGCTCGCATTAGATGCCCGTCATACTTGTTGCCGTGCTAGGAGCTTCGGGTAGATTAGGTGTCGTACTAATTAAATAGGCTCGCACGTGCATTTTTGAGAATTGACACGTTGATAGCTGTGCTAGGAGCTTCGAGTAGATAGGATGTCATACCGATTAAATAGGCTCGCATGTGCATTTTTGAGATGTGGCGTGATATGATGTGTTGATATGGGTCCACAGAGTACGCTATACCGTGAAGGTAGCATGGAATACATTGTATCGTGTTGAGATTGTGATATACCATCTTCGGACGATGGTAGATTTGCTATGGACCGACTGGCTGGACGTGACCCACCTCCCGTGTGGAAGCAGATAGTGGTGATACCCCGCACACCTGATCAGCGTAGCCTGAGATCACAGGATATGGCCATAGTCCTAGAGGAGATTTCCCTTAATATATTGCCTATCTCACATGTCTTTTATTATGAATGAATCCATGTTTTGAAAACGTATTGTGAGTCAGGATAGTCCGAGGGAGGGGTTGAGTCCTGACAAGCATTGATTTCGTTGAGATGAAATAGCATGATTTGCTTAAGAAAGTATGATAATGGCTTTAAAGTGCACTTACGGATGATGGTTTTCCATGCTTTACTTATGAAATATACATGATGATTTATGCTATGCTTGAATTTGATTTGTGCACTAAGAAATAGCATGCTTGCTTTACATGCCATTAACACAAGCATGAACTAATGATTTTGAGATGTGAATTCAGAATTGTGTGGTTTTGAGCATGACATCACGATCACGTAGATATTGCAGTATCTACCTGTTCGCATGATTGCCTTACTGAGCGTGTGGTTTGCTCACCCCTCTTATTTTCCCCTCTCTACAGAGATTTGAGTATAGAATAAAAGTGACAGGAGGCTTTCCCTTTTGGTATCCACTGCGTCCCATCGCGTAAGGTATATACACTGATGTAATTTTGTATCTAAACTTTCTATAGCACAGTAGCATTTTGTATGTAACTATTGAGGATGTAAAACAATGTAAACACATGTAAACAACAACTCTGATTTATTTATACAAGTGTTTACTTCTAAATTAAAATGCAAATTAAATTGTTATGGTTGGATGAGGTATACATTGACACATAGCCCAACTGTTGAGAGGGTAGCTGGTCACGGTCGAGGTAAGGTAAGGACGAAAAATAAATAATGCATGAAAAGCGAAAAATTTGTGACGATTTTTGGTAAGTTGAGGGTCGTGACATCAACTACCTAGGATATTTTAGGTTTATTTTCATGGTCTTTTAATGTTTTTTTATAGTGTAATAGCAGTCATCAATTTACTTGCTCTATGTTTATTAAATTCCATTTACATTTCCTTATGTTTTCTTATTGATTTCTTCAATCAAGCACTTTTCTTTCAAAGTTTTTATTTAATCTTTAATATTTACTTTAATTCCAACACTTTATCTTCATTTTCTTCTCATTGCTTATCTTCCATTTTTATTTTTGATTGAGCTTTAAGTTCATGGAAGCTTAGAAGGTTGAAAAACTACGTCTATAGCTTTTATGATTAAGTTTGATCCACATTTGTTCATGCAATATTTTTACTTAGTATTTGAATTTTTTAGCTACTGTTTTAATATTTTAAGTTGGTTTCCTTTTATAAAAGTGTTTTTAAGTTGTTAGAAATTAGTTTTTAAAGTTAGGATTAGTAGGTTAATAGTTAGTTTTAACTTAGGATTTTTCTTCTTCATTTTATTCTACTTAGGCGTTAGTTTCTAGGATTTTCTAAGTTATTTTTGTTGCTGTTTTGTGGTATTTTAAGGTGTATTTAGGTAGTATTTTATCATCTTAGGATCATTTTAGTTAGGTAATTTTTAGGATTGGATTAGCTTAGGTAGGTTCCTTGGCATTTACATATTTCATTTCCATGCATTTTCTTCACTGTTGCAGATTTTATTTAGGCATTATATTTGGACATTTTTTAGCTATTGATTCATGTATAATTTAGGTTCATTTAGCTTATATTAAATCATATTAGGTTTATATTTTCATTAGATATTTTTTAGAATTAGTTTAGGTTACATATATGGCATTTTCTTGCATTAAAATTCATTTTCTTCACTGTTTTGCCCACTTCCTAAATTTATTATTAGCTACTATTTTGCATTGTCTCCTGAGTCATTTACATTCATTTAGATGTTAGTTAGATCATATATTCATTAGATTGATTTTAAGTGTAGTTAAGTAATTTTTCTAGGCATTTTTGGCACATTTTGCATTGTAATCTTCATGATAAGCGTTCTTTGTAGGTGTGCAGTCCAATTTTTTTTAGCTATTGTTTGATTCATTTTAGGTAGTGTTTAGGTGCATTTAAGTGTTTGTAGAATCATTCACATGTTAGTTTATTTTTAGAGTAAGGATATTTTTCTTTTACCATTTACCACTTGGTTTTTCCATTGTTCATTACTTAACGCGTGATTTATGGGGGAATTTCCTAATTAGGTTTTGCTACTATTTTAGGGTGTCTAGGATCCTTTAATTAGTAATTAGTTCATTTTAAAGTTATGTAATTAAGGGTTAATAGTTATGATACATTTAGGTTAGTTTTTATGGTATTTTAGGTTAGATTTTTACTTGATTAATTAAGTTCTTTCCAAGATAGTTTAGGTGCTATTTTTATTCATTTAAGGGCTATTTTAAGTTAGTTTTAGGATGTCTTAGGTTATTTTCCATTTAAGGTTAAGATAGTGTTAGGTTAGAATAGGTTTTATTCCATTTTCTTAGCATTTTTATGCATTAATTTAGATAATTTAGAGTTAGTTGCATTTGCATTATAGGATTTTTATTTTCTATTTTAGTAGGCCTTTAATTATTGTTTTAGTGTTAAGTTGGCATTAGTTTAGGGTTTAAGTCTTGCATTTAAGGTTAGTTTAGGGTTAGGTTAAATTTTCATGCATTTTCAGGTTAGTTTTCATTTCAATTTCCAAAATTTCAAAAATATTTTAATTCTCGTGCATCTTTTAGATTAATCATTAGTAGTTAATCATGCCTTGCATTGATTTAGTGGTCATTAAGTTTAGGGATTAGTTTTAGGATTTGGATTTTAAGGTATTTTAGGGTTAGGGTTACATTTTAGGATTTTTAGGGTTTTAATTTTTATTTGCATTAGATTTCATTCATTTCAATTTTTATTATTTTAATTAAATTAGTTTCATGCGTATTTTATTTTCATATTAAAATTTTTAGCTTTATTTTCATTATTTGTATTTTAGGACCATTATTTTAATTATTTGCATTATTAATCCATTTTCCTTATTGACTTTTATTTTTGTTTTTATTTCTTTGCAGTTGCTTTCATATTTGTTATTAGGCTTTGTAAGTTTTTTTTTCATTATTTTTATTTTATTTTAATATTTTTATTTTTCATGTACTAGCCTTAATAGATCACCTACTTTACATAATTTGTTAAAATATACCTAGGGTGTAGTTATCTAGTAATGCATTAAACTAACTAATCTTTGTGGGACGATATTTTGGGACTTCAATATTACTTGTACGATCTATGCACTTGCATTAGAGACTTTTAGGAATTGCAACACATATACTGTTCAAATAGCCAAATATTAATTAAATAAGTTAGAAATGACAATTCTTACATCCTCCCCATCCTAAGGAATTCAGTCCTTTGAATTATTCTCGGTCCAATCGAACAGATAAGGGCATTTCGTTCACTTGAGGCTTTCTAACTCCCAAGTAGCTTCCTTAAAAGTGTAATGCTGCCAGAGAGCCTTTACTAGAAGAATAGATTTCAACCTTAGTGTTTTTTCTTTGCAGTCTAAAATTCAGATCGGTTTCTCAATGTAACTTAAATTCTCCCTAATATCAAGGGATTCATACTGAATAATGTGAAAGGGATCTGACTAATATTTCCTCAACTAAGACAATTGGAAGACGTTATGCACACTAGAGAACGTGGTGAAAGTGTAAGTCTGTATGCCATGTCTCATACTCTCTCCAAGAACTCAAAATGACCTATGCATCGAGGACTTCACTTTCCTTTCTTTCTGAATCTCATGATACCCTTGGATGGAGAAACATTGAGGAATACCTTATTCTCAATCTAAAAGCCTAAATGTCATCTTCGTATGTCAGTATAATTCTTCTGACGGCTCTATGTTGTTTTCAACATATCAAAAATCAACCGTACAGTCTCAAAAGATTTCTCGACTAACTCAGGAGCAAATATATTAAGCTCACCTACTTCTTCCCATGCTATAGGAGATCTGCATCTCCTTCTATATAAAACCTCATATGGAGTCATCCAATATTGAAGTGGTAGTTGTTGTTGTAGGCAAACTCCACTATTGTAATGTGACCATCTCAAAAGCCTTGAAAGTCAACAACACTGGCTTTTAACATTTCCTCTAACGTATGTATAGTTCATTCAGACTGACCATCATTTTGAGGATGGGAGGTTGGATCCCATAGCTTCTTGAAATTGCTTCCAAAATTGATAGGTAAACTTGGAATTTTTGTTGATACGATGCTCGTTGAACACCATGCATTCTAAGAATCTCCCTAACATATAACTCTGTAAGTGAACTGAGGGAATCTATGGCTTTCATAGGCAGAAAGTTGGCTAATTTTTTCAATCTATCCACTATCACCCAAATGACATCATAACCCCTTCAGTGTCCTAGGGAGTCTCATAAGAAAATATATGATGATGTGCTCTCATTTCCAAGTTGAAATCAGAAAGGCTTGAGTATAGGCATTTGATGCTCAACCTTAACTTGCTAACAACTATGACGTTTCAACTCAAAATCTGCTATGTATCTCTTCATCCCCCTACCAATATACACTCGATAGATTCTAGTACATCTTTGGGCTACATGGGTGCAGTGTTATTTCAAACTATGAGCCTCATCAAGGATTTATTTCCTATAGATATCTGTAAGACCTGATTTTTATCGTAAAAGCTAAGGGAATGAATAAAAATTTTCAAATGCATTTAAAAAATGCAAAGGATTGAAATGAAATTTTCGAACACGTGGAGGGCAAAACGATCAAAAGACCGAAAGCCGATATAAATTCGACAAGAAAATTTAATTAAAAATATGGGATTGAGAAATCTTGATTAATAACGAAGAAATAATAAAATTTTGGGTTAAATTGATCAAGATATGAATTTATTGGAATTAAACTTCGCTCGAATTGAAAGCCTCAGTCCATCTACAAATCTACGGACCATTATAGCCTCACTCCTGATCGAGTCCGGATCATATTTGCCTAGTGAAGTGAATCATGACTCGTACTCATCAACTGTTCGATTCCGTTGAGTCAGATTCAGAAATTCCATTTGCAGCTTACGTCGTGCGGTATCTGGGATGTATTGCTCTCTGAAAACACCCAAGAACATATCCCAAGTGATAGCCATACCCTGAGCTCTCAACATAGGCCTGGTGGATTTCCACCAGTGCTCTGCTTCGCCTCTCAATACAAAGGCCGCAAGCACTACTCTCTCTGTAGTCGAGCATCTACAGAAGTCAAACAACTTCTCCATCTGACTGATCCAGTCCTCAGCCACTGTCGGATCCTTTACCCCCTAAAGGAAGGAGGCTTGAAATCCATAAAATGCCTCAACCTCTCCATATCATAGTCATATCCATACCCCAAATCATCATCATCAAACTGCTGTGGGGCTACTGGAGGAGGTACTGGTTGAATATAGGGATCTCATGGCCTAACCGGTTCAGGTTGTGCAGTTGCAATATTCTCAAGTTCTGGTGCAGCTGCTGGGGGATTCGATGCAGCCTGTCCCATTGTACCAGGTGTACCCTCAAACCTAGCCATAATCTGATCCATCATGGTCATCATCGTGCGCATGTCTTCCTCTAATTGGGCTATTCGAGGATCGAAAGCCTCTATCTGTTCCTGAGGCTTATGACTAGAGGGTGATCTACTGTGCCTCTCAGTCTTGTCATTCCGCCCTTGAGCTCTCGAGCTCTCTCCCCTCTTACGGTGTCTCTCAGGCATATCTTGCAAGCCTGATAAATTTGCTGCATTTATAACAAACGTTTAATTCACTACCAGCCTCGTATACACATTTGTATCAAAATACCGCACAGTAACTTGGGGATGTATGTTTTATTAGTCCTAAACATCGACTCTCATCAAACCAACCAAGCTCTGATACCAAATCTATCACACCCCACTTTTGGGTGCCCTTTTTATCCATACTTACGCTACTACGGTTAGGCTGTGAGACGATGCAATAACTAAAATTCATACATTTACAGCGGAAAGTTTAAAAAAACTTTTATTCACACTCCCATGTGTGTGTAAATATACAAAATAAATTGTATAAATACATTGTACTTACATATCATCCCCATAAACCTGTTTACAATTCCAAGGTATAACTGTGCGATACGACAAGATAGATACAAAATATGCTTGTGTATACAATTCTTATACCTTTACGACTGGTGGGAGCTGTCCAACTTAAAAAGGAATCTAGAGACCGCCGCTCTCCTACTTCTCAGTACCTGGAGGGGGAAAGTAGTGGGATGAGTAAACCGTAACTCAATAAGGAAATGAATGCTAGCAGGTAGATATCGTACTACCTACATAGCCCGTGCATGTATAAACCAAAACCATGTTTTCATTATAAATGAAAATATTATATGAAAATGCTTTTAAACATACATTTCTCATTTGCATTTTCATGTAAATCATATATGTCATGCTTCTATTTTAAAACATGATTCATGAAATAGTGCCCTCACGACACAAGTGTTTAAATCAGAGATTTATCAAAACACAAAATCTCTTTACTTTCTCAATCATTTCTTTTCCTCAAATCTCTTTCGTTTTTGATTTTTCTCTATTTCTCGAATCTCTGAGACAGGCATGAAATTTTTGGCAATCAAATATCCACGACATATGGCCATAGTCAGTGATCCTGGCCTCACTGATCAGGTGTGCATAGGGCATCACTTTGCCTGAAGGGGGATGGGTCAGTCCTACCCTCTGACTGATCTCAATCAACCTCATCTCCTCATATACTCACGATATAAGGTACGCCTTGTGTCATCTATGCGATACTCGTACTCACGTGCACCCAGCATGGTACATAGTATACAAACGGATAACTACACAGTACTACGTACGACCGTGGACCCAAGTCCATACTCCAACTCCAATGGACTTTTCATCCTGAACCATGTCTCATATACCAGGCGAGCAGGCAGCGTGACACACAGTCATCGTAAGGCTCCAGTGCAATATGAGCTATTGTTAAGGCCTAGCCCGTTCAAAGGCCATCGGCTGGCATCCCCTTGGGTCCCAGGTTTACGTCAACTCAATAAAAATAGGTGCGAACAAAGCTCCAGCACTTTCTCAAAACCATTGTGCGAGTTAACTTCAGCATGACACATCAAAAGCATAAAATCATGTGCGAGCTAACACTCTAGCACATAGTCGAGTCATTAAAACGGGTGTGAGCTAGAGCTCCAACACCAATCTCATCTTAAACTCGATAGGTAGCTATTTTCTTTTCTAAACTCAAAACATGTTTATTTATGCGGCATGTCTTTCCATGCTAAAACATGTAAAACTAGCCAACCTATCATTATCATTCCTCAATCACCACATCAATAAAAAATTGAGAAAACATTGAAATCATGCATATCATGCTATTTCCTTACCCCATCCCATTTCTCAATACATATATATCATAGTATATTTAATGCTTCCATATCATTTCATAGAATTGTAGTATCGTACTAATTCTAGCAATATATCTGCGAAAATGCCGTAAAATACGTACGAACATCTCTATAGCTAACACACAGTCCCTTACCTCGATTTGCTTGTGTGCAAATGTCCTCCTTTATGCTTCTCGCGTTCTTATCTTGACTTGTTTCGGTGTATCATCGGGAACTGCAATTCATCCATCAAGCACTTGAGTTAACGTTTTTAACTCTTGTTCAACTAAGCATTTATCTGATGCCTTAAATATACATTTTACCCCTTGTAGTAAATCTCACAATTTATTCCAATATCAGCACATCCAAGTCATACCCACAACACAATCATCCTCTCAAGATAACTCATTCATCATTAATACTTCTACATTCCACTTTCTCACGCTAGACCATTTCTAGGTTATGGTGGATTCTTTACTTTCTAGGCAGTTTCTATAATTTCTATGCATACTAATCATTTCCCACATCAATATCCAAACAAATATACTTGGGTATTTGCATTAGAAAGTCACCTAGCTTGATTTCCTCCTTGTTCCAATAGAAATGCACATTATTGCTTAAATCCAACAAATAGGGAAAATGCCTCCTAACTATGTTGTTCTTCTCTTTGATGTGAACAATTTTGTCTCTAATAGCTTCCCTCAAATCTTACTAAAAATGGTTGGATTTAGGAGTGAGAAAGCTAGGTTTTTGAGTTTGGAATGGAAAGAAATGGTTTTGTCCCAAAATCTACAGATCCAACTACTCCTATTTATAGGTTCAGCTTGATGAGATCGATTTGCTTTGGGTGGAGATCGATCTGGTCCTCTTAAAATCCCCTTTTCCAAGGCATTTTGAAGGCATGAGATCGATTTGTCGAGGCTTGAGATTGATCTACTGTCAAACAAAAGCTTAAGGAGATCGATCTGACTCCCTTGGAGATCGATATGCTCTATTCCATTACTCAAATAAGAGCGTTCTGGCTCTTTCAGATCGATCTCTCATCCTATGAGATCAATCTGACCTTCATATTTCCAGATTTTTTGTAGTTTTTCTATAGCAACACATACCAAACAATCCCTCAATTTATTGCCTTAGTCATTTTTCCATCTGATCACCTTTGAGACTTGAAAATGGCACCCATTAATGCTTCATATTCATTAAGACTCGTGTGAAATCTTTGTATACCTAAAGGTACTTAATGTAAACCAAATGAAACTGCACAACTTATGCAAATCTTCCTTCCATTTTACCACACTACTCATATTCCATTTCACTCACATTCTTCCCATGTTTAAGTCCATTTCTCCATATTCATATATAATGTAACTTGTACGTATAATCACAACTCCTATTACATGCGTGTACCTTAAACTTATGGACTTACATTACATATAATTCACATTACAAGTATATCACCATACTTATGAATTCATTTACATGTATATATATGAGGTTAAACCTATACGGGGTCTCACACACCTAATCAGCCTTGGCTTCGCCTCTTTTTTCACCAAAAGGTATTTCAAAGCTGCATGGTCAAAAAACTCAACAAATTTAGTCCCAAGCAAGTAAGATTGAAACTTATCTAAAGCAAATACAATAGCCAAAAGCTCATTTTCGGCTGTGGAATAATTGCACTGAGCTCGGTTGAGTGTCCTTGACGCATAATAGATCACATGGGCCTGGTTGACGACCCGTTATCCTAAAACAGCCCCTACAACATAGTTGCTTGGATCACACATTATTTCGAAAGACAACTCCCAATTTAGTGGTTGAATGATAGGGGTAGAAGTCAAAGATGACTTCAATTCATCGAAAGCTACGTTGCACTCTTCGTTGAATTCAAAGGGTACGTCCTTCTGTAACAACTTCGATAATGGTAGTGCTGTCTTCAAAAGTTCCTAATGAATCTGTGGTAAAAACCAGTATGACCAAGAAAAGAACACACTTCCCACAAACTAGTGGGGTAGGGTAAGCTCAAAATCAAATCAATCTTAGCCTTGTCTACTTCAATGCCCGTGGATGAAACTACATGCCCTAAAACAATGCCTTGTTCTACCATGAAATGACATTTTTTAAAATTCAGTACTAGATTAGTTTCAATGCAATGCTCAAGCACACTCGTCAAATGATTTAAGCACTCATCAAATGAGTTACCATGCATTGTGAAATCATCCATGAATACCTCAATGCAATTTTTCAACAAATAAGAAAAAATACTTACCATGCATCTTTGAAAAGTACCTGGTGCATTACAAAGGCCGAACGACATCCTCTTAAAAGCAAATGTTTCAAATGGGCATGTGAAAGTCATTTTCTCTTGATCTTCTGGTGCAATCACAATCTAGTTATAACCTGAAAATCCATCAAGAAAATAGTAGTGAGATTTACCAACTAAACGCTCAATCATTTGATCAATGAATGTTAAATGAAAGTGATAATTTCTAGTTGCCGAATTCAGCTTGTGGTAATTTATACACACTTTCCACCCATTTTGCACTCTCGTTGGAACGAGCTCATTATTTTGATTTCTCATAACTGTGATCCCAGTCTTCTTTGGCACAACATGGATTTGACTCACCCATTTACTATCCAAAATTGGATAGATTATACCTGCATCTAAAAACTTCAGAATCTCTGTCTTAACTGCTTCCATCATCTGGGGATTCAATCTTCTTTGAGGCTATCGACTTGGCTTATATCCCTCTTCCAATAGAATTCTGTGCATGCAAATGGATGGGCTAATTCCCTTAATGTCAGCTATGGTCCATCCTAAGGCTATTTATGATCACGAAGCACCCTGATAAACTTTTTTTTGCACCACTTTCAAGTTCTTCGCAATAATGACTGGAAGTGTCTCATCATCTCCCAGGTAAGCATACTTCAAATGGTAAGGTAAAAACTTCAATTCCAAAATTGGTGCCTGCACAACAGAAGGTAGTAGCTTCGTGTGAGAAAATGGTAGTTACAATATTTTAACTTCATACCTAGGCTGTAATGACTGCATGGCCATGATCATTTCTTCAACTTTAGGACTTAGCTCCAATTCAGCCTCGTTCTGCATCAAGCTTTTACTAATCACCACTTTTAGCTCATCCATTCTGCTTACTTCAAATATATCCTATGTCAAGACATTAAAACTGTCAATGGAAAATACTAAATGTACATTTACTGGATACCTTATAGCATCAAAGATGTTAATTTTCATAATCTCTCCATCGAACTCCATGGTTAATGCCCCATCAAACACATCAATCTTAGTCCTGGCAGTGGCAAGAAAGGGCCGACCTAAAATTATTGGTACGGGATTCACGAGGCTGCTGTTGTCCTTCATATGCAGAATGTAGAAATCAACAGGAAAGATCAATTGATTCACCTACACCAAAACATCCTCAACCACCCCTTCGGGGTATGCATTAGATCGATTTGCTAATTGTATGATCACTCAAATTTTTTTGAAAGGACTTAGATTTAAGGATGCATAAATTGAGAAAGGAATAACATTAATTGATGCACCCAAATCTACAATGGCATGTTCGATTTACCTATTAATAATGATGCAAGGGATTGTAAACGTACCTGAGTCTTTAGACTTTTGGGGCAATTTTCTTTGAATGATCGTAGATACATTCTCCCCCACACTTACCTTCTCATCGCCTCTTAGTTTCCTTTTTGTCGTGCACAACTCTTTAAGGAATTTCACATACCTTGGAATTTGTTTCACTACGTCCAGAAGCAGTATGTTAATTTTCACCTTCTTAAATACCTCCATGATCTATTTCTGTGTCTTAGCTAACCTGTAAGGAAAGAGAGGGCGGATAGGGTTAGTGTTATCTATTACAAGTTGTATCTTTGTCTCAACCTTTTTCTCTACCTCTGAAATCTGCCTTTCGAACTCTTTTCCACTACGCAACACTATGGCACTTGCATTCTCCCTAGGGTTCTTTATTGTTTGAGATGGTAACTTCGCTGAACCTTGAGCTTCTAATCTACCAAACATGGTTGCTAGTTGATCCATATGTTTTTCCAAGTTTTGGATGCTTATCCTTGTTTCCTTTTGGAATTGCAAATTGTTGTTAGCAAGGTTTTTCAAAATTTCTTCAAGTGACATACCTGAACCTAAGCTTGTGGCCTAATTTGTTTGCTGCCTCTAAGCAAAAAGTTGATAGCCAGCTTGGTTACCATATCTCAAATTAGGATGATCTCTCCTGCCTGGGTTATATTTGTTTGCATACGGACCATGTCTCCATTGGGGCTGACTTGGAAAATTTCCTATGGCATTTACTTGTTGCATGCTAGGTCATCTTCTTGCAAAGTCAGACATATGTTGGTGTTGTATCCTCCCAACGAATAGATTTCGCACACCTTTGCAGCTTGTAAGTTCCCTACTATCATTTGACGGACTAAAGAGGTTAGATCAGAAATTTAATGTTCCAAGTTAAAAGTACTTACCTTGTTCACCTTCTTCAGTGTGTGATCTAATCTACTCTCGAACTATTGCGTATTGGTTACCATGTTGGCAATGAGATTCCTTGCAGCCTCTGAGGTCTTATCAATTAGTGCTCCTTCATTGGCAGCATTAATCATGCTCCTGTCCATTGGCATTAAACCTTTATAAAAATACTTGATTAGAAGCTGGTCAGTGATTTGGTGGTGTGGACAGCTCACACATAGCTTCTTAAAACACTCATAATACTCATACAAGGTTTCACCATTGTATTGTCGAATGCCACTAATCTCTTTTCTTATATTTGCAGCCCTAGAAGCAGGGAAATACTTCTAAAAAAATAATCGCTTCATCTCATTCCAAAAACATATTGATCCCGAAGAAAGGTAGTAAATCTGGTCCTTTGCTTGATCTGCCGATGAGAAGGGGAATGCCCTTATCTTGATTTGATCCTTTAAGATGCCTTGTGGTTTCATGCTTGAACACACAACATGAAACGTCTTAAGGTGCTTGTGGGGATCTTCACCTGCAAGTCCACAAAAAGTAGGCAGAAGATGTATTAGTCCCGATTTAAGCTCAAAAGCCGCATCTAAAGTAGGGTACATAGGTTGTACATTTAAGTCAGGGGCAGCAAGCTCATTCAAAGTTCTGCTATTATTCATTGCCATGTTGTTAGTGTCCAACTCCTTAATTAAGTTATTGTTTGGCGTACTTTCGGGATGTAAGGGTTCTACAACGATTATAGCTTCCTAGTCTCTTTTCAACCTCTTCAAGGTTCTCTATATCTCTAGATCGAATTGAAGTGCAATTTCACCTAATTTGGAGGATCTGGTCATAAAAACACAAAACAAATCGTAAAATAATCACAAGCAAACAAAAAATGGGCTAAAACTATAAGAAAACAATGGAATTTGGCCGAGATAGGGTGGGGCCAAGGCATACAAATCCCTTGGTTTGTTTTATTTTGTCATTTCCACTTGAAATCGAGTACTCACACGTCTCCTAACTAAAAAAAAATATTTTCCTATGAATAGTATTAAAAGCCCTAAACAAAAACACAAATTCAAAAGAACTTAAAAGAAAAATAATGAGAATAAAATAAAAAACACAGTAATTAATCAGAACCAGTCTCCAACAACGACGTCAAAAATTGGTGAGTGTCGAATTCAACAAAATTTAAATTACTAGCTTTATCAAAATTTTATAGTAGCGGCAAATCAAGGTCGAACCCTAGAGACTGGTGGATTAATTATCACGCAATAACTAAAATAATTGGGGGGGTGTAAACAACAGACTTAAAATCCTAAAAACAAAATTGATATTCAACTAATTATGAAAAGGGTAAACCAAGATTAACAACTTTGATTCAAAAGAATTGCCCAGTAACTAACAATTGATCCTTAACACCTAATTTACCATCTTGTCTTCAATTACTTAGCTGAGGCATTATCTCCCAGCAACATAATTGTAAGACCCAAAATTTTAAATGTAACCTTTATGACTCGTGATGTGTATATAAGTCACAAATAATGAAAATCATGAGGAATGTATATGTGAAGTTTGTATGTGTATGGAACGAATACATGCAAGTGTTAAAGTGGATAGCAAGTGTAAGAGGGATATTCCCATGAGTGGAAAGTGATTATATTGAGTTTTGTGTAGTGCAGCAAATGGAATGAAGTTGCATAAAGCTTTGTACTTCTATTTGGTTATATATTGTATACCTTTGGCTATATAATGAATGCACACAAGTTTTAATATATATATATATATAAGGTATGAATGAATGTCATTTTCAAGCTTCAAATGTGGTTAGATGAGAAAATGACCCTAGCAGCAGACTTAAGAGTGTTTGAGATAAGTTACTGCAGAAAACGGCAATAAAATCTAAAAAATATGAATGAGAGATCGATCTCATGGGATGAGAGATCGATCTTAAAGAGCAAAAAATGCTCTTATTTGAGTGATGGAACAGGTCAGATCGATCTCCAATGGGGCCAGATCGATCTGCTAAACATTCTGTGTTGAAGGAATCGATCCCAAAAGAGCCAGATCGATTTCCTTAAGATACTGACTTGCAACAGAATGATGTCATGCAAAAGCAGATCGATCTCCTTAAGGTTTTGTGTTGCAACAGATCGATCTCTTACTAGGAGTAGATCGATCTCATTTAGCCTAAAAGGTCGATTTCGAAAGGAAAAAGGGTAAGGCAGATCGATCTCATTAGAGAGCAGATCGATCTCATAGAGACAATTCTATAAATACTGGACTTCTGCACTTCATTTTCTTGAGATTTACTATTTCATTCAATAGCCAAAGTGTAACCTACCCCTTAAACACTAGAAAACTTCAGTTTGTGATCAGTTTTGAGTGAGATACGGTTGAGCAAAGTTGTTCTTGGCAAAGAGGAGAGCAATATACTTGGAAACAAGAGATTGAAATCAAGAGTTGAAGGAGCAAGAAGGATTTTACCATTTTAGTGAAAAAGGAAGGAAAGTTCAGTTAGGTAAGATTCAATACACCACTTTGATATATGTTAAACTAGGTGCATTGGAGAGTTGATAAGTACATGTTTGATTCGTTGGAAATACTTTGATAATGAAAAATCACCATGACCTAGTATTAATGAGAATTTGAGAAAAGGATGAGGAAATGGCGTGAACATTTATTTGATGATAGAATATACATGTATGAAAGATTATGAGTTAATCTTATGAAATGCATATATTAGAAATAAGGAGAAATAAAGATAGTTATGTGAAAATGGGATTTTATACCATATTGGGAGAAAATAGTGAGATGATGTGTTTAATTGAGATTTGGCAAATGAAATAACTATATAACGATATACTAATGCCAATAATTGTAACAGCTTTGAAAATCATCGTGGAAGCTGATCGGACTGTAAGAGTAAGCAGAATCGAGGGAGAGAGGTCACTTAACGTGATCCGAGGTAAGAGAATTTCGTGAGTAGCTAGAGATGGCTACACGTATTTTAAATAGAGTTTTGATATTATATTCTATATAAATTCCTTGAAATAGGTATGTTGTTGTTCAAGGATTAATGAGATAAAGTGTGTTTTATCCAAAAATAGGATAAAAAGCCTTAGAAGCATGTTATGACCCATAATTCATGAGTTGCATGATAGAATGGCTAATGTTTTCATGTATATGCGAAAACAGCACATTTAAGTGCTAATTTGATTTGAATTGAGAAAGTTGTGATCTAAGTGAGCCATTAAAAATCTGGTTTTGTGTGAAAACCATAAGTGCCAGAGAATACTCGCACTATATTTTGAGATATGCATCACATAGTACTGGAGGGTATACTCGTACTACATTTTAATGCGATTTTATGCATGTGAGAGTACTAGGAGCATAGCTCGTACTCAGTTTGTGATTGATACATATTGAGTATTGGGAGCTTTGTTCATACTTAGGTTTACATGATAGAATACTGGGAGCAATGCTCGTACTCGACTTTTCATGATTTATACATGATATCGTATTAAAGCGATAGCTTATACTTGATTTGAAAAGAGAATTATGCATTAACCTAGTGCTAGAGGTTACTAGCACTAGTGTTTGATATTTTGAGATGCATACACAGTGTTTAAGAGGCGAGGTATTGATTTTGAGTCACACTCAAGATGCGTACTGTTGTTTTTACGTGATATATAAGTCATGTTAGCAAAACCGTGACGATTTCCTCCGTGTAGATTGAGTGTCACACTGTTGAGATGTTCGCACGTGGATTTAGAGACGTGGCATTGATTTCCATAGTATGAGGGCTAAGATTTATGGCAAGCACCCCGACTATGATGTATTTCTAAGATGTGAGGACTAAGACCTATGGTAGGCATCCCGACCATAAGGAGAGGGTCCATAGGTGTACGTTGTACCGTGCGAGTGGCATGGAGTACACTGTACCTTGTGTCCTGTGGATTTATGGAGTTGAGGAGTATATAGCTGGCGGTTGTGATGGACTGACTCCCATCTTGTTGCAGCAGTGATAACCCGCACATCGAGATCTATGTTGCCTGGGATTTCACCATTATAGGATATGACCATAGTCCAGGAGAGTATTGCATTTAGCCATTGAGTCTCGCATGATATATCACTTGTTTTCATGATATGGTTAGACCTGAGAGAGATAGGTCGGAAACTGGTTTGTGTTGTGTTGTGAACTGCCATATTTATTGTGATTTATGTGTAAATGGCAATAACTTCTATAAAGGCATTTCAAAAATTATAAATATGCACTATTTTGCATGAATGCCTATATATGATAACTCAGCATGATTTTAAGTACATGAAATTTATTTTGTACTATTATTATATCAGTTTTGATTCATGCTTTTGAGATGAGAGAAGGAAAGGCAAAACCTTATTTTCCGTAGATAGAGTGGTTGTCTACTTGCTTACCTGATTTCCTTACTGAGCGCGTTGTTTGCTCATCCCCCTTTAATTTCCCTCTCTACAGATCATCTGCAGTAGAGTAAGTCTGGCAGAAGTATATCATTCCTTTTGTCCGCTGCCATTTCCTATAAAGCTAAAGGTATATCGCATCAAATTTTGTATCTGAACAATGTATAAGCACAGTGATGTACACGTTTGTAATATTTGGGGATGTAATTATGTACTGTAAATAAATTTACTTATAAGAAATATGTATGTACTGTCACACCCCACTTCCGGGTGTCCTTTATCCATACTTACGCTACTATGGTTGGGCTGTGAGGCGATGCCATTACTAAAGTTCCATAAATTTACAGCGAAAATATTTAAAATTTAATGCACACTCCTAGGTGTGTAAATATACAGAATTAATTGTATAATAATATCTTTACATATCATCCCCATAAAACTGTTACATTTCCTTAGGTATAACTGTACGATACAAGATAATAGGTACAAAATGCTTTTCTATATACAAGTCTTATACCTTTACGATTGGTGGGAGCTGTCCAACACAAAAAGAGATCCAGAGACCACCGCTTTCCTACTTCTCAGTATCTGGAGGGGGAAAATAGTGAGGTGAGCAAACCACAGCTTAGTAAGGAAATGAATGCTAACAAGTAGATATCGTACTACCTACATAGCCCATGCATGTATAAATTAGAAACCATGTTTTCGATATAAATGAAAATATTTTACGAAAATGCTTTTAAACATACATTTCTCATTTGCATTTTCATGTAACTCATATATGTCATGCCTCTATTTTAAAACATGATTCATAAAACAATGCTCTCACGACACAAGTATTTAAATAAGAGATTTATCAAAACACAAAATCTTTTTACTCTCTCAATCATTTCGTTTCCTTAAATCTCTTTCTTTTCTGAGTTGTATCTGTGAGAACCCTACTGCCCGCCCCACACCAGGTCACAGGCTTACAGGTCTCAACAACTCCACGTATTGTCCGCTTTTGGGTCTGGGGGGCAAGCCCATCTCCAGTCCATCACGGCTTTGCTCACCCAGGACGCGTCCCCAGAGGCTCGAACTCGGGTCAACACCCTTGTTCTTGCACTCTTGGTACCATTGAGCTCGTCGAGCTCAATGGTACCAGGGGTGCCGAATTAGGCATGATGTCCTGAGTTTGAACCCTTGGGGATGCGAAAGAAAACCTTGAGGCGCTGGAGATGGGCTTGCCCCCTAGTGGCTAAAGAGGACAGTTTGGTTGGGTGAGGGGCGCCGATGTCACAGCAGTCGGACCAGGGGCCTATGAGGGGTTGAGCCTGTGTAGACTGGGCTGGGCCGGGACCTCACAGTATCTGTTTCCCGAATCTCTAAGATAGGCATGGAATTTTTGACAATCAAATATCCATGACATATGGCCATAGTCAGTGATCCCAGGCCTCACTGATCAGGTGTGCACAGGGCATCACTTTTCCTGAAGGGGGATGGGTTAGTCCTATCCTCCGACTCATCTCAATCAACCTCATCTCCCTTATCATATCACATATACTCACGGTACAATGTACGCACTCACCCACATCAAACTCAAGTGGTCTCCGTCTCTTATTAGGATAGCTCTTTTATCGACTTTGAGCTGTTCGCAGCCTTTCACATATTATCCGAACATCCTCGGAGGCTTGTTTAACCAGATCGGGAGCGAGCAATTGTCTGTGACCAACCTCTTCCCACCCAATGGGCGACCGACATCTACGACCGTATAGTGCCTCATAAGGAGCCATACCAATACTTGAGTGATAACTGTTTTTATAGGCGAACTCAATCAATGGCAAGTGATCATCCCATGAGCCTCTAAAATCCAGCACACACGCTCTCAACATATCCTCCAAGGTCTGTATAGTCCTCTCTGACTGATCATCTGTCTGAGGATGAAAAGAGGTGTTAAAGCTCAACTGGGTCCTTATCACTTGGTGAAACTATCCCCAAAAGTTGGAAGTGAAGCGGGCATCCCGATCAGAAACAACACTCACTGGGACTCCATGCAATCTCACTATCTCCTATACATACAAGTTCGTCAATGCACTCAGGGTATCTGTAGATCTCATGGCTAAGAAGTATGCCGATTTCGTTAACCGATCTACTATCACCCATATCGCATTCAACATCCGATAGTTAATACACAACCTAAGGCTTCCATCTCTCTTCTTCACAAATAATACCGAAGCTCCCCATGGTGAGACGTTCGGTCTTATAAACCCTTTATCTAGCATATCTTGCAATTGCTTCCTTAATTCCTCTAGCTCAACTAGAGCCATCCTATATGGTGACTTGGATATTGGCTCGGTTCCAGGTGTCAAGTCGATACCAAATTCCATTTCTCTATCCGGTAGTAATCCGGGTAGGTCATTTGAAAAGAGATAGGGGAATTATCTAACCACTGGAATTTCATCCATATCCGGATGTCTTTTGTCCAAATCCACCACATAAGCCATAAAACCTTCAAAACAACAATCATGTCATTTTATACCAATATACTTTACTTATCACAAAATTCAAGGTTTTATTTCTTCTCTTAAAATCTTACAACACATTCTTCGGGTAGAGAAAATGTAATAGACTTAGTGTGACAGTCTAAGACAGCATGATTAGTAGCTAACCAATCCATTCCCAAGATTACATCAATATCATACATATTTAACAAAATCAAGTTGACTGTCGTACACTTATCTCCTACCCTCACCTTACGATCTCTATACACTTGTTCTGTCAATTGGATAACTCTCATTGGAGTACTTATTAACAAAGTCCTATTTAAGTGTGTGGGTTCTACAAGACCTGTTAACCTTGATGCACATGCAGGGGATATAAAAGAATGCGTAGCACCAGAATCGAACAAAGCTATAGCTTCCAAGTTAAAAATCAGGATTATACCTTTTATCACTTCAGAAGAGGTATCTGCTGATGCCTGGTCTATCGCATACACCCTGCCCTGACCCACAACTTGCTTTCCTTTTTCTTCAGCCGTGGCTCTCTTCCTTGCAGGAGGTGTAATTGTAGGAACTCTCTCCGGCTCCTTACCTCTCTGTGGAACTACCTCAACTGTCTCTGGACATTCCTTTGCATAATGTCTAAACTTACCACATCTGAAGCAACGTGTACCCTAAAGATGACAGGGACTACCACCATGATATTGACTACATGCTCTGCAGTGATCCGTAGTCTGTCGGGGTCTACCAATCACTATACCTCTAGCTGGTGTCTGAGTCAGAGGCATAAAAGATCTAGCAGCCTTTTTCTGGAACTCCTCTGCCTCTCTCCGACGTTTACTCATGAATTTCTGATCAAATTTGGCACTCTTGTCATCCCCCACTTCCTCAGACCCTTGTCCTTACCCCAACCGAACTAAAAAATCTGCAGGTCATAATCTTGCTCACATAACTGGGCCTGTTGCACAGCCTCTCTATATGTAGCGACATCAAACAAGGCCAACTTAGTTTGAATCGAAGGCCGCAGTCCATCCACAAATCTACGAACCCTTATAGCCTCACTCCTGATGGAGTTCGGATCATATCTGCCTAGTGAAGTAAATCGTGACTTATACCATCAACTATTCGATTCCCTTGAGTCAGATTCAAAAATTCCATCTGCAACCTAAATTAGGCGGTGTCTGGGATGTATTGCTTTTTGAAAGCACCCAAAAAATATCCCACGTGATAGCCATACCCTGAGCTCTCAACATAGGCCTGGTAGACTTCCACCAGTGCTCTGGTTCGCCTCATAGTTCAAAGGCCGCAGACGTTACTCTCTCCATAGCCGAGCATCTACAGAAGTCGAATAACTTTTCCATTTGACTGAACTAGTCCTCAGCCATTACCGGATCCTTTACCTCGCTAAAAGAAGGAGGCTTGAAGTCCATGAAATGCCTCAACCTCTTCATATCACAATCATATCCATACCCCAATTCATCATCATCATACTGTTGTGGGGCTACTGGAGGAGGTACTAGTCGAATATAGGGATCTCGTGGCCTAACCAGTTCAGGTTGTGCAGGTGCAACATTCTCAAGTTCAGGTGCAGCAACTGGGGGATTCGGTGTAGCTTGTCCCACTATACCAGGTGTACCCTCAAACCTAGCCATAATTTGACCCATCATGGTCATCATCGTGCGCATATCTTCCTCTAATTGGGCTATCCGAGGATCGAAAGCCTCTATCTGTTCCTGGGGCTCATGACTAGAGGACGATCTACTTTGCCTCTCAGTTCTATCATTTCGCCCTTGAGCTCTCGAGCTCTCTCCCCTCTTGCTGTGTCTCTCAGGCATAACTCATTATCCTGATAACTTCCTGCATTTACAATAAACTTTTTTATTTACCACCAGCTCTGTATACACATTTGTATCTAAATATCGCACAGTAACTTGAGGATGCATGTTTCTTAGTCATAATCATTTACTCACATCAGACCAACGAAGCTCTGATACGAAATCTGTCGTACCCCACTTCCGGGTGTCCTTTATCCAAACTTACACTACTACGGTTGGGTTGTGAGGCGATGCAATTACTAAAGTTCCAAAAATTTATAGCGGAAATATTTAAAATTTAATTAAAACTCCTAGGTGTAAATATACAAAATTAATTGTATAATAATATCTTTACATATCATCCCCATAAAACTGTTACATTTCCTTAGGTATAACTGTGTGATACAAGATAATAGATACAAAAGGCTCTTGTGTATACAAGTTTTATACCTTTACGACTGGTGGGAGCTGTCCAACACAAAAAGAGATTCAAAGACCGCTGCTTTCCTACTTCTCAATATCTGGAGGGAGAAAATAGTGGGGTAAGCAAACCACAGCTCAGTAAGGAAATGAATGCTAGCAGGTAGATATCGTACTACCTACATAGCCCATGTATGTATAAACCAGAAACCATGTTTTCGATATAAATGGAAATATTTTATGAAAATGCTTTTAAACATACATTTCTCATTTGCATTTTCATGTAACTCATATATGTCATGCTTCCATTTTAAAACATGATTCATAAAACAATGCCCTCATGACACAAGTATTTAAATCAGAGATTTATCACAGCATAAAATCTCTTTACTCTCTCAATCATTTCTTTTCTTCAAATCTCTTTCTTTTCTGAGTTGTCTCTATTTCCCAAATCTCTGAGACGGCATGGAATTTTCGACAATCAAATATCCATGACATATGACCATAGTCAGTGATCTCAGGCCTCACTGATCAGGTGTGTACAGGGCATCACTTCGCCTAAAGGGGGATGGGTCAGTCCTACCCTCCGGCTCATCTTAATCAACCTCATCTCCTTATATACTCAAGGTATAAGGTACGCCATGCGTCATCTACATGATACTTGATGATTCTATATTTTTAGAATTATTTGTGCTTAATTTCCTAATTAATTATTTAAATCCCCAATTTATTTTGTTAATAATCCCCTTTATTTAATTAAAATTCTCATGTTTGCAGATAAATTAAATCCGGATGAATTTTGAATATTTCGATAGAAAATGGATCGAAAGTGAGCTAAAATCGAGATTAGACCACGCGGACAACACGAGCCTAGCATATCCAATTGGACAAAAAGACAGATGACAAGGAAATATTATTTTTCAAGAAACCAATGGTGTGAAGACAAGTGGCCAAACAATGCCAACTCATCTAGGATGAAAAAAATCATAATTGTACCCCTATGTTTGTATATAAATAGAAAAAGATGGCAATTGAAAAAGGGGGAGCTTTAGTTTTTTAGGTTAAACATTTATTGTTAGGTTTTATTTTTTTCTTAGGTTTTCTTTTAATCTTTTCGGCTGGTGACAGCAGCCACCATTCACCATATTTTTTCTAGGTTTTGTTCAATTTCCATTCCATTATTATTTTACTGTTTGAGTTTTAATTAAAAGTTATTATTTTTATATTATTGCTCTCAGTTTGCTTCCTATTTTAGTTTTCTTTCTTTGTTTTTCTACTGCTTATTCATATTTCGCTACAGTCACTTTATATGCTTTGATTATCACTACCTGTGTCCTATTCTGGTGTTTTGAATGGGTTGGGTGCTGGGTATTGTTCCCGAGTTGTTGGCACAGCGGAACGACGATGATTGCTTAGAGGAGGAAGTATTTCATGGTGTTCAGATTTTTGTATTTTCCAGTTACTGTTCACTCTATTGTTGGTTTAACGTTAGAGGCTATTTCGTGTGCATTTTTCTTTTCGGCCTATTTTCTTCTATTCTGATTAGACAGAAGTCGTTCTTCATCTCATTGCTGATATGTTGGCTGGACTACTGTCATATGGTGCAAAACAGAGGCTGAATACATTAATGTGGTGAACAGGGATCACATCATCTTCTCTGTTCTGCCATGTTTCAAGTGTTTTTGCACTGTTCATCATCTCAATGTTGCTTTTATTCTAATCTAAGGCTGTGTTGGCTGGTTGCAGGTTCGTTGCGGTATGCTTACATTAGCACTGAGCTTCTGAGGAGGACCTTGGCAGGTTGCAGCTGAGGTTGTTGTTGGTGCAGAGTTTGTGTAACCAAGTTCGGGTCCAACCATTGTCTTCATTTTCTGCACTGTCTCCTTTGAATCATTTACACTTCCGGTTATCAACTTCAGTATTTATAGAATTAGTTTAAGTTTTATTTGTCCAAGGATTAATGTTTATTTTATAAGTCCATTGCATTAGTTTAACTCTTCCAGCTTTTGTATACATCTTTGCATATTATTTACTGATTAGTTTGCTGGAAGTGCTGGTGTGTGTTATGCTTCAGTGACCAGTGCATAGCTGACGCAGAGCATCGGTTCATGTGGGCATGTGCAGGACTCGCAGGAACGTGATAGAAGCTAACCAGTAGCAGGTGGTGGCGAGAATTGAAACTGATTCCAGAGCAAGAGCTAGCAGTAAGAGCAGACGCCTGGCTGATGTTGTGTGCGACTAGCTAGTACCGTGCTTGAAGCATTTGCGTGGCATGACTATTGTAGAAACTGCTGGTAGCACAAATGGTCAGCCCTAAAGCAGAGCAGGAAGCTTATACAGGGATGTGAGGGTTGCTGGCTGGTGATCTGAAGGCAGTATGTGGGCACCGTTGGTAGCTCCTGGAAATGAATCTGCTGAAGATGAAGCATGAATAGTATTGCATGTTGGGACCACATTGTTGCAATTTGTTAAGGCTTTGTTTGGCCACCTTCTTTGGTTTAAATTAATGTTGATTGGATTTTGATTATTTTCATTAGTATTAGTTAGGATAGTGGTAATTAATAGATAAATTTAATATTTTAACTTAATTTAATCTTTAGTTTTAAGTCTTAGTTGATAGTTAATTTTAGATTATGTGTTAGGATTTAATTTTTAGTTTAGCATTTTATGAGTTACATTTAGAATTAATTTAGATTAAATTTGTTACATGCATTAGTTAGATTCTATTGTTAAGTTAGTATTTAGATATAATTAGGATTAATTTTAGAGTCATTAGTTTAGACATTTAGATTTATGATTATTGTCTAAATTTTTCTAGGATTTTATTTTAATAGATTTTAGGTTAGTTTAATTTGCAATTTTCATTAGTTTAATTATATGCATTTTTATTTTTAGTTTGTTTTAGTTTTAGTTTATTTAATTTTATTTCTTTATTTTCTTATTTACATTTTATTTTAGTTGCGTTAATTACTTTTTAATTGTTTTAATTTTCTTTTGTAGGTTGATTGCTTGGAGCATCGTATGTAATTTTTAGCTCGGTTTTATTTTCATCAGTTTATAATTTTTATTTTTCAGTAATTTTAATTTTCAAACTTAGTAGATCACCCACTTTAATTTCTTAATTAGCTAGGATACACTTAGGGTAAGATTAATCGGTACTTAATTAGGCTAGTCAACTTCTCTGTGGGACGATAATTCCGAAACTCAAATCTCATTATTACTTGTACGACCCGTGCACTTGCGGACAATACCCTTTGGGCGTGTTAAGTTTTTGGCGCCGTTGCCGACGAAGTTTTAATTAGTCGTTAATTAATATCTGTGAAATTATGCTTAGGTGTAATTCTCGCTTGTGAATATTTAGGGTGTAAATATTTAGAAGTTTAATCTAGATTAGTGAATTGAAAAATTAAAAAAAAATTGAAAAATTAAAAAAAAACTTTATAAAAAAAATTTTCTAAGGACTTTTAGATGTTTGTATGCGTAGAGCCGAGAGTTACGATAGCTTTCCTCTAGATCCTGAAATTGAAAGAACCCGCAGAAAAATTCGAAAGGATTCTAGGAAATTAATAGCTCCGCTGCAAAACATCATGGTAGAAAATAAGGAAATTAGAACCATTGGAGATTATGCAATGCCAATGATTGGAGGATATTATACCGGCATTAGGCCACCAGCTGTCCCTGTAAACAATGTTGAAATTAAGGTTGCAATCCTTCAGATGATCCAGACTTCTCTACAGTTCAATGGGCTTTCGCACGATGACCCACATGCTCCCCTTGGGCAATTCCTGGACCTTAGCAATACGTTCAAGCACAATGGATTATCTGATGATGTGCTTAGGCTTAGATTATTCCCCTTCTCGGTTAGGGCATGACACTGGTTAACCTCCTTGCCTTCAGGATCCATTTCTACATGGGACGAGTTAACCCATCAATTTCTAGCTAAGTTTTTCCCTCCCTCTAAAATGGCCAGACTCCGTAGTGACATATCTTCCTTTGCTCAGTACGACTCTGAAACTCTTTATGAAGCATGGGAACGATATAAGGAGCCTCTTAGGAAGTGCCCTCACCATGGCCTACCTTTGTGGTTGCAAGTCCAGACCTTCTACAACGGACTTACAAGCCTAAATAGGACCATTGTTGACGCTGCTGCGGGTGGAGCGCTAATGTGTAAAACATAGGAGGAAGCTTACGAGTTGTTAGAAAGGATAGCGGCTAACAACTATTTATGGTCCTCGGAGAGGCAATTGCCAAAGAAGTCGACAGGTATTTATGAGCTCGACATAGTGTCTACCTTGACCTCTCAAATTGCTAACCTTACGAAGAAGGTAGAGTCGCTCAGTACCCAACATAATCCTCCCACTAGTCCTAACCCTGTGTATTCTGTCTAAAGTCCTTTTCTTTCCTGTGAGTTGTGTAGTGGTACCCACTCTGTAGATAGGTGTCCGCTCAAGTTAGAATCATTTCAGTATGTTGCCCATTCTCAAACGCAACAGAACAACCCTTTTTCAAACACCTATAATCCAGGGTGGAGGAACCATCCTAACTTCTTCTGGAGCCAAAACTAAGGGAAAACTTCTAGCTCTAGACCTGTAGGACTCCCTGGTTTTCAAGCTCCACCGGTTCAGGTACCACCACAGTCGCAATTTCTATACCATCCACCACATCATCCATCCCCACCTCAATTTCAATATCATCCATCACCACCACCACCACCACCACCACCACAACCTATGCAGCCCCAAAATTACCACACATCAGCAGCTGAGAAGAAGCCCTCGCTTGAGGAAATGTTCTCAACGATCATGCAAAATCAAGCTGCTTCAATTAAGAACTTAGAGGTTCAGGTGGGACAAATAGCAAATGCTCTTAGCCAATGTCTGCAAGGGAACCTTCCTAGTAACACTAAAGTTAATCTTGTTAAGCAAAGGGAGGGTAAGGAACATGTTAGATCTATCACCCTTACGAGTGGAAGAGAGCCAGATGAGCCACAATTTAAGTCCAATCCTATTGAGCCCATAGTTGAAAATCCCATATGTTCTAATGAAGCAACTCAGAAAGAGCAGGAACCTAAAGATCAGGCTGCAAAAGAATCAAAGCTAGGTGCTTCTTCATCTTTACCTTCTTCTACTTCAATGCCTTCCTCGTCCTCTGATGCTATACATGCTTCCATTACATCCCCTCCGGTTAAACCACCAGTACATTTTC
Organism: Firmiana major; assembly: GCA_033439115.1. Taxonomy (NCBI): domain Eukaryota; kingdom Viridiplantae; phylum Streptophyta; class Magnoliopsida; order Malvales; family Malvaceae; genus Firmiana; species Firmiana major. The sequence goes on from CM065909.1 coordinate 37,704,387, forward strand.
CTTAGAGGTTCCAGAATAAAAAACTAGATCAATAATTTGTCAAATTTCTTGAGGTTTTTAAGAAACTTCACATCAACATTCCTTTCGCAGATGCCTTAGAGCAAATGGCAAGTTATTTAAAGTTTCTAAAGGATATCCTCTTGAGGAAGAGAAGACTAGAAGATTATGAGATGATGGCCTTAACTGAGGAATGTAGTGCAATTATCCAGAGGAAATTACCCCCCAAGCTCAAGGATCCCGGGAGCTTTACTATACCATGCACTATTGAAAATTTATTCTTTGGTAAAGCCTTGTGTAATTTAGGAGCCAGTATTAATATGATGCCTTTGTCTATCTACCAAAAGTTAAGAATAGGGGATGTCAAGCCCACTATAGTGACCCTTCAACTAGTAGATCGATCCATTAAATATCCAAAGGGGGTCATTGAGGATATCTTAGTAAAGGTGGACAAGTTTATTTTTCCTACAGATTTTATTATACTAGATATGGAGGAAGACAGGGAAGTCCTCATTATTTTAGGCAGACCTTTCCTAGCAACTGGTAGGACGATAATTGATGTGCAAAAGAGGGAGTTAACTATGAGAGTGCAAGATCAGGAAGTGAAATTTAATGTTTTCTAACCTTTGAAGCTCCCTGATGACTCTCAAGAGTGTTTTAAACTGGAGATTGAGGAGGATAAAAGGCTTGAGCATAAGAAATCTGAAAGAAGGAGGGAAATAGATATAGCTAAGGAGGAGTTAACTGTCGACATTCTATCACCACTCTGGCTGATCCTCCTACTCTTCGCGCTGCTGCTGAGTGTTTTGTTCTTTAGCTGCATTTGAAGTGGCTGTATTTTTCTTTTCACCTTGTATATAGTTCTTTTTCTTTTTCTTTTCTATTGTTTCTTTCTTTGTTTATTTTGCAGATTTATTTTCTAGTTTTACGCTTTCAATCAAAACTTCAGTTGTTCATCATCATCAGAAAGGGGAGTACTTTGTTCCTGAACTTCAATTCTTATATTATCTGCACACTGAGGACACTGTGCATTTTAAGTTTGGGGGAGGGGATATCACTTGAGCATTTTTCAAAAATTTGGGAAAAATTGAAAATTTTTTAAATTTTTTTTGAAAATATGAGCTTAAATTGTTTGATTTTGGGATGATTTAGTGCTTAGCATGTAGTTTTCCCATATTCCGATGATATGACCCCATGATTAAGTCTGATTTTGATTGATTGAGAAGCATGATTATTGTAACAACCATTGACCCTTGAAAATCAGGAAATTTTTTTTTATTTTAATTTACCCACTTATTCCCTTATTCACTTAGGTTGTATTCCTATGCAAAGTCAAAACACTTTTCCTAATTCTTTACTCGTAATTATAATTAATTTCCATACTTAAACTTATATGGCCGATAGAAATTTCGGCAGCATGACGACTTATATATGAGCCAACCCACCTGCAATTCAGTTGTTTTCGATAATCCTAGATATCCACAACTACCAAGCATGCTTTCCAACAATCCTTGATATCTACAACTACCAAGCATACTTTCCCAATCCACTTTTACAACTCAATATATCGATATCGATTAATACCAATCCTCTTACAACCTAGTCCCAAGAATCACATTCTTTACATCATTTCCTTACAAATTATATCCCAACTGATATTCCCAATATATGTGTCTGTGCGTACAGATGTGTCTAGTACATGAATGTAAATGTATACCTTTCTGCGTGTACAAAGTAGCCTATGGTAGCTCTTCCCACCAGCCTACGTCGTGTACACGACAGGTAGCGTCTATAGATTCACTGAAAATGATTTAAAGGTAGAGGGGTGAGCTTTTGGGGAAAAGCCCAGTAAGATAATACTCTTAAAGCATTTCTGATATATAAAAGCATTTGAAGTTATTCATTGAACGAAACTTAATGCAATGCATAAATTGCCATTTCATGCATAATCCTCATAAGCATTTCATGGATATTTCGTAATCATTTCGTAAACGTTTAATGAATATTTCATAATCATTTCGTAAACATTTCATGAATATTTCTTAATCATTTCATAAACGTTTCATGAATATTTCATAATTGTTTCATAAACATTTCATGAATATTTCATAATCATTTCGCAAACATTTCATGAATATTTCATAATCGTTTCATAAACATTTCATGAAGATTTCATAATCATTTCGTAAACATCTCATGAATATTTCATAATCATTTCGTAAACATTTCTTGCATATTTCATAATCATTTCATAAACATTTCATGAATATTTCATAATCATTTCATAAACATTTCATGAATCATATCGGTCGTAACCAATTTTCGTACATATCATGAAAACACATATTCATTCATCATAGTCGATTTTCATAATCAAATCGAGGAGACTAGGCTATAACTAAGTCATGTGATACGTGTCATTCTCCAAGAAGATTCATCATACTTATGGCCATGGTAAGGGGGGGTTGCAGACTGGATCAGGTTCGTACAGTAATAATAATTATAAACATGGGTAGTATCTTCTTATTTCTTATCATATACTAGCACATAGCTAGGGCACGGGCACCTGTGGCACTCACCGTGAGGGGAACATTAATGTGTGCTGTGCGGGCACGAGATACTACCAAAACATCATCATAAACCACCAGTGGCATGACATCTTCCACACAGGTTGAGTCAAGTGCTAAAGGGGCATACGTATCGGCACCCCAAGTGGTGTAGCCGGAACACCACAAGAAGTAACCATGCATGAAGCCTATAGTCTCAAAACAGAGCTTTCAAAATCTTTCTTGGGTTTTATAACCCATAAACTCATATCGAGTGATACAATCGAGTTCCTTGAAATCAAAAAACTCTTTCATAAAACAGAAAGACTGTGTGGCACTTTGTTCCCGTAGGACTAAAGAGGTGGCCCCCACAATCCCCTTTTCGAAAACAAATTTCTTTTCTTAAATACTTTTGAAATTGTGGAAAGTTTCTTTAATAATATGGACATAAAAACATAAGTAAATGTAAAACATTCATACACTTCATACCTTAGGAAATTCATTTCACAACATGGAAAGTACTCGGGGAACATTTCGACAAATTAAAACATGCTTCACAAGTATGAAAGCATTGATAAATCATTTCAAATCACATGCTCTTTCATAAAATCATTTATCGGTGAAACAAAAATGCATTATCAGAACTGAGTTAAATAATACCCCTTACCTCGATTTATCAGATATCTTGAATTTGAATGGTGACGCCTTCTAGTACCTCATTTAATTCTTTCTACGGCTTACCTACACCGAAATTGTATACTTAGCATCCTATTCATGCGAATTGTCCGAATTGCGTTAAAATCGTAACCTATTGTTACTACTGCGTGTGTATGTATTATTGTATATACTTAGGCCAACATGCACGTTTATATATTTCTTTACTATTTATATATTTTGTACCTACAAGTATTAACATATACCTTTATTATATACATCCACATGTATATACGTATAAATATATATATATATATATATACACTCCGATATGTATATATATATATATATATATATACTTTTGTTGTTTTCATGTTTCCCTATCTCATATATATACATTCTTTGTATATACATATATATACTTTTATTTGTTTTCATGTTTCTCTATCTCATATATATACATGCTTTGAATATACATATACTAGCACACATTCATCTTATATACCCCCACATGTATATGCACCTAAATAAATAAATAAATAAATAAATAAATATATATATATATATATATATATATATATATATATATATATACACTCATATATATATTATCATTGTTTTCCCATTTTTCCTTATCACATATGCATACATATATTTTTTTGTACAAATACTAGCATATCCATTCATTATATACACCTATATGTATATGCACCTAAATATATATATATATATATATATATATATATATATATATATATATACACTCCTATATATATATATATATATATATATTATTATTTTCCCAATTTTTTTCTCCTTATCACATATACATACATATTTGCCTACTCCTCATCATTCCCATTTTTCCCAAATTAAATCTACACTAACATGCTTGTATCTCATTCTATATGTACATGTATATTAAATATACATATATACATAAATATACCATTTACCTTTTCTAATTTCTTTTTTTTTTTTTTTTTCTTTTTTTTTCTCCTCCTTTTCTTTTCTCCTCTCTCGGTCAGCCCTTCTCAGCTTTGTCTCAATTTCCAGCCTTCTTCTTCCCGGGGGTCTCCCCTGCCTCTCGATTCCAGCTGCTGTTTCTCTTTATCCCTCTCGGTTCCAATGCTTCATCCTCTGTTTTGTCTCCTCTCAGCCTCACCTCCTTCTTCTACCGTTTCCAACACCAATCTCCCACAGTTCTGCTATCTCTTCAGCCTCTGTTTTGTCTTCAAATTCTCCTGCTCTTGGTGCTGCCTTCTTTCTCCCTCAACCTCCCTTGCACATCCTCAGTTTCTCCCTGCTTCAGTGCCCTTGCTTCTGCCCTTGTTCCCAACAGCTCAGAACACCAGCCACGCGCCCCTGTTCTGCTCGTAGCTCTAGTTTCTTCTTCTCGCTTAGCTGCTGTCCCTCATTCTTTCCTCCCTCGGCTGGACAACTTCCTTTTTCTTTCTTTCCTTTCTCTCTCGGTAGGATCGGCTTCTTCTCTTCTCCCTTCCCTTCTCTTCTTTCTCTTCCTTACTTTTCTTTCTCCTTCTTCTCTAGCCGATCGAGCCTCTCCTTCCTTTCTCCTTTCCCTTCTTTCCTTTCCTCTTCTCCCCAGCCGATCAGCCCCTTTTCTTCCCATTCTCCTCTTCTGTTTCCCACCCATCCTCTTCTGTTTTCGAATGGTTTCCTTTCAATCTGAATATGGCAGACGGAATTGGCTTTTCTAAGCCAATTCCGTACATGCCATATAGATTTATATATTATTTGAAGATATATATATATATATATATATATATTAATATATATATATATATGTCACGACCCAATTCCATTCCCTTTAATCGAAAATCACTGAAAATTTTTCGCGTTTTACTGTCACCTTACCCGGTCGTGAACTAAACTCACCACACACTGTTGGGCTGTGAGCCAATAATAATCACCACATCTCATTCATTCTAAATTAATTAAAACGATGTCATACATGTGCATTTAATCGTGTACTTATACGAATACATGTTTTACTGACATCTACATCCCCCATAAGTACAACTCAAAAGAATACTGTGCTTTTACATTGTTTAGATACAAAAAGAATCACTGTGTATATACCTCTTAGCGATGGAGATGCAGCAGAGTCCAAAATAATACGCCTCAGTCCTCACTGGGCTACTATGCACGCTCTGTAGGGGGGGAAATAGAGTGGGATGAGCAACCACACGCTCAGTAAGGCAATAATGCAAGCATGGTAGATAACTACTCTATCTACATGCTGATAGTGTTATGCATAAATCATTTACGGTAGGAGCATGAGGAATAAAACTATGCCATGTGAATATACATATATATCATGTATCAAAATCATGTGCATTGGCATATAAAACATGGTAGAAACATCATGTATAAATCAGCTCATGCTCAATCTCATTTAAATTCATAAAAAGGGCAATTCATTAAGAAACCTCCTTTTTAAACCAACTTCATAAACCTCTTTCTCAACACTTAAATACCACCAAATCAATTCACAGTCACAACCACATTTTCATTTCACAATTCACGCAAGTGTATAAAACTAGGCCACTATATCAAAAGTGCCTATGTGAACCATTACATCATAAATCATCCCAGACCACACGCATCCAGGTGTGCGGGGTATCATGCTGGCACGAAGATGGATTATCCCTCGCCAGACTTCCTCATCACATAACCATCATGCGGTACATCGTACTCCATGCGATATACACGGTACAGCATACTCCGCAACTCATATCGTGATTGGGGGTGCCATTCCTAGGTCTTATCTACCCCATACCAAGAGTTTTCCATATTCCGTGAAGGAGAGCCTCCCTGCCGAACAGAGCCTCCCCGCTTAACAGAGCCTCCCCACCTAACAGAGCCTCCCCGCCTCTCTGGGCTTAAGGATGTTGGCTTAAGGATGTTAGCATAAGGATGTAGGGCTTAAGGATCCTTTCCGTAAGAGAGCCTCCCCGCCGAACAGAGCCTTCCCGCCTAACAGAGCCTCCCCGCCTCTTTGGGCTTAAGGATGTTGGCTTAAGGATGTAGGGCTTAAGGATCTTACTATAACCATGTAGGAGAGCCTCCCTGCCTAACAGAGCCTCCCCGCCTCTTTGGGCTTAAGGATGTTGGCTTAAGGATCCCACCGTAAGAGAGCCTCCCCACCAAACATAGCCTCCCTGCCTAACAGAGCCTCCCCGCCTCTTTGGGCTTAAGGATGTTGGCTTAAGGATGTAAGGCTTAAGGATCTTACCCACTTTCACAACCTTATACGTATCCCATTGTGCAAACTTGTGCGAGCAAAGCTCTAGCACGACTCATGCATCTTCTCATAACGAGGCGCATACGAGCATAGCTCTAGTACGGTTATACTCATAAGACAACCACTCATAATCCACGTACGAGCAGAAGCTCTAGTACGGTTTATAAATATCATTATAGTTTCCAAATCAAGGTGCGAGCTAGGCTCCAGCACGTTTCATACAAATGAAAACATAGGAATCCAGCGCGAGCGAGGCTCTAGCGCGATTTATGTCATACAAATGTGATAGGCGGCTCATATACAATTTATCAATCCCGACAATTCGGGTTTAGCACTCACAAATGTTTTTCCATAACAACAATACAATACTAGCCGACCTATCTATAAGCTTGTTTAAAACCAAGCAATTCGTTTTGGAAAAACATCAAAACATTAGATTTATGCAATTATTAGCCTTACTATCCCATTTCATAAAATCCACTTCAAATCCAAAACCACGCATATACTCATCATCATTCACGAATACCATCAATCTTTTATTTGAGCAATTCATGCATTTCATACGACACCCAATATTCACCCACAAGTTCAAAGTACGAGCAGCTACCTCTATATACTCACAAAATTCCCTTACCTGGAAATCGCGATGCGTGATTCCACTTCCTTAAGCTGCTTACTCGTACGGTTCGATTCGTCTTCAACGAACTCTTCGGGACTGCACAAAATCGTATCCCGCATTATATTCGATCCATATAATGCTACCCTTGTGTTTGCTATAGTCAATTAAATCTATAGCCTCTATTAAAGCTTATTTGGCCTCGTTTCATTACTTTACCCATAGCTCGAGTCTATGGATCGTCTTAGGCCTATTATCTTATTCAAAATCGATATCAAATCGACATAAAGCTCATAGTGTTCATATTTCATGAATCCCCTCACTATGGCATTTATCAATCATATACATGCCCATTTTCACAATTCCTCCAACTCACAATGTAATCTCATTTAACTATCTAAAATCATAAACATTACCTCAATAACAACTTTAGCCATGCCCATAAATCATAAGCTCATTCAATCCCACATATCCTCACATTATACCCATTTTAGATTTCTAGGTCACACCAATTCCACTACATTCCTAGGTAGTTTATCCATCAATACTCATATCAATCAACTCCAAAATCAATTAAATAGCTAATGCATTTGGATTGGAGTGTTAGAATCTTACCAATATGATTTCTCTTCTTGCTCCAAATGGTAATGCCCTTAACTCCTTCAATTCCAAAAATGGGAAAATGCCCTCTCACTATGTTGTTCTTCTCTTTGATAGGAACAACTTTGCCTCTAATGATCTCTCTCCAAATCTCACTGAAAATGGCTGATTTTAGAGAGGGAAGGTTAGGTTTTTGGGGTTGAGATTGTAAAGTTAAGTGTTTTTCCGAGATTTCCCGATTTTTAGCTCTCCTTATATAGAAATGACTTGAGGAGATCGATCTGGTCCAAGAGGAGATCGATCTGGTCCCTTAAAATCCCTCTTTTTCACGGCATTTTTAAGCCTGAGATCGATCTGTCGAAGCATGAGATCGATCTGTCTAGGCATGAGATCGATCTGTCGAAGCATGAGATCGATCTACTTCCAAATAGAGAGCTAAGGAGATTGATTTGGGTGCTTGGGGATCGATCTTTCCACTACAGAATGCTTGGGAGATCGATCTGGCTCCATTGGAGATCGATCTGCTCTATTCTTTCGCCCAAATAAGAGCATTCTGGCTCTTCCAGATCGATCTCTCATCCTATGAGATCGATCTGGCCTCATGTTTTTCAGATTTCCTGCAGTTTCCTTGCTGCAACTCATACCAACACATCCTTAATCTATTGCCATGGCCATTTTCTCATCCCTCCACCTTTATAACTTGAAAATGGCATCCATTCATACCTTATGCACATTGAAACTTGTGTGCATTCATTGTATGTTCAAAGGTATGCTACATGAAACCAAATGGAAGCATAACTCCATTCCATTTTACCACACTACTTATCTTGAGTCTCAATCACATCCATCTCTTGGCAGAACTCATTTCTTCATATTCATACTCAATGAAACTTGCATGTATGCTACAATTCATATTATTCATACATACATTGAATCCATGGACTACATCAATCATACTTTACATTACAAGTCCATTCATATTATTTGATCCAATTATACATATTACCATTATACATATACGGGGTCTTACATTCTCCCCTCCTTCAAGGAATTTGGTCCTCCAAATTAGAACCAAGTCACTCTTCAAACAGTTGGGCGTACTTCTCTCGTATCAAGTTCTCCAATTCCCACGTGGCCTCTTCCTCCGTGTGGTGTTGCCAAAGCACTTTCACCAAGGGAATTGTCTTATTCCGCAACACTTTCTCTTTCTTGTCCAATATCTGAACCGACTTCTCAACATACGTCATACTCTCATGGAGCTCCAACGGCTCATATCTTATCACGTGTGCCGGGTCCGGGTGATACTTCCGAAGCATCGAGACGTGGAAGACGTTGTGGACATTTGCCAAGTCTGGTGGCAATGCTAATCTATACGCCTTATCTCCCACTCTCTCCAAAATCTCGAAGGGTCCGATATATCTAGGGCTCAGCTTGCCCTTCTTACCAAATCTCATAATACCCTTCGATGGTGATACCCTCAGAAACACCGACTCACCCTCATCAAACTCCAGTGGTCTTCGTCTCTTGTCAGCATAACTCTTTTACCGGCTCTAAGCTGTCCGTAATCTCTCACATATCAACTGGACGTCCTCAGATGCCTGCTGCACTAAGTCCGAAGCAAAAATCTGTCTGTCACCAACCTCTTCCCATCCAATAGTGGAACGGCATCTACGCCCGTATAATGCCTCATAGGGTGCCATCTCGATACTAGCATGATAGCTATTATTATAAGCAACTCGGCTAACTGCAGGTGGTCATCCCAGGAGCCTCTATAATCCAGCACACACGCTCTCAACATATCCTCGAGGGTCTGTATAGTCCTCTCTGACTGCCCATCTGTCTGAGGATGAAAAGCGGTGCTAAAACTCCATCGGGTCCCCAGCGCTTCCTGAAAATGTTCCCAGAAATGGGAAGTGAAGCGGGCATCCCTATCAGAAACAACGCTCACTGGTACACCATGTAGCGGTACTATCTCTCGAATATATAGGTTCGCCAACTGACTCAGTGTATCGGTAGCTCTCATAGCCAAGAAATGGGCGGACTTAGTCAACCGGTCCACAATAACCCATATGGCATCATGACCTCTACGGGTCCTCGACAACCCCATCACAAAATCCATGGTGACATGCTCCCACTTCCATGTCGGTATCGGTAGAGGCTGCAATAATCCTGCAGGCTTCTGATGCTCTACCTTCACTTGCTGACAAATGAGACACTTAGCGACATATTTAGCAATGTCTCTCTTCATTCCAGACCACCAATAAACCTTCCGAAGGTTTTGATACATCTTGGTACTTCCCGGATGTATCGTATACTTCGATGAGTGAGCCTCTGATAAAATCATTCTCCTGATCTCAGGATCCCTGGGAACGCATACTCTGCCTCTGAACCTCAATAAGCCAGCACTCTGCTCAAAATCAATACCCACACCTATCTGTATCTGCCTCAGCCAATCGATGCACCGTCGATCACTCTGCTGGGCTTGCCGAATACAGCCAATCAATTCTGGCTCCAGTCTTAAACTAGCCATGATCTCAAGTCTCTCAGATCCAGGTGGGGTTACATCCAAACTGAGGTTCGCAAAGTGTTCTAGCAATTCATGTTCCCGTATCATCATATAAGACACCAACCCAAGGTTCTTTCTACTCAAAGCATCGGCAACTACATTTGCCTTACCTGGGTGGTACATGATTTCACAATCATAGTCTTTCAGGAGTTCGAGCCATCTCCTCTGTCTCATATTCAGTTCTTTCTGCGAGAACAGGTACTTAAGGCTCTTATGATCTGTGAACACCTGAAATTTCTCACCATAGAGATAGTGGCGCCATATTTTCAAAGCAAATACTACAGCCGCCAACTCCAAATCATGTGTCAGGTAGTTCCTCTCATGATCTTTCAACTGTCTAGATCCATAGGCAACTACCTTCCCATCCTGCATAAGCACACAGCCTAGTCCCTGGTGTGATGCATCCGTATACACCGAGAATCCTCCTGAGCTAGTAGGAATGGTGAGAACTGGAGCAGTCGTCAATCGACGCTTAAGCTCCTCAAAACTCCTCTCACATGCCTCATCCCATGTAAACTTGACATCCTTACGCATGAGGCGTGTCAACGGAGCAGCTAGTCTGGAGAAACCCTCTACAAATCTCCGATAATATCCTGCCAATCCCAGAAAACTCCTGATCTCAGTTACTGTCTTGGGCTGTTCCCACTGCACAACTGCCTCTATCTTGGATGGATCCACTGATACCCCATCCTTTGACACAACATGCCCCAGAAATGAGATCTGTTCCAACCAAAAGTTACACTTGCTGAGTTTGGCATACAATTCTCTCTCTCGGAGGGTCTGCAGAACTATCCTCAAGTACTCCTCATGATCTTCCCTGGACTTGGAATACACCAAAATATCATATATGAAAACAATCACAAACTTGTCCAGGTATGGCTTTAATATGTCATTCATCAATGCCATAAATGCCGCGGGAGCATTCGTCAGTCCGAATGGCATCACCAAAAACTCATAGTGGCCATAACGGGTACGAAATGCTGTCTTGGGTACATCTCCACTCCTAATCCTCAACTGATGATACCCTGACCGCAGATCTATCTTAGAAAATACTTCGGCTCCCTAGAGCTGATCCAACAAATCATCGATTCTTGGAAGGGGGTACTTGTTCTTAATGGTGGCCTTATTCAACAACCGGTAATCTATACACAGTCGGAGGCTTCCATCCTTCTTCCTTACAAATAGAACTGGTGCTCCCCAAGGTGAGACACTCGGTCTAATAAACCCCTTCTCCAGCAACTCTTGCAGCTGTTTCTTCAGCTCTTCCAATTCTATCGGAGCCATTCTATAGGGTGGTTTCGATATCGACTCTGTACCAGGCACTAACTCAATGCAAAATTCCATTTCCCTTTCAGGTGGTAGTCCTGGTAATTCATCCGGAAAGACATCAGGGTAATCCGCAATTACGGGTATGTCCCTCAATTCCGGGTGTGCCTCATCTATATCGACCACATATGCAATGAACCCTTCACATTATCCTCTCCATCGTTAGTAACATAAACCATCACTCCACATTCAATATTTATCAAAAACAAATAATTTATCTCTCAAGCAATATGCGTTTAAAATCATACTCCTTTATTTACAACAAACATGCTATTTTCATATCATTTCTTTTCATCAAAATTTACAATAAGATTGTCTAATCCTGAAAACATCAATGTTTTGGCATGACAATCCATCACAACACGATTGGTAGCCAACCAATCCATTCCCAAAATTACATCAAAATCATTCATATTCAGTAAAATCAGATTGGCTATCATTTCCTTCCCCTCTATCTTTAACTTACAATCCCTACATACATGCTCAGTCAATTGACTATCATTCATGGGTGTGGAAATCATCAACATTTTATCCAACAATGTTGGTTTCACATATTTCAACAATTTATGTGCAAAGGAAGGTGATATGAAAGAATGCGTGGCACCAGGATCAAATAATACCAATGCTTCTAAGTCGAAGATTCGGATGGTACCTTTAATCACATCCGTCGATGCGTCTGTAGTGTCCTGGTCCAGTGCATGTACTCTTCCTCTGCTCACACCCGCAGCCTGTTTCCCTTTTTCCTCAGCTGTAGCCCTCCTTCTCGGGGCTGCTGTCTCAACTGGAGCTCCCTCAGGCTCCTTGCCCTTCTGTGGGGCAATCTCTATCTTCTCAGGACAATGCTTAGCCATATGTCCTGGTCTCTCACATCTAAAACACACCATAGGGGTCATCAAACAGGGCCTATTCCCATGAAATCTCCCACATCTCCTACACTGATCCGTGGTAGGTCGTGGTCCTCCAATAGTCATACCCCTCGGCGCAGTCAAGGCTGGGTATACGGGAGGTCTAGCAGCTCTCTCCCGCACCTCCTCAATCTTTGGCCTCTTCTCGAAAAATCTTTGGCCATCTCTCTTGGCCACTCTTCCAAACCCGGATCTCTTCCGGTCTCTGTCCTTCCGGACACTGACTCTCCCAAGCTCGGAGGCATTTCGCTCAAAGTCTTGCTCACATAACTGAGCCATATGTACAGCCTCCTCATAGGTCAAGATGTCGAAGGGAGCTAGCTTAGTCCGGATGGCCAATCTCAATCCATCCATGAACTTCTGAATCTTCCGGGTCTCACTACCCATCGTGTCAGGGTCATATCTCCCTAATGACATAAACTTGGACTCATACTCGTCCACAGTCCAGTTCCCCTGAACCAAATTCATAAATTCCATCCGCAATTTCCTCTGTGCGGTAGCTGGGACATATTGTCTCCTGAAGGCCTCTAGAAATATCTCCCATGAGATCTCAGAGTGTCTGGCCCTCAAAATAACCTCGGTGGACCTCCACCAATGCTCGACCTCGCCTTTCAACATAAACACGACAAAGGCTACCTTTTCAGCTGAAGTGCATCGAAAAAACCTATATAGTTTCTCCATCTCATACACCCAATCCTCCGTAATCACTGGGTCCTTCACCCCTCTAAACACTGGGGGTTTCAGCGCTTGAAACTCTCGTAACCTGCTCAAGTCGCAGTCATAACCCATATCACTACCGCTCTGCTGTAGAGCGATAGGAGAAGCTATATCCTGGACGGGAGGTGGTGTAACTGTAGCTGTCTCAGCAGCATGAGGTCTCTCCGCCTCTGCAGCTACCTGTTCCATAGTAGGCTATGCCGCGGGACCTCGTCTGTCACCGGCGCCCAAGGCCTGCGTGACTATCTCCACCAAACTCTCAATACTCCGCTCTAACCTAGCGAAGCGAGCCTCAGTATCACCTGCTCTCTCAGCAGGGTTCTGTGGAGCTTGCTTAGTCTGTGGCTCCGCACGGCTCTCAAGCCTACCTCTACGGCCTCTAGCACGTGCTCTCGCCCCTCTACCTTGGCGTGTAACTGGCATAGTGCCTAACTTCCTGTGTTATAATAATTCATTAAGCTCAATCCATCACGGTATACGCAGTTATATCTAAACAAAAGCACAGTACTATAGGGATGTACTTTCCTACATTTTATTAATGACTCACATCAGGCCAACACAGCTCTGATAACAATCTCTGTCACGACCCAATTCCATTCCCTTTAACCGAAAATCACTGAAAATTTTTATCGTTTTACTGTCACCTTACCCGGTCGTGAACTAAACTCACCACACACTGTTGGGTTGTGAGCCAATAATAATCACCACATCTCATTCATTCTCAATTAATTAAAACGATGTCATACATGTGCATTTAATCATGTACTTATACGAATACATGTTTTACTGACATCTACATCCCCCATAAGTACAACTCAAAAGAATACTGTGCTTTTACATTGTTTAGATACAAAAAGAATCACTGTGTATATACCTCTTAGCGATGGAGATGCAGCGGAGTCCAAAATAATACGCCTCAGTCCTCACTGGGCTACTATGCACGCTCTGTAGGAGGGAAAATAGAGTGGGATGAGCAACCACACGCTCAGTAAGGCAATAATGCAAGCATGGTAGATAACTACTCTATCTACATGCTGATAGTGTTATGCATAAATCATTTACGGTAGGAGCATGAGGAATAAACCTATGCCATGTGAATATACATATATATCATGTATCAAAATCATGTGCATTGGCATATAAAACATGGTAGAAACATCATGTATAAATCAGCTCATGCTCAATCTCATTTAAATTCATAAAAAGGGCAATTCATTAAGAAACCTCCTTTTTAAACCAACTTCATAAACCTCTTTCTCAACACATAAATACCACCAAATCAATTCACAGTCACAACCACATTTTCATTTCACAATTCACGCAAGTGTATAAAACTAGGCCACTATATCAAAAGTGCCTATGTGAACCATTACATCATAAATCATCCCAGACCACACGCATCCAGGTGTGCGGGGTATCATGCTGGCACGAAGATGGATTATCCCTCGCCAGACTTCCTCATCACATAACCATCATGCGGTACATCGTACTCCATGCGATATACACGGTACAGCGTACTCCGCAACTCATATCGTGATTGGGGGTGCCATTCCTAGGTCTTATCTACCCCATACCAAGAGTTTTCCATATTCCGTGAAGGAGAGCCTCCCTGCCGAACAGAGCCTCCCCGCTTAACAGAGCCTCCCCGCCTAACAGAGCCTCCCCGCCTCTCTGGGCTAAAGGATGTTGGCTTAAGGATGTTAGCTTAAGGATGTAGGCTTAAGGATCCTTTCCGTAAGAGAGCCTCCCCGCCGAACAGAGCCTCCCCGCCTAACAGAGCCTCCCCGCCTCTTTTGGCTTAAGGATGTTGGCTTAAGGATGTAGGGCTTAAGGATCTTACTATAACCATGTAGGAGAGCCTCCCCGCCTAACAGAGCCTCCCCGCCTCTTTGGGCTTAAGGATGTTGGCTTAAGGATCCCACCGTAAGAGAGCCTCCCCACCAAACAGAGCCTCCCTGCCTAACAGAGCCTCCCCGCCTCTTTGGGCTTAAGGATGTTGGCTTAAGGATGTAAGGCTTAAGGATCTTACCCACTTTCACAACCTTATACGTATCCCATTGTGCAAACTTGTGCGAGTAAAGCTCTAGCACGACTCATGCATCTTCTCATAACGAGGCGCGTACGAGCATAGCTCTAGTACGGTTATACTCATAAGACAACCACTCATAATCCACGTACGAGTAGAAGCTCCAGTACGGTTTATAAATATCTTTATAGTTTCCAAATCAAGGTGCGAGCTAGGCTCCAGCACGTTTCATACAAATGAAAACATAGGAATCCAGCACGAGCGAGGCTCTAGCGCGATTTATGTCATACAAATGTGATAGGCGGCTCATATACAATTTATCAATCTCGACAATTCGGGTTTAGCACTCACAAATGTTTTTCCACAACAACAATACAATACTAGCCGACCTATCTATAAGCTTGTTTAAAACCAAGCAATTCGTTTTGGAAAAACATCAAAACATTAGATTTATGCAATTATTAGCCTTACTATCCCATTTCATAAAATCCACTTCAAATCCAAAACCACGCATATACTTATCATCATTCACGAATACCATCAATCTTTTATTTGAGCAATTCATGCATTTCATACGACACCCAATATTCACCCACAAGTTCAAAGTACGAGCAGCTACCTCTATATACTCACAAAATTCCCTTACCTGGAAATCGCGATGCGTGATTCCATTTCCTTAAGCTGCTTACTCGGACGGTTCGATTCGTCTTCAACAAACTCTTCGGGACTGTACAAAATCGTACCCCGCATTATATTCGATCCATATAATGCTACCCTTGTGTTTGCTATAGTCAATTAAATCTATAGCCTCTATTAAAGCTTATTTGGCCTCGTTTCATTACTTTACCCATAGCTCGAGTCTATGGATCTTCTTAGGCCTATCATCTTATTCAAAATCGATATCAAATCGACATAAAGCTCATAGTGTTCATATTTCATGAATCCCCTCACTATGGCATTTATCAATCATATACATGCCCATTTTCACAATTCCTCCAACTCACAATGTAATCTCATTTAACTATCTAAAATCATAAACATTACCTCAATAACAACTTTAGCCATGCCCATAAATCATAAGCTCATTCAATCCCACATATCCTCACATTATACCCATTTTAGATTTCTAGGTCACACCAATTCCACTACATTCCTAGGTAGTTTATCCATCAATACTCATATCAATCAACTCCAAAATCAATTAAATAGCTAATGCATTTGGATTGGAGTGTTAGAATCTTACCAATATGATTTCTCTTCTTGCTCCAAATGGTAATGCCCTTAACTCCTTCAATTCCAAAAATGGGAAAATGCCCTCTCACTATGTTGTTCTTCTCTTTGATAGGAACAACTTTGCCTCTAATGATCTCTCTCCAAATCTCACCGAAAATGGCTGATTTTAGAGAGGGAAGGTTAGGTTTTTAGGGTTGAGATTGTAAAGTTAAGTGTTTTTCTGAGATTTCCCGATTTTTAGCTCTCCTTATATAGAAATGACTTGAGGAGATCGATCTGGTCCAAGAGGAGATCGATCTGGTCCCTTAAAATCCCTCTTTTTCACGGAATTTTTAAGCCTGAGATCGATCTGTCGAAGCATGAGATCGATCTGTCTAGGCATGAGATCGATCTGTCGAAGCATGAGATCGATCTGCTTCCAAACAGAGAGCTAAGGAGATCGATTTGGGTGCTTGGGGATCGATCTTTCCACTACAGAATGCTTGGGAGATCGATCTGGCTCCATTGGAGATCGATCTGCTCTATTCTTTCGCCCAAATAAGAGCATTCTGGCTCTTCCAGATCGATCTCTCATCCTATGAGATCGATCTGGGCCTCATGTTTTCCAGATTTCCTACAGTTTCCTTGCTGCAACTCATACCAACACATCCTTAATCTATTGCCATGGCCATTTTCTCATCCCTCCACCTTTATAACTTGAAAATGGCATCCATTCATACCTTATGCACATTGAAACTTGTGTGCATTCATTGTATGTTCAAAGGTATGCTACATGAAACCAAATGGAAGCATAACTCCATTCCATTTTACCACACTACTCATCTTGAGTCTCAATCACATCCATCTCTTGGCAGAACTCATTTCTTCATATTCATACTCAATGAAACTTGCATGTATGCTACAATTCATATTATACATACATACATTGAATCCATGGACTACATTAATCATACTTTACATTACAAGTCCATTCGTATTATTTGATCCAATTATACATATTACCATTATACATATACGGGGTCTTACAATATATTTGTTTATTATTTCTTTTGTATTGATATTATTTTTGTTTGTCTTCTTTTTTTGCTTCCATTTTTATTTTAAATTGTCTCATGATTCATGCTTTATTTATTTATTTGTTTAATACTATATATTAAATTCTATACACTAAATAATATATATTATTATTCTTTTATTTAAATGTCTAGTATATATATGTATATATATATACATATTCACCTATGTATATATCTACACATATACATTTTCTTGTAAAATTATCCAATGACATCATATCCATGCCTTCCATGAAATTTTCTTTATTCCGAAAATGAAATAGTATCGGGATTTCCATCATTCTTCATAAATTCTCGATACAAGTGTTTACATCAACAATTTTCAACTAACAAATTAAAATTTTCCCATGCATCCGTACTTGCATTCGCTTTATCACTTCTTGTATCTTCGGGTTCCCGATCATTCATGGGCTTCTCGGTTCCTATAGTCCTCGAGCCCTACAACGAATATTCGCACTTCCATTAATATATATTATTTCCATTTTTATATAATTTAGTTAAACGTAGGAAATTTGTGGGGTTCACAATTATAGGAAAAGCATGAAGTTGAATTATTGAATTTGACTTAATTTTGATTGTGATTTCTTTTTTTATGCACATGTCATGTCATGAATCTGTATACTTATTTAGAGAAAGCTTATGTGGACCTAGGATTGTATTTGTTCAGTTGATTTTGTGTATCATATTCTAGAATTTGTTTGATCTAATATCAAGGCGAAATATTAGATCACACTTAATTAGGGAAATGATTTAGGCCATCTTTGGATCGTTTGAGCCTTTCTAGCCATCCTTGTACATATTTTATCCCTAGTCACCCATCTGGGCCAAATAAGCTTTTCTTTGTAAATACACCTACGTTATTTTCCTTAGCTTAAATACTTTGTTCCTATCCCTTACCCCGAAAGCATGAAAGTCATTGGGATATATTGTGAGCTTTGTACATATGGGTATCTGATGATAGTGAATGTTCAAAAAAAATGAAAAGAAAATGAAAGAAAAAGAAAAAGAAGAAAGAAGAAAAATACAAAAATAGAATAAAATGTTTAGTGAAATAAATAAGCTTGGGGGAATAAATTTGAGCTCTTTCATTAAGATCCTGAAAGTGATCCATGTTAAGGGGTAATTAAACCTAAATCGACTTTATCATACCTTAGCCCCAGCCTTACATTACAAGCTTAATGAAGTCCTATTGATCTTTAGTTAAGTGTGACTACATTAGTGGAGAGAGAAGTGAAAAGCAAACTTATGGGAATAATCACATGTCATTGACTTTGCATTCATTGTATTTGCATAATCTAATCCGGATAATATACTGTGAAGTGACTTTGACATTTTTCACACACTCACGAGGAGTCCAATTTGGGTTAGGACTTATGATTGAATAATTTTGAATGTTGGACTTATAATTGTGAATCTTTAAGATCATAGTATGTACTTATTCTTTGAGGATAATATTGGGAAAATTATTGTGTTTAGTACTTGTCATTCCTACAATTATTTTGTTTTGTTTGAGGACAAGCAAAAGCTCAAGTTTGGAGGTGTGATAATTCTATATTTTTAGAATTATTTGTGCTTAATTTCCTGATTAATTATTTAAATCCCCAATTTATTTTGTTAATTATCCCCTTTATTTAATTAAAATTCTCATGTTTGCAAATAAATTAAATCCAGATGAATTTTGAATATTTCGGTAGAAAATGGACCGAAATTGAGCTAAAATCGAGATTGGACCACGCGGACAACACGAGCCTAGCACATCCAATTGGACAAAAAGATAGATGACATGGAAATATTATTTTTCAAGAAGCCAATTGTCACGACCCAAACTACCCAAAAATCAGAGTTAATTTTTCGCGTTTTGTTATTTTCTTTCATTGCTTACTTGTCATCTGATCGTGACCACACTCCACTAACAAATTGGGCTGTGCGTCAATGCCAGTCCCACCATACATTTACCATATAACTTAATTCTTTCTCAGTCATTTATAAAATGTCTACAATATTTATACATCCCCTAAAGTTACTTACAAACATGTTACTGTGCTATGCTTATGTAGATACAATATGTACAAGTGTATATACCTTATGTTGATGGGCAGCAGCGGATATCCGGAATGCAGTACTGAGTCGCCTCAACTTCAACTGGAGATTATCTGTGGGAGAAAATGAAAGGGGTGAGCACATCAAGCTCAGTAAGGCAATCCTACGAACAAGTAGGTAACCATACTACCTACATGAACGTAGTGCCATGCATAAACCACCCTTTCTCCACACATTTAAAACAAATTATATGAATTATGATGTTATGTAAATCAAGTTTGCACGGAAAATTCAACATGCAATTATTACAAATCATTTATTTCTCAATTAAAATTTTCATAATAAAGTCATGACTCGACCCCTCCTGCGGGTGATCCTGACTCACACAAAACCATAAAAATCGATTTACATTCACACATGGGTTTGAAAAGCATGGAAATACCATCATGCAAATTTAGTCTAAAACCCAATCTGATTTCATCAAAATCGACGACATGCGAGACTAGGCAACGTTTGTATATCGGCAAATAACCAGGACTATGGCCATATGTGTCCTCGGGAGTTCCTCAGCTACACGGATCCTAGTGTGCGGGTTCTCCCATGATCGGGAACCGCCCGGGTGGTGGGTCAATCCATCCCGTCAGTCTTATCTGATCCCATGCATCTGAAGATGCTAACGTATCACAAAGATACCAACGTATCACACAGATACCACACGGTACATCGTACTCCATGCTACTTGCACGGTACATCGTACTCCGTGGACCCCCAGCCTTATCCCTCGTTCGGGCTCATCAGCTGGTCCTCCAACCCTTATCCCTCGTTCGGGCTCATCAGGTGGATCTCCAACCCTTATCCCTCGTTCGGGCTCATCAGGTTGTTTCTCTAACCCTTATCCCTCGTTCGGGCTCATCAGGTTATTTCTCTAACCTTTATCCCTCGTTCGGGCTCATCAGGTTATTTTTAACATGCCGTATCTCAAAATGCACATGCGGGCCTATTTAATCGTTGACACACAGTCTACCCGATGCTCGAAGCACGGCTCATCACATGTTCTCATAAAATCAGTGCGAGCGATGCTCAGCACTCTCATCAAATCAAGTAAATCTAGTGCGAGCTAAGCTCTAGCACTCTGTATGCAAACCGTATAAAAATCTGGTGCGAGCGAATTTCTAACACCCTGTCTCAAAATCATATAAAAATATGGTGCGAGTTAGACTCTAGCACCCTGTCACGAAAATCATATATATATAAGAATCTGGTGCGAGTTGGACTCCAGCACCTATGCATGTAAAACTCTAGTGCGAGCTCTCGCTCCAGCACTAATGCGTGCATCACACAAATTGAAAATATCGTGCGAGCTGAGCTCTAGCACGTCACATGTCAATAAAACACGTAGGCGGCTCTGTTTCCTCAAAACAGTGTTCAAAACAATTTCACGTTGAAAGTATGCAATGCTGTGCATTTTCTTTCAAGGTTAGCCAGCCTACTAATGCATGCATCAAAACACCTCCAGAATGAGCAAGAACCTCTTGTTCTTGCTCCTCCAAACTTTTCCTAAATTTGTAAATTTTACCCTTAACAAGGGTATTTTGGTAATTTGCCCATTCGAGGCACTAAAATTATTATTTGACCTCTAGACCCTTCAGGTAAATTTTTAAAGACTGCAAATGAACTTAAAATTGCGTAAAGTTACCTCTAGCAGTCCGCATAATTCCTTTACCTTATTTTTCTGTCGAGTCTGACCTTTTCTTTTCCACTGTTGTCTCGTCGCGCAGTCCGTTATGCTCCCAATCAAATGCCCGAAACTGCGTATCAATATTTCTCAGGTCAGATAACATACAATTTAATTGTATTTCCTATTTTCTGGGCTTAATTTAAGTCATTGGGCCCGTTCACCCCTATTGGGCCCGATTGCACCTTAATGGGCCTTAATCGGCCTTAAGCCCGTTTTTCACTTAATTTTCACCTTATCGAGGCCTATTGGGCTCATTGGGCCTTCCAACAATTTATTGGGCCTCGTTCTAACTCTCGAATAGCTAAATTTAATATTTACGACAATTTATCTAAATTTCCATAATTTAATTCAATTTATGCGGAATTTAAATTCATATCACGCATAACGATGTAAACTGTCGTAAATAAGGGTCACTTACTCAAGATTCCATGCTAGTACGAAATTCGAGGCTATCTCGAGCTCTCAGTGGATGCCAATCGTCGAGCTACATAATTTCATAATTTTCGGGGTAAGTTTCCAGTCGAAAATTAATTAAATAAAATATTCCAAAATTTAAATCGGTCAATTCGATCGCTTATCGACTTACCCGAAGCTCGATTGCATCATAGGAATTTTCCCCAATTTTTTCTCTTTTTCTTTTTCCCTTTTTCTCCTTTTTTCCCTCTCTTTTTGGCTGAACCGGTTCAGTCCGGTTCAGACCGGTTCAGACCGCCGGTTCACTCCGGTTCGACCGGTTCACCGCCGGTTCACCACCTTGCCGGCCGGTTCTTCGCCGGTTCTCGCCACCAATCGCTCCGCTGGGTCGTCCGCATCACGAATCTGGGCTTGGTTCGCCTCGAGTTTGCCGCAAAATGGCCGGTCAGGCCTGTTCTCCTCCGGCCGTCGGACCCATTTTCTCCTCTTGGCCGTCGCCGGCGATTCCCGCCGTTTCGTCTGCTGCCAATGGGCTCAAAAGAACCGTCTCGACCTGGGGATCATTTTGCGGGGTCGGATCGGAGCCAAGACGCCGCCGTTCGCCGGGACCGAGCTCTTCTCTCCGTCGATCTTTCTCTGCCCGATTCGTCGGATTTCGCCGTCGGTTGGTCGTGCTGCCGGTGCCAGGGAGATCGTCGGCCTCTCCTCTTCCTTTTTCGACCCTTGGCCTGGCCGTTGGCCGTCGGACGGCTCGCCGGTCTCCCTCGGGTCTTCTTCAGGTTTTTGGCTTCCGTTCACTGCTTCTCTTTCTCTCTCCCCGACCCGATTTTCAGATTTTTTTTTCATTTCTTTTATTAATTATTTTTATTATTATTATTTATTTTAATTATTACACTATTCCTTAAAATACTCTATAAAAATCCAAAATATCCCTTAAAATTATTATTTAATTCTAAATTAATTAATTTAATTTAATTTAATTTATTTATTATCTTTTAACCCTTTTTCGGGTATAATTCCTTCGTATTTTCGGGATATTGTCCCGAATGACTTTTCGATATATTTTTTGATTATTTTTTGGGATTATTTTTTCGAACTAAAAATCCCGATTAATTCTCATAAATTAATATCTTGATCAATTTAACCCAAAATAAATTTATTTCATCTTTATTGACCAAGATTTCTCAAATCCATATTTTTAATTAAATTTTCTTATCGAATTTATTTCGACTTCCGATCTTTTGACCATTTTGCCCTTACACGTGTTCGAGAATTAATTCAGTCAAACTTTCCTTCACGAACACTAATTCGTTTCGTGTTTTAATTAAATTCGGGTCTTACAACTCTCCCCCACTTAAGGAATTTGGTCCTCCAAATTAGAACCAAGTCATATGAGTCCATATATAACTCCGGGTATATCTATCGTATCATACTCTCAAATTCTTGTGTGACCTTCTCCGGAGTGTAATACTACCAAAGGACTTTAATTAGGGAGATCATCTTAAACCTCAATACTTCCTCTTTCCTGTTTAATGCCCGAATCAACTTATCAATATACTCATATTTTCATTAAACTGAACTTTTAGATTTCATATCCCATCACCTATGTTGGATCTGGATAGTATTTTCGAAGTATCAAAAGATGGGACACATTGTGGGTGCCTGCTTATTCAAGTGGAAATGCCACCTACAGGTCTTATCTCCCACTTGTCCAATCTCTCAAAATATTCCATCCAGCGCAACTCAATTTACCTTCTTCCAAAAGTTCGCTATGTCCTTATTCTCTTAGGATAAGTAACTTTCAACCATATTAATTCACCAAGGGTGAATTCCAATATTTTTCTGTCTGCTCTGAGGTGTTCTTAATCTCTCTCTTCTTTAACTAAACATCCTCAGAGACTTATTATCCAAAGTCGAAAATAATTCTATCTGTCACCCACTTTTTCTTATCCAATTCGGGGACCAACCCCTACAGCCATACACTGCCTCGTATCTTATTATTCCGATACTCAGGTGACAACTGTCACTATTGACGAATTCAATTTGTAATTACTGATCATCCCAGGAGCATAAAAAAAAAATCAAGGGCACACGCTTTCATTCGGATCCTCCAGAACTTGTACAGTCCTCTCTGACTGACCATCTGTCTGAGGACGAAAAGCTGTGCTAATACTCAGTCGGGTTCCCATAGCTTCCAAAAAAAATTCCCTGAAATAAGAAGTGAAGCGGGAATCCCTATATGATACCATGCTCACTGGAAAGCTACTTAATGTTCCACAATCTTCCTTGTACATAAATCCTCATATACACTCTGAGTATTTGGGGATTTCATAACCAAAAGGTGGGTAGACTTAGTCACTCTATCGACTATCATCCAAATAGCCTCGTAATTCACCTGGGTTCTCTGTAACCCATCATAAAATTCATGGAGACTTGCTCTCATTTTTTTGTGCCGTGTCTATATAGGTAGAGGCTGCAATAACTCTGCAGACTTTTAATACTCTACCTTATTCTGCTGACATACTAGGCACTTTTTCACAATCTCTACTATATCTCTTTTCACATCTGACCACCAATACCCTTTTCGAGATTTCATATATATTCTTTACTTTTCGTATGCACTGTATATCCCGAAGAGTGAGCTTCTGACAATATCACTATCCCATCAACTGTGGCCCTGGGGAGCACTTATACTGTCTCGAAATCCTCAGTAATTCATTATCATACTCCGTGAACTCTGTCACTGTACCCTTCTGAATCTGACCCAAACTATCGACATCCTGCCGATCATCACGCTAAGCCTGTCAAATTCGGGCACTCTCATCCGGTTCTAGTCTCAGGCTAGCTGTCACACAATCACTGTCATCATCAGAAGGGATCACATCAATACTGAGGTTCACAACTGCTTTAGCAGCTCACGCTCCCTGACCATCATATGTAATACCATCCCGAGGCTCTTTCTGTTCAAGGCATCAGTCATCACATTAGCCTTTCCTGGGTTGTAGAATTTTTACAATTAAAATCTCTCAGAAGCTCTATCCCACTATGTATTCTCATATTCGCCTCTTTCTGTGAAAACAGATACTCGAGCTTTGTGATCAGTGCATATCCATAATTCCTCACCGTGTACATAATAGTACCATATCCTCAGTACAAATACTACCGTTGCCAACTTTAAATCATGGCTCAGATAGTTTATTTCATGATCAAGGAGTTGTTTGACTCCATACTTGACTATCTTTCCATTATACATCAATACACAGCTCCTTCATAATTTTGAGCTATCCATACTCACTGAGAACCTCTTGAGCTGTTGGGTATGGTAAAATTAATCATAGTGGTTAGTTCATACTTCACTACACCGAAATTCATGTCACATCTATCATCTTATTTATCTTCTCATTCACAGACCACGTTTTCTTAATTAAACGTGTCAACCAAGTATATCCTTTTTGAACTCGCAGCAACCCATTTGTAAAAGTCATTTCTCAATTGTTGCTTATAATTTGCCCTAGACTTTAACTACACCCAATATATCATCGATAATGATGATTACAAATCGATATAATCCTTGACTCATTTACGCATAAGCGTATAAGATCCTTCAAAATCGCTTACGTTTTCAGGTACTAACCTGCGTCATTTCCTTTTCTTATCTTAAAGACTCTTATTAAATTTTACTATGTTAAACTTTATGATTTGTCGAAATTCTAATATTCTTATCGTCTTAGTAAAGGTATCCTAATGCTAAAGGTATTTATTACGACGATCGATTTCACGTTATAGGTTATACATATATACTTTTAGACGCTGTCAAGTCTTCAGGCGGGGAGGTATTTTGAAATACCTTTATTAACCTTCAGACTTAACCACATATACTTTATATACCAGTCTATGTGGTCACAATTTATATTCGCTACTAATTGCTTTAATCCTAATGACTTCATATCGTAAAGATGTTCTTACCTTGCATACGCCTCTTACTCCAATACATCTTGTATTTAGGATCTATCTTATCTTAAAGATTATCTCATTTCGTATATCCCTCATGACAAAACTCTTTCATTATTCATTCCGTGAGTACAATCCTTTACTCCTTTAATTTCAACTGTTGCACCCCTTTTTATCACTTGTCAACACTTACAGTATACTTTTCAGTGATATTTTCACCCCTGTTTTCAACTTAAAATCTCTATATCCATATTCCGTTAATTAATCCTCCTCTATTGGGGTACTCATTTATCAATATTGTGCCCGATGATGTAGGCATTCATGTTTTTTACTCACTTATATGCGAATGAAGGCAGTATGAATAAATGTGTGGCACCAGGATCAATGAACATATGTACTTCATTATTCATAACAAGTGTGGTATCTTACACCACACCATGAAACATCAATAGTGTCCTGGTCCAAGACATCCTCTCGCCTTCGTCCAACAACTTACTTTCCTTTTTCTTTTCTTTTCAGCTATTGCCTCCTTTTTCGCTGCAGCTATACCAACGAAGTTTTTCTTTGTCTCTTTACTTTTCTGTGGGGCGATCTCGCCCAACTCTGTGCAATTAAAATCAATGGTCCGTCTTACCACATTTAACGACCATTTTTCATCAATACAGTGTAAGTATAGATCCTCCTTCCGTGGTATCCACCACACATCCTACAGTGATCACACTGCTACTCTGCTTCGTAGCAGGTCAGGGTCCTCCAATCACAATACCCCTCAAGAGTGCCAAAATTGGATGCACTGGGGTCTTACCAATTATCTTACTCCATGACTCATCAAATCTAATCTTTAACCAATTACCATTTTCTCATTTTTAACATCTTTGTCATTTCTCGATTCTCTTTTCTGTCTCTATTTCAGCCCTCATTACCTTTCCCAATCTCAGACGCGTGCAATTCGTGTTCTTATTTACCCAACTGTAAATCTGCGCACTGCCTCGGTATAGGTAGTATCTCACGGGGCCAATTGGACTCTAATTAACAATCTGAGCCCTTCCATAAACTTTTAGACATCTCGATTGTCACTTGTTCATAGTGTCGATGTAATATTTGCCAAGAATATAACTGAGTTTCATAGTCATAATCAATTTAGTATTCCTGGGCAGTGTAAGAAATTTTTCCTTTAAATCATGTCCGGGATATCCTGTCACCGGAATACATCCAATAAGATTTCTCATCTTAGCTATGGATGTTTAACATTTAAGATGGGTCGAGCGGGTTTCCACCAATGTTTCGCTGCGCCCTCTGATCTCATTCATAATCTGAGCAATTAGCTCCTCAAAATAATCTCCACACTCCGCTACAACTTCGCGTAGCGTGTCTCAATACTGTTTATCTCTCTATCGGATTCAGTGGGGCATGCTCAACATTAGCCTCCATTTCAATTTCATCCTGGTTCTCACAGGTCAACTCAGCACGACTTAGCAGACTCAGGTCTACCTCTACGACCTCTGCCTCGTGGACTATCTCATCTAACGCGACTCATATTAGGCATTCCTGCATTCTCGACCATTTCTTAGTCAAAACCCATCTCGATATACACTATTGTATCTAACCAAGCACAGTAACACGGGGATGTAATTTCCTAATTACTAACACTGACACACATCAGACCAATTGCTGCTCTGATACCACCTTTATATGTCACGACCCACACTGTAAGACCCCGTATATGTAAAAGGGTAATATGTGTAATTGGATCAAATAATATGATTGGACTTGTAATGTAAAGTATGATTGATGTAAGTCCATGGATTCAATGTATGTATGCGTAATATAAATTGTAACGTACATACAAGTTTCATTGAGTATGAATATGAAGAAATGAGATCTAGCAAGTGATGGATGTGATTGAGACTCAAGATGAGTAGTGTGGTAAAATGGAATGGAGTTAAGCTTCCATTCGGTTCTATGTAGCATACCTTGGGACATATAATGAATGCACACAAGTTTCAATGTGCATAAGGTATGAATGGATGCCATTTTCAAGTTATAAAGGTGGATGGATGAGAAAATGGCCATGGCAATAGATTAAGGATGTGTTGGTATGAGTTGCAGCAAAGAAACTGCAGAAAATCTGGAAAACATGAGGTCCAGATCGATCTCATAGGATGAGAGATCGATCTAGAAGAGCCAGAATGCTCTTATTTGGGCGAAGGAATAGAGCAGATCGATCTCCAATGGAGCCAGATCGATCTCCCAAGCATTCTGTAGTGGAAAGATCGATCCCCAAGCACCCAGATCGATCTCCTTAGCTCTCTGTTTGGGACCAGATCGATCTCATGCTTCGACAGATCGATCTCATGCCTCAACAGATCGATCTCATTGCTTCGACAGATCGATCTCAGGCTTAAAAATGTCGTGAAAAAGAGGGATTTTAAGGGACCAGATCGATCTCCTCTTGGACCAGATCGATCTCCTAAAGTCATTTCTATATAAGGAGAGTTGAAAATCTGGAAATCTCGGAAAAACACCAAACCTTACAATCTCAACCCCAAAAACCCAACTTTCCCTCTCTAAAATCAGCCATTTTCAGTGAGATTTGGAGAGAGATCATTAGAGGCAAAGTTGTTCCTATCAAAGAGAAGTACAACATAGTGAGAGGGCATTTTCCTATTCTTGGAATTGAAGGAGTTAAGGGCATTATCATTTGGAGCAAGAAGAGAAATCATATTGGTAAGATTCTAATACTCCAATCCAAATGCATTAGCTATTTAATTGATTTTGGAGTTGATTGATATGAGTATTGATGGATAAACTACCTAGGAAGTAGGGGAATTGGTGTGACCTAGAAATCTTAAATGGGTGTAAAGTGAGGATATGTGGGATTGAATGAGTTTATGATTTATGGCATGCTAAAGTTGTTATTGGGATAATATTTATGATTTTAAACGGTTAAATGAGATTACATTGTGAGTGTGAAGGAATTGGGGAAATGAGTATGAATATGCTTGATAAATGCCATAGTGAGGGGATTCATGGAATATGAACGCTATTAGCTTTATGTCGATTTGATATCGACTTTGAATAAGTTAATAGGCCTAAGAAGGTCCATAGACTCGAGCTATGGGTAAAGTAATGAAACGAGGCCAAATAAGCTTTAATAGAGGCTATAGATTAAATTGACTATAGCAAGCATAAGGGTTACAATATATGGATCGAATATAATGCGGGATACGATTTTGTACAGTCCCGAAGAGTTCGTTAAAGGCGAACCGAACAGTACGAGAAAGCAGCTTAAGGAAGTGGAATCACGCATCGCGATTCCAGGTAAGGGAATTTTGTAAGTATATAGAGGTAGCTGCTCGTATTTTGAACTCGTGGGTATATATAGGGCTTTGGAAATATGCATGGACTTATAGAAATGTGTTTTGATGGTGTATGAGTATTTGTATGAGATTTGGTGGTTTGAGATGGTTATTGAAAAAGGGATAGTAAGGCTAATAATTGCATAAATCATGTGTTTTGAATGCTTTTACAAAACACAATGCTTTGATTTGAGCAAATAAAAGGATAGGCTGGCTAGTACTTGAATGATGTTGTGAAATAGCCCATATAAGGCACTAAGCATATTATGAGATGTTTTGAATGCATGTAAGCCGCCTATCGCGTGTATGAGATATAATTCGCGTTAGAGCCTCGCTCGCTCGAGATTTCTATGTTTTCACTTGTGTGAAACGTGCTTGAGCTTAGCTCGCACTTTGAAATTAAATTGTGATGATGTTTATAAACCGTACTGGAGCTTATGCTCGTACGTGGATTTGAGTGGTTTTTCTTATGCATATAACTGTACTGGAGCTATGCTCGTACATGTTTTCTTCATATTTTATGCATAAATGCCGTACCAGAGCGTTGCTCGTACGAAGTGATTGGTTTTGATGCATGAATTCGCTCTAGAGCGTAGCTCGCGCTGGTTTTCACACTGTGGTATGTATGAGGCCGTGGTGAGAGATACGGATTAGCTCAGGGAACCCAACAGGCCTGACAGACCTCTTAGGTGGGGTGAGGGTGAGGGGCTAGGACCTGACATAATCCATCCAGGGAACCCAACAGGCCTAACAGACCTCTTAGGTGAGGTGAGGGTGAGGGGCTAGGACCTGGATCAGGGAACCCAACAGGGGTGAGCAAGGCCATGAGGGGCTAGGACCTGGTATTGCGGTTACTCCCACGCACTCTTGAGACTATAAAGGTTACACTTGGCATGGGGTAGATAAGACCTATGGCAGGCACCCCCAACCATGTTATGGGTCCGCGGAGTACGATGTACCGTGTATATCACATGGAGTACGATGTACCGCGTGGTGGTTACTTGATTGAGAAAGTCTGGCGGAGAACTAACCCACCTTCGTGCCAGCATGATACCCCGCACACCGAAATCCGTGTGGTCTGGGATGATATGTGACGATTGGCCAATGTAGTCACTTGAGATATAGTAACCTGTCTCCTTGCTTGATTTACTTACTACCACATGATTTTAAATCTCTAAGTGTGATTGTGATTGTTTAAGGTAGACCCGAAGGAGGGGTCGAGCCTCGGGGATTGAATTGTGAAATGAAAATGAGGTTGTGATTGTGAATTGATGTGATGTGATTGTATGTGATGAGAAAGAGTTTTATGACGTGGGTTTTAAAACGGAGGTTTCTTAATGAATTGCCCTTTTTATGAATTGAAATGAGATCGAGCATGAGATGATTTATACATGATGTTTTACCATGTTTTATATGCCAATATTACATGACTTTGATACATGATATATATGTATACTCATATGGCATAGTTTTATTCCTCATGCTCCTACTAAAAATGATTTAGGCATAACACTATCAGCATGTAGATAGAGTAGTTATCTACCATGCTTGCATTATTGCCTTACTGAGCGTGTGGTTGCTCATCCCACTCTATTTTTCCCCCCTACAGAGCGTGCATAGTAGCCCAGTGAGGACTGAGGCGTATTATTTTGGACTCCGCTGCATCTCCATCGCTAAGAGGTATATACACAGTGATTCTTTTTGTATCTAAACAATGTAAAAGCACAGTATTCTTTTGAGTTGTATTTATGGGGGATGTAGATGTCAGTAAAACATGTATTCGTATAAGTACACGATTAAATGCACATGTATGACATCGTTTTAATTAATTGAGAATGAATGAGATGTGGTGTTTATTATTGACTCACAGCCCAACAGTGTGTGGTGAGTTTAGTTCACGACCGGGTAAGGTAACAGTAAAACGCAAAAAATTTTCAGTGATTTCGGTTAAAGAGAATGGAATTGGGTCGTGACAGAGATTGGTATCAGAGCTGTGTTGGCCTGATGTGAGTCATTAATAAAACGTAGGAAAGTACATCCCCATAGTACTGTGCTTTTTTTTAGATATAACTGTGTATATCGTGATGGATTGAGCTTAATGAATTATTATAATACAGGGAGTTAGGCGCTATGCCAGTTACACGCAAAGGTAGAGGGGCGAGAGCACGTGCTAGAGGCCGTAGAGGTAGGCCTGAGAGCCGTGCGGAGCCACAGACTGAGCTGGCTCCACAGAACCCTGCTGAGAGAGCAGGTGATACTGAGGCTCGCTTCGCTAGATTAGAGCGGAGTATTGAGAGTCTGGTGGAGATAGTCACGCAGGCCTTGGGCGCCGGTGACAGACGAGGTCCCGCGGCACAGCCTACTACGGAACAGGCAGCTGCAGAGGCGGAGAGACCTCAGATTGCTGAGACAGCTACAGTTACACCACCTCCAGCCCAGGATACAGATTCTCCTATCGCTCCACAGCAGAGCGGTAGTGATGTGGGTTATGACTGCGACTTGAGCAGGTTGCGAGAGTTTCAAGCGCTGAAACCCCTAGTGTTTAGAGGGGTGAAGGACCCAGTGATTACGGAGGATTGGGTGTATGAGATGGAGAAACTGTATAGGTTTTTCCGATGCACTTCAAGTGAGAAGGTTGCCTTTGCCGTGTTTATGCTGAAAGGCGAGGCCGAGCATTGGTGGAGGTCCACCGAGACTATTTTGAGGGCCAGACATTCTGAGATCTCGTGGGAGATATTTCTAGAGGCCTTCAGGAGGCAGTATATTCCAGCTACCGCACAGAGGAAATTGCGGATGGAATTTATGAATTTGGTTCAGGGGAACCGGACTGTGGACGAGTATGAGTCCAAGTTTATGTCATTGGGGAGATATGACCCTGACACGATGGGTAGTGAGACCCGAAAGATTCAGAAGTTCATGGATGGGTTGAGATTGGCCATCCGAACTAAGCTAGCTCCCTTCGATATTGTGACTTATGAGGAGGCTGTACATAAGGCTCAGTTATGTGAGCAAGACTTTGAGCGAAATGCCTCCGAGCTTGGAAGGATCAGTGTCAGGAAGGACAGAGACTGGAAGAGATCCGGGTTTGGAAGAGTGGCCAAGAGAAGTGGCCAAAGGTTTTTCGAGAAGAGGCCTAAGATCGAGGAGGTGCAGGAGAGAGCTGCCAGACCTCCCGTATACCCAGCCTTGACAGCGTCGAGGGGTATAACTATTGGAGGACCACGACCTACCACGGATCAGTGTAGGAGATGTGGGAGATACCATGGGACTAGGCCATGTCAGGTGCCCCCTGTTTCGTGTTTTAGGTGTGGGAGGCCAGGACATATATCGAGGTACTGCACTGAGATGATTGAGGTTGCCCCACAGAAGGGCAAGGAGCCTGAGGGAACTCCAGTTGAGATAGCAGCCCCGAGGAGGAGGGCTACAGCTGAGGAAAAAGGGAAACAGGCTGCGTGTGTGAGCAGAGGAAGGGTGCACGCACTGGACCAGGACACTGCAGACGCATCGACGGATGTGATTAAAGGTACCATCCGAATCTTTGATTTAGAAGCATTGGTATTATTTGATCCTAGTGCCACGCATTCTTTCATATCACCTTCCTTTGCACATAAATTATTGAAATATGTGAAACCAACATTGTTGGATAAAATGTTGATGATTTCCACACCCATGAATGATAGTCAATTGACTGAGCATGTATGTAAGGATTGTAAGTTAAAGATAGAGGGAAAGGAAATGATAGCCAATCTGATTTTATTGAATATGAATGATTTTGATGTAATTTTGGGAATGGATTGGTTGGCTACCAATCGTGTTGTGATGGATTGTCATGCCAAAACATTGATGTTTTCAGGGTTAGACAATCTTATTGTAAACTTTGATGAAAAGAAATGATATGAAAATAGCATGTTTGTTGTAAATAAAGGAGTATGATTTTAAATTCATATTGCTTGAGAGATAAATTTATTATTTATGATAAATGTTGAATGTAGAGTGATGGTTTATGTTACTAACGATGGAGAGGACAATGTGAAGGGTTCATTGCCTATGTGGTCGATATAGATGAGGCACACCCGGAATTGAAGGACATACCCGTAATTACAGACTACCCTGATGTCTTTTCGGATGAATTACCAGGACTACCACCTGAAAGGGAAATGGAATTTTGCATTGAGTTAGTGCCTGGTACAGAGCCGATATCGAAGCCACCCTATAGAATGGCTCCGATAGAGTTGGAAGAGCTGAAGAAACAACTGCAAGAGTTGTTGGAGAAGGGGTTTATTAGACCGAGTGTCTCACCTTGGGGAGCACCGATTCTATTTGTAAGAAAGAAGGATGGAAGCCTCCGACTGTGTATAGATTACCGGTTGTTGAATAAGGCCACCATTAAGAACAAGTACCCCCTTCCAAGAATCAATGATTTGTTGGATCAGCTCCAGGGAGCCGAAGTATTTTCTAAGATAGATCTGCGGTCAGGGTACCATCAGTTGAGGATCAGGAGTGGAGATGTACCCAAGACAGCATTTCGTACCCGTTATGGCCACTACGAGTTTTTGGTGATGCCATTCGGATTGACGAATGCTCCCGCAGCATTTATGGCATTGATGAATGATATATTCAAGCCATACCTGGACAAATTTGTGATTGTTTTCATAGATGATATTTTGGTGTATTCCAAGTCCAGGGAAGATCATGAGGAGCACTTGAGGATAGTTCTGCAGACCCTCCGAGAGAGAGAATTGTATGCCAAACTTAGCAAGTGTAACTTCTGGTTGGAACAGATCTCATTTCTGGGGCATGTTGTGTCAAAGGATGGGGTATCAGTGGATCCATCCAAGATAGAGACAGTTGTGCAGTGGGAACAGCCCAAGACAGTAACTGAGATCAGGAGTTTCCTGGGATTGGCAGGATATTATCGGAGATTTGTAGAGGGTTTCTCCAGACTAGCTGCTCCGTTGACACGCCTCACGCTAAAAGATGTTAAGTTTGTGTGGGATGAGGCATGTGAGAGGAGTTTTGAGGAGCTTAAGCGTCGATTGACGACTGCTCCAGTTCTCACCATTCCTACCAGCTCAGGAGGATTCTCGGTGTATACGGATGCATCACACCAGGGACTGGGCTGTGTGCTTATGCAGGATGGGAAGGTAGTTGCCTATGGATCTACACAATTGAAAGATCATGAGAGGAACTACCCTACACATGATTTGGAGTTGGCGGCTGTAGCATTTGCTTTGAAAATATGGCGCCACTATCTCTATGGTGAGAAATTTCAGGTGTTCACAGATCATAAGAGCCTTAAGTACCTGTTCTCGCAGAAAGAGCTGAATATGAGACAGAGGAGATGGCTCGAACTCCTGAAAGACTATGATTGTGAAATCATGTACCACCCGGGTAAGGCAAATGTAGTTGCCGATGCTTTGAGTAGAAAGAACCTTGGGTTGGTGTCTTATATGATGGTACGGGAACATGAATTGTTAGAACACTTTGCGAACCTCAGTTTGGATGTGACCCCACCTGGATCTGAGAGACTTGAGATCATGGCTAGTTTGAGACTAGAGCCAGAGTTGATTGGCCGTATTCGGCAAGCCCAGCAGAGCGATCGACGGTGTATCGATTGGCTGAGGCAGATACAGATAGGTGTGGGTATTGATTTTGAGCAGAGTGCTGATGGCTTATTGAGGTTCAGAGGCAGAGTATGCGTTCCCAGGGATCCTGAGATCAGGAGAACGATTTTATCAGAGGCTCACTCATCGAAGTATACGATACATCCGGGAAGTACCAAGATGTATCAAAACCTTCGGAAGGTTTATTGGTGGTCTGGAATGAAAAGAGACATTGCGGAATATGTCGCTAAGTGTCTCGTGTGTCAGCAAGTGAAGGTAGAGCATCAGAAGACTACAGGATTATTGCAGCCTCTACCGATACCCACTTGGAAATGGGAGCATGTCACCATGGATTTTGTGATGGGGTTGCCGAGGACCCGTAGAGGTCATGATGCCATATGGGTTATTGTGGACCGGTTGACTAAGTCCGCCCATTTCCTGGTTATGAGAGCTACCGATACACTGAGTCAGTTGGCGAACCTGTATATTCGAGAGATAGTACGGCTACATGGTGTACCAGTGAATGTTGTTTCTGATAGGGATGCCCGCTTTACTTCCCATTTCTGGGAACATTTTCAGGAAGCGCTGGGGACCCGATTGAGTTTTAGCACCGCTTTTCATCCTCAGACAGATGGGCAGTCAGAGAGGACTATACAGACCCTCAAGGATATGTTGAGAGCGTGTGTGCTGGATTTTAGAGGCTCCTGGGATGACTACCTGCAGTTAGCCGAGTTCTCTTATAATAATAGCTATCATGCTAGTATCGGGATGGCACCCTATGAGGCATTATACGGGCGTAGATGTCGTTCCCCTATTGGATGGGAAGAGGTTGGTGACAGACAAATTTTTGCTCCGGACTTAGTGCAGCAGGCATCTGAGGACGTCCAGTTGATATGTGAGAGATTACGGACAGCTCAGAGCCGACAAAAGAGTTATGCTGACAAGAGATGAAGACCACTGGAGTTTGATGAGGGTGAGTCGGTGTTTCTGAGGGTATCACCATCGAAGGGTATTATGAGATTTGGTAAAAAGGGCAAGCTGAGCCCTAGATATATCGGACCCTTCGAGATTTTGGAGAGAGTGGGAGATAAGGCGTATAGATTGGCATTGCCACCGGACTTGGCAAATGTCCACAACGTCTTCCACGTCTCGATGCTTCGGAAGTATCACACGGACCCGACACACGTGATAAAATATGAGCCGTTGGGGCTCCATGAGAGTATGACGTATGTTGAGAAGCCGGTTCGGATATTGGACAGAAAAGAGAAAGTGTTGCGGAATAAGACAATTCCCTTGGTGAAAGTTCTTTGGCAACACCACACGGCGGAAGAGGCCACGTGGGAATTGGAGAACTTGATACGGGAGAAGTACCCCCAACTGTTTGAAGAGTGACTTGGTTCTAATTTGGAGGACCAAATTCCTTGAAGGAGGGGAGAATGTAAGACCCCGTATATGTAAAAGGGTAATATGTGTAATTGGATCAAATAATATGATTGGACTTGTAATGTAAAGTATGATTGATGTAAGTCCATGGATTCAATGTATGTATGCGTAATATAAATTGTAACGTACATACAAGTTTCATTGAGTATGAATATGAAGAAATGAGATCTAGCAAGTGATGGATGTGATTGAGACTCAAGATGAGTAGTGTGGTAAAATGGAATGGAGTTAAGCTTTCATTCGGTTCTATGTAGCATACCTTGGGACATATAATGAATGCACACAAGTTTCAATGTGCATAAGGTATGAATGGATGCCATTTTCAAGTTATAAAGGTGGATGGATGAGAAAATGGCCATGGCAATAGATTAAGGATGTGTTGGTATGAGTTGCAGCAAAGAAACTGCAGAAAATCTGGAAAACATGAGGTCCAGATCGATCTCATAGGATGAGAGATCGATCTGGAAGAGCCAGAATGCTCTTATTTGGGCGAAGGAATAGAGCAGATCGATCTCCAATGGAGCCAGATCGATCTCCCAAGCATTCTGTAGTGGAAAGATCGATCCCCAAGCACCCAGATCGATCTCCTTAGCTCTCTGTTTGGGACCAGATCGATCTCATGCTTCGACAGATCGATCTCATGCCTCAACAGATCGATCTCATTGCTTCGACAGATCGATCTCAGGCTTAAAAATGCCGTGAAAAAGAGGGATTTTAAGGGACCAGATCGATCTCCTCTTGGACCAGATCGATCTCCTAAAGTCATTTCTATATAAGGAGAGTTGAAAATCTGGAAATCTCGGAAAAACACCAAACCTTACAATCTCAACCCCAAAAACCCAACTTTCCCTCTCTAAAATCAGCCATTTTCAGTGAGATTTGGAGAGAGATCATTAGAGGCAAAGTTGTTCCTATCAAAGAGAAGAACAACATAGTGAGAGGGCATTTTCCTATTCTTGGAATTGAAGGAGTTAAGGGCATTATCATTTGGAGCAAGAAGAGAAATCATATTGGTAAGATTCTAATACTCCAATCCAAATGCATTAGCTATTTAATTGATTTTGGAGTTGATTGATATGAGTATTGATGGATAAACTACCTAGGAAGTAGGGGAATTGGTGTGACCTAGAAATCTTAAATGGGTGTAAAGTGAGGATATGTGGGATTGAATGAGTTTATGATTTATGGCATGCTAAAGTTGTTATTGGGATAATATTTATGATTTTAAACGGTTAAATGAGATTACATTGTGAGTGTGAAGGAATTGGGGAAATGAGTATGAATATGCTTGATAAATGCCATAGTGAGGGGATTCATGGAATATGAACGCTATGAGCTTTATGTCGATTTGATATCGACTTTGAATAAGTTAATAGGCCTAAGAAGGTCCATAGACTCGAGCTATGGGTAAAGTAATGAAACGAGGCCAAATAAGCTTTAATAGAGGCTATAGATTAAATTGACTATAGCAAGCACAAGGGTTGCAATATATGGATCGAATATAATGTGGGATACGATTTTGTGCAGTCCCGAAGAGTTCGTTAAAGGCGAACCGAACAGTACGAGAAAGCAGCTTAAGGAAGTGGAATCACGCATCGCGATTCCAGGTAAGGGAATTTTGTAAGTATATAGAGGTAGCTGCTCGTATTTTGAACTCGTGGGTATATATAGGGCTTTGGAAATATGCATGGACTTATAGAAATGTGTTTTGATGGTGTATGAGTATTTGTATGAGATTTGGTGGTTTGAGATGGTTATTGAAAAAGGGATAGTAAGGCTAATAATTGCATAAATCATGTGTTTTGAATGCTTTTACAAAACACAATGCTTTGATTTGAGCAAATAAAAGGATAGGCTGGCTAGTACTTGAATGATGTTGTGAAATAGCCCATATAAGGCACTAAGCATATTATGAGATGTTTTGAATGCATGTAAGTCGCCTATCGCGTGTATGAGATATAATTCGCGTTAGAGCCTCGCTTACGCGAGATTTCTATGTTTTCACTTGTGTGAAACGTGCTTGAGCTTAGCTCGCACTTTGAAATTAAATTGTGATGATGTTTATAAACCGTACTGGAGCTTATGCTCGTACGTGGATTTGAGTGGTTTTTCTTATGCATATAACTGTACTGGAGCTATGCTCGTACATGTTTTCTTCATATTTTATGCATAAATGCCGTACCAGAGCGTTGCTCGTACGAAGTGATTGGTTTTGATGCATGAATTCGCGCTAGAGCGTAGCTCGCGCTGGTTTTCACACTGTGGTATGTATGAGGCCGTGGTGAGAGATACGGATTAGCTCAGGGAACCCAACAGGCCTGACAGACCTCTTAGGTGGGGTGAGGGTGAGGGGCTAGGACCTGACATAATCCATCCAGGGAACCCAGTAGGCCTAACAGACCTCTTAGGTGAGGTGAGGGTGAGGGGCTAGGACCTGGATCAGGGAACCCAACAGGGGTGAGCAAGGCCATCAGGGGCTAGGACCTGGTATTGCAGTTACTCCCACGCGCTCTTGAGACTATAAAGGTTACACTTGGCATGGGGTAGATAAGACCTATGGCAGGCACCCCCAACCATGTTATGGGTCCGCGGAGTACGATGTACCGTGTATATCACAAGGAGTACGATGTACCGCATGGTGGTTACTTGATTGAGAAAGTCTGGCGGAGAACTAACCCACCTTCGTGCCAGCATGATACCCCGCACACCGAAATCCGTGTGGTCTGGGATGATATGTGACGATTGGCCAATGTAGTCACTTGAGATATAGTAACCTGTCTCCTTGCTTGATTTACTTACTACCACATGATTTTAAATCTCTAAGTGTGATTGTGATTGTTTAAGGTAGACCCGAAGGAGGGGTCGAGCCTCGGGGATTGAATTGTGAAATGAAAATGAGGTTGTGATTGTGAATTGATGTGATGTGATTGTATGTGATGAGAAAGAGTTTTATGACGTGGGTTTTAAAAAGGAGGTTTCTTAATGAATTGCCCTTTTTATGAATTGAAATGAGATCGAGCATGAGATGATTTATACATGATGTTTTACCATGTTTTATATGCCAATATTACATGACTTTGATACATGATATATATGTATACTCATATGGCATAGTTTTATTCCTCATGCTCCTACTAAAAATGATTTAGGCATAACACTATCAGCATGTAGATAGAGTAGTTATCTACCATGCTTGCATTATTGCTTACTGAGCGTGTGGTTGCTCATCCCACTCTATTTTTCCCCCCTACAGAGCGTGCATAGTAGCCCAGTGAGGACTGAGGCGTATTATTTTGGACTCCGCTGCATCTCCATCGCTAAGAGGTATATACACAGTGATTCTTTTTGTATCTAAACAATGTAAAAGCACAGTATTCTTTTGAGTTGTATTTATGGGGGATGTAGATGTCAGTAAAACATGTATTCGTATAAGTACACGATTAAATGCACATGTATGACATCGTTTTAATTAATTGAGAATGAATGAGATGTGGTGTTTATTATTGACTCACAGCCCAACAGTGTGTGGTGAGTTTAGTTCACGACCGGGTAAGGTAACAGTAAAACGCGAAAAATTTTCAGTGATTTCGGTTAAAGAGAATGGAATTGGGTCGTGACACAAACTACCCAAAAATCAGAGTTAATTTTTCGCGTTTTGTTATTTTCTTTCATTGCTTACTTGTCATCTGATCGTGACCACACTCCACTAACAAATTGGGCTGTGCGTCAATGCCAGTCCCACCATACATTTACCATATAACTTAATTCTTTCTCAGTCATTTATAAAATGTCTACAATATTTATACATCCCCTAAAGTTACTTATAAACATGTTACTGTGCTATGCTTCTGTAGATACAATATGTACAAGTGTATATACCTTATGTTGATGGGCAGCAGCGGATATTCGAAATGCAGTACTGAGTCGCCTCAACTTCAACTGGAGATTATCTGTGGGAGAAAATGAAAGGGGTGAGCACATCAAGCTCAGTAAGGCAATCCTACGAACAAGTAGGTAACCATACTACCTACATGAACGTAGTGCCATGCATAAACCACCCTTTCTCCACACATTTAAAACAAATTATATGAATTATGATGTTATGTAAATCAAGTTTGCACGGAAAATTCAACATGCAATTATTACAAATCATTTATTTCTCAATTAAAATTTTCATAATAAAGTCAGGACTCGACCCATCCTGCGGGTGATCCTGACTCACACAAAACCATAAAAATCGATTTGCATTCACACATGGGTTTGAAAAGCATGGAAATACCATCATGCAAATTTAGTTTAAAACCCAATCTGATTTCATCAAAATCGACGACATGCGAGACTAGGCAACGTCTGTATATCGGCAAATAACCAAGACTATGGCCATATGTGTCCTCGGGAGTTCCTCAGCTACACGGATCCTAGTGTGCGGGTTCTCCCATGATCGGGAACCTCCCGGGTGGTGGGTCAATCCATCCCGTCAGTCTTATCCGATCCCATGCATCCGAAGATGCTAACGTATCACAAAGATACCAACGTATCACACAGATACCACACGGTACATCGTACTCCATGCTACTTGCACGGTACATCGTACTCCGTGGACCCCCAGCCTTATCCCTCGTTCGGGCTCATCAGCTGGTCCTCTAACCCTTATCCCTTGTTCGGGCTCATCAGGTGGATCTCCAACCCTTATCCCTCGTTCGGGCTCATCAGGTTGTTTCTCTAACCCTTATCCCTCGTTCGGGCTCATCAGGTTATTTCTCTAACCTTTATCCCTCGTTCGGGTTCATCAGGTTATTTTTAACATGCCATGTCTCAAAATGCACGTGCGGGCCTATTTAATCGGTGACACACAGTCTACCCGATGGTCCAAGCACGGCTCATCACATGTTCTCATAAAATCAGTGTGAGCGATGCTCAGCACTCTCATCAAATCAAGTAAATCTAGTGCGAGCTAAGCTCTAGCACTCTGTATGCAAACCGTATAAAAATCTGGTGCGAGCGAAGCTCTAACACCCTGTCTCAAAATCATATAAAAATATGGTGCGAGTTAGACTCTAGCACCCTGTCACGAAAATCATATATATATAAGAATCTGGTGCGAGTTGGACTCCAGCACCTATGCATGTAAAACTCTAGTGCGAGCTCTCGCTCCAGCACTAATATGTGCATCACACAAATCGAAAATATCGTGCGAGCTGAGCTCTAGCACGTCACATGTCAATAAAACACGTAGGCGGCTCTGTTTCATCAAAACAGTGTTCAAAACAATTTCACGTTGAAAGTATGCAATGCTGTGCATTTTCTTTCAAGGTTAGCCAGCCTACTAATGCATGCATCAAAACACCTCCAGAATGAGCAAGAACCTCTTGTTCTTGCTCCTCCAAACTTTTCCTAAATTTGTAAATTTTACCCTTAACAAGGGTATTTTGGTAATTTACCCATTCGAGGCACTAAAATTATTATTTGACCTCTAGACCCTTCAGGTAAATTTTTAAAGACTGCAAATGAACTTAAAATTGCGTAAAGTTACCTCTAGCAGTCCGCAGAATTCCCTTACCTTATTTTCCTGTCGAGTCTGACCTTTTCTTTTCCACTGTTGTCTCGTCGCGCAGTCCGTTATGCTCCCAATCAAATGCCCGAAACTGCGTATCAATATTCCTCAGGTCAGATAACATACAATTTAATTGTATTTCCTATTTTCTGGGCTTAATTTAAGTCATTGGGCCCGTTTACCCCTATTGGGCCCGATTGTACCTTAATGGGCCTTAATCGGCCTTAAGCCCGTTTTTCACTTAATTTTCACCTTATCGAGGCCTATTGGGCTCATTGGGCCTTCCAACAATTTATTGGGCCTCGTTCTAACTCTCCAATAGCTAAATTTAATATTTACGGCAATTTATCTAAATTTCCATAATTTAATTCAATTTATGCAGAATTTAAATTCATATCACGCATAACGATGTAAACTGTCGTAAATAAGGGTCACTTACCCGAGATTCCATGCTAGTACGAAATTCGAGGCTGTCTCGAGCTCTCAGTGGATGCCAATCGTCGAGCTACATAATTTCATAATTTTCCGGGTAAGTTTCCAATCGAAAATTAATTAAATAAAATATTCCAAAATTTAAATTGGTCAATTCGACCGCTTATTGACTTACCCGAAGCTCGATTGCATCACAGGAATTTTTCCCAATTTTTTTCTCTTTTTCTTTTTCCCTTTTTTCTCTTTTTTTCCCTCTCTTTTTGGCTGAACCGGTTCAGTCCGGTTCGGACCGGTTCAGACCGCCGGTTCACTCCGGTTCGACCGGTTCACCGCCTTGCCGGCCGGTTCTCCGCCGGTTCTCGCCACCAATCACTCCGCTTGGTCGTCCGCATCACGAATCTGGGCTTGGTTAGCCTCGAGTTCGCCGAAAAATGGCCGGTCCGGCCTGTTCTCCTCCGGCCGTCGGACCCATTTTCTCCTCTTGGCCGTCGCCGGTGATTCCTGCCGTTTCGTCGGCTGCCAATGGGCTCAAAAGAACCGTCTCGGCCTGGGGATCATTTTGCGGGGTCGGATCGGAGCCAAGACGCCGCCGTTCGCCGGGACCTAGCTCTTCTCTCCGTCGATCTTTCTCTGACCGATTCGCCGAATTTCGCCGTCGGTTGGTCGTGCTGCCGGTGCTAGGGAGATCGTCGGCCTCTCCTCTTCCTTTTTCGACCCTTGGCCTGGCCGTTGGCCGCCGGACGGCTCGCCGGTCTCGCTCGGGTCTTCTTCGGGTTTTTGGCTTTCGTTCGCTGCTTCTCTTTCTCTCTCCCTGACCCGATTTTCAGATTTTTTTTTCATTTCTTTTATTAATTATTTTTATTATTATTATTTATTTTAATTATTACACTATTCCTTAAAATACTCTATAAAAATCCAAAATATCCCTTAAAATTATTATTTAATTCTAAATTAATTAATTTAATTTAATTTAATTTATTTATTATCTTTTAACCCTTTTTCGGGTATAATTCCTCCGTATTTTTGGGATATTGTCCCGAATGACTTTTCGGTATATTTTTTGATTATTTTTCGGGATTATTTTTCCGAACTAAAAATCCCGATTAATTCCCATAAATTAATATCTTGATCAATTTAACCCAAAATAAATTTATTTCATCTTTATTGACCAAGATTTCTCAAATCCATATTTTTAATTAAATTTTCTTATCGAATTTATTTCGACTTCCGATCTTTTGACCATTTTGCCCTTACACGTGTTCGAGAATTAATTCAGTCAAACTTTC
Organism: Firmiana major; assembly: GCA_033439115.1. Classification (NCBI taxonomy): domain Eukaryota; kingdom Viridiplantae; phylum Streptophyta; class Magnoliopsida; order Malvales; family Malvaceae; genus Firmiana; species Firmiana major. The sequence goes on from CM065909.1 coordinate 37,747,734, forward strand.
CTTCATGAACACTAATTCATTTCGTGTTTTAATTAAATTCGGGTCTTACACCAATGGTGTGAAGACAAGTGGCCAAACAATGCCAACTCATCTAGGATGAAAAAAATTACAATTGTACCCCTAAATTCGTATATAAATAGAAAAAGATGGCAATTGAAAAAATGGGAGCTTTAGTTTTTAGGTTAAACATTTATTGGTAGGTTTTATTTTTTTCTTAGTTTTTCTTTTAATCTTTTCGGCTGGTGACAACAACCACCATTCACCATATTTCTTCTAGGTTTTGTTCAATTTCCATTCCATTATTATTTTACTGTTTGAGTTTTAATTAAACGTTATTATTTTTATATTGTTGCTCTCGGTTTGCTTCCTATTTCGGTTTTCTTTCTTTGTTTTTCTACTGCTTATTCATATTTCGCTATAGTCACTCTATATGCTTTGATTATAACTGCCTGTGTCCTATTCTGGTGTTTTGATGTGGGTTGGGTGCTGGGTATTGTTCCCGAGTTGTTGGCACAGCGGAACGATGATGATTGCTTAGAGGAGGAAGTATTTCATGGTGTTCAGATTTTTGCATTTTCCAGTTACTGTTCACTCTATTGTTGGTTTAACGTTAGAGGCTATTTCATGTGCATTTTTCATTTCGGCCTATTTTCTTCTATTCCGATTAGACAGAAGTCGTTCTTCATCATATTGCTGATAACGTTGGCTGGACTACTGTCGTACGGTGCAAAACAGAGGCTGAATACATTAATGTGGTGAACAGGGATCACATCATCTTCTCTGTTCTGCCCTGTTTCAAGTGTTTTTGCACTGTTCATCATCTCAATATTGCTTTTATTCTGATCTAAGGCCGTGTTGGCTGGTTGCAAGTTAGTTGCGGTATGCTTACATTAGCACTGAGCTTCTGAGGAGGACCTTGGCAGGTTGCAGCTGAGGTTGTTGTTGGTACAGAGTTTGCGTAACCAAGTTTGAGTCCAGCCATTGTCTTAATTTTCTGCACTGTCTCCTTTGAATCATTTACACTTCCAGTTATCAACTTCAGTAGTTATAGAATTAGTTTAAGTTTTATTTGTCTAAGGATTAATGTTTATTTTATAAGTCCATTGCATTAGTTTAACTCTTCCAGCTTTTGTGTACATCTTTGCATATTATTTACTGATTAGTTTGCTGGAAGTGCTGGTGTGTGTTGTGCTCCAGTGACCAGTGCATAGCTGACGCAGAGCATCGGTTCATGTGGGCATGTGCAGGACTGGCAGGAACGTGATAGCAGTTAACCAGTAGCAGGTGGTGGCGAGAATTGAAACTGATTCTAGAGCAGGAGCTAGCTGTAAGAGCAGACGCCTGGCTGATGCTGTGTTCGACTAGCTAGTACTGCGCTTGAGGCATTTGCGTGGCACAACTGTTGCAGAAACTGCTGGTAGCATAAATGGTCAGCACTAAAGCAGAGCAGGAAGCTTATACAGGGACGTGAGGGTAGCTGGCGTGGTGATCTGAAGGCAGTACGTGGGCACCGTTGGTAGCTCCTGGAAATGAATCTGTTGAAGATGAAGCATGAATAGTACTGCATGTCGGGACCACATTGTTGCAATTTGTTAAGGCCTTGTTTGGCCACCTTTCCTTGGTTTAAATTAAAGTTGATTGCAGTTTGATTATTTTCATTAGTATTAGTTAGAATAGTGGTAATTGATAGATAAATTTAATATCTTAAGTTGTTAATTTAATCTTTAGTTTTAAGTCTTAGTTGATAGTTAATTTTAGATTATATGTGTTAGGATTTAATTTTTAGTTTAGCATTTTATGAGTTACATTTAGAATTAATTTAGATTGAATTTGTTACATGCATTAGTTAGATTCTATTGTTAAGTTAGTATTTAGATATAATTAGGATTAATTTTAGAGTCATTAGTATAGACATTTATATTTATGATTATTTTCTAAATTTTTCTAGGATTTTATTTTAATAGATTTTAGGTTAGTTTAATTTGCAATTTTCATTAGTTTAATTATATGCATTTTTATTTTTAGTTTGTTTTAGTTTTAGTTTAATTAATTTTATTTCTTTATTTTCTTATTTGCATTTTATTTTAGTTGCGTTAATTACTTTTTAACTGTTTTAATTTTCTTTTGTAGGTTGATTGCTTGGAGCATCGTAAGTAATTTTTAACTTGGTTTTACTTTCATCAGTTTATAATTTTTATTTTTCAGTAATTTTAATTTTCAAACTTAGTAGATCACCCACTTTAATTTCATAATTAGCTAGGATATACTTAGGGTAAGATTAATCGGTACTTAATTATGCTAGTCAACTTCTCTGTGGGACGATAATTTCGGGACTCAAATCCCATTATTACTTGTACGATCCGCGCACTTGCGGACAATACCCTTTGGGCGTGTCAATACTTGTACTCACGTGCACCCAGTACGGTACATAGTATACTAACGGATAACTACACAGTACTACGTACGATCGTGGACCTAAGTCCATACTCCAACTCCGATGGACTATTCATCCTGGACTATGTCTCATATACCAGGCGAGCAATCAGCGTGACTCATAATCATCCTAAGGCTCCAGTGCGGTACGATTTATCGTTAAGGCCAGCCCATTCCGAGGTCGTCGGCTGGAATCCCCTTGGGTCCCAAACCCCAAGGTTTACCTCAACTCAGTAAAAACAGGTGCGAGCAAAGCTCCAGCACTTTCTCAAAACTATCGTGCTAGTTAAACTCCAGCACGACACATCAGAAACATAGAAACATGTACGAGCTAACACTCTAGCACATAGTCAAAGTCATTAAAACGGGTGTGAGCTAGAGCTCCAACACCAAATCTCATCTCAAATCTGATAGGTGGCTATTTTCTCTTTTTAAAAAAAAATTCAAAACATGTTTATTTATGCAGCATGCCTCTCCATGCTAAAACATGTAAAAATTAGCCAACCTATCATCATCATTTCTCAATCACTAATATCAATACAAAATTGAGAAAAACATTGAAAACATGCATATCATGCTATTTCTTTACCCCATCCCATTTCTCAATACGTATATATCATAGTACATTTCATGGTCCATATCATTTTATAGAATCGTAGTATCGTACTAATTCTAGCAATATATCTACAAAATTACCATAAAATATGTACGAACATCTCTATAGCTAACACACAATCCCTTACCTCAAATCGCGCTCGTATTTCCTTTGTCACGTATGCTCCATTCGCGATCCGGGTTAGCTGTGTTCCACGTTCTTCCAATCTACACACATAACCATTAAGTTGTTTCTTTTCTTTCTCCCAAATATCCTCATTGTCAATTATTCCTCCATTTATACCTTTCAAGCCTTTAAATCATATATCACTTTTCCATTGTATCACTTATCTCATTAAGCTATTTCTCAAGCTTTCCATAAATTTCCCTGTTTTTAAATTTCTCTTAACATTACTCACTCATCACTACAAATCACTCTTATCAACATTTTGCATACCATTCAGCCCATACAATGTCTAGAATCCTTATTTAAAGCTTGAGTGTTGAAAAACTTACCCCTTTTTCTTAGCCAGACTTGTGGTAGTCACAACTCCTTCTCTTGATCACATCAATGGGTGATTTTTGGGTATGTTGTTCTCCTTGCTTCAAGGAACAACTTTCCCTTCTTGAGCTTCTTCCAAAACTGACCGGAATGTGGTGATTTCTAGAGTGAGAAAGCTTGGGCTTTGAGAGAAAATGGTAGGTGAGGTTTGGTGAGGAAGAGTTCTGAGTTTTCAATCCAATCTCGAGCTCCTTTTTATAGATGTAGGCTTGTGAGATCGATCTGGTCCTTATAGAGATTGCTCTCTACACATTTGGTAGTCCTCTTCACCAAATGCAACCACTACCAGATCGATCTTCTCCCTTGATGAGATCGATCTGTCGAAGGCTAATTTTCCCCTTGGAGAACCCTTAAGGAGATGGATATGTCTAGTCTTGAGATCGATCTATCTTAAATAGAGAGCTAAGGAGATCGATCTGTTTACCTTAAAATCGATCCTCTCATTACAGAATGCTTAACAGATCGATCTAAGTCTATTAGAGATCGATTTGTCCTGTTCCATAGCTCAAAATAAGGTCATTTTGGCTCTTCCAGATTGATCTCTCATCCTATGAGATCGATCTGACCTTCATATTTCCAAATTTTACTGCAGTTTTTACAGTTACCTCACTCAAAACATCCTTGATTTGCTGTCATAGTTATTTCCTCATTCATCCATCCTTGAGACTTGAAAATGGTATACAGTCACTCTTTGTACATATTAAAACTTGTGTGTAATCCTTGCATGACCAAATATATACAACATATAACTAAATGGGAACATAAAGATTTACACCACTTGTGCAATTTTATTCCACTCACATTCATCATATCTCAAAGTTCATTTCTTCATAATTATACTTAATGCAACTTGTACATCACAACTCTTATTACAAAAGTGTACATTCATCTTATGGACTTTGCATCACATATGCTTTACATTACTAGTACATTACAACACTTCATGAATTCATTTACATATGTACAAGGTTAAACCTATACGACCTATACGGAGTCTCACACGTACAGTCAATAGATACTTATGATGACATTTATGTATGGTGAAATAAGAATGATAAGATGAGTATGAATGGGATGACTAATGCTGAATCACAACCCAACTGTTGGTGAAGAGAAAGGTAAGTAAAAAGTGAAAAATTTGTAGTGGTTTTTGGTAAGTCACGGAATGAGGTCGTGACAGAATATCTCTTCTTCCCTGCTATAATTAACTCAAGCCCAGCACCCGAATTAAATTCTTATCCCTAATCTAATCGATTTTGGCGCAACCCTATTTAGTCTAGGAATAGCATTAACACTCTAGGAAGACTACTAAACCGAATAACACTTCAACCACAGGTTGAATGTTTAATATGTTCTATTGTTTCATTTAGAGTTGGCGAACCCTAATTGCCACTGATTTTGATTTCTATCACAACAATTACGAATTGTGAAAATTTCAGATAGCATACAATCAAATGTGAAGATTATCTAATTAGCTAGATCATATAATTTTCTCATGCAATCGAATCAATTATACTAGAAACAATAGATAATTGAATCAAAAGATAGTTTGGATCAGCAAACCGTGTTTCTCAATTGTTGAAATTTACTAGATTCGATTCCCTTAAACCAAATAAAGGTTTTAGTAGCATATGATTATTGGAAATGAAAAATAAAAATATAGAGGGTGAATTATTTTTTATTTTGACTGCTGCCCTCCTTTGTCTCTCTGAATCTTCTCTTAAAGAAAATGAAAACTATATATATAGTAAAAAAAAACCTAAATTCAAAATCCTATTACAAGTAGGAAAAAAGTTGACAGATTTAGGCTTTTTCTTCACAGTTGGTTTTGGAGTGGAAATAGGCCGAATTGGATCTTGGGTTATTCTTTAAAGTTGTAAATTAGTAAATTAGCGTTCCACTGGGCCTGACTTTGTATATTTTGGAGGCCTAAAACTCCGTTTAGAGCCAAAATTCCAAACAACACTAAAACTATCCAATTTCTTCGGTTAAGCTTTTGAAGCCCAATTTATCTGCCAAAATCACAAAATTAACATAACTACTCTAATTAACACGAGGAACATAGCAAAATATTAAAGTAGAAGGAAATAAATAATAAAAATATGGCAATCATCATCGATCCTTGCAACTGATCAAAGAAATTATCTAAGATAGAGGATATTCATACTTTTTTTAGCTTTGTTCAATAACAGATAACCAATGCATATGCAAATGATACCCTCTTTCTTATAGACCAATAGAACCAAAATGTCTCAAGGCAAAACATTAGGGCATAAGAAACGGTTATCTCATAATTCCTGGAGCTGTTTCCTCAATTCCTTTACCTCTACTAATGACATTTTGTACGGGGGCTTAGAAATAGGCTTAATGCCAAGTAGAAGAACAAAGGCAAATTCAGTCTCTCTTTAGTGGTAATCCCGTTAAGTCCTTTAAAAGGACATTAGGAAAATCTCTGACTATCAAGATATCAGATAGCTTTGAAAGTGCCCTATTTTTATACTCCACAAAAGCTATATGAACTTCATAACGTACAACAATATATTCATATAAGATTTCATAATGAAAATATTCACTTTCATTTCATTTCACTTACCAAACTATATTACAATTAGCTTAGGGAGATCAAATGTTACACTTTTACTATGAGAATATACTCTGGCATCATTATCGCTAGCTAATCCATTACCAAAATCACATTTATGTCATACATATGCAACAATATCAAATCAGCCTCCAACTCTTTCTCTCCCACTTTCGCCTTACACTTTTGCAACTTGATTATGTCCTTTTGGATTCCTTGAGTGGTGTGCTTATGTGCAACATGTATCCTATAGACTCTAGCTCTATGATCATTCTCTTAGTAAATAAAGGTGAAACAAATAAATGTGTAAAGCCACGATCTATTAAACATAAAGCTTTACAATCATAGATCAAAAGTTTACCCTTAACAATAGAACCGTATGCATCGGTGACCTCCTGATCGAGGCAAATGCTTTACTTTGAGCTATAGGTTTCTTACCCTTATCTGTAGGTTTTGCCTTCTCTATGGCTGGTTTCTTAGTACGTTTCTCAGAAGCTGTCATTAATGGACACTCTTTGATCTAATGCCATTCTTTTTGCACCAAAAAATAGACACCTGTCACTAGGTAACAAGGCTTACCCCTATTATTCTTCCCATATAGGAGACAAATCTGATCCATCATTGTTTTAGTAGCCTATGGTCGATGAGCATCTATCTTTTGCTTCTTAACTTTATCCTTAAGCTTATTTGAAACCATTTTACCCTAAATCGACATTTTTCCCTTACCTTCACTCTGTGTATCATATTTAGTTTGTGTCTTGTTCAGCCCCAATTCAACAAATTGAGAAAATCGAATAGACTTAGAATAAGAAACAATATGCAAAACAACTAACATGCCTTTGATTGATAGCCTAAGTCTACCAATAAACTTTACCATCATTCAAACCTCATCTTATGAAATCAAACGATCATATCGGCTCAGCATAGTAAACTTCTCAAACTATCCTATTGTAAGATTTCTCAAGGATAAATTCAAAAATTCTGACCATATGAGCCTATGGGCACTCTCAGGGAAATACTGATCATGGAAGGATGTTAAAAATCTATCCCAGGTAATCCTTAGTCCTTGACTCCTCATAAAAGTCTTAGTTGAATGCCTGCAATGTTTAGCATTTCCCTCTAACATGTAAGTGGCCAAGGCACGCTGTTCTTCTAGTTTACAATCCATATATTCAAAGAGCTTTTCGATCTTCAAAAATGAGGTCCCCACCACCTCTAGGCCTTTAAGCCCCTTAAATGCAGGTGAGTTCATTTTTTAAAATTGCTTTAACTATCTGCATTAAGCACTACTGATGGCAGACCGACAGCAGGCTGGGAAGAAATAATTACCTAGGGCTGAGGTGGTGGAGGCGATGGCTGAGGGATAGCTAGCTGCAAAACTGGTGGTGGAGCCTAAGGCTGCATTGGATTCGATAAATACTGTGCAACAAGTGTCTGAGCCTTCGCTGATAGTGGTATAAGTGGTTGTGCTGCATTCTAAGGAGTATTGCCTGCCTGCTGAGTGATCTGGGCAATCGAATTTCGTAAATTGGCAAAAATCTCTACGTAGCTCTTTTCAGACTATCTCGCCTATGAGGAAGTGAAGGAGGTTGAGGCGAATCTCATCTCCTTCGGATAGGTCTCCTTATTTCTCTCAGCCTAGAAAAGTTGTATGCATTAAAATACTATCACTTTAATTCACAATTTATATTGAGACACATACAATACTAAGTGATGTGATTGAGATGTAAATGACAATTTAGACCTTTCTTGACTGACTTAGCAAGACAAACCTACTTTGATGCTAACAAATACTGTCACGCCTTGAAGGACGCGAAGTTTTATACAATGATATTAAGCAGCTTGTTACTTAATAAGGTTTAAAGTAACATACTTAAGGTCCTAGTTCAATACAATCTGGAAAATAACTTAACAACTTCACTTATTAATTTTTATTTAAAATGGTAAAGTATCGATTATCACCTAGTTTGGACAGTTGATCAAATCACTATTCTTATAAAATCAAATCCATAACTCAATTGCCAATTATTCTCATATCCAATATCTACCACATATCCAAAAACCATAGAGAATTATGACCCTTTGGTCCTCCAAAATTTATAGTTACAAAATAATTCAATATTGTATTAGTTTCTAGATTTTGGCAAATAAAAATTGATTTACATCCCAGACTCGATAATTTTTTTCAACATAAGCATACATACACATATTACAGATCCCGACCTATGTACAAATAGAAAACTATTTGAAAATATAAGCGTTTACATTGTAAAAATGTATACTGAATATATGTCACGAGCTCTTCAAAGAGAGATAATGAATTCAATAAATGTACACCCTTAGCTTAACTTATGATAAAAAACAATGGGGGACTGAGCTAGAAAGCTCGATAAGTTAACAATAAAAGTGCAGAGTTAGTAACATATAGTTTATTATTCTATAATTCATATGCATAACAATACTAATTACATTTCACAATATAATTTTGATATGCACTATTAACATAATATTTCTATTTTGTGATATTTGATCGATACTCTAACATTATATCATTAAACCTAGTGATGTTAGATCCTTTAAGAGTTTAAAAAAATACTTTAAAGTACCTCATGTCTCTTTTGACTGACCACAAAACAACATAGTCTAGTAGATATATAATTCTGATGCAATTATATTTTAGCATGATATATGCAATTCATGTTATAAATATTCGATGCTTTAAAGCAATGCATTATATGATAGATTAAAATACTTTCATAATCACTGTAATTCATTTCAATTCAATGTACTTTTTGATAAAACTCTAATGATTACAACAAACAATATTTTGTAAAACAATAACATTTCCATGAACACTTGTTAATAAAACGATATTCGATTTGAAACAATAACATTTATGGTAACATTGTTAGGTAAAATGGTAACAATCACTATAACATTATTCAAAAAATTATAACACATGTAAATAGGCATAACTACTTGGTATACTAATAAATACAATCCTACTATAGCTATTAGTGAGTTAAAGAATACCCTTAAAAACTAGGTTTTACCTATGGCCATAGATCTGTACTCTTCAGTCCTAGTGATCAAGTGAGACTGGAACCTATCAATGACTATTGTTGGACAAGCCAAGTTCTTATATAGTAATGATGTGAGACCCCGTATAGGTTTAACCTTGAACATATGTAAATGAATTCATAAGTATGATGATGTAATAGTAATGTGAAGCATATGTGATACAAAGTCCATGAGATTAATGTACACATTTGTAACAAGAGTTGTGATGTACGTACAAGTTGCATTAAATATGAATATGAAGAAATGGACTTTGATATATAATAAATGTGAGGGGAATGGAATATGAGTATTGGAGTAAAATGGAATGAAATTGCATAAGTTATGCACTTCCATTTAGTTATATATTGTATATATTTGGCTATACAAAGATTTTCCACAAGTTTTAATACGTACTAAGTGTGATTGGATGCCATTTTCAAGTCTTAAGGAGGGATGAATGAGGAAATGACTATGACAGCAAATTAAGGAGGTTTTGAATGAAGTTGCTACAGAAAACTGTAGTAAAATCTAGAAATATGAATGACAGATCGATCTCATGGGATGAGAGATGGATCTGGAAGAGCTAAAATGACCTTATTTTGAGTAATGGGACAAGATAGATCGATCTCCAATGGAGCCAGATCGATCTGCTAGACATTTTGTAATGAGAAGATCGATTTTAAGGCAAGAAGATCGATCTCCTTAACTCTCTATTTGAGAACAGATCGATCTCAAGACTCAACAGATCAATCTCCTTAAGGGTTTTGTAAGGAGCGGATCGATCTGCTATAAGGGGAAGATCGATCTCCAAGAGGAAAATTGCCTTCGACAGATCGATCTCATCATGGAAGAAGATCGATCTTATAGTGGTTGTGTTTGGTAAAAAGGACTACCAAACCTTGCAGAGATCGATCTCCACAAGGGCCAGATCGATCTCATGTCTCTGCATCTATAAAAAAAGCATGGGATTAAGATGAAAACTCAGAACTCTTCTCCCACCAAACCTCACTTGCCATTTTCTCTAAAAAACCAAAGCTTTCTCACTCTAAAAATCACTACCTTGCAGTCAGAATTTGAAGGAGCTTAAGAAAGGAAAGTTGTTCCTTGAATCAAGGAGAACAACATACACAAGAGAAGGAGTTGTGGCTACCACAAGTTTGACTAAGTAAAAGGGTAAGCTCTTTAACCTTCAAGCTTCTAAATATGGTTTCTAGGTATTTGTGGGTTGAATGAGATGTGAAATGTTGATATGAAAGATGAATGTAGTGATAGGTGAGTAGTATTAAGGGAGACTTATAAAGAGAAAATCCATGGAAAAATGATGGAAAGCTTTATAGATGATAAAATGATGTTAGTGGAAAGGTGAAATGTGATTTGAAGGATTTGAGGAGTATGAAGAGATAAATAGAAGACAATGTATGTTTAGTAGATGAAAATAGAAAATAACTTGATGATTTATACATGTATGTTTAGTAGATGAAAATAAAAAATAACTTGTGTCGTGAGAGCACTGTTTTATGAAACAAGTTTCAAGTGGAAATATTAAATATTTGTATTCATGAAAATGCCAAATGAAAAATATGTGTTTACTGCATTTTTCGATGATATTTCCATTTATAATGAAAACATGGTTTTGTTTTATACATGCATGGGCTATGTAGGTAGTACGATATCTACCTGCTAGTATTCATTTCCTTACTGAGCTGTGGTTTGCTCATCCCACTATTTTTCCCCTCCAAATACCGAGAAGTAGGAAAGCGGTGGTCTCTAGATCTCTTTTATGTTGGACAACTCCCATCAATTGTAAAGGTATAAGAACAGTATACACAAGAGCATTTTGTATCTATTGTCTTGTATCGCACAATTATACCTAAGAAATGTAATAGTTTTATGGGGATGTTATGTAAAGATATTATTATACAATTAATTTTGTATATATACAATATTTTCGCTGTAAATTCAAGGAACTTTAGTAATTGCATCGCCTCACAGCCCAACCGTAGTTGAGTAAGTATGGATAAAGGACACCTGGAAGTGGGGTGTGACAAATGATACTCAGGCTGTTATCATAATGCTTTATTGGTTTAAAAAACATTGTGGAGTGTAATTGATAACTTATTTTATAGAGTTATTTATGAGCTTATTTTCCTTAATTATTGCTTAATTCGCTTGTAAAAATGTTAACTTCTTCCCTAATTTGATTAATTTTCTTTAATTGTGCAGATAAATAAATTTTAGAAGAAATTAGTTTGATTTGATGACATTTGATCTCACTCACGTAAAATGAGATTAAGTGTACTAGATGACATCTTCCATAACAACAAAATTTTTCTTTCAGTACAAATCACTTATTGCCACCTAGCATGCCACATGGCTTTATTTTATTCACTCTTGGAAGATAACAATAAGTTTTCACATGGATTTCACATGGGATGGCCACCATGGATGACACATGGCCAAGAAGACAAATGGTGGTTATGGAGCTTTGGTGATGTGGAAATATCATTCTTGAAAACCCAATGTAAACACCACAAATTTTCATGTGGATGATTTAAAGGTACTTATGTGGATGATTAATACAATTTAAATATGGCATGAGGGATCTTAATAAAATTCAAGCAAATAAACATTCATTTTGAAGTACACATGAATATAAGACTAAATCCAATTCTAATACAATAAGGAAAATTTATTTGGTGTATAAATACGAATATGTTTAGTTATATTTCAACCAAAGAATAAAGGTATATACATGTAAATATATATATATATATATATATATATATATATAAGTATACATATACATACCCTAAACTCGTGGATTGGCTTCTAAAATGAAGCCAATCCCGAAGGCAGCCTTATAATGCACAAATGAAAGGAAAGTAGAAAGCATAAGGAAAGAATGAAATTGCTGATGGTTCGATGTAAAAGGAAAGAAGAGATGGATAAATGGGCAGAAAGTTCATGTGAACTGTCCAAGCCTTCACCAAATTTTTGCTAGAAGCAGTAGCAGTAGGTGGTGGAGTGAAGATCACTCAAGGAAATTAATACTGCAAGTTTGATTTTAAAAGAAGAGGAAATAGAAATCGAAGTGATAAGGGCTGAAGGAAATGGCTACTGAGAAAGGGATTAAACTGAGAGATAAATTATGAGACTAAGGGATCGAAGAATGGTCTGCTATACCTACTAGTGGAGAAAGTAAAGGAACATGAAACATGATGGATGGATAAAGAAAACGTGACAAAATACGAAAAAAAATCTGAAGAAGGGTTGGGAGCTGAAATGTGCATATATAATATATATATATCCAATGTATAGTCCCTTGTGATGGTAGTAGAGGAAGGAGGAAAATATATATATATATATATTATAAACATATATGTACATATGTATATATCGAGAACTTCAAGTGTGTAGCAGAGAGAAGATTGAATTGGGAAGCATGGGGGCAGAGAGAGTAGTTCGGCTGCAGAAAAGAGAGAGACAGACTGATGCTGGCAATGGTAGGACGACAGGAAATTGACCCAATGGTAAGGGAAGGTGATGAAGATATATGTATATAAATATACCGAACTGCAGCCAAAAGGAGGAAGGAGTAGCAGTAAAAGTTTTGAGGGACAAAAACTAAGTTGAACAGAGAACTGAACTAGAGAATTGGAAACCGAGAGGGAAAAAGGGTTGGATGGTGGCATTAAGTGGGCCGACTTGAGGCTTTTTGGTAACTACTGGTGGAGCAATACTAACCAGAATAGAATCTAAAATAGTTGAGGTTGTAGCAAAGAAGAAATTTGAAGCAAAAATTGAAACAGAGCAGTGGAAGCTGGACGTTAGGTAGTAGCGGAGGCGAACGGTGGAGACTAGAGGATGGTGTGCTGGAAAACGGATGTGGCATAAACATTAGAATGGTGAAGGAGGTGGAAAAGACGAGGAATGGATGAAGATGATGAACAACGTTGAGAGATGGTGAACAAGACAATTAACAGTGCTGCAAGACTAGGACAATGAAGAAGAAAGGAAAAAAAGGGAACAAAAAAGAGAAGAAAGAAAGAAAGAAAAAAGAAAGAAGGGAAGGAAAAAAATAATAAATAATATTAGGGAATAGAGATATTGAAGATAGAGAAAAGTGCACAGAAAATTTAGGAAAACTCGAAGGGAGAACGGTTTGGAAATATTTATACAAATATTAGTTCGAAGCTCTGGAGAAATAAACCGATTAGAGCGAACCCACTAACTCTCATCATTGAGGCATTGGGGACTACTGACAGACACTGAGGTAAGGGAAATTGTTGTGAGCTGTTAATGATATCTACACGTATTTTTTTGTTGGACCATAGATATAAATTCTTGGAAAATTTACAGTAAGGAAAATTTTTGTATGCTACTAGAAATAATTACACATATTTTCTGTGGAATCGTAGACATAAAATCCTAGGCCAATTTTATGGTTATTGAAATTATAGAATACTCTAGACCGATTTTATAGTCACCAAATTTATAGAAAAACTTTAGTCTTAGTTAATCAGCCTATATTTATCGATATAAATTTATTTAGTTTATTTATATAAATATCAATGTGATTTTAATTATTGATTTTAATCGAAATATCCCTAGTTTTAATTTCCATGACTATACACTGAGGAATTTGACCGAAAAAGGATGAGCCTACCTCTTTTGAATTGTTTTATGTACCGAATTGAATTTTAAAAATTTATTTAATGAAAATGAACTACTTATAAATTTGTACCGATAAAATGTACTTAAGCGCATGCTGATTGTGTGTCGCACGGCCTGACTTGCACTGGTTTTTGAGACAAAGGCAATAGTTAATCATGCTACATTATTATTGTTACTGAATCACTACTGTTATTGTGGTCCACAGAGTACAATATACCATGCAACACGCATTTGAGTACGCTGTACCATGCTATCGATATTCAAACACACTGTATGCCGTTTGGGTAGCTGACCACTCCCACGGTGATTGTCAAACCCGTGTTTTCGATTATGTATGTAGCTTATTCCTTATGATTCCTATGTGTACGAACATTTTATTTTCATAGTTGAATCATAGGAAGAGTATTTACTATCATGCAATCGACCATTAGAGAATAAAAATGCATGTAAGCTACATAACAACCAGATAAGGGTTAAATTGGTTCCGAGCAAGTGTAGGGGTAAAATGGTTAAAAAATCGAAATCCTGTATAAATTCGATAAGAAAATTTCATTAAAAATATGGAATTGAGAAATCTTGATAAAAAACGAGGAAAATATTGAATTTTGAGTCCAATTGATCAAGATATGAATTTATTGGAATTATCGAAATTTTCACATCGGAAAACTATCTCAAAAATATTAAAAAAATATACCGAAAAAATGAAATAAGACCGATAAATTCATTTATGGATTAAATGAATTTAATATGATTTTTTAAGAAATTTTGGGATTTTTATGATATTTTGATGATTAAAATAATAATAAAAATCAATTATAAATAATAAAAGAAAAAAAAAAGAGAAACGAAATTTGAAAAAAAAAACGAAACTGAAAGAGAAACGACGCGAAAACCAAAGGCGTGACCGAGGACCAACCTTCATCACTGGCGAGCACCGGCGACCAGACGACTAGGCAAGGGCCGACGAAGGAAGCCAGCGACCCCGCGAACTCATTGGCACCGATGACGCGCACCGACAGCTCCAGAAACAGCAGATCGGCGAAGTTGAAGCCAAAGAGAGGAGAGAGAGGAACGATGACCACCGACGTTAGTTGGCCCCAATCGGGGCCAGCCGAACGTTCCCCTGCCCGAGACTAGCCAAATGGCGTTAGCGGCGCACCGGGAGCCCGTCGGACAACGTCGAAATGACAAAAAGGGACTGAACCGATCGATGGTTCAGTGAGAAAGCTACTGTGCTGAACCGGACCAGATCAGTTCAGCCAAGAAAGAGAGGAAAAAGGGAGAAAAAGGAAGAAAAAGAGAAAAAAATGGGAAGATTTTTGGGGATACACCGGACTTCGGTTAAGTCAGTTAGAGGTCAAAAGTGACCAATTTGATTTGTGAAAAATTAATTTAAATTGTATTTGATCGAAAATTTGACCCGAAATTTAATATACAAATTGTGCAGTTCGACGATAAATTTTGAACGTGAGCCCGATCGAACATCGATTTACGCACTATCGCATAATCTCGGGTAAGTAATGCTCATTTACGACAATTTATGTGATTATCGCATATTAAAATTTATTTTAGAAATTACGGATTAAATTTCGCATTTAGTAGATTATATTGGGATTTTTGAATTAAGTGTTGTAAATGATATACGGGCTATCCAAAGAGTTTGGAACAAAGTCCAATGGGTATTGATAGGCCCAATGAGCCAATAGACCCTGATGAAGGGAATTAATAAGTGGAAAACGGGCTTAAGACAGAGTTAGACCCAATTAAAGTTGTTAAGTTAATATATTTTGAAATAACAAAACAGTAATTCAATAATGGATATTATAAATCTAGAAATGTTTTAAACATGTTAAGAGGTTAATTAAATACATGTCATTGCCAGAAACTGGGTATTAAAGGTTGAGAGATCGATCTCATGAGATGAGAGATCGATCTCATGAGAATATGAGATCGATCTGATAAAGAATCAAAGACTAAAAAAAACATGTATAGGATGGTAAGGAATGAGAGATCGATCTTTATGTGTTATGAGATCAATCTTTAACTTGTAGAATGCCTATGAGATCGATCTAGTCTAGGAAGAGATCGATCTCCTCTAAAGCAAAGGTTGAAGGTCTTAGATCGATCTGTAGATCGATCTATGTTCAAACAAAGAGCTTATGAGATTGATCTCATATGGATAGAGATCGATCTCCTCAAAGTTAGAGAGTTTAGGAGATCGATCTAGGGTGATTAGAGATCGATCTCCCCTCTACGAGAATGCTTGCTAGATCGATCTGGAGATCGATCTTGCTTCAAACAGAGAGTTTAGAAGATCGATCGGATGGTTCGACAAATCGATCTTCACTAACATTCTTCAAATTATAAGATCGATCTCTACAAATATGAGATCGATCTCCTTGCTTCAAGCTACTTTGTAATTGCAGGAATTTAAACTAGAAGATCGATCTGGTCATGATGGAAGATCGATTTGGTACTCTACTGGAGGTTCCCAACGGCTCTTTCTGTAAAATCTTCAACGGGAAAAACAACATTAAATGCTTCACCTACCTTCCTGCTGTATAAAAACCAAGCATTGAAGACACTGAAGGAAGAAGAGACTGTGCTGTAAATTATGAATACTCTCAAGAGATCATTCTTTAACATTTTCTTTGTCTTCAACATCACATTGATTGTATTGTGTTAAATAGCTTGTGTAGAAGTTATTCTTCCTACCCACAAAAAGAAAGTTCCTATTTGTATTCACCCTTAATCCATGAGAAAAGAGGAGAGTTCCTCTGTGAGAGAATTTTGTAAGGGGTGAATACTTATTTTTGTAAAAATAGGTAGATAGGTTATTCCTTAACCTTAAAAAGGAGACTGTATCAACTATTGTGATAGTGAAAGAAAGCTCTTGACAAGAAGGTCAAGAAGAGAGGACGTAGGCAAGCGATTGGCCGAACCTCTATAAATTACTGAGTTTGCTGCTTCCTTCCCTTATCTCCTTTAATTTACTGCAGTACGCTATTGCTTATTCTTTGATTACTTGCAATAAAATTCAATTAAGTTTAAATTTAGCATTTTCACTAGAAAACCGATTCACCCCCTCTCGATAGAGCTAACAATTGGTATCAGAGCTCGGACTCTTTGATCATTAAGGAATGACTTCCTAAGAGTTAAAACGATCTAATGGCTCATAGCGATGTAGCAACTAGTCTAATAGGAGAGGGGCACTCTACAGTTAGGCCTCCCATGTTTAATGGTGAACATTATGCTTATTGGAAAACTAGAATGATGTTTTTCATTCAAGCTAATGATTATGAGGTATGGAGAATCATTACTAAAGGTCCTCAAATCCCAACTAAGAAGATAGAGGGAAGAGATATCCCAAAAGAATAAGAAGAGTAGGATTCTAATGATAGAAAATGTGCTTAGTTAAATGCAAAGGCTATTCACACCTTATTTTGTGCATTAGGGCCCAATGAGTATAATAGAGTCTTCGGGTGTGATAATGGTAAATAAATTTGGGACAAATTAGCAATTACTCATAAAGGTACAACTCAAGTAAATGAGACTATGGTAGGATTGCTAACACATGATTATGAGCTATTTAGGATGAAAGAAGGAGAGTCAATTAGTGACATGTTCACTAGATTTACTGATGTAATCAATGGACTAAAGTCATTGGGCAAAATTTACTCCAATATAGAAATGGTAAAGAAAATCCTGAATAGCTTACCAAAATCTTGGGAAGCTAAGGTGACAGCAATTGAAGAGTCCAAGGATCCCCACACACTATCGCTAGATGAATTGATAGGGTCACTACTCACATATGAAATGAAATTACGGAGAAATGAAGAGCCACCCAAGAAAGTAGGAGTAGCTCTAAAATCCACTACTCAAGAGGATTTAAAAGAGAATAAAAATGAGAGTGGTAATGAAGAAGATTTTAAAATGGCAATGTTTACCCAGAGATTTAATAAATTTATGAGAATGAGAGCAAATGGTAGTGGTAGGAGAAACTACAAGAAAGAACAAGAAGAATTAGGTAGAAAAGATAATATTGTATGCTATGAATATAAAAAACCTAGACACATTAAGTTTAACTGTCTTCTTCTAAAAAGATCAAGTGATAGGAATCACAAAAAGAAGGCAATGATGGCAACATGGAGCGATAGTGACAGCTCCGATGATGATTAAAATGAAGATATTGCCAATCTATGCTTCATGGAAAATGAAGAAGAGAAGGTAACTTCTGATCTCAATGAGTACTCATTTGATGAACTACAAGATGCATTTGATGCTCTTGCATTAGAATATGAGTGCATGAATTTGAAGTACAAAAAAGTGATTTCTAAACTAAAGAAAGAAAATGAATTAATACTGAATGATAAGACAGAATGTGAAAAGAGATTAGAAAGTACAAATCTTGAAATCAGTGACCTAAAAGAAAAGAATAATAACTTACATAATTCCTTTACTAGATTTTACATGGGTCAACAAAAACTAGATCACATGCTATAAACTCAAAGGACTTTCTTTGATAAAAATGGGTTAGGATATGATGACAAAAGTGGGAAAACTCACCTCAAAAGTTTCTTAGCTAGAAAGAGTATGCATAAATCTTCTACTACTTGCTCACATTGTAATAAAAAGGGGCATGCATCATATAGTTGCAATGTGAAGATGACCACATTTAGAGGAAGGATAGTTAGAAGAATATGGGTCCCAAAAGATGTGGTTAATTCAAAAGACATTAATGTAATATTAAAATGGATCCTAAAAGGATCAAGAATTCTATTCACTAACTCCAAAGGACCCCAAAAAATTTGGGTACCTAAGACAAAAGTTTGAATGTTGATTATAGGTGATTGAGCATTGCTACAAGGCAAAAACAAAGGAAGCTTGGTACTTGGTGTCAGACCCGTGTTTTCGATTTACGTATGTAGCTTATACCTTATGATTCCTATGTGTACGAACACTTTATTATATAGTTGAATCATAAGAAGAGTATTTACTATCATGCAATCGACTATTAAAGAAATTAAAAATGCATGTAAGCTACATAATAGCGAGATAAGGGTTAAAGTGATTCTCGAACAAGTACAGGGGTAAAACGGTCAAATGACTGAAATTCGATATATATTCGATGAAAAAAATTTCATTAAAAATATGAAATTAAGGAATCCTGATCAAAATTGAGGAAAATATTGAATTTCGAGTCCAATTGATCAAGATATAAATTTATTAGAATTTATCAAAATTTTTGCCTCGAAAAATAAGCCCAAAAATAAGAGAAAAATATACCGAAAAGGTAAAATCGGACTGATAAATTTATTTACAGACTAAATGAATTTAATAGGATATTTTTAGATATTTATTGGATATTTTAGGATTTTTATTATTATTTTAATAATAAAATAATAATAAAAATATATTATAAATAAAAGAAAAAAAGAAAAAAAAAAGAAAATCTAAAATTTGAAACGCGGGGAGAGAGAAAGTTACAGAGGCAAACTGACGGAGAGGAGAAGACCACCGGACGACCACCATCGACGACCCCACGGCCAGGACAGAGGTCGAAAAAGGAAGAGGAGGTTCGTGCGCACCTATCGGCACCGGTAACGCGCGTCACCGATGTCGGACGCCGACGAATCGAAGGGAAATTGCTGCGGAGGAAAAGAAGAGATTCGAAAGCCACCGGCGGTGGTTGGTCCCGATCGAGGCCCGTTGAACGATCCCCAGGCTGTGGCACGTCGAACGACAGTGGTGATACGTCGGGAACCGACCGAAAGACGCCTACATGACCAAAGGATGCCTAAACCGATCGGCGGTTCAGTGAAGAAGGTTCTGCGTTGAACCGGACCGGACCGGTTCAGCCAAGGAGAAAAGGGGAAAAAGAAATAAAAAGAAATAAAAAGGAAAAGGAAAATTTTTGAGATTTCACCGGACTTCGGGTAAATTGATACGAGGTCAAAAGTGACCGATTTGATTTTCGATAAATTTATTTAAATTATATTTAATCGAAAATTGACCCAGAGTTAAATATACAAAATTGTGCAGTTCGATGATAAATTTCGAACGGAAGCCCGATCAAACTTCGATTTGTGTACCATCACATAATCTCGGGTAAGTGAAGCTCATTTACGACAATTTATGTGATTATTGCGTATTTAAGATTTATTTTACGCATTTCGGATTAAATTTCGCATTTAGTAAATTATATTCGAAATTTCGAATTAACTATCGTAAATGATATACATGCCATCCAAAGAGCTTGGAATAAGGCCCAATGAGTCGATGACCCTGATGAAGGGAAATAATACGTGGGAAACAGGCTTAATACGGATTAAGGCCCAATTAAAGTATTTAGGCCTATTTAGAGTAAACGGGCACAAATAAGGGAAATAGACTGTATTTAATGTGAAATACTGTAGGAAAAGTGTAATTAACCTGATAAATGGTTATATGCAGCTCCAGAGAGTATTGGAGAAGCAAATCGGACTGCTGAATCGAGCAGCGCAGAGAAAGTGAAATTTCTCGAGTGATTGCAGGTAAGGACTTTTGTGTGTAGTTAGAGATACCTGCATATATTTTCATCTTCTTTTACATTCACTTAAAAACTCTGAGGGTCAGAGAAAGTGAATAATAATTATTGTGACCCGATGGTGGCAAATTACGATTTTACCCCTAGTTAGTCAAAAAGTCAACTTTTGTGAAAAGTTGTAAAAAGCATGGAAACCACCATTTTTGAGTGTTTAACTGCTATTTAGCATGAGAATAAATAGATGGGCTAATGATTTTAAGGTTGATGTAAATTAAGCACACTTTATAGTGTTGATTTTGATGTTTTGTAAAACATCCCTTTTTTAAAGAGCCATCTATCATATTTTGTGAGAATGAATCGTGCTGGAGCACAGCTCACACTGGATTTCATATATTTTCCACATATATTAGTGTTGGATTGTGATTCGCACTAGATTTCCATGACATGCATGATAGAGTACTGGAGTTCTTACTCGTACTCAGTTTTATATGATATATGCATGAGAGA
The DNA here is from genome assembly GCA_033439115.1 of Firmiana major. Lineage (NCBI taxonomy): Eukaryota > Viridiplantae > Streptophyta > Magnoliopsida > Malvales > Malvaceae > Firmiana > Firmiana major. Next base: position 37,768,671 of record CM065909.1, read on the forward strand.
GTGCTGGAGCGATTAGCTCGTGCTCGAGTTTTACATGAGATGCATGACAGAGTGCTGGAGCATTGCTCATACTCGATTCTTAATGATTTATACATGACATAGTACTGGAGCTATTGCTCGTACTTGATTTGATGATATTGTGCATAACATGGTACTGGAGCTATTACTCGTACTTGATTTAATGCATGAACTATGCATTGACCTAGTTGCTGGAGGTTTACTCACACTAGAGTTGAGTTTGTGATTTGAAACAGTGTTTGAGCGGAGTGTCGACTGTGAGTAGCGCACTGTATGTGATATATAATACATGTTGAAAGCCATGCTTGATTTCCTTGTGTAGACTGAGTGTCACACTGTGAGAGGAATTCGAATGAGGATACTAGAGACGTGGTATGATATTCCATGGTTTTGAGGGCTAAGACCTATGACAGGTACCCCGACTGTGATGTAGGGTCCACGGAGTACATTGTGCCATACATGTGGCATGGAGTACACTGTACCGTGTGGTGTTGTGGAGTTGAAGAGGATATAGCTGGCGGTTGTGATGGACTGACCCCCCTCTCATTGCAACAGTGATGCCCCACACATCGAGATCTGTGTTGTTTGGGATCACATGTCGGATATGATCATAGTTCAGGATACTATTTACATTTTCACCACAGAGTCTCACATGATATCTCACTTGATTGACTGATTTAATTGCGGACAGACCTGAGGGATGGGTCGGACTTCGATTTTGTGTTGTGAATGATTTAAAATGCCATATTTACTGTGATTTAAATAGACATGGCATGATTGATCTAAAGGCATTGTGATATTATAAAGATGCATTGTTTTGCACTACATGCCTACATTTGAGAAAGAAAGCAAGATTTCTGTACATAGGATTTAATCTGTACAAGTATATATATATATATATATTTAAAGACATGCTTTTAAACTGAGTTAAGGAAATAATGCTTTCAAGGCATAGCATTATTTTGAGTAGATAGTGTAGATATCTACTTGCTTGCTTGATTTCCTTACTGAGTGCATTGTATGCTCACCCCCTTTCTTTACATCTCTCTACAGAGCATCAGCAGTAGAGTGAGAGCTATTGAGGGATAGTATTCCTAAGTCCACTGCTATTTCCTATCGATCGATAGGCATACATATTTTGTACGGTTATGTATCTAAACATAGAAACAACACAGTGATGTATACGATATATATTATGGGGAATGTATTTGTATTTGCTTTTATATAATCTCACATGTATTATAAAAGCAGTTACAGTCAGTAACAGTGTATTGACATGTATGTATGATAATGGATAATGTGGTAACGAGGATTCTGACATCGAATCACAGCCCAACCATTGAAGAGAGGAAAGGTAAGTTAAAAATGCAAAAAATTTGTAGTGGTTTTTGGTTAAGTCATAGATTGAGAACGGGTCCTGACACTAGGACAGTGGATGCTCAAGACACATGACCAGTGATAGAAGCCACTTCAACTCATTCAAATCAAAAGTTGGTGGAGAAGTCACATTTGGGGACAACTCCAAAGGCCAAGTTGAAGGAAGTGGATCAATTGGTAATAACTATTTTTCATTAGAAAAGGTTTTACTTGTTAGAGGTCTAAAACATAATTTGCTAAGTATTAGTCAATTTTGTGACAAAGGTTACAAAGTAATTTTTGATTGTTTGAAGTGTCATGTTATAAATCCTAAATCAAATAAAGTTCTTTTTCTAGGACATAGAACAGGTAACAGATACATTGTTTATCTAAATGAACTTAAAAATGAAAATTTATGCCTTATGGTAGATAAAGAAAAAGAACCATGGTTGTGGCTGTGAGACCCCATATATGTAGAGTTGTAATGTGTAATGAATGTGAATGGACTTGTAATGTAAAGTATGATCGATGTAAGTCCATGGATTCAATGTATGTATGTGTAATATGATTTGTAATGTACATACAAGTTCCATTGAGTATGAATATGAAGAGATGAGTTCCTATGAGTGATGGATGTGATTGAAACTCAAAATGAGTAGTGTGGTAAAGTGGAATGAAGTTATGCTTCCATTTGGTTTTATGTAGCATACCTTTGGACATACAATTAATGCACACAAGTTTCAATGTGCATAAGGTATGAATGGATGCCATTTTCAAGTTATAAAGGTGGATGGATGAGAAAATGGCCAGGGAAACAGATTAAGGATGTGTTGGTATGAGTTACAGCAAGGAAACTGCAGGAAATCTGGAAAACATGAAGGTCAGATCGATCTCATAGGATGAGAGATTGATCTGGAAGAGCCAGAATGCTCTTATTTGGGCAATGGACTAGAGCAGATCGATCTCCAATGGGGCCAAATCGATCTCCTAAGCATTTTATGATGAAAAGATCGATCCTCAAGCACCTAGATCGATCTCCTTAGCTCTCTGTTTGGGACCAGATCGATCTCATGCTTCGACAGATCGATCTCATGCTTAAAATTTTGTGAAAATGAGAGATTGAAGGGGACCAGATCGATCTCCTCTTGGACCAGATCGATCTCCTCAAGCTATTTCTATATAAGGAGGGCTGAAAATCTGAAAATTTCGAGAAAAACACCAATTTTCCATTTCTAACCCAATAACCTAACTTTCTCTCTCTAAAATCAGCCATTTCCAGCAAGAATTAAGGGGAGACCATTAGACATTAAGTTGTTCATCTTGAGGAAGAGAACAACATAGTTGGAACCCAAAATCCCATTGTGGGTATTGAAGGAGATAAGGGCATTGACATTTGGAGTAAGAAGAAAAATCATATTTGGTAAGATTCTAATACTCCAATCCAAGTACATTGTCTATTTAATTGATTTTGGAGTTGTTCGGCATGAGTATGTATGGATGGAAACACCTAGGTTGTGTTAGAAACTAATGTAACCTAGAAAATGGAATACCTCTAGTGTGAGAAATTATGATTTGGGGAGTTGGTGGTTTATGGGTTATGATAAGTTGTTAAATGAGTAATGTGGGTGATTTGGAATGGTTATGTGGAGTTATAATGTGGGTTTAAGTGAAATTATGAAAATGAGTATGTAAATGCTTGACAAATGCCATAGTGAGGAAATCAATGAAATATGAACACTATGAGCTTGATATCGATTTAATATCGATTTGGAATGAGTTAATAGGCCTAAAAGAATCCATAGACTCGAGTTATGGGTAAAGTAATGAAACGAGGCCTTAAGAGCGTCACTAGAAACTATAGGTCGAATTGACTATAGTGAACACACGATGTCATATTATATGGAAAGAATATAATGCGGGATACGATTTTGTGCAGTCTCGAAGAGTTCGTTGAAGACGAATCGAACCATACGAGTAAGCAGCTTAAGGAAGTGGAATCACGCATCGCGATTCCAGGTAAGGGAATTCTGTAAGTATATAGAGGTAGCTGCTCGTAATTTGCGGGATTATAGGGTGTTTATGAAATACATGAACGTTTGAGAATTTGGTTGTTTGGTATACGAAAATAGTTGTGAATATTGGATGATTTGGTTTTACATGGATGTATAAAAAGGGATGGTAAGGCTAATAATTGCATAAATCACGTGTTTTGAATGCTTTTACAAAACACAATGCTTTGATTTGAGCAAATAAAAGGATAGGCCGGCTAGTACTTGAATGATGTTGTAAAATAGCCCATGTGAGGCGCTTAGTATGTTTTGAAATGTTTTGAATGCATGTGAGCCGCCTATCTTGTGTATGTGATTAAATTCGCTGTGGTATGTATGAGGCCGTGGTGAGAGATACGGATTGGTGTTCAGGGAACCCAACATGCCTAACAGACCTCTTGAGTGGGATTAGGGTGAGGGGCTAGGACCTGACATAATCCATTCAGGGAACCCAACAGGCTTAGCAGACCTCTTGAGTGGGGTGAAGGTGAGGGGCTAGGGCCTGAATCAGGGAACCCAACAGGGGCGAGCAAGGCCAGGAGGGGCTAGGACCTGGTATTGAGGTTACTCCCACGCGCTCTTGAGACTATAAAGGTTACACTTGGTATGGGGTAGATAAGACCTATGGCAGGCACCCCCAACCATGTTATGGGTCCGCGGAGTACGATGTACCGTGTATATCACATGGAGTACGATGTACCGCGTGGTGGTTACTTGAATTGAGAAAGTCTGGCGGAGAACTAACCCACCTTCATACCAGCATGATGCCCCGCACACCGGGATCCGTGTGGTCTGGGATGATATGTGACGATTGGCCAACGTAGTCACTTGAGATATAGTAACCTGTCTCATTGCTTGATTTACTTTCTACCACATGATTTTAAATCTCTAAGTGTGATTTGTGATTGTTTAAGGTAGACCCGAAGGAGGGGTCGAGCCTCGGGGATTTGATTTGTGAAATGAAAATGAGGTTGTGATTGTGCATTGATGTGATGTGATTGTATGTGTTGAGAAAGAGTTTTATGACGTGGGTTAAAAAGGAGGTTTCGTAATGAATTGCTCTTTTTATGAATTTAAATGAGATTGAGCATGAGATGATTTATACATGATGTTTTTACCATGTTTTATATGCCAATGTACATGATTTTGATACATGATATATATGTATACTCATATGGCATAGTTTTACTTCCTCATGCTCCTACCATAAATGATTTATGCATAACACTATCAGCATGTAGATAGAGTAGTTATCTACCATGCTTGCATTATTGCCTTACTGAGCGTGTGGTTGCTCATCCCTCTCTATTTCCCCTACAGAGCATGCATAGTAGCCCAGTGAGGACTGAGGCGTGGTATTTTGGACTCTGCTGCATCTCCATCGCTTAGAGGTATATACACAGTGATTCTTTTTGTATCTAAACAATGTAAAAGCACAGTATTCTTTTTGAGTTGTAATTATGGGGGATGTAGATGTCAGTAAAACATGCTTTTATATAAGTACAAGATTAAATGCAAATGTATAACATCGTTTTATTTAACTGAGAATGAATGAGATGTGGTGTTTATTATTGACTCACAGCCCAACAGTGTGTGGTGAGTTAGTTCACGACCGGGTAACGTAATAGTAAAACGCGAAAAATTTTTAGGGATTTTTGGTTAAAGAGAATGGAATTGGGTCGTGACAGAGATTGGTATCAGAGCTGTGTTGGCCTGATGTGAGTCATTAATAAAACGTAGGAAAGTACATCCCCATAGTACTGTGCTTTTGTTTAGATATAACTGTGTATACTGTGATGGATTGAGCTTAGTGAATTATTATAATACAAGAAGTTAGGCACTATGCCAGTTACACGCAAAGGTAGAGGGGCGAGAGCACGTGCTAGAGGCAGTAGAGGTAGGCCTGAGAGCCGTGCAGAGCCACAAACTAAAAAGGCTCCACCGAATCCTGCTGAGAGAGCAGAGGATACTGAGGCTCGCTTCGCTATGTTAGAGCGGAGTATTGAGAATTTGGTGGAGATAGTCACGCAGGCCTTGGGCGCCGGTGACAGACGAGGTCCCGTGGCACAGCCTACTACTGAATAGGCAGCTGCAAAGGCGGAGAGACCTCAGACTACAGAGATTGCTACTGCTACACCACCTCCAGTACAGGATACAGATTCTCCTATCGCTCTACAGCAGAGCGGTAGTGATTTGGGTTATGACTGCGACTTGAGTAGGTTGCGAGAGTTTCAAGCGTTGAAACCCCCAGTGTTTAGAGGGGTGAAGGACCCAGTGGTTACAGAGGATTGGGTGTATGAGATGGAGAAACTATATAGGTTTTTCCGATGCACTGCAGCTGAGAAGGTAGCCTTTGCCGTGTTCATGTTGAAAGGTGATTTAGAGCACTGGTGGAGGTCCACCGAGGCTATTTTGAGGGCCAGACACTCTGAGATCTCATGGGAGATATTTCTAGAGGCCTTCAGGAGACAGCACATTCCAGCTACCGCACAGAGGAAACTGCGGATGGAATTTATGAATTTGGTTCAGGGGAACCAGACTGTGGACGAGTATGAGTCCAAGTTTATGTCCTTGGAGAGATATGACCCAGACACGATGGGTAGTGAGACCCGAAAGATACAGAAGTTCATGGATGGATTGAGATTGGCCATCCGGACTAAGCTAGCTCCCTTCGACATTTTGACTTATGAGGAGGCTGTACATAAGGCTCAGTTGTGTGAGCAAGACTTTGAACGAAATGCCTCCGAGCTTGGGAGAATCAGTGTTAGAAAGGACAGAGTTCAGAAGAGATTCGAGAGGGATAAAGTGGCCAGGAAAGGAGGCCCAAGGTATTTTGAGAAGAGACCTAAGATCGAGGAGGTGCAGGAGAGAGCTGCTAGACCTCCCGTATACCTAGCCTTGACTGCACCGAGGGGTATAACTATTGGAGGACCACGACCTACCATGGATCAGTGTAGGAGATGTGGGAGATACCATGGGACTAGGCCATGTCAGTTGCCCCCTGTTTCGTGTTTTAGGTGTGGGAGGCCAGGACATATATCGAGGTTCTGCACTGAGATGATTGAGGTTGCCCCACAGAAGGGCAAGGAGCCTGAGGGAGCTCCAGTTGAGATAGCAGCCCCGATGAGGAGGGCTACAGCTGAGGAGAAAAGGAAACAGGCTGCGGGTGTGAGCAGAGGAAGGGTACATGCACTCGACCAAGACACTGCAGACGCATCGACGGATGTAATTAAAGGTACCATCCGAATCTTTGATTTAGAAGCATTGGTATTATTTGATCCTGGTGCTATGCATTCTTTCATATCACCTTCCTTCGCACATAAATTGTTGAAATATGTGAAACCAACATTGTTGGATAAAATGTTGATGATTTCCACACCCATGAAGGATAGTCAATTGACTAAGCATGTATGTAGAGATTGTAAGTTAAAGATAGAGGGAAAGGAAATGATAGCCAATCTGATTTTATTGAATATGAATGATTTTGATGTAGTATTGGGAATGGATTAGTTGGCTACCAATCGTGTTGTGATGGATTGTCATGCCAAAACATTGATGTTTTCAGGATTAGACAATCTTATTGTAAATTTTGATGAAAAGAAATAATATGAAAATAGTATGTTGTTGTAAATAAAGGAGTATGATTTTAAATGCATATTGCTTGAGAGATAAATTATTGTTTATGATAAATGTTGAATGTGGAGTGATGGTTTATGTTACTAACGATGGAGAGGATAATGTGAAGGGTTCATTGCATACGTGGTTGATATAGATGAGGCACACCCGGAATTGAGAGACATAGCCGTAATTACGGATTACCCTGATGTCTTTCCGGATGAATTACCAGGACTACCACCTAAAAGGGAAATGGAATTTTACATTGAGCTAGTGCCTGGTACAGAGCCGATATCGAAACCACCCTATAGAATGGCTCCGTAGAATTGGAAGAGCTGAAGAAACAGCTGCAAGAGTTGCTGGAGAAGGGGTTTATTAGACCGAGCGTCTCACCTTGGGGAGCACCGGTTCTATTTGTAAGGAAGAAGGATGGAAGCCTTCGACTGTGTATAGATTACTTGTTGTTGAATAAGGCCACCATTAAGAACAAGTACCCCCTTCCAAGAATCGATGATTTGTTGGATCAGCTCCAGGGAGCCAAAGTATTTTCTAAGATAGATCTGCGGTCAGGGTACCATCAGTTGAGGATCAGGAGTCGAGATGTACCCAGGACAGCATTTCGTACCCGTTATGGCCACTACGAGTTTTTGGTGATGCCATTCAGATTAACGAATGCTCCCGCAGCATTTATGGCATTGATGAATGATATATTCAAGCCATACCTGGACAAGTTTGTAATAGTGTTCATTGATGACATTTTGGTGTATTCCAAGTCCAGGGAAGATCATGAGGAGCACTTGAGGATAGTTCTGCAGACCCTCCGAGAGAGAGAATTGTATGCCAAACTCAGCAAGTGTAACTTTTGGTTGGAACAGATCTCATTTCTGGGGCATGTTGTGTCAAAGGATGGGGTATCAGTGGATCCATCCAAGATAGAGGCAGTTATACAGTGGGAACAGCCCAAGACAGTTACTGAGATCAGAAGTTTCCTGGGATTGGCAGGATATTATCAGAGATTTGTAGAGGGTTTCTCCAGACTAGCTGCTCCATTAACACGCCTCACGAGAAAAATGTTAAGTTTGTGTGGGATGAGGCATGTGAGAGGAGTTTTGAGGAGCTTAAGTGTCGATTGACAATTGCTCCAGTTCTCACCATTCCTACCAGCTCAGGAGGATTCTCGATGTATACGGATGCATCACACTAGGGACTGGGCTGTGTGCTTATGCAGGATGGGAAGGTAGTTGCCTATGGATCTAGATAGTTGAAAGATCATGAGAGGAACTACCCGACACATGATTTGAAGTTGGCAGCTGTAGTATTTGCTTTGAAAATATGGCGCCACTATCTCTATGGTGAGAAATTTCAGGTGTTCACAGATCATAAGAGCCTTAAGTACCTGTTCTCGTAGAAAGAGCTGACTATGAGACAGAGGAGATGGCTCGAACTCCTGAAGGACTATGATTATGAAATCATGTACCACCCGAGTAAGGCAAATGTAGTTGTCGATGCTTTGAGTAGAAAGAACCTTGGGTTGGTGTCATAAATGATGGTACGGGAACATGAATTGTTAGAAAACTTTGCGAACCTCAGTTTGGATGTAACCCCACCTGGATCTGAGAGACTTGAGATCATGGCTAGTTTGAGACTAGAGCCAGAGTTGATTGGCCGTATTCAGCGAGCCCAGCAGAGCGATCGACGATGCATCGATTGGCTGAGGCAGATACAGACAGGTGTGGGTATTGATTTTGAGCAGAGTGCTAATGGATTATTGAGGTTCAGAGGCAGAGTATACGTTCCCAGGGATCCTGAGATCAGGAGAACGATTTTATCAGAGGCTCACTCATCGAAGTATACGATACATCCGGGAAGTACCAAGATGTATCAAAACCTTTGGAAGGTTTATTGGTGGTTTGGAATGAAGAGAGACATTGCTGAATATGTCGCTAAGTGTCTCATTTGTCAGCAAGTGAAGGTAGAGCATCAGAAGCCTGCAGGATTATTGCAACCTCTACCGATACCGACATGGAAGTGGGAGCATGTCACCATGGATTTTGTGATGGGGTTGCCGAGGACCCGTAGAGGTCATGATGCCATATGGGTTATTGTGGACCGGTTGACTAAGTCCGCCCATTTCTTGGCTATGAGAGCTACCGATACACTGAGTCAGTTGGCGAACTTGTATATTCGAGAGATAGTACGGCTACATGATGTACCAGTGAGCGTTGTTTCTGATAGGGATGCCCGCTTCACTTCTCATTTTTGGAAACATTTTCAGGAAGCGCTGGGGACCCGACTGAGTTTTAGCACCGCTTTTCATCCTCAGACAGATGGGCAGTCAGAGAGGACTATACAGACCCTCGAGGATATGTTGAGAGCGTGTGTGCTGGATTTTAGAGGCTCCTGGGATGACCACCTGCAATTAGCTGAGTTCGCTTATAATAATAGCTATCATGCGAGTATCGGGATGGCACCCTATGAGGCATTATACGGGCATAGATGCCGTTCCCCTATTGGATGGGAAGAGGTTAGTGACAGACAGATTTTTGCTCCGAACTTAGTGCAGCAGGCATCTGAGGATGTCCAGTTGATATGTGAGAGATTACGGACAGCTCAGAGCCGGCAAAAGAGTTATGCTGACAAGAGACGAAGACCACTGGAGTTTGATGAGTGTGAGTCGGTGTTTCTAAGGGTATCACCATCGAAGGGTATTATGAGATTTGGTAAAAAGCTCAAGCTGAGCCCTAGATATATCGAACCCTTCGAGATTTTGGAGAGAGTGGGAGATAAGGCGTATATGTTGGCATTGCCACCGGACTTGGCAAATATCCACAACGTCTTCCACGTCTCGATGCTTCGGAAGTATCACCCGGACCCGGCACACGTGATAAGATATGAGCCGTTGGAGCTCCATGAGAGTATGACGTATGTTGAGAAGCCGGTTCGGATATTAGACAGAAAAGAGAAAGTTTTAAGGAATAAGACAATTCCATTGGTGAAAGTTCTTTGGCAATATCACACGGCGGAAGAGGCCACATGGGAATTGGAGAACTTGATAGGGAGAAGTACCCCCAACTTTTTGAAGAGTGACTTAGTTCTAATTTGGAGGACCAAATTCCTTGAAGGAGGGGAGAATGTGAGACCCCGTATATGTAGAGTTGTAATGTGTAATGGATGTGAATGGACTTGTAATGTAAAGTATGATCGATGTAAGTCCATGGATTCAATGTATGTATGTGTAATATGATTTGTAACGTACATACAAGTTCCATTGAGTATGAATATGAAGAGATGAGTTCCTATGAGTGATGGATGTGATTGAAACTCAAAATGAGTAGTGTGGTAAAGTGGAATGAAGTTATGCTTCCATTTGGTTTTATGTAGCATACCTTTGGACAAACAATGAATGCACACAAGTTTCAATGTGCATAAGGTATGAATGGATGCCATTTTCAAGTTATAAAGGTGGATGGATGAGAAAATGGCCAGGGCAACAGATTAAGGATGTGTTGGTATGAGTTGTAGCAAGGAAACTGCACGAAATCTGGAAAACATGAAGGCCAGATCGATCTCATAGGATGAGAGATCGATTTGGAAGAGCCAAAATGCTCTTATTTAGGCAATGGAATAGAGCAGATCGATCTCCAATGGGGCCATATCGATTTCCTAAGCATTCTGTGATGAAAAGATCGATCCTCAAGCACCCAGATCGATCTCCTTAGCTCTCTGTTTAGGACCAGATCGATCTCATGCTTCGACAGATCAATCTCATGCTTAAAATTTCGTGAAAATGAGAGATTTAAGAGGACCAGATCGATCTCCTCTTGGACCAGATCAATCTCCTCAAGCTATTTCTATATAAGGAGGGCTGAAAATCTGAAAATTTTGGGAAAAACACCAATCTTCCATTTCTAACCCAAAAACATAACTTTCTCTCTCTAAAATTAGCCATTTCCAGTAAGAATTGAGGGGAGACCATTAGACATTAAGTTGTTCATCTTGAGGAAGAGAACAACATAGTTGGAACCCAAAATCCCATTGTGGGTATTGAAGGAGATAAGGCCATTGACATTTGGAGCAAGAAGAAAAATCATATTTGGTAAGATTCTAACACTCCAATCCAAGTACATTGTCTATTTAATTGATTTTGGAGTTGTTCGGCATGAGTATGTATGGATGGAAACACCTAGTTTGTGTTAGAAACTAATGTAACCTAGAAAATGGAATGCCTTTAGTGTGAGAAAGTATGATTTGGGGAGTTGGTGGTTTATGGGTTATGATAAGTTGTTAAATGAGTAATGTGGGTGATTTGGAATGGTTATGTGGAGTTATAATGTGGGTTTAAGTGAAATTATGAAAATGAGTATGTAAATGCTTGACAAATGCTATAGTGAGGAAATCAATGAAATATGAACACTATGAGCTTGATATCGATTTAATATCGATTTGGAATGAGTTAATAGGCCTAAAAGAATCCATAGACTCGAGTTATGGGTAAAGTAATGAAATGAGGCCTTAAGAGCGTCACTAGAAACTATAGGTCGAATTGACTATAGTGAACGCACGATGTCATATTATATGGATCGAATATAATGCGGGATGCGATTTTGTGCAGTCCCGAAGAGTTCGTTGAAGACGAATTGAACCGTACGAGTAAGCAGCTTAAGGAAGTGGAATCACACATCGCGATTCCAGGTAAGGGAATTCTGTAAGTATATAGAGGTAGCTGCTCGTAATTTACGGGATTATAGGGTGTTTATGAAATGCATGAACGTTTGAGAATTTGGTTGTTTGGTATGCGAAAATAGTTGTGAATATTGGATGATTTGGTTTTACATGGATGTATAAAAAGGGATAGTAAGGCTAATAATTGCATAAATCACGTGTTTTGAATGCTTTTACAAAACACAATGCTTTGATTTGAGCAAATAAAAGGATAGGCCGGCTAGTACTTGAATGATGCTGTGAAATAGCCCATGTGAGGCGCTAAGCATGTTTTGAGATGTTTTGAATGCATGTGAGCCGCCTATCTTGTGTATGTGATTGAATTTGCACTAGAGCCTCGCTCGCGCTAGATTTCTATGTTTTCACTTGTGTGAAAAGTGCTTGAGCTTAGCTCGCACTTTGATTTGAATTGTGACGATATTTTATAAACCGTACTAGAGCTTACGCTCGTACGTGGATTTGAGTGGTTTTTCTTATGCATATAACCGTACTGAAGCTATGCTCGTACGTGGTTTCTTCATATTTTTATGTATAAATGCTGTACTAGAGCGTTGCTCGTACGAAGTGATTGGTTTTGATGCATGAATTCGAGCTAGAGCGTAGCTCGCGTCGATTTTCACACCGTGGTATGTATGAGGCCATGGTGAGAGATACGGATTGGTGTTCAGGGAACCCAACAGGCCTAACAGACCTCTTGAGTAGGGTGAGGGTGAGGGGCTAGGACCTGACATAATCCATTCAAGGAACCCAACAGGCCTAACAGACCTCTTGAGTGGGGTGAGGGTGAGGGGCTAAGACCTGAATCAGGGAACCAAACAGGGGCGAGCAAGGCCATGAGGGGCTAGGACCTGGTATTGAGGTTACTCCCACGTGCTCTTGAGACTATAAAGGTTACACTTGGCATGGGGTAGATAAGACCTATGGCAGGCACCCCCAACCATGTTATGGGTCCACGGAGTACAATGTACCGTGTATATCACATGGAGTACGATGTACCGCGTGGTGGTTACTTGAATTGAGAAAGTCTGGCGGAGAACTAACCCACCTTCGTACCAGCATGATACCCCCCACACCGGGATCTGTGTGGTCTGGGATGATATGTGACGATAGGCCAACGTAGTCACTTGAGATATAGTAACCTGTCTCCTTGCTTGATTTACTTACTACCACATGATTTTAAATCTCTAAGTGTGATTTGTGATTGTTTAAGGTAGACCCGAAGGAGGGGTCGAGCCTCGGGGATTTGATTTGTGAAATGAAAATGAGGTTGTGATTGTGAATTGATGTGATGTGATTGTATGTGTTGAGAAAGAGTTTTATGACGTGGGTTAAAAAGGAGGTTTCGTAATGAATTGCCATTTTTATGAATTTAAATGAGATTGAGCATGAGATGATTTATACATGATGTTTTTACCATGTTTTATATGCCAATGTACATGATTTTGATACATGATATATATGTATACTCATATGGCATAGTTTTACTTCCTCATGCTCCTACCATAAATGATTTATGCATAACACTATCAGCATGTAGATAGAGTAGTTATCTACCATGCTTGCATTATTGCCTTACTGAGCGTGTGGTTGCTCATCCCTCTCTATTTCCCCCCTACAGAGCGTGTATAGTAGCCCAGTGAGGACTGAGGCGTGGTATTTTGGACTCCGCTGCATCTCCATCGCTTAGAGGTATATACACAGTGATTCTTTTTGTATCTAAACAATGTAAAAGCACAATATTCTTTTGAGTTGTAATTATGGGGGATGTAGATGTCAGTAAAACATGCTTTTGTATAAGTACAAGATTAAATACAAATGTATGACATCGTTTTATTTAACTGAGAATGAATGAGATGTGGTGTTTATTATTGACTCACAGCCCAACAGTGTGTGGTGAGTTAGTTCACGACCGTGTAAGGTAACAGTAAAAAGCAAAAATTTTTTAGGGATTTTCGGTTAAAGAGAATGGGTGGCATAGAAGACTAGGTCATGCTAGCATGCATGTATTATCTAAGCTAGCTAGAAAAGACCTTGTTGTAGGATTACCTAAGTTATCCTTTGACTATGACAAAATTTGTGAAGCTTGTGTCAAGGGAAAACATAGAAGGACAACATTCAAACCTAAACATAGTGTATCAACCACTAGACCTCTTCAATTACTTCACCTAGATCTATTTGGACCAACTAGAACTATAAGCCTAGGTGGTAAGCATTATAGGTTTGTGATTGTAGATGATTATACTAGGTTTACTTGGGTATTTTTCTTAAGAGTAAAGAATGAAACCTTAGAAAAATTCATTATCTATACAAAAGTAGCCCAAAATGAAAAAGGTTACACTATAACTAGCATTAGAAGTGATCATGGCAAGGAATTTGAAAATATTAGTTTTGATAAATATTGCAATGATCAAGGAATTAGTCAACTTTTCAGCCTTTAGGACACCACAACAAAATGGGGTAGTTGAGAGAAGAAATAAAACATTGGAAGAAATGACAAGAACAATGTTGTGTGAAAATAATTTACCTAAATATTTTTGGGCTGAAGCTATAAATACATCATGCTACATCATAAATAGAGCCATGATTAGACCAATCTTAAAGAAAACCCTTTATGAGCTTTACAAGGGAAAGAAGCCTAATTATTAGCTATTTTCACCCTTTTGGTTGTAGATGCTTTATCTTAAATAATGGAAAAGACAATTTAGGAAAATTCGATGCCAAGAGTGACGAAGGAATCTTTTTAGGCTACTCGTTGAATTCAAAGGCATATAGAGTATATAACAAAAGAACCTTGATGGTAGAAGAATCAATACATGTAATATTTGATGAGTCAAACGATGCATCTCAAGGTTCTACCAATTATGAGGATATTGAAATATTTGATGAGACCTTGAAAGATTCCTCAAAGATAGAAGATAATCTACTAGAAAAACTTGACATTAATAAAGAAGATGATGAAGAACTAGAAATACTAGAAAGAGAGTCTAGAGCACTAAGAGAACTAGGATATGTCAAAGATTGTGAAATTGTAGGTGATCCAACTCTTGGAGTTAGAACAAGGTCCTCTCTAAGAAATGTATGTCAATATATAGCCTTTGTATCTCAAATTGAACCAAAGAATGTCAATAAAGCTTTAGATGACAATAATTGGCTTTTAGCCATGCAAGAAGAACTAAATTAATTTGAAAGAAGCTAAGTATGGAATTTAGTCCCTAGACCTAGTGATCACTCTATAATTGGAACTAAATGGATTTTCAAGAACAAAATGGATAAAAATAGTGTGATCATAAGAAACAAAGCTAGGCTAGTTGTACAAGGTTATAGGCAACAGGAAGGAATAGATTATGATGAAACCTATGCACCAGTAGCTAGATTAGAAGCAATAAGAATGCTACTTGCTTTTGCATGCTACAAAAACTTCAAATTATATCAAATGGATGTAAAGAGTGCATTTCTAAATGGTTTCATCAATGAGGAAGTTTATGTTGAGCAACCCTCCGATTTTGAAAGTCCTGAATTTCCTGAACATGTCTACAAACTTTCTAAGGCACTTTACGGTTTGAAACAAGCCCCTAGAGCTGGTATGAAAGACTTTCAAAGTTCTTAATAGAAAAAAGATTTTCAAGAGGAAAAGTAGATACAACTTTGTTTATAAAAAATAAGAATAAAGATTTACTAGTTGTTCAAGTATATGTAGATGACATCATTTTTGGATCAACTAATGAATCTCTATGTCAAGAGTTTGCTAAGATCATGCAAGGTGAATTTGAAATGAGCATGATGGGAGAGCTCACCTACTTCTTGGGACTTCAAGTGAAGCAAACGAAGGATGGAACCTTCATCAATCAAGCTAAATACACCAAGGATCTGCTCAAACAATTTGGAATGGATAACTGCAAACCTCAAGCAACTCTAATGGGCATCGACATCAAGCTTGATAAAGATGAAAGTGGTAAGTGTGTAGATACTAAACTATATAGGTTTATAATTCGTTCATTGCTTTATCTTACTGTAAGTAGACCTGATATTTTGTTTAGTGTATGTTTATGTGCTAGATTTCAATCCTCTCCTAAAGAGTCACACTTACTAGCTACAAAAAGGATCTTTAGGTATCTTAAAGAGACACCCTCTCTAGGACTTTGGTACCCTAATGATTCCATCTTTGCTCTTCATGCTTATTCTGATGCAGATTTTGGAGGTTGTAAAATAGATAGAAAAAGTACTTTAGGAACATGCCAATTCTTAGGGAATAGATTAATCTCATGGTTCTCTAAGAAACAAAATAGTGTAGCTCAATCCACAACAGAAGAAAAATATATAGCAGCTGGTTGTTATAGTGCTCAAGTGTTGTGGATTAAACAACAAATGAGAGATTATGGTGTAGACATGAAGCAAGTTTCCATTAAATGTGATAACACCAGTGCCATTAATCTCTCTAAAAATCCAATCCAACACTCTAGAGCTAAACATATTGAGATTAGGCATCATTTCCTTAGAGATCATGTACAAAAAGGAGATATCATTATAGAACATATTGATACTTTACATAAAATAGCTGATATTTTCACCAAACCTCTTGATAAAGATAGATTTTGTGTTCTTAGAGGTGAATTGGGACTTATGTATGCTCCTTAAGACTTATAGCTTTCAAAACTTTGATTTCAAATTAATTTTCAACTGATTTTACAACTCATTTTCTGGGCAAAGAGTATGAGAGATCTATCTCCTCTCAATATAGATCGATCTAGCATGCTCCAAATTGGCCTAAAGCAGTAAGGTTCAGCTAAGCAGATCGATCTTCTATCCCATAAAATCGATCTCCTTAAGCTTCTATATTTTACATATCGATCTTTGCATTTAGCATATCGTTCTTCTTTAACCTCTGTATTTTGCAGATCGATCTCTGCATTTGGCAGATCGATCTTCTTGAGCTTCTATTTTTTGTAGATCGATCTCATAAAACAACAGATCGATCTCATCATGTAGAAGATCGATTTGGTACCTCAACAGGTTGATCTCCTTAGCCCTGGCCTATAAATACTGCTTCAAAATTCTCAAATTTCAAAAACCCAAATTTCAAATCCCTAACCCTCTGTCGCGCCTCCTGCTCTGATTTCTCTCGCAGATCAATCTCTGGTAAGGTTCTCGTCCAATCTCTTTCATCAATCTTTATTCTAGTAACCTACATTGTCGATTTTCCTTTAAAAATTCCTTTGTTTTTAATTAATCATCATTAGGGCTCCTATTGAACTGTTTCATTGCCTAGGTTTTTAGAGAACTCTTAAAACAATCTTAGAGTGTGTTTAGTTGATTATTTAGTATACCACCATGCCTCGTATTAAGAGAGCTGCCAACAAAGAGTCTAGACCCTCCTCCTCACAACCACCCACTGTCTCTTCATCCTCTGTCACCACTTTTAGCAAGTGTTTTCAAACACCTGCAAAAAGAAAGCGATATGAAGAGTACTTCTCTATCATGCCCATAAAGCATTGGAGGACCATTGACTTTTCATTTCTTTCCTGCATAGACTTCCCATATTTGTCAAAAATGGAAGAATTTGGTTGGCTTCAATTTCTCAAGAAAAACACACCTGCACCTCCAAACATTATTGGGGCATTCTTCTCAAATGCCGAGCTTATCTATGACCCTAATGATACCTGTAAAATTCTAGGTTTTAAAACCTTCGTCATGGCCAAAACGATTTTCGTAAACACCAATCTCTTAGCTCGAGTGTTTGAGATCAAAGATAATGGTTTGACTGATGAAGAGGAGGAGGTACCACTCGAATTTAACCTACCCGGAGATAAGGCTAGTGACCTACCCATGCACCCTAGGTTACTACACCTAATTATCTTTTGGAACCTTAGACTTTTGGTACCTGACATTCTACAGTCTAAAAACTAGACCGTTTTTAGCTCCATTATCTTCATACCTCTCAAAGCTAAAAAACCGAATCTAGTCTACTTCATCTATGAGGACTGGCTAAAAATCGTGCGAGGACAAGCCTCAACAATAGTCTTTCCTCAACCCCTTACATTCCTGCTATAAAAACTTGGGGTTGACTGTTCTTGTGAGACCGGTGAAGTGCCCTCTGCAAAAAGTGTTCTGAATATCGGCACTCTTCACCATATGGGGTACTACAAAGATTTCAACAGTTAGTGGACGAAGAAAAGTGAAACCCATCACGAGGCAGCCATGGAAGAGGACGTTCCAGCTGAGCCTACCACACCGTCCACTGAGGTTCCTCTTACATCTGCTGCTCAGCCTAATGCACCAGCTGATACCATTACGACCATAATGGATTTTTGACAACACTTTGATACAACGATAGAGACGTTTACACAACGGTTCTCAGTTTTCGAGAAACGCCTTGACAAAATTGAGGCAACACAACAAGCTTTGTACGATGAACTTCAAGCCACTCGTGTTCAAGTTAAGGACATTGCTAATCGTTGTCCTTCACCATCTTCATAGAAAATGATTTTTTTTTTGCTATGCTTTGAACTTTGTTTTTGTTCTATGAACAATTATATTTTGAAATGCAAGAATTTTGATTCAGTTTTATGCATCATAGTCTATTGATTTACGATAAATAGTCTTATGCTTTGTGGCAATATTGATATGACAAAAAGGGGGAGAAGAGAGCATGAGAGAACATGTTAAGAGAAGCATAAATTAAGAGGGAGTTCTTGAGTTCTTGAACTGAGGGGGAGTTTTTTGAAACTAGAAAATTTGATGTATATGTAAAGGGGGAGATTAAACATGTTTATAAACTTATTCTATTGAATAAGTTTTATCATATCAAAAAGGGGGAGATTGTTAAGTTAATGTATTTTGAAATGACAAAACAGTAATTCAATAATGGATATTATAAATCTAGAAATGTTTTAAACATGTTAAGAGGTTAATTAAATACATTTCATTGCCAAAAATTGGGTATTAAAGGTTGAGAGATCGATCTCATGAGATGAGAGATCGATCTCCTGGGTTTTCAAGTATGAGAGATCGATCTCATGAGAATATGAGATCGATTTGATAAAGAATCAAAGACTCAAAAAAACATGTATAGGATGGTAAGGAAGGAGAGATTGATCTTTAGGGGTTATGAGATCGATCTTTAACTTACAGAATACCTATGAGATCGATCTGGTCTAGGAAGAGATCGATCTCCTCTAAAGCAAAAGTTAAAGGTCTTAGATCGATCTGTAGATCGATCTATGTTCAAACATAGAGCTTATGAGATCAATCTCATATGGATAGAGATCGATCTCCTTAAAATCAGAGAGTTTAGGAGATCGATCTAGGGTGATTAGAGATCGATCTCCCCTCTACGAGAATGCTTGCTAGATCAATTTGGAGATTGATCTTGCTTCAAACAGAGAGTTTAGAAGATTGATCTGATGGTTCGATAGATCGATCTTCACTAACATTCTTCAAATTATAAGATCGATCTCTACAAATATGAGATCGATCTCCTTGCTTCAAGTTGCTTTGTAATTGTAGGAATTTAAACTAGAAGATTGATCTGGTCATGATGGAATATCGATCTGGTACTCTACTGGAGGTTCCAAACGGCTCTTTTTGCAAAATCTTCAACGGGAAAAACAACATTAAATTCTTCACCTACCTTCCTGCTGTATAAAAATCGAGCATTGAAGACACTGAAGGAAGAAGAGACTGTGCTGTAAATTCTAAATACTCTCAAGAGATCATTCTTTAACATTCCCTTTGTCTTCAACATCACATTGATTGTATTGTGTTAAATAGCTTATGTAAAAGTTATTCTTCCTATCCACAAAAAGAAAGTTCTTATTTATATTCACCTTTAATCCAAGAGAAAAGAGGAGAGTTCCTCTGTGAGAAACTTTTGTAAGGGGTGAATACTTATCTTTGTAAAAAGGGGTAGAGAGGTTATTCCTTAACCTTAAAAAAGGAGACTGTATCAACTATTGTGATAGTGAAAGAAAGCTCTTGACAAGAAGGTCAAGAAGAGAGGATGTAGGCAAGCGATTAGCCGAACCTCTATAAATTACTGAGTTTGCTGCTTCCTTCCCTTATCTCCTTTAATTTACTGCACTACTCTATTGCTTATTCTTTGATTACTTGCAATAAAATTCAATTAAGTTTAAATTTAGTATTTTCACTAGAAAACCGATTCACCCCCTCTCAGTAGAGCCAACAAAAGTGTTTAAGGCCTAATAAGAGTAAACGAGCCTATTTAAGTGAAATAGACTGTATTAAATGTGTAATACAGTAGGAAAAGTATAATTAGCCCAGTGAATGGTTAAATGCAGCTCTAGAGTCATATTGAGAGTTGACTGGACTACGCGATTTGAGCAGCACAGAAGAAGTGAGGTCACGCGATGTGATCCGAGGTAAGGGACTTTTGCAAGTAGTTAGAGATATCTGTGCGTATTTTCATCTGCTTTTACATTCACTGAAATTGTCTGAGGGTCAGAGAAAATCAATAATATTTATAGGGCCCGCTATGGGTAAATTACGATTTTATCCCTAGTTAGGCAAAAAGTTAACTTTTCAAAAAAGTTGTAAAAAACATGGAAATAATGTTTTTGAGTGTTTTTACTGTTGTGTAGCAGAAGAGTATGTAGATCAGCTAATGTTTTAAGGTTGATGTAGACTAAGCACACTTTATAGTGCTGATTTTCATGTTTTGAAACATCCCTATTTTTAAAGAGTCATCTACTGAACTATGTGAGAATAAATCATGCTAGAGCACAGCTTGCACTTGATTTCAGATGTTATTCACATACATTAGTGCTAGAGTGAGACTTGTACTACATTTATTTGACATGCATGATGGAGTACTGGAGCATTGCTCGTACTCAGTTTTATGTGATTTGTGCATGATAGAGTGCTGGAGCGATTAGCTCGCACTCGAGTTTTACATGAGATGCATGACAAAGTGCTGGAGCGTTACTCGTACTAGATTCTTCATGATTTATATATGACATAGTACTTGAGCGATTTGCTCGTGCTTGATTTAAATAAGAACTATGCAAGACCTAGTGCTGGAGGTTTACTCGCACTAGTTTTTAATGTTTTGACATGCATATACAGTGTTTAGAGACGAAGCGTTGACTGTGAGTCACACTCAAGACACGCGCTATTATTTTTACATGATATATAAGACATGTTAGAAAAATCGTGACAATTTCCTCCGTATAGACTGAGTGTCACACTGTTGAGATGTTCGCACGTGGATTTAGAGACGTGGCATTTATTCCATAGTATGAGGGCTAAGACCTATGGCAGGCACCCCAACTATGATGCATTTCCATGGTGTGAGGACTAAGACCTATGGCAGACACTCCGACCATGAGGCAGGGTCCATAGGTGTACGTTGTACCGTGCGTGTGGCATGGAGTACACTGTACCATGTGTTGTTGTGGAGTTGTGGAGGAGAGTTATTGATAGCTGGCGGCTGTGATGGACTGACCCCCATCCCGTTACAGCAGTGATAACCTGCACACCAAGTACTATGTTGCCTGGGATTTCACACGTTAGGATATGGCCATAGTCCTAGAGATATTGCATTTAGCCACTAAGTCTTGCATGATATATCACATGTATTTATGATATGGGTAGACCTGAGGGATGGGTCGGAACCCGGTTGTTGTTGTGTTGTATTGTGAAATGCCATATTTACCGTATTTTGAATGTAAATGGCATATTTTATATGAAGGCATTCTGGAATGATAAATATGCAATGTTTTGCATGAATGCCTATGATTTATAACTCAGCATGTGTTTAGTACATGTGATTTTAAATTGTACTATTACTATATATATTTTGAAACATGCTTTTGAATTGAGAGAAGGAAAGGAAAAACACTATTTTCAGTAAATAGGATGGATGTCTACTTGCTTGCCTGATTTTCTTACTGAGCCAGATAGCTCACACGTTTCATTTCCCCCCCTCTCTACAGATCATCGTTAATAGATTGAGTCGGCTGAGGTATAGCATTCCTTTTGACCGCTACCATTCACCATCTAGCGAAAGGTTTACACGATGCATACTCTTTTGTATCTGAACAATGTATAAACACATTGATGTACATGTTTTACTATTGGGGATGTAATTATATTAAAGTATATGAATTTACTTACAAGAAAAGTGTACGTACAGTCGATAAATATTTATAATGGAATGCATGTATGATATGAAAAAGAATGGTAAGGTATGTATGGATGAGGAGACTAATGCCTAATCACAGCCCAACTATCGAGTAAAAAGCAAAAAAATTATTATGGTTTTTGGTAAGTCACGTGTGAGAGGAGGGCGTGAAAGTGATCGACATCCCAATACACCTGATCAGTGAAGCTTGAAGTCACCGACATTGGCAAATTTTTATATTGATTATCGTTTATAGCATGTTCTGCCTTATCTTTCTCGTTGATTTACTGAACTAACCGTATGAGCTGCATTATCATATGAAAATAGTTTGTTCTACCGTATAAAGTTTTAGAAACTGTATTTATTGTAGTTCAATGTTTATACTATCAATATCAAAACTATTATTGATTTCCAACTCTGATTTTACTGGGTTACTCGTTATATTTTACATAATAACCCTATTATGGAAATATGTAGATAGTGTATTTATCTATCTGTCACATATTTTTCTTACTGAGCACATTGAGCTCACTCTTTATTTTTCCTCATAGAGCCTCATCAATAGCTGGATCGCTTTCGTAACTAGGGTTATTTTGTATAGCCATAGTTCCATGGAGTATTCTTCTGCGTCAAAGATATGCCAAGTTTTAAGTATTCTTTTGTATCTAAAAATTTTTGCAAGTACAGTAGTGTAAGGAAAATATATATGGGGAATGTAAACGGTGATTATTTTGTAAAGAACAATTATGCTGATTAATTAGAAAACACTTCCATTGGTTTTTATTTAAAATGGTTACCATAAAATGTATTTATATAGACGGATTCACTGTATTGATCCAGCATCGACTTGTAGCCCAACCATATTGTACCGTAAAAAGGGTTGCTACAAAAGTTGGTATCAGAGCAAGGTTGGTCTGATACGAGTCGATGATAGGGGTTAGAAAATTTGGAATGTTCACATCTCCAACATTATTGTACATTGTTTAGATACAAACGAGTATACCTGGCTGTGATTTACTGAGAAATTGTGTCATTAAATTAAGGAAAACTAATAGATATGGCCGGTAGGTATTGCAACCACACAAGTAGACGAGAGGAAATCATTTCTCGAGGCCGTAGAGATAGGCCCAAGAGATATAGTGAATCCTTAATTGACCGAGCACTTCATAGTTCAACCGAAAATTCTGAAACCAACTTTGTAAGATTAGAGTGGAGACAATGATGATATTGTTTATTCAGGTAATAGCACACATTGATAGTTTGTAGGGCATGACTGGACCTTTTATTTTTACTGTGCCATCACCACCCCCATCTACATAGACTAATCTCGAACTATCACCTACCCAATCACTGGTAGTATCACAGGCCCCGGCAGAGCCTCAAAGAGCCCTATAACAGCATAATAGTAAGAATGATAATTTAGGGTATGACTGTAACTTAGAGAGAGACTGGGGCAATTTCAAAATTTTGTCCACTATTATTTACTGGAGTCAAGAATCTGGTTACAATAGAAAATTGGACTAAAGAATTGAACAAGTTATATAGATTTTTAAAGAGTACTACTATTAAGATGGTAGCTTTTACAGCATTGATATTAAAATGGGAAGCCAAACCTTGGTGGAAATTCCCCTGATTTATTTCGAGGACTGTACATTAGAGAGTTACATGGGATGTGTTTCGAATACCTTAGACAGCAATACATCCTGGACCTGGCACAATAACAATTACAAATGAACTTTTTGAATCAGACATAAGGTAATAAGTCCAAGAATGAATGTGAATTTAACTTTATAATTTTAGGGAGGTATACTCTGCACAAGTTGGGTGACAAAATGAATAAGGTTCAGAATATTATAGAGGAACTGAGACTCTCAATCTGAGCTAGGTTGCCTTCATTTAATGATACTACGTATAAGGAGGCAACGCGTAAGGTGCAACTGTGTGATTATGAGATGTATGTCTCTGAATTACAAAGAAAAGGGAAAGGTAAAGAGCATGACAGAAAGAAATCCATTGAAGAAAGACTGAGAATGAAAGAGTAAAGTCACTGTAACTGGAAGAATGAACTACAGAACTAATTGTATAAATAAAACTTTGAAGGCTTCATTACTTACATGATTGATATAGATAAGGCGGGTCCGAAGTTAAGAGACATCCCTGTAGCTAGGGAGTTTCCCGACGTATTCCAAGAGACGATTTACGAGGGTTACCTCCAGATAGGGAGATGGAGTTTTGTATCGATTTGATACCTAGTACGAAGTCGATATCTAAACCCCCATATAGAATAGCCCCAATTAAGTTGAAAGAATTGAGGAAACAATTACAAGAATTGTTGGGTAAGGGGTTTATTAGGCCAAGTGTTTCACCATGGGATACACCAGTATTATTGTTAAGAAAAAAGATAAGAGTCTTAGGCTGTGCATCGATTATAGATTGCTCAACAAGGTGACCATCAAGAACAAATATCCCTTACCCCGTATCGACGATTTGCTTTACCAACTGCGGGGAGGACAGATCTTTTCCAAGATTGATCTGAGGTCAGGGTACCATCAGTTGAAAATCAGAAGTGAAAATGTACCCAAGACTGCTTTTAGAACCCGATATAGACATTACAAATTTTAGTTATGCCTTTCGGGTTAACGAATGCTCCTGCAACTTTCATGGCACTGATGAACGAAGTACTTAAGTCATACCTGGATAGATTTTTCATAGTTTTTATTGATGATATTTTGGTATATTCCAAGTCTAGAGAAGAACATGAGTAACATTTTAGAACAGTTCTGTAAACCCTCAGAGAGAAGAAGTTGTATGCCAAGCTCAGTAAGTGTGATTTCTGGTTAGATCAGATAGCTATTTTGGGTCACATTATGTATAAAGGACGGGGTGTCTGTAGATCCGTCTAAGATCGAGGCTGTAGTACAATGGGAAAGACATAAGATTGTCACTGAGATTTAGAGTTTTCTAGGTTTGACCGGATACTACAGAAGGTTTGTTGAGGGTTTCTCTAAGCTAGCTGCTCCTCTGACATGGCTTACGAGGAATAATGTAAAGTTTGAGTGGAATGGCGCATGTGAAAGAAGTTTCCAAGAGTTGAAGCACAAACTGACCAACGCACCTATTTTGACTATACCTGCTAGTTCGGGAGGCTTCTCGGTGTTTACAGATGCATCTAGTTAAGGTCTGGGATGTGTGTTGATGTAGAACGGGAAGGTAGTTGCTTATGGTTCTCGTCAACTAAAAGACCATGAGAAGAACTATTTGACCTAAGATTTGGAATTGAAAGTCGTAGTGTTTGCAGTGGAAATATGGCACCATTATCTGTATGGAGAGAAGTTCCAGATCCTTACCGACCATAAAAGCCTCAAGTATTTATTTTCGCGAAAAGAGTTGAATATGAGGCAAATGAGGTGGATAGAACTTCTAAAGGGTTATAACTGTGAGATCATGTACCACCTAGGAAAGGCGAATTTAGTAAGAGATGCCTTAAGCAAAAAAAATCTCGGGTTGGTATCATACATGTTGATTTGGGAATATGAACTGTTGGAGTAGTTTACGAACCTCAACTTGGACATTGAACCATCTGACATTGCCAGTTGTGGTGTGATAGCTAGTCTCAAAATACAACCAGATTTTATTGATAGAATTCGACAGGCTTAGCGTACTGATCGATACTGTATATATATGGCAGTCAAATCTAATTGGGAACTATGACAGATTTTGAAGTTCAGAGTTAGAGTTTGTGTTCCCGATGATGCACAGTTGAAGAAATTGATATTGTTAAAAGCTCATTCCTCAAGGTATACCTTACACTCGGGAAGTGATAAAATGTACCATAATTTGCGAAACGTTTATTGGTGGTCAGGGATGAAGAAAGATGTGGCCCGATGTATTGTGTGTCACCAAATTAAGGTAGAGCATAAAAAACCTGTAGGATTGTTAAAGAATCTATCAATACCAACATGAAAATGAGAGAATGACACCATGGATTTTATTATGGGATTGCCAAGGACCCGTAGAAACTATGATGCAATTTGGGTAATTGTTGATAGATTAATGAAGTCCACCCACTTCCTGGCTATGAAGTCTACGGATATTTTGAGTCCTCTAGTGAATCTATATGTGCAGGAGATTGTAAGACTACAAGGCATATCGATGAGCATTATATTAGACAGGGATTCTCGGTTCACTTCGCACTTCTGGAAACATTTCCAAGAAACCATGGGAACCCAACTGAATTTTAGTACAACTTTCCACCCTCAAACAGATGGAAAATCGGAGAGGACTATTTAGACATTAGAGGATATGTTGAGAGTATTTGCTCAAGATTTTAAATGCTCCTGGGATGACCATTTACTGCTAGTGAAGTTTGCATATAATAATAGTTACCACTCAAGTATCGGAATGACCCATACGAAGCGCTATATGGTCGAAGGTGTCGTTCACCGATTGGATGGGAAAAAATGGGTGAAAAAAAAAATATTTGCTCCTGATCTGGTTAAGCAAGCTTTTGAGGATGTTCAATTAATTTGTGAGAGGTTGAGAACAGCTCAGAACAGACAAAAAAGTTATGCTGACCAAGGACGAAAGCCCTTGGAATTTTCAGTAGGAGATTCAGTGTTTATGAAAGTTTCTCAGTCCAATGGCATAATGAGATTTGGGAAGAAAGGAAAGCTAAGTCACCGTTATGTTGGGTCATTTGAGATCTTAGACCGAGGGGAGATAAAGCTTTCAGATTGGCGTTACCATCAAAATTATCAAGTATTCATAATGTCTTCCACGTTTCGATGCTACGCAAGTATCATCCAGATCTGACGAATGTGATTGAGTATGAACCACTGGAGTTGAAAGAGGATATGACATACGTGAAAAAGTCGATTCGGAGACTGGATAAGAAAGAGAAAGCATTACAGTCTAAGACAATTCCCTTAGTTAAGGTTCTGTGGCAGTACCACACTTCTGAGGAAGCCACGTGAGAATTGGAAAGCTTAATGCGAGAGAAATACCCATAATTATTAGAGGAATGATGTACTTTAAAATTTGGGGAACGAATTTCCTAAGCTAGGGAGAATGTAAACACCATAAATTTTCATGTACTTGGCTTTTTTCACAACCCCTTTTTACCTAAAATCACTACAAATTTTTTGCTTTTTCCTTTCCTTTCCCGGTTGTGAACATTCTCACCACCAAACAGTTGGGCTATGAGTCAGTATTAGTCACCATTTACCATCTATCGTGCCATCTATCTTTTAATTTATTCAAAAGCTAACACGTATACTTTATAATCGAGGTTCTATACTTGTACATGTTTACTAATATTTACATCCCCTATAGTACATTCCAAAATGATTACTGTGTTATTACATGTTTATATATAAAATGATACCAATGTCTATACCTCTTGGTGATGGGAAGCAGCGGATACCAGGATGCAAGTCCTCAACCACTCACTAACTACTGTGTGCGCTCTGTGGAAGGGGAAAATGAAAGGGATGAGCTCACTAGCTCAATAAGGCAATAATGCAAGCAGGTAGATAGATAACTACACTATCTACGTGCTTATAATGTCATG
Source organism: Firmiana major (assembly GCA_033439115.1). NCBI lineage: Eukaryota > Viridiplantae > Streptophyta > Magnoliopsida > Malvales > Malvaceae > Firmiana > Firmiana major. The sequence goes on from CM065909.1 coordinate 37,796,134, forward strand.
ATATAAAATCGCTTACATTTAGAGCATGAGGAAATCGATAAAACTATGCAGCATGCGTATAAATATATCATGTACAGTAAAACATGAAAACAGGCATAAAACCATGGAAAGTCATCATGTAAAACGTCTCATGCTCAGCATATCAACTTATCATAAAACAATACATCATCCTTTAAAAACATCACACAAGGTTCGACCCCTCCCTCAGGTCTTACCTAGATAACACAAATCATGTTTAGTGCATATAAAATCACGTGATATCATGTGAGACAAGTGGTCACTGTATACAATCGAGGACTCTGCTGGCCAACTATGTCCCTATCATCCCAGACCACACGGATCTCGATGTGTGGGGCATCACGTTGTAACGGGAGGTAGGTTAAATCCTACCCGCAAGAATATAAATCATCATCATCACCACACGATACAACATACTTCATGTGATATACACGGTACAATATACTCCATGTACTCATATCAAGGTCGAGAGTGCCTGCCATAGGTCTTATCTACCTCATACCATGTATAACCGACTCAGTCTTAAGTGCACGTGAGAGCATCTCATTCGTGTAACTAATAGTTTACACGAGGCATCCAGCACGGCTCGTGCAAGTATCCTATCCGTGTGACACGCAGTCTACACGAGGCATCCAGCACAACTCATTACATATCACAGTGTGAAAAGTCTAGGGCGAGCAAAGCTCTAGCACGATTTCATACATAATCAATAAAAATCCTCGTACGAGCAATGCTCCAGTACAACTTTATGCAAAATAAATAATGGTAAAATCATGTACGAGCAAAGCTCTAATACAGTTATGTGCATAAGAAATAATGAAACCCACGTACGAGCAAAAGCTCCAGTACGGCTTGCATGCATCTCAACTCGAAATATGGTGCGAGCTAGGCTCTAGCACATTTCATGCATGTTACAATATTAAAATCCAGTGCGAGCAAGGCTCTAGCACGATTTATACTCATATAATTCTGATAGGTGGCTCTATTTAGGTAAAACCCCTTTCAAAACTCAAAATCAGCATCGACACGTGCTATGTCATGCAAATTATGAATCAATTAGCCGACCTATTCTTGTTTTGCCCAAATCAAGGCATCACATCACATTAAAACATCAAAGTCATGATATTCATGTAGTTTATTAGCCTTACTACCCTTTTCATAAAATTTACTCCCAGGAACAAAATCATCTTTTTACATCGATATCCCGATTTTTGTAAAAATTATTATGTTATTTCTAGGTACCTAAAGGAATTTCATGCCCTGTAAATACCCTAAAAAATACATGTAGATACCTCTAGGTACTCACAAAATCCCCTTATCTCAAATCACTCTGATCACTCTGCCTTTTCCAACGCTGAGATTCCACGCGATCTGTTTTGCTCTGAATTAAATCTTCGGAGCTGCATATAATCATTATCATATTAAATACAATACTTCCATCTGTATTTTACTTTCCTTGGGTTCAATTTAAACTATTGGGCCCATTTACTCTTATTGGGCCCAATTACCCCTTAATGGGCCTTACTCAGTCTTAAGCTCATTTTCACTTACTATTCACTTTATATGGGCCTATTGGGCTCATCAAGCCTATTAACACTTATTGGGCATTTTCCTATGCTTTTTGGATAGCTCATTTAGTCATTTACGACAATCGATTTTCAATTCTAATCATAGTGCATTTTGCCAAAATAAGAAATGAGAACTGCCAAACATGGCCTTAGCTAATATGCACAATTTGCCAACTACCCCAACTGTGCACGGCACTCGGCAGATGGTGCATGCCCATTCCTGCTCTGCACCAGTCTTGCTCTGCTCCACTACACGTCCTTAGCATGCTACCTCCTGCCTTACTTCTATCATCAGCAAGCCATGCTCCAACACGCCAGCGCAGCCTACTCATCCAGTAAACAGTCACGCTCATCAAGTAGACCAACACGCCAGCCCATCACTGATTCAGCACGTCCTGCTCCTGCCTTCATTTTGTTCACAACATGCTACTAGCAGCACTAGTTGCGGCTTCAGTAGTGTCCCTCTCATCCAGTAGTTGAGCATCTCATTTTGTTCTTCATATGCAGTACGTCCATTCTGTAGTTCTACCTTGCAATCAGCTGCAGACCAGAGCAACATCATGCACTAATGCTGTCTCCTCTCTTATTCTAACTATGTGAGAAATGACCCTGTTGAATCTAAACAAAAGCATACAGTTAATGACAAGTTTAAATGATTAAAATCACAATAGAAACCTTAACCGTTAGCTGCATCATTTTGAACCAAAGAGGAATAAAAAAAAATTTGTAAAATTGGTAATGAAAGAAAACTGCAGTAAGTTAGCATGAGCATAGGAACTATTAGAACCGGTCCTCATTGCCTCATGCAGCTGGATCCTGCTTAGTTTTCCAACCAACATCCATTCTACACAACCCTTACCTTAAAAAATGCAGCAACAAACAACAAATCATAAGACAAAGCAGTGAACAGTAAATAAGTTATGAAAAAGAGGAGAACAGAGAGGCAACATGATGTTTTGCCCTTGCACGCATGAAGTTCTAATGCCTCGAATGGCAACTGCTCATTAACATTAATCATTGCGAGCGAACAAAAGAAACTAATACAGCTTGAAAATGCTAAAAAGAATTAATATAACGCTAAAAAAAAAACAACTTGAATGCAGAAAATAAAGATGAATCCTCGGTTATTTTTAATTTTTGCTCCTATTACTGTGATTCCACATTGCATTTGATGTGGAATAATGCTCGACATCTCACCACATTAGAGCATCAGAACCAACTCCAATATCATCTCAATGCTCCGCTCAATCCTCATGAAACGAGCCTCAGTACTCTCGGGTCTCTCCTTTGGACCTTGTGGAGCGTGCTCAACGTCAGCCTCCACCTCAACATCATCCTGAGCCTCGTGTGTTTTCGGCTCAACACAACCCCTAGGCCTACCTCTACGACCTCGAGCCTACGCTCTCATCCCTCTACTGCGACTGCTATTAGGCATATTGTTTCACTTCCCTGCATACATCTCAATTTCTTAGTTAACCCATCGACACACACAATTTGTATCTAAACAAGCATAGTAACATGGGGATGTAATTTTTCACTTATTAAGTATTTTAGATATCGACACACGTCAGACCAACCTAAGCTCTGATACCAACTTCTGTCACGACCCTCAACTTACCAAATTCAGCGTAAATTTTTCACATTTCCATGCATTATTCATCATGTGTTCTTACCTTACCTTGATCGTGATCAGCCACACACTAAATGGTTCGGCTGTGTGCCAATGTCTACCTTATCCATCCATAACAATTCAATTTGTAATATACTTCTAGAAGTAAACACTTTTATATATACATCAGAGTTATTGTTTACAAGTGTTTACATTGCTTTACATCCCCAATGTTTACATACAAAATGCTATTGTGCTATGTCTAGTTTAGATACAAATAATTCAAGTGTGTATACCTTTAGTGATGGGATGCAGCGGATACCAAAAGGGATAAGCCTCCGGTCTCAATCTATACTCAACACTCTATAGAGAGGGGAAAAATAAGGGGGGTGAGCAAACCACACACTTAGAAGGCAATCATGCGAACAGGTAGATACTGCACTATCTATGTGATCGTGATGCCATGCTCAAAAGCATTTAGTTCATTGTTTTATCTCAAAACATGAGTGTATGATTGTGTTAATGGTATGTAAAGCATTCATGCTATTAAAATCCAGTGCACAATTCATTTCAAAGCATGGTATAAATCATCATGCATAATTCACAATAAAACACGGCATTACGCATCATGCATTTTCTCAAATAAGCATGGCATTAACCATCATGCATTTTTCAAAAATAAAGCATGGCATTAACCATCATGCATTTTTCACAATAAAGCATGACATTAATCATCATGCTTTTGTGCACTTTAAACCACTAACAATTGATATCTCGAAACAATTCAACACTTATCAGGTCTCAACCCCTCCCTTGAGCTATCTTAACCCACAAATCATTTCAAACATGGATTTATTCACAAAGCATTAAACATGTGAGATAGGCAATACAACAAGGGAAATATCCTTAAGAACTATGGCCATATCATGTGATACCGGCTACACGGATCAGATGTGTGGGTTATCACCACTATCTGCTTCCACAAGGGAAGTGGGTCACGTCCAGCCCAGCGGTCTAAAGCAGATCTCGTCCGAAGATGACACATCACAATCTCAACACAGTACATCGTACTCAATGCTACCTGTACGGTACATCGTACTCCATGGACCTAATCAACACATCATAGCACGCCACATATTAAAATGCATGTGTGAGCCTATTTAATTGGTACGACTTCTTGTCTACCCGAAGCTCCTAACACGGCTATCAACATGTCAAACAATGCATGTGCGAGCCTATTTAATCAGTGTGACACCCAGTCTATTCGAAGCTCCAAACACGACAACAAATAAGGTGGGCATCTAGTGCAAGCTAAGCTCTAAGCACTATGCCAAAACCAGTATGTAATCCATGTGAAAACTAGTGCGAGCTAAGCTCTAGCACTCATGTGTATTAAACACATCAAATCTCATGCAAGTCATACTCTAGCACGCTTTCATTCTCACGAAAACCATGTAAGTGGCTCAAATCTTTGCAAAGTATGGTTAACAAAACCAAAACACACTCATTTCTTTTGCAAATCATTTTAATGTTAGCCAACCTACCAATCATTTGCTAAAAAGCAATAAAACATGATTTTTTAATGCATTATGCTTTTGTTTTTAAGCACATTTCTCAAACACCCAACTTTTGCCATTCAATCACCTAATTTCATTTCCTAATATCTCATGCATTCTAGCAAAGCATTTAAGCGCCCAAATTGCGCACAGATATCTCTAAGAGTCCATACAATTCCCTTACCTCGATTTACTTGGTATGACTCTTTTCCTCTTGGCTAAACACGCTCCGACGTATCCTCGGAAGCTGTAATTTATTCATCATACGTTTGAGTTAGTATTGCTAACTCTCATTTAACTATATATTCCACCCAATACCTTAAACGCTCATTTTACCCTTTTTGGGTAAGCCTCTCTATTCATTCCATATTATTATCTTAAAATTATCTCCTCAACACCATTATCATCTCAAGATATCCCATTCATCATTTATTTAACCACATTTCACTTCTCACACTAACCCATTTCTAGGTTATATTCATTTCTTGGCATTCTAGGTAGTTCTACCCATAATGTGCACACCCAAATCAGCTTCATAGTCATCAACTAGACAAATGTACTTGGATTTGTGCACTAGAAACTTACCTTTTTGGATTTCCTCTTTGCTCCAATTAGAAATGCCCTTTGTTCCTTTAATCCAACAAATGGGTAAATGCCTCCAAACTATGTTATTCTTCTCCTTGATGTGAACAACTTTACCTCTAATAGTCTTCCCTTAAATCTCCTTGAAAATGGTTGGATTTAGAGAGAGAAAACTAGGTTTTGGGTTGGAAAGGGAAGGAAATGGTTTTGTCCCAAAATTCTGCAGATTTTCAACGCCCTTTTATAGAAATAGCCTGAAGAGATCGATCTGCACAAGGAGGAGATCGATCTGGTCCCCTTAAATTCCTCTTTTCCATGGCATTTTAACTATGAGATCGATCTGTCGAAGTTGAAGATCGATCTGCTCCCAAACAGAGAGCTAAGGAGATCGATCTGTGTGCTTGAGGATCGATCTTTTTATTACATAATGTTTAAGAGATTGATCTGGCCCCATTGGAGATCGATCTGCTCTATTCCATTGCTCAAATAAGAGCATTCTGGCTCTTCCAGATCGATCTCTCATCCTATGAGATCGATTCAACCTGCATAATTTCCAAATTTTGCTGCAGGTTCCTACAGAAACTTATACCAAAACATCCTTAATTTGCTGCATGGTCATTTTCTCATCCAATCATCTTTGAGACTTGAAAATGCCATCCATTAATACTTCATACACATTAAAACTTGTGTAGAATCTTTGTATAGCCAACGGTCCATGATAAAAACCAAATGGAAGTGCACAACTTATGCAAATCTTCCTTCCATTTTACCACTCTACTCACTTTCCATTTTACTCCCATTCTTCACATGTTTAAGTCCATTTCTTCATATTCATTCATAATGTAAATTGTACGTACAACCTCAACTCTTATTACAAGTGTATACATTAACTTATAGACTTATATCACATATACTTCACTTATGAATTCATCGTATAACTTCATTTACATTTCTATGTACATATATACAATTATACATATATGGGGTCTCACATTAACAATCAAGATGGTACCTTCCACCACATCAGATGAAGCATCAATAGTGTCCTAGTCCAAGGCATACACTCGCTCTCGACCAATAGCCTATTTCCCCTTCTCTTCGGCTATGGCCTTCTTTTTCGATGCACAAGTATCAACAAGGGCTTTCTCAGGCTCTTTGTGTTTCTATGGGGCAATCTCACCCAGTTCTAGGCAATCCTTAAATAGATGGCCCGTCTTACCACTCTTAACACATGTTTTAGTCAATAAGATGCAGGCCCTATTTTCATGGTATCTACCATACATCTTACACTGCTCAGTAGTAGGTCGGGGTCTTCATAGGTGCAAAAACTGGATACATTGGGGGCTTATTAATTATCTTACATTGTGACTCATCAGCTCTAAATCTCTTGTCAAATGGCCTCCTTCCCGCTCTGACACCTTTTTCATCCACTATTCTCTTTCTGTCTTTATTTCGGCCCTTATTACCTTTCCTAAACTTAGAGGCGTGTAACTCATAATCTTATTCACACCACTGTGGTCTGCGCACTGCCTCTTCATATATAGTGATATCTAACGGGGCCAATCAGACTCTGATAAACGGTCTGAGCCCTTCCATGACTTTCAAACCTTTCGAATCTCACTGTTCATAGTGTCAGGTCATACCTGCCCAGAGATGTAAATTGAGATTCATACTCATCGATTGACCTGTTCCTCTGGGTTATAGTAAAGAACTTTATCTGTAACTTCCTCTGAACGGTGGTCAAATTATACTGTCTCTAGAATTTATCCAGAATTATCTCTCATGTCAGCTCTGGATATCTAACTCTTAAGATAGGTCGAGAGGACTTCCATCCATGCTCCGCCTAGTCTTTCAACATAAACGTATCAGAAGTCACTTTCTCGATCGACTTACACCGAAAGAACTCAAGTAACTTTGCTATTTCATTCACCTAGTCTTCAACAGCTTTTGAGTTCTTTACCTCGCTAAATATCAGTGGTCTAAACTTCTAAAACTGCTGTAATCTATCCAAATCACAACCATATCCCCATCCTTTGCTACTTTGCTTTGGAGCAATAGGAGATGTTGTATCCTGAACTGGTGAGGGTGTAAGAGTATCTGTAGCAACTGCCTGTCCAGCATCAGTAGATTGTCCGACTATGTAAGACCCACTTTTCTGATGTATTCCTTATGATTCATATGATGTACACATTTCCATATGTTAATTGAATCATAAGAAGAGCTTTTGCTTGAATGAAATTTCAAAGAGAATGAATAAATATTCATGAATCCATGTAAGGGCTAAATAAGGGCTGAAGTGGCCACAGATTAAATGAATGGAATTTAAACCCTTCCGACTGAATATAAGGACTCAAACACGAAGTGATAATGTAAGGACCGTGAGTTCTATGTACCCTTTATAATTCCATGTTGTACACACAAGTTATATAATATGTGAATCATAAGAAATGGACCTTTTTGTGCTCTAAGTGTAAATAGAATGCAAAATGACTAGTGAAGCAATTAAATACAAGTTTTCCTTTGAAATTTTAGAAAAATTTATAGCTGGAATCCTGTAGATGAATGCCAAATCAATCTCTTTATATGACAAGATCGATCTTGTAAGTCTAGAATAAAATAACAAAGGTTTTCTAGTCGAGCAGATCGATCCCTTATTCAAAGCAGATCGATCTCAATTTGATTCTTCCTAGAAAAGATCGATCCCTTCTCTAAAACAGATCGATCTCGACTGGATTCTTCCTAGAAATGATCGATCCCTTCCCAAGAGCAGATCGATCCCATACTTACTTACCTAAATACATGTGTAGTTTAACCAAAGGCAGATCGATCTCTCACCCTAGGAGATCAATCTCACAACACCTAATTCTATTAAAACCTGATAGCCAAAACACCTCTTTATCTTACCAAAGAAAATAAGCTTTCTCACTCTAAAATACATTACCTTCCAAACAGATTTAAGAAAAGTTACTGTTAGTAATGTTGTTCCTTATGATGAGGAGGACAACATAGTTAGGAATCACCATTCAAATTGTTGAATTGAAGGAGCAAATGGTTTCCCAATTTTGGCCAAAAGAGAAAAGTCAAGCTAGGTGAGTTTTCAATACACCAACTTCAAGTATGTTTATCTAGACTTTATTATGAGTTGATTGGTGCATATATTGTTGGTTGAAACTACCTGGAGCATGATGAATCATCCATGACCTAAAAATGGGTTTAGTATGAGAAAATGAACTATGGTTGATTTAAGGATAAATTGATTATACTATGGTATAGGTGATGTTGTATGTATGATTTTGAAATGGTTTTATGAAATCAGTTTATTAGATTAGATGAAGTTATGAAGTGTGCATATAAGGTGTTTGTGAAAATGCATGAATGAATGGAAAACTAAGGTTAAAGCATGCATGCCAAGTGCTTGGTAATATAGCTAAGTGAGTTTGCTAGCCAAATTGGCTAGGAATGGCGTGATGGGTGTTTGGCCACCATGCCATGGCCGAATGTGATAATGGGCCAAGCTTGATGCAATCATCTTGATAAGGTCAATGGACCTAGAATTCGATCCAATGAAAGATAATGAGCCTAAAGAGCCCAATGGGCTTAGGTGAAATGATAAATACAGTCGAAATGGACTTAAGAGAAAATTAGGCCCAATAAGATATATTGACTAGGATGGAGAAAGAATTATGAGTTATCAATGTTGACTGATATGATTGATGAATATTTACAGCCCCCGAGGATATATCCGGAGCCAATTGGATCTAATCACGAAAAGCGAGAAAGCAAGAAGAAACAGCTTCCGAGTGATTGAGGTAAGGAAATTTTGTTGGCTCTTAGAGATATTTGTACACTTTTTCAAGCGTATTTACAGTTTTTAAAATGTTAAGGATCACTGAAAAGGATTAAAATTATCATTTTTCCCTGTGAAGAGCAAGAAAATTGGGATTTTAGAAAAGTTCATGAAAAGTAAGAACTGGATGTCCTTGAGTCTTTTTACTGCTTTTTAGCATGTGGATAGGTAGGCTAGCTAACATTTAAATGGTTTGCAAGAAAATAGTTTGATTTGGTTTAATAACCATGCTTTGCAAAAAAAAAAAAAAAATGAGCCACCTACATGAGTTTTGTGGAAATAAAGCGTGCTGGAGCGTTGCTCGCACGAGATTTGATATATTCATACATGCATTAGTGCTGGAGCGATGCTCGCACTAGAGTTTTACATGCTTGAGTGCTGGACCTTTGCTCGTACTAGTTTTCATATGGATTTTATGACACAGTGCTAGAGCGTTGCTTACACTAAATGTCCACTATACATTTACAGTCGTGCTAGAGCTACACTCGTACGTGATTTTATGACATGTTGGGAGCCGTGCTAGGAGCTTCAGGTGGACTTTGTCTCACACCGATTAAATAGGCTCACACGTGCGTATTGAGATGTGAAATGATATGATGTGATGATATAGGTCCACGAAGTACGTTGTATTGTGCATATAGCATGGAGTATGTTGTACTGTGTATGGATATTATATATATACCATCTTCGAACAATAGATAATCTGCTATGGATAAGTGGGTTGGACGTGACCCATCTCCCATACGGAAGCAGATAGGCGTGATACCCCGCACACTAGGATCCGTGCCCTTATTATTATTTGCCTAATCTCACATGTCACATGGTTTATGATGATTGCATGATTTGAATCATTTTGTGGGTCATGACAGTCCAAGGGAGGGGCTAAGTCATGACGAATGGTGATTTTATACTGATTTGTGTTGAGCATGAACTGTTTTAAGTGCACATCGCATGATGATTTTTCATGCTTTAGTTACCGACTTATGCACTGATTTGAATAGCATGAACTACCTTACTTACCATGAACATGTGCATGAACTGATGTTTTTGGGTATGACATGTAACTGCGTGGTTTTATTCATGACATCACGATCATGTAGATAGTACAGTTATGTACTTGCTGTCATGATTGCCTTATTAAGTGTCTGGTTCCTCACCCCCTTATTTTCCCCCTCTATATAGCACTTTCAGTAGATTTAGAGTGACTGCGAATTTGATTCTTGGTGTCCGTTGCATCCTATCATATAAAGATCTACACATTTGTACAGTTTTGTATCTAGATGAGCAACAGCACAGTAATATTTTGAATGTAACTTTTGGGGATGTAAAGAATTGTAAATACATGTAAATTGCAATTCTGATTAAGAAATGCAAGTGTTTACGTTTAAATGAAATGTAAATTGTAATGGTATGGTTGGATGAGATTAACACTGATGCACAGCCCAACTGTTATTAATGATTTTTGATAGATTGAGGGTCGTGATAGGCTGGACCCTGTCTATCGCCAGCCCTTAATCTAGCCTGTGTAACTATCTCAACGAGGTCTTCTATACTCCGCTCAATCCTAGTGAAGCATGCCTTAGTATCCCTTAGCCTCTCAGTATCCTCTTGTGGGATCTGACCAGTTTGTGGTTCTGCACGGATCTCAGGCCTACCCCTACGGCCTCTAGTACGTGAACTCGCCACTCTACCATGACGAGTAATAGACATAATGCCTAAATTCTTGCATCCATAACCATTCATTAGTCTAATCCCATCTCAGTATACATAGTTATATCTAAACAAAGCATAGTAATATGAGGATGTAACTTTCCTACTTACTAATACTGACTCATATCAGGCTAACTTAGCTCTAATACCACCTGTCACGACCTATTTTGACCTAAAATCTCTACAAATTTATCATTTTTTCCTTTCCTTTCTCGGTCATGAACATTCTTACCACCAAACAGTTCGGCTTTGAGTCAATATTAGTCACCCTTTACCATCTACTGTGCCATCTATCTTTTAATTTATTCAAAAGCAAACATGTATACTTTATAATTGAGGTTCTATACTTGTACGTGTCTACTAATATTTACATCCCCTATATTGCATTCCAAAATGATTACTGTGCTATTACATGTTTAGATATAAAATGATACCAGTGTGTATACCTCTCGGTGATGGGAAGTAACGGATACCAGGATGCAAGTCCTCAGCCACTCATTAACTACTGAGTGTGCTCTGTAGAAGGGGAAAATGAAAGGGATCTACTCACTAGCTCAGTAAGGCAATAATACAAGCAGGTAGATAACTACACTATCTACGTACTTATAATGTCATGATATAAAATCGCTTACATTTAGAGCATGAGGAAATAGATAAAACTATGCCGCATGCATACAAATATATCATGTACTGTAAAACATGAAAGCAGGCATAAAACCATGGAAAGTCATCATGTAAAATGTCTCATGCGTAGCATGTCAACTTATCATAAAACAATACATCATCCTTTAACAATATCCCACAAGGTTCGACCTCTCCCTCGGGTCTACCCTGGATAACACAAATCATATTTAGTGCTGATGGTGGTCGTGTCACCAGAATCCACGTGTGCAACCATCCGCCTGCCACATGTCAAACCAAGAATGAGCCACGTGGTGAATTTGGCGACAGAGCTGCCACGCGGCACAGTTCCTAGCAGTGCGACAGAGTGTTCGATGCGATAGGAGTCTGTTGCCTTGTGATGTGCCGCACAGCAGGCACGACAGACCTCCATCGCCCATATCGCGACATTGGTCTCCCGCATTGCACCCCGTCATAGGTCTCCCGCGCAGCCCGCGATAGAGGTCTCCCGCACAGCCTGCGGTATAGTCTCCTGCACAGACTAAGGTAGAGGTCTCCCGCACAGACTGCGGTAAAGGTCTCCCGCACAGCCTGCGGCATAGTCTTCCGCACAGACTGCGGTAGAGGTCTCCCGCACAGGCTGCGGTAAAGGTCTCCCGCACAGCCTGCGGCATAATTCTCCTGCACTGCCCGCAGTAGAGGTCTCCCGCATAGCCTGCAGCATAGTCTCCGCACAGATTGAGGTAGAGGTCTCCCGCACAGACTGCGGTAAAGGTCTCCCGCGTAGCCTGCTGCATAGTTCTCCTGCACTACCCGTAGTAGAGGTCTCCCGTAAGCTGCCTTACTTGAAGCGCGACAGAGTGCTATATGACTCTGTCGCGGCCCAGACACGCGCCTGGGCCTCAGCTCGAACCGACCCAGAGAAACCTATAAATACCAGGTGAGCTCTCTGAAAAAAGGGATCCGAAATCAAAAAACCAAAAAGAAGGGAGAAGCCTTAAACACTTTGATTTAAGCAATACATTCTCTTCTGCATACATTCACCACTCCGATTACTTACTTAATCATCGGAGTGCGCGTGCAGGGACAAATCCCTGCCCCCTCTGATTCCTGTTGTTTTTGCAGGATATACGAAGAACACGTGGAACAAATTGCATCGACATCACCCTTTTGTGGTTAGTGTAATCAGACTACGTGAAAGGTAAATTCTTATTGCTGTCAGGTAGGCAACATCAATTGGCGCCGTCTGTGGGAAATCTGACAAAAAGCCAGATTCTCTATCAAAATGGTGAGGACACGCTCTACAGCGGAGGTGACAGGAGGGCAAAATTCTGTGAGTCCCCCTGTCAGAGCAGAACAAAGACGAAGACATGGTGAAAGGGGTCAGGGAGAAGCCGTGGTTTCCCTAGAAGAATTTGAGACCCTGAAGCGCAAAAATGAGGAGACTACAACTGCATTGAAAGCTATGGTGAGCTTCTTCAGAGACGTTCTCCCCCAATTCAACTTACCCCATGAAGTGCAGCAGTTAGTGGGGGAAAGCACACCGAGGCAGACCTACGAGAGAGGTCAGCCCTCCACTCTGGCTAGTGTCGGACAAGGTGCAGGAACGCAAGATAATGCTACTGCCAATCCAGCAAGACAGAGCTCACCCGTGGCTCAACCGCGACAGAGTTCACCTCTGGCCACTAGGCGGCAGAGCTCGCCCGCAGCTCCCGTGCGGTAGCGTTCGCCAGCGGTTAACGGGCGACAGAGCTCACCCGCGGCTCAACAGCGGCGAAGCTCCCCTCTGTCCGACAGGCGGCAGAGCTCCCCCGTGGCTCAAAGGCGACAGAACTCTCCCACGGACTACATGCGGCAGAGGTATCCCACATCAGATATGCGATGGTGCTCTCCCGCCTCTAATAGGCGGCAGAGTTCACCCTTACCCGATGCGCGGCAGACTTCTCCTCTGGCCGTCAGGCGGCAGAGTTCCCCCGTAGCCCATAGGCGGCAGAGTTCCCCCACCTGCCGCAGCTCGTCTCCCGTGGAGTCAGAACGTGATCCGGGAACCTATAGGGCTGGGGAGCAACAAAGACAGGGAGGTTTTGACCCACGAGAAGGCCTCGAAATATCAAGTCCCGGAGTGGGAGGTGCTAGAAGGGGCGCTTATCAATCGGACTCTTCTAGACCCGAAGGGACAAGGCCATGCTCAGCTCGAGGGTCGGAGGACGTGGAGAAGGTCGTCCAAAGGATCCTCGAGAAGAAAAAACTGGTATCTCCGGACGATGGCCAAAGAAGGAGGATCCCATTCAGTCCGGAGATCATGAACAAGCCTTTGCCGAAGAAGTTCAAAATGCCTTCTATGGCTACTTACACCGGCAAAGCGGACCCCTACGATCACATACAGAGTTATGAATCCCTCATGCTGTTGCATGGATGGGAAGACGAAATTATGTGCAGAGCTTTTTCTCTCACATTATCCGAGCATGCTCTGAAGTGGTTCAACGGGTTAAGCGAAGGCTCGATCTTCTCATTCGACCAGCTGAGAAATGAATTCTTGAAAGTCTTCATGATCCACAGCCAGAGGAAAAAAGACGCTACCTACCTACTCACGCTTAAACAAGGGAATAAAGAACCCTTGAAAAGCTTTGTAGACCGCTTCCGAGATGTAACCTTAGAAGTGGAAGATCTACCAGTAGGCGTAGCCTTGGCTGCAATGCTGCAAGGGACGAGCTCCGAGAAGCTACAAGAATCCCTCTCTCTCGATCAACCGATGACAATTTTTGACCTCTTTGCCAGGGCTAACAAGTATGTAGCTCAAGAAGAAGTGATGAAGATGATACAGCCCAGAGAGGCAAAGGAAGGAAAGAAGAGAGAGAGAGATGCACCCGAGAGAAGTTCCTCAAGACCCGTGAGAGCTGACAAAGCCCCTAGGCTCAGGTATGAAGGCTATACCAGGTTGAACGAGCCTCGTACGGCGATACTGGCAGCCATCGAAGGGGCAGGATTATTGGAATTCCCCAAGAAGAAAATTGGAGATGTAGGACGAAACCCCGAAGCCTACTGCGAATTCCATTGTGCTCACGGACACCCAACAGAGAGGTGCAGAGATTTAATGGATCAGTTAGAAAGGCTGGCCAGAGAAGGGAAGATCAACCGCTTCCTATGGAGAAGCGAGAGACCCCGTTATCCTCTGCGTGACCAAAGGAATGATCGTCCGCGGACTGGGGCAAATAATGACAACAGAAGGGATAGGCCTAGAAACGAAGCAGTCAGGCCAATTCCCCGTGTTAATCCGCCAAACAACGAACCTACAGCCCCCACAATAAATGTCATCGCAGGCGGGGACACAAGTGCAGGAAGCTCCTCTACTTCCCGTAAAAGCTACGCAAGGCAAGCGTATCAGGTTAACGTTGTGATGGAGGAACAGGCGGATGAAGAGCCCATCATGTTCACTCCGGCTGACAAAGGTGATATTGTCATGCCCCATGACGACCCCATGGTGATATCCACGGTAGTGGCCAAACACCCGGTGAGCAGAGTCCTGGTCGATAACGGGAGCTCAGTGAACCTGATCTATTGGAACTGCTTCGAAAAAATGAGCATATCCGAAGATAGGTTAAAGCCCATTATGGCCCCACTATATGGATTCACGGGGGAGCGAGTGAAGGTTGCCGGGTCCATAGAGTTGCCTGTGACTCTCGGAGAGCACCCGAAGAACGTGACCCGGCAAGTATTGTTCATGGTGGTCAGGTCAACCTCCGCTGCCTACAACATGATTTTGGGCAGACCTGTGCTGAATGACATGAGGGCGGTGATATCCTCTTGCTATCTATTGATGAAGTTTCCCACTCCCAACTGAGTCGGGCAGGTACGAGGAAACCAAAGGAGCGCCTGTACTTGTTATCTCGCTTCCACTACCAACAAGGTAGCACAGAGGAAAGAAACCTTGTGCATAGACGATCCGCCCAAACCTCAGCCGGTAGAGGAGACAGAACCCATTGAGCTAATCGAAGGGGATGAAGGGAAAAAGGCATTCATAGGGACTCAACTGGGCGAACGACTCAAGAACGACATAGTCGAGTGCCTGAGGAGAAACTCGGATATCTTCGCCTGGAGCCCTGCAGACATGCCCGGGATTAGTCCCGAAGTGATTTTCCATGAGCTTAACATCATACCCGGGCACAGACCCGTCAAACAGAAGAAGAGGAGTTTCACCCCGGAACGACAAAAAACAATCACTGAAGAAGTGAGTAAACTCCTGGGCGCCGGATTCATCCGAGAGGTCTACTACCCTGAGTGGTTGGCCAACGTAGTGATGGTAAAGAAATCTAGCGGGAAGTGGCGAATGTGTGTGGATTTCACTGACTTGAACAAAGCCTGCCCTAAAGATTCATACCCCCTACCTCGGATAGACAGACTAGTAGATAAAACATCCGGCTACGAATTCCTCAGTTTCTTGGATGCATTCTCCGGGTATCACCAAATCATGCTTCACCCAGAAGACGAAGAAAAGACTTCCTTTATAATCGACGACAGAACCTATTGCTATCGGGTAATGCCGTTCGGTCTAAAGAACGCGGGAGCCACCTATCAACGAATGGTGAGCAAAGTGTTCAAAGATCTTCTGGGAAATACCATGGAAGCCTACGTGGACGATATGATAATCAAGAGCCGCGTAGGAGAGTCTCATACTGATCAAATGTCCAGGGTATTCGAAGTATTGAGGAGATTCAACATGAAGCTAAACCCTAAAAAGTGTTCATTCGGGGTAAGATCAGGGAAGTTCTTAGGCTTCATGATCACTAACAGGGGCATTGAGGCAAATCCTGAGAAGATACAGGCGGTCATTGACATGAAACCCCCAACCACCGTAAGAGAAGTCCAGAGATTGACAGGCAGGATAGCAGCTCTAAATCGCTTCTTGTCAAAATCAGCAGAAAGGAGCCTGTCTTTCTTCAAAACTCTACTGGGGGGAAAGAACTTCGAATGGACGAAAGATTGTCAAAAAGCCTTTGAAGACCTCAAGGAATACTTGAAACAGTTACCTTTATTAACAAGGCCCCTGGACGGAGAATAACTCTATATGTATTTGGGAGTCGGTGATTTCACCGTCAGTGCGGTGCTACTGAAGAAAGATGAAATGGTGCACCGTCCCATCTACTACGTGAGTAAAGTGTTATTAGATCCAGAGACCCGCTACCCCCTAGCCGAAAAGCTAGCATTAGCCCTTTTGATGGCCTCGCGAAAGTTGCGCCCGTATTTCCAAGCACACCCTATCACCGTCTTGACAGATCAACCGTTAAGACAGATCCTCCAGAAACCTGAACACTCAGGAAGGTTAGTGAAATGGGCAGTGGAGCTTGGGGGATACGAAATCACATTCCAACCACGGCAGGCTATCAAGGGTCAAGCTCTGGCTGACTTCATCGTAGAATGCACTATCCCAAGCGACAGCAGTGAAGGGGAGGCTCACCCATGGTTGCTGCATGTCGACGGGGCATCAAGTGCCAACGGAAGCAGAGCGGGTATAGTCCTGGTATCACCCGAAGGAAAATCCCTTGAATACTCCCTACGGTTCGGATTCCCCAGTTCGAACAACATAGCGGAGTATGAAGCTCTGATAGCAGGGATGATGTTAGCGAAGAAGCTACAGGTTCACCACTTGATAGCACACAGTGATTCTCAATTGGTGGTGAACCAATTCAGCGGAGAGTACGAGGTACGGGAACCGATACTGGTCCCTTACTTGAAGAAAGTCCAGCTTCTGGCCCAGACTTTCAAAAGCTTTCAGCTGATACAAATCAACCGATCTGAAAACACATGTGCTGATGCATTATCTAAGTTAGCCTCTTCCACCGAAACACGAGGAAGGACAGTGAAGGTGGAGAGGCTCGAACGACCTAGAATTGAAGAGGTCGAAGTGTGTGACATTCAAGTGGGGGACGATTGGAGATCCCCATACAAACAGTGTCTCACCGAAGGAACATTCCCCCAAGATAAGGACAAGGCTCGTCACTTAAAAATACAAGGGGCAAAGTTCACACTCATCAATGGAGAACTGTACAAAAGAGGATATTCGTCACCCTTATTGAAATGTCTGGGACCGGAACAAGCAAGCTACGCTTTAGCCGAAGTGCATGAAGGAATTTACGGCGAACACTTAGGAGCGAGAGCTCTTGCTGCTAAAGTACTGCGATCGGGATTCTACTGGCCAATGTTGAAGAAAGATACGATGGACCAAACCCGCAGGTGTGACAAATGCCAGAGGTTTGCGCCTATCACAACAGCCCCAGTGACTCCCTCTCAAGGCACAGTACAGCCAATTCCTTTTGCACAGTGGGGATTGGACATCCTTGGACCTTTCCCCTTAGCCACGGGCCAAAGAAAGTTCCTACTAGTGGCTACCGATTACTTTACAAAGTGGATTGAAGCAGAGCCTTTAGCCACAATCACGAAAAAGAAAGTGGAGGCAATGGTGTGGAAAGACATTATTTGTCGATTCAAAATTCCTCGCATCTTAAATGCCGACCATGGAAAGCAATTTGATTGCAACGCCTTCCGTGAATTTTGTAAGAGCCTCAACATTCAGCTAAGGATCTCCTCAGTGTCATATCCTCAAGCTAATGGACAGGCCGAAGTCAGTAATTGGACTATCCTCCATGGGCTGAAGACTAGGCTAGACAAAGCAAAAGGGGCATGGGTGGATGCATTGCCTAGTGTTTTATGGGCATATCGTACCACCAGTCGTGTGTTGACTAAAGAAACGCCATTCAGCCTTGTATACGGCGCAGAAGCACTGATCCCCATGGAAATTGGAGCGTTATCACCAAGAGTGATACCCTTAGTAGAGGAAGAAAATTCACAAGCTCTAAGGGAAGGCTTGGACCTACTCGACGAACATAGAGAAACCGCGGCTATTCGATTGGCATCCTATCATCAGAGGGTGGCCAACTACTACAATAGCCGGGTGAGAGATAGGCCAATGTCTGAGGGAGATCTAGTGCTCAGAAAGTCACAGATCACGAATGCCCTGAAGGAGGATGGGAAGTTCAGAGCCAACTGGGAAGGTCCCTACAGAATCAGATACAAGATTGGACCTAACACCTGTGTCCTGGAAACTCTACAAGGGAAGAAGATAGAGAAAACATGGAATTCAAATCACCTAAAGCTGTATTTGAATTAATCGCTATATTTTCTTTCCCAAACAGTATTATCATTTGTTTATACCATCACAAGATATTGTCATCAAATTATCACGCAGAATGTCATTTTATTATACATCTGCAACTTATATGCATCTAAATCTTGTGACAGGTATTCAGACGAGCCGTAAGAGCCTGAGGCGCTATGCGTCACTGTGGCCAGGCGTAGTTCAGATGAGCCGTAAGAGCCTGAGGCACTATGCGTCACTGTGGCCAGGCATAGTTCAGACGAGCTAAGAGCCTGAGGCGCTATGCGTCACTGTGGCCAGGCATAGTTCGGACGAGCCGTAAGAGCCTGAGGCACTATGCGTCACTGTGGCCAGGCGTAGTTCGGACGAGCCGTAAGAGCCTGAGGCGCTATGCGTCATTGTGGCCAGACGTAGTTTGGACGAGCCATAAGAGCCTGAGGCGCTATGCGTCACTGTGGCCAGGCATAGTTCAGACGAGCCGTAAGAGCCTGAGGCGCTATGCGTCATTGTGGCCAGGCGTAGTTCAGACGAGCCATAAGAGCCTGAGGCGCTATGCGTTACTGTGGCCAGGCGTAGTTCGGACGAGCCGTAAGAGCCAGAGGCGCTATGCGTCACTGTGGCCAGGCGTAGTTCAGACGAGCCGTAAGAGCCTGAGGCGCTATGCGTCACTGTGGCCAGGCATAGTTCAGACGAGCCGTAAGAGCCTGAGGCGCTATGCGTCACTGTGGCCAGGCGTGTACAATTAACCAAGCCATAAGAGCCTGAGGCGCTATGCGCCACTGTGGCCAGGCGATAAAAATATCAAGGCTATAAAAACTAAAGACGCATACACGTCACAGTAATCAAGCCTTAAACAATTATACGTTCGCTCAAAAAATTCTTTCTGAAAGTTTACCTTTCTATCAAGAATTGGGGAGCATGCACGAATACATTCAAATGAATACATTCAAGCAAAATAAACAAACAGACAAAGAATGATAAATGATAAATAGAGAAGCAGTGCAATACAAAGCATGAACAAAAATCTCAATTTCATTTCATTCAAAAGTCGTTACAAACAGATCTTTAACAGATCTTTACGATTACATTCAACAAAAGTACAAAGTTAAAATAAAAAACAACAAAGTACTTGAAAAGAAATACAAAAAACAAAAATAGCTATCTACTCTTCGGGAGGAAGCTGGGGATCAGCTGCAGACGGACCATCACTTCCCAAGGACTGCTGACCCTCCTCGCCGTCTAAATCAATAAGAGCCTCGATAGGCTCGGGAGCATCGTCCAAATCCATGGGCTCCCAAGGACCAGTGAGGTTGGCGAGATCATCTTGGGCGGTCCTCCTGAATAACTCGTCTGCAGGTTCAGCTTCAGGCTCATATTTAGTCCAGTCGGGAACCTCAAATAGCATCGCCTCGTTGGTGTACTGGAGCTCGGGGAATTCCTCTCCTTCCCTATGTGCTTCTAACCATGATCAGGCCAGGTAGAACCCGTACTTCACATAAGGGTTGGAGAAATCTTCCTTCCGCCTCAAGCAATCCTTGGAAAGGCGGTACTCCTTCACAGCCTCGGCCCGTATGCTATTGATCTCCACTTGAGTCAGCGTAGGAGCTGCCTGACTTTCCAACTCGGCAACGCGCTGCTCGAGCTCCTGATTCCGAGCAAGCAGAGACCCGTAGTTGGATTGCATATGGTTTAGCTCAGAATGGGCCTCCCGAAGATCCTCTTGAAATCTGCTAGACCGAGCCATCTCAACAGTGAGATCCCCCTTGGCCTGGCTTAGGTCCTGGTGAACCTTAGCAAGCTGCTCCTCCAAGCTGCGAACTAAATCCGAAAGTTTAGACAAGTTGTTGACAGTGTTCTGTAACTCCATAACTTGGTCCTTTAACTCCCGGATTTCCCTATCGGCTCGCTCACGATAAGCCCGGTGCTGGGCATTGTTGGCCACGGTTCTTTGAGCCAGCTGCAAAGAAATGCAAAAAGTTAGATTCAAAGAATGTGGCAAAAAGGAGCCAAACGAAGAAAAATTTGAAACTTACCCTTAATGCCTCGATGTCGGCTAAATCCTCCCCCTCCGGGTAGTTTCTGAATATCCTTGCCTCATCCCGAGGAAGGATAGTGGACCAGCTTAACCGGGAGGCCACCCCGGGAGTGTCCAAAATGTCGTTGTCACGAACCCCGGGGTAGACTTGGAACTCGTGGCCCCTCATAATATTTCCCCCATCCACGGGGTAGGACCTCTCTTCAACAGGCCCTATCCTCGGAAGAATTGGCCTACTTCCCATCGAACCTTCGATGTACAAGCTCCTTCGATTCTTCCGCTGAGACGGAATGATATTGCATTTCGCACGCTCCTTGGAGCGTGATCGCCCGGATGACCCGGAAGCCCCTCGTGAAGATGAGGCAAATCTCCCCCTATCCCAAGAGAGATCCCTCTGCTCCGAAGGAGGGGGAGGCATCGCCTGCCTAGAAACAGGAGGGGTCCGAGCACGAGGTGGCCGAGAGGGGACCGGTGCCTCACTTGGGACATCGTTGGCCAAACGATGCCTCTTCCTGGCAGGAGTGCTGGAAGGACCAGCCTCAGAGACCTGGCGACCCAACGATCGTCGGAAATGACTCATATCTGCAAAAAAGAAAGAAAATACATCAATGGTCAAAAATTGATCAGAAACGATAAGTAACGGGAAACAATGAAAGGTTACCTTCAGGAGAGTCTAAATGCTCCTGAAGGGACTCGATATTTATCGCGTCGTCATCCGGGAGCACCATGAAAGTGGAGCCGAACCCTTCCCAACCAGTCAGATCGGCTAAGGGTTCGCTGCCAGAACTTGATTCTACGTTGGTGCTCCCTATATCCTTTTGTGGCCTAGGTGCTTCAGGATTTAACTCGGGAGAAATCGAAGGCAGAGGATCTGACGAAGGAACAGAGGGTCCGGCAACAGGGACCGGACCCACACCCCAGCCGGCTAATATCAAATTTTCATTTGATATAAGGGTGTCGAGGCTAAGGGGATGAGGGACTAGCAGTTTGTTGATGTCAGAAGACAACTGCTCCCTAAGTGTGGCTATCCGGGGACCCTTGGGGACTTCACGCCTAGTCTCCCAACGAGTGGAGATATCCAGGCCCTCGGGCACTTCCACGACCAGCCATTCCGTCTCGAAACCATGAAGCTTGTTAGTCGGTTTCTCGAATAATCGGTTCTCAAAATCGGGCCGGTACACCAGCTGAAGCGAGTAAGGCACTAAGCCGAGAATCCCTCGAAGCCTAAAGAATACTTCTAAAAGAGGAAGGGAAGGAGGGACGCCCCTTAAATGGCAGTGCACGGTAAATGCTACCAATTGCATCCATGCATGAGGATGCAGTTGTCCCGGGGATACCCGGTATGTCCTAAGGAAGGAAGCCCCGAAGTCGGACAATGGGAAGCGGAGTCCTAACTCCAAAGCTGCCCTAAAAACGACAGCCCCGTCGGACACATGACGTATGTCTCTCTCCTGAGGGGTTGAGAGCCTATAAGAGTATCCCTCGGGTAAGGGAAATCGGGATTCTAGGTCTTGGACGTCGGCTTCCTTTAAAGTCGACTTAACGCCTAGATCAATTTGTTTTCCTACACCATGGCCAGCCATTTTAGGAGTCCGTAAATCAAAAGAGTGGAACTACGGACTATGAAATTACCTAAAATGAAGAAAAGGAGGAACTGGCGATAGAGTATGAAGAAGCTACGGCAGTGTTGCGACACAGTGATGTGTACGCGACAGAGTTGCGGCAGAATACAGTGGAGTTGCGGCAGAGTTGCGAGAAAGTGTCCAGAGAAAATCGCGGCTGAGTGTCTTTTTGCGGGAGAACTCAATAGCGACAAAGACAGCAGGGACCCAGTATATATAGCGGCTCGCCTGCGTCGACACACGAGCGGAGATCCCACCCGACTTGAGAAAAGTCCAGACCCAGATACTCTTTCGCAGGAAAGATTCCTACCAAAGAGTGGGGAGCAATTGATGGTGGTCGTGTCACCAGAATCCACGTGTGTAACCATCTGCTTGCCATGTGTCAAACCAAGAATGAGCCACGTGGCGAATTTGGCGACAGAGCGGCCACGCGGCACAGTTCCTAGCAGTGCGACAGAGTGTTCGATACGATAGGAGTCTGTCGCCTTGTGATGTGCAGCACAGCAGGCACGGCAGACCTCCATCGCCCATATCGCGACATTGGTCTCCCGCATTGCACCCCGTCATAGGTCTCCCACGCAGCCCGCGATAGAGGTCTCCCACACAGCCTGCGGCATAGTCTCCCGCACAGACTGCGGTAGAGGTCTCCCGCACAGACTGCGGTAAAGGTCTCCCGCACAGCCTGCGGCATAATTCTCCTGCACTGCCCGCAGTAGAGGTCTCCCGCACAGCCTGCAGCATAGTCTCCCGCACAGACTGCGGTAGAGGTCTCCCGCACAGACTGCAGTAAAGGTCTCCCGTGTAGCCTGCGGCATAGTTCTCCTGCACTGCCCGCAGTAGAGGTCTCCCGTAAGCTGCCTTACTTGAAGCGCGACAGAGTGCTATATGACTCTGTCGCGGCCCAGACACACGCCTGGGCCTCAGCTCGAACCGACCCAGAGAAACCTATAAATACCAGGTGAGCTCTCTGAAAAAAGGGATCCGAAATCAAAAAACCAAAAAGAAGGGAGAAGCCTTAAACACTTTGATTTAAGCAATACATTCTCTTCTTCATACATTCACCACTCCGATTACTTACTTAATCATCGGAGTGCGCGTGCAGGGACAAATCCCTGCCCCCTCTGATTCCTGTTGTTTTTGCAGGATATACGAAGAACACGTAGAATAAATTGTATCGACATCACCCTTTTGTGGTTAGTGTAATCAGACTACGTGAAAGGTAAATTCTTGTTGCTGTCAGCTAGGCAACATCAAATGCATATAAAATCATGTGATATCATGTGAGACAGGTGGTCACTGTATACAATCGAGGACTCTATTAGCCTACTATGTCCCTATCATCCCAAATCATGCGGATCTCGGTGTGCAGGGCATCACGCTGTAACGGGAGGTAGGTCAAATCCTACTGGTCAGAATATAAATCAACATCATTACCACATGGTACATCGTACTCCATGGACCCATATCATGGTCGGGGGTGCCTTTCGTAGGTCTTATCTACCCCATACCATGTATAACCGACTCAGTCTCAAGTGCACGTGCGAGCATCTCATCCATGTGATTAATAGTCTACACGAGGCATCAGCTCGTGCGAGCATCTCATCTGTGTGACACATAGTCTACACGAGGCATCCCGCACGACTCATTACATATCAGAGTGTGGAAAGTCTAGGGCAAGCAAGGCTCTAGCATGATTTCATGCACAATCAGTAAAAATCCTCGTACGAGCAATGCTCCAGTACGACTTTATGCTAAATAAATAATGGTAAAATCATGTACGAGCAAAGCTCCAATACAGTTATGTGCATAATAAATAATGAAACCCACGTACGAGCAAAAGCTTTAATACGACTTGCATGCATCTCAACTGGAAATATGGTGCGAGCTAGGCTCTAGCACATTTCATGCATGTTAAAATATCAAAATCCAGTCTGAGCAAGGCTCTAGTACGATTTATACTCATATAAATCTAATAGGTGGCTCTATTTAGGTAAAACCCTTTTCAAAACTCAAAATCAGCATCGACACGTGCTATGTCGAGCAAATCATGAAACAATTAGCCGACCTATTCTTGTTTTGCCTAAATCAAGGCATCACATCACATTAAAACATCAAAATCATGATATTCATGCAGTTTACTGGCCTTACTACCATTTTCAGAAAATTTACTCCGAGGGGAAAAATTGTCTTTTTACACCGATACCCCGATTTTCGTAAAATTTATTATTTTATTTATAGATACCTTAGGGAATTTCATGCCCTGTAAATACCCTCAAAAATACGTGTAGATACCTTTAGGTACTCACAAAATCTCCTTACCTCAAATCACTCTGATCACTCTCCCTTTTCCAACGCTGAGATTCCACGCGATCTGTTTTGCTCCCAATTAAATCACTTGAGCTGCATATAATCAGTTCCACCTAAGGTATCTATAAATAAAATAATAAATTTTATCAAAAAATAGCAATTAAACCATTGAGATTTAAAGGTACTTAGGTGGATTATTAATATGATTTAAATATGCTATGAGGGATCTTAATAAAATTCAAGCAAATAAACATTCATTTTGAAGTATACATGAATATTAGACTAAATCCAATACTAATACAATAAGGAAATTTTATTTAGTGTATATATATATATAAGTATACATATACATACCCCAAACTCGTGGATTGGCTTCTAAAATGAAGCCAATCCCGAGGGTAGCCTTACAATGCACAAAGGAAAAGAAAGCAGAAAGCGTAAGGAAAGAATGATATTGGCAATGGTTCGGTGTAAAAGGGAAGAAGAGAAGGATAAGTGGACAGAAAGTTCACGTGAATTGTCTAAGCCTTCACCAAATTTCTGCTAGAAATAGTAGCAGTAGGTGGTGGAGTGAAGATGACTCAAGGAAATTAATACTGCAAGTCTAATTTTGAAAGAAGAGGAAATAGAAACCGAAGTGATAGGGGCAGAAGGAAATGGCTACTGAGAAAGAGATTAAACTGAGAGATAAATTATGAGACCAAAGGATCAAAGAATGGTCTGCTATACCTACTGGTGGAGAAAGTAAAGGAACAAGAAAGGTGATGGATGGAAAAAGAAAAAGTGAAAGGATAGGAATAAAACCTAAAGAAGGGATGGGAGCTGAAGTGTTGAAGTGTGCATATAATATATATATATATATATATATCGAGTGCATAGTCCCCTATGACGGCAGTAGAAGAAGGAGGAAAATATATATTATAAACATATATGTACATATGCATATATCGGGAACTTCAAATGTGCAGCAGAGAGAAGACTGAATCGAGAAGCATAAGGGCAGGGAGAGTAGTTTGACAACAGAAAAAAGAAAGGCAGATTGATGCTGGCAGTGGTAGGAAGACAAGAAACTAACCTGAGGCTGGCACGGTAAAGGAAGGTGATGAATATATATGTATATAAATATACCGAATTGCAATCGAAAAGGCGGAAGGAGTAGCAACAAAAGTTTTGATGGACAAAAACCAAGTTGAACAGAGAACCAAACTGGAGAACTGGAAACCGAGAGGGAAAAAAGGTTGGATGGTGGTGGTAAGTGGGCTGAGTTGAGGCATTTTGGTGATCACTGGTGGAGCAATATTGACCATAACAGAATCTAGAATAGTCGAGGCTGCAGCAGAGAAGAAATTTGAAGCAGAAGACGAAACAGAGCATTCGAAGCTGGACATTGGGTAATATGAGCTAGAAAATAGAGGTGGCAGAAATGTTAGAATGGTGAAGGAGGTGGCAGAGATAAGGAAAGGATGAAGATGATGAACAGCGTCGAGAGATGGTGAAGAAGACAATGAACAGTGCCGCAAGAATGGGACAGTGAAGAAGAAAGGAAAAAAGTCGTGAAGAAGAGAAGAAAGAAAGAAAGAAAAAGAATGAAGGGAAGGAAAAAAAATAATCATAAATAATATTAGTGAATGAGATATTAAAGGTAGAGAAAAGTGCTTAGAAAATTTAGAAAAAGTCGAGGGGAAAACGGTTCAGAAATATTTATAAAAATATTAGTTCGAAGCTCTGGAGGAATAAACTGATTAGAGCGAACCCACTGACTCGCATCATTAAGGCATTGAGGTCTATTGACAGACACCGAGGTAAGGAAAATTGTTGTGAGCTATTAGTAATATCTACACGTATTTTCTATTAGACCGTAGATATAAATTCTAGGAAAATCTTACAGTAAAGAAAATTTTTTTGTGCTGCTAGAAATAATTATGTGTATTTTTTGTGGAATCGTAGACATAAAATCCTATGTCGATTTTATGATTATTGAAATTATAGAATACTTTAGACCAATATTGTAGTCACCAAATTTATAGAAAAACTTTTGCCTTAATTAATCGGCCTATCTGTACCGATATAAATTTATTTAGTTTATCTATATAAATATCAATGTGGTTTTAATTATTGATTTTAATCGAAATATCCCTTTTCTTAATTGTCATAGACTATACACGGAGGATTTTGATTGAAAAAGGATGAGCCAACCTCTTTTGAATTGTTTTATGTACCAAACTAAATTTTAAAAATTGATTTGATGAAAATGAGCTGCTTATAAATTAGTACCGTTAAAATGTGTTTGAGCGCGTGCTGACTGTGTGTCCCACGGCCTGACTCGCACTGGTTTTTTAGACAAAGGTAATAGTTAATCATGCTACATTGTTATTATTATTGTTACTGAGTCACTACTGTTATTGTGGTTCATGGAGTATGATGTACCGTGTAACACGCATGTGAGTACGCTGTACCGTGCTATCGGTCTTCGAACATACGGTATTGTGAGCCATTTTGGTGGCTGACCACTCCCATGGCGATTGGCATCCTAGGACACCTAATCAGTGAGGCTCGGAATCACCGACATTGGCTAATTGTCATATTGATTATCGTTTATAGCATGTTCTGCCTTGTCTCGTCTATTTGATTTACTGAACTGACTGTATGAACTGCATTATCATATGAAAATCGTTTATTCTGCCATATAAAGTTTTAGAAATTGTATTTATTGCAATTCAATGTTTATACTATCGATAACGAAACTGTTATTGATTTCTAACTCTGATTTTACTGGGTTGCTCGGTATATTTTACATAATAACCCTATTATGCAAATATGTAGATAGTGTATTTATCTATCTGCCACATATTTTTCTTACTGAGCACGTTCAGTTCACTCCTTATTTTTCCCCAAAGAGCCTTATTAGTTGCTGAATCACTTTCGTAAGTAAGGTTATTTTGCACAACCATAGTTCTGCGGAGTATTCTTCTGCGTTAAAGGTATACCCAGTTTTAAGTATTCTTTTGTATCTAAAATTTTTTGTAAGTACAATAATATAAGAAAAATATATCTGGGGAATATGAATGGTGATTATTTTGTAAAGAACAATTATGTTGATTAATTGGAAAACACCTTCTTTGTTTTTTTTTTAAATGATTACCATAAAACGTATTTATATAGACAGATTAACTTATTGATCTAGCATCAACTCGTAGCCTAACCATATTGTACCGTAAAAAGGGTTGTTACACCCAATAGAATTAGGACAAGTGACATTAATTGCTAACTCACCTAAATTGTCATTTTACCTCTTTACCCCTAATTTACCTATGTATATCAGCAACATGAAGAAAGGATTGGGTGTGGTCAGCTACTATAGGTCTTTAGGCTTTATTTGTATGTTTTGCTTTAATGTTTTTATTAGTGTAGTGTAGCCAGTAATTTTATTTGCAAGCTTTCTTTTCGTTTCTATGCACTTTATTTAAGTTTTTTCTTGTGTTTTCTTCACTCCAAACAATTTTCAATAAGACTTTTATTTTTCTTTTCAATATGTATTTAATTTCCAAATCTTCATCTTCTTTACATTTCTTATCTTCCATTTTTACTTTTGATTGAGTTTTAAGTTTATAGAGCTATAGAGGTTGAAAAACTACCTCCATAGGTTTCCTTCATTAAGCTTGACCCACAAGGGTTACCTTTGATTTTCAGCCACTGTTTTTTACTTATTAGGTACTGTTTTGGGTCTGTTTTAGGTGTCTTTTTAAAAAAATTATTTGCATAGTTTAATGTTATTTCTTCAAGTATTAAATTAGTTTTATAAGTTTAAATACCTTAATTTTCATTTAATAAAATAGTAAACTTTAAGTTGGTGTCACATTTTTGCTTGGTTAACTCTGTGATAATTCTATTTTTAATAGAATTATTTGTGCTTAATTTTCTAATTATTTATTTAATCTCCATATTATTTTATTAATAATCCCCTTTATTTAATTAAAATTCTTTAATGTGCAGATAAATTAAATCCTGATGAAACTCAGTCATTTCAGTCGAAATTGGGCTGAAAATGGGCTAAAGGAGACTAGACCACTTCCAATTTACAGACCGAGTCACCAGTCATCTGGATATGCGTGATGCCAGGTGTCCGTATTTTATTCGCTTCGAAATAATAAGATTGACGGACACCATGCCAACCCTCTTGAAGAGACACGTCGGGCCACATCGCACAACCAATTGGACAAAAAGACTGATGATGTGGAAATATCTACTCTGCAACAAATCAAAGGAAGACAAGTGGCCAAACAATGCGAACTCATCTAGGATGAAAAATTACCATTGTACCCCTAAGTGTGTGTATCAATAGAACATGATGGCAATTGAAAAAAGGAAGTAAAGTAGGAAGTAGGAGTAGGGTAAGTAATTTAGGGTAGGAGTAGTTTAAAATAGATGTATTCTAGGGTAGAATAGTTTTTAGGGCAATTTTAAGTTAGCATTTTATTTTTCCAAGCTTTCCCGTTTGTCTTACTCTTTAATTTTATTTTTTTAGCCACTATTGTTAAACTTTTAGAAGCTTTCCATTTGCCACCATTGTTCATTGATCTTCTCAATTTTGTTAAATCCATTTCTTCTACTTTTTAGTTTTAATACATAGTTTACATTTCCCAGTTATAGCTCTCGGTTCGCAAAAGAATTGCTTATGTTTTAAGTTGAAAAACCTTTATTTTTTTTCTAGCTCTCGGTTTACTCTTTTGGTGCATTCGGGTAACAACTTCTTCCTTTGTTTATGCCTTTTAGTTTTGATGCTTTGATGTGGGTTGATGCTTAGCATTTATCCACATAAATGGCAATGTGGAACCTCGGTTGGAGAAAGGAATGAAGCAACCCAAGCTACTGGATTCACGTTAATGGCTATATAAATTTTGATAATCTTATTTTAATGTTCTGTTGTTAATGTTGCTTCTTTCTTTTCGGTTTTATGCTTATATCCTTGCAAAGTTTTGTTCTTGTTTCATTCTCTGCACTACACAAATGCTAATCTTTACTGCATGTTAATGCTAGCTACCATTATTTTCTATTGAAATTTTATTCACTCTTCTCGGTTTCGTATTTGGTTATCTTTACATTTTCTTTTTCTTTTTTTCTTTTGCTTGTTGGTACTAATAAGGAGCAAGTTTGCTGCTGTGTGGAAAATAGCATAAGATGAATGAACTAATACAATATACATGGGTTACACATTCTCCTCTGTTCTGTTTTGCTCTTCAACTTTTGCATTGTTCATTTGAGTTTTTCTGTATTAATCCATGTTGCTCGGTTTCCTTTGTGTTTATGATGATTTTCTGTTTAGATTATTTAGTTTCTGCTAAAGCTTCGGGTCTCTGCAGATGGTTCTTCCTTTATGATTCTTGTCTCGGTGATTTATTATTCTCCGGATGAACAAAGCATGAAAACTAGGCTGCTGGGAATGATTTGTGTTACTAATTGAACCGAGATTGCTGGTGAAGGGAATGACCAGCTGAGGCAAGGCATGATCGGTTCCAAGGGAGGCAGTTAGTATAACATTGCAGGGAACAAAATTGAAGCATTTATGTTGTACTGCAAATACATGATTTCATCAGCAGAACAAGGCAGACGCAGGAGTTGCTGCTGCTTGTACGACCTGCTGTAGCTACCCATGCAGCGAGGAGAACACTGCCTGGAGTAGAGCAGTACGTACTGCTGGAGCCAATATACGCGGATAGCACAGCAGAACACTGCCTGAAGCAGCAGTAAACCAGGAGTACAGGACATGCTGGAGCAATTACGAAAGAAGACATGAGTAACCTGGAGCAGCCAAGAAGAGCATGAACAGTGACAGTGTCCGGACCACTCTGTTGCAAATTGAGCAAGGCTGCCTTTGGCAGCACCACATTGTCTCATTTAAACTTCATGTTTTTATGTTAATTTTTTAATGTTTTATTATTAATTGTTAGCTTAGGTATAGTTTTAAATCAAATTGTAGGCTAGTATAGTTTCTTTGTTTGGTAATTTAATTGTTAGTTTTAATTTTGATAATAGTTGATTTTTTTTTATAATATGATTTAGGGCATAATGTTAATGTAGAGTTTTTATGTTGCATTTAGAATTTGATTCATGCATTTTTAATTTAGTCTTTATCTTCATTAAATTTTAGTTTACTTTAATTTGCATTTTTATTAATTAGTTTAATTACATGCATATGTTATTTTTTAGGCTCGTTTAATTTTAGTTTACTTCATCTTGTTTCTTTATTTTCATTTTTGCATTTTATTTTAATTGCGTTAATTAATTTTTAATTGTTTTAATTATCTTTTGTAGATTGTTGATTTTACTTGCTGGAGCATTGTAAGCAATTTTTAGCTTGGTTTTATTTTTGCTTTAGTTTATAGTTGTTATTATTTTCAGTACTTTTTATTTTCAGACTTAGTAGACCACCTACATTAAATTTCATAATTTGCTAGGATATACTTAGGGTAAGATTAACCGGTAGTTAATTAGGCTAGTCAACTTCTCTGTGGGACGATAACTCGGGACTCAAATCCCATTATTACTTGTACGACATGTGCACTTGCGGACAATACGTTTAGATCGTACCACTCTATCTTGGCATCGATTCCAAGCAACTTTAAGCTGCCCTTTTGGGGCAATTTGGGTAGTATTTTAGTATGTCATGACCCATTTTCATCCAAATATCTCTACAAATTTTTCGCTCTATACATTAACTTTCCCGGTCGTGAACATTCTCACCACTAATAGTTGGGCTATGAGTCAGTACTAGTCTAACTCTGTGACTCTTTACCATATACCATATCATCTTTCTTTTAATTTATTCAGAACCAAACATGTATACTTTATAATTGAAATTTGATACTGGTACGTGTTCACTAATTCCCCTATATTACAATTTAAAATGATTACTGTGCCATTACATGTTTAGATACAAAATGAAACCAGTATGTATACCTTTCGGTGATGGAGAGCAATGGATACCAGGATGCAAGTCCTCAGCCACTCACTAACTGCTGTGCACGCTCTGTAAAGGGGGAAAATGAAGGGGATGAGCTCACTAGCTCAGTAACGCAATAATGCAAGCAGGTAGATAACTACATTATCTACATGCTTATAATGTCATGGCATAAAATCATTTATATCCAGAGCATGAGATAATATTAAATCTATGCCACATGTATATACATATATCACGTATTGAAAACATGAAATAGGCATGTAAACATGGAAAATCATCATGTCAAAGTCTCATGCTCATCATACTAAAGAAAACTACCATAAAACCATCCCTCAGGGTTTAACACCTTATCAAAACTCAGTAAAACTCATCATATCATCCTTTAAAAACATCCAACAAGGTTCAGCCACTTCCTCGGGTCTACCATAGATAACACAAAACGTGTTTAGTGTACATAAAACCATGTGATATCATGTGATACAGGTGGTCAGTGTATATAATCGAGGACTCTTGGCCAACTATGTCACTATCATCCCAAACCACACGGATCCCGGTGTGCGGGGCATCGTGCTGTAACGGGAGGTGGGTTAATCCTACCCGCTAGACTTTGAATCAACATCACACCACATGGTACAACATACTCCATGTGATATACACAGTACAATGTACTCCATGGACCCATGTCATGGTCGAGGGTGCCTGCTGTAGGTCTTATCTACCCCATACCATGTATAACCTACTCAGTTTCAAGTGCCCGTGCGAGTATCTCATCCGTGTGACTAGTAGTCTACACGAGACATCCTGCACGACTTGTGCGAGCATCTCATCCGTGTGACACATAGTCTACACAAGGGATCCAACCCGACTCATTACATATCACAGTGTGAAAAACCCAGAGCGAGTAAAGCTCTAGCACGATTTCATGCATAATCGGTAAAAATCCTCGTACGAGCAGCGCTCCAGTACGACTTTATGCAAGATAATTAATGGTGAAATCACGTACGAGCATAGTTCCAGTATGGCTTGCAAGCATCTCAACTCAAAATAGGGTACGAGCTAGGCTCCAACACATTTCATGCATATTAAAATATCACAATCCAGTGCGAACAAAGCTCCAGGAAGATTAAACTCATATAAATCTGATAGACGACTCTATTTCAACGAAACACACTCAAAATCAAAGTTAGCACCTGACTCGTGCTATTTCATGAAATTATGAAGTCAATAGCCAGCCTATCCATAAATTTGTTTAAATCGAAGTAATGTATTTCATAAAAATATAAAAGTATGATATACATGCAATTATTAGCCTTACTACCCCCCATTTTTTTAAAAAAAATTTAGCTCCCAAGTCAAAATCACCTTTTTCATCTATATCCAAAATTTTTCACACAAATCGTTATTTCTTTTCTAGGTAACCAAACAATTATAATGCCTTATAAATACCCTCCAAATACATGCAGTTACCTCTAGATACTCACAAAATTCCCTTACCTAGAATCGCGTCGAGTAATTCCACTTCCTTAGAGCGGCTCAATTACGCAGTCCGATTGGCTCCCAATGAAATCTCCGGAGATGTATAAAATTATTTATCATATTAAATATAGTTCGTTTATCTGTATTTCACTTTCACTACAATCGATTTAACTTGTTGGGCCCCATTTTCTCTTATCGGGCCTTACTTTCTCTTAAGTCCATTTCGATTGTACTATTCATTTCTCGAGAATCCATTGGACTCGTCCAGTCTAATGATTCATATTGGGTCGGCCTTAGGCCTAAAATGCTCATCACTCTCCTTTACTAAGGCATTTCATCCTACACCTCTTATGCCTATTTTCATTCATCATTTATTCCAACATATGGATTTCACAAAACTATCTTAGAATCATATATAGATGCTTAATAACCTCACTACATGTTTAAATCATCATTAACTCAATGCCAAATCAACTTTCTCTCTCTTTCTCACATTAAACCTATTTTAGGTCATAGAGGATTCATCATACTCTAGGTAGTTTCAACCAACAATACATACACCAATTAACCCATAACAATGTCTAGATAAACATACATGAAGTTGGTGTATTGAAAACTCACCTAGCTTGTCTTTTCTCTTGTCCGAAATTGGAATAGCCTTTTACTCCTTCAATCCAACAACTTGAATGTTGATTCCAAACTATGTTGTTCTCCTCCTTACAAGGAAAAACTTTTCTTAAATAACTTTTTCCAAAAATCTGGTAGGAAGGTAAGGATATCCTAGAGTGAGAAAACTAGGTTGTTTTGCTAAAATGGAGAGGTTTTAGGATTTCTGGAGAAGAAGACTAAACTTTCGGGCCTCTTTATAGTGATCGCATTATGAGATCGATCTCCAAGGGTAAGAGATCGATCTTCCCTTGCTTTGAACTCTCTCAGCATTTAGTTTGTTGAAGGTGAGATTGATATGCTCTTAGATAGGGATCGATCTTTACCAATCCTCTCTCAACTTCCTGTGCCCGTCTCTGAGCATCATTAAACTCGGTAATGCAAAGCCCCATCAGTCTATCTAAAAAAATGGTCTCAGCCCATAAAGAAATCGTTCAGTTTGACGTTCCTCATCCTTGACAGTCTTCGGATCATATCGCAATAAAGTAGTGAATCGGCTCTCATATTCATCGACTGTCATTCTGCCTTGTACTAGATTAAAAAAATTTGCTTGCAACTTCCTCTGGGCAGCTTGAGGGATATACTGAGTCTTGAAGGCCGACTGAAAAGTCTCCCAGCTAATCACTGGATGGTATTCCACCAACATCGGGCTTGTTCCTTAAGCATGTAGGTACCCATACTAACCCTCTCTGCATCAGTACACCCCAAAAAATCGAAGATTATCCTCATCTCGGTTAACCACTCCTCCGCCTCTGCTGGACCCTTCACCCCTTTAAATTTCGGTGGATTCATCTTAAGAAAATCCTTCAACTGGTCCTTACCTCCATCATTGGGCTTGTTTTGTGCTGGAGGCTAAGCGATGGGTGGCACTGGGTCAGTCTGTATAGGAGGTGGGGGCCAATCCTGTGGTGTTGTAGGAACTGGGGTAGGTGTGATACCTGAGGCATTAGCCCCGAAATACTGCACAAATAGCAATACCATTTGCTCAAACCCCTGTCGTACATCCTGTTCCAGCCGATTTATTCGAGAGTTAAGACTCTCCGGCTATGGTTCAGGTGGTGGAGGTAGCTGTGCCTGCCTCTCGGAACGATCTCGTCTCCCCCTCATATCTTATCTCTTACATACCTGCGCGTATATATTAAACATCGATCATAATTTTATCCATTAAATTCAATTCATTACCAGACAATACAGACACTTGAGATGTAATCTATTTCCAATTACTCGACACTGATAGTACTAGGAAACCTTTGCTCTGATAACAAATAAATCTGTGACAGCCTGAAAGCGTAAAAAATAAGGCTAATTTAAAATTTTTCTTAGATTTAACTTTTTACTCGATGTCATGACCCTCTATGACTTAACCAAAACCACTACAAATTTTTTGCATCTTAACTTACCTTTCTCCTTATCAACGGTTGGCTGTGATTCGATGTCAGCATCCTTGCTTACCATATAATCCATTATCATACATACATGTAAATATACTATCTCTGATTGTAACTTCTTTTATAATACATGTGATCTCATATAAAATCTAATACAAATACATTTCCCATAATATATATTGTATACATCACTGTGCTGTTTATATGTTTAGATACAAAACCGTACAAAATATGTATACCTGTTGATCGATAGGAAATAGAAGAATACAATAGGAATACTATTCCTCAAACGTACTTGCTCTACTACTAATGCACTGTAGAGAGATGTAAAAAAAAAGTGAGTTCACAGCTCAGTAAGGAAATCAGGCAAGCGAGTAGATATCTACACTATCTACTCAAAATAATGCTATGCCTCGAAAATATCATTTCCTCAACTCACTTTAAAAGCATGTCTTTAAAATATATACATATACTTGTACAGATTAAATCCCATGTATAGAAATTATGCTTTCATTCTCAAATGTAGGCATGTAGTGCAAAAGAATGCATCTTTATAATATCACGATACCTTTAGATAAATCATGCTATTTATATTCAAATCACAGTAAATATGACATTTAATCATTCACAACACAATAATCGAATTTTGACCCATCCCTCAGGTCTATCTGTATCGTAAACAAATTAATCAGGTGATATATCAAGTGAGACTCTGTGGTTAAATGTCATAATATCCTAGACTATGGCCATATCATATAATGGTGATCCCAGGCTACACAATACTCGGTGTGTGGGGTAATCACTGCTGCAATGGGAGGGGGTTCAGTCCATCACAATCGCCAATTATAAACTCCTCAACTCCCTAACACCACACGGTATATGTGTACTCCATGCAACTCCTATGGTACAATGTACTCCGTTGACCCTACCTCACAGTCGGGTGCCTGCCATATGTCTTAGCTCTCAAACCATGGAATATAAATACCACGTCTCTAAATCCACATGCGAACATCTATACAGTGCGACATGTAGTCTACACGAGGAAATCAACATGGTTTTCATCATGTCTTATATATCACACTAAAACTACAGTGCGCGCCTTTGAGCGTGACTCACAGTCGACACGCCGCTCAAACACTGTTTCACGTCACAAACTCAAACTCTAATATGAGTAAACCACTAGCACTAGGTCATGCATAGTTCATGTATCAAATCAAGTACGAGCAATAGCTATAGTACCATGCTATGCTCAAAACTCATCAAATCAAGTACGACCTATAGCTCAAGTACAATGTCATGTATAAATCATGAAAAATCGAGTACGAGAAATGCTCTAGCACTTTGTCATGCATCTCATGTAAAATTCGAGTCCTAGCTAATCGCTCCAACACTCTCTCATGCATAAATCATATAAAACTAAGTATGACTAATAACTCTAGCCCTCTATCATGCATGTCATGGAAATCTAGTGTGAATCATATATCAGTACTAATATATGTGGAAAATATATGAAATCAAGTGCAAGCTGTGCTCTAGCATGATTTATTCTCACATAATTCGATAGAAGGCTCTTTAAAAGGGGATGATTTTCAAAATATCAAAATTAGCACTATAAAGCGTGCTATTACTCATCAACCATGAAATCATTAGCCCATCTACTTATCTTCTGCTAAACAATAGCAAAACCACTCAAAATGGTGGTTTCCATGCTTTTTACAACTTTTTCCAAAAGTTGACTTTTTCCTAACTAAGGGTAAAATCGTAATTTGCCACTATCGGGTCACAATAATTATTATTCACTTTCTCTGAGCCTCAGAGTTTTTAAGTGAATGTAAAAGCAGATGAAAATATGTGCAGGTATCTCTAACTACTCATAAAAGTCCCTTACCTGTAATCACTCGAGAAATTTTACTTTCTCAATGTTGCTCGATTCAGCAGTCCGATTCGCTCCTCCAA
Organism: Firmiana major; assembly: GCA_033439115.1. NCBI lineage: Eukaryota > Viridiplantae > Streptophyta > Magnoliopsida > Malvales > Malvaceae > Firmiana > Firmiana major. The sequence continues at coordinate 37,833,209 of CM065909.1, forward strand.
TAATCTTTGGAGCTGTATATAACCATTTATCAGGTTAATTATACTTTTCCTACTGTATTTCACATTAAATACAGTCTATTTCACTTAATGGGCTTTAATACACCTTAATAGGACTAACTATGCCTTAAGCCCATTTCCATTTTACTATTTACTTTCGTTGGGCCTATTGGGCTTTTGGGGCCCACCAACTCTAATTGGGCTTCTCCGAGACCCATTACATCACATTGGGCCGAAAACAATTGGGCTTGGCCCATTGGACCTCTCGACCACATGCCATGGCCGAGAGGATCCCATGCCGTCGGTGGCCGAGAGGATCCCATGCCGTCGGTCACACCATGGTATGCCGTCCATGTCCATTTATTTAGCCAATTCACTTAGGCATTTTGTTTTTGAAAATTCCTAAGTGAATTGGCTAAATAAATGGACATGGACGGCATGCCATGGTGTAACTGAAGCCATTGGACCTCTCGGCCACATGCCACGGCCGAGAGGATCCCATGCCGTCGGTCACACTATGGCATGCCGTCCATGTGCATTTATTTAGCCAATTCACTTAGGCATTTTCAAAAACACTTGGTTGGCAATGTTCTTAAGCTTCACTTAGTTCATTTAGGCATTTTATCAAACACCTTGATTGCCAACTAAATTCATGTATCAATTAATCAAATTGATTAATTTTAACTATACCATAATCATGAACACATGTACATCAACTCATTTATGCCTTAAAATCATATGGGCATTCATCAATTTATCACTACTCACTCTCGGTCAAACGATATTCATAGTGATTTCATATGTTTCAATGCTTAAAACATATACCAATATACTTAAAATCATTCATACATTAACATATATGATTTTGAAAGATTGAAATTATACCTAGTATTTGTGTCCACACATGGCCGAAACTTTGAAGCCTCACAGTTTGCACACTATGGCTCCTTGATAGCCAATTCCAACCTATGTCACTCTCCTCTCAATTTGGAACAACCTTCATGCAGAATGCAAGTTCCAAATATGCCTAAATCCTAGTGATTTCTAGTGAGAGAAAGTTTGGATAAATGTATTTTAATGGTTTCTTCTTCTAGCCGAAAGTGATATGTTGAAGAAGACCATGTGGTCGCTGATTTTATAACCCAATTACTTAGCCAATAAGCCTTTCTTTTCATCCATCTTAATTGACTTCAAAAAGCTTAGGTAATGGTTATCATTTTGGACTTTGTTACCTTTCATTAATGGCTTTTAACTTTTACTAATGAGCTTTTTAATTGGGCTTCTCGGTTTGGGCTTTCTTAATGGGATTTTGGGCTGAAATGTTTACTATACCTCAGGCCTTTAATTGTCTAAATGTTTGGTCTATCAATCGGTCCAACAATTTGGTCTAAGGGACCTAAGAAATTTGATCTACACTTAGTATACCTTAATAAGCTTTAAAATCTTCATTTTGGCCCATTACATTTTTATCTATTAAATTTAATCCGGAATCCATCCAAATAAATTTTCCTTATTTTCGGGGATGATTATTTTGTATTCTGACCAAAAATATATTTCCCTAAAATTTTCTCTATACTTGGGTTAATTTTTAACCATGGTTAGTCAACTATGATAAAAGTCTACTTTCCTTAACTACAATTGACTTTTTCCTTAATCATTGACCAAGTTGACTTTTTTTCAAAATTTTAAAAGTGTCATATCTTATGTTTTACACTCTCCTCTTTACGTTTTGGCCGCTTTGGGTAGGTAAATACACCTGAAATACCTTAAATACCTTAACTCGCTAAAAAGGTGTGTTTTACCCTTTTTAGCTTTTACTCTTGTTCTTTGTGTTCTGGATTAAATCAAACTGACTTTCCTTTATGAGTACTCTATATCTTCATTTTATAAGTTCTCATCTTCAGTCAGAATATTTCAAATCCACTCGGTTTAGCCTGTGGCTCTTATAGCTCACGTTAGGCTTTTATGTAGCTTATAAGTGTTAAATCATTTCACTAACACTTAAATCTAGTAAATACTCTTCTTATGATTCACCTATAATAATAGAGTGTTCATACACATAGGAATCATAAGGAACAAGCTACATAAAATATGGGTCTGACAATCTTCCCCAACTAAGAAAATTTGATCCTCCAAATTAGAACCAAGTCAATCGTCAAACAATTAGGGGTGCTTCTCTTGCATCAAACTCTCCAGCTCCCAAGTAGCCTCCTCGAAAGTATGATGCTGCCAGAGAACCTTCCCTAACCTGATAGTCTTCGATCTCAAGACCTTATCCTTCCTATCCAGTATCTGAATCGGCCTCTCAACATATGACATGTCCTCTCTGAGCTCCAAAGGCTCATAACTAATCACATGTGCCGGATCCGGGTGATACTTCCGAAGCATTGATATGTGAAAGACATTATGGACACCTGATAAGTCCGGTGGCAATGCCAACCTATATGCCTTATCTCTCACTCGATCAAGTATCTCAAAGGGTCCAATATAGTGAGGACTCAGCTTTTCTCTCTTTCCAAATCTCGCTATGCCCTTGGAAGGAGAAACTTTCAGAAACACTGATTCACTAACTGCAAACTCTAGTGGCCTTCGTCTCTTGTCAACGTGACTCTTCTGTCTACTCTGAGCTGTCCTTAGTCTCTCTACAATCAAACGGACGACTTCAGAGGCTTGTGTAACCAAGTTTGAAGAGAAAATCTTACGGTCACCCACTTCTTCCCATCCAATAGGGGAACAACATCTACGACCATATAAAGCCTCATACGGTGCCATACCGATACTCGAATGATAATTGTTGTCGTAGGTGAATTTGGCTAGTGGCAAGTGATCATCCCAGGAGCCTCTAAAATCTAGCACACATGCTCTCAACATGTCCTCCAGAGTCTGTATAGTCCTCTCTGACTGACCATCTGTCTGAGGATGGAAAGCTGTTCTCAAACTCAACTGGGTTCCCATGGCTTCTTGATAATGTTCCCAAAAGTGGGAAGTGAAGCGGGAATCCCTATCAGAGACTATGCTCAATGGTACACCATGTAACCTCACTACCTCGCGTACGTATAGCTCTTCCAATGAACTCAAAGTATCGATAGCTCTCATAGCTAGGAAGTGGGCTGACTTCGTCAGTCTGTCGACGATCACCCATATAGCACTATGATTCCTTCGGGTCCTCGGTAAACCTATCATGAAATCCATGGTGATATGCTCCCATTTCCATATCAGTATAGGTAGAGGCTACAATAACCCTGCAGGCTTCTGATGCTCAACCTTCACCTGCTGACATACAAGACATTTCACCATAAAATCTGCTACATCTCTCTTCATACCTGACCACCAGTACACCTTCCGGAGGTTCTAATACATCTTGTTTCTTCCCGGATATAACGTGTACCTCGACAAATGAGCTTCCTCCAATATCAATCTCCTGAGTCCTGGATCCTTGGGAACACACAATCTGCCTCTGAACCTTAATAGTCCATCAGAACTCAACTCAAAATCAGTCACTGTGTCCCTCTGCATCTGACCACTCACATCAATGCAAAACAGATCAGTCTACTGAGCCACTCTGATCCTGTCCAACAGATCCAGCTTTAAGCGTAGACTAGCTATCACATAGCCTGTATCCATGTTAAAAGGCACAACACCCAAATCGAGGCTAGTAAACTGTCAGACCCAGATTTTTTGTAGCTTGTACCGTATTATTCCTATGTGTATGAACACTCTGTTATTATAGTTGAATCATAAGAAGAGTATTTACTAGACTTAAAGTGTTAGTGAAATGAGTTAACACTCAAAAGCTACATAAAAAGCCTAATGTGGACTATAAGAGTCACAAGCTAAATCGAGTGAATCTAAATCATCCTGACTAAAAATAAGAACTTAAAATGAGAGAGCATAGAGAGCTCATGAAGGAAAGTCAGCTTGATTTAGTCCCGAACATAGAAAACAAGATTAAAAGCTAAAAAGGGTAAAATGGACCTTTTTGGCGAGATAAGGTGTTTCGGGTGAAATTATCCACCGAGAATGATTGAAACATAAAGACGAGAGTGTAAGACATAAGATATGACACTTTCAAAATGTTGAGAAAAAGTCAACTTGGTCAATGGTTAAGGAAAAAAGTCAACTATAGTTAAGAAAGTGGACTTTTACCATAGTTGACTAATCATGGTAAAAAATTAACCTAAGTATGGAGAAAAATTTGGGGAAAAATATTCTTGGCCAGAATACAAGATAATCATCCTCGAAAGTAAGGAAAATTTATTTGGAAGGATTCCGGATAAAATTTAATGGTTAAAAGTGTAATGGGCCTAAGGTGAAAATTTTAAAGCCCATTAAGATATACTAAACGTATATCGAAATTCTTAGGTCCTTTAGACCGAATTGTTGGACCAATTGATTGGCCAAATATTAAGACAATTAAAGGCCCGATACATAGTAAAAATTTCAGCCCGAAAGCCCAAACCGAGAAGCCCAAATGGAAAAGCCCATGAGATAAATATCTAACCATAGTTAAAGCTAACCATGACTCATAAGGTGACTCATGGCTAAGGCTTGGAAAGTCAAGCTTAATGGCTGGAAAGTAAAGCTTAATGGCTAAGTATGTGGCTTATAAAATCAGCCACACCATTGTCATCTTCATCACACCAAATTTGGCTAGAAGAAGAAACCATTGAAACATATTATCCAAGCTTTCTCTCACTAGAAATCACTAGGAATTAGGCATAATTGGAACTTGCATCTTTCATGGAAGTTGTTCCAAATTGAAAGGAGAGTGACATATGTTAGAATTGGCTATCAAGGAGCCATAGAGTGCAAACTGAGAGCCTTCAAAGATTCAGCCAAAGGGTGAACACAACTATTGGTACATTTTTTAATTTTCAATTTCATATATCTTAATGTATGAATGATTTTAAGAATGTTGATATATGTTTTAAGTATTGAAACATATTAAATCACCTTGAAGTTGGTTAGGCCGAGAGTGAGTAATGGGATATTGATTTATGTCCATATGATTTTAAGGCATAAATGGATTAATGTACATATGTTAATGATTATGGTGTAATTAGAATTAATCAAATTGATTAATTAATACATGTAATTAGTTGGCAATCAAGGTGTTTGATAAAATTCCTAAATGAACTATATGATGGTTAGGAATGTTGCCAACCAAGTCTTTGTGAAAATGCCTAAGTGAATTGGCTAAGAAATAGCCATGGATGGCATGCCATGGCATAACCGATGGCATGGGTAGCTCTCGGCCATGGCATGTGGTCGAGAGGCCCAATGGGCCAAGCCCAAATATTTTAGATCCAATGTGATGTAATGGGTCTAGGACAAGCCCAATAATAGTTGGTGGGCCCCACAAGCCCAATAGGCCCAACAAAAATGAATAGTAAAATGAAAATGGGCTTAAGGCATAGTTAGGCTTATTAAGGATTATTAAGGCCCATTAAGGGAAATAGACTGTATTTAATGTGAAATACAGTAGGAAAAGTGTAATTAACCTGATAAATGGTTATATGCAGCTCCAGAGAGTATTGGAGGAGCAAATCGGACTGCTGAAACGAGCAGCGTAGAGAAAGTGAAATTTCTCGAGTGATTGCAGGTAAGGGACTTTTGTGAGTAGTTAGAGATACCTGCACGTATTTTCGTTTGCTTTTACATTCACTTAAAAACTCGGAGGGTCATAGAAAGTGAATAATAATTATTGCGACCCGATAGTGGCAAATTACGATTTTTCCCCTAGTTAGTCAAAAAGTCAACTTTTGTGAAAAGTTGCAAAAAGCGTGGAAACTACTATTGTGAGTGTTTAACTGCTATTTAGCATGAAAATAAATAGATGGGCTAATGATTTTAAGGTTGATGTGACTTAAGCACACTTTATAGTGTTGATTTTAACATTTTGTAAACCATCACTTTTTAAAGAGCCATCTATCATATTATGTGAGAATGAATCATGCTAGAGCACAGCTCGCACGAGATTTCATATATTTTCCACATACATTAGTGCTGGATTTTGATTCGCACTAGATTTCCATGACATGCATGATAGAGTACTGCAGTTCTTACTCGTACTCAGTTTTATATGATATATGCATGAGAGAGTGCTAGAGCGATTAGCTCGTACTCGAGTTTTACATGAGATACATGACAGAGTATTGGAGCGTTTCTCGTACTCGATTCTTCATGGTTTATACATGACATAGTACTGGAGCTATTGCTCGTACTTGATTTGATGATATTATGCATAACATGGTACTGGAGCTATTGCTCGTACTTGATTTAATACATGAACTAGGCATTGACCTAGTTGTTGGAGGTTTACTTGCACTAGAGTTGAGTTTGTGATGTGAAACAGTGTTTGAGTGAAGTGCCGACTGTGAGTCACACTCAACTGTATGTGATATATAATACATGTTAAAACCCATGCCAGAGTCCTTGTGTGACTGTGTGTCACATCTTGTGAGAGGATATCCGCATGAGGGTAATATAGACGTGATAAGATATTCCATGGTTTGAGGGCTAAGACCTATGGCAGGCACCCCGATTGTGATGTAGGGTCCACGGGTGTACTTTGTAGCCTGCCCGAGGCATGGGAATACGTTGTACCGTGTGTTGTTGTATAGCTGACAGTTGTAATAGACTGACCACCCTCCCGTTGCAGTAGTGATGCCCCGCACACCGAGTACTGTGTTGCTTGGGATCACATGTCGGATATGATCATAGTCCAGGATACTATTTGCATTTTACCATAGAGTCTCACATGATATATCACATTGATTGACTGATTTAAATTACGGACAGACCTGAGGGATGGGTCGGACTCCGATTTTGTGATGTGAATGATTTAAATGCCATATTTATTGTGATTTAAATATACATAGCATGATTTATCTAAAGGCATGATTTATATAAAGATGCATTGTTTTGCACTACATGCCTACATTTGAGAAAGAAAGCATGATTTCTGTACATGGGATTTAATCTGTACAAGCATACATATATATATATATTTAAACACATGCTTTTAAAGTGAGTAAAGGAAATAATGTTTTCAAGGCATAGCATTATTTTGAGTAGGTAGTGTAGATATCTACTTGCTTGCCTAATTTTCTTACTGAGCGCGTTGTATGCTCACCCCCTTTCTTTACATCTATCTACAGAGCATCAATAGAGCGAGAGCTATCGAGGGATAGTATTCCTGAGTCAACTGCTAGTTCCTATCGACCGCCAGGTATACAGATTTTGTACGGTTATGTATCTAAACATAGAAACAGCACAGTGATGTATATGATATATAATATGGGGAATGTATTTGTGTTCGATTTTATATAATCTCAGTTACAGTCAGTAACAGTATATTGACATGTATGTATGATAATGGATATTATGGTAAGCGAGGAGTCTGACATTAAATCACAGCCCAACCATTGAAGAGAGGAAAGGTAAGTAAAAAATGCAAAAAATTTATAGTGATTTTGGTTAAAGTCATAGATTGAGAATGGGTCCTGACAGAATGGTATCAGAGCGGAAGTTGGTCTGATGTGAGTCGGTGTTAGAAAATAGAAAAGTGTACATCCCCATAGTACTGTGTTGTGTTTAGATATAACTGTGTATGCCAGATAGGAGAAGGACAAATTCATTATTATGAATGCAGGAACTTTGCTTAAATGGCAAATACGCGTAGTGGTAGAGTTACGAGAGGTAGGGCTCGAGGCCGGGGAGATAGACCCAAGGGACGAGCTGCTGCCGAACCATTACTTATGCATGAGACTCTAGGTGCTACTGAGGCACCCGAGTGTGTTGAGACGTGCTTTATGAGATTAGAGAGTAGTCTTGAGACGATCGTCGAGATATTGGCACAGACGATACCAAGTAGGCAGAGACAGGAGGCAGGAGCTGCGACAGGAGAGGCAGTTGTCCCTGATACACCTACGCAGATAGCTGATGCACCGAGGACTGTAGATACTCCTACACCCCCACCAATTGCGGGTGGCAATGGATTAGGGTACGGATTTGATCTGTATCGGTTGCGAGAATTCCAAAAGTTTAGACCTCCATCCTTTAGTGGGGTCAAGGACCCTGTAGCTGCCGAGGAGTGGTTAGCGGAGATGGAGAAGCTCTATGGATTCTTCGAGTGCACGACCTCGGAGATGGTCGCATTTGCTGCGTTCCTACTGAAGGGAGCTGCAGAGCATTGGTGAAAGTCCACCCGACTATATTGAGATCCCGACACACAGATATCAGTTAGGAGATATTTTGGGAGGCCTTTATGACGTAGTTTGTTCCCGATACCGCATAACGAAAACTACAGGCAGAGTTTTTAGGACTAAACTATGGGAGTTTATCTGTGGACGAGTATGAGACTCGATTCCGATCCCTAGGGAGATATGACCCCGATACCATGTATAGTGAGGCCAGGAAGGTCCACAGGTTTATCAACGGGTTGTGACCGATTCTACCGTCCAGGTTAGTTCCATTATACATAGCAACCTATGAGGAAGCAGTGCGCAGGGCGCAACTTTGTGAGTAGGATTACGAGAGAAATGCTTCCGAGTTTGGGAAGTTTAACCGTAGTCGAGACATATAGAAGAAGAGGCCAGCTAGAGATTTTGGTTATCGAGGAGGGAAGAAATTCTTCAGTAAGAGATCACGGGTAGAAGAGGCACGAGAGAGTTATGCTAGACCTCCTGCTTATCCGACTGTAGCCCCAGCCAAGGGCATTGTCATAGGAGGACAGAGACATGCTATTGATCAGTGCAGAAGATGCGGTAAACAACATGAAAGTAGACCGTGTCCGCTGACTCCTATTGTATGTTTTCAATGTGGGAAACAGGGGCATATGGCTAGAGAGTGCCCAGAGACATTTGTGACTGCCCCCCAGAAAGGCATGGAGCCTGATAGAACTCCAGCTGGTACATCTGCTCAAAGAGGTAGAGCGACGGTAGAGGAGAAGGGGAAACAGGTGATGGGTCGAGGGCGAGTGCATGCTTTGGACCAGGGGACAGCTGATGCTTCATCGGATGTGATTCGAGGTTTCATTACGTACATGGTAGATATGGATAAGGCACATCCGGAGTTGTCAGATATTACTATGGTCAGTGAGTACCTAGATGTTTTTTCGGATGAATTGCCAGGATTACCACCAGACAGAGAGATGGAGTTCTGTATAGATTTGGTACCTGGTACGGAGCCTATTTCGAGACCACCATATCGCATGGCCTTGGTTGAGCTGGAAGAGCTCAAGAGACAGTTACAGGAGCTGTTGGATAGGGGTTTTGTACGACCGCGTGTTTCACCTTGGGGAGCACCGGTTTTATTTATGAGGAAGAAGGATGGGAGCCTCCGATTGTGTATAGACTACCGATTGTTGAATAAGGCCACCATCAAGAATAGATACCCCCTTCCACGTATTGACGACTTGTTAGATCAGCTTCAGGGAGCACAAGTCTTTTCCAAGATCGACCTGAGGTCTGGGTATCATCAGCTGAAAGTTCGGAGTTGAGATGTACCCAAGATAGCATTTCGTACCCGATATGGCCATTATGAGGTCTTGGTCATGCCATTTGGATTAACGAATGCTCCAGCTGCTTTCATGGCTTTGATGAACGATGTGTTCAAGCCATACCTGGACCAGTTGTTATCATCTTGATCGATAACATCTTAATATACTCGAGATCCAATGAGGAGCATGAGGAGCATCTCAAGATCGTGTTGCAGACTCTTCGAGAGGAGGAGTTATATGCTAAGCTCAGTAAGTGTGACTTTTGGTTGTCACAGATCTCGTTTTTGGGACATGTTGTATCGAGAGATGGTGTATCCGTTGATCCATCTAAGATAGAGGCTGTAGTTCAGTGGGAACAGCCGAGGACAGTCACCGAGATAAAGAGTTTCCTGGGTTTAGCTGGATACTATCGGAGATTCGTTGAGGGATTTTTGAAGTTGGCTGCTCCGTTGACACGTCTTACTCAAAAGAGTGCACCGTTCGTATGGAACGAGGATTGTGAGAAGAGTTTTAAAGAGTTGAAGCGTCGATTGACCACCGCTCCGATTCTAACTATCCCTACCAGCTTAGGAGGATTTGTAGTGTATACCGATGCTTCGCATCAGGGACTGGGCTGTGTATTGATGCAGGATGGGAAGGTAGTTACTTATGGATCCAGACAGCTGAAGGATCATGAGAAGAACTATCCGACCCACGATTTGGAGCTGGCAGCAGTAGTGTTTGCGTTGAAGGTAGGCACCACTACTTATATGGTGAGAAGTTCTAGATATTTACCGACCACAAGAGCCTCAAGTATTTGTTCTCACAGAAAGAGCTGAACATGAGATAGAGAAGATGGCTAGAGCTTCTGAAGGACTACGATTGTGAGATACGTTATCATCCGTGTAAGGCTAACGTTGTAGCCGATGCCTTGAGCAGGAAGAGCCTGGGGATGGTATCGTATATGATGGTTAGGGAACATGATTTGCTAGAGCAGTTTGCTAGCCTCAGTTTAGGAGTCGTGCCTTCTGACATGGATACAGGCTATGTGATAGCTAGTCTACGCTTGGAGCCGGACCTGTTGGATAGGATCAGAGTGGCTCAGCAGACTGATCCATTTTGTATGGATGTGAGTAGTCAGATGCAAAAGGGCACAGTGACTAATTTTGAGTTGAGATCGGATGGACTACTGAGGTTCAAAGGTAGATTGTGTGTTCCCGAGGATCCAGGACTCAGGAGATTGATATTGGCGAAAGCTCATTCGTCGAGGTATACGTTACATCTGGGGAGTAACAAGATGTATCAGAACCTCCGAAAGGTATATTGGTGGTCAGGTATGAAGAGAGATGTAGCAGACTTTGTGGTAAAATGTCTCGTATGTCAGCAAGTGAAGGTAGAGCATCAGAAACCTACAGGGGTTATTGCAACCTCTACCTATACTGACATGGAAATGGGAGCATATTACCATTGATTTCGTGATTGGTTTACCAAGGACCAGCAGGAATCACGATGCTATATGGGTGATCGTCGATAGACTGATGAAGTCAGCCCACTTCCTAGTTATGAGAGCGACCGATACTCTGAGTTCATTAGCAGAACTATATGTACACGAGGTAGTGAGGTTACACGGTGTACCAATGAGCATAGTCTCTGATAGGGATTCCCGCGTCACTTCCCACTTTTGGGGACATTTTCAAGAAGCCATGGGAACCCAGTTGAGTTTGAGCACCGCTTTCCATCCTCAGACAGACGGTCAGTCAGAGAGGACTATACAGACTCTAGAGAATATGTTGAGAGCATGTGTGCTAGATTTTAGAGGCTCTTGGGATGACCACCTGCCACTAGCCGAGTTCGCCTATAACAACAGTTATCATTCGAGTATTGGGATGGCACCGTATGAGGCTTTATATGGTCGTAGATGTCGTTCCCCTATTGGATGGGAAGAAGTGGGTGACCGTAAGATTTTCGCTCCTGACATGGTTACACAGGCATCTGAGGATGTCCACATGATAGTAGAGAGACTGAGGACGACTCAGAGTAGATAAAAGAGTTACGCTGACAGGAGACGTAGGCCATTAGAGTTTGCAGTTGGTGAATCCGTGTTTTTGAGAGTTTCTCCTTCCAAGGGCATAGCGAGATTTGTTAAGAGAGGGAAACTAAATCCTCGCTATATTGGACCCTTTGAGATACTTGATCGAGTGGGAGATAAGGCTTATAGGTTGGCATTGCCACCGGACTTATCAGGTGTCCATAACGTCTTCCACATATCGATGCTTTAGAAGTATCATCCGGATCCGACACATGTGATTAGTTATGAGCCTTTGGAGCTCCGAGAGGACTTGTCATATGTTGAGCGACCGATTCGGATATTGGATAAAAAGGAGAAGGTATTGAGGTCAAAGACCATTGGGTTAGTGAAGATTCATTGGTAGCATCATACTTTAGAGGAAGCTACCTGGGAGCTAGAGAGTCTGATGTGAGAGAAGTACCCTCACCTATTTGATGACTGACTTGGCTCTAATTTGGAAGACCAAATTTTCTGAGTAGGGGAGGATTCTCAGACCCAAATTTTTTTTAGCTTGTACCTTATGATTCCTATGTGTATGAACACTCTGTTATTATAGTTGAATCATAAGAAGAGTATTTACGAGACTTAAAGTGTTAGTGAAATGATTTAACACTCAAAAGTTACATAAAAAGCCTAATGTGGACTATAAGAGTCACAGGCTGAACCGAGTGAATCTAAATCATCCTGACTGAAAATAAGAACTTAAAATGAGAGAGCATAGAGAGCTCATGAAGGAAAGTCAGCTTGATTTTATCTCGAACATAGAAAACAAGATTAAAAGCTAAAAAGGGTAAAATGGACCTTTTTGTCGAGATAAGGTGTTTCGGGTGAAATTATCCACCGGGAACGATTGAAACATAAAGACGAGAGTGTAAGACATAAGATATGACACTTTCAAAATTTTGAAAAAAAGTCAACTTGGTCAATGGTTAAGGAAAAAAGTCAACTATAGTTAAGAAAGTGGACTTTTACCATAGTTGACTAATCATGGTAAAAAATTAACCCAAGTATGGAGAAAAATTTGGAAAAAAATATTCTTGGCCAGAATACAAGATAATCATCCCCCGAAAGTAAGGAAAATTTATTCGGAAGGATTCCGGATTAAATTTAATGGTTAAAAACGTAATGGGCCTAAGGTGAAAATTTTAAAGCCCATTATGGTATACTAAACGTATATCAGAATTCTTAGGTCCTTTAGACCGAATTCTTGGAGCAATTGATTGGCCAATTATTTAGACAATTAAAGGCCCGAGACATAGTAAAAATTTTAGCCCGAAAGCCCATTAAGAAAGCCCAAACCGAGAAGCCCAAATGGAAAAGCCCATGAGATAAATATCTAACCATAGTTAAAGCTAACCATGACTCATAAGGTGACTCATTAGGTGACTCATGGCTAAGGCTTGGAAAGTCAAGCTTAATGGCTGGAAAGTAAAGCTTAATGGCTAAGTATGTGGCTTATAAAATCAGCCACACCATTGTCATCTTCATCACACCAAATTCGGCTAGAAGAAGAAACCATTGAAACATATTATTCAAGCTTTCTCTCACTAGAAATCACTAGGAATTAGGCATAATTGGAACTTGCACCTTTCATGGAAGTTGTTCCAAATTGAAAGGAGAGTGACATATGTTGGAATTGGCTATCAAGGAGCCATAGAGTGCAAATCGAGAGCCTTCAATGATTCGGCCAAAGGGTGAACACAACAATTGGTATATTTTCTAATTTTCAATTTCATATATGTTAATGTATGAATGATTTTAAGTATGTTGATATATGTTTTAAGCATTGAAACATATTAAATCACCATGAAGTTGGTTAGGCCGAGAGTGAGTAATGGGATATTGATTTTTGTCCATATGATTTTAAGGCATAAATGGATTAATGTACATAAGTTAATGATTATGGTGTAATTAGAATTAATCAAATTGATTAATTAATACATGTAATTAGTTGGCAATCAAGGTGTTTGATAAAATGCCTAAATGAACTATATGATGGTTAGGAATGTTGCCAACCAAGTGTTTGTGAAAATGCCTAAGTGACTTGGCTAAGAAATAGGCATGGATGGCATACCATGGCATGGGTAGCTCTCGGCTATAGCATGTGGCCGAGAGGACCAATGGGCCAAGCCCAAATATTTTAGGCCCAATGTGATGTAATGGGTCTAGGACAAGCCCAATAAGAGTTGGTGGGCCCCACAAGCCCAATAGGCCTAACGAAAATGAATAGTAAAATGAAAATGGGCTTAAGGCATAGTTAGGTCCATTAAGGATTATTAAGGCCCATTAAGGGAAATAGACTGTATTTAATGTGAAATACAGTAGGAAAAGTGTAATTAACCTGATAAATGGTTATATGCAGCTCCAGAGAGTATTGGAGGAGCAAATCGGACTGCTGAAATGACCAGCGTAGAGAAAGTGAAATTTCTTGAGTGATTGCAGGTAAGGGACTTTTGTGAGTAGTTAGAGATACCTGCACGTATTTTCGTCTGCTTTTACATTCACTTAAAAACTCGGAGGGTCATAGAAAGTGAATAATAATTATTGCGACCCGATAGTGGCAAATTATGATTTTGCCCCTAGTTAGTCAAAAAGTCAACTTTTGTGAAAAGTTGCAAAAAGCATGGAAACTACTATTGTGAGTGTTTAACTGCTGTTTAGCATGAAAATAAATAGATGGGCTAATGATTTTAAGGTTGTGTGACTTAAGCACACTTTATAGTGCTGATTTTAACATTTTGTAAACCATCCCTTTTTAAAGAGCCATCTATCATTTTTTGTGAGAATGAATTGTGCTAGAGCACAGCTCGCACGGGATTTCATATATTTTCCACATACATTAGTGCTGGATTTTGATTCGCACTAGATTTCCATGACATGCATGATAGAGTACTGGAGTTCTTACTCGTACTCAGTTTTATATGATATATGCATGAGAGAGTGCTGAAGCGATTAGCTCGTACTCGAGTTTTACATGAGATACATGACAGAGTACTGGAGCGTTGCTCGTACTCGATTCTTCATGGCTTATACATGACATAGTACTGGAGCTATTGCTTGTACTTGATTTGATGATATTATGCATAGCATGGTACTGGAGCTATTGCTCGTACTTGATTTAATACATGAACTATGCATTGACCTAGTTGCTGGAGGTTTACTCGCACTATAGTTGAGTTTGTGATGTGAAACAGTGTTTGAGCGGAGTGTGGATTGTGAGTCGCAGTCAAGGCGCGCACTGTATGTGATATGTAATACATGTTAAAACCCATGCCAGAGTCCTTGTGTGACTGTGTGTCACATCTTTGAGAGGATATCCGCATGAGGGTAATATAGACGTGGTATGATATTCCATAGTTTGAGGGTTAAGACCTATGGCAGGCACCCCGACTGTGATGTAGGGTCCACGGGTGTACTTTGTACCGTGCCCGGGGTATGGGAGTACGCTGTACCGTGTGTTGTTGTATAGCTGACGGTTGTAATGGACTGACCACCCTCCCGTTGCAGCAGTGATGCCCCGCACACCGAGTACTGTGTTGCTTGGGATCACATGTCGGATATGATCATAGTCCAGGATACTATTTGCATTTCATCACAGAGTCTCACATGATATATCACATTGATTGACTGATTTAAATTGCGGACAAACCTGAGGGATGGGTCGGACTCCGATTTTGTGAAGTGAATGATTTAAATGCCATATTTATTGTGATTTAAATATACATGGCATGATTTATCTAAAGGCATGATTTATATAAAGATGCATTGTTTTGCACTACAGGCCTACATTTGAGAAAGAAAGCATGATTTCTGTACATGGGATTTAATCTGTACAAGTATACATATATATATATATTTAAAGACATGCTTTTAAAGTGAGTAAAGGAAATAATGTTTTCAAGGCATAGCATTATTTTTAGTAGATAGTGTAGATATCTACTTGCTTGCCTGATTTCCTTACTGAGCGTGTTGTATGCTCACCCCCCTTTATTTACATCACTCTACAGAGCATCAGTAGAGCGAGAGCTATCGAGGGATAGTATTCCTGAGTCAACTGCTAGTTCCTATCGACTGCCAGGTATACAGATTTTGTACGGTTATGTATCTAAACATAGAAACAGCACAGTGATGTATACGATATATATTATGGAGAATGTATTTGTGTTCGATTTTTTATAATCTCAGTTACAGTCAGTAACCGTATATTGACATGTATGTATGATAATGGATATTATGGTAAGCGAGGAGTCTGACATCGAATCACAGCCCAACCATTGAAGAGAGGAAAGGTAAGTTAAAAATGCGAAAAATTTGTAGTGATTTTGGTTAAAGTCATGGATTGAGAACGGGTCCTGACATAAACTGCTCTAGCAACTCATGTTCCCTAACCATCATGTATGATACCATCCTTAGGCTCTTCCTATTCAAAGCATTAGCTACAACGTTAGCTTTACCCGGATGATAATGTATCTCGCAATTGTAATCCTTCAGAAGCTCTAGCCATCTTCTCTGTCTCATGTTCAGCTCCTTCTATGAGAACAGATACTTGAGGCTCTTGTGGTCGGTAAATATCTGAAACTTCTCGCCATACAAGTAGTGGCGCCATACCTTCAATGCAAACACTACTGTTGTTAACTCCAATTCATGGGTCAGATAGTTCTTCTCATGCTCCTTCAGCTATTGGGATCCGTAAGCAACTACCCTTACGTCCTGCATCAATAAACAGCCCAGTCCCTTATGCAAAGCATCGGTATATACTATAAATCCTCCTGAGCTGGTAAGGATAGAGAGAATCGGAGCGGTGGTTAATCGACGCTTCAGCTCTTGAAAACTCTTCTCACAATCCTCGTTCCATATGAATAGTACACTCTTCCGAGTGAGACGTGTAAACGAAGCAGTCAACTTCAAAAATCCCATAACGACTCTTCGATAATATTCAGCTAAACCCGGAAACTCTTAATCTCGGTGACTATCATCGGCTGTTTCCACTAAACTACAGCCTCTATCTTGGATGGATTGACTCATACACCATCCCTCGATATAACATGTCCCAAAAAATGAGATCTGTGACAACCAAAAGTCACACTTACTAAGCTTAGCATATAAGTTCTACTTTCGTAGAATCTGTAATACAATCCTGAGGTTCTCCTCATGCTCCTCATTGGATCTCGAGTACACCAATATGTCATCGATGAAAACGATAACAAACTATTCCAAATATGGCTTGAACACATCGTTCATCGAACCAATGAAAGCCGCGGGAGCATTCGTCAATCCAAATGGCATAACCAAGAACTCATAATGGCTATATCTGGTACGAAACGTTGTCTTGGGTACATCTCCACTCCGAACTCTTAACTGATGATACCCAGACCTCAGATCAATCTTAGAAAAGACTTGTGCTCCCCGAAGCTGATCCAACAAGTCCTCTATGCATGAAAGGGGATACCTATTCTTGATGTGGCCTTATTCAACAATCGATAATCTATACACAATCGGAGGCTCCCATCCTTCTTCCTTACAAATAAAATCGGTGCTCCCCAAGGTGAAACACTCAGTCTAATGAAACCCCTATCCAACAGCTCCTGCAACTGTCTCTTGAGCTATTCTAGCTAAACTAAGGCCATGCGATAAGGTGGTCTCGAAATAGGCTCCGTACCAAGCACCAAGTCTATTCAGAACTCCATCTCTCTGTCTGGTGGTAACCCTGGCAACTCATCTGAAAAAATATCTGGGTACTCATTGACCACAGAAATATCTAACAAGTTCGGATGTGCCTTATCCTTATCTACCGCGTATGCAATGAAACCTTCAACATATTCGTTTCTCAGTCAACAGAGTATATCCTCATTATATTCATAACTACTACTTTCATTTATTTTCATTAAACTTTACAACATAACTAGTAGGGTTAGGAAACTTAACTGTCTTAGCATAACAATCTAAAATAGCATGGTTTGCAGATAACCAATCCATTTCTAAGATTACATCAAAGTCACTCATACTTAGCAATATTAGATTGGCTATCATCTCCTTATTCCCTACTCTTCTGCTGTTGCTCTCCTCCTCAAAGCAGAAGTATCAACTGGAGCTCTCTCTGGCTTTCTGCCCTTTAGTGGAGTAGTCTCAACCATCTCTGGGCAAGCTCTAGCAATATGCCCTGGTTTTTCGCATCAGAAACACACTAAAGTAGTCAGCGGATAAGGTCTACCTCTATGATGTCTACCGCATCTACTGCATTGATCAGTAGTAGGCCTCTGTCCTCCAATGACAATACCATTCGATGGAGCTATGGCAGGATAAGTAGGAGGTTTAGCAGGTCTCTTTCGTGCCTCCTCAATATGAGGTCTCTTACCGAAGAGTCTCCTCCCTCCTCGATAACTGAAACCTCTATCTCTAGCCGACCCCTTCTTCTCTCTATCACAGCTCTAACTAAACTTCCCAAACTTGGAAGCATTCCTCTCATAATCTTGCTCGCACAGTTGCGCCTTGCGCACTGCTTCCTCATATGTGGCTATATCTAATGGGACCAATCTGGACCGTAAAACCGGTCTCAGTCCATCAATGAACCTATGGACCTTCCTGGTCTCACTATACATGGTGTCTCGGTCATATCTTCCCAGGGATAAGAATCTAGTCTCATACTCGTCCACGAATAAACTCCCCTGGTTTAGTCCAAAAAAATCAGCCTATAGTTTTCGATGTGAGGTATCAGGAACAAACTGCCTCCTAAAGGCATCTCGAAATATCTCCCAACTAATATCTGTATGTCGGGCTCTCAATATAGGTATATTGGACTTCCACCAATGCTCTACAGATCCCTTCAGTAGGAAAGTAGCAAATGCGACCATCTCCGATATGTACACTCGAAGAATCCATAGAGTTTCTCCATCTCTCCAACCTGCTCCTTAGCAGCAACAGGGTCTTTGACCCCACTAAAAGATGGAGGTCTAAACTTCTGGAACTGTCGTAACCAATCCAGATGACATCCGTACCCTAATCCACTACTACCAAAAATTGATGGGCGTGTAGGAGTATCTGTAGTTCTCGGTGTATGAACTGTCTGGGCAGGAGTATCAGGAGCAACTGCCTCTCCTGTCGCAGTTCATACTCCTGTCCCTGTCTACTTGCCATCGTCTGTGCCAATATTTTCACTATTGTCTCTAGGCTATGCTCTAACCTCGTGAAGCGTGCCTCAGCACTCTTTGGTAACTCACTAGTACCTGGAGTCTCATGGGTAAGTAATGACTCAATGTCATCTCGCCTCTCAAGCCCACCACTACGACCTTGAGCCCTACCTCTAGTCCCTCTACCACTACGATTATTCGCCATATAGGCTAAGTTCCTGTATTCACAATCATGAATTAGTTTGTGTCCCATCTGGTATACGCAGTTGTATCTAAACACAACATAATACTATGGGGACGTACACTTTCCTATTTTCTAACACCAACTCACATCAGACCAACCTTGCTCTGATACCATTCTGTCATGACCCTCCATGACTTAACCAAAACCACTACAAATTTTTCGCATCTTAACTTACCTTTTTCCTTATCAATGGTTGGGCTGTGATTCGATGTCAGCATCCTCGCTTACTACATCATCCATTATCAAACATACATGTCAATATGTTATCTCTGATTGTAACTTCTTTTATAATACATGTGAGCTCATATAAAATCTAAAACAAATACTATCCCCATAATATATATCGTATACATCGCTGTGTTGTTTATATGTTTAGATACAGAATGGTACAAAATATGTATACCTGTCGATCGATAGGAAATAGCAGCGGACAACATGAATACTATTCCTCAAACGTACTCGCTCTACTACTGATGCTATGTAGAGAGATATAAAAAAAAGCGGTGAGCTCACAGCTCAGAAAGAAAATCAGGCAAGCAAGTAGACATTTACACTATCTACTCAAAATAATGCTATGCCTCGAAAATATTATTTCCTTAACTCACTTTAAAAGCATGTCTTTAAAATATATACATATACTTGTATAGATTAAATCTCATGTACAGAAATCATGCTTTCATTCTCAAATGTAGGCATGTAGTGCAAAAGAATGCATCTTTATAATACCACGATCCCTTTAGATAAATCATGCCATTTATATTCAAATAATAGTAAATATGACATTTAATCATTCACAACACAATAATTGGATTTTGACCCATCCCTCAGGTCTATCCGTATCGTAAATAAATCAATCAGGTGATATATCATGTGAGACTCTGTGGTTAAATGCAATAATATCCTGGACTATGGCCATATCCTATAATACTGATCCTAGGCTACACAGTACTCGATGTGCGGGGCAATCACTGCTGCAACGGGAGGGGGGTCAGTCCATCACAACTGCCAGTTATAAACTCCTCAACTCCACAACACCACACGGTATAGTGTACTCCATGCCACTCACACGATACAACGTACTCCGTGGACCCTACCTCACAGTCGGGGTGCCTGCCATAGGTCTTAGCCTTCAAACCATGGAATATAAATACCACGTCTCTAAATCCACATGCGAACATCTCTACAGTGCGACACACAGTCTACATGAGGAAATCAGCATGGTTTTCAGCATGTCTTATATATCACAGTAAAACTACAGTGCGCACCTTTGAGCACGACTCACAGTCGACACTACACTCAAACATTGTTTCACATCA
The DNA here is from genome assembly GCA_033439115.1 of Firmiana major. Classification (NCBI taxonomy): domain Eukaryota; kingdom Viridiplantae; phylum Streptophyta; class Magnoliopsida; order Malvales; family Malvaceae; genus Firmiana; species Firmiana major. The sequence goes on from CM065909.1 coordinate 37,853,442, forward strand.
CAAACTCAAACTCTAACGCAAGTAAACGTCCAGCACTAGGTCATGCATAGTTGATGTATCAAATCAAGTACGAGCAATAGCTCCAATACCATGCTATGCGCAAAACTCATCAAATCAAGTCCGAGCAATCGCTCCAGTACTATGTCATGTATAAATCATGAAGAATCGAGTACGAGCAACGCTCTAGCACTCTGTCATGCATCTCATATAAAATTTGAGTACAAGCTAGTCGCTCCAACACTCTCTCATGCAGAAATCATATAAAACTGAGTACGAGTAATAACTCCAGCACTCTATCAAGCATGTCATGGAAATCTAGTGCGAATCATCCATCAACACTAATATATGTGGAAAATTTATGAAATCAAGTACGAGTTGTGCTCTAGCACGATTTATTCTCACATAATTCGATAGATGACTCTTTAAAAAGGGATAATTTTAAAAATATCAAAATCAGCACTATAAAGCGTGCTATTTCTCATCAACCATGAAATCATTAGCCCATCTACCTATCTTCTGCTAAACAGTAGCAAAAACACTCAAAATTGTGGTTTCCATGCTTTTTTACAACTTTTCCCAAAAGTTAACTTTTTTCCTAACTAAGGGTAAAATCATAATTTACCATTATCGGGTCACAATAATTATTATTCACTTTCTCTGACCCTCAGAGTTTTTAAGTGAATGTAAAAGCAAATGAAAATATGTGCAGGTATCTCTAACTACTCACAAAAGTCCCTTACCTGTAATCACTCGAGAAATTTTACTTTCTCAACGCTGCTTGATTCAGCAGTCCGATTCGCTCCTCCAATAATCTCTGGGGCTGCATATAACCATTTATCAAGTTAATTATACTTTTCCTACTATATTTTACATTAAATACAGTCTATTTCGCTTAATAGGCTTTTATACACCTTAATGAGCCTACCTATGCCTTAAGCCCATTTCCATTTTACCATTCATTTTCGTTGGGCCTATTGGGCTTGTGGGCTCACCCACTCTTATTGGCCTTATCCGAGACCCATTACATCACATTGGGTTGAAAACAATTGGGCTTGGCCCATTGGACCTCTCGACCACATGCCATGGCCAAGAGCATCCCATGTCGTCGGTCACACCATGGCATGTCGTCCATGTCCATTTATTTAGCCAATTCACTTAAGCATTTTCAAAAACACTTAGTTGGCAATGTTCTTAAGTTTTACTTAGTTCATTTAGGTATTTTATCAAACACCTTGATTGCCAACTAAATTCATGTATCAATTAATCAAATTGATTAATTCTAACTATACCATATAATCATTAACACATGTACATCAACTCATTTATACCTTAAAATCATATGGGCATTCATCAATTTATCACTACTCACTCTCGGTCAAACTAAATTCATAGTGATTTCATATGTTTCACTGCTTAAAACATATACCAATATACTTAAAATCATTCATACATTAACATATATGAATTTGAAAGTTTGAAATTATACCTAGTATTTGTATTTACACTTGGCCAAAACTTTGAAGCTTCATAGTTTGCACACTATGGCTCCTTCATAGCTAATTCCAACATATGTCACTCTCGTCTCAATTTGGAACAACTTTCATGAAGAATGCAAGTTTCAAATGTGCCTAAATCCTAGTGATTTCTAGTGAGAGAAAGCTTGGATAAATGTGTGTTAATGGTTTTTTCTTCTAACCGAAAATGATATGTTGAAGAAGACCATGTGGTGGCTGATTTTATAAGCCAATTACTTAGCCATTAAGCCTTACTTTTCAGCCATCTTAATTGACTTTCAAAAAGCTTAGGTAATGGTTATCATTTTGGACTTTGTTACCTTTCATTTATGACTTTTAACTTATACTAATGGGCTTTTTAATTGGGCTTCTCGGTTTGGGCTTTCATAATGGGTTTTCGGGCTGAAATTTTTACTATACCTTGGGCCTTTAATTCTCTAAATATTTGACCTATTAATCGGTCAAACAATTCGGTCTAAGTGACCTAAGAAATTCGATCTACACTTAGTATACCTTAATGGGCTTTAAAATCTTCATTTTGGCCCATTACGTTTTTATCTATTAAATTTAATCCAGAATCCATCCGAATAAATTTTCCTTATTTTCGGGGATGATTATCTTGTATTCTAACTAAAAATATTTTCCCCAAAATTTTCTCCATACTTAGGTTAACTTTTAACCATGGTTAGTCAAATATGGTAAAAGTCCACTTTCCTTAACTACAGTTGACTTTTTCCTTAATCATTGACCAAGTTGACTTTTTCTCAAAATTTCGAAAGTGTCATATCTTATGCTTTATACTCTCATCTTTACGTTTTGGCTGCTTTTGGTAGGTAAATACACCTAAAATAAACTCGCTAAAAAGGTCCATTTTACCCTTTTTAGCTTTTACTCTTATTCTTTGTGTTCGAGATTAAATCAAACTGACGTTCCTTCATGAGTTCTCTATATCTTCATTTTATAAGTTCTCATCTTCAGTCAGAATGATTCGAATCTACTTGGTTTAACCTGTGGCTCTTATAGCTCACGTTAGGCTTTTTTATAGCTTATAAGTGTTAAATCATTTCATTAACACTTAAATCTAGTAAATACTCTTTTTATGATTCACCTATAATAATAGAGTGTTCATACACATAGGAATCATAAGGAACAAGCTACATAAAATATGGGTCTGACACACGGGTTGCATTCCTGTACAGTGTCAGTTAATTTATTTCTATCTCATCAATCAATAACCCAATGATCTCTTAACATCAAGATTTACTTAACTGAATGACATGATATCAAAAGGAATCTACTTCTCCATTCATGTATTACTACCAGTTTGATTACTTCCCAATGTTTATAAAAAAAAAGAAACAAGTGTCAACATTACATAACTATCTGGATAAAAAGTGAATTGAATTCTACCTCTCGTGTGTACAAGCAATAGCCTGGGGAGAGTCTCATCCACCAGCCTATGTCACATACGCAGGAGGTACTTTCACTCACTATAAGCAATCTTTGGGGGGGGAAATGAGGGGGTGAGCTTTCAACTTCGCTCAGTAAGGAGTGCATATGAGCTTTAAAATCATCATTAAAGCGTAAATGTAATAATGGCATAATTCACTTGATTATAAATATGTGATTAAAATTACAGTTCATCAAAACATCATTATCCCATTTCAAAAACATGTCATATCTCAAAATAATTATGGAGACTAGGCATAGTATAAACGTCATGAAAGAAATCATCACATCTCATCATCCTCAGCGAGGGCATCCTCAAACGAGGGAATCATCTTCCTGTGGTAAGACCCGGGCCTAGCAAAGCCTCGGTGTCAACTAGTGAGAAAGTATCTGAACGCTACCAGGGCAGGTATCTCACGTTACCAGAACGGAGGCATCTCTCATTACCAGAATGGAGGCATCTCCCATTACCAAAATGGAGGCATCTCTCGTTACCAGAACAGAGGCATCTCTCATTACCAAAATGGAGGCATCTCTCATTACCAGAATGAAGGCATCTTTCATAACCAGAATGGATGCATGGTATGACCCGGGCCTAATAAAGCTCGGCATCAATCGATGTGGAAGTATCCACCAATGTGTAAGTTTCATGATAAGCCTTTTTGTCTAAAAAATCACATGCCATTATTATATAGAAAATAGTTTCGCCTTCACATAAAGCTCATGATAGTTTTGCTTGTAAATCTCATTTAAACACAAGAACGTATTTGTTCATCACAACTCAAATCACAAAACCAAGCTCAAATCGATAAAACATGCACTCAAGTGATAAATCTCAAGTAAAACGCTTTCCCAAATAGTATGCTCATTTATAAACTCATTTTATGCTACCAAAGCATTCTCATCCGTAAGGAATACATAAGCACAAAGGTTGCATCCCTTACCTTGAATCACACTCGAATCACTTTCCTTCGATTCCCAACGCTCGTGATCTGATTTTATCAGCTCCAACTTTATCTCTAGGAGCTGCAAGCATTTGCTACTCACATTAGCATACTTTATATACTCAACTCTCATTTGCATGAATTTCAATTCAATGCATTGGGCCATTCTATATCAAATTTTGCCTCGTTACATCTTATCGGACTTTACTCTCTCTTAAGTCCATTTTGATTATTCTATTTGTTTCTTGGGAATCCATTAGACTCATCAAGTCTATTGACTCATATTGAACTGGCATTGAACTCTCAATGCCTCAAGTTCATCATTTTCCTTCACTATGGCATTTCATCAAACACCTCTTATACTCATATTCAAACATCATTTAATCCAACATATGAATTTCACAAAAGCATTCTAGAATCATCTTTACATGCTTACTAACATCTCTACATGCCTAAATCATCATTAACTCCATGCCATTTCAACTTTCTCTCACTAAGCTCATTCTAGGTCATGGTTACTTAAGCATGTACATGAAAACTTAAGCCAACAATGTATATACCAAATCTACTCATTTAAATGTCTATATTAACATATTAGAAGTTGGTGCATTGAAATCTTACCTAGCTTGACCTTCTCCTGTGTTGCCAATTTGGGAAAAATATTTTTTATCCTTCAACCGATCCACTCAAATTCTAGTTTGTTCCCTTCCTTAAGATGAACAACTTTGCTGAAATGCATTTTTCTTAAATCTCCTTTGTAAAGGGTGGCATTCTAGAGTGAGAAGCTAGGTTTTTCTTCGCTAAAAATGGAAGAGTTGGGAATGTCTGAGGAGAGTTGCACAAATCGTCGGGCTTTTTATAGAATTCACCTTAAGAGATCGATCCCCGAGGGGTGGAGATCTATCTTCCCTTGCTAAAACACCTTCAAGATTTCGAAAATGTAGGCAAGAGATCGATCTGCCTATTAACGTGAGATCGATCTGCACAAGAGGGTAGGATCAATCGGGTTCAGGTAGAAGGTTTTAGAGATCGATCCGGCCTATCCAGAGACCAACAGAGATTGATCTGCTTGAGTGAGGGATTGATCTCCCTCTTGTAGAATGTCCTGGCATTGCAATTCAAGGCATTGAGGTCGATCTCTCTTTGTAATGAGATTGACCTGCCCTGCGTTTTGCAGTACTCCAGTTGCAGTTTTCCTAAATTTCTAAAGCTAAACTCCCATTTATTTGCTTATATACTCATTTTACATTTCATTCACACTTAGAGCTTAAAAGCATCCATTACTTGTGATTTATATGTAATGCAACTTGTCTGTACATGCTGAAATCATACACATTACATAGGAATTTACAGGTCTTACATTTCTCCCTACTTAAAAGAATTTGGTCCTCCAATTAGAACCAAGTCATTGCTCAAAAAGTCAGGGGTACTTTTCTTTCATTAAGCTGTTGAGTTCTCAAGCTGCCTCCTCTGTTGAGTAGTGCTTCCAAAAAATCTTTACCAATGGAATTCTCTTTGTCCGAAGTATCTTTTCTTTCTTGTCGAGGATTCATACAGGTTCTTCTACATAGCTCATGTCTCCCTGGATGTCTAATGCTTTATACGCGTTGACATGGGAGGGATCCAGATAATACTTCCTCAACATCGAAACGTGGAAGACATTATGAATCGTAGAAAGCTGTAGAGGCAAAGCTAAATGATAGGCGACATCTTCCACTCTCTCTAACACCTCAAACGGACTAATAAAACAGGGACTCAGCTTCCCCTTCTTCTCGAAGCGCATGATACCTTTACTTGGAGACACTTTAAGAAACACAAAATCTCCCGTTTAAAACTTAAGTGGCCGTCTACGCACATTAGCGTAACTCTTCTATCGACTCTGAGCAACTCGTAACCTATCACAAATAATCTTTAGATTCTGAACTACCTGCTCAACGAGGTCAAGATCAATTACTTTTCTGTCACCCACTTCTTCCCAAGCTATGGGGGATCTACACCTTCTACCATACAGAGCCTCATAAGGTGTCATACCAATACTCGCATGATAGCTATTGTTGTACGCAAACTCAACAAGGGGCAAGTGATCATCCCATGATCCCTTAAGGTCCATCGTACATGCCTGCAACATATCCTCCAAGGTCTGTATAGTCCGCTCAGACTAACCATCAGTCTGAGGATGGTAGACAGTACTGAAATTCAATCGTGATCCCTTGGCCTCTTGAAAAATGAGTCCAAAATCTGGAGGTAAACTTAGAATCTCTATCCAACGTAATACTCACTGGGGCCTCATGTAGTCGAGCTATCTCTCTGACATACAACTCTTCTAAGGCATTTAAATTATCCGTGCTCTTAATGGCAAGGGAATGGGTACTCTTAGTCAATTTGTCTACTATCACCCAGATTGTATCATGACCTTTTCGAGTCCTTGGTAATCCCATGATAAAATCCATGGTAATATGCTCTCATTTCCACTTAGGTACTGGTAAGGACTTAAGAAATCCTCCAGGCTTTTGATGCTCAGCTTTTACCTGTTGACACACAAAACGCTTGGCCACAAATTCTACCACTTCTTATTTCATACCACTCCACCAATGCACCTTACACAGGTCTTGATACATCTTCATACTACCTGGGTGCATGGGGTAACGGGCATAGTGAGACTCCCTCAAAATTTGCTGCTTTAAGGTATCATTGCTCGGGACACAAATACGACCCTTAAACCTCAACAATTCATTGTCACTGACTGTAAAATCTGACTGCAGGGTATTTTCAGCTTGGCTAACCAAATCCAGTAACTTCTGGTCACTTTTTTGTCCGGTTCTAATCTAATCCATAATACTAGGCTCTATCCGTAGGCTAGCCATGAATCCGACCTCTGCTTCCTCAACTCTTATCTTGAGTTCGGTGAACTGCTCTAGTAAATCCCATTCCCTGATCATCATAACAGAAACCATACTTTTCCTGCTCAGGGCATTAGAAACTACGTTTGCCTTCCCTAGATGATATAAAATCTCACAGTTGTAGTCCTTAAGGAGCTCTATCCATCGTCTTTGTCTCATATTAAGCTCCATCTAGTCGAAGATATACTTCAGACTCTTATGGTCAATGAAGATCTGAAACCTTTCCCCATACAGATAATGCCGCCATATCTTCAAGGCAAACACCACTGCTGCTAACTCCAAATCATACGTAAGGTAGTTCCGCTCATGGTCCCTCAATTGGCGTAACCCATAAGCGACTACTCTCCCATGTTGCATGAGCACGCATCCTAAACCTTGATGGGAGGCATCACTATACACTGCAAAAACCCCAGATCCATTCGAGATAGTTAAAATGGGTTTTGTACTCAATCTCTTTTTAAGCTCTTGGAAACTTTGCTCACATTGCTCTGACCACATAAACAGAACGTCCTTGATTGTAAGCTTAGTCAAAGGGGCTCAAATCTTGGAGAATCCGTCAACAAACCTCCTGTAATATCCTACAAGTCTTAAAAAACTCTGTATCTCTGTAACTGTCCCCAGTCTCTCCCAATTAAGTATAACTTCTACCTTGGACGAATCAACTGTCACCCCATCTTTAGATACAATGTGACCAAGGAAAACTATCTGATCCAGCCAAAACTCACTTTTACTGACCTTTCTATAAAGTTGCTTATCTCTGAGTATCTGTAGCACAGTCCTCAAATGTCGTGTGTGCTCCTCTTGGGATTGAGAATATATTAGGATATCATCATGAAGACTATCACAAATTGATCTAGATAGTCTTAAAATACTTCATTCATCAAGCTCATGAAAATAACAGGGGCATTCGTCAAACCAAAAGAGCATCACTAAGAATTCATAGTGGCCATATCTAGTTCTAAAGGCTATTTTCGGAATATCCTCTTTCCTAATTCTTAATTGGTGATAGCCCGATCTTAAGTCAATCTTAGAAAAGATAGAAACCCCTCTCAGCTGGTTAAACAAATCTTCTATCCTTGGTAGGGGGTATTTGTTCTTCATCGTAGCCTTATTCAGTAGTTTGTAATCTATGCACAACCTGAGGCTACCATCCTTTTTCCTTACAAACAAAACCGGAGCTCCACTTGGTGACACACTAGGTTTAATAAAACCCTGGTCAAGTAGATCTTGCAACTGTTTCTTTAACTCTTCCAATTCAACCAATGCCATCCTATATAGAGGTTTAGAGATTGACTGGGTATCTGCCACCAAATCGACAGTGAACTCCAGCTCTTTTTTCGATAGTAAACTCGATAACTCGTCTGAGAACACATCCAAAAACTCGAATACTATCGATATATCCTCTATCCATGGATGTTCTCGACTCATATCAAAGATGAGTGCGATGTAACCTTCACATCAATAATTTAATCAGTGTTTTCAGAGTAACATAATTATATCTAAAAATTTCTCACAATAACTCCGCTCATTTTCATTTCTTAACATCTAAACGTACACTAAACTTTTCAGGTAGGGAGAAAGTTACAGTCTTAGTGTATCAGTCTACACTCACGCGATTGGTTGCTAACCAATCCATCCCTAAAATCACATCGAAGCCACACATGTTTAATAAAGCTAGATCTGCTAACATTACTTTATCTCCTACCTTAATCTCACAATTTCTACATACCATATCAGTCCTCTGTGACTCACTTATAAGTGTACTTACATGTAAAATATGAGCTAGGGGTTCAGGCTCTAAATTCAATTTACATGCAAGGTGTATAGAAATAAAAGAATACGTGGACCCTGGGTCAAATAACACATGCCCCTCATGATTACAGACAAGAAGTGTACCTCTTATAGCCTCAGACGAAGTGTCTATAGTCTCCTTATCCAAAGTAAACACACATCCCTCTGTGACAGGCTTGTTCCCCTTATTAGCAATCGTGGCCCATTTTTGGGGGATCATTCTTTGAGGCTGCTATCGAGGAGGCTCTTGAGGATATTATCTCTGAGGCTGTGGGCAATCCTTCACCCTATGACCCATGTCTCTGCATCTGAAGTATCCCTTTATTATCCAAAAACAAGAACCCTTATGTGGCCAACCACAGTCTCTACAGATCTTAGTGTCGGATGTGGCACCTCGAGAGGTCTCCATGGTAATGGGGGGAACTCTGGGTCTATCAACTCTCCTTTTAGGTCCCTCAACTATTTATCTCTTAAAAGAACCCCTCTTGAAATTGGTGTAGGTAGCTGAAGGTCTCTTACCCTTATCCCTGGTTATCACTCAGGACTCAGATTGGGACTATATCAACTCTAGTCCCCTCTCAACTTCCTATGCCATTCTCCAAGCATCATTAAACTCGATAATACAAAGCCCTATCAGTCTATCTCGAATAGTGGGTCTCAGCCCATAAACAAACCGTTTAGTTTGACGCTCCTCGCAGTTGACAGTCTTTGGATCATATCTCAATAAAGCAGTGAACCGATTCTCATAGTCATCAACTGTCATGCTACCTTGTACTAGATTCAAAAAATCTACTTGCAACTTCTTCTCGGTAGCTTGAGGGATATACTGAGTCCTGAAGGCCGACTAAAAAGTCTTCTAGCTAATCACTGGATGGATAGTGGTCAATATACTCTGGGTGGTATTCCACCAACATCGGGCTTGTCCTTAAGCATATAGGTACCCATACTAACCCTCTCCGCATCAATACACCCCAGAAAATTAAAGATTATTCTCATCTCGGTCAACCACTCCTCCGCCTCTACTAGACCCTTCACCCTTTTAAATTTTGGTTGATTCATCTTAAGAAAATCCTTCAACTGACCCTTACCTCCATCGTTGGGCCTGTTTTGTGCCGGAGGCTAAGCGATGGGTGGCACTAGGTAGGCCTGTATAAGAGGTGGGGGTGGATTCTGTGGTGGTGTAGGAACCGGGGCAGGTGTGGTACTTGAGGCATTAGCCTCGAAATACTGCATAAATAGTACTGCCATCTGCTCAAACTCCTATCATACATCTTGTTCCAACCGATTTATTCGAGAGTTAGGACTCTCCGGCTGTGGTTCAGGTGGTGGAGGTGGTTGTGCCTGCCTCTCGAAACGATCTCATCTCCCCCTCATATCTTATCTCTTACGTACCTACGCGTATATATTAAACATCGATCATAATTTTATCTATTAAATCCAATTCATTACGAGACAATACAGACACTTGAGATGTAATCTATTTCCAATTACTTGACACTAACAGTACTAGGCAACCTTTGCTCTGATACCAAACAAATTTGTGATAGCCCGAAAGCACGAAAAATAAAGCTAATTTAAATTTTTTCTTAGATTTAACTTCTTACTTGGGTTGCATTCCTGTACAGTGTCAGTTAATTTATTTCTATCTCATTAATCAATAACCCAAGGATCTCTTAACATCGAGATTTACTTAATTGAATGACATGATATTAAAAGGAATCTACTTCTCCATTCATGTATTACAACCAGTTTCATTACATCCTAATGTTTCTAAAAAAAAAAACAAGTGTCTGCATTACATAACAGTCTGGATATAAAATGAATTGAATTCTACCTCTCGTGTGTACAAGCAATAGCCTGGGGAGAGTCTTATCCACCAGCCTATGTCACGTACGTAGCAGGTACTTTCACTCACTGTAAGCAATCCGTGGGGGGAAAATGAGGGCGTGAGCTTTCAACTTCTCTCAGTAAGAAGTGCATATGAGTTTTAAAATCATCATTAAAGCGTAAATGTAATAATGGCATAATTCACATGATTATAAATACGTGATTAAAATCATAGTTCGTCAAAACATCATTATCTCATTTCACAAATATGTCATATCTTAAAATAATTATGGAGACTAGGCATAGTATAAACGTCATGAAAGAAATCGTCACATCTCATCATCCTCAGCGAAGGGATCCTTAAACGAGGGAATCATCTGCCTGAGGTAAAACCTGGGCCTCGCAAAGCCTCGACGTCAGCCAGTGCGGAAGTATCTCAATGCTACCAGGGCAGGCATCTCACATTATCAGAATAGAGGCATCTCTCATTACCAAAATGGAGGCATCTCTCATTACCAAAATGGAGGCATCTCTCATTACCAGAATGGAGGCATGGTATGACTCGGGCCTAGCAAAGCCTTGGCGTCAACCGATGTGGAAGTATCCACCGATGTGTAAGTTTCATGACAAGCCTTTTAGTCTCAAAAATCACATGTCATTATTATATAGAAAATAGTTTCGCCTTCACGTAGAGCTCATGATAGCTTTTCTTGTAAATCTCATTTAAACATAAGAACACATTTGTTCATCACAACTCAAATCACAAAACCGAGCTCAAATCGACAAAACATGCACTCAAGTGATAAATCTCAAGTAAAACACTTTCTCAAATAGTATGCTCGTTTATAAACTCATTTTATGCTACCAAAGTATTCTTGTCCGTAAGGAATACACATGCACAAAGGTTGCATCCCTTACCTCGAATCACTTTCCTTCGATTCCTAACGCTCGTGATCCGATTTTATTGGCTCTAACTTTATCTTTAGAAACTGCAACCATTTGTTACTCACATTAGCATACTTTATATACTCAACTCTCATTTGCATGAATTTCGATTCAATACATTGGGCCATTCTATATCGAATTTTGCCTCGTTTCATCTTATCGGACTTTACTCTCTCTTAAGTCCATTTTGATTATTCTATTCATTCTCTCGGGAATCCATTAGACTCATCAAGTCTATTGAATCATATTGAACCAGCATTGAACTCTCAATGCCTCAAGTTCATCATTTTCCTTCACTATGGCATTTCATCAAACACCTCTTATAATCATCTTCAATCATCATTTAATCCAACATATGGATTTCACAAAAGCATTCTAGAATCATCTTTACGTGCTTACTAACATCTCTACATGCCTAAATCATCATTAACTCCATGCCATTTCAACTTTCTCTCACTAAGCTCATTCTAGGTCATGGTTACTTAAGCATGTACATGAGCACTTAAGCCAACAATGTATATACCAAATCTACTCATTTAAATGTCTAGATTAACATGCTAGAAGTTGGTGCATTGAAATCTTACCTAACTTCACCTTCTCCTTTGTTGCCAATTTAGGAAAAATCCTTTTTCTCCTTCAATCGATCCACTCAACTTCTAGTTTTTCATTATGTTGTTCCCGTCCTTAAGATGAACAACTTTGCTCAAATACATTTTTCTTAAATCTCCTTTGGAAAGGGTCGCATTCTAGAGTGAGAAGTTAGTTTTTTCTTGGCTGAGGAGAGTTATGAATGTCTGAGGAGAGCTACACAAATCATCAGGCTTTTTATAGAATTTACTTTATGAGATCGATCCCCGAGGTGTGGAGATCGATCTCCCTTTACTAAAACTCCTTCAGGATTTCAAAAATGCAGGCAGGAGATCGATCTGCCTATTAACATGAGATTGATCTGCACAAGGGGGTATGATCGATCAGGTTCAGGTAAAAGGTTTTAGGGATCGATCTGGCCTTAGGATGTCAGGACCCGTTCTCAATCCATGACTTTAACCAAAATTACTACAAATTTTTTGCATTTTTAACTTACCTTTCCTCTCTTCAATGGTTGGGCTGTGATTCGATGTCAGAATCCTCACTTACCACATTATCCATTATCATACATACATGTCAATATACTGTTAATGATTGTAACTGCTTTTATAATACATGTGAGATTATATAAAATCTAACACAAATACATTCCCCATATATATATATATCGTATACATCACTATGCTGTTTCTAAGTTTAGATACATAACTGTATAAAATATGTATACCTGTCGATCGATAGGAACTAGCAGTGGACTCAGGAATACTATCCCTCAATAGCTCTCGCTCTACTGCTGATGCTCTGTAGAGAGATGTAAAGAAAGGGGGGTGAGCATACAACGCGCTCAGTAAGGAAATCAGGCAAGCAAGTAGATATCTACACTATCTACTTAAAATAATGCTATGCCTTGAAAACATTATTTCCTTAACTCACTTTAAAAGCATGTCTTTAAATATATATATATATATATATGTATACTTGTACAGATTAAATCCCATGTACAGAATCATGCTTTCTTTCTCAAATGTAGGCATGTAGTGCAAAACAATGCATCTTTATATAAATCATGCCTTTAGATAAATCATGCCATGTATATTTAAATCACAATAAATATGGCATTTAAATAATTCACATCACAAAATCGGAGTCCAACCCATCCCTCAGGTCTGTCCGCAATTTAAATCAGTCAATCAATGTGATATATCATGTGAGACTCAGTGGTGAAATGTAAATAGTATCCTGGACTATGATCATATCGACAAGTGATCCCAAGTAACAAAGTACTCGGTGTGCGGGGTATCACTGCTGCAACGGGAGTTGGGTCAGTCTATCACAACCGTCAGCTATATCCTCCTCAACTCCACAACAACACACGATACAGTGTACTCCCATGCTAAGTGCACGGTGCGACAAGGTACTCTATGCCACTCGCACGGTACAACGTACTCCCGTGGACCCTACATCACAGTCGGGGTGCCTGCCATAGGTCTTAGCCCTCAAACCATGGAATATCATGCCACGTCTTTATTACCCTCATGCGGATATCCTCTCACAAGATGTGACACTCAGTCACACAAGGACTCGGGCATGGGTTTTAACATGTATTATATATCACATACAGTGTGCGCCTTTGAGTGCGACTCACAGTCGACACTCTGCTCAAACACTGTTTCACATCACAAACTCAAACTCTAGTGCGAGTAAACCTCTAGCAACTAGGTCAATGCATAGTTCATGTATTAAATCAAGTACGAGCAATAGCTCCAGTACCATGCTATGCACAATGTCATCAAATCAAGTATGAGCAATAGCTCCAGTACTATGTCATGTATAAATCATGAAGAATCGAGTACGAGCAACGCTCCAGCACTCTGTCATGTATCTCATGTAAAACTCGAGTACGAGCTAATCGCTCCAGCACTCTGTCATGCATATATCATATAAAACTGAGTACGAGTAATAACTCCAGTACTCTATCATGCATGTCATGGAAATCTAGTACGAATCAAAATTCAGTACTAATGTATGTGGAAAATATATGAAATCCAGTGCGAGCTGTGCTCCAGCACGATTCATTCTCACAAAATATGATAGATGGCTCTTTAAAAAGGGATGATTTACAAAACTTCAAAATCAACACTATAAAGTGTGCTTAATTCACATCAACCTTAAAATCATTAGCCCATCTATTTATTCTCCTGCTAAAGAGTAGTTAAACACTCAAAATAGTGGTTTCCATGCTTTTTACAACTTTTCACAACTTTTCACAATAGTTGACTTTTTAACAAACTAAGGGTAAAATCGTAATTTGCCACTATCGAGTCACAATAATTATTATTCACTTTCTCTGACCCTCAAAATTTTTAAATGAATGTAAAAGCAGACAAAAATATGTGTAGGTATCTCTAACTACTCACAAAAGTCCCTTACCTGCAATCACTCAAGAAATTTCACTTTCTCTGCGCTGCTCGTTTCAGCAGTCCGATTTGCTTCTCCAATACTCTCTGGAGCTGCATATAACCATTTATCAGGTTAATTACACTTTTCCTACGGTATTCCACATTAAATACAGTCTATTTCCCTTAATGGGCTTTAGAAATCCTTAATGGGCCTAACTATGCCTTAAGCCCATTTTCATTTTACTATTCATTTTCGTTGGGCCTATTGGGCTTGTAGGGTCCACCAACTCTTATTGGGCTTGTCCTAGATCCATTACCTCACATTGGGCCTAAATTATTTGGGCTTGGCCCATTGGGCCTCTCGACCACATGCCATGGCCGAGAGCTATCCATGCCATCGGTTATGCCATGGCATGGCATCCATGCCTATTTGTCTAGCCAATTCACTTATGCATTTTCACAAACACTTGGTTGGCAACATTCCTAAACATCATATAGTTCATTTAGGCATTTTATCAAACACCTTGATTGCCAACTAATTACATGTATTAATTAATCAAATTGATTAATTCTAATTACACCATTATCATTAACACATGTACATTAATCCATTTATGCCTTAAAATCATATGGACATAATTCAATATCCCACTACTCACTCTCGGCCTAACCAACATCATACTGATTTAATATGTGTCAATACTTAAAACATATATCAATATACTTAAAATCATTCATACAGTAACATATATGAAATTGAAAATTAGAAAATATACCAATTGTTGTGTTCACCCTTTGGCCGAATCTTTGAAGGCTCTCGGTTTGTACTCTATGGCTCCTTGATAGCCAATTCCAACATATGTCACTCTCCTTTCAATTTGGAACAACTTCCATGAAGGATGCAAGTTCCAAATATGCCTAATTCCTAGTGATTTATAGTGAGAGAAAGCTTGGATAATTTGTTTCAATGGTTTCTCCTTTCAATTTGTTTCAATTTGTTTCAATTTGGTGTGGCTCAATTTATAAGCCACTTACTTAGCCATTAAGCTTTACTTTCCAGCCATTAAGCTTGACTTTCTAAGCCTTAGCCATGAGTCACCTAATGAGTCACCTTATGAGTCATGGTTAGCTTTAACTATGGTTAGATATTTATCTCATGCGCTTTTCATTTGGGCTTCTCGGTTTGGGCTTTCTTAATGGGCTTTCAGGCTTAAATTTTTACTATATTTTGGGCCTTTAATTGTCTAAATATTTGGCCAATCAATTGGTCCAACAATTCGGTCTAAAGGACCTAAGAATTTCGATATACGTTTAGTATACCTTAACGGGCTTTAAAATTTTCACCTTAGGTCCATTACGTTTTTTACCATTAAATTAAATCTGGAATCCTTCCGTCCTTACTTCCGAGGATGATTATCTTGTATTCTGGCCAAGAATATTTTTCCCCAATTTTTTTCTCCACACTTAGGTTAATTTTTAACCATGATTAGTCAACTATGGTAAAAGTCAACTTTCTTAACTATAGTTGACTTTTTCCTTAACCATTGACCAAGTTGACTTTTTCTCCAAATTTTGAAAGTGTCATATCTTATGTATTACACTCTCGTCTTTATGTTTCAACCGTTCCCGGTGGATAATTTCACCCGAAACACCTTATCTCGCCAAAAAGGTCCATTTTACCCTTTTTAGCTTTTACTCTCGTTTTCTATGTTCGGGACTAAATCAAGCTGACTTTCCTTCATGAGCTCTCTATGTTTTCTCATTTTAAGTTCTTATTTTCAGTCAGAATGATTTAGATTTACTCAGTTTAGCCTGTGACACTTATAGCTCACATTAGGCTTTTTATGTTGCTTTTGCGTGTTAAATCATTTCACTAACACTTTAAGTCTAGTAAATACTCTTCTTATGATTCAACTATAATAACGGAGTGTTCATACACATAGGAATCATAAGGTACAAGCTACAAAAATTTGGGTCTGACATAGGAGGAGATTGATATGGCCTATCTAGAGACCAACGAAGATCCATCTACTTGAGGGAGGGATCGATCTCCCTCTTGCAGAATGTCCTTAGATTGCAATTCAAGGCATTGAGATCGATCTCTCCTTGCAATGAGATTGATCTCTCCTTGCAATGATATCGATCTGCCTGTGTTCTGCAGCACTCTAGCTGCAATTTTCCCAAATATCTAAAGTTCAACTCCCATTTATTTTCTTCTATACTTATTTTACATTTTATTCACACTTAGAGCTTAAAAACTTCCATTACTTGTGATTCATATGTAATGCAACTTATCTGTACATCCTAAAATCATACACATTACATAGGAATTTACAGGTCATATAGTGTTACACTATTATTAGGCCATCGGTAGTTCCAGCCAATGATTTTGAAATTAAGCCCGCAATCATCCAGATGATCCAAACTTCTTTTTAGTTCAGTGGACTACCTCATGATGACCCACATGCTCACTTAGGTAGCTTCATAGAGCTTTGTAATACTTTCAACCACAAAGGGCTTTCGGATGATGTGATTAAGCTCAAGTTATTTCCTTTCTTACTTAAGGATAGAGTTAAATACTAGCTAACATCTTTATCTCTAGAATCTATTTCCATATGCGATGAGCTAGCCCAACAGTTCTTAGCTAAAATTTTTCCTTCATTTAAAATGGTTAATCTTCATAATGACACTCCTCCTTTGTCCAATTCAATTCTGAGTCCTTATAAGAGGCATGGGATAGATATAAGGACCTATCTATGAAGTGTCCACACCATGACCTACCCTTGTGGCTTCAGGTGCTAACCTTCTACAATGGTCTGACCACTAAAAATATGACGATCAAAGATGCTGTTGCAGGAAGAGAACTCATGTGTAAGATGGAGGAAGAGGCTTATTCACTATTAAACAAGATGACCACCAATAATTGTCACTAGTTAACTGAGAGACACATACATAGGAAGGCTGTTGAAGTATACGAGTTTGATGTTTTATCTACCTTAAGCTCACAGATTGCCACTTTAACTAAGAAGGTAGAATACTTAAGTACCCAGCCTAGCCATAATTTTGTCATGGCCATTTAGTGTCACGACCCAATTCCATTCTCTTTAACCGAAAATCACTAAAACTTTTTCGCATTTTACTGTTACCTTACCCGATCGTGAACTAACTCACCACACACTGTTGGGCTGTGAGTCAATAATAAACTCCACATCTCATTCATTCTCAGTTAAATAAAACGATGTCAAACATTTGCATTTAATCTTGTACTTATACAAAAGCATGTTTTACTGACATCTACATCCCCCATAATTACAACTCAAAGAATACTGTGCTTTTACATTGTTTAGATACAAAAAGAATCACTGTGTATATACCTCTAAGCGATGGAGATGCAGCGGAGTCCAAAATACCACGCCTCAGTCCTCACTGGGCTACTATTCACGCTCTGTAGGGGGGAAATAGAGAGGGATGAGCAACCACATGCTCAGTAAGGCAATAATGCAAGCATGGTAGATAACTACTCTATCTACATGCTGATAGTGTTATGCATAAATCGTTCATAGTAGGAGCATGAGGAAGAAAAACTATGCCATGTGAGTATACATATATATCATGTATTAAAATCATGTACATTGGCATATAAAACATGGTAAAAACATCATGTATAAATCATCTCATGCTCAATATCATTTAAATTCATAAAAAGGGCAATTCATTAAGAAACCTCCTTTTTAAACCCACGTCATAAAACTCTTTCTCAAACACATACAATCTCATCACATCAATTCACAATCACAACCTCATTTTCATTTCACAAATCAATTCCACGAGGCTCGACCCCTCCTTCGTGTCTACCTTAAACAATCGTAAATCACACTTAAAAATTTAAAATCATGTGGTAGTAAGTAAATCAAGCAAGGAGACAGGTTATTATATCTCAAGTGACTACGTTGGCCAATCGTCACATATCATCCTAGACCACACGGATCCCGGTGTGCGGGGTATCATGCTGGCACGAAGGTGGGTTAGTTCTTCGCCAGACTTTCTCAAATCAAGTAACCACCACGCGGTACATCGTACTTCATGTGATATACACGGTACATCGTACTCCGCGGACCCATAACATGGTTGGGGGTACCTGCCGTAGGTCTTATCTACCCCATACCAAGTGTAACCTTTATAGTCTCAAGAGTGCGTGGGAGTAACCTCAATACCAGGTCTTAGCCCCTCATGGCCTTGCTCGCCCCTGTTGGGTTCCCTGATTCAGGTCCTAGCCCCTCAACCTCACCCCACTCAAGAGGTCTGTTAGGCCTGTTGGGTTCCCTGAATGGATTATGTCAGGTCCTAGCCCTTCACCCCACTCAAGAGGTCTGTCAGGCATGTTGGGTTCCCTGAGTTAATCCGTATCTCTCACCACGGCCTCATATATACCACAGTGTGAAAACCGGCGCGAGCTATGCTCTAGCGCGAATTCATGCATCAAAACCAATCACTTCGTACGAGCAACGCTCTAGTACGGCATTTATGCATAAAATATGAAGAAACCACGTACGAGCATAGCTCCAGTACGGTTATATGCATAAGAAAAACCACTCAAATCCAAGTACGAGCGTAAACTCCTGTACGGTTTATAAAACATCATCACAATTCAAATCAAAGTGCGAGCTAAGCTCAAGCACGTATCACACAAGTGAAAACATAGAAATCCAGCGCGAGCGAGGCTCTAGCGCGATTTATGTCATGCAAATACGATAGGCGGCTCATACACAATCAAACAATCCCGGCAATCGGGTTTAGCACTTCACAAATGCTTTTCCACAACATCAATAAAACACTAGCCGACCCATCTACAAGCTTGCTTAAAACCAAGCAATTCCGTTTTGAAAAACATTAAAACATTAGATTTATGCAATTATTAGCCTTACTATCCCATTTTATACATCCATATAAAACCAAATCATCCAATATTCACAACTATTTTCGCATACCAAACAACCAATTTCTCAAACATTCATGCATTTCATAAACACCCTATAATCCCGCAAATTACGAGCAGCTACCTCTATATACTTACAGAATTCCCTTACCTGGAATCGCGATGCGTGATTCCACTTCCTTAAGCTGCTTACTCGTACGGTTCGATTCGTCTTCAACAACTTTCGAGACTGCACACAATCATATTTCACATTATATTCGATCCATATAATGCAACCCTTGTGCTTACTATAGTCAAAGTAATCTATAGCCTCTATTAACGCTTATGAGGCCTCGTTTCATTACTTTACACAAAACTCGAGTCTATGGATTCTTTTAGGCCTATTAACTCATTACAAATCGATATTAAATCGATATCTAGCTCATAGTGTTCATATTTCATTGATTTCCTCACTATGGCATTTGTCAAGCATTTACATGCTCATTTTCATAATTTCACTTAAACCCACATTATAACTCCACATAACCATTCCAAATCACCCACATTACTCATTTAACAACTTATCATAACCCATAAACCACCAACTCCCCAAATCATACTTTCTCACACTAGAGGCATTCCATTTTCTAGGTTACATTAGTTTCTAACACAACCTAGGTGTTTCCATCCATACATACTCATGTCGAACAACTCCAAAATCAATTAAATGGACAATGTACTTGGATTGGAGTGTTAGAATCTTACCAAATATGATTTTTCTTCTTGCTCTAAATGTCAATGCCCTTATCTCCTTCAATACCCACAATGGGATTTTGGGTTCCAACTATGTTGTTCTCTTCCTCAAGATGAACAACTTAATGTCTAATGGTCTTCCCTCAATTCTTGCTGGAAATGGCTGATTTTAGAGAGAGAAAGTTAGGTTTTTGGGTTAGAATTGGAAGATTGGTGTTTTTCCCGAAATTTTTAGATTTTCAGTCCTCCTTATATAGAAATAACTTGGGGAGATCGATCTGGTCCAAGAGGAGATCGATCTGGTCCCCCTTAAATCTCTCATTTTCATGAAATTTTAAGCATGAGATCGATCTGTCGAAGCATGAGATCGATCTGGTCCCAAACAAAGAGCTAAGGAGATCGATCTGGGTGCTTGAGGATCGATCTTTTCATCACAGAATGGTTAGGAGATCGATCTAGCACCATTGGAGATCGATCTGCTCTATTTCATTGCCCAAATAAGAGCATTCTGGCTCTTCCAGATCGATCTCTCATCCTATGAGATTGACCTGGCCTTCATACTTTCCAGATTTCCTGCAGTTTCCTTGCTGCAACTCACACCAACACATCCTTAATCTGCTGCCATGACCATTTTCTCATCTATCCACCTTTATAACTTGAAAATGGCATCCATTCATACCTTATGCACATTGAAACTTGTGTGCATTCATTATATGTCCAATGGTATACTATATATAACCAAATGGAAGCATTTATATTCATGCAGCTTCCATCCATTTACCACACTACCCATTTTGAGTTTCAATCATATCCATCACTCATAAGAACTCATTTCTTCATATTCATACTCAATGGAACTTGTATGTACGTTACAAATCATATTACACATACATACATTGAATCCATGGACTTACATCGATCATACTTTACATTACAAGTCCATTCACATTCATTACACATTACAACTTTACATATACGGGTCTCACATTCTCCCCTCCTTCAAGGAATTTGGTCCTCCAAATTAGAACATAGTCACTCTTCAAAAAGTTGGGGGTACTTCTCCCGTATCAAGTTCTCCAATTCCCATGTGGCCTCTTCCGCCGTGTGATGTTGCCAAAGAACTTTCACCAAGGGAATTGTCTTATTCCGCAACACTTTCTCTTTTCTATCCAATATCCGAATCGGCTTCTTAACATACATCATACTCTCATGGAGCTCCAACGGCTCATATCTTATCACGTGTGCCGAGTCCGGGGATACTTCCGAAGCATCGAGACGTGGAAGACGTTGTGGAAATTTGCCAAGTCCGGTGGCAATGCCAACCTATACGCCTTATCTCCCACTCTCTCCAAAATCTCGAAGGGTCCGATATATCTAGGGCTCAGCTTGCCTTTTTTACCAAATCTCATAATACCCTTCGATGGTGATACCCTTAGAAACACCGACTCACCCTCATTAAACTCCTGTGGTCTTCGTCTCTTGTCAGCATAACTCTTTTGCCAGCTCTGAGCTGTCCGTAATCTCTCACATATCAACTGGACGTCCTCAGATGCCTGCTGCACTAAGTCCAGAGCAAAAATCTGTCTGTCACCAACCTCTTCCCATCCAATGGGGGAATGGCATCTACATCCATACAATGCCTCATAGGCTGCCATCCCGATACTCTCATGATAGCTATTATTATAAGCGAACTCGGCTAACTACAGGTGGTCATCCCAGGAGCCTCTAAAATCCAGCACACACGTTCTCAACATATCCTCGAGGGTCTGTATAGTCCTCTCTGACTGCCCATCTGTCTAAGGATGAAAAGCGGTGCTAAAACTCAGTCGGGTCCCCAGTGCTTCCTGAAAATGTTCCCAAAAATGGGAAGTGAAGCGGGCATCCCTATCAGAAACAACGCTCACTGGTACACCATGTAGCCGTACTATCTCTCGAATATACAGGTTCGCCAACTGACTCAGTGTATCGGTAGCTCTCATAGCCAAGAAATGGGCGGACTTAGTCAACCGGTCCACAATAACCCATATGGCATCATAACCTCTACGGGTCCTCGGCAACCCCATCACAAAATCCATGGTGACATGATCCCACTTCCATGTCGGTATCGGTAGAGGCTGTAATAATCCTGCAGGCTTCTGATGCTCTACCTTCACTTGCTGACAAACGAGACACTTAGCGACATATTCAGCAATGTCTCTCTTCATTCCAGACCACCAATAAACCTTCCGAAGGTTTTGATACATCTTGGTACTTCCCGGATGTATCGTATACTTCGATGAGTGAGCCTCTGATAAAATCGTTCTCCTGATCTCAGGATCCTTGGGAATGCATACTCTGCCTCTGAACCTTAATAAGCCATCAGCACTCTGCTCAAAATCAATACCCACACCTGCACCGTCGATCGCTCTGCTGGGCTTGCCGAATACAACCAATCAATTCTGGCTCCAGTCTTAAACTAGCCATGATCTCAAGTCTCTCAGATCCAGGTGGGGTTACATCTAAACTGAGGTTCGCAAAGTGCTCTAACAATTCATGTTCCCATACCATCATACAAGACACTAACCCAAGGTTCTTTCTACTCAAAGCATCGGCAACTACATTTGCCTTACCCGGGTGGTACATGATTTCACAATCATAGTCCTTCAGGAGTTTGAGCCATCTTCTCTGTCTCATATTCAGCTCTTTCTATGAGAACAGGTACTTAAGGCTCTTATGATCTGTGAACACCTGAAATTTCTCACCATAGAGATAGTGGCACCATATTTTCAAAGCAAATACTACAGCCGCCAACTCCAAATCATGTGTCGGGTAGTTCCTCTCCTGATATTTCAACTGTCTCGATCCATAGGCAACTACCTTCCCATCCTGCATAAGCACACAGCCCAGTCCCTGGTGTGATGCATCCGTATACACCGAGAATCCTCCTGAGCTGGTAGGAATGGTGAGAACGGGAGCAGTGGTCAACCGACGCTTAAGCTCCTCAAAACTCCTCTCACAGGCCTCATCCCATACAAACTTAACATCTTTTCGTGTAAGGCGTGTCAATGGAGCAGCTAGTCTGGAGAAACCCTATACAAATCTCCGATAATATCCTGCCAATCTCAGAAAACTCCTGATCTCAGTTACTGTCTGGGGCAGTTCCCACTGTACAACTGCCTCTATCTTGGATGGATCCACCGATACCCCATCCTTTGACACAACATGCCCCAAAAATGAGATCTGTTCCAACCAAAAGTTACACTTGCTGAGTTTAGCATACAATTCTCTCTCTCGGAGGGTCTGCAGAACTATCCTCAAGTGCTCCTCATGATCTTCCCTGGACTTGGAATACACCAAAATGTCATCAATGAACACTATTACAAACTTATCCAGGTATGGCTTGAATATATCATTCATCAATGCCATAAATACTGCGGGAGCATTCGTCAATCCGAATGGCATCACCAAAAACTCGTAGTGGCCATAATGGGTACGAAATGCTGTCTTGGGTACATCTCCACTCCTGATCCTCAACTGATGATACCCTAACCGCAGATCTATCTTAGAAAATACTTCGGCTCCCTAGAGCTGATCCAACAAATCATCGATTCTTGGAAGGGGGTACTTGTTCTTAATGGTGGCCTTATTCAACAACCGGTAATCTATACACAGTCGGAGGCTTCCGTCCTTCTTCCTTACAAATAGAACCGGTGCTCCCCAAGGTGAGACACTCGGTCTAATAAACCCCTTCTCCAGCAACTCTTGCAGCTGTTTCTTCAGCTCTTCCAATTCTATCGGAGCCATTCTATAGGGTGATTTCGATATCGGCTCTGTACCAGGCACTAGCTCAATGCAAAATTCCATTTCCCTTTCAGGTGGTAGTCCTGGTAATTCATCCGAAAAGATATCAGGGTAATCCGTAATTACGGCTATGTCCCTAAATTTCGGGTGTGCCTCATCTATATCAACCACGTATGCAATGAACCCTTCACATTATCCTCTCCATCGTTAGTAACATAACCATCACTCCACCTTCAACATTTATCATAAACAATAATTTACCTCTCAAGCAATATGCATTTAAAATCATATTCCTCTATTTACAACAAACATGCTATTTTCATATCATTTCTTTTCATCAAAATTTACAATAAGATTGTCTAATCTTGAAAACATCAATGTTTTGGCATGACAATCCATCACAACACGATTGGTAGCCCACCAATCCATTCCCAAAATTACATCAAAATCATTCATATTCAATAAAATCAGATTGGCTATCATTTCCTTCCCCTCTATCTTTAACTTACAATCTGTACATACATGCTCAGTCAATTGACTATCATTCATGGGTGTGGAAATCATTAACATTTTATCCAATAATGTTGGTTTCACATGCTTCAATAATTCATGTGCAAAGGAAGGTGATATGAAAGAATGCGTGGCACCAGGATCAAATAATACCAATGCTTCTAAATCAATGATTCGGATGGTACCTTTAATCACATCAATCGAAGCATCTGCTGTGTCCGGATCTAGTGCATGTACTCTTCCTCTGCTCACACCCGCAGCCTGTTTCCCTTTCTCCTCAACTGTAGCCCTCCTCCTCGGGGCTGCTATCTCAACAGGAGCTCCCTCAGGCTCCTTGCCCTTCTGTGGGGCAGTCTCAATCATCTCATTGCAGAACCTCGATATATGTCCTGGCCTCCCACACCTAAAACACGAAACATGGGGCATCTAACATGGCCTAGTCCCATGGTATCTCCACATCTCCTACACTGATCCGTGGTAGGTTGTGGTCCTCCAATAGTTATACCCCTCGGTGCAGTCAAGGCTGGGTATACGGGAGGTCTAGCAGCTCTCTCCTGCACCTCCTCGATCTTAGGTCTCTTCTCAAAATACCTTGGGCCTCCTTTCCTGGCCACTCTATCCTTCCCGGATCTCTTACGGTCTCTGTCCTTTCTAACACTGATTCTCCCAAGCTCGGAGGCATTTCACTCAAAATCTTGCTTACACAACTGAGCCTTATGTACAGCCTCCTCATAAGTCACAATGTCGAAGGGAGCTAGCTTAGTCCGAATGGCCAATCTAAATCCATCCATGAACTTCTGTATCTTTCGGGTCTCACTACCCATCGTGTCCGGGTCATATCTCCCCAAGGACATAAACTTGGACTCATACTCGTCCACAGTATGGTTCCCCTGAACAAAATTCATAAATTCCATCCGCAGTTTCCTCTGTGTGATAGCTGGAATATACTGTCTTCTGAAGGCCTCCAAGAATATCTCCCATGAAATCTCGGAGTGTCTAGCCCTCAAAATAGCTTCGGTGGATCTCCACCAGTGCTTTGCCTCGCATTTCAACATGAACACGGCAAAGGCTACCTTCTCAGCTGAAGTGCATCGAAAAAACCTATATAGTTTCTCCATCTCATACACCCAATCCTCCGTAACCACTAGGTCCTTCACCCCTATAAACACTGGGGGTTTTAGCGCTTGAAACTCTCGCAACCTGCTTAAGTCGCAGTCATACCCCAAATCACTACCGCTCTGTTGTGGAGCGATAGGAGAAGCTATATCCTGGGCTTGAGGTGGTGTAGCAGTAGCAGTCTCTGTAGTCTGAGGTCTCTCCGCCTCTACAGCTGCCTGTTCAGTAGTAGGCTGTGCCGCGGGACCTCGTCTATCACTGGCACCCAACGCATGCATGACTATCTCCACCAAATTCTCAATACCCGCTCTAACCTAGCGAAGCGAGCCTCAATATCCTCTGCTCTCTCAGCAGGATTCGGTGGAGCCTGTTCAGTTTGTGGCTCAGCACAGCTCTCAGGCCTACCTCTACGGCCTCTAGCACGTGCTCTCACCCCTCTACCTTTGCGTGTAACTGGCATAGTGCCTAACTTCCTGTATTATAATAATTTATTAAGCTCAATCCATCACGATATACACAGTTATATCTAAACAAAAGCACAGTACTACGGGGATGTACTTTCCTACATTTTATTAGTGACTCACATCAGGCCAACACAGCTCTGATACCAATCTCTGTCACGACCCATTTCCATTCTCTTTAACCGAAAATCACTAAAAAATTTTCGCGTTTTACTGTTACCTTACCCGGTCGTGAACTAACTCACCACACACTGTTGGGCTGTGAGTCAATAATAAACTCCACATCTCATTCATTCTTAGTTAAATAAAACGATGTCATACATTTGCATTTAATCTTGTACTTATACAAAAGCATGTTTTACTGACATCTACATCCCCCATAATTATAACTCAAAGAATACTGTGCTTTTACATTGTTTAGATACAAAAAGAATCACTGTGTATATACCTCTAAGCGATGGAGATGCAGCGGAGTCCAAAATACCATGTCTCAGTCCTCACTAGGCTACTATGCACGCTCTGTAGGGGGAAATAGAGAGGGATGAGCAACCACACGCTCAGTAAGGCAATAATGCAAGCATGGTAGATAACTACTCTATCTACATGTTGATAGTGTTATGCATAAGTCGTTCATATAGGAGCATGAGGAAGTAAAACTATGCCATGTGAGTATACATATATATCATGTATTAAAATCATGTACATTGGCATATAAAACATGGTAAAAACATCATGTATAAATCATCTCATGCTGAATCTCATTTAAATTCATAAAAAGGGCAATTCATTAAGAAATCTCCTATTTAAACCCACGTCATAAAACTTTTTCTCAAACACATACAATCTCATCACATCAATTCACAATCACAACCTCATTTTCATTTCACAAATCAATTCCACGAGGCTCGACCCCTCCTTCGGGTCTACCTTAAACAATCGCAAATCACACTTAGAAATTTAAAATCATGTTGTAGTAAGTAAATCAAGCAAGGAGACAGGTTACTATATCTCAAGTGACTACGTTGGCCAATCATCACATATCATCCCAGGCCACACGGATCGGGGTGTGCGGGGTATCATGCTGGCACGAAGGTGGGTCAGTTCTCCGCCAGACTTTCTCAAATCAAGTAACTACCACGCGGTACATCGTACTCCATGTGATATACACGGTACATCGTACTCCGCGGACCCATAACATGGTTGGGGGTGCCTGCCGTAGGTCTTATCTACCCCATACCAAGTGTAACCTTTATAGTCTCAAGAGCGCGTGGGAGTAACCTCAATACCAGGTCTTAGCCCCTCATGGCCTTGCTCGCCCCTGTTGGGTTCCCTGATTCAGGTCCTAGCCCCTCACCCTCACCCCACTCAAGAGGTCTGTTAGGCCTGTTGGGTTCCCTGAATGGATTATGTCAGGTCCTAGCCCTTCACCCCACTCAAGAGGTCTGTCAGGCATGTTGGGTTCCCTGAGTTAATCCGTATCTCTCACCACGGCCTCATACATACCACAGTGTGAAAATCGGCGCGAGCTATCCTCTAGCGCTGCATGCATCAAAACCAATCACTTCGTACGAGCAACGCTCTAGTACGTCATTTATGCATAAAATATGAAGAAACCACGTACGAGCATAGCTCCAGTACGGTTATATGCATAAGAAAAACCACTCAAAACCAAGTACGAGCGTAAGCTCCAGTACGGTTTATAAAACATCCTCACAATTCAAATCAAAGTGCGAGCTAAGCTCAAGAACGTATCACACAAGTGAAAACACAGAAATCCAGCGCGAGCGAGGCTCTAGCGCGACTTATGTCATGCAAATACGATAGGCGGCTCATACACAATCAAACAATCCCGGTAATCGGGTTTAGCACTTCACAAATGCTTTTCCACAACATCAATAAAACACTAGCCGGCCCATATACAAGCTTGCGTAAAACCAAGTAATTCCGTTTTGAAAAACATCAAAACATTAGATTTATGCAATTATTAGCCTTACTATCCCATTTTATACATCCATATAAAACCAAATCATCCAATATTCACAACTATTTTCGCATACCAAACAACCAATTTCTCAAACGTTCATGCATTTCATAAATACCCTATAATCCCGTAAATTACGAGCAGCTACCTCTATATACTTACAGAATTTCTTTACCTGGAATCGCAATGCGTGATTCCACTTCCTTAAGCTGCTTACTCGTACGGTTCGATTCGTCTTCAACAACTTTCGAGACTGCACACAATCATATTTCACATTATATTCGATCCATATAGTGCAACCCTTGTGCTTGCTATAGTCAATTTAATCTATAGCCTCTATTAACGCTTATGAGGCCTCGTTTCATTACTTTACACAAAACTCGAGTCTATGGATTCTTTTAGGCCTATTAACTCATTCCAAATTGATATTAAATCGATATCAAGCTCATAGTGTTCATATTTCATTGATTTCCTCACTATGGCATTTGTCAAGCATTTACATGCTCATTTTCATAATTTCACTTAAACCCACATTATAACTCCACATAACCATTCCAAATCACCCACATTACTCATTTAACAACTTATCATAACCCATAAACCACCAACTCCCCAAATCATACTTTCTCACACTAGAGGCATTCCATTTTCTAGGTTACATTAGTTTCTAACACAACCTAGGTGATTCCATCCATACATACTCATGCCGAACAACTCCAAAATCAATTAAATAGACAATGTACTTTGATTGGAGTGTTAGAATCTTACCAAATATGATTTTTCTTCTTGTTCTAAATGTCAATGCCCTTATCTCCTTCAATACCCACAATGGGATTTTGGGTTCCAACTATGTTGTTCTCTTCCTCAAGATGAACAACTTAATGTCTAATGGTCTCCCCTCAATTCTTGCTGGAAATGGCTGATTTTAGAGAGAGAAAGTTAGGTTTTTGGGTTAGAATTGGAAGATTGGTGTTTTTCCCGAAATTTTTAGATTTTCAGTCCTCCTTATATAGAAATAGCTTGGGGAGATCGATCTGGTCCAAGAGGAGATCGATCTGGTCCCCCTTAAATCTCTCATTTTCACGAAATTTTAAGCATGAGATCGATCTGTCGAAGCATGAGATCGATCTGGTCCCAAACAGAGAGCTAAGGAGATCGATCTGGGTGCTTGAGGATCGATCTTTTCATCACAGAATGCTTAGGAGATCGATCTGGCACCATTGGAGATCGATCTGCTCTATTTCATTGCCCAAATAAGAGCATTATAGCTCTTCCAGATCGATCTCTCATCCTATGAGATCGATCAGGCCTTCATACTTTCCAGATTTCCTGCAGTTTCCTTGCTGCAACTCACACCAACACATCCTTAATCTGCTGCCATGGCGATTTTCTCATCTATCCACCTTTATAACTTAAAAATGGCATCCATTCATACCTTATGCACATTGAAACTTGTGTGCATTCATTGTATGTCCAAAGGTATACTATATATAACCAAATGGAAGCATTTATATTCTTGCAGCTTCCATCCATTTACCACGCTACCCATTTTGAGTTTCAATCACATCCATCACTCATAAGAACTCATTTCTTCATATTTATACTCAATGGAACTTGTTTGTACGTTACAAATCATATTACACATACATACATTGAATCCATGGACTTACATCGATCATACTTTACATTACAAGTCCATTCACATTCATTACACATTACAACTTTACATATACGGGGTCTCACATTTAGAGCCTATTTTTTGATGTGGTCTCTACTGTGGTACTCATTCAGGAGATAGGTCACTTTTATTTCAACATTCAAGTTGTGTTTTCCCTTGTTTTGCATTTGTTCTTCTCGGTACTTTCAATTTTTATTGGTTTCTACTTGTTGCTGGCCAGTGATAAAGGTGGCTGAGCTGATGTCATTCGGTGCAGCAGAGAAGCTACCACACGGTTGCAGGGACAGAAGAACACCTACTTCCACTCTGTTCTGCTCTGTTTCCATTCTTTTTTACTGTTCATTTGGTTTGTTTTGTTGTTGTTTTTATTCTACATTAATTTCTCGTTTCCAATTATAGTGTGAGGCATAGGATCATTCAAATTGGAATGTATGAATTAAAATAGTAGCTGGCAAATCAGAGAGAGTCTGAGCTGAGCTACATGGCAAGCGAGCAAGGTGACAAGAGATCCTCTTCTAATACTGCATTTGTTGCTGTCTATGCCCCGTTCTGCTGTGCTGCTAGGACGTGTGCAGTAAAGAGGCAGAACATAGCTGCTGTACAGGTGGTATCGAGCAGAGAACAGTTGGCTGGATTCGGCTAAGGGTATTGCTGGGACTGTTGGAGCAAGGGTGATTGCAGAGACAGGACTGTAGCGTTACTGGGATGTGCTGAGCAAGGCCACTGTGCAGGGGGAATGATAGGCGCTGCATGTTGACAGGATTTCTGATCTAGTACCTGCATGTACTGAAGACAGACACGAGTAGGATGGTGGCAGCAGTAGTATACAGAGTGTAGGACATGCTGGAGCAGACAAAGAAGAAACTTACATAGTACAGTGCACGGTCGGGCAAAGAGCAAATGATAAATTTGGTTAAGGCCATGTTTAGCTTTTCAATTCGGTCATATATCTAGTTTTCATACATAACTATTACTTTATTTCTATTATCCCTTTTAATTTTATTTGTTAGCTTAGATTAGAGTCTTAATTCAATTTGCATGTTAGTATTCTTGCTTAGTGGTATAAAACTTAGTTTTAATTTGGAATTAAGAGTTAAATTTAGTGTTTAGTAGTGCATAATTAAAATTAGTAGTAGAATTATTTTATGTAATTTTAAGTTAGTTTGACTTTGAAATTAAAAATCCAAAAATATTAAGTTCTCAGGAATTGTGTAAAACAGAAAAGAACACAACTGCTAAAATTACACACTCAACCTGTAACATCATCAACGTGAAAAACCATCATCATCGGATTGCTCTAAATCCATCTCTTAATGCCATAGTTCCACATTGCCATTTGATGTGGAACAATGCCTAGCATTTGTCCACATCAAAGCACCAAAACCAAACAGCATAGATGAACAAAGAGCCAAGGTACCGAATGCACAATGACAGCTAACGAAAAGGAAAAAATAAAACTAACATGGGAAGCAAATC
This sequence comes from Firmiana major, assembly GCA_033439115.1. Lineage (NCBI taxonomy): Eukaryota > Viridiplantae > Streptophyta > Magnoliopsida > Malvales > Malvaceae > Firmiana > Firmiana major. The sequence continues at coordinate 37,884,469 of CM065909.1, forward strand.
GAAAATCATTGAACAAAAACAAAGCAAAATAAAACTACAAATGGGAAGCAAAAATCGAGAGATACCACTAGGAAAAATATGCTATGAAAGTGAAACTTGAAAAATAAAAGAGCTAATTTTTAACATACCGAGAAGCTTGGAATGATGAATTGATTGCCATGAATTAGAAAATATCCAATAGAAGAACATCAAAATGAAATGAACAGTGAAAAATAAGGAAAATGCTAACCTTCGGGAAAGTTTAAAACAATCAAAATAAAACAAGAAAACTATTCTACCTCCACTACTCCTACTCCTAAATTAGATTTACTTCTACTCATAACTTACATTTACTTCTCTTTTGTCATCCTTTCCTATTTATAAACACAATAGGGGTAAAATTGTAATTTTTACATCCTTAATGAGTTGGCTTTTTTTGGCCACTTGTCTTCACACCATTAGCTCCTTGAAAAGATATTTCCATGTCATCGGTCTTCTTGTCCAATTAGATGTGCTATGTGGCATGACTCGTATTTTTCGCGTGGCTTAATCTCGATTTTAGCCCAATTCCGATCCATTTTCTACCGAAATATTCAAAATTCATCCGGATTTAATTTATCTGCAAACATGAGAATTTTAATTAAAGAAATGGGATAATTAACAAAATAAATTGGGGATTTAAATAATTAATTAGTAAATTAAGCACAAATAATTCTAAAAATATAGAATTATCACACCCCCAAACTTGAGTTTTTGCTTGTCCTCAAGCAAAACAAAATGATTGTAGGAATGACAAGTACAAAACACAACAATTTTCCCAATATCATCCTTAAAGAAAAAGTACAGACTATGAAATCAAAGACTCACAATTACAAGTCCAGCACTTAGAATTATTCAATCATAAGTCCTAACCCAAATTGGACTCCTTGTGAGTGTGTGAAAAATGTCTAAGTCACTTCAGAGTACATTATCCAGATCAGATTATGCAACACAGTGAATGCAAAGTCATTGACATGTGAACATTCCCGTAAGTTTGCTTTTCACTTCTCTCTCCACTAATGTAGTCACACTTAACTAAAGATCATTAGGACTTCATTAGGCTTGTAATGTAAGGCTAGGGCTAAGGTATGATAAAGTCTATTTAGGTTTAATTACCCCTTAACATGTATTACTTCTAGGATCTTAATGTAAGAGCTCAAATCATTTCCCCCAAACTTATTTATTTTATTCTATTTTTGTATTTTCTTCTTTCCTATTTTCTTTTTCTTTTTCTTTCTTTTTCATCATTTTTTTTTATACATACTCTTTCACTATCACTTAATACCCATATAGCTCACAATATATCCCAATGACTTTTCATGCTTTTGGGGTAAGGGATAGGAACAAAGTATTTAAGCTAAGGAAAATAACGCGAATATATTTACAGAGAAAAGCTTATATGGCCCAGATGGGTGACTAGGGGTAGAATATGTACAAAGAATGCTAGAAAGGCTCAAACGATCCAAAGATGGCCTAAATCATCTCCCTAATCAAGTGTGATCTAATATTTCACCTCGAGATCAGATCAAACAAATTCTAGAATATGATGCACAAAATCAACTGAACAAATGCAGTCCTATGTACACATAAGCTTTCTCTAAATAAATATACTGATTCATGACATAACATGTGCATAAGATGAGGCAATCGCAATCAGAATCAAGACAAATTCATGAATTCAAGTTCATGCTTTTCATACAAACATGCTTCTCATTCAATCAAAGTAAGACTAAATTATGGGGTCATATCATCAGAATATGGGAAAACTACATGCTAAGCACTAAATCATCCCAAAATCAAGTAATTTAAGCTCATATTATCAAAAAACTTTTAAAAATTCTTTCTCAGATTTTCAAAAAAATTTTAAAATTTTTTCCAATTTTTCACAAAATTGCTCAAGTGATATCCCCTCCCTCAAACTTAAAGTGTACAGTATCCTCAGTGTGCAGATAATATAAGAATTTAAGCTCGAGAATAAAGTACTCCCCTTTCTGATGATGATGAACAACTGAAGCTTGATTGAAAGCATAAAATTAGAAAATAAACCTGCAAAATAAACAAAGAAAGAAACAACATAAAAGAAAAAGAAAAACGAACTATAAACAAAGTGAAAAGAAAAACACAGCCACTTCAAATGCAGCTGAAGAAGATAACACTCAGCAGCAGGGCGAAGAGTAGGAGGATTAGCCAAAATGATGACAGAATGTTAACAGTTAAATCCTCTTGAGCCCTATCTACTTCCTTCTTTCTCTCAGATATTATATGCTTAAGCCTTATATTCTCCTCAATCTCCATCTTAAAAACTCTTGAGAGTCATCAGGGAGCTTCAAAGGTTTGAAAACATTAAACTTTACTTCCTGATCTTGGACTCTCATCGTTAACTCCCCCTTTTGTACATCAATTACTGTTCTACCAGTAGCTAGGACAGGTCTACCTAGTATAATGGGGACTTCCCTGTCTTCCTCCATGTCCAAAACAATAAAATCCGTAGGGAAAATAAACTTGTCCACCTTTACTAAGATATCCTCAATGACCCCCTTCGGATATTTAATTGATCGATCAGCTAACTGGAGGGTCACTGTGGTGGGCTTGGTATCCCCTATTCCTAACTTATGATAGATAGATGATGGCATCAAATTTATACTAGCTCCTAAATCGCACAGGGCTCTACCAAAGAATAAATTTCCAATAGTGCAGGGTATGGTAAAACTCTCGAGATCTTTGAGCTTGGGGGGTAATTTTCTTTGGATAATGGCACTACATTCATCAGTTAAGGCCACCGTCTCATATTCTTCCAATCTCCTTTTCCTAGAGAGGATATCCTTTAGAAACTTCACATAACTTGGCATTTGCTCTAAGGCATTTGCAAAAGGAATGTTGATGTGAAGTTTCTTAAAAACCTCAAGAAATTTAGCAAATTGTCGTTCCAGCTTTGGATCTTGGAATCTCTAAGGAAAAAGTACTGGTGGTCTAACTAGAGGCAATGTAGTGGGAATCTGTGTAGAATTAGAGGACGAGGAAGGCAATGAAGAAGAAGAAGGTATAGATGAAGAAGTGCCTAGCTTGGATTCTTTTGCAGCTTGATCCTGATGTTCCTGCTCTTTCTGAGCTGCTTCTTTAGAACTTATCGATTCTTCAACTATGTGTTGTTCAGGTTAGGACTTAACTTATGGCTCATCTAGCTCTTTGCTGCTCCTAAGGGTGATGGATCTTACATGCTCTATACCCTCCCTTTGCCTAACAGGATTAGCTTCAGTGTTATTAGGAAGGGTCCCTTGAGGACATTGGCTAAGAGCATTTGCTATTTGTCCTACCTGAACCTCTAAGTTCTTAATTGAAGTAGCTTGATTTTGCAGGATCGTTGAGAACATTTCCTCAAGTGAGGGCTTCTTCTCAGCTGCTGGTGCTGGTATATGCTGTGGCTGGATAGGTGGTGGTGGTGGTGGTGGCTGATGGAAGTGAGGTGGATGATGTTGAAATTGAGGTAGGGATGGTTGATGAGGCGGATGATATGGATATTACGGCTGTGGTGGTACATGAACCGGTGGAGCTTGAAAACTAGGGGGTTCTATAGGTCTAGAACTAAAATATTTCCCTTGGTTTTGGCTCTAGGAAAAGTTAGGATGGTTCCTCCACCTTAGGTTGTAAGTGTTTGACAAGGGGTTGTTTTGTTGCTTAGGAGGGGCAACGTACTGAACTGATTCTAAGTTAAGTGGACACCTATCTACAGAGTGGGTACCACTACACAGCTCGCAGGAAAGGAAAGGACTTTGGACAGAATACGCAGGGTTAGAACTAGTGGGACGATTATGTTGGGTACTGAGCGACTCTACCTTCTTCGTAAGATTAGCGATTTGAGAGGTCAAGGTAGACAATGTGTCGAGCTCATAAATACCCACCGACTTCTTTGGCATTTGCCTCTCTGAGGACCATAGATAATTGTTAGCCGCCATCTTTTCTAACTACTCGTAAGCTTCCTCCTCTATTTTACACATTAGCGCTCCACCCGTAGCAGCGTCAACAATGGTCTTATTTGGGCTTGTAAGTCCGTTATAGAAGGTTTGGACTTGCAACCACAAAGGTAGACCATGGTGAGGGCACTTCCTAAGAAGCTCCTTATATCGTTCCCATGCTTCGTAAAGAATTTCAGAGTTGTACTGAGCAAAGGAAGATATATTACTACGGAGTTGGGCCATTTTAGAGGGAGGGAAAAACTTAGATAGAAATTGATGGGCTAACTCGTCCCATGTAGAAATGGATCCTGGAGGCAAGGAGGTTAACCAGTGTCTCGCCCTATCCCTAAGTGAAAAGGGGAATAATCTAAGCCTAAGCGCATCATCAGATAATCCATTATGTTTGCAGGTGTTGCACAAGTCCATGAATTGCCCAAGGTGAGCATGTGGGTCATCGTGTGGAAACCCACTGAACTGTAAAGAAGTTTGGATCAGCTAGAGGATTGCTGGCTTAATTTCGAAGTTATTTGTAGGGATAGCTGGTGGCCTACTGCCGGAATAATATCCTCCAATCGACGGCATTGCGTAATCTCCAACGGTTCTAATTTCCATATTTTTTGCCATGGTGAATTGCAGCGGAGCTATAAATTTCCTAGAATCCTTTTGAATTTTTCTAAGTGTTCGTTCAATTTCAGGATCTAAAGGAAATCAATCGAAACTCCTAGCTCTACGCATGCAAACATTAGCAAGTCCTTAGAAAAAGTTTTAAGTTTTTTAATTTTTCAATTTTTTTATTTTAATTAATTATGAGAAAATTAACTAAACTAACTAAGGATCTAAATATTTACAACCTAAATATTTACAGGCTAGAATTACACCTAAGTATAGTTTCACCGATATTAATCAACGACTAATTAAAACTTCCCCGGCAACAGCGCCAAAAACTTGACATGCCTAAAAGGTATATGTCCGCAAGCGCACGGGTCGTACAAGTAATAATGGGATTTGTGTCTCGAGTTATAGTCCCACAGAGAAGTTGGTTAGCCTAATTAACTACCGGTTAATGTCACCCTAAGTATATTCTAGCAAATTATAAAATTAAGGTGGGTGATCTACATAGCTAGAATTAAAAATATTGAAAGCAATAAAATAATAAAAGCTATAAAATGAAGAAATTAAAATCGAACAAAATTACTTACAGTGCTCCATGCAATTAAAATAAAAAACCTACAAAAGAAATTAAAACAGTAAAAACTAATTAACGCAATTAAAATAAAATGCAACTATGAAAATAAAGCACTAAAATTAAACTACAATTAAACTAACCTAAAATGCAATTTTAAACTACTTAATCAAAATGAAATTTAAACTAAACTAAAACTTAATGAAAATAAAAACTAAATTAAAAATGCATGAAACACATTTAATCTAAATTAACTCTAAATGCCACTAATAAAATACTAAACCCAAAATACAATCCTAAACATATAATATAAAATCAACTACTAACTAAAAATTAACACTACAAATTAAATTAATATGCAAAGTTATTAAAACTAACCTACCAATTACTAACAACTAATTAAAAAGTAAAACAAATACAAGCATGAAATAACAAATTAGATGGCTAAACAAGGCCTTAACGAATTTAAATAATCCAAAGCCCTCCAAACACTGTTCACATGTCTTCTTTGTTTACTTTCCATTTCCAGGTGATGGCCTCGGGTTGTCCATTTCATTATCTTTCCAAATGCATGTTTATTTCCATACATTAACGTTTTTTGCTATTGTCCCTGCTGCACTCTGCATCTCGGTCTGCTCTCGTTCTGCTCCAGGCTACTGTTCTATGCTACTGCTGGGTTCCAGGCGCTATTCTCGGTTCTGTAATCTGCTGCTGTGTGGTTCTGCTTCTGCACCATTTCCTACTTCAGACTCCCTTCTCGGTTCTACTGCACTGGCTCTTACTTCTTTTTAGTTTTTCCAGGTGTGTCTCGATTCCAGGTTCCAGGTGCTCACGGGTTCAACTCATTCCAACTGCTGTCTTGGTTCCAGGCGCTATGCTGCACTCTGATTCTGCTGTTTCTACAATCTGCTGTTGATCAAGCTCCCAGCTGTTGTTCCTCGATGTATTGCTAACCATATCCAAAATAGTCGGGACTAAAGTGACAACAATCCAGCATTCTTCAGTAGCACTTAAAACAGGGGAGAATAGAGAAGAGTTTTTGCTAATGCTGCTGCTGGAAATACCCCGTGTCTCACTGCTACAGCCGACCGTGACATGAACTTCTACACCGAACAACTTAATGCATCCTTCTCACTATCCACCAGCAAGCCACGAACAACATTAAAGCAGAACTAAAATGCAGTAAATGAGATAGATATAATGAAAATGCAGTAAACAAACATTGGCAGCTATTACTCTAAATGCAGTAAAAAAAATGAGACATACATGCAAGTAAGAATCAAATAAAAATAAGAAGAACAAGAAAGCATAACAAAACAAGACATTAAAACCAAGAGGAATTGTGTAAAACAGAAAAGAAAACAACTGCTAAAATTACACACTCAACCTGTAACATCATCAACGTGAAAAACCACCATCATCGGATTGCTCTAAATCCATCTCTTAATGCCATAGTTCCACATTGCCTTTTGATGTGGAACAATGCCTAGCATTTGTCCACATCAAAGCACCAAAACCAAACAGCATAGATGAACAAAGAGCCAAGGTACCGAATGCACAATGATAGCTAACGAAAAGGAAAAAATAAAACTAACATGGGAAGCAAACCGAAAATCATTGAACAAAAACAAAGCAAAATAAAACTACAAATGGGAAGTAAAAATTGAGAAATACCACTAGGAAAAATATGCTATGAAAATGAAGCTTGAAAAATAAAAGAGCTAATTTTTAACAGAACCGAGAAGCTTGGAATGATGAATTGATTGCCATGAATTAGAAAATATCCAAGAGAAGAACATCAAAATGAAATGAACAATGAAAAATAAGGAAAATGCTAACATTCGGGAAAGTTTAAAACAATCAAAATAAAACTAGAAAGCTATTCTACCTACACTACTCCTACTCCTAAATTACATTTACTTCTACTCCTAACTTACATTTACTTCTCTTTTGTCATCCTTTCCTATTTATAAACACACTAGGGGTAAAATTGTAATTTTTACATCCTTAATGAGTTGGCATTTTTTTGGCCACTTGTCTTCACACCATTGGCTCCTTGAAAAGATATTTCCATGTCATTGGTCCAATTGGATGTGCTAGGTGTTATGACTCGTGTTGTCCGTGTGGCTAAATCTCGATTTTAGCCCAATTTTGGTCCATTTTCTACCGAAATATTCAAAATTCATCCGGATTTAATTTATCTGCAAACATGAGAATTTTAATTAAATAAAGGGGATAGTTAACAAAATAAATTGGGGATTTAAATAATTAATTAAGAAATTAAGCACAAATAATTCTAAAAATATAGAATTATCACTTTGCCCAGTTCGACTCTGAATCTCTTTACGAAGCATGGAAACGATATAATGAATTTCTTAGGAAGTGCCCTCACCATGGCCTACCTTTATGGCTGCAAGTCCAAACTTTCTACAACGAACTTACATGCCAAAATAGGACCATCGTGAATGCTGCTGCGGGTGGAGCCCTGATGTGCAAAACAGAGGAGGAAGCTTATGTGCTCTTGGACAAGATGGCAGCTAACAACTATCTATGGTCCTCGGAGAGGCAATTTCCAAAGAAGTTGGCGGGTATTTATGAGCTCGACACGCTGTCTACCTTGACCTCTCAAAACGCTAATCTTACGAAGAAGGTAGAGTCGCTCAGTACCCAGCATAATCCTTCCTCCAATCATAATCCTGTTTATTCTGTACAAAGTCCTTTTATTTCCTGCGAGCGATGTAGTGGTACCCACTCTGTAGATAGGTGTTCGCTCAACTTAGAATTGATTTAGTATGTTACCCCTTCTCAAACGCAACAGAACAACCCTTTTTCAAACACCTATAATCTAGGGTGGAGGAACCATCCTAACTTCTCCTGGAGCCAAAACCAAGGGCAAACTTCTAGCTCTAGACCTGTAGGACTCCCTGGTTTTCAAGCTCCACTGGTTCAGGTACCATCATAGCCCTAATTTCCATATCATCCGCCTCATCAACCATCCCCACAACAATTTCAACATCATCCATCACCACCACCAGTTATGCAGCCTCAACTTTACCACGCACCAGCAGCTGAGAAGAAGCCCTTGCTTGAGGAAATATTCACGACTATCCTACAAAATCAAGCTGCCTCAATTAAGAATTTAGAAGTTCAGGTTGGACAGATAGCCAATGCTCTTAGCAAACGTCCACAAGAGACCCTTCCTAGTAGCACTGAAGTTAATCCTGTTAAGCAAAGGGAGGGTAAGGAACATGTTAGATCTATCACCCTTAGGAGTGACAGAGAGCTAGATAATCCATAAGTTATGTCCAATCCTGTTAAGCCCACAGTGGTAGAGCCCTTAGGGTCTAAAGAGGCAACTCAGAAAGAACAAGAACATCAGGATCAAGCAGCAAAAAAATCCAAGCTAGGCACTTCTTCATCTATACCTTCTTCTTCTTCATTGCCTTCCTCGTTCTCTGATTCTACATAGGTTCCCACTACATTGCCTCTAGTTAAACCACCATTACCTTTTCCTCAGAGGTTTCAAAACTAAAAGCTTGATAAAAAATTCACTAAATTTCTTGAGGTTCTTAAGAAACTTCACATCAACATTCCTTTCGCCGATGCCTTAGAGCAAATGTCAAGTTATGTGAAGTTCCTGAAGGATATCCTCTCGAGGAAGAGAATACTGGAAGATTATGAGACGGTGTCCATAATTGGGGAATGTAGTGCAATTATCCAGAGGAAATTACCCCCAAGCTCAAAGATCTCGAGAGTTTTACCATACCATGCACTATTGGAAATTTATTCTTTGGTAGAGCCCTGTGCGATTTAGGAGCTAGTATAAATTTGATGCATTTGTCTATCTATCAGAAGTTAGGAATAGGAGATGCCAAGCCTACCACAGTGACCCTCCAGTTGGCTGATCGATCAATTAAATATCTTAAGGGGGTCATTGAGGATGTGTTAGTAAAGGTGGACAAATTTGTTTTCCCTATGGATTTTATTGTTTTAGACATGGAGGAAGACAGGGAAGTCCCCATTATACTAGGTAGACCTTTCCTAGTGACGAGTAGAACTTTAATTGATGTACAAAAGGGGGAGTTGACTATGAGAGTCCTAGATCAGGAAGTAAAGTTTAATGTTTTCAAACCTTTGAAGCTCCCTGATGACTCTCAAGACTGTGTTAGGATAAAGGATATAAGGCTTGAACACAAGAAATCTGAAAGGATGAGGGAAGTAGATAAAGTTAAGGAGGATTTGACTGTCAATATTTTGTCACCACACTGGCTGATTCTCCTACTCTTTGCCTTGCTGCTGAGTGTTGTGTTCTTTAGCTGCATTTGAAGTGGCTTAATTTTTCTTTCCACTTTGTATATAGTTCTTTTTCTTTTTCTTTTCTGTTGTTTCTTTCTTTATTTTGCAGATTTCTTTTACAGCATTACCTTTTCAATCAAGCTTTGATTGTTCATCATCATCAGAAAGGGGAGTACTCTGTTCCTGAACTTTAATGTTTATATTATCTGCACACTGAGGACACTGTGTACTTTAAGTTTGAGGGAGGGGATATCACTTAAGCATTTTTCAAAAATTTGGACAAAAATTGAAAAACTTTTTAAATTTTCTTTCGAAAATATGAGCTTAAATTGTTTGATTTTGGGATGATTTAGTGCTTAGCATGAAGTTTTCCCATATTCTGATGATATGACCCCATGATTAAGTTTGACTTTGATTGAATAAGAAGCATGATTATAGGAAAAGCATGAAGTTGAGTTTTTGAATTTGTCTTGATTCTGATTGTGATTTCCTCATTTTAAGCACATGTTGTCAGGACCCCAGTTTCAATCCTTGACTTTAACCAAAAACCACAATAAATTTTTCGCATTTTTAACTTACCTTTCCTATCTTCACTGGTTGGGCTGTGATTCGATGTCAGAGTCTTCACTTACCATAATATCCATTCTCATACATACATGTCAATATATTAATTCTGACTGTAGCTGCCTTTATTATTCATGTAAGATTTTATAAAATCTAATACGATTACATTCCCCATAATATATAATGTATACATCACTGTGCTGTTTCTATGTTTAGATACATGACTGTACATAATAAGTATACCTGATGAATCGATAGGAACTAGCAGTGGACTCTGGGACACTCTCCCACGATAACTCTCGCTCTACTGACGCTCTGTAGAGAGCTGTAAAAAAAAGGGGGGTGAGCATAACGCGCTCAGTAAGGAAATCAGGCAAGCAAGTAGATATCCACACTATCTACTTAAAATAGTGCTATGCCTTGAAAACATTATTTCCTTAACTCACTTTAAAAGCATGTCTTGAAATATAATATATATACTTGTACAGAATAAATCCCATGTACAGAAATCATGCTTTATTTCTCAAATATAGGCATGTAGTGCAAAACAATGCATTGCATATAAATCATGCCTTTATGTAAATCATGCCATGTATATTTAAATCACAATAAATATGGCATCAAATGATTCACAACACAAATCGGAGTCCGACCCATCCCTCAGGTCTGTCCGCAGTTTAAATCAGTCAATCAATGTGATATATCATGTGAGACTCTGTGGTAAATACAAATAGTATCCTGGATTATGATCATATCCTAAAATGTGATCCCAAGCAACACAGATCTCGGTGTGCGGGGCATCACTGCTGTAACGGGAGGATGGTCAGTCCAATGTCAACCGCCAGCTACGTAACACACGGTACAGCGTACACCTCGTGCCCCGGGCACGGTACAAAGTACACCCGTGGACCCTCACAGCCAGGGTCTTTAGCCCTCGAAACCATGGAAATCCTCATAGCCAGGGTCTTTAGCCCTCGAAACCATGGAATTTAGTATACCACGTCTATATCAACCTCATGCGGATATCCTCTCTAGCTATGACACACAGTCACACAAGGAATCAGGCATGGGTTTCAACATGTATTACATATCACATACAGTGTGCGTCTTGAGTGCGACTCACAGTCGTTACTCCGCTCAACACTGTTTCACATCATAAAACTCAACTCTAGTGCGAGCAATCTCTAGCAACTAGGTCAATGCATAGTTTATGTATTAAATCAAGTACGAGCAATAGCTCCCAGTACTATGCTATGCACAATATCAAAATCAAGTACGAGCAATCGCTCCCAGTACTATGTCATGTATAAACCATGAAGAATCGAGTACGAGCCACGCTCTAGCACTCTGTCATGCATATATCATTCAAAGCTGAGTACGAGTAAAACTCCAGTACTCTATCATGCATGTCATGAAAATCTAGTGCGTATCAAAATCCAGCACTATGTATGTGGAAAACATATGAATCCCAGTGCGAGCTATGCTCTAGCACGATTCATTCTCACATAATATGATAGATGGCTATTTAAAAGGGATTGTTAACAAAATAGTAAAATCAGCACTAAAATTGTGCTTAAGTCATATCAACCTTAAAATCATTAGCCCATCTATTTATTTTCATGCTAATAGCATTTAAACACTCACAATAGTTTTTTCCATGCTTTTTTTGCAACTTCTCACAAAAGTTGACTTTTTGACTAACTAGTGGCAAAATTGTAATTTGCCACTATCGGGTCGCAATAATTATTATTCACTTTCTCTGACCCTCAGAGTTTTTAAGTGAATGCAGAAGCAGTTGAAAATACGTGCAGGTATCTCTAACTACTCGCAAAAGTCCCTTACCTCGGATCACGTCTCGTGACCTCACTTCCTCGGTGCTGCTAATTCCCGCAGTCCGATCAGCTCTCAATGTAAACTCCGGAGTTGTAAATAACCATTCCTCAGGTTCATTATAATTTTCCTACTGTATTACACATTAATACAGTTAAATTTCCCTTAATGGGCCTTAAAAATCCTTAATGGGCCTAACTAGGCCTTAAGTCCATTTTCATTTCACTATTCATTTTTGTTGGGCCTATTGGGCTTGTGGGGCCCACCAACTCTTATTGGGCTTGTCTTAGGCCCATTACACCCTATTGGGCCTAAAAATATTGGGCTTGGCCCATTGGGTCTCTCGGCCACATGCCTTGGCCGAGAGCTAGCCATTCTCGGTTTCCACCATGGCATGCCATACATGCCTATTTTCTAGCCATTTCCACTTAGGCATTTTCACAAACACTTGGTAGGCAACATTACCAATCATCCTATAGTTCATTTAGGCATTTTATCAAACACCTTTGGTTGCCAACAATTTACATGTATTAATTAATCAATTTGATTAATTCTAATTATACCATTAACATTAATACATGTGTACTAATCCATTTATGTCTTAAAATCCAATTGACATATTTTAATATCTCATTGATCACTCTCGGCCTAACCCTCTTCATGGTGATTTAATATGTTTCAATGCTTAAAACATATATCAACATACTTAAAATCATTCATACATTAACATATATGAAATTGGAAATTAGAAAATATACCAATTGTTGTGTTCACCCTTTGGCCGAAATTTGGAGGCTCTCGGTTTGCACTCTATGGCTCCTTGATAGCCAATTCCAACATATGTTAATCTCCTTTAAATTTGGAACAACTTCCATAAAGAATGCAAGTTCCAAATATGTCTAATTCCTAGTGATTTCTAGTGAGAGAAAGCTTGAATGGTTATGTTTCAATGGTGTTCTTCTCTAGCCGGAATTGTGTGATGAAGATGACCAAGGTGTGGCTGCATTTATAAGCCACTTACTTAGCCATTAAGCCTTACTTTTCAGCCACTATGCTTGACTTTCCAAATCTGAACCATGAGTCACCTTATGAGTCACCTTATGAGTCATAGTTAACTTTAACTATAGTTAGATATTTATCTCATGGGCTTTTCCAATTGGGCTTCTCGGTTTGGGCTTTCCTAATGGGCTTTCGGGCTGAAATTTTTACTATACCTCGGGCCTTTTATTGTCTCAAAATTTGGCCGATCAATTGGTCCAACAATTTGGTCTAAAGGACCTAAAAATTTCGATATACCTTTAGTATACCTTAATGGGCTTTAAAATTTTCACCGTAGGCCCATTTCGTTTTTAACCATTAAATTTATTCCGGAATCCTTCCGAATAAATTTTCCTTACTTTCGGGGATGATTATCTTGTATTCTGGCCAAGAATATTTTTCCCCAAATTTTTCTCCACACTTAGGTTAATTTCAAACCTTGATTAGTCAACTATGGTAAAAGTCCACTTTTTTAACTATAGTTGATTTTTTCTTTAACCATTGACTAAGTTGACTTTTTCTTAAAATTTCGAAAGTGTTATATATCATGTCTTACACTCTCGTCTTTATATTCCAACAGCTCCCGGTGGATAATTTCACCCGAAACTCCTTTTCTCGCCGAAAAGGTCCATTTTACCCTTTTTAGCTTTTACACTCGTTTTGTATGTTCGGGTCTAAATCAAGCTGACTTTCCTTCATGAGCTCTCTACGCTCTCTTATTTTAAGTTCTTATTTTCAGTCAGAATGATTTAGAATGACTCGGTTTAGCCTGTGATACTTATCATCCACATTAGGCATTTTATGTAGCTTTTGCGTGTTAATTCATTTCATTAACACTTTAAATCTAGTAAATACTCTTCTTATGATTCAACCATAATTACATAGTGTTCATACACATAGGAATCATAAGGAAATAAGCTACAAAAATCCGGGTCTGACAATCCTCCCCCACTCAAAAAATTTGGTCCTCCAAATTAGAACCAAGTCAGTCCTCAAATAGGTGAGGGTACTTCTCTCGCATCAGACTCTCTAGCTCCCAAGTAGCTTCCTCTGAAGTATGATGCTGCCAGAGAATCTTCACTAATCCGATAGTCTTCGATCTCAATACCTTCTCCTTCCTATCCAATATCCGAATCGTCTCTCTACATATGATAAGTCCTCTCGGAGCTTCAAAGGCTCATAACTAATCACATGTGACGGATCTGGGTGATACTTCCGAAGCATCGATATGTGGAAGACGTTGTGGACACCTGATAAGTCCGGTGGCAATGCCAACCTATACGCCTTATCTCCCACTCGATCAAGTATCTTAAAGGGTCCAATATAACGAGGATTTAGTTTCCCTCTCTTCCCAAATCTCGCTATGCCCTTGGAAGGAGAAACTCTCAAAACACGGATTCACCAACTGCAAACTCTAGTGGCCTACGTCTCCTGTCAGCGTAACTCTTCTGTCTGCTCTGAGCTGTCCTCAGTCTCTCTACTATCAAGCGGACATCCTCAGATGCTTGCGCAACCAAGTCAAGAGCAAAAATCTTACGGTCACCCACTTCTTCCCATCCAATGGGGGAACGACATCTACGGCCATACAAAGCCTCATACGGTGCCATCCCGATACTCGAATGATGACTGTTGTTGTAGGCGAACTCGGCTAGTGGCAGGTGGTCATCCCAGGAGCCTCGATAGTCTAGCATACATGCTCTCAACATGTCCTCCAGAGTCTGTATAGTCCTCTCTGACTGACCATCTGTCTGAGGATGGAAAGCGGTGCTCAAACTCAAGTGGGTTCCCATAGCTTCCTGAAAATGTCCCCAAAAGTGGGATGTGAAGCGGGAATCCCTATCAGAGACTATGCTCACTGGTACACCGTGTAACCTCACTACCTCGCGTACATACAGTTCTGCTAATGAACTCAGAGTATCGGTAGCTCTCATAGCTAGGAAGTGGGCTGACTTCGTCAGTCTATCAACGATCACCCATATAGCATCGTGATTCCTGCGGGTCCTCGGTAAACCCATCACGAAATCCATGGTGATATGCTCCCATTTCCATGTCGGTATAGGTAGAGGCTGCAATAACCCTGCAGGTTTCTGATGCTTTACCTTCACCTGCTGACATACGAGACACTTTGCCACGAAGTCTACTACATCTCTCTTCATACCCGACCACCAGTATACCTTCCGGAGGTTCTGATACATCTTGTTACTCCCCGGATGTAAAGTATACCTCGACGAATGAGCTTCAGCCAATATCAATCTCCTGAGTCCTGGATCCTCGGGAACACATAATCTGCCTCTGAACCTCAGTAGTCCATCAGAACTCATCTCAAAATCAGTCACGGTGCCCTTCTGCATCTGACTACTCACATCCATACAAAATGGATCAGTCTGCTGAGCCACTCTGATCCTGTCCAACAGGTCCGGCTCCAAGCGTAGACTAGCTATCACATAGCCTATATCCATGTCAGAAGGCACGACTCCCAAACTGAGGCTAGCAAACTGCTCTAGCAAATCATGTTCCCTAACCATCATATACGATACCATCCCCAGGCTCTTCCTGCTCAAGGCATCGGCTACAACGTTAGCCTTACCCGGATGATAAAGTATCTCACAATCGTAGTCCTTTAGAAGCTCTAGCCATCTTCTCTGTCTCATGTTCAGCTCCTTCTGCGAGAACAGATACTTGAGGCTCTTGTGGTCGGTAAATATCTGGAACTTCTCGCCATACAAGTAGTGGCGCCATACCTTCAATGCAAACACTACTGCAGCTAGCTCCAAATCGTGGGTCGGATAGTTCTTCTCATGATCCTTCAACTGTCTGGATCCATAAGCAACTACCTTCCCATCCTGCATCAATACGCAGCCCAGTCCCTGATGCGAAGCATCGGTATACATTGCAAATCCTCCTGAGCTGGTAGGGATAGTGAGAATCGGAGCGGTGGTCAATCGACGCTTCAACTCCTCAAAGCTCTTCTCAAAATCCTCGTTCCATATGAACGGTGCACTCTTTCGAGTAAGACATGTCAGTGGAGCAGCCAACTTCGAAAATCCCTCAACGAATCTCCGATAGTATCCAGCTAAACCCAGAAAACTCCTGATCTCGGTGACTGTCCTCGGCTGTTCCCACTGAACTACCGTCTCTATCTTAGATGGATCAACTGATACACCATCTCTCGATATGACATGTCCCAAAAATGAGATCTGTGACAACCAAAAGTCACACTTGCTGAGCTTAGCATATAACTCATGCTCCCTTAACGTCCGCAACATGATCCTGAGGTGCTCCTCATGCTCCTCATTGGATCTCAAATACACCAATATGTCATCGATGAAGACGATAACAAACTGGTCCAAGTATGGCTTGAACACATCGTTCATCAAAGCCATGAAAGCAGCTGGAGCATTCGTCAATCCGAATGGCATGACCAAGAACTCATAGTGGCCATATCGGGTACGAAATGCTGTCTTGGGTACATCTCCACTCCGAACCTTCAGCTGGTGATACCCAGACCTTAGGTCAATCTTGGAAAAGACCTGTGCTCCCTGTAGCTGATCTAGCAAGTCGTCAATGCGTGGAAGGGGGTATATATTCTTGATGGTGGCCTTATTCAACAATCGGTAGTCTATACACAATCGAAGGCTCCCATCCTTCTTCCTCACAAACAAAACCGGTGCTCCCCAAGGTGAAACACTTGGTCGTACAAAACCCCTATCCAACAGCTCCTGTAAGTGTCTCTTGAGCTCCTCCAGCTCGACTAAGGCCATGCGATAAGGTGGTCTTGAAATAGGCTCCGTACCAGGTACCAGATCTATACAGAACTCCATCTCTCTGTCTGGTGGTAACCCTGGCAATTCATCTGGGAAAACATCTGGGTACTCACTGACCACAGTGATATCTGCCAACTCCGGATGTGCCTTATCCATATCTACCACGTACGCAATGAAACCTTGATATGTTGAAGGTTTTCTAAATCAGAAGTCATGTAATAATCATATCTACTCCTTTCATTTATCTTTATTAAACTTTACAACATATCTAGTAGGGTTAGGAAACATAACTGTCTTAGCGTAACAGTCTAAAACAGCATGGTTTGCAGATAGCCAATCCATTCCTAATATTATATCAAAGTCGCTCATACTTAGTAATATTAGATTGGCTGTCATCTCCTTATCCCCTACTCTCAACTTGCAGTCATTATATACATATTCTACAACTTGACTACTATCCATAGGCGTATTGATTAACATCATCATACATAAATGTGTACGCTCTACATGTCTCTCTAATTTACATGCAAATGAAGGCGATACAAAAGAATGCGTGGCACCAGGATCAATTAAAACATATGCTTCAATATCATAAATCAGGATGTTACCTCGAATCACATCCGATGAAGCATCAGCTGTTCCCTGGTCCAAAGCATGTACTCGCCCTTGACCCATCACTTGTTTCCCTTTCTCCTCTGCCGTCGCTCTACCTCTCTGAGCAAACGTACCAGCTGGAGCTCTATCAAACTCCCTGTCCCTCTGTGGTGCAGTCACAAATGGCACTGAGCACTCTCTAGCCAGATGCCCCTGTTTCCCACATCGGAAACATACCATAGTACTCTGTGGACACGGTCTATCTCCATGTGATCTGCCGCATCTTCTACACTGATCTGCAGCAGGTCGTGGTCCTCCTATAACAATGCCCTTCACTGGGGCTGCAGTCGGATAAGCAGGAGATCTAGCATATCTCTCTCGTGTCCCCTCTATCCATGATCTCTTACCGAAGGATTTCTTTCCCCCTCGATAACTAAAATCTCTAGCCGGCCTCTTCTTCTGCAAGTCTTGGCTACGGCTAAACTTCCCAAACTCGGAAGCATTCCTCTCGTAGTCCTGCTCACAAAGTTGCGCCCTGCGCACTGCCTCCTCATAAGTCACTATGTCTAATGGGACCAACTTGGACCGTAGCATCGGTCTCAACCCGTCGATAAACCTGTGGACCTTCCTAGTCTCACTGTACATAGTATCCGGGTAGTATCTCCCTAGGGATAGGAATCGAGTCTCATACTCGTCCACCGATAAACTCCCCTGGTTGAGTCTCAAAAACTCTTCCTGTAACTTCCGCTGTGCGGTGTCAGGAATAAACTGCCTCCTAAAGGCCTCCCGAAATATATCCCAAGTGATATCTGTGTGTCGGGATCTCAATATAGGTCGGGTGGACTTCCACCAATGCTCTGCGGCTCCCTTCAGTAGGAACGCAGCAAACGCGACCATCTCCGAGGTCGTGCACTCGAAGAATCCATAGAGCTTCTCTAGCTCTGCCAACCACTCCTCCGCAGCTACGGGGTTCTTGACCCCACTAAATGATGGAGGTCTAAACTTCTGGAACTTTCTCAACCGATGCAAGTCACATCCATATCCTAATCCACTGCCACCCGAAACCGGTGGGGGTGTAGGAGTATCTACAGTCCTCTGTGCATCAGCTGTCTGCGTAGGTGTATCAGGGGCAACTGCCTCTCCTGTAGCAGCTCCTGCCTCCTGTCTCTGCCTACCTGGCATCGTCTGTGCCAGTATCTCAATAATAGTCTCGAGACCACGCTCTAATCTCGTGAAGCGCGTCTCGGCACAATCGGGTGCCTCAGTAGCACCTGGAGTCTCATGCGTAGGTAATGGTCCGGCAGCGGCTCGTCCCTCGGGTCTATCTCCCCGGCCTCGAGCCCTACCTCTCATACCTCTACCATTACGCGTATTTACCATTTAGGCAGAGTTCCTGCATTCATAATAATGAATTAGTCCATCTCCTATCCGGTATACACAGTTATATCTAAACACAGCACAGTACTATGAGGATGTACACTTTCCTATTTTTCTAACACCGACTCACATCAGACCAACCTCTGCTCTGATACCATCCTGTCAGGACCCCAGTTTCAATCCTTGACTTTAACCAAAAACCACAATAAATTTTTCGCATTTTTAACTTACCTTTCCTCTCTTCACTGGTTGGCCTGTGATTCGATGTCAGAGTCTTCACTTACCATAATATCCATTCTCATACATACATGTCAATATATTAATTCTGACTGTAGCTGCCTTTATTATACATGTAAGATTTTATAAAATCTAATACGATTACATTCCCCATAATATATACTGTATACATCACTGTGCTGTTTCTATGTTTAGATACATGACTGTACATAATAAGTATACCTGATGAATCGATAGGAACTAGCAGTGGACTCTGGGACACTCTCCCACGATAACTCTCTCTCTACTGACGCTCTATAGAGAGATGTAAAAAAAAGGGGGTGAGCATAACGCGCTCAGTAAGGAAATCAGGCAAGCAAGTAGATATCCACACTATCTACTCAAAATAGTGCTATGCCTTGAAAACATTATTTCCTTAACTCACTTTAAAAGCATGTCTTGAAATATAATATATATACTTGTACAGAATAAATCCCATGTACAGAAATCATGCTTTATTTCTCAAATATAGGCATGTAGTGCAAAACAATGCATTGCATATAAATCATGCCTTTATGTAAATCATGCCATGTATATTTAAATCACAATAAATATGGCATCAAATGATTCACAACACAAATCGGAGTCCGACCCATCCCTCAGGTCTGTCCGCAGTTTAAATCAGTCAATCAATGTGATATATCATGTGAGACTCTGTGGTAAATACAAATAGTATCCTGGATTATGATCATATCCTAAAATGTGATCCCAAGCAACACAGATCTCGGTGTGCGGGGCATCACTGCTGTAACGGGAGGATGGTCAGTCCAATGTCAACCGCCAGCTACGTAACACACGGTACAGCGTACACCTCGTACCCCGAGCACGGTACAAAGTACACCCGTGGACCCTCACAGCCAGGGTCTTTATCCCTCGAAACCATGGAAATCCTCATAGCCAGGGTCTTTAGCCCTCGAAACCATGGAATTTAGTATACCACGTCTATATCAACCTCATGCGGATATCCTCTCTAGCTATGACACACAGTCACACAAGGAATCAGGCATGGGTTTCAACATGTATTACATATCACATACAGTGTGCGTCTTGAGTGCGACTCACAGTCGTTACTCCGCTCAACACTGTTTCACATGTGCGAGCAATCTCTAGCAACTAGGTCAATGCATAGTTTATGTATTAAATCAAGTACGAGCAATAGCTCCCAGTACTATGCTATGCACAATATCAAAATCAAGTACGAGCAATCGCTCCCAGTACTATGTCATGTATAAACCATGAAGAATCGAGTACGAGCCACGCTCTAGCACTCTGTCATGCATATATCATTCAAAGCTGAGTACGAGTAAAACTCCAGTACTCTATCATGCATGTCATGAAAATCTAGTGCGTATCAAAATCCAGCACTATGTATGTGGAAAACATATGAATCCCAGTGCGAGCTATGCTCTAGCACGATTCATTCTCACATAATATGATAGATGGCTATTTAAAAGGGATTGTTAACAAAATAGTAAAATCAGCACTAAAAGTGTGCTTAAGTCATATCAACCTTAAAATCATTAGCCCATCTATTTATTTTCATGCTAATAGCATTTAAACACTCACAATAGTATTTTCCATGCTTTTTTTGCAACTTCTCACAAAAGTTGACTTTTTGACTAACTAGGGGCAAAATTGTAATTTGCCACTATCGGGTCGCAATAATTATTATTCACTTTCTCTGACCCTCAGAGTTTTTAAGTGAATGCAGAAGCAGTTGAAAATACGTGCAGGTATCTCTAACTACTCGCAAAAGTCCCTTACCTCGGATCACGTCTCGTGACCTCACTTCCTCGGTGCTGCTAATTCCCGCAGTCCGATCAGCTCTCAATGTAAACTCCAGAGCTGTAAATAACCATTCCTCAGGTTAATTATAATTTTCCTACTGTATTACACATTAATGCAGTTAAATTTCCCTTAATGGGCCTTAAAAATCCTTAATGGGCCTAACTAGGCCTTTTGTCCATTTTCATTTCACTATTCATTTTTGTTGGGCCTATTGGGCTTGTGGGGCCCACCAACTCTTATTGGGCTTGTCTTAGGCCCATTACACCCTATTGGGCCTAAAAATATTGGGCTTGGCCCATTGGGCCTCTCGGCCACATGCCTTGGCCGAGAGCTAGCTATTCTCGGTTTCCACCATGGCATGCCATACATGCCTATTTTCTAGCAATTTCCACTTAGGCATTTTCACAAACACTTGGTAGGCAACATTACCAATCATCCTATAGTTCATTTAGGCATTTTATCAAACACCTTTGGTTGCCAACAATTTACATGTATTAATTAATCAATTTGATTAATTCTAATTATACCATTAACATTAATACATGTGTACTAATCCATTTATGTCTTAAAATCCAATTGACATATTTCAATATCTCATTGATCACTCTCGGCCTAACCCTCTTCATGGTGATTTAATATGTTTCAATGCTTAAAACATATATCAACATACATAAAATCATTCATACATTAACATATATGAAATTGGAAATTAGAAAATATACCAATTGTTGTGTTCACCCTTTGGCCGAAACTTTGGAGACTCTCGGTTTGTATTCTATGGCTCCTTGATAGCCAATTCCAACATATGTTAATCTCCTTTCAATTTGGAACAACTTCCATGAAGAATGCAAGTTCCAAATATGTCTAATTCCTAGTGATTTCTAGTGAGAGAAAGCTTGAATGGTTATGTTTCAATGGTGTTCTTCTCTAGCCGGAATTGTGTGATGAAGATGACCAAGGTGTGGCTGCATTTATAAGCCGCTTACTTAGCCATTAAGCCTTACTTTTCAGCCACTATGCTTGACTTTCCAAATCTGAACCATGAGTCACCTTATGAGTCACCTTATGAGTCATAGTTAACTTTAACTATAGTTAGATATTTATCTCATGGGCCTTTCCAATTGGGCTTCTCGGTTTGGGCTTTCCTAATGGGCTTTCGGGCTGAAATTTTTACTATACCTCGGGCCTTTTATTGTCTCAAAATTTGGCCGATCAATTGGTCCAACAATTCGGTCTAAAGGACCTAAAAATTTCGATATACCTTTAGTATACCTTAATGGGCTTTAAAATTTTCACCTTAGGCCCATTACGTTTTTAACCATTAAATTTATTCTGGAATCCTTCCGAATAAATTTTCCTTACTTTCGGGGATGATTATCTTGTATTCTGGCCAAGAATATTTTTCTCCAAATTTTTCTCCACACTTAGGTTAATTTCAAACCTTGATTAGTCAACTATGGTAAAAGTCCACTTTTTTAACTATAGTTGACTTTTTCTTTAACCATTGACTAAGTTGACTTTTTCTTAAATTTTTGAAAGTGTTATATATCATGTCTTACACTCTCGTCTTTATATTCCAACCGCTCCCGGTGGATAATTTCACCCGAAACTCCTTTTCTCGCCGAAAAGGTCCATTTTACCCTTTTTAGCTTTTACACTCGTTTTGTATGTTCGGGTCTAAATCAAGCTGACTTTCCTTCATGAGCTCTCTACGCTCTCTTATTTTAAGTTCTTATTTTCAGTCAGAATGATTTGGAATGACTCGGTTTAGCCTGTGATACTTATCATCCACATTAGGCATTTTATGTAGCTTTTGCGTGTTAATTCATTTCATTAACACTTTAAATCTAGTAAATACTCTTCTTATGATTCAACCATAATTACATAGTGTTCATACACATAGGAATCATAAGAAAATAAGCTACAAAAATCCGGGTCTGACACATGTCATGTCATGTCATGAATCTGTATATTTATTTAGAGAAAGCTTATGTGGACATAGGATTGTATTTGTTCAGTTGATTTTGTGCATCATATTCTAGAATTTGTTTGATCTTGTCTCGAGATGAAATATTAGATCACACTTAATTAGGGAGATGATTTAGGCCATCTTTGGATCGTTTGAGCCTTTCGAACCATCCCTGTACATACTTCACCCCTAGTCACCCAGCTGGGCCAAATAAGCCTTTCTTTGTAAATGCACCTGCTTATTTTTCCTTAGCTTAACCACTATTTTCCTATCCCTTACCCCGAAAGCATGGAAAGTCATTGGATATATTGTGAGATTTGTACATTTGGGTATCTGGTGATAGTGAAATTTAAAAAAAAAATTGAAGAAAAGGAAAAAGAAAAATAAAAGAAGAATGAAGAAAAATACAAAAATAGAATACAATGTTTAGCAAAAGAAATAAGTTTGGGGGAAATAAATTTGAGCTCTTACATTAAAGATCCTAGAAAGTAATGCATGTTAAGGGTAATTAAACCTAAATCGACTTTATCATACCTTAACCCCAGCCTTACTTTACAAGCTTAATGAAGTCCTATTGATCTTTGGTTAAGTGTAACTACATTAGTGGAGAGATAAGTGAAAAGCAAACTTATGGGAATGATCACTTGTCATTGACTTTACATTCTCTGTGTTTGCATAATTTGATCCGGATAATGTACTGTGAATTGGCTTTGACATTTTCACACACACACGAGGAGTCTAATTTGGATTAGGACTTACGATTGAATAATTCTGAATGTTGGACTTGTAATTGTGAGTCTTTGATTTCATAGTCTATACTTTTTCTTTGAGGATGATATTGGAGAAATTGTTACGTTTTGTACTTGTCATTCCTACAATTATTTTGTTTTGCTTGAGGACAAGCAAAAGCTCAAGTTTGGGGGTGTGATTATTCTATTTTTATTAGAATTATTTGTGCTTAATTTCCTAATTTTTTATTTAATCCCCATATTATTTTATTAATAATCCCCTTTATTTAATTAAAATTTTTTAATGTGCAGATAAATTAAATCCGAATGAAACTCAGTCGTTTCAGTCAAAATTGAGCTGAAAATGAGCTAAAGGAGACTGGACCACTACCAATTTGCAGACCGAGTCACCAGTCGTCTGGACACGCGTGATGCCAGGTGTCCGATTTTTATTTGCTTCAAAACGATAAGATCGAAGGACACCATGCCAACCTTCTGAAAGACACACGTCGGGCCACATCAGACAGCAAATTGGACAAAAAGACTGATGACGTGAAAATATCTACTCTGCAGCAAATTAAAGGAAGACAAGTGGCCAAACAATGTCAACTCATCTAGGATGGAAAATTACCATTGTACCCTTAAGTGTGTGTATAAATAGAACATGATGACAATTGAAAAAAAATTAAATAGGAGTAGTTTAGGGTAGGAGTAGTGTAGAGTAATTTAGGAGTAATGTAATTTAGGGTAGAGTGGCATTTAGGTTAATTTTTAAAGCTTTCTTTATATTTTCGTATAGTTTTTTTTCCAACAAACAATTTTACTGTTCATGGAAACTTTCTTAATGTTTTTATGAAGTTTTTCATTTTCATTGCTCGGTTATTTGTAGTTCATATTATCAAGATTATTTCCTTTGCATTTGATTCAATGAAAGTTAATGAAAAGTAATTGCCTCTCTTTTTCTAACTCTAGGTTTTCCTTAACTATTTATGTTTTTGTTTTGATCAATCTTTTTTTTCTTGCTCTCGGTTTACTCTCTTTAAGCATTCGGGTTTAAGAATTTTTCATTCATTCTTTTGCCTTTTGATTCTGTTGTCTTGATGTGGGTTGATACTGAGCATTATTCCACATCAAGAACAATGTGGAATCATGGTTGGAGAAGAAAATGAAGCTACCCGAGGATGTTGAGTTTCCTGTTCATGATTGAAGAAGCTCACAGGTGATGTCAGTTGTGGTTTTCATACTTTTTTCTGTCGATTTTAAGTTCATATTTTGCTATGCTTTATTGTTCTTTCCTTTTGTTGAGTTAATATATTTTGAAATGACAAAACAAGTAAATTCAATAATATTAAGATGATATAAAAACATGTTTAGAGGTTATCAGTACCAGAACTTAGAGTTCTGTTGATGAGAGATCGATCTGGCTTATGAGAGATCGATCTCCTGGGTCTGTACTTGATGAGAGATCGATCTCATGAAGAAATGAGATCGATCTGCCAAGCTTTGAACCTATACAAAGGTATTAAGGAAGAGTGAGATCGATCTGCAAGGGTTAAGAGATCGATATGCCTAAAACTAGAATTGAGGGATCGATCTGATCTAGGAAGAGATCGATCTGCCTTAAAAGCATAGACTGTAGATCGATCTGAAAGATCGATCCACACTCAAACAGAGAACTTATGAGATCGATCTGGTAAGGAAGAGATCGATCTCCTCAAAGTCAGAGAGCTAAGGAGATCGATCTGAGGTATTGAGAGATCGATCTCCCCACTACGAGATTGCATGGCAGATCGATCTGAAGATCGATCTTGCCTCAAACAGAGAGATCATGAGATCGATCTGCCTATTTGACAGATCGATCTCCCCTATCATTTTCAAATTAACAGATCGATCTGCTAACCTATGAGATCGATCTCCTTGTGTTATTGTGCTTTAATCTTGCAGGATTTATAACTAAGAGATCGATCTGGCCAAGAAGGCAGATCGATCTGGCACTCTACTGGAGGTACCGAACAGCTAGTTCTGCAAAATCTCAACGGGAAAAACAACATTTAATGCTCCAACTACCAATCCTTCAGTATTTAACCAAGCATTGAAGACAAAGAGAATAGAGACATTATTGCTGCACATTTTCTACATTCTCAAGCTTTCAACACTTTCATTCCTTGTGTCTTCATTCCTCATTTATTGAGATTTATTGTATAAGCTTAAGTGCAAAAGCTGTATTTGTCCTACCTACATTAAAAACTTCATTTTGTATTCATCCTTATCTTGAGAGAGAAGAGGATTGTTCCTCAGTGAGATAAATTGTAAGAGGGTGAATACATTTTTATATTGCAAAGGGTAGAGAGGTTATTCCTTAACCTGTAAAAGGAACATTGTAAACTTCTGTTGAAGGAGAGTAAGAAAGCACTTGACAAGAAGGTCAATGAGAGAGGACGTAGGTAAAAGTTTGGCCGAACCTCTATAAACGATTGTGTTTGTTTCTCTCTTCCCTATCTTGCATTAAACTGTTTAATTTTATTATATTGCTTATTTTCATTTGCAAATTAAAATAGGATTAAATTAAAATTTGCTGTTAACGTTAGAAAACCGATTCACCCCCCTCTCGGTAGAGCCAACAATTGGTATCAGAGCTAGGAATCTTTAATCAACTAGGAACAACTTCCTAAGAGTTAGAAATGATCAAATGGCTCATAACAATGTAGCTACTAGTTTGGTAGGAGAGGGGCACTCTACGGTTAGACCTCCAATGTTCAATGGAGAGCATTATGCATATTGGAAGACTAGGATGATGTTATTCATTCTAGCAAATGATTATGAAGTATGGAGAATTATAATTAAAGGACCTCAAATCCCTACAAAGAGAATAGAGGGAAGAGATATTCCTAAGGAAGAAGATGAATGGGATTCAAATGATATTAAATGTGCTCAGCTAAATGCTAAAGCTATGCACACATTATTTTGTGCCTTAGGTCCAAATGAATATAATAGAGTCTCCGGGTGTGATAATGCCAAACAAATATGGGATAAATTGGCAATAACTCATGAGGGAACAACCCAAGTGAAGGAGACAAAGGTAGGTATGCTCACACATGACTATGAGCTTTTTAGGATGAAGGAAGGAGAATCAATTAGTGATATGTTCACTAGATTCACAGATGTAATTAATGGACTAAAGTCCTTAGGAAAAATATATTCTAATATTGAAATGGTAAAGAAAATTTTAAATAGCTTACCTAAATCATGGGAAGCTAAAGTGACTGCAATTGAGGAATCTAAGGATCCTCACACATTGTCTTTAGATGAATTAATAGGATCTCTACTCACTTATGAGATGAAATTAAAAAGAAATGAAGAGCCACCCAAGAAAGTGGGAGTTGCTCTAAAATCCACTGCTCAAGAGGAGATTAAGAATGAGAGTGGTAGTGAAGAGGACCTTCAGATGGCAATGTTTGCCAAAAGATTTAACAAGTTCATGAGGATGAGAGCTAGTGGTAGTAATAGGAGAAACAATAAGAGAGATCAAGAAGAAGTAGGTAGAAAAGACTCAATTGTGTGTTATGAATGTAAAAAACCAGGACACATAAAATTTAACTGCCCTCTTCTTAAAAGGTCCAATGATAGGTTCCATAAAAAGAAGGCAATGGTGGCAACATGGAGCGACAGTGATTGCTCCGATGATGAATCAAATGAGGACATTGCCAACTTGTGCTTCATGGCTATTGAGGATGAAAAGGTAACTTCAAGCCTCAATGAATATTCTTTTGATGAATTGCAAGATGCCTTTGATGACCTTGCATTAGAGTATGAATCTATGAGTATGAAATATAAAAAGATAATATCCAAATTGAGAAAAGAAAATGAGATAATGCAATTGGATAAATTAGAATGTGAAAAGAAACTAGAGATTTCAAATCTAGAAATTTGTGACCTTAAAGAGAAAAATAGCAATCAACATAATTCCTTTAATAGGTTCCACATGGGTCAACAAAAGTTAGATAGCATGCTAGAGACCCAAAGGGCATTCTTTGACAAAAATGGCTTAAGATATAATGCAAAGAGTAAGGAGACCCACCTTAAAAGTTTTATTGCTAGGAAGAGCATGAATAAACCTGCAATTACTTGTTCATATTGCAATAGAAAGGGACATGCATCACATAATTGCAATATAAAGATGAGAACTCTAAAAGGAAAAATAGTAAAAAGGATATGGATTCCAAAAGAAGTAATTCACTCCAAGGATTGTAATGCATTAGCAAAATGGATCCCAAAGGGATCAAGAATTGCATTCACTAACCTCAAAGGACCCAAGAAAATTTGGGCACCTATGACTTGAGTTTAAATCTTCTTGTAGGTGATTGAGCATGGCCACACAGCTAAAACAAAGGAAGCATGGTACTTGGATAGTGGATGCTCAAGGCACATGACGGGAGATAGAAGCCAGTTCAACTCTTTTAAATCAAAGGTTGGTGGAGAGGTCACTTTTGGGGACAACTCCAAAGGCCAAGTAGAAGGAAGTGGCTCAATAGGTAATGATTACTTCTCTTTAGAAAAAGTATTGCTTGTTAGGGGTCTAAAGCATAATTTACTAAGCATAAGTCAACTTTGTGACAAAGGTTACAAAGTAATTTTTGATTGCATGAAATGTAATGTGGTAGATCCTAAGTCTAACAAAGTTCTTTTTCTAGGTCATAGGCAAGGCAATATATATATTGTATATCTTAATGAACTCAAAAATGAAAATATATGCCTAATGGTAGACAATAAAAAGGAATCTTGGTTATGGCATAGAAGACTAGGTCATGCTAGCATGCATGTGCTATCTAAGTTAGCTAGAAAGGATCTTGTTATAGGTTTACCCAAGCTATCCTTTGATCATGAAGAAATATGTGAAGCTTGTGTTAAAGGAAAACACAAAAGGACAACATTTAAGCATAAGAATATTGTATCCACCACTAGGCCTCTTCAATTACTTCACTTAGATTTATTTGGACCAACTAGAACAACTAGCCTAGGTGGGAAACACTATGGTTTTGTAATAGTTGATGATTACACTAGGTTCACATAGGTGTTCTTTTTAAGAGTGAAAAATGAAGCCTTAGAAAAATTCATAGCTTATACAAAAATTACTCAAAATGAAAAAGGTTATACAATAACTAGCATTAGAAGTGATCATGGCAAGGAATTTGAAAACATAGGATTTGATGAGTATTGTAATGATCAAGGAATTAGTCATAACTTCTCAGCCCCTAGGACACCACAACAAAATGGAGTAGTAGAAAGAAGAAATAGAACTTTGGAAGAAATGGCTAGAACCATGTTGTGTGAGAATAATTTGCCAAAGTATTTTTGGGCTGAAGCTATAAACACATCTTGCTATATAATTAATAGAGCTATGATTAGACCCATGCTTAAGAAAACTCCTTATGAGCTCTACAAGGGTAAAAAGCCTAACATTAGTTACTTCCATCCCTTTGGCTGCAAATGTTTTGTCTTAAATAATGGGAAAGATAATTTAGGAAAATTTGATGCCAAAAGTGATGAGGGAATATTTCTAGGATATGCCTTGAATTCAAAGGCTTATAGAGTATACAACAAAAGAACATTGATGGTTGAAGAATCAATTCATGTGATATTTGATGAGTCAAACAATTTATCTAAAGATTCAACAAATAATGAGGACGTTGGAATATTTGATGAAAACTTGGAGGAAAACTCAAAATTAGAAGATGATTTATTAGAAAAACTTGACTTGAATAAAGAAGATAAAGATGAATAGAAATATTGGAGAGAGAATCTAGAGCACCAAGAGAGTTAGGAT
The DNA here is from genome assembly GCA_033439115.1 of Firmiana major. Taxonomy (NCBI): domain Eukaryota; kingdom Viridiplantae; phylum Streptophyta; class Magnoliopsida; order Malvales; family Malvaceae; genus Firmiana; species Firmiana major. The sequence continues at coordinate 37,913,671 of CM065909.1, forward strand.
ATGTAAAAGATTGTGAAATAGTGGGAGGTCCAACTCTAGGAGTTAGAACTAGATCATCTCTAAGGAATATGTGTCAATATATAGACTTTGTATCTCAAATAGAGCCTAGGAATGTCATTGAAGCCTTAGATGACAATAATTGGTTCCTAGCCATGCAAGAAGAATTAAATCAATTTGAGAGAAGCAAAGTGTGGAAACTAGTTCCTAGGCCTAGTGATCACTCTATAATTGGAACTAAATGGATATTCAAGAACAAAATGGATGAAAATAGTGTGATCATAAGGAATAAGGCTAGGTTAGTTACACAAGGCTATAGACAAGAAGAAGGTATAGATTATGATGAAACCTATGCACCGGTAGCTAGACTAGAGGCAATAAGAATGTTACTTGCCTTTGCATGTTATAAAAACTTCAAATTATATCAAATTGATGTAAAAAGTGCATTCCTAAATGGTTTCATTAATGAAGAAGTCTATGTTGAGCAACCTCCTGGTTTTGAAAATCATGAATTTCCTGAACATGTTTTTAAATTATCTAAGGCACTCTATGGATTGAAACAAGCTCCTAGAGCTTGGTATGAAAGGTTGTCAAAATTCTTAATAGAAAAGGGATTTTCAAGAGGAAAAGTGGATACCACCTTATTCATCAAGAATAAAAATAAGGATTTACTGGTTGTACAAGTCTATGTAGATGATATTATTTTTGGTTCAACTAATGAGTCTTTATGCCAAGAGTTTGCTAAGATCATGCAAGGAGAATTTGAGATGAGCATGATGGGAGAACTCACATTCTTCTTGGGACTTCAAGTGAAGCAAACAAAGGATGGAACCTTCATCAATCAACCAAAGTATACTAAGGATTTGCTCAAGCGATTTGGAATGGACAATTGCAAACCTCAAGCCACTCCAATGGGCACCAACATCAAGCTTGATAAAGATGAAAGTGGTAAGTGTGTAGACACTAAACTCTATAGGCCTATGATAGGCTCATTGCTTTATTTAACTGCAAGTAGACTAGATATTTTGTTTAGTGTATGTCTTTGTGCTAGATTTCAATCCTCTCCTAGGGAATCACATCTATTAGCAACTAAGAGGATCTTTAGATACCTCAAAGACACTCCCTCACTAGGACTTTGGTACCCCAAAGACTCAACTTTTACCCTTCATGCATTTTCAAATGCAGATTTTGGAGGATGTAAAATAGATAGGAAAAGCACTTCAGGTACTTGCCAATTCTTAGGAAATAGATTAATTTCTTGGTTCTCCAAGAAACAAAACAGTGTGGCTCAGTCCACAACTGAAGCTGAATACATAGCAGCTGGTAGTTGTAGTGCTCAAGTGTTGTGGATTAAACAACAAATGAAAGATTATGGTATTGACATGAAACAAGTTTCTATTAAATGTGATAATACCAGTCCCATTAATCTATCTAAAAATCCTATTCAACACTCTAGAACCAAGCACATTGAAATTAGGCATCATTTCCTTAGAGATCATGTGCAAAAGGGGGATATAATTCTAGAGTATATTGACATTCTACATCAAATAGCTGATATATACACCAAACCCCTTGATAGAGATAGGTTTTGCATTCTTAGAGGTGAATTAGGACTTATGAATGCTCCCTAAGTTACTTGTGTTTCAAAAATCTTGGTTTCAAGTTGATTTTAAAAGAGTTTTCGTAAAGATTTTCTGGCAACAAGGATGAGAGATCGATCTCCTTGTAATATAGATCGATCTCCATACTTTCAACAAGCCTAAATCAGTAAGGTTAAGCTAAGCAGATCGATCTTCTAACCATAAGATCGATCTTCTTACGTCTCTGTTAAAAAGCAGATCGATCTGTTCATACGACAGATCGATCTCTTCAAGCTTCTGTATTCTGAAGATCGATCTATGCATTTGGCAGATCGATCTCTCTAAGCCTCTGTTAAACTGAAGATCGATCTGTGCATGTGACAGATCAATCTCCTTAAGCCTCTGTTTGCTAACAGATCGATCTGTTCATGCGACAGATCGATCTCCCTTGGCTTCTGGAAATGACAGATCGATCTGTCGTCTCGACAGATCGATCTCCTGTGCCCTGGACTATAAAAACTGGCCAGAAATCCCCAAATTTCAAAATTTTAAAATTCAAAATCCCTAACTTCCCTCGCACCACCTCTCTCGATTCCTCCTCAGATTGATCTTGGTACGGCCTTCATTGCGTCTCCGTGTCATTTCCTGGTATAGTAACCAACATTCCTCATTGTTTTCTCAAAAATTTCCTACGATTTGTGTTCAATTTCATTCTAGGGAAAACTAGTTACTGTTCCATTGATTTTTTCGCTTGTGAATCTGTATTAGCATAATTCTCGTGTCTAGAACCATGCCTAGGCTTAAGAAAGTAGGACAAAAACCTCCCCGAACCAATGTAGAAACCGGGTCATCTTCCCAACCCCTTCCTCCCTCTTCCATTGCTACCTTTAACCGGTGTTTTAAAACACCTGCGAAGAGAAGGCGATACGAAGAATACTTTTCAACCATGCCAATTAAACATTGGCGTACAATCGATTTCTCTTTCCTCAACCGAATTGATTTTCCATATTTGTCTAAATTTGAGGAGTTTGGTTGGATGCCCTTTCTGAAAATAAATACTCCCGTACCTCCAAATATCGTTCGTGCATTCTTTTCCAATGCCGAACTCAACTATGATCCTATCGACTCCAGTCAAATTCTTGGTTTCACAACGTATGTCATGGGAAGGTCCATTGCCGTAACCACTGAAATTTTAGCCCAAGCCTTTGACATACGCGATGAAGGTTTGACGAACGAAGATGAGGAAGTTCCTTTGGAGTTTGACATTCTCGGGGATAAGGCGAGTGAACTCCCAATGCACCCTCGGCTACTCCACCTCATCATCTCGTGGAACCTTCGTCCGTTTGGTACCTGACATTCGACTGTTAGGAGGTTAGATAGGTTTTGGATTCACCATATTCATTCCACCAGTCAAAAACCCAACCTCGTCCACTTTATCTTTCAAGACTGGTTAAAAATTGTACGAGGCCAAGCCACGACGATCGTGTTTCCTCAACCAGTGGCGTACTTTCTTCAACGGCTCAAGATAGATAGCAGCTGCGAAACCGGTGAACTGCCCTCTCCCCAGAGCGTCCTCAACATCGAGACCCTCCATCACATGGGATACTACAAAAATTTTTGGGGCGACTGGAAGAAGAAGAGGGAACAGCAGCCTGCTGAAGCTATGGAGGAAGACCCCTCTGCTGAGCCTATGGACCCACCTGCTGCACCGGCTACGGGTCCATCGTCCTCGACTCCTCAGACCATTGTACCTGCACCCTCACCTGCTGGCATGGAGCTTATTATGACGATGATGAGTGAGCTCAACCGAAAGATCGATGAAGGCTTTGTAAACCTTCATACAACTCAGCAGCGGATGTTCGATGACTTGAACCAAAGAGTGGATGCAGTTCATGCAACTCAACAGCGGATGTTTGACGACTTGAACCGAAGAGTGGATGAAGTTCATGAGGCTCAGGAGGCGATGTTTGATGAGATTCAAGACACTCGCACTCACGTTGAGGATCTCATGGATCGCGTTCCTCCTCCACCATAGGATCTAGTTGCTCGATTTAGTTTAGTTATATGTTTTGTTTTTGCTACTTGTTGTTATGTTAACATGAATTTGCTTTAATGAAGTGCCATTTGACTGTGTTTTAATGACAATGTTAATTTCGAAATGCCATGAGTACTATTTCGTTTTCTTTCTATTGATATGACAAAAAGGGGGAGAAGAAAACATGTGGTTGTGGTCAAGAGGCATAAAACGTTTTAAGAAGGTTTTTAAGAAACATCTCTAAACGTTTAAAAGAATGGTTAAAATGAGGGGGAGTTAAGATAGTAACAAAGTCAAAAGCTAAAAGAAAGGGGGAGCTCACAAAAAGGGGGAGTTTTTGCAAATTAACTAAACATGTTGATTGAATAAGTTTTGTCATATGAAAAAGGGGGAGATTGTTGAGTTAATATATTTTGAAATGACAAAACAAGTAAATTCAATAATATTAAGATGATATAAAAACATGTTTAGAGGTTATCAGTACCAGAACTTAGAGTTCTGTTGATGAGAGATCGAACTGGCTTATGAGAGATCGATCTCCTAGGTCTGTACTTGATGAGAGATCGATCTCATCAAGAAATGAGATCGATCTGCCAAGCTTTGAACCTATACAAAGGTATTAAGGAAGAGTGAGATCGATCTGCAAGGGTTAAGAGATCGATCTGCCTAAAACTAGAATTGAGGGATCATCTGATCTAGGAAGAGATCGATCTCCCTTAAAAGGATAGACTGTAGATCGATCCACACTCAAACAGAGAACTTATGAGATCGATCTGGTAAGGAAGAGATCGATCTCCTCAAAGTCAGAGAGCTAAGGAGATCGATCTGAGGTATTGAGAGATCGATCTCCCCACTACGAGATTGCATGGCAGATCGATCTGAAGATCGATCTTGCCTCAAACAGAGAGATCATGAGATCGATCTGCCTATTCGACAGATCGATCTCCCCTATCATTTTCAAATTAATAGATCGATCTGCTAACCTATGAGATCGATCTCCTTGTGTTATTGTGCTTTAATCTTACAGGATTTATAACTAAGAGATCGATCTGGCCAAGAAGGCAGATCGATCTGGCACTCTACTGGAGGTACCCAACGACTAGTTCTACAAAATCTCAACGGGAAAAACAGCATTTAATGCTCCAACTACCAATCCTTCAGTATTTAACCAAGCATTGAAGACAAAGAGAATAGCGACATTATTGCTGCACATTTTCTACATTCTCAAGCTTTCAACACTTTCATTCCTTGTGTCTTCATTCCTCATTTATTGAGATTTATTGTATAAGCTTAAGTGCAAAAGCTGTATTTGTCCTACCTACATTAAAAACTTCATTTTGTATTCATCCTTATCTTGAGAGAGAAGAGGATTGTTCCTCAGTGAGATAAATTGTAAGAGTGTGAATACATTTTTATATTGCAAAGGGTAGAGAGGTTATTCCTTAACCTGTAAAAGGAACATTGTAAACTTCTGTTGAAGGAGAGTAAGAAAGCACTTGACAAGAAGGTCAAGGAGAGAGGACGTAGGCAAAAGTTTGGCCGAACCTCTATAAACGATTGTGTTTGTTTCTCTCTTCCCTATCTTGCATTAAATTGTTTAATTTTATTATATTGCTTATTTTCATTTGCAAATTAAAATAGGATTAAATTAAAATTTGCTATTAACGTTAGAAAACCGATTCACCCCCCCTCTCGATAGAGCCAACACCTTTCCTTATTTCAGTTTTATTAGTCTACCTTTCTTGAATCGGGTTGTTTTGTTTATTTCATTTTCACTTTAGCTTGCAGTGTTTTTACTGCATGTTATGGAGTTCTGTTGTTAAAAGCAATTGTTACATTTAATTTTAGAAAGTTTTCATTAATCTGACTAGATTTGTCAGCTAGTTGATGTTTGATAAAAGTTGATTTTAATAGGTGCATTGAGAGGCATTTTTAGTGTTGCTCTGTTCGACTCTGTTTATGTTAGTAGTGTACTGTTTAGTTTGTTATTTTGCTAGAATGGTGAGATAGTATTAGTAGCAGCAACCTTGTAAGTTCCTCATCATTTTTTGCTGCAGTTTTCTTCATTTCACTTCCTTAACTATGATACAAGTAGATACTGATACTTGTGAATAATTATCTTAGCTTGTATTTAATGCTTAGCTTATGCCTTGCTTGTGGGATTCTGAGATGAGCAAGGTAGGTGCAAGAGGAGTAGTTGGATTAATCTTAGCAGCTGCAAACTTTGAGGAATACTCTACTCGGGCATAGGTTATTGGATTACTGGAGGCAGTTGTTGCTGTTATAGCAGTCCCCGAGTGTCCTGCTGTTGTGCACGAGTAGGCTAGATAATTACAAGATTGACAGTAGCAGTATAGGCGTACTGGAGGCTTGCAGCAAGTGATGTATTGCTGAACAATTCTGACAATAGCATGAACCGAGAGCAGGCGCTGGGCAGAGCAAGGACGAGCAGCAACGGTAGAAGCAAACCTTGCCTGGAGCAGTACCTGGTCTGAACCAAGAGCCAGTACAGTAGCAGTTTACATGCCTGGACAACACTAGAAGTGGACAAACTTGTGCATTAGCTGGGCAGGTGGAGAACAGCAGCGGAAGCAGACCAAGGACAACAGCAGCTGAACCTGGAGTAGAAATCACGGATATGCAGCTGGCAGCAGAAGCAGACCTCGTCTGGAGCTATTTCTGGTCGGGACCGAGAGGAACTGGACAAATCGAGGCCATCACTTGGAAACAGAGGTAAAAATCGAGAGCAGTACCTGAAATTTGAAGAAAGACAATGAAAAGTGCAGTACACATGCTCGGGACTGCCGAGATGTTTTGCAATCTGCTAAGGCCTTTTTTGGCCACCTTCCTTTTGTTTAGCTTAATGTTTATTGCATTTTTATTATTTTGATTATGATCATTAATTGTTAGTTTAGGATAGTTATTAATTGCTAATGGTAGGTTAAATCTAATGTGTTAGTTTGTCAATTTAATTTTTAGTTTTAATTTTTTAATAGTTAATTTTATATTATATGTTTTAGGACTCTATTTTAGTTTAGTATTTTATGAGTTGCATTTAGAGTTAATTTAGATTAAATGTTTTTCATGCATTTTTAATTTAGTCTTTATTTTCATTAAATTTTAGGTTAGTTTAATTTACATTTTTATTAATTAGTTTAATTACATGCATATTTTATTCTAGGATAGTTTAATTTTAGTTTAATTAATTTTGTTTCTTTATTTTCATATTTGCATTTTTAATTGCATTAATTAAATTTAATTGTTTTAATTTTCTTTTGTAGGTTATTTGCTTTTAATTGCTCTCGGAGCTCTGTAAGTAATTTTAGCTTGGCTTTTTTTTCTTTATTTTTTAGTATTTATTGTTTTCAGTACTTTTAATTTTAGCCTTATAGACCACCCATTAAAACTTCATAATTTGCTAGGATATACTTAGGGTAAGATTAACCGGTAGTTAATTAGGCTAATCAATTTCTCTATGGGACGATAACTCGGGACTCAAATCCCATTATTACTTGTACGACCCGTGCACTTGCGGACAATACGTTCAATTCATACCAATCACTCTAATTTTTCTTAGAGCCAAAATCAAAAGCAGTCTTCAAGTTTCAGACCTGTAGGACTCTCTAGTTTGTAACCTCCACCTTCTCATATTCCTTGACCCACTCAAGTACCACCACCTCAGTACTTCCAATAACAAAAATTTTATTAGCCATAACAACCATTACCTATTCAACCACCACTTGTTTTTCCCTTACCTGGTCAGTTCCAGTTTACACTTGTAAATCAAAAAAAGCTCCACTTGAAGACATGTTCACTCAAATCTCACAAAAACAATTTCTATTAAAAATATAGAGATACAGGTAGGTCACATAGCTAATATCCTCAGTCAACGCCCATAAGGTGCCTTACCCAACAACACATAGCTGAATCCTATTAGGAGACCATGTAAAGAGCAGTGTAATGAATTAGATGATGATGAAGGGTTATTAATTGAGGAGTCAGATATAGGCCATGTCGATAAACCTATTCCTGTTGATATTGTTATAAGCACAGTTGAGCCTAACTCTTACTCACATTCTCTTTTTGGTGAAGTGAGTTCAGTTGAGCCTAGCTCTTGTTAATCTCTATTTTTTCCTTCCTCTAGCTCAGACCTTATGCCCATTTCCATTGATATCACCTCTATTACACCTGTTCATGTTGAGACCATTCCTTTAGACCCAAGGCTTAGGAGCCATGTAAGACAATTGAGATTAGCTCCTGTTAGCCTATAGTTTACAAGCCTCTAGTTCCATTTCCATAAAGGTTCGCTAATCTCGATTCTTTGAGGTTTCTTCCCAATTTTGAGCCAACACATACTGAGAAGTGTAAAACGATTATTGAGAGACAGGTGATACCTAAGCTTAGTGATCTAGGTAGCTTTTCTATTCTCTGAACCATCATTGACTAGTTCTTTCCTAATGCCTTTCTTGACCTAGGATCTAGTATTAACCTTATGCCCTTAGCGATATTTAAGAGGCTAGGGTTAGGAGAATGTAAGCCTACACAACCACCTTACAGATAGTTGATAGAATTGTTAGATATCCTTGAGGATTAGCAAACCATGTACCTATCCAGGTTGATGGGTTCATTATTGTAGTAGATTCCTTAAACGTGGATATATGAGAGAGCAGAGGTACACCAATCATCTTAGGTATACCCTTTTTGGCTTTAATGAGAGCCTTGATAGATGTGGACTTAGGAGAGTTGATTTTTAGGCTCAATGGCAAGGAAGTTAAGTATAAAATGGTGAACAAGAAGTGTAAAGATATGAATGGTTGATCAAAAGGTGTGAAAAAAGACTTAGCATCTAAAAACGATGTTAATAAGCTTTTTGAGGATAAAGATACGAAGTCCTATGAGTGATCACTATATCTAGGGTTTTAGATGATGGGATCTGGAGGACATAGATATTGATGGAGAGGTGTCCTCGATGACTCTGAGGAGAAAGATGTGAATAGAATATTTTATAGAGACCACTCTAAGAGAGCCACTTTACCCATCGACGCATTGATATGCAGGGTACCATCTACTGTGAAGACTGCTTTACTGAAGAGAGATGCTGCCAATCCTATACCTCTAGAGCCTGATTTATTCTTGCTATACAGGTTCATGATAGTATGTTGAGGACTATAAACTCAGCCCAACTACATTCATTTGATTTTTATTTTCTTATTTTTCATTTCTTATAGTTCTTTTTCTAGTTTGATACTTGTTTTCTTTTCATTTCTTTTGTAGATGCCATTGGTAGCCACCCCAGTGTTGCGCTACATGGTATTCATCCAGATAATAGGGGACTTTTCTATTATAAGCGTCAGTGTGAGACCTAAATTTTTCATGCTACTTGTAAGACTCATAAATTTCTATGTAATCTTATGATTTCCATGATGTACAGACAAGTTACACAATATATGAATCATAAGAATTGGCTATTTTTAAGCTCTAAGTGTGGATGAAATGTAAAATGAGTAGTGAAGCAATAGAATATGAGTTTACCTTTAAAAATCTGGGAAAATTATAGCCGAAACACTGTAGATGAAGGGCATATCGATCTCATTGCAAGGGAGATCGATCTCACTGCCTTAAAATGCAATGCCAAATCATTCTATAAAAGGGAGATCGATCCTTCATTCAATGCAGATCGATCTCTAAAGTATTCTGGCTAGCAAAGATCGATCTCTTCTCAAAGCCAGATTGATCACTAATTGATTCTGCTTGGCCAAGATTGATCCCTACCAATGAACAGATCGATCCCTTCTTCAAGAGGCAGATCAATCTCATCCAAGGAGGCAGATCAATCCCCCAGCCTGTATTGTCAAATTCGAAAGGCGTTTAAGCAAAGGAAGATCGATCTCTACCCTTGCAGATTGATCTCATAATGTGATTACTATAAAAAGACCCGACTGTCGAGCCTTCTTCCCCAGAATCCCAAAACCCTTCTATTTTAGCCAAAACAACCTAGTTTTCTCACTCTAGGATATCCTTACCTTCCAAAAAGATTTAAAGAAAATCTATTTGAGCAAAGTTGTTCCTAGTAAGGAAGAGAATAACATAGTCAAAGATTGGAAGCTGAAACTTTGGATTGAAGGAGCAAAGGGGTTTTCCCCAAACTTGGCAAAAAGGGAGAAAAGTCAAGCTAGGTAAGATTTCTATACACCAACTTCAAGTATGGTAACCTAGACATTTTGATGAGTTGATTGGTGTATATATTGTTGATTGAGATTATCTAAAACATTGTGAAACCTCTAGGACCTAGAATGGGTTTAGTGTGAGAAAGTAAGATAAAGTTGATAGGCATGGATTAGATAAAGATTAAAGCATGAAATATTGTTATTAAGCATTTAAAAATGATTATGAAATAGTTTTGTGAAATATATATGTTGGAATGGATGATTAGAGAAAATGAACGTATGAGGTATATGATAAATCACCTTAGTGAATGAAATGATGCACCTAAGGCATATTAGGCTTAAGGCAGGCCTAATACGAGATGTTAGACTGGATGAGTCCAATAGATTCTTAAGAAATGAATAGTATAACTAAAAAATGGCCTATGAGAAAGTAAGGTCCAATAAGTGTTAATGAACCCAATAACTCGAATCGACTATAATAAACGCAAGAATTGTATCATATTAGGTTAAATCGATGAGATAAATAATTTCGTGCAGCTCCGAAGATTTCATTGGCAGTGAATAGGATTGCGTGATCAAGAAGCTTTGAGGAAGTGGAATTAATCGATGCAATTCCAGGCAAGGGAATTTTGTGAATATTTAGAGGTAGCTACACGTATTTTGAGGGTGTTTATAGGGCTTTGTAATTGCTTTGTTATTTAGAAAAGAAATAATGATTTTTACGAATGATTTCAGATATAGATGATTTTAGTTTTTGGAAGTGAATCTTACAAAAAGGGTAGTAAGGCTAAAATTGCACAAATCTCACATTTCGATATTTTTATGAAATACATTGCTTTGGTTTAAGCAAATCTACGGATAGGTTGGCTATTGACTTCATAATTTCATGAAATAGCACGAGTCAGGTGCTAATTGTGATTTTAAGCGTGTTTTGTTGAAATAGAGCCGCATATCATATTTATATGAGTTAAATCGGGCTGGAGCTTCGTTCACACTAGATTTTGATGTTTTAATATGTATGAAATGTGCTGGAGCCTAGCTCGCACCATGATGTTTTACAAGTCGTACTAGAGCTTTTCCTCGTACGTGGGTTTCCATTGATTTTCGTATGCATATAACCATACTAGAGCTATGCTCATACATGATTTCCCCATTATTTATTATACATAAAGTTGTACTAGAGCGTTGCTCGTACGAGGGTATTTACTAATGATGCATGAAATTGTGCTAGAGCTTTGCTTGCACTGGACTTTTCACACTGTGATATGTAATGAGTCGTGCTGGATGCCTCATGTAGACTTTGTGTCACACAGATGAGATGCTCGTATGAACTGTGCTTGATGCCTCGTGTAGACTGCTAGTCATACCGATGAGATGTTTACACATGGACTTGAGACTGAGTAGGTTATACATGGTATAGGGTAGATAAGACCTACGACAAGCACCCCCAACCATGTTATGGGTCCGTAGAGTACGTTGTACCATGGAGATCACATAGAGTACACTGTACTGTGAGGTTATGATGTTGATTTAAAAGTCTAGCGGTAGGACTAACCCATCTCCGTTATAGCATGATGCCTCACCCACCGTGATCTGTGTGGTCCTGGATGATAATGACATAGTTGACCAATAAAGTCCTCAATTGTATATATAGTGACCACCTGTCTCACATGATATCACATGGTTTTATATACTAAACACATGGTGTGTTATCCAGGGTAGACCCGAGGGAGGGGTCGAGCCTTGTGGGATGTTTTTTTTAAAAGAGGATGTTTTTTTAAAAGATGATGTTGTGATGGGTTTTCTTAAGTTTTGAGAAGGTGTTCCCTTGAGGGATAGTTTTATGATGAGTTTTCTTTAATATGATGAGCATGAAATCTATGACTTGAGATGGAACTAATGAGTTTTATTATGACGAGCATGAGAAGTTTTACATAATGATGAGTTTTCTTTAATATGATGAGCATGAAATCTATGACTTGAGATGGAACTAATGAGTTTTATTATGACGAGCATGAGAAGTTTTACATAATAATTTTCCATGTTTACAAGTCTTTTTTCATGTTTTCAGTACATGATATATGTATATACATTTGGCATAGTTTTAATATTTCCTCATGTTCTGGATATCAATGATTCTTATGCATGACATTATAAACATTATTACCTTAATAAGCGTGTGGTTGCTCATCACTATCATTTCCCCCCTCTACAGAGTGCACATAGTTGTCTAGTGAAGGACTAAGGAGTTGTATCCGGATATCCGCTGCCCTCTATTGCCAAGAGGTATACACACAGGAACCTTTTTGTATTTAAACATGTAAGAACACAATAATAATTTTTTATGTAATATGGGGGATGTAAATATTAATAGACGCGTATCAGTATTTAATTTCAATTTATAAAGTATACATGTTTACCTTTTGAATGAATTAAAAGATAGAAGACATGGTAAATGTAAGGAGTGGCTAATATTGACTCATAGCCCAACTGTGTGGTGGTAAGAACGTTCACGACCAGGGAAAAGAAATGAAAATGCGAAAAAATTTTAGTGATTTTTTGGGTGAAAAGGATAAAAATTGGGTCGTGACAGAGATTGGTATCAGAGCTGAGTTGGCTTGATATGAGTCGGTGTTAGTGGTTAAGGAAGTTTACATCCTCATATTACTGTTCTTTTGTTTAGATATAACTGTGTATACCAAGATGGAATAAAACTAATAAATGGTATGGATATAGGAATTAGGCATTATGCCTGTCTCCCGCCGAGGTTGAGGGGCGAGTTCACGTACTAGAGACTGTAGGGGCAAGCCTAAGAGCCGTACGAAGCCATAGACTGATCAGGTTCCATAGGACCCTGTTGAGAGACCAGGGGATACTAAGGCATGCTTCATTAGGATAGAGCGGAGTATTGAGAGCCTCGTTGAGATAGTCATGCAGGCATTAGGGGCTGGTGATAGATGAGGTCCAACCACGCAGCGTATTAGTACCGGACAGATAGCTACAAAAGTGGAGAGACCTCATACTACAAGGACTATTACACCACCCCTAGTTCGGGATACAGATTCTCTTGTCGCTCCATAGCCGAGCGGAAGTGACCTGGGTTATGATTGTGGGTTGAGTAGGTTACAACAGTTCCAGGAGTTGAAACTTCAGTCTTTAGAGGGGTGAAGGACCCGGTTGTTGCTGATGATTGGGTATATGAAATGGAGAAGTTATATGGGTTCTTCAAGTGTACATTGATTGAGAAGGTTACTTTTGTCGTATTTATGTTGAAAGGCGAGGCGGAGCACTGGTAGAGATCCATAGAGTCTATCCTGAGAACCCGACACTCAGAGATTACATAGGAGATATTCTTGGAGGCCTTTAGGGGGCAATATATTTCGGCCACTGTACAGTGGAAGTTGTGGATGGAGTTTATGAACTTGGTTCAGGGGAACCATTTTGTTGACGAGTATGAGTCAAGGTTCATATCTTTGGGGAGATATGACCTAGATACGATGAGAAGTGAGGCTCAGAAGGTTCAAAAGTTCATGGATAGATTTAGACCAGCCATCCGGACTAAGTTAGTTTTGTTTGACGTCCCCACTTATGAGGAGGTAGTTCATAGGGCACAGTTGTGTGAGCAGGACTTTGAGAGGAATGCCTCCGATTTTGAGAAGGTTAGTAATAGGAAAGATAAAGACCGAAAGAGATCTAGGGTTGATAGAGTGGTCAGTAAAAGAGGTCAGAGACTGTTTGAGAAGAGGCCAAAGATTGAGGATGTGCAGGAGAGAGCTGCTAGACCTCTTGTGTACCCGGCTTTAGCTCCACCGGGGGTATAGTCATTGGAGGACCACGGCCTACAATGGAGCAGTGTAGGAGATGTGGTAGATTTCAAGGTACCAGGCCTTGTCTGACAACCCTAGTAGTATGTTATAGATGTGGGAAGCTAGGGCATATCGTGAGGTATTGTCTAGAGATGATTGAGACCGTCCCACAGAAGGGTAAGGAATTGAAGAGAGCTCCTGTTGAGACTTCTGCTCCGAGGAGGAAAGCTATAGCTGAGGAAAAAGGGAAACAGACGGTTGGCAAAGGGTGAGTGCATGCACTGGACCAAGACACAGCGGACACTTCTACGGATGTGATTAAAGGTACCATCGTAATTTTTTATTTTGAAGCATTTGTGTTATTTGATTCTGGTGCCACGCATTCCTTTATATCGCCTTCCTTTGTACATAAGTTGTTGAAGCATGTAAAGCCTACATTGTTAGATACAATGTTGTTGATTTCGACGCCTATGAATGATAGTCAATTGATTGAGTATGTATATAGGGACTGTAAGTTGAAGATAGGGGGAAAGATATAACAACCAATCTTATTCTATTGAACATGAGCGATTTTAATGTAATTTTAGGAATGGACTAGTTGGCTGCAAATCGTGCTGTTTTGGATTGTTATGTAAAGACAATGATATTCTTAGGAATAAATAACCTTTATTGTAAGTTTTGTTGAAAAGAAATGAAGGAACACAATTATTGTAAATGAGAAGAGTATAAATATAATTTATCACATTAAAGAGATGAATTTGCTTGTTAATCATGAATGCTAGTATGATTACCTATGTTACTAACGGTGGAAAAGGATAATGTGAAAGGTTCATTGCATACGTGATTGACACAGCTAAGGTACATTCGAAATTAAGAGACATTCCAGTGGTTGTAGAATTTCCTGATGTCTTTCCGGATGAATTACTATGGCTACCACCCGACGGAGAAATGGAGTTTTGCATAGAGTTGCTACCTGGTACAGAGTCAACATCTAAGTCACCATATAGAATGGCTACGATTGAGTTAGAGGACCTAAAGAAGTAGTTGGAAGAGTTGCTAGAGAAGGGGTTTATTAGATCGAGCATCTCACTTTGGGGAGCTCTGGTTCTGTTTGTGAGGAAGAAGGATGGGAGCCTCCGACTGTGCATAGATTACTAGTTGTTGAATAAGGCTACCATTAAGAACAAATTGCCCCTTCCACGCATTGATAATCTGTTGGATTAGCTCTCGGGAGCACAAGTCTTTTCTAAGATAGATTTATGATTTGGGTACCATCAGTTAAGGATACAGAGTGGAGATGTACCCAAGATAGTATTTCATACTCGTTATGGCCACTACGAATTCATGGTTATGCCATTCGGATTGACGAATGCCCCTCCAACATTTATGGCATTGATGAATGATGTATTTAAGCCATATCTGGATGAGTTTGTGATTGTGTTTATTGATGATAAATTGGTTTATTCCAAGTCCAGGGAAAATCATGAGCAGCACTTGAGGATAGTTCTACAGACCCTCCGAGAGAAGGAATTATATGCCAAACTCAGTAAGTGTAACTTTTGGTTAGAGCAGATCTCATTTCTAGGCCATGTTGTATCGAGGGATGGGGTATCAGTGGATCCATCCAAGATTGAGGCAATTGTTCAGTAGGAACAGCCCAAGACAGTCACTGAGATCAGAAGTTTTTTGGGATTGACGGGTTTTTATCGGAGATTTGTAGAGGGTTTCTCCAAAATAGCTGCTCCGTTGACACGTCTCACACGAAAGGATATTTAGTTTGTGTGGGACGAGGCATGTTAGAGGCGTTTTCAGGAGCTTAAGCTTAGGTTGACCGCTGCTCCGATTCTCACCATTCTTACTAGCTCAAGAGGTTTCTCTATGCATATGGATGCATCACACTAGGGACTGGGCTGTGTACTTATGTAGGATGGGAAGGTAGTTTCCTATGGATCTAGACAGTTGAAGGATCACGAGAGGAACTATCCGACTCACGGTTTAGAGTTGGCAGCCATAGTGTTTGCGTTGAAGATAAAGTGCCACATCTCTATGGTGAGAAGTTTCAAGTATTTACAGATTACAAGAGCCTTAAGTTTTTATTCTCGCAGAAAAGTTGAATATGGACAAAGAAGATGGCTCGAACTCCTAAAGGATTATGAATGTAAAATCCTGTATCACTCGGGTAAGGCGAATGTAGTTGCCAATGCCTTGAGCAGGAAGAACCTCGGGTTGGTGTCTTATATGATGGTTGGGGAATACGAGTTGTTGGAGCAGTTCGCGAACCTCAGTTTGGATGTAGCCCCACCTGATACAGAAAGATTTGATATTGTGGCTAGATTGAGATTGGAGCAAGAGTTGATTAGTCGTATTCGACAGGCTCAACAGAGTGATCGATGGTATACCGATTGGTTGAGTCAGGTATCGACAGATGTGGGTACTAATTTTGAGCAGAGTACAGATGGATTACTGAGGTTCAGAGGTAGAGTATGTGTTCCCGAGGATCTAGAGATTAGGAGATTGATTCTATCAGAGCTTCACTCATCGAGGTACATAATACATCCAAGGAGTACCATGATGTATCAAAATCTTCGAAAAGGTTTATTGGTGGTCTGGAATAAAGAGAGACATTGTTGAATATGTTGCTAGATGTCTCGTCTGTTAACAAGTGAAGGTAGAGCATCAGAAGCTTGCAGGGTTATTGTAACCTCTATCGATACTGACATGGTAGTGGGAGCATATCACTATGGATTTTGTGACGGGCTTATCGAGGACTCGCAGAGGTCATGATGCCATTTGGGTGATTATGGATTGGTTGATGAAGTCAGCCAATTTCTTAGCTATGAAAGCTATGATACTTTGAGTCAGTGGGCGAACTTATATGTTCGAGAGATAGTTCGGTTACATGGTGTTTCAGTGAGCGTTGTTTCTGATCGGGATGCTCGTTTCACTTCCCATTTCTGGGAAAATTTTTAAGAAGCGATGGAGACCCAGTTGAGTTTTAGCATCGCTTTTCATCTTAAGACAGATAGTCAGTCAGAGAGGACTATATAGACTCTAGAGGATATGTTAAGAGCGTGTGTGCTGGATTTTAGAGGCTCTTGGGATGATCACCTACCGTTAGCCGAGTTCGCCTATAATAACAGCTATCATACGAGTATTGAGATGGCACCATATGAGGCATTGTATGGTCATAGATGTTGTTCCCTTATTTAATGGGAAGAGGTTAGTGACAGACAGATTTTTGCTCCCGATTTAGTGCAGCAAGCCTCTGTGGATGTTCGAGTGATATGTGAGAGGTTACAGACAGCTCAGAGTCGATGAAAGAGTTATGTTAACAGGAGACGAAGACCATTGGAGTTTTCTATATTTGAGTCAGTATTTTTGGAAGTTTCTCCTTCGAAAGGGATTATGAGGTTCGATAAGAAGGGTAAGTTGAGCCCTCGGTATATCAGGCCCTTTGAGATTTTGGAGAGAGTGGGAGATAAGGCTTATAGGTTGGCACTGCCACCAGAGTTAGAAGGCGTTCATAACGTCTTCCACGTCTTTATGCTTCGGAAGTACCACCTAGACCCGCACATGTGATAAGATATGAGCCATTGGAGCTCAATGAGAGTATGTCATATGTTGAGAAGCTGGTTCGGATATTGGATAGGAAAGAGAAGGTGTTGACGTCAAAGACGATTCCCTTAGTGAAAGTTCTTTGGCAATATCACACTCCGGAGGAAGTTACATGGAAGTTGGAGAGTATGATGCAAGAGAAGTACTCGGAGTTGTTTTTAGGGTGACTTGGTTCTAATTTTGAGGGACAAATTTCTTGAAGGAGGGGATGAATGTAAGGCTCGTGAATTTCTATGTAATCTTATGATTTCCATGATGTACAGACAAGTTACACAATATATAAATCATAAAAATTAGCTATTTTTAAGCTCTAAGTGTGGATGAAATGCAAAATGAGTAGTGAAGCAATGGAATATGAGTTTACCTTTGAAAATTTAGGAAAATTGCAGCTGGAACACTGTAGATGAAGGGCAGATCGATCTCATTGCAAGGGAGATCGATCTCATTACCTTGAAATGCAATGTCGAAGCATTCTGTAAAAGGGATATCGATCTCTAAACTATTCTAGCTAGCAAAGATCGATCTCTTCTCAAAGACAAATCGATCTCTAAGTGATTCTACCTAGCCAAGATCGATCCCTACCAATGAGCAGATTGATCCCTTCTTCAAGAGGCATATCGATCTCATCCAAAGAGGCAGATCGATCCCCCAGCCTGGATTATCAAATTCTGAAGCAGTTTAAGTAAGAGAAGATCGATCTCTACCGTTGTAGATCGATCTCATAACGCGGTTACTATAAAAGAGGCCTGACTATCGAGCCTTCTTCCCCAAAAATCCCAAAACCCTTCCTTTTTAGCCAAAACAACCTAGTTTTCTTACTTTAGGATATCCTTACCTTCCAAAAAGATTTGAAGAAAAGCTATTTGAGCAAAGTTGTTCTTAGTAAGAAAGAGAACAACATAATCAAAGATTGAAAGTTGAAACTTTGGATTGAAGGAGCAAAGGGGTTTTCCCTAAACTTGGCAAAAAGGGAGAAAAGTCAAGCTAGGTAAGATTTCTATACACCAACTTCAAGTATGATAATCTGGACATTTTGATGAGTTGATTGGTCTATATATTGTTGATTGAGAATACATAAAACATGGTGAAACCTCTATGACATAGAATGGGCTTAGTGTGAGAAAGTAAGAGAAAGTTAATAGGCATGGGTTAGATAAAGATTGGAGCATGAATTAATGTTATTAAGCATGTAGAAATGATTATGAAATAGTTTTCTGAAATATATATGTTGGAATGGATGATTAGTGAAAATGGACATATGAGGTATATGATAAATCGCCTTAGTGAATGAAATAATGAACTTAAGGCATGTTAGGCTTAAGGTCGGCCTAATACGAGATGTTAGACTTGACGAGTCCAATAGATTCTTAAGAAATGAATAGTACATCCGAAAAAGGGCTTAAGAGAAACTAAGGCCCAATAAGTGTTAATGAACCCAATAAGTCGAATCGACTATAATAAATGTGAGAATTGTATCATATTGGGTTAAATTGACGAGATAAATAATTTCGTACAGCTCTGGAGATTTCATTGGAAGCGAATAGGATTGTGCGATCAAGTGGCTTTGAGGAAGGGGAATTACTCGAGCAATTCCAAGTAAGGGAATTTTGTGAGTATTTAGAGGCAGTTGCATGCATTTTGAGGGTGTTTATGGGGCTTTGTAATTGCTTGGTTATCTAGAAAAGAAATAATGATTTGTACGAACGATTTTGGATATAGATGATTTTGGTTTTTGGAAGTGAATCTTACAAAAAGGGTAGTAAGGCTAATAATTGCACAAATCTCATGTTTCGATATTTTTACAAAATACTTTGCTTTGGTTTAACCAAATCTACAGATAGGTTGGCTATTGACTTTATAATTTCATAAAATAGCACGAGTCAGATGCTAACTATGGTTTTAAGCGTGTTTTGTTGAAATAGAGCCACGTATCATATTTATATGAGTTAAATCGTATTGGAGCTTCACTCGCACTGGATTTTGAAGTTTTAATATGTATGAAATGTGTTGGGGCCTAGCTCGCACAATGTTTTGAGTTGTGATGTTTTACAATCCGTACTAGAGCTTTTGCTTTTAAGTGGGTTTCCATTGATTTTCGTATGCATATAATCGTACTGGAGGTATGCTCGTACGTGATTTCCCCATTATTTATTATGCATAAAGTCGTACTAGAGAGTTGCTCGTATGAGGGTATTTATTGACAATGCATGAAATCGTGCTAGAGCTTTGCTTGCACTGGACTTTTCACACTGTGATATGTAATTAGTCGTGTTGGATGCCTCGTGTAGACTTTGTGTCACACAGATGAGATGCTCACATGAGCCATGCTGGATGCCTCGTGTAGACTGCTAGTTACACCAATGAGATGCTCGCACGTGCACTTGAGACATAGTAGGTTATACCTGGTATGGGGTAGATAAGACCTACGATAGGCATCCCCAACCATGATATGGGTCCGCAAAGTACATTGTACCGTGTAGATCACATGGAGTACGCAGTACCACGTGGTTATGATGTTGATTTAAAAGTCTGGTGGTAGGACGAACCCACCTCCTTTCCAGCATGATGCCCTGCACACCGGGATCCATGTGGTCTGGGATGATAATGACATAGTTGGCCAACAGAGTCCTCGATTGTATATATAGTGAGCACTTGTCTCACATGATATCACATGGTTTTATATACTAAACACGTGATGTGTTATCCAGGGTAGACCCGAGGGAGAGGTCGAGCCTTGTGGGATGTTTTTTTTAAAAGATGATGTTGTGATGGGTTTTCCTAAGTTTTAAGAAGGTGTTCCCTTGAGGGATAGTTTTATGATGAGTTTTCTTTAATATGATGAGCTGAAATCTGTGACTTGAGATGGAACTAATGAGTTTTATTATGACGAGCATGAGAAGTTTTACATAATGATTTTCCATGTTTACATGTCTATTTTCATGTTTTCAATACATGATATATGTATATACATGTGGCATAATTTTAATATTTCTTGATGCTCTGGATATCAATGATTCTTATGCATGACATTATAAGCATGCAGATAGTGTAGTTATCTACCATGCTTGCATTATTGCCTTACTAAGTGTGTGGTTGTGCATCCCTATCATTTTCCCCCTCTACAGAGCGCACACAGTAGTCTAGTGAAGGACTAAGGAGTTGTATCCGGATATCCGCTACCCTCCATCGCCAAGAGGTATACACACAGGAACCTTTTTGTATCAAACATGTAACAGCATAGTAATCATTTTGTTATGTAATATGGGGGATGTAAATATTAATAGACACGTACCAGTATTGAATTTCAATTTATAAAGTATATATGTTTACCTTTTGAATGAATTAAAAGATAGAGAAAATGGTAAATGTAAGGAGTGACTAATATTGACCCATAGCTTAACTGTGTGGTGGTAAGAATGTTCACGACCGGGGAAAAAAATGAAAATACGAAAAATTTATAATGCTTTTTTGGATGAAAAGGATAAAAAGGGGGTCGTGACACTACTGTTAATTAATAGCTAAGAGAGAAATTCAAAACTTACTTAAATGTTCGTGTAGGGCCCGATGGAACCAATCAGATGATGGAGAGTTGAACTCGAGGCACAAAAATCGAGGTAAGGTGTCAAGTCAGAGTTCTTTAAGAATTTTACATTCATATAAATATGATTTTATGGATTGAAGGTGAAACTAAAGTGATTGGAGTGAAATAAGTTGGTAAATCTCGGGTTACCACTAAACCAAGAAATTCGGCCTAGCAATTGAAATAAAATCGAAATAAATTTCATAAATTCGTAAAAATTATTCTGAGGTCATAGGAAATTAATATAAGGTATATTTGACTTGAAGAATTAGAATTGAGTGGAAATATTGAAGTTTCGATGGTTAAATTAATTTTTAAAGTAAACCGAAAACTTTAAAGAATTTTTATCATTAATGACTAAATTGGGTAAAATGGGCCAAAACGGGAAAGTTTTCTGAAACAAGTAGTCCAAAAATTTTATGGAACATACTAGTTTCCCATTTTAAAAAGTGTAAAAATGATTTAAGCGCAATAATCGCACCAAATGCTATTTTTACCCAAGGCTTTGCCACTTCGGGTCTTTTAACCAAAATGCATCAATCCGCGATATTAGCGCATGCTCTCTAATCCCCGTGGTTGATGATGCACGTAAGTATAATGGTATTAGGCTTTCTCATTAGCCCTTATTTCATTTCGTATTTTATTTTGGCATATCGATTTTTTTTTTACGTCCAACCTATCCCCCTTTATTTCCATTTATTTTTCATTTCATGAACGAATTATGCATGTTTTCACATCTAGGATTTACATATACAACATATATTATTGTCAAGAGTGAATTTCTTAATTTCTTATTATTGAATTTCTATTATTTCTTAGTATAACACATGAGTGGTGGAAATTTGAAAGAAAATGGGCTGGAAATAATTTTAGGAGATTTTTTGAAAACAGGGCAACTGGCAGCCCAAGCATAGCGTAAAATGTAACAACCTGATTTACGAACGTTTTGGTTGGGCTACGAGTCAATAATAGATAAGAACAATTAAATCCGACTATTCAATTTAATTTCTTAGTAACAAATTTAAACAAAAACAATGGTAATACTTTCCAATTTAATCAGCGAAATTGTTCTTTTACAAAATATTCGTGTTCACATTCCCCAAACACACTTCCATATACATTACTGTGCATAGAACATTTAGATACAAAATGGATGTCTATATTGGGTATACCTTTAACACAGATAAATACTTTACTGATGTATAGTTGTGTAAAATATTTCAACTTACAAAAGATGGTCCCGCTACTGATGAGGATCTGTGGAGGAGAGTAAGGGGTGAGCTCAACATGCTCAATAGGAAAAATATGCGGCAAGTACACTACCTATATGTATATATTTGTCAAACTAGGAATCCTCATGAAAAAAAATGGAAAAATTGTCAAATTCAAAAGACCGGAGTCGAAAATCAATAACAGAATCAACAACGATAGTGTAATCAATTTGCTTCCATAAATACAAAATTCCAAAACTTTAGGCAGTAGAATAAACGATTTCTAAATAACACAGTTCATACAGTCAAATCCAGAATATCAATTAGACACGACAAGGCAAAACAAGCTATATCAAAATTTAGAATGAAAATTGGCCAATGTCGATGACTCTGGGCCTCACTGATCAGGTGTGCCGGGATGTCAATCGTCGTAGGAGTGGTCAGCTACCCTAACGACTCACAGAACATAGCAAAATATCCAAAGACCAAAATACACGGTACATCGTACTCAAGTGCGTGTCACACGATACATCGTACTCTGTGGACCACAAAAACAGAAGCAGACAAAAATGCAACATGATTTAACCATCGCCTTTGTCTCAAAATCAGTGTCAGTCGAACCGTGCAACACAAAGTCAGCACGCGCTCAAGCACATAACCTCAGTATCACTTCTAAGCAAATCATATTTCAGTAAAATCAATTGTAATTTCAGTTCTAAAAAATTATCACATTCAGAAAGAGGCTAATTAGCCCTTTTTCGGTTAAAAATCCCAATAAACAATCTATGAAAATCAAAATTGGGATTTTGATTTAAAACAATAATTGCAAACTCCAGTGATATTTATCTAAATAAACTGACTAAATGTAAGAACCGTAAATTTCTATGTAATGTATATGATTATTTTATGTATAGACAAGTCACATTACATATGAATTATAAGAAATAAATGTTTTTGAGTTCTAAGTGTGATTGGATTGATAAATGAGTGATAAAGTGATTTAGTATGAGTTTAAATGGAGAATTTGTAGCAAAAAGGTGCAGGATGAAGGCCAGATCGATCCCATGTGAGGAGAGATTGATCTCATGGCCAGGAAAACACAATACGAAGCATTCTATAAGTGGGAGATCAATCCCTCACTCAAGCATATCGATCTCCATTACTCTCGGGCTGGACCAGATCGATCTCCCTTTAAGGCCAGATCGATCTCCTAAGCTCTCTGCCTGAGATAAATCGATTTTGTTTCATTGAGCAGATCGATCCCATGCAACACTGCAGATCGATCTCATCCATTCAATAGATCGATCTCATGTTTTCAAAATGTCAAGAAACTGAAGAATTTAAGCACGGCCAGATCGATCTCCACCCTATGCAGATCGATCTCATCAAGCCATTTCTACAAAAAAGGGAGTAGTTGGATATGCATTTCACAGGAACAAACCATTTCCTTCCATTTTCAATCTTAAACCTAGCTTTCTCACTCTAAAATCATCCCATTTCTATAAAGATTTAAGAAAAAGCCATTAGAGCAAAGTTGTTCATTATAAAGAGAAGAACAACATAGTTTGGAATCAATACCCCATTAGTTGGATTGAAGGAGCAAGGAGTGTGCTTATTTGAAGCAAGAAAGAAATCAAGCTAGGTGAGTTTCTAATACACCAAACTCAAGATATATCTATCTAGTTGTTGTTGTGAGATGATTGGTATGTGTAGTGATGGTTGAAACTACCTAGAATGTAATGGAACAATTAAAACCTAGAATGACTCTAGTGTGAGAACATGTGTTATGGGTGAGTTGATGATAAATGGATTATGTTAAAGTGTTAGTGGAGTAAAATGCATGATTTTAAGATGATGGAACGAAGCTACATTGTGAGGATAGTCAAATTATGAAAATGAGTATATAAGGTATGACAAAATGCCATAGTGAAATAAATGATGAACTAGAGACACTATGAGCTTAAATATCGATTTAGTAAGAATCAATGGATCTAAAAGAGTCCAATAGGCTCTCGAGATAAGAGTAGAGCAATCAAATGAGGCCTTATAAGTGTTAATGCGTACTATAGGTCGAATCGACTATAGTAGACGCACGAATTATGTTACATTGGATTTAATTGATGTTATATATGATTTCGTGCAGTCTCGAAGAGTTCGTTGGAAAATGGATCGAACTGCACAAATGAGTAGCTCTAAGTGGAATCATTCGACGCAATTTCCAGGTAAGGAAAATTTGTAAGTATAGAGAGATAGCTGCACGTACTTTATGGGTGTATATAGGGATTTATAAATGCTTTGATATCTAGAAAAGGATTTGTGATTGTGTGAACAACTACGAGTGTATATCATTTGATTTTTGAAGTGAAACTTACAAAAAGGGGATAGTAAGGCTAATAATTGTTTAAATTATATGTGTTGATGTTTTATGAAACATATTGCCTTGGTTTAAGCAAATCGATGGATAGGCTGGCTATTTGATTTCTGTAATTTCATGAAATCGCACGAGGCATGTGCTGATTTTGATTTGAAATGTGTTGTGTTGAAATAGAGCCGTCTATCGTATTTACATGAGTCAAATTGTGCTGGAGCTTCGCTCGCACTGGATTTTGGTGTTTTCACATGTATGAAAAATGCTAGAGCTTAGCTCGTACCTTGATTTGAATTGTGATGATGTTTTATAAACCGTACTGAAGTTTCTGCTCGTACGTGGATTTCGATTGACCTTTTATGCATATAACCGTACTGGAGCTATGCCCGTACGTGATTTCTTCATGATTTTATGCATAAAAGCCGTACTAGAGCGATGCTCATACGAGAAGATTTATTGATGATACATGAATCGTGCTAGAGCTTAGCTTGCATAGATTTTCACACTGTGGTATGTATGATGCCGTGGAGATGGTAAGATCCTCAAGCCCAACATCCTTAAGCCCGACGGGGTGGGGAAGCTCTGTTCGCTGGGGAGGCTCTCTTACGGTAAGATCCTTAAGCCAACATCCTTAAGCCCATGGGGGTGGGGAGGCTCTCTTACATGAAAACGAAAATGCTCCCACGTGCACTTGAAACTGAATAGGTTACACATGGCATGGGGTAGATAAGACCTAAGGCTGGCACCCCCAACCATGATATGGGTCCGCGGAGTACGTTGTACCATGTAGATCACATGGAGTATGTTGTACCGCATGGTTAAGATGATGATTTGAAATTCTGGCGAAGAACTAACCCACCTTCGTTCCAGCATGATGCCCCGCACACCGGGATCCATGTGGTCTGGGATGATTATGAAATAGTTGGCCAACATAGTCCTTGAGATATAGTAACCGCTTGCCTCACATAATATTACATAGTACCACATGGTTTTTATACACTGAGTGTGATTGTGCTGTCCAAGGTAGACCCGAGGGAGAGGTCAAGCCTTGTGGGATTTTGTTTAAATAAATGATATCCTATTTGTGATGAGATTTGATGTTTTTTGAGAAAGTGATAAATCTTAAAGGATGTTTCGTATTGAATTTCCCTTTTTATGATGAGTTTTAATAGCGATGAGCATGAGAGGATTTACATGATAATTTTACCATGTCTTACATGCCTATTTTCATGTTTTTAGTACATGTTATATGTATATACATGCAGCATAGTTTTATTTCCTCATGCTTTGAATTATAAATGATTTATGCCATAACATTACCAACATGTAGATAGTGTAGTTATCTACCATGCTTGCATTATTGCCTTAATGAGCGTGTGGTTGCTCATCCCTCTATTTTCCCCCTCTATAGAATGCACATAGTAGCCCAGTGTGGATTGAGGTGTAGTATTGGGACATCCGCTGCTCTCCATCCCTAAGAGGTATACACACATGGATTCTTTTTATAGCTAAACATGTAAAGACACACTAACCATTTTGAATTGTAATATAGGGGATGTAGATGTTAGAAATATGTTATGTATAAACATACGAATTTCACTTTCAAATGTATGACATTACTTTTGATCAAATTGGAAAATGGATGGCAAATGATTATTAGTATTGACTCACAGCCTAACTGTATTTGTGAGGGTTGTTCACGATCAGGTAAGGAAAAGAATAATGCAAAAAATTTGTACTGATTCTTAGATGAATTGGATAAATAGGGTTGTGACACTAAATTTATATCAATAAATGGGCCGATTCACTAAGGTTAAAGTTTTCCCTAATTCTCAAAAAGTGTAAAATCGACTAGGGTTTTTTAGAATTTCGGTAACTATAAAATTTGACCTAGAATTTTATATCTAGAATTCCATATAAAAATATATGAATCTATCCCTAGCAGCACACATAAGTTTTTCTTATGATAAATTTTTTCCTAAAATTCATATCTACGAATCAACGAAAAATACGTGTAATTATCACTAATAGCACACGACAATTTTCCTTATCTCGGTATCTGCTCGCAATCCTCAATGCCTTTGTGATTGGAGTCAGTGGTGTAAAACCCAAATTTTCTACATTAGTAAGTAAATGAATGTTGAGAAATAACCAAGTATTCAGAATAATGTTATGCAGACCCAAAGTAATCAAAGCGCTCGGGATTGTGAAACAGGGCCCTGTTGCACGAAAATTGAGGTAAAGGTCTAAACCTGAGAATTCACTTAAGATTATGCATACGTTCATGAAATGTTGTTGGGAAGTGAAAAATAAAGTAATAGAAGTGAACAAGTTAATAAAACTCGAGTTTACGATAAACCGAGAAAAATGATCGCAGTTAATGAAATAAATTTGAAATAAATTATAGAAATTCAAGAAAATTATTTCAAGACCATGGGAAGTTAGTATAAGGAAATATTTTCTTGGGAAACTAAAATCAAGTGGAAATTTGGAGGTTTTAGTGTTCAAACCAATTTTTAAAGTAAACCGAAAGCTTAAAGCCATTTTGCTTGGTATTGACCCAATCGAGTAAAATGAGCTCAATCGGGGAACTTTTATTAAACAAGTGACCTTAAACATTTTATGAGAGATACTAGAGACATAATAGAACTTGGAGAAGTGGAAATTTGGAAGAAATTTGATTAGAAATAATTTTTAAATATTTTACAAAACAGGGCAAAAATCTACCCAGTCCAAGTCAGCAGACTACTCATGATAACCCTTAGATTTGATTATCCTCCTATCATCCAATGGCTCCCATCTACTTCAGATTATTAGTCCAATTATTAAACTAACCAATGCCTTTGGAATCACCTAATTTTCCCTCCTAACCCGAGAGAACCAATCTTGTCTTCCTCCCTTGTTCATTCCCAAAACGGTATTGTACAACCAATTTTGAGGGATTTTTCCAGTGACCTTCCAGCCAGATTCTTGCAACGTCCAAAAGGGAAAAATCTTCCCCTACGAGTCCTCTCTAACATATAAAAAAAATCCAACCAAAAACAAGTTCATATACTAGGGGAAATCTTAGAGAGAAGCTTGGAGGTCTGAACTGCCTTGTTCATGGGTAAGTGAAAGCTTGGATTTTTTATGAATGTAGCTGATTTTTCTTGTGTTTTTTAGTTAATATAAGTTGTATACTTTATGATTTTTAGTTGAAGGCTGATTTGGAGATTTATTGGAGTGATTAGCTTTGGTCAAAGGTAAGAGAAAGTTTATGAATGACGAAGATGATGAACAATGTTCTTGATGATTTTTAGGAATTTTATTGTTGAATGGAATTGATGAAAATAATTTTAACTCTTTAGGGATTCAGCCAGCATTGAATTTATGAGCCTATGGTGTAATGTGGGTTGTTTTAAGGTTGATAATTGTTAAAGATTATACCAAAAAAGTCCGGTTTAAAGCTTAATTTAACGAAAAATCAAAAAGTGTGAAATTTGACAAAATGGGTTTGATGGTAAGCTTGAATGGTATATGTGAATGATGTATTATGCCATTATGATGATGAATATGAAGTTAGGATAATAAAATTTGTAAGGATAGCTTAAACCGGAGCTTAAATTGGTAAAATTGAGAAAATGAACAAAGTTGGCGAAAAAGTCAAGATTTGGTCAATTTTAAGAAAGTAAATACATATTTGAATATGTTAAAGTAAGATTGAACTATATTTGATGAGTCAATGTTATTTTGGGCAGCTTGGGTATTCGACACGCTAATTGAGACGATTCTGAGACCCGGTAATATTGCGCTGCACCAAGGCAAAAGAGGTAAGGGATATGTTTTGAGTAGTGTTAGCTTTCAAACAACCTACTTGAACTAAGAAATTTGTTTATATGCCAAGGGATTAGAAAGAAAGACTTTTTGCATTTGTAAAGCTGCTTTTTTGTATAAACCAAAGAAAATACCCTTTCTCCGAACTAATCCGAGCTTGTTTTCAACATGTTTTCCAATGATTTTTAAATATGTTTATGTTTGAAAGTTTTCATATCTGATTTGTATATAAATATTGAAAAAGATAGCTATATGTGTTTTAATATTTAGAAAATGATTTGTGTTATGTGAAAGTAAGTTTAAGTATGACTGTAGGGGCCACCTCTTGAATCATGCGGGACCAAAGTGCTATACAAAAGTCACATTTTATGAATGAGTTTTAAGTCTTGAGAGATTTTGATTTAAACTCAATTTTTATGAACTTATAGGTTATAAGCCCAAGAAAGAACTTTGAAAGTTTTATTTTTGAGACTAAGGTAATATATAAATCTTGACATTTGTCATGATTAGTCCGAGTTGGAGTTTGGGCCATCATGGTGCATTGCCATTGGGCACTTGGGTACATTTAGTCCCTAATGATTGCATGCCAGTCCCACATTGGATATTTGTGCCACTCGGAGCCCGTGTGGAGTTTGGGCGACCATGGTTCATTGCTTTTGGACACTTGGGTACATTTAGTCCCTTGTGGTTGCATGCCAAACCACGTGCATTGCTTTTGGGCACTTGGGTATGATTAGCCCCTTGTAATTGCATGTCAGATATTTGGGCCACAGAGAGCAGTTTTGATTCGCTACCCTCTGTTTTGAATATGTTTGTTTAGTGGTGTAGGGCACTGCACAACCTTGATCCAGTCTGTAGTGCCCTTACCATGGCCATCGATACTTTATATGTTAAGTGAACATGACTTCTGATTAACACATGCAAATGCCTTGTCTCTATGACTTATATGTCTGATTAAATGAAAAGTCATAAGTTCCTTATTTGCTTTAACTTTAAAAGAATAAGTTTAGTATCCGTTCCAATTTGAATGATAAGTTTTGTATCCATTTGATTTTGAATTAGCTTTAGAGGCTAAGTTCTGAAATATGTTTTGTTTTGATTTTGAAGAAATGATAAGCTTCAAACTATGTTTGATTTTATTTAGTTTTGAAAGTAGGAATGCATTTTTGAGAAAGTATACGAATATATTGATCATTTCACTATGTATGGCGTAAAGTCTATTATTTTTCGATATTACACTTCTCACTACTTCGATGCATTACTTTCTGAGCTTGAAGAGCTCATCCCCCTTTTTTCCCCCTTTTCAGATTACTTCTAGTGATCACACTTATATCTACTGAGCAGTGGTTGTGGAGGAGCGAATCCCGACCCTCTTTTGTATAAGCGAGGTATACTATACTTACTTTCCAGACATTATGTAAAGCATAAACTACTATTGTAAAGGATGTTTTTGGGATTTAAGGTAAATGTTGATAGATAATGTCGTAATTACACAATTAATGATATGAATATATTTGATATTGTTGATGTCTTGCTATGATGATGAGATGTGTCGATGACTAAGGAAAGAGATTAAAATCAACTGGATTGTAAATTATACACTGCATTTACAATTTGCAGGATGGGTTAAGTCCAATTGGAGCCGTTATGCTATAGAAAATTTTGTAAAATAAATTGGTTAAGTATTCGACATTGATAGGAATGCAACATAAGTAAAAGCTTAGAAAAGTTTAAATTAGCTAATTTTTTCGCTCTTTCGGGGTGTTACAGTTTATGAACTGGAACAAATGGTACCAAGTGTGTAAGATAAATGGACTTAAGGGTCCATGGTTCGAACCACTGGGGACACGTCCTGGGGGAAAAAAACCTTGAGGCTTCCGCTATGCAGCCAAAAAGGAAAAAATATTGAGTGAGACTGTGGGGGCCACCTCTTGAATCCTGTGAGAACAAAGTGCCACACAGTCATCACAATAAACGCGCGTTTATTGTAACGATTATGTGGCACTGTGTTCCCGCAAGATTCAAGAGGTTGCCCCCACAGTCTCACTCAAAGTATTGTCCTCTTTGGTTACGCAGTAGAAGCCTCAAGGTTTTGTTCCCCCAGGACGTGTCCCCAAAGGCTCGAACTCAGGACCCTTAGGTACCTAATCCTTACACTCATGGTACCAATTGATCCAATGGTCTCAAAATAATTTTCTTGAATTTCTATAATTTATTCCAATTTTTTTTCCTTAACTAGGCTCATTTTTTCTCGGTTTATCATAACTCACGTTTTATTAACTTTTTCACTTCCATTACTTTAGTATTCACTTCCTAACATCATTTTATGAACATATGTATAATCTTAAGCGAATTCTCGAGCTCAGAGTCTTACCTCGATTTTCATGCCTCTTTGCCCCGTTTCATAATCCCGAGCGTTTTGATCACTTTGGGCCTGCATAACATTATTTCGAGTACTTAGCTATTCCTTAACTTTCAATTACTTACTAATTCGAAAATTTTGGGTTTCACATTTTTTGGGCAAATAAAAGCTCATTGTCCTATTACGACAATCAAGAACAGCTTGATTTGTTGTTAGCCAGTCCATGCCTAATATCACATCAAGATCATACATGTCTAATAGGATTAGGTTTGCTAACATATTCCTGTCTCCTATTTCGAGCCTACAATCCTTAAATATTTGTTTTGTCATTCAACTATCTTTCATTGGTGTCCTAATCATGAACATCTTTCCCATTGGTTTAGGTTGTACATAAGAAGTCAATTTACATGCAAACATGGGTGATATAAATGAATGAGTTGCACTAGAGTCAAATAAAACTACTGCTTTATTATCAAAAATCAGAATGCTCAAGGGTGTACACTCGCCCCTGTCCTACGACTAGCTTACCTTTTTCTTCTACTATAACCTTCCTAATCTGTGCAGAGGTAGTAGTGGGTGTCCTCAACTGTTCTATACTCTTCTGCGGGGCTGAGCTAATATTTTTTGGATAATTCCTGATCAAAAGCCCCATCTTACCACATCTGAAACAAGCCTCAGTCATCCAATAGTAGGGCCCGTTACCATGATTTTCCCCCATAGTGTCTGTACACCTTAAAATTAGGCCGAGGTCCTCTGATCACAATCCCCGTAGTAGGAACTGAGGCCGAATAGATAGGAGGTTTAACAATCATACCTTCTGCCATCTCTGACACTCCTATCCCCAGCTGACCTCTTCTAATCCTAATCCTTACCTTTGACCACTTTTCTGAACTCGGAGGCAAGCATCTCATAATCTTGCTCGCATAGTTGGGTCTGACGAACCACTTCCTCATAAGTACTAAGGTCAATAGAGCTAGTTGGGCTCAAATCGAATGCTTTAGTCCATTCAAAAACTTCCGGACCTTCTTCACCTCATTATCCATAGTGTCCGAATCATATCTCCCAAGTGAGGTGAACTTAGACTCATACTCATCCACGAACTTATTCCCCTGAGTCAAGTTTGAAAATTCTATCTGTAATCTCCTCTAGGCAGTATCCGAGATGTATCTCCTTTGAAAAGTATAAAGAAAAAAACCCCATGTAATCACCCTATGTCTGGCTCTCAGGATCAGTCAGGTGGACTTCCACCAGTATTCAGCTTCTCCCTTTAATACAAAAGCTACAAAAGCTACGTTCTCGATAGATGTAGAACGAAAAAATCCATAGAACTTCTCCATCAGATTTATCAAGTCTTTTACAACTACTGGATTCTTAACGCCATTGAAAAACGGAGGCTTAAACTCCTAAAATTACCTCAGTTTATCCAATTCAAAGTCATACCCCATTTTGTTACTGCGCTGTTGTGGGGCTACTGGTGCCAGTGAATGAGGTATAGGTAGGGTTTGCGGTACTGTAGTAGGCGGAGATGTAGAGGGTTCTTCCGCTGGTGGCATGGGCGTTGTCTGGGCTGGCGCAGGCATATCAGGCAGGATTGCTGGTGTAGTCGGTACAGCCTGAGCAGTAGTGCCCAGTGTGTTATCCAATCTTGCCATCACTTGCCCAATCAGATTTAGTATCGACTCCATGTCCCGTTCCAAACTAATAATTCAGACTTCAGAGCTCTCAGTAGGGTTACAAGTAGGCTACTCAACTGAAGGGCCACCCGACCTTCCAGGAATATACTCATAGCCTTGGAATGACCTACCCCCTCGCCCTTTCGGTCTACCACGTGGTCTACCAGCCATATCAAATCGTTTTTCCTACATTCAATAGTAATGTTCAATAAAACACAACCAGGTATACTCGTTTGTATCTAAATAATGTACAGTAATGTTGGGGATGTGAACTTTCCAAATTTACTCTCACTCCTAATATCGACTCGTATCAAGCTAACCTTGCTCTAATACCAACTTGTGTAACGACCTGATTTACAAACATTTTGGTTAGGCGACGAGTCGATAATAGATCAGAAAATTAAAAATCGACTATTCAATTTAATTTCTTAGTAACGAATTTAAACAAAAACAATGGTAATACTTTACAATTTAATCAGTGAAATTATTCTTTTACAATATATTTGTGTTCACATTCCCCAGACACACTTCCCTATACATTACTGTACTTACAAAATTTAGATACAAAATGGATGTTTATACTGGGTATTTCTTAAACATGGATGAATACTTTGCTGACATATGGCTGTGTAAAATATTTCAACTTACAAAAGACGGTCCAACTACTGATTAGGATCTGTGGAGGAGTGTAAGGGGTGAACTCAACGTGCTCAATAAGAAAAATATGTGGTAGGTAGATAAATACACTACCTATATATATATATATATATATATATATATATATTTGCCAAACTAAGAATTCCCATGAAAAAACATACGGATAAATTGTCAAATTCAGAAGACCGGAGTCAAAAATAAAAAATAAGATCAACAGGATAGTGTAATTAGTTTACTGCCGTAAATACAAAATTCCAAAACTTTAAACAGTAGAATAAACGATTTCTAAATAACACAATTGATACAGTCAAATCTAGAATATCAAATAGACGAGACAAGACAGAACATGCTATATCAAAATTCAAAATGACAATTGGCCAAGGTCTATGACTTCGGGTCTCATTGATCAGGTGTGTCAGGATGTCAATCGTCGTGGGAGTGGTCAGCTACCCTAACGGCTCACAGAACATAATAGAATGTTCGCAGACCAAAATACACGATACATCGTACTCACATGCATGTCGCATGGTACATTGTACTCTAAGGACCACAAAAACAGAAACAGTTAGAAATGCAGCATGATTTAACCATTACCTTTATCTCAAAATCAGTTTGAGTCGGACCGTGTGATACACGATCAGCATGTGCTCAAGCATATATCCTCAGTATCACTTATAAGTAAATCATATTTCAGTACAATCAACTGTAATTTTAGTTCAAAAAAATATCACATTCAGAAAGTGGCTAATTCGCCCTTTTTTGGTTAAAAATCCTAATAAACAGTCTATGGAAATCAAATTTGAGATTTTTGATTTAAAACAATAATTGCAAACTCCAATTATATTTATCTCAATAAACTGACTAAATTTATATCAATAAATGAGCCGATTCACTAAGGTTAAAGTTTTCCCTAATTCTCAAAAACTATAAAATCGACCTAGGGTTTTTTGGAATTCTGGTAACTATAAAATTCAACATAGAATATTATATCTACAATTCCATATAAAAATACGTGAATCTATCTCTAGCAGCACACGAAAGTTTTCCTTACGGTAAAATTTTTCCTAAAATTCATATCTAAGCATTAATAAAAAAATACGTGAAATTATCACTACTAGCACACGACAATTTTTCTTACCTCGGTATCTGCCCGCAGTCCTCAACGCCTTAGTGACTGGAGTCAATGGGTCCGGTCTGTTAGGTTAAATTCTCTAGAGCTCTTTCTTTCATTTTTCCAAATTTTCTTTGTGCCTTCTTTCCCATCTCCAAATATTTTTATTTATACACATATAATCTTATATATATATATATATAAATACTTCCCTTGTTTTTTAAACTTTCTTTTCTTCTTTCCCGCCTTTTTCTTTTCTCTTTCTTTCATTTCTTGTACCTCGTCACTCACCCATCAACATTGTTCAACACCTCCCAAGCTCTCGGTGCTGCCTCGCCTCCACCATTAATGGTTTCGTTCGATGTTGGTGGTCCTCCTATTCAACCCATTTTCGACGCTCACATCCGGCCTCCACCGTTCCAGTTCTGCCTCCCTTGATTTCTGCTCTGTTTCGTTCTCTATTTTTGCCACCCACCGAACCAATCGTTTGTGTGACGCCCCGGAAGCACGAAAAATATGGCTAATTTAAAACTTTTTACTCATTAATTCATAATTAAGGGTGCATTCCTGTGCAGTGTCATACATCATCATAATTATCATACCTCAGGATCTCATCATAATATAGTATATGTTGTATCATATACATTACTCAATTCCAAGTTAATTAATCCTAATACATCCCGTACATCATTATACAATGAATGTCTGTAAATATAACTCTAGTCTGGGTACATGAATATTAAATATCTACCTTAATACACAAAATACGGCCTGGAGCTCAAGTCCTCCACTAGCCTCTAACCCGTACGTCGCAGGTAACTCACTTCACTTGAAGCGATCTGGGGGGAAAAGAAAACAGGGTGAGCTTCCAAATCGCTCAGTAAGGAGGGTAAGGGAACTCAGTTATATAAACCATATCACACATCACAA
This sequence comes from Firmiana major, assembly GCA_033439115.1. Lineage (NCBI taxonomy): Eukaryota > Viridiplantae > Streptophyta > Magnoliopsida > Malvales > Malvaceae > Firmiana > Firmiana major. Next base: position 37,948,576 of record CM065909.1, read on the forward strand.
ATATGTATTTGTTTATAAAGCTCATTTGAAATCGTAGCATGAAAGTTCTCAAAACATCATCATCTCATAACTCATAAATCATGTGAAAACATGAAGGTAAAAAGGCTCAATATCGAGCACTCACAAGCATGTGTAAATATATGCAATAATGGCTGTTCTCAAAATACGTGATAAAAATCACCTCAGTAAATAGCACGTGACAAGGTCACAAAACACAACTCATGTGTAAAACGAGACTATGCAATAAAACTCAATTAAAACTCGTCATGGCACATCAAATATGTAATCTCCTCTAGGTACGCATCCCAGGCATCCTCGTATAGAGGGAACGTCGACAATATGGTCGTATGCATGGTATATTGGACTTATATGTTACCAGAACAAGGCCCGGCCTTACATGCTACCAGAGCAATGCCTCGCCTCATGCACACTATCACGTGGTCCTTGGGTCGGTTCCCAGGCGGCCCACTCTCTCGGTCTTACATGCTACCAAAGCAAGGCCACCCAGCGTTACCAGAACGGGGGTCATCTCATGTTACCAAAACGGAGGCATCTCTCGTTACCAAAACGGAGGAATATCGGACTTACATGCTACCAGAGCAAGGCCTCCCAACGCTACCAAAGCGGAGGAATAATCAGACTTACATGTTACCAGAACAAGGCCTGTGGTCCCTGGGTCGGTTCCCAGGCGTCCCACTATATCGGTCTTACATGCTACCAGAGCAAGGCCCGATGTGTATTCAACATGACACGCCTAAGTCTCAATCATTAACCATTATCTTATAAAACGTTATGCCTTCACGTAGAACTCATAATGGTTTTCTCTCATAAAACTCATTTAAAACATTTGTGTACTCAACACAAAACATATTAAAACCGAGTTCCAACCGGTAAAACATGCACACATTTTCTCAAATCTCAATATTGCCTTAACGTAGAGCCCAATTTACTTTTCACGCAACTCAAAGGTTTATAAAGCAATTTCACACTCAGCTTATAAACTCACAAAATAATGGGCTCCAACCGGCTATAAAAACCGTGTGCAATTATATCACAACACAACACCAAACATGCTTGTATTCTCAAATCATGGTTCATGCTACAACAATTCATCAAAACACATACACAAATGGTTTAGTTTTCCCATACCTCTTTACACCTCGTATAGTGCAATTGTTTCCCCCGTATCACGGACTAGCCTCGCATTCCATTCTGGAACTCCCGAGCTATCCAAACGATATTAAAACATCAATACTCATTATCACATCAGCCTCAATTCTCAAAATCGAGCATAATTGTTCATAACTCCTCCAATTTCTCAATTCTCATAACTCCATCACAAACCACAGTCTCGCTCACAACACCTCAACATTCTATATTTCCTATGCCACAATATCTATGCTAATTCACCACATTGTCTAAATTTTCATTTATAGCTTAAAATTCCCAAAATTGCTAAATATCATTATCACTCCAACTACATTGTAATTTCCTTAATCCCTAATCATTTTCCAACTATTTCGACATAATGCCAACAACTATTATCACCAAAATCATCTCAAATATAAGGATCGAAGTTTAGAAATTACCCAAAACTTGTGAAGAGCTTATCTCTTGCCTTGATTCGATCCGTCTTTCGATTTCCAAGTATGTTGTTCTCCCTTTGATGAGGAACAACTTTCCTTCTTGCCACAACTTCTGATTTGGACGAAAATTGGTGCTTTGGATGAGTGAGAAAGCTAGGGTTCGGTGAAAATGGGGGTTGGAAGAGAGAGAAAGTGCAATTGCAGGAGAAAGCAGGGATTCCTTATATAGACTGAGGGTAGGAGATTGATCTGGCTCTTGATGAGATCGATCTGCTCCTTGAGGAGATCGATCTTCTCCCAAACAGAAACATTTGGAGATCGATCTCTTCCTCATGAGATCGGTCTTCTCTCAAACAGATTCATAAGGAGATCGATCCTCTTCCATTGGAGATCGATCTGCTCCTTAAATTCCTCCTTCCTTGTCATTTTTAACTCACCAGATCGATCTCTCCTTCTCCCAGATCGATCTGTCCTCATAGCTTCATACTTATTTTAAACACTTAACATATAAATATCCAATTATCATTCCCACAATTCACTTAGCTCAATAAATTATACTTCAAGTTCATATTACATAATTAAAATATGTCTGAAATTATCAGATCTCACATCCTCCCCACCTTAAAAGAATTTGGTCCTCCAAATTCAACTCAACTAGTTAAAGAGATGGGGGTATTTCTCCTTCATGAGGTCCTCTAGTTCCCACGTTGCCTCTTCCCTTGAGTGATGTTTCCACAAAACTTTCACTAATGGGATGCTCTTGGTTCTAAGTACCTTCTCCTTCCTATCAAGAATCCGGATGGGTTCCTCAGTGTAGCTCATGTCCTCCTGTATGTCCATCTCATCATACTCTATAACATGAGAAGGTCCGGGTGGTACTTCCTCAACATAGACACATGAAAGACGTTGTGTATTCCGAACATCTGTGGGGGTAATGCCAATCTGTAGGCTACCTCTCCCACTCTCTCAAGAATCTCGAATGGTCCTATGTATCGAGGACTCAATTTTCCTTTCTTCCCAAATCGCACGATACCCTTACTCGGTGATACTTTCTGAAATACTGCATCACCAACATCAAACTCAAGTGGCTGTCTACGCACATCCGCGTAGCTTTTATGTCTACTCTGTGCAGCCCGTAGCCTCTCATATATGAGTTTCACACTCTGTACAGCTTGCTCAACAAGCTCGAGAGCATTTATCTTTCTGTCACCGACTTCTTCCCAAGCTATAGGGGATCTACACCTCCTACCATATAGAGCCTCAAAGGGTGCCATTCCAATACTTGCATGATAGCTGTTATTGTACGCAAACTCTGCTAGGGGCAGGTGATCATCCCATGATCCCTTAAAATCCATCGTACACGCCCTCAACATATCCTCCAGGGTCTGAATAGTCCTCTCTAACTGACCATCTGTCTGAGGATGATAGGCGGTACTAAAACTCAATCGAGATCCCATGGACTCTTGAAACTGGGTCCAAAATCTAGAAGTAAACCGGGAATCTCTATCAGAAGTAATACTCACTGGAGCCCCATGTAATCTAGCTATCTCGCTGACATACAGCTCAGCTAAGGCATCCACAGTATCTGTGCTCTTGATGGCAAGGAAGTGGGCACTCTTGGTCAGTCTATCGACTATAACCCATATAGCGCCACGACCTCTTCGGGTCCTCGGTAAACCCATAATAAAGTTCATAGTGACGTGCTCCCATTTCCATGTAGGTACAGGTAAGGGCTGTAGTAGTCCTCCGGGCTTCCGATGCTCAGCTTTCACTTGCTGGCATACTAAACAACTGGCCACATACTCTGCCACGTCTTGCTCCATACCACTCCACCAATACACCTTTCTCAAGTCTCGATACATCTTAGTACTCCCTGGGTGCATGGTGTATCGCGAGCAGTGGGATTCTCTCAGTATCAGTCTCTTTAGGGTATCATCGTCCGGTACACAAATTCGTCCTCTGAATCTCAACAATCCATCCTCACTGACTGTGAGATCCGACCGCGAACTCTGCTCAGCTTGGCTAACCATATCTATCAAACTCTGATCACTGCGCTGCCCAGTTCTAATCTGATCCATGATCCTGGCTCTATCCGCAAGCTAGCCAAAAATCCAGTCTCTACCTCTTTAACTCTGATCCGAAGTTCGGCGAACTGCTCTAACAAATCCCATTCCTTGATCATCATAGCAGATATCATACTCTTCCTGCTCAGGGCATCAGCAATTACATTCGCCTTACCCGGATGATATAGAATCTCGCAGTCATAATCCTTAAGGAGTTCCATCCATCTCCTTTGTCTCATGTTTAACACTTTCTGATCAAAGAGATATCTCAAACTCTTGTGATCAGTGAAGATCTGGAATCTTTCCCCATATAAGTAGTGTCGCCAGATCTTCAAAGCAAATACCACAGCGGCTAACTCCAAATCATGCGTGGGGTAATTCCGCTCATGATCTTTCAACTGTCGCGATCCATATGCGACCACTCTTCCGTGCTGCATAAGCACACACCCCAATCCTTGATGAGATGCATCACTATACACCGAAAATCTTCCTGATCCCTCAGGAATAGTTAACACAGGTGCCGCTGTCAATCTCCTTTTTAACTCCTGAAAACTGAGCTCACATTGATCAGTCCATATGAACGGAGTCTCCTTACGCGTGAGTTTAGTCAAAGGAGCGACAATATTTGAAAATCCTTCCACAAATCTTCTGTAATACCCTGCCAAACCAAGGAAGCTTCGCACCTCAGTAACTGTCCTCGGTCTCTCCCAACTAAGCACAGCTGCTACTTTACCTGGATCCACTGATACTCCTTCCTCTGAGACTATATGACCAAGGAAAGCTATCCGGTTCAGCCAAAACTCACACTTACTAAGCTTTCAGTATAATTGCTTATCTCGGAGTATCTGAAGCACTAACCACAAATCCTGTGCATGCTCCTCATACGACCGAGAGTATACCAGGATATCATCAATAAAGACTATCACAAATTTATCTAGATAGTCTTTGAACACCTCGTTCATCAACCTCATAAATGCAGCAGGGGCGTTCGTCAATCCAAAGGACATCACCAGAAATTCATAATGGCCATACCTTGTCCTGAAGGCCGTCTTGGGAATATCTTCTTCCTTGATCCTCAATTGGTGATAGCCCGATCTCAAATCAATCTTAGAAAATACTGAGGCCTTTCTTAGTTGATCAAGTAGATCATCAATCCTGGGCAGTGGGTATTTATTCTTCACCGTGGCTTTATTCAACAGTCGGTAGTCTACGCATAATCTGAGACTACCATACTTCTTCTTGACAAATAAAACCGTTGCTCCCCACGGTGAAACACTGGGCTTAATGAACCCTTGATCCAATAACTCCTGTAGTTGTTTCTTCAATTCCTCAAGTTCCACTAATGCCATCCTGTAGGGAGGTTTAGAGATCGGCTGGGTATCTGGTGCTAAATCAATGGTAAACTCCAGCTCTCTCTTTGGTGGCAAACTTGGCAGCTTATCTGGGAAAACATCCGGGAATTCACACACCACATGTATATCCTCAATCCTCGGATGTTCCCACTCATCGTCTGAGATGAGTGTTTCGTAACCTTCACATGAACAATCATATTTAATACTCTCAAAAACAATATTAAAATCCTCAAATTACTTACTAGAATTCCACATATTCATTTCCTCAATATCTCAGCCGTACACTATAAGGTTCAGGTAGGGAGAAAGTTACAATCTTAGTGTAGCAGTCTAAACTCACTCGATTGGTTGCCAACCAATCCATCCCCAGAATTACATCAAACCCATGTATATACAATAGGATTAGATCTGCTAACATCACTCTATCTCCTACCTTTATTTCACATCCTCTACAGATTAACTCAGTTCTCTGGGATTCAAGCATAGGGGTATTTACATGTAGTACATACTCTAGAGGTTTAAACTTCAAATTTAAACTACATGTAAGATGCTCTGAAATAAACGAATGAGTGGATCCTGGATCTATCAATACATGAGCCTTATGATTACAGACAGAAAGTGTACCTCTTATAGTTTCTGCTAAAGTGTCCGCAGTTTCCTTATCCAGGGCAAACACACGTCCCTGTGCCACAGGTTTCTTCCCTTTCTCTGTAGCAGTGGCCCGTCTCTGGGGATTCATTCTCTGAGGCTGCTGTCTAGTAGGCTCCGGAACATGTGGTATCTAAGGTTGAGGACAGTCCTTCACTCTGTGACCCATGTCACCACATCTAAAACATCCACGGATCGACCCAGTACAACTTACCTCATGCGATCAGCCACAATCTCTACAAACCCTTATCTCTGGCCTACCATATCGAGGGGTCTCCTTGATAATAGGATAAGCTCTAGGTCTCTCCAATCTGCCCTTCTGTAGCTCAATCCTTCCTCTCCTGAAGGAACCTCTCCAAACATCTGCTTGAGACATTGCTGGCCTCTTGCCTTTGTCCCTAATCACTGCTCCAAACTCATTCTGGGACTGTACAATTTCAATCCCCCTCTCAATCTCTTCTGCTTGTCTCAGAGCATCTCCAAACTCAGTAATACACAACCCAATCAATCGATCTCTGATGATGGGCTTCAATCTACACACAAATCTCTCTGTGCGGAGCTCTTTATTCTTGAAAGTCTCTGGATCATATCTCAGCAGAGCGGTAAATCGGCTCTAGTAATCATCTACAGACATGTCACCCTGTACCAAACTCAAAAACTCTGCTTGCCTCCTTCTCTGGGCAGCTCGTGGTACATATTGGGCTCTATAGGCTGTCTGGAACTCTTCCCAACCAATCACATCCCGATGGAACATCAAAATACCCTGGGTAGTACCCCACCAATCTCGAGCTCTCCCTTTCAACATGTAGGCACTCATACTGACCCTCTCAGCATCGGTACACCCCAAATAGTCGAATATAACTCTCAACTCCGTCAACCACTTTTCAGCCTCTGTAGGATCCTTCTTTCCCCTAAATGCAGGTGGATTCATTTTCAAAAAGTCCTTCAGTCGGACCATACTTCTGTCATCAAGCTAAGTGACGGGAGGCATTGGGGGTATGGGAGGTCCTTGTCGGGGTGTAGGAGTTGTACCCGAGGTATTAACTCCAAAGTGTTGCGTGAATAACGCTGCCATCTGCTCAAAACCTTGCCTCACATCGGTCTTAATCCGATTAAATCGAGAGTTAGGACTCTCTGGTTGCGGGAGAGGTGGTGGAGGGGACTCCGCCTGCCTCCTCGAATGACCTCGTCGTTTACTCATTCTCTATCTCAACTCATCTCCTGCGCGTACATATCAAAATCGATCGAAATCTCAATCCTCAGATTCAGTTCATGACCAGACTATTACAGACACTTGGGATGTATTCTATTTCACATAACCGACACTGACAGTACTAAACACCCTAAGTTCTGATACCAAGAAAACTCTGTGACGCCCCGAAAGCGCGAAAAATAGGGCTAATTTAAAATTTTTTACTCATTAATTCACAATTAAGGGTGCATTCCTGTGCAGTGTCATACATCATCACAATTATCGTGCCTCAAGATCTCATCATAATATAGTATATGTTGTATCATATACATTACTCAATTCCAAGTTAATTAATCCTAATACATCCCGTACATCATTATATAATGAATGTCTGTAAATATAACTCTAGTCTGGGTACATGAATATTAAATATCTACCTTAATACACAAAATACGGCTTGAAGCTCAAGTCCTCCACTAGCCTCTAACCCGTACGTCGCAGGTAACTCACTTCACTTGAAGCGATCTGGGGGGAAAAGAAAACAGGGTGAGCTTCTAAATCGCTCAGTAAGGGGGGTAAGGGAACTCAGTTATATAAACCATATCACACATCACAAATATGTATTTGTTTATGAAGCTCATTTGAAATCGTAGCATGAAAGTTCTCAATACATAATCATCTCATAACTCATAAATCATGTGAAAACATGAAGGTAAAAAGGCTCAATATCGAGCACTCACAAGCATGTGTAAATACATGCGATAATGGCTGTTCTCAAAATACGTGATAAAAATCACCTCAGTAAATAGCACGTGACAAGGTCACAAAACACAACTCATGTGTAAAACGAGACTAGGCAATAAAACTCAATTAAAACTCGTTATGGCACATCAAATATGTAATCTCCTCTGGGTGCGCATCCCAGGCATCCTCGTATAGAGGGAGCGTCGACAATATGGTTGTATGCATGGTATATTGGACTTATATGTTACCAGAACAAGGCCCGGCCTTACATGCTACCAGAGCAATGCCTCGCCTCATGCACACTATCACGTGGTCCTTAGGTCGGTTCCCAGGCAGCCCACTCTCTCGGTCTTACATGCTACCAAAGCAAGGCCACCCAGCGTTACCAGAACGGGGGTCATCTCACGTTACCAAAACGGAGGCATCTCTCGTTACCAAAATGGAGGCATCTCTTGTTACCAAAACGGAGGAATATCAGACTTACATGCTACCAGAGTAAGGCCTCCCAATGCTACCAAAGCGGATGAATAATCGGACTTACATGTTACCAAAACAAGGCCTGTGGTCCCTGGGTCGGTTCTCAGACGTCCCACTATATCGGTCTTACATGCTACCAGAGTAAGGCCCGATGTGTATTCAACATGACACGCCTAAGTCTTAATCATTAGCCATTATCTTATAAAACGTTATGCCTTCACATAGAACTCATAATGGTTTTCTCTCATAAAACTCATTTAAAACATTTGTGTACTCAACACAAAACATATTAAAACCGAGTTCCAACCGGCAAAACACGCACACATTTTCTCAAATCTCAATATCGCCTTAACGTAGAGCCCAATTTACTTTTCACGCAACTCAAAGGTTTATAAAGCAATTTCACACTCAGCTTATAAACTCACAAAATAATGGGCTCCAACCAGCTATAAAAACCGTGTGCAATTATATCACAACGCAACACCAAACATGCTTGTATTCTCAAATCATGGTTCATGCTACAACAATTCATCAAAACACATACACAAATGGTTTAGTTTTCCCTTACCTCTTTGCACCTCGTATAGTGCAATCGTTTCCCCCATATCACGGACTAGCCTCGCATTCTACTCTGGAACTCCCGAGCTGTCCAAACGATGTTAAAACATCAATACTCATTATCACATCAACCTCAATTCTCAAAATCGAGCATAATTGCTCATAACTCCTCAAATTTCTCAATTCTCATAACTCCATCACAAACCACAATCTCGCTCACAACACCTCAACATTCTATATTTCCTATGCCACAATATCTATGCTAATTCACCACATTGTCTAAATTTCCATTTATAGCTCAAAATTCCCAAAATTGCTAAATATCATTATCACTCCAACTACATTGTAATTTCCTTAATCCCTAATCATTTTCCAACTATTTCGACACAATGCCAACAACTATTATCACCAAAATCATCTAAAATATAAGGATCGAAGTTTAGAAATTACCCAAAACTTGTGGAGAGCTTATCTCTTGCTCGATTCGATCCGTCTTTCGATTTCCAAGTATGTTGTTCTCCCTTTGATGAGGAATAACTTTCCTTCTTGCCACAACTTCTGATTTGGACAGAAATGGGTGCTTTGGATGAGTGAGAAAGCTAGGGTTCGGTGAAAATGGGGGTTGGAAGAGAGAGAAAGTGAAATTACAGGAGAAAGCAGGGATTCCTTATATAGACTGAGGGTAGGAGATCGATCTGGCTCTTGATGAGATCGATCTGCATTTGAATTTGGGGACGATTTGGGGTAATTTATGCCTAGGAGATCGATCTGTCGAGGGGTGAGATCGATCTCTTTATGGCTTTATGAGATCGATCTGCTCCTTGAGGAGATCGATCTTCTCCCAAACAGAAACATTTGGAGATCTATCTCTTCCTCATGAGATCGGTCTTCTCTCAAACAGAATCATAAGGAGATCGATCCTCTTCCATTGGAGATCGATCTGGTCCTTAAATTCCTCCTTCTTTATCATTTTTAACTCACCAGATCGATCTCTCCTTCTCCCAGATCGATCTGTCCTCATAGCTTCATACTTATTTTAAACACTTAACATATAAATCTCCAATTATCATTCTCACAATTCACTTAGCTCAATAAATTATACTTCAAGTTCATATTACATAATTAAAATATGTCTTAAATTCTCAGATCTCATAGTTTGTTCCTCTTCAGCTCCGTTCTGAGTTCCTTCTTCTCCTTCATCGGACAGGAGCTGCTCCTTTCCCTTTTCTACTCCTACTTCAGTCTACTACCCTCACTTCCCTCAATCATTTCTCTCTCTGGTAGCTTGGAGAAATGGGAGCAAACAGAGGAGCTTCGGTATCCTCTTACTTCCTTGCTAAGTCTGTTTCGATTTTCCCTTCATCTTTCTCGTACTATCTCTCTCTTGATTTCACGCTACTGTTTTCAGCTCTCTTTTCTTTCTCATTTTCTTTGCTCACGATTTCCTTTCTTCCTCCCTCATGACTGTCCTTACTTTTTCCTTATAATTTTTCCAACCCATTTCAGTTTCTTTCCTTTCTTTCCACTGCTAGTTTCCATGTTGCTTCAATTGCCCTCATGTCATTCGTTTACCGAACGGTAAGGGTTCATCTGACCGTTCCTCTCATTCTGTTCTTGGTTTCTATCCTATCTTTTTTTCCTATATATTTCCTTAGTCCTTCTCCTCTTCACGTTTCAGATTGTCCCAACTGCTCCCATTATAAATTTTCTTCTCAACTACTGCTACTAATCTTGGGTCTACTTCACTTCAGACTCCTATGTTTTATCATATTTTTTTATTACTATCTTCTATTTCATGTTTCAACCCCTCTTCACTACTTCCATCTTTTCAGCTTAGTTTTCCTCTGTCCCAGAATCGACTACGCTAGCAGCTCACCCACCTATCATTTCTTTTTATTTTCCTTTAGGGTCAGTATTGTCACGACCCCCTTTCATCCAAAAATTACTATAAATTTTTTTTTTCGCTTTATACATTAACTTTCCCTGTCGTGAACAATTTCCAACACCAAATAGTTGAGCTATGATCCAGAGTTAGTTACCTCTTACCATAAACCATATCATTTAACATTTATATACAATAACTGTAAACACTTAAATCGCTTATATTGAACTTTATTAATTCGTACGTGTCTACAAATATTTACATCCCCCAAATTTACATTTCCAAAAGTATTACTGTGCTGTACTTGTTTAGATACAAAACGATAATAATGTGTATACCTCTTAGCAATGGGCAGCAGCGGACACTAGGAGTGCAAGTCTCTGCTCGTTCTCAACCACTATGGATATTCTGTAGAGATAGAAAGTGAAAGGGTGAGCGTAACTTGCTCAGGAAGGAAATAATGTAAGCAGGTAGACAGCTACACTACCTACATGCTTATAATGATATGATATAAAAATCATTTACGTCCGGAGCATGAGGTAAAATAAAACCATGCCACATGAATTTTTATAGAATATATGAAAACTCATAAAATCGAGCATGATAATACACGAAAAATCATCATGTAAAACATCTCATGCTCAACATATTGAAACTCATTAATTTCATTTAAATCAAGGCTAATCCCGCCCTTCGAGAATATCTTATGCATAAAACCACTTCCTTTTAAAACATAATCACGGGTGTCACCCCTCTTTCGGGTCTACCCGAGTGCATCACTAAATTATGAAAACACGTGAGGCATGTAGGTTACATTTCAAAAACAAACGGGAATAATGGCTATATATAAATCCCTGTGATCCCAGGCTACGTGGATCTCGACGTGCGAGGCATCACAACTACAACGAGAGGTGAGGTCAACCTTACTCGTGCAATAACTCAACCAACTAGTCATCAAGACTGCACGTTACAGCATACTCCATGTGACATACACAATACAACATACTCTGTGGACCCACATGGTCTGAGGGTGCCTGCCAAAGGTCTTAGACCACATCATTCTCTGGGGTGCCTGCCATAGGACTTAGCCCACATAACTATCTGGGGTGCCTGCCATAGACTTAGCCCACATCATGGTTCGAGGGTGCCTACCATAGGTCTTAGCCGCCCTATACCATGTTGGTAACCATATCATGTCTCAAAATACGCGTACGATATATCATCTCACTATGACACACAGTCTACAAGAGGCTTTAACATGGTTTATGCATGTTATGATATCCAACATCTCGTGCGAGCAAAGCATCAGCAGGATTTTCTGTAAAGTATATAAAATCCTTATACGAGCAACGCTCCAGTATGACTTTCACACACCTTATCAGTAAAAACTAGTGCGAGTAGGGCTCCAACACTATCAGCATGAGTGAAAACATTGAAATCTAGTGTGAACTAGGCTCCAACATTATTTGTACTCACACAAATATAATAGGTGGCTCCAGTTTAAATAAAGTATTTTCAAAAATTACAACTTAGCACACAATCCGTGTTATTTCATGAAACCACATAAAGCAATAGCCAACCTATCCTCATTTCATTTATATCAAAGCATTTCATCATGATAAAACATCAAAATAATGAAAATTCATGCATTTTAGGATCCTTACTACCCTTTTCATAAAATCCCTCTACCAAGGTAAAATCATCTTTTCTTTCCTGATTTTTGGAACCTTTCTAAAACATTCTTATTCTATTATTAGATAGTTTAGGGAAATTCATGCCCTTAAATCCCTTAAAATACGTATAGCTACCTCTAGGCACTTACAAAACCCCCTTACCTCGAATTACGTTGAGTGTAGTACAAGTTCCACTGCTGGAAGCTCGTCCCGTCCGATTTGCTCGTAATCAAGTTTCTAGAGTTGTAAAAATTCATCAATCACTTCAGTCAACACTGATAAATCATTTTACGACTTCATCATAATCGATATATTTTATTGGACCTTATTGCATCAAGCTTGGCCCATAAATACATTCGGCCATGGCATAGTGGCTGAACACCCATCATGCCATTTCTAGCCAAATTCGGCTAACAAACTCACTTAGTTATACTATCTAACACTTGACATGCAATTCTTTAAATCTTAGTTTTCCATTTATTCAAGCACCTTATATGCACATTTCATAACTTCATACAATTTCATAGATTGATTTCACTAAGCCATCTCAAAATCATGCTTTTAACATTGCTAACACCTTAGTATAATCCATTCATCATTAAATCAACCATATCTCATTTCTCACACTAAACCCATTTTTAGGCCATGGTTGATTCATCATGCTCTAGGTAGTTTCAACCAACAATACATACACCAATCAACTCATAACAATGACTAGATAAACATACTTGGAGTTGGTGTATTGGAAACTCACCTAGCTTATCTTTTCTCTTGTCCGAAATTGAAAGACCCTTTTGCTCCTTCAATCTAACAAGTTGAATGTTGATTCCAAACTATGTTGTTCTCCTCCTCACAATGAACAACTTTGCTCAAAGCAACTTTTCCAAAATCTTTTTTGAAGGGAATGGTATTCTAGAGTGAGAAAACTTGGTTTTCTTTGCTAAAATGGAGAGGTGTTTGATGTTTCAGGGAAGAAGACTCGATTGTTGGACCTTTTTATAGAATTGGCAATGTGAGATCAATCTCCTAGTGTGAGAGATCGATATTTCTTAGGTTAAACTACACGATTTTTCAGTAAAGAGGCTGTGAGATCGATATGCTCTTAGGGAGAGATCGATCTGCTCTTTGGGAAGGGATCGATCCTGTCTAGCCAGAAACCATTGGAGATTGATTTTTGTTTCGAAAGAGATCGATCCTTTCTAAGTAGAAGCAATTTGAGATCGATTTGTACTAGGGAAGGGATCTATATGTTCTTTGCAGAATCACATGGGGATCGATCTACTTGAATGAGAGATCAATCTGATTTGAATAAGAGATCGATCTGACCTTCTTTTGCAGGTTTCCAACTGCAGTTTTTCCCAAAATTTCAAAGAGTAACTGACACGACCGTCCTGAGTGGCCTAGATGTGTAAACCACAAGTGCACGGGTCGTACAAGTAATAATGGGAATTGAGTCCCGGATTATCATCCCACAGAGAATACAGTTAGCCTAACTAAGTATCAGTTAATCTTACCCTAAATATATCCTAGCAAATTATGAAAATTGAACGTGTGATCTACAAGGTTTAATTTAAAAAGTACTGAAAAACACTAAAAATAAAATATATAAAAATAGAACGATGATTACTTACAAAGTTCCAAGCAAATAAAAGCAATAACCTGCAAAAAGAACAATACTAAAACTAAAGTTAATTAGTGCAAATAGACTAAAATGCAAAAATAAGAGAATGTAAAAATAAAATAAATAACACTAGAATATTCTACTACAAAACTAAAAATTGCATGTATTTAATTTAATACAAAATAATCTATCCTATGATCTAATGAAATAAAATCCTATTAATTTAAAGAAATTCCTAAATATAACTATAAATCTAAATGTCTAAAATGGTGATTCTAAATTAAATATAACTATAGCTAATTACTAACCTAATACATTGCCTAGATAAATAATAAAATCTAAATGATGCACGAGAAATAAATATTTTTGGATTTTTAAAGTTTAAAATGAAAACTAACTTAAAAATGCATAAAATAATTTTTATCCCTAATCTAATTACAAATGCAACACATGAGCATTATACTTAAAAGTAAATCTTAACCCCATTGTAATAAAAAATTGACTATTAACATAATTAAAACTAAGTTTTAAACTAACAAGCAAAGAAAATTTAGCTATCTTGCAAATTAATTCAAAAATCTACTTTTACCTAAGCTAACAAATAATAATAAGAGGAATAATAACATTTAGCAAATACTTTAAAAACATGATAATCTAATTGTGAAATTTTCATAATGCCAAACAAGCCCTTGTACTGTTTATCAATAAACAGCCTGTCCCATGTGTACTGTGCTTTGCAACCTATTCCTTGCTGATTTCCTCTATTGTCAGACGTGCACCGCTTCCTGCCATTCATCCAACAACCATTTCACTCCAATAGCCAGCCTTCTATTCATTTGCCACACACGTCGCCAGCTCTGCTTCATTCTCAACACGTATAACAGTTGTTGTGATCCTTTCAAGCATTGTACGGTAAGGGTCACCTTCCTGCAGTAACCTGTCAATAAATAACAACTCGTTACCATGCTTCAGCAGCCCAGAGTGCACCAGAGAATGTCCAGTAACATCCGCTACTGCTCAGTCACCACGTCTGCAGCAGCTCAACCCAGGTTTCAATAATGCAGAATCAAAGGTAGTGTCACCTACTACGCCGAGAACAAAAGTGTTCCACGACATTCTGCTTCTCTGCCAACAATACCTCCAAAGGGACCTAGCTAGGTGAAAGAGTGCTAAATATAAACTGAGCAGAAACTAGAAGATGGGAGTAAAATCAGGTAAACAGAATCATAACAGAAAAGTTAAACATCAAATACATTAATCTACTAACTAGAATCCTAAAGGAATCTAAAAACTGTGAAACTAGCATTGAAGAACTGTAGCAACAAGATGGAATGAAGCAACGTAGCTGTGTAACCAGCCCTCACTGTATCGAGTAGCTAGCTCCTGCTTTGATCTCCAGCCTGCATCAACTTTGCCTCAGCCCGTGCCACACAGTTGCAGCAGCAAACAAAAAGATTAATATAGAATAAAAACCACAACAAAGATGAACAGTGTAAATAACTAAGAACAGAGTAGAACAGAGAGGGAAATAGGTCCCTGTCCACTGCGACCATTTATTCTAGCTTCTGTTAAGCATCAATCGGCAGCACCACTCAGCCACGCCAGTATCCCTTAAACCAAAGACAAATCGAAATAGAAATGGAAAGGATCAAATAGAAACAGCTTGGGATGAAATGGTGTAGCTTGAGGAATAGCAAGTGAAAATAAAAATAAGTCGAGCAAAAGAATTAAACAAGGGAAACTAAACTTGAAAACACAGTAAAGGATTGAAGAAAATGGTTGCTGTCACCAGCCTTCTAACATCCGATGCAATAGTCTCAACCATCCACTGTAGCGTGCACAATATAAAAAAAATGATGAAACAGAAATATATGAAAAACACACCAACTGGAAACTGTAAAAGGAACGAAATACAAACATATGCTGGAAACGAAAATGAACAGGGGCTGAACTGATGGAGGCAATGTTGTGTCACTCAGCCTTGAACCAATCAACAATGTTTAAGCCCAAAAGAATCAGCAAATCCGAATGATACAAAAGATCAAACAGCGCACAAGCTAAAGTTGAAACAAAGGAGAAACGTAAAGAAAAGTATGGAAAAGTTTTAAGTAATGAGTTGCTGCCACAATTAAAAAAAACGAGATTAAAGAAAGGCTAGAATGAACTTTTCTTTTTCATTGAAGAAATTTTAAAGGTACCATGAACGGTAGTAAAATGGAAACTTTCATAATCAAAAGGTAATAGTAACTGCCACCATTAACGTGAAAACTAAAAGAAAAACCAAAGAAAAATAAACCTGACAATGGAAACTTTAACCTAAAATAAAACTAAAACTATCTTAGAATTACTTCTACTCTACTTTACTTGGTTTCCAATTGCTCATCATATTCTATTTATACACAAAAAATGACGGTACAAAGGTAATTTTCAATCCTAGATAAGTTGGCATTGTTTGGCCACTTGTCTTCACACCATTCGCTTTAGAGAAGATATTTCCACGTCATTTGTTTTCTTGTTCACTTGGCTGTGTGATATGGCCTGGCGTGTGTCTTCCATAAGGTGAGCACGGTGTCCGTTGATCTTATCCTTCTAAGGTGAATAAAATATAGACATTGGGCGTCACACGTGTCGAGAAGAATGATGACTCATGCTGCCAAATGGTAGTGGTCCAGTCTCCTTTTAGCCCATTTTCAGTCCGTTTTTTACTAAAACAACTGAGTTTCATCTAGATTTAATTTATCTGCACACATATAAATTTTAATTAAACTGAGGGGATAATTAATAAAATAATATGGGGATTAAAATAATTCATTAAGAAATTAAACACAAATAATTCTATTTTCATAGAATTATCACACCCCAAACTTGAGCTTTTGCTTGTCCTCAAGCAAAACAAAATACATGTAGGAATGACAAGTACCAAACACATTGATTTCCCCAATATTATCCTTAAAGAAAAAGTACAAACTCTGATATAAAATATTCACAATTATAAGTCCAACACTCAAAATCATCCAATCATAAGTCCTAACCCAAATTGGACTCCTCGTGTGTGTGTGAAAATGTCAAAGCCACTTCACAATACATTACTCAGATCAGATTATGCAAACACAGTAAATGCAAAGTCAATGACAAGTGATCATTCCTAGAAGTTTGCTTTTCACTTCTCTCTCCACTAATGTAGTCACACTTAACCAAAGATCAATAGGACTTCATTCAGCTTATAATGTAAGGCTAGGGCTAAGGTATGATAAAGTCGATTTAGGTTTAATTACCCCTTAACATGCATTACTTTGTAGGATCTTTAATGTAAGAGCTCATATTTATTCCCCCAAACTTATTTATTTTGCTAAACATTTTTATTCTATTTTTGTATTTTTATTCTTTCATCTTTTTTTCTTTTATGTTCACTATCACCTATAACCCATATGTGAGACCTGAGAATTTTATACACATCTAATTGTGTAATGTGAACATGAGTGTAATTGATTGAGTTATATGTGATGTACTCATATATTGAGGTGATAAGGAATGAAATTTTTAAGTGATGAATGAGTATTAAATGAGAAATAATCTATGGAGCAAACTATGGCAATTATATAAAGAGATTTTATGCCAATTCTACAATCATAGTGTGAAACTATGAGACTAGATTGATCTTAGAGAAGAGGGGATCGATCTGGTTGGCCAAACTGACAAGTAATGGAAAATTTAAACGAGCAAATCGATCTCCTGGTGATTTTGCCTTAAAGGGATCGATCTCCTACAAGAGCTATAAGACCCGATCTTTTCGTAAGAGCAAAAGGGAATGAATAGAAATTTTCGAGGGCATTTAAAAATGCAAAAGGATTGAAATGAAATTCCTGAACACGTGAAGAGTAAAATGATCAAAAGACCAAAATTCGGTATTAATCGGGACAAGAAAATTTAATAAAAAATATAAGATTGAGAAATCTTGATCAATAACGAAGAAATAATTAAATTTCGGGTTAA
The DNA here is from genome assembly GCA_033439115.1 of Firmiana major. Taxonomy (NCBI): domain Eukaryota; kingdom Viridiplantae; phylum Streptophyta; class Magnoliopsida; order Malvales; family Malvaceae; genus Firmiana; species Firmiana major. The sequence continues at coordinate 37,966,365 of CM065909.1, forward strand.
ATTGATTAAGATATGAATTTATTGGAATAAATCAGAATTTTCGTATCGAAAAATAATCCCAAAAATAATCGAAAATTATACCGAAAAGACGAAATAATACAGATAAATTCATTTAGTGATTAAATGAATAAAATATAAATTTTTAAAGATATTTTTGGATTTTAATATTATTTTATTGAATAAAATAATATTAAAAATAAATTATAAATAAATAAAATAAGTAAAAAAAAAAAAGCAATTTGGAAATCTGGAAATTTTCGAAATAGAGAAGAAACGAAAGCAAAAAAAGGCGAAACAAAGCAGGAAACCGAGGGAACGGTTTCCCTCTCACCGGCGAGCCACCGGCGATGCTTAGGGGCCGACAAGGGCTGACGAAGACTGGCCGACCTCGGGCGAACCATCACCGGCTAAGACGCGCCGTGGAAGTCGCCGAAAAGTGCCAAAAATGGGGGGAGAAGCCGCAGAAGAGAAGCCCCGATTGGTGGCCATCGACGCCGTTTTGACACCACCAGAGGCTCGATTTCGGAAGCCCAGGTGATGGCTCGCCGAACGGCGGTGGAATCAGCCAGAGAACCGGTTGGACGGCGACGGAACGACCAAATGATACCAAACCGGACTGAACTGGCCAAACTGAACCGGACCGAACCACTGGACCGAACCGATCTAAACCGGGTTGAACCGGATCGAACCGGTTTAGCTAAAATGAAGAGGAAAAAAGGAAGAAAAAGGGAAAAAAGAAAAAGAGGAAAAATTGGAGAAAATTCCAGTGATGTAATCGAGCGACGGATAAGTCGGTAAGCGGTCAAATTGATCGATTTAAATTTTGAAATATTTAATTTAATTAATATTTGACTGGAAAGTTTACCCGAAAAAAAATTAAATTGTGTAGCTCGACAATTGGCATCAATCGAGAGCTCGAGACAGCCTCGATTTGTGTACGATCATGGAATCTCGGGTAAGTAACCTTTATTTACTACAATTTGCATCGTTATACATGTTGATGAATTACGAATTTAAATTTCGCATTTAATGAATTAAATTCTGAAAAATTGGATAAATTGTCATAAATACTAAATTGAGATATCCGAGAATTTAGAACGAGGATAAATAAATACTGATGGGCCCAATGAGCCCAATAGGCCTCGATAATGTGAATAGTCAGTGGAAAACAGGCTTAAGGCCGATTAAGGCCCATTATGGCATAATCGGACCCAATATGGGTAAACAGACCCAATGATTTAAAATTAAGCCCAGAAAATTATGAAATACAATTAATGGTATTGTATTTGACCTGATGAATGTGTATCCGCAGTTTCAGAGATTGGATTGGGAGCATATCGGACTGCGTGACGAGTTATCAATGAAAGGTCAGACTGTACAGAAAATGAGGTAAGGGAATTGTGTGAGTAGCTAGAGGTAGCTACGCGTATTTTAATAGCTTTTCTGTACACTGAATATGTATGTATACACGGTTATTGTATAATAATCCTAAAAGTGGTTCAAATAATTAAGGATCGAAATAGGTGAAAAGTCTATTTTACCCCTACTGAGGGAAGTTCACCTAAAGATGGTTAAAGCATGACATGCATGAAATGCATGATTTCAGGAATTTTCTGAATTGGCCAGAAATTGTATAAATTTCACAAGATAACACTACGTAGGTGTTATTTATATTTAAATGGAAATCTCTTTGGAAAATAGGCCAACTATCAAGTTTATATGGAAACAGATAGTGCCGACACAAAGTTCACACTATATCTGCGTTTGTGAATGTGCATAAATGTGCTTGAGCGGTTGCTCGCACCGATTTGTGTGACATCATATGCATAAAATGTGCTGAAGCGGTTGCTCGCACTGATTTTATGATTTGATATGCATGAGAGCTGCTGGAGCCTAGCTTGCACTCTGTTTTGACATGTTTTGACATGTTTTGACCAGATATGCATAAAAAGGTGCTGGAGCAATTTCTCGCACTAGTTTTTATGATTTGACATGCATGAGCGATGCTGGAGCTTAGCTCGCATCCAGTTTTGATATGATAATTGCATAAAAGCCGTGCTGGAGTGTAACTCGCACGAGATTTGATTTAATTATGCATAAAGTCATACTGGAGTGTAACTCGCACGAGATTTGATTTACTTGAGTATTTATTTGTGTTGGACCGTTGCTCGCACAAAGTTTTATATGATTTTCATAATTCATTTGAATATCGTACTGGAGTTTTTCTCGTACGAGATTTTCATTGAGTTTTTATACATATTCGTATTAGAGCATTGCTTGTACGTGGATTTTACTTGAAATTATAATCAGTTTAAGTCGTACTGGAGCGCTTCTCATACGCAGATTTTACTGATTTTTATGAAACCGTGCTAGAGCTTCACTCGCACGAGGTTTTCTGATATCATGAATATGCATGGAGCCGTGCTAGAGCTTTGCTCGCATAAGGATTTATATTACATGCATATAGCCATGTTGCAGCCTCCTGTAGACTGTGTGTCACAGTGAGATGATATGCTCACACGTTCGTTCTGAGACAGAGATGATTTGGGTGGATAAGACCTATTGTAGGCACCCCTGATTGAGCTTGTGTTCACGGAGTACGTTGTACCGTGTATGTCATGCGGAGTACGTTGTACCGTGGGGATTGTTGGAGTGGAGTGGCATTAGCCACGAGGCAGCAAGCCTTGCCCTCGCAATCTTGGTGTTATGCTGTTCTGGCGGGTAGGACGACCCACCTCCCATTTCAAGTGTGATACCCCGCACACTAGATACCGTATTACCAGGGATCACTAGGATATGGCCATAGTACTCGATGTTACTGATATAATCAGCTGATTGTCTCACATGATATAATTATTGGTCAATAGATTAGGGTAGACTCGAGGGAGGGGTCAGGCCCCCGATTTCACGATTTTATGATATGTGACCCTGAAAGAAGGGTGGTTTTATAACCGAAGTTTTGTAAAGAAATTTAATGAATTGTTTTATGAGTTTGGATTTGAATTATGAGACGCTTAACCCCTTTGGGTGATTTTATACTGCGTTTTTAATGAAATAATTTGAATGCAGTAGCATGATGATGTTTTTCATGCTTTTATTTCAAATTCATGATTTGTCTTACAGGACATGAAAGAATGCATGATCTAGATTTGTTTCATGCTCATTATGATTTAATGATGTCACATAAAATGCCTTTGATGCATGAATTATATGATTTCTATATGCACAAATAGTTTTGATAAACTATGGCATTGAAATATGCATGATTTTGTACGTGAAATTTTAAATGAAAAGAAATAGATTTTAAGGGCATGACATTATGAGCACGTAGATAGTGGAGCTATCTACTTACTTGTATAATTGCCTTACTGAGAGTGTGGTTTGATCACCCCCTTATTTTCTCATCTTTTCAGAGCACTTGCAATAGTTATTAAGCAGCTGAGGACTTGCATTCTTGGTATCCGCTACTTCCCATCGAGAGACAGGTATACACATTTGTACGGTTTTGTATCTAAATATGTAATGCACAGTACTAAAACAGATATGATATCGGGGATGTAGAGTTATAAATACAATTGGGTATGTATTTATTTAAAATCAAAGAATAGTAAACTCTGGTATATGAATGTGAATATGGAAATGGAATGGTAAGTAGATGAAAGGTGACTAACACCGAATCATAGCCCAACTGTGTTGTAGGATAGGCCAATGAGAGAAATGTAAGAATTAAATAATAAATGAAAAAGCAAAAAATTTACTCTGATTGTTTAGAAAATTCGGGTTGTGACAGTTAATGGTATCAGAGCTGAGTTGGCCTAATATGAGTCGGTGTTAGTGGTTAAGGAAGTTTACATCCCCATGTATTGTGCATTGTTTAGATACAATTGTGTATATCGAGATGAAAGTGTAGCTAAGAATTTGGTTTTGAATGCCAGAATAGACTTATTAACTGATAGTCGCTATGGTTGGGAGGCGAGTACATGGGCCTGAGAGTCGTACTGAGTCGCCACATGAGACTCAAGAAGAGATTGACATGGAGGCTGGTATTGAGCATGCCCCACTGAGTCCTACAGAGAGATCGGACAAAGTCTGACAGAGAGATCAGATAGTATTGAGACACGCTTCGTGAGGTTGGAGCGGAGTGTCGAGAATATTATAGTGTCACGACCCTCAACTTACCAAAATACGTACAAATTTTTCGCATTTTTATGCATCAATCCTTAATCATCCTTCCTCGATCGTGAACAACCACACGCTTAACAGTTGGGCTGTGTGTCGACGTCTAACTCACTCCACCATACCAATTCAATTGGAAACATTATTTATGAGTAAACACTTGTATAAATGTATATATATCAGAGTTGTTACATGTGTTTACATTGTTTTACATCCCCAGTAGTTACATACAAAATGCTACTGTGCTATGTCTAGTTTAGATACAAAATAATCCAAGTGTGTATACCTTTAGCGATGGGATGCAGCGGATTACCAAAAAGGGAATGCCTCCAGTCACGTCCAATCTATACTCAAATCTCTGTAGAGAGGGGAAAATAAGGGGGGTGAGCAAACCACACGCTCAGTAAGGCAATCATGCGAACAGGTAGATACTGTACTATCTACGTGATCGTGATGCCATGCTCAAAAGCATTTTATTCATTGTTTATCTCAAAACATGAGTGTATGATTGTGTTAATGGTATGTAAAGCATTCATGCTATAAAAATTCAGTGCACATTTCAACTCAAAGCATGGTATAAATCATCATGCATAATTCACAATAAAAGCATGGCATTAAACATCATGCATTTTCACAATAAGGCATGGCATTAAACATCATGCATTCGTGCACTTTAAAAACCATTAACAAATCAATTCAACGTCAGGTCCCAGCCCATCCCTCGGGCTTTCCTGACCACAATCACTTCAAACATGGATTTATTCTCAAATAGCATTATACAGGTGAGATAGGCAGTTTCAACAATAGGTAATAACCTCAAGGTCTATGTACATAACCTGTGATACCGGCTACACGGATCAGGTGTGCGGGATATCACCACCATCTACTTCCACACGGGAGGTGGGTCAAATCCTACCCGACGGTCCATAGCAGATCTCGTCCGAAGACGGCACATCACATCACAACACGGTACAATGTACTCCATGCTACATGCACGTTACAACGTACTCCGTGGACCCCCCAGCCTTATCCCTCGTTCGGGCTCATCAGCTGTTCCTCCAACCCTTATCCCTCGTTCGGGCTCATCAGGCGGATCTCCAACCCTTATCCCTCGTTCGGGCTCATCAGGTTGTTTTAACATGCCATGTCTCAAAACAATGCACGTGTGAGCCTATTTAATCGATGTGACACCAAGTCTACTCGAAGCTCCAAACACGGCAACATGCAAGATGGGCATCCAGTGCGAGACAAACTCAAAGCACAATGCCAAAACAATATGAAATCCATGTGAAAACTAGTGCCTCTTGCACTCTTCCATACTCACGAAATCATGTAGGTGGCTCAAAACTTGCAAAATGTGGTTATCAAAACCAAAACATACTCATTTCTTTTGCAAATCATTTCAATGTTAGCCAACCTACCAATCATTTGCTAAAAAGCAATAAAACATGATTTTCAAAGCAATATGCTTTTGTTTTCATGCACATTTCTCAAACTCCAAACTTTTACCCTTCAATCACCCAACAACAACATTTCCTAATCTCATGCATTCTAGCAAAACATTTATGCGCCCAAATTGCGTACAATATCTCTAAGAGTCCACACAATTCCCTTACCTCGATTTACTTGGTGTGACTCCTTTTTCTCTTAGCTCCTCACGCTCTTGGGTCAACTCGCCTCGGCGTATCCTCGGAAGCTGCGATTCATTCATTAAATCGATTGAGTTAACGTATTTAACCCATAATTAACCTCACTAGTCAACATTATTTACTTATGCATTTTACAAATGCCTTAACCCTCATTTTACCTCTTTTAGGTAAATCTCCCAATTTATCCACTAACCACATCTTAAAATCATACCACAACACTATAAATAACTTTTACATATCTCATTCATCATTAATCTCCATACATTCCACTTTCTCACTCTAGACCATTTCTAGGTCAAAATCATTCCAATGTATTTAGATAGTTTCTAACCATCCATACTCATGCCAAACAACTCCAAAATCAATTAAATAAACAATGTACCATAGTTGGAGTGTTAGAATCTTACCAAATTTGATTTCTCTTCTTGCTCCAATGGCAATGCCCTTAAATCCTTCAATATCAACAATGGGAAATTGCTTTCAAACTATGTTGTTCTTCTCTTTGATAGGAACAACTTTGTCTCTAATGGTCTCTCTTCAAACCTCACTGAAAATGGCTGATTTTTGAGAGAGAATGTTAGGTTTTTGGGTTGAAAGTGAAAAGTTTGTGTTTTTCCCGAAATTTTCTGATTTCCAGCACTCCTTATATAGAAATAACTTGAGGAGATCGATCTGGTCCAAGAGGAGATCGATCTGGTCCCTTAAAATCCCTCTTTTTCACGGCATTTTTAAGCCTGAGATCGATCTGTCGAAGCATGAGATCGATCTGTCGAGGCATGAGATCGATCTGTCGAAGCATGAGATCGATATGCTCCCAAACAGAGAGCTAAGGAGATCGATCTGGTCCATTGGAGATCGATCTGTTCTATTCTTTCGCCCAAATAAGAGCATTCTGGCTCTTCCAGATCGATCTCTCATCCCATGAGATCGATCTGCCCTTCAAAATTTCCAGATTTCCTCTGCAACAACACTTACCAAATATCCTTAATTTGCTACCATGATCATTTCCTCATTCATTCATCTTTGAGACTTGAGGATGGCATCCATCCTCACTTTATGCACATTAAAACTTGTGTAGGATCTTTGTATGACCAATGGTACTTAATATAAACTAAAATGGAAGTGCACATCTTATGCAATTATACTTCCATTTTACCAAGCTATTCAAAATCCATTCTACACACATTCTCCACATGTTTAAGTCCATTTCTACACATTCATACATAATGAAACTTGTATGTATGATTATCACTCTCATTACAAGTGTGTACATTACTTGTGGACTTACATCACATATACTTCACTCATGAATTCATAGTACAACTCTATTTACACTTCTATGTACATATATACCCTTATACATATACGGGGTTTCACATTCTCCCCCACTTAGAAAATTTGGTCCTCCAAATTGGAACCAATTATGCTGTGAACAACTTGGGATACCTCTCCCGCATCAAACTCTCCAATTCCCATGTGGCTTCTTCCACAGTGTGATGTTGCCAAAGTATCTTCACCAAGGGAATTGTCTTTGTCCTCAGCACTTTCTCTTTTCTGTCCAATACCCGAACTGGCTTCTCAACATAGGTCATACCCTCATTGAGCTCCAAAGGCTCATATCTTATCACTTGTGTCGGGTCCGGGTGATACTTCCTCAACATGGATACGTGGAAGACGTTATGCACACTTGCCAACTCTGGTGGCAATGCCAATCTATACGCCTTGTCTCCCACCTTATCAAGTATCTCAAATGGCCCGATATATCGAGGGCTCAACTTTCCCTTCTTCCCAAATCTCATAATTCCCTTCGAAGGGGAAACTTTCAGAAACACTGACTCACCCACCTCAAACTCTAGTGGTCTCCGTCTCTTGTCAGCATAACTCTTTTGTCTGCTCTGAGCTGTCCGTAACCTCTCACATATCAATTGGACGTCCTCAGAGGCTTGTCTAACCAAGTCGGGAGCAAAGATCTGTCTGTCACCAACCTCTTCCCATCCAATAGGGGAACGGCATCTACGCCCATACAATGCCTCATATGGTGCCATCCCGATACTCGCATGAAAACTGTTATTATACGCGAACTCTGCGAGTGGCAAATGGTCATCCCAGGAGCCTCCAAAATCCAATGCACACGCTCTCAACATGTCCTCCAGGGTCTGTATAGTCCTCTCTGACTGACCATCTGTCTGAGGATGAAACGCGGTGCTAAAATTCAACTGGGTCCCCATCGCTTCCTGAAAATGTTCCCAAAAGTGGGAAGTGAAGCGGGCATCCCTATCAGAAACAACGCTCACTGAAATTCCATGTAGCCTCACTATCTCGCGCACATATAGGTTCGCTAACTGGCTCAGAGTATCGGTAGCTCTCATAGCTAGAAAATGGGCTGATTTCGTCAACCGATCCACAATCACCCATATGGCATCATGACCTCTCCGGGTCCTCGACAATCCCATCACAAAATCCATGGTGACATGCTCCCACTTCCATGTCGGAATCGGTAGAGGCTGCAATAACCCTGCAGGCTTCTGATGCTCTACCTTCACCTGCTGACAAACGAGACACTTAGCAACATATTCAGCAATGTGCTTTTTCATTCCCGACCACCAATAAACCTTTCGAAGGTTTTGATACATTTTGGTACCCCCTGGATGTATCGTATACTTCGATGAGTGAGCCTCTGTCAGGATCAACCTTCTGATCTCTGCGTCATCAGGAACACATATCCTACCTCTGAACCTCAACAATCCATCCGAACTCAACCCAAAGTCCGTCTCTATACCCCTCTGTATCTGCCCGACAATATCACTACACTGCTGATCAACTCGCTGAGCCTGTCGGATTCGATCTACCAGATCCGGTTCCAACTGCAGGCTAGCTATCATAAATCCACTATCAGCGTCAGGCGGGGTCATATCCAAACTGAGGTTCATGAACTGTTCCAACAGCTCGTGTTCCCTGATCATCATGAATGATACCATCCCGAGATGCTTCCTACTCAATGCATCAGCAACCACATTTGCTTTACCCGGGTGGTATAGGATTTCACAATCATAATCCTTTAACAACTCGAGCCATCTCCTCTGTCTCATGTTCAACTCTTTCTGTGAGAACAGGTACTTAAGGCTCTTATGATCTGTATAAATCTGAAATCTCTCACCATAGAGGTAGTGGCGCCATATCTTCAGCGCAAACACCACCGCTGCCAACTCCAAGTCATGGGTCGGGTAGTTCCTCTCATGATCCTTTGACTGTCTTGATCCATAGGCTACTACCTTCCCATCCTGCATCAATACACAGCCCAGTCCTAGGTGTGAAGCATCTGCATACACCGAGAAACCTCCTGAGCTGGTAGGAATGGTGAGTATTGGAGCTGTAGTTAATCTCCTTTTCAACTCCTCAAAACTGTCTTCACACTTTTTGTCCCACACAAACTCTACATTTTTCCTTGTGAGACGTGTCAAAGGAGCAGCTAACCTCGAAAATCCCTCTACAAACCTTCGATAATACCCAGCTAAACCCAGGAAACTTCTGATCTCTGTCACTGTTTGGGGTCTCTGCCACTGAACTACGGCCTTAATCTTAGATGGATCCACTGATACTCCATCCTTCGAGACTATGTGACCCAGAAAAGAGATCTGTTCCAACCAAAAGTCGCACTTACTGAGTTTAGCGTACAACTTCTTCTCTCGGAGGGTTTGTAGCACTATCCTCAAATGCCTCTCATGCTCCTCTCTAGATCTTGAATACACCAGTATATCATCTATAAACACGATCACAAATCGATCCAAATACTGGTGAAATACCTCATTCATCAACGACATAAAAGCTGCGGGAGCATTCGTCAACCCGAATGGCATAACCATAAACTCATAATGTCCATACCGGGTGCGAAAAGCTGTCTTGGGCACATCTCCATCTCGTATCTTCAACTGATGGTACCCTGACCTCAGATCTATCTTGGAAAAGACCTGCGCTCCCTTAAGCTGATCTAACAAATCATCGATGCGTGGGAGGGGATACTTATTCTTGATGGTGGCCTTATTCAACAACCGGTAGTCTATACACAGTCGGAGGCTTCCATCCTTCTTCCTTACAAACAGGACCGGTGCTCCCCAAGGTGAGACGCTCGGCCTGATGAACCCCTTCTCCAGCAACTCTTGTAATTGTTTCCTTAACTCCTCTAACTCAACTTGAGCCATTCTGTATGGTGGCTTGGACATCGGCACTGTACCAGGTGCCAAATCTATCCCAAACTCCATCTCCCTATCTGGAGGTAACCCTGGTAACTCATCCGGAAAGACATCTGGAAATTCCCTAACCACTGGTATGTCTTCCAATTCCGGATGTGCCTTATCCGTCTCAATCACAAAAGCGATGAATCCTTCACATTATTCCTTCCACCATTAGTATCATAAATCATCACATCACATACATAAATGAAATCAAATTTATCTTTCATACATCATGTATCAAGATTGTACTCATCACACTTATAATAATCATGTTCTTTAATTTCATTTCACAAAATTAACTACAAGGTTGTCTATCTTTGGAAACATCAAAGTTTTCGCATGACAATCCATAACAACATGATTGGCAGCCAACCAATCCATTCCTAGGATCACATCAAAATCACTCATGTTTAATAAAATTAAATCGGCTGCCATCTCTTTACCTCCTATCTTCATTTTACAATCCCTATATATATGCTCAGTCAACTGACTATCATTCATAGGGGTAGATATCAATAACATCTTATCAAGCAGCGTGGGTTTTACATGCTTCAACAATTTACATGCAAAGGATGGCGAAATAAAGGAGTGTGTGGCACCAGGATCAAATAGTACATAAGCTTCTAAATCAAAGATTTGGATGGTACCTTTTACCACATCTGAAGACTGATCTGCAGTATCCTGATCCAGTGCGTGCACTCGTCCTCTGCTTACACCCACTGCTTGTTTCCCCTTTTCTTCAGCTGTAGCCTTCCTCCTCGGAGCAGCTGTACCAACTAGAGCTCTCTCTGGCTCCTTGCCCTTCTGTGGGGCTCTCTCTATCATCTCTGGGCAATCTCTGATTACGTGGCCTAGCTTCCCACATCTGAAGCATACAACCTGAGGTCCGTAACATGGTCGAATACCATGGTACCTACCACACCTGCCACACTGTTCTGTAGTAGGCCGTGGTCCTCCAATCACGATTCCCTTAGCTGGAGCAATGGCCGGATACATGGGAGTATCAACTGTCCTCTCCCGGATTTCATCAATTCTCGGCCTCCTTCCAGAGAATCTCTTGCTTCCTTTATAGCTGAAGCCTCTATCCATCATAGGTCTCTTCTTATCTCTGTCCCTCATCTTACCAACCTTTCCAAATTCCGAGGCGATTCTATTAACATCTTGTTCACATAATTGCGCCCTGCGCACTGCCTCTTCATAGGTCGGTATATCCAGGGGAACCAATTTAGACCTGATGGTTGGTCTCAATCCATCCACAAACTTCTGGATCTTCTCGACCTCATTACTCATCGTGTTGGGATCATATCTGCCCAGGGATATAAAAGCAGTCTCATACTCATCCACAGTCCTGCTCCCTTGGGTCAGTCCCAAAAATGCCATCTTCAGCTTCCGTTGGGCGGTATCCGGGACATACTGTCTCCGGAAGGCCTCTAGAAACACATCCCAGCTGATCTCAGTATGCCGGGCTCTCAAAATAGGCCTGGTGGATTTCCACCAATGTTCTGCTGATCCCTTCAGCATGAAAGCGGAAAATGCTACCATCTCGGTAGTAGTGCACTCGAAGAACCCATATAATTTCTCGATCTCATTGATCCAATCCTCAGCCGCTACTGGGTCCTTTACTCCACTGAAAGATGGCGGTCCAAACTTTTGGAATTGCCGCAGTCTATCCAAATCACATCCATATCCCCAACCTCTACTGCCTGGCGTAGCAACCGGCGTAGGTACATCCTGTGGGGGTGGGGTATCTGTCGTCTGAGGTCCTTGGGCTTGCCTCGCCCGTGCCTCGGGAGCAGCTGCTTGCTCAGCATCACCCTGTGTAGCGGGACTCTGTCTACCACCAACTCCAGGTAAAGATTGAGTGACCAATTCCAAAATCATCTCAATGCTCCGCTCAATCCTCGCGAAGCGAGCCTCAGTACTCTCGGGCCTCTCCTCTGGACCCTGTGGAGCGTGCTCAACATCGACCTCCACCTCAACATCCTCCTGAGCCTCGTGTATTTTCGGCTCAACACGACCCCCAGGCCTACCTCTACGGCCTCGAGCTTGTGCTCTCATCCCTCTACCGCGACTGGTATTAGGCATACTTACTCAGTTCCCTACATTCACAACCAATTACTTAGTCAACCCATCGACATACACTATTTGTATCTAAACAAGCACAGTAACTTGGGGATGTAATTTTTCACTTATTAAGTATTTTAGACACGACACACGTCAGACCAACTCGAGCTCTGATACCAACTTCTGTCACGACCCTCAACTTACCAAAATACGTACAAATTTTTCGCATTTTTATGCATAAATCCTTAATCATCCTTCCTCGATCGTGAACAACCACACGCTTAACAGTTGGGCTGTGTGTCGACGTCTAACTCACTCCACCATACCAATTCAATTGGAAACATTATTTATGAGTAAACACTTGTATAAATGTATATATATCAGAGTTGTTACATGTGTTTACATTGTTTTACATCCCCAGTAGTTACATACAAAATGCTACTGTGCTATGTCTAGTTTAGATACAAAATAATCCAAGTGTGTATACCTTTAGCGATGGGATGCAGCGGATTACCAAAAAGGGAATGCCTCCAGTCACGTCCAATCTATACTCAAATCTCTGTAGAGAGGGGAAAATAAGGGGGGTGAGCAAACCACACGCTCAGTAAGGCAATCATGCGAACAGGTAGATACTGTACTATCTACGTGATCGTGATGCCATGCTCAAAAGCATTTTATTCATTGTTTATCTCAAAACATGAGTGTATGATTGTGTTAATGGTATGTAAAGCATTCATGCTATAAAAATTCAGTGCACATTTCAACTCAAAGCATGGTATAAATCATCATGCATAATTCACAATAAAAGCATGGCATTAAACATCATGCATTTTCACAATAAGGCATGGCATTAAACATCATGCATTCGTGCAATTTAAAAACCATTAACAAATCAATTCAACGTCAGGTCCCAGCCCATCCCTCGGGCTTTCCTGACCACAATCACTTCAAACATGGATTTATTCTCAAATAGCATTATACATGTGAGATAGGCAGTTTCAACAATAGGTAATAACCTCAAGGTCTATGTACATAACCTGTGATACCGGCTACACGGATCAGGTGTGCGGGATATCACCACCATCTGCTTCCACACGGGAGGTGGGTCAAATCCTACCCGCCGGTCCATAGCAGATCTCGTCCGAAGACGGCACATCACATCACAACACGGTACATTGTACTCCATGCTACATGCACGTTACAACGTACTCCGTGGACCCCCCAGCCTTATCCCTCGTTCGGGCTCATCAGCTGTTCCTCCAACCCTTATCCCTCGTTCGGGCTCATCAGGCGGATCTCCAACCCTTATCCCTCGTTCGGGCTCATCAGGTTGTTTTAACATGCCATGTCTCAAAACAATGCACGTGTGAGCCTATTTAATCGATGTGACACCAAGTCTACTCGAAGCTCCAAACACGGCAACATGCAAGATGGGCATCCAGTGCGAGACAAACTCAAAGCACAATGCCAAAATAATATGAAATCCATGTGAAAACTAGTGCCTCTTGCACTCTTCCATACTCACGAAATCATGTAGGTGGCTCAAAACTTGCAAAATGTGGTTATCAAAACCAAAACATACTCATTTCTTTTGCAAATCATGTCAATGTTAGCCAACCTACCAATCATTTGCTAAAAAGCAATAAAACATGATTTTCAAAGCAATATGCTTTTGTTTTCATGCACATTTCTCAAACTCCAAACTTTTACCCTTCAATCACCCAACAACAACATTTCCTAATCTCATGCATTCTAGCAAAACATTTATGCGCCCAAATTGCGTACAATATCTCTAAGAGTCCACACAATTCCCTTACCTCGATTTACTTGGTGTGACTCCTTTTTCTCTTAGCTCCTCACGCTCTTGGGTCAACTCGCCTCGGCGTATCCTCGGAAGCTGCGATTCATTCATTAAATCGATTGAGTTAACGTATTTAACCCATAATTAACCTCACTAGTCAACATTATTTACTTATGCATTTTACAAATGCCTTAACCCTCATTTTACCTCTTTTAGGTAAATCTCCCAATTTATCCACTAACCACATCTTAAAATCATACCACAACACTATAAATAACTTTTACATATCTCATTCATCATTAATCTCCATACATTCCACTTTCTCACTCTAGACCATTTCTAAGTCAAAATCATTCCAATGTATTTAGATAGTTTCTAACCATCCATACTCATGCCAAACAACTCCAAAATCAATTAAATAAACAATGTACCATAGTTGGAGTGTTAGAATCTTACCAAATTTGATTTCTCTTCTTGCTCCAATGGCAATGCCCTTAAATCCTTCAATATCAACAATGGGAAATTGCTTTCAAACTATGTTGTTCTTCTCTTTGATAGGAACAACTTTGTCTCTAATGGTCTCTCTTCAAACCTCACTGAAAATGGCTGATTTTTGAGAGAGAATGTTAGGTTTTTGGGTTGAAAGTGAAAAGTTTGTGTTTTTCCCGAAATTTTATGATTTCCAGCACTCCTTATATAGAAATAACTTGAGGAGATCGATCTGGTCCAAGAGGAGATCGATCTGGTCCCTTAAAATCCCTCTTTTTCACGACATTTTTAAGCCTGAGATCGATCTGTCGAAGCATGAGATCGATCTGTCGAGGCATGAGATCGATCTGTCGAAGCATGAGATCGATCTGCTCCCAAACAGAGAGCTAAGGAGATCGATCTGGTCCATTGGAGATCGATCTGTTCTATTCTTTCGCCCAAATAAGAGCATTCTGGCTCTTCCAGATCGATCTCTCATCCCATGAGATCGATCTGCCCTTCAAAATTTCCAGATTTCCTCTGCAACAACACTTACCAAATATCCTTAATTTGCTACCATGATCATTTCCTCATTCATTCATCTTTGAGACTTGAGGATGGCATCCATCCTCACTTTATGCACATTAAAACTTGTGTAGGATCTTTGTATGACCAATGGTACTTAATATAAACTAAAATGGAAGTGCACATCTTATGCAATTATACTTCCATTTTACCAAGCTATTCAAAATCCATTCTACACACATTCTCCACATGTTTAAGTCCATTTCTACACATTCATACATAATGAAACTTGTATGTATGATTATCACTCTCATTACAAGTGTGTACATTACTTGTGGACTTACATCACATATACTTCACTCATGAATTCATAGTACAACTCTATTTACACTTCTATGTACATATATACCCTTATACATATACGGGGTTTCACATATAGAGCTAATTGCTCAAAGTATGTATGAGATTTGAAGGGGTGTCGAAACATTGGTGGAAGTCCGCTCGACCCATCTTAAGAGTTAGACATCCAGATTGGACATGAGAAAATAATTATAGATGTATTCCGGTGACAGAATATCCCAGACACTATTTAAAGGAAATTTTAGATGAAATTATTTACTCTGACCCAAAGGAACTAGTTGATTAACGAGTATGAAACTCAGTTTATATTCCTGGGCAGATATGACTCCGACACTATAAACAGTGAGAGTCGAGATGTCTGAAAGTTCATGGAAGGGCTCAGATTGTCAATTAGAGTCCGATTGGACTGTTAGATATCACTTCCTATGCCAAGGCAGTGCGCAGACTACAGTTGTGTGAATAAGATCATGAGTTGTACGCCTCTAAGATTGGAAAAGGTAGTATGGGCCGAAATTGAGACAGAAAGAGAATAGAGAATGACAGAGATGTCAAAACGGGAAAAAGGTAGTTTGGTAAAAGATTAGAGCTGTTGAGTCATGGGGTAAGACGATTGGTAAGGCCCCAGTGTGATTTGAGGGGTATTGTGATTTGAGGACCCAGACCTACTACAGAACAGTGTAACAGTGAGAGTAGTGTAGCAGTGTAAACAGTGTAAGATGTGTGGTAGATACCATGGAAATAAGATGTTGGACGAGGGCGAGTGTATGCCTTGGTCCAGGATAATACTGATGTTTCATCAGATGTGGTGGAAGATACCACACTGGTTGTGAATAATGAAGTAATTATTTTAATTGATCCTGGTGCCACGCATTTATTCATACTGCCTTCAGTTGCTTATAAGTTAGTGAAAGATGTGGAACCTGTACCCTTAGGCAAGAGGATGATGGTTAGCTGATTTTCACTAATTGAATATGGGTATAGAGATTATAAGTTGAAAATAGGGGTGAAAACATAACTGAAATGTGTATTGTAAGTTTGACAAGTAATGAAAGAGGAGTAGCGATATGTAAAGTAAATTAGATTAAGCGATATGAAGTAGATATGAATTGTGACCACATGGACTGATATGTAAAGTAAATGTAGTCAAGTCTGAGGGTTAATAAAGGTATTTTAAAATATCTCCCTACCTGAAGATTTGACAGCGTCTAGAAGCGCACACATAACCTATAGATTGAAATCGACAGTCGTAATATATATACATTTGAAATTTTGGTACCTTTACTGGTACGATAAAGAAATATTGAATTCGATTAATCATGGAGGTTTAAAATTTAAAATTTTATAAAAAGTTGTTAATATAATAAAAACGAAATGACGCGAGTTAGTATATTGAACGGAAGCGATTTCGAAATGACATTATAAGTTTATGCGTACATAGGTCAAGGATATGGTTGATTGAAATTTGAGTGGAACTCAACTACGATGAGATATTTAAACCTTACCTGGATCAATTGGTTGTCATCTTTAGCGATGATATTTTGATGTATTCGAAGTCCAAGAAAGAGCATGAGTAGCAATAGGAAACTATCTTACAGAGGAGTTGTTGAGAGTTTCTTGAAATGGACTGCTCAGCTGATACCTCTCATTTGGAAAAAGATTATATGTCAGTAGGATTGTAAGTATGAAAATGGTTTCTGTGAGTTTTGGTATATTGAAGTAATGAACTGACTACCGTAAGTATTCTTACCATGACTAACAGCTCAAAAGGTTTCAGTGTGTATGGATAACACAAAATAAGGATTGGGCTATGTATTGATGTAAAATGGGAAGATAGTTATTTATGGATCCAAATAGTTCAAGGACTATGAGAGAAACTATCCAACCCATGATTTAGAGTTGGCAGCCGTAGCATTTACACTGAAGGTATGGTGTCACCACTTATACGGTGAGACATTTCGGGTATGCACTGATTATAAAAGCTCTAAGTATCTATTTTTACAGAAGGAGTCGAATATGAGAACAAAGAGGGTTAGAACTTCTCAGGATTATGATTATGAACATTGTACCACCCAGAAAAGGCTAATGTAATGGCTGATACCTTGAACAGAAAGAGCCTTGGGATGGTATCAGATATAATGGTCAGGGAGCGTGAGCTGCTAGAGCAGTTGTGAGCCTTAGTAGTGATATGATCCCTTCTTATGATGACGATGATTTTGTGACAGTTAGCCTGAGGTTAGAACCGGATTTGAGTGACAGGATTTTCCAGGCTTAGCGTGATGATCGGCATGGTGTCGATAGTGTGGGTCAAATTCAGAAGGGTATATTGACAAAATTCACAGTGAGTGATGATGACTTACAGAGGTTCAGGGACAGTATAAGTGCTCCCTAGGACCACAGTTGATGAGATAGTATTATTGTCAGAAGCTCACTCTTCGGGATATACAGTGCATCCGAGAAGTAATAAATATATCAGAATCTCTGAAAAGGGTACTGGTGGTCAGATATGAAAAGAAACATTTAGAGTTATAGCAAAGTGTCTCATATGTCAGCAGATTAAGGCAGAGCAAGAGAAGTCTGCATGGTTATTGTGGCCTCTACCTATATTGACATGGAAATGAGAACAAGTACCATGGATATCGTGATGGGTTACAGAGGACCCAGATGAATCACGAGGCTATCTGGGTGATAGTCAATAGATTGATTAAGCCTACCCACTTTCTAGTTGTGAAATCCCCAGATACTCTGAGTGTGTAGGCTAATTTTTATTTATGAAAAATTGTGGAACATTATGTAGTATTCCAGTGAGCATGGTATCAGATAGGGATTCCCGCTTCACTTCCCATTTCTGGAAATATATTTCAGGAAGCTATGGGAAACCGATTGAGTGTTAGCACAACTTCCATCCTCAGATAGATGGTCAGTCAGAGAGGACTATACAGGTTCTGGAGGATGTGATGAGAGCATGTGCCATTGATTTTATGAGCTCCTGGGATGATCAGTTGTTACAAATCGCATTCGCCAATAATCACAGTTGTCACTCGAGTATCGGGATGAATTTATATGAGGCATTGCATGGCCGTAGGGATTGTTCCCCGACTTGGATAAGAAGTGGGTGACAGATAAAGAATTGTTCCCGAATTGGTAAGACAAACCTCTGAGGATGTTCAGTTGAATGTGAGAGATTAAGAACACCTTAGAGTAGACAAAAATGCTATGCTAACAAGAGATAGAAAACCATTGGAATTCACCGAGGGTGAATCATTATTGTTGGTAGTTACTTGTCTTAAGGACGTAACGAGATTCAGATGAAGATATTGGACAAGTGGGAGATAAGACTTGTAGGTTGTCATTACCACTTGAATAAATAGGCATCCACAATGTGTCCTATCTTTTGATGCTTAAGAAATATTATCCGGACCCGATATATGTGATCGGATATGAGCTCCAACAGCTTAGCTCAATGAAAGTATAATGTATGATTGGAAAATCGATTCGGGTATTATACTGAAGGAGAAAGTGTTGAGGTTTGAGACGATCTCCCTAGTCAAGTCTGTTGGTAGTATTACACACCGAAAAAAGTCACATGAGAATTAAAGTATATGATACGATAGACGTACTCGGAGTTGTTTATGGATCCATTTTACTTGGTTCTAATTTGGAGGACCAAATTTCCTAAGTGGGGGAGATTGTAAGACCCGATTTTTTCGTAAGAGCAAAAGGGAATGAATAGAAATTTTCGAATGCATTTAAAAATGCAAAAGGATTGAAATGAAATTTTTGAACACGTGAAGGGTAAAATGGTCAAAAGACCAAAATTCGGTATTAATCGGGACAAGAAAATTTAATTAAAAATATGGGATTGAGAAATCTTGATCAATAACGAAGAAATAATTAAATTTCGGGTTAAATTGATAAAGATATGAATTTATTGGAATAAATCGGAATTTTCGTATCGAAAAATAATCCCAAAAATAATCGAAAATTATACCGGAAAGACGAAATAATACAGATAAATTCATTTAGTGATTAAATAAATAAAATATAAATTTTTAAAGATATTTGTGAATTTTAATATTATTTTATTGAATAAAAGAATATTAAAAATAAATTATAAATAAATAAAATAAGTAAAAAAATGCAATTTGGAAATCTGGAAATTTTTGAAACAGAGAAGAAACGAAAGCAAAAATAGGCGAAACAAAGCAGGAAACCGAGGGAACGGTTTCCCTCTCATCGGCGAGCCACCGGCGACGCTTAGGGGCCGACGAAGGCCAAGGAAGACAGGCCGACCTCGGGCGAACCATCACCGACCAAGACGAGCCGTGGAAATCGTCGAAAAATGCCAAAAACGGGGGGAGAAGTCGCAGAAGAGAAGCCCCGATTGGTGGCCATCGGCGCCGTTTTGACACCACCTGAGGCACGATTTTGGAAGCCCAGGTGATGGCTCGCCGAACGGAGGTGGAATCGACCAGAGAACTGGCCGGACGGCGACGGAACGACCAAATGATGCTGAACTGGATTGAACCGGCCGAACCGAACTCGATCGAACCGCTGGATCGAACCGATTTGAACCGGGTTGAACCGGATCGAACCGTTTCAGCCAAAAAGAAGAGGAAAAAAGGAAGAAAAAGGGAAAAAGAAAAAGAGGAAAAATTGGAGAAAATTCAAGTGATGTAATCGAGTTACGGGTAAGTCGGTAAGCAGTCAAATTGATCGATTTAAATTTTGAAATATTTAATTTAATTAATATTCGACGGGAAAGTTTACCCGAAAAGAATATTAAATTGTGTAGCTCGACAATTGGCATCAACCGAGAGCTCGAGACAGCCTTGATTTGTGTACAATCATGGAATCTCGCGTAAGTAACCTTTATTTACACAATTTGCATCCTTATGCATGTTGATGAATTACGGATTTAAATTTCGCATTTAATGAATTAAATTTTGAAAAATTGGATAAATTGTCGTAAATACTAAATTGAGATATCCGAGAATTTAGAATGAGGCTAAATAAATACTGATGGGCCCAATAAGCCCAATAGGCCTCGATAATGTGAATAGTCAGTGGAAAACGGGCTTAAGGCCGATTAAGGCCCATTATGGTATAATCGGACCCAATATAGGTAAACAGACCCAATGATTTAAAATTAAGACCAAAAAATTATGAAATACAATTAATGGTATTGTATTTGACCTGATGAATGTGTATCCGCAGTTTCGAAGATTAGATTGGGAGCATATCGGACTGCGTGACAAGTTATCAGTGGAAAGGTTAGACTATACAGAAAATGAGGTAAGGGAATTGTGTGAGTAGCTAGAGGTAGCTACGCGTATTTTAATAGCTTTTCTGTACACTGAATATGTATGTATACACGGTTATTGTATAATGATCCTAAAAGTGGTTTAAATAATTTTAAGGATCGAAATAGGTGAAAAGTCTATTTTACCCCTATTGAGGGAAGTTCACCAAAGGATGGTTAAAGCATGACATGCATGAAATGCATGATTTAAGGAATTTTTTGAATTAAGGATTTGATTGGTTTTAATCAAAGCAAATCGGTAGATTGGCCAGAAATTGTATAAATTTCACAAGATAACACTACGTAGGTGTTATTTATATTTAAATGGAAATCTCTTTGGAAAATAGGCCAACTATCAAGTTTATATGGAAACAGATAGTGCCGACACGAAGTTCGCACTATATCTACGTTTGTCAATGCGTATAAATGTGCTTGAGCGGTTGCTCACACCGATTTGTGTGACATCATATGCATAAAATGTGCTGGAACGGTTTCTCACACTGATTTTATGATTTGATATGCATGAGAGCTGCTGGAGCCTAGCTCGCACTCTGTTTTGACATGTTTGGACTTGTTTTGACCAGATATGCAAAAAAAGGTGCTGGAGTGATTGCTCGCACTAGTTTTTATGATTTGACATGCATGAGCGATGCTGGAGCTTAACTCACATCCAGTTTTGATATGATAATTGCATAAAAGTCATACTGGAGTGTAACTCGTACGAGATTTGATTTAATTATGCATAAAGCTGTACTGGAGTGTAACTCGCACGAGATTTGATTTACTTGAGCATTCATTTGTGATGGACCGTTGCTCGCACAAAGTTTTATATGGTTTTCATAATTCATTTGAATATCGTACAAGAGTTTTTCTCGTACGAGGTTTTCACTGAGTTCTTATACATATCTGTACTAGAGTATTGCTCGTACGTCGATTTTACTTGAAATTATAATCAGTTTAAGTCGTACTGGAGCGCTGCTCGTACGCAAATTTTACTGATTTTTATGAAACCGTGCTAGAGCTTCGCTCACATGAGGTTTTCTGATATCATGAATATGCATGGAGCCGTGCTAGAGCTTCGCTCGCACAGGGATTTATATTACATGCATATAGCCATGTTGGAGCCTCCTAAAGACTGTATGTCACAGTGAGATGATATGCTCACACGTGAGTTCTGAGACAGAGATGATTTGGGTGGATAAAACCTATTGCAGGCACCCCTGATTGAGCTTGGGTTCACGGAGTACGTTGTATCGTGCATGTTACGCGGAGTACGCTGTACCGTGGGGATTGTTGGAGTGGAGTGGCATTAGCCACGAGGCAGTAAGCCTTGCCCTCGCAATCCTGGTGTTATGCTGTTTTGGCGGGTAGGACAACCCACCTCCCATTTCAAGTGTGATACCCCGCACACTAGGTACCGTGTTGCCAGGGATCACTAGGATATGGCCATAGTCCTCGATGTTACTGATATAATCAGCTGATTGTCTCACATGATATAACTATTGGTCAATAGACCAGGGTAGACCTGAGGGAGGGGTCAGGCCCCCGATTTCACGATTTTATGATATGTGACCCTAAAAGAAGGGTGGTTTTATAACCGAAGTTTTGTAAAGAAATTCAATGAATTGTTTTATGAGTTTGGATTTGAATTATGAGACACTTAACCCCTTCGGGTGATTTTAGACTGCGTTTTTAATGAAATAATTTGAATGCAGTAGCATGATGATGTTTTCCATGCTTTTATTTCAAATTCATGATTTGTCTTACAAGACATGAAAGAATGCATGATCTAGATTTGTTTCATGCTCATTATGATTTAATGATGTCACATAAAATGCCTTTGATGCATGAATTATATGATTTCTGTATGCACAAATAGTTTTGATAAACTATGGCATTGAAATATGCATGATTTTGTACGTGAAATTTTAAATGAAAAGAAATGGATTTTAAGGGCATGTCATTATGAGCATGTAGATAGTGGAGCTATCTACTTACTTGCATAATTGCCTTACTGAGCGTGTGGTTTGCTCACACCCTTATTTTTCCATCTTTTCAGAGCACTTGCAATAGTTATTAAGCGGCTGAGGACTTGCATGCTTGGTATTCGCTGCTTCCCATCGAGAGACAGGTATACACATTTGTACGGTTTTGTATCTAAATATGTAATGCACAGTACTGTAAACAGATATGATGTCGGGGATGTAGAGTTATAAATACCATTGGGTATGCATTTATTTAAAGTCAAAGAATAGTAAACTCAGATATATGAATGTGAATATGGAAATGGAATGGTAAATAGGTGAGAGGTGACTAACACCGAATCATAGCCCAACTGTGTTGTGGGATGGTCACGATGAGAGAAATGTAAGAATTAAATAGTAAATGAAAAAGCAAAAAATTTACTTTGATTTTTTAGGTAATTTAGGTCGTGACAAGAGCAGATCGATCTCCAAATGTTTCTGTAAAATGCAGATCGATCTCTTTACAAGGAGTAGATCGATCTCCTCAAGATTATGAGATCAATCTTGCCCCGCGACAGATCGATCTGGTAGGCATAAAAAGTGCCAAAAAGTTCCCAAATTCAAAGGAAGATCGATCTCCTGCCCTCCACTTATATAAGGACCCTTATGTCTTACTGGAATTTGTCCTCTTTCTCTCCAGAAAAATTGAAATCCCTAGCTTTCTCTCTCCTTCAAAACACCCATTTTCGTTCAAATCAGAGGTTGTGCCATGAAGGAAAGTTGTTCCTCATCAAAAGGAGAACAACATACTTGGAAATCGAAGGACGATTTGAGCTGAGGCGTGAATTGAGCACTCCATAAGTTTTTGGTAAATTTCTAAGCTTTAATCCTTTATTTGGAAGTAGATTTTTGCGATTGTGGTTGTAGGTGTTGTGATGAGTAGGCTGAAAATGGTTAAGGTTGTAAGAATCATTGAGGTATTGAGAAACTATGAGGATGCGAGCAATTATGCTCGATGTTGGGATTAGAGACA
This sequence comes from Firmiana major, assembly GCA_033439115.1. Lineage (NCBI taxonomy): Eukaryota > Viridiplantae > Streptophyta > Magnoliopsida > Malvales > Malvaceae > Firmiana > Firmiana major. The sequence goes on from CM065909.1 coordinate 37,989,936, forward strand.
TTGTGATTACGTATTGATGATGTTTTTACATTGCTTGGACTTCCCAGGAGTTCCAGAGAGGAATGCGAGGCTAGTCCGTCGTTCGAGGGAACGATTACGCTATACGAGGTGCAACGAGGTAAGGGAAAACATAAACTCATTTGTGTATATGGTTTGTGATGATATTTGTAGCATGAAATGTTTTGAGAAACAAGCATGTTTTTACGAGTTGAGATAGAATTATTGCATACAGTTTTATAGCTGGTTGGGGCCCAATTTTTATGAGTTGTAAAAAAAATGTGAAATTGTTTTACAAACTGTTTGAGTTTAAAAGTGAAACGGGATTTGGGCTCTCCGTTAAGGCGTTCTGAGATTTGAGAAATGTGTGTGTGGTTTTGTCGGTTTGAGCTCGATTTTGATATGCTTTGTAATGAGTACAAAAAGGTTTTCAGATGAGTTTTATGAGAGAAACCATTATGAGCTTTACGTGAAGGCAAAACGGTTTTATATGATAATGGCTATTACTGAGACTTAGGCAGTTCATGTGATAACACATCGGGCCTTGCTCTGGTAGCATGTAAGTCTGAGCCTTTCTCTGGTAGCATATAAGTCTGATATTCCTCCACTTTGGTAGCGAGATATGCCTCCGTTTTGGTAACGCGAGATGACCCCCGCTCTGGTAGCGCTGGGTGGCCTTGCTTTGGTAGCATGTAAGCCCGGGCCTTACTTTGGTAGCATGTAAGACTGATAGCGTTCATGAGGAGAGGCCTTGCTCTGGTAGCATGTAAGTTCGAACCTTGTTCTGGTAACACGTAAGACCAAGACACCATGTACACAACCATATTGTCGACGTTACCTCTTTTGAGGATACCTGGGATACGCACCCAGAGGAGATTATTTTGATGTGCCATGACAGATGTTTTTATTTGAGTTTTATTTACCTAGTCTCCGTTTTACACATGAGATTGTATTTTGTGGCTGTGCCACATGCATTATTATTGAGGTGATTTCTATCACGTTTTTATGAGAATAGCCATTATCGAATCCTGATTTCCATATGCTTGTAACTATGGTTTTATATTGAGCCATGTAATCTCATGTTTCTGCATGATCTTAGAGAAATAAGATGAGAATGATGTTTAAAAGATTTCATGCTGCGTTTCTACTGAGCTTATTCAGTTTCACTTACAAAACAAAATGATTATGCTGTGTAATTAATCATTTTTGTTAATGAGTCCCTTACCCCCTTACTGAGCGATTTAGAAGCTTACCCTATTTTATATCCCCCTAGATTTCTTCAACTAAAGAGAGTTTCCTGCGACGTACGAAGTAGTGGCTAGTGGAGGACTTGAGCTCGGGGCCATATATTGTATTTTAAGGTATACTTTAACATTTCATGTAACCAGACTAAAGTTCTATTTACAGACACTTAATAAACAATGATGTATGGGATGTATGGGATGTATTAGGGTTAAGTAACTCGGAATTGAGGAATGTATATGGTATGATATACAAGTATTAGATGATGAGATCTTGAGGTTAAATTCTTATAATATATAATTATATTTATGAATGATGATGCATGACACTGTACAGGAATGCACCTAGAATTATGTATTAATGTAAATAAGTTATAAATTTAACCTGTTTTTTCTCGTTTCTGGGGCGTCACAGAGTTTATTTGGTATTAGAGCTTAGGGTGTTTAGTATTGTCAATGTTGGTTAAGTGAAATAAGATACAACCCAAGTGTCTGTATATGTCTGGTCATGAACTGAAATTGAGGATTGAAATTTCAATCATGTTTGATATGTACAAGTAGGAAACATATTGAGATTGAAAAATGAGTGGACGACGAGGTCGTTCGAGGAGGCAGGCAAAGCCACCTCCGCCACTTGCCCCACAACAAAAGAGCCCTAACTCTCGAATTAATCGGGTTTAGCAAATGGCAACACTATCCGCGTAACATTTTAGAGTTAATACCTTAGGTACTACTCCTACACCACCATAAGGACATCCCACATACCCAGTACAGATAGACCCGGTGCCTCCCGCTGCTCAGCCCGATGATAGAAGTATGATGCGACTGAAAGACTTTTTGAAAATGAATCCACTCGCACTCAAGGGAAGAAATGATCCCGTAGAGGCTGAGGAGTGACTGACCGAGTTGAGAGTCATATATGACTATTTGGGATGCACTGATGCTGAGAGGGTCAGTATGGGTGCTTATATGTTGAAAGGAAGAGCTCGAGATTGGTGGGATACTACCCAAAGTATTTTGATGTCCCGCTAGGATTGATTAGCTGGGAAGAGTTTTAGAAGGCCTTTAGAGCCCAATATGTACCACGAGCTGCCCAAAGAAAGATGCAGGCTAAGTTTTCGAGTATGGTACAGGGCGATATGTTTGTCGATGATTATGAGAGTTGATTTACCAGTCTATTGAAATATGATGCAGATACCTTTAAAGATTAAGAGCTCTGTACCGAGAGATTTTTGTATGGACTAAAGCCCATCATCAAAGATCGATTGATAGGGTTGTGTATTACCGAGTTCGGAGATGCTTTGAGATGAGCACAAGAGATTGAGAGGGGATTCGAAATTGTACAATCATAGAGTGAGTTCAAAGCAGTGACTAGAGATAAGGGCAAGAGGCCAGCGATTTTTCAGACAGATATTTGGAGAGGTTCCTTTAGAAGAGGAAGGATTGAGGCACAAAAGGGAAGATTGGAGAGACCCAAAGCTTATCCCATCATTAGGGAGACCCCTCAAGATGTCAGACCTAAGATAAGGGTTTGTAGAGACTGCAGTCGACCGCATGAGGGAAGTTGTACTAGGTTGATTCGTGGATGTTTTAGATATGGAGACATGGGTCATAGAGTAAAAGACTGTCCTCAACCTCATAGACCACATGCTCTGGAGCCTACCAGATAACAACCTTAAAGAGTGAATCCTCCAAGACGGACCACTGCTGCAGAGAAAGGAAAGAAGCTCATCATAGTGGGGACGTGTGTTTGCTCTGGATAAGAAACAATAGACACTTCTGCAGAATCTATAAGAGGTAGACTCTTTGTTTGTAATTATAAGGCTCATGTGTTGATTGACCCAGGGTCCACACATTCGTTTATTTCTGAGCATTTTGTATGTAGTTTAAATTTGAAGTTTGAACCTCTAAAGTATAACCTACATGTAAATACCCCTATGCTGAGTCCTAGAGAATAGATATGATCTGTAGATGATGTGAAAGAAAGGTGGGAGATAGAGTAATGTTAGCAGATCTAATTATGTTAAATATACATGGGTTTGATGTAATTTTGCGAATCGATTGGGTAGCAACCAATCGAGTGAGTTTAGACTGCTACACTAAGGTAATAACTTTCTCCCTATCTGAACCTTATAGTGTACGTTTAAAATATTGAGGAAATAAAGATGTGAAATTTTAGTAAGCAATTTGAAATTTGTGATGTTACCTTTTGAAAGTATTAAATTTACTTTTAATGTGAAGGTTATGAAGCACTCATTTCAGATGATAACCAGGAACATTCGAGGATTGAGGATATACTTATAGAGTGTGAATTTTTGGATGTCTTCCTAGATGAGTTGCCTGGTTTACCACTAGAGAGAGAGCTGGAGTTTACCATTGATTTGGTACCAGATACTAAGCCTATCTCTAGACCTCCGTATAGGATGGCATTATTAGAACTAGAGGAATTAAAGAAACAAGTACAGGAATTATTGAATCAAGGATTTATTAGCCCAAGTGTCTCACTGTGGGGAGCACCAGTGTTATTTGTAAGGAAGAAGGATGGTAGTCTCAGATTATGCATAGACTACTGACTATTAAATAAAGCCACGGTGAAGAATAAATATCCATTACCTAGGATTGACGATCTGCTTGATCAGCTGAGAGGGGCCTCAGTCTTCTTTAAGATTGATTTAAGATCGGGCTATCACCAATCGAGGATTAAGGAAGAAGATATTTCGAAGACGGCTTTCAGGACAAGGTATGGCCATTATGAATTTCTAGTGATGCCCTTTGGATTAACGAACGCCCCTGTAGCCTTTATGAGGTTAATGAATGAGGTGTTCAGAGACTATCTAGATAAGTTTGTGATAGTCTTTATTGATGATATCTTGGTGTACTCTCGATCTTATGAGGAGCACGAACAACAATTATGGTTAGTACTTCTATCAGGACCCGTTCTCAATCCATGACTTTAACCAAAATCACTACAAATTTTTCTCATTTTTAACTTACCTTTCCTCTCTTCAATGGTTGGGTTGTGATTCAATGTCAGAATCCTCGCTTACCACATTATCCATTATCATACATACATGTCAATATACTGTTACTGACCGTAACTGCTTTTATAATATATGTAAGATTATATAAAATCTAATACAAATACATTCCCCATTATATATATCGTATACATCACTGTGTTGTTTCTATGTTTAGATATATAACCGTACAAAGTCTGTATACCTGGCGATCGATAGGAACTAGCAGTGGACTCAGGAACACTATCCCTCGATAACTCTCGCTCTACTGCTGATGCTCTGTAGAGAGATGTAAAGAAAGGGGGTGAACATACAACGTGCTCAGTAAGGAAATCAGGCAAGCAAGTAGATATCTACTCAAAATAATGCTATGCCTTGAAGACATTATTTCCTTTACTCACTTTAAAAGCATGTCTTTAAATATATATATATGTATACTTGTACAGATTAAATCCCATGTACAGAAATCATGCTTTCTTTCTCAAATGTAGGCATGTAGTGCAAAATAATGCATCTTTATATAAATCATGCCTTTATGTAAATCATGCCATGTATATTTAAATCACAATAAATATGGCATTTAAATCATTCACATCACAAAATCGGAGTTCGACCCATCCCTCAGGTCTGTCGCAATTTAAATCAGTCAATCAATGTGATATATCATGTGAGACTCTGTGGTGAAATGCAAATAGTATCCTGGACTATGATCATATCCGACATGTGATCCCAAGCAACACAGTACTCGGTGTGCGGGGCATCACTGCTGCAACGGGAGGGTGGTCAATCCATTACAACCGTCAGCTATACAACACATGGTACAGCGTACTCCCATGCCCCGGGCACGGTACAAAGTACACTCGTGGACCCTACATCATAGTCGGGGTGCCTACCATAGGTCTTAGCCCTCAAACCATGGAATAGCATACCACGTCTATATTACCCTCATGTGGATATCCTCTCACAAGATGTGACACACAGTCACACAAGGACTCCGGCATGGGTTTTAACATGTATTATATATCACATACAGTGCGCACCTTGAGTGCGACTCACAGTCGACACTCCGTTCAAACACTGTTTCACATCACAAACTCAACTCTCGTGCGAGTAAACCTCCAACAACTAGGTCAATGCATAGTTCATGTATTAAATCAAGTACGAGTAATAGCTCCAGTACCATGCTATGCATAATATCATGAAATCAAGTACGAGCAATAGCTCTAGTACTATGTCATGTATAAACCATGAAGAATCGAGTACGAGCAATGCTCCAGTACTCTGTCATGTATCTCATGTAAAACTCGAGTATGAGCTAATCGCTCCAGCACTCTCTCATGCATATATCATATAAAACTGAGTACGAGTAAGAACTCTAGTACTCTATCATGCATGTCATGGAAATCTAGTGTGAATCAAAATCCAGCACTAATGTATGTGGAAAATATATGAAATCCCGTGCGAGCTATGCTCTAGCACGATTCATTCTCACATAATATGATAGATGACTCTTTAAAAAGGGATGGTTTACAAAATGTTAAAATCAGTACTATAAAGTATGCTTAAGTCAACCTTAAAATCATTAGTCCATCTATTTATTTTCATGCTAAACAGCAGTTAAACACTCACAATAGTAGTTTCCATGCTTTTTGCAACTTTTCACAAAAGTTGACTTTTTGACTAACTAGGGGTAAAATCGTAATTTGCCATTATCGGATTGCAATAATTATTATTCACTTTCTCTGACCCTCAGAGTTTTTAAGTGAATGTAAAAGCAGACAAAAATATGTGCAGGTATCTCTAACTACTCACAAAAGTCCCTTACCTGCAATCACTCGAGAAATTTCACTTTCTCTGCGCTGCTCGTTTCAGCAGTCCGGTTTGCTCCTCCAATACTCTCTGGAGCTGCATATAACCATTTATCAGGTTAATTACACTTTTCCTACTGTATTTCACATTAAATACAGTCTATTTCCCTTAATGGGCCTAACTATGTTTTAAGCCCATTTTTATTTTACTATTCATTTTTATTGGGCCTATTGGGCTTGTGGGGCCCACCAACTCTTATTGGGCTTATCCTAGGCCCATTACATCATATTGGGCCTAAAATATTTGGGCTTGGCCCATTGGGCCTCTCGGCCACATGCCATGGCCGAGAGCTACCCATGCCATCGGTTACACAATGGCATGTCATCCATGCCTATTTATCTAGCCAATTCACTTAGGCATTTTCACAAACACTTGGTTGGCAACTTTCCTTAACATCATATAGTTCATTTAGGCATTTTATCAAACACCTTGATTGCCAACTAATTACATGTATTAATTAATCCAATTAATTAATTCTAATTACACCATAATTATTAACACATGTACATTAATCCATTTATGCTTTAAAATCATATGGACATAAATCAATGTCTCACCACTCACTCTCGGCCTAACCAACATCATAGTGATTCAATATGTATCAATGCTTGAAACATATATCAATATACTTAAAATCATTCATACATTAACATATATGAAATTGAAAACTAGAAAATATACCAATTATTGTGTTCACCCTTTGGCCGAATCCTTGAAGGCTCTCGGTTTGCAATCTATGGCTCCTTGATAGCCAATTCCAACATATGTCACTCTCCTTTCAATTTGGAACAACTTCCATGAAGGATGCAAGTTCCAATTATGCCTAATTCCTAGTGATTTCTAGTGAGAGAAAGATTGGATAATATGTTTCAATGATTTCTTCTTCTAGCCGAATTTGGTGTGATGAAGATGACAATGGTGTGGCTGATTTTATAAGCCACATACTTAGCCATTAAGCTTTACTTTTCAGCCATTAAGCTTGACTTTCCAAGACTTAGCCATGAGTTACCTAATGAGGAGTTACCTAATGAGTCACCTTATGAGTCATGGTTAGCTTTAACTATGGTTAGATATTTATCTCATGGGCTTTTCCATTTGGGCTTCTCGGTTTGGGCTTTCTTAATGGGCTTTTGGGCTGAAATTTTTACTATGTCTCGGGCCTTTAATTGTCTCAAAATTTGGCCAATCAATTGGTCCAACGATTCGGTCTAAAGGACCTAAGAATTTCGATATACGTTTAGTATACCTTAATGGGCTTTAAAATTTTCACCTTAGGCCCATTATGTTTTTAACCATTAAATTTATTCCGAAATCCTTCCGAATAAATTTTTCTTACTTTCGGGGATGATTATCTTGTATTCTGGCCAAGAATATTTTTCCTCAAAATTTTCTCCACACTTAGGTTAATTTTTAACGATGATTAGTCAACTATGGTAAAAGTCCACTTTCTTAACTATAGTTGACTTTTTCCTTAACCATTGACCCAGTTGATTTTTTTTCAAAATTTTGAAAGTGTCATATTTTATATCTTACACTCTCGTCTTTATGTTTCAACCGTTCTCGGTGGATAATGATACCCGAAACACCTTTTCTTGTCAAAAAGGTCTATTTTACCCTTTTTAGATTTTACTCTTATTTTCTATGTTCGGGACTAAATCAAGCTGACTTTCCTTCATGAGCTCTCTATGCTCTCTCATTTTAAGTTCTTATTTTTAGTCAGGATGATTTAGATTCACTCGGTTTAGCCTGTGACGCTTATAGTCCACATTAGGCTTTTTATGTAGCTTTTGAGTGTTAAATCATTTCACTAACACTTTAAGTCTATTAAATACTCTTCTTATGATTCAACTATAATAACAGAGTGTTCATACACACAGGAATCATAAGGTACAAGCTACAAAAAATTCGGGTCTGACAACTTCAGATACTCCGAGATAAGCAATTATATGGAAAGCTTAGTAAGTATGAGTTTTGGCTGGATCGAATAGGTTTCCTTGGTCATATAGTTTCAGAGGAAGGAGTATCAGTTGATCCAATTAAAGTAGAGGTTGTGCTTAATTAGGAAAGACAGAGAACAGTTACAGAGGTACGAAGTTTTCTTGGTTTGGCAGGGTATTACAGAAGATTTGTAGAGGGATTTTCCAGGATTGCCTCTCCTTTGACCAAGCTCATGCATAAGGAGACCTCGTTCATATGGACTGATCAATGTGAGCTCAATTTTCATGAATTAAAGATGAGATTAAAAGCGGCACCTTTGTTAACTATCCCTGAGGGATCAAGAGGATTTTCAGTGTATAGTGATGCTTCCCATCAAGGATTGGGCCGTGTGCTTATGTAGCATGGAAGAGTGGTCACCTATGGATCGCGACAGTTGAAAGATCATGAACGAAATTACCCCACGCATGATTTGGAGTTAGCCAATGTGGTATTTGCCTTGAAGATCTGGCGACACTACTTATATGGGGAAAGATTCTAGATCTTCACTGACCACAAGAGTTTGAGGTATCTGTTTGACCATAAAGAGTTAAATATGAGACAAAAGAGATGGATGGAACTCCTTAAGGATTATGACTGCCAGATTCTATACCATCCGGGGAAGGCGAAGATAGTTGTTGATGCCCTGAGTAGGAAGAGTATGATATCTGCTATGATGATCAGGGAATGAGATTTATTGGAGCAGTTCGCCGAACTTCGGATCGGCGTTAAAGATGTAGAGATTGGATTTTTGGCTAGACTACGAATAGAGCCCAGGATCATGGATCGAATTAGAACTGGGCAGCCTGATGATCAAAGGTTGATTGATATGGTTAGCCAAGCTGAGCAGACTTCGCAATCGGATCTCATAGTCGGTGAGGATGGATTGTTGAGATTTAGAGGATGAATTTGTGTACCAGACGATGATACCCTGAAGAAATAGATACTGAGAGAATCCCACTGCTTGTGATACACCATTCAGCCAGGGAGTACTAAGATGTACCGAGATTTGAGAAAGGTGTATTGGTAGAGTGGTATGAAGCGAGAAGTCACAGATTATGTTGCTAGATGTTTAGTGTGATAGCAAGTGAAAGCTTAGCATCAGAAGCCCGAAGGATTATTACAGCCTTTACCTGTGCTAACATGGAAATGAGAGCATGTCACCATGGACTTTATTATGGGTTTACTGAGGACCCGAAGAGGTTGTGACGCTATATGGGTCAGAGTGGATAGACTGACAAAAAGTACCCACTTCCTTGCCATCAAGAGCACAGATACTGTGGATGCCTTAGCTGAGTTTTATGTCAACGAGATAACTAGATTACATGGGACTCCAGTAAGTATTACTTCTGACAAAGATTCTCGATTTACCTCCAGATTTTGGACCCATTTTCAGGAGTCCATGAGATCTCGATTGAGTTTTAGTACCTCATACCATCCTCAGACGGATGGTCAATCAGAGAGGACTATTCAGACCTTGGAGGATATGTTGGGGGCGTGTACGATGGATTTTAAGGGATCATGGGATGCTCACCTGTCCCTAGCAGAGTTTACGTATAATAATAGCTATCATGCGAGTATTGGAATGACACCTTTTGAGGCTCTATATCGTAGGAGGTGTAGATCCCCTGTAGCTTGGGAAGAAGTGAGTGATAGAAAGATAAATGCTCCCGAGCTTATTGAACAGGTTGTACAAAGTGTGAAACTCATATGTGAGAGATTTTGAGCTGCACAGAGTAGACAGAAAAGCTACACGAATGTGCGTAGACGGCCACTTGAGTTTGATGTTGGTGATGCAATATTTCTGAAGATATCATCCAGTAAAGGTATCATGAGAGTTGGAAAGAAAGGAAAATTGAGTCCTTGATACATTGGACCATTCCAGATTCTTGAGAGAGTGGGAGTGGTAGCCTAGATGTTTGCATTAGCCCCACAGATATCTGGAATACATAACGTCTTCCATGTATCTATGTTGAGGAAGTACCACCCGGACCCTTCTCATGTCATTGAGTATGAAGAGATGAACATACAAGAGGACATGAGCTACACTGAAGAACCTGTCTGAATCCTTGATAGGAAAGAGAAGGTGCTCCGGACTAAAAGCATCCCATTAGTGAAAGTTTTATGGAAGCATCACTCAATGGAAGAAGTAACTTAGGAACTGGAAAGCCTTGTAAAGGAGAAGTACCCCCATCTGTTCAGCGAGTCGAGTTGAATTTAGAGGACCAAATTCTTGGAAGGTGGGGAGGATGTGAGACCTGAGAATTTTATACACATCTAATTATGTAATGTGAACATAAGTGTAATTGATTGAGCTATATGTGATGTACTCATATATTGAGGTGATAAGGAATGAAATTTCTATAATGAATGAGTATTGAATGAGAAATAATCTATAGAGCAAACTATGGCAATTATATAAAGAGATTTTATGCCAAGTGTACAATCATAGTGTGAAACAATGAGGCCAGATCGATCTTGGAGAAGAAGGGATCGATCTGGTAGGCCAAAATGACAAGGAATGGAAAATTTAAATGAGTCGATCTCCTGGTGATTTTACCTTAAAGGGATCGATCTCCTACAAGAGCAGATCGATCTCTAAATGTTTCTATAAAATGCATATCGATCTCCTCACAAAGAGCAGATCGATCTCCTCAGGATTATGAGATCAATCTTTCCCTGCGACATATCGATCTGGTAGGCATAAAAAGTGTCCAAAATGTTTTCAAATTGAAAGGCAGATCGATCTCCTACAGGAGCAGATCGATCTCCTACCCTCCGCTTATATAAGGACCCTTGTGTTTTGCTGGAATTCATCTTCTCTCTCTAAAAAAAATTAAAATCCCTAACTTTCTCTTTCCTCCAAAACATCCATTTTCGTTCGAATCAAAGGTTGTGGCAAGAGGGAAAGTTGTTCCTCATCAAAAGGAGAACAACATACTTGAAAATCAAATGTCCATTTGAGCTAAGGTGTGAATTGAGCACTCCACAAGTTTTGGGTAAATTTCTAAGCTTTAATCCTTAATTTGCAAGTAGATTTTTGCGATTGTGGTTGTAGATGTTGTGATGAGTAGGTTGAAAATGGTTAAATTTGTTAGAATCATTAAGGTATTGAGAAACTATGAGGATGTGAGCAATTATGCTCGATGTTGAGATTAGAGACAATGTAATTACGTATTGATGATGTTTTTACATCGTTTGGATAGCCAGGGAGTGCCAGAGAGGAATGCGAGGCTAGTCCGTCATTTGGGGGATCGATTGCACTATACGAGGTGCAACGAGGTAAGAGAAAACTTAAACTCATTTGTGTATGTGATTTGTGATGATATTTATAGCATGAAATGTTTTGAGAAACAAACATGTTTTTACGAGTTGTGATTGAAGTATTGCACATAGTTTTATAGTGGGTTGGGGCCCAATTCTTATGAGTTGTAAAAAAAGTGTGAAATTGTTTTACAAACTGTTTGAGTTTAAAAGTGAAACGGGATTTGGGCTCTATGTTAAGGCGCACTGAGATTTGAGAAATGTGTGTGTGGTTTTGCCGATTTGAGCTCAGTTTTGACATGTTTTGTAATGAGTACAAAAAGGTTTTTAGATGAGTTTTATGAGAGAAACCATTATGAGCTTTACGTGAAGGCAAAATGGTTTTATATGATAATGGCTATTACTGAGACTTAGGCGTGTCATGTGATAACACATTGGGCCTTGCTCTGGTAGCATGTAAGTTCGGGCCTTTCTCTGGTAGCATATAAGTCCGATATTCCTCCGCTTTGGTAGCGAGAGATGCCTCTGTTCTGGTAACGCGAGATGACCCCCGCTCTGGTAGCGCTGGGTGGCCTTGCTTTGGTAGCATGTAAGTCTGGGCCTTGCTTTGGTTGATTGTAAGACCAATAGTGTGCATAAGGAGAGGTCTTGCTCTGGTGGCATGTAAGTCCGAGTCTTGTTTTGGTAACACGTAAGACCAATACACCATGTACACGACCATATTGTCGTCGTTCCCTCTTTTGAGGATGCCTGGGATACGCACCCAGAGGAGATTATTTTTATGTGCCATGACAAATGTTTTACTTGAGTTTTAATTGCCTAGTCTCTGTTTTACACATGAGATTGTGTTTTGTGGCTGTGCCACGTGCATTATTATTTAGGTGATTTCTATCACGTTTTTATGAGAAAAGCCATTATCGAATCCTGATTTCCATATGCTTGTAACTATGGTTTTATACTGAGCTATGTACTCTCATGTTTCTACATGATCTTAGAGAAATGAGATGAGAATGATGTTTTAATGATTTCATGCTACGTTTTCTACTGAGCTTATTAAGTTTCACTTACAAAACAAAATGATTGTGCTGTGTAATTAATCATTTTTGTTAATGAGACCCTTACCCCTTTACTGAGCGATTTAGAAGCTCACTGTATTTTATATTCCTCTAGATTTCTTCAAGTGAAGAGAGTTTCCTGCGACGTACGGAGTAGTGGCTAGTGGAAGACTTGAGCTCCAAGTCGTATATTGTATTTTGAGGTATACTTTAACATTTCATGTAACTAAACTAAAGTTGTATTTACAGACAGTTAATAAACAACGATGTATGGGATGTATTAGGGTTAAGTAACACTGAATTAAGGAATGTATATGGTATGATATACAAGTATTAAATGATGAGATCTTGAGGTGAAAGTCTTATAATATATAATTATATTTATGTACGATGATGCATGACACTATACAGGAATGCACCTAGAATTGTGTATTGATGTAAATAAGTTATAAATTTGCCATGTTTTTTAGTGCTTCCGGGGCATCACACCATATGTACATAGCTCAAGATATATCCTAATGAATTTACATGCTTTTGGGGTAAGGGATAGGAACAGAGTGTTTAAGCTAACGCAAAATGTGCAGGTGTATTTACAGAGAAAAGCTTATTTAGCCCAGATGGGTGGCTAGGGGTAAAATATGTACAGGGATGGCTAGAAAGGCTCAAACGATCTAAAGATGGCCTAAATCATTTCCCTATTAAGTGTGATCTAATATTTCACCTCGAGATAAGATCAAACAAATTCTAAATATGATGCACAAAATCAACTGAGCAAAAGCAATCCTATGTCCACATAAGCTTTCTCTAAATAAGTATACAAATTCATGACACGACATGTGCATAAAATGAGGAAATCACAATCAGAGAATCAAGATAAATTCAAGAATTCAACTTCATGCTTTTCCTATAATCATGCTTCATATTCAATCAAAGTCAGACTAAATCATGGGGTTATATCGTTGAAATATGAGAAAACTACATGCTAAGTACTAAATCATCCTAAAATCAAACAATGTAAGCTTATATTTTTGAAAACTTTTTCAACTTTACCCAAAATTTTAAAAAATGCTCAAGTGATATCCCCACCCCTAAACTTAAAGTGCACAGTGTCCTCAGTGTGCAGATAATATAAGAATTGAAGCTCAAGAATTGAATACTCCCCTATCTGATGATGAAGAACAATTGAAGCTTGATGAGAACATACTGGTGCAAGGGCTAACTGTAAAAGAAAATAGAGAAAGAAACAACAGAAAAGAGAAAAAGAACTATACAAAAGGTGAAAAGAGAAATAAAGCCACATCAAATGCAGCTGAAGAAAATGACACTCAGCAGCAGGGTGAGAAGTACGAGGGCCAGCCAAAGTGGTGACAAAATGCTGACGGTCAAATCCTCTTGTGCTCTATCTACTTCCATCCTTCTATCAGATATCTTGTGCCCAAGCATTCTATCTTCCTTAAGCTCTATCCTAAAACAATCTTGAGAGTCATCAGGGAACCTCAAAGATTTGAAAACATTAAATGTCACCTCCTGTTTTAGGACTTTCATGGTCAATTCCCCCTTCTATACATCAATTACGTCCTACCAATAGCTAGGAAGGGTCTACCTAGAATAATGGGGACTTCCCTATCTTCTTCCATATCCAACACAATAAAGTCTGTAGGGAAAATAAACTTGTCCACCTTAACTAACACATCCTCAATGATCCCCTTCGAATACTTAATGGATCTATCAACTAACTGAATGGTCACTGTGGTAGGCTTTGCATCTCTTACTCCTAACTTCTAGTAAATGGACCAAGGCATAAGATTAATACTAGCTCTTAAATCACATAGGGCTCTACCAAAGAACTGATCTCCTATGGTGCAAGGTATGGTAAAACTACTTGGATCTTTGAGCTTAGAGGGTAATCTTCTCTGAATGATGACACTACACTCCTCAGTCAATGCCACTGTCTCATAATCCTCTAATCTTCTCTTCCTCGAGAGGATATCCTTCATGAATTTCACATAACTAGGCATTTGCTCTAAAGCATCCGCAAAAGGAATGTTCATGTGAAGCTTCTTAAAAACCTCAAGAAATTTAGCAAATTGCTGATCAAGCTTCTGGTTTTGGAATCTCTAAGGAAAAGGTAATAGGGGTCTAACTAGAGGAAATGTAATGGTAACAGGTGTAGTATCAGATGAAGAGGAAGGCTGTGACGAATAAGATAAAGATGAAGAAGCACCTATCTTTGTTTCCTTTGCAGCCTCATTATCATGTTCCTACTCTCTTTGAACTGCCTCTTTAGAACCTATGGATTCTGCAACTATGGGCTTAACAGGACTGTACTTAACATGTGGATCATCTAGCTCTCTACCACTCCTAAGGGTTATGGCCTTAACATGTACCTTACCCTCCCTCTGCCTAACAGGGTTAGCTTCGGTATTACTATGGAGGGTCCCTTGTGGACGCTGGCTAAGAACACCAGCTATTTATCTAACTTGGACTTCCAGATTCTTAATTGAAGCAGCTTGATTTTGCAGGATAGTCATGAACATTTCCTCAAGTGAAGGCTTTTTCCCAGCTGTAGCTGCTGGCGCATGTAAGTGCTGGGGCTGCATAGGTGGTGGTGGTAGTGGATGATGTTGAAACTGAGGTGGGTGATGGGAATGATTAGGTTGATGATGTGGAAATTGTTGAGGTGGTGGTACATGAACAGGTGGAGCCTAAAACCCCGGGGGTCCCATAGGTTTAGAATTAGAAGATTGCCCCTGATTTTTGCTCTAAGAAAAATTAGGATGATTCCTCCACCTTGGATTGTAAATGTTCGAGAATAGGCTGTTCTGTTACTTTTGAGGTGGGGCAACGTACTGAACAGACTCTAAGTTAAGATGGCACCTATCTACAGAGTGTGTACCACCACACAGATTGCATGAAATATAAGGACTTTGGACAGCTAAAATAGGACTAGGACTATTGGCAGAACTATTCTGGCTACTGAGAGACTCTACCTTATTTGTAAGGTTGGCAATTTGAGAAATTAAGGTAGACAGTGTGTTTAACTCATAAATACCCACATCTTTCTTAGGTAACTGCCTCTCTGATGACCATTGGTAATTGTTAGCTGCCATCTGATCCAGCAAACTGTAAGCTTCCTTCTCCATCTTGCACATCAAAGCTCCTCCCACAGCAGCATCGATTATGGTCCTATTCTGGCTAGTGAGTCCGTTATAAAAGGTCTGAACTTGAAGCTATAAGGGTAGGCCATGATGGGGACACTTCCTAAGAAGGTCTTTATATCGTTCCCATGCCTCATAAAGGGATTCAGAGTCGAATTGAGCAAAGGAAAATATGTCAATATGGAGTTTAGCCATTTTGGAAGGAGGACAGAACTTAGTTAAAAATTGATGGGCTAACTCGTCCCAGGTGGATATGGATCCAGGAGGTAAGGAAGTCAACCAGTGTCTAGCCCTATCCCTAAGAGAGAAAGGAAATAGTCTAAGCCTAAGTGCATCGTCCGAGAGTCCATTATGCTTGAAAGTGTTGCACAGATCTAAAAATTACCCTAAGTGAGCATGTGGGTCATTGTCAGACCCGTATTTTTTGTAGCTTCTACTTTATCATTCCTATGTGTATTAAGGCTATTATTATAGTTTAATCACAAGAAGAGTATTTACTAGATTTAAAGTATATGTGAAATGATTTAGCACTCATAAGCTACATAAAAGCCTAATGTGAGCTATAAGAGTCACAGGCTAAACCGAGTGGATCTAAATCATTCTGACTGAAGAGAAGAACTTAAAATGAGAAGATATAGAGAGCTTATGAAGGAAAGTCAGTTTGATTTAGTTCCGAACACAGAGAACGAGAGTAAAAGATAAAAAGGGTAAAATGGACCTTTTTAACGAGTTAAGGTATTTAAGGTATTTCGAGCATATTTACCTATCGAAAATGGCTAAAACATAAAGACGAAAGTGTAAGACATAAGATATGACACTTTCGAAATTTTGAGAAAAAATCAACTTGGTTAATGATTAAGGAAAAAGTCAACTATAGTTAAGAAAAGTGGACTTTTACCATAGTTGACTACCCATGTTCAAAATTTACCTAAGTATGGAGAAAATTTTGGGGAAAAACATTTTTTGTCAGAATACCCTGAAAGTAAGGAAAATTTATTCGGAAGGATTTTGGATTAAAAATAATGGATAAAAACGTAATGGGCCTAAAGTGAAGATTTTAAAACTCATTAAGGTATACTAAATGTAGATCGAAATTCTTAGGTCCCTTAGATCGAATTCTTGGACCGATTGATAGGTCAAATATTTAGATAATAAAAGGCCCAAGGTATAGAAAACTTTTCAGCCAGTAAGCCCATTAAGAAAGTCCAAACCGAGAGGCCCAATTGTAAAGCCCATTAGGATTAAATATCTAACCATAGTTAAAGCTAACTATGACTCATTAGATGACTCATTAGGTGACTCATAACTAAACCTTAGGAAGTCAATTTTAATGGCTGAAAAGTAAGGCTTAATGACTAAGTAAATGGCTTATAAAATCAGTCACACCATTGTCATCTTCACCATACCATTCTTGACTACACAAGGAAACCATTGAAATACATTTATCAAAGCTTTCTCTCACTAGAAATCACTAGGATTTGGGTATATTTGGAACTTGCATTCTTCATGAAAGTTGTTCCAAATTGAGATGAGAGTAACATATGTTGGAATTGTCTATCAAGAAGCCATAGTGTGCAAACTGTGAGGGTCCAAAGTTTCGGCCAAGTGTGAATACAAATACTATGTATATTTTCAAGCTTTTAAATTCATATATGTTAATGTATGAATGATTTTAAGTATATTGGTATATGTTTTAAGCATTGAAACATATGAAATCACTATGATCATGGTTAGGCCGAGATGTGTAGTGAAATATTGATGAATGCCCATATGATATTAAGGCATAAATGAGTTGATATACATGTGTTAATGATTATGGTATAGTTAGAATTAATCAATTTGATTAATTAATACATGCATTAAGTTGGCAAACAAGGTGTTTGATAAAATGCCTAAATGAACTATGTGATGCTTAAGAACATTGCCAACCAAGTGTTTGTGAAAATGCCTAAGTGAATTGGCTAAGGAAATGGACATGGACAGCATGCCACGTGTGACCGACGACATGGGGTGCTCTCGACCATTGCATGTTGCTGAGAAGTCCAATGGGCCCAGCCTAATTATTTTAGGCCCAATGAGATGTAATGGGTCTAGGATAAGCCTAATAAGAGTTGGTGGGCCCCATAAGCCCAAAAGGCCCAACGAAAATGAATAGTAAAATGAAAATGGGCTTAAGGCATAGTTAGGCCCATTAAGGTTTATTAAAGCCCATTAAGTGGAATAGACTGTATTTAATGTGGAATACAATAGGAAAAGTATAATTAACCTGATAAATGGTTATATGCAGCTCCAGAGATTATTGGAGGAGCAAATCAGACTGCTGGATCGAGCAGCGTTGAGAAAGTAAAATTTCTCGAGTGATTACAAGTAAGGGACTTTTGTGAGTAGTTTGAGATACCTGCATATATTTTCGTCTGCTTTTACATTCACTTAAACACTCTGAGGGTCCGAGAAAGTGAATAATAATTATTGTGACCCGATAGTGGCAAATTATGATTTTACCCTTAGTTAGGAAAAAAGTCAACTTTTGTGAAAAGTTGTAAAAAGCATGGAAACCACCATTTTTAGTGTTTTACTATTGTTTAACAGAAGAATAAATAGATGGGCTAATGATTTTAAGGTTGATGTGAATTAAACACACTTTATAGTGCTGATTTTGATGTTTTGAAAATCATCCCTTTTTAAAGAGTCATCTATCGAATTATGTGAGAATAAATCGTGGTAGAGCACAACTCACACTTGATTTCATATATTTTCCACATATATTAGTGCTGGATTGTGATTCACCCTAGATTTCCATGACATGCATGATAAAGTGCTGGAGTTATTACTCGTACTTAGTTTTATGTGATATATCCACGAGAGAGTGCTGGAGCAATTAGCTCGTACTCGAATTTTTCATGAGATGCATGATAGAGTGCTAGAGCATTGCTCGTACTCGATTCTTCATGATTTATACATGACATAGTACTTGAGTTATTTCTCATACGTGATTTGATGAGTTTTGTGCATAGCATGGTACTAGAGCTATTATTCGTACTTGATTTAAACATGAACTATGCATGACCTAGTGCTGGAGGTTTACTCACACTAGAGTTTGAGTTTGTTATGTGAAACAATGTTTGAGCGAAGAGTCAACTGTGAGTCGCTCTTAAATGCACGCACTGTAATTTATGTGATATATAACACATGTTGAAAACCATGTTTGATTTCCTCGTGTAGAGTGAGTGTCACACTATGAGAGGTTCATATGTGGATTTAGAGACGTGGTATGATATTCCATGGTTTGAGGGCTAAGACCTATGGCAGGCACCCCAACTGTGATGTAGGGTCCACAAAGTACGTTGTACAGTGCGAGTGGCATAGAGTACACTATACCGTGTGGTGTTGTGGAGTTTAGGAGTTGATAGCTGGCGGTTGTGATGGACTGACCTCCCTCCCGTTGCAACAGTGATGCCTCGCACATCGAGATCTGTGTTGCCTGGGATCACCATTATAGGATATGGCCATAGTCTAGGATATTATTGCATTTCACCACAGAGTCTCACATGATATATCACCTGACTGACTGATTTATTTATGATACAAATAGCCCTGAGGGATGGGTCGAAATTCGATTTTGTGTTGTGAATGATTTAAATGCCATATTTACTATGATTTAAATATACATGGCGTGATTTATCTAAAGGCATTGTGATGTTATAAAGATGCATTATTTTGCACTACATGCCTACATTTGAGAAAGCAAGCATGATTTCTATACATGGGATTTAATCTGTACAAGTATATATATATATTTAAAGACATGCTTTTAAAGTGAGTTAAGGAAATGATATTTTAGAGGAATAACATTATTTTGAGTTGATAGTGTAGATGTCTACTTGCTTGCCTGATTTCCTTACTGAGCGTGTTGTATGCTCATCCCCCTTTATTTTCCCTCCCTACAGAGCATCAACAGTAGAGCGAGTGTGCTTTAGGGATAGTATTCCTGTTGTCTGCTGCTATTTCCTATTGATCGACAAGTATACATATTTTATACGGTTATGTATCTAAACATAGAAACAACACAGTGATGTATACGATATATATTATGGGGAATGTATTTATTTTAGATTTTATATGATCTCACATGTATTATAAAAGAAGTTACTGTCAGTAACAATATATTGACATGTATGTATGATAATGGATGATATGGTATGAGAGGAAGCTAACATCGAATCACAGCCCAACCATTGATGAGAGGAAAGGTAAGTTAAAATGAGAAAAATTTGTAGTAGTTTTGGTTAAGTCAGGAAGGGTCTTGACAGTCATCATGGGGAAGCCCACTGAACTGTAGCAAAGTTTAGATCATCTAGAGGATTGAAGGCTTAATTTCAAAATTGTTTGTTGGGACAGCTAGTGGCCGAATGCCAATGTAATAACCTCCAATAGTTGGGACAGCGTAATCTTATACGGTTTTAATTTCTTTGTTTTCAGCCATCGTATTTTGCAGTGGACCTACTATTTTCCCAGAGTCCTTCCTGATCTTTCTAAATGTTAGTTCTATTTCAAGATCTAAAGGAAAGTAGTCAAAGCTCTTGGCTCTACACATGCAAACATTTAAAAGTCCTCAGAATTTTTTTTTATTTTTTTAATATGAGAGAGAAAATTAACTAATCTAAATTAAGGCTCTAAATATTTACAACCTAAGTATGTAGAAAACTAGAATTATACCTAAACATAATTTCACCGATATTAGTTAATGGCTAATCGTTTCCTCAGCAACGGCGCCAAAAACTTAACACGACCGTCCTAAGTGACCTAGACATGTAAACTGCAAGTGCACGGTTTGTACAAGTAATAATGGTAATTGAGTTCCGGATTATCATCCCACAGAGAATACAGTTAGCCTAACTAAGTACCGATTAATCTTACCCTAAATATATCCTAGCAAATTATGAAAACTGAACGTGTGATCTACAAGGTTTAATTTCAAAAGTACTGAAAAACACTACAAATAAAATAAATAAAAATAGAGCGATGATTACTTACAGAGTTCCAAGCAAATAAAAGCAATAACCTGCAAAAGAACAATATTGAAAATAAAGTTAATTAATGCAAATAGACTAAAATGAAAAAATAAGAGAATGTAAAAATAAAATAAATAACACAAGAATATTCTACTACAAAACCAAAAATTGCATGTATTTAATTTAATGCAAAATTATCTATCCTATGATCTAATGAAATAAAATCCTATTAATTTAAAGAAATTCCTAAATATAACTATAAATCTAAATGTCTAAAATGGTGATTCTAAATTAAATATAATTATAGCTAATTACTAACCTAATACATTGCCTAGATAAATAATAAAATCTAAATGATGCATGAGAAATAAATATTTTTGAATTTTTAAAGTTTAAAATGAAAACTAACTTAAAAATGCATACAATAATTTCTATCCCTAATCCAATTACAAATGCAACACATGAGCATTATACTTAAAATTAAATCTTAATCCCATTGTAATCAAAAATTGATTATTAACATAATTAAAACTAAGTTTTAAACTAACAAGCAAAAAAATTTAGCTATCTTGCAAATTAATTCAAAAATCTACTATTACCTAAGCTAACAAATAATAATAACAGGAATAATAACAGTTAGCAAATACTTTAAAAACATGATAATCTAATTGTGAAATTTTCATAATGCCAAACAAGCCCTTGTACTATTTATCAATAAGTAGCCTGTCCCGTGTGTATTGTGCTCTGCAACCTGTTCCTTGAACCGATCAATAATGTTTAAGCCCAAAAGAATCAGCAAATCTGAATGATGCAAAAGATCAAACAGCGCATAAGCTAAAGTCGAAACAAAGGAGAAATGTAAAGAAAAGTATAGAAACGTTTTAAGTAATGAGCTGCTGCCACAATAAAAAAAAATGAGATTAAAGAAAGGCTAGAATGAACTTTTCTTTTTCATTGAAGAAATTTTAAAGGTTCCATGAATGGTAGTAAAATGGAAACTTGCATAATCAAAAGGTAATAGTAGCCGCCACCATGAACGTGAAAACTAAAAGAAAAACTAAAGAAAAATAAACCTAGCAATGGAAACTTTAACCTAAAATAAAACTAAAACTACCCTAGAATTACTTCTACTCTACTTTACTTGGTTTCCAATTGCTCATCATATTCTATTTATACAAAAAAAATTAGGGGTACAATGGTAATTTCTAATCTTAGATGAGTTGGTATTGTTTGGCCACTTGTTTTCACATTATTCGCTTTAGAGAAGATATTTCCATGTCATTTGTCTTCTTGTCCGCTAGTCTTTGCGATGTGGCCCAGCATGTGTCTTCCATGAGGTGGGCATAGTTTTCGTTTATCTTATCCTTTTGAGGCGAATAAAATATGGATATTGGGCGTCACATGTGTTGTCACGACCCAAATTACCTAAAAATCAGAGTAAATTTTTCGCTTTTTCATTTATTTTTTAATTCTTACCTTTCTCTCATCGTGACCATCCTACAACACAGTTGGGCTATGATTTGGTGTTACTCACCTCTCACCTATTTACCATTCCGTTTCCATATTCACATTCATATATCAGAGTTTACTATCCTTTGACTTTAATTAAATATATACACAATGATATTTATAACTCTACATCCCCGACATCATATCTATTTACAGTACTATGCATTACATATTTCGATACAAATTTATACAAATGTGTTTTCCTGTCTCTCGATGGGAAGCAGCGGATACAAATGCACGCAAGTCCTCAGCTGCTTACTAATTATTGCAAGTGCTCTGAAAATATGGGAAATTAAGGGGGGTGAGCAAACCACATGCTCAGTAAGGCGATTATGCAAATAACTAGATAGCTCCACTATGTACATGCTCATAATGCCATACCTTTAAATCCATTTCTTTTCATTAAAATCTCAAGCACAAATCATATATGTCATCAATGACTTGGTTTATAAAACTGTTCGTGCATATATAAATCATACTACTTATGCATCAATGGCATTTTATGTGACATCAGTAAATCATACTTAGCATGAATTAAATCAAAATCATGCATTCTTTCATTTCATGTAAGACAAATCATGAATTTGAAATGAAAGCATGAAAAACATCATCATGCTACTGCATTCAAATCATTTCATTAAAACTGCAGTATAAACTAACCCTTCTGGGTCAATCATCTCATAAAACAATTCCTTAAAATTCATTATAAAACTTCGATTATAAAACCACCCTTCTTTCAGGGTCACAAATCATAAAATCCTCTAAAACATATATTGGCATAGTAGAAAATCATAAAATCGGGGGCCTGACCCCTCCCTCGGGTCTACTCTGGTCTATCGACCAATAGTTATATCATGTGAGACATGTAGGTGACTATCAGTAACAACATAAGACTATGGCCATAACCTCGTGATCCTTGGCAACATGGTACCTAGTGTGCGGGTATTACACCTGAAACGGGAGGTGGGTCGTGCTACCCGCCAGAACAACATAACACCAGGATTGCGAGGGCAAGGCTTGCTGCCTCGTGACTAATGCCACTCCACTCCAACAATCCCCACGGTACAGTGTACTCCGCGTGACATACACGGTACAATGTACTCTGTAAACCCAAGCTCAATCAGGGGTGCCTGTAATAGGTCTTATCCACCCATATCATCTCTGTCTTAATATGCACGTGTGAGCATATCATCTCACTATGAGACACAGTCTACAGGAGGCTCCAACACGGCTATATGCATGTCATATAAATCCCTGTGCGAGCAAAGCTAAAGCACGGCTCCATGCATATTCATGATATCTGAAAAATTTTGTGCAAGCAAAGCTCTAGCACGGTGTCATAAAAATCAGTAAAATCTGCGTACGAATAGCACTCCAGTACGACTTAAAAATGAATGAGTTATAAATCCATATAAAATCACGTGCGAACAATGCTCCAGCACGAATGAATGCTCAAGTAAATCAAATCTCATGCGAGTTACACTCCAGCACGACTTTATGCATAATTAAATCAAATCTCGTGCGAGTTACACTCCAGCACGGCTTTTATGCAATATCATATCAAAACAGGATGCGAGCTAAGCTCCAGTACCTCTCATGCATGTCAATCATAAAAACTAGTGCGAGCAATCGCTCCAGTACCTTTTTATGCATATCAAGTCAAAACAGAGTGCGAGCTAGGCTCCAGTACTTCTCATGCATTTCACAAGAATAAAATTAGTGCTTGAGCAACCGCTCTAGCACATTTCATGCATATGATGTCATATAAATCGGTGCGAGCAACCGCTCAAGCACATTTATGCACACTCACAAATACAGATATAGTGCGGGCTACGTATCGGCACTATCTGTTTCCATATAAAATTGGTAGTTGGCCCGTTTTTCAAAGAATTTCATTGAAATACCAATAACACTTACGTAGTGTTATTTTGTGAAATTTATGCAATTATTGGCCAATCTATCGATTTACTTTGCTTAAAACCCATAAAATTCCTAAATTCGAAAAATTCCTTAAATCATGCAATTCATGCATGTCATGCTTTCACCATCCTTAGGTGAACTTCCCTCAATAGGGGTAAAATAGTCTTTTCCTATTTCGATCCTTAAAATCATTTAAACCACTTTTAGGATCATTATACATAATCAAGGTATAAATACATATTCAGTGTACAAAAAAGCTATTAAAATACGCGTAGCTACCTCTAGCTACTCACACAATTCCCTTACCTCATTTTTTGTACAGTCTGACCTTTCCATTGATGACTTGTCATACAGTCCGATTTGCTCCGAATCTAATCTCCGAAACTACGGATAAATATTCATCAGGTCAAATACAACACAATTAATTGTATTTCATAATTTTTTGGGCTTAATTTAAATCATTGGGCTCGTTTACCCATATTGGGCCTGATTGCACCATAATGGGTCTTAATCGACTTTAAGCCCGTTTTCCCACTTTATCGACGCCTATTAGGCTCAATGGGCCCATCAATATTTATTTAGCGTCGTTCTAAATTCTCGGATATCTCAATTTAGTATTTACGACAATTTATCCAATTTTCCAAAATTTAATTCATTGAATGCGAAATTTAAATCCGTAATTTATGCGATAAATATCAGTCACGCATAACGATGCAAAATTATCGTAAATAAGGGTTACTTACCTGTGATTCTATGATAGTACACAAATTAAGGTTATCTCGAGCTCTCGGTTGATATCAATTGTCGAGCTACACAATTTAAATATTTTTTCGGGTAAATTTCCAGTCGGATATTAATCAAATTAAATATTCTAAAATTTAAATCGGTCAATTCGACCGCTTACCGGCTTACCTGTAGCTCGATTGCATCACTATAATTTTTCCCAATTTTTCCTCTTTTTCTTTTTCCCTTTTTCTTCCTTTTTCCTTTTCTTTTTAGCTGAACCGGTTCGGTCCTGTTCAACCCGGTTCAGACCACTGGTTCAGTCCTGTTCGGCCGGTTCAGTGGCTCGTCGGTCAATTCTCCGCCGGTTTCTGCCTCCAGTGGCTCCCCGGGGTCGTCCAATGCACGGATCTGGTCTCGGTTCCACCCAAGGTCATCGAAAAGTGGTCGATCCGGCCCTTCTCCTTTCCGCCGACAGCAACTTCTCTCTTTCTTGCCGTTACCGGCACTGGCCGTCGTTCTATCGGCCAAGGCTGCCACCAATCGAACCTCCGGCGCTTGGGGAATGCTCGGCTGGTGGTAGCCAACCTCGAATCGGCGCCGGTCGCCGGGAATCCTCCTTTCCTCTTTCAGCTTCTCTTTCTCCTCTCGCCGACCGCCGTTCGTTGATTTTTCTTAATGCCGGTTGCTCACACAGGGTTGACCGCCTCTCGGCTAGGCTCCCTCGATGGATCCCAGTCGCCAGTGCCCCTAACCGGTGCCGCAGAAGGCATCGACCTTCTTCTTTCCTTCAAAATCGCGATTCTGCGATTTTCCTTTTTTTATCATTATTTTTTATTATTTTTATTATTATTTTAATCAATTAAAATATATTAAAATTGCCAAAATATCTTAAATAAATACTATTTATTTATTTAATCTGTAAATAAATTTCTCAGTCCGATTTTGCCTTTCTGGTATATTTTTTGATTATTTTCAAGACTATTTTTCGATACGAAAATTTTGGTTTATTCCAATAAATTCACATCTTGATTAATTTAACCCGAAATTTAATTATTTCTTCGTTATTGATCAAGATTTCTCAATCTTATATTTTTAATTAGATTTTCTTGTCCCAATTAATATCGAATTTCGATCTTTTGATCGTTTTACCCTTCACTGGTTCGGGAATACCATTTCAATCATTTTGCATTTTTTAATGCACTCGAAAATTTCTATTCATTCCATTTACTCTTATGATAAAAATCAGGTCTTACAATCTCCCCCACTTAAGAAATTTGGTCCTCAAATTAGAACCAAGTCAAATGGGTCCATACACTACTCTGGTACGTCTGTCGCATCGTACTTTTTAATTCTCATAGGGCTTTTTCCGGAGTGTAATACTACCAACATACTTAAATAGGGAGTTCATCTTAAACCTCAACACTTTCTCCTTCCGTCTAATACCCGAATCGATTTCATACGTTATACTTTCATTGAGCTAAGCTGTTGGAGCTCATAGCCGATCACATATGCTGGGTCCGGATATTATTTTCAAAGCATCATAAAATGGGACACATTGTGGATGCCAGCTAATTCAGGTGGTAACGCCAACCTCTAGGCCTTATCTTCCACTTTGTCCAATCTCTCAAGGGATTCAATCTAACGAAACTTAATTTTCCTTCTTTCCGAATCTCTTTATGTCCTTATGGTAAATAACTTCCAACAATATTGATTCACCATCGGTGAATTTCAATGGTTTTCTGTCTCTTCTCAGCATAGCTTTCTGTCTGCTCTGAGGTGTTCTTAATCTCTCACAAATCAACTGAACATCCTCAGAGGTTTGTCTTATCGATTCGGGAGCAATTCTCTATTTGTCACCCACTTCTTCTTATCCAAGTCGGGGAAAACAATTCCCTATGGCCATACAATGCCTCATATAAAATCTTATCTCGATACTCAAGTGACAACTGTCACTATTGGCGAATGCGATTAGTAATAACTGATCATCCCAGGAGCTTATAAAATCAATGGCACACACTCTCATCACATCCTCCAGAGCCAGTACAGTTCTCTCTAACTGACTATCTGTCTGAGGATGGAAGCTGTGCTAACACTCAATCGGGTTCCCATAACTTCTTGAAAAATATTCCCAGAAGTGGGAAGTGAAGCAGGAATCCCTATCTGATACCATGCTCACTGGAACGCTACATAATGTTCCACAATTTTCCATACACATAAATCCGCCTAGGCACTCAAAGTATCTGGGGATTTCATAACCAGAAGGTGGGTAGACTAAATCAATCTATCGACTATCACCCAGATAGCCTTGTGATTCATTAGGGTCCTCTATAACCCATCACAAAATGCATGGTAACTTGTTCCCATTTCCGTGTCAATATAAGTAGAGGCTGCAGTAATCCTGCAGACTTCTAGTACTCTACCTAAATCTGTTAACATACGAGACACTTTGCTACAACTCTTACAATATTTCTTTTCATATCTGACCACCAATACCTTTTTCAGAGATTCCGATATATTTATTATTTCTCAGATGCACTGTATATCCCGAAGAGTGAGCTTCTGACAATAACACTATCTCATCTGTGGTCCTAGGGAGCACTTATACTGTCTCTAAACCTCTATAAGTCATCATCACTCACTATGAACTCTGTCACTATACCCTTCTGAATCTGACCCACACTATCGACACCATGCCGATCATCACGCTAAGCCTGGAAAATCTAGTAACACAAATCCAGTTCTAACCTCAGGCTAGCTGTCACACAATCACCGTCATCATCAGAAGGGATCACATCACTACTGAGGCTCACAACTGCACTAGCAGCTCATGCTCCCTGACCATCATTATGTAATACCATCCCGAGGCACTTTCTATTCAAGGCATCAGCCATTACATTAGCCTTTCCTAGGTGGTACAATGTTCACAATCATAATCCTTAGAAGCTCTAACCCTCATGGCTATCTCATATCCTATTCTTTATGTGAAAATAGATACTCGGGGCTTTTACAATCAATGCATATCCGAAATTTTTTACCATTTAAGTGGTGGTGCCATACTTTTAGTGTAAACACTACGGCTGCCACTCTAAATCATGGGTCGGATAGTTTCTCTCATGGTCCTTAAACTATCTGGATCCATAAGCAACTATCTTCCCATTTTACATCAATGCATAGCACAATCCTTATTTTGAGGTATCCATACACACTGAAACCTCTTGAGCTATTGGGTATGGTGAGAATAATTACGGTGGTCAGTTTATTACTCCAATACACCAAAACTCACAGAAGCCATTTTCATACTTATCGTCCCACTCATATACAATCTTTTTCCAAATGAGACGTATCAACTGAGCAGCCCATTTCAAGAAACTCTCAACAACTCGTTTGTAAGACAATTTCCTATAGCTACTCATGCTCTTCCCTGGACTTCGAATACATCGAAATATCATCGCTAAAGATGACAACCAATCGGTCCAGATAAGGATTAAATACCTTATCGTAGTTGAGTTCCACTAAATATTTCAATCACCCATATTCTTGACCTATGTACGAATAAACGTATAATGTCATTTCGAAATCACTTCCATTTCAAGATACTAACCCGCGTCATTTCTTTTTTCTTATATTAACGGCTTTTATAAAATTTTAATTTTTAAACTTCATGATTAATCGAATTCTACCAGTGAAGGTACCCAAAATTTAAATATATATTACGACTGTCGATTTCAATTTATAGGTTATGTGTGCGCTTCTAGACGCTGTCAAATCTTCAAGCGGGGAGCCTTATCCTTGACCGTAATTCATATTCACTACATATCGCTTAATCCAATTTACTTTACATATGAAAGATATTCTTACCTTGCATACACCTCTTATTCCAATATATCTCGTATTCAAGATCTATCACATCTCAAAGCTTATCTTATTTCATATATCACTTATGACAAACTCTTTCCTTACTTGTCAAACTTACAGTACACCTTTCAGTGATGTTTTCACCCCTATTTTCAACTTACAATCTCTATACCTATATTCAGTTAGTGATAATTATCTAACCATCATCATCTTGCTCAAGGGTACAAGCTTCACATCTTTCACTAACTTGTAAGCAACTGAAGGCGGTATGAATAACTGCGTAGCACCAGGATCAATTAAAATAATTACTTCATTATTCACAACCAGTGTGGTGTGGTATCTTCCACCATATCAGATGAAACATCAATAGTGTCCTGGTCCTAGGCATACACTCGTTCTCGTCCAACATCTTATTTCCGTGGTAACTACCACACACTCTACACTGTTTACACTGCTACGGTACAGGTTGAGGTCCTCCAATCACAATACCCCTCAAAAGTGCTGTATTTGGATACACTGGGGCCCTACCAATCATCTTACCCCGTGACTCAACAGCTCTAAGCTTTTACCAAACTACCTTTTTCCCGTTCTGACATCTCTGTCATTCTCTATTCTCTTTTTGTCTCAATTTCGACCATTACTACCTTTCCTATTCTCAAAGGCATGTAACTCATGATCTTATTCACACAACTGTAGTGCGCACACTGCCTCGACATAGGTAGTGATATCTAACGGGGCCAATCGAACTCTAATTGATAATATGAGCCCTTCCATGAACTTTTAGACATTTCGACTCTCATTGTTCATAGTGTCGGAGTCATATCTGCCCAGGAATATAAACTGAGAATCATACTCGTTAATTAACCACTTCCTCTGGGTCAAAGTAAAGAATTTAATCTGTAATTTCCTTCAAGTAGTGTTCGGGATATTCTGTCACCGAAATACATCTAGAATTATTTTTCATGTCCATTTTGGATGTCTAACTCTTGAGATGGGTCGAACGGACTTCCACCAATGCTTCGACACAACCTCAAATCTTATGCATACTCTGAGCAATTAGCTCGCAAAATATTCTCCACACTCCGCTCTAACCTCGCGAAGCTTATCTCAATACTGTCCGATCTCTCTGTCAAACTCTGTCTGATCTCTTTGTCGGACTCTGTGGAGCATGCTCAATACCAGCTTCCACGTCAATCTCATCTCGAGTCTCATGTGGTGACTCAGTACTACTCTCAGGCCTACCTCTATGGCCTTGAGTTCGTGTATTCGCCTCTCTATCATAGCGGCTATCAGTTAATGAGTCTATATTCTTGCATTCAAAACCAAATTCTTAGCTGCACTTCCATCTCGATATACAAAATTGTATCTAAAATAATGCACAGTATACGGGGATGTAAACTTCTTTAACCACTAACATCGACTCATATCAGGCCAACTCAAGCTCTGATACCATTAAACATGTCACGACCAAATTACCTAAAAATCAGAGTAAATTTTTCACTTTTTCATTTATTATTTAATTCTTACCTTTCTCTCATCGTGACCATCCTACAACACAGTTGAGCTATGATTCGGTGTTAGTCACCTCTCACCTATTTACCATTCCGTTTCCATATTCACATTCATATATCAGAGTTTACTATCCTTTAACTTTAATTAAATATATACACAATGGTATTTATAACTCTACATCCCCGACATCATATCTGTTTACAGTACTGTGCATTACATATTTAGATACAAAATTATACAAATGTGTATACCTATCTCTCGATGGGAAGCAGCGGATACCAATGCACGCAAGTCCTCAACCGCTTACTAATTATTACGAGTGCTCTGAAAAGATGAGAAATTAAGGGGGGTGAGCAAACCACACGCTTAGTAAGGCAATTATGCAAGTAAGTAGATAGCTCTACTATCTACATGCTCATAATGTCATGCCCTTAAATCCATTTCTTTTCATTAAAATCTCAAGCACAAATCATGTATGTCATCAATGACTTGGTTTATAAAACTGTTCGTGCATATATAAATCATACTACTTATGCATCAATGACATTTTACGTAACATCAGTAAATCATACTTAGCAGGAATTAAATCAAAATCATGCATTCTTTCATGTCATGTAAGATAAATCATGAATTTGAAATGAAAGTATGGAAAACATCATCATGCTACTGCATTCAAATCATTTCATTAAAACTGCAGTATAAACTAACCCTTCCGGGCCAATCATCTCATAAAATAATTCATTAAAATTCATTATAAAACTTCGATTATAAAACCACCCTTCTTTCAGGGTCACAAATCATAAAATCCTCTAAAACATATATTAGCATAGTAGAAAATCATAAAATTGGGGGCCTGACCCTTCCCTCGGGTCTACCCTGGTCTATCGACCAATAGTTATATCATGTGAGACATGTAGGTGACTATCAGTAACAACATAAAACTATGGCCATAACCTCGTGATCCCTGGCAACACAGTACCTAGTGTGCCGGGTATCACACCTAAAATGGGAGGTGGGTCGTCCTACCCACCAGAACAGCATAACACCAAGATTGCGAGGGTAAGGTTTGCTGCCTCGTGGCTAATGCCACTCCACTCCAACAATCCCCACTGTACAGCGTACTCCGCGTGACATACACGGTACAATGTACTCTGTGAACCCAAGCTCAATCAGGGGTACCTGCAATAGGTCTTATCCACCCATATCATCTCAGTCTTAGTATGCACGTGTGAGCATATCATCTCACTGTGACACACAGTCTATAGGAGGCTCCAACACGACTATATGCAAGTCATATAAACCCCTGTGCGAGCGAAGCTCAAGCACGGCTCCATGCATATTCATAATATTAGAAAAATCTCGTGCGAGTGAAGCTCTAGCACGGTGTCATAAAAATCAGTAAAATCTTCGTATGAGTAGCACTCCAGTACAACTTAAAAATGAATGAGTTATAAATCTATATAAAATCATGTGCGAGCAATGCTCCAACACGAATGAATGCTCAAGTAAATTAAATCTCGTGCGAGTTACACTCCAGCATGGCTTTTATGCAATATCATATCAAAATAGGATGCGAGCTAAGCTCCAGCACCTCTCAAGCATGTCAATCATAAAAACTAGTGCGAGCAATCGCTCCAGCACCTTTTTATGCATATCAAGTCAAAACAGAGTGCGAGCTAGGCTCCAGCACTTCTCATGCATTTCACAAGAATAAAAATCAGTGCGAGCAATCGTTCTAGCACATTTCATGCATATGATGTCACATAAGTCAGTGCGAGCAACCGCTCAAGCACATTTATGCACACTCACAAATGTAAATATAGTGCGGGCTACGTGCCGGCACTATCTGTTTCCATATAAACTTGATAGTTGGCCCGTTTTCCAAAGAATTTCATTTGAATA
The DNA here is from genome assembly GCA_033439115.1 of Firmiana major. Classification (NCBI taxonomy): domain Eukaryota; kingdom Viridiplantae; phylum Streptophyta; class Magnoliopsida; order Malvales; family Malvaceae; genus Firmiana; species Firmiana major. The sequence goes on from CM065909.1 coordinate 38,021,947, forward strand.
CCAATAACACTTACGTAGTGTTATTTTGTGAATTTTATGCAATTACTGGCCAATCTATCGATTTACTTTGCTTAAAACCCATAAAATTCCTAAATTCAAAAAATTCCTTAAATCATGCAATTCATGCATGTCATGCTTTCACCATCCTTAGGTGAACTTCCCTCAATAAGGGTAAAATAGTCTTTTCCTATTTCGATCTTTAAAATCATTTAAATCACTTTTAGGATCATTATACATAATCAAGGTATACATACATATTCAGTATACAGAAAAGCTATTAAAATACACGTAGCTACCTCTAGCTACTCACACAATTCCCTTACCTCATTTTCTGTACAATCTAACCTTTCCATTGATGACTCGTCTCGCAGTCCGATTTGCTCCGAATCCAATCTCAGGAACTGCGGATAAATGTTTATCAGGTCAAATACAACATAATTAATTGTATTTCATAATTTTTTGGGCTTAATTTAAATCATTTGGTCTGTTTACCTATATTAGGCCCGATTGCACCATAATGGGTCTTAATCAGCCTTAAGCCTATTTTTCCACTTTATCGAGGCCTATTGGGCTCATTGGGCCCTTCAATATTTATTTAGCCTCGTTCTAAATTCTCGGTTATCTCAATTTAGTATTTACGACAATTTATCCAATTTTCCAGAATTTAATTCATTAAATGCGAAATTTAAATCCGTAATTTATGCGATAAATATCAGTCATGCATAACGATGCAAAATTATCATAAATATGGGTTACTTACCCGTGATTCCCTAATAGTACACAAATCGAGGCTGTCTCGAGCTCTCGGTTGATGTCAATTCTCGAGCTACATAATTTAAATATTTTTTCAGGTAAATTTCCAGTCGGATATTAATCAAATTAAATATTCTAAAATTTAAATCGATCAATTCGACTGCTTACAGACTTACGCGTAGCTCGATGCATCACTACAATTTTTCTCAATTTTTCCTATTTTTCTTTTTCCCTTTTTCTTCCTTTTCCTTTTCTTTTTGGTTGAACCGGTTAGGTCTGGTTCAACAGTGTTTAGACCGCCGGTTCAGTCCGTTTCGGCCACTTCAGTGGCTTGCGGGCGGGTTCTCAGCTGGTTTCCGCCGCCAGTGACTCTGCGGGGTCATCCGATGCACAGATCTGATCTCGGTTCCACCCAAGGTTGTCGAAAAGTGGCTGGTCCTACCCTTCTCTTTTTCGTCGTCGGCAACGTCTCTCTTTCTCGCCGTTTCCGACGCTGGCAGCCGTTCTACCAGCCAAGGCTACCACCAATCGAACTATCAGTGCCTGGGGAGCGCTCGGTTGGTGGTGGCTGGCCTCGAATCGGGCCGGTCGCTAGGAATCCTCCTTTCCTCTTTCGGCTTCTCTTTCTCCTCTCGTCGATCGCCGTTCGTCGATTTTTCTTGATGCCGGTTGCTCGTACAGGGTCGGCCGCCTCTCGGCTGGGGTCCCTCGGTGGATCCTAGTCGCCGGTGACCTCAGCCGGTGCTGCAGAAGGCATCGGCCTCCTTCTTTCATTCAAAATCGCGATTCTGCGATTTTCCCCTTTTTATCATTATTTTTTTATTATTATTTTTATTATTATTTTAATCAATTAAAAATATATTAAAAGTGCCAAAATATCTTTAAAAAAATACAATTTTATTCTGTTAATCTATAAATGAATTTCTCAGTCTGATTTTACATTTTCGGTATATTTTTCGATTATTTTTTAGATTATTTTTCGATACGAAAATTTCAGTTTATTCCAATAAATTCATATCTTGATCAATTTAACCCGAAATTTAATTATTTCTTCGTTATTGATCATAATTTGTCAATCTCATATTTTTAATTAAATTTTCTTGTCCCGATTAATATCGAATTTTGGTCTTTTGATCATTTTACCCTTCACTTGTTCGAGAATATCATTTCAATCCATTTGCATTTTTAAATGTACTCGAAAATTTTTATTCATTCCATTTACTCTTACGATAAAAATTGGGTCTTACACGTGTCCAGAAGAATGATGACTCATGCTGCAAAATGGTAGTGGTTCAGTCTCCGTTTAGCCTATTTTCAGTCAGTTTTCTACTAAAATAACTGAGTTTCATCTAGATTTAATTTATCCGCACACATATAAATTTTAATTAAATTGATGGGAAATTAATAAAATAATATGGGGATTAAAATAATTAATTAAGAAATTAAAAACAAATAATTCTATTTTAAAAGAATTATCAACAACTTGCATCCAATTGCTTCACTATCCATTTTGCATTCTATTCACACTTAGAGCATGAAAAGATCCATTTCATATGATTCACGTATTATGTAACTTGTCTGTACATGATGGAATCTTAAAAGGTACATAAAACTTACTGGTCTTGTATTAACAATTCGTGTTTGAGTCCTTATATTAGTCTGAAGGGTTTAAATTCTATTCATTTAGTCTGTGGCCACTTCAGTTCTTATTTAGCCATTACATGTATTCATGAGTATTCATGCATTCGCTTTGCAATTTTATTCACATTTATATGATCAAAATCATTCGTCTTATGATTCCATTAACATATAATAAAGTCATACATACATGGGGTCTCATAATCTCCCCCTCTAAAGAAATTTGGTCCTTCAAATTAGAACCAAATCAGTCTGAGAACAACTTCGAGTACTTCTCTTGCATCATACTCTCCAACTCCAATGTAGCTTCCTCCGAAGTGTGATACTGCCAAAGAACTTTTACGAGAGAGATCCTCTTAGACCGCAATACCTTCTACTTCCTATCCAATATCTGAATCGGTCTCTCGATATATGACATGCTTTCATTGAGCTTCAACGACTCATATCTAATAACATGTGTCGGATCTGGATGGTACTTTCGAAGCATAGAGACATGGAAGCCTTATCTCCCTCTCGCTCCAAAATCTCAAAGGGTTCGATATACCGAGGGCTCAACTTACCCTTCTTACCGAAACTCATAATCCCTTTCGAAGGAGAAACTCTCAAGAATAATGACTCACCCACAGTAAACTCCAGTGGTCTTCGTTTCCTGTTAGCATAACTCTTTTGTATACTTTGAGCTATCTGTAACCTTTCACAAATCAAGTGAACATCCTCAGAGGCCTGTCTCACTAAGTCAGGAGCAAAAATCTGTTTGTCACCAACCTCTTCCCATCTAATAGAGGAACGACATTTACGGCCATACAATGCCTCATATGGTGTCATCACGATACTCGCATGATAACTGTTATTATAGGAGAACTCGGCTAGTGGTAGATAATCATCCCATGAGCCTCTAAAATCCAGTACATATGCTTTCAACATATCCTCTAGGGTCTGTATAGTCCTCTCTGACTGACCATCTGTTTGAGGATGGAAAGTGGTGTTAAAACTCAACTAGGTCTCCATCGCTTTTTGAAAATGTTCCCTAAAATGGGAAGTGAAGCGGGCATCCCGATCATAAACAACGCTCACTGTAACACCATGTAACCCAATTATCTCTCGAACATACAAGTTCACCAACTCACTCAGAGTATCGGTAGCCCTAATAGATAAAAAGTTGGTTGACTTCGTCAACATATCCACAATCACCCAGATGGCATCATGACCTCTATGGGTCCTTGGTAAACCCATCACAAAATCCATGGTGACGTGCTCCTACTTCCATGTCGTTATCGATAGAGGCTGCAATAACCTTATAGGCTTTTGATGCTCTACCTTCACCAGCTGATAGACGAGACATCTAACGACATACTCAACAATGTCTCTCTTCATCCCAGACCACTAATAAACCTTCTGAAGGTTCTAATACATCTTGGTACTTCTCGGATGTATCGTATACCTTGATGAGTGAGCCTCTGTTAAGATCAACCTCCTCATCTCTGGATCATCGGGAACACATATCTTACCTCTGAACCTCAGCAATCCATCTGAACTCAAATCAAAATCAGTCTCTGTACCTTTTTGTATTTGCCCGATAACATCACTACACTGCTGATCAATCCGCTGAGCCTACCGAATAGGATCTACCACAACTATTCCAATCGCAGGCTAGCTACTGTACAACTACTATCAGTATCAAGCGGGGTCAAATCTAAACTAAGGCTCGTGAACTTTTCCAACAGCTCATGTTTCCTGATCATCATGTACAATACCAATCCGAGGTGCTTCTTACTCAGTGCATTAGCAACTACGTTCGCCTTACTCGGGTGGTACAGGATCTCACAATCGTAATCTTTCAAGAGCTCGACCATCTTCTCTGTCTCATGTTCAGTTCCTTCTGCGTGAACAGATACTTAAGGCTCTTGTGATCCGTAAATACCTAAAACTTCTTACCATAAAGATAGTGGTGCCATATCTTCAATGCAAACACTATGACCGCCAACTCTAAATCGTGAGTCGGATAGTTCCTCTTGTGATCCTTCAATTGTCTGGATCCATAGGCAATACCCTCCCATCCTGCATAAGTACACAACCCATACCCTAGTGTGATGCATCCGTATACACAGAGAAACCTCTTGAGCTGGTAGGAATAGTGAGAATCAGAGCAGTGGTTAATCGACGCTTAAGCTCTTGAAAACTCCTCTCACATGCCTCATCCCACACAAACTCAACATCCTTCCACGCGAGACGTGGCAACGGAGCAACTAGTTTGGAGAATCCTCCTACAAATCTCCGATAATAACTTGCCAATCCCAAAAAACTTCTGATCTTAGTGACTATCCTAGGTTGTTCCCATTGAACAACTGCCTCAATCTTGGATGGATCTACTGATACCCCATCCTTTGATACAACATGGCCCAAAAATGAGATCTGCTCTAACCAAAAGTTGCACTTACTGAGTTTGGTATATAATTACTTCTTTCAGAGGGTCTGCAGAACTATCCTCAAGTTCTGCTCATGATCTTCCCTGGACTTAGAGTAAACAAATATATCATCGATAAACACTATTAAAAATTGGTCCATGTATGGCTTAAACACATCATTCATCAAAGCCATAAATGCTGCAAGGGCATTCATCAATCCGAATGGCATAAGCAAAAACTCGTAGTGGCCATATCGGGTACGAAATACTGTCTTGGGTATATCTCCACACTATATTCTCAACTGATGGTACTTAGATCGCAGATTTATCTTAGAAAAGAATTGTGCTCCCTAGAGCTGATCCAACATATCATCAATGCGTAGAAGGGGATACTTGTTCTTAATGGTAGCCTTATTCAACAACCAGTAATCTATGTATAGTTAGAGGCTCCCATCCCTCTTCCTCACAAACAAAATCAGAGCTCGCCAGGGTGAGACGCTCGGTCTAATAAACCCCTTCTCTAGCAACCCTACAACTGGTTCTTCAGCTCCTCCAACTCAATTGGAGCCATCCTATATGGTGGTGAGATATCGGTTCAATACCAGGTACCAACTCTATACAAAACTCCATCTCTCGATCTGGTGATAATCTTGGTAGATCATCCGAAAAGACATCAGGAAACTCCGTAACCACTGAAATGTCTCTCAATTTCGAACGATCCTTATCTGTGTCAACCACGTATGTAATGAACCCTTCACATTATTAATCATTTAGTCAGCATAGAAATTTATCCATTTCGTTTACAACAACTGCTAGTTTCATTACTTTTTAAGGGTACTTTACAATACATTTTTCGGGGAAACTTACGGTAACACTATCTACCCCTGAAAACGTTACTGTCTTAGAAAAACAATCTAAACTAGCACGATTTGCAGCCAACCAATCCATTCCTAAATTACATCAAAATCACTTATATTCAATAGAATAAAATTGACTGTCATATCTTTTCCCCCTATTTTTAGCCTACAATCCCTATATACATACTCAGTTAACTAACTGTCATTCATAGGTGTAGAAATCAATAACATTCTTTTTTATGATGTAGGCTCAACATATTTCGACAACTTACATGCAAATGAAGGCGATACAAAGGAATGCGTGGCACCAAGATCAAATAGTACAAATGCTTCTAAATAAAAAATTAGGATGGTACCTTTAATCACATTCGCTGATGCATTTGCACTGTCCTAGTCCAATGCATGTACTCGCCCTCTGCCAACAACTTGTTTCCCCTTTTTCGCAGCTATGGTTCTCCTCTTCGAAGTAGAAGTCGTAACAGGAGCTCTCTTCGACCCCTTGCCCTTCTGTGGGGCAGTCTCAATCATCTTGGGGTAATCCCGTACGATATGCCTTGACTTCCCACAACGATAGCACACTACCGTAGACATCGAACAAGGCCTGTTACCATGACACCTGCCATATCTCCTCCACTGCTCAGTAGTCGATCATGTCCCTCCAATAACTATACCCCTTGGTGGTGCTAAAGTCGGATATATGGGAGGCTTTACCGTCCTCTCCTATACCTCCTCAATCCAAGGTCTCTTATCAGATAGTCTTTGAGCTCCTCTCCTCACCACTCTATCAATTCTGGATCTTTTTCGATCTTTGTCTCTACCTCTACTGATCTTCCCAAACTCAAAGGCATTCTGCTTAATGTCCTACTCACATAACTACGTGATAATTTTATATTTTTAGAATTATTTATGCTTAATTTCCTAATTAATTATTTAAATCCCTAATTTATTTTGTTAATTATCCCTTTCATTTAATTAAAATTCTCATGTTTGTAGATAAATTAAATCCGGATGAATTTTAAATATTTCAGTAGAAAATAGACCAAAATTGGGCTAAAATCGAGATTGAGCCACGCAGACAACATGAGTCATGCCACCTAGCACATCCAATTAGACAAGAAGACCGATGACATGGAAATATCTTTTCAAGGAGCCAATGGTGTGAAGACAAGCGGCCAAGAAAATGCCAATTCATCAAGGATGTAGAAATTAAAATTTTACCCCTAGTGTGTTTATAAATAGGAAAGGATGACAATTGAAAGAGTAGGTAATTTAAGAGTAGAAGTAATGTAATTTAGGAGTAGGAGTAGGAGTAAGGTAGCTTAGAGTAGTTTAGTTTGAGATTACATTTTCAAGATTTACTTTCTTATTTTCTTTAGTCTTCCGTTGGCTTCCAATTTCACTTTTAATTTATATTCCATTTTTATGTTATCAATTTTCTACTGTTGGATAATTTTTCTCTTCAATGGAAATCAACATCATTTGCTCTTCTTAGTTTTTTTTAAGTGATTGCTCTATTTTTTTAGTCCACTACATAGTTTACATATTCTACATTTCCCAGGTATCTCTCGGTTTCATAACTTGCTTATGTTTTCGTTGAACAATCTTTATATTCTTTAGCTCTCAGGTTACTGTCATTGTGCATTTGGTACCTTGGCTCTTTGTTCATCTATGTTGTTTGGTTTTGGTGCTTTGATGTGGGCAAATGCTAGGCATTGTTCCACATCAAAAGGCAATGTGGAACTATGGCATTAAGAGATGGATTTAGAGCGATCCGATGATGATGGTTTTTCACGTTGATGATGTTACTGGTTGAGTGTGTAATTTCAGCAGTTGTGTTCTTTTATGTTTTACACAATTCCTCTCGGTTTTAATGTCTTGTTTTGTTATGCTTTCTTGTTCTTCTTATTTTTATTTGATTCTTACTTGCATGTATATCTCATTTTTATTTTTTACTGCATTCAGAGTAAAGCTGCCAAAGTTTATTTACTGCATTTTCAGTATATCTATTTCATTTACTGCATTTTAGTTCTGCTTTATTGTTGTTCGTGGCTTGCTGGTGGATAGTGAGAAGGATGCATGAAGCTATTCGGTGTAGAAGTTCATGTCACGGTTGGCTGTAGCAGTGAGACACGGGTTATTTCCAGTAGCAACATTAGCAAAGACTCTTCTCTGTTCTCCCCTGTTTTAATTACTGCTGAAGAATGCGGGATTGTTGCCACTTTAGTCTCGACTGTTTTGGATATGGTTAGCAATACATCGAGGAACAACAACTGGGAGCTTGATCAATAGCAATTACTGGACCGAGAGCAGTGCATGTCCAGACCAAGAGCCAAGGACGTGGAGCAGCAGTGCAGGATAGAGCAAACCGAGAATGCCTGGAGCAGCACCATTATAGCAGACCGAGAAAACCTGGAGCAGCAGAAATGGACCTTGCCTGGAACAGCAGCACGGTCAGAACCGAGATGCAGAGTGGAGTAGGGACAGTAGCCAAAAACGTGAAAGTCTGGAAATAAGCATTTGGAAAGACACGTGAATAGTATTTGGAGGGACTTGGTTGATTTAAATTTGCTAAGGCCATGTTTGACCATAGTTCAATTTAGTCATGTTTTAGTTTAATGCATCATTAGTATTTTCATGCATTTGTTAGTTGTTAGTTAGTTAGTTTAGTTAATTATAATGGTAGGTTAGTTTTATTATTTTTGCATGTTAATTTGTAGTGTTAATTTTTAGTTAATAGTTAATTTTATATTATATGTTTTAGGATTTTATTTTAGTTTAGTTGCATTTAGAATTTGATTCATGCATTTTTAATTTAGTCTTTATCTTCATTAAATTTTAGTTTAGTTCAATTTGCAATTTTTATTAGTTTAATTACATGCATATGTTATTTTAGGCTTGTTTAATTTTAGTTAATTAATCTTGTTTCTTTATTTTCATTTTTGCTTTTTATTTTTATTGCGTTAATTAATTTTAGCTGTTTTAATTATTTTCGTAGGTATTTGTTTTTAATTGCGTGGAGCTCGGTAAGTAAATCTTAGCTCCGTTTTATTTTCTTTAGTTTATAGCTTTTATTATTTTCAGTATTTTTAATTCTAGCTATGTAGATCACCCACCTTAATTTCATAATTTGCTAGAATATACTTAGGGTAAGATTAACCGGTAGTTAATTAGGCTAACCAACTTCTCTGAGAGACGATAACTCGGGACTCAAATCCCATTATTACTTGTACGACCCGTGTATTTGTGGTAATACCCTTAGGGCCTGTCAAGTTTTTGGCGCCGTTGTCGGGGAAGTCTTAATTAGTCGTTAATTAATATCGGTGAAATTATGCTTAGGTGTAATTCTAGCTTGTAAATATTTAGGTTGTAAATATTTAATCTAGATTAGTTAATTGAAAAATTAAAATCTAAAAAATTGAAAAACTTAAAAAAAAAATTTAAGGACTTTTCGATGATTGCATGCATAGAGCCAGAAGTTTTGATTGATTTCCTCTGGATCCTAAAATCGAACGCACCCTTAGAAAAATTCGAAAGGACTCTAGGAAATTATTAGCTCCGCTTCAAAACTTCATGGCAGAAAATAGGGAAATTAGGACAGTCGGAGATTATGCAATGCCGACTATTGGAGGTTATTATACCGGCATTAAGCCACCAGCTGTCCATGCAAGCAATTTTGAAATTAATCCTTCCATCCTCCATATGATCCAGACTTCATTGCAATTCAGTGGGCTTCCGCACGATGACCCACATGCTCACCTTGGGCAATTCCTGACTTGTTCAACATGTTCGAACATAATGGATTATCTGATGATGCGCTTAGGCTTAGATTATTCCCCTTCTCACTTAGGGATAGGGCGAGACACTGGTTAACCTCCTTGCCTCTAGGATCCATTTCTACATGGGACGAGTTAGCCCATCAATTTCTAAGTTTTTCCCTCCCTCTAAAATGGCCCAACTCTATAGTAATATATCCTCATTTGCCCAGTACGACTTTGAATCTCTTTACGAGGCATGGGAACGATATAAGGAGCTTCTTAAGAAGTGCCCTCACCATGGCCTACCTTTGTGGTTGCTAGTCCGGACCTTCTACAATGGACTTACAAGCCCAAATAGGACCATTGTTGATGCTGCGGCGGGTGGAGTGCTAATGTGTAAAACAAAGGAGGAAGCTTGCGAGTTGTTTGAAAAGATGGCAACTAACAACTATCTATGGTCCTCGGAGAGGCAATTGCCAAAGAAGTCAGCGGGTATTTATGAGCTTGACACACTATCTACCTTGACCTCTTAAATCGCTAACCTTACGAAGAAGGTAGAGTCGCTCAGTACCCAATATAATCCTCCCACTAGTCCTAACCCAGTGTATTCTGTCTAAAGTCCTTTTCTTTCCTGCGAGCTATGTAGTGGTACTCACTCTGTAGATAGGTTTTCACTCAACTTAGAATTGATTCAGTATGTTGCCCCTTCTCACACACAACAGAACAACCCCTTTTCAAACACCTATAATCCAGGGTGGAGGAACGATCCTAACTTTTCATGGAGCCAAAACCAAGGGCAACCTTCTAACTCTAGACCTGTAAAACCCCCTAGTTTTCAAGCTCTACCGGTTCATGTACCACCACAACCGTAATTTCCATTTCATCCACCTCATCATCCCCATCCACCTTAATTTCAACATCATTCACCTCACTTCCATCAACCACCACCACCACAACCTACGCAGCCACAACTTTACCACGCACCAGCAACTGAGGAAGCCCTCGCTTGAGGAAATGTTCTCAACGATCTTGTAAAATCAAGCTGCTTCAATTAAGAACTTAGAGGTTCAGGTAGGACAAATAGCAAATGCTCTTAGCCAACGTCCTCAAGGGACCCTTCCTAGTAACACTGAAGCTAATCCTGTTAGGTAAAAGGAAGGTAAAGAACATGTAAAATTCATCATCCTTAGGAGCAACAAAGAGCTAGAGGAGCCACAAGTTAAGTCCCAACCTAAATAACACATAGTTGAAGAATCCTTAAGTTCTAACGAAGCAGCTCAAAAAGAGCAAGAACATTAGGATCAGGCTGCAAAAGAATCCAAGCTAGGTACTTTTTCATCATACCTTCTTCTATTTCATAGCCTTCCTCGCCCTCTGATGCTATACATGTTTCCACTACATCCTCTCCAATTAGACCACCAATACCTTTTCCTCAGAGGTTTCAAAATAAAAAACTGGATCAACAATTCACCAGAGGTTTTTAAGAAACTTCACACCAACATTCCTTTCATAAATGCCTTAGAGCAAATGCCAAGTTATGTGAAGTTTCTAAAGAATATCTTCTTGAGGAAGAGAAGACTAGAAGATTATGAGACGGTGACCTTAACTGAGGAATGTAGTGCCATTATCCAGAGGAAATTACCCCCCAAGCTCAAGGATCCCAGGAGTTTTACCATACCATGCACTATTAGAAATATATTCTTTGGTAGAGCCCTGTGTGATTTAGGAGCCAGTATAAATTTGATGCCTTTGTATATCTATCAGAAGTTAGGAATAGAGGATACCAAGCGCACCACAATGACCCTTCAGCTAGCTGATCGATCAATTAAATATCCGAAGGGGGTCATTGAGGATGTGTTAGTAAATGTGGACAAATTTGTTTTCCCTATGGATTTTATTATTTTAGACATGGAGGAAGACAAGGAAGTCCCTATTATACTAGGCAGACCTTTCCTAGCGACTGGTAGAACTTTAATTGATATACAAAAGGGGGAGTTAACTATGAGAGTCCTGGATCAGGAGGTGATATTTCATCTTTTCAAACCTTTAAAGTTCCCTGATGACTGTCAAAACTGTTTTAGGATGGAGGACATAAGGCTTAAGCATAAGAAATCTAAAAGAATGAGGGAAGTAGATAGAGCTACGGAGGAGTTAACTATTAACATTCTGTCACCATTTTGGCTAATCCTCCTACTCTTCGCCCTGCTGCTGAGTGTTGCTTTTTTTCAGCTGCATTTTAAGTGGTTGTATCTTTCTTTTCGCTTTGTATATAGTTCATTTTTTCCTTTTCTTTTCTGTTGTTTCTTTCATTGTTTATTTTGCAGGTTTATTTTCTAGTTTTACGCTTTCAATCAAAGCTTTAGTTGTTCATCATCATCAGAAAGGGGAGTATTCTATTCTTGAGCTTAAATTCTTATATTATCTGCACACTGAGGACACTGTGCACTTTAAGTTTAGGGGAGGGGATATCACTTGAGCTATTTTGAAAAATTGGATAAATTTTTAAAAAAATTTCGAAACTCTAAGAAAGATTTTTTAAATTTTTTTCGATAATATGAGCTTAAATTGCTGGATTTTTGGATGATTTAGTGCTTAGCATGTAGTTTTCTCATATTCCGATGATATGACCCCATGATTTAGTCTGACTTTGATTGACTGAGAAGCATGATTATAGGAAAAGCATGAAGTTGAATGCTTAAATTTATCTTAATTCTTATTGTGATTGCTTCATCTTATGTACATGTCATGTCATGAATCTGTATATTTATTTAGAGAAAGCTTATGTGTACATAGGATTGCATTTGCTCAATTGATTTTGTGCATCATATTCTAGAATTTGTTTGATCTAATCTTGAGGTGAAATATTAGATCACACTTAATTAGGGATATGATTTAGGCCATCTTTGGATCGTTTGAGCCTTTCTTGCCTTCCTTATACATATTCTACCCCTAGTCACCCATCTGGGCCAAATAAATTTTTCTCTGTAAATATACCTGCGTTATTTTCCTTAGCTTAAATACTTTATTCCTATCCCTTACCCCGAAAGCATGAAAAGTCATTGGGATATATTGTGAGCTATATGGGTATTAAGTGATAGGAGTATGTAAAAAAATGAAAAAAGAAAGAAAAAGAAAAAAAGAAGAAAGAAGAAAATACAAAAATAGAATAAAAAGTTTAGTGAAGGAAATAAGTTTGGGGGAAATAAATATGAGCTCTTACATTAAAGATCCTAGAAAGTAATGCATGTTAAGGGGTAATTAAACCTAAATCGACCTTATCATACCTTAACCCCAACCTGACATTATAAGCTTAAGGAAGTCTTATTGATCTTTGATTGAGTGTGACTACATTAGTAGAGAGATAAGTGAAAAGCAAACTTATGGGAATGATCACATATCATTGACTTTGCATTCACTGTGTTGCATAATCTGATCCGGATAATATACTTTGAAGTGGCTTAGACATTTTTCACACACTCAGGAGGAGTCCAATTTGGGTTAGGACTTATGATTGAATGATTCTGAGTGTTTGACTTGTAATTGTGAATCTTTAATATCATAGTCTGTACTTTATTTTTGAGGATAATATTAGGAAAATTATTATGTTTAGTACTTGTCATTTCTATAATTATTTTGTTTTGCTTGAGGACAAGTAAAAGCTTAAGTTTGGGGGTATGATAATTCTATATTTTTAGAATTATTTATGCTTAATTTCCTAATTAATTATTTAAATCTCCAATTTATTTTGTTAATTATCCCCTTTATTTAATTAAAATTCTCATGTTTGCAAATAAATTAAATCCAGATGAATTTTGAATATTTCGATAGAAAATGGATCAAAATTGGGTTAAAATCGAGATTGAGCCACGCGGACAACACGAGTCATGCCACCTAGCACATCCAATTGGACAAGAAGACCGATGACATGAAAATATCTTTTCAAGGAGCCAATGGTGTAAAGACAAGTGGCTAAAAAATGCCAACTCATCAAGGATGTATAAATTACAATTTTACCCCTAGTGTGTTTATAAATAGGAAAGGATGACAATTGAAGGAGTAGGTAATTTAGGAGTAGAAGTAATGTAATTTAGGAGTAGGAGTAGGAGTAAGGTAGCTTAGAGTAGTTTAGTTTGAGATTACATTTTCAAGATTTACTTTCTTATTTTCTTTAGTCTTCCGTTGGCTTTCAATTTCACTTTTAATTTGCATTCCATTTTTATGTTATCAATTTTCTAGTCTTGGATAATTTTTCTCTTCACTAGAAATCAGCATCATTTGCTCTTCTCAGTTTTGTTTAAGTGATTGCTCTGTTTTTTTAGTCCACTACATAGTTTACATATTCTACATTTCCCAGGTAGCTCTCGGTTTCATAACTTACTTATGTTTTAGTTGAACAATCTTTATATTTTTCAGCTCTCGGGTTGCTGTCATTGTGCATTCGGTACCTTGGCTCTTTGTTCATCTATATTGTTTGGTTTTGGTGCTTTGATGTGGGTAAATGCTAGGCATTGTTCCACATCAAAAGGCAATGTGGAACTATGGCAAAAGGCAATGTGGAACTATGGCATTAAGAGATGGATTTAGAGCAATCCGATGATGATGGTTTTTCACGTTGATGATGTTACAGGTTAAGTGTGTAATTTTAGCAGTTGTGTTCTTTTCTGTTTTACACAATTCCTCTCGGTTTTAATTTCTTGTTTTGTTATGCTTTCTTGTTCTTCTTATTTTTATTTGATTCTTACTTGCATGTATGTTTCATTTTTTTTACTGCATTTAGAGTAATAGCTGCCAATGTTTATTTACTGCATTTTCATTATATCTATTTCATTTACTGCATTTTAGTTCTACTTTATTGTTGTTTGTGGTTTGCTGGTGGATAGTGAGAAGGATGCATGAAGCTGTTCGGTGTAGAAGTTCATGTCACAGTTGGCTGTAGCAGTGAGACACGGGTTATTTCCAACAGCAGCATTAGCAAAGACTCTTCTCTGTTCTCCCCTGTTTTAAGTGCTACTGAAGAATGCTGGATTGTTCCCACTTTAGTCCCGACTGTGTTAGATATGGTTAGCAATACACCGAGGAACAACAGCTAGGAGCTTGATCAACAACAATTCCAGGACCGAGAGCAGAGTGTGTCCAGACCAAGAGCAGAGGACATGGAGCAGCAGTGCAGGACAGAGCAAACAGAGAATGCCTAGAGCAGCACCATTGTAGCAGATCGAGAAAGCCTAGAGCAGCAGAAATGGACCTTGCGTAGAACAGCAACACGGTCAGAACTGAGATGCAGAGTGCAGCAGGGACAGTAGCCAAAAACGTGAAAGTCTGGAAATAAACATTTGGAAAGACACGTGAATAGTGTTTGGAAGGACTTGGTTGATTTAAATTTGCTTAGGCCATGTTTGGCCATAGTTCAATTTAGTCATGTTTTAGTTTAATGCATCATTAGTATTTTCATGCATTTGTTAGTTGTTAGTTAGTTAGTTTAGTTAATTATAATGGTAGGTTAGTTTTATTATTTTTGCATGTTAATTTGTAGTGTTAATTTTTAGTTAATAGCTAATTTTATATTATATGTTTTAGGATTTTATTTTAGTTTAGCTGCATTTAGAATTTGATTCATGCATTTTTAATTTAGTCTTTATCTTCATTAAATTTTAGTTTAGTTTAATTTGCAATTTTTATTAGTTTAATTACATGCATATGTTATTTTAGGCTTGTTTAATTTTAGTTAATTAATCTTGTTTCTTTATTTTCATTTTTGCTTTTTATTTTTATTGCGTTAATTAATTTTAGCTGTTTTAATTATTTTCGTAGGTATTTGTTTTTAATTGCGTGGAGCTCGGTAAGTAAATCTTAGCTCCGTTTTATTTTCTTTAGTTTATAGCTTTTATTATTTTCAGTATTTTTAATTCTAGCTATGTAGATCACCCACCTTAATTTCATAATTTGCTAGAATATACTTAGGGTAAGACTATCCGGTAGTTAATTAGGCTAACCAACTTCTCTGAGGGACGATAACTCGGGACTCAAATCCCATTATTACTTGTACGACCCGTGCACTTGCGGTAATACCCTTAGGGCCTGTCACTACGCCCTGCGCACTACCTCCTCATATGTCGAGATATCCAACGGAACCAATCTAGATCTGATGATTGGTCTCAATCCATCAATGAACTTCCTAACCTTCCTCGTATCACTATTTATCGTATCCGGGTCGTACCTCCCCAGGGATATAAACCTAATCTCATACTAGTCTACAGATCTGTTCCCTTAGGCCAACCCCATAAATTTCATCTGTAGCTTTCTCTGAGCAGTGTTCGGAACATACTGCCTCTGGAAAGCCTCTAAAAATACCTCCCAAGTGATCTCAGTATGTCGGGCACTCAAGATCGGTCTGGTAGACTTCCACCAATGCTTTGTCGCTCCCTTCAACATGAACGTGGCAAAAGTTACCATCTCAGTAGTCGTACACTCAAAGAACCAATACAACTTTTTGATCTCAGTCACCCAGTTCTTAGCAACTACTAGATCCTTCACCCCACTGAATGACTGCGGTCTAAATTTCTAAATTTATCGTAATCTGTCCAAATCACATCCATAACCCCAAAATCTGCTACGCTGCTGTGGAACAACAAGTGATGTTGTATCCTGAACTGGTGGGGGTGTATGTGTTTCTACCGCCTGTGGCATCTATGTTGGCTGTGTAGGCGTATCAGAAGCAACTGCCTGTCCAGCATTAGCTGCCTGGGTAGCTGGGCCCTGTCTCTCCCCAGCTCCCTGCATAGACTGAGTGACTACCTCCGTAATAGTCTCCACACTCCACTCCAACCTAGCGAAGCGTACCTCAATATCCTCTAGCCTCTCAGTAGGCTCCTACGAGATCGACCAGTCTGTGGCTCTGTACGGCTCTCAGGCCTCCCTCTACGGCCCCTAGCACATGCACTCACCCCTCTACCACTGCGTGTGACAGGTATAATTCCTAAATTCCTACATCCATAATTATTTATTAGTCTAACCCATCTGATATACACATTTATATCAAAATAAAGCACAATAATATGGGGATGTAAATTCTCTTATTATTAACTCAGACTCATATCAGGTAACTCAGCTCTGATACCACCTCTCTCATGACCCCCTTTCATCCAAAAATCACTATAAATTTTTTTTCGCTTTATACATTAATTTTCCTTGTCGTGAACAGTTTCCAACACCAAATAGTTGAGCTATGATCCAAAGTTAGTTACCTCTTACCATAAACCATATCATTTAACATTTATATACAATAATTATAAACACTTAAATCACTTATACTGAACTTTATTAATTCGTATGTGTCTACAAATATTTACATCCCCTAAATTTACATTTCCAACAGTATTACTATGTTGTACTTGTATACCTTTTAACGATGGGTAGCAGCGGACACTGGGAATGCAAGTCTCTGCTCGCTCTCAACCACTATGGATGCTCTATAGAGATAGAAAGTGAAAAGGTGAGTGCAACTTGCTCAATAAGGAAATAATGTAAGCATGTAGATAGCTACACTACCTACATGCTTATAATGATATGATATAAAAGTCATTTACATCCAGAGCATGAGGTAAAATAAAATCATGCCACATGAATATGTATAGAATATATGAAAACTCATAAAATTAGGCATGATAACACATGAAAAATTATCATGCAAAACATCTCATGCTCAACATATTAAAACTCATCAATTCCATTTAAATCAAGGCTAATCCCGCCCTTCAGAAATATCCTGTGCATAAAACCACATTCCTTTTAAAACATAATCACGGGTGTCACCCCTCCTTCGGGTCTACCTGGGTCCATCACTGTACTAGGGAAGGGATCGATATGTTCTTTGCAGAATCACATGGGGATCGATTTGCTTGAATGAGAATTCAATCTACTTTGAATAAGAGATCGATCTGGCCTTCCTTTGCATGTTTCGAATTGTAGTTTTTCCCCAAATTTCAATGAACAACTTGCATCCAGTTGCTTCACTATCCATTTTGCATTCTATTCACACTTAGAGCATGAAAAGATCCATTTCTTATAATTCACGTATTATGTAACTTGTGTGTACATGAAAGAATCATAAAAGGTACGTAAAACTTACTGGTCTTGTATTATCAATTCGTGGTTGAGTCCTTATATTAGTCTGAAGGGTTTAAATTTCATTAATTTAGTATGTGGCCACTTCAGCCCTTATTTAGCCATTACATGTATTCATGAGTATTCATGCATTCTCTTTGCAATTTCATTCACATTTATATGATCAAAATCATCCGTCTTATGATTCCATTAACATAAAATAAAGTCATACATATATGGGGTCTCACAAGTATTCCTCATCATCACTCCCTATGCTATTACTGCTGTTAACGACAACATACATATATATTTCTCTCGGCCATGCATATATATATATATATTTATATGTATGCATGTACATGTATATATATACACATACATACATATTCCCATATACTTAATTTAAATAGTGAGCATAATTTCACACAACCACATATATATATTTTTATATATGGGCATTTGGTAAATTTTTCTTATAGTATTTATATATATATATATGTATAAAAGGACTTTAATCTAATAGTTGTACTTAAATTACTTAAATATATATTTCTTAGCTCATATGTATATAAATCTTACCTCTCTTTGTGATAATTCTATTAAAATAGAATTATTTTGTATTTAATTTCTCAATTAATTATTTTAATCCCCATATTATTTTATTAATTATCTCCTCAATTTAATTAAAATCCTGATGTTTGCAGATAAATTAAATCCAGATGGATTTCAGTTATTTTAGTAGAAAATGGATTGAAAATGAGCTAAAAAGGATACTGGACCACTGCCATTTTGCAGCATGAGTCATTCTTCTTCTGGACACATGTGATGCCGAATGTATTTATTTTATTCACCTCTGAAGGATAAGATCAATGGACACCATGACCACCTCATAGAAGACACATGCCGGGCCACATCGCACATCCAAGTGGACAAGAAGACAAATGACGTGAAAATATCTTCTTTAAAGCAAATGGAATGAGCACAAGTGGCCAAACAAAGCCAACTCATCTAGGATTAGAAATTAGCTTTGTACCCCCAAAATTGTGTAGAAATAGAAAATGATGAGGCAATTGGAAACCAAGTAGTTCTAGAATAGTTTTTAGCTTTTTTTAGCTTAAACTTTTTTTTTAGGTTTATTTTCTTTCTCTTGCTTTTTTTTAAAAAAAAAAAAAACTCTTCACGTTGACAGCCACCATTTTTGAGAATATTAGCAAGCTTTTAATTATTTTTGGCACATTTTCACCTTCTTGCAATGATTAGATTTCATTTCCTTGGTTACTAAGTTCTTCTACTGTCCATATTTTTTTATTTGCTTTTACTTTGCATTTGGGTAGATTTGGGGGAGCATGAGCTAGTGATCCGCAACCATATTGCTCAACCCGTTACCCCTGTTCCATTTTCATTTCCTGCATAGATATATATATATATATATATATTAGTTTTCATTTGTGCGTTTCATCATTCTCTATGTTACAGTTCATTTGTTTTTCACTTGTTTACTATTTCATCATCTTTCTACTATTTTCTACTTTAATTTCTCAAAGTTTAAGATGAAAAATTTAATGTTCTGAGTTAGTTTGATTTCATTGCAATTTTTTTATTTTTCCATTAAGCAATCAACGAATCCTTTTTTTTTTCAAGATTACTGCGTTTTTTTCTACGACTCATTGTTCTGCCTTATTAGATTTTCAAGTCTCTGCTTAGCTTCCTTGATCTGCATCACACGGGTAGAGCATGAGGGTGGAGGCACTCCTGGCTAAGCATGAGGAGCAAGTCTATTGCTGGTCGATGTTCCTATGTTGCTGGCACAGTGGAGCGGTGAAGGTTGAGCTGAGAAAGAAGCAAGACAGTGGTACAGGCTTTCTGCACACTTACATTCACTGGTGACTGCTGAAGCAGAGAAAGCTAGTGGGCATGCTGCCGTTCGGTGCAGAACAAAAGATGATGTACACTGATGGTAGTGGATAAGGACCAATTCCTTCTTCTGTTCTTCTCTATTCCGAGTTCTTGTTAGTGTCCACCTCCGCTCTTCTTGTTATTCTGCATTACTCCATTGTTGTTGATGCTTTGGTTTTTCCTGGTGTTCTATTAGTTTATTTAGCTGTTGTTTGGTCCTTTTCTTTTTTATTTCAAGTTTAGTTTTAGGTCCAAGAGTGTTCGTCTGCTTTCTATCTTAGCATTGATTTAGTTCTCTCGGTTATTTCCTTGCTATGTTAGTCTATTCAATTAGTTTCATTTCCAAGGTTGCTTTTGGTTTAAACAACAATGGTGTGGTTGTTGTTGGAGGAGGCTCAGCTATTGACAATCCATTTCTTCCCTGCTTCACAGGCTGTGCATGTTGGGTCATGTCTTTGGTTGCGTTGATGATTTGCTGTGGGCTAAGTGTCATTCTGGCTGGAAAACAGTTGTAGCTAGGTTGTGCTAATCTACTCGTATGGCTTTTTCTGGATATTGCTGGACGTGGAGGCACAATGACACAAGAGCTGACTGTTAGCAAAATTCTTGGCTGCAGTGGACGTGTAAGACCCGTATTTTTGGATGTAAACTTTATGAAATCATGAGTATGGTAATGTATTTACAATACAAAACATAAATGATGTAAGTCCATGGATTCGATGTACATACTTGTAACATGAGTTTGTAATATACACACAAATTTCATTTTATATGAATATGGAGAAATGGACTTTTATAAGTAACGAATGTGTTTGGAACTCAAAATGAGTAGTTTGGTAAAATGGAATGAAGTTGTACTTCCATGTAGCTTGGTATGGTATACCTTTGGCTATACCATGAATACACACAAGTTCTAATGTGTATAAAGTATGAATGGATGCCATTTTCAAGTCTTAAAGGTGGTTGGACGAGAAAATGACCAAGGCAGCAAATTAAGGATGTTTTGTGTGAAGTTACTGCAGAAAACTGCAGCAAAATTTAAAAAATATGAAGGCCAGATCGATCTGCTAAACATTCTCTAAAATGAGGATCGATTCTTAAGACAAACAGATTGATTTCCTTAGCTCTCGGGTTGGAGCAGATCGATCTCCCCTGGAAGCAGATCGATCTCCTTAAGTTACTGCCTGAGACAGATCGATCTCAAGCTTTCGACAAATCGATCTCATGCATTCAAATTGGCGTGAAAATGAGGGATTTAAAAGGACTAGATTGATCTCATGTCTCGACAGATCGATCTCATTAAGTAATTTCTATAAAAAATGAGCAGTGAAATCTGCATTTTACCGAGATAGAACCTTTTCTTTCCATTTTCCACCAAAACCTAGATTTTATCTCTCTAAAATCAGCCATTTCCAGTAAGAATTGAAGGGGAGCTATTAGATACAAAGTTGTTCATCTTAAAGAAGAGAACAACATAATTGGGAATCAAAACCTCATTGTTGTTATTGAAAGAGCAAGGAATATTTCCCTTTAGAGCAAGAAGAGAAACTAGATTGGTAAGTTTCTAATACTCCAGCCCAAGTACATTTGTCTATTTATTGATTTTGGAGTTGATTGGTATGTATATTGATGGTTGAAACTACCTAGGATGAAATGAAACTGATGTGACCTAGAAAATGGAATGCGTCTAGTGTGAGAAAGTGTAATTTGGGTGTGTTGACGATTTAAGGATTATGTTAAGTTGTTATTAGAGTAATGTGGATGATTTGAGATAGTTAAATGGAGTTGCATTGTGAGTTTGGTGAAATTATGAAAAATGAGTATGTAAATGCTTGATAAATACCATTGTGAAGAAATCAATGAAATATGAACACTATGAGCTTAGTACCGATCTAATATCGATTTGGAATGAGTTAATAGGCCTAAAAGGATCCATAGACTTGAGTCATGTGTAGTGTAATGAAACAAGGCCTCATAAGCGTTTGTAGAGACTATAGGTCGAATCGACTATAATAAGCACTGGAGTTGGATTATAACGGGCTAAAATGTTGTGAAATACGTTTATGTTCAGTTTCAGAGAGTTCGTTGGAGACAAATAGAACCGCACTAGTAAGCAGCTTTAAGGAAGTGGAATCATGCGTCACGATTCCAAGTAAGGGAATTCTGTAAGTATATAGAGGTAGCTACTTGTACTTTGTGGGTATATAAGGTGTGGTAAAATGCATGCGTATTTAGAAATGTGTTTGACGATGTATGGAACAACTATGAGTATTTGTATGAGATTTGGTGGTTTGAAAGGGGTATTATAAAGAAATGGGATAGTAAGGCTAATAATTGCATAAATCACGTGTTTTTGAATTTTCACAAAACGTAATGCTTGTTTTGGGTAAATAAAAGGATAGGCTGGCTAGTGTTTTATTGATGTTGTGGAATGGCACATGTGAGGTGCTAATTATGTTTTGAGATTTGTTTTGAATGTATATGAGCCGCTTGTCTTGTATATGTGATTCAAATTGTGCTGGAGCCTCACTCGCGCTGGATTTTGATGTTTTCATTTTGTGAAAAGTGCTGGAGCTTCGCTCGCACCTTGGTTTGAAACTATGTTAATGATTTATAAATCGTACTAGAGCTTCTGCTCATACGTGGATTTCGAGTGGTTTCGTATGCATATAATCGTACTGGAGATATGCTCGTACGTGGTTTCATCATGTTTTTATGCATAAATGTCGTACTAGAGCGCTGCTCGTACGAAGTGATTTAATGATAATACATGAATCGTGCTAGAGCTTAGCTCGCACAAGTTTTCACACTGTGGCATGTATGATGCCTTGGTGAGGCTAATACGGATTGGTGTTCAGGGAACCCAATGGGCCTAATAGACCTCTTGAGTAGGGTGAGCGGTTAGGACCTGACATTAATTCATTCAGGGAACCCAACAGGGCCGCGTAAGGGCATGTGGGGTTAGGACCTGAATTAGGGAACCCAAATGGGGCGAGCAAGGCAATGAGGGGCTAGGACCTGGTATTAAGAGTACTCCCACATGCACTTGAGACTATAGAGGTTACACTTGGTATGGGGTAGATAAGACCTATGGCAGGCACCCCCAACCATGATATGGGTCTGTGGAGTACGTTGCACCGTCTATATCACATGGAGTACGATGTACCGTGTGGTGGTTAGATGATGAGTAAGTCTGGCGGAGAACAACCAACCTTCGTTCCAGCACGATACCCCGCACACTGAAATCTGTGTGGTCTGGGATGATTTATGATGCAGTTGGCCAACATAGTCCATTGAGATATAGTAACCTGTCTCATTGCTTATTACATAATACCATATGCTTTTAATACTTGAGTGTGATTTTGACTGTCCAGGGTAGACTCGAGGGAGGGGTCGAGCCTAGTGGGATTTGATTTCTGAAATGGTAATGATGTTCGTGGTTAGGAAAACTATTTGCGATGGGATTGTATGTATTGAGAAAGAGATGTGATTTCGAAAGGATGTTTCTTAAATTAATTGCCCTTTTTTGTGGGATTTTACGATTGATGAGCATGAGATGATTTGTACATGATGATTTTACCATGTTTTGTAAGCCAATTTCCATGATTTAAATACATGATATATGTATACTCATATGGCATAGTTTCAATTCCTCATGCTCCTATTATAAATGATTTATGCATAACACTATCAACATGTATATAGAGTAGTTATCTACCATGCTTGCATTTTGTCTTATTGAGCGTGTGGTTGCTCATCCCTCTCTACTTCCCCCCTCTACATAGCGTACATAGCAGCCCACTGAGGACTGAGGTGTGGTATTTTGGACATCCGTTGCCATCCATCGCTAAGAGGTATACACATGAAGATTCTTTTTGTATCTAAACAATTGTAAAAGCACAGTACTCATTTTGTATCGTAATGTGGGAGATGTAAAAGTTAGAGAACGTGTCATGTATAACTTAACTGGAAATGAATGACACTTCTTTTGATTTAATTGAGAATGAATGTTGAGTGATTTTTATTACTGCCTCACAGCCCAACTGTCTATTGGTGAGTATGTCCACGATCGGGTAAGGAAAAGGAAAACACGAAAAAATGGCAGTGATTTTTAAACGAATTGGATAAATAGGGTCGTAACAGAGTTTGGTATCAGAGCTGTGTTGGTCTAATGTGAGTCAGTAATAAAACGTAGGAAAAGTACATCCTCATATTACTGTGCTTTTGTTTAGATATAATTGTGTATACCGTGATGGATTAAACTTAATAAATGATTATTAGTACAGGAAGTTAGGTAGTATGCCTATTATGCGCCAAGGTAGAGGGGTGAGAGCACGTGCTAGAGGCCGTAGAGGTAGGCCTATGATAAATCATTATTTATGCACATTATTTACCTTGCTTTTCCTATGGTTTTGTATGAATTTTATACTAAATCTATGGATAATTGATCAGTCTTGAATAATTGTAGGAATTCATGGGATTGATGAATTAAAGGATTATTTAGGTGAATTTTGGAACAAAGGAAATCATGTGGAAGAAGTGAGGAATGATGAGTATGAGTTTGGTCAGTGCTAGGTGTAGCCTTAGGCGAGACTCTCGCCTAAGGATCCCTTCATTGTGCAGTTCTCAATTCAGGGCAGAGTCGGATGCAGCCTTAGACGAGACTCTCGCCTAAGGGTCTTCTTGACAAGCTGACTTCAATTTGTTGGACATAAAAAGGTTAAGGCTTAGGCGAGTCTCTCGCCTAAGCATCCAATACGAAGATTTTCTCTATCCTCTCTAGATTTGACTTTTTCAAATTACTTGTAAGACTTTTTATCGGATTATTATTTTAATTAAATGTAAGGACTTCGAGTCCAACTAGGAGTAGGGTTTTTATCTCTATTTTTAGTTATAAATAGGCTTTTGAAGACCTAGAAAAGAGAGACTTTTGATTAGATTTTCTCATACAAATTTTTCACCGCTTTTCATGGGTTGCTAAACTCTCTTCCAAATTTAAGGATAATTGAAGATTTGGTTTATAAGTTGTGAGATCTAATTGTTCTTATTTATTTTCTTTAATCTTTTCTATTCTTATAATTTCTACACTTCATTATTATTATTGTTTTGTGGTTGCTTCAAAAATGCTGATTGATTCATTCACAAGGCAATATACATCCAATTCAAATATCTGAATCCGTAATTATTTGGTTGTTTCAATAACAAGTGGTAAGTAACAAGATTAATTGTACTTTTGGTTTTTAGTCTTTGTTATGTGATTATAAGATCTGATTTAAATAAAGCTATATGTGTGTTTGTTGATTAGAATTGGTAGTCTCTTTAGTGTTCAATGCTATTGGTAAATTAAATCCTAAGATCGTATCTAGGGTTGTTTATTGGTAGGAGCAGCAATTAGAGAACGTTTCCTAATTGTCGAAGTGGTAAGAAGAGACAGGTTGTTAGGTCGTACCAACAACCATAACTAGTTTAGTTGGGATTAAGACAAATTATCTTGCGTCAATGATCAACTTACCGAACCAAATCTAAAAATTACTCCTTGGGTTGGATTTCTCAAATTATTGAATTCTTCTACTCAATTTTGTTTTCCTTCTATTAAGTTTTGTTATTTTAGTTAATCAATCTTTCAAACCCCTTTTGTTTTATTTTTATTTTATTTTCAGAAAAGTAAATAGGATTTAATCAATCTCTCTTGGGACACGACCTTACTCCTTATACTACTAATTATTTGTTTGAGCAAGTTATTTAATATTGTTAGTTTCGACAACCATCAGCCTGAGAGCCGTGTAGAGCCACAGACTGATTAGGCTCCACAAGACCCTGCTGAGAGATCAGGGGAGTATAGAGAGCCTAGTTGAGATAGTCACTCAGGCATTGGGTGCTAGTGACAGACGAGGTCCTACAGCACAGCCTACTAGTGGACAGACAGCTGCAGAGGTGGAAAAACCTCAGACTACTAAGACGATGACACCCCCAGTACATGATACAGCTTCTCCTATCGCTCCATAGCAAAGCGATAGTGATTTGGGTTATGACTGCGAGTTGAGCAGGTTGCGAGAGTTCCAAGGGTTGAAACCTCCAATATTCAAAGGGGTAAAGGACCTAGTAATTACTGAGGATTGGGTGTATGAGATGGAGAAACTGTATCAGTTCTTCAGATGCACACCAGCTGCGAAGGTAGTCTTTATCGTGTTTATGCTAAAAGGCGAGGTAGAGCACTGATATCCATCGAAGTTATTTTGAGGGCTAGACACTCCAAGATTTCATGAGAGATATTTTTGGAGGCCTTCAAGAGACAGTACATCCTAGCCACCGCACAGAGGAAATTACAGATGGAATTCATGAATTTAGTTCAGGGGTACCGAACTGTGGACGAGTATGAGTCCAAGTTTATGTCTTTGGGGAGATATGACCTAGACACGATGGGTAGTGAGGCCCGAAAGATTCAGAAGTTCGTTGATGGGTTGAGGTTGGCCATTCAAACTAAGTTAGCTCTCTTTGACATTCAGACTTACGAGGAGGCGATACACAAGGCTCAGTTATGCGAGCAAAACTTTGAGCGGAATGCCTCCGACCTTTGGAAGATTAGTGTCAGAAGAGATAAAGACCAGAAGAGATCTGGGATGGATAGAGTGACCAATAGCGGAGGCCAGAGATTTTTTGACAAGAGACCTAAGATTGAGAAGGTCCAGGAGAGAGCTGCTAGACCTTTGGTGTACCCAGTTTTGACTACATCGAGGGGTATGGTTATTAGAGGACTACGACCTATTACTAATCAGTGTAGGAGATGTGGGAGATACCATATGACTAGACCATGTCAGATGCCCCCTATGTCATATTTTAGGTGTGAGAAGCCCGGACATATCTCAAAATACTATACTAAGATGGTTGAGACTGCCCCATAGAAGGGCAGGGAGTCAGAGAGAGCTTTAGTTGAGACAGCTGCCCTAAGGAGGTGGGTCACAACTGAGGAAAAGGGGAAACAGGCAGTGAGTGTGAGCAGAGGAAGAGTGCATGCACTGGAACAGGATACTGCTGATGCATCGATAGATGTGATTAAAGGTACCATCCGAATATTTGATTTAGAAGCATTGTATTATTTGATCCTGGTGCCACGCATTCCTTCATATCGCCTTCCTTTACACATAAATTGTTGATGCATGTGAAACCTACATTGTTAGATAAAATGCTGATGATTTTCACATCGATGAATGATAGTTAATTGACTGAGCATGTAGGTATAGATTGTAAGTTGAAGATAAAGGGAAAGGAATGACAGCCAATTTAATTTTATTGAATATGAATCATTTTGGTGTAATATTAGGAATGGATTGGTTGACTACCAATCGTGTCGTTATGGATTGCCATGCTAAGATATTGATGTTTTTAAGATTAGACAATCTTATTGTAAATTTTCATGAAAATAAATGAAAGCACATGATTGATATAAATGAAAAGAGTATGATCTTATTGAATTTATTAAGTGATGAATCTATTTGTTTATGTTGAATATTGACATGATGGTTTATATTACTAACGGTAGAAAGAATGATGTGAAAGGTTTATTGCCTACGTGGTCGATATAGATGAGACACACTCGAAATTGAGGGACATACCCGTAATTACGAATTACCCTGATGTCTTTTCAGACGAATTACCAGGGTTACCACCAAAAAAAGAAATGGAATTTTACATAAAGTTAGTGCCTGGTATCGAGCCGATATCAAAACCACCGTATAGAATGGCTCCGATTGAGTTGGAAGAGTTAAAGAAAAAGTTACAAGAGTTTCTAGAGAAGGGTTTATTAGACAGAGTGTCTCACCTTGGGGAGTACTGGTTCTGTTTGTAATAAAGAAGGATGGAAGCCTCCGACTGCGTATGGATTACCGGTTGTTGAATAAAGCCACCATTAAGAACAAATACCCATTTCCATGCATAAATGATTTTTGGGATTAGCTCTAGGGAGCTCAAGTATTTTCAAAGATAGACCTACGATCAGGGTACCATCAGTTGAGGATCCGGAGTGGAGATGTACCCAAGACAGTATTTTGTGCCCGTTATGGCCACTACGAGTTATTGGTGGTGCCATTCGGATTGACAAATGCACTCGCAGCATTTATGGCACCGATGAATGATATGTTTAAGCCATACCTAGACAAGTTTGTAATTGTGTTCATTGATGACGTATTGGTCTATTCCAAGTCCAGGGAAGATCATGAGGAGCACTTAAGGATAGTTCTACAGATCCTCCAAGAGAAAGAGTTGTATGCCAAACTCAGCAAGTGTGACTTTTGGTTAGAGCAGATCTCATTTATGGGCCATGTTGTATCGAAGGATGGGGTATCAGTGGATCCATCCAAGATAGAGGCAGTTGTACAGTGGGAATAGCCCAAGACAGTTACTGAGATCAAAAGTTTTTTGGGATTGGCAGGTTATTATTGGAGATTTGTAGAGGGTTTCTCCAGACTAGCTGCTCCGTTGACACACCTCATGCGTAAGGATGTTAAGTTTGTATGGGATGAGGCATGTGAGAGGAGTTTTGAGGAGCTTAAGCGTCGATTGACCACTGCTCCAGTTCTCACCATTTGTACTAACTCAGGAGGTTTCTAGGTGTACACGAATGCATCACACCAGGGACTAGGCTGTGTTCTTATGCAAGATGGGAAGGTAGTTGCCTATAGATCTAGATAGTTGAAAGATCACGAGAGGAACTACTAGACGCATGATTTGGAGTTGGCGGTCGTAGTGTTTGCTTTGAAAATATGGCGCCACTACCTCTATGGTGAGAAATTTTAGGTTTTCACGGATCACAAGAGCCTTAAGTACATGTTCTCGCAGAAGGAGTTGAATATGATATAGAGGAGATGGATCAAACTTTTAAAAGATTATGATTATGAAATCATGTACCACCCGGGTAAGGCAAATGTAGTTGCCGAAGCCTTAAGCAGGAAGAACCTCAGGTTGGTGTCTTATATGATGGTATTGGAACACAAGTTGTTGGAACAAATTGTGAACCTCAGTTTGGATGTGACCCCACCTGGTTCAGAGAGACTTGAGATCATGGCTAGTTTGAGACTGGAGCCAGAATTGATTGGCCGTATTTGGCAGGCTCAGCAGAGCAATCGATGGTGTATTGATTTGTTGAGGCAGACACAGAAAGGTGTGGATAGTGATTTTGAGCTGAGTGCTGATGGGTTATTGAGGTTCAGAGGTAGAGTTTGTGTACTCATTGAAGTACACGATACATCTGGGGAGTACCAAGATGTATCAAAACCATAGGAAGGTTTATTGGTTGTCTGGAATGAAAAGAGACATTACAGAATATGTCGCTAAGTGTCTCGTTTATCAGCAGGTGAAGGTAGAGTATCAGAAGCCTGCAGGGTTATTGCAGCCTCTATCGATACCAACATGGAAGTGGGAGCATGTCACCATGAATTTTATGATAGGGTTGCTGAGGACCCGTAGAGGTTATGATTCCATATTGGATATTATGGATCGGTTGACTAAGTCAGCCCACTTCTTACCTATGAGAGCTACCGATACTCTGAGTCAATTAACAAACTTGTATGTTCGAGAGATAGTACGGCTACATGGTGTACTAGTAAATATTGTTTTTGATAGGGATGCCCACTTCACTTCCCATTTCTGAGAACATTTTCAGGAAGCGATGGGGACCCACTTGAGTTTTAGCTCCGTTTTTCATCCTTAGACAGATGGGCAGTTAGAGAGGACTATACAGACCCTGGAGGACATGTTGAGAACGTGTGTTCTGGATTTTGAAGGCTCTTGGGATGACCACCTGCAGTTAGCTGAGTTCGCCTATAATAACAGTTTTCATACGAGTATCGGGATGGTACTTTATGAGGCACTGTATGGACGCAGATGTCGATCCCCCATTGGATGGGAAGAGGTTGGTGACAGACAGATTTTTGCTCAGAACTTAGTATGGCAGGCATCTAAGGACGTCCAATTGATATGTGAGAGATTAAGGACAGCTCAGAGTCGATAAAAGAGTTATGCTGATAAGAGACGGAGGCCACCAGAGTTTGATATGGGTGAGTCGGTATTCTTGAGAATTTCACCTTCGAAGGGTATTATGAGATTCGGTAAGAAGGCCAAGCTAAGCCCTAAATATATCGGACCCTTCGAGATTTTGGAGAGAGTGGGAGATAAGGCGTATAGGTTGGCATTGCCATCGGACTTGGGGAATGTTCATAACGTCTTCCATGTCTCTGTGCTTCAGAAGTACCACCCGAACCCGGCACATGTGATGAGATATAAGCCGTTGGAACTCAATAAGAGTATGACATATGTTGAGAAGCCGGTTTGGATATTAAACAGAAAAGAGAAAGTGTTACGGAATAAGACAATTCCCTTAGAGAAAGTTCTTTGGCAACATCACACAGTGGAAGAGGCCACATGGGAATTAGAGAACTTGATACGGGAGAAGTACCCCTAACTTTTTGAAGAGTGACTTAGTTCTAATTTGGAAGACCAAATTCCTTGAAGGAGGGGAGGAATGGAAGACTCGTATTTTTAGATGTAAACTTTATGAAATCATGAGTATGGTTATGTATTTACATTGTAAAGCATAAATGATGTAAGTCCATGGATTTGATGTACATACTTGTAACATGAGTTTTTAATGTACACACAAGTTTCATTTTATATGAATATGGAGAAATGGACTTTTATAAGTGATGAATGTGATTGGCACTCAAAATGAGTAGTATGGTAAAATGGAATGAAGTTGTACTTCCATTTAGCTTAGTATGGTATACCTTCGGCTATACCATGAATACACACAAGTTCTAATGTGTATAAAGTATGAATGGATGCCATTTTCAAGTCTTAAAGGTGGTTGGATGAGAAAATGACCATGGCAGCAAATTAAAGATGTTTTGTGTGAAGTTATTGCAGAAAACTGCAGCAAAATCTGGGAAATATGAAGGTCAGATCGATCTCATAGGATGAGAGATCGATCTGAAATAGCCAAAATGCACTTATTTGAGCTATGGAACAAGGCAGATCGATCTCCAATGGAGATAGATGGATCTGCTAAACATTTTGTAAAATGAGGATCGATTCTTAAGACATATAGATCGTTTCCTTAGCTCTCAGGTTGGAACAGATTAATCTCCCCTGGAAGTCGATCGATCTCCTTAAGCTACTGCCTGAGACAGATTGATCTCAAGCTTTCAACAGATCGATCTCATGCATTCAAATTGGAGTGAAAATGAGAGATTTAAGAGGACCAGATCGATCTCATATCTCGACAGATTGATCTCATCAAGTAATTTCTATAAAAAAAGCAGTGAAATCTGTATTTTTTCAAAATAAAACCTTTCCTTTCTATTTTTCACCCAAAACCTAGATTTTATCTCTCTAAAATCAGCCATTTCCAGTAAGAATTGAAGGGGAGCTATTAGATACAAAGTTGTTCATCTTAAAGAAGAGAACAACATAGTTGGGAATCAAAACCTCACTGTTGGTATTGAATGAGCAAGGAACATTTCCCTTTGGAGCAAGAAGAGAAACTAGATTGGTAAGTTTCTAATACTCCAGCCCAAGTACATTTGTCTATTTATTGATTTTAGAGTTGATTGGTATGTATATTGATGGTTGAAACTACCTAGGATGAAATGAAACTGATGTGACCTAGAAAATGGAATGAGTCTAGTGTAAGAAAGTATGATTTGGGTGTGTTGACGATTTAAGGATTATGTTAAGTTGTTATTAGACTAATGTGGATGATTTGAGATAGTTAAATGGAGTTGCATTGTGAGTTTGGGGAAAATTATGGGAAATGAGTATGTAAATGCTTGATAAATGCCATAGTGAAGAAATCAATGAAATATGAACACTATGAACTTAATACCGATCTAATATCGATTTGGAATAAGTTAATATGCCTAAAAGGATCCATAGACTTGAGTCATGGGTAGTGTAATGAAACGTGGCCTGATAAGCGTTAATAGAGACTATAGGTCAAATCGACTATAGTAAGCGTAAGAGTTGGATTATAATGGGCTAAAATGTTGTGAAATACGTTTATATGAAGTTCTAGAGAGTTCGTTGGAGACGAATCGAACCGCACGAGTAAGCAGCTTTAAGGAAGTGGAATCACGCGTCGCGATTCCAGGTAAGGGAATTTTGTAAGTATATAGAGGTAGCTGCTTGTATTTTATAGGTATATAGGGTGTTGTAAAATGCATGCATATTTAGAAATGTGTTTGACGATGTATGGAACAACTATGAGTATTTGTATGAGATTTGGTGGTTTGAAAGGGGTAATATAAAGAAATAGGATAGTAAGGCTAATAATTGTATAAATCATGTGTTTTTGAATGTTTCATAAAACTCAATGCTTGTTTTAGGTAAATAAAAGGATAGGCTGGCTAGTGTTTTATTGATATTGTGGAATGGCACATGTGAGGTGCTAATTATGTTTTGAGATTTGTTTTGAATGTATATGAGCCACCTGTCTTGTCTATGTGATTCAAATTGCGCTGGAGCCTCACTTGCACTAGATTTTGATGTTTTCATTGTATGAAAAGTGCTGGACCTTCGCTCGCACCTTGGTTTGAAACTATGTTGATGATTTATAAATCGTACTAGAGATTCTGCTTGTACGTGGATTTCGAGTGGTTTCGTATGCATATAACCATACTGGAGCTATGATCGAACGTGGTTTCATCATGTTTTCATTCATAAATATCGTACTAGAGCATTGCTCGTATGAAGTGATTTAATGATAATACATGAATCGTGTTAGAGCTTAGCTCGCACGGGTTTTCACACTGTGGTATGTATGATGTTGTGGTGAGGGTAATACAGATTAGTGTTCAGGAACCTAATAAGCCTAATAGACCTCTTGAGTGGGGTGAGGGTAAGGGGCTAGGACCTGACATTAATCCATTCAAGGAACCCAACAGGGCCGGGTAAGGGCATAAGGGGCTTGAACCTGAATCAGGGAACCCAAAAGGGACGAACAAGGCCATGAGGGGCTAAGACCTGGTATTAATAGTACTCCCACGTGCACTTGAGACTATAGAGGTTACACTTAGTATGGGGTAGATAAGACCTACGGCAGGCACCCCCAACCATTATATGGGTCCGCAGAATACGCTGTACCGTGTATATCACATAGAGTAAGATGTACCAGGTGGTTGTTACGTGATGAGTAAGTCTGGCAGAGAATTAACCCACCTTCGTTCCAGCATGATACCCGCACATTGAAATCCGTGTAGTCTGGGATTATTTATGATGTAGTTGACCAACATAGTCCATTGAGATATAGTGACCTGTCTCCTTGCTTATTACATAATACCACATGCTTTGAATACTTGACTGTGATTTTGACTATCCAGGGTAGACCCGAAGGAGGGGTCGAGCCTTGTGGGATTTGGTTTGTGAAATGGTAATGATGTTCGTGGTTGGGAAAACGATTTGTGATGGGATTGTATGTATTGAGAAAGAGATTTGATTTCAAAAGGATGTTTCTTAAATGAATTGCCATTTTCTGTGGGATTTGACGATTGATGATCATGAGATGATTTGTACATGATGATTTTACCATGTTTTGTTTGCCAATTTCCATGATTTAAATACATGATATATGTATACTTATATGGAATAGTTTCAATTCCTTAGGCTCCTATTATAAATGATTTATGCATAACACTATCAGCATGTAGATAGAGCAGTTATCTATCATGCTCGCATTATTACCTTACTGAGTGTGTGGTTGCTTATCCCTCTCTACTTTCGCCCACTACAAAGCGTACATAGCAGCCTAGTGAGGACTGAGGTGTGGTATTTTGGACATCTGCTGCCATCCATCGTTAAGAGGTATACACATGAAGATTCTTTTTGAATCTAAACAATTGTAAAAGCACAGTAGTCATTTTGTATCGTAATGTGGGGGATGTAAAAGTTAGAGAACGTGTTATTTATAACTTAATTGGAAATGAATGACACTTCTTTTGATTTAATTGAGAATAAATGTTGAGTGATGTTTATTTCTACCTCACAGCCCAACTGTGTATTGGTGAGTATGTCTACGACCAGGTAAGGAAAAGGAAAACACGAAAAATTAGTAGTGATTTTTAAACGAATTGGATAAATAGTGTTGTGACAGGACGTGTGTTGCAGGAAGATTGAGAATAAAGCAGATGTGCAGAGCAGTGAGCAGTACAGGGACGTGAATCTCACTGGAGCAATTGTAATAGCAGAGATAGTACATGGCAGTTTAGTGGTAGGAAGATGCTGCCTGCTGTGCTGTGGCTGATTGTGCAAGAGCAGAGGACGAGTGCTGCATAGTGGTATGATTGAAGCAGGAGTCGGTACAACAGAGAATGTTAGCTATAATTTGTTGCATGGCAGGAATGTGGCAGAGCAGTGCATGGTTTTTATTATTTTTATTTTACTTTTAAGTCTTGTTTGCAATAGTCTACGATTTTATCATTAATAGTTTAATGTTATCTTAGTTTAGTATAACTTTTTAATTAGTTAGGTAACCTTTCAATATTTTAATTCATTTGCTTATATTTAAGGTTATTAGATTTTAGTTTAGATCAATTTTTAGTTTCATTCCTTTTTATTCAATTGTGTTGAGTTAATGTATTTTGAAATGACAAAACAAGTTAATTCAATAGTATCAAGATGATATAAAAACATGTTTAGAGGTTATCAGTACCAGAACTTAGAGTTCTGCTGATAAGAGATCGATCTGGCTTATGAGAGATCGATCTCCTGGGTTTTTACTTGATGAGAGATCGATCTCATGAAGGAATGAGATCGATCTGCCAAGCCTTAAACCTTTACAAAGGGATTTAGGTAGAGTGAGATCGATCTGCAAGGGTTAAGAGATCGATCTGGCTAAAGCTAGAGTTGAGAGATCGATCTGGTCTAGGAAGAGATCGATCTCCCTTAAGAGCATAAGACTGTAGATCGATCTGGAAGATCGATCCACACTCAAACAGAGAACTTAAGAGATCGATCTGGTAAGGAAGAGATCGATCTCCTCAAAGTCAGAGAGCTAAGGAGATCGATCTGTGTTGTTGAGAGATCGATCTCCCCACTACGAGACTGCATGGCAGATCGATCTGTAGATCGATCTTGCCTCAAACAGAGAGATTAGGAGATCGATCTGCCTATTCGACAGATCGATCTCCCCCATTATTTTCAAACTAACAGATCGATCTGCTAACCTATGAGATCGATCTCCTTGTGTATTTGTGCTTCAATCTTGCAGGATTTATAACTAAGAGATCGATCTGGCCAAGATGGCAGATCGATCTGGCACTCTACTGGAGGTACCCAACGGCTAGTTTCTGCAAAATCTCAATGGGAAAAACAGCATTTAATGCTCCAACTACCAATCCTTCAGTATTTAACCAAGCATTGAAGACAAAGAGAATAGAGAGACTATTGCTGCACATTCCTAACACTCTCAAGCTTTTAATTCTTTCATTCCTTGTGTCTTCATAGCTCATTTATTGAGATTCATTATATAAGCTTAAGTGCAGAAACTGTATTTTGTCCTACCCACTTTAAAGCTTCATTATGTATTCAACCTTACCTTAAAAGAGAAGAGGATTGTTCCTCAGTGAGAGAAAATTGTAAAAAGGGTGAATACACTTCTATATTGCTAAGGGTAGAGAGGTTATTCCTTAACCTGTAAAAGGAACATTGTAAGCTCTATTGAAAGAGAGAAAGAAAGCACTTGACAAGAAGGTCAAGGAGAGAGGACGTAGGCAAGAGTTTGGCCGAACCTCTATAAACGATTGTGTTTGTTTCTCTCTTCCCTACTTTGCATTAAATTGTTTAATTTCATTATTGCACAATATTATTTTCTGATTGATATAAGATTAAATTAAAATTTGCCATTATTGTTAGTAAACCGATTCACCCCCCCTCTCGGTAGAGCCAACAAATTGAAATTTTAATTAAATTATTTTCTAGCATATATTTAGGATTTATTTAATTCTCAAGCATCACTTAGAGTAGATTTTCTCTTTAATTTAGGTATTTTAGTAAGTTAGTAATTAATTATTGCTTTATATATTTTAATTTTATTTCATTAGGCCATAGGTTAGATTATTTTGCATTAAATTAAATACATGAAATTTTATTTTCATATTAGAATTTTTCAGTGTTATTTATTTTATTTTACATTCTCTTATATTTGCATCTTAGTCTATATTTTCAAAAAAAATTTCAATTTTGCCCAAAATTGCTCAAGTGATATCTCCTCCCCCAAACTTAAAGTGCACAGTGTCCTCAGTGTGCAGATAATATAAACATTTAAGCTCAAGAACAAAGTACTCCCCTTTCTGATGATAACGACGAACAACTGAAGCTTGATTGAAAACTTAAAACTAGAAAAGAAATCTGCAAAAGAAACAAAGAAAGAAAAAGAAAAAAAAAGAAAAGAACTGTGCAAAGCGAAAAGAAAAACACAACCACTTCAAATGCAACTGAAGAACACAACACTCAGCAGCAGGGCGAAGAGGAGGAGGATTAACCAGAGTGGTGATAGAATGTTGACAGTTAACTCCTCCTTAGCTCTATCTACTTCCCTCAT
Source organism: Firmiana major (assembly GCA_033439115.1). Lineage (NCBI taxonomy): Eukaryota > Viridiplantae > Streptophyta > Magnoliopsida > Malvales > Malvaceae > Firmiana > Firmiana major. The sequence continues at coordinate 38,057,938 of CM065909.1, forward strand.
TCGTTCAGATTTCTTATGCTCAAGCCTTATATCCTCCATCCTAAAACAATCTTGAGAGTCATCAGGAAACTTCAAAGGTTTGAAAACATTAAATGTTACCTCCTGATTTAGGACTCTCATGGTTAATTCCCCCTTCTGCACATCAATTATCGTCCGACCAGTAGCTAGGAAAGGTCTGCCTAAAATAATGGGGACTTCCCTATCTTCCTCCATATCTAGTATAATAAAATCTGTAGGGAAAATAAACTTGTCCACCTTTACTAAGACATCATCAATGACCCCCTTTGGATATTTAATGGATCGATCTACTAGCTGAAGGGTCACTGTAGTGGGCTTGACATCCCCTATTCCTAATTTCTGATAAATAGATAAAGGTATCTGATTTATACTAGCTCCTAAATCACACAAAGCTCTACCAAAGAACATATTTCAAATCGTACAGGGTATGGTAAAACTCCCAGGATCTTTGAGCTTGGGGGGTAGTTTCCTCTGAATAATTGCACTACATTCCTCAGTTAAGGCCACCATCTCATAATCTTCCAATCTTCTCTTCCTCGAGAGGATATCCTTTAAAAGCTTCACATACCTTGGCATTTGCTCTAAGGCATCGCGAAAGGAATGTTGATGTGAAGTTTCTTAAAAACCTCAAGGAATTTGGAAAATTATTGATCGAGTTTTTGATTCTAGAACCTCTGAAGAAAAGGTACGGGTGGTCTAACTGTAGAGGATGTAGTGGAAACATGTGTAGTATCAGAGGACAAGGAAGGCTATGAAGTAGAAGAAGAAGGTAAAGAAGAGGAAATGCCTATCTTTGATTCCTTTGTAGCCTGATTTTCATTTTGTTCCTGCTCTTTCTGAGCTGCTTCGTTAGAACCTATGGGTTTATCAACCATAGGCTGTTCAGGTCCTAACTTAACTTGTGACTCATCTAGCTCTCTCCGCTCCTAAGGGTGATGGATTTCACATATTCTTTACCCTCCATTTGCCTAACAGGATTAGCTTCAGTGTTACTAGGCAGGGTCCCTTGAGGACTTTGGCTAAAAGCATTTGCTATTTGTCCCATCTGAACCTCTAAGTTCTTAATTGAAGCAGCTTGATTTTGTAGGATCGTTGAGAACATCTTCTCTAGTGTAGGCTTCTTCTCAGCTGCTGGTGCATGAAAATGTTGTGGCTACATATGTGGTGGTTGATGAAAATGAGGTGGATGGGGATGATTAGGTGGATGGTGTGTAAATGGATGATATGGTAGATGGTGTGGAAATTGATGATGTGGTGGTACATGAACCGATGAAGCTTGAAAACCAGGGGATCCTACAGATATAGAGTTAGAAGATTGCCCTTGATTTTGGCTCCACGAAAAGTTAGGATGGTTCCTCTACACTAGATTGTAGATATTTGAAAAGGGGTTGTTCGGTTGCTTTTGAGATGGGGCAACATACTGAACCGATTCTAAATTAAACAGACACCTATTTGCAGAGTGTGTACCACCACACATATCACAGAAAAGAAAAGGACTTTGGATAGAATAAACAGGATTAGGACTGGTAGAAGGATTATGCTGGGTACTGAGCGACTCTACCTTTTTCGTAAGGTTAGCTATTTGAGAGGTTAAGGTAGACAGCGTGTCGAGCTCATAAATACCCGTCGACTTCTTAGGTAATTACCTCTCTGAAGACCATTGGTAGTTGTTAGCAGCCATCTTGTCTAACAACTCGTAAGCTTCCTCCTCTGTTTTACACATTAGCGCTCCACCTGCAGTAGCGTCAACAATGGTCCTATTTTGGCTTGTAAGTCCATTATAGAAGGTCTAGACTTGCAGCCATAAAGGTAGGCCATGATGAGGGCACTTCCTAAGAAGCTCCTTATATCGTTTCCATGCTTCGTAAAGAGTTTTCGAATCAAATTAGGCAAAGGAAGATATATCACTACGGAGTCTGGCCATTTTAGAGGGAGGGAAAAACTTAGCTAGAAATTGATGGGCTAACTCATCCCATGTAGAAATGGATCCTGGAGGCAAGGAGGTTAACCAGTGTCGTGCCCTATCCCTAAGTAAGAAAGGGAATAATCTTAGCCTAAGCGCATCATCAGATAATCCATTGTGCTTGAACGTGTTGCACAGGTCCAGGAATTGCCCGAGGTGAGCATGTGGGTCATCGTGCGGATGCCCATTGAACTGTAAAAAGGTCTGGATCATCTGGAGGATGGAAGGCTTAATTTCGAAATTGTTAACAGGGACAGCTGGTGGCCTAATGCCGGTATAATATCCTCCAATAGTCAGCATTACATAATCTCCAACGGTCCTAATTTCCCTATTTTTCACGATGATGTTTTGCAGCGGAGCTATAAATTTCCTAAAATCCTTTCGAATTTTTCTAAGTGTTCATTTAATTTCAGGATCTAAAGGAAACCAATCATAACTTCTGGCTCTACGCATGCAAGCATTAAAAAGTCCTTAGAATTTTTTTTTTAATTAATTATGAGAAAATTTAACTAACCTAAGTAAGGCTCTAAATATTTACAACCTAAAATATTTACAAGCTAGAATTACACCTAAGCATAATTTCACCGATATTAATTACTGGCTAATTAAGACTTCCCCGGCAACGGCACCAAAAACTTGGTACGAACTAAACGTATTATCCGCAAGTGCATGGGTCGTACAAGTAATAATGGGATTTGAGTCCCGAGTTATCGTCCCACAAAGAAGTTGATTAGCCTAATTAACTACCGGTTAATCTTATGCTAAGTATATCCTAGCAAATTATGAAGTTACAATAGGTGATCAACTACGGCTAATTAAAATTACTGGAAAACAATAACAATAAAATAAAGAAAATTAAACAAAGCTAAGATTACTTACAGTGCTCCAAGCAATTAAAAGCAAGAACCTACAAAAATAATTAAAACAGTTAAAAATTAATTAACGCAAATTAAACTAAAATGCAAATATGAAATTAACAAAACAAGATTAATTAAAATAAAATTAAACAAACCTAAAATAAAAAATGCATGCAATAAAACTAATTAATAAAAATGAAAATTAAGCTAACCTAAAATTTAATGAAATAAAATCCTAGAAAAATTAAGAAAATAACTACAAGTCTAAATGTCTAAAGTATTAATTCTAAATTAATCCTAATTATCACTAATTACTACTTTAAAAATAAAATCTAAATAAAACTATGACTAACATGCAAATTAATTTAAAAAAAAATCTAACTAAGCTAACCAATGAAATTGAAATTAATCTATCTAAATTGCATGAAAATGAGTTAAATAACTAAAGTCCAAATTTGCCAAAAATGGCCTTAAACAAAATAACACAGCTGGCCTCGTGGTCCCTCCATGCACTGTTACTGTGCATGTTCTTCTCGGTTTGTCTAGGTAATGTCTGCTCTTGCTCTCTGTTCCGTCCTTTTCTGCTATTGCAGCACATTCCTCGGCATGCCCAGCTTAGCTCCTGGTCTGTCCTGGTCTACTGTCCTGGCACCAACGCACATCCTACTTTTGTCGTGCTTCTGCTCCAGGTGCTAGCCTTGTGCATACTCTGATTGCTGTTTCCAGCACTGCAGCGGCCTTCTCTACTTCGATCAGCTATCATCCTTCAGCAATCAATAAGGATTGACCAGCCGTATACTAATCACTGCAGCAAGGTGTCCGTAAACTGCAGCTCCTGGAACCCGCACCTCACAAGAACACTGCTTCAGTAGCTAACCGATGCCTCAACAGCCATAAAGGTAGCACACATTCCAGGTAAAATCATAGTTCATCACCAGCAAAATGCAAAACAACAAAAGAAGAATAAAGGAAAAGCTAAACAGGCTAATAGATCTCTAAAGGAAACTAGAAACTTGAGGATTATAAAATTCAAGGTTAATGTACACTTAATGAAGTAGAAAACTAAAACTGAAAAGGTAAATAAATAACTAGCAAATAAAGCATAAAACTGCAACGTTAGCTAAACCTGAGCTTGATAATGCAAGCTCTACACTGATAACACTTCAGATGCTACCAGCCACGACCCTTCTCAGTAGTTCAGTACTAATGTAAGCAACCTACAATGAACCTGCAACCAGACAACGAATCATTAAAACAGAATAATCACATATAGAGACAATGAACAGGGTAAAACAGAGAAGAAAGCTCTTGCTATTGTTGCTTAGCTCTTCACCGGCGTTGGTTCTTGCTTCAAATGGCAAATGAAATCTTAAACTGAAACTGATAAGAACAATGAACTATGGAAATACAAGATCCCTTGCTAGTACATTGCTTCTCTCTTGGCCAGCCACTATCAACAATCCCATTGCTTCATGCTCGATTATCTTGCTCAGTTCTGCCCCACACTTCCAATCGGAATCATAATACAGAAACTATATTGACAAAAATGAAATTTTTCAAGAAATCAAAAAACCATGAATGCTAAATGATCACTGGACAATAAAAAAAAAATTCAAACATAAAGAAAGCTAAATGGACACAACGGTTTAATGAAGAAGAAATAACATTGAAAAAAATTAAATCAACAAAAGAGTAAACAAAACTTATGTAAACCGAGAGCAACTATAGAAATCTAAGCTTTTCATAAAGAAAATAGAAATTAACATAAACAGTAACTAAAACAAAAACAAAAAATGCTAACGGGAAAGCTTTTACAGAAACAAGAAAAAAAAAACTATTCTAAACTATATTAACACTACTCCTACTCCTAAATTGCTCTACCCTAAATTCTACCCTACTTCTACCCTACTTCTTTTTTTTCAATTGCCATCATGTTCTATTTATACACACACTTAAGAGTACAATGGTAATTTTTCCATCCTAGATGAGTTGGCATTGTTTGGCCACTTGTCTTCATTTTATTTGCTGCAGAGTAGATATTTTCACGTCACTCGTCTTTTTGTCCAATTAGTTGTGCGATGTGGCCCGACGTGTGTCTTCCAAAACGTTGGCTCGGTGTCCGTCGATCTTATCGTTTAGAATGGAATAAAATACGGACACCTGGCATCACGCGTTTCCAGACGACTTGTGCCTCGGTCTGTAAATTGGAAGTGGTCCAATCTCCTTTAGCTCATTTTCAGCCCAATTTTGTCTGAAACGACTGAGTTTTATCAGGATTTAATTTACCTGCACATTAAAGAATTTTAATTAATTAAGGGGATAATTAATAAAAAAAATATGGGGATTTAAATAATTAATTAAGAAATTAAGCACAAATAATTCTATTAAAAATAGAATTATCATGCTCCACAACAGAGCAGTAGAGGTTTGGGGTACGATTGTGAGCTGGATCATTTACGATAGTTCCAGAAGTTTAGACCTTCATCATTTAGTAGGGTCAAGACTTAGTCGCTGCTGAGAATTGGATCTGAGAGATGAAGAAGTTATATGGGTTCTTTGAGTGTAATATGACTGACATGGTCACATTTGTTGTGTTCCTACTGAAGGGAGTGGTAGAGCATTGGTGGAAGTCCACCAGACCGATATTAAGAGCCTAACATACAGAGATCAGTTGGGAGATATTTTTGGATGCCTTCAAGAGATAGTTTGTTCCAAATACGGTGCAGTGGAGACTGCAGGCCGAGTTTTTGAGGTTAAGCCAGGGGAGTCAGTCGGTGGAGGAGTATGAGATGAGATTTATATTCTGGGAAGGTATAACCCCGACATTATGTATAGTGAGACTAGGAAGGTCTGTAGATTTGTTGATTGACTAAGACCGGTACTACGATCTAGATTGGTCCTACTAGATATTACTACATATGAGAACCCAGTGCGTAGGGCGCAACTTTGTAAGCAGGACTTTGAGAGGAATGCCTTTGAGTTAAAGAAGGTTAGTCGGAGCCGAGATAGAGAGAAAAAGAGGTCAGTTAGAGATAGAGGTTTCAATTATCGATGAGGGAGGAGACTCTTCAGAAAGAGACCACGGATTGAGACGGTGCGTAAAAGACCTGTTAGACCTACTGCATATCCAGCCATAGCTCTGACGAAGGGTGTTGTTATTGGAGGACAGAGGCCTACTATTGAGCAGTGTAGTAGATGCGACTGATATCATGGCAGTAGACCTTGTCCGATGACTCCCATAATATGTTTTCGATGTGGGAAACCAAGGCATATTGCAAGAGCTTGCCCAGAGTGGATTAAACTTGCCCCACAGAAGGGTTAGGAGCCAGAGAGAGCTCCAGTCGATACATCTACTCTGAGAAGGAGAGCGGCAGCTGAGGAGAAGGGGGAAGCATGTGGTTAGTTGAGGGTGAGTGCATACTTTGGACCAGGGCACAGCTGATGCTTTATTGGATGTAATTAGAGGTAACATCCTAATTTTTTATCTTGAAGCATATGTTTTAATTGACCCTGGTGTCACGCATTCATTTGTATCGCCTTCATTTGCATGTAAGTTAGCGAAACATGTAGAGTGTACACCTTTAAGTATGATGATATTGATTAGTACGCCTATGGATAACAATCAGTTAGTTGAGTATGTGTTTACTGATTGCAAGCTAAAAGTAGGGGAAAATGATATGGTAGTAAATCTAATATTGTTAAGTATGAGCGATTTTGATGTAATCTTAGGAATGGATTGGTTATCTACAAACCATGTTGTTTTAAATTATTACGCTAAGACAGTTATGTTTCCTAACCCTGAAAAAATATATTGTAAAGTTTATAAAAAAGAAATGAAAGTAGTAGTTACTGTTATAATAAATAATATGTTATTTTAACTGAGAAATCAAAATGTTGAAGGTTTCATTACGTATGTGGTTGATACTGATAAGGCACATCCAAAGTTGGCAGATATTCCTATGGTTAGTAAGTTCCTAGATGTCTTTTCGAATAAACTGCCAAGGTTACCACCAGACAGAGAGATGAAGTTCTATATAGATTTGGTGCCTGGTACTGAGCCTATTTCGAAACCACTGTATCGCATGGCCTTAGTTGAGCTTGAGGACCTCAAGAGATACTTGAAGGAGCTGTTGGATAGGGGGTTCATCGGACTGAGTGTTTCGCCTTGGGTAGCATCGGTTTTGTTTGTGAAGACGAATGATGAAAGCCTCTGGTTGTGTATAGACTACAATTTGTTGAATAAGGCTAGCATCAAGAATAGGTATCCCCTTCCACTTATAGATGACTTGTTGGATCAGCTTCAGGGAGTGTAGGTCTTTTCTAAGATTGATCTAAGGTTTGGGTACCATCAGTTGAGAGTTCGGAGTGGAGATGTACCCAATACAGCATTTCAGACTCGATATGGCCATTATGAGTTCTTGGTAATGCCATTCAAATTGACAAATGGTCCCGTAACTTTTATGGCTTTGATGAATAATGTGTTCAAGCCATACTTGGATCAATTTGTTATCGTCTTTATCAATGACATTTTGGTGTATTCGAAGTCTCAAGAGGAGCATGAACAACACATGAGGATTGTATTACAAACTCTCTGAGGGAAGGAGTTGTATACTAAACTCAGTAAGTGTGATTTCTGGTTGTCAGAGATCTCGTTTTTGGGAAACGTTGTGTCGAGAGATGATGTATCAGTAGATCCATCAAAGATTGAGGCTATAGTTCAGTGGGAATAGTCGAGGACAGTTACCGAGAATAGGAGTTTCCTAGGTTTAGCAAGATATTATCGGAGATTCGTTAAGGGATTTTTTAAGTTGGTTGCTCTATTGACACGTCTCACTTAAAAGAGTGTTGCATTCATGTGGGACAAGGATTATGAGAGGAGTTTTCAGGAGTTTTAGTGTCGATTGGCCATTACTCTGATTCTCACTATTCTTACCTGCTTATGAGGTTTTTCATTGTATATCGATGCTTTGCATCAGGGACTAGGCTGTGTATTGATTTAAGATGGAAGGGTAGTTGCTTATGGATCCAGGCAGCTGAAGCATCATGAGAACAACTAGCCGACCCATGATTTGGAGTTGGCAACAGTAGTGTTTACATTGAAGATATGGCGCTGTGAGAAGTTTCAGATATTTACTGATCACAAAAGCCTCAAGTATTTGTTCTCGTAGAAGGAGCTAAACATGAGACAGAGAAGATGGCTAGAGCTTCTGAAGGACTACGAGTGTGAGATACTTTATCATCCAGGTAAGGCTATTGTTGTAGCTGATGCTTTGAGTAAGAAGAGTTTTGGGATGGTATCATATATGATGGCCAGGGAACACGAGTTGCTAGAGCAGTTTTCTAGCCTCAGTTTGGATGTTGTACCTTTTGACATGGATACGGACTGTGTGATAGCTAGCCTACGGTTGGAATCGGATCTGTTACACAGGATCAGACAGGCTCAGTAGATTGATCTGTATTGCATTGATATGACTCGTCAGATGTAGAAGGGCACAGTGACTAATTTCGAGTTGAGTTCTAATGGATTATTGAGGATCAGAGGTAGGCTGTGTATTCTCGAGGACATAGAGCTTAGGAGATTGATTTTGTCAGAAGCTCATTCTTCGAGGTACACATTGCATCCGGGGAGTAACAAGATGCATTAAAACCTCTGGAAGGTGTATTTGTCACGACCCAAATTACCTAAAAATCGCTACAAATTTTTTTTTCGCTTTTTCTATTCTCCTTACCCATCGTGAACAGTTCCACTACTAACAGTTGGGCTATGATTCGGTGTTAGTCACCTCTTCCCTATTTATCATTCAATTTTCATAATTTATTTACATATCAATTTATTTAAACTAAATACATCCCCAATATTACATCATATACAGTACTGTGCATCTATATGTTCAGATACGAAATTATATAAATGTGTATACCTGGTCTTAATAAGAAGCAGCGGATAACCGAATTGCGAAGCTATTGTCGCTCTCTTCTACTGAGTGTACCCTGTGGGGTGGAAAATGAAAGGGTGAGCGAAACGTGCTCAGTAAGGCAATAATATAAGCAGGTAGATAACTATACTATATACGTGCTGATAATAGTATGATATAAAAATCGTTTATATTTGGAGCATGAGATATGACTAAAACGATGCCATATGAATGTATATCGTATAGAAGAAATCATGAAGTTGCATATAAAATCAACATGGAAATTCCTCATGTATGACATCTCATGCTCGTCACATCAAAATCTATTAGTTTCATCGTAAATCCTTCACCTTAAAAACTTATTTGTTTAAATCAAAACTCATCACATCAAGGCTAAACCCATCACTCGGGAATACCTTGATTCATAAAATCAGATCTCTTTTTAAAAGCATAAATCGGGACTACCCCTCCATCGGGTTTGTCCTGGTCTATCTAGACCGTATGATATCACGTGAGGCATGTAGGTTACTGTATGAAAAAAGAGGACTATGGCCATACTATGTCCCTGTGATCCCAGGCACACGGATCCCGGCGTGTGGGGCATCACAACTGCAACGGGAGGTGGGGTCAAGTCCTACCCGCCAGAATATCGAGTAACATCGTAGTCATCATGACTGCATGGTACAGCGTACTCTGTGTGACATACACGGTACATCGTACTCCGTGAACCCATATCATAGTCTGGGGGTGCCTGCCATAGGTCTTAGCCAGCCCAATACTATGTCGATAACCAACCCATGTCTCAAAGTTTACGTGCGAGTATCTCAACTCTCTGCGACACACAGTCTACAAGAGGCTTCCGCACGACTATATGCATGTCAACTCGCGTCTAGTGTGAGCGAAGCTCCAACACCACGCTATGCATATCATGATATCTAAAATCGCGTGCGAGCGAAGCTCCAGCACGGTGTTATGCACACACAAATTTCTCGTACGAGCAATGCTCCAGTACGGCTTTTCATGAGAATCAAATCAGTAAACTTGAGTGCGAGAAAGACTCCAGCACTCTTTTTACTTGTATAAATACGATAGGTGGCTAGATTTTGACAAAACATCTTTAAAAATGATAACCGGTACAAACCGGTACCCTTTCGTATAGTTCACGAAATCAATAGCCAACCTATATTCGTATATGCTTAAATCAGAACAATATAATCATATACAATATTAAAATCATGAAATTCATGCAATTTCATAGCCTTACTACCCTTTTTGAAATTTTCCTAACTGGGGGCAAAATGGTCATTTTTCACTACTTCCAAATTTTTATCGTAAAAATTATTATTCTGTTTTTGGGTAGCCTAATGAATTTAACGTACTGTAAATACCCTCAAAATTACGTACAGCTACCTCTAAGTGCTCATAAAATTCCCTTACCTGGAATCGCGCGTAGACTTAGCTTATCTCGAAGCTACCGAACCTCTCGGTCCAAGTGCGCGCCAAACAAAGATACGTCACTGCATATAACCACGTAATCGAGGTTAATTCACTTATCTCGATCAGTATATCGCATCTACTGACCAACTTTAAAGTATTGGGCCCTATTTACCCTATTTGGTCTCGGCCCATTTCAGCCCTTTTATATTTATTAATTCCCTTCTTCGGGTATACCGGGCTTATGCGGTTTACTAATAATTATCGGGCTTCGATCCAAGTTCATTGGATAGCCCGTATACCATTTACGGCAATTTATTGCAATTACGAATTAATATTCCTTCCTATGTGAAATTAATCCGTAATTCCGTAAAATACTTAAAATCGATATTTAAAGAAATCTTAATGCCGAATTTAAATCGTACTTACCCGATACGATGCGGGGTACGAAGATCAGAGCTCGATCGGCTCTCGTTCGGTCTCCGTCGTAAAACTGTATAATTAGGTAAATCCGGATTATTTTCCATTAAAATAATATTAAATTAAATTCCGAAATTCACCCGTAGGTCAATATCGACCCTCGGTCAACTTACCCGAACCTCGAGTCGTCCCCCGAAAATTTTCTTTCTCTTTTTCCCTTCTTTTCCTTTCTTTTCTTTCCTTTTCTTTCCCCTTTTCCTTCCTTTTCCTTCCCTTTCCTTCCCTTTCCTTCCAGCAAAATGGCACCGTTTTTGATCTCCTCACTGCCTCTTGCCGTCGTCGGCGGTTCCGGCGGTCTTACCGGCCAAGACCGGTACCAAAATGACCGGCTTCCTCCCTTGAACACACTGGTACCCTTCTTTCCGGCCCAGGTGCGGTGGTTCGCCGACGATCACCTCTTCTCTCCCTCGGGATTCCGGTGCTCGGATCGGGCTACTCCGGCCACCTGGCGGCTCGGTTCCGGTGCTCACGTGTTCACCGGAGTCCGCTCTTCCTCCTGGCAGCTTCGTCGGACGCTGAACGTCGCCGGTGGGTGGGATTCGACAGTGGGTTTCTCTCGGTCGGCTATCGGGTTCCGTTTCTCTTTTTCGGTTTTTTTGATTTCCAGCTCTTTTTTTTTTTACTATTATTTAACTATTTACTTTATTATTAAACTAATCATTAAAATAGTCAAAAAATCTGAAAATATCTACAAAAAATATTATTTTATTCCACCAATTTAATTAAATTAAATTAAATTAAATTTATTTAGTTTTTAAATTATTTTTCCGGTATAATTCCTCCGTATTTTCGGGATATCATCCCGGTGACTTTTCGGTATTTTTAAAAATTCCGGATCTTGATCAATTTGACTCGAAATTATAAAATTCCCCATTATTGATCAAGAAATCCTAATTCCTTATTTTTAATTAAATTTCTCTTATCGTATTTATCCCGAATTTCGGTCTTTTGATTGTTTTACCCTTACACTTGTTTCGGAACCAAATTAACCTAACTTTCCTTCATACATCCACCATATTTCCTTATTTAATTTTCGTATTTTCAGTTAACTTCATTCTGATCATTTTCGTTTGATCAGTGGTCATTTCGACTCGTATTTAATTATTTTCGACGTCCACCGATATTCCAATTTATTTTGCTTCACAAATTTAAATTAGTCAACGCTCTTCTTATGATTCGATGAATATATATATACGTGTACATCGCGTGAATCATAAGGAAATACATCAACAGATAATAAAAGTGGGTCTTACAGTATTGGTGGTCGGGTATGAAGAAGGATGTGGCAAATTTTGTGACGAGATGTCTCATTTATCAGTAGGTGAAGGTAGAGCAATAGAAGCCTGCAGGGTTATTGCAACCTCTTCCTATACTGACATAGAAATAGGAGCATATCACCATGGATTTTATAATAGGTTTACCGAGGACCCGCAGGAATCACGACGCTATATGGGTGATCGTTGATAGACTTACGAAGCAGCCCACTTCCTCGCTATGAGAGCTACCGATACTCTGAGTTCATTAACAGAGTTGCATGTTGTAAGACCCGTATTTTTACATGTAACCCTTATGGTTCCCTATGTATACACTTATTAATGTATATGAATCATAAGTAATGTAAGGTCTGTAAATTCGATGTACACACTTGTTATATGGATTCGTGATGTACACGTAAGTTTCATTAAGTATGAATAATAAGAAATTAACCTTTTGATGTGATAAAAGTGTATTAAATGCAAAATGAGTAGTGGGGTAAATGGAAATAAAGTTAACTTTGAGAATTTGAGTGAAAAATGGCTAAGTATGGTTGTAGGACAAGGGGAGATCGATCCCCAATGTAAGGAAGATCGATCTTAGAGGCAATTTGAAGAAAGAAGTCGATCCTCAGTCTAAGCAGATCGATCCCCTTAAGCCTTGGCCTGAAGCAGATCGATCTCATTACCCTGCCAGATCGATCTATGAAGCTCTCGGCCTGGTAGAGATCGATCTCATGTTCTTCGATAGATCGATCTCCTAAGCTTGAAAACTTATTGCAGGAAGGCTAAAAATAGCTGCAGATCGATCCTTCACTTATGGAGATTAATCTTGTCAAGGCAATTTCTATAAAATAGGGCCTGCTGAACTATAATTCTCGGGAGAACATCAAACCTTTCATTTTAAACCAAGTAACCTAGCTTTTCACCATAGGAAACCATCACTTTTCATGCCAAATTGAGAGAGGTTGGTTTAGGAAAGTTGTTCATAGTGAAGAGGAGAATAACTTAGTCCAAAAACAAGTGGTGAAACTATTTGATTGAAGCAAACAAGGTGATTTCTCCAAATTCAGCCAAAAGGATAAAAGTCCATCTAGGTGAGATTTCAATGCACCAATCTCATGTATATTGAGCTATACAATTTTATAAGTTAATTGGTGTATATATTGTTGATTTAAACATCTTAGAACATGCTTAATCTTCATGACCTATATATGGTGAAATGTGAGAAAAAAGATGAGAAAGTTGAGTAGGCATGGATTTAATGATGATTTAAGCATAAATGGATGTTATTAAGCATATATACATGATTGTATAATGATTTGATGAAGTCCATGTGTTAGAACTAGAAATGGCTAAAATTGAGTATATGTGGTGTTCGATGAAATGCCACAATGAAGTGAAAATCATGAACTTGAGGTATTATAAGCGTAATATCGGTTTAATACGAATCAATAGACTCAAGGGGTTTGAAAGATTCTCGAAAATGAGTTGAATACTCGAAATGGAATTGTGAAAGGATAAAGTCCCATAATGGTATACATGGCCAAATGCATTGATTTTAAAATCTTGCAAGTGAAATGAAGTATATGACAATACACTAATGTGTATAATACACAATTTCAACTCTAAAGGATATCGCTGGAATCGATAGAGCGGATTACGAGAAGTGAGAATCGAAGGAAAATGATACAAGCGGGATTCGAGGTAAGGGACTTATGCGAGCTATAGAGATAGCTATACGTATGTTTTCTCACCTATTGTGTGCGAATGTTCACGATGAGTATATAGATATTGGTATACCTAAGTAGAAAACTAAGTTTGAGAATAAGTCTATAGTATTAGTTGCATGACTTCTATGATTGTTGTGAAAAGAGGTTTTTGCAAATGTTTTGAGAATGAATAACAATAGACGTGCTCTTGGTTTGATAATTTACATGAAATGCTTTTAGAAAATGATTGAAGGGTGATTTGCCCTCTCACTCATGATTATACATGGAGCCCCTTCTATTTCTTTTCTGTGTAAAATCTTGCTAGAGCATGAGAGGCAATGATAGATTGACCAGTCTAGCTCGCACATTATTTTTAAAGGGATTTTGAGAGAAAGCAAAAGAGTGCTCGATGCCTCGGGTGATGATGTGTGTTCTAATCGAGATGCTCGCACTAGATTTTGGGAACCATGTTAAAGCCTTCAAGTATTGCTGTGTGTATTGTTCTGACTATGCTCTCATGTAAATTCTAGTAATGTCGTTCTTGATGCCTCAGGTATACTGTGTGCCTTACAATGAGTTGCTCACATGAGGTTTTTATGATTGTACTGTGTGTTGAGTAAAACCGTGTTAGAGTCGTCATGTATTGTTGTGTGTCTTGCATTGACCTGCTCACACGAGGTTTATGAATATGATGTGATGAGTATAAAATCATGTTTGAGCCATCGTGTGCTGCTGTGTGTCTGACACTGACATGCTCGCACGACATTTTGAGCCAACAAAAATGGGTGATAAGGGTCTATGGGAGTACGATGTACTGTGAGCATTAGCCATGGGGTACGATGTGTGCTAGCACTAAAATTTATATATGTTTAGAACCCTTTTTACTTAGTTATTTGATTTGTTTTTTGCTATATTAGGTATGTTTTATGTGTTTTGTGCCTCTGTGCAGGAAAAAGAACAATATGGAGAAGTTAAAGCTTTTGGAGCTGATTCTGATGATTCTATGAAGAAGTGAAATTGCAGGATGCTGATTGTGACTTATGTTGCTGCAATAGAAGAAACTGGACAGTGCAGAGCAGATCTGGGGAATCAATACCATTGTCGCAGCATAGCAGTCTGATTAGGGCAACACTATTTTTTCATGTGGCATTCCGTGTTTTAGTTCTTGGGAACCTTATAAATAGTCTTTTTATCAGAATATCGAAAGAGGCTGCGGCAGAAGGCTTCAGGATTGATTTAGCTCCATAGAAACTTCATCTTTTACATCTTTTTCGATCAATGTTTATTCTAAGGATGATGATTTGGAATTATTGGATGTTTATCATGATTTCTAAGAACTAAACTCCTTTTTCCTAGAATCGATGTAGCCAACTTTGGGCAGATTGCAATTATTTTGTGATATTGTTTGGATGATCTCTGTAAGACCCCGTATATGTATAATGGTAATGTGTGTAATTGGATCAAATAATATGAATGGACTTGTAATGTAAAGTATGATTGATGTAAGTCCATGGATTCAATGTATGTATGTGTAATATGAATTGTAACGTACATACAAGTTTCATTGAGTATGAATATGAAGAAACGAGTTCTGGCAAGTGATGGATGTGATTGAAACTCAAGATGAGTAGTGTGGTAAAATGGAATGGAGTTATGCTTCCATTCGGTTCTATGCAGCATACCTTGGGACATACAATGAATGCACACAAGTTTCAATGTGCATAAGGTATGAATGGATGCCATTTTCAAGTTACAGAGGTGGATGGATGAGAAAATGGCCATGGCAATAGATTAAGGATGTGTTGGTATGAGTTGCAGCAAGGAAACTGCAGGAAATCTGGATAAACATGAGGCCCAGATCGATCTCATAGGATGAGAGATCGATCTGGAAGAGCCGTAATGCTTTTATTTGGGCGAAAGAATAGAGCAGATCGATCTCCAATAGAGCCAGATCGATCTCCCAAAGCATTCTGTAGTGAAAAGATCGATCCCCAAGCACCTAGATCGATCTACTTAGCTCTCTGTTTGGGAGCAGATCGATCTATGCTTCGACAGATCGATCTCATGCCTAGACAGATCGATCTCATGCTTCGACAGATCGATCTCAGGCTTAAAAATGCCGTGAAAAAAGAGGGATTTTAAGGGACCAGATCGATCTCCTCTTGGACCAGATCGATCTCCTCAAGCTAATTCTATATAAGGAGGGCTGAAAATCAAGAAATCTTGGGGAAAAACACTTATCTTCCAATTCTAACCCAAAAACCTAACTTTCCCTCTCTAAAATCAGCCATTTCCAGCAAGAATTGAAGAGAGACCATTAGAGGCAAATTTGTTCCTATCAAAGAGAAGAACAACATAGTGTGAAGGCATTGTTCCATTGTTGGTATTAAAGGAGTTAAGGGCATTGCCATTTGGAGCAA
Organism: Firmiana major; assembly: GCA_033439115.1. Classification (NCBI taxonomy): domain Eukaryota; kingdom Viridiplantae; phylum Streptophyta; class Magnoliopsida; order Malvales; family Malvaceae; genus Firmiana; species Firmiana major. The sequence continues at coordinate 38,073,990 of CM065909.1, forward strand.
GAGGAAAGATCATATTTGGTAAGATTCTAACACTCCAATCCAAATACATTGTCTATTTAATTGATTTTGGAGTTGTTTGGCATGACTATTGATGGATAAATTATCTAGGGATGTGGTGGAATTGGTGTAACCTAGAAAACCTAGAATGGGTATGATATGAGAATAATGGGTTGAATGAGTTTATGATTTATGGGCATGCTAAAGTGTTAGGGAGATGATGCTTATGATTTTAGATGGTTAAATGAGATTACATTGTGAGTTGGAGGAATTGTGAAAATGGGTATGTATATGCTTGATAAATGCCATAGTGAGGAAATTCATGGAATATGAACACTATGAGCTTAATGTCGATTTAATATCGATTTTGAATAAGTTAATAGGCCTAAGAAGATCCATAGACTCGAGTTATGGGTAAAGTAATGAAACGAGGCCATATAAGCGTTAATAGAAGCTATAGATTAAATTGACTATGGCAAGCACAAGGGTTGCATTGTATGGATCGAATATAATGCGGGATACGACTTTGTGCAGTCCCGAAGAGTTCGTTGAAGACGAATCGAACCATACGAGTAAGCTGCTTAAGGAAGTGGAATCACGCATCGCGATTCCATGTAAGGGAATTTTGTGAGTATATAGAGGTAGCTGCTCGTACTTTGAACTTGTGGGTGAATATTGGGTGTTGTATGAAATGCATGGTTGCTCAATTAAATGGTTGATGGTATTCGTGAATGATGATGAGTATATGCGTGGTTTTGGATTTGAAGTGGATTTTATGAAATGGGATACTAAGGCTAATAATTGCATGAATCTAATGTTTTGATGTTTTTCCAAAACGAATTGCTTGGTTTTAAGCAAGCTTGTAGATAGGTCGGCTAGTATTGTATTGTTGTTGTCGAAAAGCATTTGTGAGTGCTAAACCCGATTTGCCGGGATTGATAAATTGTATATGAGCCGCCTATCACATTTGTATGACATAAATCGCGCTAGAGCCTCGCTCGCGCTGGATTTCTATGTTTTCATTTGTATGAAATGTGCTAGAGCCTAGCTCGCACCTTGATTTGGAACTATGATGATGTTTATAAACCGTACTGGAGCTTCTGCTCGTACGCGGATTTTGAGTGGTTGTCTTATGAGTATAACCGTACTAGAGCTACGCTCGTACGCGTCTCTTTATGAGAAGATGCATGAGTCATGCTAGAGCTTTGCTCGCACAAGTTTGCACATTGGGATACGTATAAGGTTGTGAAAGTTGGTAAGATCCTTAAGCCTTACATCCTTAAGCTGACATCCTTAAGCCCAAAGAGGCGGGGAGGCTCTATTAGGCGGGGAGGCTCTATTCGGTGGGGAGGCTCTCTTACGGTGGGATCCTTAAGCCAACATCCTTAAGCCCAAAGAGGCGAGGAGGCTCTGTTAGGCGGGGAGGCTCTCCTACATGGTTATAGTAAGATCCTTAAGCCCTACATCCTTAAGCCGACATCCTTAAGCCTAAAGAGGCGGGAGGCTCTGTTAGGCGGGGAGGCTCTCTTACGGAAGGATCCTTAAGCCCTACATCCTTAAGCTAACATCCTTAAGCCCGAGGAGGCAGGGAGGCTCTGTTAAGCGGGGAGGCTCTGTTCGGCAGGGAGGCTCTCCTTCACGGATTTGGAAAACTCTTGGTATGGGGTAGGTAAGACCTAGGAATGGCACCCCCAATCCCGATATGAGTCTGCGGAGTACGCTGTACCGTGTATATCACATGGAGTACGATGTATCGCATGATGGTTATGTGGTGAGAAAGTCTGGCGAGAGATAATCCATCTTTGTGCCAGTGTGATACCCTACACACCTGGATGCGTGTGGTCTGGGATGATTTATGGTGTAGTTGGTCCACATAGGCACTTTTGATATAGTGACCTAGTTTTTATACATATGTGTGGATTGTGAATTGATTTGGTGGTATTTATGTGTTGAGAAAGAGGTTTATGATGTTGGTTTAAAAAGGAGGTTTCTTAATGAATTGCCCTTTTTATGAATTTAAATGAGATTGAGCATGAAATGATTTATACATGATGTTTCTACCATGTTTTATATGCCAATGCACATGATTTTGATACATGATATATATGTATATTCACATGGCATAGTTTTATTCCTCATGCTCCTACTATAAATGGTTTATGCATAACACTTTCAGCATGTAGATAGAGTAGTTAGCTACCATGCTTGCATTATTGCCTTACTGAGCATGTGGTTGCTCATCCCACTCTATTTTCCCCCCTACAGAGAGTGCATAGTAGCCCAGTAAGGACTGAGGCGTGGTATTTTGGACTCCGCTGCATCTCCATCGCTAAAAGGTATATATACACAGTGATTCTTTTTGTATCTAAACAATGTAAAAGCACAGTATTCTTTTGAGTTGTAATTATGGAGGATGTAGATGTCAGTAAAACATGTATTCGTTTAAGTACACGATTAAATGCAACGTATGACATCGTTTTAATTAATTGAGAATGAATGAGATGTGGTGTTTATTATTGACTCACAGCCCAACAGTGTGTGGTGAGTTTAGTTCACGACCGGGTAAGGTAACAGTAAAACGCGAAAAATTTTCAGTGATTTTCGGTTAAAGAGAATGAAATTGGGTCGTGACAGAGATTGGTGTCAGAGCTGTGTTGGCCTGATGTGAGTCATTAATAAAACGTAGGAAAGTACATCCTCATAGTACTGTGCTTTTGTTTAGATATAACTGTGTATACCGTGATGGATTGAGCTTAATGAATTATTATAATACAGGAAGTTAGGCACTATGCCAGTTACACGCCAAGGTAGAGGGGCGAGAGCACGCGCTAAAGGCCGTAGAGGTAGGCCTGAGAGCCGTGCGGAGCCACCGACTGAACAGGCTCCACAGAACCCTGCTGAGAGAGCAGGTGATACTGAGGCTCGCTTCGCTAGGTTGGAGCGGAGTATTGAGAGTTTGGTAGAGATAGTCACGTAGGCCTTGGGCGCCGGTGACAAACGAGGTCCCGCGGCATAGCCTACTACGGAACAGGCAGCTGCAGAGGTGGAGAGACCTCAGACTGTTGAGACAGCTACAGTTACACCACCTTCAGCCCAGGATATAGCTTCTCCTATCGCTCCACAGCAGAGCGGTAGCGATTTGGGATATGACTGCGACTTGAGCAGGTTGTGAGAGTTTCATGCGCTGAAACCCCCAGTGTTTAGAGGGGTGAAGGACCCAGTGATTACGGAGGATTGGGTGTATGAGATGGAGAAACTATATAGGTTTTTTCGATGCACTTCAGCTGAAAAGGTAGCCTTTGCCGTGTTTATGTTGAAAGGCGAGGCCGAGCATTGGTGGAGGTCCACCGAGGTTATTTTGAGGGCCAGACACTCTGAGATCTCGTGGGAGATATTTCTAGAGGCCTTCAGGAGACAGTATATTCCAGCTACCGCACAGAGGAAATTGCGGATGGAATTTATGAATTTGGTTCAGGGGAACCATACTGTGGACGAGTATGAGTCCAAGTTTATGTCCTTGGGGAGATATGACCCGGATACGATGGGTAGTGAGACCCGGAAGATACAGAAGTTCATGGATGGATTGAGATTGGCCATCCGGACTAAGCTAGCTCCCTTTGACATCTTGACCTATGAGGAGGCTGTACATAAGGCTCAGTTATGTGAGCAAGACTTTGAGCGAAATGCCTCTGAGCTTGGGAGAGTCAGTGTTAGAAAGGACAGGGATCGGAAGAGATCCGGGTTTGGAAGAGTGGTCAAGAGAGATGGCCAAAGATTTTTCGAGAAGAGGCCAAAGATTGAGGAGGTGCGGGAGAGAGCTGCTAGACCTCCCGTATACCCAGCCTTGACTGCGCCGAGGGGCATGACTATTGGAGGACCACGGCCTACTACTGATCAGTGTAGGAGATGTGGGAGATTTCATGGGAATAGGCCCTGTCTGATGGCCCCTATGGTGTGTTTCAGATGCGAGAGACCAGGACATATAGCTAAGTATTGTCCCGAGAAGATGGAGATTGCCCCACAGAAGGGCAAGGAGCCTGAGGGAGTTCCAGTTGAGACAGCAGCCCCGAGGAGGAGGGCTACAGCTGAGGAAAAAGGGAAACAGGCTGCGGGTGTGAGCAGAGGAAGAGTACATGCACTGGACCAGGACACTGCAGATGCATCGACGGATGTGATTAAAGGTACCATCCGAATCTTTGATTTAGAAGCATTGGTATTATTTGATCCTGGTGCCACGCATTCTTTCATATCACCTTCCTTTGCACATAAATTGTTGAAATATGTGAAACCAACATTGTTGGATAAAATGTTGATGATTTCCACACCCATGAATGATAGTCAATTGACTGAGCATGTATGTAGGGATTGTAAGTTAAAGATAGAGGGGAAGGAAATGATAGCCAATCTGATTTTATTGAGTATGAATGATTTTGATGTAATTTTGGGAATGGATTGGTTGGCTACCAATCGTGTTGTGATGGATTGTCATGCCAAAACATTGATGTTTTTAGAATTAGACAATCTTATTGTAAATTTTGATGAAAAGAAATGATATGAAACTTGTATAATTGTGGTAAATAAAAGAGTATAATCTTAAATGCATATTGCTTGGGAGATAAATTATTGCTTATGATAAATATTGAATGTGGAGTGATGGTTTATGTTACTAACGATGGAGAGGATAATGTGAAGGGTTCATTGCCTATGTGGTCGATATAGATGAGGCACACCCGGAATTGAAGGACATACCCATAATTACGGATTACCATGATGTCTTTCCGAATGAATTACCAGGACTACCACCTGAAAGGGAAATGGAATTTTGCATTGAGTTAGTGCCTGGTACAGAGCCGATATCGAAACCACCCTATAGAATGGCTCCGATAGAGTTGGAAGAGCTGAAGAAACAGCTGCAAGAGTTGCTGGAGAAGGGGTTTATTAGACCGAGTGTCTCACCTTGGGGAGCACCGGTTCTATTTGTAAGGAAGAAGGATGGAAGCCTCCGACTGTGTATAGATTACCTGTTGTTGAATAAAGCCACCATTAAGAACAAGTACCCCCTTCCAAGAATCGATGATTTGTTGGATCAGCTCCAGGGAGCCGAAGTATTTTCTAAGATAGATCTGCGGTCAGGGTACCATCAGTTGAGGATCAGGAGTGGAGCTGTACCCAAGACAGCATTTCGTACCCGTTATGGCCACTACGAGTTTTTGGTGATGCCATTCGGATTGACGAATGCTCCCGCAGCATTTATGGCATTGATGAATGATATATTCAAGCCATACCTGGACAAGTTTGTAATAGTGTTCATTGATGATATTTTGGTGTATTCCAAGTCCAGGGAAGATCATGAGGAGCACTTGAGGATAGTTCTACAGACCCTCCGAGAGAGAGAATTGTATGCCAAACTCAGCAAGTGTAACTTTTGGTTGGAACAGATCTCATTTCTGGGGCATGTCGTGTCAAAGGATGGGGTATCAGTGGATCCATCCAAGATAGAGGCAGTTGTGCAGTGGGAACAGCCCAAGACAGTAACTGAGATCAGGAGTTTTTTGGGATTGGCAGGATATTATCGGAGATTTGTAGAGGGTTTCTCCAGACTAGCTGCTCCGTTGACACGCCTTACGCGTAAGGATGTTAAGTTTGTGTGGGATGAGGCATGTGAAAGGAGTTTTGAGGAGCTTAAGTGTCGATTGACGACTGCTCCAGTTCTCACCATTCCTACCAGCTCAGGAGGATTCTCGGTGTATACGGATGCATCACACCAGGGACTAGGCTGTGTGCTTATGCAGGATGGGAAGGTAGTTGCCTATGGATCTAGACAGTTGAAAGATCATGAGAGGAACTACCCGACACATGATTTGGAGTTGGCGGCTGTAGTATTTGCTTTGAAAATATGGCGCCACTATCTCTATGGTGAGAAATTTCAGGTGTTCACAAATCATAAGAGCCTTAAGTACCTGTTCTCGCAGAAAGAGCTGAATATGAGACAGAGGAGATGGCTCGAACTCCTGAAAGACTATGATTGTGAAATCATGTACCACCCGGGTAAGGCGAATGTAGTTGCCGATGCCTTGAGTAGAAAGAACCTTGGGTTGGTGTCTTATATGTTGGTACGGGAACATGAATTGTTAGAACACTTTGCGAACCTCAGTTTGGATGTGACCCCACCTGGATCTGAGAGACTTGAGATCATGGCTAGTTTGAGACTAGAGCCAGAGTTGATTGGCCGTATTCGGCAAGCCCAGCAGAGCGATCGACGGTGTATCGATTGGCTGAGGTAGATACAGACAGGTGTGGGTATTGATTTTGAGCAGAGTGCTGATGGCTTATTGAGGTTCAGAGGTAGAGTATGCGTTCCCAGGGATCCTGAGATCAGGAGAACGATTTTATCAGAGGCTCACTCATCGAAGTATACGATACATCCAGGAAGTACCAAGATGTATCAAAACCTTCGGAAGGTTTATTGGTGGTCTGGAATGAAAAGAGACATTGCGAAATATGTCGCTAAGTGTCTCGTTTGTCAGCAAGTGAAGGTAGAGCATCAGAAGCCTGCAGGATTATTGCAGCCTCTACCGATACTGACCCGAAAGTGGGAGCATGTCACCATGGATTTTGTGATGGGGTTGTCGAGGACCCGTAGAGGTCATGATGCCATATGGGTTATTGTGGACCGGTTGACTAAGTCCGCCCATTTCTTGGCTATGAGAGCTACCGATACACTGAGTCAGCTGGCGAACCTGTATATTCGAGAGATAGTACGGCTACATGGTGTACCAGTGAGCGTTGTTTCTGATAGGGATGCCCGCTTCACTTCCCATTTTTGGGAACATTTTTAGGAAGCGCTGGGGACCCGACTGAGTTTTAGCACCGCTTTTCAGCCTCAGACAGATGGGCAGTAAGAGAGGACTATACAGACCCTCGAGGATATGTTGAGAGCGTGTGTGCTGGATTTTAGAGGCTCCTGGGATGACCACCTGCAGTTAGACGAGTTCGCGTATAATAATAGCTATCATGCTAGTATCGGGATGGCACCCTATGAGGCATTATACGGGCGTAGATGCCGTTCCTCTATTGGATGGGAAGAGGTTGGTGACAGACAGATTTTTGCTCCGGACTTGGTGCAGCAGGCATCTGAGGACGTCCAGTTGATATGTGAGAGATTACGGACAGCTCAGAGCCAACAAAAGAGTTATGCTGACAAGAGACGAAGACCACTGGAGTTTGATGAGGGTGAGTCGGTGTTTCTGAGGGTATCACCATCGAAGGGTATTATGAGATTTGGTAAGAAGGGCAAGCTGAGCCCCAGATATATCAGACCCTTCGAGATCTTGGAGAGAGTGGGAGATAAGGCGTATAGGTTGGCATTGCCACCGGACTTGGCAAATGTCCACAACGTCTTCCACATCTCGATGCTTCGGAAGTATCACTCGGACCCGGCACACGTGATAAGATATGAGCTGTTGGAGCTCCATGAGTGTATGACGTATGTTGAGAAGCCGGTTCAGATATTGGATAGAAAAGAGAAAGTGTTGCGGAATAAGACAATTCCCTTGGTGAAAGTTCTTTGGCAACACCACACGGCGGAAGAGGCCACGTGGGAATTGGAGAACTTGATACGGGAGAAGTACCCCCAACTTTTTGGAGAGTGACTTGGTTCTGATTTGGAGGACCAAATTCCTTGAAGGAGGGGAGAATGTAAGACCCCGTATATGTATAACGGTAATGTGTGTAATTGGATCAAATAATATGAATGGACTTGTAATGTAAAGTATGATTGATGTAAGTCCATGGATTCAATGTATGTATGTGTAATATGAATTGTAACGTACATACAAGTTTCATTGAGTATGAATATGAAGCAACGAGTTCTGGCAAGTGATGGATGTGATTAAAACTCAAGATGAGTAGTGTGGTAAAATGGAATGGAGTTATGCTTCCATTCGGTTCTATGTAGCATACCTTGGGACATATAATGAATGTACACAAGTTTCAATGTGCATAAGGTATGAATGGATGCCATTTTCAAGTTACAGAGGTGGATGGATGAGAAAATGGCCATGGCAATAGATTAAGGATATGTTGGTATGAGTTGCAGCAAGGAAACTGCAGGAAATCTGGAAAAACATGAGGCCCAGATCGATCTCATAGGATGAGAGATCTATCTGGAAGAGCCAGAATGCTCTTATTTCGGCAAAAGAATAGAGCAGATCGATCTCCAATGGAGCCAGATCGATCTCTCAAAGCATTCTGTAGTGAAAAGATCGATCCCCAAGCACCCAGATCGATCTCCTTAGGTCTCTGTTTGGGAGCAGATCGATCTCATGCTTCGACAGATCGATCTTATGCCTAGACAGATTAATCTCATGCTTCGACAGATCGATCTTAGGCTTAAAAATGCCGTGAAAAAAGAGGGATTTTAAGGGACCAGATCGATCTCCTCAAGCTAATTCTATATAAGGAGGGCTGAAAATCAAGAAATCTCGGGGAAAAACACTTATCTTCCAATTCTAACCCAAAAACCTAACTTTCCCTCTCTAAAATCAGCCATTTCCAGCAAGAATTGAAGATAGACCATTAGAGGCAAAGTTGTTCCTATCAAAGAGAAGAACAACATAGTGTGAAGGCATTGTTCCATTGTTGGTATTGAAGGAGTTAAGGGCATTGCCATTTGGAGCAAGAGGAAAGATCATATTTGGTAAGATTCTAACACTCCAATCCAAATACATTGTCTATTTAATTGATTTTGGAGTTGTTTGGCATGACTATTGATGGATAAATTATCTAGTGATGTGGTAGAATTGGTGTAACCTAGAAAACCTAGAATGGGTATGATATGAGAATATATGGGTTGAATGAGTTTATGATTTATGGGCATGCTAAAGTGTTAGTGAGATGATGCTTATGATTTTAGATGGTTAAATGAGATTACATTGTGAGTTGGAGGAATTGTGAAAATGGGTATGTATATGCTTGATAAATGCCATAGTGAGGAAATTCATGGAATATGAACACTATGAGCTTAATGTCGATTTAATATCGATTTTGAATAAGTTAATAGGCCTAAGAAGATCCATAGACTCGAGTTATGGGTAAAGTAATGAAACGAGGCCATATAAGCGTTAATAGAAGCTATAGATTAAATTGACTATGGCAAGCACAAGGGTTGCATTGTATGGATCGAATATAATGCGGGATACAACTTTGTGCAGTCCCGAAGAGTTCGTTGAAGACGAATCGAACCGTACGAGTAAGCAGCTTAAGGAAGTGGAATCACGCATCACGATTCCAGGTAAGGGAATTTTGTGAGTATATAGAGTTAGCTGCTCGTACTTTGAACTTGTGGGTGAATATTGGGTGTTGTATGAAATGCATGGTTGCTCAATTAAATGGTTGATGGTATTCGTGAATGATGATGAGTATATGCGTGGTTTTGGATTTGAAGTGGATTTTATGAAATGGGATAGTAAGGCTAATAATTGCATGAATCTAATGTTTTGATGTTTTTCCAAAACGAATTGCTTGGTTTTAAGCAAGCTTGTAGATAGGTCGGCTAGTATTGTATTGTTGTTATGGAAAAGCATTTGTGAGTGCTAAACCCGATTTGCCGGGATTGATAAATTGTATATGAGTCGCCTATCACATTTGTATGACATAAATCGCGCTAGACCCTCGCTCGCGCTGAATTTCTATGTTTTCATTTGTATGAAACGTGCTGGAGCCTAGCTCGCACCTTGATTTGGAACTATGATGATGTTTATAAACCGTACTGGAGCTTCTGCTCGTACGCAGATTTTGAGTGGTTGTCTTATGAGTATAACCGTACTAGAGCTATGCTCATACGCGTCTCTTTATGAGAAGATGCATGAGTCGTGCTAGAGCTTTGCTCGCATAAGTTTGCACATTGGGATACGTATAAGGTTGTGAAAGTTGGTAAGATCCTTAAGCCTTACATCCTTAAGCCGACATCCTTAAGCCGAAAGAGGCGGGGAGGCTCTGTTAGGCAGGGAGGCTCTCTTACGGTGGGATCCTTAAGCCAACATCCTTAAGCCCAAAGAGGCGGGGAGGCTCTGTTAGGTGGGGAGGCTCTCCTACATGGTTATAGTAAGATCCTTAAGCCCTACATCCTTAAGCCGACATCCTTAAGCCCAAAGAGGCGGGGAGGCTTTGTTAGGCGGGGAGGCTCTGTTCGGTGGGGAGGCTCTCTTACGGAAGGATCCTTAAGCCCTACATCCTTAAGCTAACATCCTTAAGCCCGAGGAGGCAGGGAGGCTCTGTTAAGCGGGGAGGCTCTGTTCGGCAGGGAGGCTCTCCTTCACGGATATGGAAAACTCTTGGTATGGGGTAGGTAAGACCTAGGAATGGCACCCCCAATCCCGATATGAGTCTGCGGAGTACGCTGTACCGTGTATATCACATGGAGTACGATGTACTGCATGATGGTTATGTGGTGAGAAAGTCTGGCGAGAGATAATCCATCTTTGTGCCAGCGTGATACCCCGCACACCTGGATGCATGTGGTCTGGGATGATTTATGGTGTAGTTGGTCCACATAGGCACTTTTGATATAGTGACCTAGTTTTTATACATATGTGTGGATTGTGAATTGATTTGGTGGTATTTATGTGTTGAGAAAGAGGTTTATGATGTTGGTTTAAAAAGGAGGTTTCTTAATGAATTGCCCTTTTTATGAATTTAAATGAGATTGAGCATGAGATGATTTATACATGATGTTTCTACCATGTTTTATATGCCAATGCACATGATTTTGATACATGATATATATGTATATTCACATGGCATAGTTTTATTCCTCATGCTCCTACTATAAATGGTTTATGCATAACACTATCAGCATGTAGATAGAGTAGTTATCTACCATGCTTGCATTATTGCCTTACTGAGCGTGTGGTTGCTCATCCCACTCTATTTTCCCCCCTACAGAGCGTGCATAGTAGCCCAGTAAGGACTGAGGCGTGGTATTTTGGACTCCGCTGCATCTCCATCGCTAAAAGGTATATATACACAGTGATTCTTTTTGTATCTAAACAATGTAAAAGCACAGTATTCTTTTGAGTTGTAATTATGGGGGATGTAGATGTCAGTAAAACATGTATTCGTATAAGTACACGATTAAATGCAACGTATGACATCGTTTTAATTAATTGAGAATGAATGAGATGTGGTGTTTATTATTGACTCACAGCCCAACAGTGTGTGGTGAGTTTAGTTCACGACCGGCTAAGGTAACAGTAAAACGCGAAAAATTTTCAGTGATTTTCGGTTAAAGAGAATGGAATTGGGTCGTGACAATCTCAATTATGTTTATTTAATCTACTTGTTCTTAATGCTCTTGTTGATTGGCCACCAATTGGATGAATTAGTATAGGAACCGGCACTCGATAGAGGGGATTATTTATATGCACAAGGGTAGATTAACATAGGACATTGTTGAATCGGGAGGTTGACAATTCTTATGAGCCATAGAGAAACGGATTACCATCGCTTAATGAACTTTATTATTTAATTCTGAATCGGGAGGTTAGGATTAGGTAATTTGGGTATGATTATTTAAAACTTGGGAGAGATAAACAGGAAATAGTTTCGGCTATAAACAATTTGAAATCAAAAGAACAATTGATCAAAGGAATTGCATGAACCCTAGTTAGGTGAAATCGAGTTCTAGGAATATTTTGCCATTGGTATTTTCATTCGTAATAATTGTGATTTGTTTTAATTAATTTGTTTCGTAATTAATAGTTAGAATAGTAAATAGGATCTTAACTAATATAAATTACTTTTTCTAAATAAAGTTCAAGGTTATTGATTATAGTGATTTGCGGTAGGCACAATTCCCTGTGGGACGATACTTATATTTACTCTATACTCGAAAACTGACCTGTGCACTTGCAGTAGTGTTCTATTTGAGCACAACAAGTTTTCTGGCGCCGTTGCCGGGGAATTGTTGTTTCGTTTTTTGTTAACACTGTTTCCCAATGGCCTTTACTTTAATTTAGACTTTTATTTTTGTTTTAATTTACTATCTATAAATTTTTATTTTAGGTGAATGGTAAAAACCCGCAGAAGTGGAAATACAGACATAAAAGAAGAGTTAGATCCAGAGATTGGGAGAACCATCAGGCAAATTCCACAGAACAGATTTGAAGAGAAAGATAGAAATTTAATCATGGCAGATGAAAATCAACAGCAGCGAGCTATACGTGATTACTTTACCCCAGTTGTGAATCAGAATTTTGCTGCTATAAGAGAGGTTCCTGTAAACTGTAATAACTTTGAGTTGAAGCCGGCATTGATCAATATGGTTATGCAAAATCAATTTGGAGGTTCAGCCTTAGAGGATCCTAACACACATTTGACAAGTTTTCTGCAGATTTGCAGCACCATTAAGATTAATAGAGCCCCTGATAATGCTATTCGACTGAGATTGTTTCTATTTTCTCTTCGGGATAAAGCCTTGAGCTGGTATCAAAATTTACCAGCAGGAAGCATTCTGACATGGGCAGTGATGGCACAAAAATTCTTAGCAAAGTACTTCCCACCAAGAAAGACAATGCAGATGAGATTAGAGATTGCCCAGTTCACACAGTTAGATCAAGAACCATTACATGAGGCATGGGAGCGATTAAAAGAGTTATTGTGTAGATGCCCTCAGCATGGATATGATAAAGGAAACCAGATACAAGTTTTCTATAGAGGCATGACTCCGCAGACACGAGCTACTGTGGATGCTTCAGCAGGAGGTTCACTGTGGTAAGACACCTGATCAAGCTATGCAGTTAATTGAGGAGATGGCTATAAACAGCAGCCAATGGCCAGGTGAAAGAGCTAATGTCAGAAGAGTAGCAGGTATGCATGAGTTAGATACGCAGACAGCCATCCTAGCAAGACTTGAGCAGATTTCAACACAAATTTCTTCAATGGGTATACAAGGGCCGCAAGCTATGATTCATCATGACAGCATAAATCCTAACTTGATGGGGACAAATTTGGAGCAGGTGAATTATGTTAATAATCGTAACTTTGGTTTTCAAGAAAATCAAGTTCCTAACTACTACCAGCCAGGATTCAGAAACCATGAAAATCTATCTTATGGTAACTCTAAAAACGTTCTAAACCCACCAGCAGCAAGTAACAGTAATACATGATTCAATAACCAAGGGAATTCCCAAGGTTATGGTGGAGTTAGAAGGAACGAATTTGAGGAGTTCATGGTTGAAACTAGAACAAGATTTAGTAAAACTGATGCACGATTAGAGAACGTGGAAGCTAAAATGTCAGAGATGAATACTAGTCTTGGTGTGAAGATGAAGTCTGTTGAGACCATTTTGGGACAGTTAGCTGCAGCTATCAGTTCTTTAAATGAAAGAGGTAAGTTTCCAAGTGACACAGTGCACAATCCGAGAGAGCACTGCAATGCTATATCTTTGAGAAGTGGGAACACATGTGAGCTACCGAAGGTAGCAGAGAAAGAAGAAACTGCACCAATAACTGAGGTGCAGAAGAAGCAGAATGAACCTGTTAGGACAAAGGATGCAAAATCAGAAACAGTAAAACAGGGAGTTAATTCTAAACCTTTTAGTAAACTTTTTCCTGATAATCCTCATTTGTTAAAACCATATATTCCTTATCCTCAAGCTTTGTATAAAAGGAAGATTGAATTTGAGTTTAAGAAATTTCTTGATATATTTAAGAAATTACATATTAACATTTCGTTTGTTGATGCTCTGCAGCAGATGCCATATTATGCAAAGTTCATGAAAGAAGTGCTGTCAAAGAAATGGAGACTTGAAGATTATGAAACTATCAACTTGACAGAGGAATGCAGTGCAATTTTGCAATAGAAATTACCACAAAAATTGAAAGACCCTGTAAGCTTTACCATTCCATGCGAGATTGGAGGATCGAAAGTGGGTAAGGCATTGTGTGATTTAGGTGCTAGCATAAATTTAATGCCTTTATCTATTTTCAGGAGCCTAGGTCTTGGAGAGGTAAAGCCAACCACCATAACACTACAACTAGCGGATAGATCGATTACTTATCCCAGAGGTATAATAGAAGATGTACTTGTTAAAGTTGATATGCTAATTTTTCTTGCCAATTTTGTAGTTTTAGATTATGAAGAGGACAGAGAAATTCCACTTATACTTGGGAGACCATTCCTTGCCACTGGGAGAGCACTAATCGATGTTCAGAGAGGGCAATTAACCCTAAGGATGAATGATGGATAAATTATATTCAACATCTATAAGGCGATGAAATTTGCTGATGAGCTAGAGACTTGTAAGTTGATTGAAGTAGTGCAGAGTTGTGTAAGAGAAGTTGAAACAAAGGAAGCACCAACCGATCCTATGGCTCAATGTCTGGTAAATTCAGTTTCTAATTTAGATGATGAATTACTAACTGATGAAATTAAGAGCTTTGTTACTACTTTGGAACCCAATCCATTGGAAAGTACGACTACAACAACTAAGGAGAAGATTGACAAGTCACAAGTAAGTGAAAAAAAAGAAGGCAAAACTGAATTGAAAGAATTACCAAGCCATTTGAGGTATGCTTTCTTAGGTGATGATAGTACTTTTCCTGTAATTATTTCATCATTTTTATCAGTTGCAAAGGAAGACAAGTTGCTTAGAATTTTAAGAGAGCACAAACCGACAATTGGATGGTCTATTGCTGACATCAAAGGAATTAGTCCCTCTGTTGTGATGCATAAAATTTGATTAGAGGAAAATCATAAACCCTCTATCGAACCACAAAGAAGACTAAATCCAGCAATGAAAGAAGTTGTTAGAGCTGAGATCTTAAAATTATTAAATGCTGGTATTATATATGCTATATCTGATAGTTCTTGGGTGAGTCCTGTGCAGGTTGTACCTAAAAAGGGTGGAATGACAGTAATTCGTGACACAAACGATGAAATCATATCCACCAGAACTGTAACAGGATGGAGAGTTTACATCGATTATAGGAAGCTGAACAAAGCTACTAGGAAAGACCACTTCCCGCTTCCGTTCATCGACCAAATGCTAGATAGACTAGCCGGGCACAGTTATTATTGCTTTTTAGATGGCTACTCGGGCTATAACCAGATTGTGATAGCCCCAGAAGATCAAGAGAAAACAACATTTACTTGCCCATATGGAACTTTCGCATATAGAAGGATGCCTTTCGAGTTGTGTAATGCCCCAACAACATTCCAGAGATGCATGATGTCAATTTTCGCTGACATGGTTAAAGAAATAATGGAAGTCTTCATGGATGACTTCTTGGTATTTGGTAGGACTTTTGACCAATGTTTATCTAATTTGGCACTTGTTTTGCAGAGATGTGAAGAGACGAATCTTGTCTTAAATTGGGAGAAGTGTCATTTTATGGTGCAAGAAGGGATCGTCCTTGGACACAAAATTTCGGCTCACGGCATTGAGGTGGATAGAGCTAAAGTCGCTGCTATTGAAAAGCTTGATTTTTGCTTGCAGGCATTTGAAAAGATCAAGAAGGAGCTTATTTCTGCACCTATTATGATCACACCAGATTGGACAGAACCATTTGAACTGATGTACGATGCGAGTGATTTTGTAATTGGAGCTATCCTGGGACAGAAGAGAGATAAGATTTTTCGGGCTATCTATTATTCAAGCAGAACTTTAGATGATGCTCAGAAAAATTACACTACAACGGAGAAGGAAATGCTTGCAGTTGTACATGCATATGACAAGTTCAGACCATATTTAATTGGGAGCAAGGTCATTGTCTATACAGATCATGCAGCTATTCGTTATCTATTTGCAAAAAAAAGACGCCAAACCCAGACTTATTAGATGGATCTTGCTTTTGCAAGAATTTGATTTTGAGATCAGGGACAAAAAAGGATCTGATAATGTTATAGCTGATCATTTATCTAGATTGGAACAATCTGAAATTCAGCAAGAACAACCTATTCAAGAGGAATTTCCATATGAGACAAGAATGAAGATTGATGAAAATCTGCCTTAGTTCGTAGACATAGTAAATTACTTAGCAGGAGGATTAATGCCAAGTGGTTTAACTTACCAACAGAGAAAGTAATTCTTCCATGATGTCAACTCATATTTTTTGGATGATCCTCTGCTATTTAAGAAGTGTCCAGACCAGATTATAAGACGATGTGTGCCGGAAGATGAAGCTCAGGAAATCCTGCACCACTGCCTTGCTGCAGCATATGAAGGACATTTTGGTGCAGAACGAATAGCAGCAAAGGTGCTGCAATCAGGTTTTTATTAGCCTAGTGTATTTAAAGATAGTTACATGTTTGTAAAAACATGTGACAGATGTCAAAGGGTTGGAAATATCTCAAGAAGACATGAATTACCTTTGACAAATATTCTAGAAGTGGAAATCTTTGATGTATGGGGTATCGATTTTATGGGACCGTTTCCTCCATCTTTTGGGAAGCTGTATATTCTCCTTACTGTTGATTATGTCTCTAAGTGGGTTGGCAATAGCAACACCAGCAAATGATGCAAAAGTGGTAATTCGATTTCTGCACAAGAATATATTGACAAGATTCGATACCCCAAGAGCCATTTTGAGTGATGAAGGCACTCATTTCTGTAACAAAATCTTCAATGGTTTGATGACAAGATATGGAATTGGACATAAAGTAGCTCTCGGTTATCATCCGCAGACAAATGGCCAAGCTAAAATTTAAAATCGAGAAGTAAAGTTGATATTGGAGAAGACTGTCCACCTAAATAGAAAAGACTGGGCGAACAAGTTAGATGACGCACTTTGGGCATACAGGACAGCCTATAAGACTCCAATTGGAATGTCTCCCTATAGGTTGGTATTTGGTAAGGCATGTCATCTACCTGTAGAGCTTGAGCATCGAGCTTATTGGGCCATTAAGAAGCTAAATTTTGACTATAACAAGGCTGGAGAAAATCGGTCACTCCAATTGAATGAGCTTGATCAGCTGAGAAATGAATCCTATAACAATGCAAGAATTTACATGGACAGGACTAAAAGATGGCATGACAAGATGATAATGAGAAGAGAATTCAGTCATGGACAGTAAGTTCTATTGTATAATTCAAGGCTTAAATTATTTCCTGGCAAATTGAAGTCAAGGTGGTCAGGATCATTTGAGATAAACCAAGTTTTCCCATATGGAGCAATTGAGTTGAAGAAATCAGAAGGAGGCTTGTTCAAAGTCAATGGGCAGTGTATAAAGCATTATTATGGAGCGGGAGTACATAATTTAGATAGCATTTCCCTTGGTGAACCGAATTAAAGAGACTGGAAGCAGTCTGACTGAAGACTTGAAATTCAGCGCTTTTGGGAGGCAACCCAATTTATTTTTATTTTTTTTAGGATTCTTAGTTTTTCATCTCGTTTTATTTTCTTTGATTTTAGTAGTTTGTTTTTCTTTTTATTTTATTTTATTAGTTTGAATTTTATTTTTCAGGCATATCGGAAGAGCACAGTTTAGAAGAATACTTATCATGATCCTGCAAGCAAGAATGCATGAGTCCGTGATCAGGTGAAAGAACAAGAAAAATTTTGCAGGGGCTTAGTAGCTTCAGTGTAGACAAACAGAACAGAAAAGAAACGAAAATGGTTTTTCAAGAACAAAAGTGAAGAAGTATGTGAACAGTACCTAAGCTGGAAAACTAAATTCTTCAATTGAAGAAGAGATGGCAGAATAATGTCAATAACGGTAAGAAAAAGAGAGAAAGACAGAAAGGGCATAAGATGGAATTCTGTCAAAATAAGAAACAAATGTCTACAATGGTGAGGTGAATGGAATCCACATGTCTGTGTCTTATTGGAAAACGGATTCCTTTATCCTGTCAACCCCACTCACTATTCGGTAAAGCCAAAGAACCCTACCAAATTGATTTGAAAAAGGCGACCGAACCTTTTACTTACTCAGACTCTCTTTTTCTAGTCCTGCAATTTCCCTTGTTCCCTTGGAAGTACACCGTTTACCCCACACCCATCATTTTTCTTTCTTTCGATCCTGTTATTTTCTGTTGATTTGGTAGTTTCACCGACAACATTTTTGTGGATTCACGATCTTGGTGGTCCTGAAACCTTTAGGGGAAGCAGAAAGCATTTTCTTGTCCGATTGTGATAAAGACACAAAGTGGTCCAACTTAAGCTTACGTGATTTTCATTCTCGGTATTTTACTGCTTTCTTCAATCATTTTCGATTTTCCAGCAGATTTCATTTTGGTTTCTACAACTTGGATTTTTGAAACTCTTCTCGGTTTGGTAATTTGTTGTTGGAGGAATTCTGGCTGTGACGCAAATTTTTGAGTTTAGTTTGTGTGCTTGTTTGATTGGGGTCAGCTGAACACTATTCTTGTCAACATTGAGCTTCAATTGGTAATGGCACCCAAAACCCGAGCAAAATGAAACCTGGAGAGTTCGAGTCAAGCGATTGATAGTACAGCCCCATCTCCCCAAAGGGAAGAGCCGGTCATCACTACTTATGATCCCTCTAGATTTGTTAACGGCCAAGCCGCAGAAAATTTCAAAAAAATTATGGGTAAAAACATGATTATCGAAAGGAGTTTCCGGCCTGATATTGGTGGCTGAGACATGTATCATGAGTTTTTGAGGGATTTCAGGTTGTTGAAATTAGCAGGACAACCTGAAGATGCCATTCTTGATGTAGTCCGAGAATTTTATGCTAATGCAATGGAGAGCTCCCATTCGATATCTGAAGTCAGAGGTATTCTTATTCCTTACAACGCCAACACCATTAATCTGTACCTGGACCTTCCGCAAGGGGTGCAGGATGAATATACCAGCTATGTTGCAGCTCTCCACACTGATGCTGATGAGCTGTACCGGGTTATTAATGAACTTACAGTACCACACACCCATTGGCAGAAAAGGCCAGAGGCTGAATCTATAGCATTCCCTTCCAATCGACTTCAATATGGTCTACACGAATGGTATGAGTTCATTTGCTCAAGAATCATGCCTATAACTCATAAAAGCAGCGTTGATGTCGATAGAGCTACTCTCTTTTACTGTATTCTGACTAGCAAGATTATTGATTTTGGAGCCATTATCTTTCGATCCATGCAAGAATTTATATGCAGGGAAAGTAGAAGGGGTTTACCTCACCCTTCATTGGTTTATGGACTTTGCAAGAAATATGTCGTATATTGGACTGAGCTTGAACCACGACTTGCTAGGAAAACTGCAATCACTTTCAGAAATCCTTAGGTACCTCTGACTCAGAGAGAAGTTGCTCCTCCTACTGCCCCACCACCAACTTCTGCTGGTCCATCTGTTGCACCTTCCACCACTTCTGACTCCATTGCAGCTGTACTAAACGAGATTAAGGAGTTGCGAATGGAGATGCGCAACAATAACCGAGACTATCGGACTTTCTGTGCATATGTTGCCTCCTACCATAAATCATTAGTCGACTACCTAAATATGAGGGGTCGTGCGGGAGAGGTGATATTCCCCATGCCGCCACAATGGTGTACTTCTGCTGATGATGAAATGGAAGAAGATGCCCAGGAGGAAGCTGATGCTGAAGATGGCTCAGAGGAGGATTCAGACAGTTAGACTACCCCAGGGAAGTCCTCTTTACTACTTTTTCCAATTCATTGAGGACAATGAAGATCTTAAATTTGGGGGAGTATTGGCTGTGCTTTGTGTCATGCTTTGCTATGTTTTTCATGCCTGCTGTTATGTTTTTCATGCTTTGTTATGTTTTATGTGCCTGTTTCAATTTCTTTTTATGTGTTTCTTTTTAGTGTTTGTGTGCAATTATACTCAGTTTTACAGATTAGTTTTCTAGATTGTGGCCAAGATGGATTTTGCAAGGAATTAATCAAATTTTGTTTAAATGGATGATTTTTATTGTTTGAGTATTGGTATGCAGATAGAAAGCTTCACTTGAATCTTTTCACTCAAACTATGCACCAATCATATTCAATTTATGCACTTTATGTGTTGATATGTGAAACTAAAAAGACTTTAGAACTTGATTAGTTATTACTTGAGGCGAAATTGATAGACCATGCATGATTAGGAAAATGATCTAGGCCATTTTTGTTTTAAGATTGAGCCTTTCAAGCCTACCAAATTATATTAATCCCTTGGAAAACCCCTTGAGCCAAATTCTTCCATTTTGTTGTTATATAACCATATTACAAGCCATGGCCTAATTGTTTGATTATCCTATTCTTTTGGTCCCTTACTTAAAGCACTATCAATCAAAATTTTTGGATTAAGGGAGGATCTCAAAAGAAAACAAGGTGGTTTGTAAATTATTGGTTTGAGAACTTGAACGTTACAAACAAGGGTTTGTTCTCGGGTTTTGATGAAAATTTAGTGTCATATGCAGTTACAGGTAGTGAAAAATCAAATTCTGGAGTGTCACACTGCAAAAAAAAAAAAAAGATAATAATATCAAACTCGAGAATGAGTAAAGCTGGGTAGTGATTCATGAGCTCAAAACAAATTAAATCCAAAGGTGATTATAGTGCTTTAGGTGGATTAAACTTCATATTATATCCTTTATCCCACCTAAAACCCGAGCCTTATGTTACAACCTTTGAAAAGTCCTTTTGATTCTTGGTTATGCATGAGTCTTTATTAGTGGAGAGAAGTAGTTAATTCAAGCATGTGAAGTCTTGTCTTTAATTTTCATTTAGGTTTCGCATTAACACTTGAGTGCATGAATTTGAGTAAACGATTGTATGAACACACACAAGTGGAAAGTGAAGAGTGAAGGGGGATTGGTTTGTTTTGATTGACTTGAACAATATAAATCTGAAATTTATCTTAAGCTGAGAACCTTGTGAATTCTTGAGGAAAATCCCAATTTAGTATGACAAGTATGTGAGCTGAGTATGGTTGAGAGTCTTTAATTATTCTGTTTCTAGTATGTGTTTGCTTGAGGATAAGTAAATTTCTAAGTTTGGGGGTATTTGTTAGCACTGAAATTTATATATGTTTAGAACCCTTTTTACTTGGTTATTTGATTTGTTCTTTGCTATATTAGGTATGCTTTATGTGTTTTGTGCATTTGTGCAGGAAAAAGAACAATATGGAGAAGTTAAAGCTTTTGGAGCTGATTCTGATGATTCTGTGAAGAAGTGAAATTGCAGAATGCTGATCATGACTTATGCTGCAGTAATAGAAGAAACTGGACAGTACAGAGCAGATCTGGGGAATCAATACCATTGTGGCAGCATAGCAGTCTGATTAGGACAACACTGTTTTTCCACGTGGCATTTCGTGTTTTAGTGCTTGGGAACCTTATAAAGAGTCTTTTTATCAGAATATCGAAAGAGGCTACGGCAGAAGGCTTCAGGATTGATTTAGCTCCATAGAAACTTCATCTTTTACATCTTTTTCGATCAATGTTTATTCTAAGGATGATGATTTGGAATTATTGGATGTTTATCATGATTTCTAGGAACTAAACTCCTTTTTCCTAGAATCGATGTAGCCAACTTTGGGCAAATTGCAATTATTTTGTGATATTGTTTGGTTGATCTCAATTATGTTTATTTAATCTACTTATTCTTAATGCTCTAATTGATTGGCCACAAATTGGATGAATTAGTATAGGAATCCAGCACTCGGGAGAGGGGATTATTTATATGCACAAGGGTAGATTAACATAGGACATTGTTGAATCTGGAGGTTGACAATTCTTATGAGCCATAGAGAAACAGATTACCATCGCTTAATGAACTTTATTATTTAATTCTGAATCAGGAGGTTAGGATTAGGTAATTTGGGTATGATTGTTTAAAACTCGGGAGAGATAAACAGGAAATAGTTTCTGCTATAAACAATTTGATATCAAAAGAACAATTGATCAAAGGAATTGCATGAACCCTAGTTAGGTGAAATCGAGTTCTAGGAATATTTTGCCATTGATATTTTCATTCGTAATAATTGTGATTTGTTTTAATTAATTTGTTCCGTAATTAATAGTTAGAATAGTAAATAGGATCTTAACCAATATAGATTACTTTTTCTAAATAAAGTTCAAGGTTGTTGATTACAGTGATTTGCGGTAGGCACAATTCCATGTGGGATGATACTTATATTTACTCTATACTCGAAAACTGACCTGTGCACTTGCAGTAGTGTTCTATTTGAGCACAACAATGTGTCGTGATTTGAGTATGAGCTCAAAGGATGGTTGATCCGCCTCTCCAAGCATAGGGTTCCCGCACACCAGAACAGTGTAGCCTGGAATCCGATTATGGCCATAAGTCCTTTGTGTATTTGTGTGATACGACATTATCACTACTGTGTGAGGTGACAGATGTTTTCCATTGCTTTGTGTCTGGGGATATGATAACCCATGATTTATGTCTCAATATACATTGATTTATAAAATGTAAAGCATTTTCTATATATGAACCGTGTGAATAGATTATGTTATGTGAAGCTGTGTGATACTGTGTGAATATGCATATACCCATCTAGAAAATTAACGTTTTCGTATTGATGGAAGTTGTTTTAAAGAACATGCATATTATTTTATAAGGAAAATGAACATATATGTATTTTAGCATGTAGATAATGTAGTCATCTACCTGCTTTCATATTCTCCTTACTGAGCGTGTTATGCTCACTCCCTTATTTCCTCCTCCACAGAAACTACGCAGTAGTGAGTACTCTGCAGTCGTCCCTGCTATCGTGTTTTCTCTAGTCATCCAGCAGCACAGAGAGGTATACATTGTGATGAAAGAAATTTTGTATCTTGTAAATTAATGCACAGTATAGTTTGTATTAAGTATTTTGGGGCATGTATATAATAGAAACAGATGTAAACGCTTTCGTACTTTTTTATGATAGTCCAGTTTCTATTCTATTTCATTTAATTAAAATGATTGAACTATAAATGTATGAGAAATGGATCGGATGTTGACCCATAGCCTAACTGTAAGTAGTAAGGTAAGAGTCATGGATTGGTAAAGACGGTCGTGATATATGTACATAGGTAGTGAGTTTACATGGCGTTCTAGTGAGCATTGTTTCTGATAGGGATTCTCACTTCACTTCCCACTTTTGCGAACATTTTCAGGAAGCCATGGGAACCCAGTTGAGTTTGAGCACCGCTTTTCATCCTCAGACAGATGGCCAGTCAGAGAGGACTATACAAACTTTAGAGGACATGTTGAGAGCGTGTGTGCTGAATTTTAGAGGCTCCTGGGATAATCACTTGCCACTAGCCAAATTCGCCTACAACAATAGTTATCATTCGAATATCGGGATGGCACCATATGAGGCTTTATATGGTCGTAGATGTCGTTCCCATATTAGATAGGAAGAAATGGGTGACCGAAAGAGTTTTGCTCCTGATTGGGTTACACAAGCCTTTAAGGATGTCCGGTTGATTGTTGAGAGATTGAAGACAGCTCAGAGCAGATAGAAGAGTTATGCTGATAGGAGATGAAGGCCACTAGAGTTTACAGTTTGTGAGCCAGTGTTTCTGAAAGTTTCTCTTTCTAAGGGCATAACGAGATTCGGGAAGAGAGGTAAGCTAAGTCCTTGCTACATTGGACCCTTTGAGATACTTGATCGATTAGGAGATAAGGCCTATAGGTTAGTGTTACCACCGGACATATCAGGTGTCCATAACGTCTTCCACATTTCGATGCTTCGGAAGTATCACCAGGATCCAACATATGTGATTAGTTATAAGCCGTTGGAGCTCAAAAAGGACATGTCATATGTTGAGAAGCCAATTCAGATATTGGATAGGAAAGATAAGGTTTTGAGATTGAAGACTATCAGGTTAGTGAAGGTTCTCTGGCAGCATCACACTTCAGAGGAGGCTACTTGTGAGTTAGAGAGCCTAATGTGAGAGAAGTACCCTAGCTTTTTGATGACTGACCTGGTTTTAATTTGAAAGACCAAATTTCTTAAGATGAGGAGGATTGTAAGACCCAGATTTTTTATGTAGCTTATTCCTTATGATTCCTATATGTATGAGCATTTTATTATGTTAGATGAATCACAAGAAGAGTATTTACTTGATTGATAGTGTAAGTAAAGTGATTAAACACACATAAGCTACATAAAGGCCAAATGCGAATAATAAGAGCCACAGGCTAAACTGAGTAGATCTAAATCATTCTGACTGAAGAGAATAACTTAAAATGAGAAAATATAGAGAGCTCATAAAGGAAAGTCGGTTTGATTTGGTCCCGAACACATTGAAGTAGAGTAAACAATAAAAATGGGCTAAATGAGTCTGAAATGGTCCGTTTGAGGTGTTTTAGATATATTTGCCTCCCGGAAATGGCCAAAACATAAAGATGAGAGTGTAAACCATGGAATATGACACTTTCAAAATTTTGAGAAAAAAGTCAAACGTGGTCAATGGTCAAGAAAAGTCAATGGCAGTTAAGAAAAGTTGACTTTGACCATAGTTGACTAACCATGGTTAGAAATTAACCTAAGTAAGGTTAAAAAGTGGGGAAGAAATATTTTTGGTTAAAACACTTGATATTCATCCCCTTAAGTGTGGAAAATTAATGTAATCGAAATCCATATTAAATTAAATGGGTAAAACGTAATGGGCCAAAGTTTGAAATTTTAAAGCCGATTAAGGTATAACAAGTGTGGGCTGAATTTCTTAGGCCCAATATTGGGTCGATTTGTGGGCCTAATATTGAGACAATTGAAGGCCCAATAAGTAGTAAAAATTTCAGTCTGAAAGACCAAGAGGAAGGCCCAAACCGAGAGGCCTAAAGCTTAAACCCATTAGTTTAAGTCAGCCCACTAGTAAATCAACTTAAAGCCCACTTTGGTAACCATGACCCAAACCCATTCAAGCCGAAATTAAAGGCTGAATTTTATGACTTAATGACTAAGTATTCAAGCCAAAAATCAACCAACACATTAGCCTTCTTCATCCTTAAGCTCTCGGCAACAAAGGGGACACCACTACCAAACCATATTTCAAGCTTTCTCACACTAGAAATCGCTAAGTTAGAGAAATATTTGGAACTTACAATCTTCATGGAAGTTGTTCCAGATTGAGAGAGGATTAACATACCTTGTAATTGGCTATCAAGGAGCCATATTGAGCAACTTGAGATTCCCCAAAGTTTCAGCCAATAAGAGAAGTCTAAGCTAGGTATAATTTCAAGCTTTCAAATTCATATATGTTAATATATGAATTATTCTAAGTTGATTGGTATATGTTTTATGCATTGAAACACAAAAAATCACCATGAACAAGGATAGGTCGAGAATGGGTATTTCATTTTCTTTGAATACCTATATGATTTTAAGGCATGGTTAGGTTGGTAAACATGTGTACATGATTATGGCATACTTAATTTCAACTGATTTGGTGTATTGGTGGTGAATTTGAATTGGCAATCAAGGTGTTTGATGAAATGCCTTAATGAACTAAGTTAAGGCTTAATACATTGCCGACCAAGTGTATGATAAAATGCCTAAGTGAAGTTGGCTAGCAAATGGCCAAGGTTGGTGTGTGGTGTGGCGTGACGAACGACATTGCTGGGCATGGTGGCTCTTGGCCACATGCCATGGCCGAGAAGGCCAATGAGCCTCGCCGAAATGCAAATATGAAAATAAGAAATAAAATTAATTAAACTAAAATTAAACCATCCTAAAAATAAAAATATGCATGTAATTAAACTAACTAACAAAACTTGCAAATTAAACTAACCAAAATCTAATAAAATATAAATTCTATTAATCTAAAGAAATTCTTAAATCTAACTAAGAAATTAACTACCTATAAAATAGTCCTAAATTAAATCTAACTCTAACAATAAAACAAAATCTAAATAATGCATGAAAAATATTTTTTGGATTTTTAAATTTTAAAGTGAAAAATTAAAAATGCATAACATGATATCTTCTAATTTAATTCTAAATGCAAGATCTAATTCTTAAATCCTAATTTAGTCACCAATTAACTATTAATGAAATTAAACTAAAACTTAAAATAACAAACTAAGAGAATTAAATTATTCTATTTAACTAAGCTAGAAAGTAATAAAAGACATAACAAAAATTAGACAAAGCAACGTAATTGCATGGAATATTAAACTGTGAAGATAAATGCAGCCAAACATGGCCTTGCTCAAATGTCCCAGCTGGCCTTGGTCCCGACTGTGTACTGTGCACTGTACACATTTTCGTTCCAGGTATGGGTGTTATCCTTTGCATTTTGTTTTCTTTCCCAGATGCTGTCCAGGTGCCCTAGTTGCTACTACATGCTGTCATGCTTCTGCTCTCAGTCTGTCCGACTGCTGGTTCGTACGACCTCTGCACCAGCTGTTGTGCAGGCACTGCTCTCAGCTTGAATCTGTCACCACGTCCTACACATCACCAACGCAGCTGCAGCTCTGTTTGTACACCAGTCCATGTGCTGCATATTCCCTTACTTCACGCATAGTAGCATGGCACCTGGTGCTCACCCTGCTTTCCTGCACAGCAAGCTTGACAACTGGTATTGCCCCGACTATCCAGCCTCCTTCTTTCACTTTGTTTTGGTTTTCTCGCTGCAACAATAGCCTCTGGGTGCTGTTCAAACATGCACAAACTAGCTTCTTACTCCAGACAACAACAACTTCAGCACTACAATCCGTTCAGCTGGCCACAAATGGATGAAGTAACCGCAAATCTGCCCAACAACACTCCTGCATAAATGAACAGTACGGGGGCAGCAAAACAGAGCAAAACAGAGGTGCTACTGGATGTTAAAAAAAAAAGAAAATAAAACTAATCCTTAACATTATTGAGGAAAATAGGACATGCATCTAATGTAAACTACATCAGTTAATGAAGACATAAAATACAACTGGACTAAAATCGAGAATTAAAACCATGGTTGCCTACTCTTGCTTTTACCCAACTCCTCACTTTGCTCAGAAATTTACATCCACTATTACAATCATAATGGAAGTGAAAACAAAAGGAGTGGATGACCAAGTAGTTAGGAACGCAACAGAGAAAAGAAAGGGATATTTAACCGCTGTCACCAATCACGCCCCTGACTCTCCCCGAAAACAAAATTTCTCCAAGCAACAACAATAGCAAACTCATAGTGATGAATAGTGCAGTAATGACTAGCAAAATAAAAACAAAATGAGCAACCGAACTGAGATTTAAAACACAGAAAAGAGTAGAAGAAATTAGCTGCTGTCACTAGCTTTCTTCAACAACTCGATGCACTGTAAAGAGAGACTGATTTGAGTAAGAAAAAAAATGTAGCTATGTGAACAATAGCAGAACACTTAATAACCGAAAAGAAATTGCTTCATTTAAGAAAATTTGAAACTGATAAAGTAAAAGTGCTTAAAGCTTGCTAGAACAATGGTGTTTAAAGGAAAAATAAACTAACGAAAATTCTAAAAGGAAACAAGAAAATAAAACATAGCAATGAAAATTTAATCTAAAATAAAACTATTCTAAAAACTACTCCTAGACTAATTCTAAAAACTACTCCTAAATTACTCTACCCTACAAACTACCCTAAAGTCTACACTACTACCTTTTTTTCAATTGCCATCATGTTCTATTTATACACGCACTTAGGGGTACAATGGTAATTTTTCATCCTAGATGAGTTTGCATTGTTTGGCCATTTATCTTCCTGTGATTTGCTGTAGAGAAGATATTTCCACATCACTTGTCTTTTTGTCCAATTAGCTGAGCGATATGGCCCAACGTGTGCCTTCCAGAAGGTTGGCATGGTGTCCGTCAATCTTATCGTTTCGGAGCAAATAAAATACGGACACCTGGCATCACGCGTGTCCAGACGACTGGTGACTTGGTCTGCAATTTTGAAGTGGTCCAGTCTCTTTTAGTCCGTTTTTAGCCCAATTTTGAATGAAACGATTGAGTTTCATCTGGATTTAATTTACCTGCATATTAAAGAATTTTAATTAAATAAAGGAGGTAATTAATAAAATAAATTGGGGATTTAAATAATTAATTAGGAAATTAAGCACAAATAATTCTATTAAAAATAGAATTATCATACAACGTACTCCATGTGATATACACGGTACAACGTACTCCGCTGACCCATATCATGGTTGGGGGTGCCAGTCATAGGTCTTACCTACCCCAAACCACGTGTAACCTACTCAGTCTCAAGGGCACGTGGGAGTATTTCCTTTTGATGTCAGGTTCTAGCCCCTCATGTCCTTGCTTACCCCTTTTGGGTTCCCTAAACACCAGATCAGGTCCTAGCCCCTCATGGCCTTGTGCGCCCCTTTTGGGTTCCTTGAATTAATTCGTATTACCCTCACCACAACATCATACATACCACAATGTGAAAACTTGTACGAGCTAAGCTCTAGCAGATACATGCGTCATAGACAAATCTCCTCGTACGAGCAACGCTCTAGTATGACATTTATGCATGAAAACATGAAGAAAACCAGGTACGAGCATAGCTCCAGTACGGTTATATGCAAAAGAAAATCACTCAAAATCCACGTACGAGTAGAAGCTCCAGTACGGTTTACAAAACATCACCACAATTTTAAACCAAAGTGCAAGCTTAGCTCCAGCACATTTCAGACATGTGAAAATACCAAAATCCCGTGCGAGCGAGGCTCTCGCACGATTTAATTCACACAAAAACATGATAGGTGGCTCATAATCAACTAAAACAATCTCAAAATCATAACTAGCACTTCACATGTGCTGTTTCGCAAAGCCATTTAAACACTAGCCAACCCATACATTAATTCGCTTATAACAAAGCAGTGTTTTCGTGAAAACATTCAAACATGTGATATACGCAATTATTAGCCTTACTATCCCCTTATTATAAAACCCACTTCAAAACCAAATCCTATATGCATACTCATAATTATTCACGCATATCATCAATCACTATTCTTAAACATTCATGCATTTCATGAACGCCCTATATTCACTCACAAGTTCAAAGTATGAGCAGCTATCTCTATATACTCACAGAATTCCCTTACCTGGAATCGTGTCACGTGATTCCACTTCCTTAGAGCTGCTTACTTGTGCAGTTCGATTCATCTCCAATGAACTCTCTAGAACTGTACAAAGTTGTTTACCACATCAATTTAGTCTATACTACACGACTCTTGTGTTTGCTATAGTCGATTCAACCTATAGCCTCCATTAACACTTATAAGGCCTTATTTTATTGCTCTACTCATATCTCGAGTCTACTGATTCTTTTAGGCCTATTGATTCGTGCTATATCGATATTAAATCGAGATTAAGCTCATAGCGTTCATCTTTCATCAATTTCTTTCCATGGCATTTTATCGACATCTTATATACTCATTTTCATAAATTGACTATCTTCACAATGAGGCTTCATTTACCCATCTTAAATCATCCCTAGTACTTCAATAACAACTTAACATAATCCCATAAATCATCAATTCATCCAAACCACATTTTCTCACACTAGACTTATTTTAGGTTTTCTTGTTCCAATACATCCTAGGTAGTTTTAACCATCAATACTCATACAAACCAACTCCAAAATCAGTAAATAGGCAAATGTACTTGGGCTGAAGTATTAGAAACTTACCAATCTAGTTTCTCTTCTTGCTTCAAATGAACATGCCCCTAGCTCTTTCAATCCAACAAATGTAGCTTTGATTCTAAAGTATGTTGTTCTTCTCTTTTATAAGAACAACTTTGCATCTACTAGTCTTTCCTTAAATCTAAATGGAAATGGGTGGATTTAGGATTGAGAAAGTTAGGTTTTTGGTTGGAAATGGAAAAGTGAGGTTGTTTTCGTGATTTGTAAATTTCACTGCTCCAATTTATAAAAATTGCTTGATGAGATCGATCTGCACTGGAAGGAGATCGATCTGGTCCTCTTAAATCCCTCTTTTTCATGCCAATTTGAATGCATGAGATCGATCTGTTGAGGCTTGAGATCGATCTATTTTCAGACAGTAGCTTAAGGAGATCGATCTGGCTAAGGAGGAGATCGATCTGCTCCAACCCGAGAGCTAAAGAAATTGATATGTTTGTATTAAGGTTCGATCTCTTGTTTGCAGAATGTTTAGGAGATCGATTTGGCCCCATTGGAGATCGATCTGGCCTCTTCCATTGCTCGAATAAGAGAATTTTTTGCTCTTCCAGATCGATCTCTTATCCTATGAGATCGATATGGCCTTCATAGTTTCCAGATTTTGCTGTTGTTTTCTACAGTAACTTACACCAAACATCCTTAATTTACTGCCATAGTCATTTTCTCATCCAACCACCCTTAAGACCTGAAAATAGTATCCATTCATACTTCATACACATTAAAACTTGTGTGCATTCATTGTATAACCGAAGGTATACAACACAAAACCAAATGGAAGAATAAGGATTTACACCACTTATGCAACTTCATTCCATTTTACTTCACTACTCATTTTTCTTTCCACCCACATTCATCACATACAAAAGTCCATTTCTTCATATTCATACATAATGAAACTTGTGTGTACATTCCTAACTCATATTACAATAATCTTATGGACTTTACATTACTTATGACTCACTTTGCATCTACATCACCATACTTATGAATTCATAAGGCTTATATCTGAAAATACGGGTCTTACATTCCTCCCCTCCTTAAAAGAATTTGATCTTCCAAATTAGAACCAAGTCACTCTTCAAAAAGTTGGAGGTACTTCTCCCGTATCAAGTTTTCCAATTCCCATGTGACCTTTTCCACCGTGTGATGTTGCCAAAGAACTTTCACCAAGGGAATTGTCTTTGTTCTCAACACCTTCTCTTTCCTATCCAATATCGAAACCGGCTTCTCAACATATGTCATACCCTCATTGAGCTCCAATGGCTCAATTTTATCACATGTGTTGGGTCCGGGTGATACTTCTGAAGCATAGAGACGTGGAAGACATTATGAACATTTGCCAAGTCCGGTGGCAATGCTAAACTATACGCCTTATCTCCCACTCTTTCTAAAATCTCAAAGGGTCCGATATATCTATGGCTTAGGTTGCCTTTCTTACTAAATCTCATAATACCTTTCGAAAGTGAAACTCTTAGAAATACCATTTCATCCACATCAAACTGTAGTGCTCTCCGTCTTTTGTCAGCATAACTCTTTTACCGGCTCTGAGCTGTCCGTAATCTCTCACATATCAATCGGACGTCCTCAGATGCCTACAGCACTAAATCCAAAGTAAAAATCTTTTTGTCACCAACCTCTTCCCATCCAAAGGGGGATCGACATCTACGTCCATACAGTACCTCATTAGGTGCCATCCCGATACTCGCATGATAGTTGTTATTATAGGTAAACTCGGCTAGCTATAGGTGATTATCCCAAGAGCCTCCAAAATCCAGCACACACGCTCTCAACATATCCTTCAAGGTCTGTATAGTCCTCTCTGACTGCCTATCTTTTAAAGATGAAAAGCGGTGCTAAAACTCAAGTGGGTCCCCATCGCTTCCTGAAAATGTTCCTAAAAATGGAAAGTGAAGCGGGCATCCCTATCAGAAACAACACTCACTGGTACACCATGTAGCCGTACTAGCTCTCGAACATACAAGTTCACCAACTGACTCAGAGTATCGGTAACTCTCATAGCTATGAAATGGGCTGACTTAGTCAACCAATCCATAATAACCCATATGGCATCATGATCTCTACGGGTCCTCGACAGTCCAATCATAAAATTCATGGTGGCATGCTCCCACTTCCATGTCGGTATCGGTAGAGGCTGCAATAACCCTGTAGGTTTCTGATGCTTTACCTTCACTTGCTGACAAATGAGACACTTAGCGACATATTCTGCAATGTCTCTTTTCATTCCAAGCCACCAATAAACCTTCCAAAGGTTTTAATACATCTTGGTACTCCCCAGATGTATCGTGTACTTTGATGAGTGAGCCTCTGATAAAATCAGTCTCCTGATATCATAATCGTCGGGAACACATACTCTCCCTCTGAACCTCAATAAGCCATCTGTACTCAGCTCAAAATCAACACCTACCTGTATCTGACTCAACCAATCAATACACCATCAATCGCTCTACTAAGTCTGTCGAATATGGCCAATCAACTCTGGCTCTAATCTCATACTAGCCATAATGTCCAATCTCTCTGATCCAGGTAGGGTTACATCCAAACTGAGGTTCGCTAATTGTTTCAACAACTCGTGTTCCCGTACCATCATATAAGACACCAACCTCAGGTTCTTCCTGCTCAAAGCATCGACAACTACATTTGCCTTACCCGAGTGGTACATGATTCACAATCACAATCCTTAAGGAGTTCAAGCCATCTCCTCTGTCTTATATTTAACTCTTTCTGCGAGAACAGGTACTTGAGGCTCTTATGATCTGTAAAAACTTGAAATTTCTCTCCATAAGGATAGTGGTGCCATATTTTTAAACCAAACACCACGACCGCCAAAGCTGAATCATATGTCGGGTAGCTCCTCTCGTGATCTTTCAAATGTATAGATCCATAGGCAACTACCTTCTCATCCTGCATAAGTACACAGCCTAGTCCCTGGTGTGATGCATCCGTATACATCGAGAAACCTCTTCAGCTGGTAGGAATGGTAAGAATCGGAGCAGTGGTCAATCGACGCTTAAGCTCTTCAAAACTCCTCTCACATGCCTCATCCCATGCAAACTTAACGTCTTTCCATGTGAGGCGTGTCAATGGAGCAGCTAGACTGGAGAAACCCTTTACAAATCTCCGATAATAACCTATCAATCCCAAAAAACTTTTGATCTCAGTAACTGTCTTGGGTTGTTCCCACTGTACAACTGCCTCGATCTTGGATGGATCCACTGATACCCTATCCTTCAACACAACATGGCCAAGAAATGAGATCTGCTCTAACCAAAAGTTACACTTGCTGAGTTTGGCATATAACTCTTTCTCTTAGAGGGTCTGCAGAACTACTCTCAAGTGCTCCTTATGATCCTCTCTAGACTTGGAATTGACCAATATATCATCAATAAACATAATCACAAACTTGTCCAGGTATGGCTTGAATACATCATTCATCAGTGCCAAAAATGTTATGGGGGTATTCGTCAATCCGAATGGTATAACCAGAAACTTGTAGTGGCCATAACGGGTACGAAATGCCGTCTTGGGTATATCTCCACTCTGTATCCTCAACTGATGTACCCTGACCGCAGATCTATCTTAGAAAATACTTAGGCTTCTCGAAGCTGATCCAACAAATCATCTATGCATGGAAGGGGGTACTTGTTCTTAATGGTGGCCTTATTCAACAACCGATAAACTATACATAGTCAGAGGCTTCCATCCTTCTTCTTTACAAATAGAACCGGTGATCCCCAAGGTGAGACACTTGGTCTAATAAACCCCTTCTCTAGAAACTCTTGCAATAGTTTCCTTAGCTCTTTCAACTCAATCAGTGCCATTCCATACGGTGGTTTAGATATTGACTCGGTACTAGGCACTAACTCTATACAAAATTCCATTTCCCTTTCAGGTGGTAGCCCTGGTAAATCGTCCGGAAAGACATCAGGAAATTCTGCAATCACTGGTATGTCTCTCAATTTTGGGTGTGCCTTATCTATGTCAACCACGTATGTAATAAACCCTTCACATCATTCTTTCTACCATCAGTGTCACAAGTTATCACATCAATATTCAACATAACAATTAAATTCATCTCTCAAATAGATTAAATAAGATCATACTCTTTTCATTTATCTTAATTATGTTCTTTCATTTCATTTCACAAATCTTACAACATGATTGTCTATCTCTAGAAACATCAAGGTTTTAGCATAACAGTCCATGACAACATGATTGGTAGCCAACCAATCCATTTCCAATATTACATCAAAAAAATTCATATTCAAAAAAATTAAATCGATTGTCATCTCCTATCCCTCTATATTCAATTTACAATCTCTATATACATGCTCAATCAATTGACTATCATTCATGGGTGTGAAAATCATCAACATTTTATCCAACAATGTAGGTTTCACATGATTCAACAATTTATCTGCAAAGGAAGGCGATATGAAGGAATACGTGGCACCAAGATCAAACAATACCAATACTTCTAAATCAAAGATTAGGATGGTACCTTTAACCACATCTGTTGATGCGTCTGCTGCGTCCTAGTCCTGTACGTACACTCTTCCTCTACTCACACCCACTGCCTGCTTCCCTTTTTCTTCGGCCGTGGCCCTCCTCCTCGGGGCAGTTGTCTCAACTGGAGCTCTTTCTGGCTCCTTGCCCTTCTCTGGGGCAACCTCATTCGTCTCAAAACAAAATCTTGAAATATGTTTGGGCTTCCCACACCTATAACATGAAACA
The DNA here is from genome assembly GCA_033439115.1 of Firmiana major. Lineage (NCBI taxonomy): Eukaryota > Viridiplantae > Streptophyta > Magnoliopsida > Malvales > Malvaceae > Firmiana > Firmiana major. The sequence continues at coordinate 38,108,326 of CM065909.1, forward strand.
AGGGGCATCTGACATGGTTTAGTCCTATGGTATCTGCCACATCTCCTACATTGATCAGTAGTAGGTCATGGTCCTCCAATAAACATACCCTTCGGTGTAGTTAAAGTCGGGTACACGGGAGGTCTAGCAGCTCTCTCCTGTACCTCCTCAATCTTAGGCCTCTTCTTGAAAAATCTTTGGCCTCCTCTCTTGGCCACTCTATCCATTCCATATCTCTTTTGGTCTCTATCTCTCCTGACACTAATCTTTCTAAGCTTGGAGGCATTCTTCTCAAAGTCTTGCTTATATAACTGAGCCTTGTGCACTGCCGCCTCATAAGTCTGTATGTCAAATTGGGCTAGCTTAGTCCGGATGGCCAATCTCAATCCATCAATGAACTTCTAAATCTTTCGAGTCTCACTACCCATCGTTCAGGGTCGTATCTCCCTAAAGACATAAATCTCAACTCATATTCATCCACAGTACGGTTCCCCTGAACCAAATTCATAAATTCCATCCGTAATTTTCTCTGTGCGGTGGTTGGGATGTACTGTCTCCTGAAGGCTTCCAAAAATATCTCCTAGGTAATCTCGGAGTATCGATCCCTCAAAATATAGTTTGTGGATCTCCACCAGTGTTCTGCCTCACCTTTTAGTATAAATACGGTAAAGGTCACTTTCTCAACTGATGTATATCTGAAAAATCTGTACAGCTTCTCTATCTCGTAGGCCCAATCCTCAGTAATCACTATGTCCTTTACCTCTCTAAACACTAGAGGTTTCAACTCTTGAAACTGCTTCAATCTGCTCAAGTCGCAGTCATAACCCAAATCACAGTCGCTCGGCTGTCGAGCGAAAGGTTAAGCCGTATCTTATACTGGGGGTGTCACCGTCTCAGTAGCCTGAGGTCTCTTCGCCTCTGCAGCTGCCTGTCTAGTAGTAGGTTGTGCTGCGAGACCTCGTCTATCACCGACACCCAATGCCTGTGTGACTATCTCCACTAGGCTCTCAATACTCCGCTCTATCCTAGCGAAGTGAGCCTCAATATCCCCTGGTCTCTCTACAGGGTTCTGAGGAGCCTAGTCAGTCTGTAGCTTAGCATGGCTCTCAGGCCCACCTCTACGACCTCTAGCACATGCTCTCGCCCCTCTACCTCGACGCGTAACAGGCATACTGCCTAACTTCCTATATTCACAGTCGCTTATTAGACTCAATCCATCACAGTATACACAGTTATATCTAAACAAAAGCACAATAATATAGGGATGTAATTTTCCTACGTTTTATTACTGACTCACAGCAGGCCAACTCAGCTTTGATACCAATCTCTGTCATGACCATTTTTATCCTTTTTAACCGAAAATCACTATAAATGTTTCGCATTTCCTTTCCTTACCCGATCGTGAACAAACTCACCACTACACAGTTGGGCTGTGAGTCAATAATAAACATCACCACTTTCATTCTCAAATAAATCAAAAGAAGTGTCATTCATAGAAAGTTAAGTTATACAAGACATGTTTTCTAACTTTTACATTCCCCACATTACAATACAAATAACTACTGTGCCTCTACATGTTTATATACAAAAAGAATCCCTATGTGTATACCTTTGGCGATGGAAGCAGCGGAATGTCCAAAATAAAACGCCTCAGTCCTCACTGGGCTGCTATGTACACTCTGTAGAGAGGGGAACGTAGAGAGGGATGAGCAACCACACGCTCAGTAAGGCAATAATGCAAGCATGGTAGATAACCACCCTATCTACATGCTGATAATGTTATGCATAAATCATTTATAATAGGAGCATGAGAAAATAAAGCTATGCCACATGTATATACATATATCATGTATTGAAAATCAAGTAAATAGGCATAAAACATGGAAATCTCAACATGTAAAATCATCTCATGCTCAGTGTCATTAAATCTCATCACAAAAATGGAAATTCATTTAAGAAACCTCCTTTTTAAATCACATCACATCTCATTATAAATCACATTATCATTTCTTTAAATCACAAATCCCATAAGGCTTGACCCCTCCCTCGGGTCTACCTTGGACAAATCACAATCACACTCATGTATAAAAATCGTGTCGTATTATTTAATATTAGTGAGACAGGTCACTATATCTCAAAGACTATGTTATCCAACTATGTCATAAATCATCCCAGACCACACGGATCCCGATGTGCAGGGTATCATGCTGGAAAGAAGGTAGGTTAGTTCTTCGCCAGACTTCCATATCATCAGTAACTCAACCACTCGGTACAGCGTACTTCATGTGATATACACGGTTCAATGTACTCTGCGGACCCATATCATGGTTGGAGGTACGAGCCGTAGGTCTTATCTACCCCATACCACGTGTAACCTACTCAGTCTCAAGTGCACATGGGAGTATTTCCTTTTGATGTCAGTTCCTAGCCCCTCATGGCCTTACTTGGCCCTTTTGGGTTCCTTGAACACCATATCAGGTCCTAGCCCCTCATAGCCTTACTCGCACCTTTTGGGTTCCCTGAATTAATCCATATTACCCTCACCACGGCATCATACATACCACAGTGTGAAAACCTGTGCGAGCTAAGCTCTAGCACAATACATGCATCATAGACAAATCTCCTCGTACGAGCCACGCTCTAGTACGACATTTATGCATGAAAACATAAAGAAAACCACGTACGAGCATAGCTCCAGTAAGGTTATATGCATAAGAAAATCACTTTAATTCCACGTACGAGCAGAAACTCCAGTACGGTTTACAAAACATCACCATAATTTTAAATCAATGAGCGAGCTAAGCTCCAGCACGATTTAATTCACACACAAACATGATAGGCGGCTCATAATCAACTAAAACAATCTTAAAATCATAATTAGCACTTCAAATGTGCTATCTCGCAAAGTCATTTAAACACTAGCCAGCCCATACATTAATTCGCTTAAAACAAAGCAGTGTTATTCATGAAAACATTCAAACACGTGATTTCTGCAATTATTAGCCTTACGATCCCCTTATTATAAAACCCACTTCAAAACCAAATCCTATATACATACTTGTAATTATTCGCGCATATCATCAATCACTATTCTTAAACATTCATGCATTTCATAAACGCCTTATATTCGGCCACAAGTTCAAAGTACGAGCAGCTATCTCTATATACTCACAGAATTCCCTTACCTGGAATTGCGTCGCATGATTGGACTTCCTTAGAGCTGCTTATTTGTGCGGTTTGATTCGTCTCTAACAAACTCTCCGAAACTACACAAAGTCGTTTACCACATCAATTTGGTCCATACTACACGACTCTTGGGTTTACTATAGTCGATTAAACCTATAGCCTCCATTAACACTTATAAGGCCTCGTTTTATTACTCTACTCATATCTCGAGTCTACTGATTCTTTTAGGCCTATTGATTCGTGCTATATCGATATTAAATTGATATTAAGCTCATAGTGTTCATCTTTCATCAATTTCTTCCCCATGTCATTTTATCGACCTCTTATATACTCATTTTCATAAATTGACTATCCTTATAATGAGGCTTCATTTACCCATCTCAAATCATTCCCATTACTTCAGTAACAACTTAACATAATCTAATAACTCATCAATTCATCCAAACCACATTTTCTCACACTAAACGTATTATAGGTTTTCTTATTCCAATACATCCTAGGTAGTTTTAACCATCAATACTCATACAAACTAACTCCAAAATCAGTAAATAGGTAAATGTACTTGGGCTGAAGTATTAGAAACTTACCAATCTAGTTTCTCTTCTTGCTCCAAATGAAAATGCCCCTAGCTCCTTCAATCCAACAGATGTAGCTTTGATTCCAAAGTATGTCGTTCTTCTCTTTGATAAGAACAACTTTGTATCCAATGGTCTTTCCTCAAATCTTACTAGAAATGTCAGGACCCGTTCTCAATCCCTGACTTAACCAAAAACCACTAAAATTTTTCACATTTTGACTTACCTTTCCTCTCTTCAATGGTTGGGCTGTGATTCGATGTCAGAGTCCTCACTTACCACATCATCCAATATCATACATACATGTCAACATACTATTACTGACTGTACTTGCTTTTATCATACATGTAAGATCATATAAAATCTAATATAAATACATTCCCCATAATATATAACGTATACATCACTGTGCTGTTTCTATGTTTAGATACACAACTGTACATAATAGGTATACCTGGCGATCGATAGGAACTAGCTGTGGACTCAGGAATACTATCCCTTGATAGTTCTCGCTCTACTGGCGCTCTGTAGAGAGATGTAAAGAAAGGGGGTGAGCATACAACGCGCTCAGTAAGGAAATCAGGCAAGCAAGTACATATCTACACTATCTACTCAAAATAATGCTATGCCTTGAAAACATTATTTCTTTAACTCATTTCAAAAACATGTCTTGAAATATAATATATATATATATACTTACAGAAATCATGCTTTCTTTCTCAAATGTAGGTATGTAGTGCAAAACAATGTATTTTTACTAAATCATGCCTTTATGTAAATCATGCCATGTATATTTAAATCACAATAAATATGGCATTAAAATAATTCACATCACAAAATTGGAGTCCGACCCATCCCTCAGGTCTGTCCGAAATTTAAATCAGTCAATCAATGTGATATATCATGTGAGACTCTGTGGTTAAATGCAAATAGTATCCTGGACTATGATCATATCCGAAATGTGATCCTAAGCAACACAATACTTGGTGTACGGGGCATCACTGCTGCAACGGGAGGACGGTCAGTCCAATACATCCGTCAGCTATGCGTAACACACGGTACAACGTACTCCTCGTGCCCCGGGCAGGGTACAAAGTACACCCGTGGACCCTACATCACAGCCAGGGTGCCTGCCATAGGACTTAGCCCTCGGAACCATGGAATATCAACATCACAGTCAGGGTGCCTAACATAGGTCTTAGCCCTCGCACCTGTGGAATATCATACCACATCTCTAATACCCTCATACTGGCCATCCTCTCAAAATGTGACACTCAGTCACACGAGAATGCGGCATGAGTAGGTAACATGTAAATAATATCACATACAGTGCGCGTCCTTGAGTGCGACACACAGTTGACACTACGCTCAAACACTATTTCACATCACAAACTCAACTCTAGTGCGAGTAAACCTCCAGCAACTAGGTCAATGCATAGTTCATGTATTAAATCAAGTACGAGCAATAGCTCCAGTACCATGCTATGCATAATATCAAATCAAATCAAGTACGAGCAATAGCTCTAGTACTATGTCATGTATAAACCATGAAGAATCGAGTACGAGCAACGCTCCAGTACTCTGTATGTATCTCATGTAAAACTCGAGTACGAGCTAATCGCTCCAGCACTCTGTGTCATGCATATATCATTAAAAGCTGAGTACGAGTAAAACTCCAGTACTCTGTCATACATGTCATGAAAATCTAGTGCGTATAAAAATTCAGCACTAATGTATGTGGAAAACATATGAAATCCAGTGCGAGCTGTGCTCTAGCACGATTCATTCTCACATAATATGATAGATGGCTCCGTAAAAAGGGTTTGTTTACAAAATATTAAAATCAGCACTACAAAGTGTGCTTAAGTCACATCAACCTTAAAATCATTAGCCCATCTGTTTATTTTCATGCTAAACAGCAGTTAAACACTCACAATAATAGTTTCCATGCTTTTTGCAACTTTTCACAAAAGTTGACTTTTTGACTAACTAGGGGCAAAATTGTAATTTGCCACTATCGGGTCGCAATAATTATTATTCACTTTCTCTGACCCTCAGAGTTTTTAAGTAAATATAAAAGCAGACGAAAATACGTGCAGGTATCTCTAACTACTCATAAAAGTCCCTTACCTCGGATCATATCAAGTGACCTCACTTCCTCGGTGCTGCTAACTCTCGCAGTCCGATCAGCTCCCAATGTAAACTCCGAAGTTGTAAATAACCATTCCTCAGGTTAATTATAATTTTCCTATTGTATTACACATTGATACAGTCTATTTTCCCTTAATGGGCCTTAATAATCCTTAATGGGCCTAACTAGGCCTTAAGCCCATTTTCATTTTGCTATTCATTTTCGTTGGGCCTATTGGGCTTGTGGGGCCCATCAACTCTTATTGGGCTTGTCCTAGGCCCATTACACCTTATTGGGCCTAAAATATTTGGGCTTGGCCCATTGGGCCTCTCGGCCACATGCCTTGACCGAGAGCTACCCATGCCGTGGTTTTACTATGGCATGCCATCCATGCCTATTATTTAGCCAATTTCACTTAGGCATTTTCACAAACACTTGGTAGGCAACATTACCAATCATCATATAGTTCATTTAGGCATTTTATCAAACACCTTGATTGCCAACAATTTACATGTATTAATTAATCAATTTGATTAATCTAATTACACCATTAACATTAATACATGTACACTAATCCATTTATGTCTTAAAATCATATTGACATAATTTAATGTCCCATTACTCACTCTTGGCCTAACCCACTTCATGGTGATTTAATATGTTTCAATGCTTAAAACATATATCAACATACTTGAAATCATTCATACATTAACATATATGAAATTGGAAATTAGAAAATATACCAATTGTTGTGTTCACCCTTTGGCCAAAACTTTGGAGGCTCTCGGTTTGCACTCTATGGCTCCTTGATAGCCAATTCCAACATATGTCAATCTCCTTTCAATTTGGAACAACTTCCATGGAGGATGAAAGTTCCAATTATGCCTAATTCCTAGTGATTTCTAGTGAGAGAAAGCTTGGAAAATATGTTTCAATAGTTTCTTCTTCTAGCCGGATTTGGTGTGATGAAGATGACAATGGTGTGGCTGAATTCATAAGCCATATACTTAGCCATTAAGCTTTACTTTTCAGCCATTTAACTTGACTTTCCAAACCTTAGCCATGAGTCACCTTATGAGTCACCTTATGAGTCATAGTTAACTTTAACTATGGTTAGATATTTATCTCATGGGCTTTTCCATTTGGGCTTCTCGGTTTGGGCTTTCTTAATGGGCTTTCAGGTTGAAATTTTTACTATGTCTCGGGCCTTTAATTGTCTCACAATTTTTCCAATCAATTGGTCCAAAAATTCGGTCTTAAGGACCTAAAAATTTCGATATACGTTTAGTATACCTTAATGGGCTTTAAAATTTTCACCTTAGGCCCATTACGTTTTTAACCATTAAATTTATTCCGGAATCCTTCCGAATAAATTTTCCTTACTTTCGGGGATGATTATCTTGTATTCTGGCCAAGAATATTTTTCTCCAATTTTTCCTCCACACTTAGGTTAATTTTTAACCATGATTAGTCAACTATGGTGAAAGTCCACTTTCTTAACTATAGTTGACTGTTTCCTTAACCATTGACTAAGTTGACTTTTTCTCCAAATTTCGAAAGTGTCATATATTATGTCTTACACTCTCATCTTTATGTTTCAACCATTCCTGGTGGATAATTTCACCAAAAACACATTTTCTCGCTAAAAAGGTCCATTTTACCCTTTTTAGCTTTTACTCTCGTTTTCTATGTTCGGGACTAAATCAAGCTGACTTTCCTTCATGAGCTCTCTATGCTCTCTTATTTTAAGTTCTTATTTTCAGACAGAATGATTTAGAATAACTCGGTTTAGCCTGTGATACTCATCGCTCACATTAGGCATTTTATGTAGCGTTTGCGTGTTAAATCATTTCGCTAACACTTTAAGTCTAGTAAATACTCTTCTTATGATTCAACTATAAAATAAAGTGTTCATACACATAGGAATCATAAGGAACAAGCTACATAAAAAATCTGGGTTTGACAGGAAATGGGTGGATTTAGGAGTGAGAAAGTTAGGTTTTAGGTTGGAAATGGAAGAGTGAGGTTGTTTTCGTGATTTACATATTTCACTACTCCTATTTATAGAAATTACTTGATGAGATCGATCTGCACTGGAAGGAGATCGATCCAGTCCTCTTAAATCCCTCATTTTCATGCCAATTTGAATGCATGAGATCGATCTGTCGAGGCTTGAGATCGATCTATTCTCAGACATTAGCTTAAGGAAATTGGTCTGTTTGCATTAAGGATCGATCTTTTCTTTACAGAATGTTAAGGAGATCGATCTGGCCCTATTGGAGATCGATCTGGCCTATTCCATTGCTTGAATAAGAGCATTTTGGCTCTTCCAGATCAATCTCTCATCCTATGAGATTGATCTGGCCTTCATATTTTCCAGATTTTACTACAGTTTTCTACAGTAACTTACACCAAATATCCTTAATTTATTGCCATAGTCATTTTCTCATCCAACCACCCTTAAGACCTAAAAATGGCATCCATTCATACTTCATACACATTAAAACTTGTGTGCATTCATTGTATAACCGAAGGTATACAACAAAACCAAAAGGAAGCATAAGGATTTACACCACTTATATAACTTCATTCCATTTTACTTCACTACTCATTTTTCATTCTACTCACATTTATCACAAACAAAAGTCCATTTCTTCATATTCATACATAATGAAACTTGTGTGTACATTCCCAACTCATATTACAAGGGGGTACATCAATCTTATGGACTTTACATTACTTATGACTCACTTTACATGTACATCACCATACTTATGAATTCATAATGTTTATATATGAAAATACGACTCTTACAGATGATGTCTAAGCATGCAAATACCAACTTGATGCCATCCAAGGAATAACCACCTTAACATACATTGAACCTATGAGGTTTTAAGAGTTATTAAGGAAGAAATATGGGATGATTAAGTAAGAATAAATGTTGGTTTTAAGCTTATGAAATCAGCTAAGCTTTCTAAAGGGTTACTTGAGTTTAAGGGCCTACACATAGCCAAATAGATATCAAAGGAATTTGATAGTTACCCAAGATAAATATATGATGTAACTAAGTCAATTTAGAGATGATATGAAGTTTTAAAGTGATTAAATAAGGTTGATAAAGTGGCCAAAATAAAATTGTATAAATATATGATGTAACTAAGTCAATTTAGAGATGACATGAAGTTTTAAAGTGATTAAATAGGGTTGATAAAGTGGCCAAAATAAAATTGTAAAATTGATGGCCAAAACCATAGAACAAATATAGCTAGGGCAAGAAATGCATCCAAATTTGATGGAAATTATTCATATTAAAATTTGATATTAATATAGGCTTAAAGTAAACTTAAAATGGGACAAATTTTCTAAGGAACCATGGCCAAAACCTAGTTGAAGATAGAGAAATAAATTGATCAAAATAGTTGCAAGTCTACTTAACACTGCCAGCAGCTAATACAACATTACTCCAAGATTTAAAGGATTGGTTCCATTTGAAATCAAGATTTAGTCTAACCATGGAATTTAGACACATTATATATCATGTTCGTAGTGAATTTAGGGTCCATGCCCCTCTTCATTCTTAGCCCAACCGAAGCAAAAAGCCATCCAAGTCTTAAAATGCTCCAACCCAAGGTGTCTGTTTAGCAGATTCCTTGTGGATTTTTTTTTTAGACATCAATCAACCTTCTTTGCTTAGAATCCTTTAAGACTAATTTTTCTATTGGAAGAGTCCTACAACATAGATTTTTTTGTGAATTTAGAAGTTCATGCTCTGAATATCCTTAACTAGTCAAGAGATTGATCTTACCTCACAAGGGATCAATCCTTACATTATAAAATAACTTTGAAAGGCATTTTTTAAGGCATGCAAATCAGTTCTTTCTGTGTAAGATGGTAAATTCTATTTGGAATCTTACAATTCAAGACCCAAAAAGTTTACAAATTCATTCCATCAACATGTACACACAATCACATATAATTCTACTTGTACACATCCTATTCTTAGTATGTGTACAACATTGTCTAAAAGAAAAACCATAGATATAGTAATGTGTTCCAATGGAGAAACTACGAGGAGTTCATGAAAAAACTCGATGTCAAATGCTGAATTTAGTCAAACACTAGATTTTTTAATTGACATGAAATGGTGAGAGAAAAAAGTGAGCTTGGGGAAAGCTTACTAAGCCAATTGTACTAGAGCAGAATTAACCAAAAACAATTATGTAAATACTAGATTAGATAAAATATGCAAGTTTGTAAGTTTTGAAGAAAGAAATTGACCTTTTCAATATTCGATCTATGAAACACTTTTACAGGTTCGGACAAGACATGGTCTAGATGTTACCAAGTCTTTCAGACGTGGAGGTATTTTGAAATACCTTACTATGCCCTCGGCCTGATCACTTTAAAATAATTTCAATATCACAATGGTTCACTTAATTTGATGCAAAATCATGGTTCAATAAATCAATCATATCAATATAGGCGGAAGCAATAATGTTATATCCCAATAAAGACTTCCCCACTACAACTATCAATGAGCCACTCTTACTCTAGAAACTAGGCTGTTTTCTACGGTCATAGACTCGACCTCTCCAGTTCTAGTAATCAGCTAGAACCAGAACTTGTCACAATTGTGTCGGACAAGCCAATATGCCCGTGTAAAAGTAATAACCCACAACTATCTCCATGTGCTCTATTAGGGACAACAATCAATATGCTCATACAATGGTTAACTCAGTGCCTTTTAAAACTCAATAATATCAACTTGAAGATGCACTCTATTCACTTAAAATTCGATAGACACGACCAACTAAGCATCATGCCAAAATAAACATTAACAATTTTAGATAAAAGATGAATAAGACTATGAATGCCAAAAATAGAGTTCAATACTATTTCAAAATAATTTTCTAATAACATGCAATAGTTTAACAACCAAATCATGGCAACATTTAATATATTATACAACAGTGTAAATTCTATATTTCAATACAAAACAAAGTTTTGGTTCGTACGGTAAAGGTAAGCACAATGTTTAAACCTCTAATTCGAAAATATTAATTGAGTTGCATGAGCTAACTCATACTTAGACAATTGAACATACCAAAGGATTTTACAATGTTTAGCTTTTGACAATGCTTTAGTATTCACTCACATACATAACTTCACCTTATAACCTACGATAATGCACAATTTAATTAATATTTAATTTGGAATATTTAATTAATATTTATTTCAATAGCATCTATCCATTGGATGCATGTTTTCCACTCAATTGGCCTATAATCACACTGTGGGGTAAATTTACCAAAACACCCTTAGCTTGAACAAAGCCCTATAATGGCTCCAAATTAATTTCATGCTGCTATTTCATTCATTTCATGTTCATTTACATGAGTTACATTTCCTATCAACTTTTCCCTATAGAATTCTATAGTAAAATCACTTTTTGACTCTAGAAACTTAGGGTTTTACACTACAACATCATAATACATAATTCATTTCTTCAATTTGAATACACATAACATGTTTACACATCATATGAATCAACATCTATTGAAATTAAGCCTTAAAGAATATCTTAGCCAATAAACTCCCTATTGATCAAAACTTCAAGCTAGCTCATGGGACTGATTTGCTTCAATCTAGCAGCATACAAACACTCCTTATTTGTCACTTGTAAACTTACTACAAGCATGTACAAATAAAAAAATAATTCTCTATAAATCTAAGATTAATCAAAAATAGAAGGAAATTGGCATGTGAGATTGGATCTCACAAACCACTTAGTTTCCACTTACCAAATTCAACTCTGTTGTAGAAAAAGTGGTAACGAACAACATTGTAGCAGTAAGTTGAAGTAAAAAATGCCTAGAAATGGACGTGAAAGTGGTAGTAAATCTTAAAGAAAAATGGCTATGGTGTTTTCTCTTTCTTTTTCTTATTTTCTATGGATTTTTGGTATAAATTTATCCTTTTAATTTGGTGTAACCGACCATCATCTTCTGGAACTTAAGAAAATTACATTTTAATTCCTTAATGTCTTATATTTAGACTTTAGCCTTTAGCTTATATGTTAAGATACATTTGCATTAGATTTTTACTAAACTATTATACAACTGGTGCACTTGTAAATCTTATGGGATTTTCCATGAAGCTCATGTTTATTACATATATTTAATATATTATTTTGATGTCGGACAAAAGAGACTGATGGTTATTCATTTACGGATGAATTTTATGTTGTTTCACCTATTTCAGCCATTTTCAATAATTTCATTTGACAAGTCGAAAAAAAAAAGGTTTGACATAATGAATTAAGGGCTTGACATGACTCATATCTTACCCCTAAATCATTTCACAGTGTCTATTTAGTCACAGTTGAAAATTCAAACTATGAAAAGAATTGTCGTTTTAGCGATTAAAGCACGTTTACCAAGAGATTTCAAAAGTTCAAAATTTGAGGGTTCACAAAATTACCTAAGGTACAATATCATCAATTCTTGATTATTCATACATAACTATACGGGCGCGCTCTCTTGCGAGGGCCACGAACTTCTTACGCAAGCAACCTTGTTTGCACCAAAATAGACATAGAATGACATTTTAGCAAAATTACGCTATTCTGAGGATAAAAGAACTTTATAAGCACAAAAATTGTGATTCTTACAATAATTATCTCTACATGTTGTCAAAGTGGATAAATTTTACATTTATCTTCTATGAAGAGTTAATTATCTCAAATTTTGAAAAAAAAAAGAACTTTTTACTAAAGATAGAGATAAGAGAGTTGATAAAAAAGATTTTTTTTTTTTTTAAAGATGAAGACAATGCAATGACCTAATAGTGCAAAAAAGTCGAACTAATTTTTTCCTTTTTCTTATCATTGTCTACGCTCAATGTAGGTTACCGATCAATTTCATTAGTTAATCCTTATAATTTATTATTAAATATTTTAGTTCCATGGTCCCAGCCAATTAATTAGTGATGCATTTAATCTGTATGAATCTCAATATCCTTGCATATATTAACTCATGCATCACAGTAGCAGCATTAATTAAGATAGTAACTAACATTCCATAACTTAGATTACATCTCATAAGTAACATATATCATAAGTATAAACATATATCTGTGCACATAATTGTCTGGAAATAAATAATGAAATAGGAGGTATATACCTCACACAATATTAAATCTAGCCTAGGGAGCTTCATATCACCAGCCTAAGATGTGTACTTAGGTAGCCACTACAAAAGTAACGACCCGAATTACACACATTTGGTTGGGCTACAAGTTGATATTAGGTCAGAACAATACTTGGTCTAATTAATTTTCTTTCTTAGTAATAAATTTAAACAAAATATGTTCATATTCCTCATACACATCTCATTTGCATTACTGTACTTATAAAAATTTTAGATACAAAAGAATTTCTTACAACTAGGTATACCTTCAATGTAGAAAGATACTCTGCGGAACCATAGCTGTGAGACATGCCTTACTAACAGAAGCGTTCAAGTTATTGTTGGGACTCTGTGGAGGAAAGTAGGGAGTGAACTTAACGCGCTCAGTAAGAAACTTATGTAAGCAGTAGACAACCATACTATCTACATGCTTATAATGTATGCCATGATCAGTTATAAAATATTGTAAAACACTTGCATATAATTCAATACGTTAATACTGAAAACGATTCACAATCGATGCACTTTCTTAAAAAAAACACTTTCAATCACTCTCCATTTCCAATATGATACTTTGACATATGTAAAACATATGCATTCAATAGAGTCGGTATGATGAAACCATTTACTATTCAATCAATGTAGTAAAACACTTGAATTCGTTTCTTTAAAATGTTTCATTTAATTAGTAAATAGTTCAATTCAATTTTCTTTCTATCAATATATAATTCAGTTCACTGAGACTAGGCTGGGATTCAATCAATAACAATACAGTTGACATATGGCCATAGTCAGTGACCCCGCGCCTCACGAGCCAGGTGTGCACGAATGTCATACGCCTCAGGGGGGATGGGTCAGTCCAGCCCGTCAGCCAATCAATACAATTCAATTCAGTTCAATCCAGTAGTCCGAAGACTCAATACATAGTGCAGCGTACTCCATGTGCGTCCACATGGTACAGCGTACTTCGAGGACCCGATACAATATAGTGCAGCGTACTCCATGTACGTCCACATGGTACAGCGTACTTCGAGGACCCGATACAATACAATATCACTGAGGGTACTGAGTAGTCTAAAGGATTTACCCACCAGCATCAATATCAACCATCACCTTAGTCTCAAAATTCAATGTGAGTAGATCAGTGCAAGAACGCATAGCAATACACGATGGCTCTAGCATGGTTTTTCTCATAAATCATATAAAAACCAGTGCAAGCAATTCAGTGTGACACACAGTCTACACAAAGGCTCTAGCACTGCTTTGTATCGAAAATTGGATAGGTGGTTCATTTATTTCAAAAATGATATGAAAATCAATGTTCAGTAGAAAAACATTGCATAAACGATATGTGAGTGGAGACATCCCAAGAGGTCACCCATCATGAAATTTCTCTCACTCAAGCACACTTAACTTCGTAAGATGTGCTATTTTATGCTGACTGTAAAAACAATAGTCGACCTATTCATATGTCAAGACCCAAAAATCAGAGTAAATTTTTCATTTTTCGTTTATTCTTTAATTCTTACCTTTCTCGCATCGAGACCATCCTACTAATAGTTGGGTTATGATTCGGTGTTAGTTCCCTTACCCTATTTACCATTCCATTTCCATCATCACATTCACACATCGGGATTTACTATCTTTTTAACTTTAACTGAATTCATTCACAGTGGTATTTACATAACCTTACATCCCCAACATCATATACGTTTTATAGTACTGTGCACTACATATTTAGATACAAAACTATACAAATGTTTATACCTGTCTCTCGATGGGAAGCAGCGGATACCAAGAATCCAAGTCCTTAGTCGCTCACTAACTATTGTGAGTACTCTGAAAAAAAAAAGGGATAATAAGGGGGTGAGCAAACTGTAAGACCCGATTTTATCGTAAGAGCAAAAAGGGAATGAATAGAAATTTTCGAGTGCATTTAAAAATGCAAAAGGATTGAAATGGTATTCTCGAACACGTGCAAGCGCAAAACGGTCAAAAGATCAGAACCCGATATAATTTCGATAAGAAAATTTAATTACAAAAATGGATTTGAGAATCTTGATCAATAACGAAGAAATAATTAAATTTCAGGTTAAATTGATCAAGATATGAATTTATTGGAATAAACCAAAATTTTTGTCTCGAAAAATAATCCCAAAAATAATCGAAAAATATACCAAAAAGGAAAAATCAGACTGAGAAATTCATTTACAGATTAATGAATAAAATAGTATTTGTTTAGATATTTTGACAAAAAAATAATAAAATAATGATTTAAATAATACTAAAATTTAATAATAAATAAATTAATTAAATAAAAAAACGAAATTTTTCGCGAAACGCGAAAACTGAAAGAGAAAACGGAGCTGAGCCTCTGCCTCCACAACCGGACGGAGACCGTCGGCGATTGGGAGCCCAAAGAAGCGGCCGACAAAGAGGGAAGATAGCCAAGCCACCAGCAACCCGAACGGGCTGACGAACGGCGGCAATCGAAGATCGAATGGGGAAGAAAGCATAACCGAGAAGAGAAAGAGATTTCCCGGTGATCGGTGCCGATTCGAGCCCGGCCACCGCCAGCCAAAGGTACGCGACGCCAAGACTGACCAATTAGCGGCTGAATCGGCTGGTAGAACGATGGTCAGCGCTGGAAACGATGACCAAACCGAAATGATACCGACGGCGAGGAGAGAACAGGCCGGACCGACCACTTTTCGGCAGCCTTGAATGAAATCAACCCCAGATCCGAGATGTAGACGACCCAGCGGAGCCACTGGCTGTGGAAACCGACGGAGAACCGACCGGCGAGCCACTAAACCGGCTGAATCAGATTGAACCGGCGGTCTGAACCAGGTTGAGCCGAACCGGACCGGTTTCGCCAAAAAGAAAAGGAAAAAGAAGAAAAAAAGGGAAAAAGAAAAAGAGAAAAAATTGGGAAAAATTTCAGTGATGCAATCGAGCTATGGGTAAGTCGGTAAGTGGTTGAAATTGGTCGATTTAAATTTTGACATATTTAATTTGATTAATATTCGACTGGAAGTTTATTCGAAAAAATATTTAATTGTGTAGCTCGACAATTGACATCAAACGAGAGCTCGAGACAACCTTGATTTGCGTACTATCATGGAATCTTGGGTAAGTAACCTTTATTTACGACAATTTGCATCGTTATTCGTGTTGATGAATTATGGATTTAATTTCTGCATAAATGAATTAAATTTTGGAAATTTGAATAAATTGTCGTAAATACTAAATTGAGATATCCGAGAATTTAGAACGAGCCTAAATAAATACTGATGGGCCCAATGAGCCCAATAAGCCTCGATAAAGTGTGGTAAACGGGCTTAAGGCCGATTAAGGCCCATTAAGGTGCAATCAGGTCTAATATGGGTAAACGGGCCCAATGATCTAAATTAAGCCCCAGAAAGTATGAAATACATTAAACTGTATTGTAATTGACCTGATGAATATGTATCCGCAGTTTCGGAGATTGGATTTGGAGCAAATCGGACTGCGTGACGAGTCATCGGTGGAAAGGTTAGATTGTACAGAAAAATGAGGTAAGGGAATTGTGTGAGTAGCTAGAGGTAGCTACGCGTATTTTAATAGCTTTTGTATACACTGATTTTGTATGTATATATTAATATTGTATAATGATCCTAAACGTGGTTTGAAAGATTTTAAGGATCAAAATAGGTAAAGACTATTTTACCCCTTTTGAGGGAAGTTCACCTAAGGATGGTGAAAGCATGACATGCATGAAATGCATGATTTAAGAAATTTTTCGAATTAAGGAATTTTATTGGTTTTAAACAAAGCAAATCAGTAGATTGGCCAATAATTGCATAAGTTTCCCAAAATCACACTACGTAAGTGTTATTGGTATTTAAATGAAATTTCTTTAGAAAATAGGCCAACTATCAAGTTTATATGGAAACAGATAGTGCCGACACGTAGTTCGCACTATATCTGCGTTTGTGAATGTGCATAAATGTGCTTGAGCGATTGCTCGCGTCGATTTGTGTGACATCATATGCATAAAATGTGCTAGAGCGGTTGCTCGCACTGATTTTATGATTTGATATGAATGAGAGCTGCTGGAGCCTAGCTCACACTCTGTTTTGACATGTTTTGACTATTCTGATTTCTTTTGACTGAATATGCATAAAAAGGTGTTGAAGCGATTGCTCGCACTAGTTTTTATGATTGACATGCATGAGAGATGCTGGAGCTTAGCTCGCATCCTGTTTTGATATGATATTGCATAAAAGCCTTGCTGGAGTGTAGCTCGCATGAGATTTGATTTAATTATGCATAAAGTCATGCTGAAGTGTAACTCACATGAGATTTGATTTACTTGAGCATTCATTGTGCTGGAGCGTTACTCGCAGAAAGTTTTATATGGTTTTATAATTCATTTGAATGTCATACTAGATTTTTCTCGTACAAGGTTTTCACTGAGTTTTTATACATATCCGTACTAAAGTATTGCTCGTATGTAGATTTTACTTGAATTTATAATTATTTAAAGTCGTACTGGAGCACTGCTCGTACACAGATTTCATTGATTTTTATGACACCGTGCTAGAGCTTCGCTCACACGAGATTTTCAGATAGCATGAATATGCATGGAGCCGTGCTAGAGCTTCACTCGCATAGGGATTTATATTACATGCATATAGCTGTGTTGGAGCGTCCTGTAGACTGTGTGTCACAGTGAGATGATATGCTCACACGTGCATACTGAGACAGAGATGATATGGGTGGATAAGACCTATTGCAGGTACCCCTGATAGAGCTTGGGTTCACGGAGTACGTTGTACTGTGTATATCACGCAGAGTACGTTGTACCATGGGGATTGTTGTAGTGGAGTGGCATTAGCCACGAGGCAGCAAGCCTTGCCCTCGTAAACTTGGTGTTATGCTGTTCTGGCAGGTAGGACGACCCACCTCCCGTTTCAGGTGTGATACCCCGCACACTAGGTACCGTGTTGCCAGGGATCACGAGGTTATGGCCATAGTCCTATGTTGTTACTGATAATCACCTACTTGTCTCACATGATATAACTATTGGTCGATAGATTAGGGTAGACTCGAGAGAGGGGTCAGGCCCCCGATTTTATGATTTTATGATATGTGACCCTGAAAAAAAGGTGGTTTTATAACCGAAGTTTTATAATGAATTTTAATGAATTGTTTTATGAGATGATTGACCCGGAAGGGTTAGTTTATACTACAGTTTTAATGAAATGATTTAAATGCAGTAGCATGATGTTGTTTTTCATGCTTTTATTTCAAATTCATGATTTGTCTTACATGACATGAAAGAATGCATGATCTAGATTTGTTTCATGCTCATTATGATTTAATGACGTCACATAAAATGCCTTTGATGCGTGAATTACATGATTTCTATATGCACAAATAGTTTTGATAAACTATGTCATGGATATATGCATGATTTTGTGCTTGAGATTTTAATGAAAAGAAATGGATTTAAGGGCATGGCATTATGAGCATGTAGATAGTGGAGCTATCTACTTACTTGCATAATTGCCTTACTGAGCGTGTGGTTTGCTCACCCCCTTATTTTTCCATCTTTTTAGAGCACTCGCAGTAGTTAGTGAGCGGCTGATAACTTGCATCTTGGTATTCGCTGCTTCCCATCGAGAGACGAGTATACACATTTGTATAATATTATATCTAAATATGTAATGCACAGTATTGTAAACGGATATGATGTCGAGGATGTAGAGTTATAAGTACCATTGTGTATGTATTTAATTAAAGTCAAAGGATAGTAAACTCTGATATATGAATGTGAATATGGAAATGGAATGGTAAATAGTGTGAGGTGACTAACACCGAATCATAGCTCAACTGTTTGGTAAGATGGTCACGATGAAAGAAAGGTAAGAATTAAATAGTAAATGAAAAAGTGAAAAATTTACTCTGATTTTTAGGTAATTTGGGTCGTGACAGGTTTAATGGTATCAGAGCTTAAGTTGACCTGATATGAGTCGGTGTTAGTAGTTAAGAAAGTTTACATCTCCATGTACTGTGCATTGTTTAGATACAATTGTGTATATCGAGATGGAAGTGCAGCTAAGAATTTGGTTTGGATGCAAGAATATAGACTCATTAAGTGATAGTCGCTATGATAGAGGGGCGAGTACATGAGCTCACGGCCATAGAGGTAGGCCTGAGAGTTATACTGAGTCATCACTTGAGACTTGAGATGAGATTGAAGTGGAGGCTGATGTTGAGCATGCCCCACAGAGTCCGACAGAGAGATCAGATAGAGTCTGACGGAGAGATCGAACAGTATTGACACATGCTTCGCGAGGTTGGAGCGGAGTGTTGAGAATATTTTCAGAGCTAATTGCTTAGATTATGCATGAGATTTGAGGGTGAGTCGGAGCATTGGTGGAAGTCTGCTCGACCCATCTTAAGAGTTAGACATCCAGAATGGATATGAAAAATAATTCCAAATGTATTCCGGTGACAGAATATCCCGAAAACTGAAAGGAAATTATGGATGAAATTTTTTACTCTGACCCAGAGGAACATGTTGATTGACGAGTATGAAACTCAGTTTATATTCCTGGGTAGATATGACTCGGACACGATGAACAGTGAGAGTCGAGATGTTTGAAAGTTCATGGAAGGGCTCAGATTGTCAATTAGAGTCTGATTGGGCCGTTAAATATCACTACCTATGCTGAGGCAGTACGCAGATTTCAGTTGTGTGAATAAGATCATGAGTTTCACACCTCTCAGATTGGGAAAGGTAGTAAGGGTCGAAATAGAGACAAAAAAAAATAGAGAATGATAGAGTTGTCAGAACGAGAAAAGGTAGTTGGTAAAAGATTTGAGCTGAGGAGTCACGGGGTAAGAAATTGGTAAGGCCCCAATGTATCCAATTTCAGCACTTACGAGGGGTATTATGATTTGAGGACCCCGACCTACTACGAAGCATTGTAGCAGTGAGAGCAGTGTACCAGTGTGAATAGTGTAAGATGTGTGGTAGTTACCACAGAAATAAGATGTTAGATGAGGGCGAGTGTATGCCTTGGACCAGTACACTATTGATGTTTCATATGATGTAGTGGAAGATACCACACTGGTTGTGAATAATGAAATAATTATTTTAAGTAATCTTAGTGCCACGCATTTATTCATACCGCCTTCATTTGCTTATAAGCTAGGAAAGATGTGATGCCTGTACCCTTAGGCAAGATGATGATTGTTAGCTGATTATCACTAACTGAATATGGATATAGAGATTGTAAGTTGAAAATAGGGGTGAAAACATCACTGAAAAGTATACTGTAAGATTTAATAAGTAATGAAAGAGTTGTTAGAAGTGATATATGAAAGGAGATAAGCTTGGAGATGTGATAGATCCTGCATACGAGATATATTGGAATAAGAGGCGTATGCAAGGTAAGAATATCTTTGATATGTAAAGTAAATTGGATTAAGCGATATGTCGTGAATATGAACTGTGACCAAGGATAAGAGATGGATATATCTACACCCAGTCCATGTGGTCAAGTCTAAGGGTTAATAAAGGTATTTCAAAATACTTCCCCGCCTGAAGATTTGACAGCGTCTAGAAGCGTACATATAACCTATAAATTGAAATCGACAGTCATAAGGTATAAATTTAAATTTAGTTACCTTTACTGGTACGATAAAGAGATATAGAATTTGATTAATCATGAAGGTTTAAAAATTAAAATTTTAAAAAAGCCATTAATATATATAAAAAAAAAAGAAATGACGCGGGTAAGTAGCTTGAACAAAAGCAATTTCGAAATGGCGATATACGTTTATGCGTACATAGGTCAAGGATATGAGTGATTGAAATATTCAGTGGAACTCAACTATTATAAGGTATTTAAACCTTACTTTGACAAATTGTTTGTCATCTTTAGCGATGATATTTTGATGTATTCGAAGTCCAGGGAAGAGCATGAGATGCAACTGGAAACTGTATTACAAACGAAGTGTTGTGAGTTTCTCAAAATGAGCTGCTCAGTTGATACGTCTCATTTGGAAAAAGATTTCATACGAGTGGGATGATAAATATGAAAATGGCTTCGGTAAGTTTTGGTATATTGAAGTAATGAACTGACTACTGCAATTATTCTCACCATAACCAACAGCACAAGAGGTTTCAGTGTGTATAGATACCTCAAAATAAGGATTGGGTTCTGTATTGATGAAAATGAGAAGATAGTCGCTTATGGATCCAGATAGTTTAAGGATCATGAGAGAAACTATCCGACCCACGATTTAGAGTTGGTAGTCATAGCGTTTACACTGAAGATATGATGCCACCACTTATACGGTGAGAAATGTCGGGTATGCACTGATCGTAAGAGCCCCGAGTATCTGTTTTAACAGAAAGAGTAGAATATGAGATAACCAAAGGGTTAGAGCTTCTAAGGATTATGATTGTGAACATCTTACCACCCAGGAAAGGCTATTGTGATGGCTGATGCCTTGAACAGAAAAAGCCTCGGGATGGTATTATATATGATGGTCAGGGAGCGTGAACTGCTAGAGCAGTTGTGAGCCTCAGTAGAGATGTGATCCCTTCTGATGATGACGGTGATTGTGTGACAGCTAGCCTGAGGTTAGAATCGGATTTGAGTGACCCGATTTGCCAGGCTTAGCGTGATGATCGGCATGGTGTCGATAGTGTGAGTTAGATTCAGAAGGGTATAGTGACAGAGTTCACAGTGAGTGATGATGACTTACAGAGGTTCAGAGATAGTATAAGTGCTCCCTAGGACCACAGTGATGATGATTATGTTATTGTCAGAAGCTCACTCTTCGGGATATACAGTGCATTCGGGAAATAATAAATATATCGAAATCTCTGAAAACGGTATTGGTGGTCAGGTATGAAAAGAGACATTGTAGAGATTGTAAGAAAGTGTCTCATATGTCAGCAGATTAAGGTAGAGTACTAGAAGTTTGCAGAGTTATTGCAGCCTCTACCTATATTGACACGGAAATGGGAACAGTTACCATGAATTTCGTGATAGATTACAAAGGACCCGGATAATCATGAGGCTATCTGGGTGATAGTCGATAGATTGATTAAGTTTACCCACCTTCTGCCTATGAAAATCCCCAGATACTCTAAGTGCGTAGGCGAGATATAATTATGGAAAATATTGTGGAACATGATGTAGCGTTCCAATGAGCATGGTATCAGATAGGGATTCCCGCTTCACTTCCCACTTCTGGGAACGCTTTTCAGGAAGCTATGGGAACCCGATTGTGTGTTAACACAGCTTTTCATCCTCAGACAAAGGGTCAGTCAGAGAGGACTGTACAGGTTCTGGAGGATGTGATGAGAGTGTGTGCAATTGATGTGATAAGTTCTTGGGATGATCAGTTGTTACTAATCAAATTCGCCAATAATGACAGTTGTCACTTGAGTATCGGGATAACATTTTTTATGAGGCATTGTATGGTCGTAGGGAGTTATTCCCTGACTTGGATAAGAAAAGTGGGTGACAGATAGAGAATTGCTCCTGAATTGGTAAGACAAACCTCTGAGGATGTTCAGTTAAATTGTGAGAGAATAAGAACACCTCAGAGAAAATAGAAAAGCTATGCTGACAAGAGACATAAACCATTAAAAATTCACCGAGGGTGAATCATTATTGTTGGCAGTTACTTGTCTTAAGGACGTAACGAGATTCGGATAGAGATATTGGACAAGTGGGAGATAAGACCTGTAGGTTGGCGTTACCACTTGAATTAATAGGCATCCACAATGTGTCCTATCTTTTTATGCTTAAGAAATATTATCCGAAACCCGATATATGTGATCGGATATGAGCTCCAACAACTTAGCTCAATGAAAGTATAATGTATGATTGGAAAATCGATTCGGGTATTAAACACGAAGGAGAAAGTGTTGAGATTTAAGATGATCTCCCTAATTAAGTATGATGGTAGTATTACACTCCGGAGAAAGTCACTTGAGGATGACAGTATATGAAATGATAGTCGTACCCGGAGTTGTGTATGGACCTATTTGACTTGGTTCTAATTTGGACGACCAAATTTCTTAAGTAGCGGAGATTCTAAGACCCGATTTTATCGTAGGAGTAAAAAAGGAATGAATAGAAATTTTCGAGTGCATTTAAAAATGCAAAAGGATTGAAATGGTATTCCCGAACACGTGCAAGGGCAAAACGGTCAAAAGATCGGAACCCGGTATAATTTCGATAAAAAAATTTAATTAAAAATAATGGATTTGAGAATCTTGATCAATAACGAAGAAATAATTAAATTTCGGGTTACATTGATCAAGATATGAATTTATTGGAATAAATCGAAATTTTCGTCTCGAAAAATAATCCCAAAAATAATCGAAAAATCTACCGAAAAGGTAAAATCGGACTGAGAAATTCATTTACAGATTAAATGCATAAAATAGTATTTGTTTAGATATTTTGACAAAAAATAATAAAATAATGATTTAAATAATAATAAAATTTAATAATAAATTAATTAATTAAATAAAAAAGGAAATTTTTCGCGAAACGCAAAAACTGAAAGAGAAAACGGAGCTGAGCCTCTGCCTCCACAACCGGACGGAGACCGCTGACGATTGGAAGCCCAGAGGAGAGGCCGATGAAGAGGGTAGACAGCCGAGCCACCAGCAACCAGAACGGGCTGACGAACAGCGGCAATCGACGGCCGAATGGGGAAGAAAGCATAACCGAGAAGAGAAAGAGAGGTTCCCGGTGACCGACGTCGATTCAGGCCCTGCCACCACCAGCCGAAGGTGCGCGATGCTAAGACCGGCCGATCAACGGTTGAATCGGC
The DNA here is from genome assembly GCA_033439115.1 of Firmiana major. NCBI lineage: Eukaryota > Viridiplantae > Streptophyta > Magnoliopsida > Malvales > Malvaceae > Firmiana > Firmiana major. Next base: position 38,132,244 of record CM065909.1, read on the forward strand.
CGGTAGAGCAGCGGCCAGCACCAGAATCGGCGGCCAAACTGAAACGATACCGACGATGAGGAGAGAACAGGTCGAACCGGCCACTTTCCGGCAGCCTTGATCGAAACCAACCCTAGATCCAAGATGCAGACGACCCAGCGGAGCCACTGGCGACGAAAACTGGTGGAGAACCGGCCTGCAAGCCACTGAACTGACCGAACCGGACTTAACCGGCGGTTTAAACCGAGTTGAACCGGACAAAAGAAAAGGAAAAAGAAGAAAAAAAGGGAAAAAGAAAAAGAGGAAAATTGGGGGAAAATTCCAGTGATGCAATCGAGATACGGGTAAGTCAATGAGCGATCGAAATTAACGGATTTAAATTTTAAAATATTTAATTTGATTAATATTCGACTGGAAGTTTATCCGAAAAAATATTTATTGTGTAGCTCGACAATTGACATCAAACGAGAGCTCGAGACAGCCTCGATTTATGTACTATCATGGAATCTTGGGTAAGTAACCTTTGTTTACGACAATTTACATCGTTATGCGTGTTGATGAATTACGGATTTAATTTTCGCATAAATGAGTTAAATTTTGGAAATTTGAATAAATTGTCCTAAATACTAAATTGAGATATCAGAGAATTTAGAATGAGCCTAAATAAATACTGATGGGTCCAATGAGCCCAATAGGCCTCGATAAAGTGTGGTAAACGGGCTTAAGGCCGATTAAAGCCCATTAAGGTGCAATAGGGTCCAATATGGGTAAACGGGCCCAATGATCCAAATTAAGCCCCAGAAAATATGAAATACATTAAATTGTATTGTAATTGACCTAATAAATATGTATCTACAGTTCTGGAGATTGGATTTGGAGCAAACCGAACTGCGTGACGAGTCATCAGTGGAAAGGTCAGACTGTACAGAAAAAGGAGGTAAGGGAATTGTGTTGTAGCTAGAGGTAGCTACGCGTATTTTAATAGCTTTTTTATACACTGATTATGTATGTATACATTGATATTGTATAATGATCCTAAAAGTGGTTTGAATGATTTTAAGGATCGAAATAGGTAAAGACTATTTTACCTCTATGGAGGGAAGTTCACCTAAGGATGGTGAAAGCATGACATGCATGAAATGCATGATTTAAGAAATTTTTTGAATTAGGGAATTTTATTGGTTTTAAACAAAGTAAATTGGTAGATTGGCCAATAATTGCGTAAGTTTCCCAAAATAACACTACGTAAGTGTTATTGGTATTTAAATGAAATTTCTTTGGAAAATAGGCCAACTATCAAGTTTATATGAAAACAGATAGTGCCGACACGTAGTTCGCACTATATCTACGTTTGTAAATGTGCATAAATGTGCTTGAGCGGTTACTCGCGCCGATTTGTGTGACATCATATACATAAAATGTGCTAGAGCGGTTGCTCGCACTGATTTTATGATTTGATATGCATGAGAGCTGCTGGAGCCTAGCTCACACTCTGTTTTGACATGTTTTGACTATTCTGATTTGTTTTGACTGAATTTGCATAAAAAGGTGTTGGAGCGATTGTTCGCACTAGTTTTTATGATTGACATGCAAAAGAGATGCTGGAGCTTAGCTCGCATCCTGTTTTGATATGATATTGCATAAAAGTCGTGCTGGAGTGTAACTCGCACGAGATTTTATTTAATTATGCATAAAGCCGTGCTGGAGTGTAACTTGCACGAGATTTGATTTACTTGAGCATTCATTATACTGGAGCGTTGCTCGCACAAAGTTTTATATGTTTTTATAATTCATTTGAATGTCGTATTGGATTTTTCTCGTACAAGGTTTTCACTGAGTTTTTATACATATCCGTACTAGAGCATTGCTTGTACCTGGATTTTACTTGAATTTATAATTATTTTAAGTCGTACTGGAGCGCTGCTCGTACGCAGATTTCATTAATTTCAATGACACTGTGCTAGAGCATCGCTCGCACAAGATTTTTAGATATCATGAATATGCATTGAGCCGTGCTAGAGCTTCACTCGCACAGGGATTTATATTACATGCATATAGCCATGTTGGAGCCTCCTGTAGACTGTGTGTCACAGTGAGATGATATGCTCAGATGTGCATACTAAGACAGAGATGATATGGGTGGATAAGACCTATTGCAGGCACCCCTGATTGAGCTTGGGTTCACGGAGTATGTTCTACCGTGTATATCACGCGGAGTACGCTGTACCGTGGGGATTGTTGTAGTGGAGTGGCATTAACCACGAGGCAGCAAGCCTTAGCCTCGCAATCCTGGTGTTATGCTGTTCTGGCGGGTAGGACGACCCACCTCCCGTTTTAGGTGTGATACCCCGCACACTAGGTACCGTGTTGCCAGGGATCACGAGGTTATGGCCATAGTCCTATGTTGTTACTGATAATCACCTACTTGTCTCACATGATATAACTATTGGTCGATAGACCAGGGTAGACCCAAGGGAGGGGTCAAGCCCTCGATTTTATGATTTTATGATATGTGACCTTGAAAAAAAGGTGGTTTTATAACCGAAGTTTTATAATGAATTTTAATGAATTGTTTTATGAGATGATTGACTCGGAAGGGTTAGTTTATACTACAGTTTTAATGAAATGATTTAAATGCAGTAGCATGATGTTGTTTTTCATGCTTTTATTTCAAATTCATGATTTGTCTTACATGACATGAAAGAATGCATGATCTAGATTTGTTTCATGCTCATTATGATTTAATGATGTCACATAAAATGCCTTTGATGCGTGAATTACATTATTTCTATATGCACAAATAGTTTTGATAAACTATGTCATGGATATATGCATGATTTTGTGCTTGAGATTTTAATGAAAAGAAATGGATTTAAGGGCATGGCATTATGAGCATGTAGATAATGAAGCTATCTAATTACTTGCATAATTGCCTTACTGAGCGTGTGCTTTGCTCACCCCCCTTATTTTCCCATCTTTTCAAAGCACTTGCAGTAGTTAGTGAGCGGCTGATGACTTGCATCTTGGTATTCGCTGCTTCCCATCGAGAGACAGGTATACACATTTGTATAATATTGTATCAACTATGTAATGCACAGTACTGTAAACGGATATGATGTCGGGGATGTAGAGTTATAAATACCATTGTGTATGTATTTAATTAAAGTCAAAGGATAGTAAACTCTGATATATGAATGTGAATATGGAAATGGAATGGTAAATAGTGTGAGGTGACTAACATCGAATCATAGCTTAACTGTTTGGTAAGATGGTCACAATGAAAGAAAGCTAAGAATTAGATAATAAATGAAAAAGCGAAAAATTTACTCTGATTTTTTCGATAATTTGGGTCGTGACACAAACCACGCGCTCTGTAAGGCAATCATGCGAGCAAGTCGATAGTTCCACTATCTACATGCTCATAATGTCATGCCCTTAAAAGCCATTTCTTTTCGTTTAAATCTCATGCACAAAATCATGCATACGTCATTGCTATAGTTTATAAAAACTATTCGTGCATATAGAAATCATGCAACTCATGCATCAATGGTGTTTTATGAAAAATCATAAAATCATAATTAGCATGAAACAAATCGAGATCATGTATTTGTTCATGCCATTTAAACCAAATCATGAGAAACAATTCTTTTCATGAATTTATCATTTAATCATGGAAAATTCATCATGCTACTGCATTTAAATCACTTCATTAAAACACAGTATAAAACAACCCGAAGGGGTTAAGCATCTCATAAATAATTCTCAAACTCATAAAACAATTCGTTATAAAATTCTATTATAAAATCACTCTTCTTTTAGGGTCACATATCATAAAATCCTCTGAAAATCTATCATTATAGTAGAAATTCATATCTCAGTGAAAATCATAAAATTAGGGGCCTGACCCCTCCCTCGGGTCTACCCTGGTCTATCGAGACCACAAGTTATATCATATGAGACATGTAGGTGACTATATCAGTAACAACGAGGACTATGGCCATAACCTAGTGATCCCTGGCTACACGGTACCTAGTGTGCGGGGTATCACACCTGAAACGGGAGGTGGGTCGATCTTGCCGCCAAAACAACATAACATAAGGATTGCGAGGGCAAGGCTTGTTATCTCGTGGCTAATGCCACTCCACTCTAACAATCCCCATGGTACAGCGTACTCCATGTGATATACACGATACATCGTACTCCGTGAACCCAATCTCAGTCAGGGGGTGCCTGCAATAAGCCTTATCCACCCATACTAAATATGTCTCAGTATGCACGTGTGGCATATCATCTCACTATGACACAGAGTCTACAAGAGGCTCCAACACGACTATATGCATATCATATAAATCTCTGTGCAAGCGAAGCTCTAGTACGACTCCATACATATTCATGACAGCTAAAAATATCATGCGAGCAAAGCTCTAGCATGGTTTCATAAAAATCAGTAACATCTGCGTACGAGTAGCACTCCAGTACGACTTTAAAAGAGTTATAAATCCATATAAAAACACATGCGAGCAAGCTCCAACACGTTTTTATGCATAATTAAATCAAATCTAGTGCGAGTTACACTCAAGCACGGCTTTTATGCAATTGTCATATCAAAACAGGATGTGAGCTAAGCTCCAACACCTTTTTATGCATATCAAGTCAAAACAGTCCAAAACAATCAAAACAGTCAAAACAGCTAGGCTCCAGCGCCTCTCATGCATTTCACAATAATAAAATCAGTGCGAGCAACCGCTCTAGCACATTTTATGCACACTCACAAACGCAGATATACTGTGAGTTATGCGTCAGCACTATCTATTTCCATATAAACTTGATAGTTGGCTCATTTTCCAAAGAAATTTCATTTACCTCTTAATAACACTTAGGCAGTGCTATATTGTGAAATTTATGCAATTACTGGCCACTCTATCGATTTGCTTTGCGTATAAATATTCATCAGGCCAAATACAATATAATTAATTATATTTCATATTTTTTGGGCTTAATTTAAATCATTGGGCCCATTTACCCATATCGGGCCCGATTGTACCATAATGAGCCTTAATCGACCTTCAGCCCATTTTACACTTACTATTCACATCATCGAGGCCTATTGGGCTCATTAGGCCCGTCAGTATTTATTAGGCCTCGTTCAAAACCCTCGGATAGCTCAATTTATTATTTACGACAATTTATCACTAATTAAATAATTTAATTCATTTTATGTGAAAATTAAATCTGTAATTTATGCGATAAATTTCTAACACGTATAACGATGCAAATTATCATAAATAAGGATTATTTACCCAAGATTCCATGATAGTATGCAAATCGAGGCTGACTCGAGCTCTCGTTTGACGTCAATTGTCAAGCTACATAGTTACATAATTTTTCGGGTCAATTTTTAGTCGAATATTAATCAAATTAAATATTCCAAAATTTAAATCAGTCAATTTCGACCGCTTACCGACTTACCCGTAGCTCGATTGCATCACCGAGATTTTTCTCTAATTTTTCATCTTTTTCTTTTTCCCTTTTTCTTTTTATTTTCTTTTCTTTCTTTTCTTTTTGGCTAAACCGGTCTGGTCCGGTTCAGCATACCATCACTGCACTGAACCGGTTCGTACCGGTTCAGGCCTCACTTCGTCGTTTCGACTCCATCCGGGAGGTTCCTGGCTCGATTTCGGCACCAATAGGCGCGCCATCGTCTGGGCTTTCTTCTTTGGGCCTCGGGTTGGATCAAATCGGCATCGATGGCCGTCGATTTCTTGTTTTCTCCTACGGTAATCCCTCCGTCGATCTCCTTTTTTCGACGACCTCACCGCGCGTCATGGCTGCAGGTGGGTCACGTGGTGTCGAGCTCTTTTCGCCGACCCTCACCTGGCCTTCTCCCTCGTCGATGGCCGTCGGATGGAGGGAACCGATGCCCTTAAATTCGTCTCCCTTTCATTTTCCAGAAATCACGTTTCGTGATTTCTGCGTTTTTTTTATTTTATTATTATTTTATTCAATTAAAATATTATTAAATTCCAAAATATCTAAAAAAATCTTATTTTATTCATTTAATCAATAAATTAATTTATCAGTCTTATTTTTGCATTGCCGATATATTTTTCTAATATTTTGGGGATTATTTTTCGAAGTGAAAATTTCAGTTTATTCCAATAAATTCATATCTTGATCAATTTAACACGAAATTTAATTATTTCTTCGTTATTGATCAAGATTTCTCAAATCCCTATTTATAATGAAATTTTCTTGTCACAATTAATATCGAATTTCGATAAAAATCGGGTTTTACATAACCTCCCCCACTTAAGAAATTTGGTCCTCCAATTTAGAACCAAGTCAAATAGCCATAAACGACTCTGGGTACATCTATCGCATCATACGCTTTAATTCTCATGTGACTTTTTCTGGAGTGTAATACTACCAATATACTTAACTAGGGAGATTATCTTAAACCTCAACACTTTCTTCTTACGTCTAATACCTAAATCGATTTTTTTCAACATACGTTATATTTTCATTGAGCTAAGCTGTTGGAGCTCATATCTGATTACATATGCTAGGTCTGGATATTATTTCTGAAGCATCAAAAGATGGGACACATTGTGGATGCCTACTTATTCAAGTTATAACGCCAACCTACAGGCCTTATCTCCCACTTTGTCCAATCTCTCAAAGGATTCAATCTAACAAAACTCAATTTGCCTTCTTTCAGAATCTCGTTATGTCCTTAGGACAAGTAACTGCCGACAATACTGATTCACCCCGGTGAATTCCAATGGTTTTCTGTCTCTTGTCAGCATAGCTTTTCTGTCTGCTCTGAGGTATTCTTAATCTCTCACACATCAACTGAACATCCTCAGAGGTTTGTCTTACCAATTCGGGAACAATTCTCTATCTGTCACCCACTTCTTCTTATCCAAGTCGGGGAACAACCCCTAAGGCCATACCATGTCTCATAAAATGTCATCACGATACTCAAGTGATAACTGTCATTATTGGTGGATTTAACTAGTAGCAACCAATCATCTGTCTGAGAATGAAAAGTTATGCTAATACTCAGTCGGGTTCCCATAGCTTTAAAAAAAAAATCCTTAAAAGTGGGAAGTGAAGCAGGAATCCCCATCTGGTACCATGCACACTGGAACTCTACATAATGTTCCACAATCTTTCGTACACATAAATCCGCCTACACACTCAAAGTATCTAGGGATTTCCATAGCCAGAAGGTGGGGAGACTTAGTCAATCAATCGACTATTACCTAGATAGCCTCATGATTCATCTGGATCCTCTGTAACCCATCACAATATCCACGGTAACTTGCTCCCATTTCCATGTCGATATAGGTAGAGGCAGCAATAACCCTGCAAACTTCTATTGCTCTACCTTAATCTACTGACATATGAGACACTTCTCCACAATCTCTACAATGTCTCTTTTCATATCTGACCACCAATACCATTTTCAGAGATTTCGATATATTTATTACTTCCCGGATGCACTGTATATCTCGAAGAGTGAGCTTCTGACAATAACACTATCTCATCAACTATGGTCCTGGGGAGCACTTATACTGTCTCTGAACCTCTGTAAGTTATCATCACCTATTGTGAACTCCGTCACTGTACCCTTCTGAATCTGACCCACACAATCGACACCATGTCGATCATCACACTAAGCCTGGAAAATTTGGTCACTCAAATTCGGTTCTAATCTCAGGCTAGCTATCACACAATCATTGTCATCATCAGAAGGGATCACATCACTACTGAGGCTCACAACTGCTCTAGCAGCTCACACTCCCTGACCATCATATGTAATACCATCCCAAGGGTCTTTATGCTCAAGGTATCAGCCATTACATTAGCTTTTCCTGGGTGGTACAATTTCCACAATCATAATCCCTTAGAAGCTCTAACCCTCTATGTTATCTGATATTCTACTCTTTTTGTAAAAACAGATACTCGGGACTTTTATGATCAGTGCATACTCGACATTTTTCACCGTATGAGTGGTGGCGCCATACCTTCAGTGTAAACACTACGGCTACCAACTCTAAATCATGGTTTGGATAGTTTCTCTCATGGTCCTTGAACTATCTAGATCCATAAGTGACTATCTTCCCATTTTACATCAATACACAGCCCAATCCTTATTTTGAGGTATCCATACACACTGAAAAACCTCTTGAACTATTGGTTATGGTGAGAATAATTACAGTGGTCAGTTTATTACTTCAATATACCAAAACGCACGGAAGCTACTTTTATACTTATCATCCCACTGGCATGCAATCTTTTTCTAAATGAGATATGTCAACTTAGCAGTCCATTTCGAGAAACACACAACACCTCGTCTGTAAAACAGTTTCCTGTTGCTACTCATACTCTTCCCTGGACTTCGAATACATCAAAATATCATCGCTAAGGATGACAACCAATCGGTCCAGGTAAGATTTAAATACCTTGTTCATCAATGTCCTAATAGATACGGCACATTCACCTTCTGAATTTTTAACGGTTGTTACCCAGACTTCAAAACGATCTCTATAAAGATATACGATTTTCACAACTAATCTAATAAATCATCTATAGTGGGAAGAAACACTTATTCTTGATGTTAGCCTCGTTCGACAATCAAAATTCAATAGATAATCGGAGGCTGCCCTTCTCTTTTCACAAACATAACAAGTGCTCCTCAAGTTACACATCTGGTCTGAGGAACACGTATCCAATAACTCCTGTAATTATTTCTTTCAGTTCCACTAATACCATTTTATACCGTGGTTAGGATATCGGCTCCGTACCAGGTACCAAATCAATACAAAATTCTATCTCTTTATCTGATGGTAGCCTTGGTAGATTATTCGAGAAGATATCAGGAAACTCCCTGACCATGATGATATCTATTAATTTCGGATGTGCCTTATCCATACCAACCACACAAGCGATGAAACATTCCCATCATTACTTATTCCGTGAATACAACCTCCTTCATTTCGTGTCAAATTTACAATACACTTTTCAGGAGTGAAAACATCACTATCTTAGGATAGCAATCTAAACAGCATAGTTTGTAGCCAAATCAATCTTTTCTCAAATATTACTCCAAAATTATTCATATTCCATTGAATAATATCAGCTGACATATCCTTTTTCCCCTGTTTTCAACTTACAATTCCTATACCCACATTCAGTTAGTGAAAATCAGCTAACTATCATCATCATCTTGCCTATGGGTACAGACTTCACATCTTTCACTAGCTTATAAGCAACTGAAGGCGGTATGAATAAATATGTGGCACCAGGATCAATTAAATAATTACTTCATTATTCACAACTAGTGTGGTATCTTCCACCATATCAGATGAAACATTAGTAGTGTCCTGGTCCAAGGCATACACTCGCCCTCGTCCAACAGCCTACTTTCCCTTTCTCTTCGGCTGTGGCCCCCCTTTTCGGTGCAGAAATCTCAAGAGGGTTTTCTCTGTCTCTTTACCCTTCTGTGGGCAGTCTCACCCAACTCTAAGCAATCATTAAATAAATGGCTCGTCTTACTACACTTAACGCTTATTTTAGTCAATAAGGTGTAGGGCCGAATTCCGTAGTATTTACCACACATCCTACACTACTTACACTTGCTACGGAGCAGGTCGGGGTCCTCCAATCATAATACCCCTCAAAAGTACTGAAATTAGATACACTGGGGCCTTACCAATCATCTTACCTCGTGACTCATTAGCTCTAATCTTTTACCAAACTACCTCGTTCTGACATCTCTGTCATTCAATATTCTCTCCTGTCTCTATTGCGACCCATACTACCTTTCCCAATCTCAGAGGCATGCAACTCATGACCTTATTCACACAACTGTAGTCTGCGCACTGCCTCAGCATAGGTAGTGTATCTAACTACGCCAATCAGACTCTAATTGACAATCTGAGCCCTTCTATGAACTTTCAGACATCCCAACTGTCACTGTTCATAGTGTCGGGGTCATACCTGCCCAGGTATATAATCTGAGATTCATACTCATCAATAAACCAGTTCTTCTGGGTAAAAGTAAAGAATTTTATCTGTAATATCCTTTAAGCAGTGTCCAAAATATTCTGTCACCGGAATACATCTAGAAATATTTCTGATGTAAGCTCTGGATGTCTAACTCTTAAGATGGGTTGAGCGGACTTCCACCAATGCTCCGACTCGGCCTCAAATCCAATGCATACTCTAAGCAATTAGCTCCCAAAATATTCTCCACACTCCGCTCCAACCTCGCGAAGCGTGTCTTAATACTGTCCGATCTCTTTGTCAGACTCCGTCCGATCTCTCTGTCTGTCACACCCCGAAAATGCGAAAAATAGGGCTAATTTAAAACTTTTTACTCATCAATTCACAATTAAGGGTGCATTCCTATGCAGTGTCATGCATCATCATATTTATCATACCTCAGGATCTCATCACTAGATAACATGTATTGTATCATATACATTACTTAATATTAAGTTAATTAATCCTAATACAACCCATACAATGTTATACATCAAGTGTCTGCAATTACGATAATTGTCTGGGTACATGAAAAGATAAAAGATACCTCAAAATACAATATATGGCCTGGAGCTCAAGTCTTCCACTAGCCACTACTCCGTACGTCACAGGGAAACCCTTTTCACTTGAAGAAATCTGGAGGGAAAGAAAACAGGGTGAGCTTCTAAATCACTTAGTAAGGGGGTAAGGGACTCATTACATAAACCAAAATGCACATCACAAAATATTTATTTGTATGTGAAACTCATTATACTCTTTTGAAAACCTAGCATGAAAGTACTCAAAATGACATTCTCATATCTCAAATCATGTGAAAACATGAAGTAAAAAGGCTCAGTATAGAGCAGTAATCAAGCATGTGAAAATAATGCGATAATCGCTTTCTCAATTAACATGATAAAATCACTGTAATAATAATGCACGTGGCGCAGCCACTAAACACACGTGGCATAGCCACTGATTTAAATTCACATGTGGCACAGCCACGGGATGGGGTTTCACGTGGCAACTGCCAACAAGTATACGTGGCATAGCCACTGATTTAAATTCACACGTGGCACAGTCATAGGATAGGGTTTCACATGGCAACGACCACCAAATATACGTGGTATAGCCACTGAATGGGGGATCTCACGTGGCAACGGCCACCAAATAGGGTTCTCACGTGGCAACGGCCACCAAATAGGGTTCTCCCGTGGCAACAGCCACCAAATATACGTGGCATAGCCACAGAATGGGGAATCTCACGTTACCAGAACAGAGAAGAATCGGGCTTACATGCTACTAGAGCAATGCCCGGTGTGTACTTAAAATCACTCACGTAAGTCTTATCACATAAGACTGGTTTACCTTCACGTAGAACTCATTTTGGTTTTTCTCTCATGAAACTCATTTAAAACCGTTTTGTACTCAACACAAAACATATTGAAACCGAGTCCCAATCGGTAAAACACGCACACATTTCTCAAATCTCAAGATCACCTTAACGTAGAGCCCAATTATAAACTCATAAAAACATTGGGCTCCAACCGGCTATAACAATCGTGTGCATTCTCATCAAAACACAACACATCAAACATGCTTGTTTTATAAATTACAAACCATGCTATAATAGTTTAAAATCACATACACAATTGGTTTAGTTTCCCTTACCTCTTTGCACCTCGTATAGTGCAATTGTTTCCCCCTTGTCATGGACTAGTCTCGCATTCCACTCTAGAACTCTCGAGCTGTCCAAACGATGTTAAAACATTAATACTCATCATTACAGTAACCTCAATTCTCAAAATCGAGCATATTTGCTCATAACACCTCTAATTTCTCAATTCTCATAACTCTATCACAAACCACAATCTAGCTCACAACAGCTCCACATTCTACATTTCCCATGTCTTAATATCTATGCTAATTCACTACATTGTCTAAATTTCCATTTATAGCTCAAAATTCTCAAAATTACCAAAATTGCTAAATATCACTATCACTCCAACTACATTGTAATTTCATCAATCCCTAATCATTTTCCAACTATTTCAACTCAATGCCAACAGCCATTATCACTAAAATCATCTCAAATATCGAGATCGAGGTTTAGAAATTACCCAAAACTTGTGGAGAGTTTATCTATTACCTCGATTCAATCTGTCTTACGATTTCCAAGTATGTTATTCTCCCTTTGATGAGGAACAACTTTCCTTCTTGCCACAACCTCTGATTTGGACAGAAATGGGGGCCTTGGATGAGTGAGAAAGCTAGGGCTTCGGTAGAAATGGAGGTTGGAAGAGAGAGAAAGTGAAATTGCAGGAGAAAGTAGGGGTTCATTATATAGATTGAGGGTAGGAGATCGATCTGGATCATGGTGAGATCGATCTGCATTTGAATTTGGGGACGATTTGGGGTAATTTTATGCCTAGGAGATCGATCTGTCGAGGGGTGAGATCGATCTCTTTATGGCTTTATGAGATCGATCTGCTCCTTGAGGAGATCGATCTTCTCCCAAACAGAAACATTTAGAGATCGATCCCTTCCTCATGAGATCGATCTTCTCTCAAACAGAATCATAAGGAGATCGATCCTCTTCCATTGGAGATCGATCTGCTCCTTAAATTCCTCCTTCCTTGTCATTTTTAACTCACCAGATCGATCTCTCCTTCTCCAAGATCGATCTGACCTCTTAATTTCACACTTATGTTAAACACTTACATATAAATCTCCAAATATAATTTTCACAATTCACTTAGCTCAATAAATTACACTTCAAGTTCTTATTACATCATTAAAATATATCTAAAATTCTCAGATCTCACATCCTCCCCACCTTAAAAGAATTTGGTCCTCCAAATTCAACTCAACTAGTCAAACAGATTGGGGTATTTCTCCTTCATGAGATTCTCTAGTTCCCACATTGCCTCTTCCTTTGAGTGATATTTCCACAAAACTTTCACTAATGGGATGCTCTTAGTTCTCAGTACCTTCTCCTTCCTATCGAGAATCCATACGGGTTCCTCAGTATAGCTCATGTCCTCTTGAATGTCCATCTCGTCATACTCTATGACATGAGAAGGGTCCTGGTGATACTTCCTCAACATAGACACATGAAAAACATTGTGTATTCTAGACATCTGTGGGGGTAATGCTAATTTGTAAGTTACCTCTCCCACTCTCTCAAGAATCTCGAATGGTCATATGTATCGATGACTTAATTTCCCTTTCTTCCCAAATTGCATGATACCCTTACTCGGTGATATTTTTAAAAATACTGCATCACCAACATCAAACTCTAGTGGCCATCTACGCACATCTGCGTAGCTTTTCTGTCTACTTTGTGCAGCCCGTAACCTCTCACATATGAGTTTCACACTCTATACAGCTTGCTCAACAAGCTCGGGAGCATTTATCTTTCTGTCACCGACTTCTTCCCAAGCTACAGGGGATCTACACCTCCTAGCATATAGAGCCTCAAAAGGTGCCATTCCAATACTCACATGATAGCTATTATTGTACGCAAACTCTGCTAGGGGCAGTGATCATCCTATGATCCCTTAAAATCCATCGTACACGCCCTCAACATATCCTCCAGGGTCTGAATAGTCATCTCTGACTGACCATCTGTCTGAGGATGATAGGCGGTACTGAAACTCAATCGAGATCCCATAGACTCTTGAAACTGGGTTCAAAATCTGGAAGTAAACCAGGAATCTCTATGAGAAGTAATACTCACTGGAGCCCTATGTAATCTAGCTATCTCGCTGACATACAGCTCAGCTAAGGCATCCACAGTATCTGTGCTCTTGATGGCAAGGAAGTGGGCACTTTTGGTCAATCTATCCACTATAACCCATATAGCGTCACGACCTCTTCGGGTCCTCGGTAAACCCATAATAAAGTCCATAGTGACATGCTCCCATTTCCATGTAGGTACAGGTAAGGGTTGTAGTAGTCCTCCGGGCTTTCGATGCTCGGCTTTCACTTTCTGGCATACTAAACATCTGGCCACATATTTCACCACGTCTCGCTTCATACCACTCCACCAGTACACCTTTCTCAAATCTCGGTACATTTTAGTACTCCCTGGGTGCATGGTGTATCACGAGCAATGGGATTCTCTCAGTATCTGTCTTTTCAGGGTATCATCGTCCGGTACACAAATCCGTCCTCTGAATCTCAATAATCCATCCTCACTAACTGTGAGATCCGACTGTGAACTCTGTTCAGCTTGGCTAACCATATCTATCAATCTCTGATCACTGCGCTGCCCATTTCTCATCTGATCCATGATCCTGGGCTCTATTCGTAAGCTAGCCAAAAATCCGGTCTCTATCTCTTTAACTCTGATCCGGAGTTCGGTGACCTGCTCTAGTAAATCCCATTCCCTGATCATCATAGCAGATATCATACTCTTCCTGCTCAGGGCATCAGCAACTACATTCGCCTTACCCGGATGATATAGAATCTCTTAGTCATAATCCTTAAGGAGTTCCATCCATCTCCTTTGTCTCATGTTTAACTCTTTCTGATTATAGAGGTATCTCAAACTCTTGTGATCAGTGAAGATCTGGAATCTTTCTCCATATAAGTAGTGTCGCCAGATCTTCAAGGCAAATACCACAGCGGCTAACTCCAGATCATGCGTGGGGTAATTCCACTCATGGTCTTTCAACTGTCGCGATCCATATGCGACCACTCTTCCTTGCTGCATAAGCACACACCCCAGTCCTTGATGAGATGCATCACTATACACCAAAAATCCTCCTGATCCCTCAGGGATAGTTAACACAGGTGCCACTGTCAATCTCCTCTTTAATTCCTGAAAACTGAGCTCACATTGATCAGTCCATATAAATGGAGTCTCTTTGCGCATGAGCTTAGTCAAAGGGGCGACAATCTTGGAAAATCCTTCCATAAATCTTCTGTAATACCCTGCCAAACCAAGGAAACTTTGTACCTCAGTAACTGTCCTCGGTCTCTTCCAATTAAGCACAGCCTCCACTTTACTTGGATCCACTGATACTCCATCCTCTGAGACTATATGACCAAGGAAAGCTATCCGATCCAGCCAAAATTCACACTTACTGAGCTTTCCATATAGTTGCTTATCTCGGAGTATCTAAAGTACTAACCACAATTGCTGTGCATGCTCCTCATACGATTGAGAGTACACTAGGATATCATCAATAAAGACTATCACGAACTTATCCAGATAGTCTCTGAACACCTCGTTCATCAATCTCATAATTGTTGCAGGAGCGTTCGTCAATCCAAAAGACATCACCAGAAATTCATAATGGCCATACCTCGTCCTGAAGGCCGTCTTTGGAATATCTTCTTCCTTGATCCTCAATTGGTGATAGCCCGATCTCAAATCAATCTTAGAAAAGACTGATGCCCCTCTCAGCTGATCAAGTAGATCATCAATCCTGGGCAATGGGTATTTATTCTTCACCGTGGCTTTATTCAACAACCGATAGTCTACACATAATCTGAGACTACCATCTTTCTTCTTAACAAATAATACTGGTGCTCCCCACGGTGAAACACTGGGTCTAATTAACCTTCGATCCAATAACTCCTGTAGTTGTTTCTTCAATTCCTCAAGTTCCACTAATGCCATCCTGTAGGGAGGTTTAGAGATCGGATGAGTATCTGGCACCAAATCAATGGTAAACTCCAGCTCTCTCTCTGGTGGTAAACCTGGTAACTCATCTGGGAAAACATCCAGAAATTCACAAACCACAGGTATATCTTCAATCCTCGGATGTTCTCGCTCATCGTCTGAGATGAGCGTCTCATAACCTCTTATGGTTTCTGCAGAAGTATCTACGGTCTCCTTATCCAAGGCAAACACACGTCCTTATGTAACATGTCTCTTTCCTTTCTCTGCAGTAGTGGCCCGTCTTTGGGGGTTCACTCTTTGAGGCTGTTGTCTAGTGGGCTCTGAAACAGGTGGTTTCTAAGGTTTAGGGCAATCCTTCACCATGTGACCCATGTCTCCACATCTAAAACATCCATGGATCGACCCAATACAACTTCCCTCATGCATTCGGCCACAATTTTTGCAAAACCTTAGCTCAGGCCTGACATCTCGAGGGGTCTCCCGGATGTTAGGGTAAACTCTGGGTCTCTCTAATCTGCCCTTCTGTACCTCAATCCTTCCTCTTCTGAAGGAACCTCTCCGAGCATCTGTTCGAAAAATCGCTGGCCTCTTGCTCTATCTCTATTCACCGCTCTGAGCTCGTTCTGTGATTGTACCATTTCAATTCCCCTCTCAATCTCTTGTGCTCGTCTCAGAGCATCTCCAAACTCGGTAATACATAGCCCTATCAATCTATCTCTGATGACGGGCTTCAATCCATACACAAACTTCTCTGTGCGGAGCTCTTCATTCTTGAAGGTCTCTGGGTCATACCTCAATAGCGCGGTGAATTGGCTCTCATAGTCATCCACAGACATATCACCCTGTACCAAACTTAAAAACTCGGCCTGTTTCTTTCTCTGGGTAGCTCGTGGTACATATTGGGTCCTAAAGGCTATCTGAAACTCTTCCCAACCAATCACATCCTGGCGGGACATCAGAATACCTTGGGTAGTACCCCACCAATTTCGAGCTCTCCCCTTCAACATATAGATACTCATACTGACCCTGTCAGCATCGGTGCACCCCAGATAATCAAATATAATTCTCAACTCCATCAGCCACTCCTCAGCCTCGGTAGGATCCTTCTTTCCCCTAAATACGGGTGGATTCATCTTCAAAAAATCCTTCAGCCGAACCATACTTCTGTCATCAGGCTGAGTGACGGGAGGCAGTGGGTCCATCTGTACTAGGGGTACGGGAGGTCCTGGTGGTGGTGTAGGAGTAGTACCCGAGGAATTAACTCCAAAGTGTTGCATGAATAACGCTGCCATCTGCTCAAAACCTTACCTCACATCGGTCTCAATCCGATTAAATCGAGAGTTAGGACTCTCTGGTTGTGGGGCAGGTGGTGGAGGGGACTTTGCCTGCCTCCTCGAACGACCTCGTCGTCCACTCATTCTCTATCTTAACTCGTCTCCTGCGCGTACATATCAACATCGATTGAAATCTCAATCCTCAGATTCAGTTCATGATCAGACTATTAGAGACACTTGGGATGTATTCTATTTCACTTAACCGACACTGACAGTACTAGACACCCTAGACTCTAATACCAAGAAAGCTCTGTCACGCCCCGAAAATGCAGAAAATAAGGCCAATTTAAAACTTTTTACTCATCAATTCACAATTAAGGGTGCATTCCTGTGCAGTGTCATGCATCATCATATTTATCATACCTCAGGATCTCATCACTAGATAACATGTATCGTATCATATACATTACTCAATATTAAGTTAATTAATCCTAATACATCCCATACAATGTTATACATCAAGTGTTTGCAATTACGATAATTGTCTGGGTACATGAAAAGATAAAAGATACCTCAAAATACAATATATGGCCTGGAGCTCAAGTCTTCCACTAGCCACTACTCCGTACGTCGCAGGGAAACCCTTTTCACTTGAAGAAATCTGGGGGGAAAGAAAATAGGGTGAGCTTCTAAATCGCTCAGTAAGGGGGTAAGGGACTCATTACATAAACCAAAATGCACATCACAAAATATTTATTTGTATGTGAAACTCATTATACTCTTTTGAAAACCATAGCATGAAAGTACTCAAAACGACATTCTCATATCTCAAATCATGTGAAAACATGAAGTAAAAAGGCTCAGTATAGAGCAGTAATCAAGCATGTGAAAATAATGCGATAATCGCTTTCTCAATTAACGTGATAAAATCACTGTAATAATAATGCACGTGGCGCAGCCACTAAACACACGTGGCATAGCCACTGATTTAAATTCACACGTGGCACAGCCACAGGATAGGGTTTCACGTGGCAACGGCCACCAAATATATGTGGCATAGCCACTGATTTAAATTCACACGTGGCACAGCCACAGGATAGGGTTTCACGTGGCAACGACCACCAAATATATGTGGCATAGCCACTGAATGGGGGATCTCACGTGGCAACGTCCACCAATTAGGATTCTCACGTGGCAACGGCCACCAAATAGGGTTCTCACGTGGTAACGGCCACCAAATATACGTGGCATAGCCACAAAATTGGGAATCTCACGTTACCAGAACGGAGAAGAATTGGGCTTACATGCTACCAGAGCAATGCCCGGTGTGTACTCAAAATCACACACCTAAGTCTTATCGCATAAGACTAGTTTGCCTTAACGTAGAACTCATAGTGATTTTTCTCTCATAAAACTCATTTAAAACCGTTTTGTACTCAACATAAAACATATTGAAACCGAGTCCCAACCGGCAAAACACGCACACATTTCTCAAATCTCAAGATCACCTTAACGTAGAACCCAATTATAAACTCATAAAAACATTGGGCTCCAACCGGCTATAAAAATCGTGTGCATTCTCATTAAAACACAACACATCAAACATGCTTGTTTTATAAATCACAAATCATGCTATAATAGTTCAAAATCACATACACAATTGGTTTAGTTTCCCTTATCTCTTTGCACCTCGTATAGTGCAATTATTTCCCCCTTGTCACGGACTAGTCTCGCATTCCACTCTGGAACTCCCGAGCTGTCCAAACGATGCTAAAACATCAATACTCATCATTACAGTAACCTCAATTCTCAAAATCGAGCATAATTGCTCATAGCACCTTTAATTTCTCAATTCTCATAACTCTATCACAAACCACAATCTAGCTCACAACACCTCCACATTCTACATTTCTCATGTCTTAATATCTATGCTAATTCACAACATTGTCTAAATTTCCATTTATAGCTCAAAATTCTCAAAATTACAAAAATTGCTAAATATCACTATCACTCCAACTACATTGCAATTTCATCAATCCCTAATCATTTTCCAACTATTTCAACTCAATGCCAACAACCATTATCACCAAAATCATCTCAAATATCGAGATCGAGGTTTAGAAATTACCTAAAACTTGTGGAGAGCTTATCTCTTGCCTCGATTCAATCCGTCTTACGATTTCCAAGTATGTTGTTCTCCCTTTCATGAGGAACAACTTTCTTTCTTGCCTCAGCCTCTGATTTGGATGGAAATGGGGGCCTTGGATGAGTGAGAAAGCTAGGGCTTCGACAGAAATGGGGGTTGAAAGAGAGAGAAAGTGAAATTGCAAGAGAAAGCAGGGGTTCTTTATATAGACTGAGGGTAGGAGATCGATCTGGCTCTTGGTGAGATCGATCTGCATTTGAATTTGGGGACGATTTGGGGTAATTTTATGCCTAGGAGATTGATCTGTCGAGGGGTGAGATCGATCTCTTTATGGCTTTATGAGATCGATCAGTTCCTTGAGGAGATCGATCTTCTCCCAAACAGAAACATTTAGAGATTGATCCCTTCCTCATGAGATCGATCTTCTCTCAAACAGAATCATAAGGAGATCGATCCTCTTCCATTGGAGATCGATATGCTCCTTAAATTCCTCCTTCCTTGTCATTTTTAACTCACCAGATCGATCTCTTCTTCTCCAAGATCGATCTGACCTCTTAGTTTCACACTTATGTTAAACACTTACATATAAATCTCCAAATATAATTTTCACAATTCACTTAGCTCAATAAATTACACTTCAAGTTCTTATTACATCATTAAAATATATCTAAAATTCTCAGATCTCACACTGTCGGACTCTGTGGGGCATATTCAATATCAGCCTCCATTTCAATCTCATTTTAAATCTCATGTGGTGACTCAGTACAACTCTCAGTCCTATTCTACGACCTCGAGCTCATGTAATGGCCCCATTACCATATCGGCTATTAGTTAATGACTATATTCTAGCATTAGAAACCAAATTCTTAGCTACAATTTCATCTCGATATACACAATTGTATCTAAACAATGCACAGTGCATGGGGATGTTAACTTCCTTAACCACTAACACAGACTCATATCAGATCAACTTAGCTCTGATACCAAAAACTGTCACAACCCAAAAATCAGAGTAAATTTTTCATTTTTTGTTTATTCTTTAATTCTTACCTTTCCCGCATCGTGACCATCCTACTAACAATTGGGCTATGATTCGGTGTTTCTTCTCTTACCCTATTTACTATAACATTTCCATCTTCACATTCACACATCGGGATTTACTATCCTTTAACTTTAACTGAAATCATTCACAGTGGTATTTACATAACCTTACATCTCCGACATCATATACGTTTTACAGTATTGTGCACTACATATTTAGATACAAAACTATACAAATGTGTATACCTATCTCTCGATGGGAAGAAGCGGATACCAAGAATGCAAGTCCTTAGCCGCTCACTAACTACTGCGAGTATTCTGAAAAAAAAGGGGAAATAAGGGGGTGAGCAAACCACGCGCTCAGTAAGGCAATCATACAAGTAAGTAAATAGCTCCACTATCTACATGCTCATAATGCCATGCCCTTAAAATCCATTTCTTATCGTTTAAATCTCACGTACAAAATCATGCATACATCATTGCTATAGTTTATAAAAACTATTCGTGCATATAGAAATCATGCAACTCATGCATCAATGGCATTTTATGAAAAATCATAAAATCATAATTAGCATGAAATAAATCGAGAACATGTATTTGTTAATGCCATTTAAACCAAATCATGAGAAACAATTCTTTCATGAATTTATCATAAAAGCATGGAAAATTTATCATGCTACTACATTTAAATCACTTCATTAAAACACAGTATAAAATAACCCGAAAGGGTTAAGCATCTCATAAATAAATCTTAAACTCATAAAACAATTCGTTATAAAATTTTATTATAAAATCACCCTTCTTTTAGGGTCACATATCATAAAATCCTATGAAAATCTATCATTATAGTAGAAAATCATATCTCAATGAAAATCATAAAATCGGGGGCCTGACCCCTCCCTCGGGTCTACCTTGGTCTATCGAGACCACAAGTTATATCATGTGAGATTATGTAGGTGACTATATTAGTAACAACAGGGACTATGGCCATAGCTTAATGATCCCTAGCTACACGGTACCTAGTGTGTGGGGTATCACACCTGAAATGGGAGGTGGGTTAATCTTACCGCTAGAACAACATAACATCAGGATTGCAAGGGCAAGACTTGCTGCCTCTGGCTAATGCCACTCCACTCTGACAATCCCCATGATATAGCATACTCCATGTGATATACACGGTACATCGTACTCCGTGAACCCAATCTCAGTCAGGGGGTGCCTGCAATAGGCCTTATCCACCCATACCAAATATGTCTCAGTATGCACGTGTGGCATATCATCTCACTGTGACACAAAGTCTACAAGAGGCTCCAACACGACTATATGCATGTCATATAAATCCCTGTGCGAGCGAAGCTCTAGCATGGCTCCATGCATATTCATGATATCTAAAAATCTCGTGCGAGCAAAGCTCTAGTACTATTTCATAAAAATCAGTAACATCTGCTTACAAGTAGCACTCCTGTATGACTTTAAAAGAGTTATAAATCCATATAAAATCACGTACGAGCAAGCTCCAACACATTTTTATGCATAAATAAATCAAATCTCGTGCGAGTTACAGTTAAGCACGGCTTTTATGCAATTATCATATCAAAACAGGATGCGAGCTAAGCTCCAACACCTCTCATGCATGTCAAATCATTAAAACTAGTGCGAGCAATTGCTCCAACACCTTTTTATGCATATCAAGTCAAAACAGTCCAAAACATTCAAAACAGGGTGCGAGCTAGGCTTCAGCACCTCTCATGCATTTCGCAATAATAAAATCAGTGAGAGCAACCGCTCTAGCACATTTCATGCATATAATGTCACACAAGTCGATGCGAGCAACCGTTCTAGCATATTTTATGCACACTCACAAACGCAGATTTACTGCCAGCTATGCGTCAGCACTCTCTGTTTCCATATAAACTTGATAGTTGGCTCATTTTCCAAAGAAATTTCATTTAAATCTTCATAACACTTACGTAGTGTTATATTGTGAAATTTATGCAAATACTTGCTAATCTATCGATTTGCTTTGCTTAAAAACCAAGCAAATTCCTTATATAAGAAAATTCCTTAAATCATGCATTTCATGCATGCGATGCTTTCACCATCCTTAGGTGAATTCCCTCAATAGGGGCAAACTAGTCTTTTACCTATTTCGAGTCCTTAAAATCTTTATACATTTTCGTTGTTTGTCAAAGCTATTAAAAATACATGTAGCTACCTCTAGCTACTCACACAATTCTCTTACCTCATTTTTCTGTATAGTCTGACCTTTCCATTGATGACTCGTCACGCAGTCCGATTTGTTCCCAATCCAATCTCCAGAACTGCGTATAAATATTTATCAGGCCAAATACAATATAATTAATTATATTTCATATTTTTTGGGCTTAATTTAAATCATTGGGCTCGTTTACCCATAT
Organism: Firmiana major; assembly: GCA_033439115.1. Lineage (NCBI taxonomy): Eukaryota > Viridiplantae > Streptophyta > Magnoliopsida > Malvales > Malvaceae > Firmiana > Firmiana major. The sequence goes on from CM065909.1 coordinate 38,154,765, forward strand.
TGGGCCCGATTGTACCATAATGGGCCTTAATCAGCCTTAATCATGTTCTTCACTTACTATTCACATCATCGAGGCCTATTAGGCTCATTGGGCCCATTAGTATTTATTGGGCCTCGGTCTAGACCCTCGGATAGCTCAATTAATTATTTACGACAATTTATCTCTAATTCCAGAATTTAATTCATTTTATGCGAAAATTAAATCCGTAAATTATGCGATAAATTTTTAACACGCATAACGATGCAAATTATCCTAAATAAGGGTTACTTACCTGAGATTCCTTGATAGTGCGTAAATCGAGGCTGACTCGAGCTCTCGTTTGACGTCAATTGTCAAGCTACATAATTATATAATTTTTCAGGTCAATTTTCAGTTGAATATTAATCAAATTAAATATTTCAAATTTAAATCGGTCAATTTCAACAGCTTACCGACTTACCCGTAGCTTGATCGCATCAGCGAGATTTTTCTCTAATTTTTCCTCTTTTTCTTTTTCCCTTTTTCTTTTTCTTTTCTTTTCTTTTCTTTCTTTTCTTTTTGGCTGAACCGGTCCGGTTCACCATACCATCATTGCACTGAACCGATCCGTACCGGTTCAGGCCTTAGTTCGTCGTTTCGACGCCATCCAGTCGGTTCCTGGCTCGATTTCAACACCAATCAGTGCGCCATCGTCTGGGCGTTCTTCGTCGGGCCTCGAGTTGGATCAAATCGGCGCCGATGGCCGCCGATTTCTTCTTCTCTCCCTTGACAATCCCACCGTCGATCTCCTTTTTTCGATGATCGTGCGGTGTCGGGCTCTCTTCGCCAACGCTCACCTGGCCTCCACCCTCGCCGCTGGCCGTCAGATGGAGGGAACCGACGCCCTCAGATTCTTCTCCCTTCATTTTCTAGAAATCGCGTTTCACCATTTCTGCTTTTTTTATATAATTTATTTTATTATTATTTTATTCAATTAAAATATTATTAAAATCCAAAATATCTATAAAAAATCTTATTTTATTCATTTAATCAATAAATGAATTTATCAGTCTTATTTTCATCTTTTCAGTATATTTTTCTAATATTTCAGAGATTATTTTTCGAAGTAAAAATTTTAGTTTATTCCAATAAATTCATATCTTGATCAATTTAAACCGAAATTTAATTATTTCTTTGTTATTGATCAAGATTTCTCAAATCCCTATTTATAATGAAATTTTCTTGTCACGATTAATACCGAATTTCGATAAAAATTGGGTTTTACATCATATACTGTCGAAAACAGTATTCAACGATGAAAACACTGAAAACTTGTCATTTATGCATTTATGATTTTTCAACACTTTATGGTACGATTCTGTCACGTCCCTTTTTACCCTTTATATCCAAAAATCACTGCCAATTTTTTTGCATTTTTCATTTCCCTTACCTGGTCATGAACAACCCTTACCAATAACAGTTGGGCTGTGAGTCAATAATAATCATCATTTACCATCCATTTTCAATGAATCAAAAGTCATGTCATACATTTAAAAGTTAAGTTATACACTTATATAAGACATGTTTACAAACATTTACATCCCCCATATCACAATTCAAAATGACTACTGTGCTTTTACATGTTTAGATACAAAAAGAATCCTTGTGTGTATACCTCTTGACGATAGAGTGCAGCGGATATTCAAACTACAACGACTCGACCCTTCACAAGGCTACTGTGTACGCTCTGTAGAGGGAGAAAGTAGAAGGATGAGCAACCACATGCTCAGTAAGATAATAATGCAAGCATGGTAGATAAGTACTCTATCTACATGCTGATAATGTCATGGCATAAATCATTTATAATCGGAGCATGAAAAAATAAAACTATGCCGCATGTATATACATATATCATGTACTAAAAACAAGGATAACAATCATATAAAACATGGTAAAATCATCATATAAGACCTTTCATGCTCATCATTATTAAAACTCATCATGAAAAGGGAAATTCATTAAGAAACATCCTTTAAGATTTCTTATTTTCTCAAACACATCAAATCTCATCACAATAGCATATCATTTCCTTAAACTAAATCCCACAAGGCTCAACCCCTCCCTCGGGTCTACCCTTGAACAACACAATCACACTCAATGTAGAAAACCATGTGGTACTATGTAATATTATATGAGACAAGCGGTCACTATATCTCAAAGACTATGTTGGCCAACTACGTCATAATCAGCCTAAACCACGCGAATCTCGGTGTGCGAAGCATCATGCTGTAACGATGGGTTAGTTCTTCGTCAGACTTTACAAATCATCATCACAGCCACGCGGTACAGCATACTCCATGTGATATACATGGTACAACGTACTCCGCAGACCAATATCATGGTTAGGGGTGCCAGCCGTATGTCTTATCTACCCCATGCTGTAACACCCGTATTTTGGGTGTACACTTTATGAAATCATAAGTATGACGATGTATTTACAATGTAAGCATAAGTGATGTAAGTCCATAGAATTGATGTACATATTTGTAATATGAGTTTGTAATGTACATACAAGTTTCATTGTATATGAATATGAATAAATGAGCTTTTATAAGTGACGAATGTGATTGGAACTCAAAATGAGTAGTGTGGTAAAATGGGATGAATTTATACTTCCATTTGGTTTTAGGTTGTATGCCTTTTGTATATACAATGAATGCACACAAGTTTCAATGTGTATAAGGTATGAATGAATGTCATTTTCAAGTCTTAAAGGTGGTTGGATGAGAAAATGACTATGGTAGCAAAATGTGTGAAGTTGGGTATGAGTTGCTATAGAAAGCTATAGAAAATCTGGAAAATGTGAAGGCCAGATCGATCTCATAGGGTGAGAAATCAATCTAGAAGAGCCAAAAATGTTCTTCTTCGAGCAATCGAACAGGCCAGATCGATCTCCAATGGAGTCAAATCGATATGCTAGACATTCTGTAATGAGCGGATCGATTCTTAAGGTAAACAGATCGATTTCCTTAGCTCTCGGGTTAGAGCAGATCAATCTCCCCTAGGTGCAGATCAATCTCCTTAAGCTACTGTCTGAGAACAGATCGATCTCAAAGTCTTGATAGATCGATCTCATGCATTCAAATTGACGTGAAAATGAGGGATTTAAGAGGACCAGATTAATCTCATGCCTCAACAGATCGATCTCATCAAGCAATTTCTATAAATAGGACAGTGAAATCTATATTTTTTTGAGACAAAACCTTTCTTTTCCATTTTCCACCCAAAACCTAGTTTTCTCTCTCTAAAATCACCCCATTTCCATTAAGATTTGAGAGGAAGCTATTAGATATAAAGTTGTTCATCTTAAAGAAGAAAACAACATAGTTTGGAATCAAAGCCTCACATATTTGATTGAAAGAGCAAGGGACATTCTCATTTGGAGGAAGAAGAGAAACTAGATTGGTAAGTTTCTAATGCTCCAACCTAAGTACATTGGTTTATTTATTGATTTTGGGTTGATTTGGTATGTGTATTGATGATTGAAATCACCTAAAAAGTATTTAAAACTAATGTGACCTAGAAAATGGAAGGAGTCTAGTGTGAGAAAGTGTGATTTTGGTGAATTGATGAATTATGGAATTATGTTAAGTTGTTATTGGAGTACTGTGGATGATTTGAGATAGTTAAATGGAGTTGCATTGTGAGTTTAGGGAAATTATGGAAAATAAGTATATAAATGCTTGATAAATGCCATAGTGAGGAAACCTATGGAATATGTATACTATGAGCTTAACATCAATTTAATATCTATTTGGAATGAGTTAATAGACCTAAAAGGATCCATAGACTCAAGTTATGGGTAGAGTAATGAAACGAGGCCTCATAAGCATTAATAGAGACTATAGGTCGAATCGAATATAGTAAATGCAAGAGTTGGATCATAATGAGCTAAGATGTTGTGAAATACGTTTATGTGTAGTTCCAGAGAGTTCGTTGGAGACAAATCGAACCGCACGAGTGAGCTGCTTTAAGGAAGTGGAATCACACGTCGTGATTCCAGGTAAGGGAATTTTATGAGTATATAGAGGTAGCTACTCATATTTTGAATTCGTGGGTATATAGGGCTTTGGAAATGTGCATGAGTTTATAGAAATGTGCTTGACAATATATGGAAATTGTTTCGAGTATTCGTATGAGATTTGGTTGTTGAAATGGTATTGTAAAGAAATGGGATAGTAAGACTAATAATTGCATAAATCATGTGTTTTGAATGTTTTCACAAAATGCCTTGCCTTGTTTTGAGCAAATTGACTGATAGGCTGGCAAATGTTTGAATGTTTTGTGAAATAGTACATGTGAGTTGCTAAACATGGGTTGTGAATGCTTTAGTTGTTTATGAGCCGCTTGTCATGTTTATGTGAATTAAACTATGCTGGAGCCTAGTTCGCACTAGATAATGATGTTTTCACATGTTTAAAAAGAGCTGGAGCTTAACTCGCACTTTGATTTGAATTGTGGTGATGTTTTATAAACCGTACTGGACCTTTTGCTCATATGTGGATTTTGAGTGGTTTTCTTATGCATATAACTGTATTGGAGCTATGCTCGTACGTGGTTTTCTTCATGTTTTATGCGTAAATGTCGTACTAGAGCGTTGCTCGTACGAGGTGATTTGATGATGATGCATGAATTCGCGCTAGAGCGTAGCTCGCGCAGGTTTTCACACTGTAGTATGTATGATGTCGTGGTAAGGGTAATAAGGATTAGTGCCCAAGGAACCCAACAGGCCTAACAGACCTCTTGAGTGGGGTGAAGGTGAGGGGCTAGGACCAAACATTAATCCATTTCAGGGAACCCAAAAGGGGCGAGCAAGGCCATGAGGGGCTAGGACCTAATACGATGTTTAGGAAACCCAAAAGGGGCGAGCAAGGCCACAAAGGGCTAGACTTGATATGGTGTTTAGGGAACCCAAAAGGGGCGAGCAAGGCCATGAGGGGCCAGGACCTGACACCAGAGAAAATACTCCCATGTACACTTGAGATTATATCTGTTATACATGGCATTGGGGTAGATAAGACCTACGACTGACACCCCTAATCATGTTATGGGTCCGTGGAGTACGTTGTACCGTGTACATAACATGGAGTATGTTGTACCGCGTGGTTGAGTTACTGATGAGAAAGTCTAACGGAGAACTAACCCACCTTCGTTCCAGCATGATACCCCGCACACCTGGATGTGTATGGTCTGGGATGATTTATGATATAATGGGCTAACATAGTCCATTGAGATATAGTGACCTGTCTCCTTGCTTATTACATAATACCACATGCTTTGATACTTGAGTGTGATTTGGATTATCCAGGGTAGACCCTAGGAGGGGTCGAGCCTTGTGGAATTTGATTTATGAAATGGTAATGATGTTTGTGATTGAGAAAATGATTTGTGATGGGATTGTACGTATTTGAGAAAGTGATGTGATTCAAAAGGATGTTTCTTAAAAAAATTGCCCTTTTTTTTAAATTTGACAATTGATGAGCATGAGATGATTTGTACATGATGATTTTACCATGTTTTATATGTCAATTTCATGATTTAAATACATGATATATGTATACTAATATGGCATAGTTTTAATTCCTCATCCTCTTGTTATAAATGATTTATGCATAACACTATCAGCATGTAGATAGAGTAGTTATCTACTATGATTGCATTATTGTCTTACTTAGCACGTGGTTGCTTATCCCTCTCTATTTTTCCCCTCCTACGGAGCGTGCATAGTAGCCCAATGAGGACTGAGGCATTGTGTTTTGGACATTCGCTGCTTCCATCGCCAAAAGGTATATACACAGGATTCTTTTTGTATCTAAACAATGTAAAAGCACAGTAGTCATTTTAAGTTGTGATTATGGGGGGATGTAGATGTCAGTAAAACATGTTTTGTATAAGTAAATGATTAACTTCGAATGTATGACATCGTTTTATTAAACTGTCAAGGAATGGTAAGTGGTGATTATTATTGACTCACAGCCCAACTGTGTAGCGGTGAGTTGTTCACGACCGGGTAAGGTAATAGTAAAACGCGAAAAATTTATTGAGATTTTCGGTTAAAGGAAATGGAAAAAGGTCATGACACATGCCATATGTAACCTATATAGTCTCAAGTGCACGTGGAGCTTTTCATCTTGTAAGAGAGCCTCCACACCATCAGAGCCTCCCTACCCCATCGGGCTTAAGGATGTTAGCTTAAGGATCCTACTGTAAGAGAGCCTCCCCACCGAACAGAGCCTCCCTACCCCGTCGGGCTTAAGGATACAGGGCTTGAGGATCTTACCATCTCCACGGCATCATACATACCACAGTGTGAATGTCACGACCCAAAAATCAAAGTAAATTTTTCATTTTTCGTTTATTCTTTAATTCTTACCTTTCTCGCATCGTGACCATCCTACTAACAGTTGGGATATGATTCGGTGTTAGTTCCCTTACCCTATTTACCATTCCATTTCCAACATCACATTCACACATCGAGTTTTACTACCCTTTAACTTTAACTGAATTCATTCATAGTGGTATTTACATAACCTTACATCCCCGACATCATATATGTTTTACAGTACTGTGCACTACATATATAGATACAAAGCTATACAAATGTGTATACTTGTCTCTCGATGGGAAGCAGCGGATATCAAGAATGTAAGTCCTTAGCCATTCACTAACTACTGCAAGTACTCAAAAAAAAAAAAGGGATAATAAGGGCATGAGCAAACCACGTGCTCAGTAAGGCAATCATGCAAGTAAGTAGATTGCTCCACTATCTTCTTGCTCATAATGTCATGCCCTTAAAATCCATTTCTTTTCGTTTAAATCTCACACACAAAATCATGCATACATCATTGTTATAGTTTATAAAAACTATTCGTGCATATAGAAATCATGCAACTCATGCATCAATGGAATTTTATGAAAAATCATAAAATCATAATTAGCATGAAATAAATTGAGATCATGTATTTGTTCATGCCATTTAAACCAAATCATCAGAAACAATTCCTTTCATGAATTTATCATATAAGCATGGAAAACTCTTCATGCTACTGCATTTAAATCACTTCATTAAAACACAGTATAAAATAACTCGAAGGGGTTAAGCATCTCATAAATAAATCTCAAACTCATAAAACAATTCGTTATAAAATTTTGTTATAAAATCACCCTTCTTTTAGGGTCACATATCATAAAATCCTCTGAAAATCTATCATTATGGTAGAAAATCATATCTCAATGAAAATCATAAAATCGAGGGTCTGACCCCTCCATCAGGTCTACCCTGGTCTATCGAGACCACAAGTTATATCATGTGAGACATGTATGTGACTATATCAGTAACAACGAGGACTATGGCCATAACCTAGTGATCCTTGGCTACACAGTACCTAGTGTGCTGGGTATCGCACCTAAAACAGGAGGTGGGTCAATCCTGCCGCCAAAACAACATAACATTAGGTTTGCGAGGGCAAGGCTTGCTGCCTCGTGGCTAATGCCACTCCACTCAACAATCCCCACGGTACAGCGTACTCCATGTGATATACACGGTACATCGTACTCCATGAACCCAATCTTAGTCAGGGGGTGCCTACAATAGGTCTTATCCACTCATACCAAATATGTCTCAGTATGCACGTATGGCATATCATCTCAATGTGACACATAGTCTATAGGAGGCTCCAACACGGCTATATGCATGTCATAGAAATCCCTGTGCGAGCGAAGCTCTAGCACGGCTCCATGCATATTCATGATATATGCAAATCTCATGCGATCGAAGCTCTAGCACGGTTTCATAAAAATCAGTAACATCTGCGTATGAGTAGCACTCCAGTACGACTTTAAAAGAGTTATAAATCCAAATAAAATCACGTGCGAGCAAGCTCCAGCACGGTTTTATGTATAAATAAATCAAATCTCGTGTGAGTTACACTCCAGCACGGCTTTTATGCAATCATCATATCAAAACAGGATGCGAGCTAAGCTCTAGCACCTCTCATGCATGTTAAATCATGAAAACTAGTGCGAGCAATCGCTCTAGCACCGTTTTATGCATATCAAGTCAAAACAGTCAAAACAGGGTGCGAGCTAGGCTCTAACACTCCTCATGCATTTCACAATAGTAAAACTCAGTGCAAGCAACTGCTCTAGCACATTTTATGCACATGATATCACACAAATCGGTGCGAATAACCGCTCTAGCATCGTTTATGCACACTCACAAATGCAGATATAGTGCGAGCAATGCGCCAACACTATCTGTTTCCATATAAACTTGATAGTTGGCCCATTTTCCAGAGAGTTTCATTTTAATATAAATAACACTTGCGTAGTTTTATCTTTAGAAATTTATGCAATTACTGGCCAATCTACCGATTTGCTTTGCTTAAAAACCACGAAAATTCTTCAAATTATGCATTTCATGCTTGTCATGCTTTCACCATCCTTAGGTGAATTTCCCTCAATAGGAGTAAAATAGTCTTTACCTATTTTGAGTCCTTTAAATATTTAATTTATTTCTAGGACCTTTATACATTTTCAGTGTATACAAAAGCTATTAAGATACACATAGCTACCTCTAGCTACTCACACAATTCCCTTACCTCAATTTTCTATACAGTTTGACCTTTCCACTGATGACTCCACATAGTTCGATTTGCTACCAATCCAATCTTCGGAACTGCGTATAAATATTCATCAGGCCAAATACAATATAATTAATTGTATTTCATATTTTTTGGGCTTAATTTAAATCATTGGGCCCGTTTACCCATATTGGGCCCAATTGTACCATAATAGGCCTTAATCGGCCTTACGCCCGTTTTCCACTTACTATTCACATCATCGAGGCCTATTGGGCTCATTGGGCCCATAAGTATTTATTGGGCCTCGTTCTAAACCCTCGGATAGCTCAATTAATTATTTACGATAATTTATCTCTAATTCCAGAATTTAATTCATTTTATGCAGAAATTAAATCTGTAATTTATGCGATAAATTTTTAACACGCATAACGATGCAAATTGTCATAAATAAAGGTTACTTACTCGAGATTCCATGATAGTACGCAAATCGAGGTTAACTCGAGCTCTCGTTTGATGTTAATTGTCGAGCTACATAATTACATAATTTTTCGGGTCAATTTTCAGTCGAATATTAATCAAATTAAATATTCCAAAATTTAAATCGATCAATTTCGACCGCTTACCGACTTACTCATTGCTCGATTGCATCATCGGGATTTTTCCCTAATTTTTCCTCTTTTTCTTTTTCCCTTTTTCTTTTTCTTTTCTTTTCTTTCTTTTCTTTTTGGCCAAACTAGTCCAGTCCGGTTCAGCATACCATCACTGCACTGAACCGGTCCGTACCAATTCAAGCCTCACTTCGTCGTTCTGACGCCGTCCGGTCGGTTCCTGGCACGATTCCGACACTAATCAGCGCGTCATCATCTGTGCGTTCTTCATCGGGCCTCGGGTTGGATCAAATCGATGCTGATGGTCACGAATTTCTTCTTCTCTCCGGCGGCAATCCCTCTGTCGATCTCCTTTTTTCGGCGACCTCACCGCGCGTCGCGACTGCTGGTGGGTCGCGCGGTGTCGGGCTCTTTTCGCCGACCCTCACCTAGCCTTCTCCCTCAGCGATGGCCGTCGGATGGAGGGAATCGACGAGCTCGGTTTCTTCTCCCTTTCGTTTTCCAGAAATGGCGTTTCGCGATTTCTGCGTTACTTTATAATTTATTTTATTATTATTTTATTCAATTAAAATATTATTAAAATCCAAAATATCTAAAAAAATCTTATTTTATTCATTTAATCAATAAATGAATTTATCAATCTTATTTTCGACTTTTCGGTATATTTTTCTAATATTTTCAGGATTATTTTTCGCAGTGAAAATTCTGGTTTATTCCAATAAATTCATATTTTGATCAATTTAACCCGAAATTTAATTATTTCTTCGTTATTGATTAAGATTTCTCAAATCCCTATTTATAATGAAATTTTCTTATCACGATTAATACCGAATTTCGATAAAAATCGGGTCTTACATAATCTTGCCCACTTAAAAAATTTGGTCCTCCAAATTAGAACCAAGTCAAATGGGTCCATAAATGACTCCGGGTACGTCTATCGCATCATACTCTTTAATTCTCAAGTGACTTTTTTCGGAGTGTAATACAACCAACATACTTAACTAGGGAGATCATCTTAAACCTCAACACTTTCTTCTTTCGTCTTGTCACGACCCAAATTACCTAAAATCACTACAATTTTTTTGTTTTTTATTATTATTCTTGAATTCTTACCTTTCTCTAATCGTGACCATCCTACTAACAGTTGGGATATGATTCGGTGTTAGCTCCCTCACACTAATTACCATTCCATTTTCATAATCACATGCACATATCAGGATTTCCTATCCTTTAACTTTAACTAAATCCATACACAATGGTATTTACATAACCTTACATCCCCGACATCATATATGTTTACAGTACTGTGCATTTGCATGTTCAGATACAAAACTATACAAATGTGTATACCTGTCTCTCGATGGGAAGCAGTGGATACCAAGATGCAAGTTCTTAGCCGCTCACTAACTACTGTGAGCGCTCTGCAAAGATGGGAAAATAAGATGGGTGAGCAAACCACACGCTCAGTAAGGCAATCATGCAAGTAAGTAGATAGCTCCACTATCTACATGCTCATAATGCCATGTCCTTAAATCCATTTCTTTTTGTTTAAATCTCAGGCACAAAATCATGCATACATCATTGCTATAGTTTATACAAGCTATTCGTGCATATAGAAATCAAGCAACTCATGCATCAATCACATTTTATGAAAAATCATAAAATCATAATTAGCATGAAATAAATCAAGATCATGCATTAATTCATGTCATGTGAAACAAATCATGAGAAACAATTCTTTTCATGAATTTATCATTTAAGCATGGAAAACTCATCATGCTACTGTATTTAAATCATTTCATTAAAGTTGTAGTATAAAATAACCCGAAGGGGTTAAGCATCTCAAAAATCAATCTCATTAAAAATTCATTATAAAAATTCTGTTATAAAAGTCACCCTTCTTTTAAGGACACAGTTCATAAAATCCTCTGAAAAATCTATCATCATAGTAGAAATCACAAAATCGGGGGCCTGACCCCTCCCTCGGGTCTACCTTGGTCTATCTAGACCGAAAGTTATATCATGTGAGACATGTAGTTGACTATATCAAAAACATTGAGGACTATGGCCTTAACCGAGTGATCCCTGGCTACACGGTATGTAGTGTGCGGGGTATCATACCTGAAATGGGAGGTGGGTCAATCCTGCCGCCAGAACAACATAACATCAGGATTGCGAGGGCAAGGCTTGCTGCCACGTGGCTAATGCCACTCCACTCCAACAATCCCTATGGTACAGTGTACTACATGTGATTTACACGGTACATCGTACTCCGTGAACCCAATCTCAGACAAAGGGTGCCTGCAATAGGTCTTATCCACCCATACCATCAATGTCTAAGTATGCACGTGTGGCATATCATCTCATTATGACACATAGTATATAGGAAGCTCAAACACGGCTATATGCATGTCATATAAATCCTTGTGCGAGCGAAGCTCTAGCATGGCTCCATGCATATTCATGATATCTAAAAATCTCGTGCGATCGAAGCTCTAGCACGGTTTCATAAAAATCTGTAAAACTTGCGTACTAGTAGCACGCCAGTACGACTTTAAAAGAGTTATAAATCCATATAAAATCACGTACGAGCAAGCTCCAACACGGTTTTATGCATAAAATCCATCAAAGCCTCGTGCGAGCAATGCTCCAGGATGAATGAATGCTCAAGTAAATCAAAACTCATGCGAGTTACACTCTAGCACGGCTTATGAAATTAAATCGATTAAATCACGTACGAGCAAGGCTCCAGTACGGCTTTTATGCAATTATCATATCAAAACAGGATGCTAGCTAAGCTCCAGAACCTCTCATGCATGTCAAATCATTAAAATTAATGCGTGCAATCGCTCTAGCACCTTTTTATGCATATCAGGTTAAAACAGTCAAAACAGAGTGCGAGCTAAGCTCTAGCACCTCTCATGCATTTCACAATAATAAAAATCAGTGTGTGCAACTGCTCTAGCACATTTCATGCATACGATGTCACACAATTCGATGCGAACAACCCCTCTAGCACATTTTATGCACACTCACAAATGCAGATATAGTGCAAGCTATGCCCCAACATTATCTATTTTCAAATAAACTTGATAGTTGGCCCATTTTCCAAAGAAATTTTATTTAAATCTTAATAACACTTACGTAGTGTTATATTGTGAAATTTATGCAATTACTAGCCAATCTATCGATTTGCTTTGCTTAAAAACCACGAAAATTCCTTAAATCAGAAAATTCAATAAATCATGCATTTCATGCATGTCATGCTTTCACCATCTCACCATCCTTAGGTGAATTCCCTCAATAGGGGTGAAATAGACTTTTACCTATTTTGAGTCCTTAAATCTTTATACAATTTCAGTGTATACAAAATCTATTTAAAATACGCGTAGCTACCTCTAACTACTCACACAATTCACTTACCTCATTTTTCTGTACAGTCTGACCTTACCACTGATGTCTCGTCACGCAATCCGATTTGCTCCCAATCCAATCTCTAAAACTGCGTATAATTATTCATCAGGTCACATACAATATAATTAATTGTATTTCATATTTTTTGGGTTTAATTTAAATCATTGGGCCTGTTTACCCTTATTGGGCCTGATTGTACCATAATGGGCCTTAACCGGCCTTAAGCTCGTTTTCTACTTAGTATTCACATTATCGAGGCCTATTGGGCTCATTGGGCCCATCCGTATTTATTAGACCTCATTCAAAACTCTTGAATAGCTCAATTAATTATTTACGACAATTTATCACAAATTTCAGAATTGAATTCATTTATACAAAATAAATCTGTAATTTATGCGGTAAATTTCTAACACGAATAACTATGCAAATTGTCGTAAATAAGAGTTACTTACCCGAGATTCCATGATAGTACGCAAATCGAAGTTGACTCGAGCTCTCGTTTGACGACAATTGTCGAGCACGCAATTACATAATTTTCGGCTAATTTTTCAGTCGAATATTAATAATATTAAATATTTCAAAATTTAAATCGATCAATTTCGACCGCTTACCGACTTACATGTAGCTCGATTGCTTTACTGGGATTTTTCTCCAATTTTTTCTCTTTTTCTTTTTTCCCTTTTTCTTTTTTTTTTCTCTTCTTTTCTGGCTAAAGCGGTTCGGTTCGGTTCAGCCCGGTTCAGACCAGCTTGGCTCTGTCGGTTTAGTCCGGTTATGCCGATTGGGGGCTTCACCGATCGGTTCTTTACCAGTTTCCATTGCCAGCAGCTCCTCGGGGTCGTCCAATGCACGGATCTGCCCTCGGTTTCCCATTGTTGGCCGAAAAGTGGCCAGTTTGGCCTCTTCTCTCCTCGCCGTTGGTGCCTTTTCTTTTCGTCGCCGTTGTCGGCACTAGCCGCCATTCTACTGGCCGAAGCTGCCACCAATAGCGTCTCCTGCTCCTGGGGAACGCTGGGCTGGTGGTGGTCGGGCCTAGATCGAGCCGGTCACCGGATTCCTCTCTCCCTCTCTTGGTTTGCTCTCTTTCTCCTTTCGCCGGCCACCGTTCGTCGGTTTCGTAGGTGTCGATGGTGGTCGCCTCTCATTTGGCTTCCTCGGTACCTTGGCTGGGCTCACCACCTGTCGCCTCCGTCGGTGTGGTTCTCTCGGTTTGCCTTTGTTTCTACAGAATCGCGATTTTCTCAATTCTGTATTTTTTTTATTTTATTATTTATAATTTATTTTTATTATTATTTTATTTTATTTGATTTTATTCTTATTTTATTCAATTAAAATCCAAAATATCTTAAAAAATTATATTTTATTCATTTAACCAATTAAATGAATTTATCGGTCTTATTTCGTATTTTCGGTATAATTTTCCAATAATTTCGGGATAATTTTTCGATGTGCATTTTTCGATTAATTCCAATAAATTCATATCTTGATCAATTTAAACTGAAATTTAATTATTTCTTCATTATTGATCAAGTTTTCTTAATCCCATATTTTTAGTGAATGTTTCTTATCAAATTTATACTGAATTTCAATCTTTTGACCGTTTTACCCTTCACGTGTTCGGGAATACCATTTTGATCCTTCATTTGATCTTTAAATGCATTCGGGAATTTTTTATTCATTTCATTTGCATTTTTCATTCACGTACAACTCTTCTTATGATTTAATTTACATAATTTGAATCATAATAAATTTCGATAAAAATCAGGTCTTACATAATCTCCCCCACTTAAGAAATTTGGTCCTCCAAATTAGAACCAAGTCAAATGGGTCCTTAAACAACTTCGGGTATGTCTATCGCATCATACTCTTTAATTCTCCTATGACTTTTTTCGGAGTGTAATACTACAAAAGGACTTTGACTAGGGAGATCATCTTAAACCTCAACACTTTCTCCTTCCATCTAATACTCAAATCGTTTTTTTTTTCAACATACGTTATACTTTCATTGAGCTAAGCTGTTGGAGCTCATATTCAATTACATATGCTGGGTCCGGATAGTATTTTCGAAGCATCAAAAGATGGGACACATTGTGGATGCCTGCTTATTCAAGTGGTAACGTCAACCTACAGGCCTTATCTCCCACTTTGTCCAATATCCCAAAGGATTCAATCTAACGAAACTCAATTTGCCTTCTTTTCGAATCTCGTTATCTCCTTATGCCCTTAGGACAAGTAACTTCCGACAATACTGATTCACCCTCAATGAATTCCTATGGTTTTCTATCTCTTGTCAGCCTAGCTTTTCTGTCTGCTCTGAGGTGTTCTTAATCTCACAAATCAACTGAACATCCTCAGAGGTTTGTCTTACCGAATTCGGGAGCAATTCTCTATCTGTCACCCACTTCTTCTTATCTAAGTCGGGGAACAACCCTTAAAGCCATACCAAGTCTCAGAAAGTGTTATCCCGATACTCAAGTGATAACTATCATTATTGGCGAATTCAATTAGTAACACATAATCATCCCAGGAGCTTATAAAATCAATGGCACACACTCTCATCACATCCTCTAGAATCTGTATAGTCCTCTCTGACTGACCATCTCTCTGACGATGGAACGCTGTGCAAACACTCAATCGGGTTCCCATAGCTTCCTGAAAAATATTTCCAGAAGTGGGAAGTGAAGCGGGAATTCCTATCTGATACCATGCTGACTGGAACTCTACATAATGTCCCCCAATCTTGCGTATGCATATAACTTGGCCTACGCACTTAGAGTATCTGGGGATTTCCATAGCCATAAGGTGGGTAGACTTAATCCATCTATCGACTATCACCCAGATAGCCTCACGATCTATCCAGGTCCTCTGTAACCCATCACGATATCCATGGTAACTTGCTCCCATTTTCGTGTCAATATAGGTAGAGGCTGCAATAATCCTGCAAACTTCTAGTACTCTACCTTACTCTGCAGACATACGAGACACTTCTCCATAATCTCTACAATATGTCTTTTCATGCCTGACCACCTATACCCTTTTTAGAGATTCCTATATATTTATTACTTCTCGGATGCATTGTATATCCCGAAGAGTGAACTTCTGTCAATAACACTATCTCATTAACTGTGGTATTGGGAGCACTTATACTGTCTCTAAACCTCTGTAAGTCATCATCACTCTCTGTGAACTCTATCACTGTACCCATCTGAATCTGACCCACACTATTGACACCATGTCGATCATCACCTAAGCCTATCAAATCTGGTCACTCAAATCCGGTTCTAATCTCAGGCTAGCTATCACATAATCACTGTCATCATCAGAAGGGATCACATCACTACTGAGGCTTAGAACTGCTCTAGCAGCTCACACTCCCTGACCATTATATGTAATACCATCCCGAGGCTCTTCTGCTCAAGGTATCAACCACTACATTAGCCTTTCCTGGGTGGTACAATTTCTACGATCATAATCCCTCAGAAGCTCTAACCCTCTTTGTTATCATATTCGACTCTTTCTGTGAAAACAGATAGTCGGGGCTTTTATGATCAGTGCATACCTGAAATTTCTCACTGTATAAGTGGTGGCTATACTCAGTACAAACACTACCGCTGCCAACTCTAAATCATGGTTTAGATAGTTTCTCTCATGGTCCTTGAACTATCTAGATCCATAAGCGACTATCTTCCCATTTTACATCAATACACAGTCCAATCCTTATTTTGAGGTATCCATACACACTAAAACCTCTTGAGCTGTTGCT
Organism: Firmiana major; assembly: GCA_033439115.1. NCBI lineage: Eukaryota > Viridiplantae > Streptophyta > Magnoliopsida > Malvales > Malvaceae > Firmiana > Firmiana major. The sequence goes on from CM065909.1 coordinate 38,171,150, forward strand.
TATGGTGAGAATAATTATGGTGGTCAGTTTATTACTTCAATCTACCAAAACTCACGAAAGCCATTTTCATACTTATCATCCCACTGGCATGCAATCTTTTTCGAACAAGATGTTTCAACTGAGCAACCATTTCGAGAAACTCACAACACCTCGTCTGTAAGACAGTTTCTAGTTGCTACTCATGCTCTTCCCTAGACTTCGAATACATCAAAATATCATCGCTAAGGATGACCACAAATCAGTCCAAGTAAGGTTTAAATACCTTGTTCATCAGTGTCCTAACAATAACAGCACATTCACCTTTCGAATTCTTAACGGTTGTTACCCAGACTTCAAATCGATCTCTATAAAGATATGCGCTTTTCACAGCTAATCCAATAAATCATCTATAATGGGAGGAAACACTTATTCTTAATGGTAGCCTCATTCGACAATCAAAATTCAATACATAGTCGAAGGCTTCCATTCTTTTTTCTGAAACGCCTAAAAGGTATATGTCCACAAATGCACGGGTCGTACAAGTAATAATGGGATTTGAGTCTCGAGTTATCGTCCCACAGAGAAGTTGATCAGCCTAATTAACTACCGGTTAATCTTACCCTAAGTATATTCTAGCAAATTATAAAATTAAAGGGAGTGATCTATGTGGCTAAAATTAAAAATAGTGGAAACATAAAATAATAAAACTATAAAATAAAGAAAATAAAATCGAGTAAAATTACTTACAGTGCTCCACGCAATAAAAAACCTGCAAAAGAAATTAAAACAGTTAAAACTAATTAACGCAAATAAAATGCAATTATGAAAATAATAAAGTAAGATTAATTAAAGTAATATTAACAAAGCTAAAATGCAATAAGATACTTAATCAAAATACAATTTAAACTAAACTAAAACTTAATGAAAATAAAGACTGAATTAAAAATACATGAAACACATTTAATCTAAATTAACTCTAAATGCATCTAAACTAAAATAAAATCCCAAAACATTTAATATAAAATTAACTACTAACTAAAAATTAAGACTAAAAATTAAATTAACAAACAAAAATATTTAAACTAACCTAGCATTATAATTGACTAAACTAAATAACTAACAACTAACAAATGCATGAAATGGATTAATTGCTACAATGCACTGGCCAAACAAGCCTTAACCATTTTAAACCATCAAATTATCCCTCCAAACACTATTCATCCTTCATTTCTTCATTTTATGGTTTCCAGGTGGTCTCGATTTTAGGTGTGTCCACTGCATGCTCACGGGTGTGGCCGTCCATGCCTCTCGATTTAGTTTTTTCTGCTCCATGCCTCTCGAGTTGTTCTCTGTCCAGCTACCGCATACAGCCTGCACGTTTCCACCTACTTCAAGTTGCGTTTTCTGCATCTGCCAGGCATGACCAAATCCCATCCTCGGTTCCGTGTACAACATCCTCACCTGCAACAACACATCATGTTACCACCTACTTCAAGCTGCATTTTCTGGCCAGACCTGCTCCTTCTTCAGGTCACGACTTTTGCCCCTGCATTTGCTTCCAAATCCAGCAACAAAAGCCCCTCTGATACTGCTTCTTCTCCATTTCCAGATTTGCTCAATGTTGTCTGGTGTTCTCGATTCTGTCCACGCCTACTGCTCCAGGTGCTGCTACCACATTTTCTACCAGTTTTGCTGCTGCTTCTTGGTGCCGTCGGTATAGTCCCCTTGTCCAGCTCTGATCAACTCCTCAATTTCTTACTATCAATTTTTGCAATCACCGAGAGAATCTCTTGAAATAGAGCATAACATAGGCAAAAAATTGCTCCCCCGATCATCCCCTGCCCAATCCAATCTTACATGTCCTCGGCTCCATTCCCTGCAACCATCTGCTGGTTTAAGTTTGCATTATGGTTCTGTGCCAGCACACACATCCGAGCATCCCAATAGGCACCGATCAACACTTCAAAACTCAATGCTAGCTGCTGCTGCAAATTAGCATGTCCATCTCGACATTACAGCAACAAGCTTTCCTCTTCTGTTTCAGTAGTAATCTGCAAGAGTCAACCTCCAACACTGCTCATATGTGTGTGAGCAACCGGTCATCTCTAGGAGAGAGTCTTATCTCGGCCAACATCCACAGCAGCATCAACAATGAAAAATAGAAAGGAGAAAGATGCCAAACCGAGACTAGCAACTAGGAAAAAATACTATGTTAAATAAAACTTGACAATTAACAGAACCGGATTTAACAAAATCGAGAAGTATGAAAATGATGAAATGGTGGCTGCCAAGACAATGAAAAACTATATTGAAAAGCTTGTAAAAATAACAATGGAAATTATTTGTGAACAGTAAAGATAAATGGGAGCTAAACGGGAAAGAGAAGCTTGAAAAAAATTCAAACTATTCTAACACTACTCCTAACTACATTACACTACTCCTACTCCTACCTTACATTTACTTCTACTCCTAATTACATACTCTTTCAATTGCCATCCTTTCCTATTTATAAACACACTAGGGGTAAAATGGTAATTTCCACATCCTTGATGAGTTGGCCTTTTTTTGGCCACTTGCCTTCACACCATTGGCTCCTTGAAAAGAAATTTCCATGTCATCGGTCTTCTTGTCCAACTGGATGTGCTAGGTGGCATGACTCATGTTGTCCGCATGGCTCAATCTCGATTTTAGCCCAATTCTGATCCATTTTCTACTGAAATATTCAAAATTCATCCGGATTTAATTTATTTGCAAACATGAGAATTTTAATTAAATAAAGGGGATAATTAACAAAATAAATTAAGGATTTAAATAATTAATTAGGAAATTAAGCACAAATAATTCTAAAAATATAGAATTATCATTTTCACAAACAAAACAAGTACTTCTCAAGTTACACATTCGGTCTCAGGAACGCTTATCTAATAACTCATGTACTTGTTTCTATAGTCCTTCCAATTCCACTAATACCATTTTATACCGTGGTTAGGATATCGGCTCCGTACCAGGTACCAAATCAATACCAAATTTTATCTCTTTATCTGATGATAGCCCTGGTTGATTATCCTGGAAAATATCAGGAAACTGCCTCACCACTAAGATATCTGGTAATTTCGAATGTGCCTTATCCATACCAACCACACAAGCGATGAAACATTCCCATCATTACTCATTCCATGAGTACAATAATTCACTCCTTTAATTACAATCGCTGCACCTCTTTCATTACTTGTCAAACTTACAGTATACTTTTCAGGGGTAACCATATCACTATCTTAGGATAGAAATCACGATCATGCATTAATTCATGCCATGTGAAACAAATCATGAGAAACAATTCTTTTCATGACTTTATCATTTAAGCATGGAAACTCATCACGCTACTGCATTTAAATCATTTCATTAAAGATGCAGTATAAAATAACCCGAAAGGGTTAAACATCTCATAAATCAATCTCATTAAAAAATCATTATAAAAATTCTGTTATAAAAGTCACCCTTCTTTTAGGGACACATTTCAAAAAATCTTCTGAAAAATCTATTATCATAGTAGAAATCACAAAATTGGGGGCCTAACCCCTCCCTCAGGCTTACCCTGGTCTATCAAGATCGAAAGTTATATCATGTGAGACTTGTAGTTGACTATATCAAAAACATCGAGGACTATGGCCATAACCTAGTGATCCCTGGCTACATGGTACCTAGTGTGCGGGGTATCATACTTGAAACGTGAGGTGGGTCAATCCTGCCGCCAGAGCAACAGAACATCAGGATTACGAGGGCAAGGCTTGCTGTCTCGTGGCTAATGCCACTCCACTCCAACAATCCCCATGGTACAGCGTACTCCATGTGATATACACGGTAGATCGTACTCCGTGAACCCAATCTCAGTCAGGGGATGCCTGCAATAGGTCTTATCCACCCATACCATCTATGTCTCAGTATGCACTTGTGGCATATTATCTCACTGTGACACACAGTCTACAAGCAGCTGTAACACGACTATATGCATGTCATATAAATCCCTGTGCGAGCGAAGCTCTAGCACGGCTCTATGCATATTCATGATATCTAAAAATCTCGTGCGAGCGAAGCTATAACACAGTTTCATAAAAATCCGTAAAACCTGCGTAGGAGTAGCACGCCAGTACGACTTTAAAAGAGTAATAAATCCATATAAAATCACGTGCGAGCAAGCTCCAGCATGGTTTTATGCATAAAATCCATCAAAGCCTCGTGCGAGCAATGCTCCAGCATGAATGAATGCTCAAGTAAATCAAAACTCGTGCGAGTTACACTCCAGCACGGCTTATGAAATTAAATTGATTAAATCACGTACGAGCAAGGCTCCAGTACGGCTTTTATGCAATTATCATATCAAAACAGGATGTGAGCTAAGCTCCAACACCTCTCATGCATGTCAAATCATTAAAATTAATGCGAGCAATCGCTCTAACACCTTTTTATGCGTATCAGGTCAAAACAGTCAAAACAGAGTGCGAGCTAAGCTCCAGCACCTCTCATGCATTTCACAATAATAAAAATCAGTGCGAGCAACCGCTCTAGCACATTTCATGCATATGATGTCACACAAGTCGGTGCGAGCAACCGCTCTAGCACATTTTATGCACACTCACAAACGCAGATATAGTGCGAGCTATGCGCCAACATTATCTGTTTTCATATAAACTTGATAGTTGGCCCATTTTCCAAAGAAATTTTATTTAAATCTTAATAACACTTACGTAGTGTTATATTGTGAAATTTATGCAATTACAAGCGAATCTATTGATTTGCTTTCCTTAAAAACCACGAAAATTCCTTAAATCAGAAAATTCATTAAATCATGCATGTCATGCTTTCACCATCTTTAGGTGACTTCCCTCAATAGGGGTGAAATAGACTTTTACCTATTGCAAGTCCTTAAATCTTTATACAATTTCAGTGTATACAAAAACTATTTAAAATGCGCATAGCTACCTCTAGCTACTCACACAATTCCCTTACCTCATTTTTTTGTATAGTCTGACCTTTCCACTGATGTCTCGTCACGCAGTCCGATTTGCTCCCAATCCAATTTTCGAAACTGCATATAATTATTCATCAAGTTAAATACCATATAATTAATCATATTTCATATTTTTTGGGTTTAATTTAAATCATTAGGCCCGTTTACCCCTATTAGGCCTGATTATACCATAATGAGCCTTAACCAGCCTTAAGCCCATTTTTCACTTACTATTCACATTATCAAGGCCTATTGGTCTCATTGGGCCCATCTGTATTTATTGGACCTCGTTCAAAACTCTTGAATAGCTCAATTAATTATTTACGATAATTTATCTCAAACTCTAGATTTTAATTCATTTATATGAAATAAATCTGTAATTTATACGGTAAATTTCTAATACGTATAACTATGCAAATTGTCGTAAATAAGGGTTACTTACCAGAGATTCCATGATAGTACGTAAATCAAAGTTGACTCGAGCTCTCGTTTGACATCAATTGTTGAGCTACATAATTACACAATTTTCAGGTAATTTTTCAATGAATATTAATTAAATTAAATATTTTAAAATTTAAATCGTTCAATTTCGACCGCTTACCGACTTACCCATAGCTCGATTGCATCACTGGGATTTTTCTTCAATTTTTCCTCTTTTTCTATTTTCCCTTTTTCTTTTTTCTTTTTTTTCTTTTCTGGCTGAACCGGTTCGGTCCGGTTCAACCCGATTCAGATCGGTTCGGCTCAACCGGTTCAGTCCGGTTCGACCAGTTCAGGGCTTTGGCCATCGGTTCTCTGTCGGCTTTCGTCGCCAGCAACTCCACGGGATCATCCAGTCCACGGATCTGCCCTCGGGTTTTCCATAGCTGGCCGAAAAGTGGTCGGTCCGGCCTCTTCTCCCCTCGCCGTTGGTGCCTTTTCTTTTCACAGCCGTTGCTGGCGCTAGCTGTCGTTTTACTGGTCGAACCTACCTCCAATCGCATCTCCTGCGCCTGGGGAATGCTCGGCTGGTGGTGGTCGCGCCTAGATCGGTGCCGATCACCGGATTCCTCTCTCCCTCTCTCTGTTTGCTCTCTTTCTCCTTTCGTTGGCCACCGTTCGTCGATTTCGTTGATGCCGGTGGTGGCCACCTCTTGTCTGGCTTCCTCGGCACCTTGCCTAGGCTCACCGCCGGTCGCCTCCGTCAGTGAGGCTCCCTCGATTTGCCTCTATTTCTGTAGAATCGTGATTTTCGCGATTCTGTATTTTTTTATTTTTTATTTATAATTTATTTTTATTATTATTTTATTTGATTTTATTATTATTTTATTCAATTCAAATCCAAAATATCTTAAAAATTATATTTTATTCATTTAACCTATTAAATGAATTTATCGGTCATATTTCATATTTCTAGTATAATTTTCCAATAATTTCAGGATAATTTTTCGATGTGAATTTTCGATTAATTCCAATAAATTCATATCTTGATCAATTTAATCTGAAATTTAATTATTTCTTCGTTATTAATCAAGATTTCTCAATCCCATATTTTTAGTGAATTTCTTTTATCAAATTTATACTGAATTTTAGTCTTTTGTCGTTTTACCCTTCACGTGTTCAGGAATACCATTTCGATCCTTCAATTGATCTTTAAATGCATTCGAGAATTTTTTATTCATTCCATTTGCATTTTCATTCACGTACAACTCTTCTTATGATTCAATTTACATCATTTGAATAATAATAAATTTCGATAAAAATCGGGTCTTACACGTCTAATACCTGAATCGATTTTTTTTTCAACATACGTTATATTTTTCATTGACCTAAGCTGTTGGAGCTCATATCCGATTACATATGCTGGGTCCTGATAGTATTTCTGAAGAATCAAAAGATGGGACACATTGTGGATGCCTGCTTATTCAAGTGGTAACGCAAACCTACAAGCCTTATCTCACATTTTGTGTAATCTCTCAAAGGATTCAATCTAACGAAACTCAATTTGCCTTCTTTTCGAATCTTGTTGTGTCCTTATGCCCTTAGGACAAGTAACTTCTGACAATACTGATTCACCCCTGGTGAATTCCAATGGTTTTCTGTCTCTTTTCGCCATAGCTTTTATGTCTGCGCTGAGGTGTTCTTAATCTCTCACAAATCAACTGAACATCCTCAGAGGTTTATCTTACCAATTCGGGAACAATTCTCTATCTGTCAACCACTTCTTTTTATCCAAGTCGAGGAATAACCACTAAGGCCATGCCATGTCTCATAAAATGTTATCCCGCTACTCAAGTGACAACTGTCATTATTGGCAAATTTAATTAGTAGCAACCGATCATCTGTCTAAGAACAGAAAGTTGTACTAATACTTAGTTGAGTTCCCATAGCTTTAAAAAAAAATCCCCAGAAGTGGGAAGTGAAGCGAGAATCCCTATCTGGTACCATGCTCAATGGAACACTACATAATGTTCCACAGTCTTCCGTACACATAAATTCGCCTACATACTCAGAGTATTTGGGGATTTCCATAGCCAGAATGTGGGTAGACTTACTCAATCAATCGACTATTACCCAGATAGCCTCATGATTCATTCTGATCCTCTGTAACCCATCACAATATCCATGGTAACTTGCTCTCATTTCTATGTCGATATAGGTAGTGGCTGCAATAACCCTGCAAACTTCTATTGCTCTACTTAATCTGGTGACATATGAGACACTTCTCCACAATCACTACAATGTCTCTTTTCATATCTGACTACCAATACCCTTTTCAGAGATTTCAATATATTTATTACTTCCTGGATGCACTGTATATCTCGAAGAGTGAGCTTCTGACAATAACACTATCTCATCAACTGTGGTCCTGGGGAGCACTTATACTGTCTCTGAACCTCTATAAGTTATCATCACTCATTGTGAACTCTGTCACTGTGCCCTTCTGAATCTTACCCACACTATCGACACCAAACTAATCATCACGCTAAGCTTGGCAAATACGATCACTCAAATCCAGTTCTAATCTCAGGCTAGCTGTCACACAATCATTCTCATCATTAGAAGGGATCACATCACTACTGAGGCTCATAACTGCTCTAGCAACTCACGCTCCCTGACCATCATATGTAATACCATCCCAAGGCTTTTTCTGCTCAAGGAATCAACCATTACATTAGCCTTTCCTAGGTGGTACAATTTCCACAATCATAATCCCTTAGAAGCTCTAACCCTCTATGTTATCTGATATTCTACTCTTTCTGTAAAAACAGATACTCATGCCTTTTATGATTAGTGCAGACTCGACATTTCTCACCGTATAAGTGGTGGCACCATACCTTCTGTTGGCTCTACCGAGAGGGGGGTGAATCAGTTTTTTAAGGTTAATGGCAAATTTAAACTAAATTAAGTGTAATTACAAATAATGAGTAATCTGTGAGATCTGAGAATTTCAGACATATTTTAATTATGTAATATGAACTTGAAGTATAATTTATTGAGCTAAGTGAATTGTGGAAATGATAATTGGAGATTTATATGTTAAGTGTTTAAAATAAGTATGAAGCTATGAGGACAGATCGATCTGGGAGAAGGAGAGATCGATCTGGTGAGTTAAAAATGACAAGGAATGAGGAATTTAAGGAGCAGATCGATCTCCAATGGAAGAGGATTGATCTCCTTATGATTCTGTTTGAGAGAAGATCGATCTCATGAGGAAGAGATCGATCTCCAAATGTTTCTGTTTGGGAGAAGATCGATCTCCTCAAGGAGCAGATCGATCTCATAAAGCCATAAAGAGATCGATCTCACCCCTCGACAGATCGATCTCTTAGGCATAAATTACCCCAAATCGTCCCCAAATTCAAATGCAGATCGATCTCATCAAGAGCCAGATCGATCTCCTACCCTCAGTCTATATAAGGAATCCCTGCTTTGTCCTGCAATTTCACTTTCTCTCTCTTCTAACCCCCAATTTCACCGAACCCTAGCTTTCTCACTCATCCAAAGCACCCATTTTCTTCCAAATCAGAAGTTGTGGCAAGAAGGAAAGTTGTTCCTCATCAAAGGGAGAACAACATACTTGGAAATCGAAAGACGAATCGAATCGAGGCAAGAGATAAGCTCTCCACAAGTTTCGGGTAATCTCTAAACTTCAATCCTTGATTTCGAAGTAATCTTTGGTGATTGTGAGCATGGGTATTGTGATGAAATAGTTGGGAAATGATTAGGGATTGATGAAACTATGATTTTATTGGAGTAGAGATGTTATTATGCAATTATGGTAATTTTGGGAAGTATGGCTATAAATTGGAATTGAGACAATGTGGTGAATTTAGCGTGGAATATAGTACGAGAAATTTAGAATTTTGAGATGTAGTGGGTGAGAATGTGAGTTGTGATAGAATTGTGAAGATTTAAGTTAATTGAGGTGTTAATGAGAAAATGAGCAAATGTGTGCTCAATAATGCGATTGAGTTGGGTTGTTGATGTTTTTAACATCGTTTGGTCAGCTCGAAAGTTCCAAAGTGAAATGCGAGGCTAGTCCGTGATACGGGGGAACGATTGCACTATACAAGGTGCAAAGAGGTAAGGGAAAACTAAACCATTTGTGTAGGTGTTTTGATGAAATGTTTGTAGCATGAATAATGATTTGAGAATACAAGCATGTTTAGCGTTGTGTCGTGATAAGAGTGCACACGGTTTTTATAGCTGGTTGGGGCCCATTGTTTTATTAGTTTATAAGCTAAGTGTAAAATCACTTTATAAACCGTTAAGTTTGCGTGAAAAGTAACATGGGCTCTACGTTAATGCAATATTGAGATTTGAGAAAATATGTGCATGTTTTGTCGGTTGGAACTCGATTTTAATATGTTTTGTATTGAGTACATGAATGTTTTAAATGAGTTTTAGAAGAGAAAACCATTATGAGTTCTACGTGAAGGCAAAACGTTTTATAAGATAATGGCTAATGATTAAGACTTAGGCGTGTCAAGTTGAACACACATCGGGCCTTGCTTGATAGCATGTAAGACTGATATAGTGGGACGCCTGGAACTGACCCAGGGACCACGGGCCTTGTTCTGGTAACATGTAAGTCCGATTATTCCTCCGCTTTGGTAGCGTTGGGAGGCCTTGCTTTGGTAGCATGTAAGACCGGTATAGTAGGCCGCCTGGGAACCGACCCAGGGACCACGTGAGATAGTGGGCCGCCTGGGAACCGACCCAGGGACCACGTGATAGTGTGCATGAGGCGAGGCATTGCTCTGGTAGCATGTAAGGTCGGGCCTTGTTCTGGTAACATATAAGTCCAATATACCATGCATACGACCATATTATCGACATTCCCTCTATACGAGGATGCCTGGGATGCCCACCCAGAGGAGATTACATATTTGATGTGCCATGACGAGTTTTAATTGAGTTTTATGGCCTCGTCTCGTTTTACACATGAGTTATGTTTTGTGACCTTATCACGTGCTATTTACTGAGGTGATTTTTATCACGTATTTTGAGAACAGCCATTATCGCATATATTTACACATGCTTGTGAGTGCTCGATATTGAGCCTTTTTACCTTCATGTTTTCACATGATTTATGAGTTATGAGATGATGATGTTTTGAGAACTTTCATGCTACGATTTCAAATGAGCTTCATAAACAAATACATATTTGTGATGTGTGATATGGTTTATATAACTGAGTTCCCTTACCCCCCTTACTGAGCGATTTGGAAGCTCACCCTATTTTCTTTTCCCCCCAGATCGCTTCAAGTGAAGTGAGTTACCTGCGACGTACGGGTTAGAGGCTAGTGGAGGACTTGAGCTCCATGCCGTATTTTGTGTATTGAGGTAGATATTTAATATTCTTGTACCCAGACTAGAGTTATATTTACAGACATTCATTGTATAATGATGTACAGGATGTATTAGGATTAATTAACTTGGAATTGAGTAATGTATATGATACAACATATACTATATTATGATGAAATCTTGAGGTACGATAATTATGATGATGTATGACACTGCACAGGAATGCACCCTTAATTGTGAATTAATGAGTAAAAAGTTTTAAATTAGCCCTATTTTCCGCGCTTCCGGGGCGTCACAAAGTTTTTCTTGGTATCAGAGCTTAGGGTGTTTAGTACTGTCAGTGCCGGTTAAGTGAAATGAATACATCCCAAGTGTCTGTAATAGTCTGGTCATGAACTGAATCTGAGGATTGAGATTTCAATCGATTTTGATATGTACGCACAGGAGACGAGTTGAGATAGAGAATGAGTAAACGATGAGGTCGTTCAAGGAGGCAGGCAGAGTCCCCTCCGCCACCTGTCCCACAACCAGAGAGTCCTAACTCTCGATTTAATCGGATTGAGACCGATGTGAGGCAAGGTTTGGAGCAGATGGCGACGTTATTCGTGCAACACTTTGGAGTTAATACCTCGGGTACTACTCCTACACCCCCACAAGGACCTCCCATACCCCCAATGCCTCCCGTCACTCAGACCGATGTGAGGCAAGGTTTTGTCCGACTGAAGGATGTTTTGAAAATGAATCCACCTGCGTTTAGGGGAAATAAGGATCCTACGGAGGCTGAGGAGTGGTTGACGGAGTTGAGAGTTATATTCGACTATCTGGGGTGCACCAATGCTGAAAGGGTCAGTATGAGTGCCTACATATTGAAAGGGAGAGTTCGAGATTGGTAGGGTACTACCCAGGGTATTTTGATGTCCCACCAAGATATGATTGGTTGGGAAGAGTTCCAGACAGCCTTTAGAGCCCAATATGTACCACGAGCTACCCGGAGAAGGAGGCAAGCAGAGTTTTTGAGTTTGGTACAGGGTGACATGTCTGTAGATGATTACGAGAGCCGATTTACAGCTCTGCTGAGATATGATCCAGAGACTTTCAAGAATGAAGAGCTTCGCACAGAGAGATTTGTGTATGGATTGAAGCCCATCATCAGAGATCGATTGATTGGGTTGTGTATTACTGAGTTTGGAGATGCTCTGAGACGAGCACAAGAGATTGAGAGGGGAATTGAAATTGTACAGTCCCAGAATGAGTTTGGAGCAGTGATTAGGGACAAAGGCAAGAGGCCAGCGATGTCTCAAGCAGATGTTCGGAGAGGTTCCTTCAGGAGAGGAAGGATTGAGGTACGGAAGGGCAGATTGGAGAGACCCAGAGCTTATCCTATTAACAAGGAGACCCCTCGATATGGCAGGCCGAAAATAAGGGTTTGTAGAGATTGTAGCCGATCGCATGAGGGAAGTTGTACTGGGTCGATCCGTGGATGTTTTAGATGTGGTGACATGGGTCACAGAGTGAAAGACTGTCCTCAACCTCAGATACCACATGCTCCGGAGACTACTAGACAGCAGCCTCAGAGAGTGAATCCCCAGAGACGGGCCACTGCTGCAGAGAAAGGGAAGAAACCTGTGGCACTAGGACGTGTGTTTGCCCTGGATAAGGAAACTGCGGACACTTCAGCAAAAACTATAAAAGGTACACTTTCTGTCTATAATCATAAGGCTCATGTATTGATAGATCCAGGATCTACGCATTCATTTATTTCAGAGCATTTTGCATGTAGTTTAAATTTGAAGTTTGAACCTCTAGAGTATGTACTACATGTAAATACCCCTATGCGTGAATCCCAGAGAACTGAGTTAATCTGTAGAGGATGTGAAATAAAGGTGGGAGATAGAGCGATGTTAGCAGATCTAATCCTGTTGAATATACATGGGTTTGATGTAATTCTGGGGATGGATTGGTTGGCAACCAATCGAGTGAGTTTAGACTGCTACACTAAGATTGTAACTTTCTCCCTACCTGAACCTTACAGTGTACGACTGAGATATTGAGGAAATGAATATGTGGAATTCTAGTAAGTAATTTGAGGATTTTAATATTGTTTTTGAGAGTATTAAATATGATTATTCATGTGAAGGTTAAGAAACACTCATCTCAGACGATGAGCAGGAACATCCGAGGATTGAGGATATACCTGTGGTGTGTGAATTCTTGGATGTTTTCTCAGATGAGCTGCCAGGTTTACCACCAGAGAGAGAGCTAGAGTTTACTATTGATTTAGCACCAGATACCCAGTCGATCTCTAAACCTCCCTACAGGATGGCATTAGTGGAACTTGAGGAATTGAAGAAACAACTACAGGAGTTATTGGATCAAGGGTTCATTAGGCCCAGTGTTTCACCGTGGGGAGCACCAGTTTTATTTGTCAAGAAGAAGGATGGTAGTCTCAGATTATGCGTAGACTACCGGCTGTTGAATAAAGCCACGGTGAAGAATAAATACCCACTGCCCAGGATTGATGATCTACTTGATCAACTAAGAGGGGCCTCAGTCTTTTCTAAGATTGATTTGAGATCGGGCTATCACCAATTGAGGATCAAGGAAGAAGATATCCCCAAGACGGCCTTCAGGACAAGGTATGGCCATTATGAATTTCTGGTGATGTCCTTTGGATTGACGAATGCCCCTACTGCATTTATGAGGTTGATGAACGAAGTGTTCAGAGACTATCTGGATAAATTTGTGATAGTCTTTATTGATGATATCCTGGTATACTCTCGATCGTATGAGGAGCATGCACAGCATTTGTGGTTAGTACTTCAGATACTCCGAGATAAGCAATTATATGGAAAGCTTAGTAAGTGTGAGTTTTGGCTGAACCGGATAGCTTTCCTTGGTCATATAGTCTCAGAGGAAGGAGTATCAGTGGATCCAAGTAAAGTAGCAGCTGTGCTTAGTTGGGAGAGACCGAGGACAGTTACTGAGGTGCGAAGCTTCCCTGGTTTGGCATGGTATTACAGAAGATTTGTGGAAGGATTTTCAAAGATTGCCACTCCTTTGACTAAACTCACACGTAAGGAGACTCCATTCATATGGACTGATCAATGTGAGCTCAGTTTTCAAGAGTTAAAAAGGTGATTGACAGCGGCACCTGTGTTAACTATTCCTGAGGGATCAGGAGGATTTTCGGTGTATAGTGATGCATCTCATTAAGGATTGGGGTGTGTGCTTATGCAGCACGGAAGAGTGGTCGCATATGGATCACGACAGTTGAAAGACCATGAGCGAAATTACCCCACGCATGATTTGGAGTTAGCCGCTGTGGTATTTGCTTTGAAGATCTGGCGACACTACTTATATGGGGAAAGATTCCAGATCTTCACTGATCACAAGAGTATGAGATATCTCTTTGATCAGAAAGAGTTAAACATGAGACAAAGGAGATGGATGGAACTCCTTAAGGATTATGACTGTGAGATTCTATACCATCCGGGTAAGGCGAATGTAGTTGCTGATGCCCTGAGCAGGAAGAGTATGATATCTGCTATGATGATCAGGGAATGGGATTTGTTAGAGCAGTTCGCCAAACTTCGGATCAGAGTTAAAGAGGTAGAGATTGGATTTTTGGCTAGCTTGCGGATAGAGCCCAGGATCATGGATCAGATTAGAACTGGGCAGCGTAGTGATCAGAGGTTGATAGAAATGGTTAGCTAAGCTGAACAGAGTTCGCAGTCGGATCTCACAATCAGTGATGATGGATTGTTGAGATTCAGAGGACGAATTTGTGTACCGGACGATGATACCCTAAAGAGACTGATACTGAGAGAATCCCATTGCTCGCGATACACCATGCACCCAGGGAGTACTAAGATGTACCGAGACTTGAGAAAGGTGTATTGGTGGAGTTGTATGAAGCGAGACGTGGCAGAGTATGTGGCCAGGAGTTTAGTATGCCAGCAAGTGAAAGCTGAGCATCGGAAGCCCAGAGGACTACTACATCCCTTACCTGTACCTATATGAAAATGGGAGCATGTCACTATGGACTTTATTATGGGTTTACCGAGGACCCCAAGAGGTCGTGACGCTATATGGGTTATAGTGGATAGACTGACCAAGAGTACCCACTTCCTTGCCATCAAGAGCACAGATATTGTGGATGCCTTAGCTGAGATGTATGTCAGCGAGATAGCTAGATTACATGGGGCTCCAGTGAGTATTACTTCTGATAGAGATTCTCGATTTACTTCCAGATTTTAGACCCAGTTTCAGGAGTCCATGGGATCTTGATTGAGTTTTTGTATCGCCTATCATCCTCAGACAGATGGTCAGTCAGATAGGACTATTTAGACCCTGGAGGATATGTTGAGGGCGTGTACGATGGATTTTAAGGGATCATGGGATGATCACCTGCCCCTAACAGAGTTTGCATACAATAACAGCTATCATGCAAGTATTGGAATGGCACCCTTTGAGGCTCTATATGGTAGGAGGTGTAGATCCCCTGTAGCTTGGGAAGAAGTCAGTGACAGAAAGATAAATGCTCCGAGCTTGTTGAGCAAGCTGTACAGAGTGTGAAACTCATATGTGAGAGGCTACAGGCTGCACAGAGTAGATAGAAAAGCTAAGCGGATATGCGTAGATGGCCACTTGAGTTTGATGTTGGTGATGTAGTATTTCTGAAAGTATCACCAAGTAAGGGTATCGTGCGGTTTGGGAAGAAATGAAAATTGAGTCCTCGATACATAGGACCATTCGGGATTCTTGAGACAGTAGGAGAGGTAGCCTATAGATTGGCATTACCCCCACAGATGTCCGGAATACACAACGTCTTTCATGTGTCTATGTTGAGGAAGTACCACCAGGACCCTTCTCATGTTATAGAGTATGACGAGATGGACATACAGGAGGACATGAGCTACACTGAGGAACCCGTCCGGATTCTTGATAGAAAGGAGAAGGTACTTAGAACCAAGAGCATCCCATTAGTGAAAGTTTTGTGGAAACATCACTCAAGGGAAGAGGCAACGTGGGAAGTAGAGAACCTCATGAAGGAGAAATACCCCCATCTCTTTAACTAGTTGAGTTGAATTTGGAGGACCAAATTCTTTTAAGGCGGGGAGGATGTTAGATCTGAGAATTTCAGACATATTTTAATTATGTAATATGAACTTGAAGTATAATTTATTGAGCTAAGTGAATTGTGGGAATGATAATTGGAGATTTATATGTTAAGTGTTTAAAATAAATATGAAGCTATGAGGACAGATCGATCTGGGAGAAGAAGAGATCGATCTGGTGAGTTAAAAATGACAAGGAATGAGGAATTTAAGGAGCAGATCGATCTCCAATGGAAGAGGATCGATCTCCTTATGATTCTATTTGAGAGAAGATCGATCTCATGAGGAAGAGATCGATCTCCAAATGTTTCTGTTTGGGAGAAGATCGATCTCCTCAAGGAGCAGATCGATCTCATAAAGCCATAAAGAGATCAATCTCACCCCTCGACAGATCGATCTCCTAGGCATAAATTGCCCCAAATCGTCCCTAAATTCAAATGCAGATCGATCTCATCAAGAGCCAGATCAATCTCCTACCCTCAGTCTATATAAGGAATCCCTGCTTTCTCCTGCAATTTCACTTTCTCTCTCTTTCAACCCCCATTTTCACCGAACCCTAGCTTTCACTCATCCAAAGCACCCATTTCCATCCAAATCAGAAGTTGTGGCAAGAAGGAAAGTTGTTCCTCATCAAAGGGAGAACAACATACTTGGAAATCGAAAGACGGATCGAATCGAGGCAAGAGATAAGCTCTCCACAAGTTTTGGGTAATCTCTAAACTTTAATCCTTGATTTTGAAGTAATCTTTGGTGATTATGAGCATGGGTATTGTGATGAAATGTTGGGAAATGATTAGGGATTGATGAAACTATGATTTTATTGGAGTAGAGAAGTTATTATGCAATTATGGTAATTTTGGGAAATATGGCTATAAATTGGAATTGAGACAATGTGGTGAATTTAGCGTGGAATATAGTACGAGAAATTTAGAATTTTGAGATGTAGTGGGTGAGAATGTGAGTTGTGATAGAATTGTGAAGATTTAAGTTAATTGAGGTGTTAATGAGAAAATGAGCAAATATGTGCTCAATAATGCGATTGAGTTGGGTTGTTGATGTTTTTAACATCGTTTGGATAGCTCGGAAGTTCCAAAGTGGAATGCGAGACTAGTTCGTGATACGGGGGAACGATTGCACTATACAAGGTGCAAAGAGGTAAGGGAAAACTAAACCATTTGTGTAGGTGTTTTGATGAAATGTTTGTAGCATGAATAATGATTTGAGAATACAAGCATGTTTAGCGTTGTGTCGTGATAGGAGTGCACACGGTTTTTGTAGCTGGTTGGGGCCCATTGTTTTATGAGTTTATAAGCGAAGTGTAAAATCACTTTATAAACTATTAAGTTTACGTGAAAAGTAACATGGGCTCTACGTTAAGGCAATATTAAGATTTGAGAAAATATGTGCGTGTTTTGCCGGTTGGAACTCGATTTTAATATGTTTTGTGTTGAGTACATGAATGTTTTAAATGAGTTTTCGAAGAGAAAACCATTATGAGTTCTACGTAAAGGCAAAACGTTTTATAAGATAATGGCTAATGATTGAGACTTAGGTGTGTCATGTTGAACACACATCAGGCCTTGCTTGATAGCATGTAAGACTAATATAGTGGGACGCCTGGGAACCGACCCAAGGACCACGGGCCTTGTTCTGGTAACTTCTAAGTCTGATTATTCCTCCGCTTTGGTAGCGTTGGGAGGCCTTGCTTTGGTAGCATGTAAGACCGATATAGTAGGCCACCTGGGAACCGACCCAGGGACCACGTGAGATAGTGGGCCGCCTGGGAACCGACCCAGGGACCACGTGATAGAGTGCATGAGGCGAGGCATTGCTCTGGTAGCATGTAAGGCCGGGCCTTATTCTGGTAACATATAAGTCCAATATACCATGCATACGACCATATTGTCGACGTTCCCTCTATACGAGGATGCCTGGGATGCGCACCAAGAGGAGATTACATATTTGATGTGCCATGACGAGTTTTAATTGAGTCTTATGGCCTAGTCTCGTTTTACACATGAGTTGTGTTTTGTGACCTTGTCACGTGCTATTTACTGAGGTGATTTTTATCACGTATTTTGAGAACAGCCATTATCGCATATATTTACACATGCTTGTGAGTGCTCGATATTGAGCCTTTTTACCTTCATGTTTTCACATGATTTATGAGTTATGAGATGATGATGTTTTGAGAACTTTCATGCTACGATTTCAAATGAGCTTCATAAACAAATACATATTTGTGATGTGTGATATGGTTTATATAACTGAGTTCCCTTACCCCCCTTACTGAGCGATTTGGAAGCTCACCCTGTTTTCTTTTCCCCCCAGATCACTTCAAGTGAAGTGAGTTACCTGGGATGTACGGGTTAGAGGCTAGTGGAAGACTTGAGCTCTAGGCCGTAATTTGTGTATTGAGGTAGATATTTAATATTCATGTACCCAGACTAGAGTTATATTTACAGACATTCATTGTATAATATTGTACGGGATGTATTAGGATTAATTAACTTGGAATTGAGTAATGTATATGATAAAACATATACTATATTATGATGAGATCCTGAGGCATGATAATTATGATAATGTATGACACTGCACAAGAATGCACCCTTAATTGTGAATTAATGAGTAAAAAGTTTTAAATTAGCCCTATTTTTCGTGCTTCCGGGGCGTCACATAATCAATAAAAAGTAATACAATGAATTGAAGGAAGATAAGGGAAAGAAATATCAAACTTAGTAGTTTATAGAGGTTCGGCCAATCTCTTGCCTACATCCTCTCTTCTTGACCTCCTTGTCAAGACCTTTCTTTCACTTTATCAATGAATGTTACACACTCCTTTTTTCAGGTTAAGGAATAACCTCTCTACCCTTTTTACACAAATAAATATTCACCCTTTTATAAAGTTTTTCTCACTGAGGAACACTCCTCTTCTCTCTTGAAATAAGGGTGAATACAAGATTAAGCTTTTTATGTGGGTAGGATAAATATAACTTTTGCACAAAGGCTTATACAATAATATCAATAAATGAGGATTGAAGACAAATAGAATGTTGGAATGAAATTCTTGAGAATGTACAGAATTTACAGCAATAGTCTCTCTATTCCCAGTGTCTTCAATGCTTGATTTTATACTGGAGGATTGGTAGTTGGAGCATTTAATGTTGTTTTTCCCGTTGAAAGTTTTGCAGAAAGAGCTGTTGGGAACCTCCAGTAGAGTGCCAGATCGATCTCTAATCTTGGCCAGATCGATCTCTTAGTTTAATTTCCTGCAATGTCAAAGCAAATTGAAGCAAGGAGATCGATCTCATATACGTAGAGATCGATCTTACAATTTGAAAATGTTAGTGCAGATCGATCTATCGAACAAGAAGATCGATCTTCCAATCACTCTGTTTGAGGCAAGATCTATCTTCAGATCGATCTACTAAGTATTCTCGCAGTGAGGAGATCGATCTCTAATCAACCCAGATCGATCTCCTTAGCTCTCTTACTTTGAGGAGATTGATCTCTTCCTATACCAAATCGATCTCATGAACTCTCTATTTGAGCATAGATCGATCTACAGATCGATCTACTACCTTTAGCCTTTGTTTTGGAGGAGATCGATCTCTTCCTATACCAGATCGATCTCATAAACATTCTGTAATAGACAGATCGATCTTATAACCCTTATAGATTGATCTCTGCTTCCTCAATACCTTGTACAGATCCTTTGAGAATTCAATCCTTTAGCAGATCGATCTCATATCCTCATGAGATCGATCTCTCATACTAGAAAACCCAGGAGATCGATCTCTTATCTCACCAGATCGATCTCTCATCCTTAAAGACTTAGTTATCGGTACTGATAACCTCTAAACATGTTTTTAAATCATTTTTATATTATTGAATTTACTTGTTTTGTCATTTCAAAATATATTAACTCAACAATCTCCCCCTTTTTGATATGATAAAACTTATTTAATAAACATGTTTAGTTACTCATTTGCATTGTGCACAAATTATGTTTTGCTTTCACAAACTCCCACTTACTTTTAGCATCTTAACTCCCCCTTAATTTAATCATTCCCTTTATTTAATCATTCCTTTAACCCATTAAACATGTTTTCTTAACGTTCTTCTCCCCCTTTTTGTCATATCAATGGCAATAAAGATATAGAGGCAGTTAATTTTCACAAGAAATGTCATGTCATTTCAAAATGGAAACTCCTTATAACACATTTCAACAAGAACTAACATGTTATTTCATAAAATAAGCATTCAAGGAAATGACGTTTCAAACAACAAATAGTAAACATGAAAAACTATCTAATCTATTCCTAACGTCCATGTCCTACGGCTGAGGAGGAAATCGCTCTAGAAGTTCCTCGACGCGAGTGTGAGTTACCTGCAGCTCATCGAACATTGCCTGCTGTGTGGCATGAAGGTTTGCAAAACCTTCATCCATCTTTCGATTAAGCTCCATGATCATCGTCACAATCGATTCCATCCCATCGGATGATGGTGCAGGTGCAGTGGGCTGAGCAGTCGATGAAGATGGACCCTCAGTAGGTGCAGCAAGTGGATCAGTAGGCTCAGCTGATGGGTCTTCTTCCATGGCTGCTTCAGAATGCTGTTCTCGCTTCTTCCTCCATTCCCCTCGGAAGTCCTTATAATACCCCATGTGGTGAAGTGTGCCAATGTTTATGACACTCTTTGGGGAAGGCACTTCACCAGTCTCACAGCTATAATCGATCCCGAGTCATTGTAGTAGGTACACCAGTGGTTGTGGAAAAACTATCATGGAGGCTTGGCGCGTACGATCTTCAACCAGTCTTCATAGATGAAGTGGACCAGATTGGGTTTTTGACTTGAGGAGTGGATGTAGTGGAGCCAGAATCGATCTAACCTCCTAACTGTGGAGTGACGGGTACCAAATGGCCTGAGATTCCACGATATGATAAGGTGGAGTAACCTCGGGTGCATCGATAGGTCACTCGCCTTATCCCCGGGAAGGTCAAATTCTAAAGGGACTTCTTCCTCTTCATTGGTCAACCCTTCATCTTTTATTTTGAACACTTGGGCTAAGATAGATGTATCTATAGGGATATATTTAGACATGACATAAGTTTTAAACCCTAGAATTTTACAGGCATCATCAGGGTCGTAGATGAGTTCAGCGTTAGAAAAGAATGCCCTGATGATGTTTGGAGGTACAAGGGTATTGATTTTAAGAAATGGAAGCCAACCAAATTTTTCCATTTTTGATAGATAAGGAAAGTCAATACGGTTTAAAAACGAGAAATCAATTATTCGCCAATGTTTAATTGGCATAGTCGAGAAATACTCTTCATATCGTTTCCTTTTTGCAGGTGTTTGAAAACACTTGTTAAAGGTAGTGACTAAAGAGGCAGATGGTGGTTGTGAGGAAGAGGGTCTAGGCTCTCTATTGGACGCTCTCTTAAGACAAGGCAATAATTGAATACTAGACACACACAAGGATTGTACTAAACACACCTAAGCACTAGTTTGAAGAGTTCTCTAAAACCTAGGCAATGAAACAGTGCTAGAATTGTCCTAATGAAGATTTTAGCAAAAAATAAGAGATTTTTGAAGAAAAATTCAGTAATGTAGGTTATTAGAACACTAAACGATGAAGAGATTTGACAAACACCTTACCGAGATCGATCTGGGAGGGAGAATCGACGAAAGAGGCGCGACAAGGGTTAGGGATTTGAAGATTTGGGATTTTTCAAAATTTGGGCATTCTGAGCAGTTTTTATAGTCCAGGGCAAAAGAGATCGATCTGTCGTGGTAACAGATCGATCTGTTATCTCCAGAGACTTGAAGAGATTGATCTGCTGAAACAAAGGATCGATCTTCAAAACACAGAAGCTCAAGGAGATCGATCTGCCAAATGCATAGATCGATCTGTTGTTTTACAGAGGCATAATGAGATCGATCTTATAGTAAAGAAGATCGATCTGCCTAGCTTAACCTTTCTGCTTTAGGCCAATTTGAAGTATGGAGATCGATCTATAGTGATTGAAGATCGATCTCTCATACTTTTTGCCCAGAAAAATCATTGAAAATTTGTTTAAAGTCATTTTAAAATCAAGGTTTTGAAGCAGATAACTCTTAAGGAACATTCATGAGTCCTAATTCACCTCTAAGAACATAAAACCTATCTCTATCAAGAGGTTTGGTGAATATATCAGCTTTTTGATGTAAAGTGTCAATATATTCTAGAATTATATCTCCCTTTTGAACATGGTCTCTAAGAAAGTGGTGTCTAATCTCTATATGCTTAGTTCTAGAGTGTTGAATAGGATTCTTAGATAGATTGATGGCACTGGTATTATCACATTTGATTGAGACTTGCTTCATGTCAATACCATAGTCTTTCATTTGTTGTTTAATCCACAACACTTGAGCACTACAACTACCTGCTGCTATATATTCTGCTTCAGTTGTGGATTGAGCTACACTATTTTGTTTCTTAGAGAACCATGAGATTAATCTATTCCCTAAGAATTGACATATACTTGAAGTGCTCTTCCTATCTATTTTACAGCCCCCAAAATCTGCATCAGAAAATGCATGAAGAGCAAACGTGGAGTCCTTGGGGTACCAAAGTCCTAGAGAGGGAGTGTCTTTAAGGTATCTAAAGATCCTTTTAGTGGCTAATAAGTGTGACTCCTTAGGAGAAGATTGAAATCTAGCACAAAGGCATACACTAAACAAAATATTTGGTCTACTTGCAATAAGGTAAAGTAATGAACCAATCATAGACCTATAAAGTTTAGTGTCTACAAACTTACCACTTTCATCTTTATCAAGCTTGATGTTGGTGCCCATTGGAGTTACTTGAGGTTTGCAATTATCCATTCCAAATCGTTTGAGCAATTCCTTAGTATATTTTTCTTAATTGATGAAGGTTCCATCCTTTGTTTACTTCACTTGAAGTCCCAAGAAGAAAGTGAGCTCTCCCATCATGCTCATTTCAAATTCACCTTGCATGATCTTAGCAAACTCTTGGCATAAAGCTTCATTAGTTGATCCAAAAATAATATCATCTACATACACTTGAACAACTAGTAAATCTTTATTTTTATTTTTGATAAACAAAGTAGTATCTATTTTTCCTCTTGAAAATCCTTTTTCTATTAAGAATTTTGACAATCTTTCATACCATGCTCTAGGAGCTTGTTTCAAACCATAAAGTGCCTTAGATAGTTTGAAGACATGTTCAGGAAATTCATGACTTTCAAAATCGGGAGGTTGCTCAACATACACTTCTTCATTAATGAAACCATTTAAAAATGCACTCTTTACATCCATTTGATATAACTTGAAGTTTTTATAACATGCAAAGGTAAGTAGCATTCTTATTGCTTCTAATCTAGCTACCGGTGCATAAGTTTCATCATAGTCTATTCCTTCTTCTTGTCTATAGCCTTGTGCAACTAGCCTTGCTTTGTTTCTTATGATCACACTATTTTCATCCATCTTGTTTTTGATGATCCATTTAGTTTCAATTATAAAGTGATCACTAGGTCTAGGAACTAGTTTCCATACTCTGCTTCTCTTAAATTGATTTAATTCTTCTTGCATGGCTAAAAACCAATTATTGTCATCTAAGGCTTCATTGACATTTCTAGGTTCAATTTGAGATACAAAGGCTATATATTGACACACATTCTTTAGAGATGATCTAGTTCTAACTCCAAGAGTTGGATCTCCTACTATTTCATAATCTTTTACATATCCTAATTCTCTTGGTGCTTTAGACTCTCTTTCTAATATTTCTATTTCTTCTTCATCTTCTTTATTGATGTCAAGTTTCTCTAATAGATCATTTTCTAAGTTTGAGATTTCTTTCAAGTTTTCGTCAAATATTTCAATGTCCTTATCATTGGTTGAATCTTTAGATAAATCATTTGTTTCATCAAATATTACATGAATTGATTCTTCAACCATCAATGTTCTTTTGTTATATACTCTATATGCCTTTGAATTCAAAGAATACCCTAAAAAGATTCCCTCATCACTCTTGGCATTAAATTTTCCTAAATTGTCTTTTCCATTATTTAAGACAAAGCATTTACGACCAAAAGGGTGGAAATAGCTAATATTAGGCTTCTTACCCTTGTAAAGCTCATAAGGGGTTTTCTTTAAAATTGGTCTAATCATAGCTCTATTAATGATATAGCAAGATGTATTTATAGCTCCAGCCTAAAAATATTTAGGTAAATTATTTTCACACAACATGGTTCTAGCCATTTCTTCCAATGTTCTATTTCTTCTCTCAACTACCCCATTTTGTTGTAGTGTCCTAGGGGCTGAAAAATTATGACTAATTCCTTGATCATTGCAATATTCACCAAATCCAATATTTTCAAACTCCTTGCCATGATCACTTCTAATACTAGTTATAGTGTAACCTTTTTCATTTTGAGTCACTTTGGTATAAGCAATGAATTTTTCTAAAGCTTCATTTTTCATTCTCAAAAAGAACACCCAAGTGAACCTAGTGTAATCATCAACAATTAGAAACCCAAAATGTTTCCCACCTAGGCTTGTTATTCTAGTTGGTCCAAATAGATCTAGATGGAGTAATTGAAGAGGCCTAGTGGTAGATACACTATGTTTAGGCTTAAATGTTGTCCTTTTATGTTTTCCTTTAACAGAAGCTTCACATATTTTGTCATAGTCAAAGGACAACTTAGGTAATCCTATAACTAGGTCTTTTTTAGCTAACTTAGATAACACATGCATGCTAGCATGACCTAGTCTTCTATGCCACAACCAAGGTTCTTTTTCCTTGTCTACCATTAGGCATATGTTTTCATTTTTAAGTTCATTTAGATAGACAATGTATATATTACCTTGCCTATGACCTAGGAAAAGAACTTTATTAGATTTAGGATCTATAACATGACATTTCAAGCAATCAAAAATTACTTTGTAACCTTTATCACAAAGTTGACTAATACTTAGTAAATTATGTTTTAGACCCCTAACAAGCAACACCCTTTCTAATGAAAAGTAGTTATTACCTATTGATCCACTTCCTTCAACTTGGCCTTTGGAGTTGTCCCCAAATGTGACTTCTCCACCATCTTTTGACTTAAATGAGTTGAAGTGGCTTCTATCACCGGTCATGTATCTTGAGCATCTACTGTCCAAGTACTAAGCCTCCTTTACTTTAGCTTTGTGGCAATGCTCAATCACCTATAATCAAAATTCAAACTCATATCTTAGGTACCCAAATTCTCTTAGGTCCTTTGGAGTTAGTGAATCCAATTCTTGATCCCTTTGGGATCCATTTTACTAAAGCATTAATATCTTTTGAGTTAACTATTTCTTTTGGAACCCAAATTCTTTTTATTATTTTTCCTCTAAGAGTGGTCAACTTCATATTGCAATCGTATGATGCATGCCCTTTCTTATTACAATGTGAACAAATAGTTGAGGGTTTATGCATGTTCTTTCTAGCTATGAAACTTTTGAGATGGGTCTCTCTACTTTTTCCATCATATCCTAATCCATTTTTATCAAAGAAGGCCCTTTGAGTTTCTAGCATGTTATCTAACTTTTGTTGACCATATAGAATCTAGTAAAAGAATTATGCAAGTTACTATTTTTTTCTTTTAGGTCACATATTTCAAGATTTGTAATTTCTAGTTTCTTTTCACATTCTAACTTATCCTTTAGTATTAACTCATTTTCTTTCTTCAATTTGGATATTAATTTTTTGTACTTCATACACATGCATTCATATTCCAATGCAAGATCATCAAAAGCATCTTGCAATTCATCAAACGAATATTCATTGAGGTCTGAAGTTACCTTTTCATCTTCAATAGCCATGAAGCATATGTTGGCAATGTCCTCATGTGAATCATCATCGGAGCTATCACTGTCGCTCCAAGTTGCCATCATTGCCTTCTTCTTGTGATACCTATCATTTGTTCTTTTGAGAAAGGGACAATTAAATTTAATATGTCCTGGTTTTTTACATTCATAAGATACAATGGTATCTTTTCTACTTAGCTCTTCTTGATCTTTCTTGTGGTTTCTCCTACCACTACCACTTGCTCTCATCCTCATAAATTTGTTAAATCTTTTAGCAAACATTGCCATTTCAAGATCGTCTTCACTACCACTCTCATTTTTATTCTCCTCTTGAGTAGTAGATTTCAGAGCTACTCCCACTTTTTTGGGTTGCTCTTCATTTCTTCTTAACTTCATTTCATAAGTGAGTAGTGATCCTATTAATTCATCTAGTGACAGTGTGTGAGGGTCTTTAGATTCCTCAATTGTAGTCACTTTAGCTTCCCATGATTTTGGTAGACTATTTAATATTTTCTTGACCATTTCTATATTAGAGTAGATTTTTCCTAAGGATTTTAATCCATTTATTACATCAGTGAATCTAGTGAACATATCACTAATTGATTCTCCTTCTTTCATCCTAAATAGCTCATAGTCATGTGTGAGCATTCCTACCTTAGTCTCCTTTACTTGGGTTGTAGCTTCATGAGTTATTACCAATTTGTCCCAAATTTGTTTGGCATTGTCACAACCGGAGACTCTATTGTATTCATTTGGCCCTAAAGCACAAAATAGGGTGTGCATGGCCTTAGCATTTAACTGAGCACATTTTACATCATTTGAATCCCACTCATCTTCTTCTTTAGGGATATCTCTTCCCTATATTCTTTTGGTTGGATTTGAGGTCCTTTAGTTATAATCCTCCATACCTCATAATCATTTGCTTGAATGAAGAGCATCATTCTAGTTTTCCAATAAGCATAATGTTCACCATTAAACATAGAAGGCCTAACAGTAGAATGTCCCTCTCCTACTAGATTGGTTGCTACATTGTTATGAGCCATTAGATCATTTCTAACTCTTAGAAAGCTATTCCTTTATGATCAAAGAGTCCTAGCTCTGATACCAATTTTTGGCTCTACCGAGAGGGGGGTGAATCGGTTTTCTAAGGTTAATGGCAAATTTAAACTAAATTAAGTCTAATTGCAAATAATGTGTAATCAATAAAAAGTAATACAATGAATTGAAGGAAGATAAGGGAAAGAAATATCAAACTCAGTAGTTTATAGAGGTTCGGCCAATCTCTTGCCTACGTCCTCTCTTCTTGACCTCCTTATCAAGAGCTTTCTTTCACTCTATCAATGAATGTTACACACTCCCTTTTTCAGGTTAAGGAATAACCTCTCTACCCTTTTTACACAAATAAATATTCACCCTTTTACAAAGTTTTTCTCACTGAGAAACACTCATCTTCTCTCTTGAAATAAGGGTGAATACAAGATTAAGCTTTTTATATAGGTAGGATAAATATAGCTTTTGTACAAAGGCTTATACAACAATATCAATAAATGAGGATTGAAGACAAATAGAATGTTGGAATGAAATTCTTGAGAATGTACAGCAATAGTCTCTCTATTCCCAGTGTCTTCAATGCTTGATTTTATACTCGAGGATTGGTAGTTGGAGCATTTAATATTCTTTTTCCCATTGAAAGTTTTACAGAAAGAGCCATTGGGAACCTCCAATAGAGTGCCAGATCGATCTCCAATCTTGGCCAGATCGATCTCTTAGTTTAATTTCCCGCATGGTCAAAGCAAATTGAAGCAGGGATTTTGATCTCATATATGTAGAGATCGATCTTACAATTTGAAAATGTTAGTGCAGATCGATCTGTCGAACAAGAAGATCGATCTTCCAATCACTCTGTTTGAGGCAAGATCGATCTTCAAATCGATCTACTAAGTATTCTCGCAGAGAGTAGATCGATCTCTAATCAACCCAGATCGATCTCCTTAGCTCTCTGACTTTGAGGAGATCGATCTCTTCCTATACCAGATCGATCTCATGAACTCTCTGTTTGAGCATAGATCGATCTACAGATCGATCTACTACCTTTAGCCTTTGTTTTAGAGGAGATCGATCTCTTCATATACCAGATCGATCTCATAAACATTCTGTAATAGACAGATCGATCTTATAACCCTTATAGATCGATCTCTGCTTTCTCAATACCTTGTACAGATCCTTTGAGAATTCAATCCTTTAGCAGATCGATCTTATATCCTCATGAGATCGATCTCTCATACTAGAAAACCCAGGAGATCGATCTCTTATCTCACCAGATCGATCTCTCATCCTTAAAAACTTAGTTATCGGTACTGATAACCTCTAAACATATTTTTAAATCAGTTCTATATTATTGAATTTACTTGTTTTGTCATTTCAAAATATATTAACTCATCACCTTCAGTGTAAACGCTACGGCTACCAACTCTAAATCATGGTTTGGATAGTTTCTCTCATGGTCCTTGAACTATTTGGATCCATAAGCGACTATCTTCCAATTTTACATCAATACAAGCCCAATCCTTATTTTGAGGTATCCATACATACTAAAAAACCTCTTGAGTTGTTGGTCATGATGAGAATAATTACAGTGGTCAGTTTATTACCTCAATTTATCAAAACTCACGGAAGCTACTTTTATACTTATCAGCCCACTGGCATGCAATCTTTTTTCAAATGAGATATGTCAACTTAGCAGTCCATTTCGAGAAAGGCATAACACCTCATCTGTAAAACAGTTTCTTGTTGCTACTCATGCTCTTCCTTGGACTTCGAATACATCAAAATATCTTCGCTAAGGATGACAACCAATCTGTCCAGGTAAGATTTAAATACCTTATTCATCAATGTCGTAACAGTTACGGTACATTCACCTTCTGAATTCTTAACGGTTGTTACCCAGACTTCAAATCGATCTCTATAAAGATATGCCATTTTCACAGCTAATCCAATAAATCATCTATAGTGGGAGGAAACATTTATTCATGATGTTAGCCTCATTCGACAATCAAAATTCAATATATAATCGGAGGCTTCCCTTCTCTTTTCACAAACATAACAAGTGCTCCTCAAGTTACACATCTGGTCTGAGGAACGCGTATCCAATAACTCCTGTAATTGTTTCTTTTAGTTCCACTAATACCATTTTATACTGTGATTAGGATATCGGCTCCGTACCAGGTACCAAATCAATACAAAATTCTATCTCTTTATCTAATGGTAGCCCTGGTAGATTATCTGGGAGGATATCAGGAAACTCTCTAACCATAATGATATCTGTTAATTTTGGATGTGCCTTATTCATACCAACCACACAAACGATGAAACATTCCCATCATTACTCATTTCGTGAGTACAAACTCCTTCATTTTGTGTCAAATTTACAATACACTTTTCAGGAGAGAAAACATCACTATCTTAGGATAGAAATCTAAACAGCATAGTTTGCAGCCGAATCAATCTATTCTCAAATATTACATCAAAATTATTCATATTCCATTGAATAAAATTGGCTGACTATCCTTTTTCCCCTGTTTTCAACTTACAATCCCTATACCCATATTTAGTTAGTGATAATCAGCTAACTATCATCATCTTGCCTAAAGGTACATGCTTCACATCTTTCACTAGCTTATAAGCAACTGAAGGTGGTATGAATAAATGCGTGGCACCAGGATCAATTAAAATAATTACTTCATTATTCACAACCAGCGTGGTATCTTCCACCACATCAGATGAAACATCGTAGTGTCCTGGTCCAAGGCTTACACTCACCCTCGTCCAACATCTATTTTTTTCGTGGTAACTACCACATATCCAACACTGCTCAGTAGCAGGTCGGGGTCCTCCAATCGCAAATACCCCTCGTAAGTGTTGAAATTAGATACACTCGAACCTTACCAATCATCTTACCCTGTGACTCATCAACTCTAATCTCTTACCAAACTACCTTTTTCCCATTTTGACACCTCTGTCATTCTCTATTCTGTTCTGTCTCTATTTTTGCCATTACTACCTTTCTCAATCTCAGAGGCATGCAACTCATGATCTTATTCACACAACTGTAACCTGTGCACTGCCTTGGCATAGGTAGTGATATCTAAGATGGCCAATCGGACTCTAATTGACAATCTGAGCCTTTCCATGAACTTTCAGACATTTCGACTCTCATTGTTCATAGTGTCGGGGTCATACCTGCCCAGGTATATAAACTGAGATTCATACTTATAAATCAACCAGTTCCTCTGGATCAGAGTAAAGAATTTTATCTGTAATTTCCATTAAGCAGTGTCCGGGATAATCTGTCACCGGAATACATCTAGAATTATTTTCCATGTCCATTCTATATGTCTAACTCTTAAGATGGGTCGATCGGACTTCCACCAATGCTCCGACTCGCCCTCAATCCCATGCATACCATGAGCAATTAGCTCCCAAAATATTCTCCACACTCCACTCCAACCTCACCAAGCATGTCTCAATACTGTCCGATCTCCATGTTAGACTCTGTCTGATCTCTCTGTCGGACTCTGGGGGAATACTCAATACTAGCCTCCACTTCAATCTCATCTTGAGTCTCATGTGGTGACTCAGTACGACTCTCAGGCCTCCCTCTATGGCTTCGAGCTCGTGCACTCGCCCCTCTACCAGAGCAACTATCAGTTAATGACTATATTCTTGATTTGAAACCAAATTCTTAGCTATAATTTCATCTTGATATACACAATTGTATCTAAACAATGCACAGTACATGGGGATGTTAACTTCCTTAACCACTAACACCGACTCACATCAGGCCAACTCAGCTCTGATACCAAAAACTGTCACAACCTAAAAATCAGAGTAAATTTTACATTTTTCGTTTATTTTTTAATTCTTACCTTTCTCGCATCGTGACCATCCTACTAACAGTTGGGCTATGATTCGGTGTTAGTTCCCTTACCCTATTTACCATTCCATTTCCATAATCACATTCACACATCGGGATTTACTATCCTTTAACTTTCTCTGAATTCATTCACAGTGGTATTTAGATAACCTTACATCCCCGACATCATATACATTTTACAATACTATGCACTACATATTTAGATACAAAACTATACAAATGTGTATACCTGTCTCTCGATGGGAAGCAATGGATACCAAGAATGCAAGTCCTTAGCCGCTCACTAACTACTGCAAGTACTTTGAAAAAAAAAGATAATAAGGCGGTGAGCAAACCACGCGCGCAGCAAGGCAATCATGCAAGTAAGTAGATAGCGCCACTATCTACATGCTCATAATGCCATGCCCTTAAAATCCATTTCTTTTCATTTAAATCTCATGCACAAAATCATGCATACATCATTTCTATAGCTTATAAAAACTATTCGTGCATATAGAAATCATGCAACTCATGCATCAATGGCATTTTATGAAAAATCATAAAATCATAATTAGCATGAAATAAATCGAGCTCATGTATTTGTTCATGCCATTTAAACCAAATCATGAGAAACAATTCTTTTCATGAATTTATCATTTAAGCATGGAAAACTCATCATGCTACTGCATTTAAATCACTTCATTAAAATACAGTATAAAATAAGACGAAGGGGTTAAGCGTCTCATAAATAAATCTCAAACTCATAAAACAATTTGTTATAAAATTTTGTTATAAAATCACCCTTCTTTTAGGGTCACATATCATAAAATCCTCTGAAAATCTATCATTATAGTAGAAAATTATATCTCAGTGAAAATCATAAAATCGGGGGCCTGACCCCTCCCTCGGGTCTACCCTGGTCTATCGAGAGCACAAGTTATATCATGTGAGACATGTAGGTGACTATATCAGTAACAATGAGGACTATGGCCATAACCTAGTGATCCCTGGCTACACGGTGCCTAAAGTGTGAGGTATCACAACTAAAATGGGAGGTGGGTCAATCCTACCACCAGAACAACATAACATCAAGATTCTGAGGGCAAGGCTTGCTGCCTTGTGGCTAATGCCACTCCACTCCAACAATCTCCACGGTACAGTGTACTCCATGTGATATACACGGTACATTGTAATCCGTGAACCTAATCTCAGTCAGGGGGTGCCTGCAATAGGTCTCATCCACCCATACCAAATATGTCTCAGTATACACGTGTGGCATATCATCTCACTATGACACACTGTCTATAGGAGGGTCCAACACGGCTATATACATGTCATATAAATCCCTGTGCGAACGAAGCTCTAGCACGGCTCCATGCATATTCATGATATCTGAAAATTTCGTGCGAGCGAAGCTCTAGCATGGTTTCATAAAAATTAGTAACATCTGCGTACAAGTAGCACTCCAGTACGACTTTAAAAGAGTTATAAACCCATATACAATCACGTGTGAGCAAGTTCCAGCACGATTTTATGCATAAATAGATCAAATCTCGTGCGAGTTACACTCCAGCATGGCATTTATGTAATTAACATATCAAAATAGGATGCGAGCACCTCTCATGCATGTCAAATCATGAAATTAGTGCGAGCAATCGCTCTAGCACCTTTTTATGCATATCAAGTCAAAACAGTCAAAACAGGGTGCGAGCTAGGCTCCAACACTCCTCATGCATTTCACAATAGTAAAAATCAGTGCGAGCAACCGCTCTAGAACATTTTATGCACATGATATCACACAAATCGGTGCGAGAAACCGCTCCAGCACCGTCTATGCACACTCACAAACGCAGATATAGTGCGAGCAATACGCTAGCACTATCTATTTCCATATAAACTTGATAGTTGCCCATTTTCCAAAGAATTTCATTTTAATATAAATAATACTTACGTAATGTTAGCTTGCGAAATTTATGCAATTACTGGCCAATCTACTGATTTTCTTTGCTTAAAAAACACAAACATTCCTCAAATCATGCATTTCATGCATGTCATGCTTTCACCATCCTTAGGTGAATTTCCCTCAATAGGGGTAAAATAGTCTTTACCTATTTCAAGTCCTTAAAATCTTAAATTTATTTCTAGGACTTTTACACATTTACAGTGTATACAAAAGCTATTAAAATACGCATAGCTACCTCTAGCTACTTACACAATTCCCTTACCTCATTTTTCTGTATAATCTGACCTTTCCACTGATGACTCGTCACGCAGTCCGACTGCATATAAATATTCATCAGGCCAACTACAATATAATTAATTGTATTTCTTATTTTTTAGGCTTAATTTAAATCATTGGGCCCATTTACCCATATTGGGCCCAATTGTACCATAATGGGCCTTCATCGACCTGAAACCCGTTTTTCACTTACTATTCACATCATCGAGGCCTATTGGGCTCATTGGACCCATCAGTATTTATTGGGCCTCATTCTAAACCCTTGGATAGCTCAATTAATTATTTACAACAATTTATCTCTAATTCCAAAATTTAATTCATTTTATGCGAAAATTAAATTTGTAATTTATGCAATAAATTCTTAACACACATAACGATATAAATTGTCGTAAATAAGGGTTACTTACTCAAGATTCCATGATAGTACATAAATCAAGGCTGACTCGAGCTCTAGTTTGATATCAATTGTCGAGCTACATAATTACATAATTTTTCGGGTCAATTTTTAGTTGAATATTAATCAAATTAAATATTTCAAAATTTAAATCGGTCAATTTTGACCGCTTATCGACTTACCCATAGCTCGATTGCATCACCGAGATTCTCCCCTAATTTTTCCTCCTTTTCTTTTTCCCTTTTTCTTTTTCTTTTCTTTTCTTTCTTTTCTTTCTTTTCTTTTTGGCTGAACCGGTCCGGTCAGCATACCATCACTGCACTGAACCGGTCCGTACCGGTTCAGGCCTCACTTCATCGTTTCGACGTCGTCCGGTCGATTCCAGGCTCAATTCTGGCACCAATCGATGCACCATCGTCTGGGCGTTCTTCGTCAGGCCTCGGGCTGGATCAAATCAGCATCGATGGCCGTCGATTTATTCTTATCTCCCGCGGCAATCCCTCAGTCGATCTCCTTTTTCGGTGACCTCACCACACGTTGCGAATGCCAGTGGGTCGCGCGATGTCGGGCTCTCTTCGTCGACCCTCACCTAGCTTTCTCCCTCGCCGGTGGCCGTCGGATGGAGAGAACCAACGCCCTCGGTTTCTTCTCCCTTTCGTTTTCCAAAAATCGCATTTCGCGATTTTTACGTTTTTTTAATTCATTTATAATTTATTTTATTATTATTTTATTCAATTAAAATATTATTAAAATCCAAAATAACTAAAAAAATCTTATTTTATTCATTTAATCAATAAATGAATTTATCAGTCTTATTTTCGTCTTTTCGGTATATTTTTCTAATATTTTCAGGATTATTTTTTGAAGTGAAAATTTTGGTTTATTCCAATAAATTCATATCTTGATCAATTTAACCCGAAATTTAATTATTTTTTCGTTATTGATCAAGATTTTTCAAATCCCTATTTATAATGAAATTTTCTTGTCACGATTATTATCGAATTTTGATAAAAATCGGGTCTTACAGTGAAAACCTGTGCGAGCTAAGCTCTAGCACGATTCATGCATCATTAATAAATCACCTACGCTCTAGTACGGCTTTATGCATAAAATCATAAAAAAAAACCACGTACGAGCATAGCTCCAGTACGGTTATATGCATAACAAGGTTAATCGAAATCCATGTACGAGCAAAAGCTCTAGTACGGTTTATAAAACATCATAATAAATCAAATCAAAGTGTGAAGCTCCAGCACGTTTCATACATGTGAAAACACCAAAATCCAGAGCGAGCAATGCTCTAGCATGATTTAACTCATGTAAACATGATAGGCGGCTCTATTTCAATAAAACATTCTCAAAACGATGTATAGCACCTCTTTTGTGCCTTTTTATAGAATCAGGAAATCACTAGCCAGGTTATCCGTCATTTTGCTTAAACCAAAGCAATATGTTTTCATAAAAGCATCAAAACATGTGATTTATGCAATTATTAATCTTACTATCCCTTTCATAAGAATCATTTCGAAAATCAAACCACATACATCTACACTTGTAGTCATTCACATACACCATAAATTCACTTTTCTAGATAATCAGGCACTTCCCAAAGCCCTGTATTTACCCACAAAATACATGTAGCTATCTCTATATACTCACAGAATTTCCTTACCTGGAATCGCGTCACGTGATTCCCATTCCTTAAAGCGGTTGGATTGTGCAGTTTGATTCGCCTCTAACAAAGTCTTCGGAACTGCACGAGATTACATTTCACGTCAATTTAGTCTAATATAACACAATCCTTGTGTTATTATAGCCGACTTGCCCTATAGTGTCCATTAATGCCGATAAGGCTTCATTTGATTACTCTACTCATGTCTCAAGAGTTTATTGGATTCTTTTGGATCCATTGATTCCTACTAAATCGATATTTAAGCCCATAGTGTTTCAATTTCGACATTTACTTCACTATGGCATTTTGTCAAACACCTTATATACTCATTCACTTAACTAGGCCAATCTAACAATATGGCTTCATTCAACCTTCTAAAAATCATACATATTACCTTATAAACACTCTATCATAATCTATTTACCATCAACTCAACTATATCACATTTTCTCACTCTAGACTTATTCTAGGTTTTACTAGTTCTATCACATCCTAGGTAGTTTCCATCATTAGTATACACACCAATCAACTTAAAATCAACAGCTAGATGAATGTACATTGGATTGGTATAATAGAAACTCACCTAGTTTGATTTTCTCCTTGCTCCAAATGGGAATGCACCTTTGCTCCTTCAATCCAACTAATGTAGTATTGATTTCCAAGCTATGTTCTTCTTCTCTTAATGATAAACAACTTTGCTCTAATGGCTTTCTCTTAAATCTCAACAGAAATGGGATGATTTTGGAATGAGAAAGCTAGGTTTTAGATTGAAAATGGAAAGATTGAGTTGTTTCCCATGATTTACAGATCCAATTGCTCCCTATTTATAGAATTAGCTTGATGAGATCGATCTGCATAGGGTGGAGATCGATCTGGTCCTCTTAAATTCCTCAGTTTCACGACATTTTACAAGCATGAGATCAATCTGCTTCAATAAAATGAGATCGATCTGCTTCAATGGAACAAGATCGATTTGTCTCAGGCAGAGAGCTAAGGAGATCGATCTGCTCTTAAGGGCAGATCGATCTGCTCTAGCCCAAGAGTAATGGAGATCGATCTGCTTGTGTGAGGGATCGATCTCCCTCTTCCAACATGCTTGATTTTGCATTTTCCAAGCCACAAGATCGATCTCTCCTTATAGGATCAATCTGGCCTTCATTTTACATCTTTTTTGCTACAATTTCCTCATTCAAACTCATAATTAATCACTTCCACATTCATTTATCATTCCATTCACACTTAGAACCTCAAAAACATTCATTTCTTATAATTCATATGTAATGTAACTTGTTTGTACATCAATTAATCACATACATTACATAAAAAATTAAGGGTCTTACAATCCTCCCCTCCTTCAAGGAATTTGGTCATCCAAATTAGAACCAAGTTAATCTGAAAATAACTTTGGGTACTTCTCTTGCATCATGCTTTCTAACTCCCATGTACCTTCCTCCAGAGTGTGATGTTGCCAAAGAAGTTTCACTAAGGGAATTGTCTCTGTCTGCAACACCTTTTCTTTCCTATCCAATATCCAAACTAGCTTCTCGACATATGTCATACTCTCATTGAGCTCCAATAGCTTATATCTTATCACATTTGTCGGGTCCGGTTGATACTTCTGAAGCATAGAGACGTGGAAGACGTTATGAACACTTGCTAAGTTTTGTGGCAACACCAACCTATAAGCCTTATCTCCCACTCTCTCCAAAATCTCAAAGGGTCTGATATATCGAGGGCTTAACTTTTCTTTCTTACGAATCTTATAATCCCTTTCGAGAGAGAAACTCTCAAAAACACTGACTCACCCATATCAAATTCTAGTGGTCTCTGTCTCCTCTCAGCATAACTCTTTTATCGACTCTGAGCTGTCCATAATCTCTCACATATCAGTTGGACATCTTCAAAGGCCTACTGCATTAAATCCGAAGCAAAACTCTATCTATCACCAATCTCTTCCCATCCAATAGGGGATCGGTATCTGCATCCATACAGTGCCTTATATGGTGTTATTTTGATACTCGCCTGATAGCTGTTATTATAGGCAAACTCGGCTAACGGTAGGTGATAATCCCAAGAGCCTCCAAAATCTAGCACACACGCTCTCAACATATCCTCCAAGGTTTGTATAGTCCTCCCTGACTGACTATCTGTCTGAGGATGAAAAGCGATACTAAAACTCAGTTGGATTCCCATCGCTTCCTGAAAATGTTCCCAGAAGTGGGAAGTGAAGCGGGCATCCCAATCAGAAATAATGCTCACTGGTACACTATGTAACCAAACTATCTCTCGAACATACAAGTTTGCCAACTGACTCAGAGTATCAGTATCCCTCATGGCCAAGAAATGGGCTGACTTTGTCAACTGATCCACAATAACCTAAATAGCATCATGACCTCTATGGGTCCTCGGTAATCCCATCATAAAATCCATAGTGACGTGCTCCCATTTCCATATCGGTATTGGTTAAGGCTGCAGTAACCCTACAGGCTTCTGATGCTCTACCTTCACTTGCTGATAAATAAGATATCTAGCGACATATTTTGCAATGTCTCATTTTATTCCAAACCACCAATAAACATTTCGAAGGTTTTGATACATCTTGGTACTCCCTGGATGTACTGTATACTTCATTGAGTGAGCCTCTGTCAGAATTAACCTCCTGATCTTTGTATCCTCGGGAACACATCTCTGCCCCTGAACCTCAATAATCCATTTGCACTGAGCTCAAAATCTGTACCCATACCTATCTGTATCTGACACAACCAATTGATACACTGTCGATCGCTCTGTTGAGCCTATCGAATATGACAAATCAACTCTAGCTCTAATCTCAAACTAGCCATAATGCTCAATCTCTCTGAACCAGGTAGGGTTACATCCAAACTGAGGTTCGCAAATTGCTCCAACAACTTGTGTTCCCGTACCATCATATAAGACACCAATCCAAGGTTCTTTCTACTCAAAGCATCGGCAGCTACATTCGTCTTACCTGAGTGGTACATGATCTCACAATCATAATCTTTCAAGAGTTCGAGCCATCTTCTCTGTCTCATGTTCAACTCTTTCTGCGAGAACAAGCACTTAAGGCTCTTATGATCTGTATAAACCTGAAATCTCTCTCCATAGAGATAGTGGTGCCATATCTTCAATGCAAACACTACGACTAACAACTCTAAATCATGTGTTGAGTAGTTCCACTCGTGATCCTTTAACTGTCTGAATCCATAGGCAACTACCTTTTCATCCTGCATAAGTACACAGCCCAGTCCCTAGTGTGATGTATCCATATACACAGAGAAACCTCCTGAGCTGGTAGGAATGGTGAGAACCGAAGTGGTAGTCGATCGACGTTTAAGCTCCTAAAAACTCCTCTCACATGCCTCATCCCATACAAACTTAACATCCTTTCGCGTGAGGCGTGTCAACGGAGCAGCTAGTCTGGAGAAACCCTCAACAAATCTCTAATAATACCCTATAAATCCTAGAAAACTTTTGATCTCAGTAACTGTCTTGGGCTGTTCTCACTGTACAACTGCCTCAATCTTAGATGGATCCACTGATACCCCATCCTTCGATACAACATGCCCCAGAAATGAGATGTGCTCTAACCAAAAGTTACACTTACTGAGTTTGGCATATAATTTCTTCTCTCGGAGGGTCTGCAGAACTATCCTCAAATGCTGCTCATGATCGTCCTTGGGCTTGGAATATACCAATATGTCATTAATGAACACAATCATAAACTGGTTTAGGTATGGCTTAAATACATCATTCATCAATGCCATAAATGTTGCGGGGGCATTCATCAATCCAAATGGCATAACCAAAAATTCGTAGTGGCCATAATGGGTACAAAATGCAATCTTGGGTACATCTCCACTTTGTATCTTCAACTGATGATAATCAGATCGCAGATCTATCTTAGAAAAGACCTATGCTCTCTGGAGCTGATCCAACAAATCATCTATGCGTGGATGGGGGTACTTGTTCTTAATAGTGACCTTATTCAACAACTGGTAATTTATACACAATCGGAGGCTTCCATCCTTCTTCCTTATAAATAGAACCGGAGCTCCCTAAGGTGAGATGCTCAACCTAATAAACCCCTTCTCCAGCAACTCTTGCAACTGCTTCTTTAGCTCTTCTAACTCAATCAGAGCCATTCTATATAGTGGTTTCAATATCGACTCTGTACCAAGTACTAACTCTATAAAAAATTCCATTTCCCTATCAGGTGGTAGTTTTGGTAATTTGTCCGAAAAGACATCAGGAAATTTTGTAATTACTGGAATGTCTCTCAATTCTGATTGTGCCTTATCAGTGTTAACCACGTAGGCAATGAACCCTTCATATTATCATTTCCACCATTAGCAACGCAAATCATTACATTAACATACATAATTGATAAACAAATTCATCTCTCAAATATGTTAAATTTAAATTATACTCTTTTCATCTACAACAAACATGTTCTTTATTTCTATTCAACAAAACTTACAACAAAATTATCTATTTATGGACACATCTATGTCTTAGCATGACAATCCATAACAACATGATTTACAACCAACCAGTCTATTCCTATGATTACATCAAAATCATTCATACTCAGTAAAATTAAATCGGATGCCATTTCTCTTCCTCCTATCCTCAACTTACAACTCTTATACACATACTCAGTCAATTGACTATCATTCATAGGGTTAGAAATCATCAACATTTTATCTAACAGTGTGGGTGTTACATACTTCAACAATTTATGTACAAAGGAAGGTGATACAAAGGAATGCATGGCACCAGGATCAACAATACAAATACTTCTAAATCAAAGATTTGGATGGTACCTTTAATCACATCCGTCGATGTGTCTGCTGTGTCCTGGTCCAGTACGTGCACTCATCCTCTACTCACACCCACTGCCTGTTTCCCTTTTTCCTCTGTAGTAGCCGTCCTCCTCGGAGCAGCTGTCTCAACTGGAGGTCTTTCTGGCTCCTTGCCCTTCTATGGGGCAGTCTCAGTCATCTTAGAATAATATCTCACAATTTTCCATGGCTTCCCACATCTATAACATGTAACAGGGGGCATCTGACAAGGTCTAGTCCCATGAAATTTGCCACATCCCCTACACTGATCAGTAGTAGGTCATGGTCCTCCAATGACCATACCCCTCGATGCAGTCAAAGCTGGATATACAGGAGGTCTAGCAGCTCTCTCCTACACCTCCTCAATCTTAGGTCTCTTCTCAAAAAATCTTTGGCCTCCTCTCTTGGCCACTCTATCCATCTTGGATCTCTTTCGATCTCTGTCTCTTCTGACGCTAACCTTCCCAAGCTCGGAGACATTTCGCTCAAAGTCCTGTTCACACAATTGAGCCATGTGTACAGTCTCCTCGTAAGTATGGATGTCAAAGGGAGCTAACTTAGTCCGGATGGTCAATCTCAACTCATCCATGAACTTCTGCACCTTTCGAGTCTTGCTACGCATCATATCCCAATCATATCTCCCTAGAGAAATGAATCTCAACTCATATTCATCCACAGAACGGTCTGTGTGGTGGCCGAAATATATTACCTCCTAATGGCCTCTAAGAATATCTCTCATGTGATCTCGAAGTGTCTGGCCCTCAGAATAGACTCTGTGGATCTCCACCAGTACTATGCCAGCATAAATACTGCAAATGCCACTTTCTCAACTGATGTACATCTGAAAAATCTATACAATTTCTCCATCTCGTACACCCAATCCTCAAAAATCACTAGGTCTTTCACTCCCCTGAATACCGAAGGTTTTAACTCCTGAAACTGTCTTAATCTATCCAACTCACAGTCATACCCCAGGTCAATTTCGCTCGGTTGTGGAACGATAGGAGAAGCGGTATCTTGAACTGGGAGCATAACAATCTCTATAGTCTGAGGCCTCTCTGCCTCTGCAGCTACCTGTCCAGTAGTAGTAGGATGCGTTGCGGGATATCATCTATCACCGGTACCTAATGCCTGTGTCGCTATCTCAACTAGGCTCTTAATACTTCCCTCTATCCTAGCAAAATGTGCCTCTGTATCCCCTAGTCTCTAGGCAGGGTCCTGTGGAGCCTGATCAGTCTGTGGCTTCGCATTGCTCTCAGGCCTATCTCTATAGCCTCTAGCATGTGCACCCGCCCCTCTACCTTGGCGTGTAACAGGCATAATTGCCTAATTTCCTGTGTTCATAATCATTTATTAGTCTCAATCCATCTAGGTATACACAGTCATATCTATATAAAAGCACAGTAATATGGTGATGTAACT
The DNA here is from genome assembly GCA_033439115.1 of Firmiana major. Classification (NCBI taxonomy): domain Eukaryota; kingdom Viridiplantae; phylum Streptophyta; class Magnoliopsida; order Malvales; family Malvaceae; genus Firmiana; species Firmiana major. Next base: position 38,212,391 of record CM065909.1, read on the forward strand.
CTCCTACTTATTAATACTGACTCACATCAAGCCAACTCAACTCAGATATCAATCTCTGTCACAACCTTTTTTACCCTTTATATCCGTAAATCACTATCAATTTTTCAAAATTTTCATTTCCATTACCCGGTCGTGAACAACCCTCACCAATAACAGTTGGGTTGTGAGTCAATACTAATCATCATTTACCATCCATTTCCAATGAATCAAAAGCCATGTCATATATTTAAAAGTTAAGTTATACACTTATACAAGACATGTTTATTGACATTTACATCCCCCATATCATAATTCAAAATGACTATTGTGCCTTTACATGTTTAGATACAAAAAGAATCCTTGGGTGTATACCTCTTGACGATGGAGTGCAGTGGATATCCAAACTACAATGCCTCGACCCTTCACAAGGCTACTGTGTATGCTCTATAGAGGAGGAAAGTAGAGGGATGACCAACCACAGGCTCAATAAGGTAATAATGCAAGCATGGTAGATAACTACTCTAGTTACATGATAATGTCATGGCATAAATCATTTATAATCAGAGTATGAGGAAATAAAACTATGCCGCATGTACATACATATATCATGTACTAAAAACATGGAAAACAGGCATATAAAACATAGTAAAATCATCATGTAAAACCTCTCATGCTCATCATTATAAAAACTCATCATGAAAAGGGAAATTCATTAAGAAACATCCTTTAAGATTTTTCATTTTCTCAAACACATCAAATCTCATCACAATAGCATATCATTTCCTTAAACCAAATCCCACAAGGCTCGACCCCTCCCTCGGGTCTACCCTGGAACAACACAATCACACTCAGTGTATAAAATCATGTGGTACTATGTAATATTATATGAGACAGGTTGTCACTATATCTCAAAGACTATGTTGGCCAACTATGTCATAATCATCCCAAACCACATGGATCCCAGTGTGCAGGCATCATGCTCAAATGAAGGTGGGTTAGCTCTTCGCCAGACTTTACAAATCATTATCACAACCACATGGTACAGCGTAATCCATGTGATATACACAGTACAATGTACTCCGCGGACCCATATCATGGTTGGGGGTGCTAGCCGTAGGTCTTATCTACCCCATGCCATGTGTAACCTATATAGTCTCAAGTGCACGTGGAGCTTTTCATCTTGTAAGAAAGCCTCCCCACTCCATCGAGCTTAAGCATGTTAGCTTAAGGATCCTACGGTAAGAGAGCCTCCCTACCAAACAGAGCCTCCCCACCATGTCGGGCTTAAGGATGTAGGGTTTAAGGATCTTACCATCTTCACAGCATCATACATACCACAATATGAAAACCTGTGTGAGCTAAGCTCTAACACGATTCATGCGTCATTAATAAATCACCTTGTAAGAGCAACGCTCTAGTATGGCTTCATGCATAAAATCAATAAGAAAACAACATACGAGCATAGCTCCAGTACGGTTATATGCATAACAAGGTCAATCGAAATCCATGTATGAGCAGAAGCTCCAGTACAGTTTATAAAACATCATCACAAATCGAATCAAAGTGCAAGCTAAGCTCCAACACGTTTCATACACGTGAAAACACCAAAATCCAGTGCTAGCAACGCTCTAACACGATTTAACTCACATAAACACAATAGGCGACTCTATTTCAATAAAACATTCTCAAAATGATGTTTAGCACCTCTTTTGTGCCTTTTTACAGAATCAGGAAAACACTAGCCAGCCTATTCGTCATTTTGCTTAAACCAAAGCAATATGTTTTCATAAAAGCATCAAAACATGTGATTTATGCAATTATTAGCCTTACTATCCCTTTCATAAGAATCATTTCGAAAATCAAACCACATACATCTACACTTGTAGTCATTCACATACACCATCAATTCACTTTTCTAGATAGTCATGAACTTTCCAAAGCCCTGTATTTACCCACAAAATACGAGAAGCTATCTCTATATACTCATAGAATTCTCTTACTTGGAATCGCGTCACGTGATTCCACTTCCTTAAAGCTGCTGGATTGCGCAATTCGATTCGCCTCCAACGAAGTCTTCAGAACTACACGAGATTACATTTCATGTCAATTTAGTCCAATATAACACAATCCTTGCGTTATTATAGCCAACTTGCCCTATAGTGTCCATTAACGCCTATAAGGCTTCATTTTATTACTCTACTCATGTCTTGAGAGTCTATTGGATTCTTTTGGATCCATTGATTCATACTAAATCGATATTTAAGCCCATATTGTTTCTATTTCAACATTTACTTCACTATGGCACTTTTTCAAACACCTTATATACTCATTCACTTAACTAGGCCAATCTAACAATGTGGCTTCATTCAACCTTCTAAAAATCATACATATTACCTCATAAACACTCTATCATAGTCCATTTACCATCAACTCAACTATATCACATTTTCTCAATCTAGAGTTATTCTAGGTTTTACTAGTTCCATCACATCCTAGGTAGTTTTTGTCATTAGTATACACACCAATCAACTCAAAATCAATAGCTAGATGAATGTACATTGGATTGGTATAATAGAAACTCACCAAGTTTGATTTTCTCCTTGCTCCAAATGGGAATGCACCTTTGCACCTTCAATCTAACTATTGTAGTATTAATTTTCAAGCTATGTTATTCTTCTCTTAATGATGAATAACATTGCTCTAATGGCTTTTTCTTAAATCTCAACAGAAATAGGCTAATTTTGGAGTAAGAAAGGTAGGTTTTGGATTGAAAATGGAAAGATTGAGTTGTTTCCCGTGATTTACAGATCCAACTGCTCCCTATTTATAGAATTAGCTTGATGAGATTGATCTGGTCCTCTTAAATTCCTCAGTTTCACGACATTTTACAAGCAGGAGATCGATCTGTCAAATGCATGAGATCGTTTTGCTTCAATGGAACAGGATCGATTTGTCTAAGGCAGAGACCTAAGGAGATCAATCTGGCCTTAAGGGGAGATCGATCTGCTTTAGCCTGAGAGTAATGAAGATCGGTCTGCTTGTGTGAGGGATAGATCTCCCTCTTCCAACATGCCTGATTTTGCATTTTCCAGGACACAAGATCGATCTCTCCTTGCATGAAATCGATTTGGCCTTCATTTTACATCCTTTTTGCTGCAATTTCCTCATTCAAACTCATACTTAATCACTTCCACATTCATTATCATTCCATTCGCACTTAGAATCTCAAAAACATTCATTTATTATAATTCATATGTAATGTAACTTGTTTGTACATCAATTAATCGTATACATTACATAGAAAATTAAGGGTCTTACAGATTCAGTCTATAGGTAGGGGTAATATAGGATTTTCTATTTTTAGGTGTTTACCTAGATTTTTCATTTTCTATATTATCTACAGTATCTATTTAGCTACCGAGAATCATAAAATGCGTATAATTATCTTTAAAAACTTGCATAAATTCCTTACTTCGTGTCTATCTATAGTCCTCAATTCCTCAACAGTGCGAGTCAGCAGGTCCGCTCAATTTCGATGTACTTTTTTTAAATTTTGAGCAAACTTTAACACAAATATTTTTTGAGCCGTCTTTCCCTTGGGTTTCTCCCAATTTCTTAGGGCCTTATTATAACTCCAAATATACATAATTATATACATATATATTACCTTTTTTTAAACTTCCCGCCAAAACCATTTTCTTTTCTTCTTCTTTCACAGTTACTGTTCATTTTCTTTTATTCTCTACTTCCAAATTTCCAGCACCATTTCTTAGCATCACTGACGTCACCATCTCCTCCTTCATAGTCCACAGTTTCACAACTCTCATCACCCCCACGTCTCGGCCATCATCCTCTTAATTCTTCCCTTTCTGGCTATCGTCTTCATCACCATGTTCTCCATTTCTAGCCTTTGGTTTTTTACGACTTAGCTCCCCTATGTGCAGCTTCCTCATACAGCCTCTACTTCTGTCGTTGCCTCTCAGTTTTGCCACTCTTTCATTACCTCCATCTCTATTACCACCATCATCTTCATCATCACACTTCTTCTTCCACTTTTGGTTTGTTATAGACCTCGAGTCCTTTATTTTCTTGGTGCTATTCTATCTTTCTTTCTGCCTTATACCCTTATGTTCTCTCTTACTATCTTTATCGTTCGTTCCTCTTCTTATCTCTTCTCTCAGCTTCTCCATTTCCTGCTCAGTCCATCAGCTTTCTGCTTCTCTCTTCCTGTAGATCTCATGCTTATGCACCGAAAGTATATAATATATATTCTCATATAGGTTTAGTTCAACACTACAACTTCGATTTCCCTTTTCGTTTCTGTTTCCATCATGCCCGTCCTTGTTTCTTCCACTGCACCTCGGTTTTCTTTTTATCCCCTCGTGCCTCCTTTCGATAAGCATATTTATATATATATATATATATTTATATATATATAAACCAAATAGAAGGCCTTCTCATTCCCGTGTTTCGTACTTCTCTACTATTTTCGGTAAGTTTCTTTTTGTCAGTACATCATCACCGACTCCTATTTTCCTTTCGGTTTCCTTCTTCCTACTAACCCAGTTCCATCGTTTCCCTCTACTACCTACTACTACTGTAGCTTAGTTCATTTCCATTTCTTCTTTTGCTATAAGGAACAGTCACGAGCCTGATTCATTATCTTTTCTTCCTGTAGTTTTCAGAATCCTACCTTACCAGCAATCCTGTTTCTATTTATATATTTTTATATATATTTCCTTTGCTTCCTTCCTTCGGTCTAACCTCCTCTACACATGGTGCTACAGCCAAAACCAATATTTCCCCTAACACCTACTTCAGTCTTTTCCCCCATGCATCACTTTGCCAGTTTCAGACCACCTTTTAGCTCTCATTCCTTTCTTTCACGTTTTCTTTACTGTTCCCTTATTGCCTTTTACCTATCATTTTTTTATGCTGCCAACAGTAGTCTCGGGTATCTTCCACTTCTTCAATAGATCATTTCTCCATGTTTTCTCTCCTGTCTTTCCTTTGTCATTTCCCAACTGTAGCTATCTATCCTAGCACATATGTATATATATTTCTTCATTCTTTCCCTTTGCCAAGGATCATTCCTATCATCTCCTCTTGCTTGCATTAATTTCCTTCCTTCACTAACCCTCTTGTCTGATGCCCTTGAAGGCCCATGTGCTAGCCGTATAGCAAGTTTTGTATATATGTATATATATATATATATGTCTATATTATATACTTCCACCCTTTAGCTCCCTTCCTTATTTGCCGACACAGTTCCTTCGATTTTGTTTCCTACATATTTATATATGCGCATGTATATATATATATATATTCACGTGTTATCCACGGGGTTGCATATAACTCTCGTGTATTTTCATACCAACACATATACACTTATACATATGATGTACCTATATTTCCAACTTTGAAAAAGATGATTGAACCATCATATATATATATATGTATATTTATTTTATAGTTTATGTATTTGCATATATATATGTATACATATATGTAGATATTCACTTGCTAAATTCCTCGAAGTATTAGAATTAAATTAAACTCTGTACTCGTACTGCCTTATCATGGAGAATTATTCGTACCTTAGTCTAGCTATAATTTAATTAAAATTGTTTAGTAAGGTAACACATTTTAATCTCAATAGTTCAATCGTTATTCCTTGATAAGACCGAGTATATGAAAATTTCTTGGTGTTTACAACAAATAATCTGAAGGTGGAAGGGGGTTATGCATAGTATGGGGTTGATATGACCTATGGCAGGCACCCCCAACCATGATATGTGTCTGCATAGTACATTGTACCGTGTAGATCACATGGAGTACGTTGTACCACGTGGTTGAGATGTTGATTTCAAAGTCTGGCGAAGAACTAACCCACCTTTGTTCCAGCATGATGCCCCGCACATCGGGATCTATGTGGTCTGGGATGATTATGACATAGTTGGCCAACATAGTCCTTGGTTTACCGTGATTGCCTGTCTCACTTGATATCACATGGTTTTAGATACCGATGTTGATTTATATTGTCCAAGGTAGACCCGAGGGAAGGGTCGAACCTTGTGGTATGCTTTAAAGGAATGACGCATTGTTTTGATGGATTTTGCTAATGTTTTGACATGGTGTTTCGCTTTGAGAGAATGATTTATAATAAACCTTATGATTTAAGATGACGTCAACAAACGTTTATTATATTAAGCATGAGAGGCTTTCACATGATGATTTTCCATGTTACATGCCTATTTCCATGTTTTCCAATACATGATATATATGTATATACATATGGCATAGTTTATTATTTCCTCATGCTCTAAATATAAATAATTTATGCCATGACATTATCAGTATGTAGATAGAGTAGTTATCTACCATGCTTACATTATTGCCTTACTGAGCATGTGGTTGCTCACCCCTTCATTTTCTCCCTCTACAGAGAGCGCACAGTAGCATTGTGAAGGACTGAGGTGTTATATTTTGATTATCCACTGCTCTCCATCGCCCAGAGGTATACGCACAGGAATTCTTTTTTGTATCTAAACATGTAAAACCACAATAATCATTTTGAATTGTAATATGGGGGATGTATATGTTAGCAAACATGTCATGTATAAGTATGTAACTCAACCTTCAAATGTATGAAATTACTTTTGGTTAATTGGAAAATGGATGGTAAATGATGATTATTACTTGCTCACAGCCTAACTGTATTTATGAGGATTGTTCACGACCGGGTAAGTTAATAAATAAAGTAAAAAATTTGTAGTGATTTTTAGATGAAATGGATAAAAAGGGGTCGTGACAGAGATTGGTATCAGAGCTGAGTTGGCCTGATGTGAGTCAGTAATAATAAGTAGGAAAGTTACATCCTCGTATTACTGTGCTTTTGTTTAGATATAACTGTGTATACCGAGATGAAATGAGACTAACAAATGGCTATGAATACAAGAAGTTAGGTATTATGCTTGTTACATGCCGAGGTAGAGGGGTAGGTGCACGTGCTAGAGGTCGTAGGGTAGGCCTGAGAGCCGTACAGAGCCACAGACTGACCAGGCTCCACAGGACCCTGTTGAGAGACCAAAGGATACCGAGGCACGCTTCGCTAGGATAGAGCGGAGTATTGAGAGCCTCGTTGAGATATTCACTCAAGCATTAGGGGCTGGTGATAGAGGAGGTCCAGCAGCGCAGCCTACTACTATTGGACAGGTAGCTGTAGAGGCAGAGAGGCCTCAGACTATGGGAACTGTCACACCACCCCAGTATAGGATACGGCTTCTCCTATTACTCCACAGTCGAACAACAACGACCTGGGTTATGATTGTGAATTGAGTAGGTTACGCCAATTTTAGGAGTTGAAACCTCCAATATTCAGAGTGAAGGACCCGATTATTACTAAGGATTGGGAGTATGAGATGGAGAAATTGTATAGGTTCTTAAGATGTACATCGGCTGAGAAATTGGCCTTTGTCGTATTTATGCTGAAGGGCGAAACAGAGCACTGGTGGAGATCCACCGAATCTATTTTGAGGGCCCAACACTCCGAGATCACATGGGAGATATTCTTGGAGGCCTTTAGGAGGTAATATATTTCGGCCACCGCCCAGAGGAAATTACTGATGGAGTTTATGAACTTGGTTCAGGGGAACCGTTCTGTAGATGAGTATATGTCGAGGTTCATGTCTTTGGGGAGATACGACCCAGATACGATGAGTAGTGAGACTCAAAAGGTCCAAAAGTTCATGGATAGGTTCAAATTAGCCATCCAGACTAAATTAGCTTCATTCGATATCCCCAATTATAAGAAGACAGTGCACAGGGCACAGTTGTGTGAGCAGGACTTTAAGCGAAACGCCTCTGAACTTGGGAAGGTACTAAAGGAGAGATAAAGATCGAAAGGGATCCAGAGTTGATAGAGTGGTCAAAAGAGGAGGCTAAAGATTGTTTGAGAAGAGGCTAAAGATTGAGGAGGTGCATGAGAGAGTTGCTAGACCTACCGTGTACCCATTTTAGCTGCACCAAGGGGTATGATCATTAGATGACCACGGCCTACTACTGAGCAGTGTAGGAGATGTGGCAGGTTTTATGGAACTAGCCCTTTTTTGATGACCCTTGTAGTGTGTTACAGATGTGGGAGACCAGGACATGTCGTGAGGTATTGCCCAGAGGTCACTGAGACTACCCCATAGAAGGGTAAAGAGCCAGAGAAGGCTCCTGTTGAGACAACTGCTTTGAGAAGGAGAGCTACAGGACACCGCATACACTTCGACAGATGTGGTTAAAGGTACCATCTTAATTTTTGATTTGGAAGCATTTGTATTAGTTGATCCTGGTGCCATGCATTCCTTTATATCGCCTTCCTTTGCACATAAATTATTGAAGCATGTAAAACCCACATTTTTAGATAGGATGCTGATGATTTCTACCCCTATGAATGATAGTCAATTATTCGAGTATGTATATAGGAATTGTAAGTTTAAGATAGGGGGAAAGGAAATGGTAGCCGATTTAATTTTACTGAGTATGGGTGATTTTGATGTAATCCTAGGAATGGATTGGTTGGCTGCAAATCATCTTGTTATGGATTATCATGCTTAGACATTAATGTTTCCAAAGATAGATAACCTTATTGTAAACCTTGTTGAAAAGAAATGAAGAACATGATCATTGTAAATGAAAAGAGTATAATTTTAATTCGTCATATTTGAGAGATGAATTTATTTATCAATTATGTATATTAATGTGATGACTTATGTTGCTAATAGTGGAAAGGGTAATGTGAAGGATTCATTACATACGTGGTTGACATAGATAAGGCACACTCGGAATTGAGATACATTCCAGTAATTACAGAATTTCCTGATATCTTTCCAGACGAATTACCAGGGCTACCACTTGATAGGGAAATAGAGTTTTGTATAGAGTTAGTATCTGGTACTGAGCTAATATCTAAGCCACCGTATAGAATGGCTCCGATTGAGTTGGAGGAGCTAAAGAAGCAGTTGCAAGGGTTGCTAGAGAAGGGGTTTATTAGACCAAGTGTCTCCCCCTAGGGAGCTCCGGTGCTATTTGTGAAGAAGAAGGATGAGAGCCTCCGACTGTGTATAGATTACTGATTGTTGAATAAGGCCACTATTAAGAACAAGTACCCATTTTCCATGCATTGATGATTTGTTGGATCGGCTTAAGGGAGCACAGGTCTTTTCTAAGATAGATCTGTGATCTGGGTACCATCAGTTGAGGATACGGAGTGGAGATGTACCCAAGACAGCATTTCATACCCGTTATAGCCACTACGAGTTTTTGGTTATGCCATTCAGATTGACAAATGCCCTCGTAGCATTTATGGCACTGATGAATGATATGTTTAAGCCATACCTGGACAAGTTTATGATTGTGTTCATTGATGACATATTGGTTTATTCCAAGTCCAGAGACGATCATGAGGAGCACTTAAGGATAGTTCTGCAGACCTTCCAAAAGAAGGAATTATATGCCAAACTCAGCAAGTGTAGCTTTTGGTTAGAGCATATCTCATTTCTGGGCCATGTTGTATCGAAGGATGGGGTATCACTGGATCCATCCAAGATTGAGGCAGTTGTACAGTGGGAACAGCCCAAGACAGTTACTGAGATTAAGATTTTTTGGGATTGGCAGGTTATTACCTGAGATTTGTTGAGCGTTTCTCCAGACTAGCTGCTCCATTGACACGCCTCACATAAAAGGATGTGAAGTTTTTTATGGGATAAGGCATGTGAGATGAGTTTTAAGGATTTTAAGCGTCGATTGACCATTGCTCCGATTCTCACCATTCCTACCAGCTCAAGAGGTTTCTCTGTGTATACGGATGTATCACACCAGGGAATGGGCTGTGTACTTATACAGGATGGGAAGGTAATTGCCTATGAATCCAGAGAGTTAAAGGATCGTGAGAGGAAGTATCCGACTCACGATTTAGAGTTGGTGGCCGTAGTGTTTACATTGAAGATAAGGTGCCACTATCTCTATGGTGAGAAATTCTAAGTCTATACTGATCATAAGAGCCTTAAGTATCTATTTTAACAACTGAAAAATTATGTTTGTGAGATTATGTACCACCCAGGTAAGGCGAATGTAGTTACCGATGCCTTGAGCAGGAAGAACCTTGAGTTGGTGTCTTATATGATGGTTCAGGAACACGAGTTGTTGGAGCGATTTGTGATCCTCAATTTGGATGTAGCCCCACCTAGTACAGAAAGATTTAATATTGTGGCTAGTTTGAGATTGGAGCCAGAGTTGATTTGTCGTATTCGACAAGCTCAACAGAGTGATTGACAGTGTATCGATTGGTTAAGTTAGGCTCAGACAGGTATGGGTACAGATTTTGAGCTGAGTACAGATGGATTAGTGAGGTTCAAGGGTAGGGTATGTGTTCCCGAGGATCCAGAGATCAGGAGGTTGATTTTATTAAAGGCTCACTCATCGAAGTATACGATACATCCGGAGAGTACTAAGATGTATCAAAACCTTCAAAAGGTTTATTGGTAATCTAGAATGAAAAGAGACATTGCTGACTATGTCGCTAAATGTCTCGTCTGTCAGCAGGTTAAGGTAGAGCATCAAAACCTGCAGGATTATTGCAGTCTCTACCGATACCGACATGGAAGTGGGAGCACGTCACCGTGCATTTTGTGATGGGTTTATCGAGGACCCATAGAGGTCATGATGCCATTTAGGTCATTGTGGATCGGTTGACGAACTCAGCCCATTTCATAGCTATGAGAGCTACCAATACTTTGAGTCAATTGGCCAACTTGTATGTTTGAGAGATAGTTCGGTTAAATGGTGTTCCAGTGAGCGTTGTTTCTGATCGGGATGCCCACTTCACTTCCCATTTTTAGGAACACTTTCAGGAAGCGATGGAGACCCACTTGAGTTTTAGCGTCGCTTTTCATCCTCAGATAGATGGTCAGTCAGAAAGGACCATACAGATCTGGAGGATATGTTGAGAGCGTGTGTATTGGATTTTTGAGGCTCCTAGGATGATCACCTACCGTTAGCCGAGTTCACCTATAATAACAGCTATCATACCAGTATCGGGATGGAACCATATGAGGCATTGTATGGATACAGATGCCGATCCCATATTGGATGGGAAGAGGTTGGTGACAAATAGATTTTTGCTCCTAATTTGGTATAACAGGCCACTAAGGACATCCAATTGATGTGTGAGAGATTACGGACAGCTTAAAGTTGGTAAAAGAGTTATGCTGACAGGAGATGGAGACCAATGGAGTTTGTTGTGGGTGAGTCAGTATTTTTGAGAGTTTCTCCCTCGAAAGGGATTATGAGATTTGGTAAGAATGCTAAGTCGAGCCCTCGGTATATCGGACCCTTCGAGATTTTGGAGAGAGTGAGAGATAAGGCTTATAGGTTGGCGTTGCCACCAGACTTAGCAAGAGTTCGTAACGTCTTCCACGTCTCAATGCTCCGGAAGTACCACCTGGACCCAGCACATGTGATAAGATGTGAGCCACTATTGCTCAATGAGAGTGTGACGTATGTTGAGAAGTCGGTTCGGATATTGGATAGGAAGGAGAAGCTGTTGAGGTCGAAGACAACTCCCTCAGTGAAAGTTCTTTGGCATATTCACACTCTGGAGGAAGCTACATGGGAATTAAAGAGTATGATGCAAGAGAAATACCCAGAGTTGTTCTCAGGTTAACTTGGTTCTAATTTGGAGGACCAAATTTCCTGAAGGGGGGAGGAATGTAAGACCCATAAATTTCTATGTAATGTATATGATTATTGGATGTACAGACAAGTTACATTACATATGAATTACAAGAAGTAAACGTTTTCAAGTTCTAAGTGTGAATGGATTGATAAATGGGTGTTGAAGTCATTGAATATGAGTTTAACTAGGAAAATTACAGCAAAAATAAGGCAGGATGAAGGCCAGATCGATCCAATACAAGGAGAGATCAATCTCATGGCCTGGAGAACACAATGCCAAGCATTCTGTAAGAGGGAGATCGATCCCTCACTCAAGCAGATCGATCTCCATTTGTCTCGGGCTGGACAAGATCGATCTCCTAAGCTCTCTGCTGAATCAAAGCAATCCTATTACATTGAGCAGATCGATCTCATGCAATATGGCAGATCGATCTCATACATCCAATAGATCGATCCCCTGCCTGTAAAATGTCGATAAACTGAAGGATTCAAACAAGGTCAGATCGATCTCCACCCTATGCAGATCGATCTCCTAATGCCATTTCTATATAAACGGGGCAGTTGGATCTACATTTTCACGGGAACAAAACCATTTCTTCCATTTTTCAACCTTAAACCTAGCTTTCTCACTCTAAAACCATCACATTTTCATAAAGATTTAAGAAAAGGCTATTACAACAAAGTTGTTCATTATAAAGAGAAGAACAGCATAGCTTAGAATCAATACTCCATTAGTTGGATTGAATGAGTAAAGGAGTGTTCTTATTTGGAGTAAGAAGAAAATCAAGCTAGGTGAGTTTCTAATACACTAACCCAAAGTACATTTATCTAGTTATTGTTGTGAGTAGATGAGTGTATGTATTGATGATAGAAACTACCTAGAATGTAATGGAACAAGTATAACCTATAATGAGTCTAGTGTGAGAAAATGTGATATGGGTGAGTTGGTGATAAATGGATCATGCTAAGGTGTTAGTGAAGTAATATGCAAGATTTTGAGATGATAGAATGAAGCTACATTGGGAGATTAGCCAAGTTAAGAAAATAAGTATATAAGGTGTTTGATAAATTGTCATAGTGAAGTAAATGGTGGACTAAAGTCACTATGAGCTTAATGTCGATTTAGTATGAATCAATAGGCCTAAAAGAGTTCAATAGACTCTTGAGAAACTAATAAAGCGATCAAAATGGGCTTATAAGGAAGAGAGGCCTTATAAGTGTTAATGAAAACTATATGTCGAATCGACTATAGTGAACACAAGAATTGTCTTATATTGGGCCGAATTGATGTGATATGTGATTTCGTGCAGTCTCGAAGATTTCGTTGGAGGCATATCGAACTGCACAAACAAGCAGCACTGAGGAAGTGGAATCATTCGACGCGATTTCCAGGTAAGGGAATTCTGTAAGTACTTAGAGATAACTACTCGTATTTTGAGGGTGAACATAGGGTTTTGTAAATGCATGGTTAGCTAGAAAAGCGATTGATGGTATATGTGAATGACTACGAGTATATATATATATATGATTTGGTTTTTGAAGAGAATCTTACAAAGGGGGTAGTAAGGCTAATAATTGCATAAATCATATAATTTGATATTTTTACAAATACATTGCTTTGCTTTAAGCAAAATTGACGAATAGGCCAGCTAGTGATTTCATGATTTTGTGAAATAGCACAAGTGAGGTGCTAAATTTGGTTTTTAAGAGTGTTTTGCTGAAACGGAGCTGCCTATCATACTTATATGAGTTAAAACGTGCTGGAGCCTAGCTCGCACTATATTTTTTATTTGTGATCTTTTATAAGCCGTATTGGAGTTGGTAGCTCATACGTGGGTTTCCCTCGATTACTTATGCATATAACCGTACTGAAGCTATGCTCATACGTGATTTCTTCATTATTTGTTATACATAAAGCTGTACTATAGTGTTACTCGTACGAGGATATTCGTCGATGGTGCATGAAACTATGCTAGAGCGTTGCTCGCACTGAGTTTTCACACTATGATATGTAATGAGTCATACTGGATGCCTCGTGTAGACTTTGTGTCACACGGATGAGATGCTCGCACGAGCCATGCTGGATGCCTCGTGTGGACTGCTAGTCACATGGATGAGATGCTCGTACGTGCACTTGAGATTAAGTAGGTTATGCGTGGTATGGGGTTGATAAGACCTATGGCAGGCACCCCCAACCATGATATGGGTCCGCTGAGTACGTTGTACCGTGTAGATCACATGGAGTATGTTGTACCGCATGGTTGAGATGTTGATTTAAAAGTCTGGCGAAGAACTAACCTACCTTCGTTCCAGCATGATGCCGCACACATCGAGATCCGTGTGGTCTAGGATGATTATGACATAGTTGGCCGACATAGTCCTTGGTTTACCGTGACCGCCTGTCTCACATGATATTACATGGTTTTAGATACCGATGTTGATTTATGTTGTCCAAGGTAGACCCGAGGGAGGGGTCGAACCTTGTGGTATGCTTTAAAGGAATAATGCATTGTTTTGACGGGTTTTGCTAATGTTTTGACAAGGTGTTTCGCTTTGAGAGAATGATTTATAATAAACCTTGTGATTTGAGATGAAGTCGACAAAACGTTTATTATATTGAGCATGAGAGGCTTTCACATGATGATTTTCCATGTTACATGCCTATTTCTATGTTTTTCAGTCTATGATATATGTATATACTTATGGCATAGTTTATTATTTCCTCATGCTCTGAATATAAATGATTTATGCCATGACATTATCAGCATGTAGATAGAGTAGTTATCTACCATGCTTGCATTATTGCCTTACTGAGCGTGTGGTTGCTCACCCCTTCATTTTCCCCCTCTACAGAGCGCACACAGTATCCTTGTGAAGGACTGAGGCGTTATATTTTGATTATCTGCTGCTCTCCATCGCCCAAAGGTATACACACAAGAATTCTTTTTGTATCTAAACATGTAAAACCACAGTAATCATTCTGAATTGTAATATAGGAGATGTATATGTTAGCAAACATGTCATGTATAAGTATGTGACTCAACCTTCAAATGTATGAAATTACTTTAGGTTAATTAGAAAATGGATGGTAAATGATTATTATTACTGGCTCACAACCCAACTGTATTTGTGAGGATTGTTCACGACCAGGTAAGTTAACGAATAAAGCGAAAAATTTGTAGTGATTTTTAGATGAAATGGATAAAAAGGGGTCGTGACAAATAGGAATACCATTAAGCTTTTAAACACATCCTTTACCTTATGTGCACCAAGGTAGCAAGCTAAATCCAATGGCTACAAGCACCTTGTTGTAGCCGATTGCACCCTTTAGCTTAGCTTAACAAACAATCAATTGATTCACCCAATTATCATCCATACTCATTCGATTATACTTAATTACTTCATAACACATCAAATTACTAACCCATTTGTCCAATTAAATCAATTTCCATGATGTTGACTAAGTTCTGAAAGCTATATTTTCCCTTTTATTCACTTACCTTGGTATCACTACTTATGTTACTTAACATAACCTTTTTTTCTTAATTTTTCTCTCTTACCAAACACCTTTCTTTTACTTTCCAATCTTAATATTTCATTTCTAATATCATAGATACATTTCATTTAACATAATTTGATTTCAAGACAATAGTAATTCCATTAATACATATGTCACGACCCTCTTTACTCGTCTGTGACCTTTACCTTACCACTTATAGTTGGGCTATGATTCAACATCCAATACATCTCTCATCCATTTATAGTTTAATAATTTCATTACAATTAAAGTAGAATAGAAACTGGACTTTTATATAAAAGTACGGAAGCGTTTACATCAGTTTCTATTATATACATCCTCCAAAATACAAAATACAAACTTTACTGTGCATTAATTTACAGGATACAAAATTTTTCTCATCACAAATGTATACCTCTTTGCACTGCTGGATGACTAGAGAAAACACGATAGCATGGACGATTGCAGTGTACTCACTACTGCGTTGTATCTGTGAAGGAGAAATAAGGAGGTGAGCTAACATGCTTAGTAAGGAAAATATGAAAGTAGGTAGATAACTACACTATCTACATGCATGTTCTTTAAAACAACTTCCATCAATGTGAAATCGTTAATTCGCTAGATGGGTATATGCATATTCACACAGTATCACACAGCATAATCTATTCACACAGTATCACACATAGAAAATGCTTTACACTTTGTCAATCAATATATATTGAGACATAAATCATGGGTTATTACATCCCCAGACAGACAGCAAGGGAAAACATATGTCACCTCACACAGTAGTGACAATGTCTATCACACAGATACATAAAGGACTTATGGCCATAGTTAGATTCTAGGCTACACTGATCAGGTGTGCAGGAACCCTATGTTTAGGGAGGCGGATCAACCATCCCTTCAGCTCATACTCAAATCATGGCACATCATACCACATGGCTAACTCTTACAGTACATCGTGCTCACGTGGATCCTTATCACCCATTTTCGTTGTCTCAAAATCTCGTACGAGCAGGTCAGTGCAAGACATACAGCAGTACACAACGGCTCTAGCATAGTTTTGTACTCATCACATCACATTCACAAACCACGTGTGAGCAGGTCAATGCAAGACACACAGCATTACATGACGGCTCTAACACGGTTTTACTTAGCACACGGCATAATCATAAAAACCTCGTGTGAGCAACTCACCGTAAGACACACAGCATACCTGAGGCATCGAACATGGTATTGCTAGGAAATTACATGCGAGCATAGTCAGAGCAAGACACATAATAATACTCAAGGGCTCTAGTATGATTCCCAAAATCTAGTGCGAGCATCTCGAGTGGAACACACAACATCACCCGAGGCATCGAGCACTCTTTTACTTTTCTCAAAATTTGCTTGAAAAAGACGTGCGACCAGGACCGGTGCATATACCACTTCCCCTCAAGCTCTAGCACAGTTTCACACAGAAAAGAAATAGAAGGGGCTCCATGTATAGTCATGAGTAAGAGGGAAAATCTCCCTGCAATCACTTGTTAGAAACATTTCATGCACATGGTTAAATCGGGAGTCTGTCTATTCTTAGTCTTTCTTAAAATGTTTACAAAAACCTCTTTTCACGATAATCATAGAAGTCATGCAGCTCATACTTATAGACTATTTCTCATACATAACTTTCACCTAGGTATATCAATATTTATATACTTATCACATACATTTGCACACAGCAGGTAGGAAAACATACATATAGCTATCTCTAATAGCTCGCATAAGTCTCTTACCTCAAATCACGCTTGAATCATTTTCCTTCGATTTCCACTTCTCGTGATCCGTCCTATCGACTCCAATTATATCCTCTGGAGCTGAAATTGTGTATTACACACATCAGTATATTACCATATACTTCATTTCACTTGCATGATATTCAAATTAATGCATTGGGCCACTTATATCTCATCTGGCCTCGTTACACTATTATCGAATTTTATCCTTTCATAAGTCTATCTTAAGTATATAACTCATTTTCGAGAATCTCTCAGACTCCTCGAGTCCATTGATTCATATTAAACCGGTATTAAGTTTATAATACCTCAAGTTCGTTATTTCACTTCATTGTGGCATTTCATCGAATACTACATATACTCATTTTCAGCTATTTTCGTTTCTATCATATGGATTTCACCAAACTATCATACAATCATGTATATATGATTAATAACATCCATTCATGCTTAAATCATTATTAAATCCATGCCTACTCAACTTTCTCATCTTTTTCTCACATTTCACCATGTATAGGTCATGGAGATTAAGCATGTTCTAAGATGTTTCAACCAATAATAAATACACCAATCAACTCATAAAATTGTATAGCTCAACATACATGAGATTGGTGCATTGAAATCTCACCAACCTTGACTTTTCTCCTTTTGGCTGAATTTGGAGAAATCACATTATTTCCTTTAATCAAACAGTTTCACCACCTGTTTTTTGGCTAAGTTGTTCTCCTTTCCACTATAATCAATTTTGCTAAACCAACTCCTCTTAATTTTGTATGAAAAGTGATGGTTTCCTATGGTGAAAAGCTAGGTTACTTTGCTTAGAATGGAAGGTTTGATCTTTCTCTCGTGAAATGCAGTCAGCAGCCCTATTTTATAGAAATTGCATTGATGAGATCGATCTCCATAAGTGAAGGATTGATCTGCAGCTGTTTTTAGCCTTCCTGCATTGAGTTTTCAAGCTATAGAGATCGATTTGTCGAAGAGTATGAGATCGATCTGTCGAAGAGTATGAGTTCGATCTTACCCAGGTCAAGAGCTTCACAGATCGATCTGGCAGGGTAATGAGATCGATCTGCTCCTTGTCGAGACACAATGAGATCGATTCGCTTTGAGGATAAGATTGATCTTGGCTTGGCAGAGACTTAATGAGATCGATCTAGCTTGAACTTAGGATCGATTGCCTTCTTCAAGATGCCTCTAAGATCGATCTCCCTTTCATTGGAGATTGATCTTCCCTTGCCCTGCAGCCATACTTAGCCAATTTCAACCTAAATTCTCAATGTTAACTTAATTTCCATTTACCTCACTACTCATTTTGCATTCAATAGACATTTATCACTTCAAAAGGTCCATTTCTTATTATTCATACTTTGTGAAACTTACGTGTACCTCAGGAACTCACATAACAAGTGTGTACATCGTATTTACAGACCTTACACCTCTTATGATTCACATTACATTCATAATGTACACTTAGGGAACCATAAAGGTTACATATGAAAATACGAGTCTTACACTCCTCCCTTCCTTTAAGAAATTTGGTTCTCCAAATTAGAACCAAGTTACTCATCAAAAAGTCGGGGGTATTTTTTCGTTATAGAGTTCTCCAGTTCCCAAGTAGATTCCTCTGAAGTATGGTGCTACCAGAGAACCTTAATAAGCGGAATCGTCTTGTTCCGTAGTACCTTTTCATTCCTATCCTGTATCCGGATCGGTTTCTCTACATATGAAAAATCATTCTTGAGCTCCAATGGCTCATACCGAATCACATGGGTTGGATCTGGATGGTATTTTCGAAGCATAGACACATGGAAGACATTATGTATGCCTACTAACTCTGGTGGTAATGCCAGCTTGTAGGCCTTATCTCCCACACGCCCCAATATCTCAAATGGTCTGATATATCTAGGGCTCAACTTACCCTTCTTACCAAACCTCACAATCCCTTTCGAGGGAGAGACTTTCAAAAATACCGAGTCACCCACAGTGAACTCTAGTGGCCTCCGTCTCATGTTAGCGTAGCTTTTCTGTCTGTTCTAGGCTATTCTCAATCCCTCACATATCAACTGAACAACCTCAGAGGCTTGTTGTACCAAATCAGGAGCAAAAAGTTTCCTCTCACCCACTTCTTCCCAACCAATTGGAGAACTACACTTTCTGCCATACAAGGCTTCATATGGTGCCATCCCGATACTCGAGTGGTAACTATTGTTGTATGCAAATTCAACTAACGGCAGGTGATCATCCCAGGAACCTTTAAAATCCATAACACTTGCTCTCAGCATGTCCTCTAATGTTTGAATGGTTCTCTCTGACTGACCATCGGTTTGAGGATGGAAAATAGTACTGAAACTCAATCGGGTTCTCATAGCTTCCTGAAATTGTTCCCAAAAGTGAGAAGTGAAGCGGGAATCCCTATCGATACAATGCTCAGTGGAACACCATGTAGCCTCACGATCTCCCTTACATACAACTCTGCCAAACTACTCAAAGTATCAGTAGATTTCATAGCTAGAAAGTGAAGGGATTTCATCAGTCTGTCAACCACTACCCAGATAGCATCATGGTTCCTCTTAGTTCTCGGCAATCCCATAATGAAATCCATGGTGACATGCTCCCATTTTCAAGTTGGTACTGGTAGAGGCTGCAATAACCCTGCAGGCTTCTGATGCTCTACCTTTACTTGCTGATATATAAGACATCTTGCCACAAACTCTGCAATATCTCTTTTCATCCCTGATCACCAATACACATTCCGAAGATTTTGATACCTCTTATTACTTCCCGGATGCAATGTGTATCTCGATGAATGAGCTTCTATCAAAATCAATCTCTTTAACTCTAGGTCATTAGGAACACAAATCCTGCCTATAAACCTCAGTAGGTCATCATCACTCACAAAGAAATCGGCCATATCACCCCTTTGAATCTGACTCGCATGATCTTTACACAGTAGATCGGCACACTGAGCCTGGCGTATCCGGTCATTCAAATCCAGTTCCACTCCAGGCTAGCTATCACATAGTCTCTGTCAAGATCAAGAGGTCTATATCCAATCTGAGGTGATCAAACTGCTCAAGCAACTCATATTCCCTGACAATCATGTGCGATACTATTCTGAGGCTCTTTCTACTCATGGAATCAGCCACAACATTATCCTTTCCTGGATGGTATAGTATCTCACACTCTTAATCTTTTAGAAGCTCTATCCATCGTCTCTACCTCATATTTAAACTCTTTCTGTGAAAACATATATCTGAGGCTCTTATGATCTGTATACACCTAAAATTTCTAACTGTATAAGTAGTGGCGTCATATTTTCAATGTAAATACCACGACTGTCAACTCTAAATCATGGGTCGGGTAATTCCTCTCGTGGTCCTTAAGTTGTCTAGATCCATATGCTACTACCTTCCTGGCTTGCATCAACACACAGCCTAGTCTTTGTCTTGAGGTGTCTGTATACACTGTGTAACCTCCTGAGCTGGTGGGTATGGTGAGAATAGGTGTGGTGGTCAGTCTGTGCTTTAATTCGCAGAAACTACTCTCACACTTATCATCCTACTCGAATATCACATTCTTTCGAGTGAGACGTGTCAATGGAGCAGCCAGCTTAGAGAATCCCTCGACAAATCGTCAGTAATAACCTACTAATCCCAGGAAACTGCAGATCTCTGTTACCGTCTTGCGTCTTTTCCACTATATCACAGCCTCTATCTTAGTCGAATCCTCTGATACACCGTCTCTCGAGACTACATGACCCAAAAATGATATCTCACTCAGCCAGAAATCACACTTGTTGAGTTTAGCATACAACTCCTGATCTCGAAGGGTCTGTAACACTGTTCTCAAGTGCTGCTCATGCTCTTCCCTGGACTTCGAGTACACTAATATGTCATCTATAAAGAAAATCACGAATCTGTCCAAGTATGGCTTAAACACATCATTCATTAGAGCCATAAACGCTGCAGGAGCATTCATCAACCCAAATGGCATAACCAAAAACTCATAATGGCCATAACGGGTTTGAAATGCTGTCTTGGGTACATCTCCACTCCGGATCCTCAACTGATGATACCCAGACCTCAGATCAATCTTTGAAAAGACCTGCGCTCCCTGCAATTGATCCAATAGATCGTCTATCCGTGGAAGGGGATATTTGTTCTTGATGGTAGCCTTATTCAACAACCGATAGTCTATACACAGTCGGAGACTCCCATCTTTCTTCTTTACAAATAGAACCGGTGCTTCCCAAGGTGATACACTCAGTCTGATTAACCCTTATCTAACAATTCTTGCAATTGCTTCTTTAGCTCTTCCAACTCAATCGGAGCCATTCTATATGGGGGCTTGGATATCAGTTCAGTTTCAGGCACCAAATCAATACAGAATTCCATTTCTCTGTCTGGTGGCAACCCCGGTAATTCTTTCGAAAAAGACATTGAAAAATTCTCTAACCACTCGGATGTCAATCATATCCGAGTACACCTTATCCAAGTCGACCACATAGGCGGTAAAACCTTCAACACAATGTCATTATTATATTCATTAGCAAAATCATCCATCATTGGAAATTAATTTGCTACTTCTTTTATTACTTTTCAAATCTTACAACATACTTTTCAAGGATAGAAAACATTACTGTCTTAGCATAACAGTCTAAAACAGCATGGTTTGCAACCAACCAATCCATTCCTAGTATTACATCAAAATCCTTCATAGCTAATAGAATAAGATCAGTTGACATGTCTTTTTCCCCTACTTTTAGCTTATAACTCTTACATACATACTTCGTCATTATATTGTCTCTCACTAGAGTGCTTATAAGTAAGGTTTTACCTAAGGGTACAGGTTTACATGTTCACACAGTTTACATGCAAATGAAGGCGATATGAATGAATGCGTGGCACCGGATCAATCAATGCTAATGCTTTCAAATCAGAGACAAGGATAGTACATTTAATCACATCCTAGGAAGTCTCTGTAGAAGCCTGGTCTAATGGAAATACTCGCCCTCTACCAACAGCTTGTTTCCTTTTCTCTTCAGCTCTGGCCTTCCTCTTAGGTGTAGGTGTCTCAACCATAGCCTTCTTTGGCTCTTTGCCCTTCTGTGGGGCTGTATCAATCAACCTTGGGCATTCACGAGCTATATGCCCTGGTTTACCACACCTATAACAAGATCTCATCGATAATGGGCATGGTCTACCCCCATGATATCTACCACAAAACCTACACTGTTTTGTATTAGGTTGAGGTCCACAAATAACTATGCCCTCAAAGCTGGTTGAACTGGAGGCTTCATAGGCCTCTCTCATATCTCCTCAATCTTAGACCCCTTACCAAATAAACTTCAATCCTTTCTGAACCCTCTGTCATCAACTGACCTCTTCTGGTCTCTATCTCTGCCTTTACTACTCCTACTCTATTTCGAGGCATGCATCTCATAATCTTACTCACATAGTTGAGCTCTGTGTACTATCTCGTCATAGGTGGCAATGTCCAATGGAGCTAGTCGTGCTCTGATGGAAGGTCTTAGTCCCTCAAGAAATTTTTGAACCTTTCTATCCTCGAGGCTCATAGTAACCGTATCGTATCTGCCCAAGGATGTAAATCCAAACTCATACTCATCCACTGTCCGGTTCCCTTGAGTCAATGTCATAAATTCTAAGTGCATCTTTCTCTGAGCAGTAACTGGAATGTATTGCCTCCTGAAGGCATCCAAGAATATATCACATGTCACAACTAGGTGTTGTGCACTCAACATCGGCTGTGTGGCCATCCACCAAAGCTCGACCTCATCCTCTAATACAAAAGTCGCACAGGTGACCTTCTCTGTGTCAGAGCAATGGAAAAATCGATAGAGTTTCTCCATACTGCGTATCCAATGCTCAGTTGATACTGGGTTCTTCACCCCATTAAATGAAGGTGGTTTAAACTTTCAAAACTCTCTCTCAATCTACCCAGATCACAATCGTAAACTCCCTCGCCACCAACCTGTTGTGGAGCTACAGGATCCTGAATAGGTGGGGGAATGTCCTGAACTGGAGGGGGTACAGGTATCTTTGCCTCTACATCTCGAGGTCTTGGTGCATGATGTGCTGGCTCTTGTCTCTCAGGCGCAGCAGCCTGACCAGTAGGGTTCTTTTGTCTACCCTTAAATCTAGCCATCGTCTGTGTAAACATCTCCATAACGGTGTCTACACTACGCTGTAACTACACTATACATTCCTCAACGGCCTCACTAAGATCGGGTGGATCTTTACAAGAACAAGACCCACTGCGTCTCTCGGGCTCATCTCTATGCCCATGAGAACGTGACCTCTCTCCTCTACGAGTACGTTGTCTATCAGACATCCTGCATACTTAAAATAAGTGTCTCGGTCACATTTTCCAGCTTGGTATACACATTTGAATCCTAATAATGCACAGTACTTTTTAGATGTATAATTTCCTAGATATGGATACTGACTCACATCAGACCAACTTAGCTCTAATACCATTAATTCATGTCACGACCCTCTTTACCAATCTGTGACCTTTACCTTACCAATTACAGTTGGGCTGTTTCACAACCTCCTTCCGTGACTTACCAAAAATCACTAAAAAATTTTTTGTTTTTTACTTACCTTTCTCTTCACCAATAGTTGGGCTGTGATTCGGCATTAGTCGTCTCATTCATACTCTCCTTACCACATCATACATACATGTCATCATAAATATCTTTTGACTGTACGTACATATTTCTCATAAGTAGATTTATTTACATTAACATAATTACATCTCCAAATATTATAAACGTGTACATCACTGTGCTTATACATTGTTCAGATACAAAATAGTACGCGATGTGTATACCTTTAACGAAATGGGAAATGGCAGCGGACAAAAGGAATGCTACACTTCAGCCGAACTCAATCTACTACGGATGATCTGTAGAGAGTGGAAAATAAAGGGGTATGAGCAAACAACGCGCTCAGTAAGCAAATCAGGCAAGCAAGTAGACATCCACACTATCTATTGAAAATAATGTTTTGCCTTTCCTTCTCTCATCTCAAAAGCATGAATCAAAACTGATATAATAGTAGTACAGAATAAATCCCATGTACATAAAATCATGTTGGGTTATCAAATATAGGCATGCATGCAAAATAGTGCATCTTTATAATTTTGAAATACCTTTATAGAATTCTTGCCGTTTACATATAAATCACAGTAAGTATGGCAATTCAGAACACAACACAAGCATCGGTTTTTGACCCATCTCTCTCAGGTCTAACCGTATCATGAAAACAAGTGATATATCATGCGATACTCAGTGGCTAAATGTAATACTCTCCTGGACTATGGCTATATCCTATAATGGTGAAATCTCAGGCAACACAGATCTCGATGTGTGGGTTATCACTGCTGTAACGGGAGGGGGGTCAGTCCATCACAACTGCCAGCTATATACTCCTGACTCCATAACTCTACAAAACACA
Organism: Firmiana major; assembly: GCA_033439115.1. Taxonomy (NCBI): domain Eukaryota; kingdom Viridiplantae; phylum Streptophyta; class Magnoliopsida; order Malvales; family Malvaceae; genus Firmiana; species Firmiana major. The sequence continues at coordinate 38,236,867 of CM065909.1, forward strand.
CAGTACAGTGTACCCATGCCACTCGCACGGTACAACGTACACTCGTGGACCCTCTCCTCACGATCGGGGTGCCTGCCATAGGTCTTAGCCCTTACACCATGGAAATAGATCATAGTTGGGGTGCTTGCCATAAGTCTTAGCCCTCATACTATGGAAAATAAATGCCACGTCTCTAAATCAACATGCGAACATCTCAACAGTGTGACACTCAGTCTACATGGAGGAAAGCGTCACGGTTTTTCTATAACATGTCTTATATATCACGTAAAAACTTCAGTGCGCGTCTTGAGTGTGACTCATAATCACCACTCTGCCTCTTAAACACTGTATATGCATCTCAAAATATCAAACACTAGTGCGAGTAACCTCTAGCACTAGGTTAATGCATAATTCTCTTTTCAAATAAAGTGCGAGCTATCGCCCAGTGCCATATCATGTATAAATCATGAAAAGTCGAGTACGAGCAAAGCTCCCAATACTCTATCATGTAAAACTGAGTATGAGCATAGCTCCCAATACTCTATATGCATCAATCACAAACTGAGTACGAGCAATGCTCCTAGTACTCTAATCTACATAAATCGCATTTAAAGTCAAATATGAGTATATACTCAAGTACTTTATGATATATACTCAAAATATAGTGTGAGTATCCTCTAGCACTTATGGTTTTCACACAAAACCAGATAGATGGCTTATTCAAATCATAATTCACTCAATTCAAATCAAATCGACACTCAAATGTGTTGTTTTAGCATAACTAGGAAAACATTAGCCATTCTATCATGCAGCTCATGCATTTTGGGTCATAACATACTTATAAGGTATTTACACCCTATTTTTTGGATAAACGACACTTATTCTCATTTATTTCTATCACAACATGTTTCTTTAAGGGAATTCATATAGAGTATAATATCAAAACTCTAATTCACATATACGTGTAGCCATCTCTAGCTACTCATGAAATTCCCTTACCTCGGATCACGTCAAGTGACGTCTCTTCCTTGTTTCTGCTCACTCTTGCAGTCCGATCAACTTCACAGGTAATTTTTGAAGTTGTTATAATTATTGGCACTAGTATATCGCTCTATACTCATTTCATTTGCCAAATCTCAATTTAGCACATCATTTTAATGATTTTCTCCCCAATATGGTATTATACCACATTTTCCATATAACTATATTTATTTCTTCTTATTTCCAATATATGCATTTCATAAAATTAACTCATAATCTTTCATACATGTATATTCTATCATTAAATCAATGTTAACACCATTTCCTCATCATTTCCTTATTTTCTCACTAATATCTAGGTCATGGTTATTTTTCATTATCAAAGTGTTTCCAACAAATCAAACATACACTTATCAACTCTCCAATACACCTAGTTTAACATATATCAAAGTGGTGTATTGAATCTTACCTAGTTGAACTTTCCTTCCTTTGTCACTAAAATGGTAAAATCCTCCTTGCTCTTGAAACCTTTGATCTCAATCTCTTGTTTCCAAGTATGTTGTTCTCTTCTTTGTCAAGAACAACTTTGCTCACTTATACCTCACTCAAAACTAAATACAAACTGAAGTTTCCTAGCTTAGAAATGTTAGGTTACACTTTTGCTCTTGAATGGAATAGTTTCTCTCATGAAAACTGAAGTGCAGAAGTCTAGTATTTATAAAATTGTCTCTATGAGATCGATCTGCCTTACATTTTTTCCTCTCGAAACTGACCTTTCAGCCTTAATGAGATCGATCTGCTCCTAGCATGAGATCAATCTGCACATCACAGAACCTTAAGGAGATAAATCTACTCTTGCATGAGATCGATCTGTTGCAAGTCAGTAGCTTAAAGAGATCGATCTGACCCCATTGGAGATCGATCTGCCCTGTTCCATTGCTCTTGTTGGAGCATTTTTAGCTCTTCCAGATTGATCTCTCATCCCATAAGATCGATCTCTCATTCATATTTTCTAGATTTTATTGCAGCTTTCTACAGTAACTTACACCAAATTTCATTTAATTTGCTGTCATAGCCATTTTCTCATCCAATTACCTTTAAGGCTTGAAAATGACATCCATTCATACTTTATACACATTAAAACTTGTGTGCATTCATTATATAGCAAAAGGTATACAATCAAACCCAAATAAAAGTATAAAACTCATGCAACTCATTCCATTTTACTGTTACATTGGCTTTTAATTTACTTAACCATCCATTTTTCATTCCATCCACATTTACCACTTCAAAACATCCATTCCTCATAATTTATATCATTTGTGACCTACTCATATATCACAATCTCATAAAGGTTACATATTACAAAAATGCGGATCTTACAATCCTCCCCTCCTTAAAAGAAATTGGTCCTCCAAATTAGAACCAAGTTAGTCTCTAAACAATTGGGGATATCTCTCTTGCATTAGACTCTTTAGCTCCCAAGTAGCTTCCTCTAAAGTGTGATACTGCCAGAGAATCTTCACTAACCTGATAGTCTTATTTCTCAAGACTTTTTCCTTTCTTTCTAGTATCTGGATCGATTCCTCTACATAAGTTAGATCATCTTTGAGCTCCAATGGCTCATACCGAATCACATGATTTGGACCTGGATGATACTTCCTCAACATCGAAATGTGAAAGACATTATGCACTCTCGATAAGTCAGGTGGCAAAGCCAACCTATATGCCTTATCTCCCACTCTATCTAGTATTTCAAAGGGTCCAATGTAGCGAGGACTCAACTTACCTCTCTTCCTGAATCTCGCTATACCTTAGAAGGAGAAACCTATAGAAATACTGAATCACCAACTGCGAATTCAAGTGGTCTCTGTCTCTTGTCAGCATAGCTTTTCTATCTACTTTGAGCTGCCCTCAATCTCTCAACAATCAACCGGATATCCTCAGAGGCTTGTGTAACCAAATCAAGAGCAAAAATCTTTTTGTCACCCACTTCTTCCCAACCGATAGGGGAACGACATCTACGGCCATACAAAGCCTCATACGGTGCCATCCCGATACTCGCATGATAATTGTTGTTGTAGGTGAATTCGGCTAGTGGCAAATGATCATTCCAAGAGCCTTTAAAATCCAACACACACGCTCTCAACATATCCTCTATGGTCTGTATGGTCCTCTCTGACTGACCATCTGTTTGAGGATGATAAGCGGTGCTCAAACTCAACTGAGTTCCCATGGCTTCCTGAAAATGTTCCTAAAAGTGAGAAGTGAAGCAGGAATCCCTATCTGAAACAATGCTCACTGGAATACCATGTAACCTCACTACCTCGCGTACATACAACTCTGCCAAAGAACTCAGATTATCGGTAGCTCTCATAGCTAAAAGGTGGGCTGACTTTGTCATCCTATCAACTATCACCCATATAGCATCGTGATTCCTCCGGGTCCTCGGTAAACCCATCACAAAATCCATAGTGATATGCTCTCATTTCCATATCGGTATAGGTAGAGAATGCAATAACCCTGCAGGTTTTTGATGCTCTACCGTCACTTGCTGACATACAAGACATCTTACCACAAACTCCACAACATCCTTCTTCATACCTGACCACCAGTGTGAGACCCCGTATATGTATAGCTATGTATATAGGAACGTGGGAATGTAAATAAAATCATAAGTATGATGATACATTGTAATGTGAAGTATATGCAATGTAAGTTCATAAGATTATGTACGCACTTGTAATAAGAATTGTGATTATACATACAAGTTGCATTATGAATGAGCAGGAAGAAATAAACTTGAACACGAGAAGAATGTGATCGAAATGGAATATGAGTAGTATAGTAAAATGGAAGGAAAGATTTACATAAGTGTATATTTCCATTCGAGTAATATCGTATATATTTGGTCATACAAAGATTCTACACAAGTTTTAATGTGTATGTAGTGAGGATGGATCCCATTTTCAAGTCTCAAAGATGAATGAATAAGGAAATGATCATGGTAGCAAATTAAGGGTGTTTGGTAAGGGTTGTTGCAGAAAAACTGCAAGAAATCTGGAATTTGTGAAGGCCAGATCGATCTCATAGGATGAGAGATCGATCTGGGAGAGCCAGAATGCTCTTATGTGAGAAATGGAAGGGAACAGATCGATCTCCAAAGGAAGCAGATCGATCTCTTTAGCAAACGGGTTGGAAGCAGATCGATCTCCCATAAGACCAGATCGATCTCCTTAAGCTTCTGTTTGACAGCAGATCGATCTCTAGCCTCGACAGATCGATCTCCTGCCTTTAAAATGTCTTAGAAAAGAGGGATTTTAGAGGAACAGATCGATCTCCACCCAAGGAAGATCGATCTCATCAAGTCAAAACTATAAATGGGAGCAGTTGGATCATCAGATTTCGGGACAAACCATTTCCTTTCCACTTCAACTCAAAGAAAACTAGCTTTCTCACTCCTAAATCCAGCAATTTTCAGTGAGATTTAAGGAGAGTCTATTAGAGATAAAGTTGTTCACAATAAAAAGAAGAACAACATAGTCTAGAGGCATTTCCCCATTTGATGGATTGAAGAAATAAAGGGCAATCCTAATTGGAGCAAGAGGAAATCCAATGAGGTAAGTTCTAATGCACAAATCCAAGTACATTGGTTTAGTTAATGATTATAAAGATATTTGGGTGTGCATATTGTGGATAGAACTACCTAGAATGGTATGAAATGAATATAACTTAGAAATAGTCAAGTGTGAGAAAGTGGAGTGTGGAAGTGTTTATGATAAATGAGATATCTTGAGTGGATGATTATGTTGTGGGAATGGTTTGGACATGTTGATATTGGGATAAAATTGTGAGATTTACCACAAAGGGTAAAATATGTATTTAAGGCATTGGATAAATGATTAGTCGAGCAAGAGTTAGAAACGTTAACTCGAGTGTTTGATGGATGAATTTCAGTTTCGGATGATACACCGGATCAAGTCGAGATGAGAACGCAAGAAGCATAAAGGCGGATAGTTGCACACAAGTAAAACGAGGTAAGGGACTGTGTGTTAGCTATAGAAATGTTCGTACGTAATTACAGCAATTTCGTAGATATATTGCTAGGACTAGTACGATATTATAATTTTATGAAATGATGTGGAAGTATGAAAAGTACTATGATGTATATATGTATTGAGAAATGGGATAGGGTAAGGAAATAGCATGATATGCATGTTTTCAATGATGTTCTCAATTTTATATTGTTATTGATGATTGAGAAATGTTGATGATAGGTTGGCTAATTTTACATGTTTTAGCATGAAGAGGCATGCTGTATGAATAAACGTGTTTTGAGTTTTAAAAGAGAAAATAGCCATCTATCAGCCTTGAGATGAGATTTGGTGTTGAAGCGCTAGCTCACACCTGTTTTTAACGCCTTGATGTATCGTGTTGGAGTTTAACTCGCACGATGGTTTTGAGAAGTGCGAGAACTTTGCTCGCACCTGTTTTGTTGAGTTGAGGTAAACCTGGGGGTCTGGGACCCAAGGTGATACCAGCCGACGGCCATTTGAACGGGCTGGGCCTTAACGATAGATCGTACCGCGCTGGAGCTTTGCGTTGACTGTGTGTCACGCTGCTTGCTCGCCTGGTATATGAGACATGGTTTATGATAAAAAGTCCATCGGAGTTGGAGTATGGACTTGGGTCCACGGTCGTACGTAGAATAGTGTAGTCACCCGTTGGTACACTATGTATCGTGCTGGGTGCACGTGAGTACGAGTATCACGTAGATGACACACGACGTATCTTCACCGTGAGTATACGAGGAGATGAGGTGGATTGAAATGAGCCGGAGGGTAGGACTGACCCATCCCCCTTCAGGCGAAGTGATACCCTGTGCACACCTGATCAGTGAGGCCTGGGATCACTGACTATGGCCATAAGTCGTGGATATTTGATTGCCGAAAATTCCATGCCTGTCTCAGAGATTCGAGAAACAGAGACAATCTCAGAAAAGAAAGAGATTTGCTGAAAAAGAGTGATTTGAGAAACGAAAGAGATTTCGTGTTTTTGATAAATCTCTGATTTCACATTTGTGCCATGAGGGTACTATTTATGAGCATGTTTTAAATGGAAGTTTGACATTTGATTTACACGAAAATGCTATTGAGAAACATGTGTTTAAATGAATTGTTCGTATGATATTTCCATTTATAACGAAAACATGGTTTTGGTTTATGCATGCATGGGCTATGTAGGTAGTACGATATCTACCTGCTAGCATACATTTTCTTACTGAGCTGTGGTTTGCTCATCCCACTATTTTTCCCCTCCAGGTACTGAGAAGTAAGAGAGCGGTGATCTCTAGATCTTTTGTGTTTAACAGCTCCCACAATCCGCAAAGGTATAAGATTTGTATACACGAGTATTTTGTATCTAATATATTGTATCGCACAGTTATATCTTGGAATTGTAAACAGTATTATGGGGATGATATGTAAGCACATGGTATTTATACAATTAATTTTGTGTATTTACACACACACCTGGGAGTGTGAATTAAAGTTTTAAATATTCCGTTGTAAATGAATGAATTTTTAGTAATTGCATCTTCTCACAGCCCAACCGTAGTAGAGAATGTATGGATAGAAGGGTTCACAAAAGCGGGGTATGACAGGTTTGGTATCAGACCCAGGTTGGTCTGATGTGAGTTGATGTTTAGGACTAAGAAAACATACATCCCCAAGTTACTGTGCGATATTTAGATACAAATGTGTGTGCGGAGCTGGTAGTGAATTAAATGTTTGTTATAACGCAGGAAAGTTATCAGGCTAGTGAGTTATGCCTGAGAGACACCGCAAGAGGGGAGAGAGCTCGAGAGCTCGAGGGCAAACTGACAGGACTGAGAGGCACAGTAGATCATCCTCTAGTCATGAGCCCCAGGAACAGATAGAGGCTTCTGATCCTCGAATAACTCGATTGGAGGAAGACATGCGCATGATGATGACCATGATGGGTCAGATCATGGCTAGGTTTGAGGGTACACCTGGTACAGCGGGACAGGCTGCACCGAATCCCCCAGCAGCTGCACCTGAACCTGAGAATGTTGCACCTGCGTAAGCTGAACCGGCTAGGCCACGGGAACCTCATATTCGACCGGTACCTCCTCCGGTAGCCCCACATCAGCATGATGATGATTTGGGGTATGGATATGATTGTGATATGGAAAGATTGAGGTATTTTATGGACTTTAAGCCTCCTTCGTTTAGCGGGGTAAAGGATTCGACGGTGGCTGAGGACTGGATCAGTCAAATGGAGAAGTTATTCGACTTCTGTAGATGTTCAGCTACGGAGAGAGTAGCGCTTGCGGCCTTTGTATTGAGAGGCGAAGCAGAGCACTGGTGGAAGTCCACTAGGCCGATGTTAAGAGCTCAAGGAATGGTTATCACTTGGGATATGTTCTTGGATGTTTTCAGAGAGCAATACATCCCAGATACTGCTCGACGGAGACTACAGATGGAATTTCTGAATCTGACTCAAGGGAATCGAACAGTTGATGAGTACGAGTTACGATTCACTTCACTGGGTAGATATGATCCGGACTCGATCAGGAGTGAGGCTATTAGAGTCCGTAGATTTGTAGATGGACTGAGGCCTTCGATCCGAGCGAAGTTGGCCCCATTTGATGTCGCTACATATAGAGAGGCCGTGCGACGGGCCCAGTTATGCGAGCAAGATCATGACTTGCAGATTTCTAAGTTTAGTTGGGGTAAGGACAAGGGTCCGAGGAAGCTGGGAGATGGCAAGAGTGCCAAATTTGGTCGAAAATTCATGAGTAAGCGTCGGAGAGAGGTAGATGAGTTCCAGAAAAAGGTTGTTAGACCTTTTATGCCTCCGACTCAGACACCAGCCAGGGGTATAGTGATTGGTGGACCCCGACCGACTACAGATCAGTGTAGGTTATGCGGTCGATACCATGGTGGTAGGCCATGTCATCTTCAGGGTACCCGATGCTTCAGATGTGGTAAATTTGGACATTATGCCAGAGAGTGCCCGGAGATAGTTGAGGCAATTCCACAGAGGGGTAAAGAGCCAGAGAGGGTTCCTACAGTTGCACCTCCTGTAAGAAATAAAGCCTCGGCTGAAGAAAAAGGAAAACAAGTTGTGGGACAAGGCAGGGTGTATGCGATAGACCAGGCATCGGCTGATACCTCTTCTGAAGTGATAAAAGGTACAATCTTGATTTTCAATTTGGAGGTTATTGCTTTGTTTGATTCTGGTGCTACGCATTCCTTCATATCATCTGCATGTGCATCTAAGTTGAAAGGTTTTGTAGAACCCATATACTTGAGTAGGACTTTACTAATAAGTACTCCAATGAGAGTTAGCCAATTAGTTGAACAAGTGTATAAAGATTGTAAAGTGAGGGTGGGAGATAAGTGCATGACAGCCAACTTGATTTTGTTAAATATGTATGACATTGATGTAATTTTGGGAATGGATTGGTTAGCCGCCAATCATGCTGTCATAGACTGTCGTTCTAAGTCCATTAAGTTTTCTCTACCTGAAGAATGTGTTGTAAGATTTTAAGAGAAGAAATGAAATCTTAAATTTTGTGTTAAGTAAAGTACTTTTGTATAAATGGCTTGAGTGTTGTTTTGAAGGTTTTGTTGCTTATGTGGTGGATTTGAACGAAGTACATCCGGATATGGAGGACATCTCAGTGGTCAGAGAATTCCCTGATGTCTTTCCAGACGATCTACCAGGATTGCCACCTGATAGAGAAACAGAATTCGGTATAGACTTGATGCCTGGAACCGAACCAATATCGAAGTCACCATATAGGATGGCTCCAGTTGAGTTAGAGGAATTAAGGAAACAGCTGCAAGAGTTGTTAGAGAAGGGGTTCATAAGACCGAGCGTCTCACCATGGGGAGCCCTGGTATTGTTTGTGAAGAAGAGAGATGGGAGCCTTAGGTTGTGCATTGACTATCGGATGTTAAACAAGGCTACCATCAAGAATAAGTACCCCTTGCCATGCATTGACGATTTATTGGATCAGCTTCGGGGAGCACAGATCTTCTCCAAGATAGATCTGAGGTCTGGGTATCATCAATTGAAGATTCGGAAGGAGGATGTGCCCAAGACAGCATTTCGTACCCGCTATGGCCATTACAAATTCTTAGTGATGCCTTTTGGGTTGACCAATACGCCGGCAGCTTTTATGGCTCTAATGAACGAAGTATTCAAGCCATACCTGGACCAATTCGTAATTATTTTCATTGATGATATATTGGTGTATTCAAGGTCCAGAGAAGAGCATGAGCAGCACTTAAGGATTATTTTTCAAACCCTCCGAGAGAAAAGGTTATATGCCAAGCTTAACAAATGTGACTTTTGGCTAGAACAGATTTCTTTTCTAGGCCATGTTATATCGAAGGATGGGGTGTCAGTAGATCCATCCAAGATTGAGGCAGTTGTTCAGTGGGAACAACCTAGGACAGTCACAGAGATCAGAAGTTTTCTGGGATTGGCTGGTTACTACAGGAGATTTGTAGAAGATTTCTCTAGATTAGCTGATCCATTGACACGTCTTACGAGAAAGAGTGTGGAGTTTTCATGGGATGAAGCTTGTGAGAGGAGTTTTCAGGAACTTAAGCGCAGATTAACTACCGAGCCAGTTCTTGTCATCCCTAACAGTTCAGGGAATTACTCGGTGTATACAGATGCTTCGCATCAAGGACTAGGCTGTGTTTTGATGCAAGATGGAAGGATAGTAGCTTATGGATCTAGACAGCTGAAAGATCATGAGAAGAACTACCCCACTCACGATTTAAGAGTTAGCGGCCGTAGTGTTTGCGTTGAAGATATGGCGCCACTACTTATATGGTGAGAGATCTCAGATCTTTACGGATCATAAGAGTCTGAAATATCTATTCTCACAAAAAGAGTTAAACATGAGACAGAGGAGGTGGTTGGAACTCCTCAAGGACTATGATTGTGAGATCTTATACCACCCGGGGAAGGTAAATGTGGTTGTCGATGCATTGAGTCTGAAGAGTCTCGGGTTGGTATCTCATATGATGGTTAGAGAGCACGAGTTGTTGGAACAATTCACGAACCTTAGTCTGGATATGACCCTAACTGAGATTGGCAGCTATGGGATCATTGCTAGCTTGAGATTAGAACCGGAGTTGATTGAGAGAATCTGACAAGCTCAGCAAATTGATCAATGGTGTATTGAGATGATTAGCCAACTTCGGAAAGGGAAGGGTGCCGATTTTATATTGAGTCCAGATGGAATACTAAGGTTTAGAGATAGAATATGTGTTCCTAAGGATGTAGAGCTGAGAAAGCTGATCTTATCAGAGGCACACTCGTCGAGATACACGATACACCCGGGGAGTAGTAAGATGTATCAAAATCTTCGAAAAGCATATTGGTGGTCTGGAATGAAGAGAGACATAGCTGAGTATGTCGCTAGATGTCTCATTTGTCAGTAAGTAAAAGTCGAACATCAGAAACCAGGAGGATTATTACAACCTCTATCGATACCAACATGGAAGTGGGAGCATGTCACCATGGATTTTGTGATGGGGTTACCGAGAACCCGTAAGAACCATGATGCGATATGGGTGATAGTGGATCGGTTAACGAAATCGACACATTTCTTAGCCATGAGATCTACAGATACATTGAGTGCATTGGCGAGCCTGTATGTGCGAGAAATAGTGAGATTGTATGGAGTCCCAGTGAGTGTTGTTTCTGATCAGGATGCCCGCTTCACTTCCCACTTTTGGGGACATTTCCAGGAAGCGATGGGGACCCAATTGAGTTTTAGCACCGCTTTTCATCCTCAGACAGATGGTCAGTCAGAGAGGACTATACAGACCCTGGAGGATATGTTGAGAGCGTGTGTGCTGGATTTTAGAGGCTCATGGGATGATCACTTGCCATTGATCGAGTTCGCCTATAATAACAGTCATCACTCAAGTATTGGTATGGCCCCTTATGAGGCACTATACGGTCGTAGATGCCGATCGCCCATTGGTTGGGAAGAAGTTGGTGACAGACAATTGCTCAATCCCGATTTGGTTAAGCAAGCCTCCGAGGATGCTCAGATAATATGCGAGAGGCTGCGAACAGCTCAAAGTCGACAAAAGAGCTACGCTGACAGGAGACGGAGACCACTTGAGTTTGATGTTGGCGAGTCTGTATTTTTGAAAGTATCTCCTTCTAAGGGACTAATGAGGTTTGGGAAGAAAGAAAAATTAAGTCCTCGTTACATTGGTCCCTTCGAGATTTTGGATAGAGTGGGAGAAGGAGCATATAGGCTAGCCTTACCACCTGAACTAGCAGAAGTCCACAATGTCTTCCACGTTTCTATGCTTCGGAAGTACTACCCGGATCCGACACATGTAATTAGTTATGAGCCGTTGGAGCTCAAGAAAGATATGTCGTATGTCGAGAGACCGATCAGGGTGTTGGACAGGAAAGAGAAGGTGTTGCGGAACAAGACGATCTCGTTGGTTAAGGTTTTGTGGCAACATCACACTGTGGAAGAGGCCACATGGGAACTGGAAAGTTTGATGCGGGAAAAGTATCCCGAGTTATTCACAGATTGAATTGGTTCTAATTTGGAGGACCAAATTCTCTAAGTAGGGGAGAGTGTGAGACCCCGTATATGTATAGCTATGTATATAGGAACGTGGGAATGTAAATAAAATCATAAGTATGATGATACATTGTAATGTGAAGTATATGCAATGTAAGTTCATAAGATTATGTACGCACTTGTAATAAGAATTGTGATTATACATACAAGTTGCATTATGAATGAGTAGGAAGAAATAAACTTGAACACGAGAAGAATGTGATCGAAATGGAATATGAGTAGTATAGTAAAATGGAAGGAAAGATTTACATAAGTGTATATTTCCATTCGAGTAATATCGTATATATTTGGTCATAAAAAGATTCTACACAAGTTTTAATATGTATGTAGTGAGGATGGATCCCATTTTCAAGTCTCAAAGATGAATGAATGAGGAAATGATCATGGTAGCAAATTAAGGGTGTTTGGTAAGGGTTGTTGCAGAAAAACTGCAAGAAATCTGGAATTTGTGAAGGCCAGATCGATCTCATAGGATGAGAGATCGATCTGGGAGAGCCAGAATGCTCTTATGTGAGAAATGGAAGGGAACAGATCGATCTCCAAAGGAAGCAGATCGATCTCTTTAGCTCTCGGGTTGGAAGCAGATCGATCTCCCATAAGACCAGATCGATCTCCTTAAGCTTCTGTTTGACAGCAGATCGATCTCTAGCCTCGATAGATCGATCTCCTGCCTTTAAAATGTCTTAGAAAAGAGGGATTTTAGAGGAACAGATCGATCTCCACCCAAGGAAGATCGATCTCATCAAATCAAAACTATAAATGGGAGCAGTTGGATCATCAGATTTCGGGACAAACCATTTCCTTTCCACTTCAACTCAAAGAAAACTAGCTTTCTCACTCCTAAATCCAGCAATTTTCAGTGAGATTTAAGGAGAGTCTATTAGAGACAAAGTTGTTCACAACAAAAAGAAGAACAACATAGTCTAGAGGCATTTCCCCATTTGATGGATTGAAGAAATAAAGGGCAATCCTAATTGGAGCAAGAGGAAATCTAATGAGGTAAGTTCTAATGCACAAATCCAAGTACATTGGTTTAGTTAATGATTATAAAGATATTTGGGTGTGCATATTGTGGATAGAACTACCTAGAATGGTATAAAATGAATATAACTTAGAAATAGTCAAGTGTGAGAAAGTGGAGTGTGGAAGTGTTTATGATAAATGAGATATCTTGAGTGGATGATTATGTTGTGGGAATGGTTTGGACATGTTGATATTGGGATAAAATTGTGAGATTTACCACAAAGGGTAAAATATGTATTTAAGGCATTGGATAAATGATTAGTCGAGCAAGAGTTAGAAACGTTAACTCGAGTGTTTGATGGATGAATTTCAGTTTCGGATGATACGCCGGATCAAGTCGAGATGAGAACGCAAGAAGCATAAAGGCGGATAGTTGCACACAAGTAAAATGAGGTAAGGGACTGTGTGTTAGCTATAGAGATGTTCGTACGTAATTACAGCAATTTCGTAGATATATTGCTAGGACTAGTACGATATTATAATTTTATGAAATGATGTGGAAGTATGAAAAGTACTATGATGTATATATGTATTGAGAAATGGGATAGGGTAAGGAAATAGCATGATATGCATGTTTTCAATGATGTTCTCAATTTTATATTGTTATTGATGATTGAGAAATGTTGATGATAGGTTGGCTAATTTTACATGTTTTAGCATGAAAAGGCATGCTGTATGAATAAACGTGTTTTGAGTTTTAAAAGAGAAAATAGCCATCTATCAGCCTTGAGATGAGATTTGGTGTTGAAGCGCTAGCTCACACCTGTTTTTAACGCCTTGATGTATCGTGTTGGAGTTTAACTCGCACGATGATTTTGAGAAGTGCGAGAACTTTGCTCGCACCTGTTTTGTTGAGTTGAGGTAAACCTTTGGGTCTGGGACCCAAGGGGATACCAGCCGACGGCCATTTGAACGGGCTGGGCCTTAACGATAGATCGTACCGCGCTAGAGCTTTGCGTTGACTGTGTGTCACGCTGCTTGCTCGCCTGGTATATGAGACATGGTTTAGGATAAAAAGTCCATCGGAGTTGGAGTATGGACTTGGGTCCACGGTCGTACGTGGAATAGTGTAGTCACCCGTTGGTATACTATGTACCGTGCTGGGTGCACGTGAGTACGAGTATAGCGTAGATGACACACGACGTATCTTCACCGTGAGTATACGAGGAGATGAGGTGGATTGAAATGAGCCGGAGGGTAGGACTGACCCATCCCCCTTCAGGCGAAGTGATACCCTGTGCACACCTGATCAGTGAGGCCTGGGATCACTGACTATGGCCATAAGTCGTGGATATTTGATTGCCGAAAATTCCATGCCTGTCTCAGAGATTCGAGAAACAGAGACAATCTCAGAAAAGAAAGAGATTTGCTGAAAAAGAGTGATTTGAGAAACGAAAGAGATTTCGTGTTTTTGATAAATCTCTGATTTCACATTTGTGCCATGAGGGCACTATTTATGAGCATGTTTTAAATGGAAGTTTGACATTTGATTTACACGAAAATGCTATTGAGAAACATGTGTTTAAATGCATTGTTCGTATGATATTTCCATTTATAACGAAAACATGGTTTTGGTTTATGCATGCATGGGCTATGTAGGTAGTACGATATCTACCTGCTAGCATACATTTCCTTACTGAGCTGTGGTTTGCTCATCCCACTATTTTTCCCCTCCAGGTACTGAGAAGTAAGAGAGCGGTGATCTCTAGATCTTTTGTGTTTAACAGCTCCCACAATCCGCAAAGGTATAAGATTTGTATACACGAGTATTTTGTATCTAATATATTGTATCGCACAGTTATATCTTGGAATTGTAAACAGTATTATGGGGATGATATGTAAGCACATGGTATTTATACAATTAATTTTGTGTATTTACACACACACCTGGGAGTGTGAATTAAAGTTTTAAATATTCCGCTGTAAATGAATGAATTTTTAGTAATTGCATCTTCTCACAGCCCAACCGTAGTAGAGAATGTATGGATAGAAGGGTTCACAAAAGCGGGGTATGACAACCAGTACACCTTCCGAAGATTCTGGTACATCTTGTTACTCCTCGGATGTAGCGTGTACCTCGATGAATGAGCTTCCATCAATATCAATCTCCTGAGCTCTGGGTCCTTGGGAACACATAATCTGCCTCTAAACCTCAGAAGTCCATCTGAACTTATCTCAAAGTTAGTCACTGGGCCCTTCTGCATCTGACCAATCACATCAATACAATACAGATCCGTCTGTTGAGCCACTCTGATCCTCTCTAATAGATCCGGCTCCAATCGTAGACTAGCAATCACATAGTCTGTATCCATGTCAGAAGGTAAGACTCCCAAACTAAGGCTAGTAAACTGCTCTAGCAACTCATGTTCCCAGACCATCATATACGATACCATCCCAAGGCTCTTCCTACTCAAAGCATCAGCTATAACATTAGCCTTACCTAGATGATAAAGTATCTCACAATCATAGTCCTTCAGAAGCTCTAGCCATCTTCTCTGTCTCATGTTCAGTTCCTTCTATGAGAATAGATACTTATGGCTCTTGTGGTCGATAAATATCTGAAATTTCCCTCTATACAAGTAGTGGTGCCATGCCTTCAATGCAAACACTACTACTGCGAACTCCAAATCATGGGTCAGATAGTTCTTCTTATAATCCTTCAGCTGTCTGGATCCATAAGCAACTACCCTCCATTTTACATCAATACACAGCCCAATCCCTGATGCGAAGCATCGGTATACACTGAAAATCCTCCTGAGCTAGTAGGGATAGTAAGAATTGGAGCGGTGGTCAATCGACTCTTTAACTCCTGAAAACTCTTCTCACAATCCTCATTCCACACAAATGCTACACTCTTTCGAGTGAGACGTGTCAACGGAGCAGCTAACTTCGAAAATCCTTCTACGAATCTCTGATAGTATCCTACTAAACTCAAGAAACTCCTTATCTCAGTGACTGTCCTCGGTTGTTCCCACTGAACTACACCCTCAATCTTGGATGGATCCACTGATACACCATCCCTTGACACAACATGTCCCAAAAACAAAATCTGTGACAACCAAAAATCACACTTATTGAGTTTAGCATATAGCTTCTACTCTCGTAAAGTCTGCAACACAATCTTGAGGTGTCTCTCATGCTCTTCCTCAAATTTAGAGTATACCAAAATGTCATCATTGAAGACGATAACAAACTGATCCAGATATGGCTTGAACACATCATTCATCAAAGCCATGAAAGTTGCAGGAGCATTCGTCAATCCGAATGGCATAACCAAAAACTCATAATGGCCATATCGGGTCCTAAATGTTGTTTTGGGCATATCTTCTCCTCGAACTCTCAACTGATGGTACCCAGACCTCAGATCAATCTTAGAAAAGACTTGCGCTCCCCGGAGTTGATCTAACAAATCATCAATGTGTGGAAGGGGATATCTATTCTTGATGGTTGCCTTATTCAATAATCGATAATTTATGCACAATCGAAGGCTTCCATCCTTCTTCCTTACAAACAAAATCGGTGCTCCCCAAGATGAAACACTCGGTCGGATAAAACCCCTGTCCAACAACTCCTCTGACTGTCGCTTGAGCTCCTCCAGCTCAACTAAGGTCATGCAATACGGTGGTTTCAATATAGGTTCAGTACCAAGCACCAAATCTATACAGAACTCTATCTCTCTGTCTAGTGGTAATCCTGGCAATTCATCTGGAAAGACTTCTGGGAATTCACTAACCACAGGAATATCTTCTAACTCTAAATGTACCTTATCCGTATCAACCACGTACGCAATGAAACCTTCAACATATTCCTCTCTTAGTCAAGATAGTACATTATCAATTATAATCATAACTACTATTTTTATTTCTTCTCATCAAACTTTACAACATATTTCTCAGGGTTAGGAAACATAACTGTCTTAGCATAACAATCTAAAATAGCATGGTTTGACGATAACCAATCCATCCCTAAGATTACATCAAAATCACTCATACTTAACAATATTAGGTTGGCTGTCATATCCTTTTCCCCTACTTTTAACTAGCAATGGTTCAACACATACTCCAATAGCTGATTATTATCCATAGGCATACTAATCAACATCATCCTACTCAAAGGTGTACGCTCTACATACTTTGCTAGTTTACATGCAAATGAAGGCGATACAAATGAGTGCGTGGTACCAGGATCAATTAACACATGTGCTTCTAAATCATAAATCAGGATGTGACCTCTAATCACATCTGATGAAGCATCAGTTGTCCCCTGGTCTAAGGCATGTACTCGTCCTCGTCTCATTACCTATTTCCCCTTCTCCTCTATCGTCGCTCTCCTCCTCGACGTAGACATATCAACTGGAGCTTTCTCTGGCTCCCTGCCCTTCTGTGGTGCAATCTCAACCATCTCTGTGCAAACTCTAGCAATATGCCCTGGTTTCCCACACCAAAAACACATAATAGGACTCATCGGACAAAGTCTACCACCATGGTATCTACCACATCTACTGCACTAATCAATAGTAGGCCTTGGTCCTCCAATCATAATGCCCTTTGTCGGAGCTATAGCCGGGTATGTAGGAGGTCTAACTGGTCTCTTCGCACCTCCTCTATCCGTGGTCTCTTACCGGAGAGTCTCCTCTCTCCTCGATAACTGAAATCTCTATCTCCAATCGGCCTCTTCCTATCCTTCTCTCGACTCTGACTGATCTTCTCGAACTTAGAACATTCCTTTCATAGTCCTGCTCACATTATTACGCCCTGCACACTGCCTCATCATATGTACCAATATCCACTGGTACCAATCTAGACTGTAGCATCGATCTAAGTCCATCTATAAATCTGTGGACCTTCCTAGTCTTGCTGTATATGGTATCGGGGTCATACCTTCCCAGGGCTAAAAATCTAGTCCCGTACTCATCCACTGAAACACTTCTCTGGCTTAACCCCAAAAATTCAGCCTGCAGCATCTGATGTGCCGTATCTGGAACAAACTGCTTTCTAAAGGCATCTAAAAATATCTCCCAACTAATCTCAGTGTATCGGGCGCTCAATATGGGTCTGGTGGACTTCCACCAATGCTCTTTCATCCCCTTCAGTAAGAACGCAGCAAATGCGACCATCTCTAAAAGTCGTACATTAAAAGAATCCATACAACTTCTTTATCTCTCCAATCAACTCCTCAGCAGCAACTAGGTCCTTGACCCCTCTAAAAGATGGAGGTTCGAGCTTCTGGAATTGTTGTAATCTATCTAAATCACACCCGTATCCCAATCCACTACTAACCTGAACTGGTGGGGGTGTAGGAGTATCTGCAGCCTGTGGCATCTCAGGTGCAGGCGGTATACGTGTGTCAGGTGCAACTACCTCTCCTATCGTAGTCTCTGCATCCTGTCCCTATCTACCTGGCCTAGTCTGTACCAGTAACTCCACTATCATCTCTAGGCTACGCTCAATCCGCGTGAAGCATGCCTTAGTAGTCTCTGGTACCTCAGTCTACCAGTAGTCTCATCTCGGGTCTTTGGCCTACCTCTATGGCCTCTAGCCCTACCTCTCACCCCTCTAACACGGCTAGTATTAGCCATATAGACTAAAATTCCAGCATTCAAAACCTTAAATTAGTCTGATTCCCATCTTGTATACATAAATGTAACTAAACAAAGCACAGTAATATGGGGTACACTTTCCTAAACTAATACCGACTCACATCAGACCAACTAAGCTCCGATACCATTCTGTCACGACCTCCTTCCGTGACTGACCAAAAATCACTAGAAAATGTTTTCCTTTTTACTTACCTTTCTCTTCACCAACAGTTGGGCTGTGATTCGGTATTAGTCGTCTCATTCATACTCTCCTTATCACATCACACATACATGTCATCATAAATATCTTTTGACTGTACGTACATATTTCTCATAAGTAGATTTATTTACATTAACAGAATTACATCCCGAAATATTACAATTGTGTACATCATTGTGCTTATACATTGTTCAAATACAAAATAGTATGCAATGTGTATACCTTTAACGAAATGGGAAATGGCAACGGACAAAAGAAATGCTATACTTCAGCCGGACTCAATCTATTGAGGATAATCTGTAGAGAGGGGAAAATAAAGGGGGATGAGCAAACAACGTGCTCAGTAAGGAAATCAGCCAAGCAAGTCGACGTCTACACTATCTATGAAAATAATGCTTTACCTTTCCTTCTCTCATCTCAAAAGCATGAATCAAAACTGATATAATAGTAGTACAGAATAAATCTCATGTACTTAAAATCATGTTGGGTTATCAAATATAGGCATTCATGCAAAGCAGTGCATCTTTACAATTTTGGAATACCTTTATAGAATTCATGCAATTTACATATAAATCACAGTAAGTATGGCAATTCATAACACAACACAATCATCAGTTTTTGACCCATCTCTCTCAGATCTAACCATATCATGAAAACAAGTGATATATCATGCGAGACTCAGTGGCTAAATGCAATACTCTCATGGACTATGGCCATATTCTATAATGGTGAAATCCCAGGCAACACAGATCTCGGTGTGCGGGTTATCACTGCTGTAACGGGAGGGGGGTCAGTCTATCACAACTGCCAGTTATATACTCCTCGACTTCACAACACCATAAAACACATAGTATAGTGTACTCCATACCACTCGCACGGTACAACGTACATCCGTGGACCCTCTCCTCACGGTCGGGGTGCCTGCCATAGGTCTTAGCCATCACACCAAGGAAATACATCATAGTCGGGGTGCTTGCCATAAGTCTTAGCCCTCATACTATGGAAAATAAATGCCACATCTCTAAATCCACATGTAAACATCTCAACAGTGTGACACTCAGTCTACATGGAGGAAATCGTCACGGTTTTTCTATAACATGTCTTATATATCATGTAAAAACTACAGTGCGCATCTTGAGTGTGACTCACAATCAACACTCCGCCTCTTAAACACTGTGTATGCATCTCAAAATATCAAACACTAGTGTGAGTAACCTCTAGCACTAGGTTAATGCATAATTCTCTTTTCAAATCAAGTACGAGTTATCGTCCATTACCATATCAAGTATAAATCATTAAAAGTCGAGTACGAGCAAAGTTCCAAGTACTCTATCATGTAAAACTGAGTATGAGCATAGTTCCCAATACTCTATATGCATCAATCACAAACTCAGTACGAGCATTGCTCCTAGTACTCTAATATGCATAAATCGCATTTAAAATCAAGTACGAGTATATACTCAAGTACTTTATGATACATACTCAAAATATAGTGCGAGTATCCTCTAGAACTTATGGTTTTCACACAAAACCAGATAGATGGCTTATTCAAATCATAATTCACTCAATTCAAATCAAATTGGCACTCAAATGTGTTGTTTTCGCATAACTAGGAAAACATTAGCCATTCTATCATGCAGCTCATGCATTTTGGGTCATAACATGCTTATAAGGTATTTGCACCCTATTTTTGGAAAAATGACACTTATTCTCATTTATTTCTATCACAACAACATGTTTCTTTAAGGGAATTCATATAGAGTATAATATCAAAACTCTAATTCACATATACGTGTAGCCATCTCTAGCTACTCACGAAATTCCCTTACCTCGGATCACCTCAAGTGGCCTCTCTTCCTTGTTTCTGCTTACTGTTGCAGTCTGATCAACTTCCCATGTAATGTTTGAAGTTGTTATAATTATTGGTATTAGTATATCGCTCTATACTCATTTCATTTGCCAAATCTCAATTTAGTACATCATTTTAATGATTTTCTCCCCAATATGGTATTATACCACATTTTCCATATAACTATATTTATTTCTCCTTATTTCCAATATATGCATTTCATAAGATTAACTCATAATCTTTCATACATGCATATTCTATCATTAAATCAATGTTAACACTATTTACTCATCATTTCCTTATTTTCTCACCAATATCTAAGTCTTGGTAATTTTTCATTATCAAAGTGTTTCCAACCAATCAAACATGCACTTATCAACTCTCCAATATACCTAGTTTAACATATATCAAAGTGGTGTATTGAATCTTACCTAGTTAAACTTTCCTTCCTTTGTCACCAAAATGGTAAAATCCTCCTTGCTCTTGAAACCTTTGATCTCAATCTCTTGTTTCCAAGAATGTTGTTCTCTTCTTTGTCAAGAACAACTTTGCTCACTTATACCTCACTCAAAACTGAATACAAACTGAAGTTTCCTAGCTTAGAAATGTTAATTTACACTTTTGCTCTTGAATAGAATAGTTTCTCTCGTGCAAACTGAAGTGCAGAAGTCTAGTATTTATAGAATTATCTCTATGAGATCGATCTGTCCTCCAATGAAATCGATCTGCCATGCACATTTTTCTCTCGAAACTGACCTTCAGGCTTAATGAGATTGATCTACTCCTAGCATGAGATCGATCTGCTCTTGCATGAGATCGATCTGCTCTTGCATGAGATCGATCTGTTGCAAGTCATTAGCTTAAGGAGATCGATCTAACCCCATTGGAGATCAATCTACCTTGTTCCATTGCTCTTGTTGGAACATTTTTGGCTCTTCCAGATCGATCTCTCATCCCATGAGATCGATCTCTCATTCTTATTTTCCAGATTTATTGCAATTTTCTGTAGTAACTTACACCAAATTTCATTTATTTTGCTGCCATAGTCATTTTCTCATCCAATTACCTTTAAGGCTTTAAAATGACATCCATTCATACTTTATACACATTAAAACTTGTGTGCATTCATTATATAGCCAAAGGTATACAATCTAAACCCAAATGAAAGTATAAAACTCATGCAACTCATTCCATTTTACTATTACATTAGCTTTTAATTTACTTAACCATCCATTTTTCATTCCATCCACATTTACCACTTCAAAACATCTATTCCTCATAATTTATATCATTTGTGACCTACTCATATATCACAATCTCATAAAGGTTACATATTACAAAAATGCGGATCTTACATGCTGTGAGTCAACATCCAATACATCTCTCATCCATTTATAGTTTAATAATTTCATTACAATTAAAGTAGAATAGAAACTAGACATTTATATAAAAGTACGGAAGCGTTGACATCAATTTCTATTATATACATCCCCCAAAATACAAAATACAAACTTTACTATGAATTAATTTATAGGATACAAAATTTTTCTCATCACAAGTGTATACCTCTTTGTATTACTAGATGACTAGAGAAAACACGATAGCAGGGACAACTGCAGTGTACTCACTACTGCGTAGTATCTGTGGAGGAGAAATAAGGGGGTGAGCTAACACTCTCAGTAAGGAAAATATGAAAGCAGGTAGATAACTACACTATAGACATGCTTAAAATACATATATGTTCATTTTCCTTATAAAGCAATATGCATGTTCTTTAAAACAACTTCCATCAATGCGAAACTGTTAATTCGCTAGATAGGTATATGCATATTCACACAGTATCACACAGCATAATCTATTCACATAGTATCACACATAGAAAATGCTTTACACTTTGTAAATCAATTTATATTGAGACATAAATCATGGGTTATCACATCCCCAGACACACAACAAGGGAAAAAATATGTCACCTCACACAGTAGTGACAATGTCGTATCACACAGACACATAAAAGATTTATAACCATAGTCGGATTCCAGGCTATATTGATCAGGTGTGCGGGAACCCTACGCTTAGGCAGGCAGATCAACATCCCTTCAGCTCATACTCAAATCACAGCACATCGTACCCCATGGCTAACGCTCACGGTACATCGTGCTCCCGTGGATCCTTATCACCCATTTTCGTTGTCCCAAAATCTCATGCGAACAGGTCAGTGCAATACACACAGCAGTACACGACGGCTCTAGCACGGTTTTGTACTCATCACACCACATTCACAAACCACGTGTGAGTAAGTCAATGCAAGACACACAGCAGTACATAATGGCTCTAACACAGTTTTACTCAGCACACAGCACAATCATAAAAACCTCGTGCGAACAACTCATCGTCAGACACACAACATACCTGAGGCATCGAGCACGGTATTACCAGGAAATTACATGCGAGCATAGTCAGAGCAAGACACACAGCAATACTCGAGGGCTCTAGCATAATTCCTAAAATCTAATGCGAGCATCTCGAGTGGAACACACAGCATCACCCGAGGCATCGAGCACTCTTTTACTTTTCTCAAAATTCCCTTAAAAATTTCGTGCAAGTAGGGTCGGTCCATATACCACTGCCCCTCAAGCTCTAGCACGGTTTCACACAGAAAAGAAATATAAGGG
Source organism: Firmiana major (assembly GCA_033439115.1). Classification (NCBI taxonomy): domain Eukaryota; kingdom Viridiplantae; phylum Streptophyta; class Magnoliopsida; order Malvales; family Malvaceae; genus Firmiana; species Firmiana major. Next base: position 38,259,832 of record CM065909.1, read on the forward strand.
GCTCTTTGTATAGTCATAAGTGAGAGGGTAAATCTCCCTTCAATCGCTTATTAGAAACATTTCAAGCACATGGTTAAATCGGGAGCTCGGGAGCCTGTCTATTATTAGTCTTTCTCAAAACGTTTGCAAAAAATTCTTTTCATGACAATCATAGAAGTCATGCATCTCATACTTATAGACTATTTCTCATACGTAGTTTTCACCTAGATATATCAATATTTATACACTTATCGCATACATTTGCACACAGCAGGTAGGAAAACATACATATAGCTATCTCTAATAGCTCGTATAAGTCATTTACCTCGAATCACGCTTGAATCATTTTCCTTCGATTTCCACTTCTCGTGATCCATCCTATCTACTCCAATTATATCCTTTAGAGCTGAAATTGTGTATTACACACATCTGTATATTGTCATATATTGCATTTCACTTGCATGATGTTTAAATCAATGCATTAGGCTATTTATATCTCATTTGGCCTCGTTACACCATTATCGGACTTTATCCTTTCATAAGTCTATCTCGAGTATATAACTCATTTTCGAGAATCTCTCAGACTCCTCGAGTCTATTGATTCGTATTAAATTGGTATTAAGTTTATATTACCTCAAGTTCGTTATTTCACTTCATTGTGGCATTTCATCGTATACCACATATACTCATTTTCAGCTATTTTCATTTCTATCATATGGATTTTACCAAACTATCATACAATCATGTATATATGCTTAATAACATCTATTCCTGCTTAAATCATTATTAAATCCATGCCTACTCAACTTTCTTATCTTTTTCACATATCACCATGTATAGGTCATGGAGATCAAGCATGTTCTAAGATGTTTCAACCAACAATATATACACCAATCAACTCATAAAATTGTATAGCTTAACATACATGAGATTAGTGCATTGAAATCTCACCTAGCTTGACTTTTCTCTTTTTAGCTGAATTTAGAGAAATCACCTTGTTTCCTTCAATCAAACAGTTTCACCACTTGTTTTTGGGCTAAGTTGTTCTCCTCTCCACTATGAACAATTTTGCTAAACCAACTCCTCTCAATTTTGTATGAAAAGTGATGGTTTCCTATGGTGAAAAGCTAGGTTACTTTACTTAGAATGGAAGGTTTGATGTTTCTCCCGTGAAATACAATCAACAGCTCTATTTTATAGAAATTACATTGATGAGATCGATCTCCATAAATGAAGGATCGATCTGCATCTGTTTTTACCCTTCCTGCATTGAGTTTTCAAGCTATGGAAATCGATTTGTCGAAGAGCATGAGATCGATCTTACCTAGGCTGAGAGCTTCACATATTGATCTGGTAGGGTAATGAGATCGATCTGCTCCTTGTCGAGACATAATGAGATCTATCTGCTTTGAGGATGAGATCGATCTTGGCTTGGCAGAGACTTAATGAGATCGATCTAGCTTAAACTTAGGATCGGTTGCCTTCTTCAAAATGCCCTTAAGATCGATCTCCCTTGCATTAGAGATCGATCTCCCCTTGCTCTGTAGCCATACTTAGCCAATTTCATCCTAAATTCTCAATGTTAACTTCATTTCCATTTACCTCACTACTCATTTTGCATTCAATACACATTTATCACTTTAAAATGATCATTTCTTATTATTCATATTTAGTGAAACTTGCGTGTACATCACAAACTCACATAACAAGTGTGTACATCGTATTTACATACCTTACACCTCTTACGATTCACATTACATTCACAATGTATACTTAGGGAACCATAAAGGTTACATATGAAAATACGGGTCTTACAACATATCGATTCCCTTTTATGTTCTTTAGTTCGGCCAATTATATAGCCTTCAAATTTTAACATTTCTTTCCTAATTCCAATACCTAAATTATTCCTTACATAATCTTATTTGAACTACTAAACTACCATAGGCCATAATTTAAGCCACTAACACCAAAATAGTTAAGTTGGTAGAGACCCCTAATCTAGGATCCTATGTGATCCTTTCATCTTTAACCTCTAAATCCACTTCAATTTCATTCAATTTCATATTATTATTTATCCCTCACTTAACCCTAAATTAAACAACATTATAACCCTAAAACATTATCAAAACCAAAAACCTAAATTGCATTTACTAATTGTTCCAAATTAATCATCAATATAGTTCAATAATCCAACATATCAATTCATCAACAAGCATTAATCCCAAATCAATTTAACACTTCCTAACCCATTTCTTCTCCTCGTACCAAAAACACAAATCAAACCTCCAATGTCTAGGCTACAATAAGACATCGAATATAACTTTAATTTACTTCAAGCAGCAACCTACATTAATCTTAAAACATCAAAACTAAATATTAGACTTACCTCACTTAAGGACAGTTGTTGTCCTAAATTCTTCCTTCGCCGATTGCACTTTCCTTGAGACACCAAAAAAATACCAAAAAATATATGTTGAATTCCTCTCATAAACGAAGAATAAATCTTAAGGACTAAGGTCTAACACTAAGCCTAACCTAGTTAAAAAATCCTCCTTTCTGGCTCTCTGTTTCTCGCCTATGCTAAGACCCTTTCTCTTTCCTTTTCTGTTTTAGACACGAAAATGAGGAAGATGATGGCTAAGGTTCTGGAATTTATAAGGCTTATTATCCATTATTAATAAGAGATAAATTGCATGGTGGTGGTTGGTAAAATTTTAGCAAATACTCTAAGAATTAAACTAACAAAATAAACTTAGTATTTTAGTGGGGTTAGGTAGGCTTAATGTTGGCTGATTACATTTTAGTTTTTCTAGCCCCCTTTTGACAATTTTTACATGACATTTCCTTCAAGAATTGCTCACCTTTTAGGTCCTTTATAAGCCTTGTATATTGTCCCAAAATGTCATGAATTAATTTTATAAATTTCTAATGCATTCAACTTAGTTATACCACTTAGTACTACTCGTATTTTGCTAAATTTGCTGATCAATTTTAGCCTTTTATTCCAACCACTTATCCATCATTTTATTCCTCATTTGAACTCTTAAAAATCATATTTAGGCTATAGCTTCATCATAATCAAATGTCAAATTAAATTGGAACTTGGAATGACATTAAGCCTCTTAATTGCTTGGTTTAGCACCAATGTGTATAAGCTGTTTTGTAAGCTTGTGATTAGCCCTCATCCTTATCAATTTATTTAGTTTCTTCCCTCCAAATACTCTTGAAGCCTTGTATGTGTCATGTAAAACAAGTTTTCCATTTATTGGATTGTATACAGTTGTATTCAGCATGCCTTTGTACTATTCTTCCTTTAGCGTTTCAAATTCTTACCTTACTGCCTTATATAATTTTAATTCCCTCATTCATCTTCAATTAAATCTTAATTCATGCCATATGCCTTAGTCACCATACACTTACAAAATCATAACATTACTTAGGCTTTATATAATGCATTACTTTGCTAATTTAAGGAGTTTCATTCATTCCCTAAGTCATGATTCATCCAATAAGTCTTTATTCCTCATAGATCTCATGCTCATCATGATTGTGAATTCGGTCCTACATTTACAAATGTAAGATCTCATTAGGAATCTCACTAATTCATAGAATTTACCTAAGAAAGGAAATTAGAATTTAGGGGTTCTCACATCCTACCTCTTTAGGAATTTAGTCCTCCAAATTCTTTCAAGTTCGTTAAAAAAGGTAAGGCTACTTTTCTCTCATGAGGCTTTCTAGCTCCCAAGTAGCTTCCTTCATCAAATGATGTTACCAAAGAACCTTAACTAATGGAATAGCCGTCGATCAAAGTACTTTCTCTTTTCTATCCAATATCTAAATAGGTTGCTCGATATAACTCATATCCCCTTGAATGTCTACTGGTTCATACTCGAAGACACGTGAGGGATCCGGATCATATACTTCCTAAACATGGAGACATGGAAGATATTGTGTACCTCAAAAAGTTACAATGGTGCAACATCCCCAACTCTCTCCAAAATCTCAAATGGACTTATGAAGTGAAGGCTCAACTTTCCTTTCTTCCCAAAGCGCATGATACCCTTATTCAGAAATACCTCAGAAAATATTAAATCCCTAACTTGAAACTTTATAGGTTTTCTGTACACATCAACTACTGCCTCTGAGCTGTACGAAATATGTCACATATGATCTTAATACCCTCATATGCCTACTCAAGAAGCTTTGGAGCCAAAAGTTTCTTGTCACCCACTTTTTCTCAAGCCACCGGAGATTGACATCACCTACCATACAAGGCCTCGTAAGGTATCATCACAATGCTGGCATGAAAACTATTATTATAGACGAACTCAGTTAGTGGCCAATAATCATCCTATTAACCCCAAAAATCAAAAGTACACACCCTCAACATATGCTCTAAGTTTTGAATAGTCTCCTCTGACTGACTGTCTGTCTAAGAATGATAGGTAGTGCTTAGATTCAGCTGAGATGCTATAGCCTCCTAAAAATGTTCCAAAAATATTGATGTAAACCATGAATCTCTATTTAAAGTAATGCTCACAAGAGCCTCATGCAGCCAAACTACCTCTCTGACATATAATTCTGCCAACAAACTCAAAGAATTAGTACTCTCAATGGCAAGGAAGTGGATTGTCTTAGTCCTTAGAAGACCCATAATGAAACCATTGTGATATACCCTCATTTCCAATTAGGAAATGGTTAAGGCTGGAATAGCCCTACTAGCTTTTGGTACTCGATCTTTATCTGCTGACATACAAAACATTAGCCACAAACTCTACCACGTCTTTTTTCATGCCAGGCCACCAATACACAATGTTTTTCGGGTGCATAATGTACCGTGAACTGTAGGCCTCTTTCAAAATCTGTCGTGTTAGGGTATCATCTCTTGGAACACAGATTCGACCCCTAAATCTGAGCAAACCATCACCACTGATCGAAAAGTCTGACTGCAAGTTCTGGTCCATCAGACTAACCATATCCAATAACTTTTGCTCATTCCTCTAGCCCATCCTGATATGATCTATAATACTTGGCTCAATCTGTAAGCTAACCAATAAACAATCCTCCACAAACTCAACACTGATATTGAGCTCGAAACTACTCTAATAATTTCCACTCTTTAACCATCACAAATGACATCTTTTTCCTACTCAAAGCATCTGTCACTACGTTCACCTTGCCTAGATGAGACAAGATCTAGCTGTCATAATCCTTAAAGAGCTCCATCCACTGTCTTTGTCTCATATTATGCTCTTTCTGATCGAACAAATACTTTAAGCTCTTATGGTCAGCGTAAATCAGGAATCTCTGGTTATACAAGTAATGCCACTAAATCTTAAAAGCACGCACCACAGCGGCTAACTCCAAATCATGGGTAGGATAGTTCTTCTCGTGGTTCTTAAGCCGACAAGAACTGTAAGTAACTTTGCATGAACACAACTCAAACCCTACAGTGAGGCATCATTATATAGTGCAAAACCCTGGGATCCATTCAGTATGGTCAGGACTGGTGTTGAAGTTAATCTCTGTTTAAGCTCCTGAAAGCTATGCTCACACCTATCAGACCACTCAAACTTGACATCCTTCCATGTGAGCCAAGTCAACATTGCAGCAATCTTGGGTAAACCCTCAACAAAGCATCGATAATACTTTGTAAGTCCCAAAAAATTTGAATCTCTGTAACATTCATCGATCTCTCACTAGAGTATTGCTTCAACATTAGATGGATCTACTGACATCCCGTCCTTAGGTATTATGTGACTTAGGAATACAATCTAATTCAGCTAAAACTCACATTTATCTAACTTTTGATATAATTATTTGCCTTTAAGACTCTGTAGCACAATCCTCAAATACTACTCGTGCTCCTATCAGGACTTGGAATATACCAATATGTCATCAGTAAAAACAATTAAAAACTAATCCAAGTACTAAATGAACATTTCATTTATCAAATTCATAAACACTGCAGGGGCGTTCGTTAGACTAAAGGGCATCACAAGGCACTAATATTGGCCATATCGTGACCTAAAGGTCGTTGTAGGAATATCCACTTTCCTAATCCTCAATTGGTGATAACCCGAACTCAAATCAATCTTAAAAAACATTGTGGTCCCTTGTAACTGATCAAATAAATCATCGATCCTAAGAAGGGGATGCTTATTCATCATGATAACTTTATTCAACAACTTTTAATCAATTCATAGTTGGAGACTATTATCCTTCTTCCTCAGAAATAATATCGAAGCTCCTTATGGAGACACATTAGGCTTGTTGAAACCCTTATCCAATAATTCATATAACTGTGTCTTCAACTTCTCTAACTCAACAAGCACTATACAATAGGGAACCGTAGAGATGGGCTGAGTTCCAAGCACTAAATCAATAGTGAACTTGAGCTTTATCTGGTGGTAACCACGATAACTCATCCAAAAATACATCTAGAAACTCACAAACCATTAGTATATCTTGTAGATCAGGATGCCCCCCTTCTTAGTATCTTGGACGAAAGTAATATAACCTTCACATTCCAACAATCATTATTAGACTTTACAAAACACAAAAATCATTCTTTCATTCCTTATTAGCAAAACATAATCAAACCTATCAGGTAAGGAGAAGGTTACAATCTTGGTGTAGCAATCTAAACTCACACGATTAGTTGCTAAGCAATCCATGCCTAAGATAACATCAAAGGCATACATATCCAATAAAACTATATCTTCTAACTTTACCTTGTCTCTCACATTTATCACACAATTCTTGTATACTAAATCTATCATTTGACTCTCTTCATAGGTGTGTTGAATGCAATAAGTGACTTAGGGTTTCAAGCTATACATGCAAAGTATGAGCAAAATGTGTTGCTACAAATGAGTGTATAGAGTCAGGGTCAAATAAAACATGAGCTTCATTATTACAGACAAGAAACTTACACTTCATAGTCTCTATAAAGGCATTGGTTGTCTCCTTGTCCAAAATGAAGACATGCCCCTAAGTTACTACCTTCTTCCTTTTCTCCACTGTTATGGTCTTGGTGTTAGATCATGATGTCTAGCTCTCAAAATGGTCTTGGTGGTCTTGGTGAGTTAAACAACCCAAATACTCGAATGACTTCTCTAAACTCATCAACCATTCTTCTGCTTAAACTAGGTTTTGACCTCATTAAATGTTGGAGGATTCAACTCCAAAAAATCTCTAAGCTTAACCACATCCCTATTAGCCCTGTCTTGAACTTTAGGTATTAACTAAGCCTTTGGCTAAGCTATCTATGTATGTGTTTAAGGTAGAAGAGATTGAGCAACCAGAGGAGGTGAAGGCATGAATGGCCATGGAGGTAGGGGTGCTTATGGCTGCAGAGGTGTGAGCACTACCTGAGTGGCATCGGTCGTAAAATTATTTGCCTAAAAATACTGGGTAAACATAACGGTCAGAGAGTCAAAGCCTTGCTCTAGTCTACACTCAAGCCTCGATATATGAAAGTTTGGACTATAAGGCTGCTGATGAGGTGGTTGAGGTGGTTAAGCCTGCCTCTGAGGTTAGCCTCATCTTCCAATCATACTAAAATCAATTCACATTTACCAAAACAGATGGTTAAGTATAACTTTTAGAACTTGTACATAGTTTATATCTAGACAAATACAAACATATGAGATGTAACTCTAATCTAACTTCCTACACTAACACGTTCTAAACAACTCTCACTCTAATACCAATAAATTTATAATGACTCGAAAGTATGGAAAAGTCAAACTAATTTTTTTATTTTTCTTATCGTTGTCTACGCTTAATGTAGTTTACCGATTAATTTAATTAGTTAATCCTAATAATTTATTATTAAACATTTTAACCCGTGGTCTCAATCGATTAATTAGTGTTACATTTAATCCATAATTGAATCTCAATATCCTTACATATATTAACTCATGCATCATTGGTAGAAGCATTAATTAAAGACGATAACTAACATTCCATAACTTAGATTACATCCTATAAGTAACATCTTTCATAAGTACAAACATATATTTGTGCATACAACCGTCTGGAAATAAATAATGAAATAGGAGGTATATATCTTGCATAATACAAAAGCTAGCTTGGGGAGCTCGTATCCACTAGCCTAAGATGTGTACTCCGCTAGTCACTGTAAATAATCTGAAAGTGGAGGAGGTGAGCTTTTTACGCCCAAAAATAAATGCATTCAAATTCCTTATAGTATTAAATAATTTTCAAAATATCATGATACAGTTTAGCAATATATGCATTCAAATTTTCAAAACACACATTTTCGAAATCATAAGTATTCAAACAAACATAGCATACGATCATACTATCACATAAAAGGTTTGAATGAAATTTCAAAGGTTCACATCATAACTTTCATGTAATTTTTTAATAAAGCTTTCTAATCATTCTTTTAAATGGAGACTAGGCAAGGTCCCTATAGACATCATGCAAAGTTCAAATGTCCCTGACAGAGGGAGAATAGTACCTATGGCCAAGGTAAGGAGGGAACCAAAATAGTCATGCGAAATTGGAACGGTTTAATGAAATGGCATCTTCTAGAGCACTCATTGATATAGCAGCCACTAGTAGTAAGTTCACGTGATCAAACAAACGAATCAGAAGAAGTTTGATTAAGAAGAGGCTTGATAAGGCTTTATGCAACTCTACCTGGAGACTTTCCTTCCCAAAGGCTATTATTTCTAATCATCCTCGTACCTATGGTGATTATTGCCTGATCTTATTGAAGTTGCATAGCTCCTTTTCAAGTAAAAAGAGTTGTGACCTTTTCATTTTGAAGTAGTATGGCAAAACCATGAATATTCAATAGCTTGCTAAGTGAATCTTGGCTACATGATATGCAGCTTCATGATAATTTAGTGCAGTTCTAAAATAAAGTGAAGGACTGGAAGTTTAATGTGTTTAGAAACGTTTTTCAAACAAAGCCTTCTCTTCTAGCTCGTTTGGTTGGTGTTCAAAAAGTATTAGAGTCTCACCCGAATCCTTTTTTATTTCAACTGAAGTAGGAACTTTCTACTGAATATGATAAAGTCCTTATACAAGAGAAAATAATTTGGTTTTAGAAGTCAAGATCAGAGTGGATTCAGCTTGGGGATCGTAACATAAAATTCTTTCACACTACCATAATTATATAGTAAAATCAAAATAAAATACTAGCTTTAAAGACTAACGAGGGTAATTAGTGTACAAACTAAGATAGTTTGAAACAAATGGCTGTTGAGTTTTTTTCAGAATATTTACATAGCATCTTCATTGTGTGCTCCAGCTGCTGTAAGATGTCCTAAGTTACAGTTTTCTTTTAAAGAGCACCAATTACTTGAGTTGTGTTCAATCCCACAAGAGGTTGAGATTTTAAGGCTTTGATGTCTATGCCAAGGATTAAAATAGCGGCCGCGATGCGGCATTGTGGCTATTTTTTCTCAGTAGCGGTGGAGGCCGCCACCATTTTCTGAGATATAACGGGTGTGAAAAAATTTCACACCCGTAACAGCCAGAAAAAATCGTGAAAACGGCGATAACGGTCCGTTACCGCCGCTATCCTCCGTTACCACCAAATCCCGTTCTGTTCTGTTTTTATAAAAACAGACTCAACTCAACTATAAACCACAACCCAATTTGCAAAAAAATCACAAACGCCAAACAAAACCACTGCCACAGTCTACAGCCACACAACCAAAACCACAGACCTACAGAAGCCACAACACAACAGTCAGACAGAGGAAAAACAGCAAGCAACCACACACAACAAACAAACAGATGTAAACAACTAAACATCAAACAACTGAAAATAAATTAAAAGTGTAAAGGCTGAGCGAGGAGTGAGGAGAGGACAGATCGGGATCTATGTAGACCCGATCTGTTAAAAACAGGGGAGGGGGGAGCAGATGCGGGCTTTGTAGAGGCCCTGTTGTTCGGCGGTGAGCTTTCTGGTCTGGTGGTGTGCTGAGGGAGAGAGGTGCTCTGATCTGGTGCTGTGCTGAGGGGCGATCGGGTGCTGTCTCTGATGTCTGTGAGGGTGAGAGAAGTCGATCGGTGAGTCAGGGAGTCAAGGACGGTGAGAAAGAGGCCGGTGGGGAGTCGATTGGTTACCGTTAAAAACTACTGACACAGAGGACGAATGATGAAGGGAGGGCCGCTGCTGAGCCGATCGATTTGGCTGAGTGAGATAGGATGGCTGGCTGTCTGGGTTGGGAACGTTAGGTGGGTTGGCCGGTTGGATGGCCAGGAGCTTGGCTCAGGCTGGCTCTGCTCTCTGGCCTCTGGGTCTGGGTCTGGGAACTAGGAACTGGGAAAAGGAAACAGAAAGCATGAAAGAAGACAGAACAGAAGAAGACGATCTGAGGGAGAAAAGGACGGAACGACAGTGATCTGGCAGGGGGGTTAGCAAGGTGACTAGTGGTGGGTTAGGTTAGCAGGGTAGGTTAGGTTAAAATAATTAATTAATATAAATTTTTTAATTATTATAAATTTTTAGTAAATAATTTGTAATTAATAATTTTATATTAAATATTTAATAATTATTTAAAAATGTTTAGTAATTATTTTAAATTAGTATAATTAATACAATTTCTTAAAGAATTAGTATTAATTAATAATTTTTCAAGTCAATATTTAATAAATAATTAAAAAATGTTTAATAATTAGCTTAAATTAGTATAGTTTTTTACTATTTAATTTTTTAATTAGTATAATTTTTTAATTAGTATAAAGTAATACAAATTTTTAAGGAGTTTGTTTTAATTAATAAATTTTTAAGTAAATATTTAATAATTATAACCAAAATGTTTTGTAATTAGCTTAAATTACAATAATTTTGTAGTAGTTCACTTTTTAATTAGTATAATTTTTTAATTAGTATAATTAACACAATTTTTTTAAAGAATTAGTATTAATTAACAATTTTTAAAGTCTATATTTAAAAAATAATTAAAAAATGTTTAATAATTAACTTAAATTTGTATAGTTTTTTAGTAGTTAATTTTTTAATTAGTATAATTAATACAATTTTTTAAAGAATTAGTATTAATTAATAATTTTTAAAGCCAATATTTAATAAATAATTAAAAAATGTTTAATAATTAGCTTAAATTAGTATAGTTTTTTAGTAGTTAATTTTTTAATTAGTATAATTTTTTTAATTAGTATAAAGTAATACAAATTTTTAAGGAGTTAGTTTTAATTAATAAATTTTTAAGTAAATATTTAATAATTATAGCCAAAATGTTTTGTAATTAGCTTAAATTAGTATAATTTTTTAGTAGTTAACTTTTTAATTAGTATAATTTTTTAATTAGTATAATTAATAAAAAAAAATTAATGAATTAGTATAATTAATAATTTTTAAAGTCTATATTTAAAAAATAATTTAACAATGTTTAATAATTAGCTTAAATTTGTATAGTTTTTTAGTAGTTAATTTTTTAATTAGTATAATTAATACAAATTTTTAAGGAGTTAGTTTTAATTAATAAAGTTTTAAGTAAATATTTAATAATTATAACCAAAATGTTATGTAATTAGCTTAAATGTTTAGTAATTATCTCAATTTGGGTAAAATTAACATTGTTAATATAAATTTTTTAGTAGATTTTTTAATTGTCAAATTTAAGTTATTAATGTTTAAAAATATAGCACTAAATATTATTATAACTTAAGAGAAAAATAATACTTATATTGAATTTTGATAGTGAGAAAGTAATATTAAATTTTTAATGTAATACAATATTATAGTAAAATATAAAAAATTAATGGTTCAAATTCAATTATTTTTTGATAAATTGAATTTAGTTTTCATTTATGTATGAAGAATATAATATTTTTTTATTCATGTTTATAATTACTTATTTTATAGAAAAAATCAAGCATGCCACCACGTGAGGAGTTTCCAAGTAAAGGAGTAGAAGGGGCGCCAAGTGATGATATCGGTTGATATTTCGGAATACCTGTACCAAATACAAAAGGAATTGTGTCGTGTAAACTTTGTGGGAAAATTATAAAAGGAGGAATAACACGCTTCAATGAGCATATTGCTCATAAGACTGGCAATGTCGCACCATGCCCCAACGTTACCGGTTAGTAATAAATATTATTATTAATTTCTCAATTAAGATTATAAAATTACATTAACATGTACAACTAATTTTTTCTTTTTCTTAACTATATTATTAATAGGCACTGTTAGAGAAAGTATGATGAAACTCCTTCAACAAAGTAAATCAAAGAAATTTAATAACAAAAGGAGAAAAGATGAATTCTTATCACAATTAAGAGGAGAGGATTATGATTATGAAGGGTTCTTGGACGAAGAGGTTGCTACAAGACAAGCTATGCGAGATAGTGTCCAATCACAACCTGAATAGCATATGAGGCAAGAATTTAGGTAAAGAACTGGTGGTTTCAGTAATACTTATGAAGAGGGACGGAGCTCTCACGGCTCAATTAGTGACTATTTTGATAAAAGAATAAAGAAATCCATTCCAACTGACTTGAAATTTTCATTAAGGGGAGCCATACCTGAATTGGTTAGAAACAAGAGTGCAAAGCAACCAAAAGTAAATGATTCTTTTTTAAAGACATTGAGAAGAAATTAGGTGAATCAGTATCTAAATTTTTTATATATGTTCGACTCTCTTTTCAGTTAGCAAACTCTCCATGGTTGCACAATTTAGTTTCTGTAGCAGCAAAAATTGGGCAACATGTCAAACTCCCAACATCTTATGAGGTTTCTGATGTGTATTTGGAGTCAGAGTATAGACAAGTGAAAGAATGGGTTAATGGATTAAAGGTTCATTGAAGTGAATTAGGTGCTACACTGATGTGTGATGGTTGGAAAAACAGTTTGAACCAAATGCATATAATTAATTTCCTCGTTTATTGTAGTAAATGGACCATTTTTTGGAAATCTGTGGATGTCTCTAGTGCTTGTACTAGAGATACTAAATTTTACTACAAACTATTGGATCATGCTGTGGAAGAGATTGGAGAAGAATACATTATCCAAATAGTCACTGACAATAAGGCAGCACTTAAGGCTATTGAAAAAAAAAATTAATGGAAAAAATGAAACATTTGTACTGGACGGCCTGTTCAGCTCATTGCTTAGATTTATGCCTTGAAGATATTGGTAAAAAGTCAAGTGTGGAAAAAGTTTTGGACGAAACGAAGAAAGTGACGTGTTTCATATACAATTACATATGGACGGTTGATTTAATGAAAAAAATATACTCAAGGAAGACAAATACTTCGTCCTGGTCTTACTCGATTTGCCACCCATTTCATCCAATTATAGGAGATAATAAAACACAAACAAGGTTTAAGAGAAATGTTCAGTTCAAAGGTTAGTACTTAGTAATTGGTTTTTAGTTTTTAAATCTAACAATTTTTTTGTGAAATCTTATTCATATTTTGTCACGACCCAAACTACCCAAAAATCAGAGTTAATTTTTCGCGCTTTGTTATTTTCTTACTTAAATTCTTACCTGTCTTCTGATCGTGACCACACTCCACTAATAATTGGGCTGTGCGTCAATGCCAGTCCCACCATTCAATTACCATCTAACTTATTTCTTCTCCAGTCATTTATAATTGTTTACATTATTTATACATCCCCTAAAGTTACTTACAAACATGTTACTATGCTATGCTTATGTAGATACAATATGTACAAGTGTATATACCTTATGTTGATGGGCAGCAGTGGATATCTGGAATGCAGTACTGAGTCGCCTCAACATCTACTGGAGATTATCTGTGGGAGAAAATGAAAGGGGTGAGCACATCAAGCTCAGTAAGGCAATCCTACGAACAAGTAGGTAACCATACTACCTACATGAACGTGGTGCCATGTATAAACCACCCTTTCTCCACACATTTTAAAACAGATGGTATGAGTAATGAAGTTATGTAAAACACATTTGCATGAAAAATTCAACATGCAATTATATTCAAAATCATATCTTTCTCGTTTAAAATTTCACAGTAAAGTCAGGACTCGACCCCTCCTTCGGGTGATCCTGACTCACACAAAATCATGAAAATCCGTTTACATCACATATGGGTTTAAAAAGCATGGAAATAGCATCATGCACATTTAATTTAAAACCCGATTTGATCTCATCAAAATCGTCGACATGCGAGACTAGGCAACATCTGTATATCGGCAATAACCAGGACTGGCCAATATGTGTCCTCGTGAGTCCCTCTAGCTTCACGGATCCCAGTGTGCGAGGTCTCACCCTGATCGGGAACCGCCCGGGAGGTGGGTCAATCCAACCCGTCAGTCTTATCCGATCTCATGCATCCGAAGATGCGGTATCCGAAGATACCCCGTATCACAAAGATACCGTATCCGAAGATACCCCGTATCACAAAGATACCGTATCCGAAGATACCCCACGGTACATCGTACTCCATGCTACTTGCACGGTACATCGTACTCCATGGACCCATATCACTCTAGGTACTCCAGCCCAAATGGTCTGCTTCCCACAGAGAGGTTTTGTTTCTCAATACTCATGCCATGTCTCAAAACGCACGTGCGAGCCTATTAATCGGTGACACGCAGTCTACCCGATGCTCCAAGCACGGCTCATCGCATGTTCTCATAAAATCAGTGCGAGCGATGCTCAACACTCTCATCAAATCAAGCAAAACTGGCAGAGCCCGCTTTACATCCCCACAAGGCCACCAACCTCATCCCTCACTCTCACCCCACCTAAGAGGTCTTTTGAGCCTGTTGGGCTTTTTGGCTGACTCCAAGGGCAGACAGCGCTACTCCACAAATCCAATAAAACTAGTGCGAGCTGGGCTCTAGCACTCTATATGTGAATCACATGAAAATCTTATAAAATCTGGTGCGAGCTAAACTCCAGCACTCTGTCTCAAAAATCATGTAAAATTATGGTGCGAGTTAAACTCTAGCACCCTGTCACGAAAATCATATAAAATCTGGTGCGAGTTAGACTCTAGCACCCATGCATGTAAAACTCTAGTGCGAGCTCTCGCTCCAGCACTAATGCATGCATCACACAAATCAAACATCGTGCGAGCTGAGCTCTAGCACGTCACATGTAAATAAAAACACGTAGGCGGCTCGGTTATCTCCAAATAGTTTTCACAGAAATTACATCGTTTAAGGTATGCAATGCTATGCATTTTTCTTTAAAAGTGAGCCAGCCTACTCATGCATGTGTTAAAATACCTCCAGAACGAGCAGGAACCTCTTGTCCTTGCTCCTCCCAATTTTTCCTAAAGTTGGAAACATTTACCCTTAACAAGGGTATTTTGGTAATTTTACCCATACGGGGCATTAAAATTATTCTTCGACCTCTAGACCCTCCAGAACATTTTTTAAGGACTGCATATGAATTTAAAATTGCGTAAAGTTTACCTCTAGCAGTCCGTAGAATTCCCTTACCTTATTTTCCTGTCGAGTCTGACCTTTTCTTTTCCACTGTTGTCACGTCGCGCAGTCCGTTATGCTCCCAATCAAATGCCCGGAACTGCGTATCAATATTCCTCAGGTCAGTTATTATACAATTTAATTGCATTTCCTATTTTTTGGGTTTAATTTAAATCATTGGGCCCATTTACCCCTATTGGGCCTGATTGCACCTTAATGGGCCTTAATCGGCCTTAAGCCCGTTTTCCACTTAATTTTCGCTTTATCGAGGCCTATTGGGCTCATTGGGCCCACTAATAATTTATTGGGCCTCGTTCTAATTCTTGAATAACTAAATCGATTATTTACGACAATTTATCTAAATTTCCATAATTTAATTCAATTTATGCGAAATTTAAATTCATATCACGCATAACGATGTAAATTGTCGTAAATAAGGGTCACTTACCCGAGATTCCATGCTAGTATGAAATTTAAGGCTATCTCGAGCTGTCGTTGGATGCCACTCGTCGAGCTACACAATTCTACAATTTTTTCGGGTAAGTTTTCGGCCCAAAATTAATTAAATTAAATACTCCAAAATTTAAATCGGTCAATTTGACCGCTTATCGACTTACCCGAAGCTTGATTGCATCACTGAAATTTTCCCCAATTTTTTCTCTTTTTTCTTTTTCCCCTTTTTCTCTTTTTTTCCTCTCTTTTTGGCTGAACCGGTTCAGTCCGGTTCGGACCGGTTCAGACCCGCCGGTTCACCCCGGTTCACTCCAGTTCACCGCCTTGCTGGCCGGTTCTCCGCCGGCTTCCACCGCCAGTGGCTCCGCAAGGTTGTCCGCATCTCAGATCTGCCCTCGGTTTGGGTCGAGGTCGTCGAAAAATGGCAGGTCCGGCCTGTTCTCCTCCGGCCGTCGAGACCCATTTTTCTTCCGCTATTTTTCGGCGTTTTTCGACAGCTTCGCCGGTCGTGGCTGCCACCAATCGGCTCACCGGTGCCTGGGGAACGTTCGGTGGTGGTCGATCGGGCCTGAATCGGCGCCGATCGCCGAAAATCTCTCTCCCCCTCTCGGTTTCGATTTTCGCTCCGTTCACCGTCGTTTACCGTCGTTCGGGCCTCCATGGGGCTGGTGGTGGGTCGCTGATGCATGGGTCCCCTTCACCGGGGCCGTCGGTGCCGTCTGTCCGATCGTCGGCTTCGTTTTGGCAGAATCGCGATTTTCGCGATTCTGCGTTCCGTTTTCGATCTTTTTTTTTTCCTTAATTTATTTTTATATATTTATATTTATTTATTTATTTTTAAATTATTATACCATTTATTAAAATATTCTAAATACCCCAAAATATCTTCTAAAATTATTATTTTATTCTAAATTAATTAATTTAATTTTATTTAATTTATTTAATTTAATTTATTTTAACCCTTTTTCGAGTATAATTTCTTCGTATTTTCGGGATATTGTCCCGAATAACTTTTCAGTATATTTTTTGATTATTTTCAGGATTATTTTTTCGTACTAAAAATTCCAATTAATCCCGATTAATTCCAATAAATTAATATCTTGATCAATTTAACCCAAAATAAATTTATTTCATCTTTATTGACCAAGATTTCTCAAATCCATATTTTTAATTAAATTTTTCTTCTCGAATTTATATCGGCTTTCGATCTTTTGACCATTTTGCCCTTACACGTGTTCGGGATTAATTTAACCCGACTTCCTTTCACGAATACTCATTCATTTTGTACTTTAATTAAATTCGGGTCTTACATATTTCTTTAAAAATTTATTCATGAATATATAGGAGTTCAAATAGTCAAAATGGGGACAACAAAAGTCGGGGCCTGCCTATGAAGCCAAAAAAATTGTTTTAGAAAAAAAATTTTGGCGAAGAGCACATGACATAACAAAAGTTTATGAGCCTTTGGTAAAGGTATTGCGACTTGTAGATAGTGATGAGAAACCAACCATGGGTTTTATTTATGAGGCTGTGGATAGAGCTAAACGGGCAATTCAGGTAGATTGTCGATACTCTGCTGATCATGAAAATATTCTTGACAATAGATGGATCTTCATGCATTCTGACTTGCATTGTGGATGGTAATTAAAAATATTTTTATGTTTTATCATTATGTTTAAATTAGTTATATATTTATTTTTATTACTTTTAGATAATATTGTTCTGAATTATTTTTAGGTTACTATCTTAATCCTCAATTTCAATTTGGTGTGGAGCATTCTGAAAGTATATTAAGAGAAACATTACAAGGGACAAAAGCAATAATAGAAAGATTAGAACCTTCTATGGATACTCAAATTAGGATGATTAACCAGATTAGTGTTTAATACTGTTTTATACTCTAAAATTTACTTTGTGTATTAGAAATAGAATTACTTTTTGTATTTATTTATTTGATAAATTATACTTTTTATCAATATAGTTTATATTATTTCGACAAAAAAATGAGACGTTCGGTACACCTCAGGCACAGAGAACTTGGAAGCAAATGAATCTAGGTAAACAGTAATTTATTAAAATTTATTTAATATTATTTAATTATTTTGGATGTTAAATTTATTTTAAATAATTTTATACAGCTGAATGGTGGATGATATATGGCACATGTGTTCCTGAATTACAAAAATTGGCAATTAAAGTGCTTAGTCAAACAACTTCTGTATCAAATTGTGAAAGAAATTGGAGCACATTTAGCTATATACACACTAAGGTCAGAAATAGATTGAAATATGAAAGACTTCAGAAGTTAGTATATACTTATTATAATATGAGGCTAAGGATGAGACATCAAAAAAAATAAGTCTTGATGAGATAAACGATAGTTTCAATCCTATTAGCCTTGATCATATATTTGAAGACGAAGATCCACTTTCAGAATGGTTGCAAGAGAGAGAAAGACCTTTGTTAGATGGTCAAAATTCTGATTGGTTGCCTGCAAATAATTCTGATGATGAAATGAACTATGAACAGTCACATCAATCGGAAGAAAACATACATCAGTCAAGTACAAATTCGACAGCAACTCAGAATGATGATGACGATGGTTCAACTCCATCTGATGCTGGTGACGGTTGTGGTGATAGTGGTGGTGATGGTGGTGATCATGGTAGTAGTGCTGATTATAGTAGTGGTGCAAGAGAAAATAGACCTTTCAATCCACTTGGAGCAGAATATGGGCTTGCTGCAACTGGTGGATTATTCATTGATATGTCAGATTATGGAGTAAATCCATCTGTTAGATCTAGTAGGGATGGAAGTCAAGATAGAGCTCGATCAAAGGGAAAAGCCAAGAAGTACTAACATGATACTTCTGAAGGCTCTTCGTCTAGAAGATCAATAACTAGTAATGAATCATTTGGTACTCAATGTCATTATCTATCGAGACCATCTTTACATTTTCAACCTCCTTACGGTTATTATCCCCCACCACAAGGTTATTATCCACCTCAGCCATTTCCTAATTATCTTATGCCTTATTATCCTCATATGTATCCACCGCCACAAATGTATCCACCTCAACAAATGTATCCACCTCAAATGTATCCACCCTCACAAATGTATCAAGAACAAGGATATGGTTTGACTTTAGAACAGAGATCACAAAGACCAAATCAACGTGGCTCTAAAAGTGAAGAGGGAGAATATGATCTTTCTCGTCATTCGACTATGTGGTAATATGTAAGATTTGAAATATATATAATTTTTATAGCAGATTGAATTTAATATGTTTTTATTTTGTTGATTATTAATTTTTGTAGAAATTCATATAGAAGAGAAAAAAAACGTTAACATAATTAATTTATATTAAAAAAATGAAAAAAATTTGGTGAAAGAATTCTTTAATATTTTAGATGAAAAATAGTTATATTAATAAGAATTAATTTAGTAATTATTGATCTCCATTTTCTACTTTTGTTATTTTTCAATTATTATAAGTAATTTTATTAAATTATAATGTTTTATTATAATCAAAAAATTATGACTAAATTTTTCACAAAAATATTAGATATAAGATATCATAAATTACTTTAAAAATTATAAAATAAGACTAATTATGATTATAATTGCAAATATTGCATTTTGGGATAAGTTGTGCGAAAAAAAATCACGACCGCGATGGCTGTTATGACCATGATGGTCTTCGTTATATCCGTAACCGCGACAAACGCAACGCAATCAAAAATAAGGTCGCGACTGCGTTTTAAATCCCTGGTCTATGCCTTCCTTTAAAGCCCTAAGTCCAGATGGTTTTCAAGAACGATTTTATAAAGCGAACTAGGATGTTGCGAAGGTTTCGATCTATCATTTTATCGAGAAAGCTTTCTGAAGTGGTTGTTTTAATGCCGAGCTTAGTAAAGTACTTCTGGTTTTAATACTTAAACTGAATCCTGCTGAATACGTCCATGATTTTCAGCCATTATCCTTTACAACGTGTCAGTAAAACTGATTTCAAAGATAATTGTGAGTAGGCTTAGGCCTTAATTGAATGAGATGTAGCACCAACATAAAGTAGTTTTATTCTTGCGAGGAATAGTTCAAACAATATTGCCATTGTTCAAGAAATAGAAATAGTTCATTCCTTTGGTAAGAAAAAAGGAAAGAAGAGAACTATGATAATAAAATTGATCAGGAAAAAGCACTTGATAGGGTGGATTGGAATTTTTTGAACTAGGTTCTAGTAGAGCTGGGTTTACCTTTCTCAATTATAGACTTGATTATGTTCTGCATTAAGTTGACTGAGTTGAACATCCTCTGGAATGGTGAATTAACATCTAACTTCAAATTGAATTATGGTCTTCGACATGGAGATCCATTGTCTCCATACCTTTTTATACTATGTCTCCAAAACTTTTTTGATATGATCGATGCTGCTGTCAAGGATGGATCTTTGAAACCTATTTATCTTTGTCATTGAGGCCCTTTTTTGTCTCACCTATTTTTTTACAAATGATTTGATTTTATTCGAGAAGCGTCGATGCAGCAATGTCAAATCGTTATTGAAGTGTTTAGATGCCTTTTGTGATTGATGTTGCCTGGTAAAATGACAACGAGATTACAACTTCCACGTATTCAGATTGCTCTAACGACAAAAAGGTGACGTCGATGCGATTTCTTCCACGTGTTCCTTGTATATTCTACAAAAACAACAGGAATCAGAGGGCGCAGGGATTTGTCCCTGCACGCGCACTCCGATGATTAAGTTTGAAAACTGAAGTTTTATATATATGAAGAAGGGAATCGTATTCTTCAGAATCAAGAGAGTCTTCTTGTTTTTTTTTCAAGTACTCACCTGGGGTATTTATAGGTTTCTTCCGGGTCGGTTCAGGCTGAGGCCCAGGCGCGTGTCTGGGCTGCGACAGAGTTATTAAGCACTCTGTCGCGTTCCGGGGCTAGACAACTTGCAGGTGAGTCTGGCAGGCGGCAAAGTTCATGTGTGGACCTCTGCTGCGGTCTATGCGGTAGAGTTCTGTCGCAGTACTGGAGTAAAGATCTGTCGCAGAGATGGCGGCATAGGTCTGTCGCAGGATATGCGGTAGAGGTCTATAGCAGAGTATGCAGTAGAGGTCTGTAGCGACATACAGTGCCGCACGAGCCTACGCGATAGAGTCTCTATCTCCTCGAGACTCTGACCCATGTCAAGCTACTCGTCGCATGGGGCTCTGTCGCTGTAACAGCCACGTGGCTTATCTTGTGTTTGACACGTGGCGGTCTCTGATTGGTCGATCTTTATGCGCGTGGACTTTGATGATAGGACCACCATCAATTGCTCCCCACTCTTTGGTAGGAATTTCTCTTGCGAAAAAGGATCCGGGTCTGGATTTGCTTTTCCCAGGTCGGGGCGGATCCTTGCGCGGGTGTGGCGCAGCCGCGCGCCTATATATACTGGGTCCCTGCTGTCACAATCGCTACTGACTTCTCTCGCGAAGACCACTCTCCCGTAGATTCTCTCACACTCTGTCGCTACTCTCCCGTAACTCTGTCGCGTGAACGTTACTGTGTCGCAAGTCTGCCGCCACATCTTGAAACTCTGTCGCCCGTTCTTTTACTGTCTTCCTTTTAGGTATAGTCTGTCGTCCATAATTATTTTTGATTTCCCCCGAACTTCTAAAATGGCTGGCCATGGTGTAGGAAAACAAATAGACCTAGGAGTCAAGTCGACTTTGAAGGAAGCCGACGTCCAAGACCTAGTATCTAGGTTTCCTTTGCCCGAGGGATACTCCTATAGACTTTCGTCCCCTCAGGAGAGTGACATACGTCGTGTGTCCGACGGGGTAGTTATTTTTAGGGCAGCCTTAGAATTAGGACTCCGCTTCCCGTTGTCCGACTTTGGGGCTTCTTTCCTTAGGACTCATAGGGTTGCCCCGGACAACTGCATCCTCACGCATGGATGCAGTTAATAGGGTTTACCGTGCATTGCCACCTAAGGGGCGTTTCTCCATCTCTTCCCCTTCTCGATGTCTTTTTCAGATTTCGAGGTAGCCCCGGTCTAGTCCCTTACTCACTTCAGAGGGTGTACCAGCCTGGCTTTGAGAACAGGTTATTCGAGAAACCTGCTAATAAGCTCCACGGTTTTGAATCGGAGTGGCTTGTTGTGGAGATGCCTGGGGGCCTGGATTTCCCTACTCGTTGGGAGACTAGGCGTGAAATCCCCAAGGGTCCCCGGATTGCTACTCTTAGGGAACAGTTGGCCTCAGACGTTGATAGGCTATTAGTCGATAGACTCGTTAATCTTGACAGCCTTTTATCAAACGAAAATTTGATATTAGCTGGCTGGGGTGTGGGTTCTATTCTTATTGTCGGCCCTTCTGTCCCTTCTTCGGATCCTCCACCTTCAGTTTCTCCCGAATTGAACCTCGAACCTCTTAGGCTACAGGAAGACATAAGGAGTACCAATGTAGAGTCTAGTTCTGGCAGCGAACCCTTAGCTGACCTGACGGGCTGGGAAGGGTTCGGCTCAACTTTCATGGTGCTCTCTGATGACGATACGATAAATATAGAGTCCCTTCAGGAGCATTTTGATTCTCCTGATGGTAACTTTTATTCTTTTTTACTGCTTGCTGATTCTGATCATATTTTTGACCACTTATTTGTTCTCTTTCTTTTTTGCATATATGAGTCACTTTCGACGATCCCTGGGGCGTCAAATTTCAGAGGCCGGTCCATCTAGCGATCCTACTAGAAAGAGGCCTCGTTTAGCTGATGATGTTCATAGCGAGGCGCCGGTCCCTCCTCAGTTGCCTCGGGCCCGAACCCCACCCGTTTCTAGGCAAGTGATGCCTCCTACTCCTCCGGAACAAAGAGATCCCACCCGGGATAGAGGGAGAGTTCCTTCATCATCACGGGGGGCTTTTGGTTCATCTGGATGGTCTCGTTCTGAAGAGCGCGTTGAATGCAACATAATTTCATCCCAGCAAAAGAATCGGAGGCGCTTGTATATCGAGGCATCGATGGCGACTAGGCCAATTCTCCTAAGGGTAGGCCCCATTGATGAGAGGTCCTACCCTGTGGACGGTGGTTTTATCATGAGGGGGGTCGAGTTTCAGGTTTACCCGGGAGTTCGCTACAACGATACCTTGGACACTCCCGGGGTAGCTTCCCGACTGAGTTGGGCTACTATTCTCCCAAGGGACGAGGCTAGAATATTCAGAAATTATCCGGAGGGAGAAGACTTGGCTGATATGGAAGTGATAAGGGTAAGTTTCATATTCTTTTTCGTTTAACTTCTTTTTGCTGTGCTTTTGAATTTGACTTTTTGTATTTCTTTGCAGCTGGCTCAGAGGACCGTGGCCAATAACGCTCAACACCGGGCCTATCGGGAGCGAGCTGATAAGGAAATTCGGGAGTTGAAGGACAAGGTCATGGAGCTATCGAACACTGTCAACAACTTGTCCAAACTTTCGAAAGTGGTACGAAACTTAGAGGAACAGCTCTCGAAAGCACGGTAGGATTTGGACCAGGCCAAGGGGGATCTTACCGTCGAGGCGGCCCGATCAAGTAAATTTCATGAAGATCTCCAAGAGGCCCATGCCGAACTGGACCGTATGCAGTCCAACTACGGGTCTTTGCTTACTCATAATCAGGAGCTCGAACATTACGTCGCCGAGTTAGAAAGTCGGGCTACTCCTTCACTGACCCGAGTGGAGATTGATGACATCAGGGCGGAAGCCGTGAAGGAGTATCGCCTTTCTAAGGATTGCTTGAGGCGGAAGGAGGATTTTTCAAATCCCTATGTGAAATACGGATTTTACCTCGCTCGATCATGGTTAGAGAAGCATAGGGAAGGCGAAGAATTCCCCGAGCTCTAGTATACGGACGAGGCGATGCTGTTCGAGGCCTCTGACTCGACTAAGTACGAACCTGGGGCTGAACCTACGGACGAGCTTTTCAAGAGGGCTGCCCAAGATGACCTCACCAACCTCACCGGTCCTTGGGAGCCCGCGGACCTGGACGGTGCTCCCGAGCCTATTGGCGCTCTTCTTGACTTGGACGGCGAGGAGGGTCAGCAGTCCTTAGGGAGCGAGGGTCCGTCTGTAGCTGATCCCCAGCCTCCTCCTGAAGATTAGATAGTTGTTTGTAGTTTTTGTTTTGATTTTTTACTTTTATCGGATGTACTTGTAAAGATCTACTAAAGATCTACTTGTAATGATTTTTGAATGAAATGAAATCCAGATTTTTGTTCATGCTTCATATCGCATTACTTCTCTATTGGTCTGTTTATTTATTTTGCTTGTATATATTTGTGTATGCTCCCCAATTCTTGATAGAAAGATATATTTTCAGAAAGAATCTTTCGTATAAACATATCATTTTTTGAGGCCTGATTACTATGACGCGAGTGTGTCTTCAGTTTTTACAGCCTTTATATTTTTGTTGCCTGGCCACAGTGACGCATAGCGCCTCAGGCTCTTACGGCTTGTTGGTTGTACGCCTGGCCACAGTGACGCATAGCGCCTCAGGCTCTTAGGGCTTTTTTTATTGTACGCCTGGCCACAGTGACGCATAGCGCCTCAGGCTCTTACGGCTCGTTTGAATATACGCCTGGCCACAGTGACGCATAGCGCCTGAGGCTCTTACGGCTCTTCTGAATATACGCCTGGCCACAGTGACGCATAGCGCCTCAGGCTCTTACGGCTCGTTTGAATATACGCCTGGCCACAGTGACGCATAGCGCCTCAGGCTCTTACGGCTCTTCTGATTGTACGCCTGGCCACAGTGACGCATAGCGCCTCAGGCTCTTACGGCTCGTCCGAGTATACGCCTGGCCACAGTGACGCATAGCACCTCAGGCTCTTACGGCTCGTTTGAATATAAGCCTGGCCACAGTGACGCATAGCGCCTTAGGCTCTTATGGCTCTTCTGAATATACGCCTAGCCACAGTGACGCATAGCGCCTCAGGCTCTTACGGCTCGTCTGACTATACGCCTGGCCACAGTGACGCATAGCGCCTCAGGCTCTTATGGCTCGTCTGAATATACGCCTGGCCACAGTGACGCATAGCGCCTCAGGCTCTTACGGCTCGTCTGAATATACGCCTGGCCACAGTGACGCATAGCGCCTCAGGCTCTTACGGCTGGTCTGAATATACGCCTGGCCACAGTGACGCATAGCACCTCAGGCTCTTACGGCTCGTCTGAATATACGCCTGGCCACAGTGACGCATAGCGCCTCAGGCTCTTACGGCTCGTCTGAATATACGCCTGGCCACAGTGACGCATAGCGCCTCAGGCTCTTACGGCTCTTCTGTATCCTGTCACAGAATTTAGATATATAACAGCTGGAAACGTATGACAATAATAGTATCTTGTGATAGTATATAAAAAATATGAGATTATAACGTTCAAGAAGAAAATATAACGATTAATTTAAATACAGTTTTAAGTGATTTGAATTCCACGTTTTCCCTATTTTCTTCCCTTGTAAAGTCTCCAGGATACAGGCGTTGGGCCCAATCTTATGTTTGATTCTGAATGGACCTTCCCAGTTAGCTCTGAATTTTCCATCTTCCTTCAAGGCATTCATGATTTGCGACTTTCTGAGCACTAGATCTCCCTCAGACATTGGTCTGTCTCTCACCCGGCTATTATAGTAGTTGGCCACCCTTTGATGATAGGATGCCAATCGAATAGCCGCGGCTTCTCTATGTTCATCAAGTAGATCTAGGCTTTCCCTCAGCGCTTGTGAATTCTCTTCCTCTACTAAGGGTACCATCCTGGGTGACAGTGCTCCAATTTCCATGGGGATCAACGCTTCAGTGCCATACATGAGGCTGAACGGCGTTTCTCCGGTAGACACCCGCTAGTGGTACGATATGCCCACAAAACACTAGGCAATTCATCCACCCATGCACCTTTAGCTTTGTCTAGCCTGGTCTTCAGCCCATGAAGAATAGTCTGATTACTGACTTCGGCCTGTCTGTTGGCTTGAGGATATGACACCGAATAGATCCTTAGTTGAATGTCGAGGCGTTTACAGAATTCGCGGAAGGCATTACAATCAAATTGCTTTCCATGGTCGACATTTAAGATGCGTGGGATTTCGAATCGACAGATAATGTCTTTCCATACCATCGCCTCGACTTTCTTCTCTGTGATTGTAGCTAAAGGCTCTGCTTCAATCCACTTTGTGAAGTAGTCGGTGGCGATTAATAGGAATTTTCGTTGACCCGTGGCTAACGGAAAAGGCCCTAGAATATCCAACCCCCATTGTGCAAAAGGAATTGGTTGTATCGTACCTTGAGAAGGGGTCACTGGGGCTGTTGTGATAGGCGCAAACCTTTGGCATTTATCACACCTACGGGTTTGGTCCGTTGCATCTTTCTTCAACATCGGCCAGTAGAATTCTGATCGCAGTATCTTGGCAGCAAGGGCTCTAGCTCCTAAGTGTTCGCCGCAAATCCCTTCGTGCACTTCAGCTAGGGTGTAATTTGCTTGCTCCGGTCCCAGACACTTTAACAAGGGTGACGAATATCCCCTTTTGTACAATTTCCCATTGATTAGTGTGAACTTCGCTGCTCGTATTTTTAAGCGACGAGCCTCGTCCTTATCTTGGGGGAGTGTAGCCTCAGTGAGATACTGCTTGAATGGGGATCTCCAGTCATCTCCCGTTTCAATGTCACACACTTTGACCTCTTCGATACTAGGCCGTTCGAGCCTCTCCACCCTGACTATCCTTCCTCTTGTCTCATTGGAAGAGGCTAACTTGGACAATGAATCAGCATGTGTGTTTTCGGACCGGTTAATTTGTATCAGCTGAAAGCTTTTAAAAGCCTATGCCAAAGATTGTCCTTTCTTCAGATAAGGGGCCAACATCGATTCTCGAACCTCATATTATCCATTGAACTGGTTTACCACCAATTGAGAGTCACTACGTGCTACCAAGTGGTGAACCTGCAGTTTGTCGGCCAACCTCATCCCGGCTATCAAGGCCTCGTACTCTGCTATGTTGTTTGAGCTAGGGAACCCAAACCGTAAGGAGTATTCCAAGGATTTCCCTTCTGGCGATATCAATACTACACCCGCCCCGCTTTCGTTTGCACTTGAAGCCCCGTCGACATACAGCAGCCATGGTTGAGTTTCCCTCTCGTCGCTGTCGCTCGGGCTAGTGCATTCTACTATAAAATCTGCCAAAGCTTGACCCTTGATAGCCTGTCTGGGTTGGAACGTGATATCGTATCCTCCAAGTTCCACTGCCCATTTCACTAGTCTTCCTGAGTGTTCAGGCTTATGGAGGATTTGTCTTAACGGTTGATCCGTCAGGACAGTGATGGGGTGAGCCTGAAAATAAGGGCGCAACTTACGCGAGGCCATCACAAGGGCTAACACTAGCTTTTCGACCAGCGGATAGCAGGTTTCTGGGTCTAGCAGTACTTTGCTCACATAGTAGATGGGACGGTACACCATTTCATCCTTCTTTATTAGCACCGCACTGACGACGAAATCACCGATTCCTAAGTACATGTACAATTGTTCCCCTTCTAGGGGCCTTGTCAACAAAGGTAACTGCTTTAGATATTCTTTGAGGTCCTCGAAAGCCTTTTGACAATCTCTCGACCATTCAAAATTCTTTCCTCCCCGTAGAGTTTTGAAGAAAGGCAAGCTCCTTTCTGCTGACTTTGACAAAAAACGATTCAGAGCTGCTATTCTGCCTGTCAATCTCTGGACGTCTCTTACGGTGGTTGGGGGTTTCATGTCAATGACTGCCTGCACCTTTTCGGGATTAGCCTCGATACCCCTGTCAGTGATCATGAAACCCAAGAACTTCCCTGATCTTACCCCGAACGAACACTTTTCGAGGTTTAGCTTCAAATTGAATCTCCTCAGTACCTCGAATACCCGGGACATCTGATGAGCATGAGACTCTCCTGCTCGGCTCTTGATGATCATATCGTCCACGTAGGCTTCCATGGTATTTCCCAGAAGATCTTTAAATACTTTGTTCACCATTCGCTGATATGTAGCTCCAGCGTTCTTTAAACCGAACGGCATTACCCGATAGCAATATGTTCCGTCGTCGATTATAAAAGAAGTCTTCTCTTCATCTTCTGGGTGAAGCATGATTTGGTGGTATCCGAAAAAGGCGTCTAAGAAGCTGAGGAGTTCATATCCGGATGTTTCATCCACTAGTCTATCTATCCGGGGTAGGGGGTACGAACCTTTAGGGCAGGCTTTGTTCAGATCAGTGAAATCTACACACATTCGCCACTTCCCACTAGATTTCTTTACCATTACCACGTTGGCTAGCCATTCAGGGTAGTAGACTTCTCGGATGAATCCGGCGTCCAGGAGTTTATTCACTTCTTCAGTAATTGCTTTTTGTCTTTCCGGGGTAAAATTTCTCTTTTTCTGCTTGACAGGCCTGTGCCCGAGTAAGACATTGAGCTCGTGGTAGATCACTTTGAGATTAATCTCGGGCATGTCCGCTGGGTTCCGAGCGAAAACATCCGAGTTTTCTCTTAGGCAGTCAACTATCTCACTCCTTGCTTGTTCATTTAGCTGAGTCCCGATGAATGCCTTCTTCTCTCCATCTCCCCTTGTTAGCTCAATGGCTTCCATTTCCTCTACGGGCTGAGGCTTGGGAGGATCCTCTATGCACAAAGTCTCTTTTCTTTGTGCTCCTTTGTTGGCGGTAGAAGCGATATAACAAGTGCGGGCGCTCTTCTGATCTCCTCGCACTTGCCCGACTCCGTTGGGAGTGGGGAACTTCAATTAACAGATAACAAGAGGATATCACCGCCCTCATGTCGTTCAGTACAGGTCTACCCAGGATTATGTTGTAAGCAGCGGAGGTTGACCTTACTACCATGAATAATACTTGTCGGGTCACATCCTTTGGGTTTTCACCGAGAGTCACAGGCAACTCTATGGACCCAGCTACCTTCACCCTTTCGCCCATAAATTCATATAGTGGCGTCATGACAGGCCTTAACCTATCTTCGGATATGCTCATTTTTTCGAAGCAATTCCAATAGATTAGGTTTACCGAACTCCAGTTATCGACCAGGATTCTGCTCACCGGGTGTTTCGCCACTACCGCGGATATCACCATTGGGTCGTCATGGGGCATGACGATGTCACCCTTGTCAGCTGGGGTGAACATGATAGGCTCTTCATCCGCTCTCTCCTCCATTACAATGTTAACCTGATATGCCTGCCTTGCGTAACTCTTACGGAAAGTAGAGGAGCTTCCCGCCATCAATTCCCCTCCTGCAATAACATTTATTGCAGGGGCGGTAGGTTCGTTGTTTGGCGGATTGGCACGGGGGACCGTAGGCCTAAATGCTTCATTCCTTGGCCTATTTCTTCCGTTATCATTATTTGTCCCAGTCCGCGGACGGTCATTCCTTTGGTCACGCGGAGGATAACGGGGTCTTTCACTTCTCCACAGGAAGCGGTTGATTTTTCCCTCTCTCGCTAGTCTCTCTAGCTGATCCATTAAATCTCTGCATCTCTTCGTCGGGTGGCCGTGAGCGCAATGGAATTCACAGTATGCATCAGAGTTTCGTCCTACATCTCCCATCTTCTTCTTGGGGAATTCCAACAATCCTGCCCCTTCGATAGCTGCCAGTACCGCGGTGCGAGGCTCGTTCAATCTGGTATAACCTTCATACCTGAGCCTAGGGGCTTTGTCTACTCTCACGGGTCTTGGAGAGCTTCCTTCGGGTGCATCTCTCTCTCTCTCTTCTTTCCTTCCTTTGCCTCCCTGGGCTGTATCATCTTCATCACCTCTTCTTGGGCCACATACTTATTGGCCCTTGCAAAGAGATCGGAGAGTGTCATCGGCTGATCAAGAGAGAGGGATTCTTGCAGCTTTTCAGAGCTCGTCCCTTGCAACATTGCAGCCATGGCTACCCCCACCGATAGATCTTCCACCTCCAAGGTTGCATCTCGGAAGCGATCTACGAAGCTCTTCAAGGATTCTTTATTCCCTTGTTTAAGAGTGAGTAGATAAGTAGCGTCCTTCTTCCTCTGACTGTGGATCATGAAGACTTTCAGAAATTCATTTCTCAATTGGTCGAAGGAGGAGATTGAACCTTCACTCAACCCGTTGAACCACTTCAGAGCGTGCCCGTACAGTGTGAGAGAAAAAGCCCTGCACATAATTTCGTCCTCCCACCCATTCAGCAGCATGAGGGACTCGTAACTTTGTACGTGGTCATAGGGGTCTGCTTTGCCAGTATAAGTGGTCATGGAAGGCATTTTGAACTTCTTCGGCAAAGGTTTGTTCATGATCTCCGGACTAAAAGGAATCCTCCTTTTTTGGCTATCGTCCGGAGACACCAGTTTTCTCTTTTCCAAGATCCTTTGGATGACTTTCTCCACATTTTTTGACCCTCGAACTGAGTACGGTCCCGTCCCTTCGGGTCTAGAAGAGTCTGACTGATAAACACCCCTTCCGGCACCTCCCATTCCGGGACTCGACATTTCGAGACCGTCTCGTGGGTTCGAACCCTTCTGTCTTCGTTGCTTCCCAGCTCTATATTCTTCTAACTCATGTTCCAACTCAACAGGAGAAAGGCTGCGCCATGTGGGAGAACTCTGCCACCTTTCTGTTGCGGGTGAGTTCTGCCGCACAGGTGCTGCGGCGAACTCTGCCGCCCTCGGTCTGCGGGTGAGCTCTGCTGTATGCCTGCTGCAGGAGATCTGTGAAGTCTACGGATCGCGGGTGAGTACTGCCGCCGATCTGCTGTGGGAGAGCTTTGCCGCCCGCGGTGTGCGAGTGAGCTCTGCCGCCTATCTGCTGCGAGAGAGCTCTGAAGTCTGAGGTCCGCGGGTGAGCTCTGCCGCCCGCGGAGTGCGGGTGAGCTCTGCTGCCTATCTGCCGCGGGAGAGCTCTGACGCGTCGGGTCAACGGTAGTATTCACTTCCCGTAACCCTGCCACAGGGTGATTCCTTTGAAATGCAGTAGAGTTTGGGGCCAATCCCGTGGCATCATTTAGCGCTCCTGCCCCTTGTCCAACACTCACCAGGGTGGAGGGTTGACCTCTTTCATAGGTCTGCCTTGGGATGTTTTCCCGCACCAACTGCTGCACTTCATGGGGTAAGCTGAATTGGGGGAGAGCGTCTCTGAAAAAGCTCACCATAGCTTTCAACGCTGTCGTCGTCTCCTCATTTTTGCTTTTCAGAGTCTCAAATTCCTCTAGAGAAACCAAGGCTCCTCTGTCATCCCTTTCACTATGTCTTCGTCTTTGTTCTGCCCTGACAGGGGGACTCACAGAATTCTGCTCCCCTGCCACTTCTGTTGTAGAACGTGTCCTCACCATTTTGATAGGGAATCTGACATTTTGTTCTGATTCCCACAGACGGCGCCAATTGATGTTGCCTGGTAAAACGACAACGAGATTACAACTTCCACGTACTCAGATTGCGCTAACGACAAAAAGGTGACGTCGATGCGATTT
Source organism: Firmiana major (assembly GCA_033439115.1). Classification (NCBI taxonomy): domain Eukaryota; kingdom Viridiplantae; phylum Streptophyta; class Magnoliopsida; order Malvales; family Malvaceae; genus Firmiana; species Firmiana major. Next base: position 38,291,149 of record CM065909.1, read on the forward strand.
CTTCCACGTGTTCCTCTTATATTCTGTAAAAACAAAAGGAATCAGAGGGCGCAGGGATTTGTCCCTGCACGCGCACTCCGATGATTAAGTTAGAAAACTGAAGTTTTATATATATGAAGAAGGGAATTGTATTCTTCAGAATCAAGAGAGTCTTCTTTTTTTTTTTTCAAGTACTCACCTGGGGTATTTATAGGTTTCTTCCGGGTCGGTTCAGGCTGAGGCCCAGGCGCGTGTCTGGGCTGCGACAGAGTCATTGAGCACTCTGTCACGTTCCGGGGCTAGACAACTTGCGGGTGAGTCTGACAGGCGGCAGAGTTCATGTGTGGACCTCTGCTGCGGTCATGCGGTAGAGTTCTATCGCAGTACTGGAGTAGAGATCTGTCGCAGAGATGGCGGCATAGGTCTGTCGCAGGATATGCGGTAGAGGTCTATAGCAGAGTATGCGGTAGAGGTCTGTAGCGACATACAGTGCCGTACGAGCCTACGCGACAGAGTCTCTATCGCCTCGAGACTCTGTCGCATGTCAAGCTACTCTGTCGCATGGGGCTCTGTTGCTGTAACAGTCACGTGGCTTATCTTGTGTTTGACACGTGGCGGTCTCTGATTGGTCGATCTTTATGCGCGTGGACTTTGATGATAGGACCACCATCAGTGATATATCCAACCAAAAGGTGGATTATTCCAAATCCAAAATCTTTACTTCATTTGATGTTTCTCTTGATTTTGTGAGTACGTTGCGGGATATTACCAGTATGCAATATTGCTTCAGATTGGTAATTATTTAGGAGTTCCCATTTTATCTAAAAGAATGAATAGATCAAATTTTCAATCCCTTTTAAACAATGTGAAGAACAGGTTGGCAACATGGAAGGCCAGTCAACTATCATTGGTTGAGAGTGCTATTCTTGTGCAATCAATTTCCAGCTCCATCGCATTCTATACAATGTAAACAACCAAGTTACCTCTGTCGGTTGCAAAGGATATTGATAGATGGAATAGGAATTCCCTCCAGGGTTCGATTAAAGGTATATCACGGATGCCATTGGTTAAGTGGATTGAAGTTTGCAAACCAAAGGCTGCAGGAGGTTTGGGCTTTCAGAGAACATGTGATATGAATAAAGCTTTACTTTCTAAATCAGGTTGGAAACTTGAACAGGATGACTCTAGTATGTGGGATAGGGTTCTCAAGGCAAAATACTTAAAAGGAAAACTGTTTATAAAAGTTAAGGTGACCAATTCTGCTTCTCACGCATGGCATGGAATTGCTTCATGTAGAGATATTATTAGAAGAGGCTATTCGAGGATCATTGGCAATGGTGAAAAGACTTTATTTTGGCATAATCATTTGGTAGGGAGTAAACCTTTGGCAAAAGCTTATGCTAACTTTATGCCAACTGTGGGTTTTAACATTCCAGTAAGTCACTTTATAATAGATGATGGTTCTTAGAATCATGATAGTTTATCATTTCTGCCAAGATATATAGTTAACCAAGTGCTAATGTTAACAACCTCAGTTGTTAGGGAAGACAAGATTTACTGGAACTCGTCTTCTTCGGGTGAGTTTTTGATAAAGACAACTTATGAAGTAATTTTAAGTGATTATGTTACTAATTTTCCTTGGAAAAAACTTAGGATTATGGCACTTGAGAGGTTATTAACCAAAGCAGCCTACGTTAAGAGAAACATTGCGACAGATACTATTTATCCCAGATGTGAGGGTTGAGTCGAGGATGTACTGCATGTCCTTCGAGATTGTCCATTATCTCGAGAAATAAGGGCAACTTGGATCATAGGTGCTGAATAGAGCCAGTTTACTAGTTTACTTTTGCAAGACTGGTTGATTTTCAATCTTAATGCGATTTGGCAATAATGTCCAGGAGAATATCACATGGTCAAGCCTCTTAGCATATACTTGCTGGATGATATGGCATTGGCGAAATAAAGTTGTTACTGAAGCTGGATTCTCTCGGCCTAAGAATAAGGTGCACCTAATTACGAGATATGTGAATAGAGGAATTTCAGCTTAAAGCTTTCAACGTGATAAACCAACCAAAAAGGTTTGCAGTGTTTGTTGGCAACGGCAACCAATTGGCTTCAGTAAAATCAATGTGGATACGTCTATTCTTTCTAATTTTGGTAAATCAGCTTAGGTGGGCTTCTTCGAGATGCAGATGGAAGTTGGCCGATTTTACTCGAAGATTAGGATGTGGTTCTATTAATAGAGCTGAAATTTTTGCTATTATGTTGGCTCTTTAAGTAGCTTCGGAGCTTGGTTATAAAAAATGTTATTGTGGAATCGGATTCTCGCCTCCAAGATTTATTGAAAAAGGATTGGAATTGCTATATTAATCATGTATACAGAGAAGCGAATACTTGTGCTGACCATCTAGCCTCGGTGGCACATAAGGGAGAGTTTAACTTAGTACGGTTGAAGTCTCCACCACTGGAAATGCAACACATGCTCCAAGAGGATTATATAGGTTTGGACAAATTTAGATTATGTAGTTCTTAAGCACCTAGTTGCTCCTATGAATCAAAAAAATGTTTAATTTAATAAGATGCATATTATTTAGTTAATATTAATAATCTGTTTCTAGATTAAAAACTTAGGTCCGTAATTACTTAATGTTTAAAATCATTTAGAGATTGAGAAAAACTAAGCTTAAGTAGATAAACTGAACTTATGTGTTTGTTTGCTTAATTTCAATCAATATGTTTCACAAATATTAATATTGTTACATGAATACATCTAAAGAGCTTGTTCTAAGTAGTTTAAGTAGTTATAGATTAATTAAAGAATTTGTTTTAATTAACGAATAGGTAAGCAAAGATGGGGTAACAGAGCATGTTGTTACACTATGATTGAATGCTTAACTGGTGAAATTCTTAGAATTCAATGTTCAACACTTAAATCCAAGATAAAAAAGATACATGCTAACCGAACTTTCCTTGATTTTTACAAAGTAGCTTTTAATATTTTAGTGATTCAATATTACAAAACCGATAGCATTATGAAAACCCCCTTTTTATTTTTATTTATTTATTTTTAAAGAACTTTCGTTTTAAATATTAATTCAATTTCTTCAATTTATATGGGTTCGACATTTGCTTCCCTAACTACAAGTTAGTGAAATTGGAGTAATTTCATTTTTGTGAATTTGACGCTCATTGAGAATTTAAGCCTAATGTAGCTGAAACCTAAATGAGAATTTAAGCCCAACATAGTTGAAACTTTGATGAGATTTAGCCTAATGAAATTGCATCAAAAATGAGAATTTAAACCCAATGTAATTAGTGCCTAAATGAGATTTTAAGCTCAATTTAGTTGGTACCTTATAAGATTTCTAAGAGTAGCTTAGTTGGCTCTTTAAAACATTTTAAGCCTAACATAGTTGGCATTGATGTGATAAGATGAGAAGATTTAAACCCAACTTAGTTGACACATGATGCAATCAGAAGATAAAATTTCTAAGCTCTAACTTAATTGGCATAATATGAGATGTTAAGCCTATATTGTTAGCACATGATACTATATTAAGCCCAACATAGTTGGCACAAAATGAGAATTAAACCCAACTTAGTTCATACATAAAATGACATTTAAGTCCAACATCATTAGTACAAATTAAAGTTTCCAAGCCTTTAGTGAGAAAATCACTATTTAGATTTTCAGAGTGGTACAACCTCTAATGAAAAGACCATTACTTAGATTTTCAAAGTGGTACAGCCTTTGGTGAGATGACAATTGTTTAGATTTACAAAATGGTATAGCCTTTAGTGAGAATACCATTGTTTAGACTTTTAAAATGGTACAACCTCTAGTGAGAAGATCACAACTTAGATTTTCAATGGCACAACCACTAGTGAGAGGATCGTTATTTAGATTTTCAAAGTGGTACAGCCTTTGTAAGAGAACCAATATTTATATTTTCAAAATGGTATGGTCTCTGTTGAGAGGGCAATTGTTTAGATTTTCAATTATACAACCTCTGGTGAAAGAACCGCTATTTAGATTTTTGGAATGATACAACCTCTTGTGAGAGGATCACTATTTTGATTTTCAGACTAATACAGCATTTGGTGAGAAGATCATTTTTTAGATTTTTCAAATGGTATAGCCTACGATGAGAGGACTATTATTTCAAAGTGATACAATCTATAGTGAGAGGATCACTGCTTAGAATTTCAAAGTGGTACAACCTATGGGAAAAGACCATTATTTAAAGTTTCAAAGTGGAAAAGCAGAAACAAAATAAAACAAAAACAAAAACAAGCAAAAAATAGGGCGAGTATATAAATAAATATAGACAAAATAGTTGTCTACGTGTTTATACAATTTCTAATTCTCAAAAATTGTAAAACTAATTTATAGAGAATAGATCCTTTTACACTAGTGTAAAACTAATTTAATTTTACACACTTTCTTATATTTTTTTAATCTGACTATTAACTTTTATGTTCATATTGGTCAAATTTCAAGTTAATCAAAGATGTCTAACTATTAGTTCGGTAATAATAAAATTTCAACCATGAATATATATTAAAAAATATTATTCTCAATTGAAATGATAATAATATCAAATTAATTCAAAAATTTACGTTCATGATATATACGAATAACTTGTTAAATCTAACTGTTGATTTGAAAAAAAAAAACAATAATTCTACATGAACTTATAAAAAGTATGTAATACTTCTCATATATATGTAGGTACGCATGTAAGTCTATATGTATATTTTCGTGTGTGTGTGTGTGTGTGTGTCTATATTTATATATATATATATATATATATGTCAGACCCGAATTTTTATCATATTCTCTTATGATTCACGTGATGTAAACATGCTTATATGTATATTGAATCATAAGAAGAGTTTTACGTGAATGAAAAATGCAAATGGAATGAATAAAAATTTTTGAATGCATTTAAAGATCAAATGAAGGATTGAAATGATCATAGATTAAATGAATGGGAATCGGACCATTTGGATTGGAGATAATGATTTAAAACATGAAATGAGAAAGGGTTCATGAAGGGAAGTTAGATTAGTTTGGTCTCGAACGTGTTCAAGGGTAAAACAATCAAAAGACTTGAAATTCTGTGTCAATTCAGTAAGAAATTGACACTGTAAACATGGATTCAGGGAATCTTGATCAATAAAGGAGTAATAATTAAATTTCAGGTTAAATTGATCAAGATATGAATTTATTGAAATAAATCGAAATTTTCACATCAGAAAATTATCCTGAAAATATTAGAAAAATATACCGGAAGAATAAAATCAGACAAATAAATTAATTGATTGATTAAATGAATAAAATATAATATTTTTGGCATATTTTGGCAAAAATATTATATTTTATTCAATTAAAATAATAAAAATAATAATAAAAAAAAGAAGAAACTGAAAAAAAAAAAAGAAATCAGAAAACAATGTCGCGCGATCGCATGAAACTGATCAAGCGACTCCATCATTCGACTTCCCCAAACGACGGCGAACGGCTACACGATGGAGGGCCCAGCGATCGGCGAAGCAAGGACAACACCAAGAGAACCGTCACCGGCCAGCACGCGCCCCGCCAGCCACCGAAAATTGTGAAATCGCAAAGGAGAAACCAAAAAGGAGGAATAGAAAATCGTTGGCGAAAGTGCCGATTCGGCAATAGTCACCGCCCACCGAAGGTCCCTCATGCGATACTGAGCCGATTGGTGTCGAAAATGGCCTGGGAATAGGCGGCCAGCGCCGACAACAGCGAGAAAGGAGAAACGGTAGTGACATCGAGGAGAGAAGAGGCCGAACCAGCCACTTTTCGACCAGCCCTGGTGAAACCGACACCAGATCCGTGCACCGGACGACCTCGCGGACAAGTTTGAAAAAGAAGCCGATGAAGAACCAACCAGCGAAGGAGAAAATCGAACCGGACTAAACCGAGTTGAACCAGACCGAGCCGGTTCAGCCATAGAAGATAGAAAAAAAAAGAGAAAAAATTGGAGTAAAATTCGGCGATACAGTCAAGTTATGGGTAAGCCGGTAAGTGGTCAAATCGATCGATTTAATTTTTGGAATATTTAATTGGATTGATAATTGGTTGAAATTGACCCGAGTTAATTAGATAATTGTATAGCACGACAATTGGGGTCAAACGAGAGCTCGAGTCAGCCTCGGTTTGCATACCATCATGGAATCTCGGGTAAGTAACCCTTATTTACGACAATTTGCATAGCTATGCATGTTAAAAATTTACCGCATAAATTACGGATTAATTCTGTATAAAATGAATTAAATTCTAGAATCTAAGATAAATTGTCGTAAATAATTAATTGAGCTATCCGAGAGTTTAGAACGAGGCCCAATAAATACTGATGGGCCCAATGAGCCCAATAGGCCTAGATTATGTGAATAATAAGTGAAAAATGGGCTTAAGGCCGGTTAAGACCCATTATAGTACAATCGAGCCCAATATGGGTAAACGGGCTCAATGATTTAAATTAAACCCAAAAAATACGAAATAGAATTAATTATATTGTATTTGACTTGATGAATATTTATACGTAGTTCCGGAGAATGGATTGGAAGCAAATCGGACTGCGTGATGAGACATCAGTGAAAAAGTCAGACTGTACAGAAAAATGAGGTAAGGGATTTTTGCGAGTAGCTAGAGGTAGCTACGCGTATTTTTAACAGCTTTCACATACACTGAAAATGTATAAAGGTTCTAAAAATGGATTAAAAATTTTAAAGACTCGGGATGGGTAAAAGACTATTTTACCCCTACTGAGGGAAAATTCACCTAAGGATGGTGAAAGCATGACATGCATGAAATGCATGATTTGGGAAACTTTCGTGGTTTTTAAGCAAAGCAAATTGGTAGATTGGCCAGTGTTTGCATAAATTTCACAAGATAACACTACGTAAGTGTTATTTAGATTTTAATGAAGTTTCTTTGGAAAGTGGGTCAACTATCAAGTTTATATGGAAACAGATGGTGCTGGAACCTTGCTCGCACTATATCTGAGTTTATGAGTGTGCATAATGGTCCTGGAGCGGTTGCTCGCACCGATTTGTGTTACATGATATGCATAAAAAAGTGCTGGAGCGATTGCTCGCACTAGTTTTAATGATTTGACATGCATGAGAGGTACTGGAGCCTAGCTCGCACCCTGATCCGTGTAAACTGGGATCACGAGGATATGACCATAGTCCTAGTTATTTCCATGATACATTGCCTAGTCTCGCATGTTACTATCTGATGTTTTGAAAGCTTGAGAATGCATGGATTTTGTGTGAGTCTGGACCACCTGAGGGAGGGGTTGGATCCTGACTGATGATATTGATTTTGTTGTGAATAAATGAAATTTTCAATGTTTTCGAAGATGCTTAGACATAAATGATTTTATATGGATCAGGATCACCCGAGAGAAGGGTTGAGTCCTGATGAGTGTGATGAATGTGGATTTCTTAAATGAATTAGGTGTTTTCGAAGGTTTTGTGAAAACTCAGCATGATGTATTTTTCATACTTGTTTATAATTCATGCAATGAAATGTTTTAGCATGAGGAGGTTATCCATGCTTTAATTGCAAATGCATGATTTTGATTTAATTCATGCAATTTTATGATTTTACATGAGATGCCATTGAGGCATGAGTTGCATGATTTTCATAAGCACGAACAACTTTTATAAATTATGGCATTGATGTGTGCAAGATTTCGTGCATGAGCTTTAAACGAAAAGAAATGAATTTAAGGGCATGGCATTATGAGCATGTAGATAGTGGAGCTATCTACTTACTTGTATAATTGCCTTACTGAGCGTGTGGTTGCTCACCCCCTTATTTTCTCCCTCTATAGAGTACTTTCAGTGGATAGAAAGCGGCAGTGGTCGTGCATTTCTATTATCCGTTGTTTCCCATCGAGAAAAGGTATACACACTTGTATGGTTTGTATCTAAATATGTAATTGCACAGTACTGTAAACGTTAATGACGTCGGGGATGTAAGGTTATGTAAATGCAATTGTGAACATATTAGTTAAAGTCAAAGGATAGAAAAATCTTAATGTGTAAATGTAACATGGAAATGGAATGGTAAGTAGTGTGAGGGGACTAACACCGAATCATAGCCCAACTGTTGGTAGGATGGTTACGATGAGAGGAAGGTAAGAATTAAATAACAAACGAAAAATGGAAAAAAAATTGTAGTGATTTATTTTTTTAGGTAATTTGGGTCGTGACAAAAAGGTGGTATCACAGCTGAGTTGGCCTGATATGAGTTGGAGTTAGAGGTTAAGGAAGTTTACATCCCCATATACTGTGCTTTGCTTAGATACAATTATGTATATCGAGATGGAATTGCAGCTAAGAATTTGGTTTTGAATGAAAGAATTTAATTATTATAACTGATAGCCGCTATGGTTAAGGGGCAAGAGTACACGTGCTCGAGACTCAGGATGAGATTGAAGTGGAGGTTGGTATTGAGTATGCCCCACAGAGTTCGAAAGAGAGACTGGACAGAATTGAAACACGCTTCACGAGGTTGGAGCGAAGTGTGGAGAATATTTTGGGTCCTATTTGCTCAGAGGATGCATGGGATTTAAGGGCGAGTTGGAGCATTGGTGGAAGTCCGCGCGACTCATCTTAAGAGTTAGACATCCAGAGCTGACATGAGAGATAATTCTTTATGTATTCTGGTGACAGCATATCCCAGACACTGCTTAAAGAAAATTACAGATAAAGTTCTTTACTCTGACCTAGAAGAAATTGGTTGATTGACGAGTATGAATCTCAATTTATATTCCTGGGCAGGTATGACCCCGACACTATGAACAATGAGAGTCGAAATGTCCGAAAGTTCATGGAAAGGCTCAGACCGTTGATTAGAATCTGATTGGCCCCGTTAGATATCACTACTTAGGCCGAGGCAGTGCGCAGACTACAGTTGTGTGAATAAGATTATGAGTTGCACGCCTCTAAGATTGAGAAAGGTAGTAAGTGCCGAAATAGAGACATAAAGAGAATAGTGGATGAAAGAGATGTCAGAGCGGGAAAGAGACCATTTGGTAAGAAATTTAGAGCTGTCGCGTCATGGGGTAAGATGATTGGTAACCCCTACTTTATTCAGTTTTAACACTTACGAAGAGTATTGTGATTGGAGGACCCCGACTACTACTGAGTAGGGTTGGATATGTGGTAGTTACCATGAAAATAAGATGTTGGACGAGGACTAGTGTAAGCCTTGGACCAGGACACTACTGATGTTTCATTTGATGTGGTGGAAGGTACTACCTTGATTGTGAATAATGAAGCAACTATCTTAATTGATCCCGGTGCCATATATTTATTCATACCGCCCTCATTTGCATATAAGTTAGTGAAAGACGTGAATGCCTACACTCTTGGGCACAATGCTGATAGTTAGCACCCCAATGAAGGTAGGTTAACTAACGGAATATTTATGAAGAGATTATAAGTCGAAAACGAGGGAAGAAGTATATGTCAACCGATTTTATTCAATGGAATAAGAATAATTTTGAAGTAATATTTGAGAATAAATTGGTCGGCTGCAAACTATGCTGTTCAGATTTCTATCCTGAGATAGTGATATGGTTACCCCTGAAAAGTATACTGTAAGTTTTGACAAGTAATGAAAGGGGTGTAGCGATTGAAATTAAAGGAGTAAATGATTGTACTCACAGAATGAGTAATGATGGGAATGTTTTCTCGCTTGTGTGGTTGATATGGATAAGGCACATCCGGAGTTAACAGATATCCTTATGGTCAGAGAGTTTCCTGATATCTTCCCGGATAATCTACCAAGGTTGCCACCCGTTAAAGGAATGGAGTTTTGTATTGATTTGGTACCTGGTACAGAGCCGATATCCTAAACACGGTATAAAATGATATTAGTGGCACTAGAAGGACTAAAGAAGCAATTATAAGAGTGATTGGATAAAAGTTTATCAGATCGAATGTTTCACCTTGAGGAACATCGATTCTGTTTGTGAAAAGAAAGATGAAAGCCTCCGACTAAGCATTGATTTATTTTTATTGTCGAATGAGGCTACCATCAAGAATAAGTGTTTTCTTCCACTGTTGATGATTTATTGGATCAGCTGTGAAAAGCGCAGATCTTTTTAGAGATCGATTTGAAGTTTAGGTAACATCCGTTAAGAATTCAGAATGTGAATGTGCCTAAAATGATTTTCGTAACCGTTAGGGTATTGATGAACAAGTTATTTAAACTCTACCTGGACTGATTTGTAGTCATCCTTAGCGATGATATTTTGATGTATTCGAAGTCCAGGGAAGAGAATGAGCAGCAACTGAAAACTATTTTACAGATGAATTGTTGAGAGTTTCTCGAAATGGGCTGCTCAGTTGACACATCTCATTCGGAAAAAGATTACATACAAGTGGGATGATAAGTATGAAAGTAGCTTCGGTGAGTTTTGGTGTATTAAGGTATGAACTGACCACCATAATTATTTTCACCATACCCAATAGCTCAAGAGGTTTCTCAGTGTATATGGATACCACAAAATAATGAGTGGGATGTGTATTGATGCAGAATGAGAAGATAGTCGATTATGGATCTAGACAACTCAAGGATCATGAAAGAAACTACCCGACCCATGATTTAAAGTTGGCAGCGGTAGTGTTTTTACTGAGTATATGGCACTACTATGTACACGGTGAGAAATTTCGGGTATGCACTGATCATAAAAGCCCCGAGTATCTGTTTTCACAGAAAGAGTAGAATATGAGATAACATAGAGGGTTAGAGCTTCAGAAGGATTATGATTGTGAAAATTGTACCACCCACGAAAGGCTAATGTAATGGCTAATGCCTTGAGCAAAAAGAGTCTCGAGATGGTATCACAGATAATGGTAAGGGAGCGTGAGCTGCTAGAGCAATTGTGAGCCTCAGTAGTAATGTAATCCCTTCTGATGATGACAGTGATTGTGTGATAGCTAGCCTGAGATTAGAATCAAATTTGAGTGACCGGATTTGATAGGCTTAGCATGATGATCGGCAGGGTTTCGATAGTGTGAGTCAGATTCAGATGGGTACAGTGACAGAGTTCACAGTGAATAATGATGGCTTACTGAGGTTCGAAGACAGTATAAGTGCTCCCAAGGACCATAGTTGATGAGATAGTATTATTGTCAAAAGCTCACTCTTCAGGATATACAGAGCATCCAGGAAGTAATAAATATATCGAAATCTCTGAAAAGGGTATTGGTGGTCAGATATGAAAAGAGACATTGTAGAGATTTTGGAGAAGTGTCTCGTATGTCAGCAAATTAAGGTAGAGTAATAGAAGTTTACAGGGTTATTATAGCATCTACCTATATCGACACAGAAATGGGAGCAAGTTACCATGGATATTGTGATGGGTTATAGAGGACCGCATGAATCACGAGGCTATCTAGGTAATAGTCGATAGATTAACTAAGTCTACCCACCTTTTGGTTATGAAATCCCCAGATACTCTGAGTGTGTAAGCGGATTTATGTGTACGAAAAATTATGAAACATTATATAGCATCCCAGGGAGCATGATATCAAATAGGGATTTTCGCTTCACTTCCCACTTCTGGAAATGTTTTTCAGGAAGCTATGGGAACCCGATTGAGTGTTAGCACAGCTTTCCGTCCTCAGACAGATGGTCAGTCAAAGAGGACTGTACAAGTTCTGGAGGATATGATGAGAGCGTGTGCCCTTGATTTTATAAGCTCTTGGGATGATCAATTGCTACTAATTGAATATGCCAATAGCAATAGTTATCACTTGAGTATCGGGATAACATTTTATGAGTCATTGTATGGTCGTAGGAGTTGTTCCCTGACTTGGATAGGAAGAAGTGGGTGATAGATAGAGAATTGCTCCCGAATTGGTATAATAAGTCTCTGAAGGTGTTCAGTTGATTGTGAGTGATAGAGAATACCTTAGAGCAGACAAAAAAGCTATGTTGACAAGAGACGAAGACCGTTGAAGCTCAAAAAGATAGGTCGTATGTTGAAAAATCGATTCGGGTATTAGATAGAAGAAGAAAGTGTTGAGGTCTAAGATGATCTCCCTAGTCAAAGTCCTTTGGTAGTATTACACTCCGAAAAAAGGCACACGAGAATTAAAGAGTATGATGCGATAGACGTACTCGGAGTTGTTTATGGACCCATTTGACTTAGTTCTAATTTGGAGGACCAAATTTCTTAACTGGGGGAGATTATGTAAGACCCTAATTTTTATCATATTCCCTTATGATTCACGTGATGTAAACATGGTTATATGTATATTGAATCATAAGAAGAGTTTTACATGAATGAAAAATGCAAATGGAATGAATAAAAATTTTCGAATGCATTTAAAGATCAAATAAAGGATTGAAATGACCACAGATTAAACGAATGGGAATCGGACCGTTCGGATTGGAAATAAGGGTTTAAAACATGAAATGAGAAAGGGTTCATGAAAGGAAGTTAGATTGGTTTGGTCCCGAACACGTTGAAGGGTAAAACGGTCAAAAGACTCAGAATTTAGTGTCAATTCGATAAGAAATTGACACTGGAAACATGGATTCAGGGAATCTTGATCAATAAAGGAGCAATAATTAAATTTCATGTTAAGTTGATCAAGATATGAATTTATTGGAATAAACCGAAATTTTCACCTCAGGAAAGTATTCCGAAAGTATTAGAAAAATATACCGGAAGGATAAAATCAGACAAATAAATACATTAATTGATTAAATGAATAAAATATAATATTTTTGGGATATTTTGACAAAAATATTATATTTTATTTAATATAAATAATAAAATAATAATAATAAATAAAAGAAGAAATTGAAAAAAAAAAAAAGAAAATCAAAAAACAGTGTCGCGCCATCGCGTGAAATTAATCGCTCGACACCATCATTCGGCCTCCCTAAATGACTTAGAACGACGACACGATGGAGGGACTGGCGACCGACGAAGTAAGGACGACATCGAGGGAACCATCACCGGCCAGCACGCACGCCCCCAGCCACCGAAAATCACAAAATCGCTAAGGAGAAATCGAAATGGGGGAAGAGAAAATCGTTGGCAACGGCACTGATTCGGCTATAGCCACAGCCCACCGAATGTCCCTCATGCGATACCGAGCCGATTGGTGGTGGAAACGGCCCGGGAACAGGTGGCCAGCACCGGCAACAGCGAGAAAGGAAAAAAGGTAGCGAAACCGAGGAGAGAAGAGGCCGAACCGACACTTTTTGGCCAGTCCTGGTGCAACCGACACTAGATCCGTGCACCAGACGACCTCGCGGACAAGCTGGAAAAGGAAGCCGACAAAGAACCGGCCGGCGAAGCTTCGAACGACGAAGGAGAAAATCGAACCGGACTAAACCGGATTGAACCGAGTTGAACCAGACCGGGCCGGTTCAGCCATGGAAGAAAGAAAAAGAAAAAAAAAAGAAAGAAAAGAAAAAGAAAAAGAAGAAAAATTGAAGAAAAATCTGGCGATACAGTCGAGCTACGGGTAAGCCGATAAGTGGTCAAATCGACTGATTTAATTTTTGAAATATTTAATTGGATTGATAATTGGTTGAAATTGACCCGAGTTAATTAGATAATTGTATAGCACGACAATTGGGGTCAAACGAGAGCTCAAGTCAGCCTCGTTTTACCTATCATCATGGAATCTTGGATAAATAACCCTTATTTACGACAATTTGCATAGTTATGCGTGTTAAAAATTTACCGCATAAATTACGGATTAATTCTGTATAAAATGAATTAAATTTTGGAATTTAAGATAAATTGTCGTAAATAATTAATTGAGCTATTTGAGAGTTTAGAACGAGGCTCAATAAATACCGATGGGCCCAATGAGCCCAATAGGCATCGATGATGTGAATAGTAAGTGAAAAATGGGCTTAAGGCCGGTTAAGGCCCATTATGGTACAATCGGGCCTATATGGGTAAACGGGCTCAATGATTTCAATTAAGCTCAGAAAATACGAAATACAATTAATTATATTGTATTTGACCTGATGAATATTTATACGCAGTTTCGGAGATTGAATTAGGAGTAAATCGGACTACGTGACGAGATATCAGTGGAAATGTCAGACTGTACAGAAAAATGAGGTAAAAGAATTTGGCGAGTAGCTAGAGGTAGCTACGCATATTTTTAATAGCTTTTACATACACTGAAAATGTATAAAGGTCCTAAAAATGGATTAAAAATTTTAAGGACCCGGGATGGATAAAAGACTAGTTTACCCCTACTGAGGGAAAATTCACCTAAGGATGGTGAAAGCATGACATGCATGAAATGCATGATTTGGGAAATTTTCATCGTTTTTTTAGAAAAGCAAATTGGTAGATTGGCCAGTGTTTGCCTAAATTTCATAAGATAACACTACGTAAGTGTTATTTAGATTTAAATGAAATTTCTTTGGAAAATGGGTCAACTATCAAGTTTATATAGAAACAGATGGTGTTGGAGCCTTGCTCGTACTATATTTGAGTTTATGAGTGTGCATAATGGTCTTAGAGCGGTTGCTCGCACCGATTTGTGTGACATGATATGCATAAAAAGGTGCTGGAGCGATTGCTCGCATAAGTTTCAATGATTTGACATGCATGAGAGGTGCTGGAGCCTAGCTCGCACCCTGTTTTGACTTTATACACATAAAAAGGTGCGGGAGCGATTGCTCGTACTAGTTTTAAATGATTTGACATGCATGAGAGGTGCTAGAGCTTAGCTCGCACGAGTTTTGAACTGTGTGATGCATGCATTAGTGCTGGAGTAGGGGCTCGCACTAGAGTTTAAGCCTAGCTCGCACTAGATTTTCACATGATTTTCGTGACAGGGTGCTGGAGCTTAGCTCGCACCAGATTTTCACATGATTTTTGTGACAGAGTGTTGGAGCTTAGCTCGCACTAGTTTTACTTGATTTTATGATAAAGTGCTGGAGCATAGCTCGCACTGGTTTTATGAGGAAATTACAGCCGTGTTTGGAGCTTCGGGTATATTGTGTGTTACACCGATTAAATAGGCTCGCACGTGCATTTTGATTTAAAACATGCTATAAGCCGTGCTTGGAGCTTCAGGTAGACTGTGTGTCATGTCGATTAAACATGCTCGTACGTGCGTTTTGAGACAGGGCACGAGTATTGATATGAGATATGGGTCCACGAAGTACGTTGTACCATGCAAATCGCATGGAGTACGTTGTACCGTGTTATGATATATTATATTTATGTGGCGTCTTCGGATGCGAGTGATCGGGTTAGATCGAGGGGTTGGATTTGACCCACCTCCTGTGGCAGTTCCCGATAGTGGTGATACCCCGCACACCTGATCCGTGTAGCATGGGATCACAAGGATATGACCATAGTCCTAGTTATTTCCATGATATATTACCTAGTCTCGCATGTTACTATCTGATGTTTTGAAAGCTTGAGAATGTGTGGATTTTGTGTGAGTCTGGACCACCCGAGGGAGGGGTTGGATCCTGACTGATGATATTGGTTTTGTTGTGAATAAATGAAATTTTCAATGTTTTCGAAAATGCTTGGACATAAATGATTTTATGTGGATCAGGATCACCCGAGAGAGGGGTTGAGTCCTGATGAGTGTGATGAATGTAGATTTTTTAAATGAATTAAGTGTTTTCTAAGGTTTTATGGAAACTCAGCATGATGTATTTTTCATACTTGTTTATAATTAATGCTATGAAATGTTTTAGCATGAGGAGGTTATCCATGCTTTAATTGCAAATGCATGATTTTGATTTAATTCTTGCGTTTTATGATTTTACATGAGATGCCATTGAGGCATGAGTTGCATGATTTCCATAAGCACGAACAGCTTTTATAAACTATGACATTGATGTGTGCATGATTTCGTGTGTGAGCTTTAAACGAAAAGAAATGGATTTAAGGGCATGGCATTATGAGCATGTGGATAGTGGAGCTATCTACTTACTTGCATAATTGCCTTATTGAGCATGTGGTTGCTTACCCCTGTCACGACCCATTTTTACTAAAAATCGCTACAAATTTTTGGTTTTTCCTTTCTTTTCCCGATCGTGAACATTCTCACCACAAAATAGTTGGGCTATGAGTCAGTATTAATCACCCTTTACCATTTACCATGACATCTATCTTTTAATTTATTTAAATTCAAACACGTATACTTTATAATTGAGACTCTATAATTGTACGTGTTTACTAATATTTACATCCCCCATATTACATTCCAGATTGATTTCGTGCTATTACATATTTAGATATAAAATCATACCAAGTGTATATATCTTTCAATGATGGGAAAGCAGCGGATACCAAGAATACAAGTCCTCAGCCGCTCACTAATTACTTCAAGTACTCTGAAAAGAGGGGAAATTAAGGGGAATGAGCAAACCACGCGCTCAGTAAGACAATCATGCAAGCAAGTAGATAACCACACTATTTACATGCTCATGATGCCATGCATTAAATCATTCTCTTTCGAAATCATGCTTAAATACGAATTTCAAGCATACTTTTATGCCAGGTAAAATAATTCGTATAAAACAATTTATTTCGTGAAATGGCAGATAAAGCATGAAATTATACTTCATGCTGTTTAAATAATGTACATTATGTCAAAACATGCCACTGATTTCAAATTGGCAATTCATTGCATGAAATGGCAGATAGAGTATGAAATTATGCGTCATGCTATTTAAATAATGCACATTATATCAAAACATGTCATTTATTTCAAATCCACATCCACCCCAAAATCATCAGGACTCAATCCCACAATATAAAATCATGAAATCACAAAATCAAGTAATGAGTAATATGTGATTTCGCAAAGCAATTAATATGCGATTTAGCAAGTAAGTGACATGCAATTTCATAAAGTAAGTGACATGTGAGACTAGGCAAGAATAAGGGTAATAACTCTAGGATAATGGCCATATCCTATGATCCCGGCTACACTGATCAAGTGTGTGGGGTATCACATCATATCTGAGGCTGCCCCAGGAGGTGGGTACCAAACCATCCCGCCAGCCAATCAGATCCCTAGTCCGAAGACTACACATCATAAATCACGGCACGTTACAACGTACTCCATGCTGCAAGCACGGTACAACGTACTCCATGCTGCAAGCACGGTACAGCGTACACCCCATGCCCATGTCATCTAAATATCCAACGCCATATCTCGAAATGAACGTGTGAGCCTATTTAATCGGTGTGGGACATAGCCTACCCGAAGCTCCCAGCACAGCCTTATGCATGTCATATGAAAATATAGTGCGAGCAAAGCTCCCAACATTATGTCATGTATAAAATCATGTAAAATCGAGTGCAAGCCAAGCTTCCAGCACTCTGTCACATGCACAAATCATGTCAATCTCATGCGAGTAATGCTCTCAGCACGTTTTATTTCCACATAAATCATGTAGGTGGCTCAGTTTTCAAAGAATGGTTTTCAAAACCAAAATAAGCACCTGCCACGTGCTATTTCATGAAATTGATAAAACTTTCATCAGCCTACCCAATTTCTTATTGAAAAGCATTAAAATACATCAAGAACACTCAGTTCTTACTTTTCATGACTTTTTCTAAAAGTAAAAATAATTACCCTTCATAGGGGCAAAATCGTCATTTACCCTCTCGATTCAAAATAAATATTAAATCATGTGCTAAAAGCAATATTTCATTGTGAAAATACTCAAAGCATGATATTTATGCATATTTCAATCCAATCCTAACTTTTCCAAAATTTCCCTTAGTAGGGCAAAACGGTAATTTTTACTTTGTCGGGTTTTCTACCCATATATTTTTCATACACAATTTAATTATTCAAAACTCTACCCGAAAATACGTGTAGCTACCTCTAGCTACTCACACAATTCCCTTACCTCAATTTCTCTGATCATTTCTACATTTTTCGCCGTTACCGATCACCCGATCTGTTTAACTCCCAATATATTCTCTAAAGCTGCAGAAAATCATTTATCGGGTTAAATACAATACATTTTATTTGTATTTCACTTTTACTAGACTTAATTTACAGCATTAGGTCTGTTTACCCTTATTGGGTCCGATTGCACCTTAATGGGCCTTAATCGGCTTTAATCCCATTTTTCATTTATTAATCACATCATCGAGGCCTGTTGGGCTCATTGGGCCCACCAACAATTTATTGGATCTCGTTCTAAACTCTTGGATAACTCCAATAATTATTTACGACATTTTATCTCAAATTACAGAATATATATCATTTAATGCGGAAATTAAATCCGTAATTTATGCGGTAAATTTTTAACACGCATAACGATATAATTTGTCGAAAATAAAGGTTAATTACCCGAGATTTCATAATAGTACGTAAAATCGAGGTTGACTCGAGCTCTCGTTTGTCGTCGATTATCGAACTACACATTTATATTTTCCGAGTTAAATCCGATCAAATATATATTTAAATAATTATTTCAAAAATTAAATTGGTTCATTTGACCACTTACCGACTTACCCGGAGCTCGATCGCATCACAGAATTTTTCTCATTTTCCCTTTTTCTTTGTTTTTCTTTTTCTTTTCCTTTTCCTTTTTTTTCTTCTTTTTCTGGCTGAACCGGTTGGGTCTGGTTCAACCCGGTTCAGACCGTTCCGGTTCAGTCCGGTTCATTCCTGGTTCAGTCCCGATTCAACTTTCTCCCTCGTCATTCTGGGCTTTTCCGATCGGTTCTCTATCGACTTTCGCCTCCAGCTTGTCCGCGGAGTAGTCCGGTGCATGGATCTGGGGTCGGCTTCGCCAAAGCTCGTCGAAAAGTGGCCGGTCCAGCCTCTTTTCTCCTCCGGCGTCGGTACCCAATTTTTTTCCCACCGTTTGATGGCGTTTCAGGCCGATATGCGCCTAGATCGACGTCGCAAACGTCCCTCTCTGGCCTGTGGTGGGTCGCTCCTCCCTTCATCGGCCGCCGATCACTCCCTCTCTTCCATTTTCTCTCTCTTTCTCTCGATTTCCCTCTCTCTCTCTCGATCGCCGGTGTTTTCCTTACCAGATTTCACCGGGGATCGACGTCGGCTAGGTTTCCTCCCGCCTGGTGCTTCCGCCGGGGCCCTCGTCTATGAGCAGATGGGAGCTCGGCTCCCTCGCTGCCTTTTGCTCCTTTTGTTTCCATTGCAGAATCGCGAAATCGCGATTCTGCTTTGTTCCCTTTTTTTTTTTTGGTTGACTATTGACTTGACTTCTTTTTTTTATTATTATTATATTATATTTTATCAAAATATAATATAATATATTATATACCTAAAATATTTAAATGTATATTTAAATTAATTAAAAATATATATTTATTTTATTTATTTCTCGGGTTATTTTTTCAATATTCTCAGAGTAATTTCTCAAGATGAAAATTTTGATTTATTCCTATAAATTCATATCATGATCAATTTAACCTGAAATTTAATTATTTTTTCTTTATTGATCAAGATTTCTTGAATCCATGTTTACAGTGTAAATTTCTTACCGAATTGACACCGAATTTTGGGTCTTTTGACCGTTTTACCCTTTAACGTTTTCGGGACCAAATCGACACAACTTCCCTTCACGAACCCTTTCTCATTTCGTGTTTTTTTTAAAAAATCGGGTCTTACAATCTCCCCCACTTAAGAAATGTGATCCTCCAAATTAGAACCAAGTCAAATGGGTCTATAAGTAACTCCGGAGACATTTATCGCATCATACTCTTTAATTCCCGTGTGACTTTTTTCGGAGTGTTATACTTCCAAAGGACTTTAACTAGGGAGATCATCTAAGACCTCAACACTTTGTCCTTTCGTATAATAACCGAATCGACTTTTCATCATACGACCTACTCTCTTTAAGCTTCAACGGTCTCCGTTTCTTGTCAACATAACTTTTCTGTCTGCTCTGAGGTGTTCTTAATCTCTCACACATTAATTGAACATCCATTAGAGGATTTTCTTACCAAATCGGGAGCAATTATCAGTCAGTCACCCACTTCTTCCCATCCAAATCGGGGAAATCCTTACGGCCAAACAATGTCTCATATAATGTCATCTCGATACTCGAGTTATAACTATCATTGTAGGCAATTTAGCAAATAACAAGTGATCATTCCAGGAGCTTCGAACATCAATCGCACACACTCTCTACACATCCTCCAGAACCTGTACAGTCCTCTCTGACTGACCACTTGTCTGAGGACAGAAAGCTGTGCTGACACTCAATTGGGTTCCCATGACTCCCTGAAAAATGTTCCCAGAAGTGGAAAATGAAGCGGAAATCCCCATCTGACACAATGCTCACTGAAAAATTACATGGTATTCTACTAGCTCACTTACATATAAATCAGCCTACACACTCAGAGTATCAGTAGCTTTCATAGCTAGTAAGTATCAGACTCAGTCAATCTATTGACTATCACCTAAATAGTCTCGTGATTCTCTCGGGTCCTCTGTATTCCATCACGAATTTATGGTAACATGCTCCCATCTCCGTTTCGATATAGGTAGAGGCTGTAATAACCCTGCAAACTTCTGGTGCTCTACCTTAATTTGCTGACATACGAAACACTTTTCTATAATCTCTACAATGTCTCTTCTCATATCTGACCACCATTACCCTTTTTATATATTGATATATTTTCATTACTCACCTGATGCACTGTATATCTTGAAGAATGAGCTTCTGACAATAAAAATCTCATTAACTGTGGGTCCTTGGGAGCATTTATTTTGCCTTTGAACCTTAGTAAGCCATCATCACTCACTGTGAACTCTGTCACTGTACCATTTGAATCTGACTTACACTATCGACACCCTGCCGATCATCACGCTAAGCCTGTCAAATCCGGTCAATCCAATTTGGTTCTAATCTCAAGCTAGCTGTCACATAATCATTGTCAGCATCAGAAGGGATCACATCACTACTGAGGTTCACAAACTGCTCTAACAGTTCACGCTCCCTGACCATCATGTGTGATACCATCCCGAGGCTTTTTCTGCACAAGGCATTAGTCACAACATTAGCCTTACCCGGGTGGTATAATATCTCACGATCATAGTCCTTCAGGAAGCTCTAACCCTTTTTGTTATCTCATTTTCAATTCTTTCTGTGCAAACGTTTATGATCAGTGCATACATAAAATTTCTCACCGTATAAGTAGTGGTGCCATATCCTGAGTGCAAACACTATAGCTGTCATTTCTAAATTATGGGTCGGATAGTTTCTCTCATGGTCCTTAAACTGTTGGGATCCATAAGCGACTATCTTCCCGTTTTACATTAATACACAGCCTAAGTCTTGTTTTGAGGCATCCATACATACTGAGAAATCTCATAAGCTATTAGGTATGGTGACAACAAATGTGGTGGTCAGTTTATGTTTCAACATACAAAAACTCATAGAAGCTACTTTCACACTTATCATCACACTCAAATACAACTTTCTTTCAAATGAGACTTGTCAATGGAGCAGCCCAATTTAAGAAATCCTTAACAAATCACATGTACAATAGTTTTCAATTGCTGCTCATAATCTTCCTTGGACTTCGAACGTACCAACATATCATCTATAAAGATAATAACAATTCGGTCCAGGTAAAGTTTAAATATCACATTCATTAATGTCATAATGGGTACGAAAAATTATCTTGGGTATATTCACATCCCAAATCCTCAATAAATTATACTCAGATGTCAAATCGATCTCAAAAAGATCTGTGCTCTCCAAAGCTAATCCAATAGCTCATCAATACATGGGAGGGAACACTCATTCTTGATAATAGCCTCATTCGACAATCAATAACAATTTCCTTGTCGGAGGTTTCCATCTTTCTTTTTCACATACAAGACCAGTGCTCCTCGTGGTGAGACACTCAGTCTAATAAATCCTTATCCAATAACTCCTGTAATTGCTTCTTTAGTCCCTTCAATTCCACTGAAGCCATTTTTATACAATGGTTTGGTTATCGGCTTAGCACCAGTTACCAAATCAATACAAAATTCCATCTTTCTAACTGGAGACAACCCTGGTAGATCATCCGAAAATACATCAGGCAACTTCCTGACCACTAGGATATCTGTCAACTCCGGATATACCTTATTCATATCAACCACATAAGCGATGAAATCTTCTCATCATTAATCATTTTGTTAGTACCATCATTTACTCCTTTATTTACAACCATTACACCTTTCATCACTTGTCAAAACATACCATACACTTTTTCAAGTGAAAAATATCATTATCTTAGAATAGCAATCTAAACAGCATAGTCTGTAGCCGACCAATTTGAGAATGGATTGGTTTACCTCAAAATCATTTTTATTCAATTGAATAAGATCAGCTGACATATCATTTTCCCTCACTTTCAACTTACAATCTTTACATACACATTCAGTTAGCTGACTCTCCCTCATTGGGGTGCTAACTATCAGCATTTTGCCTAAAGGTATAGACTTCACATCTTTCGCTAACTTATATGTTGACGAAGGTGATTTGAATAATGCGTGGCACCAGAATCAATTAAAACAATTGCTTCAATATCCACAATTAAGGTGGTACTTTTCACCATATCAAATGAAGCATCAATAATGTCCTGGTCCAAGGCATACACTCGCCCTTGACTAACAGCCTATTTCCCTTTTCTCTTTGGTTGTGACATTCTTTTCTGGTACAGAAGTATTAGCAAGGCTTTCTCAGGCTCTTTGCCTTTCTGTGGAACAATCTCACCCAACTCTAGGCAATCCTTAAATAAATGACCCGTATTACCACTCTTAACGCATGTTTTAGTCAACAAGATGTGGGGCCTATTTTCGTGGTATTTACCACACATCCTACATTACTCAGTAGTAGGTCAGGGTCCTCAAATCACAATACCCCTCATAAACGCTGAAACTAGATACATTAGGGGCTTACTAATCATCTTACCCCAGGTCTTATTAACTCTAAATCTCTTGTCAAATGGCATCCTTCCCACTCTAACACATTTGTCATCCACTATTCTCTTTCTATCTCTATTTCGGCCCTTATTACCTTTCCCAAATTCAGAGGAGTGCAATTCATAATCTTATTAGTACCACTGTGGTCTGCATACTGCCTCGTCATATGTAATAATATCTAATGGGGCCAATCATACTCTGATAGACGATCTGAGTCTTTCCATGACTTTCGGACCTTTCGATTCTCACTGTCCATAATGTTGAGTTATACCTGCCCAGGGATGTAAATCGAGATTCATACTCATTAATTGACATGTTCCTCTGGGTCAGAGTCCGAAATATATTATCTCTGTGCATCCATAATTATCTCTCATATCAGCTCTAGATGTCTAACTCTTAAGATGGGTCGAGAGGACTTCCATCCATGTTCCGTCTCGCCCTCCAACATAAACACATCAAAAGTCACTTTCTCGGTCAACCTATACCGATAGAACCCGTATAACTTTACTATCTCATTCATTTAGTCCTCAATAGCTACTGGGTTCTTTACCTCACTAATTACCGGTGGTACAAACTTTTAAAATTGCCTTAACTTGTCCAGCTCATAATCTTATTCCAAATCATTACCACTTTGCTGTAGAGTTGTAGGCAAAGACGTATCCTTAACCAATGAGTTGTTGAAATTTCTATAGTCTGAGACATCTTTGCAGGCTGTGTAGATAGGTTTTATCAGCCCTTAGCTCCCTGCATATAATGAGTAAACAACTCTAAAATATTCTCCACACTCTGCTTCAACCTCTGAAGCATGTCTCAATATCGACCGGTCTCACTGTGGGACCCTGTGGAGTATGCTCAACATCAACCTCCACCTTAATCTCATCCTGAGTATCATGTGATGACTCAATACCACTCTCAGGCCTACCTTTACGGCCTCTAGTACATGTACTCGCCCCTCTACAGTAGCGACTATCACTTATAATGATTATATTCTTGCATTCATAACCATTTATTAATCTGATCCCATCTCGGTATACACAGTTATATCTAAATAAAGCACAGTAATATGGGGATGCAACTTTCTTATTTACTAATATCGACTCATATCAGGTCAACTCAGCTCTGATACCACCTCTGTCACGACCCATTTTTACCAAAAATCTCTACAAATTTTTCGCTTTTTCCTTTCTTTTCCCTATCGTGAACATTCTCACCACAAAACAGTTGGGCTATGAGTCAGTATTAATCACCCTTTACCATTTACCATGACATCTATCTTTTAATTTATTTAAATTCAAACACGTATACTTTATAATTGAGACTCTATAATTGTACGTGTTTACTAATATTTACATCCCCCATATTACATTCCAGATTGATTACCGTGCTATTACATGTTTAGATATAAAATCATACCAAGTGTATATACCTTTCAATGATGGGAAAGCAGCGGATACCAAGAATGCAAGTCCTCAGCCGCTCACTAATTACTGCAAGTACTCTGAAAAGAGGGAAAATTAAGGGGAATGAAAAAACCACGCACTCAGTAAGGCAATCATGCAAGCAAGTAGATAACCACACTATCTACATGCTCATGATGCCATGCATTAAATCATTCTCTTTCGAAATCATGCTTAAATACGAATTTCATGCATACTTTTATGCCAAGTAAAATAATTCGTATAAAATAATTTATTTCGTGAAATGGCAGATAAAGCATGGAATTATACTTCATGCTATTTAAATAATGTACATTATGTCAAAACATGCCATTGATTTCAAATTGACAATTTATTGCGTGAAATGGCAGATAAAGCATGAAATTATGCGTCATGCTATTTAAATAATGCACATTATATCAAAACATGCCATTTATTTCAAATCCACATCCACCCCAAAATCATCAGGACTCAATCCCACAATATAAAATCATGAAATCACAAAATCAAGTAATGAGTAATATGTGATTTCGCAAAGCAATTAATATGCGATTTAGCAAGTAAGTGACATGCAATTTCATAAAGTAAGTGACATGTGAGACTAGGCAAGAATAAGGGTAATAACTCTAGGATTATGGCCATATCCTGTGATCCCAGGCTACACTAATCAGGTGTACGAGGTATCACATCATATCTGAGGCTGCCCTAGGAGGTGGGTACCAAACCATCTCGCCAGCCAATCAGATCCCTAGTCCAAAGACTATACATCATATATCACGGCACGTTACAACGTACTCCATGCTGCAAGCATGGTACAACGTACTCCATACTGCAAGCATGGTACAACGTACTCCATACTGCAAGCACGGTACAACGTACACCCCATGCCCATGTCATCTAAATATCCAATGCCATGTCTCGAAATGCACGTGCGAGCCTATTTAATCGGTGTGACACACAGCCTACCCGAAGCTCCCAGCACGGCCTTATGCATGTCATATAAAAATCTAGTGCGAGCAAAGCTCCCAGCACTATGTCATGTATAAAATCATGTAAAATCGAGTGCAAGCCAAGCTTCCAGCACTCTGTCACATGCACAAATCATGTCAATCTCGTGTGAGTAATGCTCTCAGCACATTTTATTTTCACATAAATCAGGTAGGTGGCTCAGTTTTCAAAGAATGGTTTTCAAAATCAAAATCAACACATGCCACGTGCTATTTCATGAAATTAATAAAACTTTTGTCAGCCTACCCAATTTCTTATTGAAAAGCATTAAAATACATCAAGAACACTCAGTTCTTGCTTTTCATGACTTTTTCTAAAAGTAAAAATATTTACCCTTCATAGGGCCAAAATTGTCATTTACCCTCTCGGGTCAAAATAAATATTAAATCATGTGCTAAAAGCAATATTTCATTGTGAAAATACTCAAAGCAGGATATTTATGCATATTTCAATCCAATCCTAACTTTTCTAAAATTTTTCTTAGTAGGGGCAAAACGGTAATTTTTACTTTGTCGGGTTTTCTACCCATATATTTTTCATATACAATTTAATTATTCGAAACTCTACTCAAAAATACGTGTAGCTACCTCTAGCTACTCACACAATTCCCTTACCTCAATTTCTCTGATCATTTCTACCTTTTTCGCCGTTACCGATCACCTGATCTGTTTAACTCCCAATATATTCCCTTAAACTGTAGAAAATCATTTATCGGGTTAAATACAATACATTTTATTTGTATTTCACTTTTACTGGGCTTAATTTACAGCATTGGGCATGTTTACCCTTATTGGGTCCGATTGCACCTTAATGGGCCTTAATCGGCCTTAATCCCATTTTTCATTTATTAATCACATCATCGAAGCCTGTTGGGCTCATTGGGCCCACCAACAATTTATTGGACCTCGTTCTAAACTCTTGGATAACTCCAATAATTATTTACGACATTTTATCTCAAATTCCAGAATATATATCATTTAATGCGGAAATTAAATCCGTAATTTATGCGGTAAATTTTTAACACGCATAACGATATAATTTGTCGTAAATAAGGGTTAATTATCCGAGATTTCATGATAGTACGCAAATCGAGGTTGACTCAAGCTCTCGTTTGTCGTCGATTATCGAACTACACATATTTTTCGAGTTAAATCCGATCAAATATATATTTAAATAATTATTTCGAAAATTAAATTGGTTCATTTGACCACTTACCGACTTACCCGGAGCTCGCTTGCATCACCGAATTTTTCTCATTTTTCCTTTTTCTTTTTTTCTTTTTCTTTTTCTTTTTCTTATTTTTTTCTTTTTCTGGCTGAACCGGTTCGGTCCGGTTCAACCCGGTTCAGACCGATCTGGTTCAGCCCGGTTCATTCCTGGTTCAGTCCCGGTTCAACTTTCTCCCTCATCGTTCTGGGCTTTTTCGATCTGTTCTCCGCTGGCTTTCGCCTCCAGCTTGTCCGCGGGGTAGTCCGGTGCATGGATCTGGGGTCGGCTTCGCCAAAGCTCGCCGAAAAGTGGTCGGTTCGGCCTCTTTTCTCCTCCGGCATCGGTACCCAATTTTTTTTCGCGTCGTTCGGCGGCATTTCAGGCCGATATGCGCCTAGATCGATGTCGCAGATGTCCCTCTCTAGCTGGTGGTGGGTTGCTCCTCCCTTTCTCGACCGTCGATCTCTCCCTCTCTTCCATTTTCTCTCTCTTTCTCTCGATTTCCCTCTCTCTCTCGATCGTCGGTGTTTCCCTTGCCAGATTTCACTGGGGGTCGACGTTGGCTGGGTTTCTTCCCGCCTGGTGCGTTTGCCGGGGCCCTCGTCGGTGAGCAGATGGGAGCTCGGCTCCCTCGCTGCCTTCTGCTCCTTTTGTTTCCATTACAGAATCACGAAATCGTGATTCTGCTTTGTTTCCTTTTTTTTTTTGTTAACTATTGACTTGACTTCTTTTTTATTATTATTATATTATATTTTATCAAAATATAATATAATATATTATATACCTATAATATTTAAATATATATATATATTTAAATTAATTAAATATATATATTTATCTTATTTATTTCTTGGGTTATTTTTTCAATATTCTCGGGGTAATTTCCTGAGATGAAAGTTTTGATTTATTTCTATAAATTCATATCTTGATCAATTTAACCTGAAATTTAATTATTTTTCCTTTATTGATCAAGATTTCTTGAATCCATGTTTACAGTGTAAATTTCTTACTGAATTGACACCGAATTTCGAGTCTTTTGACCGTTTTACCCTTTAACGTTTTCGGGACCAAATCGACACAACTTCCCTTCACGAACCCTTTCTTATTTCGTGTTTTTTTTTAAAAATCGAGTCTTACAACCCCCCTTATTTTCCCCCTCTACAGAATACTTTCAGTGGATAGAAAGCGGCAGTGATCGTGCATTCCTGTTATCCTTTGTTTTTCATTGAGAAAAGGTATACACATTTGTATGATTTTGTATCTAAATATGTAAATACACAGTACTGTATACGTATATGACGTCGGGATGTAAGGGTATGTAAATGCAATTGTGAACATATTAGTTATAGTCAAAGGATAGAAAAATTGAAATGTGTAAATGTAATATGGAAATGGAATGGTAAGTAGTGTGAAGAGACTAATATCGAATCATAATTCAACTGATGGTAGGATGGTCACGATGAGAGGAATGTAAGAATTAAATAACAAACGAAAAATAGATAAAAAAATTTATAGTGATTTATTTTTTAGATAATTTGGATCATGACAATATATGTATGTATATATGAGAAAACGAATAGAAAAAAATATTCTAATATTGCTTGTCATTGGCTTATTGGTAGTTTGGTAGCTTGCGGTGAGCTCTATTCTATGTGGCGCACTGAGCTTCGGAATGGCCGCTCTCATTAAGTGGTCCAATCCCCGATGAAATCCATGCCCAAAAACTACAGGATTGCTTACTTCAGACTTCAAGCTTAATATCACAAATTCTGTCTATTAAAATATATATATAGAGAGAGTGAAAAATATTAATACCTTTTATATATATATATATATAATATTTTATATATTATCAGTAAAATTTTTTGTTTTATAAGTAAAATTAAGATGATAATATATATTTTTAATAATATTAAAAAAATAAAAAATAAATATATTAAAATATATATTATTATTTTAATTTCACTTATAAAATTAAAAAATTTTACTAACAAACAATTTCATCACTTAATCTGTTAAAATATATCAATTGTCCCCAAAAACCATATGCACTCACTTTTTATCTATTAATTTGTTCAAATTCAACTCTGCAGTATTGACAGCATCCACCCTAAAAGAAAAGAAAAATAACTCTTGCATTTAAAGTTTCTGATAAAAAAATGCACTCAATTTTTTGAAATAATTAATAACTGATTAATTAATTATTATAATAAATTGAATCGCCATCCAATTTGGTTTACAAAGAAATTGAGTAAGTTTGGAAATCATTGATGTTATTGACGTTAGTGCCACCTAAGAAATGTGAATGTGCCCAATTATATATATAATTATATATATATATACACACACAATTGAATGTTTAGAAAGTATGGATAACCTGATAAGTCTCTTTCAATGGATCACTTCTATATAGCTGTCAATATATTATTATAAATTATCTGATTGAATTAATTAATAAGTGTGATTTATATTGGATAAGATAAAACATATATGTATATATCTAGTTTTAGTTGTCTATCCAGTAAAGCTTTTGTAGTAAAACATGATGCAATGTAGCATTAATTAAATGCAAATTCGACGGAAAATCATATCAGAAAAATTAGGACCTGTGACATTAGAATTTCTCAGTTGATATTTAGTGGAGTTGACTTTCAGTTTCACATGCTTCTCTCTGATGTAGAAGAAACTACTGATGACTGATGAAGAAGATAGAAATTAAGATGGAATGGTGTGCCTGGTTTCAGAAATAGCAGAATATATATCTCTTTCATCTTCAAAAAGAAGCATGAGCACTCAAAAAATGTGGGCCTCATTCATCTTAATTTTAAGGCAACTGAAGAGGAAATGGAGCATGACAAAAAGATCAGATCCGAGGAAGCAAAAATTGGAAATTCATCAAATTTTGGAAGAAAATTTGATGAATCGTTTCAACTTTATTAGTAATGAAATGATTGGACAAGTGATTAATTTTAGCTTTGTTTTGAAAATATATATAATAGTTATGTTGCAGTAGTAGAGATCATTATAAAGATCTTGTTAAATTTTTAAATAAAATTATTCGATTTTGAATTCTAATCAAATTAAATTTTTTTTAAGTGAATATTAATTATTATACCCCAGTTGAAGTTTATTTTATATTTAACATAATATAAAAAGGAAGTCTCCTAATTAAAAGAAAAATCGTTATAATTGCTATGTGGGAAGTCAACACAATGGGTTGAACCGATAATCACTTCACATACGCTATTATTGAAGATTCCACTTGTTGGGACCCTACTTCGGGCTTCAACGATTAGGTTTAGGCTATGTTGGGGAAAGGGCCCACCGATTTGAAAGCCTATTAACTAATTCACTTCTCTCCTATTCCCCTCCCAAACACCCCCCTCCCCACCCCACCCTCACTTTTCTCCTATTCCCCTCTCAAACACCCCCCCCCCCCCCCCCCCCACCCCACCCCACCCCACCCCACCCCACGCCACCCCAAAAAAAAAAAAATGGAAAACCTTAACAAGGCATTACACCTCTCCCCTTCTCTCATGTGTCTTTGCTTTTTCTTTTTACAATTTCTATGTTTTTCCACCCTTCACTTTTCTTTTTTTTTAACCATTCTGATTTATCCAACTAAAATCTCATTGCAGCAAATATAAGGATATACACCAAGGTTTGCGAATCTTTTTTATATTTCAAGTACATTTTTGTATTATGTATAGGACCATTTTATATTGTATCCTATCAATTCTAGCCAGGCAGTCATTTCGACTTTAAAAAAAAAAAAAAAAACTTCACAAAATTCACAGGTGGAATCTATTGATTCGAATGAAAGTCTGAAGAATTTTGAAGCACAAGTAAAATTAAAATTAAGAATGAAATTAAATTAAATTAAATTAAATAATATAAGAACAAACAATATTGGATTTCCATGGAAATCAATGAAGTATTTCCACTTTCCACCGCTCACATGCCACAAGTAATTAACTCTTTTATAATGGCATATGTTGCATTTGGAGCATTCGAAGTTGATGTGCAGACAATCAAAAGAAAAGGCAGCTTAGCTTGGGTGAAGAATCAAACACAAAATTTAATAGCTTTCAAATGTTAACAAGACACATGTATATATAGCTTTTTCCTTCTATTTTCTATGGTGAAATGGTAATTATTCTGTGTATTCGCTCTAAAACAAACACTAAAACTCTAAAAGCCGTGTCTCCCATTTACTCATTTACAGCAATTATAACAGAAAGAAAGATGCCAATAAGGTTTATTTTTTCATTTTTCGTTTTTAAATAAATGGTTATGTAGAAATTCCATTCCACTATGAACAGAAAAGATACAAATTAATAAGAACAAGTTGGCTTTTATTTTATAATGCGAAAACACTCCTCTCAACTTTATATACCTTTTCCACACTTCTACTATATTTATTTTGGCGAATAAATAATAAATTTATAGTAATAAAGAAAAAGAAAACATTTAACCCCACTATAAAACTACACCCCATGTGCATGGCTGTTAATCCAATTCACCACCACTATTTCCTGCTGAATTCATCAGAATCTGACACACTTTTCTTCTGCGGACCGACTGGATCCATCTTCTTAATTACTTCTCAGCCAAAGACAAAATTCAAGGGATTTCTGATGATAAACTTTTTTCTTTTTTCGTTTATCACTGTAAATACTACAGTAAAACCACCTTGTCCTCACTTGATGTCAGTTTCGATTAGAAGCTTCCCTTTCGTTGTCTCACTCGGCAGTACCAATTGGAGCAGTATTGTTTGCTACTAACTGAAAATCATTGCCTTCATATTCCTCTTCACTATCCTCATCTTCTTCATCATCTTGAATCTGATCCATATTTTCCATCTCAGCTTCGTCCATCATCACCGCCTCGGCGGCCTGCTGGCTCATTTCTTGCTGTGGTGGCCATTGCTGTTCCGGTCGTACCATCAGTGGCACCATTGTGCTGTCAGATTTAACTCCATGCCCGGAAGAACCGAGTAAACTCTCGTTTTTGCTGATTTTTTCTTTGTAAATAGCATCCAGCTGGTGAAAATATGGGCATGTCTTGGAATCTCCAGGCCTTCTCTTGTTGCTTTCTTTTACTTTCTTGAAGTATTTGTTAATGTTCTCCCATTTTTCTTTGCATCTCTTTGCGTTTCGATTATATCCAAGCTTTCTCATCGCGGCCGAGATCTCTTCCCATAGAGGAGCCTTAGGTCCATTTTCTTGATACTTGATGTCAAGACTAGTTCTAACCTTTATAAGAGCTTGAACTTCAGCTTTTGGCCATCGTGAAGGACTTAATGAAACCACATTGTTCCCTCCATTAATCATTCTCGAGGTTTCAAAATTCAAGGCATGAGTTGGCGGTTGAGGTTGCGGCAGCTGTAATGGAGGCGGCAGCGATAGCGGTGCTGTTGGAGGAGGTGGTGCTTGAGGATTTCCTTGCGATTGCACTTGCACCGTGTTCGGTTGCTGTCCGGACATCTTTTGTAAGAATGCAATTACTGCAGCATCTTTTTCGGCTGCCGTGGATCGTTCCTGAATTAAAACCTCATGCTCTCTATTGATCCGTGCCATTTCTTGAATTCTCCAAGCTTCTTCCCGAGCTATTCTTTCCTGTTCGGATATCTCTATGGTTTGCAGGAACTTGTTTTGCAACTCCTCTTGTTTCTCAATCACCGCATTCGTCAGCCTCCTGAAAAACTCCTTCCATTTTCTCTTCTTCTTATTGCTCTCTTGATCTGAATCATCGTCAGATGCGGTTGAAGAAGAGGTAGAAGTGGAGAAAAGGTTTGATGAAATATTATGAAAAGAAGATTGGATATTATTGGAATAAGGATTTACCGAATGTATAGGAAGTGCTTGTGTGGAAATGGTAGGGTTTACGGAAGGTCTGGCATTGGTTTGAGGTACATTGGTAGGGTTCATTGTTGTTGATGGGACATGGATATTGGAGGAAGAAGGAGGATTAGTACTCCAAGGAATTGCTGCCGATGTTGGGTTTGGAGTTTGAGGTTTCGGAGGCGAAAGTGATTGGAGAGAATGAAGATTTTCAAGAGCTTCTAACTGATCAAAGAAGCGATAAGTCTTGCCATCTGCCTTGCCTGTTCGACCATCTTTGGTTCTCTTGTGATACTTGTAAACATTCTCGAATTTCTCCTTGCATTTCTTAGCACTTCGATGATAACCAAGCTCTGCTAGTTTCCTGATAAAAACAGTTGTCAAAACAGCTCCATTTCTGGTTACATTCTATCTCAAATTCGGCAATAGAATAAAGTTTAAACGCACCTTGAGACATTAATAAACATCGAAACAACAAGACCATAGAAAGTAAAAAAATATAAATATATATATAAAGAAAAAAAAACACCTAACCATCCAAGGCCACATGGGAAACTCACAGCCCATGTTGGAAGTATATGTAGACATTTATTAGGCTGATAACCTGTCCTTTATGAATTTCATTAAATTGGACGAAAGCCAAAACAAACCATCTCAAGCTAGAAAGACCATAACTATCAGCAGCTGGGATTTCTCTGTGGAACTCTAAATTTTAAGTGCTTGAAAGAAAAAAAAAAAAAAGAAAAAGAAAACCTGAATTCAATCCCCAGCTTGTAAACACTGAAATCCATGAAACTGAGAACTGAAAGCCAATTCCACTTTCCCGGATCCAAAAAAAGTGATTCTGGTATGAAGCTATGAACTATAAATAACATCGTATAATAGAAACCAAAATTCAGTTTGAAAATCTAAATCAGATGATCTATCTGCATGCATGATCAACTGATTCAGCTAACCTAGCTAGGTAGCTTAAATTCTCAATTCATTGAAGCAAAAACAAAACAAAGACTTTTTGCTTACCTGGAAACTTCTTCCCATAATGGACCCTTGAGACTTGAGTCTCGGAAAACAGCATCCATATCGGAACGTATTTTCAATAAAGCCAAAGTCTCTTGCCTAGGCCATCGATTTGCTGCAAAACTCCGTTCACCTTCATCAACCCTACCCTTGTCTTCTTCACCTGAATTTGAGATAACCATGCCAATTTCACTTCCTTCATGAATTCCAGGCGCAGCCGCGGCATCGGCGGAGCTTTCTACCATACTTGAGTCCCCCAGCACAGGACTCTCTCTTAGCAATTACAGCTGAAGGAAAAAAAGTATAGTATGAAAAGAGAAAGGTGAATATTATCAAGGGGTTTTATGTAAGATTGGCGTACGGTGAGTTTATTTATTTTAGTTTTTTGGTGGCGGTCTGCCTGTCAATCTCAACCAAAAAAAAAAAAAATTGCAAACAAGGACTCTTTTCTTTTTTTTTCTAATGTTTAATCTATATGGAATCTTTAGTTATTTTTCGCTTTTGCTGGTGAAAAATAATAAAGAACCCAAATGCTTACTTGGGTTTATATTATATTATATATATATATATATATATATATATTATTTATACACAGAGAGACATATGCATAACAGTATGTAAATAAATAAAAAGTGGCCGAAGATCGATGAATTATAATATCCCTAAAGGAAAATAAATATTATTATATAATACATAAAAATTTATCAACGGCAATGGCAACAGCTGCAGATAACGACGATGGGGATAATAAGCCGGGCCATGTAGGTCAGCTTTCCTTTTGGGGCGTTTT
The DNA here is from genome assembly GCA_033439115.1 of Firmiana major. Classification (NCBI taxonomy): domain Eukaryota; kingdom Viridiplantae; phylum Streptophyta; class Magnoliopsida; order Malvales; family Malvaceae; genus Firmiana; species Firmiana major. The sequence continues at coordinate 38,325,411 of CM065909.1, forward strand.
GAATTTCAGTGGCCGTTGGCTACATTTGAGGTTGAAATTACATACAGCCCCTAACATGTATCCCATTGACCCTCTAATCATGCAACCTAATGGTTCAACTATTTTATTACATCAGCGGATAACTAATTAACTTTTACTTGCATTCCACAATTCACTTTTTCTTCCATCTTTGGTTGTTCATCCAACTTCCCCAAATTGCCCCTTGTTTATTTATTGTTTATATTTTTGGTATTTGTTTATGAAATGCAATTCTCTTTAATTTCTCATTTTATATTTAATCAAATTTCAAAAGTAATACTATGTATATTTGGTAGGAAAGAAAAACAGAGATATAGAAAAAAGGCGAGGCAAAAATAAAAATAAACAAATAACTGTTGGTTGATTTGAGTGGTAAAAAGTTTGATTTCATTCAATAAGGTCTCGAGTTCAATTCATGTGAATGAAGCAAATAATGTTAGGAGAGTCACCGCCTTCAAGGGTTTCGACAAATACTTCACTCTGAATTAATCGAGGCTTAATGTGGCCATCAGATATGGGGGAGTTTAGACAAAAAGAAGGAAAAAAAAAAGCCAAACATTTCATTAATTTTTTGTACAAAATAGATAATCTTTTTGTGTTTACTGTATAAACCTCTATCCTTTCAAAATAATGCACTTAAGTTCAAATTTGTTATAGACTGTATAAAATGTTGATGGCTTACAAGACTTGAACCTTTTATTTATTTCTTTTAATTGCGTTATTTTAAGAAGTTGAGAATTTATTTATAATAAAATAAAAGTTTATAGACATATATAATAAAATTAAAGATTAAAAACTTATATTCATTTTGTAGTAAAGACTTTTAAAGTATATTTGGCTATTAAGCAAAAATAAAAACAAAAAAAGGACTTCTAAATCCTACTTTCTTTTTGCTCTCTCCCATTTTAAAAAAATTTCATCATAAGACCCATGAATCACCGATCCACTAAGCATTTTTGTCACTTTATATCATTCTCTTCAATCTCATAAATTTGATCCTCAAATTAGTGAAATTAGCAGTGATTCATTCTGGTTGTACCTTATTGCTTATTTCAAGACTTATACTTGACTATTAACAAAGATTTCTTTTAATACCACTATTATTGAATTCTTGCAACAAGTTGAAATAATTTCTTTGAAAATCTTCTCTTTGGTGAGTGCTTCCTATAGTTTCTTTCTTTACAAACATAGTTGTTGTCGCTCTTAACAACAATGAAATAATGCTGATGTAATCTTCCTTGTCGTCTTCTCCACGTGTTCTGAAGATTCTGCAAAAACAGTAAAAGTCAGAGAGGCGCAGGGATCTATCCTTGCGCGCGTAATCCGATGCTTAAGTCAAAAAAAGTGTTTAAGCAGAGTCTTAGTTAACAAAGTAGAGCTTAGGGTTTTTTGATCATACATGTGGGGTATTTATAGATGTCCACTGTATGGCTTCAATAAGCTCAAGACTCATAGGTGTTTGGGTCCAAAATTTTATTATTTTGGGTCTTCTGTATTCTGAGGCCCAAGCGCACGACTGAGCTATCAGAAGTGAGTTCTCAGAAATCAAGTCTCAGGGGTGCAGAGCTCTGAGGACCTCTTCGGTGATTGCCACGTGGCATTATGACTTGACACTTGGCACATGCCATGTGGCATTGTGACTTGATGTAAATTACCTCTATCAATTACTCCTCACTCTCCGATAGGAAAATTCCTTATGGGAGTGTCGAATAAGAGGATTATGTCTTTCTGGGGTGGCTATTAAGGACGCAACGTATTATTCGTGAGAGACATTTAAGTTCCTGTAAGAACGCGACGTTTTAGCCATCTCAGTCGCGACTATATAAGGGTACGATGTCGTCAGATAGTTTAGGAAAACTGTTACATCTCTACAGTAACTCTACCGCAACTCTGCCGCAAACTCTGTCGCACTCTACCGAAATCATATCGCATACTCTGTCGCCACTTGAAATACTCTGCCGCAAATCCATCGTAAAACTCTGTCGCCACTTGATACTCTGCTGCAAACTCTATCACCACATTCATACTATGCCGCATAAATCATACCGCGACTTTGTCGCACTTGCATACTCTGCTGCTCACCCCCCATCGCATACCTCTATCGCCCTGCATACTCTGTCGTACATCCCTATTGCATACCTCTGTCGCCACTTGCATATTATGCCGCTCACCCCTATCGCATACCTTTGTTGTAGGTCTGAATCCTAACCCTTTCGTGTTTCTGATCCAGAACCCTGTCACCTGCTTCTGAAACCTTGATCTCTCTCGTCCTGAACTCTGCCGCTAAACCTTTGAGTTCCACCCCGTCGCATTTAGGATTGTTTCACTATATTTTTTAGGTCTAGGATGGTAGGTCATGGTGTAAGAAAGCATCTAGAGTTAGGGGTTAAATTGACTTTGACTAAGGTTGACTTCCAAGATATTAGGCATAGGTTTCCCATTACTCGAAGTATATTTTTATAGGCTCCCAAGTCCCGAAGAAAGGAGTGTACTTAGCGTATCAAGCGGAGTGGCTATTTTTAGGATATCTTTAGAGTTAGGTTTTCATTTCCCAATCTCCGATTTCAAGATTTCTTTTTTAAGGGAACGAGGGATCGTTCATGGCCAGTTACACCCTCATAGTTGGATGCAATTAATTGGTTTTACCATACATTACCAAATGAGGGGTGTTCTTCCTTCTCTCCCTTTATTTTATACTTTTTTCAGGTTTCGAGGTAGTTCTGGCTTAATCTCGTATTCTATTCAGAGAGTATCTGAACCCGGGTTTGAAAACAGGTTATTCGAAAAACTTCATAACAAACTTCATGGGTTCGAGTTGGAATGGCTCGTTGTAGAGGTACCTGAAGGTCTTAACTTCCCTATTCGATGGGAAGCCAAGCGTAGTATCCCAAAAGGTCCTCATATTGCTACTCTTAGGAGATAATTGTCTTTAACTATCCACAAGCTATTAGTCGATAGGCCAATTAACCTCTATAACTTACTATCGTCTAAAAATTTAGTGTTTGCTGGTTGGGGTATGGGAAGTGTTCATGCCATAAATCCTTCTATTTCTCCTTCAAATCCTTCATCATTAATTCCTTTTGAACCAAATCCTACAAATAAGGAATCCAGCCCTAAAAGTGACCCTCTAGATGATGCGAGCGGCTGGGAAGGGTTTAGTTTCACTTTTATGGTCCTCTCAGATGATGAAACGTTAAACGTAGAGTCCCTTCAGGAGTATCTTAACTCTCCTGAAGGTAACCCTTTATGCTTTACAATTCATTATTGCTCGTTTATATGACGATCTTAACAATTTTGTGGGTTCTTTTTTTACAGAAATGAGCAGCGTTAGACGTGCTTTGATCCGTCAAAGGGCACAAGAAGGTTCATCTAGTGAACCTACTGAGAAGAGACCCCGCTCCATAGCTACTGATTCTGGAGATATGTCAATTTCACCTCTGGTATCCCGAGTTCGAACTCCTCCTTCCAGATAAGCAACCCCTCCTCCAGCTTTGACTCAATTTTAGGAGGGAGGATTAAGAGACATTTCCCAAGGTAAAAGGAAGGCTTCTTCGCATTCTCGAAGAACTTCAAACTCCTCGGATTGGTCTCAGTCCGGGATCGCGTTGAATACAACGTGACCTCGCCACATCGAAAGAACCGAAGGCATTTATACGTTGAGTCTACTATGGCAAATAGGCCTATTCTTCCTAAGATAGGTCCTGTAGACAATGGATCATACCGAGTGGATGGTGGCTACACGATGAAGGGATCAGAATTTCGAGTATACCCTGGAGTGCTTGATAATGACACTTTAGAAACGCCCGGGGTAGCATCTCGATTAGGCTGGGCCACCATCCTTCCCAAAGACGAACATCAATTATTTAGGAATTTTTTAGAGGGAGAGGACTTAGCTGATTTGGAGCTAATGAGGGTAATCTTTCGATTCACGTTCATTATATTTCTCGTCGCCTTATTTTAAGTTTTAACTTTTCATGTTTCTTTTCAGGCCACTCAAAGGACCATCGTCAATAATGCTCAACATCGAGCTTATCGTGACCAGACTAAGAAAGAGCTTAGAGCACTAAGGGATAGGAACATGGAGTTGGTGAACACTAATAATCAATTATCTAGGCTACCAGGGGTGGTGCGAGATCTGGAAGAACTACTTTCAAACGCTCTTCAAGATTTAATACTCGTCAAAAGGGATCTTACCGTTGAGACTGCTAGGTCTAGCAAACTTAATGACGACCTTCAACAGAAGCAAACTGAGCTAGACAATTTACAATCTAAATATGATTCCCTTTTCACCAGTTTTAACGGGTTAGTTGATCGCAATCGGGAGTTAGAACAACATATTACGGATTTGGAGAGTCGACCTTTTGCTTCTTTTGACCAAACAGAGATTGATCGTATCAGGGTAGAAGCCGTAAGGGAGTATCGACTCTCTAAAGATTGCTTTAGGCGGAAAGAGGACTATTCTGTAGGGTTTGTGAAGTATGGTTTCTATCTCGCCTGATCTTGGCTGGAGAAGCACAGGGAGGGCGAAGAGTTCCCTAAGCTCCTATATACGTCGGAAGCTATGTTGTTCGAGGCTCCTGATTGGACTAAATATGAGCCCAATGCTAAGCCAACAGATGAGTTTTTGAAGAAAGCTGGTCAAGATGACTTGGCTAACCTGATTGGACTTGGCAGCCTCTAAGCCCAGATAATGCTCTTGAGCCAATTGGTGCCCTTGATGAATTGGACGGTGAGGAGCCACCGGCGCCAGAAGTCTGATCACGGAGATTGATTTCTTTTTTCTTTTTTAATTAAGTTTTATTGTGACAAATCATTCTATTGTTTATTCTTTAATAATAAAAGTTGTTTATTCTTTTTAATAATTAAAATTGTTTTAATAATAAATGTTGTTTATTATTCTTTTTTCTTTTTGTTAATGCATGTACTCATTTGACTCTTGCTATCATCATCTATCTATATATTTCACATATATATATGCTCCCCAAATTCTTAATAAAATGTGTAAACTTTTAAAAGGAATTGTGCATTTAAACGTACCTTTTCTTTTTCTGGTGCCAGACCACCGTGACGCATTCGTGTCTCTGGTACTATGGCATGTCTTTTGTCTGATGCCTGGCCGTCGTGACGCTTTCGCACCTCTGGCACTATGGCATGTCTTGTTTCTAATGTCTGGCTGCCGTGTCGCTTTCGCGCCTCTGACACTATGACAAGTATTTTTTCTAATGCATGGTCGTCGTGACCCTTTCTCTCCTCTGACACTATGACATGTCTTTTTCCTAATGCCTGGTCGTCGTGACGCATTTGCGCCTCTGGCACTGTAGTAAGTCTTCTTTCTAATGCCTGGCCGCCGTGACGCATTCGCGCCTCTGGCATTATGGCAAGTCTTATTTCTAATGCCTGGACACCGTGACGCTTTCACGCCTCTAGCACTATGGCAAGTCTTCTTTCTAATGCTTGGCCGTCGTGACGCTTTCACGCCTTTGGTACTATGGCATGTCTTTTTTCTAATGCCTGGTCACCGTGACACATTCGCGCCTTTGTCACTATGGCATAATCTCTTCTGTCACAAGATTCATATTTGTAAATGTTAGAAAGATAAATATGAATGAAGAGATCACTTGATTTATTCATTGCATGGAAATACAAAAATTTGAAAAGAAGACATAATATAAATGATTAACTCTAATACAACTTTAAGTGGTTTGAGTTCCATGTCTTCCCTATCTTCTTCCCTTGCAAAGTTTCTAAGATATAGGTGTTGGGCCTAATCATCCGTCTGATTTGATATGGACCTTCCCAATTGGCTTTGAATTTTCCATCCTCTTTCAGTGCATTGGTTATGTGTGACTTTCTCAACACCAAATCTCCCTCCGACATTTGTCTGTCTTTAACTCGGCTGTTATAGTAGTTAGCTACTCTTTGGTGGTAGGATGCAAGTCGGATAGCCGTAGCCTCTCTATGTTCGTCCAGCAGATCTAGGTTTTCGCTTAACCCTTTCGAATTCTCCTCCTCTACTACGGGTATCATTCTCGATGAAAGTGCTCCAATTTTCACAGGGATCAATGCTTCAGTTCAGTATACCAAACTAAATGGCGTTTCTCCGATTGACACTCGACTGGTGGTGCGGTACGCCCACAAAACACTAGGTAACTCATCCACCCACGCCCATTTAGCTTTATTCAATCTGGTCTTCAAACCATGAAGGATGGTTCGGTTACTGACTTTTGCCTTCCCATTAGCTTGAGGGTATGAAACAGAAGAAATCCTCAACTAAATATTAAGGCATTTGTAGAACTCACGAAAGGCATCACAATCAAACTACTTCCCATGGTCAGCGTTTAAGACGCGTGGAATCCCAAATCGAAATATAATGTCCTTCCATACCATCGCCTCAACTTTCTTCTCAGTAATAGTAGCTAATGGTTCTGCCTCAATCCATTTTGTAAAGTAATCGGTAGCTACCAACAGAAACTTTCTTTGTCCCGTAGCTAATGGCAAGGGTCCCAAAATGTCTATCCCCCATTGTACAAAGGGCATTGGTTGCACCATGCCCTGAAACAGAGTAATTGGAGTTGTTTTCATCGGCGCAAACCTTTGGCACCTGTCACATTTGTGGACTTTATCCACCGCGTCTTTCTTCAATGTTGGCTAATAGAATCCCGACCGTAATATTTTGGAGGCAAGGGCTCTAGCTCCCAAATGTTCATCACAAATTCCCTCATGTACTTCTGCTAGGACATAGTTAGCCTTTTTTGGCCCTAAACACTTAAACAGAGGTGATGTATACCCCTTCTTGTATAACTCCCTGTGAACTTTACCTCGTGCATCTTTAAGCGTCGAGCTACTTCCTTGTCATGTGGAAGTGTGCCATTAGTTAGATACTGTTTAAATGATGTCCTCCAATCGTCTCCCACCTCAATATCATACACTTTTGCTTCTTTAATATTAGGCCTTTCTAGCATTTCCACCTTCACTACTCTTCCTTCAGTCTCATTAAAAGAAGCCAATTTGGACAGTGAGTCCGCATGGGTGTTTTCGGATCGGTGGACTTGTACCAACTAAAAGTTCTCAAAAGTTTAAGCCAGTGATTGGACTTTCTTTAGGTATGGGATTAACATCAGCTCTCGAGTCTCGTACTGTCCGTTGAATTGGTTCACCACTAGTTGGGAGTCACTATGTGCCATAAGTTTGCCAACTTGTAATCTCTCTGTTAACTTCATTCCAGCTACTAAGGCCTCATATTTTACTATGTTATTTGAACTAGGGAACCCAAAGCACAAAGAATATTCCAAAGATTTTCCTTCAGGTGGTACCAAGACTATGCTAGCCCCACTACCATTTGCACTTGACACTCCGTCAATGTGCAGTAGCCATGGCTGAGTTTCTTCTTCATTATTGCCCCTTGGGCTAGTGCATTCGACTATGAAGTCCGTTAAAGCTTAGCCTTTAATGGCTTGTCGGGGCTGAAATGTGATATAATATTCTCCTAGTTCTACTACCCATTTCACCAATCTCCCTGAGTGTTCAGGCTTTTGAAGAATTTGCCGTAATGGTTGATCCGTCAGAACTGTGATAGGGTGTGCCTGAAAGTAAAGACGCAATTTTCGAGAGGCCATCACGAGGGTTAATACAAACTTTTTAGCTAGCGGATAACGTGTCTCAGGGTCTAGCAACACCTTACTTACATAATAAATAGGGCGATCCACCATTTCATCTTTTCTCAACAATATTGTACTGACGGCGTACTCACCAACTCCTAGGTACATAAACAAATGTTCCTCTACTTGAGGCCTTGTCAATAAAGGTAGCTCCTTTAAATACTCCTTTAAGTCTTCGAAAGCTTCTTGGCACTCATCTGTCCATTTGAAATTCTTTCCACCTCTTAGAGTTTTGAAGAATGACAAGCTCCTTTCCGTAGATTTCTACAGAAAATGGTTCAGAGTTGCTATCTTGTCCGTCAATCTTTGGACTTCTCCCACTGCAGTTGGTGGCTTCATATCTATGATCACTTGTACCTTCTCAAGGTTTGCCTCAATACCCCTATATCATGAATCCCAAGAACTTTCCAGATCTGACTCCGAAAGAACACTTGTTGGGGTTTAGCTTCATATTAAACTCCCTCAACACTTTGAACACCTTAGACATCTGGTGAGCATGAGATTGCTTTGCTTTGCTTTTAACGATCATGTCATCCACATAAGCTTCCATAGAGTTTCCCAGGAGATCCTTGAAGACTTTGTTTACCATCTACTGATATGTGGCTCTAGCATTCCTTAAACCGAATGGCATCACACGATAACAATATGTCCCATCATCGTTATAAAGGAAGTCTTCTCTTCATCTTTTGGATGAAGCATAATCTGGTGGTATCCGAAAAAAACATCTAAAAAACTGAGAAGTTCATATCCTGACGTTTCATCTACAAGCTTATCAATTCGAATCAAAGGATAGGAATCTTTGGGACAAGTTTTGTTCAAGTCGGTAAAGTCCACACACATCCTCCGTTTCCCATTAGACTTCCTTACCATCACAACGTTGGCCAGCCACTCTGGATAGTTAACTTCTCTAATAAATCCAGCCTCTAAAAGCTTATTAACTTCTTCAGTGATCACTTTTTTATCTTTTCGGGGTAAAATTTCTCTTCTTTTGTTTGACGGGCTTATGCCCAAGTAGAACATTGAGTCTATGGCAGATTACTTCTGGATTAATCCCGGGCATATCAGTTGGCGTCCAAGCAAAAACATCAGAGTTTTTCTTAGGCATTCCACTATCTCTCTCCTTATTTGCTCATCAAGTTGAGTTCTCATGAAAGCCTTCTTTTCTCCATCTCCTTCTATCAGCTCAATAGCTTCCATCTCTTTAACAGGTTGAGGCTTAAGGGGGTCGGCTATAGTTAGCGTCTCCTTCTTCTGTATTCCTTTGCAAGTAGTAGAAGTGATATAACATGTACGAGCCTTCTTTTGATCTCTCCGTACTTGTCCAACTCCATTGGGGGTAGGAAACTTCATTAACATGTAGCAAGAAGAGATTATAGCCCTTATGTCATTTAATAGAGGTCTTCCCAAAATCATGTTATAAGCAATCGAAGTTGATTTCACGACCATGAATAACACCTGTCGAATCACATCCTTTGGACTTTCCCCAAGAGTTATTGGTAACTGAATGGATCCGGCTACCTTTACCTTCTCCCCTGCAAATCCATACAGTGGCGTCGTAACTGGTTTTAATCTATCTTCTGATACGTTCATCTTCTCAAAATAATTTCAATAGATTAAATTCACCGAGCTTCCGTTATCAACCAGGATTTTGTCAACTGGGTGTTTCGCCACCACCGTTGAGACTACCATGGGATCATTATGGGGGATGACAATATCTCCCTTGTATGTTGGGGTAAACACAATAGGCTCTTCATCTATCTTCTCCTCCATAATAGCATGAATTTGATATGCTTGCCTCGTGTAAGCTTTGGGAAAGGCTGAGGAGTTCCTTGCCATCGAATCTTCACCTATAATGACATTTATTGCTGGACCAGTTTGTTCATTATCTTGTTGGTTACCCTTGGGATCTGGTCTAGCTTCTTCCTCATCTCTCGACCTTCTTCCCCTATTTTTGCCATCATTAGTTTGTCTATTCTGCGGACGGTTATCGCTTCGATCTCGCGAGAGGTAAGGAGCCCTTTCACTTCTCCAAAGGAAATGATTAATCTTTCCTTCCCGAGCTAGCTTTTCCAACTGATCCATCAATTCTCTGCACTTTTTCGTAGGATGTCCATGAGTGGAGTGAAAACTACAGTAGGCATCTACATTTCGCCCTAAGTTTCCTGTTTTTTCTCTAGGAACTCCAACAATCCAGTCTCTTCAATAGCAGTAAGAATAGCAGCACGAGGCTCATTTAGCTGGGTATAGTTTTCGTACCTACTCCTAGGAGCCTTGTCTGATTTGTCAGGCCTAGAAGAACTCATTTCAGTCATGTCTCTTTCTCTTTTTCTTCCCTCTTTCGCCTCTTGAGACTGCACCATTCTCATCACTTCCTCTTGGGCAATATACTTATTCGCTCGGACAAATAAATCTGAGATAGTTGCAGGCTGATCTAAGGACAAAGACTCTTGTAACTTCTCAGATTTTGTTCCTTGCAGCATTGCTGCTATAACTACTCCTACTTGTAGATCCTTCACTTCTAAAGTCGCATCCCGGAAGCGATCCACATAACTTTTCAAAGACTCCTTGTTCCCTTGCTTGAGTGTAAGTAGGTAGGTGGCGTCCTTTTTTCGCTGGCTATTGATCATAAATGCTTTCAAAAACTCACTTCGTAACTGATCAAAAGATGAGATGGAACCTTCCTTCAGTCCATTAAACCATTTCATAGCATGTCCCGTTAGTTTGAGCGAGAAGGCTCTGCACATTATTTCATATTCCCATCCATGGAGTAACATGAGAGACTCATAATTTTGCATATGGTCATATGGGTCGGCTTTTCCAGCATAAGTAGCTATAGAAGACATCTTAAATTTCTTCGGTAACGGGTTATCCATAATCTCAGAGCTGAAAGGGATTCTTCTTCTCTGGCTATCTTCAGTAGACACTAACTTCATCTTTTCCAATACCCTTTCTATGACTTTTTCCATGTTCTCTGATTCTCGAGTCAAGTGTACTCCCTTTTCCTTAGTACTAGAAGAGTATGAGTAATTTGAGTGAGAGCCCCTTCTTCCCTTGTTTCGTGGCTTGTTTAATGGTACCCTCTGCATCATGTCTCGAGGGTTCATTATACTTTCCCTTTCTGGATCCCGTATGTGGTTCATTTCCCTGCTAGGGACTTCCACATTGTCTGTAATCTCCCTTTCTCCGAGTCCTTGCACTGAATGCTTCCTTCAAACAACTCATGTTCCATGATTCGACCTTGAGCCTTCGAAATAGTCTAGGGACTCAAGACTATCCTGCCCATAAGCCTGCTGCATCCTGTCCGCTAAGGGAGAGTTCTGTCTCCAAGGCTCCCCAGGTTGACGAACTTCGAAATTATGTCGCCCAAATTCTGCGGCTGAGGTATGCCTCCTAAACTCTGCGACAAAGGTCTGCCTTATGTACTCTACAGTAAAGGTCTGCCTCATGAACCCTATGCCAGGGTACTGCTTTTGAAATCGTACGACACGATTGAACTCTCTAAGACCTGCGACAGAGTTCATCTCCCTCATCCCTACTGCAGGGTACTCCCTTAGAGCTACGACAGGGTTCATCTCCCTCACCCCTGCGGCAGGGTACTCCCTCAGAGCTGCGACAGGGTCTTAACTCTTGACCCATATGATAGGGTTTATCTCCCTTAGACCTGCGACAGGGTTTTGACTCCTGACCCCTACAGTAGGGTTTATCTCCCTCAGACCTACAGCAAGGTCTTAACTCCTGACCCCTGCAGTAGGGTTCATCTCCTTCAGACCTGCGGTAGGGTACTCCCTCAGAGTTGCGGTAAGGTCTTGACTCCTGACCTCTGCGGCAGGGTTAATCTCCATCAGACCTACAACATTATTCATCTCACTCACTCCTGCGGCAGGGTACTCCCTCAGACCTGCAGTAAGGTCTTGACTCCTAACCCCTGCGGTAGGGTTCGTCTCCCTCATACCTACGGTAGGGTACTGCTCCTGAAACCCTGCGACAGGGTCCTGTTGATGCTGAGTAATGCGCAGCATGCTCCCCGTCGGCCCCCATTCTAGTTGTCCAAAATTCGCCGCTGCAGAGGGTTGACCTTCCTCATTGGTGTGTTGTGGAATATTGTCTCTCACCAGGTGCTGCACTTCTGGGGGTTGACTGAACTATGGTAGTGCATTTTTGAAGAGATCCACCATAGCCCTTAAGGCTGTAATTGTTTGCTCATTTTGGCGTTAGAGTGCTTGAGTAACCTCCTCATTCTGACATTTCAATGCCTCAAACTCCTCTAGGGAAACTGTAGTAGCCCATTTTCCTTCTCCAATCTGATCTTGTCTTCTCACAGGTCTGTTGGGAGGACTCATAAAATTTTCCTCCCCCAAGTTATTTGGTGCTCTCGAACGTGTTCTCACTATCTCACTAAAAATTTTAGCTTTTATGTTTGATTCCCACAAACGGTGCCAATTGTTGTCACTCTTAACAACAATGAAATGATGCTAATGTAATCTTCCTTGTCGTCTTCTTCATGTGTTCTGAAGATTCTGTAAAAACAATAAAGGTTAGAGAGGCGCAGGGATCTGTCCCTGCGCACACACTCCGACGTTTAAGTCAGAAAAAGTGTTTAAGCAAGTCTTAGTTAACAAAGTAGAGCTTAGGGTTTTTTGATCATACCTATGGGGTATTTATAGATGTTCACTGTGTGGCTTCAATAAGCTTAGGACTCATGGGTGTTTGGGTCCAAACTTTTATTGTTTTGAGCCTTCCGTATTCTAAGGCTCAGGCGCGCGACTAGGCTATCAGAAGTGAGTTATGAGAGATCAAGTCTCAAGGGTGCAGAGCTCTAAGGACCTCTTCGGTGATTACCACGTGGCATTATGACTTGACACGTGGCACATGCCATGTGGCATTGTGACTTGATGTAAATTACCTCTATCAATAGTAAATATGATAGCAATCCAAACAAAACACCACAAGATTCACTCATAAAACTCTTTTGCTTGACCAAATATGCAATTTGATTATATTTAGACTTTAATGGAGGATTAAAACCAAATACCTAGATCTAAATTTTATCCATTTGGAACTTTATGTCCAAGACTCAAGATTTATTGATTACCCTTCCTAAATAATTGCCTAGACAGAACATTCCTTGCTCCCCCTTCCACAAAGATGTGAAAAATTAATATTGATGGCTCCGCTCTTGAGAAACTGGACTCTGGTATTAAGAGAGTAATTCAAGATTTCTTACTTATCTTCTTTAAGAGTAATGGGAAAAAAAAATCCAAACTGCTCGGCTGCCTTCGAACATTTCTTTTGCTAATGTAATATTCTATAATTAAAATTTAAGATCACATAATAGATTTTCTTCTTAATTTGTGAGAATTTTTGTAAATAAATAGGATAATGCTATATAGTTTTAATTCAAGTCAATAAATAAAAGTTTTTTTCTCTTTAACATGATATCAAAGCTACACTATTTAGTTTTTACTTTTTACCTAATTATCCTATTAAAACTTGTGTCTGATATTTTCTATTACAAACTTTATGCAAATACCAACACCCTACAAAAACCTTGCCTGTCTCTATATAAGCATCTTAATGAAATTTCATAATGAGAAACTTTCGAAAATAGTCACTCTCCAAACAAACTTATCGGTTCCGTTAAAAATACAACTTTTTTCTAGCCATCCTTAAGTAACATTATAAATAGAACACTTATATACGATTTTAATTCAAGTTATTGAATATAATATTTCTTCTTCTCGATATCTCTATTGCAATAAAAACCAATTTTAATTCTTTACCTGTGATTATGATTAAAAGTGACTATAAAATGATAATCTCTTACTTAAACAGAGTTTCTAATCGCCCACAGAAATACAAAGAGATTCCAATAAAGTTGTATAATTTATATGCAAGTGTAATGAAATTTTCATTTGTTCATGTTTGAAAAGGAAGCTAATCTTTTTGCCAATTCACTTGCTAAATCAATGACTCGTACATAAAAATTCGATTTATTGGCTTGGCTATAACTTTGTAACATCTTAATATTAATAGTTCTATAATTTAATTTTTTTTTCAAGAACAAAGAAGATAATCTTAAAAGATTCACCCTTAAAAGTAATGATCCCCATTAAAAGTCATCATCTCAATTCCTAAAAGTCCTATTGACATAAAGATATATGGAGCACCCTTTGTCTAACCTCTCTAGAGAAATCACAAGTGAAAACTCAGTGATCTCTCCCCTCTTCCTTTTTTTTTTTGACAAAGCAAAAAATATTGAAAATGAATGTTTAGGATTTCATTTTAGCAAAGTATATAACCTTTCTAGGATGGCTAGCTAGATGATGAAAGAAAATTTTGGCTCGTTTAGAGAAAACTATATCAAGATGTGCCAAGACACACGAGTATGCTTTTTCCTTAAATATTGCCTAGTATCTACCGTAGTGAACTTACCAGATTTTGAAGGTTCCTAAATAGCATTTCCAAATGTATTGCTAAATTGAGTTAGCAAATTGTGTAATATAGCAAAACTTTAAGATTTTCCTCGAACCCTAGCTACAAAAAGTTGGCACATTTACTTGTCAAAACGTGGTTCTTCCTAAAAGATAAGCATAAACCCAGGCCATCCAAATTAAACTTAAGTTTGAAAAAAAGAGTCCAAACATGCCTATGTACAAATGTCTTCGATCTCCAAACTCTTTAAACCACGTCCTCTTATGAGTTGAGAAGGTCAACAAGGGTTCATGTGAGTAACCCTCGATATTCAGCCTGATGACATGGGGCAGTAACCATTGTGGTGCATGGCCATGAATGATTCGGTTGGCTAAAGAAGAGGTCAGAGCACAACGTAAGAGCTGTTGGGTTTGTTGCTTAAGTTTAGGAGGTTGAATTAATAAAGGTTTAAGTGGCTGAGCCATTACCTACATTTTAGCATTATCTGTTATATTTCCCTTTATATTAAAACGTCAGAATTGGTCTGAGTAAGGCATCATTTTACAAATAAAAATTATCTTTGTGGTTTGTTCTTTTCCCAAATTAAGAACACAAATCTCTGTTTGATTGGTCTATGCTGGTTGGGACCTATTACTTGGTATCAGCGCTAGGTCAAGAAAACGACAACAAAAAGCTTTGATTGGAACTTTTATTGGAGGCCTCAAACCAGAAATTGCAGATGGAATAAGATTGTTCAGGCCAAAATCGTTGAAAGAAGTAATCAATCTTGCTAGGATAAAAGACAAGCAGCTTGGTCACCAAAAGAGTGTGACGGTTCAAGCTCCTGTAAGGGCATGGAATGATTCAAATGTGGTAGAAAAAGCAAAGCCTTCCAGCAACATTCGTGGACTTTCATGTGCAGAGACACAACAACACAAGGCACAAGGGCTGTGCTTCCATTGTAATGAAAAGTACTCTCTAACTCATTAGTGCCAAGGCTGGCCGCAGCTTCTTTTATTGGAGGGAACCGAGAGTAGTGTTTAAATTGATGAACTGGAAGGTATGGAGGAACAACAAAAATTTCTCTTCATACGCTTTCAGGTTGGAGTGCTCACAACACCATGAGGGTCAGTGTCAAAATCGGGGTACATGAGCTACTGGCTTTGATCGACAGCGGCTCTACACATAATTTCATAAGTGAGAGGATGGCCAATATGATGCAGCTGTCAGTGTGTCTAACCGAACCTTTTCATATAAGAGTCGCAAATGGAAAATCGCTACAGGGTCAAGGAAAATTTGACAACGTTCAGATCATAATTCAAGGTATTCCTTTTATAATTACCTTGTATGATTTACCATTGGTTGGTTTGGATTTAGTCTTGGGAGTGCATTGGTTGGAATTATTGGGATCAGTGGTGTGTAATTGGAAAACAATGACCATGGACTTTCAGTGGGATAATCGGCCTCTAAGGTTACAGGGTATGGGTGGTCAATTAATTCAGCAAGCCTCAATGGAAATGTTACACAATGAGGTAAAGTGTGGGAGCTCGTTGTTTGCAATTTGTTTTCAAATATCGAGTCAAGGGGCCAGTGGAGAAATTGAACCAGACATGCAGCGGTTATTGCAAAAATTTGGTGATGTATTTCAAGAGCCCAACCAACTACCACCTGTCTGGGACATTGAACATCAGATTAATTTGAAGGAAGGAGTGGATCCCGTCAATGTGCGTCCCTACAGGTATGCCTATTTTCAAAAGTCTGAAATTGAAAAACACGTGCATGACATGCTTAAATTGGGACTTATACGGTCTAGTACTAGCCCTTTCTCATCACCTATTTTATTAGTAAAAAAAAAAGACGAGTCTTGGAGATTTTGTACAAATTATAGAGCTCTTAATACACTAACCATAAAAGACAGATTCCCAATACCCACAGTTGAAGACATGCTAGATGAACTCCATGGGGCCACCTATTTCACAAAATTGGATTTAAGGGCCGTTATTATTAGGTACGGGTACACCCTAATGACATTCATAAAACCGCATTTCGGACACATAATGGTCATTATGAATATCTAGTCATGCCTTTTGGTCTTTGTAATGCACCATCCACATTTCAAGCCTTAATGAATTCTATATTTCGCCCATATCTTAGAAAATTCATACTAGTATTTTTTGATGACATATTGATCTATAGTCCCAATTGGAGCATGCATCTTGAACATGTTGAAAAGACTTTTGAAATTTTAAGGCATCATCGAGTCTATGCAAAATTGAGTAAATGTGATTTCGGGGTCCAAGAATTGGAATATTTGGGGCATATTGTTATGCTACAAGGTGTCTTGGTTGATTAAAAGAAAATTGAGGCAATGATAGCCTAGCCTAGGCCTACTAATGTTTCATAGTTACTTGGCTTTTTAGGCTTAATAGGTTATTATTGAAAGTTTATCCGCAATTATGGCCTAATCGCAAGGCCACTCACCAATCTGTTGAAAAAGAGTCAGTTTGAATGGGGAGATGAAGCGGAAGTTGCCTTTCAAGAATTAAAAAAAGCCATGTCAACAACTCCCACACTTGCCATACCTAACTTTGAAGAACCATTTACCATTGAGAAAGATGCATCAGGCGAGGGCATTGGAGCGGTTTTGACTCAACATGGGCAGCCAATAGCATTTTTGAGTCAAGATTTAGGGATTTCTAAACGGTCATGGTCAGTGTATGCCAAGGAGATGCTAGCCATCATTTATCCAATTCAAACTTGGAGACCCTACCTCCTAGGCCGCAAATTCTGCATCCAAACTGACCAACGCAGCCTCAAGTATTTGTTAGAGCTGCGCATTGTCACTCTGGAACAGCAGAAGTGGGTAACCAAGTTGCTGGGCTATGATTATGAGATCACATATAAGCCAGGAAAAGAGAACCAAGCCGCAGATGCACTCTCCTACGTAACAGGCAGCCCAAGTTTAGATGCTTTGACCATTCAACCAAGTCCAATATGGGACTTAATAAAAAAAGAAGCCTCCAGCAATGATTATATGAAGAAAGTTGCTAAATTGGCAAATGACCGTCCAGGCTATCCATACAAGTGGCACAATGGTTTTGTTTGCTATAAAGGCCGAATTGTAGAAAGTTGCTAAATTGGCAAATGACCGTCCAGGCTATCCATACAAGTGGCACAATGGTTTTGTTTGCTATAAAGGCCGAATTGTTGTACCTCCACGATCTTCAGTTACTCAACAATTGCTGCACCAGCTTCATGACTCTCCAATAGGTGGACATTCGGGAGTCTTAAGAACTTACAAAAGATTGGCTAGTCAATTCTATTGGCCTTCAATGTATCAATCGATGAAAGAATATGTAGCTGCTTGTGACACATGCTAAAAGATCAAGTCCGAAACCATGGCTCCAGCAAGACTTCTACAACCCTTGCCGATTCCAAATCGTGTGTGGGAAGATATTTCCATGGACTTCATTGATGGCTTGCCTTTATCCAAAGGTAAAAGCTCCATATTGGTTGTAGTTGATCGATTGTCAAAATCAGCTCACTTCCTAGCTCTCTTCCATCCTTATACCGCAAAGAATGTGGCAGAAATATTTATTGAAGGGGTTGTGAAATACCATGGGCTGCCCCAATCCATCATTTTCGATCGTGACTCCTTGTTTATGAGCAAATTCTGGCAGGAACTCTTTAAGATGTCAGAAACACAGCTAAAAATGAGTTCATCTTACCATCCCCAAACAGATGGCCAGGCCAAAGTTATCAACCGTTGTCTACAACAATACCTTCGAAGTTTCGTGCACCAATAGCCACGACAATGGTGTGTTTATTTATCTTGGGCTGAATTTTGGTATAACACAACCTATCATGCATCTATAGGTATGACACCATTTGAAGCTCTATACGGGAGACCACCACCTGAGATTCCTAAGTACCAAGATGGAAATAACACTATGAATGAAGTAGATTTGATGTTGAAGTCAAGAGATGAGGTTCTAGGATAACTTAAGGAAAACTTGCAGGCTGCAAATAATAGAATGAATCAGTTCGCAGATGGCTATCGCAGGGACATTGAATACCAAATGGGAGACTATGTATACCTAAAGCTGCAACCACATCGTCAACAATCTGTCTTTCGAAGAACATCACATAAATTAGCTAAGAGATACTACGACCCATACAAAATTATGGAGAAAATTGGAAAAGTTGCTTATCGGCTTCAGCTACCACCAGGTTCACGAGTGCATCCAGTGTTCCACGTGTCACTTTTGAAGAAAAAAATTGGTGACCCCACCAACATCAAGCAAGACTTACCTCCAGAAGCTGATGATGGCAACTTGGTGATTGAACCAGATTTCATTATTGACACACGCTGGGTAAAAAGAGGAGAAAAAATTGTGGAGGAAAACTTGGTCAGATTGAGGGATCTGCCACCTGAGGATGCTACGTGGGAGAACACAGCAGAGTTACATGAGAAGTTTTCAAACCTTGAGGACAAGGTTCAAGCCAAAAGGAGGGGTAATGATGAGTTGAGAAGGTCAGCAAGGGTTCGTGTGAGTAACCCTCGATATTCAGCCTGACGACATGGGGCAGTAACCATCGTGGTGCATGACCATAAATGATTCGGTTGGCTAAAGAAGAGGTCAGAGCATAACGTGGGAGCTGTTGAGTTTGTTGCTTAAGTTTAGGAGGTTGAATTAATAATGGTTTAAGTGGCTGAGCCACTACCTACATTTTAGCATTATCTGTTATATTTCCCTTTCTGTTTAAACTGTCAGAATTGGCTTGAGTAAGGCATCATTTTGCAAATAAAAATTATCTTAGTGGTTTGTTCTTTTCCCAAATTAAGAACACAAATCTTTGTTTGATTGGTCTGTGCTGGTTGGGACCTATTATCCTCCATACTTAAGATTGCAATAAGTTTCCAATTTTTTTTGGCTCCTTCAACATTTGTTTCATTACCCTTCAATAAAAAGATTGAGCATAATTGATCAATTTTTTAGATGAATTTTTCTATCACAATGAATATAGAACACTAGTAATTTTGCAAAATGAAAAGTATCGATTGAACCAATTACAACCGATTTGCATTATAAGATCACCTTTCTGAGGCCTACTTATTAATCCTTTTGGAAATCGTCTGAATAAATTGATCGCAATTTATTTTTATTTTTTTGGTGTGGCCTCCAAAAGTTAGGGGAATTCTCAAACACCTAACAATATTTTGCTTTTTCATGTTGAAACTAGTACCTTATTGAATTCACACGCAATTAAAAAAAAAATCATGTATTTTTTTTTGAAAGGCCAAAATTTAATTTTACGCACTATTTGCAAAACATTACATATTACTCTATTAATTCATAAATTTAAATTGAAACTTTAAAAATAAAATTTTACATTTTATATTACTAATTAATAAACTGTCATAATATGATTTAATAGAAGTGTATAATATTTATATACAGACAATGTATCAAAATATAAACTCTTAAAAATTGTTATTTGTATTTTTTAATTATATATATATATATATATTTTTAACATTCTAATATACGTTAGTGGTTTTTGTCAACTCCCTAATCCTCTTACTTAGATTAATAAAATATTTTTTTATAAACAAATAAAAAACTATCTCGTATTTATTAATGAAATATAAAAATTCGATAATGAATTTAAAAGTTCGTCACTTACCTCTCTAGAGTATATATGTATTAAAATTAAAATTAACAAATATAATTAAAAATACATATAATACTATTTTAAACTATTTTTAAATTTTAAAAACTCTAAGTAAAAGACGAACTACCCTTGCGATTATTTCTGTATCAAGGCCAGAATACATAAATTTTCAACATACCGTGGGCAAAGTGGCAAAACAGTGATGCTCGTGCAAACACGTGGGCAAAACGGGGTAACCACGATTAGGACGATTCATGATTTGACAAATCTTGGCCTCCAAGAAATCCAATTATTATTTTTAATTGGCATTAAACTTATTATCTAAATTTGATCCACTATGTTGAAATTAAACTAGTTAGATGTAGGTCATTTTATTAGGCCAAAGCCATTTATGAAGTTGTAAGTAGTGACCAATGTAGTTAAGCTGTGACCTACCGTAATAAATAGTATTGAAATTTCGCTGGCCAAGATATTGTATAATTAATTCCTCATGATTCATGAATTATTAGAATTTCTGGGACCATATCATGGGTGGCCTTGTTGAGTTGTTAGATGTTACTCCAGTCTCTCATCAACACGGTTTGTTTCTACTCAAATTGAAGGCTCTGATTAATTATTAAGTCGTTGTCCATCGCTACCGGAAAAAAATGTAGAAACTACATTTATATACCAACATTAATTACATTTATTGAAAGTATACATAATTTATTATCTTTAATTACGGTTTTTAATTTTAATCATGTTTTTAATTTTAAGATTTAATTATGGTATAAATATTGTTGTAGATAATAATTCTGATGCTATTTCGGCCAATCATAATGTGCCACGTGGCATATCTCCGCATGAGTTTATGCACGAGATAATTAAACAGATAAGGGCTACAGAACAAAATATTAAAGTAAAAGGACAAAAGCGTAATTAAAGAACAAAAAAACTCCCTATAAATAGGGATCAGGTACGACTCATTAAGCTAAGTCTCTATTTTCCCTACAGAAACTCTGTCAAATTCTAGGTCTGACTTAAGCATCGGAGTGCAAACGCAGGGAAGAGCCCTGCGTCCCTCTGATCTTTCTTTTTCTTGCATAGATTTAGGCAGCACGTGGCACGAAGGACGTCAGCAATTCATCATTGTTGTTTCAGGCAACAACAATTGGCGAAATCGAACAAAACGTCTGTGAGAAATCGAACAAAAAGTCATTCTGATACGATGGTACAGACCCGTTCGGCAGCAATCAAACACGAGGATAGTGAAGACATGGCGAGTTCTCCCATGACGGAGGGCGGAGGAGCCGCGAGGGTGCAGAGCGAAGCTAATATGATGACGATTCCCGTCGTGGAATTCGAAGCAATGCGAAAACAAGGAGAAGAGATTGTCCAAGCTCTGCGGACAATGGTGGACCTATTCAAAGGTGTCTTCGCGCATGTGAATTTGCCATCATTCGTCCAACATTTGGTAGGAGAAAGGCAGAATTCGCTAGATGCTGAGGGCATGCCGCGAAACGATCATGGAGTGGAGAATGCGGCACCAATGCCGCGAAGTCTTCTCGAATTGGAACATGTGGCAAGCATGCCGCGAAGCCTTCCCGGATTGGAGCATGCGGCACCCACGCCTCGAAGCCTTCCCGGATTGGAGCGTGCGGCACCCATGCCGCGAAGCCTTCCCGGATTGGAGCATGCGGTACCCACGCCGCGAAGCCTTCCCGGATTGGAGCATAAGCATTCCCGGATTGGAGCGTACGGCACCCATGCCGCGAAGCCTTCCGGGATTGGAGCGTGCTGCACCCATGCCGCGAAGCCTTCCTGGATTGGAGCATGCGGCAAGCATGCCGCGAAACATTCCCGGCATGGACACTGATGGAGTGCCGCAATACCTTCCCGACATGGTGAACTCTGAAGGCATGCCGCGATCCCTACCAGGCATGGCGAACACTGGAGACATGCCGCGAACCCTTCCCGGCATGGGAGACATTCGCGGCATGGGTGACATTGGCGGCATGGGAGACCATAACGCCATGCCGCGAAACCTTCATGGCATAGGGGATACTGGGAGCAATTGTTGTAGATAATAATTCCGATACTATTTCGGCCAATCATAATATGCCACGTGGCATATCTCCGCATGAGCTTATGCACGAGATAATTAAACAGATAAGGACCACAGAACAGAATATTAAAGTAAAAAGACAAAAGCGTAATTAAGGAACAAAGAAACTCCCTATAAATAAAGATCAGGTACGACTCATTAAGCTAAGTCCCTATTTCCCTTACAGAAACTCTGTCAAATTCTGGGTCTGACTTAAGCATCGGAGTGCAAACGCAAGGAAGAGCCCTGCGTCCCTCTGATCTTTCTTTTTCTTGCAGAGATTTAGGCAGCACGTGGCACGAAGGACGTTAGCAATTCATCATTGTTGTTTCAAGCAACAACAAATATAAACGTAGTTTTAGTTTTATTTTCTCTCATTTTTCATCGTACTTTCTGAAATCAGATTAATTGTATAAAGACTAACTTTATGTTTTTAGTTAGATTCTAATTTTATTTAAATAGACATTTCTTTATACTAAAGACTACTATTAATATTAAATCGTAATCTATATACGGATACTAAAAATATGTGTAGTCTAATATCTTTAACTATGATTTAAAAATTTTAAAACTTTTCAGATTTCGGGCGCCAAGACTCCACGTTTCGTCTTTCAATATTCAAGTACATTAAAAGTATACATATAAATTACAGTTTTTATTCAAACATAATATTTTGTGGATTAAGGCTCAATGTTTTTTTTCCTAAGATTCAAATACATTAGAAAAGTAGTCATTTATGAAAAGATAGTTTGTCATCTAAATAAATTTAACTACGATTTTTATTTATTAGTAGACTACGCTTATTGTATTTAAATGTAGTCTTTTGTAACTCAATATTTCTTCTTCCAAAATTCAGTTGCATTAGAAATTAATTATAGTAATTTACAATACGCATTTATTGTTTCAATAAATTTAACTATGATTTATGGTTTGAAACGTAGTTTTTTGTGTTTGGTGTTTTGTCTTTTAATATTCATATAAAATAATTAAAGATTACAAGTTTTATCTTAAACGTATTTCAATTTCTAAATTGACCACGGTCTTTATATTAAACTTAGCTGTTTTATGTATTTCAAATTAATTTACTATTATAAAAGACCAAGATTTTATATGGTAAACGTAGTCTTTTTCTTTTTACATTTATAATTTATAAGTGAATCAAGGTTCACTACTCTTTCTTCAAATCCTTTCCTCATTTTGAATATTACTATTTTGGCTTTACCCTATGAAAAATATTTTCAGCTTAACCTCATTTTGAACAAAAAACCATTTTCATCCATTGATAACCTACCACATGTGTTATTTACTCTACAAACCATTTTTAACGTAACCTAATTTTGAAAAAAAAAAAAGACCCATAGAAAACAATTTCATATCTAGATCTACTCTCGTGATGGATGAAACATCACGGAATAGCTATAGTAGAGATTATTTATATTTCCATTTATTCATAATGAGATTCACTTTCTAATGTCTATTGTTTATTTTTTATTTTATTATTTTGACTTAATAATTTTTCTTATCGTTACTTGTTCCTATAGATTTGAAGGATATTTTTCTTTTTTTTTTTTATCTGGTTCTTACACAAAGAGATTTACTTTCCAAAATCTCTCTTTTCCAATATCTAGGGTTTAATTTTTGCTAATTTTTAGCTTTATGATTTTCTTTATTTTAACTTTGTTTAGTTTGTTTTTTTTTTTTTTTTTATAGATTAGAAGATGATTTTTATTTGCATATCATCTGGTTAGAAGTCCTCTTATTCATTTGTTGTTTCATATTAGCTTTTTAACCAAAAAATTAAAGTTTAAACTATTATAAAAGATTTCGAGAAACACTATTAGTAGTAAATATCTCATCAAAAGTTTTATGAGGTTAGGGTTCTTTCTCATTATTTTCTTTGATTTAGATTGTTTATGCGAGTGACATTTTTAACTAAACAAATTTTATTATAGTGTACTTTTAATTAACATGATTCTTTGAATTTACCATGTTTATATACAAAGAGCTAGACCTCATTTTGATTAAGGTGCGGGCTGGTAAAGCTTTTACATAGTGGGTGGTCCGCCATTTTACTTGAATGGTAGGTTGCCAAATTAATTTACCAATTTCTTAGTGGTGATAGATGCATTATACCAGCCAAGTTATTTATCATATGATATTGTTTATATATTTAACAAATCTATTTACGATACAATATGGTTGGGCTACTAGTCGATATTGGAACAAACAGTGAAATCTGACAGCTCAATTACAATTCTTAGTAGCTAATTTAAACACATCTAATAGGGGTACCTTCCAATTAATAATCATAATAGTTCTTTACAAAAATCACTGCTCACACTCCCCAGATATATTTTCCTAAACATTACTGTACTTATAAAAAATTTTAGATACAAAAAGAATATTTAAATTTGGGTATACTTTTGACACAGAAAAATACTCCGCAGAACATGATTGTGCAAAGAACCCTACTTACAAAAGAGATCCTGGCTACTAATGTGGCTCTGTGGAGAAAATTAAGGGATGAGCTCAACATGTTCAGTAAGAAAAATATGTGGCAGGTAGATAAATACATTATCTATCTATATAGGCTTATAATGAAATAATAGAGTCGTTTACGTTTAGTAAAATCAAAGTAAAAAATCATTAGCGATAACAATATCAATAGTATAAACATTATACTGCAATAAATATAATATTTAAAATTTTATAGAGCACTTTATTGTGTCGACTGTGTAGCACTTTGTTCCCGCAAGATTCAAGAGGTGGCCCCCACAGTCTCTTTATGCAGTAAAATAATACAGTTTCATATGATAATATAGTTTATACGGTCAGTTCAATAAATCAAATATACGAGACAAGGCAGAACATGCTATATCAAAAATCAGAATGACGATTGGCCAATGTCAGTGACTCCGAACATCACTGATCAGGTGTGTCGGGATGTCAATCTCCGTGGGAGAGGTCAGCTACCTGAACTGCTCACAAAACAGAATGTTTGAAGACCAAAAAACACGGTACATCGTACTCACGTGCGTGTTGCACGGTACATCATACTCCGTGAACCACAGAAACAAAAACAATAAAGCAGACAGTAGTGTAGCATGATTTAACCATCGCCTTTCTCTTAAAATCAGTGCAAGTCGAACCGTGTGACACACAGTCAGCACGCGCTCAAGCACATATATTACTTTATAAGCAAATCATTTTCATTAAAATCAACTGTAAATTCAGTTCGGTAAAAATATAACATTTCAGAAAGAGGCTAGCTCATCCTTCTTCGATTTAAAATCTCAGTATACAGTATGTGGCAATTAAAATTAGGGGTATCGATTTCAGACAATAAAATTGGCATATTTTGATAATCGCGCGTAATTAAAACAGATTTTATCGAGTAAGGATATGTCGTTTAACTGAGGCTAGAATTTCCTATAATTTCGATATATATAAATTCGGCCTAGTATTTTTATCTCAATTCAACAGTCTCAAAATATGTGTAGATATCTCTAGCAGCACATATAATTTTTCTTACCTCGACGTCTATCAGTGGTCCTCAATACTGAGAATCAGTTAGTCCGTTCTTGATCATTTGTTTGCTCCAAAGATGTGATCTAGTGTACCGAAATTAGTTCTTTCTTAATAATTTCTTCAATGCCCCCTTTTTCTTCATCTTCATCATCATCTTCTTCTTTTTCTTCTTCTTCTTCTTCTTATTCTTCTTCTTCTTCTTCTTCTTCTTCTTCTTCTTCTTCTTCTTCTTCTTTTTAATTTCCTTTTACGCAATTTTCTTTCTTTCTTTTCTTTTTTCTTCTTCCTTTCTTCTTCATTGTCACCCGATGACACTATTCATCGTTTCCTCATCTTCTCGGCGTTGCCATTTTGTCCACCATTTCTTCTTAATTTCGCCACCACCATCATCCTCATGTCTCGGCCATCATCCTTTCAGCACTGCCAACCCCAGCTCCCTTCCACTGCCCTTGTTTCCAGTTTCCTACTTTGCTCTACCACTCATCTCTCGCATTCCCTTCCCTCAACTACACTGTTTCAGCTTCAACCTTAGCCTTTTATCCTTGTTCAGCAACTAACCTCCATAACACCCTTCCCCTTCTCAACTCGTCTTCATCCAGTTTTTGTTTAACTAACACTCCAGGGTACTGGTCATCCCCATTTTCTCTGCTTCAGCTTCTGTGTTCACGTTTTCAATCTCTCCTATCATCCTTTCTCTTTTCCTATGTATATAATAACCCCAATACTACGATCAGCCTTCAGTAAGTTTCTATCCTACTCACATATCGGTCTAGCTACTGTAAACAGCAGCACGCTGTTCCATCTTCTCCTCTATTTACTACCATATCTTGGTTACAGCTTCTTTTCTTAAACAATTGGATTGTCATCACCTACTGCAGTCAATCCTTCATCAGTCTTGTCCACTCATATTTCCTGCTCTTTGTCCCTGTTGCAACAATAGTGCACCCATTTTGCTTTTGCTTTCTTCCTTACTCACATCTGTTTCCTTTCTCATCTTTTTTGGTCCTCATCTCTCTGTCTCATCCCCTTTGTTTCGATTTTTCTTCATTTTCTTGTCAAGTTCAGTTTCTAAGCCTTACAATTGTCAAGTAAATTATTTCCTTTCTTTTCATTTTAGATTTCCGCTCCTTGGCTAGCTCAATTTTCTCCCATACTTTGGCATATTTTATTCTCTTTTTATTTTTCTGGTTTCCTCCTAACAAATTCAAGTTGCTAGCACTAGCTTCCCTTGAGTGAACTTCACTCCTTCACTTGTTTTCTACTATTTTTAGTAGAGTTTTAGTGTGAATTCTCAGGTCTTGGACTCTCCTACTTACTGCTATCTCCAGCAGCAGGTTCAACAACCCATCTCAATTCGTTTCGATCCTTCCTCAAAATTGATTTTAGTCATTTAATGACTTCCTCGATCAGGCCTTACCTTCTTCCTACCGACGTCCTCTGTTCTTGCTCTATTCCTACTGACTTTCTTTCTTCTTTGGCCTACTACCCTACCACTCTCGACAGTTTTAGTCATAGTTGACATTATGATTATCCTTTTCTCCTTCCAGGCATTAACATCTCACCAACTCAGCTTTTGTTTCACGTTTTCCCGCTTTGTATTTCCTGTTTGGGTTTCCTCTTATATATATATATATATATATATATATATATATTTTAAGTTTTGTGCAAGGAAGTGCAGTAGGTTTCCTGCCATGTTTCCTTTCCTAGGTTGCTGCAACAACAGCCTCTTGGGGACCTCCCTTTCACATTTCCTGTTTCTTTACTTTCTCATCACCGAGCATTTCCCTCTCCTTTAGGGACTGAATATTGGCAGCATGATGGGACAATACACTATCATCTCTTCTCACATGTTATATATCACTAATGATGAGCTCTCGATTTCACGGCTCCCATGTAACTATATATATAGTATAAACTTGTATACATACATATATATAGATATGTATACACATATATTTTTTTATATTTATGTACTTTGTAAATTTTACTTATGATGTATAAAATAAATCTGGTTTAATATCGTATTTGTATATCGTAGGGGAAATATTCTTAGCTCCTGAAATTTAGTTCTATTCCTCAGAGTTATTCATTCTTAGGGTTAGTTTGTTTTGCTTAATTTATTCTTTCAAGTCCCAAAATGAAAAATGAAATTTAATTTAGATCATAAACTATGGGAATTGCATTTTTTTTTAATTCTAATGGCTACATTGTCATTCATGGATAAGTACATGTATATAAAATTCATGGCATTTACATTCTCCCAACCCTAGGAAATTTGGTCCCTAAATTTAAAATTACATCAGTTCTCAAACAACTATGGATATTTCTCTCGCATTAAACTTTCCAATTCCCACGTGGCCTCCTCCAAGATGTGGTACTGCCACAGAACCTTGACTAAGGTAATTGTCTTAGACGATAACTTTTTCTCTTTCTGCCCAGTATCTGAATCTATTTTTCCACATATTGCATATTCTCCTTCAACTATAGTGGTTCATATTTAATCACATGCATCAGATCTGGATGATACTTGCATAGCATCGATACATGGAAGACATTGTGAATACTTGATAACTCCGACGGTAACACCAATCTGTAAGCTTTGTCTCCCACTCAGTCTATGATTTCGAAAGGCCTAATATATCAGGGACTTAGCTTTCCTTTCTTCCCAAATCTTATTATGCCCTTGGATGGAGAAACTTTCAAAAACACCAAATCTCCTACTAAAAATTTCAAGGGTAGTCGTCTTTAGTCAGCATAACTCTTTTGCCTGTTTTGAGCTGTCTTCTACCTCTCACAAATTAATTGTATATCCTTAGAAGTTTGCTTAACCAGATCTGGAGCAAATATCTTTCTCTCACCCACTTCTTCTCATCCAATCGACGGACGACACCTACGACCATACAAGCTTCATACGATGCCATTCTGATACTTGAGTGGTAACTGTTATTATATGTAAACTTTGCTAGCGGGAAATGGTCATCCCAAGAGCTTTTAAAATCCTGAGCACAGGCTCTCAACATATCCTCTAATGTTTGAATAGTCTTATCTAATTGTCCATCTGTTTGAGGGTGGAAAGTTGTGCTAAAATTCAATTGGGTTCCCATGGCTTCTTGGAAATGTTCCCATAAGTGCAAAGTGAACCGGGAATCCCAGTCAGATACAATGCTTACTGGTACACCATGTAATCTTACAATCTCATGCACATACAGATCCGCTAGAGCACTCAAAGTATCAGTGGACTTCATAGCCAGGAAGTGGGCGGACTTTGTCAGTCTATCAACTACTACCCAAATCGCATCATGGCTTCTACTAGTCTTTGGCAATCCCATAATGAAATCCATGGTAACATGCTCTCAATTCCATGTTGGTATTGGTAGAGGTTGTAACAACCCTGTAGGTTTCTGATGCTTTACTTTAATTTGCTGACACATAAGATAGCGGGCCATGAATTTAGCCACATCTTTCTTCATCCTTGACCACCAATACTCATTTCGCAAATTCTGATACATCTTATTACTTCCTAGGTGTAAGGTATACCTCAAGGAATGAGCTTCTAACAAAAGCAATTTCTTCAACTGTGCATCATCGAGAACACAAACCCTACTTTTGAACTTCAGTAGACCATCAAGGCTAACTTTAAAATCAGTCACAGTTCCCAATTAGATTTGACTAGCCATATCTATACAATATCAATCAGTACACTGAGCCTGTCAAATTCTGTCAATCAAATCTGGCATCATTCTCAAACTAGCTATCACACCACAACTGGCAGTGTCAGATGGTTCAAAACTGTGCTAGCAGTTTGTATTCCTAAATCATCATGTAAGATACCACATTGGCGTTTCTCGGGTGGTAAAGGATCTCACAGTCATAATCCTTCAAAAGCTCTATCCACCTTCTCTGCCTTATATTCAACTCCTTCTGCGAAAATAAATACTTGAGGCTTTTATGGTCTGTGAATATCTAGAACTTCTCTCTATATAGGTAATGGCGCCATATTTTCAGTGCAAACACTATGACTGGCAATTTCAAATTGTGGGTCAAATAGTTCTTCTCATGATCTTTTAGTTGACAGGAACCATAAGCAACTATATTCCCGTTCTGTATCAACACACATCCTATACCTTGACTAGATGCATCTATATACACCGAGAAGCCTCCTGAACTAGTGGGTATGGTCAAAATGGGTGCGGTGGTAAGTCTGTGCTTCAACTCTTGGAAACTTCTTTCACACGAGTCATTTCATTCAAACTTTACATTTTTCCTCGTAAGTCATGTCAAAAGAGCAGCTAACTTAGAGAAACCCTCGAAAAACCTTCTATAATATCCGGCCAAACCCAGGAAACTTCAAACCATGGTAACAATCTTGGGTATTTTCCATTGCACTATAACCTCGATCTTAGACGGATCTACAAACACCCCATCCTTTGATATAATGTGACCTAGAAAAGCTATATGATCTAGCCAAAAATCACACTTGCTGAGCTTAGCATACAGTTTCTTCTTCTTGAGGGTTTACAGAACCATTCTCAAATGCTACTCATGTTCTTCTTTGGACTTGGAATATACCAAAATATTATCAATAAAAACTATAAAGAATCTGTCAAGATATGACTTAAGTACTTCGTTCATCAGTGTCATGGAAGCTGCAAGAGTATTCGTCAACCCGAAAGGCATAACCAAAAATTCATAATGTCCATATCGGGTTCTGAAAGTTGTCTTGGGTACATCCTCACTTCTGATCTTCAATTGATGGTACCCTGACCTCAGATCAATCTTGGAAAAGATCTGTGCTCCTCGCAGTTGGTCCAGCAAATCTTCGATACAAGGTAGGGATATTTGTTCTTGATGGTCGCCTTGTTGAGCAATCTATAATCAATGCATAGCCTTAGACTCTCATCTTTCTTCTTGACAAACAATACCAGTGCACCCCATGTTGAAACACTCAACCTGATAAACCCCTTATCCAACAACTCTTGTAATTGCTTCCTCAACTCTTCCAGCTCAACTGAAGCCATTCTGTAAGGCGATTTAGATATCGGTTCAGTACCAGGCACTTAGTCAATACAGAACTCCATCTCCCTATCTGGAGGTAACCCTGGTAAATCATCCAGGAATACGTTAAGAAACTCCCTGAATATCACTCAACTCCGGACTTGCCTTGTCCTTATCGATTACATAGGCAATGTAACCTTCAAAATATAATTCATATAGTTAGTGAGAATTTTACCGTTAAACTACAAATTCTCTTTCCATTACTTTTCAAAAAAACTTACAACATATTTTTCGAGCAAAAATGTCACTGTCCTATTATGACAATCAAGGATAACTCGATTTGCTGTTAACCAGTCCATACCCAATATCACATCAAAGTCTTACATATCTAATAGGATCAGGCCTGCTAACATAGTCTTGTCTCCTATTTCAAGCCTACAATCCTTATATACTTATTCTGTCATTCGATTATCTTTCATTGGTCTCCTATTCATTAACATCCTTCCCATTGGTTTAGGTTATACATAAGAAGTCAATTTATATGCAAACATGGGTGATATAAATGAATGAGTTGCACCAGAGTCAAATAAAACTACTACTTTAATATTAAAAATCAAAATGATACCTTTAAACTCTTTTATTGGTGCATCAGTTCTTGTTGCCTCATGCTTAAGGACGTACACTTACCTCTATCCTGCAACCTACTTCCCCTTTTCTTCCACTATAGCTTTCCTCCTCAGTGTAGAGGTAGCAGCAGATGTCTTAATATGTTCTGTACTCTTTTACGGGGCTGAGTTGGTATCCTCGAGACAATTTCTGATCAAGTGCCCCATCTTGCCACATCTAAAACAAACCCCAGTCATCCAATAGAAGGGCTTGTTACCATGATTCCTCCCTCAGTGTCTACACACCTCAATATTAGGCCGGGGTCCTCTGATCACAATCCCCTTAGTAGGAGTTGAGGTTGGGTAAACAGGAGGTTTAGCAGTCTTACCCCGCAACTCATCATAACTCCTTTGTCGCTTAACAAATGTCCCCTACTCTCTCTAACACCTCTATCCTCAGCTACCTTCTTTCGATCCCAGTCCTTCCCTTTGCCCACTTTATAAAACTCGAAGGCGTGTATCTCATAATCTTGTTCACACAGTTGGGCCCAGCGAACCACTTCCTCATAAGTACTGAGGTCCAACGGAGCTAGTCAAGCTTGGATCGAAGGCCTTAATCCATCCATAAACTTTCGGACCTTGTTGGACTCATTATCCATAGCGTCTGGATCATATCTTCCCAATGAGGTAATCTAGACTCATACTCATCCACAGACCTATTCCCCTGAGTTAAGTTCAAAAATTCTATCTGTACTTGTAAGACCCTCAAATTTATAAGTACATACATGTACATGCTATGTGAAGCATGAATGATGTAAAGTCCATAGAATTGAATGTACATACTTGTAATATGAGTTGGTTATGTACGTACAAGTTTTGTTATGTATGAATAATAAGAAATGGACTTTAGTATATGATGAATGGGAATATATTGAAAATTAAGTAGTGTGGTAAAATGAATTTAAGTGTGCATAAGTTGTATAAGTTTTATACTCCATTTGGTTGTAAATGGCATACCTTTGGTTATACAAAGGATACACACAAGTTTCAATGTGTATAAGGTATGAATGGAAGTCATTTTCAAGCCTTAAGCGTGGATGAATGAGAAAATGACCATGGTAGCAAAATAAATGAAGTTGGTGTGTGTTTACTGCAGAAAACTACAGTAAAATCTGGTAAATATGGATGAGAGATCGATCTCATGGGATGAGAGATCGATTTGGAAGAGCAAAAAATACTCTTAATTGAGAGATGAAATAGGTCAGATTGATCTCCAAAGGGGCCAAATTGATCTGCTAAACATTCTGTGTTGAAGGAATCGATCTCTAAAGGGTCAGATCGATTTCCTTAAGCTACTGACTTGCAACAGATCGATCTCCTTAAGGTTCTGTGTTGCAACAGATCGATCTCATGTGGTTTGGAAGGTCAATTTCAAGAGGAAAGATGTCGAGCAGATCGATCTCCTAGGGTAGCAGATCGATCTCATCAAGACAATTCTATAAATATTGGACTTCTGCACTTTATTTTCCCGAGAGTCACTATTCAATTTGAGAACTAAACCTAAACCTAGCCAAGAAACACTAGAAAACTTCAATTTATGATCAATTTTGAGTGAGAAATAAGTGAGCAAAGTTGTTCTTAGCAAAGAGGAGAATAACATACTTGGAAACAAGAGATTGAAATCAAGAGTTGAAAGAGCAAGAAGGATTTTACCATCTTGGTGAAAAATGAAGAAAAGTTCAACTAGGTAAGATTTAATACACCACTTTGATATATGTTAAACTAGGTGTATTGATGAGTTGATTGGTATATATATATGATTTGTTGGACATGAAAGGATCATGAAAAAGGAGCATGACCTAGTTTTGGAATGAAAGTGAGAAAGTAATGAGGAAATGGTATTAACATTGATTTAATGATAGAATATGCATATATGGAAAATTATAAGTTAATCTTATGAAATGCATATATTGGAAATAAGGAGTGATGAATATAATTATGTGAAAATATGGTATGATGCCATATTGAGAGAAAATGGTATAATAATGTGTTAAGTTGAGACTTGGAAAATGAAATGAGTATAGAGTGATATACTAATGCCAATAATTGTAACAGCTTCGAAAATCATTGTGGAAGCTCTTCGGACTGCAAAAGTGAGTTGCACCGAGGAAGAGAGGTCACTTGACGTGATTCGAGGTAAGAAAATTGCGTGAGTAGCTAAAGATGGCTACACGTATCTTTGAATTTAGATTTTTGATAATATACTCAATATAAATTCCCATGAATAGGCCTAATGTGTGATAGAACCAAATGAGATAAAGTGTAGTTTTATCCAAAAATAGGATAAAAAGCCTGAGAAGCATGTTGTGACCCAAAATGCATGAGTTGCATGATAGAATGGCTAATGTTTTCATGTATATGCGAAAACAGCACATTTGAGTGCTTATTTGATTTACTTGTGAAAAATGTGATTTGAATAGCCATCTATCTAGTTTTGTGTGAAAACCATAAGTGCTAGAGAATACTCGCACTATATTTTGAGATATGCATCACATAGTACTGAAGGATATACTCGTACTATATTTTAATGCTATTTTATGCATGTTAGAGTACTGGGAGCATTGCTCGTACTTAGTTTGTGATTTGACGCATATAGAGTATTGGGAGCTATGCTCATACTCAGTTTTATATGATAGAGTACTGGGAGCTTTGTTCGTACTCGACTTTTCATGATTTATACATGATATCGTACTAGAGCGATAGCTCATACTTGATTTGAAAAGAAAATTATGCATTAACCTAGTGCTAGAGGTTACTCGCACTAGTATTTGATATTTTGAGATGCATACACGGTGTTTAAGAGGCGGAGTACTGATTGTTAATCATACTCAAGATGCGCATTGTAGTTTTACGTGATATATAATACATGTTAAAGAGAAAAATCGTGATGATTTTTTTCATGTAGACTGAGTGTCACACAGTTGAGATGTTCGCACGTGGATTTAGAGACGTGAAATTTATTCCATAGTATAAGGGTTAAGACTTATGGCAAGCACCCCGACTATGATGTAATTTCGTGGTGAGAGGACTAAGACCTATTGCAGGCATCTCGACCATGAGGAGAGGGTCCACGGGTGTACGTTGTACCGTGCGAGTGGCATGGAGTACATTGTGCCGTGTGGTGGAGTTATGGAGTTGAGGAGTTGATAGCTGGCGGTTGTGATGGACTAACCCCCCTCCTGTTACAGCAGTGATATCTACACACCGAGATCTGTGTTGCCTGGTATATCACATTATAGGATATGGCCATAGTCCAGGAGAGTATTGCATTTAGCCACTGAGTCTCGCATGTTATATCACTTGTTTTCATAATACAGTTAGACTTGAGAGAGATAGGTCGGAAATCGACATTTGTGTTGTGTTGTGAACTGCCATATTTACTTGATTTAAATGTAAATGGCATGATTAAGATAAAGGCATTCCTAATTTTATAAATATGCACTATTTTGCATGAATGCCTACATTTGATAAATAAGCATGATTTCAAGTACATGGAATTTAATCTGTACTATATTATATCGTTTTAATACATGCTTTGAGATGAGAGAAGGAAAGACAAAGCCTTATTTTCAGTAGATAGTGCAGTTGTCTACTTGCTTCCCTGATTTCCTTACTGAGCGCGTTGTCTGCTCACCCTCTTATTTTTCATCCTCTACAGATCATCCGCAGTAGAGTGAGTCGGACTGAGGTATAGCATTCATTATATCCGCTGCCTATCCATCTTACAAGAGGTATACACAGTCGAATATTTTGTACTAACCAATGTATAAGCATAGTTATGTAACCAAGTGTACGGTCGAGATGTATATGTATAAATACTGTATAACAGTTCATATTTTCAAAAAGAATATTAAATTCTATGTATATTGCAAATGAATGTGAGTGGGTGACTAATATCGAATCACAGCCCAACTGTCGAGGAGAGAAAGGTAAGTAAAAGAATTTATAGTGATTTTGGTTAAGTCGCGGAATGAGGTCGTGACAGAATGGTATCAGAGTGTAGTTGGTCTGATGTGATGTCGATATTAGTAATTAGAAAAGTATACATCCCCATAGTACTGTGCTTTGTTCAATTACAATTATGTATACAAGATGTGAATCAGACTAATTAATGATTATGAATGTAAAAATTTAGTCTATATGGCTAATACCAGCCAAGGTAGAGGGGCGAGAGGTTGGGCTCGAGACCATAGAGGTAGGCCAGAGACCCGAGATGAGAATATGAGTACTAATGAGGTACCAGAGACTATAGAGGAACGCTTCACGAGGATAGAGCGTAGCCTAGAGATGATAGCGGAGTTACTAGCACAGATTATGCCAGGTAGACAGGGACATGATGTAGAGACTGCGACAGGAGAGGCAGTTGCACCTGACACACCTGTACAGCCTGCACCTGAGATGCCACAGGCTGTGGATACTCCTACACCCCCACCAGTTTAAGAGAGTAGTGGATTGGGATATGAGTGCGATTTAGATAGATTGCGACAATTCCAAAAGCTTGGACCACTATCTTCTCGTGGGATTAAGGACCCAGTTGTTGTTGAAGAGTGGATTGGAGAGATGGAGAAGTTGTACGAATTCTTTGAGTGTACGACTTCAAAGAGGGTCATATTTGCTACGTTCTTACTGAAGGGAACGACAGAGCATTGGTGGAAGTCCACCAAGCCTATATTGAGAGTTGAGATTAGTTGGGAGCTATTTCTGGATGCCTTCAGGAGGTAATTTGTTTCAGATACAGCACAGCAGAGGCTGCAGGCCGAGTTCTTGGGGTTGAGCCAGGGGAGTCTATCAGTGGATGAGTATGAGACAAGATTTTTAGCCCTGCGAAGGTATGACCCTGATACCATTTACAATGAGACTAAGAAGGTCCGCAGATTTATCGATGGATTGAGGCTAGTGTTGAGGTCTAAACTGGTTCCATTTGACATTTCTACCTACGATGAGGCTGTGCGCATGGCACAACTCTGTGAACAAGATTATGAGAGGAATGTCTCAGAGTTTAGACTAGTCAAAAAAGGTAGAGACAGAGATAGAAAGAGGTCGATTAGTGACTGTGGTCGAGGTTTCGGATATCGAGGAGGGAGGAGACTCTTCAGTAAGAGACCAAAGATTCAGGAAGTACAAGAAAAGATTGTGAGATTTCCTACATACCTGGCTATAGCTTCGATGAAGGGCATTATGATTGGAGGACCGAGGCCTACTACTGATCAGTGCAGTAGATGTGGTAGATACCATGGTGGTAGACCTTATTCGATGAGTCCTATTGTGTGTTTTCGATGTGGGAAACCAGGACATATTGCTAGAGTTTGCCCAGAGACGGTTAAGACTGCCCCATAGAAGGGCAGAGAGCCAGAGAGAGTTTCAGGTGATACGTCTGCTTAGAGGAGGAGAGCGACGATCGAGGAGAAGGGGAAGCAAGTGATGGGACGATGGCGAGTACATGCCTTGGACTAGGGGACAGCAGATGCTTCATCGGATATGATTAGAGGTAACATCCTGATTTATGATTTAGAAGCACATGTGTTAATTGATCTTGGTGCCACGCATTCATTTGTATAGCCTTCATTTGCATGTAAGATAGCAAAGTATGTAGAGCGTACTCTTTTAAATAAAATGATGTTGATTAGTACGCCTATGGATAATAGTCAGCTAGTGGAGTATGTGTTGAATGATTGTAAGCTAAAAGTAGGGGAAAAGGACATGACAGCCAATCTAATACTGTTAAGTATGTGTGATTTTGATGTAATATTAGGAATGGATTGGTTATCATCAAATCGTGCTGTTTTAGATTGTTACGCTAAGACAGTTATGTTTCCTAATCCTAAAAAGTATGTTATAAAGCTTAATGAAAAGAAATAAAAGTAATAGTTATGAATTGTGATTGATAATGTACTATGTTGACTGAGAAACGAATATGTTAAAGGTTTTATTGCGTACGTGGTGGATACGGATAAGGTACATCCAGAGTTGAAAGATATTCCTATGGTTAGTGACTTCCCAGATGTCTTTCCGGATGAATTGTCAGGGTTGCCACCAGACAGAGAGATGGAATTCTGTATAGACTTGGTGCCTGGTACTGAACCTATATCGAAACCACCGTATCGCATGGCCTTAGTTGAGCTAGAGGAGCTCAAGAGATAGTTACAAGAGCTATTGGACATGGGTTTTATTAGATCGAGTGTTTCGCCTTGGGGAGCACCGGTTTTATTCGTGAGGAAGAAGGATGGAAGCCTCTGATTGTGTATAGATTATCGATTGTTGAATAAGGCAACCATCAAGAATAGGTATCCCCTTCCACGTATTGATGATTTGTTAGATCAGCTTTAGAGAGCGCAGATCTTTTCTAAGATTGATCTGAGGTTTGGGTATCATCAACTGAGAGTTCGGAGTGGATATGTGCCCAAGACAGCATTTAGAACCTGATATGGCCATTATGAGTTTTTGGTTATACCATTCGGATTGATGAATGCTCCCGCAGCCTTCATGGATTTGATGAACGATGTGTTCAAGCCATATTTGGATCAGTTTGTTATCGTTTTCATCGATGACATTTTGGTATATCGAAGTCTGAGGAAGAGTATGAGAGACACCTCAGGATTGTATTGCAGACTTTACGAGAGTAGAAGTTATATGATAATCTCAACAATTGTGATTTTTGGTTGTCATAGATCTCATTTTTGGGACATGTGGTGTCAAAGGATGGTGTATCAGTGGATCCATCCATGATTGAGTCTGTAGTTCAGTGGGAATAGCCGAGAACAGTTATCGAGATCAGGAGTTTTTTGGGATTAACAGGATACTATCGGAGATTCGTAGAAGGATTTTTAAAGTTAGCTGCTCCGTTGACACATTTAACTAGGAAAGGTGTAGCATTTGTGTGGAACGAGGATTGTGAGAAGAGTTTTCAGGAGTTGAAGAGTCAATTGACCATAGCTCCAATTCTCACTATCCTTACCAGCTCAAGAGAATTTTCAGTGTATACCGATGCTTCGCATCAGGGACTGGGTTATGTGTTGATGCAGGATGGGAGGGTAGTTGCTTATGGATCCAGATAGCTGAAGGACCATGAGAAGAACTATCCGACCTATGATTTGGAGTTAGTAACAGTAGTGTTTGCGTTAAAGGTATGGCACCACTACTTGTATGGTGAGAAGTTTCAGATATTTACCGACCACAAGAGCCTCAAGTATCTATTCTCACAGAATGAGCTAAACATGAGACAGAGAAGATGGCTAGAGCTTCTGAAGGACTATGATTGTGAGATACTTTATCATCCGGGTAAAGTTAATGTTGTAGCGGATGCATTGAGTAGAAAGAGCCTTAGAATGGTATCGTATATGATGGTCAGGGAACATGAGTTGCTAGAGCAGTTTGCTAGCCTCAGTTTGGGAGTCGTGCCTTCTGACATAGATACGGACTGTGTGATCGCTAGTCTATGCTTAGAGCCAGATCTGCTAGAGAGGATCAGAGTGGCTCAGCAGACTGATCCGTATTGCATTGACATGACAGGTCAGATACAAAAGGGCACCGTGAATGACTTTGAGATAAGTTTAGATGGACTCCTAAGTTTCAGAGATAGATTGTGTGTTCCCGAGGACCTAGAGCTCAAGAGATTAATATTGTCGGAAGCTTATTCGTCGGGGTACACGCTATATCCGAGGAGTAATAAGATGTATCAGAATCTCTGGAAGGTGTACTGGTGGTCAGGTCTGAAGAAGGATGTTGCGAATGTTGTGGCAAAATGTCTTGTATGTCAGCAAGTAAAGGTAGAGTATCAGAAACCTATAGGGTTATTACAGCCTCTACCTATACCGACATAGAAATGAGAGCATATCACCATAGATTTCGTGATAGGTTTACCAAGGACCCAGAGTAATCACAATGCTATATGGGTGATAGTTGATAGACTGACGAAGTCAACCCACTTTCTAGCTATGAGAGCTACCGATAATCTGAGTACATTGGCAGAACTGTATGTACGCGAGGTAGTGAGGTTACACGGTATTCCAGTGAGCATTGTCTCTGATAGGGATTCCCACTTCACTTCCTATTTTTAAGAACATTTTCAAGAAGCCATGGGAACCCAATTGAGTTTGAGCACCGTTTATCATCCTCAGACAGATGGGCAGTCAAAGAGGACTATACAGATCCTAGAAGATATGTTGAGAGTGTGTGTGTTGGATTTTAGAGGCTCTTGGGATGTTCATTTGCCACTAGCTGAGTTTGCCTACAATAATAGTTATCATGCGAGTATCGGGATGGCACCGTATGAGGCTTTGTATGGCCGTAGATGTCGTTCCCCTATTAGTTGGGAAGAAGTGGGTGATAGAAAGATTTTCTCTCCTGATTTGGTTACACAAGCCTCTGAGGATGTCCGTTTGATTGTTGAGAGATTGAAGACAGCTCAGAGTAGACAAAAGAACTATGCTAACAAGAGACGAAGCCCACTTGAAGTCGCAGTTGGTGAGTTAGTATTTTTGAAGGTTTCTCCTTCTAAGGGTATAGCGAGATTTGGGAAGAGAGGTAAACTGAGTCCTCACTATATTGGACCCTTTGAGATACTGGACAGGGTGGGAGATAAGCCATAAAGATTAGCTTTGCCACCAGATTTATCAGGACTGCATAATGTCTTCCACATTTCGATGCCAAGGAAGTATCATCTAGATCCAAATCATGTGATTCAATATGAGTTATTAGAGCTCACAGATGATCTTACTTATGTAGAGAAACCGATCCGAATACTGGATAGAAAGGAGAAAGTCTTAAGGAGTAAGACCATTGGATTAGTGAAGATTCTCTGGAAAGGAAGCTACTTGGGAGCTAGAAAGTCTAATGAGAGAGAAATATCCCCAATTGTTTAGAGATTAACTTGGTTCCAATTTATAGGACCAAATTCTTTTAAGGATGGGAGGATTGTAAGACCTCAAATTTATAAGTACATACATGTACATGCTATGTGAAGCATGAATGAAGTAAAGTCCATAGAATTAAATGTACATACTTGTAATATGAGTTGGTTATGTACATACAAGTTTCGTTATGTATGAATAATAAGAAATGGACTTTAGTATGTGATGAATGAGAATATATGGAAAATTGAGTAATGTGGTAAAATGGATTTAAGTATGCATAAGTTGGATAAGTTTTATACTCCATTTGGTTGTAAATGGTATACCTTTGGTTATACAAAGGATACACAAAAGTTTCAATATGTATAAGGTATGAATGGAAGTCATTTTCAAGCCTTAAGTGTTAATGAATGAGAAAATGATAGCAAAATAAATGAAGTTGGTGTGTGTTTACTACAGAAAACTGCGGTAAAATCTGGTAAATATGGATGAGAGATCGATCTCATGGAATGCGAGATCAATTTGGAAGAGCCAAAAATGCTCTTAATTGAGAAATGAAACAGGTCAGATCGATCTTCAAAGGGGCTAGATCGATCTGCTAAACATTCTGTGTTGAAGGAATCGATCTCTGAAGGGTCAGATCGATTTCCTTAAGCTACTAACTTGCAACAGATCAATCTCATGCAAGAACAGATCGATCTCCTTAAGGTTCTGTGTTGCAACAGATCGATCTCATGTAAAAGCAGATCGATCTCATGTGGTTTGGAAGGTCGGTTTCAAGAGGAAAGATGCAGAGCAGATCGATCTCCTAGGGTAGAAAATTGATCTCATCAAGACAATTCTATAAATATTGGACTTCTGCACTTCATTTTCCCGAGAGTCACTATTCCATTTGAGAACTAAACCTAAACCTAGCCAAGAAACACTAGAAAACTTCAGTTTGTGATCAGTTTTGAGTGAGAAATAAGTGAGCAAAGTTGTTCTTAGCAAAGAGGAGAATAACATACTTGGAAACAAGAGATTGAAACCAAGAGTTGAAAGAGCAAGAAGGATTTTACCATCTTGGTGAAAAAGGAAAGAAAGTTCAATTAGGTAAGATTTAATACACCACTTTGATATATGTTAAACTAGGTGTATTGATGAGTTGATTGGTATATATATGATTTGTTGGAAATGAAGGGATCATGAAAAAGGAGCATAACTAGTTTTGGCATGAAAGTGAGAAAGTAATGAGGAAATGGTATTAACATTGATTTAATGATAGAATATGCATGTATGGAAGATTATAAGTTAATCTTATGAAATGCATATGTTGGAAATAAGGAGTGATGAATATAATTATGTGAAAATATGGTATGATGCCATATTGAGAGAAAATGGTATAATAATTTGTTAAGTTGAGACTTGGCAAATGAAATGAGTATAGAGTGATATACTAATGCCAATAATTGTAACAGCTTTGAAAATCATTGTGGAAGCTACTCGGACTGCGAAAGTGAGTTGCACCGAGGAAGAGAGGTCACTTGACATGATCCGAAGTAAGGGAATTGCATGAGTAGCTAGAGATGGCTACACGTATCTTCGAATTTAGAGTTTTGATATTATACTCTATATAAATTCCCATGAATAGGCCTAATGTGTGATAGAGCCAAATGAGATAAAGTGTAGTTTTATCCAAAAATAGGATAAAAAGCCTGAGAAGCATGTTGTGACCTAAAATGCATGAGTTACATGATAAAATGGCTAATGTTTTCATGTATATGCGAAAACAACACATTTGAGTGCTTATTTAATTTACTTGTGAAAAATGTGATTTGAATAGCCATCTATCTGGTTTTGTGTGAAAACTATAAGTGCTAGAAAATACTCGCACTATATTTTGAGATATGCATCACATAGTACTGGAGAATATACTTGTACTATATTTTAATGCTATTTTATGCATGTTAGAGTATTGGGAGCATTGCTCGTACTCAGTTTGTGATTTGATGCATATAAAGTATTGGGAGCTATGCTCATACTCAGTTTTATATGATAGAGTACTGGGAGCTTTGCTCGTACTCGACTTTTCATGATTTATACATGATATCGTACTAGAGCCATAGCTCGTACTTGATTTGAAAAGAGAATTATGCATTAACCTAGTGCTAGAGGTTACTCGCACTAGTATTTGATATTTTGAGATGCATACACAGTGTTTAAGATGCGGAATACTGATTGTGAATCACACTCAAGGCGCGCACTGTAGTTTTACGTGATATATAATACATGTTAAAGAGAAAAACCGTGACAATTTCCTCCGTGTAGACTGAGTGTCACACAGTTGAGATGTTCGCACGTGGATTTAGAAACGTGGAATTTATTTCATAGTATGAGGGCTAAGACTTATGGCAAGCACCCCGATTATGATATAATTCTATGGTGAGAGGACTAAGACCTATGGCAGGCATCCCGACCATGAGGAGAGGGTCCACGGGTGTACGTTATACCGTGCAAGTGGCATGGAGTACACTGTACCGTGTAGTGGAGTTGTGGAGTTGAGGAGTTGATAGCTGACGGTTGTGATGGACTGACCCCCCTCCCGTTACAACAGTGATACTCGCACACCGAGATCTGTGTTGCCTGGTATATCACATTATAGGATATAGCCATAGTCCAGGAGAGTATTGCATTTAGCCACTGAGTCTCGCATGTTATATCACTTGTTTTCATAATACGGTTAGACCTGAGAGAGATAGGTCGAAAACTGACATTTTTGTTGTGTTGTGAACTGCCATATTTACTTGATTTAAATGTAAATGGCATGATTGAGATAAAGGCATTCCTAATTTTATAAATATGCATTGTTTTGCATGAATGCCTACATTTGATAAATAAGCATGATTTCAAGTACATGGAATTTAATCTGTACTATATTATATCATTTTAATACATGCTTTAAGATGAGAGAATGAAAGGCAAAGCCTTATTTTCAGTAGATAGTGCGGTTGTCTACTTGCTTGCCTGATTTTCTTACTGAGCGTGTTGTATGCTCACCCCCTTATTTTCCATCCTCTACAGATCATCCGCAGTAGAGTGAGTCCGACTGAGGTATAGCATTCATTGTATCCGCTGCCTATCCATCTTACAAGAGGTATACATAGTCGAACATTTTGTACTGAACGATGTATAAGCACAGTTATGTAACCAAGTGTACGGTCGGGATGTATATGTGTAAATATTGTATAACAGTTCATATTATCGAAAAGAATAAATTCTATGTATATTACAAATGAATGTGAGTGGGTGACTAATATCGAATCACAGCCTAACTGTCAAGGAGAGAAAGGTAAGTAAAGTAAAAAGCAAAAAAAAAATTTTGTAGTGATTTTGGTTAAGTCACGGAATAAGGTAGTGACAGTAGTCTCCTCTGGGTAGTATCTGAAATGTATTTCCTCCGAAAAGATCAAGGAATAAGTCTGATGCAATCACCCCATGTCTGGCTCTTAGGATCGGTCGGATGGACTTCCACCGATGTTCAGCTTCTCATTTCAGTACAAAAGTTGTAAAAGCAAATTCCTAAGTAGAGTTACATCAAAAAAATTCATAAAGCTTCTCCATCTTATTTATCCAATCTTCTGCAACTACTAGATCCTTAACCCTACTGAAAGACA
Source organism: Firmiana major (assembly GCA_033439115.1). Taxonomy (NCBI): domain Eukaryota; kingdom Viridiplantae; phylum Streptophyta; class Magnoliopsida; order Malvales; family Malvaceae; genus Firmiana; species Firmiana major. The sequence goes on from CM065909.1 coordinate 38,368,947, forward strand.
GAGGCTTAAACTCTCGAAATTGTCTCAGTCTATCCAGTTCACAGTCATATCCCATTTTGTTACTATGCTATTGTGGGGTCACTGGTGCCAGGGAATGTGGTACAGGTGGGGTTTGCAATAATGTAGTAAGCAGAGATGTAGAGGGTTCTTCCGTTGGTGGCAGGGGCGCTGTCTGGGCAGGCGCAAGTGTATCAGGCACGACTGCTGGAGTAGTCGATGCAGCCTGAGTAGCAGTGCCTGGTGTGTTATCCAATCTCTCCATCACTTGTCCAATTAGATTCAGTATCGACTCCACGCCACGTTCCAAGCTAGAGATTCAAGCTTCGGAGCCTTCAGTAGGGTTACGAGCAGTCTGCTCAGATGAGGGACCACCCGTCTTTCAGGCCTATCCTCCTGGCCATGGGGTGACATGCCCTATCGTCCTCTCAGTAGACCACACGGTCTATCAACCATATCTAATCGTTTTCCTGCATTCAGTGGCATTTTCAATAAAACACAACCAGATATAATCAGTTGTATCTAAACAATGTATAGTAATGTTGGGGTTGTAAACTTTCCAAATTTTCTCTTACTCCTAATATCGACTCGTATCAGGTCAACCTTACTCTGATACCAACTCCTGTAACAACCCTATTTACAGTACAATATGATTGGGTTACAAGTCGATATTGGAACAAACAGTGAAATCTGACAGTTCAATTACAATTCTTAATAGCCAATTTAAACACATCAAATAGAGGTACCTTCTAATTAATCATCATAATAGTTCTTTACAAAAATCATTGTTCACACTCCCAGGATATATCTTCCTAAACATTACTGTACTTACAAAAAAAAATTAGATATAAAAGAATATTTAAATCTGGGTATACCTTTGACGCAGAAAAATACTCCGCGAAACTATGGTTGTACAAAGAACCCTACTTACAAAAGCGGTTCCAGCTACTGATGTGGCTCTGTGGAGAAAAGTAAAGGATGAGCTCAACATGCTTAATAAGAAAAATATGTGGCAAGTAGATAAATACAATATCTATTTATATAGGCTTATAATGAAAACAACAGAATCGTTGATAATTCAGTAAAATCAAAGTAAAAAATCATTAGCTATAACAATATCAATGGTATAAACATTATACTGTAATAAATATAATATTTAAAATTTTATACAGTGTTTTATTGTGACGACTGTGTGACACTGTATTCTCGCAGGATTCAAGTGGTAGCCCCCACACTTTTATGCAGTAAAATAATACAGTTCCATACGATAATACAGTTCATACGGTCAGTTCAGTAAATCAAATAGATGAGACAAGGCAGAACATACTATATCAAAAATCAGAATGACAACTAGTCAATGCCGGTGATTTCAGGCAACATTGATCAGGTGTGCCAGGATGTCAATCATTGTGGGAGCGGTCAACTACCCGAACAGCTCATGGAATATAATGTCTGAACGCCAGAAAATACGGTACATCGTACTCACATGCGTGTTGCACGGTACATTATACTCCGTGGACCACAGAAACAAAAACAATACAGAAGACAGTAGTGTAGTATGATTTAACCATCGCCTTTATCTCAAAATCAATGCGAGTCAGACCGTGTGACACACAGTCAGCACGCGCTCAAGTACATATCCTCAGTATTACTTTATAAGCAAATCATTTTTATTAAAATCAAGTGTAAATTTAGTTTGGTAAAAATATAACATTTCAAAAAGAGGCTAGCTCGTCCTTCTTCGATTTAAAATCTCAGTATATAATACATGGTAATTAAAACTAGGGGTATCGGTTTCAGATAATAAAACTGGCATATTTCGATAATCGCGTAATTAAAACAGACATTATCGGGTAAGGATAGATTGTTTAACTGAGGCAAGAATTTCCTATAATTTCAATATCTATAAATTCAACCTATTATTTTTATCTCAATTCAGCAGTCTCAAAATACGTGTAGATATCTTGCAGCACATTTTTCTTACCTCGATGTCTGTCAGTGGTCCTCAATACCGAGAATTGATCAGTTCGTTCTTGATCATTTGTTTGTTCTTGATCATTTGTTTGTTCTAAAGACGTGATCTAGTGTACCGAAATTAGTTCTTTCGCAATAATTTCTTCAAAACCCCCATTTTCTTCTTCTTCTTCTTCTCATTTCTTTTTGGATTTCCTTTCGCGCCCTTTTCTTTCTTTCTTTTCTTTTTTCTTCTTCCTTTCTTCTTCACTGTCACCCGATGACACTGTTAATTGTTTCCTCATCTTCTCGGTGATGCCATTTTCTCCACAATTTCTTCTTGATTCTACCACCATCATCATCATCCTCTTGTCTCGACCATTATCCTTCCAGCACAGCCAACTCTGGTTCCCTTCCACTGTCCCTGTTTCCAGTTTCCTACCTTGCTCTCCCGCTTGTCTCTTGCATTCCCTACCCTCAACTACGTTGTTTCTGCTTCAATCTCAACCCTTTTATCCTCGTTCAGCAACCAACCTCCATAAGACCCTTCCCCTTCTCAGCTCGTCTTCATCCAATTTTCGTTTAACTAACACCCCGGGGTACTGGCCATCCCCATTTTCTCTGCTTCAGCTTCTGTGTTCACGTTTTCAGTCTCTCCCATTATCCTTTCTCTTTTCCTATGTATATAATAACCCCAATACTATGATCAGCCTTCAGTCAGTTTCTATCCTACTCACCTATCGGCCTAGCTGCTGTAAACAGCAGCACACTGTTCCATCTTCTCCTCTGTTTACTGCCATCGCCTGGTTACTGCTTCTTCTCTTAAGCAATTGGATTGTATTCACCTACTGCATTCAGCCTTCACCAGTCCTCTCCACTCATCTTTCCTGCTTTTTGTCCCTTTTGCAACAGCAGTGCACCCATTTTGCTTTCGGTTTCTTCCCTGCTCACGCCTGCTTCCTTTCTCATCTTTTCCAACCTTCATTTCTCTGTCTCATCCCCTTTGTTTCGATTTTTCTTCATTTTCTTGTCAAGTTCAGTTTCTAAGCCTTACAATTGTCAAGTAAATTATTTCCTTTCTTTTTTTCAAATCTCCACTCCTTGGCTTGCTCGATTTTGTCTCATACTTTGGCATATTTTATTCTCTTTCTATTTTTTTGGTTTCCTCCTTCTGTAAACAGCAGCACACTGTTCCATCTTCTCCTCTGTTTACTGCCATCGCCTGGTTACTGCTTCTTCTCTTAAGCAATTGGATTGTATTCACCTACTGCATTCAGTCCTTCACCAGTCCTCTCCACTCATCTTTCCTGCTTTTTGTCCCTTTTGCAACAGCAGTGCACCCATTTTGCTTTCGGTTTCTTCCCTGCTCACGCCTGCTTCCTTTCTCATCTTTTCCAACCTTCATTTCTCTGTCTCATCCCCTTTGTTTCGATTTTTCTTCATTTTCTTGTCAAGTTCAGTTTCTAAGCCTTACAATTGTCAAGTAAATTATTTCCTTTCTTTTTTTCAAATCTCCACTCCTTGGCTTGCTCGATTTTGTCTCATACTTTGGCATATTTTATTCTCTTTCTATTTTTTTTGGTTTCCTCCTTACAAATTCAGGTTGCTAGCATTAATTTCCCTTAAGTGAACTTCACTCCTTCACTTGCTTTCTACTGTTTTTAGCAGAGTTTTGGTGTGAATTCTCGAGTCTTGGACTCCCCTACCTGCTGCTATCTCCAGCAGTAGGTTCAGCAACCCCTCTCAATTCGTTTCGATCCTTCTTCCAAATTGATTTCAGTCATTTAATGACTTTCTCAATCAGGCCTTACCTTCTTCTTACCGACGTCCTTTGTTCCTGCTCCATTCCTACTGACTTCCTTTCTTCCTTGGCCTACTAGCCTACCACTCTCGGTAGTTTCAGTCAAAGTTGACATTATGATTATCCTTTTCTCCTTCCACGCATTAGTATCCCACCAACTCAGTTTTTGTTTCACGTTTTCTCGCTTCGTGTTTCTTGTTTGGGTTTCCTCTTATATATATATATATATATATATATAAGTTTTGTGCATGGTTGTGCAGTAGGGTTCCTGCCGTGTTTCCTTTCCTAGGTTGCTACAACAACAGCCTCTTGGGAACCTTCCTTTCACGTTTCATGTTTCTTTCCTTTCTCATCACCGAGCATTTCCCTCTCCTTTAAGGACTGAATTGTGGCAGCATGATAGGACAATACACTATCATCTCTTTTCATTAACACATGCTATATATCACTAATGAGGAGCTCTCAGTTCCACGGCTCCCATGTAACTATATATGTAGTATAAACTTGTGTACATACATATATATATATATATATATATATATATATATAGTTATGTATACACATTTTTTTTATATATATGTACTTTGTAAATTTTACTTATGATGTATAAAATAAATTTAGTTTAATATCGTATTTGTATATCGTAGGGAAATATTCTTTGCTTCTAGAATTTAGTTCTATTCCTCATAGTTATTCATTCTTAGAGTTATTTTGTTTTACTTAATTCATTCTTTCAAGTCAAAAAATGGAAAATGAAATTTAATTTAGATCCTTGACTATGGAATTGCATTTTTTTTAATTTCAATGACTACATTGTCATTCATGGATAAGTCAAAGTATATAAATTTCAAGACATTTACAATATGCATCTACTATCCCAAAAAAATTATTGTTTAGTGATTTTTTTATCTGGTCAATTTATAAAATTTAGAAATTATGATTTAAAGTGATGCAAGCAAGAATGTTAATTGGTCTTGACCTTCATTATTTGTGGGAGCTTTCGTGTAGCAAAAATTTTGACTGCCTTAAAAAAAGTATTGAATTTCATTATAATCGAATTATGTTGAGCTTCAACACATTTTAAAGTTATTCAAAATTTCTTATGCATAAAAACTCCCGCAAATAATGAAAGTTAAGATTTGTTAACATCCTAGTTTGCATAACATTAACTAGTAATTCTTAATTCTTACAAACTGGCCAGACAAAAATCCATTAAACAATAATGTAAATCCATTAAACAATAATGTTGCATTAAGAAAGCGAACTAGATGCATATAGACAATGTCATATTATAAAATACCTAGCCTAGTATAACGCATGCATCACCGCACTAAGAACTTAGTCCATTAATTTGACAACCTACCCCTTTCGAGTAAAATGGTAAATAAAGGTGATGTAAGCTAAGTTGTTAACAAATAAAGAAGTGGCCAACACTATGCTCTTTGTTGGTGCAAAGTCTTCCTACTCCAATTATATTTCTTATGTTTTTTTTTTCTCATAGGAAATTGCAATGTTTTAGTCTGAGCATAATCAAAGCAATTTTCAACATCTTCCTAACCAAGATCACACTTATTAGATTCATTACTAACATGAATTTTCAACATCTTCCTAACCAAGATCACACTAACATGACACTTATCGTTTTTATTGCATTCATCATTTTTCTCATTTGCAAATTCCACACCAACACTCAAAGGGACTGAACTCAAACAAGTCTCTAATGGCTCTTTGTAATATTTTGTTGTATGAAATAAAACGACACGATTTATTAATATGTGTAATTCATTGATTTTAATGTCAAATAAATTAAAATTTATAAATATTTAATCACATATATTATTTAAAAATTAGATTCAAAATAACATTGTCTATTTTCTATAAATTCAACTATGATTTCTCTCTAAAATGTGGTCTATCAAAACTGTAGTCTATATTACTTAAGAAAAGATTACGTCAAATAGGTTACAATTGAAAAAACATAATCTCTTAGACTATTTTTTAAACGTAGTCTATAAGTTCTTTTTAGTAGGGCATAAAAAAAATAGCTAATAATATAGGGGAATTTTTTAGTATCTTAATACCATTTTTACACTCTTGTTACGGCAGTAAAAAAAACAAAAAAAAAATGTTTAAACTTACAAAAGGGGATTACATTGAAGAATTGGATAGTTCCTTTTAAATTGTATGCGAAATATGTTATTGAAAAAATAAATCAATTCAAAAATAGGGTCAATTCCTAAGAAGGTAATTAAAATGAAAATTATAATCATATATAATTATATATCATATTTGTTATTCTTTCATATATTTGTTTTTTTGGAGGTGGAGATTGAGAACGATTAAGTTTAAATTCAATTTTACAAGAAGTTACAACTCTTTTTTAATCATTTGATCAAAAAATTATTGATTTTTCTTTGGTTTTTTAATTCACATGACTTGATAGCCTTTGAATTAGAGACATAAACTCATTCTATTTATATATGGATAAATTATTAATGATATTACAAGCAAGTATTAAGACTAGCAATTACCAAATGCATCATACATGCAGTTTGGCGTACAATTTTGACTTTCGTTTCTAATCTTCAATTTTCTACGTACAAAGCCAAATGAAATATATGCGTTAAAATATTCTTTTTTATGGCTTGAGATGACCCCACATGCACAGGGAGGATAATCTGGTTATAATTATTAAGAAGGGAAATTAAATAACTTGTCAAGTGAAACCTGTCCTTTAGGGATAAGAGAATTGGATTTGGATGATAATGCGATCGACTCAATGACTCAATTATTGATACAAGAAATTAACGAACAAAATGAAACAGGCAGCACATAATGTAAGAAAGTGGGACCCAATAATCAATCGGACATTATAACGTAACATCCTGCTGGATTATTAGCTAATTCATACACGCAAGGCAAAAAATAAAAAATAAAAAATCATTTATACCCTAATTGTTTTATGTTATATAATGTTGTATAAGAGGATGTGATTGTAACATTTGTATGAAGTTTTAATATTTACGTGAATATTTATTTTTTATTTAATATTTTAATTCTAACTAATTGCTCTATATTTTGAAATTGCTTATACTAAAAAATTCTTCTTCTTCTATGATTATGTTTATTTGAATATGACTAGCAAATAACTAAGACTTGACTTATCAATTTTTATTATTCTTTAAAAAGATGTAGATTCAAAATTTGAATCTTCCTTTTTTTCTTTACATCTATAAATATATATATATATATATTTGGATAAAATTTAAGTTTAAAAATATGAGAAGTTTCCTATCTCTAAAATCAAGGCATAGCGTACACCTTTTATTTAAAATTATGAATTTATTGGACTTTCACTCATAAGAGATTGTAGAGATTTTTATAGGAGTGTTTTGCACTCAAAATTCAAACGTTAATCCTTGTGCCAACCCCCATTTAATATTTACTTATATATCATATATATCCAATTGAGGTAATATATATATATATATATATATATATATATATATATATATATATAGAGAGAGAGAGAGAGAGAGAGAGAGAGAGAGAGAGAGAGAGAGAGAGAGAGAGAGTTAGGAATAAAAATGTAATATTATATATATATATATATATATATATATATATATATATATATATATATATATATATATACATGTGTGTGTGTGTTTTTTATTGGTGAATTTAATTGAAGAAAGTTTATATGAAATTCATTTTATATGAAAAATTATTATATTAGTACACATCCTCTTATTAAAGTAAAAATTAGTGTAATTATAACTATTTTTATCTAAAAAATAAATAATATTATTAATTTTAATTTTAATTAAAATTAAGGAAAAATGGAAATTTAAAGATATCAGCAAAAAAAAATCTATTTTCACCAATAAAAATTTTTTACACATAATTATGCTTTTGTATATTATTTTTAGATTATTGATAAAGATTAGTCTAGAAGTGACAGATCTATTATTGTTTCACATGGCATTCTCAAAGTCATGATATATATTTTACATATAATATTATTGGTGTATTAGTATCATTATTTTCTAGTCCAAACGAAATAAAAAAATAATTTAATTATTGACCATTGTAGTATTGTTTAATCTAAAAGTATATAAAAGAAAGCACTTAAACATTTAACTCACAGGTAAGTGCTAATAGGCACCAAAGTTTAGTTTAGATGTTGTTATCCAGAATTAAGTCTTAAGTTCAATTCCTCATTATCTTTTATACTTTTTTATGAACTAAAATAAAAAGGTACATGCAAACCCATAAAGGATTAATTAGTTCAATTGGTAAGAGGAATTCGGTTTCTTTGTTAATCCACATTTAATTTTTGTGAAGAACATGTTCGAAAGTAAAATTTTGAATGCATCAATCCATGTAAGAAAATATATCTTTAAAATGTTAATATTTATGTGTTATGTTGAATTAGTCTTTATTTGAATAAGTTAGTTGCTCCCTACTTTTAAGCAACTACTAATATTGTTGATGTTTCTGAGTTAGTGGCTAGTGGGTTAGTGTTTCTGAGTTAGTGGCTAGTGGGTTAGTGGTTTCCTATTTTTAAGCAACTATTGATATAGTTGGCTGAAGTTATCTTGTATCTACTGTCTATATATACAGTAGTTTGAAGTGAATAATTAATCCTTTTTGTGCATCTTATCTTCCTAAGAAAGTATTTTGTTTCTAATATTTGGTATCCGAGCTAGGTTGAAAGAGCCCAAACACGAGAGAAGAGTGAATTAGAGAGTGTTTGCAGCAGCTTGCTTTCTTTTCACCTGTGAGTTTATTTTTTTCTTTATGGCTTCTGAGAATTTTGTACAACCGGCAATTCCCCGCTTTGATGGTCATCACTATGACCATTGGAGCATGCTAATGGAGAATTTCTTAAGGTCCAAAGAGTATTGGAAGGTTATAGAAACTGGCATACTAGAAGCAGCAACTGGTACAGCAGTGACAGATGCACAGAAGACAGAAATTGACGGGCAAAAATTGAAAGATCTTAAGGCAAAAAACTACTTGTTTCAAGCCATTGATCGCTCAATTTTAGAAACCATTCTCAAGAAAGATACTTGCAAGCAGATTTGGGATTCCATGAAGAAGAAGTATCAAGGTAATGTAAGGGCCAAAAGGATGCAGCTCCAAACACTTCGTGGTGAATTTGAAACTTTAAAAATGAAGGTGGGAGAGTTTGTTACAGATTACTTCTCAAGGACGATGGCAATCGCAAATAAGATGCGGATACATGGTGATGCATTGGAGGATGTCACAATTGTTGAAAAGATTCTCCGCTCCATGACAGCAAAATTCAATTATGTTGTATGTTCCATTGAGGAATCCAAAGATATTGATGAGCTTTCTCTTGATGAGTTGCAGAGTTCTTTGCTGGTTCATGAGCAAAAGATGAATCAACAGGACAACGAAGAGCAAGCATTGCAGGCTACAACAAATCCAAAAGGTGCTGGTCGTGGAAAGGGAAATTGGAAAGGCAAAAATAAACATAACAAATCGGAGGAGAACCAAGCTACAGGGAATCAGAGAAAATGGAGAGGCCGTGAGCACCAACAAGCAAATAATTTCAAGTCCAAGTCAGTAGACAAATCTAATGTTGAATGCTTTCGGTGTCACAGGTATGGTCACTACCGTTCTGAATGTCGAACAAATTTGAATAAAGATCGTGGTGAGAAATCAAATTTTGTTGAGCAAGAAGAAGAAATTTCCCTTCTTATGGTATGTCATACCTCGGAACAAACTCACAATAATTTATGGTATTTAGATACAGGCTGCAGCAATCATATGAGTGGAGATAAGTCTGTTTTTGCTGATTTGGATGAGTCTTATCAAAATACTGTAAAGTTTGGTAATAACTCTACAATTATGGTTAAGGGAAAAGGAAAAGTAGAGATTCAAACCAACAGAAATTCTACTCTTTCAATTCCTAATGTTTTGTTTGTTCCAGAATTAAAATCAAATTTGCTCAGTGTTGGTCAGCTTCAAGAGAAGGGGTGTGAGATTGTTATCAAGGATGGAGTTTGCCAAGTTCGAGATTCAAAGCTTGGCTTGATTGCACAAGTTAATATGACAGCAAATAGAATGTTTCCTTTGTATCTTCAAAGCATCAATCATTCTTGTTTCTCTGCAAAATTAAAGGATACAGCTTGGCTATGGCACTATCGATATGGGCATCTTAATTTTGGTGGATTGAAAGTTCTGCAACAAAAGAAAATGGTGGAGGGACTTCCACAGTTTACTGCTCCTTAAGAAGTTTGTGAAGATTGTGTTGTCGGCAAACAACATCGTGATAGTTTTCCAAAAGGAAACTCTTGGAGAGCAAAGAAGGTGCTAGAATTGGTTCATTCTGACCTGTGTGGACCTATAAATCCAGCATCTAATGGAGGTAAACAATATTTCATTAGCTTCATTGATGATTTTAGTCGCAAAACTTGGGTTTACTTCTTGCAGAACAAATCAGAAACTTTGACAGTTTTTAAGAAATATAAGGTGCTGGTTGAAAGAGAAGTTAGTTGTCCTATAAAGGTTCTTCGCACAGATCGTGGCGGAGAATACAATTCTCAAGAATTTACAAATTATTGTGAAGAACATGGAATTAGAAGGCAACTTACAGCAGCATACACACCTCAACAAAACGGTGTGAGTGAGAGGAAAAATCGCACAATCTTGAATATGGTGCGAAGCTTATTGACAAGGAGTGACATTCCCAAAAGTTTTTGGCCTGAAGTAGTTAACTGGAGTATTCATATTTTGAATAGAAGCCCTACACTTGCTGTTCAAAACATGATGCCGGAAGAAGCTTGGAGTGGTCAAATACCAACTGTTGATCCCTTTAGGATTTTTGGGTGTATTGCATATGCCCATGTTCCAAACCAGCAGAGGAGCAAATTAGATGGCAAAGGCAGAAAATGCATTTTTCTTGGCATTAGTGATCAGTCCAAAGCTTACAAATTGTATGATCCTATTACCAAGAAAATTGTCATTAGCCGTGATGTGGTGTTCGATGAAGATCAATTTTGGAATTGGGATGAAGCTGAACAGCAAATACAAGCTGATTTTGATGGTGAAAATGATAGTGGACAGCAGCAGCCAATACAACAGGCACAAAGTGAGCAACAAGTAGTTGAAACAGAAAATGAACGACCTCGACGAGTTAGCAGAAGATCTGTATGGATGGAAGATTATGAGGTACAAGGAATTAATAATCATGAAGATATAGTTACTCATTTTGCTCTTTTTTCAGACTGTGATCCTGTAGCTTTTGAAGAAGCTGTTAAAGAATCCAAATGGAGAAAGGCGATGAATGAAGAAATGGCAGCCATTGAACATAACAACACTTGGGAGTTGACTGATCTTCCAAAAGGGCACAAGACAATTGGTGTGAAGTGGGTCTACAAGACAAAACTAAAGGAGAATGGCGAGGTAGACAAATATAAGGCACGCTTAGTCGCTAAAGGATACAAGCAAGAGTTTGGCATCAATTACAAAGAAGTTTTTGCTCCAGTTGCAAGACTTGACACAATCAGATTGGTGATCGCTTTGGCAGCGCAAAATTCATGGCCTATCTTTCAGTTGGATGTGAAATCGGCGTTCCTACATGGTGACTTGGAAGAACAAGTATTTGTTGATCAACCTCCTGGTTATGTGAAGCGTGGAAATGAGGACAAGGTGTACAAATTGAAGAAGGCTTTGTATGGATTAAAACAAGCCCCAAGGGCTTGGTACAGTCACATTGAAGCCTACTTTCTAAAGGAAGGCTTTCACAAGTGTCCATATGAGCATACACTTTTTGTGAAGATTGGAGCTGGAGGTAAGATGCTTATTGTTTGCTTGTATGTGGATGATCTTATTTTTACTGGGAATGATGTTGCCATGTTTGAAAAGTTTAAGAAATCCATGATGCTTGAATTTGATATGAGTGATCTTGGTATGATGCATTACTTTCTTGGCATAGAGATTGTACAATCTGTCGCTGAAATTTTTATTTGTCAAAAGAAATATGTACAAGAAGTTCTAGATAGGTTCCAAATGAAGAATTGCAATTCTGTAAATACTCCTATTGACAGGAGTTTGAAACTTGTGAAAGATCCGGGAGGGAGGAAGGTTAATAGCACACTTTACAAGCAGATTGTGGGTAGTCTTATGTATTTAACAACAACTCAACCGGATATTATGTATGCTGTTAGTCTTATTAGCAGGTTTATGGAACATCCAATGGACTTACATTTGCTAGCAGCCAAGAGAATTCTTAGATACTTGAAAGGAACTGTTGATTTTGGAGTATTTTACAAGAAGGGAGACAAGTCAGAATTTATTGGCTTCACGAATAGTGATTATGCTGGGGATATGGATGATAGGAAAAGCACTTCCGGGTATGTTTTTATGATGGGTTCAGGAGCTATTTCATGGTCATCAAAGAAGCAGCCAATTGTTACTTTGTCTACCACCGAAGCTGAGTTTGTGGCTGCTACTTCATGTGCTTGTCAAGCAATTTGGTTGAGGAAAGTTCTTGAAAAACTTCAGTTCAAGCAACAAGGAGCTACTTCAGTTTACTGTGACAGCAGTTCAGCAATCAAACTTTCAAAAAATCCAGTTTTACATGGGAGGAGCACGCACATAGACGTGAGATATCATTTCTTACGTGACCTTGTTGAAGATGGAACAATTGATCTTGTCTACTGCAGGAGTGAAGATCAAATTGCTGATATACTAACAAAGCCTCTCAAATTGGTGACATTTCTGAAACTCAGAAAGCTTCTTGGTGTTTGCAGTTTGGAGGAACTAATTTGAAGCTTTGTTGTCTTATGATTTTCTTTTAAACTGAATGTTTATAACTTTCAGTTTAAGGGAGGGAATGTTAATATTTATGTGTTATGTTGAATTAGTCTTTATTTGAATAAGTTAGTTGCTCCCTACTTTTAAGCAACTACTAATATTGTTGATGTTTCTGAGTTAGTGGCTAGTGGGTTAGTGTTTCTGAGTTAGTGGCTAGTGGGTTAGTGGTTCTGAGTTAGTGACTAGTGGGTTAGTGGTTTCCTATTTTTAAGCAACTATTGATATAGTTGGCTGAAGTTATCTTGTATCTACTGTCTATATATACAGTAGTTTGAAGTGAATAATTAATCCTTTTTGTGCATCTTATCTTCCTAAGAAAGTATTTTGTTTCTAACATAAAATCGTCTGAAAATTAAACAAAATAAAACAAGAAGATATCTCTAATCATATTTTGTTTAAAAAAAGATAAGTGAATATGTCCTTTTTTTTTAACAACATTGTATCTTTATATCACATAAAGTATGAGATTAATCTCATTCGCACTGACATAAAAGAATTTGATGCGGTAAGTATTCGAATAGGGGACTACTCATTTTGGATTATTTCCACTTAAAAAATCAATAAAACTTTAAACTATTAAACCAACCTTTTGAATTAATATGTCTTTTATTGAAAGAGTTGAAATTAGGTCTTTCTCTTTTAATGCAAAAAAATTTTTAATTAGTATCTATAAGTTAAGAATAATGGTTAATTAAAAGTTAGAACGTGAGAAAAATAATCAAAAAAGAGGTCTTTTCACCTAATTGAATTATTTTTACCAAATTATAAGGCACCGATTAACACTTTTCGCGAGAAAAGTCCAGATATATGAAAGTATGAAATCCCGTACATAAAAATAGAATACAAACAAAATCTTCCTGAAATAGTTAATTATAATTAATATATTAATTTAATAATAAAAAATAGCTAATAATGCTTCAAGTATGGCAATGGTAATTAACATAATATTAAAAGATCTCCCTTCTCATTTTCCCAAACTTATAATTTATTATAGAATCTTACATTATATTTTTACTAATATAATTTGTTATATATACGTCCTCAAGGGTTAAAAACTGATACTCAATGACTAGTGATATGGAATAGAAGTATTTCTTGTATATCGAAGGAATAATGGCTTAATATCTTTAAAAATTACAAGAAAACTTTTTTAAATCCTGTAAAAATTTTAAGTGTTACTATCTAGACATTTGACCACACTGATTTTTTTTGTTTTGTGAACTTTGTACTTTATTTGCATTCTTTGCGCCATATCAAATTCTCTTTAACTACAAGTTTATTAAATATACTAAGAATTTATAAGGTAAATTATTGAAAAATACTAGGTGATTTGGGATAGAATAAATTTGCCTTTTAAGATTTAAAATTTGACACTTAATATCACCTTAGTTTTTTTTCTACATAATCTAATTAAACTTAGTTTTTTTTTTTAAAATCAACTCTTTTATTTTTATTTTATATTAATATCTCACGAAATAAGTACTATTCTAGTAGTTTTATTCTTAATGGCGTCAAGAAAACTCTAACAAAAATAAATTAATTAGGTGTTAAATTTTATATTTGAAAGGACAAACTTATTCGGCTTCAAATCACAAGGTACATTTTTCGTATTTACCAAAAATCATAACGTAAAGCCAGTTCATAAAAGTTGTATGAATAGAGTGAAGAAGTGGCAATAAAGATTAATTTTAATAAAAAGTTGAGAGAGAGAGAGAGAGAGAGAGAGAGGACGGTCACAACATGTGTGAGGGAAAAAGCTAGACTGCTCAATCTCCGCTGGATATTCAGAATGACATTGTTCGTAATTCTTACAACCTTGAGAGTGAGTTTTTTTTTTTCCTTAAAGGGTACTTGTTCGGATTTATTTTTTCAATCCGTTTAACACGATCTTATCTATTATATGTGTTGTTACTTGAAATAATGGTGACGAATCGCTGACGTCTTCTCTTCGGGTTTCATGCCACGTGTTGCTGAGAGTTTCTGCAAGAAAAATAATGATCAGAGAGACGCAAGGGTTGTTCCCTATGTAAACACTCCGATACTTAAGTTAGCTAGAGAATTTGACAGAATTTCTGTAAATAAAATATAAACTTAGTTTCACGTCTCATACCTCTCCCCATTCACTTGTTGGTGGTAATTGTGCTTTTAAAGACATGAGTTTGTATCTGATTGAAACTCTCTTTCTTTATTTATATATATTTTTATTTTTATCTTGATAATATTACAACCATGTAGATGAGGTTGAGTTTGAATCCAACGCCAATTACTCTTTTTTGTCACTTTTTATTTATTATTATTATCAGTCACAACAATTGCTCCCCACTCTTTCGCTGGTATAATATTGCGGAAGAGTACATCTATTCACATCGTAGCCTCAGGTCAAGTTCTCACGTTAGACTCTGAAGTCGAATTTTCATCGAAGTGTTTAGTTTACCTCGCGGATTTTTTGATTCAAGCCCTTATTTGAATGCTTAGCTTACCTCGCGCATTTTTCGCTTCAAGCTTTTGCACTTTTTCTTCGTAGTTTAGCTCACGCATTTTTCGTTTCAAGCCTTTTTATATAAATCTTTTCTTGATGGCGGGCCGCCGTGACGCATTCGCGTCTCTCGTACCATGACACATCTTTTTCTAATGTCTGACCGTCGCGACCCATTCGCGCCTCTGGCACTATAGCTTTGCTTGTTTTCAAATGTCTGGCCGCCGTGATGCCTTTGCGCCTTTGGCCCTTACGGCAAGTCTGTTCAGATGCTTGGCCGTCGTGACGCTATCGCACCTCTGGCTCTTACGACTTATTTGTCTTCAACATCTGGCCACCATGATGCTATCGCGCCTCAGGCTCTTACGACTTATTTGTCTTCAATGCCTGGTGACCATGACGCTATCGCGCCTCAAGCTCTTACGACTTATTCGTTTCCAACGCCTGGCCACAGTGACGCTATCACGCATCAGGCTCTTACGACTTGTTCGTTTCCAATGCCTGGCCACAGTGACGCTATCGCGCCTCAGGCTCTTACGACTTCTTCTGTTTTTCACGCCTGGCTACAGTGACGCTGTCGCGCCTCAGGCTCTTACGGCTCGTCTGTTTTTCACGCCTGGCCACAGTGACGCTATTGCGCCTCAGGCTCTTACAGCTCGTCTGTCTTTCACGCCTGGCCACAGTGACGCTGTCGCGCCTCAGGCTCTTACGGCTTGTCTGATTTTTTACGACTGGCTACAGTGACACTATTGCGCCTCAGGCTCTTACGGCTCGTCTGAGTTTGTACGCCTGACCACAGTGACGCTATTACGCCTCAGGCTCTTATGGCTTCTTCGTCTGTCTTCTGTCACAAGATTTAGATTTATAAAAGTCGGAGATATAATAGAAGAATACAGAAATAATCTGCATAATGATCAGATAATAATATCTTTGTGACAGAGCAAACAAATAATAATAATGCGGGAATATAAGAATCAAGAAAGAAAACATAATGATTAATTCAAATACAATTTCAAATGATTTGAGTTCCATGTTTTTCCTATTTTCTTCCATTGCAGAGTTTCCAGGATGCAGGTGTTAGGCTCAATCCTTCATCTGATTCGATATGGGCATTCCCAATTAGCTCTGAATTTTTCATCTTCCCTCAAGACATTGGTGATGTGTGACTTTCTAAGTACCAAATCTCCCTCAGACATCGGTCTATCTTTTACCCGATTGTTATAGTAGTTGGCCACCCTCTGATGATAGGATGCTAGCCGGATAGCTGCAGCCTCTCTATACTCATCAAGCAGATCTAGGTTTTCCCAGAATCATGTTATGAACAGTCGAAGTTGACTTTACGACCATAAATAACACTTGTCGAGTTACATGTTTTGGGCTTTCTCGACTACCTTTACCTGTTCCCCAAACTTTTGTTGTCTACCAAGATTCGATTAACTATTTCATCACCACTGCTGAGATGGGATCATCGTGGGGGATGATATTATCTCCCTGATCTGCTGGGGTGAACATAATAGGCTCTTCATCCACTCTCTCCTCCATAACAGCATGAACTTGATACGCTTGCCTCACGTAAGTTTTACGAGAGGTAGAGGAATTTCCTGCTATTGAATTTTCACCTGCTATGACATTTATAGCTGGTATAGTTGGTTCATTATCTTGTCGGTTACCTTCTGGGATTTGGTCTAGCTTCTTCCTCATTTCTTGGCCTGTTTTGCCTATTTTGTGGGCGATTATCCCTTCAATCTCGAGGAGGGTAATGAACTCTTTTGTTTCTCCAAAGGAAACGATTAATCTTCCCCTCGCGAACCTTTTCAACTGGTCCATCAGATCTCTGCACCTTTTCGTAAAATGACCATCAGCGAAATGAAAGTCACAGTAGGCATTTATGTGTTGGCATACGTTTCCTACTTTCTTCTTCGGGAATTCTAACAGTCCAGTCCCTTCAATATCAGCACATGGCTCGTTTAGCTTAGCATAGCTTTCATACCTAAGCCTGGGAGCTTTATCCAATTTATCAGGTCTAGAAGAGCTCCTTTCAGGTACATCTCTCTCTTTTTCTTTCTTCCTTCACTTCTCGTGACTATACCATCCTCATTACATTCTCTTGGGCTGCATACTTATTTGATCGAGCACATAAATCTAAGATGGTTGTGGGTTGATCAAGGGACACAGATTCTTATAGCATTTTAACTTTTGTTCCTTGTAGCATTGCTGTCATAGCTACTCCAACTTGTAGATCTTTCACCTTTAGAGTCGTATCCCGAAAATGATCAACATAACTTTTCAACGACTCCTTGTTTCCTTGCTTGAGTGTAAGCAAGTAGGTCGCGTCCTTTTTTCGTTGGGTATTGATCATGAAGGCTTTAAAAAACTCACTTCGTAGCTGATCAAAAGATGAGATGGAACCTTCTTTCAGCTCATTCAACCATTTCAAGGTATGCCCCGTTAGCGTGAGTGAAAAGGCTCTACACATTATTTCATCCTCCCATCCATGGAGTATCAAGGGAGACTCATAATTTTTCATATAGTCATACGGGTCGGTTTTGTCAGCATAAGTAGCCATATAAGGCATCTTGAACTTCTTTGACAATAGCTTGTCCATGATCTCAAGACAATATAGGATTCTCCTCATTTGGCTGCCTTCTGAAGACACCAGCTTTTTCTTCTCCAGAATCCTTTCTATGACTTTTTTCATGTTCTTCTCCGATTCCCGGGTCGAATGTGCTCCCATTTCCTCAGTACTAGAAGAGTCCGAGTCATTTGAATGAAAGCTCCTTCTCCCGTATCTTTGCACTGGATGCTTTCTTCCAACACCTCTCATTCTATGATTTTGCCTTGAACCTTCGAAATAGTCTAAGGAGTTAAGACTGTTCTGACCACTAGCCCGCTGCCTTCTAGTTGTTGAGGGAGGGTTCTATCTTCCCTGCTCTCCAGACAAATAAATTTCAAAATTATTTCGACCAAACTCTGCGACAGAGGTTTACCTTCTGATCTCTGCGGCAGAGTTTAACTCACTCAGCCTGGTGGTAGGGTTTTGAATCTGTGCGTCAGGGTCTTGCGCGAGAGGGTGCTCGACAGGATGCGCGACAAGGGTGCCCGACAGAGTGCTCGGCAAGGTGAGCGACAGAGTGTTCAATAGAGTGGCGGCAGAGTGTGCGATATGGTGCGCGACAGTTGCGCGACAGAGTGCTCGATAAAGGTGAGCGACAAAGTGTTCAATAGGGGGTGGTGACAGAGTACGCGACAGGGTGCCCTCAAGGGCAACAGAGTGCGCGGCAGAGTGCTCGATAGGGTGCACGACAGAGTGTTGATAGGGGGCGACAGAGTGCGCGGCAGAGTGGCAACAGTGTGCGTGGCAGAGTGGCAACAGAGGCGACAGAGTTGCGGCAGAGTGCGCGACGGAGTGGCAATGGTGGCGACATAGTTGTGGCAGACTGCTCGATAGGGTGTGCGACAGAGTGTTGATAGGGGGCAACAGAGTCTGCGACAGAGTAGCAACAGTGTGCATGGTAGAGTGGCAACAGTATGCGCGACAGAGTTGCGGCAGAGTGCGCGACGGAGTGGCGATAGAGTCTATCCCTGTGTTTGAAACTTTGGAAGGCCATAATTTTGTGCTCCGTAGTCCGATTGAGGTGAATTTTTTTTGAATTCATGTAACTTTTCAAGATTTACGTGATGGCAAACGGCCAAAGGCGGTTTGTCTGAGATTTTTTCCCAAAAAATGTTGTTTTGGCTTCGAATTTTGATTTTTTCGTATTATTCATCGGTTCTAGTCCCTCTCGAACGCGTCCGTACCATAGCTTTTTTCTTTCGATTCCCATAGACGGCGCCAATTGTTGTTACTTGAAACAATGATGATGAATCGCTGACGTCTTCTCTTCGGGTTCCCTGCCACGTGTTGTCGAGAGCTTCTACAAGAAAAATAATGATCAGAAAGACGCAGGGGTTATTCCCTGCGTAAGCACTCCAATGCTTAAGTTAGTCAGAGAATTTGACAGAGTTTCTGTAAATAAAATAGAGACTTAGTTTCACGTCTCATACCTCTCCCCCTTCACTTGTTAATGGTGATTGTGCTTTTAAAGATATGAGTTTGTATCTGATTGAAACTCTCTTTCTTTATTTATATATATTCTGATTTTTATCTTGATAATGTTACAACCATGTAGATGAGGTTGAGTTTGAATCTAACGCCAATTACCCTTTTTTGCCACTTTTTATTTTTTATTATTATCAGTCACAACAATATGAATACTAATTCATTCTTGTCGGTTTTAACAACATGAGCCTATAACATTTGATTCTATGATTAAAAATAATATTTTTGGTTTGATTTTCCACTTCATTAAATTATAAAAAATAAATAAATAAATAATTATGAGCATGCATTTTAGAATAATGTTAAAAGGGTATTTCAGTCTAAGCAAAAAAGAAGAATAGAAGATGGATTAAAATTAGAGAAGAGGGATAGAATAGTAAAAATATTGAAAATGAAGAAGAGGAGAGGTGGATGAGGAAGTAAAGTAGGCAAACACCAAGGAGAAATGGGGCACGTAATTGTTTTATGAGAAGACTTGTCACATTTTGTTTATGTGTATGGTATGTATTTTTGCTTGTCTTTGCCTTTCTCCAAAGAAAAATCAGTGATTTTACTGGTTTGTTTTATGTCCCCCCAGCCCCCACTCGTGTGCTTTGCTGGCAAAAAAGCTTCCCTTTAGCTAGCTTCCCTTTAGCTAGCTTCCCCCGCTTTCTCACCATTAAATTCTCCCCATCTATGTATCTATTTATTCATCACATGCCACCAAGAAACTTATAGTTTTTCTTGCAAGAAAACTACAATTGCAAATAACGTCGCAGAAGAGTTTATCTGTGAGAGAATAAAGCAATTTGGGTGCCCAACAGATCCAGGAAGATTTTTAGATTGAGATCTTAGTTTCCTTAACAGAGGATTCCAATCCAAGTACTCAATTTTTTTTTTGGTATACTTCACCAACAAGCTAATTAATTAATTAACAATAAATATATAAACTAATCAATTAATGCATCTGAAATCTGTTATTTAATATCAATTTAGCAGACAGAAACAACAGCAAACAATCTCTGGTTTCTGTTCTCTGTGCTATAACTTAAGCAAAGAATCTTGGCACGAAAACAAGAAAAAGAAGATTATTCCTTTGCTTGGTTTAACCTTTTGCAGCAAAAAGTTTCCAAAAGAAAATTGAAAGAGAAAACAAGGGCACAAAACAAATTTTCAAGTTTCTACTCTAATTATTGCATGTGACAAAGTTGAAATCGAGCTGAGCTGTACATAAGGTGGCTGGCAGTTGCAAAAAAAAAAAAAACTTAGAACATGTTAAAAATTAATGTTATGACAATTTGTTAAAAGAAGGAAAATATAATAATAACAATAATCAGGCACCGCCCATCCTGGTGACATGGCGGAGTTATACCTGTTTGATCTCACAGAGTAAAGACCATTATTCTGGACAGTTTATATCTCAAAAGAGGAGAAAGAATGAGAAGGTTGCTTACCAGGAAGGGCATGTGGATATGAGACTCTCGACATATGTCATCCATGTGGTTTTACCTTCCAAATTACCTTGCAATAGCTAAGCAAACCCCAACTTGATTCTATCTAATCTTTTTTTATTTAATTTCTTTTTTCTTTTTGCTAATTTTAATCTTAATGATGCATGATTTGATTATAAGTGTATCAGAATTATAATTCTCAGAAGAAGCTAGACAACCATGGAGAAGTTTTGGTCGAGCCCTTTAGATTATTGGTATCGGTAATTACTATGACATATATTGATAAAAGATCGGGATGCCCACGATCATTAATTCAATTGATAATTTTTTTTTTCATTGAATTTTATTTTTGTGTAAAATATTTAAAAACTAAAATATTTATGTCAACTTTAGTGCATGGGATGAGAATAGAATAACATAAGATTATTCCTAGGAATAGATTAATTAATATCATCTTATCTTATGTTGGTATGTATAAAAATCAAAAGTAAGATTAGATGATTTTCTTATAATTTGGTGTAAATTTAAGAGTATAATAAAATAACATTTTTCTCAAATATATACTCTTTAAAGTAAATATAATTTAAATTATAATTTATAATAAATATAATTCAAAGATTTTTTTTAACTAAAAAATATATTATTATTATTTCTATAGCTAAAATTTAATTTAATTTTTTAAAAAAAGTTAATTATTCAACGAAATATTAATTTTTTAAGAAATAAATGTTTTCAAAAAATTTATTTTAAATATTTCTTTGTGGTTTTTAATATTTTTTATTCTTTTTTTGTTTCTTTTCATTTTTAATTTCTTTTTATAATTTATGTCTAAAATAATTTTATCATTTTAAATTAAATAAATATTTTTAAAAAATGAAATTTTCAAATAAATGAATGTTTTTTTAAAAAATCATTTTTATTTTTCGAATAAAAATCTTATCATTTTTATTTTTTCTATCCTTTTCTTATCAGTGCACCTGACACTGAGATCGGTGAAATGGCAAATGGACCTCGAGCTATTGTGGCATAAGGTTGCATGAATAGTTTATTAATTCATGAAAATCAATTAACTGCTTATGGAACTTTGTTGAAAGAGATTAGTCTTAAACTTACTAATTTAAAAGGACGATTTGCCACGACTCGAAAGTCGCGACGAGATGTTAAACCTTTAACGGATGCGCAAAATTTTAGGATAATTTTTCGCTTTCTATATTTATTTGTCTAAGTACAATACAGTGAATTTCATTTCACGTGGTTAACTACTTGCCTTATAAATTTAAAAAAAAAAAAACTACTTGCCTTCTTTTTCACATTTTACCTAGACTGAATACCTGTAAAAAACATATACTCTATATGCAACTGATAATCCCACAAGGCAGTTCATATAGAAGATCTTACATTTTTTACTTCTTATCCATTCAACCCGTATGAGATCCCACTTATGAGCTCATTTTATCAAATTAAACCATTTGTCCATACCATCATTTTCATGATATCATTTCCATTGAACAAGACATTCATGGTAATTAAGTGTCCAAAATAATACGATAATCAACCATTACCCTAGTTTGCATCTCATCCTAAAGTACCAAATCAAAAATAGTTTGAAATAAAGGTCACATAAGAAAAAGAAATATTGTTATACCCAAAAAGCATACAAGGGAGTCTTTTCGGAGAGTTGGGATACTATTTCAAGCCGATGCTACCTAAATCACTTTGAAATATCACCCTAACTCTGTGCTTTATTTGAAAAAGATTAGAGTAAGGTTTAATGAATGAGAGCTCAGTAAGTTAGTTATATAAGTGCAGAAGTAGTCATATACTATCCTAAATGCAATGTATGCACCTCCAAGTATGTCCTCGAACATAACCATTTCACATCGAATCATTTTATGCAATGTGTGCACCTGTAGCTATGTCCTCAAACATAACCATTTCACATCGAATCATTTTATGCAATGCGTGCACCTGTAACGATGTCTTAAAACATAGCCATTTCACATCTAATCATTTCATTATTTGGACCGAGATCATGTCTTAAAGACTCTAGGTGGGCCAAGATACTGGAGTAGTGATGGATGGTACTTTAAAATACCGCATTATCCCCGTCCCGACACCTATCAATGATGCAACTATCTAATATACAATTACCTAATCTCAATCCACTATATGTATCAATGATCTAATATCATCCTATAATACTCATCATTTATTCAAGATCAATCCACAATGTACACATATCAATCCACAATAACATTACATATCTCCATATCACAACCCATGCATCACACGAATAATGAATTCAAATATAATGCAATGGTTATAAAACATACCGAATGAGAGAATACAATAGCTATAAGTTTCGATGTATAAATCAATGTGCTCAAATAACATGCAAACCGTATATAAAAATATCGATGCTGTCATAAGACTCAAAGCATGTACTGAGGCTTAAGTCCTATTTAAGCTCAAGGCTCTTGATGCATTCTGCATCAACTCAACTCACCAAGGCGGAGATTGTGCTCGGCTCAAGGTTCGATATGCGACAGATCATTTATCAAATCATCTTTCAAATCAATATGAGAATATAATCATGTCATATTAAAACAAGAGAGATATGGCAAGAATCAATCAAAATATCAATCTCATGAACATCCAATGAGTAAGTCAATAAAGGCTTGCTCCCACTGTAGCTATCAATGGATCAATGGGGGCCCCAATGCAATAAGGGCAGTACCGATGGCCACGGTAAGTAAACTCCAATCAATTGATCAGGTGAGATCCGAACTTAAGCGAAAACAGGTTCAACACGTAACTCAACCTTATTAGAACCTCATCTAATAAGTTCGCATGTAACATTGCCAGAATTCTTGGGCTGGCAAGTCCAAAAACCTCGTCAGACCATTTGCCTAACGAGTCCGCATGTAGGCCTAGTGGCTTTGCTCACATAGGCATTTCCATCTATGCTTTATTGACTATAATAAGAATGTACCATAATCTCAAAGTCAAGTTCAACAATGTCAATAAAACAATTTTTTAAGAAAACATGGAAAAATCATATAGATCATAGGTATGAAGTTATTTAAAGCACATGTATATACTTAATCATGTTTTCTTACTATGTGCTGAACTTTTATAAATCAAACATGCTTACTTATGCATTTAATTAATGCATTTTGATAAAACTCATCTTATGTAATATGCATGGTTAAAGCCACGGGTAAAAACATGAGTTCAAATACCATGATATGAGCAAGCAACATGTAAATACAATCCACTATATGATAGTTCATATCTTAATCAATCACAAGGCTAAACAGTCTCATATGATCCATCATCATTATATTAACCTCAGTTCGACTCAATTAAACCTCATTTGCAATCAAATCCAATCATATTATCTTGATATCAAACCTATTACATTCACCTCATACTCTTGATACTAGGACCCACACTGATCTCTTAGTATCTCATAATATTTAAGTATCAAATCACCGTATATTCATAAAAATGGTAAAATTAGACTAATTTTCATATTATCAATGTGAATCTATTTTGAGTCATAACAGATCATACACTGATCAGATCGACATTTTCACATTAAGTCCATAATCAATCTGACATATCGATATTAAACCACAAATTCAACTCAATAATTAATTTTCATCCATGACATTAAAAGTAAATCCATTAATCATTGTTATAAGCCTACCCAATAGAATCTTACTTCAGTCTTATATAAAAGCCTTACGAACTCCGAGTTTAACGAGTGCGTATATCGAGCTTGGCCATCTTCCGTTCATCGTGCTGTCGTCATGCTACACCTCCAAGCATTCACTAAAATTACTCAATGTCATTACATATTATATTAATCATTTTTATAAAATACAATGGCCTCTATGGCCTTGTCTTACCAATTTTTCTATCTCAACCCGAGCCTAATGTAGGAATTCTTCTTTTCTTTCAACTTGTTTTTTTTAGCGTTCCAAAAGCCTTTAAAATACTATTACATAGTCCCCTTCAGATACCTACGAAATTCAACCAACTTTAGCCCCCTTTGAAACTCTCGGGTAGAGCCTCAAATCAACCCTTACAAATCGGTTTTGGAACCAACCTTATGCAGCCTTTTAACAGTCTTAAAAATCACCTTAACTCACCTTAAAAGTCAGCTTCCAACACCACCGTGATTGCCCCTGTTATTGCCTATAAACCAGTCTCCCTTCGGCCCTTCATCTTCTACTGAGAGCCACCATAAACAACCACCAGATGCAGCCAAATTTCAATTCTCAAGACACCTCAAAACAGCTTTTGCTCCAGCCTCCAATCACCCCATCGACCACTCTGTTTTTGAGGCACTATTCTGTACTTCACAACCATCGATTACAACCTCCAAAGGAACTTTGAACAACACCCAAAAGCTTCCCTTCTCGTCCCCTGTTCACGCCTCACGATTAGCTTTCGCCTGTATTGCTTCAGTTCAGTCTAATCTCCTCTTTCTCGGCCTCTCTACCTCGTGTCTCCTTACAGCTGTAGTTTCCTTCCTATATATATATATATATTATTTTTTTCTAGCTTTAATTCAAATTTCAGTTTCTTTATTACTCTCTCCCTCACGTGGCTTCTCTTCTTCCTCACGCCTAACTTTAGTTTTTGTGTTACTGTTGCTTCTCTTCACCATTTTCAATGTTTCCTTCTTAATCCTTCTTTTTTTTTTTTTTTTTTTTATAATATAGTAGATATGATGGAGTAGCTGGTCTTCTTGGCAGGCCACTACCATCGAGTTTGGTGGGAATTTTTTCCACCCTCTTTTAAAATTTTTTAATTTTTTATTATTATGATTATTTTTTAATTTATATATAGATATATAAAAATACATATTATTTATTTATATAAATTACCTATATATCTATTATATTCATTTATTTTTAAAATATTTACATCATATTTATATAAATATTTATCTGTATAATTTATCAACTATAAAATAAATTTTATTTGTATTTTCGTTTAATCACTACATATATGTACGCACGCAATCATGCATGCGCGATGCATGCATTAATCAGTACAGAAGTGTACATATATATAGGATTGCATACTCTTTTCGTATTAATTTAATGTACATAGCATATATGGCATACATGTACCTTTCTCTTCATTCTCGGCTATTATTATTATTATTATTATTATTATTATTATTATTATTATTATAAATTCCATTCTATAAATTGGAGTTAAGATGATGTACTTAAAATTCCAAATTTTCATAATCATATTCCATACATTTACAATTGATACATGGGATACATGATCGATTTAAGAAAATTGTGATTATCACATCCTCCCAACCTTGAAAAATTTACTCCTCCAAATTGCTCCGAGTCATCTAAAATAGATGATGATACTTCTCTTTCATTAACTCTCTAACTCTCATGTAGCTTTTTTTGAGGTGTGGTGCTGCTTGAACATTTTTACCAAAGGGATCGTCTTAGACCTCAATACCTTATCTATTCGATACAAAATCCGAATATGCCTCTCAATGTAGTTGAAGTCCCCTAATCTCCAAAGGTTCATACTCAATCACATGGGAGGGATTCGAGTGATTTTTCTTAAGCATAAACACATGGAAGACATTGTGTACACCCGATAACTATGGTGGAAGCGCTAGTTGGTATGCCACGACACCCACTCTCTCTAATACCTTAAATGACCCTCTATATCGAGGACTCAACTTCCATTTCTTTTTAAATCTCATTATGCCTTTCAATGGAGAAACCCTTAACAACACACTATCACCACAGTGAAACTCCAATGGTCTCTTACTATTTTCGACATAACTCTTTTGTCTACTGAGCTGTCCTCAATCTATCACATATCAACCTCACATCCTCAGAAGCTTTCTCTACTAACTTCAAAGTGAAGAATTTTCCTTTCATCACTTCTTCCCAGCCAATAGGGAACCTACACTTTCGACCATACTGTCATGACCCTCAACTTACCAAAATGCGTATAAATTTTTCACATTTTCATGCATTGTTTATTATTCATCCTTACCTCGATCGTGAACAACTACACTCTCACCAGTTGGGCTGTGTGTCAATGTCTATCTCATTCCACAATACCAATTTAATTTGCATATTATTTATAAGTAAACACATGTATAAATAAATCAGAGTTGTTGTTTACATGTGTTTACATTGCTTTACATCCCCAATAGTTACATACAAAATGCCACTGTGCTATGGAAAGTTTAGATACAAAAAATCTCATCAGTGTGTATACCTTATGCGATAGGATGCAGCGGATACCAAAAGAGAACGCCTCCAGTCACGCTCAATCTATACTCAAAACTCTGTAGAGAGGGGGAAAAGAAGGGGAGTGAGCAAACCACACGCTCAATAAGGCAATCATGCGAATATGTAGATACTGCACTATCTACGTGATCGTGATGTCATGCTCAAAGCATACATTTCATCATTTTCTCAAAATATGAGTTCATGATTGTGTTAATGGTATCTAAAGCATTCATGCTATTAAAATTCAGTGCACAATTCAATTCAAAGCATGGAATATCCATCATGCATAATTCACAAATAAGGCATGGAAAACACAGCATGCGTACGTGCATTTTAAAACCATTAACAAACCGACATCTCAAAACAATCCAACACTTGCCAGGACTCAGCCCCTCCCTCGGACTGTCCTGACCCACAAATCATTTCAAACATGGATTTATTCACAAAGCAATAGACATGTGAGATAGACAATACAATAAGGGAAATATCCTCTAGGATTATGGCCATATCTTGTGATACCGGCTATACGGATTAGGTGTGCGGGGATCATCACTATCTGCTTCCACACGGGAGGTGGGTCAAGTCCAACCCGCTGGTCCATACAAGATCTCATCCGAAGACGGCATAACACAATCTCAATATGGTACAACGTACTCCATGCTACCTGCACGGTACAGCATACTCCGTGGACCTAATCAGCACATCATATCACGCCACATCTCAAAAACGCATGTGTGAGCCTATTTAATCAGTACGACTTCTTGTCTACCCGAAACTTCTAACACGGCTATCAACATGTCAAAATATAAAAAATGCATGCGCGAGCCTATTTAATCGGTGCGACACCCAGTCTACCCGAAGCTTCAAGCACGACAACAATAAGGTGGGCATCTAATGTGAGCTATGCTCCAACACCATGCCAAAACCAGTATAAAATCCATGTGAAAACTAGTGCGAGCTAAGCCCTAGCACTCATGCGTATAAAATACATCAAATCTCGTGCGAGTCATACTCTAGCACGCTTTCATTCTCACGAAAACCATGTAGGTGGCTCAATTCTTTGCAAAGTATGGTTAATAAACCAAAACAGCTCATTTCTTTTGCAATTCATTTCAAATGTTAGCCAACCTACCAATCACTTGCTAAAAAGAAATAAAACATGATTTTCCAAAGCATTATGCCTTTGTTTTCATGCACATTTCTCAAAACCCAACTCTTTACCCTTCAATCACCCAATATCATTTCCTAGTATCACATGCACTCTAGCAAAACATTTAAGCGCCCAAATTGCGCACAGATATCTCTAAGAGTCCACAGAATTCCCTTACCTCGATTTCCTCGGGGTACGACTCTTCCTCTTAGCTTCTCATGTCTTAAGCTCCACTTGTTCCGGCGTATCCTTGGAAGCTGCAATTCATTCATATAAACACTTGAGTTAACGTTCTTAATTCTCATTCAACTATACCATTTTACCTAATGCCTTAAATACTTATTTTACTCTTTTTGGGTAAGCCTATTTATTTATTCCATAACACTATCTTAAACTCATACCCACAACACTATTGTTACCTTAAGATATCCTATTCATCATCCAATCCTCTACATTTTACTTTCTCACCCTAACTCATTTCTAGGTTTTAATCATTCCAATGCATTTTAGATAGTTTCTAACATACTAAGCACCCCAATCAACTCCAAACATCAATAGCTTAACAATGTATTTGAGTTGGTGCTTTAGAAACTCACCTCTTAGGATTTCCTTCTTGCTCCAAATAGAAATGCCCTTTGTTCCTTAAATTCAACAAATGGGAAAAATGCCTCCAAACTTAGTTGTTTTTCTATTCAATGTGAACAACTTTGCGTCTAATAGCCCTCCCTCAAATCTTATTGAAAATGACTGAATTTAGAGAGTAAAATCTAGGTTTTTGGGTTGAAAATAGAAAGGAAATGGTTGCTCCCGAAATCTGCAGATCCAACTGCTCCTATTTATAGATTTAGCTTGATGAGATCGATCTGCCTTAGGTGGAGATCGATCTGGTCCTCTTAAAATCCCTCTTTTTCCACGGCATTTGAAGGCATGAGATCGATCTGTCTCAGGTTGGAGATCGATCTGTCTCAAGCAGTAGCTTAAGGAGATCGATCTGGCTTGGGATGAGATCGATTTGCTTCAACCTGAGAGCTTAAGGAAATCGATCTGTTTGCCTTAAGAATCGATCCTCATTTTATAGAATGTTTAGAAGATCGATATGGCTCCATTGAAGATCGATCTGCACTATTCCTATTACTCGAATAAGAGCAATTTGGCTCTTCCAGATCGATCTCTCATCCCATGAGATCGATCTGACCTTCATCTTTTCAGATTTTACTGCAGTTTTCTACAGGTACTTACTCCAAAACAACTTTAATTTGCTGCCACAGTCATTTTCTTATTCAATCATCTTTGAGACTTGAAAATGACATCCATTCATACTTTATACCTATTAAAACTTAAGTGAAATCTATGTATAATTAAAGGTACATGATATAAACCAAATGGAAGTGCATAACTTATGCAATCTCCCTTCCATTTTACCACACTACTCATAATCCATTCTACTCACATTCTTCACATGTTTAAGTCCATTTCTTCATATTCATACATAATGTAACTTGTACGTACAATCACAACTCTTAGTACAAGTGTGTACATTAAACTTATGGACTTTCATCACATATACTTCTCATTACAAGTATATCACCACACTTATGAATTCATTTACATATATATACAAGGTTAAACCTATACGGGGTCTCACGCATATAATGCCTCATACGATGCTATCCCAATGCTGGAGTGAAAATTGTTGTTGTAACCAAATTCAACCAGTGCCAAATGATCATTCCATGAACCATGAAAATCTATGGCACACGTTCTAAGCATATCCTCAAGGGTTTGAATCGTCCTTTCTGATTATCCTTCGGTTTGAGGATAAAAGGATGTGCTAAAGCTCAATTCAGTTTCCATGGCATGTTGGAAGTGTTCCCTAAAACGAAAAATAAACTGAAAATCTCTGTCCAATACTATGCTTACTAGGGTCTCATATATCTCTACTAAAACACTGAGTGAATCTATAACTTTCATAGCTAAAAAAGTGAGCATACTTCGTTAATCGATCCACTATAACCCATATTGCATCATGATTCCTTCGGGTTCTCGAGAGTCTTATAATAAAATCTATCATCACATGCTCTCATTTCCATCTAGGCATGGGTAAAATTTTGAGCAACCTTCCTAGTCTATGGTGCTGAACCTTTACCTGCTAACACACTAAGTATCTAGAGACAAATTATGCTATGTCCCTCTTTTTCCCAGACCACCAATACACCCTACATAAGTTCTGATACATCTTTGTGTTCCTTGGATACATGGTGTACCTGGAACTATGTGCCTCTTCCAAGATCTATCACTTTAGGCCTTCATGGAACACAAATCTTGCCTTTGAACCTCAACGAACTGTCATTAGTAATCTCATACTTTGATTTCTGACCCTGCAATGTCCAACCAATAACCTCAATCAACCTTGGGTAATCTCTCTAACCTGTCTAATATGTTCTATGATACTAGGCCTATCCTCAAGCTAGCCAAAAGGCATTCACTTGTAGGCTCTAGATTCAAATTTAGCTTTGAAAACTACTCTATCAAATCCCACTCTCTAACCATCATGTAGCTAACTATACTCATACTTTTTCTACTCAATGCATTAGCCACCTTATTAGCTTTACCCAGAGTTATAGTGTAAGACCCACTTTATATGTACTTGTTGATGCATTTCCTTATGATTCATGTGATGTATACTTCCACATATATTGATTGAATCATAAGAAGAGCTTTGACTGAATTAAATTTGTAAATAGAATAAAATGAAATATCGGTAAATGTATGAAGTAGCCAAATAAGGGCCGAGATGGCCATAGGCCAAACAAAAGGGATCGAAATTAAGTTGACGAAAAATACGAATTTAAAATAAGGAAAGATAGTGGGTGTATGAAGGAAAGTCGGGTTAAATTGGTTCCGAAACAAGTGCAGGGGTAAAACGATCAAAATATCGAAATCCGATATAAATTCGATAAGAAAATTTTAATTAAAAATAAGAGTTTAGGATATCTTGATCAATAATGAGGAAATTATAAAATTTTGAGTCCAATTGATCAAAATTCAAAATTTTTTTAGAATTACCGAAAAGTCATTCGGGATAATATCCAGAAAATACGAAGAAATTATACCGAAAAAAGGGTTAAAATACAATAAATAAATTAAAGAAATTAATTCTTAATAAAATATAGAAATTAGTAGATATTTTTAGAATTTTTTGGATTATTTTAATGAATATAATAATAATAAACAAAATTATAAATAATAATAATAATAATAAAAGAGAAGAAATCGAAAATTGGTCGGGGAGAGAGAAAAACAAAAGGAAACTGAAACCGAAAACGGCGACTTGTGCGTGACCCGAGCGATCCACGGCCACCAGCGACCGACGACCCAAACAAAGATCATAGGAGGAAGAGGAGAGGCCAACGAACTCCATGGCACCTGAGATGTGCAGTCTAGACGTCAGAAACCGACGAACAGAGGAAGAGAGAACTGCGAGGAAAACGGCTCGATTCCCGACGATCCACAGCAGCTCAGCTCGAACAGTGGGCACCAGTGTGATCGGGAGGAGGAGGCAATCCTTTGGAAACCTGTAGCGGTCGGAAACACCGACGACGGCAAAGGGCAGAAAACGGCACCATTTGGCCGAAAGGAAAAGGAAGGAAAAGGAAGGAAAAAGAAGGAAAAAGGGAAAGAAAGGAAAAGAAAAGAAAAGAAAGAAAGGGGAAAAGGAAAGAAAAATTACCGGAGACGACTCGAGATTCAGGTAAGTTGACCGAGAGTCGAGATTGACCTACGGGTAAATTTCAAAATTTTATTTAATATTATATTTAATGAAAAATAACCCGGATTTACCTAATTGTGCAGTTTTACGACAGAGCCCGAACGAGAGCCGATTGAGCTCCGATTTTTGTACCCCACAAAACATTGGGTATGTACATTTTAATTCCGACAATTTGAGTCCTCAATGCCGAGTTAAGATTATTTTATGGATTAATTCTGTATAAAAAGGAATATTATTTAGAATTTTAAAGTATTATCGTAAATAGTATATGGGCTATCCAATGAATTTGGAACGAAGCCCGATGATTATTGGTAAGCCGAATGAGCCCAGTAAACTCGAAAAAAGGGATTTAATAAGTAGAAACGGGTTGAAAATGGGTCGAGGCCCATTAAGGTGCAATCGGGCCCAATAAAGTAAAACGGGCCCAGTACTGTAGATTCAATCAGTAAGTGTGACATACTGATAAATATAATTGACTTGACCCAAATATGTGCTTATATGCAGTTTCGTAGACTTGGTTGGCGCGAATTTGGACTGAGAGATCTGGTATTATCGAGAAGGGATAAGTTGCGCGTGATTCTAGGTAAGAGAATTTTACGGGCTGCTAGAGGTAACTTTACGCAATTTTGACGTCATTTACATTTCTTAAAATTGTCTAAAGGGTCTAAATTTAAGATAAAAATTTTAGTACCCCGGATGGGCAAATTACCAAAATACCCTTATTAAGGGTAAAATTTTCAAATTTAGGAAAAATTGAGAGGAGCAAGAACAAGAGGTTCCTGCTCATTCTTGAGGTGTTTTGACACGTCCATGAGTAGGCTGGCTAACTCTTAAATAAAAATGCATAACATTGTATATTTTCAACAATGTTGATTTTCTTTGAAATTGATTTGAGAAATATAGCCGCCTACTTGATTTTATGAAAATGTGACGTGCTTGAGCTCAACTCGCATGAGTCTTGATTTGTGTGATGTATGCATTAGTGCTGGAGCGAGAGCTCGCACTAGAGTTTTACATGCATTGGTGCTGGAGTCTAACTCGCACTAGATTTTTATATGATTTTCGTGACATGGTGCTGGAGTCTAACTTGCACCAGATTTTTTTACATGACTTTCGTGACGCGGTGCTGGAGCCTAGCTCGCACCAGATTTTCGCATGATTTATGCAACAGAGTGCTAGAGCTTAGCTCGCACTAGTTTTACTTGATTTGATGAGTGTTGAAGCATCGCTCGCACTGGTTTTATGAGAACATGCGATGAGCCATGCTTGGAGTGTCGAGTAGACTATGTGTCACGCCGATTAAATAGGCTCGCATGTACGTTTTGAGACAGGGCATGAGTATGGATATGAGATATGGGTCCACGGAGTACGTTGTACCGTGCAAGTAGCATGGAGTACGCTGTACTGTGCTGGGATTGATTATGTGGCATCTTTGGATGCGAGTGGCATCTTCGGATGCGTGGCATCTTTGAATGCGAGTGATGGGGCAGGACTGACGGGATGGACTGACCCACCTCACGGGGCGGTTCTCAATAGTGGTAAGACCCTGCACACTAGGATCCGTGTAGCAGTGGGATCACGAGGACATATGGCCATAGTCCTAGTTATTTGCCTGAGATATACATATATTGCCTAGTCTCTCATGTTGAGGATTTTGAGAAACACATTTTGTGGATTTTTGTGTGAGTCTGGGTCACCCGAGGGAGGGGTTGAGTCCTGACTGAGTTGTGATTGTGATAAGAATAAAACTGGGATTTAAACTTTTACATGTTACCATTATTTTGAAAAGCATTTTATTTCATGATTTTATGTGAGTCAGGAACACCCGAGGGATGGGTTAAGTCCTGACTGTGTTGTGAAATTTTAACGAGAATGAAATGTTTTAAATGGATTTGCATGTCGAGTTTTCCATGCTTTTGAAATCCATATGTGAATTTGTTTTACATGACATCATGACATCACGAATATTAGTAACTGTTTTGAAATGTGTGGAGAAAGGGTAGTTTATGCACGGCATTACGTTCATGTAGGTTGTATGATTATCTACTTGTTCGTAGGATTACCTTACTGAGCTTGATGTGCTCACCCCTTTCATTTTCTCACACAGATTTCTTTCAGTAGACCTTGAGGAGACTGAGTACTGCATTCCAGACATCCGCTGCTGCCCATCTTTTGAGGCATATACACGTTATATAAATATTGTATCTAAATAACATAAGCACAGTATTATATTTTGTATTGAAACTGGGATATATAGATTTGGTACATATTGTAAAGAAATGAAAAGAAATTAGTGCGTAACGTATGAGTTAATATTTTAATTTAAATTGTGCACTATCTGTAAAATGTATGGTGATAATATGGGCACTGACACACAGCCCAATTATTGGTTGTGGTTGGTCACGATCAGAGGTCAGGTAAGTCTAAAAGAAAAATGAAAAATTTATTCTGATTTTTGGGTGGTTTTGGGTGGTGACAAAAAGGTGGTATTAGAGCGAAATTGGTATGATGTGTGTCAGTGTTAGTAATTAGAAAATTACATCCTCGTGTTACTGTGCTTGGTTAGATACAATTGTGTATATTGAGATGGGTTTTAACTAAGAAATGGCTGTGAATGCAAGAATATAGGCATTATGCCTATTACCTGTAGCGATAGAGGAGGTCGAGCACAAGGTAGAGGCCGTAGAGGTAGGCCTGCGCCTGCTGTACGTGCCGAGTTGCCTCACTAGACTCAGGAGGAGGCTGAGGTAGAGACCGGGTTGAGCATGCCCCATAGGGTCCTGCAGAGAGGGATACTGTAGAGAGACCTGCTGAGACGACCGAGGTGCATTTTGCTAGGATAGAGCGGAGCCTCGAGATGATTATGGAGTTATTTGCCCAGTCAGTGCAGGGAGTTAGAGGTGGACAGGGTGATGCTGGATAGGCAGCTGCTCCTGATGCGCCTGCTCAGCCAGTTCAGGATACGGATACTCCTACACCCCCACCAGTCCAGGATACGGATTTTTCTATTGCCCCACAGCAGAGTACTAGAGATTGGGGTTATAGTTGTGACATGAACAGACTGCAACAGTTTTAGAAGTTCAGATCGCCGGCATTTAGCAAGGCGAAGGACCCAGTGGTAGCTGAGGATTGGTTGAGTGAGATGGAGAAGCTATACGGGTTCTTTGAGTGTACCCCTACTGAGATGGTAGCGTTCGCTGCATTTATGTTTAGGGGATCGACGGAACATTAGTGGAAGTCCACCAGACAGATTCTTAGAGCCAGACATACAGTGATTAGCTGAGAGGTATTTCTAGAGGCCTTTCGGAGGCAGTATGTCTCGGATACAGAGCAGTTAAAGCTGCAGACTAAGTTTTTGAGCTTGACCCAGGGGAGTAGATCGGTAGATGAGTATGAGACGAGATTCATCTTCTTGGGTAGATATGATCCGAACACTATGGGTATTGAGGTTAAGAAGGTTCGAAGATTTATTGATGGATTGAGGCCAGCAATCAAATCTAGATTGATTCCTTTGGTTATCTCGACTTACGAGGAGGCAGAGAGCAGAGTGCAGTTGATAGAGCAGGATTTTGAGAGGACTGCCTCAGAGTTCGGGAAGGCTGGCAGATTTAGAGATAGAGAGAGGAAGAGACCAGTAGGAGACAGAGGGTCTGGTTATAGAGGGGGCAGACGGTTGACTAGGAAGAGGCCAATGATAGAGGAGATTCGAGAGAGGCCAGTTAGACCTCCAGTTTATCCAGCCATTACTTCTACTCCACAGAAGGGTATTGTGATAGGGGGCCACGACCTACGACTGAGAGATGCAGTAGGTGTGGCAGATATCACGGTGATAGACCCTGTTTTGGTACCACAGTGGTATGCTTCAGATGCGGGAAGCCCGGACATGTGATTAGAGAATGTCTAGAGATAGTTGAGAGTGCCCCTCAGAAGGGTAAGGGTTTAGAGAGGGCTCCCGGTGAGACTTCTGCACAGCGGAGGAAAGCGACAGCGGTAGAGAAGAGGAAGCAGGTGATTAGTACAGGGCAAGTACATTTCTAGACCAGGATACAACAGATTAGTCATCAGATGTAGTGAAAAGTACTATTCTGATCTATGATTTAGAAGCATATGTGTTAATAGATCATGGTTCTACGCATTCATTTGTATCGCCTTTGTTTGCATGTAAATTGTGTAATTATGTAAAACCTACCCTTCTGAGTAGTAAGCTGTCGATAATTACACCCATGAACGCTAGTCAATTAGTGGAGTATGTATTGAGAAATTGTGAGCTGAAATTATGTGGCAGAGTGATAACAGCCGATCTAATCTTGATGCACATGAGATATTTTGATGTAATCCTAGGAATGGATTGGTTGGCTGCTAATCGAGCTGTTTTAGATTGTTTTGCCAGGACAGTCACATTTCATATTCCAGAAAAATGTATTGTGCAATTTCCTTGAAGTTAATGAGAATGAAAATTTTGTTAGAGTACGAATGAATGATGTACTAATTTGGTGAATAATGTTTTGAAGATTATATTGTGTACGTGGTAGATACGGCTAAGGCACGTCCGAAATTGACAGACATTCCAGTAGTCAGAGAATTTCCATACGTCTTTTCGGATGAGTTACCAGGGTTACCGTCAGTGCGGGAGACAGAGTTCAGTATTGATTTGACACCTGGTACAGAGCCGATATCTAGACCACCGTACAAGATGGCTTCGGTTGAGTTGGTGGAGCTGAGGAAACAGTTACAGGAATTATTAGAGAAGAGGTTCATCAGACCGAGTATGTCGTCGTGAGGAGCACCTGTTCTGTTTGTGAGAAAGAATGATGGGAGCCTTCGATTGTGTATCGACTACCGATTGTTGAACAAGGCTACCATCAAGAATAAGTATCCCATCTCGAGGATTGATGATTTACTGGATCAGCTACGGGGAGCACAGGTCTTTTCTAAGATTGATCTGAGATCTGGGTACCATCAGTTGAGAGTTCGGGATGGAGATGTACCCAAGATAACTTTTCGCACCCGTTATGGTCACTTTGAGTTTATGGTTATGCCATTCGGATTGACGAACGCTCCCGCAGCTTTTATGTCATTGATGAATAATGTGTTTCGACCTTATTTGGATCGATTTGTGATAGTGTTCATCGATGACATCCTGATTTATTCGAGGTCCAGAGAGGAGCATGAGCAGCACCTGAGGATTGTATTGCAGACCCTCCGTGAGAAGCAGTTGTATGCTAAACTTAGTAAGTGTGACTTTTGACTTGAGCAGATCTCCTTTTTGGGACATTTTATGTCGAGGAATAGTGTGCCAGTGGACCCATCCAAGATTGAGGCAGTAGTTCAGTGGCAAAGGCTTCAGACAGTTACGGAGATCAGGAGCTTTCTGAGTTTAGCTGGATATTATAGACGATTTGTGGAGGGGTTTTCGAGGTTGGCTACTCGGTTGACACGTCTCACTCGGAAGAGTGTTGTATTTGAGTGGGATAACAAATGTGAGGAGAATTTTCAGGAGCTGAAGCGTCGATTGACCACTGCTCCGATTCTCACCATTCCTACCAGCTCAGGAGGTTTTTCTGTTTACACAGATGCTTCTTACCAAGGACTGAGCTGTGTATTAATGCAGGACGAGAAGGTAGTCGCTTATGGATCCAAGCAGTTGAATGATCATGAGAGGAACTACCTGACCCATGACTTAGAGTTGGCGATCGTAGTGTTTGCATTGAAGATATGGCGCCACTATCTGTATGGTGAAAATTTTCAAATATTTACCAATCACAAAAGTCTCAAGTATCTGTTCTCGCAGAAAGAATTGAACATAAGACAAAGAAGGTAACTTGAGTTTTTGAAAGATTACGATTGGGAGATTCTATACCACCCGGGTAAGGCGAATGTGGTGGCAGATGCATTAAGCAGGAAGCATCTCGGGTTGGTTTCTTATATGATGGTACGGGAACACGAGTTGTTAGAGTAGTTTGTAAGCCTCAGTCTGGATGTGACCCCGCCTGATGCTGATAGTGGTTATATGATTGCTAGCTTGCGGTTAGAGTCGAATTTGATGGATCGGATCTGATAGGCTCAGCGTGATGATCAGCAATGTATTGAGATAGTCAAGCAGATGCAGAGGGGTATTGAGACTAAGTTTAAGTTGAGTTCGGATGGATTACTGAGGTTCCGAGACAAGATATGTGTTCCCGAGGATCATGAGATTATGAGGTTGATCTTGACAGAGGCTCATTCGTCGAGGTATACCTTGCATCCGGGGAGTACAAAGATGTATCAGAATCTTCGGAAGGTATACTGGTGGTCGGGGATGAAGAGAGACATAACAGAGTTTGTTGCGAGATGTCTCGTCTGTCAGCAGGTGAAAGTAGAGCATCAGAAGCATGCAGGATTATTGCAGCCTCTACTTATACCGACTTGGAAGTGAGAGCATGTCACCATGGACTTTATGATGGGTCTACCGAGGACTCGTAGAGGGAATAATGTCATATGGGTGATAGTTGACAGATTGACGAAGTCGGCACATTTCCTAGCTATGAGAGTCACCGATACTCCAAGTAGATTGACGGAGCTAAATGTGCGCGAGATTGTGAGACTGCATGGTGTCCCAGTGAGTATTGTGTCGGACAGGGATTCTCGCTTCACTTCTCGTTTTTGGAAACACTTTCAGGAAGCTATGGGGACACAGTTGAGATTCAGTACAGTTTTCCATCCACAAACAGATGAGCAATCAGAAAGGACTATACAGACCCTCGAGGATATGTTGAGAGCTTGTGTACTTGATTTTAGAGGCTCCTGGGATGATCACCTACCACTCGTGGAGTTCACCTATAATAACAGTTATCATTTGAGTACCGGGATGACACCATATGAGGCCTTGTATGGCCGTAGATGTCGTTCTCCTGTAGGATGGGAGGAGGTTGGTGACAAGCAAATATTCGCTCCCAATTTGATACGTCAAGCCTCTGAGGATGTCCAGTTGATTTGTGAGAGGTTGAGGACAGCTCAGAGTCGACAGAAGAGTTATGCTGACAGGAGACGTAGACCGTTGGAGTTTACAGCAAGGAAGTCAGTATTCTTGAAAGTTTCTCCTTCCAAGGGTATTACGAGATTTGAAAAGAGAGGGAAGCTGAGCCCTCGCTTCATAGGACTTTTTGAGATACTCGAAAGAGTAGGAGATCGAGCTTACAGGCTAGCGTTGCCACCAGAGCTAGCAAATGTCCATAACGTCTTCCACGTCTCCATGCTTCGGAAGTATCAGCCGGATCCATCGCATGTGATCATAGCGATCCACGGCCACCGGCGACCGACGACCCTCGTGTGACCCGAGCGATCCACGGCCACCGGCGATCGACGACCCTCGTGTGACCCGAGCGATCCACGGCCACCGACGACCGACGACCCAAACGAAGATCGGAGGAGGAAGACGAGAGGTCGACGAACTCCACGGCACCCGAGACGCACCGTCTAGACGCCGAAAATCGACGAACAGAGGAAGAGAGAACCGCGAGGAAAACGACCCGATTCTCGGCGATCCACGGTAGCTGGGCTCGAACAGTGGGCACCAGTGTGATCGGGAGGAGGAGACGGTCCTTTTGAGACCGGTAGCGACCGACGAAACCGTCGAAAACGTCGGTGACGGCAAAGGGCAGAAAACGACACCGTTTGGTCAAAAGGAAAAGAAAGGAATAGGAAGGAAAAAGGGAAAGAAAGGAAAAGAAAAGAAAAGAAAGAAAAAGGAAAAGGAAAGAAAAATTATCGGGGACGACTCGAGATTTGGGTAAGTTAATCGAGGGTCGAGATTGACCTACGGGTAAATTTTAAAAATTTATTTAATATTATATTTAATGAAAATAACCCGAATTTACCTAATTGTGCAGTTTTACGACAGAGCCCGAACGAGAGCCGATTGAGTTCCAATTTTTGTACCCCGCAAAACATTGGGTAAGTAAATTTTAATTCCGACAATTTGAGTCCTCAATGCCAAGTTAAGATTATTTTACGGATTAATTCTGTATAAAAAGGAATATTATTCGAAATTTTAAAGTAATTATCGTAAATAGTATACGGGCTATCCAATGAATTTGGAACGAAGCCCGATAATTATTGGTAAGTCGAATGAGCCCAGTAAACCCGAAGAAGAGATTTAATAAGTAGAAACGGGCTGAAAATGGGTCGAGACCCATTAACGTGCAATCGGACCCAATAAAGTAAAATGGGCCCAGTACTGTAGATTCAATCAGTAAGTGTGACATACTGATAAATATAATTGAATTGACCCAAATATGTGCTTATATGCAGTTTCGTATACTTGGTTGGCGCAAATTTGGACTGAGAGATCTGGTTTTATCGAGAAGGGATAAGTTGCACGTGATTCCAGGCAAGAGAATTTTACGGGCTGCTAGAGATAACTTTACGCAATTTCGACATCATTTACATTGTCTAAAATTGTCTGAAAATTGTCTGAAGGATCTAGATTTAAGATAAAAATTTTAGTACCCCGGATGGGTAAATTACCAAAATACCCTTGTTAAAGGTAAAATTTTCAAATTTAAAAAAAAATTGAAAGGAGCAAGAATAAGAGGTTCCAACTCATTCTTGAGGTGTTTTGACACGTGCATGAATAGGCTGGCTAACTCTTAAATAAAAATGCACAACATTGCATATTTTCAACAATGTTGATTTTCTCTG
Source organism: Firmiana major (assembly GCA_033439115.1). NCBI lineage: Eukaryota > Viridiplantae > Streptophyta > Magnoliopsida > Malvales > Malvaceae > Firmiana > Firmiana major. The sequence continues at coordinate 38,409,447 of CM065909.1, forward strand.
AAATTGATTTGAGAAACTACGTGATTTTATGAAAATGTGACGTGCTAGAGCTCAGCTCGCACGAGTCTTAATTTGTGTGATGCATGCATTAGTGCTGGAGCGAGAGCTCGCACTAGAGTTTTACATGCATTGGTGCTAGAGTCTAATTCGCACCAGATTTTTATATGATCTTCGTGACATAGTGCTGGAGTCTAACTCGCACCATATTTTTTTACATGATTTTCGTGACAGGGTGCTGGAGCCTAGCTCGCACCAGATTTTCACAAGATGTGTAACAGAGTGCTAGAACTTAACTCGCACTAGTTTTACTTGATTTGATGAGAGTGTTGGAGCATCGCTCGCACTGATTTTATGAGAACATGCGATGAGCCGTACTTGGAGCGTCGGGTAGACTGTGTGTCACGACGATTAAATAGGCTCGCACGTGCGTTTTGAGACAGAGCATGAGTATGGATATGAGATATGGGTCCACGGAATACGTTGTACCGTGCAAGTAGCATGGAGTGCGCTGTACTATGCCGGGATTGATTATGTGACATCTTTGGATGCGAGTGGCATCTTCGGATGCGAGTGGCATCTTCGGATGCGAGTGATCGAGCAGGACTGACGGGATGGACTGACCCACCTCCTGAGGCGGTCCCCGATAGTGGTGAGACCCCGCACACTAGGATCCGTGTAGCAGTGGGATCACGAGAACATATGACCATAGTCCTAGTTATTTGCATGAGATATACATATATTGCCTAGTCTCGCATGTTGAGGATTTTGAGAAACACATTTTGTGAATTTTTGTGTGAGTCTGGATCACCCGAGGGAGGGGTTGAGTCCTGACTGAGTTGTGATTGTGATAAGAATAAAACTGGGATTTAAACTTTTACATGTTACCATTGCTTTGAAAAGCATTTTGTTTCATGATTTTATGTGAGTCAGGAACACCCAAGGGATGGGTTAAGTCCTAACAGTGTTGTGAAATTTTAACGAGAATGAAATGTTTTAAATAGATTTGCATGTCGAGTTTTCCATGCTTTTGAAATCCATATGTGAATTTGTTTTACATGACATCACGAATATTAGTAACTGTTTTGAAACGTGTGGAGAAAAGATGGTTTATGCACGGCACTACGTTCATGTAGGTTGTATGTTTATCTACTTGTTCGTAGGATTGCCTTACTGAGTTTGATGTGCTCACCCCTTTCATTTTCTCACATAGATTTCTTTCAGTAGATCTTGAGGAGACTGAGTACTGCATTCCAGACATCCGCTGCTACCCATCTTTTAAGGTATATACACGTATAAATATTATATCTAAATAACATAAGCACAATTTTATATTTTGTATTGACATTAGGATGTATAGACCGTGTACATAGTAAAGAAATGAAATTGTGCAATATCTGTAAAATGTATGGTGATGATATGGGCACTGACACACAACCCAATTATTGGTTGTGGTTGGTCACGATCAGAGATCAGGTAAGTATAAAGGAAAAACGAAAAATTTACTCTGATTTTTGGGTTGTTTTGGGTGGTGACATATAGACCTTAAGTAACTTCATCCACCGTCTCTATCTGATGTTTAATTTTTTTTATGAGAAGAACTGTTTCAGACCCTTGTGATTTGTGTAAATTTAAAACTTTTTTCCATACAAGTAATGGTGCCAAATCTTAACCGCAAATATTATTGTTGCCAGCTCAAGATCATGTGTAGGGTAGTTCTGTTCATGGTCCTTTAATTATCTTGAACCATAGGTGATTACTTTCCCATTTTGCATTAATACACAACCTAGACCCTGATGAGATACGTCACTGTATACAGCAAATCCCTTGGGACCACTAGAAATGGTAATAACTGGTGCTATAGTCAATCAATGCTTTAGCTCCAAGAAACTATGCTCACATGCATTATTCCACACAAACTTAACATCCTTACATGTGAGTCGGGTCAAAGGTCTTCCTAGTTTGGAAAAACCCTCAGTAAACCTCCTATAATATCCAGCAAACCCTAAAAAGTTGGGGATTTCTATTACTATCTTGGACTCTCCCAATTAACTACGGCTTCTATCTTAGCTAGGTTTACAGCTACGCCATCCTTAGCTATCACATGCCCCAGAAAACTGATATATTCTAACCAAAATTTGTACTTGCTGAGCTTCGAATATAGTTTTTTCTCACGAAGAGTATGAAGAGCAGTGCGAAGGTGGTGGTCATGCTCTTCCTGAGATCGGGACTAAGCTAGGATGTCATTGATGAATATGATGATGAACTTATCCAAGTAGGGCTTAAACATCTTATTCATCAAGCCCATGAAAGCTGCAGGGGCATTAATCAATCTGAACAACGTGACTAGAAACTCATAGTGACTGTATCTTGTCCATAAGGTTGTCTTGGAAATATCTTCCACTTAGATCCTCAACTGATGGTACCCTGATCTTAAATCAATCTTAGAAAACACTTGGGCACCCTTCAACTAATATAATAAATCATCAATCCTAGGCAGCATGTATTTGTTCCCAATCGTCATCTGATTCAATTGCCTATAGCTATGTATGGCCACATACTACCATCCTTCATTCTCACTAACAAAAGTGAAGCTCTCGTGGTGACATGCTTGGTCTGATAAACCATTTTTACAATAACTCTTACAATTGTTTCTTCAGTTTCTTTAACTCAACCAAGGCCATTCGATACGTAGGCTTTGATATCGATTGAGTGCTTGGGAGTAACTCTATAATGAATTTCGTCTCTCTTTTTAGAGGTAGCTCTGATTTCCCTTCTAGAAACACATCAGAGAAGTCCTTGACAATGGGGGTGTTGGACAATTGTGGATGACTCTTTTTAGCATCCTCAACAAAAGCGAGATAACATTCATAAACAAAGTTCATTTCATATTAGTATAATCTTCAAAAGATCTTTTATTTCATATTATCAAAGCTTAGTACAAACTTTTCAGGTAAAGAGAAAGTTACAAATTTCCTATAACAGTCTAAGCTAGCATGGTGCATAAGCAACCAATTCATACCTAATATTACATCAAAATCGTACATGTTCAATAAAATCAAATCAGCTCATAGATTTTTATCTCCTACCTTCACTTTACAAGCTCTACATACCATGTTTGTCATTTGAGACTCATTTAGTGATGTACTTACATGCAATAAATGTCCTAAGCGTTCAAGCTCTAACTCTAGCTTCCTAGCATATGTAGGTGATATCAATAAGTACAAATGCTTCAATATCATTAATTAAAAGCTTACCATTGATGACAGAATTAGAAGTATTGACTGTTTCGTGATTTAATTCAAACACTAGACCATCTGCCACTGGTTTATTGCCCTTATCTGTAGGCTTTTGCTTCTCAGTGAACTTGGGCTCAAGCTATTTCTCGGGAGCTTTCAATGTCGGTCAAGCTTTGGCCTTGTGCCCTTCCTTACCACATGTGAAGCATGCTCCCATGGCCTAATGGCCTGCCGCCATAATCTTTGCTACACCTTTGACATATCTGTGGCACTCTAGGCTTGAGGGTGAGGGACTCTATGTGAGGTACTACATGTTTCCGCCTCTTACTCTAGCCTTTGTGTATATCGAATCTCCTTGTGCCTAATCTTTTACCCTTACCTTTACGTTTGTTATCATAGTGCGTTTGGGTCTTTTCAAGGTCCTGCTTTACGAATTGAGCCCTTTGAATGTCATCAGCATAGGACACAATATAGAGAGCAGTAAGTCTACGCCTAATCGAAGGCTTCAACCCATTAATAAGCTTTCTAGCCTTCTTAGCATCATCATTCGCTATGTAGGGCTCATAGGGAGACAATGGTAAAATGGGCTTCATACTGGTTCACTGTCATGGATCCTTGTGTCAAACTAAGAAACTCCTCATGTTTCTTCTAGCAAGCACTCTCATGGAAATAGTGCTTATTGAAGGCCTCAAGAAAAGTTTCACAAGTGATAGTAGGGTTCTTGCTACTCAACACTGTCTGGGTTGATCTCCACCAATGCTCAGCTTCACTTTCAAATATATATGCCGCCAAGGTCAACCTATCCTCTGAATTACACCCCAAAATCTGTAAGGCCTTTTCAATCTTCATTAACCAAGTTTTGGCCACTTCTGTATCTCTCACCCCCTTGAACGTCAGAGGATTCATCTTTTGGAATTGCTTGAACAATTCCACATTCTGATTCACTCTAGTAATAGGTATTGGATGTGCTACTGCCTTTGGAGGCGATGATGGTGGCATAATCTCTTATTGAGGTGTAGTTGGCTGTTGGGCCACTAGTGTTGATGGAGTGGCCTATGGCAATTTAAGAGCTAGTGGTTGTTGTTGCCCCTAGCTACTAGAGTGTTGCCTCTTGATTAAGGAAACAAGTCAGGCTACCATTTTCTCTAAGCGCTCGAAGCGAGTGTTCGAACTCGGAGGTTGAGGAGGAAGTGTGAGTGAACGTAGTTGTCACGCCCTCAGAGATTGCCTCCGTCCTCACCTCATTTTATCTCTAGATTCACAACACAATAAATGTATTTAGAACAGTTTTTTACACTTATTGAGCACTTAACAATTAGGCGTTTATAGTACTAAAGGATGTAAATTATTCTAACGTATCTACACTAACATGCACTAGACAATCTCCACTCTAATACCACTAAATCTGTCACGACCTAAAAGCTGCGATGAGATGTCAAACCTTTAACGGATGCACAAAATTTTAGGTTAATTTTTCGCTTTTTTATATTTATTTGTCTAAGTGCAATGCAGTGAATTTCATTCCACGCGGTAAACTACCCGCCTTATTTTTCGTATTTTACCCAGAATGAATATCTACAAAAATATATACTATATATGTAGTTGATAATCCCACTTGGCAGTTCATTTATCAAATCTTACACTTTTTACTTCTTATCCATTCATCCCATATGAGATTCCACTAATGAGCTCATTTTATCAAACTAAACCATATGTCCATGCCATCATTTTCAGGATATCATTTCCATTGAATCTGACGATCACGATAATTAAGTCTCTAAAATTATACGAGAATCAACTATTACCCTAGTTTACATCCCATTCTATAGTACCAAATAAAAAATAACCTGAAATAAAGGTCACATATAAAAAGAAATATTATTATACCCAAAAAGCAAATAAGTAAGTCTTCTCAAAGAGTTGACACTTTTGTAGCCGAAGCTACTTGAATGACTTCAAAATATCACACCAACTCCGTATTTAAAAAGGATTAGAGAAAATTTTGATGAATGAGGGCTACGTAAGTTAGTTATATAAGTGCAAAAGTAGTCATATAATGCCCTTAATGCAATGCATGCACCTCCATAACCATTTCACATCGAATCATTTCATGCAATGCATGCACTTGTAACTATGTCCTCAAACATAGCCATTTCACATCAAATCATTTCATTATTTGGACCGAGATCATATCCTAAGGACTTCAGGTGGGCTAGGATTTTGGAGTAGTGATGGATGGTACTTTAGAATACCACATTATCCCCGTCCCGACATCTATCAACAATGCAACTATCTAATATACAATTACCCAATCTCAATCCATCGTATGTGTCAATGATCTAATATCGTGCTATAATACTCATCATCTATTCAAGATCAGTCCACAATGTACACATATCAATATTATCGATCCACAATATCATTATGCATCCCGATATCACAACCCATGTAGCACACGCATAATGAATTTAAATCCTGATGCAATGGTTATAACACATATTAAATGACAAAATACAATGGTTATAAGTCTCCACGTATAAATCAATGTGCTTAAATAGTATGCAAACCATCTATAAAAATATCGATGTTATCATTGGTCTCAAAGCTTGTACTGAGGCTTAAGCTCATGATGCATTCTGCATCAACTCAACTTACCAAGGCCAAAATTGTGCTCCAGGTCAAGCTTCGATATTCGATAGACCATTTATCAAATCATCTTTTCAAATCAATATGAGATTACAATCATGACATATTAAAACAATAGAGAAATGGTAAGAATCAATTAAAATATCAAATCTGTGAACATCTATTGAGTAAATCATTAAACGCTTGCTCCACTGTAGCCATCAATGGATTGATGGGGGCCTTAATGGAACAAGGACAATACCTATGGCCATGGTAAGTAAACTCCAGTCTCATTGATCAAGTGAGGATTCAGACTTATGCCAAAACCTCATCTAATGGAACAAGGGCAGTACCTAAGGCCTCGGTAAGTAAACTCCGGTCTCATTGATCAAGTGAGGATTCAGACTTATGCTAGAACCTTATTAGAATCTCATCTAAGAAGTCCGCATGTAACCTTGACAGAATTTTTGGGCTCGCAAGTTTAAAAACCTTGTCAAACCATTCGTTTAACGAGTCCGCATGTAGGCCTAGTGGCATTCCTCAAGTAGGCATTTCCATTTATGCTTTATTGATTACAATAAGAACGTGTCATAATCACAGAGTCAAGTTCAGCAATGTCAATAAACCAATCGTTTAAGAAAACATGGAAAAATCATATAAATTTTAAGTATGAAGTCATTTAAAGCACATATATATACTCATCATGTTTTCTTACTATGTGTTGAACTTTTATCAATTAATCATGCTCACTTATGCATTTAATCAGTGTATTTCAATAAAACTCATGTTACGTAATATGCATGCTTAAAGTCATGGATGAAAACATGAGTTCAAATGCCATGATATAAGCGTGCAACATGTAAATGCAATCCACTATATGATAGTTCGTATCTCAATCAATCACAAGGGTAAACAGTCTCATATGATCCATCATCATTATATTAACCTCAATTCAACTCAATAAAACCTCATTCGCAACCAAATCCAAACATATTATCTTGATATCAAACCTATTATATTCACCTCATACTCTTGATAGGTAGACCCACATTGATCTCTTAGTATCTCATTAAATATTAAATTATCGTATATTCATAGAAATAGTAAATTTAGACTAATTTCTATATTATCAATCCAAGTGTATTTCGAGTCATAACTGAGATCATTAACGACATTTTCATATCAAGTCCATAATCAATTGACATATCAAGCCCCCTTATGACACCTACGAAGTTCAACCAACTTTTGCCCTCTTTGAAACTCTTGGGTATAGCCTCACAATCTACCCTTACAATCGGTTTTATAGCCAACCTTAGGCAGCTTTAAAACAATCTTAAAAATCACTTTAACTTACCTTAAAAGTCAGTTTCCTGACTCCACTGTGATTGCCCCTGTTACTGCCTATAAACCAGTCTCCCTTCGGCCTTTCATCCCCTACTGTGAGCCACTATAAATAACCACCAAATGCAGCAAAATTTTAGTTCTCAAGGCACTTCAAAATTGCTTTTGCTTCAGCCTCCAATCACGCCATCGACCACTCTGTTTTTGAGGCACAGCCACCAAATGCAGCAAAATTTTAGTTCTCAAGACACCTCAAAATTGCTTTTGCTCCAGCCTCCAATCACGCCATCGACCACTCTGTTTTTGAGGCACTATTGTGCACTTCACAGCCACGGATCACAACCTCCAAAGCAACTCTCAACAGCACCCAAAAGCTTCCCTTCTTGTCCACTGTTCACGCTTCACGATCAGCTTTCGACTGCACTGCTTCAGTTCAGTCTAATCTCTTCCCTCTCGGCCTCTTTCCCTCGTGTCTCCTTCCTGCTACAATTTCCTTCCTATATATATTATTTTCTTCTACCTTCTCTCCTTCCTTACGCCGAACTTCGGTTTTTGTGTTACCGTTGCTTCTCTTCACCGTCTTCAATGTTTCCTTCTCAATCCTCCTTTTTTTTTTTTTTAATTTATATAATATAGTACATATGATGGAGCGGTTTACTCATGGCAGACCACTACCATCGGCTTTGGTGGGATTTTTCCCACCAAACCCTCTTTTAATATTTTAATTATTATTTTATTATTTTTATAATTTCTTAATTTATATATAGATATATAAACATACATATTATTTATTTATATAAATTATTTATACATCTATTATATTTATTTATTTTAACATATTTATTGTATAGTTTATCAATTATAAAGAAACTTTTTGAATTTTCTTTTAATAATTGCATATATGTACTATGCATATACAGTATATACTTTAGTCATTAAATAAATTTATATATATATATATATAGAATTATATATTTTTTTCGTGTCAATTTAACATTTATAGCATAAACGACATATGTACTTTTCTCTTTGTTCTCGTATATATATATTATTATTATTATTATTATTATTATTATTATTATTATTATTATTAAATTTCATTCTATAAAAATATTGAATCAATTTTTAAATTACAATCATATTCACCTAGTGTAATATTTTAAGTTTTGTCAACTAATTGAAAGGAAAAGTTGGCTTGTAAACTGGATGGTTAGATAGTGGACCATATATGAACTGCTTTTTAGTTACTTTTATCTTCTACCTTGATTACATATGGCCATATATGACATGCTGTAAACATTATATTTGTCCGTTAATCTTAATAAAATTTCAGTTTTGTGTATATTGGACCTTCTTTTTTATTATTATTATTTTTCCTTTTAGATTTGTGAGTCAATTGTCAAATGTGTTTCAAAGTTGTTATTACACTTTTATTAATTTGGATTAGAATTTATGGACTATAGTTGGCCGACATTTTATTTATTTTCCTTATTTTATTTAATTTATTTTATCCTTTATATTAAAAAATAATAATAAAAATCATGAAAATGAAAAAAAAAAGAAAAAAACAATAAAATTTTGAATATATTTGGATTTTGAATCAGAAAAATAGACAAAAAATGAAATTAGATTTTGAATCTGATTTGAAGTATTATCTTATGCCTAATTTTCTATAAACAACAATCCACATTGAGCCAAAAAATTATCCATAAGCATCCACGCTCTGTTTAACAAAACACATTTCATACCATTGCAACACACATTCAATAAGCTCAACTCGAATCAAACACATTCAAAGCTCAAAAATCCCAGATTAGTTCAAATTCGATTTTAGGCACTGTATTTGTTCGGTGCCGTTAGTATTTGGATTTGTGGGCCTATTAAATAATCGAACAAATCTTAAATGGGTCTTGGGCTTGAAAGTTGGAATCTGGAATAACTATTGGGTTTAAAAGTGGTCTATGAATTGTTTGTAATCCAAGTCAAAAATAAAATTGGCTCAGATTTTTATTTTATTTTCTTTCTATTTTTTATTAAGTTATTTACAAAAATAAAAGAATAGATTATGCAAAATTAAGATAAAGAAGAGATGATAAAAGAAAAATCTAAGAAAAAAAGGAAAAAATCTTGATTTGGGGAAATATGGGGAGATTTGAAACAATCAGTTTAATAAAAGGAGATAACTCGAGCATTTGAAGAAAAAAAAAAGAAACAAATTCAAAAATTTGAAAATAAAAAATAAAAAATCAAAACAAACATTTGCAAAAGCTGTAAGACCAAAAATCAAATTAGGATCCAACATTTGAAATTTTGGAGGATAAAATTTTTAATAAAATAAAAGATTCAATTTAACCAAGACAAGCTAAAACCATCATAAAAAAATAGACTATAAATACACAATAACAACACAGAATGTGATGACTGCAATTGCATAAAAACTAAGCAAGGTACTTGATGCTTGATTCGAATTTGATAATTGAATAGTGACATTTTGATTCTTTGTGTAGGAATGTAAGCTTTCGAACCGCGAGATGGCGTACCCATCCCAGAATCTTGGAATCCCACTATTAAGAGTAAAACTGACATCAAGCAAGGCATTTTAGCTCAAGTATTTATGGTTTCAATATATCTTGAGAGTTGTGCCAACAAACTGAAAAATAACCATTGTTACCATAGGTTGATGAATCACTAATGAACAATTTGAGTTGATTTTAAGGTTTTAAATGGGTTAGTCAAACCCTAAACTAAGGTTGAACAAGTCAAACCTTAAATAGACTAAATAAACCTTAAAGTGATTAAAACATGCACAACCCTACTTTTTATATGCATGGCCGGCCACACCTATGGAAATATCAAAGATATGGTTATCTTCCATATGCAACCGAAGAGTAATTTAAGCCAAGTAAATTAGATAAAATGCTAACCATGTAAATTAAAGCATTAAATGGATAAATATCTAATTTCTTAAATTGTATGCAAAATAGGAAAAATATCTCCATAAGTAGAGGTGGCAAATGGGCGGGCTCGGGCGGGTTCGGTTCGGGTTCTTTTTGGGTTCGGACTTTTTCGGGTTCGATTATTTTCGGGTTCGAGCTTTTTCGGTTTTGGACTTATTCGGTTTCGGGATTCTTCGAGTTTGGACTTTTTCGGGTTTAGGCTTTTTTGGGTTCGGTCCCGGTTCTAGTTGGGCGGGTTTAGCGGGCCGGCTTGAAATATTTTGAAATTTTATTAGTTATAATTTTTTTAAAAAAAATTGAATGCGATAATTAATTTAATTTTTATAAGATTTTATATTTTAATAAATATTTATATAAAAACAAATTTCTATATTTTAATATTTATTATTTGACAAAAATAATTTACTCTTTTTTATTTTCTTACAATATTTATTATAAAATAGTAGATATAATTATATTCATTAAATGTAAAAGAAAATATTACATATAGATATTATAGGAAGAAAAATACCAATTAATATTATAGGAAGAAAAGTACCAATTAATAATATAAATAATTATGAAATTAAAGTAGATAATTATGATTAAAATAATAAATTTTTAAATTTTAAACAGAAATCACTAAAATTAGATTAATAAAAGTTTCATAATATTTTTTTCTTTCCTCTGTTAGTTTGTTTTTAATTTTACAGATTTCCTCCAACTTCTAGATGTTATCTTCTTCACTTCTTTTCTAAATGAATATTTTGCTTATTTCTTTGACCTTAGCTAAGAAAAATTGAAGAGCATAAAAAATCTGACTAGACTACAAATATAATCTATCTATAGAATAATTGAAATTGTTGATAGGCTTTCAAAGAATAAGAAAAGAAAGGATATGATTTCATGATAAATTATTAAATTATTGTATAAAATGGAATAAAATAAATATTGCACGTTAATGTATATATATATATATATAATTTAATAATTTTCAAACAGAATTATCATATTATATAATAACATGGTTAAAAAATTAATTATTTATTATCAAAATAATTATTAAAATAAATATTTACTAATTAGTTATCATATATAAGTATAACAAATTATTAATTTTTAATAAATTAGTTACATAATTTAAATAAAAAAATTAACTTAAAATAATCATTTTTGCACAATCAAGTAATGATGCATGTTTATCTTGATCGCCACGTTGCATAATGCACAAGAAAAAATATCTACTGATATTATTTTAGTGGACTGGTATAAATATGAACCGATTAGGTAGGCAAATAAATAAATAATCATATATGCTTAAATAAATTATACCTAATTAATTGATATCAATTCGTTTAAATTATACCTAATTAAAGTTCTATAATTGTAGCTAAATTCTCAATTGATAGATGCAATTAGTTTAAGTTTGAAAAAATTATTAAATATAATATAGAAGTTTAAATAAAATAGGTAAATCAAAAAGCGGATATAATTTAATCATAATGATTATAAGACAAAATATAATTAAAAGGATGAAATATGAATTAAAGAGGAAAAAAAATTATATAATTTAGTAATAAAATTTATACAAAAGACAAGACATGGCAAAAACTTAAATTTCCTAACTAGAAATAAAATTTGAAACATATAAATATTTATTGTTAATTTGATAACATATTTATATAAATTTTTTGTTCAAAAGTTTAATATAAATTGCTTTAGTAACTTATTAAATTATTATTTTTTTATATTAAGTAATTCTTTTTTGAGTTTTAATTTACATTTGTTATTATAATTTTATATATGAACTTATTTTGTTATTGTACGGATTTAGAAACTTCAATTCTGGATCTCTTTTATATAGATCAGAGTTAAATTTATATTTGAATGAACCAAGAAAAGATTATGAGATTCAAATTGATGTTCTTGATTATTGGAAGAAAAATTAATTTCGATACCCTGTACTTTCACTTATGGCTAAGGATATATTGAGTATTTCAATTACCACAGTTGCATCTGAATCAACATTTAGTATGGTTGGTAGAGTTATCAACAAATGGAGAAATTGTCTCATAACACATCTTGCAAAAATTTTGATTACCACTCGTAATTGGCTGTATGAATATGATATAGATAAAGATGGTAAGATTTTAGTGTCATTATTATTTTATTAATTTTTTATTATTTAAATTCTTATATGATTATTTTTATATATTTTATTATATGAAGAAGATGAAACAATGAGATTTGGAAGGAAAGTTGGACTAAATTGAACTAGTTGGTTTATGGAGGAGGATGAAGAGTTCTAATTGTAACGTATGTTGATATTTTATTTCTTACTATTTATATTGTTAAAAAATTAATTTTTTTTATTAAGAGTAATTATGATTGATCATTGCCTCATTAATCTTATTTGAAGACAGTGTCGCTCTTGGAGAGTTTAGTTGCTTCCTGCATTTACAATCTTTTCGAGTATTGTTGAGTTAATATATTTTGAAATGACAAAACAAGTAAATTCAATAATATAAAAATGATATAAAGACATGTTTAGAGGTTATCAGTACCAGAACTTAGAGTTCTGTTGATGAGAGATCGATTTGGCTGATGAGAGATCGATCTCCTAGGTTTTTACTTGATGAGAGATCGATCTCCTGAAGAAATGAGATCGATCTGCCAAGCCTTGAACCTTTACAAAGGTATTAAGGAAGAGTGAGATCGATCTGCAAGGGTTAAGAGATCGATCTGGCTAAAGCTAGAGTTGAGAGATCGATCTGGTCTAGGAAGAGATCGATCTCCTTTAAAAGCATAAGACTGTAGATCGATCTGAAAGATCGATCCACACTCAAACAGAGAACTTATGAGATCGATCTGGTAAGGAAGAGATCGATCTCCTCAAAGTCAGAGAGCTAAGAAGATCGATCTGAGGTATTGAGAGATCGATCTCCCCACTACGAAACTGCATGGCAGATCGATCTGTAGATCGATCTTGCCTTAAACAGAGAGATCATGAGATCGATCTGCCTATTCGACAGATCGATCTCCCCTATCACTTTCAAATTAACAAATCGATCTGCTAACCTATGAGATCGATCTCCTTGTGTTTTTGTGCTTTGATCTTGCAGGATTTATAACTAAGAGATCGATCTGGCCAAGAAGGCAGATCGATCTGGCACACTACTGGAGGTACCCAACGGCTAGTTTCTGCAAAATCTCAACGGAAAAAACAGCATTTAATACTCCAACTACCAATCCTTCAGTATTTAACCAAGCATTGAAGACAAAGAGAACAGAGACATTATTGCTGCATATTTTCTACATTCTCAAGCTTTCAACACTTTCATTCCTTGTGTCTTCATTCCTCATTTATTGAGATTTATTGTATAAGCTTAAGTGCAAAAGCTGTATTTGTCCTACCTACATTAAACCTTCATTTTTGTATTCATTCTTATCTTGAGAGAGAAGAGGATTGTTCCTCTGTGAGATAAATTGTAAGAGGGTGAATACATTTTCATATTACAAAAAGGTAGAGAGGTTATTCCTTAACCTGTAAAAGGAACATTGTAAACTTCTGTTGAAGGAGAGTAAGAAAGCACTTGACAAGAAGGTCAAGGAGAAAGGACGTAGGCAAGAGTTTGGCCGAACTTCTATAAACGATTGTGTTTGTTTCTCTCTTCCCTATCTTGCATTAAATTGTTTAATTTTGTTATATTGCTTACTTTCATTTGCAAATTAAAATAGGATTAAATTAAAATTTGCTATTAACGTTAGAAAACCGATTCACCCCCCCTCTCGGTAGAGCCATCAAGTATGTTATTCATCAAGCCGCTAACGTTGAATGAAATGATCGTATTTTCCTGTTTTGTTCATCATGCAATGTATGATTAGGGATTGGTTTCTCCATTACTAGGTGGCTGTGTATGAGAATAATTGTATGTTTTCTATTTTGTTGTTCTTGTAATGTTACATGTCATAACTTTAAGTGTTTGATATTTTCTTTACTGGTTTGTTTTTTACTATATTAGACTAATTTAGAACATAACAATCATTGACTTATTAATGGCATGAGAATTTGGATGCTAGCATGTTATAGTTGAGTCTGAATCTTTTTTTGTAGTGAAAAAATTATTACAACCTTTAAAAGGGTATGATCCCCTTTTTAAATTTTCAATTCTTATTTTTAATATAATAACCATTTAAAAAACAAATTACTATTTTTCTATTTACGAGTTATAGGAGTCAGAATATAAATTCTAATATTGTTAATAATGTATTCAATGTTTTATATGAAATATCAAATTTAAATAAATGTTACAATTATATAATGATTTATATATATATATATATATATATATATATTTGATTTATTATTTTATTAAAATTAAAATTTTAATATGAAATAAATATAATAAAATAGTATAATAATTGTTTTTATAATAAAATCAAATGTTATATTTAATAATATATTTATTATTTATTATTACAAATATAATAAGCATAATATTGAAAATTATTTGATATTGAATATTATATTGTGTTTTAAAATAATTTTATTTAATAATTGAATGTAAATATTTAATATTTATTTTGTTGATAATAAATTATTGATATAATTATGTAATAAATAAATAATAATTGTTTTAAAATTTTATAAATTTTAATTAGAAAAAGTGTATTATTATTTATTTATTTAATTATTTTTTAATATAATAATTATATAATTATAATTCGGGTTTTCTCGGGTTATAAATTCGGGCTTTCTCCGGTTTCGAATCGAGCCGGTTTTGGGTTCGGGTTCGGGTCGTCTCGAGCTCGGATTTTTTCGGGTTCAGACTTTTTCGGGCTCGGGCTTTATCGGGTTCGGCTTTTTCGGGTCGGGCTTTTCTCGAGCTCGGACCTTTGACTTTTTGATCAATTCGATCCGATCTCGAGTTCGATCTCGGGCGGATTCGGGCGGATTTTCGGGCTCGGGCCAACTTTTGCCAGCTCTATCCATAAGGCTTCATGAAAAAGACACCTTAGTCTTCCTTTGATTTTAGAGATTTTTTTTTTCTAAGTGTTAAATGAAATAAAAATACAAGGAAATAAAATGAGAAGCATTCAACCATTGTTGAGGAAGAGAGAAACCGAAAGTGAAGAAAGAAAAAGAAAGAAACAAAAAAAAAACGTGGGAGAAAGGAAGAAGAAAAAGAAGAAGCAAAGGAAGAAGAAGAAGAAGAAGAAGAAGAAGAAGAAGAAGAAGAGAAAGAAAGCAAAACCATACTATACTAAGATAGGAAGTATAGTTTTCTTGTTAATTTGACTGAAGCAAAGCTTGGTGTACCGAAGGAAAGTTTCGGCTAAGGTGACGTTTAAGGGTAGGGACTGTTTCTTTTCTTTAAGCTTCATATATGTAGTTTGTATAATGATTCTAAGATATTCTATGGTGTTAGGTTGCAACAAAAACTTGTGAAAGGTTGGTGTATAGATTCGGCCATGGTGAAGGCTAAGTGTAAGATGTAGATCTTTTGCTTCGAATTGGACATATGTGATGTATATGATAAATGTTAAAGTGTTTGGTGATGTTGATTTGCAGTAAAAACCTAAGGAGGAAGGTTTTGCAAATTAACCTTAAACTTGAGTTAAGGGTAAATGTATAAATGTGATGTATTTTTATTGAACTATGAGCATATACATAATATTTACTAAGTTGTGGCATGATTTTAGAGTTAAAAACACAAGGAAAACCCTAGGGAAGCCGATGGCCAAGAAACAATCATTAGGGTAAGGTTTCTTGATTTAATGTAAATTGATTTCTATCCTGCATAGAAAGTTATAGTAAGCTTTGTGATGTGTTGAAATTGTAGAGAAAGTGACTAAGTGATAGGTGTGCATTTCGGTCAAGGCATTAATTGTAAAAACCATAAATTTTTATGTAGTGAATAACAAATCTAAAACGCGGAGATTAAAAATGTGTTTCTGTGGATGATTGTGAATGATTAATTTAATATGAAATGAAGGTTCTTGACAAATTTAAGCCAAATAATTTAATTTAAGGAAAATGAGGATTGGCTTTTAATGGAGTCAATCCCGAATGCTTTTGTTTGCTGCTGTTAGCAGCAGCAATAGGAAGGGAAACTTGAAACACGCGGTTTGGCTTCCAATGAAGCCAAACCCGTAAGGATACCACCTGCTGCAGTTTTGCTGCAGCAGGAAGCCAGATGAAAGAAATAATGATGATGGTGATTCTGATTAACATGTGTGACATGGAGGAAGAAGTAGCAATGAAGGCCTCAGATTGAGAAAAGAAATGAAGCTATTGGCAGGGAGTTTGAAGCTAAAATCGAGAGTGTTTCTGCTGCAGTAAACTGCAGCAGAAAACGTGAAAAGGATGGGATTGATGGTGAACCTCGGCATGAAAGGAGAAAAAAGAACCTGCAAGAACACTATTTTACAGCCTAGAAGTTTGAAGTATGAAGGCTAATAAGTTGTCCCATCATTTGATCACACATGGTTTTAAGGAAAAGTATTAATTTAGAGCTGCAGTGATCGGCGTGCCTACTGCTAAGGTGGATAGCATTCGGTGAATGGGAGATAAATAGAGAAGAATGAGAAACACGAGAAATGAAGAACTGCAGCAGAGGGGCTGGAAGACTGGAAACGATGTGATAGGAAGCTGACAAAGGGGCTGAAATGAAGTACATAACAGCACTGAAGTAAGTAAAATAAGCATTGAGGCAGTCTAGGTAACCAGGGAAAAGGAAAAGGGAAGGTATAAAATAGCCCGTGATTGCTGACTGCAGCAGAAGACGTGAGGACAAGTGGGAGTAAGTGGAAGATAATGTGTAGAAGAGAAAGCATGACGATTAAATAAAAATATGTATGGATAATAGAAATGAAACACAACAGGAGGCAAAGAAAGGATGGTCTGAAATTCAGTAGTGAAAAGAGGGAAATGGAGACCTGTGCAGACTGAACAAAATCGAAGACAGAAGCAGTGACAGACTAGGACTGGTATAGGATCTCATTGAATGGGTGAAATAATGTTGAAGTTGTAGTGAGTCTGAGTAACCAAAGTGGGGAGAGAGGGAACCATTGAAGATATTAAACTAAAGGACAATTTGTGAGACCGAAGGGAAGTATATGGATATGCAACTGTCGCAGCAGTAAAATGGCATAGGAGAGCATGGGACAGATCAAGAGAAAGACTAGAAATGAAGCAAGAAACGTAAAAGAAAAATAAAAAAGAAATAAAATGATAGAAGGGCTGGAAAACTGAGAGGTTAGGCAGATAAGGCGTGATGGAGCAGCAGAGAAAGAGTGGGGGGAGAGGGTTGAAATCAGCAGGGAATGGGAACAATGAAAGAATGATGATGGCGTTCGGTAAGGAAATAATATTGGATGAAATATTTATATATGTATAATGCTATGCAAACTGGAAACGCAATCGAGAAAGAGAAGCGTTAGCGTGAACTAGTAGAAGAGAGGAACGGGAACCCTGCTTCCTAACCTGTCTTTCATCACTCTTAAGTTCTCATCATCACCCTATCAACTCTTCACTTGAAATGGAAAGAAAAAGGGGCTGAACAGAGAGGGAGCCGAGGAAAAGAGAGTTGTAAACTAAAGAGGGAAGCTGTGAGGAAGACTGAAACAGAACAGGGGATGAATATGGGCAGTGAGGCGAGACAGAGGATACCGAAAAGGTGAGGTGAGCAATGAAGACGTGAAAGGTGTGGTTAAACCATTCCCGTGTAATCAATTGAAAACTAGGAAATAAAATGAATCGCAAATATGTTGAGGATTGGAAGAATGGTGGCTGGAGCTGAAATGAGTAAGTAAAAGAGGAGCAGAAGCGGGAGCAAAACCAGCAAAAACCAAGCAGGAAATAGGTGAAAAAAAGAGGTTTAAGTACGGGTAGTCGAAGCAAACAAGGAAACGTCGCTGGAATTGAAGCACAAAAAGGAGAACAAGAGCTCAAAGAGTGCAAGGTGGTGTTGGTGAGCATTTGGTTCGGTGTAAAATTATGAGAGTTATACGGTAGTTCTTCTAGAACAAAGTCTAGCTTATTTCATGGTAAAATAATTAATTAACAACTGATAATTTATTTCAGCTCCGGGAAACCAACGGAAAATACGAGGAACCAATTGGCTCACCAAACTGAAGCATAAAGGAAACACTTAAGGGTATCAAGGTAAGAAAAATTGTTGTGAGCTGTTAGTGATATTTACATATATTTTTTTATAGAATTGTAGACATAGAACCCTAAACCGATTTTATAGATATCGAAATTATATAAAATTTTAGACCAATTTTATAGATATTAAAACTACTGAAAAACTTTAGTATCAATTAATCGGCATATCTTTACCAATATAAATTTATTTAGTTTATTTATATAAATCAATGTGATTTTAACTATTGATTTTAATAAAAAAATCCGTAGTCTTAATTGCCATAGACTGTACACTGAGGATTTTGATCGAAAAAGGATGAGCCAACCTCTTTTGAATTGTTTTATGTACTGAAATAAATTTTAAAAAGTGGATTTGATGAAAATGAACTACTTATAAATTATTACCG
Organism: Firmiana major; assembly: GCA_033439115.1. Taxonomy (NCBI): domain Eukaryota; kingdom Viridiplantae; phylum Streptophyta; class Magnoliopsida; order Malvales; family Malvaceae; genus Firmiana; species Firmiana major. Next base: position 38,428,141 of record CM065909.1, read on the forward strand.
ATAAAATGTGCTTAAGCGCTTGTTGACTATGTGTCGGACAACCTGACTTGCACTGATTTTGAGACAAAAGCGATGGTTAATCATGCTGCACTGTTATTTTTACTAAACTGTTACTATTACTGAACTGCTATTGTTACTATGGTCCACGGAGTACGACGTACCGTGCAACACGCACGTGAGTACGTTGTACCGTGCTATCGGTCTTCGGACATACTGTATTGTGAGCCGTTTGGGTAACTGACCACTCCCACGACGATTGACATCCTAGCACACTTGATCAATGATGCTCGGAGTCACCGACATTGGGCAATTGTCATACTGATTATTGTTATAGCATGTTACGTCTTGTCTCGTCTATTTGATTTACTGAACTGACCGTATGAACTGTAATTGTTTATTCTATCGTATAAAGTTCTAGAAACTGTATTTATTGTAGTTCAATGTTTATACTATCGATATAAAAACTATTACTGATTTTCAACTCTGATTTTACTAGATTGCTTAGTATATTTTACATAATAACTCTATTATGTAAATATGAAGATAATGTATTTATCTACCTGCCATATGTTTTTTTTACTGAGCACGTTGAGCTCATCCCTTACTTTTTTCCACAGAGCCACATTAATAGCCGAGACCGCTTTTATAAGTAGGATTCATTGCACAAACATACTTTCTCAAAGTAATCTTCTGCGTTTAAAGGTATATCCAGATTTAAGTATTCTTTTGTATCTAAAAATTTTTGTAAGTACAATAATATATAGGAAAATGTATTTGGGGAATATGAATGGGATATTTTGTAAAAGAACAATTATTCTGATTTATAAAAAAATATTTTCTTTGGCTTTGTTCAAAGATTTACTGTTTTGATCTAACATCGACTCGTAGTCCAACCATATTGTACCGTAAAAAGGGTCGTTACATTTATGTTGCCTAAGTGTGGTAGCTTTGGTAAATTAGTTATATAAGATGGATGTTGGCATCATATGGTATTGGCATGAATGGTTGGAAACTATGTTGTGATTTGGAATGTTATGTGTATGTGTGTGTGTGAGGTGTGCCATTACTACCTAATGACTACATAGTAGCCCATGTGGTGCATGTGGTATTATAAGGCAATGATGACTTATTTGGAAGAAAAAATGATGGATGATTATGTCTCGACCATATTGATGCATAGTGGACATTTATGAAATTGTGAATTTAGCTTTATGCTTTCGGGTTAGAATGGCATAGTGTTGGCTCTACCGAGAGGGGGGGTGAATCGGTTTTCTAACAACTATGGCAGATTTTAAATTAATCACAATTTAAACACAAATGATAATGAATAAAACAGTGCAATATAACAATTTAATGCAGAGAGAAGGGAAGAGAAACAAACACAGTCACTTATAGAGGTTCGGCCAACTCTTGCCTACGTCCTCTCTCCTTGACCTTCTTGTCAAGTGCTTTCTTTCTCTCTTTCAATAGAGCTTACAAATTTCCTTTTACAGGTTAAGGAATAACCTCTCTACCTTTATCAAAACAGAAAGGTATTCAGCCTCTTACAACTTTCACTCACAGAGGAACAATCCTCTTCTCTTTTAAGGTAAGACTGAATACAATAAGTAGCTTTTAAGAGGTAGGACAAATGTATCTATTTGCACTTAAGCTTTTACAACAATTCTCAATAAATGAGCAATAGAGACACAAGGAATAATGGAATTAAAGCTTTTGAATGTTTGGAATGTGCAGCAATAGTCTCTCTCTTTTCTTTGTCTTCAATGCTTGGTTATATACTGAAGGTTGGGTAGTTGGAGCATTAAATGCAGTTTTTCCCGTTGAGATTTGAAGAAAATAGCCGTTGGGAACCTCCAGTGGTCAGACAGATCGATCTCCTATCTTGGCCAGATCGATCTCCTAGTTTTAAATCCTGCAATGACAAAGCACAAATACACAGGGAGATCGATCTCATACATTACCAGATCGATCTGTTAGTTTGAATAGGCAGAGGCAGATCGATCTGTCGAATAGGCAGATCGATCTCCTATCCTCTCTGTTTGAGGCAAGATCGATCTCTCAATACACCAGATCGATCTCTTAAGCTCACTGACTTTGAGCAGATCGATCTCTTCCTTACCAGATCGATCTCCTAAGTTCTCTGACTTAGAGGAGATCGATCTCTTAACCCTGGCAGATCGATCTCTTTTTACCTTAAACCCTTTACACCGTTTTAAGGCTTGCCAGATCGATCTCTTCCATCATGAGATCGATCTCTCATCAAGTATAAACCCAGGAGATCGATCTCTCATACCCCAGATCGATCTCTCATCAGCAGAACTCTAAGTTCTGATCCTGATATCTTCTAAACATGTTTGTATACCATTTTAACATTATTGTATTAACTTGTTTTGTCATTTCAAAATACATTAACTCAACAATCTCCCCCTTTTTGATATGACAAAACTCATCTAATAAACATGTTTAGTGAAATTGCAAAGTTCCCCCTTTTTGTGAACTTTTAACTTTGTTAATGATTTAACTCAGCCTTAGCTCAGCCTTAGTTAAATCTTAACTCCCCCTTAGTTAGTTCTAGCTCTTAACTCCCCCTCAATTAAATCATCCTATCATCCTTTTAAACATTTAATACTTTTAACACATGTCTTAACTCCCCCTCAATTAAATCATTCTTTTAAACTATGAACACAAACACAACAACATGCATGTTTCTTATCATGTTTCTTATGTTTCTTCTCCCCCTTTTTGTCATATCAATCACACACTAAAGAGAAGATTCATGGCATTTCAAAATCAACATTTTCATTAACTCACCAAATATTCAATCAAATCACATTTCATTCAAGCAAATTTTTCACAGATAACATCAAGTAGCTTAACAATGTTGTAACTACACTAAATCTAAGCACCTAATGCCTATTGTGAGGGAGGATCACGATCCATAAGATTCTCAACATGCGTGCGTGTTACTTGGAGCTCATCGAACATCGCCTCTTGAGTCTCTTGAATCCTATCCACTCGTTGGTTTAGTTTCGCAAATCCTTCATCCATCTTCTGACTGAGATCACTCATCATCTTCATGAGCATCTCCAAGCCAGCAGGAGATGATGTTGGTGCAGTTTGCGCAGCTGTTGAAGATGACGGTTCAGGAGCTGGTACTGCAGATGGGTGTGCTGGTTCAGCAGTGAGGTCCTCCTCCATAGCCTCAGCAGGTTGCTGTTCCTGCTTTTTCGTCCACTCTCCCCGGAAATCTTTGTAGTACCCCATATGATGTAGGGTCCCAATGTTAAGCACGCTTTTGGGAGATGGTAGCTCGCCAGTTTCGCCGCTGCAGTTGATACCAAGGCGGTGAAGAAGATAAGCCACTGGTTGTGGAAAAACTATTATGGTAGCTTGGCCACGCACAATCTTCAGCCAATCTTCGTATATAAAGTGAGGAAGGTTAGGTTTTTGGCTTGTGGTGTGAATGTGATGGAGCCAAAAACGGTCTAGACGCCTAACGGTAGAATGACGCGTACCGAAAGGGCGGAGGTTCCACGAGATTATGAGGTGGAGTAACCGAAGGTGCATTGGAAGGTTACTCGCCTTGTCCCCGGGGAGTTCAAATGCAAAGGGGACTTCCTCATCCTCATTTGTTAAGCCTTCATCGCGTATTTCAAACACTTTGGCTAAAACTTCAGAGTCAATTATAATGGATTGACCCATGACGAAGGTTTTGAAGGCTAGGATTTTGCAGGTGTCATCGGGGTCATAAACGAGTTCGGCATTGGAAAAGAATGCGCGAACAAGATTTGGAGGGACAGGAGTGTTGATTTTCAAGAAGTTTGTCCAACCAAATTCCTCAAATTTTGACAAATAAGGAAACTCTATGCGATTGAGAAATGAAAAATCGATGGTGCGCCAATGCTTGATTGGCATGGTTGAAAAATATTCCTCATACCGCTTTCTTTTTGCTGGTGTTTTAAAACACCGATTGAAGGAAGCGATAGGAGGTGGAGGAATGGGTTGTGATGAGGAACCTGCCTCTACATTGGGTCTAGGTGGTTTGGTTCCTGCTCTCTTAAGCCTAGGCATTATTCTAGACCTTAAAGATTTGATAACTAAATTCAACAAAAAGAAAGGCAATGAAACAGTACCTAGGTTTGCCCTAGACGCAAAACAAACACAAATCGAAGAAGGATTTTGAGAAAATCAGTGAGAAATGTAGGTTACTATACCGGAATTTGACACCGAGACGCAAGGAAGACCGTACGAGGATCGATCTGAGGAGGAATTGAAGAAGAGGATGCGAGGGAATTGGAGAATTTGAATTTTAGGTTTTGGGAGATTTGGGGATTTTTCGCGGGTATTTATACTCCAAGGCATAGGAGATCAATCTGTCGAGGCGACAGATCGATCTGGTACTCCCAGAAGCGAAGAGAGATCGATCTATCGTAGGGACAGATCGATCTGGTCGCAAACAGAGGCTTAAGGAGATCGATCTGGTACATGCACAGATCGATCTGTAGAATGCGGAAGCTTGATGAGATCGATCTGTCGTGTGGACAGATCGATCTGCCTTTAAACAGAGACGTAAGGAGATCGATCTTATGGTTAGAAGATCGATCTGCTTAGCTTAACCTTGATGATTTAGGCTAGTTGGAGGTATGGAGATCGATCTATATTGCAAGGAGATCGATCTCTCATCCTCATTGCCAGAAAATCTTTGCAAGAAATCATTTAAAATCAATTTGAAACCAAGATTTTTGAAACACAAAAAATCCTAAGGCTTATCCATGAGTCCTAATTCACCTCTAAGGATACAAAACCTATCTCTATCAAGGGGTTTGGTGAATATATCAGCTATTTGATGTAGAGTGTCAATGTACTCTAAAATTATATCCCCTTTTTGTACATGGTCTCTAAGAAAGTGATGTCTAATTTCTATGTGCTTGGTTCTGGAGTGTTGTATAGGATTCTTAGACAGATTAATGGCACTGGTATTATCACATTTAATAGACACTTGTTTCATGTCAATACCATAATCTCTCATTTGTTGTTTAATCCACAACACTTGAGCACTACAACTACCAGCTGCTATATACTCAGCTTCAGTTGTGGACTGAGCTACACTGTTTTGCTTCTTGGAGAACCAAGAAATTAACCTATTTCCTAAGAATTGGCAAGTACCTGAAGTACTTTTCCTATCTATTTTGCAGCCTCCAAAATCAGCATCTGAAAATGCATGAAGGGCAAAAGTAGAGTCCTTGGGGTACCAAAGTCCTAGTGAGGGAGTGTCTTTGAGGTATCTAAAGATTCTCTTAGTTGCCAATAGATGTGATTCCCTAGGAGATGATTGAAATCTAGCACAAAGGCACACACTAAACAATATATCTGGTCTACTAGCAGTTAAATAAAGCAAAGAACCAATCATAGACCTATAGAGTTTAGTGTCTACACACTTACCACTTTCATCTTTGTCAAGCTTGATGTTGGTGCCCATTGGAGTGGCTTGAGGTTTGCAATTGTCCATCCCAAATCTCTTGAGCAAGTCCTCGGTGTACTTTGCTTGATTGATGAATGTTCCATCCTTTGTTTGCTTCACTTGAAGTCCCAAGAAGAATGTGAGTTCTCCCATCATGCTTATCTCAAATTCTCCTTGCATGATCTTAGCAAATTCTTGGCATAAAGACTCATTAGTTGAACCAAAAATAATATCATCTACATAAACTTGTACAACTAGTAAGTCCTTATTTTTATTTTTTATGAATAATGTGGTGTCTACCTTTCCTCTTGAGAACCCTTTTTCTATTAAGAACTTTGACAACCTTTCATACCAAGCTCTAGGAGCTTGTTTTAACCCATAAAGTGCCTTAGATAATTTGAAAACATGTTCAGGAAATTCATGATTTTCAAATCCGGGAGGTTGCTCTACATAGACTTCTTCATTAATGAAACCATTCAAGAATGCACTCTTTACATCCATTTGATATAACTTGAAATCTTTATAACATGCAAAGGCAAGTAACATTCTTATTGCCTCTAATCTAGCTACCGGTGCATATGTTTCATCATAGTCTATGCCTTCCTCTTGTCTATAGCCTTGAGCAACTAGCCTAGCCTTATTCCTTATGATCACACTATTTTCATCCATCTTGTTCTTGAATATCCATTTAGTTCCAATTATTGAGTGATCACTAGGCCTAGGAACTAGTTTCCATACTTTGCTTCTCTCAAATTGATTTAATTCTTCTTACATTGCTAGGAACCAATTATTGTCTTCTAAGGCTTCATTGATATTCCTAGGTTCAATTTGAGATACAAAGGCTATATATTGGCACATATTCCTTAGGGATGATCTAGTTCTAACTCCAAGAGTTGGATCTCCTACTATTTCACAATCTTTTACATATCCTAACTCTCTTGGTGCTCTAGGCTCTCTTTCTAAAACCTCTATTTCTTCTTCATCTTCTTTATTCAAGTCAAGTTTTTCTAGAAATTCATCTTCTAAGCTTTCATAAAAAATTCCAACATTTTCATCATTGGTTGATTCTTTAGATACATTATTTGATTCATCAAATATAACATGAATAGACTCTTCAACCACTAATGTTCTTTTGTTATATATTCTAAAGGCCTTTGAATTCAATGAATATCCTAGAAATATTCCCTCATCACTCTTGGCATCAAATTTTTCTAAGTTATCTTTTCCATTATTTAGAACAAAGCATTTGCAGCCAAAAGGATGGAAGTAACTAATGTTAGGCTTCTTGCCTTTGTAGAGCTCATAAGGAGTTTTCTTTAGCATGGGTCTTATCATAGCTCTATTAATTATATAACATGATGTGTTTATAGCTTCAGCCCAAAAGTACTTTGGCAAGTTATTTTCACATAACATGGTCCTAGCCATCTCTTCCAAAGTTCTACTTCTTCTCTCAACTACACCATTTTGTTGTGGTGTCCTAGGGGCTGAAAAATTATGGCTAATTCCTTGATCATTGCAATACTCATCAAATCCTATATTTTCAAATTCTTTGCCATGATCACTTCTAATGCTTGTTATTGTATATCCTTTTTCATTTTGAGTCACCTTTGAGTAAGCTATGAATTTCTCTAAGGCTTCATTTTTTACTCTAAAAAAGAACACCCAAGTGTACCTAGTGTAATCATCAACTATTACAAAGCCATAGTGTTTCCCACCTAGGCTAGTGGTTCTAGTTGATCCAAATAAGTCTAAATGTAGTAATTGAAGAGGCCTAGTGGTGGATACACTATTCTTAGGCTTAAAAGTTGTTCTCTTGTGTTTTCCTTTAACACAAGCTTCACATATTTCTTCATGATCAAAGGATATTTTGGGTAAGCCTATAACTAGATCCTTTCTAGCTAATTTGGATAGCACATGCATGCTAGCATGACCTAGTCTTCTATGCCATAACCAAGATTCCTTTTTGTTATCTACCATTAAGCATATGTTTTCATTTTTGAGTTCATTAAGGTAGACTATATATATGTTACCTTGCCTATGACCTAGAAGAAGAATTTTATTTGACTTAGGATCTATAACATTACATTTCATGCAATCAAAAATTACTTTGTAACCTTTGTCACAAAGTTGACTAATGCTTAGTAAGTTATGCTTTAGTCCCCTAACAAGTAATACTTTTTCTAAAGAGAAATGATCATTACCTATTGAGCCACTTCCTTCCACTTGGCCTTTGGAGTTGTCCCCAAAAGTGACTTCTCCACCAATTTTCGATTTGAAGGAATTGAAATGGCTTTTATCACCCGTCATGTGCCTTGAGCATCCACTATCTAAGTACCAAGCTTCTTTTGTTTTAGCTTTGTGGCTATGCTCAATCACCTACAACAAAAAAATAAACACACTCAAGTCTTAGGTACCCAAATTCTCTTGGGTCCTTGGAGGTTAGTAAATGAAATTCTTGATCCCATTGGGATCCATTTTGCTAATGCATTGCAGTCCTTGGAATGAATTACCTCTTTTGGAATCCATATCCTTTTTACAATTTTTCTTTTAAGATTCCTCATCTTTATATTGCAATAATGTGACTTATGTCCCTTCTTATTACAATATAAACAAGTAATTTCAGGTTTATTCATGCTCTTCCTAGCAATAAAACTCTTAAGATGGGTCTCCCTACTTTGTGCATTATACCCTAAGCCATTTTTGTCAAAAAATGCCCTTTGGGTTTCTAACATGCTATCTAGCTTTTGTTGCCCCATGTGAAATCTATTAAAGGAGTTATGTAAATTGCTATTTTTCTCCTTAAGATCACCAATTTCTAGATTTGCAATCTCTAGTTTCTCCTCACATTCCAATTTATCTTTTAACATTATCTCATTTTCCCTTTTTAATTTCGATATTAACTTTTTATACTTCATGCTCATAGATTCATACTCTAATGCTAAATCATCAAATGCATCTTGCAGTTCATCAAAAGAGTATTCATTGATATTAGAAGTTACCTTTTCATCATCATCAATTGCCATGAAGCATAGGTTGGCAATGTCCTCATTTGATTCATCATCGGAGCAGTCACTGTCACTCCATGTTGCTACCATTGCCTTCTTTTTATGAAACCTATCATTGGATCTTTTGAGAAGAGGGCAGTTAAATTTTATGTGTCCAGGTTTTTTACATTCATAACACACAATAGAGTCTTTTCTACCTACTTCCTCTTGTTCTCTCCTATTGTTTCTCCTATTGCTATTGCTAGCTCTCATCCTCATGAATTTATTAAATCTTTTGGCAAACATTGCCATCTCAATATCCTCCTCACTGCCACTCTCATTTTTAATCTCCTTTTCAGCAGTGGATTTTAGAGCAACACCCACTTTCTTGGGTGGCTCTTCATTTCTTTTAAGCTTCATCTCATAAGTTAGCAAGGAACCTATTAATTCATCTAAGGACAATGTGTGTGGATCCTTAGATTCCTCTATTGCTGTTACTTTAGCTTCCCATGACTTAGGTAAGCTATTTAAAATTTTCTTTACCATTTCAATGTTAGAATATATTTTTCCTAAGGATTTTAGTCCATTAATTACGTCTGTAAATCTAGTGAACATATCACTAATCGATTCTCCTTCCTTCATTCTAAAAAGCTCATAATCATGTGTGAGCATACCTACTTTTGTCTCCTTCACTTGGGTTGTACCCTCATGAGTTATTGCCAATTTATCCCATATTTGCTTGGCATTATCACACCCGGATACTCTATTATATTCATTAGGACCTAAAGCACAAAATAATGTGTGCATAGCTTTAGCATTTAGTTGTGCACATTTAATGTCATTAGAATCCCATTCATCTTCTTCTTTGGGAATATCTCTTCCCTCTATTTTCTTTGTAGGGATTTGAGGTCCCTTAACTATAATTCTCCATACTTCATAGTCATTTGCTTGAATGAATAGCATCATCCTAGTCCTCCAATATGAATAATGTTCACCATTGAACATGGGAGGTCTAACCGTGGAGTGCCCCTCTCCTATCAAACTAGTTGCTACATTGGTAAGAGCCATTTGATCGTTTTCTAACTCTTAGGAAGTTATTCCTACGTGATTAAAGAGTCCTAGCTCTGATACCAATTGTTGGCTCTAGAGAGGGGGGGTGAATCGGTTTTCTAACAACTATGGCAGATTTTAAATTAATCACAATTTAAACACAAAAATGATAATGAATAAAACAGTGCAATATAACAATTTAATGCAGAGAGAAGGGAAGAGAAACAAACACAGTCACTTATAGAGGTTCGGCCAACTCTTGCCTACGTCCTCTCTCCTTGACCTTCTTGTCAAGTGCTTTCTTTCTCTCTTTCAATAGAGCTTACAAATTTCCTTTTACAGGTTAAGGAATAACCTCTCTACCTTTATCAAAACAGAAAGGTATTCAGCCTCTTACAACTTTCACTCACAGAGGAACAATCCTCTTCTCTTTTAAGGTAAGACTGAATACAATAAGTAGCTTTTAAGAGGTAGGACAAATGTATCTATTTGCACTTAAGCTTTTACAACAATTCTCAATAAATGAGCAATAGAGACACAAGGAATAATGGAATTAAAGCTTTTGAATGTTTGGAATGTGCAGCAATAGTCTCTCTCTTTTCTTTGTCTTCAATGCTTGGTTATATACTGAAGGTTGGGTAGTTGGAGCATTAAATGCAGTTTTTCCCGTTGAGATTTGAAGAAAATAGCCGTTGGGAACCTCCAGTGGTCAGACAGATCGATCTCCTATCTTGGCCAGATCGATCTCCTAGTTTTAAATCCTGCAATGACAAAGCACAAATACACAGGGAGATCGATCTCATACATTACCAGATCGATCTGTTAGTTTGAATAGGCAGAGGCAGATCGATCTGTCGAATAGGCAGATCGATCTCCTATCCTCTCTGTTTGAGGCAAGATCGATCTCTCAATACACCAGATCGATCTCTTAAGCTCACTGACTTTGAGCAGATCGATCTCTTCCTTACCAGATCGATCTCCTAAGTTCTCTGACTTAGAGGAGATCGATCTCTTAACCCTGGCAGATCGATCTCTTTTTACCTTAAACCCTTTACACCGTTTTAAGGCTTGCCAGATCGATCTCTTCCATCATGAGATCGATCTCTCATCAAGTATAAACCCAGGAGATCGATCTCTCATACCCCAGATCGATCTCTCATCAGCAGAACTCTAAGTTCTGATTCTGATATCTTCTAAACATGTTTGTATACCATTTTAATATTATTGTATTAACTTGTTTTGTCATTTCAAAATACATTAACTCAACACATAGTATAGTGCATGTGACTATTTGGTAAGGTATGCATGTGACTTGATTCATGAACAATCATTGATGGTATGCATCAACATATTGTTGACAACCATGACATTGTGAGTGTGGTACTCAATGTTTACTGTATTGGTTCAAGGTATTCTAAGGCATGGATTCATGAGCTTTAAAAGTTATGCATTGATTTATAAATGCAGATTGAAAGCTTTTCGATCTCTTGATGCATGTTTTGAAATATAGTGGCATGATAAGGGCTTAAATTGCTATATTAATATTATCTAATAAATTTTTTTTTTTACTTTTATATTGAGTTTTAAAGTAATATGTAACGTTCTTTTAATGTTATAGACATTGAAAATAAGCTTATGAGAGAAAATGAAGCTAAAAGAACATTTTTTTTTGCACTTTTGGCATTTTCAGACTAATATGGGTATTTTGGTATGTAACAACCCAAATTTCCACACAATTTTATTGGGCTACAAGTCGATATTATGTCAAAACAATACTTAGTTTGATTAATTTTTTTTCTTAGTAACAATTTAAACAAAATATATTCACATTTCCCATACACATCTCGTATGCATTACTGTACTTATAAAAATTTTAGATATAAAAGAATTTCTTACAATTGGGTATACCTTTGATGTAGAAATATGCTTCGCAAAATCATAACTGTGCAGAATGTTTTACTAACGAAAGCGATCTCAGCTACAGAGAGACTTTGTGGAGGAAAGTAAGGGAGTGAGCTCAACATGTTCAGTAAGAAAAACACGTGGCAAGTAGATAAATACACTATCTATATACTTATGCCACAAATGAGTTTCTCGTAAAATATACTAAATTTTCAGTTCAATAAAATTAAAAATGGAAATCCAAAAATAGTATCTTCACAGTTTACTGTAACAATTTCACAATTTCGAAACTTCAAATAGTGAAATACACAGTTTCAAATCACAACACAATTCACATTTTCATTTCAGAAATTTCAGATAGACGAGACAAGGCATTTCACACTATATCAGATACCAGAAGTGACTATTGGCGGATGTCGGTGACTTCGGGTAATTCACGAGCCAGGTGTGTCGGGATGTCAGGTGCCGTAGGAGTGATCAGTTGCCTAAATGGCTCACACAGTACAATATTTTCTAGTAACATGGTACATCGTACACATATGCACACAGCATAGTACATCGTACTCCATTGACCTCAGTATCATTCACCATTCAGTATAATTTCACTATTCATAATTTCATATGATTTCATTGTTGCCTTTTTACCTCAAATCACGTGCAAGCAGGTAGTGCAAGATGACACAGCAATACACGCCTGACAGACACGGTTTAACATCAAAACGCTTTAAATCACGTGCAAGCAGGTAGTGCAAGATCACACAGCAATACATGCCTGACTGACACAATTTTAATCTCAAATACTTTTAATCTCGTTTCAGCTCATAAAATAGAGTAAAATGGGCTGATCTTGCCTTTTTTCACAAAATACGATTTTTCAATATAATTTCGAAATTTTTAGATTTTTCACAAATAATTTTAAAACTACTTAAATATTTATTTAAATAGGCTCGATAATATTATACCGGAAATTAGGCTGTTTTTACGGAGTTTTAAAACTTTTCTTTAAATTCCATAGCGTAAAATCGGCCTAAGGATTTCTATAATTCAGGCGACAAAAAATTTCTATTCTAAAGTTTGCAGTCTCAAATACCCAGAAAATATACGCAGATATTTTTAACAATTCACGAATATTTTTCTACAGTATAAATACGGCCTAAATTTATATCTAAAAAGCATTAGAAAAATATGTGTAATTTATATCTAGCAGCACACAAAATTTTCCTTACCTCAATGTTTGTCCATAGTCTTCGATTGTCTCAACTTAGCGAGTCAACGGATACAGTGTACTCAGGTTATTTTCGTCGAAACCCGCTTTTCCCGGGTTCCCAATTTTTCTATATGCCTTCTTTCCTTATCTTCCAAGATTTTATTTATTTATATATACATATATATATATATATATTTATATATGTATATAAAATCTCATATTTATATAAAAATATATCTAGATATTTCCTTCTTCTTCATTTTTTTTGAATTTTCCCACCAAAACATTTTCTTTTCTTATTCTTTCAGGGCTACTGTTCATTTCTTTTTTTTTTTCTTCTCTATTTCTAGATTTTCGGCATCGTTTTCAACATCACCGGCTGCCATCTCCTCCTTTATCGTTCTCGGTTTCGCTGCCCTTCATCGTCCACTTCCGACCACCATCATCACTCCCCGTCTCAGCTATCCTCCACCTAATTCTTGCCAGCCCCGGTGTCCTCTGTTAGCCTTTGCTATTTCGGTCTTCTACTGTTCCTCCGTTTTCCAACTTTCCTACGTCTTCCTCTGCTCTTGCTCGATGCCTAGCTCCCACTACCCCTGTTTTCGATTCTCCGCAGCTCTCGGGTCCTTCTAACAGCCAACCTCTCCCTCATCTCTTTTGCTTCAATTACAGAGGATGAGACTCCCTTGTCCGTCTACTGTTTCAACTGGGTATTTCGCCTTTGCTTCAACCAGCAGTCCAATCATCCTTAGCTCAGTCCTCCTCTTCTCCTTCTCGTGCGCCAATCCTCGCTCGGTTTCATGCTCCAGCCTTTTGTTTACTGCCCTCCACTGCTCTTCATCATTTCTTTCGATAGCCTGAAGAAGTTGGAGTAAACGGAGAAGCCTCGATTTTCAGACTTTGCTGCTCTCAGATTATCTCTTCTTTTATCTCTTTCTCATTCAGTCTCGGTTCATCTCAATTCATGCTTTCAGGTACGTATATACTCACATACATCCAACAATTTTAGGGCATGGTTATTACCATCTTCTCTATTTCCTTGTCTTCTCTCATGTATGAATTACATGGCAAAAGACGTGGAGAGGGGCGTGATGGACAGGGGTTGGATAGTGTGAGGGTGGATGTGTGCAGGTGAGTCGGTGAGCAGGGCGTGGGTGCTTCGGTTTCAATAACATTTCCTACCTTTCCTCTACCAAACTGGTCAGTTTCAGCCATCACCAATCCGTCTCCCGTATCTCATGTCCGCTTTAGTTTGTAGTCACTTCCACCTCCATGTTTACTGTTTTCGGCTCCTTTTACGTTTTCTTGTTCCATTTTCCACTGCCAACGACTCCATCCCTTATCCTTTCATGTACTATAATATATATTTCATTTTGTCGTTCACCCATCATTCACTACTTTGCTTTACTTCTTTCTTCAATTTCCTTAACCGTAACTATCCTTGGGATTTGCTTTATTGTTTTGAAGCCAATCCATAGTTTGTACATATATTTATATATGTAAATTTATACATACACTTTTAGATGTACTGCAACATATATATATATATATATATATATATATATATATACACCTTGTTTCCTTATTCATAGTTATAGTATAAATATATATATATATATATATATATATATATATATATATTTGTATTCCTTATATTTGCATAATATATACTTGGATATATTTTTGTCTCCACTCTTGTACATACTTATGTATTCATACATCCGCTTTTATATACTTTTGCAATTGTATCCTATTTATTCATGTCTACATCTATACTTGTGCGTATAATTATAAGTATATACCTGAATATATATATGTACTCATACATATATTTTACATATGCATGCCTTCATTCTTTACTTTAAATATTTAATTAATTAAATCCTCATCGGTTCTTCATATTACCAGTGGTTAAATCGTTATTCATTGACAAGCCAAGTACATGAAAATTTTACGATATTTACATTCTCCCCACCTTGGAAAATTTGGTCCACAAATTTAAGATTACATCAGTCCTAAAAAATATGTGGGTATTTCTCTCACATTAAACTTTTCAATTCCCACGTGGCCTTTTTCAAGGTGTGGTACTGCCACAAAACCCTGACTAGAGGAATTGTCTTAGACAGTAACACTTTCTCTTTCCTATCCAGTATCTGAATCGGCTTCTTTACATACGTCATATCCTCCTTCAACTCCAGCAGTTCATACTTAATCATATGCGTTAGATCTGGATGATACTTGCGAAGCATTAAAGCGTGAAAAACGCTGTGGGTACTCGATAAATCTGGCGGCAACGCCAATCTATTAGCTTTATCTCCCACTCGGTCTAAGATCTCGAAAGGTGCAATATACGGGGACTTAACTTTTCTTTCTTCCCTAAACCTCATTGTACCTTGAGAAGGTGAGATTTCAAAAACACTGAATCTTCTACTGAAGATTCCAAAGGTCTTAGTCCTTGGTTAGCGTAACTCTTTTGCCTATTCTGGGCTGTCCTCCACCTCTCACATTGATTGTACATTCTCAGAAACTTGCTTAACCAAATTGGGAGCAAATATTTTTCTTTCGCCCCCTTCTTCCTACCCAATATGTGGTCGACACCTTTGACTATACAACGCTTCATACGGTGTCATTTCGATATTTGAGTGATAACTGTTATTGTATACGAATTCTGCTAATGACCAATGGTCCTTCCAGGAGCCTTTAAATTCCTGAACACATGCTCCCAATTTCGTATTGGCATGGAAAAAGGTGGTAATAGTCTCATTAGCTTCTGGTACTTTACATTAACCTGCTAACATATGAGACATTTAATCCCAATTTCAATTATTTCTCTTATTGTACTTGATTGCCAATGTACTTCCACGAGATTTGATAAGTCTTTACTACTCTCCGGATTCAAAGTATATCTCTATAAATGAGTTTCTGACTACATCAATTTCTTTAACTATAGATTATTTGGTACACAATTTTATTTTTAAATCTCAATAAATTATCAGTATCAATACTCAAGCTAGTTGCAGTACACATTTGGGTCTAATTAGCTACATCAATATGGTACTTATCAATACGCTGAGCTTGCTGGATTCGATCAATCAAGTCTAGTTTTCCACTCTCAAGCTTGCTACCATGAAATAAATGTCAGTATCGAAAAGGAACCACATCCAGTTGAGGTTCACTAAATATTTCAATAATTCATGTCCTTGACCAATATACATAACGCCATCTTGAGATCACTTCTGCTTAAAGCACTAACTCGAGTCATTCCACTTTTCTTGTATTTGACAGCTTTTGTAAAATTTAATACTTAAACCTTCATGATCAGTAGAATTTCATAATTCTTCATCGCACAAGTAATGGTATCCTGACTTCAAACGCGAATATTACGACTGTCAATTTCAATTTATGGGTTATGGGTACTTCTAGACACTGTCCAGTCTCTCAGGCGGGAAGATATTTTGAAATACCTTTATTACCAATCAAACGTGACCACATAGCTAGTTATGGATATAAGGGTTCAAGGTTCACTCTCAATAAGAAGTAGGATACCAAAATTTATCAGTATTCTCATTTATCCTTGATCGTAATTCATTTTCAGTTCATATCACTTTATCTGAATCACTTCACATATCAGAGATATTCTTACCCTGTATACGCCTTTTATTCCAATATAATTTGCATTCAAAATTTATCACACTTCAACGCTTGTCTCATTTCGTTTATCAATTATAATGAAATCATTTTCTTACTCAAATTGAGTCTCATATTCAAAACGTAAGCATATACAATCATCAATCCTTAGATTCGATACGTAATTCATATTCCAAAGTCTCTTTATATCTCAATCTCTGAATCATCTTAATAGTATCAGGTCCTTCCCGCTGGTCTATAACCTCTGTTTTGGGAGAATCTAATTAACTTCCATTTTTGATACAAAACGACCCAAAAGACTTCAAGTCTCCTTAAAAATTAACGCCAATACACTTCAAAGTTGATCACCTGGTTCGATAATCTCCTTTCATGTGGTCCTTGTAATTGCCTTTTTTCTAGCATTTCTAATTCAATCAAAGTCACTGAGTACAATGGTCTGAATAATTAATTCGATACTAGGTGCTAAGTCAGTTTCAGAACTTCACATTTCGATTAGTGGTAACTCTGACAGATCATCTAAGTATGTGTCGAAAAATTCTATGTCTACAAAGTTGTCTCTTTACTCCGAACACACCCTATTTTTTTTAGTCATGTAAGCAGTGTGACCTTTAAGTTCCATTTATATAGCTCGTTCCTTAATTCGTCCTTTCAGATACAGTGACTCTGTTCTTTCACTATCAGTCTTTCTTTAGTAGACGTCTCTTCTGTCACTCTCTTTACCTTTGCTCTTTCTTGGTAACCTCGATAGTATATATCTCATATTCTCATAGTTGCGTCTTGCGCATTGCTTTCTCAAAATAATATCCAATGGTGCTAACTTAGCTCGATTGAGGATCCCAGTACCTCCTATGAGTTTTCTAGACTTCCTCTATTTCACATCTCTACTTATTCGGATTATACTTCTTAAAAAACCATAAATTTAGTTTCATATTCATTCTCAGACTTGTTACTTTACGCCCGATTTGATCATTTTATCTATAATTGTCATCAGTCTAAGAGCTTCCAGAAACATATCCATGTAATTCTCTGATGTCGGCTCTTAGATTAAATCGGGGAACTTCCCTCCGAGCTCGACTTTCCATTTCGATACTGATGCTATAAAGGCTACTTTCTTTATAGTAGCGAACTCTGAAAATCTGTGTAGCTTCTCCAATTCCTTAACACAAAAGTTGCAAAAACAACTTTCTCGATAGAGTTACTTCTAAAATTATCAAACTTTTCTATCTCATTCATCCAACCCTTCGAATTACTGAATTCTTAACTGTTGAGTTAATGTATTTTGAAATGACAAAACAAGTTAATTCAATAATGTTAAGATGATATACAAACATGTTTAGAGGTGATTAGTACCAGAACTTAGAGTTCTGCTGATGAGAGATCGATCTGGGGTATGAGAGATCAATCTCCTGGGCTTTTACTTGATGAGAGATCGATCTCATGAAGTAAGAGATCGATCTGCCTAGCCTTAAAATGTTGTAAAGGGATTAAGGTAAAATGAGATCGATCTGCAAGGGTTAAGAGATCGATCTGGCTAAAGCTAGAGTTGAGAGATCGATCTGGTCTAGGAAGAGATCGATCTCCCTTAAGAGCTTAAGACTATAGATCGATCTGAGAGATCGATCCACACTCAAAGTCAGAGAACTTATGAGATCGATCTGGTAAGGAAGAGATCGATCTTCTCAAAGTCAGAGAGCTAAAGAGATCGATCTGTGTTGTTGAGAGATCGATCTCCTCTCTACGAGATTGCATGGAAGATCGATCTGGAGATCGATCTTGCCTCAAACAGAGAGACTAGGAGATCGATCTGCCTATTCGACAGATCGATCTGCCGCATTATTTTCAAACTAACAGATCGATCTGCTAACCTATGAGATCGATCTCCTTGTGTATTTGTGCTTCAATCTTGCAGGATTTATAACTAAGAGATCGATCTGGCCAAGAAGGCAGATCGATCTGGCACTCTACTGGAGGTACCCAACGGCTAGTTTCTGCAAAACACAACGGGAATAATAGCATTTAATGCTCCAACTACCAATCCTTCAGTATTTAACCAAGCATTGAAGACAAAGAGAATAGAGACACTATTGCTGTATATTCCAAACATTCTCAAGCTTTAATTCTTTCATTCTTTGTGTCCCTATTGCTCATTCATTGAGAATCATTGTAAAAGCTTAAGTGCAAAAAGCCACATTTGTCCTACCACTTTAAAGCCTTATATTGTATTCAGTCTTATCTTAAAAGAGAAGAGGATTGTTCCTCAGTGAGAGTAAATTGTAAGAGGCTGAATACTTTTTCTGTATTGCTAAGGGTAGAGAGGTTATTCCTTAACCTGCAAAAGGAACCTTGTAAGCTCTATTGAAAGAGAGAAAGAAAGCACTTGACAAGAAGGTCAAGGAGAGAGGACGTAGGCAAGAGTTTGGCCGAACCTCTATAAACGATTGTGTTTGTTTCTCTCTTCCCTACTTTGCATTAAATTGTTATATTGCACTATATTGCTCATTATCATTTGTGATTAAATTGTGATTAATTTTTAATTTGCCATAATTGTTAGAAAACCGATTCACCCCCCCTTTCGGTAGAGCCAACAATTGGTATCAGAGCTAGGACTCTTTAATCACATAGAACAACTTCCTAAGAGTTAGAAAACGATCAAATGGCTCTTAACAATGTAGCAACTAGTTTGATAGGAGAGGGGCACTCCACGGTTAGACCTCCCATGTTCAATGGTGAACATTATTCGTATTGGAGGACTAGGATGATGCTATTCATTCAAGCAAATGACTATGAAGTATGGAGAATTATAGTTAAGGGACCTCAAATCCCTACAAAGAAAATAGAGGGAAGAGATATCCCCAAAGAAGAAGATGAATGGGATTCTAATGACATTAAATGTGCACAGCTAAATGCTAAAGCTATGCACACATTATTTTGTGCTTTAGGTCCTAATGAATATAATAGAGTCTCCGGGTGTGATAATGCCAAGCAAATATGGGATAAATTGGCAATAACTCATGAGGGTACAACCCAAGTGAAGGAGACAAAAGTAGGTATGCTCACACATGATTATGAGCTTTTTAGGATGAAGGAAGGAGAATCGATTAGTGATATGTTCACTAGATTTACAGACGTAATTAATGGACTAAAATCCTTAGGAAAAATATATTCTAACATTGAAATGGTAAAGAAAATTTTAAATAGCTTACCTAAATCATGGGAAGCTAAAGTGACGGCAATTGAGGAATCTAAGGATCCTCACACATTGTGTCTAGATGAATTGATAGGATCTTTGCTCACTTATGAGATGAAACTTAAAAGAAATGAAGAGCCACCCAAGAAAGTGGGTGTTGCTCTAAAATCCACTGCTCAAGAGGAGATTAAAAATCAGAGTGAGAGTGAGGAGGATATTGAGATGGCAATGTTTGCCAAAAGATTCAACAAATTCATGAGAATGAAAGCTAGTAGTAATAATAGGAGAAACAATAGGAGAGAACAAGAGGAAGTAGGTAGAAAAGACTCTATTGTGTGTTATGAATGTAAAAAACCTGGACACATAAAATTTAACTGCCCTCTTCTCAAAAGATCTAATGATAGGTTTCATAAAAAGAAGGCAATGGTAGCAACATGGAGTGACAGTGACTGCTCCGATGATGAATCAAATGAGGACATTGCCAACCTATGCTTCATGGCTATTGATGATGATCAAAAGGTAACATCTAATCTCAATGAATACTCTTTTGATGAATTGCAAGATGCATTTAATGAACTTGCATTAGAGTATGAATGTATGAGCATGAAGTATAAAAAGTTAATATCTAAATTAAAAAGGGAAAATGAGATAATGTTAAAAGATAAATTGGAATATGAGAAGAAACTAGAGATTTCAAATCTAGAAATTTGTGATCTTAAGGAGAAAAATAGCAATCTACATAACTCCTTTAATAGATTTCACATGGGGCAACAAAAGCTAGATAGCATGTTAGAAACCCAAAGGGCATTTTTTGACAAAAATGGCTTAGGGTATAATGCACAAAGTAGGGAGACCCATCTTAAGAGTTTTATTGCTAGGAAGAGCATGAATAAACCTGCAATTACTTGTTCATATTGTAATAAGAAGGGACATAAGTCACATTATTGCAATATAAAGATGAGGAATCTTAAAGGGAAAATTGTAAAAAGGATATGGATTCCAAAAGAGGTAATTCATTCCAAGGACTGCAATGCATTAGCAAAATGGATCCCAATGGGATCAAGAATTGCATTTACTAACCTCCAAGGACCCAAGAGAATTTGGGTACCTAAGACTTGAGTGTGTTTATTTTTTTGTTGTAGGTGATTGAGCATAGCCACAAAGCTAAAACAAAAGAAGCTTGGTACTTAGATAGTGGATGCTCAAGGCACATGACGGGTGATAAAAGCCATTTCAATTCCTTCAAATCGAAAATTGATGGAGAAGTCACTTTTGGGGACAACTCCAAAGGCCAAGTGGAAGGAAGTGGCTCAATAGGGAATGATCATTTCTCTTTAGAAAAAGTATTACTTGTTAGGGGTCTAAAGCATAACTTACTAAGCATTAGTCAACTTTGTGACAAAGGTTACAAAGTAATTTTTGATTGCATGAAATGTAATGTTATAGATCCTAAGTCAAATAAAATTCTTCTTCTAGGTCATAGGCAAGGTAACATATATATAGTCTACCTTAATGAACTCAAAAATGAAAACATATGCTTAATGGTAGATAACAAAAAAGAATCTTGGTTATGGCATAGAAGACTAGGTCATGCTAGCATGCATGTGCTATCTAAATTAGCTAGAAAGGATTTAGTTATAGGCTTACCCAAAATATCCTTTGATCATGAAGAAATATGTGAAGCTTGTGTCAAAGGAAAACACAAGAGGACAACTTTTAAGCCTAAGAATAGTGTATCCACCACTAGGCCTCTTCAATTACTGCATTTAGACTTGTTTGGACCAACTAGAACCACTAGCCTAGGTGGGAAACACTATGGTTTTGTAATAGTTGATGATTACACTAGATACACTTGGGTGTTCTTTTTGAGAGTAAAAAATGAAGCCTTAGAGAAATTCATAACTTACTCAAAGGTGACTCAAAATGAAAAAGGATATACAATAACAAGCATTAGAAGTGATCATGGCAAAGAATTTGAAAATATAGGATTTGATGAGTATTGCAATGATCAAGGAATTAGCCATAATTTTTCAGCCCCTAGGACACCACAACAAAATGGTGTAGTTGAGAGAAGAAATAGAACTTTGGAAGAGATGGCTAGGACCATGTTATGTGAAAATAACTTGCCAAAGTACTTTTGGGCTGAAGCTATAAACACATCATGTTATATAATTAATAGAGCTATGATAAGACCCATGCTAAAGAAAACTCCTTATGAGCTCTACAAAGGCAAGAAGCCTAACATTAGTTACTTCCATCCTTTTGGCTGCAAATGCTTTGTTCTAAATAATGGAAAAGATAACTTAGGAAAATCTGATGCCAAGAGTGATGAGGGAATATTTCTAGGATATTCATTGAATTCAAAGGCCTTTAGAATATATAACAAAAGAACATTAGTGGTTGAAGAGTCTATTCATGTTATATTTGATGAATCAAATAATATATCTAAAGATTCAACCAATGATGAAAATGTTGGAATATTTGATGAAGGCTTAGAAGATGAAGAAGAAATAGAGGTTTTAGAAAGAGAGCCTAGAGCACCAAGAGAGTTAGGATATGTAAAAGATTGTGAAATAGTAGGAGATCCAACTCTTGGAGTTAGAACTAGATCATCCCTAAGGAATATGTGCCAATATATAGCCTTTGTATCTCAAATTGAGCCTAGGAATGTCAATGAAGCCTTAGAAGACAATAGTTGGTTCCTAGCAATGCAAGAAGAATTAAATCAATTTGAGAGAAGCAAAGTATGGAAACTAGTTCCTAGGCCTAGTGATCACTCAATAATTGGAACCAAATGGATATTCAAGAACAAAATGGATGAAAATAGTGTGATCACAAGGAATAAGGCTAGGCTAGTTGCTCAAGGCTATAGACAAGAGGAAGGCATAGACTATGATGAAACATATGCTCCGGTAGCTAGATTAGAGGCAATAAGAATGTTACTTGCCTTTGCATGTTATAAAAACTTCAAGTTATATCAAATGGATGTAAAGAGTGCATTCTTAAATGGTTTTATTAATGAAGAAGTATATGTTGAGCAACCTCCCGGATTTGAAAATCATGAATTTCCTGAACATGTTTTTAAATTATCTAAGGCACTTTATGGGTTAAAACAAGCTCCTAGAGCCTGGTATGAAAGGTTGTCAAAATTCTTAATAGACAAGGGATTTTCAAGAGGAAAAGTGGATACCACCTTATTCATTAAGAATAAAAATAAGGATTTATTAGTTGTACAAGTGTATGTAGATGATATTATTTTTGGTTCAACTAATGAGTCTTTATGCCAAGAGTTTGCTAAGATCATGCAAGGAGAATTTGAGATGAGCATGATGGGAGAACTCACATTCTTCTTGGGACTTCAAGTGAAGCAAACAAAAGCTGGAACCTTCATCAATCAAGCAAAGTATACTAAGGAATTGCTCAAGCGATTTGGAATGGACAATTGCAAACCTCAAGCCACTCCAATTGGCACCAACATCAAGCTTGATAAAGATGAAAGAGGTAAGTGTGTAGACACTAAACTCTATAGGTCTATGATAGGCTCATTGCTTTATTTAACTGCAAGTAGACCAGATATTTTGTTTAGTGTATGCCTTTGTGCTAGATTTCAATCCTCTCCTAAGGAATCACATCTATTGGCAACTAAGAGAATCTTTAGATACCTCAAAGACACTCCCTCACTAGGACTGTGGTACCCCAAGGACTCTACTTTTGCCCTTCATGCATTTTCAGATGCTGATTTTGGAGGCTGCAAAATAGATAGGAAAAGTACTTCAGGTACTTGCCAATTCTTAGGAAATAGGTTAATTTCTTGGTTCTCCAAGAAGCAAAACAGTGTAGCTCAGTCCACAACTGAAGCTGAGTATATAGCAGCTGGTAGTTGTAGTGCTCAAGTGTTGTGGATTAAACAACAAATGAGAGATTATGGTATTGACATGAAACAAGTGTCTATTAAATGTGATAATACCAGTGCCATTAATCTGTCTAAGAATCCTATTCAACACTCCAGAACCAAGCACATAGAAATTAGACATCATTTCCTTAGAGACCATGTACAAAAAGGGGATATAATTTTAGAGTACATTGACACTCTACATCAAATAGCTGATATATTCACCAAACCCCTTGATAGAGAAAGGTTCTGTATCCTTAGAGGTGAATTAGGACTCATGGATATGCCTTAGGACTTTCATGTTTTAAAAATCTTGGTTTCAAATTGATTTTAAACGAGTTTTTGCAAAGATTTTCTGGCAATGAGGATGCGAGATCGATCTCCTTGCAATATAGATCGATCTCCATACCTCCAACAAGCCTAAATCATCAAGGTTAAGCTAAGCAGATCGATCTTCTAACCATAAGATCGATCTCCTTACGTCTCTGTTTAAAGGCAGATCGATCTGTCCACACGACAGATCGATCTCTTCAAGCTTCCGCATTCTACAGATCGATCTTTGCATTTGGCAGATCGATCTGCCTAAGCCTCTGTTAAACGACAGATCGATCTGTGTGTAACAGATCGATCTCCTTAAGCCTCTGTTTGCGACCAGATCGATCTGGCCTTACGACAGATCGATCTCTATTGGATTCTGGAAATGACAGATCGATCTGTCGCCTCGACAGATCGATCTCCTGTGCCCTGGAGTATAAATACCCGCGTAAAATTCCCAAATTTCCCAAACCCAATATTCAAAATTCCCAAATTTCCCTCGCACTTCTTCCTTTGATTCGCGACCAGATCGATCTCTGTACGGTCCTCCTTGCGTCTCGGTGTCAAAATCCGGTATTGTAACCAACATTCTTTACTGATTTTCTCAAAATCTGTCTTCAATTTGTGTTCATTTTGATTCTAGGGCAAACCTAGGTCCTGTTTCATTGCTTTTCTCACTGTTGAATCTGTTTAGTGCAAATCTAGAGTCTAGAATCATGCCTAGGAAGTCAGTAGCAAACAAACCTCCTAGAACCACTGAGGCAGGTTCCTCATCACAACCTATTCCTCCACCTCCTGTCGCTTCCTTCAATCGGTGTTTTAAAACACCAGCAAAAAGAAAGCGATATGAGGAATACTTCTCAACTATGCCAATCAAGCATTGGCGCACTATCGATTTTTCGTTCCTCAATCGCATAGAGTTTCCCTATTTGTCAAAATTTGAGGAGTTTGGTTGGACGAACTTCTTGAAAATCAACACTCTTGTCCCTCCAAATCTCGTTCGCGCATTCTTTTCCAATGCCGAACTCGTTTATGACCCCGATGACACCTGCAAAATCCTTGCCTTCAAAACCTACGTCATGGGTCAATCCATTATAATTGACTCTGAAGTTCTAGCCAAAGTGTTTGATATACGCGATGAAGGCTTAACAAATGAGGATGAGGAAGTCTCCTTAGAGTTTGATCTCCCTGGGGACAAGGCGAGTGACCTGCCGATGCATCCTCGATTACTCCACCTCATAATTTCTTGGAACCTCCGACCTTTCGGTACTCGTCACTCTACCGTTAGGTTCTTAGATCGTTTTTGGCTCCATCACATTCACACCACAAGCCAAAAGCCTAACCTCCCTCACTTTATATACGAAGATTGGCTGAAGATTGTGCGTGGCCAAGCTACCACAATAGTTTTTCCACAACCAGTGGCTTATCTTCTCCACCGCCTTGGTATCAACTGCAGCGGCGAAACTGGCGAACTCCCCTCTCCCAAGAGCGTGCTTAACATTGGGACCCTCCATCATATGGGGTACTACAAAGACTTCCGGGGAGAGTGGACGAAAAAGAGGGATCAGCAACCTGCAGAGGCTATGGAGGAGGACCCCCCTGCTGAGCCAGTGCATCGACCTGCTGCACCAGCTCCGGAACCATCGGCTCCGCCCACTGCACCAACATCGTCTCCTGCTGAATTGGAGATGCTCATGACGATGGTGAATGACCTCAGTCAGCAGATGAAAGACGGCTTTGCCACTCAGCGGCGTATGATCGAGGATTTAACCCAAAGAGTGGATAAGATTCAAGAGACTCAAGAGGCGATGTTCGATGAGCTCCAAGTAACACGAACGCACGTTGAGAATCTTTTGGATCGTGATCCTCCCTCACAATAGGCATTAGGTGCTTTGATTTAGTGTAGTTACAACATTTTAAGCTACTTGATGTTATCTGTGAGAAATTTGCTTGAATGAAATGTGATTTGACTGGATATTGGGTGAGTTAATGACAATGTTGATTTTGAAATGCCATGAATCTTCTATTTTGTGTGTGATTGATATGACAAAAAGGGGGAGAAGAAGAAACATGTGTTGTGGTTGTGTTAAATGTTTTAAAAGAATGATTTAATTGAGGGGGAGTTAAGATTTAACTGAGGGGGAGCTAAGTCATTAACAAAGTCAAAAGCTCACAAAAAGGGGGAGTTTTGCAAATTCACTAAACATGTTTAATTGATGAGTTTTGTCATATCAAAAAGGGGGAGATTGTTGAGTTAATGTATTTTGAAATGACAAAACAAGTTAATTCAATAATGTTAAGATGATATACAAACATGTTTAGAGGTGATTAGTACCAGAACTTAGAGTTCTGCTGATGAGAGATCGATCTGGGGTATGAGAGATCGATCTCCTGGGCTTTTACTTGATGAGAGATCGATCTCATGAAGTAAGAGATCGATCTGCCTAGCCTTAAAACGTTGTAAAGGGATTAAGGTAAAATGAGATCGATCTGCAAGGGTTAAGAGATCGATCTGGCTAAAGCTAGAGTTGAGAGATCGATCTGGTCTAGGAAGAGATCGATCTTCCTTAAGAGCTTAAGACTATAGATCGATATGAGAGATCGATCCACACTCAAAGTCAGAGAACTTATGAGATCGATCTGGTAAGGAAGAGATCGATCTTCTCAAAGTCAGAGAGCTAAAGAGATCGATCTGTGTTGTTGAGAGATCGATCTCCTCTCTACGAGATTGCATGGAAGATCGATCTGGAGATCGATCTTGCCTCAAACAGAGAGACTAGGAGATCGATCTGCCTATTCGACAGATCGATCTGCCTCATTATTTTCAAACTAACAGATCGATCTGCTAACCTATGAGATCGATCTCCTTGTGTATTTGTGCTTCAATCTTGCAGGATTTATAACTAAGAGATCGATCTGGCCAAGAAGGCAGATCGATCTGGCACTCTACTGGAGGTACCCAACGACTAGTTTCTGCAAAACACAACGGGAATAATAGCATTTAATGCTCCAACTACCAATCCTTCAGTATTTAACCAAGCATTGAATACAGAATAGAGACACTATTGCTGTATATTCCAAACATTCTCAAGCTTTAATTCTTTCATTCTTTGTGTCCTTATTGCTCATTCATTGAGAATCATTGTAAAAGCTTAAGTGCAAAAAGCCACATTTGTCCTACCACTTTAAAGCCTTATATTGTATTCAGTCTTATCTTAAAAGAGAAGAGGATTGTTCCTCAGTGAGAGTAAATTGTAAGAGGCTGAAACTTTTTCTGTATTGCTAAGGGTAGAGAGGTTATTCCTTAACCTGCAAAAGGAACCTTGTAAGCTCTATTGAAAGAGAGAAAGAAAGCACTTGACAAGAAGGTCAAGGAGAGAGGACGTAGGCAAGAGTTTGGCCGAACCTCTATAAACGATTGTGTTTGTTTCTCTCTTCCCTACTTTGCATTAAATTGTTATATTGCACTATATTGCTCATTATCATTTGTGATTAAATTGTGATTAATTTTTAATTTGCCATAATTGTTAGAAAACCGATTCACCCCCCTCTCGGTAGAGCCAACATTAACCTTATTGAAAAATAGAGGCTTAAACTCCTGAAATTGCCCTAGTCTATTAAGTTCACAATCATACTCTAAGAATCCATGTAAGTTTTCCAATTTAATTTTTCAGTTTTCCATTGCAATTGGATTCTTGACTCCTGTATGTAATAGCATACTATCTTTTGAAATTAGCTCGGTCTTTCTCTCAGTCACACTTCAATCATTATCATTATCATTGTGCCATTATCACTTGATCAAACAATGCCATCATTATTTCCATGTCCCGCTCAAATTTTATGAAGCAGATACCAAAAATTTCCAGTGAAACTATAAGGTGTACACTCAGACAAGGGTTCACTACACTTCTCGGCCTATCTCTACGGCCTTGATGAATGGTTCATTTCCATTTGCCAATATGGTTGTAACACTAATCAGCTGTATCTATCAGTTTCCATTCATTCACTGACACAATTTTCAATAAAACTCAGCCAGGTATACCCGTTTGTATCTAAATAATGTACAGTAATGCTAAGGATGTGAATTTTTCAATTTTTTTACTCTAAATATCGACTCGTATCAGGCCTACCTGGCTCTGATACCACTTCTGTAACGACTCAAATTTCCACACAATTTGGTTGGGCTACCAGTCGATATTATGTCAAAACAATACTTAGTTTGATTAATTTTTTTCTTTTTTAACAACAATTTAAACAAAATTTATTCACATTCCCCATACACATCTCGTATGCATTACGATACTTATAAAAATTTTAGATACAAAAGAATTTCTTACAACTGGGTATACCTTCGATGCAGAAATATGCTTCGCGAAATCATAACTGTGTGGAATGCCTTACTAACGGAAGCGATCTCAGCTACAGAGGGACTCAGTGGAGGAAAGTAAGGGGGTGAGCTCAACATGCTCAGTAAGAAAAACACGTGGCAGGTAGATAAATACACTACCTATATACTTATGCCACAAATGAGTTTCTCGTAAAATATACTGAAAATTTTTCTGTTCAATAAAATTAGAAATGGAAATCCACAAATAGTATCTTCACAGTTTACTGTAACAATTTCATAATTTCGAAACTTCAAGTAGTGAAATACATAGTTTCAAATCACAACACAATTCACATTTTCATTTCAGAAATTTCAGATAGACGAAGCAAGGCATTTCACACTATATCATATATCAGAAGTGACTATTGGCTAATGTCGATGACTCCGGGTAATTCACGGGCTAGGTGTACCGGGATGTCAGGTGCCGTGGGAGTGGTCAGCTACCCAAACGGCTCACACAATACACTATTTTACAGTAACACGGTACATCGTACACACAAACACACAGCATGGTACATCGTACTCCATGGACCTCGACATCATTCACCATTCAGTATAATTTCACTATTAATAATTTCATATAATTTCACTATCGCATTTTTTACCTCAAATAACGTGCAAGCAGGTAGTGCAAGATCACACAACAATACACGCCTGACAGACACAGTTTTAACATCAAAACCCTTTAAATCACGTGCAAGCAGGTAGTGCAAGATCACACAACAATATACACCTGACTGGCACAGTTTTAACCTTAAATACTTTTAATCTCGTTTCAGCTCATAAAATATAGTAAAAGGGGTTGATCTTGTCATTTTTTCACCAAACATGATTTTTCAGTATAATTTCGAAATTTGTAGAGTTTTCACAAATAATTTTAAAATTACTCAAATATTTATTTAAATAGTCTCGATAATACTATATCGAAAATCAAGCTATTTTTACGGAGTTTTAAAACTCTTCCTTAAATTCCACAGTGTAAAATTGGCCTAAGGTTTTCTATAATTCAGGCGACTAAAAATTTCTATTTTAAAGTTCGCAGTCTCAAATACCCAGAAAATATACGCAAATATTTTTAACAATTCATGAATATTTTTGTGCAATAGAAATACAGCCTAAATTTATATCTACAAAGTATCAGAAAAATACGTGTAATTTATATCTAGCAATACACAAAATTTTTCTTACCTCAATGTTTGTTCGTAGTCTTCGATTGTCTCAACGTAGCGAGTCGACAGGTCCGATCCACTTGCGTTATTTTCGTCGAAACTCCTTTTTATCGGGTCCCAATTTTTCTTTGTGTCTTCTTTCCTTATCACCCAAGATTTTATTTATTTATATATACATATATATTTATATAAATATGCATATAAAATCTCATATTTATATAAAAATATATCTAAATATTTCCTTCTTTTTTTTTAATCTTCCCGCCAAAACATCTCTTTTCTTCTTCTTTCACAGCTACTGTTCTTTTCTTTTTTTTCTTCTCTGTTTCCAGATTTTCGGCATCGTTTCTTAGCATCACCGGCTGCCATTTCCTCCTTCATCGTTCCCGGTTTCGCTGCCCTTCATCGTCCACTTCCGGCCACCATCATCACTCCCCGTCTCGACCATACTTTTCCGGATTCTTGCCAGCCCCGGTGTCCCCTGTTAGCCTCTGTTGTTTCGGTCCTCTATTGTTGCTCCATTTTCCAGCTTTCCTACGTCTTCCTCCGCTCCTGCTCGATGCCCAGCTCCCACTGCCCCTGTTTTCGGTTCTTCGCAGCTCTCGGGACATTCCAACAGCCAACCTCTCGCTCGTCTCTTTTGCTTCAATTACAGAGGACGACACTCCCCTGTCCGTCTACTGTTTCAGCTGGGTCTTCCGCCTCTGCTTCATCTAGCAATCCAATCATCCTTAGCTCAGTCCTCCTCTTCTCCTTCTCGTGCGCCAATGCTCGCTCGGTTTCATGCTCCAGCCTTCTGTTTACTGCCCTCCACTGCTCTTCATCATTTCTTTCTTTCTTTCGACAACCTGAAGAAGTTGGAGCAAATGGAGAAGCCTCGATTTTCAGACGTTGCTGCTCTCGGTTTCTCTCTTCTTTTATCTTTTTTCTCATTCAGCGATTCATCTCAATTCATGCTTTCAGGTACGTATATATATACTCACATACATCCAATAATTTCAGGGCATGATTATTGCCATCTTCTCTCTTTCCTTATCTTCTCCCATGTATGGATTACATGGCAGAAGACGTGGTGAGGGGCGTGATGGACAAGGGTCGGATAGTGTGAGGGTGGATGTGTGCAGGTGAGTCGGTGAGCAAGGCGTGGGTGCTTCGGTTTCAATAACATTTCCTACCTTTCCTCTACCAAACTAGTCAGTTTCCAGCCATCACCAACCCGTCTCCCCTATCTCCTGTCCGCTTCAGTTTGTAGTCACTTCGACCTCCTTGTTTACAGTTTTCGGCTCCTTTCACGTTTTCTTGTTCCATTTTCCACTGACAGCCACTCCATCCCTTATCCTTTCATGTACTATAATATATATTTCCTTCCGTCGTTCACCCATCATTCACTACCCTTCTTTACTTCTTTCTTCTATTTCCTTAACCGTAGCTATCCTCGAGATTGGCTTCATTGTTTTGAAGCCAATCCATAGTTTGTACATATATTTATATATGTAAATTTATACATACACTTTTAGATGTACTGCAACATATATATACCTTATTTCCTTATTCATAGTTATAGTATATATATATATATGTATATATATATATATATATATATATATATATATATGTATTCCTTATATTTGCATAATATATACTTGGATATATTGTTGTCTTCACTCTTGTACATACTTATGTATTCATACATCCTCTTTTATATACTTTTGCAATTGTATCCTATTTATTCACGTTTACATCTATACTTGTGCGTATAATTATAAGTATATACCTGAATATATATATATATGTACTCATACATATATTTTACATATGTATGCCTTCATTCTTTACTTGAAATATTTAATTAATTAAATCCTCCTCGGTTCTTCATATTACTAGTGGTTAAATCGTTATTCAATGATAAGCCAAGGACATGAAAATTATATGGTATTTACATGGTAATTTTACCTCGATTGACATTTTTTTAGAAAAAGTGAGCTCAATCAAAGTTGTAGAGGACTTCTCAAGCTTTCTAGAATGTCCAAGATCATCTAAATCGTTTGGTAGGTCAAAAGTCTTTGCAAATTCAGCACTAAATTAAGAAAGTCAAAGTCCTAATTAAAGTGGGATTGCTATAAGGATAATTGAAGAAAATAATTAAATCCTTTTTGGAAGATATTTGCTAGAAAAGAAGACTTTAATGAGTTAGCAAAGAAGAATTGGAAACCAAGTCTACAATTGAAGAGTAATTATTAGATTAATATTAGTAATTAGAATTCTAGTCACATTGTAATTGGCTTTTTACTCCAGCTAGGATTAAGATTGTTCGCTTACTATATAAAGAGACCATAGGCTGGCCATAAAAATCATTAGTTGGCCTTGTTTTATTTTTATAAAATTATTCAACTCTTGTTTTATTTTATAAAAAGCTTTGCTTTTAAATAATTCTTATTGTGGCCGATTGCTTTATTTTCTTTAATAATTGTTTAATTTGATTTCTTCTTTATTATCTTAAGTGCCGATTGCTATAGTTTGATTTATATTACATGTTTGCATGTTATCTTCTTCTTAGTTTGCATTATTAGCCAATTACCATAGTCTTGAAAAGTAAGGCATCAATTTCTTTTATTTTACTTTCTAAAGTTGCGATTTCCTTTATATTACATGCTAGTTTGTTTCTTTACTTATTAGCTTGCTTTCTTTGTTAGGATTTTGCATTTAGATTAACTGTTTTGCATGTTTACATGTTCTTTGGCATAAAATAAAATACAAAACCGATTGTTTGCATAATAATTTGATATTTTTATTTTCTTGCATCTTGCTTAGTTTAATTACATAATCTTCTAGCATATTACAATTGCGTCAATAGTATAGCATCTCTTACTATTGTCGCATACCATAGTAAATATATAGGTTTCGTTTCTTGTATGCTTTTATAAAGTTGTGTTTTCTTTGTACTTTTAGTTTTTTGTGTTTCTTTCATTATTTGCATGATATTTATGGTTAGTTGTCTAATTTGGTTGGTATGCTTTTTTGATTGAATCTTGATTGCATGATGTTGTGAGAATATAATCTAATAATATATTATTGGTTAAGTATATAAGGTTTTCCATAGCATATTACCATGATTGTTAGTTTAATTAAATAGGTCGCGAACTATTAAGTTAAATTTAATAATCTACTGCATGATTAAGAACTTAAGTCTGTAAGTGCTTTTGTTTAAAATCACCTAAAACTAGAAGAAAATCTAAGTTTAGTCTAAATGAATTGAGCTTATGTCACGACCCCTTTTATCCTTTTTATCCGAAAATCGCTATAAATTTTTCACTTTTTTTTTCTTTTCCTTACCCGGTCGCGAACATTTTTACCACTACACAGTTGGGCCGTGAGTTAATAATAATCATCATTTTTCATTCATTTCCAATAAATCAAAAGCCATGTCATACAATTAAAAGTTAAGTTATACACTTATACAAGACATGTTGACTGACATTTACATCCCCCATATCACAATTCAAAATTATTACTGTGCCTTTACATATTTGATACAAAAAGAATCCCTGTGTGTATACCTCTGAGTGATGGAGAGTAGCAGATGTCCCAACAATAACGCCTCAGTCCTCACTGGGCTACTATCTACCTTCTGTAGAAGGGGGAGGGGGGGGGTAGAGGGATGAGCAACCATACGCTCAGTAAGGCAATAATGCAAGCATGGTAGATAACTACTCTAACTACATGCCGATAATTTCATGACATAAATAATTTATAGTCGGAGCATGAGGAAATAAAACTATGCCGCATGTATATACATATATCATGTACTAAAACATGGAAAACATGCATATAAAACATGGTACAATCATCATGTAAAACCTCACATGCTCATCATCATCAAAATTCATCATAAAAGAGAAATTCATTAAGAAACATCCTTTAAGATTTCTCATTTCTCAAAACACATCGGATTTCATCACAAACAAGATATCATTTCTTTACACAAAATCCCACAAGGCTCGACTTCGTCCTCAGGTCTTCCCTGGACAATCACAATCACAATCACACTCAGTATGTAAAACCATGTGGTACTATGTAATATTTTGTGAGACAGGCGGTCACTATATCTTAAAAATTATGTTGGCTAATTATGTCATAATCATCCCAGACCACACGGATCCCGGTGTGCGAGGCATCATGCTGGAATGAAGGTGGGTTAGTTATTCGTCAGACTTTTCAAATCATCATCACAACTACGCGGTACAACGTACTCCATGTGATATACACGGTACAACGTACTCCACGGACCCATATCATGGTTGGGGGTGCCAGTCATAGGTCTTATCTACCCCAATGCCATGTGTAACCTGTATAGTCTCAAGTGCACATGGAGCTTCTCATATCCATGTAAGAGAGCCTCCCCACCCCATCGGGCTTAAGGATGTTGGCTTAAGGATTCTACCGTAAGAGAGCCTCCCCACCCCGTCGGGCTTAAGGATGCAAGGCTTGAGGATCTTACTAACTCCACGACATCATACATACCACAGTGTGAAAACCTGTGAGAGCTAAGCTCTAGTACGATTCATGCATCATCAATAAATCTCCTCGTACGAGCAACGCTCTAGTATGACTTTATGCATAAAAACATGAAGAAATCACGTATGAGCATAGCTCCAGTACGATTATATGCATAAGAAAGTCAGTCAAAATCCACGTCGAGCAAAAGCTCCAGTACGGTTTTAGAAAACATCGTCACAACTCAAATCAAGGTGCGAGTCGAGCTCCAGCACAATTTAACTCACATAAACACGATAGGCGACTCTATTTCAACAAAACATCATCAAAACAATGGTTAGCACTTCAATGGTGCCTTTTCTCAAAATCAAGAAACCACTAGCCAGCCTATCCGTCATTTTGCTCAAACCCAAGCAATGTGTTTTCATAAAAGCATCAAAACGTGTGATTTATGCAATTATTAGCCTTACTATTCCTTTTTCGTAAAATCCACTTCAGAACCAAATCATATACACACATACTCGTAGTCGTTCATACATACTATCAGCCATTCTTTCTAAACAACCATGCGTTTCACAAAGCCCTATATTTACCCGCAAAATACGAGCAGCTATCGCTATACACTTACTGAATTCTCTTACCTAGAATTGTCATGACCCAAATTACCTAAAATCACTACAAATTTTTCTCTTTTCGATTATTATTTAATTCTTACCTTTCTCTTATCGTGACCATCTTACCAAACAGTTGGGCTATGATTCGGTGTTAGTCACCTCTCACCTATTTACTATTCCATTTCCATAATCACATTCACATATTGGAGTTTACTATCTTTTGACTTTAACTAAATACATACACAATGGTATTTACATAACCTTACATCCTCGACATCATATACGTTTATAGTACTGTGCATTACATGTTCAGATATAAAACTATACAAATGTGTATACCTGACTCTCGATGGGAAGCAGCGGATACTAAGATTGCAAGTCCTTAGCCACTCACTAACTACTGCGAGTGCTCTGAAAAGATGGGAAAATAAGGGGGGTGAGCAAACCACACGCTCAGTAAGACAATTATGCAAGTAAGTAGATAGCACCACTATCTACATGCTCATAATGCCATGCCCTTAAAATCCATTTCTTTTCATTAAAATCTCAAGCACAAAACCATGCATACATCAATGACAAAGTTTATCAAAACTATTTATGCATATAGAAATCATGTAATTCATGCATCAAAGGCACTTTATGTGACATCATTAAATCATACTTCGCATGAGGTAAATCAAGATCATGCATCATTTCATGCCATGTAAAACAAATCATGACAAACAATTCTTTTCATGAATCTTATCATTAACGTATGGAAAACTCATCATGCTACTGCACTTAAATCATTTCATTAAAATCGCAGTATAAAATAACCCGAAGGGGTTAAGCATCTCATAAATCAAACTCATTAAAATTCATTAAAAAACTTCGGTTACAAAATCACCCTTCTTTCAGGGTCACGTATCATAAAATCCTCTAAAAACATCTATCAGCATAGTAGAAAATCATAAAATCGGGGGCCTGACCCCTCCCACGGGTCTACCCTGGTCTATCGAGACCACAAGTTATATCATGTGAGACAAGTAGGTGATTATATCAGTAACAACGAGGACTATGGCCATAACCTAGTAATCCTTGGCTACTCGGTACCTAGTGTGCGGGGTATCACACCTGAAATGGGAGGTGGGTCGGTCCTACCTTCCAGAACAGCATAACATCAGGTTTGCGAGGGCAAGGCTTGCTGCCTCATGGCTAATGCCACTCCACTCCAACAATCCCCACGGTACAACGTACTCCACGTGATATACACGGTACAACATACTCCGTGAACCCAAGCTCAGTCAGGGATGCCTGCAATAGGTTTTATCCACCCATACCATCTCTGTCTCAATATGCATGTGTGGGCATATCATCTCACTGTGACACACAGTCTACATGAGGCTCCAACACGGCTATATGCATATCATATAAATCCCTGTGCGAGTGAAGCTCTAGCACGGCTCCATGCATATTCATGATATAGAAAAATCTCGTGCGAGCGAAGCTCTAGCACGGTTTCATAAAGATCAGTAAAATCTGCATACGAGTAGCACTCCAGTATGACTTTAAAATGAGTTATAAATTAATATAAAACTTCGTGTGAGCAAGCTCCAGCACGGTGTTATGCATCAATAAATCAAATCTCGTGCGAGTTACACTCTAGCACGGCTTTATGCATAAATAAATCAAATCTCGTGCGAGTTACACTCCAGCACGACTTTTATGCAATTATCATATCAAAACAGGATGCGAGCTAAGCTCCAGCACCTCTCATGCATGTCAAATCATTGAAACTAGTGCGAGCTGTCAGGACCCGTTCTCAATCCATGACTTAACTAAAAATCACTACAAATTTTTCGCATTTTTTAACTTACCTTTCCTCTCTTCAATGGTTGGGCTGTGATTCGATGTCAGAATCCTCGCTTACCACATTATCCATTATCATACATACATGTCAATATACTGTTACTGACTGTAACTGCTTTTATAATACATGTGAGATTATATAAAATCTAACACAATTATATTCCCCATAATATATATCGTATACATCACTGTGCTATCTCTATGTTTAGATACATAACCGTACAAAATCTGTATACCTGACGGTCGATAGGAACTAGCAGTGGACTCAGGAACACTATCCCTCAATAGCTCTCGCTCTACTGCTGATGCTCTGTAGAGAGATATAAAGAAAGGGAGGTGAGCATACAACGCGCTCAGTAAAGAAATCAGGCAAGCAAGTAGATATCTACACTATCTACTCAAAATAATGCTATGCCTTGAAAACATTATTTCCTTAATTTACTTTAAAAGCATGTCTTTAAATATATATACACTTGTACAGATTAAATCCCATCTACAGAAATCATGCTTTCTTTCTCAATTGTAGGCATGTAATGCAAAACAATGCATCTTTATATAAATCATGCCTTTAGATAAATCATGCCATGTATATTTAAATCATAATAAATATGGCATTTAAATCATTCACATCACAAAAATCGGAGTCCGACCCATCCCTCAGGTCTGTCCGCAATTTAAATCAGTCAATCAAGTGATATATCATGTGAGACTCTGAGGTGAAATGTAAATAGTATCCTGGACTATGATCATATCCGACATGTGATCCCAAGCAACATAGATCTCGGTGTGCGAGGCATCACTGCTGCAATGGGAGGGGGGTCAGTCCATCACAACCGCCAGCTATATCCTCCTCAACTCCATAACACCACACGGTACAATGTACTCCTATGCTACATGCACAGTACGACAAGGTACTCCATGCCACTCGCACGGTACAACGTACTCCATGGACCCTACATCATAGTCGGGGTGCCTGCCATAGGTCTTAGCCCTCAAACCATGGAATATCATACCACATCTCTAATACCCTCATGCGGATATCCTCTCACATAATGTGACACTCAGTCACACAAGGATTTGGGCATGGGTTTGTAACATGTATTATATATCACATACAGTGCGCGCCTTTGAGCGCGACTCACAGTCGACACTTCGCTCAAACACTATT
This sequence comes from Firmiana major, assembly GCA_033439115.1. NCBI lineage: Eukaryota > Viridiplantae > Streptophyta > Magnoliopsida > Malvales > Malvaceae > Firmiana > Firmiana major. Next base: position 38,465,467 of record CM065909.1, read on the forward strand.
TCACATCACAAGCTCAACTCTAGTGCGAGTAAACCTCCAGCAACTAGGTCAATGCATAGTTCATGTATTAAATCAAATATGAGCAATAGCTCCAGTACCATACTATGCACAATGTCATCAAATCAAGTACGAGTAATAGCTCCAGTACTATGTCATGTATAAATCATGAAGAATCGAGTACGAGCAACGCTCTAGCACTCTGTCATGTATCTCATGTAAAACTCGAGTACGAGCTAATTGCTCCAGCACTCTCTCATGCATATATCATATAAAACTGAGTACGAGTAACAACTCTAGTACTCTATCATGCATGTCATGAAAATCTAGTGCGAATCAAAATTCAGCACTAATGTATGTGAAAAATATATGAAATCCAGTGCGAGCTGTGCTCCAGCACGATTCATTCTCACATAATATGATAGATGACTCTTTAAAAAGGGATGATTTATAAAATATCAAAATTAGCATTATAAAGTGTGCTTATTTCACATCAACCTTAAAATCTTTAGCCCATCTATTTATTCTGCTGCTAAACCGCAGTTAAACACTCAAAATAATGGTTTCCATGCTTTTTACAACTTTTCATAAAAGTTGACTTTTTGACTAACTAGGGGCAGAATCGTAATTTTCCACTATCGGGTCGTAATAATTATTATTCACTTTCTCTGACCCTCAGAGTTTTTAAGTGAATGTAAAAGCAAACGAAAATATGTGCAGGTATCTCTAACTACTCACAAAAGTCCCTTACCTACAATCACTCGAGAGATTTCACTTTCTCTGTGCTACTCGTTTTAGCAGTCCGATTTGCACCTCCAAAAATCTCTGGAGCTGCATATAACCTTTTATCAGGTTAATTACACTTTTCCTACTGTATTTCACATTAAATACAGTCTATTTCCCTTAACGGGCTTTAGTAGTCCTTAATGGGCCTAACTATGCCTTAAGCCCTTTTCATTTTACTATTCATTTTCGTTGGGCCTATTAGGCTTGTGGGGTCCACCAACTCTTATTGGGCTTATCCTAGACCCATTACATCACAGTGGGCCTAAAATATTTGGGCTTGGCCTATTGGGCCTCGCGGCCACATGCCATGGTTGAGAGCTATCCATGCCATCGGTTACACCATGGCATGCCATCCATGCCTATTTGTCTAGCCAATTCACTTAGGCATTTTTACAAACACTTGGTTGGCAACATTCCTAAACATCATATAGTTCATTTAGGCATTTTATCAAACATCTTGATTACCAACTAATTACATGTATTAATTAATCAAATTGATTAATTCTAATTACACCATAATCATTAACACATGTACATTAATCCATTTATGCCTTAAAATCATATGGAGATAATTCAATATCTCACTACTTACTCTTGGCCTAACCAACATCATAGTGATTTAATATGTTTCAATGCTTAAAACATATATCAATATACTTAAAATCATTCATACATTAACATATATGAAAGTGAAAACTAGAAAATATACCAATTGTTGTATTCACCCTTTGCCGAATACTTTGGAGGCTCTCGGTTTGTACTCTATGGCTCCTTGATAGCCAATTCCAACATATGTCACTCTCCTTTCAATTTGAAACAACTTCCATGAAGAATGCAAGTTCCAAATATGCCTAATTCCTAATGATTTCTAGTGAGAGAAAGCTTGGATAATTTTGTTTCAATGGTTTCTTCTTCTAGCCGAATTTGGTGTGATGAAGATGACAATGGTGTGGCTGATTTTATAAGCCACTTACTTAGCCATTAAGCTTTACTTTCCAGCCATTAAGCTTGACTTTCCAAGCCTTAGCCATGAGTCACCTAATGAGTCACCTTATGAGTCATGGTTAGCTTTAACTATGGTTAGATATTTATCTCATGGGCTTTCCATTTGGGCTTCTCGGTTTGAGCTTTCTTAATGGGCTTTCGGGCTGAAATTTTTACTATACCTTGGGCCTTTAATTGTCTCAATATTTGGCCAATCAATTGGTCCAACAATTCGGTCTAAGGGAGCTAAGAATTTTGATATACTTTTAATATACCTTAATGAGCTTTAAAATCTTCACCTTAGGCCCATTATGTTTTTAACCATTAAATTTAATCCGGAATCCTTCCGAATAAATTTTCCTTACTTCCGGGGATGATTATCTTGTATTCTGACCAAGAATAGTTTTTTTCAATTTTTTTCTCCATACTTAAGTTAATTTTTAACCATGATTAGTCAACTATGGTAAAAGTCCACTTTCTTAACTATAGTTGACTTTTTCCTTAACCATTGACCAAGTTGACTTTTTCTCAAAATTCTGAAAGTGTCATATCTTATGTCTTACACTCTCGTCTTTATGTTTCAACCGTTGCCTGTGGATAATTTCTCCCGAAACACATTAAATGCCTTAACTTGCCAAAAAGGTCCATTTTACCCTTTTTAGCTTTTACTTTCGTTTTCTGTGCTCGAAACTAAATCAAGCTGACTTTCCTTCATGAGCTCTCTATACTTTCTCATTTTAAGTTCTTATTTTTAGTCAGAATGATTCAGATTCACTCGGTTTAGCCTGTGACTCTTATAGTTCACATTAGGCATTTTATGTAGCTTTTGCGTGTTAATTCATTTCACTAACACTTTATGTCTAGTAAATACTCTTCTTATGATTCAACTATAACAATAAAGTGTTCATACACATAGGAATCATAAGGAATAAGCTACAAAAATCTGGGTCTGACACGTGCAATTGCTTCAGCACCTTTTTATGCAAATTAAGTCAAAACAAATCAAAACATTCAAAACAAAGTGCGAGCTAGGCTCCAGCACCTCTCATGCATTTCACAATAATAAAAATCAGTGTGAGCAACCGCTCTAGCACATGTCATGCATATGATGTCACACAAGTCGGTGTGAGCAACACCTTAAGCACGTTTTATGCACACTCACAAACTCAGATATGGTGCGAGCTATGCGCTTGCACTATCTGTTTCCATTTAAACTTGATAGTTGGCCCATTTTCCAAATAATTTTCATTTAAATCTTAATAACACTTACATAGTGTTATATTGTGAAATTTATGCAATTACTGGTCAATCTACCGATTTGCTTTGCTTAAAAACCAAGAAAATTCCTTAAATCAGAAAATTCCTTAAACAATGCATTTCATGCATGTCATGCTTTCACCATCCTTAGGTGAATTTCCCTCAATAGGGTAAAAAAAGCCTTTTACCTATTTTCGAGTCCTTAAAATCTTTAATTTATTTCTAGGACCTTTATACATAATCAGTGTATACACACATATTCAGTGTATACAAAAGCTATTAAAATACGCGTAGCTACCTCTAGCTACTCACACAATTCCCTTACCTCATTTTTCTGTACAGTCTGACCTTTCACTGATGTCTCATCATGCAGTCCGATTTGCTCTCAATCAAATCTTTGGAATTGCGTATAAATATACATCAGGTCAAATACAATACAATTAATTGTATTTCATATTTTCTGGGCTTAATTTAAATCATTAGGCTCGTTTACCCATATTGGGCCCGATTGCACCATAATGGGCCTTAATCGACCTTAAGCCTGTTTTCCACTTACTATTCACATTATCGAGGCCAATTGGGCTCATTGGGCCCATCAGTACTTATTGAGCCTTATTCTAAACTTTCAGATAGCTCAATTAATTATTTATGATAATTTATCTCTAATTTCAGAATTTAATTCATTTAATATGGAAATTAAATCCGTAATTTATGCGGTAAATTTTTAACACGTATAACGATGTAATATTGTCGTAAATAAGGGTTACTTACCCGAGATTTCATAATAGTACGCAAATCAAGGCTGACTTGAGCTCTCGTTTGATGTTAATTGCCGAGCTACACAATTAAATATTTTTTCGGGTAAACTTTCAGTCGAATATTAATCCAATTAAATATTTCAAAATTTAAATCGGTCAATTTCGACCGTTAACCGACTTACCCGTAGCTCGATTGCATCACTGGGATTTTTATCCAATTTTTCCTCTTTTTCTTTTTCCTTTTTTTCTTTCTTTTTCTTCTTTTCTGGCTGAACCGATTCGGTCGGTTCAACCCGGTTCAGACCGGTTTGATCTAACCGGTTCAGTCCAGTTCGGTCAGTTCAAGGCTTTGTCGATCGGTTCTCCATCGACTTTCATCGCCAGTAGCTCCACAGGATCGTCCGATGCACGGATCTGGGGTCGATTTCGTCATGGCTGGCCGAAAAGTGGTCGGTCCGACTCTTCTCTCGTCACCATCGGTGCCTTTTCTATTTGGTCACCGTTTCCAGCGCTGGCCGCCGTTCTACCAACCGATACTGCCACTAATCGTGCCACCTGCCCCTGGGGAACGCTCGGCTGGTGGTGGTCGGGCCTAGATCGGCGTCAACGCCGGCGAAAGCTTCTTTCCTTTCTCGCGGCTTCCACCCGTCGATTTCGGGTTTTTCGGTGGCTGAGGGAGCACGTTGCGGCTACCGGTGGTCATGCTGGTTACCGGCTTCCTTGGTCGACCCTCGCTGGCCCCTCAGTCCCGTCGGTGGCTCGCTGGTGAGCTCTCTCGATTCGGCTTCCCAGTTTTTCACGTTTTCGCGATTTTTCAATTTTTTTAATTAATTAATTAATTAATATTTTATTTTTATTATTATTTTGTTCATTAAAATATTATTAAAATCTGAAAATATCTTAAAAATTCTTATTTAATTCATAAATGAATTTATCGGTCTTGTTTCATCTTTTCGGTATATTTTTCGATTATTTTCGGGATAATTTCCTGATGTAAAAATTCTGATTAATTCCTATAAATTCATATCTTGATCAATTTAACCCGTAATTTAATTATTTATTCGTTATTGATCAAGATTTCTCAATCCCATATTTTTAATTATATTTTCTTGTCACGATAAATATCAAATTTTGGTCTTTTGACCGTTTTACCCTTCAACATGTTCGAGAATTCCATTTCAATCCTTCATTTGATTTTTTTTTCTCATTTCGTGTTTTAAATGAAATCGGGTCTTACAGGAATCGCGTCGCGTGATTCCACTTCCTCAAGGCTGCTTGATTGCACGGTTCGTTTCGTCTCTAACGAACTCCTCGAAACTGCATAAGATTACGTTTCACGTCAATGCTATACAATATAACACAACTCTTGTGTTTACTGTAGTTGTTTCAATCTATAGTTTTCCATTAATGCATGTAAGGCTTCATTTCCTCTTAAGTCCGTTTTGATCGCCTAATAGTTTCTTGAGAGTTTATCAAACTCCTTTAGGCCTAATGATTCGTACTAAACCGATATTTAAGCCCATAGTGTTTCTATTTCATCATTTGCTTCACTATGGCATTTTGTCAAACACCTTATATACTCAGTCACTTAACTAAGCCAATCTAACAATGTGGCTTCATTTAACCTTCTAAAAATCATACATAATACCTCATAAACACTTTAGCATACTGCATTTATCATCAATTCATCCACAATACATTTTCTCACACTAGATTCATTCTAGGTTATAATGGTTCCATTACATTCTATATAGTTTTAATCATCAATACACATACCAATCAACTCCAAAATCAATAACTAAACAAATGTATTTGGATTGGTGCATTAGAAACTCACCTAGATTGATTTCCTTCTTGCTCCAAATGGAAATGCACCTTTGATCCTTCAATCCAACTAATGTGATATTAATTCCAAACTATGTTGTTCTTCTCTTTGAAAGGAACAACTTTACTCTAATGGTTTTTTCTTAAATCTTAATGGAAATGGGGTGATTTTAGTGTGAGAAAGCCAGGTTTTGGATTGAAAATGGAAAGATGGAGGTGTTTACCATGAATTACAGATCCAACTGCTCCCTATTTATAGAATTGGCTTGATGAGATCGATCTGGACAAGGTGGGATCGATCTTGTCCTCTTAAATCCCTTATTTTCATGACATTTTGAAGGCATGAGATCAATCTGTCGAAGGCTTGGGATCAATCTGCTTCAGTGTATGTGATCGATCTATTTCAATGGACATGATCGATCTGTCTCAGGTAGAGAGCTAAGGAGATCGATCTGGTCTTAAGGGAAGATCGATCTGCTCCCGCCCAAGAGTTAAGGATGCTTGAGTGAGGGATCGATCTCTCTCTTCTAGCATGCTTGATTCTGCATTCTTCAGGCCATGAGATCGATCTCTCCTTGCATGAGATCGATCTGGCCTTCATCCTGCACCCTTTTTGCTGTAATTCCCACATTCAACTCATACTTAATCATTCCAACACCCAATTATCAATCCGTTTACTTTTAGAACTCATAAACATTCATTTCTTATAATTCATGCATAATTCAACTTGTTTGTACATCATGTAATTATATACATTACACCGAAAATTGAGGGTCATACAACTTAAATGTTTGTTGCCTAATTTCGACTCATATCTTCCACAGATTTTAATACTGCTATAAATTTATCTAAAGAGCTTATTCTAAGTAGTTTAAGTAGTTAGGGATTAATTGTAGAGCTTGTTCTGATTAACTAAGAAGTAAGGGAAGATGGTGTGACAGAGCATTTTAAATCAAGAAACTCAAGAAACATACCACCCAAAATCTTTGTCATTGTCAAAGTAGAAATTCATATTTGTTTGCATTATTTATTTTTCATTCTTAGTAACTTGCATTAACTTCAATATAAAACCCAACTTTTTGTCATGCCTTGTCTTAGAACTTTAATTTGCTTGATTCAATTCCATTTGGGATCGACCTCTACTTCTCTAGCTACTAATTAGTGGTTGAAGAGTTATTTATTTTTTGTAACCTGACGACTTACCAAATTTTAGTGCCATTGTTGGGGGTTGCGACTTTAAATTGAATTAATTGTTTAATTTAAGTTCTAATTTGTAATTTTAGTATTTCTTCTTGCAAGAGTCGCATGTTTGATAGATCCCTTACTAATCAACTTAGATAGATAAGTGAACTCGTTTAAGCAACTAAAAAGGGTGATTCTACTCCTTTGCCACTTGACATCATTCTTACTCCGAATTTGTTTACTCAAGTTATTCTGTAGATGAAGAAATCATAGCCCAAGAAGCAGCCTCCCCACCTCTAATAACAGTAAAGTAGTTGGTGGCTCCAACTTTAAATCAACAACTGCTTTGTGATGGTCTTTTAGGTGAGGACCCATACAAACATATAAAAGAGTTTCATATAGTATGTTTTACCATAAAACCTACTAGAGTGACTAAATAGTAAATCAAACTTACAACCTTTCCTTTCTTTTTGGCCGATTCCGTTAAAGAATGGCATTATTATTTGCTAAGTTGGACCATTAACTCATAGGTAGAGATAGAGAGATAATTTTTTGAGAGGTATTTTCCCGCTTCGAGAGCTGCCAATATAAGAAAAGAGATATGTTTGGATTCGTCAATACAATCATGAATCTTTGTATGAATATTGAGAGAGGTTTAAAAGGCTCTGTGCCAATTGCCCACACCATCAAATCCATGAGCAACTCCTTATCCAATACTTATATAAAGGATTGCTACCCTGTGAGACCCCATGTATGTATGATATTATTATATGTTAATGGAATCATAAGACGGATGATTTTGATCATATAAATGTGAATGAAGTAGTCAGACATGTACGTAAAATGCGAAATGGGTAAATAGGTCTAAAGACCCAAAATTCGATATCAATTCGGTAGGAAATTGTCATTTTAAACATGGATTTAGGAAATCTTGATCAATAAAGAAGAAATCATGGAATTTCGAGTCCAATTGATCAAGATACGAATTTATTATGATAACCCAAAATTTTCACCCCGGGAAGTTATCTAAAAAATGTGGGAATAATACTTTGAAAAAATAATAAAATAAGATAAATATATATTAAATTAATTAAATATATAAATATATTAGTGTAGAAGAAAATTGTGTAGAAATAATATATTTTATTCTATTAAAATAATAATATAATGTATAATATATATAAAAAAGTAAAGGAATTGAAAAAAAAACTGAATCGCAAAATCGTGAAAGGAAAGAAAGGAAGACGAACCCGAGGGAGACCCCTACTCTGACGAGCCACCGACGAGAAAGACGAACAAGCGAAGATCGACAAAGGAAGCCCGACCATGTGAGAACCACCAGGTGCCAGAATGTGCACTGACGACGTCGAAATCAACATATCGAAAAAGGAACAAACCGAAAGTGGAGAAGAGGAATCGGATGGCACCGACGATGATTTGTCCCCAGCCAAGCCAACCGAAACCTTTCTAGGTCAAGGCGCGACGATTGGTGGCAGAAACGACTCGAAAACTGACCGAAAACGCCGTGAACGGCGAAGTGCAGATTAAACCGGTACGGGCCAATTCAGGGAGTGAAACTGTGCTGAACTGGACTGGACCGGTTCAGCCAAGGAAGAAAGAGAAAAGAAAAGAGAAGAAAAAGAGGAAAAACAAAGAAAAGAAGAAAAAATTCGGTGATCCAATTGAGATACGGGTGAGCCGGTAAGCGGTCAAAATTGACTGATTTAATTTTCAGAATATTTAATTGAAATTATATTTGACCGAAATTGACCCGGTAAATATATAAATGAGTAGCTCAATGATTGGCAACAAACGAGAGCTCGAGTCAGCCTCGATTTACATACCATCACAGAATCTCGGGTAAGTAAATCTCATTTACGACAATTTGTATAGTGCGCGTTAGAAATTCATCGCATAAGTTACGGATTAACTTCGTATAAAATGAATTTTGTTTTGGAATTGGAAATCAATTGTCGTAAATAATTGTATGAGCTATCCAAAGAACCTAGAATGAGGCCCAATGTGCCTAATAGGCCTTGATGAAGTAAATAGTAAGTGAAAATGAGCTTAAAACGGATTAAGACCCATTAAGGTGCAATCAGGCCCAATAGGAGTAAACGAGCCCAATGCTTTAAATAAAGCCTTGTAAACGTGAAACATGGGTAAATATATTGTATTTAACCCGATAAATGGTTAAATGCAGCTCCAGAGACTGGATTAGAAGCAAATAGAACTGGACGAACTTCCAGCGGTGGAACTTGTACTACGCTCGACGTGATTCGAGGTAATGGGGTTTTGTAAGTGCCTAGAGGTAGCTATACGTATTTTGAGGGGAATTATAGGGCGCGAATTTCTCTAGCTATCTAATAATGCATTAAGAATTTTTGAGAAAGGTTCCAAAAATAAGGAAAGAAAAGATGAGTTTACCTCGGTAGGAATTTTATGAAAGGGGTAGTAAGGATCCAAAAATGTATGGATTTTCATAACTTTAACGTTTTTATCAAAATGAAATGAGGATAGGGTAACTATTGTTTTATGTGGTTGCGTGAAATAGCACAGATTGTGCGCTAAATTATATCTCAAAATGTACTTGATTTTTATATTGGAGCCACCTATAATTTTTAATTCATGCTGATAGTGCTGGAGCCCTGTTCGCACTAGTTTGATTGATTTACTGTGCATGAAAGCCGTACTGGAGCGTTGCTCATACGAAGATTTAACTTGTTTTATAGGAAATCGTGCTGATGCCTCCTATAGACTATGTGTCACGGTGAGATGATACATCATATGCGTGTTTTGAGACATGAAATGGTTATCGACATGGTATAGGGCGACTGAGACCTATGGCAAGTCCCCCCAAACCATGATGTGGGCCAAGTCCTATGGCAGGCATCTCAGACAAACAGTCATGTTGGCTAAGTGCTATGATAGGCACCCTTGACAATGGTGTGGGCTAAGACCTATGGTAGGCACTCTAAGACCATGTGGGTCCACGGAGTACGTTGTACCATGTCACATGGAGTATGCTGTACCATGCAGTCTTGATGACTAGTTGGTGGAGTTATTGCACGAGTAGGGCTGACCTCACCCCTCATTGTAGTTGTGATGCCTCGCATGTCGGCATCCGCGTAGCCTGGGATCACAGAGATTTATACATGACCATTATTCCAAATTTGTTTTCAAAATGTAACCTTCATGCCTCATGTGATATAATGTTTTAATGATAGATTTAGGTAGACCCGAATGAGGGGTGACACCCGTGACTTTTTTTCAAAAGAAAATGTGATTTTATGCACAGGGTATTCCCGAAGGGCGGGATTAGATTTGATTTAAATGAACTGTGATGAGTTTTGATATGGTGAGCATGAGATGTTTTATATGTTGATTTTCCATTTGATACCATGCCTGTTTTTATGAGTTTTTCATATACTATATACATATTCATGTGGCATGGTTTTGATCTAACTCATGCTCAAGATGTAAATGATTTTGATATCATGTCATTATATGCATGTAGATAATGTAATTGTCTACTTGCTTACATTATTTCCTTACTGAGAGTGTGGTTGCTCACCCTTTCACCTTTTATCTCTCCAGAGCATCCATAGTGGTTGAGAGCGAGCAGAGACTTGTACTCCCAGTGTCCGCTGCTGGCCATCGCTGAGAGGTGTACATATTATTATCGTTTTGTATCTAAACAAGTACAACACAGTAACACTTTTGGAAATGTAAATTTGGGGGATGTAAACAATTGTAGACATGTATGAATTAATGAAGTTAATGTAAGAAGTTTAAGTGTCTGCAGCTCTTGTTTATAAATGTTAAGTGATATTGTGTATAGTAAGAGGTAACTAGTTTCGAATCATAGCTCAACTATTTGGTATAGGAAATTGTTCACGACAGGGTAAGTTAACGAATAAAGCAAAAAATTTATAGTGACTTTAGATGAAAGAGGGTTGTGACAGGTGGCAGATACACCCCCATCAGTTCAGGATACAACATCCCCTATTGCTCCACAGCAGAGTAGCAGAGTTTGGGGTTGTGGTTGTGATTTGGAAAGATTACGACAATTTCAAAAATTTAGACCGCCGTCATTCAGTTGGGTGAAGGACCCTGTAGTTGCTAAGGACTGGGTGAGTGAAATCGAGAAGTTGCACGGGTTCTTTGAGTGCATAACTACAGAGATGGTCGTTTTTGCCGCGTTCATGCTTAAAGAAGCGGCAGAACATTAGTGGAAGTCCACCAGACCGATTTTGAGGGCCCGACACACTGAGATCACTTCGAAGGTATTTTTGAGGCCTTCCGGAGGCAGTATGTTTCGGAGGCAGTATGTTCCGGAGGCAGTATGTTCCCGACACTGCTTAGAGGAAGTTATAGATGGAGTTTATTGGGTTGACTCAAGGGAACAGATCTGTAGATGAGTATGAGATGAGGTTTATATCCTTAGAAAGATACAAACCGATTACAATGAGCAGTGAGATGAGGAAGGTGAGGAAGTTCATTGATAGATTGAGACCAATCATCAGGTCTAGATTGGTTCCATTTGATATCCTGACATATGAAGAGGCTGTGCACAGGGAGTTATGTGAGCAAGACATTGAGCAGAATGCCTCCGAGTTTGGAAAGATCAATAGAGGTAAAGATAGAGATCGAAAGAGATCTGAAATTGATAGACTGATCAGGAGAGGAGGTCAGAGACTATCTCATAAGAGATCTCGGATTGAGGAGGTACAAGAGAGGACAGTAAAGCTTTCGGTATATCCATCTTTAGCACCATCAAGAGGTGTAGTTATTGGAGGGGTATAGTCGACTACTGAACAGTGTAGGAGCTATGGTAGGTGTCATGGTAACATGCCTTGTCTGATGTCTTCAGTAATGTGCTATCACTGTCGAAAGCCAGGGCATATTGTATAGGATTACCCCGAGATGGTTGTGATTGTCCCACGAAGGGCAAGGAGACAGAGAGAGCTCCTGTCGAGGCTTCTACTTAGAAGAGGAAAGCCACAACCACGAAGAAGGGGAAACAGGTTGTTGGCAGAGGGCGAGTTCATGCACTGGACCAGGACACTGCAGACGCATAAGTGGATGTGATTAAATGTACCATCCTAATTTTTGATTTAGAAGCATTTGTACTATTTGATCCTGGTGCCACGCACTCTTTCATATCACCTTTATTTTTACATGTAAGTTGTCAAAGTATGTTGAGCCTATATCACTAGATAGAATGTTATTGATTTCTATGCCCATGAATGATGGTTAGTTGACTGAGTATGTGTATAAGGATTGTAGGCTGAAGATAGGGGGAGGGGATGGCAGCCGGTCTTATTCTATTAAATATGAAAGACTTTGATGTAATCCTAAGAATGGATTGGTTGACTGCAAACCATGCTGTAGTTGATTGTTTCTCTAGGATAGTAACTTTTTCAGGGATAGATAGCGTTACCGTAAGTTTCCACAAACAATGTAATGTAAAATCCCCATGAGAAGTAATGAAAGAAGTAATTGTTGTAATTGAAATAGATCCATTACTATGCTGACTAAATGATTAATATTTTGAAAGGTTATGTTACTTACGTGGTTGAGACGAATAAGGCACATCCGAAATTGAGAGACATCCCTGTAGTTAGGGAATTCGTAGACGTCTTTTCGAATGATTTACCAGGGTTACCGTCGGATAGAGAGATGGAGTTTTGTATAGATTTAGCACCTGGTACAGAGACGATATCCAAGCCACCATATAGAATGGCTCCGATTGAGTTTGAGGAACTGAAGAAGCAGTTACAAGAGTTATCGGATAAGGGATTCATCAGATCGAGTGTATCACCTTGGGGAGCACCGATCCTATTTGTAAAGAAGAAGGATGGAAGCCTTCGACTGTGTATTGACTACAGGTTGTTGAATAAGGCAACCATCAAGAATAAGTACCCCTTTTCACGCATCGATGAATTGTTAGATCAACTTCGGGGAGTGCATGTCTTTTTTAAGATAGATATGAGATCTGGGTATTATCAGTTGAGAATTCAAGATGGACATGTACCCAAGATAGCTTTTCGCACTCGGTATGGTCATTTTGAGTTTATGGTTATGCCATTCGGGTTTACGAATGCTCCCACAGCTTTTATGTCGTTGATGAATGAGGTGTTTCACTAGTATTTGGATCAGTTTGTTATCGTGTTCATTGATAACATCCTAGTGTATTCGAGATCTAGGGAAGAGCATGAGCAACACCTAAGGATAGTGCTACAGATCCTCCGAGAGAAGAAGTTATATGCTAAACTCAATAAGTGTGATTTTTGGCTAGAGTAGATCTCTTTTCTGAGTCATATTGTATCGAAGGATGGTGTGTCAGTGGACCCATCCAAGATTGAAGCAGTGGTTCAGTGGCAAAGACCCCAGACAGTCACACAGATCAGAAGTTTCCTAGGTTTAGCTGGGTATTATAGACGATTTGTGGAGGGATTCTTGAGATTAGTTGCTCCGTTGAAATGTCTCATGAGGAAGAATGTTAAATTTGTGTGGGACGATAAATGTGAAAGTTGTTTTCAGGAGCTTAAGCGTCGACTGACCACAGCTCTGATTCTCACCATTCCTACCAGCTCAGGAGGTTTCTCTTTGTATACAGATACATCGCACCAAAGACTGGGCTGTGTACTGATGTAAGATGGGAAAGTAGTCGCCTAAGGATATAGACAACTAAAGGATCATGAGAGGAACTACCCAACCCACGATCTAGAGTTGGTGGCCGTAGTATTTACCTTGAAACTATGGCGCTATTATCTATACGGTGAGAAATTTCAAGTATTTACTGACCACAAGAGCCTTAAGTATCTGTTCTCATAGAAGGAGTTGAATATGAGACAGAGAAGGTGGCTCGAGCTTCTGAAAGACTATGATTACGAGATTCTGTACCACCTGGGTAAGGCGAATGTAGTAGCCGATGCACTGAGTAGGAAGCAGCTTGGGTTTGTATCGTATATGATGATCAGGGAACACGAGTTGTTGGAACAGTTTATGAGCCTTAGCTTGGATGTGACCCCGCCTGATACTGATAGTGGCTTTGTGGTAGCTAGCCTGCGGTTGGAACTGAATCTGGTAGATCGTATTTGGCAGGCTCAACAGATTGATCAGCAATGCAGTGATATTATCGGGTAGATACAAAGGGGTATAGAGATTGATTTTGAGTTGAGTTCAGATGAATTGCTGAGGTTCAGGGATAGGATATGTGTTCCCGATAATCCAGAGATCAGGAGGTTGATTTTATCAGAGAGTCACTCATCAAAGTATACACTGCATCTGGGAAGTAACAAGATGTATCAGAACCTCCGAAAAGTGTATTGGTGGTCAGGGATGAAGAGAGATGTGGCAGAATATGTGGCAAAGTGTCTTGTTTGTCAGTAGGTGAAGGTAGAGTATCAGAAGCCTGCAGGGCTATTAAAACCTTTACCTATACCGACTTGGAAATGAGAGCATGTCACTATGGACTTCGTGATGGGTTTACCTAGGACCCACAAGAAACACGATGCGATTTGGGTGATAGTGTCATGACCCTCAACTTACCAAAATACGTACAAATTTTTCACATTTTTATGCATTGTCTATTAATCATCCTTACCTCGATCGTGAATAGCAACATCTCTTACTAGTTGGACTGTGTGTCATTGTCTATCTCATTCCACCATACCAATTTAAATTGAATATTATTTATAAGTAAACACTTGTATAATTAAATCAGAGTTGTTGTTTACATGTGTTTACATTTCTTTACATCCCCAATAGTTACATACAAAATGCTACTGTGCTATGGAAAGTTTAGATACAAAAATCTCATCAGTGTGTATACCTTATGCGATGGGATGCATCGAATACCAAAAGGAATGCCTTCAGTCGCTCTTAAGCTATACCCAAATCTCTGTAGAGAGGGGGAAAATAAGGGGGGTGAGCAAACCACACGCTCAGTAAGGCAATCATGCGAACATGTAGATACTGCACTATCTACGTGATCGTGATGCCATGCTCAAAGCATACATTTCATCATTTTCTCAAAATATGAATTCATTCTGGTGTTAATGGTATGTAAAGCATTCAAGCTATTAAAATCCAGTGCACAATTCAATTCAAAGCATGGCATTAACCATCATGCCTATTTTATAAGTAAGGCATGGCATTAATCATCATGCATATTTCATAAGTAAAGCATGACATTAAACATCATGCATCAGTGCACTTTAAAACCATTAACAAACTGTCACCTCAAAACAATTTAACACTTGTCAGGACTCAGCCCCTCCCTCAGACTATCCTGACCCACAAATCATTTCAAAAATGGATTTATTCACAAAGCAATAGACATGTGAGATAGGCAATTCAATAAGGGAAATAACCTTTAGGACTATGGACATATCCTGTGATACCGACTATACGGATCAGGTGTGCGGGATATCACCACTATTTGCTTTCGCATGGGAGGTGGGTCAAATCCAACCCCTCGGTCCATAGCAGATCTCGTCCGAAGACGGCATATCACAATCTCAACACGGTACAACGTACTCCATGCTACCTGCATGGTACAACATACTCCGTGGACCCACATCAACACATCATATCACGTCACATCTCAAAAATGCACTTGTGAGCCTATTTAATCGGTACGACCTCTTGTCTACCCGAAGCTCCTAACACGGCTATCAATCATGTTAAATTCTCAAAATACACGTGCGAGCCTATTTAATCGGTGTCACACCAAGTCTACCTGAAGCTCCAAGCACGACAATAAATAAGGTGGGCATCTAATGCGAGCTATGCTCCAAGATCCATGCCAAACCCAGTATGAAATCCATGTGAAAACTAGTGCGAGCTAAGCTCAGCACTCATGTGTATAAAACACATCAAATCTCATGCGAGTCATACTCTAGCACACTTTCATTCTCACGAAAACAATGTAGGTGGCTCAATTCTTTGCAAAATATGGTTAACAAACCAAAACAACTCATTTCTTTTGCAATTCATTTCAAATGTTAGCCAACCTACCAATCACTTGCTAAAAAGCAATAAAACATGATTCTCCAAAGCATTATGCTTTTATTTTCATGCACATTTATCAAACACCTAACTTTTTACCCTTCAATCACCCAATATCATTTCCTAATAACTCATGCATTCTAGCAAAGCATTTAAGCGCTCGAATTACGCACAAATATCTCAAAGAGTCCACAAAATTCCATTACCTCAATTTACTTGAGTGCGACTTTCTTCCTTTTAGTTTCTTGCGCTCTTGGCTCGCCTTGCTCTGGTGTATCCTTGGGAGCTGCGATTCATTCATCCAAACCACTTGAGTTAATGTTGTTAACTCATGTTTTGACCTCACTAGTAAATATAACTCATTCATGCATTTTACAAATGTCTTAATCCGCATTTTACCCCTTTTTGGTAAACCTCACAATTTATTCATTAACAACATCTTAAAATCATACTCAAAACACTATTATCACTTCAAGATATCCCATTCATCATAAATCTCAATACATTTCACTTTCTCACACTAGACCATTTCTAGGTCATGGTGGATTCATTCTACTCTAGGTAGTTTCTACCATTTCTATGCATACCAAATCATTTCCCACATCAATATCCAAACAATGTACTTGAGTATTTGCATTAGAAACTCACCTAGTTTGCTTTCCTCTTTGCTCCAAATGAAAATGGACCTTGATCCTTCAATCCAAGAAGTGGGGAAATGCCTCCAAACTATGTTGTTCTTCTCTTTGATGTGAAAAACTTTGCCTTAATAGCTCTCCCTCAAATCTTACTGAAAATGTCTGGATTTAGGAGTGAGAAGTTAGGTTTTAGGTTGGAAATGGAAAAGACTAGTTTTGTCTTGGAAAATTGCAGATCCAACTGCTCCATATTTATAGAATTTGCTTGATGAGATCAATCTGCATTGGGTATAGATCGATTTGGTCCTTTTAAAATCCCTATTTTTCCACGACATTTGAAGGCAGGAGATCGATCTGTCGAGGCTTGAGATCGATCTGCTTCAAACAGATGGTTAAGGAGATCGAGCTGGTCTTAGGGAAGATCAATCTGCATTTTACAGAAGGTTCAGAAGATCAATCTGGCCTTAGGGGAGATCGATCTGTATTTTATAGAATGTTTAGGAGATCGAATTGGCTCCATTAGAGATCGATCTGTCCTGTTTCGTAGCTTAGAATAAGAGCATTTTGGCTCTTCTAGATCGATTTCTCATCCTTTGAGATCGATCTGACCTTTATATTTCTAGATTTTACTGCAGTTTTCTGCAAGTACTTACACCAAAACAACTTTAATTTACTTCCATAGTCATTTTCTTATCCGATCATCTTTGAGACTTGAAGATGGCATCCATTCCTACTTTGTACCTATTAAACTTGTGTGGAATCCTTGTCTAACCAAAAGTACTTGATATAACCCAAATAGAAGTGCACAACTTATGCAATCCTCCTTCCATTTTACCACACTACTCATTATCCATTCTACTCACATTCTTCACATGTTTAAGTCAATTTCTTCATATTCATACATAATGTAACTTGTACGTACAATCACCACTCTTATTACGTGTGTGTACATTAAACCTATGGACTTACATTACATATAATTCACATTACAAGTATATCACGATACTTATGAATTCATTTACATAAATGTACAAGGTTAAACCTATACGGGGTCTCATATTCTCCCCCACTTAGAAACTTTGGTCCTCCAAATTGGAACCAATCATTTTGTGAATAACTCGGGATACTTCTCCTGCATCAAATTCTCCAATTCCTATGTGGCCTCTTCCACCGTGTGATGTTGCCAAAGAACCTTCACCAAGGGAATTGTCTTTGTCCTCAACACTTTCTCTTTTTTGTCCATTATCCAAACTGGCTTCTCAACGTATGTCATACCCTCATTGAGCTCTAATGGCTCATATCTTATCACATGCGCCGAGTCCGGGTGATGCTTCCTTAACATGGATACGTGGAAGACGTGATGCACACTTGCCAACTCTGGTGGCAATGCCAATCTATAAGCCTTATCTCCCACCTTATCAAGTATCTCAAATGGCCCTATATACCGCGACCTCAACTTTCCCTTCTTCCCGAATCTCATAATCCCTTTCGAGGGAGAAACCTTCAAAAACACCGACTCACCCACATCAAACTCTAGTGGTCTCCGTCTCTTTTCAGCGTAACTCGTTTGCCAGCTCTGAGCTATCCGTAATCTCTCACATATCAATTAGACATCCTCAGATACTTGCTACACTAAGTCTGGAGCAAAGATCTGTCTGTCACCAACCTCTTCCCATCTAATAGGGGAACGAGATCTATGCCCATACAATGCCTCATATGGTGCCATCCCGATACTCGCATGAAAACTGTTATTATAGGCGAACTCTGTGAATGGCAAATGGTTATCCCAAGAGCCTCTAAAATCCAATGCACACACTCTCAACATATCCTCCAGGGTCTGTATAGTCCTCTATGACTGACCATCTATCTAAGAATGAAACGCGGTGCTAAAACTCAACTGGGTCCCCATCGCTTCCTGAAAACGTTCCCAGAAGTGGGAAGTGAAGCGGACATCCCTATCAGAAACAATGCTTACTAGAATTCCATGTAGCCTCACTATCTCGCGCACATACAAGTTCGCTATCTGGCTCAAAGTATCGGTAGCTCTCATAGCTAGAAAATAGGCTGATTTCGTCAATCGATCCATAATCACCCATATAGCATCATGACCTCTACTGGTCCTCGGTAATCCCATCACAAAATCCATGGTGACATGCTCCCACTTCCATATCGGTATCGATAGAGGCTATAATAACCCTGTAGGCTTCTGATGCTCTACATTCACCTGCTGACAAACGAGACACTTAGCAACATATTCAGCAATGTGCTTTTTCATCCCAGACCACCAATATACCTTTCGAAGGTTTTGATACATCTTAGTACTTCCTGGATGTATCGTATATCTCGTTGAGTGAGCCTCTGTTAAGATAAACCTTCTGATCTCCACATCATCAGGAACACATATCCTACCTTTGAACCTCAATAATCCATCTGAACTTAACTCAAAGTATCGGTAGCTCTCATAGCTAGAAAATAGGCTGATTTCTTCAATCGATCCATAATCACCCATATAGCATCATGACCTCTACTGGTCCTCGGTAATCCCATCACAAAATCCATGGTGACATGCTCCCACTTCCATGTCGGTATCGGTAGAGGCTGTAATAACCCTGTAGGCTTCTGATGCTCTACATTCACCTGCTGACAAACGAGACACTTAGCAACATATTCAGCAATGTGCTTTTTCATCCCAGACCACCAATATACCTTTCGAAGGTTTTGATACATCTTAGTACTTCCTGGATGTATCGTATATCTCGTTGAGTGAGCCTCTGTTAAGATAAACCTTCTGATCTCCACATCATCAGGAACACATATCCTACCTCTGAACCTCAATAATCCATCTGAACTTAACTCAAAGTCCGTCTCTGTACCCCTCTGTATCTGCCTGACAATATCACTGCATTGTTGATCAACTCGTTGAGCCTGTCGGATTCTATCTACCAGATCCGATTCCAATTGTAGGCTAGCTATCATAAATCCACTATCAGCGTCAAACGGGGTCATATCCAAACTGAGGTTCGTGAACTATTCCAACAGCTCATGTTTCTTGACCATCATGAATGACACTAACCCGATATGCTTCCTACTTAGTGCATCAACAACTACATTAGCTTTACCTGGGTGGTATAAGATCTCACAATCATAATCCTTTAACAGCTCGGGCCATCTCCTCTGTCTCATGTTCAACTCTTTCTGCGAGAATAGGTACTTAAGGCTCTTATGATCTGTGTAAATCTGAAATCTCTCACCATAGAGATAGTGGCGCCATATTTTTAATGCAAACACTATGACCTCCAACTCTAAATCATGGGTCGGGTAGTTCCTCTCATGATCCTTTCACTGCCTTGATCCATATGCTACTACCTTCCCATCCTGCATCAATACACAACCTAGTCCTAGGTGTGAAGCATCCGTATATACCGAGAAACCTCCTGAGCTGGTAGGAATGATGAGTATCAGAGCTGTGGTTAATCTCTTTTTCAACTCCTGAAAACTTTCCTCACACTTATCGTCCCACACGAATTCAACGTTCTTTCTCGTGAGACATGTCAAAGGAGCAGCTAGCCTCGAAAATCCCTCTACAAACCTTTGGTAATACTCAGCTAAACCCAAGAAACTTCTGATCTCTGTCACTGTCTAGGGTCTCTGCCACTATGTCACTGCCTTAATCTTTGATGGAGCCACTGATACTCCACCCTTCGATACTATATGACCCAGAAAAGAGATCTGTTCCAACCAAAAGTTGCACTTACTGAGTTTAGCGTACAACTTCCTCTTCCAGAGGGTTTGCAGCACTATCCTTAGGTGCCTTTCATGCTCCTTTTTAGACTTTGAGTACACCAGTATATAATCAATAAACACTATGACAAATCGATCCAAATACTGGTGGAATACTTCATTAATCAACAACATAAAAGCTGTGGTAGCACTCGTCAACCCGAATGGCATAACCATAAATTCATAATGTCCATACCGAGTGCGAAAAGCTGTCTTGGGTACATCTCCACTCCGTATCTTCAACTGATGGTACCCAGACGTTAAATCTATCTTGGAAAAGATCTGCGCTCCCTTAAGCTGATCCAACAAGTCATCGATGCGTGGAAGGGGATACTTATTCTTGATGGTGGCCTTATTCAACAACCGATAATCTATACACAGTCGGAGGCTTCCATCCTTTTTCCTTACAAATAGAATCGGTGCTCCCCAAGATGAGATGCTTGGCTTGATGAACCCCTTCTCCAATAACTCTTGCAGCTATTTCCTTAATTCTTCCAACTCAACTTGAGCCATTCTGTACGGTGGCTTGGATATTGGCTCTGTACCAGGTGCCAACTCTATACCAAACTCCATTTCCCTATCTGGAGGTAACCCTGGTAACTCATCTGGGAAGACATCTGGAAATTCCCTAACCACTGGAATGTCTATCAACTTCGGACGTGCCTTATCCATCTCAACCACATAAACAATGTATCCTTCACATTATCCTTTCCATCGTTAGTAGCACAATCATCACATACACACATATAATAGACTCAAATATCATGAATTGAGATATACTCTTTTCTCATTTATAAAGATCATGTCATTTTATTTCTTTTCATCAAAATTTACAATAAGATTGCTAATCCTGAAAACATCAAGGTTCTAGCACGACAATCCATAATAATATGGTTTACAGCCAGCCAATCCATCCCTAGGATTACATCAAAATCACTCATATTTAATAAGATCAAATCGGTTGCCATTTCTTTACCTCTTATCCTCATCTTACAATTCCTATATACATGCTCAGTCAATTGACTATCATTCATAGGGGTAGATATCATCAACATCTTATCTAGCAGTGTGGGTTGTACATGCTTCAACAATTTACATGCAAAGGATGGCGAAATAAAGGAATACGTGGCACCAGGATCAAATAATACAAATGCTTCTAAATCAAAGATTTGGATGGTACCTTTAACCACATCCGAAGATTTATCTGCAGTGTCCTGGTCCAATGCGTGCACTCGTCCTCTGCTCACACCCACTGCCTGCTTCTCCTTTTCCTCAGCTATAGCCCTCCTCCTCGGACCAGTTGTCCTAACTTGAGCTTTCTCTGGCTCTTTACCCTTCTATGGGGCTCACTCTGTCATCTCTGGGTAATCCTTGATTATGTGCCCTGATTTCCCAAATCTAAAGCATACTGCAGGATGTCTATAGCATGGTCGAGTACCATGGTACCTACCACACTTGTCGTACTACTCTGTCATAGGCTATGGCCCTCCAATCATAATTCCCTTAGCTGGAGCAATGACCAGATACATGGGAGTATTAACTGTCCTATCCTGGATCTCTTCAATCCTTGACCTCTTTCCAGAAAACCTCTTGCTTCCCTTATAACTGAAGCCTCTATCTATCAATGGTCTCTTCTTTTCTTTATCCCTCATCTTACCAACCTTTCCAAACTCTGAGGCAATCCTATCAACATATTGCTCGCACAATTGCGCTCTGCGCACTGCCTCCTTGTAGGTTGGTATATCTAGGGGAACCAATCTAGACCTGATGGTCGGTCTCAATCCATCAACAAATTTTTGGATTTTCTCAACCTCATTACTCATTGTGTTGGGATCATATCTACCCAAGGAGATAAAGGTCATCTCTTACCCATCCACAGTCTTGCTCCCTTTGGTCAGCCCCAAAAATGCCATTTTCATCTTCCGCTGTGCGGTATCTGAAACATACTGTCTCCGGAAGGCCTCCAAAAATACATCCCAGCTGATCTCAGTATGTCGGGCTCTCAAAATAGGCTTGGTGGATTTCCACTAATGTTTTGCTGATCCCTTCAGCATAAAAGCAGTAAATGCTACCATCTCAGTGGTAGTGCAGTCAAAGAACCTATACAGTTTCTCGATTTCATTTATCTAATCCTCAGCAGCTACTGGGTCCTTAACTCCACTGAAAGACAACGGTCTAAACTTTTGGAATTGCTGCAGTCTATCAAAATCACAACCGTAACCCTAGCCTCTACTAGCCTGTGGTGTAGCAACAGGTGTAGGCATATCCTGTGCAGGTGGGGGTGTAGGTGTCTCTATCGTCTGAGGTCTCTGGGCTGGTCGGGCCCATACCTCAGGAACTGCCGCCTAATCGGCATCACCCTGCGTTGCGGGACTCTGTCTGCCCCTAACTCCAGGCAATGATTAAGTGACCAACTCCAAGATCATCTCAATGCTCTGCTCAATCCTCGCGAAACGAGCCTCAGTACTCTTGGGTCTCTCCTCTGGACCCTGTGGAGCATGCTCAAACTCAGCCTCCACCTCAATATCTTCCTGAACCTTGTGTGTTTCTGGCTTAACACGACCCCCAGGCCTACCTCTAAGGCCTTTAACTTTCGCCCTTGCCCCTCTACCGCGATTGGTATTAGGCATAATTGCTTAATTCCCTACATTCACATCAAATTCTTAGTCAACCCATCGACACACACATACACAGTTTGTATCTAAACAAGCACAGTAACATGAGGATGTAATTTTCCAACTTATTAAGTATTTTAGACATGACACACATCCGACCAACGCAAGCTCTGATACCAACTTCTATCTCGACCCTCAACTTATCAAAATATGTACAAATATTTCGCATTTTCATGCATTGTCTATTAATCATCCTTACCTCGATCGTAAACAGCTACATCTCTCACCAGTTGGGCTGTGTGTTAATGTCTATCTCATTCCACCATACCAATTTAAATTGAATATTATTTATAAGTAAACACTTGTATAATTAAATCATAGTTGTTGTTTACATGTGTTTACATTTCTTTACATCCCCAATAGTTACATACAAAATGCTATTGTGCTATGGAAAGTTTAGATACAAAAATCTCATCAGTGTGTATACCTTATGCGATGGGATGCAACAGATACCAAAAGGGAACTGTCAAGACCCAAATTACCTAAAAATCACTACAAATTTTTTTCGTTTGTTATTTAATTCTTACCTTTCTCTGATTGTGACCATCCTACCAACAGTTGGGCTATGATTCGGTGTTAGTCCCATCTCACCTATTTACCATTTCATTTTCATATTTCCATATTCACATTCACACATCAGGATTTACTATCATTTGACTTTAACTAAAGTCATTCACAGTGGTATTTACATAACCTTAGATCCTCGACATCATATCCGTTTACAGTACTGTGCATTTATATGTTCAGATACAAAACTATACAAATGTGTATACATGACTCTCGATGGGACACAGTGAATACCAAAGATGTAAGTCCTCAGTCGCTCCCTAACTACTGCGAGTGCTCTGAAAAAGAGGGATAATAAGGGGGATGAGCAAACCACGTGCTCAGTAAGGTAATCATGCAAGTAAGTAGATAGCTCCACTATCTACATGCTCATAATGCCATACCCTTAAATCCATTTCTTTTCGTTTAAATCTCACGCACAAAATCATGCATACATCAAAGTCATAGTTTATAAAAACTATTTGTGCATATAGAAATCATGCAACTCATGCATCAAGGGCATTTTATGTAAAATCATAATTTGCATGAAGTAAATCAAGATCATGCATTATTTCATGTCATGTAAAACAAATCATGAGAAACGATTCTTTTCATGAATTTGTAATTAAAACATGAAAAACTCCTCATGCTATTGCATTTAAATCACTTCATTAAAGCTCAGTATAAAATAACCCCTCCGGGTCAATCATCTCATAAAAATTTTCGTTATAAAATTATGTTATAAAATCACCCTTCTCTTAGGGTCACATGTCATAAAATCCTCTGAAAAATCTATCATCATTATAGAAAATCACATCTCAGTGAAATCACAAAATCGGGGGCCTGACCCCTCCTTCGGGTCTACCCTGGTCTATCGAGACCAAAAGTTATATCATGTGAGACATGTAGGTGACTATATCAGAAACATCGAGGACTATGGCCATATCCTAGAGATCCCTGGCTACACAGTACCTAGTGTGCGGGGTATCACACCTGAAACGAGAGGTGGGTCAGTCCTGCCGTTAGAACAACATAAATACCAGGATTGTGAGGGTAAGGCTTACAGCCTCATGGCTAATGCCACTTCACTCCAACAATCCCCGTGGTACAGCGTACTCCGCGTGACATACATAGTACAACGTACTTCTTAAACCCAAATCATAGTCAGGGGGTGCCTGCCGTAGGTCTTATCCACCCAACCTGTGTCTCAGTATGCACGTATAGGTATATCGTCTTACTGTGACACACAGTTTACAGGAGGCTCCAACACGGCTATATGCATGTCATATAAATCCATGTGCGAGCAAAGCTCCAGCACGACTCCATGCATATTCATTATATCTGAAAACCTCATACGAGCGAAGCTCTAGCACAATTTTATAAAAATCAGTAAAATCTGCGTGCGAGCAGTACTCTAGTACGACTTTAAAAGAGTTATAAATCCATATAAAATCACGTGCGAGCAAACTCCAGCATGGTTTATGCATAAAATCCATCAAAGCCTCGTGCGAGCAATGCTCCAGTACGGTATCATGCATAAATCATTCAAGACTTCGTGTGAGAAATGCTCCAGTATGAATGAATGCTCAAGTAAATAAAAACTTTGTGCGAGCAACGCTTCAGCACGGTTTCATGCATAAAGAAATCAAATCTCATGCGAGTTACACTCCAGCACGATTTTTATGCAATTAAATCGCGTACAAGCAAGGTTCCAATACGACTTTTATGCAATTATCATATCAAAACAGGATGCGAGCTAAGCTCCAGCATCTCTCATGCATGTCAAATCATTAAAACTGGTGCGAGCAATCGCTCTAGCACCTTTTTATGCATATAAAGTCAAACCAGGGTGCGGGCTAGGCTCCAGCACCTCTCATGCATTTCACAATAGTAAAAATTAGTGCGAGTAACCGCTCTAGCACATTTCATGCATATGATGTCACATAAATCGGTGCGAGCAACCACTCCAGCACCATTATGCACACTCACAAACTCAAATATAGTGCAAGGAAATGCTCCAGCACCATCTGTTATTTAGATTTAAATGAAATTTCTTTAGAAAATGGGCTAGAATTTAATTCATTTTATACGGAACTAATCCGTAATTTATACGGTAAATTTTTTAACACGTATAACTATGCAAATTATCATAAATAAGGTTTACTTACCCGAGATTCCATGATAGCACACAAATCGAGGCTGACTTGAGCTCTCGTTTGACGTCAATTGTCGAGCTACACAATTACATATTTTTTCGGGTCAATTTTTCAGTCGAATATTAATGAAATCAAATATGCCGAAATTTAAATCGATCAATTTCGATCGCTTACCGGCTTACCCGTAACTCGATTGCATCACTAGAATTTTTCCCAATTTTTCCTCTTTTTCTTTTTCCCTTTTTCTTTTTCTTTTCTCTTTTTCCCTTTCTTCCTTGGCTGAACCGGTCCGGTTCAACACAGTTTCACTTCACTGAACCGTTCCGTACCGGTTCAGTCATTCCTTCTTTGTTCGCGACGTTTTCGGCCAGTTTTTGGCTTCTTTCTGCCACCGTTCGACTCGGCTGCACCTGAGGAGTCTTCGTTTGGCCTTGGGTTGTACCAATCGGCGCTGGTGGCCGCCAGATTTCTCCTTCCTTCCTCGGCAACTTCCCTCGTCGATCTCCTATTTTCGACGTCGTTGGCACGCGTGGGGTCAGCTGGTGGTTCCATGGTGTTGAGCTTCCTTCGTCGACCCTCGCCTGGCCTTCTTTCTCGCCGGTGGTCGTCGGAGCAGGGAATTCGTTTCCCTCGGTTTTCAGCTGCCTTCCTCTTTCTTTCCAAAATCGCGTTTTTCGCGATTCTGCCCCCTTTTTTTTTGTTCCTCTACTTTTTTTATATTATTATTTATATTATTATTTTAGTTGAATAAAATATAATATTTTTGCCAAAATATCCCAAAATATTATATTTTATTCAATTAATCAATTAATGCATTTATTTGTTTGATTTTATCATTTCGGTATAATTTGTCAATATTTTTGGGATAATTTCTCGAAGTGAAAATTTCGGTTAATTTCAATAAATTCATATCTTGATCAATTAGATCTGAAATTTAATTATTTCTTCGTTATTGATCAAGATTTCTCAAATCCATATTTATAATGAAATTTTCTTATCAAATTTATACCGAATTTTGATCTTTTGACCGTTTTACCCTTGCACGTGTTCGGGACTAAACCAATTCAACTTCCCTTCACTAACTTCACTCATTTCATGTTTTAAATCCTTATCTCCAGTCCGAATCTCATTCATTTAATTTTTGACCTTTTCAATCCGTCATTTGACCTTTAAATGCATTCGAGAATTTTTATTCATTCCATTTGCATTTTTCATTCACGTATAACTCTTCTTATGATTCAATTTACATATAACCATGTTTACATCACATGAATCATAAGGAATTTCGATAAAAATTGGGTTTTACAGGAACACCTTCAGTCGCTCTCAAGCTATACTCAAATCTCTGTAGAGAGGGGGAAAATAAGGGGGTGAGCAAACCACACGCTCAATAAGGCAATCATGCGAATATGTAGATACTACACTATCTACGTGATCGTGATGCCATGCTCAAAGCATACATTTCATAATTTTCTCAAAATATGAATTCATGCTGGTGTTAATGGTATGTGAAACATTCATGCTATTAAAATCTAATGCACAATTCAATTCAAAGCATGGCATTAACCATGCATATTTTATAAGTAAGACATGACATTAATCATCATGCATATTTTATAAGTAAAGCATGGCATTAAACATCATGCATCAGTGCACTTTAAAACCATTAACAAACTGTCACCTTAAAACAATTCAACACTTGTTAGGACTCAGCCCTTCCCTCGGACTATCCTGACCTACAAATCATTTCAAACATGGATTTATTCATAAAGCAATAGACATGTGAGATAGGGAATTTAATAAGGGAAATAAGCTCTAGGACAATGGACATATCCTGTGACACTGGCTACACGGGTCAGGTGTGCTGGATATCACCACTATCTGCTTCCGCATGGGAGATGGGTTAAATCCAACACGCCGATCCATAGCAAATCTCGTCCGAAGATGGCATATCACAATCTCAACACGGTACAATGTACTCCATGCTACCTACACGGTACAGCATACTTCGTGGACCCACATCAACACATCATATCACGCCACATCTAAAAAATGCACGTGTGAGCCTATTTAATCGGTACAACCTCTTGTCTACTCGAAGCTCCTAACACGACTATCAATCATGTCAAATTCTCAAAATGCACGTGCGGACCTATTTAATCGGTGTGACACCAAGACTACCCGGAGCTACAAGCACGACAACAAATAAGGTGGGCATAATGTGAACTATGCTCTAAGCACCATGCCAAAACCAATATAAAATCCATGTGAAAACTAGTGAGAGCTAAGCTCCAGCACTCATGCGTATAAAACACATCAAATCTCGTGCGAGTCAGACTCTAGCACGCTTTCATTCTCACGAAAACAATGTAGGTGGCTCAATTCTTTGCAAAATATGGTTAACAAACCAAAACAACTAATTTCTTTTGCAATTCATTTCAAATGTTAGCCAACCTACCAATCATTTGCTAAAAAGCAATAAAACATGATTTTTCAATGTATTATGCTTTTATTTTCATGTACATTTCTCAAACACCCAACTTTTTACCCTTCAATCACCCAATATCATTTCCTAATATCTCATGCATTCTAACAAAGCATTTAAGCACCCAAATTGCGCACAGATATCTCTAAGTGTCCACAAAATTCCCTTACCTCGATTTACTTGAGTGCGACTCTCTTCCTCTTAGTTTCTTGCGCTCTTAGCTCGCCTTGCTCCGGTGTATCCTCAGGAGCTACGATTCATTCATCCAAATCACTTGAGTTAATGTTGTTAACTCACGTTTTGACCTCACTAGTCAATATAACTCATTCATGCATTTTACAAATGCCTTAATCCGCATTTTATCCCTTTTTGGTAAACCTCACTATTTATTCATTAACAACATCTTAAAATCATACTTATAACATTATTATCACTTCAAGATATCCCATTCATCATAAATCTCAATACATTTCACTTTCTTACACTAGACCATTTCTAGGTCATGGTGGATTCATTCTACTCTAGGTAGTTTCTACCATTTCTATGCATACCAAATCATTTTCCACATCAATATCTAAAGAATGTACTTGAGTATTTGCATTAGAAACTCACCTAGTTTGTTTTCCTCTTTGCTCCAAATGAAAATACACCTTGATCCTTCAATCCAACAAGTAGGGAAATGCCTCCAAACTATGTTGTTCTTCTCTTTGATGGAACAACTTTGCCTCTAATAGCTCTCCCTCAAATCTTACTGAAAATGTCTGGATTTAGGAGTGAGAAGCTAGGTTTTAGGTTGGAAATGGAAAAGATTGGTTTTGTCTCAAAAAATTGCAGGTCCAACTACTCCATATTTATAGAATTTGCTTAATGAGATCGATCTGCATTAGGTAGAGATCGATCTGGTCCTCTTAAAATCCCTCTTTTTCTACGGTATTTGAAGGCAAGAGATCGATCTGTCGAGGCTTGAGATTGATCTGCTTCAAACAAAAGGTTAAGGAGATCGATATGGTCTTAGGAAAGATTGATCTGCATATTACAGAAGGTTCAAAAGATCGATCTGGTCTTAGGGGAGATCGTTCTATATTTTATAGAATGTTTAAGAGATTGATCTGGCTCCATTGGAGATCATTCTGTCTTGTTCCATAGCTTAGAATAAGAGTATTTTGGCTCTTCTAGATCGATCTCTCATCTTATGAGATCGATTTGGCCTTCATATTTTTAGATTTTACTGCAGTTTTCTGTAGGTACTTACACCAAAATAACTTAATTTGCTCTCATAGTCATTTTCTTATCTGATCATCTTTTAGACTTGAAGATGACATCCATTCCTACTTTGTACCTATTAAAACTTGTGTGGAATCCTTATCTAACCAAAGGTACTTGATATAACCCAAATGGAAGTGCACAACTTATGCATTCCTCCTTCCATTTTACCACACTACTCATTATCCATTCTACTCACATTCTTCACATGTTTAAATCGATTTCTTCATATCATACATAATGTAACTTGTACGTACAATCACCACTCTTATTACATGTGTGTACATTAAACCTATGGACTTACATTACATATAATCCACATTATAAGTATATCACCATACTTATGAATTCATTTACATAAATGTACAAGGTTAAAACTATACGAGATCTCACAGATAGTGGACAGATTAACGAAATCGACACACTTCCTAGCTATGAGAGCCACTGATACTCTAAGTACACTGATAGAACTATATGTGCGCGAGATAGTGAGGTTGCATGGTGTTCCAGTGAACGTTGTTTCTGATCGGGATGCCCGCTTCACTTCCCACTTTTGGGAACACTTTCAGGAAGCGATGAGGAACCAACTGAGTTTTAGTACAACCTTTCATCCTCAGACAGATGGTCAGTCAAAGAGGATGATATAGACCCTGTAGGATATGTTGAGGGTGTATGTATTAGATTTTGGAGGCTCCTGGGATGACCATTTACCACTCGCAGAGTTCGCCTATGATAACAATTATCATTCGAGTATCGGGATAGCACCGTATGAGACTTTATATGGTCGAAGATGTCGTTCCCCTATTGGATGGGAAGAGGTTGGTGACTGATTGATATTTACTCTCGACTTAGTGAGACAAGCCTTTGAGGATGTCCAATTGATTTGTGTGAGATTACAGACAGCTCAGAGTAGACAAAAGAGTTATGCTGATAGGAGACGGGACCATTGGAGTTCACAGTGGGGTAATCGATATTTCTATGAGTTTCTCCTTCCAAAGGTATAACGAGGTTCAGAAAGAAAGAAAAGTTAAGCCCTCGTTACATTGGACCCTTTGAGATACTTGATAGAGTGAGAGATAATGCCTACAGGCTAGCGTTGCCACTTGAGCTATCGGGTGTTCACAATGTTTTCCACATCTCTATGTTACAGATGTACCACCCGGATCTGGCACATGTAATTAGATATGAGCCATTGGAGCTCAATGAGAACATGTCGTATGTTGAGAAGTTAGTTCGGATATTGGATAGGAAAGAGAAGGTGTTAAGATCGAAGACGATTCTCTTAGTGAAAGTCCTTTGGCAGCATCACACCGCAGAAGAAGCTACATGGGAGTTAGAGAGTTTGATGCGGGGGAAGTATCCCGAGTTGTTCACAGATTGATTTGGTTCCAATTTGGAGGATCAAATTTCTTTAGAGGGGGAAATTTGTGAGACCTCATGTATGTATGGCATTATTATATGCTAATGGAATCATAAGACAGATGATTTTGATCATATAAATGTGAATGAAGTAGTTAGACATGTACGTAAAATACGAAAAAGGATAAATAGGTCAAAAGACCCGAAATTCGATATCAATTCGGTAAGAAATTGTCATTTTAAACATGGATTTAGGAAATCTTGATCAATAAAGAAGAAATCATGGAATTTCGAGTCCGATTGATTAAGATACGAATTTATTACGATAACTCAAAATTTTCACCTCGGGAAGTTATCTCGAAAATGAGTGAATAATACTCCGAAAAAATAATAAAATAAGATAAATATATATTTAATTAATTAAATATATAAATATATCGGTGTAGAAGAAAATTGTGTAGAAATAATATATTTTATTCTATTAAAATAATAATATAATGTATAATATATATATATATATATAAAATAAAGGAATTGAAAAAAAAAAGAAACTGAATCGCGAAATCGCTAAAGGAAAGAAAAGAAGACGAAGTCGAGGGAAACCCCTGCTCCGACGAGCCACCGATGAGAGAGACGAACAAGCGACGACCGACGAAGGAAGCTCGACCATGTGAGAACCACCAAGCGCCAACAGGCACACCGATAACGCCGAAATTGACAGATTGGAGAGGGAAGAGATCGAAAGGGGAGAAGAGGAATCAGACAGCATGAGCGCTGATTTATCCCCAGCTAAGCCAACCGAAGCCTCTCCAGGTTGAGGCGTGCCGATTGGTGGTAGAAACGGCCCGGGAACAGGTCGAAAACGCCATGAACGGTGAAGTGAGGACTGAACCGATTCAGGGAAGTGAAACTGTTTTAACCTGGATCGGACCGGTTCAGCCAAGGAAGAAAGAGAAAAGAAAAGAGATGAAAAAGAGGAAAAAAAGAAAAGAAGAAAAAATTCGGTGATCTAATTAAGATACGGGTAAGCCAGTAAGCGGTCAAAATTGACCGATTTAATTTTTGAAATATTTAATTGAAATTATATTTGACTGAAATTGACCCGATAAATATATAAATGTGTAGCTCGACGATTGGCAACAAACGAGAGCTCGAGTCAGCCTCAATTTACATGCTATCACAGAATCTCGGGTAAGTAAATCTCATTTACGATAATTGTATAGTTATGCTCGTTAGAAATTCATCACATAAGTTACGGATTAACTTCGTATAAAATGAATTTTGTTTTGGAATTGGAAATCAATTGTCGTAAATAATTGTATGAGCTATCCAAAGAACCTAGAACGAGGCCCAATAAATATTGATGGGCCCAATGAGCCCAATAGGCCTTGATGAAGTAAATAGTAAGCGAAAATGAGCTTAAAATGGATTAAAACCCATTAAGGTGCAATCAGGCCCAATACTTTAAATTAAGCCCTGTAAACGTGAAACATGGGTAAATATATTGTATTTAACTCGATAAATGGTTAAATGCAACTCCAGAGACTGGATTAGGAGCAAATAGGACTGGACGAGCTTCCAGCGGTGGAACTTGTACTACGCTCAATGTGATTCGAGGTAAGGGGGTTTTGTAAGTGCCTAGAGTGGCTATACATATTTTGAGAGGAATTATAAGGCACAAATTTCTCTAGCTATCTAATAATGCATTAAGAATTTTTGAGAAAGGTTCCTAAAATAAGGAAGGAAAAGATGAGTTTACCTTAGTAGGATTTTCCTGACTTTAACGTTTTTATCAAAATGAAATGCTTTGATATGAATGAAATGAGGAGAGGGTGGCTATTTTTTTTATGTGGTTGCGTGAAATAGCACGGATTGTGTGCTAAATTGTATCTTAAAAAGTACTTGATTTTTAAATTAGAGCCACCTATCATTTTTTATTCATGCTGATAGTGCTGGAGCTCTGCTCGCACTAGTTTTATTGATTTACTATGCATGAAAGTCGTACTGAAGCGTTGCTCGTAGGAAGATTTGACTTGTTTTATAAAAAATTATGATGATGCCTCTTGTAGACTGTGTGTCATGGTGAGAGATACATCGCACGCGTGTTTTGAGACATGAAATAGTTATCGCCATGGTATAGGGCGGTTAAGACCTATGGCATGCCCCCCCAAACCATGATGTAGGCTAAGTCTTATGGTAGGCACCTCAGACAAACAGTCATGTGAGCTAAGTCCTATGGCAGGCACCCCTAACAATGATATGGGTTAAGACCTATGGCAGGCACCCTCAGACCGTATAGGTCCACGGAGTACGTTGTACCATGTATGTCACATGCAGTACGTTGTACCATGTAGTCTTGCTGCCTAGTTGGTTGAGTTATTGCACGAGTAAGGTTGACCTCACCTCTCGTTGCAGTTGTGATGCCCCGCACACCGAGATCCACGGAGCCTGGGATCACAGGGATTTATACATGGCCATTATTCCCAATTTGTCTTTGAAATGTAACCTTCATGCCTCATGTGATATCATGTTTTAATGATAGATTTGGGTACACCCGAAGGAGGGGTGACACTCGTGACTTTGTTTTAAAAGGAAATGTGATTTTATGCATAGGGTATTCCCGAAGGGCAGGATTAGATTTGATTTAAATGAATTGTGATGAGTTTTGATATTATGAGCATGAGATGTTTTATATGTTGATTTTCCATTTGATATCATGCATGTTTTTATGAGTTTTTCATATACTATATACATATTCATGTGGCATGGTTTTGATCTACCTCATGCTCAAGATGTAAATGATTTTGATATCATGTCTTTATATGCACATAGATAGTGTAGTTGTCTACTTGCTTACATTATTTCCTTACTAAGCGTGTGGTTGCTCACCCTTTCACTTTCTATCTCCCCAGAGCATCCATAGTGGTTGAGAGTGAGCAGAGACTTGCAATCCCAGTGTCCACTGCTGCCCATCGATGAGAGGTATACACATTATTATCGTTTTGTATCTAAACAAGTACAACACAGCAACACTTTTGGTAATGTAAATTCGGGGGATGTAAACAATTGTAGACATGTATGAATTAATGAAGTTAGTGTAAGAAATTGAAGTGTCTACAATTATTGTATATAAATGTTAAGTGATATTGTGTATAGTAGGAGGTAACTAGCTCCAAATCATAACTCAACTATTTGGTGTAGGAAATTGTTCGTGACAGGGTAAATTAACGAATAAGGAAAAAATTTATAGTGACTTTAAATGAAAAAGGGTCGTGACATACCCCTTGACAAAGGTGATAGATGCGGCTAATAGAAGAGCTTTGATGGATAAGACTCCTCAAGACGTTAGAAATTTGATTGTTAACATTGCTGCTAGTTCCCAACAATTCTACACTAGGTGTGAACCTCCCACAAAACCTATATATGAGGTAAGTGTTGCTCCCCTTAAACAACAAATTAAAGATTTAACTTATTATGTTTGTGAACTTGTTGTAGGGAGAAAGCAACAAGTAAAGGTATGTGGGATATGCTTAAACAAGGGACATCCTATTGACATGTGTCCAACACTGCAAGAGGACACCCATAAACAGGTTAATGCTATTGGTGACTTTCATGGACAGTTATAAAGGAATTATGATCCCTATGTTAGTACATATAATCAAGGATGGAGGGATCATCCAAACATGCAATATGGGAATAGGCTTGCCCCATATGTTCCACCTCAACAAAGGCTCAATAATAATCTTTAATAACCAATGACCCAATTCTAAGAGAGGCCCCAAGCTCAACCTCAAGGTATATAAATCTCTTGTTGAAAGTTTTCTTAAATTACAACAGCAAACAAGGCTAAATTTGCAAGAGATTTAATCATATCTTCAACAGGAACAATTCTTCTTCACATGTCCATCATTATGGTAAAAGAAACAGGTCATCACCTTATCCCATTTTTTATGCCCCTTAGGCTATGAAGTTTTAGTGCTTGCAGCATCTTTTCTTGTATTATTGGTTTTCCTATATTCTTCTTTTTTCTTTTTTCTATTGGTAGCATTGTCATTGGAAGAAGGTACTAAATGAGCATTTTCTATCTTCTCTTGTTTCAACCTTTTTTTTCTCTTGTACACAATGTGTAATTAGTTCATTAAGAGTTCATTTCTCTTTTTGAGTGTTGTAACTTATCTTAAAATGACTGAATTGTGTAGGAACAAATATCAAGACCAGGTGCACGAGTATGCCTTCAAAATAACTCTAACTTTAGTGTCCTGAATCTTGTAACAAGATTAGACATTTTCATATTGTACTCAATTATGTTTCCTTGCCATTATACTGCAATAAAATAAGCTTGGTCAGAATGGTGCTTGTTTTGATCTTTTCATTTGCAGCGAATCTGTATGCAATATGCTTTTAGAAAATTCTTAGCATTTTGTTCCTCAAGCATTATGCTCCCGATGGTATCTGGAATAGAGTGCTTCATGATCTTTAGACTCATGTGGTTTCAACAGTCTCATTTCTCATAAAGTGCCCTTTTTCCTTTGTTGAACTATTATCCGTAAGGGAAAGAGGTTGTTCTGACCTGATCACATAGTCCAGATCCATAGACCTAAGCCAAATCCATAGACCCAAGCACAATGGTAACATGCTCCTTCCATTTCTTGAAGTTAATGTCGTTAAGCACTAAAATGTTATTCAAATTGGCAGATAAAGAAAAAACACTCACTATAAGCAGAAAATAATAACAAATTAGCTCACAATAATTTTGGGCCATATAAGATACCAAATATAACATTTATATTTAGTCTTTGGTCAGAAATATCAATTTGTAAATAACACTCTTAAACTTAATTAGTAAATATTGCACAACATATTGCATGCAAGGTAAGAAAATAAATTTATCACATATTAACCTCTTTATGTATTAATAATCCAGCCAAAAAATAATCTTCTTTTGGGTTGATTATTTTTTGCATGGATTAAAAAATACTGTCATTTAAATTCCTTAATGACAACTTTACTTTTCAAAATAAATAAATTTACATAAAAGAGGTAACTTTGGTGGCATTTTATATTAATTTAATTTATTTTAAACTTCTATTTTCCACCAAATATTCACCTATGTACAGGCTGAGAATACATAAATTTATCAACAATTCTAAGGAGAATATATACTGCCAATCAACTCAAAATATCATAAATATATTATCATGAAGCAAAAAACAATAGTCATGTGCATAACATACAAATTAAATTCAAATAATACTAAATATTAAATATTAAATATTTAATAGTATTAAAAAATTTCAAAAAATCACCAAAAAATCAGAAATAATACTTAAAGTTGATATGAAAAAATTGGTATCAATAATTTTGACAACTACTCTAATATCAATTATATTAAATCAAAGCCTGCAGGTTTTTTTTCAAATAATTTTGACAACTACCTAGATAACAACTTCGATAAATATATTAAAAGCTACAATGATAGTGTGATAACTTGAAATTTTTCCACTTCTAGAATTTATTTCGAAATTATGGGACAATATTCCTAGAGAAACAAATGTGTGCCTATATATATTATTTAAAAATATATATGTAGAAATAAATGAAATAAATATATATACGTATGTAGATGCTTTAATATAAAATATTATAATAGTTTATTGTATTTAAAGATATTTTATTATATAATATTTTATATTAAAATATATATAGTATATAATGTATTCTATTATATATATTAAATGAAAAAAAAAAGAAGAAAAGAAAATGAAAGAAGAAACGAAACAGAAAAGGAAAGAAGAAACAGGGGGGAAAGGCAAAGCTAAACAAAAATGGAAAAAGGAGGAGAGAAAGAGAGGAGAGGAGAGGGAACAGTGGCTGGTGGGGGAAGCTCGCGTCATAGAAGGTCAAAGGGAGGCTGAGGAGTCAGCGGCGGAGTGAGGAAAGAAGCAGATCGACGAAGGAGAAGAGAGGGCAGGGACGTTGAATGGGAGAGAGGCCGAACCTGCCACATTTCGACGAGCCCTGGCCTACTGACACGCCCTAAGGGTATTACCGCAAGTGCACGGGACGTACAAGTAATAATGGAATTTGAGTCCCGGAATTATCGTCCCACAGAGAAGTTGACTAGCCTAATTAAATACCGGTTAATCTTACCCTAAGTATATCCTAGCAAATTATGAAGTTGCAATATGTGGTCTACATGGTTAGAATTAAAATACTGAAAGCAATAAAATAATAAAACTATAAAATAAAGGAAATAAAATCGAGCGAAAATTCATTACAAAGCTTCGAGTAATTAAAGGCAAGTACCTACAAAAGAAAATTAAAACAGTTAAAAATTCATTAACGCAATTAAAGTAAAAAGCAAAAATGAAAATAAAGAAACAAGATTAATTAAACTAAAATTAAACAAATTAAAATAACATATGCATGTAATTAAACGAATGAAAATTGCAAATTAAACTAACCTACAATTTAATAAAAATGAAGACTAAATTAAAAATGCATAAAATGAGTTTATCTAAATTAATTTTAAGCACATCCCCTAATGCTAGAATAAAAATTACTTAGTAACCAAATTAAATCTAAGTTAAACTAATGCAACAAAGAAACTATGACTAACATGCAAATTAGAAATCAACTAACTAAATTAACTAATAAACTTGAACTTAATCTATCTAAAAATGCATGCAAAATGAATTAACAACTACAATGGGCTAGCCAAACGTGGCCTTAGACAATTGCAAAACCACAAAGTGGTCCCGATTTTACACTGGTACTGTGCACTCATCATGTCCAGGTGCTGCCCGACTATCTGCTGCAACTTCAGGCATTGTCCAGCTGCTTCTGCATCACACGACCTCCTCTGCTAACAGCAGAATGCTCCAGCCTTGCTGCAAACTCCTGCCACTGTCTTCAGCTAGTACCCGCAGAAACAGGCAATTAGACTCCAGCAACACACGTCTTCTACAATTCAGTTTCATTCTCTGTTGTTCTGCAACAAGGCACTTCCTTGCCCAGTGACAGGCTGCATCAGCTGCGCACCAGAATCCTCACCCAGCTGCTTCCTGTCTACTGTGCTGGTTCTACTTATCCATCATCTGCTTCACGCACCACTTCAGTCTGGTAGCAAACAGCAGCTAACGGAAACAAGGGTTGGAGTCGAACTGTGTCACACAACTTCTGCACCCATAACTACTCTAGCTGCAACCTGCCATTGTGTGCACAACGTCCTTCACAGCAGCTCGGTGATGGTGAAAAATGACACCAACGAACATCTATAGTTATCAAATACTTGGTTAGTGCAGAATGAAAGTTTAGACTGAACATGAACAGTACGAATAAATGAAAACAGAGCTGAACAAAGTGGAAGTTAATCACCGATTTGCTGCCTTGGTGAACTCATTCTATGTTCTACAATGAATGGTGACAGTAGGTAACAAAAAGCAAGGTGGAAATACTTAACTAAATAAAAGAAAGACAGGAAGTGCAGTGATGAACAAATGCAAAACCGAGATGCATAAATATATTAAGTAGAAAATAACAGAGGTTCGCATTAATATGCAGTAAAAGGGCAGCATGTGCGTAGTTCAATCAATGAAGCAAAAACCAAACCTTTCAAAGATACCAGCAATAAACCGAATAGGAAAAAGCAATATTTAACAACAGAACATTAAAATGAGATTGTAAATAATTGAATAGCAAAGTAATGTGAAACCAGTAGCTCGGATTGCTTCATTCCTTTCTCCAACCAAGGTTCCATATTGCCATTGATGAGAATAAATGCTAAGCATCAACCCACATCAAAGCATCAAAACCAAAAGGCATGAACAAGGGAAGAAGGTGTTACCCGAATGCATCAAGGGAGCTCAAACCGAGAGCAAAAAAATAATAATAATAAAGATTGCTTCAACTAAAAACATAAACAAAGTATGAAACCGAGAACAAATCAACTAGACAATAAGCTATGAAAATAGAACTTCACAATACAAGAATTGATTTTTATCAAACCGAGAACTTGAAATGAAATTGATTTTCATTGAAAAATAAATCCAAGACTAATGAAGAATATAAAGAAAATGGAATGAACAATGAACAACTTGTTAAAAAAAAAACTATGCGGAAATTCTAAGGAAAACTTTAAAATTAATCTAAAAGCTATTCTACCCTAACCTACCCTACTCCTACTCCTACTCTAGTTTCTACTTCTACTCCTACTTCCCTACTTGATTTTTCAATTGCCATCATGTTCTATTTATACACAAACATAGGGGTACAATGGTAAATTTTCATCCTAGATGAGTTGGCATTGTTTGGCCACTTGTCTTCATTTGATTTGCTGCAGAGTAGATATTTCCACATCATCAGTCTCTTTGTCCAATTAGCTGTGCGATATGGCTCGGCGTGTGTCTTCCAGAGGGTTGGCACGGTGTCCTTCGTTCTTATCGTTTTGGAGTAAATAAAATACGGACACCTAGCATCATACGTGTCCAGATGACTGATGACTCGATCTGCAAATTGGAAGTGGTCCAGTCTCCTTTAGCTCGTTTTGAGCCCAATTTCGTCTGAAACGACTGAGTTTCATCCGGATTTAATTTATCTACATATTAAAGAATTTTAATTAAATAAAGGGGATTATTAATAAAATAATATGGGGATTAAATAAATAATTAGAAATTTAAGCACAAATAATTCTATAAAAAATAGAATTATCACACCCCCAAACTTAAGCTTTTGCTTGTCCTCAAGCAAAACAAAATAAATGTAGGAATGACAAGTACTAAACACTAAAATTTCCCCAACATTATCCTCAAAGAAAAAGTACAGACTATGAAATCAAAGAATCACAATTATAAGTCCAACACTCAGAATTATTCCATCATAAGTCCTGACCCAAATTTGACTCTTTGTGTGTGTGTGAAAAATGTCAAAGTCACTTCACAGCACATTATCTGGATCAGATTATGCAAACACAGTGAATGTAAAGTCAATGACATGTGATCATTCCCATAAGTTTGCTTTTCACTTCTCTCTCCACTAATGTAGTCACACTTAACCAAAGATCAATAGGACTTCATTAAGCTTGTAATGTAAGGCTGGAGCTAAGGTATGATAAAGTCGATTTAGGTTTAATTACCCCTTAACATGAATTACTTCTGGGATCTTTAATGTAAGAGCTCTAATTATTCCCTCAAACATATTTTATTTCACTAAACATTTTATTCTATTTTTGTATTTTTCTTTTTCTTCTTTCTTCTTCTCTTTTTTTTTTTCATTCATTTTCATTTTTTCTTTTGCTTTCATTTGCATTTTTTTTGAACTTTCACTATCACCAGATACCCATATGTACAAAGCTCACAATATATCCGATGACTTTCCATGCTTTCAGAGTAAGGGATAGGAAAAAAAAGTACTTTAGGCTAAGGAAAATAACGTAGGTGTATTCACAGAGAAAAGCTTATTTGGCCCAGATGGGTGACTAGGGGTAAAGTATGTACAGGGATGGCTCGAAAGGCTCAAACGATCCAAAGATGGCCTAAATCATCTCCCTAATTAAGTGTGATCTAATATTTCGCCTCGATATAAGATCAAACAAATTCTAGAATATGATACACAAAATCAATTGAGCAAATGCAATCCTAGGTCCACATAAGCTTTCTCTAAATAAATATACAGATTCATGACATGACATGTGCGTAAGATGAGGAAATCACAATCAGAATCAAGACAAATTCAAGAATTCAACTTCATGCTTTTCCTATAATCATGCTTCTTAGTCAATCAAAATCATACT
Organism: Firmiana major; assembly: GCA_033439115.1. Classification (NCBI taxonomy): domain Eukaryota; kingdom Viridiplantae; phylum Streptophyta; class Magnoliopsida; order Malvales; family Malvaceae; genus Firmiana; species Firmiana major. Next base: position 38,505,962 of record CM065909.1, read on the forward strand.
TAATCATGGGGTCATATCATTGGAATATGGGAAAACTACATGCTAAGCACTAAATCATCCCAAAATCAAACAATTTAAGCTCAGATTTTCGAAAAAATTTTGAAATTTTTTTCAATTTTTGCCCAAAATTTTGAAAAATACTCAAGTGATATCCCATCCCCCAAACTTAAAGTGCACAGTGTCCTCAGTGTGCAGATAATATAAGAATTGAAGTTCAGGAACAAAGTACTCCCCTTTCTAATGACGATGAACAACTGAAGCTTTTATTGAAAGCGTAAAACTAAAAAATAAACCTGCAAAATAAACAAAGAAAGAAACAACAGAAAAGAAAAAGAAAAAAGAACTATACACAAGGTGAAAATAAAAACACAGCCACTTCAAATGCAGCTGAAAAAAATAACACTCAGCAGCAGGGCGAAGAGTAGGAGGGTCAGCCAAAGTGGTGACAGAATGTTAACAGTTAAATCCTCCTGAGTCCTATCTACTTCCTTCCTTCTTTTGGATTTCTTATGCTCATGCCTTATATCCTCCATCCTAAAATAGTTTTGAGAGTCATCAGGGAATTTAAAAGGTTTGAAAACATTAAACTTTATTTCCTGATCTTGGACTCTCATTGTTAACTCCCCCTTTTGTACATCAATTATTGTTCTACTAGTAGCTAGGAAAGGTCTGCCTAGTATAATGGGGACATCCCTGTCTTCCTCCATGTCCAAAACGATAAAATTCGCAGGGAAAATAAACTTGTCCACCTTTACTAACACATCCTCAATGACCCCCTTCGAATATTTAATTGATCGATCAGCTAACTGGAGGGCCACTGTGGTGGGCTTGGCATCCCCTATTCCTAACTTCTGAGATAGACAAAGGCATCAAATTTATACTAGCTCCTAAATCACATAGGGCTCTACCAAAGAATAAATTTCTAATAGTGCATGGTATGGTAAAACTCTTGGGATCCTTGAGCTTGGGGGGTAATCTTCTCTGGATAATGGCACTACATTCCTCAGTTAAGGCCACCGTCTCATAATCTTCCAGTCTTCTCTTCCTCGAGAGGATATCCTTTAGAAATTTTACATAACTTGGCATTTGCTCTAATGCATCTGCGTAAGGAATGTTGATGTGAAGCTTCTTAAAAACCTCAAGGAATTTAGCAAATTGTCATTCCAGCTTTTGATCTTGGAACCTCTGAGGAAAAGGTACTGGTGGTCTAACTAGAGGCAATGTAGTGGTAACATGTATAGCATCAGAGGATGAGGAAGGCTGTGAAATAGAAGAAGGTATAGATGAAAAAGTGCCTAGCTTGGATTCTTTTGCAGCCTGATCCTGATGTTCCTGCTCTTTCTGAGTTGCTTCATTAGAACTTAAGGATTCTGTAACTATGTGGTGTTCAGGTTGGGACTTAACTTGTGGTTCGTCATCTAGCTCTCTCCCACTCCTAAGGGTGATGGATTTAACATGTTCATTACCCTTCCTTTGCTCAACAGGATTAACTTCAGTGTTACTAGGAAGGGTCCCTTGAGGACGTTGGCTAAGAGCCCTAGTGTCAGACCCAGATTTATGTAGCTTGTACCTTATGATTCCTATGTGTATGAACACTCTGTTATTATAGTTGAATCATAAGAAGAGTATTTACTAGACTTAAAGTATTATTAAAATGATAACACGCAAAAGTTACATAAAAAGCCTAATGTGAGCTATAAGAGTCACAGGCTAAACCAAGTAGATCTAAATCATTCTGACTAAAATTAAGAACTTAAAATGAGAAAGTATAAAGAGCTCATGAAGGAAAGTCAACTTGATTTAGTCCCGAACATAGAAAACAAGTGTAAAAGCTAAAAAGGGTAAAATGGACCTTTTTGACGAGTTAAGGTATTTAAGGTGTTTCGGGTGTAATTATCCACCGAAAATGGTTGAAACATAAAGACGAGAGTGTAAGACATAAGATATGACACTTTCAAAATTTTGAGAAAAAGTCAACTTGGTCAATGGTTAAGGAAAAAGTCAACTATACTTAAGAAAGTGGACTTTTACCATAGTTGACTAATCATGGTTAAAAATTAACCTAAGTATGGAGAAAAAAATTGGAGAAAAATATTCTTGGTCAGAATACAAGATAATCATCCTCGAAAGTAAGAAAAATTTATTCGAAAGGATTCCGGATTAAATTTAATGGTTAAAAACGTAATAGGCCTAAGGTGAAGATTTTAAAGCCCATTAAGGTATACTAAAAGTATATTGAAATTCTTAGGTCCCTTAGACCAAATTGTTGGACCAATTGATTGGCCAAATATTGAGACAATTAAAGGCTCGAGGTATAGTAAAAATTTCAGATCGAAAGCCCATTAAGAAAGCCCAAACCGAGAAGCCTAAATGGAAAGCCCATGAGATAAATATATAACCATAGTTAAAGCTAACCATGACTCATAAGGTGACTCATTAGGTGACTCATGGCTAAGGCTTAGAAAGTCAAGCTTAATGGCTGGAAAGTAAAGCTTAATGGCTAAGTAAGTGGCTTATAAAATCAGCCACACCATTGTCATCTTCATCACACCAAATTCGGCTAGAAGAAGAAACCATTGAAACAAAATTATCCAAGCTTTCTCTCACTAGAAATCACTAGGAATTAGGCATATTTGGAACTTGCATTCTTCATGGAAGTTGTTCCAAATTGAAAGGAGAGTGACATAGGTTGGAATTGGCTATCAAGGATGTCATGCCCCGGTTTCGGGAACCCTTCTATCCATACATTCTCTACTACGGTTGGGCTGTGAGAAGATGCAATTACTAAAAATTTATTTATTTACAGCGGAATATTTAAAACTTTAATTCACACTCCCAGGTGTGTGTGTAAATACACAAAATTAATTGTATAAATACCAAGTGTTTACATATCATCCCCATAATACTGAATTACAATTCCAAGATATAACTGTGCGATACAATATATTAGATACAAAATACTCGTGTATACAAATCTTATACCTTTGCGGATTGTGGGAGCTGTTCAACACAAAAGACTTAAAGATCACCACTCTCTTACTTCTCAGTACCTGGAGGGGGAAAATAGTGGGATGAGCAAACCACGGCTCAGTAAGGAAATGTATGCTAGCAGGTAGATATCGTACTACCTACATAGCCCATGCATGCATAAACCAAAACCATGTTTTCGTTATAAATGGAAATATCATACGAACAATGCATTTAAACACATATTTCTCAATAGCATTTTCGTGTAAATCAAATGTCAAACTTCCATTTAAAACATGCTCATAAATAGTGCCCTCATGGCACGAATGTGAAATCAGAGATTTATTAAAACATGAAATCTCTTTCACTTCTCAAATCATTCTTTCTCGCAAATCTCTTTCTTTTCTGAGATTGTCTCTGTTTCTCGATTCTCTGAGACATGCATGGAATTTTAGGCAATCAAATATCCACGACTTATGGCCACAGTCAGTGATCCCAGGCCTCACTGATCGGGTGTGCACAGGGTATCACTTCGCCTGAAGGGAGATGGGTCAGTCCTACCCTCCGGCTCATCTCAATCCACCTCATCTCCTCGTATACTCACGGTGAAGATACGTCGTGTGTCATCTACGCGATACTCGTACTCACGTGCACCCAGCACAGTACATAGTATACCAACGGGTGACTACACTATTCTACGTACAACCGTGGACCCAAGTCCATACTCCAACTCCGATGGACTTTTTATCCTTAAACCATGTCTCATATACCAGGCGAGCAAGCAGCGCGACACACAGTCAACGCAAAGCTCCAGCGAGGTACGATCTATCGTTAAGGCCCAGCCCGTTCAATTGGCCGTCGGCTGGTATTCCCTTGGGTCCCAGACCCCCAGGTTTACCTTAACTTAACAAAACAGGTACGAGCATAGTTCTCGCACTTTCTCAAAACCTCCGTGCGAGTTAAAACTCCCGCACGGTACATCAAGGCTTTAAACCGGGTGTGAGCTAACGCTTCAACACCAAATCTCATCTCAAAACTGATAGATGGCTATTTTCTCTTTTTAAAACTCAAAACACGTTTATTCATACAGCATGCAACTTCATGCTAAAACATGTAAAATTAGCCAACCTATCATCAACATTTCTCAATCATCAATAACAATGTAAAATTGAGAATTTCATTGAAAACATGCATATCATGCTATTTCCTTACCCTATCCCATTTCTCAATACATATATATACATCATAGTACTTTTCATACTTCCACATCATTTCATAAACTTATAATATCGTACTAGTCCTAGCAATATATCTACGAAATTGCTGCAATTACGTACGAACATCTCTATAGCTAACACACAGTCCCTTACCTCGTTTTACTTGTGTGCAACTATCCGCCTTTATGCTTCTTGCGTTCTCATCTTGACTTGCTCCGGCGTATCATCCGAAACTGAAATTCATCCATCAACATTTGAGTTAATGTTTCTAACTCTTATTCAACTAAGCATTTATCCAATGCCTTAATTACACATTTTTACCCTTTGTGGTAAATCTCCCAATTTATCCTAATATCAACATTTCCAAACCATTTCCACAACATACTCATCCACTCAAGATATCCCATTCATAAAAAATACTCCCACATTCCACTTTCTCACACTTGACTATTTCTAAGCTATATGCATTTCATACCATCCTAGGTAGTTCTATTCACAATATGCACACCCAATTATCTTTATAATCATTAACTAAACCAATGTACTTGGATTTGTGCATTAGAACTTACCTCATTGGATTTCCTCTTGCTCCAATTAGGATTGCCCTCTATTTCTTCAATCCTTCAAATGGGAAAATGCCTCTAGACTATGTTGTTCTTCTCTTTGATGTGAACAACTTTGTCTCTAATAGCCTCTCCTTAAATCTCACTGAAAATGGCTGGATTTAGGAGTGAGAAACTAGATTTCTTTGAGTTGAAGTGAAATGGAAATGTTTTCCCCGAAATTTTGATGATCCAACTGCTCCCATTTATAGTTTTGACTTGATGAGATCGATCTTCCTTGGGTGGAGATCGATCTGTTCCTCAAAAATCCCTCTTTTCTGAGACGTTTTAAAGGTAGGAGATCGATCTGTCGAGACTGGAGATCGATCTGCTGTCAAACAGAAGCTTAAGGAGATCGATCTGGTCTTATGGGAGATCGATCTGCTTCCAACCCGAGACCTAGAGAGATCGATCTGCTTCCTTTGGAGATCGATCTGTTCCCTTCCATTTCTCACATAAGAGCATTCTGGCTCTCCCAGATCGATCTCTCATCCTATGAGATCGATCTGGCCTTCACAAATTCCAGATTTCCTGCAGTTTTTTCTGCAATAACCCTTACCAAACACCCTTAATTTGCTACCATGATCATTTTCTCATTCATTCATCTTTGAGACTTGAAAATGGGATTCTTCCTCACTACATACACATTAAAACTTGTATAGGATCTTTGTATGATCAAATACATATACGATATTACTCGAATGGAAATATACACTTATGTAATTCTTTCCTTCCATTTTACTATACTACTCATATCCCATTTCGATCACATTCTTCTCGTTTCAAGTTTATTTCTTCCTACTCACTCATAATGCAACTTGTACGTATAATCACTATTCTTATTACAAGTGCGTACATAATCTTATAAACTTACATTGCATATACTTCACATTACAATGTATCATCATATTTATGATTCTATTTACATTCCCATGTTCCTATATACAGCTATACATATACGGGGTCTCACATTCTCCCCCACTTAAAGAATTTGGTCCTCCAAATTAGAACCAATTCAATCTGTGAATAACTCGGGATACTTTTCCCGCATCAAACTTTCCAGTTCCCATGTGGCCTCTTCCACAGTGTGATGTTGCCACAAAATCTTAACCAATGAAATCGTTTTGTTCCGCAACACCTTCTCTTTCCTGTCCAACACCCTGATCGGTCTCTCGACATACGACATATCTTTCTTGAGCTCCAACGGCTCATAGCTAATTACATGTGTCGGATCCGGGTAGTACTTCCGAAGCATAGAAACGTGGAAGACATTGTGGACTTCTGCTAGCTCAGGTGGTAAGGCTAGCCTATATGCTCCTTCTCCCACTCTATCCAAAATCTCGAAGGGACCAATGTAACGAGGACTTAATTTTCCTTTCTTTACAAACCTCATTATTCCCTTAGAAGGAGATACTTTCAAAAATACGGACTCGCCAACATCAAACTCAAGTGGTCTCCGTCTCTTGTCAGCATAGCTCTTTTGTCGACTTTGAGCTGTTCGCAGCCTCTCGCATATTATCTGAACATCCTCGGAGGCTTGCTTAACCAAATCGGGGGCGAGCAATTGTCTGTCACCAACTTCTTCCTAACCAATGGGTGATCGGCATCTACGACCGTATAGTGCCTCATAAGGGGCCATACCAATACTTGAGTGATGACTGTTATTGTAGGCGAACTCAATCAATGGCAAGTGATCGTCCCATGAGCCTCTAAAATCCAGCACACACGCTCTCAACATATCCTCCAGGGTCTGTATAGTCCTCTCTGACTGACCATCTGTCTGAGGATGAAAAGCGGTGCTAAAACTCAACTGGGTCCCCATCGCTTCCTGGAAATGTCCCCAAAAGTGGGAAGTGAAGCGGGCATCCCTATCCGAAACAACACTCACTGGGACTCCATGCAATCTCACTATTTCTCGCACATACAGATTCGCTAGTGCACTCAATGTATCTGTAGATCTCATGGCTAAGAAATGTGCTGATTTCGTTAACCGATCTACTATCACCCATATCGCATCATGGTTCTTACGGGTTCTCGGTAACCCCATCACAAAATCCATGGTGACATGCTCCCACTTCCATGTTGGTATCGATAGAGGTTGTAATAGTCCTCCTGGTCTCTGATGTTTGACTTTTACTTGCTGACAAATGAGACATCTAGCAACATACTCAGCTATGTCTCTCTTCATTCCAGACCACCAATATACTTTTCGGAGGTTTTGATACATCTTACCACTCCCCGGGTGTATCGTGTATCTCGACGAGTGTGCCTCTGATAAGATCAGCTTTCTCAGCTCTAAATCCTTAGGAACACATATTCTATCTCCAAACCTTAGTATTCCATCTGGACTCAATATAAAATCAGCACCCTTCCCTTTTCGAATTTGGCTAATCATGACAATACACCATTGATCGATTTGCTGAGCTTGTCGGATTCTCTCAATCAACTCCGGTTCTAATCTCAAGCTAGCAATGATCCCATAGCTGCCAATCTCAGGTAGGGTCATATCCAGACTAAGGTTCGTGAATTGTTCCAACAACTCGTGCTCTCTAACCATCATATGTGATACCAACCCGAGACTCTTCCGACTCAATGCATAGGTAACCACATTTACCTTCCCCGGGTGGTACAAGATCTCACAATCGTAGTCCTTGAGGAGTTCCAACCACCTCCTCTGTCTCATGTTTAGCTCCTTTTGTGAGAATAGATATTTCAGACTCTTATGATCCGTAAAGATCTGAAATCTCTCACCATATAAGTAGTGGCGCCATATCTTCAACGCAAACACTACGGCCGCTAATTCCAAATCGTGAGTGGGGTAGTTCTTCTCATGATCTTTCAGCTGTCTAGATCCATAAGCTACTACCCTTCCATCTTGCATCAAAACACAGCCTAGTCCTTGATGCGAAGCATCTGCATACACCGAGTAATTCCCTGAACTGTTAGGGATGACAAAAACTGGCGCGGTAGTTAATCTGCGCTTAAGTTCCTGAAAACTCCTCTCACAAGCTTCATCCCATGAAAACTCCACACTCTTCCTCGTAAGACGTGTCAATAGAGCAGCTAATCTAGAGAAACCTTCTACAAATCTCTTGTAGTAACCAGCCAAACCCAGAAAACTTTTGATCTCTGTGACTGTCCTAGGTTGTTCCCACTGAACAACTGCCTCAATCTTGGATGGATCTACTGACACCCCATCCTTCGATATAACATGGCCTAGAAAAGAAATTTGTTCTAGCCAAAAGTCACATTTGTTAAGCTTGGCATATAACCTTTTCTCTCGAAGGGTTTGCAAAGTAATCCTTAAGTGCTGCTCATGCTCTTCTCTGGACCTTGAATACACCAATATGTCATCAATGAAAATAATTACGAATTGGTCCAGGTATGGCTTGAATACTTCATTCATTAGAGCCATAAAAGCTGCCGGCGCATTGGTCAACCCAAAAGGCATCACTAAAAATTCGTAATGGCCATAGCGAGTATGAAATGCTGTCTTGGGCACATCCTCCTTCCGAATCTTCAATTGATGATACCCAGACCTCAGATCTATCTTGGAGAAGATCTGTGCTCCTCGAAGCTGATCCAATAAATCGTCAATGTATGGCAAGGGGTACTCATTCTTGATGGTAGCCTTGTTTAACATCCGATAGTCAATGCACAACCTGAGGCTCCCATCTCTCTTCTTCACAAATAATACCGGGGCTCCCCATGGTGAGACGCTCGGTCTTATGAACCCCTTCTCTAACAACTCTTGCAGCTGTTTCCTTAATTCCTCTAACTCAACTGGGGCCATCCTATATGGTGACTTCGATATTGGTTCGGTTCCAGGCGTCAAGTCTATACCGAATTCCGTTTCTCTATCAGGTGGTAATCCTGGTAGATCATCTGGAAAGACATCAGGGAATTCTCTGACCACTGAGATGTCCTCCATATCCGGATGTACTTTGTTCAAATCCACCACATAAGCAACAAAACCTACAAAACAACACTCAAGCCATTTATACCAAAGTACTTTACTTAATACAAAATTTAAGATTTCATTTCTTCTCTTAAAATCTTACAACACATTCTTCAGGTAGAGAAAACTTAATGGACTTAGAACGACAGTCTATGACAGCATGATTGGCGGCTAACCAATCCATTCCCAAAATTACATCAATGTCATACATATTCAACAAAATCAAGTTGGCTGTCATGCACTTATCTCCTACCCTCACTTTACAATCTTTATACACTTGCTCAACTAATTGGCTAACTCTCATTGGAGTACTTATTAGTAAGGTCTTACTCAAGTATGTGGGTTCTACAAAACCTTTTAACTTAGACGCACATGCAGGTGATATGAAGGAATGCGTAGCACCAGAATCAAACAAAGCTATAACCTCTAGATTAAAAATCAAGATTGTACCTTTTATCACTTCAGAAGAGGTATCAGCCGATGCCTGGTCTATCGCATACACCCTGCCTTGACCCACAACTTGTTTTCCCTTTTCTTCAGCCGAGGCTTTCTTTCTTGCAGGAGGTGCAACTGTAGGAACCCTCTCTGGCTCTTTACCCCTCTGTGGAATTGCCTCAACTATCTCCGGGCACTCTCTGGCATAATGTCCAAATTTACCACATCTGAAACATCGGGTACCCTGAAGATGACATGGCCTACCACCATGGTATCGACCGCATAGCCTACACTGATCTGTAGTCGGTCGGGGTCCACCAATCACTATACCCCTGGCTGGTGTCTGAGTCGGAGGCATAAAAGGTCTAACAACCTTCTTCTGGAACTCATCTACTTCTCTCCGACGTTTACTCATGAATTTTCGACCAAATTTGGCACTCTTGCCATCTCCCAGCTTCCTCGGACCCTTGTCCTTACCCCAACTAAACTCAGAAATCTGCAAGTCATGATCTTGCTCGCATAACTGGGCCCGTCGCACAGCCTCTCTATATGTAGCGACATCAAATGGGGCCAACTTCGCTCGGATCGAAGGCCTCAGTCCATCTACAAATCTACGGACTCTGACAGCTTCACTCCTGATCGAGTCCGGATCGTATCGACCCAGTGAAGTGAATCGTGACTCGTACTCATCAACTGTTCGATTCCCTTGAGTCAGATTCAAAAATTCCATCTGTAGTCTCCGTCGAGCAGTATCTGGGATGTATTGCTCTCTAAAAACGTCCAAGAACATATCCCAAGTGATAACCATTCCTTGAGCTCTTAACATCGGCCTAGTGGACTTCCACCAGTGCTCTGCTTCGCCTCTCAATACAAAGGCCGCAAGCGCTACTCTCTCCGTAGCTGAACATCTACAGAAGTCGAATAACTTCTCCATTTGACTGATCCAGTCCTCAGCCACCGTCGGATCCTTTACCCCGCTAAACGAAGGAGGCTTAAAGTCCATAAAATGTCTCAATCGTTCCATGTCGCAATCATATCCATACCCCAAATCATCATCATGCTGATGTGGGGCTACCGGAGGAGGTACCGGTCGAATATGAGGTTCCAGTGGCCTAGCCGGTTCAGCTTGCGCAGGTGCAACATTCTCAGGCTCAGGTGCAGCTGCTGGGGGATTCGGTGCAGCCTGTCCCGCTGTACCAGGTGTACCCTCAAACCTAGCCATGATCTGACCCATCATGGTCATCATCATGCGCATGTCTTCCTCCAATCGAGTTATTCGAGGATCAGAAGCCTCTATCTGTTCCTGGGGCTCATGACTAGAGGATGATCTACTGTGCCTCTCAGTCCTGTCATTTTGCCCTCGAGCTCTCGAGCTCTCTCCCCTCTTGCGGTGTCTCTCAGGCATAACTCACTAGCCTGATAACTTTCCTGCGTTATAACAAACATTTAATTTACTACCAGCTCCGTATACACATTTGTATCTAAATATCGCACAGTAACTTGGGGATGTATGTTTTCTTAGTCCTAAGCATCATCTCACATCAGACCAACCATGCTCTGATACCAAGCCTGTCATGCCCCGGTTTCGGGAACCCTTCTATCCATACATTCTCTACGACGGTTGGGCTGTGAGAAGATGCAATTACTAAAAATTTATTTATTTACAGCGGAATATTTAAAACTTTAATTCACACTCCCAGGTGTGTGTGTAAATACACAAAATTAATTGTATAAATACCAAGTGTTTACATATCATCCCCATAATACTGAATTACAATTCCAAGATATAACTGTGCGATACAATATATTAGATACAAAATACTCATGTATACAAATCTTATACCTTTGCGGATTGTGGGAGCTGTTCAACACAAAAGACTTAGAGATCACCGCTCTCTTACTTCTCAGTACCTGGAGGGGGAAAATAGTGGGATGAGCAAACCACGGCTCAGTAAGGAAATGTATGCTAGCAGGTAGATATCGTACTACCTACATAGCCCATGCATGCATAAACCAAAACCATGTTTTCGTTATAAATGGAAATATCATACGAACAATGCATTTAAACACATATTTCTCAATAGCATTTTCGTGTAAATCAAATGTCAAACTTCCATTTAAAACATGCTCATAAATAGTGCCCTCATGGCACGAATGTGAAATCGGAGATTTATTAAAACATGAAATCTCTTTCACTTCTCAAATCATTCTTTCTCGCAAATCTCCTTCTTTTCTGAGATTGTCTCTGTTTCTCGATTCTCTGAGACAGGCATGGAATTTTAGGCAATCAAATATCCACGACTTATGGCCACAGTCAGTGATCCCAGGCCTCACTGATCGGGTGTGCACAGGGTATCACTTCGCCTGAAGGGGGATGGGTCAGTCCTACCCTCCGGCTCATCTCAATCCACCTTATCTCCTCGTATACTCACGGTGAAGATACGTCGTGTGTCATCTACGCGATACTCGTACTCACGTGTACCCAGCACGGTACATAGTATACCAACGGGTGACTACATTATTCTACGTACAACCGTGGACCCAAGTCCATACTCCAACTCCGATGGACTTTTTATCCTTAAACCATGTCTCATATACCAGGCGAGCAAGCAGCGCGACACACAGTCAACGCAAAGCTCCAGCGCGGTACGATCTATCGTTAAGGCCCAGCCCGTTCAATTGGCCGTCGGCTAGTATCCCCTTGGGTCCCAGACCCCCAAGTTTACCTTAACTTAACAAAACAGGTACGAGCATAGTTCTCGCACTTTCTCAAAACCTCCGTGCGAGTTAAAACTCCCGCACGGTACATCAAGGCTTTAAACCGGGTGTGAGCTAACGCTTCAACACCAAATCTCATCTCAAAACTGATAGATGGCTATTTTCTCTTTTTAAAACTCAAAACACGTTTATTCATACAGCATGCAACTTCATGCTAAAACATGTAAAATTAGCCAACCTATCATCAACATTTCTCAATCATCAATAACAATGTAAAATTGAGAATTTCATTGAAAACATGCATATCATGCTATTTCCTTACCCTATCCCATTTCTCAATACATATATATACATCATAGTACTTTTCATACTTCCACATCATTTCATAAACTTATAATATCGTACTAGTCCTAGCAATATATCTACGAAATTGCTGTAATTACGTACGAACATCTCTATAGCTAACACACAGTCCCTTACCTCGTTTTACTTGTGTGCAACTATCCGCCTTTATGCTTCTTGCGTTCTCATCTTGACTTGCTCCGGCGTATCATCCGAAACTGAAATTCATCCATCAACATTTGAGTTAATGTTTCTAACTCTTATTCAACTAAGCATTTATCCAATGCCTTAATTACACATTTTTACCCTTTGTGGTAAATCTCCCAATTTATCCTAATATCAACATTTCCAAACCATTTCCACAACATACTCATCCACTCAAGATATCCCATTCATAAAAAATACTCCCACATTCCACTTTCTCACACTTGACTATTTCTAAGCTATATGCATTTCATACCATCCTAGGTAGTTCTATTCACAATATGCACACCCAATTATCTTTATAATCATTAACTAAACCAATGTACTTGGATTTGTGCATTAGAACTTACCTCATTGGATTTCCTCTTGCTCCAATAGGATTGCCCTCTATTTCTTCAATCCTTCAAATGGGAAAATGCCTCTAGACTATGTTGTTCTTCTCTTTGATGTGAACAACTTTGTCTCTAATAGCCTCTCCTTAAATCTCACTGAAAATGGCTGGATTTAGGAGTGAGAAACTAGATTTCTTTGAGTTGAAGTGAAATGGAAATGTTTTCCCCGAAATTTTGATGATCCAACTGCTCCCATTTATAGTTTTGACTTGATGAGATCGATCTTCCTTGGGTGGAGATCGATCTGTTCCTCAAAAATCCCTCTTTTCTGAGACGTTTTAAAGGTAGGAGATCGATCTGTCGAGACTGAAGATCGATCTGCTGTCAAACAGAAGCTTAAGGAGATCGATCTGGTCTTATGGGAGATCGATCTGCTTCCAACCCGAGACCTAGAGAGATCGATCTGCTTCCTTTGGAGATCGATCTGTTCCCTTCCATTTCTGACATAAGAGCATTCTGGCTCTCCCAGATCGATCTCTCATCCTATGAGATCGATCTGGCCTTCACAAATTCCAGATTTCCTGCAGTTTTTTCTGCAATAACCCTTACCAAACACCCTTAATTTGCTACCATGATCATTTTCTCATTCATTCATCTTTGAGACTTGAAAATGGGATTCTTCCTCACTACATACACATTAAAACTTGTGTAGGATCTTTGTATGATCAAATACATATACGATATTACTCAAATGGAAATATACACTTATGTAATTCTTTCCTTCCATTTTACTATACTACTCATATCCCATTTCGATCACATTCTTCTCGTTTCAAGTTTATTTCTTCCTACTCACTCATAATGCAACTTGTACGTATAATCACAATTCTTATTACAAGTGCGTACATAATCTTATAAACTTACATTGCATATACTTCACATTACAATGTATCATCATATTTATGATTCTATTTACATTCCCATGTTCCTATATACAGCTATACATATACGGGGTCTCACAAAGGAGCCATAGAGTGCAAACTGAAAGCCTCCAAAGTATTCGGCAAAGGGTGAATACAACAATTGGTATATTTTCTAGTTTTCAATTTCATATATGTTAATGTATGAATGATTTTAAGTATATTGATATATGTTTTAAGCATTGAAACATATTAAATCACTCTGATGTTGGTTAGGCCTAGAGTGAGCAATGAGATATTAAATTATGTCCATATGATTTTAAGGCATAAATGGATTAATATAGATGTGTTAATGATTATGGTGTAATTAGAATTAATCAATTTGATTAATTAATACATGTAATTAGTTGGCAATCAAGGTGTTTGATAAAATGCCTAAATGAACTATATGATGTTTAGGAATGTTGCCAACCAAGTGTTTGTAAAAATGCCTAAGTGAATTGGCTAGACAAATAGGCATGGATGGCATGCCATGGTGTAACCGATGTCATGGATAGCTCTCGGCCATGTTTTTAAAGTGAACTAAGGAAATAATGTTTTCAAGGCATAGCATTATTTTGAGTAGATAGTGTAGATATCTACTTGCTTGCCTGATTTCCTTACTGAGCGCGTTGTATGCTCACCCCCTTTCTTTACATCTCTCTACAGAGCATCAGCAGTAGAGCGAGAGCTATTGAGGGATAGTGTTCCTGAGTCCACTGCTAGTTTCTATCGATCGCCAAGTATACAGATTTTGTACGGTTATATGTCTAAACATAGAGACAACACAGTGATGTATACAATATATAATATGGGGAATGTATTTGTATTAGCTTTTATATAAACTCACGTGTATTATAAAAGCAGTTACAGTCAGTAACAATATATTGACATGTATGTATGATAACGGATAATGTGGTAAGTAAGGATTCTGACATCGAATCACAGCCCAGCCATTGAAGAGAGGAAAGGTAAGTTAAAAATGCTAAAAATTTGTAATGATTTTGGTTAAAGTCATGGATTGAGAACGGGTCCTGACACTATTTGTCCAACCTAAACTTTTAAGTTCTTAATTGAAGCAGCTTGATTTTACAGGATCATTGAGAACATTTCCTCTAATGTAGGCTTCTTCTCAGCTGCTGGTGCATGGTAGAGTTGGGGCTGTATAAGTAGTGGTGGTGGTGGTGGTGGTTGATGGAAGTGAGGTGGATGATGCTGAAATTGAGGTGGGGATGGATGATGTGGTGGATAGTGTGGAAATTACGACTGTGGTGGTACCTGAACCAATGGAGCTTGAAAATTAGGGGTCCTACAGGTCTAGAATTAAAAGTTTGCCCTTGGTTTTGGCTCCAGGAAAAGTTAGGATGGTTCCTCCACCCTAGATTATAGGTGTTTGAAAAAGGGTTGTTCTGTTGCTTTAGGGGGGCAACATACTGGACCGATTCTAAGTTAAGCGGACACCTATCCACAGAGTGTGTACCACAACGCAGCTTGCATGAAAGAAAAGGACTTTAGATAGAATGCACAGAGTTAGGACTAGTGGGAGGATTATGTTGGGTACTGAGCGACTCTACCTTCTTCGTAAGATTAGCGATTTGAGAGGTCAAGGTAGACAGTGTGTCAAGCTCATAAATACTCGTCGGCTTCTTTGGCATTTGCCTCTCTGAGGACCATAGATAGTTGTTAGCCGCCATCTTTTCTAACAGCTCGTAAGCTTCCTCCTCTGTTTTGCACATCAGGGCTCCACCCGCAGCAGCGTCCACGATGGTCCTATTTTGGCTTGTAAGTTCATTGTAGAAGGTATGGACTTGCAACCACAAAGGTAGGCCATGGTGAGGGCACTTCCTAAGAAGCTCCTTACATCGTTCCCAAGCTTCGTAAAGAGTTTCTGAATCAAATTGGGCAAAGGATGATATGTTACTACGGAGCTGGGCCATTTTAGAGGGAGGAAAAAACTTAGATAGAAATTGATGGGCTAACTCGTCCCATGTAGAAATGGATCCTGGAGGCAGGGAGGTTAACCAGTGTCGCGCCCTATCTCTAAGCGAAAAGGGGAATAGTCTAAGCCTAAGCGCATCATCAGATAATCCATTGTGCTTGAAGGTGTTGCACAAGTCCAGGAATTGCCTGAGGTGAGCATGTGGGTCATCGTGAGGAAGCCCCTGAACTGCAATGAAGTCTAGATCATCTAGAGGATGGAAGGCTTAATTTCAAAATTGTTTGCATGGACAGCTGGTGGCCTAATGCTGGAATAATATCCTCCAATCGTCGGCATTGCATAATCTCCAACGGTTCTAAATTCCCTATTTTCTGCCATGATGTTTTGCAGCGGAGCTAATAATTTCCTAGAATCCTTTCGAATTTTTCTAAGTGTTCAATTTCAGGATTTAAAAGAAAGCAATCATAACTCCTTGCTCTACGCATGCAAACATCAGAAAGTCCTTAGAAATTTTTTTTTTTACGTTTTTTAATTTTTAATTTTTTTTAAATTTTAATTAATTATGAGAAAATTAACTAATCTAAATATTTACAACCTAAATATTTACAGGCTAGAATTACACCTAAGTATAATTTCATCGATATTAATTAACGACTAATTAAAATTTCCCCGACAATGGCGCCAAGAACTTGACACGCCCTAAGGGTATTACTGCAAGTGCACGGGTCGTACAAGTAATAATAAGATTTGAGTCTCGAAATTATCGTCCCACAGAGAAGTTGACTAGCCTAATTAACTACCGATTAATCTTACCCTAAGTATATCCTAGCAAATTAAGAAGTTACAATGGGTGGTCTACATGGCTAGAATTAAAATACTGAAAGCAATAAAATAATAAAACTATAAAATAAAGGAATTAAAATCGAGCAAAAATTACTTACAAAGCTCCAAGTAATTAAAGGCAAATACCTACAAAAGAAAATTAAAACAGTTTAAAAGTCATTAACGCAATTAAAGTAAAAACAAAAATGAAAATAAAGAAACAAGATTAATTAAACTAAAATTAAAAAATCTAAAATAACATATGCATGTAATTAAACTAATGAAAATTGCAAATTAAACTAACTTACAATTTAATAAAAATGAAGACTAAATTAAAAATGCATAAAATGAGTTTATCTAAATTAATTTTAAGCACATCCCCTAATGCTAGAAAAAAAAGTACTTAGTAACGAAATTAAATCTAAGTTAAACTAATGCAACAAAGAAACTATGACTAACATGCAAATTAGAAATCAACTAACTAAATTAACTAATAAAATTGAACTTAATCTATCTAAAAATGCATGCAAAATGAATTAACAACTACAATGGCCTACCCAAACGTAGCCTTAGACAATTGCGAAACCACCAAAGTGGTCCCGATTTTACACTGGTACTGTGCACTCATCATGTCCAGGTGCTGCTCGACTATCTGCTGCAACTTCAGGCATTTTCTAGCTGCTTCTGCATCACACGACCTCCTCTGCTAACAGCAGAATGCTCCAGCCTTGCTGCAAACTCCTGCCACTGTCTTCAGCTAGTACCCGCAGAAACAGACAATTAGACTCCAGCAACACACGTCTTCTGCAATTCGGTTTCATTCTCTGTTGTTCTGCAACAATACACTTCCTTGCCCAGTTACAGGCTGCATCAGCTGCGCACCAGAATCCTCACCCAGCTGCTTCCTGTCTACTGTGCTGGTTCTGCTTGTCCATCATCAGCTTCACACACTACTTCAGTCTGGTAGCAAACAACAGCTAACGGAAACAAAGGCTGGAGCTGAACTGTGTCACACAACTTCTGCACCCATAACTACTCCAGCTGCAACCTGCCATTGTGTGCACAATGTCCTTCACAGCAGCTCGGTGATGGTGAAAAATGACACCAATGAACATCTATAGTTATCAAATACTTGGTTAGTGCAGAATGAAAGAGTAGACTGAACATGAACAATACGAATAAATGAAAACAGAGCTGAACATAGTGGAAGTTAATCACCGATTTGCTGCCATGGTGAACTCATTCTATGTTCTACAATAAATGGTGACAGTAGGTAACAAAAAGCAAGGTGGAAATACTTAACTAAATAAAAGAAAGACAGGAAGTGCAGTGATGAACAAATGCAAAATCGAGATGCATAAATATATTCAGTAGAAAATAATAGAGGTTAGCATTAATATGCAGTAAATGGGCAGCATGTGCTTAGTTCAATCAATGAAGTAAAAACCAAACCTTTCAAGGATACCAGCAATAAACCGAATAGGAAGAAGCAATATTTAACAACAGAACATTAAAATGAGATTGTAAATAATTGAATAGCAAAGTAACGTGAAACCAGTAGCTCGGATTGCTTCATTCCTTTCTCCAACCAAGGTTCCATATTGCCATTGATGAGAATAAATGCTAAGCATCAACCCATATCAAAGCATCAAAACCAAAAGGCATGAACAAGGGAAGAAGGTGTTACTCGAATGCATCAAGGGAGCTCAAACCGAGAGTAAAAAAATAATAATAATAAAGATTGCTTCAACTAAAAACATAAACAAAGTATGAAACCGAGAACAAATTAACTAGACAATAAGCTATGAAAATAGAACTTCACAATACAAGAATTGATTTTTATCAAACCGAGAACTTGAAATGAAATTGATTTTCATTGAAAAATAAATCCAAGACTAATGAAGAATATAAAGAAAATGGAATGAACAGTGAATAACTTGTAAAAAAACAAAAACTATGCGGAAATTCTAAGGAAAACTTTAAATTAATCTAAAAGCTATTCTACCCTAACCTACCCTACTCCTACTCCTACTCTAGTTTCTACTTCTACTCCTATTTCCCTACTTGATTTTTCAATTGCCATCATGTTCTATTTATACACAAACATAGGGGTACAATGGTATATTTTCATCATAGATGAGTTGCCATTGTTTGGCCACTTGTCTTCATTTGATTTGCTGCAGAGTAGATATTTTCACGTCATCAGTCTTTTTTTTCGATTAGCTGTGCGATGTGGCCCGGCGTGTGTCTTCCAGAGGGTTGGCACGGTGTCCTTCGATCTTATCGTTTCGGAGAAAATAAAATACGGACACCTAGCATCACGAGTGTCCAGACGATTGATGACTCGGTTTGCAAATTAGAAGTGGTCCAGTCTCCTTTAGCTCGTTTTCAGCCCAATTTTGTCTGAAACGACTGAGTTTCATCCGGATTTAATTTATCTGCACATTAAAGAATTTTAATTAAATAAAGGGGATTATTAATAAAATAATATGGGGATTAAATAAATAATTAGGAATTTAAGCACAAATAATTCTATAAAAAATAGAATTATCACCTACCCTCACCAAACCCATGCATCGTATAGCCTCGGGGAGCGGCTAGAAGCGACAACCGGTGAAGAACCGATCGTCCGCGTCGGATTTGGGCAAAATGGTACTGAACCGATTTGGACCGATTCAACTGAAAAGGATGGGTTGAACCGGTCTGAACCGGTTCAACAAGGAAAAAAAGAGAAAAAAAGAAAAAGAAAAAGAAAAGAAAGGAGAAAAATTAGATGATGTTTCGAGTCTAAGGATAAGCCGGTAAGCAGTCGGATTTGAAAATTTCAATTTTGAAAAATTTATTTAAATTTATAATTGACCAAAATAGACCCAATTTAACTATAAATGTGTAGCGCGATGGTAAGCGACGAACGAGAGTTCGACTCAGCCTCGATTTACGTGACAGCTTGGCATTTAGGTGAGTGAACTCCACTTGTTACCACATGTATCATTCTGTCGATTAAATTTAATCGTATAGGTTTCGGGTAAATTTCGTATAAATTGCGTTATACTTCGAAATTAAACAATTGTTGTCGTAAATAATTATTTGAACTTTGTGAAGGCATATGTGAACCGTTTAATCGATTTGAAAGATGAAAAAGTGATGAATCAATTGGATTGAGAATAAAAAAAATATTTTCTGTTTTGCAGGTTGGGTAATAAGTAAATGATACCCAGTCTTATTGCATAAATTTTTGTAAATTATCGATATTTCGAATTAAGACCCCTATATCATCGAAAATGCAATTTTGACTCGTTTTGACACATTTCGAATGTTACAATGATTTGTACACCTTAAAATCATCACATGATATTTTGGTGGAAATTTAAAAGTTGTATAGATTTTATCTGTATAAGCTTATTCAATTAAGTTGGACTTATTTGGAGCAGACAACTTATTTAGCTTATGCTCAGTGTTTCGAAATTAAGCATAAACTGTTTTTTATCCTAATCACGATATAATTTCGGGAAACACATTTTTCCAACGTATCTCGATACGGATGTCCCAATTAAGTTATTTCTAATAGAATTCGTAGAAACTTTCGGATTTGTGACCAAGGGTAATACCCTAGACTTTGGGGTAATGTCAACTCACAGATAGCTACAATGAGAAAGTTCCTATCAGAATATAATTACGGACGTCGCTTATATTTGTAAGATTGAATTATCAAACTCTATGAACGAGATATCGGGCTAATAGTTCCCCTTTAGGATGCAAAGAAGCATCATATTAGATAATTCTGAACTTAGAAAATTCTAAGTTAAATCCATAGCTACAAGGCAACATTATATGAAGTAAATTTGAATTCTCGAACAGAAAGTAGATAATGTTTGAGAATTATAAGTGTGAAAGAATACGTGATCGGAATATTGATAAGAATATAAAATTGATTAGTGTTCATTTAGGTGCGAAGTAGCACCATGAAATATAAGCTAATTCAGTAGATGCATGATAACATCATATGAAATAAAATTGGTCCTAAAACATAAATCGAAGAATGTTTTAAGGATTAGGGGTGATTGGTATGGATGATGGGTAAGTAATCCTTGGGGTGTAGGGTAGCATCTTGAGGTATAAATTAGTTTCCATTGATGTAATGTAGCATCGTACTGTTTAATCGGGTCTTAAAGGAGGAACAAAGTGATACCCAAGGATCCTAAATGTTATAAAATGTGAAAATATCGATGATAAGACTAACAAGAAGGATATGTTCTTGTGTAAACCTTGCTTTATATTGCAATTTGCATCTTAATGCATACTATGATTTTTTAAGATTTAGAAAGCTTGCATTGACTTATATCTGCATTAAAGAAGCTTTAAAATCTCACTTTTAACATGTTTTGAAAGTATGTGAGACATACGTCTCTGTGCTTTGGATTTAAGCTAACTCTGATTTTATCCACGCCATGAGTAGTACGAATTTCAGAATGACAGGTAACCCCTGTTTGCTAACCTATGAAAGCATGGCTTTTGTAAAATGTTTTAAGAGGTAAATTGCTACACGAAAATGAAAGTTATGATATGAAATAAATTAAACTATTATTGCTACAAGTTTACGGGCTAATAAACTCAAAAAAAAGATTTTAAACGTTCTGTTTTGAGACTAAGTGTTAGACCCGTGTTTTTGATTTATGTATGTAGCTTGTTCCTTATGATTCCTATGTGTATGAACACTTTATTTTCATGGTTGAATCATAAGAAGAGTATTTACTATCATGTAATTGACAATTAAAGATTAAAAATGCATGTAAGCTACATCAAAGCCAAATAAGGGCCAGATGGCCATAGGCCAAGCTAAAAAGGGATCGAAATCAAGTTGACTGAAAATAAGAAGTTAAAATAAGAAAAGATAGTGGGTTTATGAAGAAAAGTCGGGTTAAATTGGTTTCGAACAAGTGCAGGGGTAAAATGGTTAAAAGATCAAAATCCGGTATAAATTCAATAAGAAAATTTCATTTAAAAAATATGGAATTGAGAAATCTTGATCAATAACGAGGAAAATATTGAAATTCGAGTCCAATTGATCAAGATTTGAATTTATTGGAATTAATCAGAATTTTTACCTCGAAAAACTATCCCGAAAATATTGAAAAAATATATCGAAAAGACAAAATAAGACTCATAAATTCATTGAAGGATTAAATGAATTAAATATGATTTTTTGAGATATTTTGGGATTTTTATAGTATTTTAATGAATAAAATAATAATAAAATAAATTATAAATAATTAAATAAAAAAAAGAAGAAAGGAAATCTGAAAAACGCAACCCGCGCAAAGAAGGAGGAAAACCCGACTCCCTCTGGTTTCTCACCAACGAGCCACCACCGACAACCAGGAACCCCAGACGAGGGCCGACGAAGGGCGATGATCATCGTGTGACCCACCAGCAGCTGCAACGCGCCCCACCGACACCAAAATTCGACGGATCGAGAGAGAGAAGGTTGAGAGGGAGATGAGGAATTCGGCAGCCACCAGCGAGATTCGGTTTGATCCAAGGCTAGCCGAAGGTTACCCGATCAAAGACGAGTCGAACGACGACAACGAGGCGTCGGGAACCGGCTGGACGATGCCGAAACGATAAAAAGAGACTGAACCGATCGACCGATTCAATGAGAAAGCTATTGTGCTAAACCGAACCGGACTGGTTCAGCCAAGAAAGAGAGGAAATAGGGATAAAAAGACAGAAAAATAATAAAAAGAGAAAATGGAAAGATTTTCAGGGATACACCAGACTTCGGGTAAGTCGGTAAGAGGTCAAAAGTGACCGATTTGATTTTCGAGAAATTTATTTAAATTGTATTTGATCAAAAATTTACCCATAATTTAATATACAAATTGTGCAGTTCGACGATAAATTTCGAACGTGAGCCGATCGAACTCCGATTTGCACACCATCACATAATTTCGGGTAAGTAAAGCTCATTTACAACAATAGTATGATTATTGCGCAATTTGAATTTAGTTTACGGATTTCGGATTAATTTCTGCATAAAATAAATTATATCCGGATTTTTGTATTAACTATCGAAAATGATATACAGGCTATCCAAAGAGTTTGGAACAAAGCCCAATGGGTATTGATAGTGTCACGACCCAAATTACCTAAAAATCAGAGTAAATTTTTCGTTTTTTCATTTATTATTTAATTCTTACCTTTCTCTCATTGTGACCATCCTACAAACAGTTAGGCTATGATTCGGTGTTCGTCACCTCTCACCTCTTTACCATTCCATTTCCATAATCACATTCATATATCAGAGTTTACTATCTTTTGACTTTAACTAAATACATACACAATGGTATTTATATAACCTTACATCCCCGACATCATATACGTTTATAGTACTGTGCATTACATGTTCAGATACAAAACTAAACAAATGTGTATACCTGTCTCTCGATGGGAAGCAGCAGATACCAAGATGGCAAGTCCTTTGCCGCTCACTAACTATTGCGAGTGCTCTGAAAAGATGGGAAAATAAGGGGGTGAGCAAACCACACGCTCAGTAAGGCAATTATGCAAGTAAGTAGATAGCTCCACTATCTACATGCTCATAATGCCATGCCCTTAAAATCCATTTCTTTTAATTAAAATCTCAAGCACAAAACCATGCATACATCAATGACATAGTTTATCAAAACTATTTGTGCAAATAGAAATCATGTAATTCATGCATCAAAGGCATTTTATGTAACATCATAATTCGCATGAATTTAAATCAAGATCATGCATTATTTCATGCTATGAAAACAAATCATGTGAACCAATTCTTTTCATGAATTTATGATTAAAGCATGGAAATTCATCATGCTACTGCATTTAAATCATTTCATTAAAACTGCAGTATAAACTAACCCCTCCGATTCAATCATCTCATAAAACAATTCATTAAAATTCATTATAAAACTTCGGTTATAAAACCACTGTTAAGTTAATATATTTTGAAATGACAAAACAGTAATTCAATAATGGATATTATAAATCTAGAAATGTTTTAAACATGTTAAGAGGTTAATTAGAATATATTGAGATACAAGTCATTGCCAACAACTGGGTGTTAAAGGTTGAGAGATCGATCTCATGAGATGAGAGATCGATCTCCTGGGTTTTTCAAGTATGAGAGATAGATCTCATGAGAATATGAGATCGATCTGATAAAGGACTAAAGACTCAAAGAACATGTATAGGTTGTTAAGGAAGAAGAGATCAATCTCTAAGGGTTATGAGATCGATCTTTGACTTACAGAATGCCTATGAGATCGATCTGGTCTAGGAAGAGATCGATCTCCTCTAAGGCAGATGTTAAAGGTCTTAGATTGATCTGTAGATCGATCTATGTTGAAACAGAGAGCTTATAAGATCGATCTCATATCGATAGAGATCCATCTCCTCAAAGTAGAGAGTTTAGGAGATTAATCTAAGGTGATTAGAGATCGATCTCCTTTTTACGAGAATGCTTGATAGATCGATATGGAGATCGATCTTACTTTAAACAGAGAGTTTAGAAAATCGATCTGATGGTTCAACAGATCAATCTTCACTAACATTTTATGAATTATAAGATCGATCTCTAAAAATATGAGATCGATCTCCTTGCTTCAAGTTGCTTTGTAATTGCAGGAATTTAAATGAGAAGATCGATTTGGTCATAATGGAAGATCGATCTGGTACTCTACTGGAGGTTCCCAACGGCTCTCTCTGTAAAATCTTCAACGGGAAAACTGCATTAAATGCTTCACCTACCATCCTGCTGTATAAAAACCAAGCATTAAAAACACTAAAGAGAAGAGACTTGTGCTGAAAATTCTGAATACTCTCAAGAGTTCATTCCTCAACATTTCCTTTGTCTTCAACATCATATTTATTGTATGGTCTTAAATAGCTTGAGTTAAAGTTCTTCTTCCTACTCACAAAAGAGAGTTCTTATTTGTATTCATCCTTAATCCAAAAGAAAAGAGGAGAGTTCCTCTATGAGAAAATTTTGTAAGAGGTGAATATTTATCTTTGTAAAAAGGGTAGAACGGTTATTCCTTAACCTTAAAAAGGAGACTGTATCAACTATTGTGATAGTGAAAGAAAGCTCTTGACAAGAAGGTCAAGAAGAGATGACGTAGGCAAGCGATTGGTCGAACCTTTATAAATTGCTGAGTTTGCTGCTTCTCTCTCTTATCTCCTTTAATTTACTGCACTATAATCTATTGCTTATTCCTTGATTACTTGCAATTAAATTCAATTAAGTTTAAATTGAGAATTTACACTAAAAAACTGATTCACCCGCCTCTCGGTAGAGCCAATAATTGGTATTAGGACCAAGTTCTTTGATCATTAAGGAATAACTTCCTAAGAGTTAAAATGATCTAATGACTCATAGCAATGTAGCAACAAGTCTAGTAAGAGAGGGGCGCTCTATAGTTAGGCCCCCCATGTTCAATGGTGAACATTATGCATATTAAAAAACTAGAATGATGCTTTTCATTCAAGATAATGATTATGAGGTATGGAGGATTATTACTAAAGGTCCTCAAATCCCAACTAAGATGATAGAGGGAAGAGATATCCCAAAAGAAGATGATGTGTGGGATTCAAATGATATAAAATGTGCTTAGTTAAATGTAAAGGCCATGCACACCTTATTTTGTGCATTAGGGCCCAATGAGTATAATAGAGTCTCCGGTTGTGATATTGCCAAACAAATTTGGGATAAATTGGTAATTACTCATTAAGGCACAACTCAAGTAAAGAAGACTAAGGTAGGGATGCTCACAAATGATTATGAGTTATTTGGGATGAGAGGAGGAGAGTCAATTAGTGACATGTTCACTAGATTTACTGATGTAATAAATGGACTAAAGTCCTTAGGTAAAATCTACTCCAATATAGAAATGGTAAAGAAAATCCTGAATAGCTTACCAAAATCTTGGGAAGCTAAGGTAACAACAATTAAAGAGTCCAAGGACCCCCACACACTATTGCTAGATGAATTGATAGGGTCATTGCTCACATATGAAATGAAATTGAGGAGAAATGAAGAGCCACCCAAGAAAGTAGGAGTAGCTCTAAAATCCACAACTCTAGAGGATTTGAAAGAAGATAAAAATGAGAGTGGTAATGAAGAAGATTTTGAAATGGCAATGTTTGCTAAGAGATGTAATAAATTTATGAGAATGAGAACAAATGGTAGTGGTTGGAGAAACTACAAGAAAGAACAAGAAGAATTAGGAAGAAAAGATACTATTGTTTGCTATGAATGCAAAAAACTTGGACACATTAAATTTAACTGTCCCCTTCTAAAAAGATCTAGTGATAGGAATCACAAAAAGTAGGCGATGATGGCAACATGGAGCGACAGTGACAGCTCCGATGATGATTCAAATGAAGATATTGCCAATCTATGCTTCATGGCAATTGAAGATGAGAAGGTAACTTCGAATCCCAATGAGTACTCTTTTAATGAACTACAAGATGCATTTGATGATCTTGCATTAGAATATGAGTGAATGAATTTGAAGTACAAAAAATTGATTTCTAAACTAAAGAAAGAAAATGAATTAATACTAAATGATAAAATAGAATGTGAAAAGAAATTAGAAGGTACAAATCTAGAAATCCATGACCTAAAGGAAAAGAATAGTAACTTACATAATTCCTTTACTAGATTTTACATGGGTCAACAAAAACTAGATCACATGCTAGAAACTTAAAGGGCTTTCTTTGATAAAAATGGGTTAGGATATGATGGTAAAAGTAGAGAAACTCACCTCAAAAGTTTCTTAGCTAGAAAGAATATGCATAAATCCTCTACTACTTGCTCACATTGTAATAAAAAGGGACATGCATCATATAGTTGCAATGTGAAGATGACCACATTTAGAGGAAGGATAGTTAGGAGAGTATGGGTCCCAAAAGATGTGATTAATTCAAAAGATATTGATTTAATATTAAAATGGATCCCAAAAGGATCAAAAATTTTACTCACAACTCCAAAGGACCCAAGAAAATTTAGGTACCTAAAACAAAAGTTTGAATGTTGATTGTAGGTGGTTGAGCATTGCTACAAGGCAAAAACAAAGGAAGCTTGGTTCTTGGATAGTGGATGCTCAAGACACTTGACCGGTGATAGAAGCCACTTTAACTCATTCAAATTAAAAGTTGGTGGACAAGTCACATTTGGGGACAACTCCAAAGGCCAAGTTGAAGGAAGTGGATCAATTGGTAATAACAATTTCTCATTCGAAAAGGTTTTACTTGTTAGAGGACTAAAACATAATTTGCTAAGTATTAGTCAACTTTGTGACAAAGGTTACAATGTAATTTTTGATTGCTTGAATTGCCATGTAATAGATCCTAAATCAAATAAAGTTCTTTTTCTAGGACATAGACAAGGTAACATATACATTGTTTATCTAAATGAACTTAAAAATGAAAATGTATGTCTTATGGTAGGTAAAGAAAAAGAACCTTGGTTGTGGCATAGGAGACTAGGTCATGCTAGCATGCATGTATTATCTAAGCTAGATAGAAAAGACCTTGTTGTAGGATTACCTAAGTTGTCCTTTGACTATGAAAAAATTTGTGAAGCTTGTGTTAAGGGAAAACATAAAAGGACAACGTTTAAACCTAAACATGGTGTATCAACCACTAGACCTCTTCAACTACTTCACCTAGATCTATTTGGACCAACTAGAACTACAAGCCTAGGTGGTAAGCATTATGGGTTTGTGATTGTAGATGATTATACTAGGTTTACTTGGGTATTTTTCTTAAGAGTAAAGAAGCCTTAGAAAAATTCATTGTCTATTCAAAAGTAGCCCAAAATGAAAAAGGTTACACTATAAGTAGCATTAGGAGTGATCATGGTAAGGAATTTGAAAATATTAGTTTTGATGAATATTGCAATGATCAAGGAATTAGTCATAATTTTTCAGCCCTTAGAACACCACAACAAAATGGGGTAGTTGAGAGAAGAAATAGAACATTAGAAGAAATGGCTAGAACAATGTTGTATGAAAATAATTTACCTAAATATCTTTGGGCTGAAGCCATAAATACCTCATGCTACATCATCAATAGAGCTATGATTAGACCAATCTTAAATAAAACCCCTTATGAGCTTTACAAGGGAAAGAAACCAAATATTAGCTATTTTTACCCTTTTGGTTGTAGATGTTTTGTCTTAAATAATGGGAAAGATAACTTAGGAAAATTTGATGCCAAGAGTGATGAAGGAATCTTTTTAGGCTACTTTTTGAATTCAAAGGCATATAAAGTATATAACAAAAGAACTATGATGGTAGAAGAATCAATACGTGTAATATTTGATGAGTCAAACAATGCATCTAAAGATTCTACCAATGATGAGGATATTGAAATATTTGACGAGACCTTGAAGGATTCCTCAAAGATAGAAGATAATCTACTAGAAAAACTTGACATTAATAAAGATGATGAAGAAGAACTAGAAATACTAGAAAGAGAGTCTTGTGAGATATGAGAATTTTAGATATATTTTAATGATGTAATAAGAACTTGAAGTGTAATTTATTGAGCTAAGTGAATTGTGGAAATTATATTTAGAAATTTATGTGTAAGTGTTTAACATAAGTGTGAAACTAAGAGGTCAGATCGATCTTGGGGAAGGAGAGATCGATCTGGTGAGTTAAAAATGACAAGGAAGGGGGAATTTAAGGAGCAGATCGATCTCCAATGGAAAAGGATCGATCTCCTTATGATTCTGTTTAAGAGAAGATCAATCTCATGAGGAAGTGATTGATCTCCAAACGTTTCTGTTTGGGAGAAGATCGATCTCCTTAAGGAACAGATCGATCTCATAAAGCCATAAATAGATCGATCTCACCCCTCGACAAATCGATCTCCTAGGCATAAAATTGCCCCAAATCGTCTCCAAATTCAAATGCAGATCGATCTCATCAAGAGCCAGATCGATCTCCTACCCTCAGTCTATATAAGGAACCCCTGCTTTCTCCTGCAATTTCATTTTCTCTCTCTTCCAACCCCCATTTTCACCGAGCCCTAGCTTTCTCACTCATCCAAAGCACCCATTTTCGTCCAAATCAGAGGCTGTGGCAAGAAGGAAAGTTGTTCCTCATCAAAGGGAGAACAACATACTTGGAAATCGTAAGACGGATTGGATCGAGGCAAGAGATAAGCTCTCCACAAGTTTTGGGTAATTTCTAAACCTCGATCTTGATATTTGAGATGATTTTGGTAATGATAGTTATTGGCATTATGTTGAAGTAGTTGGAAAATGATTAGGGATTGATGAAATTACAATGTAGTTGGAGTGATAGTGATATTTAGCAATTTTGGTAATTTTGGGAATTTTGAGCTATAAATGGAAATTTAGACAATATGGTGAATTAGCATAGATATTAAGACATAGGAAATGTAGAATGTGGAGGTGTTGCGAATGAGATTGTAGTTTGGGGTAGAGTTACGAGAATCAAGAGATTGGAGGTGTTATGAGCAATTATGCTCGATTTTAGAGAATTGAGGTACTGTGATAATGAATATTGATGTTTTAAAATCGTTTGGACAGCTCGGGAGTTCCAGAGTGGAATGCGAGACTAGTCCGTGACAAGGGGGAAACAATTGCACTATACGAGGTGCAAAGAGGTAAGGGAAACTAAACCAATTGTGTATGTGATTTTGAACTATATAGCATGATTTGTGATTTATAAAACAAGCATGTTTGATGTGTTGTGTTTTGATGAGAATGCACACGATTTTTATAGCCAGTTGGAGCCTAATGTTTTATGAGTTTATAATTGGGCTCTACGTTAAGGCAATATCGAGATTTGAGAAATGTGTGCGTGCTATGTGTCAGGACCCGTTCTCAATCCTTGACTTTAACCAAAAACCACTATAAATTTTTTTGCATTTTCATTTACCTTTCCTCTCTTCAATGGTTGGGCTGTGATTCGATGTCAGAGTCTTCACTTACCACATCATCCATTATCATACATGTCAATATATTATTACTGACTGTAACTGTTTTTATTATACATGTAAGATTATATAAAATCTCATATAAATACATTCCCCATATAACGTATACATCACTGTGCTGTTTCTATGTTTAGATACACAACTGTACAATATAAGTTTACCTGGCGATCGATAGGAACTAGCAGTGGACTCTGGAACACTATCCCTTGATAGCTCTCGCTCTACTGATGTTCTGTAGAGAGATGTAAAGAAAGGGGGTGAGCATACAACGCGCTCAGTAAGGAAATCGGGCAAGCAAGTAGATATCAACACTATCTACTCAAAATAATGTTATGCCTTGAAAACATTATTTCCTTTACTCGCTTTAAAAAGCATGTCTTGAAATATAATATATATACTTGTACAGAATAAATCCCATGTATAGAAAATCATGCTTTCTTTCTCAAATGTAGGCATGTAGTGCAAAACAAAGCATCGTATATAAATCATGCCTTTATGTAAATCATGCCATGTATATTTAAATCACAATAAATATGGCATCAAATGATTCACAACAAAAAATCGGAGTCCGACCCATCCCTCAGGTCTGTCCGCAATTTAAATCAGTCAATCAATGTGATATATCATGTAAGACTCTGTGGTTTATGCAAATAGTATCCTGGACTATGATCATATCCGAAAAGTGATCTCAACCAACATAGTACTCGGTGTGCGGGGCATCACTGCTGCAACGGGAGGATGGTCAGTCCACTACAGCCGTCAGATATGCGTAACACACGATACAGCGTACACCTCGTGCCACTCAGACACGGTACAAAGTACACCCGTGGACCCTCACAGCCCCGGTGCCTCCCATAGGACTTAGCCCTCGTAACTATGGAAATATTTATACCACATTCACAAATACCCTCATGCTGTCCATCCTCTCAAAATGTGACACTCAGTCACACAAGAATGCGACATGAATAGGTACCATGTATATAATATCACATACAGTGTGCGCCCTCGAGTGCGACACACAGTCGACACTACGCTCGAACACTGTTTCACATCACAAACTCAACTCTAGTGCGAGCAATCTCCAGCAACTAGGTCAATGCATAGTTCATGTATTAAATCAAGTACGAGCAATAGCTCCCAGTACTATGCTATGCATAATATCAAATCAAGTACGAGCAATAGCTCCAATGCTATGTCATGTATAAACCATGAAGAATCGAGTACGAGCAACGCTCCAGCACTCTGTCATGCATCTCATGTAAAACTCGAGTACGAGCTAATCACTCCAGCACTCTGTGTCACGCATATATCATATAAAACTGAGTACGAGTAAAACTCCAGTACTCTATCATGCATGTCATGGAAATCTAGTGCGTATAAAAATCCAGCACTAATGTATGTGGAAAACATATGAATCCAGTGCGAGCTATGCTCTAGCACAATTCATTCTCACATAATATGATAGATGGCTATTTAAAAAGGATTGTTTATAAGACATTAAAATCAGCACTATAAAGTACGCTTAAGTCACATCAACCTTAAAATCATTAGCCCATCTATTTATTTTCATGCTAATAGCAATTAAACACTCACAATAGTATTTTCCATGCTTTTTGCAACTTCTCACAAAAGTTGACTTTTTGACTAACTAGGGGCAAAAATCGTAATTTGCCACTATCGGGTCGCAATAATTATTATTCACTTTCTCTGACCCTCAGAGTTTCTTAAGTGAATGTAAAAGCAGACGAAAATACGTGCAGGTATCTTTAACTACTCGCAAAAGTCCCTTACCTCGGATCACGTCACGTGACCTCACTTCCTCGGTGCTGCTAAATCCCGCAGTCCGATCAGCTCTCAATGTAAACTCCGGAGCTGTAAATAACCATTCCTCAGGTTAATCATAATTTTCCTACTGTATTACACATTAATACAGTCTATTTTCCCTTAATGGGCCTTAATAATCTTTAATGGGCCTTAATCCGTATTAAGCCCGTTTTCCACTTATTATTTCCCTTCATCAGGGTCTATCGACTCATTGGGCCTATCAATACCCATTGGGCTTTATTCCAAGCTCTTTGGATAGCCCGTATATCATTTACGACATTTAATTCAAAATTTCGAATATAATTCACTAAATCCGAAATTTAATCCGAAATGCGTAAATTAAATCTTAAATACGCAATCATCACATAATTTATCGTAAATGAACTTTACTTACCCGAGAATATGCGATGGTAAGAAAATCGAAGTTCGATCGGGCTTTCGTTCAGAATTTATCGTCGAACTGCATAATTTATTATATTTAACTCCGGGTCAATTTTCGATTAAATATAATTTAAATAAATTCATCGAAAATCAAATCGGTCACTTTTGACCTCGTATCGACTTACCCGAAGTCCGGTGAAATCTCAAAAATTTTCCTTTTCCTTTTTCTTTCTTTTTCCTCTTTCTCCCCTTTTCTCCTTGGCTGAATCAGTCCGGTCCGGTTCAGCGCAGAACCTTCTCCCCTGAACCGCCGACCGGTTCAGGCATCCTTTGGCCGTGCAGGCATATTCCGATCGGTTCCCGACGCATCACCACCGTAGTTCGGCACGCCTAAGCCTAGACAACACTCGGCTGGGCTCGATCGGGACCAAGCACCGCCGATGGCCGTCGGATCTCTTCTATTCCTCCGCGGCTTCTCCTCTTTGATTCGCTGATGTCCGACGTCGGTGGAGGTCGAGACCGGTGCCGATGGGTGCGCACGGTCCTCCTCTTCCTTTTTCGGCTGCTTGCCTGCCCGTGGGGTGGCCGGTGCTCGCCGTCCGGTGGTCTTCTCCCTCGGGTCGGCTTGCTTCCGTTTCCTCTGTTCTCTCTCCCCGATTTCTCTTCAGATTTCGTTTCTTTTTTTTTTACTTATAATATATTTTTATTATTATTTTATTATAAAATAATAATAAAAATCCCATAAAAATCCCATAAATATCCCAAAAATATCTAAAAATATCTCCAAAAATCATATTAAATTCATTTAATCCGTAAATGAATTTATCAGTCCAATTTTACCTTTTCGGTATATTTTTCCACTATTTTTGGGCTCATTTTTCGAGGTAAAAATTCTGATAAATTCTAATAAATTTATATCTTGATCAATTGGGCTCAAAATTAAATATTTTCCTCGATTTTGATCAAGATTCCTCAATTTCATATTTTTAATGAAATTCTCTTATCGAAATTATACCGAATGTCAGGCATTTGACCGTTTTACCCCTGCACTCGTTCGGGAATTAACTTAACTCTTATCTCGTTGTTATGTTGCTTACATGCATTTTTAAATTTCTCAAATTGTCCATTGCATGCTAATAAATTCTCTTCTTATGATTCAACTATAATTACAAAGTGTTTATACACATAGGAATCATAAGGTACAAGCTATAAAAATCTGGGTCTGACAATCCTCCCCCACTCAAAAAATTTGGTCCTCCAAATTAGAACCAAGTCAGTCATCAAATAGGTGAGGGTACTTCTCTCATCAGACTCTCTAGCTCCCAAGTAGCTTCCTCTGAAGTATGATGCTGCCAGAGAATCTTCACTAATCCGATGGTCTTTGATCTCAATACCTTCTCCTTCCTATCCAATATCCGAATCGGTCTCTCAACATATGGCATGTCCTCTCGGAGCTCCAAAGGCTAGTAACTAATCACATGTGACGGATCCGGGTGATACTTCTGAAGTATCGATATGTGGAAGACGTTGTGGACACTTGATAAGTCCGGTGGCAATGCCAACCTATACGCCTTATCTCCCACTCGATCAAGTATCTCAAAGGGTCCAATATAGCGAGGATTTAGTTTCCCTCTCTTCCCAAATCTCGCTATACCCTTGGAAGGAGAAACTCTCAAAAACATGGATTCACCAACTGCAAACTCTAGTGGCCTACGTCTCCTGTCAGCGTAACTTTTCTGTCTGCTCTGAGCTGTCCTCAGTCTCTCTACTATCAAGCGGACGTCCTCAGATGCTTGCGTAACCATGTCAGGAGCGAAAATCTTACGGTCACCCTCTTCTTCCCATCCAATAGGGGAATGACATCTACGGCCATACAAAGCCTCATACGGTGCCATCCTGATACTTGAATGATAACTGTTGTTGTAGGCGAACTCGGCTAGTGGCAGGTGGTCATCCCAGGAGCCTCGATAGTCTAGGACACATGCTCTCAACATGTCCTCCAGAGTCTGTATGGTCCTCTCTGGCTGACCATCTATCTGAGGATGGAAAACGGTGCTCATACTCAACTGGGTTCCCATGGCTTCCTAAAAATGTCCCAAAAAAGTGGGATGTGAAGCGGGAATCCCTATCAGAGACTATGCTCACTGGTACACCATGTAACCTCACTACCTCGCGTACATACAGTTCTGCTAATGAACTCAGAGTATCGGTAGCTCTCATAGCTAGGAAGAGTGCTGACTTCGTCAGTCTGTCGACGATCACCCATATAGCATCGTGATTCCTACGCGTCCTCTTTAAACCCATCACGAAATCCATGGTGATATGCTCCCATTTCCATGTCGGTATAGGTAGAGGCTGTAATAACCCTGCAGGTTTCTGATGCTCTACCTTCACCTGCTGACATATGAGACACTTTGCCATGAAGTCTGCTACATCTTTCTTCATACCTGACCACCAGTATACCTTCCGGAGGTTCTGATACATCTTGTTACTCCCCGGATGTAACGTATACCTCGACGAATGAGCTTCTGCCAATATCAATCTCCTGAGTCCTGGATCCTCGGGAACATACAATCTGCCTCTGAACCTCAGTAGTCCATCAGAACTCAACTCAAAATCAGTCACGGTGCCTTTCTGCATCTGACTACCCACATCCATACAAAATGGATCAGTCTGCTGAGCCACCCTGATCCTGTCCAATAGATCCGGCTCCAAGCGTAGACTTGCTATCACATAGCCTGTATCCATGTCAGAAGGCATGACTCCCAAACTGAGGCTAGCAAACTGCTCTAGCAAATCATGTTCCCTAACCATCATGTATGATACCATCCCCAGGCTCTTCCTGCTCAAGGCATCGGCTACAACGTTAGCCTTACTCGGATGATAAAGTATCTCACAATCGTAGTCCTTCAGAAGCTCTTGCCATCTTCTCTGTCTCATGTTTAGCTCCTTCTATGAGAATAGGTACTTGAGGCTCTTGTGGTCGGTAAATATCTGGAACTTCTCGTCGTATAAGTAGTGGCACCATACCTTCAACGCAAACACTACTGCAGCTAGCTCCAAATCATGGGTCGAATAGTTCTTCTCATGATCCTTCAGCTGTCTGGATCCATAAGCAACTACCTTCCCATCCTGCATCAATACGCAGCCCAGTCCCTGATGCGAAGCATCGGTATATATTGCAAATCCTCCTGAGCTGGTAGGGATAATGAGAATCGGAGCGGTGGTCAATCGACGCTTCAACTCCTCAAAACTCTTCTCACAATCCTCGTTCCATATGAACTGTACACTCTTTCGAGTAAGACGTGTCAACGGAGTAGCCAACTTCGAGAATCCCTCAACGAATCTCCGATAGTATACAGCTAAACCCAAGAAACTCCTGATCTCGGTGACTATCTTCGACTGTTCCCAGTGAACTACAGCCTCTATCTTAGATGGATCAACTGATACACCATCTCTCGATACAACATGTCCCAAAAATGAGATCTGTGACAACTAGAAGTCACACTTACTGAGCTTAGCATATAACTCATGCTCCCGTAGCATATGCAACACGATCCTGAGGTGCTCCTCATGCTCCTCCTTGGATCTCGAATACACCAATATGTCATCGATGAAGACGATAACAAACTGGTCCAAATATGGCTTGAACACATCGTTCATCAAAGCCATGAAAGCAGCTGGAGCATTCGTCAATCTGAATGGCATGACCAAGAACTCATAACGAAATGCTGTCTTGGGTACATCTCCACTCCGAACCTTCAGCTGATGATACCCAGACCTCAGGTCAATCTTGGAAAAGACCTGTGCTCCCTGAAGCTGATCTAACAAGTCGTCAATGCGTGGAAGGGGGTATCTATTCTTGATGGTGGCCTTATTCAACAATCGGTAGTCTATACACAATCGGAGGCTCCCATCCTTCTTCTTCACAAACAGAACCGGTGTTCCCCAAGGTGAAACACTCGGTCGAATAAAACCCTTATCCAACAGCTCCTGCAACTGTCTCTTGAGCTCCTCCAGCTCAACTAAGGCCATGCGATATGGTGGTCTCGAAATAGGCTCCGTACCAGGTACCAAATCTATGCAGAACTCCATCTCTTTGTCTGGTGGTAACCCTGGCAATTCATCCGGGAAAACATCTGGGTACTCACTGACCACAGTAATATCTGACAACTTCGGATGTGCCTTATCCATATCTATCCCTTACGCAATGAAACCTCAAATCACGTCCGATGAAGCATCAGCTGTTCCCTGGTCCAAAGCATGCTTTCTTTCTCAAATGTAGGCATGTAGTGCAAAACAATGCATCGTATATAAATCATGCCTTTATGTAAATCATGCCATGTATATTTAAATCACAATAAATATGGCATCAAATGATTCACAACACAAAATCGGAGTCCGACCCATCCCTCAGGTCTGTCCGCAGTTTAAATCAGTCAATCAATGTGATATATCATGTAAGACTCTGTGGTTTATGCAAATAGTATCCTGGACTATGATCATATCCGAAAAGTGTTCTCAAGCAACACAGTACTCGGTGTGCGGGGCATCACTGCTGCAACGGGAGGATGGTCAGTCCACTATAGTCGTCAGCTATGCGTAACACACGGTACAGCGTACACCTCGTGCCACTCAGACACGATACAAAGTACACCCGTGGACCCTCACAGCCAGGGTGCCTCCCATAGGACTTAGCCCTCGTAACTATGGAAATATTTATACCACATTCACAAATACCCTCATGCTGGCCATCTTCTCAAAATGTGACACTCAGTCACATAAGAATGCGACATGAATAGGTACCATGTATATAATATCACATACAGTGTGCGCCCTCGAGTGCGACACACAGTCGACACTACGCTCGAACATTGTTTCACATCACAAACTCAACTCTAGTGCGAGCAATCTCCAGTAACTAGGTCAATGCATAGTTCATGTATTAAATCAAGTACGAGCAATAGCTCCCAATACTATGCTATGCACAATATCAAATAAAGTACGAGCAATAGCTCCAGTACTATGTCATGTATAAACCATGAAGAATCGAGTACGAGCAACACTCCAGTACTCTGTCATGCATCTCATGTAAAACTCGAGTACGAGCTAATCACTCCAGCACTCTGTGTCATGCATATATCATATAAAACTGAGTACGAGTAAAACTCCAGTACTCTATCATGCATGTCATGGAAATCTAGTGCGTATAAAAATCCAGCACTAATGTATGTGGAAAACATATGAATCCCAGTGCGAGCTATGCTCTAGCACGATTCATTCTCACATAATATGATAGATGGCTATTTAAAAGGGATTGTTTATAAAACATTAAAATCAGCACTATAAAGTGTGCTTAAGTCACATCAACCTTAAAATCATTAGCCCATCTATTTATTTTCATGCTAATAGCAATTAAACACTCACAATAGTATTTTCCATGCTTTTTGCAACTTCTCACAAAAGTTAACTTTTTGACTAACTAGGGGCAAAAATCGTAATTTGCCACTATCGGGTCGCAATAATTATTATTCACTTTCTCTGACCCTCAGAGTTTCTTAAGTGAATGTAAAAGCAAATGAAAATACGTGCAGGTATCTCTAACTACTCGCAAAAGTCCTTACTTCGGATCACGTCACGTGACCTCACTTCCTCGGTGCTGCTAAATCCCGCAGTCCGATCAGCTCTCAATGTAAACTCCGGAGCTGTAAATAACCATTCCTCAGGTTAATCATAATTTTCCTACTGTATTACACATTAATACAGTCTATTTTCCCTTAATGGGCCTTAATAATCTTTAATGGGCCTTAATCCATATTAAGCCCGTTTTCCACTTATTATTTCCCTTCATCAGGGTCTATCGACTCATTGGGCCTATCAATACCCATTGGGCTTTATTCCAAGCTCTTTGGATAGCCCGTATATCATTTACGACATTTAATTCAAAATTTCGAATATAATTCACTAAATCCGAAATTTAATCTGAAATGCGTAAATTAAATCTTAAATACGCAATAATCACATAATTTAACGTAAATGAACTTTACTTACCCGAGAATATGCGATGGTAGGCAAATCGAAGTTTGATCGGGCTTTCGTTCGGAATTTATCGTCGAATTGCACAATTTATTATATTTAACTCCGGGTCAATTTTTGATTAAATATAATTTTAGTTTAGATGCATTTAGAATTAATTTAGATTAGATGTGTTTCATGCATTTTTAATTTAGTCTTTATTTTCATTAAATTTTAGTTTAGTTTAATATGTAATTTTTATTAGTTTAATTACATGCATTTTCTTAGGCTTGTTTAAATTTAGTTTAATTAATTTTGTTTCTTTATTTTCATTTTTTCTTTTTATTTTAATTGCGTTAATTGATCTTAACTGTTTTAATTATTTTCGTAGGTATTTGCTTTTAATTGCGTGGAGCTCGGTAAGTAAATCTTAGCTCGATTTTATTTTCTTTATTTTAAAGTTTTATTATTTTCAGTACTGTTAGCTTTGTAGATGACCCATCAATTCATAATTTGCTAGGATATACTTAGGTTAAGATTAACCAGTAGTTAATTAGGCTACCCAACTTCTCTGAGGGACGATAACTCGGGACTCAAATCCCATTATTACTTGTACGACCCGTGCACTTGCGTACAATACCTTCAGGGCGTGTTATGTTTTTTGGCGCCGTTGCCGGGGAAGTTTTAATTAGTCATTAATTAATATCGGTGAAATTATGCTTAGGTGTAATTCTAGCTTGTAAATATTTAGGTTGTAAATATTTAGAAGTTTAATCTATATTAATTAATTGAAAAATTAAAATAAAAAAATTGAAAAATTAAAAAATTAAAAAACTTAAAAAAATGTTTTTAGGACTTTTAGATGTTTGCATGCGTAGAGCTAGGAGTTATGATAGCTTTCCCCTAGATCCTGAAATTGAACGAACACTTAGAAAAATTCAAAAGGATTCTAGGAAATTAATAGCTCCGCTGCAATTCACCATGGCAGAAAATAGGGAAATTAGGATCGTTGGAGATTATGTAATGCCGACTATTGGAGGTTATTATACCAGCATTAGGCCACCAGCTGTCCCTACTAACAATTTCAAAATTAAGCCTTCCATCCTTCAGATGATCCAGACTTCTTTACAGTTCAGTGGGCTTCCACACGATGACCCACATGCTCACCTTGGGCAATTCCTGGACTTGTGCAACACGTTCAAGCATAATGGATTATCTGATGATGCGCTTAGGCTTAGATTATTCCCCTTATCACTTAGGGATAGGGCACGACACTGGTTAACCTCCTTGCCTCCAAGATCCATTTCTACATGGGATAAGTTAGCCCATCAATTTCTATCTAAGTTTTTTCCTCCCTCTAAAATGGCCAAACTCCGTAGTGATATATCCTTCTTTGCCCAGGTCGATTCTGAATCTCTTTACGAAGCATGGGAACGATAGAAGGAGCTTCTTAGGAAGTGCCCTCACCATGGCCTACCTTTGTGGCTGTAGGTCTAGACCTTCTACAATGGACTTATAAGCCAGAATAGGACCATTGTTGACGCTGCTGCGGTGTAAACCCCATGAATTTTTCTGTATTCGGTTTAAATATTAATGGAGAATGTGCTTATTGGTGGATAATTAAGTTGAATTATAATATGAGAAACTTGGATGAGGCTAAATCACTAAGATATTTTAATTTGAAGAATAAATAATTTTGAGATGTAAAAATAAAAATTTTAAGCTAGATTTAATACGTGTATATTCCCCCGTACTAGATAAGTACTAATAATAGGCTGGTTATGCTTTAGGAAATAATACATGGTGAAGTATAAAATAACTATCTAAAATTTATTAATAAAATAAATTAAATGAATAAATAAATAAATTAATAATGACAATAGTAATATGAAAAGAAAGGATGTGATGGAAGCAGAGAAAACGTGAGCAGCATACAAATCTGATCATGCCAAGAAATTGGGCATAGCAGTGCTGTAGCTACAGGAGAAGGGAGGTCTCGGGAAGTGTCATGCAAAAGGGCAGCAGCAGCCTGAAATCGTGTAGTCAGTAGCTAGAGATGGGACAAAGGAAAAAAAACGAGATAGAAGATAGCTTGCAAGGAGATCTAAACCGAGAGAGGGAAGTAGGAAACAGAAGCAATAAGAAAACTGGAAACTTAACCAAGAACCGGAGAAGCAAAACCACGCGAACTAAAAAAAAAAAATAATGCAAGCAGTAGAGGCTGGAAGGAAGTGACGATGGTGATGATAGAATGAAGAAAAGAAATCGAACTGAAGAATGCGTGATAGGGATTTGTCTCCTTTGGGTCCCTTGAAGCCGAGAGTTGTGAATAGAAGTCATGGACTGGGTTTTAGTTTCGTTTGGAAAACAGAACGCAGCAGGGAGCTCTCAGGCATTGCTGGAGTCTTATGATTATTGGAGATGGAAAGAAAACATGAGAGGAATAAGGGAAAGGCCGAATCTGGCCTGGAGAAGTAATAAAAAGGAAACTGATGTAAAAAAAAAACTGAGAAAGAGAGAAAGATGCAGTGAAAGAAAGTGGAAGAAGAAACCGAGAGGCTGACTCTATTAGCCTCAAAACTGGAACAAAAAAAGGCAGTAGTAAAGGGAAGACCCGAGCCATGAGTCGAAGAGCTGAAGCAGAGGAATGTTGATGATCGTGTCCTAGAGTGTGAGGGAACCGAAGACTCAGCTAAAGCAGTAGACGAACAGGGGAATCCTGTCCTCTGAAACTGAATCCAGAAAAATGAGAGAGAGGTCGACTGTTGAAGGACTGAGAACTTGGGCCGAAGAGGAAGGTGTGTAGTGAAAGAAGAATAGGATTGAGACAGAAACTGAAGAACTTGAAGTAGAGGCAAGATCAGGAAGGCAGTAAACAAAACAGTGGGACTAAAGCTCAGCAGAGTGGGACAAGGGAGACTCCTCGGCTATGGTGGTTTCGGTGAAAGCTTAGAACGGAGCCGGTTGTAAGGAGGAGGACGAGGGAGACACGATGAGGGTGACTACAGAGGGTTGCAGCATCGAGAAGGACCGAAGCACACAGAGGAAGATGATGAATAGTGATCGACCTGGAAAAGAAAAGAAAGAAGATGGAGTTGTCGGGAAAGGAGAGATTGATTCAAAAAAAAAGAAGTGGATGAATAGCTAAAAAAAGTAATATTTTATATTTATTTATACATATATATAATTATATATATATGTGTATATTTGGAGGATGCAACGAAAATATCAAGAATATAAGAAAAGCCCAGGGAAGAAAATTTAGAAATATTTGTTCGAAACTATCGGTATGAAATTTCGAGGAAATAACCCGAGTGAATCGGACCCGTCGACTCGCTACGTCGAGACAATCGAGGACTACGGACAAACATCGAGGTAAGGAATTTATGCAAGTTTTAAAGATAACTGTACGTTTTGTGATTTTAAGTATATTTTTCTAAGGAAAGCAAGATTTCGATTTTGACCCATCGTAGCTAATCCGATAAAATAGGATACTAAGAATACAAATTTCGGTATAGGAGAATCGTAGAAGGATTTAAGGGAGATACGTGGAGGCATCCTTACTCGAACTCAAAATTTCGATAAATCGAGGTAAGGGGATATAATTTAAAATGGTAATAGTTACTTTCTGAACCTTGATAAAGAAAGCTTACAATGACATGAAGTATGATTTTCATGCATGTTTCTAAATTATATTTCCGATCAAGACTATGCTTTCTGTATTTGTGCTTTTGAAATAAAAACATGTCTTCTGAATTAATCTTTCAAATAAGATGATTTTATTTCGATGTTTTCGAATATGAAAACTATAATATGTTTTGAGACTAAGGGCTATTTATGTTGTGTGCTTACGCATGTCAACTCGCCTGTGTGGCATTTAAACTCGCCTGTGTGGCGTTTGAACTCGCCTGTGTGGCGCCTGTATTTCGCCTGTGTGACGCCTGTATTTCGCCTTCGTGGCGCCTGTATTTCGCCCTTGTGGCGCTTGTATTTCGCCTTCGTGGCGCCTGTATTTCGCCTTCGTGGCGCCTGTATTTCGCCGTTGTGGCGCCTGTATTTCGCCTTCATGGTGCCTGTATTTCACCCTTGTGGCGCCTATATTTCGCCTTCGTGGCGCCTGTATTTCGTCTTCGTGGCACCTGTATTTCGCCTGTGTGGTGCCTGTATTTCGCCTGTGTGGCGCCTGTAATTCACCTTCGTGGCGCCTGTATTTCGCCTGTGTGGCGCCTGTAATTCACCTTCGTGGCGCCTGTATCTCGCCTTCGTGGCGCCTTTATTTCGCCTTCGTGGCGCCTGTACTTCGCCTTTGTGGCGTCTAAAATTACCTTTGGGTTCTGAATTCCCTCTACGGAGGATGACCGGGTTATTTGCCGCGTGATTGATTAGTTATTGCGGCCTGATAAATTGGTTATTGCCGCGTGATAAATTTGTTAGTGTCACATGATAATTATATGGCCGATGCAGTCTCATTTTGAAAATTAAACTCTGATTTCAGAAATGGATTTGGTAGTATGTGATTTGATATGTATTCCTGTTTGGAATTCTGAATGTACGACTAGTTTTACATAATATCTGTTAAGTTCAAATACCTAAAGAATTATGTTTTGAATCTCGATGTTTATGATTTTCTTTAATCTTTGAATGTCATTATTATTAGTTTCAGAAAGTATCATTATACGCATTATCATGTTTTATACACATTTGAATTGCTAGAATCGTTTTAAATACATCTTCTTACTGAGTTTTTTCCTGAAAGCTCACCCCTCTACCTCTCAGATCTTTGCAGTGAATTACAATTAATAAATGCTGCGTTGACAACGTAGGCTGGCATGAGCTTCCCCAGACTACCTTTTGTATATGCGTGAGGTATACACTCTTATCCCTATACCAGACTATTTGTATGCACAGACATCTATTGAAATAATGTGTTGGGATGAAATCTGTATAAGGATAAATGAAATGAAATATTTTTAAGGATTGACACTGAATAGGAATACAGCCTAAGTGAATAAGGGAATAAGTGGGTAAACTAAGTTTAAAAAAAGAAAAAATTCTCCCGATTTTCAAGGGTTAAGGGTCGTTACATGCGGGTGGAGCGCTAATGTGTAAAACAGAGGAGGAAGCTTACGAGCTCTTAGACAAGATGGCTGTTAACAACTATCTATGGTCCTCAAAGAGGCAATTACCAAAGAATTTAGCGGGTATTTATGAGCTCGACACGTTGTCTACCTTGACCTCTCAAATTGCTAATCTTACGAAGAAGGTAGAGTCGCTCAATACCCAGCATAATCCTTCTACCAGTCCTAATCCGATTTATTTTGTCCAAAGTCCTTTCCTTTCATGCGATTTGTGTAGTGGTACACACCCTGTGGATAAGTGTCCGCTTAACCTAGAATCGGTTCAGTATGTTGCCCCCTTCTTCGCAACATAACAACCCATTTTCAAACACCTATAATCCAGGGTGGAGGAACCATCCTAACTTTCTATGGAGCCAAAACCAAGGGCAAACTTCTAACTCTAGATATGTAGGACCCCCTAATTTTCAAGCTCCACCGGTTCAGGGACCACCACAACATCCATTTCCATACCCACCACCTCAGTATCCACATCATCCACCCCATTTCCATCAACCACTACCACCACCATAACCCCAGCACTTA
The DNA here is from genome assembly GCA_033439115.1 of Firmiana major. NCBI lineage: Eukaryota > Viridiplantae > Streptophyta > Magnoliopsida > Malvales > Malvaceae > Firmiana > Firmiana major. The sequence continues at coordinate 38,549,348 of CM065909.1, forward strand.
CCAGCAGCTGAGAAGAAGCCCTCGCTTGAGGAAATGTTCACGACTATCCTGCAAAACCAAGCTGCTTCAATTAAGAACTTAGAAGTTCAGGTGGAACAAATAGAAAATGCTCTTAACCATCGTCCTCAAGGGACCCTTCCTAGTAACACTGAAGCTAATCCTATTAAGCAAAATGAGGGTAAGGAACATGTCAAAGCCATCACCCTTAGGAGTGGCAGAGAGCTAGATAAGCCACAAGTTATGTCTGGACTTGAACAACCCATAGTTGAAAAAACCATAAGTTCTAACGAAGCAGCTCAGAAAAAGCAGGAACATCAAGATCAGGCTGCAAAGGAATTCAAGCTAGGCGCTTCTTCATCTATACCTTCTTCTACTTCACAGCCATCCTCACCCTCTGATTCTACACAAGTTCCCACTACATTGCCTCTAGTTAGACCACCGATAGCTTTTCCTCAGAGGTTCTAAGATCAAAAGCTGGAACGACAATTTGCTAAATTCCTTGAGGTTTTTAAGAAACTTCACATCAACATTCCTTTCGCAGACGCTTTAGAGTAAATTCTAAGTTATGTGAAGTTTTTGAAGGACATCCTCTCTAGGAAAAGAAGATTGGAAGATTATGAGACGGTACCCTTAACTGAGGAATGTAGTGCCATTATCTAGAGGAGATTACCCCCCAAGCTCAAGGATCCTGGGAGTTTTACCATACCCTGCACTATTGGAAATTTATTCTTTAGTATAGCCCTGTGTGATTTAGGAGCTAGTATAAATTTAATGTCATTGTCTATCTATCATAAGTTAGGAATAGGGGATGCCAAGCCCACTACAGTGACCCTCCAGTTAGTTGATCGATCCATTAAATATCCGAAAGGGGTCATTAAGGATGTCTTAGTAAAGGTGGACAAGTTTATTTTCCCTGCAGATTTTATTGTGTTGGACATGGAAGAAGACATGGAAGTCCCCATTATACTAGGTAGACCTTTCCTAGCGACTGGTAGAACTTTAATTGATGTACAGAAGGGGGAGTTAACAATGAGAATCTAAGATTAGGAAGTAAAGTTTAATGTTTTCAAACCTTTGAAGCTCCTTGATGACTCTCAAGAGTGTTTTAAGATGGAGGTTAAGGAAGATAAAATGTTTGAACATAAGAAATCTGAGAGAAAGAAGGAAGTAGATAGAGCTTAGGAGGATTTAACTGTTAACATTCTATCACCACTTTGGATGATCCTCCTACTCTTCGCCCTGCTGCTGAATGTTGTTTTCTTCAGCTGCATTTGAAGTGGCTGTGTTTTTTTTCACTTTATATATAGTTCTTTTTCTTTTTCTTTTTTGTTGTTTCTTTCTTTGTTTGTGTTGCAGATTTTCTTTCTAGTATTACGCTTTCAATCAAGCTTCAGTTGTTCATTATCATCAGAAAGGGGAGTACTCTATTCTTGAGCTTAAATTCTTATATTATCTGCACACTGAGGACACTGTGCACTTTTAGTTTGGGGGAAGGGATATCTCTTGAGCAATTTTGTGAAAAATTAGAAAAATTTTCAAAAATTTGAGAAAGAATTTCAAAATTTTTTCGATATTATGAGTTTAAATTGTTTGATTTTGGGATGATTTAGTACTTAGCATGTAGTTTTCCCATATTTTGATGATATGACCCCATGATTTAGTCTAACTTTGATTGATTGAGAAGCATGATTATAAGAAAAGCATGAAGTTGAATTCTTGAATTTGTCTTGATTCTGATTGTGATTGCCTCATCTTATGCACATGTCATGTCATGAACCGGTATATTTATCTAGAGAAAGCTTATGTGTACATAGGATTGCATTTGTTTAGTTGATTTTGTGCATCAAATTCTAGAATTTGTTTGATCTGATCTTGAGGCGAAATATGAGATTACACTTAATTAGGGAGATGATTTAGGCCATCTTTGGATCGTTTGAGCCTTTCTAGCCTTCCTTGTACATATGCTACCCCTAGTCACCCATCTGGGCCAAATAAACTTTTCTCTGTAAATACACCTGCAAAATTTTTTTCGTAGCTTAGATACTTTTTTCCTATCCGTTACCTCGAAAGCATGAAAAGTCATTTGGATATATTGTGAGCTATATGGGTATTAAGTGATAGTGAAGGAGTATGTTTTAAAAAAAATTGAAAAAGAAAGAAAAAGAAAAGAAGAAAGAAGAAAAATACAAAAATAGAATAAAAAGTTTAGTGAAATAAATAAGTTTGGGGGAAATGATTTGAGCTTTTACATAAAGATCCTAGAAGTAATGCATGTTAAGGGGTAATTAAACCTAAATTAACTTTATCATACCTTAGCCCCAGTTTACATTACAAGCTTAATGAAGTCCTATTGATCTTTGGTTAAGTGTGACTACATTAGTGGAGAGAGAAGTGAACAACAAACTTATGGGAATGATCACATATCATTGACTTTGCATTCACTGTGTTTGCATAATTTGATCTGGATAATATACTGAGAAGTGACTTAGACATTTTTCACACACTCACGAGGAGTCCAATTTGGGTTAGGACTTATGATTAAATAATTCTAAGTGTTGGACTTGTAATTGTGAGTCTTTAAGATCATAGTTTGTACTTTTTCTTTGAGGATGATATTGGAGAAATTATTGTGTTTAGTACTTGTCATTCCTACAATTATTTTGTTTTGCTTGAGGACAAGCAAAAGCTCAAGTTTGGGGTGTCATAATTCTATATTTTTAGAATTATTTGTGCTTAATTTCCTAGTTAATTATTTAAATCCCCAATTTATTTTGTTAATTATCCCCTTTATTTAATTAAAATTCTAATGTTTGCAGATAAATTAAATTCGGATGAATTTTGAGTATTTCGATAGAAAAATGGATCGAAATTGGGCTAAAATCGAGATTAAGCCACGTGGACAACACCAGCCATGCCACCTAGCACATCCAATTGGACAAGAAGAAAGATGACATGGAAATATTTTTTTCAAGGAGCCAATGGTGTGAAGACAAGTGGCCAAACAATGCCAACTCATCTAGGATGTGGAAATTACAATTATACCCCTTTTGTGTGTATAAATAAGACATGGAAGCAATTGAAAAACAATGTAATATAATGTAATTTAGGAGTAGGAGTAGTGTAGGTAGAGTAGTTTTTAGAGTTATTTCCTTTCTAGTATTTTTTTACTTTCTCGTTTGTTTTACTTTGCAATTTTCGTTAGCTTCCGTTTACTTTTAATGTTTATTCCATGTTTATGCTCTTCATCTTCTAGACTTGGATATTATCTATTTCATAGCAAACAATGTATAATTTCATCTTCTCGGTTATGTTAAATCTTGTCTTTTATTTTTCAAGTTTTATTTACAAAGCTTACTTCCTAGTGTAGCTCTCGGTTACTCCTAGATCATTGCTTATGTCTCCTTTGTTTTACTTGAAAAACCAACATCTTTAGTTGGTCTCGGGTTGTTTTCTTTATGCATTTGGTTCCTTAGTTCTTCCCTCATATATGCTATTTGGTTTTGGTGCTTTAATGTGGGCAAATGCTAGGCATTATTTCACATTTAAGCAATGTGGAACCATGGCATTAAAGAGCTGGAATAGAGTAAGCCGATGATGATGAGTTTTCATGTTAATGAGCTACGGGTTAGAGAGTGTAACTTCTATTGTTGTTTAGTTTGTTTTATATTTATTCCTTCTCGATTTTTATCTCCTATTTACTATGCTTTTTTTTTGTTCTCTCTTTTCTGTATTTCTTTCTTAGTTGCATGAATTTCATATCTCGGTTCTTGATTACATTTAGAGTTTAGCTTCCATTTTTACTGCACTTGCTTACGTTCTTGAATCTATTTCATTTACTGCATTTTATTTTTGCTTTATTGTTTTTTGTTACTAGCTGTTGGTTAGTGAAAAGGATGAGGTGAGCTTTCCGGTGTAAAGTCTCAAGAAGAAATTCATAGGAGCACAAGTTCACTCTTGGCTTCATTTTTAGCCTCTGGTATGCTCTATTTCGGTTATTGCTTACTGTTTCTATGAGGTTATGCTAACTGGTTTTGTTGCTTTATGGTTAAGGTTGCTGAGAAGAAGTTGGGTACCGAGGAGGCTGAAGATGAAGTTGGACTAGGATGCCGCTGCTGCTGTTGAATCAATCTCTGGGTATCTGGCTGTTGTACATGAAATGAGTGATGCAGAAACTAGAACCAACATGCTGCAGTAGACGATAGTTGGGTTGAGGACGTGTGAAGCAGAACAGCAGGTTGATTGGGCAGCAAGGTGCAGGACCTACTGCAGTACGCGGGAGTGAGCTGTGCATGCCGATGAAGGAGCAGCCATAGCAGTGTAGGATAGTACTGGTAGTTGATGCTGCACTTGGCCAGAACTGAAACTTGGAATCGAGAGCAAACCTGGACAGCAGCTAGAGTTGGTAGGAGCAGGAGCCGAGGACATGTAGAGCATGTCTGGCAGCGAGAAGCATGGGCAGAGAAGAAGGAAGCACACAAAATTGAGGCAGAGTTGGTGAGAGTGCAGAGCAGGAAGCAAGCTAGACATGCCTGGCCAAAACCGAGAGCAAGCAAGATGGACATACCTAGAAATGAAAATAAACAATGAAATGAAGCATAAACACTGAATGAAGGGACTTCTTGGTTGATTTAAATATAAGGCTTTGTTTGGCTAGTGCATTGTAGCAATTAAGTCATTTTCATGCATTTGTTAGTTGTTAGTTAGTTAGTTTAGTCAATTAAAATGGTAGGCTAGTTTTAGTATTTTTGCATGTTAATTTAATTTGTAGTGTTAATTTATAGTTAGTAGTTAATTTTATATTAAATGTTTCAGGACTTTATTTTAGTTTAGATGCATTTAGAATTAATTTAGATTAAATGTGTTTCATGCATTTTTAATTTAGTCTTTATTTTCATTAAATTTTAGTTTAGTTTAATTTGCAATTTTTATTAGTTTAATTACATTCATTTTCTTAGGCTTGTTTAAATTTAGTTTAATTAATCTTGTTTCTTTATTTTCATTTTTGCTTTTTATTTTAATTGCGTTAATTGATCTTAACTGTTTTAATTATTTCGTAGGTATTTGTTTTTAATTGCGTGGAGCTCGGTAAGTAAATCTTGGCTTGGTTTTATTTTCTTTATTTTATAGTTTTATTATTTTCAGTACTGTTAGCTTTGTAGATGACCTATCAATTCATAATTTGCTAGGATATACTTAGGGTAAGATTAACCGCTAGTTAATTAGGCTAACCAACTTCTCTGAGGGACGATAACTCGGGACTTAAATCCCATTATTACTTGTACGACCCGTGCACTTGCAGACAATACCTTCAGGGTGTGTCAAAACTCACCTACATCTTGGGACTTCAAGTAAAGCAAACTAAGGATGGAACCTTTATCAATCAAGCTAAATACACCGAAGATTTGCTCAAACGATTTGGAATGGATAACTGCGAATCTCAAGCAACTCCAATGGGCACCAATATCAAGCTTGATAAAGATGAAAGTGGTAAGTGTGTAGATGCTAAACTGTATAGGTCTATGATTGGTTCATTGCTTTATCTTGCTGCAAGTAGACTTGATATTTTGTTTACTGTATGTTTATGTGCTAGATTTCAATCTTCTCCTAGAGAGTCACACTTACTAGCTACAAAAAGGATCTTTAGGTATCTTAAAGACACACCTTCACTAGGACTATGGTATCCTAAAGATTCCACCTTTGCTCTTCATGCATATTCTGATGAAGATTTTGGAGGTTGTAAGATAGATAGAAAAAGCACTTCAGGAACATGCCAATTCTTAGGGAATAGATTAATATCATGGTTCTCTAAGAAACAAAATAGTGTAGCATAATCCACAACAGAGGCAGAATATATAGTAGCTGGTAGTTGTAGTGCTCAAGTGTTGTGGATTAAGCAACAAATGAGAGATTATGGTGTAGACATGAAGCAAGTTTCCATCAAATGTGATAATACCAGTGCCATTAATCTCTCTAAAAATCCAATCCAACACTCTAGAACTAAACATATTGAGATTAGGCATCATTTTCTTAGAGATTATGTATAAAAATGATACTTTACATCAAATAGCTGATATTTTCACCAAACCTCTTGATAGAGTTAGATTTTGTGTTCTTAGAGGTTAATTAGGACTTATGTATGCTCCTTAAGAATTATTGTCTTCAAAACTTTGATTTCAAACTTATTTTCAATTGATTTTACAACTCATTTTCTGGGCAAAGAGTATGAGAGATCGATCTCCTCTCAATATAGATCGATCTAGCATGCTCCAAATTGGCCTAAAGCAGTAAGGTTCAGCTAAGCAGATCGATATTCTATCCAATAAGATCGATCTTCTTAAGTTTCTGTATTTTACAGATCGATCTCTGCACTTGGCAGATAGATCTTCTTCAGCTTTTGTATGTTGCAGATCGATCTCTGCATTTGGCAGATCAATCTTCTTGAGCTTCTGTATTTTGTGGATCGATCTCATAAATCAACAGATCGATCTTCTTATGTAGAAGATCGATCTGGTACCTCGATAGATCGATCTCCTCAGCCCTGAGCTATAAATACTGCTTCAAAATCCCTAAATTTCAGAAATCCCAAAATTCAAATCCCTAACCCTCGTCATGCACCCTCTTCCGATTTCTCTTAACAGATCGATCTCTGGTAAGGTATTAGTCAAATCTACTCCATTACTTGTCATTTTAGAACCTACATTTTTGATTTTTTGTCAAAAATTTCTTAGTTTCGTAGATTAATCTTTAATAGGGTGTCTAGTGAACTGTTCCATTGCCTAGGATGTTGTTAGGGAACAATCTAGAACCATATTAGGTTATCTTTGACTGATTTGATAATGCCTCGCATTAAGAGAGCTGCCAACAAAGAGTCCAGACCCTCCTCCTCACAACCACCTAATATCTCTTCATCTTCTGTCCCAACCTTCAGTAGGTGTTTTCAAACACCTGCAAAAAGGAATAGATATGAAGAATATTTTTCCACAATGCCCATCAAACACTGGAGAACCATTGACTTTTCATTTCTTTCCTGCATTGACTTTCCATATTTGTTAAAAATGGAAGAATTTGGTTGGCTTCCATTTCTCAAAATAAACACCCCTGCTCCTCCGAACATTATTAGGGCATTCTTCTCAAACGCTGAGCTTATATATGACCCTGATGATACCTATAAAATTCTAGGTTTTAAAACCTTCTTCATGGCCAAAACGATTTTCGTTAACACCAACCTCTTAGCAAGAGTGTTTGAGATCGAAGATAATGTTCTGTCTGATGAGGAAGAGGAAGTACCATTTGAATTTAACCTACTCGGAGAGAAGGCTAGTGACCTACCCATGCACCCTAGGTTACTACACCTAATCATCTATTGGAACCTCCAGCCTTTTGGTACCCGACATTCTACAGTAAAAAAACTAGACTGTTTTTGGCTTCATTATCTTCATACCTCTCAAAGCCAAAAACTGAACCTAGTCCACTTAATCTACAAAGACTGGCTAAAAATCGTATGGGGTCAAGCCTCAACAATAGTCTTCCCTCAAGCCCTTGCATTCTTGCTATAAAAACTCAAGGTTGACTGTTCTTGTGAAACCGGTGAAGTGCCCTATGCAAAAAGTGTTCTGAATATCGACACTCTTCACCATATGGGGTACTACAAAGACTTCCACGGTCAGTGGCAGAAGAAAAGTGAAACCCCTCGCGAGGCAACCATGGAAGAGGACATTCTAGCTGAGGCTACAGCATCGCCCACTGAGGTTCCTCCTACGTCTGCTACTCAGCCCACTGCACCAGCTGATGCCGTTACGTCCATGATAATGGATTTTTGGCAACACTTTGATACAACGATGGAGACGTTTGCACAACGATTCACATGTTTCAAGAAACGTCTTGACACAATTGAGGCAATGTAGCAAGCTATGTACGATGAGCTTTAAACCACTCGCATTCGAGTTGAGGACATTTCTGATCGTTTTCCTTCACTATCTTCTTAGAAAATGTTTTTCTTTGCTGTGCTTTGAACCATGTTTTTGTGGTGTATGAACAATTATATTTTGAAATGCCAGAATTTTCATTCAGTTTTATGCTTCATAGTTTGTTAATTTATGCGCTATGATAAATAGTCTTATGCCTTGGTAATATTGATATGACAAAAAGGGGGAGAAGAGAACATGTCAAGAGACGCATAAATTAAGGGGGAGTTCTTGAACTGAGGGGGAGTTTTTGAAACCAGGAAATTTGATGCATATGTAAAAGGGGAGGTTAAACATGTTTATAAACTTAGTCTGTTGAATAAGTTTTGTCATATCAAAATGGGGGAGATTGTTAAGTTAATATATTTTGAAATGACAAAGTAGTAATTCAATAATGGATATTATAAATCTAGAAATGTTTTAAACATGTTAAGAGATTAATTAGAATATATTGAGATACAAGTCATTGCCAGCAACTGGGTGTTAAAGGTTGAGAGATCGATCTCATGAGATGAGAGATCGATCTCCTAGGTTTTCAAGTATAAGAGATCGATCTCATGAGAATATGAGATCGATCTGATAAAGGACTAAATACTCAAAGAACATGTATAGGTTGTTAAGGAAGAAGAGATCGATCTCTAAGGGTTATGAGATCGATCTTTGACTTACAGAATGCCTATGAGATCGATCTGGTCTAGGAAGAGATCGATATCCTCTAAGGCAGAGGTTAAAGGTATTAGATCGATCTATAGATCGATCTATGTTCAAACAGAGAGCTTATGAGATCGATCTCATATGGATAGAGATCGATCTCCTCAAAGTCAGAGAGTTTAGGAGATCGATCTATGGTGATTAGAGATCGATCTCCCCTCTACGAGAATGCTTGATAGATCGATCTGGAGATCAATCTTACTTCAAACAGAGAGTTTAGAAGATCGATCTGATAGTTCGACAGATCGAGCTTCACTAATATTTTATGAATTATAATATCAATCTGTACAAATATGAGATCAATCTCCTTGCTTCAAGTTGCTTTGTAATTGCAGGAATTTAAATGAGAAGATCGATTTGGTCATAATGGAAGATCGATCTGGTACTCTACTAGAGGTTCCCAACAGCTCTCTCTGTAAAATCTTCAACGGGAAAAATTGCATTAAATGTTTCATCTACCATCCTATTGTATAAAAACCAAGCATTGAAGACACTGAAGAGAAGAGACTTGTGCTGAAAATTTTGAATACTCTCAAGAGTTCATTCCTCAACATTCCCTTTGTCTTCAACATCATATTTATTGTATTGTCTTAAATAGTTTGAGTTAAAGTTATTCTTCCTACCCACAAAAGAGAGTTCTTATTTGTATTCATCCTTAATCCAAAAGAAAAGAGGAGAGTTCCTCTGTGAGAAAATTTTGTAAGAGGTGAATATTTATCTTTGTAAAAAGGGGTAGAGAGGTTATTCCTTAACCTTAAAACGGATACTGTATCAACTATTGTGATAGTGAAAGAAAGCTTTTGACAAGAAGGTCAAGAAGAGAGGACGTAGGCAAGTGAATGACCGAACCTCTATAAATTGCTAAGTTTGTTGCTTCTCTCTCTTATCTCCTTTAATTTACTGCACTATAATCTATTGCTTATTCTTTGATTACTTGCAATTAAATTCAATTAAGTTTAAATCTAGCATTTACACTAGAAAACCGATTCACCCCCTCTCTCGGTAGAGCCAACAACCACCCTTCTTTTAGGGTCACATATCATAAAATCCTCTAAAACATATATTAGTATAGTAGAAAATCATAAAATCGGGGGCTTGACCCCTTCCTCGGGTCTACCCTGGTCTATCGAGACCACAAGTTATGTCATGTGAGACAAGTAGGTGACTATATCAGTACAACGAGGACTATAGCCATAACCTAGTGATCCCTGGCTACACGGTACCTAGTGTGCGGGGTATCACACTTGAAATGAAGGTGGGTCAATCCTGTCAGTAGAACAACATAACATCAGGATTGTGAGGGCAAGGCTTGTTGCCTCGTGGCTAATGCCACTCCACTCCAACAATCCCCACGGTACAGCGTACTCCATGTGATATACACGGTATATAATACTCTGTGAACCCAATCTCAGTCAGGGGTGCCTGCAATAGGTCTTATCCACCCATACCATCTCTGTCTCTGTATGCACGTGTGGGCATATCCTCTCACTGTGACACAAAGTCTACAGGAGGCTCCAACACGACTATATGCATGTCATATAAATTCCTGTGCGAGTGAAGCTCTAGCACGGCTCCATGCATATTCATGATATCTAAAAATCTCGTGCGAGTGAAGCTCTAGCACGGTTTCATAAAGATCAGTAAAATTTGCGTCTTTAAATGAGTTATAAATTGATATAAAACTTCGTGCGAGCAAGCTCCAGCACGGTGTTATGCATCAATAAATCAAATCTCGTGCGAGTTAAACTCCAACACGGCTTTGTGCATAAATAAATCAAATCTCGTGTGAGTTACACTCCAGCACGGCTTTTATGTAATTATCATACCAAAATAGGATGTGAGCTAGGCTTGAGCACCTCTCATGCATGTCAAATCTTTAAAACTAGTGCGAGCAATGGCTCTAGCACCTTTTTATGCATATCAAGTTAAAATAGTCAAAACAGAGAGCGAGCTAAGCTCTAGCACATTTCATGCATTTCACAATAGAAAAATCAGTGTGAGCAACCGCTCTAGCACATTTCATGCATATGATGTCACACAAGTCGATGCGAGCAACCGCTCAAGCACATTTTTGCACACTCACAAATGCAAATATAGTGCGAGCTATATGCCAGCACTATCTGTTTCCATATAAACTTGATAGTTGGCCCGTTTTCCAAAGAAATTCCATTTAAATATGAATAACACTTACGTAGTGTTATTTTGTGAAATTTATACAATTACTGGTCAATCTACCAATTTGCTTTGCTTAAAAACCAAGAAAATTCCTTAATTTAGAAAATTCCTTAAATCATGCATTTCATGCATGTCATGCTTTCACCATCCTTAGGTGAATTTCCCTCAATAGGGGTAAAATTGTCTTTACCTATTTCGAGTCCTTAAAATCTTTAATCTATTTCTAGGACCTTTATACATATTCTGTGTATACATACATATTCAGTGTATACAAAAGCTATTAAAATACGCGTAGCTCACTAGCTACTCACACAATTCCCTTACCTCATTTTTCTGTACAGTCTGACCTTTCACTGATGTCTCATCACGCAGTCCGATTTGATCTCAATCTAATCTTCGAAATTGCGTATAAATATTCATCAGGTCAAATACAATATAATTAATTGTATTTCATATTTTCTGGGTTTAATTTAAATCATTGGGCTCGTTTACCCATATTGGGCCCGATTGCACCATAATAGGCCTTAATCGGCCTTAAGCCCATTTTCCACTTACTATTCACATCATCGAGGCCTATTGGGCTTATTGGGCCCATCAGTATTTGTTGGGCCTCGTTCTAACTCTCGAATAGTTTAATTTAGTATTTATGACAATTAATTTCTAATTCTAGAATATAATTCATTTTATGCAGAAATTAAATCCGTCATTTATGCGATAATTTTTAACACGATAACGATGCAATATTGTCGTAAATAAGGGTTACTTACCCGAGATTCTATGATAATATGCAAATCGAGGCTGTCTCAAGATCTTGTTTGACGTCAATTATCGAGCTACACAATTAAATAGTTTTTCGTGTAAACTTTCAGTCGAATATTAATCGAATTGAATATTTCAAAATTTAAATCGATCAATTTCGACAGCTTACCGACATACCCGTAGCTCGATTGCATCACTGGAATTGTTCCCTAATGTTTTCTCTTTTTCTTTTTCTTTTTCTTTTTTCTCTTTCTTTTTCTTCTCTTTCTTTTCTTTTTGGCTGAACCGGTCCGGTCCGGTTCAACATACTACACTGAACAGGTCGTACCAGTTCAGATTTCATTTTGCCGTTCCGATGCCATCTGGTCAGTTCTCGACGTGATTCCTGTACCGTTCGGCTCGACTGCACTTGGGCGTTCATCATTGGGCCTCGAGGTCGGTCGAATCGGTGCCGATGGCCCCCAATCTCCTCTCTCTATTTTCGGCCTCCCCTCCGTCGATCTCCCGATTCTAGCTTCTCCACGGCGTGTTGCCACCGCTAGTGGGTCATCCCGTGTCGGGCTGCCTTTGCCAGCCCTCGTCGGCCCCTCAGCCTCTCCGGTGGCGTCGGAGTAGGGGAAACCGACTCCCTTGGTTCCGTCGATCTTTATTTCGCCATGTTTCGTTTCCTCTCCTGTTTCGCGATCCAGATTGCTTTTTATTTTATTTTATTGTATTTATTTATTTATTTATAATTTATTTTTATTATTATTTTATTCATTAAAATATTATTAAAAATCCAAAAATATCTAAAAAAATTTATATTTTATTCATTTAATCTATAAATAAATTTATCGATCTTATTTCGTATTTTCAGTATATTTTTCGATTATTTTCGAGATAATTTCTCGAGGTGAAAATTTTGATTAATTCCAATAAATTCATATCTTAATCAATTTAACCCGAAATTTAATTATTTCTTCGTTATTGATCAAGATTTCTCATTTGCAAATTTTTAATAAAATTTTCTTGTCACGATTAATATCGAATTTTTATCTTTTGACCATTTTACCCTTGCACATGTTCGAGAATTCCATTTAAATCCTTCCTTTGATCTTTAAATGCATTCGAAAATTTTTATTCATTCCATTTGCTATTACAATAAAAATTGCTTTTTACAGATAGGCCCAACGAGCCAATAGACCCTAATGAAGGGAATTTATAAGTGAAAAACGGGCTTAAGACAAAGTTAGGCCCAATTAAAGTGTTTAAGGCCGAATAAGAGTAAAATGACCCATTTAAGTGAAATAGACTGTATTAAATGTGTAATACATTAGGAAAAGTATAATTAACCCAGTGAATGGTTAAATGCAGCTTCGGAGTCATATTAAGAGTTGACCGGACTGCGAGATTTGAGCAGCACAGAGGAAGTGAGGTAACACGACGTGATCCGAGGTAAGGGACTTTTGCAAGTAGTTAGAGATATCTGTGAATATTTTCGTCTGCTTTTACATTCACTAAAATTGTCTGAGGGTCAAAGAAAATCAATAATATTTATAAGGACCCGCTATGGGTAAATTACGATTTTACCCTTAGTTAGGCAAAAAGTCTACTTTTGGGAAAAGTTGTAAAAAGCATAGAAATAATGTTTTTGAGTGTTTTTACTACTGTGTAGCAAAAGAGTACGTAGATGAGCTAATGTTTTAAGGTTGATGTAGACTAAGCACATTTTATAGTGCTGATTTTTATGTTTTGAAACATCCCTATTTTTAAAGAGCCATCTACTAAACTATGTGAAAACAATTGCGCTGGAGTATAGCTCGCACTTGATTTCAGATGTTTTTCACATACATTAGTGCTAGAGTGAGACTCGCACTACATTTATTTGACATGCATGATAGAGTACTGGAGCATTGCTCGTCTCAGTTTTATGTGATTTGTGCATGATAGAGTACTTGAGCAATTAGCTCGTACTCGATTTTTACATGAGATGCATGACAGAGTGCTGGAGCGTTGCTCGTACTCGATTCTTCATGATTTATACATGACATAGTACTTGAGCGATTTGCTCGTACTCGATTTAAATGAGAACTATGCATGACTTAGTACTGGAGGTTTACTCATACTAGTGTTTGATGTTTTGACATGCATATGCAGTGTTTAGAGGTGGAGGGTTGACTGTGAGTCACACTCAAGATGCGCACTATAGTTTTTACATGATATATAGACATGTTAGAAAAATCGTGACGATTTCCTCGTGTAGACTGTGTCATATTGAAGATGTTCACACGTGGATTTAGAGACATGGCAATTGATTATTGTCATGCCCCGAAAATGCTAAAAATAGGGCTAATTTAAAACTTTTTACTCATTAATTCACAATTTAAGAGTGCATTCCTGTGCAGTGTCATACATCATCATAATTATCATGCCTCAGGATCTTATCATAATATAGTGTATATTGAATCATATACATTACTCAATTCCAAGTTAATTAATCCTAATACATCCCATATAATGTAATACATCAAGTGTCTGTAATTACAATAATAGTCTGGGTACATGAAAAGATAAAATATACCTCAAGATACAATATATATGGCCTGGAGCTCGAATCCTCCACTAGCCACTACTCCCTACGTCGCAGGGAAGTCCTTATTCACTTGAAGAACTCTGGGGGGAAAGAAAAACAGGGTGAGCTTCTAAATCGCTCAGTAAAGGGGGTAGGGAACTCATTTCATAAACCAAAATACACATCACAAAAGGTTTATTTGTATGTGAAACTCATTTGAAAACCATAGCATGAAAGTTCTCAAAACAATATTCTCATATCTCAAATCATGTGAAAACATGAAGTAAAAAGGCTCACTCTAGAGCATTAACAAAGCATGTGAAAATAACGCGTTAAACGTTTTATCAAATACGTGATAAAATCACAGTAAAAATAATGCACGTGGCACAGCCACTAAACACACGTGGCAAAGCCACTGATTTAATTTCTCGTGTGGCATAGCCACAAAACACACGTGGCAAAGCCACTGATTTAAATTCTCACATGGCATAGCCACAAAACACACGTGGCAAAGCCACTTATTTAATTTCTCGCGTGGCATAGCCACAGAATACACGTGGCAAAGCCACTGATTTAATTTCTCGCGTGGCATAGCCACAAAATACACGTGGCAAAGCCACTGATTTAATTTTTCGCGTGGCATAGCCACAGAATAGGGTTTCTCAATGTGGCACTGCCACCAATTGGGGTATAACGTGGCACAGCCACCAATGGGGTTTCTCAACGTGGCACAGCCACCAATGGGGTTTCTCAACGTGGCACAACCACCAATGGGGTTTCTCAACGTGGCACAGCCACCAATGGGGTTTCTCAACGTGGCACAGCCACCAATGGGGTTTCTCAACGTGGCACAGCCACCAATGGGGTTTCTCAACGTGGCACAGCCACAGAATAGGTTATTCTCATGTTACCAGAACGGAGAAGAAATTCGGGCTTACATGCTACCAGAGCAATGCCCGGTGTGTACTCACAACTACACACCTAAGTCTTATCACATAAGACTGGTTTGCCTTCACGTAGAACTCGTAATGGTTTTCTCTCATAAAACTCATTTGAAATCGTTTTGTACTCAACACAAAACGTAATAAAATCGAGTTCCAACCGGTAAAGCACACGCACACATTTCTCAAATCTCAATATTGCCTTAACGTAGAGCCCAGTTATAAACTCATAAAACATTGGGCTCCAACCGGCTATAAAATCGTGTGCAATTTAATCTCAACACAAAACACTCAACATGCTTGTTTTATAAACCACAAATCATGCTAAAACAGTTTGCAATTCACATACACAAATGGTTTAGATTTCCCTTACCTCTTTGCACCTCGTATAGTGCAATCGTTTCCCCCGTATCGCGGACTAGCCTCGCATTCCACTCTGGAACTCCCGAGCTGTCCAAACGATGTTAAAACATCAATACTCAACATCACATAAACCTCAATTCTCAAAATTGAGCATAATTGCTCATAACTCCTCAAATCTCTTGATTTCTCGTAACTCAACCCTAAACTACAACCTCATTCACAATATCTCAATGTCCTACATTCCTCATGCCAATTATCTAGGCTAATTCTCCACATTGTCTATATTTCCATTTATAGCTCAAAATTCCTAAAATTACCAAAATCGCTAAATATCATTATCACTCTATCCACATTGAAATTCATCAATCCCTAATCATTTCTCAACTATTTCAACACAATTACACCACCAATAACATCAAAATCAGCTCAAATATCAAGATCGAGGTTTAGAAATTACCCAAAGTTTGTGAGACGCACAACTCACGCCTCGATCCGATTCGTCCTTCGATTTCCAAGTATGTTGTTCTCCCTTTGATGAGGAACAACTTTCCTTCTTGCCACAACAGCTGATTCGGCCGAAAATGGGGGATTTGGAGGAGTGAGAAACTAGGTTTTCGGTGGAAATGGGTTTTGGAAGAGAGAGAAAGTGAAATTGCAGAGAAAACACGGGTTCCTTATATAGACTGGAGGTAGGAGATCGATCTGCCTCTTGATGAGATCGATCTGTGTTTGAATTTTAGGGACGATCTGGGCAATTTTATGCCTAGGAGATCGATCTGTCGAGGGGTGAGATCGATCTCTTTATGGCTTTATGAGATCGATCTGCTCCTAAGGAGATCGATCTTCTCCCTAAACAGAAGCATTTGGAGATCGATCTCTTCCTCATGAGATCGATCCCTCCTCAAACAGATTCATTTGGAGATCGATCTCTTCCTCATGAGATCGATCCTTTCTCAAACAGATTCATAAGGAGATCGATCTCTTCCATTGGAGATCGATCTGCTCTTCAAATTTCCCCTTCCTCGTCATTTTTAACTCACCAGATCGATCTCTCCTTCTCCCAGATCGATCTGTCCTCATACTCCATGCTCATTTTACACACTTAACATATAAATCTCCAATTATAATTGCCACAATTCACTTAGCTCAATAAATTACACTTCAATTTATTATTACATCACTAAATATGTCTGAAATTCTCAGATCTCACAATTATTCCGTGATATGTGGGATAAGACCTATGGCAAGCACCCCGACCATGAGGCAGGGTCCACGGTTGTACGTTGTACCGTGCATGTGGCATGGAGTACACTGTACCATGTGTTGTTGTGGAGTTGTGAGGAGAGTTGTTGATAGCTGGCAGATGTGATGGACTGACCCCCCTCCCGTTACAGCAATGATAACCCGCACATCGAGTACTGTGTTACCTGGGATTTCACACGTTAGGATATGGCAATAGTCCAGGAGATATTGCACTTAGCTACTGAGTCTCGCATGATATATCACATTTATTTATGATAGGGTAGACTTGAGGGATGGGTCGAAACTCGATTGTTGTGTTGTGTCGTGAAATGCCATATTTACTGTGTTTTGAATGTAAATGACATATTTTATATAAAGGCATTCCGAAATGATAAATATGCACTGTTTTGCATGAATGCCTATGATTTATAACTCAGCATGTGTTTAGTACGTGGGATTTTAAATCTGTACTATTATTATATATATTTTGAAACATGCTTTTGAATTGAGAGAAGGAAAGACAAAGCAATATTTTCAATAGATAGTATGGATGTCTACTTGCTTGCCTGATTTCCTTACTGAGCCAAATAGCTCACCCCTTTCATTTTCCCCCCTCTCGACAGATCATCGCTAATAGATTAAGTCGGCTGAGGTATAGCATTCCTTTTGACCGCTGCCATTCCCCATCTAGCGAAAGGTATACACGATGCGTACTCTTTTGTATCTGAACAATGTATAAACATAGTTATGTACACGTTTTAATATTGGGGATGTAATTATATTAAAGTATATGAAATTACTTAGAAGAAAAGTGTACGTACAGTTAATAAATATTTATAATGACATGCATGTATGATATGAAAAAGAATGTCAAGGTATGTATGGATGATGAGACTAATGCCTAATCACAGCCCAACTGTTGAGGAGAGAACGGTAAGAAAAAAATAAAAAATTTGTTATGATTTTTGGTAAGTCACGGAAGGAGGTCGTGATAAGAATGGTATCAGAGCGTAAGTTGGTTTGATGTGAATATGTGTTAGTAATTAGGAAAGTGTACATCCCCATATCACTGTGTTTTGTTCAGTTACAATTGTGTATACAAGATGGGAATCGGGTAAATTAATGTTTGTGAATGCAGGAATTGAGCCATTATGGATAATACCAGCTGTGGTAGATGGGCGAGGTCGAGAGGTAGGGCTAGATGCCCTAGAGGTAGGCTTGAGAGCCGAGATGAGTCCTTATTTGACCTGGTGATATAGAGGTACTACTGAGGTACCAGAGACTATTGAGGCACACTTCACGAGGATAAAGCGTAGCCTAGAGGCGATAGTAGAGTTGTTGGCACAGACTCTGGCAGGTAGACAAAGACAGGATGCAGAGACTACAACTAGGGAGACGGTTGCACTTGATACACTGCACAGCCTTCTCAGATGCCACAGACTACTGATACTCCTACACCCCCACCAGTTAAGGGTAGTAGTGGATTGGGATATGGGTGTGATTTGGATCGACTACGACAGTTCCAAAAGCTTGGACCTTCATCTTTTCAAGGGGTCAAGGACCCAGCTAGTGCTGAGGAGTGGATTGGAGAGATGGAGAAGTTATACAACTTCTTTGGTTGTACGACTTCAGAAAGAGTCGTATTTGCTGCGTTCCTACTGAAAGGAATGGCAGAGCATTGGTAGAAGTCCACCAGGCCGATATTGAGAGCTCGACACATAGATATTAGTTGGGAGATGTTTTTGGATGCCTTTAGGAGGTAGTGTGTTCCAGATATGGTACAGGGGAGGCTGTAAGCTAAGTTTTTAGGATTGAGCCAGGGGAGTTTCTTAGTGGATGAGTACGAGACTAGATTTTTGGCCTTGGGGAGGTATGATCCCGATACCATGTACAGCGAGACCAGGAAGGTCTGTAGATTTGTTGATGGATTGAGATCGGTGTTGCGGTCTAGATTAGTACCACTGGATATTGGTACGTATGATAAGGCAGTACGCAGGGCGTAGCTTTATGAGTAGGACTATGAGAGGAATGCCTCTGAGTTTGGAAAGCTTAGTCGGAGCTGAGATAGACAGAGGAAGAGGCCGACTAGAGACAAGGGTTTTAGTTATCGAGGAGGGGGGAGACTCTTTGGTAAGGGACCACGAATAAAGGAGGTGCAAGAGTGACCAGTTAGACCTCCTACATACCCGGCCATAGCTCTGGCAAAGGGCATTGTGATTGGGGGACAGAGGCCTACTACAGATCAGTGTAGTAGATATGGTAGACATCATGGCGGTAGACCTTGTCCGTTGAGCCCTATTGTGTGTTTTCAATGTAGGAAATAGGGGCACATTGCTAGAGCTTGCCCAGAGACATTTGAGACTGCCCCACAAAAAGGCAGGGAGCCTGATAGAGCTCTAGCTGGTACGTCTGCTCAGAGGGGGAGAGCGACAGTAGATGAGAAGGGGAAGCAGGTGATGGGTCGAGGGTGAGTACATGCCTTGGACCAGGACATAGCTGATGCTTCTACAGATGTGATTAGAGGTTTCATTGCGCACGTGGTGTATACAGATAAAGTACATCCGCAGTTGATAGATATTCCTATAGTCAGTGAGTACCCAGATGTTTTCCTGGATAAGTTGCTAGGGCTATCACCAGACAGAGAGATGGAGTTCTGCATAGATTTGGTGTTTGGTACTGAGTCTATTTCGAGACCATCGTATCGCATGGCTTTAGTTGAGCTGGAGGAGCTCAAGAGACAGTTGCAGAAGTTGTTGGATAAGGATGTTCATCAAACTGAGTGTTTCACTGTAGGGAGCACCAGTTTTGTTTGTGAGGAAGAAGGATGGAAGCCTCTAATTGTGTATAGACTACAGATTGTTGAATAAGGCTACCATCAAGAATAGGTATCCCCTTCCATGCATTGACGACTTACAGGATCAGCTTCGAGGAGCGTAGATCTTTTCTAAGATTGATCTGAGGTCTGGGTATCATCAGTTGAGAGTTCGGAGTGGAGATGTACCCAAGATGGCATTTAGGATCCGATATGGTCACTATGAGTTCTTAGTTATGCCATTCGAACTGACGAATGCTCCCACAACTTTCATGGCTTTGATGAACGATGTGTTCAAGCCATATTTGGATCAGTTTGTTATCGTCTTCATCGATGACATATTGGTATATTTGAGATCCGAGGAGGAGCATGAGCAGCACCTCAAGATAGTATTACAAACTCTATGAGAGCAGCAGTTGTATGCTAAACTCAGCAAAGTGTAACTTTTGGTTGACAGAGATCTCATTTTTGGGACACGTAGTGTCGAGGGATGGTGTATCAGTAGATCCATCTAAGATCAAGGCTATAGTTCAGTGGGAACAGTCAAGGACAGTCTCCGAGATCAGAAGTTTCTTAGGTTTAGCTGGATACTATCGAAGATTCGTTGAGGGATTTTCGAAGTTGGCTACTCCGTTGACACGTCTCACTTGGAAGAGTGTACTGTTCGTATGGAATGAGGATTGTGAGAAGAGTTTCAGGAGTTGAAGAGTTGATTGACCACCACTCCGATTCTCACTATTCCTACCAGCTCAGGAGGATTTTCAGTATATACCGATGCTTCGCATCAGGGATTGGGTTGTGTGTTGATGCAGGATGGGAGGGTAGTTTCTTATGGATCCAAACAGCTGAAGGACCATGAGAAGAACTATCCAACCCACGATTTAGAGTTGGCAGTAGTAGTATTTGCGTTGAAGGTATGGCGCCACTACTTGTATGGTGAGAAGTTTCAGATATTTACTAACCACAAGAGCCTCAAGTACCCGTTCTCACAGAAATAGCTGAACATGAGACAGAGAAGATGGCTAGAGCTTCTGAAGGATTATGATTGTGAGATAATTTATCATTCAGGTAAGGCTAATGTTGTAGTAGATGCTTTGAGTAGGAAGAGCCTTGGGATGATATCTTATATGATGGTTAGAGAGCACGAGTTGCTAGAGTAGTTTGCTAGCCTCAGTTTGGGAGTTGTGCCTTCGGACATGGATCCAGATTGTATGATTTTGAGTCTATGCTTAGAGCCAGGTTTGTTGGACAGGATCAGACAGGCTCAACAGACTGATCTGTATTGCATCGAGTGATGGTCAGATGCAGAGGGGCATAGTGATTAATTTTGAGTTGAGTTCTGATAGACTACTGAGGTTTAGAGGTAGACTGTGTGTTCTCGGGAACCCAAAGCTCGGGAGATTGATATTGTCATAAGCTCATTCATCGAGGTACACGTTGCATCTGGGGAGTAGCAAGATGTATCAGAACCTCCGAAAGGTGTATTGGTGGTCAGGTATGAAGAAAGATGTAGTGGATTTTGTGGTGAGATGTCTTGTATGTCAGTAGGTGAAGGTAGAGCATCAGAGACCTGCAGGGTTATTGCAGCCTCTACCTATACCGACATGGAATGGGAGCACATTACCATGGATTTCGTGATAGGCCGAGGACCCGGAGGAATCACGATGCTATATGGGTGATCGTTGATCGACTGACGAAGTCTGCCCACTTCCTAGCTATGATAGCTACCGATACTCTGAGTACGTTGGCAGGGTTGTATGTACGCGAGGTAGTGAGGTTACACGGTGTACCAGTGAACATAGTCTTTGATAGGGATTCCCGCTTCACTTCCCACTTTTGGGAACATTTTCATGAAGCCATGGGAACCCAATTGAGTTTGAGTACAGCTTTCCATCCTCAGACAAATGGTCAGTCAGAGAGGACTATATAGACTCTGGAAGATATATTGAGAGCATGTGTGCTATACTTTCGAGGCTCCTAGGATGATCACTTGCCACTAGCTGAGTTCGCTTACAACAACAGTTATCATTCAAGTATCGGGATGGCACTGTATGAGGCCTTATATGGCCGTAGATGTCGTTCCTCTATTGGATAGGAAGAAGTGGGTGATCGAAAGCTTTTTGCTCCTGATTTGGTTACACAGGCTTTTGAGGATGTCCGGTTGATAGTTGAGAGATTGAGGACAACTCAGAGTCGACAAAAGAGTTATGCTGATAGGAGACATAGGCCACTTGAGTTAGCAGTCGGTGAGTCCGTGTTTCTGAAGGTTTCTCCTTTCAAGGGTATAACGAGGTTTGGGAAGAGGGGTAAGTTGAATCCTCATTACATTGGACCCTTTAAGATACTTGATCGAGTGGGAGATAAGGCCTATAGGTTGGTATTGCCACCAGATTTGTCAGGCGTACATAACATCTTCCACATTTCGATGCTTAAGAAGTATCACCCGGATCCGGTACATGTGATTAGTTATGAGCCGTTGGAGCTCAGTGAGGACATGTCATATGTTGAGAGGTCGATTCGGATACTGGATAGGAAGGAGAAGCTTTTGAGGTCGAAGACTATCGGGTTAGTGAAGGTTCTATGGTAGCATCACACTTCCGAAGAGGCTACTTGGGAGTTAGAGAGCTTGATGCAAGAGAAGCACCCCCAGTTGTTTGATGATTGATTTGGTTCTAATTTGAAGGACCAAATTCTTTTAGTTGGGGAGGATTGTCAGACCCGTGTTTTTGATTTATGTATGTAGCTTGTTCCTTATGATTCCTACGTGTATGAACACTTTATTCTCATGGTTAAATCATAAGAAGAGTATTTACTATCATGCAATTGACAATTAAAGAATAAAAATGCATGTAAGCTACATCAAAGCCAAATAAGGGCCAAGATGGCCATAGGCCAAGCTAAAAATGGATCAAAATCAAGTTGACTGAAAATAAGAAGTTAAAATAAGAAAGGATAGTGGGTTTATGAAGGAAAGTCGGGTTAAATTGGTTCCGAACAAGTGCAGTGGTAAAACGATCAAAAGACTGAAATCCAGTATAAATTCGATAAGAAAATTTCATTTAAAAATATGGAATTGAGAAATCTTGATCAATAATGAGGAAAATATTAAAATTCGAGTCCAATTGATCAAGATATGAATTTATTGGAATTAATCAAAATTTTCACTTCGAAAAACTATCCCGAAAATATTGGAAAAATATACTGGAAATATAAAATAATACTGATAAATTAATTGAAGGATTAACTGAATTAAATATGATTTTTTGAGATATTTTGGGATTTTTTGTAATATTTTAATAAATAAAATAATAATAAAATAAATAATTAAATAAAAAAAAGAAGAAAGGAAATCTGGAAAAAGCAACCCTCGTAAAGAATTAGGAAAACATGACTCCCTCTGGTTTCTCACGATGAGCCACCATCGGCGACCACGAACCCCAAGCGAGGGACGGCGAAGGGCAACGATCATCGTACGACCCACCAGCAGCCTCGACGCGCCCCACCGACGCCAAAATCTGACGGATCAGGGCAGCCACCAGCAATATTCGGTCTGATCCAAGGGTAGCCGAAGGTTACCCGACCAAAGACGAGCCGAACGGTGATTACAAGGCACCGGGAATCGGTCAGACGACGTCGAAACGACAAAAAGAGACTGAACCGATCGGTCGGTTCAGTGAGAAAGCTACTGTGCTGAACCAGAATGGACCGGTTCAGCCAAGAAAGAGAGGAAAAAAGGAGAAAAAGAAAGAAAAAGAGAAAAAAGGAAAAATAGGGGAAGGTCCTTAGGGATAAACCGGACTTCGGGTAAGGCGGTAAG
Source organism: Firmiana major (assembly GCA_033439115.1). Taxonomy (NCBI): domain Eukaryota; kingdom Viridiplantae; phylum Streptophyta; class Magnoliopsida; order Malvales; family Malvaceae; genus Firmiana; species Firmiana major. Next base: position 38,572,683 of record CM065909.1, read on the forward strand.
AGGTCAAAAGTGATCGATTTGATTTCCGAAAAATTTATTTAAATTGTATTTGATCGAAAATTTACCCAGAATTTAATATACAAATTGTGCAGTTCGACGATAAATTTTGAATGTGAGTCGATCGAACTTCGATTTGTGCACCATCGCATAATTTCGGGTAAGTAAAGCTCATTTACGACAATAGTATGATTATTGCGCAATTTGAATTTAGTTTGCGGATTTTAGATTAATTTCTGCATAAAATAAATTATATCCAGATTTTTAAATTAACTGTTGTAAATGATATACGGGCTATCCAAAGAGTTTGGAACAAAGCCTAATGGGTATTGATAGGCCCAATGAGCCAATAGACCCTAATGAAGGGAATTAATAAGTGAAACACGGGCTTATGATAGAGTTAGGCCCAATTAAAGTGTTTAAGGCCCAATAAGAGTAAACGAGTCCATTTAAGTGAAATAGACTGTATTAAATGTGTAATACAGTAGGAAAAGTATAATTAACCCAGTGAATGGTTAAATGCAGCTTCATAATCATATTGAGAGTTGATCGGACTGCGAGATTTGAGCAACACAGAGGAAGTGAGGTCACACGATGTGATCTGAGGTAAGGGACTTTTGCAAGTAGTTAGAGATATCTGTGCGTATTTTCGTCTGCTTTTACATTCACTGAAATTGTCTGAGGGTCAGAGAAAATCAATAATATTTATAGGGACCCGTTATGGGTAAATTACTATTTTGCCCCTAGTTAGGTAAAAAGTCAACTTTTGGGAAAAGTTGTAAAAAGCATGGAAATAATGTTTTTGAGTGTTTTTACTGTTGTGTAGCAGAAGAGTATGTACATGAGCTAATGTTTTAAGGTTGATGTAGACTAAGCACACTTTATAGTGCTGATTTTTATGTTTTGAAACATCCCTATTTTTAAAAAGCCATGTACCGAACTATGTGAAAACAATCGTGCTGGAGCACAGCTCGCACTTGATTTCAGATGTTTTTCACATACATTAGTGCTAGAGTGAAACTCGCACTACATTTATTTGACAAGCATGATAGAGTACTGAAGCATTGCTCGTACTCAGTTTTATGTGATTTGTGCATGATCGATCATACGATCTAAACGTATTATCCGCAAGTGCACAGGTCGTACAAGTAATAATGGGATTTGAGTCCCGAGTTATCGTCCCTCAGAGAAGTTGGTTAGTCTAATTAACTACCGGTTAATCTTACCCTAAGTATATTCTAGCAAATTATGAAGTCTTAGTTGGTGATCTACTAAGTCTAAAATTAAAATTACTAGAAAGCAATAAAATAATAAGAACTAAATAAAACCGAGCAAAATTTACTTACAGTGCTCCAAGCAATTAAAAAGAAAAACCTACAAAAATAATTAAAATAGTTAAAACTAATTAACGCAATTAAAATAAAATGCTAAAATAAAGAAGCAAAATTAGTTAAGCTAAAATTGAACAATCCTAAAATGCAGTTAAACTACTTAATCAAAATGCAAATTAAACTAACTTAAAAATTAAAGAAATAAAATCCTAGAAAAATTAAAAAAATAACTACAAGCCTAAATGTCTAAAATATTAATTCTATATTACTCTTAATTATATCTAATTACTAATTAAACAATGAAATCTAACTAATGCATGATAAATTAACTAATGCATGATAAAATAGAAATGAACTAAGGACATAATTAAATCTAATTTATGAACTAATCAAGCTATTGACTATAACTAATCATGCAACTAAGTTTAGAATTTTACTCCTTAAGCTAACACATTAACTTGAAATTAGGCTATACAAGAAAAATGGATTATTGTGCAAAGGTTAAATGCCAAACAAAGCCTTGATCGGTTTGTAAGATGGCCAACGGTCCCATGTAGAAATGGTACTGTACACATCTTCTTTGTTTCATTTTCATTTTGCTACCAGGCGTGTCTATGTGCTACTCTGCTGCTTCCACCAACTCTGTCTCGGTTTCGTGCACTTCTTCCTTCTCCGCACAACCCAGCACAACAGGTTTCATTCATCAGCAAACCAAGCTCCACAGGCCAGCCCTATTTGTCTTCCTGCATGCTCTGCCAGCTATTGCTCGTACATCTTCATCAGCCCCCTGGTGCTCCAGCTGTTGGCTCATGCTCTTGCCTTGCTGCTCCAGGCGATATCCTTGCTGCCTCAGCCAGCTACTGCTCGTTGTTTCATTTCCAGGTGCAGCAAATGTTTACTGCTGGATGGTGCTATTTCCAGTCCTTGCTCAATGTTTCGGCTTGCAAAGCTCAGTCCATATTTCAGTAATGCAACACCCGTGTACTGCTATTGTCTCTGCAATTATCTTTGCACCAGCAGTCCCAGCAATGCCCCTAGCTGAATGCTACAACACTCAACACATCTCACATTGCTAAATACACCGAGAGATGTCCAACTAAAGGAAGCAGCTGTAACAACACAAAATTCCTGCGATAGCCGTGTATCGGTTCTGTTCACCTTCAACTAACCTGAAACAGTGTAGAAAACACAAAGAAAACATAAGCAGAAGTTAGCTTTTGAAATTTAAAGCAATAACTAAACAACAAAAAACTCTAAATTAACTAAACCAAGAATTAGAGACAAGAAAGGAAGTGAACAGTAAAGAGAAGAATGAAACAAGGGAGAACAGAGGAAAGCTCTCGGGTTGCTGCTGCTGCTTTGCTTTTGGGTTTCTCACTTGGTTCATGAAATCAAATCAGCTAACCATAACCTATAGCAACAATGAAAGCTAACGAAAAGAACAAAAAAAAATAAAACCAAAATGGTAACAAACCGAGAGTCACAATCAGAAAGAAAACATAAGCTTTTCATTCAAGCTCAAAAATAAAGGGAATGACTTTACAAAACCGAGAAGGTGAAGTAAAATAGAAATGTTTACTCTGCATTCATTAGAAAATAAACCGAGAACTAGAAATAAGCAAAAGCTTTTCATTAACATAGAAATTGCATGAACAGTAACTATGGAAATAGAATAAAATAATGGCTAAAAAGTCTACTCGGGAAAGCTTCTACAAACTCGGGAAAGCTTCTACAAAAAAAAGAAAAAAATTTAAAACTATTCTAACACTACTCCTAAATTACTCCTATTCTAAAACTACTTTTACACTAACACTACTTAGTTTCTTCAATTGCTACCATGTCTTATTTATACACACACTAAGGGGTATAATTGTAATTTTTACATCCTAGATGAGTTGGCATTGTTTGTCCACTTGTCTTCACACCATTGGCTCCTTGAAAAGATATTTCCATGTCATCTATCTTCTAGTCCAATTGGATATGCTAGGTGGCATGAGAATTTTAATTAAATAAAGGGGATAATTAACAAAATAAATTGGGGATTTAAATAATTAATTAAGAAATTAAGCATAAATAATTATAAAAAAATATAGAATTATCAATAGAGTGCTGGAGCGATTAGCTCGTACTCGAGTTTTACATGAGATGTATGACAGAGTGCTAGAGCGTTACTCGTACTCGATTCTTCATGATTTATACATGACATAGTACTTGAGCGATTTGCTCGTTCTTGATTTAAATGAGAACTATGCATGACCTAGTGTTGGAGGTTTACTCGTACTAGTGTTTGATGTTTTGACATGCATATACAGTGTTTAGAGGTGGAGCGTTGACTGTGAGTCACACTCAAGACGCGCACTGTAGCTTTTACGTGATATATAGACATGTTAGAAAAATCGTGACGATTTCCTCGTGTATACTGAGTGTCACACTGGAGATGTTCGCACGTGGATTTAGAGACGTGGCAATTGATTATTCCGTGGTATGAGGGCTAAGACCTATGGCTGGCACCCCGACCATGAGGTAGGGTCCACGGGTGTATGTTGTACCGTGTGTGTGGCATGGAGTACACTGTACCGTGTGTTGTTGTGGAGTTGTGGAGGAGAGTTGTTGATAGCTGGCGGATGTGATGGACTGACCCCCCTCCCGTTACAGCAATGATAACCTGCACACCAAGTACTGTGTTACCTGGGATTTCACACGTTAGGATATGGCGATAGTCCAGGAGATATTGCATTTAGCCACTGAGTCTCGCATAATATATCACATGTATTTATAATATGGGTAGACCTGAGGGATGGGTCGGAACTCGATTGTTGTGTTGTGTCGTGAAATGCCATATTTACTGTGTTTTGAATGTAAATGACATATTTTATATAAAGGCATTCCGAAATGATAAATATGCACTGTTTTGCATGAATGCCTATGATTTATAACTCAGCATGTGTTTAATATATGGGATTTTAAATCTGTACTATTATTATATATATTTTGAAACATGCTTTTGAATTGAGAGAAGGAAAGGGAAAGCAATATTTTCAGTAGATAGTATGGATGTCTACTTGCTTGCATAATTTCCTTATTGAGCCAGATAGCTCACCCCTTTCATTTTCCCCCCTCTCTACAGATCATCAGTAGATTGAGTCAGTTGAGGTATAGCATTCCTTTTGACCGCTGCCATTCCCCATCTAGCGAAAGGTATACACGATGAATACTCTTTTGTATCTGAACAATGTATAAACACAGTGATGTACACATTTTAATTTTGGGGATGTAATTATATTAAAGTATATGAAATTACTTAGAAGAAAAGTGTACGTACAGTCAATAAATATTTATAATGACATGCATGTATGACACGAAAAAGAATGGTAAGGTATGTATGGATTGGGAGACTAATGCCTAATCACAGCCCAACTGTTGAGGAGAGAAAGGTAAGAAAAAAAAGAAAAATTTATTGTGGTTTTTGGTAAGTCACGGAAGGAGGTCGTGACATTAAGGCATTATAGCATGAGAGTCAAGTTGAGCAAGGGTGAGTTAGTTCCCCTGGGCCTTAACAATGACATGCATAATTCTATATAACTGTCATGTCGCCTTAGTGGCGTTATTGTTTCCCCCTACGTGATACTCCTACGTGTTTGCCTATGTGGCGTTATATGTGCCATGTGTTTGCCTCTGTGGTGTTTTATGTGCTACGTGTTCACCTGTGTGGCGTTATATGTGCTATGTGTTCGCATGTGTAGCATTATATGCGATGTTGTATGACTCTGGCCTAGTTAACAACCCCCATGGCTATGGGTATTATATTCCCTCTTTGGAGGATGCCCTCTTTTAAGGATGCTACGTGTATGGTTATTATCATATGACAGTAATATCGATATGCCTAGTCTTCATGAACTATTAAGAATGTGATTTAAAGAAAAATGTTACGTGCTACGTGATATACGTGCTACGTGCTACGCGATATATGCTAGGCAAATGCTTTGATTTGATTTTTAAAGTACTTTACGTGATATTGCAACGTGATTTGTTTTCTACGAGATATAAACTATGTTTTTATCCTACGCAAATTATATGCTATGTGGCTTATAAGTTATATGATATTTGAAAATGAAATGAGCTATGTGATTTAAATAAAGTGAGTGTGAACAAGTTTCGAAAGCATGTAAATCCTGATTTTCTATATGTTTTCTCGATCACGAGCTATAATAGTAAACATATAAAATGTGTTTCGAATTTCAGGACATGCTTAGAAAGGTGTTTGACACGTAAAATATATATATATTCCTGAAATAATTTATGAACATGAGTATAGTTCGTAGAACATATCCTAACGATGAGAAGTAACATGTGGTTGCCCTGTTAACAAGGAATGATAATAGTTGGTAATGAAGTTCAAACTGAAGGAATATAATAGTCAGTAATATCCTTACTAATGGGTTAGAATAGTTAGCAAAAGATAATGTGAAAAACAGTTCAAGTTGTGAAATATGCTTTGAAAGAAGAACTATGTTATCAAAATGTGAAAAGGATTCAAAATATGAAATATGTTCCGATCATAAGGATTATATTTCGAATATGGATATGTTTCGGGTACGAGATCCCTCATGAATAAGGAAAATATTTCGAGAATGGTTGTGTCTGAAGGATGAATGGGGATTACAATAAGCTTTGGGTTCTACTTTCGACTATGATTTGAATCTTGAACCCCTATGGCTATATTTATGTCACGACCCAAATTACCTAAAAATCAGAGTAAATTTTTCACTTTTTCATTTATTATATAATTCTTACATTTCTCTCATCGTGACCATCCTACAAACAGTTGGGCTATGATTCAGTGTTAGTCACCTCTCATCTATTTACCATTTCCATTTCCATAATCACATTCACATATCAAAGTTTACTATCTTTTGACTTTAACTAAATACATACACATTGGTATTTACATAACCTTACATCCCCGGCATCATATCCATTTACAGTACTGTGTATTACATATTTAGATACAAAACCATACAAATGTGTATGCCTCTCTCTCAATGGCAAGCAGCGGATACCAAGATGCAAGTCCTCAGCCACTCAGTAACTATTGCGAGTGCTCTGAAAAGATGAGAAAATAAGAGGGGTGAGCAAACCACACGCTCAGTAAGGCAATTATGCAAGTAAGTAGATAGCTCCACTATCTACATGCTCATAATGCCATGCCCTTAAAATCCATTTCTTTTCATTAAAATCTCAAGCACAAATCATGCATATTTCAATGCCATACTTTATCAAAACTATTTGTGCATATAGAAGTCATGTAATTCATGCATCAAAGGCATTTTATGTGACATCATTAAATCATACTTAGCATAAATTAATCAAGATCATCCATTCTTTCATGTCATGTAAGACAAATCATGAATTTGAAATGAAAGCATGGAAAACATTATCATGCCACTGCATTTAAATCATTTTATTAAAACTGCAATATAAACTAACCCTTCCAGGTCAATCATCTCATAAAACAATTCATTAAAATTCATTATAAAACTTCGGTTATAAAATCACCCTTCTTTTATAGTCACATTTCATAAAATCCTCTAAAAGATATATTAGCATAGTAAAAAAATCATAAAATCGGGGGCCTGACCCCTCCCTCGGGTCTACCCTGGTCCATCGAGACCACAAGTTATATCATGTGAGACAAGTAGGTGACTATCAGTAACAACAAGGACTATGGCCATAACCTAGTGATCCCTGGTAACACGGTACCTAGTGTGTGGGGTATCACACCTGAAATGGGAGGTGGGTTGGTCCTACCCGCCAGAACAGCATAACATCAGGATTGCGAGGGCAAGGCTTACTGCCTCGTGGCTAATGCCACTCCACTCCAACAATCCCTACGGTATAGTGTACTCCACGTGACATACACGGTACAACGTACTTCGTGAACCCAAGCTCAGTCAGGGGTGCCTGCAATAGGTCTTATCCACCCATATCATCTCTGTGTCAGTATGCACGTGTGAGCATATCATCTTACTGTGACACACAATCTACAGGAGGCTCCAACACAGCTATATGCATGTCATATAAATCCCTGTGCGAGCGAAGCTCAAGCACGGCTCCATGCATATTCATGATATTAGAAAATCTCGTGCGAGCGAAGCTCTAGAACGATGTCATAAAAATCAGTAAAATCTGCGTACGAGTAGCACTCCAGTACGACTTTAAAAATGAGTTATAAATCCATATAAAATCACGTGTGAGCAAGCTCCAGCATGACGTTATGCATCAATAAATCAAATCTCGTGTGAGTTACACTCCATCACGGCTTTATGCATAAATAAATCAAATCTCGTGTGAGTTACACTCCAGCATGGCTTTTATGCAATTAGCATATCAAAACAGGATGCAAGCTAAGCTCCAGTTCTCTCATGCATGTCAAATCATTAAAACAAGTGCGACCAATCGCTCCAGCACCTTTTTATGCATTTCAGTCAAAACAGTCAAAACCGTCAAAACATGTCAAAACAGAGTGCAAGCCAGGCTCCAGCACCTCTTATGCATATCACAATAATAAAAATCAGTGTGAGCAATCGCTCTAGCACATTTCATGCATATGATGTCACACAAGTCGGTGCGAGCAACCGCTCAAGCACATTTTATGCACACTCACAAACACAGATATAGTGCGAGCTATGCGCCAGCACTATCTGTTTCCATATAAACTTGATAGTTGGCCTATTTTCCAAAGGATTTTCATTTAAATATAAATAACACTTACGTAGTGTTATCTTGTGAAATTTATGCAATTACTGGCCAATCTATTGATTTACTTTGCTTAAAAACTAATAAAATTTCGTAATTCAAAAAATTCCTTAAATCATGCATGTCATGCTTTCACCATCCTTATGTGAATTTCCCTCAATAAGGGGTAAAATAGTCTTTATCTATTTTGAGTCCTAAAAATCTTTAAAACATTTTCTAGGACCTTTATACATAATCAGTGTATACATACATATTCAGTGTATACAAAAGCTATTAAAATACGCGTAGCTACCTCTAGCTACTCACACAATTCTCTTACCTCATTTTTTAGTACAGTCTAAACCTTTCCACTGATGTCTCGTCGCGCAGTCCGATTTGCTCCCAATCCAATCTCCAAAATTGCGGATAAATATTCATCTAGTCAAATACAATACAATTAATTGTATTTCATATTTTCTGGGCCTAATTTAAATCATTAGGCACGTTTACCCATATTGGGCCTGATTGCACCATAATGGGCCTTAATCGACCTTAAGCCCGTTTTCCACTTAATATTCACATTATCGAGGCCTATTGGGCTCATTAGGCCCACCCTTATTTATTGAGTCTCGTTCTAAATTCTCGAATAGCTTATTTAATTATTTAATACAATTCATCCTAATTTCCAGAACATAATTCATTTAATGCGAAATTTAAATCCGTAATTTATGTGGTAAATTTTAACACGCATAACGATGTAAAATTATCGTAAATAAGGGTTATTTACCCATGATTCCCTGATAGGATGCAAATCGAGATTGTCTCGAGCTCTCATTTGTCGTCAATTGTCGAGCTACATAATTTAATATTTTTTCGGTTAAACTTTTAGTCGGATATTAATCAAATTAAATATTCCAAAATTTAAATCAATCAATTTCGACCGATTACTGACTTACCTGTACCTTGATTGCATCACTGGAATTTTTCTCAATTTTTCCTCTTTTTCTTTCCTTTATTTCTTTATTTCTTTTCTTTTTGGCTGAACCGATCCGGTCTGGTTCAACCCGGTTCAGACCAGTTCGGTCTAGCCGGTTCACTCTGGTTCGACCGGTTCATGACCTCGTCGACCGATTCTCCATCGATTTCGGTTGCCAATAGCTCCGCGGGGTCGTCCGATGCACGGATCTGGGGTTGGTTTGGTCTGAGGTTGCCATAAAGTGGCCGGTTCAGGTCTTCTCCTTTCCGTTGTCGGTACCGTTTCTCTTTCTTGTCATTGCTAGTGCTGGCTACCATTAAACTGGCCAGTGCTACCACCAATCGAGCCGCCTACGCCTGGGGAACACTCGGCTGGTGGTGGTCAGGCCTGAATCGACGCCGGTCTTCGGGAAATCCCTTTTCTCCCTTTCGATTCTCTTTTTCTCGTTGTTCCTCTCTCTTTCACCGCCGATCGTCGCCTCCTTCGGCCTACACCAACATCGGCGATGGCTTGGCTGTCGATGGCTTCCTTTGGGTTTCGCTGTCGGTCTCCGATTGTGAGGTAGGAGCTCGGCCTTCCTCATTTTCCCAAAAAATCGCGTTTCGCGAGTTTTTTTTAATTATTTTATTTTTATTTATTATTTTAATCAATATTATATTATTATTTTGCCAAAATATCTAAAACAATTATATTTAATTCATTGAACTAATAAAATAAATTTATCAGTATTATTTTGGTTTTTCGGTATAATTTTTGATTATTTTCGGGATTATTTCCCAAGGTGAAAATTTTGATTAATTTCAATAAATTCATATCTTGATCAATTTAATCTGAAAATTTAATTATTTCTTCGTTATTAATCAAGATTTCTTAAATCCCTATTTTTAATTAAATTTCTTGTCAGACAAATACCACATTTCGATCTTTTAACCATTTTACCCTTCACGTGTTCGGGAATACCATTTCAACCCTTTTTCATTTTTTCATTTCGTGTTTTGAATAAAATCGGGTCTTACAATCTTCCCTACTTAAAAAATTTGATCCTCCAAATTAGAACAAAGTCACATGGGTCCATAGGGTATATCTATCGCATCATACTTTTTAATTCTCATGTGACTTTTTTCGGAGTGTAATACTGCCAGCATACTTAACTAGGGCGATCATCTTAAACCTCAACACTTTCTCCTTCCATCTAATACCCGAATCGATTTTTTCAACATACGTTATACTTTCATTGAACTAAGCTGTTGGAGCTCATATCAGATCACATATGCTGGGTCCGGATATTATTTCTGAAGCATCATAATATGGGACACATTGTGGACGCCTATTTATTCAAGTGGTAATGCCAACCTATAGGCCTTATCTCCTACTTTGTCCAATCTCTTTCCAAATCTCGTCATGTCCTCATGACAAATAACTGCCACTGTAAGACCCGATTTTATTGTAAGAGCAAAAAGGAAATAAATAGAAATTTTCTAGTGCATTTAAAAATGCAAAAGGATGGAAATGGTATTCCCGAACATGTGCAAGGGTAAAACGGTCAAAAGACCAAAATTTGATATTAATCGGGATAAGAAAATTTAATTAAAAATATGGGATTGAGAAATCTTGATCAATAATGAGGAAATAATTAAATTTCGGGTTAAATTGATCAAGATATGAATTTATTGGAACAAATCGAAATTTTCGTATCGGAAAATAATCCCGAAAATAATCGAAAAATATACTGAAAAGGTAAAATCAGACTGAGAAATTCATTTACAGATTAAATGAATAAAATAGTATTTTTTTTAGATATTTTTGGATTTTAATAATATTTTAATTGATTAAAATATTATTAAAAATAAAATAATAATAAATAAATAAAATAATAAGTAAAAAAAAACAGAATTCGTGAAAAACGCGAATATGGAAATTGTGAAACAGAGAAGAAACGAAACAGAAAAGCAAAGGGGCGAACCGAGGATCCCTCACCGGCGAGCCACCACCAGCGACTGAGGAGGCTCGATGCCCACCGGAGAAGGCAGCCCAACACCGGGCGATCCAGCAACGGCCGTGACGTGCCGTGGATTCGCCGGAATCGGCAGATCGGAAGAGGAGAGGCCAAAAAGAGGGGAAAGGCCATTGGCGGCCATCGACTCCGTTTCGAGCCACCCCGAGGGCCGACGAAGGATGCCTAGGCGCAGCCGAGCCGAACGGCATCGAAATCGTGCCTGGAACCGACCGGACGGCGCTGAAACGAGTAAATGTGGCCTGAACCAGTACGACTGGTTCAGCGCAGTGACTTTATGCTGAACCGGACTGGACCGGTTCAACCAAAAAGAGAAGAAAAAAAAAGGAAGAAAAAGGGAAAAAGAAAAAGAGGAAAAATTGAGGAAAATTTCAGTGATACAATCGAGTTTCGGGTAAGTTGGTAAGCGATCGAATTGACCGATTTAATTTTTGAAATATTTAATTTGATAAATAATCGACTGAAAGTTTACTCGAAAAAAATATTTAAATTGTGTAGCTCGACGATTGGCATCAGCCGAGAGCTCGAGACAACCTCGATTTGAGTACTATCATGGAACCATGGGTAAGTAACCCTTATTTACGACAATTTACATCGTTATGCGTGTTGATGAATTTCGGATTTAATTTTCGCATAAATGAATTAAATTCTGGAAAATTGGGATAAATTGTCGTAAATAATTCATAAGCTATCTGAGAATTTAGAACGAGGCTAAATAAATTACTGATGGGCCCAATGAGCCCAATAGGCCTCGATAAAGTGTGGTAAATGGGCTTAAGGCCGATTAAGGCCCATTAAGGTGCAATCGGGCCCAATATGGGTAAACGGGCCCAATGATTTAAATTAAGCCGATAAAAATATGAAATATAATTAATTCTATTGTATTTGACCTGATGAATGTGTATCCGTAGTTCCGGAGATTGGATTCGGAGCAAATCGGACTGCGTGACGAGTCATCAGTGGAAAGGTCAGACTGTACAGATAAAAGAGGTAAGGGAATTATGTGAGTAGCTAGAGGTAGCTACGTGTATTTTAATAGCCTTTCTATACACTGAATATGTATGTATACCTTGATAATGTATAATGATCCTAAAAATAGTTTAAATGATTGGAAGGATCGAAATAGGTGAAATGTCTATTTTACCCCTATTGAGGGAAGTTCACCTAAGGATGGTGAAAGCATGACATGCATGAAATGCATGATTTAAGGACTTTTATGGTTTAAGAATTTTATTAGTTTTAATCAAAGAAAATCGATAGATTGGCCAGAAATTGTTAAATTTCACAAGATAACACTACGTAGGTGTTATTCATTTTTAAATGGAATTTCTTTGGAAAACAGGCCAACTATCAAGTTTATATGGAAACAGATAGTGCTGACACGTAGTTCGCACTATATCTACGTTTGTGAATGTGCATAAATGTGCTTGAGCGGTTGCTCGCACCGACTTGTGACATTATATGCATGACATGTGCTAGAGCGGTTGCTCGCACTGATTTTTATTCCTATGAAATGCATGAGAAGTGCTGGAGCCTAGCTCGCACTCTGTTTTGGCATATTTTGATTTGTTTTGACGTGGTATGCATAAAGAGGTGCTGGAGCGATTGCTCGTACTACTTTTAATGATTTGACATGCATGAGAGATGCTGGAGCTTAGCTCGCATCCTGTTTTAATTTGATATTACATAAAGCCGTGCTGAAGTGTCACTCGCACGAGATTTCATTTAATTATGCGTAAAGCCGTGCTGGAGTCTAACTCGCACGAGATTTGATTTACTTGAGCATTCACTCGTGCTGGAGCGTTGCTCGTATGAAGTTTTAAATGGTTTTATAACTCATTTTAAAGCCGTACTGGAGTTTTTCTCGTACAAGGTTTTCACTGAGTTGTTATACATATCCGTACTAGAGCATTGCTCGTACATGGATTTTACTTGAATTTATAATCAGTTTAAGTCGTACTGGAGCGCTGCTCGTACGCAGATTTTACTGATTTTTATGAAACCGTGCTAGAGCTTCGCTCGCACGAGGTTTTTTGATATCATGAATATGCATGGAGCCGTGCTAGAGCTTCACTCGCACAGTGATTTATATTACATGTATATAGCCGTGTTGGAGCCTCCTGTAGACTGTGTGTCATAGTGAGATGATATGCTCACACGTGTATATTGAGACAGAGATGATATGGGTGGATAAGACCTATTGCAAGCACCCCTGATTGAGCTTGGGTTCACGGAGTATGTTGTATCGTGTATATCACGTGGAGTACGCTATACCGTGGGGATTGTTGGAGTGGAGTGGCATTAGCCACGAGGCAGCAAGCCTTGCCCTCGTAATCCTGGTGTTATGTTGTTCTGGCGGGTAGGACGACCCACCTCCCGTTTCAGGTGTGATACCCCGCACACTAGGTACCGTGTTGCCAGGGATCACTAGGATATGGCCATAGTCCTCGATGTTACTGATATAATCAATTACATGTCTCACATGATATAACTATTGGTCGATAGACCAGGGTAGACCCGAGAGAGGGGTCAGGCCCCCGATTTTATGATTTTATACTGTGATATGAGATTTCAGATGATTTTATGATATGTGACCCTAAAAGAAGGGTGGTTTTATAACTGGAGTTTTATAATGAACTTTACTGAATTGTTTTAATGAGATTATTAACCCGGAAGGGTTAGTTTATACTGCAGTTTTAAATGAATTGATTTAAATGCAGAAGCATGATGTTGTTTTCCATGCTTTTAATTCAAATTCATGGTTTGTCTTACATGACACAAACGAATGCATGATCTTGTTTTACTTCATGCTTATTATGATTTAATGACGTCACATAAAATTCTTGGAATCAATGAATTACATGATTTATATATGCACAAATAGTTTTGGATAAACTATGGCATTGAATATGCATGACTTTGTGCGTGAAAGTTTAAATGAAAAGAAATGGATTTAAGGGCATGGCATTATGAGCATGTAGATAGTAGAGCTATCTACTTACTTGCATAATTGCCTTACTGAGCGTGTGGTTTGCTCACCCCCTTATTTTTCCATCTTTTCAGAGCACTCACAGAAATTAGTAAGTGGCTGAGGACTTGCATGCTTGGTGCTTCCCATCGAGAGACAAGTATACACATTTGTATGGTCTTGTATCTAAATATGTAATGCACAGTACTGTAAACGGACATTGATGTCGGGGTTGTAGAGTTATAAATACCAATGGGTATGTATTTAATTAAAGTCAAAGGATAGTAAACTCTGATGTATAAATGTGATTATGGAAATGGAATTGGTAATAGTGTGAGGTGACTAACACCGAATCATAGCCCAACTATGTTATAGGATGGTCACGATGAGACAAATGTAAGAATTAAATAATAAATGAAAAAGCAAAAATTTTATTTTGATTTTTAGGTAATTTGGGTCGTGACAGCCACAATACTGATTCACCATCGGTGAATTCCAATGGTTTCTGTCTCTTGTCAGCATAGTCTTTCTGTCTGCTCTGAGGTGTTCTTAATCTTTTACAAATCAATTGAACATCCTCAGAGGTTTCTTTTACCAATTCTGAAACAATTCTCTATCTGTCACCCTCTTCTTCTTATCCAAGTCGGGAAACAACTCCCTACGGCCATACAATACCTCATATAAAATCTTATCTCGATACTCAAGTGACAACTGTCATTATTGGCGAATTCGATTAGTAACAACTGATCATCCTAGGAGCTTATAAAATCAATGGCACACGCTCTCATCATATCCTTCAGAATCTGTACAGTCCTCTCTGACTGACCATCTGTCTGAAGATGAAAAGTTGTGCTAACACTCAATCGGGTTCTCATAGCTTACAAAAACAATATTTGATAATTCTATTTTTAATAGAATTATTTGTGCTTAATTTCCTAATTATTTATTTAATCCTCATATTATTTTATTAATAATCCCCTTTATTTAATTAAAATTATTTAATGTGCAGATAAATTAAATTCGGATGAAACTCAGTTGTTTCAATCGAAATCGGGCTGAAAATGAGCTAAAGGAGACTAGACCACTTCAAATTTTGCAGATCAAGTCACCAGTCGTCTGGACACACATGATGCCAGGTGTCCGTATTTTATTTGCTTCGAAATGATAAGATCGACGGACACCATGCGAACCTTCTGGAAGACACACGTCGGGCCACATCGGACATCCAATTGGACAAAAAGACTGATGACGTGGAAATATCTACTCTGCAGCAAATCAAATGAAGAAAAGTGGCCAAACAATGCCAACTCATCTAGGATGGAAAAATTACCATTGTACCTTTAAGTGTATGTATAAATAGAATATGATGGTAATTGAAAAAAATCAATTAGAAGGTAGCCTAGGTTTGAATAGAAGTAATTTAGGAAGTAGGAGTAGTTTAGAGTAATTTAGGAGTAGTTTTAATTTAGGGTAGAGTAGCTTTAGGTTAATTTTAAAGCTTTCTTTAAATTTCCAAATAGTTTTTTTTCATCAAACAATTTTTTTTTTTTGCTCATGGCAATCAATTTCCTTTCCTTATTTTCGATTTTGTTAAGCTTCAATTTCTTTAATTTCATGCTCGGGTTATTCTGAAAAGTTTAATTTTTTTCTATGGTAGTTGCTCTCGGGTTGCTTCCTGTTTATAGTTGTTTTTGTTTTATCATGCTCTCGGTTTGTTCATTCGTCAGAATCACCTTTTGTTCTTCAATGTTCATTCGAGCTAATCGGTTTCATCCATCACTGCCTTTGATTCTGATGCTTTGATGTGGTTTTAATGCCGAGTATTATTTCCACATCAATGTTAATGTGGGATCACAGCAATAAGAGGAGGAATCGAGGTAAACTGAGGATGCTAGTTTACCTGTTCATGTGATTTACGGGTATTGGTAGTGTTGGTTAATTTTTCAGTTGTTAATCTTCACTTTGTTCTTTTAGTTTTTTTAAGCTTTTATCTAACAATGCACTGTTATTTGATTTTCCTGGTTTCATTTTTGTTTGTTTGCAATACACAGAAGCTACTCTTTACTGCATATTACTGCTAGCTACCGTTACTTTCTACTGCATTCACGCTTTTCTGTTTTGTTTTTTTTCATCACTACATTTCCAATTTTTCCTTTATTTAGTTATTTATTTCCATCTTGCTTATTGTTACTTATTATCACCATACATTGTAGAGCATGGATTGAACGCACCATGGCAGTGATCGGGGATTAACAAACACACTATGCTATGCTCTGTTTTAGTGCAATGTTACTGTTCATCTCTGTGTTGTTTGTAATCTGTATTGCTCATTGTTTTCTACTGCATTGTGTGCTGGCACGGTTGAAATGGATGCTGAATAGTAGGAGCACGGGATTAATTCTGCAAAGCCTCGGGTTGCAAATGGAACCAAGTCGGTCGTGAAATGAAGCAGTCTGCAGATTGCATGTTGCAGTGTAGGAGTGTCCATGAGCAGTACCTAAAATGGATAGCATAATGGAGACAGGACACAGTCGAGAACCTTACCTGTATCAGGACAACATAGCGCCTGGAGCAGACTTGGACGAGACATAAAGTAGAAGAACAGAACCGAGAGAGCAGTTCATACCTGGACAAACCGACAGCATTTGGAGCAGAAGACAGGACCGTGAGCACCTGAAGCAAGCAGTGGGGACGTGCATTGTACTGGGCAGGACAGATCGAGGAACAACAGGTGAAGCAGAGGTTGCAGCCTGACTGGAGACAACACGAACAGCAGCCTGGAGCATAACTTGCAGAGGACGTGTGCAGTAGCAGAGCACTTGGAACCGAGAATGCCTGGAGCTGGAATTTGCAAAGAAGACAGTGTACAATGCAGTATCGGGACCACCCACTTGATTTCTAAATTAGCTTAAGGCCTTGTTTAGCCACCTCCTTTTTGTTTAGTTTAATGTTTATTGCATTTTTATTGTTTTGATTATGTTCATTAGTTGTTAGTTTAGTATAGTATTTAGTTGATAATTGTAGGTTAAATTTAATGTTTTAAGTTGTTAATTTAATCGTAGTTTTAAGTCTTAGTTAATAGTTAATTTTATATTATATGTGTTAGGATTTAATTTTTAGTTTAGTATTTTATGAGTTACATTTAGAATCAATTTAGATTAAATGTGTTTCATGCATTTTTAATTTAGTTTTCATTTTTATTAGATTTTAGGTTAGTTTAATTTGTAATTTTTATTAGTTTAATTACATGCATTTTTATTTTAAGTTTGTTTAAATTTTAGTTTAATTAATTTTATTTCTTTATTTTCATATTTGCATTTTATTTTAGTTGCATTAATTCATTTTAACTGTTTTAATTTTCTTTTGTAGGTTTTTTGTTTTTAATTGCTTCGTGCTTTGTAAGTAATTTTAGCTCTGTTTAATTTTCTTTATTTTATAGTTGTTATTATTTTCAGTACTTTAATTTTAGCCTTGTAGACCACCCATCGGAACCTCATAATTTGCTAGGATATACTTAGGGTAAGATTAACCGGTAGTTAATTAGGCTGATCAACTTCTTTGTGGGACGATAACTCGGGACTCAAATCCCATTATTACTTGTATGACCCGTGCACTTGCGGATAATACCCTTCAGGGCGCACCAAGTTTTTTCACCCCCAAACTTGAGGTTTTGCTTGTCCTCAAGCAAAACAAAACAAATGTAGGAATAACAAGTACAAAACATAATAATTTCCCTAATATCATCCTCAAAGATAAAGTACAGTCTATGATCTCAAAGACTCACAATTACAAGTCCAACTTTCAGAATCATTCAATCATAAGTCCTAACCCAAATTGGATCCCATGTGTATGTGTGAAAATGTCAAAGTCACTTCACAGTACATTATTCGGATCAGATTATGCAAACATAGTGAATACAAAGTCAATGACAAGTGATCATTCCCATAAGTTTGCTTTTCACTAATCTCTCCACTAATGTAGTCACACTCAATCAAATATCAATAGGACTTCATTAAGCTTGTAATGTCAGGCTGGGGTTAGGGTATGATAAAGTCGATTTAGGTTTAATTACCCCTTAACATGCATTACTTCTAGGATCTTAATGTAAGAGCTCCAATTATTTTCCCCGAACTTATTTCTTTTGCTAAACATTTTATTCTATTTTTGTATTTTTCTTCTTTTTTTTTTCTTTCATCACATTTTTTTTCGAACTTTCACTATCACCAGATACGCATATGTACAAAGCTCGTAATATATCTCAATGACTTTTCATGCTTTCGGGGTAAGGGATAGGAAAAGAGTGGTTAAGCTAAGGAAAATATGCAGGTGTATTTACAGAGAAAAGCTTATTTTAGCTCAGATGGGTGACTAGGGGTAAAGTATGTACAGGGATGGCTCGAAAGGCTCAAACGATCCAAAGATGGCCTAAATCATATCCCTAATTAAGTGTGATCTAATATTTCGCCTCGAGATCATATCAAACAAATTCTAGAATATGATGCACAAAATTAACTGAACAAATGCAATCCTAGGTCCACATAAGCTTTCTCTAAATAAATATACAGATTCATGATATGACATGTGCATAAAATGAGGAAATCACAATCAGAATCAAGACAAATTCAAGAATTCAACTTCATGCTTTTCCTATAATCATGCTTCTCAGTCAATCAAAATCAGACTTAATCATGGGGTCATGTCATCGGAATATGGGAAAACTACATGCTAAGCATAAATCATCCCATAATCAAACAATTTAAGCTCAGATTTTTGAAAAAATTTTAAAATTTTTTTCAATTTTGCTCAAATTTTCAAAAAATGCTCAAGTGATATCTCCTCTCCCAAACTTAAAATGCACAGTTTCCTCAGTGTGCTGAGAATATAAACATTTAAGCTCAAGAACAGAGTAATCCCCTTTCTGATGATGATGGTGAACAACTGAAACTTGATTGAAAACGTAAAACTAGAAAAGAAACCTGCAAAATAAACAAAGAAAGAAACAACGAAAAAGAAAAAGAAAAAGAACTATATACAAAGTGGAAATAAAAATTAAGCCACTTCAAATGAATCTAAAGAACACAACACTCAGCAGCAGGGTGAAGAGTAGGAGGATCAGCTAAAGTGGTGACAGAATGTTAACAGTTAAATCCTCCTGAGCTCTAGCTACTTCCCTCATTCTTTCAAATTTCTTATGCTTAAGCCTTATATCCTCTTCAATCTCCATTTTAAAACACTTTTGAGAGTCATCAGGGAGCTTCAAAGGTTTGAAAACATGAAATGTCACCTCCTGATCTAGGACTCTCATAGTCAACTCCCCCTTTTGTACATCAATTAAGGTTCTACCAGTAGCTAGGAAAGGTCTGTTTAGTATAATGGGGACTTCCCTGTCTTCCTCCATATCCAAAACAATAAAATCCGTAAGGAAAATAAATTTATCCACCTTTACTAACACATCCTCAATGACCCCCTTCAGATATTTAATGGATCGATCAGCTAGCTGAAGGGTCACTGTGGCAGGCTTGACATCCCCTATTCCTAACTTCTGATAGATAGACAAAGGCATTAGATTGATACTAGCTCCTAAATCACACAGGGCTTTACCAAAGAATAGATTTCCAATAGTGCAGGGTATGGTAAAACTCTCGGGATCCTTGAGCTTGGGGGGTAATTTTCTCTGGATAATTGCACTACATTCCTCAGTTAAGGCCACCTTCTCATAGTCTTCCAATATCCTTTTCCTAGATAGGATATCTTTTAGAAACTTCACATAACTTGGCATTTGCTCTAAGGCATCTGCAAAAGGAATGTTAATGTGAAGTTTCTTAAAAACCTCAAGAAATTTAGCGAATTGTTGATCGAGTTTTTGATTCTGGAACCTTTGAGGAAAAGGTATTGGTGGTCTAACCAGAGGGGGTGTAATGGAAACATGCATAGCATCAGAGGATGAGGTAGGCATTAAAGTAGAAGAAGGTATAGATGAAGAAGCGCCTAGCTTTGTTTCTTTTGCAGCCTGATACTGATGTTCCTACTCTTTCTGAGCTGCCCCGTTAGAACTTAAGGATTCTTTAACTATGTGCTGTTCAGGTTGGGACTTAACTTGTGGATCATCATCTAGCTCTCTGCCGCTCCTAAGGTTAATGGCTTTCACATGTTCTTTACCCTCCCTTTGCCTAATAGGATTGGCTTCAGTGTTACTAGGAAGGGTCCCGTGAGGACGCTGGCTAAGAGCATTCGCTATTTGTCCCACCTGAACCTCTAAGTTCTTAATTGAAGCAGCTTGATTTTGCAAGATCGTTGAGAACATCTCTTCTAGTGTAGGCTTCTTCTCAGTTGCTGGTGCGTGGTAATGTTGGGGCTGCATAGGTTGTGGTGGTGGTGGTTGATGGAAGTGAGGTAGATGATGCTGAAATTGAGTGGATGGGGATGATTGGGTAGATGGTATGGAATTTACGGCTGTGGTGGTACCTGAACCAGTGGAGCTTGAAAACTAGGGGGTCCTATAGATATGGAGTTAGAAGTTTGCCCTTGGTTTTGGCACCAAGAGAAGTTAGGATGGTTCCTCCACCCTGGATTGTAGGTGTCTGAAAAGGTGTTGTTCTGTTAGGTTTGAGAAGGGGAAACATATTGAACCGATTCTAAGTTGAGCAGACACCTATCTACAAAGTGGGTACCACTACACAGCTCGCAGGAAAGAAAAGGACTTTGGATAGAATAAACAGGATTAGGACTGGAGGGAGGATTATGCTGGGTACTAAGCGAATCTACCTTCTTTGTAAGATTAGCGATTTGAGAGGTCAAGGTTGTCACGACCCGAATTACCTAAAAATCAGAGTAAATTTTTCGTTTTTTTTTCATTTATTATTTAATTCTTAACTTTCTCTCGTCGTGACCATCCTACAACACAGTTGGGCTATGATTCGGTGTTAGTCACCTCACACTATTTAACATTTCATTCCCATAATCATATATCAGAGTCTACTATCCTTTTGACTTTAAATAAATACATACCCAATGGTATTTACATGACTCTACATCCCCGACATCATATCCATTTACAGTACTGTGCATTACATATTTAAATACAAAACCATACAAATGTGTATACCTGTCTCTCGATGGGAAGCAGCAAGCAGCGGATATTAAGCATGCAAGTCCTCAGCCGCTCAATAATTATTACAAGTACTCTGAAAAGATGGGAAAATAAGGGGGGTGAGCAAACCACACGCTCAGTAAGGCAATTATGCAAGTAAGTAGATAACTCCACTATCTACATGCTCATAATGCCATGCCCTTAAATCCATTTCTTTTCATTTAAAATTACACGCACAAAGTCATGCATATTCAATGCCATAGTTTATCCAAAACTATTTGTGCATATATAAATCATGTAACTCATGCATTCAAAGCATTTTATGTGACATCATTAAATCAATATTCAGCATGAATTAAATCAAAATCATGCATTACTTCATGCGATATAAAACAAATCGCGGGATATAATCATTTCATGAATTTATCATTTAAGCATGGAAAAGCACATCATGCTACTGCATTTAAATCATTTCATTAAAATTGCAGTAAAAACTAACCCTTCCGGGTCAATCATCTCATAAAACAATTCATTAAAATTCATTATAAAACTCGGTTATAAAACCACCCTTCTTTCAGGGTCACATATCATAAAATCATCTGAAATCATCAAATCATCAAATCGGGGGCCTGACCCCTCCTTCGGGTCTACCCTGGTCTAACAGACCACAAGTTATATCATGTGAGACAATCAGGTAATTAACAGTAACATCGAGGACTATGGCCATATCCTAGTGATCCCTGGCAACACGGTACCTAGTGTGCGGGGTATCACACCTGAAACGGGAGGTGGGTCGTCCTACCCGCCAGAACAGCATAACACCAGGATTGCGAGGGCAAGGCTTGCTGCCTCGTGGCTAATGCCACTCCACTCCAACAATCCCCACGGTACAGCGTACTCCGCGTGACATACACGGTACAAAGTACTCCGTGAACCCAAGCTCAGTCAGGGGTGCCTGTAATAGGTCTTATCCACCCATATCATCTGTCTCAGAATGCACGTGTGAGCATATCATCTCACTGTGACACACAGTCTACAGGAGGCTCCAACACGGCTATATGCATGTAATATAAATCCCTGTGCGAGCGAAGCTCAAGCACGGCTCCATGCATATTCATGATATCTGAAAATCTCGTGCGAGCGAAGCTCTAGCACGATTTCATAAAAATCAGTGAAATCTGCGTACGAGCAGCGCTCCAGTACGACTTAAACTGATTATAATTTCATGTAAATTCCACGTACGAGCAACGCTCTAGTACGGATATGTATATAAATTCAGTGAAAACCTCGTACGAGAAAAACTCCAGTACGGCATTCAAATGAATTATGAAAACCATATAAAACTTTGTGCGAGCAACGCTCCAGCACAAATGAATGCTCAAGTAAATCAAATCTCGTGCGAGTTATACTCCAGCACGGCTTTATGCATAACTAAATCAAATCTCGTGCGAGTTACACTCCAGCACGGCTTTATGCAATATTAAATCAAAACAGGATGCGAGCTAAGCTCCAGCATCTCTCATGCATGTCAAATCATTAAAACTAGTGCGAGCAATCGCTCCAGCACTATTTTATTCATACCACGTCAAAACAAATCAAAACATGTCAAAACATGTCAAAACAGAGTGCGAGCTAGGCTCCAGCAGCTCTCATTTCACAATATTAAAAATCAGTGCGAGCACCATGCTCTAGCACATTTCATGCATATGATGTCACAAGTCGGTGCGAGCAATTGCTCAAGCACATTTATGCACATTCACAAACGCAGATATAGTGCGAACTACGTGTCGGCACTATCTGTTTCCATATAAACTTGATAGTTGGCCGTTTTCCAAAGAAATTTTCATTTAATTATTAATAACACCTACGTAGTGTTATTTTGTGAAATTAAACAATTTCTGGCCAATCTATTGCTTTGCTTTGATTAAAACCAATAAAATTCCTTAATCATCAAAAATCCTTAAATCATGCATTTCATGCATGTCATGCTTTCACCATCCTTAGGTGAACTTCCCTCAATAGGGGTAAAATAGACATTTCACCTATTTCGATCCTTAAAATCATTCAAACCATTTTTAGGATCATTATACAATATCCATGTATACATACATACTCAGTGTACAGAAAAACTATTAAAATATGCGTAGCTACCTCTAGCTACTCACACAATTCCCTTACCTCATTTTCTGTACAGTCTGACCTTTACATCGATGTCTCGTCACGCAGTCCGATTTGCTCCAAATCCAAATCAAATCTCTGGCACTGCGGATACACATTCATCAGGTCAAATACAATACAATTTATTGTATTTCACAATTTTCTAGGCTTTATTTAAATCATTGGGCCCGTTTACCCATATTGGGCCCGATGCACCATAATGGGCCTTAATCGGCCTTAAGCCTGTTTACCACACTTTATCGAGGCCTATTGGGCTCACTGGGCCCATCAGTAATTTATTTAGCCTCGTTCTAAATTCTCTGATATCTCAATTTAATATTTACGACAATTTATCTAATTTTCCAGAATTTAATTTATTTATGCGGAAATTAAATCCGTAATTTATGCGTTAAATATCAATCACGCATAACGATATAAAATTGTCGTAAATAAGGGTCACTTACCCGTTATTCCCTGATCGTATACAAATCGAGGCTGTCTCGAGCTCTCAGTGGATGCCAATTGTCGAGCTACACAATTAAATATATTTTTCCGGGTAAATTTCCAGTCGGAATTAATTAAATTAAATATTCAGAAAATTAAATCGGTCAATTTGACCGCTTACCGACTTACCCGAAGCTCGATTGCATCACTGGAATTTTCCCCAATTTTTTTCTCTTTTTCTTTTTCCCTTTTTCTTCCTTTTTTTTCCCTCTCTTTTTGGCTGAACCGGTCCGGTCCGGTTCAACCCGGTTCGGACCGCCGGTTCGGTCTGGTCCGGTTCGGCCGGTTCTGTCCGGTTCGGCCGGTCCAGGCTCCCTTTGGTCGTGCCGGCGCCGTCCGGCCGGTTCCCGGCATGATTCCGGTGCCAATCGGCGCGCAATCGTCTGGGCTCCCTAAATCGGGCCTCGGCTGGGGTCGAATCAGCCCCATCGCCGGCGAATCGGGGTTCTCTCCCCCGCGGTCTTCTCCTCCGTTTCCGACGTTTTTCGGCCACCTCGCCGCGCGTCTGGGCTGCTGGAGGTTCGCCCGGTGCTGGGCTGCGCTCGCCGGTCCTCACCGGCCCCTAGATCCCGCCGGTGGTGGCTCGCCGGTGGATTCCTCTTCGGGTTCGCCTTTCGCCCCATTTGCTTCGCGTTTTCTCTGTTTCTTCAGATTTCGTTTCTTTTTTTTTTTTTTTTTTTTTTTTTTTTTTTTTATAATTAACTTTTAATATTATTTTATTCAATAAAATAATATTAAAATGCATAAATATCCTTAAAAATTATATTTAATTCATTTAATCTGTAAATAATTTTCTCAGTCCGATTTTACCTTTTCGGTATATTTTTCGATTATTTTTGAGATTATTTTTCGATGCGAAAATCCCGGTTTATCCCAAGAAATTCATATCTTGATCAATTTAACTCGAAATTTAATTATTTCTTCATCATTGATCAAGATTTCTCATTCTCATATTTTTAATTAAATTTTCTTGTCCCGATTAATACCGAATTTTGGTCTTTTGACCATTTTGCCCTTGCACGTATTCGGGAATACCATTTAAGTCCTTTTGCATTTTTTTAAATGCACTCGAAAATATCGGGTCTTACAAAGGTAGACAGCGTGTCGAGCTCATAAATACCCACCGACTTCTTTGGAAATTGCCTCTCCGAGGATCATAAATAGTTATTAGCAGCCATCTTGTCCAAGAGTTCGTAAGCTTCCTCCTCTGTTTTACACATTAGCGCTCCACCCGCAGCAGCGTCAACAATGGTCCTATTTTGGCTTGTAAGTCCGTTGTAGAAGGTCTGGACTTGCAACCACAAAGGTAGGCCATGGTGAGGGTATTTCCTAAGAAGCTCCTTATATCGTTCCCATGCTTCGTAAAGAGATTTAGAATCGAACTGAGCAAAGGAAGATATATCACTACAAAGTCTGGCCATTTTAAAGGGAGGAAAAAACTTATATAGAAATTGATGGGGTAACTCGTCCCATGTAGAATGGATCCTAGAGGCAAGGAGGTTAACTAGTGTCGCGCCCTATCCCTAAGCGAGAAGGGGAATAGTCTAAGTCTAAGCGCATCATCAAATAATCCATTGTGCTTGAATGTGTTGCATAAGTCCAGGAATTGCCTGAGGTGAGCATGTGGGTCATCGTACGGAAGCCCACTGAACTGTAATGAAGTCTGGATCATCTGGAGGATTGCGGGCTTAATTTCGAAGTTGTTTGTAGGGACAGCTGGTTGCCTAATGTCAGTGTAATAACCTCCAATAGTCAGCGTTGCATAATCTCCAACGGTCTTAATTTGTCTATTTTCTGCCATAGTGTTTTACAGCAGAGCTAATAATTTCCTAGAATCCTTTCGAATTTTCCTAAGGGTTCTTTCAATTTCAGGATCTAAAGGAAAGCAATCGTAACTCCTGGCTCTAAGCATGCAAACATCACAAAGTCCTTAAATTTTTTTTTTAAAGTTTTTTAATTTTAATTTTTTTAATTAATGATGAGAAAATTTAACTAACCTAAGTAGCGCTCTCTAACCTAAGTAGGGCTCTAAATATTTACAACCTAAATATTTACAAGCTAGAATTACACCTAAGCATAATTTCACCAATATTAATTACTAGCTAATTAAGACTTCCCCGACAACAACGCCAAAAACTTGGTATGCACTGAAGGGTATTATCCATAAGTGCACGAGTCGTACAAGTAATAATGAGATTTGAGTCCCGAGTTAACGTCCCACAGAGAAGTTGATCAGCCTAATTAACTACCGATTAATCTTACCCTAAGTATATCCTAGCAAATTATAAGGTTCTGATGGGTGGTCTACATGGCTAAAATTAAAGTACTGAAAATAATAACAACTATAAAATAAAGAAAATTAAACAGAGCTAAAATTACTTACAAAGCTCCAAGCAATTAAAAACAAATAAGCTACAAAAGAAAATTAAAACAGTTAAAATGAATTAACGCAACTAAAATAAAATGCAAATATGAAAATAAAGTAATAAAATTAATTAAACTAAAATTTAAACAAACTTAAAATAAAAATGCATATAATTAAACTAATAAAAATTGCAAATTAAACTAGCCTAAAATCTAATAAAAATGAAAACTAAATTAAAAATGCATGAAACACATTTTTTCTAAATTGATTCTAAATGTAACTCATAAAATACTAAACTAAAAATTAAATCCTAACACATATAATATAAAATTAACTATTAACTAAGACTTAAAACTAAGATTAAATTAACAACTTAAAACATTAAATTTAACCTGCAATTATCAACTAACAACTATATTAAACTAACAACTAATGAACATAATCAAAATAATAAAAATGCAATAAACATTAAACTAAACAAAATAGAGGTGGCCAAGCAAGGCCTTAAGCTAATTTGGAAATCAAGTGGGTGATCCCGATACTGCACTGTACACTGTCTTCTTTGCAAATTCCAGCTCCAAGTATTCTCGGTTCCAGGTGCTATGCTACTGTACACGTCCTCTGCAAGTGCTACTTCAAGCTGCTGTTTGTGCTGTCTCCAGTCGGCTTGTAACCTCTGCTTCAGCTGCTGTTCCTCGGTCTGTCCTGCCCAGTACAATGCACGTCCCCACTGCTTGCTTCTGGTGCTCACGGTCTTGTCTTCTGGTTCAAATGATGTCGGTTTGTCCAGGTACGTCCTGCTCTCTCGATTTTGTTCTTTTACTCCATTTCTCATCCAAGTCTGCTCCTGGCGCTATGCTGGCCTGATACATGTAAGGTTCTCGGCTGTGTCCTGTCTCCATTATGTTATCCATTTTAGGTACTACTCGTGGACACTCCTACACTGCAACATGTAATCTGCAGACTGCTTCATTTCACGACCGACTTGGTTCCACTTTCAACCCGAGGCTTTGCAGAATTAATCCCAAGCTCCTACTATCCAGCATCAATTTCAACCGAGCCAGCACACAATGCAGCAGAAAACAATGACCAATGTAGATTACAAACAACACAGAGATGAACAGTAACATTACACTAAAATCGAGCATAACAGAGTGTGTTTGTTAATCCCCGATCACTGCCATAGTGCGCTCAGTCCATGCTCTGCAATGTATGGTGATAATAAGTAACAATAAGCAAGATGGAAATGAATAACTAAATAAAGGAAAAACAGGAAATGTAGTGATGAAAAAAAAAAAACAAAACCGAAAAGGGTGAATGCAGTAGAAAGTAACGGTAGCTAGCAGTAATATACAATAAAGAGTAGCTTCTGTGTATTGCAAACAAAGAAAAATGAAACCAGGGAAATCAAATAACAGTGCATTATTAGCTAAAAGCTTAAAAAAAACTAAAAGAACAAAGTGAAGATTAACAACTGAAAAATTAACCAACACTACCAATACCCGTAAATCACATGAACAAGTAAACTAGCGTCTTCGGTTTGCCTCGATTCCTCCTCTTACTGTTGTGATCCCACATTACCATTGATGTGGAAATAATACTGGGCATTAAAACCACATCAAAGCATCAGAATCAAAGGCAGTGATGGATGAAACCGATTAGCTCGAATGAACATTGAAGAACAAAGGGTGATTCTGACGAATGAACAAACTGAGAGCATGACAAAACAAAAACAACTATAAACAGGAAGCAACCCGAGAGCAACTACCATAGAAAAAAATTAAACTTTTCAGAATAACCCGAGAATGAAATTAAAGAAATGGAAGCTTAACAAAACCAAAAATAAGGAAAGGAAATTGATTGCCATGAACAAAAAACAAATTGTTTGATGAAAAAAAACTATTTGGAAATTTAAAGAAAGCTTTAAAATTAACCTAAAGCTACTCTACCCTAAATTAAAACTACTTCTAAATTACTCTACACTACTCCTACTTCCTAAATTACTTCTATTCTAACCTAGGCTACCTTCTAATTGATTTTTTCAATTGCCATCATATTCTATTTATACACACACTTAGGGGTACAATGGTAATTTTTTCATCCTAGATGAGTTGGCATTGTTTGGTCACTTGTCTTTATTTGATTTGCTGCAAAGTATATATTTCCACGTCATCAGTCTTTTTGTCCAATTCGATGTGCGATGTGGCTCGGCGTGTGTCTTCCAGAAGGTTCGCACGGTGTCCATCGATCTTATCATTTAAGAGCAAATAAAATACAGAAACCTGGCATCACGCGTGTCCAGACGACTGGTGACTCGGTCTATAAAATTTGAAGTGGTCCAGCTTTCTTTAGCTCGTTTTCAGCCCAATTTCGACTGAAACGATTGAGTTTCATCTGGATTTAATTTATCTGCACATTAAAGAATTTTAATTAAATAAAGGGGATTATTAATAAATAATATGGGGATTAAATAAATAATTAGGAAATTAAGTATAAATAATTCTATTAAAATAGAATTATCAAAATTCCCAAAAGTGGGAAGTGAAATGGGAATCCCTATCTGATACCATGCTCACTGGAACACTACATAATGTTTTACAATTTTCCTTACATATAACTCCGCCTACGCACTCAGAGTATCCGGGGATTTCCATAACTAGAAGGTGGGTAGACTAAATCAATCTATCGACTATCACCCAGATAGCCTCGTGATTCATCCAGATCCTCAATAACCTATCACGAAATTCATTGTAACTTGTTCTCATTTCTGTGTCAATATAGGTAGAGACTGCAATAACTCTACAGACTTCTAGTACTCTACCTTACTCTACTGACATACGAGACACTTTGCTAGAACTCTACAATATCTCTTTTCATATTTGACCACCAATACCCTTTTCAGAGATTTCAATATATTTATTATTTCTCGGATGCACTGTATATCCTGAAGAGTGAGCTTCTAACAATAATATTATCTCATACCTGTGATTCTGGAGAGCACTTATACTGTCTCTGAACCTCTGTAAGTCATCATCTCTCTCTGTGAACTCTGTCACTGTCCCCCTGTGAATCTGACCACATTATCGACACCATGTCGATCATCACGCTAAGCATGGTAAATCTAGTCACTCAAATCCGGTTCTAACCTCAGGCTAGCTGTCACACAATCACCGTCATCATCAGAAGGGATCACATCACTGTTGAGGCTCACAACTACTCTAGTAGCTCACGCTTCCTGACCATCATATGTGATACCATCCCGAGGCTCTTTTTGTTCAAGGCATCAGCCATTACATTAGCCTTTCCTGGGTGGTACAATGTTCACAATCATAATCCTTAGAAGCTCTAACCCTCTTGGTTATCTCATATTCTACTCTTTCTGTGAAAACAGATACTCGGGGCTTTTACGATCAGTGCATACCCAAAATTTCTTACCATTTAAGTGGTGGCGCCATACTTTTAGTGTAAACGCTACGGCTTCCACCTCTAAATCATGGGTTGGATAGTTTCTGTCATGGTCCTTGAACTATCTGGATCCATAAACGACTATCTTCCCATTTTACATCAATACACAGCCCAATCCTTATTTTGAGGTATCCATACACACTGAAACCTCTTGAGTTGTTGGTTATGGTGAGAATAATTATGGTGGTCAGTTTATTACTTCAATATATCAAAACTCACCAAAGCTACTTTCATACTTATCATCCTACTGGCATACAATCTTTTCCGAACAAGATGTGTCAACTGAGAAGCTAATTTAGAGAAACTCTCAACAACTCGTCTGTAAGACAGTTTCCTGTTGCTACTTATGCTCTTCCCTGGACTTCGAATACATCAAAATATCATCTCTACAGATGACAACCAATCGGTCCAGGTAAAGTTTAAATACCTCATCGTAGTTGAGTTCCACTCAATATTTCAATCACCCATATTCTTGACCTATGTACGCATAAACATCTAATGTCATTTCGAAATCGCTTCCATTCAAGATATTAACCCACGTCATTTTCTTTTTCTTATATTAACGGCTTTTATAAAATTTTAATTTTTAAACTTTCATGATTAATCGAATTCTATATTTCTTTATCGTACCAACACAGGTACCTAAATTTTAAATGTATATATTACGACTGTCGATTTCAATTTATAGGTTATGTGTGCACTTCTAGACGCTGTCAAGTCTTCAGGCGGGGAGTATTTTGAAATACATTTATTAACCCTCAGACTTGACCACATAGACTGGGTATGGATATATCCACCCTTTATCCTTGGTCGCAATTCATATTCGCTACATATTGCTTAATCCAATGTACTTCACATATCAAAGATATTCTTATCTTGCATACGCCTCTTATTCCAATATATCTCGTATTCAGGATCGATCACATCTCAATCTTATCTCCTTTCATATATCACTTTTAACAAACTCTTTCATTACTTATTAAAACTTACAATACACTTTTCAGGGGTGAAAACATCACTATTTTAGGATAGTAATCTAAACATCATAGTTTGCAGTCGAATCAATCTATTCTCAAATATTACTTTCAAAATTATTCATATTTCATTGAATAAAATCGGCTGACTGATAATTCTATATTTTTAAAATTATTTGTGCTTAATTTTCTAATTAATTATTTAAATCCCCAATTTATTTTGTTAATTATCCCCTTTATTTAATTAAAATTCTCATGTTTATAGATAAATTAAATCTGGATGAATTTTGAATATTTCGGTAGAAAATGGATTGAAATTGGGCTAAAATAGAGATTGAGCCACGCGGACAACACGAGTCATGCCACCTAGCACATAGATAAGAAGACCGATGACATGGAAATATCTTTTCAAGGAGCCAATAGTGTGAAGATAAATGGCCAAAAAAATGCCAACTCATCAAGGATGTAAAAATTATAATTTTACCCCTAGTGTGTTTATAAATAGGAAAGGATGACAATTGAAAGGTTATGTAATTTTAGGAGTAGAAGTAAATGTAATTTAGGAGTAGGAGTAGAGTAGGTAGACTAGTTTTTAGAATAATTTCATTCCTAGTATTTTTTTTAATTTTCTCAATGTTTTACTATTCATTTCATGTTTTTCATTAGTCTTTGTAAAATTTCTTTTCAATGAAAAATCACTTTCATTTCATGCTCTCGGTTTGGTAACTACGAGTTCTTTGTTTGTCAATTTCTATTTCCATAACCTATTTTTCTAGTGTATGCTTCGGTTTTCCTTAGAAACCTGACTTATTTTTTTTTCTCTTCATTTGAAACACTAGTAGATTTAGTTGCTCTCGGTTACGCATCTTGGTGCATTCGGTACCTTGGCTCTTTATTCATCTTTGCTATTTGGTTTTGGTGCTTGAATGTGGGCAAATGCTAGGCATTATTTCACATTTAAGCAATGTGGAACCATGGCATTAAAAGCTGGATTTAGAGCAATCTGATGATGATGGTTTTTCACGTTGATGATGCTACGGGTTTGAGTGTGTAATTTTAACAGTTGTGTTCTTTTCTATTTTACAGACTTCCTTTCGGTTTTAACATCATGTTTGCTATATTGTCTTGTTCTTTCTTTTCTTTCATTCCCACTTGCATGCAATTTATATTTCAGTTATGGATTGCAATTAGAGTTAGCTTCCATATTTACTTCATTCATTTACGTTTCTTGCATCTAGTTCATCTGTTGCATTTTATTTTAGCTTCATTGTAGTTTGTTTATGTCACGACCCTCAACTTACCAAAATACGTATAAATTTTTCGCATTTTCATGCATCAATCCTTAATCATCCTTCCTCGATCGTGAACAACCACACACTTAACAGTTGGGCTGTGTGTCGACGTCTAACTCACTCCACCATACCAATTCAATTTGAATTATTATTTATGAGTAAACACTTGTATAACTGTATATATATCAGAGTTGTTACATGTGTTTACATTGTTTTACATCCCCAGTAGTTACATACAAAATGCTACTGTGCTATGTCTAGTTTAGATACAAAATAATCCAAGTGTGTATACCTTTAGCGATGGGATGCAGCGGATTACCAAAAGGGAACGCCTCCAGTCACGCTCAATCTATACTCAAATCTCTGTAGAGAGGGGAAAATAAGGGGGGTGAGCAAACCACACGCTCAGTAAGGCAATCATGCGAACAGGTAGATACTGTACTATCTACGTGATCGTGATGCCATGCTCAAAAGCATTTTATTCATTGTTTATCTCAAAACATGAGTGTATGATTGTGTTAATGGTATGTAAAGCATTCATGCTATTAAAATTAAGTGCACATTTCAACTCAAAGCATGGTATAAATCATCATGCATAATTCACAATAAAAGCATGGCATTACCCATCATGCAT
The DNA here is from genome assembly GCA_033439115.1 of Firmiana major. Taxonomy (NCBI): domain Eukaryota; kingdom Viridiplantae; phylum Streptophyta; class Magnoliopsida; order Malvales; family Malvaceae; genus Firmiana; species Firmiana major. The sequence continues at coordinate 38,605,185 of CM065909.1, forward strand.
TTTTCTCAAATAGCATGGCATTAACCATCATGCATTTTCACAATAAAGCATGGCATTAAACATCATGCATCCGTGCACTTTAAAACCATTAACAAATCAATTCAACACTGGTCAGGTCTCAGCCCATCCCTCGGACTTTCCTGATCCACAAATCATTTCAAACATGGATTTATTCTCAAATAGCATTAGACATGTGAGATAGGCAGTTCAACAATAGGTAAATAACCTCAAGGCCTATGTACATAACCTGTGATACCGGCTACACGGATCAGGTGTGCGGGATATCACCACCATCTGCTTCCACACGGGAGGTGGGTCAAATCCTACCCGCCGGTCCATAGCAGATCTCGTCCGAAGACGGCACATCACATCACAACACGGTACAATGTACTCCATGCTACATGCACGGTACAACGTACTCCGTGGACCCCCAGCCTTATCCCTCATTCGGGCTCATCAGCTGTTCCTCCAACCCTTATCCCTCGTTTGGGCTCATCAGGTGGATCTCCAACCCTTATCCCTCGTTCGGGCTCATCAGGTTGTTTTAACATGCCATGTCTCAAAACAATGCACGTGTGAGCCTATTTAATCGATATGACACCAAGTCTACTCGAAGCTCCAAACACGGCAACATGCAAGGTGGGCATCCAGTGCGAGACAAACTCAAGCACAATGCCAAAACAATACGAAATCCATGTGAAAACTAGTGCCTCTTGCACTCTTTCATACTCACGAAATCATGTAGGTGGCTCAAAACTTGCAAAATATGGTTAACAAAATCAAAACACACTCATTTCTTTTGCAATTCATTTCAATGTTAGCCAACCTACCAATCATTTGCTAAAAAGCAATAAAACATGATTTTCAAAGCAATATGCTTTTGTTTTCATGCATATTTCTCAAACTCCCAACTTTTACCCTTCAATCACCCAACATCATTTCCTATTCTCATGCATTCTAGCAAAACATTTATGCGCCCAAATTGCGCACAATATCTCTAAGAGTCCACACAATTCCCTTACCTCGATTTACTTGGTGTGACTCCTCTTCTCTTAGCTTCTCACGCTCTTGGGTCAACTCGCCTCGGCGTATCCTCGGAAGCTGCGATTCATTCATTAAATCGATTGAGTTAATGTATTTAACCCATAATTGACCTCTCTAGTCAACATTATTCACTTATGCATTTTACAAATGCCTTAACCCTCATTTTACCTCTTTTAGGTAAACCTCACAATTTATCCACTAACCACATCTTAAAATCATACCACAACACTTCAATGACTTCTACATATCTCATTCATCATTAATCTCCATACAATTCCACTTTCTCACTCTAGACCATTTCTAGGTCAAAATCATACCAATGCATTGAGATGGTTTCTAACCACCTATACTCATGCCAATAACTCCAAAATCACTTAATAAACAATGTACCATAGTTGGAGTGTTAAAATCTTACCCAATTTGATTTCTCCTCTTGCTCCAAATGGCAATGCCCTTAAATCCTTCAATATCAACAATGGAAAAATGCTTTCCAACTATGTTGTTCTTCTCTTTGCTAGGAACAACTTTGTCTCTAATGGTCTCTCTTCAAACCTCACTGAAAATGGCTGATTTTAGAGAGAGAAAGTTAGGTTTTTGGGTTGAAAGTGGAATGTTTGTGTTTTTTCCCGAATTTTCTAATTTCCAGCACTCCTTATATAGAATTAGCTTGAGGAGATCGATCTGGTCCAAGAGGAGATCGATCTGGTCCCTTAAAATCCCTCTTTTTCACGGCATTTTTAAGCCTGAGATCGATCTGTTGAAGCATGAGATCGATCTGTCGAGGCATGAGATCGATCTGTCGAAGCATGAGATCGATCTGCTCCCAAACAGAGAGCTAAGGAGATCGATCTGGTCCATTGGAGATCGATCTGTTCTATTCTTTCGCCCAAATAAGAGCATTCTGGCTCTTCCAGATCGATCTCTCATCCCATGAGATCGATCTGCCCTTCAAAATTTCCAGATTTCCTCTGCAACAACACTTACCAAACATCCTTAATTTGCTACCATGATCATTCCTTCATTCATTCATCTTTGAGACTTGAAAATGGCATCCATCCTCACTTCATACACATTAAAACTTGTGTAGGATCTTTGTGTGACCAATGGTACTTAATATAAACAAAAATGGAAGTGCACATCTTATGCAATTCTACTTCCATTTTACCAAACTACTCATAATCCATTCTACACACATTCTCCACATGTTTAAGTCCATTTCTACACATTCATACATAATGAAACTTGTATGTACGATTACCACTCTCAGTACAAGTGTGTACATTACTTATGGACTTACATCACATATACTTCACTCATGAATTCATAGTACAACTCTATTTACACTTCTATGTACATATATACCCTTATACATATACGGGGTCTCACATTCTCCCCCACTTAGAAAATTTGGTCCTCCAAATTGGAACCAATTATACTGTGAACAACTCGGGATACCTCTCCCGCATCAAACTCTCCAATTCCCATGTGGCTTCTTCCACAGTGTGATGTTGCCAAAGTATCTTCACCAAGGGAATTGTCTTTGTCCTCAGCACTTTCTCTTTTCTGTCCAATACCCGAACTGGCTTCTCAACATAGGTCATACCCTCATTGAGCTCCAAAGGCTCATATCTAATCACATGTGCCGGGTCCGGGTGATACTTCCTTAACATGGATACGTGGAAGACATTATGCACACTTGCCAACTCTGGTGGCAATGCCAACCTATACGCCTTGTCTCCCACCTTATCAAGTATCTCAAATGGCCCTATATATCGAGGGCTCAACTTTCCCTTCTTCCCAAATCTCATAATTCCCTTCGAAGGGGAAACTTTCAAAAACACTGACTCACCCACCTCAAACTCTAGTGGTCTCCGTCTCTTATCAGCATAACTCTTTTGCCTGCTCTGAGCTGTCCGTAACCTCTCACATATCAATTGGACGTCCTCAAAGGCTTGTCTAACCAAGTCGGGAGCAAAGATCTGTCTGTCACCAACCTCTTCCCATCCAATAGGGGAACGACATCTACGCCCATACAATGCCTCATATGGTGCCATCCCGATACTCGCATGAAAACTGTTATTATACGCGAACTCTGCGAGTGGCAAATGGTCATCCCAGGAGCCTCCAAAATCTAACGCACACGCTCTCAACATGTCCTCCAGGGTCTGTATAGTCCTCTCTGACTGACCATCTGTCTGAGGATGAAACGCGGTGCTAAAATTCAACTGGGTCCCCATCGCTTCCTGAAAATGTTCCCAAAAGTGGGAAGTGAAGCGGGCATCCCTATCAGAAACAACGCTCACTGGAATTCCATGTAGCCTCACTATCTCGCGTACATGTAGGTTCGCTAACTGGCTCAGAGTATCGGTAGCTCTCATAGCTAGAAAATGGGCTGATTTCGTCAACCGATCCACAATCACCCATATGGCATCATGACCTCTCCGGGTCCTCGGTAATCCCATCACAAAATCCATGGTGACATGCTCCCACTTCCATGTCGGTATCGGTAGAGGCTGTAATAACCCTGCAGGCTTTTGATGCTCTACCTTCACCTGCTGACAAACGAGACACTTAGCAACATATTCAGCAATGTGCTTTTTCATTCCCGACCACCAATAAACCTTTCGTAGGTTTTGATACATTTTGGTACCCCCTGGATGTATCGTATACTTCGATGAGTGAGCCTCTGTCAGGATCAACCTTCTGATCTCTGCGTCATCAGGAACACATATCCTACCTCTGAACCTCAACAATCCATCCGAACTCAACCCAAAGTCCATCTCTATACCCCTCTGTATCTGCCCGACAATATCACTACATTGCTGATCAACTCACCGAGCCTGTCGGATTTGATCTACCAGATCCGGTTCCAACTGCATGCTAGCTATCATAAATCCACTATCAGCGTCAGGCGGGGTCATATCCAAACTGAGGTTTGTGAACTGTTCCAACAGCTCGTGTTCCCTGATCATCATAAATGATACCATCCCGAGATGCTTCCTACTCAATGCATCAGCAACCACATTTGCTTTACCCGGGTGGTATAGGATTTCACAATCATAATCCTTTAACAGCTCTAGCCATCTCCTCTGTCTCATGTTCAACTCTTTTTGTGAGAACAGGTACTTAAGGCTCTTATGATCTGTATAAATCTGGAATCTCTCACCATAGAGGTAGTGGCGCCATATCTTCAGCGCAAACACCACCGCTGCCAACTCCAAGTCATGGGTCGGGTAGTTCCTCTCATGATCCTTTAACTGTCTTGATCCATAGGCTACTACCTTCCCATCCTGCATCAATACACAGCCCAGTCCTAGGTGTGAAGCATCCGCATACACTGAGAAACCTCCTGAGCTGGTAGGAATGGTGAGTATTGGAGCTGTAGTTAATCTCCTTTTCAGCTCCTCAAAACTTTCTTCACACTTCTTGTCCCACACAAACTCCACATTCTTTCTTGTGAGGCGTGTCAAAGGAGCAGCTAACCTCGAAAATCCCTCTACAAACCTTCGATAATATCCAGCTAAACCCAGAAAACTCCTGATCTCTGTCACTGTCTGGGGTCTCTGCCACTGAACTACGGCCTCAATCTTAGATGGATCCACTGATACTCCATCCTTTGATACTATGTGGCCCAGAAAAGAGATCTGTTCCAACCAAAAGTCGCACTTACTGAGTTTAGCGTACAACTTCTTCTCTCGGAGGGTTTGTAGCACTATCCTTAAATGCCTTTCATGTTCCTCTCTAGACCTTGAATACACCAGTATATCATCAATAAACACAATAACAAATCGATCCAAGTACTGGTGGAATATCTCATTCATCAAGGACATAAAAGTTGCGGGAGCATTCGTCAACCCGAATGGCATAACCATAAACTCATAATGTCCATACCGGGTGCGAAAAGCTGTCTTGGCTACATCTCCATCTCGTATCTTCAACTGATGGTACCCTGATCTCAGATCTATCTTGGAAAAGACCTGCGCTCCCTTAAGCTGATCCAACAAATCATCGATACGTGGGAGGGGATACTTATTCTTGATGGTGGCCTTATTCAACAACCGGTAGTCTATACACAGTCGGAGGCTTCCATCCTTCTTCCTTACAAACAGAACCGGTGCTCCCCAAGGTGAGACACTCGGCCTGATGAACCCCTTCTCCAGCAACTCTTGTAATTGTTTCCTTAACTCCTCTAACTCAACTTGAGCCATTCTGTATGGTGGCTTGGACATCGGCTCTGTACCAGGTGCCAAATCTATACCAAACTCCATCTCCCTATCTGGAGGTAACCCTGGTAACTCATCCGGAAAGACATCTGGAAATTCCCTAACCACTGGTATGTCTTCCAATTCCGGACGTGCCTTATCCATCTCAATCACAAAAGCGATGAATCCTTCACATTATTCTTTCCACCATTAGTATCATAAATAATCACATCATATACATAAATTTGATTTCGAGGAGAAATCAAATTTATCTTTCATACATCATGTATCAAGATTATACTCATCACACTTATAAAAATCATGTTCTTTAATTTCATTTCACAAAATTAACTACAAGATTGTCTATCTTTGGAAACATCAAGGTTTTAGCATGACAATCCATAACAACATGATTGGCAGCCAACCAATTCATTCCTAGGATCACATCAAAATCACTCATGTTTAATAAAATTAAATCGGCTGCCATCTCTTTACCTCCTATCTTCATTTTACAATCCCTATATATATGCTCAGTCAACTGACTATCATTCATAGGGGTAGATATCAACAACATCTTATCAAGCAGCGTGGGTTTTACATGCTTCAACAATTTACATGCAAAGGATGGCGAAATAAAGGAATGCGTGGCACCGGGATCAAACAGTACATAAGCTTCTAAATTAAAGATTTGGATGGTACCTTTTACCACATCTGATGACTGATCTGCAGTATCCTGATCCAGTACGTGCACTCGTCCTCTGCTTACACCCACTGCTTGCTTCCCCTTTTCTTCAGCTGTAGCCTTCCTCCTCGGAGCAGCTGTACCAACTGGAGCTCTCTCTGGCTCCTTGCCCTTCTGTGGGGCTCTCTCTATCATCTCGGGGCAATCTCCGCTTATGTGCCCTGGCTTCCCACATCTGAAGCATACAACCTAAGGTCCATAACATGGTCGAGTACCATGGTACCTACCACACTTGCCACACTATTCTGTAGTAGGCCGTGGTCCTCCAATCACGATTCCCTTAGCTGGAGCAATGGCCGGATACATGGGAGTATCAACTGTCCTCTCCCGGATCTCATCAATTCTCGGCCTCTTTCCAGAGAATCTCTTGCTTCCTTTATAGTTGAAGCCTCTATCCATTATAGGTCTCTTCTTATCTCTGTCCCTCATCTTACCAACCTTTCCAAACTCCGAGGCGATTCTATCAACATCTTGTTCACATAGTTGCGCCCTGCGCACTGCCTCCTCATAGGTCGGTATATCTAGGGGAACCAGTCTAGACCTGATAGCCGGTCTCAATCCATCCACAAACTTTTGGATCTTCTCGACCTCGTTACCCATCGTGTTGGGATCATACCTGCCCAGGGATATAAAAGCAGTCTCATACTCGTCCACAGTCCTGCTCCCTTGGGTCAGTCCCAAAAATGCCATATTTAGCTTTCGCTGGGCGGTATCCGGAACATACTGTCTCCGGAAGGCCTCTAGAAACACATCCCAGCTGATCTCAGTTTGCCGGGCTCTCAAAATAGGCCTGGTGGATTTCCACCAATGTTCTGCTGATCCCTTCAGCATAAAAGCGGCAAATGCTACAATCTCGGTAGTAGTGCACTCAAAGAACCCATATAATTTCTCGATCTCATTGATCCAATCCTCAGCCGCCACTGGGTCCTTTACTCCACTGAAAAACGGCGGTCCAAACTTCTGGAACTGCCGCAGTCTATCCAAATCACATCCATATCCCCAACCTCTACTGCCTGGCATAGCAACCGGCGTAGGCACATCCTGTGTGGGTGGGGTATCTGTCGTCTGAGGTCCTTGGGCTTGCCTTGCCCGTGCCTCGGGAGCTGCTGCCTCCTCGGCATCACCCTGTGTAGCGGGACTCTGTCTACCGCTAACTCCAGGTAAAGATTGAGTGACCAATTCCAAAATCATCTCAATGCTCCGCTCAATCCTCGCGAAGCGAGCCTCAATACTCTCGGGCCTCTCCTCTGGACCCTGTGGAGCGTGCTCAACGTCGACCTCCACCTCAACATCCTCCTGAGCCTCGTGTGTTTTTGGCTCAACACGACCCCCAGGCCTACCTCTACGGCCTCGAGCCTGTGCTCTCATCCCTCTACCGCGACTGGTATTAGGCATACTTACTCAGTTCCCTACATTCACAACCAATTACTTAGTCAACCCATCGACATACACTATTTGTATCTAAACAAGCACAGTAACTTGGGGATGTAATTTTTTCTTTTATTAAGTATTTTAGACACGACACACGTCAAACCAACTCAGGCTCTGATACCAACTTCTGTCACGACCCTCAACTTACCAAAATACGTATAAAGTTTTCGCATTTTCATGCATCAATCCTTAATCATCCTTCCTCGATCGTGAACAACCACACACTTAACAGTTGGGCTGTGTGTCGACGTCTAACTCACTCCACCATACCAATTCAATTTGAATTATTATTTATGAGTAAACACTTGTATAACTGTATATATATCAGAGTTGTTACATGTGTTTACATTGTTTTACATCCCCAGTAGTTACATACAAAATGCTACTGTGCTATGTCTAGTTTAGATACAAAATAATCCAAGTGTGTATACCTTTAGCGATGGGATGCAGCGGATTACCAAAAGGGAACGCCTCCAGTCACGCTCAATCTATACTCAAATCTCTGTAGAGAGGGGAAAATAAGGGGGGTGAGCAAACCACACGCTCAGTAAGGCAATCATTCGAACAGGTAGATACTGTACTATCTACGTGATCGTGATGCCATGCTCAAAAGCATTTTATTCATTGTTTATCTCAAAACATGAGTGTATGATTGTGTTAATGGTATGTAAAGCATTCATGCTATTAAAATTAAGTGCACATTTCAACTCAAAGCATGGTATAAATCATCATGCATAATTCACAATAAAAGCATGGCATTACCCATCATGCATTTTTCTCAAATAGCATGGCATTAACCATCATGCATTTTCACAATAAAGCATGGCATTAAACATCATGCATCCGTGCACTTTAAAACCATTAACAAATCAATTCAACACTGGTCAGGTCTCAGCCTATCCCTCGGACTTTCCTGATCCACAAATCATTTCAAACATGGATTTATTCTCAAATAGCATTAGACATGTGAGATAGGCAGTTCAACAATAGGTAAATAACCTCAAGGCCTATGTACATAACCTGTGATACCGGCTACACGGATCAGGTGTGCGGGATATCACCACCATCTGCTTCCACACGGGAGGTGGGTCAAATCCTACCCGCCGGTCCATAGCAGATCTCGTTCGAAGACGGCACATCACATCACAACACGGTACAATGTACTCCATGCTACATGTACGGTACAACGTACTCCGTGGACCCCCAGCCTTATCCCTCATTCGGGCTCATCAGCTGTTCCTCCAACCCTTATCCCTCGTTCGTGCTCATCAGGTGGATCTCCAACCCTTATCCCTCGTTCGGGCTCATCAGGTTGTTTTAACATGCCATGTCTCAAAACAATGCACGTGTGAGCCTATTTAATCGATATGACACCAAGTCTACTCGAAGCTCCAAACACGGCAACATGCAAGGTGGGCATCCAGTGCGAGACAAACTCAAGCACAATGCCAAAACAATACGAAATCCATGTGAAAACTAGTGCCTCTTGCACTCTTTCATACTCACGAAATCATGTAGGTGGCTCAAAACTTGCAAAATATGGTTAACAAAACCAAAACACACTCATTTCTTTTGCAATTCATTTCAATGTTAGCCAACCTACCAATCATTTGCTAAAAAGCAATAAAACATGATTTTCAAAGCAATATGCTTTTGTTTTCATGCATATTTCTCAAACTCCCAACTTTTACCCTTCAATCACCCAACATCATTTCCTATTCTCATGCATTCTAGCAAAACATTTATGCGCCCAAATTGCGCACAATATCTCTAAGAGTCCACACAATTCCCTTACCTCGATTTACTTGGTGTGACTCCTCTTCTCTTAGCTTCTCACGCTCTTGGGTCAACTCGCCTCGGCGTATCCTCGGAAGCTGCGATTCATTCATTAAATCGATTGAGTTAATGTATTTAACCCATAATTGACCTCTCTAGTCAACATTATTCACTTATGCATTTTACAAATGCCTTAACCCTAATTTTACCTCTTTTAGGTAAACCTCACAATTTATCCACTAACCACATCTTAAAATCATACCACAACACTATCAATGACTTCTACATATCTCATTCATCATTAATCTCCATACAATTCCACTTTCTCACTCTAGACCATTTCTAGGTCAAAATCATACCAATGCATTGAAATGGTTTCTAACCACCTATACTCATGCCAATAACTCCAAAATCACTTAATAAACAATGTACCATAGTTGGAGTGTTAAAATCTTACCCAATTTGATTTCTCCTCTTGCTCCAAATGGCAATGCCCTTAAATCCTTCAATATCAACAATGGGAAAATGCTTTCCAACTATGTTGTTCTTCTCTTTGCTAGGAACAACTTTGTCTCTAATGGTCTCTCTTCAAACCTCACTGAAAATGGCTGATTTTAGAGAGAGAAAGTTAGGTTTTTGGGTTGAAAGTGGAATGTTTGTGTTTTTTCTCGAATTTTCTGATTTCCAGCACTCCTTATATAGAATTAGCTTGAGGTGATCGATCTGGTCCAAGATGAGATCGATCTGGTCCCTTAAAATCCCTCTTTTTCACGGTATTTTTAAGCCTGAGATCGATCTGTTGAAGCATGAGATCGATCTGTCGAGGCATGAGATCGATCTGTCGAAGCATGAGATCGATCTGCTCCCAAACAGAGAGCTAAGGAGATCGATCTGGTCCATTGGAAATCGATCTGTTCTATTCTTTCGCCCAAATAAGAGCATTCTGGCTCTTCCAGATCGATCTCTCGTCCCATGAGATCGATCTGCCCTTCAAAATTTCCAGATTTCCTCTGCAACAACACTTACCAAACATCCTTAATTTGCTACCATGATCATTCCTTCATTCATTCATCTTTGAGACTTGAAAATGGCATCCATCCTCACTTCATACACATTAAAACTTGTGTAGGATCCTTGTGTGACCAATGGTACTTAATATAAACAAAAATGGAAGTGCACATCTTATGCAATTCTACTTCCATTTTACCAAACTACTCATAATCCATTCTACACACATTCTCCACATGTTTAAGTCCATTTCTACACATTCATACATAATGAAACTTGTATGTACGATTACCACTCTCAGTACAAGTGTGTACATTACTTATGGACTTACATCACATATACTTCACTCATGAATTCATAGTACAACTCTATTTACACTTCTATGTACATATATACCCTTATACAGATACGGGGTCTCACAGTTTATTATTGTTGGATTGTGAAAAGATGGTGGTTGACTGTCCGGTATAGAGACTAAAGAAGTAATTCGTAGGAGCATAGTTAATTCATGGCAGCAAATTAACTTCCCATTTTTCCTCTGTTTAGCTCTGTTTTTCTTATATTCTGCTACTGCTTATCACAGTGTAGTTGTTTTATTGTTTGCAATTTTTTTTAGGAAGCTCTCGGTACCAGGAATGAGTAAAGATAACGTTGGAGCATGAACAACATTTGTTTCTAGTGTGTTAATCCTCTCTACTGGAGTAAGACGTAAAGGAGGAAGCAGGATAGCAGTTGGTTGCACCTGCAGCACTTGGAAACACAGCTGGACACACAGAACCGATAACACCTGCAGTAGATGCAGGATCGAGAGCAATGCTATCCTGACCGAGAGCCGAGGACGTGAAGCAACAGACTGCAGGACTGGTTGCAGCAAATCGACAGTAGCTAAAACTAAGAATGCTTGCTGCAGCAGGTAGCAGAAGCGATTCTTACCTGGAGCAGTATCTTGTCGAACCGAGAAGGAGAGTGCAGCAGACTGACAGTAGCTAAAACTGTGCAAGCTTGGAAATAAACATGCATTTGGAAAGACAATGAACTGGACAAACCGAGGCCATCACCTGGAAATGGAAAGTAAACAAAGAAGACACGTGAACAGTGAATGGAGGGATTTCTTTGTTGATTTAAATTGGTTAAGGCTTGTTTGGCTAGTGCATTGTAGCAATTAATCCATTTTCATGCAGTTGTTAGTTGTTAGTTAGTTAGTTTAGTCAATTATAATGGTAGGTTAGTTTTATTATTTTTGCATGTTAATTTGTAGTGTTAATTTTTAGTTAGTAGTTAATTTTATATTAAATGTTTTAGGATTTTATTTTAGTTTAGATGCATTTAGAGTTAATTTAGATTAAATGTGTTTCATGCATTTTTAATTTAGTCTTTATTTTCATTAAGTTTTAGTTTAGTTTAAATTGCATTTTGATTAAGTAGTTTAAAATTGCATTTTAGGTTAGTTTAATTGTAGTTTAATTTTATTGCTTTATTTTCATAATTGCATTTTATTTTAATTGTGTTAATTAGTTTTAACTGTTTTAATTATTTTTGTAGGTTTTTTTATTTTAATTGTGTGGAGCACTGTAAGTAATTTCACTCGGTTTTATTTAGTTTTTATTATTTTATTACTTTCCAGTAATTTTAATTTTATACTTAGTAGATCACCCATCAAAATGTCATAATTTGCTAGGATATACTTAGGGTCAGATTAACTGGTAGTTAATTAGGCTAACCAACTTCTCTAAGGGACGATAACTCGGGACTCAAATCCCATTATTACTTGTACGACCCGTGCACTTACGAACATATACCTTTTGGGCATGTCACTGATGTATCCTTTTTTCCCCATTTTCAACTTATAATCCCTATACCATATTCAGTTAGTGATAATCATCTAATCATCATCATCTTGCCTAAGGGTATAGGCTTCACATCTTCACTAGCTTATAAGCAAATGAAGGCGATATGAATAAATGCGTGACACCAGGATCAATTAAAATAATTACTTCATTATTTACTACTAGTGTGGTATCTTCCACCACATCAGATGAAACATCAGTAGTGTCCTGGTCCAAGGCATGCACCCGTCCTCGTCCAACATCTTATTTTCCGTGGTAACTACCACATATTCTACATTGTTTACACTGCTACACTGCCACAATGCTCTCATTGCTACGGAGCAGATCAAGGTCTTCCAATCACAATACCTCTCAAAAGTACTATATTTGGATACACTGGGGCCTTACCAATCATCTTTTCCCGTGAGTCATCAACTCTAATCTTTTACCAAACTATCTTTTTCTTGTTCTGACATCTCTGTAATTCTCTATTATCTTTTGTCTCAATTTCGGCCCTTACCACCTTTCTCAATCTCAGAGGCGTGCAAATCATGATCTTATTCACACAACTGTAGTGTGCACACTGCCTCGGCGTAGGTAGTGATATCTAACGGCCCAATCGAACTCTAATTGATAATCTGAGCCCTTCCATGAACTTTCAGACATCTCGACTCTCACTGTTCATCATGTCCGAGTCATATCTGCCCAGGAATATAAACTGAGTTTCATACTCGTCAATTAACCAGTTCCTCTGGGTTAGAGTAAATAATATCATCTGTAATTTCCTTTCAGCAGTGTCCAGGATATTCTGTCACTAGAATACATCTAGAATTATTTCTCACGTCCATTCTGGATGCCTAACTCTTAAGATGGGTCGAGCGAATTTCCATCAATGCTCCTACTCACCCTCAAATCTCATGCATACTTTGAGCAATTAGATCACAAAATATTCTCCACACCCCGCTCCAACCTCACGAAGCGTGTCTCAATAATGTCTAATCTCTCTGTCGGACTCTGTGGGGCATACTCAATACCAGCCTCCACGTCAATCTCATCTTGAGTCTCTTATGGCGACTCAGTACGACTCTCAAGCCGACCTCTATGACCTCGAGCTCTTGTACTCGCCCTTCTACCATAGAGGCTATTAGTTAATGAGTCTTTTCTTGCATTTAAAAATCAAATTCTTAGTTGCAATTCCATCTCGATATACACAATTGTATCTAAACAATGCACAGTACATGGGGATGTAAACTTTCTTAACCACTAACACCGACTCATATTAGGCCAACTTAAGCTCTGATACCATTAAACTGTCACGACCCAAATTACCTAAAAATCATAGTACATTTTTCACTTTTTCATTTATTATTTAATTCTTACCTTTCTCTCATCGTGACCATCCTATAAACAGTTGGGCTATGATTCGATGTTAGTCACCTCTCATCTATTTACCATTTCCATTGCCATAATCACATTCACATATCAGAGTTTACTATCTTATGATTTTAACTGAATACATACACAATGGTATTTACATAACCTTACATCCCTTACATCATATCTATTTACAGTACTGTACATTACATATTTAGATACAAAACCATACAAATGTGTATACCTATCTCTCGATGGGAAGCAGCGGATACCAAGATGCAAGTCCTCAGTCACTCACTAACTATTGTGAGTGCTCTGAAAAGATGGAAAAATAAGGGGGTGAGCAAACCACACGCTCAGTAAGGCAATTATGCAAGTAAGTAGATAGCTCCACTATCTACATGCTCATAATGCCATGCCCTTAAAATCCATTTCTTTTCATTAAAATCTCAAGCACAAATCATGCATATTTCAATGCCATAATTTATCAAAACTATTTGTGCATATAGAAATCATGTAATTCATGCATCAAAGGCATTTTTTGTGACATCATTAAATTATACTTAGCATGAATTAAATTAAGATCATGCATTCTTTCATGTCATGTAAGACAAATCATGAATTTGAAATGAAAGCATGGAAAACATCATCATGCTACTGCATTTAAATTATTTCATTAAAACTGCAGTATAAACTAACCCTTCCAGGTCAATCATCTTATAAAACAATTCATTAAAATTCATTATAAAACTTCGGTTATAAAACCACCCTTCTTTCAAGGTCACATTTCATAAAATCCTCTAAAACATATATTAGCATAGTAAAAAAAATCATAAAATCGGGGGCCTGATGTCACGACCCTCAACTTACCAAAATACGTACAAATTTTTCGCATTTTCATGCATCAATCTTTAATCATCCTTCCTCGATCGTGAACAACCACACTCTTAACAGTTGGGCTGTGTGTCGACGTCTAACTCACTCCACCATACCAATTCAATTTGAAACATTATTTATGAGTAACCACTTGTATAAATGTATATATATCAGAGTTGTTACATGTGTTTACATTGTTTTACATCCCTAGTAGTTACATACAAAATGCTACTGTGCTATGTCTAGTTTAGATACAAAATAATCCAAGTGTGTATACCTTTAGCGATTGGATGCAGCAGATTACCAAAAGGGAAACGCCTCCAGTCACGCTCACTATATACTCAATTCTCTGTAAAGAGGGGGAAAATAAGGGGGTGAGCAAACCATACCCTCAGTAAGGCAATCATGCGAACAGGTAGATATTGCACTATCTACGTGATTGAGATGCCATGCTCAAAAGCATTTCATTCATTATTTACATCAAAACATGAGTGTATGATTGTGTTAATGGTATGTAAAGCATTCATGCTATTACAATCAAGTGCACATTTCAACTCAAAGAATGGTATAAATCATCATGCATTTTCACAATAAAGCATGGCATTAAACATCATGCATCCGTGCATTTTAAAAACCATTAACAAATCAATTCATCACTGGTCAGGTCTCGGCCCATCCCTCGGACTTTCCTGACCCACAAATCATTTTCAAACATGGATTTATTCTCAAATAGTAGTAGACATGTGAGATAGGCAGTTCAACAATAGGTAATAACCTTAAGGCCTATGTACATAACCTGTGATACCGGCTACACGGATCAGGTGTGCGAGATATCACCACTATCTGCTTCCACACGGGAGGTGGGTTAAATCCTACCCGTCGATCCATAGCAGATCTCGTCCGAAGACGGCACATCACAACTCAACACGGTATAATTTACTCCATGCTACATGCACGGTACAACGTACTCCGTGGACCCAATCAACACATCATATCACGCCACATCTCAAACGCACGTGTGAGCCTATTTAATCGGTGCGACCTCTTGTCTACCCGAAGCTCCTAACACGGCTAATTAATCATGTCAAAACAATGCACGTGTAAGCCTATTTAATCGATGTGACACCTAGTCTACTCGAAGCTCCAAACACGGCAACATGCAAGGTGGGCATCCAGTGCGAGACAAACTCTAAGTACAATGCCAAAACAATTATGAAATCCATGTGAAAACTAGTGCCTCTTGCACTCATGTGTATAAAACACGTCAATCTCGTGCGAGTCATACTCTAACACGCTTTCATACTCACGAAATCATGTAGGTGGCTCAAAACTTTGCAAAGTATGGTTAACAAAACCAAAACACACTCATTTCTTTCGCAAATCATTTCAATGTCAGCCAACCTACCAATCATTTGCTAAAAAGCAATAAAACATGATTTTCAAAGCAATATGCTTTTGTTTTCATGCACATTTCTCAAACTCCCAACTTTTACCCTTCAATCACCCAACAACATTTCCTAATCTCATGCATTCTAGCAAAATATTTAAGCGCCCAAATTGCGTACAGATATCTCTAAGAGTCCACACAAATCCCTTACCTCGATTTACTTGGTGTGACTCCTTTCCTTTCAGCTTTTCACGCTCTTGGCTCAACTCGCCTCGGCGTATCCTCGGAAGCTGCGATTCATTCATTAAATCAATTGAGTTAATGTATTTAACCCATAATTGACCTCACTAGTCAATATATTATTCACTTATGCATTTTACAAATGCCTTAATCCACATTTTACCTCTTTTAGGTAAATCTCACAATTTATCCACTAACCACATCTTAAAATCATACCACAACACTATTAATAACTTCTACATTTTTCATTCATCATTAATCTCCATACAATTCCACTTTCTCACTCTAGATCATTTCTAGGTCATAATCTTTCCAATGCATTTTAGATAGTTTCTAACCATCCATACTCATGCCAAACAACTCCAAAATCAATTATATAAACAATGTACCATAGTTGGAGTGTTAGAATCTTACCCAATTTGATTTCTCTTCTTGCTCCAAATGGTAATGCCCTTAACTCCTTCAATACCAACAATGGGAAAATGCTTTCCAACTATGTTGTTCTTCTCTTTGATAGGAACAACTTTGCCTCTAATGGTCTCTCTTCAAACCTCACTGAAAATGGCTGATTTTAAAGAGAGAAAGTTAGGTTTTTGGGTTGAAAGTGGAAGGTTTGTGTTTTTCCCGAAATTTTCTGATTTTCAGCACTCCTTATATAGATATAGCTTGAGGAGATCGATCTGGTCCAAGGGGAGATCGATCTGGTCCCCTTAAATCCCTCTTTTTTCACGGCATTTTAAGCATGAGATTGATCTGTCGAAGCATGAGATCGATCTGCTCCCAAACAGAGAGCTAAGGAGATCGATCTAGGTGATTGGGGATCGATCTTTTCACTACAGAATGCTTAGGAGATCGATCTACTCTATTCCTTTGCCCAAATAAGAGCATTCTAGCTCTTCCAGATCGATCTCTCATCCCATGAGATCGATCTGCCCTTCACAATTTCCAGATTTTCTGCAGTTCTTCTGCAGCAACACTTACCAAACATCCTTAATTTGCTACCATGATCCTTTTCTCATCCATTCATCTTTGAGACTTGAAAATTACATCCATCCTCACTTCATACACATTAAAACTTGTGTAGAATCTTTGTATGACCAATAGTACTTAATATAAACAAAAATGAAAGTGCACATCTTATGCAATTCTACTTCCATTTTACCAAACTACTCATAATCTATTCTACACACATTCTCCACATGTTTAAGTCCATTTCTTCACATTCATACTTAATGTAACTTGTATGTACAATTACCACTCTCATTACAAGTGTGTACATTACTTATGGACTTACATCACATATACTTCACTCATGAATTCATAGTACAACTCTATTTACATTTTTATGTACATATATACCCTTATACATATACGGGGTCTCACACCTGACCCCTCCCTCGGGTCTACCCTGGTCTATCGAGACTATAAGTTATATCATGTGAGACAAGTAGGTGACTATCAGTAATAATAAGGACTATGGCCATAACCTAGTGATCCCCGGCAACACGGTACCTAGTGTGCGGGGTATCATACCTGAAACGGGAGGTGGGTCGGTCCTACCCACCAGAACAGCATAACATCATATTGCAAGGGCAAGGCTTGTTGCCTTGTGGCTAATGCCACTCCACTCCAACAATCCCCATGGTACAGCATACTCCGCGTGACATACACGGTACAACGTACTCCATGAACCCAAGCTCAGTCAGGGGTGCCTGCAATAGGTCTTATCCACCCATATCATCTCTGTCTCAGTATGCACGTGTGAACATATCATCTCACTGTGACACACAGTCTACAGGAGGCTCCAACACGGCTATATGCATGCCATATAAATTTTTGTGTGAGCGAAGCTCAAGCACAGCTCCATGCATATTCATGATATTAGAAAATCTCGTGCGAGCGAAGATCTAGCACAGTGTCATAAAAATCAGTAAAATCTGCGTACGAGTAGCACTCTAGTACAACTTTAAAATTGAGTTATAAATCCATATAAAATCACGTGCGAGCAAGCTCCAGCACTGTGTTATACATCAATAAATCAAATCTCGTGCAAGTTATACTCCAGCACGGCTTTATGCATAAATAAATCAAATCTTGTGCGAGTTACATTCCAGCATGGCTTTTATGCAATTATCATATCAAAACAGGATGCGAGCTAAGCTCCAGCATCTCTCATGCATGTCAAACAATTAAAACTAGTGCGAGCAATTGCTCTAGCACCTTTTTATGCATTTCAGTCAAAAAAGTCAAAACCGTCAAAACAGTCAAAACCTGTCAAAACAGTGCGAGGCAGGCTCCAGCACCTCTTATGCATATCACAATAATAAAAATCAGTGCGAGCAACCGCTCAAGCACATTTTATGCACACTCACAAATGCTGATATAGTGCAAGCTATGCGCTAGCACTATCTGTTTTCGTATAAACTTGATAGTTGGCTCATTTTCCAAAGGATTTTCATTTAAATATAAATAACACTTACGTAGTGTTATCTTGTGAAATTTATGTAATTATTGGGCAATCTATCGATTTACTTTGCTTTAAAACCAATAAAATTCCTTAATTCCTTAAATCATGCATTTCATGCATGTCATGTTTTCACCATCCTTAGGTGAATTCCCTCAGTAGGGGTAAAATAGTCTTTTCCTATTTCGAGTCCTTAAAATCTTTAAAACATTTTCTAGGACCTTTATACATAATCAGTGTATACATACATATTCAGTGTATACAAACGCTATTAAAATACGCGTAGCTACCTCTAGCTACTCATACAATTCCCTTACCTCATTTTTCTGTACAGTCTGACATTTCCACTAATGTCTCGTCACGCAGTCCGATTTGCTCCCAATCTAATCTCCAGAACTGTGGATAAATATTCATCAGGTCAAATATAATACAATTAATTGTATTTCATATTTTTTGGGCTTAATTTAAATCATTGGACCCGTTTATCCATATTGGGCTCGATTGCACCATAATGGGCCTTAATCGACCTTAAGCCCGTTTTCCACTTACTATTCACATTATCGAGACCTATTGGGCTCATTGGGCCCCCTAGTATTTGTTAAGCCTCGTTCTAAATTCTCGAATAGCTTATTTAATTATTTACGATAATTTATCCCAATTTTTAGAACATAATTCATTTAATACGAAATTTAAATCCGTAATTTATGCGGTAAATTCTAATATGCATAACGATGCAAAATTATCGTAAATAAATGTTACTTATCCGTGATTCCATGATAGTACGCAAATCGAGGCTGTCTCGAGCTCTCGTTCTACATCAATTGTCGAGCTACACAATTAAATATTTTTTCGGGTACACTTTCAGTCGAATATTAATGAAATTAAATATTCTAAAATTTAAATCGGTCAATTTCTACTGCTTACCAACTTACTCATAGCTCAATTGCATCACTGAAATTTTTCCCAATTTTTCCTCTTTCTCTTTCCTTTTTTCTTCTTTTCTCCTTTTCTTTTTGGCTGAACCGGTCCGGTCCAGTTCAACCCAGTTCAGACCGGTTCAATCTAGCTGGTTCACTTTGGTTTGGCCAATTCAGGGCCTCTTCAGTCGATTCTCTACTGGTTTGCATCGCCAGCAGCTCCGCAGGGTCGTCCGATGCACGGATCTGGTGTTGGTTCGGTCCGAGGTCGTCAGAAAGTGGCCGGTTCGACTCTTCTCCTTTCCACCGTCGGTACCATTTCTCTTTTTTGCCGTTGCCAGTGCTGACCGCCATTATATTGGCTGGTGCTGCCACCAATCGGGCCGTCTGTACCTGGGGAATGCTCAGCTGGTGGTGGCCGGGCCTGAACCGGCACCGGTCGTCGGGAAATCCCTTTTCTCGCTTTCGGTTCTCTTTTTCTCGTGTTCGTCTCTCTTTCATCGTCGATCGCCGCCTCCTTCGGCCTGCACCAACGTCGGCGATGGCTCAGCTGTTGATGGCTTCCTCTGGGTTTCGTCGCCGGTCTCCGATCGTGAGGCAGGGGCTCGGCCTTCCTCGTTTTCCCAAAAAATCGCGTTTCGCGAGTTTTTTTTAATTATTTATTTTTATTATTATTTTAATCAATATTATATTATTTTGTCAAAATATCAAAAAAATTATATTTAATTCAGTTAACCAATAAATAAATTTATCGGTATTATTTCGACTTTTCGGTATAATTTTTGATTATTTTCGGGATTATTTCCTGATGTGAAAATTTCGATTAATTCCAATAAATTCATATCGTGATCAATTTAATCCAAAAATTTAATTATTTCTTCGTTATTGATCAAGATTTCTTAAATCCCTATTTTTAATTAAATTTTCTTGTCACGATAAATACCACATTTCGATCTTTTGACCGTTTTACCCTTCACGTGTTCGGGAATACCATTTCAACCCTTTTTCATTTTTTCATTTCGTGTTTTGAATAAAATCGGGTCTTATAATTTAGTTCGTGTGGTCAGGTTTGATGGCTAATTAAGGTATTTCAAAGTACCTTCCTGCTTGAAAAACTTGATAGCGTCTAGTCCATAGACCAAAGTGAAGTGTGATTATCAATAAGTTCTGAGCTGCAAAGTATGTTTGGGATAAGGTATGTTTTGCAATAGGATAAGTTTCGAATTGTGATTTGGATAAGTAATAAGAACGAATGATCGAATGGAAATACATTAGACATGCATTAGAGATTTAGTATCATGTAAGATATTACCTTTATGCTTGTGTGGTTTACTTACTGAGCTTTCCCCAAAGCTCACCCCTTTTCCTTTCCCTCACAGGTACATACTAGAGTTACATCGGCATCAGTATCAGTATCGATTTCGAAGTAAACGCTTCAAGATCAAGTAGCTCATAACGGTATATTTATTTATACTGTTTAATTCTACTTGTTTAGACAGTTACTTTACAGTGTATGTGTCGGGATGTGTATTAAATAAAGAAATGATTACAAAAGTTGATAAGAAGTTAGGTTAGGACCTTAGATTCATAACCTTAAACCAAGCTAGGTAGATGAGACCTAAAAATAGTTATGACTGTACTTAATGGCAAACATGTATGGAAAGAAAAAAATGAAATAAATTTAGCCCACATTTTTACACTTCCACAATAATTTTACTAAAAGTTTACAGTTTCTAGGTTATTACAGATAGCTTACTTCAAAACATTTATTTAATTTATAATTGTCTTATAATTATTTTTTGGAACGTCATGACCCGAAACTGTAAACCTTTCAGTAAATTGTTGCGGAAGTGTAAAAATGTAACCTAATTTTTTTTTTCATTTTTGTTTCCATACATTGTTTGTTATGTGAGTACAATCATAACTGTTTCTAGGTCTTAAACTACCTATCTTGGTTTAAGGTTAGGAACCTAAGGTCCCAGTCTAACTTTTTATTAACTTTTGTGATCATTCCTTAATTTAATATACATCCTGACATATACACTGTAAAGTAACTATCTGAAAAAGTATAATTAAATAGTTTAAATAACTATACCGTTATGAGCTATGAAATCTCGAAGTGTTTACTTCAAAGCTGATATTGATATTGTTGGGAATGCCACTCTACTTTGAAGCTGTGATGGAAAGAAGAATGGGTGAGCTTTGGGAAACTCAGTAAGTAAACAACACAAGTACAAAGGTAATAATTTACATGATACTGATTTTCTAATGCATTATTAACGTATTTCTATTCGATCATTCTTTCTTATCACTTATCCAAAACTTATCGCATTTCAAAACCTCTCATATTCCATAACATATCTTAGTCCAAAACATACTTCGTAAATCGAAAGTTATCGATGGTCACACTTCTCTTAGATGTATGGACTAAATAGCTATCTAGACACTGTCAAGTATTTCAGGCAGAGAGGTATTTTGAAATGCCTTAATTTGCCATCAAACCTGACCACCCGAACTAATTATAACCATATGGGTTCAAAATTCGAAAACATAGTTGAAAGTAGGAGAACTTATTGTATTCCTCATTCATTCTTTGGACACAACCATTCTTGAATCATATCACTAAATTCTGAATCATATCCCATATCAAATATTCATATATAGAAAACCTCTCTTATTCGAAATATATATGTATTCATAACTTATTACATTTCAAAACTCGTCTTATTTCAAACATCATCTTTATAGAAGCAATTTTCTTATTTGGAATAGGTATCACATCTGAAACATATTTACATCTGTAACATAATCCTTATATTTGAACCCTATCTCATATCCTAAACCCTTCTCACGTTTCAATAACATAGTTCTTATTCCAAAACATATTTCACAACTTTACCGTATTTCACATTATCTTTTGCTAACTATTTTAACCTTTTAGCAAACTGACTATTATTATCTCTTCAGTTGGGACACCATTACTAACTATTATCATCCCCGTTAGCAGGGAAATCAATCATGCTTAAAATGCCATGCTTATGTAGTAAAATGGCACTATTCTGAAAATAGTAACAGTAAAACAGATAACAATATTTGCTATGTATATATGTAAAACTTATTCAGTGTAAAATAATTTTGGTTCAGTACAGTAAATAAACGATTCAATAATAGTGAACAGTAGCAGTGGAAAAACAATACTTCATGCAATGCTTAAAGAAACCTTCAGTAAAACAAATCACTTCCAATTCAGTTCAGTAAATTTACAATTCAGTACAGTATAGTAACAACATAAACAGTTAATCGGTAATTCTTTCATTACTTCAACAATGGAGACTAGGCAGGGATATAGAGTAAACAGTGGACGTATGGCCATAGTCAGTGACCTCAAGCATCACTGATTAGGTGTGTGAGGGTAGCATAAGCCTCAAGAGGGATGGGTCAATCCAGCCCGTCGGTCAATCAATAGAATACAATAGTCTGAAGACTCGATGCATGGTATAACGTACTCTATGTATGTTCACACGGTACAACATTCTCCATGGACCCCGAAACAATATAGTGGACGTATGGCCATAGTTAGTGACCCCAAGCATCATTGATTAGGTGTACAAGGGTATCATATGCCTCAGGGGGGATGGGTCAGTCCAGTCCGTCGGCCAATCAATACGATACAATAGTCTGAAGACTTGATACATGGTACCACGTACTACATGTATGTTCTCATGGTACAACGTACTCCGTTGACCTCAATACAATATAATATGACTGAAGGTACCAAGTAATCTCAAGGATTTACCACCCCATCATCAATCATCAACCATCACCTTGTCTTAAAATTCAGTGCGAGCAGGTCAATGTGACACATAGTCGACACGAAGGCTCAAGCATGGTTTCACTGGTAAAATCAATAGGGGGCTCGGTAATGTTGAAAACGGTTCAAAAATCAGAGTTTATGCGTAAAACGATACAAAAATCAAAATACAAGTGGAAACTTCACAAGGGGTCACCCATCCTTGGAATTGCTCCCACCCAAGCACGCTTAACGTCGATATGCTTGCAGTTTTATGCAAACAGTAAAATCTTGAGCTATCCTATCAATATACAGATATAAATAGCAGTAGGCGGTAATGCACAGAAAACATGCAGTTCATGTAGCAGTGTAGTGTCTGTGTAAATACAGTGCAGTTTAGTCTGTGTTTAGGGACAGTATAGGGTAGCTTTTATTATTGAACTCAAACTGGGTTATTAGGATAAATACGTATCCTATAATATTTATCTAACAACAGCTGGTCAATTCGTGTACATATAGTTATCTCTATAGCTTACATAGTTCCCTTACATACTTATATTACTTGGAATCTTTAAACATTATTTACTCTTTGCCTCATGACTCAATTAAATCTGTCTGATGCTATCCCGCATCAAGAGGTTAATTCGTATCATGGTCTTATGTCCGTAAATGATTCAGAAACCATATATTTTGATAGCTTATTAACAAAGTTCGATAATTGGGTCTTACAATTATAACCGATATCCACACTTATATTCTGATAGAGACTTTCCCATTTGAACCTATCAATGAACAAAAATTGTCATGGAGACTAGGGTGTTACATATGTTCACAATCCCGAAAGTCTCCAATCTTGGTGATTAACCAGAATTTTAACCTATCATGGCCATGTCAGATAAGCCAAACTACCCGTATAAGAGTCATAAACTTAGAGTTATCTTCATATACTTTTATTAGAAATAACTTAACTAGAACGCCCATAAACGTTAAACCTTCAAAAATTGCATATTTTTTCCAAGTCATATCGTAATCAAGATGGAAAACATCTTATATTTAAATATGAAAACAATAAGCATAAACTAAGTAAGTCTTATGCTCTAATTCGTCCAACAATTCAAAAGAGATTATACAGATAAAATCTGTATAAACTTTTAAATCTTCCACACAACGCCATGTTAGGCTTTTAATGTCCTAAATTCATTACGAGGTTAAAAAA
This sequence comes from Firmiana major, assembly GCA_033439115.1. NCBI lineage: Eukaryota > Viridiplantae > Streptophyta > Magnoliopsida > Malvales > Malvaceae > Firmiana > Firmiana major. The sequence continues at coordinate 38,629,478 of CM065909.1, forward strand.
TATATCAAAACGAATCAAAATTTGCATTTTCGATAACATAGAAGTCTTAATTCGAAGCACCGATAATTCATGAAATTTCTACGATAAAATTGGGTAACAATTGCTTATTACCCAGCCTGTATAGCAGACAACAATCTATATTCTCGGTCCAGTTGATTCATTACTCTTCTTATTTCAAATTAATCCCAAAAGTTCATATACGTCTTCGAAAAATTTGAATAATCATTCACAATCTCCAATGTTCAATTTTTGAAAATAAAACAATTTATACGAGATTTTCCCGTAACTCATGCGATTAAATTTTAACGCGTATAAATATACTGGTAGTAGTAAGTACAGTTCACTTACGTCTTTAGAAAGTTCACACAATCATTTACAATAATCGATTTTCAATTCTAAATCATAAAGCAATTTATAAGGTATTAGCCCGCGACTTTGCAATTAAATTTATTCCATCTAATCAAACAAATTGTAGCAAGTGAGATTCACTTACCCGAGTTTCCATACTAGCATGCAAATCGAGGTTAAATCGAACTCTTGTTCGTTGCATATTGTCGCTCTACACATTTATATATTTAAACCGAGTCAAATATAAATTCAAATAAATTTTCACGTATTGAAACAGTCAAATCCGACAACTTACCAGTCTATTGTTAAATCGAGGCATCTCTAAATTTTTGCCCACTATTTTTTTTTGGCAGAACCTGTGAGACCCCATATATGTAAAGTTGTGATGTGTAATGAATGTGAATGGACTTGTAATGTAAAGTATGATTGATGTAAGTCCATGGATCCAATGTACGTATGTGTAATATGATTTGTAACATACATACAAGTTCCATTGAGTATGAATATGAAGAAATGAGTTCTTATAAGTGATGGATGTGATTGAAACTCAAAATGAGTAGTGTGGTAAAATGGAATGGAGTTATGCTTCCATTTGGTTATATATAGTATACCTTTGGACATATAATGAATGCACACAAGTTTCAATGTGCATAAGGTATGAATGGATGCCATTTTGAAGTTATAAAGGTGGATGGATGAGAAAATGGCCATGGCAGCAGATTAAGGATGTGTTGGTGTGAGTTGCAGCAAGGAAACTGCAGGAAATCTGGAAAACATAAAGGCCAGATCGATCTCATTGGATGAGAGATCGATCTGGAAGAGCCAGAATGCTCTTATTTGGGCAATGGAATAGAGCAGATCGATCTCCAATGGGGCCAGATCGATCTCCTAAGTATTCTGTGATGAAAAGATAGATCCTCAAGCACCCAGATCGATCTCCTTAGCTCTCTGTTTGGGAGCAGATCGATCTCATGCTTCGACAGATCGATCTTATGCTTAAAATTTTGTGAAAATAAGAGATTTAAGGGGACCAGATCGATCTCCTCTTGGACCAGATCGATCTTCCCAAGCTATTTCTATATAAGGAGGGCTGAAAATCTAAAAATTTTGGGAAAAACACCAATCTTCCATTTCTAACCCAAAAACCTAACTTTCTCCCTCTAAAATCAGCCATTTCCAGCAAGAATTGAGGGGAGACCATAAGACATTAAGTTATTCATCTTGAGGAAGAGAACAACATAGTTGGAACCCAAAATCCCATTATGGGTATTGAAGGAGATAAGGGCATTGACATTTGGAGCAAGAAGAAAAATCATATTTGGTAAGATTCTAACACTCCAATCCAAGTACATTGTCTATTTAATTGATTTTGGAGTTGTTTGGCATGAGTATGTATGGATGGAAACACCTAGGTTGTGTTAGAAACTAATGTAACCTAGAAAATGGAATGCCTCTAGTGTGAGAAAGTATGATTTGGGGAGTTGGTGGTTTATAGGTTATGATAAGTTGTTAGATGAGTAATGTGGATGATTTGGAATGGTTATGTGGAGTTATAATGTGAGTTTAAGTGAAATTATGAAAATGAGTATGTAAATGCTTGACAAATGCCATAGTGAGGAAATCAATGAAATATGAACACTATGAGCTTGATATCGATTTAATATCGATTTGGAATGAGTTAATAGGCCTAAAAGAATCCATAGACTTGAGTTTTGGGTAAAGTAATGAAACGAGGCCTCATAAGTGTTAATAGAAAACTATAGGTCAAATTGACTATAGTGAACGCACGATGTCATATTATATGGATCGAATATAATGCGGGATACGATTTTGTGCAGTCCCGAAGAGTTCGTTGAAGACGAATCGAACCGTACGAGTAAGCAGCTTAAGGAAGTGGAATCACGCATCGCGATTCCAAGTAAGGGAATTTTGTGAGTATATAGAGGTAGGTGCTCGTACTTTAAATTTGTGGGTGAATATTGGGTGTTTTACGAAGTGCATGGTTGGTAAAGTAAATGATTGATGGTATTCATGAATGAGAAAGAGTATATGTGTGATTTTTGGTTTTGGAAGTGGATTCTATGAAATGGGATAGTACGGCTAATAATTGCATAAATCTAATGTCTTGATGTCTTTCAAAATGAAATTGCTTTGTTTTAATCAAGCTTGTAGATGGGTCGACTAATGTTTATTAATGTTGTGGAAAAAGGCATTTGTGAAGTGCTAAACCCGGTTGTCGGGATTGTTTGATTGTGTATGAGCTGCCTATCGTATTTGAATGACATAAATCGCGCTAGAGCCTCGCTCGCGCTGGATTTCTATGTTTTCACTTGTGTGATACATGCTTGAGCTTAGCTCGCACTTTGATTTGAATTGTGATGATGTTTTATAAACCGTACTGGAGCTTACGCTCGTACTTGGATTTAAGTGGTTTTTCTTATGCATATAACCGTACTGGAGCTATGCTCGTACGTGGTTTCTTCATATTTTCTGCATAAATGTCGTACTAGAGCGTTGCTCGTACGAAGTGATTGGTTTTGATGCATGAATTCACGCTAGAGCGTAGCTCGCGCTGGTTTTCACACTGTGGTATGTATGAGGCCATGGTGAGAGATACGGATTAACTCAGGGAACCCAACAGGCCTGACAGACCTCTTGAGTGGGGTGAGAGTGAGGGGCTAGGACCTGACATAATCCATTCAGGGAACCCAACAGGGCTAACAGACCTCTTAAGTGGGGTGAGGGTGAGGGGCTAGGACCTGAATCAGGGAACCCAACAGGGGCGAGCAAGGCCATGAGGGGCTAGGACCTGGTATTGAGGTTACTCCTACGCGCTCTTGAGACTATAAAGGTTACACTTGGCATGGGGTAGATAAGACCTATGGTAGGCACCCCTAACCATGTTATGGGTCCGCGGAGTACGATGTACCGTGTATATCACATGGAGTACGATGTACCGCGTGGTGGTTACTTGATTTGAGAAAGTCTGGCGGAGAACTAACCCACCTTCGTACCAGCATGATACCCCGCACACCGGGATCCGTGTGGTCTGGGATAATATGTGACGATTGGCCAACGTAGTCACTTGAGATATAGTAACCTGTCTCCTTGTTTGATTTACTTACTACCACATGATTTTTAAATCTCTAAGTGTGATTTGTGATTGTTTAAGGTAGACCCTAAGGAGGGGTCGAGCCTCGTGGATTTGATTTGTGAAATGAAAATGAGGTTGTGATTGTGAATTGATGTGATGTGATTATACGTGTTGAGAAAGAGTTTTATGACGTGGGTTTAAAAAGGAGGTTTCTTAATGAATTGCCCTTTTATGAATTTAAATGAGATCGAGCATGAGATGATTTATACATGATGTTTTTACCATGTTTTATATGCCAATGTAGATGATTTTGATACATGATATATATGTATACTCATATGGCATAGTTTTATTCCTCATGCTCCTACCATAAATGATTTATGCATAACACTATCAGCATGTAGATAGAGTAGTTATCTACCATGCTTGCATTATTGCCTTACTGAGCGTGTGGTTGCTCATCCCTCTCTATTTTCCCCCTACAGAGCGTGCATAGTAGCCCAGTGAGGACTGAGGCGTGGTATTTTGGACTCTGCTGCATCTCCATCGCTTAGAGGTATATACACAGTGATTCTTTTTGTATCTAAACAATGTAAAAGCATAGTATTCTTTGAGTTGTAATTATGGGGGATGTAGATGTCAGTAAAACATGCTTTTGTATAAGTACAAGATTAAATGCAAATGTATGACATCGTTTTATTTAACTGAGAATGAATGAGATGTGGTGTTTATTATTAACTCACAGCCCAACAGCGTGTGGTGAGTTAGTTCATGACCGGGTAAGGTAACAGTAAAACGCAAAATTTTTTTAGTGATTTTCGATTAAAGAGAATGGAATTGGGTCATGACAGAGATTGGTATCAGAGCTGTGTTGGCCTGATGTGAGTCATTAATAAAACGTAGGAAAGTACATCCCCGTAGCACTGTGCTTTTGTTTAGATATAATTGTTTATATTGTGATGGACTGAGCTTAATAAATTATTATAATATAGGAAGTTAGGCACTATGCCAGTTACACGCAAAGGTAGAGGGGCGAGAGCACGAGCTAGAGGCCGTAGAGGTAGGCCTGAGAGCCGTGCGGAGCCACAGACTGAACAGGCTCCACAGAACCCTGCTGGGAGAGCAGAGGATACTGAGGCTAGCTTCGCTAGGTTAGAGTGGAGTATTGAGAATTTGGTGGAGATAGTCATGCAGGCATTGGGTGCCGGTGATAGACGAGGTCCCGCGGCATAGCCTACTACTGAACAGGCAGCTGCAGGGGCGGAGAGACCTCAGACTACAGAGACTGCTACTGCTACACCACCTCTAGTACAGGATACAGATTCTCCTATCGCTCCACAGCAGAGCGGTAGTGATTTGGGTTATGACTGCGATTTGAGCAGGTTAAGAGAGTTTCAAGCATTGAAACCCCCAGTGTTCAAAGGGGTGAAGGACCCAGTGGTTACGGAGGATTAGGTGTATGAGATGGAGAAACTGTATAGGTTTTTCCGATGCACTTCAGCTGAAAAGGTAGCATTTGCCGTGTTTATGTTGAAAGGCGAGGCCGAGCATTGGTGGAGGTCCACCGAGATTATTTTGAGGGCCAGAGACTCTGAGATCTCATGAGAGATATTTCTAGAGGCCTTCAGGAGACAGTATATTCCAGCTACCGCACAGAGGAAACTGCGGATGGAATTTATGAATTTGGTTCAGGGGAACCGGACTGTGGACGAGTATGAGTCCAAGTTTATGCCCTTAGGAAGATATGACCCAGACACGATGGGTAGTGAGACCCGAAAGATACAAAAGTTCATGGATGGATTAAGATTGGCCATCTGGACTAAGCTAGCTCCCTTCGACATTTTGACTTATGAGGAGGCTGTACATAAGGCTCAGTTGTGTGAGCAAGACTTTAAGCGAAATGCCTCCGAGCTTGGGAGAATCAGTGTTAGAAAGGATAGAGATTGGAAGAGATCCGGGAGGGATAGAGTGGTCAGGAAAGGAGGCCCAAGGTATTTTGAGAAGAGACCTAAGATCGAGGAGGTGCAGGAGAGAGCTGCTAGACCTCCCGTATACCCAGCCTTGACTGCACCGAGGGGTATAACTATTGGGGGACCACGACCTACCACGGATCAGTGTAGGAGATGTGGGAGATACCATGGTACTAGGCCATGTCAGGTGCCCCCTGTTTCGTGTTTTAGGTGTGGGAGGCCAGGACACATATCGAGGTTCTGCAATGAGATGATTCAGACTGCCTTACAGAAGGGCAAGGAGCCTGAGGGAGCTCCAGTTGAGACAGCAGCCCCGAGGAGGAGGGCTACAGCTGAGGAGAAAGGGAAACAGGCTGCGGGTGTGAGCAGAGGAAGAGTACATGCACTGGATCAGGACACCGTGGATGCTTCGACGGATGTGATTAAAGGTACCATCCGAATCTTTGATTTAGAAGCATTGGTATTATTTGATCCTGGTGCCACGCATTCTTTCATATCACCTTCCTTTGCACATAAATTGTTGAAATATGTGAAACCAACATTGTTGGATAAAATGTTGATGATTTCCACACCCATGAATGATAGTCAATTGACTGAGCATGTATGTAGAGATTGTAAGTTAAAGATAGAGAGGAAGGAAATGATAGCCAATCTAATTTTATTGAATATGAATGATTTTGATGTAATTTTGGGAATGGATTGGTTGGCTACCAATCGGGTTGTCATGGATTGTCATGCTAAGACATTGATGTTTTTAGGATTAGACAATCTTATTGTAAATTTTGATGAAAAGAAATGATATGACAATAGTATGTTGTTGTAAATAAAGGACTATGATTTTAAATGCATATTGCTTGAGAGATAAATTATTGTTTATGATAAATGTTGAATGTAGAGTGATGGTTTATGTTACTAACGATGGAGAGGATAATGTGAAGGGTTCATTGCATATGTGGTCGATATAGATGAGGCACACCCGGAATTGAGGGACATACTCGTAATTACGGATTACCCTGATGTCTTTTCGGATGAATTACCAGGACTACCACCTGAAAGGGACATGGAATTCTACATAGAGTTAGTGCCTGGTACAGAGCCGATATCGAAACCACCCTATAGAATGGCTCCGATAGAATTGGAAGAGCTGAAGAAATAGCTGCAAGAGTTGCTGGAGAAGGGGTTTATTAGACCGAGTGTCTCACCTTGGGGAGCACCGGTTCTATTTGTAAGGAAGAAGGATGGAAGCCTCCTACTGTGTATAGATTACCGGTTGTTGAATAAGGCCACCATTAAGAACAAGTACCCCCTTCCAAGAATCGATGATTTGTTGGATCAGCTCCAGGGAGCCGAGGTATTTTCTAAGATAGATCTGCGATCCAGGTATCATCAATTGAGGATCAGGAATGGAGATGTACCCAAGACAGCATTTCGTACCCGTTATGGCCACTACGAGTTTTTGGTGATGCCATTCGGATTGATGAATGCTCCCGCAGCATTTATAGCATTGATGAATGATATATTCAAGCCATACCTGGACAAGTTTGTAATAGTGTTCATTGATGACATTTTGGTGTATTCCAAGTCCAGGGAAGATCATGAGGAGCACTTGAGGATAATTCTGCAGACCCTCCGAGAGAGAGAATTGTACGCCAAACTCAGCAAGTGTAACTTTTGGTTGGAACAGATCTCATTTCTGGGGCATGTTGTGTCCAAGGATGGGGTATCAGTGGATCCATCCAAGATAGAGGTAGTTGTACAGTGGGAACAGCCCAAGACAGTAACTGAGATTAGGAGTTTTCTGGGATTGGCAGGATATTATCGGAGATTTGTAGAGGGTTTCTCCAGACTAGCTACTCCATTGACACGCCTCACGCGAAAAGATGTTAAGTTTGTGTGGGATGAGGCATGTGAGAGGAGTTTTGAGCAGCTTAAGCGTCGATTGACGACTGCTCCAGTTCTCACCATTCCTACCAGCTCAGGAGGATTCTCGGTATATACGGATGCATCACACCAGGGACTGGGCTGTGTGCTTATGCAGGATGGGAAGGTAGTTGCCTATGGGTCTAAACAGTTGAAAGATCACGAGAGGAACTACCCGACCCATGATTTGGAGTTGGCGGTTGTAGTATTTGCTTTGAAAATATGGCGCCACTATCTCTATGGTGAGAAATTTCAGGTGTTCACAGATCATAAGAGCCTTAAGTACCTGTTCTCGCAGAAAGAGCTGAGTATGAGACAGAGGAGTCGGCTCGAACTCCTGAAGGACTATGATTGTGAAATCATGTACCACCCGGGTAAGGCAAATGTAGTTGCTGATGCTCTGAGTAGAAAGAACCTTGGGTTGGTGTCTTATATGATGGTACGGGAACATGAATTGTTAGAACACTTTGCGAACCTCAGTTTAGATGTAACCCCACCTGGATCTGAGAGACTTGAGATCATGGCTAGTTTGAGACTAGAGCCAGAATTGATTGGCCATATCGGCAAGCCCAGCAGAGCGATCGACGGTGCATCGATTGGCTGAGGCAGATACAGGCAGGTGTGGGTATTGATTTTGAGCAGAGTGCTGATGGCTTATTGAGGTTCAGAGGTAGAGTATGCGTTCCTAGGGATCCTGAGATCAGGAGAACGATTTTATCAGAGGCTCACTCATCGAAGTATACGATACATCCGGGAAGTACCAAGATGTATCAAAACCTTCGGAAGGTTTATTGGTGGTATAGAATGAAGAGAGACATTGCTGAATTTGTCGCTAAGTGTCTCGTTTGTCAGCAAGTGAAGGTAGAGCATCAGAAGCCTGCAGGATTATTGCAGCCTCTACCGATACCGACATGGAAGTGGGAGCATGTCACCATGGATTTTGTGATGGGGTTACCGAGGACCCGTAGAGGTCATGATGCCATATGGGTTATTGTGGACCGGTTGACTAAGTCCATCCATTTCTTGGCTATGAGAGCTACCGATACACTGAGTCAGTTAGCGAACCTGTATATTCGAGAGATAGTACGGCTACATGGTGTACCAGTGAGCGTTGTTTCTGTTAGGGATGCCCGCTTCACTTCCCATTTTTGGGAACATTTTCAGAAAACGCTGGGGACCTGACTGAGTTTTAGCACCGCTTTTCATCCACAGACAGATGGGCAGTCAGAGAGGACTATACAGACCCTCGAGGATATGTTGAGAGTGTGTGTGCTGGATTTTAGAGGCTCTTGGGATGACCACCTGCAGTTAGCCGAGTTTGCTTATAATAATAGCTATCATGCGAGTATCGGGATGGCACCCTATGAGGCATTGTACGGGCGTAGATGTCGTTCCCCTATTGGATGGGAAGAGGTTCGTGACAGATAAATTTTGCTCCGGACTTAGTTCAGCAGGCATCTGAGGACATCCAGTTGATATGTGAGAGATTGCAGACAACTCAGAGCCGATAAAAGAGTTATGCTGACAAGAGACGAAGACCACTGGAGTTTGATGAGGGTGAGTCAGTTTTTTTGAAGGTATCACCATCGAAGGGTATTATGAGATTTGGTAAGAAGGGCAAGCTAAGCCCTAGATATATCGGACCCTTCGAGATTTTGGAGAGAGTGGGAGATAAGGCGTATAGGTTGGCATTGCCACTAGACTTGGCAAATGTCCACAACGTCTTCCACATCTCGATGCTTCGGAAATACCACCCAGACCCGGCACCCGTGATAAGATATGAGCCGTTGGAGCTCCATGAGAGTATGACGTATGTTTAGAAGCCGGTTCAGATATTGGACAGAAAAGAGAAAGTGTTGCGGAATAAGACACTTCCCTTGGTGAAAGTTCTTTGGCAACATCACACGGCGGAAGAGGCCACGTGGGAATTGGAGAACTTGATACGGGAGAAGTACCCCCAACTTTTTGAAGAGTGACTTGGTTCTAATTTGGAGGACCAAATTCCTTGAAGGAGGGGAGAATGTGAGACCCCGTATATGTAAAGTTATGATGTGTAATGAATGTGAATGGACTTGTAATGTAAAGTATGATTGATGTAAGTCCATGGATCCAATGTACGTATGTGTAATATGATTTGTAACGTACATACAAGTTCCATTGAGTATGAATATGAAGAAATGAGTTCTTATAAGTGATGGATGTGATTGAAACTCAAAATGAGTAGTGTGGTAAAATGGAATGGAGTTATGCTTCCATTTGGTTATATATAGTATACCTTTGGACATATAATGAATGCACATAAGTTTCAATGTGCATAAGGTATGAATGGATGCCATTTTCAAGTTATAAAGGTGGATGGATGAGAAAATGGCCATGGCAGCAGATTAAGGATGTGTTGGTGTGAGTTGCAGCAAGGAAACTGCAGGAAATCTGGAAAACATGAAGGCCAGATCGATCTCATAGGATGAGAGATCGATCTGGAAGAGCCAGAATGCTCTTATTTGGGCAATGGAATAGAGCATATCGATCTCCAATGGGGCCAGATCGATCTCCTAAGCATTCTGGGATGAAAAGATCGATCCTCAAGCACCCAGATCGATCTCCTTAGCTCTCTGTTTGGGAGCAGATCGATCTCATGCTTCGACAGATCGATCTCATGCTTAAAACTTCATGAAAATGAGAGATTTAAGGGGACCAGATCGATCTCCTCTTGGACCAGATCGATCTCCCCAAGCTATTTCTATATAAGGAGGGCTGAAAATCTGAAAATTTCAGGAAAAACACCAATCTTCCATTTCTAACCCAAAAACCTAACTTTCTCCCTCTAAAATCAGCCATTTCCAGTAAGAATTGAGGGGAGACCATTAGACATTAAGTTGTTCATCTTGAGGAAGAGAACAACATAGTTGGAACCCAAAATCCCATTGTGGGTATTGAAGGAGATAAGGGCATTGACATTTGGAGCAAGAAGAAAAATCATATTTGGTAAGATTCTAACACTCCAATCCAAGTACATTGTCTATTTAATTGATTTTGGAGTTGTTTGGCATGAGTATGTATGGATGGAAACACCTAGGTTGTGTTAGAAACTAATGTAACCTAGAAAATGGAATGCCTCTAGTGTGAGAAAGTATGATTTGGGGAGTTGGTGGTGTGAGATCTGAGAATTTCAGACATATTTTAATTATGTAATATGAACTTGAAGTGTAATTTATTGAGTTAAGTGAATTGGGGAATGATAATTGGAGATTTATATGTTAAGTGTTTAAAATAAGTGTGAAACTATGAGGACAGATCGATCTGGGAGAAGGAGAGATCGATCTAGTGAGTTATAAATGACAAAGAAGGAGGAATTTAAGGAGCAGGTCGATCTGGGAGAAGGAGAGATCGATCTGGTGAGTTAAAAATTACAAGGAAGGAGGAATTTAAGGAGCAGATCGATCTCTAATGGAAGAGGATCGATCTCCTTATGATTCTATTTGAGAGAAGATCGATCTCATGAGGAAGAGATCGATCTCCAAATGATTCTGTTTGGGAGAAGATCGATCTCCTCAAGGAGCAGATCAATCTCATAAAGCCATAAAGAGATCGATCTCACCCCTCGACAGATCGATCTCCTAGGCATAAATTGTCCCAAATCGTCCCAAAAATTCAAACGCAGATCGATCTCATCAAGAGCCAGATCGATCTCCTACCCCCAATCTATATAAGGAACCCCTATTTTTCTCCTGCAATCTCACTTTCTCTCTCTTCCAACCCCCATTTTCACCGAGCCTTAGCTTTCTCACTCATCCAAAGCACCCATTTCCGACCGAATCAGAGGTTGTGGCAAGAAGGGAAGTTGTTCCTCATCAAAAGGAGAACAACATACTTGGAAATCAAAAGACGGATCGAATCGAGGCAAGAGATAAGCTCTCCACAAGTTTTGGGTAATTTCTAAACTTCGATCCTTATATTTGAGGTGATTTTGGTGATGTTAGTTGTTAGCATTGCGTTGAGATGGCTGAAAAATGATTAGGGATTGATGAAATTATAATGTAGTTGGAGTAATGTGGATATTTGGAAATTTTGGTAATTTTAGAAATTTTGAGCTATAAATGGAAATTTAGACAATGTGGTGAATTAGCGTAGGTGATTTGACATGAGAAATGTAGGACGTTGAGATGTTGTGAATGAGGTTGTAGTTTGGGGTAGAGTTACGAGAATCAAGAGATTTGAGGTGTTATGAGCAATTATGCTCGATTTTGAGAATTGAGGTTTATGAGATAATTGAGTATTGATGTTTTAACATCGTTTGGACAGCTCGAGAGTTCCAGAGTGGAATGCGAGGCTAGTCCGTGATACGGGGGAAACGATTGCACTATACGAGGTGCAAAGAGGTAAGGGAAATCTAAACCATTTGTGTATGTGATTTGTAAACTATTATAGCATGATTTGTGGTTTATAAAACAAGCATGTTGAGTGTTGTGTTGAGATATAATTGCACACGGTTTTATAGCCGGTTGGGGCCCATTATTTTTATGCGTTTATAAGCTGAGTGTGAAATTGCTTTATAAACCATCGAATTTGTGTGAGTAATGAATTGGGCTCTACGTTAAGGCAATATCGAAATTTGAGAAATGTGTGTGTGCTTGCTGGTTGGAACTCGATTTTATTATGTTTTGTGTTGAGTACAAAACGGTTTTCAAATGAGTTTTATGAGAGAAAAACCATTACGAGTTCTACGTGAAGGCTAACCAGTCTTGTGTGATAAGACTTAGGTGTGTAATTTTGAGTACACACCGGGCATTGCTCTGGTAGCATGTAAGCCCGATTTCTTCTCCGTTCTGGTAACGTGAGAATAACCCATTCTGTGGCTATGCCACGCATACTTGGTGGCCGTTGCCACGTGAGAAACCCTACTTGGTGGTCGTTGCCACGTTATACCCCATTGGTGGCCTTTGCCACGTTATACCCCATTGGTGGCCGTTGCCACGTTATACCCCATTGGTGGTCGTTGCCACGTGAGAAACCCCATTGGTGGCCGTTGCCACGTTATACCCCATTGGTGGCCGTTGCCACGTGAGAAACCCTATTCTGTGGCTATGCCACGTGTGAAATTAAATCAGTGGCTATGCCACGTGTGTGCTTTATTATTATAGTGATTTTATCACGTATTTGAGAAAGCGTTTATCGCACTAATTTCACATGTTTTGTTAATGCTCTAGACTGAGCCTTTTTACTTCATGTTTTCACATGATTTGAGATATGAGAATATCGTTTTGAGTACTTTCATGCTATGGTTTTCAAATGAGTTTCACATACAAATAAATATTTTGTGATGTGCATTTTGGTTTACGAAATGAGTCCCTTACCCCCCTTACTGAGCGATTTAGAAGCTCACCCTGTTTTCTTTTCCCCCCAGAGTTCTTCAAGTGAAAAAAGATTTCCCTGCGACGTACGGAGTAGTGGCTAGTGGAGGACTTGAGCTCCAGGCCATATATTGTATTTTGAGGTATATTTTATCTTTTCATGTACCCAGACAATTATTGTAATTGCAGACACTTGATGTATAACATTGTATGGGATGTATTAGGATTAATTAACTTGGAATTGAGTAATGTATACGATACAATATACACTATATTATGATGAGATCCTGAGGCATGATAATTATGATGCTGTATGACACTGCACAGGAATGCACCCTTAATTGTGAATTAATGAGTAAAAAGTTTTAAATTTGCCCTATTTTCCGCATTTTCGGGGCGTGACAGGTGGTTTATAGGTTATGATAAGTTGTTAGATGAGTAATGTGGATGATTTGGAATGGTTATGTGGAGTTATAATGTGAGTTTAAGTGAAATTATGAAAATGAGTATGTAAATGCTTGACAAATGCCATAGTGAGGAAATCAATGAAATATGAACACTATGAGCTTGATATCGATTTAATATCGATTTGGAATGAGTTAATAGGCCTAAAAGAATCCATAGACTCGAGTTTTTGGTAAAGTAATGAAACGAGGCCTTATAAGCGTTAATAGAAAACTATAGGTTAAATTGACTATAGTGAACGCACGATGTCATATTATATGGATCGAATATAATGCGGGATACGATTTTGTGCAGTCCCGAAGAGTTCGTTGAAGACGAATCGAACCATACGAGTAAGCAGCTTAAGGAAGTGGAATCACGCATCGCGATTCTAGGTAAGGAAATTTTGCGAGTATATAGAGGTAGCTGCTCGTACTTTAAATTTGTGGGTGAATATTGGGTGTTTTACGAAGTGCATGGTTGGTAAAGTAAATGATTGATCGTATTCATGAATGAGAAAGAGTATATGTGTGATTTTTGGTTTTGGAAGTGGATTCTATGAAATGGGATAGTAAGGCTAATAATTGCATAAATCTAATGTCTTGATGTCTTTCAAAATGAAATTGCTTTGTCTTAAGCAAGCTTGTAGATGGGTCGGCTAATGTTTATTAATGTTGTGGAAAAAGGCATTTGTGAAGTGCTAAACCCGGTTGTCAGGATTGTTTGATTGTGTATGAGCCGCCTATCGTATTTGCATGACATAAATCGCGCTAGAGCCTCGCTCGCGCTGGATTTCTATGTTTTCACTTGTGTGATACGTGCTTCAGCTTAGCTCGCACTTTGATTTGAATTGTGATGATGTTTTATAAACCGTACTGGAGCTTACGCTCATACTTGGATTTGAGTGGTTTTTCTTATGCATATAACCGTACTGGAGCTATGCTCGTACGTGGTTTCTTCATATTTTATGCATAAATGTCGTACTAGAGCGTTGCTCGTACGAAGTGATTGGTTTTGATGCATGAATTCGCGCTAGAGCGTAGCTCGCGCTGGTTTTCACAATGTGGTATGTATGAGGCCGTGGTGAGAGATACGGATTAACTCAGGGAACCCAACAGGCTTGACAGACCTCTTGAGTGGGGTGAGGGTGAGGGGCTAGGACCTGACATAATCCATTCAGGGAACCCAACAGGGCTAACAGACCTCTTGAGTGGGGTGAGGGTGAGGGGCTAGGACCTGAATCAGGGAACCCAACAGGGGCGAGCAAGGCCATGAGGGGCTAGGACCTAGTATTGAGGTTACTCCCACGTGCTCTTGAGACTATAAAGGTTACACTTGGCATGGGGTAGATAAGACCTATGGCAGGCACCCCCAACCATGTTTTGGGTCCGCGGAGTACGATGTATCGTGTATATCACATGGAGTATGATGTACCGCGTGGTGGTTACTTGATTTGAGAAAGTCTGGCGGAGAACTAACCCACCTTCGTACCAGCATGATACCTCGCACACCGGGATCCATGTGGTCTGGGATGATATGTGACGATTGGCCAACGTAGTCACTTAAGATATAGTAACCTGTCTCCTTGTTTGATTTACTTACTGCCACATGATTTTTAAATCTCTAAGTGTGATTTGTAATTGTTTAAGGTAGACCCGAAAGAGGGGTCGAGCCTCGTGGATTTGATTTGTGAAATGAAAATGAGGTTGTGCTTGTGAATTGATGTGATGTGATTGTACGTGTTGAGAAAGAGTTTTATGACGTGGGTTTAAAAAGGAGGTTTCTTAATGAATTGCCCTTTTATGAATTTAAATGAGATTGAGCATGAGATGATTTATACATGATGTTTTTACCATGTTTTATATGCCAATGTACATGATTTTGATACATGATATATATGTATACTCATATGGCATAGTTTTATTCCTCATGCTCCTACCATAAATGATTTATGCATAACACTATTAGCATGTAGATAGAGTAGTTATCTACCATGCTTGCATTATTGCCTTACTGAGCGTGTGGTTGCTCATCCCTCTCTATTTTCCCCCTACAGAGCGTGCATAGTAGCCCAGTGAGGACTGAGGCGTGGTATTTTGGACTCCGCTGCATCTCCATCGCTTAGAGGTATATACACAGTGATTCTTTTTGTATCTAAACAATGTAAAAGCATAGTATTCTTTGAGTTGTAATTATGGGGGATGTAGATGTCAGTAAAACATGCTTTTGTATAAGTACAAGATTAAATGCAAATGTACGACATCATTTTATTTAACTGAGAATGAATGAGATGTGGTGTTTATTATTGACTCAAAGCCCAACAACATGTGGTGAGTTAGTTCACGACCGGGTAAGGTAACAGTAAAATGCGAAAATTCTTTAGTGATTTTCGATTAAAGAGAATGGAATTGGGTCGTGACAGAACCGGTTCAAACCGGTTCGGCCCACCTTTTCACTGACTCGGTCCGAACCTATTCAATGGCAAACCTTAGCGTTTTTCGCTCCGGTGGTCGGTCCTTCACCGATTTTTGCCTCCAGCAGGTCAGTGAGGCCTCGTGACGCTTGGGCTTGGCAGTGGTGTGCCTGAGCTGGTCGGAATGTGGCCAGTTTAGCCCTTTTCATTTTCGACGTCGCTACTCGATTTCTCCCTTCGTCGATCTTCATCTTTTTTCATGCCGTCGGTGACTATTCGGCCTCCCTGTGGCCGACGACGACGAGCTCTTCCTCCCTCCGATCGCTACTCTCTCTCCTCTTCTCTCTTTCTCTCATTCTCTCCCCCTTGTCTCTTCTCCTGTTCGATTTTTCATTCCTCTTTTAAACATGATGGTTCGTCGGATATTTCCCACCAACTTCACCTTTTCCTTTTTTTTTTTCATGTTACATCATCACCGTTCCCTATCCCATCATTACATTTTTACATCATTTCATTTCTTTTTATCTTTTTATTTGTCACGACCCAAATTACCTAAAATCACTACAAATTTTTTCGTTTTTCGATTATTATTTAATTCTTACCTTTCTCTCATCATGACCATCTTACCAAACAGTTGGGCTATGATTCAGTGTTAGTCACCTCTCACCTATTTACCATTCCATTTCCATAATCACATTCATATATCAAGATTTACTATGCTTTGACCTTAACTAATACATATACAACTGGATTTACTTAACCTTACATCCCCGACATCGTGTCCATTTACAGTAATGTCCATTTATATATTTAGATACAAAACCATACAAATGTATATACCTATCTCTCGATGGGAAGCAGCGGATACCAAGAATGCAAGTCCTCAGCCACTCACTAACTATTGCGAGTGCTCTGAAAAGATGGAAAAATAAGGGGGGTGAGCAAACCACACGCTCAGTAAGGCAATTATGCAAGTAAGTAGATAGCTCCACTATCTACATGCTCATAATGCCATGCCCTTAAAAATCCATTTCTTTTCATTAAAATCTCAAACACAAAATTATGAATACATCAATGACGTAGTTTATCAAAATTATTTGTGCATATAGAAACCATGTAATTCATGCATCAAAGGCATTTTATGTGACATCATTAAATCATACTTAGCATGAGGTAAATCAAGATCATGCGTCATTTCATGCCATGTAAAACAAATCATGCAAAACAATTCTTTTCATGAATTTATCATTAATGCATGGAAAACTCATTATGCTACTGCATTTAAATCATTTCATTAAAACTGCCGTATAAACTAACCCTTCTGGGTCAATCATCTCATAAAACAATTCATTAAAATTCATTATAAAACTTCGGTTATAAAACCACCCTCCTTTCAGGGTCACATATCATAAAATCCTCTAAAACATATATTAGCATAGTAGAAAATCATAAAATCGGGGGCCTGACCCCTCCCTTGGGGCTACCCTGGTCTATTGAGACCACAAGTTATATCATGTGAGATAAGTAGGTGACATCAGTAACAACGAGGACTATGGCCATAACCTAGTGATGTCACGACCCAAATTACCTAAAAATTAGAGTAATTTTTTTTGCTTTTTCATTTATTATTTAATTCTTACCTTTCTCTCATCGTGACCATCCTACAAACAGTTGGGCTATGATTCAGTGTTAGTCACCTCTCACTTATTTACCATTTCATTTCCATAATCACATTAACATATCAGAGTTTATTATCCTTTGACTTTAAATACATACACAATGGTATTTATAACTCTACATCCCTGACATCATACTCGTTTTACAGTACTGTGCATTACATATTTAGATACAAAACTATACAAATGTGTATACCTGTCTCTCGATGGGAAGCAGCGGATACCAAGAATGCAAGTCATCAGTCGCTCAATAACTATTGCGAGTGCTTTGAAAAGATGGGAAAATAAGGGGGTGAGCAAACCACACGCTCAGTAAGGCAATTTTGCAAGTAAGTAGATAGCTCCACTATCTATATGTCCATAATGCCATCCCCTTAAAATCCATTTCTTTTCATTAAAATATCAAGCACAAAATCATGTTTTTCATCATGACTTAATTTATAAACTGTTCATGCATATATAAATCATGCTACTTATGCATGAGTGGCATTTTATGTGACATCATTAAATCATACTTAGCATGAATTAAATCAAAATCATGCATTATTTCATGCGATATAAAACAAATCATGAGATACAATCCTTTCATGAATTTATCATTAAAGCATGGAAAACACATCATGCTACTGTATTCAAATCATTTCATTAAAACTACAGTATAAACTAACCCTTCCGGGTCAATCATCTCATAAAACAATTCATTAAAATTCATTATAAAACTTCAGTTATAAAACCACCCTTCTTTCAGGGTCACATATCATAAAATCATAAAATCGGGGGCCTGACCCCTACCTCGAGTCTACCCTAGTCTATCGACCAATAGTTATATCATGTTAGACAAGTAGGTGATTATATTAGTAACAACATAGGACTATGACCATAACCTCGTGATCCCTGGCAATACGGTACCTAGTGTTCAGGGTATCACACCTGAAACGGGAGGTGGGTCGTCTTACCCGACAGAACAGCATAAAACTAGGATTGCGAGGGCAATGCTTGCTGCCTCATGGCTAATGCCACTCCACTCAAACAATCCCCACGGTACAACGTACTCCGCGTGACATACACGGTACAACATACTACGTGAACCCAAGCTCAGTCAAGGGTGCCTGCAATAGGTTTTATCCACCCATATCATCTCTGTCTCAGTATGCACGTGTGAGCATATCATCTCACTGTGACACACAGTCTACAGGAGGCTCCAACACGGCTATATGCATGTAATATAAATCCCTGTGTGAGCAAAGCTCTAGCACAGCTTCATGCATATTCATGATATTAGAAAATCTCGTGCGAGTAAAGCTCTAGCACGGTGTCATAGAAATCAGTAAAATCTGCGTACGAGTAACACTCCAGTACGACTTAAAAATGAATGAGTTATAAATCCATATAAAACTTTGTACGAGCAACGCTCCAGCACGAATGAATGATCCAGTAAATCAAATCTCATGCGAGTTACACTCCAGCACGACTTTATGCATAAATAAATCAAATCTCGTGCGAGTTACACTCCAGCACGATTTTATGCAAATTTCATATCAAAACAGGATGGAAGCTAAGCTCCAGCACCTTTTTATGCATATCAAATCATAAAACTAGTGCGAGAAATCGCTCCAGCACTTTTTTATGCATATCATGTCAAAAACGTTCAAAATCGTCAAAACAGTCAAAACAAAGTGCGAGCTAGGCTCCAGCAACTCTTATGCATATCAAATCATAAAATCAGTGCGAGCAACCACTCTAGCACATTTTATGCATATCATGTCACACAAATCGGTGCGATCCACCGCTCTAGCACATTTTATGCACATTCACAAACTCAGATATAGTGCGAACTATATGCCAGCACTATCTATTTCCATATAAATTTGATAGTTGGCCGTTTTCCAAAGAAATTTCATTTAAATATAAACAACACCTACGTAGTGTTATCTTGTGAAATTTATGCAATTACTGGCCAATCTATCGATTTACTTTGATTAAAACCAATAAAATCTCTTAATTCAGAAAATTCCTTAAATCATGCATTTCATGCATGTCATGCTTTCACCATCCTCAGGTGACCTTCCCTCAATATGGGTAAAATAGACTTTTACCTAATTCGAGTCCTTAAATCTTTAAACTATTTTTAGGACCTTTGTATAATATTCAGTGTATACAAAAACTATTAAAATACGTGTAGCTACCTCTAGCTACTCACACAATTTCCTTACCTCATTTTCTGTACAGTCTGACCTTTTCTACTGATGTCTCGTCATGCAGTCTGATTTGCTCTCAATCAAATCTCTGGAACTGCATATAAATATACATCAGGTCAAATAAAATACAATAAATTGTAATTCATATTTTTTGGGCTTAAATTTAAATCATTAGGCTCGTTTACCCATATTGGGCTCGATTGCACCATAATGGGCCTTAATCGGCCTTAAGCTCGTTTTCCACTGACTATTCACATTATCAAGGCCTATTGGGCTCATTGGGCCCATTAGTATTTATTGAGCCTCGTTCTAAACTCTCGAATAGCTTATTTAATTATTTACGACAATTTATCCCAATTTCAGAATATAATTCATTTTATGCGAAAATTTAATCCGTAATTTATGCGATAAATTCTAATACGCATAACGATGTAAAATTATCTTAAATAAGGGTTACTTACCCGTAATTCCATGATAGTACTACATCGAAGCTGTTTTGAGCTCTCGTTCTATGTCAATTGTCGAGTTACACAATTAAATATTTTTTTGGGGTGAACTTTCAGTCGAATATTAATTAAATTAAATATTTCAAAATTTAAATCGGTCAATTCGACTGCTTACCGACTTACCCATAGCTCGATTGCATCATTGGAATTTTTCCCAATTTTTCCTCTTTTCCTTTTCCACCTTTTTTTTCTTTTCTTTTCTTTTGGGCTGAACCGGTTCGATCCGGTTCAACCTGGTTCAGACCGCCGGTTCAGTGCCTTGCCAGTCGGTTCTCCACTGGTTTCCATCGCCAATGGCTCTGCGGGGTCGTCCGATGCACGAATCTACCCTCGATTTCGCCCGAGGTGGCCGAAAAGTGGCCGGTCCGGCCATTTTCCCTTCCGGCGTGGGTATCGTTTCTGTTTTTTGCCGTTTTTCGACGCTGGCCGTCGTTCTACCGGCCAAGGATGCCACCAATCGACTGGTCTTCCTATGGCAGTCCCTCAGCTGGCGGTGGCCGGGCCTAGATCGGCGTCGGTCACCGGTTCCTCTTTTCTCCCTTTTCGGTTTCTCTCGATTTCTTTGTCTCTCCTTTCGCCGGTCACCGTTCCTCCGAGCTGGTGGTGCCAACAGTGGCTCGTGCTCACCCGCTTCCGGCCAGCTCGCCTGGGCCCGACGTCGGTCGCCTCCATTAGGTGGGTTATGCTTTATTTTTTTCTTTCTTCAGAAAATCGCGAAACACGATTTTCTATTTTTTTTATTATTTATTTTTATTATTATTTAAATCAATATTTTATTATTAAAAATCCAAAATATCTGAAAAAATTTCATATTAAATTTATTTAATCCGTAAATGAATTTATCAATCCGATTTTACATTTTGATATATTTTTCGATTATTTTTGGGATAATTTCCCGAGGTGAAAATTCTGATTAATTCCAATAAATTCATATCTTGATCAATTAAACTCGAAATTTAATTATTTCTTCGTTATTGATCAAGATTTCTCAATCCCATGTTTTTAATTAAATTTTTTTATCCCGATTAATATCGAATTTTGGTCTTTTGACCGTTTTACCCTTGCACGTGTTTGAAAATTCCATTTCAATCCTTTTGCATTTTTAAATGCACTCGAAAATTTCTATTCATTCCCTTTTTGCTCTCACGATAAAATCGGGTCTTACAAGTGATCCCTGGCAACACGGTACCTAGTGTGCGTGGTATCACACCTGAAACGGGAGGTGGGTCAATCCTACCCGCCAGAACAGTATAATATCAGGATTGCGAGGGCAAGGCTTGCTGCCTCGTGGCTAATGCTACTCCACTCCAACAATCCACACGGTACAGCGTACTCCGCGTGACATACACAGTATAACGTACTCCGTGAACCCAAGCTCAGTCAAGGGTTCCTGCAATACGTCTTATCTTCCCATACCATCTCTGTCTCAGTATGCACGTGTAGGCATATCATCTTACTGTGACACACAGTCTACAGGAGGCTCCAACACGGCTATATGCATGTCATATAATTCCCTGTGTGAGCGAAGCTCTAGCACGGCTCCATGCATATTCATGATATCAAAAAATCTCGTGCGAACGAAGCTCTTGCACGATGTCATAAAAATTAGTAAAATCTACGTACGAGTAGTACTCCAGTACGTCTTTAAAGTGAGTTATAAATCCATATAAACTCACGTGCGAGCCATACTCTAGCACGAATGAATGCTCAAGTAAATCAAAACTTTGTACGAGCAACGCTCCAGTACGGCTTTATACATAAATACATCAAATCTCGTGCGAGTTACACTCCAGCACGGCTTTTATACAGTATCATATCAAAACAGGATGCGAGCTAAGCTCCAACACCTCTCATGCATGTCAAATCATTAAAACTAGTGCGAGCAATCGCTCCAGCACCATTTTATGCATATCACGTCAAAACAGTCAAAACCGTCAAAACAGTCAAAACAGGGTGCGAGCTAGGCTCTAACACCTCTCACGCATTTCACAATAATAAAAATCAGTGCGAGCAACCGGTCTAGCACATTTCATGCATATGATGTCACACAAGTCAGTGCGAGCAACCGCTCAAGCACATTTGCACATTTATGCACACTCACAAATGTAGATATAGTGCGAGCTATGTGCTAGCACTATCTGTTTTCATATAAACTTGATAGTTGACCCGTTTTTCAAAGAAATTTCATTTAAATCTAAATAACACTTACGTAGTGTTATCTTGTGAAATTTATGCAATTATTGGCCAATATACTGATTTGCTTTGAAGAAAATTCCTTAAATCAGAAAATTCCTTAAATCATGCATTTCATGCATGTCATGCTTTCACCATCCTTAGGTGAACTTCCCTCAATATGGGTAAAATAGTCTTTACCTATTTTGAGTCCTTAAAATCTTTAAACCAGTTTTAGGACCTTTATACAATATCAGTGTACACATACATATTCAGTGTATACAAAAGCTATTTAAAGTACGCGTAGCTACCTCTAGCTACTCACACAATTCCTTTACTTCATTTTTTGTACAGTCTGACCTTTCCACTGATGACTCATCACGCAGTTCGATTTGCTCCCAATGCAATCTCCGAAACTGCGGATAAATGTTCATCAGGTCAAATACAATACAATTAATTGTATTTCATATTTTTTGGGCTTAATCTAAATCATTGGGCCCGTTTACCCATATTGGGCCCGATTGTACCTTAATGGGCCTTAATCGACCTTAAGCTCATTTTTCACATACTATTCACATTACCAAGGTCGATTGGGCTCATTGGGCCCATCAGTATTTATTGAGCCTCATTCTAAACTCTCGAATAACTTAATGAATTATTTACGACAATATATCTCTAATTCCAGAATTTAATTCATTTAATGAGGAAATTAAATCTGTAATTTATGTGATAATTTATAACACGCATAACGATGTAAAATTATCGTAAATAAGGGTTACCTACCCGAGATTTCATGATAATATGCAAATCGAGGTTGCTCGAGCTCTCGTTCTATATCAATTGTCGAGCTACAAAATTAAATATTTTTTCGGGTAAACTTTCAGTCTAATACTAATCAAATGAAATATTCTGAAATTTAAATCGATCAATTTCGACTGCTTACTGACTTACTCGTAACTCGATTGCATCACTGGGATTTTTTCTAATTTTCCTCTTTTTCTTTTTCCTTTTTTTATTCTTTTTCCTTTTCTTTTTGGCTAAACCGGTTAAGTCCGGTTCAACCCGATTCAGACCGATTCAGTCCAACCGATTCAGTCCAGTTCGGCCAGTTCAGTGCTTTACCAGTCGGTTCTCCACTGGCTTCCGTCACCAGGAGCTTCGCGGGGTCATCTGGTGCACGGATCTGGGGTCGGTTTCGTCATGGCTGGTCAAAAATTGGCTGATCCGACTTGTTCTCTCCTCACCGTCGGTGCCATTTCTTTCTACCTCCGTTTTCGGCGCTGTCCGCCGTTCTATCGGCCGATTCAACCGCTGATCGGCCAGTCTTGGTGTGGCGCTCCTTCGGCTAGCGGTGGCCGGGCCTAGATTGGCGCCGATCACCGGATCTCCTTTCTCCCTCTCTAGGTTTTCTCTCTTTCTCGCCATTCGCCGCCGTTCGTCGGTTCCTTCGTCCTCTGGTGCCGGTGGTGGCCGCCTCTCGGCTGGCTCCCTCGGTGGCTGTCATGCCCCGCTTTTGGGAACCCTTCTATCCATACATTCTCTACTACGGTTGGGCTGTGAGAAGATGCAATTACTAAAAATTCATTCATTTACAGCGGAATATTTAAAGCTTTAATTCACACTCCCAGGTGTGTGTGTAAATACACAAAATTAATTGTATAAATACCATGTGCTTACATATCATCCCCATAATACTGTTTACAATTCCAAGATATAACTGTGCGATACAATATATTAGATACAAAATACTCGCGTATACAAATCTTATACCTTTGCGGATTGTGGGAGCTGTTAAACACAAAAGATCTAGAGATCACCGCTCTCTTACTTCTCAGTACCTGGAGGGGGAAAATAGTGGGATGAGCAAACCACAGCTCAGTAAGGAAATGTATGCTAGCAGGTAGATATCGTACTACCTACATAGCCCATACATGCATAAACCAAAACCATGTTTTCGTTATAAATGGAAATATCATACGAACAATGCATTTAAACACATGTTTCTCAATAGCATTTTCATGTAAATCAAATGTCAAACTTCCATTTAAAACATGCTCATAAATAGTGCCCTCACGGCACGAATGTGAAATTAGAGATTTATCAAAAACACGAAATCTCTTTCACTTCTCAAATCATTCTTTCTCGCAAATCTCTTTCTTTTCTGAGATTGTCTCTGTTTCTCGAATCTCTGAGACAGGCATGGAATTTTCGGCAGTCAAATATCCACGACTTATGGCCATAGTCAGTGATCCCAGGCCTCACTGATCAGGTGTGCACAGGGTATCACTTCGCCTGAAGGGGGATGGGTTAATCCTACCCTCCGGCTCATCTCAATCCACCTCATCTCCACGTATACTCACGGTGAAGATACGTCATGTGTCATCTACGCGATACTCGTACTCACGTGCACCCAGCACGGTACATAGTATACCAACGGGTGACTACACTATTCTACGTACGACTGTGGACCCAAGTCCATACTCCAACTCCGATGGACTTTTCATCCTAAACCATGTCTCATATACCAGGCGAGCAAGCAGCGTGACACACAGTCAACGCAAAGCTCCAGCGCGGTACGATCTATCGTTAAGGCCCAGCCCGTTCAAATGGCCATCGGCTGGTATCCCCTTGGGTCCCAAACCCCCAAGTTTACCTCAACTCAACAAAACAGGTGCGAGCAAAGTTCTCGCACTTTCTCAAAACCATCGTGCGAGTTAAACTCCAACACGATACATCAAGGCATTAAAACTGGTGTGAGCTAGCGCTTCAACACCAAATCTCATCTCAAAACTGATAGATGGCTATTTTATCTTTTAAAACTCAAAACACGTTTATTCATACAGCATGACTCTTCATGCTAAAACATGTAAAATTAGCCAACCTATCATCAACATTTCTCAGTCATCAATAATAATATAAAATTGAGAATATCATTGAAAACATGCATATCATGCTATTTCCTTACCCTATCCCATTTCTCAATACATATATACATCATAGTACTTTTCATACTTCCACATCATTTCATAGAATTATAATATCGTACTAGTTCTAGCGATATATCTACGAAATTGCCGTAAAATACGTACGAACATCTCTATAGCTAACACACAGTCCCTTACCTCGTTTTACTTGTGTGCAACTATCCGCCTTTATGCTTCTCGCATTCTCATCTCGACTTGCTCCGACGTATCATCTGAAACTGAAATTCATCCATCAACATTTGAGTTAATGTTTCTAACTCTTATTCAACTAAGCATTTATCAAATGCCTTAATTACACATTTTTACCCTTTGTGGTAAATCTCACAATTTTATCCCAATATCAACATGTCCAAATCATTCTCACAACATGTTCCTCCACTCAAGATATCTCATTCATCATAAACACTTCCACTCTCGACTTTCTCACACTTGACTATTTTCAAGTTATATTCATTTCATACCATTCTAGGTAGTTCTATCATGTCTATGCATACTAACCATTTCCCATATCAATATCCAAACAAATGTACTTGGGTATTTGCATTAGAAACTTACCTCATTAGATTTCCTCTTGCTCCAATTAGGATTGCCCTTTATTTCTTCAATCCATCAAATGGGGAAATGCCTCTAGACTATGTTGTTCTTCTTTTTGTTGTGAACAACTTTGTCTCTAATAGACTCTCCTTAAATCTCACTGAAAATGGCTGGATTTAGGGGTGAGAAAGCTAGGTTTTTTGTTGAAATGGAAAGGAAATGGTTTATCCTGAAATTTTGATGATCCAACTGCTCCCATTTATAGTTTTGACTTGATGAGATTGATCTTCCTTGGGTGGACATCGATCTGTTCCTCTAAAATCCCTCTTTTCTAAGACATTTTAAAGGGAGAAGATCGATCTGTCGAGACTGGAGATCGATCTGCTGTCAAACAGAAGCTTAAGGAGATCGATCTAGTCTTATGGGAGATCGATCTGCTTCCAACCCGAGAGCTAAGGAGATCGATCTGCTTCCTTTGGAGATCGATCTGTTCCCTTCCATTTCTCACATAAGAGCATTCTGGCTCTCCCAGATCGATCTCTCATCCTATGAGATCGATCTGGCCTTCACAGATTCCAGATTTTCTTGCAGTTTTTCTGCAACAACCCTTACCAAACACCCTTAATTTGCTACCATGATCATTTCCTCATTCATTCATCTTTGAGACTTGAAAATGGGATCCATCCTCACTACATACACATTAAAACTTGTGTAGAATCTTTGTATGACCAAATATATACGATATTACTCGAATGGAAATATACACTTATGTAAATCTTTCCTTCCATTTTACTATACTACTCATATTCCATTTCGATCACATTCTTCTCGTGTTCAAGTTTATTTCTTCCTACTCATTCATAATGCAACTTGTATGTATAATCACAATTCTTATTACAAGTGCGTACATAATCTTATAAACTTACATTGCATATACTTCACATTACAATACATCATCTTACGTATGATTTTATTTACATTCCCATGTTCCTATATACAGCTATACATATACAGGGTCTCACATTCTCCCCCACTTAGAGAATTTGGTCCTCCAAATTAGAACCAATTTAATCCGTGAATAACTCGGGATACTTTTCCCGCATCAAACTTTCCAGTTCCCATGTGGCCTCTTCCATAGTGTGATGTTGCCATAAAACTTTAACCAATGAAATCGTCTTGCTCCGCAACACCTTCTCTTTCCTGTCCAACACCCTGATCGGTCTCTCGACATACGACATATCTTTCTTGAGCTCCAACGGCTCATAACTAATTACATGTGTCGGATCCGGGTAGTACTTCCGAAGCATAGAAACGTGGAAGACATTGTGGACTTCTGCTAGCTCAGGTGGTAAGGCTAGCCTATATGCTCCTTCTCCCACTCTATCCAAAATCTCGAAGGGACCAATGTAACGAGGACTTAATTTTCCTTTCTTCCCAAACCTCATTATTCCCTTAGAAGGAGATACTTTCAAAAATACGGACTCGCCAACATCAAACTCAAGTGGTCTCCGTCTCCTGTCAGCGTAGCTCTTTTGTCGACTTGGAGCTGTTCGCAACCTCTCGCATATTATCTGAACATCCTCGGAGGCTTGCTTAACCAAATCGGGAGCGAGCAATTATCTGTCACCAACTTCTTCCCAACCAATGGGCGATCGGCATCTACGACCGTATAGTGCCTCATAAGGGGCCATACCAATACTTGAGTGATGACTATTATTGTAGGCGAACTCAATCAATGGCAAGTGATCGTCCCATGAGCCTCTAAAATCCAGCACACACGCTCTCAACATATCCTCCAGGGTCTGTATAGTCCTCTCTGACTGACCATCTGTCTGAGGATGAAAAGCGGTGCTAAAACTCGAC
Organism: Firmiana major; assembly: GCA_033439115.1. Lineage (NCBI taxonomy): Eukaryota > Viridiplantae > Streptophyta > Magnoliopsida > Malvales > Malvaceae > Firmiana > Firmiana major. Next base: position 38,656,951 of record CM065909.1, read on the forward strand.
TGGGTCCCCATCGCTTCCTGGAAATGTCCCCAAAAGTGGGAAGTGAAGCGGGCATCCCGATCAGAAACAACACTCACTGGGATTCCGTGCAATCTCACTATTTCTCGCACATACAGGTTCGCCAGTGCACTCAATGTATCTGTAGATCTCATGGCTAAGAAATGTGCCGATTTCGTTAACCGATCCACTATCAGCCATATCGCATCATGGTTCTTACGGGTTCTCGGTAACCCCATCACAAAATCCATGGTGACATGCTCCCACTTCCATGTTGGTATCGATAGAGGTTGTAATAATCCTCCTGGTTTCTGATGTTCGACTTTTACTTACTGACAAATGAGACATCTAGCGACATACTCAGCTATATCTCTCTTCATTCCAGACCACCAATATGCTTTTCAGAGATTTTGATACATCTTACTACTCCCCGGGTGTATCGTGTATCTCGACGAGTGTGCCTCTGATAAGATCAGCTTTCTCAGCTCTACATCCTTAGGAACACATATTCTATCTCTAAACCTTAGTATTCCATCTGGACTCAATATAAAATCGGTACCCTTCCCTTTTCGAAGTTGGCTAATCATCTCAATACACCATTGATCAATTTGCTGAGCTTGTTGGATTCTCTCAATCAACTCCGGTTCTAATCTCAAGCTAGCAATAATCCCATAGCTGCCAATCTCAGGTAGGGTCATATCCAGACTAAGGTTCGTGAATTGTTCCAACAACTCGTGGTCTCTAACCATCATATGAGATACCAACCCGAGACTCTTCCGACTCAATGCATCGGCAACCACATTTGCCTTTCCCGGGTGGTATAAGATCTCACAATCATAGTCCTTGAGGAGTTCCAACCACCTCCTCTGTCTCATGTTTAACTCCTTTTGTGAGAATAGATGTTTCAGACTCTTATGATCCGTAAAGATCTGAAATCTCTCACCATATAAGTAGTGGCGCCATATCTTCAACGCAAACACTACAGCCACCAACTCCAAATCGTGAGTGGGGTAGTTCTTCTCATGATCTTTCAACTGTCTAGATCCATAAGCTACTACCCTTCCATCTTGCATCAAAACACAGCCTAGTCCTTGATGCGAAGCATCTGTATACACCGAGTAATTTCCTGAACTGTTAGGGATGACAAGAACTGGCGCGGTAGTTAATCTGCGCTTAAGTTCCTGAAAACTCCTCTCACAAGCTTCATCCCATGAAAAATCCACACTCTTTCTCGTAAGACGTGTCAATGGAGCAGCTAATCTAGAGAAACCTTTTACAAATATCCTGTAGTAACCAGCCAAACCCAGAAAACTTCTGATCTCTGTGACTGTCCTAGGTTGTTCCCACTGAACAACTGCCTCAATCTTGGATGAATCTACTGACACCCCATCCTTCGATATAACATGGCTTAGAAAAGAAATCTGTTCTAGCCAAAAGTCACATTTGTTAAGCTTGGCATATAACCTTCTCTCTCGGAGGGTTTGCAAAATAATCCTTAAGTGCTGCTCATGCTCTTCTCTGGACCTTGAATACACCAATATATCATCAATGAAGATAATTACGAATTGGTCCAGGTATGGCTTGAATACTTCGTTCATTAGAGCCATAAAAGCTGCCGGCGCATTGGTCAACCCAAAAGGCATCACTAAGAATTCGTAATGGCCATAGCGGGTACGAAATGCTGTCTTGGGCACATCCTCCTTCCGAATCTTCAATTGATGATACCCAGACCTCAGATCTATCTTGGAGAAGATCTGTGCTCCCCGAAGCTGATCCAATAAATCGTCAATGTGTGGCAAGGGGTACTTATTCTTGATGGTAGCCTTGTTTAACATCCGATAGTCAATGCACAACCTGAGGCTCCCATCTCTCTTCTTCACAAACAACACCGGGGCTCCCCATGGTGAGACGCTCGGTCTTATGAACCCCTTCTCTAACAACTCTTGCAGCTGTTTCCTTAATTCCTCTAACTCAACTGGAGCCATCCTATATGGTGACTTCGATATTGGTTCGGTTCCAGGCGTCAAGTCTATACCGAATTCTGTTTCTCTATCAGGTGGTAATCCTGGTAGATCGTCTGGAAAGACATCAGGGAATTCTCTGACCACTAAGATGTCCTCCATATCCGGATGTGCTTTGTTCAAATCCACCACATAAGCAACAAAACCTTCAAAACAATACTCAAGCCATTTATACCAAAGTACTTTACTTAACACAAAATTTAAGATTTCATTTCTTCTCTTAAAATCTTACAACACATTCTTCAGGTAGAGAAAACTTAATGGACTTAGAACGACAGTTTATGACAGCATGATTGGCGGCTAACCAATCCATTCCCAAAATTACATCAATGTCATACATATTCAACAAAATCAAGTTGGCTGTCATGCACTTATCTCCCACCCTCACTTTACAATCTTTATACACTTGTTCAACTAATTGGCTAACTCTCATTGGAGTACTTATTAGTAAAGTCCTACTCAAGTATGTGGGTTCTACAAAACCTTTTAACTTAGATGCACATGCAGGTGATATGAAGGAATGCGTAGCGCCAGAATCAAATAAAGCAATAACCTCCAAATTGAAAATCAAGATTGTACCTTTTATCACTTCAGAAGAGGTATCAGCCGATGCCTGGTCTATCGCATACACCCTGCCTTGACCCACAACTTGTTTTCCTTTTTCTTCAGCCGAGGCTTTCTTTCTTGCAGGAGGTGCAACTGTAGGAACCCTCTCTGGCTCTTTACCCCTCTGTGGAATTGCCTCAACTATCTCCGGGCACTCTCTGGCATAGTGTCCAAATTTACCACATCTGAAACATCGGGTACCCTGAAGATGACATGGCCTACCACCATGGTATCGACCGCATAACCTACACTGATCTGTAGTCGGTCGGGGTCCACCAATCACTATACCCCTAGCTGGTGTCTGAGTCGGAGGCATAAAAGGTCTAGCAACCTTTTTCTGGAACTCATCTACCTCTCTCCGACATTTACTCATGAATTTTCGACCAAATTTGGCACTCTTGCCATCTCCCAACTTCCTCGGTCCCTTGTCCTTACCCCAACTAAACTCAGAAATCTGCAAGTCATAATCTTGCTCGCATAACTGGGCTCGTCGCACAGCCTCTCTATATGTAGCGACATCAAATGGGGCCAACTTCGCTCGGATCGAAGGCCTCAGTCCATCTACAAATCTACAGACTCTAATAGCCTCGCTCCTGATCGAGTCCGGATCATATCTACCCAGTGAAGTGAATCGTGACTCGTACTCATCAACTGTTCGATTCCCTTGAGTCAGATTCAGAAATTCCATCTGTAGTCTCCGTCGAGCAGTATCGGGGATGTATTGCTCTCTGAAAACGTCCAAGAACATATCCCAAGTGATAACCATTCCTTGAGCTCTTAACATCGGCCTAGTGGACTTCCACCAGTGCTCTGCTTCGCCTCTCAATACAAAGGCCGCAAGCGCTACTCTCTCCGTAGCTGAACATCTACAGAAGTCGAATAACTTCTCCATTTGACTGATCCAGTCCTCAGCCACCGTCGGATCCTTTATCCCTGCTAAACGAAGGAGGCTTAAAGTCCATAAAGTGCCTCAATCTTTCCATATCACAATCATACCCATACCCCAAATCATCATCATGCTGATGTGGGGCTACCGGAGGAGGTACCGGTCGAATATGAGGTTCCCGTGGCCTAGCCGGTTCAGCTTGCGCAGGTGCAACATTCTCAGGTTCAGTTGCAGCTGCTGGGGGATTCGGTGCAGCCTGTCCCACTGTACCAGGTGTACCCTCAAACCTAGCCATGATCTGACCCATCATGGTCATCATCGTGCGCATGTCTTCCTCCAATCGAGTTATTCGAGGATCAGAAGCCTCTATCTGTTCCTGGGGCTCATGACTAGAGGATGATCTGCTGTGCCTCTCAGTCCTGTCATTTTACCCTCGAGCTCTCGAGCTCTCTCCCCTCTTGCGGTGTCTCTCAGGCATAACTCACTAGCCTGATAACTTTCCTGCGTTATAACAAACATTTAATTCACTACCAGCTCCGCACACACATTTGTATCTAAATATCGCAGTAACTTGGGGATGTATGTTTTCTTAGTCCTAAACATCAACTCACATCAGACCAACCATGCTCTGATACCAAACCTGTCATGCCCCGCTTTTGGGAACCCTTCTATCCATACATTCTCTACTACGGTTGGGCTGTGAGAAGATGCAATTACTAAAAATTCATTCATTTACAACGGAATATTTAAAGCTTTAATTCACACTCCCAGGTGTGTGTGTAAATACACAAAATTAATTGTATAAATACCATGTGCTTACATATCATCCCCATAATACTATTTACAATTCCAAGATATAACTGTGCGATACAATATATTAGATACAAAATACTCGCGTATACAAATCTTATACCTTTGCGGATTGTGGGAGCTGTTAAACACAAAAGATCTAGAGATCACCGCTCTCTTACTTCTCAGTACCTGGAGGGGGAAAATAGTGGGATGAGCAAACCACAGCTCAGTAAGGAAATGTATGCTAGCAGGTAGATATCGTACTACCTACATAGCCCATGAATGCATAAACCAAAACCATGTTTTCGTTATAAATGGAAATATCATACGAACAATGCATTTAAACACATGTTTCTCAATAGCATTTTCGTGTAAATCAAATGTCAAACTTCCATTTAAAACATGCTCATAAATAGTGCCCTCACGGCACGAATGTGAAATTAGAGATTTATCAAAAACACGAAATCTCTTTCACTTCTCAAATCATTCTTTCTCGCAAATCTTTCTTTTCTGAGATTGTCTCTGTTTCTCGAATCTCTGAGACAGGCATGGAATTTTCGGCAATCAAATATCCACGACTTATGGCCATAGTCAGTGATCCCAGGCCTCACTGATCAGGTGTGCACAGGGTATCACTTCGCCTGAAGGGGGATGGGTCAGTCCTACCCTCCGGCTCATCTCAATCCACCTCATCTCCTCGTATACTCACGGTGAAGATACGTCGTGTGTCATCTACACGATAATCGTACTCACGTGCACCCAGCACGGTACATAGTATACCAACGGGTGACTACACTATTCTACGTACGACCGTGGACCCAAGTCCATACTCCAACTCCGATGGACTTTTCATCCTAAACCATGTCTCATATACCAGGCGAGCAAGCAGCGTGACACACAGTCAACGCAAAGCTCCAGCGCGGTACGATCTATCGTTAAGGCCCAGCCCGTTCAAATGGCCGTCGGCCGGTATCCCCTTGGGTCCCAGACCCCCAGGTTTACCTCAACTCAACAAAATGGGTGCGAGCAAAGTTCTCGCACTTTCTCAAAACCATCGTGCGAGTTAAACTCCAACACGATACATCAAGGCATTAAAACGGGTGTGAGCTAGCGCTTCAACACCAAATCTCATCTCAAAACTGATAGATGGCTATTTTCTCTTTTAAAACTCAAAACACGTTTATTCATACAGCATGACTCTTCATGCTAAAACATGTAAAATTAGCCAACCTATCATCAACATTTCTCAATCATCAATAACAATATAAAATTGAGAATATCATTGAAAACATGCATATCATGCTATTTCCTTACCCTATCCCATTTCTCAATACATATATACATCATAGTACTTTTCATACTTCCACATCATTTCATAGAATTATAATATCGTACTAGTTCTAGCGATATATCTACGAAATTGCCATAAAATACGTACGAACATCTCTATAGCTAACACACAGTCCCTTACCTCGTTTTACTTGTGTGCAACTATCCGCCTTTATGCTTCTCGCGTTCTCATCTCGACTTGCTCCGACGTATCATCCGAAACTGAAATTCATCCATCAACATTTGAGTTAATGTTTCTAACTCTTATTCAACTAAGCATTTATCAAATGCCTTAATTACACATTTTTACCCTTTGTGGTAAATCTCACAATTTTATCCCAATATCAACATGTCCAAATCATTCTCACAACATGTTCCTCCACTCAAGATATCTCATTCATCATAAACACTTCCACTCTCCACTTTCTCACACTTGACTATTTCCAAGTTATATTCATTTCATACCATTCTAGGTAGTTCTATCATGTCTATGCATACTAACCATTTCCCATATCAATATCCAAACAAATGTACTTGGGTATTTGCATTAGAAACTTACTTCATTGGATTTCCTCTTGCTCCAATTAGGATTGCCCTTTATTTCTTCAATCCATCAAATGGGGAAATGCCTCTAGACTATGTTGTTCTTCTTTTTGTTGTGAACAACTTTGTCTCTAATAGACTCTCCTTAAATCTCACTGAAAATGGCTGGATTTAGGGGTGAGAAAGCTAGGTTTTTGTGTTGAAGTGGACAGGAAATGGTTTATCCCGAAATTCTGATGATCCAACTGCTCCCATTTATAGTTTTGACTTGATGAGATCGATCTTCCTTGGGTGGAGATCGATCTGTTCCTCTAAAATCCCTCTTTTCTAAGACATTTTAAAGGCAGGAGATCGATCTGTCGAGACTGAAGATCGATCTGCTGTCAAACAGAAGCTTAAGGAGATCGATCTGGTCTTATGGGAGATCGATCTGCTTCCAACCCGAGAGCTAAGGAGATCGATCTGCTTCCTTTGGAGATCGATCTGTTCCCTTCCATTTCTCACATAAGAGCATTCTGGCTCTCCCAGATCGATCTCTCATCCTATGAGATCGATCTGGCCTTCACAGATTCCAGATTTTCTTGCAGTTTTTGTCCAACAACCCTTACCAAACACCCTTAATTTGCTACCATGATCATTTTCTCATTCATTCATCTTTGAGACTTGAAAATGGGATCCATCCTCACTACATACACATTAAAACTTGTGTAGAATCTTTGTATGACCAAATATATACGATATTACTCGAATGGAAATATACACTTATGTAAATCTTTCCTTCCATTTTACTATACTACTCATATTCCATTTCGATCACATTCTTCTCGTGTTCAAGTTTATTTCTTCCTACTCATTCATAATGCAACTTGTATGTATAATCACAATTCTTATTACAAGTGCGTACATAATCTTATAAACTTACATTGCATATACTTCACATTACAATACATCATCTTACGTATGATTTTATTTACATTCCCATGTTCCTATATACAGCTATACATATACGGGGTCTCACAGTGGCTCCCAGTCGCCGGTGGTCTCCGTCCATCGATGGAGGCAGAGGCCTCGGTTTTTTGCTTATTTTCATTCTTCAGTTTTGGCATTTCGTGAATATATATATTTTTTTCATTTATTTATAATTAAATTTTATTATTATTTAAATCCTTATTATATTATTTAAAATCCCAAAAATATCTAAAAAAAATTCTATTTTATTCATTTAATCTTTAAATGAATTTCTCAGTATTATTTCATCTTTTCGATATATTTTTCGATTATTTTCGGGATAATTTCCCTAGGTGAAAATTTCGATTTATTCCAATAAATTCTTATCTTGATCAATTTAATCCAAAATTTAATTATTTCTTCGATATTGATAAGATTTCTCAATCCCATATTCTTAATTAAATTTTCTTGTCATGATAAATATCGAATTTTAGTTTTTTGACCATTTTACCCTTACACGTGTTCGAGACTACTATTTCAATCCTTCATTTGATCTTTTCTTATTTCGTGTTTTAAATAAAATCGGATCTTACAATCTCCCCCACTTAAGAAATTTGATCCTCCAAATTAGAACCAAGTCAAATGGGTCATAAGTAACTCCGATTACGTCTATCGCATCATACTCTTTAATTCTCATGTAACTTTTTTCAGAGTGTAATACTACCAACAGACTTGACTAAGGAGATCATCTTAAACCTTAACACTTTCTCCTCCCGTCTAATAACTGAATCCTTTTTTCCAACATACATTACACTTTCATTGATCTAAGCTGTTGGAGCTCATATCCGATCACATATGCTGGGTCTGGATGTATTTTCGAATCATCAAAAGATGGGACACATTGTGGATGCCTGCTAATTCAGGTGGTAACAACAATCTACAGGCTTTATCTCCCACTTAGTCCAATCTCTCAAAGGATTCTGTCTAACGAAACTCAATTTGCCTTCTTTCCGAATCTTGTTATATCCTTACGCTATGTTCTAAGGGCATGTAACTTCCAACAATACTAATTTACACTCGGTGAATTCCAATGGTTTTCTGTCTTTTGTCAACATAGCTTTTCGTTCTGCTCTAAGGTGTTCTTAATCTCTCATAATTCAACTGAACATCCTCAAAGGTTTATCTTACCAATTCGGGAACAATTCTCTATTTGTTACCCACTTTTCTTATCCAAATCGGGAAACAACTCCCTACGGCCATACAATGCCTCATATAAAGTCATCCTGATACTCAAGTGACAACTGTAATTATTGACGAATTCGATTTGTAACAACTGATCATCCCAGGAGCTAATAAAATCAATGGCACATGCTTTCATCGTATCCTCCAGAACCTGTACAGTCCTTTCTGACTGACTATTTGTCTGAGGACAAAAGCTGTGCTAATACTCAATCGGGCTCCCATTTTCGTGTCGATATAGGTAGAGGCTGCAATAATCCTGTAGACTTCTCATACTCTACCTTACTCCACTGACAAACGAGACACTTTTCCACAATCTCTACAATGTCTTTTTTTTTTATATCTGACCACCAATACCCTTTTCAGAGATTCTGATATATTTATTACTTCCCGGATGCACTATATATCCAGAAGAGTGAGCTTCTAACAATAACACTATCTCAGTAACTATGGTCTTGGGGAGCACTTATACTATCTCTGAACCTCTGTAAGTCATCTTCACTCACTGTGAACTCTGTCACTATACCGTTCTGAATCTGACCCACACTATCGACAACATGTGGATCATCACGCTAAGCCTAGCAAATTCGGTCACTCAAATTCGGCTCTAACCTCAGGCTAGCTGTCACACAATCACAGTCATCATCAAAAGGGATCACATCACTACTGAGGCTCACAACTACTCTAGCAGCTCATGCTTCTTGACCATCATATGTGATACCATCCCGAGGTTCTTTCTCTTAAAGGCATAAGCCATTATATTAGCCTTTCCTGGATAGTACAATGTTCACAATTATAATCCTTAGACGCTCTAATCTTCGTAGTTCTCATATCTGACTCTCTCTGTAAAAACAGATACTCGGGGCTTTCATGATCAGTGCATACCCGAAATTTCTTACCATTTAAGTGGTAGCGCCATACTTTTAGTGTAAACGCTATAGCTGCCAACTCTAAATCATGGGTCGGATAGTTTCTCTCATGGTCCTTGAACTATCTGGATCCATAAATGACTATCTTCCCATTTTACCTCAATACATAGCCCACTCATTATTTTGAGGTATCCATATACACTAAAACCTCTTGAGCTGTTGGTTATGGTGAGAATAATTACGGTGGTCGGTTTATTACTTCAATATACCAAAACTCACCGAAGCCATTTTCATACTTATCATCCTACTGACATACAATATTTCCTGAACAAGATGTGTCAACTGAGCAGCCCATTTCGAGAAACTCTCAACAACTCGTCTGTAAGACAGTTTCTTGTCATGACCCAAATTACCTAAAATCTCTACAAATTTTTCGCTTTTCAATTATTATTTAATTCTTACATTTCTCTCATCGTGACTGTCATGCCCCGAAAACGTGAAAAATAGGGCAAATTGAAAAACTTTTTACTCATCAATTCACAATTAATGGTGCATTCCTGTGCAGTGTCATACATCATCATATTTATCATACCTCAGGATCACATCATTAGATAGTATATATCATAACATATACATTACTCAATCTCAAGTTAATTAATCCTAATACATCCCATACAATGTTATACATCAAGTGTTTGTAATTACAACAATTGTCTGGGTACATGAAAAGATAAATGATACCTCAAAACACAATATATGGCCTGGAGCTCAAGTCCTCCGCTAGCCACTACTCCGTACGTAGCAGGGAAACCCTTTTTCACTTGAAGAAATCTGGGGGGAAAGAAAACAGAGTGAGCTTCTAAATCGCTCAGTAAGGGGGTAAGGGACTCGTTATATAAACCATAATGCACATCATAAAATATTTATTTGCACGTGAAACTCAGTATACTCATTTGAAAACCATAGCATGAAAGTTCTCAAAACAACATTCTCATATCTCAAAATCATGTGGAAACATGAAGTAAGAGGCTCAGTATAGAGCAGTAACAAGCATGTGAAAATAATGCGATAATGGCTTTCTCAATAAACGTGATAAAATCACTGTAACAATAATACACGTGGTGCAGCCACCAAACACACGTGGCATAGCCACAGATTTAGATTCGCACGTGGTACAGCCATAGAATAGGGTTTCACGTGGCAACGACCACCAAATATATGTGGTACAGCCAGAGAATGGGGGATCTCACATGGCAACAGCCACCAAATATACGTGGCACAGCCACAGAATAAGGGATCTCACATGGCAACAGCCACCAAATATACGTGGCACAGCCACAGAATAGGGGATCTCACGTTACCAGAACGGAGAAGAATTGGGTTTACATGCTACCAGAGCAATGCCCGGTGTGTATTCAAAATTACACACCTATGTCTTTATCAATAGCCATTATCATATAAAACTGGTTTGCCTTCACGTAGAACTCATTATGGTTTCTTTCTCATAAAACTCATTTAAAACTGTTTTGTACTTAACACACAACATATTAAAACCGAGTCCAATCGGAAAAACAAGCACACATTTCTCAAATCTCGATATTGCCTTAACGTAGAGCCCAATTCATTTGTCACACAAACTCAACGGTTTATAAAGCGGTTTCACATGTAGCTTTTAAACTCATAAAAATATTGGGCTCCAACCGGCTATAAAAATCGTGTGCATTTTCATCAAAACACAACACATCAAACATGCTTGTTTTATAAATGGAAAATCATGCTATAATAGTTCACAAATCACATACACAAATGGTTTAGTTTCCCTTACCTCTTTGCACCTCGTATAGTGCAATTGTTTCCCCCTTGTCACGCACTAGTCTCGTATTCCACTCTGGAACTCCCGAGCTGTCTAAACGATGTTAAAACATCAATACTCATCATCACAGTAACCTCAATTCTCAAAATCGAGCATAATTGCTCATAACACCTCAAATCTCTCAATTCTCATAACTCTATCACAATCCACAATCTCATTCACAACATCTCAACATTCTACACTTCCCATGCCACAATATCTATACTAATTCACCACATTGTCTAAATTTCTATTGATAGCTCAAAATTTCCAAAATTACCAAAATTGCTAAATATCATTATCACTCCAACTACATTGTAATTTCATCAATCCCTAATCATTTTCCAGCTACTTCAACATAATACCAACAACCATTATCACCAAAATCATCTCAAATATCAAGATCGAGGTTTAGAAATTACCCAAAACTTGTGGAGAGCTTATCTCTTACCTCGATTCAATCCGTCTTCGAATTTCCAAGTATGTTGTTCTCCCTTTGATGAGGAACAACTTTCCTTCTTGCCACAGCCTCTGATTTGGACAAAAATGGGTGCTTTGGATGAGTGAGAAAGCTAGGGCTCGGGTGAAAATAGGGTTTTAAAGAGAGAGAAAATGAAATTGCAGGAGAAAGCAGGGGTTCTTTATATAGACGGAGGGTAGGAGATCGAGATGGCTCTTGATGAGATTGATCTGCATTTGAATTTGGGGACGATTTTGGGCAATTTTATGCTTAGGAGATCGATTTGTCGAGGGGTGAGATCGATCTCTTTATGGCTTTATGAGATCGATCAGCTCCTTGAGGAGATCGATCTTCTCCCAAACAGAAACATTTGGAGATCGATCACTTCCTCATGAGATCGATCTTCTCTCAAATAGAATCATAAGGAGATCGATCCTCTTCCATTGGAGATCGATCTGCTCACTTACTTTCCTCCTTCCTTGTCATTTTAACTCACTAGATCGATCTCCCTTCTCCAAGATCGATATGAGCTCATAGTTTCACACTTAGGTTAAAACTTAACATGTAAATCTCCAAATATAATTTGCACAGTCTACTACTTGGATTATTTCTCATTCATCACATATACATTTCACTTAGGTCAATAAATTACACTTCAAGTTCATATTACATAATTAAAATATGTTTAAAATTCTTAGATCTCACATCCTCCCCACCTTAAAAGAATTTGGTCCTCCAAATTCAACTCAACTAGTCAAATAGATGAGGGTATTTCTCCTTCATGAGATTCTCTAGTTCCCACGTTGCCTCTTGCATTGAGTGATGTTTCCACAAAACTTTCACTAATGGGATGCTCTTGGTTCTAAGTACCTTCTTCTTTCTATCGAGAATTTGGACGGGTTCCTCAGTATAGCTCATGTCCTCTTGTATGTCCATCTCGTCATACTCTATGACATGGGAAGGGTTCGGGTGGTACTTCATCAATATAGACACATGAAAAACATTGTGTATTTCGGACATCTGTGGGGGTAATGCCAATCTGTAGGCTACCACTCCCACTCTCTCAAGAATCTCGAATGGTCCTATGTATCGAGGACTCAATTTTCCTTTCTTCCCAAATCGCATGATACTCTTACTCGGTGATATTGTTAGAAATACTACATCACCAACATCAAACTCGAGTGGCCGTCTATGCATATCTGCGTAGCTTTTCTGTCTACTTTGTGCAGCCTGTAACCTCTCACATATGAGTTTCACACTCTGTACAGCTCGCTCAACAAGCTCAGGAGCATTTATCTTTCAGTCACTGACCTCTTTCTAAACTACAGGGGATCTACACCTCCTGCCATATAGAGCTTCAAAAGGTGCCATTCCAACACTCACATGATAGCTGTTATTGTACGCAAACTCTGCTAGGGGCAACTGATCATCCCATGATCCCTTAAAATCCATCGTACACGCCCTCAACATATCCTCTAGGGTCTGAATAGTCCTCTCTAACTGACCATCTGTTTGAGGATGATAGGCAGTACTAAAACTCAATCGAGATCCCATGGACTCCTAAAACTAGGTCCAAAATCTGGAAGTAAATCGGGAATCTCTATCAGAAGTAATACTCACTGGAGCCCCATGTAATTTAGCTATCTCGCTGACATACAGCACAACTAAGGCATCCACAGTATCTGTGCTCTTGATGGCAATGAAGTGGGCACTCTTGGTCAATCTATCCACTATAACCCATATAGCGTCACGACCTCTTCGGGTCCTTGGTAAACCCATAATAAAGTACATAGTGACATGCTCCCATTTCCATGTAGGTACAGGTAAAGGTTGTAGTAGTCCTCCAGGCTTCCGATGCTTAGCTTTCACTTGCTGGCATATTGAACGTTTGGCCACATACTCTGCCACGTCTCACTTTATACCACTCCACCAGTACACCTTTCTCAAATCTCGATACATCTTAGTACTCCCTAGGTGCATGGTGTATCGCGACCAGTGAGATTCGCTCAGTATCTGTCTCTTTAGGGTATCATCATCCGATATACAAATCCATCCTCTGAATCTCAACAATCCATCCTCACTGACTGTGAGATCTGACTGCGAACTTTGTTTAGCTTGGCTAACCATATCTATCAACCTCTGATCATTGCGTTGCCCAGTTCTAATCTGATCCATGATCCTGGGCTCTATTCGCAAGCTAGCCAAAAATCCAGTCTTATCTCTTTAAGTCTGATCTGGAGTTCGGCGAACTGCTCCAGTAAATCCCATTCCCTGATCATCATAGCAGATATCATACTCTTCCTGCTCAGGGCATCAGCAACTACATTCGCCTTACCCGAATGATATAGAATCTCGCAGTCATAATCCTTAAGGAGTTCCATCCATCTCCTTTGTCTCATGTTTAAATCTTTCTGATCAAAGAGATATCTCAAACTATTGTGATCAGTGAAGATCTGGAATCTTTCTCCATATAAGTAGCGTCGCCAAATCTTCAAGGCAAATACCACAGTGGCTAACTTCAGATCATGCGTGGGGTAATTCTGCTCATGGTCTTTCAAATGTCATGATCTATATGCGACCACTCTTCCATGCTGCATAAGTACACACTCCAATCCTTGATGAGAAGCATCACTATATACCAAAAATCCCCCTGATCCCTCAAGGATAGTCAACATAGGTGCCGCTGTTAACCTCCTCTTTAATTCCTGAAAACTGAGCTCACATTGATCAGTCCATATAAATGGAGTCTCTTTGCGCGTGAGCTTAGCCAAAGGGGCGACAATCCTGGAAAATCCTTCCATAAATCTTCTGTAATATCCTGCCAAACCAAGGAAGCTTCGTACCTCCGTAACTGTCCTCGATCTTTCCCAGTTAAGCACAGCCTCCACTTTACTTGGATCCACTGATACTCCTTCCTCTGATACTATATGACCAAGGAAAGCTATCTGATCCAGCCAAAACTCACATTTACTAAGCTTTCCATATAATTGTTTATCTCGGAGTATCTGAAGTACTAACCACCAAGGTTGTGCATGCTCCTCATACGACTGAGAGTACACCAGGATATCATCAATAAAGACTATCACAAACTTATCTAGATAGTCTCTGAACACCTCGTTCATTAATCTCATAAATGCTACAGGGGCGTTCGTCAATCTAAAGGACATCACCAGAAATTCATAATGGCCATACCTCATGCTAAAGGCCGTCTTTGGAATTTCTTCTTCCTTGATCCTCAATTGGTGATAGCCCGATATCAAATCAATTTTAGAGAAGACTGAGGCCCCTCTCAGCTGATCTAGTATATCATCAATCCTGGGCAGTGGGTATTTATTCTTCATCGTGGCTTTATTCAACAACCAGTAGTCTACGCATAATCTGAGACTACCATCCTTCTTCTTAACAAATAAAACTGGTGCTCCCTACAGTGAGACACTGGGTCAAATGAACCCTTGATCCAATAACTCCTGCAGTTGTTTCTTCAATTCCTCAAGTTCCACTAATGCCATCCTGTAGGGAGGTTTAGAGATCGGCTGAGTATCTAGTACCAAATCAATGGTAAACTCCAGCTCTCTCTCTGGTGGTAAACCTGGTAACTCCTCTAGGAAAACATCCAGAAATTCACACACCACAGGTATATCCTCAATCCTCGGATGTTCCTGATCATCATCTGAGATGACTGTTTCATAACCTTCACATGAACAATCATATTTAATATTCTCTAAAATAATATTGAAATTCTCAAATTGTTTACAAAATTCCATATGTCTATTTACTCAATATCTCAAACGTACACTGTAAGGTTCAGGTAGGGAGAAAGTTACAATCTTAGTGTAGCAGTCTAAACTCGCTCGATTGGTTGCTAACCAATCCATTCCCAAAATTACATCAAACCCATGCATATTTAACATGATTAGATCTGCTAACATCACTCTATCTCCCACCTTTATTTCACATTCTCTACAAATTAACTCAATTCTCTGGAATCACGCATAGGGGTATTTACATGTAGTATATACTCTAGAGGTTCAAACTTCAAATTTAAACTACATGCAAAATGCTCTGAAATAAACGAATGCGTGGATCCTAGATCAATTAACACATGGGCCTTATAATCATAGACAGAGAGTGTACCTCTTATAGTTTCTGCAAAAGTGTCTGCGGTCTCCTTATCCAGGGCAAACACACATCCCTGTGCCACAGGTTTCTTCCCTTTCTCTGCAGCAGTGGCCCGTCTCTGGGGGTTCACTCTCTGAGGCTGTTGTCTAGTGGGCTCCGGAACATGTGGTTTCTGAGGTTGAGGGCAGTCTTTCACCATGTGACCCATGCCTCCACATCTAAAACATCCATGGATCAACCCAGTACAACTTCCCTCATGCATTTGGCCACAATTTCTGCAAAACCTTGTCTCAGGCCTGACATCTCGAGGGGTCTCCCTGATGTTAGGGTAAACTCCGGGTCTCTCTAATCTACCCTTTTGCACCTCAATCCTTCCTCTTCTGAAGGAACCTCTCCGAGCCTCTGTTTGAAAAATCGCTGGCCTCTTGCCCTTATCTCTATTCACTGCTTTGAGCTCATTCGGGGATTGTACCATTTCAATTCCTCTTTCAATCTCTTGTGCTCATCTCAGAGCATCTCCAAACTCAGTAATACATAGCCCTATCAATCTATCTCTGATGATGGGCTTCAATCCATACACAAACTTCTCTGTGCAGAGCTCTTCATTCTTGAAGGTCTCTGGGTCATATCTTAATAGCGCGGTGAATTGGCTCTCATAGTCATCCACAAACATATCACCCTGTACCAAACTCAAAAACTTGGCTTGTTTCTTTCTCTGGGCGGCTCGTGGTATATTTTGGGTCCTAAAGGCTGTCTGAAACTCTTCCCAACCAATCACATCCTGGCGGGACATCAGAATACCCTGGGTGGTACCCCACCAATCTCGAGCTCTCCCCTTCAACATATAGATACTCATACTGACCCTCTCAGCATCGGTGCACCCTAGATAATCAAATATAACTCTCAACTCTGTCAACCACTCCTCAGCCTCTGTAGGATCCTTCTTTTCCCTAAATACGGGTGGATTCATCTTCAAAAAATCCTTCAGTCGGACTATACTTCTGTCCTTAGGCTGAGTGACGGGAGGCACTGGGTCTATCTATACTAGGGGTATGGGAGGTCCTTGTGGTGGTGTAGGAGTAGTACCCGATGCATTAACTCCAAAGTGTTGCGCAAATAACGCTGCCATCTGCTCAAAACCTTGCCTCACATTGGTCTTAATCCGATTAAATCGAGAGTTAGGACTCTATGGTTGGGGGGCAGGTGGCGGAGCGGACTCTGCCTACCTCCTCGAACGACCTCGTTGTCCACTCATTCTCTATCTCAACTCGTCTCCTGCGCGTACATATCAAAATCGATTGAAATCTCAATTCTCAAATTCAGTTCATGACTAGACTATTACAGATACTTGGGACGTATTCTATTTCACTTAACCGACACTGACAGTACTAGACATCGTAAGCTCTGATACCAAGAAAGCTCTGTCACGCCCCGAAAACGCGATAAATAAGGCAAATTGAAAAACTTTTTACTCATCAATTCATAATTAATGGTGCATTCCTGTGCAGTGTCATACATCATCATATTTATCATACCTCAGGATCACATCATTAGATAGTATATATCATAACATATACATTACTCAATCTCAAGTTAATTAATCCTAATACATCCCATATAATGTTATACATCAAGTGTCTGTAATTACAATAATTGTCTGGGTACATGAAAAGATAAATGATACCTCAAAACACAATATATGACCTGGAGCTCAAGTCCTCCACTAGCCACTACTCCGTACGTCGCAGGGAAACCCTTTTTCACTTGAAGAAATTTGAGGGGAAAGAAAATAGGGTGAGCTTCTAAATCGCTCAGTAAGGGGGTAAGGGACTCGTTATATAAACCAT
Organism: Firmiana major; assembly: GCA_033439115.1. NCBI lineage: Eukaryota > Viridiplantae > Streptophyta > Magnoliopsida > Malvales > Malvaceae > Firmiana > Firmiana major. The sequence goes on from CM065909.1 coordinate 38,674,459, forward strand.
AATGCACATCATAAAATATTTATTTGCACGTGAAACTCAGTATACTCATTTGAAAACCATAGCATGAAAGTTCTCAAAACAACATTCTCATATCTTAAAATCATGTGGAAACATGAAGTAAAAGGCTCAGTATAGAGCAGTAACAAGTATGTGAAAATAATGCGATAATGGCTTTCTCAATAAACGTGATAAAATCACTGTAACAATAATACACGTGGCGCAACCACCAAACACATGTGACATAGCCACAGATTTAGATTCGTATGTGGCACAGCCACAGAATAGGGTTTCACGTGGCAATGACCACCAAATATACGTGGTACAGCTACAGAATGGGGGATCTCACGTGGCAACAGCCACCAAATATACGTGGCATAGCCACAGAATAAGGGATCTCACGTGGTAATAGCCACCAAATATACGTGGCACAGCCACAGAATAGGGGATCTCACGTTACCAGAACGGAGAAGAATCGGGCTTACATGCTACCAAAGCAATGCCCGGTGTGTTTTCAAAATTACACACCTAAGTCTTTATCAATAGCCATTATCATATAAAACTGGTTTGCCTTCACGTAGAACTCATAGTGGTTTCTTTCTCATAAAACCGTTTTATACTTAACACAAAACATATTAAAATTGAGTCCCAACCAGCAAAACACGCACACATTTCTCAAATCTCGATATTACCTTAACATAGAGCCCAATTCATTTCTCACACAAACTCAACGGTTTATAAAGCGGTTTCACACGTAGCTTATAAACTCATAAAAACATTGGGCGCCAACCGACTATAAAAATCATGTGCATTTTCATCAAAACACAACACATCAAACATGCTTGTTTTATAAATCGCAAATCATGCTATAATATTTCACAAATCACATACACAAATGGTTTAGTTTCCCTTGCCTCTTTGCACCTCGTATAGTGCAATTGTTTCCCCCTTGTCTCAGACTACTCTCGTATTCCACTCTAGAACTCCCAAGCTGTCCAAACGATGTTAAAACATCAATACTCATCATCACAGTAACCTCAATTCTCAAAATCGAGAATAATTGCTCATAACACCTCAAATCGCTCAATTCCCATAACTCTATCACAATCCACAATCTCATTCACAACATCTCAACATTCTACACTTCCCATGCCACAATATCTATGCTAATTCACCACATTGTCTAAATTTCCATTTATAGCTCAAAATTCCTAAAATTACCAAAATTGCTAAATATCATTATCACTCCAACTACATTGTAATTTCATCAATCCCTAATCATTTTCCAGCTACTTCAACACAATGCCAACAACCAATATCACCAAAATCATCTCAAATATCAAGATCGAGGTTTAGAAATTACACAAAACTTGTGGAGAGCTTATCTCTTGCCTCGATTCAATCCGTCTTCCGATTTCCAAGTATGTTGTTCTCCATTTGATGAGGAACAACTTTCCTTCTTGCCACAGGCTCGGGTTTAGACTAAAATGGGTGCTTTGGATGAGTGAGAAAGCTAGGGCTCGGGTGAAAATGGGGTTTTGAAGAGAGAGAAAATGAAATTGCAGGAGAAAGCAGGGCTTCCTTATATAGACGGAGGGTAGGAGATCGATTTGGCTCTTGATGAGATCGATCTGCATTTGAATTTGGGGACGATTTGGGGTAATTTTATGCCTAGGAGATCGATCTGTCGAGGGGTGAGATCGATCTCTTTATGGCTTTATGAGATCGATCTGCTCCTTGAGGAGATTGATCTTCTCCCAAACAGAAACATTTGGAGATAGATCCCTTCCTCATGAGATCGATCTTCTCTCAAACAGAATCATAAGGAGATCGATCCTCTTTCATTTGAGATCGATCTGCTCACTTATTTTCCTCCTTCCTTGTCATTTTTAACTCACCAGATCGATCTCCCTTCTCCAAGATCGATCTGACCTCATAGTTTCACACTTAGGTTAAACACTTAACATGTAAATCTCCAAATATAATTTCCACAGTCTACTATTTGGATTATTTCTCATTCATCACATATACATTTCACTTAGCTCAATAAATTACACTTCAAGTTCATATTACATAATTAAAATATGTCTAAAATTCTCAGATCTCATAGTGACCGTCCTACAAACAGTTGGGCTATGATTTGATGTTAGTCACCTCTCACCTATTTACCATTCCATTTCCATAATCACATTCACATATCAGAGTTTATTATCCTTTGACTTTAACAAATACATACACAATGGTATTTACATAACCTTACATCCCTGACATCATATACGTTTACAGTACTGTGCATTACATATTTAGATACAAAACCATACAAATGTGTATAATTGTTTCTCAATGGGAAGCAGCAGATACCAATATTGTAAGTCCTCAGTCGATCACTAACTATTGCGAGTGCTCTGAAAAGATTGGAAAATAAGGGAGGTGAGCAAACCACACGCTCAGTAAGGTAATTATGCAAGTAAGTAGATAGCTCCACTATCTACATGCTCATAATGCCATGCCCTTAAAATCAATTTCTTTTCATTAAAATCTTAAGCACAAAATCATGCATACCTCAATGACATAGTTTATCAAAATTATTTGTGCATATAGAAATCATGTAATTCATGCATCAAAGGCATTTTATGTGACATCATTAAATCCTACTTAGCATGAGGTAAATCAAGATCATGCGTCATTTCATATCATGTAAAACAAATCATGAGAAACAATTCTTTTCATGAATTTATCATTAACGCATGGAAAACTCATCATGCTACTGCATTTGAATCACTTTATTAAAATTGCAGTATAAAATAACTCGAAGGGGTTAAGTATCTCATAAATACTTCTCAAAACTCATAAAACAACTTGTTATAAAATTCTGTCATAAAATCACCCTTCTTTTAGGGTCACATGTCATAAAATCATCTGAAATCTAGCATCACAGTAGAAAATCATAAAATCGGGGGCTTGACCCCTTCCTCGGGTCTACCCTGGTCTATCGAGACCACAAGTTATATAATGTGAGACAAGTAGGTGATAATATCAGTAACAACGAGGACTATGGCCATAACCTAGTGATCCCTGGCTACACGGCACCTAGTGTGCGGGGTATCACACCTGAAACGGGAGGTGGGTCGGTTCTGCTCGCCAGAACCGCATAACATCAAGATTGCGAGGGTAAAGATTGCTGCCTCATGGCTAATGTCACTCCACTCCAACAATCCGCACGGTACAACGTACTCCGCGTGACATACACGGTACAACGTACTCCGTGAACCCAAGCTCAGTCAGGGGTGCCTGCAATAGGTCTTATCTACCCATACCATCTCTGTCTCAATATGCACATGTAGGCATATCATCTCACTGTGACACACAGTCTACAGGAGGCTCCAACACGGATATATGCATGTCATATAAATCCCTTTGCGAGCGAAGGTTAAGCATGGCTCCATGCATATTCATGATATCTAAAAATCTCGTGCAAGCAAAACTCTAGCACGTTTTCATAAAAAATAGTAAAATCTGCGTACGAGTAGCACTCCAGTAAGACTTTAAATGAGTTATAAATCCATATAAAAGTTCGTGCGAGCAAGCTCCAGCACGGTGTTATGCATCAATAAATCAAATCTCGTGCGAGTTACACTCCAGCACGGCTTTATGCATAAATAAATCAAATCTCGTGCGAGCTACACTCCAGCACGGATTTATGGATAAATAAATCAAATCTAGTGCGAGTTACACTCCAGCACAGCTTTTATACAATTATCATATCAAAACAGGATGCGAGCTAAGCTCCAACACCTCTCATGCCTGTCAAATCATTAAAACTAGTGTGAGCAATCACTCCAGCACCTTTTTTATGCATATCACGTCAAAATAGCCAAAACAGCCAAAACAGTCAAAACAGGGTGCAAGCTAGGCTCCAGCACCTCTCATGCATTTCACAATAATAAAATCAGTGCGAGCAATCGCTCTAGCATATTTCATACATATGATGTCACACAAGTCAGTGCGAGCAACCGCTCAAGCACATTTTATGCACACTCACAAACGCAGATATAGTGCGAGTTATGCGCCAGCACTATTTGTTTCCATATAAATTTGATAGTTGGCCCATTTTCCAAAGAATTTTCATTTAAATATAAATAACACTTACGTATTGTTATTTTGTGAAACTTATGCAATTATTGGCCAGTCTACTGATTTGCTTTGTTTAAAAACCAAGAAAATTCTTTAAATCAGAAAATTCCTTAAATCATGCATTTCATGCATGTCATGCTTTCACCATCCTTAGGTGAATTTCCCTCAATATGGGTAAAATAGTCTTTACCTATTTCGAGTCTTAAAATCTTTAATTTATTTCTATGACCTTTATACATAATAAGTGTATAAAAACATATTCAGTGTATACAAAAGCTATTAAAATATGCGTAGCTACCTCTAGCTACTCACACAATTCCATTACGTTATTTTTCTGGACAGTTTGACCTTTCACTGATGTCTCAACATGCAGTCCAATTTGCTCTCAATCAAATCTCTGGAACTGCGTATAAATATACATCAGGTCAAATTTAATACAATTAATTGTATTTCATATTTTTTGGGTTTAATTTAAATCATTAGCCTCGTTTACCCATATTGGGCCCAATTATACCTTAATGGGCCTTAATCGGCCTTAAGCCCGTTTTCCACTTACTATTTACATTACGAGGCCTATTAGGCTCATTGGGCCCATCAATATATATTGAGCCTCGTTCTAAACTCTCGAATAGCTTATTTAATTATTTAGGACAATTTATCTCAATTTCCAAAATATAATTCATTTAATGCGAAATTTAAATTCGTAATTTATGCAGTAAATTCTAACACGCATAACGATGCAAATTGTCATAAATAAGGGTCACTTACTCGAGATTCCATGATAGTACGTAAATCAAGACTGTCTCAAATTCTCGATTGACGCTAATTATCGAGCTACACAATTAAATATTTTTTCGGGTAAACTTTCAGTCGAATATTAATCGAATTAAAAATTTTAAATTTTAAATCGATCAATTTCGACCTCTTACCGACTTACCCGTAGCTCGATTGCATCAAAATTTTTTTTCAAATTTTCTTCTTTTTCTTTTTCCTTTTTTTTCCTTTTCTTTTTGGCTGAACCGGTCCGGTTCGGTTCGGTTCAGCATACCGTCACTACGCTGAACCGGCCATACCGATTCAGGCTTCATTTCATCGTTTCGACGCCGTCCGATCGGTTCCCGACGTACTACTGCCGCCGTTCGATGCGTCTCAGCCAAGGGACCTCTCGCCTAGCCTCGATCGGAGCTAACTCCTGCCGGTGGCCGCCAAATACTCTCTTTTCCTCCGCGGCTACCTCCCTTCGATCCGCAGATTTCGACGTCGGTGGAGCGCGTCCTTGCCGCTGGTGGTTCGCGTCGACATCCTCTTCCTTTTTCGGTGGTCATGGTGCCTCGTCCGGCGCAGGTGGTGGGTCGTCGGTGCTCTCTTCCTCGGCAGCTTCGTTTCGGGTTGTTTCATTTTCTCTCTTGTTTCGCGATTCATTTTCGCGTTTTCAGACTTTTTTTAATTATTTAATTAATTAATTATTTATTTATTTATAATTTATTTTTAAAATTCTATTTTATTCATTTAATCTTTAAATGAATTTCTCGGTATTATCTCATCTTTTTGGTATATTTTTCAATTATTTTCGGGATAATTTCCCGAGGTGAAAATTTCGGTTTATTTCAATAAATTCATATCGTGATCAATTTAACCCGAAATTTAATTATTTCTTCATTATTGATCAAGATTTCTTAATTCCATATTTTTAATTAAATTTTCTTGTCACGATAAATACCGAATTTCGATCTTTTGACTGTTTTACCTTTGCACATGTTCGGGACTACCATTTCAATCCTTCATTTGATCTTTTCTCATTTTATGTATTAAATAAAATCGGGTCTTACAATCTCCCCCACTTAAGAAATTTGGTCCTCCAAATTAGAACCAAGTCAAATGGGTCCATAAGCAACTCCGAGTACGTCTATCGCATCATACTCTTTAATTCTCATGTAACTTTTTTCGGAGTGTAATACTACTAACAGACTTGACTAGGAGATCATCTTAAACCTCAACACTTTCTCCTTCCGTCTAATACCCGAATCGATTTTTCCAACATACGTTACACTTTCATTGAGCTATGCTGTTGGAGATCATATCCGATCACATATTCTGGGTCCGGATAGTATTTTCGAAGCATCAAAAGATGGGACACATTGTGGATGCCTGCTAATTCAGGTGGTAATGCCAACCTACAGGCCTTATCTCCCACTTAGTCCAATCTCTCAAAGGATTTTGTCTAATGAAAACTCAATTTACCTTCTTTTCGAATCTCGTTAAGTCCTTATATTATGTCCTAAGGGCATGTAACTTCCAACAATACTAATTCACTCTCGGTGAATTCCAATGGTTTCCTGTCTCTTTTCAGCATAGCTTTTCTGTCAGCTCTGAGGTGTTCTTAATCTCTCACAATTCAACTGAACATCCTCAAAGGTTTATCTTACCAATTCGGGAATAATTCTCTATCTGTCACCCACTTTTCTTATCCAAATCAGGAAACAACTCCCTACGGCCATACAATGCCTCATATAAAGTCATCCCTATACTCAAGTGACAACTATTATTATTGGGGAATTCGATTTGTAACAACTGATAATCCCAGGGGCTTATAAAATCAATGGCACACGCTCTCATCATATCCTCCAAAACCTGTACAGTCCTCTCTGACTGACCATCTGTCTGAGGACAGAAGCTATGCTAATACTTAATCGGGTTCCAATTTTCGTGTCGATATAGGTAGAGGCTGCAATAATCCTGCAGACTTCTTGTACTCTACCTTACTCTACTGACATATGAGACACTTTTTCCACAATCTCTACAATGTTTTTTTTTTATATATATCTGACCACCAATACCCTTTTCAGAGATTCTGATATATTTATTACTTCCAGGATGCATTGTTTATCCCGAAGAGTGAGCTTCTAACAATAACATTGTCTCAGCAACTATGGTCTTGGGAGCACTTATACTGACTCTGAACCTTTGTAAGTCATCTTCACTCACTGTGAACTCTGTCACTATACCCTTCTAAATCTGACCCACACTATCGATATCATGATGATTATCACGCTAAGCCTGGTAAATTCGGTCACTCAAATCCAGCTCTAACCTCAGGCTAGCTGTCACACAATCACGGTCATCATCAGAAGGGATCATATCACTATTAAGGCTTACAACTGCTCTAGCAGCTCACGCTCCCTGACCATTATATGTGATACCATCCCGAGGTTCTTTTTATTCAAGGTATCAGCCATTACATTAGCCTTTCCTGGGTAGTACAATGTTCACAATCATAATCCTTAGAAGCTCTAACCCTCGTAGTTCTCATATCTGACCCTCTCTATAAAAACAGATACTCGGGGCTTTTATGATCAGTGCATACCTGAAATTTCTTACCATATAAGTGGTGGCGCCATACTTTTAGTGTAAACGCTATGGCTGCCAACTCTAAATCATGGGTCGGATAGTTTCTCTCATGGTCCTTGAACTATCTAGATCTATAAACGACTATCTTCCCATTTTACATCAATACACAGCCCACTCATTATTTTGAGGTATCCATACACATTGAAACCTCTTGAGCTGTTGGTTATGGTGAGAATAATTATGGTGGTCAGTTTTTTACTTCAATATATCAAAACTCACTGAAGCCATTTTCATACTTATTATCCTACTGACATACAATCTTTCCCGAACAAGATGTGTCAACTGAGCAGCCCATTTCGAGAAACTCTCAACAACTCGTCTGTAAGACAGTTTCCTTTTGCTACTTATGCTCTTCCCTGGACTTCGAATACATCAAAATATCATTACTAATGATGACAACCAATTGGTCCAGGTAAGGTTTAAAAACCTCATCGTAGTTGAGTTCCACTAAATATTTCAATCACCCATATCCTTGACCTATGTACGCATAAACTTCTAATGTCATTTCGAAATCGCTTTCGTTCAAGATACTAAACCACATCATTTCTTTTTTTTTTTATATTAACAACTTTTATAAAATTTTAATTTTTTTAAACCTTCATGATTAATCGAATTCTATATTTCTTTATCATACTAGTAAAGGTACCCAAATTTTAAATGTATATATTACGACTGTCGATTTCAATTTATAGGTTATGTGTGCGCTTCTAGAAGTTGTCAAGTCTTCAGGCGGGGAGGTATTTTGAAATACCTTTATTAACCCTAAGACTTGACCACATGGACTGGGTGTGGATATATCCTTCTCTCATCCTTGGCCGCAATTCATATTCACTACATATCGCTTAATCCAAATTACTTTACATATCTAAGATATTCTTACCTTGTATACGCCTCTTATTCCAATATATCTCGTATTCAGGATCTATCACATGTCAAAGCTTATCTCCTTTCATATATCACTTATAACGAACTCTTTCATTACTTATTAAAACTTACAATACACTTTTCACGGGTGAAAACATCACTATCTTAGGATAGCAATCTAAACATCATAGTTTGCAACCGAATCAATCTATTCTTAAATATTACTTCAAAATTATTCATATTCCATTGAATAAAATCGGCTGACGTATCCTTTTTCCCCCGTTTTCAACTTATAATCCCTATACCCATATTCAGTTAGTGATAATCAGCTAACTAGCATCATCTTGCTTAAGGGTACATGCTTCACATCTTTCACTAGCGTATAAGCAACTGAAGGCGGTATGAATAAATGCGTAGCACCAGGATCAATTAAAATAATTACTTCATTATTCACAACCAGTGCGATATCTTCCACCACAGCAGATGAAACATTAGTAGTGTCTTGGTCCAAGGCATACACTCGCCCTCATCCAACATCTTATTCTTGTGGTATCTACCACATATCCTATACTGTTCCATAGCAGGTCGGGGTCCTCCAATCATAAAACCCCTCGTAAGTGCTGAAATTGGATACACTTGGGCCTTTCAATCATTTTACCCCGTGACTCATCAGCTCTAATCTTTTACCAAACTACCTTTTTCTCGTTTTGACATCTCTGTCATTCTCTATTCTCTTTCTGTCTCTATTTCGGCCCTTACTACCTTTCCCAATTTCAGAGGCGTGCAACTCATGATCTTATTCACACAACTGTAGTCTACGCGTTGCCTCGGCATAGGTAGTGATATCTAACAGCCCAATCGGACTCTAATTGACAATCTGAGCCCTTCCATGAACTTTCAGACATTCCAACTCTCATTGTTCACAGTGTCGGGGTCATATCTGCCCAGGTATATAAACTGAGTTTCATACTCGTCAATTAACCAGTTCCTCTGGGTCAGAGTAAAAAAATTCATCTGTAATTTCCTTTAAGTAATGTCCAAGATATTTTGTCACCGAAATACATCTAGAATTATTTCCCATGTCCATTCTGGATGTCTAACACTTAAGATGGGTCGAGCGGGCTTCCACCAATGCTTCGACTCACCTTTAAATACCATACATACTCTGAGCAATTAGCTCACAAAATATTCTCCACACTCCGCTCCAACCTCACGAAGCGTGTCTCAATACTATCCGATCTCTCTGTCAAACTCTGTCTGATCTCTCTATCGGACTCTGTGGGGTATACTCAATACCAGCCTCCAGTCAATCTCATCTTGAGTCTCATGTGGCGACTTAGTATGACTTTCAGGCCTACCTCTACGGCCTCGAGCTCGTGTACTCGCCCTTCTACCATAGCGGCTATCAGTTAATGAGTCTATTTTTGCATTCGAAACCAAATTCTTAGCTGTACTTCCATCTCGATATACACAATTGTATCTAAATAATGTACAATACATGGGGATGTAAACTTCCTTAACCACTAATACTGACTCATATCAGACCTACTTAAACTCTGATACCAAAACTGTCACGACCCAAATTACCTAAAATCACTACAAATTTTTTGCTTTTCGATTATTATTTAATTCTTACATTTCTCTCATCGTGACCATCCTGCAAACAGTTGGGCTATGATTTGGTGTTAGTCACATCTCACCTATTTACCATTCTATTTCCATAATCACATTCACATATCAGAGTTTATTATCCTTTGACTTTAACTAAATACATACACAATGATATTTACATAACCTTACATTATTTATTTAATTATTCACTTATTTATTTATTTATTTATTTATTTATTTATAGATTTTAGATAGTTATTTAATATTTCATCTTGTATTATTTTCAAGGTATAATCAGCCTAATATTAGTAATCATCTGGTACAGAAGAACATACACATATTAAATTTAACTCATAAAATTATTTTTACACCTCATGATTATTTAATCTTCAAATTATAATATTTAGTTAATTCGCTTCGTCCAAATCTCCCATATCAAAATTAAAATATAATTTAAATTAATTATCCACAATTAAGCATAATTTAATCACAGTTGATATCACCTAAAACCAAGTATCGAAAAATTTCGTGGGGTTTATAAGGAATGACCAGATGAATTTTCTTGATTTTTCTTTTAACCAAAATAAAAATTTATTAAATTTGTAACTATGTTTGAACCTAAGAAGTCACAAGAGACAATTATCATTTATCAATTTTAATCAAAATACATAAAATAAAGATGTTTTAGTTGAATTTTCAATTCGGGTTTTAAAAGATTAAAAGCCTTGGTTACATGAAACATGAAACTAATTTCAAAAAATTGTTTACATGATTTCAATCTTTATTTTATAAGGAGTAAAAACCCCAACCTATCACTCAAAAAATTGTAATTCTCAATGATCAAACATGAACAACACTAGATACCACTTGTTTGAAAAATTTATCAGATAATACATTCAAGATTTCATATTTAATCATCAAGAAAATTGATATGAAAACATAACTGGATCCATTTGAATTGATTGATTGAGGGTTAGCAGTCTTTTGAATCTAAACTGTTCTTTTTGAGAGAAAAGCCTTACTTACTTGTTGATGAGATATGATAATGAGAATAACTTACATTTAGACTAGAAACTATAAAACTATTTATACCTATAGTATATTTTATTTTATTTTGGCCCATCATTAAAATAAAAAAATATTGGATCTCTACACATTGCAAAACCCATATTAAACGAGATACTCTAAAGTCTAGTAACCAAACTTTATATGATCGCTTTTAAATGGACTAAATAAATTAGATAGCCCGTAATATATAATTAATTGATATAAGGCTCACTTAAAGAATTTCTCAGCACTTAAAACATTATGAAATAACTCAAAATAAAAAATATTTAATCTTATTTAACTGGCATTTTCAAAATGTATCAAATAGCTATTCAAGAAATACATTAGCAGTCTTATAGGCAGAAGAAAGGACAGGGACAAAAAAACACTGAAAATGTTACCAATAAATTGTCTAATTTGAACACATCAAGATAAACTGAAATAAAGAAGTTAAGGCAAAATGCGATAGAAAGTGAAAAAAATGATTGAATAGCGCAAAAGGCTTTACTTTTCCATTAAATTTATAGTGTGGATACTAATGAAGGTTCAAACTTCAATGTAAAACCGTGAGGACGCGATAAAACCATGTGGGTGGGGCCGTAAAAGGCGGGGCCCAAAGAAGACAATACTATTGAGTGGGTCGCTAACGGCTAAGCTAGGACGCCATAACAAAAAACGCGCGTTTTTGTTGTGGCGTCTAGCTCAGCCGGTAGCGACCCACTCAACAGTATTGTCCGCTTTGGGCTTCGCCTTTTATGGCCCCGCCCTCACGGTTTTATCGCGTCCTCAGAGGTTCGAACCCAAGACCTTAAAGTCTTTGTTTTGACACAGATGATACCAATAATTGGTATCATCTGTGTCAGAACAAAGACTTTAGGTCTTGGGTTCGAACCTCTGAGGACGCGATAAAACCGTGAGGGCGGGGCCGTAAAAGGCGAAGCCCAAAGCGGACAATACTGTTGAGTGGGTCACTACCAACTGAGCTAGACGCCACAACAATATGTAATCTCATTGGAGATGCTAGACTTGAGACATGAAATGTTGTTGGCAAGATCTTCTTCCTGTAATTCTCTAAAAATGTTTTTATGGTTCATTAGGGGTATTAGTGTAAGACCCCGTATATGTATAAGGGTAATGTGTGTACTTGGATCAAATAATATGAATGGACTTGTGATGTAAAATATGATTGATGTAAGTCCATGGATTCAATGTATGTATGTGTAATATAAGTTGTAACGTACATACAAGTTTCATTGAGTATGAATACGGAGAAATGTGTTCTAGCAAGTGATGGATGTGATTGAGACTCAAAATGAGTAGTGTGGTAAAATGGAATGGAGTTATGCTTCCATTTGGTTTTATGTTGCATACCTTTGAATATACAATGAATGCACACAAGTTTCAATGTGCATAAGGTATGAATGGATGCCATTTTCAAGTTATAGAGGTGGATGGATGAGGAAATGGCCATGGCAATAGATTGAGGGTGTGTTGGTATGAGTTGCAGCAATGAAACTGCAGGAAATCTGGAAAACATGAGGTCCAGATCGATCTCCTAGGATGAGAGATCGATCTGGAAGAGCCAGAATGCTCTTATTTGGGCGAAAGAATTGAGCAGATCGATCTCCAATGGAGCCAGATCGATCTCTCAAGCATTCTGTAGTGGAAAGATCGATCCCCAGGCACCCAGATCGATCTCTTTAGCTCTCTGTTTGGAACCAGATCGATCTCATGCTTCGACAGATCGATCTCATGCTTCAACAGATCGATCTCATTGCTTCGACAGATCGATCTCACGCTTAAAAATGCCGTGAAAAAGAGGGATTTTAAGGGACCAGATCGATCTCCTCTTGGACCAGATCGATCTCCTCAAGTCATTTCTATATAAGGAGAGCTGAAAATCTGGAAATCTCGGAACCTCCCATTTTCAACCCCAAAAACCCAACTTTCCCTCTCTAAAATCAGCCATTTTCAGTGAGATTTAGAGAGAGATCATTAGAGGCAAAGTTGTTCCTATCAAAGAGGAGAACAACATAGTGAGAGGGCATTTTCCCATTTTTGGAATTGAAGGAGTTGAGGGCATTACCAATTGGAGCAAGAAGAGAAATCATATTGGTAAGATTCTAACACTCCAATCCAAATGCATTAGCTATTTAATTGATTTTGGAGTTGATTGGTATGAGTATTGATGGATAAACTACTTAGGAATGTAGTGGAAGTGGTGTGACCTAGAAAGCTAAAATGGGTATAATGTGAGGATATGTGGGATTGAATGAGCTTATGATTTATGGCATGCTAAAGTTGTTATTAGGGTAATGTTTATGATTGTAGATGTTAAATGGAATTACTTGGTGAGTTGGAGAAATTGTGAAAATGGGTATGTTTATGATTGATAAAATGCCATAGTGAGGGAATTCATGGAATATGAACACTATGAGCTTAATGTCGATTTAACATCGATTTTGAATAAGTTAATAGGCCTCAGAAGATCCATAGACTCGAGTTATGGGTAAAGTAATGAAACGAGGCCCAATAAGCTTTAATAGAGGCTATAGGTTAAATTGACTATAGCAAGCACAAGGGTTGCATTGTATGGATCGAATATAATGTGGGATACGATTTTATGCAGTCCCGAAGAGTTCGTTGAAGGCGAACCGAATCGTACGAGTAAGCAGCTTAAGGAAGTGGAATCACGCATCGCAATTCCAGGTAAGGGAATTTTGTGAGTATATAGAGATAGCTGCTCGTATTTTGAACTGGTTGAATATTGGGTGTTGTATGAAATGCATGAATTGCTCAAATAAATGATGGATGGTATTCGTGAATGATGACGAGTATATGCGTGGTTTTGGATTTGAAGTGGATTTTATGAAATGGGATAGTAAGGCTAATAATTGCATAAATCTAATGTTTTGATGTTTTTTCCAAAACGAATTGCTTGGTCTTAAGCAAGCTCGTAGATAGGACGGCTAGTATTGTATGGTTGTTGTGGAAAAGCATTTGTGAGTGCTAAACCCGAATTACCGGGATTGATGAATTGTATATAAGCCGCCTATCACACTTGTATGACGTAAATTGCGCTAGAGCCTCGCTCGCGCTGGATTGCTATGTTTTCATTTGTATGAAACGTGCTGGAGCCTAGCTCGCACCTTGATTTGGAAACTATAATGATATTTATAAACCGTACTGGAGCTTCTGCTCGTACGTGGATTGTGAATGGTTGTCTTATGAGTATAACCGTACTAGAGCTATGCTCGTACGCGCCTCTTTATGAGAAGATGCATGATGCATGAGTCGTGCTAGAGCTTTGCTCGCACAAGATTGCACGAGGGGATACGTATAAGGTTGTGAAAGTGGGTAAGATCCTTAAGCCTTACATCCTTAAGCTAACATCCTTAAGCCAACATCCTTAAGCCCAAGAGGCAGGGAGGCTCTGTTAGGCGGGGAGGCTCTGTTAGGCGGGGAGGCTCTGTTTGGTGGGGAGGCTCTCTTACGGTGGGATCCTTAAGCCAACATCCTTAAGCCCAAAGAGGCGGGGAGGCTCTGTTAGGCAGGGAGGCTCTCCTACATGGGTATGGTAAAGGTAAGATCCTTAAGCCCTACATCCTTAAGCTAACATCCTTAAGCCTGAAGAGGCAGGGAGGCTCTGTTAGGCGGGGAGGCTCTGTTCAGTGGGGAGGCTCTCTTACGGAAAGGACCCTTAAGCCCTACATCCTTAAGCTAACATCCTTAAGCCCGAGGAGGCAGGGAGGCTCTGTTAGGCGGGGAGGTTCTGTTCGGCAGGGAGGCTCTCCTTCACGGAATATGGAAAACTCTTGGTATGGGGTAGATAAGACCTAGGAATGGCACCCCCGATCATGATATGAGTTACGGAGTACGCTGTACCGTGTATATCACATGGAGTACGATGTACCGCATGATGGTTATGTGATGAGAAAGTCTGGCGAAGGATAACCCATCTTCGTGCCAGCATGATACCCCGCACACCTGGATGCGTGTGGTCTGGGATGATTTATGATGTAATGGTTCACATAGGCACTTTTGATATAGTGACCTAGATTTATACACATGCGTGAATTGTGGAATGTAAATGTGGTTGTGATTGTGAGTTGATTTGGTGGTGTTATGTTGTTGGTTCAAAAAGGAGGTTTCTAAATGAATTGCCTTTTTATGAATTTAAATGAGATTGAGCATGAGATGTTTTATACATGATGTCTCTACCATGTTTTATATGCCAATGCACATGATTTGATACATGATATATATGTATATTCACATGGCATAGTTTTATTCCTCATGCTCCTACTATAAATGATTTATGCATAACACTATCAGCATGTAGATAGAGTAGTTATCTACCATGCTTGCATTATTGCCTTACTGAGCGTGTGGTTGCTCATCCCACTCTATTTTCCCCTACAGAGAGTGCATAGTAGCCCAGTGAGGACTGAGGCGTATTATTTTGAACTCCACTGCATCTCCATTACTGAAAGGTATATACACAGTGATTCTTCTTGTATCTAAACAATGTAAAAGCACAGTACTCTTTTGAGTTGTAATTACGGGGATGTAGATGTCAGTAAAACATGTATTCGTATAAGTACACGATTAAATGCACATGTATGACATCGTTTTAATTAATTGAGAATGAATGAGATATGGTATTTATTATTGGCTCACAGCCCAATAGTGTGTGGTGAGTTTAGTTCACGACCGGGTAAGGTAACAGTAAAACGCGAAAAATTTTCAGTGATTTTCGGTTAAGGAGAATGGAATTGGGTCGTGACAATTAGGGAAGAAAATGATTTAAAATTTGAACTTAATTCTTTTTGAAAAGAGATAACAAGCACTAAGTCAAAAAAAAAAAGTTATTAAAGGGTGTTAGCAAAGCTTAAAGCATTGACTGATTAAGATTCAAGTCTGAACACACTACATTCAGACATTGTAATAATCTGATGAAGTATAAACATTGCTTTGATATTGGACAGAGTGGAGATGATTGGGGATAAGGGGTGCAAGTGTCATAGTGGTGTCTAATGATTGTATTGACGTTCATTTTCTGAGGAGATTTAGAGGAAAAATGAAGTAGTGGTACGCCTGATAAGTAAACACTCCAGAAAGGGAGTTCCTATCAGGTAGCAGTGTCAAAATAGGAACATATGCGCTCATTTCTCCATCAAATTTGTCAAAATTCTCATCCATTTGTATTTTCGGGCAAGCATACATCTCTTTATACAAAACAACAAATATATTATTGCAGAATGAAGATGCTAAGGATTGAATCATGTTGTACGTCTCATTTACTTGATACACCATGCAAGATTTGTTTTTTCTTACAGCTAATTCTGAAGAATCTAGAGATACATGATAATTACCTTCAAAATTTCCAAATATGAAACATTAGTTTATTATGGTGTAATTAAAAAAGATATGATCAGTTTATTACAAGAGTTTCATTTCCAACCTTTTTTTAAGAAAATTTCTTTCTCAATCAGTTCAATTGGTGAGGAAAAAAAATGAAAGTTAATTTATCAAGGTACATGCTTTCACAAAAGCAATGCTAAAGGATGTCGGGTGAGAGTATTGAAATGATGACGCTGCATTATCGTAGAAGAGAGCTTACATTTTATTTTTAAATGCTTTTACTGGACCTTTCTATCGCACTTGATAGAGAAAAGTGCAAACCAGTCTAAAAAATAACTGATAGTAAAGCATTTCATCCTAAAATGTGTATGGGATTCCAGACAAGCTTTTTATTCTTTGTGATATTCTTTAAAAAACAAATTTGCCACTGGATTCGAGTATGGGCTATTGATTAGACCACAATACTTTAGTGTATGGTCTTCCACTAAAGTTAAAAGAGGAGGTTGTTGATTTTCACCCACCCAGCTATACTATTCTGACCAAATTTGCCCAAATCAAAACTTATCATGCAAGTCTAGTTTGCCTTTAGGCATTCAGTAAAAAGGCTACCAGATTAGGATCAAAGGGAATTAAAATTATATGATATTCAATCGGTTGTCAATGATCATTTTAGCTCGATGACTATTGTTTCCTTGCTTTCTTCAAAATCTTGGTGTTTATTCCACAGCTTAGATCAATGAAATTTGTGTTCTTTAGTGTCTCCAAACAACATTTTCAATGATTTTCCACATTAGAAAATTGTTAAGAATGGTCAATGGATGAGACTTTTATTACCAACCAAGCAAACACTTGAAGGAGAAGAATGTTGTTGCTGTAGCAAGTGGCGAGAATGTATATGCATAAGATCTGCTTTGAACACGAATCATAAGGAGAAACATGCCTTAACATTTCACTGGTGGCTTCTAATGGAATTGTTCCATTCTTGTCTGTTAACAGTTGTTTTGCATTTCAACTGTTGTCAAACAAAATTAGAGCACATGTCTAATTCCCGGAAAAAGACATGAAACCAACGATCTTGATGGCATCTTTGCAATATGATCACATGCTCATTTCTGAGAAGAGGATATGCGTGGAAGCATTGGTTAGTCAAACTCAAGATCATGATTTTTCTATTAACTGGTAAATATTGCAATGGTTCATGCAGTGGTAAGATATATTCAAAACTGAGACGTAAGTGCAAGACCATAGATTATGATAAATTATAACTGGACAAAGCTTTTGATGACTATTCCATTCATGAAAAGCAACAAGGCTTCTTGTTCACTTGAATCTCATGGTGCCGCACCATAATAGTTGCCTGATCTAAAGTGCTCAACCTGTCTGATTTTTGTAAAGAGAAAAAGGCAGCCATCAAACTAGATTAGCTAGTTATGGATCCTCATGATGCACTTATCTTTTAGTACCTTTTATAGCGCATCACTACTGACATTTTGGGGTACAGGCCTTGGAAATAGATGTATGGCAAAATCAACTCTATAAGGCTGAATACTGAAAACAAACAAGGTTGTAATGGTTAACTCACTTTCAAGATTTTTCCACATGCCAATCTATTATGCTAAAGAGTGAATGACCAATTACCATAGTTTCGATCAATCCTTGATTCTCTTGTCATGGAAAAGGATCTCGAGGAGCCATTGGAATCGATTCTTATCTCTCGACATTTGAATGGATTCTTACCGGGAGCCTTCCATAAACAATTACAGCTGGCCTAGCCTAGCCTAGCCTATGAACAGGATGTGAAAGAAAAAGCAATAATATACTGATCTTGCAATTCATCTAAATTGAACTTCAAATTACCTTGAATTATGCACTGAAATAATAAAAATCAACCTTCGTTGCCTTGAGATTTGTTGTGCACAAGCGGAAGAATAAAACACAACTATAACTACTAATTATTAAAGCAGGCAAAAACAAATGCTAAACAAATGATCAAATGCAAAGCGTAAAGGAAGAAAAGAGAAAAAACAAGATTTTACGTGGTTCGGTATAATTACCTACGTCCATGGGCGCTGCTGAAAACCTTTACTAATTTCAAAGTGGAATTATTACAAAATCTAGACACAATTGTAAAATCCAGAAACTAATAGGAAAAAGCCAAAATACAAATATATGAGCTATTTATATTTCTCTCAGGGATATCTAACCTATTAACCCAAGCCTCAATTTATAAGCCAAAACTCTTTCTCTCCCTTTGTGATTTTCCAATGTGGGATTCCTCACTAGGCTAATAAGCCATTAATTTTCAACAAGATTTTCATCTCCATTAGACTTTTCTGTGTGATGGAATGTTGCACTATGCTACAAGAATCCAAGTTGGGTTGATTTTTGCTTTAGTGCATTTCCAGTCAACCTTGTTAGTGGTTCTTATTAGCACTAAAAATGATGTGAGAGCTTGCCATATTGTTCTCCTTAGAGGAACTAAGCATATGATAAATCTTGACAGAGAACTTATAGAGGGTCCCATTCTAATTAAAATGGAAAATACTGTTCATTTGAGAATACAAACATTCATCACTTAAATCCATGGTGCTCCCAATAATGTCAAAACTGTTAGTGTTCTTAGCCATATGCCTTTGGATGATTATCCTTTACCACTGATTAATGTCTAAGGGGGTGTTTTATCAGTAAAAGACATGCATAGTTATTATCAAGCAAGCTTTTTTGTTGTTTGAAAAAGATAATATTGTATATTTGCCAAAGAATACGATTTTTTTTATGAGAAAGTAAATTTTAAATTAATTTAATATGCATGTATTAAGGATATAAAGTTTTGGAAGTATAAAATGGAGCTTGAAATGAAAAAATAAGTCTTGGTTTAAAATTAACCTTAAGCCATCTACTCAAAATGAGGAGCGAATTACCTTAAAAGAAAATGACTTATGTTAAAAAAAATAGCATAGGAAGGTCGATTTCCCAATTAGAAAAGTTGACCTCCCAAGATTAATTTGCATTTATTTACAAAATAAGCTATGTCAATCGACCTCTATATTCGAGCATTCGATTATCCATCATGGAAACCCCAAAAATAGATTTCTTCAATATAGTTTTTCATTAAAAGGTCATGGTTTCTTATCCAAAAAATATATAATCATGAAAAAACACTTCTAACATAGATTTGGGCTCTAAATACATTCATTAACATTCATTTTCATACAATCTTTAATATAATTTCTCTCAAAACTATGAAATTTTCCTAACTCTTCTTCTTCCACTCTTTTTTCTAGTAGTGGTTTAACGAGTATTGGTTTCACCTCAAGCATAAACATTCATAATGCTCAAATGCAGTGAAGTAAACAATCAAACACCGAAACAACAAAGGATCAACTTGATAAATATGCACAGAGAAATTGGCATGTTTAGGTTGTGAGGTAAAATGAAGTTCAAAATTTTTCATCATACCTTTGTATCCAAAGATCTCGTAAAATCAAGACTTTGAGTCCCCTTTTCTATTCCACACCTTGCTCTATTGTTGCAAATCAAAACTTTTCAATTATTTGGCCTCTAAAGATGATCACATAAGTAACTATTGAACTTTTTGGGAGGTGGAATTGCATATCGTTGTTATGCTAATAATTTAAGTTTTGTAAAATCACCAACTAAGCTTCTTGATCTTATTAAGCTTTGAACAATAGAAGAAAACTCTTTTCCTCTGGCAAGAAAAGCAAGCAAGAAAAAGAGGAAAGAAACCAACAATACTTCTACAAAGGTTGTTGCCCTAGTTTTTTAATAATTCTTAACTGTGCTCAGGTATATTGTTGTTTTTATAGACTTTGTTAATGTGTTTCATCAATTGGTTCATTTACCTTTTAACCCTTGCACTTTATTAATTATAATTGGCTCTACCTCGTCATTAAATCAAACAACTAAAAACAATGGCATTACCAACAGAATTTTACCGACGAAACTTTTTCGTTAGTAATTTGAAGACAAAATCATAAGTGCTTAAAATGATATATTTATATTGTCTAATGATGTTCTTCTATTGATATTTTATGCCTGAATGAGTTTTCTAATGTTCATTTTATGTTTTATGTAACAAGGAAAAACTTTTAGGAAGAAATGGAGCTAAAATGACACTTTTTGCAATTTGTGACCACCAGGGGTATTTTGATAATTTCACCCTAGATCTGAATTTTAGTGGAAAAAGTGATCTTCTTCAAAGTTGTAGAGAACTTCTGAAGGCTTCCAAAATGTCCAAGATCATCTAAATGGAAGTTGATTTGATGGGTCAAAAGCCTTTACGAAGACAACACTAAATTTAAGAAATCTTACTTCTAATAGGATTTGTCTTCATGAAGGGATCAATGAAGACAAATCTTGCAAAAATCAAGAGACTCTATGACGATATCAACTACAATTAGAAGAGGTGGATAGCTATTTAAATACTCCATGACAATTAAGAGTGGGCTATTGTCACGACCCAAATTACCTAAAAATCCCTACAAATTTTTCGCATTTTCATTTCCTCACCCGTCGTGAACAGTTACACTTCTAAAACAGTTGGGCTATGATTCGGTGTTAGTAACCTCTCACCTATTTACCATTCCATTTTCATATTCACATTCACATATCAATTTATTTAAACAAAATACATCCCCAATATTAAATCCATATACAGTACTGTGCATCTATATGTTTAGATACAAAAATTATATAAATGTGTATACCTGATCTTCATAAGAAGCAGCGGATAATCGAGATACGAAACTATTGTCGCTCTCTTCTGCTGAATATACCCTGTGGGGTGGAAAATGAAAGGGTGAGCGAAACGTGCTCAGTAAGGCAATAATGTAAGCAGGTAGATAACTATACTATCGACGTGCTGATAATGTCATGATGTAAAAATCGTTTACTTTCGGAGCATGAGGTAAGATTAAAACAATGCCACATGAATGTATATATCATATACAAGAAATCATGAAATCGACATATAAAGCACACATGGAAAATCATCATGTATGACATCTCATGCTCGTCACATTAAAAACTCATTTGTTTAATCACAAAACTCATCACTTTGAAACTTATTTGTTTCATCATAAATTCATCACATTTAAAACTCATTTATTTCATCATAAACTCTCACTTTAAAACTCATTTGTTTCATTATAAAGCAACTTCATCAAGGTCAAACCCATCTCTCGGGAATACCTTGATTCATCAAATCACATCTCTTTTAAAACATAAATCGGGACTACCCCTCCATCGGGTTTGTCCTAGTCTATCCAGACCGTATGATATCATGTGAGGCATGTAGGTTACTGTATGAAAAATCGAGGACTATGGCCATACTATGTCCCTGTGATCCCAAGCTACACGGATCCCGGTGTGCGGGGTATCACAACTGCAACGAGAGGTGGGGTCAAGTCCTACCCGCCAGAATATCAAGTAACATCATAAAGTCATCATGACTGCACGGTACAGCGTACTCCGTGTGACATACACGGTACATCATACTCCGTGGACCCATATCATAGTCTGGGGGTGCCTGCCGTAGGTCTTATCCACCCTAATACTATGTCGATAACTAACCCATTTCTCAAAGTATATGTACGAGTATCTCAACTCTCTGTGACACACAGTCTACAGGAGGCTTCCGCACGACTATATGCATGTCAACTCGCGTCTAGTGCGAGCGAAGCTCCAGCACCACGCTATGCATATTATGATATCTAAAATCTCGTGCTAGCGAAGCTCCAGCACGGTTTTGTGCACACACAAATTTCTCGTACGAGCAATGCTCCAGTACGGCTTTTCATGAGAATAAATCAGTAAACTTGAGTGCGAGAAAGACTCTAGCACTCTTTTTACTCGTGTAAATATGATAGGTGGCTCAATTTTAATAAAACATCTTTTAAAATAGTAACCGGTACAACCCGGTACCCTTTCGTATACTTCACAAAATCAATAGCCAACCTATGTGCATATTTGCTTAAATCAAAGCAATATCATTATATAAAGCATTAAAAACATGAAATCATGCAATTTATCTGCCTTACTACCCTTTTTAAAAATTTTACTCTTAGGGGCAAAATCGTCATTTTTCCTTTATTCATCTATGCCCCGATTTTTTGCAAAATTATTATTTCGTTACTGGATATTTTAAGGAATTCTAAACCCTGTAAATCCCCTCAATAAATACGTATAATTATCTCTATGCACCTACAAAATTTCCTTACCAGGAATCGCGCGCAGACTTAACCTGTCTCGATGATACCGAACCTCTCGGCCCAAGTGCGCGCCAACCAAAGGTACGTAACTGCATATAACCACATAGTCGAGGTTAATTCACTTATCTTGATCGGTATATCGCATTTACTGACCAACTTTAAGGTATTGGGCCCTATCTACTTTATTGGGTCTCGGCCCAATTCAGCCCTTTTTATATTTATTAATTCCCTTCTTCGGGTATACCGGGCTTATGCAGCTTACTAATAATTATCGAGCTTCGATCCAAATTCATTGGATAGCCCGTATACTATTTACGGTAATTTATTACAACTCTGAATTACTATTCCTTCTATGCGAAATTAATCCATAATTTCGTAAAATAATTAAAGCTCGGAATTTAACGAACTCAGATTGCCGAAATTAAATTGTACTTACCTGATACGATGCGGGGTAGAAAATCAGAGCTCAATCGGCTCTCGTTCGGTTTCTGTCGTAAAGCTGCATAATTAGGTAAATTCAGATTATTTTTCATTAAAATATTATTAAATTAAATTTTCGGAATTTACCCGTAGGTCAATTTCGACCCTCGGTCAACTTACCCGAACCTCGAGTCGTCCCCGGTGAATTTCTTTCATTTTTCCCCTTTTTCCTTTCTTTTCTTTCCTTTTCCTTCCTTTTCCTTTCTTTTCTTTCCTCTTTCCTTCCTTTTCCCTCCTTTTCCTTCCCTTTCCTTTCGGCCAAACGCTACCGTTTTACTGCCACTTGCGATCGCCGGCGTTTTCGGCGGTCTCACCGGCCAAGACCGGTCTCAAAAGAACCGGCTTCTTCCCCTGAGTGCGTCGGTAGCCTCCGTTCTGGCCCAGTCGCTGTGGTTCGCCGGCAAACAACCCGTTTCTCCCTCGATTTTCCTTTGCTCCGATCGGCTTGCTCCGGCCACCTGACGGCGTGATTCCGGTGCCCACGTGCTCGCCGGTCTCCCCTCTTCCTCCTGGTAGCTTCGTCGGAAGTGGTCGGTCGCCGGTGTGCAGGAATCGGTGGTCGGTTCTCACGGTAGCAGTCGGGTTCCGTTTCTCCTTGTTTTTGGGTTTTCCCGATTTTCAGTCCCCCTTTTTTTTTTTTACAATTATTATTTTATTTAACAATTTATTTTATTATTAAAATATTCATTAAAATAGTCTAATATATTCTAAAAATATCTACAACTATATTATTTTATTCCAAACAATTTAATTTAATTTACTTTAATTTTATTTTATTTTGTTTTTAATCATTTTTTTTCGGTATAATTTTTCCGTATTTTCGGGATATTGTCCCGGGTGACTTCTCGGTATTTCTAAAAATTTCGGATCTTGATCAATTGGACTCAAAATTGTATAATTCCTCATTATTGATCAAGATATCCTAAATTCTTATTTTTAATTAAATTTTCTTATCGAATTAATTACCGAATTCGATATTTTTACCATTTTACCCTTGCACGTGTTCGGGATTAATTTACCCCAACTTCCCTTCACGAATACTCATTCATTTTGTATTTTAATTCCTTATTTCCAATCCGAATCCCATTCAGTTAAATTTTTTTATCATTTTTATCCCTCATAAAAATTTACGATTTAATTTCGGGTCTTACAAATCTCCCCCACTTAAGGAATTTGGTCCTCCAAATTAGAACCAAGTCATATGAGTCCATAAACTACTCTGGGTACATCAATCGTATCATACTTCTTTAATTCTCGTGTGACCTTTTTCTGGAGTGTAATACTACCAAAGGACTTTAATTAGGGAGATCGTCTTAAATCTCAATACTTTCTCTTTCCTGTTTAATGCCCGAATCAACTTCTTCAATATACTTATATTTTCATTAAACTGAACTTTTGGAATTCATATTCGATCACCTATGCTGGATCCGGATAGTATTTTTGAATCATCAAAAGCTGGGACACATTGTGGCTGCCTGTTAATTCAGGTGATAACGCTAACCTACAGGTCTTATCTCCCACTTGTCCAATCTCTCAAAATATTCAATCCAGCAAAACTCAACTTACCTTCTTCCAAAAGCTCGCTATGTCCTTATTCTCTTAGGACAAGTAACTTTCAACCATACCAATTCACCAAGGGTGAATTCCAATACTTGTCTATCTGCTCTGAGGTGTGCTTAATCTCTCATCCTTAACTAAACATCCTCAGAGACTTATTATCCAAAGTCGAAAATAATTCTATCTGTCACCCACTTTTTCTTATCCAATTTAGGGAACAACCCCTACAGTCATACACTGCCTCATATCTTGTTATCCCGATACTCAAGTGGCAACTGTCACTATTGACGAATTCGATTTGTAATAATTGATCATCCCAGGAGCATAAAAAAAATCAAGGGCACACGCTTTCATTGGATCCTCCAGAACCTGTATAGTCCTCTCTGACTGACCACCTGTCCGAGGATGGAAAGCTGTGCTAATACTCAGTCGGGTTCCCATAGCTTCCTGAAAAATATTCCCTGAAGTAAGAAGTGAAGCGGGAATCCCTATATGATACCATGCTCACTATAACGCTACATCATGTTCCACAATCTTCCTTATACATAAATCCTCATACACACTCTGAGTATCTGGGGATTTCATAACCAGAAGGTGGGTAGACTTAGTCACTCCATCGACTATCATCCAAATAACCTCGTAATTCACCTGGATTCTCTGTAACCCATCACGACTTTCTTGGTGCCTTGCTCTCATTTTCCATGCCGTGTCGATATAGGTAGGTGCTGCAATAACTCTGCAGACTTTTAATACTCTACCTTATTCTGCGGACATACTAGTCACTTTTCCACAATCTCTACCATGTCTCTTTTCACATCTGACCACCAATGCCCTTTTCAAAGATTTCATATATTCTTTACTTTCCGTATGCACTGTATATCCCGAAGAGTGAGCTTCTGACAATATTATTATCTCATCAACTGTGGTCCTGGGGAGCACTTATACTGTCTCTGAACCTCTGTAAATCATTATCATACTCTGTGAACTCTATCACTGTACCCTTCTGAATCTGACACAAACTATCGATATCGTGCCGATCATCACGCTAAGCCTGTCAAATCCGGGCACTCTCATCCGGTTCTAATCTCAGGCTAGCTGTCACACAATCATTGTCATCATCAGAAGGGATCACATCAATACTGAGGCTTACAACTGCTCTAGCAGCTCACGCTCCCTGACCATCATATGTAATACCATCCCGAGGCTCTTTCTGCTCAAGGCATCAGCCATCACATTAGCCTTTCCTGGGTGGTACAATTTTTTTCCACAATCAAAATCTCTCAGAAGCTGTAACCCACTATGTACTCTCATATTCGCCTCTTTATGTGAAAAACAGATACTCGAGGCTTTATGATCAGTGCATACCCAAAATTTCTCATCGTGTACCTAGTAGTACCATATCCTCAGTACAAGTACTATCGCTGCCAACTTAAAATCATGAGTCAGATAGTTTATTTCATGATCAAGGAGTTGTCTGACTCCATAATTGACTATTTTCCCATTATACATCAATACACAGCTCCTTCATTATTTTGAGGTATCCATACTCACTGAGAACCTCTTGAGCTGTTGGGTATGGTGAAATTAATCATGGTGGTCAGTTCATACTTCACTACACCGAAATTCATGTCACATCTATCATCTTATTTATCATCTCATTCAAAGACCACGTTTTCTTAGTTAAACGTGCCAACCAAGTAGACCATATTGAGAACTCGCAACAACCCATTTGTAAAAGTCATTTCCAATTATTGCTTACAATTTGCCCTGGACTTTGACTTCACCCAACATATCATCGATAATGATGATTACAAATCGGTCTAATCCTTGACTTATTTACGCATAAGCATATAAGACCCTTCAAAATCGCTTACGTTTTCAGGTACTAACCTGCGTCATTTCCTTTTCTGATCTTAACGACTTTTATTAAATTTTTTACTATGTTAACCTTTATGATTTGTCAAATTTTATATTCTTATCGTCTTAGTAAAGGTATCCTAATGCTAAAGGTAGTTATTACAATGATTGATTTCACGTTATAGGTTATATATATACTTTTAGACGCTGTTAAGTCTTCAGGCGGGGAGGTATTTGAAATACCTTTATTAACCTTTAGACTTAACCACAATTATTTTATCTGTCAGTCCATGCGGTCACAATTTATATTCGCTACTAATTGCTTCAATCCTAATTACTTCATAGCGTAAGGATGTTCTTACCTAGCATACGCCTCTTACTCCAATACATCTTGTATTCAGAATCAAGCATATCTCAAAGATTATCTCCTTCGTATATCAATCATCACAAAACTCTTTCATCATTCATTTCGTGAGTACCATCATTTGCTCCTTTAATTTCAACTGTTGCACCCCTTTTTATCACTTGTCAACACTTACAATATACTTTTCAGTGATGTTTTCACCCATGTTTTCAACTTAAAATCTCTATATCCATATTCCGTTAATTAATTCTCCTCTATTGGGGTACTCATTTATCAGTATTGTGCCCAATGATGTAGGCATTCATGCCTTTTTACTCACTTATATGCGAATGAAGGCGGTATGAATAAATGTGTGGCACCAGGATCAACGAACATATGTACTTCATTATTCACAACAAGTGTGGTATCTTACACCACATCCATGAAACATCAATAGTGTCCTGGTCCAAGACATCCTCTCGCCTTCGTCCAACAGCCTACTTTCCTTATTCTTTTCGGCTATGGCTTCCCTTTTTCGGTGCGGAGATACCAATAGGATTTTCTCTGTCTCTTTGCCCTTCTGTGGGGCAGTCTTGCCCAACTCTGAGCAATCAAAACAAATGGTCCGTCTTACCACACTTAACGGCCATTTTCATCAATACAGTGTAAGTATAGACCCTCCTTCCGTGGTATATACCACACATTCTACACTGCTTACAGTGCTTACACTACTACACTGCTTCATAGCAGGTTGGGGTCCTCCAATCACAATGCCCCTCAAGAGTGCCAAAATTGGATGCACTGGGGCCTTACCAATTATCTTACTCCATGACTCATCAACTCTAATCTCTTACCAACTGGTCTCTTTCCTGCTCTGACATCTCTGTCATTCTCTATTCTCTTTTGTCTCTATTTTGACCCTTACTACCTTTCCTAATCTTAGAGGCGTGCAACACATGATATTATTCATGCAACTGTATTTTGCGCACTACCTCGACATAAGTAGTGAGCCAATCGAACTCTTATCGATAATTTAAGCATTCTATGAACTTTTGAGCTTCCCAACTCTCACTGCCCACAATATCGGGTTCATACTTGCCTAAGGATGTAATCTGAGATTCATACTCATCAATCAACCAATGACTATGGGCAGTGTAAGAAATTTTACCTGTAATTTCCCCTTAAGTAGCGTCTGAAATATTCCGTCGCCAGAATACATCCAGAAATATTTCTCATGTCGACTCCGGATGTCTAACTCTTAAGTTGGGTCGAGCGGACTTCCACCAATATTCCACCTCGACTCTTTAACATAAACATATTTAAAAGTCACTTTCTCGGTCGGCATACACCGAAAAATCCATAGCACTTCGCTATCTCATACACCCAGTCCTCAACAAATATAGGTTTCTTTACTTCGCTATATATCGGAGGCGTGTGAAAATCTCTATAGTCTGAGGCATCTGTTTAGGCTTTACCCTGCCTATCCTCGACTACTTACAATAGACTGAGTAAACAAGTCCGAAATATTTTCTACACTCCACTCCATCCTCTTGGAGCGTGTCTCAATCCTGTTTGGTCTCTTTCTAGGACCCTGTGGAGTATGCTCAGCATCAGCCTCCACCTCACTCTCATCTTGAGTCTCATGGACAACTCATTATTTCTCAGGCCGATCTCTACGGCCTCGAGCATGTGTACTCGCCACTCTACCATAGCGGCTATCAGTTGTAAAAAACTATATTCTTGCATTCGAAACTAAGTTCTTAGCTGCACTTTCATCTTGATATACATAGTTGTATCTAAACAATGCACAGTACATGGGGATGTAAATTTACTTTACCACTAACACCGACTCATATCAGGCTAACTCTGCTCTGATACCACCTTTGTCACGACCCAAATTACCTAAAAATCCCTACAAATTTTTTGCATTTTCATTTCCTCACCCGTCGTGAACAGTTACACTTCTAAAACAGTTGGGCTATGATTCGGTGTTAGTAACCTCTCACCTATTTACCATTCCATTTTCATATTCACATTCACATATCAATTTATTTAAACAAAATACATCCCCAATATTAAATCCATATACAGTACTGTGTATCTATATGTTTAGATACAAAAATTATATAAATGTGTATACCTGATCTTAATAAGAAGCAGCGGATAATCGAGGTGCGAAACTATTGTCGCTCTCTTCTGCTGAATATACCCTGTGGGGTGGAAAATGAAAGGGTGAGCGAAACATACTCAGTAAGGCAATAATGTAAGCAGGTAGATAACTATACTATCTACGTGCTGATAATGTCATGATATAAAAATCGTTCACTTTCGGAGCATGAGGTAAGATTAAAACAATGCCACATGAATGTATATATCATGTACAAGAAATCATGAAATCGACATATAAAGCACACATGGAAAATCATCATGTATGACATCTCATGCTCGTCACATTAAAAACTCATTTGTTTAATCACAAAACTCATCACTTTGAAACTTATTTGTTTCATCATAAATTCATCACATTTAAAACTCATTTATTTCATCATAAACTCTCACTTTAAAACTCATTTGTTTCATTATAAAGCAACTTCATCAAGGT
Source organism: Firmiana major (assembly GCA_033439115.1). Lineage (NCBI taxonomy): Eukaryota > Viridiplantae > Streptophyta > Magnoliopsida > Malvales > Malvaceae > Firmiana > Firmiana major. The sequence continues at coordinate 38,703,953 of CM065909.1, forward strand.
CAAACCCATCTCTCGGGAATACCTTGATTCATCAAATCACATCTCTTTTAAAACATAAATCGAGACTACCCCTCCATCGGGTTTGTCCTGGTCTATCCAGACCGTATGATATCATGTGAGGCATATAGGTTACTGTATGAAAAATTGAGGACTATGGCCATACTATGTCCCTGTGATCCCAGGCTACACGGATCCCGGTGTGCGGGGTATCACAACTGCAACGGGAGGTGGGGTCAAGTCCTACCCGCCAGAATATCAAGTAACATCATAGAGTCATCATGACTGCACGGTACAGCGTACTCCGTGTGACATACACAGTACATCGTACTCCGTGGACCCATATCATAGTCTGGGGGTGCCTGCCGTAGGTCTTATCCACCCCAATACTATGTCGATAACCAACCCATGTCTCAAAGTATATGTGCGAGTATCTCAACTCTCTGTGACACACAGTCTACAGGAGGCTTCCGCACGACTATATGCATGTCAACTCGCGTCTAGTGCGAGCGAAGCTCCAGCACCACGCTATGCATATCATGATATCTAAAATCTCGTGCGAGCGAAGCTCCAGCACGGTTTTATGCACACACAAATTTCTCGTACGAGCAATGCTCGAGTACGGCTTTTCATGAGAATAAATCAGTAAACTTGAGTGCGAGAAAGACTCTAGCACTCTTTTTACTCGTGTAAATATGATAGGTGGCTCAATTTTAATAAAACATCTTTTAAAATAGTAACCGGTACAACCCGGTACCCTTTCGTATACTTCACGAAATCAATAGCCAACCTATGTGCATATTTGCTTAAATCAAAGCAATATCATTATATAAAGCATTAAAAACATGAAATCATGCAATTTATCTGCCTTACTACCCTTTTTGTAAATTTTACTCTTAGGGGCAAAATCGTCATTTTTCCTTTATTCATCTATGCCCCGATTTTTCGCAAAATTATTATTTCGTTACTAGATATTTTAAGGAATTCTAAACCCTGTAAATCCCCTCAATAAATACGTATAATTATCTCTATGCACCTACAAAATTCCCTTACCTGAAATCGCGCGCAGTGGGCCCTATCTACTTTATTGGGTCTCGGCCCAATTCAGCCCTTTTTATATTTATTAATTCCCTTCTTCGGGTATACCGGGCTTATGCAGCTTACTAATAATTATCGAGCTTCGATCCAAATTCATTGGATAGCCCGTATACTATTTACGGCAATTTATTACAACTCCGAATTACTATTCCTTCTATGCGAAATTAATCCATAATTTCGTAAAATAATTAAAGCTCGGTATTTAACGAACTCAGATTGCCGAAATTAAATTGTACTTACCCGATACGATGCGGGGTAAAAAATCAGAGCTCAATCGGCTCTCGTTCGGTTTCTGTCGTAAAGCTGCACAATTAGGTAAATCCGGATTATTTTTCATTAAAATAATATTAAATTAAATTTCTGAAATTTACCCGTAGGTCAATTTCGACCCTCGGTCAACTTATCCAAACCTCGAGTCGTCCCCGGTGAATTTCTTTCCTTTTTCCCCTTTTTCCTTTCTTTTCTTTCCTTTTCCTTCCTTTTCTATCCTCTTTCCTTCCTTTTCCCTCCTTTTCCTTCCCTTTTCTTTCGGCCAAACGCTACCGTTTTACTGCCACTTGCCGTCGTCGGCGTTTTCGGCGGTCTCACCGGCCAAGATCGGTCTCAAAAGAATCGGCTTCTTCCCCTGAGTGCGTCGGTAGCCTCAGTTCCGGCCCAGTCGCGGTGGTTCGCCGGCAAACAACCCGTTTCTCCCTTGATTTTCCTTTGCTCCGATCGGCTTGCTCCGGCCACCTGACGGCGTGATTTCGGTGCCCACGTGCTCGCCGGTCTCCCCTCTTCCTCCTGGTAGCTTCGTCGGAAGTGGTCGGTCGCCGGTGTGCAGGAATCGGTGGTCGGTTCTCACGGTAGCAGTCGGGTTCCGTTTCTCCTTGTTTTCGGGTTTTCCCGATTTTCAGTCCCTTTTTTTTTTACAATTATTATTTTATTTAACAATTTATTTTATTATTAAAATATTCATTAAAATAGTCTAATATATTCTAAAAATATCTACAACTATATTATTTTATTCCAAACAATTTAATTTAATTTACTTTAATTTTATTTTATTTTGTTTTTAATCATTTTTTTTCGGTATAATTTTTTCGTATTTTTGGGATATTGTCCCGGGTGACTTCTCGGTATTTCTAAAAATTTCGGATCTTGATCAATTGGACTCAAAATTGTATAATTCCTCATTATTGATCAAGATATCCTAAATTCTTATTTTTAATTAAATTTTCTTATCGAATTAATTACCGAATTCGATATTTTTACCATTTTACCCTTGCACGTGTTCGGGATTAATTTACCCCAACTTCCCTTCATGAATACTCATTCATTTCGTATTTTAATTCCTTATTTCCAATCCGAATCCCATTCAGTTAAATTTTTTTTATCATTTTTATCCCTCATAAAAATTTACGAATTAATTTCGGGTCTTACAGCTATAATTAAAATATTAAGTCAATTAGAATTTTAATTTCAAGATTAAGGATTCTATTCTAAAGGCAAACTCTTAAGAAACAAGGATAACATCACTAGAAGTCAATCCCTTGTATATTTTTTTTTATTATAATTATGATGTAAAGAGGCTGATGTAATGCCCCGGAAACATGAAAATTAGGGCCGATTTTTTTTTAACTTAATCTTTTACTTAAGGTGTATTCTTGTTCAATGCCAGTTCCTGACTTATCATTCATTGCTTAAACTATCATACGTTGTGAAGTCATGAAATTACTTACTCTTCCATTCCCATATATACATAAAAGTAATTACATCCCAAATGCTCATTTATATATAAATATCTATACTATACAGGACGTTTGGATACAACTGAAATATACCATAAGGTGTACAAGAGATAGCTTGGGGAGAGTCTTGTCCACCAGTCTATATCAGGTACGCAGCAGCACGGAGGTAGTTATTGTAAATAGTTTGGAAAGGAGGAAAAAGGGGAGTGAGTTTCAAATAGCCTAGTAAGGAGTGTATTAAAATAATAATAATATTGAAAACATTTAGAAAGATAATAATACTAAATAACAAAATGCCATTTTCAGATCGAACAGTTAAAATCATATAAGTTCACATACTCAAAATCATATACCTTTTCATACCAAAACATAATTCATATACTTTTCTTACTTTCGTCAAAATCTCAAAAATTTCATATTTACATATCTAAGCATAGGTAATAGATGGATCGTAACCAAAATCGAAATATGGAGACCAGCATTCACTATTACTGTCATGAGGGTAATCACTACTTCATCCACAAAAAAAGGGCATCCTTTGAAGATGGAACAAAATACCTATGGCCATGGTAAGGCTGTAGACTGGATCAGGGTCGTACAACATCACATAAATGCCACACAGGCAGAAACACATACTGCCACGAAAGCGACATGAAAAACACATAGAATTATGCATGATATAGTTAAGGTCCAGTCCGTTCATAGGCCGTTGGCTAGAATTCCCTTGGGTCCCTTTTATCGACCTCCAAGTTTACCCTGACTAACACATTTTGAGCCTATAGTCTCGAAATAAAACTTATCATTATTTAAAAAATTTATTTTCAAATTTTATTTTTACAAAAGCTTGCACGAGTCATATTTTCAAAATTTTACATGTACATACACATGCTTAATTCAAAATATCAGTAGCTTTAAGGTCATTTCAAAATTTGTGCTTGTTATAATAATGGTTTTCTATGCTAAAAATATCCATTTGTAGGTAAGGAATATCATTACTAAAATAGATTGCATCCCTTACCTGACCGAGGTTGAGACAGCACTAAATCGCCAAGTACCGGGTATGCCTTGTTTTGCATGCCAACGTTTTGGGCTGCCAAAACTAATTTCAATTCCATCAAATGATATTCAAATTCATCTTAATATGCTTAAATATACCTCAACCTATGTAAAACTCTCTAGATTTGGCCATTTTGTTGATTTTCCCTACTTTCTCAATTTTATCGATAAAGTTTCAGTTTAAGTTATTTTTGACAGTTTCTTTCCTTCAAATTTCAATTCATTAATCTAATGTCATACATATTTATTCTAGACTCCAATTAACAACTCACAACATACCAAATCATCCGATTTTCACACTCTCACAGTTTTAAGATAAACCGAGTTATAAACCAAACTTTTTGGTACAAATCTAACATTCCACGACATCAAATTCAACCAAATTTCATCTTTTCTTCATCCTATCAAGGCTGGATGAAATTATACATATCCCTAGACAAGTTTTCTTCCAATTCTACTTATGTAAAAACTATCCAAATTCATCAAACATCAACATATCTAGCCATCATCAACTTCTAACAACTTTACCTCAGGTTTGACAAAGTTTGACTCAACATTCAGCCTTCAACAATGACCCTCAGCTGTATATCAACATATATACTACTTAGAATCATCAAAAACAACTTAAAAAACCAACCAAAAACTCATAAAATCAAGTTTTCTTCTTACCCAGAAACAGGGCAAATTTGGCCCCTGTCCTTCTCACTAATTTTTCACCTAGAAAATGAACTTGTTTGGGGATGAATCTTTTATATATTGTAGAGAACTTAAGTTGGTAGGTTTTACCCTTTTTGGCCAAACTCCAAAAGTTTTCCAAAGGTGGCCAAAAAAATTGTACCATGAACCCTTGAAAAAGGCGCGTACAACAGAAAGGGAGGAGGAAAAATTGTTGAGTTTAGGCCGGTTCGAGGCTTGCTTTAGTGTTCTAGAAATTTTTTTAGACTACTTTTATTCTGAAAAATCTTAGATAAAAATACCTTCTGGAAGGTCTTGAAAGTGTCCATTATTTTTAGGTCAGCAGATTTCTCGGCCAGGGTAGCCTGCTGCTCTGCTTTCATAAATTCCACAAAAATATTTTCAGCTCATTTTCTTCCAAATTTCCAATATTATTGTGTTATACTAAGTCTCTAGTATGTCCCCTAAAAATTTGGGCCCTACTTGTTTAAGAAAATTTTCCTATTTGAGCCTATTTTGCCTGTTTTAGTATTTACCGATTGAAATAGATTAAGGATTTTGGTTTACTTTAAAAATTAATTCAACTACTGAGCCCTCAAGATTTTCACTCACCAAGTCAATTATGCCTTATACTAATTTCATATGGCTTCAGAATAGTTTTATGAATTTATAGAATTTATTCCTAATTTATTTCTCGTATTGGGCCCAATTGCTCGGTTTAGCACTAACTCGAGTTTTCACTAACGTTTTCACTTCCAATATCTTAATTTCACCTTCTAACTACAAAAACATACCTATACATGTAATCCTTGAGAAATTCTCAAATTTAAAACCTTACCTCAATTTTTGTGCCCCGAGCTCTGTGCCACTATTCCGAGCGCTTCGATTATTTCGAGCCTGCATAACATTATTCCGAGCATCTTTATTGTTTTCTAACTTCCAAATAAATAATAAAAAGAAAATTTTTGGGTGTCACATTTCTCCACACCTTTTAGGAATTTGGTCCTCCAAATTCAACCAGGTCCGTCAAATAAATGACGGTATGTCTCTCTCATAAGGCTCTCAAGCTCCTAAGTTGCTTCTTCTGCTGAATAGTGCTACCAGAGAACCTTAACTAATGGAATTCTCTTCGTATGAAGTACCTTCTCTTGCTTATCAAAAATCCGGATAGGTTATTTGACATAACTCATACTCCCTGGATGTCTAATGCTTTATACTAGATGACATGGGAGGGATCCAGATTATATTTCCTTAACATAGAGACATGGAAGACATTATGTATCCCAGAAAGCTCTGGGGGCAAAGCTAACCGATAGGGAACGTCTCCCACTTTCTCTAATATCTCAAACGGACTGATGAAACAAGGACTTAACTTTCCTTCCTTCCCGAAACGCATGATACCCTTGCTCGGAGACACTTAAGAAATACAAAGTCCCCAACCTGAAAGTTAAGTGGCCGTCTACGCACATCGGCGTAACTCCTTTGTTGACTCTGAGCAACCTGAAGTCTGTCATAAATAATCTGGACATCCTTTGCTGCCTGTTTAACCAAATCAGGAGAAAATATTTTCTTGTCGCCTACTTCTTTCCACGCTATAGGGGATTTGAACCTTCTGCCATATAGAGCCTCATAAGGTGTCATGTCGATGCTAGCATGATAACTATTATTATAAGCAAACTCTACAAGGAGCAAATGATCATCCCACAATCTAAGTCTAATGTACACGCCCTCAACATATCCTCTAAGGTTTGAATGGCTCGCTCAAACTGACCGTTAGTCTGACGATGATTAGCGGTACTAAAATTCAGCTCAGATCCCATGGATTCCTGAAAATGAGTTCAAAATCTGGAGGTGAACCTGGAATCTCTATCAGACGTAATACTCATGGGAGCCCCATGCAAACGAGCTACTTCTCTGACATATAACTTGGCCAAGGCACTCAAAGAATTCGTACTCTTAATGGTTAGGAAGTGGGCACTCTTTGTCAATCGATCAACTATCACCCAGACCACATCGTGACCTATATGGGTCATCGGTAAACCCATAATGAAATCCATTGTTATATGCTCTCATTTCCATGTAGGCACGAGTAAGGACTTGAGTAATCCTACGACCTTTTGGTTCTCAACTTTAACTTGCTGATAGATCAAACATCTGGCCAGAAATTCTACCACATCCCGTTTCATACCACTCTGCCAATACACCTTGCGTAGATCATGGTACATCTTAGTACTACCTGGATGTATGATGTAACGGGAACAATGTGACTCTCTCAAAATTTGCTACTTCAAGGTATCATCGCTCGAAACATAGATACGACCCTTAAACCTTAATAACCCATCATCACTTACAAAAAAATTTGACTGCATGACCTGTTCAGCTTAGCTAACCATGTCCAACAACCTCTGGTCATTCCTCTGCTCCGATCTGATCTAATCCAGGATATTGGGTGCTATCCGTAGGCTAGCCATAAACCCGACCTTTGCTTTTTCAACACTGATCTTTAGTTCAGTGAACTATTCCGATAAATCCCACTCTCTGAGCATCATAGCAGAAACCATATTTTTCCTACTCAGGGCATTTGTAACTATGTTCACCTTACCTGGATAATAAAGAATCTCACAATCATAATCTTTAAGGAGCTCCATCCATCGTCTTTACCTCATATTAAGCTCCTTCTTATCAAAGATGTACTTTAGACTTTTTATGGTCAGTGAAGATCTGAATCCTTTCTCCATATAAGTAATGTCGCCATATCTTCAAAACAAACACCACAATGGCTAATTCCAAATCATGCGTGGGGTAATTTCGCTCATGGTTCTTAAGATGGCGTGAACCATAAGCACTTACTATCCCATGTTGCATGAGTACGCACCCCAAACCCTGATGGGAAGTGTCAATGTAAACTGTGAAATCTCCAGATCCACTCGGAATGGTTAGAACGGGTGTTATAGTGAATCCCTGCTTAAGCTCCTAGAAACTCTGCTTACACTAATTAGACCATACAAATGGGACGTCTTTACATGTAAGCTTAGTCAGAGGAGCTGCAATCTTGGAGAATCCCTCAACAAACCTCTTTTAATACCCTGCCAGTCCTAGAAAGCTCCAAATCTCTGTAACTGTCCTTGGTCTTTCCCACTTGAATACAATCTCTATCTTGGACGGACCAACTGACACCTTGTCTTTAGATATAATGACCAAGGAAAGCTATCTGATCTAGCCAAAACTCACATCTATCGAACTTTCCATACAACAACTTGTCTTGAAGCTTCTGAAGCACAATCCTTAAATGTTGTGCATGTTCCTTTTGGGACTTAGAATAGATAAGAATGTCGTCAATGAAGACTATTACAAACAGATCCAAATACTCTCGAAACACCTCATTCATTAGATTCATAAAAGCAGCAGGGACATTAGTCAAGCCAAACGACATCACTAAGAACTTATAATAGTCGTATCTAGTCCGGAAGGCTGTCTTGGGTACATCTTCCCTCTGAATCCTCAATTGGTGATAGCCCGACCTCAGATCAATCTTGGAAAACACTGTCGCCCCTCTCAGCTAGTTAAATAAATCATCTATTCTTAGCAAGGGATATTTATTCTTCACCGTAGCCTTGTTCAGTAAATTGTAATTTATACACAATCTAAAGCTACCATCCTTCTTCTTGACAAATAAAAGCAAAGCTCCCCATGGTGACACACTGGGTCTAATAAAACCCTTATCAAGCAACTCTTGTAACCACTTCTTCAATTCTTCCAATGCAACCAGTGCCATCTGATAGGGAGGTTTAGAGATTGGCTAGGTATCTGACACTAAATCGATAATGAACTCCAACTCTTTCCAGTGGTAAGCCTGGCAACTCATTTGGAAATACATTCAGAAATTCACACACAACTGATATTTCTTCTGTCCTCGGATGTTCCCGGCTGGTATTGGAGATGAGTGCGATATAGCCTTCACATCAACAAATTCATCAATAATTACACGAAATTATCATTATATCATAAGAATTCATACATTGAACCTCACCCGTTTACTTCTTATTAGCCAAATGTACATTGAATTTTTCAGGTAGGGAGAAGGTTACAGTTTTAGTATAGCAATCTAGATTTACGCAATTGGTAGCTAGCCAATCTATACCTAGAATCATATCAAAACCATACATATTCAACAAAACTAGATCTGCTAACATTACCCTGTCTCTAACCTTAATTTCACACTTTCTACATACTTTATTGGTCCTTTGAAACTTATGTATAGCTGTATTTAATGTAGTATATGATCTAAAGGTTCAGACTCTAAGTATAGTTTATATGCAAATTGTGGCAAAATAAAAGAATGTGTGGATCCAGGGTCAAATAGTACATGTGCTTTATAGTTACAGACAAGAAGTGTACCTCGGATAGCCTCAGATGAAGTATCTACAGTCTCCTTATCAATAGCAAACACACGCTCCTCTGCGAATGACTTCTTATCCTTCTAAGTGGCGGTGGCCTGTCTCTAGGAAGCCTATCTCTAAGACTGCTGTCGTGGAGGCTCTTGGGACTATAGCGTCTGAAGCTGTGGGAAATCCTTAACCCTGTAGCCCATGTCTCCATACCTAAAACATTCACCTGTCACCCGATAGCAAACACCCTCGTGCAGCTGACCACAATTTTTAAAAATCTACCATAATTTTTACAGATCTTAACACCTGGCCTGGGTGTCGAGTGGTCTCCGAAGTGCTGGAAGGAATCTTAGGCCTATCAACCCTTACCCAAAACTCTTCGGTCCTCTACCTCTTGGGTGGATCCCTCCTATAATTTGCTTGGGATGACTCAAGCCTCTTACCCTTATCTTTGGCCTTCACTCGAGACCCATGCTGAGACTGCGTCAAATTTATTCCCTTTTGATTTCTTGCGCGCGACCCAGAGTGTCCTTAAATTCTGTAACACAAAGCCCTAGTGATAATTCTATATTTTTAGAATTATTTGTGCTTAATTTCCTAATTAATTATTTAAATCCCCAATTTATTTTGTTAATTATCCCCTTTATTTAATTAAAATTCTCATGTTTGTAGATAAATTAAATCCAGATGAATTTTGAATATTTCAGTAGAAAATGGATTGAAATTGGGCTAAAATCGAGATTGGACCACACAGACAACACGAGCCTAGCACATCCAATTGGACAAAAAGACAGATGACATGGAAATATTATTTTTCAATAAGCCAATAGTGTAAAGACAAGTAGCCAAACAATGTCAACTCATCTAGGATGGAAATATTACAATTGTACCCCTAAGTGTGTGTATAAATAAAAAAAGATGTCAATTGAAAAGGGGGTAGCCTAGGTTAGAATAGAAGTAATTTAGGAGTAGTGGTAATTCTAGGGTAGCTTTAGTTTTTAGGTTAAAATTATTGCTAGGTTTATTTTTCCTTTGTTTTTATTATTAGTTTTTCTTTTACTATCGGCAGCCACCATTTTTCTTAATTTCACTTGGTACTATTTATGGCACAATTAAGATTTGATTAATATGAACAATTTTCATTTGGCCTTTCCTTCAACGTCATTTTCCCTTCTTTACTTTATGATCTTTTTTTTTATGGTTACTTCTGTATGTTCCTCCATTAATGGCTAGTATCGATGTTATCCTACATCAATCTGTTCCCATTTATTCTTTCTTCAACGATGGTGAATGAAAGTTGTGTGACAGCCCCCCGAAGTAGCTAGTTTGTTTGCTTTAATCTTAATCGTGGATGAATAAGCACGAGATCTGAGGGAAGGAAGGGTTCTTGTTGGTTTATGGTCGAATGCATGGCAGACTAGGCTGGAGGCAGAACTTGAGTCATTAAGGACACCGAATAGCCTGAACTTGCACTAGACGAGTTACCTGACAGCAACAATAGCAGGAGCTTCCTCCTCTGTTCTCCTCTGTTCCATGTTTTATTTACTGTTCATTTTTTTTGTTTTAGTTTTTAGTTTCAATCCATTAAGTTGCTGCTCTTCATTTACAAAACTTTCATATTTTCTTCTGCTTGTGTTTTCTTTTTATCTTGCATTATTTCAGGTGGGGTGATGATGTGTAGAACTGAGTCTTAGCTGTTCATGAGCACCAGAAGTAGGAGCTCGACCACTTCACTCTCACCTTGCGTTTGTTGCTGTTCTGTTTCTAGTACAGCAGTTGTAGACGGCATTGGTCTGGACTGAAGCAGCAATGCGCTGCTGAAGAGCATCTGTTCAGTGCTGGCTTTCTGGTGTAAACAGAAGCTAAGTGCGTGGTTGTGCTGTTGCATACGACAGATGAAGCAGAGCAGCAAGACATGTCTACTGTGATTGAGGTGCATTAAGGAGTAGCTGCATGAGGAATTTGGGTGCAACTGAACCGAGACAGCACCTGAGCCGAATATGACAAGGAATGTGTAGCATACAGCAGAAGCGGACAGCGCCTGGAGCAGCACCATGACATTCTCTGCCTGGAAATGAATTGTTGAAGAAACAAGCATAGTACCAGCAGCTTCTCAGGACCATTTTGGTGGTTTTGCAATTTGTTAAGGCCATGTTTGGCCATGTCATTTTAATCATGTTACTATAGTTTAATGCATTTTTAGGATTTTCATGCTTTTGTTAGTTGTTAGTTAGTTAGTTGAGTCAATTAAAATGGTAAGTTAGTTTTAATATTTTTGCATGTTAATTTAATTTGTAGTGTTAATTTTTAGTTAGTAGTTAATTTTATATTAAATGTTTTAGGATTTTATTTTAGTTTAGTTGCATTTAGAATTTGATTCAAGCATTTTTAATTTAGTCTTTATTTTCATTAAATTTTAGTTTACTTTAAATTGCATTTTAATTAGTTTACTTACATGCATTTTTATTTTAAGTTTGTTTAAATTTTAGTTTCGTTTGAATTTATTTCTTTATTTTCATATTTGCATTTTATTTTAACTACGTTAATTAATTTTAATTGTTTTTAGTTTTCTAGGTATTTTCTTTAATTGCTCGGAGTTCAGTAAGCAAATCGTAGTTCAGTTTTATTTCTTTATTTTTTAATGTTTTTTTGTTTTCAGTAAGTTTAATTAGCCTAGTAGATCACCCACTTTAATTTCATAATTTGCTAGAATATACTTAGGGTAAGATTAATCGGTACTTAATTAGGCTGATCAACTTCTCTGTGGGACGATAATCGGGGACTCAAATCCCATTATTACTTGTACGACCCGTACACTTACGGACAATACCCTTTGGGCGTGTCACCTAGTAATCTATCCCTGATAGCTGGTCTCAATCTGTATAAAAACTGCTCTGTATGTCACTCCTCGTCTTTGACAGTCTCGGAATCATATCTCATTAAATTAGTAAATCGGTTCTCATACTCATCGACTGTCATATTGCCATGGACTAAATTTAGAAAATCAGATTGCATATTCTTTTGGACAGTGCGAGGGACGTACTGAGTTCAAAAAGCTGACTAAAAAGTATCCCAATTGATTACCGGGTGGCTGGTAGTCAATAGTCTCTGGGTGGCCTTCCACCAATGTCGAGCTTGTCATATTGCCCTGGACTAAATTCAGAAAATTAGCTTGCATCTTCTTTTGGGCAGTGCGAGGGACGTACTGAGTCTGAAAAGCTGACTAAAAAGTATCCCAACTGATTACTAGGTGGCTGGGAGTCAATAGTCTCTGGGTGTCCTTCCACCAATGTCAAGCTTGTCCCTTAAGCACATATGCACCCATGCTAACCTTTTCTGCATCAATGCACCCTAAATAGTCAAAAGTTATCTCCATCTTTGATAGCCACTCCATTGCCTCAACGAGGTCCTTAACCCCTCTAAAAAAAGGCAGATTCAACTTAAGAAAATCTCTTAACCGGCCCATGTCTCTGTCCTCAAGCTTGGTCTATACCGGCGATAGAGTGGCTGGAGACATTGGAACAGTCTGTAGAGGAGGTGGGGGCGGATCCTATGGTGGTGGTGTGTGTAGGAGCTAGAGTTGGAGCTGTATCGAAGGCATTAGCCCCGAAATGCTGAGCGAACAATGCTGCGATCTGATCAAATCCTTGCCTCACATCATACTCTAACCAACTTACCTGAGAGTTAAAACTCTCTAGCTGTGGGGTATGTAGTGGATGTGGCTGTGCTTGCCTCTCAGGATGACCTCGTCTCTCACTTATAGTGTATATTTAATGTACTTGCGGATACACAATAAACTTGGTCATAACTTTAGCAGATATTTTCAATTTATAACTAGATAAGTACAGACACTTGGGATGTAATCTATCTTCAACTGATCGACACTGATAGTACTAGACACCTTTGGCTCTGATACCAAAAAACTGTAACGCCTCTGAAACGCGAAAATTAGGGCTGATTTTTTTTAACTTAATCTTTTACTTAAGGTGTATTCATGTTTAGTTCTAGTTTTTGACTTATCATTCATTTCTTAAACTATATTACGATGTAAACTCATGAAATTACTTACTCTTCCATTCTCATACATACATAAAAGTAATAACATCCCAAATGCTCATTTACATGTAAGTATCTGTACAATAGAGGATGTTTTGATATACTTGAAATATACCTTAATGCTACAAGAGATAGCCTAGGGAGAGTCTCGTCCATCAGCCTATATCGGGTACGTAGCAGACAGAGTGGTACTTACTGTAAATAGTTTAGAAAAGAGGAAAAAGAGGAGTGAGCTTCAAATAGCCCAGTAAGGAGTGCATTAAAATAATAATAATATTTAAAACATTTAGAAAAATAATAATACTAAATAACAAAATGCCATTTTCAAATCGAACGGTTAAATCCATATAAGTTCACATACTCAAAATCATATATCTTTTCATACCAAAACATAATTCATATACTTTTATTACTTCCATCAAAATCTAAAAAAATTCATATTTACATATCTAATCATAGGTAATAGATGGATCGTAACCAAAATTGAAATATGGAAACTAGGCATTCACTATTACTGCCATGAGGGTAATCACTACTTCATCCTCAAAAGAGGGCATCCTCCAAAAAGGGAACAGAATACCTATGACCATGGTAGGGCTGTAGACTGAATTAAAGTCGTACAATGTCAAATAAACGCGATACAAGCAAAAACACATATTGCCACCAAGGCAACATGATAGACACATAGAATTATGCACGATATAGTCAAGGTCTAGCCCGTTCATAGGCCGCCAGCTAGAATTCCCTTGTGTCATCTTGAGTCTATAGTCTCGAAATAAAACTTATCATTATTTACAGAATTTACTTTCAAATTTTATTTTTACAAAAGATTGCATGAGTCGTACTTTTAGAATTTTACATATACATACACATGCTTAATAAAAAATATTAGTAGCTTTCAATTTATACAAAAATCATGCACTCGAACTAATAAATATAGGCTTAAGGTCATTTTGAAATTCATGCTTGTTATGATAAAGGTTTTTCGTGCTAAGAATATCTATTTGTAGGTAAGGAATATCATTACTAAAATAGATTGCATCCCTTACTTGACCCAAGCTGAGATAACACAAAATTGTCAACATTTTGGGCTTCCAAAAATAATTTCAATTCCATCAAATGATATTCAAATTCATCTTAATATGCTTAAATATACCTCAACCTATGTAAAACTCACTAGATTTGGCCATTTTGTCGATTTTCTCTACTTTCTCGATTTTACCGATAATGTCTCGATTTAAGCTGTTTTCGATAGTTTCTTTCCTTCTAATTTCAATTCATTTACACATTTATTCCAAACTCCAATTAACAACTCACGACATACCAAATCATCCGATTTTCACACTTTCACAGTTTTCAACTAAACCGAGCTATAAACTGAACTTTTTGGTACAAATCTAAAATTCCACAACATCAAACTCAACCAAATTTCATCTTTTCTTCATCCTATCAAGGTTGGCCGAAATTATGCATATCCTTATGTGATAACCTAAAATTTTTCCCACTTCCAGAATTTATTTTGAAATTATGGGACAATATTCCCAGAGAAAAAATATGTGTGTCTATATATTAAATATATATATATATATAAATAAATTAAATAATATATTATAAAATATTTATAAAATATATATTAATATAATATATTATACAAATATATATATATGTACATACTTATACATATAATATAATACAATATTGTATTATATACACAAATATTTTGAGTATAATATATTATATTTAAATATTATATTATATTATATTATATATATGATAGAAAAAAAAGAAAAGACCTAAAGTCGGTGGGAAAATATCCCACTAACAGTTGAGAGCTGTAAGACCCGATTTTTATCATAAGAGCAAAAGGGAATTAATAGAAATTTTCGAGTGCATTTAAAAATGTAAAATGACTAAAATGGGATTCCAGAACACGTGCAAGGGTAAAACGGTCAAAAGACCAAAACTCGATATTAATCGGGATAAAAAAATTTAATTAAAAATAATAGATTTGAGAATCTTGATCAATAATGAAGAAATAATTAAATTTCAGGTTAAATTGATCAAGATATGAATTTATTAAAATAAACCAGAATTTTTACATTGGGAAAATATCTCGAAAATAATCAAAAATTATACCGAGAAGCTGAAATAATACCGATAAATTTATTTATTGGTTAAATAAATTAAATATAATTTTTTTACAGATATTTTGGTAAAATAATAATATAATATTGATTAAAATAATAATAAAAAATAAATTATAAAAAAAATCACGAAAGAAACGCGAAACTGGAAAACAGAAGACAAGTGAGGGAGCCGAGCCCCCTCTGCCTCATCGATGGAGGAGGCCGGCGTCGGGCCCAGGCGAGATGGCTAAAAAGGGTGACCGCGAGCCACTGTCGGCACCACCAGCTCGGAGGAATGGCGATCGACGAAAGGGGAGATAGAGAAACTGAGAGAAACCGAAAATGGAGAAAAGAGGAACCGGTGACCGGCGCAGATCTAGGCCCTGCCACCTCCAGTCGAGGAAGCGCCATGCAAAGACCGACTGATTGGTGGCAGCCTTGGCCGGTAGAATGCCGGCCAGCGCCGAAAAATGATGAAAAATAAAAATGGTACCGACGACGAAAAGGAGAAAAGCCGGACCGGCCACTTTTCGACGACCTCGGATGAAATCGAGACCAGATTCGAGCTGCGGACGACCTCGCGAAACTGCTGACGACGGAAACCTGTGAAGAACCGACCAGTAATTGTTTAAATTTCACAAGATAACACTACGTAGGTGTTATTTGTATTTAAATGAAATTCTTTGGAAAACAGGCTAACTATCAAGTTTATGAAAACAGATAGTGTTGGCATATAGCTCGCACTATATCTGCGTTTGTGAATGTGCATAAATGTGCTTGAGCGGCTGCTCGCACCAACTTGTGTGACATCATATGCATGAAATGTGCTAAAGCGATTGCTCGCACTGATTTTTATTCTTGTGAAATGCATGAGAAGTGCTGGAGCCTAGCTCGCACTCTGTTTTGACATGTTTTGACTTGTTTTGACCTGTTATGCATAAAAAGGTGCTGGAGCGATTGCTCGCACTAGTTTTAATGATTTGCATGCATGAGAGGTGCTAGAGCTTAGTTCGCATCCTGTTTTGAAATGATATTGCATAAAAATCATGCTGGAGTGTAACTCGTACGAGATTTGATTTATTTATGCATAAAGCTGTGCTGGAGTGTAACTCGCATGAGATTTGATTTATTGATCCATAACACCGTGCTGGAGCTCGCCCGCACGTGATTTCATATGGATTTATAACTCATTCATTTTTAAGTCATACTGGAGTGCTACTCGTACGTAGATTTTACTGATTTTTATGAAACCATGCTAGAGCTTCGCTCGCACGAGATTTTCTGATATCATGAATATGCATGGAGCCGTGCTAGAGCTTCGCTCGCACAAGATTTTCTGATATCATGAATATGCATGGAGCCGTGC
The DNA here is from genome assembly GCA_033439115.1 of Firmiana major. Taxonomy (NCBI): domain Eukaryota; kingdom Viridiplantae; phylum Streptophyta; class Magnoliopsida; order Malvales; family Malvaceae; genus Firmiana; species Firmiana major. Next base: position 38,720,445 of record CM065909.1, read on the forward strand.
AAGAGCTTCGCTCAAACAGGGATTTATATGACATGCATATAGCCGTGTTGGAGCCTCCTGTAGACTGTGTCACACAGTGAGATGATATGCTCACACGTGCATACTGAGACAGAGATGATATGGGTGGATAAGACCTATTGCAGACACCCCTGATTGAGCTTGGGTTCACGGAATATGTTGTACAGTGTATGTCACGCGGAGTACGCTGTACCGTGGGGATTGTTGGAGTGGAGTGGCATTAGCCACGAGGCAGCAATCCTTGCCCTCACAATCATGATATGCTGTTCTGGCGGGTAGGACCGACCCACCTCCAGTTTCAGGTGTGATACCCCGCACACTAGGTACCGTGTTGCCAGGGATCACTAGGCTATGACCATAGTCCTATGTTGTTACTGATAGTCACCTACTTGTCTCACATGATATAACTATTGGTCGATAGACCAGGGTAGACCAGAGGGAGGGTCAGGCCCTCGATTTTATGATTTTATGATATGTGACCCTGAAAGAAGGGTGGTTTTATAACCGAAGCTTTATAATGAATTTTAATGACTTGTTTTATGAATTTGAGATATACTTATGGGATGATTAACTCGGAAGGGTTATTTTATACTGCGTTTTTAATAAAATGATTTGAATGCAGTAGCATGATGATATTTTCCATGCTTTCATTTCAAATTCATGATTTATCTTACATGACATGAAAGAATGCATGATCTTGATTTACGTCATTCTTATTATGATTTAATGATGTCACATAAAATGCCTTTGATGCATGAATTACATGATTTCTATATGCACAAATAGTTTTGATAAACTATGTCATGGATATATGCATGATTTTGTGCTTGAGATTTTAATGAAGAGAAATGGATTTAAGGGCATGGCATTATGAGTATGTAGATAGTGGAGCTATCTACTTACTGACATAATTGCCTTATTGAGCGTGTGGTTTGCTCACCCCCTTATTTTCCATCTTTTTAGAGCATTCATAGTTGTTAGTGAGCGACTGAGGACTTGTATCTTGGTATTCGCTGCTTCCCATCGAGAGAAAGGTATACACATTTGTATGATTTTGTATCTAAATATGTAATGCACAGTACTGTAAACGGATATGATGTCAGGGATGTAGAGTTATAAATACCATTGTATATGTATTCAGTTTAAGTCAAAGGATTGTAAACTCTGATATATGAATCTGAATATGAAAATGGAATGGTAAATTGGTGAGAGGTGACTAACACCGAATCATAGCCCAACTGTGTTGTAGGATGGTCACAATGAGAGAAAGGTAAGAATTAAATAATAATTGAAAAAGTGAAAAATTTACTCTGATTTTTAGGTAATTTGGGTCGTGACAAGTTTAATGGTATCAGAGCTTGAGTTGGCCTGATATGAGTCGGTGTTAGTGGTTAAGGAAATTTACGTCACCATGTATTGTGCCTTGTTTAGATACAATTGTGTATATCGAGATGGAAGTGTAGCTAAGAATTTGGTTTTAAATGCAAAAATAGACTCATTAATTGATAGCCGCTATGGTAGAAGGGGCGAGTACACGAGCTCAAGACCGTAGAGGTAGGCCTGAGAGTCATACTGAGTCACCACATGAGACTCAAGATGAGGTTGACGTGGAGTCTGGTATTGAGTATGCCCCACAGAGTCCGACAGTGAGATCAGACAGAGTCTGACAGAGAGATCGGATAGTATTGAGACACGCTTCGCAAGGTTAGAGCAGAGTGTGGAGAGTATTTTAAGAGTTAATTGCTCAGAGTATGCATAGGATTTGAAGGCATGTCAGAGCATTTGTGGAAGTCCGCTTGACCCATCTTAAGAGTTAGACATCCAGAATGGACGCGAAAAATAATTCTAGATGTATTCCGATGACAAAATATCTCAGACACTGCTTAAAGGAATAACATGTGATATTCTTTACTCTGACCCAGAGGAACTGGTTGACTGATGAGTATGAAACTCAGTTTATATACCTGGGCAGATATGACTCCGACACTATGAACTGTGAGAGTCGAGATGTCTGAAAGTTCATGAAGGGCTCAGATTGTCAATCAGAGTCTGATTGACCCTGTTAGATATCACTACCTATTCCGAGGCAGTGCGTAGACTACAGTTGTATGAATAAGATCATGAGTTACACGCCTCTCACGTTGGGAAAGGTAGTAAGGGCCAAAATAGAGACAAAAAGAGAATAGAGAATGACAGAGATGTCAGAACAAGAAAAAGGTAGTTTGGTAAAAGATAGAGTTGATGAGTCACGTGGTAAGATGATTTGTAAAGCTATAGTGTATTTAATTTCAATACTTTTGAGGGGTATTATGATTAGAGGACCCCGACCTGCTCCGTAGCAGTGTAAGCAGTGTAGCAGTGTAAGCAGTGAGAGCAGTGAGAGCAGTGTAGCAGTGTGAGCAGTGTAGCAGTGTGAACAATGTAGAATATGTGGTACTTACCATGAAAATAAGATGTTGGACGAGGGCGAGTGTATGCCTTAGACCAGGACACTACTGATGTTTCATATGATGTGGTGGAAGATACCACACTAGTTGTTAATAATGAAATAATTATTTTAATTAATCCTGATGCCACACATTTATTCATACCGCCTTCAGTTGCTTATAACCTAATGAAAGATGTGAAGCCTGTACCCTTAGGCAAGATGATGATAGTTATCTGATTATCACTAACTAAATATGGGTATAGAGATTGTAAGTTGAAAATAGGGGTGAAAACATCACTGAAAAGCATATTGTAAGTTTTAATAAGTAATGAAAGAGTTTGTTATAAGTGATAGATCCTGAATACGAGATATATTGGAATAAGAGGAGTATGCAAGGTAAGGATATCTTTGATATGTAAAGTAAGTTGGATTAAGCGATATGTAGGGAATATGGATTGTGACCAAGGATAAGAGGAGGATATGTCTATACCCAGTCCATGTGATCCAGTCTAAGGGTTAATAAAGTTATTTCAAAATACCTCCCTGCCTGGAGACTTGACAGTTTCTAAAAGCGCTCATATAACTGATAGATTGAAATCGACAATCGTAATATATACATTTAAAATTTGGGTACCTGTACTGGTACGATAAAGAAATATAGAATTCGATTAATCATGAAGGTTTAAAAATTAAAAATTTTATAAAAGCCGTTAATATAAGGAAATGACGTGGGTTAGTATCTTGAACGGAAACGATTTCGAAATAACGTTATGCGTACATAGGTCAAGGATATAAGTGATTAAAATATTTAGTGGAACTCAACTACGATGAGGTATTTAAACCTTACTTGGACTGATTAGTTGTCATCTTTAGTGATGATATTTTGAGGTATTCGAAGTCCAGGGAAGAGCATGAGTAGCAACTGGAAACTGTCTTAAAGACGAGTGTTGAAAGTTTCTCGAAATGGGCTGCTCAGTTGACACGTCTCGTTTGGAAAACGATTGTATATCAATAGGATGATAAGTATGAAAGTAGCTTTGGTAAGTTTTGGTATATTGAAGTAATAAACTGACCACCGTAATTATTCTCACCATAACTAATAGCTCAAGAGGTTTCAGTGTGAATGGATACCTCGAAATAAAGATTGGGCTGTGTATTGATGTAAAATGGGAAGATAGTCGTCTATGGATCTAGATAGTTCAAGGACCATCAGAGAAACTATCCGACCTATGATTTAGAGTTGGCAGCCGTAGTGTTTACACTTAAGATATGACGCCACCGCTTAAATGGTAAGAAATTTTAGGTATGCACTGATCGTAAAAGCCCAAAGTATCTGTTTTCACAGAAAGAGTAGAATATGAGATAACCAAGAGGGTTAGAGCTTCTAAGGATTATGATTGTGAAAATTGTACCACCCAGTAAAGGCTAATGTAATGGCTGATGCCTTGAACAAAAAGAGCCTCGGGATGGTATCACATATGATGGTCAGGGAGTGTGAGCTGCTAGAGCAGTTGTGAGCCTCAGTAGTGATGTGATCCCTTCTGATGATGACGATGATTTTGTGACAGCTAGCCTGAGGTTAGAATCGGATTTGTATGACCGGATTTGCCAGGCGTAGCGTGATGATCGACATGGTGTTAATAGTATGGGTCAGATTCAGAAAGGTATAGTGACAGAGTTCACAGTGAGTGATGATGACTTACAGAGGTTCAAAGACAGTATAAGTGCTCCCCAGGACCACAATTGATGAGATAGTGTTATTGTCAGAAGCTCACTCTTCGGGATATACAGTGCATCCGGGAAGTAATAAATATATCGAAATCTCTGAAAAGGGTATTGGTGGTTAGGTTTGAAAAGAAATATTGTAGAGTTGTGGAGAAGTGTCTCGTATGTCAGTAGATTAAGGTAGAGCAAAAGAAGTCTGCAGGGTTATTGCAGCCTCTACCTATATTGACACAGAAATGGAAACAAGTTACAATGAATTTCGTGATGGGTTACAGAGGACCCGGATAAATCACGAGGCTATCTGCGTGATAGTCGATAGATTGATTAAGTCTACCCATCTTCTAGTTATGAAAATCCCCAAATACTCTGAGTGCGTAGGCGAAGTTATATGTGTAAGGAAATATTGTGGAACATGATGTAGCGTTCCAATGAGCATGGTATCAGATAGGGATTCCCGCTTCACTTTCCACTGCTGGGAATATTTTTCAGGAAGCTATGAGAACCTAACTGAGTGTTAGCACAGCTTTTGATCCTCAAATAGATGGTCAGTCAAAGAGGACTGTACAAGTTCTGGAGGATGTGATGAGAGTGTGTGCCATTGATTTTATAAGCTCCTGGGATGATTAGTTGTTACTAATCGAATTCGCCAATAATGACAGTTGTCACTTGAGTATCAGGATGACTTTATATGAGGTATAGTATGGCCGTAGGGGTTGTTCCTCGACTTAGATAAGAAGTGGGTGACAGATAGAGAATTATTCCTGAATTGGTAAGACAAACCTCTGAGGATGTTCAGTTGATTTGTGAAAGATTAAGAACACCTCAGAGCAGATAGAAAAGCTATGCTGACAAGAGACAGAAAACCATTGGAATTCACCGAGGGTGAATTAGTATTGTTGGCAGTTATTTGTCATAAGGACATAACGAGATTCGAAAAGAGATTGGACAAAGTAGGAGATTAAGCCTGTAGGTTGGCATGACCACTTGAATAGCAGGCATCCACAATGTGTCCTATCTTATAATGCTTCAGAAATAATATTTGGACCCAGCATATGTGATTTGATATGAGCTCCAACAGTTTAGCTCAATGAAAGTGTAACGTATGATTGGAAAATCGATTTGGGTATTAAACGGAAGGAAAAAATGTTGAGGTTTAAGATGATCTCCCTAGTTAAGTATGATGGTAGTATGACACTCCGAAAAAAGTCACATAGGAATTAAAAAGTATGATGTGATAGACGTACCCGGAGTTGTTATGGACTTATTTGACTTGGTTCTAATTTGGAGTACCAAATTTCTTAAGTGGGGGAGATTGTAAGACCTGATTTTTATCGTAAGAGCAAAAGGGAATTAATAGAAATTTTCGAATGCATTTAAAAAATGCAAAAGGACTAAAATTGGATTCCAGAACACGTACAAGGGTAAAACGGTCAAAAGACCAAAATTTGATATTAATCGGGATAAGAAAATTTAATTAAAAATAATAGATTTTGGAATCTTGATCAATAATGAAGAAATAATTAAATTTCGGGTTAAATTGATCAAGATATGAATTTATTGGAATATACCGAAATTTTTAGATTGGGAAATTATCCCAAAAATAATCAAAAATTATACCGAAAAGCTGAAATAATATCGATAAATTTATTTATTGGTTAAATGAATTAAATATAATTTTTATAGATATTTTGGCAAAATAATAATATAATATTGATTAAAATAATAATAAAAAATAAATTATATAAAAAATAAATAAAAAATTCGCGAAAGAAACGCGAAACTGGAAAACAAAAGACAAGTGAGGGAACCGAGCCCCCTCTTCCTCACCGATGGAGGCGGTCGGTGTCAGGCCCAGGCGAGCTGGCCGGAAAGGGTGATCGCGAACCACTGTCGGCACCACCAGCTCGAAGGAATGGCGACCGACGAAAGGGGAGACAGAGAAACCGAGAGAAATCGAAAACGGAGAAAAGAGGAACCGGTGATCGGTGCCGATCTAGGCCCGGCCACCTCCAGTCGAGGGAGCGCCATGCGAAGAACGATCGATTAGTGGCAGCCTTGGTCGGTAGAACGGCGGTCGGCGCTCGAAAATGGTGAAAAAAAAATGGTACCGACGACGGAAAGGAGAAGAGCCGGACTGACCACTTTTCGGTGACCTCGGACGAAATCGAGACCAGACCCGAGCTGCGGATGACCCCACGGAACTGCTGGCGGCGGAAACCGATGAAGAACTGGCCGGCAAGGCACTAAACAGATCAAACCGGACCGAACCGGTGGTTTGAACCGAGTTGAATCGGACCGGACCGGTTCAGCTAAAAAGAAAAGGAAAAAAAAAGAAAAGAAAAGAGAAAAAGGGGAAAAAAAGAGGAAAAATTGGAAAAAATTCCAGTGATGCAATCGAGCTACGGGTAAGTCAGTAAGTGGTCGAATCGACCGATTTAAATTTCAGAATATTTAATTTGATTAATATCCGACTGAAAATTTACCTAGAAAATTATGTAATTGTGTAGCTCGACAATTGACGTCAAACGAGAGCTCGAGACAACCTCAATTTGCGTACTATCATGGAATCTCGAGTAAGTAGCTCTTATTTATGACAATTTGAATCGTTATACGTGTTAGAATTTACCGCATAAATTACGAATTTAATTTTCGCATTAAATGAATTAAATTCTGGAAATTGAGATAAATTGTCGTAAATCTAAATTAAGCTATTCGAGAGCTAGAACGAGGCTCAATAAATATTGATGGGCCCAATTAGCCCAATAGGACTCGATGATGTAAATAGTAAGTGAAAAACGAGCTTAAGGCTGATTAAGGCCCATTATGGTGCAATCGGGCCCAATATGGGTAAACAGGTCCAATGATTTAAATTAAGCCCATAAAATATGAAATACAATTACATATATTGTATTTGACTTGATGTATATTTATACGCAGTTCCGGAGATTTAATTGAGAGCAAATCGGACTGCGTGACGAGATATCAGTGGAAAAGGTCAAACTGTACAGAAAATGAGGTAAGGGAATTGTGTGAGTAGCTAGAGGTAGCTACGCGTATTTTAAAAGCTTTTCTGTACACTGAATATGTATGTATACCCTGATTATGTATAAAGGTCCTAAAAATGGTTTAAAGATTTTAAGGACTCGAAATAGGAAAAGACTATTTTACCCCTATTGAGGGAAGTTCACCTAAGGATGGTGAAAGCATGACATGCATGAAATGCATGATTTAAGGAATTTTCCTAATTAAGGAATTTTATTGGTTTTAATCAAAGCAAATCGGTAGATTGGCCAGTAATTGTATAAATTTCATAAGATAACACTACGTAGGTGTTATTTGTATTTAAATGAAATTCATTGGAAAACGAGCCAACTATCAAGTTTATATGGTAACAGATAGTGCTGTCATATAGCTCGCACTATATCTGCGTTTGTGAATGTGCATAAATGTGCTTGAGCGGTTGCTCGCACCGACTTGTGTGACATCATATGCATGAAATGTACTAGAGTGGTTGCTCGCACTGATTTTTATTCTTGTTAAATGCATGAGAAGTGCTGGAGCCTAGCTCACACTCTGTTTTGACATGTTTTGACTTGTTTTGACCTGATATGCATAAAAAGGTGCTGGAGCGATTGCTCACACTAGTTTTAATGATTTGACATGCATGAGAGGTGTTGGAGCTTAGCTCGTATCCTGTTTTGAAATGATTTTGCATAAAAATCATGCTGGAGTGTAACTCGCACGAGATTTGATTTACTTATGCATAAAGCCGTGCTGAAGTGTAACTCGCACGAGATTTGATTTATTGATGCATAACACCGTGCTGGAGCTCGCTCGCACGTGATTTTATATGGATTTATAACTCATTCATTTTTAAGTCGTACTGGAGTGCTACTCGTACGTAGATTTTACTGATTTTTATGAAACCATGCTAGAGCTTCGCTCGCACGAGATTTTCTGATACCATGAATATGCATGGAGCCGTGCTAGAGCTTTGCTCGCACAGGGATTTATATGACATGCATATAGCCGTGTTGGAGCCTCCTGTAGACTGTGTGTCACAGTGAGATGATATGCTCACACGTGCATACTGAGATAGAGATGATATAGGTGGATAAGACCTATTGTAGGCACCCCTGATTGAGCTTGGGTTCATGGAGTACGTTGTACCATGGGGATTGTTGGAGTGGAGTGGCATTAGCTACGAGGTAGCAAGCCTTGCCCTCGCAATCCTGATATGCTATTCTGGCCGGTAGGACCGACCCACCTCCCATTTCAGGTATGATACCCCGCACACAAGGTACTGTGTTGCCAAGAATCGCTAGGTTATGGCCATAGTCCTATGTTATTACTGATAATCACCTATTTGTCTCACATGATATAACTATTGGTCGATAGACCAGGGTAGACCCGATGGAGGGGTCAGGCCCCCGATTTTATGATTTTATGATATGTGACCCTGAAAGAACGGTGGTTTTATAACCGAAGCTTTATAATGAATTTTAGTGACTTGTTTTATGAAATTGAGATGTACTTATGAGATGATTAACCCAGAAGGGTTATTTTATACTGGGTTTTTAATATAATGATTTGAATGCAGTAGCATGATGATGTTTTCCATGCTTTCATTTCAAATTCATGATTTATCTTACATGACATGAAAGAATGCATGATCTTGATTTACTTCATGCTTATTATGATTTAATGATGTCACATAAAATGCCTTTGATGCATGAATTACATGATTTCTATATGCACAAATAGTTTTGATAAACTATGTCATGGATATATGCATGATTTGGTGCTTGAGATTTTAATGAAAAGAAATGGATTTAAGGGCATGACATTATGAGCATGTAGATAGTGGAGCTATCTACTTACTTGCATAATTGCCTTATTGAGCTTGTGGTTTGCTCACCCCCCATTATTTTTCTATCTTTTCAGAGTACTCACAGTAGTTAGTGAGCAACTGGGGACTTGCATCTTGGTATCCGCTGCTTCCCATCGAGAGACAGGTATACACATTTGTATGATTTTGTATCTAAATATGTAATGCACAGTAGTGTAAACGGATATGATGTCGGGGATGTAGAGTTATAAATACCATTGTATATGTATTCAGTTAAATTCAAAGGATTATAAACTCTGATATATGAATGTGAATATGGAAATGGAATGGTAAATAGGTGAGAGGTGACTAACACCGAATCATAGCCCAATTGTGTTGTAGGATGGAGAAAGGTAAGAATTAAATAATAATTGAAAAAGCGAAAAAATTAATCTGATTTTTAGGTAATTTGGGTTGTGACAAGAGCTTCCTCTGTTAACAGAGGATGCCGTTCGAGAGAATGAAAGGATGACAAGAGGCCGAGAAAGGAAGAGAGAAAAGGAAGAAAAGGCAGGAGTGACTATGGGGTGAGGAAATCGACGTTGGCGGCATGGTGGAAAGGCTAAGAATGGCTAAGGGAGGGAGCGACACCGACGTCGAGGAAAGAACGGGCCAAACCGACCACTTTTCGGCGAGCCTATGCATAATCGCCACCAAATCCATTGTCGCGCGACCATACGAACCTGTTAGAAGTAGAAGCTGGTGAAGAACTGACCGAAAAAGTCGTTGAATGGCTAGATTGTGCTGAACCAGTTCGAACCAGTTCAGCTGAAGAAAAGATGCTGAACCTATCTGAACTGGTTTAGCCAGAGAAAAAAAAAAGGGAGAAAATTCGGTGATGCTCGAGTTTAAGGAGAAGCCGATAAGCGGTCGAATTTGACCGTTTTAAATTTTAAAAATTTTATTTGAATTTATAATTGACCAAAATTAACCGATTGAATTACATAAATGTGTATTGTGAAATTATGCGACGAACGAGAGTTCGATTTAACCTCGATTTACGTGTCAGCACGAAAACTCCAGTAAATGAAACCTTCTTACTACCACCTGTATTATTATACTAGTTAAATCAAATTGCCTAAGTTAGGAAATTATACAGTTTAAATTGTTTTACATTTTGGAATTGAAAATCGACTATCGTAAATAATTGTACAAACTATTCGAAGACGTATGTGGACCTTATAATTGATTTGAAATAGGAAATGAAATGAATTTACTGGATTGAGGAAATATAAATTATTTTCTACTTTGCAGGCTGGGTAATGAGTAATTGTTACCCGGTCTTATTGCATAAATTTTGTAAATTGTCGGTATTTCGGATTAAGACTTCTATGCTATCGAAAATGTGATTTTGACTCATTTTGACATGTTTTCGGACCTCACGATGATTTTTGGATGTTAAAATCATTGCACAGTAATTCGTGGAACATTGAAAAGTTAGTATAGATATTATCTATATAATCTCGCTTTAGATGATGCTTAGTGTCTCGAATTTAAGCATAATTGCTTTATGTCTCGATTGTAATGTGACTTTCAAAAACGTGATGTTTTGAATGTTTATCGTTATGAGCGTTCCAGTTAAGTTAATTCCGATAGAGTATATGAAGACTTTCGGATCTGTGACCAAGGGTAACACCCTAGTCTCTAGGGTAATGTCGGCTCACGAATAGCTACAATGAGAAAGCCCTTATCAAAATACAATTGTGGGGGTTGCTTATATTCGTAAGATCAAATTATCAAACTCTGTAAATGAGATACTGGGTTAGTAGTTCCCTTTTAAGATGTAAGAAGCATCATATGAGATAATTCTAAACTTAGAAAATTCTAAGTTATATCCATAGCTGCAAGGTAGCATTATATGAAGTAAATTTGAGTTCTCGAACAAAAATTAGATAATGGTTGAGAATTATAAGTGAGAAAGTATACGTGATTAGAATATTGATAAGAATATAAAATCGATCAGTGTTCATTTAGGTGCGAAGTAACACCATAAAGTACAAGCTAATTCCATAGATGGGTGATAGCATCATATGGAATGAAATGAGTCCTAAAACATAAATTGAAGAATGTTTCAAGGACTAGGTGTAATTGGTATGAGTGATGGATAAGTGATCCTTGGGATACAAAGTAGCATCTTAAGGTATAAATTAGTTTCTGTTGATGCGAGGAAGCATCGTACTGATTAACGAGTTCTAGAGTAAGAACCGAATGATGTTTAAGGATCCTAAATGTTACAAGTATGTGGAAACATTGGCGATAAGATTATCAAAAAGGATATGTTCTTATGTGAACCTTGTTTTACATTGCAATTTGCATCTTAATGTATATTATGATTTTGTGAGATTTAGAAAGTTTGCATTTATTTATATATGCACTAAAGAAGCTTTAAAATCTCACTTACAACATATTTTGAGAGTATGTGAGACATACGTCTCTATGTTTTGGATTTAAGCTAACTTTACTTTTATCCATACCATGATTAACACGAATTTCAGAATGATAGGTAGCCTACATTTGGTTAACTACGAATTCGCGGCTTTTGTAAAATGTTTTGTAATGTAATTTGCTACGCGAAAATGAAAGTGTATGAAACAAGGTTTATGTATATGAAATAAATTAAAAGTATTGTTTCTACTAGTGTAAGGGCTAATAAGTCCAAAAAAAGAGTTTAAAAGTTATGTTTTAAGACTAAGGCATTATAGCATGTGAGTCAAGTTAAGCGAGGGTGAGTTGGTTCCCCTAGGCCTTGACAATGACATGCGTAATTCTGTATAACTATCATGTCCCCTTCGTGGCATTATTGTTTCCACCTACGTGACACTTCTACGTGTTTGCCTATGTGGCATTATATGTGCTATGTGTTCGCCTATGTGGTATTGTATGTGCTACATGTTCACCTGTGTGGCGTTATATGTGATGTTGTACGACTCTGGCCCAGTCAATAGCTCCCATGGCCATGGGTATTATGTTCCCTCTTTCGAGGATGCCCTCTTTTGATGATGCTACGCGTATGGTTATTGCCACATGACAGTGACATCGATATGCTTAGTCTCCATGAAATTATTCAGTATGATTTTAAAGAAAGAGTATTAAGCTATGTGTTTCATACGTTACATGTTTTGACTTGATTTTTGAAATGAGCTATGCGATATATGCAACGCGAAATGTAAACCTACATGATATTTACTACGTGATTTATGAGCTAGTGATTTCTATACTACATGGTTTACATGCTACGTGAATTACATGCTACCACTTATGTGATTTGAATAAAGTAAGTGTGACAAAAGTTTTGAAAACATGTAAATCCCGATTTTTAATATGTTTTCCCGATCACGGGCTACAATAGCAAGTACATGAAATGTGTTTCGAATTTTAGGATATGCTTTGAAAAGTGTTTTGCCATGTGAAAATGTTTTGAAGTATGAAATATATATTTCCGAAAATGATTTATGAACATGAGCATAATTCATAGAACATATCCTATCGATGAGAAATAAACATGTTGTTGCCTGTACTAATGAGGACAATAATAGTTAGTAATGGAGTTCAACTGGAAGAATATAATAGTCAGTAGTGTCACTGCTAGTAGTTAGCAAAAGATAATGTAAAATACAGTTTAAGTTGTGAAATATGTTTTGAAATAAGAACTATGTTATCGAAATGTGAAAAGAATTTAGAATATGAAATATGTTCCGATTATAAGGATTATATTTTGAATATGAATATATTTCGGGTATGAGACCCCTTCTGAACAAGGAAAATGTTTTGATATAGATGATGTTCAAAATAAGACAAGTTTTGAAGTGTAATAAGTTTCGAATGCAGGTTATATTTTGAATAAGAAATGTTTTCGATATATGAATATTTGATTTATGATATAAGTCGGAATTAAGTGATATGATTTGAAAATGGTTGTGGCCGAAGGACGAATGTGGATTGCAATAAGCTTTGGGTTCTGCTTCCGACTATGATTTGAATCTTGAACCCCTATGGCTATATTTAGTTTGTGTGGTCAGGTTTGATTGCTAATTAAGGTATATCAAAATACCTCATTGCCTGAAAAACTTGACAGTGTCGAGATTGTAGACCAACCCATAAACCCAAGAAAAGTGTGACCTTCGATAAGTTTTGACTGTAAAGTATGTTTTGGAATAAGATATGTTTCAAAATGTGATAAGTCTTGAATTGTGATTCAGAATAGTGGTAAAAAAGAATAATTGAATGGAAATGTGTTAGACATGCATTAGAAATCCAATATCATGTAAATTATTTTCTCTGTGCTTGTGTGGCTTACTTACTAAGCTTTCCCAAAGCTCACTCATCTAATGCTATCACATGTTCAGATCAGATCTGCATCGACATCAGTGCTAGTATCGGCTTCAAAGTAAATGCTTTGAGATCAAGCAGCTCACATCGGTATAATTGTTCTTAGTGTTTAATTACACTTTATCAGACAATTACTTTTCAGTGTATGTGTCGGGATGTGTATTAAAGTAAGAATTGATTATAAAATTAAATAAGAAGTTAGGCTGGGACCTTAGGTTTATAACCTTAAACCAAGCTCGGTAATTAAGACCTAGAAATATATAGGACTGTACTCACATGAAAAACATGTACGGAAAGAGAAATTTCAAAAATTTAGCTCACATTTTTACACTTCCACAATAAATTTACTAAAAGTTTACAGTTTCGTGTCCTTACACCCTATACAAGTTTTCTTCCAATTCTACTTATGTAAAAAATATCTAAATTCATCAAACATCAACATATCTAGCCATCATCAACTTGCAACAACTTTACCTTAGGTTTGACCAAGTTTGACTTAAAATTCAGCCTTCAACAATGATCCTTAGCTATAGATTAACATATATACTACTTAGAATGATCAAAAACAACTTCAAAAACTAACCAAAAACTCATAAAATCAAATTTTCTTCTTACCCAGAAACAAGGCAGATTCGGCCCCCTGTCCTTCTCACTGATTTTTCACCTTACAAATGAACTTGTTTGGGGCTAAATTTTTTATATGTTGTAGAGGACTTTAGGGTAAAGGTTTTATCCTTCTTGGCCAAACTCCAAAAAATTGCCGAAAAAATTGCACAATGAACCCCTGAAGAAGACGCTTACAACAGAAAGGGAAAAGGAGAACTTGCTGAGTTTAAGTCGATTTGGGGCTTGCTTTAGTGTTCAGAAAGTGTTTTAAGTCTACTTTAGTTCTGGAAAATCTTAGATTGAAAGACCTTTTGGAATGTCTTTAAATTTTGCATTATTTTTAGGTCAACAGATTCCTGGGGCTGGGCAGCTTGTTGCCTTGTTTTCATAAATTCTACAAAAAATATTTTCAATCCATGTTCTTCCAAATTTCCACCGTTCATGTGTTATACTAAGTTTCTAGTATGTCCCTTAAAAATTTGGGTCCCACTTATTTAAAAAAATTTTCCCGTTTGAGCCCATTCAGCCCGTTTTAGTCTTTACCGATTGAAATGACTTAAGGTTTTCGGTTTACTTTAAAAATTAATTCAAATACCAAGAACTCAAGATTTTATGACGACTCTATATACGTACTTTTTGGTTGGGCTATGAGTTGATGCTAGATCAGTACAATGAATCTTTTATCATTAATATGTTAGCATAACATAATGCTAACATCCTCGAATAAAATTAGAAGGACATTTTTCAATTAATCAGAATTATTGTTTAATTAAAAAATAACTACGTTTACATCCCCGGATACATTTCATAAACATTATTGTACTTACAAAAATTTAGATACAAAAGAATGTCTACTATGGGTATAGCTTTCAATCAGAAGAAAACTCTGTAGTATCGCTGTACAAAAGAAGTTATACTTACACAAAAGGCAGTCCCGACTACTGAAAAGACTCTGTGGAGGAAAGTAAGGGGTAAGCTCATCGTGCTCAATAAGAAAAAGAGTGTTGCGGTAGATAAATACACTAACTATATGGGCATAATAGGGTTATCATGTAGAATATAATAAAGCCATTGGCATGCAGTAAAATTAGAGTCGAATATCAGAAACAGTGTCAGTATCCATAGTGGCAACAATGTACTAAAATAATTTAGGTTCAAAGCTTTATTCAATAGGATATAAAAATTACCATGCAATTCAACAAACGATACAATCAGTTCAGTAAATCAAATAGATGAGACAAGACAGACATGTTAAGGGCAGCATGACATATGGCCAATGTTGGTGACTTCGAGCTTCACTGATCAGGTGTGCTGAATGTCAATCGTCGTGGGAGTGGTCAGCTACCCAAATAGCTCATAGTACAGTATGTCTTAAGACAGAATACACGATACAACGTACTTTATGCATATTGCACGGTACATCGCACTCAATGGACCACAGTAACAATAGCAGTACAGTAGACAGTAACAGTAACAGTAACAGTGTAGCATGATTTAGCTAAGCCCATTGTCTTCAGTAAGTGCGAACCAGGCAGTGCAACACCTAGTCAGCACGTGGTTCAAGCACATTTTATCCAGTACAGATTGATAAATAGCTTATTTTCATCAAAACAGTTCTAAACTCAGTTCAGTACATAAACAATTTACAATGGAGCTGGCTCACCATTTTTCGGTTAAAACCTCAATATGCAGTACGCGGCAATTAAAAACTAGAGGTTTAAATTTAAAACAATAAATTAGGTTGCACAGTATACATGTAAATAAATTAAATTTTATTAGGTAACGTTAAGCCACTTAACTAAGGCGAAAATTCTATAATTTCCATAGCTATAAACTTGGCCTAGAATTTATATCTACAGTTCAACAGTAAACAAATACATGTAATTATCTTTAGCAGCTCACAAAAATGTTTCTTACATTCAGTGGTAGACCGTAGCTCCTCTATCCTTCAATTTGGCTAGTCAGTTGGTTCGTGCTATTTTTGTTGGGTCCTCCGGAGCTGAAATAAATCATTAATCACTTTAATCAGCTATTGGAAACTCAAAATAACTTCAGTGTGTCACGTTTAAGTCTTTAAACTTGTTTTATCTGATCAAGTCATTTTACTGTGAACTAGGATAGTCATCTTTCTAAATTCATTGTTGCATATTCCTTAAAATTTTGCATCGAGTCTAGTATTTTACCAAAGCCACCTTGTACACTTTTAATCTTTTGTTTCCCTTTACTGTTTCAGTTTTTTGCTAATTCTTTTCCCCAGCTTTTATTTCTGTTCTACTATCCTCGCTTCTAGGTACTCCTAACCAAGAAGGATATTAGTTGCAATCACTCTTTCTTCTTCGCATCTTCCTTCCCTCTTTCTTCTTTTCTCTTCTATCTTTTCTCTTCTGATAGTGTAGGACAGCAACCAAAAGTCACAACAAGGAAGATAATAGCCAAGTAGCAGCTAGGATGCACACAACAAGAGGTGCAACAAGAGGTACAACAAGGGCAGTATCAATGCAGCAGATATAAAGCAGGGAGGCGGAATGGTAGGCAGCAACGGTGGAGTTGCTGAATGGTAGCGGTGAGGAACGATGAGGAAGGCAGTGCTGGGAGTACTCAGACAATGCTGGAACTAGTGCGAGAAAATTTGGGACAGCGCAGCGATGGAGCAACAATAGTGGCGCTATCCAGTAATGTACGTTGTGCAGAGTATGATGAAGCGATGTGAAGCCATTTGGTGATGAAGTGGACAACAATAATAGCAATGAAGATGATGAATCAGTGATGGTACAAAGTAAAGGATATGAGATGAGTGCAAGGGTGAGGAACCTGTTGAATCTTTCTATGGTTTTATGAAGTAGAGGAGAGGCACGACGATGGTGTTAAACAGGGGATGATGATTGTAGTATAGGGATAGAGTATAATGGCTGGGTTTCATTTTGTGTCTTCCTTGTTTTCTCTGTCTCTTGCAATTTCATTCCCCTTCTCGATTCTATAGCTTTCATCTACAGTCATCTGTATTGTTTTCTTCGATAGAGCACTCATCTAAATGCTATTGTTTCAATTAAATTTTAGCCTAACACTTGCTATAACTACTGCACTGCCATCCTTCATTTATTTTTAGTTCAAGTTTTCCATAATCCTCTACTGATGGAAAATTACTTGGACTTCAACTTGTTTTGTTTTTTTTTTTGTATTTGAAAGAGTTTTGGTTACTGTATTTGGCAAGAACTTCAGCCTTCCCCATGCTTCGGCTTCCTTTCTTAATCTGCTCCACAATTGTGTTCCGTAACGCTATCTTTTCTTGTTTGGTCCTCTAGCAACTACTCCCATCAAACTGCAGTTTCTAGCCTCTCTTTACTTCTATTGTAGCTCAATTTTTTATTCCCACATTTCCCTTCATTTCTATTTCCATTTTTTTGTCAATGAACGCCATTTCCATCATCAGTTTTCACCATGCTTCCTTCTGCAATTTACAGCAGCAATCTAGGATCCATTGTTGCTGATCGATGGCCATACTTTCCTACAGTTGCTGTGGTCCTTCTTCAGTTTCCTTCACTCTCATTATGTATTTCTACCAAACATCTTTCACCACCATACGTTCTGCTGCAGTTTTACTACGGTAGACGTGAATCCCTTGGGTTTAGCTTTATTAGAACCTAAACCTCGTGCTAGAAAACTTTTTTCCTTCTTCATACCAAGAGCCATCATCACCATTCGTCAGTTTAAACTCTTTTCCACCGAAACATCATCACCAATAAATGAAAATGGCTTTTGGATTGGTTCTAAAGAAATGGAGCCAATCTTTGTTTTTTAACTTGTTAAATTAGACTAGTACTAATAATGCTGCACAATATAATTGATTATAGTATAATATCGTATTATACCTCACTTGATATCATGTCATTTTTTTACTCATTTATACTAAAAGATATAATATTTTATTCGATTAAATTTTTCTAAGTCTTCATGTAAAAATACAAATTCGATTAGTTATCCACCAATAAGCATATATTTAACCGAATTTGTTCACGTACAACCGAGTACAAGAAAATTTTGTGGGGTTTACATTCTCCCCACCTTAGGAAATTTGGTCCCCAAATTTGAAAACACATTAGCCCGTCATAAAAATATGGGTATTTTTCTTGCATTACGCTTTCCAATTCCCACGTAGCCTCCTCCGAAGTGTGGTATTGCCGCAGAACTTTAACCAAAGGGATTGTCTTAGACCGCAACACTTTCTCTTTCCTATCCAAGATCTGTATTGGTTTCTCCACATAAGTCATATCCTTCTTCAATTGTAGCGGTTCATACTTTATCACATGCGTCGGATCCGTATGGTACTTGCGTAGCATCGAAACGTGGAAGACATTGTGAATACTTGCTAACTCCGACGGTAAAGCCAATTTGTATGCTTTGTCTCCCACTCAATCTAAGATCTCGAAGGGTCCAATATAACGAGGACTTAACTTTCTTTTCTTCCTAAACCTCATTATGCCCTTGGAAGGAGAAACTTTTAGAACTACCGAATCTCTAACTGAAAACTCCAAAGGTCTTCATTTTTTATCAGCATAACTTTTTTGCCTGCTCTGAACTGTTCTCAATCTCTCATAAAGCAGTTGAACATCCTTAGAGGCTTGTTTAACCATATCAGAAGTGGATATCTTTCTCTCACTCACTTCTTCTCATCTAATCGATGAACGACACCTTCGACCATAGAGAGCTTCATACAATGCCATTCTGATACTCGAGTGATAACTATTATTGTATGCGAACTCCGCAAATGGCAAATGATCATCCCCGGAGCCTTTAAAATTTTGAGCACATGCTCTCAACATATCCTCCAATGTTTGAATAGTTCTCTCTAATTGACCATCTGTCTGAGGATGAAAAGTGGTGCTAAAATTTAATTGGGTCCATGTAGCTTCTCTTAAATGTTTCCAAAAGTGGGAAGTGAATTGGGAATTCCTATCAGACACAATGCTCATTGGTACACCATGTAATCTTACAATCTCCCACACATACAGATTTGCTAGAGTACTTAAAGTATCAGTAGACTTCGTAGCTAGAAATTGGGCAGACTTTGTCAATCTATCAACGATCACCCAAATTGCATCATGGTTTCTACGGGTCCTTGGTAAACCCATAATGAAATCCATGGTGACATGCTTCCATTTCCATGTTGGCATTGGTAGAGGCTGTAACAACCCTACAGGTTTTTAATGCTTTTCCTTTATTTGATGACACACAAGACATCTGGCCACAAATTCAGCTACATACTTCTTCATACCTAACCACCAGTAGACCTTCTGCAGATCCTGATACATCTTATTAGTTCTCGAATGTATACCTCGAGGAATGAGCTTATGACAATATCAATTTCTTCAACTTTGGATCATTGGGAACATAAACTCTACCTTTGAACCTTAATAGACCGTCAGTGCTAATTCCAAAATTCGTCCAGTACCCAATTGAATCTGACTAGCCGTATTTATACAATACTGATCAGTACACTAAGCCTATCAGATTCTGTCAATCAAGCTCTGTTCTATCCTCAAGCTAGCTATCATGTCACAACTGGCAGTGTTAGATGGTTCAACGTCTAAGTTGAGGCTCGCAAACTATTATAACAGTTCGTATTCCCGAATCATCATGTAAGATACTGTCACGACCCAAATTACCTAAAAATCCCTACAAATATTTCGCTTTTTCATTTCCTTACTCGTCGTGAACCTTTACACTACTAAACAGTTGGGCTATGATTCGGTGTTAGTCACCTCTCCCCTATTTACCATTCAATTTATTTAAACTGAATACATCCCCAATATTACCTCATATATAGTACTGTGCATCTATATGTTCAGATACAAAATTATACAAATGTGTATACCTGATAGTGATAAGAAGCAGCGGATAACCGAATTGCGAAGCTATTGTCGCTCTCTTCTACTGAGTGTACCCTGTGGGGTGGAAAATGAAAGGGTGAGCATAAACAGCTCAGTAAGGCAATAATGTAAGCAGGTAGATAACTATACTATCTACGTGCTGATGTCATGATATAAAAATCGTTTACTTTCGGAGCATGAGATAAGATTAAAACAATGCCACATGTATGTATATATCATATACAAGAAATCATGAAATCGACATATAAAACACACATGGAAAAATCCTCATGTATGATATCTCATGCTCTTCACATTAAAACTTCATCACTTAAAAACTCATTTGTTTCATCATAAAACAACTTCATCAAGGTCAAACCCATCTCTCGGGAATACCTTGATTCATTAAATCATTTCTCTTTTAAAAACATAAATCGGGACTACCCCTCCATCGGGTTTGTCCTGGTCTATCTAGACCGTATGATATCATGTGAGGCATGTAGGTTACTGTATGAAAAATCGAGGACTATGGCCATACTTTGTCCCTGTGATCCCAGGCAACACGGATCCCGGTGTGCGGGGCATCACAACTGCAACGGGAGGTGGGGTCAAGTCCTACCCGCCAGAATATCGAGTAACATCGTAGAGTCATCATGACTGCACGGTACAGCGTACTCCGTGTGACATACACTGTACATCGTACTCCGTGGACCCATATCATAGTCTGGGGGTGCCTGCGGTAGGTCTTATCCAGCCCAATACTATGTCGATAACCAACCCATGTCTCAAAGTTTACGTGCGAGCATCTCAACTCTCTGCGACACACAGTCTACAGGAGGCTTCCGCACGACTATATGCATGTCAACTCGCGTCTAGTGCGAGCGAAGCTCCAACACCACGCTATGCATATCATGATATCTAAAATCTCGTGCGAGCGAAGCTCCAGCACGATTTTATGCACACACAAATTTCTCGTACGAGCAATGCTCCAGTACGGCTTTTCATGAAAATAAATCAGTAAACTTGAGTGCGAGTAAGACTCTAACACTCTTTTTACTTGTATAGATACGATAGGTGGCTAAGTCTTGACAAAACATCTTTTAAAAATAGTAACCGGTACAAATCGGTACCCTTTTGTATATTTCAAGAAATCAATAGCCAACCTATGTTCATATTTGCTTAAATCAAAGCAGTCTATTCATATAAAGCATTAAAAACATGAAATCATGCAATTTACCTGCCTTACTACCCTTTTTGTAAATTTTTACTCCTAGGGGCAAAATCGTCATTTTTCCTTATTTACCTATGCCCCGATTTTCGCAGAAATTATTATTTCATTTCTAGATACTTTAAAGAATGCTAAACCCTGTAAATCCCCTCAATAAATACGTATAGAAATCTCTATGCGCTTACAAAATTCCCTTACCTGGAAATCGCGCGTAGACTTAGCCTATCTCGATGATACCCAACCTCTCGGTCCAAGTGCGCGCCAACCAAAGATACGTAACTGCATATAACCACATAATCGAGGTTAATTCACTTATCTTGATCAGTATATCGCATTTACTGACCAACTTTAAGGTATTGGGCCCTATCTACCCTATTTGGTCTCAGCCCATTTCAGCCCTTTTTATATTTATTAATTCCCTTCTTCAGGTATACCGGGCTTATGCAGCTTACTAGTAATTATCGGGCTTCGATCCAAGTTCATTGGATAGCCCGTATACCATTTACGGTAATTTATTACAACTTCGAATTAATATTCTTTCCTATGTGAAATTAATCCGTAATTCCGTAAAATAATTAAAACTCGGTATTTAAAGAACTCTGAATGCCGAAATTAAATTGTACTTACCCAATACGATGCGGGGTACGAAGATCAGAGCTCAATCGGCTCCCGTTCGGTCTCTGTCGTAAAGCTGCATAATTAGGTAAATCCGGATTATTTTTCATTAAAATAATATTAAATTAAATTTTCGAAATTCACCCGTAGGTCAATTTCGACCCTCGATCAACTTACCCGAACCTCGAGTCGTCCTCGGTAATTTCTTTCCCTTTTTCCCCTTTTTCCTTTATTTTCTTTCCTTTTCTTTCCTTTTCCTTTCTTTTCTTTCCTTTTCCTTTCTTTTCTTTCCCCTTTTCCTTCCTTTTCCCTCCTTTTCCTTCCCTTTCCTTTCGGCCAAACGACACCGTTCGCTGCCACTTACCGTCGCCGGCGTTTCCGACGGTCTCACCGGCCAAGATCGGTCTCAAAAGAACCGACTTCCTCTCCTGAGTGCGTCGGTGGTCTCCTTTTCGGCCCAGTCGAGGCGGTTCGTCGGCAATCACCCCGTTTCTCCCTCGAATTTTCGAAGCTCCGATCGGTCTGCTCCGGCCACCTGGCGGCGCGATTCCGGTGCCCACGTGTTCGCCGGACTCTCCTCTTCCTCCTGGTACCTTCGTCGGACGCGGACGGTCGCCGGTGTGTGGGGATCGGTGGTCGGTTCTCACGGGTCGGCTATCGGTTTTTGTTTTTTCTTCTTTTCGGGTTTTTCCCGATTTCAGCCTTTTTTTTTTGAAATATCATTATTATTTAACCATTTATTTTATTATTAAAATATTCATTAAAATAGTCTAAATAATCTGAAAATATCTACAATATTATTATTTTATTCCACCAATTTAATTTAATTTAATTCATATTTAATTTATTTAGTTTTTAAATTATTTTTCCGGTATAATTCCTCCGTATTTTCGGGATATTGTCCCGGGTGACTTTTCGGTATTTCTAAAAATTTCGGATCTTGATCAATTGGACTCGAAATTGTATAATTCCTCATTTTTGATCAAGATATCCTAATTCCTTATTTTTAATTAAATTTTTCTTATCGAATTTATCCCGAATTTTGGTCTTTTGACCGTTTTACCCCTACACTTGTTTCGGAACCAAATTAACCTAACTTTCCTTCATACATCCACCATACTTTCTTATTTAATTTCGTATTTTTGGTAAACTTTATTTTCTTTCCTTCGTGTTTGGCCTGTGACCATTTCGATCCTTATTTAGCTACTTCTGACGTTCACCGAGATTTCATTTTTATTCTATTTGCAAATTATATTTCAGTCAAAGCTCTTCTTATGATTCATTGAATATATGTAAACGTACATCACATGAATCATAAGGAAATTCATCAACAGATAATAAAAGTGGGTCTTACATAATCTCCCCCACTAAAAAAAATTTGGTCCTCCAAATTGGAACCAAATCAGTCTCTGAACAACTCCGGATACTTCTCTTTCATCAGACTCTCTAACTCCCAAGTTGCTTCCTCCGGAGTGTGATGCTGCCACAGTACTTTCACCAGGGGAATCGTCTTCGATCTCAATACCTTCTCCTTCCTATCCACAATCTGGATCGGTCTCTCGACATAGGACATACTCTCACTGAGCTCCAGTGGCTCGTATCTGATCACATGCGACGGATCCGACCGATACTTCCGAAGCATGGAGATGTGGAAGACGTTATGGACATTTGCTAGCTCTGGTGGCAACGCTAGCCTATAAGCTCGATCTCCCACTCTCTCGAGTATCTCAAAAGGTCCTATGAAGCGAGGGCTCAACTTTCCTTTCCTTCCAAATCTAGTAATACCATTGGAAGGAGAAACTTTCAAAAATACTGACTCCCCTGCTGTAAACTCCAACGGTCTACGTCTCCTGTCAGGATAACTCTTCTGTCGACTCTGAGCTGTCCTCAACCTCTCACAAATCAACTGGACATCCTCAGAGGCCTGACGTATCAAATCGGGAGCGAATATCTGCCTGTCACCAACCTCCTCCCATCCTACAGGAGAACGACATCTATGGCCATACAAGGCCTCATATGGTGCCATCCCGATACTCGAATGATAACTGTCACTATTGGCGAATTCGATTAGAAATCAACTGATCATTCCAGGAGCTTATAAAATCAATGGCACACGCTTTCATCGGATCCTCCAGAACATATACAGTCTTCTCTGACTGACCATCTGTCTGAGGATGGAAAGCTGTGCTAATACTCAGTCGGGTTCCCATAGCTTCCTTAAATATCCTCAGAGGTAAGAAGTGAAGCGGGAATCCCTATATGATACCATGCTCACTGGAACGGTACTTAATGTTCCACAATCTTCCTTACACATAAATCCTCATACACACTCTGAGTATCTGGGGAGTTTATAACCAGAAAGTGGGTAGACTTAGGCAATCTGTCGGCTATCATCCAAATAGCCTCGTAATTCACCTGGGTTCTCTGTAACCCATCATAAAATTCATGGAGACTTGCTCTCATTTTTCGTGCCGTGTCGATATAGGTAGGTGCTGTAATAACTCTGCAGACTTTTAATACTCTACCTTATTCCGCTGACATACTAGGCACTTTTTCACAACCTCTCCAATATCTCTTTTCACATCTGACCACCCATACCCTTTTCGAGATTTCGTATATTATTATTACTTTCTGTATGCACTGTATATCCCTAAAAGTGAGCTTCTAACAATATTAGTATCTCATCAACTGTGGTCCTGGAGAGCACTTATACTGTCTCTGAACCTCTCTGTAAATCATTATCATACTCTGTGAACTCTATCACTGTACCCTTCTGAATCTGACCCACTCTATCGACACCCTGTCGATCATCTCGCTAAGCCTGTCAACTCCGAGCACTCTCATCCGGTTCTAATCTCAGGCTAGCTGTCACATAATCACTGTCATCATCAGAAGGGATCACATCAATACTAAGGTTCACAACTGCTTTAGCTGCTCACGCTCCCTGACCATCATATGTGATACCATCCCAAGGCTCTTTATACTCAGGGCATCAGCCATCACATTAGCCTTTCCTGGGTGGTACAATTTTCACGATCAAAATCTCTCAGAAGCTCTAACCCACTATGTATTCTCATATTCGCCTCTTTCTGTGAAAAACAGATACTCGGGCTTTATGATCAGTGCATATCCACAATTTCTCATCGTGTACCTAATAGTACAATATCCTTGGTACAAATACTGTTGCCAACTTTAAATCATGGGTCAGATAGTTTATTTCATGATCAAGGAGTTGTCTGACTCCATACTTGACTATCTTCCCATTATACATCAATACACAGCTCCATCATAATTTTGAGGTATCCATACTCACTGAGAACCACTTGAGCTGTTGGGTATGGTGAAATTAATCACGGTGGTCAATTCATACTTCATTACACCAAAATTTATGTCACATCTATCATCTCATTTATCATCTCATTCTAAGACCACGTTTTCATAATTAAACGTGTCAACCAAGTAGACTATATTGAGAACTCGCAACAATCCATCTGTAAAAGCCATCTTCCAATTGTTGCTTATAAATCGCCCTAGACTTTAACTACACCCAATATATCATCGATAATGATGATTACAAATCGATCTAATCCTTGACTTATTTACGCATAAGCGTATAAGATCCTTCTCAACCGCTTACGTTTTCAGGTACTAACCTGCGTCACTTCCTTTTCTTATCTTAACGGCTCTTATTAAATTTTACTATGTTAACCTTTATGATTTGCCGAATTTTAATATTCTTATCGTCTTAGTAAAAGTATCCTAATGCTAAAGGTATTTATTACGATGATCGATTTCACGTTATAGGTTATATATATATACTTTTAGACGCTGTCAAGTCTTCTGGCGGGGAGGCATTTTGAAATACCTTTATTAACCTTCAGACTTAACTACAATTACTGGTTATGGTTATACCCATCTTTATCCTTGGTTATAATTTATATTCGCTACTATTGCTTAACCTCAATTACTTTGCATATTAAGGGTATTCCTTACCTAGCATATCTCTCTTACTCCAATACATCTTGTATTTAGGATCAAAACACATCTCCAAGATCATCTCATTCGTATATCAATCATGACAAATCTCTTGTCATTATTCATTCCGTGGTTACAATCCTTTACTCCTTTAATTTCAACTGTTGCACCCCTTTTTTTTATTACTTAAAATCTCTATATCCATATTCCGTTAATTAATCATCCTCTATTGGGGTACTCATTTATCAATATTATGCCCAATAATGTAGGCATTCATGCCTTTTACTCACTTATATGCGAATGAAGGCGGTATGAATAAATGTGTGGCACCAGGATCAATGAACATATGTACTTCATTATTCATAACAAGTGTGGTATCTTACACCACATCCATGAGACATCAATAGTGTCCTGGTCCAAGACATCCTCTCGCCTTCGTCCAACAGCATACTTTCCTTTTTCTTTTCGGCTATTGCCTCCCTTTTCATTGTAGCTATACCAACGAAGTTTTTCTCTATCTTCTTTACTTGTCTGTGGGGCGATCTCGCCCAACTCTATGCAATCAAAATCAATGGTCCGTCTTACCACACTTAACGACCATTTTCATCAATACAGTGTAGGTATAGACCTTAATTCCGTGGTATCTACCACACATCCTACACTGCTTACACTGCTCACTCTGCTTACACTGCTACACTGCTCCGTAGCAGGTCGGGGTTCTCCAATTACAATGCCCCTCAAGAGTGCCAAAATTGGATGCACTGGGGCTTTACCAATTATCTTACTCCATGACTCATCAAATCAAATCTTTTACCAATTGGTCTCTTTCCCGCTCTGACATCTCTGTCATTATCTATTCTCTTCTATTTTTATTTCGGCCCTTACTACCTTCCCAATTTCAGAGGCGTGCAACACATGATATTATTCTCGCAACTGTATTCTGCGCACTGCCTCGACATAAGTAGTGAGCCAATCAAACTCTTATCGATAATTTGAGCATTCCATGAACTTTTGAATTTTCTGACTCTCACTGCCCACAATATCGAGTTCATACTTGCCCAGTGATATAATCTGAGATTCATACTCATCACTCAACCAATACCTCTGGGTCAGTGTAAAAAAAATTTTACTTGTAATTTTCCTTAAATAGTGCCCGGGATATTCTGTCACTGGAATACATCCAAAAATATTTCTCATCTTAGCTATGGATGTTTAACACTTAAGATGGGTCGAGCGGGTTTCCACCAATGCTCCGCTACGCCCTCTGATCTCATTCATAATCTGAGCAATTAGCTCCTCAAAATAATCTCCACACTCCGCTCCAACTTCGCGAAGCGTGTCTCAATAATGTCCGATCACTTTGTCGGACTCAATGGGGCATGCTCAACATTAGCCTCCATTTCAATCTCATCCCGATTCTCACAAATCAACTCAGCACGACTTAGCAGACTCAGGTCTACCTCTATGACCTCTGCCTCGTGCACTATCTCATCTTGAGTCTCATATCATGACTCATTCGATTTTGAGGCCTATCTTTACGGCCTCGAGCATGTTTACTTGCCACTCTACCATAGCGGCTATCAGTTGTAACAATTATATTCTTGCATTCGAAACTAAAATCTTAGCTGCTGTTCCATCTTGATGTACACAATTGTATCTAAACAATGCACAGTACATGGGGATGTAAATTTACTTAACCACTAACACCGACTCATATCAGGCCAACTTAAGCTCTGATACTATCTTATTTGTCACGACCCAAATTACCTAAAAATCCCTACAAATTTTTCGCATTTTCATTTCCTTACTCGTCGTGAACCTTTACACTACTAAACAGTTGGGCTATGATTCGGTGTTAGTCACCTCTCCCCTATTTACCATTCAATTTATTTAAACTGAATACATCCCCAATATTACCTCATATATAGTACTGTGCATCTATATGTTCAGATACGAAATTATACAAATGTGTATACCTGATATTGATAAGAAGCAGCGGATAACCGAATTGCGAAGCTATTGTCGCTCTCTTCTACTGAGTGTACCCTGTGGGGTGGAAAATGAAAGGGTGAGCATAAACAGCTCAGTAAGGCAATAATGTAAGCAGGTAGATAACTATACTATCTACGTGCTGATAATGTCATGATATAAAAATCGTTTACTTTCGGAGCATGAGATAAGATTAAAACAATGCCACATGTATGTATATATCATATACAAGAAATCATGAAATCGACATATAAAACACACATGGAAAAATCCTCATGTATGACATCTCATGCTCTTCACATTAAAACTTCATCACTTAAAAACTCATTTGTTTCATCATAAAAAAACTTCATCAAGGTCAAACCCATCTCTCGGGAATACCTTGATTCATTAAATCACTTCTCTTTTAAAAACATAAATCGGGACTACCCCTCCATTGGGTTTGTCCTGGTCTATCTAGACCGTATGATATCATGTGAGGCATGTAGGTTACTGTATGAAAAATCGAGGACTATGGCCATACTTTGTCCCTGTGATCCCAAGCAACACGGATCCCGGTGTGCGGGGCATCACAACTGCAACGGGAGGTGGGGTCATGTCCTACCCGCCAGAATATCGAGTAACATCGTAGAGTCATCATGACTGCACGGTACAGCGTACTCCGTGTGACATACACAGTACATCGTACTCCGTGGACCCATATCATAGTCTGGGGGTGCCTGCCGTAGGTCTTATCCAGCCCAATACTATGTCGATAACCAACCCATGTCTCAAAGTTTACGTGCGAGCATCTCAACTCTCTGTGACACACAGTCTACAGGAGGCTTCCGCACGACTATATGCATGTCAACTCGCGTCTAGTGCGAGCGAAGCTCCAACACCACGCTATGCATATCATGATATCTAAAATCTCGTGCGAGCGAAGCTCCAGCACGGTTTTATGCACACACAAATTTCTCGTACGAGCAATGCTCCAGTACAGCTTTTCATGAAAATAAATCAGTAAACTTGAGTGCGAGTAAGACTCTAACACTCTTTTTACTTGTATAGATACGATAGGTGGCTAAGTCTTGACAAAACATCTTTTAAAAATAGTAACCGGTACAAATCGGTACCCTTTTGTATATTTCACGAAATCAATAGCCAACCTATGTTCATATTTGCTTAAATCAAAGCAGTCTATTCATATAAAGCATTAAAAACATGAAATCATGCAATTTACCTGCCTTACTACCCTTTTTGTAAATTTTTACTCTTAGGGGCAAAATCGTCATTTTTCCTTATTTACCTATCCCCCAGTTTTCGCAGAAATTATTATTTCATTTCTAGATACTTTAAAGAATGCTAAACCCTGTAAATCCCCTCAATAAATACGTATAGAAATCTCTATACGCTTACAAAATTCCCTTACCTGGAAATCGCGCGTAGACTTAGTCTATCTCGATGATACCGAACCTCTCGGTCCAAGTGCGCGCCAACCAAAGATACGTAACTGCATATAACCACATAATCGAGGTTAATTCACTTATCTTGATCAGTATATCGCATTTACTGACCAACTTTAAGGTATTCGGCCCTATCTACCCTATTTGGTCTCGGCCCATTTCAGCCCTGTTTATATTTATTAATTCCCTTCTTCGGGTATACCGGGCTTATGCATCTTACTAATAATTATCGGGCTTCGATCCAAGTTCATTGGATAGCCCGTATACCATTTACGGCAATTTATTACAACTTCGAATTAATATTCTTTCCTATGTGAAATTAATCCGTAATTCCGTAAAATAATTAAAACTCGGTATTTAAAGAACTCTGAATGCCGAAATTAAATTGTACTTACCCGATACGATGCGGGGTACGAAGATCAGAGCTCAATCGGCTCTCGTTTGGTCTCTGTCGTAAAGCTGCATAATTAGGTAAATCCGGATTATTTTTCATTAAAATAATATTAAATTAAATTTTCGAAATTCACCCGTAGGTCAATTTCGACCCTCGGTCAACTTACCCGAACCTCGAGTCGTCCCCGGTAATTTCTTTCCCTTTTTCCCCTTTTTCCTTTCTTTTCTTTCCTTTTCTTTCCTTTTCCTTTCTTTTCTTTCCTTTTCTTTCCTTTTCCTTTCTTTTCTTTCCCCTTTTCCTTCCTTTTCCCTCCTTTTCCTTCCCTTTCCTTTCGGCCAAACGACACCGTTCACTGCCACTTGCCGTCGCCGGCGTTTCCGACGGTCTCACCGGCCAAGATCGGTCTCAAAAGAACCGACTTCCTCCCCTGAGTGCGTCGGTGGTCTCCTTTTCGGCCCAGTCGTAACGGTTCACCGGCAATCACCCCGTTTCTCCCTCGGATTTTCGAAGCTCCGATCGGTCTGCTCCGGCCACCTGGCGGCGCGATTCCGGTGCCCACGTGTTCGCCGGACTCTCCTCTTCCTCCTGGTACCTTCGTCGGACGCGGACGGTCGCCGGTGTGTGGGGATCGGTGGTCGATTCTCACGGGTCGGCTATCGGTTTTTGTTTCTTCTTCTTTTCGGGTTTTTCCCGATTTCAGCCTTTTTTTTTGAATTATCATTATTATTTAACCATTTATTTTATTGTTAAAATATTCATTAAAATAGTCTAAATAATCTGAAAATATCTACAATATTATTATTTTATTCCACCAATTTAATTTAATTTAATTCATATTTAATTTATTTATTTTTTAAATTATTTTTCCGGTATAATTCCTCCGTATTTTCGGGATATTGTCCCGGGTGACTTTTCGGTATTTCTAAAAATTTCGGATCTTGATCAATTGGACTCGAAATTGTATAATTCCTCATTATTGATCAAGATATCCTAATTCCTTATTTTTAATTAAATTTTTCTTATCGAATTTATCTCGAATTTCGGTCTTTTGACCGTTTTACCCCTACACTTGTTTCGGAACCAAATTAACCTAACTTTCCTTCATACATCCACCATATTTTCTTATTTAATTTCGTATTTTCGGTAAACTTTATTTTCTTTCCTTCCTGTTTGGCCTGTGACCATTTCGATCCTTATTTAGCTACTTTCAACGTTCACCGAGATTTCATTTTTATTCTATTTGCAAATTATATTTCAGTCAAGGCTCTTCTTATGATTCATTGAATATATGTAAACGTACATCACATGAATCATAAGGAAATTCATCAACAGATAATAAAAGTGGGTCTTACATAATCAGTTGGCTCAATGGCAACAGGAGTGCAAGAACAAGGGTGTTGACCCGAGTTCGAGCCTTCTGGGATGCGTCTCCTGGGAGATGGGCTTGCCCCCCCAGTGGAGCAAAACCTTGAGGGCCTGTGGGCCTAAAGAGGACACTACGTGGAGTTGGACGATGTCACAGCAGTCGGACCAGGGGCCCATGAGGGGTTGCGCCTGTGTAGGCTGGGCTGGGCCGTCACAATAAAAATGCGCGTTTTTATGTGAGAACCCTGCTGCCCGCCCCTCACCAGGTCACAGGCTTACGGCGAACTCATCACAAACCCGTATTGTCCTCTTTGCAGGCCTCGGCCCACTCAAGGTTTTGCTCCACTGGGGGGACAAGCCCATCTCCCAGGAGACGCGTCCCGAAAGGCTCGAACTCGGGTCAACACCCTTGTTCTTGCACTTTCTATTGGCGTTAGGAAGTGCAAGAACAAGGGTGTTGACCCGAGTTCGAGCCTTCCGGGACGCGTCTCCTGGGAGATGGGCTTGTCCCCCCAGTGGAGCAAAACCTTGAGTGGGCCGAGGCCTGCAGAGAGGACAATACGGGTTTGTGATGAGTTCACCGTAAGCCTGTGACCTGGTGAGGGGCGGGCAGCAGGGTTCTCACAGATACCATCCCGATATTCTTTATGCTCAAGGTGTTTGCTACTACATTTACCTTCCCTAGGTGGTAAAGAAACTCATAATCGTAGTCCTTTAGAAGCTCTATCCACCTCTTCGACCTCATATTCAACTCTTTTTGTGAGAATAAGTACATGAGGCTTTTATAATTGGTGAAGATCTAGAACTTTTCTCCATACAGATAATGGCGCCATATTTTCAATGCAAACACCACAGCTGTCAATTCCAAATCATGGGTTGGATAGTTCTTTTTATGGTCTTTTAGTTGTCGGGAACCATAAACAACTACCTTCTCGTTCTGCATCAACACACATCCTAGACTTTGACCAAAAGCATATGTATACACCGAGAAGCCTCTCAAACTAACAAGTATAGTCAAAATGGGTGCAATGGTTAGTCTATGCTTTAATTCTTGAAAACTCCATTCACAAGAAGCATTCCACTCAAACTTGACATTCTTTCTCGTGAGTCGAGTCAGGAGCAACCAACTTAGAGAAACCCTCGACGAACCTTTTTTAGTATCTAGCCAAACCTAGAAAACTCTGAATCTCAGTTACAGTCTTGGGTCTTTCCCATTGAACTACAACCTTGATCTTAGATGGATCCACAGACATCCCATCCTTCGACACAATATGACAAAAAATGCTATATGATTTAGCCAGAAATCACACTTGCTGAGCTCGGAGTATAACTTCTTCTCCTTGTGGGCTTGTAGAACCATTCCCAAATCCTGCTCATGATCTTCTCTAGACTCGGAGTACACTAGGATATTATCGATAAACACTATGATGAATCTATCCAAATACGACTTGAGTATTTCATTCATCAATAAAAGCTACAGGAGCGTTCGTTAACCAGAAAGGCATAACCAAAAACTTATAATGTTCGTATCAGGTCCTAAAGGCTATCTTGGGTACATATTCACTTCTATTCTTCAACTTATGGTACCCTAACCTCAGATTAATCTTGGAAAAGATTTGTGTTCCTCGTAGTTGGTCAAGCAAATCATTTATACGTGGTAGGGGAAACTTGTTCTTATTGGTAGCCTTGTTGAGCAATCTATAATCAATACACAACCTGAGACTCCCATCTTTCTTTTTGACGAATAAAATCGGTGTACCACATGGTAAAATACTCGACCTGATAAACCACTTATCGAATAATTTCTGTAATTGCTTCCTCAGCTCTTCTAAATCAACAGGGGTCATTCTATACGGTGGTTTGGAAATCGGTTCCGTACCAGGCACCAAATCGATATAGAACTCTATTACCCTATCTGGAGGTAACCCTTGTAGGTCATCCGAGAATATGTCAAGAAACTCCCTAACCACGAGAATATCACTCAACTCCAGGCTTACCTTATCCGTATTGATGACATAGGCAATGTAACCTTCAAAATTTTTTCCAAATAGTTAGTAAGAACTATACAATTAAATCTATGAGACCCCGTATATGTATAGTTGTAATGTATGTAATTGGATCAAATAAATGTGAATGGACTTGTAATGTAAAGAATGATTGATGTAAGTTCATGGATTTGATGTACTACATGTAATATGATTTGTAATGTACATATAAGTTTCATTGTGTATGACTATGAAGAAATGAGTTCTTACTAGTGATAAATGTGATTGGAACTCAAAAGGAGTAGTGTGGTAAATGGAAGGAAGTTGCATGAATATAAATGCTTCCATTTAGTTTTGTATAGTATACCTTTGGATATACAAGGAATGCACATAAGTTTCAATGTGAATAAGGTATGAATGGATGCCATTTTCAAGTCTTAAAGGTGGATGGATGAGAAAATGGCCATGGCAGCAGATTAAGGATGTTTTGGTGTAAGTTGCAGCAAGAAAACTGTAGAAAATCTGGAAAATATGAAGGCTAGATCCATCTTATAGGATGAGAGATCGATCTGGATGAGTCAGAATGCTCTTATTTGAGCAATGGAATAGAGCAGATCGATCTCCAAAGGGGCCAGATCGATCTCCTAACCATTCTGTAATGAAAAGATCGATCCTTAAGCATACAGATCGATCTCCTTAGCTTTCTGTTTGGGAGCAGATCGATCTCAAGCTTCGACAAATCGATCTCATGCTTAAAATTCCGTGAAAAAAGGGATTTAAGGGGACCAGATTGATCTCCTCCTAGTGCAGATCGATGTCCTCAAGCTATTTCTATAAAAGGAGCGTTGAAATTTGAAAATTTAGGGAAAACAACATCACCCTTCCATTTTTCACCCAAAACCTAAGTTTATCTCTCTAAAATCAGCCATTTCTAGTAAGAATTGAGGGGAGGCCATTAGACACTAAGTTGTTCATCTTGAGGAAGAGAACAACATAGTTGGAACCCAAAATCCCATTGTTGGTATTGAAGGAGTTAAGGGCATTGTCATTTGGAGCAAGAAGAGAAATCTGATTTGGTAAGTTTCTAAGACTCCAATCCAAGTACATTGTCTATTTTATTGATTTTGGAGTTGATTGGCATGTAAATGGATGATTGAAACCATTTAGGTAGTATTGGAACTAATATAACCTAGAAAATGGATATAGTCTAGAGTGAGAAAGTGTAAATTGGGTATGTTGATGATTTAAGGGATTTGTTGAGTTGTCATCTAAGTAATGTGGGTGATTTGGAATGAGTTAATAGGCCTAAAAGGAATCCATAGACTCGAGAAATGAAACAAGGCCTCATAAGCATTAATAGAGACTATAGACCGAATCGACTATAGTAAACACGAGAGTTGGATTATAATGGGCTAAAACTGTCAAGACTCATCCTGACTTAACCAAAACCACTACAAATCTTTCGCATTTTTAACTTACCTTTGCTCTCTTAAATGGTTGGGCTGTGATTTGATGTTAGCTTTCTCGCATACCATATCATCCATTATCATACATACATGTCAATATACTGTTACTGACTGTAACTTCTTTTATAATACATATGAGATCATAAAAAATCTAATACAAATACATTCCCCATAATATACATCGTTTACATCACTGTGCTGTTTTTATGTTTAGATACTTAACCATACAAAACATGTATACCTGTCGATCGATAGGAAATAGCAGTGGACACAGGAATACTATCCCTCAAAAGCTCTCACTCTACTGTTGATGCTCTGTAGAGAAATGTAAAGAAAGAGGAGTGAGCATATAACGCGCTCAGTAAGGAAATCAGGCAAGCAAATAGATATTTACACTATCTACTCAAAATAATGCTATGCCGCAAAACGTTATTTCTTAACTCATTTTCAAAGCATGTCTTTAAATATATATATATATACTTGTACAGATTAAATCCCATGTACAGAAATCATGCTTTCTTTCTCAAATGTAGGCATGTAGTGCAAAACAATGCATCTTTATAATATCATAATGCCTTTATATAAATCATGCCATGTATATTTAAATCACAGTAAATATGGCATTTAAATCATTCACAACACAAAATCGGAGTCTGACCCATCCCTCAGGTCTATCCGTAATTAAATCAGTCAATCAGGTGATATATCATGGGAGACTCTGTGGTGATAATGTAAATAGTATCCTAGACTATGATCATATCCGACAATGGTGATCCCAGGCAACACAGTACTTGGTGTGCGGGGCATCACTGCTGCAACGGGAGGGGGGTCAGTCCATCACAACCGCCAGCTATATCCTCCTCAACTTCACAACACCACACAGTATAGTGTACTCCATGCAACACGCATGGTACAATGTACTCCATGGACCCTACATCACAGTCGGGGTGCCTGCCATAGGTCTTAGCCCTTAAAACCATGGAATATCATACCACGTCTCTATATCCTAATGCGACCCTCTCATAGTGTGACACTCAGTCTACACGAGGAAATCAAGCATGGTTTTCAACATGTATTATATATCACATACAGTGCGCATCTTTGAGCGCGACTCACAGTCGACACTCCGCTCAAACACTCTTTCACATCACTAACTCAAACTCTAGTGCGAGTAAACCTCCAACAACTAGGTCAATGCATAGTTCTTGTTTCAAATCAAGTACGAGCAATAGCTCCAGTACCATGCTATGCACAAAATTCATCAAATCAAGTACGAGTAATAGCTCAAGTACTATGTCATGTATAAATCATGAAGAATCGAGTACAAGCAATGCTCTAGCACTTTGTCATGCATCTCATGAAAATTCGAGTATGAGCTAATCACTCCAGCATTCTATCATGCATAATCACATAAAACTGAGTACGAGTAATAACTCTAGCACTCTATCATGTATGTCATGGAAATCTAGTGCGAATCATAATCCAGCACTAATATATGTGGAAAATATATGAAATCCAGTTTGAGCTGTGCTCCAGCACGTTTTATTTTCACATAATATGATAGATGGCTCTTTAAAAAGGGATGGTTTACAAAATATCAAAATCAGCACTATAAAGTGTGCTTAATTCACATCAACCTTAAAATCATTAGCCCATCTATTTATTTTTCTGTTAAACAGCAGTACAACACTCAAAATGATGGTTTCCATGCTTTTTACAACTTTTCACAAAACTTGACTTTTTGACTAACTAAGGGTAAAATCATAATTTGCCACTATCGGGTCACAATAATTATTATTCACTTTCTTTGACCCTCAGACTTTTTAGGTGAATGTAAAAGTAGACGAAAATACGTGCAGGTATCTCTAACTACTCATAAAAGTCCCTTACCTGCAATCACTCGAGAAATTTCACTTTCTCAACGCTGCTCGATCCAGCAGTCCAATTTGTTTCTCCAATACTCTCTGGAGCTGCATATAACCATTTATCAGGTTAATTACACTTTTTCTATTGTATTTCACATTAAATACAGTTTATTTCCCTTAATGGGCTTTAATAAACCTTAATGGGCCTAACTATGCCTTAAGCCCATTTCCATTTTACTATTCATTTTCGTTGGACCTATTGGGCTTGTGGGGCCCACCAACTCTTATTAGGCTTGTCCTAGACCCATTACATCACACTGGGCCGAAAATATTTGGGCTTGGCCCATTGGACCTCTCGGCCACATGCCATGGCCGAGTGCTCTCCATGCCGTCGGTCACACCATGGCATGTCGGCCATGTCCCTTTCCTTAGCCAATTCACTTAGGCATTTTCACAAACACTTGGTTGGCAACATTCTTAAACATCACATAGTTCATTTAGGCATTTTATCAAACAGCTTGATTGCCAACATAATACATGTATTAATTAATCAAATTGATTAATTGTAATTATGCCATAATCATTAACACAT
Source organism: Firmiana major (assembly GCA_033439115.1). Taxonomy (NCBI): domain Eukaryota; kingdom Viridiplantae; phylum Streptophyta; class Magnoliopsida; order Malvales; family Malvaceae; genus Firmiana; species Firmiana major. The sequence continues at coordinate 38,757,225 of CM065909.1, forward strand.
GTACATTAATCCATTTATGCCTTAAAATCACATGGGCATTCATCAATATTTCACTACTCACTCTCGATTTCACCATTATCATAGTGATTTCATATGTTTCAATGCTTAAAACATATACCAATATATTTGAAATCTTTCATACATTAACATATATGGATTTGAAAACTTGAAAATATACCTAGTATTTGTGTTCACACTTGGCCAAAACTTTGGAGGTTCACGGTTTGCACACTATGGCTTCTTGATAGCCAATTCCAACATATGTCACTCTCCTTTCAATTTGGAACAACTTTCATGAAGAATGCAAGTTCCAAATAGGCCTAATTCCTAATGATTTCTAGTGAGAGAAAGCTTGGATAAATGTATTTCAATGGTTTCTTCTTCTAGCCGAGAATGGTGTGGTGAAGATGACAATGGTGTGGCTGATTTTATAAGCCATTTACTTAGCCATTAAGCCTTACTTTCCAGCCATTAAACTTGACTTTCTAAGGCTTAGTTATGAGTCACCTAATGAGTCACCTAATGAGTCATAGTTAGCTTTAACTGTGGTTAGATATTTATCTAATGGGCTTTCTAATTGGGCCTCTCGGTTTGGGATTTCTTAGCGGGCTTTCGGGCTAAAAATTTTACTATACCTCGGGCCTTTTATTGTCTCAATATTTGGCCTATCAATTGGTCCAACAATTCGGTCTAAGGGACCTAAGAATTTCGATCAACGTTTAGTATACCTTAATGGGCTTTAAATCTTTACTTTAGGCCCATTACGTTTTTAACCATAAATTTAAATCCGAAATCCTTCCGAATAAATTTTCCTTACTTCTGGGGATGATTACCTTGTATTCTGACTAAGAATATTTTTCCTCAATTTTTTCTCCATACTTAGATTAATTTCTATCCATGGTTAGTCAACTATGGTAAAAGTCCACTGTTCTTAACTATAGTTGACTTTTCCTTAACCATTGACCAAGTTGACTTTTTTTCAAAATTTTAAAAGTGTCATATCTTATGTCTTACACTCTCGTCTTTACGTTTTAGCCATTTTGATAGGTAAATACAATTGAAATACCTTAACTTGCTAAAAAGGTCCATTTTACCCTTTTTATCTTTTACTCTCGTTCTCTATGTTCGGAACTAAATCAAACTGACTTTCATAAGCTCTCTATATTTTCTCATTTTAAGTTCTTATTTTCAATCAGAATGATTCAGATCCACTCGGTTTAGCCTGTGACTCTTATAGCTCACATTAGGCTTTTTATGTAGCTTTTGCGTGTTAAATCATTTTACTAACACTTTAAATCTAGTAAATACTCTTCTTATGATTCAACTATAATAATCGAGTGTTCATACACATAGGAATCATAAGGTACTGGCTACATAAAATGCAGGTCTGACAAAAATGTTGTGGAATACGTTTATGTGTAGTTTCAGAGAGTTCGTTGGAGACGAATCGAACCATACGAGTAAGCAGCTCTAACGAAGTGGAATCACGCATCGCGATTCCCGATAAGGGAATTTTGTGAGTATATAGAGGTAGCTGCTCATATTTTGTGGGTATATAGGGTGTTGTAAATGTGCATGAATTTGTGAAAATGTGGTTGACAATGTATGGAAATTATTACGAGTATTTGCGTGAGATTTGGTTGTTGAAGTGGTATTATAAAGAAAAGAGATAGTAAGGCTAATAATTGCATAAATCACGTGTTTTGAATGTTTTCACAGAACACAATGCTTTGATTTGAACAAATAAAAGGATAGGCTGGCTAGTTCTTCAATGATGTTGTGAAATAGCCCATGTGAGGTGCTAAACATGTTTTGAGATGTTTTGAATGTATGTGAGTCGCCTATCATGTGTATGTGATTTAATTCATGTTGGAGCCTCGCTCGTGCTAGATTTCGATGTTTTCATTTGTATGAAACATGCTAGAGCTTAGTTCGCACATTGATTTGGAATCTATGATGATGTTTATAAATCGTACTGGAGCTTCTGCTCGTACGTGGATTTCGAGTGGTTTTTCTTATACGTATAACCGTACTAGAGCTATCCTCGTACTGTTTTCTTTATGATAGGATGCATGAGTCATCTTAAAGCTTTGCTCGCATAAGTTTGCACATCATAATACGTATGAGGTCGTGAAAGTTGGTGAGATCCTCAAGCCCTACATCCTTAAGCCCAAGGAGGTGGGGAAGCTCAGTTCGGTGGGGAGGCTCTCTTACGGTAAGATCCTTAAGCCCTACATCTTTAAGCTAACATCCTTATGCCTAAAGACGTGGGGAGGCTCTGGTAGGTGGGGAGGCTCTATTTGGTAGGGAGGCTCTCTTACGGAAGGATCTTTAAGCCAACATCCTTAACCCCTAGAGGGGTGGGGAGGCTCTGTTAGGCAGGGAGGCTCTCCTACATGGGTATAGAAGGATCCTTAAGCCAACATCCTTAAGCCCTGGAGAGGCAGGGAGGCTCTACTAGGCAAGGAGGCTCTCCTACATGGATATAGAAAATTCTTGGTATGGGGTTGGTAAGACCTAGGAATAGCACCCCCAATCATGATATGAGTCCGCGAAGTACGTTGTACCGTGTATATCACATGGAGTATGATGTACCGCACGATGGTTATGTGATGAGAAAATCTGACAAAGGATAATCCATTTTCGTACCAGCACGATACCCCGCACACTTGGATGCGTGTGATCTGGGATGATTTATGACAAAGATGGTCCACATACGCACTTTTGATATAGTGACCTGGTTTTTATTACATATGTGTGATTGTGATTGTCAAAGGTAGAACCGAGGGAGGGGTCGAGCCTCGTGGGATTTGATTTGTGAAATGGTAATGATGTTTGTGGTTAAGAAAATGGTTTGTGATGGGATTGTATGTGTTTGAGAAAGAGCTTTATGATGTGATTTAAAAAGGATGTTTCAAGTGAATTTCCCTTTTTATTACAATTGAGCATGAGATGGCTTGCACATGATGATTTACCATGTTTTATTATGCCAATTTGCATGATTTAAATACATGATATATGTATACGCATATGGCATAGTTTTGTTTTCCTCATGCTCCGAACTATAAACAATTTATGCATAACACTATCAGTATGTAGATAGAGTAGTTATCTACCATGCTTGCATTATTTCCTTACTGAGCATGTGGCTGCTCATCCCTCTTTATTTTCCCCCTCCTACAGAGCATGCATAGTAGCCCAGTGAGGACTGAGGCGTGGTATTTTGGACATCCGCTACATCTCTATCACTCAGAGGTATATACACAGTGATTCCTTTTTGTATCTAAATAATGTAAAAGCAGAGTAGTCATTTGAAATGTAATTATGGGGGATGTAGATGTCAGTAATCATATTTTGTATAAGTAAATAATTAACTTCGAATGTATGACATCGTTTAATTAAATTGTGAATGAATGGTAAGTTGTGGTTATTATTGACTCACTGCCTAACTATATGTGGTGAGTTGTTCACGATCGGGTAAGGTAACAGTAGAACGTGAAAAATTTATTGAGATTTTTAGTAAAAAGGAATGAAAAAGGGTCGTGACAGTGATTGGTATCAGAGCTGATTTGGCCTGATGTGAGTCAGTAATAAAACATAGGAAAAGTACATGCCATGTTACTGTGCTTTTGTTTAGATATAACTATGTATACCGTGATGGATTGAGCTTAATAAATTATTATAATACAGGAAGTTAGGCATTTTGCCAACAACGCGCCAAGGTAGAGGGGCGAGAGCACGTGCTAGAGGCCGTAGAGGTAGGCCTAAGAGCCGTGCAGAGCCACAGACTGATCAGGTTGGGAGAGCAGAAGATACTAAGGCTCCTTGCGCTAGGATATAATGAAGTATTGAGAACCTGGTGGAGATAGTCACGCAGGCCTTAGGTGCCGATGATAGACGAGGTCCCGCAACACAGCTTACGACTGGACAGGCAGCTGCAGAGGAGGAGAGACCTAAGGCTACTGAGACGATGACACCTCCGGTACAAGATATGGATTCTCCTATCGCTCCACAGCAGAGCGATAGTGATTTGGGTTATGACTGTGACTTGAGCTATGAGATCTGAGAATTTCAGACATATTTTAATTATGTAATATGAACTTGAAGTATAATTTATTGAGCTAAGTGAATTGTGGGAATGATAATTGGAGATTTATATGTTAAGTGTTTAAAATAAGTATGAAGCTATGAGGACAGATCGATCTGGGAGAAGGAGAGATCGATCTGGTGAGTTAAAAATGACAAAGAAGGAGGAATTTAAGGAGCAGATCGATCTCCAATGGAAGAGGATCGATCTCCTTATAATTCTATTTGAGAGAAGATCGATCTCATGAGGAAGGGATCGATCTCCAAATGTTTCTATTTGGGAGAAGATCGATCTCCTCAAAGAGCAGATCGATCTCATAAAGCCATAAAGAGATCGATCTCCAAATGTTTCTATTTGGGAGAAGATCGATCTCCTCAAAGAGCAGATCGATCTCATAAAGCCATAAAGAGATCGATCTCACCCCTCGACAGATCGATCTCCTAGGCATAAATTACCCCAAATCGTCCCCAAATTCAAATGCAGATCGATCTCATGAAGAGCCAGATCGATCTCCTACCCTTCGTCTATATAAGGAACCCCTGCTTTCTCCTGCAATTTCATTTTCTCTCTCTTCCAAACCTATTTTCATCGAGCCCTAGCTTTCTCACTCATCCAAAGCACCCATTTCCGTCCAAATCAGAAGTTGTGGTAAGAAGGAAAGTTGTTCCTCATCAAAGGGAGAACAACTTACTTGGAAATCGAAAGACGGATTGAATCGAGGTAAGAGATAAGCTCTCCACAAGTTTTGGGTAATTTCTAAACCTGGATCCTTATATTTGAGATGATTTTGGTGATAATGGCTGTTGGCATTATGTTGAAATAGCTGGAAAATGATTAGGGATTGATGAAATTACAATGTAGTTGGGGTGATGATGATATTTAGCAATTTTGGTAATTTTGGGAATTTTGAGTTATAAATGAAAATTTAGACAATGTGGTGATTTAGCATAGATATTGTGGCATGGGAAGTGTAGGATGTTGAGATGTTGTGAATGAGATTGTGGATTGTGATAGAGTTACGGGAATTGAGAGATTTAAGGTGTTATGAGTAATTATGCTCGATTTTGAGAATTGAGGTTACTGTGATGATGAGTATTGATGTTTTAACATCGTTTGGACAGCTCGGGAGTTCCAGAGTGGAATGCGAGACTAGTCCGTGACAAGGGGAAAACAATTGCTCTATACGAGGTGCAAAGAGGTAAGGGAAAACTAAACCATTTATGTATGTGTTTTGATGAACTGTTTGTAGCATGAACCACGATTTGAGAATACAAGCATGTTTAGTGTTGTGTTGTGATATAATTACACACAGTTTTTATAGCCGGTTGGAGCCCATTATTTTATGAGTTTATAAGCTGAGTGTGAAATTGCTTTATAAACCTTTGAGTTTGCGTGAAAAGTAAATTGGGCTCTACGTTAAGGCGATATTGAGATTTGAGAAAATGTGTGCGTGTTTTGCCGGTTGGAACTCGGTTTTAATATGTTTTGTGTTGAGTACACAAATGTTTTAAATGAGTTTTATGAGAGAAAACCATTATGAGTTCTACGTGAAGGCATAACGTTTTATAAGATAATGGCTAATGATTGAGACTTAGGCGTGTCATGTTGAATACACATCGGGCCTTGCTCTGGTAGCATGTAAGATTGATATAGTGGGGCGCCTGGGAACCGACCCAAGGACCACAGGCCTTATTCTGGCAACATGTAAGTCCGATTATTCCTCCACTTTGGTAGCGTTGGGAGGCCTTGCTCTGGTACCATGTAAGTCTGATATTCCTCTGTTTTGGTAACGAGAGATGCCTCTGTTTTGGTAACGTAAGATGACCCCAGTTCTGGTAACGCTGGGTGGCCTTGCTTTTGTAACATGTAGGACCGAGAGAGTGGGCCGCTCGGGAACCGACCCAGGGACCACGTGATACTATGCATGAGGCGAGGCATTGCTCTGGTAGCATGTAAGGCCGGGCCTTGTTCTGGTAACATATAAGTCCAATATACCATGCATACGACCATATTGTCGATGTTCCCTCTATACGAGGATGCCTGGGATGCGTACCCAGAGGAGATTACATATTTGATGTGCCATGACGAGTTTTAATTGAGTTTTATTGCCTAGTCTCATTTTACACATGAGTTGTGTTTTGTGACCTTGTCACATGCTATTTACTGAGGTGATTTTTATCACGTATTTTGAGAACAGCCATTATCGCATATATTTATACATGCTTGTGAGTGCTCGATATTGAGCCTTTTTACCTTCATGTTTTCACATGATTTATACGTTATGAGACGATGATGTTTTGAGAACTTTCATGCTACGATTTCAAATGAGCTTCATAAACAAATACATATTTGTGATGTGTGATATGGTTTATATAACTGAGTTCCCTTACCCCCCTTACTGAGCGATTTGGAAGCTCACCCTGTTTTCTCTTCCCCCCAGATCGCTTCAAGTGAAGTGAGTTCCCTGCGACGTACGGGTTAGAGGCTAGTGGAGGACTTGAGCTCCAGGCCGTATTTTGTGTATTGAGGTAGATATTTAATATTCATGTACCCAGACTGGAGTTATATTTACAGACATTCATTGTATAATGATGTACGGGATGTATTAGGATTAATTAACTTGGAATCGAGTAATATATAGGATACTATATTCTGATGAGATCTTGAGGCATGATAATTATGATGATGTATGACACTGCACAGGAATGCACCCTTAATTGTGAATTGATAAGTAAAAAGTTTTAAATTAGCCCTATTTTTCGCGCTTCCGAGGCGTGACATGAGCAGACTGCGAGAGTTTTAAGCATTGAAACCCCCAGTGTTCAAAGGGATGAAGCACCCGGTTATCACGGAGGACTGGGTGTATGAGATGGAGAAACTGTATAGATTTTTTCGATGCACTTTAGCTGAGAAGGTAGTTTTTTTCGTGTTTATGTTGAAAGGCGAGGCCGAGCATTGATGGAGGTCCACCGAGGCTATTTTGAGCTCCAGACACTCCGAGATCTCATGGGAGATATTTTTAGAGGCTTTTTGGAGACAGTACATTCTAGCTACCGCACAGAGGAAACTGCGGATGGAATTCATGAATTTGCTTTAGGGGAACCGTACTGTGGACGAGTATGAGTTCAAGTTCATGTCCTAGGAGAGATATGACCCAGACACGATGGGTAGTGAGACCCAAAAGATATAGAAGTTCATGGATGGATTGAGATTGGCCATCCAAACTAAGCTAGTTCCCTTCGACATTTTGACCTATGAGGAGGCTGTACATAATGCTCAATTATGAGAGCAGGACTTTGAGTGGATTACCTTCGAGCTTGGAAGAATTAGTGTCAGGAAGGATAGAGACCGGAAGAGATCCGGGAGGGATGGAGTGGCCAAGAGGGGAGGCCCAAGGTATTTTGAGAAAGAGACCTAAGATTGAGGAGGTGCAGGAGAGAGCTGCTAGACCTCCTGTGTACCCTACTTTGACTGCACCAAGGGGTATGGCTATTGGAGGACCACGACCTACTACTGATCAGTGTAGGAGATGTGGGAGATTTCATGAGACTAGACCTTGTCTGATGACCCCTATGGTGTGTTTTAGATGCGAGAAACTTGGATATATAACTAAGTATTATCTCGAGAAGATGGAGACTTCCCCACAGAAGGGCAAGGAGCCAGAGAGAGCTCCAATTGAGATAGCTGCCCCAAGGAGGAGGGCCACAACTAAAGAGAAAGGGAAACAGGTAGTGGTTGTGAGCAGGGAAAGAGTGCATGTGTTGGACCAGGATACTATGGATGCATCGACGAATGTGATTAAAGGTACCATCCGAATCTTTAATTTAGAAGCATTGGTATTATTCGATCCTGGTGCCACGCATTCTTTCATATCACATTCCTTTGTACATAAATTGTTGAAGCATGTGAAACCTACATTGATGGATAAAATGTTGATGATTTCCACACCCATGAATGATAGTCAATTGACTGAGCATGTATGGAGGGATTATGAGTTAAAGATAGAGGGAAAGAAAATGATAGCCAATTTGATTTTATTGAACATGAATGATTTTGATGTAATATTGGGAATGGATTGGTTGGCTACCAATCGGGTTGTTATGGATTGTCATGCTAAAACCTTGATGTTTTCAGGATTAGACAATCTTATTGTAAACTTTGATGAAAAGAAATGATATGAAAAGAGTATGTTTGTTTTAAATGAAAAGAGTATGATTTTATTTAATCTACTTGAGAGATAAATTTATATGTTTATTTTGAATGTGGATGTGATGACCTGTGTTACTAATGGTGGAAAGGATAATGTGAAGGGTTTATTGCCTATATGGTCGACATAGATAAGGCACAACCGAAATTGAAGGATATCCCTGTGATTGCGGATTACCTTGATGTCTTCTCAGACGAATTACCAGGACTACCACCTGAAAGAGAAATGGAATTTTGCATAGAGTTAGTGCCTGGTACAGAGCCGATATTGAAACCACCATATAGAATGGCACCGATTAGTTAGAAGAGTTGAAGAAACGCTACAAGAGTTGCTGGAGAAGGGGTTTATTAGACCGAGTGTCTCACCGTGGGGAGCTCCGGTTCTATTTGTAAGGAAGAAGGATGGAAGCCTCCGACTGTGTATAGACTACCGGTTGTTGAATAAGGCCACCATTAAGAACAAGTACCCCCTTCCACACATAGATGATTTGCTGGATCAGCTCCGAGGAGCCCAAGTATTTTCTAAGATAGATCTGTGGTCAGGGTAGCATTAGTTGAGAATCAAGAGTGGAGATGTACCCAAGACAGCATTTCATACTTGTTACAACCACTACGAGTTTTTGGTGATGCCATTCGGATTGACGAATGCTCCCTCAGCATTTATGGCGCTGATGAATGATATATTCAAACCATACCTAGACAAGTTTATGATAGTGTCCATTAATGACATATTGGTCTATTCTAAGTCCAGGGAAGATCATGAGGAGCATTTGAGGATAGTTTTGCAGACCCTCCGAGAGAAAGAGTTGTATGCTAAACTCAGCAAGTGTAACTTTTGGTTAGAGTAGATCTCATTTCTAGGGCATGTTGTGTCAAAGGATGGGGTATTAGTGGATCCATCTAAGATAAAGGCAGTTGTACAGTGGGAACAACCCAAGATGGTTACTGAGATCAGAAGTTTTTTAGGATTGGTAGGGTATTATCGGAGATTTGTAGAGGGTTTCTCCAGACTAGCTGCTCCGTTGACATGCCTCACGCGTAAGGATGTTAAGTTTGTATGGGATGAGGCATGTGAGAGGAGTTTTGAGGAGCTTAAGCGTCGATTGACCATTGCTCTAGTTCTCACCATTCCTACAAGCTTAGGAGGATTCTCGGTGTATACAGATGCATCACACCAGGGATTGGGCTGTGTACTTATGCAGGATAGAAAGGTAGTTGCCTATGGATCTAGACAGTTGAAAGATTACGAGAGGAACTACCCGACACATGATTTAGAGTTGGCGACCGTGGTGCTTGCTTTGAAAGTATGACGCCACTATCTCTATGGTGAGAAATTTCAGGTGTTCACAGATCTTAAGAGCCTTATGTACTTGTTCTCACAAAAAGAACTGAATATGAGACAGAGGAGATGGCTCGAACTCCTGAAGGACTATGATTGTGAAATCATATACCACCCGTGTAAAGCCAATGTAGTTACTAGAAAGAACCTTGGGTTAGTGTCTTATATGATGGTACGGGAGCACGAATTGTTGGAACACTTTGTGAACCTCAGTTTGGATGTAACCCCACCTGGATCAGAGAGATTGGATATCATGGCAAGTATCAGATTAGAGCCAGAGTTGATTGGCCGTATTCGACAGGCCTAGTAGAGTGATCGACGGTGCATCGATTGGCTGAGGCAGATACAGACAGGTGTGGGTATTGATTTTGAGCTGAGTGCTAATGGGTTATTGAGGTTCAGAGGTAGAGTATGTGTTCCCAAGGATCCTGAGATCAGGAAATTGATATTATCAAAGGCTCACTCATCGAAGTATACGATACATCCGGGGAGTACTAAGATGTATCAAAACCTTCAAAAGGTTTATTGGTGGTCTGGAATGAAAAGAGACATTGTTGAATATGTCGCTAAGTGTCTTGTTTGTCAGCAGGTGAAAGTAGAGCATCAGAAGCCTACAGGATTAGTGCAGCCTCTACCGATACTGACTTGGAAGTGGGAGCATATCACCATGGATTTTGTGATGGGGTTGTCGAGGACCCGCAGAGGTCATGATACCATATGGGTTATTGTGGACTGATTGACTAAGTCTGCCCATTTCTTGGCTATGAGAGCTACTGATACACTGAGTCAGTTGGTGAACTTGTATATTAGAGAGATAGTACGACTACATGGTGTTCCAGTGAGCGTTGTTTCTGATAGGGATGCCTGCTTCACTTCCCATTTTTAGGAACATTTTCAAGAAGCGTTGGGGACCCAATTGAGTTTTAGCACCGTTTTTCATCCTTAGACAGATAGGTAGTTAGAGAGGACTATATAAACCCTCGAGGATATGTTGAGAGCATGTGTGCTGGATTTTAGAGGCTCTTGGGTTGACCACCTGTAGTTAGCCGAGTTGGCCTATAATAATAGCTATCATACGAATATCAGGATGGCACCTTATGAGGCACTGTATGGATGCAGATTTCGATCCCCCATTGGATGGGAAGAGGTTAGTGATAGACAGATTTTTGCTCCGGACTCAGTGCAGTAGGCATCTGAGGATGTCTAGTTGATATAGCAGAGATTACAAACAACTCAGAGTTCACAAAAGAGTTATGCTGATAAGAGATGGAGACTACTAGAGTTTGATCTGGGTGAGTAGGTATTTCTGGGAGTTTCACCTTCAAAGGGTATTATGAGGTTTGGTAAGAAGGGCAAGCTGAGCCCTAGATATATCGGACATTTCAAGATTTTAGAGAGAGTGGGAGATTAGGCGTATAGGTCGACATTGCCACCGGACTTGGCAAATGTCCACAACGTCTTCCACGTCTCCATGCTTCGAAAGTATCACCCAGACCCGACACACGTGATAAGATATGAGCCTTTGAAGCTCAATGAAAGTATGACATATGTTGAGTAGTCGGTTCGGATATTAGACAGAAAGGAGAAAGTGTTACAGAATAAGATAATTCCCTTAGTAAAAGTTCTTTGGTAACATCACACGGTGGAAAAAGCCACATAGGAATTGGAGAACTTGATACGGGAGAAGCACCCCCATCTTTTTGAAGAGTGACTTAGTTCTAATTTGGAGTACCAAATTCCTTGAAGGAGGGGAGAATGTGAGACCCCGTATATGTATAGTTGTAATGTGTGTAATTGGATCAAATAAATGTGAATGGACTTGTAATGTAAAGTATAATTGATGTAAGTTCATGGATTCGATGTACATACATGTAATATGATTTTTAATGTACATACAAGTTTCATTGTGTATGAATATGAAGAAATGAGTTCTTACTAGTGATGAATGTGATTGGAACTCAAAATGAGTAGTGTGGTAAACAGAAAGAAGTTGCATGAATATAACTGCTTCCATTTAGTTTTGTATAGTATACCTTTGGATATACAAGGAATGCACACAAGTTTCAATGTGAATAAGGTATGAATGGATGCCATTTTCAAGTCATAAAGGTGGATGGATGAGAAAATGGCCATGACAGTAGATTTAAGTTGCAGCAAGAAAACTGCAGAAAATCTGGAAAATATGAAGGTCAGATCAATCTCATAGGATGAGAGATCGATCTGGAAGAGCCAGAATGCTCTTATTTGAGCAATGGAATAGAGCAAATCAATCTCCAATGGGGCTAGATAGATCTCCTAACCATTCTGTAATGAAAAGATCGATCCTTAAGCATATAGATCGATCTCCTTAGCTCTCTGTTTTGGAGCAGATCCATCTCAAGCTTCGACAGATCAATCTCATGCTTAAAATGTCGTGAAAAAGAGGGATTTAAGGGGACCAAATCGATCTCCTCCTAGTGTAGATCGATCTCCTCAAGCTATTTCTATAAAAGGAGAGCTGAAATCTAAAAATTTCGGGAAAACAACATCACCCTTCCATTTTTCACCCAAAACCTAAGTTTATCTCTCTAAAATCAACCATTTCTAGTAAGAATTGAGGGGAGGCCACTAGACACTAAGTTGTTCATCTTGAGGAAGAGAACAACATAGTTGGAACCCAAAATCCCATTGTTGGTATTGAAAGAGCTAAGGGCATTATCATTTGGAGCAAGAAGAGAAATCTAATTTGATAAGTTTCTAAGACTCCAATCTAAGTACATTGTCTATTTTATTGATTTTGGAGTTGATTGGCATGTAAATGGATGATTGAAACCATTTAGGTAATATTGGAACTAATATAACCTAGAAAATGGATATAGTCTAGAGTGAGAAAGTGTAAATTGGGTATGTTGATGATTTATGGGATTTGTTGAGTTGTCATCTGAGTAATGTGGGTAATTTGGAATGAGGTAATAGGCCTAAAAGGAATTCATAGATTTGAGAAATGAAACAAGGCCTCATAGGCGTTAATAGAGACTATAGACCAAATCGACTATAGTAAACGCGAGAGTTGGATTATAATGGGCTAAAACATTGTGGAATACGTTTATGTGCAGTTTCGGAGAGTTTGTTGGAGATGAATCGAACCGTACGAGTAAGCAACTCTAACGAAGCGGAATCTCGCGTCGCGATTCCAGGTAAGGGAATTTTGTGAGTATATAGAGGTAGCTACTCGTATTTTGTGGATATATAGGGTGTTGTAAATGTGCATGAGTTTGTGAAAATGTGCTTGACAATGTATGGAAATTATTACGAGTATTTGCGTGAGATTTGGTTGTTGAAGTGGTATTATAAAGAAAAGGGATAGTAAGGCTAATAATTACATAAATCACTTGTTTTGAATGTGTTCACAAAACGCAATGATTTGATTTGAGTAAATAAAAGGATAGGCTGGCTAGTACTTGAATGATGTTGTGAAATAGCCCATGTGAGGCGCTAAACATGTTTTGAGATGTTTTGAATGTATGTGAGCCGCCTATCATGTGTATGTGATTTAATTCGCGCTGGAGCCTCGCTCGTGCTAGATTTCGATGTTTTCCTTTGTATGAAATGTGCTGGAGCTTAGCTCACACATTGATTTGGAAACTATGATGATGTTTATAAATCATACTGGAGCTTCTTCTCGTACATGGATTTTGAGTGGTTTTTCTTATGCGTATAATCGTACTAGATCTATGCTCGTACGTGGTTTCTTTTTGATAGGATGCATGAGTCGTACTAGAGCTTTACTCGCACAAGTTTACAGATTGTAATACATATGAGGTCGTGAAAGTTGGTAAGATCCTCAAGCCCGACATCCTTAAGCCAACATCCTTAAGCCCGAGGAGGAGGGGTGGCTCTATTAGGCCGGGAGGCTCTGTTCGGTGGGGAGGCTCTCTTACGATAAGATCCTTAAGCCCTACATCCTTAAGCTAACATCCTTAAGCCCAAGGAGGAAGGGAGGCTCTGTTAGGCGGGGAGGCTCTGTTCGGTGGGGAAGCTCTCTTACGTAAGGATCCTTAAGCCAACATCCTTAAGCTCTAGAGGGGCGGGGAGGCTCTGTTCGATAGAGAGGCTCTCCTACATGGGTACAGAAGGATCCTTAAGCCAACATCCTTAAACCCTGGAGGGGCAGGGAGGCTCTGTTCGGTAAGGAGGCTCTCTTACATGGATATAGAAAATTCTTGGTATGATGTAGGTAAGACCTAGGAATGGCACCCCCAATCATGATATGAGTCCGCGGAGTACACTGTACCGTGTATGTCACATGGAGTGCGATGTACCGTGCGATGGTTATGTGATGAGAAAGTCTGACGAGGGATAATCCACCTTCGTGCTAGCACGATACCCCGCACACCTGGATGCGTGTGGTTTGGGATGATTTATGACGTAGTTGGTCCACATAGGCACTTTTGATATAGTGACCTGATTTTTATTACATATGTATGATTGTGATTGTCTAAGGTAGACCCGAGGGAGGGGTCGAGCCTTGTGGGATTTGATTTGTGAAATGGTAATGATGTTTGTGATTGAGAAAATGGTTTGTGATGAGATTGAATGTGTTTGAGAAAGAGCTTTATGATGTGATTTAAAAAGGATGTTTTAAGTGAATTTCCCTTTTTATTATGTGATTTGACAATTAAGCATGAGATGGCTTGCACATGATGATTTACCATGTTTTATTATGCCAATTTACATTATTTAAATACATGATATATGTATACGCATATGGCATAGTTTTGTTTTCCTCATGCTTCGAACTATAAACGATTTATGCATAACACTATGAGCATGTAGATAGAGTAGTTATCTGTCATGCTTGCATTATTGCCTTGCTGAGCATGTGGTTGCTTATCCCTCTCTATTTTCCCCCTCCTACAGAGCGTGCATAGTAGCCCAGTGAGGACTGAGGCGTGGTATGTTGGACATCCGCTGCATCTCCATCACTCAGAGGTATATACACAATGATTCATTTTTGTATCTAAATAATGTAAAAGCACAATAGTCATTTGAAATGTAATTATGGGGGATGTAGATGTTAGTAATCATATTTTGCATAAGTAAACGATTAACTTCGAATGTATGACATCGTTTCATTAAATCGTGAATGAATGGTAAGTGGTGGTTATTATTGACTCATAACCCAACTGTAGTTGTTCACAATTGGGTAAGGTAACAGTAAAACGTGAAAAATTTATTGAGATTTTCGGTAAAAGGAAATGAAAAAGGGTCGTGACAAAATCTACCAATCCTCTTACATTACTATTCAGAAAAACTTACAGCATATTCTTCGGGTAAATAAAAGGTGACCGTCCTGTTGTGACAATCAAGGACAGCTTGATTTGCTACTAACTAGTCCATTCCCAATATCACATCAAAATCATACATATCTAATAGGATTAGGTCTGCTAACATATTCCTATCTTCTACTTTAAGTCTACAATATTTATATACTTTTTCTATCATTCGACTATCTTTCATTGGTGTCCTAATCAATAGTATCTTTCCTAATGGTTCAGGTTGTAAACAGGAAGACAATTTAAATGCAAACATTGAGGATATAAACGAATGAGTTGCACCATAATCAAATAAAACCACAGCTTTAATATCAAAGAACAAAATATTACCTTTAAATGCTTCGGACGGTGCATCAGTGGCCTCATGCTCAAGAGCATATACTCGCCTCTGTCCTGCAACCTGCTTCACCTTTTCTTCCACTGTAGCCTTCCTCTTCTGAGTAGAGGTAGTAGCAGGTGACCTCATTTATTCTGTGCTTTTCTGCTGGGGTGAGTCAGTATTTTTTGGACAATCTCTAACCAAGTGCCTCATTTTACCACATTTGAAACAAGCCCTAATCCTTAAATAGTAGGGCCTATTTCCATGATTATTCCCATAAAACTTACACCTCTGTACAGTAGGTCAAGGTCCTTTAATCACAATGCCTCTGGTTGGAGCTGAGGTAGGATAAATAGGAGGTTTAACAATTTTACCCCGCGACTCATCATAATTCTTCTGTTGCTTAACAAATGCCCTTCTGCCCTCTCTGACTCTTCTGTCCTCATCTAACCTCTTCCAATCTCAGTCCTTACCTTTGCCCACCTTACTAAACTCAAAGGCCTGCATATCATAGTCCTGTTCACATAGCTGGGCTCGACGAACTGCCTTCCCATAGATGCTGATATCCAACGGGGCTAGTCAGGTTCTAATCGATGGTCTTAATTCATCCATAAACTTCTGGACCTTCCTCGCCTTATTATTCATAGTGTCCGAATCATATCTTTCCAGAGAGGTGAACTTGGATTCATACTCATCCACAGATTTATTCCTTGAGTCAAGTTTAAGAATTCTACCCGTGATCTTCTCTGGGCAGTATCCGAAATGTATTGTCTTCGGAAGGCATAAAGGAAAATGTCTCATGAAATCACTTGATGTCTAGCCCTTAAGATTGGTCGGGTAGACTTCCACCAATGTTTTTGCCTCTCCTTCCAACAAAAAGGCAATGAAGGCAACTTTCTTTGTGGTCGAACATAAAAAAAACCCATATAACTTCTCCATTATGTTAATCCAGTCTTCTTAACCCCACTAAATGATGGTGGCTTCAGCTTTTGAAATTGTCTTAGTTTGTCAAGTTCGCAATCATACCCATGATTATCACCACTCTGCTGTGGGGCTACTGATGCAGGTGATTGTCGTACAAGTGAGGTCTGTGGCGATGTAGTAGGTGGAGAAATAGAAGGTTCTCCTGTCGGTGGCATGAGCATTATTTGAGCAGGCGCAAGTGTATTAGGTGTGGTTGTCAGAGTAGTTGGTGCAGCCAGAGCAGTAGTGCCTGATACATTATCCAAGTACACCAATACTTGCCTAATTAAATTCATTATCGATTCCATGCCACGTTCAAAACTAGTGATTCGGGCTTCAGAGCCTTCAGTAGGATTATGTGCAGTTCGTTCAGATGGGGAACCATCCTATCTCTCAGACCTATCCTCATGGCCTTGGGATGACATGCCCCCTAGTCTACTCGGTCGACCGTGAGGTCTACCAACCATAACTATAAGTTTTCCTTGCATTCAGTAGCAATTTTCAGTAAAATACAAGCAAATATACTTAAATGTATATAAACAATGTACAATAACGTTGGGGATGTAAGCTTTTCGAAATTTCTCTAGCTCCTAAAATCGACTCGTATCAGGCCAACCTCGCTCTGATACCAACTTCTGTGATGACCTGATTTTACGTACTTTTTAGTTGGGCTACGACTCGATGCTAGATCAGTACAATGAATCTCTTTATCATTAATATGTTAGCATAACATAATGCTGACATCCTCGAATAAATTCATAAGGACATTTTTCAATTAATCGAAATTATCATTCAATTACAAAATAATTACGTTTACATCCCCGATACATTTCATAAACATTACTGTACTTACAAAAATTTAGATAAAAAAGAATGTCTACTCTGGGTATACCTTTCATGTAGAAGAAAACTCTGCGGTATGGCTGCATAAAAGAATTTCTATTTACACAAAAGGCGATATCAGCTACTGAAGAGACTCAGTGGAGGAAAGTAAGGGGTGAGCTCATCGTGCTCAGTAAGAAAAAGAGCGTGGCAGGCAGATAAATACACTAACTATATGAGCATAATAGGGTTATCATGTAGAATATACTAAAACCATTGGCATTCAGTAAAATCAGAGTCAAACATCAGAAACGGTATCAGTATCCTTAGTGGAAACAATGTACTGAAATAATTTGGGTTCAAAGCTTTATTCAATAGGATATAAAATTACCATGCAATTCAACAAACCATACAATCAGTTCAGTAAATTAAATAGATGAGATAAGGTAGACATGCTAAGGGTAATATGACAAATGGCCAATGTCGGTTACTCCAAGCATCACTGATCAGGTATGCAGGATGTTAATTATCGTGGGAGTGGTCAACTACCCAAACAGCTCACAGTACAATATGTTTAAAGACAGAATACACGGTACAACGTACTCTCTTGCGTATTGCACGGTACATCGTACTCTGTGGACTGCAGTAGCAGTATAATAGATAATAACAGTAACAGTGTAGCATGATTTAGCTAAACCCAATATCTCCAGTAAGTGAGAACCAAGCAGCGCAAGCACATTTTATCATGTACAGATTGATAAGCAGCTCATTTTTAACGAAACAGTTCTAAACTTAGTTCAATACATAAACAATTTAAAATGGAGCCGACTCACCATTTTTCAGTTAAAACCTCAGTATGCAGTACATAGAAATTGAAAACTAGAGGTTTAAATTTAAAACAATAAATTAGGTTGTACGATATCCATGTAAATAAATTAAATTTTATCGGGTAAGGTTAGGCCACTTAACTAAGGCTAAAATTCTATAATTTCCATAGCTATAAAATCGGCCTAGAATTTATATCTACAGTTGTAAGGCCCATTAATTTTTATGTATTCTTTATGATTCTGTGATGTACAGACAAGTTACATTATATTTGAATCATAAGAAATGAATATTTTTAAGTTGTAAGTGTGAATGAAATGCAAAATGAGTAGTGAAGCAAGTGAATGCAAAGTTACCTTTGAAAATCTGAGAAAATTGCAGCTGGAATACTGCAAAGCAAAGGGGAGATCGATCTCAGTGTAAGGGAGATGATCCCTCATACAAGCAGATAGATCCCAATATGCTTCTGCCTAGCAAGGATCGATCCTTTCCCAAAGATAGATCGATCTCTAAAGGATTCTTTCTAGCAAAGATCGATCTCTTCTCGAGGCCAGATCGATCTTTAAGTGATTCTGCCTGGCCAAAATCGATCCCTTCCCAAGTGTAGATGGATCTTCATTTGATTCTGCCAAGAGTATATCAATCCCATCTTATGAGTAGATCGATCCCACCTTCTATGTATCAAATTTTGAAAGGGTTCAAACAAAGGGGAGATCGATCTCTCACCACTAGGAGATCGATCTCATAAGGTAAATTTTATAAAAACCCAACAGTTGAGTTCTCTTTCATGAGACAGCTGATACTTCTCCATTGAAATAAAGTAACTTAGCTTTCTCACTCTAAAAATCATCACCTTTCAATCAGATTTGAGAGAGATTTATTTTAGCAAAGTTGTCCCTTGTGAGGAGGAGAACAACATAGTTGAAAATTAGAAGCTGAAATTCTGGATTGAAGGAGCAAAGTGATTTTCCCCAAATTTGGTAAAAAGAGAAAAAGTGAAGCTAGGTAAGATTTCAATACACCAACTTCAAGTATGTTAATATAGACATTTTGATGAGTTGATTAGTGTATGTTTTGTTGGCTGAAAACACCCTTGAACATGTTTAATCCTCCATGACCTAGAATGAACTTGTGTGATAAAGTGAGAGAAAGTTAATTAGGCATGGATTTGATGATGATTTAAAGATGTAGTGATGTTATTAAACATGTATACATGATTCTAAGATAGTGTTGTGAAGTCCATATGCTGAAATAGATAATGATTGAAAATATGCATATGAGATATATGATGAAATGCCATAGTGGAAGAAAATGATGAACTTGAGGCATTAGGAGATTAATGCCAATTCAATTCGAATCAGTAGACTTGATGAGTCTAATAGATTTTCAAGAAATGAATTGTATAATCGAAATGGACCTAAGAGAGAGTAAGGTCCGATAAGATGTGATGAGGCCAAATGGGTGTAAAGGCCTAATGTATTGATTTGAATTCATGCAAGTGAGAATAAAGTATATTAAAGTATATTGATGTGAATTATAAACAATTGCAGCTCCTAGAGATATAATTGGAGCCGATTAAGCCAAATCATGAGTATTGGAAATCAAAGGAAAGTGATTCGAGAATGATTCGAGGTACGGGATTTATGCGAGCTATTAGAGATAGCTATACATATATTTCTTACCTTCTGTGTGCAATTAAATACTATAGAGTATTTAGATATTGAAATATCTACGTGAAAATCAAGCTATAAGAAGAAGCTTATGTGCATAAATTGCATGCTTGCAATGTCTTTGTTATGAAAAGATGTCTTGTAAGTGTTTTAAGAAAGAGTAATAATAGACTGGCTCTCGATTTAACGATCACCATAAAACCACATGTTTTATTAATCGAAAAGCGTGTAATGAGTGATTGAAGGGAAATTATCCTCTCACTCATACTTTGTGATTTGTCGTAGTGAATTTGGTTAGGGATACCGTTTTCACCTGATTGGAGTCGTCTATCAGATTTCTGTGTGAACTTGTGCTAGAGTTAATGTGGTAACAATAAATTTACTAACCTTGCTCGCATATCATTTTAACAAGATTTTTAGAAAGCAAATGGTGCTAGAGCTGAGTGCTGTGTCATACACTAGAGAGCTTGCACTAGATTTTGGAAATCATGCTAGAGCCATCGAGTACTGCTAAGTGATCTTACTTTGACTATGCTCGCATGTAACTTCCTTGACTTAAAGTGATTTTAAGTGAAACCATGCTAGAGGCCTCAGGTAACACTATGTGATCTTACACTGAGTTGCTCGCACGTGGTTTTATGAGCTTTCTGTGTGATGAGATAAAACCGTGCTAGAGGCCTCAGGTATTGCTATGTGATCTTACATTAAGTTGCTCGCACGATGTTTTATGAATTTTATTGTGTGATGAGTAAAACCTGTTGGAGCCGTTGTGTATTACTGAGTGATCTTGCAGAGACCTGCTCGTACGAGATTTTGAGACAATGAAAATAGGTGATAGAGGATCCACGGGAGCACACTGTACCATGAGCATTAGCCACAGGGTACGATGTGCCATGATGTCTTAGTGATTCTTAGTAAGCTGAAAGGATGGTTAATTCGCCTCCCCAAGCATGGGATTCCCCTGATCAATGATTGCTTGAAATCCAGACTGTGGCCATAAGTCCTTATTCTGTGTGAAGTGACATTATGTCCCTACTGTGTGATGTGACATATGTACCCCTACTGTGTGATACTGGGTGATATGATATCCCATACTTGTCTCAAGCTTATTAATTTACTAAGTGATTTGCTATGTGCAAAGTAATTTCTAAATGTGTACTGTATCAATCGAAAACGAAGCTGTGTGATTCTGTGTGATTTGAAAAGAATATGCATATACCCATCTAGCGAATTAATGGTTTCTCATTGATGGAAGTTATTTTAAAAGAATTCATATGTTTTATAAGGAAAATGAATGTATACATTATAAGCATGTAGATAGTGTAGTTATCTACCTGCTTTCGTATTTTCTTTACTGAGTGTGTTAGCTCACCCTCTTATTTCCTCCTCTACAGATTCTACACAAAAGTGAGTTTACTATAGTTGCTCCTTCTACCGTGTTTACCAGTTCTCCAACAGTGTAAAAGTATACACTTATGAGAAAATTTTGTATCCTATAAAATAGTACACATTAAAGTTATCTTTTATACTCAAGGGATGTATATAATAGAAACTAATGTAAACGCTTCTGCATAATTATAAAAGAACAATTTCTATTTCATTTAATGAACTCGAATTATATAAATGGATGAGATGTGGATATGGATGTTGACTCACAGCCCAATTGTTAGTAGTAAGTTAAGTCACTGAAAGAGGGTCGTGACAAAGGTGGTATCAGAACAGTGTTGGTCTGATGTGAGTCAGTATCTATAGTTAGGAAATTATACATCCCTAAAGTACTGTGCATTATTTGGATTCAATTGTGTGTACCAAGCTGGAAATGTGACTGAGACACTTGTTATTGAGTATGCAGGATGTTGGATAGACGACATACTCGTAAAGGAGAGAGTTCGCACTCTCAAGGGCATAGAGATGAGCCCAAGAGGCGCAGTGGGTCCAATTCTAGTAGAGATCCACCTGGTCTTAGTAATGCTGCTAAGGCACGTATAGCGCAATTACAGCGCAGTGTAGACACTGTTATGAAAATGTTTACACAAGTAATGGCCAGATTTGAGGGTAGACAGGAGAACCCTACTGGTCAAGCTACTGCACGTGAGAGTCATGAGCCTGCACCGAGAGCTCAGGCTGTAGAGGTAGAGATTCCTGCACCTCCCCCAGTTCAAGATATTCCCCCACTAGTTCAGGATCTTGTAGCTCCACAACAAGTTGGTGGTGAAGGAGCTTATGAGTGTGACTTGAATAGATTGAGAGATTTTAAGAAGTTTGGACTACCTTCATTTAGTGGAGTGAAGAACCTACTGTTAGTGGAGCATTGGATTCGTAGTATGGAGAAGCTTTACAGATTTTTCCATTGCTCTGCCATAGAAAATGTCACCTTTGAGACTTTTGAAATAGAGGATGAGGCTGAGCATTGGTGAATGGCCACACAGCCGATTTTGAGTGTACGACACCCAATTGTGACATGGGACATATTTTTGGATACCCTTAGGAGGCAGTACATTTCAGCCACTGCTCAGAGGAAGATGCAGATGGAATTTATAACTCTGACTTAAGGGACCCAGACAGTTGATGAGTATGAGTTTGGATTTACATCCATGGGCATATATGACATAGTTACCATAAGCCTTGAGGATAAAAAGGTTCAAAAAGTTATTGAGGGGTTGAGACATTCGATCAGAGCTTGATTAGCTCCACTGGACATTAACACTTATGACGAGGCAGTATGCAGAGCTCAGTTATATGAGCAGGATTATGAGTTACATGCCTCAGAATTGAGCAAGAGTGGTGAGGGCAGAGATAGAGACTGAAAGAGGTTTGTTGATGATAGAGGGTTCAAAAAGGGCCAAAGGTTATTTGGTAAAGAGCCAAAGATAGAGGAGGTACGAGAGAGGCCTGTGAAGCCTCCAGTGTATCAACCTTTACCTTCAGCTTCGAGGGGCGTAGTTATTGGCGGACCTTGACCTACGACCGAGCAGTTCAGGATGTGCGGTAGATATCATGGGAGTAGACCATGCCATTTGATGATGAGATCATGTTATAGGTGCGGTAAACCAAGGCACATAGCTCATGAATGCTCAGAATTAGTTGATACAGCCCCACAGAAGGGAAAAGTGCCAAAGAAGGCTACAGTTGAGACACCTACTCCTAAGAGGAAAGCCACGATTGAAGAGAAAAGGAAACAAGTTGTTGGTCGAGGGTGCGTGTTTGCATTAGACCAGGCATCTGCAGAAGCTTCAATGGGTGTGATTAAAGGTACCATCCTAGTCTTTGATTTGGAAGCATTAGTGTTAATAGATCCTGGTGCCATACATTTATTCATATCACATTCATTTGCATGTAAATTGTTTGAATATGTGAAACCTGTACCTTTAGGTAGGGTGTTGCTTATAAGCACTCCAATGAGAGATAATGTGGTGATTGAGTATGTATGTAATGGTTGTAAGTTAAAGGTAAGGGAAAATGATATGTTGGCCAATCTTCTTCTGTTAGACATAAAGGATTTTGATGTAATACTAGGAGTAGATTAGTTGGCTGCAAACCATGCTGTTTTAGAGTGTTATGTTAAAACATCAATGTTTTTCACCCCTGACAAGTATGTTGTAAGATTCGAAAAGTAATGAAAGAAATAGTAAATTATTTCCAAGGATGGACGATTTTACTAACAAATTTGATAATGATATGTTGAAGGTTTTATCACATATGTGGTTGATTTGGATAAGGCGCACTCGTATTTAGCTGACATTCCAGTGGTTAGAGAGTTCCCTGATATCTTTTCGAAAGAATTACCAGGGTTGCCACCAGATAGAGAGATGAAGTTCTGTATTGATTTGGTGCCTGGTACTAAACCAATATCCAAACCACCGTTTAGAATGGCTACAGTGGAATTGGAGGAACTAAAGAGATAGTTGTAAGTGTTTTTGGACAAGGGGTTTATCAGACTGAGTGTGTCACCTTGGGGAGCACCAATTTTGTTTATGAAGAAGAAAGATGGGAGTCTCCGACTGTGTATAGACTATTGGTTCTTGAACAAAGCTACCATTAAGAATAAGTATCCCCTTCCACTGATTGATGATCTATTAGATCAGTTGTAGGGAGCATAGATCTTTTCTAAGATTGATTTGAGGTCTGGGTATCATCAGTTGAGGATTCAGAGTGGAGATGTGCCCAAGATAGCGTTTCAGACCCGTTATGGCGATTATAAGTTTTCGGTTATGCCATTTGGGTTGACGAATGCTCCTGTAGCATTTATGACATTAATGAGTGATGTGTTTAAGCCATATCTGGATAGCTTCATGATTATCTTTATAGATGACATATTGGTGTACTCGAAGTCCAGGGAAGAGCATGAGCAACATTTGAGAACAGTGTTACAGACCCTCCGAGATCAAGAGTTGTATGCTAAACTCAATAAATGTGATTTTTGGCTAGGTAAGATATCATTTTTGGGTCATGTAGTCTCGAGAGATGGAGTATCAGTGGATCCGTCTAAGATAGAGGCTATGGTATAATGGGATAGACCTAAGACGGTTACAGAGATTCATAATTTTTTGGGTTTAACAGGTTATTATCGATGCTTTGTCAAGGGATTCTCTAAGGTGGTTGCGCCGTTGACACGTTTCACTTGAAAGAATGTGGCCTTTGAGTGGGATGAGAAATGTGAAAGTAGTTTCAGCGAGTTGAAACATAGACTAAGCACCACACCTAGTCTCACCATACCCATTAGCTCAAGAGGTTACTCAGTGTATACAAATACCTCGTGATAGGGACTGCGCTGTGTGTTGATGCAGGACGGGAAGGTAGTAGCCTATGGATCGAGACAGCTTAAAGACCATGAGAGGAACTACCTGACCCATGATTTAGAGTTGGTGGTCGTGGTATTTGCATTAAAGATATGACGCCACTACTTGTATGGTGAAATATTTTAGGTGTTTACAAATCATAAGAGCCTCAGATATCTGTTTTTATAGAAAGAGTTAAATATGAGGCAGAGACAGTGGGTAGAGCTTCTTAAAGACTATGATTGGGAAATATTGTACCATCTAGGAAAGGCTAAAGTTGTGGCTGATGCCCTGAGTAGAAAGAGCCTCGGAATGGTATCGTACATGATGGTCATGGAACATGAGCTGCTCGAGCAGTTTGCTCACCTCAGTTTGGATATAGACCCTCTTGATGTTGACAGTGACTGTGTGATAACTAGCCTGTAAGTAAAACCAGATTTGATTGACCAGATACGACAAGCTCAGTATGCCGATCCGCTATGTGATGATTGTGCAAGTCAGATTTAAAGGGGTAGTGTGGCCGATTTCTTAGTGAGTGATGATGGCCTATTGAGGTTTAGAGGTAGGATTTGCGTTCCTAATGACCCAGAACTAAAGAGATTGATTTTGACAGAAACTCATTTATTGAGATATACATTACATCCTGGGAGTAACAAGATGTATCAAAATTTTCGGAGAGTGTATTAGTAGTCAGGGATGAAAAGAGATATTGCAGAATTTGTGGCAAAGTGTCTCGTATGTTAGCAAGTGAAGGTAGAGCATTAGAAGCCTACAGGATTATTATAGCCTCTACCTATACCGACTTGGAAATGGGAGCATGTCAGCATGGATTTCGTCATGGGATTACCGAGGACTAGGAGAAACCATGATGCTATCTAGGTAGTGGTGGATAGATTGACTAAGTATCGGGATGACACCGTATGAAGCATTGTATGGTAGAAGGTGTAGTTCCACTATTGGTTGGGAAGAAGTGGGTGAGAGGAAAATGTTTGCTCTAGATTTAGTGCAGCAAGCCTCTAAGGTTGTTCAATTGATATGTGAGAGATTGAGAACAGCTCAGAGCAGGCAGAAAAATTATGCTGACATGAGATGGAGGCAACAAGAGTTCACTATAGGTGACTCAGTATTCTTGAGAGTTTTTCCCTCGAAAGATATTATGAGGTTCAGTAAGAAGGGTAATGTCATGACCCTTTTTTATCCATTTCGTCCAAAAATCACTATAAATTTTTCGTATTTCCCATTTCCTTACCCGATCGTGAACATCCCTCACAATTACAGTTGGGCTGTGAGTTAGCAATAATCATCATTTTCCATCCATTTCAAATTAATCAAAAGCAATGTAATACATTGAAAGTTAAGTCATAAGCTTATACATGACATGTTTTCTAACATTTACATCCCTCATATTACATTTCAAAATGATTACTGTGCCTTTACATGTTTAGATACAAAAGAATCCCTGTGTGTATACCTCTTGGCGATTGAGAGCAGCGGATGTCCAAACACAACGCCTCAGTCCTCACTGGGCTACTAAGTGCACTCTGCAGATGGGGAAAATGGAGGGATGAGTAACCACATGCTCAGTAAGGCAATAATACAAGCATCGTAGATAACTACACTATCTACATGCTTATAATGTCATGGCATAAATCGTTTATAATCAGAGCATGAGGAAATATTAAAACTATGCCACATGTATATACATCTATCATGTACTGAAAAACATGGAAGTGGGCATGTAAAACATGGAAAGATCAACATGTAAAACCTCTCATGCTCATCATCAGTAAAACTCATCATAAGAAAGAAATTCAACACAAAACATCCCTCATGATTCATCACTTTCTAAAAACACGTCAAATTTCATCACAAGTAGAAATATCATTTCTTTAAACACAATCCCATAAGGCTCGACCCCTCTCTCGGGTCTTCCCTGGACAACAAAATCATACTCAGTGTACAAAACCATCTGGTATCATGTGATGTTATGTGAGACAGGTAGTCACTATATATATCAAAGACTATGTTGGCCAACTATGTTATAATCATCCCAGACCACACGGATCCCGGGGTGCAGGGCATCATGCTAGAACGAAGGTGGGTTAGTACTTCACCAGACTTTTCAAATCATCATCATAACCACGCGGTACAACGTACTCCATATGATCTACACGGTACAACGTACTTCGTGGACCCATATCATTGTTAGGGGTGCCTGCCATAGGACTTGTCTACCTCATGCCATGTGTAACACACAATCTCAAGCGAACATAAGAGCATTTCGTTTTCATGTAAGAGAGCCTCTTTGCCTCAATGGGCTTATGGATATTGGATTTAAGGATCTTACCAATGTAAGAGAGCCTCCACACCGAATAGAGCCTCCCCGCCTCAATGGGCTTAATGATGTTGTGCTTAAGGATCTTACCAATGTAAGAGAGCCTCCCCACCAAACAGAGCCTCCCCGCCTCAATGGGTTTAAGGATGTTGGGCTTAAGGATCTTACCAGCTCCACAGTGTGAAAATTCAGTGCAAGCGAAGCTCTAGCACGATTTCATGCATCATTAGCAAATATCCTCGTATGAGTAACACTCCAGTATGACTTTATGCATAACAAATAATGAAGAAATCCACGTACGAGCATAGCTCCAATACGGTTATATGCACAAGGAAGAAAATCAAAATCCACGTACGAGCAGAAGCACCAGTATGGTTTAACTCACGTAAAATACGATAGACGGCTCTATTTCAACATAACATATTTCAAATCAAAGTCAGCACATGCCTCATGCTATTTCATGAAATTACGGAAATCAAATAGCTAGCCTATCCATCAATTTGCTTAAACCAAAACAATGTGTTTCATAAAAACATCAAAACATGATATTGTGAAACCCGATATTTTTCCATATTATGATGCTTATGAGAAGTATATTATAGCTCAATGTAACATTTTACAGGCCCGTAGACGATTAAAGCACTCGGTTGTAGCGTGGGAACCAATGGCATGCAAATCGGGGTAAGGTCCTAGACCCGAGAATTCCTTTAAAATGTCATGTTCATGGATGGAATGATGTGTAGAAGGGAAAACTAAGTGATTGGAAATGCAAAAGTTAGTTAAACTCGGGTTTTAAATTAAATCGAGAAAACGGACCTAATAAGCAAAATAAATGCGTATAAAATTCTAAAAATTCGTGAAAATTATTTTGAGGCCATAGAAAATTATTATAAGGTGAAATGGACATAGGAAATAAAAATCATGAAGAAATATGGAGATTTAGGGGTTCAAATAAATTTTTAAAGCTAACCGAAAGCTTATTTTCATTTTGCTCGGTATTGGCCAAATCGCGCAAAATGAGCTCGTTCGTGAAATGTTTCTTAAACAAGTGACCCCAAAATTTTTATGGGACATACTATAGGCATATTATAACAATTGAGAAGTGGAATTTTGAAGAAATCTGATCAGGATTAATTTTGGTAAATTTTATAAAACAGAACAGTCATTTCCCCTGCACTTACTAAACTGTCAGCCAATGAAAACAATCCCATTTGATGACCTTCCTGATTTTCTTTGCCTCTGATATTTTTCAGATTGAAAGTCAACTGGATAAGCTTCATAAAAAGGTAATAACCATCCCGAACTGTTGCAAAACCAGAGAGTTATCCCTCACCCATTCTGCCGCAGACGTTACCCCTATACCTGACTGGCGTGAATCTTCCGGCCACCTTCCGGCCATTTTCAAGCAACGGTCCCTTAATATGAAATATTCCTCTTCCTCCCCTCTACCACATATAAAAAATTTAGACCTGACTGAAGTCATTTACCCCCTGAAACGTTAGAGAGACGAACAGGATAGAAAACTGCCCTGTTTCGAGGTAAGCAAAAATTCAATTTTTGGATGAATTTGATGAGGTTCTTGGATGATTCTAAACACTTATAAGCTCTATACATGTTGTATTACAGCTTAGTGACAATTTGGAGACCTAAAACCGAAGTCAAACTTGGTCAAAGGAGTGAAGAATTTGAGGTATGGTGATGATGATGTGATAAGTTGTTAATTTGTGAATTTTGATGAATTCTTGTTGAAAGAAAGTTGATGAATTGAATTATATGATTGAATTCAATTGCTGCCAGCATGATTTAGCTACTGGAATGATGAAGATGGATGTAATTAAAATGAATTTACAGTTAAAATTATACTGTAAAGGTTCGGTTTAGTGTTTAACTAGGTGAATTATCGAAATAATGCAAGAATCGATACTTTAAGGTCTTGTATGAAGTGGAATGAGTTGCTGGAATGTAAGACACCATATAGAGGTATTGAAAATGAATTTAAAGGTGTCAAATATCTTAAGTAAGCTTAAATCGAGGTTTAAACCGATAAAATCGAGCAAAAAGAGTTAAATCGATAAAAGTCAACTTTTGGTCAAAGCTTCGATATAATCAGATATTTGGATATGTTGAAATGAATTTAAGCCATATGTGATAAGTTGAACTTGTTTTGCAGCAGCTCGGTCTATCGACACGTTTTACGAGGTAAATTCGAGCATCGAGGAAAGTACTCTACATCAGTCGCTAAGAGGTAAGGGATATGATTTAGAGTAGCGTTAGTACTCCTACGTCCTTACCAACTGTTTATGTATGAGAATTGAATGAGATTTTACGAAATGGATTTCCAACTGTATTCAAACCGAAGCCAAAACCATTTCTCGAGTTTTCATCATGATTTATATATATGAGATACATTTTTACAGCATACATGTTTATAAAAGTGATTTTTCACTTCTGAAATGAAAGTATAGTGTTTTCACGTGAGATTACGGGTTAAAGTCCCAATATGTTGTATGAAACCGTGTTTTCATGATACGGGTTAAAGTCTCGAAACAACTTTTAAGCTATATTTGCACGGTACGGGTATGAGTCCCAAGAAATAACTATTATAACTATGCTTTCCATATTTACAAGGGCTAGAGTCCCGCAATGATTTATGAAAATCATGTTTTCTATGAAAAACGGGTTAGAGTCCCGTAACGATTTTAATACATGGGTATGAGGCCAGAAAGGATTTTTGATAAAATTG
Organism: Firmiana major; assembly: GCA_033439115.1. Classification (NCBI taxonomy): domain Eukaryota; kingdom Viridiplantae; phylum Streptophyta; class Magnoliopsida; order Malvales; family Malvaceae; genus Firmiana; species Firmiana major. The sequence continues at coordinate 38,786,627 of CM065909.1, forward strand.
GGTAAGAGGCCCAAAATGATTTTGTGGGGTAAAAAGGCATGATATGATGATAGTCAGAGGATCTGGGGTCGATCTCGTATGGAGACGATCGAGGATCTACCTAGCCGACGGCCAGAGAATGGGTAGGCTCTGACTTGATATGAGAAACGTGCGCATAGTCCACAGTTGGTGATGCACGTGAGTTCGTGCGTATAGTCCCCATTTAGTGGTGCACGAGAGATAGGGCAGCGTACGACCCTGATCCAGTCCTACGGCTCCCCTGTACGATGGCCATATGTACTTACGATAAACGTCCTATGGGACCAGATGTATGATGTCCTTCGGGACTAGTATATGAGACGATTGCCTAACCCTACATGATGTATTGACGGAATGATATATATACGTTTTCGCACATTTCATGCTACCTATTTTATGATTTGCTATTGAGCACATATTTTTTTATGATGAGATTTTAAAGGTAGCCGTGTGTATGTTTTACAAAATGTGCATATGACAATACGATTTCATTTTCAAAGTGATAAGCATATTATGATATGCATGATTAAGTTTTGAGATGCTTTTTACTTGTTTACACGACGTGATATGCATACTATATATGAGTTTTACCAAAGATGCATGATGTGTAAACTTATTATTTAAGCATGTTTTTACTGCTTTTATGAAATGTAAGCATCTCTACTCTAGTACATGTTTATGCTTATTTGTAAAACCATGAGTTTTACCATGTTTTGAGTATTTAAAGCTATTTTAAATGTATCTCTTACTGAGTTTGAAAAATTCACCCCCTCCTCTCCATCTCCCAGATTATCTATAGCGAGTCTACTGCACATACAAGACTGTGGTCGTTGACAAGGTAGTCTGACCTTTCATCGGATACTTTCGTAACCTTGAGGTACAGTCTTACTCATATTCCAGACATGATGTAATGCATGGACACTATTGTATATAACTTTTGGGATGTAATAGATGTAAATGATTGTATACAGAGTCTTAGTTACGCAGTATAAATGAATGAATATATTTAGTTATTATATGATTCTAAGATATGAATTAAAAGTATTGAGGATGTGGGTTGAATAATATAAACTGCGTTTCAATCTCTGCAGGTTGGGTTAAGTCATAACGCAGCCGTTGTGCTGCCTAAATTTTTAAAATAAAAGAGGTTTTAAATCTAGACATGGACAGGAAAACAACATAGTTAATGGCTAAAAAGTTTAAATTAGCCTCATTTTTTCGCGCTTCCAGGGCATGACAGTTTGCATGGTATCAGAGCAAATGTTGTGTAGTACTATCGTGTCTAGTAATTAGAGTGTATTACATCCCAATGTGTCTATGCATGTATGGTAATAAAGTAAGCTTACTTGTCAAAGTATGACTTAATTTATGAATTATGTGCAAATAGTAGATCGCTAATCATGTGTGGTAGACGGAGCCGTTCACAGAGACGAGTTGAACCCGCTCCACCATCTCCCCCTCAACCCGAGAGCCCTATTGATAGAATAAGGAGCCTCGAAGAGACAGTACATGGTATGAGGGAAAGACTTACAACCTTTACCACTATGTTTACCCAGCAGTTTGGGGTACATACACATGGTACGGAGACAGCTACTCTTACGCCTAATCCTCCTCCCTCACCAGTTCCTTCAATAACCCCAGCCCTCAGCTAGCAGTTCCCCAGCATAGGGATGACAGAGAGACTCAGAGGGTGCGAGATTTTCTTGAATATGCATCCTCCGGAGTTCATAGGGCTTAAGGACCCGGTTAAGGCTGAGGAGTGAATCGTTGATATTGAGGTGATATTTCAATTTTGGGGTGTACTGATAGGGAGAGAGTGACTATGGCGGGTTAAATGATAAAGGGACAGGCTAAGTTCTGGTGGAGATCGACCCAGACGACATTAGCCGAGGATCCCTTAGAGATCACATGGAATGCTTTCTTAGTCTCATTTCGAGAGCAGTATGTACCGCTTGCAGTTGAAAGAAGATGCATGCAGAGTTTTTGGATCTGTAATAGGGAAGTTCTACAGTCGACAAGTATGAGAATAGATTTACAACCCTGATGAGATACGATCCAGAGACAGTTAGAGATCCCGAACGCTAGACAGAGAGATTTCTGGCGGGACTGAGATCTGGGATCGGAGATAAGCTGTTGGGTCAGAATATCGTAGATTTCAGAGATGCTCTGAGGCGAGCCCAGGAGATAGAAAGGGGCTTAGACATTACTCAAACAGAGCATGGTCTTAGGAGATCAATCAGAGTTAAGGGAAAAAGAGCAGTTGCTTCTCGACATGATTTGAGAAGGGGTTAGCCCAAGAGATAGAGGGTGGAAGGACCTCAGATAGGGGCTGGTAAGCCTAAGACTCTGGTTGGTGTCGCAGGGATGATTAGAGGACCTGAGGTAAGAGTACCACGGTGTAGGATATGTGGCAATATTCACACTGGACCTTGCCGCGCAAGTACATTTACTTGCTACAGATACGGTGAAGTAAGACACACAATGAGAGAGTGTCCACTTATGAGATCTCAAGAACCTCATGAGGCACTTAGACAGATAGAGAGACCGACTCAGGCTCCATAGAGGAGAGCCACAGCCGCAGACAAGGGCAAGAAGCATGTCTCTTAGGGTCGAGTGTACGCCCATGACTGATGAGCCCTAAGGGTATATATCCGCAAGTGCACGGGTCGTACAAGTAATATTGAGATTTGAGTCCCGAATTATCGTCCCACAGAGAAGTTGACTAGCCTAATTAAGTACCAGTTAATCTTACCTTAAGTATATTCTAGCAAATTATGGAATTAAGGTGAGTGATCTACATAGCTATAATTGAAAATACTGAAAGCAATAAAATAATAAAACTATAAAATAAAGAAAATAAAACTGAGCTCAAAGTACTTACAATACTCCAAGCAATTAAAAACAACAACCTACAAAAGAAAATTAAAACCATTAAAATTAACTAACGCAATTAAAATAAAATGCAATTATGAAAATAAAGCAATAAAATTAAACTACAATTAAACTAACCTAAGACTTAATGAAATGAATTTACCCCTAATCTAATTCTAAATGAACATTTAATTAACTATTAACCTAATTAAAACTAAGTTCTACACTATTAAGCAAGAATAATAATTATGCAATTTAATTAACAACTTTAAACTAAGCTAACTAATTAAATTGAAAATAAACTAAACTAAAATGCATGAAAATGAGTTAATGCCCAAAATGCAAAAGCCAAACAAGGCCTTAGCAATTTAAACATTTCCCTCCCTTTACTGTTCATATGACATTTCTGCATTTCTTTTCCAGGTGGTCACGGGTTGGTAGCTGGTCCAGGCGTGGTCTCGGGTGTCCGCTGGATGCTCACGAGTGAGGCTCGGCTTTGCCCGCTGGTCCGCTGCTGCTGTTGTCTGCGGGTTGCTGCTGTTGTCCACGGGTTGCTGCTGCCTCGGGTTCTAGTGCTTCTCCTTTCCTGCAACAACCAGCACAGTACGCCACCCCCACGTTCCTGTCTAGCCAGACCTGCTCCAAGCTTCATGCTGTGTGTCTCGGTTCCAGCTATTCACGGGTTCCTGCTGCCTGCTATCTCCAGCTGCTTTCATACGGCTCTGCTCCTGGTATGCTTCAGCACTCCTAGTTTGCTGCTGCTCCAGCATCCAGGTGTGTCCAGGTCTGTATCATCTCTTGTTCATCCTCTGCTAGTCCTGCCCGCGTCCCAGCAACACAGAACATACCAGTTCTCTGCCCAGCTAGCATACGTCCCTGCACATCATCTACCGCCCATGTCCCGACTATGCATCATCTCTGTTCCAGATTTGCCTGGAGCTGTCCGAGAGCCTCTGCATCCAGCTGCTGTCCAGGTCTGCTCCAGCAAGCATGCACGTCCGCTGGTTCAAGTCTGCATTAAGGTTTCAGGGATGAAAACAGAGCATAACAGAGGAGAAGTTTCGGTTTCCAGGTTCACTCTCAGTTCATGGCCTGCTGCCAGGATCTCGGGTGGTTTATGAAATCAACCTAGCCCCCCACATTCTCGAATAGCAAGGACAGCAACCGAAAAGGAAAAATAAACTTACCAATGGAAGCAACCGAGAATTATAAACATAACAAAAACAAACTTGAAAAATGAAGGTGATGTTGCCTCGTAAAACGGCAACGTGGTAATGATTCTTTCCACGTATTGACGTTTCAGTAAACGACAAAGAGATGATGTTGATACAATTTCTTCCACGTGCATCGAATCTTCTGCAAGAACAATAAAGATCAGAGAGGTGCAGGGATTTGTCCCTGCACGCGTACTCCGATGATTAAGTTAGAAAGCTGTATTTCTGTATATCGGAGAAAGGAAATGGGTTTAAGCAGAATTGAGGAGATTCAAGTTTTTCAGCCTCTTTCTTCCCTCCTCTCTTCTGAGTGCTCACCTGGTGTATTTATAGGTTTCTCCCGAGTCGGTTCAGTCTGAGGCCCAGGCGCGTGTCTGGGCCGCGACAGAGTCATAGAGCACTCTGTCGCGCTTCGGGTCAAGTAGCTTGCGGGGGAGTCGGCAGGCGGCAGAGTACCCATGGACCTCTACCGCAGACTATGCGGAAGACCCCTGCCGCAGGCTGTGCGGGAGGCCTCTACCGCGGGGGCAATGCGGGAGACCTATGTCGCAATAGAGGCGATGGAGTTCTGTCGCGCCTACTGTGCGGCGCACATACCAAACGACAGAGTGCCTATCGCCCCGAACACTCTGTCGTTTAACAGGCAACTGTGTCGCGTGGCAACTCTGTCGCAACATCAGCCACGTGGCTTATTCTTGTTCTGACACGTGGCAGTCAATGGTTGGCAGATGGTTGTACACGTGGATTCTGGTGACACAACCACCATCAGAAGGAGAAACCGAGAAGAGCAAAAACAAGGAAATGAGATCAAATGCTGTAAGAGAAAATTAGCAACTAGGATTAAACTTTTTCATTTTAAAGAAAATAAAACAAAGCTTGTAAATTGTAACAATGGTGGCTAACTGTCAGACCCGAATTTTTTGTAGCTTATTTCCTTATGATTCCTATGTGTATGAACACTATGTAATTATAGTTGAATCATAAGAAGAGTATTTACTATCATGCAATCGACTATTTGAGAAATTAAAAATGCATGTAAGCTACATAACAGCGAGATAAGGGTTAAGTTAATTCCCGAACGAGTGCAGGGGTAAAACGGTCAAATGACTGAAATTCAGTATAATTTCGATAAGACAATTTCATTAAAAATATGAAATTGAGGAATCTTGATCAAAATCGAGGAAAATATTTAATTTCGAGCCCAATTGATCAAGATAAATTTATTTGAATTTATCGAAATTTTTGCCTCGAAAAATGAGCCCAAAAGTAGTGAAAAAATATACCGAAAAGGTAAAATCGGACTGATAAATTCATTTACGGATTAAATGAATTTAATATGATTTTTCTAGATATTTTTGGGATATTTATGGGATTTTTATTATTATTTTAGAGTAAAATAATAATAAAAATATATTATAAAAAAAAAGAGAAACAGATTGAAAATCGGGGAGAGAGAACAGAGAAAACGCGTGGAAGCCGACCCGAGGGAGAAGACCACCGGACGGCGAGCACCGGCCACCCCACGGGCAGGCAAGCGGTCGAAAAAGGAAGCCCGGCACCGTGCGCACCCATCGGCACCGGTCACGACCTCCACCGACGTCGGACGCCGGAGAATCGAAGAGGAGAAGCCGCGGAGGAAAAGAAGAGATTCGACGGCCACCGGCGGTGCTTGGTCCCGATCGAGCCCAGCCGAGTGTTGCCCAGGCTTAGGCGCGTCGAACTGCGGTGGTGATGCATCGGGAACCGACCGGAATACGCCGGCACGGCCAAAGGATGCCTGAACCGGTCGGCGGTTCAGGGGAGAAGGTTCTGTGCTGAACCGGACCGGACCGGTTCAGCCAAGGAGAAAAGGGGAAAAAGAGGAAAAAGAAAGAAAAAAGGAAAAGGAAAATTTTTGGGATTTCACCGGACTTCGGGTAAGTCGATACGAGGTCAAAAGTGACCGATTTGATTTTCGATGAATTTATTTAAATTATATTTAATCGGAAATTGACCCGGAGTTAAATATAATAAATTATGCAGTTCGACGATAAATTTCGAACGGAAGCCCGATCGAACTTCGATTTGCGTACCATCGCATATTCTTGGGTAAGTAAAGTTCATTTACGATAAATTATGTGATTATTGCATATTTAAGATTTATTTTACGCATTTCGGATTAAATTCCGTATTTAGTGAATTATAATTGGAATTTTGAATTAAATGTCGTAAATGATATACGGGCTATCCAAAGAGCTTGGAATAAAGCCCAATGGGTATTGATAGGCCTAATGAGTCGATGGACCCTGATGAAGGGAAATAATAAGTGGAAAACGGGCTTAATACGGTTAAGGCCCATTAAGGATTTTTAAGGCCCATTAAGGGAAATTAAACTGTATTAATGTGAAATACAGTAGGAAAATTATAATTAACCTGAGGAATGGTTATTTACAGCTCCGAAGTTTACATTGAGAGCTGATCGGACTGCGGGATTTAGCAGCACCGAGGAAGTGAGGTCACGAGACGTGATCCGAGGTAAGGGACTTTTGCGAGTAGTTAGAGATACCTGCACGTATTTTCAACTGCTTCTGCATTCACTTAAAAACTCTGAGGGTCAGAGAAAGTGAATAATAATTATTGCGACCCGATAGTGGCAAATTACGATTTTGTCCCTAGTTAGTCAAAAAGTCAACTTTTGTGAGAAGTTGCAAAAAGCATGGAAAATACTATTGTGAGTGTTTAAATGCTATTAGCATGAAAATAAATAGATGGGCTAATGATTTTAAGGTTGATATGACTTAAGCACACTTTAAGTGCTGATTTTACTATTTTGTAAACAATCCCTTTTAAATAGCCATCTATCATATTATGTGAGAATGAATCGTGCTAGAGCATAGCTCGCACTGGGATTCATATGTTTTCCACATACATTAGTGCTGGATTTTTATATGCACTAGATTTTCATGACATGCATGATAGAGTACTGGAGTTTTACTCGTACTCAGCTTTGAATAATATATGCATGACAGAGTGCTGGAGCGATTGGCTCGTACTCGATTCTTCATGGTTTATACATGACATAGTACTGGGAGCGATTGCTCGTACTTGATTTTGATATTGTGCATAGCATAGTACTGGGAGCTATTGCTCGTACTTGATTTGATACATAAACTATGCATTGACCTAGTTGCTGGAGGTTTACTCGCACTAGAGTTGAGTTTTGTGATGTGAACCAGTGTTTGAGCGGAGTGACGACTGTGAGTCGCACTCAAGACGCACACTGTATGTGATATGTAATACATGTTGAAACCCATGCCTGATTCCTTGTGTGACTGTGTGTCATAGCTAGAGAGGATATCCGCATGAGGTTGATATAGACGTGGTATACTTAATTCCATGGTTTCGAGGGCTAAAGACCCTGGCTATGAGGATTTCCATGGTTTCGAGGGCTAAAGACCCTGGCTGTGAGGGTCCACGGGTGTACTTTGTACCGTGCCCGGGGCACGAGGTGTACGCTGTACCGTGTGTTACGTAGCTGGCGGTTGACATTGGACTGACCATCCTCCCGTTACAGCAGTGATGCCCCGCACACCGAGATCTGTGTTGCTTGGGATCACATTTTAGGATATGATCATAATCCAAGATACTATTTGTATTTACCACAGAGTCTCACATGATATATCACATTGATTGACTGATTTAAACTGCGGACAGACCTGAGGGATGGGTCGGACTCCGATTTGTGTTGTGAATCATTTGATGCCATATTTATATGTGATTTAAATATACATGGCATGATTTACATAAAGGCATGATTTATATATAAATGCATTGTTTTGCACTACATGCCTACACTTGAGAAATAAAGCATGATTTCTGTACATGGGATTTATTCTGTACAAGCATATATATTATATTTCAAGACATGCTTTTAAAGTGAGTTAAGGAAATAATGTTTTCAAGGCATAGCACTATTTTGAGTAGATAGTGTGGATATCTACTTGCTTGCCTGATTTCCTTACTGAGCGCGTTATGCTCACCCCCTTTCTTTACATCTCTTTACAGAGCGTCAGTAGAGCGAGAATTATCGTGGGAGAGTGTCCCAGAGTCCACTGCTAGTTCCTATCGATTCATCAGGTATACTTATTATGTACAGTTGTGTATCTAAACATAGAAACAGCACAGTGATGTATACGTTATATATTATGGGGAATGTAAATGTATTTATATTAGATTTTATATAATCTTACATGTATAATAAAAGCACCTACAGTCAGAATTAATATATTGACATGTATGTATGAGAATGGATATTATGGTAAGTGAAGACTCTGACATCGAATCACAGCCCAACCAGTGAAGAGAGGAAAGGTAAGTTAAAATGCGAAAAATTTATTGTGGTTTTTGGTTAAAGTCAAGGATTGAAACTGGGGTCCTGACACTAACTAAGAACTAACCGAAAATCATTGCAAATGAAAAACAAAATAAATCGAACAACAAAGCTTTTGAAATAAAACTTTAAACTATATTAAAAACACCTCTAAGTTACATTACACTACTCCTAACTACATTACACTACTCCTACTCCTAAACATTACTTTTTTTCTTCAATTGTCATCATTTCCTATTTATAAACAAACTAGGGGTAAAATGGTAATTTTCACATCCTTGATGAGTTGGCCTTTTTTTTGGCCACTTGTCTTCACACCATTGGCTCATTGAAATGAAATTTTCATGTCATCAGTCTTCTTGTCCATTGGATGTGCTAGGTGGCATGACTCGTGTTGTCCACGTAGCTCAATCTCGATTTTAGCCTAATTTCGGTCCATTTTCTACCGAAATATTTAAAATTCATCCGAATTTGATTTATCTGCAAACATGAGAATTTTAATTAAATAAAGGGGATAATTAACAAAATAAATTGGGGATTTAAATAATTAATTAGGAAATTAAGTACAAATAATTCTAAAAATATAGAATTATCAATGACCAAGAGACTGCAGATACATCATTCGATGTTATTCGAGGTACTCTCCTTGTTTGTAACCATAAAGCACATATACTATGTGACCCAAGTTCCACACACTCGTTTGTGTCACCACAATTTATATGTAAGTTTCATGAGAAATCTGGAGTCACTAGATTACATGTTGCACATAAGTACACCTATGCACGAGATATAAAAAACATATGATATTTAAGGCATGTGATATCATGGTAGGAGATAAGAAGCTGTTAGCAGATCTAGTATGGTTGAATATGCAAGACTTTGATGAAATATTTGGCATGAATGGGTTAGCTACCAATTGTGTAAGTCTAGACTACTATACTAAGACCTTAACTTTCTCCTTACCAGAAAAGTTCAGTGTATGCTTATTAGAAAGTAATAAAATTGCATAGTGTTAAAGTTATGAAATGATATAATGTTTATGTATGAGATTGATGTATAATGTTTGATGTATGATGTTTGATGGTGTGAAGGATGCATTGCCTTCATTTCTGATGAGAGTCGGAACCACTAAGTATATAGGATGTTTCGGTGGTATGTGAGTTACCCGAAGTATTCCTAGAGGACTTACCAGGGCTACCACCAGAGAGAGAAGTTGAGTTTGCCATTGAGCTAGTATCAGATACTCAACCCATCTCCAAGACACCTTACCAAATGGCATTGGTAGAGTTGGAAGAATTAATGAAGCAGTTGCAAGGATTACTCGATAAAGGGTTTATAAGACCTAGTGTGTCACCATGGGGTGCACCAGTACTATTTACCAGAAAGAAGGATGGTAGTTTCTGTCTATGTATAGACTACATGTTTTTGAATAAAGCAACAGTTGAGAATAAATATCCCCTGCTAAGGATATATGACTTATTTGATCAGCTGAGAGAGGCTTCAGTGTTTCAAGGATAGATTTGTGATCGGGTTATCATCAGCTAAGGATTAATGAGGTTGATATACTGAAGACAACATTTCAGACCCAATATGGGCACTACGAGTTCCTAGTTATGCCCTTTTGGATTGACTAATGCCCCAGCTGCATTCATAAGTCTTATGAACGATGTCTTCCGAGAATACTAAAATAGATTGATGATAGGATTCATCGATGACATCTTGATTTATTATGGATCTCGAGAAGAGCATGAATAACATTTGAGGAATGTGCCCCAGACTCTCCGTGAGAAGAAACTACATGGTAAATTCAGTAAGTGTGCTTTTTGGCTAGAATAGATTTCATTCCTCGGACATGTGGTAACTAAGGATGGAGTGTCAGTAGATCGGTCCAAGGTAGATGCAGTATTATGATGGAAAAGACCGAGGACAGTCACGGAGGTCGAAAGCTTATTGGGACTAGTATGGTATTCCCGACGGATTGTCGAAGGGTTTTCACAAATAACAGCTCCATTAACCAGATTGACCCATAAGGAGGTTCAGTTTATATGGTCTGAGTAGTGTGAGCAGAGCTTTCAAGAGCTCAAATGTCGGTTGATTACAGCACCAGTCTTGACCATTCCAAGTGGTCTAGGGGATTTGTGGTATTCAATGATACTTCCCACTAAGGTCTCGACTGTGTGCTTATGCAGCATGGTAGAGTGGTAGCTTATGGATTCAGTCAGCTAAAGGATCACGAGCGTAATCATTACACTCACGATCTGGAGTTAGCTGCAGTAGTGATTGCACTCAAGATATGACAGCATTAATTATATGGAGAAAGATTTCAGATTTTCATTGACCATAAGATCTTAAGTACTGGTTTAATCAGAAGGAGCTGAATATTAGACAGTGGCGATGGATATAGCTCTTCAAGATTTATGATTGCGAGATTTTATACCATCCTGGTAAGGCGAACGTGGTAGTCAATGCCCTGAGCAAAAAGGGTATGATGTCCTACATAATGATTAAAGAGTGGGACTTATTGGAACAATTCGTCAAACTCAGGATCAGTATGGCTAAGATTGAGCATGGATATATGGCTAACCTAAGGATTGAACCCAGTATACTATACTAGATTAGAGCTGGATAACGGAACGATAAAAGGTTACTGGATATGGTTAGCTAGGCAGATGAGAGATCGCAGTCTGAATTTACGGTCAGTGATGATAGATTACTGAGGTACCAAGGCCATATCTATGTGCCACATGATGACAGCTTGAGTCAAAGCATTCTAAAGGAGTCTCATTATCCTAGATTCACCTTACTTCCGATTTAGTTGAACAGGCAAGTAAAGGTGTTCAGTTGATCTGTGACAGATTGAGGACCGCACATAAAAGTTATGCCAATGTACGCAGACACCCTCTTGAATTTCAAGTTGGGGACTCCGTATTTGTTAAGGTGCCACCGATGAAGTGTATAGTACACTTTGAAAAAAGAGAGAAAGTGCTACGATTTAAGACAATTCCACTAGTAAAGGTTCTCTGGCAACATCATAAGACAGCAGAAGTCACTTGGGAACTAGAGAGCCAAATGTGGGAGAAGTACCCTCACCTGATTGATAGACTAGCTTGAATTCAAAGGACTGAATTCTTAAAAGGTGGGGAGAAATGTGAAACCCGATATTTTTCCATATTATGATGCTTATGAGAAGTAAATTATAGCTCAATGTAACATTTTACAGGCCCGTAGACGATTAAAGCACTCGGTTGTAGCATGGGAACCAATGGCACACAAATCGAGGTAAGGTCCTAGACCCGAGAATTCCTTTAAAATGTCATGTTCATGGATGGAATGATGTGTAGAAGGGAAAACTAAGTGATTGGAAATGCAAAAGTTAGTTAAACTCGGGTTTTAAATTAAATTGAGAAAACGGACCTAATAAGGGAAATAAATGCGTATAAAATTCTCAAAATTTGTGAAAATTATTCCGAGGCCATAGAAAATTATTATAAGGTGAAATTGATATAGGAAATAAAAATCATGAAGAAATATGAAGATTTAGGGGTTCAAATAAATTTTTAAAGCTAACCGAAAGCTTATTTTCATTTTGCTCGGTATTGGCCAAATCGCGCAAAATGAGCTCGTTTGTGAAATGTTTCTTAAACAAGTGACCCCAAAATTTTTATGGGAAATACTATAGGCATATTATAACAATTGAGAAGTGGAATTTTGAAGAAATCTGATCAGGATTAATTTTGGTAAATTTTATAAAACAGAACAGTTATTTCCCCTGCACTTACTAAACTGTCAGCCAATGAAAACAATCCCATTTGATGACCTTCCCGATTTGCTTTGCCTCTGATATTTTCCATATTGAAAGTAAACTGGATAAGCTTCATAAAAAGGTAAGAACCATCCTGAACTGTTGCAAAACCCAAGAGTTATCCCTCACCCATTATGCCGCAGACGTTACCCCTGTTCCTGACTGGCGTGAATCTTCCGACCACCTTCCGGCCATTTTCAGGCAACGGTCCCTTAATATGAAATCTTCCTCTTCCTCCCCTCTACCACATATAACAAATTCAGACCTAACTGAAGTCATTTACCCCCTGAAACGTTAGAGAGACAAACAGGATAGAAAACTGCCCTGTTCCGAGGTAAGCAAAAATTCAATTTTTGGATGAATTTGATGAGGTTCTTGGATGATTCTGAACACTTCTAAGCTCTATACATGTTGTATTACAGCTTAGTGATAATTTGGAGACCTAAAACGGAAGTCAAACTTGGTCAAAGGAGTGAAGAAGTTGAGGTATGGTGATGATGATGTGATAAGTTGTTAATTTGTGAATTTTGATGAATTCTTGTTGAAAGAAAGTTGATGAATTGAATTATATGATTGAATTAAATTGCTGCCAGCATGATTTAGCTGCTGGAATGATGAAGATGGATGTAATTAAAATGAATTTACAGTTAAAATTATACTGTAAAGGTTCGGTTTAGTGTTTAACTAGGTGAATTATCGAAATAATGCAAGAATCGATACTTTAAGGTCTTATATGAAGTGGAATGAGTTGCTGGAATGTAAGACACCATATAGAGGTATTGAAAATGAATTTAAAGGTGTCAAATATGTTAAGTAAGCTTAAATCGAGGTTTAAACTGATAAAACCGAGCAAAAAGAGTAAAATCGTTAAAAGTCAACTTTTAGTCAAAGCTTCGATATAATCACATATTTGGATATGTTGAAATGAATTTAAGCCATATGTGATAAGTTGAACTTGTTTTGTAGAAGCTCGGTCTATCGACACGTTTTACGAGGTAAATTCGAGCATCGAGGAAAGTACTCTACATCAGTCGCTAAGAGGTAATGGATATGATTTAGAGTAGCGTTAGTACTCCTACATCCTTACCAACTATTTATGTATGAGAATTGAATGAGATTTTACGAAATGGATTTCCAACTGTATTCAAACCAAAGCCAAAACCATTTCCCAAGTTTTCAGCATGATTTATATATATGAGATACATTTTTACAGCATACATGTTTATAAAAGTGATTTTTCACTTCTGAAATGAAAGTATAGTGTTTTCACGTGAGATTACGGGTTAAAGTCCCGATATGTTGTATGAAACCATGTTTTCATGATACGGGTTAAAGTCTCGAAACAGCTTTTAAGCTATATTTTCACGGTACGGGTATTAGTCCCAAGAAATAACTATTATAACTATGCTTTCCATATTTACACGGGCTAGAGTCCCGCAATGATTTATGAAAATCATGTTTTCTATGAAAACGGGTTAGAGTCCCGTAACGATTTTAATACATGGGTATGAGGCCCGAAAGGATTTTTGATAAAATTGGGTAAGAGGCCCAAAATGATTTTGTGGGGTAAAAATGCATGATATGACGATAGTCAGAGGATCTGGGGTCGATCTCGTATGGAGACGATCGAGGATCTACCTAGCCGACGGCCAGAGAACGGGCAGGCTCTGACTTGATATGAGAAACGTGCGCATAGTCCACACTTGGTGATGCACGTGAGTTCGTGCGTATAGTCCCCATTTAGTGGTGCACGAGAGATAGGGCAGTGTACGACCCTGATCCAGTCCTACGGCTCCCCTGTACGATGGCCATATGTACCTACGATGAACGTCCTACAGGACCAGATGTATGATGTCCTTCGGGACTAGTATATGAGACGATTGCCTAACCCTACAAGATGAATTGACGGAATGATATATATATACGTTTTCGCACATTTCATGCTACCTATTTTATGATTTGCTATTGAGCACATATTTTTTTATGATGAGATTTTAAAAGTAGCCATGAGTATGTTTTACAAAATGTACATATGACAATGCGATTTCATTTTCAAAGTGATAAGCATGTTATGATATGCATGATTAAGTTTTGAGATGCTTTTTACTTGTTTACACGACGTGATATGCATACTATATATGAGTTTTACTAAAGATGCATGATGTGTAAACTTATTATTTAAGCATGTTTTTACTGCTTTTATAAAATGTAAGCATCTCTACTCTAGTACATGTTTATGCTGATTTGTAAAACCATGAGTTTTACCATGTTTTGAGTATTTAAAGCTATTTTAAATGTATCTCTTACTGAGTTTGAAAAACTCACCCCCTCCTCTCCATCTCCCAGATTATCTATAGCGAGTCTACTGCACATACGAGACTGTGGTCGTTGACAAGGTAGTCTGACCTTTCATCGGATACTTTCGTAACCTTGAGGTACAGTCTTACTCATATTCCAGACATGATGTAATGCATGGACACTATTGTATATAACTTTTGGGATGTAATAGATGTAAATGATTGTATACAAAGTCTTAGTTACGCAGTATAAATCAATGAATATATTTAGTTGTTATATGATTCTAAGATATGAATGAAAAGTATTGAGGATGTCGGTTGAAAAATATAAACTGTGTTTCAATCTCTGTAGGTTGGGTTAAGTCATAACGCAACCGTTATGCTACCGAAATTTTTAAAATAAAAGAGGTTTTAAATCTAGACATGGACAGGAAAACAACATAGTTAATGGATAAAAAGTTTAAATTAGCCCCATTTTTTCGTGCTTCCGGGACGTGATAGATATTCATGCAATTATTAGCCTTACTATCCCTTTTGTATAATCCACTTCAAAAGCCAAATCATCCTCATCAGTAACTGTTCACACAAACCATTTTTTCATATTTGGCTAACCAAGCAATTACAAAGCCCTATATAGACACCTACAAAATACGTGCAGTTATCTCTATACACTCAAAGAATTCTCTTACCTGGAATCATGTCAAGTGATTCCACTTCCTTAAAACTGCTTGATTACGCAGTTCAATTCGCCTCCAACGAATTCTCCGGGACTGTACAAATTATATACCACATCAATTGGTTCTAATATAATAAAATCCTTGCGTTTACTATAGTCGACTCGACCTATAATTTCCATTAACGCTTATAAGGCTACATTTGATTGCTCTACTCATATCATGAGAGCCTATTGGACTCTTTTAGATCTATTGATCCATACTAAATCGATATTAAGCTCATAGTGATTCTAGTTCATTATTTACTTCACTATGACATTTTATCAAACACCTTATATACTTATTCTCATAACTTGACAAATTTTACAATGTAGCCTCATTCAATCATCTCAACATCTTGCATGTTACTACACTAACACCTTAGCATAATCCATTTATCATCAACTCACCCATATCACATTTTCTCACACTAGACTCATTTTAGGTTTTGCTTGTTCCATTACATTCTAGGTAGTTTTCTATCATAAATTCATACACCCATCTACTCACAATCAATAACATGATAATGTACTTGAGTTGGAGTGTTAGAAACTCACTTAGCTTATTTTCTTTCTTGCTCCACATAAGAACACTCCTTGCTCCTTCAATCCAACCAATGGGGTATTGATTCCAAACTATGTTGTTCTTCTCTTTATGTTGAACAACTTTCCTTTAATGGCTTTTTCTTAAATCTTTATAGAAATGGGATGATTTTAGAGTGAGAAAGCTAGGTTTTAGATTGAAAATGGAAGGAAATGGTTTGTTCCCGTGAAATGTAGATCCAACTGCTCCCTTTTATAGGAATGGCTTGATGAAATCGATATGTTTAGGGTGGAGATCAATCTGGCCCTCTTGAATCCTTCAGTTTCTTGACATTTTGTAGGCATGAGATTGATCTATTGAATACATGAGATTAATCTGTCATGTTGCATGGGATCGATCTGCTCAATGAAACATGATCGATTTGTCTCAGGCAGAGAGCTTAGGAGATAGATATGGCTATTAGGAGGAGATCAACCTAATCCAACCCGAGACTAATGGAGATCAATCTTCTTGAGTGAGGGATTGATCTCCCTCTTGCAGAATGCTTGGCATTGTATTTTCCAGGCCACAAGATCGATCTCTCCTTGCATGGGATCGATCTGGCCTTCATCTTGCACCTTTTTACTGCAATTTTTACCATTTAAACTCATACTCAATCACTTCAACACTCTTTTATCAATCCATTCACACTTAAAACTGAAGAACATTTATTTCTTGTAATTCATATGTAATATAACTTGTCTGTACATCAAATAATCATATACATCACATAGAAATTTACGGGTTTTACAATCCTCCCCTCCTTCGAGGAATTTGGTCCTCCAAATTAGAACCAAGTTAATCTGAAAATAACTCTGGTTACTTCTCTTGCATTATACTTTCTAACTCCTATGTAGCTTCCTGTGAAGTGTGATATTGCCAAGGAACTTTCACTACTGAAATTGTCTTTATCCTTAACACCTTCTCTTTCCTATCCAATATCCGAACCGACTTCTCAACATATGTCATACTCTCATTGACCTCCAATGGCTCATATCTTATCACATGTACTGGGTCCGGGTGATACTTTCGAAGCATAGAGATGTGGAAGGCGTTATGAACACCAGCTAACTCTGGTGGCAACGCCAACCTATAAGCCTTATCTTCAACTCTCTCCAAAATCTCGAAGGGTTCGATATATCGAGGGCTTAACTTTCCCTTCTTACTGAATCTCATAATCCCTTTTCGAGAGAGAAACTCTCAAAAACACCGACTCACCCACAGCAAACTCTAGTGGTCTTCGTCTCCTGTCAACATAACTCTTTTGCAAGTTCTGAGTTATTTGTAATCTCTCACATATCAGTTGGATGTTCTCAAAGGCCTGCTACACTAAATCAGGAGAAAAATCTGTCTGTCACTGACATCTACCCATCCAATAAGGGATCAGCATCTGTATCCATGCAGTGCCTCATAAGGTGCTATCCTGATACTCGCATGATAGCTATTATTATAGGCAAACTCAGCTAACTGTAGGTGATCATCCCAAGAGCCTCTAAAATCCAGCACACACTCTCTCAACATATTCTCCAGAGTCTGTATAGCCATCTTTGACTGACCATCTGTCTGAGGATGAAAGCGGTGCTAAAACTCAGTTGGGTCCCTATCACTTCCTAAAAATGTTCCCAGAAGTGGGAAGTGAAGCGGGCATCCCGATCAAAAACAACACTCACTGGTACACCATGTAACCGAACTATCTCTCGAACATACAAGTTCGCCAGCTGACTCAGAGTATCAGTTGCTCTCATGGCCAAGAAATGGGTTGACATTATGGGTCCTCGGTAATCCTATCACAAAGTCCATAATGATGTGCTCCCACTTTCATGTCGGTACTGGTAGAGGCTATAATAACACCGCAGGCTTTTGATGCTCTACCTTCACTTGCTGACAGACGAGACATCTAGTGACATATTCAGCAATGTCTCTTTTCATTCCAGACCACCAATAAACTTTTCAAAGATTTCGATACATCTTGGTACTCCTCAGATGTATCGTGTACTTCGATGAGTGAGCCTCTGATAAAATTAATCTCCTGATCTATGAATCCTCATGAACACATACTCTGCCCCTGAACCTCAATAATCCATCTATACTCAGCTCAAAATCAGTACCCACACCTGTCTGAGCCTAACTCAACCAATTAATACACTCTCGATTGCTCTACTGAGCCTGTTGAATACGACAAATCAACTCTGGCTCCAATCTCAAACTAGCAATGATATCCAATTTCTCTGAACCAGGTGGGATTATATCAAAACTGAGGTTCGCAAATTGTTCCAACAACTCGTGCTTCCGAATCATCATATAAGACACCAACCCGAGGTTCTTCCTGCTTAAGTATCAGCAACTATATTCGCCTTACCCGAGTGGTACATGATTTAACAATCATAATCTTTTAGGAGTTCGAGCCATCTTCTATGTCTCATATTTAACTCTTTCTGTGAAAACAAATAATTAAGGCTCTTATGATCCGTATATACCTAAAATTTCTCACCATAGAGATAGTGGCGCTATATCTTCAATGTAAACACTACGACCTCCAACTCTAAATCATGAGTCGGATAGTTCCTCTCGTGATCCTTCAACTATCTAGATCCATAAGCAACTACCTTCCCATCCTGCATAAGTACACAGCCCAGTCTCTGGTATGATGCATCTGTATACACAGAGAAACCTCTTGAGCTGGTAGGAATGGTGAGAATCGGAGCAGTGGTCAATCGACGCTTAAGCTCCTGAAAACTCCTCTCACATGCCTCATCCCA
This sequence comes from Firmiana major, assembly GCA_033439115.1. NCBI lineage: Eukaryota > Viridiplantae > Streptophyta > Magnoliopsida > Malvales > Malvaceae > Firmiana > Firmiana major. The sequence continues at coordinate 38,805,252 of CM065909.1, forward strand.
TACAAACTTAACATCTTTTCGTGTGAGACGTGTCAACGGAGCAGCTAGTCTGGAGAAACCCTCAACAAATCTCAGATAATAACCTGCCAATCCCAGAAAACTTCTGATCTCAGTAATTGTCTTGGGCTGTTCCCACTGTACAACTACCTCAATCTTTGATGGGTCCACTGATACCCCATCCTTCGACACAACATGGCCCAGAAATGAGATCTACTATAATGAAAAGTTACACTTACTGAGTTTGACATATAACTCCTTCTCTCGAAGGGTCTGCAGAACTATCCTCAAATGCTGCTCATGATCTTCCCCGGACTTAAAATAAACTAAAATGTCATCAATAAACACAATCATAAACTTGTCCAGGTATGGCTTAAATACATCATTCATCAATGCCATAAATGTTGCGGGGGCATTAATCAATCCGAATGGCATAACTAAAAACTCGTAGTGGCCATAACGGGTACGAAATGTTATCTCGGGTACATCTCCACTCCGTATCTTCAACTGATGGTACCCAAATCGTAGATCTATCTTAGAGAAGAACTGTGCTCCCCAAGCTGATCTAACAAATCATCAATGCGTGGAAGGGGTACTTGTTCTTAATGGTGGCCTTAGTCAACAACCAGTAATCTATACACAGTCAGAGGCTTCCATCCTTCTTCCTTACAAACAAAATCGAATCTCTCCAAGGTGAGACACTCGGTCTAATAAACCCTTTCTCTAGCAACTTTGTAATTGCTTCTTTAGCTCTTCTAACTCTATCGGAGCCATTCTATACGATGGCTTAGATATCAGCTCTATACCAGGTACTAACTCTATGTAAAACTCCATTTCCCTATCAGGTGGTAGACCTGGTAACTCGTCCGAAAAGACATCAGGAAATTCTGCCACTACTGGAATGTCTCTCAATTCTGGGTGTGCATTATCTGTGTGAACCACGTAGGCAATGAACCCTTCAAATTATCCGTTCCACCATTAGCAACATAAGTCACCGCTTTAACATTCATAAATAATAAATAAATTCGTCTCTCAAATATGATGGATTAGAATTATACTCTTTTCATCTATAATAATCATGTTCTTTATTTATTTTCAACAAAATTTAGAGCAAGATTATCTATGTCTGGAAACATCAACGTCTTATCATGACAATCCATAACAACATGATTTACAGCCAATCAATCCATTCCTAGGATTACATCAAAATCACTCATACTCAATAAAATTAAATCGACTGCCATTTCCTTTCTCCCTATCTTCAACTTACAGCTCTTATACACATACTCAGTCAATTGACTATCATTTATATTGGTAGATATCATCAACATCTTATCTAACAGTGTGGGTTTTACATGCTTCAACAATTTATGTGTAAAGGAAGGTGATATAAAGGAATGCGTGGCACCAGGATCAAACAATACAAATGTTTCTAAATAAAAAAATTAGGATGGTACCTCTAATCACATCCGTCGAAGTGTCTGCGGTGTCCTGGTCCAGTGCATGTACTCGACCTCTACCCACTGCCTACTTCCTTTTTTCCTCAGCAGTAGCTCTCCTCCTTGGAGCATTTGCCTCAATAGGAGCTCTCTCTGTCTCTTTGCCCTTCTGTGGAGTACTCTCAATCATCTCAGGATAATACCTCGCGATGTGCCTTGGCTTCCCATATCTATAACATGTAACAGGGGTGTCGGATAAGGCTTAGTCCTATGAAACTTGCCAAATCTTCTACACTGATCGATAGTAAGTTGTGGTCCTCCAATAACCATACCCCTCGGTGCAATCAAAGTCGGGTACACGGGAGGTTTAGCAGCTCTCTCCTGCACCTCCTCAATCTTGGGTCTCTTCTCAAATAATCTCTGGCCTCTTCTCTTGGCCATTCTATCAGTCACAAGTCTCTTTCGGTCTCTATCCTCCTAACACTAACTTTTTCAAGCTCGGAGGCATTCCTCTCAAAATCTCGCTCGCACAACTGTACCATGTGCACTGCCTCCTCGTAAGTGTGAATGTCGAATGGAGCTAATTTGGTTTGGATGGCTAATCTCAACCCATCCATAAACTTCTGGACCTTCCGAGTCTCACTGCTGCTCATCGTATCCCGGTTGTATCTTCTCAAAGACATGAACTTCAACTCATACTCATCCACAGAACGGTTCCCCTAAACCAAGTTCATAAACTCCATCCGTAATTTACTCTGTGTGGTGGCCAAAATAAATTACCTTCTAAAGGCCTTCAAGAATTCCTCCCATGTTATCTTGGAGTGTCAGGCCCTCAAGATAGATTCGATGGATCTCCACCAGTGCTCTATCTCACCTTTCAGCATAAATATGACAAAGGCCACTTTCTCGGTCGACGTACATTTGAAGAACCTATACAACTTCTCTATCTCATAAAACCAATCCTCAGTAATAATCGGGTCCTTCACCCCCTCTGAATACTAGAGGTCTTAACTCTTGAAACTGGCATAACCTACTCAGTTCACAATCATAACCGGAGTCACTGTCGCTCGACTGCGAAGCGATGGGAGAAGCGGTATCCTGAACGGGGGGTGTAACTGTGGTAGTCCCTGCAGTCTGAGGTCTCTCTGCCTCTGCTGCTGCCTGTCCAATCGTAGTAGGATGCGTTGCGGGACCTCATCCATCTTCGGTACCCAAGGTCTATGTGACTATCTCCACGAGGCTATCAATACTCCGTTCTATCCTAGCGAAGCGTGCCTCAATGTCCCTTAGTCTCTCAACAAGGTCCTATGGAGCCTGGTCAGTCTATGGCTCAGCACGACTTTCGAGCTTACCCCTACGACCTCTAGGACATGCGCCCGCCCCTCTACCTCGATGTGTAATAAGCATAATACCTAACTTCCTGTATTCACAACCATTTATTAGTCTCATTCCATCTCGATATACACAATTATATTTAAACAAAAGCACAATAATACGGGGATGTAACTTTCTGACTTATTAATACTGACTCACATCAGGCCAACTCAGCTCTGATACCAATCTCTGTCACGATCCCTTTTTATCCATTTCGTCCAAAAGTCATTATAAATTTTTTGCATTTCCCATTTCCTTACCCGATCGTGAAGATCCCTGACAATTACAGTTGGGCTGTGAGTCAGTAATTATCACCATTTTCCATCCATTTCCAATTAATCAAAAATAATTTCATACATTGAAAGTTAAGTCATAAGCTTATACAAGACACATTTTCTAACATTTACATCCGCCATATTACATTTCAAAATGATTACTGTGCCTTTACATGTTTATATACAAAAGAATCTCTGTGTGTATACCTCTTACCGATGGAGAGCAGCGGATGTCCAAACACAATGCCTCAGTCCTCATTGGGCTACTAAGTGCGCTTTATAGAGGGAAAAAATGGAGGGATGAGAACCACATGCTCAGTAAGGCAATAATTTAGGCATGGTAGATAACTACGCTATCTACATGCTTATAATGTCATGGCATAAATCGTTTATAATCAAAGCATGAGGAAATATTAAAACTATGCCACATGTATATACATATATCATGTACTGAAAAAAATGGAAGTGGGCATGTAAAACATGGAAAGATCAACATGTAAAACCTCTCATGCTTATCATCATTAAAACTCATCATAAGAAAGAAATTCAGCACAAAACATATGTAAGACCCGTATTTTTGGATGTAAACTTTATGAAATCATGAGTATGGTGATGTATTTACAATGTTAAGCATAAATGATGTAAGTCAATGGATTCGATGTACATACTTGTAACATGAGTTTGTAATGTACACCCAAGTTTCATTTTATATGAATATGGAGAAATGGACATTTATAAGTGATGAATGTGATTGGAACTCAAAATGAGTAGTGTTGTAAAATGGGATGAACTTGTACTTCCATTTAGCTTGGTATCATATACCTTTGCCTATACAATGGATACACACAAGTTCTAATATGTATAAAGTATGAATGGATGCCATATTCAAGTCTTAAAGGTGGTTCGATGAGAAAATGACCATGGCAGCAAATTAAGAATGTTTTGGTGTGAGTTGCTGCAGAAAATCTAGAAAATATGAAGGCCAGATTGATCTCATATGATGAGAGATCGATCTGGAAGAGCAAAAAATGCTCTTATTTGAGTAATAAAACAAGACAGATAGATCTCCTATAGAGCCAGATCGATCTACTAAACATTCTAAAAATTGAGGATCAATTCTTAAGGCAAACAGATCGATTTTCTTAGCTCTCGGGTTGGAGCAGATCGAACTCCCCTAGATGTAGATTGATCTCCTTAAGCTACTGCCTGAGATAGATCGATCTCAAGCTTTCAATAGATCGATCTCATGCATTCAAATTGGCGTGAAGATGAGGGATTTAAGGGGACCAGATCGATCTCCAATAGAGCCAGATCGATCTGCTAGACATTCTAAAAATTGAGGATCGATTCTTAAGGCAAACAGATCGATTTTCTTAGCTCTCGGGTTGGAGCAGATCAATCTCCCCTGGATGTAGATTGATCTCCTTAAGCTACTGCCTGAGACAGATCGATCTCAAGCTTTCAATAGATCGATCTCATGCATTCAAATTGGCTTGAAGATGAGGGATTTAAGGGGACCAAATCGATCTTATGCTTCGACAGATCGATCTCATCAAGCAATTTCTATAAATAAGAGCAGTGAAATCTGCAAATCATGGGAACAAACCATTCTTTCCATTTTCCACCTAAAACCTAGATTTTATCCCTTTAAAATTAGCCATTTCCAGTAAGAATTAAAGGAGAGCTATTAGATACAAAGTTGTTCATCTTATTGTTGGGAATCAAAACCTTATTGTTGGTATTGAAGGAGCAAGTAACATGTCCCTTTGGAGCAAGAAGAGGAACTTGATTGGTAAGTTTCTAACACCTCAACCCAAGTACATTATCTATCTAATTGATTTTGGAGTTGATTGGCATGTATATGGATGATAGAAATCATCTAGAAAGCAATGGAACACATATAACCTAGAAAATGAAATGAGTCTAGTGTGAGAAAGTGTGATTTGGGTATGTTGATGATTTACGGATTGTGTTAAGTTGTTATTGGTGTAGTGTGGATAAATTGAGATAATTAAATGGAATTGCATTGTAAGTTGGGGAAAATTATGAAAAATGGGTATGTAAATGCTTGATAAATGTCATAGTGAAGAAATCAATGAAGTATGAACACTATTTTCACAACCCAAATTACCTAAAAATCAAATTAAATTTTTCGTTTTTTCATTTCCTTACCTGTCGTGAACAGTTACACTACTAAACAGTTGGGCTATGATTCGGTGTTAGTCACGTCTCACCTATTACCCATTCCATTTTCATATTTCATTTACATATCAATTTATTTAAGCTAAATACATCCCCAATATTACATCCATGTACAGTACTGTGACTCTATATGTTCAGATATAAAAATTATACAAATGTGTATACCTGGTCTTGATAAGAAGCAGCGGATATGACTACTGTCGTTCTCTTCTACTAAATATACCCTGTGGGGTGGAAAATGAAAGGGTGAGCATAAACAGCTCAGTAAGGCAATAATGTAAGCAGGTAGATAAATATACTATCTACATGCTGATAATGTCATGATATAAAATCGTTTACTTTTGGAGTATGAGGTATGACTAAAACGATGCCACATGTATGTATATATCATATAAGAGAAATCATGAAATCGATATATAAAACAAACATGGAAAAATCATCATGTATGTCATCTTATACTCGTCACATTTAAAACTTATTTGTTTCATCATAAACTCATCATGTTAAAAACTTATTTGTTTAATCATAAACTCATCACGTTAAAACTTATTTATTTCATCATAAAACAATCACATCAAGGTCAAACCCATCTCTCGGGAATACCTTGATTCATTAAATCACATCTCTTTTGAAAACATTAATCGGGACATTACCCCTCCCTCGGGTTCGTCCTGGTCTATTCAGATCGTATGATATCATGTGAGGCATGTAGGTTACTGTATGAAAATCGAGGACTATGGCCATACTTTTTCCCTGTGATCCCAGGCTACACGGATCCGGTTGTGCCGGGCATCCTGACTGCAACGGGAGGTGGGGTCAAGTCCTACCCGCTAGAATATCAAGTAACATCATAGAGTCATCATGACTGCACGGTACAGCGTACTCCGTGTGACATACACGGTACATCGTACTCTGTGGACCTATATCATAGTCTGGGGGTGCCTGCCGTAGGTCTTATCCACCCCAATACTATGTCGATAACTAACCCATGTCTCAAAGTATACGTGTGAGCATCTCAACTCTCTATGACACACAGTCTACAGGAGGCTTCCGCACAACTATATGCATGTCAACTCACGTCTAGTGCGAGCGAAGCTCCAGCACCACGCTATGCATATCATGATATCTAAAATCTCGTGCGAGCGAAGCTCTAGCACAATTTTTTGCACACACAAATTTTTCGTACGAGCAATGCTCTAGCATGACTTTTCATGAGAAATAAATCAGTAAACTTGAGTGTGAGAAAGACTCTAGCACTCTTTCTATTCATGTAAATACGATAGGTGTCTCAATCTTGATAAAACATCTTTTAAAATAGTTACCGGTACAAACCGGTACCCTTTCGTAAAATTCATGAAATCAATAGCCAACCTATGTGCATATTTGCTTAAATCAAAGCAATATATTCATATAACACATTAAAACATGAAATCATGCAATATTATCTGCCTTACTACCCTTTTTGTAAATTTTCCTCCTAGGGGCAATATCATCTTTTTCTTTATTCACCCGTGCCCCGATTTTTGTAAAAATTATTATTACTTTTATAGATACTTAAAGTAATTCTAGGCCCTGTAAATCCCCTCAAAAATACGTATAGAAATCTCTATGCACCTACAAAATTCTTTTACCTCGATTTATGCATGAATTTATCTCGTCTCGATAATATCCGATCTCTCAGTCTAACTGCGCGTCAACGAAATACGAAACTGCATGTAACCACATATTTTGGGTTAATTCACTTATTTTTATCAGTATATCACATTTACTGATCGAATCTAACATACTGGACCCGTTTTACTCTATTGGGCCCAATTACACTTTAATGGGCCTCGAACTCGTTTTTAGCCCGTTTATACTATTTAAATCCCTTCTTCAGATTTACTGGGCTCACTTAACTTATCAATAATCATCGGGCTTCATTCCAAACTTATTGGATAGCCCATATACTATTTACGATAATTACGTTGCAATTCCGATTAATATGCCTTTTTTATACAGAATTAATCCATAAATTCTGTAAAATAATCAAAACTCTGTATTAAAGGACTTATATTTCGTAATTAAAATATACTTACCCAATATGATGCGGGGTACAAAAATTGGAGCTCAATCGGCTCTCGTTCGGGCTCTATCGTACAACTGCACAATTATATATTTAATCCCGGGTTACTTTTCGATTAAATATAATTTAAATAAATTTCCCAGAATTCAAATCGATCACTTTTGACCTCTTACCGACTTACTCGAAGTCCGGTGTACCCCCGAAAATCTTCCCCTTTTTCCTTTTTCTCTTTTTCTCCCTTTTTCCCTTCTTTCTTGGCTGAACCGGTTCAGACCGCTCTAGTTCTACCGGTTCAATCCGGTTCAGTCGGTTCATCGCCTTGTCGGCAGGTTCTCCGTCGACTTTTGCCGCCAGTAGCTCCGCGGGATCATCCGTAGCTCGAATCTGCCCTCGGTTTCGTCCAAGGCCGCCGGATAGTCGCTGATCCGGCTTGTTCTCCCTCGACCGTCGGTACCCATTTCTTCCCTTCGTCGTTTGCGACTTTTCCAGTGGCTGGGGGCACGGATTTCGGTGGCTGGTGGGTCTCTCGAGGTCGGGCTTCCTTCGGCTGGCGGTGGTCGGGCCTAGATCGACGCCGATCACCGGATTCCTCATTTTCTTCTCTCAGTTGGTTTTCTCTCTCCCTTGTCGATTCCTCGCCGTTCGTTGATTCTCTCTCCTCCTACCAACGTCGGCGAGGCTCGGCTCTCATCTGGCTTCCTTCGCCGACCTCGTTTGGCCGTCGGAGGCTGTCCGTCGGTATAGGCAGAGGCTCGGCCTCGTTTTCCTCTTCAATTCGCGATTTCGCTATTTTCCATCTCTATTTTTTTTTACAATTATTATTATTATTTTTATTTATTATTATTTATAATTTAGTTTATTATTATTATATTCATTATTTTATTATTATTTTGCCAAAATATCTACCAAAATTATTATTTTATTCAAATTAATTAATTTAATTTAATTTAATTTATTATATTTTTAACCCTTTTTTCGGGTATAATTTCTTCGTATTTTCAGGATATTGTCCCTAGTGACTTTTCGATAATTCTAAAAATTCCAGATCTTGATCAATTGGACTCAAAATTTAATAATTTCTTCGTTATTGATCAAGATTCTCAAATCCATTATTTTTAATTAAATTTTTCTTATTGAATTTATTCCGACTTTCGATCTTTTGACCATTTTACCCTTGTACGTGTTCGGGATTAATTTAACCCGACTTCCCTTCATGAATACTCATTCATTTCACATTTTAAATCCTTATCTACTGTCCGAATCCCGTTTCATTTAATTTGGGACCATTTTCAATTCTTTATAAGAAATTACGATATAATTTTCGGGTCTTACATAATCTCCCCACATAAGAAATTTGGTCCTCCAAATTAGAACCAAATTAGTCTGTAAATCACTCAGGATATTTCACACATATCATACTCTTTAACTCTTATATGACTTTTTCAGAGTGTACTACTTCCAACATATTTGACTAGGGAGATCATCTTAATCCTCAACACTTTCTCCTTCCTGTTTTAATACCCGAATTTATTTTCCAATCATACGTTAAACTTTCATTGAGCTTCAATAGCTCATATCCGTTCACATATGTTGGATCCGGACAGTATTTCCGAAGTATCATAAGATAGGACACATTATGGATGCCTATTAGTAATGCCAACCTACAGGTCTTATCTCCCACTTTGTCCAATTTCTCAAAGGATTCAATATAACAAAATTCAATTTACTTTCTTTCCGAAACTCGTTATGTCATAAGAGCATGTAACTTTCAATAATACTAATTCACCCTCGGTGAATTCCAATGGTTTCTATCTTTTGTCAACATAGCTTTTCTATATGCTCTGAGGTGTTCTTAATCAACTGAACATCCTCAGAGGTTTGTCTCACCAATTTGGGAAAATTTTCTATCTGTCACCCACTTCTTCTTATCCAAATCGAGGAAACAACCCTTACGGCCATACAATGCCTCGTGATTCATCTGAGTCCTCTATAACCCATCACGAAATTCATGGAGACTTGCTCCCATTTTTGTGCCATGTCGATATAGGTAGAGGCTGCAATAACTCTGCAGACTTTTAATACTCTACCTTATTCTGCTGACATACTAGGCACTTTTCCACAATCTCTACCATATCTCTTTTCACATCTGACCACCAATACCCTTTTCAGAGATTTCATACATATATTCGTTACTTTCCGTATGCACTGTATATCCCGAAGAGTAAGCTTCTGACAATATTACTATCTCATCAACTGTGGTCCTGAGGAGCACTTATACTATCTCTGAACCTCAGTAAGCCATCATCTCTCTCTGTGAACTCTGTCACTATACCCATCTAAATCTGACCCACACTATCGACACCAAGTCGATCATCATGCTAAGCCTGTCAAATTCGAGCACTCTCATCCGGTTCTAATATCAGGCTAGCTGTCACACAATCACTATCATCATCAGAGGGAATCACATCACTATTGAGGCTTACAACTGCTCTATCAGCTCACGCTCCCTGACCATCATATGTGGTACCATCCTGAGGCTCTTTCTACTCATGGCATCAGCCATTACATTAGCCTTTCCTGGGTGGTACAATTTTCACAATCATAATCATTCAGAAGCTCTAATCCTTTTTGTTCTCATATCCGACTCTTTCTGTGAAAACAGATACTCGGGGCTTTTATGATTAGTGCATACTTGAATTTTATCACCATGTACATAGTAGTATCATTTACTCAATACAACCACTATCGCTGTCAACTTTAAATCATGGACCGGATAGTCCTTTCATGATCCTTGAGTTGTCTGGATTTCATAATCGACTAGCTTCCCCTTTTTGCATCAATACACAGCCCATTCATTATTTTGAGGTATCCATAGACTCATGAGAAACCTCTTAATCTGTTGGGTATGGTGAGAATAAATGTGGTGGTCAGTTTATTACTTCAATACACCAAAACTCCTGTTACGTCTATCATCCCATTCAAATACAACTTTTTCTAAGTTAAACGTGTCAATAAAGTAGTCTATTCCGAGAACTCTCAACAAACCATCTATAAAAGCAATTTTCAATTGTTGCTTATGATTTTTCCCTGGACTTTAACTACACCCAACATATCATCAATAAGGATGATGACAAATCGGTCCAGGTAAAGTTTAAATAACTCATTGTAGTTGAGCTCCATTGCATATTTCAATCGCCCATATCCTTGACCTATGTACGCATAAACGTGTAGTATCACTTCAAAATTGCTCTCGTTCAAGGTATTAACCCGCGTCATTTCCTTTTTCTTATATTAACGGCTTTTATAAATTTTTAAATTTTTAAACTTTCCTGATTAATCGAATTCAATATTTCTTATTGTATCAGTAAAGGTACCCTAATTTTAAATTTATATCTTACGACTGTCGATTTCAATTTATAAGTTGTGTATACTTTTAGACACTGTCAAGTCTTCAGGCGGGGAGGTATTTTGAAATACCTTTATTAACCCTCAGACTTGACCACAATTATTTTACATATCAGTCCATGTGGTCACAATTCATATTCGCTACTAATTGCTTTAATCTAAATTACTTCACATATCAGAGATATTTGTACCTTACATACGCCTCTTATTCCAGTCTATCTCTTTTCGTATATCACTTATAACAAAACTCTGTCATTACTCATTCCGTGAGTACAATCATTTACTCCTTTAATTTCAATCGCTACTCCCTTTTTATTACTTGTCAAAACTTACCGTATACTTTTCAGTGATGTTTTCACCCCTATTTTCAACTTACAATTTCTTCATAATTATTCCGTTAGTTAACCCTCCTTCATTGGGGTACTAACTAACAGCATTGTGCCCATAGGTGTAGGCATTCACGTCTTTTACTAACTTATATACAAATGAAGGTGGTATGACTATATACGCGGCACCAAGATTAATTAAAATAATTATTTCTTTATTTGTAACCAGTGTGGTATCTTTCACCACATCATATGAAATATCAATAATGTCCTGGTCCAAGGCATACACTCGCCCTCGTCCAACAGCCTACTTTCCCTTTCTCTTCGGCTGTGACCTCCCTTTTCGGTGCCGAGATATCAACATGGTTTTCTCTATCTCTTTACATTTCTGTGGGGCAATCTCACCCAATTCTGAGCAATCATTAATTAAGTCGTCTGTCTTACCACACTTAACGCCTATTTTCATCAAAAATATGTAGGTGTAGGTCCTACTTCCGTGGTATTTACCACACATCCTACACTGCTTACTCTGCTCACACTGCTACATTGCTTCGTAGCAGGTCGGGGTTCTCCAATCACAATATCCCTCATAAGTGTTAAATTGGATACACTGGGGCCTTACCAATAATCTTACCCCGTGACTCATCAGCTCTAATGTCTTACCAACTGGTCACTTTCCCGCTCTGACATCTCTGTCATTCTCTATTCTCTTCTGTCTTTATTTCGGCCCTTACTACCTTTCCTAATCTCAGAGGCGTGCAACACATGATATTATTCACACAACTATATTTTGCGTACTGCCTCGACATAGGTAGTGAGCCAATCGGACTCTAATCAACAAATTGAGTCATTCCATGAACTTTTGGGCTTTTTGACTCTCACTGCCCATAGTGTCGGGTTCACACCTGCCCAGAGATATAAATTGCGTTTCATACTCATCAATCAACCAGTGTCCCTGGGTCAGTGTGAGAAATTTTACCTATAATTTCCCTTTAAACAATGTCCGAGATATTCTGTCACCAGAATACATCCAAAAATATTTCTCATGTCGGCTCTGGACGTCTAACTCTTTAGATGGGTTGAGCGGACTTTCACCAATGTTTCGTCTCACCCTCTAACATAAATGTATTTAAAAGTCACCTTCTCGGTAGACATACATCGAAAAATTCATACAATTTCGCTATCTCATACACCCAGTCCTCAGTAACTATTGATTTCTTTACTTCGTAAAATATCGAAAGGATGTGAAAATCTTTATAGTCTGAGGTATCTATTTAGGCTTTACCTTGCCTATCCTCAACTACTTGTATAGACCGAGTAAACAATTCTGAAATATTTTCTACACTTCACTCCATCCTCTTGGAGCGTGTCTCAATACTGTTGGGTCTCTTTATAGGACCCTGTGGAGTATGCTCAACATCAACCTCCACCTCACTCTCATCTTGAGTCTCATGTGATGACTCATTCGACTCTCAGGCCGATCTCTATGGCCTTGAGCATGTGTACTCGTTCCTCTACAATAGCGGCTATCAGTTATAAAAACTATATTCTTATATTCGAACTAAATTCTTAGCTGCTGTTCTATCTTGATATACACAATTGTATCTAAACAATGCACAATACATGGGGATGTAAATTTACTTAACCACTAACACTGACTCATATCAGGCCAACTCTGCTTTGATACCATCTTTTCTATCACGACCCAAATTACCTAAAAATCAGAGTAAATTTTTTGCTTTTTCATTTCCTTACCCGTCGTGAATAGTTACACTACTAAACAGTTGGGCTATGATTCGGTGTTAGTCATGTCTCACCTATTACCCATTCCATTTTCATATTTCATTTACATATCAATTTATTTAAGCTAAATACATCCCCAATATTACATCCATGTACAGTACTGTGCCTCTATATGTTTAGATATAAAAATTATACAAATGTGTATACCTGGCCTTGATAAGAAGCAGCAGATATGACTACTGTCGTTCTCTTCTACTGAATATACCTTGTGGGGTGGAAAATGAAAGGGTGAGCATAAACAGCTCAGTAAGGCAATAATGTAAGCAGGTAGATAACTATACTATCTACATGCTGATAATGTCATGATATAAAATTGTTTACTTTTGGAGCATGAGGTATGACTAAAACGATGCCACATGTATGTATATATCATATAAGAGAAATCATGAAATCGATATATAAAACAAACATGGAAAAATCATCATGTATGTCATCTCCTGCTCGTCACATTTAAAACTTATTTGTTTTATCATAAACTCATCATGTTAAAAACTTATTTATTTAATCATAAACTCATCACGTTAAAACTTATTTATTTCATCACAAAACAATCACATCAAGGTCAAACCCATCTCTCGGGAATACCTTGATTCATTAAATCACATCTCTTTTGAAAACATTAATCGGGACATTACCCCTCCCTCGGGTTCGTCCTGGTCTATTCAGACCGTATGATATCATGTGAGGCATGTAGGTTACTGTATGAAAATCGAGGACTATGGCCATACTTTGTCCCTGTGATCCCAGGCTACACGGATCCCGGTGTGCGGGGCATCACGACTGCAACGGGAGGTGGGGTCAAGTCTTACCCGCCAGAATATCAAGTAACATCATAGAGTCATCATGACTGCATGGTACAGCGTACTCCGTGTGACATACATGGTACATCGTACTCCGTGGACCCATATCATAGTCTGGGGGTGCCTGCCGTAGGTCTTATCCACCCCAATACTATGTCGATAACCAACCCATGTCTCAAAGTATACGTGCGAGCATCTCAACTCTCTGTGACACACAGTCTACAGGAGTCTTCCGCACGACTATATGCATGTCAACTCACATCTAGTGTGAGCGAAGCTCCAGCACCACGCTATGCATATCATGATATCTAAAATCTCGTGCGAGCGAAGCTCCAGCACAATTTTGTGCACACACAAATTTCTCGTACGAGCAATGCTCCAGTAGAACTTTTCATGAGAAATAAATCAGTAAACTTGAGTGCGAGAAAGACTCTAGCACGCTTTCTATTCATGTAAATACGATAGGTGGCTCAATCTTGATAAAACATCTTTTAAAATAGTTACCGGTATAAACCGGTACCCTTTCGTAAAATTCATGAAATCAATAGCCAACCTATGTGCATATTTGCTTAAATCAAAGCAATATATTCATATAACACATTAAAACATGAAATCATGCAATATTATCTGCCTTACTACCCTTTTTGTACATTTTACTCCTAGGGGCAATATCGTCTTTTTCTTTATTCACCCGTGCCCCGATTTTTTTAAAAATTATTATTACTTTTTTAGATACTTAAAGTAATTCTAGGCCCTGTAAATCCCCTCAAAAATACGTATAGAAATCTCTATTCACCTACAAAATTCCCTTACCTAAATTTACGCGTGAATTTATCTCGTCTCGATAATATCCGATCTCTCAGTCCAACTGCGCGTTAACCAAATCTACGAAACTGCATATAACCATATATTTTGGGTTAATTCACTTATTTTTATCAGTATATCACATTTACTGATCGAATCTAAGGTACTGGGCCCGTTTTACTTTATTGGGCCCAATTGCACTTTAATGGGCCTCGAACCCGTTTTTAGCCCGTTCATACTATTTAAATTACTTCTTTGGATTTACTGGGCTCACTTAACTTATCAATAATCATCGGGCTTTGTTCCAAACTTATTGGATAGCCCATATACTAATTACGGTAATTACGTAGCAATTCCAATTAATATGCCTTTTTATATAGAATTAATCCATAAATTCTGTAAAATAATCGAAACTCTGTATTAAAGGACTTATATTATCGTAATTAAAATATACTTACCCAATATGATACGGGGTACAAAAATCGAAGCTCAATCAGCTCTCGTTCGGGCTTTGTCGTACAACTGCACAATTATATATTTAATCTTGGGTTACTTTTCGATTAAATATAATTTAAATAAATTTCCCAAAATTCAAATCGGTCACTTTGACCTCTTACCGACTTACCCGAAGTTCGGTGTACCCCCAAAAATCTTCCCCTTTTTCCTTTTTCTCTTTTTCTCCCTTTTCCCCTTCTTTCTTGGCTGAACCGGTTCAGTCCAGTTCAAACCCGGTTCAGGCCGGACCGATTCAGCCGGTTCAATCCGGTTCGATCGGTTCATCACCTTGCCGGTCGGTTCTTCGTCGGTTTTCGTCGCCAGTAGTTCCGCGGGATCATCCGCAGCTCAAATCTGCCCTCGGTTTCTTCCAAGGCCCCAGATAGTCGCCGGTTCGGCCTGTTCTCCCTCTGTCATCGGTACCCATTTCTTCCCTTCATCGTTTACGACTTTTTCGGTGGCTGGGGGCACAGATTTCGGTGGCCGGTGGGTCTCCCGAGGTCGGGCTTCCTTCGGCTGGCGGTGATTGGGCCTAGATCGGCACCGATCATCGGATTCCTCATTTTCTTCTCTCGATTGGTTTTCTCTCTCCCTCGTTGATTCCTCGCTGTTCGTCGGTTCTCTCTCCGCCTACCAGCGCCAGTGAGGCTCGACTCTCATCTGGCTTCCTTCGCTGACCTCGTTTGGCCGCCGAAGGTTGTCCGTCAGTAGAGGCAGAGGCTCGGCCTCGTTTTCCTCTTCAAATTGCGATTTTACGATTTTCCATCTCTTTTTTTTTTACAATTATTATTATTATTATTTATTATTATTATTTATAATTTAGTTTATTATTATTATATTCATTATTTTATTTTTATTTTGCCAAAAATATCTACCAAAATTATTATTTTATTCAAATTAATTTAATTTAATTTAATTTAATTTATTTAATTTATTATATTTTTAACCCTTTTTTCGGGTATAATTTTTTCGTATTTTCAGGATATTGTCTCGAGTGACTTTTCGATATTTCTAAAAATTCCGGATCTTGATCAGTTGGACTCAAAATTTAATTATTTCTTCGTTATTGATCAAGATTCTCAAATCCATTATTTTTAATTAAATTTTTCTTATCGAATTTATTTCGACTTTCGATCTTTTGACCATTTTGCCCTTGTACGTGTTCGGGATTAATTTAACCCGACTTCCCTTCACGAATACTCATTCATTTCGTATTTTAAATCCTTATCTACTATCCGAATCCCGTTTCATTTAATTTGGGACCATTTTCAATTCTTTATAAGAAATTACGATATAATTTTCGGGTCTTACAACTATGAGCTTGATATCGATTTAGAATGAGTTAATAGGCCTAAAAGGATCCATAGACTCGTGTTATGGGTATAGTAATGAAACGAGGCCCCATAAGCGTTAATAGAGACTATAGGTCAAATCAACTATAGTAACTACAAGAGTTGGATTATAATGGGCTAAAATGTTGTGAAATACGTTTATGTGCAGTTTCAAAGATATTATTGGAGACGAATCAGACCGCATGAGTACGCAACTTTAAGGAAGTGGAATCACACGTCGTGATTCCAGGTAAGGGAATTTTGTGAGTATATAGAGGTAGCTGCTTGTATTTTTAACTCATGGGTATATAGGGCTTTGGAAATGTGTATGAGTTTATAGAAATATGTTGGACAAAGTATGGAAATTGTTTTGAGTTTTTGTATGATATTTGGTTATTGAAATGTATTATAAAGAAATGGGACAGTAAGACTAATAACTGCATAAATCAAATGTTTTAAATGTTTCCACAAAACATATTGCTTTGTTGTAAGCAAATGGATGGATAGGCTGGCTAGTGTTTGAATGATATTGTGTGATAGCACATGTGAGGTGCTAAATGTGTTTTGAGATTGGTTTTTAACTGCCAATGAGCCGTCTATCATGTTTATGTGAATTAAACCGTGCTGGAGCCTAGCTCGCACTGGATATTGATGTTTTCCAATGTTTGAAACGTGCTGGAGCTTAGCTCACACTTTAATTTGAGTTGTGGTAATGTTTTATAAATCGTACTGGTGCTTATGCTCGTACATGGATTTCAAGTGGATTTCTTATGTATATAACCGTACTGGAGCTATGCTCATACGTGGTTTTCTTCATGTTTTATGCATAAATGTCGTACTAGAGCGTTGCTTGTACGAGGTGATTTAGTTATGATGCATGAATTCGCACTAGAGCATAGCTCGCTCTGATTTTCACACTATGGTATGTATGATGCCATGGTGAGGGTAATACAGATTGGTATTCAAGGAACCCAATACGGATGGTATTCAAGGAATCCAATAGGCCTAACCGACCTCTTGAGTGGGGTACGGGTGAGGGGTTAGGACCTGACACTAATCCATTCTGGGAACCTAACAGGCCTAACAGACCTCTTGAGTGGGGTGAGGCTGAGGGGCTAGGACTTGAATCAGGGAACCCAACAGGAGCGAGCAAGGCCTTGAGGGGTTAGGAGCTGGTATTAAGAGTAGTCCTATATGCACTTAAGACTAAAGGTTTCGCTCGGTATGGGTTAGATAAGACCTATCACAGGCATCCCTAATCCACATTATGAGTCCTCAGAGTACGATGTACCGTGTATATCACATGGAGTACGATGTACTGCATGGTTGAGATACGGATGAGAAAGTTTGGTAGAGAACTAACCGACCTTTATTCCAGCATGATACCCCACACACCAAAATCCGTGTGGTCTGGAAAGATTTACGACATTGTTAGGCAACATAGTCAGTCGAGATATAGTGACCTGTCTCACTTGATTTACATAGTACCACATGTTTTGATACTTGAGTGTGATTTTGACTGTCTAGGGTAGACCTGAGGGAGAGGTCGAGCCTTGTGGACTTGATTTGTGAATTGATAATGATGTCTGTGATTTGAGAATTAATTTCGATGGGATTTTATGTATTTAGAAGAGATGTGATTTAAAAAGGAGGTTTCTTAAATGAATTGCCCTTTTTGTGAGATTAAATGAGAATGAGCATGAGACAGTTTTACATGTTGATGTTTCCATGTTTTATATGCCAATTTTACATGATTTTGATACATGATATATGTATACTCATATGGCATAGTTTTATTTCCTCATGCTCATAGTATAAATGATTTATGCATTGCACTATCAGCATGTAAATAGAGTAGTTATCTACCATGCTTGCATTATTGCCTTACTGAGCATGTGGTTGCTCATCCCTCTCTATTTTCCCCCTCCTACAGAGCGTACATAGTGGCCCAGTGAGGACTGAGGTATTTTGTTGAGACATCCGCTGCATCTCCATCGCCTAGAGGTATATACACAGATGTTCTTTTTGTATCTAAATAATTGTAAAAACATAATGATTATTCGAATTTGTAATATGGGGGATGTAAATGTCATAGTACTTAATATTTAGATATATAACAATACTTTTGTTTTATTTGAAAGTGAATGGTAAAGAATCATTATTACTGCCTCACAGCCCAACTGTGTAGTGGTGAGTTCGTTCACGACCGGGTAAGGAAAGGAAAAATGCAAAATATTTTCAGTGATTTTAGGTTAACAGGAATAAAATAGGTCGTGACAGAGATTAGTATCAGAGCTGTGTTGGCCTGATGTGAGTCAGTAGTAAAACATAAGAAAAGTACATCCTCATATTACTGTGCTTTTGTTTAGATATAACTGTGTATACCATGATTGATTGAGCTTAATTAATGATTATAAATAATGGAAGTTAGGCAGTATACCTATTATGCATCAAGGTAGAGGGGTGAGAGCACGTGCTAGAGGCCGTAGAGGTAGGCCTAAGAGTCGTGCGGAGCCACAAACTGATTCAACTCCACAAGACTCTGCTGAGAGATCAGGGGATACTAAGGCTCGCTTTGCTAGAATAGAGTGGAGTATAGAGAGCCTAGTGGAGATTGTCACACAGGCACCGGGTGCCGGTGATAGACGAGGTCTCGTAGCACAACTTACTACTGGACAGGCAACTGCAGAGGTGAAGAGACCTCAAACTATGGAGACTGCTACTGTTACACCACCTCCAGTCTAGGATACAGCTTCTCCTATCGCTCCACAATAGAGCGGTAGTGATTTGGATTATGACTGCAAGTTTAGCAAGTTATGAGAATTTTAAGGGTTGAAACCTCCAGCGTTCAGAGGGGTGAAGGACCTAGTGATTACGGAGGATTGGGTGTAAGAGATAGAGAAACTGTACAGATTTTTTAGATGTACATCAAATGAGAAGGTAGCCTTTTTCGTGTTTATGTTGAAGGACGAGGCAGAACATTGGCAGAGATCCACTGATACTATTTTGAGGGCTAGACACTCAAAGATCACATGTGAGGTATTCCTAGAGGCCTTTAGGAGGCAGTACATCTGAGCCACCGTACAAAGGAAATTACAAATGGAATTTATGAATTTGGTTCAGGGGAACCGCACTGTGGACGAGTATGAGTCCAAGTTCATGTCTTTGGGATGGGTAGTGAGACTCGAAAGATTCAGAAGTTTATTGATGGATTAAGATTGGCCATCCAAACTAAGCTAGCCCCATTTGATATTCAGACTTATGAGGAGGCTATGCACAATGCTCAGTTATGAGAGCAAGATTTTGAGCAGAATACCTCTGAGCTGGGGAAAATTAATGTTAGAAGAGACAGAGATCGGAAGAGATCCGGGATGGACAGAATGGCCAAGAGGGGAGGCTAGAGGTTTTTTGAGAAGAAACCTAAGAGAGAGGAGGTGCAGGAGAGAACTGCTAGACCTCCTGTGTACCCAACTTTGACTGCACCGAGGGGTATGATTATTGGAGGACCACGACCTACTACTGACCACTATAGGAGATATGGGAGATACCATGGGACTAGACCATGTCAGGTGCCCCCCTGTTTCATCTTTTAGGTGTGGGAAGCCCATACATATTTCGAGATACTCTACAGAAGGACAAGGAGCCAGAGTGAGCTCCAGTTGAGACAGCTGCCCTGAGGCGGAGGACTATAGCTGAGGAAAAAGGGAAGCAAACAGTGGGTGTGAGCAGAGGAAGAGTGCACGTACTGGACCAGGACACTGGGGACGCATCGACGGATGTGATTAAAGGTACTATTCGAATCTTTGATTTAGAAGCATTTGTATTATTTGATCCTGGTGCCACGCATTCCTTCATATCGCCTTCCTTTGCATATAAATTATTGAAGCATGTGAAACCAACCTTGTTGGATAAAATGTTGATGATTTCCACACCCATGAATGATAGTCAGTTGACTGAGCATGTATGTAAAAATTGTAAGTTAAAGATAGAAGGAAAGGAAATGATAACCAATTTAATTTTATTGAATATGAATGATTTTGATGCAATATTGGGAATCGATTGGTTGGCTACCAATCATGTTGTTATGGATTGTCATGCCAAGTCATTGATGTTTTCAGGATTAGACAATCTTATTGTAAACTTTGATGAAAAGATATGAATATAACTATGATAAATGAAAAGAGTATGATTTTGTTTATTCTGTGTGAGAGATGAATTTATTTATTTATGATGAATATTGATGTGATGGTTTCTGTTACTAACGGTAGAAAGAATGATATGAAGGGTACATTGCCTACGTGGTCGATATAAATGAGGCACACCCGGAATCGAGGGATATACCTGTAATTACGGATTACCCTAATATCTTTTTGGATGAATTACCAGGACTACCACCCAAAAGGGAAATAGAATTTTGCATAGAGTTAGTGCCTGGTACAGAGCTGATATCGAAACCACCATATAGAATGGTATCGATTGAGTTGGAAGAGCTAAAGAAACAGCTGCAATAGTTACTAGAGAAGGGGCTTATTAGGCTGAGTGTCTCACATTGGGGAGCATCGGCTCTGTTTGTAAGGAAGAAGGATGAGAGCCTCTGACTGTGTATAGATTACCGGTTGTTGAGTAAGGCCACCATCAAGAATAAGTACCCCCTTCCACGTATCGATGACTTGTTGGATCAGCTTTGGGAAGTCAAGTGTTTTCAAAGATAGATCTACGGTCAGGGTACCATCAGTTAAGGATCTGGAGTAGAGATGTACCCAAGACAGCATTTCGTACCCGTTATGGCCACTACGAGTTCTTGGTGATGCCATTCGGATTGACGAATGCTCCCGTAACATTTATGGCACTGATGAATGATATGTGTAAGCCATACCTGGATAAGTTTGTGATTGTGTTTATTGATGACATTTTGGTTTATTCCAAGTGCAGGGAAGATCATGAAGAGCACTTGAGGATAGTTCTGCAGACCCTCCGAGAGAAAGAGTTATATGCCAAACTCACTAAGTGTAACTTTTAGCTAGAGCAGATCTCATTTCTGGGCCATATTTTGTTGAAGGATGGGGTATCAGTAGATCCATCCAAGATAGAGGCAGTTGTACAGTGGGAATAGCCCAAGACAGTTACTGAGATTAGAAGTTTCCTGGGATTGGCAAGATATTATCGGAGATTTGTAGAGGGTTTCTCTAGACTAGCTACTCCATTGACATGCCTCACACGTAAGGATGTTAAGTTTGTATAGGATGAGGCATGTGAGAGGAGTTTTGAGGAGCCTAAGCATCGATTGATCACTGCTCCGGTTCTAACCATTCTTACCAGCTCAGGAGGATTCTCGGTGTATACGGATGCATCACACCAAGGACTGAATTATGTGCTTATGTAGGATGGGAAGGTAGTTGCCTATGGATCTAGACAGTTGAAAGATCATGAGAGGAACTACCCGACACATGATTTGGAGTTGACAACTGTGGTGTTTGCTTTGAAAATATGGCGCCATTACCTCTACGGTGAGAAGTTTCATATATTTACAGATCATAAGAGCCTTAAGTACCTGTTCTCACAGAAAGAGTTGAACATGAGATAGAGGAGATGGCTCAAACTCTTAAAGGATTACGATTGTGAAGTCATGTACCACCCGGGTAAGGTAAATATAGTTTTCGAGGCCTTAAGCAGGAATAACCTCGAGTTGGTGTCTTATATGATGGTACGGTAATGTGAGTTGTTGGAACAAATTGTGAACCTCAGTTTGGATGTAACCCCACTTGATTCAGAGAGACTTGAGATCATGGCTAGTTTGAGACTGGAGCCAAAATTGATTGGCCGTATTCAACAGGCTCAGTAGAGCAATCAACGGTGTATCGATTGGCTGAGACAGATACAGACAGGTGCAGGTGTTAATTTTGAGCTGAGTACAGATGGCTTATTGTGGTTCAGAGGGAGAGTATGTGTTCCCGAGGATCTTGAGATCAGGAAATTAATATTATCAGAAGCTCATTCATCGAAGTACACGATACATTCACAAAGTACCAAGATGTATCAAAACCTTCAGAAGGTTTATTGGTGGTCTAGAATGAAGAGAGACATTGCTGAATATGTCACTAAGTGTCTCGTTTGTCAGCAGGTGAAGGTAGAGCATCAGAAGCCTGCAGGATTACTATAGCCTCTACCGATACCGACATGGAAGTGGGAGCATGTCACTATGGATTTTGTGATGGGATTACTGAGGACCCGTAGAGGTCATGATGCCATATGGGTTATTGTGGACGGTTGACTAAGTCCGCCCATTTCTTAGCTATGAGAGCTACCTATACTCTGAGTCAGATGGCGAACCTGTATGTTTAAGAGATAGTACGGCTACATGGTGTACCAGTGAGTGTTGTTTCTGATAGGGATGCCCGCTTCACTTCCCATTTTTTGAAACATTTTCAGGAAGCGATGGGGACTCACTTGAGCTTTAGCCCCGCTTCCATCCTTAGACAGATGGGCAGTTAGAGAGGGCTATACAGACCTGGAGGATATGTTGAGAGCGTGTATGATAGATTTTAGAGGCTCCTGGCACAACCACCTACAGTTAATCGAGTTCGCCTATAATAATAGCTATCATGCGAGTATCGAGATGGAACCATATGAGTCGCTGTATGGACGCAGATATCGATCTCCCATTGGATGGGAAGAGGTTGGTGACAGACAGATTTTTTCTCTAGACTTAGTACCGCAAGCATCTGAAGACGTCCAATTGATATGTGAGAGATTACAGATAGCTCAGAGCCGATAAAAGAGTTATGCTGACAAGAGACGAAGACCACTAGAGTTTGATGTGGGTGAGTCAGTATTTCTGAGAGTTTCACCTTCGAAGGGTATAATGAGGTTTGGTAAGAAGGGTAAGCTGAGCCCTAGATATATCAGACCCTTCGAGATTTTGGAGAGAGGGGGAGATAAAATGTTTAGGTTGGCATTGCCATCGGACTTGACAAATGTTCACAACGTCTTCCACGTCTCTATGCTTCGAAAGTATCACCCAGACCCGACACATGTGATAAGATATGAGCCATTGGAGCTCAAGGGGAGCATGTCGAGTTTGCCTATAATAATAGCTATCATGCGAGTATCGAGATGGCACCCTATGAGTGTTGTATGGACGCAGATATCGATCTCCCATTGGATGGGAAGAGGTTGGTGACAGACAGATTTTTTTCTCTGGACTTAGTACAGCAGGCATCTGAAGACGTCCAATTGATATGTGAGAGATTACAGATAGCTCAGAGTCGATAAAAGAGTTATGCTGACAAGAGACGAAGACCACTAGAGTTTAATGTGGGTGAGTCGTTATTTCTGAGAGTTTCACCTTCGAAGGGTATAATGAGGTTTGGTAAGAAGGGTAAGCTGAGCCCTAGATATATCAGACCCTTCGAGATTTTGGAGAGAGTGTGAGATAAAATGTTTAGGTTGCATTGCCATCGGACTTGAAAAATGTTCACAACGTCTTCCACGTCTCTATGCTTTGGAAGTATCAGCCAGACCCGACACATGTGATAAGATATGAGCCGTTGGAGCTCGAGGAGAGTATGACATATGTTGAGAAGTCGGTTCAGATATTGGTTAGAAAAGAGAATGTGTTGCAGAATAAGACAATTCCCTTGGTGAAAGTCTTTTGGCAACATCACATGGTGGAAGAGGCCACATAAGAATTGGAGAACTTGATATGGGAGAAGTACCCCCCAACATTTGAAGAGTAACTTGGTTCTAATTTGGAGGACCAAATTCATTGAAGGAGGGGAGGAATGTAAAACTCGTATTTTTGGATGTAAACTTTATGAAATCATGAGTATGTTGATGTATTTACAATGTAAAGCATAAATGATTTAAGTCCATGGATTCGATGTACATACCTGTAACATGAGTTTGTAATGTACACCTAAGTTTCATTTTATATGAATATGGAGAAATGGACTTTTATAAGTGATGAATGTGATTAGAACTCAAAATGAGTAGTGTGGTAAAATGGGATGAACTTGTACTTCCATTTAGCTTGGTATGGTATACCTTTGGCTATACAATGGATACACACAAGTTCTAATATGTATAAAGTATGAATGGATGCCATCTTCAAGTCTTAAAGGTGGTTAGATGAGAAAATGACCATGGCATCAAATTAAGAATGTTTTGGTGTGAGTTGTTGCAGAAAAACTGCAGAAAATCTGGAAAATGAAGGCCAGATCGATCTTATATGATGAGAGATCGATCTGGAAGAGCAAAAAATGCTCTTATTTGAGTAATGGAACAAGACAGATCGATATGCTAAACATTCTGAAAATTGAGGATCGATTCTTAAGGTAAACAGATCGATTTCCTTAGCTCTCGGGTTGAAGCAGATCGATCTCCCCTAGATGCAGATCGATCTCCTTAAGCTACTGCCTGAGACAATTCGATCTCAAACTTTCAATAGATCGATCTCATGCATTCAAATTGGCATGAAGATGAGGGATTTAAGGGGGCCAGATCGATCTCATGCTTCGACAGATCGATTTCATCAAGCAATTTCTATAAATAGGAGCAGTGAAATCTGTAAATCATGGGAACAAACCATTCTTTCGATTTTCCACCAAAAACCTAGATTTTATCCCTATAAAATCAGCCATTTTCAGTAAGAATTAAAGGAGAGCTATTAGATACAAAGTTATTCATCTTGAGGAAGAGAACAACATAGTTGGGAATCAAAACCTTATTGTTGGTATTGAAGGAGCAATGACCATTTCCCTTTGGAGCAAGAAGAGGAAGTACATTAGTAAGTTTCTAAAACCTCAACCCAAGTATATTGTCTATATAATTGATTTTGGAGTTGATTGGCATGTATATGGATGATAGAAATCATCTAGAAAGCAATGGAACACATATAACCTAGAAAATGAAATGAGTCTAGTGTGAGAAAGTGTGATTTAGGTATGTTGATGATTTATGGATTATGTTAAGTTGTTATTGGTGTAGTGTGGATAAATTGAGATAATTAAATGGAGTTGCATTGTGAGTTGGGGAAAATTATGGAAAATGGGTATGTAAATGCTTGATAAATTCCATAGTGAAGAAATCAACGAAATATGAACACTATGAGCTTAATATCGATTTGATATCGATTTGGAATAAGTTAATAGGCTTAAAAGGATCCATAGACTCGTGTTATGGGTAGAGTAATGAAATGTCACGCCCTGGAAACGCGGAAAATATGGCTAATTTAAAACTTTTTATTCATTAATTCACAATTAAGAGTGCATTCCTGTGCAGTGTTATACATCATCACCTATATTATACCTCAGGATCTCGTCATTGAATAGTATATATTATATCATATACATTACTTTATCTCAAGTTAATTAATCCTAATACATCCCATACAATGTTATACATCAAGTGTCTGCAATTATCATAATTGTCTGGGTACATGAAAAGATAAAAGATACCTTAAAATACAATATATATGGCCTGGAGCTCAAGTCCTCCACTAGCCACTACTCCGTACGTCATAGGAAAACCCTTTTCACTTGAAGAAATCTGGGGGGAAAGAAAACAGGGTGAGCTTCTAAATCGCTCAGTAAAGGGGGTAAGGGACTCATTTCATAAACCAAAATGCACATCATAAAATATTTATTTGTATGTGAAACTCATTAATCTCATTTGAAAACCATAGCATGAAAGTACTCAAAACGACATTCTCATGTCTCAAATCATGTGAAAACATGAAGTAAAAAGGCTGAGTCTAGAGCAATAACAAAGCATGTGAAAATAATGCGATAAACTCTTTCTCAATTAACGTGATAAAATCACTGTAATAATAATGCACGTGGCACAGCCACTAAACACACGTGGCATAGCCACTGATTTAAATTCACACGTGGCATAGCTTCCTTGTCATTTTTAACTCATCAGATCGATCTCTCATTCTCCCAGATCGATCTGTCCTCATAGCTTCACACTTATTTTAAACACTTAACATATAAATCTCCAATTATCATTCCCACAATTCACTTAGCTCAATAAATTACACTTCAAATTCTTATTACATATTTAAAATATGTCCGAAATTCTTAGATCTCACATCCTCCCAACCTTAAAAAGAATTTGGTCCTCCAAATTCAACTCAACTAGTCAAATAGATGGAGGTATTTCTCCTTCATTAGATTCTCTAGTTCCCATGTTGCCTCTTCCATTGAGTGATGTTTCCACAAAACTTTCACTAATGGGATGCTCTTAGTTCTCAGTACCTTCTCTCTTCTATCGAGAATCTGGACGGGTTCCTCAGTGTAGCTCATATCCTCTTGAATGTCCATCTCGTCATACTCTATGACATGAGAAGGGTCCGGGAGGTACTTCCTCAACATAGACACATGAAAAACATTGTGTATTCCGGACATCTGTGGGGGTAATGCTAATCTGTAAGCTACCTCTCCCACTCTCTCAAGAATCTCAAATGGTCCTATGTATCGAGGACTCAATTTCCCTTTCTTCCCAAATCGCATGATACCCTTACTCGGTGATATTTTCAGAAATACTGCATCACCAACCTCAAACTCGAGTGGCCCTCTACGCACATCCGTGTAGCTTTTCTGTCTACTTTGTGCAGCCCATAACCTCTCACATATGAGTTTTACACTCTGTAAGGCTTGCTCAACAAGCTCGGGAGCATTTATCTTTCTGTCACCGACTTCTTCCCAGGCTACAGGGGATCTACACCTCTTACCATATAGAGCCTCAAAAGGTGCCATACCAATACTCGCATGATAGCTGTTATTGTATGCAAACTCTGCTAGGGGCAGGTGATTATCCCATGATCCCTTAAAATCCATCGTACACGCCCTCAACATATCCTCTAGGGTCTGAATAGTCCTCTCTGACTGACCATCTATCTAAGGATGATAGGCGGTACTGAAACTCAATCGAGATCCCATGGACTCCTGAAACTGGGTCCAAAATCTAAAAGTAAATCGAGAATCTTTATCAGAAGTAATACTCACTGGAGCCCCATCTAATCTAGCTATCTCGCTGACATACAGCTCAGCTAAGGCATCCACAGTATCTGTGCTCTTGATGGCAATGAAGTGGGCACTCTTGGTCAGTCTATCCACTATAACCCATATAGCGTCACGACCTCTTCGGGTCCTCGGTAAACCCATAATAAAGTCTATAGTGACATGCTCCCATTTCCATGTAGGTACAGGTAAGAGCTGTAGTAATCCTTCGGGCTTCCAATGCTCAGCTTTCACTTGCTGGCATACTAAACACCTGGCCACATACTCTGCCACGTCTCACTTCATACCACTCCACCAATACACTTTTCTCAAGTCTTGGTACATCTTAGTACTCCCTGGGTGCATGGTGTATCGCAAGCAGTGGGATTCTCTCAGTATCTGTCTCTTCAGGGTATCATCGTCCGGTACACAAATCCGTCCTCTGAATCTCAACAATCCATCCTCACTGATTGTGAGATCCGACTGCGAACTCTGTTCAGCTTGGCTAATCATATCTATCAATCTCTGATCACTGCGCTGCCCAGTTCTAATCTGATCCATGATACTGGGCTCTATTCGCAAGCTAGCCACAAATCCAGTCTTTATCTCTTTAACTCTGATCCGAAGTTCGGTAAACTGTTCTAGTAAATCCCATTCCCTGATCATCATAGCAGATATCATACTCTTCCTGCTCAGGGCATCAACAACCACATTCTCCTTGCCCGGATGATATAAAATCTCGCAGTCATAATCCTTAAGGAGTTCCATCCACTCCTTTGTCTCATGTTTAACTCTTTCTGATCAAAGAGATATCTCAAACTCTTGTGATCAGTGAAGATCTGGAATTTTTCCCCATATAAGTAGTGTCGCCAGATCTTCAAAGCAAACACCACAGCGGCTAACTCCAAATCATACGTGGGGTAATTCCGCTCATGGTCTTTCAGCTGTCGCGATCCATATGCGACGACTCTTCCGTGCTGCATAAGCACACACCCCAATCCTTGATAAGATGCATCACTATACACTGAAAATCCTCCTGATCCCTCAGGAATAGTTAACACAGGTGCCGCTGTCAACCTCCTCTTTAATTCCTAAAAACTGAGCTCACATTGATCAGTCCATATAAATGGAGTCTCTTTGTGCGTGAGCTTAGTCAAAGGGGCGGCAATCTGGGAAAATCCTTCCATAAATCTTCTGTAATACCCTGCCAAACCAAGGAAGCTTCGTACCTCAGTAACTGTCCTCGGTCTCTCCCAATTAAGCACAGCCTCCACCTTGCTTGGGTCCACTGACACTCCTTCCTCTGAGACTATATGACCAAGGAAAGCTATCCGATCCAGCCAAAACTCACACTTACTAAGCTTCCCATATAATTGCTTATCTCGGAGTATCTGTAGTACTAACCACAAATGCTGTGCATGCTCCTCATACGACTGAGAGTATACCAGGATATCATCAATAAAGACTATCACAAATTTATCCAGATAGTCTCTGAACATCTCGTTCATCAATCTCATAAATGCTGCAAGGGCGTTCGTCAATCCAAAGGACATCACCAGAAATTCATAATGGCTATACCTCGTCCTGAAGGCCGTCTTTGGAATATCTTCTTCCTTGATCCTCAATTGGTGATAGCCCGATCTCAAATCAATCTTAGAAAAGACTGATGCCCCTCTCAACTGATCAAGTAGATCATCAATCCTGGGCAATGGGTATTTATTCTTCACCGTGGCTTTATTCAACAACCGATAGTCTACGCATAATCTGAGACTACCATCCTTCTTCTTGACAAATAAAACCGGTGCTCCCCACGGTGAAACACTTGGCCTAATGAACCCTTGATCTAATAACTCCTGTAGTTATTTCTTCAATTCCTCAAGTTCCACTAATGCCATCCTGTAGGGAGGTTTAGAGATCGGCTGAGTATCTGGTACCAAATCAATGGTAAACTCCAGCTCTCTCTCTGGTGGTAAACCTGGTAACTCATCTGGGAAAACATCTGAAAATTCACAAACACAGGTATATCCTCAATCCTCGGATGTTCCCGCTCATCGTCTGAGATGAGTGTCTCATAACCTTCACATGAACAATCATATTTAATATTCTCCAAAATAATATTAAAATTCTCAAATTACTTACTAGAATTCCACATATTCATTTCCTCAATATCTCAATCGTACACTGTAAGGTTCAGGTAGGGAGAAAGTTACAATCTTAGTGTAGCAATCTAAGCTCACTCGATTGGCTGCCAACCAATCCATTCCCAAAATTACATCAAATCCATGTATATTCAACATGAGTAGATCTGCTAACATCCCTCTATCTCCCACCTTTATCTCACATCCTCTACAGATTAACTCAGTTCTCTGGGATTCACGCATAGGGGTATTTACATGTAGTATATATTCTAGAGGTTCAAACTTCAAGTTTAATCTACATGCAAAATGCTCAGAAATAAACGAATGCGTGGATCCTGAATCAATCAACACATGAGCCTTATGATTACAGACAGAGAGTGTACCTCTTATAGTTTCTGCAGAAGTGTCAGCAGTCTCCTTATCTAGGGCAAACACCCAACCCTGGGTAACAGGTCTCTTTCCTTTCTCTGCAGCAGTGGCCCCTCTTGGGGGATTCACTCTCTGAGGCTGTTGTTTAGTGGGCTCCAATACATGTGGTTTCTAAGGTTGAGGGCAATCCTTCACCATGTGACCCATGTCTCCACATCTAAAACATCCATGGATCGACCCAGTACAACTTCCCTCATGCATTCGGCCACAATTTTTGTAAAACCTTGTCTCTGGCCTGACATCTCGAGGGGTCTCTCTAATGTTAGGGTACCCTCTGGGTCTCTCTAATCTACCCTTCTGTACCTCAATCCTTCCTCTTCTGAAGGAACCTCTCTTAGCCTCTGTTTGGAAAATCGCTGGCCTCTTGCCCTTATCTCTATTCACCCTCTGAGCTCATTCTGGGATTGTACCATTTCAATTCCTCTTTCAATCTCTTGTGCTTGTCTCAGAGCATCTCCAAACTCAGTAATACATAGTCCTATCAATCTATCTCTGATGATGGGCTTCAATCCATACATAAATTTCTCTGTACGGAGCTCTTCATTCTTAAAGGTCTCTGGGTCATATCTCAATAGCGCTGTGAATTGGCTCTCATAGTCATCCACAGACATGTCACCCTGTACCAAACTCAAAAACTCGGCCTGTTTCTTTCTCTGGGCGGTTCGTGGTACATATTGGGTCCTAAAAGCTGTCTGAAACTCTTCCCAACCAATCACATCCTGGCGAGACATCAGAATACCCTGGGTAGTAACCCACCAATCTCGAGCTCTCCCCTTCAACATATAGATACTCATACTGACCCTCTCAGCATCGGTGCACCCCAGATAATCATATATAATTCTCAACTCCGTTAATCACTCCTCAGCCTCTGTAGGATCCTTCTTTCCCCTAAACGCGGGTGGATTCATCTTCAGAAAATCCTTCAGTCGGACCATACTTCTATCATTAGGCTGAGTGACGGGAGGCACTAGGTCCATCTGTACTGGGGGTATGGGAGGTCCTTGTGGTGGTGTAGGAGTAGTACCCGAGGAATTAACTCTAAAGTGTTGCGCGAATAACGTTGCCATCTGCTCAAAACCTTGCCTCACATCAGTGTCAATCCGATTAAATCGAGAGTTAGGACTCTCTGGTTGTGGGACAGGTGGTGGAGGGGACTCTGCCTGCCTCCTAGAACGACCTCGTCGTCCACTCATTCTCTACTTAACTCGTCTCCTGCGCGTACATATCAAAATCGATTGAAATCTCAATCCTCAATTTCAGTTCATGACTAGAATATTACAGACACTTGGGATGTACTCTATTTCACTTAACCGACACTGACAATACTAGACACACTAAGCTCTGATACCAAGAAAACTCTGTCACGCCCCGAAAACGCAGAAAATAGGGCTAATTTAAAACTTTTTATTCATTAATTCACAATTAATAGTGCATTCCTGTGCAGTGTCATACATCATCACCTATATTATACCTCAGGATCTCGTCATTGAATAGTATATATTGTATCATATACATTACTTGATCTCAAGTTAATTAATCCTAATACATCCCATACAATGTTATACATCAAGTGTCTGCAATTATGATAATTGTCTGGGTACATGAAAAGATAAAAGATACCTCAAAATACAATATATATGGCCTGGAGCTCAAGTCCTCCACTAGCCACTACTCCGTACGTCGCAGGAAAACCCTTTTCACTTGAAGAAATCTAGGGGGAAAGAAAACAGGGTGAGCTTCTAAATCGCTCAGTAAAGGGGGTAAGGGACTCATTTCATAAACCAAAATGCACATCACAAAATATTTATTTGTATGTGAAACTCATTAATCTAATTTGAAAACCATAGCATGAAAGTACTCAAAATGACATTCTCATGTCTCAAATCATGTGAAAACATGAAGTAAAAAGGCTCAGTCTAGAGCAATAACAAAGCATGTGAAAATAATGCGATAAACGCTTTCTCAATTAACGTGATAAAATCACTGTAATAATAATGCATGTGGCATAGCCACTAAACACACGTGGCATAGCCACTGATTTAAATTCACACGTGGCATAGCCACTGATTTAAATTCACGTGTGGCACAGCCACAGAATAGGGTTTCTCACGTGGCAACGGCCACCAATTAGGGTTTCTTACATGGCAACGGCCACCAAATAGGGTTCTCAAGTGGCAACGGCCACCAAATGGGGTACTCACGTGGCAACGGCCACCAAATAGGGTTTCTAACGTGGCAACGGCCACCAAATGGGGTACTCACGTGGTAACGGCCACCAAATTGGGTTTCTCACGTGGCAACGGCCACCAAGTATACGTGGCATAGCCACAGAATGGGTTATTCTCACGTTACCAGAACGGAGAAGAATCGGGCTTACATGCTACCAGAGCAATGCCTGGTGTGTACTTAGAATTACACACCTAAGTCTTAATCACATAAGACTAGTTTGCCTTCACGTAGAACTCATAGTGGTTTTTCTCTCATAAAACTCATTTGAAAATCGTTTTGTACTCAACACAAAACATAGTAAAACCAAGTTCCAACCGGCAAAGCACGCACACATTTCTCAAATCTCGATATTGCCTTAACGTAGAGCCCAGTTACAAACTCATAAAAACATTGGGCTCCAATCGGCTATAAAAATCGTGTTCAATTGTATCACAACACAACACTCAACATGCTTGTTTTATAAATCACAATTCATGCTATAATAGTTCGCAAATCACATACACAAATGGTTTAGTTTCCCTTACCTCTTTGTACCTCGTATAGTGCAATCGTTTCCCCCGTATCACGGACTAGCCTCGCATTCCACTCTGAAACTCCTGAGCTGTCCAAACGATGTTAAAACATCAATATTCAACTATCACATCAACCTCAATTCTCAAAATCGAGCATAATTGCTCATAAATCCTCAAATTTCTCAATTCTCATAACTCCACCACAAACCACAATCTCGCTCACAATACCTCAACATTCTATATTTCCTATGCCATAATATCTATGCTAATACACCACATTGTCTAAATCTCCATTTATAGCTCAAAATTCCTAAATTGCTAAATATCATTATCACTCCAACCACATCGTAATTTCATCAATCCCTAATCATTTCTCAGCTATTTCAACACAATGACAACAACCATTATCATCAAAATCATCTCAGATATCAAGATCGAGGTTTAGAAATTATCCAAAACTTGTGGAGAGCTTATCTCTTGCCTCGATTTGATCCGTCTTTCGATTTCCAAGTATGTTGTTCTCCCTTTGATGAGGAACAACTTTCCTTCTTGCCACAACTTCTGATTTGGATGGAAATGGGTGCTTTGGATGAGTGAGAAAGCTAGGTTTTAGTGAAAATGGGGGTTGGAAGAGAGAGAAAGTGAGATTGCAGGAGAAAAACAGGAGTTCCTTATATAGGCTGAGGGTAGGAGATCGATCTGGCTCTTGATGAGATCGATCTGCATTTGAATTTTTGGGACGATTTGGGGCAATTTATGCCTAGGAGATCGATCTGTCGAGGGGTGAGATCGATCTCTTTATGGCTTTATGAGATCGATTTGCTCCTTGAGGAGATTGATCTTCTCCCAAACAGAATCATTTGGAGTTCGATCTCTTCCTCATGAGATCAATCTTCTCTCAAACAGAATCATAAGGAGATCGATCCTCTTCCATTGGAGATCGATCTGCTCCTTAAATTCCTCCTTCCTTGTCATTTTTAACTCACTAGATCGATCTCTCCTTCTCCCAGATTGATCTGTCCTCATAGCTTCACACTTATTTTAAACACTTAACATATAAATCTCCAATTATCATTCCCACAATTCACTTAGCTCAATAAATTACACTTCAAATTCTTATTACATATTTAAAATATGTCCGAAATTCTTAGATCTCACATGAAACGAGGCCCCAAAAGTGTTAATAGAGACTATAGGTCGAATCGATTATAGTAAGCGCAAGAGTTAGATTATAATGGGCTAAAATGTTGATAAGTTGCATATTATACATATTAATTGTCATATTTTCCCTTGATTTAAATTCTTTTATATGCTTAATTTTTGGATTTGACTTATATTTTCTATTTTGTATTGTGAATGAAGGAAAATGGATTAAAAGCTGAAAATTCTACTCAAGTCACAAAATCAGAAGAAATCTTGGAATTCAAGTCAAGATCTATCACTTGTAGCTGAAGTTGACTGAATCAATCTAAAGATGGCAAGTGGAAGTTTTTAATTATTAAGGAAGATATATGCAAAAACTGTCTTTGGCAAGTGGTTGAAAAAAGAAAGAAATTTAATTGT
Organism: Firmiana major; assembly: GCA_033439115.1. Taxonomy (NCBI): domain Eukaryota; kingdom Viridiplantae; phylum Streptophyta; class Magnoliopsida; order Malvales; family Malvaceae; genus Firmiana; species Firmiana major. The sequence goes on from CM065909.1 coordinate 38,839,439, forward strand.
AATCAAACTCAATCAGAGAACTTTCCTTTGGAAACAGATTCTGGGGGCTAGGATATTTAGTATTTATAGACTAAGAGTGGCTAGGGAGAGACATTATCTTGAATCTTCATATATATATTTTTTTCTTTAGTGTTTTTCTCTGAACTTATGGCTTGCTATGATTTTAGTCTAGCCAAAGGATAATTAAAGTTTGGGTTCCTTAAGAATTGTGAGATCTAATTAGTTTTTATCTTGTTCTTTTATATCTTTATTATTTATATGTCTTCTATGCTTTTTTAAATTATTGTTTTGATTGATTGTGCAAAAAGGGCCCTTTGTTCAATTGTCAGGATAATATATCACTAATTAGAAACCAGAATCCGTAATTGTTTAGGCATTCTAATATAAGTGGTAAATAACATAATTGATTATAGATAGATTTTCAATTCTATGTTAAGAAGATATATAATCTAGCTTAAATGAACCTACATGTGTGTTTGTTGGTTAAAATTGGTAGTCTCTCTAGTTTTCAATGCTGTTGGTAAATTAAATCTTAAGATCGTATCTAAGGTTGTTTAACTGACAAGAGAAATAATTAGAGATCGTATCCTGATTATCGAAGCAGTAAGGAGGGATAGGTTGTTAGGTCATACCAATAACCATAACCAATTTGGTAAAAGATTAAAAGAATTTATTTTTGCATCAATGATCAATTCCCTGAACCCATTCTAAAATTATTCTTTTGGTTAGATATTTTCATCATATCAATTTTCTCCCAATATTTTTACATAGTGATTTTTCTTTGCTATATTTTAATTTCTCTTTTTATTCTAACTACAATAAAATCCCCATTTTTCTTTTTAAATATTTTACAGAAAAATAAATCTTACCAATCTCTTGGGAAACGACCTTACTCATTTATACTACAGTTTTAATTTATTTTGAGTAGGAATTATTATTGTTGGTCTCGACAACCACCAAATGTTGTGAAATATGTTTGTGTGTAGTTCTAGAGAGATCATTGGAGACGAATCAGACCGTACGAGTACGCAGCTTTAAGGAAGTGGAATCACGCGTCACAAGTCCAGGTAAGGGAATTTTTTAAGTATATAGAGGTAGCTGCTCGTATTTTTAACTCGTGGGTATATATGGCTTTGGAAATGTGCATGAGTTTATAGAAATATGTTGGACAAAGTATGGAAATTGTTTCGAGTATTTGTATGATATTTGGTTGTTGAAATGTATTATAAAGAAATGGGATAGTAAGGCTAATAACTGCATAAATCAAATGTTTTGAATGTTTCCACAAAACATATTTCTTTGTTGTAAGCGAATGGATGGATAGGCTAGCTAGTGTTTGAATGATGTTGTGTGATAGTACATGTGAGGTGCTAAATGTGTTTTGAGATTGGTTTTTGAATGTTGATGAGCCGCTTATCATGTTTATGTGAATTAAACTGTGCTGGAGCCTAGCTCGCATTGGATATTGATGTTTTCCAATGTTTGAAACGTGTTAGAGCTTAGCTCACACTTTAATTTGAGTTGTGGTAATGTTTTATAAATCGTACTAGTGCTTTTGCTCGTACGTGGATTTCGAGTGGATTTCATATGAATATAACCATACTGGAGCTATGCTCGTACGTGGTTTTCTTCATGTTTTATGCATAAATGTCGTACTAGACCGGTGCTCGTACGAGGTGATTTGGTTATGATGCATGAATTCGTGCTAGAGCGTAACTCGCGCTGATTTTTACACTATGGTATCTATGATGGCGTGGTAAGGGTAATATGGATTGCCATTCAGGGAACCCAACAGGCCTAACAGCCCTCTTGAGTGGGGTGAGGGTGAGGGGCTAGGCCCTGGCACTAATCCATTCAGGGAACCCAACAGGCATAACAGACCTCTTGAGTGGAGTGAGGATGAGGGGCTAGGACCTGAATCAGGGAACCCAACAGGGGCGAGCAAGGCCATGAGGGGCTAGGACCTAGTATTAAGAGTACTCCCACATGCACTTGAGACGAGGTTTCGCTCAGTATGGGGTAGATAAGACCTACCGCGGGTACCCCTTATCCACATTATGGGTCCGCGAAGTACGATGTACTTTGTATATCACATGGAGTACGATGTACTGCATGGTTGAGATACTGATGAGAAAGTCTGGCAGAGAACTAACCCACCTTCAATCCAGCATGATACCCCGTACATTGAAATTTGTGTTGTCTGGGATGATTTACGACATAGTTGGCCAACATAGTCAGTCGAGATATAGTGACCTGTCTCACTTGATTTACATAGTACCACATGTTTTGATACTTGAGTGTGATTTTGACTGTCTAGGGTAGACTTGAGGGAGAGGTTGAGCCTTGTGGACTTGATTTGTGAATTGATAATGATGTCTATGATTTGAGAATTAATTTCGATGGGATTTTATGTATTTAGAAGAGATGTGATTTAAAAATGAGGTTTTTTAAATGAATTGCCCTTTTATGAGATTAAATGAGAATGATCATGAGACGGTTTTACATGTTGATGTTTCCATGTTTTATATGCCAATTTTACATGATTTTGATACATGATATATGTATACTCATATGGCATAGTTTTATTTCCTCATGCTCCTATTATAAATGATTTATGCATAGCACTATCAACATGTAGATAGAGTAGTTATATACCATGCTTGCATTATTGCCTTACTGAGCGTGTGTTTGCTCATCCCTCTCTATTTTCCCCCTCCTATAGAGCATACATAGTGGCACAGTGAGGACTGAGGCATTTTGTTGTGACATCCGCTGCATCTCCATCACCCAGAGGTATATACATAAAGATTCTTTTTGTATCTAAACAATTGTAAAAGCACAGTGATTATTCGAATTTGTAATATGAGGGATGTAAATGTCATAACACTTAATATTTGGATATATAACAATACTTTTGTTTTATTTGAAAGTGAATGGTAAAGAATGATTATTACTGCCTCATAGCTCAACTATGTAGTGGTGAGTTCGTTCACAATCGGGTAAGGAAAGAAAAATGCAAAAAAAATTCAGTGATTTTTAGTTAACCGGAATAAAAGGGTCGTGACAACATCCCTCAGGATTCATCACTTTCTCAAAACACGTCAAATCTCATCACAAGTAGAAATATCATTTCTTTAAACACAATCGCACAAGGCTCGACCCCTCACTTGGGTCTACCCTGGACAACACAATCATTCTCAGTGTACAAAACCATGTGGTATCATGTGATGTTATGTGAGACAGGTAGTCACTATATATATATATCAAAGACTATATTGGACAACTATGTCATAATCATCCCAGACCACACGGATCCCAGTGTGCAGGGCATAATGCTGGAACAAAGGTGGGTTAGTACTTTGCCAGACTTTTCAAATCATCATCACAACCATGCGGTATAGCATACTCTATGTGATATACACGATACAACTTACTCCGCGAACCAATATCATGGTTGGGGGTCTGTCGTAGGACTTGTCTACCTCATGCCATGTGTAACCTACACAGTCTAAAGTGCACGTGAGAGCATTTCGTTTTCATGTAAGAGAGCCTCCCCGTCGAACAGAGCCTTCTCGCCTAAATGGGCTTAAGGATCTTACCAATTAAGAGAGCCTCCCCACCGAATAGAGCCTCCCCGCCTCAATGGGTTTAAGGATGTTGGGCTTAAGGATCTTACTAATGTAAGAGAGCCTCCCCACCGAACAGAGCCTCCTCGCCTCAATGGGCTTAAGGATGTTGGGCTTAAGGATCTTACCAGCTCCGCGACTCATACGTACCACAGAGTGAAAATTCAGTGCAAACGAAGCTCTAGCATGATTTCAAACATCATTAGCAAATATCCTCGTAGGAGCAACACTCCAGTACGGCTTTAACAAATAATGAAGAAATCCATGTACGAGCATAGCTCCAGTACGGTTATATGCACAAGGAAGACAATCAAAATCCACATACGAGCAGAAGCTCCAGTACGATTTAACTCACTTAAAATATGATAGGCGGCTTTATTTCAACACAACATATTTCAAATCAAAGTCAGCACATGCCTCATGCTATTTCATGAAATTATGAAAATAAAATAGCTAGCTTATCTATCAATTTACTTAAACCGAAGTAATATGTTTCATAAAAACATCAAAACATGATATTCATGCAATTATTAGCCTTAGTATCCCTTTTGTAAAATCCACTTCAAAAGCCAAATCATCCTCATCAGTAACCGTTCACACAAACCGTTTCATCATATTTAGCTAACCAAGCAATTGGAAGCCTTATATATACACCCACAAAATACGTGCAGCTATCTTTATACTCTTACAGAATTCCCTTACCTGGAATCGCGTCGAATGATTCCACTTCCTTAAAACTGCTTGATTGCCCAGTTTGATTCGTCTCCAACGAAGCCTCTAGGACTGCACAAAATTATATACCACATCAATTGGTCCAATATAACACAATCCTTCCATTTACTATAGTCGACTCGACCTATAATCTCCATTAATGCTTATAAGGCTACATTTGATTGCTCTACTCATATCTTAAGAGCCTATTGGACTCTTTTAGATCCGTATATTAATACTAAAACGATATTAAGCTCATAGTGCTTCTAGTTCATCATTTACTTCACTATGGCATTTTATCAAACACCTTATATACTTATTCTCATAACTTGACAAAGCTTACAATGTAGCCTCATTCAATTATCTCAGCATCTTGCATGTTACTTCACTAACACCTTAGCATAATCCATTTATCATCAACTCACCCATATCACATTTTCTCACACTAGACTCATTCTAGGTTTTACTTGTTCCATTACATTCTAGGTAGTTTTCTATCATAAATTCATACACCCATCTACTCACAATCAATAACTAGATAATGTACTTGAGTTGGAGTGTTAGAAACTCACATAGCTTGATTTATTTCTTGCTCCACATAAGAACACTCTTTACTCCTTCAATCCAACCAATGAGATATTGATTCCAAACTATGTTATTCTTCTTTTTATAATGAACAACTTTGCTCTAATGGCCTTTTCTTAAATCTTTATAGAAAAGAGATAATATTAGAGTGAGAAAGCTAGGTTTTAGATTAAAAATGGAAGGAAATGGTTTGTTCCCATGAAATGCAGATCCAACTGCTCCCTTTTTATAGGAATGGCTAGATGAGATTGATCTGCATAGGGTAGAGATCGATCTGGCCCTCTTAAATCCCTTAGTTTCTCGACATTTTGCAGGCATGAGGTCAATCTGTTGAATGCATGAGATTAATCTGCCATGTTACATGGGATCGATCTGTTCAATGAAATAAGATCGATTTGTCTCAGGCAGAGAGCTTAGGAGATCGATCTAGACATTAGGAGGAGATCGATCTGATCCAGCCCGAGACTAATGGAGATTGATTTGTTTAAGTGAGGGCTCGATCTCCATCTTGCAAAATGCTTGGCATTGTGTTTTCTAGGCCACGACATCGATCTCTCCTTGCATGGGATCGATCTGGCCTTCATCCTGCACCCTTTTACTGTAATGTTTCCCATTTAAACTCATACTCAATCACTTCAACACTCATTTATCAATCCATTCACACTTAGAACTCAAAAACATTTATTTCTTGTAATTCATATGTAATGTAACTTGTCTGTATATCAAATAATAATATACATTACATAGAAATTTACGGGTCTTACAGGTAAGTTGAGCCCTCGGTATATCAAACTATTTGAGATACTGGAGTGAGTGAGAGATAAGGCTTACAGGCTAGCGTTACCACCAGAGCTAGCAGGCATTCATAACATTTTCCCCGTATTGATGCTTTGAAAGTACTATCTAGATCCGACCCATGTGATTCGGTATGAGCCATTGGAGCTCAAGGATGATCTGTCATATGTAGAGAGACTGACCTGAATACTTGATAGGAAGGAAAATTTGTTACGAAACAAGACGATTCTGCTTGTTAAGGTTCTTTGGCAGCACCACAATTAAGAAGAGGCTACCTGGGAGCTAGAGAGCATGATGTGGGAAAAGTACCCCTGACTTTTTGTGTAATAACTTGGTTCTAATTTGTAGGACCAAATTTCTTAAAGGAGGGGAGGAATGTAAGGCTCATAAATTTATATGTATTCTTTATGATTTCGTGATGTACAGACAAGTTACATTATATATGAATCATAAGAAATGAATATTTTTAAGTTCTAAGTGTGAATGAAATGCAAAATGAGTAGTGAAACAAGTGAATGCAAAGTTACCTTTGAAAATCTGGGAAAATTACAGCTAGAATGCTGCAAAGCAAATGGGAGATCGATCTCAGTGTAAGGGAGATAAATCTCTCATAAAAGCAGATTGATCTCAATATGCTTCTGCCTAGCAAGGATCGATCCTTTCCCAAAGACAGATCGATCTCTAAAGGATTCTGGCTTGTAAAGATCGATCTCTAAGTGATTTTGCCTGGCCAAGATTGATCCCTTCCTAAGTGCAGATCGATCTCCATTTCATTCTGCCAAGAGCAGATTGATCCCATCTTATGAGCATATCGATCTCACCTTTTATGTATTGAATTATGAAAGAGTTCAAACAAAGGGGAGATTGATCTCTCACTATTAGGAGATCGATCTCATGAGGAAAATTCTATAAAAACTCGACAGCTGAGTTCTCTTTAACGAGAAAGCTGATACTCCTCCATTGAAACAAAGTAACCTAGCATTCTCACTCTAAAAATCATCACCTTTCAATCAGATTTGAGAGAGATTTATTTCAGCAAAGTTGTCTCTTGTGAGGAGGATAATAACATAGTTGAAAACTAGAAGATGAAATTCTGGATTGAAGGAGTAAAGTGATTTTTCCCCAAATTTGGTAAAAAAAGAAAAAGTCAAGGTAGGTAAGATTTCAATACACTAACTTCAAGTATGTTAATATAGAAATTCGCTTTTGGAAAATCTTTCTTACCACCTTGTGATAGATCTCTCTGACCAAGTCGGGCTGTGAATTAATATCGATATACCATTTTAACCATTAAGAAATATCATACGTATACGTGCATACTGATATCATTTATAATATTATAGAGTGGTCGGTATGTTTTATACATCACATAATTCTCATACATTGACAATTTATCTACTTATATTTACATCCCTAAATATTCCTTCCTATACACTACTGTGCTGTAAGCATACTAATACAAAATTCTATACTTGGTGTATACCTGACAGTCGATGGGAACCACAGAAAATCAGCTATGCTGTCTACTTTCTACACTCGCTATCTCTAAGGTAGAAACTCTAAAAGTGGGTGGAAAATGAAAAGGTGAGCTCTTCATGCTCAGTAAAGCAATAATATAAACGGGTAGATAGCTATACTATCTACATGCTGATAGAAAATCGGGATATATGTGAGCATGTGGTAAAAACAATGATATGCAATACATATAGATATCATCTGTTCTAAAATAGGAAATCGACATATAAAACATGGACTGATTCTCATGTGAAAACATCTCATCCTCAATTGAATCACTAAGTTTTAAAAACACCACATCAATAAGTTTTAAAACACCCCATCTGGGTTAAAATGTGATAAACTCAATGAATCTAATCCAATTCAACAAAATACTTTATTATAAAATTTTCTTTATAAAATCACCACTCTCACAGGGTCACAAGTCATGAAAGTTTCATAAAATTCCTCTGTGGGAAAATCAAATCTCAATCAAATTCATAAGAAGATCAAGGTCTGACCCCTCCCTCGGGTCTACCTTGATCTATCAAAACCAAAGGATTTATCATGCAAGACATATGGGTAACTATCAGTAATATCCAAGACTATGGCCATAACCTCACAATCCCTGGCTACACGGATCTTAGTGTGCAGGGTATCACACCTGAAACAGGAGGTAGGTCAGTCCTACCCGCCAGAACAGCATAATATCAGGATTGCGAGGGCAAGGCTTGCTGCCTCGTGGCTAATGCCACGCCACTCCAACAATCTCGACGGTACAACGTACTCCATGTGATATACACGGTACAACGTACTCCATGAACCCAATCTCAGTCAGGGGTGCCTGCAATAGGTCTTATCCACCCATGTCAATTATGTCTCAGTATGCATGTGTGAGCATATCATCTCAATGTGACACACAGTCTACAAGAGAAAACTCCAGCACGGCTTCATGCATATACATGATATCTAAAAATCTCGTGCGAGCGAAGCTTTAGCACAGTTTCATAGAAATCAATGAAATCTGTGTACGAGCAGCGCTCCAGTACGACTTAAGATAATTATAAATTCAATTAAAATCCACGTACGAGAAATGCTCTAGTACGGATATGTAGAAAAAATTTAGTGAAAACCTCATACGAGAAAAACTCTAGTATGGTAGTCAGGTGAAATAAGTCTATAAAATAGTGCGAGCAAGGCTCCAGCACGATTAAAACTCATATAAAACTGGTAGGTGGCTCAATTTCATCTAAACATGTCAAATAAATATCAATTGGCACTGTTGGCTCTACCGAGAGGGGGGGTGAATTGGTTTACTAACAATAATGGCAAATTTTAATTTAATCTTATATCAATCAGAAAATAATATTGTGCAATAATGAAATTAAACAATTTAATGCAAAGTAGGGAAGAGAGAAACAAACATAATCGTTTATAGAGGTTCGGCCAAACTCTTGCCTACATCCTCTCTCCTTGACCTTCTTGTCAAGTGCTTTCTTTCTCTCTTTCAATAGAGCTTACAATGTTCCTTTTACAGGTTAAGGAATAACCTCTCTACCCTTAGCAATATAGAAGTGTATTCACCCTTTTTACAATTTTCTCTCACTGAGGAACAATCCTCTTCTCTTTTAAGGTAAGGTTGAATACAGAATGAAGCTTTAAAGTGGGTAGGACAAAATACAGTTTCTGCACTTAAGCTTATACAATGAATCTCAATAAATGAGCTATGAAGACACAAGGAATGAAAGAATTAAAAGCTTGAGAGTGTTAGGAATGTGCAGCAATAGTCTCTCTATTCTCTTTGTCTTCAATGCTTGGTTAAATACTGAAGGATTGGTAGTTGGAGCTTTAAATGCTGTTTTTCCCGTTGAGATTTTGTAGAAACTAGCCGTTGGTTACCTCCAGTAGAGTGCCAGATCGATCTGCCATCTTGGCCAGATCGATCTCTTAGTTATAAATCCTGCAAGATTGAAGCACAAATACACAAGGAGATCGATCTCATAGGTTAGCAGATCGATCTGTTAGTTTGAAAATAATGGGGGAGATCGATCTGTCGAATAGGCAGATTAATCTCCTAATCTCTCTGTTTGAGGCAAGATCGATCTACAGATCGATCTGCCATGCAGTCTCGTAGTGGGGAGATCGATCTCTTAACAACACAGATCGATCTCCTTAGCTCTCTGACTTTGAGGAGATCGATCTCTTCCTTACCAGATCGATCTCTTAAGTTCTCTGTTTGAGTGTGGATCGATCTTCCAGATCGATCTACAGTCTTATGCTCTTAAGGGTGATCGATCTCTTCCTAGACCAGATCGATCTCTCAACTCTAGCTTTAGCCAGATCGATCTCTTAACCCTTGCAGATCGATCTCACTCTACCTAAATCCCTTTGTAAAGGTTTAAGGCTTGGCAGATCGATCTCATACCTTCATGAGATCGATCTCTCATCAAGTAAAAACCCAGGAGATCGATCTCTCATAAGCCAGATCGATCTCTTATCAGCAGAACTCTAAGTTCTGGTATTGATAACCTCTAAACATGTTTTTATATCATCTTAATACTATTGAATTAACTTGTTTTGTCATTTCAAAATACATTAACTCAACAATCTCCCCCTTTTTGATATGACAAAACTTATTCAAACAAACATGTTTAGTGAATTTGCAAAAAATCCCCCTTTTTGTGAGCTCCCCCTTTTTGTGAGCTTTTGACTTTGTTACTGACTTAACTCCCCCTCAATTTAATCATTCTTTTAAACGTTTACCACAACCACACACACATGTTTTCTTCTCCCCCTTTTTGTCATATCAATAACACGAAAGGAGAATACTCATGGCATTTCAAAATGAACTTTTTCATTAACACAACCAATAACAAGTCAAACGACATTTCATTCAAGCAAATTCATCACAAATAACATCAAGTATCTAAAAATGATATAACTACACTAAATCAAAACACCTAAGGCTTATGGTGAGGGAGGAACACGATCCGAAAGATTCTTAACGTGTGTGCGTGTGACTTGCAGCTCATCAAACATCGCCTCTTGAGTCTCCTGAACCTTATCCACTCTTTGGTTTAATTCCTCGAACATTCGCTGCTGAGATGCAAAGCCTTCATCGATTTTTCTGTTGAGTTCACTGATTATTGTCATAATGATCTCCATGCCAGCAGGTGAGGATGTTGGTGCAGTGGGTGGAGCAGTTGAGGACGATGGTTCCGGAGCTGGTGTGGCAGGTGGGTTCACAGGCGCAGTGGAGGGATCTTCCTCTATAGCTTCAGCAGGTTACTGTTCCCTCTTTTTCTTCCAGTCGCCCCTGAAATCTTTGTAATATCCCATATGATGGAGGGTCCTGATGTTGAGGACGCTCTTGGGAGAGGGCAGTTCTCCGGTTTCACAGCTGCAGTCAACGCCAACTCGTTGGAGAAGATAGGCTAATGGTTACGGAAAAACAATTGTGGTAGCTTGCCCACGCACGATCTTCAGCCAATCTTCATATATGAAATGAATGAGGTTGGGTTTTTGGTTTGTGGTGTGAATGTGATGGAGCTAGAAACGATCTAACCTCCTAACGGTTGAATGGCGGGTACCGAAAGGACGGAGATTCCAAGAAATTATGAGGTGGAGTAACCGAAGGTGCATCGGTAGGTCACTCGTCTTGTCCCCAGGGAGATCAAACTCTAAGGAGACTTCCTCATCCTCATTAGTCAAACCTTCATTTTTCATGTGAAAGGCTTGAGCTAAGATATCGGTGTCTATTGGTATGGTCTTACCCATGACATAGGTTTTGAACCCGTGAATTTTGCAAGTGTCATCAGGGTCAAAGATGAGTTCGGCATTGGAAAAGAATGCCCGAACGAGATTTGGAGGGACGGGAGTGTTGATTTTCAAAAAGGACATCTAACCAAATTCCTGAAGTTTTGACAAATAAGGAAAATCGATGCGATTGAGGAAAGAAAAATCTATAGTCCGCCAATGCTTAATTGGCATAGTTGAGAAGTATTCTTTGTATCGCTTTCTCTTCGCAGGTGTTTTAAAACACCGATTGAAGGTAGCGATGGAAGCGGAAGGAGTGGGTTGGGAAGATGACCCGGTTGCTACATTGGTTCGGGGAGGTTTTTGTCCTATTGTCTTAAGCCTAGGCATGATTCTAGACTCGAGAGATGTGCTAACTAGATTCACAAACAAAAGAAATCAATGGAACAGTAACTACTTTTGCCCTAGAAAGACAATGAATACAAATCTAAGAAAATTTTTGAGAAAAACAGTAAGAAATGTTGGTTACAATACCGAAAAATGACACGGAGATGCAAGGAGGACCGTACGGAGATCGATCTGAGGAGGAATCGAAGGAGGTGGTGCGAGGGAATTTCAGAATTTGAACATTAGGGTTTTTGAAATTTGGGGATTTTTCGCGTAAATTTATAGTCCAGGGCACAGGAGATCGATCTGTCGAGGCGACAGATCGATCTGTCATTTCCAGAAGCCAAGGGAGATCGATCTGTCGCATGAACAGATCGATCTGTTCGCAAACAGAGGTTTAAGGAGATCGATCTGTTACATGCACAGATCGATCTGCAGTTTAACCGAGGCTTAGAGAGATCGATCTGCCAAATGCATGGATCGATCTTCAGAATGCAGAAGCTTTGAAGAGATCGATCTGTCATGTGGACAGATCGATCTGCCTTTTAACAGAGACATAAGGAGATCGATCTGCTTAGCTTAACCTTGATGATTTAGGCTTGTTGGAAGTATGGAGATCGATCTATATTACAAGGAGATCGATCTCTCATCCTTGTTGCCAGAAAATCTTTGAAGAAATTCTTTTAAAATCAACTTGAAACCAAGATTTTTGAAACATAAAAGTCTTAAGGGATATTCATGAGTCCTAATTCACCTCTAAGGATAAAAAACCTATCTCTATCAAGGGGTTTGGTGAATATATCAGCTATTTGATGTAAAGTATCAATGTACTCTAAGATTATATCCCCTTTTTGTACATGGTCTCTAAGGAAGTGATGTCTAATTTCTATGTGCTTGGTTCTGGAGTGTTGGATAGGATTTTTAGATAGATTAATGGCACTGGTATTATCACATTTAATTGAGACTTGCTTCATGTCAATACCATAATCTCTCATTTGTTGTTTAATCCACAACACTTGAGCACTACAACTACCAGCTGCTATATATTCAGCTTCAGTGGTGGACTGAGCCACACTGTTTTATTTCTTAGAGAACCAAGAAATTAACCTATTTCCTAAGAATTGGCAAGTACCTGAAGTACTTTTCCTATCTATTTTGCATCCTCCAAAATCAGCATCTGAAAATGCATGAAGGGCAAAAGTGGAGTCCTTGGGGTACCAAAGTCCTAGTGAGGGAGTGTCTTTGAGGTATCTAAAGATCCTCTTAGTTGCCAATAGATGTGATTCCCTAGGAGAGGATTGAAATCTAGCACAAAGGCATACACTAAACAAAATATCTGGTCTACTTGCAGTTAAATAAAGCAATGAGCCTATCATAGACCTATAGAGTTTAGTGTCTACACACTTACCACTTTCATCTTTATCAACCTTAATGTTGGTGCCCATTGGAGTGGCTTGAGGTTTGCAGTTGTCCATTCCAAATCGCTTGAGCAAGTCCTTAGCATACTTTACTTGATTGATGAAGGTTCCATCCTTTGTTTGCTTCACTTGAAGTCCCAAGAAGAATGTGAGTTCACCCATCATGCTCATCTCAAATTCTCCTTGCATGATTTTAGCAAATTCTTGGCATAAAGACTCATTAGTTGAACCAAAAATAATATCATCTACATACACTTGTACAACTAGTAAATCCTTATTTTTATTCTTAATGAACAAGGTGGTATCCACTTTTCCTCTTGAGAATCCTTTTTCTATTAAGAAATTTGATAACCTTTCATACCAAGCTCTAGGAGCTTGTTTTAACCCATAAAGTGCCTTAGATAATTTAAAAACATGTTCAGGAAATTCATGATTTTCAAATCCGAGAGGTTGCTCAACATATACTTCTTCATTAATGAAACCATTTAAGAATGCACTCTTTACATCCATTTGATATAACTTGAAGTTTTTATAACATGCAAAGGCAAGTAACATTCTTATTGCCTCTAATCTAGCTACCGGTGCATACGTTTCATCATAGTCTATGCCTTCCTCTTGTCTATAGCCTTGAGCAACTAGCCTAGCCTTATTCCTTATGATCACACTATTTTTATCCATCTTGTTCTTGAATATCCATTTAGTTCCAATTATTGAGTGATCACTAGGCCTAGGATCTAGTTTCCATACTTTGCTTCTCTCAAATTGATTTAATTCTTCTTGCATTGCTAGGAACCAATTATTATCTTCTAAGGCTTCATTGACATTCCTAGGCTCTATTTGAGATACAAAGGCTATATATTGGCACATATTCCTTAGGGATGATCTAGTTCTAACTCCAAGAGTTGGATCTCCTACTATTTCACAATCTTTTACATATCCTAACTCTCTTGGTGCTCTAGGTTCTCTTTCTAAAACCTCTATTTCTTCTTCATCTTCTTTATTCAAGTCAAGCTTTTCTAGAAAGTCATCTTCTAAGCCTTCATCAAATATTCCAACATTTTCATCATTGGTTGAATCTTTAGATATATTATTTGACTCATCAAATATAACATGAATAGACTCTTCAACCACTAATGTTCTTTTGTTATATTTTCTAAAAGCCTTTGAATTCAATGAATATCCTAGAAATATTCCCTCATCACTCTTGGCATCAAATTTTCCTAAATTATCTTTTCCATTATTTAGAACAAAGCATTTGCAGCCAAAAGGATGGAAGTAACTAATGTTAGGCTTCTTACCTTTGTAGAGCTCATAAGGAGTTTTCTTTAGCATGGGTCTAATCATAGCTCTATTAATTATATAACATGATGTGTTTATAGCTTCAGCCCAAAAATACTTTGGTAAGTTATTCTCACATAGCATGGTTCTAGCCATTTCTTCCAATGTTCTATTTCTTCTCTCAACTACACCATTTTGTTGTGGTGTCCTATGGGCTGAAAAATTATGGCTAATTCCTTGATCATTGCAATACTCATCAAATCCTATATTTTCAAATTCTTTGCCATGATCACTTCTAATACTTGTTATTGTATATCCTTTTTCATTTTGAGTCACCTTTGAGTAAGCTATGAATTTCTCTAAGGCTTCATTTTTTACTCTCAAAAAGAACACCCAAGTGAACCTAGTGTAATCATCAACTATTACAAATCCATAGTGTTTCCCACCTAGGCTAGTGGTTCTAGTTGGTCCAAATAAGTCTAAATGCAGTAATTGAAGAGGCCTAGTGGTCGATACACTATTCTTAGGCTCAAAAGTTGTCCTCTTGTGTTTTCCTTTAACACAAGCTTCACATATTTCTTCATGATCAAAGGGTAGTTTGGGTAAGCCTAAGACTAGATCCTTTCTAGCTAACTTAGATAGCACATGCATGCTAGCATGACCTAGTCTTCTATGCCATAACCAAGATTCCTTTTTATTGTCTACCATTAAGCATATATTTTCATTTTTGAGTTCATTAAGATAGACAATATATATATTGCCTTGCCTATGACCTAGAAAAAGAACTTTATTTGACTTAGGATCTATAACATTACATTTCATGCAATCAAAAATTACTCTGTAACCTTTGTCACAAAGCTGACTTATGCTTAGTAAGTTGTGCTTTAGACCCCTAACAAGTAATACTTTTTCTAAAGAAAAGTGATCATTACCTATTGAGCCACTTCCTTCAACTTGGCCTTTGGAGTTGTCCCCAAAAGTGACTTCTCCACCAACTTTTGATTTGAAAGAATTGAAGTGGCTTCTATCACCCGTCATGTGCCTTGAGCATCCACTATCTAAGTACCATGCTTCTTTTGTTTTAGCTTTGTGGCTATGCTCAATCACCTACAAAAAATCAAACTCAAGTCTTAGGTACCCAAATTTTCTTGGGTCCTTTGAGGTTAGTGAATGCAATTCTTGATCCCATTGGGATCCATTTTGCTAATGCATTAACATCCTTTGAGTGAATTACTTCTTTTGGAATCCATATCCTTTTTACTATTTTTCCTTTAAGATTCCTCATTTTTATATTACAGTTATGTGATACATGTCCCTTTCTATTACAATATGAACAAGTAATTGTAGGTTTATTCATGCTCTTCCTAGCAATAAAACTTTTAAGATGGGTCTCCCTACTTTGTGCATTATATCTTAAGCCATTTTTGTCAAAAAATGCCCTTTGGGTCTCTAGCATGCTATCTAACTTTTGTTGACCCATGTGGAACAATTAAATGAATTATGTAGGTTGCTATTTTTCTCTTTAAGGTCACAAATTTCTAGATTTGAAATCTCTAGTTTTTTTTCACATTCTAATTTATCCAATTGTATTATCTCATTTTCTTTTCTCAATTTGGATATTATCTTTTTATATTTCATACTCATAGATTCATACTCTAATGCAAGATCATCAAATGCATCTTGCAATTCATCAAAAGAATATTCATTGAGGCTTGAAGTTACCTTTTCATCCTCAATAGCCATGAAGCACAAGTTGGCAATGTCCTCATTTCATTCATCATCGGAGCAGTCACTGTCGCTCCATGTTGCCACCATTGCCTTCTTTTTATGGAACCTATCATTGGACCTTTTAAGAAGAGGGCAGTTAAATTTTATGTGTCCTGGTTTTTTACATTCATAACACACAATAGAATCTTTTCTACCTACTTCTTCTTGGTCTCTCTTAATGTTTCTCCTATTGCTACTACTAGCTCTCATTCTCATGAACTTTTTAAATCTTTTGGCAAACATTGCCATCTCAATATCCTCCTCACTGCCACTCTTATTTTTAATCTCCTCTTGAGCAGTGGATTTTAGAGCAACTCCCACTTTCTTGGGTGGCTCTTCATTTCTTTTAAGTTTCATCTCATAAGTTAGCAAAGATCCTATCAATTCATCTAAGGACAATGTGTGAGGATCCATAGATTCCTCAATTGCTGTCACTTTAGCTTCCCATGATTTATGTAGGCTATTTAAGATCTTCTTGACCATTTCAATATTTGAGTATATTTTTCCTAAGGACTTTAGTCCATTAATTACATCTGTAAATCTAGTGAACATATCACTAATTGATTCTCCTTCCTTCATCCTAAAAAGCTCATAGTCATGTGTGAGCATTCCTACCTTAGTCTCCTTCACTTGGGTTGTACCCTCATGTGTTATTACTAATTTGTCCCAAATTTGTTTGGCATTATCACATTCGGAGACTCTATTATATTCATTTGGACCTAAGGCACAAAATAATGTATGCATAGCTTTAGCATTTAGCTGAGCACATTTAATGTCATTTGAATCCCATTCATCTTCTTCTTTGGGGATATCTCTTCCCTCTATTCTCTTTGTAGGGATTTGAGGTCCTTTAATTATAATTCTCCATACTTCATAGTCATTTGCTTGAATGAATAACATCATCCTAGTCTTCCAATATGCATAATGCTCTCCATTAAACATTGGAGGTCTAACCGTAGAGTGCCCCTCTCCTACCAAACTAGTAGCTACATTGTTATGAGCCATTTGATCGTTTCTAACTCTTAGGAAGTTGTTCCTATGTGATTAAAGAGTCCTAGCTCTGATACCAATTGTTGGCTCTACCGAGAGGGGGGGTGAATCGGTTTTCTAACAATAATGGCAAATTTTAATTTAATCTTATATCAATCAGAAAATAATATTGTGCAATAATGAAATTAAACAATTTAATGCAAAGTAGGGAAGAGAGAAACAAAAACAATCGTTTATAGAGGTTCGGCCAAACTCTTGCCTACGTCCTCTCTCCTTGACCTTCTTGTCAAGTGCTTTCTTTCTCTCTTTCAATAGAGCTTACAATGTTCCTTTTACAGGTTAAGGAATAACCTCTCTACCCTTAGCAATACAGAAGTGTATTCACCCTTTTTACAATTTTCTCTCACTGAGGAACAATCCTCTTCTCTTTTAAGGTAAGGTTGAATACAGAATGAAGCTTTAAAGTGGGTAGGACAAAATATAGTTTCTGCACTTAAGCTTATACAATGAATCTCAATAAATGAGCTATGAAGACACAAGGAATGAAAGAATTAAAAGCTTGAGAGTGTTAGGAATGTGCAGCAATAGTCTCTCTATTCTCTTTGTCTTCAATGCTTGGTTAAATACTGAAGGATTGGTAGTTGGAGCATTAAATGCTGTTTTTCCCGTTGAGATTTTGCAGAAACTAGCCGTTGGGTACCTCCAGTAGAGTGCCAGATCGATCCGCCATCTTGGCTAGATCGATCTCTTAGTTATAAATCCTGTAAGATTGAAGCACAAATACACAAGGAGATCGATCTCATAGGTTAGCAGATCGATCTGTTAGTTTGAAAATAATGGGGGAGATCGATCTGTCGAATAGGCAGATCGATCTCCTAATCTCTCTGTTTGAGGCAAGATTGATCTACAGATCGATCTGCCCTGCAGTCTCGTAGTGGGGAGATCGATCTCTCAACAACACAGATCGATCTCCTTAGCTCTCTGACTTTGAGGAGATCGATCTCTTCCTTACCAGATCGATCTCTTAAGTTCTCTGTTTGAGTGTGGATCGATCTTCCAGATCGATCTACAGTCTTATGCTCTTAAGGGAGATCGATCTCTTCCTAGACCAGATCGATCTCTCAACTCTAGCTTTAGCCAGATCGATCTCTTAACCCTTGCAGATCGATCTCACTCTACCTAAATCCCTTTGTAAAGGTGTAAGGCTTGGCAGATCGATCTCATACCTTCATGAGATCGATCTCTCATCAAGTAAAAACCCAGGAGATCGATCTCTCATAAGCCAGATCGATCTCTTATCAGCAGAACTCTAAGTTCTGGTACTGATAACCTCTAAACATGTTTTTATATCATCTTAATACTGTTGAATTAACTTGTTTTGTCATTTCAAAATACATTAACTCAACAGGCACCTAACCTGTGCCTTTTCACTTAAAACATGAAAATAATAACCAACCTATCCATAAATTGCTTGAATTAAAGTAATGTCATCGTAAAAATATTAAAATCATGAAATTCATGCAATTTCATAGCCTTACTACCCTTTTTGAAATTTTCCTAATTGGGGGTAAAATAGTAATTTGTCGCGTTTTCCACATTTTTCGCAAAAATTATTATTTTGTTTTCGGGTAGCCTAATGAATTTAACGTATTGGAAATTCCCTCGAAACTATGTACAGCTACCTCTAAATGCTCATAAAACTCCCTTACCTGAAATCACGCAAGAGCTTATCCCGTCTCAATCGTACCAGGTCTCTCAGTCCAATTCGCTCCAACCTAAGTCTACGGAGATGCATATAATCACATATTGGTTCAATTCAAATATACTTATTAGTATTTCACTCTTACTGATCAAATATAAAGCACTGGGCTCGTTTTACTTTATTGGGCCCGATTGCACCTGAATGGGCCTCGACCCCTTTTTCAGCTCGTTTCCACTTATTAAATCCCTTCTTCGGGTCTACTGGGCTCATTTGATTTACCAATACTCATCAGGCTTCGTTCCAAACTCATTGGATAGCCCGTATACTATTTATGATAATTACTTTAAAATTTCGAATACAATTCCTTTTATGCAGAATTAATCCGTAAAACCCGTAAAATAATCTTCCTTCTGCATTAATGACTCAAATTGTCGTAATTAAAGTGTATTTACCCAATGTTATGCGGGGTACAAAAATTGGAACTCAATCGGCTCTCGTTCGGGCTCTATCGTATAACTACACAATTAGATAAATTCAGGTTATTTTCCATTAATATAATATTAAATTAATTCCCGAAATTCACCCGCAGGTCTATCTCGACCCTCAGTCAACATACCCGAATCTCGAGTCATACTCGGTAAATTTTCTTTCCTTTTTTCCCTTTTCATTCATTTCTTTCTTTTTCTTTTTTCTTTTTTTTCTTTTTCTTTTTCTTTTTTTCCCCATTCAGGCTACGGTGCCGTTTTGATCCCCTCACCGTCGCCGGCACTCCCGGCCGTTTCGCCGGCCGTTATAGGTGCCAAAAGGACGGCCTCGGCTAGGGGGTCTCTCGGCTGGGTTGAATCGGAGCTTAATCGCCATGGATCGCCGGACCCGACTCGATTTTCCTCTCGGATTTTCGTTCGCCGATTCGCCAGAATGCTCGCTGGCCTTTCCTCTCTCTTCTCTTACATCCGCCTGATCTCATCGGTCGTCAGTGGTAATCGGTGTGTCTCGGGTCTGCTTCTCGGTTTCGGTTCTCTGTTTTGGGTTTTCTCTCTCATCGAAAAACCAGATTTTCTGTTTTCTTTTTTTTTATTAATTTATTTTATGATTATTTTAATCATTAAAATCCATTAAAAAATAAAAAAATATCCCAAAAAATTCTTGTTTAATTCATTTAATCTATAAATGAATTTATCAGTATTATTTCGTCTTTTCGGTATATTTTTCCATTATTTTCGGGATAATTTTCCAAAGTAAAAATTCTGATTCATTCCCATAAATTCATATCTTAATCAATTGGAGTCGAAATTATTTCGTCTTTTCATTATATTTTTCTATTATTTTCGGGATAATTTTCCAAAGTAAAAATTCTGATTCATTCTTATAAATTCATATCTTAATCAATTGGAGTCGAAATTAAATATTCTCATCGTTATTGATCCAGATTTCTCAATTCCATATTTTTAATGAAATTTTCTTATCGAATTTATACTGGATTTTGGTCTTTTGACCATTTTACCCTTGCACGTGTTCGGGACCAAATTGAACCAACTTTCCTTTATAAACCCACAATCTTTTCTTATTTTAATTCTTATTTTCAGTCAATTTGACTAAATTCCTTTAATTAAATTTTTTTGGGTCCATACTTTCTTGATTTATCCTGATGCGATTTTACGTACGTTATTTCATTTCATCAATATTTATCTGATCCAAATCAACCATCTTATGAATCCATTAACAGATAATACCGTCATACAATGTGGAAAATCATATGGAATGTCATACAAAGATGTGGATCTCACAATCTCCCCCACTAAAAGAATTTGGTCCTCCAAATTAGAACCAAATCAGTCGATAAACAACTTGGGGTACTTCTCCCATATCATACTCTCTAGCTCCCAAGTAGCTTCCTCCGGAGTATGATACTGCCACTAAACCTTCATCAGGGAGATCGTCTTGGACCGCAATACCTTCTTCTTCCTATCCAATATCTGAATCGATCTCTCAATAAAAGTCATACTGTCACTGAGCTCTAACGGCTCGTAGTGAATCACATGTGACGGATCCAGATGGTACTTCTAAACCATAGAAACGTGGAAGACACTGTGTACACCTGCCAACTCTAATGGCAATGCCAATCTATAGGCCATATCTCCCACTCGCTCCAGAATCTCAAAGGGTCCAATAAAACGAGGGCTCAGTTTACCTTTCTTACCGAACCCCATGATACCCTTGGAAGGAGAAACTCTCAAAAACACTGACTCACCCTCTACAAACTCTAGTGGTCTGCGTCTCCTGCCAACATAACTCTTATGTCCGCTCTGAGCTGTCTTCAATCTATTGCATATCAATCTAGAGGCCTGCTGAACCAAGTCTGGAGCAAATAACTGTCTGTCACCAATCTCTTCCCATCCAATAGGGGAACGGCATCTGCGACCATACAGTGCCTCATACGGTGCCATCCCGATACTCGAGTGATAACTATTATTATAGGCGAACTCGGCTAATGGCAAATGATCATCCCAAGAGCCTCCAAAATCCAGCACGCATGCTCTCAACATATCCTCTAGAGTTTGTATAATCCTCTCTGACTGACCATCTGTCTGAAGATGGAAAGCAGTGTTAAATCTCAACTGAGTCCCCAACACTTCCTGAAAGTGTTCCTAAAAGTGGGAAGTGAAGCGGGCATCCCTATCAGAAAAAATGCTCACTAGAACACCATGTAGCCTGACAATCTCTCGAACATATAAGTTCACCAATGTACTTAGAGCATCCGTAGCTCTCATAAATAAGAAATGGGCGGACTTCATCAATCTATCCACAATCACCCAGATGGCATCGTGACCTTTGCGGGTCCTTGGTAATCCTGTCATAAAATCCATGCTGACATGCTCCTACTTCCATGTCGGTATTGGTAGAGGCTGTAATAATCTTGTAGGCTTCTGATGCTCTACCTTTACCTACTGACAGACGAGACATCTCGCGATATACTCTGCTATGTCCCTCTTCATCCCAGACCACCAATAAACTCTTCGAAGATTCTGATACATCTTCGTACTCCCTGGATGTACTGTATACCTCGTTGAGTGAGCCTCTGATAAAATCATCCTCCTGATCTCAAGATCCTCGGGAACACATATCCTATCTCGAAACCTCAGTAAGCCATCTGTACTCAATCTAAAATCGATATCTGCACCTGCCTGTACTGACTTATCAACTCAATACATCGCTGATCATTCTACTAAGCCTGCTGGATAAGATCAATCAACTCCAGCTCCAACCTCAGACTCGCAATAATCTCAACTCTGTCAATCTCAGGTGTTGCTATGTCCAAACTGAGGCTAGCGAACTGCTCTAACAAGTCATGTTCCTGAACCATCATAAATGATACCAACCATAGGCTCTTCCTGCTCAAAGCATCAAAACCTACATTAGCCTTACCCGAGTGGTATAATATCTCGCAATCATAATCCTTCAGGAGCTCGAGCCATCTCCTCTATCTCATGTTCAGCTCCTTCTACGAGAATAAATACTCCAGACTCTTATGGTTTGTAAAAATCTAAAACTGCTCACCATATAAGTAATGGCGCCATATATTCAGTGAAAACACTATTGTCGCCAACTCCAAATCATGGGTTGGATAGTTCCTCTCGTGGTCTTTCAACTGTATAGATCCATAGGCAACTACCCTCCCATCCTGCATCAATACACAGCCCAGTCCTTGATGCGATGAATGTGTATATACCGAGAAACCTCCTGAGCTGGTAGGAATGGTGAGAATCGGAGCAGTGGTCAACCGACGCTTCATCTCTTGAAAACTCCTCTCACAGGCTTCATTCCACACAAACTCAACATCCTTCCGTGTGAGACGTGACAACAAAGCAGCTAATCTAGAGAAACCCTCAACAAATCTCCTGTAGTATCCTGCCAAACCTAAAAAAATTCGAATCTCTGTGACTGTCCTGGGTCGCTCCTACTGAACAACTGCCTCTATATTGGATGGGTCTACTGACACCCCATCCCTCGATACCACATGGCCTAGAAAAGAAATTTGCTCCAACCAAAAGTCACACTTACTGAGTTTGGCATAAAACTGTCTCTCTCTGAGGGTCTGTAGAACTATCCTCAAGTGCTGCTCATGATCCTCCCTGGATCTAGAGTTTACCAAAATATCATCAATAAACACAATCACAAACAGATCCAGGTATAGCTTGAACACATCGTTCATAAAAGCCATAAATGTTGCGGGGGCATTAGTCAACTCGAATGGCATAACTAAGAACTCATAATGACCATAACGGGTCCTAAATGCTGTCTTGGGCATATCCTCCCTCCATATCCTCAGTTGATGATACCCAAACCTCAGATCAATCTTAGAAAAGACTTGTGCTCCCCGAAGCTGATCCAACAAATCGTCAATGCGTGGAAAGGGATACTTGTTCTTAATGGTAGCCTTATTCAACAATCTTTAATCTATACACAATCGGAGGTTGCCATCTTTCTTTCTCACAAACAAGACCGAAACTCCCCAAGGTGACACGCTCGGTCTAACCAACCCCTTCTTAAGCAAATCCTGTAACTACTTTCTCAGCTCCTCCAACTCAATCGAAGCCATCCTATACGGTGGTCTAAAAATTAGTTCTGTACCAGGTACCAAATCTATCGCAAACTCTATCTCTCTGGCTAGTGGTAATCCTGGTAAATCATTTGGAAGACATCAGGAAACTCCTTAACCATTGGAATATCTCTCAAATCTGATCGTACCTGGTTCGTATCAACCACATATGCAATGAATTCTTCAAAATATAAAATCAGCAAAATTCATTGCTCCATTTAGAACAACCATTGATTTTATTACTTTTCAGGGAAATTTTACAACACATCTTTCGGGGGTATTAAACGTTAACATCTTAGAAAAGCAATCTAACACAACACGATTGGCGGCCAACCAATCCATTCCTAGTATGACATCGAAGTCCTTCATATACATCAAAATAAGGTCGGCTAACATTTCTTTTTCCTCGACTTTTAATTTATAGTCCCTGACTACATACTCTACTAGTTGACTAGTGTTTATGGGGGTAATTATTAACAATGTACTACTCAGAGGGGTAAGCTTTGCATACTTAAACAATTTATATGCAAATGAAGGCGATACGAATGAATGCGTGGTACCAGGATCAATAAAAACATATGCTTCTAAATCAAAGATTAGGATGGCACCTTTCACCACATTCGACGATTGGTCTGCTGTATCCTGGTCCAAGGCATGAACTCGCCATGTACCCATCACTTGCTTCCCTTTCTCCTCGGTGGTAGCTCTCCTCCTTTAAGAAGGAACTTGCACTAGAGCTGTCTCCAGCTCTTTGCCTTTCTGTAGGGCAGTGTCTGATCTCTCTGGGCAATCTCTCACCACATGCCCTGGCCTCCCACAACGGTAACATACTACTGTAGCTATAGGCATTGGATAAGGTTTGGTACCATGATATCTGCCACATCGCCTACATCGATCAGTAGTAGGGTGTGGTCTTCCAATGAAAATGCCTCTAGCTGGTGGTAAAGCCAGATGAGTAAGGGGTCTAGCTGTCCTCTCCTGAACCTCCTCAATCTTTAACCTCTTATCAAAGAGTCGTCCCCCTCTCCTGATAAATATATCTCTCTCGGGTCTCTTCTGATCTCTGTCTCTACTCCTACTGATCTTTCCTGACTCAGAGACATTCTGCTCATAATCCTGCTCACACAACTAAGCTCTATGTACTGCCTCCTCATAAGTTTAAACATCAAAGGGAGCCAACCGAGATCTGATGGCTGGTCTCAGTCCATCTATAAACTTCTGGACCTTTCGATCCTCACTGCTCATCATCTCTAAATCATATCTCCTCGAAGAAATGAATCGAGTCTCATACTCATCAATAGATTGGTTCCCTTGAACCAAACTCATAAACTCCATCCTCAGCTTCCGCTGTGCAGTAATGGGAACATACTACCTCCTAAAGGCATCCAAAATATCTCCCATGTGACCTTGGTATGTGGAGCTCTCAAAATAGGCTCGGTAGATCTCCACCAATGCTCTGCCGCTCCCTGAAATACAAATATGGCAAAAGCAACCCTCTCGGTAGTAGTGCACTTGAAAAGCTTATATAACTTCTCCATCGGATACACTCAATTCTCTGCTACTACTGGGTTCTTCCTCCCATGGAAGACTGGAGGTCTATACTTTTGAAAGTGTCTAAATCTATTAAGGTCGCAATCATATCTAGCATCCTGAGCTGGCAGGGGTCTCACTACCTCTGTAGCCTGTGCCGACATCTCGAGAGCAGCTACTGCCTGTCCCGCCTGATCTCGTCTATCCCTAGCCCTAAGCGCTGCTTGCTATTCTACAATCTTAACCAGGCTTTTAATATCTCGCTCAAGCCTAGCGAAGCGTGCCTCAGTCTCATCTGGTCACATAGCAGTACCTTTGGTTACTTGACCAATCTGTATACCATCACCATGGCCTTCAGGCCTGCCCCAACGGCCTCCAGCACGTGTACTAGCCCCTCTACCACTGTGGGTGACCGGCATAATGTAAATCCTATAATCCAAGATCATTTGTTAATTTAATTCCCATCTAGTATACACTTGACATCTCTTACAGCACAGTACTACGGGGATGAAAATTTTCCTTAACGACCACTACTGACTCTTATCTGACCAACTCTAACTCTTGATTGCATATTTATCAATACTGATTCACGTTCGGTCGACCCCTGCTCTGAAACCACTTTTTCTGTCACGACCCAATACTTACTAAAAATCAGATCTCTCTGACCAGATCGGGTTGTGAATTAATATCGATATACCATTTTAACCATTAAGAAATATCACACGTATACATACATACTGATGTCATTTATAATATAATAGAGCGGTCGGTATGTTTTATACATCACATAATTCTCATACATTGACAATTTATCTACTTATATTTACATCCCCAAATATTCCTTCATATACACTACTGTGCTGTAAGCATACTAATACAAAATTCTATACTTGGTGTATACCTAACAGTTGATGGGAATCACAAAAAATCAGCTATGCCGTCTAGTCTCTACACCTGCTATCTCTAAGGTGGAAACTCTGAAAGTGGGTGGAAAATGAAATGGTGAGCTCCACATGCTCAGTAAGGCCATAATATAAATAGGTAGATAGCTATACTATCTACATGCTGATAGAAAATCAGGATATATGTGAGCAAGAGGTAAAAATAATGATATGCCATACATATAGATATCATCTGTTTTAAAATAGGAAATCGGCATATAAAATATGGAATGATTCTCATGTGAAAACATCTCATGCTTAATTGAATCACTAAGTTTTAAAAACACCCATTCAATAAGTTTTAAAACACCCCATCTGGGTTAAAATGCGATAAACTCAATAAATCTAATTCAATTCAACAAAATAATTTATTATAAAATTTCTATTATAAAATCACCACTCTCACAAGGTCACAAGTCATGAAAGTTTTATAAAATTCCTTTGTGGGAAAATTAAATCTCAATCGAATTCATAAGAAGATCGAGGCCTGACCCATCCCTCGGGTCTACCCTGATCTATCAAAACTAAAAGATTTATCATGTGAGACATATAGATAACTATCGGTAATATCTAGGACTATGGCCATAACCTTGTGATCCCTGGCTATAAGGATCTTAGTGTGCGGGGTATCACACCTGAAATGGGAGGTGGGTCAGTCCTACCCACCAAAATAACATAATATCAGGATTGCGAGGGCAAGGCTTGCTGCTCATGGCTAATGCCACTCCACTCCAACAATCCCCACGGTACAGCATACTCCATGTGATATACACGGTACAACGTACTCCATGAACCCAATCTCAGTCAGGGGTGCTTGCAATAGGTCTTATCCACCCATGCCAATTATGTCTCAGTATGGACGTGTGAGCATATCATCTCACTGTGACACACAGTCTACAGGAGAAAACTCTAGCACCGCTTCATGCATATACATGATATCTAAAAATTTTGTGTAAGCGAGGTTGCAGCACGATTTCATAGAAATCGATGAAATCTATGTACGAGCAGCGCTCCAGTATGACTTAACATAATTATAAATTCAATTAAAATCCACATACGAGAAATACTCTAGTACGGATACGTAGAAAAAATTCAGTGAAAACCTCATACGAGAAAAACTCTAATGTGGTAGTCATGTGAAATAAGTCTGTAAAATAGTGCAAGAAAGGCTCCAACACTATTAAAACTCATATAAAACTGGTAGGCGGCTCAATTTCATCCAAACATGTCAAATAAATATTAATTTGCACCTAACCTGTTCCTTTTCACTTAAAACTTGAAAATAATAGCCAACCTATCCATAAATTGCTTTAATTATAACAATGTCATCATAAAAATATTAAAATCATGAAATTCATGCAATTTCACAGCCTTACTACCCTTTTTGAAAATTTCCTAACTGGGGGTAAAATAGTAATTTTTTATATTTTTCACATTTTTCGTAAAAAATATTATTCTATTTTCGGGTAGCCTAATGAATTTAACGTATTGTAAATTCCCTCAAAACTACGTACAGTTACCTCTAAATGCTCATAAACTTCCCTTACCTGGAATGACGCTCGAGCTTGTCTCGTCTCGATCGTACCAAGTCTCTCGGTTCAATTCGCTCCAACCCAAGTCTACGGAGCTACATATAATCACATATTGGTTTAGTTCAAATATACTTATCAGTATTTCACTCTTACTTATCAAATATAAAGCATTGGGCCCGTTTTACTTTATTAGGCCCGATTGCCCCTTAATAGGCCTCGACCCCTTTTTCAGCCCGTTTCCACTTATTAAATCCCTTCTTCGGGTCTGGTGGGCTCATTTGGTTTACCAATACTCATCGGGCTTCATTCCAAACTCATTGGATAGCCTGTATACTATTTATGATAATTACTTTAAAATTTCGAATACAATTCCTTTTATGCAGAATTAATCCGTAAAACCCGTAAAATAATCTTCCTTCTGCATTAATGACTCAAATTATTGTAATTAAAGTGTACTTATCCAATGTTATGCGGGGTATAAAAATTGGAGCTCAATTGGCTCTCGTTCGGGCTCTGTCGTATAACTACACAATTAGATAAATTCGGGTTATTTTCTATTAATATAATATTAAATTAATTCCCAGAATTTACGCGCAGGTCAATCTCGACCCTCAGTCAACTTACTCGAATCTCGAGTCGTCCCCGATAAATTTTCTTTCCTTTTTTCCCTTTTCTTTCCTTTCTTTCTTTTTCTTTTTTCTTTTTCTTTTTCTTCCCCTTTCCGGCTAAGGTGCCATTTTGCTCCCCTCACCATCGTCAGCATTCCTGGCCGTTACCGGTACCAAAAGGACCACCTCGGCTAGGGGATCTCTATACTGGGTCGAATCGGAGCTGAATTGCCCTGGATCGTCGAAATCGACTCGATTTTCCTCTTGGATTTTCGTTCGCCGATTCGCAGGAATCCTACTTCATCGGTGTGCATCACCAGTGCCAGAATGCTCACTGGCCTTTCCTCTCTCTTCTCCGACCTTAACCTGGTCTCGTCGGTCACCGGTGGTCGTCGGTGGGTCTCAGGTCTGCTTCTCAGTTTCGGTTCTCTGTTTTGGGTTTTCTCTCTCCTCGAAAAACTAGATTTTTCATTTTCTTTTTTTTATTAATTTATTTTATTACTATTGTAATCATTAAAATCCATTAAAAAAATCAAAATATCCCAAAAAAATTCTTATTTAATTCATTTAATCTATAAATGAATTTATTTGCCTTATTTCGTCTTTCCAGTATATTTTTCCATTATTTTTGGGATAATTTTCCAAAGTAAAAATTCTGATTCATTCCCATAAATTCATATCTTGATCAATTGGACTCGAAATTAAATATTTTCCTCGTTATTGATCCAAATTTCTCAATTCCATATTTTTAATGAAATTTTCTTATCGAATTTATACTGAATTTTGATCTTTTGACCGTTTTACCCTTGCACATGTTCGGGACTAAATCGAACCGACTTTCCTTTATAAACCCACAATCTTTTCTTATTTTAATTCTTATTTTCAGTTAAGTTGATTAAATTCCTTTAATTAAATTTTTTTGGGCCCATACTTTCTCAATTTATCCTTATGCGATTTTACATACGTTATTTCATTTCATCAACATTTATCAGATCCAAATCAACCATCTTATGAATCCATTAATAGATAATACCGTCATACAATGTGGAAATCAAAAGGAATGTCATACAAAGATGCGGATCTCACATGATTGGTGTATGTTTTGTTGGCTGAAAACACCCTTGAACATGCTTAATCCTCCATGACCTAGAATGAACTTAGTGTGATAAAGTGAGAGAAAGTTAATTAGGCATACATTTGATGATGATTTAAAGATGTACTGATGTTATTAAGCTTGTATACATGATTCTAAGATAGTGTTGTGAAGTCAATATGCTGAAATAGATAATATTTGAAAATAGGCATATGAGATGTATGATGAAATGCCATAGTGGAAGAAAATGATGAACTTGAGGGATTGGGAGATTAATGTTGGTTTAATTCAAATCAGTAGACTTGATGAGTCTAATAGATTATCGAGAAATGAATTGTATAATCGAAATGGATTTAAGAGAGAGTAAGGTCCAATAAAATGTGATGAGGCCAAATGGGTGTAAACAGCCTAATGCATTGATTTGAATTCATGCAAGTGAGAATAAAGTATATTAAAGTATACTGATGTGAATTATAAACAATTGTAGCTTTTAGAGATATAATTGGAGCCGATTAAACCGAATCACGAGTATTGAAAATCAAAGGAAAATGATTCGAGCGTCATTCGAGGTAAGGGATTTATGTGAGCTATTAGAGATAGCTATGCGTATATTTCTTACCTTTTGTATGCAATTAAATACTATAGAGTATTTAGATGTTGAAATATCTATGTGAAAATTAAGCTATAAGAAGAAACTTATGTCCAAA
Source organism: Firmiana major (assembly GCA_033439115.1). Taxonomy (NCBI): domain Eukaryota; kingdom Viridiplantae; phylum Streptophyta; class Magnoliopsida; order Malvales; family Malvaceae; genus Firmiana; species Firmiana major. The sequence continues at coordinate 38,868,959 of CM065909.1, forward strand.
AATTGCATGCTTTCAATGTCTTTGTTGTGAAAAGATGTCTTGTAAGTGTTTTAAGAAAGAGTAATAATAGACTGGCTCCCGATTGAATGATTACCATAAAATCGCATGTTTTATTAAGCGAAAAGCATGTAACGAGTGATTAAAGGGAAATTACCCTTTCACTCATACTTTATGATTTGTCGAAGTGAATTCGGTCAGGGATACCATTTTCACCTAATTGGAGTCGTTTATCAGATTTCTGTGTGAACTTGTGCTAGAGCCAATGTGGTAACAGTAGATTTACCAACCTTGCTCGCACATCATTTTAAAAGGATTTTTAGAAAGCAAATAGTGCTAGAGCTGAGTGCTGGGTGATACACTAGAGAGCTCACACTAGATTTTGGAAACCATGTTAGAGCCATCGAGTACTGCTAAGTGATCTTACTATGACTATGCTCGCATGTAACTTCATTGACTTAAAGTGATTTTAAGCGAAAACATGCTAGAGGCATCAGGTAAGGCTATGTGATCTTACGCTGAGTTGCTTGCACGGGGTTTTATGAGCTTTCTGTGTGATGAGACAAAACCGTGCTAGAGGCCTCAGATATTGCTATGTGATCTTAAGTCGAGTTGCTCGCACGAGGTTTAATGAATTGTGTTGTGTGATGAGTAAAACTGTGCTGGAGCCATCATGTATTGTTGAGTGATCTTATACAGACCTGCTCGCATGAGATTTTGAGACAATGGAAATGGGTGATAGAGGATCCACGGGAGCACGTTGTACCATGAGCGTTAGCCACGGAGTACGATGTGCCTGATATTTTAGTGATTCTTAGTGAGCTGAAGGGATGGTTGATCCGCCTCCCAAAGTATGGGATTCCTGCACACCTGATCAGTGATTGCTTGAAATCCAGACTATGGCCATAAGTCCTTATTCTGTGTGAAGTGAATTATGTCCCTACTGTGTGATGTGACATATGTCCCCCTGCTGTGTGATACTGGGTGATATGATATCCCATACTAGTCTTAAGCTTATTAATTTACTAAGTGATTTGCTATGTGCAAAGTAATTTCTAAGTGTGTACTATGTGAATAAAAAATGAAGCTGTGTGATTTTAAAGATGACTTGTGTGATTCTGTGTGATTTGAAAAGAAAATGCATATACCCATCTAGTGAATTAATGGTTTCGCATTGATGGAAGTTATTTTAAAAGAATGGATATGTTTTATAAGGAAAATGAATGTATATATTTTATACATGTAGATAGTGTAGTTATCTATCTGCTTTCGTATTTTCCTTACTGAATGTGTTAGCCCACCCCCTTATTTCATCCTCTATAGATTCTACGCAGTAGTGAGTTTACTGTAGTTGCTCCTACTACCGTGTTTACCAAATCTCCAGCAGTACAACGGTATACACTTATAAGAAAATTTTGTATCCTGTAAAATAGTGCACAATAAAGTTATCTTTTATACTCAAGGGATGTATATAATGGAAACTGATGTAAACGCTTCCACATAATTATAAAAGTACAGTTTCTATTTCATTTAATGAACTTGAATTATATAAATGGATGAGATGTGGATATGGATGTTGACTCACAACCCAACTGTTAGTAGTAAGTTAAGTTACTGAAAGAGGGTCATGACAACAGTTCAACAGTAAACAAATACATGTAATTATCTCTAGCAGCTCAAAAAATTTTTCCTTACATTCAGTGGTAGACCGTAGCTCCTCCACGCTTCAATTTGGCGAGTTAGTTGGTTCATCCTATTTTTGTCAGGTCCTCCAGAGCTGAAATAAATCATTACTCACTTTAATCAGCTATTGGAAACTCAAAATCACTTCAGTGTGTCACATTTAAGTCTTTAAACTTGTTTTATCTAATAAAGATATTTTACTGTGAACTAGGATAGTCATCTTTCTCAATTCATTGTTGCATATTCCTCAAAATTTTGTTTCAAGTCTAGTATTTTATCAATGCCACCTTGTACACTTAATCTTTTGTTTCCCTGCATTGTTTCAATTTTTTGCTAATTCTTTTCCCTAGCTTTTGTTTCTTTTCTACTATCCCCACTTCTAGGCACACCAAACCAAAAAAAGGATATTAGTTGCAATCACTCCTCATTCTTCATGTCTTACTTCCCTCTTTCATCCTTTCTCTTTCATCTTTTCTCTTATGATAGTGCAGGACAGCAACCAGAAGTGACACAGCAAAGAAAATAGTAGCCAAGCAGCAGCTAGGACGCACACAACAAGAGGTACAACAAGGGCAGTAGCGATGCAGCAGATATAAAATAGGGAGGCAAAATGGTAGGCAGGGATGATGGAATTGCTGAATGGTAGTGGTGAGGAACAATGAGTAAGGTAGTGCTGGGAGCACTCGAACGGTGCTGGAACTAGTGCGAGATAGTTTAGGATAGCGCAACGAAGGAGCAAAAATGATGGCGCTATGCAATGATGTACGTTGTGCAGAGTATGATGAGGCGATGTTAAGCTGTTTGGCGATGAGTGAAGATGATGAATCAGTGATGGTACAAATCAAGGGATATGGGATGAGTGCAAGGGTGTGGAACCTGTTGAATCTTTCGATGGTTTTATGAAGCAGAGGAGAGGCACGAGGATGGTGTTAAACAGGGGACGATGAATAGAGTATGGGGACAGAGTATAAGGGCTGAGTTTTGTTTCGTGTCTTCCTTATTTTCTCTTTCTCTTACCATTTCTTTACCGTTCTCGATTCTATAACTTTCATCTATAGTCCTTTGTATTGTTTTCTTTGGCAGAGCACTCATCTAAATGCTACTGTTTCAATTAAATTTTTATTTCACACTTGCTGTGACTACTGCACTATCATCCTTCATTTATATTTTGTTCAGGTTTTCCATAATACTTTGCTGATAAAACATCGCTTAGACTTCAATTTTGTTTGTTGTATTAGAAAGTGTTTTGGTTGCTGTATTTGGTAGGAACTTTAGCCTTCCCTATGCTTCGGCTTCCTTTCTCGATCTGCTTCACCACTGTGTTCCCATACGCCATCTTTTCATGTTTGGTCCTCTAGCAACTACTCTAATCAAACTGCAGTTTCTAACCTTTCTTTACTTCTGTGGCAGCTCAATTTTTCATTCCCACAGTTTCCTTCATTTCTATATTTTTTTCTCTCACTGAACGCCATCTCCATCATCAGTTCTAACTATGCTTCTTGCTGCATTTTGCAGCAGCAATCTTGGATCCATTGTGGCTAATCGATGACTATACTTTCCTGCAACTATTGTGGTCCTTCTTTAGTTTCCCTTATTCCTATTATGTATTTCTACCAAACATCTTTCACCACCATACGTTCTGCTACAGCTTTACTGCAGTGGACATGAGTCCCTCGGGTTTGGCTTCATTAGAAGCCAAACCTCGTGCTAGGAAACTTCTTTCCTTCTTCTTATCGAGAGCCATCATCACCATTCATCAGTTTAAACTCTTTTCCATCAAAACATCATCACTGACAAATGAAAATGGCTTCTGAGTTGGTTTTAAAGAAATGAAGCCAATCTTTATTCTTTAACTTGTTAAATTAGACTAATATTAATAATGCTATATAATATAATTGATTGTAGTATAATATTGTATTATACCTCACTTGATATCATGTCATTTTTGTACTCATTTATATTACAAGCTATAATATTTTATTCGAGTAAATTTATCTAAGCCTCTCATGTAAAAATACAAATTCAATTAATTATCCTCTAATAAGCACATATTTAACCCAATTTGTTCGCTTACAATTCAGTGCAAGCAAGTTTCTTGGGGTTTACAGATTTCCACTCAATTTTCATTTCCCCAATTCAATTATGTCTTATACTAATTTCCTATGGCTTCAAAATAATTTTTATGAATTTATAGAATTTATTCTGAATTTATTTCTTTTATTGGACCCAATTGCTCGGTTTAGCACTAACTCGAGTTTTTGCTAACTTTTTCACTTTCAATACCTTAATTTCACCTTTTAACTACAAAAACATACCTATACATGCAATCCTTGAGAAATTCTCAAATTTAAAATTTTACCTCGATTTTTGTGCCCCAAGCTCCATGCCACTATTTTGAGTGCTTCTATCATTCCAGGCATGTATAACATTATTTCGAGCATCTTAATTGTTTTCTAACTTCCAAAGAAATAATAAAACGAAAATTTTTGGGTGTCACAACTGATTAATGGGTGTCACAGTTGATTAAATACATAATTGGCAACCTTCTTTATGTTTTAAAAAGTTTTTGGTTTTCTTATAGTTTTATAAAGTAGTTTGTGTTTTCTTAATAAAGTTGCAATTTTTTATTTCTTTCATCTAATTTACAATTTCTTTATATTTCTCCATATCGAATTCTGTTTTCTTTGTTCCTCAATTAAAGTTATTGCTCTTAAAACAAAGGTTGCCGATTTCTTATTAAGATTGTTCAAAATTTGCATTAAGTTAATAGTGTGTTCTAAATCATTCTTTTTAATTATATGCTTGTTGATTTATTTAATAGGTCTAATGAGTAATTTCTTTTGATTGGTTAGTATGTATTCTTGATTAAAACTTGGTTGCATGATGTTGTGAGATTTATGATCTTATAATAAATTATTGATTAAGTATCTAAGATTTTCGATAACATCCTTTTATGATTGTTAGTTTAATCTAATAGGCTGCCAACTATTTGATTGAATTTAATAATATATTGCTAGATTAAAATCTTATGTATGTAATTGCTTAATGTTTGAAATCACTTAGAGATAGGGGAAATCTTGTTTAAGCTAAATGAACCGAGCTTCCGTGCTTGTTACTTAATTCAACTCATATCTTGTAAACCCCACAAAATTCCTACATTTAAATTAGATTATATAAAAATGGAAATAATATATTTTAATAGAGGTGTGAATATTCGTTGTAGGGCTCAAGGACTATAGGAACCGGGAAGTCCGTGGATGATAGGGAAAACCGAAGCTACAAGAAATGATGAAGCAAATGCAAGCATGGAGGGATCTATCACGACCCAAAATTACCCAAAAATCAGAGTAAATTTTTCGCGTTGTTATTTTCTTTCATGCTTACTTGTCCTCTGATCGTGACCACACTCCACTAACAATTGGGCTGTGCGTCAATGCCATTCCCACCATTCATTTACCATATAACTTAATTCTTTCTCAGTCATTTATAAGTGTTTACAATATTTATGCATCCCCTAAAGTTACTTACAAACATGTTACTGTGCTATGCTTATTTAGATACAATATGTACAAGTGTATATACCTTAAATGATGGGCAGCAGCGGATATCCAGAATGCAGTACTCAGTCACCTCAACATCTACTGGAGATTATCTTTGTGAGAAAATGAAAGGGGTGAGCACATCAAGCTCAGTAAGGCAATCCTATGAACAAGTAGGTAACCATACTACCTACATGAACGTGGTGTCATGTATAAACCACCCTTTCTCCACACATTTTAAAACTGATGCTATGATTCATGATGTCATTTAAAACACGTTCGCATGGAAAATTCAACATGCAATTCTTTTTAAATCATTTCTTTCTCATTTAAAAATTTCACAATAAAGTCAGGACTCAACCCCTCCCTCGGGTGGTCCTGACTCACACAAAACCATGAAAATCAGTTTACATCACACATGGGTTTAAAAAGCATGGAAATAGCATCATGCAAATCTGATTTAAAACCCAGTTTTGATCTCATCAAAATCGTCAACATGCGAGACTAGGCAACATCTGTATATCGGTAATAACCAGGACTATGGCCATGTGTCCTCGGGAGTCCTTCTACCTACACGGATCCTATTATACGGGGTCTCACCACGATCGAGAATCGCCTGAGAGGTGGGTCAGTCCATCTTATCGGTCTTATCCGATCCCACGCATCCGAAGATGCCACACGGTACATCGTACTCGATGCTACTTGCACGGTACATCGTACTTCGTGGACCCATTTATCATACCCTGTCTCAGAACGCACGTACGAGCCTATTTAATCGGTGACACACAGTCTACCCGATGCTCCAAGCATGACTCATCGCATGTTCTCATAAAATCAGTGCGAGCGATGCTCAGCACTCTCATCAAATCAAGTAAAACTAGTGTGAGCTAAGCTCTAGCACTCTGTATGCAAACCATGTGAAAATCTGGTGTGAGCGAAGCTCCAACACCTTGTCTCAAAAATCATATAAAAATATGTGTGAGTTAGACTCTAGCACCCTGTCATGAAAATCATGTAAAACCTGGTGCGAGTTAGACTCTAACACCGTATCACGAAAATCATGTAAAATTAGGTGCGAGTTAGACTCCAGCACCAATGCATGTAAAACTCTAGTGCGAGCTCTCGCTCCAGCACTAATGCATGCATCACCCAAATCAAAATATCGTGCGAGCTGAGCTCTAGCACGTCACATGTCAATAAAAACACATAGGCGGCTCTGTTTCCTCAAAACAGTTTTCAAAACAATTTCCTCGTTGAAAATATGCAATGCTGTGCATTTTTCTTTCAAGGTTACCAGCCTACTCATGCATGCGTCAAAACATCTCCAGAACGAGTAGGAACCTCTTGTTCTTACTCCTCCCAATTTTTCCTAAAATTGAAAATTTTACCCTTAACAAGGGTATTTTGGTAATTTGCCCATTCGGGGCACTACAATTTTTAACTTACTTCTAGACCCTTCAAATAATTTAAAAGACTGCATATGACTTTGAAATGTCATAAAGTTACCTCTAGCAGTCCGTAGAATTCCCTTACCTTATTTTTCTGTAGAGTTTGACCTTTCCTTTTCCACTGCTGTCTCGTCACGTAGTTCGATCTGCTCCCAATCCAATGTCCGAAACTGCGTATAAATATTCCTCAGGTCAGATATCATACAATTTAATTGTATTTCCTATTTTCTGGGCTTAATTTAAATTATTGGGCCCATTTACCCTTATTGGGCCTGATTGCACCCTAATGGACCTTACTCGGCCTTAAGTCCGTTTTTCACTTAATTTTCACATTATCGAGGCCTATTGGACTCATTGGGCCCACCAACAATTTCTTAGGCCTCGTTCTAACTCTCAAATAGCTCAATTTATTATATACGACAATTTATCTAAATTTCCATAATTTAATTTATTTTATGCGATAATTAAATCCGAAGCACGTATAACGATGTATATTATCGTAAATAAGGGTTACTTACCCGAGATTCCATGCTAGTACGCAATTTGAGGCTGTCTCGAGCTCTCGTTGGATGCCAATTGTCGAGCTATACAATTTCATAAATTTTTGGGTAAATTTCCAGTCAAAAATTAATTAAATAAAATATTCCAAAATTTAAATCGGTCAATTTTTACCGCTACTGACTTACCCGTAGCTCGATTACATCGTCAGAATTTTTCCTCAATTTTTTCTCTTTTTCCTTTTTCCCTTTTTCTCCTCTTTTCTCTTTCCTCATTGGCTGAACCGGTTCGGTCCGGTTCAACCGGTTTGAACCGTCGATTCACTCCGATTCGGCAGGTTCAGTGCCTTACCGGCCGGTTCTCCATCGGCTTCCGCCGCCAGTGGCTCCGCTAGGCCATTCGCAGCACGAATCTGCCCTCGATTTTGTCCAAGGCCGCCGAAAAGTCACCGGTCTGACTGTTCTCTCTCAGTTGTCGGTACCCATTTCTAGTCTTGGTCGTCGTCGGCGATTCCGACCGTTTCACCGACTGCTACAGATCTCAAAATGATCGGCTCCTCCTCCTGAACTCGTTGGTGGCCTCCATTCAACCTAGCCGCCGTAGATCGCCAGGAATCAGGCTGTTTCTTCCTCGATTTTTCCTTCCTCTGATCGGCGTATTTCAGCCTCCAAACGGTGCGTCTCCGGTGTCCTGAAGATCGTCGGCCTCTCCTCTTCCTCCTCGGCTCCTCGTCGGGGGTCGTTGGTCGTCGATGGTTCGTCGATAGGTTTCGATTTTCGCGGTGCAACGTAGGTCGTTTTCCATTTCTCTCTCCCCGATTTTTTTTCTGATTCCCCCTTTTTTTTATTTTTTTATTATTTATTTTTATTATTATTATATTCAATTATTTTATTATTATTAGGAAAAATATCTAAAAATAATCATATTTTATTCATTTAACCCATAAATAAATTTATCGGTATTATTTCGACTTTTTGGTATATTTTTCGATTATTTTCGAGATTATTTTTCGAAGTAAGAATCCCGATTAATTCCTATAAATTCATATCATGATCAATTTAACCCGAAATTTAATTATTTCTTCATTATTGATCAAGATTTCTCAATCCCATATTTTTAATGGAATTTTCTTGTCGAATTTATATCAGCTTTCGATCTTTTGACCGTTTTACCCTTCAACGTGTTCGAGAATTCCATTTCAATCCTTTTACAATTTTAATTTCGTGTTTTAACTAAAATCGGGTCTTACCGGATCAAAAATAAATGTGATGTAAAAACTTATATCGGGATTTATGAGGAATGATGAAAGATCAATAATACTTAATTTTCGAGACAATGAAAATTTCATGGAAGGCATGAATATTGTCATTAGGTGATTTTATAACAAAAAGAAAAAAGAAAGAAAGAAAGTGTATATGTATATATATATACATAGGTATAATATATATATATATATATATACTAGACAAATTTAAAATGGATGAATGATGATATATATATATAACAAATATATATATATATTGTAATGTATAATGTATAAGATATTTAGAATAAAATGGAAACAAAACAAATAAACAAAAAATAATAAAAATAAATAAATGACAATGACAATAAACAAACAACATATATATACTAATATAATGTATAAACATACATTAATATACTATATATGAGTTGGTATAAAATAATATATATATATAATATAATATTAAGGTATATATATATATATATAATATGGTGTACGGATTAGCTTAAAAAAGAAGCCAATCCTGCACCTGGAAATGCAAAGGAGATAGGAGGCTAAATTGAAAAGAAACAGAGGCATTTGTTAGGCGGGAAACGAAGAAGAACAGAAAGGAGGAAGGCTGTTGCCCGAGAGAGGGAGAAAGGAAAGGAAGGGAAAGAGAATGAAGAAAAGAAAACCAAGGAAAGAAGGGGGCTGGCCAGGAGAGGAAGAAGGAAAGAAAGGAAAAGAGAAGAGAAAAGAGAATATGAGGAACAAGGGAAGAGGAGAAAGACTGGCTGGTCGGAGATTGAGGCGAACCGATTGGGGAGAAGGAGAGGGTAGACCGTCGGGTAGGAAGCAAAAATCGAGGAAAACCTACGTGAGGTCTGGAACAAGACTGAACTAGTGAAGCCGTGAAGCAGGAGCAGTCCCTGAAACGTGAAACAGAGCAGGAGAATTGCTGCTGGAAGGAGAACCGAGAGGTTGGAAGAAAACTGGACAAACTGATGTTGAAGGGGGGAAGACCGAAGGGAAAAGATGATCGAGGTAGGGGAGAAGAATTTGAAGGAGACCAAGGCTGGAAAAGAATTTGAAACAGAACTGAAGCTGAAACAGAGGCCAAACTGAAGCTGCGACAGGGACTGCTGGTGGTGTCAGGACCCGTTCTCAATCCATGACTTTATCCAAAAATCAGTATAATTTTTTCACATTTTTAACTTACCTTTCCTCTCTTCCATGGTTGGGTTGTGATTCGATGTCAGAGTCCTCACTTACCACATCATCCATTTCATACATACATGTCAATATATTATTACTGACTGTTACTGCTTTTATTATACATGTAAGATTATATAAAATTTAATACAAATACATTCCCCATAATATATATCGTATACATTACTGTGCTGTTTCTATGTTTAGATACACAACTGTACATAATAAGTATACCTGGCGATCGATTGGAACTAGCAGTGGACTCTGGGACACTATCCCTCGATAGCTCTCGCTCTACTGACGATCTGTAGAGAGATGTAAAGAAAGGGGGTGAGCATGCAACGCGCTCAGTAAGGAAATCAGGCAAGCAAGTAGATATCAACACTATCTACTCAAAATAATGCTATGCCTTGAAAACATTATTTCCTTTACTCACTTTAAAAAGCATGTCTTGAAATATAATATATATACTTGTACAGAATAAATCCCATGTACAGAAAATCATGCTTTCTTTCTCAAATGTAGGCATGTAGTGCAAAACAATGCATCGTATATAAATCATGCCTTTATGTAAATCATGCCATGTATATTTAAATCACAATAAATATGGCATCAAATGATTCACAACACAAAATCAGAGTCCGACCCATCCCTCAGGTCTGTCCGCAGTTTAAATCAGTCAATCAATGTGATATATCATGTAAGACTCTGTGGTTTAATGCAAATAGTATCCTGGACTATGATCATATCCTAAATGGGATCCCAAGCAACACAGATCTCGGTGTGCGGGGCATCACTGCTGTAAAGGGAGGATGGTCAGTCCACTACAGCCGTCAGCTATGCGTAACACACGGTACAGCGTACACCTCGTGCCCCAGGCACGGTACAAAGTACACCCGTGGACCCTCACAGCCAGGGTGCCTCCCATAGGACCTAGCCCTCGTAACTATGGAAATATTTATACCACATTCACAAATACCCTCATGCTGGCCATCCTCTCAAAATGTGACACTCAGTCACATAAGAATGCGGCATGAATAGGTACCATGTATATAATATCACATACAGTGTGCGTCCTCGAGTGCAACACACAGTCGACACTACGCTCGAACACTGTTTCACATCACAAATTCAACTCTAGTGCGAGCAACCTCCAGCAACTAGGTCAATGCATAGTTCATGTATTAAATCAAGTACGAGCAATAGCTCCCAGTACTATGCTATGCATATATCAAATCAAGTACGAGCAATAGCTCCAGTACTATGTCATGTATAAACCATGAAGAATCGAGTACGAGCAACGCTCCAATACTCTGTCATGTATCTCATGTAAAACTCGAGTACGAGCTAATCGCTCCAACACTCTGTGTCATGCATATATCATATAAAACTGAGTACGAGTAAAACTCCAGTACTCTATCATGCATGTCATGGAAATCTAGTGCGTATAAAAATCCAGCACTAATGTATGTGGAAAACATATGAATCCCAGTGCGAGCTGTGCTCTAGCACGATTCATTCTCACATAATATGATAGATGGCTATTTAAAAGGGATTGTTTATAAAACATCAAAATCAGCACTATAAAGTGTGCTTAAGTCACATCAACCTTAAAATCATTAACCCATCTATTTATTTTCATGCTAAACAGCAATTAAATAATCACAGTAATAGTTTCCATGCTTTTTGAAACTTTTCACAAAAGTTGACTTTTTGACTAACTAGGGGCAAATTCGTAATTTGCCACTATCGGGTCGCAATAATTATTATTCACTTTCTCTGACCCTCAGAGTTTTTAAGTGAATGTAAAAGCAGACGAAAATACGTGCAGTTATCTCTAACCACTCGCAAAAGTCCCTTACCTCGGATCACGTCACGTGACCTCACTTCCTCGGTGCTGCTAAATCCCGCAGTCCGATCAACTCTCAATGTAAACTCCGGAGCTGTAAATAACCATTCCTCAGGTTAATTATAATTTGCCTACTGTATTACATATTAATACAGTCTATTTTCCCTTAATGGGCCTTAAAAATCCTTAATGGGCCTTAATCCGTATTAAGCCCGTTTTTTCCACTTATTATTTCCCTTCATCAGGGTCTATCGACTCATTGAGCCTATCAATACCCATTGGGCTTTATTCCAAGCTCTTTGGATAGCCCGTATATCATTTACGACATTTAATTCAAAATTCTGAATATAATTTACTAAATCCGAAATTTAATCCGAAATGCGTAAATTAAATCTTAAATACGCATAAATCACATAAATTGTCGTAAATGAGCTTTACTTACCCGAGATTATGCGATAGTACGCAAATCGAAGTTCGATCGGGCTTCCGTTTGGAATTTATCGTCGAACTGCACAATTTATTATATTTAACTCCGGGTCAATTTTCGATTAAATATAATTTAAATAAATTCATCGAAAATTAAATCGGCCACTTTTGACCTCGTATCGACTTACCCTAAGTCCGGTGAAATCTCAAAAATTTCCCTTTTCCTTTTTCTTTCTTTTTCCTCTTTTTCCCCTTTTCTCCTTGGCTGAACCGGTCCGGTCCGGTTCAGCGCAGAAGCTTCTCCCCTGAACCGCCGACCCGTTAAGGCATCCTTTGGTCGTGCCGGCGTATTCCGGCCGGTTCCCGACCCATCACCATCGCAGTTCGGCACGCCTAAGCCTGGGCAACACTCGGCTGGGCTCGATCGGGACCAAGCACCGCCGATGGCCGCCGGATTCCTCTTTTCCTCCGCGGCCTTCTCCTCTTCGATTCACCGGAATCCGGCGTCGGTGGAGGTCATGACCGGTGCCGATGGGTGCGTACAGTCCTCCTCTTCCTTTTGCGGCCGCTGGCCTGCCCGTGGGGTCACCGGTGTTCGCCGTCCGGTGGTCTTCTCCCTCGGGTCGACTTGCTTCCGTTTCCTCTGTTCTCTCTCCCCGATTTCTCTTCAGATTTCGTTTTTCCTTTTTTTTATAATATATTTTTATTATTATTTTATTATAAAATAATAATAAAAATCCCAAAAATATCCCATAAATATCCCAAAAATATCTAAAAATATCTCTAAAAATCATATTAAATTCATTTAATCCGTAAATGAATTTATCAGTCCGATTTTACATTTTCGGTATATTTTTCCACTATTTTTGGGCTCATTTTTCGAGGTAAAAATTTCAATAAATTCAAATAAATTTATATCTTGATCAATTTGGCTCAAAATTAAATATTTTCCTTGATTTTGATCAAGATTCCTCAATTTCATATTTTTAATGAAATTGTCTTATCGAAATTATACCAAATTTCAGTCATTTGACCGTTTTATCCCTGCACTCGTTCGGGAATCAACTTAACCCTTATCTCGCTGTTATGTAGCTTACATGCATTTTTAATTTCTCAAATTGTCGATTGCATGTTAATAAATACTCTTCTTATGATTCAACTATAATTACAAAGTGTTTATACACATAGGAATCATAAGGTACAAGCTACAAAAATTTGGGTCTGACAATCCTCCCCCACTTAGAAAATTTGGTCCTGCAAATTAGAACCAAGTCAGTCCTCAAATAGGTGAGGGTACTTCTCTCGCATCAGACTCTCTAGCTCCCTAGTAGCTTCCTGTGAAGTATGATACTGCCAGAGAATCTTCACTAATCCGATGGTCTTCGATCTCAATACCTTCTCCTTCCTATCCAACATCCGAATCGATCTCTCAACATATGACATGTCCTCTCAGAGCTCCAAAGGCTCGTAACTAATCACATGTGACGGATCCGGGTGATACTTTCGAAGTATCGATATGTGGAAGACGTTGACACCTGATAAGTCCGGTGGCAATGCCAACCTATATGCCTTATCTCCCACTCGATCAAGTATCTCAAAGGGTCCAATATAGCGAGGATTTAGTTTCCCTCTCTTCCCAAATCTCGCTATACCCTTGGAAAGGAGAAACTCTCAAAAACACGGATTCACCAACTGCAAACTCTAGTGGCCTACATCTCCTGTCAGCGTAACTCTTCTGTCTACTCTGAGCTGTCCTCAGTCTCTCTACAATCAAGCGGACGTCCTCAGATGCTTGTGTAACCATGTCAGGAGCGAAAATCTTACGGTCACCCACTTCTTCCAATCCAATAGGGGAACGACATCTACGGCCATACAAAGCCTCATACGGTGCCATCCCGATACTCGAATGGTAACTGTTGTTGTAGGCGAACTCGGCTAGTGGCAGGTGGTCATCCCAGGAGCCTCGATAATCTAGCACAAACGCTCTCAACATGTCCTGCAGAGTCTGTATAGTCCTCTCTGACTGACCATCTGTCTAAGGATGGAAAACGGTGCTTAAACTTAACTGGGTTCCCATGGCTTCCTAAAAATGTCCCCAAAAGTGGGATGTGAAGCGGGAATCCCTATCAGAGACTATGCTCATTGGTACACCGTGTAACCTCACTGCCTCACGTACATACAGTTCCACTAATGAACTCAGAGTATCGGTCGCTCTCATAGCTAGAAAGTGGGCTGACTTCGTCAGTCTGTCGACGATCACCCATATAGCATCGTGATTCCTGCGAGTCCTCGGTAAACCCATCACAAAATCAATGGTGATATGCTCCTATTTCCATGTCGGTATAGGTAGAGGCTGTAATAACCCTGCAGGTTTCTGATGCTCTACCTTCACCTGCTAACATATGAGACACTTTGCCACGAAGTCTGCTACATCTTTCTTCATACCTAACCACCAGTATACCTTCCGGAGGTTCTGATACATCTTGTTACTCCCGGGATGTAACGTATACCTCGACGAATGAGCTTCCGTCAATATCAATCTCTTGAGTCCTGGATCCTCGGGAACACACAATCTACCTCTGAACCTCAGTAGTCCATCAGAACTCAACTCAAAATCAGTCACGGTGCCCTTCTGCATCTGACTACTCATATCCATACAAAATGGATCAGTTTGCTAAGCTACTCTGATCCTATCCAACAGATCCGGCTCCAAGCGTAGACTAGCTATCACATAGCCTGTATCCATGACAGAAGGCACGACTCCCAAACTGAGGCTAGCAAACTGCTCTAGCAAATCATGTTCCCTAACCATCATGTACGATACCATCCCCAAGCTCTTCCTGCTCAAGGCATCGACTACAACTTTAGCCTTACCCGGATGATAAAGTATCTCACAATCATAGTCCTTCAGAAGTTCTAGCCATCTTCTCTATCTCATGTTCAGTTCTTTCTGTGAGAACAGATACTTGAGGCTCTTGTGGTCGGTAAATATCTGGAACTTCTCACCGTATAAGTAGTGGCGCCATACCTTCAACGCAAACACTACTGCAGCTAGGTCTAAATCATGGGTCGGATAGTTCTTCTCATGATCCTTTAGCTGTCTGGATCCATAAGCAACTACCTTCCCATCCTGCATCAATACACAGCCCAGTCCCTGATGCGAAGCATCGGTATACACTGTAAATCCTCCTGAGCTAGTAGGGATAGTGAGAATCGGAGCGGTGGTCAATTGACGTTTTAACTCCTCAAAACTCTTCTCACAATCCTCATTCTATACGAACGGTGTACTCTTATGAGTAAGACGTGTTAACGGAGCAGCCAACTTCGAAAATCCCTCAACGAATCTCCGATAGTATCCTGCTAAACCCAGGAAACTCTTGATCTCGGTGACTGTCCTCGACTGTTCCCACTGAACTACAGCCTCTATCTTAGATGGATCAACTGATATACCATCTCTTGATACAACATGTCCCAAAAATGAGATCTGTGACAACCAAAAGTCACACTTACTGAACTTAGCATATAACTCATGCTCCCGTAGCATCTGCAACACGATCCTGAGGTGCTCCTCATGTTCCTTTTGGATCTTGAAAACACCAATATGTCATCGATGAAGACGATAACAAACTGGTCCAAATATGGCTTGAACACATCATTCATCAAAGCCATGAAAGCAACTGGAGCATTCGTCAATCCGAATGGCATGACCAAGAACTCATAATGGCCATATCAGGTACGAAATGCTGTCTTGGGTACATCTCCACTCGGAACCTTCAGCTGATGATACCCAGACCTCAGATCAATCTTGGAAAAGACCTGTGCTCCCTGTAGCTGATCTAACAAATGTCTCTGGGCACTCTCTAGCAATGTGCCCTTGTTTCCCACATCGAAAACACACAATAGGAGTTAGCGGACACGGTCTACTTCCATGTTGTTTACCGCATCTTCTGCACTGATCAACAGCAGGTCTCTGTCCTCTTATGACAATGCCCTTTGCTGGGGCTACAGTCAGATAAGCAGGAGGTCTAGCATACCTCTCTCATGCCTCCTCTATCGGTGATCTCTTATCGAAGAGTCTCTTCCCTCCTCGATAACTGACATCTCTAGTCGGCCTCTTCTTCTGTATATCTCAGCTACGGCTAAACTTCCCAAACTCGAAAGCATTTCTCTCGTAATCCTGCTCACATAGTTACGCCACGCGCACTGCTTCCTCATAGGTCATTATGTCTAATGCGACCAACTTGGACCGTAGCACCGACCTCAACCCGTAGATAAACTTGTGGACCTTCCTGGTCTCACTGTACATGGTATCCGGGTCATATCTTCCTAGGGATAGGAATCGAGTCTCATACTCGTCCACAGATAAACTCCCCTGGTGTAGTCCCAAAAACTCTGCCTGTAGTTTTCGCTGTGCGGTGTCGGGAATAAACTGCCTCCTGAAGGCCTCCCGAAATATATCCCAACTGATATCCGTGTGTCGAGATCTCAATATAGGTTGGGTGGACTTCCACCAATGCTCTGCGGCTCCCTTCAGTAGGAACGCAGCAAACGCGACCATCTCCGAGGTCGTACACTCGAAGAATCTATAAAGCTTCTCCAGTTCTGCTAACCACTCCTCAGCAGCCACTGGGTCTTTGACCCCACTAAAGGATGGAGGTCTAAACTTCTGGAATTCTCGCAACCGATGCAGATCACATCCATATCCTAATCCACTACCACCCGAAACCGGTGGGGGTGTAGGAGTATCTACAGTCCTCTGTGCATCAGCTGTTTGCGTAGGTGTATTAGGGGCAACTGCCTCTCCTGTCGCAGCACCTGCCTCCTGTCCCTGCCTACTTGGCATCGTCTGTGCCAGTATCTGGATAATAGTCTCGAGACCATGCTCTAATCTCGTGAAGCGCATCTCTGTACAATCGGGTGCCTCAGTAGCACCTGGAGTCTCATGCGTAGGTAATGGTCCGGCAGCGGCTCGTCCCTCGGGTCTATCTCCCTGGCCTCGAGCCCTACCTCTCATACCTCTACCACTACTCGTATTTGCCATTTAGGCAAAGTTCCTGCATTCATAATAATGAATTAGTCCATTTCCTATCTGGTATACACAGTTATATCTAAACACAGCACAGTACTATGAGGATGTACACTTTCCTATTTTCTATCACCGACTCACATCAGACCAACCTCTGCTCTGATACCATTCTGTCAGGACCCGTTCTCAATCCATGACTTTATCCAAAAATCACTATAATTTTTTCGCATTTTTAACTTACCTTTCCTCTCTTCCATGGTTGGGCTGTGATTCGATGTCAAAGTCCTCACTTACCACATCATCCATTTCATACATACATGTCAATATATTATTACTGACTGTAACTGCTTTTATTATACATGTAAGATTATATAAAATCTAATACAAATACATTTCCCATAATATATATCGTTATACATCACTGTGCTGTTTCTATGTTTAGATACACAACTGTACATAATAAGTATACCTGGCGATCGATAGGAACTAGCAGTGGACTCTGGGACACTATCCCTCGATAGCTCTCGCTCTACTAACAATCTGTAGATAGATGGAAAGAAAGGGGGGTGAGCATACAACACGCTCAGTAAGGAAATCAGGCAAGCAAGTAGATATCAACACTATCTACTCAAAATAATGCTATGCCTTGAAAACATTATTTCCTTTACTCACTTTAAAAAGCATGTCTTGAAA
Organism: Firmiana major; assembly: GCA_033439115.1. Lineage (NCBI taxonomy): Eukaryota > Viridiplantae > Streptophyta > Magnoliopsida > Malvales > Malvaceae > Firmiana > Firmiana major. The sequence goes on from CM065909.1 coordinate 38,886,558, forward strand.
TATAATATATATACTTGTACAGAATAAATCCCATGTACAGAAATCATGCTTTCTTTCTCAAATGTAGGCATATAGTGCAAAACAATGCATCGTATATAAATCATGCCTTTATGTAAATCATGCCATGTATATTTAAATCACAATAAATATGGCATCAAATGATTCACAACACAAAATCGGAGTCCGACCAATCCCTCAGGTCTGTCCGCAGTTTAAATCAGTCAATCAATGTGATATATCATGTAAGACTCTGTGGTTGAATGCAAATAGTATCCTGGACTATGATCATATCCGAAATGTGATCCCAAGCAACACAGATCTCGGTGTGCGGGGCATCACTGCTGCAACGGGAGGATGGTCAGTCCACTACAGCCGTCAGCTATGCGTAACACACGGTACAACGTACACCTCGTGCCCCAGGCACGGTACAAAGTACACCCGTGGACCCTCACAGCCAGGGTGCCTCCCATAGGACTTAGCCCTCGTAACTGTGGAAATATTTATACCACATTCACAAATACCCTCATGCTGGCCATCCTCTCAAAATGTGACACTCAGTCACACAAGAATGAGGCATGAATAGGTACCATGTATATAATATCACATACAGTATGCGTCCTCGAGTGCGACACACAGTCGACAATGCGCTCGAACACTGTTTCACATCACAAACTCAAATCTAGTGCGAACAACCTCCAGCAACTAGGTCAATGCATAGTTCATATATTAAATCAAGTACGAGCAATAGCTCCCAGTACTATGCTATGCATATATCAAATCAAGTACGAGCAATAGCTCCAGTACTATGTCATGTATAAACCATGAAGAATCGAGTACGAGCAACGCTCCACTACTCTGTCATGTATCTCATGTAAAACTCGAGTACGAGCTAATCGCTCCAGCACTCTGTGTCATGCATATATCATATAAAACTGAGTACGAGTAAAACTCCAGTACTCTATCATGCATGTCATGGAAATCTAGTGCGTATAAAAATCCAGCACTAATGTATGTGGAAAACATATGAATCCCAGTGCGAGCTGTGCTCTGGCACGATTCATTCTCACATAATATGATAGATGGCTATTTAAAAGGGATTGTTTATAAAACATCAAAATCAGCACTATAAAGTGTTCTTAAGTCACATCAACCTTAAAATCATTAGCCCATCTATTTATTTTCATGCTAAACAGCAATTAAATAATCACAATAATAGTTTCCATGCTTTTTGCAACTTTTCACAAAAGTTGACTTTTTGACTAACTAGGGGCAAATTCATAATTTGCCACTATCGGGTCGCAATAATTATTATTCACTTTCTCGGACCCTCAGAGTTTTTAAGTGAATGTAAAAGCAGACGAAAATACATGCAGTTATCTCTAACTACTCGCAAAAGTCCCTTACCTCGGATCACGTCACGTGACCTCACTTCCTCGGTGCTGCTAAATCCCGCAGTCCGATCAACTCTCAATGTAAACTCCGGAGCTGTAAATAACCATTCCTCAGGTTAATTATAATTTTCCTACTGTATTACACATTAATACAGTCTATTTTCCCTTAATGGGCCTTAAAAATCCTTAATGGGCCTTAATCCGTATTAAGCCCATTTTTTCCACTTATTATTTCCCTTCATCAGGGTCTATCAACTCATTGAGCCTATCAATACCCATTGGGCTTTATTCCAAGCTCTTTGGATAGCCCGTATATCATTTACGACATTTAATTCAAAATTCTGAATATAATTTACTAAATCCGAAATTTAATCCGAAATGCGTAATTAAATCTTAAATACGCATCAATCACATAAATTCTCGTAAATGAGCTTTACTTACCCGAGATTATGCGATAGTACGCAAATCGAAGTTCGATCGGGCTTCCGTTCGGAATTTATCGTCGAACTGCACAATTTATTATATTTAACTCCGAGTCAATTTTCGATTAAATATAATTTAAATAAATTCATCGAAAATTAAATCGGTCACTTTTGACCTCGTATCGACTTACCCGAAGTCTGGTGAAATCTCAAAAATTTCCCTTTTCCTTTTTCTTTCTTTTTCCTCTTTTTCCCCTTTTCTCCTTGGCTGAACCGGTCCGGTCCGGTTCAGCACAAAACCTTCTCCCCTGAACTGCCGACCGGTTCAGGCATCCTTTGGTCGTGCCGACGCATTCCGGCCGGTTCCCGACCCATCACCACCGCAGTTCGGCGCCCCTAAGCGTGGGCAACACTCAGCTGGGCTCGATCGGGACCAAGCACCGTCGATGGCCGTCGGATTCCTCTTTTCCTCCGCGGCCTTCTCCTCTTCGATTCGCCGACGTCCGGCGTCGGTGGAGGTCATGACCGGTGCCGATGGGTGCGCACGGTCCTCCTCTTCCTTTTTCGGCCGCTGGCCTGCCCGTGGGGTTGCCGGTGCTCGCCGTCCAGTGGTCTTCTCCCTCGGGTCGGTTTGCTTCCGTTTCCTCTGTTCTCTCTCCCCGATTTCTCTTCAGATTTCGTTTTTCCTTTTTTTATATAATATATTTTTATTATTATTTTATTATAAAATAATAATAAAAATCCTAAAAATATCCCATAAATATCCCAAAAATATCTAAAAATATCTCTAAAAATCATATTAAATTCATTTAATCTGTAAATGAATTTATGAGTCCGATTTTACCTTTTCGGTATATTTTTTCACTATTTTTGGGCTCATTTTTCGAGGTAAAAATTCTGATAAATTCAAATAAATTTATATCTTGATCAATTGGGCTCAAAATTAAATATTTTCCTCGATTTTGATCAAGATTCCTCAATTTCATATTTTTAATGAAATTGTCTTATCGAAATTATACCGAATTTTAGTCATTTGACCGTTTTACCCCTGCACTCGTTCGGGAATCAACTTAACCCTTATCTCGTTGTTATGTAGCTTACATGCATTTTTAATTTCTCAAATTGTCGATTGCATGTTTATAAATACTCTTCTTATGATTCAACTATAATTACAAAGTGTTTATACACATAGGAATCATAAGGTACAAGCTACAAAAATCTGGGTCTGACAGATGGTTAGAGGGTGCTGGAAACAGAAGCTCCTTGGGAAGAAAGTGAAGTAGGCCATGCAAGGAGGAAGAGAGACCCCTAAAACTACTGGCTGGATTGTAGCAGAAGACGTGTGAAACAAGAGTGAAGCAACAAACACTTGCTGCTGTAAAATCGAGGAGAGACAAAGGAGTTGTTTCTCCCTTTTCCCTTTCATTGTAGGAGCTGACCTAAACTAAAAGGGAGCAATGAAGGGCTTCATTGGCAACGACAACGTGTACACTTGGGATTAAAAATTCGAGGGCTACACAGTCTCGATGATGGAAGGAAATTTTGGAGTGAGTTTCGATTCTAAGGATCTTCAAAGGTAAGTGTTTACAACTTGGTATAAATCTGTTATGTACACTACAAATTAAATGAGGGAATTATATGTGATATTGGATTATATTGGAGACCATAAGAAGATGGTGCAAGGTCTCGGCAACAATCAAAAGAGAATATAAATTAAAGGGCTTAAACCAAGAGGGTTAGCCCTCTCTATGTTAAATGTTTAAAATTTATAGTAAAAGGTATATGCACCTGGATGTATATATAATTATATATATAGAATATATATATATATATATATATTTGTGATATTGAATAATGGAAACTAATAATAATATATATGTATATATATATATATATATATATATGTGTGTGTGTATATATATATATATTGGTGTATATACATGTGGATATATATAAGATAAATGGGTATTTATGTGAATATATATATATATATATATATATTTGAGTATATACATATATGTGTATATAATGAATGGATATGTTAAGTATATGTACATACAAGGATATATACATGTGATAAGGAAAAATGAAAACAAATGATGATATATATAGGAGTATATATATATATTTATGTGCATATACATGTAAATGTATAAAGAAAATGTGTATGATTAATATTTGTATGTGCAAAATATATAATAGCAAAGAAAATATATAAACGTGCGGGTTAACTTAGGTACGTACAATAATACGTACACACGTAGTAGTAATGAATAGGTTACGATTTTAACACAATTCGGACAATTCGCATGAATAGGGTGCTAAGTATACAACTTCGGTATAGGTGATCGTAGAAGGAATTAAAGGAGTTACTAGAAGGCGTCACCACTCGAATTCAAAAATTTCGATAAATCGAGGTAAGGGGTGTAATTTAATATGGTAATGGTATCCCTACCTTTAGACTCCGATTTGTTTATGTGTTTTCGTGCCTTCTCGTGCAACCCTTAATTGTAAAACAAAACCCGACACCAAATAAGCCTAAGATTTATTTGATCATGTTTTCAAGATAAAGAAATGCTATATGAGATTAAATGCATAGTTTCAAACATGATTTCTGAATAAATGTCATGGTTTCGACTTATGTATGATTGCTTTCATGTTTCTGAATGAAATGAAATTTGGTATGTGAACTTATGCTTGAGAAATGAAATTTGTTTTCGAAAGGCGATTGTGGGGGCCACCTCTTGAGTCCTACGGGAACAAAGTGCCACACAGTCTTTCTGTTTTATGAAAGAGTTTTCAGATTTCAAGAAATTTGATTTTATTACTCGATATGAGTTAATGAGCTATAAAAACCCAAGTAAGATTTTGAAAACTCTGTTTTGAGACAAAAAGGGCATTGTATAGTGGAATTGTGGGGGCTACCTCTTGAGTCCAACGGGAGCAAAGTGCCATGTAATTTCCACAATGACATGTGAACGGGGGGCTACCTCTTGAGTCCAACAGGAGCAAAGTGCCACACAGTCTATGTTACTGTGGGCGTCACCTCTTGAGTTCTGTGGGAGTAAAGTGCCACGCGGTTCACAAAGACATGCGAACGTGGGGGCCACCTCTTGATTTGTTTTGGAGTTCTGTGTGTTTCGATAGATTGTAATGTAACTGAATAGATTTGTTCTTCAAAATTATATTTATATCGATTATGTTTTATATATACGCTCTTTGAAAGATATGTGATATTTGTAAAGAAACGTATCTCTTGGTTTTATCATGCATTCAATGTGATTTAGCCACCATGATCATTTTAAATGCGTTTCTTACTGGGCTTTTTCCCGAAAGCTCACCCCTCTACCTTTCAGATTATTTGCAGTGATCTATAGATGCTATTTGCCGCGTACACGACGTAGGCTGGTGAGAAAGAGCTACCCTAGGCTACTTTTTGTACACGCAATCAAGGTATACAATTACATTCCTCTACCAGACACATTTGTACGCACAGACATATACTGAGAATATTTTGTTGTGATGTAATTTGTAAGGAAAACGATGTAAACATTATTATTGTGGGATTATAATTTAAGATGACTAGTATTAAATCGAAATAGATGTATTAAATTGTAAAGGTGGATTTGGAAAGAATGCTTGGTAGTTGTGGATATCTAGGATTGTCGAAACAATTGATTTGCAGGTGGGTAGGCTTATATGTAAGTCATTATGCTTCTGAAATTTCTATCGACCATATAGGTTAAAATATGGAATTTAAATATAATTACGGAATAAGAATTAGGAAAAGTGATTTGACACTGAGCAGGAATGAAACCTAAGTGAATAAGGGAATAAGTGGGTAAATTAAGTTAAAAAAACATTTCCCCGTTTTTCAAGGGTCAAGGGTTGTTACATATCTTTCACAAATCTTAATGTTGTTATTAAATTTATCTAAAGAGCTTGTTCTAAATAATTTAATTAGTTAGGGATTAATTATAGAGTTCGGTGTAATTAATTAAAAAATAAATAAATATGGTATAACAGAGCTTGTTATTACGCTACAATTGAATTCCTAATTGAAAAATTACTTTGAATTCAATGATCAACATCATAAACCAAAAAAGTCAAGATACATGCTAACCAAGCTTCTTTACTATTTAATCAAACTAAATTCTTTGCTAGATTTTTGTTAGTTCTTAATACTTTAGATATAAAATTGATTTCTTTTATAAAACCATTTCTTATTATTTTCTTTTTTTTATATATATTCTCTTAGACTATAATTTTTATATTAATTCAATTTCTTCAATTTCTATGGTTTTGACCTTTGCTTCCCTAACTATAAATTAGTGGATTTAAAGTATAATTTATTTCAGGTGAATTCGACACTCATCAAATTTTGGTGCCATTGTCAGGGATTGATAGTTTAATTGAATTATTTATTTTAAATTCTAGTTTATATTATTTCTTTTTGCATCTCTTTTGTAGAATTTGCATGTCTAATCGATCATCTACACAAAGACTTTGAATGATAAGGGATTTTGCACAAGGGGTGACAAAAAATGCAAATCAAAGAACACTCAAGCAGTTGGTTGCACCAACTATGAATCAACAACCTCTTTACATAGCTTTTCCAACTCTTGATGTTGTTATTGAATTAAAATTTGGCTTAATCCATCTCTTACCACCTTTTCATAGTCTTGCAAGTGAGGATCCACACAAGCATCTCAGAGAATTCCATGTGATATGTTCTTGCATGAAGGTTGCTGGAGTGACTGAAAAACAAATCAAACTGAGAGTTTTTCCACTCTCTCTGGTAGACTTAGTGAAAGATTGGTTATACTACCTGCCTTTCGGAACCATCACCACATGAGCAAGCCAAAGCAGTAGGTGGATTTCCTTGATAGCCACAGCATAAGTATGATCCATATGGTAACACGTACAATTAAGGATAAAGGGATCATCCCAATTTGTAATATGGGAATCGACAAGCTCTATACAATCTATCTTAAAATCGGCCAATGTGAAACCCAAAATTTTTCATTTCACTATTTATTTGGAAACTCGAAAGCACATCAGTATGAAAAATTAGTTTTCACATTTCATAACTTTACATACATTAAAAGAAAATTGTACATAAAAAGATACATAAAATCGAAACGTGGAGACTAGGCAATCAATATCACTGTCATGTAGGTAATAACAATATCATCCTTAAAAGAGGGCATCCTCCGAAGAGGGAACGAAATACCTATGGCCATGATAGGGCTGTAGACTGGGCCAGAGTCCTACAGCATAACGAAAAACACCACACAGGCATAAACGGAAACGCCACGAACGCGGCATGATAGGAACAGAAATACATATGTTATTTTCAAGGCCTAGCCCATTCATAGGCCGTCGGCTAACATTGCCTTAGGTCCCTAAGTCGACCCCCAAGTTTACCTTGACTCGCATGCTATAAAGAGCCTTTAGTCTCAAATCATGCTTATTATTTTACTGAAATTATTTTCAAACTTATTTACACAAAAGCTTACGAAAATCATGTTTCGAAAAATTACATACATGCATGCTTGTTACTTAATTATTCATAGGTATAAAATGGTACAAATTATGCGCTCGTAAGAAATAAAATGGGCTTTAGGTTGTTTAAAATTCGTGTTTATTTTACTAAAAGAGTTTCATGAAATAAATACATGTTTATAGGTAAGGAACACCATTACCATAATAAATTACATCCCTTACCAATATGTGACTGGGGCCACACGTATCACTCGGATATCGATTTTGTTTGATTTACGAGTCCACATCACTAGTTGTCACAAACCGTCCAATTAGTATACAATTCATCTTTATTTAGGTTCACATACATTTTACAACTTAAACATTGCCAACTGGACCTTTTTTTGTCAACTTTTCCTACTTCCACGGTTTTACCGATAAACATGCCGACTTTAGCTATTTCAATAAATTCTTTCCTTTTATGTAAGACCCATATTTCATGTGTAACTTTATGGATTCATAAGTGTGGTAATATACTCGTAATGTGAAGTACAATTGATGTAAAGTCCATAAATGTAATGTACGTACGTGTAATATGATTTTGTAATGTACACACAAGTTCCATTTTATATGAATATGAAGAAATGAGTTTTTATAAGTGATGAATGTGATGGGAACCCAAAATGAGTAGTGTGGTGAAATGGAATGATGTTGAACTTCCATTTAGCTTGGTATGGTATACCTTTGGCTATACAAAGAATATACACAAGATTTAATGTGTATAAGGTATGAACGAGTGCTATTTTCAAGTCTTAAAGGTGGTTGGATGATTAATTGACTATGGCAGCAAATTAAGAATGTTTGGGTGTTAGCTGCTGCAGAAAAATTACAGAAAATTTGGAAAATATAAAGGCCAGATTGATCTCCTAGGGTGAGAGATCGATCTGGAAAAGCTAGAATGCTCTCATTTGAGCAATGGACTAGATCATATCGATCTCCAATGGGGCGAGATCAATCTCCTCAACATTCTGTAATGAAAAGATCGATCCACAAGCATACAGATCAATCTCCTTAGCTCTTTGTTTGGAGCATATCAATCTCAAGCTTCGACAAATCGATCTTATGCTTGAAATACCCTGAAAAAGAGGAATTTATGGGGACCAGATCGATCTCCTCCTAGTGCAGATCGATCTTATCAAGTGATTTCTATAAAAGGAGCAGTAAAATCTACAATTTTCGGGGAAACAATAACACGTTTCCATTTCCAATCTAAAACCTAGATTTTTCTCTCTAAAATCCACCCATTCCAATAAGATTTGAAAGGAGGCCATTAGACACAAAGTTGTTCATCTTGAGGAAGAGAACAACATAGTTGAAACCCAAAACCTCATTGTTGGCACTGAAGGAGCAAGGAACATTTCCCCTTTGAAGCAAGAAGAAAAACTAGATTGGTAAGTTTCTAATGCTCCAACTCAAGCACATTGGTTTGTTTATTGATCTTGGAGTTGATTTGCATGAGTATTGTTAGTTGAAACCATCTGGTAGTATTAGAACTAATGTGACCTAGAAAATGGAATGAATCTAGTGTGAGAAAGTGTAATTTGGATGAATTGATGATTATGGGACATGTTAAGTTGTTAATGTAATAATGTGAATGATTTGAAGTGGGTAAATGAAGCTACATTGTGGATTGAGTGAAATTATGGAGATGAGTATGTAATATGTTGATAAATGCCATAGAGAGGAAAATTGATGAAAAAGGAACACTGTGAGCTTAATATCGATTTGTTATCGATTGGGTATGAATAAATAGGCCTAAAGGAATCCATAGATTCAAGATATGAATAGAGAGATGAAACGAGGCCTTATAAGAGATGATAGAAGTTATAGAGTGAATTGACTATAGCAAAACCCAAAGGTTGCGTGGAATAGACTAAAATAATGTAAAATGCGATTATGTGCAGTTTCAAAGAGTTCGTTGCAGACGTAATCGAACTGCGCACACGTAAACAGCTTTAAGGAAGTGGAATCACGCGTCGCGATTCCAAGTAAGGGAATTTTGTAAGTATATAGAGGTAGCTGCTCGTATTTTGTGGGTATATAGGGTGTTGTAAATTTGCATGATGGTTTGGAAAAGTGGTTGATGATGTATGTGAATAATTATGAGTACGTATATGAGTTGGTTTTGAAATGATTCTTGAAAAAGGGATAGTAAGGCTAATAATTTCATAAATCACTTGTTTGAATGTTTTCACAAAACCCAATACTTTGTTTTAAGCAAATGGTTGGATAGGCTGGCTATTGTTTGATTGATGTTGTGTAATAGCACATGAGAGGTGTTAAATATGTTTTTGAGATTGGTTTTGAATGTTCATGAGCCACCTATGTGGTTTATGTGAACTAAATCGTGCTAGAGCCTAGCTCGCACTGGGTATTGATGTTTTCATATGTTTGAAACGTGCTAGAGCTTAGCTCGCACTTTGACTTGAACTGTGGTGATGTTTTATAAACCGTACTGGAGCTTTTGCTCGTACCTGGATTGCGAGTGGATTCCTTATGCATATAACCGTACAGGGGCTATGCTCGTATGTGGTTTTCTTCATGTTTTATGCATAAATACCGTACTAGAGCGTTGCTCGTACGAAGTCATTTGTTTATGATGCATGAATTCGCGCTACAGCATAGCTCGCACAGATTTTCACACTATGGTATGTATGATGTCGTGGTAAGGGAAATACGGATTAGTGTTCAGGAAACCCAACAGGCCTAACAGACCTCTTGAGTGGGGTGAGGTGAGGGGCTTAGACCTGGTACTAATCCATTCAGGGAACCCAACGGGCCTAGCAGACCTTTTGAGTGAGGTGAGGGTGAGGGTGAGGGTCTAGAACCTGAATCAGGGAACCCAACAGGGGTGAGCAAGGCCATGAGGGGCTAGGACCTGGTATTAAGGGTACTCCCATGTGCACTTGAGACTATATAGAGGTTTCACTTGGTATGGGGTAGATAAGACCTACTGTAGGTACCCCCAACCATGTTATGGGTCTGCGGGGTACGATGTACCGTGTATATCACATGGAGTACGATGTACCGCGTGATTGAGATACTGATAAGAAAGTTTGGCGAAGAACTAACCCACTTTTGTTCTAGCATGATACCCCGCACACCGGGATCCGTGTGGTCCGGGATGATTTATGACATAGTTGGCCAACATAGTCTGTTGAGATATAGTGACCTATCTCCTTGCTTGATTTATATAATACTGACACGCCCAAAAGGTATTGTCCGCAAGTGCACGGGTCGTACAAGTAATAATGGGATTTGAGTCCCGAGTTATCGTTTCACAGAGAAGTTGACTAGCCTAATTAAGTACCGGTTAATCTTACCCTAAGTATATCCTAGCAAATTATGAAATTAAAGTTGGTGATCTAATAAGGCTAATTAGAAATACTGAAAACAATGAACATTAAAATAACGAAAATAAAACCGAGCTAAAAATACTTACAATGGTCCAAGCAATTAAGAGCAAATAACCTACAAAAGAAAATTAAAACAGTTAAAATGAATTAACGCAACTGAAATAAAATGCAAATATGAAAATAAAGCAATAAAATTAATTAAACTAAAATTTAAACAAACTTAAAACAAAAATGCATGTAATTAAACTAACTAATAAAAATGCAAATTAATTACAAAATTAACTACACATCTAAAAGTCTAAAATATTAAATCTAAATTAATCCTAATTATCACTAATTACTAATTTAACAATAAAAATTAACTAATGCATGGAAAATAATTTTTGGATTTTTCACTTTAAAATGAAAACTTAAAATGCATAAAATGAGTTAATCTAAATTATTTTAAGCACAACCCCTAATGCTAGAATAAAAATTACTTAGTAACCTAATTAAATCAAAGTTAAACTAATGAAACAAAGAAACTATGACTAACATGCACATTAAAAATTAACCAACTAAGCTAACTAATAAACTTGAAATTAATCTATCTAATAATGCATGTAAAATGAATTAAACTACTACAATAGACATTTGCCAAACATGGCCTTAGGCAATTACAAAACTACCAAAGTGGTCCCGACACTGTCACTATTCATTTATCTTCTTGCAAATTGGCATGCTCGGTTATGTCATCTGCTCAAGTCCTTCATATTTGCTCTCGGGCTGCTTCCAGAAATGCAAGTTCAGGCCTGTTGTCTTCTGCATCCATTCTGTCTGCTGCATGGGGCTGTTGTGCTCGACCTGACCAACTAGTAGAAAATATCGTCCTCCCCAAAATGGTCTGTTCAGGTGCTCTCGATGATCTCTATTTTTATCCGACTGCAGATGCTACTCACAATTCTGTACTGTGCTGCTATGGCCGTACTGCCCAGCTGCTTGTTCTTGGTCTGCTTCAGGTGCTGCCTCAACATCAGTCCTCTACTGCAATACCAGCAATACCAGCAATACCGTCCCGAGCTTGATCATTCACTACTCTCGGTTCTATCCTGCTCCAGATATTGCTCACTGTTTTATCCTCACTTTCGGCTCTGCAACATCAAGCCAAATAACTGCTTACTGCTATTCATGCTCCAATGTCACCTTTACCTATTCTTGATACCGAGAGCTTCCTAAAAAAATTTGTAAACAATGCAACCACTACACTGTGATGAGTAATAGTAAGATAAAAGAAAAACAGAGCTAAACTGAGAGAAAATGTGTAGTTATCTTGCTGCCATGACTTAAACTATGCTCCTTGAATTGCTTCTTTAATCTTTATACCGGACAATCAACCACAATCTTTTCACAATCCAGCAAGTAACAAACTACAATGAAGATGAAATAGAATGCAGTGAATGAACTATATGCAGGAAACATAAATAAATGCAGTAAACATGGAAGTCAAAATCTAACTATAATCAAGCACCGAATAAGGAAAAAACCCAGCAAATAATATCGAAACAAAGAAGATTAGAAAATGCAAAAAATTAAAACTAGTAAAAAGGGAATATATGAATATCGGTAAAGGCAGTAACTGTAAATTAAACAGAGGCTGGAGAAGGTTTTAACACAAAAGTAGAATCCCAGTGGTCTCGGTTTGCAATTGCATTCTCCGATCAAACCAATATTGTTTCACCAATTGAATGTTGTAAATCAATACCCAGATTAATCCCAACATATTAGATCGACAATAATGAAACAGAATATCATGATCCGCATTGATTATTAAAGCTTTGCAAATATAGCAAAACATGATCTGAATGGTGTGAAGAAAACTGGATTGGTAAATAATAGTTCTAAGCAATCGAGATATATGAATTTAAAAAGAAAAGATTTCCATAATCAATTCAATAGAACAGTAGAAAAAAAAGAAATATGAAAGCTAGAAGAAAAAGACTAATCGGCAGAATACTCAAAAGCAAAGAAAGTAAGGCTTTTAAAGTTAACCTAAAAAAAAAAACTATTCTACCCTATTTTTTTTTCACCCCCTACAATTGTCATCATTTTCTATTTATATACACATTTAGGGGTACAATTGTAATTTTTCCATCTTAGATGAGTTGGCATTGTTTGGCCACTTGTCTTCACACCATTGGCTCCTTGAAAAATAATATTTCCATGTCATCTGTCTTTTTGTCCAATTGGATGTGCTAGGCTCGTGTTGTCCGCGTGGTCCAATCTCGATTTTAGCTCAATTTCGGTTCATTTTCTATCGAAATATTCAAAATTCATCCGGATTTAATTTATCCGCAAATATGAGAATTTTAATTAAATAAAGGGGATAATTAACAAAATAAATCGGGGATTTAAATAATTAATTAGAAAATTAAGCACAAATAATTCTAAAAAAATGGAATTATCACACCCCCAAACTTGAGCTTTTGCTTGTCCTCAAGCAAAACAAAATAATTGTAAGAATGACAAGTACTAAACACAATAATTTCCCCAGTATTATCCTCAAAGAAAAAGTACAAACTATGAAATCAAAGAGTCATAATTATAAATCCAACACTCAGAATCATTCAATCATAAGTCCTAACCTAAATTGGACTCCTCGTGAGTGTGTGAAAAATGTCAAAGTCACTTCACAATACATTATCTGGATTAGATTATGCAAACACAGTGAATGTAAAGTCAATGACATGTGATCATTCCCATAAGTTTGCTTTTCACTTCTCTCTCCACTAATGTAGTCACACTTAACTAAAGATCAATAGGACTTCATTAAGCTTGTAATGTAAGGCTGGGGCTAAGGTATGATAAAGTCGATTTAGGTTTAATTACCCCTTAACATGCATTACTTTCAGGATTTTAATGTAAAAGCTCAAATTCCCCCAAACTTATTTATTTCACTAAATATTTTTTTTATTTTTGTATTTTTCTTCTTTCTTCTTTTTCTCTTTCTTTTTCTTTTCATCATTTTTTTTAACATTCACTATAACTAGATACCCATATGTACAAAGCTTAAAATGTATCCCAATGACTTTCATGCTTTCGGGGTAGGGGATAGGAACAAAGTATTTAAGCTAAGGAAAATTATAGGCAAGTGTATTTACAGAGAAAGACTTATTTTACCCAGATGGGTGACTAGGGATAAAGTATGTATAGGGATGGCTCGAAAGGCTCAAACGATCTAAAGATGGCCTAAATCATCTCCCTAATTAAGTGTGATCTAATATTTCACCTCGAGATTAGATCAAACAAATTCTAGAATATGATGCATAAAATCAATTGAACAAAATGCAATCCTATGTCCACATAAGCTTTCTCTAAATAAATATACAGATTCATGACATGACATGTGCATAAGATGAGGCAATCACAATAAAATTAAGACAAATTCCAGAATTCAACTTCATGCTTTTCTTATAATCATGCTTCTCATTCAATCAAAATCAGACTTAATCATGGGATCATATCATCGGAATATGGGAAAACTATATGCTAAGCACTAAATCATCCCAAAATCAAACAATTTAAGCTCATATTTTCGAAAAAAATTTGAAATTTTTTTCAATTTTGTCCAAATTTTTGAAAAATGCTCAAGTGATATCTCCTCCCCAAAACTTAAAGTGCACAGTGTCCTCAGTGTGTAGATAATATAAGAATTTAAGCTCAAGAACATAGTACTCCCCTATCTGATGTTGATGAACAACTGAAACTTTTATTGAAAGCGTAAAACTTAGAAAATAAACCTGTAAAATAAACAAAGAAAGAAACAACAGAAAAGAAAAGAACTATGTACAAAAAGTGAAAGAAAAATGAAGCTAAGTAGCAGGATCAGAAGTAGGAGGGTCAGCTAAAGTGGTCACAGAATACTGACGATCAAACCCTCCCCCAAAATAGTGTTTCAGTCTGCCCCCATTAACCTTAAAGGGTTGATTCAGGGTCTCATCCATAATTTCCATGGCTCCATGAGGGAATACTTGTGTAATGGTAAAAGGACCTGACCACCTAGACTTACGCTTTCCTGGAAACAGCTTCAAGCATGAATTAAACAACAAAACCTGCTAGCCTGGCTCGAAGTGTCTCTGCTTAATTTTCTTATCATGCCATCGCTTAGTCTTTTCCTTTTAGAGATTAGCATTCTCATATGCCTGCAACCTGAACTCATCTAACTGATCAAGCTGTAGCAGCCTCTTCTCCCCTGCTGCCTCTAAATTAAAATTCAGGTTCTTAATGGCCCAATAGGCCTTGTGTTTTAGCTCTACTGGTAGATGACAGGCTTTACCATAAACAAGTTGATAAGGGGACATTCCTAAAGGTGTCTTGAAGGTTGTCCTATAGGCCCAAAGTGCATCCTCTAACCTAATGGACCAGTCCTTCCTACTTGGGTTCACTGTTTTCTCTAATATCCCCTTAATTTCCCTATTGGACAACTCTACTTGGCCACTCGTCTGTGGGTGATAAGCAGTGGCTACCTTATGTTTGACCCCATATTTCTTTAACAGCCCATTAAAACTTCGATTGCAAAAGTGGGATCCTCCATCACTATTGATAGCCCTAGGTGTGCCAAATCGTGTGAAAATGTTCTTCTTTAAAAACCTTACTACCACCTTGGCATCATTAGTCGGTAAAGCTATCGCTTCAACCCATTTCGATACATAGTCCACAACCACTAGAATATAGAGATTACCATATGAAGGAACAAATGGTCCTATTAAATCAATGCCCCAGACATCAAAGAGTTCTACTTCTACAATATTAGTCAGAGGCATCTCATTTCTTTTGGAAATATTTCCTACCCTCTGACTCCTATCACATTTCAGCACAAAGTAGTGGGCATCCTTAAATAACATGGGCCAGTAATATCTAGATTGTAAAACCTTGGCTGCTGTCCTCTCTCTTCTAAAATTCCCTCAAAAATCAGAAGAATGACAATGTCTAAGTATATCCTTTACTTCTTCCATGGGAACACACCTTCTCAAAATCTGATCTTTACATTGCTCGTATAAAAAGGGTTCATCCCAAACATAATACTTGACATCACTCAAAAACTTTTTCCTTTGTTGGGCAGTCAAATTAGGTGGCATCACATTGCTTACAAGATAATTTTCAAAATCAGCATACCAAGGTAATCTGGAGTGCCCGAAAGTAAATAGCTGCTCATCAGGAAAGAATTCATTAATAGTTGTACCATCTTCTTTATGTCCACTCTCTAATCTAGATAAATGGTCAGCAACCCGATTCTCCGTACCTTTCCTGTCCCTAATCTCTAAGTCAAACTCCTGTAATAGGAGGATCCATCGAATCAGCCTCGGCTTTGCATCCTTCTTGGAGACTAAATACTTAATGGCAGCATGATCAGTATATACTACTACCTTAGTACCAATGAGATAGGAGCGAAACTTATCAAAAGTAAATACCACAGCTAACAGCTCCTTCTCAGTAGTAACATAGTTCATCTGGGCCTCATTAAGTGTTTTACTTGCGTAGTAAATAGCATAAAAGACTTTTCCTTTTCTTTGTCCTAGTACAGCTCCGACAACAAAATCACTTGCATCACACATAAGCTCAAAAGGTAAACTCCAATCTAGAGCTATGATTACAAGAGCTGTAACTAATTTTTCCTTCAAAGTCTTAAATGCTTCTAAGCATTTCTCATCAAAGCAAAACACAGTGTTTTTCTCAAGGAGATTACATAAAGGCTTAGTTATCTGAGAAAAATCCTTAATGAACCTTTTATAAAATCCCGCATGGCCCAGGAAACTTCGAATTCCTTTTACAGTGGTAGGGGGAGGTAACTTCTTAACAATTTCTACCTTAGCCTTATCCATTTCTATCCCCTAGCAGAGATTTTGTGCCCTAGCACTATGCCTTCTTTCACCATAAAGTGGCATTTCTCCCAATTAAGCACTAAGTTTGTTTCTTCACACTTCTTCAGCACTAGTGCTAAATTCTGCAAACATAAATCAAAGCTATCCCCAAATACTGAGAAATCGTCCATGAAAACCTCAAGAAAATCCTCCACCATATCATGGAATGTGTCCATCATGCAATGCTAGAATGTAGCAGGTGCATTGCATAGGCTAAAAGGCATTCTTCTAAAAGCAAAGGTCCCATAGGGACATGTGAAGGTTGTCTTTTCTTGGTCTTCTGGGGCTATAGCTATTTGATTGTACCCAGAGTATCCTTCCAGTAAACAATAGAATTCGTGACCAGCTAATCGATCTAACATTTGGTCAATAAAGGGTAAAGGGAAGTGGTCTTTCCTGGTGGCCTTGTTGAGTTTCCTATAATCCATACATACTCGCCAACCAGTGACAGTCCTAGTGGGGATGAGCTTATTATTTTCATTCTCGATCACTGTCATCCCTCCCTTTTTAGGGACACATTGTATTGGGCTCACCCAGGCACTGTCAGAAATGGGATAGATAATCCCTGCATCTAACCACTTAATGATCTCCTTCTTGACAACTTCTTTCATTACAGGGTTCAATCGACGCTGGTGCTCTATGGATGAC
The DNA here is from genome assembly GCA_033439115.1 of Firmiana major. Taxonomy (NCBI): domain Eukaryota; kingdom Viridiplantae; phylum Streptophyta; class Magnoliopsida; order Malvales; family Malvaceae; genus Firmiana; species Firmiana major. Next base: position 38,903,816 of record CM065909.1, read on the forward strand.
CTATACCCCTCTTCCAATAGTATCTTATGCATACAGATAGAGGAACTAATATCCTTAAGGTCAGAGATAGACTAGCCTATAGCCTTCTGATGCTCTTTTAACACTTGTAGTAATTTTGCTTCCTGATCACTGGAGAGAGTAACAGATACTATTACCGATCGTGTGGAGGATTCACCTAAGTAAGCATACCTAAGGTGTAAGGGTAAAGGTTTGAGTTCTAATGCTGGAGGATCTCTGGTGGATGGAAAGATATTTGAAACTGTAATAGATGAAGAGTCTAATGTCTCAAATTGGGTAATTTCCTCAAAAAGAGTGACCTCTAAAAACTGTAAAGTCTCATAGACCTCATCATCATCTTCACTATGCCCTCTAAGATCAACAGATTTCACTAAGGAGGCTTCTAAAAGGTTTAAAGGGTGTGTCTTGGAAAACTCCTCAGTGATGTCCTTATCCACTAAATCCATCCTAAAACAATCGTGAGAGTCATCCGGGAACCTTAGAGATTTGAACACATTAAACTTGACTTCATAATCTTGAACTCTCATTGCTAACTCCCCCTTTTGTACATCTATTAAAGTTCTACCAGTTGCTAGGAATGGCCTGCCTAGTATAATTGGGGCTTCCCTGTCTTCCTTCATGTCCAACACAATAAAATCTGCAGGGAAAAGAAACTTGTCCACTTTTACTAAGACCTCCTCAATGACCCCCTTCGGATATTTAATTGATCGATTAGCCAACTGGAGAGTCACTGTGGTGGGCTTGGCATCCCCTATTCCTAACTTCTGATAGATAGACAATGACATCAAATTTATACTAGCTCCTAAATTGCACAAGGATCTACCAAAGAATAAATTTCCAATAGTGCATGGTATGGTAAAGCTCCTTAGATCCTTGAGCTTGGGGGGTAATCTCCTCTGGATAATAGCGCTACATTCCTCAGTTAAGGCCACCGTCTCGTAATATTCCAATCTTCTTTTCCTAGAGAGGATGTCCTTCATAAATTTCACATAGCTTGGCATTTGCTCTAAGGCATCTGCGAATGGAATGTTGATGTGAAGTTTCTTAGAAACTTTAAGGAATTTTGCAAATTGTTGGTCCAGTTTTTTATTTTGAAATCTCTGAGGAAAAGGGACTGGTGGTCTAATAGGAGGAGAAACGTTATTGCTACTGTCATTGCCTGATCTAGACCAGTGTACCACCATCCAACATACATTCTTCAATCACTCGAGCATCACAGCATGAAGCAATGAACCAACAAACAACCAAATACAGAAAATCATAGGTGAACAATAAGTAGAAAATGAAAACAGAGCATAACAGAGGCTGAATTTGTGGCTCTCGATTATGGCTTCTTTGTTGCTCTCGGATTAGCCATTGAACAACCTCTCTCGGTTCTGAATGTAAACATCTCCAAACAAGTAGAAACTAAGAAGAAGATGCTGAAATTTTCACTAAGACACAATATAATCGAGAGCTATAAAAAATACAAGTTTGTCAAAAATAAAAATAAAACATAAGCACATAGATCATACCGAGAGCTACCACTAGGAATTAAGAAATATGAATAAGCAGTAGAAAATCAAGAAAGAAAATCGAAATAGGAAGCAAACCGAGAGAAATTGAAACAGAAAAAGGGAGGATCAAAACAGTACCGAATTGGAGAATCGTAACTAAACTATTGAATCATTAACTAAAGAAAAATATAGCAAAGTGGATGAAGAAGGACCCACTTATCACTCAGTATCTTCCTCTCTGCTCAAACCCGATCCACAATGAAGAATGTAAAAAAATAAAAGAAATCGAAACTAGGAAGGAAACCGAGAGAAACAAAATAAAAATAATAACTTTAAATTAAAACTTAAACAGTAAAATAACAATGAATGGAAACTGAATAAATCCTAGAAGAAAATGGACAATGGTGGCTGTTGTCACCAACCGAAAAACATAAAAGAAAGCCTAAGGAAAATAAAACCTAAAATAAATGTTTAACCTAAAAAAAACTAAAAGTTACCCCTTTTTCAATTGCCATCTTTTTCTATTTATACACATATTTAGGGGTACAATTGTAATTTTTCCATCCTAGATGAGTTGGCATTGTGTGGCCACTTGTCTTCACACCATTGGCTCCTTGAACAATAATATTTCCATGCCATCTGTCTTTTTGTCCAATTGGATGTGCTAGGCTCGTGTTGTCCGCGTGGTCCAATCTCGATTTTAGCCCAATTTCGATCTATTTTCTACCGAAATATTCAAAATTCATCTGGATTTAATTTATCTGCAAACATGGGAATTTTACTTAAATAAAGGTGATAATTAACAAAATAAATTGGGGATTTAACTAATTAATTAGGAAATTAAGCACAAATAATTCTAAAAATATAGAATTATCAAATACCACATGGTTTTGAATACTTGAGTGTGACTTTGACTATCCAGGGTAGACCCGAGGGAGGGGTCAAGCCTTGTGGGATTTTAAATTGTGAAATGATAATGAGGTTTGTGATTGAGAATTGACTTTGATGGGATTTTACGTATTTGAGAAAGGGATGCGATTTAAAAAGGAGGTTTCTTACATGAATTGCCATTTTTATGAGTTTAATGAGAATGAGCATGAGATGTTTTCATGTGTTGATATTCCATATTTTATATGCCAATCTTACATGATTTTGATACATGATATATATGTATACTCATATGGCATAGTTTTAATTCCTCATGCTCCTATTATAAAAGATTTATGAATAACATTATCAGCATGTAGATAGAGTAGTTATCTACCATGCTTGCATTATTGCCTTACTGAGCATGTGGTTGCTCATCCCTCTCTATTTCCCCCTCCTACTGAGCGTACATAGTGGCCCAGTGAGGACTGAGGCGTTGTATTTTGGATATCTACTGCCATCCATCTCTAAGAGGTATACACATGAAGATTCTTTTAGTATCTAAACAATTGTAAAAGCACAGTAGTCTTTTGAGTTGTAATTATGGGGGATGTAGATGTCAGTAATCATATTTTATATAAATGAATGATTGACATTCAAATGTATGATATCACTTTTATTAACTGAGAATGAATATTGCAAGTGGATTATTATTGACTCATAGCCCAATAGTGTAGTGGTAAGTTTGTTCACGACCGAGTGGGAAAGGAATAAACGCGAAAAAATATAGTGATTTTCGATTAAAAAGAATGAAATGGGTCGTGACAGAGATTAGTATCAGAGCTGTGTTGGCCTGATGTGAGTTAGTAATAAAACGTAGGAAAGTACATCCCCATATTACTGTGCTTTTGTTTAGATATAACTGTGCATACCGTGATGGATTGAGTTTAATAAATGATTTTAATACAGGAAGTTAAGCATTATGCCAATTACGTACCAAGGTAGATGGGCGAGAGCACGTGCTAGAGGTCGTAGAAGTAGGCCTGGGAGCTGTGCGGAGCCACAGACTGATCCGACTCCACAGAACCCTACTGAGAGATTAGGGGATACTGAGGCTTGCTTCGCTAGGATAGAGCAGAGTATTGAGAACTTGATGGAGATAGTCACACAGGCATTAGGTGTCGGAGATAGTCGAGGTCCCACAACACAGCCTACAACTGGACAGGCAGCTGTAGAGGTGGAGAGACCTTAGACTGCAGAGACAGCTACAGTTACACCACCTCCAGTCTAGGATACAACTTCTCCTATCGCTCCATAGCATAACGGTAGTGAGTTGGGTTATGATTGCGACTTAAGCAGGGTGTTAGAGTTCCAAGCGTTGAAACCTCCAGTGTTCAGAGGGGTGAAGGACTCGGTTATCACGGAGGACTGGGTGTATGAGATGGAGAAACTGTATAAGTTTTTTCGATGTACTTCAGCTGAGAAGGTTGCCTTTGCAGTGTTAACGCTGAAAGGTGAGGCAGAGCCTTGTTGGAGATCCATCGAAGTTATTTTGAGGGCCAGACACCCCGAGATCTCATGGGAAATATTTTTCGAGGCCTTTAGGACGCAATACATCCCAGCCATCGCATAGAGGAAATTACGGATGGAATTTATGAATCTGGTTTAAGGGAACTATATTGTGGACGAGTATGAGAACAAGTTCATGTCTTTGGTGAGATATGACCCAAACACGATAGGTAGTAAGGCCTGGAAGATTCAGAAGTTCGTTGATGGGTTGAGGTTGGCCATCCGAACTAAGCTAACCCCATTTGACATTCAGAATTATGAGGAGGCGGTACATAAGGCTCAGTTATACGAGCAAGATTTTGAGAAGAATGCCTCTAAGCTGGGGAAGATTAATGTTAGAAGAGACAGAGACCGAAAGAGATCCGAGATGGATAGAGTGGCCAAGAGGGGAGGCTAGAGGTTTTTTGAGAAGAGACCTAAGATCGAGGAGGTGCAGGAGAGAGCTGTTAGACCTTCCGTGTACCCGGCTTTGATCGTACCGAGGGGTATGGTTATTGGAGGACCACAACCTACTACTGACCAGTGTAGGAGATGTGGGAGATACCATGGGACTAGACCATGTCAGATACCCCATGTATCATGTTTTAGGTGTGGGAGGCCCAGACATATTTCGAGGTACTGTACTGAGATAATTGAGACTGCCCCACAGAAGGGCAAGGAGCCAGAGAGAGCTCCAGTTGAGACAGCTACCCATAGGAGGAGGGCTACAGCTGAGGAAAAAGGGAAACAGACAGTGGGTGTGAGCAGAGTAAAAGTACATGCACTAGATCAGGACACCGCAGATGCTTCGACGGATGTGATTAAAGGTACCATCCTAATCTTTGATTTCGAAGCATTGGTATTGTTTGATCCCAGTGCCACGCATCCCTTTATATCACCTTCCTTTGCACATAAATTAATGAAGCATGTGAAACCAACATTGTTGGATAAAATGTTGATAATTTCCACACCCATGAATGATAATCAATTGACTGAGCATGTATGTAGAGATTGTAAGTTAAAGATAGAGGGAAAGGAAATGATAGCCAATTTGATTTTATTGAACATGAATGATTTTGATGTAATATTGGGAATGGATTGGTTGGCTACCAATCGTGTTGTTATCGATTGCCATGCTAAGACACTGATGTTTTCATGATTAGACAATCTTATTGTAAACTTTGATGAAAAGAATTGATATGAAAAGAATATGTTTTTTTTTTAAATGAAAGAGTATAATCCTAATATATGATATTTGAGAGATGAATTTACTATTTATTTTGAATGTGGATGTGATGACTTGTGATACTAACGGTAGAAAGGATAATATGAAGGGTTCATTGCCTACGTGGTCTATATAGATGAGGCACACCCAAAATTGAGGGACATACCCGTGATTATGGATTATCCTGATGTCTTTTCGGATGAATTACCAAGACTACCACCTGAAAGGGAAATGAAATTTTGCATAGGGTTAGTGCCTGGTACAGAGTTGATATCAAAACCACCATATAGAATGGCTCCGATTGAGTTGGAAAAGCTAAAGAAACAACTGCAAGAATTACTGGAGAAAGGGTTTATTAGGCCGAGTGTCTCACCGTAGGGAGCTCCAGTTCTACTTGTAAGGAAGAAGGATGGAAGCCTCCGACTATGTATAGACTATCGGGTTGTTGAATAAGGCCACCATTAAGAACAAGTACCCCTTTCCACGGATAGATGATTTACTGGATCAGCTCCAGGGAGCCCAAGTATTTTCTAAGATAGATCTGCGGTCATGGTATCATCAGTTGAGGATCAAGAGTGGAGATGTACCCAAGACAGCATTTCATACCCGTTATGGCCACTACGAGTTTTTGGTGATACCATTCGGATTGACGAATACTCCCGCAGCATTTATGGCATTGATGAATGATGTGTTTAAGCCATACCTGGATAAGTTTGTAATTGTATTTATAGATGATATTTTGGTTTATTCTAAGTCCAGGGAAGATCATGAGGAGCATTTGAGGATAGTTCTGCAGATCCTCGAAGAGAAAGAGTTGTATACCAAGCTCAGCAAGTGTAACTTTTGGTTAGATCAGATCTCATTTCTAGGCCATGTTGTGTCGAAGGATGGGGTATCAGTGGATCCATCCAAGATAGAGACAGTTGTAAAGTGGGAACAGCCTAAGACAGTTACGAAGATCAAAAGTTTCTTGGGATTAGCAGGTTATTATCAGAGATTTGTAGAGGGTTTCTCTAGACTAGCTGCTCCGTTGACACGCCTCGCATGAAAATATATTAAGTTTGTATGGGATGAGGCATGTGAGAGGAGTTTTGAGGAGCTTAAGCGTCAATTGACCACTGCTCCGGTTCTCACCATTCCTACCAGCTCAAGAGGTTTCATGATTTATACAGAGGCATCACACTAGGGACTGGGCTGTGTATTGATGCAGGATGGGAAGGTAGTTGCCTATGGATCTAGACAGTTGAAAGATCATGAGAGGAACTACCCGACACATGATTTAGAGTTAGCGACCGTGGTGTTTGCTTTGAAAATATGGTGCCACTACCTTTATGGTGAGAAATTTCAGGTGTTCACAGATCATAAGAGCCTTAAGTACCTGTTCTCACAGAAAGAACTGAATATGAGATAGAGGAGATGGCTCAAACTCTTGAAGGACTACGATTGTGAAATCATATACCACCCGAGTTAGGCAAATGTAGTTGTCGATGCTTTGAGTAGAAAGAACCTTGGGTTGGCATCTTATATGATGGTTCGGGAGCATGAATTGTTGGAACACTTTGCAAACCTCAGTTTGGATGTAACCCCACCTGGATCGGAGAGATTGGATATCATGGCTAGTATGAGATTAGAGCCAGAGTTGATTGGCCGTATTCGGCAGGCCCAGTAGAGCGATAGACAGTGCATCGATTGGCTGAGGTAGATACAGACAGGTGTGGGTATTGATTTTGAGCTGAGTGCTGATGGGTTATTGAGGTCCAGGGGTAGAGTATGTGTTCCCGAGGATCCTGAGATCAGGAAGTATACGATACATTTGGGGAGTACTAAGATGTATCAAAACCTTCAGAAGGTTTATTGGTGGTCTAGAATGAAAAGAGACATGGCTGAATATGTCGCTAAGTGTCTTGTTTGTCAGCAAGTGAAGGTGGAACATCAGAAGCCTGCAGGATTATTGCAACCTCTACCGATACCGACATGAAAGTGGGAGTATGTCACCATGGATTTTGTGATGGGGTTGCCGAGGACCCGCAGAGGTCATGATGCCATATGGGTTATTATGGACCGGTTGACTAAGTCCGCCCATTTTTTGGCTATGATAGCTACCGATACATTGAGTTATTTGGCGAACCTGTATATTCGAGAGATAGTACAGCTATATGGTGTTCCAGTGAGCGTTGTTTATGATAGGGATGCTCGCTTCACTTCCCATTTCTGGGAACATTTTCAAGAAGCGTTGGGGACCCGACTGAGTTTTAGCATCGTTTTTCATCATCAGATAGATTGGCAGTCAGAGAGGACTATACAGACCCTTGAGGATATGTTGAGAGCCTGTGTGTTGAATTTTGGAGGCTCTTAGGATGATCACCTGCAGTTAGCCGAGTTCGCCTATAATAAGAGCTATCATGCGAGTATCGGGATGGTACCCTATGAGGCACTATATGGACGCAAGTTTAAATCCCCCATTAGATGGGAAGAGGTTGGTGACAGATAGATTTTTGTTTCGGACTTAGTGCAGCAGGTATCTGAGGACGTCTAAATGATATGAGAGAGATTACAGATAGCTCAGAGCCAGCAAAAGAGTTATGCTGACAAGAGACGAAGACCACTAGAGTTTGATATGGGTGAGTCAGTATTTCTAAGAGTTTCACCATCGAATGGTATTATGAGATTAGGTAAGAAGGGCAAGTTGAGCCCTAGATATATCAGACCTTTCGAGATTTTGGAGAGAGTGGGAGATAAGGCATATAAGTTAGCGTTGCCACCAGATTTGGCAAATGTTCACAACATCTTCCACGTCTCTATGCTTCGAAAGTATCACCCAGACCCGGTACATGTGATAAGATATGAGTCGTTGGAGCTAGATGAGAGTATGGCATATATGGATAAGGCGGTTTGGATATTAGACAGAAAGAGAAGGTGTTACGGAATAAGACAATTCCCTTGGTAAAAGTTCTTTGGCAACATCACACGGTGGGAGAGGCCACATGGGAATTAGAGACTTTGATACGGGAAAGGTACCCCCAACTTTTTAAAGAGTAACTTGGTTCTAATTTGGAGGACCAAATTCCTTGAAGGAGGGGAGGATTGTAAGACCCGTTTTTCATGAGTAACTTTATGGATTCATAAGTGTGGTAATGTACTCATAATGTAAAGTACAATTGATGTAAAGTCTATAAATGTAATGTGCATACGTGTAATATGATTTTGTAATGTACACACAAGTTCCATTTTATATGAATATGAAGAAATTAACTTTTATAAGTGATGAATGTGATGGGAACTCAAAATGAGTAGTGTGGTGAAATGGAATGAAATTGAACTTCCATTTAGCTTGGTATGATATACCTTTGGCTATACAAAGAATACACACAAGATTTAATGTGTATAAGGTATGAATGGATGCTATTTTCAAGTCTTAAAGGTGGTTGGATGAGAATTGACTATGGCAGCAAATTAAGAATGTTTGGGTGTGAGTTACTGGAGAAAAACTACAGAAAATCTAGAAAATATGAAGGCCATATCGATCTCCTAGGATGAGAGATTGATCTGGAAGAGCTATAACACTCTCATTTGAGTAATGGAATAGAGCAGATCGATCTCCAATGGGGCCAGGTCGATCTCCTTAACATTTTGTAATGAAAAGATCGATCCTCAAGCATACAGATCGATCTCCTTAGCTCTCTGTTTGGAGCAGATCGATCTCAAGTTTCAACAGATCGATCTCATGCATGAAAATTTCATGAATAAGAGGAATTTAATGGGACTATATCGATCTCCTCTTAGTGCAGATCGATCTCATCAAGTGATTTCTATAAAAGGAGCAGTGAAATCTGTAATTTTTTGGGAAACAACAACACCTTTCCATTTCCAATCTAAAACCTAGATTTTTCTCTCTAAAATCCACCCATTCCAGTAAGATTTGAAGGGAGGCCATTAGACACAAAGTTGTTCATCTTGTGGAAGAGAACAACATAGTTGAAACCCAAAACCTCATTGTTGGTATTGAAGGAGCAAGGAGCATTTCCTTGTTGACGCAAGAAGAAAAACTAGATTGGTAAGTTTCTAATGCTCCAACTTAAGCACATTGGTTTGTTTATTGATCTTAGAGTTGATTTGCATGAGTATTGTTAGTTGAAACCATCTAAGTAGTATTGGAACTAATGTGACCTAGATAATGGAATGAATCTAGTGTGAGAAAGTGTAATTTGGATGAATTGATGATTATGGGACATGTTAAGTTGTTAATGGAATAATGTGGATGATTTGAAGTGGGTAAATGAAGCTACATTGTAGATTAAGTGAAATTATGGAGATGAGTATGTAATTTGTTGATAAATGCCATAGTGAGGAAAATTGATGAAAAAGGAACACTGTGAGCTCAATATCGATTTGTTATCAATTGTGTATGAATAAATAAGCCTAAAGGAATCCATAGATTCAAGACATGAATAGAGAGATGAAACGAGGCCTTATAAGAGATGATAGAAGCTATAGAGTGAATTGACTATAGCAAAACCCAAAGGTTGCATGTAATAGACTAAAATAATGTAAAATGCGATTATGTGCAGTTTCAGAGAGTTCATTGGAGACATAATCGAACTATGCACACGTAAGCAGCTTTAAGGAAATGGAATCACACGTCGCGATTCTAGGTATGAGAATTTTTTAAGTATATAGAGGTAGCTACTCGAATTTTGTGGGTATATAGGGTGTTGTAAATTTGCATGGTGGTTTGGAAAAGTGGTTGATGATCTATGTGAATAATTATGAGTATGTATTCGATTTGGTTCTGAAATGATTCTTGAAAAAGGGATAGTAAGGCTAATAATTGCATAAATCACTTGTTTGAATGTTCACAAAACCCAATACTTTGTTTTAAGCAAATGGTTGGATATGCTGGCTATTGTTTGATTGATGTTGTGTAATAGCACATGAGAGGTGCTAAATATGTTTTTGAGATTCGTTTGGAATGTTCATGAGCTGCTTATCAGGTTTATGTGAACTAAACTATGCTGGAGCCTAGCTCGCATCGGGTATTGATGTTTTCATTTGTTTGAAACGTGCTGGAGCTTAGCTCGCACTTTGACTTGAACTGCGGTGATGTTTTATAAATCATACTAAAGTTTTTGCTCGTACGTGGATTTCGAGTGGATTCCTTATGCATATAACCGTATTGGGGCTATGCTCATACGTGGTTTTCTTCATGTTTTATTCATAAATACCGTACTAGAGCGTTGCTTGTATGAAGTGATTTGTTTATGATGCATGAATTTGTGCTAGAGCATAGCTCGCGCAGATTTTCACAGTATGGTTTGTCTAATGTTGTGGTGAGGGAAATACGGATTGGGATTCAGGGAACCTAACAGGCCTAACAGACCTCTTGAGTAGGGTGAGGGTGAGGGGCTAGGACCTGGTACTAATCCATTTAGGGAACCCAACAGACCTAACAGACCTCTTGAGTGAGGTGAGGGTAAGGGGCTAGGACCTGAATCAGGGAACCCAACAGAGGCGAGCAAGGCCATGAGGGGCTAGGACCTGGTATTAAGAGTACTCCCTCGTGCACTCGAGACTATATAGAGGTTTCACTCGATATGGGGTAGATAAGACCTATTGCAGGCACCCCTAACCATGTTATGGGTTCGCGGAGTACGATATACCATGAATATCAAATGTAGTACGATGTACCATGTGGTTGAGATACTGATGAGAAAGTCTGGTGAAGAACTAACCCACCTTCGTTCCAGCTTGATACCCTACACATCGGGATCTGTGTGGTCTGGGATGATTTATAACATAGTTGGCCAACATATTCTATTGAGATATAGTGACCTGTCTCCTTACTTGATTTATATAATACCACATGGTTTTGAATACTTGAGTGTGACTTTGACTATCTAAGGTAGACCTGAGGGAGGGGTCGAGCCTTGTGGGATTTTAAATTGTGAAATGATAATGAGGTTTGTGATTGAGAATTGACTTTGATAGGATTTTACGTATTTGAGAAAGAGATGCGATTTAAAAATGAGGTTTCTTAGATGAATTGCCCTTTTTATGAGTTTAATGAGAATGAGCATGAGATGTTTTCACATGTTGATATTCCATGTTTTATATGCCAATCTTACATGATTTTGATACATGATATATATGTATACTCATATGGCATAGTTTTAATTCCTCATGCTCCTATTATAAAAGATTTATGCATAACATTATCAGCATGTAGATAGAGTAGTTATGTACCATGCTTGCATTATTGCCTTATTGAGCGTGTGGTTGCTCATCCCTCTCTATTTTCCCCCTCCTACAGAGCGTACATAGTGGCCCAGTGGGGACTGAGGCGTTGTATTTTGGATATCCGCTGCCATCCATCGCTAAGAGGTATACATATGAAATTCTTTTTGTATCTAAACAATTGTAAAAGTACAGTAGCCTTTTGAGTTGTAATTACGGGGGATGTAGACGTCAGTAATCATATTTTGTATAAATGAATGATTGACATTCAAATGTATGACATCACTTTTATTAACTGAGAATGGATATTGCGAGTGGATTATTTTTTACTCACAGCCCAACAGTATAGTGGTAAGTTTGTTCTCGACCGAGTGGGGAAAGGAATAAACGCGAAACATTTATAGTGATTTTCGGTTAAAAAGAATGAAATGGGTCATGACATTTTAACTTCAAACTTATCAACTTAATAGTTTAGAAACTTGTTAAAGTCTCTAGTTAACACAATGCAACTTATCAAATTGCCAAATTTCCACACTTTTACAGTATTCTACTAAACCGAGCTATAAACCGAACTTCTCGGTGTTAAACTAACATTTCACAACACATAACATAATCAAATTTCATATTCTCCATAACAACCAAGGGCTGGTCGAAATCCAAGCATACTCTAGGAATTATTTCTTCAAATTCTACTTTAGTAAAAATCATCTAAAAGTATTAAACATCAACATATATCTAAATTATCATCTTCCATCAACTTTCTCACCTTACTGACCAGCTTTGACCTCACTTTCTTTCTCCAAAAATGTTCCTTAGCTATAGATATACATGTGTACAATTTAGAATCATCTCAAACAAGCTTAAAACTAACCAAGAAATCAAAAACTCAAAGTTTCTCTTCCCTCTGAAACATGGTAGATTTTGCCCTTGTTCTTTTCTCTTGGTTTTCACCCACAAATTAACTTATTTGAGGCTAAATGTTTTCAAGGTGTTAGAGGACTTAAGAAGGAAGATTTTGTTTATTTGGTCGACTTCTAAAAAAGGCTAGAAGGTGGCCAAAAAAATTCCATAATCTGAGTTACTCTAGGACGCGTATGGTAACTTGTAAAGGGAGGACCAGTTTCATGTTTGGTCGGTTTTGGATGAACTTTACGTTTCCAGAAAGTGTTTTCAGTATAATTTAACCTGGAAAAATGATTAGACTCAAAATCCTTCTTGAACCCCTTCAAATTGGGCCTTTTTTTGCCTACAGTGTGCTAGGCTTGGGCTGCCAGCTACCCTGTTTTTCGAAAATCTCTAAAAATTATTTCCAGCCCATTTTCTTCCAATTTTCCACCACTCATGTGTTATACTAAGTCCCTAGTATGTTCCATAAAAATTTGGGGCCTACTTGTGTAAGAACATTTTCACGTTTGGGCCCGTTTTACTCGATTTAGTCTTTACCGATAAAAAATTCTTTAAAGTTTTCAGTTTATTTTAAAAGTGAATTTAATCGCCGAAACCTCAATATTTCCACTTAATTCTAATTTTCCAAGTCAAATATACCTTATATTAGTTTCCTATGGCCTCAGAATAATTTTTACGAATTTATGAAATTTATGTCGAATTTATTTCATTTACTAGGCCTAATTTCTCGGTTTAGTGCTAACTCAAGATTTACCAATTGATTTCACTCCAATCACTTTAGTTTTACCTTCCATCCATAAAATCATGTTTATATGTCACGCCCCTCTTTCAGTGACTTAACTTACCATTAACAGTTGGACAGTGAGTCAACACGATGGCTCTAGCACGGTTTTACTCATCACACAGAAAACATCATAAAACCACGTGCGAGCAACTCACCGTAAGTTCACATAGCAATGCCTAAGGCCTCTAGCACGGTTTTACTTATCAAATAACAAACATCATAAAAACCTCGTGCGAGCAACTCAGCATAACATCACATAGCAATACCTAAGGCCTCTAGCATGGTTTTACTTATCACATGATAACATCACAAAACCACGTGCGAGCAACTCAACGTAATATCACATAGCATTACCTAAGGCTTCTAGCACGATTTTGCTTAAAATCACTTTAAGTCAAGAAAGTTACATGCCAGCATAGCCAGAGTAAGATCACTTAGCAGTACTCGATGGATCTAGCATGATTTCCAAAGTGCGAGCTCTCTAGTGTATCAAACACGGTTTTATCTCATCACACAGAAAGCTCATAAAACCACGTGTAAGCAACTCAACGTAAGATCACATAGCATTACCCGAGGCCTCTAGCATGGTTTCGCTTACAATCACTTTAAGTCAATGAAGTTACATGCGAGCATAGTCATAGTAAGATCACTTAGTAGTACTCGATTGCTCTAGTATGGTTTCCAAAATCTAGTGTAAGCTCTCTAGTGTATCACCCAGCACTCAGCTCTAGCACTATTTGCTTTCTAAAAACCCTTTTAAAATGATGTGCGAGCAAGGTTGGTAAATCTACTGTTACCATATTGGCTCTAGCACAAGTTCACACAGAAATCCGATAGACGACTCCAATCAGGTGAAAAAGTATCCCATACCAAATTCACTTGGACAAATCACAAAGTATGAGTGAGAGGGAACATTTCCTTTCAATCACTCGTTACATGCTTTTCGCTTAATAAAACATGCAGTTTTATGGTAATCATTAAATTAGGAGCCAGTCTATTATTACTCTTTCTCAAAACACTTACAAGACATCTTTTCACAAAAAAGACATTGAAGGCAAGCAATTATGCACATAAGTTTCTTCTTATAGCTTGATTTTCACGTAGATATTTCAATATCTAAATACACTATAGTATTTATTTACACACAGAAGATAAGAAATATATGTATAGCTATCTCTAATAGCTCGCATAAATCCCTTACCTCGAATAACGCTCAAATCACATTCCTTTGATTTTGAATGCTCATGATCCGGTTTAATCGGCTCCAATTTTATCTCTAGGAGTTGCAATTAGTTACTACTCACATCAGTATACTTTAATATACTTTATTCTCACCTGCATGAAGTTAAATTCTATGCATTAGGTCTTTTACACCCATTCAGCCTCATTACATCTTATTGGACCTTAATCTCTCTTAAGTCCATTTCGATTATACAATTCATTTCTCGAGAATCTATTAGACTTATCAGGTCTATTGATTCGAATTGAACCAGTATTAAACTCACAATGCCTCAAGTTCATCATTTTCTTTCACTATGGCATTTCATCATACATCTCATATGCCTATTTTCAATCATTATCTATTTCACCATATCTATATCTTTAAATCATCATCAAATCTATGCCCAATTAACTTTCTCTCACTTTATCACATTAAGATCATTTTAGATCATGGAGGATTTAACATGTTCTAGGGTGTTTTCAGCCAACAATACATACACTAATAATATACTTGAAGTTGGTGTATTGAAATCTTACCTACCTTGACTTTTTCTTTTTTTACCAAATTTGGGGAAAATCACTTTGCTCCTTCAATCCATAATTTTAGCCTCTAGTTTTCAATTATGTTGTTCTCCTCCTCACAAGGAACAACTTTGCTGAAATTAATCTCTCAAATTTGATTGAAAGGTGATGATTTTTAGAGTGAGAAAGCTAGGTCTCACTTCACTGTAATGGAGAAATTTACTGTTTTCGGGAAAGTGAACTCAGCTGTCGGGCTTTTATAGAATTTACCTCATGAGATAGATCTCCTAGTGGTGAGAGATCGATCTGCCTTTTGTTTGAACTCTTTCAGAATTCAATATGTAGAAGGTGGGATCAATCTGCTCATAAGATGGGATCGATTTGCTCTTGACAGAATCGAATGGAGATTGATCTGCACTTGGGAATGGATCGATCTTGGCCAGGCAGAATCACTTGGAGATCGATTTGGCTTTGAGAAGAGATCGATCTTTGCTAGCCAGAATCCTTTAGAGATCGATCTGTCTTTGGGAAAGGATCGATCCTGGCTAGGCAAAAGCATATTGAGATCGATCTGCTTGTATGAGAGATCGATCTCCCCTTGCTCTAGGATCATCTCCCCTTGCTCTGTAGCATTCCAACTGCAATTTTCCCAGATTTTCAAAGGTAAGTTCGCATTCACTTGCTTCACTACTCATTTTGCATTTCGTTCACACTTAGAACTTAAAAATATTTGTTTCTTATGATTCATATATAATGTAATTTGTCTGTACATCACATAATCATAAAGAATACATATAAATTTACGGGCCTTACATTGCTCCCCTCCTTCAAGAAATTAGGTCCTCCAAATTAGAACCAAGTTATTCCTAAAAAAGTCGGGGGTACTTTTCCCGTATCAGGCTCTCTAACTCCCAAGTAGCCTCTTCTGAATTGTGGTGCTGCGATAGAACTTTAACAAGCGAAATCGTCTTATTCTGTAACACTTTTTCCTTCCTATCCAGTATCTGGATCAGCCTCTCTACATATGACAGATCATCCTTGAGATCTAATGGCTCAAACCGAATCACATGAGTCAGATCTGGATCGGTCTGTCCGCATGCACCAGTACCACATCCTGGGGAAAGTGCTCCTGCTCCAGGTGCTGCTTTTGTACCATTGTCCAGGTCTGTTCCTGCTGGTTAGTGCTGTCTACAAGCGTTGCTCAAAGTTGTTGTCCAGGTGCTACAAGTGATCATGTCGTATGTTTCATTGGCTCTGCAACTAAGTACTGCTCCAGGTCGGTCACCAGCTGCTTCACGCACTGTATTGTACTAGCTTTTCATGTCCTGCGGCCACCCCAAGACAGCTTCACATATCAGTCGCATCAGTCACGCCAAATGCAAACTAATAGCCCTTCACCATCCCTGCACTGCTTTAGCCTGCAGCACACGTTCAACAATAGATTCTGCCACAACACTAACACTAATTTTAAACATCAGTCCAGTACAAGCACCTATTGCACATAAAACAACAGTAAAATCATGAGCAAAACTAGTTTAAGAAAATTAATTGTTATGCAAAACAGTGAAGACGAACTACAACCAAACACAACCGAGGGAAATTTTTAAGTGTAAAAAAATGAGAGTCCAACGTGGTTGAAGAAAATGCAGTGATAATAAGTTAACTTTAACCTGGATTTTGAAGAGAAATATAAAGAGAACAAAGCATAAAATACAAAGAAACTATGACACAGTAACTCTACTTAGAAACAGAACATGAAAATAAGGAAGATGGCGATCAGAAATATATTTGAGTGACTAAAACCGGATAACCATATGCAGAGAGATAGGAAGAGATACGGCTACCAGTGACCAGCCCAGCTTTCCTGCACAGTAAGCTCGACAACCGTTACTACCCCGACTGTCCAGCATCCTTCTTTCACGTTGTTATGGTTTTCCCACTATAACAATAACTGCTGGGAGGTGTTCAAACACGCACACACTAGCTTCTTACTCCAGACAACAACAACTTCAGCTCTACAATCCGTTCAGCTGGCCAACAAATGGGAGAAGCAACCGCAAATCTACCCAGCAACACTCCTGC
The DNA here is from genome assembly GCA_033439115.1 of Firmiana major. Taxonomy (NCBI): domain Eukaryota; kingdom Viridiplantae; phylum Streptophyta; class Magnoliopsida; order Malvales; family Malvaceae; genus Firmiana; species Firmiana major. The sequence continues at coordinate 38,920,716 of CM065909.1, forward strand.
ATAAATGAACAGTACGAGGGCAATAAAACAGAGTGAAACAAAGGTGGCTACTGGATGCTAAAAAAAAAAAAACTAATCCTCAACATTATTAAGGAAAATAGGACATGCATCTAATGTAAACTACATCAGTTAATGAAGATAGAAAATACAACTGGACTAAAACCGAGAATTAAAATCATGGTTGCCTACTCTTGCTTTTACCCGACTCACTTTTCTCAAAAATTTACATCAACTATTTTAATCATAATGGAAGTGAAAACAAAAGGATGACCAAGTAGTTAGGAACGCAGCAGAGCAAAGAAGGGGATGTTTAATCGCTGTCACCAGTCACGCCCCTGACTCTACCCGAAAACAAAGTTTCTCCGAGCAACAACAATAGCAACTCACAGTGATGAGTAGTGCAGTTAATGACTAGCAAAATAAAAATGAAATGGGCAACTGAACTGAGATTTAAAACATAGCAAAGAGTAGAATTATAGCATTCATTTGCACACAACAGGTAAGAAACATATGTATAGCTATCTCTAATAGCTTGCATAAATCTCTTAACTCGAATCACGCTCGAATCGCTTTCCTTAGTTTCCAATGCTCGTGATCCGATCTTATCGCTCCAATTATGTCTCCAGGAGCTACAATGGTTTACAATTCTCATTAGTATACTTCAATAGGCTTTATTTTCACTTGTATGAAGTTTAATTCAATGCATTCGACCATTTTACACCAATTTGGCCTCGTGATGTCTTATTGGACTTTACTCTCCCTTATGTCCATTTCGATCGTTCTATTCGTTTCTTGAGAATCCATTAGACTCCTCAAGTCTACAGATTCATATTGAACCGGCATAATCTCACAATGCCTTAAGTTCATTATTTTCTCTCTCTATGGCATTTTATCAAACACCTCTTATGCCCATTTTCAATCATCATCCATTTCTTATGATTCACATATATTGTAACTTGTCTGTACATTCTGAAATCATAAACATTACATAAAAATTTACGGGTCTTACATTCCTCCCCTCCTTCAAGAGATTGGGTCTTCCAAATTAGAACCAAGTTACTCCTCAGAAAGTCGGGGGGTACTTTTCCCGTATAAGGCTCTCTAACTCCCAAGTAGCTTCCTCTGAATTGCGGTGATGCCAGAGAACCTTGACAAGTGGAATTGTCTTATTCCTTCACACCTTTTCCTTCCTATCCAGTATCTAGATCGGTCTCTCTATATATGACAGATCATCCTTAAGCTCCAATGGCTCATACTGAATCAAATGAGTCAGATCTGGATGGTACTTCTGAAGCATCGATACGTGGAAGACACTATGAATACCTGCTAGCTCTAGTGGCAATGCTAGCCTATAGGCCGTATCTCCCACTCGCTCTAGTATCTCAAATGGTCCAATATACCGAGTGTTTAACTTACCCTTCTTACCAAACCTCATAATTCCTTTCGAGGGAGAAACTTTCAAAAATACTGAGTCACCCACAATGAACTCTAGTGGCTTTTGTCTCATGCCAGCGTAACTTTTCTGCTTGCTCTGAGTTATTTTCAATCTCTCACATATCAGCTGAATAACCTCAAAGGCTTATTATACCAAATCGAGAGTAAAAACCTTTTTATCACCCACTTCTTCCCACCAAATAGGGGAACGACACCTTCTACCATACAATGCCTCATACGGTGCCATCTCGATACACGAGTGATAACTGTTGTTGTAAGCAAAATCGGCTAATGGTAGGTGATCATCCCAGGAGCCTTTAAAATCCATAACAATCGCTCTCAACATAACCTCTAACGTCTGGATGGTTCTCTCTGATTGACCATCGGTTTGAGGGTGGAAAGCGGTGCTGAAATTTAACTAGGTTCCCATAGCTTTTTGAAAATGTTCCCAGAAGTAGGAAGTGAATCGAGAATCCCTATCTGATACGATGCTCAATAGAACACCATATAGCCTCACTATCTCCCGTACATACAACACTGCCAAGGTACTCAAAGTATCTATGGATTTCATTGCTAGAAAGTGGTCGAATTTCGTCAATCTGTCTACCACTACCCAGATAGCACCATGGTTCCTCTTAGTCCTTGGTAATCCCATAATGAAATCCATGGTGACATGCTTCAATTTCTAAGTCGGTATAAGTAGAGGTTGTAATAGTCTTGCAGGCTTTTGATGATCTACCTTTAGTTGGAGACATATAAGGCACTTTGCCATAAATTCTGTGATATCTCTTTTCATCCTTGACCACCGATACACTTTTCGGAGGTTTTGGTACATCTTGTTACTCCCCGAATGTAATGTATATCTAGATAAATGAGCTTCTGTCAAAATCAATCTCTTTAACTCTAGGTCATCGGGAACGTAAACCCTGCCTCTAAACCTCAATAGGCCATTATCACTCATTAGGAAATCAACCACATCACCCCTCTGAATCAGACTTACACGATCGTCACACAGTAGATTGGTATACTGAGCCTGTTGGATCCGGTCAATCAAATCTGGTTCCACTTACAGGCTAGCTATCACATAGTCACGCTCAACATCAAAAGGGTTTATATCCAACCTAAGGTGAGCAAACTGCTTGAACAGCTCATGTTCCCTGACAATCATGTACAATACCATTTCGAGGATCTTTCTACTCAGGGCATCAGCCACAATATTAGCCTTTCTCGGGTGGTACAATATCTCGCAATCATAATCTTTCAAAAGCTCTATCCATCGTCTCTGCCTCATATTTAACTCTTTAAGTGAAAATAGATATTTGAGGCTCTTATGATCTGTGAAAACCTGAAATTTCACACCGTATAAACAATGGCGTCAAATCTTTAATGTAAATACCATGGCTGCCAACTCTAAATCATGGGTCGGGTAGTTCCTCTCATGGTCCTTAAGTTATCGGGATCCATAGGCTACTACATTCCCATTCTGCATCAACACATAGCCCAGTCCCTATCCTGAGGCATCTGTATACACTAAGTAACCTCCTGATCTGGTGGTTACCTGCTTGAACAGCTCATGTTCCCTGACAATCATGTACAATACCATTTCAAGGATCTTTCTACTCAGGGCATCAGCTACAACATTAGCCTTTCCCGGGTGGTACAATATCTCGCAATCATAATCTTTCAAAAGCTCTATCCATCGTCTCTGCCTCATATTTAACTCGTTATGTGAAAATAGATATTTGAGGCTCTTATTATCTGTGAAAACCTGAAATTTCACACCGTATAAGCAATGACGTCAAATCTTTAATATAAATACCATGGCTGCCAACTCTAAATCATGGGTCGAGTAGTTCCTCTCATGGTCCTTAAGTTATCGGGATCCATAGGCTACTACATTCCAATTCTGCATCAACACATAGCCTAGTCCCTATCTTGAGGCATCTGTATACACTAAGTAACCTCCTGATCTGGTGGTTATGGTGAGAATAGGTACGGTGGTCAATCTGTGCTTTAGCTTGCAGAGACTACTTTCACATTTATCATGTCACTCAAATACCACATTCTTTCGAGTGAGACGTGTTAACTGAACAGCCATCTAAGAGAATCCCTTGACAAACCGTCGGTAATAACCTGCTAAACCCAAAAAATTATGGATCTCTGTAACCGTCTTCGGTCTTTCCCATTGTATCATAACCTCTATCTTGAACGGATCCACTGATACACCATCTCTCGAGACTACATGACCTAGAAACGATATCTCACTCAGCTAGAAATGACATTTATTGAGTTTAGCATACAACTCTTGATCTCGGAGGGTATGTAACACTGTTCTCAAATACTGCTCATGCACTTCCTTGGACTTCGAGTACACCAATATGTCATTTATAAAGACAATCACGAAGCTGTCCAGGTATGGCTTAAATACATCATTCGTTAATGCCATAAATACTGCAGGAGCATTCGTCAACTAAAATGGCATAACCAAAAACTCATAATGGCCATAATAGGTCCGAAACACTGTCTTGGGCACATCTCCACTTCGAATCCTCAATTGATGGTACCCAGACCTCAGATCAATCTTTGACAAGATCTGTGCTCCCTGCAATTGATCCAATAGATCATCAATCCGTGGAAGGGGATACTTATTCTTGATGGTAGCCTTATTCTACAACTGATAATCTATACACAATCAGATACTCCTGTCTTTCTTTTTTACAAACAGAACCGGTGCTCCCCAAAGTGATACACTCGGTCTAATAAACTGCTTATCCAACAACTCTTGCAACTGTCTCTTTAGCTCCTTCAACTCAATCAGAGCCATTCTATACAGTGGTTTGGATATTGGTTCAGTTCCAGGCACCAAATCAATACAGAATTCCATCTCTTTGTCTGGTGGCAATCCTGGTAGTTTCTTCTGAAAAGACATCGGGGAACTCATTAACCACTGGGATGTCAACTAATTTCTAGTGTGCCTTATCAAAATCAACCACATATGCTATAAAACCTTCAACATATTACGATCACATTTGTTAGTAAAATCATCCATCCTTAGAAATAATTTATTACTTCTTTCATTACTTAACAAATCTTACAACATACTTTTCAGGAATGGGAAACATTACTCTCTTAGCATAATAGTCTAAAACAACATGGTTTGCAGCCAACCAATCCATTCCTAGTATTACATCAAAGTCTTTCATGTTTAACAGAATAAGATTGGCCAACATATCCTTTCTCCTACTTTTAACTTACAATCTTTACATACATACTCAGTTACTACATTATCTCTCACTGAAGTTCTTATAAGCAATTTCCTACTTAGAGGTACAGGTTTCACATGTTCAAATAATTTACATGCAAATGAAGGCGATATACATGAATGTGTGGCACCAGGATCAATTAATGCTAATGCTATAAAATCAAAGACTAGGATGGTACCTTTAATTACATCTGTAGAAGCTTCTACAGATGTTTGGTCCAAAGAAAACACTTGCCCTCGACCAACAGCTTGCTTCCCTTTCCCTTCAGCTATGGCCTTCCTCTTAGGTGTCTCAACTGTAGCCTTCTCTAGCTCTTTGCCCTTCTATGGGGCCGTATCAACCAATTCTGAGCATTCACGAGCCATATACCATAGTTTACAACATCTATAACATGATCTCATCATAAGGCATGGTCTACTCCCATGATATCTACCACACATCTTGCACTACTCGGTGGTAGGTCTAGGTCCGCCAATAACTATACCCCTTGAAGCTGGAGGTAAAGTTGGATACACTAGAGGCTTCGCAGGCCTCTCTCGTACCTCCTCAATCTTTGGCCCTTTACCAAATAATCTTCGGCCCTTTCTAAACCCTCTATCATCAACTGACCTCTTCTGGTCTCTATTTTTGCCCTTACCACTCTTACTCAACTCTGAGGCATGCAACTCATAGTCTTACTCACATAACTGAGCTCTACGTACTGCCTCGTCATAGGTGGTAATGTCAAATACGGCCAATTGAGCTTTGATCGAAGGTCTCAATCCCTCTATAAATTTATAGACCTTCCTGTCCTGACAGCTCATGGTAACTGTATCATACCTACCTAGGGATGTGAATCTAGACTCATACTCATCAACTGTACGGTTCCCTTAAGTCAATGTCATAAATTTCATCTACATCTTTCTCTGAGCAGTGGCTGGAATGTACTACCTCCTAAAGGCATCCAAAAATATATCCCAAGCCACCACCGGGTGACGTGTACTCAAAATCGACTGGGTGGCCATCCACCAATGCTCGGCCTCACCCTCTAATACAAAAGCCACAAAGGTGACCTTCTCTGTGGCAGAGCAATGGAAGAATCTGTAGAGTTTCTCCATACTACGAATCCAATGCTTCGCTAACACTGGGTCTTTCACCCTACTAAATGAAAGTGGTCCAAACTTCCTAACCTGTCTCAATCTGCCCAAGTCACAATCATAAACTCCTTCACCACCAACCTGTTGTGGAGCTACAGGATCCTGAACTGGTGGGGGAATATCTTGAATTGGATGGGGTGTAGGAATCTCTACCTCTGCAGGCCGAGGTCTCGGTGCAGGCTGTGTAGGCTCATGTCTCTTAGGTGCAGTAGCCTGACCAATAGGGTTCTCCTGTCTACCCTAAAATCTGGCCATCGCTTGTGTAAACATCTCTATAACTGTGTCTACACTGCGATGTAATTATGTAATATGTGCCTTAGTGGCCTCACTAAAACCAGGTGGATCTCTACTAGAATTGGACCCACTGTGCCTCTCGGGCTCATCTCTATGCCTCTGACAGCGCGAACTCTCTCCTATACGAGTACTCGTCTATCTGACATCTTGCATACTTAACAAAAAGTGTCTCAATTACATTTCCTACTCAGTATACACAATTGTATCCAAATAATGCACAGAACTTTAGCGGTTTATATTTTCCTAACTATAAATACTGACTCACATCAGACCAACTCAGCTTTGATAACAATCTCTGTCACGACCCTCTTCATGTGACTTAATTTACTATTAACAGTTGGGTTGTGAGTCAACATCAACATCCACATCCATATCTCATCTATTCATAATTTCTAATCCATTTAATGAAATAGAAATTGTTCTTTTATAAATTTACGGAAACGTTTACTTCAGTTTCTATCATATATATCCCTTTCGTACAAAAGATAACTATAATGTGCATTAATTTACAGGATACAAATTTTTTTCTCACAAGTGTATACCTTTGTACTGTTGGAGAACTGGAGAACACCGTAGCAAGGACAACTACAGTAACTCACTACTGCATAGAATCTGTGGAGGAGGAAATAAGGGGGTGAGCTAACACGCTAAGGAAAATATGAAAGCAGGTTGATAACTACACTATCAACATGCTTAAAATATAACCATTTATTTTCCTTATAAAACATATGCATTTCTTTGAAAATAGCTTCCGTCGATCTGAAACCATTAATTCGCTAGATATGTATATGCATATACATCATCAATTCACGCAGAATCACACAGCTCAATCATTAAAAACCACACAACTTCATTTATCATTTCACACAGTACACATTTATAAATCTCTTTGCACTTAGCAAATTACTTAGTAAATCAATTTACATGAGACATAGTATGGGATATCAAATCATTCTTTATTACACAGCAAGGGGGGACATATGTCACCTCACACAGTAATGACAAAATGTCATATCACAGAGATAGAAGAACTTATGGCCATAGTTCGAATTCCAAGCAACACTGAACAGGTGTACGGGAATCCCATGCTTGGGGAGGCGGTTCAACTATCCTTTCAGCTCACACAGAATCACTAAGATATCACTGCACATCATACTCCATGGCTAACGCTCATGGTACATCATGCTACCGTGGAGCCTTTCACCTATTTCCATTGTCTCAAAATCACGTGCAAGCAACTCAACGTAAGATCACACAACATAGCTGAGGCATCGAGCAAGGTTTTATCCCATCACATAGAAAGCTTATAAAACCTCGTGCAAGTAGCTCAGCGTAAGATCACACAGCATACCTAAGGCAACGAGCACGATTTTGCTTATCACATAGTAAAGTCCATGAAACCACGTGCGAGCCACTCAGCGTAAGATCACATAACATACCTGAGGCATCGAGCACGGTTTTGTCTTATAACATTAAAATCGAGGGGGAGGTCACATGTGAGCATAGTCATAGCAAGATCACTTAGCAGTACTCGATGGCTCTAGCATGATTCCCAAAATCTAGTGCGATCTCTCGAGTGGATCACACAACTTCGCTCAGCTCAAGTACCTTTTTCTCTTCTAAAAAGTCCTTTTTAAAATGTTGTGCGAGCAAGGTTGGTAAATCTACCGTTGCCAGTTTGGCTTTAGCACAGGTTCACACTGAAAAGAAAAAAAATGGTTCCATTCACTAAGTATGAGTGATAGGGCAATCTCCCTTCAATCACTCATTAAAAGCTTTTCATGTAAAATACTAAACCAGGAACCAGTCTATTATTATTCTTTCTCGAAACACTTACAAAACATCTTTTCACAACAAGAACATTGAAGTCATGCAATTCATGCATATAAATTTCTTTTTTGCACTTAGCTTTCAAGTAGATATATCAATGTCGATATACTTTATAGCATTCATTTACACACAACAAGTAAGAAACATACGTATAGCTATCTCTAATAGCTCACATAAACCCCTTACCTCGAATCATGCTCGAATTACTTTCCTTGGTTTCTAATGCTCGTGATCCGGTCTTATCGGCTCCAATTATGTCTCCAGGAGCTACAATGATTTACAATTCTCATCAGTATACTTCAATAGGCTGCATTTTCACTTACATGAAGTTCAATTCAATGCATTGCGCCATTTTACACTAATTTGGCCTCATGATGTCTTATTGGACTTAACTCTCCCATAAGTCCATTTCGATCGTTCTACTCGTTTCTCGAGAATCCATTAGATTCCTCTAGTTTACAGATTCATATTGAACTGGCATTAATCTCACAATGCCTTAAGTTCATCATTTTCTTTCTCTATGACATTTTATCAAACACCTCTTATGCCCATTTTCAATCATCATCCATTTCTTATGATTTATATATATTTAACTTGTCTGTACATTCCGAAATCATAAACGTTACATAGAAATTTGTTGGCTTACAGTCTACATGCTCAATATATATATTTATTTATTTTCCTTATAAAACATATGCAATTCTTTTAAAACAACTTTCATCGGTGCGAAACCATTAATTCGCTAGATAGGTATATGCATATTTGGTTCTCAAGTCACACTAAATACACAGCCTACTCTTTAAAACCACACAGCTTCGTTTTCAATTCACACAGTATACACTCAGAAATTTCTTTGCACGTAGCAAATCACTTAGCAAATTTATAACTTGAGACTAGTATAGGATATCATATCACCCAGTATCACACAGCAGGGGGACATATGTCACCTCACACAGAAGCGACAAAATGCCATATCACAAAAATAAAAGACTTATGGTCATAATCTGGATTCCAGGCAATCACTGATCAGGTGTACGAGAATCCCATGCTTGGGGAGGTGGATCAACCATCCCTTTAGCTCACACAGAATCACTAAGATATCACGACACATCGTACTCTATGGCTAACGGTCATGGTACAACTCGCTCTCGTGGATCCTTATCACCCATTCCCATTGTCTCAAAATCACGTTCGAGTAGGTTTGTGCAAGGCCATTTAGTAATACACGACGGCTCCAGCATGATTTTACTCATCACACAGTGAAAATCATAAAAACTCATGCGAGCAACTCAGCGTACGATCACACAGCAATACCTGAGGTCTCTAGCACATTTTTGCTTAAAATCACTTTAAATCGAGGAAGTCACATGCGAGCATAGTCAGAGTAAGATCATTTAGCAGTACTCGATGGCTCTAGCATGATTCCTAAAATCTGGTACGAGCTGTCGAGTGGATCACACAGCTTACACTCAACTCTAGCACCGTTTGCTTTTCTAAAAAACCTTTTAAAATATTGTGTGAGCAAGGCTGGTAAATCTATCGTTGCCACTTTGGCTCTAGCACAAGTTCACACAGAAAAGATATAGTTGGCTCCATTCACTAAGTATGAGTGAGGGCAATCTCCCTTCAATCACTCGTTAAATGCTTTTCACTTAAAAGCACATGCATTTTTATGGTAAATAGTTAAATCGGAAGCCAATCTATTATTACTCTTTCTCAAAACACTTACAAAACATTCACAAGCATCTACTCATGATAAAGACATTAAGATATGCAATTTATGCATATAAGCTTCTTCTTACCACTTAGCTTTCACGTAGATATTCTAATATCTATATACTTTATCGTATTTATTTGCACACAGAAAGTAAGAAACATACGTATAGCTATCTCTAAAGCTCGCATAAATCCTTTACCTCGAATCCCACTCGAATCACTTTCCTTGATTTCCACTTCTCGTGATCCGTCTAATCAGCTCCAATTATATCTCCAAGAGCTGCAATTGTTTACAATTCACATCAGTATCATTTCATACACTTCGTTTTCACTTGCATGATGTTCAATTCAATGCATTGGGCCATTTTACACCAATTTGGCCTCGTTACATCTTATTAGACTTTACTCTCTCTTAAGTCCATTTCGATTATATAATTCATTTCTCGATGATCTATTAGACTCATTAACTGTCACGACCCTCAACTTACCAAAATATGTAAAAAAAAAAGTGTACATTTTCATCCAATATTTATTATTTGTCCTTCCTCGATCGTGAATAGCTACTCTCTTCAACAGTTGGGCTGTGTGTCAATGTCTATCTGATTCCACCATACCAATTTAATTTGCATTTTTAAAATAAGGTAAACACTTGTATAATTAAATCAGAGTGCTATTTACATGTGTTTACATTGCTTTACATCCCCAATAGTTACATTCAAAATGTTACTATGCTATAGAAAGTTTAGATACAAAAATCTCGTCAGTGTGTATACCTTACGCGATGGGATGCAGCGGATACCAAAAGGGAACACCTCCAGTCGCTCTTAATCTATACTCAAATCTATGTAGAGATGGGGAAAATAAGGGGTTGAGCAAACCACACGCTCAGTAAGGCAATCATGCAAACAGGTAGATACTGCACTATCTACGTGATCATGATGACATGCTCAAAACCACACAATTCTCATTCACATCTCAAAAGCATTATTTCGTGCTTGTGTTAATGGAATGTAAAGCAAATCATGCTGTTTTGTTCAGTGCATAAATGAAATTTTAAAGCATGGCATAAATCATCATGCATATTTCAAAAATAAAACATGACATTAATTATCATGCATATTTCACATATAAAGCATGTCATTAATCATTATGCATCAGTGCACTATAAAACCATTAGCATACTTTCTCATCTCAATAAAATCACCACTGGCCAGGATTTATCCCTGTCCCCTCGGACTGTCCTGACCCACAAAGCATTTCAAAAACATAGATTTATTCATAAAACAAGACATGTGAGATAGGCAATATAATAAGGGAAATCTCCTCTAGGACTATGGCTATATCTTGTGATCCCAGGCTACATGGATCAGGTGTGCGGGGTATCACCACTATCTGCTTCCACACGGGAGGTGGGTTAAGTCCAACCCATCGGTCCATAGTAGATCTCACCTAAAGACTGCATAACACAATCTCAACACGGTACAATGTACTCTATGTTACATGCACGGTACAACGTACTCCATGGACCTATATCAACACATCATATCACGCTACATCTCTAAAACGCACGTGTGAGCCTATTTAATAGGTACGACGTCTTGTCTACCCGAAGCTCCTAACACGGCTATTAACATGTCAAAATCTCAAAAATGAATGTGCGAGCCTATTTAATCAGTGTGACACCCAGTCTACCCGAAGGTCATAGCACGACATCAAGTATTGTGGGCATCTAATCAAGCTATACTCTAGCACCATGCCAAAATTGGCATAAAGTTTGTGCAAGTTCCACTTCACACAACATCATGAAAATCCATGCACTCATGCGTATAAAACACATCAAATCTTATGCGAGTCATGCTCTAACACGCTTTCAGTCTCATAAAGTTCATATAGGTGGCTCAATTCTTTGCAAAACATAGTTATCAACCAAATCAAATCATTTCAAATGTTAGCCAACCTACCAATCATTTACTAAAAAGCAACAAAACAAGGTTTTCAAAGCATCATGCTTTTGTTTTCATACACTTTTCTCAAACACCTAACTTTTGCCCTTCAATCACCCAATTTCATTTCCTAATATCTCATGCATTCTAGCAAAGCATTTAAGTGCCCAAATTGCGCACAGATATCTCTAAGAGTCCACACAATTCCATTACCTCGATTTCCTAGGAGTGCAACTCTCCTCCTCTTAGCTTTACACGTCTTAAGCTCCACTTCTTCCGATGTATCCTCGGAAGCCGCAATTCATTCATCCAAACACTTTAGTTAACGTTCTTAACTCTCATTCAACTATACCTTTTTACCCAATGCCTTAAATACTCATTTTACTCTTTTTGGGTAAACCTCTTTATTCATTCCATATCACTATCTTAAACTCATAACCATAACACTATTATTACCTTAAGATATCTCATTCATCATCTAATCCTCTACATTTCACTTTCTTACACTACCCCATTTCTAGGTTAAAATCATTCCATTGCGTTTTTTTTATAGTTTCTAAGATTACTAAGCACCCCAATCAACTCCAAACATCAATAGCTTAACAATGTACTTGAGTAAGTGCTTTAGAAACTCACCTCTTTGGATTTCCTCCTTGCTCCAAATAGAAATGCCCCTTGTTCCTTAAATCCAACAAATGGGGAAAATGCTTCAAAGTTAAGTTGTTCTTCTCTTCGATGTGAAAAACTTTGTGTCTAATAGCCTTCCCTCAAATCTTCTTGAAAATGGCTGGATTTAGAGGGTAAAATCTAGGTTTTTGGATTGGATGATGAAAGAAGTTGGTTGTTCGTGAAATCTGTAGATCCAACTGCTCTTATTTATAGATTTAGCTTGATGAGATCAATCTGCCTTGGGCGGAGATCGATCTGGTCCACCTAAAATCCCTCTTTTTTCACAGCATTTGAAGGCAGGAGATCAATCTGTCAAAGACTGGAGATTGATTTGACTCAGGCAGTAGCTCAAGGAGATCAATCTGGCTTGGGAAGAGATCGATCTTGCTTCAACCTAAGAGCTAAGGAAATTGATCTGTTTACCTTAAGAATCGATCCTCATTTTACAAAATGTTTAGAAGATCGATCTGGCTCCATTGGAGATCAATTTGCACTATTCCTATTGCTCAAATAAGAGCATTTTGGCTCTTCCAGATCGATCTCTCATCCTATGAGATCGATCTGACCTTCATATTTTCCAGATTTTTTATAGTTTTTCTGCAGCAACTCACACCCAAACATCCTTAATTTGTTATCATGGTCATTTTCTCGTCCAATTACCTTTAAGACTTGAAAATGGCTTCCATTCATACTTTATACACATTAAAAATTGTGTGCATTAATTATATACCTAAATGTATACAATACAAACCAAATGAAAGAGCATAACTCATGCAATCTTCATTCCATTTTACCACAACACTCATATTCCATTCCACCCACATTCATCATTTACAAAAGTCCATTTCTTCATATTCGTCCATAATAAGACTTGTTTGTACATCACTACTCTTATTACAAGTGTGTACATTAAACTTATAGACTTACATCACATATACTTCACATTACAAGTATATCACCATACTTATTAATTCATTTACATATATATACAAGGTTTAACCTATACTGGGTCTCATATTAAGTCTACTGATTCATATTGATCTGGCATTAAGCTCACAATGCCTTAAGTTCATTACTTTCCTTCACTAAGGCAATTTATCGAACACCTCATATGCCTACTTTCAATCATCATCTATTCCAACATATGTATTTCACAAAACTATCTTAGAATCATGTATACATGATTAATAATATCAATTCATGCTTAAATCATCATTAAATCCATGCCTAAACAACTTTCTCTTACTTTCTCACACTAAGCTCATTTTAGGTCATGGAGGATTAAGCATGTTCCAGGATGTTTTAGCCAACATTACATACACCAATCAACTCATGAAAATGTCTAGATTAACATACTTGAAGTTGGTGTATTGAAATCTTACCTAGCTTGACTTTTCTCCTTCTTGCCAAATTTTGGGGAAAACCCATTTGCTCCTTCAATCCAAAGTTTCAGCTTCCAATCTTTGACTATGTTGTTCTCTTCCTTACTAGGAAAAACTTTGCTCAGAGGAATCTCTCTCAAATCTGATTGGAAGGTGATGATTTTTAGAATGAGAAAGCTAGGTTACTTTGTTTTCAATGGAGGAGAATGAGCTGTCTCGGGGAAGAAAAACTCAGCTGTCAGGTTTTGATAGAATTGGCATCATCAGATCGATCTCCAAGGGTAAGAGATCGATCTGCCCTTTGGTTGAACTCTTTCAGAATTCGATCTGCAGGCTGTGGAATCAATCCGCCTCTTGAGGAAAGATTGATCTATTGAAGGTATGGATTATCACGACCCTCTTTACCAGTCTGTGACCTTTACCTTACCACTTACCACTAATAGTTGGGTTGTGAGTCAATATCCAATCCATACCTCATCCATTTATAGTTTAATAATTGTAATTAAACAAATTGAAATAGAATAGAAACTGGACTTTTATAAATATGCCGAAGCATTTATATCAGTTTCCATTATCTATACATCCTTTTCGTACAAAATATCACTAGACTCTGCATTAATTTACAGGATACAAAATTTTTCTCAACACAAGTGTATACCTCTCAATACCACTGGAGAATTAGAGAACACCTTAGCAGGGACGACTGCAGTACTCACTACTACATAGTATCTGTGGAGGAGGAAATAAGGAGATGAGCATAACATGTTTAGTAAGGAAAATGTGCAAGAAGGTAGATAACTACACTATTTACATGTTAAATACATATAATTTCATTTTCCTTTTAAAACAATATGCATGTTCGTTAAAACAACTTCCATTAATGCAAAACCATTAATTCACTAGATGGGCATATGTATATTCACACAGTAGCACACAACTTCACATAGTATAACCTATTCACATAGTTCATATCTAGAAAATGCTCTACTTAAAAACCACACAGGCTCATTTCAAAAATCACTTTGCACACTGTCACCCCTTCTCAATCCATGACTTTATCCAAAAATCACTATAAATTTTTTTGCATTTTTAACTTACCTTTCCTCTCTTCAATGGTTGGGCTGTGATTCAATGTCAGAGTCCTCACTTACCACATCATCCATTTCATACATATATGTCAATATATTATTACTGACTGTAACTGCTTTTATTATACATGTAAGATTATATAAAATCTAATACAGATACATTCCCCATAATATATAACGTATACATCACTGTACTGTTTCTATGTTTAGATACACAACTGTACATAATATGTATACCTGGCGATCGATAGGAACTAGCAGTGGACTCTGGGACACTATCCCTTGATAGCTCTCGCTCTACTGACGCTCTATAGAGAGATGTAAAGAAAGGGGGGTGAGCATACAACGCGCTCAGTAAGGAAATCAGGCAAGCAAGTAGATATCAACACTATCTACTCAAAATAATGCTATGCCTTGAAAACATTATTTCCTTTACTCGCTTTAAAAAGCATGTCTTGAAATATAATATATATACTTTTACAGAATAAATCCCATGTACAGAAAATCATGCTTTCTTTCTAAAATGTAGGCATGTAGTGCAAACAATGCATCGTATATAAATCATGCCTTTATCTAAATCATGCCATGTATATTTAAATCGCAATAAATATGGCATCAAATGATTTACAACACAAAATCGGAGTCCGACCCATCCCTTAGGTCTGTCCGCAGTTTAAATCATTCAATCAATGTGATATATCATGTAAGACTCTGTGGTTAAATGCAAATAGTATCCTGGACTATGATCATATCCGAAATGTAATCCCAAGCTACACGGAATCCTAGTGTGCGGGGCATCACTTACTGCAACGGGAGGGGGGTCAGTCCATCACAACTGCCAGCTATATCCTCCTCAACTCCACAACAACACACGGTACAGCGTACACCTCGTGCCACTCAGACACGGTACAAAGTACACCCGTGGACCGTCCTCACGGTCAGAGTGCCTACCATAGGTCTTAGCTCTCGCACCCGTGGAATATCAACATCACAGTCAGGGTGCCTAACATAGGTCTTAGCCCTCGCGCCTGTGGAAATATCATACCACATTCACAAATACCCTCATGCTGGCCATCCTCTCAAAATGTGACACTCAGTCACATAAGAATGCGGCATGAATAGGTACCATGTATATAATATCACATACAGTGTGCGCCCTCGAGTGCGACACACAGTCGACACTGCGCTCGAACACTGTTTCACATCACAAACTCAACTCTAGTGTGAGCAACCTCCAGCAACTAGGTCAATGCATAGTTCATGTATTAAAATCAAGTACGAGCAATAGCTCCCAGTACTATGCTATGCACAATATCAAATCAAGTACGAGCAATAGCTCCAGTACTATGTCAAGTATAAACCATGAAGAATCGAGTACGAGCAACGCTCCAGTACTCTGTCATGTATCTCATGTAAAACTCGAGTACAAGGTAATCGCTCCAGCACTCTGTCATGCATATATCAAATAAAACTGAGTACGAGTAAAAACTCCAATACTCTATCATGCATGTCACGGAAATCTAGTGCGTATCAAAATCCAGCACTAATGTTATGTGGAAAACATATGAAATCCAGTGCGAGCTGTGCTCTAGCACGATTCATTCTCACATAATATGATAGATGGCTATTTAAAAGGGATTGTTTATAATACATCAAAATCAGCACTATAAAGTGTGCTTAAGTCACATCAACCTTAAAATCATTACCCCACCTATTTATTTTCATGCTAAACAGCAGTTAAACACTCACAATAATAGTTTCCATGCTTTTCGTAACTTTTCACAAAAGTTGACTTTTTGACTAACTAGGGGCAAAATCGTAATTTACCACTATCGTGTCGCAATAATTATTATTCACTTTCTCTGACCCTCAGAGTTTTTAAGTGAATGTAAAAGCAGATGAAAATACGTGCAGTTATCTCTAACTACTCGCAAAAGTCCCTTACCTCGGATCACGTCACGTGACCTCACTTCCTCGGTGCTGCTCAATCTCGCAGTCCGATCAGCTCTCAATGTAAACTCCGGAGCTGTAAACAACCATTCTTTAGGTTAATTATACTTTTCCTACTGTATTATACATTAATACAGTCTATTTTCCCTTAATGGGCTTGAAAATCCTTAATGGGCCTAACTAGGCCTTAAGTCCATTTTCATTTTACTATTCATTTTCGTTGGGCCTATTGGGCTTGTGGGGCCCACCAACTTTTATTGGGCTTGTCCTAGGCCCATTACACCTTATTGGGCCTAAAATAATTGGGCTTGGCCCATTGGGCTTCTCGGCCACATGCCATGGCCGAGAGTTACCCATGTCTCGATTTTACCATGGCATGCCATCCATGCCTATTATTTAGCCATTTTCACTTAGGCATTTTCACAAACACTTGGTAGGCAACATTACCAATCATCATATAGTTCATTTAGGCATTTTATCAAACACCTTGATTGCCAACAACTTACATGTATTAATTAATCAAATTGATTAATTCTAATTACACCATTAACATTAATACATGTATACTAATCCATTTATGTCTTAAAATCATATTGACATAATTCAATATCCCATTAATCACTCTCGGCCTAACCCATTTCATGGTGATTTAATATGTTTCAATGCTTAAAATATATATCAGCATACTTGAAATCATTCATACATTAACATATATGAAATTGAAAATTAGAAAATATACCAATTGTTATGTTCACCCTTTGGCTGAAACTTTGGAGGCTCTCGGTTTGTACTCTATGGCTCCTTGATAGCCAATTTCAACATATGTCAATCTCCTTTCAATTTGGAACAACTTCCATGAAGAATGCAAGTTCCAAATATGCCTAATTCCTAGTGATTTTTAGTGAGAGAAAGCTTGGAAAATATGTATCAATGGTTTCTTCTTCTAGCCGGATTTGGTGTGATGAAGATGACAATGGTGTGGCTGAATTTATAAGCCATATACTTAGCCATTAAGCTTTACTTTTCAGCCATTATGCTTAACTTTCCAAACCTTAGCCATGAGTCACCTTATGAGTCATAGTTAACTTTAACTATGGTTAGATATTTATCTCATGAGCTTTTCCATTTAGGCTTCTCGGTTTGGGCTTTCCTAATGGGCTTTCGGGCTGAAATGTTTTTTACTATACCTCGGGCCTTTTATTGTCTCAAAATTTGACTGATCAATTGGTCCAACAATTCGGTCTAAAGGACCTAGAAATTTCAACATACGTTTAGTATACCTTAATGGGCTTTAAAATTTTTACCTTAGGCCCATCACATTTTTAACCATTAAATTTATTTCGGAATCCTTTCGAATAAATTTTCCTTACTTCTGGGAGTTTATCTTGTATTCTGGCCAAGAATATTTTTCCCCAAATTTTCCTCCACACTTAGGTTAATTTTTAACCATGATTAGTCAACTATGGTAAAAGTCCACTTTCTTAACTATAGTTGACTTTTCCCTTAACCATTGACTATGTTGACTTTTTCTTAAAATTTTGAGAGCTTCATATCTTATGTCTTACACTCTCGTCTTTATATTCCAATCGCTCCCGGTGGATAATTTCACCCGAAACTCCTTTTCTCGCCAAAAAGGTCCATTTTACCATTTTTAGCTTTTTCTCTTGTTTTATATGTTCGGGACTAAATCAAGTTGACTTCTCTTCATGAGCTCTCTACGCTCTCTTATTTTAAGTTCTTATTTTTAGTCAGAATGATTTAGAATAACTCGGTTTTGCCTGTGATACCCATCGCTCACATTAGGCATTTTATGTAGCTTTTGCGTGTTAAATCATTTCAATAACACTTTAAGTCTAGTAAATACTCTTCTTATGATTCAACTATAATTACATAGTGTTCATACACATAGGAATCATAAGGTACAAGCTACAAAAATCTGGGTCTGACACACACAGCAAGTCAATGTTCATATGAGACATCATCATGGGTTATCACATTCCCCAGACACATATCAAGGGAGGATATCTGTCACCTCACAAGCTACAAAAATCTAGGTCTGACAATCCTCCCCCACTCATAAAATTTGGTCCTCCAAATTAGAACCAAGTCAGTCCTCAAATAGGTGAGGGTACTTCTCTCGCATCAGACTCTCTAGTTCCCAAGTAGCTTCCTCTGAAGTATGATGCTGCCAGAGAATCTTCACTAACCCGATGGTCTTCGATCTCAATACCTTCTCCTTCCTATCTAATATCCGAATCGGCCTCTCAACATATGACATGTCCTCTCGGAGCTCCAAAGGCTCGTAACTAATCACATGTGCCGGATCCGGGTGATACTTCCGAAGCATCGATATGTGGAAGACGTTGTGGACACCTGATAAGTCCGGTGGCAGTGCCAACCTATACCCTTATCTCCCACTCGATCAAGTATCTCAAAGTGTCCAATATAGCGAGGATTTAGTTTCCCTCTCTTCCCAAATCTCGCTATACCCTTGGAAGGAGAAACTCTCAAAAACACAGATTCACCAACTGCAAACTCTAGTGGCCTATGTCTCCTGTTAGCGTAACTCTTTTGTCTGCTCTGAGCTGTCCTCAGTCTCTCTACAATCAAGCGGACGTCCTCAGATGCTTGTGTAACCATGTCAGGAGTGAAAATCTTACGGTCACCCACTTCTTCCCATCCAATAGGGGAACGACATCTACGGCCATACAAAGCCTCATACGGTGCCATCCCGATACTCGAATGATGACTGTTGTTGTAGGCGAACTCGGCTAGTGGCAGGTGGTCATCCCAGGAGCCTCGATAGTCTAGCACACATGCTCTCAACATGTCCTCCAGAGTCTGTATGGTACTCTCCGACTGACCATCTGTCTGAGGATGGAAAGCGGTGCTCATACTCAACTGGGTTCCCATAGCTTCCTGAAAATGTCCCCAAAAGTGGAATGTGAAGCGGGAATCCCTATCAGAGACTATGCTCACTGGTACACCGTGTAACCTCACTACCTCGCGTACGTACAGTTTTGCTAACGAACTCAGAGTATCGGTAGCTCTCATAGCTAGGAAGTGGGCTGACTTCGTCAGTCTGTCGACGATTACCCATATAGCATCGTGATTCCTACAGGTTCTCGGTAAACCCATCACGAAATCCATGGTGATATGCTCCCATTTCCATGTCGGTATAGGTAGAGGCTGCAACAATCCTGTAGGTTTCTGATGCTCTACCTTCACCTGCTGACATATGAGGCACTTTGCCACGAAGTCTGCTACATCTTTCTTCATACCCGACCACCAGTATACCTTCCGGAGGATCTGATACATCTTGTTACTTCCCGGATGTAACGTATACCTCGACGAATGAGCTTCCGCCAATATCAATCTCCTGAGTCATGGATCCTCGGGAACACACAATCTGCCTCTGAACCTCAGTAGTCCATCAGAACTCAACTCAAAATCAGTCACGGTGCCCTTCTGCATCTGACTACTCACATCCATACAAAATGGATCAGTCTGCTGAGCTACTCTGATCCTGTCCAACAGATCCGGCTCCAAGCGTAGACTAGCTATCACATAGCCTGTATCCATGTCAAAAGGCACGACTCCTAAACTGAGGCTAGCAAACTGCTCTAGCAAATCATGTTCCCTAACCATCATGTACGATACCATCCCCAGGCTCTTCCTGCTCAAGGCATCGGCTACAACATTAGCCTTACCCGGATGATAAAGTATCTCGCAATCGTAGTCCTTCAGAAGCTCTAGCCATCTTCTCTGTCTCATGTTCAGCTCCTTCTACGAGAATAGATACTTGAGGCTCTTGTGGTCGGTAAATATTTGGAACTTCTCACCATATAAGTAGTGGCGCCATACCTTCAACGCAAACACTACTGCTGCTACCTCCAAATCATGGGTCGGATAGTTCTTCTCATGATCCTTCAGCTGTCTGGATCCATAAGCAACTACTTTCCCATCCTGTATCAATACGCAGCCCAGTCCCTGATGCGAAGCATCGGTATACACTACAAATCCTCCTGAGCTGGTAAGGATAGTGAGAATCGGAGCGGTGGTCAACCGACGCTTCAACTCCTCAAAACTCTTCTCACAATCCTCGTTCCATATGAACTGTGCACTCTTTCGAGTAAGACGTGTCAACGGAGCAGCCAACTTCAAAAATCCCTCAATGAATCTCCGATAGTATCCAGCTAAACCCAGGAAACTCCTGATCTCGGTGACTGTCTTCGGCTGTTCCCACTGAACTACAGCCTCTATCTTAGATGGATCAACTGATACACCATCTCTCGATACAACATGTCCCAAAAACGAGATCTGTGACAACCAAAAGTCACACTTACTGAGCTTAGCATATAACTCATGCTCCCGTAGCGTATGCAACACGATCCTGTGGTGCTCCTCATGCTCCTCCTTGGATCTCGAATACACCAATATGTCATCGATGAATACGATAACAAACTGGTCCAAATATGGCTTGAACACACTGTTCATCAAAGCCATGAAAGCAGCTGGAGCATTCGTCAATCCGAATGGCATGACCAAGAACTCATAGTGGCCATATCGGGTATGAAATGCTGTCTTGGGTACATCTCCACCCCGAACCTTCAGCTGATGATACCCAGACCTCAGGTCAATCTTGGAAAAGACCTGTGCTCCCTGAAGCTAATCGAACAAGTCGTCAATGCGTGGAAGGGGGTATCTATTCTTGATGGTGGCCTTATTTAACAATCGGTAGTCTATACACAATCGGAGGCTCCCATCCTTCTTCCTCACAAGCAGAACCGGTGCTCCCCAAGGTGAAACACTCGGTCGAACAAAACCCCTATCCAACAGCTCCTGTAACTGTCTCTTGAGCTCCACCAGCTCAACTAAGGCCATGCGATATGGTGCTCTCGAAATAGGCTCCGTACCAGGTACCAAATCTATACAGAACTCCATCTCTCTGTCTGGTGGTAACCCTTGCAATTCATCCGGGAAAACATCTGTGTACTCACTGACCACAGTAATATCTGACAACTCCGGATGTGCCTTATCCATATCTACCATGTACGCAATGAAACCTTGATATGTTAAAAGTTTTCCAAATCAGTAATCACGTAATAATCATAACTACCCCTTTCATTTATTCTTATTAAACTTTACAACATATCTAGTAGGGTGAGGAAACATAACTGTCTTAGCATAACAATCTAAAACAGCATGGTTTGCAGATAGCCAATCCATTCCTAATATTATATCAAAGTCACTCATACTTAGTAATATTAGATTGGCTGTCATCTCCTTATCCCCTACTCTGAACTTGCAGTCATTAAATACATATTCTACCACTTGATTACTATTTATAGGCGTACTAATCAACATCATCATACATAAATGTGTACGCTCTACATGTCTTGCTAATTTACATGCAAATGAAGGTGATACAAAAGAATGTGTGGCACCAGGGTCAATTAAAACATATGCTTCAATATCATAAATCAGGATGTTACCTCGAATCACATCCGATGAAGCATCAGCTGTTCCCTGGTCCAAAGCATGTACTAGCCCTTGACCCATCACTTGTTTTCCCTTCTCCTCTGCCGTCGCTCTACCTCTCTGAGTAGACGTACCAGCTGGGGTTCTATCAAACTCCCTGCCCCTCTGTGGTGCAGTCACAAATGGCGCTGGGCACTCTCTAGCCATGTGCCCCTGTTTCCCACATCGAAAACATACCATAGCACCCTGTGAACATAGTCTATCTCCATGTGATCTACCGCATCTTCTGCACTGATCTGCAGCAGGTCTCTTTCCTCCTATGACAATGCCCTTTGCTGGGGCTACAGTCGGATAAGCAGGAGGTCTAGCATATCTCTCTCGTGCCTCCTCTACCCGTGATCTCTTACCGAAGAGTCTCTTCCCTCCTCGATAACCGAAATCTCTAGTTGGCCTCTTCTTCTGTATATCTCGGCTACGGCTAAACTTCCTAAACTCGGAAGCATTCCTGTCATAATCCTGCTCACATAATTGCGTCCTGCGCACTGCTTCCTTATAGGTCACTATGTCTAATGGGACCAACGTGGACCGTAGCACCGACCTCAACCCGTCGATAAACCTGTAGACCTTCCTGGTCTCACTGTACATGGTATCCGGGTCATATCTTGCTAGGGATAGGAATCGAGTCTCATACTCGTCCACAGATAAACTCCCCTGGTGTAGTCCTAAAAATTCTGCCTGTAGTTTTCACTGTGCGGTGTCGAGAACAAACTGCCTCCTGAAGGCCTCCCGAAATATATCCCAACTAATGTCTGTGTGTTGGGATCTTAATATAGGTCGGGTGGACTTCCACCAATGCTCTGCAGCTCCCTTCAGTAGGAACGCAGCAAACGCGACCATCTCCGAGGTCGTACACTCGAAGAATCCATAAAGCTTCTCCAGTTTTGCTAACCACTCCTCAGCAGCCACTGGGTCCTTGACCCCACTAAAGGATGGAGGTCTAAACTTCTGGAATTCTCGCAACCGATGCAGATTACATCCAAATCCTAATCCACTACCACCCGAAACCGGTGGGGGTGTAGGAGTATCTACAGTCCTCTGTGCATCAGCTGTCTGCGTAGGTGTATCAGGGGCAACTGCCTCTACTGTAGCAGCTCCTGCCTCCTGTTTCTGCCTACTTGGCATCCTCTGTGCCAGTATCTCGATAATAGTCTCGAGACCACGCTCTAATCTCGTGAAACATGTCTCTGCACACTCGGGTGCCTCAGTAGCACCTGGAGTCTCATGCGTAGGTAATGGTCCGACAGCGGCTTGTCCCTCGGGTCTATCTCCCCTGCCTCGAGCCCTACATCTCATACCTCTACCACTACGTGTATTTGCCATATAGGCAAAGTTCCTGCATTCATAATAATGAATTAGTCCATCTCCTATCCGGTATACACAGTTATATCTAAACACAGCACAGTACTATAGGGATGTACACTTTCCTATTTTCTAACACCGACTCACATCAGACCAACCTTTGCTCTGATACCATTCTGTCAGGACCCCTTCTCAATCCATGACTTTATCCAAAAATCACTATAAATTTTTTTGCATTTTTAACTTACCTTTCCTCTCTTCAATGGTTGGGCTGTGATTCGATGTCAGAGTCCTCACTTACCACATCATCCATTTCATACATACATGTCAATATATTATTACTGACTGTAACTGCTTTTTTTATACATGTAAGATTATATAAAATCTAATACAAATACATTCCCCATAATATATAACGTATACATCACTGTGCTGTTTCTATGTTTAGATACACAACTGTACATAATATGTATACCTGGCGATCGATAGGAACTAGTAGTGGACTCTGGGACACTATCACTTTATAGCTCTCGCTCTACTGACGCTCTGTAGAGAGATGTAAAGAAAGGGGGGTGAGCATACAACGCGCTCAGTAAGGAAATCAGGCAAGCAAGTAGATATCAACACAATCTACTCAAAATAATACTATGCCTTGAAAACATTATTTCCTTTACTCGCTTTAAAAAGCATGTCTTGAAATATAATATATATACTTGTACAGAATAAATCCCATGTATAGAAAATCATGCTTTCTTTCTCAAATGTAGGCATGTAGTGCAAAACAATGTATCGTATCTAAATCATGCCTTTATGTAAATCATGCCATGTATATTTAAATCGCAATAAATATGGCATCAAATGATTCACAACATAAAATCGGAGTCCGACCCATCCCTCAGGTCTGTCCGCAGTTTAAATCATTCAATCAATGTGATATATCATGTAAGACTCTGTGGTTCAATGCAAATAGTATCCTGGACTATGATCATATCCGAAATGTGATCCCAAGCTACACGGAATCCTAATGTGCGGGGCATCACTTACTGCAATGGGAGGGGGGTCAGTCCATCACAACCGCCAGATATATCCTCCTCAACTCCACAACAACACACGGTACAGCGTACACCTCGCGCCACTCAGACACGGTACAAAGTACACCCGTGGACCCGTCCTCACGGTCAAAGTGCCTACCATAGGTCTTAGCTCTCGCACCCGTGGAATATCAACATCACAGTCAGGGTGCCTAACATAGGTCTTAGCCCTCGCGCCTGTGGAAATATCATACCACATTCACAAATACCCTCATGCTGGCCATCCTCTCAAAATGTGACACTTAGTCAGACAAGAATGCGGCATGAATAGGTACCATGTATATAATATCACATACAGTGTGCGCCCTCGAGTGCGACACACAGTCAACACTGCGCTCGAACACTGTTTCACATCACAAACTCAACTCTAGTGCGAGCAACCTCCAGCAACTCGGTCAATGTATAGTTCACGTATTAAAATCAAGTACGAGCAATAGCTCCCAGTACTATGCTATGCACAATATCAAATCAAGTACGAGCAATAGCTCCAGTACTATGTCAAGTATAAACCATGAAGAATCGAGTATGAGCAAAAACTCCAGTACTCTATCATGCATATATCATATAAAACTGAGTATGAGTAAAAACTCCAGTACTCTATCATGCATGTCATGGAAATCTAGTGCGTATCAAAATCCAGCACTAATGTTATGTGGAAAACATATGAAATCCAGTGCGAGCTGTGCTCTAGCACGATTCATTCTCACATAATATGATAGATGGCTATTTAAAATGAATTGTTTATAAAACATCAAAATCAGCACTATCAAGTGTGATTAAGTCACATCAACCTTAAAATCATTAGCCCATCTATTTATTTTCATGCTAAACAGCAGTTAAACACTCACAATAATAGTTTCCATGCTTTTCCCAACTTTTCATAAAAGTTGACTTTTTGACTAACTAGGGGCAAAATCGTAATTTGCCACTATCGGGTCGCAATAATTATTATTCACTTTCTCTGACCCTCAGAGTTTTTAAGTGAATGTAAAAGCAGACGAAAATACGTGCAGTTATCTCTAACTACTCGCAAAAGTCCCTTACCTCGGATCACGTCACGTGACCTCACTTCTTCGGTGCTGCTCAATCTCGCAGTCCGATCAGCTCTCAATGTAAACTCCGGAGCTGTAAACAACCATTCCACAGGTTAATTATACTTTTCCTACTGTATTATACATTAATACAGTCTATTTTCCCTTAATGGGCTTTAAAATCTTTAATGGGCCTAACTAGGCCCTAAGTCCATTTTTATTTTACTATTCATTTTCGTTGGGCCTATTGGGCTTGTAGGGCCCACCAATTTTATTGGGCTTGTCCTAGGCCCATTACACCTTATTGGGCCTAAAATAATTGGGCTTGGCCCATTGGGCTTCTCGGCCACATGCCATGGCCGAGAGCTACCCATGTCTCGGTTTTACCATGGCATGCCATCCATGCCTATTATTTAGCCATTTTCACTTAGGCATTTTCACAAACACTTGGTAGGCAACATTACCAATCATCATATAGTTCATTTAGGCATTTTATCAAACACCTTGATTGCCAACAACTTACATGTATTAATTAATCAAATTGATTAATTCTAATTACACCTTTAACATTAATACATGTATACTAATCCATTTATGTCTTAAAATCATATTGACATAGTTCAATATCCCATTAATCACTCTCGGCCTAACCCATTTCATGGTGATTTAATATGTTTCAATGCTTAAAACATATATCAACATACTTGAAATCATTCATACATTAACATATATGAAATTGAAAATTAGAAAATATACCAACTGTTATGTTCACCCTTTGGCCGAAACTTTGGAGGCTCTCGATTTGCACTCTATGGCTCCTTGATAGCCAATTCCAACATATGTCAATCTCCTTTCAATTTGGAACAACTTCCATGAAGAATGCAAGTTCCAAATATGCCTAATTCCTAGTGATTTCTAGTGAGAGAAAGCTTGGAAAATATGTTTCAATGGTTTCTTCTTCTAGCCGGATTTGGTGTGATGAAGATGACAATGGTGTGGCTGAATTTATAAGCCATATACTTAGCCATTAGGCTTTACTTTTCAGCCATTATGCTTGACTTTGCAAACCTTAGCCATGAGTCACCTTATGAGTCACCTTATGAGTCATAGTTAACTTTAACTATGGTTAGATATTTATCTCATGGGCTTTTCCATTTGGGCTTCTCGGTTTGGGCTTTCCTAATGGCCTTTTGGGCTGAAATTTTTTTTACTATACCTCGGGCCTTTTATTGTCTCAAAATTTGGCCGATCAATTGGTCCAACAATTCGGTCTAAAGGACCTAGAAATTTCAACATACGTTTAGTATACCTTCATGGGCTTTAAAATTTTTACCTTAGGCCCATCACGTTTTTAACCATTAAATTTATTCCGGAATCCTTCCGAATAAATTTTCCTTACTTCTGGGGATGATTATCTTGTATTCTGGGAAAGAATATTTTTTCTCAAATTTTCCTCCACACTTAGGTTAATTTTTAACCATGATTAGTCAACTATGGTAAAAGTCCACTTTCTTAACTATAGTTGACTTTTCCCTTAACCATTGACTATGTTGACTTTTTCTTAAAATTTCGAGAGCGTCATATCTTATGTCTTACACTCTCGTCTTTATATTCCAATCGCTCCCGGTGGATAATTTCACCCGAAACTCCTTTTCTCGCCAAAAAGGTCCATTTTACCCTTTTTAGCTTTTACTCTCGTTTTATATGTTCGGGACTAAATCAAGCTGACTTCTCTTCATGAGCTCTCTACGCTCTCTTATTTTAAGTTCTTATTTTCAGTCAGAATGATTTAGAATAACTCAATTTTGCCTGTGATACCCATCGCTCACATTAGGCATTTTATGTAGCTTTTACGTGTTAAATCATTTCAATAACACTTTAAGTCTAGTAAATACTCTTCTTATGATTCAACTATAATTACATAGTGTTCATACACATAGGAATCATAAGGTACAAGCTACAAAAATCTGGGTCTGACACACACAGCATGTCAATGTTCATATGAGACATCATCATGGGTTATCACACTCCCCAGACACATATCAAGGGAGGATATCTGTCACCTCACACAGTAGTGAGAATATCATATCACACAGTTATAGAAGACATGTGGCCATAGTCGGGTTCTAGGCTACACTGATCAGGTGTGGGGGAATCATACGCTTAGAGAGGCAGATCAACCATCTCGTCAGCTCAACTCAACTCACGACATAGCATACTCCATGCATAGTGCTCACGATACATCGTGGTCCCGTGGATCCTAATCACCCATTTCCATTGTCTTAAAATCACGTTCGAGTAAGTCAGTGCCAGACACACAGCAGTACACGATGACTCTCGCACGGTTTATCCATCACACAATAATTTCATAAACTCTCGTGCGAGCTCTCGAGTGGAACACGCAGTATTATCAAGGCATTAAGCATGGTTTTACTTATCACACAAAAGCTCAAGAGACTACGTGCGAGAAACTTAGTCTAAAACACACAACATATTTGAGGAATCGAGCACGGTTGTCCCATCACTTTAAATCGAGAGGGTCACATGCGAGCAAAACCAAAGCAAGATCACTAAGAAGTACTCTATAACTCCAACATGATTCCCAAAATCTAATGCGAGCAGCTCGAGTGGAATCACACATCATCACTCAAGGCATCAAGCACTCTTTAGCTTTCTAAAAATCCTTTTGAAAATAATGTGCGAGCGGGGCTGGTCAATCTACAGCTGCCTCTCATGCTCTAGCACGATTTCACACAGAAAAGAAATAGAAGGGCTCCATGTATAGTTATGAGTGAGAGGGCAAATCTCCTTTCAATCACTCTTTATAAGCATTTCATGAAATTGATTAAACCAGGAGCCATTCTAATATCATTCTTTCTCAAACCATTTGCAAAAGCCTCTTTTCACAATAATCACAGAAGTCATGTAAGTTCATACTATCGACTTATTCTCACACGTAGTTTTCTATCTAGCCATATCAATATCTATGTATTTATCTCATACATGAGCATTCAGCAGGCAAGAAAACATACGTATAGCTATCTCTAGAGCTCACATAAGTCCCTTACCTCTAATCACACTTAAATCATCTTCCTTGATTCTAATAGCTTCTGATCCGATCTTATAAACTTCGTCTTTATCTCTAGGAGCTGCAAGTGTTCACAATTCTCATCAGTATATTCTCATATACTTCATTCCACTTGAATGATATTTAGATCAATGCATTTTAGCCATTTATATCTCATTTGGCCTCTTTATACCATTATTGGACTTTATTCTTCCTTAAATCCATTTCACTCATTTTATTTGTTTCTCGAGAATCCATTAGACTCCTCGAGTTCATTGATTCCATATTGAACAGGCATTTAGCTCCCCATGCTATTAGTTCATCATTTCATTTCATTGAGGCATTTCATAAAACAGCTCATATACTCAATTTCCACCATTATCCATTCTAGCTTATGGATTTTAGCATACCATTTTACAAGCATCTATACATGTTTAATAACATCTATGTATGCTCAAATCATTCTCAAATCCATGCCTACTTAACCAATCCTCATTTTGGCAAATTTAACCATTTTATAGGTCAATGAGAGTTTAGCATTTTCTAAGATGTTTCAATCATAAATCTATATACCAATCTACTCACACAAGTATATAGATTAACATATTTGAGTATGATGCATTGAAATCTTACCAATCTCAACTTTTCTCCTTTTTCCACAACTTTGAGGAAAAACTTCTTTTCTCCTTTGATCCAGCGATTCAACCTCTTGTTCCCAACTATGTTGTTCTTCTCCACTCTATGAATAATTTTGATGAAATAAACTTTTCTCCAATCTCAAGAGAAGGTGTTGATAGTCTAGAGATGGAAGTTAGGTCACTTTACTTTCATAAATGGAAAGGTTTTTTTTTTTTAGTTTCTCCCAAAATCTGCAGTTTAGCAGCTTTGTTTATATCAAAAATGCCTTGATGAGATCGATCTCCCTAGGTCAAGGATCGATCTTCCTCAGTTTTAAGCCTTTCAGAATGCCATTTTTAATCCTATGAGATCGATCTGTTGAGGCATGAGATCGATCTACTCTTTGTTATAAGATCGATCTGCTCTAAGGGATGAGATCGATCTTCTACAGGCAGAGAGCTAAACAGATCGATTTGGCACAAGGATGAGATTGATCTTTTCTTGGCCGAGAGCTAAGGAAATTGATCTATTTGCATTGAGCATCGATCTCCTCTTTCTAAAACGCTTCATTCTCTTCGTTTTGGCCCCTGAGATCAATCTCCTTTGCATTGAGATCGATCTCTTCTTATTCTGCAGTACACTTAGCTGCATTTTCCCAACTTTCAACAGAATACTTGCATTCAATTTGTTGCACTACTCATTTTAAGTTCTAATCACATTCATCACTTACAAAAGTCCATTTGTTTATATTCATACAAAATGAAACTTGTGTGTACATTCCCAAACTCATATAACAATGGTGTACATTGAATTTATGGACTTTACATCATTTATGCTTTACATAGCATGCACATGTATATACTTATGAATTCATGAGGTTTACATACCAAAAATACGGGTCTTACAGGGATCCATCTTGGCCAAGCAAAATCACTTAGAGATCGATCTGGCTTTGAGAAGTGATCGATCTTGTCCAGGCAGAAGCAACTTGAGATCGATCCTTGCTAACCAGAATCCTTTTGAGATTGATCTGCTCTGAATGAGGGATCGATCTCCCTTTTGAAGAATGCTTTGGCATTGCATTTCGAGGTAATGAGATCGATCTCCCTTTGCAATGAGATCGATCTCCACTTACTCTACTGTGAGATCTGAGAATTTCAGACATATTTTAATGATGTAATAAGAATTTGAAGTGTAATTTATTGAGCTAAGTGAATTGTGGGAATTATAATTGGAGATTTATATGTTAAGTGTGTAAAATGAGCATGAAGCATGAGGACAGATCGATCTGGGAGAAGGAGAGATCGATCTGGTGAGTTAAAAATAACGAGGAAGGGGAAATTTAAGGAGCAGATCGATCTCCAATGGAAGAGATCGATCTCCTTATGAATCTATTTGAGAAGGGATCGATCTCATGAGGAAGAGATCGATCTCCAAATGAATCTGTTTGAGAGAAGATCGATCTCATGAGGAGGAGATCGATCTCCAAATGCTTCTGTTTGGGGAGAAGATCGATCTCCTTAGGAGCAGATCGATCTCATAAAGCCATAAAGAGATCGATCTCACCTCTCGACAGGTCGATCTCCTAGGCATAAAATTGCCCAGATCGTCCCCAAAATTCAAACACAGATCGATCTCATCAAGAGGAAGATCGATCTCCTACCTCCAGTCTATATAAGGAACCCGTGTTTTCTCTGCAATTTCACTTTCTCTCTCTTCCAAAACCCATTTCCACCGAAAACCTAGTTTCTCACTCCTCCAAATCACCCATTTCCGGCCGAATCAGCTATTGTGGTAAGAAGGAAAGTTGTTCCTCGTCAAAGGGAGAACAACATACTTGGAAATCGAAGGACGAATCGGATCGAGGCGTGAGTTGTGCGTCTCACAAGCTTTTGGTAATTTCTAAACCTCGATCTTGATATTTGAGCTGATTTTGATGTTATTGGTGGTTGTAATTGTGTTGAAATAGTTGAGAAATGACTAGGGATTGATGAATTTCAATGTGGATAGAGTGATATGATATTTAGTGATTTTGGGTAATTTTGAGAATTGTGCTATAAATGGAAATATAGACAATGTGGAGAATTAGCCTAGATAATTGGCATGAGGAATGTAGGACATTGAGATATTGAAAATGAGGTTGTAGTTTAGGGTTGAGTTACGAGAATCGAGAGATTTGAGGAGTTATGAGCAATTATGCTCGATTTTGAGAATTGAGGTTTATGTGATGTTGAGTATTGATGTTTTAACATCGTTTGGACAGCTCGGGAGTTCCAGAGTGGAATGCAAGGCTAGTCCGTGATACGGGGGAACGATTGCACTATACGAGGTGCAAAGAGGTAAGGGAAATCTAAACCATTTGTGTATGTGAATTGCAAACTGTTTTAGCATGAATTGTGGTTTATTAAAACAAGCATGTTGAGTGTTTTGTGTTGAGATTAAATTGCACACGATTTTATAGCCGGTTGGAGCCCAATGTTTTATGAGTTTATAACTGGGCTCTACGTTAAGGCAATATTGTGATTTGAGAAATGTGTGCGTGTGCTTTGCCGGTTGGAACTCGGTTTTATTACGTTTTGTGTTGAGTACAAAACGATTTGAAATGAGTTTTATGAGAGAAAACCATTACGAGTTCTACGTGAAGGCAAACCAGTCTTATGAGATAAGACTTAGGTGTGTAGATGTGAGTACACACCGGGCATTGCTCTGGTAGCATGTAAGCCCGATTTCTTCTCCGTTCTGGTAACGTGAGAATAACCTATTCTGTGGCTATGCCACGTATACTTGGTGGCTGTGCCACGTTATGCCCCCTTGGTGGTAGTGCCACGTTGAGAAACCCCATTGGTGGCTGTGCCACGTTGAGAAACCCCATCGGTGGCTGTGCCACGTTATACCCCATTGGTGGCTGTGCCACGTTATACCCCATTGGTGGCTGTGCCACGTTATACCCCAATTGGTGGCTGCGCCACGTTGAGAAACCCTATTCTGTGGCTATGCCACATGAGAAATTAAATCAGTGGCTTTGCCACGTGTGTTTTGTGGCGATGCCATGAGTGATTTTAAATCAGTGGCTATGCCACGTTATTTGAGAAAGCGTTTATCGCGTTGTTTTCACATGCTTTGTTAATGCTCTAGAGTGAGCCTTTTACTTCATGTTTTCACATGACTTGACACATGAGAGTGTCGTTTTGAGTATTTTCATGCTATGGTTTTCAAATGAGTTTTCACATACAAATAACCCTTTTGTGCTGTGCATTTTGGTTTATGAACTGAGTTCCTTACCCCCTTTACTGAGCGATTTAGAAGCTCACCCTGTTTTTCTTTCCCCCCAGAGTTCTTCAAGTGAATAAGGACTTCCCTGCGACGTACGGAGTAGTGGCTAGTGGAGGATTCAAGCTTCAGGCTATATATATTTTGTACTTTGAGGTATATTTTATCTTTTCATGTACCCAGACGATTATTGTAATTGCAGACACTTGATGTATGACATTATATGGGATGTATTAGGATTAATTGACTTGTAATCGAGTAATGGGTATAATACAATATTTATTATATCATGATGAGATCCTGATGCATGATAATTATGATGATGTATGACACTGCACAGGAATGCACTCTTTATTTGTGAATTAACGAGTAAAAAGTTTTAAATTTGCCCTATTTTCCGCATTTTCGGGGCGTGACATCTACAGCATTCCATGTCACACCCCGACTCTGGGTGCTCCTCATCCATACATATACCACATACGATTGGGCTATGAGCCGATGTAACTACTAATTCCTTACATTTCTAATGGAAATATTTGAAACTTTAAAACACACACTCCCAGGCATGTGTGTAGATATACAAAATCTATTGTATAAATGAAATATCTTTACATAACATCCCCGTACAATATCCTCATTTTCAATGTATAACTGTACGATACAATATGATAGATACAAAATGTTTATGTGTATACATTTCTTATACCTTACAACTGGTGGGAGCTATCCAACACAAAATGATCTGGAGAACACCGCACTGTTCTACTTCTCAGTATCTGGAGTGAAAAATAGTGGGATGAGCGAACCATAGCTCAGTAAGGAAAAGAATGCTAACGGGTAGATACTGCACTATCTACATAGCCTATGCATGATCAAAAAAATCATCTTTCATTATAAATGAAAATATCAATGGAAAAAGGGCATTTTCATAAAAACAAATGCTCAATGCTTCCATTTGAAAACATGATATAAAATAGTGCTGTCACCACACAAGCATTCAAATCAGGATATTTATCAAATCATAATATCTCTTTTATTTTCACAAAACATTTCATTTCATCAAATTTCTCACTTTTAGAAATTTCTCTTATCTCTAAGACAGGTATGGAATTTAGGCAAATAAATATCCATGACATATGGCCATAGTCAGTGATCCCAAGAGTCATTGATCAGGTGTGCACAGGGCATCACTCGCCTAAAGGGGGATGGGTCAGTCCTACCCTTCGTACTCATCTCAATCATCATGATCATTGTCTTCATCATATCACATATACTCACGGTACAACGTACTCCATGTGTCATCTACGCGATACTCGTACTCGTGTGCACACAACATGGAACATACTATTTCCCAGACAACTACACGGTATAGCCTACACCCGTTGACCTAGTTTATCTGTTAGACCTGTATTTTTATGTAGCTTGTTCCTTATGATTTATATATGTACAGACATGTATTGAGTTATTTAAATCATAAGAAGAGTATTTACTAGATTTAAGTGTTAGTGAAATATTTTAACACTTAAAAGCTACATAAAAGCCTAATGTGAGCTATAAGAGTCACAAGCTAAACCAAGTGGATCCGAATCATTCTGACTGAGAATAAGAACTTAAAATGAGAAAATATAGAGAGCTTATGAAGGAAAGTCAGTTTGATTTAGTTTCGAACGCAGAGAAAGAGGGTAAAAGTTAAAAAGGGTAAAATGGACCTTTTTAGCGAGTTAAAGTATTTAAGATGTTTCAGGTGTATTTACCTACTGAAAACGGCTAAAACGTAAAGATTAGAGTGTAAGACATAAGATATGACACTTTCATAATTTTGAGAAAAAGTCAACTTGGTCAATGATTAAGGAAAAAGTCAACTATAGTTAAGAAAAGTGGACTTTTACCATAGTTGACTAACCATGGTTAAAAATTAACCTAAGTATGGGAAAAAATATTCTTAGTCAGAATACAAGATAATCATTCTCGAAAGTAAGGAAAATTTATTCGAAAGGATTTCGAATTTA
The DNA here is from genome assembly GCA_033439115.1 of Firmiana major. NCBI lineage: Eukaryota > Viridiplantae > Streptophyta > Magnoliopsida > Malvales > Malvaceae > Firmiana > Firmiana major. Next base: position 38,955,347 of record CM065909.1, read on the forward strand.
ATTTAATGGATAAAAATGAAATGGGCCAAAGTTGAAAATTTTAAAGCCCATTAAGGTATCATAAGTGTGGGCCGAATTTGGAAAGCCCAATGGGCCGAATTGTTGGGCCAATTTGTAGGCCCAATATTGTGACAATTGAAGGCCCAATAGGTAATAAAAATTTCAGTCCAAAAGCCTAAAGGAAAAGCCCAAACCTAGAAGCCCAATTAAAAAGCCCATTAGTATAAGTTAAAAGCCATTAATGAATGGTAACAAAGTCTAAAATGATAACCATTACCTAAACTTTTTGGAAGTCAATTAAGGTGGCTGGATTTTAGCTTAATGACTAAGTAATGGACTTATAAATACCAGCCAACAAATAATCATCTTCATCCTTTCATTTTCGGCAAAGTGAAGAAACCATAACCGAAAAGTTTTCCAAGCTTTCTCTCACTAGAAATCACTAGGAAGAAGGCATATTTGGAACTTGCAATCTTCATGAAAGTTGTTCCAAATTGAGAGGAGAGTGACATATGTTGGAATTGGCTATCAAGGAGCCATAGTGTGCAAACCGTGAGGCTTCAAAGTTTCGGCCAAGTGTGAACACAAATACTAGGTATAATTTCAAGCTTCCAACTTCATATATGTTAATCTATGAGTTATATGGAGTTGATTGGTATATATTTTATGGATTGAAATACATGAAAACACCATGAACATGTGATGGCCAAAAGTTGGTATATGAGTTTTGATAAATACCCATGTGATTTTAAGACATGTATAGGTTGATATGCATGTAGACATGATTATGGCATGGTTAGTTATAATCAATTTGTTCATATGGATGGTTGTATGATATGGCACATAAGGTATTTGATAAAATGCCAACATGAACTATAGGAAAGGCTTAAGACATTCCAACCAAGTGTTTGTGAAAATGCCTAAGTGAATTTGGCTAAACAAATTGACATGGACGGCATGCCATGGTGTGACCAACGACATGGGATACTCTCGACCATGGCATGTGACCGAGAGGTCCAATGGGCCAAGCTCAATTATTTTAGGCCCAATGTGATGTAATGGGTCTAGGACAAGCCCAATAAGAGTTGGTGGGCCCTACAAGCCCAATAGGCCCAACAAAAATGAATAAGTAAATGGAAATGAGCTTAAGGCATAATTAGGCCCATTAAGGTTTATTAAAGCCCATTAAGGGAAATAGACTGTATTTAATGTGAAATACAGTAAGAAAAGTGTAATTAACCTGATAAATGGTTATATGCAGCTCCAGAGAGTATTGGAGAAGCAAATCAGACTGTTAGATCGAGCAGCGCTGAGAAAGTGAAATTTCTCGAGTGATTGCAGGTAAGGGAGTTTTGTGAGTAGTTAGAGATACCTGCACATATTTTCGTCTGCTTTTACATTCACTTAAAAACTCTGAGGGTCAGAGAAAGTGAATAATAATTATTGTGACCCGATAGTGGCAAATTACGATTTTACTCCTAGTTAGTCAAAAAGTCAACTTTTATGAAAATTGTAAAAATCATAGAAACCACCATTTTGAGTGTTTTACTGCTGTTTAGCAGAAGAATAAATAGATAGGCTAATGATTTTAAGGTTGATGTGAATTAAGCACACTTTATAGTGCTGATTTTGATATTTTGTAAACCATCCCTTTTTTAAAGATCCATCTATCATATTATGTGAGAATAAATCATGCTGGAGCACAGCTCGCACTGGATTTCATATATTTTCCACATATATTAGTGCGAGATTATGATTCGCACTAGATTTCCATGACATGCATGATAGAGTGCTGGAGTTATTACTTGTACTCAGTTTTATGTTATTTATGCATGAGAGAGTGCTAGAGCGATTAGCTCGTACTTGAGTTTTACATGAGATGCATGACAGAGTACTGGAGCATTGCTCGTACTCGATTCTTCATGATTTATACATGACATAGTACTGGAGCTATTGCTCGTACTTGATTTGATGAAGTTTTGTGCATAGCATGGTACTGGAGCTATTGCTCGTACTTGATTTGAAACACGAACTATGCATTGACCTAGTTGCTGTAGGTTTACTCGCACTAGAGTTGAGTTTGTGATGTGAACAATGTTTGAGCGGAGTGTCAACTGTGAGTCGGGCTCAAAGGTGCACACTGTATGTGATATATAATACATGTTAAAAACTGTGCTTGATTTCCTCATGTAGGCTGAGTGTCACAGTATGAGAGGTTCGCATGAGGATTTAGAGACGTGGTATGATATTCCATGGTTTTGAGGGCTAAGACCTATGGCAGGTAGCCCGACTGTGACGTAGGGTCCATGGGTGTACATTGTACCATGTATGTAGCATGGAGTACACTATACCGTGTGTTGTTGTGGAGTTGAGGAGGATATAGCTGGCGGTTGTGATGGACTGACCCCCCTCCCGTTGCAGCAGTAATGCCCCGTACACCGACTACTGTGTTGCCTGGGATCACCATTGTCGGATATGATCATAGTCTAAGATACTATTACATTTTACATTTCACTACAGAGTCTCACATGATATATCACCTGATTGACTGATTTAATTGCGGATAGACCAGAGGGATGGGTCGGACTCTGATTTTGTTTTGTGAATGATTTAAATGCCATATTTACTGTGATTTAAATATAAATGGAATGATTTATCTAAAGGCATTGTGATATTATAAAGATGCATTGTTTTGCACTACATGCCTACATTTGAGAAAGAAAGCATGATTTCTATACATGGGATTTAGTCTGTACAAGTATATATATATATTTAAAGACATGCTTTGAAAATGAGTTAAGGAAATAACGTTTTGAGGCATAACATTATTTTAAGTAGATAGTGTAGATATCTACTTGCTTACCTGATTTCCTTATTGAGCATGTTGTATGCTCACCCCTCTTTCTTTACATCTCTCTATAGAGCATCAGCAGTAGAGTGAGAGCAATTGAGGGATAGTATTCCTGTTGTCCGCTGCTATTTCCTATTGATCGACAGGTATACATGTTTTGTACGGTTATGTATCTAAGTATAGAAACAACATAATGATGTATACGATATATATTATGGGGAATGTATTTATATTAGATTTTATATGATCTCATATGTATTATAAAAGAAGTTACAGTTATTAACAGTATATTGACATGTATGTATGCTAATGGATGATATGGTATGCGAGGAAGCTAACATCGAATCACAACCCAACCATTGAAGAGAGGAAAGGTAAGTTAAAAATGCGAAAAATTTGTAGTGATTTTTGGTTAAGTCAGGATGGGTCTTGACACTATCCACCCTACATTGATGGACTCATCATCCTAAACCATGTCCCATATACCAGGCGAGAAAAATTAACATGACACACAGTCTCCGCAAGGCTCCAGTGTGGTATCTCTCAGTGCGAGCAACCACTTCTAGCACTGTATTATCTCAAAATCGTTGTGCATGCTAAGCCCCAGCACATTATCGTCATCATAAAACCACATGCGAGCTACGCGCCAGCACGATTTATCAAATCATGAAAACATATGCAAGTAAAACTCCAACATAATCCAAAAATCATCAAAATAGGTGTGAGCTAAGACTCTAACACCAATTCACCTTTCAAATCCGATAGGTGGCTATTTTTCTCTTTTAAAACTCAAATCGTGTTTGTTAACGTAGTATGTCATTCTATGCTAAACATGTAAAACTAGCCAACCTACCATCACCATTTCTTTATCAAAATGACAACACAAAGTTGTTAAAACATTGAAATCATGCATGTCATGTTGTTTTCCTTCCCACATCCCATTTTTACAATTCATACCATGATACATTTCATATCACATATGGCTCTATAACTACACATAATGTTACTAGCATCATATCCACTAAAATCATTGTAAAATATGTACGAATATCTATATCCCTAACATATAGTCCCTTACCTCGAATTGCACTTGTATTTCATTCGTCTCGTTTGCTCCATTCGCAATCTGGGTTAATCGAGTCTCAACGTATTCCAAATCTACACATGCAAATCATTAAGTTATTTTCCTTTCCTTCTCCCAAACATTCACATTGTCATTTATTTATCTATTCATACTTCTCAAGCCCTTTATCATATTTCACTTTTTCCACTAGTATCACAATATCTTCTCTTAAGTTTTCCATCACTTCTCCATAAGTATTTCTTCATGAATTTCCTTTCAATATTACTCACTCATCACTATAATCATCATTTCTATCTATATTTCACATGCCATTCAACCCATAAGGTGTCTAGAAACTCATATTTGAAGTTTAATGGTTGAAAAACTTACCTAGCTTAGCTTTTTCCTTAGCCAAATTTGTGGTAGTCTATTCTCCTCCTCTTGATCAAACTAATGTCTGATTTTTGGGTATGTTGTTCTCTTTACTTCAAGGAACAACTTTTCCTTCTTGAGCTTATACCAAATTTGGCTGGAATGTGGTGATATTTAGAGTGAGAAAGCTTGATTATTTGAGAGAAAAGGATAGGTGTGGGTTTAGTAGGAAGAAAATTTGATTTTCAGCTCAATCCCTTGCTCATTTTATAGATGCAAGGACATGAGATCGATTTGGTCCCTTGTGGAGATCAATCTCTGCATGGTTTGGTAGTCCTTTTACCTAACATAACTACTACCAGATCGATCTGCACTTCACAATGAGATCGATCTGTCTCAGGTAAAAATCCTTATGGGGATTGATCTTCCTCTTGTAGGAGATAGATCTTTTCCTTACAAAACCTTAATGAGATCGATATGTTGTTGAAGGGAGATCGATCTCTTCTTGGCCAAGACATTTGGAGATTGATATGTGCCTTGTGAGAGATCGATTTCTTCTAGGCAGAAGCTTAAGGAGATCGATCTGCCTTGGTATGAGATCGATCTGCCCTATTCCAATTGCCTGATACTGGACATTCTATGAGAGGGGATCGATCTCTACTTCATGGGAGATCGATATGCTCTTCCTTTGCATCCCAATTTCTACAGTTTTCTACAAATTTTCACTTTGTAATTCATCCTTATTTGCCTGATACCTCATTTTACATTCCATACATAACCAACATATAATAGTATCCATTCTGTATAGTTCATAGGCAATGAAACTTGTGCACACACTTGAAATCATGGATTATACATTAGATTCATCATCCTTACATCCTTTTGTCATTTTTACACATGTAACAATGTACATATACATCATAGCTTCATAAGAAAGTGTTGTAAAACTATAGGCATTACATTTCTCCCCTCCTTAGAAAATTTCGTCCTCCAAATTGAATCAAGTTCATTCCTCAAAAGTTGGGGATACTTCTCCTTTATCAGGTCCTCCAACTCCCAAGTGGTTTCCTCTGATGTATGATGTTGCCACAACACCTTAACTAATGAAATCGAGTTGTTCCACAACACCTTCTCTTTTCTATCCAATATTCAGATCGGTTTCTCTATATATGACATAATCTCCTTGAGCTCTAACGGCTCATAGCTAATTACATGTGCTAGATCCGAATGGTGTTTCCTGAGCATGGAAACATGGAAGAAATTGTGGACCTTCGCTAGCTCAGGTGGTAAGGCTAGCCTATATGCTCTATCTCCCACTCTATTTAAGATCTCGGAGGGATCAATGTAACGAGGACGTAGTTTTCCTTTCTTCCTGAACCTCGTTATTCCTTTAGAAGGAGATACTTTCAAGAATACAGACTCACCCACAGCGAACTCAAGTGGTCTCTGTCTCCTGTATGCATAGCTCTTTTGTCGACTTTGAGCCATTCGTAACCTCTCACATATTATCCGAACATCCTCTGAGGCTTGTCTAACTAAATTGGGAGCGAGCAACTGTCTGTCACCAACCTCTTCCCAACCAATGGGTGATCGGCATCTAAGACAATATAGTGCCTCATAAGGGTCTATACCAATACTTGAGTGATAACTGTTGTTGTAGGTGGACTCAATCAATGGCAAGTGATCATCCCATGAGCCTCTAAAATCTAGCACACACACTCTCAACATATACCCCAGGGTCTGTATAGTCCTCTCTGACTGGCCATCTGTCTGAGGATGGAAAGTGATGCTAAAGCTCATTTGTGTCCTCATCGCTTCCTGAAAATTTCCCCAAAAGTGGAAAGTGAAGTTGGCATCCCTATCAGAAAGAACACTCATTGGGACTCCATGTAGTCTTACTATTTCCCGTACATACAAGTTCGTCAATGCACTCAAAGTATCTGTAGATCTCATAGCTAAAAAGTGTGCCGATTTCTTTAATCGATCTACTATAACCTAAATAGCATCATGTTTCTTATGGGTTCTTGGTAATCCAATCATAAAATCCATGGTGACGTGCTCCCACTTCCATGTTGGTATTGGTAAAGGTCATAATAATCCTTCAGGTTTCTTATGCTCTACCTTAACCTGTTGACAGATGAGACATCTAGCAACATACTCACCTACTTCTCTTTTCATCCCAGATCATCAATATACTCTCCAGAGATTTTGATACATTTTACTACTCCCTAGATGTAATGTGTATCTCAATGAGTGAGCCTTTGATAAAATCAACTTCCTAAGCTCTGAGTCCTTATGGACACATATTCCTTTTCCGAACCTTAGTAGTCCATCTAAACTCAATACAAAATCAGTGCCCTCACCTTTCTGAATTTTGGATAATTACATCAATACACCATTGATCATTCTGCTGAGCTTACTGAATTCTTTCAATCAACTCCTCTTCTAACCTCAAGCTGGCTAAAGTCCCACGACCGTCAATCTCAGGTGGGGTCACATCCAAACTAAGGTTCGTGAATTATTCCAACAACTCATGCTCCCTAACCATCATAAATGATACCAACCCAAGACTCTTTCTGCTCAATGCATCGACAACCACATTTACCTTCCCTGGGTGGTACAAAATCTCACAATCGTAGTCTTTGAGAAGTTCTAACGACCTTCAATGTCTCATGTTTAACTCCTTCTGTGAGAACAAATACTTAAGACTCTTGTGATCTGTAAATATCTGAAATCTCTAACCATACAAGTAATGGCATCATATCTTTAATGCAAATATTACGGTCCCCAACCCTAAATCATGAGTAGGGTAGTTCTTCTCATGATCTTTCAACTGTCTGGATCCATAAGCAACTACCCTTCCATTCTGCATAAAAACACAACCCAGTCCTTAGTGCGAAGGATCCCTATAAACAGAATAGTTCCCTAAGCTGTTAGAAATGGTGAGAACTAGCTCGGTGGTTAATATGTGCTTATGTTCTTGAAAACTCCTCTCACACGCTTCATCACATGTAAACTCCACATTTTTCTCATAAGATGTGTCAACGGAGCAACCAATCTAGAGAAACCCTCTATAAATCTCCTGTAGTAACTAGCCAAACCCATAAATCTTCTGATCTTTGTGACTGTCCTTGGCTATTTCCACTGATCAATAGCCTCAATCTTGGAAGGATCTACTGACACCTCATCATTCGATACAACATGGCCCAGAAAAGAAATCTGTTTTAGCCAAAAGTCACATTTATTAAGTGTGGCATCCAACTTTCTGTAAGACCTAATTTTTATCGTAATTTCTTATGATTCAAATGATGAAAACATGGTTTTATGTAAATTGAATCAAAAGAAGAGTTTTACGTGAATGAAAAATGTAAATGGAATGAATAAAAATTCTCGAATGCATTTTAAGATCAAAAGAAGGATTGAAATGGTCACATATTAAACGAATGGGATACGGATTGAAGATAAGGATTTAAAACACGAAATGAGTGAGTGTTCATGAGGAGAAGTTGGATTGGTTTGGTCTCGAACGTGTAGAAGGGTAAAACTATCAAAAGACCAAAATTCAGTATAAATTCGATAAGAAAAATATCATTAAAAATATGAAATCGAGAAATTTTGATCAATAACGAGAAAAATATTGAATTTCGAGTCCAATTGATCAAGATAAGAATTTATAGGAATTAATCAAATTTTTCACATAAAAAAATTATCCCCAAAATATTGAAAAAATATACCGGAAAGACGAAATAAGACAGATAAATTTATTTATTGATTAAATGAATTAAATAAGATTTTTTTAGATATTTTGGGATTTTTTTATAATATTTTAATGAATAAAATAATAATAAAATAAATTATAAAAATAAAAAATTAAAATTAAAAAAAATAGAAATCGCGAAACATGATTTCTGGAAAGGCAAAGACCGACGAAAGTCGAGGGAGTTAGTTTCCCTCACCGGTAAGCATTGGCGACCAGGAACCACAGGTGAGGGCCTATGAAGGGCAACAAACATCGTGGGAACCACCGGCAGCCACGAAGCGCGCCGACGTCGCCGAAAAGAGGAGATCGACGGAGGGGAGGCCGGAAGAGAGAATAAGGAATCGGTAGCCATCGGTGCCGTTTCGATCTAACCCGAGGCTAGACGAAGAACACCCAGGCGATGGCGCGTCGAACAACACCGAAAATGACCTGGGAACCGATCGGAGATGCCGTGAACGACGAAGTGAGGCCTGAACCGGTACGGACCGGTTCAGTGCAGTGCAGGTCTGCTGAACCGGACCGGACCAGTTCAGCCAAAAAGAAAAGAAAGAAAAAGAAAAAGGGAAAAAGAAAAAGAGAAAAAATTAGGGAAAAATTCTAGTGATGCAATCGAGGTACGGGTAAGCTGGTTAGCAGTCGAAATTGACTGATTTAAATTTTGGATTATTTAATTTGATTAATATTCGACTGAAAATTTACCCGAAAAAATATATAATTGTGTAGCTCGACAATTGATGTCAAACAAGAGCTCGAGTCAGCCTCGATTTGTATACTATCATGAAATATCGGGAAAGTAACCCTTATTTACGACAATTTGTATAGTTATGCGTGTTAAAAATTTACTGCATAAATTACGGATTAATTTCGTATAAAATGAATTAAATTCTAGAATTTGAGATAAATTGTCGTAAATAATTAATTGAGCTATCTAAGAGTTTAGAACGAGGCCCAATAAATACGGATGGGCCGAATGAGCCCAATAAGCCTCGATGATGTGAATAGTAAGTGAAAAATGGGCTTAAGGCCCATTATGGTACAATCGGGCCCAATATGGGTAAACGAGCTCAATAATTTAAATTAAGCCTAAAAAATATGAAATACAATTAATTATATTGTATTTGACCCGATGAATATTTATACACAGTTTCAGAGATTAGATTGGGAGCAAATCGGACTTCGTGACGAGACATCAGTGGAAAGGTCAGACTGTACAGAAAAATGAGGTAAGGGAATTTTGTGAGTAGCTAGAGGTAGCAACGCGTATTTTTAACAGCTTTTACATACAATGAAATTGTATAAAGATCTTAGAATTGGATTAAAAATTTTAAGGACCCGGGATGGGTAAAAGATTATTTTATCCCTATTGAGGGAAAATTCACCTAAGGATTGTGAAAGCATGACATGCATGAAATGCATAATTTGAAAGCTTTCCGTTAAATTTTAGCAAAGAAAATTGGTAGATTGGCCAGTAATTGCATAAATTTCACAAGATAACACTACGTAAGTGTTATTAAGATTTAAATTAATTTTTTTTGGAAAATGGACCAACTATCAAGTTTATATGGAAACAGATGGTGTTGGAGCATTTTCTCGCACTATATCTGAGCTTGTGAGTGTGCATAAAAGGTGCTGGAACGGTTGCTCACACTGATTTTTACTATTGTGAAATGCATGAGAGGTGTTGGAGCCTAGCTCGCACCCTGTTTTGACTGTTTTGACTTTATATACATAAAAATGTGCTAGAGTGATTGCTCGCACTAGTTTTAATGATTTGACATGCATGAGAGGTGCTGGAGCTTAGCTCGCATCCTGTTTTGATATGGTAATTGCATAAAAGTCATACTGGAGCCTTGCTCGTACGTGATTTAATTGATTTAATTGCATAAAGCCATGCTAGCATGTAACTCGCATGAGATTTGATTTATTTATGCATGAAACCGTGCTGGAGCGTTGCTCGCATGAAGTTTTGATTTACTTGAGGATTTATTCATGCTAGAGCATTGCTCGCACGAAGTTTTGAATGATTTATGTTTTATATGAATTTATCACTCTTTTAAAGTCGTACTGGAGTGCTGCTCGTACGTAGATTTTACTGACTTTTATAAAACGTGTTGGAGCTTCACTCGAAGAAGGTTTTTTGATATCATGAATATGCATGGCACAGTGCTAGAGCTTTGCTCGTACAGGGATTTATATGACATGCATATAGCCGTGTTGGAGCCTTCTATAGACTGTGTGTCACAGTGAGATGATATGCCCACACGTGCATAATGAGACATAGGTTGGGTGGATAAGACCTACGGTAGGCACTTTGGGTTCACGGAGTACGTTGCACCGTGTCTGTCACGTGGAGTACGCTGTACCGTGGGGATTGTTGGAGTGGAGTGGCATTAGCCACGAGGTTGTAAGCCATGCCCTCACAATCCTGGTATTTATGTTGTTTTGGCGGTAGGGCTAACCCACCTCCCGTTTTAGGTGTGATACCCCGCATACTAGGTACCGTGTAGCCAGGGATCACTAGGATATGGCCATAGTCCTCAATGTTACTGATATATTCACCTACATGTCTCACATGCTATAACTTTTGGTCTCGATAGACCAGGGTAGACCCAAGGGAGGGGTCAGGCCCCCGATTTTGTGATTTTCACTGCTATGTGATTTTCTACTATGATGCTAGATTTTCAAAGGATTTTATGACATGTGACCCTAAAAGAAGGGTGATTTTATAATAGAATTTTTATAATGAATTTTTAATGAGTTTGAGATTGATTTATGAGATGACTGACCCAGAGGGGTTATTTTATACTGAACTTAAATGAAGTGATTTAAATGCAGTAACATGAGGAGTTTTCCATGCTTTAATTACAAATTCATGAAAAGAATTGTCTCTCATGATTTGTTTTACATGACATGAAATAATGCATGATCTTGATTTACTTCATGCAAATTATGATTTTACATAAAATGCCATCGATGCATGAGTTGCATGATTTCTATATACATGAATAGTTTTTATAAACTATAACAATGATGTGTGTATGATTTCGTGCGTGAGATTTAAACGGAAAGAAATGGATTTAAGGGCATGACATTATGAGCATGTAGATAGTGGAGCTATCTACTTATTTGCATGATTGCCTTACTGAGCACGTGGTTTGCTCATCCCCTTATTATCCCTTTTTTTCCAGAGCACTCGCAGTAATTAGTGAACGACTGAGGACTTGCATTCTTGGTATCCGCTGCGTCCTATCGAGTGATAGGTATACACATTTGTCTAGTTTTGTATCTAAATATGTAAATGCACAGTACTGTAAACATATATGATGTCAGGGATGTAAGGTTAAGTAAATCCAATTGTGAATGTATTAGTTAAAGTCAAAAGATAGAAAATTTCTAATGTGTAAATGTAACATGGAAATGGAATGGTAAGTAGTGAGAGGGGACTAACACCGAATCATAGCCCAACTGTTGGTAGGATGGTCACGATCAGAGAAAGGTAAGAATTAAATAACGAACGAAAAATTTGCAGTGATTTTTAGGTAATTTGGGTCATGACAGTTTTTGGTATTAGAGCTGAGTTGGCCTGATATGAGTCGGTGTTCGTGGTTAAGGAAGTTTACATCCCTATGTACTGTGCATTGTTTAGATACAATTGTGTATATCAAGATGAAATTGCAGCTAAGAATTTGGTTTCAAATGCAAGAATATAGACTCATTAATTGATAGCCGCTATGGTAGAGGGGCGAGTACACGAGCTTGAGGCCATAGAGGTAGGCTTGAGAGTCGTACTGAGTCACCACATGAGACTCAAAATGAGGTTGAAGTGGAGGCTGATGTTAGGCATGCCCCCACAGAGTCCGACAGAGAGATCAAACAATATTGAGACACGTTTTGCTAGGTTAAAGCGGAGTGTGGAGAATATTTTGGTACTTATTTACTCAGAGTATGCATGGGATTTGATGGTGAGTCGGAGCATTGGTGGAAATCTGCTCAGCCCATCTTAAGAGTTAGACATCGAGAATGGACATGGAAAATAATTTTAGATATATTCTGGTGACAGAATATCCCGGACAATGCTTAAACGAAATTACAGATAAAATTCTTTACTCTGACCCAAAGAAACTAGTTGATTGATGAGTATGAAACTCAGTTTATATCACTTGGCAGGTATGACCCCGACACTATGAACAATGAGAGTCGAAATGTCTGAAAGTTCATGGAAGGGCTCAGATTGTCAATTAGAGTCTGATTGACCCCGTTAGATATCACTACCTATGTCGAGGCAGTGCGTAGATTACAGTTCTGTGAATAAGATCATGAGTTGCATGCCTTTAAGATTGGGAAAGGTAGTAAGGGCCGAAATAGAGATAGAAAAGAATAGAGAATGACAGAGATGTCAGAACGAGAAAAAGGTAGTTTGGTAAGAGATTAGAGTTGATGAGTCATGGGGTAAGATGATTGGTAAGGCCCTAGTGTATCCAATTTCAATACTTTTGAGGGATATTGTGATTGGAGGACCCCGACCTACTACGGATCCATGTAGGATGTGTGGTATATACCATGGAAGTAGGCCCTACACCTTATTGACTAAAATAGGCATTAAGTGTGGTAAGACGGGCTATTTATTTAATGATTGCTTAGAGTTGGGTGAGACTGCCCCACAGAAGGGCAAAGAGACAGAGAAAACCCTTTGATATCTCTGCACCGAAAAGGGAGGCCACAGACGAAGAAAAAAGGAAAGTAGGCTATTGGATGAGAGCGAGTGTATGCCTTGGACTAGGACAGTACTGATGTTTCATCTGATGTGGTGGAAGATACTACACTGGTTATTAATAATGAAGTAATTATTTTAAATAATTCCTGGTGCCACGCTGTGAGATCTGAGAATTTTAGATATATTTTAATGATGTAATAAGAACTTGAAGTGTAATTTATTAAGCTAAGTGAATTGTGGAAATTATATTTGGAGATTTATGTGTAAGTGTTTAACATAAGTGTGAAACTAAGAGGTCAGATCGATCTTGGAGAAGGAGAGATCGATCTGGTGAGTTAAAAATGACAAGGAAGGAGGAATTTAAGGAGCAGATCGATCTCCAATGGAAGAGGATCGATCTGCTTATGATTCTGTTTGAGAGGAGATCGATCTCATGAGGAAGGGATCGATCTCTAAATGTTTCTGTTTGGGAGAAGATCGATCTCCTCAAGGAGCAGATCGATCTCATAAAGCCATAAAGAGATCGATCTCACCCCTCGACAGATCGATCTCCTAGGCATAAGATTATCCCAAATCGTCCCCAAATTCAAATGCAGATCGATCTCATCAAGAGCCAGATCGATCTCCTGCCCTCCGTCTATATAAGGAACCCCTACTTTCTCCTGTAATTTCATTTTCTCTCTCTTCAAACCCCATTTCTATTGAAGCCCTAGCTTTGTCACTCATCCAAAGCACCCATTTTCGTCCAAATCAGAGGCTGTGGCAAGAAGGAAAGTTGTTCCTCATCAAAGGGAGAACAATATACTTGGAAATTGAAAGATAGATTGAATCAAGGCAAGAGATAAGCTCTCCATAAGTTTTGGGTAATTTCTACACCTCGATCTTGATATTAAAGATGATTTTGGTGATAATCGTTGTTGGCATTGTGTTGAAATAGCTGGAAAATGATTAGGGATTGATAAAATTACAATGTAGTTGGGGTGATGATGATATTTAGCAATTTTGGTAATTTTGGGAATTTTCAGTTATAAATGAAAATTTAGACAATGTGGTGATTTAGCATAGATATTGTGGCATGGGAAGTGTGGGATGTTGAGATGTTGTGAATGAGTTTGTGCATTGTGATAGCGTTACGAGAATTGAGAGATTTGAGGTGTTATGAGCAATTATGCTCGATTTTGAGAATTGAGGTTACTTTGATGATGAGTATTGATGTTTTAACATCGTTTGGAAAGCTCGGGAGTTCCAGAGTGGAATGTGAGACTAGTCCATGACAAGGGGAAACAATTGCACTATACGAGGTGTAAAGCTGTAAGGGAAACTAAACCATTTGTGTATGTGATTTGTGAACTATTATAGCATGATTTGCGATTTATAAAACAAGCATGTTTGATGAGTTGTGTTTTGATGAGAATGCACATGGTTTTTATAGCCGGTTGGAGCCTATTATTTTATGAGTTTATAAGCTGAGAGTGAAACTGCTTTATAAACCGTTGAGGTTGCGTGAGAAATGATTGGGCTCTACGTTAAGGCAATATTGAGATTTGAGAAATGTGTGCGTGTTTTGTCGGTTGGGACTCGATTTTTAAATATGTTTTGTGTTAAGTACAAAATGATTTTAAATGAGTTTTATGAGAGAAAACCACTATGAGTTCTACGTGAAGGCAAACCAGTTTTACATGATAATGGCTATTGATAAAGACTTAGGTGTGTAATTTTGAATACACACTGGGCATTGCTCTGGTAGCATGTAAGTCCGATTCTTCTCCATTCTAGTAACGTGAGAACCCCAATTGGTGGCCGTTGCCATGTGAGAAACCCCATTCTGTGGCTATGCCACATATATTTGGTGGCCGTTGCCACGTGAGAAACCCCATTTTGTGGCTGTGCCACGTATATTTGGTGGCCGTTGCCACGTGAGAACCCTAATTGGTGGTCGTTGCCACGTGAAACCCTATTCTGTGGCTGTGCCACGTGTGAATCTAAATCAGTGGCTATGCCACGTGTGTTTGGTGGCTGCGCCACATGCATTATTATTACAGTGATTTTATCTTGTTATTTGAGGAAGCCATTATCTCATTATTTTGACATGCTTGTTACTGCTTTATACTGAGCCTTTTACTTCATGTTTCCACATGATTTTGAGATATGAGAATGTTATTTTGAGAACTTTCATGCTATGATTTTCAAATGAGTATACTGAGTTTCACGTGCATTATGATGTGCATTATGGTTTATATAACGAGTCCCTTACCCCCTTACTGAGCGATTTAGAAGCTCACCCTGTTTTCCTTCCCCCCTAGATTTCTTCAAGTGAAAAAGGGTTTCCCTGCGACGTACAGAGTAGTGGCTAGTGGAGGACTTGAGTTCCAGGCTATATATTGTGTTTTGAGGTATCATTTATCTTTTCATGTACCTAGACAATTATTGTAATTACAGACACTTGATGTATAACATTGTATGGGATGTATTAGGATTAATTAACTTAAGGTCAAGTAATGTATATGATATGATATAGACTATTTAATGACGAGATCTTAAGGTATGATAAGTATGATGATGTATGACACTGCACAGGAATGCACTCTTAATTGTGAATTGTTGAGTAAAAAGTTTTAAATTTGCTCGATTTTTTGCGTTTCCGGGGCGTGACAGAGTTTTCATGGTATCAGAGCTTAAGGTGTCTAGTACTGTCAGTGTCGGTTAAGTGAAATGAATACATCCCAAGTGTCTGTAATAGTCTGGTCATGAACTGAATTTGAGGATTGAGATTTCAATCGATTTTGGTATGTACGCGCAGGAGACGAGTTGAGATAGAGAATGAGTAGACGACGAGGTCATTCGAGGTGGCAGGCAGAGTCCCCTCCACCACCTGCCCCCCAACCAGAGAGCCTAACTCTTAATTTAATCGGATTGAGACCAATGTGAGGCAAGGTTTTGAGCAGATGGCAGCGCTATTCGCGCAACACTTTGGAGTTAATACCGCGGGTACTACTCCTACACCACCACAAGGACCTCCCATACCCCCAGTACAGATGGACCTAGTGCCTCCCGTCACTCAGCCTGATGACAGAAGTATGGTCCGACTAAAGGATTTTCTGAAGATGAATCCACCCGCATTTAGGGGAAAGAAGGATCCTACAGAGGCTGAGGAGTGGCTGACGGAGTTGAGAATTATATTTGATTATCTGGGGTGCACCGATGCTGAGAGGGTCAGTATGAGTATTTATATGTTGAAGGGGAAAGCTCAAGATTGGTGGGGTACTACCCAAGGTATTCTGATGTCCTGCCAGGATGTGATTGGTTAGGAAGTGTTTGAGACAGCCTTTAGGACGCAATATGTACCACGAGCCGCACAGAGGAAGAAACAGGCCGAGTTTTTGAGTTTGGTATAGGGTGATATGTCTGTGGATGACTATGAGAGCCAATTCACCGCGCTATTGAGATATGACCCAAAAACCTTCAAGAATGAAGAGCTCCGCACAGAGAAGTTTGTGTATGGATTGAAGCCCGTCATCAGAGATAGATTGATAGGGCTCTGTATTACTGAGTTTGGAGATGCTCTGAGACGAGCACAAGAGATTGAAAGAGGAATTGAAATGGTACAATCCCAGAATGAGCTTAGAGCAGTGAATAGAGATAAGGGCAAGAGGCCAGCGATTTTCCAAACAGATGCTCGAAGAGGTTCCTTCAGAAGAGGAAGGATTGAGGTGTAGAAGGGTAGATTAGAGAGACCCAGAGGTTACCCTAACATTAGAGAGACCCCTCGAGATGTCAGGCCTGAGACAAGGTTTTACAAAAATTGTAGCCGAATGCATAAGGGAAGTTGTACTGGGTCGATCCATGGATGTTTTAGATGTGGAGACATGGGTCACATGGTGAAGGATTGCCCTCAACCTCAAAAACCACATGTCTTGGAGCCCACTTGACAACAGCCTCAAAGAGTGAACCCCCAGAGACGGGTCACTGCTGCAGAGAAAGGGAAGAAACCTGTGGCACAGGGACATGTGTTTGCCCTGGATAAGGAGACCGCAGACACTTCTACAGAAACCATAAGAGGTATACTCTCTGTCTGTGATTATAAGGCTCATGTGTTAATTGATCCAGGATCCACGCATTCGTTCATTTCTGAGCATTTTGCATGTAGATTAAACTTGAAGTTTGAACCTTTAGAATATATACTATATGTAAATACCCCTATGCGTGAATCCCAGAGAACTGAGTTAATCTGTAGAGGATGTGAGGTAAAGGTGGGAGATAGAGTGATGTTAGTAGATCTAATCATGTTGAATATACATGGGTTTGATGTAATTTTGGGAATGGATTGGCTAGCAACCAATCGAGCGAGTTTAGACTGCTACACTAAGATTGTAACTTTCTCCTTACCTGAACCTTACAGTGTACGTTTGAAATATTAAGGAAATAGACGTATAAAATTTTGTAAACAATTTGAGAATTTTAATATTATTTTGGAGAATATTAAATATGATTGTCCATGTGAAGGTTATGAAACACTCATCTCAGATGATGATCTAGAACATCCGAGGATTGAGGCTATACCTGTGGTTTGCAAATTTTTGGATGTTTTCCCAGATGAGTTACCAAGTTTACCACTAAAGAGAGAGCTGGAGTTTACCATTGATTTGGTACCAGATACTCAGCCGATCTCTAAACCTCCCTACAGGATGGCATTAGTGGAACTTGAGGAATTGAAGAAACAACTACAGGAGTTATTAGATCAAGGGTTTATTAGACCCAGTGTTTCACCGTGGGGAGCACCAGTATTATTTGTTAAGAAGAAGGATGGTAGTCTCAGATTATACGTAGACTGCCGGTTGTTGAATAAAGCCACGGTGAAGAATAAATATCCATTGCCCAGGATTGATGATCTACTTGATCAGCTGAGAGGGGCATCGGTCTTTTCTAAGATTGATTTGAGATCGGGTTATCACCAATTGAGGATCAAGGAAGAAGATATTCCAAAGACGGCCTTCAGGACGAGGTATGGCCATTATGAGTTTCTGGTGATGTCCTTTGGATTGACGAACGCCCCTGCAGCATTTATGATATTAATGAACGAGGTGTTCATAGACTATCTAGATAAGTCTGTGATAGTCTTTATTGATGATATCCTGGTGTACTCTCGGTCGCATGAGGAGCAAGCACAACATTTGTGGTTAGTACTTCAGATACTCTGAGATAAGCAATTATATGGAAAGCTTAGTAAGTGTGAGTTTTGGCTGGATCAGATAGCTTTCCTTGGTCATATAGTCTCAGAGGAAGGAGTATCAGTGGATCCAAGTAAAGTGGAGGCTGTGCTTAACTGGGAAAGACCGAGGACAGTTACGGAGGTACGAAGGTTCCTTGGTTTGTCAGGATATTACAAAAGGTTTGTGGAAGGATTTTCCAGGATTGTCGACCCTTTGACTAAGCTCACTCGCAAAGAGATTCCATTTATATGGACTGATCAATGTGAGCTCAGTTTTCAGAAATTAAAGAGGAGGTTGACAGCGGCACCTGTGTTAACTATTCCTGAGGGATCAGGAGGATTTTCGGTGTCTAGTGATGCATCTCATCAAGGATTGGGGTGTGTGCTTATGCAGCATGGAAGAGTGGTCGCATATGGATCGCGACAGTTGAAAGACCATGAGCGGAATTACCCCACGCATGATTTGGAGTTAGCCGCTGTGGTATTTGCCTTGAAGATCTGGTGACACTACTTATATGGGGAAAGATTCCAAATCTTCACTGATCACAAGAGTTTGAGATATCTCTTTGATCAGAAGGAGTTAAACATGAGACAAAGGAGATGGATGGAACTCCATAAGGATTATGACTACGAGATTCTATATCATCCGGGTAAGGTGAACGTAGTTGCTGATGCCTGAGCAGGAAGAGTATGATATCTGCGATGATGATCAGGGAATGGGATTTACTGGAGCAGTTCACCGAACTCCAGATCAGAGTTAAAGAGGTAGAGACTGGATTTTTAGCTAGCTTGTGGATAGAGCCCAGGATCATGGATCAGATTAGAACTGGGCAGCGCAATGATCAGAGGTTGATAGATATGGTTAGCCAAGCTGAACAGAGTTCGCAGTCGGATCTCACAGTCAGTGAGGATGGATTGTTGAGATTCAAATGAAGGATTTGTGTACCGGACGATGATACCCTAAAGAGACAGATACTGAGAGAATCTCACTGCTCTCGATACTCCATGCACCCAGGGAGTACAAAGATGTACCGAGATTTGAGAATGGTGTACTGGTGGAGTGTTATGAAGTGAGACATGGCAGAGTATGTGGCCAAATGTTTAATATGCCAGGAAGTGAAAGCTGAGCATCGGAAGCCTGGAGGACTACTACAACCTTTACCTGTACCTACATGGAAATGGGAGCATATCACTATGGACTTCATTATGGGTTTACCGAGGACCCGAAGAGGTCGTGACGCTATATGGGTTATAGTGGATAGATTGACCAAGAGTGCCCACTTCCTTGCCATCAAGAGCACAGATACTGTGGATGCCTTAGCCGAGCTGTATGTCAGCGAGGTAGCTAGATTACATGGGGTTCCAGTGAGTATTACTTCTGATAGAGATTCCCGATTTACTTCCAAATTTTAGACCCAGTTTCAGGAGTCCATGGGATCTCGATTGAGTTACAGTACTGCCTATCATCCTCAGACAGATGGTCAGTAAGAGAGGACTATTCAGACCCTGGAGGATATGTTGAGGGCGTGTACGATGGATTTTAAAGGATCATGGGATGATCACCTGCCCCTAGTAGAGTTTGCGTACAATAATAGCTATCATATGAGTATTGGAATGGCACCTTTTGAGGCTCTATATGGTAGGAGGTGTAGATCCCCTATAGCTTAGGAAGAAGTCGGTGACAGAAAGATAAATGCTCCCGAGCTTGTTGAGCAAGCTGTAAGAGTGTGAAACTCATATGTGGGAGGTTACGGCCTGCACAGAGTAGATAGAAAAGCTACGCGGATGTGCGTAGACGGCCACTCGAGTTTGATATTGGTGATGCAGTATTTCTGAAAATATCACCGAGTAAGGGTATCATGCGATTCGGGAAGAAAGGAAAATTGAGTCCTCGATACGTAGGACCATTCGAGATTCTTGAGAGAGTGGGAGAGGTAGCCTACAGATTGGCATTACCCCCCGGCTGTCCAGAATACACAATGTTTTTCATGTGTCTATGTTAAGGAAGTACCACCCGAACCCTTCTCATGTCTTAGAGTATGACGAGATGGACATACAAGAGGATATGAGCTATACTGAGGAACTCGTCCGAATTCTCGATAGAAAGGAGAAGGTACTGAGAACTAAGAGCATCCCATTAGTGAAAGTTTTGTGGAAACATCACTCAATGGAAGAGGCAATGTGGGAACTAAAGAATCTCATAAAGGAGAAATATCCCAATCTATTTGACTAGTTGAGTTGAATTTGGAGGACCAAATTCTTCTAAGGTGGGGAGGATGTGAGATCTGAGAATTTTAGATATATTTTAATGATGTAATAAGAACTTGAACTGTAATTTATTGAGCTACGTGAATTGTGGAAATTATATTTGGAGATTTATGTGTAAGTGTTTAACATAATTGTGAAACTAAGAGGTCAGATCGATCTGGTGAGTTAAAAATGACAAGGAAGGAGGAATTTAAGGAGCAGATCGATCTCCAATGGAAGAGGATCGATCTCCTTATGATTCTGTTTGAGAGAAGATCAATCTCACGAGGAAGGGATCGATCTCTAAATGTTTCTGTTTGGGAGAAGATCGATCTCCTCAAGGAGCAGATCGATCTCATAAAGCCATAAAGAGATCGATCTCACCCCTCAACAAATCGATCTCCTAGGCATAAAATTGCCCCAAATCGTCTCCAAATTCAAATGCAGATCGATCTCATTAAGAGCCAGATCGATCTCCTGCCCTCCGTCTATATAAGGAACCCCTGCTTTCTCCTGTAATTTCATTTTCTCTCTCTTTAAAACCCCATTTCTGTCGAAGCCCTAGCTTTCTCACTCATCCAAAGCACCCATTTTCATCCAAATCAGAGGCTGTGGCAAGAAGGAAAATTGTTCCTCATCAAAGGGAGAACAACATACTTGGAAATTGGAAGACGGATTGAATCAAGGCAAGAGATAAGCTCTCCATAAGTTTTGGGTAATTTTTAAACCTCGATCTTGATATTAGAGATGATTTTGGTGATAATGGTTGTTGGCATTGTGTTGAAATAACTGGAAAATGATTAGGGATTGATAAAATTACAATGTAGTTTGGGTGATGATGATATTTAGCAATTTTGGTAATTTTGGGAATTTTCAGTTATAAATGAAAATTTAGACAATGTGGTGATTCATCATAGCTATTGTGGCATGGGAAGTGTAGGACGTTGAGATGTTGTGAATGAGATTGTGAATTGTGATAGAGTTACGAGAATTGAGAGATTTGAGGTGTTATGAGCAATTATGCTTGATTTTGAGAATTGAGATTACTGTGATGATGAGTATTGATGTTTTAACATCGTTTGGACAGCTCGAGAGTTCCAAAGTGGAATGCGAGACTAGTCCGTGACAAGGGGGAAACAATTGCACTATACGAGGTGCAAAGAGGTAAGGGAAACTAAACCATTTGTGTCAGGACCCATTCTCAATCCATGACTTTAACCAAAAACACTACAAATTTTTCGCATTCTTAACTTACCTTTCCGCTCTTCAATGGTTGGGCTGTGATTCGATGTCAAAGCCCTCACTTACCACATCATCCAATATCATACATACATGTCAACATACTATTATTGACTGTACTTGCTTTTATTATATATGTAAGATTATATAAAATCTAATACAAATACATTCCCTATAATATATAATGTATACATCACTGTGCTATTTCTATGTTTAGATACACAACTGTACATAATATGTATACATGGCGATCGATAGGAACTAGCAGTGGACTCTGGGATACTATCCCTCGATAGCTCTCGCTCTACTGCTGACGCTCTGTAGAGAGATGTAAAGAAAGAGGGGTGAGCATACAACGCGCTCAGTAAGGAAATCAGGCAAGCAAGTAGATATCTACACTATCTACTCAAAATAATGCTATGCCTTGAAAACATTATTTCCTTTACTCGCTTTAAAAGCATGTTTTGAAATATAATATATATACTTATACAGAATAAATCCCATGTACAGAAAATCATGCTTTCTTTCTTAAATGTAGGCATGTAGTGCAAAACAATGCATCGTATATAAATCATGCCTTTATGTAAATAATGCCATGTGAGACTCTGTGGTTAAGCGCAAATAGTATCCTGAAGTCCACTGCTAGTTCCTATCGATCACCAGGTATACATATTATGTACAGTTGTGTATCTAAACATAGAAACAGCACAGTGATGTATACATTATATATTATGGGGAATGTATTTGTATTAGATTTTATATAATCTTACATATATAATAAAAGCAAGTACAGTCAGTAATAGTATGTTGACATGTATGTATGATATTGGATGATGTGGTAAGTGAGGACTCTGACATCGAATCACAGCCCAACCATTGAAGAGCGGAAAGGTAAGTTAAGAATGCGAAAAATTTGTAGTGTTTTTAGTTAAAGTCATGGATTGAGAATAGGTCCTGACAATTTGTGTATGTGATTTGTGAACTATTATAGCATGATTTGCAATTTATAAAACAAGCATGTTTGATATGTTGTGTTTTGATGAGAATGCACACGATTTTTATAGCTGGTTGGAGCCCATTATTTTATGAGTTTATAAGCTGAGTGTGAAATTGCTTTATAAACCGTTGAGGTTGTGTGAGAAATGAATTAGGCTCTACGTTAAGGCAATATTGAGATTTGAGAAATGTGTGCGTGTTTTGTCGGTTGGGACTCAATTTTTAAATATGTTTTGTGTTGAGTACAAAACGGTTTTAAATGAGTTTTATGAGAGAAAACCACTATGAGTTCTACGTGAAGGCAAACCAGTTTTACATGATAATGGCTATTGATAAAGACTTAGGTGTGTAATTTTGAATACACACTGGGCATTGCTCTGGTAGCATGTAAGTCTGATTCTTCTCCGTTCTAGTAACGTGAGAACCCTAATTGGTGGCCGTTGCCACGTGAGAAACCCCATTCTGTGGCTATGCCACGTATATTTGGTGGCCGTTGCCACGTGAGAAACCCCATTCTATGGCTATGCCACGTATATTTGGTGGCTGTTGCCACGTCAGAAACCCCATTCTGTGGCTATGCCACATATATTTAGTGGTCATTGCCACGTGAGAAACCTCATTCTGTGGCTGTGCCACGTATATTTGGTGGTTGTTGCCACGTGAGAACCCTAATTGGTGGCCGTTGCCACGTGAAACCCTATTCTGTTGTTGTGCCACGTGTGAATCTAAATCAGTGGCTATGCCACGTGTGTTTGTTGGCTGCACCACGTGCATTATTATTACAGTGATTTTATCACGTTATTTGAGGAAGCCATTATCGTATTATTTTCACATGCTTGTTACTGCTCTATACTGAGCCTTTTACTTCATGTTTCCACATGATTTTGAGATATGAGAATGTTGTTTTGAGAACTTTCATGCTATGGTTTTCAAATGAGTATACTGAGTTTCACGTGCAAATAAATATTTTATGATGTGCATTATGGTTTATATAACGAGTCCCTTACCCCCTTACTGAGTGATTTAGAAGCTCACCCTATTTTCCTTCCCCCCAGATTTCTTCAAGTGAAAAAGGGTTTCCCTGCGACGTACGGAGTAGTGGCTAGTGGAGGACTGGAGCTCCAGGCTATATATTGTGTTTTGAGATATCATTTATCTTTTCATGTACCCAGACAATTATTGTAATTACAGACACTTGATGTATAACATTGTATGGGATGTATTAGGATTAATTAACTTAAGATCGAGTAATGTAGATGATATGATATTTACTATTTAATGACGAGATCGTGAGGTGTGATAAGTATGATGATGTATGACACTGCACAGGAATGCACTCTTAATTGCGAATTGTTGAGTAAAAAGTTTTAAATTTGCCCGATTTTTCGCGTTTCCGGGGCGTGACACACGCATCTATTTGTACCGCCTTCAGTTGCTTATAAGCTAGTAAAAGATGTGAAGCCTGTACCCTTAGGCAAGATGATGATGGTTAGCTGATTATCACTAAATAAATATGGGTATAGGGATTGTAAGTTAAAAACGGAGGAAAAAGGATATGTCAGTCGATTATATTCATTGGAATATGAATAGTTTTGAAGTAATATTTGAGAGTAGATTGATTCAGCTGCAAACTATGGTGTTTAGATTACTATCCTAAGATAGTGATGTTTTCACCCCTGAAAAGTATACTGTAAGTTTTGACAAGTAATGAAAGGGGTGTAGCGATTCAAATTAAATGAGTAAATGATCGTACTCACGGAATGAGTAATGATGGGAATGTTTTCTCTATTGTGTGATTGGTATGGATAAGGCACATCCAAAGGTAACAGATATCATTATGGTCAAGGAGTTTCCTAATATCTTCTCGGATAATCTACTAGGGTTGCCACCCATTAAATGAATGGAGTTTTGTATTGATTTGGTACATGGTACGGAGCCGATATCCTAACCACGGTATAAAATGGTATTAGTGGAACTGGAAGGACTAAAGAAGAAATTATAGGAGTGATTGGATAAAAGCTCATCAGATCTTTTTAGAGATTGATTTGAAGTCTGGGTAACATCCTTTAAGAATTGAGAATATGAATGTGCCCAAAATGATTTTCATAACCATTAGGGTATTGATGAACAAAGTATTTAAACTTTACCTAGACTGATTTATGGTAATCCTTAGCGATGACATTGTGATGTATTCGAAGTCCAAGGAAGATCATGAGTAGTAACTGCAAACTGTCTTACAGACGATGGGTTGTGAGTTTCTTAAAATGGGCTGCTCAGTTGACACATCTCGTTCGAAAAAAGATTGCATATGAGTGGGATGATAAGTATTAAAGTAGCTTCGGTGAGTTTTGGGTGTATTGAGGTATGAACTAATCACCATAATTATTTTCACCATACCCAATAGTTCAAGAGGTTTCTCTGTGTATATGGATACCTCAAAATAATGAGTGGGCTGTGTATGGATGCAAAATGGGAAAATAGTTACTTATGGATCCAGACAACTCAAGGATCATGAAAGAAACTATCCGACCCATGAATTTAAGTTGGCAGCGGTAGTGTTTGTACTGAGTGTATGGCACTACTATGTACACAATGAGAAATGTCAGGTATGCACTGATCATAAAAGCCTCGAGTATCTGTTTTCATTGAAAGAGTAGAATATGAGAAAATATAGAGGGTTAGAGCTTCTGCAGGATTATGATTATGAAAATTGTACCACCCAGGAAAGGCCAATGTAAAGGCTGATGCCTTGAGCAGAAAGAGCCTCGGGATGGTATTACATACGATGGTCAGGGAGCGTGAGCTGCTAGAGCAGTTGTGAGCCTCAGTAGTAATGTGATCCCTTCTGATAATGACAGTGATTTTGTGACAGCTAGCCTGAGATTAGAACCAGATTTGAGTAATAGGATTTAACAGGCTTAGCGTGATGATCGGCAGGGTGTCGATAGTGCGGGTCAGATTCATATGGGTACAGTGACAGAGTTCACAGAGAGTGATAATGGCTTACTGAGGTTTAGAGACAGTATAAGTGCTCTCCATGACCACAGTTGATGAGATAGTGTTATTGTCAGAAGCTCACTCTTCGGGATATACAATGCATCCGGGATGTAATAAATATATCAGAATCTCTAAAAAGGGTATGGGTGGTCAGATATGAAATGAGATATTGGAGAGATTGTGGAGAAGTGTCTCGTATGTCAGCAGATTAAGGTAGAGCAATAGATGTTTGCCGGGTTATTGCAACCTCTACCTACATCGACACGGAAATGGGAGCAAGTTACCATTCATATCGTGATGGGTTATAGAGGACTATAGGAATCACGAGGCTATCTGGGCGACAGTCGATAGATTAACTAAGTCTACCCACCTTCTGGTTATGAAATACCCAGATACTCTGAGTGCGTAGGTGAAGTTATATGTAAGGAAGATTGTGGAGCATTATGTAGCGTTCCAGTGAGCATGATATCAGATAGGGATTCCTGTTTACTTCCCACTTTTGGGAATATTTTTCAGAAAGCTATGGGAACTCGACTGAGTGTTAGCGCAGCTTTTCGTCCTCAGACAGATGGTCAATCAAAGAGGATTGTACAGGTTCTGGAGGATACGATGAGAGAGTGTGCCCTTGATTTTATAAGCTCTTGGGATGATCAGTTGTCACTAATCGAATTCGCCAATAATGACAGTTGTCACTTGAGTATTGGGATAACATTTTATAAGACATGGTATGGCTTTAGGGGTTGCTCCCCGACTTGGATAAAAAGAAGTGGATGATAGATAGAAAATTGCTCTCGATTCAGTATAATAAGTCTCTGAGGGTGTTCTGTTAATTGTGAGAGATTAAGAACAGCTCAGAGTAGACAGAAAAACTATGCTGACAAGAGACGGAGACCGTTGAAGCTCAAAAAGAGTAGGTCATATGTTAAAAAATCGATCCGGGTATTAGACGAAAGGAGAAGGTGTTGAGGTTTAATACGATCTCCCTAGTCAAAGTCCTTTAGTAGTATTACACTCCAGAAAGAGTCACATGAGAATTAAAGAGTATGATGCGATAGATGTACCCGGAGTTATTTATGGACCTATTTGACTTGGTTCTAATTTGGAGGACCAAATTTCTTAAGTGGGGGAGATTATGTAAGACCCAATTTTTAGCGTAATTTCTTATGATTCAAATGATGTAAACATGGTTTTATGTAAATTGAATCATAAGAAGAGTTTTACGTGAATGAAAAATGCAAATGGAATGAATAAAAATTCCTGAATGCATTTAAAGATCAAATGAAGGATTGAAATGGTCACATATTAAACAAATGGGATACGGACTGGAGATAAGGATTTAAAACATGAAATGAGTGAGTATTCATGAAGGAAAGTTCGATTGGTTTGGTCTCAAATGTGTAGAAGGGTAAAACGGTTAAAAGACCAAAAGCCGGTATAAATTCGATAAGAAAAATATCATTGAAAATATGGAATCAAGAAATTTTGATCAGTAACGAGGAAAATATTGAATTTCGAGTCTAACTGATCAAGATATGAATTTATTGGAATTAATCAGAATTTTCACATCGAAAAATTATCCCGAAAATATTGGAAAAATATACCGAAAAGACGAAATAAGACAGATAAATTCATTTATTGATTAAATGAATTAAATAAGATTTTTTAGATATTTTGGGAATTTTTATAATATTTTAATGAATAAAATAATAATAAAATAAATCATAAAAAAATAAAATTAAAAAAAAAGCAGAAATAGCGAAACTCGATTTCTGGAAAGGAAAAGACTGACGGAAGCCGAGGGAGTCGGTTTCCCTCACCGGCGACCAGGAACCACAGGCGAGGGCCGACGATGGACAACGACCATTGTGGGAACTACCGGCAGCCGCGACATGCGTCGATGTCATCGAAAAGAGGAGATCGACGGAGGGGAGGCCGAAAGAGAGAAGAAGGAATCGGCGGCCATCGCGCCGTTTCGATCCAACCTGAGGCCCGACGAAGAACACCCAGGTGATGGCGCGTCGAACAGCACCGAGAACGGCTCGAGAACCTGCCGGAGACACGTGAAGGGCGAAGTGAGGCCTGAACCGGTATAAAACGGTTCAGTGCAGTGCAGGTATGATGAACCGAACTGGATCGGTTCAGCTAAAAAGAAAAGAAACAAAAGAAAAATGGAAAAAGAAAAAGAGGAAAAATTAGGAAAAAATTCCAGTGATGCAATCGAGCTACGGGTAAGCTAGTAAGCGGTCGAAATTGACCGATTTAAATTTTGAATTATTTAATTTGATTAATATTCGACTGAAAATTTACCCGAAAAAATATGTAATTGTGTGGCTCGACAATTGACGTCAAATGAGAGCTCGAGTCAGCCTCGATTTGTGTACTATCATGGAATCTCTGGTAAGTAACCCTTATTTATGACAATTTGCATAGTTATGGTGTTAGAAATTTACTGCATAAATTACAGATTAATTCCATATAAAATGAATTAAATTCTGGAATTTGAGATAAATTGTCGTAAGTAATTAATTGAGTTATCCGAGAGTTTAGAATGAGGCCCAATAAATACAGATGGGCCTAATGAGCCCAATAGGCCTCGATGATGTGAATAGTAAATGGAAAATGAGCTTAAGGCGGGTTAAGGCCCATTATGGTACAATCGGGCCCAATATGGGTAAACGAGCTCAATGATTTAAATTAAGCCTAGAAAATACGAAATACAATTAATTATATTGTATTTGACCTGATGAATATTTATACACTGTTCAAGAGATTGGATTGGGAGCAAATCGGACTGTGTGACGAGACATCAATGGAAAGGTCAGACTGTACAGAAAAATGAGGTAAGGGAATTTTGCGAGTAGCTAGAGGTAGCTACGCATATTTTTAGCAGCTTTTACATACACTGAAACTGTATAAAGATCCTATAAATGGATTAAAAATTTTAAGGACTCGGGATGGGTAAAAGACTATTTTACCCCTACTGAGGGAAAATTCACCTAAGGATGGTGAAAGCATGACATGCATGAAATGCATGATTTGAAAGCTTTTCGTTAAATTTTAGCAAAGCAAATTGGTAGATTGGCCAGTAATTGCATAAATTTCACAAGATAACACTACGTAAGTGTTATGAAGATTTAAATTAAATTTCTTTGGAAAATGGGCCAACTATCAAGTTTATATGGAAACAGATTGTGCTGGAGCATTTCCTCGCACTATATATGAGTTTGTGAGTGTGCATAAAAGATGCTGGAATGGTTGCTTGCACCGATTTGTGTGACATCATATGCATGAAATGTGCTAGAGCAGTTGCTCGCACTGATTTTTACTATTGTGAAATGCATGAGAGGTGCTGAAGCCTAGCTCGTACCCTGTTTTGACTGTTTTGACTTTATATGCATAAAAAGGTGCTAGAGTGATTGTTCGCACTAGTTTTAATGATTTAACATGCATAGGAGGTGCTGAAGCTTAGCTCGCATCCTGTTTTGATATGATAATTGCATAAAAGCCGTACTGGAGCCTTACTCATACGTGATTTAATCGATTTAATTGCATAAAGTCGTGCTGGAGTGTAACTCGCACGAGATTTGATATATTTATGCATGAAACCGTGCTGGAGCATTGCTCGCACGAAGTTTTGATTTACTTGAGCATTTATTCGTGCTAGAGCATTGCTTGCATGAAGATTTGAATGATTTATATTTTATATGAATTTATCACTCTTTTAAAGTCGTATTGGAGTGCTGCTCGTACGCAGATTTTATTGATTTTTATAAAACATGATGGAGCTTCGCTCGCACGAGGTTTTCAGATATCATGAATATGCATGGAGCCGTGCTGGAGCTTTGCTCGTACAGGGATTTATATGACATGCATATAGCCGTGTTGGAGCCTTCTGTAGATTGTGTGTCACAGTGAGATGATATGCCCACACGTTCATACTGAGACATAGGTTGGGTGGATAAGACCTCCGGTAGGTACCCCCTGACTATGATTTGGGTTCATGGAGTACGTTGTACCGTTTATGTCACGCGAAGTACGCTGTACCGTGTGGATTGTTAGAGTAGAGTGGCATTAGCCACGAGGTTGTAAGCCTTGCCCTCACAATCCTGGTATTTATGTTATTTTGGCGGTAGGACGACCCACCTCTCCTTTCAGGTGTGATACCTCGTACACTAGGTACTGTGTAGCTAGGGATCACTAGGATATGGTCATAGTCCTCGATTTTACTGATATAGTCACCTACATGTCTCACATTGTATAACTTTTGGTCTCGATAGACCAGGGTAGACTCGAGGGTGGGGTCAGGCCCGCGATTTTGTGAATTTCACTGAGATGTGATTTTCTACATGATGCTAGATTTGCAGAGGATTTTATGACATGTGACCCTAAAAGAATGGTGATTTTATAACATAATTTTTATAATGAATTTTTAATGAGTTTGAGATTGATTTATGAGATGATTGACCCGGAGGGGTTATTTTATACTGAGCTTTAATGAGGTGATTTAAATGCAGTAGCATAAGGAGTTTTCCATACTTTAATTACAAATTCATGAAAAGAATTGTCTCTCATGATTTGTTTTACATGACATGAAATAATGCATGATCTTGATTTACTTCATTCGAATTATGATTTTACATAAAATGTCATTGATGCATGAGTTGCATGATTTCTATATAGATGAATAGTTTTTATAAACTATGACAATGATGTGTGCATGATTTCGTGCATGAGATTTAAACGAAAAGAATTGGATTTAAGGGTATGGCATTATGAGCATGTAGATAGTGGAGCTATTTACTTACTTGCATGATTGTCTTACTGAGCGCGTGGTTTGTTCATCCCTTTATTATCCTCTTTTTTCAGAGCACTCGCAGTATTTAGTGAGCGGCTAAGGACTTGCATTCTTGGTATCCGCTGCATCTTATCGAGAGATAGGTATACACATTTGTATAGTTTTGTATCTAAATCTATAAATGCACAGTATTCTAAATGTATATGATGTCGGGGATGTAAGGTTAAGTAAATCCAATTGTGAATATATTAGTTAAAATCAAAAGATAGAAAATTTCGAATGTGTAAATGTAACATGGAAATGGAATGGTAAGTAGTGAGAGGGGACTAACACCGAATCATAGCCCAACTGTTGGTAGGATGGTCACGATCAGAGAAAGGTAAGAATTAAATAACAAACGAAAATTTTGTAGTGATTTTTAGGTAATTTGGGTCGTGACACTTTCTCTCTCAGAGGGTTTGCAAAACAATCCTTAAGTGTTGCTCGTGATCTTCCCTGGATTTAGAATACACCAAGATTTCATCGATGAATATTATAACAAATTTTTCTAGGTATGGCTTGAAGACTTCATTCATTATAGCCATAAAAGCTATTTGTGCATTTGTTAACCCGAAAGGCATCACCAGGAATTCGTAATGACCATAGCGGGTGCAGAAAGCTATCATGGGCACATTTTCCTTCCGAATCTTCAATTGATGGTACCTAGACCTCAGATCTATTTTGGAAAAGATCCGTGGTCCCCGAAGGTGATCCAACAAATCATCAATACGCGGCAAGGGGTACTTATTCTTGACGGTAGCCTTGTTCAACATCTGATAATCAATACATAGCCTCAGGCTCCCATCTCTTTTCTTCACAAATAATACCGGGGCTCCCCATGGTGAGACGTTCAGTCTTATACACCCTTTATCAAGCATATCTTGCAACTGCTTCCTTAATTCCTCTAATTAAACTGGAGCTATCCTATATGGTGGTTTGGATATTGGCTTTGTTCCAGGTGTCAAATCTATAACAAATTCCATTTCTCTATCCGGTGGCAATCCCAGTAGGTCGTCTGAAAAGACATCTGGGAATTCTCTAACCACTGGAATGTCATCTACATCCGGATGTGTTTTGTGCAAGTCCACCATATAAGCAATAAAACATTCAAAACAACATTCATGCCATTTATGTACTAATACACTTTGCTTGTTGCAAAATCAGGAATTTACTATTTCTCATAAAATTTTACAACCAATTTCTAAGGTAGTGAGAATGTAATAGACTTAGAGTGACAGTCTAAGAAAGCATGATTGATAGCTAACCAATCCATTCCCAAGATTACATCAAGGTCATACATGTTCAACAAAATCAAATTAGCTGTTGTGTACTTATCTCCTACTCTCACTTTACAATCTTTGTATACTTGTTCAGCTAATTGACTAACTCTCATTAGAGTACTTATTAATAACGTCTTATTCAACTATGTGGATTTTACAAAACCTGTTAACTTTGATGCACATGCACCCGATATAAAGGAATGCGTAGAACCAGAATCAAATAAAGCTATAGCTTCCAAATTGAAAATCAAAATTGTACCTTTTATCACCTCAGAAGAGGTATCTGCTGATGCCTGGTCTATCGCATATACCCTACCTTGACCTACAACTTATTTCCTTTTTTCTTCGATCGTGTCTCTCTTCCTTACAGGAGGTGAAACTATAGGAACTTTCTTGAGCTCCTTGCCCTTCTATGGGGCTACCTCAACTGCTTCTAGACAATCCCTTGCATAGTACCCAAGCCTACCACATCTGAAGCATTGTGTACCCTGAAAACGACAGGGCCTACTACCTTGATATTGGCCACATACTCTACACTGATCAGTAGTCGACCTGGGTCCACCAATCACTATACCCTTGGCTGAGGCTGGAGTCGGATGCATATAAGGTCTAGTAGTCTTCTTCTGTGACTCATCTGCCTCTCTCCGACGTTTACCAGCACCTCTCTGACCAAACTTGGCATTCTTGCCATCTCCTAATTTCCTCGTACCCTTGTCCTTACCCCAATTGAATTTTAAAATTTGTAGGTCATAGTCCTGCTCACACAACTGGGCTTGTCGTACAGCTTCTTTATATATAGCAACATCAAACGGGGCCAATTTAGCTCTAATCGAAGACCTGAGTCCATCCACAAATCTGCACAGCCTAATAGCTTCACTCTTAATAGAGTCTGGATTATACCGGCCCAATGATGTGAATCGTGACTTGTACTCCTCCACTGTTCGGTTACCTTGAGTCAAATTTAAAAATTCCATTTGTAGTCTATGCCGAGTAGTATCTGGGATATATTGTTCTCTGAAAGCACCCAAAAACATATCTCATGTGATCACTATACCCTGAGCTCTTAACATAGGCCTAGTGGACTTCCACCAATGCTCTGCTTCGCCTCTCAATAAAAAGGCCGCAAACGCTATTCTTTTCGTAGCCGAACATCTACAAAAGTCAAACAGCTTCCCCATCTGACTTATCCAATCCTCAGCCACTGCAGGATCGTTTACCCCACTGAAAGAATGAGGCTTAAAGTCCATAAAATGCCTCAACCTCTCCATATCACAGTCATATCCATTCCCCAAATCATCATCATCGTACTGCTGTGGAGCCACTGGAGGAGGAACTGGCAGAATAGGAGGACCTTGTAGTCTATCTATTTTAGGTTGTGCAGGTGCAGCATTCTCAGTTTCAGGTGTAGCTTCTGGGTGATTCGATGCAGTCTATCCTGCTGTACCGGGTATACCATCCAATCTAGACATGATCTAACCCATCATGGTCATCATCGTACCCATGTCTTCCTCTAATCTAGCTACCCGAGGATCGAGAGTCTCTATCTGATCATGGGGTTCATAACCAGAGGATGATCTACTATGCCTCTCAGTCCTGTCACTCTACCTCTGAGCTCGTGACCTCTCTCCCCTCTTGCGGTGTCTCTCAGGCATAGCTCACAAGCCTGTTGACTTTCTTGCATTCATAACAAACTCTTAGATCACTACCAGCTCTGTATACACATTTGCATCTAATACCGCACAGTAACTTAGGGATGTACATTTTCTTAGTCCTAAACATCGACTCACATTAGGCAAACCTTGATCTGATACCAATTTCTATAACACCCCAACTCCGGGTGCTCCTCATCCGTACATATAACACATACGGCTGGGCTGTGAGTCAATGTAACTACTAATTCCAACATTTATAGTGGAAATATTTGAAACTTTAAAACACACACTCCCATGCATGTGTGTAAATATACAAAATCTGTTGTATAACTGAAATATCTTTACATAACATCCCCATACAATATCCTTATTTTCAATGTATAACTCTACGATACAATAAGATAGATACAAAATGTTTATGTGTATACATTTCTTATACCTTAGTAACTGGTGGGAGCTGGCCAACACAAAAGGATCTAGAGACCACCGCACTATTCTACTTCTTAGTATCTGGAGGGAAAAATAGTGGGATGAGCGAACCACAGCTCAGTAAGGAAAAGAATGGTAACGGGTAGATACTGTACTATCTACATAGCCCATGCATGATCAATAAAATCATCTTTCATTATAAATGAAAATATCAATGGAAAAAGGCCATTTTCATAAAAACAAATGCTCAATGCTTCCATTAGAAAACATGACATAAAACAGTGTTATCATAACACAAACATTCAAATCAGGATATTTATCAAATAATAATATCTCTTTTCTTTTCACAAAACATTTCATTTCATCAAATTTCTCACTTTTCTGATTTTCTCGAATTTCTCTTATCTCTGAGACAAGTATGGAATTTAGGCAAACAAATATCCACGACATATGGCTATAGTCAGTGATCCCAGGGGTTATTGATCAGGTGTGCACAGGGCATCACTCGCCTGAAGAAGGATGGGTCAGTACTACCTTTCGACTCATCTCAATCATCATGATCATCTTCCTCATCATATCACATATACTCACGATACAATGTACTCAATGTGTCATCTACATGATACTCATACTCACGTGCACACATCACGGTACATAGTATTCCCTGGATAACTACATGGTACATCATACACCTGTGGACCTAGTCCATCCACCCTTCACCAATAGAATCATCATCCTAAGCCATGTCTCATATACTAGGCGAGCATAATCAGCATGACACATAGTCTCCACAAGGCTCCAGCATGGTATCTCTCAGTGCGAGCAACCGCTTCTAGCACTGTATCATCTCAAAATTGTTGTGCGAGCTAAGCTCTAGCACATTATCATCATCATAAAACCACGTGCGAGCTATACTCCAGCACATTTTATCAAATCATGAAAACATATGCGAGTAAAAATCTAGCATAGTCCAAAAACCATCAAAACAGGTGTGAGCTAAGACTCTAACACCAATTCACCTTTCAAATCTGATAGGTGGCTATTTTTCTCTTTTAAAACTCAAATCGTGTTTGTTAACATAGCATGTCATTCCATGCTAAACATGTAAAACTAGCTAACCTATCCATCACCATTTCTTTATCACAATGACAACACAAAGTTGTTAAAACATCGAAATCATGCATGTTATGTTGTTTTCCTTCCTACATCCCATTTTCACAATTCCTACCATGATACATTTCATATCACATATGGCTCTATAGCTACACATAATGTTACTAGTGTCATATCTACTAAAATCATTGTAAAATACGTATGAATATCTCTATTGCTAACATATAATCCCTTACCTCAAATCGCACTGGTGTTTCCCTCGTCTCATTTGCTCCATTCGCAATATGGGTCAATCAAGTCTCAACGTATTCCAAATCTACAAATGTAAATCATTAAGTTATTTTCCTTCCTTCTCCTAAACATTCACATTGTCATTTATTTATCTATTCATACTTCTCAAGCCTTTTATCATATTTCACTTTTTCCACAAGGATCACTATATATTCTCTTAAGTTTTCCATCACTTCTCCATAAGTATTTCTTCATGAATTTCCTTTCAATATTACTCACTCATCACTACAATCATCATTTATATCTATATTTCACATGCCATTCAACCCATAAGGTGTCTAGAAACTCATATTTGAAGTTTTACGGTTGAAAAACTTACATATCATAGCTTTTTTCTTAGCAAAACTTGTGGTAGTCTATTCTCCTCCTCTTGATCAAACCAATGTGTGATTTTTAGGTATGTTGTTCTCCTTACTTCAAGGAACAACTTTCCCTTCTTGAGCTTATTCCAAATCTGGCTAGAATGTGGTGATGTTTAGAGTGAGAAAGCTTGATTATTGGAAAGAAAAGGATAGGTGTGGGTTTGGTAGGAAGAAAATTTGATTTATAGCTCAATCCCTTGCTATTTTTATAGATACAAAGACATGAGATCAATCTGGTCCCTTGTGGAGATTGATCTCTGCATGGTTTAGTAGTCCTTTTACCTAACGTAACTACTACTAGATCGATCTGCTCTTCACAATGAGATCGATCTGTCGCAGGCAAAAAACCTCATGGAGATCGATCTACCTCTTGTAGGATATCGATCTTCTCCTTATAGAACCTTAATGAGATCAATCTGTTACTTAAGGGAGATCCATCTCTTCTTGGCTGAGACATTTGGAGATCGATTTGTACATTGTGAGAGATCGGTTTCTTCCAGGAAGAAGCTTAGTGAGATCGATCTGCCTTGGTATGAGATCGATCTGCCCTGTTCCAATTACCTGATACTTCACATTCCGTGAGAGGGGATCGATCTCTCCTTCATGGGAGATCGATCTGCTCTTCCCTTACATCCCAATTTCTACAGTTTTTTTGTAGATTTTCACTTTGTAATTCATCCTGATTTGCTTAATACCTCATTTTATATTTCGTACACAACCAACGTATAATAGTATCCATTCTGTATAGTTCATAGGCAATAAAACTTGTGCACACACTTGAAATCATGGATTATACATTAGATTCATCATCCTTACATCATTTTATCATTTATACTCATGTAACAATGTACATATACATCATAGCTTCGTAAGAAAGACTTGTAAAACTATAGGCATTACATTCCAACTGCAATTTTTCCATATCTTCAAAGGAAAACTTTGCATTCACTTGCTTCACTACTCATTTTACATTTCGTTCACACTTAAAGCTTAAAAATAACCATTTCTCATGATTCATATATAATGTAACTTGTCTGGACATCACAGAATCATGGAAAATACATATAAATTTACGAGCCTTGCACCATCAATGAACTTGACTGCCTTTCGGGTCTCATTCTTCAATATCAGAGGATCGTACCTACTCAATGTGGTAAACTTGGTCTCATACTGGTCCACCTACTCCGATCCCATGTAATCATTCGATTTTGAGCTTCCAATATCGCTTGGGTAGATTTACACCAATGATCTGCTTCTCCTTTAAACATATATGTAGCCAAAAATACCTTTTCCTTAAGCTGATAACCCATATACCTAAAGACTTTATCCATTTTCATTAGCTAAGTCTCTATCACATTTGGATCTTTCACCCCTTTAAACGTTGGTGGGTTTTTTTTTTTCTAAAATTATTTAAATAGTTTTGCACTGGAACTAGAAGTAGAACTACCATAGGCTGTAAGACCCTTAATTTTCTATGTAATGTATATGATTAATTGATGTATAATCATGTTACATTACAAATGAATTATAAGAAATGAATGTTTTGAGGTTCTAAGTGTGAATGGAATGATAAATGAATGTGGAAAGGATTAAGTATGAGTTTGAATGAGGAAATTGCAGCAAAAAGGATGTAAAAATGAAGGCCAGATCAATCCCATGTAAGGAGAGATCAATCTTGTGGCCTGGAAAATGTAAAATCAAGCATGTTGAAAGAGGGAGATCGATCCCTCACATAAGCAGATCGATCTCCATTGCTCTCAGGATAGAGCAGATCGATCTCCCCTTAAGGCCAGATCGATCTCCTTAGCTCTCTGCCAGAGACAAATTGATCTCATTAAATTGAAGTAGATCGATCTCATGCTTGAAAATGTCATGAAACTTAGGTATTTAAGAGGACCAGATCGATCTTCACCCTATGCAGATCGATCTCATCAAGCCAATTCTATAAATAGGGAGTAGTTGGATCTGCAAATCATGTGAAACAACTGAATCTTTTCATTTTCAATCCAAAACCTAGCTTTCTCACTCTAAAATCATCCCATTTATGTTAAGATTGAAGAAAAAGCCATTAGAGTAAAGTTGTTCATCATTAAAAGAAGAATAACATAGCTTGGAATCAATACAACATTAGTTGGATTGAAGGAAAGGTACACTCCCATTTGGAGTAAGGAGAAAATCAAACTAGGTGAGTTTCTATTATACCAATCCAATGTACATTCATCTAGCTATTGATTTTGAGTTTATTGATGGGTATATTAGTGATAGAAACTACCTAAGATGTGATGAAACTAGTGTGACCTAGAAAATAGAATGAGTCTAGTGTGGAAATTGTGATATGGATGAATTGATGATAAATGGACTATGTTAAAGTGTTTATAAGGTATTATGTATGATTTTTAGAAGGTTGAATGAAGCCACATTGTTAGATTGGCCTAGTTAAGAAAATAAGTATGTAAGGTGTTCGACAAAATGCCATAGTAAAGTAAATGTTGAAATGGAAACACTATAGGCTTAAATATCGATTTAGTAGGAATCAGTGGATCCAAAAGAATTCAATAGACTCTCAAGACATGACTAGAGTAATCAAATGAACCCTTATATGCATTAATGGACATTATAAGGCAAGTTGGCTATAATAACTCAAGGATTATGTTATATTAGACTAAATTGACGTGAAATGTAATCTCGTGCAGTTTCAAAGACTTCGTTGGAGGTGAATCGAACTACGCAATCTAGCAGCTTTAAGGAAGTGAAATCACATGACGCGATTCCAGGTAAGGGAATTCTGTGAGTATATAGAGATAACTGCTCGTATTTTATTGGCAAATATTGGGCTTTATAAAATGCATGTGTGTTTAGAAAAGTGGTTGATAGTATGTATGAATGACTACAAGTATTTTGTATATGATTTGGTTGCGAAGTGATTTTGGTAAAAAGGGATAGTAAAGCTAATAATTGCATAAATCACATGTTTTGATGCTTTTATGAAAACACATTGCTTTGGTTTAAGCAAAATGATGGATAGGCCGACTAGTGATTTCTTGATTTTGTGAAAAAGGCACAATGAGGTGCTAACCATTGTTTTGAGAATGTTTAGTTGAAATGGAGCTGCCTATCATGCTCACATAAGTTAAATCATCCTAGAGCATCGCTCGCACTAGATTTTGGTGTTTTCATATGTATGAAACGTGCTGAAGCTTAGCTCTCACCTCGATTTGAACAGTGGTGATGTTTTATAAACCGTACTAGAGTTTTTGCTCGTACATGGATTTCAATAGACTTTTTACGCATATAACCGTACTGGAGCTATGCTTGTACATGATTTCTCCATGATTTTATGCATAAGTGCCGCACTACAGCATTGCTCGTTCGAAGAGATTTTTTGATGATGCATGAATTATGCTAGAGCTTAGCTTACACTGGTTTTCATATTGTGGTATGTATGATGCTATGGAGATGGTAAGATCCTCAAACCCTTCATCCTTAAGCCCGACGGGCTAGGGAGGCTCTGTTTGGTGGGGAGGCTCTCTTACGATAAGATCCTTAAGCTAACATCCTTAAGCTCGATGGGGTGGGGAGGCTCTGTTAGTAGGGAGGCTCTCTTACAAGATGAAAAGCTCCACTTGCACTTGAGACTATATAGGTTACACATGGCATGGGGTAGATAAAACCTACGGCTGGTACCCCAACCATGATATGGGTCTACGGAGTACGTTGTACTGTGTATATCACATGGGGTATGTTGTACCACGTGGTTATGATGATCATTTGAAAAGTTTGGCGAAGAACTAACCCACCTTCGTTCCATCTTGATGCCTCGCACATCGGGATCCATGTGGTCTAGGATGATTGTGACATAATTGGCCAACATAGTCTTTGAGATATAGTGACCGCCTGTATCACAAAATATTACATAGTACCACATGGTTTTATACACTGAGTCTGATTGTGTTGTCCAAGGTAGACTCGAGGGACGGGTCGTGCCTTATCGGATTTTGTGTAAAGAAATGATATTTCTACTTTGTGATGAGATTTGACATGTTTTGAGAAAGCTATGAATCCTGAGGGACATTGTGTATCGAGTTTTGAATTTATAATGAATTTTAATGATTATGAGCATGAGAGGCTTTACATGTTGATTTTACCATGTTTTACATGCTTATTTCCATGATTTCAATACATGATATATGTATATACATGTGGCATAGTTTTATTTCCTCATGCTCTAACTATAAGTGATTTATGCCATAACATTATCAGCATGTAGATAGTGTAGTTATATACCATGCTTGCATTATTGCCTTACTGAGCATGTAGTTGCTCATCCCTCCACTTTCCTCCTCTATAGAGCGTACATAGTGGCCCAGTGAGGATTGAGGTGTAGTATTTCAGACCTCCGCTGCACTCCATCTCCAAGAGGTATACACACATGGATTCTTTTTGTATCTAAACATGTTAAGGCACAGTAATCATTTTGATTATGATCTGGGGGATGTAAATGTCAGTAAAGCATGTCTTGTATAAGTGTATAACTTAACTTTTAAATGTATGACATGCCTTTTGATTTATTGGAAATGAATGGTAAAGGGTGATTATTATTGACTCACAGCCCAACTGTGTAGTAGTAAGAATGCTCACGACCAGGTGAAGAAACAAAAAAATGCGTAAAATTTATAGAAATTTTTAGATGAATTGGATAAAAAGGGTCATGATAGAGATTGGCATTAGAGCTGAGTTGGACTAATGTGATTCAGTATAAATAAGTAGGAAAGTTACATCCTCATATTACGGTGCTTTTGTTTTGATATAACTATGTATACCGAGATGGATTGAGACTAATAAGTGATTATGGATGCAGGGTGTTAGGCATTATGTTTGTTACACGACAAGGTAGAAGGGTGAGTCCACGTGCTAGAGGCCGTTGAGGTAGGCCTAAGAGCTGTGTGAAGCCACAGACTAACTAGGTTCCACAGGACCCTGTTGAGAGACTAGAGGATACCAAGGCACACTTCACTAGGATAGAGCGAAAAATCGAAAGCCTTATCGAGATAGTCAAAACAGCATTGGGTGCCGGTGATAGACGAGGTCCTGCAGCACAACCTATTACTGGACAAGCAACTACAAAGGTGAAGAGACCTCAAGCTACAGAAACTGTTACACCCCCAGTATAGGATACGGCTTCTACCATCGCTCCACAGCCAAGTGACAACAACCTGGGGTATGATTGTGAACTGGGCAGGCTACGCCAGTTTTAGGAGTTGAAACCTCCAGTATTTAGAGGGGTAAAACACTATGTTATTACAGAGAATTAAGTTTATGAGATGGAGAAATTGTATAGATTTTCTAGATGTACATCAGCTGAGAAAGTGACCTCACAGTATTTATGCTGAAGGGCAAGGCAGAGCACTGGTGGAAATCCACCGAAACTATTTTGAGAGCCCGACACTCTGAGATCACATGGGAGATTTTCTTATAGGCCTTCAGGAGGTAATATATTTCAGCCACCACACAGAGGAAATTACGGATGGAGTCCATTAACTTGGTTCAGAGGAACCATCTGTGGATGAGTATGAGTCGAGGTTTATGTCTTTAGGGAGATACGATCCGGATATGATGAATAATGAGACTCTACAGGTCTAGAAGTTCATGGATGGATTAAGATTGGCCATTAGGACTAAGCTAGCCCCATTTGACATACATACTTTTGAGGAGGCAGTGCACAGGGCACAGTTATGTGAGCAGGACTTTGAGCGGAATGCCTTTGAGCTTGAAAAGATTAGTGTCAGGAAGGACAGAGACCAAAAGAGATTCAAGATGGATAGAGTGACTAAGAAAGGAGGCCAGAGATTTCTCGAGCAGAGACCTAAGATTAAAGAGGTGCAAGTGAGAGCTGCTAGACCTCCTGTATATCCAACTTTTACTGCACCGACGGGTATGGTTATAGGAGGACCACGACCTACTACTGATCATTGCAGGAGCTGTGGCAGATTTCATGGGATTAGACCTTGTCAGATGCCACCTGTTACATGTTATAGATGTGGGAAGCCGGTGCATATTACGAGATATCATTCTGAGATGACTAAGACTACCCCACAGAAAGGCAAGGAGCCAGAGAGAGCTCCAATTGAGACAACTGCTCGACAGAGGAGGGCTACCGCTGAGGAAAAAGGGAAACAGGCAGTGGGTGTGAGCAGAGAACAAGTGCACGCACTGAACCAAGACACAACAAATGCATCGACGGATGTGATTAAAGGTTCCATCCAAATCTTTAACTTAGAAGCATTTGTATTATTTGATCTTGGTGCCACACACTCCTTCATATCGCCTTCCTTTACACATAAATTATTGAAGCATGTAACACCCACACTGTTAGATAAAATGTTGATGATATCTACCCCTATGAATGATAGTCAAATGACTGAGTATGTATATAGGAACTGTAAGTTGAGGATAGGAGGAAAAGAGATGGTAGCTAATTTAATTTTACTAAGTATGAATGATTTTGATGTAATCCTATGAATGAATTGGCTAGCTGTAAATCATGTTATTATGGATTGTTATGATAAAACATTAAGGTTTCCAGAGATAGATAATCTTGTTGTAAGTTTTGTGAAATGAAATGAAGAACATGTTTATTGTAAGATGAAAAAGTATAATTTAAATTCAACACATTTGAGAAATGAATTTGCTTATCAATTATGTATGTTAATGTGATGAATTGTGTTGCTAACGGTGGAAAGAATAATGTGAAGGGCTCATTGCCTATGTGGTTGACATTGATAATGAAATGGAATTTT
Source organism: Firmiana major (assembly GCA_033439115.1). Classification (NCBI taxonomy): domain Eukaryota; kingdom Viridiplantae; phylum Streptophyta; class Magnoliopsida; order Malvales; family Malvaceae; genus Firmiana; species Firmiana major. The sequence goes on from CM065909.1 coordinate 38,997,553, forward strand.
GCCTATGAATTTTGCCTATTGATAAGGGCACACCCAAAATTGAAGGACATTCCAGTAATTATGAATTTTCCTGATGTCTTTCTAAACGAATTACCAAGTCTACCACCTGATAGGGAAATGGAATTTTGCATAGATATAGTGCCTGGTACAGAGCCGATATCTAAGCCGTCATATAAAATGGCTCCGATAGAGTTGGAAGAGCTAAAGAAGCAGATGCAAGAGTTGCTTGAGAAGGGGTTCATTAGACCGAGCGTCTCACCTTGGAGAGCTCTGGTTCTATTTGTAAGGAAGAAGGATGGAAGCCTCTGATTGTGTATAGATTATTGGTTGTTGAATAAAGCCACCATTAAGAACAAGTATCCCCTTCCATGCATAGATGATTTTTTTTGGATCAGCTTCGAAGTGCACAAGTCTTTTCTATGATAGATTTTGATCTGGGTATTATCAGTTGAGGATACGGAGTGGAGATGTACCTAAGACAGCATTTCATGCCCGTTATGTCCACTACGAGTTTTTGGCCATGCCATTCGGATTGATAAATGCCCCCGCAACATTTATGGCATTGATGAATGGTGTATTTAAGCCATGCCTGGACCAGTTTGTGATAGTGTTCATCGATGATATATTGGTTTATTCCAAGTCTAGTGAGGATCATAAGCAGCACTTGAGGATAGTTCTGCAGACCTTTCGAGAGAAGGAATTATGTGCCAAACTCAGTAAGTATAACTTTTGGTTAGAGAAGATCTCATTTCTGGGCCATGTTGTGTCGAAGGGTGGGGTATCAGTGGATCCATCCAAGATTAAGGCAGTTGTGAAGTGGGAATAGCCCAAGACAGTTACTGAGACCAGAAGTTTTCTGGGATGGGCAAAGTACTATCGAAAATTTGTTGAGGGTTTCTCCAAACTAGCTGCTCCATTGACATGCCTCACGCGTAAGGATGTTAAGTTTGTGTGGGATGAGTCATGTGAGAGGAGTTTCCAGGAGCTTAAGCATCAGTTGGCCACTGCTCCGGTTCTCACCATTCCTACCAGCTCATGAGGTTTCTCTGTGTATACGGATGTATCACACCAGGGACTAGGCTGTGTACTTATGCAAGATGGAAAGGTAGTTGCCTATGGATGTAGACAGTTGAAGGACCACTAGAGGAACTACCCAACACATGATTTAGAGTTGGCGACTGTAGTGTTTGCATTGAAGATATGGCACCACTATCTCTATGGTGAGAAATTCTAAGTTTATACAGATCATAAGAGCCTTAAGTACCTATTCTCGTAGAAAGAGTTGAACATGAGACTGAGGAGATGGCTCGAACTCTTGAAAGATTATGATTGTGAGATCATGTACCACCCGGGTAAGGTGAATGTAGTTGTCGATGCCTTAAGTAAGAAGAACCTCGGGTTGGTGTCTTATATAATGGTTAGGGAACACGAGTTATTAGAGCAATTTGTGAACCTCAGTTTGGATGTAACCCCACCTGGTTCAGAGGGACTTGAGATTATGGCTAGCTTGAGACTAGAGCCAAAGTTGATTTGTCGTATTCGACAGGCTCAGCAAAGTGATCGACAGTGCATCAATTGGCTGAGTCAGATACATGCAGGTCTGGGTACTGATTTTGAGCTGAGTACAGATGGGTTATTGTGGTTTAGTGGCAGAGTATGTGTTCCTGAGGATTCAGAGATCAAGAGGTTAATTTTTTCATAGGCTCACTCATCGAAGTACACGATACATCTGGGGAGTACTAAGATGTATCAAAACTTTCAGAAAGTTTATTGGTGGTCTGGAATGAAAAGAAACATTACTGAATATGTCGGAAGATGTCTCATCTGTCAGCAGGTTAAGGTAGAGTATCAAAAACCTGCAGGATTATTGCAGCCTCTACCAATACCGACATGGAAGTGGGAGCACATCACCATGAATTTTGTGATGGGATTATCAAGGACCCGTAGAGGTCATGACGCCATTTGGGTTATTATGGATCGATTGACGAAGTCAGCCCATTTCTTGGCCATGAGGGTTACTGATACTCTGAGTCAATTGGTGAACTTGTATGTTCGAGAGATAGTTTGGTTACATGGTGTACCAGTGAGCGTTGTTTTTTATCAGGATGCCTGCTTCACTTCCCATTTCTTGGAACATTTTCTGGAGGCGATGGGGATCCACTTGAGCTTTAGCATCACTTTTCATCCTCAGACAGATGGTCAGTCAGAGAGGACTACACAGACCCTAGAAGATATGTTGAGAGAGTGTGTACTGGATTTTGGAGGCTCCTGGGATGATCACCTACAGTTAGCTGAGTTCAACTATAATAACAGCTATCATGCAAGTATCAGAATGGCACTATATGAGGCATTGTATAGACGTAGATGTCGATCCCCTATTGGATGGAAAGAGATCGATGACAGACAGATTTTTGCTCTAAATTTAGTACAGCAGGCCTCTAAGGACGTCCAGTTGATATGTGAGAGATTACGGACAGCTCAGAGCAGGCAAAAGAGTTATGTTGACAGGAGACAGAGACCACTGGAGTTTGATGTGGGTGAATCGATATTTCTAAGAGTTTCTCCTTCGAAAGGGATTATGAGGTTTGGTAAGAAGGGGAAGTTAAGTCCTCGATATATCAGACCCTTCAAGATTCTAGAGAGAGTGAGAGATAAGGCTTATAGGTTGGCACTACCACCAAACATGGTAAGTGTTCATAACGTCTTCCACGTCTCTATGCTTCGAAAGTATCACCCAGATTTGACACATGTGATAAGATATGAGCCCTTGAAGATCAATGAGAGTATGATGTATGTTGAGAAGTCGGTTCGAATATTTGATAGGAAAGAGAAGGTGTTAAGGACAAAGACAATTCCATTAGTGAAAGTCCTTTAGCAATATCACACTTCGGAGGAAGCTACATGGGAATTAAAGAGTATGATGCAAGAGAAATACCTGGAGTTATTTTTAGATTAACTTTGTTCTAATTTGGAGGACCAAATTCCTTGAAGGAGGGGAGGATTGTAAGACCCTTAATTTTCTATGTAATGTATATGATTAATTGATGTACAAACAAGTTACATTACTCGTAAATTATAAGAAATGAATGTTTTGAGGTTTTAAACGTGAATGAAATGATAAATGAATGTGGAAGTGATTAAGTATGAGTTTGAATGAGGAAATTGCAGTAAAAAAATGTAAAAATGAAGGCCAGATCGATCACATGCAAGGAGAGATCGATCTTATGGCCTAGAAAATGCAAAATCAAGCATGTTGAATGAGGGAGATCGATTCCTCACCCAAGCAGATTGATCTTTATTGCTCTCGGGTTGGAGCAGATCGATCTCCCCTTAAGGCCAGATCGATCTCCTTAGCTCTCTGCCTTAGACAAATCGATCTCATTACATTAAAGCAAATTGATCTCATGCATTCGACAGATCGATCTCATGCTTGTAAAATGTCATGAAACTAAGGAATTTAAGAGGACCAGATCTATCTACACCCTATGCAGATCGATCTCATAAAGCCAATTCTATAAATAGGGAGCAGTTGGATCTGTGAATCACGGGAAACAACTCAATCTTTCCATTTTCAATCCAAAACCAAGCTTTCTCACTCCAAAATCATCTCATTTTTGTTAAGATTTAAGAAAAAGACATTAGAGCGAAGTTGTTCATCATTAAGAGAAGAACAACATAGCTTGGAATCAATACAACATTAGTTGGATTGAAGGAAAGGTACACTCCCATTTGGAGCAAGGAGAAAATCAAACTAGGTGAGTTTCTATTATACCAATCCAATGTACATTCATCTAGCTATTGATTTTGAGTTTATTGATAGGTATACTAGCGATAAAAACTACCTAGGATGTGATGGAACTAGCGTGACCTAGAAAATAGAATGAGTCTAGTGTGAGAAATTGTGATATGGATGAATTAATGATAAATGGACTATGTTAAAGTGTTTATGAGGTAATATGTATGATTTTTAGAAGGTTGAATAAAGCTACATTGTTAGTTAAGAAAATGAGTATGTAAGGTGTTCGACAAAATGCCATAGTGAAGTAAATGTTGAAATTGAAGCACTATAGGCTTAAATATCAATTTAGTAGGAATCAATGGATCCAAAAGAATCCAATAGACTCTCGAGACATGAGTAGAGTAATCAAATGAAGCCTTATAGGCGTTAATGGACACTATAATAATGCAAGGATTGTGTTATATTGAACTAAATTGACGTGAAACGTAATCTCGTGCAGTTTCGAAGACTTTGCTGGAGGCAAATCGAACTGCACAACCCAGCAGCTTTAAGGAAGTGGAATCACACGATGTAATTCTAGGTAAGGGAATCCTGTGAGTTTATAGATGTAGCTACTCATATTTTATTGGCGAATATTGGGCTTTATAAAATGCATGGGTGTTTAGAAAAGTGATTGATAGTATGTATGAATGACTACAACTATTTTGTATATGATTTGGTTGTGAAGTGATTTTGGTAAAAAGGGATAGTAAGGCTAACAATTGTATAAATCACATGTTTTGATGCTTTTATGAAAACACATTACTTTAATTTAAGCAAAATGACGGATATGCTGACTAGTGATTTCTTGATTTTGTGAAAAGGGCACAATGTGGTGTTAACCATTGTTTTGAGAATGTTTAGTTGAAATGGAGCCACCTATCATGTTCACGTGAGTTAAATTGTGCTAGAGCATCACTCGCACTGGATTTTGGTGTTTTCATATTTATGAAACGTGCTGGAGCTTAGCTCGCACCTCGATTTGAACAGTGATGATGTTTTATAAACTGTATTGGAGCTTCTGCTCGTACGTGGATTTCGATAGACGTTTTATGCATATAACCGTACTGGAGCTATGCTTGTACATGATTTCTCAATGATTTTATGCATAAGTGCCTCACTAGAGCATTGTACGTGCAAAGAGATTTATTGATGATGCATGAATCGTGCTAAAGTTCAGCTCGCACTGGTTTTCACATTGTGGTATATATGGTGTCATGGAGATGGTAAAATCCTCAAGCCCTACATCCTTAAGCCCGATGGGGTGGGGAGGCTCTCTTACGGTAGGATCCTTAAGCCAACATCCTTAAGCCTGATAGGGTGGGGAGGCTCTGTTGGTGGGGAGGCTCTCTTACAAGATGAAAAGCTCCATGTGCACTTGAGACTATATAGGTTACACATGGCATGGGGTAGATAAGACCTACGGCTAGCACCCCAACCATGATCTGGGTCCGCGGAGTACGTTGTATCGTGCATATCACATGGGGTACGTTGTACCACGTGGTTGTGATAATGATTCGAAAAGTCTGGCGAAGAACTAACCCACCTTCATTCCAGCATGATGCCCCGCACACCGAGATCCGTGTGGTCTGGGATGATTATGACATAGTTGGCCAACATAATCTTTGAGATATAGTGACCGCTTGTCTCACAAAGTATTACATAGTACCACATGGTTTTATACACTGAGTGTGATTGTGTTGTCCAGTGTAGACCCGAGGGAGGGGTCATGCCTTGTGGGATTTTGTGTAAAGAAATGATATTTCTACTTTGTGATGAGATTTGACATGTTTTGGGAAAATGATGAATCCTGAGGGATATTGTGTATCGAGTTTCAAATTTACGATGAATTTTAATGATGATGAGCATGAGAGGCTTTAGATGTTGATTTTACCATGTTTTACATGCCTATTTCCATGTTTTCAATACATGATATATGTATATACATGCGGGATAGTTTTATTTCCTCATGCTCCAACTATAAATGATTTATGCCATTTCATTATCAGCAGGTAGATAGTGTAGTTATCAACCATGCTTGCATTATTGCCTTACTGAGTGTGTGGTTGCTCGTCCCTCCACTTTCCTCCTCTACAGAGCGTACATAGTGGCCCACTAAGGACTGAGGCGTAGTATTTCGGACCTCCACTGCACTCCATCACCAAGAGGTATACACACAAGGATTCTTTTTGTATCTAAACATGTAAAGGCACAGTAGTCATTTTGATTGTGATATGGGGGATGTAAATATCAGTAAAACATATCTTGTATAAGTGTATAACTTAACTTTTAAATGTATGACATGCCTGTTAATTTATTGGAAATGAATGGTAAAGGATGATTATTATTGACTCACAGCCCAACTATGTAGTAGTAAGAATGCTCACGGCCAGGTAAGGAAACGAAAAATGTAAAAAATTTATTAAAATTTTTAGATGAATTGGATAAAAAAGGTCGTGACATAGGCTGTGAAAGTAGTGGCTGAGGAACAGGCTTAGGGACTAATTAAGCCTGGGTGGTATAGGAGCTATAGGTCGATCTTGTGGTTCAACTGGTGGTCCCTCTATCGCTTGGTATTGTCACTTATCAGCAGTTCTATATAAAATAGCATGCATTAAACTGGTATTCAATTCAATCTCAAAGTTTAAAATCAGATAGACTTGTACTGAGAATGTGTATAAGACTTTAGAGAATGACGGGAGCTTTCGGGACTAACTACACATAACAAACCTCCACTATAATACCAATAAAACTGTCATACCCTGAAGGTATGACTGTACAACACCTAATAGCTGAAAAATAGCTATCTAGACTCATTTATCACCTTTTATTAACAATGTTTGTTGTATGAGTGCCATCTTGTGGTCTAATTATACCTACGACTATGTATTTTCACTTTTATGGTACCTACTTCGGCCCTAGGTGAAAAGCTATACCAATTGATACCTTTCAAGTTTAAGGTTTAAAGGGATCAATCTCATGATGTTAGGGGATCATTTTTTAACAAGTCATAATGCTAAATTCTATAGTGATGGTGCAAAGGATCGATCTTGGGATTGAGAGGATTAGTCTTTCGTAAGTCAGTAGCTAAAAATGAACAATAATCACATCAAGGGATTAGTCTTGCCCCTTTGGGAATTGATCTTCAAGTTATAGAACGCTACAAATAGCAAGTTTTAAGTCAAAGGGAGCGATCCTCTTACTTAAGAGATAGGTCCCTTTGGTATAAAATGGTAAGATTCCTTTTATAAACTTTAAAAATTTAATCCCTCAATTTCATGACATCAATCGTATAACTTAAATACCAACTTAATCATACACCAATTTACTTATACATATCCCAACTCTCAGTACATAGATAAGGTTGTCTGGAAAAAAACCATTAGATACAATAATGTATACCAAATGAAGAAACTACGAGGAGTTCGTAATAGATTTCGATGCTGAACACTGAGATCGATGAAACACTAGATTCTGTTATGGACTTGATGTGGTGAAATAAAGGGGTGAGTATAAGGAAAGCTCTGTAAGCCAATTATACAAGAGCATAATTAACCAAAACAATTTCATAAACACTGTTATGGAGAAAACATGCATGCTGTATAGAGTTGTAAGAAAATGATTTACAAGTTCAATATATGATCCATAACACTTTTACACATTTTGTGAGAACTATGAATTTTGTATACCCAATTTATTAGAATTGTTTGTGTATGTAATTATGATATGTTAATGTACACGCAAGTTTTAAATATGATGAAGTATAAGAAGATGAGGTTTTTAAGTCTTGAATGTGTATGGATTGAAATATGGACTATGGGATAGATTATGGGAAGTTATACTTTGAGTTTTTTTGCAATCTAGTGTAGCAGCAGTGCAATCTGTGAAGGGCAGATCGATCTACAAGGATGAGAGATCGATCTCATGGCTCTAGAATGCAGAAAATATGCAAGAACTGATGGGCAGATCGATCTTATAAGGGAACAGATCGATCTCAAAAATGATTCTGTAAAATGCAGATTGATCTCATGAAGTATTCTGTAAACAGAAGATTGATCTCCTTAAGGAGCATATCAATCTCACCCCACGACAGATCGATCTCCTAGGCATAAAATTTCCCCAAAACATTCTTAAATTCAAATGCAGATCGATCTCAGTAAGGACCAGATTGATCTCCTACCCTCCGCCTATATAAAGACCCTTGTGTTTTCCTGCATTTCATCTTTTTTCTCTCTCTAACCTCTATTTTAGTCGAGCCTTAGCTTTCTCTCTCTTTCGAAGCCCTCATTTTCGTTCAAATCAAAGGTTGTCGCAAGAAGGAAAGTTGTTCCTAATTCAAAGGAGAACAACATACTTGGAAATCAAAGGACGCATTGAATCGAGGTGTGAATAGAGCACTCCATAAGTTTTAGGTTAATTTCTAAACTTCGATCTTGGGTTTTTAAGTGATTTTGATGATTATGGTTGTAGACATTTTGATGAAATAGCTAGGAAAGGGTTAGAGATTGATGAAATCATAATTTTGTTAAAGTAAAGATGATATTATGCAATTGTGATAATTTTGGGGATTTATGACTATAAGTTTAGAATTGAGGCAATGAGATGAATTGGGTTATTTAAATATTTAATGAGAATGTGAGCAAATATGTGCTCGGTGATGTGATTAAGGTGAATTTTGATGTTTTTACATCGTTTGGATAGCCTGAGAGTTCTAGAGAGGAATACGAGGCTAGTTTGTGATACGGGGAAACGATTACACTATACAAAGTGCAACGAGCTAAGGGAAAACTTAAACTCATTTGTGCATGTGATTTGTGACGATAATAGTAGCATGAAATGAGATTTAAGGAAACAAGCATGTTTTTAATGAGTTATTGCACACGATTTTATAACCGGTTGGGGCCCAATTTTATGAGCTGTAAACTAAGTATGAAAATGTTTTACAACTGTGTTAAGTTTAAAAATTGAAAAACAATTTGGGCTTTACGTTAAGGCATACTGCGACTTGAGGAATGTGTGCATGGTTTTGTCGGTTTGAGCTCAGTTTTAACATGTTTTGTGTTGAGTACAAAATGATTTTTGAGATGAATTTTATGAGAAAAACCATTATGAGCTTTACGTGAAGGCAAAACGGTTTTATATGATAATGGCTATTGCTGAGACTTAGGCGTGTCATGTTGAATACACATAAGGCATTGCTTTGGTAGCATGTAAGGCTGATATTTTTTCCTGCTTTGGTAGCGCTGGGAGGCATTGCTTTGGTAACATGTAAGATCGATATTTTTCCCCACTTTGGTAGAGCTGGGAGGCCTTGCTTTGGTAGCATGTAAGTTCGAGCCTTACTTTGGTAGTATGTAAGAACAATAGTGTACATAAGGAGAGGCATTGCTTTGGTAGCATGTAAGCCGGGCCTTGTTTTGGTAATGCGTAAGTCCAATATACCATGTACACAACCATATAGTCGACGTTCCCTCTTTTGAGGATGCTTGCGATGCGCACCCAGAGGAGATTATTTTGATATGCCATGACAAATTTTTATATGATTTTTATTTGCCTAGTCTCGTTTTACACATGAGTTTGTGTTTGGTGGCTGCGCCACATGCATTACTATTGAGGTGATCTTTATCACGTTTTATGAGAAAAGCCATTATCACATCCTATTTTTTACATGCTTGTAACAATGGTTTGACCCATTTATTATAATGTTCTTACATGAACTTTGAGAAATGAGTTGAGGTAATGTTTTAATTATTCATGCTACATTTTCCACTGAGTTTATTGAGTTTAACATGTAAACAAAATGATTGTGCTAAGCAAATCATTTTCTATTAATGAATCCATTACCTCCTTACTGAACGATTTAGAAGCTCACCCTGTTTTATCTTCCCCCTAGATTTCTTCAAGTGAAGAGAGTTTCCCTCCGACGTACGGAGTAGTGGCTAGTGGAGGACTTGAGCTCCAGGCCATATATTGTACTTTGAGGTATATTTTAATATTTCATGTAGCCAGACTTAAGTTGTATTTACAGACACTTGATGTGCAATGATGTATGGGATGTATTAGGATTAATTAACCTCGAATTGGGTAATGTATATGGTATGATATATAATTATAAGATGATGAGATCCTGAGGTGGAATTTATCAATTATGTATGATGATGCATGACATTGCACAGGATTACACCCTTAATTATGAATGGATGAATAAAAAGGTTTAAATTTGTCCTGTTTTTCGCTCTTTTGTGGCATCACAAAGTTTTCTTTGTATCAGAGCTTAGGGTGTTTAGTACTCTCAGTGTCTGTTAAGTGAAAAGGAATACATCCCAATTGTCTGTATAAGTCTGGTCATGAACTGAAATTGAGGATTGAGATTTCAATCAAGTTGAATGTGTACGCGCAGGAAATGTATTGAGATTGAGAATGAATGGACGACGAGGTCATTTGAGGAGGCTGGCAGAGCCACCTCCACCACCTGCCCCATAATCGGAGAGTCGTAACTCTCGATTTAATCGGATTGAGCATGATATGCGATAAGGTTTTGAGCAAATGGTAGCACTATTCACGTAACACTTTAGAGTTAATGCCTCGGGTACTACTCCTACACCACCACAAGGACCTCTTGTGCCCCCAGTACAGATGGACCTGGTGCCTCCTGTTACTTTGCCCGATGATAGGAATGTGGTCTGACTGAAAGACTTTTTGAAAAAGAACCCACCTGCATTCATAGGGAAAAAGGATCCTGCAGAGGCTAAGGAGTGGCTAACTGAGTTGAGAGTCATATTTGACTATTTGGGATGCACGAATGTCGAGAGGGTTAGTATGGGTGCCTATATGTTAAAAGGAGAGCTCGAGATTGGTGGGGTACTACCCAAGGTATTTTGATGTCCAGCCAGGATGTGATTAGCTGGGAAGAATTTCAGCCGGCCTTTAGAGCCGAATTTATACCACGAGCTGCTCAGAGAAGGAAGCAAGGAGAGTTTTTGAATTTGGTACAGGGCGATATGTCTGTGAATGATTATGAGAGTCGATTTACCGCTCTATTGAGGTATGATCCAGAGACCTTAAAAAATGAAGAGCTCCGTACTGAGAGACTTGTGTATGGATTAAAGCCCATTATCAGAGATCGATTGATAGGGCTATGTATTACTAAGTTTGGAGATGCTTTGAGACGAGAACAAGAGATTGAGAGGGGAATCGAAATTATGCAATCCCAGAATGCGTTCAACGTTATGGCTAGGGATAAAGGCAATAGGCCAGCAATTTTCCAGGCAGATGATCGGAGAGGTTCCTTGAGAAGAGGACGGATTAAGATACAGAAGGGCAGACTTGAGAGACCTAGGGCTTATCCAATCATCAGAGAGACCCCTCGATATGTCAGGCCTGAGATAAGGGTTTGTAGAGACTATGGTCGACCGCATGAGGGAAGTTCTACTAGGTTGATCCGTGGATTTTCAAATGTGGAGACATGGGTCACAGACTAAAAGACTGCCCTCAACGTTCGAAACCACATGCTCTGAGCTTACAAGACAACAGCCTTAGAGAGTAAATCCCCCGAGATGGGGCACTGCTGCAGGGAAAGGAAAGAAGCCCGTTACAGTGGGACGTGTGTTTACTCTGGACAAAGAGACAGTAGACACTTCTGTAGAAACTATAAGAGGTACACTCTCTGTCTATAATTATAAGGCTCGTGTGTTGATTGTCTCGGGGTCCACGCATTCGTTTATTTCTGAGCATTTTGCATGTAGATTAAATTTGAAGTTTGAACCTCTAGAGTATATAGTACATGTAAATACCCCTATAAGTGAATCCCAGATATTCGAGTTGATCTGTAGAGGATGTGAAATAAAGGTAGGAGATAGAGTAATGTTAGCACATCTAATAATGTTAAATATGCATGGGATTGATGTAATTTTGGGAATGGAATGGCTAGAAACCAATCGAGAGAGTTTAGACTGCTATACTAAGATTGTAACCTTCTCCCTATCTGAACCTTACAATGTATGTTTGAAATATTGAGTAAGTAAATGTGTGAAATTTTAGTAAGCAAATTGAAATTTTGATGTTGCTTTTGAGAGTGCTAAATATGATTGTTCACGTGAAGGTTATGAAACACTCATCCCTAATGACAATCGAGAACATCCGAGGATTGAGGATATACCTGTGGTGTGTGAATTTTTGGATATTTTCCCAAATGAGTTGCCAAGATTACCACCAGAGAGAGAAAGCTGGAGTTTACCATTGATTTGGTACTAGATACTCAGCCTATCTCTAGACCTCCATATACGATGGCATTAATGGAACTTGAGGAATTCAAGAAGTAACTATAGGAGTTATTTGATTAAGGATTTATTAGACCCAATGTCTCACTGTGGGGAGCACTAGTGTTATTCATGAGGAAGAAAGACGAAAGTCTCAGATTATGCATAGACTATCGACTGTTGAATAAAGTCACGGTGAAGAATAAGTACCCATTGCCCAGGATTGAAGATCTGCTTGATCAACTGAGAGGCGTCTCAGTTTTCTCTAAGATTGATTTAAGATCGGGCTATCACCAACTGAGGATTAAGGAGGAAGATATTTCGAAGACGGCCTTCAGGATAAGATAAGGCCATTATGAATTTCTAGTGATGCCCTTCAGATTGACGAATGCCCCTGCAGCCTTTATGAGGTTAATGAACGAGGTGTTCAGAGACTATCTAGATAAGTTTGTGATAGACTTTATTGATGATATCTTGGTGCACTCTCGGTCTTATGAGGAGCACGCACAACACTTGTGGTTAGTACTTCAGATACTCTGAGATAAATAATTGTATGGAAAGCTTAGTAACTGTGAGTTTTGGCTAGATCGGATAGCTTTCCTTGGTCATATAGTTTCAGAGGAAGGAGTATCAATGGATCTAAGTAAAGTAGAGGTTGTGCTTAATTGGGAAAGATCGAGGATAGTTACAGAGGTACGAAGCTTCCGTGGTTTGGTAGGGTATTACAGAAGATTTATGGAAGGACTTTCCAGGATTGTCGTATCTTTGACTAAGCTCACGCGCAAGGAGACTCTGTTCATATGGACTAACAATGTGAGCTCAATTTTCAGGAATTAAAGAGGAGATTAACTGCGGCACCTGTGTTGACTATCCTTGAGGGTTCATGAGGATTTTCAGTGTACAGTGATGCTTCCCATCAAGGATTGGGGTGTGTTCTCATGCAGAATGGAAGAGTAGTCGCATATGGATCACAACAGTTGAAAGATCACGAGCGGAATTACCCCATACATGATTTAGAGTTAGCTTCTGTGGTGTTTGCCTTGAAGATCTGGCGACACTACTTATATGGGAAAAGATTCCAGATCTTCACTGACCACAAGAGTTTGAGGTATTTGTTTAATCCAAAAGAGTTAAACATGAGACAAAGGATATGGATGGAACTCTTTAAGGATTATGACTTCGAGATTCTGTATCATCTGGGAAAGGCGTATGTAGTTGCTGATACCCTGAGCAGGAAAAGTATGATATCTGCTATGATGATCAGGGAATGGGATTTACTAGAGCAGTTCGTCGAAATCTGGATCAAGGTTGAAGAGGATGAGATTGGATTTTTAGCTAGCCTGCGACTAGAGCCCAGGATCATGGATCAAATTAGAACTGGGCAGCATGATGATCAGAGGTTGATTGATATGGTTAGCCAGGTTGAGCAAACTTCGTAGTCAGACAACATAGTAAGTGAGGATGGATTGTTGAGATTCAGAGGACGAATTTGTGTACCGGACGATGATACCTTGAAGGGACAAATACTGAGAGAATCCCACTGTTTGTGATACATCATACACCCAGGAAGTACTAAGATGTACCGAGATTTGAAAAAGGTGTACTGTTGGAGTGGCATGGAGCGAGACGTGGCAGATTATGTGGCCAGATGTTTAGTGTGCCAGCAAGTGAAAGCTGAGCATTGAAAGCCCGAAGGATTATTGCAGCCTTTACCTGTGCCTACATGGAAATGGGAGCATGTCACCATGGACTTTATTATGGGTTTACCGAGGACCCAAAGGGGTCGTGATGCGAAATGGGTCATAGTGGATAAACTGACGAAAAATGCCCACTTCCTTGCCATTAGGAGCACAAATACTGTGGATACCTTAGCTGAGTTATATGTCAACGAGATAGCTAGATTACATGGGGCTCCAGTGAGTATTACTTCTGATAGAGATTCCCGATTTACCTCCAGATTTTAGACCCAATTTCAGGAGTCCATGGGATCTCGATTTAGTTTTAGTACCGTCTATCATCCTCAGACAGATGGTCAGTCATAGAGGACTATTTAGACCCTGGAGGATATGTTGAGGGCGTGTACGATGGATTTTAAGGGATCATGGGATGATCACCTGCCCCTAGCAGAGTTTGCGTACAATAATAGCTATCATGCGAGTATTGGAATGGCACCTTTTAAGGCTCTATATGGTAGGAGGTGTAGATCCCTTATAGCGTGGGAAGAAGTGGGTGACATAAAGATAAATGCTCTCAAACTTGTTGATCCAGCTGTACAGAGTGTGAAACTCATATGTGAGAGATTACGGGCTGCATAGAGTAGACAGAAAAGCTATATGGATGTGCGTAGACAGCCACTCGAGTTCGATGTTGGTGATGCAGTATTCTTGAAGATATCACTGATTAAGGGTATCATGAGATTTGGAAAGAAAGGGAAATTAAGTCCTCGATACATAGGACCATTCGAGATTCTTGAGAGAGTGGGAGAAGTAGCCTACAGGTTGGCATTCAGATGTCCGGAATACACAACGTCTTTCATGTATCTATGTTGAGGAAGTACCACCCGAACCCTTCTCATGTCATAGAGTATGAAGAGATGGACATACAAGAGGACATGAGCTATACTGAGGAACCCGTCCGGATTCGTGATAGAAAGGAGAAGGTACTTAGGACCAAAAGCATTCCATTAGTGAAAGTTTTGTGGAAACATCACTCAATGGAAGAGGCAACTTGGGAATTAGAGAGTCTCATGAAGGAGAAGTACCCCCAATTGTTTAATAAGTTGAGTTGAATTTGGAGGACCAAATTCTATTAAGGTGGAGAGGATGTGAGAACTATGAATTTTGTAGACCCCATTTATGAGAATTGTAATTTTGTGTATGTAATTATGATATGTTAATGTACATGCAAGTTTTAAATATGATGAAGTATAAGAAGATGAGGTTTTTAAGTCTTGAATGTGTATGGATTGAAATATGGACTATGGGGTAGATTATAGGAAGTTATACTTTGAGTTTTCTGTAATCTAGTGGAGCAGCAGTGCAAGCTATGAAGGCCAGATCGATCCTCAAGGATAAGAGATCGATCTTATGGCTCCAGAATGCAGGAAATGTGCAAGAACTGATAGGCAGATCGATCTTATAAGGGAACAGATCAATCTCCAAAATGATTCTATAAAATGCATATCGATCTCCTACAAGAGCAGATCGATCACATGAAGTATTCTGTAAACAGAAGATCGATCTCCTCAAGGAGCAGATCGATCTCATGAAGCCATTATGAGATTGATCTCACCCCACGACAGATCGATCTCCTAAGCATAAAATTTCCCCTCAGTAAGGACCAGATCGATCTCCTACCCTCTGCCTATATAAAGACCCCTGTGTTTTCTTGTATTTCATCTTTTCTCTTTCTCTCTCTAACCTCCATTTTAGCCGAGCCCTAGCTTTCTCTATCTTCCAAAGCCCCCATTTTCATTCGAATCATAGGTTGTAGCAAGAAAGAAAGTTGTTCCTCATTCAAAGGAGAACAACATACTTGGAAAGCAGAGGACGCATTGAATCGAGGTGTGAATAGAGCACTCCACAAGTTTTGGGTAAATTTTTAAACTTCGATCTTGGGTTTTTAAGTGATTTTGGTGATTATGGTTGTAGGCATTATGATGAAATAGCTAGGAAAGGGTCAAAGATTGATGAAATCATAATTTTGTTGGAGTAAGGATGATATTATGCAATTGTGGTAATTTTAGAGATTTATGACTATAAGTTTAGAATTGAGGCAATGAGATGAATTGGGTTATTTGAATATTTAACAAGAATGTGAGCAAATATGTGCTCGATGATGTGATTGAGGTGAATTTTTATGTTTTTACATCTTTTGGACAGCCTGAGAGTTCCAGAGAGAAATGCGAGGCTAGTTTATGATACAGGGGAACAATTGCACTATACGAAGTGGAATGAGGTAAGGGAAAACTTAACCTCATTTGTGTATGTGATTTGTGATGATAATAGTTGCATGAAATGACATTTGAGGAAACAAGCATGTTCTTAATGAGTTATTGCACACGATTTTATAGCCGATTGGGGCCCAATTTTACGAGCTGTAAACTAAGTATGAAAATGTTTTACAATTATGTTAAGTTCAAAAAGTGAAAAGCGATTTGGGATCTACGTTAAGGCGTACTGCGATTTGAGAAATGTGTGCGTGGTTTTGCCAATTTGAGCTCGATTTTTACATGTTTTGTGTTGAGTACAAAACGATTTTTGAGATGAATTTTATGAGAAAAACCATTATGAGCTTTACGTGAAGGCAAAACAGTTTTATATGATAATGGATATTACTGAGACTTAGGCGTGTCATGTTGAATACACATCAGGCAACACTTTGGTAGCATGTAAGGCCGATATTTTTCCCCGCTTTGGTAGCGCTGGGAGGTATTGCCTTGAGACCAATACTTTTCCCCGCTTTGGTAGCGCTGGGAGGCCTTGCTTTGGTAGCACGTAAGTCCGGGCCTTACTTTGGTAGCATGTAAGACCAATAGTGTACATGAGGAGAGGCATTGCTTTTGTAGCATGTAAGGTCGAGCATTGCTTTGGTAACGCGTAAGTCCAATATACCATGTACACAACCATATGGTCGACATTCCCTCTTTTGAGGATGCCTGGGATGCTCACCCAGAGGAGATTATTTTGATGTTCCATGACGAATTTTTGTATGTGTTTTATTTGCCAAGTCTCATTTTACACATGAGTTTGTGTTTGGTGGCTGCGCCACATGCATTACTATTGAGGTGATGTTTATCACATTTTATGAGAAAAGCCATTATCACATCTTGTTTTCTACATGCTTGTAACCATGGTTTGACACATTTATTATAATGTTCTTACATGAACTTTGAAAAATGAGTTGAGATAATGTTTTAATTATTCATTCTACATTTTCCATTGTGTTTATTGAGTTTAACATGTAAACAAAATGATTGTGCTATGCAAATCATTTTCTATTAATGAATCTCTTACCTCCTTACTAAGCGACTTAAAAGCTCACCCTGTTTTATCTTCCCCCTAGATTTCTTCAAGTGAAGAGAGTTTCCCTGCGACGTACGGAGTAGTGGCTAGTGGAGGACTTGAGCTCCAGGCCATATATTGTACTTTGAGGTATATTTTAATATTTCATGTACCCAAACTTAAGTTGTATTTACAAACACTTGATGTGCAATGATGTATGGGATATATTAGGATTAATGAATATCGAATTGGGTAATGTATATGGTATGATATATAATTATAAGATGATGAGATCCTGAGGTGGAAGTTACCAATTATGTATGATGAGGCATGACACTGCACGGAAATGCACCCTTAATTGTGAATGGATGAATAAAAGTTTTAAATTTGCCTTGTTTATCGCGCTTCCGGGGCGTCACACATTTGTACTATACATAGTCTAGACGCTGCTAAGTCTTTTGGGCACAGAGGTATTTTAAAATACCTTATTATACCTTCAGACTTGATCACTCTAAAACAATTACGATAGCGAAGGGGTTCACTAGCTTTGATACAAAATCAATGATTCAATAAATCATTAGTTTTAAAGTAGGCGCATATAAAGCATTTACATTCCAATAAAGTCTTTCCCACTATAACTATCAATGAGTCGATTCTACAGCAGAAAATAGGGTGTTATCTATGGCTATAGACCCGATCTCTCTAGTCTTAGTGATCAGCTAGAACCGAAACCTATCATGACTATGTCGAACAAGCCACTCTGCATGTAAAAGAGTAATGAACTCGATGTTGTTTCCATATACTCTATTAGGGACAACAATCAATACGCCCATAAAATGATCGACTCAATCATTATCAAAGCTCAATAATATCAATTTGAAATCATGAGCTTAATAATGTCGATTTGAAATCATAATCTACATCACTTAGAGTTTAAAATGCATGGAATGCATGCATTCCATAAACAACAATAGTTTTCGATGAAAGATGACAAAAACACTGGATGTAGAAAATGGAGTTCAATGTGGTTCTAAAACCTTTAATCAATGATATACAATTGTTTGAATAATTACAAAAAAATGCAAAGATCTATCTTTCAATCTAACTAGGGTTTGGTTTGCAAACGAAGTTCAATATAAAGTTCAAACCTTTGGTTTAAGATTATAAATGGAATTGTACGTGCTAACCTGCACTTGGATAATTGAATTTACCAAAAGCTTCTCCACACATAGCTCTTGACAACGGTGCGATATTCACTTAGTGTACACCTCACTCTCACCCTATGATAATACAACGTTAATTTAATATTTGATTGACATAATCAATATCACTCTGAAAAACTATTTCATTCAATTTAATTTATGCCACTTAAGGTTATTTAGTGACAAAACTAACCAATTCACATTCTTTCATTGTTTCAGTAGCATTTATTCATCGATGAATGCTCACAGTTTAATTTGGCCTAAAATTACACTCCATGGGTAGCTTACCTAAATACCTCTACATTGGTCGAAGTCCCATAATGGCTCTAAGATTATTTTTAAGCTACAATTTCATTCATTTCATGCTCATTTACATGAATTACCCTACCTATCATCCTTTCTTCATAGAATTCTACGGGAAAGTCACTTTCTCACTCTTGAAACCTAGGGTTTTCACTCAACACTATCATGCATAATTCATTTCTTCAATTTTAGTTCATATAACATGTTTACATATCATATGAATCAACATATATGGAAATCAAGCATTGAAGAATACCTTGAGCAATGAACCCCGAAGTGGCCGAACCTTCAAGCAACCACAAAAAATTGATTTGCTTTAGTCAAACAACAACAAATACTTCTCATTAGTCACTTGTAAGCATACTACAAGCTTGTAAAAAGAAACAAACCACTTCTCCTTCAACCATGGTTAACCAAAAATGAAAGAAAATTGGCTTGTGAGATTGGATCTCATAGTCACTTAGTTTCTACTTACCAAATTCAATTATGTTGTAAAAGAAATGGTAAGGAGCAACTTTGTAGAAGAACTTTGAGTAAAAATGGCTAGAAATAGTGTTGGAAGTGGCAACAAAGCTTCAAAAATAAGGTCATGAAGTTTTTCTTCCTTTTTTCTTATTTTTGGTTGAATTTTGGATTTATTTTTTGGAATATTTGTCATGTTAGCAGACCATCACTTTTGTAGAACTAGGGAAATTCCAAATTAATGCATAATTGTCTCATATTTAATCTTTAGTCCTTAGCTTATATTATAAGATACCAAAAACATCTATTTTTGCATTAAATTTTCACTAAACTTTAATTCAATTGGTGCACTTGGAAATGTCACGACCCTCAATCCACTGAAAATCGACTACAAATTTTTCATTTTTCATTTATTATTTAATCCATTTCTTATTGTTTGTTCTTTACCTTTACCTTACTTGACCGTGAACAGCTAGACCACCAACAGTTGGGCTGTGTATCGGTGTCAATCTCATCTAACCAAACCATTTCAAATTACGATTGATTTAAACGTAAACACTTGTATTTCTAAAATCAGAGTTGCTATTTACATGTGTTTACAATTCTTTACATCCCCAAAAAGTTACATTCAAAATATTACTATGCTTTGGCATGTCTAGATATAAAAACTATACAAATGTGTATACTTGTCTGATGGGATGCAACGAACACCAAAATCCAATCCACAATCGCTCTCTATCTATTGAAAGTGCTCTGTAGAGGGGCAAAATAAGATGGGTGAACAAACCACGAGCTCAGTAAGGCAATCATGTGAGCAGGTAGATAACTGTACTATCTACGTGATTGTAATGCCATGCATAAAACCAAGCATTTACTTGTTATACTCCAAATTCAACAGTTCATGCATGTGTTCATGATATGTAAAGCAATTCATGTTATTTAAATTAGTGGACAATTCTTAAACAAAGCATGGAAAATCATCATGCACAAGTAGTAATTTAAGCATGGAAAATCGTCATGTAAGGTGCACATTAAAAGCATTTCATTCTCAAAACAACTCAACTCAAAATCACCATACGTCGAGACTCAACCCCTCCCTTGGACTTTCCTGACCCATAAAACAATTTAAAAGCATGGATTTATCATAAATCAAGTGACATGTGAGATAGACAAATAATAATAAGGGAAATAACTAGGACTATGGTCATATCCACTATGATCCCAGGCTACACAGATCCTAGTGTGCGGGGTATCACCTCTATCTGCTTCTACATGGGAGGTGGGTCATATCCAACCCACCGATCCATAGCAGAATATTCATCATCCGAAGATGGTATATATACCATATCCATACACGGTACAACGTACTCCATGCCATATGCACGGTACAATGTACTCCGTGGACCCATATCATCTCATCATATCACGCCACATCTCAATAAGCACGTGCGAGCCGATTTAATCGACGTGACACATAGTCTACTCGAAGCTCCTAGCACGGCTCCAAACATGTCGTAAAAATCATGTGCGAGTAATCTCTAGCACGATAGCAAGTATAGTGGACATCTAGTGCGAGCAATACTCCAGCACCATGTCAAATCATGTGAAAGCTAGGCTTCATCACTCATGCATGTAAAACTCTAGCGCGAGCTATGCTCCTACGCTATATCATAAAATCCATATGAAAACTAGTGTGAGCTAGGCTCCAGCACTCATGCATGTAAAACCATATCAAATCTCGTGCGAGCAGCGCTCCAGCACGCTTTGTTTCCATAAAACTCATGTAGTTGGCTAATTTATTTGCAAAGCATGGTTAATAAAACCAAATCAAACTATTTTCTTGGAAAGCATTTAAATGCTAGCCAACCTACCAATCCATATGTTAAAGAGGTTAGTAAAAAGATTCAAAACATAATGATTCTTGTTTTTCATGAACTTTTCCTAAATCCCAATCTTCTTTGGCCTTCAAATATTTATTTATTTTCCTATGACCTACAATTATTCCAGAAAACCTTTATACGCCCAAAAACGTGTACAGATACCTCTAGGGGCCAACACAATTCCCTTACCTCAATTCTCTGTGAAGTAACTCCTTCTTCCTTTCCCACTTTTCATGATTGGGCTCAATTTGCTCTGGATATATCCTTGGGAGCTGCAAACATTCGTTTATCACATGAGTTAGTTACAAATGACTAATATTCTGACTTAATCCTAGTCAACATATCTTATTGAGCCTAATTCTCTTCTTAAGTCGATTTCAATTACTCTTATCATTTTACCTAGACCCATTGAGCTCCTTAGGCTCATTATCACTCGTTGGACCGAATTCTAGGTCCATCAACCTTATCAAATCGATTGAATTCAAGTTTGGCCTATAGTCATATTAGACCATGGCATGGGGTTGAACTCCCATCATGCCATTCCTAGTCCATTTGGTTTAACAAAGTCTCTTAGTTATCTATCAAGCACTTGGTTTGTATTGCTCTAACCTTAGTTCTTCCATTCATTCATGCATTTTTACAAACACCAAATATGCACATTATATAAGCTCATCTTATTCCATAAACTTATTTCACAAAACAATCTCAAAATCATGTATATAACATTATTGACACCTTACTATAATCCATTTATCATCTAATCAACCATATCATATTTTCTCACACTAAACCCATTTTAGGTCATGCTTGATTCATCATATTCTAGATAGTTTCAACTAACAATTCATACACCAATCTACTCACAACAACACCTAGATAAACATACTTAGAGTTGGTGTATTGAAAACTCACCTAGCTTAACTTTCCTCATGTCATAATAAGAAGACTCCTTTGCTCCTTCAATCCAACAAGTTGAATGTTGTCTCCAAGCTATGTTGTTATCCTCCTCACAATGAACAACTTTGCTCTAATAGCTTTTTCCTTAATCTTTTTGGAAGGGGGTGTATTCTATAGTGAGAAAGCTTGGTCTTTTGGGTAAAAATGGAGGAATATGTTGATTTACTGAAGATGGAGGTTTGGTCATCGGGTTTTTATAGAGCAGGGGTGATGAGATCGATCTGCTAGGGTAAGAGATCGATCTTCCCTTGGTTGAGCTATTGAAATATTCAGTTTTGTAAGGGAGAGATCGATCTTTGCTAGGCAACTTGCAAGACCCACTTTTTATTTCTTGTTGATACATTCCTTATAATTCATGTGATGTACAATCTCATAAATTAATTGAATCATAAGAAGAGCTTTGACTGAATTAAATTTGCAAATAGAATAAAACGAATTATCGGTGAATATATGCAGTAGCCAAATACGGGCCGAGATGGCCATAGGTCAAACGAAAGGGATCAAAATTAAGTTGACGAAAAATACAAATTTAAAATAAGAAAAGATAGTGGATGTATGAAGGAAAATCGGGTTAAATTGGCTCCGAAACAAGTGCAGGGGTAAAACGGTCAAAAGATCAAAATTCGGTATAAATTCGATAAGAGAATTTTAATTAAAAATAAGGATTTAGGATATCTTGATCAATAATGAGGAAATTATACACTTTCGAGTTCAATTGATAAAGATCCGAAATTTTTAGAAATACCGAAAAGTCACTCGAGACAATATCCCGAAAATACGAAGAAATTATATAGGAAAAAGGGTTAAAAATATAATAAATTAATTAAATAAAATAAAATAAATTTATTTGGAATAAAATAATAGATTTTATAGATATTTTAGAATATTTTTGACTATTTTAAAATATAATAATAATAAACTAATTTATAAATAATAATAATAATAATAATAATAATAATAATAATAATAATAATAATAAAAGAGAGAAAGCTGAAATTGAATCGGGAAAACTCAAAACGAAAAACCTACAACTAACTCGCGGAAACCGAGACCCACGACCCACGACATCGATAACCGACGACGTCGATGAAGACCCGAGGAGGAAGAGGAGAGGCTGACGATCGTGTTGACACTGGAGACGCGCCGACTGGAAGCTGAAAATCGCCGATCGGAGCAAAGGCAAAACGTGGGAGAAACGGCCTATTTCCTGACGATCTACGGTGGCTGGGCTTGAACAGAGGCCACTGACGAGTTCAGGTGGATGAGCCGGTTCTTTTGAGACCGGTATCGGCCAGCAAAACCGTCGGAAACGTCGACGACGATAAAAGGGCAGAAACGGCACCGTTTGACCGGAAGGAAAGGGAAGGAAAATGAGGGAAAAGGAAGGAAAGAGGAAAAGAAAAGAAAAGAAAGGAAAAAAAATCTCGAGGATGACTCAAGATTCGGGTAAGTTAACCGAGGGTCGAGATTGACCTACGGGTAAATTTTGGAAATTTATTTAATATTATTTTAATGGAAAATAACCCGAATTTACCTAATTATACAGCTTTACGACAGAGACTGAACGAGAGCCGATTGAGCTCCGATATTCGTACCCCGCATCAGATTGAGTAAGTATATTTTAATTATGATAATCTGAAAGTATATTTTAATTATGATAATCTGAGTCCTTTAATATAGGGTTTCAATTATTTTACGGATTAATTCTGTATAAAAAGGAATATTATTCGAAATTGTAACGTAATTACCATAATAGTATACGAGCTATCCAATGAGTTTGGAACGAAGCCCGATGATTATTGATAAGCTGAATGAGCCCAGTAAACATGAAGAAGGGATTTAATAAGTATAAACGGGCTGAAAATGGGTCGAGACTCATTAAGGTACGATTGGGCCCAATAAAGTAAAACGGGCCCAGTACTTTAGTTTGATCAGTGAATGTGATATACCGATGAAGATAAGTGAATTGACCTAAAATATATGGTTATATGCAGTTCCGTAGACTTGGGTGACACGTATTTGGACTGAAAGATCGGATATTATTGAGACGGGATAAGTTTGCGCGTGATTCCAGGTAAGGGAATTTTGTAGGTGCATAGAGATTTCCATACGTATTTTCGAGGGGATTTATAGGGCCTAAAATTTTTTAAAGTATCTAGAAACGAAATAATAATTTTTACGAAAACCCAGGGTATGGGTGAATAAAAAAAAGACGATATTACCCCTGGGAGTAAAATTTACAAAAAGGGTAGTAAGACAAATAAATTGCATGCTTATCATGTTTTGATGTTTTATATGAATGTATTGCTTTAGTTTAAGCAAATTTACACATAGGTTGGCTGTTGATTTTATGAATTATACGATAGGGTACCGGTTTGTACCAGTTATGATTTTAAAAGATGTTTTATCAAGATTGAGCCACCTATTATATTTACACGAGTAAAAAGAGTGCTAGAGTCTTACTAGCACTAAATTTTACTGATTTATTTCTCATAAAAATTCATACTGGAACATTGCTCGTATGATAAATTTATGTGTGTACAAAAATCGTGCTGGAGCTTCGCTCGCATGAGATTTTAGATATCATGATATGCATAGCATCGTGCTGAAGCTTCGCTCGCACTAGACCTGAGTTGACATGCATATAGTCGTGTGTAAGCCTCCTATAGACTGTGTGTCGTAGAGAGTTGATATGCTCGTACGTATACTTTGAGACTTGGGTTGGTTATCGACATAGTATTGGGGTGGATAAGACCTACGGCAGGCACCCCTAGACTATGATATGGGTCCACGAAGTACGTTGTATTGTGTATGTCAGACGGAGTACGCTGTACCATGCAGTCATGATGACTCGATGATGTTACTTGATATTCTGGCGGGTAAGATTTGACCCCACCTCCTGTTACAGTTGTGATGCCCCGCACATCGGGATCCATGTAGCCTAGGATCACAG
This sequence comes from Firmiana major, assembly GCA_033439115.1. NCBI lineage: Eukaryota > Viridiplantae > Streptophyta > Magnoliopsida > Malvales > Malvaceae > Firmiana > Firmiana major. Next base: position 39,022,349 of record CM065909.1, read on the forward strand.
GGACATAATATAGCCATAGTCCTCTATTTTCATACAGTAACCTACATGCCTCACATGATATCATACGGTCTGAATAGACTAGGACAAACCTAAAAGAGGGGTAATGTCTCGATTTATGTTTTTAAATGAGATGCAATTTAATCAATCAAGGTATTCCCGATGGATGGGTTTAGCCTTGATGTGGTTATTTTATGATGAAACAAATAAGTTTTAACGTGATGAGTTTATGATGAACACAAATAAGTTTTAATGTGATGAGCATGAGATGTCATACATGATGATTTTTCCATGTTTGTTTTATATGTCGATTTCATGATTTCTCTTATATGATATATACATACATGTGGCATCGTTTTAGTCATACCTCATGCTCCAAATATAAACGATTTTATATCATGACATTATCAGCACGTAGATAGTATAATAAACAAATTAAATAAAATTAAATAAATTTATTTGGAATAAAATAATAGATTTTGTAGATATTTTAGAATATTTTTGACTATTTTAATTAATATAATAATAAACTAATTTATAAATAATAATAATAATAATAATAATAATAAAGAAAGCTGACATTGAATCGGGAAAACTCGAAATGGAAATCGACAGCAGACCCGCGAAAATCGAGACCCACGACCCAAAACACCGACGAAAGACGACGCCGACGAAGACTTGAGGAGGAAAAGGAGAGGTCGGCGATCATGTTGACACCGGAGACATGTTGACTGGAGGTCGAAAACCGCCGATCGGAGCAAAGGAAAATCGTGGGAGAAACGACCTATTTCCCGACGATCTACGACGGTTGGGCTGGAACGGAGGCCACCGACGAGTTCAGGAGGAGGAGCCGGTTCTTTTGAGACCAGTATCGGCTGGCAATGTCACGACCCGAATTACCTAAAAATCAGAGTAAATTTTTCACTTTTTCATTTATTATTTAATTCTTACCTTTCTCTCGTCGTGACCATCCTACAAACACAGTTGGGCTATGATTCGGTGTTAGTCACCTCATACTAATTACCATTTCATTCCCACAATCACATATCAGAGTTTTACTATTCTTTGACTTTAAATAAATACATACTCAATGGTATTTATAACTCTACATCCCCGACATAATATCCATTTACAGTACTGTGCATTACATATTTAGATACAAAACTATACAAATGTGTATACCTGTCTCTCGATGGGAAGCAGCAGATACCAAGTATGCAAGTCCTCAGCCGCTCAATAACTATTTCAAGTGCTCTGAAAAGATGGAAAATAAGGGGGGTGAGCAAACCACACGCTCAGTAAGGCAATTATGTAAGTAAGTAGATAGCTCCACTATCTACATGCTCATAATGCCATGCCTTTAAATCCATTTCTTTTCATTTAAAATTTCACGCACAAAGTCATACATATTCCATGCCATAGTTTATCCAAAACTATTTGTGCATATATAAATCATGTAACTCATGCATTCAAAGCATTTTATGTGACATCATTAAATCATATTAAGCATGAATTAGATCAAGATCATGCAGTCTTTTATGCCATGTAAGACAAAACATGGATTTCAAATGAAAGCATGGAAAACTTCACATGCTACTGCATTTAAATCAAAACATTAAAACTGCAGTTAAAACTAACCCTTCCGGGTCCATCTCATAAAACAATTCAATAAAATTCATTATAAAACTCCGGTTATAAAACCACCCTTCTTTCAGGGTCACATATCATAAAATCATATGAAATCATAAATTCATCAAATCGGGGGCCTGACCCCTCCTTCGGGTCTACCCTGGTCTAACAGACCACAAGTTATATCATGTGAGACAATTAGGTAATTAACTGTAACATCGAGGACTATGGCCATATCCTAGTGATCCCTGGCAACAAGGTACCTAGTGTGCGGGGTATCACACCTGAAACGGGAGGTGGGTCGTCCTACCTGCCAGAACAGTATAACACCAGGATTGCGAGGGCAAGGCTTGCTGCCTCGTGGCTAATGCCACTACACTCCAACAATCCCCACGGTACAGCGTACTCCGCGTGACATACACGGTACAAAGTACTCCGTGAACCCAAGCTCAGTCAGGGGTGCCTGTAATAGGTCTTATCCACCCATATCATTTCTGTCTCAGAATGCACGTGTGAGCATATCATCTCACTGTGACACACAGTCTACAGGAGGCTCCAACACGGCTATATGCATGTAATATAAATCCCTGTGCGAGCGAAGCTCAAGCACGGCTCCATGCATATTCATGATATCAGAAAATCTCGTGCGAGCGAAACTCTAGCACGGTTTCATAAAAATCAGTGAAATCTGCGTACGAGCAGCGCTCCAGTACGACTTAAACTGATTATAATTTCATGTAAATTCCACGTACGAGCAATGCTCTAGTACGGATATGTATATAAATTCAGTGAAAACCTCGTATGAGAAAAAACTCCAGTACGGCATTCAAATGAATTATGAAAATCATATAAAACTTTGTGCGAGCAACGCTCCAGCACAAATGAATGCTCAAGTAAATCAAATCTCGTGCGAGTTATACTCCAGCACGGCTTTATGCATAACTAAATCAAATCTCGTGCGAGTTACACTCCAGCACGGCTTTTATGCATAATTAAATCAAAACAGGATGCGAGCTAAGCTCCAGCATCTCTCATGCATGTCAAATCATTAAAACTAGTGCGAGCAATCGCTCCAGCACTATTTTATGCATACCACGTTAAAACAAATCAAAACATGTCAAAACAGAGTGCGAGCTAGGCTCCAGCAGCTCTCATTTCACAATAATAAAAATCAGTGCGAGCACCATGCTCTAGCACATTTCATGCATATGATGTCACACAAGTCGGTGCGAGCAATTGCTCAAGCACATTTATGCACATTCACAAACGCAGATATAGTGCGAACTACGTGTCGGCACTATCTGTTTCCATATAAACTTGATAGTTGGCCTCTTTTCCAAAGAAATTTCATTTAAATAATAATAACACCTACGTAGTGTTAATTTGGGAAACTTATGCAATTATTGGCCAATCTATCGATTTACTTTGATTAAAACCAATCAAATCTTTAATTCGGAAAATTCCTTAAATCATGCATTTCATGCATGTCATGCTTTCACCATCCTTAGGTGAACTTCCCTCAATAGGGGTAAAATAGTCTTTTCACCTATTTCGATCCTCAAAATTATTTAAACCACTTTTAGGATCTTTATACATCATTAAGGCATACATACATATTCAGTGTACAGAGCACTATTAAAATACGCGTAGCTACCTCTAGCTACTCACACAATTCCCTTACCTCATTTTCTGTACAGTCTGACCTTTCCCACTGATGTCTCGTCACGCAGTCCGATTTGCTCCGAATCCAAATCAAATCTCCGACACTGCGGATACACATTCATCAGGTCAAATACAATACAATTAATTGTATTTCACAATTTTCTGGGCTTAATTTAAATCATTGGGCCCGTTTACCCATATTGGGCCCAATTGCACCATAATGGGCCTTAATCTGCCTTAAGCCCGTTTACCACACTTTATCGAGGCCTATTGGGCTCATTGGACCCATCAATATTTATTTAGCCTCGTTCTAAATTCTCAGATAGCTTATGAATTATTTACGACAATTTATCCCAATTTCTAGAATTTAATTCATTTATGCGGAAATTAAATCCGTAATTCATGCGATAAATATCAATCACGCATAACGATATAAAATTGTCGTAAATAAGGGTCACTTACCTGTTATTCCATGATCGTACACAAATCGAGGCTGTCTCGAGCTCTCAGTGGATGCCAATTGTCGAGCTACACAATTAAATATATTTTCGGGTAAACTTTCAGTCGATTATTTATCAAATTAAATATTCTAAAAATTAAATCGGTCAATTTGACCGTTTACCGACTTACCCGAAGCTCGATTGCATCACAGGAATTTTCTCCAATTTTTTCTCTTTTTCTTTTTCCCTTTTTCTTTCTTTTTTCCCTCTCTTTTTGGCTGAACCGGTCCGGTCCGGTTCAACCCGGTTCGGACCGCCGGTTCAGCTCGGTCCGGTTCGGCTCAAACCGCCGATTCAGTCTGGTTCACCCATCATTTTGCCATTTCGGCGCCGTCCGACCGGTTCCCGGTGCGATTCCGGTGCCGTTCGGCGCGCCATGGCCTGGGCTTCTCAAATCTGGCCTCGGTTTGTCTCGAATCGGCGTCGATGGCCGCCGATCGACGTTTCTTCCCCGCGGCATCCCCTCCGTTTTTCGGCGATTTTCGGCCACTTCGCCGCGCGTCGCTGCCGCCGGTGGGTAGCGCGGGTTTCGAGCCTCCTTCGCCGGCCTTCGCCTGGGGTCCCTGGCCGCCGGTAGCTCGCCAGTGAGCCTCCTCGGTCTCGGCTTGTTTTCTGCTTCATTTCGCGTTTTTCCTCTGTTTCTGTTTCTTTTCTTTCTGTTTTCAGACATTTCGTTTCTTTCTTCTTTTTTTTTTTTAACATTATTTATTTATTTATAATTAACTTTTAATATTATTTTATTCAATAAAATAATATTAAAATGCATAAATATCCTTAAAAAATTATATTTAATTCATTTAATCTGTAAAAAATTTTCTCAGTCCGATTTTACCTTTTCGGTATATTTTTCGATTATTTTCGAGATTATTTTTCTATACGGAAATCCCGGTTTATTCCAATAAATTCATATCTTAATCAATTTAACCCAAAATTTTAATTATTTCTTCATCATTGATCAAGATTTCTCATTCTCATATTTTTAATTAAATTTTCTTGTCCCGATTAATATCAAATTTTGGTCTTTTGACCATTTTGCCCTTGCACGTATTCGGGAATACCATTTTAGTCCTTTTGCATTTTTAAATGCACTCAAAAATATCGGGTCTTACAGGCAAAACCGTCGAAAACGTCGGCGACGGTAGAAGGGTAGAAACAGCACCGTTTGACCGAAAGGAAAGGGAAGGAAAATGACGAAAAAGGAAGGAAAGAGGAAAAGAAAAGAAAAGAAAGGAAAAAGAAAAAGGAAAAAAAATTATATGGGACGACTCGAGATTCAGGTAAGTTGACCGAGGGTCGAGAATGACCTGTGGCTAAATTCCAAAAATTTATTTAAATTATTTTAATGGAAAATAACTTGGATTTACCTAATTATGCAGCTTTACGACAGAGACCGAACGAGAGCCGATTGAGCTCTGATATTCGTACCCCGCATCATATTGGGTAAGTATATTTTAATTATAATAATTTGAGTACTTTAATACAGAGTTTCGATTATTTTACGAATTAATTCTATATAAAAAGGAATATTATTCGGAATTCTAACGTAATTACCATAAATAGTACACGGGCTATCCAATGAGTTTGGAACGAAGCTCGATGATTATTGGTAAGCTGAATGAGCCCAGTAAACTCGAAGAATGGATTTAATAAGTATAAATGATTGAAAATGGGTCGAGGCCCATTAAGGTACAATTGGGCCCAATAAAGTAAAACGGGCCCAGTACTTTAGTTTGATCAGTGAATGTGACATACCGATAAAGATAATTGAATTGACCTAAAATTTATGGTTATATGTAGTTCCGTAGACTTGGGTGACGCGTATTTGGACTGAAAGATAGGGTATTATCGGGACGGGATAAGTTTACGCGAGATTCTAGGTAAGGAAATTTTATAGGTGCATAGAGATTTCTATACGTATTTTCGAGATGATTTACAGGGCCTAGAATTTCTTAAAGTATCTAGAAACGAAATAATAATTTTTACGAAAACCCGGGGTATAGGTGAATAAAGAAAAAGACGATATAACCCCTGGGAGTAAAATTTACAAAAAGGGTAGTAAGGTAAATAAATTGCATGATTATCATGTTTTGATGTTTTATATGAATGTATTGCTTTAGTTTAAGCAAATTTACACATAGGTTGGGTGTTGATTTTATGAATTATACGAAAGGGTACTAGTTTGTACCGGTTTTGATTTTAAGAGATGTTTTATCAAGATTGAGCCACCTATCATATTTACACGAGTAAAAAGAGTGCTAGAGTCTTACTCGTACTAAATTTTATTGATTTATTTCTCATAAAAAGCCGTACTAGAGCATTGCTCGTACAAGAAATTTTATGTACAAAAATTGTGTTGGAGCTTCGCTCGCACGAGATTTTAGATATCATGATATGCATAGCGTCGTGCTGGAGCTTCGCTCGCACTAGACATGAGTTGACATGCATATAGTCGTGCAGAAGCCTCCTGTAGATTATGTGTCACAGAGAGTTGATATACTCGTACGTATACTTTGAGACATGGGTTGGTTATCGACATAGTATTGGGGTGGATAAGACCTACGCCAGGCACCCCCCAGACTATGATATGGGTCTACGAAGTATGATGTACCGTGTATGTCACACGGAGTACGCTGTACCATGCAGTCATGATGACTCGATGATGTTACTTGATATCTTGGCGGGTAGGATTTGACCCCACCTCCAGTTACAGTTGTGATGCCCCGCACACCGGGATTCGTGTAGCCTGGGATCACAAGGACATAATATGGCCATAGTCCTCGATTTTCATACAGTAACCTACATTCCTCACATGATATCATACAGTCTGAATAGACCAGGACAATCCCGAAGGAGGGGTAATGTCCCGATTTATGTTTTTAAATGAGATGTGATTTAATGAATCAAGGTATTCCTAATGGATGGGTTTAGCCTTGATGTGATTATTTTATGATGAAACAAATAAGTTTTAACGTGAAGAGTTTATGATGAATATAAATAAGTTTTAATGTGACGAGCATGAGATGTCATACATGATGATTTTTCCATGTTTGTTTTATATGTCGATTTCATGATTTCTCTTATATGATATATACATACATTTGGCATCGTTTTAGTCATACCTCGTGCTCCAAATATAAATGATTTTATATCATGAATTCCTTAATTGTCCATTTTCGGATTTAACGTATGTTCGACTACTTCATTCATATTTATATGATCAAATCATTCGTCTTATGATTCCATTAACATATAACAATCTCCATAAAATATGTGAATCATAAGGAAATACGATAAAATCGAGTCTTACAATCTGTTCTAGCCAAAAGTCACACTTACTGAGTTTAGCGTATAGCTTCTTCTCTCGGAGGGTCTGTAGCACTATCCTTAGGGGCTGTTCATGCTCCTCTCTAGAACTTGAATACATCAAAATATCATTGATGAACACGATAACAAATCTATCCAAATACTAGTGAAACACCTCATTCATCAACGACATAAAAGCTACGGGAGCATTCATCAACCCAAATGGCATAACCATAAACTCAAAATGACCATACTAGGTACGAAAAGCTGTCCTGGAATTTTCCCCAATTTTTCCTCTTTTTCTTTTTCCCTTTTTCTTCTTTTTTTCCTTTTCTTTTTGGCTGAACCGATTCGGTTCGGTTCAACTCGGTTCAGACCGGTTCGGTCCGACGATTTAGTCCGGCTCGGTCCAGCGGTTCAATCCGGTTCGACATCTTTTCCTTGTTCCAGAGTCGTCTGACTGGTTCTCGGGCCATTTCCGGTGTCGTTCGGTGCACCATCACCTGGGCTTCCAAAATCGGGCCTCGGTGTGGCTCGAATCGGTGCCGATGGTCACTGATCGAAGCCTCTCTCCCGCGGGATCTCCCTTCATTTTCGACGTTCTCCGGCGGTTTCCACGGCGCGTCACGGCCGTTAGTGGTTCGCCCAAGGTTGGGCTATCTTCGTCGACCCTCGCCAGCCCCTCAGTCTCGCCGATGCTCGTCGGATGGAGGGATCGGTCCTCGCTCGCCATTTTCACGTTTCTTCCAGATTTCGTTTCTGTTTTTTTTTTTTTTTGCGTTTTTTTACTTTATTTATTTATTTATAATTTATTTATTTATATTATTTTAATCCATTAAATTAATATTAAAATTCTAAAAATATCTAAAAATTTTCTTATTTAATTCATTTAATCCGTAAATGAATTTCTCAGTCCGATTTTACCTTTTTGGTATATTTTTCTACTATTTTCGAGATCGTTTTTCGAGGTAAAAATTCCAAAAATATTAAATAAATTCATATCTTGATCAATTTAACCCGAAATTTAATTATTTCTTCGTTATTGATCAAGATTTCTTAATCCCTTATTTTTAATTAAATTTTCTTCTCGAATTTATACCGACTTTCAGTTTTTTGACCGTTTTGCCCTTGCACATGTTCGGGAATTCCATTTAAATCCTTTTTGCATTTTTAAATGCACTCGGAAATTTTTATTCATTCCCTTTTGCTCTTACGATAAAAATTTTAGGCCTTATAATCTCCCCCACTTAAGAAATTTGGTCCTCCAAATTAGAACCTAGGCAAATGAGTCCATAAATAACTCCGGGTATGTCTATCACATCATAAACTGTCATTCTCAAGTGACTTTTTCCCGAAGTGTAAAACTGCCAACGGACTTGACTAGGGAGATCATCTTAAACCTCAATACTTTCTCCTTTCGTCTAATACCCGAATCGATTTTCCAACATACGTTATACTTTCATAAAGCTAAGCTGTTGGAGCTCATATCCAATCACATATGCTGAATTCGAATAGTATTTTCGAAGCACCAAAAGATGGGACACATTGTGGATGCCTGCTAATTCAGGTGGTAACGTTAACCTATAGGTCTTATCTCCCACTTGGTCCAATATCTTTCTGATTCTCATTATGTTCTTAGGACATGTAATTGCCAAAATACTAATTCACCCTCAGTGAATTCCAATGGTTTTTTTGTCTCTTGTCAGCATAGCTTTTCTGTCTGCTCTGAGGTGTTCTTAATCTTTCAAAATTGAACTGAACATCCTCAGAGGTTTATCTTACCAATTTGGAAATAACTCTCTATCTATCACCCACTTTTCTTATCCAATTCGGGAAACAATCCCTACGGCAATACAATGCCTCATATAATCTCATCCCGATACTCGAGTGACAACTGTCATTATTGGCGAATTCGATTAATAACAACTGATCATCCCAGGAGTTTATCACATCAATGGCACATGCTCTCATCATATCCTCCAGAACCTGTAAAGTCCTCTTTGACTGACCATCTGTCTAAGGACGAAAAGCTGTGCTAACACGCAATCGGGCTCCCAATAGCTTCCAACAATATCCCTAGAAGTGGGAAGTGAAGCGGAAATCCCTATCTGATACCATGCTCACTGGAAGGCTACATAATGTATCACAATTTTCCATACACATAAATCCGCCTACACACTCAGAGTATCTAGGAATTTCCATAGCCAGGAAGTGGGTAAACTTAATCAATCTATCGACTATCACCCAAATAGCCCCGTGATTCATCCGGGTTCTCTATAACCTATCACGAAATTCATGATAACTTGTTCTTTTTTTCGTGTCAATATAGGTAGAGGCTGCAATAATCCTGCAGACTTCTAGTACTCTACCTTAATATGCTGACAAACGAGACACTTCTCCACAACTCTACAATATTTCTTTTCATATCTGACCACCAATACCCTTTTCAAAGATTTTGATATATTTATTACTTCTCGGATGCACTGTATATCCCGAAGAGTGAGCTTCTGACAATAACACTATCTCAGCAACTATGGTCCTGGGGAGCACTTATACTATCTCTGAACCTCTGTAAGACATCATCACTCACTGTGAACTCTGTCACTATACCCTTCTGAATCTGACCCACACTATTAACACCATGTCGATCATCACGCTAAGCCTAGCAAATCCGGTCACACAAATTTTATTCTAACATCAGGCTAGCTGTCAGAAAATCACCGTCATCATCAGAAGGGATCCACATCACTACTGAGGCCCACAACTGCTCTAGCAGCTCACGCTCCCTCACCATCATATGTGATACCTGTCATACCCCACTTTTATGAACCCTTCTATCCATACATTCTCTACTACGGTTGGGCTGTGAGAAGATGCAATTACTAAAAATTCATTCATTTACAGCGGAATATTTAAAGCTTTAATTCACACTCCCAGGTGTGTGTGTAAATACACAAAATTAATTGTATAAATACCATGTGCTTACATATCATCCCCATAATACTGTTTACAATTCCAAGATATAACTGTGCGATACAATATATTAGATACAAAATACTCGCGTATACAAATCTTATAGCTTTGCGGATTGTGGGAGCTGTTAAACACAAAAGATCTAGAGATCACCGCTCTCTTACTTCTCAGTACCTGGAGGGGGAAAATAGTGGGATGAGCAAACCACAGCTCAGTAAGGAAATGTATGCTAGCAGGTAGATATCGTACTACCTACATAGCCTATGCATGCATAAACCAAAACCATGTTTTCGTTATAAATGGAAATATCATACGAACAATGCATTTAAACACATGTTTCTTAAGAGCATTTTCGTGTAAATCAAATGTCAAACTTCCATTTAAAACATGCTCATAAATAGTGCCCTCATGGCACAAATGTGAAATCAGAGATTTATCAAAAACACGAAATCTCTTTCACTTCTCAAATCATTCTTTCTCGCAAATCTCTTTCTTTTCTGAGATTGTCTCTGTTTCTCGAATCTCTGAGACAGGCATGGAATTTTCGGCAATCAAATATCCACGACTTATGGCCATAGTCAGTGATCCCAGGCCTCACTGATCAGGTGTGCACAGGGTATCACTTCGCCTGAAGGGGGATGGGTCAGTCCTACCCTCCGGCTCATCTCAATCCACCTCATCTCCTCGTATACTCACGGTGAAGATACGCCGTGTGTCATCTACGCGATACTCGTACTCACGTGCACCCAGCACGGTACATAGTATACCAACGGGTGACTACAGTGTTCTGCGTACGACCGTGGACCCAAGTCCATACTCCAACTCCGATGGACTTTTTATCCTAAACCATGTCTCATATACCAGGCGAGCAAGCAGCGTGACACACAGTCAACGCAAAGCTCCAGCGCGGTACGATCTATCGTTAAGGCCCAGCCCGTTCAAATGGTAGTCGCTGGTATTCCCTTGGGTCCCAGACCCCCAGGTTTACCTCAACTCAACAAAACAGGTGCGAGCAAAGTTCCTGCACTTTCTCAAAACCCTCGTGCGAGATAAAACTCCCGCACGGTACATCAAGGCATTAAAACGAGTGTGAGCTAGCGCTTCACACCAAATCTCGTCTCAAAACTGATAGATGGTTATTTTCTCTTTTAAAACTCAAAACACGTTTATTCATACAGCATGCCTCTTCATGCTAAAACATGTAAAATTAGCCAACCTATCATCAACATTTCTCAATCGTCAAGATTAATGTATAATAGAGAAAAACATTGAAAACATGCATATCATGCTATTTCCTTACCCTATCCCATTTCTCAATACATATATACATCATGGTACTTTTCATACTTCCATATCATTTCATAGAATTATAATATCGTACTAGTTCTAGCAATATATCTACGAAATTGCTGAAATTACGCACGAACATCTCTATAGCTAACACACAGTCCCTTACATCGTTTTACTTGTGTGCAACTATCCGCCTTTATGCTTCTCGCGTTCTCATCTCGACTTGCTCCGACGTATCATCCGAAACTGAAATTCATCCATCAACATTTGAGTTAATGTTTCTAACTCTTATTCAACTAAGCATTTATCCAATGCCTTAATTACACATTTTTACCCTTTGTGGTAAATCTCACAATTTTATCCCAATATCAACATGTCCAAATCATTCTCACAACATGTTCCTCCACTCAAGATATCTCATTCATCATAAACACTTCCACTCTCCACTTTCTCACACTTGACTATTTCCAAGTTATATTCATTTCATACCATTCTAGGTAGTTCTATCATGTCTATGCATACTAACCATTTCCCATATCAATATCCAAACAAATGTACTTGGGTATTTGCATTAGAAACTCACCTAGCTTGATTTCTTCATTGCTCTAATGGAAATACACCTTGTTGCTTAAATCCAACAAATGGAGAAATGCCTCTAGACTATGTTGTTCTTCTTTTTGTTGTGAACAACTTTGTCTCTAATAGACTCTCCTTAAATCTCACAGAAAATGGCTGGATTTAGGGGTGAGAAAGCTAGGTTTTTGTGTTGAAGTGGAAAGGAAATGGTTTGTCCCGAAATTCTGATGATCCAACTGCTCCCATTTATAGTTTTGACTTGATGAGATCGATCTTCCTTGGGTGGAGATCGATCTGTTCCTCTAAAATCCCTCTTTTCTAAGACATTTTAAAGGCAAGAGATCGATCTGTCGAGACTGGAGATCGATCTGCTGTCAAACAGAAGCTTAAGGAGATCGATCTGGTCTTATGGGAGATCGATCTGCTTCCAACCCGAGAGTTAAAGAGATCGATCTGCTTCCTTTGGAGATCGATCTGTTCCCTTCCATTTCTCACATAAGAGCATTCTGGCTCTCCCAGATCGATCTCTCATCCTATGAGATCGATCTGGCCTTCACAAATTCCAGATTTCTTGCAGTTTTTCTGCAACAACCCTTACCAAACACCCTTAATTTGCTACCATGATCATTTCCTCATTCATTCATCTTTGAGACTTGAAAATGGGATCCATCCTCACTACATACACATTAAAACTTGTGTAGAATCTTTTTATGACCAAATATATACGATATTACTCGAATGGAAATATACACTTATGTAAATTTTTCCTTCCATTTTACTATACTACTCATATTCCATTTCGATCACATTTTTCTCGTGTTCAAGTTCATTTCTTCCTACTCATTCATAATGCAACTTGTACGTATAATCGCAATTCTTACTACAAGTGCGTACATAATCTTATAAACTTACATTGCATATACTTCACATTACAATACATCATCTTACTTATGATTTTATTTACATTCCCATGTTCCTATATACAGCTATACATGTACGGGCTCTCACATTCTCCCCCACTTAGAGAATTTGGTCCTCCAAATTAGAACCAATTTAGTCTGTGAATAACTCGGGATACTTTTCCCGCATCAAACTTTCCAGTTCCCATGTGGCCTCTTCCACAGTGTGATGTTGCCACAAAACTTTAACCAATGAAATCGTCTTGTTCCGCAACACCTTCTCTTTCCTGTCCAACACCCTGATCGGTCTCTCGACATACGACATATCTTTCTTGAGCTCCAACGGCTCATAACTAATTACATGTGTCGGATCCGGGTAGTACTTCCGAAGCATAGAAACGTGGAAGACATTGTGGACTTCTGCTAGCTCAGGTGGTAAGGCTAGCCTATATGCTCCTTCTCCCACTCTATCCAAAATCTCGAAGGGACCAATGTAACGAGGACTTAATTTTCCTTTCTTCCCAAACCTCATTATTCCCTTAGAAGGAGATACTTTCAAAAATACAGACTCGCCAACATCAAACTCAAGTGGTCTCCGTCTCCTGTCAGCGTAGCTCTTTTGTCGACTTTGAGCTGTTCGCAACCTCTCGCATATTATCTGAACATCCTCGGAGGCTTGCTTAACCAAATCGGGAGCGAGCAATTGTTTGTCACCAACTTCTTCCCAACCAATAGGTGATCGGCATCTACGACCGTATAGTGCCTAATAAGGGGCCATACCAATACTTGAGTGATGACTGTTATTGTAGGCGAACTCAATCAATGGCAAGTGATCATCCCATGAGCCTCTAAAATCCAGCATACACGCTCTCAACATATCCTCCAGGGTCTGTATAGTCCTCTCTGACTGACCATCTGTCTGAGGATGAAAAGCGGTGCTAAAACTCAACTGGGTCCCCATCACTTCCTGGAAATGTCCCCAAAAGTGGGAAGTGAAGCGGGCATCCCGATCAGAAACAACACTCATTGGGACTCCATGCAATCTCACTATTTCTCGCACATACAGGTTCGCCAGTGCACTCAATGTATCTGTAGATCTCATGGCTAAGAAATGTGTCGATTTCGTTAACCGATCCACTATCACCCATATCGCATCATGGTTCTTACGGGTTCTCGGTAACCCCATCACAAAATCCATGGTGACATGCTCCCACTTCCATGTTGGTATCGATAGAGGTTGTAATAATCCTCCTAGTTTCTGATGTTCGACTTTTACTTGCTGACAAATGAGACATCTAGCGACATACTCAGCTATGTCTCTCTTCATTCCAGACCACCAATATGCTTTTCAGAGATTTTGATACATCTTACTACTCCCCAGGTGTATCGTGTATCTCGACGAGTGTACCTCTGATAAGATCAGCTTTCTCAGCTCTACATCCTTAGGAACACATATTCTATCTCTAAACCTTAGTATTCCATATGGACCCAATATAAAATCGGCACCCTTCCCTTTTCGGATTTGGCTAATCATGACAATACACCATTGATCAATTTGCTGAGCTTATCGGATTCTCTCAATCAACTCCGGTTCTAATCTCAAGCTAGCAATAATCCCATAGCTTCCAATCTCAGGAAGGGTCATATCCAGACTAAGGTTCGTGAATTGTTCCAACAACTCGTGCTCTCTAACCATCATATGAGATACCAACCCGAGACTCTTCCGACTCAATGCATCGGTAACCACATTTGCCTTCCCCGGGTGGTATAAGATCTCACAATCATAGTCCTTGAGGAGTTCCAACCACCTCCTCTGTCTCATGTTTAACTCCTTTTGTGAGAATAGATATTTCAGACTCTTATGATCCGTAAAGATCTGAAATCTCTCACCATATAAGTAGTGGCGCCATATCTTCAATGCAAACACTACGGCCGCTAACTCCAAATCGTGAGTGGGGTAGTTCTTCTCATGATCTTTCAACTGCCTAGATCCATAAGCTACTACCCTTCCATCTTGCATCAAAACACAGCCTAGTCCTTGATGCGAAGCATCTGTATACACCGAGTAATTCCCTGAACTGTTAGGGATGATGAGAACTGGCGCGGTGGTTAATCTGCGCTTAAGTTCCTGAAAACTCCTCTCACAAGCTTCATCCCATGAAAACTCCACACTCTTCCTCGTAAGACGTGTCAATGGAGCAGCTAATCTAGAGAAACCTTCTATAAATCTCCTGTAGTAACCAGCCAAACCTAGAAAACTTCTGATCTCTGTGACTGTCCTAGGTTGTTCCCACTGAACAACTGCCTCAATCTTGGATGGATCTACTAATACCCCATCCCTCGATATAACATGGCCTAGAAAAGAAATCTGTTCTAGCCAAAAGTCACATTTGTTAAGCTTGGCATATAACCTTTTCTCTCGGAGGGTTTGCAAAATAATCCTTAAGTGCTGCTCATGCTCTTCTCTGGACCTTGAATACACCAATATATCATCAATGAAGATAATTACGAATTGGTCCAGGTATGGCTTGAATACTTCATTCATTAGAGCCATAAAAGCTGCCGGCGCATTGGTCAACCCAAAAGGCATCACTAAGAATTCGTAATGGCCATAGCGGGTACGAAATGCTGTCTTGGGCACATCCTCCTTCCGAATCTTCAATTGATGATACCCAGACCTCAGATCTATCTTGGAGAAGATCTGTGCTCCCCGAAGCTGATCCAATAAATCGTCAATGCGTGGCAAGGGGTACTTATTCTTGATGGTAGCCTTGTTTAACATCCGATAGTCAATGCACAACCTGAGGCTCCCATCTCTCTTCTTCACAAACAATACCGGGGCTCCCCATGGTGAGACGCTCGGTCTTATGAACCCCTTCTCTAATAACTCTTGCAGCTGTTTCCTTAATTCCTCTAACTCAACTGGAGCCATCCTATATGGTGACTTCGATATTGGTTTGGTTCCAGGCGTCAAGTCTATACCGAATTCCGTTTCTCTATTAGGTGGCAATCCTGGTAGATCGTCTGGAAAGACATCAGGGAATTCTCTGACCACTGAGATGTCCTCCATATCCGGATGTACTTTGTTCAAATCCACCACATAAGTAACAAAACCTTCAAAACAACACTCAAGCCATTTATACCAAAGTACTTTACTTAACACAAAATTTAAGATTTCATTTCTTCTCTTAAAATCTTACAACACATTCTTCAGGTAGAGAAAACTTAATGGTCTTAGAACGACAGTCTATGACAGCATGATTGGCGGCTAACCAATCCATTCCCAAAATTACATCAATGTCATACATAATCAACAAAATCAAGTTGACTGTCATGCACTTATCTCCCACCCTCACTTTACAATCTTTATACACTTGTTCAACTAATTGGCTCACTCTCATGGGAGTACTTATTAGTAAAGTCCTACTCAAGTATGTGGGTTCTACAAAACCTTTTAACTTAGATGCACATGCAGGTGATATGAAGGAATGCGTAGCACCAGAATCAAACAAAGCAATAACCTCCAAATTGAAAATCAAGATTGTACCTTTTATCACTTCAGAAGAGGTATCAGTCGATGCCTGGTCTATCGCATACACCCTGCCTTGACCCACAACTTGTTTTCCTTTTTCTTCAGCCTAGGCTTTCTTTCTTGCAGGAGGTGCAACTGTAGGAACCCTCTCTGGCTCTTTACCCCTCTGTGGAATTGCCTCAACTATCTCCAGGCACTATCTGGCATAATGTCCAAATTTACCACATCTGAAGAATCGGGTACCCTGAAGATGACATGGCCTACCACCATGGTATCGACCGCATAACCTACACTAATCTGTAGTCGGTCGGGGTCCACCAATCACTATACCCCTGGCTGGTGTCTGAGTCGGAGGCATAAAAGGTCTAACAACCTTTTTCTGGAACTCATCTACCTCTCTCCGACGCTTACTCATGAATTTTCGACCAAATTTGGCACTCTTGCCATCTCCCAGCTTCCTCGGACCCTTGTCCTTACCCCAACTAAACTCAAAAATCTGCAAGTCATGATCCTGCTCGCATAACTGGGCTCGTCGCACGGCCTCTCTATATGTAGCGACATCAAATGGGGCCAACTTCGCTCGGATCGAAGGCCTCAGTCCATCTACAAATCTACGGACTCTGATAGCCTCACTCCTGATCAAGTCCGGATCATATCTACCCAGTGAAGTGAATCGTGACTCGTACTCATCAACTGTTCGATTCCCTTGAGTCAGATTCAGAAATTCCATCTGTAGTCTCCGTCGAGCAGTATCTGGGATGTATTGCTCTCTGAAAATATCCAAGAACATATCCCAAGTGATAACCATTCCTTGAGCTCTTAACATCGGCCTAGTGGACTTCCACCAGTGCTCTGCTTCGCCTCTCAATACAAAGGCCGCAAGCGCTACTCTCTCCGTAGCTGAACATCTACAGAAGTAGAATAACTTCTCCATTTGACTGATCCAGTCCTCAGCCACCATCGGATCCTTTATCCCGCTAAACGAAGGAGGCTTAAAGTCCATAAAGTGCCTCAATCTTTCCATATCACAATCATATCCATACCCCAAATCATCATCATGCTGATGTGGGGCTACCGGAGGAGGTACCGATCGAATATGAGGTTCTCGTGGCCTAGCCGGTTCAGCTTACGCAGGTGCAACATTCTCAGGTTCAGGTGCAGCTGCTGGGGGATTCGGTGCAGCCGGTCCCGCTGTACCAGGTGTACCCTCAAACCTAGCCATGATCTGACCCATCATGGTCATCATCGTGCGCATGTCTTCCTCCAATCGAGTTATTCGAGGATCAGAAGCCTCTATCTGTTAAGGGGCTCATAAATAGAGGATGATCTACTATGCCTCTCAGTCCTGTCATTTTGCCCTCGAGCTCTCGAGCTCTCTCCCCTCTTGCGGTGTCTCTCAGGCATAACTCACTAGCCTGATAACTTTCCTGCGTTATAACAAACATTTAATTCACTACCAGCTCCGTACACACATTTGTATCTAAATATCGCACAGTAACTTGGGGATGTATGTTTTCTTAGTCCTAAACATCAACTCACATCAGACTAACCACGCTCTGATACCAAACCTGTCATACCCCACTTTTATGAACCCTTCTATCCATACATTCTCTACTACGGTTGGGCTGTGAGAAGATGCAATTACTAAAAATTCATTCATTTACAGCGGAATATTTAAAGCTTTAATTCACACTCCCAGGTGTGTGTGTAAATACACAAAATTAATTGTATAAATACCATGTGCTTACATATCATCCCCATAATACTATTTACAATTCCAAGATATAACTGTGCGATATAATATATTAGATACAAAATACTCGCGTATACAAATCTTATACCTTTGCGGATTGTGGGAGCTGTTAAACACAAAAGATCTAGAGATCACCGCTCTCTTACTTCTCAGTACCTGGAGGGGAAAAATAGTGGGATGAGCAAACCACAGCTCAGTAAGGAAATGTATGCTAGCAGGTAGATATCGTACTACCTACATAGCCCATGCATGCAAAAACCAAAACCATGTTTTCGTTATAAATGGAAATATCATACGAACAATGCATTTAAACACATGTTTCTCAATAGCATTTTCGTGTAAATCAAATGTCAAACTTCCATTTAAAACATGCTCATAAATAGTGCCCTCATGGCACAAATGTGAAATCAGAGATTTATCAAAAACACGAAATCTCTTTCACTTCTCAAATCATTCTTTCTCGCAAATCTCTTTCTTTTCTGAGATTGTCTCTGTTTCTCGAATCTCTGAGATAGGCATGGAATTTTCGGCAATCAAATATCCACGACTTATGGCCATAGTCAGTGATCCCAGGCCTCACTGATCAGGTGTGCACAGGGTATCACTTCGCCTGAAGGGGGATGGGTCAGTCCTACCCTCCGGTTCATCTCAATCCACCTCATCTCCTCGTATACTCACGGTGAAGATACGCCGTGTGTCATCTACGCGATACTCGTACTCACGTGCACCCAACACAGTACATAGTATACCAACGGGTGACTACACTGTTCTACATACGACCGTGGACCCAAGTCCATACTCCAACTCCGATGGACTTTTTATCCTAAACCATGTCTCATATACCAGGCGAGCAAGCAGCGTGACACACAGTCAACGCAAAGCTCCAGCGCGGTACGATCTATCGTTAAGGCCCAGCCCGTTCAAATGGCCGTCGGCTGGTATCCCCTTGGGTCCCAGACCCCCAGGTTTACCTCAACTCAACAAAACAGGTGCGAGCAAAGTTCCCGCACTTTCTCAAAACCCTCGTGCGAGTTAAAACTCCCGCACGGTACATCAAGGCATTAAAACGGGTGTGAGCTAGCGCTTCAACACCAAATCTCATCTCAAAACTGATAGATGGCTATTTTCTCTTTTAAAACTCAAAACACGTTTATTCATACATCATGCCTCTTCATGCTAAAACATGTAAAATTAGCCAACCTATCATCAACATTTCTCAATCGTCAAGATTAATGTATAATAGAGAAAAACATTGAAAACATGCATATCATGCTATTTCCTTACCCTATCCCATTTCTCAATACATATATACATCATGGTACTTTTCATACTTCCATATCATTTCATAGAATTATAATATCGTACTAGTTCTAGCAATATATCTACGAAATTGCTGAAATTACGTACGAACATCTCTATAGCTAACACACAGTCCCTTACCTCATTTTACTTGTGTGCAACTATCCGCCTTTATGCTTCTCGCGTTCTCATCTCGACTTGCTCCGACGTATCATCCGAAACTGAAATTCATCCATCAACATTTGAGTTAATGTTTCTAACTCTTATTCAACTAAGCATTTATCCAATGCCTTAATTACACATTTTTACCCTTTGTGGTAAATCTCATAATTTTATCCAAATATCAACATGTCCAAATCATTCTCACAACATGTTCCTCCACTCAAGATATCTCATTCATCATAAACACTTCCACTCTCCACTTTCTCACACTTGACTATTTCCAAGTTATATTCATTTCATACCATTCTAGGTAGTTCTATCATGTCTATGCATACTAACCATTTCCCATATCAATATCCAAACAAATGTACTTGGGTATTTGCATTAGAAACTCACCTAGCTTGATTTCTTCATTGCTCCAATGGAAATACACCTTGTTGCTTAAATCCAACAAATGGAGAAATGCCTCTAGACTATGTTGTTCTTCTTTTTGTTGTGAACAACTTTGTCTCTAATAAACTCTCCTTAAATCTCACTGAAAATGGCTGGATTTAAGGGTGAGAAAGCTAGGTTTTTGTGTTGAAGTGGAAAGGAAATGGTTTGTCCCGAAATTCTGATGATCCAACTGCTCCCATTTATAGTTTTGACTTGATGAGATAGATCTTCCTTGGGTGGAGATCGATCTGTTCCTCTAAAATCCCTCTTTTCTAAGACATTTTAAAGGCAGGAGATCGATCTGTCGAGACTGGAGATCGATCTGCTGTCAAACAGAAGCTTAAGGAGATCGATCTGGTCTTATGGGAGATCGATCTGCTTCCAACCCGAGAGTTAAAGAGATCGATCTGCTTCCTTTGGAGATCGATCTGTTCCCTTCCATTTCTCACATAAGAGCATTATGGCTCTCCCAGATCGATCTCTCATCCTATGAGATCGATCTGGCCTTCACAAATTCTAGATTTCTTGCAGTTTTTCTGCAACAACCCTTACCAAACACCCTTAATTTGCTACCATGATCATTTCCTCATTCATTCATCTTTGAGACTTGAAAATGGGATCCATCCTCACTACATACACATTAAAACTTGTGTAGAATCTTTGTATGACCAAATATATACGATATTACTCGAATGGAAATATACACTTATGTAAATTTTTCCTTCCATTTTACTATAATACTCATATTCCATTTCGATCACATTTTTCTCGTGTTCAAGTTCATTTCTTCCTACTCATTCATAATGCAACTTGTACGTATAATCACAATTCTTACTACAAGTGCGTACATAATCTTATAAACTTACATTACATATACTTCACATTACAGTACATCATCTTACTTATGATTTTATTTACATTCCCATGTTCCTATATACAGCTATACATGTACGGGGTCTCACAATACCATTCCAGACTCTTTCTGCTCAAGGCATCAACCATTACATTAGCCTTTCCTGGGTGGTACAATGTTCACAATCATAATCATTAGAAGCTCTAACCCTCTTGGTTATCTCGTATTCTACTCTTTCTGTGAAAACAGATACTCGGAGCTTTTACGATCAGTGCATGCCTGAAATTTCTTACCATTTAAGTGGTGGCGCCATACTTTTAGTGTAAACGCTACGGTTGCAAACTTTAAATCATGGGTCGTATGGTTTCTCTCATGGTCCTTGAACTATCTAGATCCATAAATGACTATCTTCCCATTTACATCAATACACAGCCCAATCCTTATTCTGAGGTATCCATATACACTGAAACCTCTTAAGCTGTTTGTTATGGTGAGAATAATTACTGTGATCAGTTTATTACTTTCATATACCAAAACTCACCGAAACCATTTCCATACTTATCATCCCACTCGTATATAATCTTTTCCCGAATGAGATGTGTCAACTGAGCAGCCCATTTCAAGAAACTCTCAACACTCGTCTGTAAGACAGTTTCCTGTTGCTACTCATGCTCTTCCCTGGACTTCGAATACATTAAAATATCATCTTTAAAGATGACAACCAATCGGTCCAGGTAAGGTTTAAATACCTTATCGTAGTTAAGTTCCACTAAATATTTCAATCACCCATATTCTTGACCTATGTACGCATAAACGTATAACGTCATTTCGAAATCGTTTTCCATTCAAGATACTAACCCACGTCATTTCCTTTTTCTTATATTAACGGCTTTTATAAACTTTTAATTTTTTAAACCTTCATGATTACTCGAATTCTATATTTCTTTATCGTACCAGTACAGGTACCCAAATTTTAAATATATATTTACGACTGTCAATTTCAATTTATAGGTTATGTGTGCGCTTCTAAACGCTGTCAAATCTTCAGGCGGGAAAGTATTTTAAAATACCTTTATTAACTCTCAGACTTGACCACATAGACTGGTTATGGATATATCCTCCTCTTATCCTTGGCCGCAATTCATATTCACTACATAACACTTAATCCAAATTACTTTACATATCAAAGATATCCGTACTTTGCATACGCTTCTTGTTCCAATATATCTCGTATGCAGGATCTATCACATCTCAAAGCTTATCTCCTTTCATATATCACTTATAACAAACTCTTTCATTACTTGTCAAACTTACAATATACTTTTTAGTGATGTTTTCACCCCTATTTTCAACTTACAATCTCTATACCCATATTCAGTTAGTGAAAATCAGCTAACCATCATCATCTTACCTAAAGGTACAGGCTTCACATCTTTCTCTAGCTTATAAGCAACTGAAGGCGGTATGAATATATACGTGGCACCAGGATCAATTAAAATAATTACTTCATTATTCACAACCAGTGTGGTATCTTCCACCACATCAGATGAAACATCAATAGTGTCCTGGTCCAAGGCATACACTCGCCCTTGTCCAACATCTTATTTCCATGGTAACTACCACACATTCTACACTGCTTACACTGCTACACTGCTTCGTAGCAGGTCGGGGTCCTCAAATCACAATACCCCTCGTAAGTGCTGAAATTGGATACACTGGGGCTTTACCAAATCATCTTACCCCCGTGACTCAATAGCTCTAAGCTTTTACCGAACTACCTTTTTCTCGTTCTGACATCTCTATCATTCTCTATTCTCTTCTGTCTTTATTTCAGCCCTTACTACCTTTCTCAATCTCAGAGGCGTGCAACTCATAATCTTATTCACACAACTGTAGTCTGCGTACTGCCTCAACATAGGTAGTGATATCTAATGGCTAATCGGACTCTAATTGACAATCTAAGCCCTTTCATGAACTTTCAAACGTTCTGACTCTCACTGTTCATAGTGTCGAAGTCATATCTGCCCAGGAATATAAACTGAGTTTCATACTCGTCAATCAACATGTTCTTCTGGGTCAGAGTAAATAATTTCATCTATAATTTCCTTTAAGTGTCCAGGATATTCTGTCACCGGAATACATCTGGAATTATTTTCCATATCCATTCTAGATGTCTAACTCTTAAGATGGGTCTAGCGAACTTCCACCAATGCTCCGACTCGCCCTCAAATCTCATGCATACTCTGAGCAATTTGCTCGTAAAATATTCTCCACACTTTGCTCCAACTACACGAAGCGTGTTTCAACACTGTCCGATCTCTCTGTCAGACTCTGTCCGATCTCTTTGTCAGACTCTGTCCGATCTCTCTGTCAGACTCTGTGGGGCATGCTCAACATTAGCCTCCACGTCAATCTCATCTCGAGTCTCATGTAGCGACTCAGTACGACTCTTAGGCCTACCTCTACAGCCTCGAGCTCATGTACTCGCCCCTCAATCATAGCGGCTATCAGTTAATGCATCTTTTCTTGCATTCAAAAGTAAATTCTTAGCTGCACTTCCATCTCAATATACACAATTGTATCTAAACAATGCACAGTACATGGGGATGTAAACTTCCTTAACCACTAACACCGACTCATATCAGGCCAACTCAGCTCTGATACCATTAAACCTATCACAACCCGAATTACATAAAAATTAGACTAAATTTTTCACTTTTTCATTTATTATTTAATTTTTTTACTTTTCTCTCATCGTGACCATCCTACAAACAGTTGGGCTATGATTCGGTGTTAGTTACCTCTCACCTATTTACCATTTCATTTCCATAATCACATTCACATATAAGAGTTTACTATCTTTTGACTTTAACTGAATACATACACAATGGTATTTATAACTCTACATCCCCGACATCATAATCGTTTACAGTACTGTACATTACATATTTAGATACAAAACTATACAAATGTGTATACCTGTCTCTCGATGGGAAGCAACGGATACCAATGCACGCAAGTCCTCAGCCGCTTGCTAATTATTACGAGTGCTCTGAAAAGATGGAAAATTAAGGGAGGTGAGCAAACCACACGCTCAGTGAGGCAATTATGCAAGTAAGTAGAGAGCTCCACTATCTACATGCTCATAATGCCATGCCCTTAAAATCCATTTCTTTTCATTAAAATCTCAAGCACAAAATCATGTTTTTCATCATGACTTAGTTTATAAAATTGTTCGTGCATATATCATTCATACTACTTATGCATCAATGACATTTTATGTGACATCAGTAAATCATACTTAGCATGAATTTAAACAAAATCATGCATTCTTTCATTTCATGTAAGACAAATCATGAATTTGAATGAAAGCATGGAAAACATCATCATGCGACTACATTTAAATCAATTCATTAAAACGTGGAATAAAATAACCCCATACGGGTTAATTATCTCATAAGTAAATCTCGATTTCATAAAACAATTCATTAAACTTCGTTATGAAACTTCGGTTATAAAACCACCCTTCTTTCAGGGTCACAAATCATAAAATCATAAAATCGGGGGCTTGACCCCTCCCTCGGGTGTACCCTGGTCTATCGACCAATAGTTATATCATGTGAGACATGTAGGTGATTATCAGTAACAA
The DNA here is from genome assembly GCA_033439115.1 of Firmiana major. Taxonomy (NCBI): domain Eukaryota; kingdom Viridiplantae; phylum Streptophyta; class Magnoliopsida; order Malvales; family Malvaceae; genus Firmiana; species Firmiana major. The sequence continues at coordinate 39,046,861 of CM065909.1, forward strand.
CATAGGACTATGGCCATAACCTCGTGATCCCTGGCAACACGGTACCTCGTGTGCGGGGTATCACACCTGAAACGGGAGGTGGGTTGTTTTACCCATCAGAACAGCATAACACTAGGATTGTGAGGGCAAGGCTTGCTGCCTCGTGGCTAATGCCACTGCACTCCAACAATCCCCACGGTACAGCGTACTCCATGTGATATACATGGTACAACGTACTCCGTGAACCCAAGCTAAATCAGGGGTGCCTGCAATAGGTCTTATCCACCCATATCATCTCTATCTCAGTATGCACGTGTGAGCATATCATCTCACTGTGACACACAGTCTACAGGAGGCTCAAACACGGCTATATGCATGTAATATAAATCCTTATGCGAGCGAAGTTTTAGCACGGCTCCATGCATATTCATGATATCTGAAAACCTCGTGCGAGCGAAGCTCTAGCACGGTTTCATAAAAATCAGTAAAATTTACGTACGAGTAACACTCTAATACGACTTTAAAATGAGTTATAAATCCATATAAAATCATGTGTGAGCAATGCTCCAACATGAATGAATGCTCAAATAAATCAAAACTTTGTACGAGCAACGCTCCAGTGTGGCTTATGCATAAATACATCAAATCTCGTGCAAGTTACACTCTAGCACGGCTTATATGCAATATCATTTCAAAACAGGATGCGAGCTAAGCTCCAGCACCTCTCATGCATGTCAAATCATTAAAACTAGTGCGAGCAATCGCTCCCGTACCTTTTATGCATATCACGACAAAACAATCAAAACCGTTAAAACTGTTAAAACAGTCAAAACAGGGTGTGAGCTAGGCTCCAACACCTCTAATGCTTTTCTCAATAATAAAAATTAGTGTGAGCATCCGTTCTAGCACATTTCATGCATATGATGTCACACAAGTCGGTGCGAGCAACTGCTCAAGCACATTTATGCACACTCACAAACGCAGATATAGTGCGAGCTATATGCCAGCACTATCTGTTTCCATATAAACTTGATAGTTGGCCCGTTTTCCAAAGAATTTTCATTTAAATATAAATAACACCTACGTAATGTTATCTTGTGAAATTTATGCAATTACTGGCAAATCTATCAATTTACTTTGCTTAAAAACCAATAAAATTCCTTAATTCAGAAATTACTTAAATCATACATGTCATGCTTTCACCATCCTTAGGTGAACTTCCCTTAATAGGGGTAAAATAATATTTTCACCTATTTCGATCCTCAAAATTATTTAAACCACTTTTAGGATCATTATACATAATCAAGGTATACATACATATTCAGTGTACAAAAAAGCTATTAAAATACGCGTAGCTACCTCTAGCTACTCACACAATTCCCTTACCTCATTTTTCTGTAGAGTCTGACCTTTCCACTGATGACTCATCACGCAGTCCGATTTACTTCCAATCCAATCTTTGAAACTACAGATATACATTCATCAGGTCAAATACAATACAATTTAATTGTATTTCATATTTTCTAGGCTTAATTTAAATCATTGGGCCCGTTTACCCATATTGGGCCCGATTGTACCATAATGGACCTTATTCAGCCTTAAGCCCATTTACCACACTTACTAGTTACATTACCGAGACCTATTGGGTTCATTGGGCCCATCAGTAATTATTGAGCCTCGTTCTAAACTCTCGAATAGCTTAATTTAGTATTTACGACAATTTATCCAATTTTCCAAAATTTAGTTCATTAAATATGGAATTTAAATCCATAATTTATGCGATAAATATCAAGCATGCATAACGATGTAAAATTATCGTAAATAAGGGTTACTTACCCGTGATTCCATGATAATAAGAAAATTGAGGCTGTCTCGAGCTCTTATCTGACGTCAATTGTCGAGCTACACAATTTAATATTTTTTTTAGGTAAATTTCCAGTCAGATATAATCAAATTAAATATTTCAAAATTTAAATCAGTCCATTCGACCGCTTACCGACTTACCCGTAGCTCGATTGCATCACTGGAATTTTCTCCAATTTTTCTTCTTTTTCTTTTTCCCTTTTTCTTCCTTTTTTCCTTTTCTTTTTGGCTGAACAGGTTCGGTCCGGTTCAACCCGATTCAAACCGGTTCAGTCCAGCAGTTCAGTCCAGTTCGATCCAGCGGTTCAGTCCAGTTCGTCATCATTTCCTCGTTTCGGCATCGTCCGACCGGTTCTCAGGCCGTTTCCGGTGTCGTTCGGTGCGCCATCGCCTGGGCTTCCAAAATCGGGCCTCGGTGTGGCTCAAATCGACGTCGATGGTCGTCGATCGTAGCCTCTCTCCAGCGGCATCTCCCTCCAATTTCGACGTTCTCCGACGGTCTCCACGGCGCGTCACGGCCATTGGTGGTTCGCCCGAGGTTGGGCTATCTTCGCTGACCCTCGCTGGCCCCCCAGTCCCGCCGGTGGTCGTCGGATGGAGGGATCGGTCCTCGGTCGCCATTCTCGCGTTTCTTCCAGATTTCGTTTCTATTTTTTTGCCTTTTTTTTACTTTATTTATTTATTTATAATTTATTTTTTATATTATTGTAATCCATTAAAATAATATTAAAATCCCAAAAATATCTAAAACTTTTCTTATTTAATTCATTTAATCCGTAAATGAATTTTTCAGTCCGATTTTACCTTTTTGGTATATTTTTCCACTATTTTTGGGATTGTTTTTCGAGGTGAAAATTCCAAAAATATTAAATAAATTCATATCTTGATCAATTTAACCGGAAATTTAATTATTTCTTCGTTATTGATCAAGATTTCTCAATCCCTTATTTTTAATTAAATTTTTTTCTCGAATTTATACCGATTTTTGGTCTTTTGACCGTTTTACCCTTGCACGTGTTCGAGAATTCCATTTAAATCCTTTTTGCATTTTTAAATGCACTCAAAAATTTTTATTCATTCCCTTTTGCTCTTACGATAAAAATTTTGGGTCTTACAATAAACGTGAACTACCAAAAAAAACTGATAAAGCTTTTCATAAATTCTAACCAATTGAAAGTTAACATCAACAGTAGATTAGAAAAATGGCAGCTAAAAAAAAACTATTCGGAAAGCTTAAAAAGAAGGAAAATAAATCCTAAAACTATTCTACCTTAACTACTTCCTCCCTTCTTCAATTGCTATCATGTTCTATTTATACACACACTTGGGGGTATAATGGTAATTTTCCATCCTAGATGAGTTGGCATTGTTTGGCCACTTGTCTTCATTTTATTTGCTGTAGAGTAGATATTTCCACGTCATCTATCTTCTAGTACACTTAGCTGTGCGATATGGCCTGACGGGTGTCTTCCAAAGGGTTGGCATGGTGTCCGTCGATCTTATCGTTTTGGAGCGAATAAAATAATAACATCCGGCATCCCACATGTCCAGATGACTGGTGACTCGGTCTATAAATTAGAAGTGGTCCAATTTCCTTTAGCCCATTTTCAGCCTATTTTTGACTGAAACGATTGAGTTTCATCTGGATTTAATTTACCTGCACATTAAAGAATTTTAATTAAATAAAGAGGATAATTAATAAAATAAATTGGGGATTTAAATAATTAATTGAGAAATTAAGCACAAATAATTCTATTTTAATAGAATTATCACTCAGTTGAGCTAACAATCTGTATCAGAGCCTAGGCTCTATGATCAAAAAAGACTAAATTTCGATAAGCTATAACAATCATTATGACTTAAAATAGTTAGCAACTAGTTTAGTAGGAGAGGGGCACTCTACCGTAAGGCTTCTATTATTTAATAGTGAAAATTATGCCTATTGAAAGACTAGGATAATGTGGCTTCCAAGCAAATGATTATGAGGTGTGGAGGATCATGGTTAGGGGACTATTAGTCCCAACTAAGAAAGTATATGGAGAATAAATCCTTAAGAAAGAATATGAGTGGGACAATGACCTTACGATGGCACAATTGAATACCAAGGCCATGCACACCCTATTTTATGCACTAGGGATAAATGAATATAATAGAGTATCCCTACATGAAAACGCAAAACAAGTATGGAACAAATTAGCAATCACTAATGAAGGTCAAAGAAACAAAAATAGGAATGTATACACATAACTCTGAGTTATTTAGGATGAAACTAGATGAACCCATTAGCGATATATTCACTAGGTTCTCCGACATCATAAATGGCCTGAAGCCCTTAGGAAAAACCTACTTAAATGTTGAAATGCTCAAACAGATTCTAAATAGCTTGCCAAAGACTTAGAAGGCTAAGGTGACCATAATTGAAGGGTCAAAGGACCCTCACACACTCTCTTTTTATGAGCTCATGGTCTCTCTTCTTACATATGAAATATAAATTAAGAGAAATCAATAGCCTTCTAAAAAAATAGAGTTGCTCTAAAATCCTATATTCAAGATGATCTAAGAGAGGACAGAGATGAGAATGGTGAAGAAGGGGATATAGAGATGGCAATGTTTGTAAAAGGTTCAAAAATTCATGTAAGACCCAAAATTTAACATGTAATCCCTATGACTTTGTGAATGTATAGACAAGTTACAATTTATATAAATCATGAGGAATGGATATTTTGAAGTTGTAAATATGTATGAAATGAAAAATGGATGGGTAAATGAATTAAATAGTAATGTAACAGTGAATTAGGATGGAAACCTACAGCAGAACTACTTCAGGAAGGGAGCAGATTGATCTCCTTGGCAATACAGATTGATTTCCTTAAGGCTCAGGTTGTGACAGATCAATCTCATTAGGCTCTGAGTTGTGCAGATCGATCTCATGCTTAGGGACAAATCGATCTCATCAGGCCTGAAAGGTTAGTTTTGAGGAGAAAAATGCAGGTCAAATCGATCTCATGTGGTTAGCATATCGATCTCATAGAGACAATTCTATAAATATTGAACCTCTGCAACCTTTGTTTCCTAAATTTTACTATTCCATTTGATGTTGCCTAGCTGACAGCAACAAGAATATACCTTTTTTATAGTCTGATTGCACTAACGACAAAAGGGTGACGTCGATGCAATTTGTTCCACGTGTTCTTCGTATATCCTGTAAAAACAACAGGAATCAGAGGGGGAAGGGATTTGTCCCTGCACGCGCACTCTGATGATTAAGTAAGTAATCGGAGTTGTGAGTGTATGAAGAAGAGAATGTATTGCTTAAATCAGAGAGTTTAAGGTTTTCCCCTCTTTTTGGTATTTTTTGTTTTCGGATCTTTTTTCAGAGAGCTCACCTGGTATTTATAGGTTTCTCCAAGTCGGTTCGAGCTGAGGCCCAGGCGCGTGTCTAGGCCGCGACAGAGTCGTATAGCACTCTGTCGCGCTTCACGTAAAGCAGCTTGTGGGAGACCTCTACTGCAGACTGTACGGGAGACTATGCCGCAGGCTGTGCGGGAGACCTCTACCGCAGACTGTACGGGAGACTATGCCGCAGGCTGTGCGGGAGACTATGCCGCAGTCTGTGTGGGAGACTATGCCGCAGGCTGTGCGGGAGACCTAGGTCGCAGGCTGTGCGGGAGACTATGCCGCAGACTGTGCGGGAGACCTAGGTCGCAGGCTGTGCGGGAGACCTCTACCGCGGGCTGTGCGGGAGACTATGCCGCAGGCTGTGCAGGAGACCTTTGTCGCGAGGGCAATGCGGGAGACCTCTAGCGCGGGCTGTGCGGGAGACTATGCCGCAGGTTGTGCAGAAGACCTTTGTCGCGAGGGCAATGCGGGAGACCAATGTCGCAATATGGGCGATGGAGGTCTACCGCGCCTGCTGTGCGGCACATCACAAGGAGACAGACTCCTATCGCATCGAACACTCTGTCGCACTGCTGGGAACTGTGCCACGTGGCCACTCTGTCGCCAAATCTGCCACGTGGCTCGTTCTTGGTTTGACACGTGGCAGGCGGGTAGTTGCACATGTGGATTCTGGTGACGCGACCACCATCAATTGCTCCCCACTCTTTGGTAGGAATCTTTCCTACGAAAGAGTATCTGGGTCTGGACTTTTCTCGGGTCGGGTCGGATCTCCGCGCGTGTGTCGACGCAGGCGAGCCGCTATATATACTGGGCCCCTGCTGTCCTTGTCGCTATTGAGTTCTCCCGTAAAAAGACATTCAGCCGCGATTTTCTCTGGGCACTCTCTCGCAACCCTGCCGCAACTCCACCGTACTCTGCCGCAACTCTGTCGCGTACACATCACTGTGTCGCAACACTGCCGCAGCTTCTTCATACTCTGTCGCCAGTTCCTCCTTTTCTTCATTTTAGGTAATTTCATAGTCCGTAGCCCCACTCTTTTGATTTACGGACTCCTAAAATGGCTGGCCATGGTATAGGAAAACAAATTGATCTAGGCGTTAAGTCGACTTTAAAGGAAGCCGACGTCCAAGACCTAGAATCTCGATTTCCTTTACCCGAGGGATACTCTTATAGGCTCCCAACCCCTCAGGAGAGAGACATACGTCGTGTGTCCGACGGGGCTGTCGTTTTTAGGGCAGCTTTGGAGTTAGGACTCCGCTTCCCATTATCCGACTTCGGGGCTTCCTTCCTTAGGAGGCACAGGGTATCCCCGGGACAACTGCATCCTCATGCATGGATGCAATTGGTAGCATTCACCGTTCACTGCCATTTAAGGGGCGTCCCTCCGTCCCTTCCTCTTTTAGAAGTATTCTTTAGGCTTCGAGGGAGCCCCGGCTTAGTGCCTTACTCGCTTCAGCGGGTGTACCAGCCCGGTTTTGAGAACCGATTATTCGAGAAATCGACTAACAAGCTTCATGGTTTCGAGACGGAATGGCTGGTCGTGGAAGTGCCCGAGGGCCTGGATATCCTCACTCGTTGGGAGACTAGGTGTGAAGTCCCCAAGGGTCCCCGGATAGCCACACTTAGGGAGCAGTTGTCTGTTGACGTCAACAAACTGCTAGTCCCTCATCCCCTTAGCCTCGACACCCTTATATCAAATGAAAATTTGATATTAGCTGGCTGGGGTGTGGGTCCAGTCTCTGTTGCTAGACCCTCCGTTCCTTCGTCAGATCCTCTGCCTTCGGTTTCCCCCGAGTTAAATCCTGAAGCACCTAGGCCACAAGAGGATATAGGGAGCACCAACGTAGAATCGAGTTCTGGCAGCGAACCCTTAGCCGATCTGACTGGTTGGGAAGGGTTCGGCTCCACTTTCATGGTGCTCCCGGATGACGATGCGATAAATATCGAGTCCCTTCAGGAGCATTTAGACTCTCTTGAAGGTAACCTTTCATTGTTTCCCGTTGCTTATCGTTTCTGATCAATTTTTGACCATTGATGTATTTTCTTTCTTTTTTGCAGATATGAGTCATTTCCGACGATCGTTGGGTCGCCAGGTCTCTGAGGCTGGTCCTTCCAGCGCTCCTGCCAGGAAGAGGCATCGTTTGGCCGACGATGTCCCAAGTGAGGCACCGGTCCCCTCTCGGCCACCTCGTGCTCGGACCCCTCCTGTTTCTAGGCAGGCGATGCCTCCCCCTCCTTCGGAGCAGAGGGATCTCTCTCGGGATAGGGGGAGAGTTGCCTCATCTTCACGGGGGGCTTCCGGGTCATCCGAGCTATCACGCTTCGAGAAGCGTGCGGAATGCAATATCATTCCGTCTCAGCGGAAGAATCGAAGGCGCTTGTACAACAAAGGTTCGATGGGAAGTAGGCCAATTCTTTCGAGGATAGGGCCTGTTGAAGAGAGGTCCTACCCCGTGGACGGGGGAAATATTATGAGGGGCCACGAGTTCCGAGTCTACCCCGGGGTTCGTGACAACGACATTTTGGACACTCCTGGGGTGGCCTCCCGGTTAAACTGGTCCACTATCCTTCCTCGGGACGAGGCAAGGATATTCAGAAACTACCCGGAGGGGGAGGATTTAGCCGATATTGAGGCATTGAGGGTAAGTTTCAAATTTTTCTTCGTTTGACCCCTTTTTACCACATTCTTTGAATCTAACTTTTTGCATTTCTTTGCAGCTGGCTCAAAGAACCGTGGCCAACAATGCCCAGCACCGGGCTTATCGGGAGCGAGCCGATAGGGAAATCCGGGAGTTAAAGGACCAAGTTATAGAGTTACAGAACACTGTCAACAACTTGTCTAAACTTCCGGATTTAGTTCGCAGCTTGGAGGAGCAGCTTACTAAGGTTCACCAGGACCTAAGCCAGGCCAAGGGGGATCTCACAGTTGAGACGGGTCGGTCTAGCAGATTTCAAGAGGATCTGCAAGAGGCCCATTCTGAGCTAGACCGTATGCAATCCAACTACGGGTCTCTGCTTGCTCGAAATCAGGAGCTCGAGCAGGTTGTTGCCGAGTTGGAAAGTCAGGCAGCTCCTACGCTGACCCCAGTGGAGATCAATAGCATACGGGCCAAGGCCGTGAAGGAGTACCGCCTTTCCAAGGATTGCTTGAGGCGGAAGGAAGATTTCTCTAACCCTTATGTGAAGTATGGGTTCTACCTGGCCCGATCATGGTTAGAAGCACATAGGGAAGGAGAGGAATTCCCCGAGCTCCAGTACACAAACGAGGCGATGCTATTTGAGGCTCCCGACTGGACTAAATATGAGCCTGAAGCCGAACCTGCAGACGAGTTATTCAGGAGGACCGCCCAAGATGATCTCGCCAACCTCACTGGTCCTTGGGAGCCCATGGATTTGGACGATGCTCCCGAGCCTATCGAGGCTCTTATTGATTTAGACGGCGAGGAGGGTCAGCAGTCCTTGGGAAGTGATGGTCCGTCTGCAGCTGATCCCCAGCTTCCTCCCGAAGAGTAGATAGCTATTTTTGTTTTTTGTATTTCTTTTCAAGTACTTTATTGTTTTTTATTTTAACTTTGTACTTTTGCTGAATGTAATCGTAAAGATCTGTTAAAGATCTGTTTGTAACGACTTTTGAATGAAATGAAATTGAGATTTTTGTTCATGCTTTGTATTGCACTACTTCTCTATTTATCATTTATCATTCTTTGTCTGTTTGTTTATTTTACTTGAATGTATTCATTTGAATGTATTCGTGCATGCTCTCCAATTCTTGATAGAAAGGTAAACTTTCAGAAAGAATTTTTTGAGCGAACGTATAATTGTTTAAGGCTTGATTACTGTGACGTGTATGCGTCTTTAGTTTTTATAGCCTTGATATTTTTATCGCCTGGCCACAGTGACGCATAGCGCCTCAGGCTCTTACGGCTTGGTTTATTGTACATGCCTGGCCACAGTGACGCATAGCGCCTCAGGCTCTTACGGCTTGGTTGATTGTATACGCCTGGCCACAGTGACGCATAGCGCCTCAGGCTCCTACGGCTCGTCTGAACTACGCCTGGCCACAGTGACGCATAGCGCCTCAGGCTCTTACGGCTCGTCTGAACTACGCCTGGCCACAGTGACGCATAGCGCCTCAGGCTCTTACGGCTCGTCTGAACTACGCCTGGCCACAGTGACGCATAGCGCCTCAGGCTCTTCCGGCTCGTCTGAACTACGCCTGGCCACAGTGACGCATAGCGCCTCAGGCTCTTACGGCTCGTCTGAACTACGCCTGGCCACAGTGACGCATAGCGCCTTAGGCTCTTACGACTCGTCTGAACTACACCCGGCCACAGTGACGCATAGCGCCTCAGGCTCTTACGGCTCGTCTGAACTACGCCCGGCCACAGTGACGCATAGCGCCTCAGGCTCTTACGGCTCGGTTGAATGTATACGCCTGGCCACAGTGACGCATAGCACCTCAGGCTCTTACGGCTTGTCTGAACTACGCCCGGCCACAGTGATGCATAGCGCCTCAAGCTCTTACGGCTCGTCTGAACTACGCCTGGCCACAGTGACGCATAGCGCCTCAGGCTCTTACGGCTCGGTTGAATATACGCCTGGCCACAGTGACGTATAGCGCCTCAGGCTCTTACGGCTCTTCTGAATACCTGTCACAAGATTTAGATGCATATAAGTTGCAGATGTATAACAAAATGACATTCTGCGTGATGATTCGATGACAATATCTTGTGATGGTATAAACAAATGATAACACTGTTTGGGAAAGAAAATATAGCGATTAATTCAAATACAGCTTTAGGTGATTTGAATTCCATGTTTTCCCTATCTTCTTCCCTTGTAGAGTTTCCAAGACACAGGTGTTAGGTCCAATCTTGTATCTGATTCTGTAGGGACCTTCCCAGTTGGCTCTGAACTTCCCATCCTCCTTCAGGGCATTCGTGATCTGCGACTTTCTGAGCACTAGATCTCCCTCAGACATTGGCCTATCTCTCACCCGGCTATTGTAGTAGTTGGCCACCCTCTGATGATAGGATGCCAATCGAATAGCCGCGGTTCTTTATGTTCGTCGAGTAGGTCCAAGCCTTCCCTTAGAGCTTGTGAATTTTCTTCCTCTACTAAGGGTATCACTCTTGGTGATAACGCTCCAATTTCCACGGGGATCCGTGCTTCTGCGCCGTATACAAGGCTGAATGGCGTTTCTTTAGTCGACACACGACTTGTGGTACGATATGCCCATAAAACACTAGGCAATTCGTCCACCCATGCCCCTTTTGCTTTGTCTAGCCTGGTCTTCAGCCCATGGAGGATAGTCCAATTTCTGACTTTGGCCTATCCATTAGCTTGAGGATATGACACTGAGGAGATCCTTAGCTGAATGTTGAGGCTCTTACAAAATTCACGGAAGGCGTTGCAATCAAATTGCTTTCCATGGTCGGCATTTAAGATGCGGGGAATTCCGAAGCGACAGATAATGTCTTTCCACACCATTGCCTCCACTTTCTTTTCCGTGATTGTGGCTAAAGGCTCTGCTTCAATCCACTTTGTAAAGTAATCGGTAGCCACTAGTAGGAACTTTCTTTGGCCCGTGGCTAAGGGGAAAGGTCCAATGATGTCCAATCCCCACTGTGCAAAAGGAATTGGCTGTACTGTGCCTAGAGAGGGAGTCACTGGGGCTGTTGTGATAGGTGCAAACCTCTGGCATTTGTCACACCTGCGGGTTTGGTCTATCGCATCTTTCTTCAACGTTGGCCAGTAGAATCCCGATCGCAGTACTTTAGCAGCAAGAGCTCTCGCTCCTAAGTGTTCGTCGCAAATTCCTTCATGCACTTCGACTAAAGCGTAGCTTGCTTGTTCCTGTCCCAGACATTTCAATAAGGGTGACGAATATCCTCTTTTGTACAGTTCTCCATTGATGAGTGTGAACTTCGCCCCTTGTATTTTTAAGTGACGAGCCTCGTCCTTATCTTGGGGGAGTGTTCCTTCGGTGAGATACTGTTTGTATGGGGATCTCCAATCGTCCCCCACTTGAATGTCACACACTTCGACCTCTTCAATACTAGGTCGTTCGAGCCTCTCCACCTTCACTGTCCTTCCTCGTGTTTCGGTGGAAGAGGCTAACTTAGATAATGCATCAGCACGTGTGTTTTCGGACCGGTTGATTTGTATCAGCTGAAAGCTTTTGAAAGTCTGGGCCAGAAGCTAGACTTTCTTCAAGTAAGGGACCAGCATCGATTCCCGTACCTCGTACTCTCCGCTGAATTGGTTCACCACCAATTGAGAATCACTGTGTGCTATCAAGTGGTGAACCTGTAGCTTCTTCGCTAACATCATCCCTGCTATCAGAGCTTCATACTCCTCTATGTTGTTCGAACTGGGGAATCTGAACCGTAGGGAGTATTCAAGGGATTTTCCTTTGGGTGATACTAGGACTATACCCGCTCTACTTCCGTTGGCACTTGATGCCCCGTCGACATGCAGCAACCATGGGTGAGCCTCCCCTTCACTGCTGTCGTTTGGGATAGTGCATTCTACGATGAAGTCAGCCAGAGCTTGACCCTTGATAGCCTGCCGTGGTTAGAATGTGATTTCGTATCCCCCAAGCTCCAATGCCCATTTCACTAACCTTCCTGAGTGTTCAGGTTTCTGGAGGATCTGTCTTAACGGTTGATCTGTCAAGACGGTGATAGGGTGTGCTTGGAAATACGGGCGTAACTTTCGCGAGGCCATCAAAAGGGCTAATGCTAGCTTTTCGGATAGGGGGTAGCGGGTCTCTGGATCTAATAACACTTTACTCACGTAGTAGATGGGACGGTGCACCGTTTCATCTTTCCTCAGTAGCACCGTACTGACGGCGAAATCACCGACTCCCAAATACATATAGAGTTGTTCTCTGTCCAGGGGCCTTGTTAATAAAGGCAACTGTTTCAAGTATTCCTTGAGGTCTTCAAAGGCTTTTTGACAATCTTCAATCCATTCGAAGTTCTTTCCCCCCGTAGAGTTTTGAAGAACGGCAGGCTCCTTTCTGCTGATTTTGACAAGAAGCGATTTAGAGCTGCTATCCTGCCTGTCAATCTCTGGACTTCTCTTATGGTGGTTGGGGGTTTCATGTCAATGACCACCTGTATCTTCTCAGGATTTGCCTCAATGCCCCTGTTAGTGATCATGAAGCCTAAGAACTTCCCTGATCTTACCCCGAATGAGCACTTTTCAGGGTTTAGCTTCATGTTGAATCTCCTCAATACTTCAAATACCCTGGACATCTGATCAGCGTGAGATTCTCCTACGCGGCTTTTGATTATCATGTCGTCCACGTAGGCTTCCATGGTATTTCCCAGAAGATCTTTGAACACTTTGCTCACCATTCGTTGATAGGTGGCTCCCGCGTTCTTTAGACCGAACGGCATTACCCGATAGCAATAGGTTCCGTCGTCGGTTATAAAGGAAGTCTTTTCTTCGTCTTCTGGGTGAAGCATGATTTGGTGATACCTAGAGAATGCATCCAAGAAACTGAGGAATTCGTAGCCGGATGTTTCGTCTACTAGTCTGTCTATCCGAGGTAGGGGGTATGAATCTTTAGGGCAGGCTTTGTTCTGGTCGGTGAAATCCACACACATTCACCACTTCCCGCTAGATTTCTTTACCATCACTACGTTGGCTAACCACTCAGGGTAGTAGACTTCTCGGATGAATCCGACGCCCAGGAGTTTACTCACTTCTTCAGTGATTGCTTTTTGTCATTCCGGGGCGTAACTCCTCTTCTTCTGTTTGATAGGTCTGTGCCCGGGTATGACATTAAACTCATGGCAGATCACTTCGGGACTAGTTTCGGGCATGTCCGCCGGGCTCCAGGCGAAGACATCCGAGTTTCTTCTCAGGCACTCGACTATCTCATTCTTGAGTCGTTCGCCCAGTTGAGTCCCTATGAATGCCTTTTTCCCTTCATCCCCTTCGATTAGCTTAATGGGTTCTGTCTCCTCTACCGGCTGAGGTTTGGGCGGATCGTCTATGCACAAGGTTTCTTTCCTCTGTGCTACCTTGTTGGCAGTGGAAGCGAGATAACAAGTACGGGCGCTCCTTTGGTTTCCTCGTACCTGCCCAACTCCGTTGGGAGTGGGAAACTTCATCAATAGATAGCAAGAGGATATCACCGCCCTCATGTCGTTCAGCACCGGTCTGCCCAAGATTATGTTGTAGGCAGCGGAGGTCGACCTGACTACCATGAACAATACTTGCCGGGTCACGTCTTTCGGGTGCTCTCCGAGAGTCACAGGCAACTCTATGGACCCGGCAACCTTCACTCGCTCCCCCGTGAATCCGTATAGTGGCGTCATAACAGGCTTTAACCTATCTTCGGATATGCTCATTTTTTCGAAGCAGTTCCAATAGATCAGGTTCACTGAGCTCCCGTTATCGACCAGGACTCTGCTCACCGGGTGTTTGGCCACTACCGTGGATATCACCATGGGGTCGTTATGGGGCATGACAATATCACCTTTGCAGCCGGAGTGAACATGATGGGCTCTTCATCCGCCTGTTCCTCCATCACAACGTTAACCTGATACGCTTGCCTTGCGTAGCTTTTGCGGGAAGTAGAGGAGCTTCCTGCACTTGAGTCCCCGCCTGCGATGACATTTATTACGGGGGCTGTAGGTTCGTTGTTTGGCGGATTAACACGGGGAATTGGCCTGACTGCTTCGTTTCTAGGCCTATCCCTTCTGTTGTCATTATTTGCCCCAGTCCGCGGACGATCATTCCTTTGGTCACGCGGAGGATAACGGGGTCTCTCGCTTCTCCATAGGAAGCGGTTGATCTTCCCTTCTCTAGCCAGCCTTTCTAACTGATCCATCAAATCTCTGCACCTCTCTGTTGGGTGTCCGTGAGCACAATGGAATTCGCAGTAGGCTTCGGGGTTTCGTCCTACATCTTTAATTTTCTTCTTGGGGAATTCCAATAATCCTGCCCCTTCGATGGCTGCCAGTATCGCCATACGAGACTCGTTCAACCTGGTATAGCCTTCATACCTGAGCCTAGGGGCTTTGTCAGCTCTCACGGGTCTTGGGGAACTTCTCTCGGGTGCATCTCTCTCTCTCTTCTTTCCTTCGTTTGCCTCTCTGGGCTGTATCATCTTCATCACTTCTTCTTGAGCTACATACTTGTTAGCCCTGGCAAAGAGGTCAGAAATTGTCATCGGTTGATCGAGAGAGAGGGATTCTTGTAGCTCCTCGGAGCTCGTCCCTTGCAGCATTGCAGCCAAGGCTACGCCTACCGGTAGATCTTCCACTTCCAAGGTTGCATCTCGGAAGCGGTCTACAAAGCTTTTCAAGGGTTCTTTATTCCCTTGTTTAAGCGTGAGTAGGTAGGTAGCATCTTTTTTCCTCTGGCTGTGGATCATGAAGACTTTCAAGAATTCATTTCTCAGCTGGTCGAATGAGAAGATCGAGCCTTCGCTTAACCCGTTGAACCACTTCAGAGCATGCCCGGATAATGTGAGAGAAAAAGCTCTGCACATAATTACGTCTTCCCATCCATGCAACAACATGAGGGATTCATAACTCTGTATGTGATCGTAGGGGTCCGCTTTGCCGGTGTAAGTAGCCATAGAAGGCATTTTGAACTTCTTCGGCAAAGGCTTGTTCATGATCTCCGGACTGAATGGAATCCTCCTCCTTTGGCCATCGTCCGGAGATACCAGTTTTTTCTTCTCGAGGATCCTTTGGACGACCTTCTCCACGTCCTCCGACCCTTGAGCTGAGCATGGCCTTGTCCCTTCGGGTCTAGAAGAGTTCGATTGATAAGCGCCCCTTCTAGCACCTCCCACTCCGGGACTTGATATTTCGAGGCCTTCTCGTGGGTCAAAACCTCCCTGTCTTCGTGGCTCCCCAGCCATATAGGTTCCCAGATCACGTTCTGACTCCACGGGAGACGAGCTGCGGCAGGTGGGGGAACTCTGCCGCCTATGGGCTGCGGGGGAGCTCTGCCGCCTGGCCGCCAAAGGAGAAGTCTGCCGCGCATCGGGCAAGGGTGAACTCTGCCACCTATTAGAGGCGGGAGAGCACCGTCGCATATCTGATGTGGGATACCTCTGCCGCATGTAGTCCGCGGGAGAGTTCTGTCGCCTTTGAGCCACGGGGGAGCTCTGTCGCCTATTGGACAGAGGGGAGCTCCGCCACTGTTGAGCCGGGGGTGAGCTCTGTCGCCCGTTAACCGCTGGCGAACGCTGCCGCACGGGAGCTGAGGGCGAGCTCTGCCGCCTAGTGGCCAGAGGTGAACTCTGTCACGGTTGAGCCACGGGTGAGCTCTGTCTTGCTGGATTGGCAGTAGCATTATCTTGCGTTCCTGCACCTTGTCCGACACTCGCCAGAGTGGAGGGCTGACCTCTCTCGTAGGTCTGCCTCGGTGTGCTTTCCCCCACTAACTGCTGTACTTCATGGGGTAAGTTGAATTGGGGGAGAGCGTCTCTGAAGAAGCTCACCATAGCTTTCAATGCAGTTGTAGTCTCCTCATTTTTGCGCTTCAGGGTCTCAAATTCTTCTAGGGAAACCACGGCTTCTCCCTGACCCCTTTCACCATGTCTTTGTCTTTGTTCTGCTCTGACAGGGGGACTCACAGAATTCTGCCCTCCTGTCACCTCCGCTGTAGAGCGTGTCCTCACCATTTTGATAGAGAATCTGGCTTTTTGTTAGATTTCCCACAGACGGCGCCAATTGATGTTGCCTAGCTGACAGCAACAAGAATATACCTTTTTTGTAGTCTGATTGCACTAACGACAAAAGGGTGACGTCGATGCAATTTGTTCCACGTGTTCTTCGTATATCCTGCAAAAACAACAAGAATCAGAGGGGGCAGGGATTTGTCCCTGCACGTGCACTCCGATTATTAAGTAAGTAATCGGAGTTGTGAGTGTATGAAGAAGAGAATGTATTGCTTAAATCAGAGAGTTTAAGGCTTTTCCCCTCTTTTTGGTATTTTTTGTTTTCGGATCTTTTTTCAGAGAGCTCACCTGGTATTTATAGGTTTCTCCAAGTCAGTTCGAGCTGAGGCCCAGGCGCGTGTCTGGGCCGCGACAGAGTCGTATAGCACTCTGTCGCGCTTCACGTAAAGCAGCTTGCGGGAGACCTCTACCGCAGACTGTACGGGAGACTATGCCGCAGGCTGTGCGGGAGACCTCTACCGCAGACTGTGTGAGAGACTATGTCGCAGGCTGTGCGAGAGACCTCTACCGCAGTCTGTGCGGGAGAATATGCCGCAGGCTGTGCGGGAGACCTAGGTCGCAGGCTGTGCGGGAGACTATGCCGCGGACTGTGCGGGAGACCTAGGTCGCAGGCTGTGCGGGAGACCTCTACCGCGGGCTGTGCGAGAGACTATGCCGCAGGCTGTGCGGGAGACCTTTGTCTCGAAAGCAATCCGGGAGACCTCTACAACGGGCTGTGCGGGAGACTATGCCGCAGGCTGTGCGGGAGACCTTTGTCGCGAGGGCAATGCGGGAGACCAATGTCGCAATATGGGCGATGGAGGTCTGCCGCGCCTGCTGTGCGGCACATCACAAGGCGACAGACTCCTATCGCATCGAACACTCTGTCGCACTGCTGGGAACTGTGCCACGTGGCCGCTCTGTCGCCAAATCTACCACGTGGCTCGTTCTTGGTTTGACACGTGGCAGGCGGGTAGTTGCACACGTGGATTCTGGTGACGCGACCACCATCACCATTCAATAACAAAAGCAAAACCTAACATTTTAACACTAGGAAACTTCAGTTTGTAACCAGTTTTGAGTAAGATTCAGTTAAGCAAAGTTGTTCTTGGCTAAAAGGAGAACTAAGTTGTTCTTGGAAATAAGAAGTTGGAATCAAAGATTGAAAGAACTAAGAGGATTTTACCAATTTTGGAGAAAAGGGAGGAAATCTCAGCTAGGTAAGATTTACTACACCAAGTTGATATAAACTAAGTGTATTGGTGAGTTAATTGGTATATGTATGAATCGTTGGAAATAAAAGGATCATGAAAAATGAGCATGACTTGGATATTGGCATGAAAGTGAGAAAATGATGAAGGAATGGTGTTGGCATAAATCTAATGATGGAATATGAATGTATATAAGATTATAAGGTAGTTTTATGAAATGCATACATAGGAAATGAGGAGAAATGAAGATAGATGTATGAAAAATATGGGATAACACCATAATGGTTGTAAGTGATGAGTTTGATGTACTAAGTTGAAATTCGGCAAATGAAACAAGCATATTTTGTTATCCTAACATAAATAATTATAATAGCTTTGAAAATCACATTTGGAAGCTGATCGAACTGCGAGAGTGAGCAGCATCGAGGTCACTTGACTTGATCTGAGGTAAGGGAATTTCATGATTAGCTAGAGATAGCTACACATATTTCGAATAGATTTTTGATATTATATGATAAATGAATTCCCATAAATAGGGATGTTATTACGATAGGGACTAATGAGGATAAGTGTGTTTTATCAAAAAAATAGGGTGAAAATACCTTAGAAACATGTTGTGATTGAGATTCATGATTTTCATGATAGAATGACTAATGTTTTCATGTATATGCAAAAACAACACATTTTAGTGTGGATTTTGTTTAATTGGGTGAACTACGATTTGAATAGCCGTCTATCTGGTTTGGTGTGAAAACTACCAGTGTTAGAGAATATTCACACTATATTTTGAGATATGCATCATATAGTACTAGAGTATCTACTCGTACTATTTTGAATGTGATTTAAGCATGTTAGAGTACTGGGAGCATTGCTCGTACTCAGTTTTTAAAATTTATACATTATAGAGTATTGAGAGCTTTGCTCATACATGAGTTTTTATATGACATAGTGCTGGGAGCATTGCTCGCACTAGAGTTGTATCATTTGATATGGTCATGTTGGGAGTTTACTCGCACGTACCAGATTTGAAAAGAGCATGAAACAGTCGTGTTGGGAGCTTGTGCTGATTGTGTGTCACACTGATATATTATATGCCCACACGTGCATTATTTTGAGATAAGGCCGAAGGC
Source organism: Firmiana major (assembly GCA_033439115.1). Classification (NCBI taxonomy): domain Eukaryota; kingdom Viridiplantae; phylum Streptophyta; class Magnoliopsida; order Malvales; family Malvaceae; genus Firmiana; species Firmiana major. Next base: position 39,065,136 of record CM065909.1, read on the forward strand.
TATCAGAATAAACCATAGTATGAGGAGTAAGACTCATGGGGAGCATCCCGACTATACGGTATATCCAAGGTATGAGGACTAACACTCATGGCGAGCATCCCACCTTGAGATAGGGTTCATGGAGTACTGTGTACCGTGAGTACTTAAATGTACTTGGATAGGATTGGTTAGCAGTGGGAACGAGATCCAGTGGGATCTAGTGTGCTCCGGGATCAGTCCTCAGACTGAGAGCTGACGGTAGAGATTTGACCCACCTCCCATTACAACAATTGTGAGACCCTGTACACCGAGCACTGTGTAGCCTGGGATCACGGAGAATGAGTTATGATCATACACTTGGATCATGTATTCGCCTATCTCAGTTTTCTTTTCATGCAATATGAATCAAGATTTCTTGATTGAACTATCACATGGTTTTATGATATGAACATGTGAATTTGTGAGTTGTGAAAAAGGGTAACCCGAGGGATGGGTGAGGCCCAGATTTCCATATTTTTAAACATGATGAAATGCCATATTATTTGATTTCATTGAATGGCATAAGAAAATGTGATTTTGTGAAATTACATGAAAAATGTAATATTGTGCATAAAATGTTGAGGCTGTTAAACCAGCATATTTAAATTTTATAACTGATGTTTTGTATCTATACATATATATTGCATAAAGCTTTGAGAGAGATACATGCTTTAGATACAAATGCGTAAGGAAAAAGATTTCAAGGCATAAGCATTGTATTTTGTAGATAGTGCGGTTATCTACTTGCTTTCTTGATTTCCTTACTGAGCTGTGAGCTCACACCCTTATTATTTCTCTCTTTACAGAGCATCCACAGTAGGTAGACACGGCTGAGGACTGATTATCCCTAATCCGCTGCATATCCATCTTACGAGAAGTATACACATTCTAACATTTTGTACTGAACAATGTGAAAGCACAGTTATGTAAACTAATGTATGGTCGGGATATATATGTACAATTAATTGTATTAATGTATAAGAGTTTATATTATATAAAAGAATATTAAATTCTAAGTATGTTATAAATGAATGTGAATAGGTAACTAATATGGAATTATAGCCTAACTATTTGGTGTAGAGTGTTGACAGAGGAAGAGGTAAGTTTAAGTAAAATGTTGAAAAATTTGAGTTATTTTTTGTAGGTCACGTGTGAGAGTAGGGCGTGACAATTCATGAGAATGAAAGCTAGTGGAAATACTAGGAGACCTCATAGAAGAGAAATAATAGAGGAGAATCTAGTAGATAAGATAAGGATCCCATTCTTTGTTATGAATGTAAAAAACTGGGTCATATTAAGTTTGATTGTCCTATACTTAGGAAACAAGGTGATATGAAGCCTAAGAAGAAGGTCATGGTAACAACATTGATAACTTTATTTTATAGAGTTATTTATGTGCTTATTTTCCTTGATTATTGCTTTCTCTTGAAAAATATTAATTTCCCTTAATTTGATTAATTTTCTCTAATTCAGTTATTAAATAAATATTAGAAGAAATTAGGTTACTTTTATGGTATTTGAGTTCACCCATGTAAAATGAGATCGAGTGTACCAGAAAACCACTTCCGTAACAATATACTTTGTCTTTTACTACAACTCACTCATTGCCAACTAGCATGCTATATGGCTTCATTTCATTCTCTCTTGGAAGATAATGGATAGTTTCCACATGGACATAGAAGCTTAGGAGGTTGAAAAATTGCCTCCATAACTTTTGTGCTTAAGCTTGATCTACATTTTTTTTTTCTTCTTCAATAGTTAAGTTTTTTTCATTACTATTTATGGCTATTTGGGGTTCATTTTGATGATTGTTTTCATGTTTTCAATCATTTTCATGATGTTTCATAAAGTTATAATAGTGTTCAAAGCATAAAAATCATCATTTGCATTTAATTTAGTTTTATTTTCCAATCTATCCAACCCAAGTTAGCGTTGATTTTAGGTGTTTTCCAGCAACAATTTTAGCTTGTTTTCAGGTCTTATTTCATAGGTTTTAATCTATCCTAGGGTTTTGCATCTAAGAGTTTATAAAAAGCTAGTAATAGGTTTCATTCTTCTTACATTTGCATCTCATGATTTTTTTTTTAATTGATTATTGCAATTGGCATTATTTTTAGAAGAGCTTTTAGTCTACTTTGAATTTTTGTTATGTCACGACCCAATTCCATTCTCTTTAACCGAAAATCACTGAAAATTTTTTGCATTTTACTGTTACCTTACGCGGTCGTGAACTAAACTCACCACACACTGTTGGGCTGTGAGTCAATAATAAACACCACATCTCATTCATTCTCAATTAATTAAAACGATGTCATACTTTTGCATTTAATCGTGTACTTATACGAATACATGTTTTACTGACATCTACATCCCCCATAATTACAACTCAAAAGAATACTGTGCTTTTACATTGTTTAGATACAAAAAGAATCACTGTGTATATACCTCTTTCTCAACACATAATTACCACCAAATCAACTCACAATCACAACCACATTTTCATTTCACAATTCACGCATGTGTATAAGAACTAGGTCACTATATCAAAAGTGCCTATGTGGACCATTACATCATAAATCATCCCAGACCACACGCATCCAGGTGTGCGGGGTATCACGCTGGCACGAAGATGGATTATCCCTCGCTAGACTTTCTCACCACATAACCATCATGCGGTACATCGTACTCCATGTGATATACACGGTACAGCGTACTCCGCAGACTCATATCATGATTGGGGGTGCCATTCCTAGGTCTTACCTACCCCATACTAAGAGTTTTTCCATGTCCGTGAAGGAGAGCCTCCCTGCAGAACAGAGCCTCCCCGCCTAACAGAGCCTCCCTACCTCCTCGGGCTTAAGGATGTTAGCTTAAGGATGTAGGGCTTAAGGATCCTTTCGTAAGAGAGCCTCCCCACCGAGCAGAGCCTCCCCACCTAACAGAGCCTCCCCGCCTCTTTGGGCTTAAGAATGTTGGCTTAAGGATGTAGGGCTTAAGGATCTTACCGTACCCATGTAGGAGAGCCTCCCTACCTAACAGAGCCTCCCCGCCTCTCCAGGGCTTAAGGATGTTGGCTTAAGGATCCCACCGTAAGAGAGCCTCCCCACCGAACAGAGCCTCCCCGCCTAACAGAGCCTCCCCGCCTCTTTGGGCTTAAGGATGTTGGCTTAAGGATGTAAGGCTTAAGGATCTTACCAACTTTCACAACCTTATACGTATCACAATGTGCAAACTTGTGCGAGCAAAGCTCTAGCACGACTCAGGCATCCTCTCATAAAGAGACGCATACGAGCAGAGCTCTAGTATGGTTATACTCAGAAGACAACCACTCAAAATCCACGTACGAGCAGAAGCTCCAGTACGGTTTATAAACATCATCATAGTTTCCAAATCAAGGTGCGAGCTAAGCTCCAGCACGTTTCATACAAATGAAAACATAGAAATCCAGCGCGAGCGAGGCTCTAGCGTGATTTATGTCATACAAATACGATAGGTGGCTCATACACAATCAAACAATCCCGGCAATCGGGTTTAGCACTCACAAATGCTTTTCCACAACAACCATACAATACTAGCCGACCCATCTACAAGTTTGCTTAAAACCAAGCAATTTCGTTTTGAAAAGCATCAAAACATTAGATTTATGCAATTATTAGCCTTACTATCCCATTTCATAAAATCCACTTCAAATCCAAAACCACGCATATACTCCTCATCATTCACGAATACCATCAATCATTTATTTAAGCATCCATGCATTTCATAAAACACCCAATATTCACCCACAAGTTCAAAGTACGAGTAGCTACCTCTATATACTGACAAAATTCCCTTACCTGGAATCGCGATGCGTGATTCCACTTCCTTAAGCTGCTTACTCGTACGGTTCGATTCGCCTTCAACGAACTCTTCGGGACTGCACAAAATCGTATCCCGCATTATATTCGATCCATATAATATGACATCGTGCGTTCACTATAGTCAATTCGACCTATAGTTTTCTATTAATGCTTGTGAGGCCTCATTCCATTACTTTATCCATAACTCGAGTCTATGGATCTTCTTAGGCCTATTAACTTATTCAAAATCGATATTAAATCGACATTAAGCTCATAGTGTTCATATTCCATGAATTCCCTCACTATGGCATTTACCAAGCATATACACACCCATTTTCACAATTCCTCCAAACTCACAATGTAATCTCATTTAACCATCTAAAATCATAAACATTACCTCAATAACAACTTTAGCAATGCCTATAAATCATAAACTCATTCAACCCATATATTCTCACATCATACCCATTCTAAGTTTTCTAGGTTACACCAATTCCACCACATCCCTAAATAATTTATCCATCAATAGTCATGCTAAACAACTCCAAAATCAATTAAATAGACAATGTATTTGGATTGGAGTGTTAGAATCTTACCAAATATGATTTTTCTTCTTGCTCCAAATGGCAATGCCCTTAACTCCTTCAATACCAACAATGGAAAAATGCCTTCACACTATGTTGTTCTTCTCTTTGATAGGAACAACTTTGCCTCTAATGGTCTCTCTTCAAATCTCACTGAAAATGGTTGATTTTAGAGAGGGAAAGTTAGGTTTTTGGGTTGAAAGTGGAAGGTTAGTGTTTTTCCCGAGATTTCCTGATTTTCAGCCCTCCTTATATAGAAATAGCTTGAGGAGATCGATCTGGTTCAAGAGGAGATCGATCTGGTCCCTTAAAATCCCTCTTTTTCACGGCATTTTTAAGCTTGAGATCGATCTATCGAAGCATGAGATCGATCTATCGAGGCATGAGATCGATCTGCTCCCTAACAGAGAGCTAAGGAGATCAATCTGGGTGCTTGGGGATCGATCTTTTCCCTACAGAATGCTTGGGAGATCGATCTGGCTTCATTGGAGATCGATCTGCTCTATTCTTTTGCCCAAATAAGAGCATTCTGGCTCTTCCAGATCGATCTCTCATCCTATGAGATCGATCTGGCCCTCATGTTTTCCAGATTTCCTGCAGTTTCCTTGATGCAACTCATACCAACACATCCTTAATCTATTCCCATGGCCATTTTCTCATCCATCCACCTTTATAACTTGAAAATGGCATCCATTCATACCTTATGCACATTGAAACTTGTGTGCATTCATTGTATGTCCAAAGGTATGCTATATAAAACCAAATGGAAGCATAACTCCATTCCATTTTACCACACTACTCATCTTGAGTTTCAATCACATCCATCACTTGTCAGAACTCATTTCTTCATATTCATACTGAATGAAACTTGTATGTACGTTACAATTCATATTACACATACATACATTGAATCCATGGACTTACATCAATCATACTTCACATTACAAGTCCATTCATATTATTTGATCAAATTACACACATTACCATTATACATATACGGGGTCTTACATTCTCCCCTCCTTCAAGGAATTTGGTCCTCCAAATTAGAACCAAGTCACTCTTCAAAAAGTTGGGGGTACTTCTCCCGTATCAAGTTCTCCAATTCCCATGTGGCCTCATCCGCCGTGTGATGTTGCCAAAGAACTTTTACCAAGGGACTTGTCTTATTCCGCAACACTTTCTCTTTTCTGTCCAATATCCGAACTGGCTTCTCAACATACGTCATACTCTCATGGAGCTCCAACGGCTCATATCTTATCACGTGTGCCGTGTCCGGGTGATACTTCCGAAGCATCAAGACGTGGAAGACGTTGTGGACATTTACCAAGTCCGGTGGTAATGCCAACCTATACGCCTTATCTCCCACTCTCTCCAAAATCTCGAAGGGTCCGATATACCTAGGGCTCAGCTTGCCCCTTTTACCAAATCTCATAATACCCTTCGATGGTGATACCCTCAGAAACACCGACTCATCCTCATCAAACTCCAGTGGTCTTCATCTCTTGTCAGCATAACTCTATTGTCGGCTCTGAGCAGTTTGTAATCTCTCACATATCAACTGGACGTCCTCAGATGCCTACTGCACTAAGTCCGGAGTAAAAATCTGTCTGTCACCAACCTCTTCCCATCCAATGGGGGAACGGCATCTACGCCCGTACAATGCCTCATAGGGTGCCATCCCGATACTCGCATGATAGCTATTATTATAAGCGAACTCGGCTAACTGCAGGTGGTCATCCCAGGAGCCTCTAAAATCCAGTACACACGCTCTCAACATATCTTCGAGGGTCTGTATAGTCCTCTCTGACTGCCCATCTGTCTGAGGATGAAAAGCGGTGCTAAAACTCAATCGGGTCCCCAGCGCTTCCTGAAAATGTTCCCAAAAATGGGAAGTGAAGCGGGCATCCCTATCAGAAATAACGCTCATTGGTACACCATGTAGCCGTACTATCTCTCGAATATACAGGTTCGCCAACTGACTCAGTGTATCAGTAGCTCTCATAGCCAAGAAATGGGCGGACTTAGTCAACCGGTCCACAATAACCCATATGGCATCATGACCTTTATGGGTCCTCGACAACCCCATCACAAAATCCATGGTGACATGCTCCCACTTCTAAGTCGGTATCAGTAGAGGCTGCAATAATCCTGCAGGCTTCTGATGCTCTACCTTCACTTGCTGACAAACGAGACACTTAGCGACATATTCAGCAATGTCTCTTTTCATTCCAGACCACCAGTAAACCTGCCGAAGGTTTTGATACATCTTGGTACTTCCCGGATGTATCGTATACTTCGATGAGTGAGCCTCTGATAAAATCGTTCTCCTGATCTCAGGATCCCTGGGAACACATACTCTGCCTCTGAACCTCAATAAGCCATCAGCACTCTGCTAAAAATCAATACCCACACCTGTCTGTATCTGCCTCAGCCAATCGATACACCGTCGATCGCTCTGCTGGGCTTGCCGAATACGGCCAATCAACTCTGGCTCTAGTCTCAAACTAGCCATGATCTCAAGTCTCTCAAATCCAGGTGGGGTTACATTTAAACTGAGGTTCGCAAAGTGTTCTAACAATTCATGTTCCCGTATCATCATATAAGACACCAACCCAAGGCTCTTTCTACTCAAAGCATCGGCAACTACATTTGCCTTACCTGGGTGGTACATGATTTCACAATCATAGTCTTTCAGGAGTTCGAGCCATCTCCTCTGTCTCATATTCAGCTCTTTCTGTGAGAACAGGTACTTAAGGCTCTTATGATCTGTGAACACCTGAAATTTCTCACCATAGAGATAGTGGCGCCATATTTTCAAAGCAAATACTACTGCCGCTAACTCCAAATCATGTGTCGGGTAGTTCCTCTCATGATCTTTCAACTGTCTCGATCCGTAGGCAACTACCCTCCCATCCTACATTAGCACACAGCCCAGTCCCTGGTGTGATGCATCCGTATACACCGAGAATCCTCCTAAGCTGGTAGGAATGGTGAGAACTGGAGCAGTCGTCAATCGACGCTTAAGCTCCTCAAAACTCCTCTCACATGCCTCATCCCACACAAACTTAGCATCTTTTCGTGTGAGGCGTGTCAATGGAGCAGCTAGTCTGGAGAAACCCTCTACAATCTCCGATAATATCCTGCCAATCCCAGAAAACTTCTGATCTCATTACTGTCTTGGGCTGTTCCCACTGTACAACTGCCTCTATCTTGGATGGATCCACCGATACCCCATCCTTTGACACAACATGCCCCAGAAATGAGATCTGTTCCAACCAAAAGTTACACTTGCTGAGTTTGGCATACAATTCTCTCTCTCGAAGGGTCTGCAGAACTATCCTCAAGTACTCCTCATGATCTTCCCTGGACTTGGAATACACCAAAATGTCATCAATGAACACTATTACAAACTTGTCCAGGTATGGATTGAATATATCATTCAACAATGCCATAAATGCTGCGGGAGCATTCGTCAATCCGAATGGCATCACCAAAAACTCGTAGTGGCCATAACGGGTACAAAATGCTGTCTTAGGTACATCTCCACTCCTGATCCTCAACTGATGATACCCTGACCGCAGATCTATCTTAGAAAATACTTCGGCTCCCTGGAGCTGATCTAACAAATCATCGATTCTTGGAAGGGGGTACTTGTTCTTAATGGTGGCCTTATTCAACAATCGGTAATCTATACACAGTCGGAGGCTTCCATCCTTCTTCCTTACAAATAGAACCGGTGCTCCCCAAGGTGAGACACTCGGTCTAATAAACCCCTTCTCCAGCAATTCTTGTAGCTGTTTCTTCAGCTCTTCCAATTCTATCGGAGCCATTCTATAGGGTGGTTCGATATCGGCTCTGTACCAGGCACTAGCTCAATGCAAAATTCCATTTCCCTTTCTGGTGGTAGTCCTGGTAATTCATCCGAAAAGACATCAGGGTAGTCCATAATTACGGGTATGTCCTTCAATTCCAGGTATGCCTCATCTATATCGACCACATAGGCAATGAACCCTTCACATTATCCTCTCCATCGTTAGTAACATAAACCATCACTCCACATTCAATATTTATCAAAAACAAATAATTTATCTCTCAAGCAATATGCATTTAAAATTATACTCTTTTATTTACCACAATTATACAAGTTTCATATAATTTCTTTTCACCAAAATTTACAATAAGATTGTCTAATCCTGAAAACATCAATGTTTTGGCATGACAATCCATCACAACACGATTGGTAGCCAACCAATCCATTCCCAAAATTACATCAAAATCATTCATATTCAATAAAATCAGATTGGCTATCATTTCCTTCCCCTCTATCTTTAACTTACAATCCCTACATACATGCTCAGTCAATTGACTATCATTCATGGGTGTGGAAATCATCAACATTTTATCCAACAATGTTGGTTTCACATATTTCAACAATTTATGTGCAAAGGAAGGTGATATGAAAGAATGCGTGGCACCAGGATCAAATAATACCAATGCTTCTAAATCAAAGATTCGGATGGTACCTTTAATCACATCCGTCGATGCGTCTGCAGTGTCCTGGTCCAGTGCATGTACTCTTCCTCTGCTCACGCCCGCAGCCTATTTCCCTTTTTCTTCAGCTGTAGCCCTTCTCCTCGGGGCTGCTGTCTCAACTGGAGCTCCCTCAGGCTCCTTGCCCTTCTGTGGGGTAATCTCCATCTTCTCGGGACAATACTTAGCTATATGTCCTGGTCTCTCGCATCTAAAACACACCATAGGGGTCATCAGATAGGGCCTATTCCCATGAAATCTCCCACATCTCCTACACTGATCAGTAGTAGGCCGTGGTCCTCCAATAGTCATGCCCCTCGGCACAGTCAAGGCTGGGTATACGGGAGGTCTAGCAGCTCTCTCCCGCACCTCCTCAATCTTTGGCCTCTTCTCGAAAAATCTTTAGCCATCTCTCTTGGCCACTCTTCCAAACCCGGATCTCTTCCGGTCCCTGTCCTTTCTAACACTGACTCTCCCAAGCTCGGAGGCATTTCGCTCAAAGTCTTGCTCACATAACTGAGCCTTATGTACAGCCTCCTCATATGTCAAGATGTCAAAGGGAGCTAGCTTAGTCCAGATGGCCAATCTCAATCCATCCAAGAACTTCTGTATCTTTCAGGTCTCACCACCCATCGTGTCCGGGTCATATCTCCCCAAGGACATAAACTTGGACTCATACTCGTCCACAGTCCGGTTCCCCTGAACCAAATTCATAAATTCCATCTTCAATTTCCTCTGTGCGGTAGCTGGAATATACTGTCTCCTGAAGGCCTCTAGAAATATCTCCCACGAGATCTCAGAGTGTCTGGCCCTCACAATAGCCTCAGTGGATCTCCACCAATGCTCGGCCTCGCCTTTTAACATAAACACGGCAAAGGCTACCTTCTCAGCTGAAGTGCATCGAAAAAACCTATACAGTTTCTCCATCTCATACACCCAATCCTCCGTAACCACTGGGTCCTTCACCCCTCTAAACACTGGGGGTTTCAACGCTTGAAACTCTCGCAACCTGCTCAAGTCGCAGTCATAACCCAAATCACTACCGCTCTGCTGTGGAGCGATAGGAGAATCTGTATCCTGGGCTGTAGGTGGTGTAACTGTAGCTGTCTCAGCAGAATGAGGTCTCTCCGCCTCTGCAGCTGCCTGTTCAGTAGTAGGCTGTGCTGCGGGACCTCGTCTATCGCCGGCGCCCAAGGCCTGCGTGACTATCTCCACCAAATTCTCAATACTCCGCTCTAACCTAGCGAAGCGAGCCTCAGTATCCTCTGCTCTCTCATCAGGGTTTTGTGGAGCCTGCTCAGTCTGTGGCTCCGCACGGCTCTCAGGCCTACCTCTACGGCCTCTAGCACGTGCTCTCGCCCCTCTACCTTGGCGTGTAACTGGCATAGTGCCTAAGTTCCTGTATTATAATAATTCATTAAGCTCAATCCATCACGGTATACACAGTTATATCTAAACAAAGCACAGTACCATGGGGATGTGCTTTCCTACGTTTTATTAATGACTCACATCAGGCCAACATAGCTCTGATACCAATCTCTGTCATGACCCAATTCCATTCTCTTTAACCGAAAATCACTGAAATTTTTTTGCATTTTACTGTTACCTTACCCGGTTGTGAACTAAACTCACCACACACTGTTGGGCTGTGAGACAATAATAAACACCACATCTCATTCATTCTCAATTAATTAAAACGATGTCATACTTTTGCATTTAATCGTGTACTTATACGAATACATGTTTTACTGACATCTACATCCCCCATAATTACAACTCAAAAGAATACTGTGCTTTTACATTGTTTAGATACAAAAAGAATCACTGTGTATATACCTCTTTCTCAACACATAATTACCACCAAATCAACACACAATCACAACCACATTTTCATTTCACAATTCACGCATGTGTATAAAAACTAGGTCACTATATCAAAAGTGCCTATGTGGACCATTACATCATAAATCATCCCTGACCACACACATCCAGGTGTGCGGGGTATCACGCTGGCACGAAGATGGATTATCCCTCGCCAGACTTTCTCACCACATAACCATCATGCGGTACATCGTACTCCATCTGATATACACGGTACAGCGTACTCCGCAGACTCATATCGTGATTGGGGGTGCCATTCCTAGGTCTTACCTACCCAATACCAAGAGTTTTTCCATATCCGTGAAGGAGAGCCTCCCTGCCGAACAGAGCCTCCCCGCCTAACAGAGCCTCCCTGCCTCCTCGGGCTTAAGGATGTTAACTTAAGGATGTAGGGCTTAAGGATCCTTTCGTAAGAGAGCCTCCCCACCGAATAGAGCCTCCCTACCTAACAGAGCCTCCCCGCCTCTTTGGGCTTAAGGATGTTGGCTTAAGGATGTAGGGCTTAAGGATCTTACCGTACCCATGTAGGAGAGCCTCCCTGCCTAACAGAGCCTTCTCGCCCCTCCAGGGCTTAAGGATGTTGGCTTAAGGATCCCACCGTAAGAGAGCCTCCCCACCGAACAGAGTCTCCCCGCCTAACAGAGCCTCCCCGCCTCTTTGGGCTTAAGGATGTTGGCTTAAGGATGTAAGGCTTTAGGATCTTACCAACTTTCACAACCTTATACGTATCACAATGTGCAAACTTGTGCGAGCAAAGCTCTAGCATGACTCAGGCATCCTCTCATAAAGAGACGCGTACGAGCATAGCTCTAGTACGGTTATACTCATAAGACAACCACTCAAAATCCACGTACGAGCAGAAGCTCCAGTACGATTTATAAACATCATCATAGTTTCCAAATCAAGGTACGAGCTAAGCTCCAGCACGTTTTATACAAATGAAAACATAGAAATCCAGCGCGAGCGAGGCTCTAGCGCGATTTATGTCATACAAATACGATAGGCGGCTCATACACAATCAAACAATCCCGACAATCGGGTTTAGCACTCACAAATGCTTTTTCACAACAACCATACAATACTAGCCGACCCATCTACAAGCTTGCTTAAAACCAAGCAATTTCGTTTTGAAAAGCATCAAAACATTAGATTTATGCAATTATTAGCCTTACTATCCCATTTCATAAAATTCACTTCAAATCCAAAACCACGCATATACTCCTCATCATTCACGAATACCATCAATCATTTATTTAAGCATCCATGAATTTCATAAAACACCCAATATTCACCCACAAGTCCAAAGTACGAGCAGCTACCTCTATATACTCACAAAATTCCCTTACCTGGAATCGCGATGCGTGATTCCACTTCCTTAAGCTGCTTACTCGTACGGTTCGATTTGCCTTCAACGAACTCTTCGGGACTGCACAAAATCGTATCCCGCATTATATTCGATCCATAAAATATGACATCGTGCGTTGACTATAGTCAATTCGACCTATAGTTTTCTATTAATGCTTGTGAGGCCTCGTTCCATTACTTTATCCATAACTCGAGTCTATGGATCTTCTTAGGCCTATTAACTTATTCAAAATCGATATTAAATCGACATTAAGCTCATAGTGTTCATATTCCATGAATTCCCTCACTATGGCATTTACTAAGCATATACACACCCATTTTCACAATTCCTCCAAACTCACAATGTAATCTCATTTAACCATCTAAAATCATAAACATTACCTCAATAACAACTTTAGCAATGCCCATAAATCATAAACTCATTCAACCCATATATTCTCACATCATACCCATTCTAAGTTTTCTAGGTTACACCAATTCCACCACATCCCTAAATAATTTATCCATCAATAGTCATGCCAAACAACTCCAAAATCAATTAAATAGACAATGTATTTGGATTGGAGTGTTAGAATCTTACCAAATATGATTTTTCTTCTTGCTCCAAATGGCAATGCCCTTAACTCCTTCAATACCAACAATGGAAAAATGCCTTCACACTATATTGTTCTTCTCTTTGATAGGAACAACTTTGCCTCTAATGGTCTCTCTTCAAATCTCACTGAAAATGGTTGATTTTAGAGAGGGAAAGTTAGGTTTTTGGGTTGAAAGTGGAAGGTTAGTGTTTTTCCCGAGATTTCCTGATTTTCAGCCCTCCTTATATAGAAATAGCTTGAGGAGATCGATCTAGTCCAAGAGGAGATCGATCTGGTCCCTTAAAATCCCTCTTTTTCATGGTATTTTTAAGCTTTAGATCGATCTGTCGAAGCATGAGATCGATCTGTCGAGGCATGAGATCGATCTGCTCCCAAACAGAGAGCTAAGGAGATCGATCTGGGTGCTTAGGGATCGATCTTTTCACTACAGAATGCTTGGGAGATCGATCTGGCTCCATTGGAGATCGATCTGCTCTATTCTTTTGCCCAAATAAGAGCATTCTGGCTCTTCCAGATCGATCTCTCATCCTATGAGATCGATCTGGCCCTCATGTTTTCCAGATTTCCTACAGTTTCCTTGCTGCAACTAATACCAACACATCCTTAATCTATTGCCATGGCCATTTTCTCATCCATCCACATTTATAACTTGAAAATGGCATCCATTCATACCTTATGCACATTGAAACTTGTGTGCATTCATTGTATGTCCAAAGGTATGCTATATAAAACCAAATGGAAGCATAACTCCATTCCATTTTACCACACTACTCATCTTGAGTTTCAATCACATCCATCACTTGCCAGAACTAATTTCTTCATATTCATACTCAATGAAACTTGTATGTACGTTACAATTCATATTACACATACATACATTGAATCCATGGACTTACATCAATCATACTTCACATTACAAGTCCATTCATATTATTTGATCCAATTACATACATTACCATTATACATATACGGGGTCTTACATGTTAGTGTTATTTAGTGAGTCTTAAAGTATATCAATAACATGCATTCATTAGATGTAAGACCCATATTTTGGATGTAAACTTTATGAAATCTTGAGAATGGTAATGTATTTGCAATGCAAAGCATAAATGATGTAAGTCCATGGATTTGATGTACATACTTGTAATATGAGTTTGTAATGTACACACAAGTTTCATTTTATATGAATATGAAGAAATGAGCTTTTATAAGTGATGAATGTGATTTGAGCTCAAAATGAGTAGTGCAGCAAATGGAATGGAGTTGCATGAATTGCATAAGTAATTATACTCCCATTTGGCTATGAACTGTATACCTTGGATTATACAAAGAATGCACCCAAGTTTTAATATGTATAAGGTATGAATGGATGCCAATTGCAAGTCTCAAAGGTGGATGGATGAGAAAGTGACTATGGCAGCAAAATGTATGAAGTTTGATATGAGTTGCTGCAAAAAACTGTAGAAAAATCTAAAAATATGAAGGCCATATCAATCTCATAGGATGAGAGATCGATCTGGAAGGGCCAAAATGCTCTTATTTAAGCAATGGAACAAGACAGATCGATCTTCAATGGAGCCAGATCGATTTGCTAAACATTCTGTAATGAGAGGATCGATTTTTGGTGCAAACAGATCGATTTCCTTAGCTCTCGGGTAGGAGCAGATTAATCTCCCCTAGGTGCAAATTGATCTCCTTAAGCTACTGCCTGGGGCAGATCGATCTTAAGCCCTCGACGAATAGATCTCATGCTTGAAAAATATCGAGAAAATAAGGGATTTAAGAGGACCAGATCGATCTCATGTTTCGACAGATCGATCTCATTGAGCAATTTCTATAAATAGGAGCAGTGGAATCTGCAAATCAAGGAAACAAAACCCCATTTCTTCCATTTCAACCCAAAACCTAGTTTTATCTCTCTAAAATCAGCCCATTTCCAGTAAGAATTAAATGGAAGCTATTAGATATAAAGTAGTTCAAATCCAAGAGGAGAACAACATAGTTTGAAATCAAAACCTCATTGGTTGGAGTGAAGGAGTAAAGGGCATTTTCATTGGAGCAAGAAGAGAAACTAGATTTGGTTAGTTTCTAACACTTCAGCCCAAGTACATTGTCTATTTATTTATTTTGGAGTAGATTGGTGTGAATAACTAGGATAGAAACCATATAGAAAACAATGGAACACTTATAACCTAGATTATGTCTAGTGTAGTAATTGATGAATTGTGAGTCATACTAAGCTATTGTTAATGTAATGTGAATGATTTAAGATGATTAAATGAAGCCACATTGTAAGTTAGAGGATTTATAGAAATGAGTATGTATGATGTATGATAAATGCCCTAGTAAAGAAATTGATGAAGCATGAACACTATGAGCTTGATATTGATTTAATATCGATTTGGTATGAACCAATAGGCCTAAAAGAAATCATAGACTCGAGATACGAGTAGAACGATAAAACTAGGCCTTATAAGTGTTAATGGAGGTTATAGGTTAAATCGACTATAGCAAACGCATGAGTTGTGTTGTATGCACTAAATTGATGTGATAAACAACCTTGTCCAGTTCCGGAGAGTTCGTTGGAGACGAATCGAACCGTACGAGTAAGCAGCTCTAAGGAAGTGGAATCACGCGACGCGATTCCAGGTAAGCGAATTTTGTGAGTATATAGAGGTGGCTGCTCATATTTTGTGGGTATATAGGGCTTTGGAAATGTGCATGAGTTTATAGAATTGTGTTTGACAATGTATGAAAATTACTACGAGTATTGGTATGAGATTTGGTTGTTTGAAATGGTATTATAAAGAAATGGGATAGTAAGGCTAATAATTGCATAAATCACGTGTTTTGAGTGTTTTCACAAAACACAATGCATTATTTTTTAGCACCAAATGGATAGGCTGACTAGTGTTTTAATGATGTTGTGGAATAGCATTTTGTGAAGTGCTAAACCCGATTTTTGGGATTGTTTTGATTGTGTATGACCCGCCTATCATAATTGTGTGATGTAAATTGCGCTGGAGCCTTGCTTGCGCTAGATTTTGATGCCTTCATTTCTATAAAATGTGTTGGAGCTTAGCTCGCACCTTAATTTGGAAACTATGATGATGTTTTATAAATTGTATTGGAGCTTCTGCTCGTACGTGGATTTCTTCATAGTTTGATGCATAAAAGTCGTACTGGAGCGTTGCTCGTACGAGGTAGTTTACTTATGATGCATGAATCCTGCTAGAGCTTTGCTCGCACAAGTTTTCACACGGTGGTATGTATGAGGCCATGGAAATTGGTAAGATCCTTAAGGCGAGGAGGCTCTCTTATGGAAGGACCCTTAAGCCAACATCCTTAAGCCCTAGAGGGGTGGGGAGGCTCTGTTCGG
Source organism: Firmiana major (assembly GCA_033439115.1). Taxonomy (NCBI): domain Eukaryota; kingdom Viridiplantae; phylum Streptophyta; class Magnoliopsida; order Malvales; family Malvaceae; genus Firmiana; species Firmiana major. The sequence goes on from CM065909.1 coordinate 39,081,328, forward strand.
CAGGGAGGCTCTCCTACATGGGTACGAAAAACTCTGGATATAGGGTAGATAAGACCTATAGCTAGCACCCCTAACCATGATATGGGCCCGTGGAGTACGCTGTACCGTGTATATCACATGGAGTACGATGTACCGCGTGGTGGTTATGTAATAAGAAAGTCTGGCGAGGGACTAACCCACCTTCGTACCAGCACGATACCCCGCACACCTGGATGAGTGTGGTCTAGGATGATTTATGACATAGCTGGCCAACATAGTCTTTGATATATAGTGACCTGTCTCACTTGATAATGCATAATACCACATGATTTTAATACATAAGTGTAATTGTGATTGTCCAGGGCAAACCCGAGGTAGGGGTCGAGCTTTGTGTAATTTTGATTGAGAAAACGGTGATGATATTTGTGATAGAGAAATGATTATGATGAGATGTGATGAAATTTGAAAAGAGATCTATGATGTGAGTAAAAAAGGATGTTTCTTAAATGAATTCCCCATTTTGATAAGTTTTAAATGAGAACGAGCATGAGATTGTTTTACATGATGATGATTCCATGTTTTATATGCCTATTTCCATGATTTTCAATACATAAGATATGTATATGTATATGGCATAATTTTATTTCCTCATCCTCTGATATTCAAATGATTTATGCATAACACTATCAGCATGTAGATAGAGTAGTTATCTAGCATGCTTGCCTTATTACCTTACTGAGCGTGTGGTTGCTCATCCCTCTCTATTTTCCCCTCCTACAAAGCGTGCATAGTAGTCTAGTGAGGATTGAGGCGTTTTGTTTGGATATCCGCTACATCTCCATCACTCTGAGGTATATATACATAGGGATTCTTTTTGTATCTAAACAATGTAAAAGCATAGTGATCATTGAATTTGCAATATGGGGGATGTAAATGTTATAACACATAGTATGTATGAACATACCACTTAACATATGGATGTATGACAATACTTTTGATTAATTTTGGAAATGAATGGTAAAGGATGATTATTACTGCCTCACAGCCCAACTGTGTAGTGGTGAGTTGTTCACGACTGGGTAAGGTAACAGTAAAATTCGAAAAATTTGTAGCGATTTTCGAGCTAAAAGAATAAAATGGGTTGTGACATTGAAACGTTTTAGGAATTTATTAGTACATTGTATTTTCATTGCATTTCTTATATATTTTTATTTTTGGTTACAACATAGTAGATTTTACTTTAAGATTCCATTTTGGATATTGATTTGAGTCATTTTAAGGTTCATTTAGGTTGTATTAAATCATATTAGGATGCATTCATTAAGCAATTTTTAGGAATTATTTAGGATAGCTTTAGTGGCATTTTCATATCATTTTCTTTCATATATCTTTGGTTTATACATTCTATCAAGGGGTACTTTTTTAATTCTGATTGGTTGTGCTTTCGGCATCATTTAGGTGTCTTTAAATGTTAATAATATCATAAATACTTTAGATAATTTTTAAAATTAATTAGGTTAATTTTACTTAGGCGTTTTTTTCATTGTGTCCGGGTTTATTTTTTTAGTTACTGTTCCAACATGTTTCAGGGTACATCTAGGTGTATTTAGTTCATTGAAAAATCACATTAGAGTTATATAGGTAAAGGTTAGTAATTATGATGCATTTTGGTACATTTTTTTAAATTAGGTTTTTAAGGTAAATTTCAATTCTATCCAAGTCTGATTTTAATTACAGTTTAAGCATTTTAAAGGCTATTTTAATGTAAATCATATTTTAGGTTACTCTTCAGTTAAGGTTAAGTTTAGGATTAGGTTAGAATAAGGTTTCATTTTTTATATCATTTTCATACATAAATTTAGGGTTTGGTTGCATTTTCTGTCACAACCCTTTTCTCGTGACTTAACTTACTACTTACAGTTGGGCTGTGAGTCAACATCCATATCCACATCTCATCCATTCATAATTTAAAATTCATTTAATGAAATAGAAACTGTTCTGCAGAAACGTTTACATCAATTTCGATTATATACATCCCTTTTGTACAAAAGATAACTATATTGTGCATTAATTTACAGGATACAAATTTTTTTTCTCTCATAAATGTATACCTTTGTACTGTTAGAGAACTGGAGAACACCGTAGCAGGGACAACTGCAGCAACTCACTACTACGTAGAATCTATAGGGGAGGAAATAAGGGGGGGTGAGCTAACACGCTTAATAAGGAAAATATGAACGCAGGTAGATAACTACACTATCTACATGCTTAAAATATATACATTCATTTTCCTTATAAAAACATATGCATTCTTTTAAAATAACATCCATCACTACAAAATCGTTAATTCGCTAGATGCGTACATGCATATTCCTTTCAAAACCACACAGAATCATTTACAAATCTCTTTGCACTTAGCAAATTACTTAGTAAATCAATTTACATGAGACATAGTATGGGATATCATATCACCCTGTATCACATAGCAAGGGGACATATGTCACCTCACACAATAGCTACAAATGTCATATAACATAAATAAAAGACTTATGGCCATAGTTCAAATTCCAGGCAACACTGATCAGGTGTGTGGGGATCCCATGCTTGGGGAGGTGGATCAACTATTGTTCAGCTCACACAGAATCACTAAGATATCATGGCACATCGTACTCCATGGCGAACACTCACAGTACATCGTGCTCCCGTGGATCCTTATCACCCATTTCCATTGTCTCAAAATCACGTGCGAGTAACTCAGTGTAAGATCACACAGCATACCTGAGGCATCGAGCACAGTTTTGTCCCGTCACACAGAAAGCTTATAAAACTACGCGCGAGCAACTCAGCGTAAGATCACATAGCATACCTGAGGCATCGAGCACAGTTTTTTCCCATCACACAGCATAACTGAGGCATCAAGCACTATTAAGTCTCATCAATTTAAAATCAAGGGGGTCACATGTGAGCATAGTCTGAGCAAGATCACTTAGCAGTACTCGATGGCTCTACCATGATTCCCAAAATCTAATGCGAGCTCTCGAGTGGATCACACAACTTCACTCAGCTCAAGCACCTTTTTCTATTCTCAAAAATCCTTTTTAAAATGTCTCTCGACTGGATTGCACAACTTCACTCAGGTCAAGTACCTTTTACTATTCTAAAAAATCCTTTTTAAAATGTTATGCGAGCAAGGCTGGTAAATCTACTGTTGCCACTTTGGCTCTGGCACAGGTTCATACAGAAAAGAAATAGATGGCTTCATTCACTAAGTATGAGTGAGAGGACAATCTCCCTTCAATCACTCGTTAAAAGCATTTCATGAAAAAAAGACTAAACTGGGAGCCAGTCTATTATTACTTCTTTCTCAAAACACTTGCAAAACATCTTTTCACAACAATTCATGCATATAAGCTTCTTCTCATACTTAGTTTCACGTAGATATATTAATACCTATATACATTATCGTATTTATTTCCATTAGTAGGTGAGAAACATACGTATAGCTATCTCTAATAGCTCGCATAAATCCCTTACCTCGAATCACGCTTGAATCGCTTTCTTTAGTTTCCAATGCTCGTGAACCGATCTTATCGGCTTCAATCTTATCTCTAAGAGTTGCAAGCATTTTCTACTCACATTAGTATACTTTAATATACTCTATTCTCATTTGCATGAAGTTTTATTCAATTCATTGGGCCATTTCACCTCAATATGGCCTCGTTACATCTTATTGAACTTTACTCCCGCTTAAGTCCATGCTGATTGTTCTATTCGTTTCTCGAGAATCCATTAGACTCCTCGAGTCTACTATTTCATATTGAACCAAAATTAATCTCACAATGCCTTAGGTTTATCATTTTCTCTCTTTATGACATTTTATCAAACACTTCTTATGCCTATTTTCAATCATCATCCATTCCCACATATGGATTTCACAAAGTTACCTTAGAATCATCTATACAAGCTTACTAACATCTCAACATGTTTAAATCATCATTATCTCCATGCCATTTCAACTTTCTCTCACTAAGCCCATTTCTAGGTCATGGTTGTTTAAGCATGTACATGACATTTCAGCTAGAATTATATACACCAATCAACTCATCCAATGTCTAGATTAACATACTAGAAAATGGTGTATTGAAATCTTACCTAGCTTGACTCTTTCCTCTTTTTGCCAAATTAGGGGAAAACCTCTTTTCTACTTCAATCTAAGGTTTGAGCTTCCAATATTTGACTATGTTGTTCTCTTCCTCACTAGGAACAACTTTTCTCAAAGAATCTTCTCTCAAAACTGATTGGATAGTGATGATTTTAGAGTGAGAAAGCTAGGTCATTTGTTAAAAATGGAGGAAATGAGTTGTTTTCGAGAAATGCAAGACTCGGCTGTAGGGTTTTATAGAATTGGCCTAATGAGATCGATCTCCAAAGGTGGGAGATCGATCTGACCTTGTTTAAACTCCTTCAGAATTTGACTTGCAGGCTAGGGGATCGATCTGCCTATTTGCATGAGATCGATCTGCTAAAAGGAAATGAGATCGATTTGCCTATTTGCATGAGATCGATCTGCCTATTTGCTAACCATGGGATGGGATCAATCTTGGCTAGTCAGAAGGCTTCAGAGATCGATCTGGCCTTAAGAAGAGATCGATATGGCTTATCCAAAGGTAACTAGAGATCGATCTACCTTATAGGAGGAGATCATTCTGGTCCAAACAAAAGCAACTTGAGAATGATCTGCTTGAGTGAGGGATCGATCTCCCTCTTACAGAATGCCCTGGTATTCCATTTTAAGGTAATGAGATCGATCTCCCCTTGCAATGGGATCGATCTGCCTTATATCTGCAGCATTCCAGCTGCAATGTTTCCCAGATTTTTCAAAGTTAAACTACAATTCAATTACTTCTATACTCATTTTGCATTTCATTCACATTTAGAACTTAAAAACATCCATTTCTTATGATTCATATATAATGTAACTTCTCTGTACATTCCGAAATCATAAACAATACATAGAAATTTATGGGCCTTACATTTTCATCTTAGGAATTTATTTACTATTTTAGTTTCGTTTAATTTGTCGTTTTAGGTATTAGGTTTGCATTAGTTTAGGGTTTAAGCCATACTATTAGAGTTAGTTTAGGTTTAGGTTCCATTTCATGCACATTTATTACTTATGTCATTTTCTTTCAAAAATTCCAAAACGATTTTATTTCCCGTACATCACTTTTAGTTTAACTATTCAGTTTAGAAGTTAATTAGTTGATATTAGTTGGCATTTATGGGGTAGGATTAAATTTAGTGTTTGTATTTTAGGGTTAGGATTACAATTAGGATTATTATTATTATTTATCTTATTAGGGTTTTATTTTATCATACATTTAGTTTAGGTTATTTGCATTTTTTATTTCATTTACTTAAGTTAGATACATGCATTGTTCATATCATATTAGGATTTTTTAGATTTATTTTCATTTTTTACATTTTTGGCCTATATATTCCATTATTTGCATTTTTAGCCATAATAGATTTTAATTTTCTATATTTCTTTTGCAGTTACTTTTATATTTCCTCTTTAGGCTTTATAAGTATTTATATTCTTATTTTCTTTTCAGTATTTTTATTTTATTTTATGTTATTATTTTTATTTTTCATGTAATTAGCCCTAGTAAATCACCCACATTTTCCATAATTTGCTAGAATATATCTAGGGTGCAATTATCCGGTATTAATTAAACTAACTAATCTCTGCGGAATGATATTTTGGGACTTCAGCTCCTATATTACTTATATGACTCGTTGCTTGTGGTAAATACCATTTAAGGTCATTAAGTTTTTGGTGTCGTTGCCTTGGATTTGGTTAGTTGTAGTTGATATCGAAGAAATCATACTTAAGAGTAAATCTAGCACGTACATACATAGATCCTTTAGGTTAAATTAGGATTATTTTATTTTGATATATAAAAAAAATTCAAAAACATAAAAAATTTCATCATTTAAGGTATTTAGATGTCCACATACGTAGAGCCAAGAGCTTGGATTTCCTTCCTCTAAATCCTAGGATTTAGCATACACTTAGAAAAATTAAAAAGGATTCTAAGAGGATAGTTGCTCTGCTACACGACAAACCCATGGCTGATCATAAAGAGCTTAGGATAATTGGTGACTATGCTATCCTTATTATAGGGGGTATTACACTGTATTAGGCCACCAGCAACTCCATGCAATAGTTTTAAAATTAAGTTTGGGATAATCCAGATGATCCAAACTTCACTACATTCAATGGGCAACCTCATGTTGATCCACACGCTCACTCAAATAGCTTCTTATACCTTTACAATACCTTCAAGCACAATGGTCTTTCGGATGACGCGATTAAGCTAAGGATATTCCCTTTCTCGCTTAGGGATAGAGCCAAATACTGGCTAACTTCTTTACCTCTAGGATCTATTTCCACATGGGACGAGCTAGCCCAACTGTTCTTTACCTTTAATCTTCGTGATGACATCTCCTTCTTTATCCAATTTAATTTTGAATCCTTATATGAGGCATGAGATAGATATAAAGACCTACTTCAAAAGTGTCCATACCACAACCTACTCTTATGACTTCAATTGAAAACCTTTTATAATGGTCTTACCAGTTAGAATAGGACCATTATCGTTGCTGAAGTAGGATAAGCACTCATGTGCAAGATGGAGGAAGAGGCTTATTCGTTACTGGACAACATGGCCACCAATAATTATTAATGGTCAGCTGAGAGACACACGCTGAAGAATGCTTCTAGAGTATATGAGTGTGATGGTTTATCTACCTTGACCTCACAGATTCCCACCCTGACTAAGAAGGTAGAATCATTAAGTACCCAGCCTAGCCATAGTTTTTTTATGGCCATTTAGAGCCAATTTTCTTCATGTGATCTTTATGGTGGTACTCACTCAGTAGATAGATGTCTTATTAGGGTTGGGTCAGCTCAATATGTTGCCACACTCTCTAGGAAGCAACATAACCCCTTTTCTAACACCTATAATCTAAGGTAGACGAATCATGCTAACTATTCCTGAAGCCACAATCAAGGGTAGTCTTCCATTTTCAAACCTATAGGACCCCTATTTTTTAGCTTCTACCTTCTTATATTCCTCTATCGACTCAAATACCACCACCTCAATAGTTTTAGCAGCAGTAGTTTTATCAACCATACCAGTCACCGCCTATTCAGCCACCACTTGTTTTGCTCCTATCTGATTAGTTCCATCCTACATGTGTAAATGAAAAGAAGCCATCACCTAAAGACATGCTCACTCCTATCCAACAAAATCAAGTAGCTTCCATAAAAAAATCTAAAGACGTAGGTGGGTTAAATAGCCAGTGCCCTCAATCAATACTCGTAAAGTGCCTTACTCAGCAACACAAAGCCCAATCTTGTTAAGAGACTAGGTAAAGGAGCAGTGTAATGAATTTGATGATGATGATAATAAGCAGTTGATTGAAAAGGAGTCAGATATAGGTTACGAGGATGAGCCTATTCTTTCTTATATTGTTGTGAGTATAGTTGTGTCCAGCTCCTGCTCACCTTCATCTTTTGCTTCATCGAGCTCAGACTTTAAGCCCATTTCTATTGATATCACCCTTGTGCACCTATTCATTTTGAGACCATTCCTATAGAGCCGATAGCTTTAAAGCCATGTAAACAGTTGAGCCTAGCTCCTATTAGTCTATAATTTACAAGCTTTTAGTTTCATTTCCACAGAGGATTGTTAAGCCTAATTCTTCCAAGTCTCTTCCCAGTTCAAAGCCCATAACACTTACTAAAAGTGCAAAGTCATTATTAAGAGAAATGTGATGCCTAAACTTAGTGATCTAAATAGTTTTTCTATTCCTTGCACCATCATTGACCAGTTTTTTCCTAATGCCTTTCTTGACCTAGGATCTGGTGTCAACCTTATGCCTTTAGCAGTATTTAAGAGGCTTAGGTTAAGGGAATGTAAACCTACTATAACTACCTTACAGATAGTTGATAGATCTGTTAGATACCCTCAAGGAGTGACAAAGGATGTTCTTGTCCTAGTTAATGAGTTCACTATTTTAGCAGATTTCTTGATTATGGATATAAGAGAAAGCAGGAGAACACCGATCATCTTAGATAGACCATTTTTGGCTTCAATGAGAGCCTTGGTAAATGTGGAGTTATGAGAGTTGAATTTTAGGCTCAATGGCAAGGAAGTTAAGTATAAAATGTAAGGCACGTAAATTTCTATGTAATGTTTATGATTTCGGGGTGTACAGACAAGTTACATTATATATGAATCAAAAGAAATGGATATTTTTAAGTTCTGAGTGTGAATGAAATGTAAAATGAGTAGTGAAGCAATTCAGTATAAGTTTACCTTTGAAAATCTAGAACAATTGTAGCAGGAATGCTGCAAATGAAGGGCAGATCGATCTTAGATGAAGGGGAGATCGATCTCATTTTCTTGAAATGCAATGCCAAGGCATTCTGCAAAAGGGAGATTGATCCCTCAATCAAAGCAGATCGATCTAAAGTTACTTCTGCTTGGACAAGATCGATCTCCTCCTATAAGGCAAATCGATCTCTAGTTGCCTCTGGTTAGCAAAGATCGATCTCTTCTTAAGGCCAGATCAATCTCTAAATTCCTCTACCTGGCTAAGATCGATCCCATCCCATGAGCAAGGATCAATCTCATCTCTTGAGTAGATCGATCACATCCAAGGAGTCAGATCGATCCCTTAGCCTGCAAGTCAAATTTTGAAGGAGTTTAAACAAGGCAGATCGATCTCTCACCCTAAGAGATTGATTTAATGAGGCAAATTCTATAAAAGTGGATACCTGAGTTCTTCATTTCATGAAAACCACTCATATTCCTCCATTTTTAACAAGTGACCTAGCTTTCTCACTCTAAAATCACCTGATTTCAATTAGATTTGAGAGAGATTCCTTTAAGTAAAGTTATTTCTAGTGAGGAAGAGAACAACATAGTTAAAGATTGGAAGCTGAAACTTTGGATTGAAGGAGAAAAGAGATTTTCCCCCAATTTGGCAAAAAGAGGAAAAAGTTAAACTAGGTAAGATTTCAATACACCATCTTCTAGTATGTTAATCTAGACATTTTGATGAGTTGAATTGTGTATATAATGTTCGCTGAAATGTTCATGTACAAGCTTAAATAACCATGACCTAATATGATGTTAGTGAGAGAAAGTTGAAATGGCATGAAGTTAATGATGATTTAAGCATGTAGAGATGTTAGTGAGCATGTATACATAATTCTAAGGTAGTTTTACGAAATACATATGTTGGAATAGATAATGATTGAAAATAGGCATAAGAGGTATTTGATGAAATGCCATAGAGAATGAAAAATGATGAACTTAAGGCATTGTGAGAGTAATATCGGTTCAGTGTGAATCAATAGACCTAAAGACTCTAATAGATTCTCAAGAAACGAATAAGATGATCGAAATGGACTTAAGAGAGAGTAAAGTCCAATAAGATGTAACAAGGCTAAATTGTTGTAAAATGGCCTAATGCATTGATTAGAATGTCATGCAAGTGAGAATTAAGTATATTACGATATACTGACATGAGAAGTAAATACTTGCAGCTCTTGGAGATATAATTAGAGCCGATAAGACCAGACCACGAGCATTGGAAATCAAGGAAAGTGATTCAAGCGTGATTCGAGGTAAGGGATTTGTGCGAGCTATTAGAGATAACTATATGTATATTTCTTACTTGTTGTATGCGACTGAATACTATAGAGTATTGAGATATTGAAATAGCTATGTGAAAAACTAAGTATAAGAAGAAGCTTATATGCATGAATTGCATGATTTCAACGTTCTTGTTATGAAAATATGTTTTGCAAGTGTTTTGAGAAAGAGTAATAATAGACTGGCTCTCAGTTTAGTTATTTTACATGAAACACATTTAACAAGTGATTGAACGGAGATTGCCCTCTCACTCATACTTAGTGAATGGAGCCATCTATTGCTAGCCTTGCTCGTACAACATTTTCAAAGGATTTTAAGAAAAGCAAAAGGTGTTAGAGTTAAGAGAAGCTGTGTGATCCACTCGAGAGCCTGCACTAGATTTTGGGAATCATGCTAGAGCCATCGAGTACTGCTAAGTGATCTTACTCAGACTATGCTTGCACGTGACCCCCTCGATTTAAAGTGGTTATAAGAAAAATCATGCTAGAGGCCTCAGGTATGATGTGTGATCTTATGCTGAGTTGCTCGCACGTGGTTTTAAGGACTTTATGTGTGATAAGCAAAACCGTGCTAGAGGCCTCAGGTATGCTGTGTGATCTTACGCTGAGTTACTCACATGAGGTTTTATAAGCTTTCTATGTGAAGAGACAAAACTGTGCTGGAGCCATTGTGTATTGCTGAGTGATCTTGCACAGACCTGCTCGCACGTGATTTTGAAACAATAGATGTAAGACCCGAAATTAAATCGTAAATTTTATGAGGTAGAAAAATGCTCACAAATTTAAAGGAATGTGATTCGGACTGAAAATAAGGATTCAAATCATAAAATGAATGAATATTCGTGAAGGGAAGTCGGGCTAAATAAATCCCGAACACGTGTAAGGGCAAAACGGTCAAAAGATCGAAAGCCGGGATAAATTCGATAAGAAAATTTAATTTAAAATAAGGATTTAGAATATCTTGATCAATAATGAGGAAATTATATAATTTTGAGTCAAACTGATCAAGATCCGGAATTTTTAAAAATACCGAAAAGTCATCCGGGACGATATCCCGAAAATACGGAGAAATTATACCCGAAAAATGGTTAAAAATATAATAAATAAAATAAATTAAATTAAGTTAAATTGTTTGGAATAAAATATTAATTTTGTAGATATTTTCAGATTTTTTAGACTATTTTAATGAATATTTTAATAATAAAATAAATAGTTAAATAAAATAAAAAAAAAAGAGAAAATCTGAAACATGTATCGGGGAGAGAGAAAGTGATTGAAAACGGAGAAGGAGACCGCGCGTGGCCGTCCGACCCACGTCCACCGGCGATCGTCACCCTCCGACGAAGGGCCGAGCAGCAAGAGGAGAGGCCGACGAAGCTATTGGCGCCGGCGACGCGTGCTAAGGAGGCCGGAAATCGCCGAACGGAGGGAGAGAAGCCCGCGGGGAAAACGGAGTCGGTACCGACGATCCACGGCAGCTGGGGGCGAACGGCGGGTACCAGCGTGATCAGGAGGAGGAGCCGGTCCTTTTGAGACCAGTACCGGTCGGCGAAACCGTCGGAATCCGCCGGATAGGGAGGAGACAGCCGCGGGGGAGAAGGAGGAATTCACCGGCGATGGTCGCGTTTCGACCCCAACCGAGGCCCGATTCTGAATGCCCAGGTGTAGCCGAGCCGAACGGCACCGGAATCACACCGAGAACCGGCCGGACGGCGTCGAAATGAGCAAATGGGGATTGAACCGGTTGAACCGGCCTGGACCGACCAAAACTGAACCGAGCCAGATCGAGCTGAATCGGCGGTCTGAACCGGTCTGAACCGGACTGAACCGGTTCAGCCAAAAAGAGAGGAAAAAAGGAGAAAAAGAGGAAAAGGAAAAAGGGAAAGGATTTTCGGGGATACACCGGACTTCGGGTAAGTCAATACGAGGTCAAAAGTGATCGAATTGATTTTCGAGGAATTTATTTAAATTATATTTAATCGAAAAGTAACCCGAGATTAAATATAATAATTATGCAGTTCGACGATAAAGCCTGAACGAGAGCCGATTGAGCTCCGATTTTCGTATCCCGCATCATACTGGGTAAGTACATTTTAATTCCGACAATTAGAGTCCTTTAATACAGAGTTTCAATTATTTTACAGAATTTACGGATTAATTCTGTATAAAAGGAATATTAATCAGAATTACAATGTAATTACCGTAAATGGTATACGGGCTATCCAATGAGTTTGGAACGAAGCCCGATAATTATTGGTAAGCTGAATGAGCCCAGTAAACCCGAAGAAGGGATTTAAACAGTATAAACGGGTTGAAAATGGGTCGAGGCCCATTAAAGTGCAATCGGGCCCAATAGGGATAAATGGGCCCAATGATTTAAATTAAGCCCAGAAAGTATTAAATACAATTAAGTTGTATGATATCTGACCTGAGGAATAATTATACGCAGTTCCGGAGGTTTGATTGGGAGCAGATCGGACTGCGCGAAGTGACAACAGTGGAAAAGGAAAGGTCAGACTCGACGAGAATCGAGGTAAGGGAATTTTGTAGGTGCATAGAGATAATTATGCGTATTTTGAGAGGGGATTTACAGGGTTTAGAAATTTCTTAAAGCATCTAGAAATGAAGTAATAATTTTTACGAAAATCGGGGCTTAGATAAATAAAGGAAAAAGACGATTTTGCCCCTAGGAGTAAAATTTACAAAAAGGGTAGTAAGGCAGGTAAATTGCATGATTTCATGTTTTAATGCTTTATATGAATATATTGCTTTGATTTAAGCAAATATACACATAGGTGGGCTGTTGATTTCGTGAATTTTACGAAAAGGTACCGGTTTGTACCGGTTACTATTTTAAAAGATGTTTTATTAAAAGTGAGCCACCTATCGTATTTACGTGACTAAAAGAGTGCTAGAGTCTTTCTCGCACTCAAGTTTACTGAATTATTTCTCATGAAAAGTCGTACTGGAGCATTGCTCGTACGAGAAATTTGTGTGTGCACAAAACCGTGCTGAAGCTTCGCTCGCACGAGATTTTAGATATCATGATATGCATAGCGTGGTGCTGGAGCTCCGTAAGCCTGTGACCTGGTGTGGGGCGGGCAGCAGGATGCTCACATAAACGCACTAGACGCGAGTTGACATGCATATAGTCGTGCGGAAGCCTCCTGTAGACTGTGTGTCACAGAGAGTTGAGATGCTCGCACATATACTTTGAGACATGGGTTGGTTATCGACATAGTATTGGGCTGGATAAGACCTACGGCAGGCACCCCCAGACTATGATATGGGCCAAGGAGTACGATGTACCGTGTATGTCACACTGAGTACGCTGTACCGTGCAGTCATGATGACTCTTTGATGTTACTTGATATTCTGGCGGGTAGGACTTGACCCCACCTCCCGTTGCAGTTGTGATACCCCGCACACCGGGATCCGTGTGCCTGGGATCACAGGGACATAGTATGGCCATAGTCCTCGATTTTTCATACAGTAACCTACATGCCTCACATGATATCATACGGTCTGGATAGACCAGGACAAACCCGATGGAGGGGTAGTCCCGATTTGTGTTTTTAAAAGAGATGTGATTTGATGAATCAAGGTATTCTCGAGAGATGGGTTTGACCTTGATGAAGTTTTTATAATGAAGCAAATGAGTTTTAAATGTGATGAATTTATGATGAAACAAATAAGTTTCAAAGTGATGAGTTTATGATGAAACAAATGAGTTTTAATGTGACGAGCATGAGATGTCATACATGATGATTTTCCATGTGTGCTTTATATGTCGATTTTCATGATTTCTTGTATATGATATATATATACATGTGGCATTGTTTTAATCTTACCTCATGCTCCGAAAGTAAACGATTTTTAGATCATGACATTATCAGCACGTAGATAGTATAGTTATCTACCTGCTTACATTATTGCCTTACTGAGCACGTTTCACTCACCCTTTCATTTTCCACCCCACAGGGTACACTCAGTAGAAGAGAGCGACAATAGCTTCGCAATTCGGTTATCCGCTGCTTCTTATCAATATTAGGTATACACATTTGTATAATTTTGTATCTGAACATATAGATGCACAGTACTATATATGATGTAATATTGGGGATGTATTCAGTTTAAATAAATTGAATGGTAAATAGGGGAGAGGTGACTAACACCGAATCATAGCCCAACTGTTTAGTAGTGTAAAGGTTCACGACGAGTAAGGAAATGAAAAAGCGAAAAATTTGTAGGGATTTTTAGGTAATTTGGGTCGTGACAAATTTAATGGTATCAGAGCAGAGTTGGCCTGATATGAGTCGGTGTTAGTGGTTAAGTAAATTACATCCCCATGTACTGTGCATTGTTTAGATTCAATTGTGTATATCAAGATGGAACAGCAGCTAAGATTTTAGCTTCGAGTGCAAGAATCTAGTTTTATAACTGATAGCCGCTATGATAGAGTGGCGAGTACACATGCCCGAGACCGTAGAGATCGGTCTGAGAATCGAATGAGTCATGATATGAGACTCAAGATGAGATAGTGTACGAGGCAGAGGTCGTAGAGGTATACCTGAGTCTGCTAAGTCGTGCTGAGTTGACTCATGAGAATCAGGATGAGATTGAAATAGAGGTTAATGTTGAGCATACCTCTCAGAGTCCGACAGAGTGATCGGATATTATTGAGACACGCTTCGTGAAGTTAGAGCGGAGTGTGGAGATTATTTTGAGGAGCTAATTGCTCAGATTATGAATGAGATCAGAGGGCGTAGCGGAGCATTGGTGGAAACCCGCTCGACCCATCTTAAGTGTTAAACATCCATAGCTAAGATGAGAAATATTTTTGGATGTATTCCGGTGACAGGATATCCCGGACATGATTTAAAGGAAAAATTTATTACACTGCCCAGGAATACTAAATTGATTATGAGTATGAAACTCAGTTATATTCTTGGCAGATATTACCTCGACACTATGAACAGGTGACAGTCGAGATGTCTAAAAGTTCATGAAATGGCTCAACTTTTCAATTTGAGTCCGATTGGCCCGTGAGATATTACCTATATCGAGGCAGTGCGCAGATTTACAGTTGGGTAGATAAGAACATGAATTGCACGCCTCTGAGATTGGGAAAGGTAGTGAGGGCTGAAATAGAGACAAAAAAGAGAATCGAGAAATGACTAAGATGTTAAAATGGGAAAATGGTAATTGGTAAAAGATTTAATTTGACGAGTCATGGAGTAAGATAATTGGTAAGGCCCCAGTGCATCCAATTTTGGCACTCTTGAAGGGCATTGTGATTGGAGGACCTCGACCTGCTACGAAGCAGTGTAACAGTGTAGGATGTGTGGTAGATACCACGCAAGGAGGGTCTGTACCTACACTGTATTGATGAAAATGGCCGTTAAGTACGGTAAGATGGACCATTGCTTTTGATTTGCACAAAGTTGGGCGAGATCGCCCTACAGAAAAGTAAAGAGACAGAGGAAAACTTTGTTGGTATAGTTGCAATGAAAAGGGAGGCCATAGCCGAAAAGAATAAGGAAAGTAGGCTGTTGGACGAAGGCGAGAGGATGTCTTGGACCAGGACACTAGTGATGTTTCATGGATGTGGTGTAAGATATCACACTTGTTATGAATAATGAAGTATATATGTTCATTGATCCTGGTGCCACACATTTATTCATACCGCCTTCATTCGCATATAAGTGAGTAAAAGGCATGAATGCCTACATTATTGGGCATAATATTGATAAATGAGTACCCCAATAGAGGATGATTAATTAACGGAATATGGATATAGAGATTTTAAGTAAAAAAAAAAAAGGGGTGTAACAGTTGAAATTAAAGGAGTAAAGGATTGTAACCACGGAATGAATAATGACAAGAGATTTGTCATGATTGATATACGAAGGAGATGATCTTGGAGATGTGTTTTGATCCTAAATACAAGATGTATTGGAGTAAGAGATATATGCTAGGTAAGGAATACCCTTAATATGCAAAGTAATTGAGGTTAAGCAATTAGTAGCGAATATAAATTATAACCAAGGATAAAGATGGGTATAACCATAACCAGTAATTGTGGTTAAGTCTGAAGGTTAATAAAGGTATTTCAAAATACCTCCCCGCCTGAAGACTTGACAGCGTCTAAAAGTATATATATATAACCTATAACGTGAAATCAATCATTGTAATAACTACCTTTAGCATTAGGATACTTTTACTAAGACGATAAGAATATTAAAATTCGGCAAATCATAAAGGTTAACATAGTAAAATTTAATAAGAGCCGTTAAGATAAGAAAAGGAAATGACGCAGGTTAGTACCTGAAAACGTAAGCGATTTTGAAGGATCTTATACGCTTATGCGTAAATAAGTCAAGGATTGAAATTGTAATCATCATTATTGATGATATGTTGAGTGTAGTTAAAGTCTAAGGCAAATTATAAGCAACAATTGGGAAATGGCTTTGACAAATGGGTTGCTGCGAGTTCTAAAAGGATATACTTGGTTGACACGTTTAACTAAGAAAACGTGGTCTTGAATAAGATGATAAATAAGATGATAGATGTGACATGAGTTTCGATGTAGTGAAGTATGAACTGACCACCGTGATTAATTTCACCATACCCAACAGCTCAAGAGGTTCTCAGTGAGTATGGATACCTCGAAATAATGAAGGAGCTGTGTATTGATGGATAATGGGAAGATAGTCAATTATGGAGTCAGACAACTCCTTGATCACGAAATAAACTATCTGACCCCTGATTTAAAAGTTGGCAACAGTAATTGTACCGAGGATATGGTACTATTATGTACATGGTGAGAAATTTTGGATATGCACTGATTTTGAAAGTCCGAGTATCTGTTTACACAGAAAGAGACGAATATGAGAATACATAGTGGGTTAGAGCTTCTGAGGGATTTTGATTGTGAAAATTGTACCACCCAGGAAAGGCTAATGTGAAGGCTAATGCCTTGAGTATAAATAGCCTCGGGATGGTACCACATATGATGGTCAGGGAGCGTGAGCTGCTAAAGCAGTTGTGAGCCTCAATATTGATGTGATCCCTTCTGATGATGACAGTGATTATGCGACAGCTAGCCTGAGATTAGAACCGGATGAGAGTGCCCGGAGTTGACAGGCTTAGCGAGATGATCGACAGGGTGTCGATAGTGTGGGTCAGATTCAGAAGGGTACAGTGATAGAGTTCACAGAGTATGATAATGATTTACAGAGAGGTTCAGAGACAGTATAAGTGCTCCCCAGGACCACAGTTGATGAGATACTAATATTATCAGAAGCTCACTTTTCGGGATATACAGTGCATACGGAAAGTAATAATAATATGCGAAATCTCGAAAAGGGTATGGGTGGTCAGATGTGAAAAGAGATATTGGAGAGGTTGTGAAAAAGTGCCTAGTATGTCAGCAAAATAAGGTAGAGTATTAAAAGTCTGCAGAGTTATTGCAGCACCTACCTATATCGACACGGCACGGAAAATGAGAACAAGTCTCCATGAATGTCGTGATGGGTTACAGAGGACCCAGGTGAATTACGAGGCTATTTGGATGATAGTCGATAGAGTGACTAAGTCTACCCACCTTTTGGTTATAAAATCCCTAAATACTCAATTGTGTATGAGGATTCAGGTATAAGGAAGATTGTGGAACATTATGTAGCGTTCCAGTGAGCATGATATAATATAGGGATTCCCGCTTCACTTCTTACTTCAGAGAATATTTTTTTAGGAAGCTATGGGAACCCGACTGAGTATTAGCACAGCTTTCCATCCTCAGACAGATGGTCAGTCAGAGAGGACTGTACATGTTTTGGAGGAGAGGATGAAAGCTTGTGCCCTTGATTTTTATGCTCCTGGGATGATCAGTTATTACAAATTGAATTCGTCAATAGTGACAGTTGTCACTTGAGTATCGGGATAACAAGATATGAGACAGTGTATGGCTGTAGGGGTTGTTCGCCAAATTGGATAAGAACAAGTGGGTGACAGATAGAATTATTTCGACCTTAGATAATAAGTCTCTAAGGATGTTTAGTTAAGGATGAGAGATTAAGAACACCTCAAAGCAGATAGACAACTATTGGAATTCACCCTTGGTGAATTAGTATGGTTGAAATGCTTCTTGTCCTAAGAGAATAAGGACATAGCGAACTTTTGGAAGAAGGTAAATTGAGTTTCGCTGGATTGAATATTTTGAGAGATTGGACAAGTGGGAGATAAGACCTGTAGGTTGGCGTGATCACATGAATTAACAGGCACCCACAATATGTCCCAGCTTTTGATGCTTCGAAAATACTATCCAGATCCAGCATAGATGATGGGATATGAGATCCAACAGTTCAGCTTAATGCAAGTATAAGTATATTGAAGAAGTTGATTCGGGCATTAAACAGGAAGGAGAAAGTATTGAGGTTTAAGATGATCTCCCTAATTAAAGTCCTTTGGTAGTAATACACTCCGAAGAAGTCACTTGAGGATGACAGGGTATGATACGATCGATGTACCCGGAGTTGTATATGGACTCATATGACATGGTTCTAATTTGGAGGACCAAATTTCTTAAGTGGGGGAGATTTGTAAGACCCGAAATTAAATCGTAAATTTTATGAGGTAGAAAAATGCTCACAAATTTAAAGGAATGTGATTCGGACTGAAAATAAGGATTCAAATCATAAAATGAATGAATATTCGTGAAGGGAAGTCGGGCTAAATAAATCCCGAACACGTGTAAGGGCAAAACGGTCAAAAGATCGAAAGTCGGGATAAATTCGATAAGAAAATTTAATTTAAAATAAGGATTTAGAATATCTTGATCAATAATGAGGAAATTATATAATTTTGAGTCAAACTGATCAAGATCCGGAATTTTTAAAAATACCGAAAAGTCATCCGGGACGATATCCCGAAAATACGGAGAAATTATACCCGAAAAATGGTTAAAAATATAATAAATAAAATAAATTAAATTAAGTTAAATTGTTTGGAATAAAATATTAATTTTGTAGATATTTTCAGATTTTTTAGACTATTTTAATGAATATTTTAATAATAAAATAAATAGTTAAATAAAATAAAAAAAAAAAAGAGAAAATCTGAAACATGTATCGGGGAGAGAGAAAGTGATTGAAAACGGAGAAGGAGACCGCGCGTGGCCGTCCGACCCACGTCCACCGGCGATCGTCACCCTCCGACGAAGGGCCGAGCAGCAAGAGGAGAGGCCGGCGAGGCTATTGGCGCCGGCGACGCGCGCTAAGGAGGCCGAAAATCGCCGAACGGAGGGAGAGAAGCCCGCGGGGAAAACGGAGTCAGTACCGACGATCCACGGCAGCTGGGGGCGAACGGCGGGTACCAGCGTGATCAGGAGGAGGAGCCGGTCCTTTTGAGACCAGTACCGGCCGGCGAAACCGCCGAAATTCGCCGGATCGGGAGGAGACAGCCGCGGCGGAGAAGGAGGAATTCACCGGCGATGGTCACGTTTCGACCCCAACCGAGGCCCGATTCTGAATGCCCAGGTGTAGCCGAGCCGAACGGCACCGAAATCGCATCGGGAACCGGCCGGACGGCGTCGAAATGAGCAAATGGGGATTGAACCGGTTGAACCGGCCTGGACCGACCAAAACTGAATCGAACCGGACCGAGCTGAACCGGCGGTCTGAACCGGTCTGAACCGGACTGAGCCGGTTCAGCCAAAAAGAGAGGAAAAAAGGAGAAAAAGAGGAAAAGGAAAAAGGGAAAGGATTTTCGGGGATACACCGGACTTCGGGTAAGTCAATACGAGGTCAAAAGTGACCGAATTGATTTTCGAGGAATTTATTTAAATTATATTTAATCGAAAAGTAACCCGAGATTAAATATAATAATTGTGCAGTTCGACGATAAAGCCCGAACGAGAGCCGATTGAGCTCCGATTTTCGTATCCCGCATCATACTGGGTAAGTACATTTTAATTCTGACAATTAGAGTCCTTTAATACAGAGTTTCAATTATTTTACAGAATTTACGGATTAATTCTGTATAAAAGGAATATTAATCGGAATTACAATGTAATTACCGTAAATGGTATACGGGCTATCCAATGAGTTTGGAACGAAGCCCGATAATTATTGGTAAGCTGAATGAGCCCAGTAAACCTGAAGAAGGGATTTAAACAGTATAAACGGGCTGAAAATGGGTCGAGGCCCATTAAAGTGCAATCGGGCCCAATAGGGATAAATGGGCCCAATGATTTAAATTAAGCCCAGAAAGTATTAAATACAATTAAGTTGTATGATATCTGACCTGAGGAATAATTATACGCAGTTTCGGAGGTTTGATTGGGAGCAGATCGGACTGCGCGAAGTGACAACAGTGGAAAAGGAAAGGTCAGACTCGACGAGAATCGAGGTAAGGGAATTTTGTAGGTGCATAGAGATAATTATGCGTATTTTGAGAGGGGATTTACAGGGTTTAGAAATTTCTTAAAGCATCTAGAAATGAAGTAATAATTTTTACGAAAATCGGGGCTTAGATAAATAAAGGAAAAAGACGATTTTGACCCCTAGGAGTAAAATTTACAAAAAGGGTAGTAAGGCAGGTAAATTGCATGATTTCATGTTTTAATGCTTTATATGAATATATTGCTTTGATTTAAGCAAATATACACATAGGTGGGCTGTTGATTTCGTGAATTTTACGGAAAGGTACCGGTTTGTACCGGTTACTATTTTAAAAGATGTTTTATTAAAAGTGAGCCACCTATCGTATTTACGTGACTAAAAGAGTGCTAGAGTCTTTCTCGCACTCAAGTTTACTGAATTATTTCTCATGAGAAGCCGTACTGGAGCATTGCTCGTACGAGAAATTTGTGTGTGCACAAAACCGTGCTGAAGCTTCGCTCGCACGAGATTTTAGATATCATGATATGCATAGCGTGGTGCTGGAGCTCCGTAAGCCTGTGACCTGGTGTGGGGCGGGCAGCAGGATGCTCACATAAACGCACTAGACGCGAGTTGACATGCATATAGTCGTGCAGAAGCCTCCTGTAGACTGTGTGTCACAGAGAGTTGAGATGCTCGCACATATACTTTGAGACATGGGTTGGTTATCGACATAGTATTGGGCTGGATAAGACCTACGGCAGGCACCCAGACTATGATATGGGTCCACGGAGTACGATGTACTGTGTATGTCACACGGAGTACGCTGTACCGTGCAGTCATGATGACTCTTTGATGTTACTTGATATTCTGGCGGGTAGGACTTGACCACACCTCCCGTTGCAGTTGTGATACCCCGCACACCGGGATCCGTGTGCCTGGGATCACAGGGACATAGTATGGCCATAGTCCTCGATTTTTCATACAGTAACCTACATGCCTCACATGATATCATACGGTCTGGATAGACCAGGACAAACCCGATGGAGGGGTAGTCCCGATTTGTGTTTTTAAAAGAGATGTGATTTGATGAATCAAGGTATTCCCGAGAGATGGGTTTGACCTTGATGAAGTTTTTATAATGAAGCAAATGAGTTTTAAATGTGATGAATTTATGATGAAACAAATAAGTTTCAAAGTGATGAGTTTATGATGAAACAAACGAGTTTTAATGTGACGAGCATGAGATGTCATACATGATGATTTTTCATGTGTGCTTTATATGTCGATTTTCATGATTTCTTGTATATGATATATATATACATGTGGCATTGTTTTAATCTTACCTCATGCTCCTAAAGTAAACGATTTTTACATCATGACATTATCAGCACATAGATAGTATAGTTATCTACCTGCTTACATTATTGCCTTACTGAGCACGTTTCGCTCACCCTTTCATTTTCCACCCCACAGGGTACACTCAGTAGAAGAGAGCGACAATAGCTTCGCAATTCGGTTATCCGCTGCTTCTTATCAATATCAGGTATACACATTTGTATAATTTCGTATCTGAACATATAGATGCACAGTACTATATATGATGTAATATTGGGGATGTATTCAGTTTAAATAAATAGAATGGTAAATAGGGGAGAGGTGACTAACACCGAATCATAGCCCAACTGTTTAGTAGTGTAAAGGTTCACGACGAGTAAGGAAATGAAAAAGCGAAAAATTTGTAGGGATTTTTAGGTAATTTGGGTCGTGACAATAGAAATGTGTGGTAAAGGATCCAAGGGAGCACGTTGTCCCGTGAGCGTTAGCCATGGAGTACGATGTGCTGTGATATCTTAGTGATTCTGTGTGAGCTGAAGGGATGGTTGATCCACGTCTCCAAGCATGGTATTCCCTCACACCTGATCAATTTTGCCTGGAATCTAAACTATGGCCATATGTCTTTTATCTGTGTGATATGACATTTTGTTGCTACTGTGTGAGGTGACATATGTCCCTCATACTGTGTGATACAGGGTGATATGATATCCCATACTATGTCTCATGTAAATTGATTTACAAAGTAATTTGCTAAATGCAAAGAAATTTGTAAGTGTGTACTATGTGAAATGAAAAATAAAGCTATGTGGATTTTAAAGATTGAGTTGTGTGATTCTGTGTGATTTAAGAAAGAAATATGCATATACCCATCTAGCAAATTAATGATTTTACAATTGATGGAAGTTATTTTCAAAGAATGCATATGTTTTATAAGGAAAATAAAAGTTTATATTTTAAACATGTAGATAGTGTAGTTATCTACATGCTTTCATATTTTCCTTACTGAGCGTGTTAACTCACCCCCTTATTTTCCTCATTCATAGATCCTATGCAGTAGTGAGTTACTACAGTTATTCCTGCTTTGGTGTTCTCCAGCAGTATAGAGGTATACATTTGTGAGAGAAAAATTTTGTATCTAGTAAATTAATGCAGAGTAAATATATCTTTTATACGAAAGGGATGTATATAAGAGAAACTGATGGAAACGCTTCCGCATATTTAAAAAAGTATAGTTTCTATTTCATTAAATGAATTTAAATTATGAATGGATGAGTTGTGGATATGGAAGTTAACTCACAGCCCAACTGTTAATAGTAAGTGAAGTTATGGGAAGAGGGTCATAATAGAGATTGGTATCAAAGCTGAGTTGGTCTAATGTGAGTCAGTATCCATAGTTAGAAAATTATACATCCCTAAAGTACTGTGCATTTTTTTGATACAATTGTGTATATTAAGCTAAAAATGTGACTGAGATACTTGTTATTGAGTATGCAGGATGTCGGATAGATGACATACTTGTAGAGGAGAGAGTTCGAGCTCTCAGGGGTATAAAGATGAGCTCGAGAGGCGCAATGGGTCCAGTTCTAGTAGAGATCCACCTATTCGTAGTGATGTCGCAAAGGCACGTATAGTGCAGTTACAACGTAGTGTAGACACAATTATGAAGATGTTTACAAAGGCAATGGCCAGATTTGAGGGTAGGTAAGAGAACCGTAATGGTCAGACTGCTGCACCTGAGAGACATGAGCCTACAAAGCATGCATTAAGGCCTCGGGATGCAGAGGTAGAGATTCCTGCACCCCCTCCAATTCAAGATATTCCCCCACCAGTTCAGGATCCTGTAGCTCCACAATAGGTTGGTGGTGAAAGAGATTATGAGTGTGATATAGGAAGATTGAGACAGTTCCGAAAGTTTGGACCACCTTTGTTTAGTGGGGTGAAAGACCCAGTGTTAGCGGAACATTTGATTCGCAGTATGGAGAAGCTCTACAAATTCTTCCATTGCTTTGCCACAGAGAAGGTCACCTTTATGGCTTTTGTATTAGTGGGTGAGACTGAGCATTGGT
Organism: Firmiana major; assembly: GCA_033439115.1. Classification (NCBI taxonomy): domain Eukaryota; kingdom Viridiplantae; phylum Streptophyta; class Magnoliopsida; order Malvales; family Malvaceae; genus Firmiana; species Firmiana major. The sequence continues at coordinate 39,104,820 of CM065909.1, forward strand.
GGATGGCCACATAGCCAAGCTTGAGTGCACGTCACTAGGTGGTGACTTAGGATATATTTCTGGATACCTTTAGGAGGTAGTACATTCCAGCCATTGCTTAGAGGAAGATGTAGATGGAATTTATGACCTTGACTCAGGGGAATCAGATAGTTGATGAGTATGAGTCTGGATTTACATCCCTGGGTAGGTATGACACAATTACCATGAGCTGTCAGGACAAGAAGGTTCAAAAATTTATTGAGGGGTTGAGACCTTCAATCAGAGCTCGATTGGCCCCATTTGACATTACAACCTCTGACGAGGCAATATGCAGAGCTCAACTGTGCGAGTAGGACTATGAGTTGCATGTCTCGAAGTTAAGTAAGTGTGGTAAGGGCAAAGATAGAGACCGAAAGAGGTCAATTAATGATAAAGGATTCAAAAAAGGTCGAAGGTTATTCGGTAAAGGGCAAAAGATTGAGGAAGTACGAGAAAACCCTGAGAAGCCTCCAGTGTATCTAGCTTTACCTCTAGCTTCGAGGGATATAGTTATTAGCAGACCCCGACCTACCACCGAATAGTGCAGGATGTGTGGTAGATATCATAATAGTAAACCATGCCATTTGATGAGGTCTTGTTACAGCCCCACTGAAGGGCAAAGAGCCAGAGAAGGCTGCAGTTAAGACACCTACTCCTAAGAAGAAAGCCATAGCTGAAGAGAAAAGGGAAACAAGTTGTTGGTCGAGAGCGAGTGTTTGCATTGGACCAGGCATCTGCAGAAGCTTCTACGGATGTGATTAAAGGTACCATCCTAGTCTTTGATTTTGAAGCATCAACATTAATTGATCTTGGTGCCACGCATTCATTTATATCGCCTTCATTTACTTGTAAATTGTTTTAACATGTGAAACCTGTACCTCTAGGTAGGATATTGCTTATAAGCACTCTAGTGAGAGCTAATGTAGTAACTGAGTATGCATGTAAAGATTGTAAGTTAAAAGTAGGGGAAAAGGATATGTTTGCCAATCTTATTCTGTTAAACATGAATGATTTCGATCTAATACTAGGAATGGATTGGTTGGCTACAAACCATGTTGTTTTAGACTGTTATGCTAAGACAGTAATGTTTTCCACCCCTGACAAGTATGTTGTAAGATTTGAAAAGTAATGAAAAACGTAGTAAATTATTTCCAAGGATGGATGATTTTACTAACCATTGTGATCATAATATGTTGAAGGTTTTATAGCATATATGGTTGATCTGGATATGGTACACTCAGAATTAGCTGACATCTCAGTGGTTAGAGAATTCTCTGATGTCTTTCCGAAAGAATTACTAGGGTTGCCACCAGATAGAGAAATGGAGTTATGTATTGATTTGGTGCCTGGTACGGAACCAATATCTAAACCACCATATAGAATGGCTCAAGTGGAATTGGAGGAGCTAAAGAAATAGTTGTAAGAGTTGTTAGACAAGAGGTTTATCAGATCGAGCGTATCACATTGGGGAGCACCGATTCTGTTTGTGAAGAAGAAAGATGGAAATCTCTGACTATGTATAGATTATCGATTTTTGAACAAAGCTACCATTAAGATTAAGTATCCCTTTCCATGGATTGATGATCTATTGGATCAGTTACAGGGAGTACAGATCTTTTTGAAGATTGATCTGTGGTCTGGGTATCATCAGTTGAGGATTCGGAGTGGAGATGTACCCAAGAGAGCATTTCAGACCCGTTATGGCCATTATGAATTTCTGGTTATGCCATTTAGGTTGACGAATGCTCCTGTAGTGTTTATGGCATTAATGAATGATGTTTTTAAGCCATACCTGGACCGCTTCGTGATTGTCTTTATAGATGACATATTGGTATATTCAGAGTCTAGGGAAGAGCATGAGCAGCACTTGAGAAGAACAGTGTTCCAGACCCTCCGAGATCAGGAGTTGTATGCTAAACTTAATAAGTGTGATTTCTAGCTGAGTAAGATATTGTTTTTGGGTCATCTAGTCTTGAGAGATGTTGTATCAATAGATCCGTCCAAGATAGAGGCTGTGATACAGTGGGAAAGATCGAAGACGGTTACAAAGATCCATAGTTTTCTAGGTTTAGCAGGTTCTTACTGATGGTTTGTCGAGGGATTCTCTAAGCTAGCTGCTCCGTCGACATGTATCACTCAAAAGAATGTGGTATTTGAGTGGGATGAGAAATGTGAAAAGAGTTTTCATGAGTTGAAACGTAGACTGACCACCGTACCTATTCTCACCATACCCACCAGCTCAGGAGGTTACTTAATGTATACTGATGCCTCGGGATAGGGATTGGGTTGTGTGCTAATGTTGGACGAGAAGATAGTAGCCTATGGATCCAGACAACTTAAGGACCATGAGAGAAACTACCCGACCCATGACTTAGAGTTAGCAGTCTTGGTATTTGCGTTAAAGATTTGGCGCCACTACTTGTACGGTGAGATATTTTAGGTGTTTACAAATCATAAGAGCCTTAGATATCTATTTTCACAGAAAGAGTTAAATATGAGGCAGAGATGGTGGATAGAGCTTCTGAAAGACTATGATTACGAAATATTGTACCATCCAGGAAAGGCTAATGTTGTGGCAGATGCCTTGAGTAGAAAGAGCCTTGCAATGGTATCATATATGATGGTCAGGGAACATGAGTTGCTCGAGCAGTTTTCTCACCTCAAGTTAGATATAGATCCTCTTGATGTTGACGATGACTGTATGATAACTAGCCTGCGAGTGGAACTGGATTTGATTGACCGAATACAATAGGCTCAGCATGCCAATCTACTGTGTGATGATCGTGCAAGTCTGATTCAAAGGGGTGATGTGGCCAATTTCTTACTGAGTGATGATGGCATACTGAGGTTTAGAGGTAGGATTTGAGTTCCCAATGACCTAGAGTTAAAGAGATTGATTTTAACAGAAGCTCATTCATCGAGATATACATTGCATCTGGGGAGTAACAAGATGTATCAGAATCTCCAAAAAGTGTATTGGTGGTCAGGGATGAAAAGAGGTATCATAGAGTTTGTGGCGAAGTGTCTAGTATGCCAGCAAGTGAAGTTATAACATTAAAAGCCTACATGGTTATTGTAGTCTCTGCCTATATCGACTTAGAAATGGGAGCATGTTACCATGGATTTCATCATGGGATTATCGAGGACTAAGAGGAACCATGATGCTATCTGGGTAGTGGTAGACAGATTGACGAAATTCGCCCACTTTCTAGTCATGAAATGCACAAATACTCTGAGTATTTTGGGAGAGTTCTATGTACGGGAGATTGCCAGGCTACATGGTGTTCCAGTGAGCATCGTATCGAATAGGGATTCCCACTTCACTTCTCACTTTCGGGGCTATTTTCAAGAAGTTATGGGAACCCAGTTAAGCTTTAGTACCGCTTTCCACCCTAAACTCAATGGCCAGTCGGAGAGAAGCGCTCAAACGTTAGAGGATATGTTGAGAGCAAGTGTTATGGATTTTAAGGGCTTTTGGGATGATCACCTACCATTAGCTAAATTTTCTTACAACAGCAGTTATCACTCGAGTATTGGGATAGCACTATATGAGGCGTTATATGGTAGAAAGTGTCGTTCCCCTATTGGTTAGGAAGCAGTGGGTGATAGAAAGACTTTCGCTCTTGATTTAGTACAGCAAGCCTCTGAGGTTATCCAATTGATATGTGAGAGATTGAGTACAGCTCAGAGCATACAGAAAAGTTATGCTAACATGAGACGAAGGCCACTAGAGTTCACTGTGGGTGACTCAGTATTCTTGAGAGTTTCTCCCTCGAAAGGGATTATGAGGTTCGGTAAGAAGAGTAAGTTGAGCCCTCGGTATATAGGGTCATTTGAGATATTGAAGTAAGTGGGAGATAAGGCCTATAGGCTAGTATTGCCACCAGAGCTAGTAGGCATTCATAGTGTCTTCCACGTATCAATGCTTCAGAAGTACCATCTAGATCCGACTCATGTGATTCGGTATGAGTAATTGGAGCTTAAGGATGATATGTCGTGTCACGCCCCAGAAATGCGGAAAATATGGCTAATTTAAAACTTTTTACTCATTAATTCACAATTAAGGGTGCATTCCTGTGCAGTGTCATACATCATCATTTTAATTATCATGCCTCAGGATCTCATCATAATATAGTATATATTGTATCATATACATTACTCAATTCCAAGTTAATTAATCCTAATACATCCCACACAATGTTATACATCAAGTGTCTGCAATTATGATAATTGTCTGGGTACATGAAAAGATAAAAGATACCTCAAAATACAATATATGGCTTGGAGCTCAAGTCCTCCACTAGCCACTACTCCGTACGTCGCAGGAAAACCCTTTTCACTTGAAGAGATCTGGGGGGAAAGAAAACAGGGTGAGCTTCTAAATCGCTCAGTAAAGGGGGTAAGAGACTCATTTCATAAACCAAAATGCACATCACAAAATATTTATTTGTATGTGAAAATCATTAATCTCATTAGAAAACCATAGCATGAAAGTACTCAAAACGACATTCTCATGTCTCAAATCATGTGAAAACAAGAAGTAAAAAGGCTCAGTCTAGAGCGATAACAAAGCATGTGACAATAATGCGATAATCGCTTTCTCAATAAACGTGATAAAATCACTGAAATAGTAATGCACGTGGCACAGCCACTAAACACACGTGGTATAGCCACTGATTTAAATTCACACGTGGCATAGCCACTAAACACACGTGGCATAGCCACTGATTTAAATTCATGTGTGGCACAACCACAGAATAGGGTTTCTCACGTGGCAACGGCCACCAATTAGGGTTTCTCACGTGGCAACGGCCACCAAATGGGGTTCTCACGTGGCAACGGCCACCAAATGGGGTACTCACGTGGCAACGGCCACCAAATAGGGTTTCTCACATGGCAACAGCCACCAAATGGTATTTCTCACGTGGCAACGGCCACCAAATTGGGTTTCTCACGTGGCAACGGCCACCAAATGGGGTTCTCACGTGGCAACAGCCACCAAGTATACGTGGCATAGCCACAGAATGGGTTATTCTCACGTTACCAGAACGAAGAAGAATCGGGCTTACATGCTACCAGAGCAATGCCCGGTGTGTACTCAAAACTACACATCTAAGTCTTAATCACATAAGACTAGTTTGCCTTCACGTAGAACTCATAGTGGTTTTTCTCTCATAAAACTCATTTGAAAACCGTTTTGTACTCAACACAAAACATATTGAAACCGAGTCCCAACCGAAAAAACACGCACACATTTCTCAAATCTCAATATTGCCTTAACGTAGAGCCCAGTTATAAACTCATAAAAACATTGGGCTCCAACCGGCTATAAAAATCGTGTGCAACTGTATCACAATACAACACTCAACATACTTGTTTTATAAATCACAATTCATGCTATAATAGTTCGCAAATCACATACACAAATGGTTTAGTTTCCCTTACCTCTTTGCACCTCGTATAGTGCAATCGTTTCCCCCGTATCACGGACTAGCCTCGCATTCCACTCTGGAACTCCCGAGCTGTCCAAACGATGTTAAAACATCAATATTCAACTATCACATCAACCTCAATTCTCAAAATCGAGCATAATTGCTCATAACTCCTCAAATTTCTCAATTCTCATAACTCCACCACAAACCACAATCTCGCTCACAACACCTCAACATTCAATATTTCCTATGCCACAATATCTATGCTAATACACCATATTGTCTAAATCTCCATTTATAGCTCAAAATTCCTAAATTGCTAAATATCATTATCACTCCAACCACATTGTAATGTCATCAATCCCTAATCATTTCTCAGCTATTTCAACACAATGACAACAACCATTATCATCAAAATCATCTCAGATATCAAGATAGAGGTTTAGAAATTACCGAAAACTTGTGGAGAGCTTATCTCTTGCCTCGATTCGATCCGTCTTTCGATTTCCAAGTATGTTGTTCTCCCTTTGATGAGGAACAACTTTCCTTCTTGCCACAACTTCTGATTTGGACGGAAATGGGTGCTTTGGATGAGTGAGAAAGCTAGGTTTCTATGAAAATGAGGGTTGGAAGAGAGAGAAAGTGAGATTACAGGAGAAAAACAGGAGTTCCTTATATAGGCTGAGGGTAGAAGATCGATCTGGCTCTTGATGAGATCGATCTGCATTTGAATTTTTGGGACGATTTGGGGTAATTTATGCCTAGGAGATCGATCTGTCGAGGGGTGAGATCGATCTCTTTATGGCTTTATGAGATCGATCTGCTCCTTGAGGAGATCGATCTTCTCCCAAACAGAATCATTTGGAGATCGATCTCTTCCTCATGAGATCGATCTTCTCTCAAACAGAATCATAAGGAGATCGATCCTCTTCCATTGGAGATCGATCTGCTCCTCAAATTCCTCCTTCCTTGTCATTTTTAACTCACCAGATCTATCTTTCATTCTCCCAGATCGATCTGTCCTCATAACTTCACACTTATTTTAAACACTTAACATATAAATCTCCAATTATCATTCCCCAATTCACTTAGCTCAATAAATTACACTTCAAATATTTATTACATATTTAAAATATGTCCGAAATTCTTAGATCTCACATCCTCCCACCTTAAAAAGAATTTGGTCCTCCAAATTCAACTCAACTAGTCAAATAGCTGGGGGTATTTCTCCTTCATGAGATTCTCTAGTTCCCACGTTGCCTCTTCCATTGAGTGATGTTTCCATAAAACTTTCACTAATGGGATGCTCTTAGTTCTCAGTACCTTCTCTCTTCTATCAAGAATCTGGACGGGTTCCTCAGTGTAGCTCATATCCTCTTGAATGTCCATCTCGTCATACTCTATGACATGAGAAGGGTCCGGGTGGTACTTCCTCAACATAGACGCATGAAAAACATTGTGTATTTTGGACATCTGTGGGGGTAATGCTAATCTGTAAGCTACCTCTCCCACTCTATCAAGAATCTCGAATGGTCCTACGTATCGAGGACTCAATTTCCCTTTCTTCCCAAATCGCATGATACCCTTACTCGGTGATATTTTTAGAAATACTGCATCACCAACCTCAAACTCGAGTGGCCGTCTACGCACATCCACGTAGCTTTTCTGTCTACTTTGTGCAGCCCGTAACCTCTCACATATGAGTTTCACACTATGTACGGCTTGCTCAACAAGCTCAGGAGCATTTATCTTTCTGTCACCGACTTCTTCCCAAGCTACAGGGGATCTACACCTCCTACCATATAGAGCCTCAAAAGGTGTCATTCCAATACTCGCATGATAGCTGTTATTGTATGCAAACTCTGCTAGGGGCAGGTGATCATCCTATGATCCCTTAAAATCCATCGTACACGCCCTCAACATATCCTCCAGGGTCTGAATAGTCCTCTCTGACTGACCATCTGTCTGACGATGATAGGCGGTACTGAAACTCAATCGAGATCCCATGGACTCCTGAAACTGGGTCTAAAATCTAGAAGTAAATCGAGAATCTCTATCAGAAGCAATACTCACTGGAGCCCCATGTAATCTAGCTATCTCGCTGACATACAGCTCAGCTAAGGCATCCACAGTATCTGTGCACTTGATAGCAAGGAAGTGGGCACTCTTGGTCAGTCTATCTACTATAACCCATATAGCGTCATGACCTTTTCGGGTCCTCGGTAAACACATAATAAAGTCCATAGTGACATGCTCCTATTTCCATGTAGGTATAGGTAAGGGCTGTAGTAATCCTCCGGGCTTCCGATGCTCAGCTTTCACTTGCTGGCATACTAAACACCTGGCCACATACTTTGCCACGTCTCGCTTCATACCACTCCACCAATACACCTTTCTCAAGTCTCGGTACATCTTAGTACTCCCTGGGTGCATGGTGTATCACGAGCAGTGGGATTCTCTCAGTATCTGTCTCTTCAGGGTATCATTGTCCGGTACACAAATCCGTCCTCTGAATCTCAACAATCCATCCTCACTAACTATGAGATTTAAACTGCGAACTCTGTTCAGCTTGGCTAATCATATCTATCAATCTCTGATCACTGCGCTGCCCAGTTCTAATCTGATCCATGATCCTGGGCTCTATTCGTAAGCTAGCCACAAATCCAGTCTCTATCTCTTTAACTCTGATCCAAAGTTCGACAAACTGCTCCAGTAAATCCCATTCCCTGATCATCATAGCAGATATCATACTCTTCCTGCTCAGGGCATCAGCAACCACATTCGTCTTGCCCGGATGATATAGAATCTCGCAGTAATAATCCTTAAGGAGTTCCATCCATCTACTTTGTCTCATGTTTAACTCTTTCTGATCAAAGAGATATCTCAAACTCTTGTGATCAGTGAAGATCTGGAATCTTTCCCCATATAAGTAGTGTCGCCAAATCTTCAAAGCAAATACCACAACGGCTAACTCCAAATCATGCGTAGGGTAATTCCGCTCATGGTCTTTCAGCTGTCGCGATCCATATGCGACCACTCTTCCGTGCTGCATAAGCACACACCCCAATCCTTGATGAGATGCATCACTATGCATCGAGAATCCTCCTGATCCCTCAGGAATAGTTAACACAGGTGCCGCTGTCAACCTCCTCTTTAATTCCTGAAAACTGAGCTCACACTGATCAGTCCATATAAATGGAGTCTCTTTGGGCGTGAGCTTAGTCAAAGGGGCGGCAATCCGGGAAAATCCTTCCACAAATCTTCTGTAATACCCTGCCAAACCAAGGAAGCTTCGTACCTCAGTAACTGTCCTCGGTCTCTCCCAATTAAGCACAGCCTCCACCTTGCTTGGGTCCACTGATACTCCTTCCTCTGAGACTATATGACCAAGGAAAGCTATCCGATCCAGCCAAAACTCACACTTACTAAGCTTTCCATACAATTGCTTATCTCGGAGTATCTGTAGTACTAACCATAAATGCAGTGCATGCTCCTCATACGACCGAGAGTACACCAGGATATCATCAATAAAGACTATCACAAATTTATCCAGATAGTCTCTGAACACCTCGTTCATCAATCTCATAAATGCTGCAGGGACGTTCGTCAATCCAAAGGACATCACCAGAAATTCGTAATGGCCATACCTTGTCCTGAAGGCCGTCTTTGGAATATCTTCTTCCTTGATCCTCAATTGGTGATAGCCCGATCTCAAATCAATCTTAGAAAAGACTGATGCCCCTCTCAGCTGATCAAGTAGATCATCAATCCTGGGCAATGGGTATTTATTCTTCACCCTGGCTTTATTCAACAACCGATAGTCTACGCATAATCTGAGACTACCATCCTTCTTCTTGACAAATAAAATCGGTGCTCCCCACGGTGAAACACTGGGCCTAATAAACCCTTGATCCAATAACTCCTGTAGTTGTTTTTTCAATTCCTCAAGTTCCACTAATGCCATCCTGTAGGGAGGTTTAGAGATCGGCTGAGTATCTGGTACCAAATCAATGGTAAACTCTAGCTCTCTCTCTGGTGGTAAACCTGGCAATTCATCTGGGAAAACATCCAGAAATTCACACACCACAGGTATATCCTCAATCCTCGGATGTTCCCACTCATCATCTGAGATGAGTGTCACATAACCTTCACATGAACAATCATATTTAATATTCTCCAAAATAATATCAAAATTCTCAAATTACTTACTAGAATTCCACATATTCATTTCCTCAATATCTCAATCGTACACTGTAAGGTTCAGGTAGGGAGAAAGTTACAACTTAGTGTAGCAGTCTAAACTCGCTCGATTGGTTGCCAGCCAATCCATCCCCAAAATTACATCAAACCTATGTATATTCAGCATGATTAGATCTGCTAACATCACTCTATCTCCCACCTTTATCTCACATCCTCTACAGATTAACTCAGTTCTCTGGGATTCACGCATAGGGGTATTTGCATGTAGTATATATTCTAGAGGTTCAAACTTCAAGTTTAATCTACATGCAAAGTGCTCAGAAATAAACGAATGCGTGGATCCTGAATCAATCAACACATGAGCCTTATGATTATAGACAGAGAGTGTACCTCTTATAATTTCTGCAGAAGTGTCAGCGGTTTCCTTATCTAGGGCAAACACACGTCCCTGGGTAACAGGTCTCTTTCCTTTCTCTGCAGCAGTGGCCCGTCTCAGGGGATTCACTCTCTGAGGCTGTTGTCTAGTGGGCTCCAATACATGTGGTTTCTGAGGTTGAGGGCAATCCTTCACCATGTGACCCATGTCTCCACATCTAAAACATCCATGGATCGACCCAGTATAACTTCCCTCATGCATTCGGCCACAATTTCTGCAAAACCTTGTCTCTGGCCTGACATCTCGAGGGGTCTCTCTAATGTTAGGGTACCCTCTGGGTCTCTCTAATCTGCCCTTCTGTACCTCAATCCTTCCTCTTCTGAAGGAACCTCTCCGAGCCTCTGTTTGGAAAATCGCTGGCCTCTTGCTCTTATCTCTATTCACCGCTCTGAGCTCATTCTGGGATTGTACCATTTCAATTCCTGTTTCAATCTCTTGTGCTCATCTCAGAGCATCTCCAAACTCAGTAATACATAGTCCTATCAATCTATCTCTGATGATGGGCTTTAATCCATACACAAATTTCTCTGTGCGGAGCTCTTCATTCTTAAAGGTCTCTGGGTCATATCTCAATAGCACTGTGAATTGGCTCTCATAGTCATCCACAGACATGTCACCCTGTACCAAACTCAAAAACTCGGCCTGTTTCTTTCTCTGGGCGGCTCGTGGTACATATTGGGTCCTAAAGGCTGTCTGAAGCTTCCCAACCAATCACATCCTGGCGGGACATCAAAATACCTTGGGTAGTACCCCACCAATCTCGAGCTCTCCCTTTCAACATATACATACTCATACTGACCCTCTCAGCATCGGTGCACCCCAGATAATCAAATATAATTCCCAACTCCGTCAGCCACTCCTCAGCCTCTGTAGGATCCTTCTTTCCCTTAAATGCGGGCGGATTCATCTTCAAAAAATCCTTCAGTCGGACCATACTTCTATCATCAGGCTGAGTGACGGGAGGTATTGGGGGTATGGGAGGTCCTTGTGGTGGTGTAGGAGTAGTACCCGAGGCATTAACTCTAAAGTGTTGCGCGAATAACGTTGCCATCTGCTCAAAACCTTGCCTCACATCAGTCTCAATCCGATTAAATCGAGAGTTAGGACTCTCTGGTTGTGGGACAGGTGGCGGAGGGGACTCTGCCTGCCTCCTCGAACGACCTCGTCGTCCACTCATTCTCTATCTTAACTCGTCTCCTGTGCGTACATATCAAAATCGATTGAAATCTCAATCCTCAATTTCAGTTCATGACCAGACTATTACAGACACTTGGGATGTATTCTATTTCACTTAATCGACACTGACAGTACTAGACACCCTAAGCTCTGATACCAAGAAAACTCTGTCACGCCCCGAAAACGCGGAAAATAAGGCTAATTTAAAACTTTTTACTCATTAATTCACAATTAAGGGTGCATTCCTGTGTAGTGTCATACATCATCATTTTAATTATCATGCCTCAGGATCTCATCATAATATAGTATATATTGTATCATATACATTACTCAATTCCAAGTTAATTAATCCTAATACATCTCACACAATGTTATACATCAAGTGTCTGCAATTATGATAATTGTCTGGGTACATGAAAAGATAAAAGATACCTTAAAATACAATATATGGCCTGGAGCTCAAGTCCTCCACTAGCCACTACTCCGTACGTCGCAGGAAAACCCTTTTCACTTGAAGAGATCTGGGGGGAAAGAAAACAGGGTGAGCTTCTAAATCGCTCAGTATAGGGGGTAAGGGACTCATTTCATAAACCAAAATGCACATCACAAAATATTTATTTGTATTTGAAACTCATTAATCTCATTGGAAAACCGTAGCATGAAAGTACTCAAAATGACATTCTTATGTCTCAAATCATGTGAAAACATGAAGTAAAAAGGCTCAGTCTAGAGCGATAACAAAGCATGTGAAAATAATGCGATAATCGCTTTCTCAATAAACATGATAAGATCACTGAAATAGTAATGCACGTGGCACAACCACTAAACACACGTGGCATAGCCTCTGATTTAAATTCACACGTGGCATAGCCACTAAACACACGTGGCATAGCCACTGATTTAAATTCACGTGTGGCACAGCCACAGAATAGGGTTTCTCACGCGGCAACGACCACCAATTAGGGTTTCTCACGTGACAACGGCCACCAAATAGGGTTCTCACGTGGCAACGGCCACCAAATAGGGTTTCTCATGTGGCAACGACCACCAAATAGCGTTTCTCACGTGGCAACGGCCACCAAATAGGGTTTCTCACGTGGCAACGGCCACCAAATGGGGTTCTCACGTGGTAACGGCCACCAAGTATACATGGCATAGCCACAGAATGAGTTATTCTCACGTTACCAGAACGGAGAAGAATCGGGCTTACATGCTACCAGAGCAATGCCCGGTGTGTACTCAAAACTACACACCTAAGTCTTAATCACATAAGACTAGTTTGCCTTCACGTAGAACTCATAGTGGTTTTTCTCTCATAAAACTCATTTGAAAACCGTTTTGTACTCAACACAAAACATATTGAAACCGAGTCCCAACCGGTAAAACACGCACACATTTCTCAAATCTCAATATTGCCTTAACGTAGAGCCCAGTTATAAACTCATAAAAACATTGGGCTCCAACCGGCTATAAAAATCGTGTGCAATTGTATCACAACATAACACTCAACATGCTTGTTTTATAAATCACAACTAATGCTATAATAGTTCACAAATCACATGCACAAATGGTTTAGTTTCCCTTACCTCTTTGCACCTCGTATAGTGCAATCGTTTCCCCCCGTATCACGGACTAGCCTCGCATTCCACTCTGGAACTCCCGAGCTGTCCAAACGATGTTAAAACATCAATATTCAACTATCACATCAACCTCAATTCTCAAAATCGAGCATAATTGCTCATAACTCCTTAAATTTCTCAATTCTCATAACTCCACCACAAACCACAATCTCGCTCACAACACCTCAACATTCTATATTTCCTATGCCACAATATCTATGCTAATACACCACATTGTCTAAATCTCCATTTATAGCTCAAAATTCCTAAATTGCTAAATATCATTATCACTCCAACCACATTGTAATTTCATCAATCCCTAATCATTTCTCAGCTATTTCAACACAATGACAACAGCCATTATCATCAAAATCATCTCAGATATCAAGATCGAGGTTTAGAAATTACCCAAAACTTGTGGAGAGCTTATCTCTTGCCTCGATTCGATCCGTCTTTTGATTTTCAAGTATGTTGTTCTCCCTTTGATGAGGAACAACTTTCCTTCTTGCCACAACTTCTGATTTGGATGGAAATGGGTGCTTTGGATGAGTGAGAAAGCTAGGTTTCGATGAAAATGGGGGTTGGAAGTGAGAGAAAGTGAGATTGCAGGAGAAAAACAGGAGTTCCTTATATAGGCTGAGGGTAGGAGATCGATCTGGCTCTTGATGAGATCGATCTGCATTTGAATTTTTGGGACGATTTGGGGCAATTTATGCCTAGGAGATCGATCTGTCGAGGGGTGAGATCGATCTCTTTATGGCTTTATGAGATCGATCTGCTCCTTGAGGAGATCGATCTTCTCCCAAACAGAATCATTTGGAGATCGATCTCTTCCTCATGAGATCGATCTTCTCTCAAACAGAATCATAAGGAGATAGATCATCTTCCATTGGAGATCGATCTACTCCTCAAATTCCTCCTTCCTTGTCATTTTTAACTCACCAGATCGATCTCTCATTCTCCCAGATCGTTCTGTCCTCATAACTTCACACTTATTTAAAACACTTAACATATAAATCTCCAATTATCATTCCCCAATTCACTTAGCTCAATAAATTACACTTCAAATTCTTATTACATATTTAAAATATGTCCGAAATTCTTAGATCTCACATCCTCCCCACCTTAAAAAGAATTTTGTCCTCCAAATTCAACTCAACTAGTCAAATAGCTGGGGGTATTTCTCCTTCATGAGATTCTCTAGTTCCCACGTTGCCTCTTCCATTGAGTGATGTTTCCATAAAACTTTCACTAATGGGATGCTCTTAGTTCTCAGTACCTTCTCTCTTCTATCAAGAATCTGGACGGGTTCCTCAGTGTAGCTCATATCCTCTTGAATGTCTATCTCATCATACTCTATGACATGAGAAGGGTCCGGGTGGTACTTCCTCAATATAGACACATGAAAAACATTGTGTATTCTGGACATCTATGGGGGTAATGCTAATCTGTAAGATACCTCTCCCACTCTCTCAAGAATCTCGAATGGTCCTATGTATCGAGGACTCAATTTCCCTTTCTTCCCAAATCGCATGATACCCTTACTCGGTGATATTTTCAGAAATACTGCATCACCAACCTCAAACTCAAGTGGCCGTCTACGCACATCCGCGTAGCTTTTCTGTCTACTTTGTGCAGCCCGTAACCTCTCACATATAAGTTTCACACTATGTACGGCTTGCTCAACAAGCTCGGGAGCATTTATCTTTCGGTCACCGACTTCTTCCCAAGCTACAGGGGATCTACACCTCCTACCATATAGAGCCTCAAAAGGTGCCATTCCAATACTCGCATGATAGCTGTTATTGTATGCAAACTCTGCTAGGGGCAGGTGATCATCCCATGATCCCTTAAAATCCATCGTACACGCCCTCAACATATCCTCCAGGGTCTGAATAGTCCTCTCTGACTGACCATCTGTCTGAGGATGATAGGCGGTACTGAAACTCAATCGAGATCCCATGGACTCCTAAAACTGGGTCTAAAATCTAGAAGTAAATCGAGAATCTCTATCAGAAGTAATACTCACTGGAGCCCCATGTAATCTAGCTATCTCGCTGACATACAGCTCAGCTAAGGCATCCACAGTATCTGTGCTCTTAATGGCAAGGAAGTGGGCACTCTTGGTCAGTCTATCCACTATAACCCATATAGCGTCACGACCTCTACGGGTCCTCGGTAAACCCATAATAAAGTCCATAGTGACATGCTCCCATTTCCATGTAGGTACAGGTAAGGGCTGTAGTAATCCTCTGGGCTTTCGATGCTCAGCTTTCACTTGCTAGCATACTAAACACCTGGCCACATACTCTGCCACGTCTCGCTTCATACCACTTCACCAATACACCTTTCTCAAGTCTCGGTACATCTTAGTACTCCCTGGGTACATGGTGTATCACGAGCAGTGGGATTCTCTCAGTATCTGTCTCTTCAGGGTATCATCGTCCGGTACACAAATCCGTCCTCTGAATCTCAACAATCCATCCTCACTGACTATGAGATCCAACTGCGAACTCTGTTCAGCTTGGCTAATCATATCTATCAATCTCTGATCACTGCGCTGCCCAGTTCTAATCTGATCCATGATCCTGGGCTCTATTCGTAAGCTAGCCATAAATCCAGTCTCTATCTCTTTAACTCTGATTTGAAGTTCGACAAACTGCTCCAGTAAATCCCATTCCCTGATCATCATAGCAGATATCATACTCTTCCTGCTCAGGGCATCAGCAACCACATTCGCCTTGCCCGGATGATATAGAATCTCGCAGTCAAAATCCTTAAGGAGTTCCATCCATCTACTTGTCTCATGTTTAACTCTTTCTGGTCAAAGAGATATCTCAAACTCTTGTGATCAGTGAAGATCTGGAATCTTTCCCCATATAAGTAGTGTCGCCAGATCTTCAAAGCAAATACCACAGCGGCTAACTCCAAATCATGCGTGGGGTAATTCCGCTCATGGTCTTTCAGTTGTCGCGATCCATATGCGACCACTCTTCCGTGCTGCATAAGCACACACCCCAATCTTTGATGAGATGCATCACTATACACCGAGAATCCTCCTGATCCCTCAGGAATAGTTAACACAGGTGCCGCTGTCAACCTCCTCTTTAATTCCTAAAAACTGAGCTCATACTGATCAGTCCATATAAATGGAGTCTCTTTGCGCGTGAGCTTAGTCAAAGGGGCGACAATCTGGGAAAATCCTTCCACAAATCTTCTGTAATACCCTGCCAAACCAAGGAAGCTTCGTACCTCAGTAACTGTCCTCAGTCTCTCCCAATTAAGCACAGCCTCCACCTTGCTTAGGTCCACTGATACTCCTTCCTCTGAGACTATATGACCAAGGAAAGCTATCTGATCCAGCCGAAACTCACACTTACTAAGCTTTTCATATAATTGCTTATCAGATTTGAGAGAGATTCCTTTGAGCAAAGTTGTTCCTTGTGAGGAAGGGAACAACATAGTCAAAGATTGGAAGCTGAAACTTTGGATTGAAGGAGAAAAGAGATTTTCCCCCAATTTGGCAAAAAGAGGAAAAAGTCAAGCTAGGTAAGATTTCAATACACCATCTTCTAGTATGTTAATCTAGACATTTTGATGAGTTGAATGGTGTATATAATGTTGGCTGAAATGTTCATGTACATGCTTAAAAAACTATGACCTAATATGGGCTTAGTGAGAGAAAGTTGAAATGGCATGGAGTTAATGATGGCTTAAGCATGTAGAGATGTTAGTGAGCATGTATATATAATTCTAAGGTAGTTTTGTGAAATACATATGTTGGAATAGATGATGATTGAAAATGGGCGTAAGAGGTATTGGATGAAATACCATAGAGAATGAAAAATGATAAACTTAAGGCATTGTGAGAATAATGCCAGCTTAATGTGAATCAATAGACCTAAAGAGTCTAATAGATTTTCGAGAAGCGAATAAAACATTTGAAATGTAATTGAGAGAGAGTAAAGTCCAATAAGATGTAACAAGGCTAAATTATTGTAAAATGGATTAATGCATTGATTAGAATATCATGGAAGTGAGAATTAAGTATATTACGATATATTGACATGAGAAGAAAATACTTGCAGCTCCTGGAGATATAATTAGAGCCGATAAGACCTGACCACAAGCATTGGGAATCAAGGAAAGTGATTCAAGTGCGATTCGAGGTAAGGGATTTATGCGAGCTATTAGAGATTGCTATACTTATATTTCTTACCTGCTGTATGCAACTAAATACTATAGAGTATTGAGATATTGAAATAGCTATTGAAAAACTAAGTATGAGAATAAGCTTATATGCATGAATTGCATGATTTCAATGTTCTTGTTGTGAAAAGATGTTTTGTAAATGTTTCAAGAAATAGTAATAATAGACTATCTCCTAATTTAGTTATTTTCCATTAAACGTATTTAACGAGTGATTGAATGGAGATTGTCCTCTCACTTATACTTAGTGAATGAAGCCATCTATTTCTTTTCTGTGTGAACTTGTGCTAGAGCCAAAGTGGTTATGGTAGATTTACCAGCCTTGCTCCTACAACATTTTAAAAGGGTTTTGATAAAAGCAAAAGGTGCTAGAGCTGAGTGAAGCTGTGTGATCCACTCGAGAGCTCGCACTAGATTTGAGAATCATGCTACAGTGATTGAGTACTGCTAAGTGATCTTACTCTGACTATGCTCGCATGTGACCCCCTAGATTTAAAGTGGTTATAAGCAAAATCGTGCTAGAGGAGTCAGGTATGCTGTGTGATCTTACGCTGAGTTGCTCGCACGTGGTTGTATGGACTTTACTATGTGATAAGAAAAATCGTGCTAGAGGCCTTAGGTATGTTGTGTGATCTTACGCTGAGTTGCTTGCACGAGGTTTTATAAGCTTTTTATGTGATGAGACAAAACCGTGTTGGAGTCGTCATGTATTGCAGAGTGATCTTGCACAGACCTGCTCGTACGTGATTTTGAGACAATAGAAATAGGTGATAGAGGATCCACGGGAGCACGCTGTACCGTGATCATTAGCCATGGAGTATGATGTGTCATGATATCTTAGTGATTCTGTGTGAGCTAAAGGGATGGTTGATCCTCTTCCCTAAGCATGGGATTCCCGCACACCTGATCAGTGTTTCCTGCAATCCAAACTATGGCCATAAATCTTTTATCTGTGTGATATGACATTTTGTCGCTACTATGTGAGGTGACATATGTCCCCTCTGTTGTGTGATACTGGGTGATATGATATCCTATACTATGTCTCATGTAAATTGATTTACTAAGTAATTTGCTAAGTCTAAAGAAATTTATAAGTGTGTACTGTGTGAAATGAAAAATGAAGCTATGTGGATTTTAAAGATTAAGCTGTGTGATTCTGTGTGATTTGAGATAGAAATATGCATATACCCATCTAGCGAATTAATGATTTTGCAATTGATGGAAGCTATTTTCAAAGAATGCATATGTTTTATAAGGAAAATAAATGTTTATATTTTAAACATGTAGATAGTGTATTTATCTACCTGCTTTCATAGTTTCCTTACTGAGCGTGTTAGCTCACCCCCTTATTTTCCTCCTTCACAAATCCTACGCAGTAGTGAGTTACTGTAGTTGTTCCTGCTTCTGTGTTATTCAGTTCTCCAGCAGTACAAAGGTATACACTTATGTGAGAAAAAATTTGTATCCTGTAAATTAGTGCACGGTAAAGCTATCTTTTGTACGAAAGGGGTGTATATAATAAAAACTGATGTAAACACTTTCGCATATTTATAAAAGTACAGTTTCTAGTGCATTAAATGAATTTAAATTATGAATGGATGAGATGTGGATATGGATGTTGACTCACAGCCCAACTGTTAATAGTAAGTTAAGTCACGGGAAGAGGGTCGTGAAATAAAATGATGGCCAAGAAGAAGAAATATATGAATGGTCAACTAAAAGTGGTAAAGAATGGCCTAACATCCATAAAGGATGTTAACAAGTTTTTTAAGGATAAAGAAGCTAAGTCCTGTGAAGTGACCACTACATCTATAGTTTTAGTGGATGGGATTTAGAGGATCCTATATGTTCAAGGAGAGGTGAGTGGATTTATCCTTGATGTCTTTAAGGAGATGATGTGAAAAGGAGATTTTGTAAAAATCATTTTAAGAATGCCATTACACTTCACGGGGCACTAATTACTAGGGCACCATCCACTATGAGAAGCTTTTCACTGAAGAAGATTTGTGCCAATCCCATACCACATGAGCCTAACTGGTTACTACTATACGACTTCCTGATAACCTGCCGAGGACTATATACTCAGCCCAGCTTCAGTTGACTTGCTTTATTTTCTCTTTTTTATTTTTAATTTTTTTACAGTTTTTTTTCTAATTTGATACTTAATTTTTTTTTTTTTTGTAGATGCATTTGGTAGCCACACCCTAATATTGAGCTTTATGGTATTCATCTAGATGATAAAGGAGTTTTTTGGTCAGAGCTTCATTTTGTTATATTCATTTGCATACTAATGATACTGTGCACTTTAAGTTTGAGAGAGGGATTAACTTGAACACTTTACAAAAAGTTTTGTGTAAAATTGAAAAATCTTTCAACTTTTTGAAAATTTTAGCTTAAATGTTTTTATTTGAGGTGATTTTGTACTTAGCATGTTTTAGTTTCTCATGAACTTATTGATTTTGTATGATTCTTATTGATAAGAAGCATGATTGTTATGAAAGCATGAGTTAATTCCTTGAATTTTTCTTTACTCTAATTATGAGTTTCTCATTTTATGCACATGTCATGTTTTAGATTTGTATGTTCATTTAGAAAAAAAACTTATATGGACATAAGATTGCATTTATTCATTTGATATTGTGCATAACATTCTAGAATTTGTTTGATCTTTTCTCGAGGTAAAATATTAGATTATACTTGATTATAGAAGTGATTTAGGCCATCCTTAGATGGTTTGAGCCTTTCTAGCCATGTTTGTACATATTTTATCCCTAATCACCACTCTGGGCTAAATAAGCTTTACTCTGGATATATATACCTTCATGATTTTCCTTAGTCTAAGCACTTTTTCCTATCCTTTACCTCGAAAGCATGTAATTTTAGTAGGATATATTGAGAGTTTTGTACATGTGGGTTGTGGGTGATAATGAAAAAGAAAATGAAAAAAGAAAAAAGAAAAAAGAAACAAAGGAGAAAAGAAAAGAAATGTAAATAACTAAATGAAAAAAAATACAAAAATAAATAAAAGATTTTAGTAAAAATAAATAAGTTTTGGGGGGAATAATTAAGAGTTCTAACATTATTTGATCCTAATATGTAATGCATGTCTAATGATTTTTTATCCTAAATCGATTTTATCATATTTTAGCCCTAGCCTTACATTACAAGCTTAATGAAGTCTTATTGATCCTTGATTAAGTTTGTCTAAATTAGTGAAGAGAGATGTGAAAAGCAAACTTAGGGGAATGATCACTTGTCAGTAACTTTGCATCCTTTTGTTTGCATAATCTGATCCAGGTGGTGTACTTTGAAGTGGCTTTGATTTTCTCACACACACAAGGGTTTCAATTTGGGTTTAGACTTATGATTGGTTTAGACTGAGTGCTTAAATAACATTTGTAATTTTTTTGATTTGGGATTTATAATTTATCTTTATGGATATGTTAGGAGAATAAGCATCTTGGATATTTTATTACTTCCACTCTGATTTTGTTTACTCTTGTTTGGCTTAAGGACAAGCAATAGTTCAAGTTTAAAGGTATGATAACTCTGTCATATAGAGTTATTTATGTGTTTATTTTCCTTGATTGTTGCTTAATTCTTTTGTACTCTAATTTGATTAATTTTCTCTAATTGTGCAAATCAATAAATTTTAGAAGAAATTGGGTTAATTTGATGGCATTTGAGTTCACCATGTAAAATGAGATTGATTGTACTAGAAAACAACTTCCATAACAACAAACTATCTGTTACTACAACTTACTCATTGCCACCAAGCTTGCCACATGTCTTTATTTCATTCACTAATGATGATGACAAGTTTTTACAAGGACTTTATGTGAAACCCAAAAATTTCCATTTTATTATTTATTTGGAAGTTAGAAGGTAATTAAGATACTCAGAATAATATTATGCAAGCCCAAAATAACCGAAACACTCGAGTTAGTGGCACAGAGCTCGGGGTATAAAAATCGAGGTAAGGTTTTAAATTCAAGAATTTCTCAAGGATTACATGTATAGGTATGTTGTGGTGGTTAGAATGTGAAACTAAGGTATTGAAGTGAAAAGTTAGTGAAAACTCGGATTAGCACTAAACCGAGCAATTTGGCATAGTAATGAAATAAATTCAAAATAAATTCTATAAATTCATAAAATTCTGAGGCCATAGGAAATTAGTATAAGACATAATTGACTTAGGGAATTAAAATTAAGTGAAAATCTTGAGGTTTCGGTGATCAATTTAATTTTTAAAGTAAACTGAAAACCTTAAGGAATTTTAATCAGTAATGACTAAATCGGGCAAAATGAGCTCAAACGGGAAACTTTTCTTAAACAAGTGGGCCCCAAATTTTTATGGAACATACTAGGGACTTATTATAACTCATAAGAAGTGGAAATTTGGAAGAAATTGGGCTGAAAATATTTTTATGGATTATACAAAAATAGGGCTGCAGGCTGCCCTAGCCCAGAAATCTGTTGACCCAACAAGAATGCTACATTTGAAGACCTTCCAGAAGGTATTTGAATGAGATATTTTCCAAAATAAACGGTCATTTCATACTCTTTCTGGAAAGGTAAAATAAGCCCTGAACCGACCTAAACTCAGCAACTTATCCTTCAGCCTTAAACAAGCGCATTTGCTAGGTGAAAAGTTTGTAAGAAGAACAAGGGTAGAATCTGCCCAGTTTCTAGGTAAGAGAGAAACTTAAATTCTTAAGTTCTTAGCTTGTTTTTAAGCTTGTTTTTGAAGATTCTAAGTTGTATACATGTTGATCGACAGTTGAGAATCATTGCGAGAGCAAGAATAAGTGGTCAAAGTTGGCCAACCAACGTGAGAAGTTGATGAAAGATGATGATCTGGATGTAAGTTGTTGTTGGTTGTTATTGGATGATTTTTGCTTAAATAATATTTGAGGAAAAATTTTCTAGGAGCATGTATAGGTTCAGCCAGCTCTTGGTTGTTTGGGTAAGGATGAAATTTGGTTGAGTTTGATGTTGTAAAATGTTAAATTAATACCAAAAAAGTCTAATTAATAGCCCAATTCAGTGGAAAATTGAAAGGTGCGGGAATCGACAATTTGAGATGTTGACTAATGTTAATTAGAGACTTGAATAAGTGTTTAGGTAGTTTAGTTTATAAATTTGAAGTTAAAAGAACAAAAATTATCGAACATATCTTAAACCAACACTTTAATTTGTAAAATCGAGAAAGTACGAAATATGACTGAAAAGGGTCCATTGGCCACGTTAAGTTATAAATGTATAAGAACATGAAATAAGGGTTATTTGGATACTAATTGGGTTGTTTGTAGTACCTCGAGGTATCACACCCAAATTACCTAAAAATCAGAGTAAATTTTTCGCTTTTTCATTTATTATTTAATTCTTACCTTTCTCTCCTCGTGACCATCCTACAAACAGTTGGGCTATGATTCGATGTTAGTCACCTCTTACATATTTCCCATTCCATTTCCATATTCACATTCATATATCAGAGTTTACCATCCTTTGACTTCAATTAAATACATACACAATGGTATTTATAACTCTACATCCCCGACATCATATCTGTTTACACTGTGCATTACATATTTAGATACAAAATTATACAAATGTGTATACCTGTCTCTCGATGGGAAGCAGCGAATACCAAGATGCAAGTCCTCAGCCGCTTACTAATTACTGTGAGTGCTCTGAAAAGATGGGAAAATAAGGGGGTGAGCAAACCACACGCTCAGTAAGGCAATTATGCAAGTAAGTAGATAGCTCCATTATCTACATGCTCATAATGTCATGCCCTTAAATCCATTTCCTTTCAATAAAATCTCAAGCACAAAATCATGCATATATCCAAGACATAGTTTATCAAAACTATTTGTGCATATATAATTAATGTAATTCATGCGTCAATAGCATTTTATGTGACGTCATTAAATCATACTTAACATGAATTTAATCAAAATCATGCATTGTTTTATGCGATATAAAACAAATCGTGAGATACAATCATTTCATGAATTTATCATTAAAACATGGAAAACACATCATGCTACTGCACTTAAATCATTTCATAAAAATGTAGAATAAAATAACCCCTTTCGGGTCAATTATCTCATAAATAAATCTCAATTTCATAAAACGATTCGTTATAAAATTCTGTTATAAAATCACCCTGCTTTTAGGGTCACATCTTATAAAATCCTCTGAAAATCTATCATCATATTATAAATCATATCATAGTGAAAAATCACAAAATCGGGGGCCTGACCCCTCCCTCGGGTCTACCCTGGTCTATCGACCAATAGTTATATCATGTAAGACATGTAGGTGACTATTAGTAACAACATAGGACTATGGCCATAACCTCGTGATCCCTGACAACATGGTACCTAATGTGTGGGGTATCATACCTAAAACGGGAGGTGGGTCATCCTACCCGCCAGAACAGGATAACACCAGGATTACGAGGGCAAGGCTTAGTGCCTCGTGGCTAATGCCACTCCAATAATCCCCACGGTACAACGTACTCCACGTGACATACACGGTACAACGTACTCTGTGAACCCAAGCTCAATCAGGGGTGCCTGTAATAGGTCTTATCCACCTATATCATCTCTGTCTCAGCACTGTGACACACAGTCTACAAGAGTCTCCAACACGGCTATATGCATGTCATATAAATTCCTGTGCGAGCGAAGCTCTAGCACGGCTCCATGCATATTCATGATATCAAAAAATCTCATGCAAGCGAAGCTCTAGCACGGTTTCATAAAAATCAGTAAAATCCAAGTACGAGCAGCACTCCAGTACGACTTAAACTGATTATAAATTCAAGTAAAATCCACGTACGAGCAATGCTCAGGTACTGATATGTATAAAAACTCAGTGAAAACCTCATACGAGAAAAACTCCAGTACGACTTTAAAATAAATTATAAAACATATAAAACTTCGTGCGAGCAAGCTCCAGCACAAATGACTGCTCAAGTAAATCAAATCTCGTGCGAGTTACACTCCAACACGGCTTTATGCATAATTAAATCAAATCTCATGCGAGTTACACTCCAGTACGGCTTTTATGTAATTATCATATCAAAACTGGATGCGAGCTAAGCTCCAGCATCTCTCATGCATGTCAAATCATAAAAACTAGTGTGAGCAATCACTCCAGCACCATTTTATGCATATCAGTCAAAACATGTAAAAACATGTCAAAATAGAGTGCGAGCTAGGCTCCAGCACTTCTCATGCATTTCACAAGAATAAAAATTAGTGCGAGCAACCGCTCTAGCACATTTCACGCATATGATGTCACACAAGTCGGTGCGAGAAACCGCTCAAGCACATTTATGCATACTCACAAACGCAGATATAGTGCGAACTATATGTCAGCAATATCTGTTTCCATATAAACTTGATAGTTGGCCCATTTTCCAAAGAAATTTCATTTTAAATACCAATAACACTTACGTAGTGTTATTTTGGGAAACTTATGCAATTATTGGCCAATCTACCGGTTTGCTTTGTTTAAAACCAATAAAATTCCTTAAACTAGAAATTTCCTTAAATCATGCATTTCATGCATGTCATGCTTTTCACCATCCTTAGGTGAACTTCCCTCAATAGGGGTAAAATAGTCTTTTCACCTATTTCGAGCCTTGATGTCATTTAAACCACTTTTAGGATCATTATACAATAATAGTGTATACATACATAATCAGTGTATACAAAAACTATTAAAATACGCGTAGCTACCTCTAGCTACTCACACAATTCCCTTACCTCATTTTTTCTGTAGAGTTTGACCTTTCCACTGATGACTCGTCACGCAATCCGATTTGCTCCGAATCAAATCTCCGAAACTGCGGATACATATTCATCAGGTCAAATACAATACAATTTAATTGTATTTCATATTTTCTGGGTTTAATTTAAATCATTGGGCCCGTTTACCCATATTTGGCCCAATTGCACCATAATGGGCCTTAATCGACCTTAAGCCCATTTACCACACTTTATCGAGGTCTATTGGGCTCATTGGGCCCATCAGTATTTATTTAGCCTCGTTCTAAATTCTCGGATATTTCAATTTAGTATTTACGATAATTTATTCAAATTTCCAAAATTTAATTCATTTATGCGAAAATTAAATCTGTAATTTATCAACATGCATACCGATGCAAATTGTCGTAAATAAAGGTTACTTACCCGAGATTCCATGATAGTATGCAAATCGAGGCTGTCTTGAGCTCTTGGTTGATGTCAATTGTCGAGCTACACAATTAAATATTTTTTCAGGTAAATTTTCAGTCGGATATTAATCAAATTAGATATTCTAAAATTTAAATCGGTCAATTCGACCGCTTACCGACTTACCCGTAGCTCGATTGCATCACTTTTTTCCAATTTTTCCTCTTTTTCTTTTTCCTTTTTTCTTCATTTTTCCTTCTCTTTTTGGCTGAAACGGTTTGGTCCGGTTCAACCCGGTTCAGACCGATGGTTCAGTCTGGTTCAACCGGTTCAGGCATCCTTTGGTCCTTTCGACGCCGTTCGGTCGGTTCCCGGCATGATTCTGACACCAATCGGCACACCACGGCCTGGGCGTTCATTATCGGGTCTCGGCTGGAGTCAAAACGGTGCCATCGCCAGCAAATCAAGGCTTCTCTCCCGCGGCCCTCACTCCGTCGATCTGGCGTTTTTCAACGACCTCACCGCGCGTCGCGGCCGCTGGGGAGTCGCTCGGTGTTGGGCTCTCTTCACCGGCCCTCGCCGACCCCTTAGCCTCATCGGTGGTGGCTCGCCGGTGAAGGATCCTTGGTTCGGCTAGTTTCCGGTTGTTTCGTTTCTATTTCCTTTTTCCAATCGCGTTTTTTCGCAAATTTCAATTTTTTTTATTTATAATATATTTTTATTATTATTTTAATCATTATTATAATATTAAAATCCCAAAATATCTAAAAAAATTATATTTAATTCATTTAATCAATAAATGAATTTCTCGGTATTATTTCGTATTTTCGGTATATTTTTCGATTATTTTTGGGATAATTTCCCGATGTGAAAATTTTGATTTATTTCAATAAATTCATATCTTGATCAATTTAACCCGAAATTTAATTATTTCTTCGTTATACATTTCTCATTCCATTATTTTTAATTAAATATTCTTATCGAATTTATACCGGCTTTCGATCTTTTGATCGTTTTGCCCTTCACGTGTTTCAAAAATTCCATTTCAGTCCTTTTGTTTTTTTAAATGCACTAGAAAATTTTTATTCATTCCTTTTTGCTCTTATGATAAAAATCGGGTGTTACAATCTCCCCCACTTAAGAAATTTGGTCCTCCAAATTAGAACCAAGTCAAATGAGTCCATAAACAACTCTGGTTACGACTATCATATTACATACTGTCATTCTCAAGTGACTTTTTTTTCGGAGTCTAATACTACCAACATACTTAACTAGGGAGATCATCTTAAACCTCAACACTTTCTCCTTCCAGTTTAATACCTGAATCGATTCTCTAATCATACGTTATACTTACTTTCATTGAGCTAAGCTGTTGGAGCTCATATCTGATCACATATATCGAGTCTGGATAATATTTCTTAAGCATCAAAAGATAGGACACATTGTGGATGTCTGCTAATTCAGGTGGTAACGCCAACCTATAGGCAGTATCTCCCACTTGTCCAATCTCTCAAATGATTCAATCTAATGAAAATCAATTTGCCTTCTTTCCGAAGGACAAGTAAGTTCCAATAGTACTAATTCACCCTCGGTGAATTACAATGGTTTCTGTCTCTTGTCAACATAGCCTTTCTGTTTGCTCTGAGGTGTTCTTAATCTCTCATAAATCAACTAAACATTCTCAGGGGTTTGTCTTACCAATTCAAAAACAATTCTCTATCAGTCACCCACTTCCTCTTATCCAAGTCGGGAAAAAATTCCCTATGGCCATACAATGACTCATAAAATGTCATCCTGATACTCAAGTGACAACTGTCATTATTGGCGAATTCGATTAGTAACAACTAATCATCCCAGGAGCTCATAAAATCAATGGCACACGCTCTCATCATATCCTCCAGAACCTGTACAGTCCTCTCTGACTGACCATCTATATGAGGACGAAAAGTTATGCTAACACACAATCGGGTTCCCATAGCTTCCTGAAAACGTTCCCAGAAGTGGAAAGTGAAGCGGGAATTCCTATCTGATATCCTGCTCCCTAGAACGCTGCATAATATTCTACAATTTTCCATACACATAAATCCGCCTACACACTTAGAGTCTATGGGGATTTCATAACCAGAAGGTGGGTAAACTTAGTCAATCTATCGACTATCACCCAGATAGCCTCGTGATTCATCCGGGTTCTCTGTAACCCATCACGAAATTCATGATAACTTGTTCCCATTTTCGTGTCAATATAGGTAGAGGCTGCAATAACCTGTAAACTTTTAGTACTCTACCTTAATCTGTTGACATACGACACTTTGCTACAACTCTACAATATCACTTTTCAAACTTGACCACCAATACCTCTTTCAGAGATTTTAATATATTTATTACTTCTCGGATGCACTGTATATCTCGAAAAATGAGCTTCTGACAATTACACTATCTCATCATTGTGGTCTTGGGAGCACTTATACTGTCTTTGAACCTCTGTAAGTCATCATCACTCACTATGAACTCTGTCACTCTACCGTTCTGAATCTGACCCACACTATCGACACCATGCCGATCATCACACTAAGCCTGGCAAATCCAGTCACTCAAATCTGGTTCTAGCCTCAGGCTAGCTGTCACAAAATCACCGTCATCATCAGAAGGGATTTACATCACTACTGAGGCTCACAACTGCTCTAGCAGCTCACGCTCCTTAACCATCATATGTAATACCATCCCGAGGCTCTTTCTGTTCAAGGCATCAGCCATTACATTAGCCTTTCTTGGGTGGTGTAATGTTCACAATAATATCTCTTAAAAGCTCTAATCCTCTTGGTTATCTCATATTCTACTCTTTCTGTGAAAACAAATACTCGGGGCTTTTACGATCAGTGCATACTCGAAATTTCTTACCATTTAAGTGGTGGCGCCATACCTTCAGTGTAAACGCTACAGTTGCCAACTCTAAATCATGGGTCGGATAGTTTCTTTGATGGTCCTTGAACTATTTGGATCTATAAACAACTATCTTCCTATTTTACATCAATACACAGCCCAATCCTTACATACTGAAACCTCTTGAGCTGTTGGTTATAGTGAGATTACTTATGGTGGTCAGTTCATTACTTCAATATACCAAAACTCAATGAAGCCATTTACATACTTATCATACCACTGGCATACAATCTTTTTTCGAATGAGATGTGTCAACTGAGCAGCCCATTTCGAGAAACTCTTAACAACTCATCTTTAAGACAAATTCCAATTGCTACTCATGCTCTTTTCTGGACTTCAAATACATCAAAATATCATCGCTAAAGATGAAAACCAATCGGTCTAGGTAAGGTTTAAATACCTCATCGTAGTTGAGTTCCACTAAATATTTCAATCACCCATATTCTCGACCTATGTACGCATAAATGTAAATCGTCATTTTGAAATCACTTCCGTTCAAAATTCTAACCCCCGCGTCTTTTCCTTTTTCTTATATTAGCGGCTTTTATAAAATTTTAAATTTTTAAACCTTCATGATTACTCGAATTCTATATTTCTTTATCGTACCAGTAAAGGTACCAAAATTTTAAGTGTATATATATTACGACTGTCGATTTCAATTTATAGTTTATGTGTGCGCTTCTAAATGCTATCAAATCTTCAGGCGGGGAGTATTTTGAAATACCTTTATTAACCCTCAGACTTGACCACATGGACTGGTTGTAGATATATCCACCCCTTATACTTGGTCGCTATCCATATTCACTACATATCGCTTAATCCAAATTACTTTACATATCAAAGATATTCTTACCTTGCATATGCCTTTTATTCCAATATATCTCGTATGCAGGATCTATCACATCTCAAAGCTTATCTCCTTTCATATATCACTTATAACAAACTCTTTCATTACTTGTTAAACTTACAATCTCTATACCCATATTCAGTTAGTGAAAATTAGCTAACTATCATCATCTTACCTAAGGGTACAGGCTTCACATCTTTCACTAGCTTATAAGCAACTGAAGGCGGTATGAATATATACGTGGCACCAGGATCAATGAAAATAATTAATTCATTATTTACAACCAGTGTGGTATCTTCCACCACATCAGATGAAACATCAATAGTGTCCTGGTCCAAGGCATACACTCGCCCTCATCCAACATCTTATTTCCGTGGTAACTATCACACATCCTACACTGCCTACACGGTTACACTGCTCTCATTGCTTCGGAGCATGTCGAGGTCCTCAAATCACAATACCCCTCATAAGTGTTGAAATTAGATACACTAGGGTTTTTACCAAACATCTTACCCCGTGACTTATCAACTCTAATATTTTACCAAACGACCTTTTTCCCGTTCTGACATCTCTATCATTCTCTATTCTCTTTTTGTCTCTATTTCGACCCTTACTACCTTTTCCCAAACTCAGAGGAGTGCAACTCATGATCTTATTAACACAACTGTAGTTTGCGCATTGCCTCAGCATAGGTAGTGATATCTAAAGGCCCAATTGGACTCCAATTGACAATCTGAGCCCTTCAATGAACTTTCAAACATCTCGACTCTCACTTTTCATAGTGTCGGAGTCAAATCTGCCCAGGAATATAAACTGAGTTACATACTCGTCAATTAACCAGTTCCTCTGGGTCAGAGTAAAGAATTTTATCTATAATTTCCTTTATGTAGTGTCCAAGATATTCTATCACCAGAATACATCTAGAATTATTTCCCATGTCCATTCTGGATGTCTAACTCTTAAGATGGGTCGAGCGGACTTCCACCAATGCTCCGACTCGCCCTCAATCTCATACATACTCTAAGTAATTAGCTCTCAAAATATTCTTCACACTTCGCTCCAACCTCGCGAAGCGTGTCTCAATACTGTCCGGTCTCTCTATCGGACTCTGTTCAATCTCTATCAGACTCTGTGGGGCATACTCAATACCAGCCTCCATGTCAATCTCATCTTGAGTCTCAGGTGGTGACTCAGTATGACTCTTAAGCCTACCTCTATGGCCTCGAGCTCATGTACTCACCTCTCAACCATAGCGACTATCAGTTAATGCATCTTTTCTCGCATTTAAAAACAAATTCTTAGCTCCACTTCCATCTCGATTTACACAATTGTATCTAAACAATGCATAGTACATGGGGATGTAAACTTCCTTAACCACTAACACTGACTAATATTAGGCCAACTTAAGCTCTGATACCATTAAACCTGTCACGACCCAAATTACCTAAATATCAGAGTAAATTTTTTATTTTTTCATTTATTATTTAATTCTTACCTTTCTCTCCTCGTGACCATCATACAAACAGTTGGGCTATGATTCGGTGTTAGTCACCTCTTACCTATTTCCCATTCCATTTCCATATTCACATTCATATATCAGAGTTTACTATCCTTTGAGTTCAATTAAATACATACACAATGGTATTTATAACTCTACATCCCCGACATCATATCTGTTTACAGTACTGTGCATTACATATTTAGATACAAAATTATACAAATGTGTATACCTGTCTCTCGATGGGAAGCAGCGAATACAAAGATACAAGTCCTCAGCCGCTTACTAATTACTGTGAGTGCTCTGAAAAGATGGGAAAATAAGGGGGTGAGCAAACCACACGCTCAGTAAGGCAATTATGGAAGTAAGTGGATAGCTCCATTATCTACATGCTCATAATGCCATGCCCTTAAATCCATTTCCTTTCATTAAAATCTCAAGCACAAAATCATGCATATATCCATGACATAGTTTATCAAAACTATTTGTGCATATATAATTAATGTAATTCATGCATCAATAGCATTTTATGTGACATCATTAAATCATACTTAACATGAATTTAATCAAAATCATGCATTGTTTCATGCGATATAAAACAAATCGTGAGATACAATCATTTCATGAATTTATCATTAAAGCATAGAAAACACATAATGCTACTGCACTTAAATCATTTCATAAAAATGTAGAATAAAATAACCCCTTTCGGGTCAATTATCTCATAAATAAATCTCAATTTCATAAAACGATTCGTTATAAAATTCTGTTATAAAATCACCCTGCTTTTAGGGTCACATCTTATAAAATCCTCTGAAAATCTATCATCATATTATAAAATCATATCATAGTGAAAAATCACAAAATCGGGGGCCTGACCCCTCCCTTGGGTCTACCCTGGTCTATCAACCAATAGTTATATCATGTGAGACATGTAGGTGACTATCCGTAACAACATAGGACTATGGCCATAACCTCGTGATCCCTGGCAACATGGTACCTAGTGTGCAGGGTATCACACCTGAAACGGGAGGTGGGTCATCCTACCCGCCAGAATAGCATAACACTAAGATTGCGAGGCAAGGCTTGGTGCCTCGTGGCTAATTCCACTCCACTCTAACAATCCCCTCGGTGCAGCGTACTCCGCGTGACATATACGGTACAACGTACTCCATGAACTAAGCTCAATCAGGGGTGCCTGTAATAGGTCTTATCCACCCATATCATCTTTGTCTCAATATACACGTGTGAGCGTATCATCTCACTGTGACACATAGTCTACAAGAGGCTCCAACACGGCTATATGCATGTCATATAAACCTCTGTGAGAGCGAAGCTCTAGCACGGCTCCATGCATATGTATGATATCAAAAAATCTCGTGCGAACGAAGCTCTAGCACAATTTCATAAAAATCAGTAAAACTCGCGTACGAGCAGTGCTCCAGTACGACTTAAACTGATTATAAATTCAAGTAAAATCCACATACGAGTAATGCTCAGGTACGGATATGTATAAAAACTCAGTGAAAACCTCGTACGAGAAAAACTCCAGTACGACTTTAAAATGAATTATGAAACCATATAAAACTTCGTACGAGCGAGCTCCAGCACAAATGAATTCTCAAGTAAATCAAATCTCATGTTAGTTACACTCAAACACGGCTTTATGCATAATTAAATCAAATCTCATGCGAGTTACAGTCCAGCATGGCTTTTAGGCAATTATCATATCAAAACTGGATGCGAGCTAAGCTCCAGCATCTGTCATGCATGTCAAATCATAAAAACTAGTACGAAGAATCACTTGTCACGACCCAAATTACCTAAAAATTCCTACAAATTTTTCACTTTTTTTCATTTCCTCACCCGTCGTGAACAGTTACACTACTAAACAGTTGGTCTATGATTCGTTGTTAGTAACCTCTCACCTATTTACCATTCCATTTTCATATTCACATTCACATATCAATTTATTTAAACAAAATACATCCCCAATATTAAATCCATATACAGTACTGTGCATCTATATGTTCAGATACAAAAATTATATAAATGTGTATACCTGATCTTAATAAGAAGCAGCGAAAATGACTACTGTCGTTCTCCTCTACTGAATATACCCTGTGGGGTGGAAAATGAAAGGGTGAGCGAAACGTGCTCAGTAAGGCAATAATGTAAGCAGGTAGATAACTATACTATCTACGTGCTGATAATGTCATGATGTAAAAATCGTTTACTTTCTGAGCATGAGGTAAGATTAAAACAATGCCACATGTATGTACATATCATATACAAGAAATCATGAAATCGACATATTAAGCACACATGGAAAATCATCATGTATGACATCTCATGCTCGTCACATTAAAACTCATTTATTTCATCATAAACTCTTCACTTTAAAACACATTTGTTTAATCACAAAACTCATCACTTTGAAACTTATTTGTTTCATCATAAATTCATCACATTTAATACTCATTTGTTTCATTATAAAACAACTTCATCAAGGTTAAACCCATCTCTCGGGAATACCTTGATTCATCAAATCACATCTCTTTTAAAAACACAAATCGGGACTACACCTCCATCGGGTTTGTCCTGGTCTATCCAGACCGTATGATATCATGTGAGGCATGTA
This sequence comes from Firmiana major, assembly GCA_033439115.1. Lineage (NCBI taxonomy): Eukaryota > Viridiplantae > Streptophyta > Magnoliopsida > Malvales > Malvaceae > Firmiana > Firmiana major. The sequence goes on from CM065909.1 coordinate 39,138,025, forward strand.
GGTTACTGTATGAAAAATTGAGGACTATGGCCATACTTTGTCCCTGTGATCCCAGGCTACACGGATCCCGATGTGCGGGGCATCACAACTTCAACGGGAGGTGGGGTCAAGTCCTACCCGCCAGAATATCAAGTAACATCATAGAGTCATCATGACTGCATGGTACAGCGTACTCCGTGTGACATACACGGTACATCGTACTCCGTGGACCCATATCATAGTCTGGGGGTGCCTGCCGTAGGTCTTATCCACCCCAATACTATGTCGATAACCAACCCATGTCTCAAAGTATGCGTGCGAGCATCTCAACTCTCTGTGACACATAGTCTACAGGAGGCTTCCGCACGACTATATGCATGTCAATTCGCTTCTAGTGCGAGCGAAGCTCCAGCACCACGCTATGCATATTATGATATCTAAAATCTCGGCGAGCGAAGCTCCAGCACGGTTTTGTGCACACACAAATTTCTCGTACGAGCAATGCTCCAGTACTGCTTTTCATGAGAATAAATCAGTAAACTTGAGTGCGAGTAAGACTCTAGCACTCTTTTTATTCATGTACATACGATAGGTGGCTAAATCTTGACAAAACATCTTTTAAAATAGTAATCGATACAAACCGGTACCCTTTCGTATATTTCACGAAATCAATAGCCAACCTATGTGCATATTTGCTTAAATCAAAGTAATATAATCATATAAAATATCAAAACATGAAAATCATGTAATTTATCTGCCTTACTACCCTTTTTGTAAATTTTACTCTCAGGGGCAAAATCGTCATTTTTCCTTATTTACCTATGCCCCGATTTTTGCAAAAATCATTATTTCGTTTCTAGATAGTTTAATAAATTCTAGACCCTGTAAATCCTCTCAAAAATACGTATAGGTATCTCTATATACCTACAAAATTCCCTTACCTCGATTTTCCTGTCGAATCTGACATTTTCTCTGATGTCACGTCGCGCAGTCCGATCTGCTCTTAATCCAATGTCCGGAACTGCGTATAAATGTTTCTCAGGTCAGATATTATACAATTTAATTGTATTTAATACTTTCTGGGCTTAATTTAAATCATTGGACCCATTTACCCCTATTGGGCCCGATTGCACCTTAATGAGCCTTACTCGGCCTTAAGCCCGTTTTCCACTTAATTTTCACATTATCGAGGCCTATTGGGCTCATTGGGCCCACCAACAATTTATTGGGCCTCGTTCTAACTCTCGAATAGTTAAATTTATTATTTACGACAATTTATCTAATTTTCCATAATTTAATTCAATTTATGCGGAGTTTAAATTCATATCACGCATAAAGATGTAAATTGTCGTAAATAAGGGTCACTTACCCGAGATTCCATGATAGTACGAAATTCGAGGCTGTCTCGAGTTCTCGGTTGATGCCAATCGTCGAGCTACATAATTTCACAATTTTTTCAGGTAAGTTTTTCAGCCCAAAATTAATTAAATTAAATACTCCGAAATTTAAATCGGGTCAATTTCGACCACTACTGACTTACCCGTAGCTCGATTACATCGTCGGGATTTTTCCCCAATTTTTCCCTTTTTCTTTTTCCCTTTTTCTTCCGTTTTCCTTCTCTTTTTGGCTGAACCGGTTCAGTCCGGTTCAGACCGCCGGTTCAGCTCGGTCCGGTTCGATTCAGTTTGGCCGGTTCAGCCGGTTCAATCCCCATTTGGTCATTCCGGCACCGTCCGGCCGGTTCCCGATGCCTCACCACCGTCGTTCGACTCGTCTGCACCTAGGCATCCAAGATCGGGCCTCGGCTGGGGTCGAAACGCAGCCATCGTCGGTGAATTTTTTTCCTTCTCCCCCGCGGCTGCCACCTCCCGATCCGACGGATTCCGACGGTTTTGCCGGCCAATACCCATCTCAAAAGAACCAACTCCTCTTCCCGATCACGCCAGTGCCCGCCATTCGTGCCCAGCTGCCGTGGATCGCCGGGACCGACGACGTTTTCCCCGCGGGCTTTTCTTCCTCCGTTCGGCGATTTTCGGCCTCCTTAGCGCGCGTTGCCGGCGCCAATAGCTTCGCCGGCCGCTCTTCTTCCTGTCCGACTGTTTGTCGGGGCCGTCGGTGCCCGGTGGCCGTCGGTCGGACGAGCCACGCGCGGTAGCTTCCTCGGTTTCTCTGTTTCTTCTCTCTCCCCGATAACATTTCCAGATTCCTTTTGTTTTTTTTTTCTTTTTTTCTTTTTTTTCAATTCTTTAATTTATTTATTTATTTATTTATTTATTTTTATTATTTATTTTAATTATTACACTATTAATTAAAATAATCTAAATTATTCAACAAATATCTACCAAAAATATTATTTTATTCTAAATTCATTTATTCAATTTTATTTAATTTATTTAATTTATTTTAACCCTTTTTCGGGTATAATTTCTTCGTATTTTCGGGATATTGTTCCGAATGACTTTTCGATATATTTTTTGATTATTTTCGGGATTATTTTTCCAAACTAAAAATCCCGATTAATTCCGATTAATTCCCATAAATTAATATCTTGATCAATTTAACCCAATATAAATTTATTTCACCTTTATTGACCAAGATTTCTCAATCCGTTATTTTTAATTAAATTTCCTCATCGAAATTATACCGACTTTCGGTCTTTTGACCATTTGCCCTTATACGTGTTCGGGATTAATTCAGTCAAACTTTCCTTCACGAACACTCATTCATTTTATGATTTGAATCCTTATTTTCAGTCCGAATCACATTCCTTTAAATTTGTGAACATTTTTCTACCTCATAAAATTTACGATTTAATTTCGGGTCTTATAAATCTCCCCCACTTAAAGAATTTGGTCCTCCAAATTAGAACCAAGTCATATGAGTCCATAGACTACTCCGGGTTCATCAATCGTATCATACTTCTTTAATTCTCATGTGACCTTTTTTCGGAGTGTATTACTACCAAAGGACTTTAATTAGGGAGATCGTCTTAAACCTCAATACTTTCTCTTTCCTGTTTAATGCCCGAATTAACTTATCAATATACTTATATTTTCATTAAACTGAACTTTTGGAGTTCATATTCGATTACCTATGCTGGATCTAGATAGTATTGCCGAAGCATCAAAAACTGAAACACATTGTGGGTGCCTGTTAATTCAGGTGATAACACCAACTTACAGGTCTTATCTCCCACTTGTCCAATCTCTCAAAAGATTCAATCCAGCGAAACTCAACTTACCTTCTTCCAGAAACTCACTATGTCCTTATTCTCTTAGGACAAGTAACTTTCAACCATACTAATTCACCAAGGGTGAATTCCAATACTTGTCTATCTGCTCTGAGGTGTTCTTAATCTCTCTTAACTAAACATCCTCAAAGACTTATTATCCAAAGTCGAAAATAATTCTATCTGTCACCCACCTATTTTATCCAATTTGGGGAAACAACCCCTACGACCATACACTGTCTCATATTTGTTATCCCGATACTCAAGTGGCAACTGTCACTATTGGCGAATTCGATTTGTAATAACTGATCATCCCAGGAGCATAAAAATCAAGGGCACACGCTTTCATCGGATCCTCCAGAACTTGTACAGTCCTCTCTGACTGACCATCTGTCTGAGGACGAAAAGCTGTGCTAATACTCAGTCAGGTTCCCATAGCTTCCTGAAAAATATTCCCTGAAGTAGAAAGTGAAGCGGGAATCCCTATATAATACAATGCTCATTGGAAAGCTACATAATGTTTCACAATCTTCCTTATACATAAATCCTCATATACACTCTGAGTATTTGGGGATTTCATAACCAAAAGGTGGGTAGACTTAGTCAACTTAGCGACTATCATCCAAATAGCCTCGTAATTCACTTGGGTTCTCTGTAACCCATCATAAAATTCATGGAGACTTGCTTCCATTTCCGTGCCGTGTCGATATAGGTAGAGGCTGCAATAACCCTGCAGACTTTTAATACTCTACCTTATTCTGCTGACATACTAGGCACTTTTCCACAATCTCTACCATATCTCTTTTCCACATCTGACCACCAATACCCTTTTCGAGATTTCAATATATTTTTATTACTTTCCGTATGCACTGTATATCCCGAAGAGTGAGCTTCTGACAATATTACTATCTCATCAACTGTGGTCCTGGGGAGCACTCATACTGTCTCGAAATCCTCAGTAACTCATTATCACCCACTGTGAACTCTATCACTGTACCCTTCTGAATCTGACCCACACTATCGACACCCTGCCGATCATCACGCTAAGCCTGGCAAATCTGGGCACTCTCATCCGGTTCTAGTCTCAGGCTAGCTGTCATACAATCACTGTTATCATCAGAAGGGATCGCATCAATACTGAGGTCGACAACTGCTCTAGCAGCTTACGCTCCCTGACCATCATATGTAGTACCATCCCGAGGCTCTTTATACTCAAGGCATCAGCCGTCACATTAGCCTTTCCTGGGTGGTACAATTTTCACAATCAAAATCTCTCAGAAGCTCTAATCCACTATGTATTCTCATATTCGCCTCTTTCTGTGAAAAACAGATACTCGGGGCTTTATGATCAGTGCATATCCAAAATTTCTCATCGTGTACCTAGTAGTACCATATCCTCAGTACAAGTACTATCGTTGCCAACTTAAAATCATGAGTCAGATAGTTTATTTCATGATCAAGGAGTTGTCTGACTCCATAATTGACTATTTTTCCATTATACATCAATACACAGCTCCTTCATTGTTTTGAGGTATCCATACTCACTGAGAACCTCTTGAGCTATTGGGTATGGTGAAATTAATCACGGTGGTCAGTTCATACTTCACTACACCGAAATTCATGTCACATCTATCATCTTATTTATCATCTCATTCAAAGACCACGTTTTCTTAGTTAAACATGTCAACCAAGTAGACCATATTGAGAACTCGCAACAACCCATTTATAAAAGCAATTTTCCAATTATTGCTTACAATTTACCCTAGACTTTAACTACACCCAACATATCATCGATAATGATGATTACAAATTGGTCCAATCCTTGACTTATTTACGCATAAGCGTATAAGATCCTACAAAATCGCTTATGTTTTCAGGTACTAACCTGCGTCATTTCCTTTTCTTATCTTAACGGCTCTTATTAAATTTTACTATGTTAACCTTTATGATTTGTCGAATTTTAATATTCTTATCGTCTTAGTAAAGGTATCCTAATGCTAAAGGTATTTATTACGACGATCGATTTCACGTTATAGGTTATATATATATATATATACTTTTAGACGCTGTCAAGTCTTCAGGCGGGGAGGTATTTTGAAATACCTTTATTAAACCTCAGACTTGACCACAATTACTTTACATATCGGTCCATGTGGTCACAATTCATATCGCTACTAATTGCTTAAATCCCAATTTACTTCACGTATCACATATATTCTTACCTTGCATACGTCTCTTACTCCAATACATCTTGTATTCAGGATCTATCTTATCTTAAAGATTATCTCCTTCCGTATATCCCTCATGACAAAACTCTTTCATTATTCATTCCGTGAGTATAATCCTTTACTCCTTTAATTTCAACTGTTGCACCCTTTTTTTTTCACTTGTCAACACTTACAGTATACTTTTCAGTGATGTTTTCACTCCTGTTTTCAACTTAAAATCTCTATATCCATATTCTGTTTATTAATCCTCCTCTATTGGGGTACTCATTTATCAGTATTGTGCCCAATGATGTAGACATTCATGCCTTTTACTCACTTATATGCAAATGTAGGCGGTATGAATAAATGTGTGGCACCAGGATCAATGAACATATGTACTTCATTATTCATAACAAGTGTGGTATCTTACACCACATCCATGAAACATCAATAGTGTCCTGGTCCAAGACATCCTCTCGCCTTCGTCCAACAGCCTACTTTCCTTTTTCCTTTCGGCTATGGCCTCCCTTTTTGTTGCAGCTATACCAACGAAGTTTTTCTCTGTCTCTTTACTTTTCTGTGGGGCGATCTTGCCCAACTCTGTGCAATCAAAATCAATGGTCCGTCTTACCACACTTAACGGCCATTTTCATCAATACAGTGTAGGTATAGACCCTCTTTCCGTGGTATCTACCACACATCCCACACTGCTTACAATGCTTACACTGCTACACTGCTTCGTAGCAGGTCGGGGTCCTCCAATCACAATGCCCCTCAAGAGTGCCCAAAATTGGATGCATTGGGGCCTTACCAATTATCTTACTCCATGACTCGTCAAATTAAATCTTTTACCAACTGGTCTCTTTCCCGTTCTGACATCTCTGTCATTCTCTATTCTCTTCTGTCTCTATTTCGGCCCTTACTACCTTTCCCAATCTCAGAGGCGTGCAACACATGATATTATTGCAACTGTATTCTGCGCACTGCCTCGACATAGATAGTGAGCCAATCGGACTCTAATCGACAATCTGAGCATTCCATGAACTTTTGGGCTTTCCGACTCTCACTGCCCATAATATCGAGTTCATACTTGCCCAGTGATATAATCTGAGATTCATACTCATCAATCAACCAATACCTCTGGGTCAGTGTAAAAAATTTTACTTGTAATTTTTCTTAAATAGTGTCCGGGATATTCTGTCACCGGAATACATCCATAATTATTCTTCACGTCGACTCTGGACGTCTAACTATTCAGATAGGTCGAGCGAACTTCCACCAATATTTCGCCTCAACTCTTTAACATAAACGTATTTAAAAGTCACTTTCTCGGTCGACATACACCGAAAAATCCATAGCACTTTGCTATCTCATACACCCAGTCCTCAACAACTATAAGTTTCTTTACTTCGCTATTTATCGGAGGGATGTGAAAATCTCTATAGTCTGAGGCATCTGTTTAGGCTTCACCCTGCCTATCCTCAACTACTTGCAATAGACTGAGTAAACAAGTCTGAAATATTTTCTACACTCCACTCCATCCACTTGGAGCGTGTCTCAATACTGTTTGGTCTCTTTATAGGACCCTATGGAGTATGCTCAACATCAGCCTCCACCTCACTCTCATCTTGAGTCTCATGTGACAACTCATTCGACTCTCATGCCTATCTTTACGGCCTCGAGCATGTGTACTCGCCTCTCTACCATAGCGGCTATCAGTTATAACAACTATATTCTTGCATTCGAAACTAAGTTCTTAGCTGCACTTCCATCTTGATAAACACAATTGTATCTAAACAATGCACAGTACATGGGGATGTAAATTTACTTAACCACTAACACCGACTTATATCAGGCCAACTCTGCTCTGATACCATTAAATTTGTCACGACCCAAATTACCTAAAAATTCCTACAAATTTTTTGCTTTTTTCATTTCCTCACCCGTCGTGAACAGTTACACTACTAAACAGTTGGGCTATGATTCGGTGTTAGCAACCTCTCACCTATTTACCATTCCATTTTCATATTCACATTCACATATCAATTTATTTAAACAAAATACATCCCCAATATTAAATCCATATACAGTACTGTGCATCTATATGTTCAGATACAAAAATTATATAAATGTGTATACCTGATCTTAATAAGAAGCAGCGGAAATGACTACTGTCGTTCTCTTCTACTGAATATACCCTGTGGGGTAGAAAATGAAAGGGTGAGCGAAACGTGCTCAGTAAGGCAATAATGTAAGCAGGTAGATAACTATACTATCTACGTGCTGATAATGTCATGATGTAAAAATCGTTTACTTTCTGAGCATGAGGTAAGATTAAAACAATGCCACATGTATGTACATATCATATACAAGAAATCATGAAATCGACATATTAAGCACACATGGAAAATCATCATGTATGACATCTCATGCTCGTCACATTAAAACTCATTTATTTCATCATAAACTCTTCACTTTAAAACACATTTGTTTAATCACAAAACTCATCACTTTGAAACTTATTTGTTTCATCATAAATTCATCACATTTAAAACTCATTTGTTTCATTATAAAACAACTTCATCAAGGTCAAACCCATCTCTCGGGAATACCTTGATTCATCAAATCACATCTCTTTTAAAAACACAAATCGGGACTACCCCTCCATCGGGTTTGTCCTGGTCTATCCAGACCGTATGATATCATGTGAGGCATGTAGGTTACTGTATGAAAAATTGAGGACTATGGCCATACTTTGTCCCTGTGATCCCAGGCTACACGGATCCCGGTGTGCGGGGCATCACAACTGCAATGGGAGGTGGGGTCAAGTCCTACCCGCCAGAATATCAAGTAACATCATAGAGTCATCATGACTGCACGGTACAGCGTACTCCGTGTGACATACACGGTACATCGTACTCTGTGGACCCATATCATAGTCTGGGGGTGCCTGCCGTAGGTCTTATCCACCCCAATACTATGTCGATAACCAACCCATGTCTCAAAGTATGCGTGCGAGCATCTCAACTCTCTGTGACACATAGTCTACAGGAGGCTTCCGCACGACTATATGCATGTCAACTCGCTTCTAGTGCGAGCGATGCTCCAGCACCACGCTATGCATATCATGATATCTAAAATCTCGTGCGAGCGAAGCTCCAGCACGGTTTTGTGCACACACAAATTTCTTGTACGAGCAATGCTCCAGTACGACTTTTCATGAGAATAAATCAGTAAACTTGAGTGCGAGTAAGACTCTAGCACTCTTTTTATTCATGTACATACGATAGGTGGCTAAATCTTGACAAAACATCTTTTAAAATAGTAACCGATACAAACCGGTACCCTTTTGTATATTTCACGAAATCAATAGCCAACCTATGTGCATATTTGCTTAAATCAAAGCAATATAATCATATAAAATATCAAAACATGAAAATCATGTAATTTATCTGCCTTACTACCATTTTTGTAAATTTTACTCTTCGGGACAAAATCGTCATTTTTCCTTATTTACCTATGCCCCGATTTTTGCAAAAATCATTATTTCGTTTCTAGATAGTTTAATAAATTCTAGACCCTGTAAATCCCCTCAAAAATACGTATAGGTATCTCTATATACCTACAAAATTCCCTTACCTCGATTTTCCTGTCGAATCTGACCTTTTCTCTGATGTCACGTCGCGCAGTCCGATCTGCTCTCAATCCAATGTCCGGAACTGCGTATAAATATTTCTCAGGTCAGATATTATACAATTTAATTGTATTTAATACTTTCTGGGCTTAATTTAAATCATTGGACCCATTTACCCCTATTGGGCCCGATTGCACCTTAATGAGCCTTACTCAGCCTTAAGCCCGTTTTCCACTTAATTTTCACATTATCGAGGCCTATTGGGCTCATTGGGCCCACCAACAATTTATTGGGCCTCGTTCTAACTCTCGAATAGTTAAATTTATTATTTACGACAATTTATCTAATTTTCCATAATTTAATTCAATTTATATGGAGTTTAAATTCATATCACGCATAAAGATGTAAATTGTCGTAAATAAGGGTCACTTACCCGAGATTCCATGATAGTATGAAATTCGAGGCTGTCTCGAGTTCTCGGTTGATGCCAATCGTCGAGCTACATAATTTCACAATTTTTTCGGGTAAGTTTTTCAGCCCAAAATTAATTAAATTAAATACTCTGAAATTTAAATCGGGTCAATTTCGACCACTACTGACTTACCCGTAGCTCGATTACATCGCCGGGATTTTTTCTCAATTTTTTATCTTTTTCTTTTTCCCTTTTTCTTCCTTTTTCCTTCTCTTTTTGGCTGAACCGGTTCAGTCCGGTTCAGACGGTTCAGATCGCCGGTTCAGCTCGGTCCGGTTCGGCTCAGTTTGTCTGGTTCAGCCGGTTCAATCCCCATTTGGTCATTCCGACGCCGTCCGACAGGTTCCCGACGCCTCACCACCGCCGTTCGACGCTTCTGCACCTGGGCATCCAAGATCGGGCCTCGGCTGGGGTCGAAACGCAGCCATCGTCGGTGAATTTTTTTCCTTCTCCCCCGCGGCTGCCACCTCCCGATCCGACGGATTCCGACGGTTTCGTCGGCCAATACTCGTGTCAAAAGAACCAGCTCCTCTTGCCGATCACGCCGGTGCCCGCCGTTCGAGCCCAGCTGCCGTGGATCGTCGGGACCGACGACGTTTTCCCCGCGGGCTTCTCTTCCTCCGTTCGGCGATTTTCGGCCTCCTTAGCGTGCGTCGCTGGCGCCAATAGCTTCGCCGGCCGCTCTTCTTCCTGTCCGGCTGTTCGTCGGGGCCGTCGGTGCCCGGTGGCCGTCGGTCGGAAGAGCCACGCGTGGCAGCTTCCTCAGTTTCTCTGTTTCTTCTCTCTCCCCGATAACATTTCCAGATTCCTTTTGTTTTTTTTTCTTTTTTTTCTTTTTTTTTCAATTCTTTAATTTATTTATTTATTTATTTTTATTATTTATTTTAATTATTACACTATTAATTAAAATAATCTAAATTATTCAACAAATATCTACCAAAAATATTATTTTATTCTAAATTCATTTATTCAATTTTATTTAATTTATTTAATTTATTTTAACCCTTTTTCGGGTATAATTTCTCCGTATTTTTGGGATATTGTCCCGAATGACTTTTCGATATATTTTTCGATTATTTTCGGGATTATTTTTCCGAACTAAAAATCTCGATTAATTTCGATTAAAAATTCCCATAAATTAATATCTTGATCAATTTAACCCAATATAAATTTATTTTACCTTTATTGACCAAGATTTCTCAATCCGTTATTTTTAATTAAATTTCCTCATCGAAATTATACCGACTTTCGGTCTTTTGACCATTTGCCCTTATACGTGTTCGGGATTAATTCAGTCAAACTTTCCTTCACGAACACTCATTCATTTTATGATTTGAATCCTTATTTTCAGTCCGAATCACATTCCTTTAAATTTGTGAACATTTTTCTACCTCATAAAATTTACGATTTAATTTCGGGTCTGACATCACTCCAGCACCATTTTATGCATATCAGTCAAAACAAGTCAAAACATGTCAAAACAGAGTGCGAGCTAGGCTCCAGCACTTCTCATACATTTCACAAGAATAAAAATCAGTGCGAGCAACCGCTCTAGCACATTTTATGCATATGATGTCACACAAGTCGGTGCAAGCAACCGCTCAAGCACATTTATGCATACTCACAAACGCAGATATAGTGCAAACTATATGCCAACACTATCTATTTCCATATAAACTTGATAGTTGGCCCATTTTCCAAAGAAATTTCATTTAAATACCAATAACACTTACATAGTGTTATTTTGGGAAACTTATGCGATTATTGGCCAATCCACTGGTTTGCTTTGTTTAAAACCAATAAAATTCCTTAAACCAAAAATTTCCTTAAATCATGTATTTCATGCATGTCATGCTTTTCACCATCCTTAGGTGAACTTCCCTCAATAGGGGTAAAATAGTCTTTTTACCTATTTCGATCCTTAAAATCATTTAAACCACTTTTAAGATCATTATACAATAACAGTGTATACATACATACTCAGTGTATACAAAAACTATTAAAATACGCGTAGCTACCTCTAGCTACTCACACATTTCCCTTACCTCATTTTTTCTGTACAGTCTGACCTTTCCACTGATGACTCGTCACACAGTCCGATTTGCTCCAAATCAAATCTCTGAAACTGCGGATACACATTCATCAGGTCAAATACAATACAATTTAATTGTATTTCATATTTTCTGGGCTTAATTTAAATCATTGGGCCCGTTTACCCATATTAGGCTCGATTACACCATAATGGGCCTTAATCGACCTTAAGCCCGTTTACCACACTTTATCGAGGCCTATTGAGCTCATTGGGCCCATCAATATTTATTTAGTCTCGTTCTAAATTCTCAAATATCTCAATTTAGTATTTACGACAATTTATTCAAATTTCTAAAATTTAATTCATTTATGCAAAAATTAAATTCGTAATTTATCAACACGCATAACGATGCAAATTGTCGTAAATAAAGGTTACTTACCCGAGATTTCATGATAGTACGTAAATCGAGGTTATCTTGAGCTCTTAGTTGACGTCAATTGTCGAGCTACACAATTAAATATTTTTTCGGGTAAATTTCCAATCGGATATTAATCAAATTAAATATTCTAAAATTTAAATCGGTCAATTCGACCGCTTACTGACTTACCCGTAGCTCGATTGTATCACTAGAATTTTTTCTAATTTTTTCTCTTTTTCTTTTTTCATTTTTCTTCCTTTTTCCTTCTCTTTTTGGCTGAACCAGTTTAGTCCAGTTCAACCCGATTTAGACCGCCGGTTCAGTCCTGTTCGGTCAGCAATTCAGTCCCGTTGGCCTGTTCATGCATCATTTGGTCCTTCCGGTGGCATCCGATCGGTTCCCGACGTGATTTCGGTACCAATCGGCGTGCCACGGTGGAAGTGCAGCTAAGAATTTAGTTTCGAATGCAAGAATATAGTTTTTATAACTAATAGCCGCTATGGTAGAGGGGTGAGTACACATGCTCGAGGTCGTAGAGATAGGCCTGAGAGTCAAATGTGTCGTCAGATGAGACTCAAGATGAGAGTAAGGTGGAGGCTAATGTTAAGCATACTCCACAGGGTCCTATAAAGAGACCAAACAGTATTGAGACACGCTTCAAGAGGATGAAGTGGAGTGTAGAAAATATTTTGGAGTTGTTTACTCAATCTATGCAGGTAGTTAAGGATAGGCAAGGTAAAGCCTAAACAGATGCCTCAGACTATAGAGATTCCCACACCCTCCGGTAGATAGCGAAGTTGTATGGATTCTTTCGGTGTATGTCAACTGAGAAAGTGACTTTTAAATATGTTTATGTTAGAGGGCGAGGCAGAGCATTGGTGGAAGTCCGCTTGACCCATCTGAAAAGTTAGACATCCAAGACTGACATGAGAGATAATTTTGGACGCATTCCGAGTAAAGTATATCCCTAATACTGCTTAAAGGAAATCACAGACTAAATTCTTTACTCTGACCCAAAGGAACTGGTTGATTCACGAGTATGAATCTCAGTTTATATACCTTCCCAGATATTACCCCGACACTATGGGCAGTGAGAGTCGGAAAGCCCAAAAGTTCATGGAAGGTCTCAAATTGTCAAATTAGAGTCAAATTGGGTCACTACCTATGTCGAGGCAGTGCGCAGAATACAGTTGCGTGAATAAGATCATGTGTTGCACGCCTCTAAGATTAGGAAAGGTAGTAAGGGTCGAAATAGAGACAGAAGAGAATAGAGAATGACAGAAATGTCAGAGCGGGAAAGAGACTAATTGGTAAGAGATTAGAGTTGATGAGTCACGAGGTAAGATGATTGGTAAGGCCCCAGTGTATCCAATTTTAGCACTTTTGAGGGGTATTGTGATTTGAGGACCCCAACCTACTCCGTAGCAGTGTAAACAGTGTAGGATGTGTGGTAGATACCACAAAAATAAGATGTTGGACGAGGGCGAGTGTATGCCTTGGACCAGGACATTACTAATGTTTCATATGATATGGTGAAAGATACCACACTGGTTATGAATAAAGACGTAATTATGTTACTTGATCCTGAATACGAGATATATTGGAATAAGAGGTGTATGCAAGGTAAGAATATCTCTGATATGTAAAATAATTTGGATTAAGCGATATGTAGTGAATATGAATTGCGGCCAAGGATAAGGGGTGGATATATCCATAACTAGTCCATGTGGTCAAGTTTGAGGGTTAATAAAGTTATTTCAAAATACTTCCCTGCTTGAAGACTTGACAGCGTCTAGAAGTACACATAACCTATAAATTGAAATCGACAGTCGTAATATATACGTTTAAAATTAGGGTACCTTTACTTGTACGTTAAAGAAATATAGAATTCGATTAATCATGAAGGTTTAAAAAATAAAATTTTATAAAAGTCGTTAATATAAGAAAAAGGAAATGACACGGGTTAGTATCTTGAACGGAAGCGATTTCGAAATGACATTATACGTTTATGCGTACATAGGTCAAGGATATGGGTGGTTGAAATATTTAGTGGAACTCAACTACGATGAGGTATTTAAACTTTACCTGGACCTATTTGTTATCATCCTTATTGATGATATTTTTGGTGTATTTAAAGTCTAGGGAAAATTATAAGCAACAATTGGAAATTTTTTTTTACAGATGATTTGTTGAGAGTTCTCGAAATGGACTACTTTGTTGACACGTTTAACTTAGAAAAAGTTTTCAGGACCCATTCTCAATCCATGACTTAACCAAAAACCACTACAAATTTTTCGCGTTTTTAACTTACCTTTCCTCTCTTCAATGGTTGGGCTGTGATTCGATGTCAGAATCCTCACTTACCACATCATCCATTATCATACATATATGTCAATATATTGTTACTGACTGTAACTGCTTTTATAATACACGTGAGATTATATAAAAGCAAATACAAATACATTCCCCATAATATATATCGTATACATCACTGTGCTGTTTCTATGTTTAGATACATAACCGTACAAAATATGTATACCTGGCGATTGATAGGAATCAGCAGTGGACTCAGGAATACTATCCCTCAATAGCTCTCACTCTACTACTGATGCTCTGTAGAGAGATGTAAAGAAAGGGGGTGAGCATACAACGCGCTCAGTAAGGAAATCAGGCAAGCAAGTAGATATCTACACTATCTACTCAAAATAATGCTATGCCTTGAAAACATTATTTCCTTAACTCAGTTTAAAAGCATGTCTTAAATATATATATATATATATATATACTTGTACAGATTAAATCCCATGTATAGAAATCATGCTTTCTTTCTCAAATGTAGGCATGTAGTGCAAAACAATGCATCTTTATAATATCACAATGCCTTTAGATAAATCATGCCATGCATATTTAAATCACAGTAAATATGGCATTTAAATCATTCACATCACAAAATCGAAGTCTGACCCATCCCTCAGGTCTGTTCATAATTAAATCAGTTAATCAGGTGATATATCATGTGAGACTCTGTGGTGAAAATGTAAATAGTATCCTCGACTATGATCATATCCGACAATGTGATCCCAAGCAACACAGATCTCAGTGTGCGGGGCATCTCTGCTGCAACGGGAGGGGGGTCAGTCCATCACAATCGCCAACTATATCCTCCTCAACTCCACAACACCACATGGTACAGTGTACTCCATGCCTCATGCACGGTACAACGTACTCCGTGGACCCTACATCACAGTTGGAGTGCCTGCCATAGGTCTTAGCCCTCAAAACCGTGGAATATCATACCACGTCTCTAGTATCCTCATGTGGATTCCTCTCACAGTGTGACACTCAGTCTACATAAGGAAATCAAACATGGTTTTCAACATGTATTATATATCACATACAGTGCACGCCTTTGAGCAAGACTCATAGTCGACACTCCGCTCAAACACTGTTTCACATCACAAACTCAACTCTAGTGTGAGTAAACCTCCAGCAACTAGGTCAATGCATAGTTCATGTTTCAAATCAAGTACGAGCAATAGCTCTAGTACCATGCTATGCACAATATCATCAAATCAAGTACGAGGAATAGCTCTAGTACTATGTCATGTATAAATCATGAAGAATCGAGTACGAGCAACGCTCCAGCACTCTGTCATGCATCTCATGAAAAACTCGAGTACGAGCTAATCGCTCCAGCACTCTCTCATGCATATATCATATAAAACTGGTACGAGTAATAACTCCGGTACTCTATCATGCATGTCATGGAAATCTAGTGCAAATCATAATTCAGTACTAATATATGTGGAAAATATATGAAATCCAGTCCGAGCTGTGCTCCAGCATGATCCATTCTCACATAATATGATAGATGGCTTTTTAAAAAAGGATGATTTATAAAATATCAAAATCAGCACTATAAAGTGTGGTTAATTTACATCAGCCTTAAAATCATTAGTTCCATCTATTTATTCTCCTGCTAAACAGCAGTTAAACACTCAAAATGGTGGTTTCCATGCTTTTTACAACTTTTCACGAAAGTTAACTTTTTTCCTAACTAAGGGTAAAATTGTAATTTACCAGTATCGGGTCACAATAATTATTATTCACTTTCTCTGACCCTCAGAGTTTTTAAGTGAATGTAAAAGCAGGCAAAAATACGTTCAGGTATCTCTAGCTACTCACAAAAGTCCCTTACCTACAATCACTCGAGAAATTTCACTTTCTCTGCGCTGCTCATTTCAGCAGTCCGATTTGTTCCTCCAATAATCTCTGGAGCTGCATATAATCATTTATCAGGTTAAATACACTTTTCCTACTGTATTTCACATTAAATACAGTCCATTTCCCTTAATGGGCTTTGCTAATCCTTAATGGGCCTAACTATACCTTAAGCCCATTTTCATTTTACTATTCATTTTCGTTGGGCCTATTGGGCTTGTGGGGCCCATCAACTCTTATTGGGCTTGTCCTAGACCCATTACATCATATTGGGACTAAAATATTTGGGCTTGGCCCATTGGACCTCTCGGCCACATGCCATGGCGAAAAGCTATCCATGTCGTCGATCATGCCATGGCATGCCGGCCATGTCCCTTTCCTTATCCAATTCACTTAGGCATTTTCACAAACACTTGGTTGGCAACATTCTTAAATATCATATAGTTCATTTAGGCATTTTATCAAACACCTTGATTACCAACTAATTACATGTATTAATTAATCAAATTGATTAATTCTAATTACACCATAATCATTAACACATGTACATTAATCCATTTATGCCTTAAAATCATATGGACATAAACCAATATCTCACTACTTACTCTCGGCCTAACCAATATCATAGTGATTTCATATGTTTCAATGCTTAAAACATATATCAATATACTTAAAATCATTCATACATTAACATATATGAAATTGAAAACTTGAAAATATACCAATTGTTGTGTTCACACTTGGCAGAATACTTTGAAGGCTCACGGTTTGCACTCTATGGCTCCTTGATAGCCAATTCCAACATATGTCACTCTCCTTTCAATTTGGAACAACTTCTATGAAGGATGCAAGTTCCAAATACGCCTAATTCCTAGTGATTTCTAGTAAGAGAAAGCTCGGATAATTGTATTTCAATGGTTTCTTCTTCTAGCCAAAAATGGTGTGATGAAGATGACAATGGTGTGGCTGATTTTATAAGCCACTTATTTAGCCATTAAGTCTTACTTTCCAGCCATTAAACTTGACTTCCTAAGCCTTAGTCATGAGTCACCTAATGAGTCACCTTATGAGTCATGTTTAGTTTTAACTATGGTTAGATATTTATCTCATGGGCTTTCCATTTGGGCTTCTCAGTTTGGGCTTTCTTAATGGGCTTTCAGGGTGAAATTTTCACCATACCTTGGGCCTTTAATTTTCTCAATATTTGGCCAATCAATTGGTCCAACAATTCGGTCTAAGGGACCTAAGAATTTTGATATACGTTTAGTATACCTTAATGGGCTTTAAAATTTTCACCTTAGGCCCATTACATTTTTAACCATTAAATTTAATCTGGAATCCTTTCGAATAAATTTTCCTTACTTTCGGGGATGATTATCTTGTATTCTGGCCAAGAATATTTTCCCCCAATTTTTTCTCTATACTTAGGTTAATTTTTATCCATGATTAGTCAACTATGGTAAAAGTCCACTTTCTTAACTATAGTTGACTTTTTTCTTAACCATTGACCAAGTTGACTTTTTCTCAAAATTCAGAAAGTGTCATATCTTATGTCTTACACTCTAGTCTTTATGTTTCAACCGTTCTCGGTGGATAATTTCACACGAAACACCTTAACTCGCTAAAAAGGTCCAATTTACCCTTTTTAGCTTTTACTCTCGTTTTCTGTGTTCGGGACTAAATAAAGCTAACTTTCCTTCATGAGCTCTCTATACTTTCTCATTTTAAGTTCTTATTTTCAGTCAGAATGATTCAGATCCACTCGGTTTAGCTTGTGACTCTTATAGTTCACATTAGGCTTTTTATGTAGCTTTTGCGTGCTAAATCATTTTACTAACACTTTAAATCTAGTAAATACTCTTCTTATGATTCAACTATAATAATAGAGTGTTCATACACATAAGAATCATAAGGTATAAGCTACATAAAATACGGGTCTGACAAAAGTTGTATTTGAATGGGATGATAGACGTGAGAGGAGTTTTGGTATACTGAAGTATGAATCGACCACCACATTTATTCTCACCATACCCAACAGAATAAGAGGTTTCTCAGGGTATATGGATGTCTTGAAACCAATATTGGGTTGTGTGTTAAAGCAAAATGAGATGATAGTCACATATGGATCCAGATAGTTCAAGGACCATGAAAGGAATATCCGACCCATGATTTAAAGTTGATAGCAATAATGGTTGTATTGAGTATATGACACTACTATGTACACGGTGAGAAATTTCAGGTATGCACTGATCATAAAAACCCCGAGTATCTGTTTTCACAGAAAGAGTCGGATTTGATAACAAAGAGGGTTAGAGCTTCTGAGGGATTATGATTGTGGAAATTGTACCACCCAGAAAAAAGGTTAATGTAAAGGCTAATGCCTTGAGCAGAAAGAGCCTCGGGATGGTATTACATATGATGGTTAGGGAGCGTGAGCTGTTAGAGCAGTTGTAAGCCTCAATAGTGATGTGATCCCCTCTGATGATGACAGTGATTGTATGATAGCTAGCCTGAGATTAGAACTGGATTTGAGTGATCGAATTTGACAGGCTTAGCGTGATGATCGACGTGGTGTCGATAGTGTGAGTCAGATTCAGATGGGTATAGTGACAGAGTTCACAGAAAATGATAATGACTTACTGAGGTTCAGAGACAGTATAAGTGCTCCCAAAACCACAGTTGATGAGATAGTGTTATTGTCAAAAGCTCACTCTTCGGGATATACAGTGCATCCGAGAAGTAATAAATATATCAAAATTTTAAAAAAGGGTATTAGTGGTCAGATATGAAAAGAGACATTGTAGAGATTGTGGAAAAGTGTCTCGTATGTCAGCAGATTAATGTAGAGTAAGAGAAGTTGCAGGGTTATTGCAATTTCTACCTATATTGACACGAAAATGGGAATAAGTTACCATGAATTTCATGATGGGTTACAGAGGACCCGGATGAATCACGAGGCTATCTGGGTCATAGTCGATAGATTGATTAAGTCTACCTACCTTGTGGCTATGGAAATCCCCAGATACTTTGAGTGTGTAGGCGGATTTATGTGTATGGAAAAATTATGGAACATTTTGTAGCGTTCTAGTAAGCATGATATTAGATAGGGATTCCTGCTTCACTTTTCATTTCTGAGAATATTTTTCAGGAAGCTACGGGAACCCGATTAAGTGTTAGCACAGCTTTCCGTCCTCAGACAGATGGTCAGTCAGAGAGGACTGTACAGGTTCTGGAGGTTATGATGAGAGTGTGTACCATTGATTTTATAAGCTCCTGGGATGATCAATTGTTACTAATCGAATTCGCCAATAATGACAGTTGTCACTTGAGTATCGAGATGACTTTATATATGAGGCATTGTATGGTCGTAGGGGTTGTTCCTGACTTGGATAAGAAGAAGTGGGTGGCAGATAGAAAATTGTTCCCGAATTGGTAAGACAAACCTCTAAGGATGTTCAGTTGGTTGTGAGAGATTAAGAACACCTTAGAGCAGATAGAAAAGCTATGCTGACAAGAGATAGAAAACCATTGGAATTCACCGAGGGTGAATTAGTATTGTCGAAAATTACTTTTCCTAAGGACGTAATGAGATTCGAAAAAAAAAAGGCAAATTCAGTT
Organism: Firmiana major; assembly: GCA_033439115.1. NCBI lineage: Eukaryota > Viridiplantae > Streptophyta > Magnoliopsida > Malvales > Malvaceae > Firmiana > Firmiana major. The sequence continues at coordinate 39,157,835 of CM065909.1, forward strand.
TCGTTAGATTGAATCCTTTGAGATTGGACAAAGTGGGAGACAAGGCCTGTAAGTTGGCATTACCACCTGAATTAGCAGGCATCCATAATGTGTCCTATCTTATGATGCTTTGGAAATACTATCCGGACCCAGCATATGTGATTGGATATGAGCTCCAACAGCTTAGCTCAATGAAAGTATAACATATGTTGAAAACTTGATACGGGTGTTAGACGGAAGAAGAAAATGTTGAGGATTAAGATGATCTCCCTAGTCAAGTATGTTGGTAGTATTACACTCTGAAAAAAGTCACTTCAGAATGACAGTATATGACACGATAGACGTACCCGAGTTGTTTATGGATCCATTTGACTTGGTTCTAATTTGGAGGACCAAATTTCTTAAGCGGGAGAGATTATGTAAAACCCGATTTGTATCGTAAGAGCAAAGGGAATAAATAAAAATTTTGAATGCATTTAAAAAATGCAAAGGATTGAAATGGAATTTTTGAACACGTTGAAGGGCAAAATGGTCAAAAGACCAAAAGTCGGTATAAATTCGAGAAGAAAATTTAATTAGAAATATGGAATTGAGAAATCTTGATCAATAACGAAGAAATAATTAACTTTTGGGATTAAATTGATCAAGATATGAATTTACTAGAATTAATCAAAATTTTCACTCACGACAATATCCTGAAAATAAGGAGAAAATATACAGGGAAAGTGGAAAAATAGATTAAATAAATTAAATTAATTAATTAGAATAAAATATAAATTTTTTAGATATTTTTTGGATTTTTAGAATAAAATAATGAATAAAATAATAATATAATAAATTATAAAAATAAATAAAATAAAATAAAAATTAAAAAAAAGAAACGAAAGTTTAGAAACGCGAATTGAAGAGAAAAAGAAAACGAAGCAGAAAACGAACGAGGAGCCTAGCCCCTTACCGTCGGACGACGACCCACGGAGGCCAAGCAAGGAAAGCCCAATGAGAGCCGAGCCACCACCTACCTAAAGGAACCACGAATGCCGACGAACGACAAAGGGAGAGAGAACCGAGAAGAGAAAAGGAAATTCCCAGCTACCGGCGCTGATTCGAGCCCAGCCACCACCAACCGAGCGTCCCCCAGGCGTAGGCAGTGCGATTGGTGGCAACATCGGCCGGTAGAATGGCGGCCAATGTTGGAAATGGCGAGGAAAGAAGAAAGCACCGACGCCGGAAAGGAGAAGAGGCCGGACCGGCCACGTTCCGGCCACCTCAGACGAAACTGACCCCAAATCCGAGCTTCAGATGACCCTGCGGAGCTACTGGCGATAGAAGCCGATGGAGAACTGGCCGAACCGGACTGAACCTGCTGAACCGGATCGATCTACATCGGATTGAATCGGACCGAACCGGTTCAGCCAAGAAAGAGAGGAAAAAGGGAGAAAAAGAGAAAAAGGAAAAAGGGGAAGTTTTTCGGGGATACACTGGACTTTCGGTAAGTCGGTAAGAGGTCAAAAGTGACTGATTTGATTTTCAAAAAATTTATTTAAATTATATTTGATTGGAAAAATTAACCCGAAAATAAATATAAAATTGTACAGTTTGATGATAAATCATATACGTGAGACGATCGAACTCCAATTTACGCACCATCAAATAATCTCAGGTAAGTAAAGCTCATTTACGACAATAATGTGATTATTACACAATTAGAATTTATTTTGCAAATTTCATATTAATTTCTGCATAAAAATAAATTATATTCGTATTTTTGAATTAATTGTCGTAAATGATATACGGGCTATCCAAAGAGTTTGAAACGAAGCCCAATAGGTATTGAGAGCCCAATAGACCCAAAGAAAGGATTTAATAAGTGGAAAAGGGCTGAAAATGGGTCGAGGCCCATTAAGATGAATTCGGGCCTAATAATTTAAATTAAGCCCAGTAAAAGTGAAATATGAATAATTATACTTGGATTTAACCCGATAAATGATTATCTGCACCTCCGAAGTCATATTAGGAGCTAAACGGATCGGGTGATCAGTAGAGTTGGGAAAGTCAGACCGTACAGAAAAATGAGGTAAGGGAATTTTGTAAGCACTTAGAGATACTTGCGCGTATTTTTGGGGTTATTTACATTACATAGAATTTCATAAGGTATCTAGAAATAGAATAATAATTTTTACGAAAATCGATGTATATGTGATAATTACGATTTTGCCCCTAGTTAGGAAATTTTCAAAAAGGGTAGTAAGGCTATGAAATTGCATGATTTTCATGTTTTTGATATTCCTATGATATATTGCTTTAAATTAAGTGAATTATGGATAGGCTGGTTGTTTATTTCTTGTTTTTACATGAAAGGGCACGAATTAGGTGCCAGTTGTGATTTTGACTTGTTTTAGTGAAATTAAGCAACCTATCATGTCTTTTATGAGTTTTAAATTTTATGTGGATTTTACTTGGTTTTATGCATCCGTACTAGAGCATTGCTCATACGTGAATTTAAATTGGATTTATAATTATTTTTAAGTCGTATTAGAGCGCTGCTCGTACGCAGATTTCATTAATTTTTATGAAACCGTGCTAAACCTTCGCTCGCACGAGGGTTTTTTGATATCATGAATATGCATGGAGTCGTGTTGGAGCTTCGCTCACATAAGAATTTTATGACATGCATATGACCGTGCTGGAGCCTCCTATAGACTGTGTTTCACAGTGAGAAGATATGCTTGCACGTGTAGATTGAGACATGGGTTGGTTATCGACATGGTTTGGAGTGGGATAAGACCTATGGCAGGCATCCCCAGACCATGATATTGGGTTCATGGAGTACGTTGTACCTTGTATGTCACACGGAGTACGCTATACTATGTAGTCATGACTATTGTATTCACGTTACTTGATATCTTGGTGGGTAGGATTTGACCCACCTCCCGTTGCAGTTGTGATATGTGACACCCCGAAAACGCGGAAAATAAGGCTAATTTAAAACTTTTTACTCATCAATTCACAATTAAGGGTGCATTCCTGTGCAGTGTCATACATCATCATACTTATCATGCCTCAGGATCTTATTATAAGATAGTATATATATCGTATCGTGTACATTACTCAATTCCAAGTTAATTAATCCTAATACATCCCGTACATCATTGTACAATAAGTGTCTGTAAATATAACTCTAGTCTGGATACATGAATATTAAATATATACCTCAATACACAAAATACGGCCTGGAGCTCAAGTCCTCCACTAGCCTCTAACTCGTACGTCGTAGGGAACTCACTTCACTTGAAGCAATTTGGGGGAAGAGAAAATAGGATGAGCTTCTAAATCGCTCAGTAAAGGGGGTAAGGGAACTCAGTTATATAAACCATATCACACATCACAAGTATGTATTTGTTTATGAACTCAGTATACTCATTTGAAATCGTAGCATGAAGGTTTTCAAAACATCATCATCTCATAGCTCACAAATCAGGTGAAAACATGAAGTTAAAAAGGCTCAATATAGAGCATTCACAAGCACGTGTAAATATATGCGATAATGACTTTTCTCAAAATATGTGATAAAATCACCTCAGTAAATAGCACGTGACAAAGTCACAAAACACAACTCATGTGTAAAACGAGACTAGGCAATAAAACTCATATAAAACTCGTCATGGCACATCAAATATGTAATCTCCACTAGGTGCGCATCCCAGGCATCCTTGTGTAGAGGGAACATCGACAATATGGTTTTATGCATGGTATATTGGACTTATATGTTACCAGAACAAGGCCCGGCCTTACATGCTACCAGAGCAATGCCTCGCCTCTTGCACACTATCACGTGGTCCCTGGGTCGGTTCCCAGGTGGCCCACTCTCTCGGTCTTACATGCCACCAAAGCAAGGCCACCCAGCGTTACCAGAACGGGGGCATCTCACGTTACCAAAACGGAGGCATCTCTCGTTACCAAAACAGAGGAATATCGGACTTACATGCTACTAGAGCAAGGCCTCCCAATGCTACCAAAATGGATGAATAATCGGACTTACATATTACCAGAACAAGGCCTGTGGTCCCTGGGTCAGTTCCCAGGCATCCCACTATATCGGTCTTACATGCTACCAGAGTAAGGCCCGATGTGTATTCAACATGACACGCCTAAGTCTCAATTATTAGCCATTATCTTATAAAACGTTATGCCTTCACGTAGAACTCATTATGGTTTTCTCTCATAAAACTCATTTAAAACGTTCGTGTACTCACATAAAACATATTAAAATCTAGTTCCAACCGGAAAAATATACACACAATTTCTCAAATCTCAATATTGCCTTAATGTAGAGCCCAATTTACTTTTCACGCAAACTCAACAGTTTATAAAGCAATTTCACACTCAGCTTATAAACTCATAAAATAATGGGCTCCAACCGGCTATAAAAATCGTGTGTAATTATATCACAACACAACACTAAACATGCTTGTATTCTCAAATCATGGTTCATGCTACAAGCAATTCATCAAAACACATACACAAATAGTTTAGTTTTCCCTTACCTCTTTGCACCTCGTATAGTGCAATCGTTTCCCCCGTATCACGGACTAGCCTCACATTCCACTCTGAAACTCCCGAGCTGTCCAAACGATGTTAAAACATCAATACTCATCATCACAGTAACCTCAATTCTCAAAATTGAGGGTAATTGCTCATAACACCTCAAATTTCTCAATTCTCATAACTCTATCACAAACCACAATCTCGCTCACAACACCTTAACATTCTACATTTCCCATGCCACTATATCTATGCTAATTCACCACATTTTCTAAATCTCCATTTATAGCTCTAAATTCCCAAAATTACCAAAGTTGCTAAATATCATCATCACTCCACTACATTGTAATTTTATCAATCCCTAATCATTTTCCAGCTATTTCAACACAATGCCAACAACCATTATCACCAAAATCATCTTAAATATCAAGATCGAGGTTTAGAAATTACCCAAAACTTGTGGAGAGCTTATCTCTTGCCTCGATTCAATACGTCTTTCGATTTCCAAGTATGTTGTTCTCCCTTTGATGAGGAACAACTTTCCTTCTTACCACAACCTCTAATTTGGACGAAAATGGGTGCTTTGGATGAGTGAGAAAGCTAGGGCTCGGGTGGAAATGGGGTTTTAAAGAGAGAGAAAATGAAATTACAGGAGAAAGCAGGGGTTCCTTATATAGACGGAGGGTAGGAGATCGATCTGGCTCTTGATGAGATCGATCTGCATTTGAATTTGGGGGCGATTTTGGGCAATTTTATGCCTAGTAGATCGATCTGTCGAGGGGTGAGATCGATCTCTTAATGGCTTCATGAGATCGATCTGCTCCTTGAGGAGATCGATCTTCTCCCAAACAGAAACATTTGGAGATCGATCTTCTTCCATTGAGGATCGATCTGCTCACTTACTTTCCTCCTTCCTTGTCATTTTTAGCTTACCAGATCGATCTGACTTCATAGTTTCCCACTTGGTTAAGCACTTACACATAAATCTCCAAATATAATTTTCACAATTCACTTAGCTCAATAAATTACACTTCAAGTTCATATTACATAATTAAAAATATGTCTAAAATTCTTAGATCTCATATGATACCTCGCACACCAGGATCCGTGTCGCCTGGGATCACAGGGACATAGTCCTCGATTGTTTCCATACAATAACTTGCATGTTTCACATGATATATATTTGATTGGTCTTGTTAGACCAAGGTGACCCGAGGGAGGGGTCGAGCCCCGATTTGTGACGATTTTCATGAAATGTGGTATTAAATGAGAAATTGATGGGTTTTTATAAGGATATTAATGATTTTAAAGATGTGTTGAATCCCTCTAGGATTGTTTTGATGAGTTTTACTGTACCGAGCATGAGAGGTTTTACATGAGATATTTTTTCATGTTTTACATGCCGATTCATGTTTTACGATATATGATATACTCATACATGGCATGGTTTTAATTGCCTCGTGCTCGAGATATAAATGTTTTACATGTCATGCCTTTACCAGCATGTAGATAGTGTAGTTATCTACCTGCTTGCATTATTTCCTTACTGAGCAAGTTGCGCTCACCCTTTCATTTTCCACCCTACAGGGTACATTCAGTAGAAGAGAGTTACACTAATCTTGCATTTCGATTATCCGCTGCTTCCTATCAAGACCAGGTATACACATTCATATAATATTTGTATCTGAACATATAGAGGCACAGTATTGTACACGGATGTAATATTGGGATGTATTTAGTTAAAATAAATTGATATGTAAATGAAATATGAAAAATAGATGTTAAGGTAAGTAACATGACAGGAGGGACTAACATCGACTCATAGACCAACTGTTAATAGTGAAACTGTTCACGATGGGTGAGGAAATGAAAAAAAATGAAAAATTTGTAATGGTTTTAAGGAAAAATGGGTCATGACACAGCAGATTAAGGATGTTTTGGTGTAAGTTGCAGCAAGAAAACTGTAAAAAATCTAAAAAATATGAAGGCCAGATCGATCTCATAGGATGAGAGATCGATCTGGCAGAGCTAAAATACTCCTATTTGAGCAATGGAATAGAGCATATCGATCTCTAATGGGGCCAAATCGATCTCCTAACCATTTTGTAATGAAAAGATCGATCCTTAAGAATACAAATCGATCTCCTTGGCTCTCTGTTTGGGAACAGATCGATCTTAAGCTTTGATAGATCGATCTCCTACTTAAAATGCCGTGAAAAAGAGGGATTTAAGGGGACCACATCGATCTCCTCCTAGTGAAGATCGGTCTCCTCATGCTATTTCTCTAAAAGGAGCGCTGGAATCTAAAAATTTCAGGAAAACAACATCACACTTCCATTTTTCACCCAAAACCTAAATAAGACATGGATGACAATTGAAAAACTATGTAATTTAGGAGTAGGAGTAGTGTAGAGTAATTTAGGAGGGATGTAATTTTAGGGTAGAATAGCTTTTAGGTTAATTTTAAAAGTTTTCTTTAAAATTTCCGAATATTTTTTTTTACAAGTTGTTTTACTGTTCATTCCATTTTCTTTATGTTCTTCATTAGTCTTGGATTTATTTTTCAATGAAAATCAATTTCATTTCATGTTTTCGATTTGATAAAAACTAGTTCTTTTATTGTTAAGTTCTATTTGCATAGTTGATTTCCTAGTTGATTTGCTCTCGGTTTCCCTTAAATATTTATGTTATTGGTTTGATCAATCTTTATTTTTTTGTTCTTGTTTTTGGTTTATTTTCTTTGCATTCGGTTAGCCACCAATCCCATTATTTTAGTCTCTGTTCTTCCTTTGTTTATACCTTTGGTTTTGATGCTTTGATGTGGGTTGATGCTTAGCATTTATCCACATCAATGGCAAAGTGGAACCTCGGCTGGAGAAAGGAACGGAGTAATCTGATGATGCTGGTTTTTCACGTTGATGAAGCAACGAGTTTGAGTGTGTAATTTCAGTTGTTGTTTTCTATTCTATTTTACACACTTCCTCTCAGTTTTAATATCATGTTTTGTTATGCTTTCTTGTTCTTCCTTTTCTTTATTTGATTCTTACTTGCATGCATTTTATGTCTCATTTTTTTTTACTGCATTTAGAGTAGTAGCTGCCAATGTTTGTTTACTGCATTTTCATTATATCTATTTCAATTATTGCATTTTATTTTTGCTTTATTGTTGTTTATTTCTAGCTGCTGGTTAGTGAAATGGACAAGGTAGAATGCTCGGTGTAGAGTTTCATTAGAGGCAGCAAGTTAACTTCATTTTCAGCCTCTGTTTAGCTCTGTTTCACGTAATTTCCACTGTTCATTGTTGTTATTTTTCTGTTATTCAATTTCAAGCTTGTATTAGTTTTTTGTATGCTGCTGTTGGGAGCTGGAAATTGCAGGAGCGGGAGCTGGAAAACCAGGAGCAGGAGACATGCTGGTCAGGCTGAGGATGTGCTGCAACAAATGGCAGGAGCAAAGGACAAATCGAGAATGCCTGGAGCATCAGCAGATTGCAGAACCGAGGAGCAGAGTGCAGCATGCCAGTAGCTGAACCCGTGAGCACCTGGAATAACAACGGAAGTAACACCTATTTGCACCTGGTTAGAACCGAGAAGCAGAGTGCAGCAGGGACAATAACTGAACCCATGAGCACCTAGAAATGAACAATTGTTGAAGAACGTGTACAGTGACAGAATAGGGACCACTTGGCTGGCATTTGTGTTTAAGGCCACGTTTGGCCATTTCCTCTTTGCAATTTGATGTTTATTACACTTTTTTTTTTTAATATGATCATTAGTTGTTAGTTTAGGATAATTGTTAATTGATAATGGTAGGTTAAATCTAATGTGTTAGTTTGTCAATTTAATTTGTAGTTTTAATTTTTTTAGTTAGTAGTTAATTTTATATTATATATTTAAGGACTTTATTTTAGTTTAGTATTTTATTAGTTGCATTTAGGGTTAATTTAGATTAATGTGTTTCATGCATTTTTAATTTAGTTTTCATTTTTATTAAATTTTAGGTTAGTTTAATTTGCAATTTTCATTAGTTTAATTACATGCATATTTTATTTCAAGGATAGTTTAATTTTAGTTTAATTCCTCTTGTTTCTTTATTTTTATTTTTTGCATTTTATTTTAATTGCGTTAATTAATTTTAACTGTTTTAATTATTTTCGTAGGTATTTGCTTTTAATTGCATGGAGCTCTGTAAGTAATTTTAGCTCTGTTTAATTTTCTTTATTTTATTGTTTAATTTTAATTAAGCTTAGTAGATCACCCATAATCAAAACTTCATAATTTCCTAGGATATACTTAGGGTAAGATTAACCGGTAGTTAATTAGGCTAGTCAACTTCTCTGTGGGACGATAACTCGGGACTCAAATCCCATTATTACTTGTACGACCCGTGCACTTGTGCTAATACGTTTAGGGCGTGTCACTTTCTAGGATACATAATGTCTTCCATGTCTCCATGTTGAGGAAATATAATTTGGATCTCTCCCATGTCATCGAGTATGAAGCCTTAGACATTCAGGGGGATATGAGTTACATGAAAAAACTTGTCTGACTCCTTGAAAGGAAAGAAAAGGTACTTCGTCCGAAGAGAATTTCATTAGTAAAGATTCTCTGGCAGCACCATATATTCGAAGAAGCAATTTAGGAGCTCGAGAACCTTATAAGAGAGAAGTACCATCGTTTATTTGACGGACCTAGCTCGAGAACCTTATAAGAGAGAAGTACCATCCCATGATCTTGATGTATGTTGTTGTTGGTTATTTTTAGATGATTTTTTGCTGAAGTAGAATTTGAAGAAAAATTTTGTAGGAGCATGTATAGGTTCGGCTAACTCTTGGTTGTTAGGGTAAGGATGAAATTTGGTTGAGTTTGATGTTGTAAAACGTTAAATTAATACTGAAAAAGTCTGGTTGATAGCCCAGTTAAGTGAAAAACTGAAAGGTGTGGGAATTGGCAATTTAAGATGTTTAGGTGGTTTAGTTTATAAATTTGACGTTAAAAGAACAAAAGTTATCGAACATAGCTTAAACCGATACTTTAAACGGTAAAATCGAGAGAGTAGGAAAAATGGCTGAAAAAGGGTCCATTTGACCACGTTTAAGTTACAAATGTATGAGAACATGAAATAAGGGTGATTTGAATACTAACTGGTTGTTTGTGGCAACTTGAGGTATGGGTACGCAAAATGAGATAAACCCGAGGCCCGATGATTTAGTGTTGTCCTAGCCCGTTTAGGTAAGGGATGCAATTTATTTTTGTTAACGGTATTCCTTACTTGCAAATACGTATTTATGGCATGAAAAATCTTTTATAAAATAAACGCAAATTTTGAAAATGACTTGTAGCCTATATTTTATCTAGGAGTGCACAATTCTTGTACAATTTTATAATTTCAAATATTTGTTGACGAATATATGTATATGTGATTTCTAAGGCATAATTTTCGTGTGCTTTGTACAAATAAATGTAAATATATTTTAAGTATGATAACATTAAGTTTTAAGACTAAGGGCGCAAAAGCATGCGAGTCAAGGTAAACCTATGGGTCAATTTAAAGGGACTCAAGGAAATTCTAGTCGACGGCTTATGAACGGGCTGAGCTTTGACTATAACATGTATAATTCTATGTTTCTGTCATGTCGCCTTCATGGCAGTATTCGTTTCTACCTGTATGGCGTTTATGTGGCCCTGTACGACCTTGATCCTATAAACCTACCTGGCCATAAGTATTTTGTTCCCTCTGCAAAGGATGCCTTCTTTTGAGATGAATTAGTGATTACCCTTATGGCAGTAATAGTGAATGCCTAATCTCCATATTTTGGTTTTGTATGATTCGTCTATCACCAATGCTTATGTCACGACCCAAATTACCTAAAAATCCCTACAAATTTTTCGCTTTTTTTTTTCATTTCCTCACCCGTCGTGAACAGTTACACTACTAAACAGTTGGGCTACGATTCGGTGTTAGTAACCTCTCACCTATTTACCATTCCATTTTCATATTCACATTCACATATCAATTTATTTAAACAAAATACATCCCCAATATTAAATTCATATACAGTACTGTGCATCTATATGTTCAGATACGAAATTATACAAATGTGTATACCTGGTCTTGCTAAGAAGCAGCGGATAACCGAGATGCGAGACTATTGTTGCTCTCTTCTACTGAATATACCCTGTGGGGTGGAAAATGAAAGGGTGAGCGAAACGTGCTCAGTAAGGCAATAATGTAAGCAGGTAGATAACTATACTATCTACGTGCTGATAATGTCATGATGTAAAAATCGTTTACTTTCGGAGCATGAGGTAAGATTAAAACAATGCCACATGTATGTATATATCATATACAAGAAATCATGAAATCGACATATCAAGCACACATGGAAAATCATCATGTATGACATCTCATACTCGTCACATTAAAACTCTTTTATTTCATCATAAACTCTTCACTTTAAAACTCATTTGTTTAATCACAAAACTCATCACTTTGAAACTTATTTGTTTCATCATAAATTCATCACATTTAAAACTCATTTGATTCATTATAAAACAACTTCATCAAGGTCAAACCCATCTCTCGGGAATACCTTGATTCATCAAATCACATCTCTTTTAAAAACACAAATCGGGACTACCCCTCCATCGGGTTTGTCCTGGTCTATCCAGACCGTATGATATCATGTGAGGCATGTAGGTTACTGTATGAAAAATCGAGGACTATGGCCAAACTATGTCCCTGTGATCCCAGGCTACACGGATCCCGGTGTGCGGGGCATCACAACTGCAACGGGAGGTGGGGTCAAGTCCTACCCGCCAGAATATCAAGTAACATCATAGAATCATCATGACTGCACGGTACAGCGTACTCCGTGTGACATACACGGTACATCGTACTCCGTGGACCCATATCATAGTCTGGGGGTGCCTGCCGTAGGTCTTATCCACCCCAATACTATGTCGATAACCAACCCATGTCTCAAAGTATGCGTGCGAGCATCTCAACTCTCTGTGACACACAGTCTACAGGAGGCTTTCGCACGACTATATGCATGTCAACTCACGTCTAGTGCGAGCGAAGCTCCAGCACCACGCTATGCATATCATGATATCTAAAATCTCGTGCGAGCGAAGCTCCAGCACGATTTTGTGCACACACAAATTTCTCGTACGAGCAATGCTCCAGTACGGCTTTTCATGATAAAAAAATCAGTAAACTTGAGTGCGAGAAAGACTCTAGCACTCTTTTACTTGTATAAATACGATAGGTGGCTAAATCTTGACAAAACATCTTTTAAAATAGTAACCGGTACAAACCGGTCCCCTTTCGTATATTTCATGAAATCAATAGCCAACCTATGTGCATATTTGCTTAAATCAGAGCAATATAATCATATAAAACATTAAAATCATGAAATTCATGCAATTTCATAGCCTTACTACCCTTTTTGAAATTTTCCTAACTGGGGGCAAAATAGTCATTTTTCACTATTTCCATATTTTTTTTCGCAAAAATTATTATTCTGTTTTCGGGTAGCCTAATGAATTTAACGTAATGTAAATCCCCTCAAAATTACGTACAGCTACCTCTAAGTGCTCATAAAATTCCCTTACCTTATTTTTCTGTAGAGTCTGACCTTTCCTTTTTTTTCACTGTTGTCTCGTTGCGCAGTCCGATATGCTCCCAATCAAACCTCCGGAACTGCGTATAAATATTTCTCAGGTCAGATATTATACAATTTAATTGTATTTCCTATTTTCTGGGCTTAATTTAAATCATTGGGCACATTTACCCTTATTGGGCCCGTTTGCACCTTAATGGGCCTTAATCGGCCTTAAGCCCGTTTTCCACTTAATTTTCACTTTATCGAGGCCTATTGGGCTCATTGGGCCCACCAAAAATTTATTGGGCCTCGTTCTAACCCTCGAATAGCTAAGTTTATTATTTACGACAATTTATCTAATTTTCCATAATTTAATTCAATTTATGCGGAATTTAAATTCATATCACGCATAACGATGTAAATTGTCGTAAATAATGGTCACTTACCCGAGATTCCATGCTAGTACGTAAATCGAGGCTATCTCGAGCTCTCGGTGGATGCCAATCGTCGAGCTACACAATTTCATAATTTTTGGGTAAATTTCCAGTCGAATAATAATTAAATAAAATATTTTAAAATTCAAATCGGTCAATTTTGACTGCTTATCGACTTACCCGAAGCTCGATTGCATCACTGGAATTTTTTTCAATTTTTTCTCTTTTTCTTTTTCCCCTTTTTCTTCCTTTTTTCCTCTCTTTTTGGCTGAACCGGTTCAGTCCGGTTCGGACCGGTTCAGACCGCCGGTTCAGCTCGGTCCGGTTCGGTTCAGTTTGGCCGATTCAGTTCGGTTCAGCCGGTTCATTCCCCATTTGCTCATTCTGGCGCCGTCCGGCCGGTTCCCGACGCCTCACCACCGCCGTTCGACGCGTCTACACCTGGGCATCCAAGATCAGGCCTCGGCTGGAGTCGAAACGCAACCATCGCCGGCGAATCTTTCCTTCTCCCCCGCGGCTGTCACCTCTCGATCCGGCGGATTTCGGCGGTTTCGCCGGTCGATACTGGTCTCAAAAGAACCGGCTCCTCCTCCCGATCACACCGGTACCCGCCGTTCGAGCCCAGCTGCGTGGATCGCCGAAACCAACTCCGTTTTCCCCGCGGGCTTCTCTTCCTCCGTTCGGCGATCTCCGGCCTCCTTGGCGCGCGTTGCCGGTGCCAACAGCTTCGCCGGCCTCTCCTCTTCCTGCTCGGCTGTTCATCGGAGCCGCTGATCGCCGGTGGCCGTAGGTCGGTCGGCCACGCGCGATCTCCTTCCTCGTTTTCAATCATTTTCTCTCTCCCCGATACATGTTTCAGATTTTCTCTTCTTTTTTTTTTTTACAATTATTATTTTATTTAACAATTTATTTTATTATTAAAATATTCATTAAAATAGTCTAAAAAATCTGAAAATATCTACAAAATTAATATTTTATTCCAAACAATTTAACTTAATTTAATTTATTTTATTTATTATATTTTTAACCATTTTTCGGGTATAATTTCTCCGTATTTTCGGGATATTGTCCCAAGTGACTTTTCGATATTTCTAAAAATTCCAGATCTTGATCAATTGGACTGGAAATTGTATAATTCCTCATTATTGATCAAGATATCCTAAATCCTTATTTTTTTTAATTAAATTTTCTTATCGAATTTATCCCGACTTTTGATCTTTTGACCGTTTTACCCCTACACTTGTTCGGGATTAATTCAGTCAAACTTTCTTTCACGAACACTCATTCATTTTATGATTTGAATCCTTATTTTCAGTCCGAATCCCATTCCTTTAAATTTGTGAACATTTTTCTACCTCATAAAATTTACGATTTAATTTCGGGTCTTACAAATCTCCCCCACTTAAGAAATTTGGTCCTCCAAATTAGAACCAAGTCATATGAGTCCATATACAACTCCGGGTACATCGATCGTATCATACACTGTCATCCTCAAGTGACTTCTTCGGAGTGTATTACTACCAAATGGCTTTAATTAGGGAGATCCTCTTAAACCTCAATACTTCCTTTTTCCTGTTTAATGCCCAAATCAACTTATCAATATAATTATATTTTCATTAAACTGAACTTTTAGAATTCATATTTGATTACCTATGCTGGATCCAGATAGTATTTTCGAAGCATTAAAAGCTGGGACACATTGTGGGTGCCTGTTAATTCAGGTGATAACGCCAACCTACAGGTCTTATCTTCCACTTGTCCAATCTCTCAAAAGATTCAATCCAGCGAAACTCAATTTACCTTCTTCCAAAAGTTCGCTATGTCCTTATTCTCTTAGGACAAGAAACATTTCAACCATACAAATTCACCTCGGTGAATTCCAATGCTTGTCTATCTGCTCTGAGGTGTTCTTAATTTCTCTTCCTTAACTAAACATCCTCAGAAACTTATTATCCAAAGTCGAAAATAATTCTATCTGTCACCCACCTTTTTTATCCAATTTGGGGAAACAACCCCTATGACCATACGCTGTCTCATATTTGTTATCCCGATACTCAAGTGGCAACTGTCACTATTGACGAATTCGATTTGTAATAACTGACCATCCCAAGAGCATAAAAATCAAGGGCACACGCTTTCATTGGATCCTCCAGAACTTGTACAGTCCTCTCTGACTGACCATCTGTCTGAGGACAGAAAGCTGTGCTAATACTCAGTCGGGTTCCCATAGCTTCCTGAAAAATATTCCCTGAAGTAGAAAGTGAAGCGGGAATCCCTATATAATACAATGCTCACTGGAACGCTACATAATGTTCCACAATCTTCCTTATACATAAATCCTCATATACACTCTGAGTAGTTGGGGATTTCATAACCAGAAGGTGGGTAGACTTAGTCAACTTAGCGACTATCATCCAAATAGCCTCGTAATTCACCTGGGTTCTCTGTAACCCATCACGACATTCATGGAGACTTGGTCTCATTTTACGTGCCGTGTCGATATAGGTAGAGGCTACAATAACTCTGCAGACTTTTAATACTCTACCTTATCCTGCTGACATACTAGGCACTTTTCCACAATCTCAACCATATCTCTTTCACATCTGACCACCAATACCCCTTTTCAGAGATTTCAATATAATTTTATTACCTTCCGTATACACTGTATATCCCGAAGAGCGAGCTTCTGATAATATCACTATCTAATCAACTGTGGTCCTGGGGAGCACTTATACTGTCTCTGAACCTCTCTGTAAACCATCAACACACTCCGTGAACTCTGTCACTGTACCCTTCTGAATCTGACCCAAACTATCGACATCGTGCCGATCATCACGCTAAGCCTGTCAAATCCGGGCACTCTCATCCGGTTCTAATCTCAGGCTAGCTGTCACACAATCACTGTCATCATCAGAAGGGATCACATCATTATTGAGGCTCACAACTGCTCAAGCAGCTCACGCTCCCTGACCATCATATGTAATACCATCCCGAGGCTCTTTCTGCTCAAGGCATCAGCCATCACATTAGCTTTTCTTGGGTGGTACAATTTTCCACAATCAAAATCTCTCAGAAGCTCTAACCCACTATGTATTCTCATATTCGCCTCTTTCTGTGAAAGACAGATACTCGAGGCTTTATGATCAGTGCATACCCAAAATTTCTCATCATGTACCTAGTAGTACCATATCCTCAGTACAAGTACTATCGCTGCCAACTTAAAATCATGAGTCAGATAGTCTATTTCATGATCAAGGAGTTGTCTGACTCCATAATTGACTATTTTCCCATTATACATCAATACACAGCTCCTTCATTATTTTGAGGTATCCATACTCACTGAGAACCTCTTGAGCTGTTGGGTATGGTGAAATTAATCACGGTGGTCAGTTCATACTTCACTACACCGAAATTCATGTCACATCTATCATCTTATTTATCATCTCATTCAAAGACCACGTTTTCTTAGTTAAACGTGTCAACCAAGTAGACCATATTGAGAACTCGCAACAACCCATTTGTAAAAGCCATTTCCAATTGTTGCTTACAATTTGCCCTAGACTTTAAATACACCCAACATATCATCGATAATGATGATTACAACTCGGTCCAAGCCTTGACTTATTTACGCATAAGCGTATAAGATCCTCCAAAATCGCTTACGTTTTCAGGTACTAACCTGCGTCATTTCATTTTCTTATCTTAACGACTCTTATTAAATTTTACTATTTTAACCTTTATGATTTGTCGAATTTTAATATTCTTATCGTCTTAGTAAAGGTATCCTAATGCTGAAGGTATTTATTACGACGATCGATTTCACGTTATAGGTTATATATATATATACTTTTAGACGTTGTCAAGTCTTCAGGCGGGGAGGTATTTTGAAATACCTTTATTAATCCTCAGACTTGACCATAATTACTTTACATATCGGTCCATATGGTCACAATTCATATTCGCTACTAATTGCTTTAATCCTAATTACTTCACGTATCATAGATATTCTTACCTTGAATACGCCTCTTACTCCAGTACATCTTGTATTCATAATCAAGCATATCTTATCTTAAAGATTATCTCCTTTGTATATCAATCATGACAAAACTCTTTCATTATTCATTCCGTGAGTACAATCCTTTACTCCTTTAATTTCAACTGTTGCACCTCTTTTTTTTTCACTTGTCAACACTTACAGTATACTTTTCAGTGATGTTTTCACTCCTGTTTTCAACTTAAAATCTCTATATCCATATTCCGTTTATTAATCCTCCTCTATTGGGGTATTCATTTATCAGTATTGTGCCCAATGATGTAGACATTCATGCCTTTTACTCACTTATATGTAAATGAAGGCGGTATCAATAAATGTGTGGCACCAGGATCAATGAACATATGTACTTCATTATTCATAACAAGTGTGGTATCTTACACCACATCCATGAAACATCAATAGTGTCATGGTCCAAGACATCCTCTCGCCTTCGTCCAATAGCCTACTTTCCTTTTTCCTTTAGGCTATGGCCTCCCTTTTTGTTGCAGCTATACCAATGAAGTTTTTCTCTGTCTCTTTACTTTTCTGTGGGGCGATCTTGTCCAACTCTGTGCAATCAAAATCAATGGTCCGTCTTACCACACTTAACGGCCATTTTCATCAATACAGTGTAGGTATAGACCCTCTTTCCGTGGTATCCACCACATCCCACACTGCTTACAGTGCTCACACTGCTACATTGCTTCGTAGTAGGTCGGGGTTCTCAAATCACAATACCCCTTATAAGTGTTAAATTGGATATTTTGGGGCCTTACCAATTATCTTACCCCGTGACTCATCAACTCTAATCTCTTGCCAACTGATCTTTTTCCCGCTCTGACATCTCTATCATTCTCTATTCTCTTCCGTCTCTATTTCGGCCCTTACTACCTTTCCCAATCTCAGAGGCATGAAACACTCGATCTTATTCACGCAACTGTATTTTGCGCACTGCCTCGACATAGGTAGTGAGCCAATCGGACTCTAATCGACAATTTGAGCATTCCATGAACTTTTGGGCTTTCCGACTCTCACTGCCCATAATATCGAGTTCATACTTGCCCAGTGATATAATCTGAGATTCATACTCATCAATCAACCAATACCTCTGGGTCAGTGTAAAAAATTTTACTTGTAATTTTTCTTAAATAGTGTCCGGGATATTCTGTCACCGGAATACATCCATAATTATTCTTCACGTCGACTCTGGACGTCTAACTATTCAGATAGGTCGAGCGGACTTCCACCAATATTTCGCCTCGACTCTTTAACATAAACGTATTTAAAAGTCACTTTCTCGGTCGACATACACCGAAAAATCCATAGCACTTCGCTATCTCATACACCCAGTCCTAAACAACTATAAGTTTCTTTACTTCGCTATTTATCGGAGGGATGTGAAAATCTTTATAGTCTGAGGCATCTGTTTAGGCTTCACCCTGCCTATCCTCAACTACTTGTAATAGACTGAGTAAACAAGTCTGAAATATTTTCTACACTCCACTCCATCCACTTGGAGCATGTCTCAATACTGTCTGATCACTCTGTCGGACTCTGAGAGGTATGCTCAACATTAACCTCTATTTCAATCTCATCCCGATTCTCATGGGTCAACTCAGCACGACTTAGCAGACTCAGGTCTACCTCTACGACCTCTGCCTCGTGCACTATCTCAAATTGAGTCTCATATCATGACTCATTTGATTCTCAGACCGATCTCTACGATCTCGAGCATGTGTACTCGCCACTCTACCATAGCGGCTATCAGTTATAAAAACTATATTCTTCCATTCGAAACAAAATTCTTAGCTGCAATTCCATCTTGATATACACAATTGTATCTAAACAATGCACAGTACATGGGGATGTAAATTTACTTAACCACTAACACCGACTCATATCAGGCCAACTCTGCTCTGATACCATTAAATTTGTCACGACCCAAATTACCTAAAAATCCCTACAAATTTTTCGCTTTTTTTTCATTTCCTCACCCGTCGTGAATAGTTACACTACTAAACAGTTGGGCTATGATTCGGTGTTAGTAACCTCTCACCTATTTACCATTCCATTTTCATATTCACATTCACATATCAATTTATTTAAACAAAATACATCCCCAATATTAAATCCATATACAGTACTGTGCATCTATATGTTCAGATACGAAATTATACAAATGTGTATACCTGGTCTTGCTAAGAAGCAGCGGATAACCAAGATGCGAGACTATTGTCGCTCTCTTCTACTGAATATACCCTGTGGGGTGGAAAATGAAAGGGTGAGCGAAACGTGCTCAGTAAGGCAAAATGTAAGCAGGTAGATAACTATACTATCTACGTGCTGATAATGTCATGATGTAAAAATCGTTTACTTTCGGAGCATGAGGTAAGATTAAAACAATGCCACATGTATGTATATATCATATACAAGAAATCATGAAATCGACATATCAAGCACACATGGAAAATCATCATGTATGACATCTCATGCTCGTCACATTAAAACTCATTTATTTCATCATAAACTCTTAACTTTAAAACTCATTTGTTTAATCACAACACTCATCACTTTGAAACTTATTTGTTTCATCATAGATTCATCACATTTAAAACTCATTTGATTCATTATAAAAAAACTTCATCAAGGTCAAACCCATCTCTCGGGAATACCTTGATTCATCAAATCACATCTCTTTTAAAAACACAAATCGGGACTACCCCTCCATCGGGTTTGTCCTGGTCTATCCAGACCGTATGATATCATGTGAGGCATGTAGGTTACTATATGAAAAATCGAGGACTATGGCCATACTATGTCCCTGTGATCCCAGGCTACACGGATCCTGGTGTGTGGGGCATCACAACTGCAACGGGAGGTGGGGTCAAGTCCTACCCGCCAGAATATCAAGTAACATCATAGAGTCATCATGGCTGCACGGTACAGCGTACTCCGTGTGACATACACGGTACATCGTACTCCGTGGACCCATATCATAGTCTGGGGGTGCCTGCCGTAGGTCTTATCCACCCCAATACTATGTCGATAACCAACCCATGTCTCAAAGTATGCGTGCGAGCATCTCAACTCTCTGTGACACACAGTCTACAGGAGGCTTCCGCACGACTATATGCATGTCAACTCACGTCTAGTGCGAGCGAAGCTCCAACACCACGCTATGCATATCATGATATCTAAAATCTCGTGCGAGCGAAGCTCCAGCACGATTTTGTGCACACACAAATTTCTCGTACGAGCAATGCTCCAGTACGGCTTTTCATGATAAAAAAATCAGTAAACTTGAGTGCGAGAAAGACTCTAGCACTCTTTTACTTGTATAAATACGATAGGTGGCTAAATCTTGACAAAACATCTTTTAAAATAGTAATCGGTACAAACCGGTCCCCTTTCGTATATTTCACGAAATCAATAGCCAACCTATGTGCATATTTGCTTAAATCAGAGCAATATAATTATATAAAACATTAAAATCATGAAATTCATGCAATTTCATAGCCTTACTACCCTTTTTGAAATTTTCTTAACTGGGGGCAAAATAGTCATTTTTCACTATTTCCATATTTTTTTTCGCAAAAATTATTATTCTGTTTTCGGGTAGCCTAATGAATTTAACGTAATGTAAATCCCCTCAAAATTACGTACAGCTACCTCTAAGTGCTCATAAAATTCCCTTACCTTATTTTTCTGTAGAGTCTGACCTTTCCTTTTTTTTTCACTGTTGTCTCGTTGCGCAGTCCGATATGCTCCCAATCAAACCTCCGGAACTGCGTATAAATATTCCTCAGGTCAGATATTATACAATTTAATTGTATTTCCTATTTTCTGGGCTTAATTTAAATCATTGGGCACATTTACCCTTATTGGGCCCGTTTGCACCTTAATGGGCCTTAATCGGCCTTAAGCCCGTTTTCCACTTAATTTTCACTTTATCGAGGCCTATTGGGCTCATTGGGCCCACCAACAATTTATTGGGCCTCGTTCTAACCCTCGAATAGCTAAGTTTATTATTTACGACAATTTATCTAATTTTCCATAATTTAATTCAATTTATGCGGAATTTAAATTCATATCACGCATAACGATGTAAATTGTCATAAATAAGGGTCACTTACCCGAGATTCCATGCTAGTACGTAAATCGAGGCTGTCTCGAGCTCTCGGTGGATGCCAATCGTCGAGCTACACAATTTCATAATTTTTGGGTAAATTTCCAGTCGAATAATAATTAAATAAAATATTTCAAAATTCAAATCGGTCAATTTTGACCGCTTATCGACTTACCCGAAGCTCGATTGCATCACTGGAATTTTTTCCAATTTTTTCTCTTCTGTTTCCCCTTTTTCTTCCTTTTTTCCTCTCTTTTTGGCTGAACTGGTTCAGTCCGGTTCGGACCGGTTCAGACCGCCGTTTCAGCTCGGTCCGGTTCGGTTCAGTTTGGCCGGTTCAGTCCGGTTCAGCCGGTCCCCATTTGCTCATTCTGGTGCCGTCCAACCGGTTCCCGACGCCTCACCACCGCCGTTCGACGCGTCTACACCTGGGATCCAAGATCAGGCCTCGGCTGGAGTCGAAACGCAGCCATCGCCGGCGAATCTTTCCTTCTCCCCCGCGGCTGTCACCTCTCGATCCGGTAAATTTCGGCAGTTTCGTCGGTCGATACTGGTCTCAAAAGAACCGGCTCCTCCTCCCGATCACACCGGTACCCGCCGTTCGAGCCCAGCTGCCGTGGATCGTCGGAACCAACTCCGTTTTCCCCCCGGGCTTCTCTTCCTCCATTCGGCGATCTCCGGCCTCCTTGGCGCGCGTTGCCGGTGCCAACAGCTTCGCCGGCCTCTCCTCTTCCTGCTCGGCTGTTCATCGAAGCCGTTGATCGCCGGTGGCCGTAGGTCGGTCGGCCACGCGCGATCTCCTTCCTCGTTTTCAATCATTTTCTCTCTCCCCGATACATGTTTCAGATTTTCTCTTCTTCTTTTTTTCTTTTTTTTACAATTATTATTTTATTTAACAATTTATTTTATTATTAAAATATTCATTAAAATAGTCTAAAAAATTTGAAAATATCTACAAAATTAATATTTTATTCCAAACAATTTAACTTAATTTAATTTATTTTATTTATTATATTTTTAACCATTTTTTGGGTATAATTTCTCCGTATTTTCGGGATATTGTCCCAAGTGACTTTTCGATATTTCTAAAAATTCCAGATCTTGATCAATTGGACTCGAAATTGTATAATTCCTCATTATTGATCAAGATATCCTAAATCCTTATTTTTTTTAATTAAATTTTCTTATCGAATTTATCCCGACTTTTGATCTTTTGACCGTTTTGCCCCTACACTTGTTCGGGATTAATTCAGTCAAACTTTCCTTCATGAACACTCATTCATTTTATGATTTGAATCCTTATTTTCAGTCCGAATCCCATTCCTTTAAATTTGTGAACATTTTTCTACCTCATAAAATTTACGATTTAATTTCGGGTCTTACAGCTTAGTTATGCAAACATTTGATTTTCGAGATTTTAATTGAAGTAAGAAATATATATGAATTATGTTGTGGCATGAGAATGATATATGATTTGGATATGCAAACCTATATGATTTTCTAATCGTTTGATTTGAAAATAGAACTCTATCATTTAGTATTATTATTTTACGAAATATTTTGAATACTATTTTTATTTAAAAACACTCTTTACTGGGCTATCTGAAGCTCACCCCCCTTTTTTCATTCCTTTTAGATTATTTACAGTAATTACCTCTGTGCCTGTTGCGTACCCGATAGAAGCTTGTAGACGAGACTCTCTCCAGGCTATCTTTTGTACACATTAAGGTATATTTCAGTTGTATCCAGACGCCCTGTATAATATAGATGCTTATATGTAAATGAGCATTAAGGATGTAATTACTTATATATATATATATATATATATATATATATATATGGAAATGGAAAAGCATGTAATTTCATGAGGTTACAACATATAATAGTTTTAAGAAATGAATGATATGTAAGGGACTGGCTATGAGACCCCATATATGTATAAGCACGACTTTGTATATATATGTAAATAGTGATGTGCTTGTAATGTGAAGTATAAATGATGTAGAAGTCCATAAATTAAATGTATACACATGTAATAAGAGTTGTGATTGTACATACAAGTTACATTATGTATGAATGTGAAGGAATGGACTCTGATATGTGATGAATATGAGTAGAAATGGAATATGAGTAGTATGGTAAAATGGAAGGAAGATTTGCATAAGTTGTGCACTTCCATTTGGTTTATATCATGTACCTTTGGATATACAAAGATTCTACACAAGTTTTAATGTGTATGAAGTATTATAGGATGTCATTTTCAAGTCTGAAAGATGATTGGATGAGGAAATGACCATAGCAACAAAAGGGATAAAGTTTGAGTATGAGTTGCTACAGAAAAACTGTAGAAAATATGAAAATATGAAGGTCAAATCGATCTCATAGGATGAAAGATCAATTTGGAAGAGTCAGAAAACTCTTATTTAAGCAATGGAATAGAGCAGATCGATCTCCAAGGGAGCCAGATCGATCTCCTAACAAATTCTGTAAAATGTAGATCGATCCTTAATGGAACAGATCGATCTCCTTAGCTCTCAGGTTAGAAACAAATCGATCTCGCCTAAGACCAGATCGATCTCCTTGACTCTCTGTTTGAAGCAAGATCGATCTCCCCTACTCAACAGATCGATCTCTTGCCTTCAAAATGTCTTGGAAAAGAGGGATTTTAAGAGGACCAGATCGATCTCTACCCAATGCAGATCGATCTCATCAAGCTGAATCTATAAATAGGAGCAGTTAGATCTGCAATTTCGAGACAAAAAAGACCATTTCCTTCCATTTCAAACCCAAAACCTAGATTTTACTCTCTAAATCCAGCCATTTTCAAGAAGATTTGAGGGAAAGCTATTAGAAGCAAAGTTGTTCACATAAAAGAGAAGAACAACATAGTTTGGAGGCATTTCCCCATTTGTTGGATTGAAGGAACAAGTGACATTTCTATTTGGAGCAAAGAGGAAATCCAAAGAGGTGAGTTTCTAAAGCACCAACTTAAGTACATTGTTAAGCTATTGATGTTTGGGGTTGATTGGGGTGCTTAGTATTGTTAGAAACTCTCTAAAATGCATTGGAATGATTATGACCTAGAAATGGTCTAGAGTGAGAAAGTGGAATGTATTGAGGTTAATGAGAAATGGGATATCTTGAAGTGATAATAGTGTTATGAGTATGATTTTAAGATGCTGTTAGTGAATAAATTGTGAGGTTTACCAAAAAGGGGTAAAATGTGGATTAAAGCATTGTAAAATGCATGAATGCATTACATTGACTAGTGAGGTCAAAAAGTGAGTTAACAATATTAACTCAAGTGGTTTGGATGATTGAATCGCAACTTTCGAGGATACACCGGAACAAGGAGAGCCAAGAGTGCAAGAAGCTAACAGGAAAAGAGAGTCGCACTCAAGTAAATTGAGGTAAGGGAATTGTGTGGACTCTTAGAGATATCTGTGCACAATTTGCGCGCATTAAATGTTTTGCTAGAATGCATGAGATATTAGGAAATGATGTTGGGTGATTGAAGGGTAAAAGTTGGGTGTTTTAGAAATGTGCATGAAAATAAAAACATAATGCTTTGGAAAATCATCTTTTATTGCTTTTAGCAAGTGATTGGTAGGTTGGCTAGCATTTGAAATGAATTTCAAAAGAAATGGGTTGTTTTGGTTTGTTAAACCGTACTTTGCAAAGAAATGAGCCACCTACATTATTTTCATGAGAATGAAAGCGTGCTAGAGTATGACTCGCACGAGATTTGACGTGTTTTACACACATGAGTGCTAAAGCCTAGCTCACACTGATTTTCACATGGATTTCATACTGGTTTTGGCATAGTGCTTGGAGCTTAACTCGCATTGGATGCCCACCTTATTTATTGTCGTGCTTGGAGCTTCGGGCAGATTGGGTGTCGCACCGATTAAATAGGCTTGCAAGTGCATTTGTGCTATTTTGACATGTTGATAGCCGTGTTAGGAGCTTCTGGTAGACAAGAGATCGTACCGATTAAATAGGCTTACACGTGCGTTTGAGATGTGGCGCGATATGATATGTTGATGTGTGTCGACGGAGTACATTGTATCGTGCAGGTAGCATGGAGTACGTTGTATCGTGTTGAGATTGTGATATGCCATCTTCGGACGAGATCTGCTATGGACCAGCAGGTAGGATTTGAACTACCTCCCGTGTGGAAGTAGATAGTGGTGATATCCCACACACCTGATCCGTGTAGCTAGTATCACAAGTTATGGCCATAGTTCTAGAGGTTATTACCTTATATTGAATTGCCTATCTCACATGTCTATTGTTTTGTGAATAAATCTATGTTTGAAATGATTTGTGGGTCAGGACAGTCCAAGGGAGGGGTTGAGACCTGACAAGTGTTGGATTGTTTTGTTAATGGTTTTTAAAGTGCACTGATGCATGATGATTAATGTCATACTTTATTATGAAAAATGCATGGTGGTTAATGCCATGCTTTACTTGTGAAATATGCATGATGATTAATGCCATGCCTTACTTATGAAATATGCATGATGGTTAATGCCATGCTTTGAATGAGTTTTGCGCACTAAAATTTTAATAGCATGAATTGCTTTACATACCATTAACACAATCATACACTCATGTTTGAGATAAAATGATGAACTAAATGCTTTTGAGCATGGCATCATGATCACGTAGATAGTTCAATATCTACCTGTTCACATGATTGCCTTACGAGCGTGTGGTTTGCTCACCCCTCTTATTTTTCCCCTCTCTACAGAGCTTTGAGTATAGATTGTGAGCGACTGAAGACTTATCCCTTTTTGAAATCAGCTACATCCCATCGCATATGGTATACACACTGTTGTAATTTTGTATTTAAACTTACGATAGCACTGTAGCATTTTGTATGTAACTATTGGGGATGTAAAAACAATGTAAACACATATAAACAACTCTGATGTATACATCTATACAAGTGTTTACTCATAAATAATATACAAATTGAATTGGTATGGTGGAGTGAGTTAGACGTCGACACATAGCCCAACTATTGAGGAGAGTTACTGTTCACGATTGAGGTAAGGACGAATAATAAATGATGCATGAAAATGTAAAAAAGTTACACGTATTTTGGTAAGTTGAGAGTCATGACACTGGCACTGAACAGGAATACAACTCAAGAATAAGATTAAGTCAAAAAAAATTAAATCAGCACTAATTTTCACATTTCCGGCATTACACTTCACATGAGTTGGCCACCTTGGTTGAAACTTGGACAAGAAGACAAAAGGTGCTTATGGAGCTTTGATGATGTGGAAATATTTTCATTGAAGACCCAAAGTGGCATTAATTGCAAACTCACCTAAATTGTCATTTTACCTCTTTACCCCATTTTACCTATGTGTATAAGAAAAATGACGAGGGGATTTGGGGGAGTCGACTACTAGGCTAGATTAAGCTTTCTTTCATTTGTTCTTTAATGTTTTTAGTAGATTAGAAGAGCCACCCATTTACTTTTCATGCACCATTTAAATTACTCTTGCAAATTTACTAATTTTCTTTACATTTTAAGTTTAATCTTTACTTTAATCTTGCATTTCAAATATGTTCTTTAAGTTTCAGAATTTAATCTCTTATTTATTTTTGTTTATGATTGAGTTTTATGGACATGAAGGCTTAGAAGATTAAAAAATTACCTCTATAATTTTTGTATTTAAGCTTAATCCACATTTATTTATTTTATATTTCTTATTCACTGGTTAAGTTTTTTCTTTACTGTTTGGGGTTCATTTTGATGTTTGTTTTCATGTTTTAAATATTTTCATAAGGTTTCATAAAGTTATAATAGTGTTCAAAGCATAGAAATTATCATTTGCATTTCATTTCAAACTTAGGATTTAATTTGGTTTTATTTTCCAATCTATCCAACCCATGTTGGCATTGATTTTAGGTGGTTTCTAGCAACGAGTTTAGATTGTTTTCAGGTCTTATTTCATAGGTTTTAATCCATCCTAGGGTCTTTGTCACAACCCTCTACCCGTGACTTACCTTACTACTAATAGTTGGGTTGTAACTCAACATCCATAACCATATCTTATCCATTTTATAATTTAAATTCATTTAATGAAATGGAAACTGTACTTATATATTTATTTATATGCGAAAGTGTTTACATCAGTTTCTATTATATACATCCCTTTCGTACAAAAGATAGCTTTACTGTGCACTATTTTACAAGATACAAAATTTTCTCATAAGTGTATACCTCTGCACTATTGGAGAGCTGGAGAACACAGTAGCAGGAAAAACTACAGTAAACTCACTACTGCACAGAATCTGTGGAGGAGGAAATAAGGGGGTGAGCTAACACGCTCAGTAAGGAAATACAAAAGCAGGTAGATAACTACACTATCTACATGCTTAAATATATAAATTCATTTTCCTTATAAAACATATGCATTCTTTTAAAATAACTTCCATCAGTGCAAAATCGTTAATTCGTTAGATGGGTATATGCATATTTTTTTTCAAATCACGCAGTAGTTTACTCATTTTAACATCACACAACATACTCTTTAAAAAGGCTTTACACTTAGCACAATCACTTAGTAAATCAATATACATGAGACATAGGATAGGATATCGTATCACTCAGTATCACACAGTAGTGACATAATGTCATATCACATAGAATAAGGACTTATGGCCATAGCTTGGATTCCAAGCAATCACTGATCAGGTGTGCGGGAATCCCATGCTTGGGGAGGCGGATCAACCATCCCATCAGCCCACAAAGAATCACTAAGATATCATGGCACATTATACTCCATGGCTGACGTTCACAGTATAACATGCTCCTGTGGATCCTTTATCACCCATTTCCATTGTCTCAAAATCACGTGCGAGCAGGTTTGTGCAAGGTCACTCAGCAATACACGACGGCTCTAGCATGGTTTCACTCGTCACACAGCAAAATCTTATAAAACCTCGTGCGAGCAACTCAGCGTAAGATCACATAGCAATGTTTGAGGCCTCTAGCACGGTTTTGCACATCACACAGTAAACATCATAAAATCACGTGCGAGCAACTCAGCGTAAGATCACACAACATTACTTGAGGCTTCTAGCACGGTTTTGCTTAAAATCACTTTAAGTCAAGGCAGTTGCATGAGAGCATAGTCAGAGCAATATCACTTAGCAGTACTTGATGACTCTAGCATGGTTTCCAAAATCTAGTGCAAACTCTCGAGTGGATCACACAACTTACTCTTAGCTCTAGCACCGTTTGTTTTCCTCGAAATCCTTTTAAAACAATGTGAGAGTAGGGCTAGTAAATCTACCGTTGCCACATTGGCTCTAGCACGAGTTCACACAGAAATTCAATAGATGGCTCCATTCAAGTGAAAATGGTATTCCTGACCGAATTCATTTCGACAAATCATAAAGTATGAGTGAGAGGGTAATTTCCTTTTGATCACTCATTAAATGCTATTAACTTAGTAAAAACATGCATTTTATGGTAATAGTTAAATCGAGAGCTATCCTATTATTACTCTTTCTCAAAACACTTACAAAGCATCTTTTCACGCAAAGACATCGAAGGCATGCAATTTATGCATATAAGCTTCTTCTCATACTTAGTTTTCACATAGCTATTTCATTAACTAAATACTCTATAGTATTCATTAATACACAGAAGGTAAGAATATACGTATACCTATCTCTAATAGCTCTCATAAATCCCTTACCTCGGATCACACTCGAATCACTTTCCTTGATTTCCACTTCTCATGATATGTCTAATCGGCTCCAATTTTATCTCCAGGAGCTGTAAGCATTTACTTCTCATGTCAATATAATCTCATATACTTCATTCTCACTTGCATGAAGTTCAATTCAATGCATTAGGTTGTTTACACCAATATGGCCTCATTACATCTTTTTGGACCTTATATTCTCGTAAGTCCATTTCGATTGTTCTATTCATTTTTGAAGAATCCATTAGATTCATCAGGTCTATTGATTCATACTGAACCGAAATTACTCTTACAATGCCTTAAGTTCATCATTTTTCCTCACTATGGCATTTCATCATACATCTCTCATGCCCATTTTCAATCATCATCTAATCCAACATTTGGATTTCATAAAACTATCTTAGAATTATATATGCATGCTTAATAACACCACTACATCTGTAAATCAACATCAAATCCATGCCTAATCAACTTTCTCTCACTTTATCACATTAATCTCATTTTAGGTCATAGAGGATTTAGCATGTTCAAGGGTGTTTTTAGCCAACAAAACATGCACCAATCAACTCATCAAAATGTCTATATCAACATACTTGAAGTTAGTGTATTGAAATCTTACCGAGCTTGATTGTTCCTCTTTTTGCCAAATTTGGGGGGGGGGGAACCCTTGTAAGACTCGATTTTTATCGTATTTCCTTATGATTCACACATTGTATGGATATTGTTATATGTTAATGGAATCATAAGATGGATGATTTTGATCATATAAATATGAATGAAGTAGTCGAACGTACATAAAATTCGAAAACGGACAGTTAAGGAATTTCAAATTAAATTTATGAGATTTGAATTGTCTGGACAGAGATACGAATTTTAAATGAAAAATTATAGTGGGTCCAAGAAGGAAAGTCAGCCTAAATTGGTCCCGAATATGTAGAAGGGTAAAACGATCAAAAGACCGAAAATTCGGTATAAATTCGATAAGAAAATTTCATTAAAATATGGATTTAGGAAATCTTGATCAATAAAGGAGAAATTATTGAATTTCGAGTCCAATTAATCAAGATATGAATTTATTGGAATTAATCAAAATTTTCACTTCGGAAAATAATCCCGAAAATACTGGAAAAATATACCGAAAAGACAAAATAAGATAGATAAATTCAATTATTGATTAAATGAATTAAATAAGATTTTTTAGATTTTTTTGGGTATGAAATAATATTTTATTGATTAAAATAATAATAAAATAAATTATAAATATAAAGTAATAATAATAATAATAATAAAAAGAAATTGAAATCTGTAAAATCGCGAAACTGAAGAAGGAAAACAGAAACAATGCGGACACAGGCGACCCGAGGAAGAACCGAGAAGACCGATGACGAATCGACGATCGACGAGGCTAGGCGAGGGTCGGAGAAGAGAGAGGACATCTACGCGAACCTGCTGGTACCGACGACGCGCGCCACTGACGTCGAAGTCTGGCGAACGGAGGAGGAGAAGCCGACGAGAAAAAAAAGGGCTCGATTCCGACGATCCACGGTAGCTAGGTGTGATCGGATGGAACCGACGTGATCGGGGGAATGAGCCGGTTCTGTTGGTACCGGTAGCGGCTGGCGAAACGACCAAAAATGATCGGCGATGATGAGGGCCCGAAACGGCACCGTTTTGGCCGAGAGGAAAGGGGAAGGAAAAGGAAGGAAAAAGGGAAGGAAAAGAAAGGAAAAGAAAAGAAAAGAAAAGAAAAAGAAAGGGGAAAAAGGAAAGAAATTTTTCGGGGATGTCTCAAGATTTGGGTAAGTTTACCGATGGTTGAGATTGACCGACGGGTAAATTCTCAAAATTAATTTAATATTATATTTAATGGAAAATAACTTGGATTAATCAAATTATGCAGTTCTACGACAAGGCCCGAACGAGAGCCGATTGAGCTCCAATTTTCGTACCCCGCATAGTATTGGGTAAGTACACTTTAATTACGACAATTTAAGTCCTTAATGTAGAGTTAAGATTTTTTTTACAGATTTTATGGATTAATTCTGCATAAAATGAAATGTATTCAGAATTTTAAAGTAATTATCGTAACTAGTATACGGGCTATTCAATGAGTTTGGAATGAAACCCGATGAGTATTGATAATCCAAATTAATCCAATAGACCCGAAGAAGGGATTTAATAAGTAGAAACGGGTTAAAAATGGGTCGAGGCCCATTAAGGTGCAATCGGGCCTAATAAAATAAAACGGGCCTAGTGTTTTAGATTCGATCAATAAGAGTGAAATACTAATAAGTATATTAGAATTGACCCAATACGTGGTTATATGCAGCTTCGTAGACTTGGTTTAGAGCGAATTGGACTGAGAGACCTGGTACGGTCGAGACAGAATAAACTCGCGCGTGATTCCAGGTAAGGGAATTTTACGGATTGCTAGAGGTAACTTTACTCAATTTCGACCTCATTTACATTCCCTAAAATTGTCTGAAGGGTCTAGATTCAAAATAAAAATTTTGGTGCCCGAATGGAAAAATGACCAAAATACTCCTGTAAAGGGTAAAATTTCCAAAAATTAAGAAAATTTGGAAGGAGCAAGAACAAGAGGTTCCTGCTTGTTTTTGAGGTGTTCTAACACGTGCATGGGTAGGCTGGCTAATGTTTAAAAAAAAATGCACAGCATTGCATATTTTCAAAAATGTGATTTCTTGTGAAAATTGTTTTGAGATAACAGAGCCGCCTACATGATTTTACGAAAATGTGACGTGCTAGAGCTCTGCTCGCATGAGTTTTAATTTATGTGATGCATGCATTAGTGCTGGAGCAAGGGCTCGCACTAGAGTTTTACATGCATAGGTGCTGGAGTCTAACTCGCGCCAGATTTTCATATGATTTTCGTGACAAGGTGCTGGAGTCTAACTCACACCAGATTTTCACTTGATTTTTATGACACAGTGCTGGAGCCTAGCTCGCACTAGTTTTAAATGATTTTGACAGAGTGGTGGAGCTTAGCTCGCACTAGATCTTATGAGATTTTATGAAACGCGTGTTGGAGCTTGGCTCGCATGAGATTTTCCTTGATTTTATGAGAGTACTAGAGCATCGCTCGCACTGATTTTATGAGACATGCGATGAGCCATGCTTGGAGCATCAGGTAGACTGTGTGTCACACCGATTAAATATGCTCACACAAGCGTTTTGAGACAGACACGATTATTGATATGAGATGTGGGTCCATAGAGTACGTTATACCGTGCAAGTAGCATGTAGTACGTTGTACCGTTCTGGGAATGATTATGTGGCATCTTCAGATGGGAGTGGTATCTTCGAATGCGAGTGATAGGGCAGGATCGACGGGATGGACTGACCCACCTCCCGAGGCGATTCTCGATATTGGTGAGACCCCGCACACAGGATCCGTATAGCAGTGGGATCACGAGGATATGGCCATAGTCCTGGTTATTTGCTTGAGATATATATATATTGCATAGTCTCGCATGTTATAAATTTTTTGTTTTGAGAAACATGTTTTATGGACTTTTGTGTGAGTCTGGATCACCCGAGGGAGAGGTTGGATCCTGACTGAGATGTGATTTTGATGAGAATGAAACTGGGTTTTAAACTGAAACTTGCATGACATTATTTCCATGCTATTTAAACCCATGCGTTATGTAAACTAGTTTTACACAACATTCATTATGTCGCATGGTACTATTGCTTTGAAAATCATTTAATTTCATGGTTTTATGTGAGTCAGGAACACCCGAAGGGGGTGGTTGAGTCCTGGCTGTGTTGTGAAATTTTAACGAGAATGAAATGATTTAAATGGATTTGCATGTTGAATTTTCCATTCTCTTTGAAATCCATATGTGAACTTGTTTTACATGACATCATGAATTGTAGCATTTGTTTTGAAATGTGTGGAGAAAGGGTGGTTTATGCATGACACCACGTTCACATAGGTAGTATAGTTACCTACTTGTTCGTAGGATTGCCTTACTAAGCTTGATGTGCTCACCCCTTTCATTTTTCCTACACAGATTTCTTTCAGTAGACATCAAGACGACTAAGTACTGCATTCCTGATATCCACTGCTACATATCATTTTGAGGTATATACAGTTGTACATATTGTATCTGAATAAGAATAGCATAGTAACATGTTTGTAAATAACTTTCAGGGATGTATAGACACTGTAAACACTTGTAAATGAATGGGAAAGAATTAGTGAAAAACTCATGTGTTTACCTTTCCTTTAATAAGGAATTAAGTTATATGGTGAGTGAATGCTGGGACTGACATTGACGCACAACCCAATTGTTAGTGGAGTGTGGTCACGATCAAAGGATAGGTAAGTATGAAAGAAAAACAAAAAATTTACTCTGATTTTTAGGTCGTGACAATCCCTTTGTTCCTTCAATCCAAAGTTTCAGCTTCCAATCTTTAACTATGTTGTTCTCTTCCTCACTAGGAACAACCATGCTGAAATAAACCTCTCTCAAATCTGATTGAAAGGTGATGATTTTTAGAGTGAGAAAGTTAGGTTTACTTTGTTAAAAATGGAGGAAATTGAGCTGCTTCATGGAAAAAGAACTCAACTGTCGGGTTTTTAGAGAATTTGGCTTTATGAGATCGATCTCTAAGGGTGAGAGATCTATTTGCCCTTGTTTTGAACTCCTTCTGAATTCGACATGCAGGCTGGGGGATCGATCTGCCTCTTGGGATGGGATCGATTTGCTTATGGGAGAAGATCGATCCTTGCCAGGCAGAAGGCTTTAAAGATCGATCTGGCTTTGAGAAGAAATCGATCTTTGCTAAACAGAGGCAATTAGAGATCGATCTGCCTCATGGGAAGAGATTGATCTTGTTCAGGCAAAAGCAACTTGACATCGATCTGCTTTGAATAAGGGATCGTTCTCCCTTTTACAGAATGCTTTGGCACTGCATTTCAATACCATAAGATCGATCTCCCCTTTAACTAAGATCGATTTGGCCTTCATCTACAGCATTCCAGTTAAAATGTTTCCCAGATTTTCAAAGGTAAACTCATATTCCATTACTTCAATACTCATTTTGCATTTCATTCACACTTAGAATTTTAAAATATTCATTTCTTATGATTTATATATAATGTAACTTATTTGTACATCACGAAATTATAGAAAATACATATAAATTTATTGGCCTTACATTCCTCCCCTTGTTCAAGAACATTGGTCCTCCAAATTAGAACCAAGTTATTCTTCAAAAGTTAGGGATACTTTTCTCGTATCAGGTTCTCTAACTCCCAGGTAGCCTCTTCTGAATTGTGGTGCTGCCAGAGAACCTTAACAAGTTGAATTGTCTTATTCCTTAACACCTTTTCTTTCCTATCCAGTATCCTAATCAGTCTCTCTACATACGACAGATCATCATTGAGCTCCAATGGCTCATACCGAATTACATGGAAAACGTTATGAATACCTACTAGCTTCGGTGGCAATGCTAGCCTATAGGCCTTATCTCTCACTCGTTCTAGTCTCTCAAATGGTCTGATATATCGAGGGCTCAACTTACCCTTCTTACCGAACCTCATAATCCCTTTCAAGGGAGAAACTCTCAAGAATACTGAGTCAGCTATAGTGAACTCTAGTGGCCTCCATCTCATGTCAGCATAACTTTTCTGCCTACTCTGAGTTATTCTTAACCTCTCACATAATAACTAAACAACCTTAGAAACTTGCTGCACTAAATCGGGAGCAAAATTCTTTCTATCACCCACTTCTTCCCAACCAATAGGGGAACAACACCTTCTATCATATAAAGCCTCATATGGTGCCATCCTGATACTCGACTGATAATTGTTGTTGTAAGCAAATTTGGCTCATGGTAGGTGATCATCCCAAAAGCCTTTATAATCCATAAAACTTGCTTTCAACATATCCTCTAACGTTTACATGGTTCTCTCTGAATGACCACTGGTTTGAGGGTGGAAAGCTATATTGAAACTTAACTGGGTTCCCATAGCTTCCTAAAAATGGTCCCAAAAGTGGGAAGCGAAACGGGAATCCCTATCTAATACGATACTCACTGGAACACCATGTAGCCTCACTATCTCCCGTACATACAACTCTGCGAGAGTACTCAGTGTATCTGTCGATTTCATGGCTAGAAAGTGGGATGATTTCATCAATCTGTCCACCACTACCTAGATAGCATCATGGTTCCTCTTAGTCCTCGGCAATCCCATGATGAAATCCATGGTGACATGCTCCCATTTCTAAGTCGGTATAGGTAGAGGCTGCAATATCTCGATAAATGAGCTTCTGTCAAAATCACTTTCTTTAACTCTGGGTCATCAGGAATGCAAATCTTGCATCTGAACCTCAGTAGGCCATCATCACTCACTAAGAAATTGGCCACATCACCCCTCTGAATCTAACTTGCACGATCATCACACAATGGATCGGCATTCTAAGCCTGTCGTATCCGGTCAATCAAATCCGGTTCCACTCGTAAGTTAGCTATCACACAGTCATTGTCAACATCAAGAGGATCTATATCCGGACTGAGGTGAACAAACTGCTCGAGTAGCTCATATTCCCTGACCATCATGTACGATACCATTCCGAGCCTCTTTCTACTCAGGGCATTAGCCACAATATTAGCCTTTCCTAGATCGTATAATATTTCGTAATCATAATCTTTCAGAAGCTCTATCCCTCGTCTCTGCCTCATATTCAACTCATTCTATGAAAACAGATATCTAAGGCTCTTATGATCCATAAACACCTAAAATTTCTCACAGTAAAACTAGTGGCGCCTAATCTTTAATGTAAATACTACGACTGCCAACTCTAAATCATGGGTCAGATAGTTCCTCTCATGGTCCTTAAGCTGTCTGGATCTATGGCTACTACCTTCCCATCCTGCATCAACACACAGCCCATTCCCTATCCCAAGGAATCTATATATACTAACTAACCTCCTGAGCTGGTGGGTATGGTGAGAATAGGTATGATGGTCAGTCTACGTTTCAACTCGCAGAAACTATTTTCACACTTCTCATCCCACTCAAATGCCACATTTTTTCGAGTGAGACGTGTCAATGGAGCACCAGCTTAGAGAATCCCTTGACAAATCGTCGGTAATAACCTGTTAAACCCAAAAAACTACGGATCTCTGTAACCATCTTGGGTCTTTCCCACTATATCACAACCTCTATCTTGGATGGATACACTGATATCCTGTCTCTCGAGACTACATGGCCCAAAAAATGATATCTCACTCAGCTAGAAATCACACTCATGCTCTTCCCTAGACTTCGAGTACACCAATATGTCATCTACAAAGACAATCATGAAGCTGTCCATGTATGGATTATATACATCATTCATTAATGTATAAACGTTGCAGGAGCATTCGTCAACCCAAATGGTATAACCAGAAATTCATAATGGCCATAACGAGTCTGAAATGCAATCTTAGGCACATCTCCACTCTGAATCCTCACCCGATGATACCCAAACCTCATATCAATCTTCGAAAAGATTTGTGCTCCCTGCAACTGATCCAAGAGATCATCAATCCATGGAAGGGGATATTTATTCTTGATGGTAGCCTTGTTCAAAAACTGATAATCTATAAAAAATTGAAGACTCCCATCCTTCTTTTTCAAAAACAGAATCGGTGCTCCCCAAGGCGACACACTCGGTTGATAAACCCCTTATCTAATAACTCTTACAATTGTCTCTTTAGCTCCTCCAATTCCACTAGAGCCATTCTATACAGTGGTTTGGATATTGGTTCAGTATCAGGCACCAAATCAATACAGAACTCCATCTTTTTGTCTGGTGGCAACCCTGGCAGTTCTTCTAGAAAGACATCGAGGAACTCTCTAACCACTAGGATGTCAACTAATTCCGGGTATCCCTTATCCAAATCAATCACATATGCGATAAAACCATCAACATATTATGATTAATTTGTTAGTAAAATCATCCATTCTTGGAAATAATTTACTACTTCTTTCATTACTTTCCAAAACTTACAACATACTTGTCAGGGGTGGAAAACAATACTGTCTTAGCATAATAATCTAAAGCAGCATGGTTTGCAGCCAACCAATCCATTCCTAGTATTACATCAAAATCCTTCATGTTTAATAGGATGAGATCGATCGACATATCCTTTTCCCCTATTTTTAACTTACAACCATTACATACATACTCTGTCACTACATTATCTCTCACTAGAGTGCTTATAAACAACATTTTGCCTAAAGGTGCATGTTTTACATGTTCAAACAATTTAGATGCAAATGAAGGAGATATAAATGAAAGTGTGGCAGCAGGATGAATTAATGCTAATGCATCAAATTCAAAGACTAGGATGGTACCTTTAATCACATCTGTGGAAGCTTCTGCAGATACCTGGTCCAATGCAAACACTCGCCCTCGACCAACAGCTTGTTTCCCTTTCTCTTCAGCCATGGCCTTCCTCTTAGGAGTAGGCATCTCAACTGTAGCTTTCCCTGGCTCTTTGCCCTTCTGTGGGGCTATATTAACCAACTCTAGGCATTCACGAGCTATGTGTCCAGATTTACCGCATCTATAATAGGACCTCATCATTAAATGGCATGGCCTACTCCCATGATATCTACCAC
Source organism: Firmiana major (assembly GCA_033439115.1). Lineage (NCBI taxonomy): Eukaryota > Viridiplantae > Streptophyta > Magnoliopsida > Malvales > Malvaceae > Firmiana > Firmiana major. Next base: position 39,194,926 of record CM065909.1, read on the forward strand.
ACATTCTGCACTGTTCACTGGTAGGTCGTGGTCCACCAATAACTATACCCCTTGATGCTGGAGGTAAAGCTGGATAAGTTGGAGGCTTCGCAGGCCTCTCTCGTACCTACTTAATCTTTGGCCCTTTACCAAATAACCTTCGGCCCTTTCTGAATCCTTTATCATCAATTAACCTTTTTCGATCTCTATCTCTGCCATTATTACTCTTACTTAACTTCGAGACATGCAACTCATAATCTTGCTCACATAGCTGAGCTCTGCGTACTAGCTCGTCATATGTGGTAATGTCAAATGGGGCCAATCGAGCTCTGATTGAAGGTCTCAACCCTTCAATAAATTTTTGAACCTTCTTGTCCTGACTGCTTATGGTGACTGCATCATATCTACACAGGGATGTAAATCCAAAATCATACTTATCAATTATCTGATTCCCCTGAGTCAAAATCATAATTTCCATCTGCATCTTCCTTTGAGTAGTGGGTGACATGTACTGCCTCATAAAGGCATCAAGAAATATGTCCCAAGTCACAACCGATTGTCATGCACTCAAAATCGGCTGTGTGGCCATCCACCAATGTTCGATCTCACCCTCTAATACAAAAGCCGCAAAGGTGACCTTCTCTGTGGCAGAGCAATGGAAATATTTGTAGTGTTTCTCCATACTACGAATCCAATGCTCCACTAATACTGGGTCCTTCACCCCACTAAATAAAGGTGGTCCAAACTTTCTGAACTATCTCAATCTGTCCAGATCACAATCATAAACTCTTTCACCACCAACCTGTTATGGAGCTTCAAGATCCTGAACGGGTGGGGGATTATCCTGAACTAGAGGAGGTAAAGGAATCTCTGCCTTTGCAGCCCGAGGTCTCGGTGCAGGCTATGCAGGCTCATATCTCTCAGGTACAATAGCCTAACCAGTAGGGTTCTCTTGTCTACCCTCGAATCTGGCCATTGCCTGTGTAAACATCTCCATGACTGTGTCTACACTGCACTGTAATTACGCTATACGTGCCTCAGTGGCATCACTAAGACCAATAGATCTCTACTAGAACTGGACCCACTGCACCTTTTGGGCTCATCTTTATGCCCCTGAGAGCACAAACTCTCTCCTCTACAAGTGCGTCATCTGTCCGACATCCTATATACTCAATAACAAGTGTCTCAGTCACATTTCCAGCTTGGTATACACAATTTGTATCCAAATAATGCATAGTACTTTAGGGATGTATAGTTTCCTGATTATGGATACTGACTCATATCATACCAACTCAGCTCTGATACCACCTCTATCACAACCCTCTTCCCGTGACTTACCTTACTACTAACAGTTGGGCGGTGAGTCAACATCCCACATCTCATCCATTTTATAATTTAAATTCATTTAATGAAATAGAACCTGTACTTATATACATGCGAAAGCGTTTATATCAGTTTCTATTATATACATCCCTTTCGTACAAAAGATAGCTTTACTGTGCACTATTTTACATGATACAAAATTTTCTCATAAGTGTATGCCTCTGTACTGCTAGAGAGCTAGAGAACATGGTAGCAAGAACAACAACAGTAAACTCACTTCTGCGCATAATTTGTGGAGGAGGAAATAAGGGGGTGAGCTAACACACTCAGTAAGGAAAATACGAAAGCAGGTAAATACCTACACTATCTACATGCTTAACTATATACATTCATTTTCCTTATAAAACATATGCATTCTATTAAAATAACTTCCATCAGTGTAAAATCATTAATTCGCTAGATAGGTATATGCATATTCTTTTCAAATCATAAAGCAGTTTACTCATTTCGAGATCACACAGCATACTCTTTGAAAAGGCTTTACACTTAACAAAATCAGTTAGTAAATCAATATACATTAGACATAGGATAGGATATTGTATCACACAGCAGTGGACATATGTCACCTCACACAGTAGTGACAAAATGTCATATCACACAGAAAAATGACCTACGGCCATAATCTGGATTCTAGGTAATCACTGATCAGGTGTGTGGGAATCCATGCTTGGGAAGGCAAATCAACCATCCCTTTAGCCTACAAAGAATCACTAAGATATCACGGCACATCGTACTCCATGGCTAACGCTCACGGTACAACGTGCTCCCATGGATCCTTTATCACCCATTTCCATTGTCTCAAAACTGGTTTGCGTCCTAGCTACCTAGACGTTTAAACCGCAAGTGCACGGGTCACACAAATAATAAAGGGAGCTGAGTCCCATATTATCATCCCACAGAGAAACACAGTTAGCCTAACTAAGTGCTAGCTAATTTTACCCTAAGTATATCCTAGTAAATTATGAATATTAAAGAGGGTGATCTACAAGGTTTAAATTGAAAATTCTGGAAAGTAAGGAAAATAATAGAAACAATAAAATAAATAAAATGTGCAAAATAGAGAAAAAATTACTCACAAAGCTCCAAGCAAATAAAAGTGATAATCTGCAAAAGAAAATTACTGAAACTAGAATTAATTAGTGTAAATTGACTAAAGATGCAAATGTAAGAAAATATAGAACAAAAATAAAATGATTAAAACTAGAAAAATCCTAATATGAAATTAAAATTTGCATGTATTGAATCTAATTAATTAACAAAAACAAAAATGCAAAGTAATCTAACCTAAGGCCTAATGAAATAAAATTCTAATAAAATTTCTAAAAATTCGTAAGTATAACTTTAACCCTAAATTCCTAAACTGGTCACCCTAAATTATATATAAATCTAGATAATTACTAAATTAGTAAAATGCCTAAATAAATAATAAAATATATTCTAAATGATGCATGAGAAATAAAAATATTTTTGGGCTTTTAAAAATTTTAAATGAAAACTATTCTAAAAATGCATAAAATGATTCTACTCCTAAATTAACTCTAAATGCTATATATAAGCACTATAATAATAAACTACTAACATGAAAATCATACTAGTGCATACTTAAAACAATAAACAATTTCCTACAATAAAAATCAACTAAACCCTAAATGTATACATGAAAATAATAAAACTAAAATTTAAATTGCATATAAACTAAAATTTAATCTAAACAACATCTAAAGAAATTAAATCTAACAATCTTAAACATATGCAAATTAATTAAACTATTGAAATATTATCTAAGCTAATTAAAAGATGTATTAAATCGAAATGATACTAAACTATTACTAACAAACTATTGCACTGTTGTAACTAAATTTACTAAAATAGCAGCTGCCATGCATAGCAATCCTGCCGCCACATTCCTGCACTGCACTGTACCAGCCTTGCTTTAGCAACGTACTCCAGCTTGCTTATGTTCTGCACTGCACTATACCAGCCTTGCTTCAGCACAGGCCATCTTTCTACAATAGCTAACATTCTGTCCTTGCTCTTGCTATCCATGCAGCTGCTTCCTGTCGTGCCTCATGCACAGCTTCAGCCCATAACACAACAAGGAAAATCGAGCATCAGTCACTATTCTCTGAACTAAAAGCAAACCTGAAATAGAAAAGAAAAGAATTGAACAGAAGAGACTAGTGAAAAAAAAATTATATAAAACAATACAGAGAAATCAAATAAAACTTGAAGAAATTTTGCTATTTGAAACCGAGAATTGGAAAGGCGTTAAAAGAGATTGAACGCATATAAAGCAACTTAAGAACTTAAGAAGGGTTAGATGCATCCCTCAGTATCAGACTCTATGCTGTCCTCTACCAACTAACAACGACCAGCAGATGCTAAACAAATTGAAGAGAAAACCAGCAGAAATCGAAACAGCAGCAACAATGGAGTAATGCTTAATAAAAGGAAAAACTAAAGTGAACAATAACATAAACTAAGAACAGAGTAGAACAGAGGATGAATTTGGCCCCTATCCACTGCAACAGTACACTATTGCTTTGTTTCTGCACCGAACGGCAGTAGTTAAGCCCACTCCAGCAGCACACGTCCAACAATGCCAGCTGCTGCTTCAGTCACCACGTCCTGCTATGCCAATGCCACACCTTCCCACGCCTTCTACTTCGACACATGCCACAACTAAGCATCCCGCACTTCTTCAGCCTCAACTTCCAGCTTCCTCACGCAACAAACAACAATCAACCTAACAACATGTAATAGAAGATATAGAGCAGAGGACTATTCACGCAACAAAATAGAATTGAGAAGAATGCAGGAAATGGCACACATTGAATCTAGAAAATAGAGAATGTTAATGCTGAAAAAGAAAGAACAGTACTGTGAGATAACTTGGAATCCTGAAAGGAAGTCTAAACTAGAATATTGAAGAAACTAAAATAGAAAATGGCTAAGAAAAATAAAACAGTAACTGTAGAAAACAAAGCTTGAAGATTCGAAAGAAAACTGAGGTTAAAAACAAATAAAGACAATATAGTAATCCTCAACACATTCACAGCTATCCAGACTCGCCCAACACAACACACAGGTGAGTAAGGCAATCAGGAAGCCGCCAAGAATGTCTTCTGCCTCGGACCTCCAAAATCAACAGCCTTTGCACTCCTCGAACCAGTAGCTGTAAGCCAACGATAGTGAACACAGATCAACAAAGCAACAACCCTGCTTCCTCATGCAACCAACCTTGAAGAACGAAGTGAATCAAAGGTTGTTAACACCCTCTCCTCTGTCACAAGCATCAAACCATTAACCAAGACTATCGAAGTAGAAAAGAGAATGAAACTAACGAAAATATATATAACTAATAAAGGGAAGTCACTTTCCATTAAAGAAAATTAAGTGTGCCAAAAATAACAGGAAATAAAGCTTGCAAAATGAAAAAAATGGTGGCTACTGTCACCAGCAAACGTAAAACAAAAAGAAAAACAAAAAAAAAAACAACCTAAACCTAGCAGCCAACTATTCTCCTTCTTTCTATTTTCTCTCATTATTTTCTATTTATACATAAAATTGGGGATACAAAGGGAATTTCCAATCCTAGATGAGTTGGTATTGTTTGGCCACTTGTCTTCACACCATTGGTTTCTAGAGAAGATATTTCCATGTCATTTGTCTTCTTGTCCACTTAGATGTGCAAGGTGGCATGGCTAGTGTCTTCCATGAGGTGGCCACGGTGTCCTTTGATCTTATCCTTTAAAGGTGAATAAAATATGGACACTTGGCGTCACATGTGTCCAGAAGAATGGTGACTCATGTTGTAAAATGGCAGTGGTCCAGTCTCCTTTTTAGCCCATTTTTAGTTCATTTTCTACTGAAATGACTGAAATTCATCTGGATTTAATTTATATGCAAACATGAGAATTTTAATTAAATTGAGGGGATAATTAATAAAATAATACAGGGATTAAAATAATTAATTCAAAAATTAAGTATAAATAATTCTATTTTAATAGAATTATCAAAAATCACGTGCGAGCAGGTCTGTGCAAGTCACTCAGCAATACATGACGGCACCAGCACGATTTTACTTATCACACAGCAAAATCTTATAAAACCTCATGCGAGCAACTCAGCATAAGATCACATACCAATGCCTGAGGCCTCTAGCATGGTTTTGTTCATCACACGGTAAACATCATAAAACCACATTTGAGCAACTCAGTGTAAGATCACACAGCATTACCTGAGGCTTCTAGCATAGTTTTGCTTAAAATCACTTTAAGTCCAAAAAGTTCCATACGAGCATAGTCAAGGCAAGATCACTTAGCAGTACTCGATGGCTCTAGCATGGTTTTCAAAATCTAGTACGAACTCTCGAGTGGATCACACAGCTTACACTCAGCTCCAACACCGTTTGTTTTCCTCAAAATCCTTTTAAAACGATGTGCGAGCAGAGTTGGTAAATCTACCGTTGCCACATTGGCTCTAGCACGAGTTCACAAATAAATTCAATTGATGGCTCCATTCAAGTGAAAATGATATTCCTGACCGAATTCATTTCAAAAAAGCACAAAGTATAAGTGAGAGGGCAATTTTCCTCTGATCACTCGTTAAATGCTATTTACTTAGTAAAAAAATGCATTTTATGGTAATAGTTAAATCAGGAGCCAGCTTATTATTACTCTTTCTTAAAACACTTACAAAACATCTTTTCAGATAAAGACATCGAAGGCATGCAATTTATGCATATAAGCTTCTTCTCATACTTAGTTTTCACATAGCTATTTTAATATCTAAATACTCTATAGTATTCATTTACACACAAAAGGTAAGAAATGTACGTATAGTTATCTCTAATAGCTCGCATAAATCCCTTACCTCGGATCATGCTCAAATCACTTTCCTTGATTTTCACTTCTCGTGATCCGTCTAATCAGCTCTAATTTTATCTCCAGGAGCTGCAAGCATTTACTTCTCATGTCAGTATAATCTCATATACTTAATTGTCACTTGCATGAAGTTAAATTCAATGTATTGGGCCGTTTACACCAATATGGCCTCGTTACATCTTTTTGGACCTTATATTATCTTAAGTCCATTTCGATTATCCTATTCATTTTTTGAGAATTCATTAGACTCATCAGGTCTACTAATTCATACTGAACCGACATTACTCTCACAATGCCTTAAGTTCACCATTTTCCCTCACTATGGCATTTCATCACACACCTCTCATGCCCATTTTCAATCATTATCTAATCCAACATTTGGATTTCATAAAACTATCTTAGAATTATATATATATATATGCTGAATAACACCACTACATCTTTAAATCATCATCAAATCCATGCCTAATCAACTTTTTCTTACTTTATCACATTAAGCTCATTTTAGGTCATGGAGGATTTAACATGTTCAAGGGTGTTTTCAGCCAACAAAACATAAACCAATCAACACATAAAAATGTCTATATCAACATACTTGAAGTTGGTGTATTAAAATCTTACCTAGCTTGACTTTTCCTCTTTTTGCCAAATTTGGGGGGAAAAACCCTTTGCTGCTTCAATCCCAAGTTCCAGCTTCCAATCTTTGACTATGTTGTTCTCTTCCTCACTAGGAACAACCTTTTTGAAATAAACCTCCCTCAAATTTCATTGAACAATGATGATTTTTAGAGTGAGAAAGTTAGGTTTACTTTGTTAAAAATGGAGAAAATTGAGATGCTTCATGGAAGAAGAACTCAGCTGTCGGGTTTTTATAGAATTTGGCCTTATGAGATCGATCTCCAAGGGTGAGAGATCGATCTGCCTTTCTTTTGAACTCCTTCTGAATTTGACATGCAGACTGGGGGATCGATCTGCCTCTTGGGATGGGATCGATCTGCTCATGGGATAAGATCGATCCTTGCCAGGTAGAAGGCTTTAGATATCGATTTGGCTTTGAGAAGAGATCGATCTTTGCTAACCAGAGGTAATTAGAGATCGATCTGCCTCATGGGAAGAGATCAATCCTCCTCATGGGAAGAGATCGATCTTGTTCAGGCAGAAGGAACTTGAGTTCGATCTGCTTTGAATGAGGGATCGTTCTCCCTTTTACAAAATGCTTTGGTACTGCATTTGAGACCATGAGATCGATCTCCCCTTGAACTAAGATCGATCTGCCCTTCATGTGTAGCATTCCAGCTACAATTTTTCCCAGATTTTCAAAGATAAACTCATATTCCATTACTTCAATACTCATTTTGCATTTCATTCATACTTAGAACTTAAAAAATATACATTTCTTATGATTCATATATAATGTAACTTGTCTGTACAACACAAAATTATAGAAAATATATATAAATTATGGGCCTTACAGTCTTGCATTTAAGAGTTAATAAAGAGCTAGTAATAGGCTTCATTCTCATAACATTTGCATCTCACAGTTTCTTTCTAATTTACTACTGTAGTTTGGCGTTATTTTTAGAAATTTTTTAGGTTTTTTTTAGCTTTTATCAGTGTTATGTTGTCACAACCCAAATTACCTAAAAATCAGAGTAACTTTTTCGTTTTTAATTTCCTTACTCGTCGTGAACAGTTACACTACTAAACAGTTGGGCTATGATTCGGTGTCAGTCACCTCTCACCTATTTACCATTCCATTTTCATATTTCATTTACATATCAATTTATTTTAAATAAATACATCCCCAATATTACATCCATGTACAGTACCGTGCCTCTATATGTTTAGATACAAAAATTATACAAATGTGTATACCTGGTCTTGATAAGAAGCAACGGATATGACTACTGTCGTTCTCTTCTACTGAATATACCCTGTGGGGTGGAAAATGAAAGGGTGAGCATAAACAGCTCAGTAAGGCAATAATGTAAGCAGGTAGATAACTATACTATCTACGTGTTGATAATGTCATGATATAAAATCGTTTACATTTGAAGCATGAGGTAAGACTAAAACGATGTCACATGTATGTATATCTCATATAAGAGAAATCATGAAATCCATATATAAAACAAACATGAAAAAATCGTCATGTATGACATCTCATGCTCGTCACATTAAAACTTATTTGTTTCATTACAAACTCATCACGTTAAAATTTATTTGTTTTATCATAAAAAAACCTCATCAAGGTCAAACCCATCTCTCGAGAATACCTTGATTCATTAAATCGCATCTCATTTGAAAACATAAATCAGGACATTACCCCTCCCTCGAGTTCATCCTGGTCTATTCAGACCGTATGATATCATGTGAGGCATGTAGGTTACTGTATGAAAATTGAGGACTATGGCCATACTTTGTCCCTGTGATCCCAGGCTACACGGATCCCAGTGTGCGGGGCATCACAACTGCAATGGGAGGTGGGGTCAAGTCCTGCCCGCCAGAATATCAAGTAACATCATCGAGTCATCATGACTGCACGGTACAGCGTACTCCGTGTGACATACATGGTACATCGTACTCCGTGGATCCATATCATAGTCTAGGGGTGCCTGCCGTAGGTCTTATCCACCCCAATACTATGTCGATAACCAACCCATGTCTCAAAGTATACGTGCGAGCATCTCAACTCCCTGTGACACAGTCTATAGGAGGCTTCTGCACGACTATATGCATGTCAACTCATGTCTAGTGCGAGCGAAGCTCCAGCACCACGCTATGCATATCATGATATCTAAAATCTCGTGTTTAGCGAAGCTCCAGCACGGTTTTGTGCACACACAAATTTCTCGTACGAGCAATGCTCCAGTATGGCTTTTCATGAGTAATAAATCAATAAACTTTAGTGCGAGTAAGACTCTAGCACTCTTTTTACTCGTGTAAATATGATAGGTGGCTCAATCTTGATAAAACATCTTTAAAATCGTAACCGGTACAAATCGGTTCCCTTTCGTATAATTCTTAAAATCAACCGCCAACCTATGTGCATATTTGCTTAAATCAAAGCAATATATTCATATAAAACATTAAAACATGAAAATTATACAATTTATCTGCCTCACTACCCTTTTTGTAAATTTTACTTCCAGGGGTAAAATCGTCTTTTTCTTTATTCACCTAAGCCTCGATTTTCGCAAAAATTATTATTTCGTTTCTAAATACTTTTAAGGAATTCTAAGCCCTTTAAATCCCCTCAATAAATACATATAGAAATCTCTATGCACCTATAAAATTCCCTTACCTCGATTTACGTACAAACTTATCTCGTCTCGATAATATCCGATCTCTCAGTCCAACTGCACGTCAACCAAGTCTTCGAAACTGCATATAACCACATATTTTGGGTTAATTCACTTATTTTTATCAGTATATCACATTTACTGATCGAATCTAACGTACTGGGCCCGTTTTACTTTATTGGGCCCGATTGCACCTTAATGGGCCTCAAGCCCGTTTTCAGCCCGTTTCTACTTATTAAATCCCTTCTTCGATTTTACTGGGCTCATTTAGGTTTCCAATAATCATCGGGCTTCGTTCCAAACTCATTGGATAGCCCGTATACTATTTATGGTAATTACGGTACAAATTCTGAATAATATTCCTTTTTATACATAATTAATCCATAAATTTCGTAAAATAATCGAACTCTGTATTAAAGGACTCATATTATCGAAATTAAAATATACTTACCTAATATGATGCGGGGTACAAAAATCGAAGCTCAATCGGTTCTCGTTTCGGGTTTTGTCGTAAAACTGCACAATTATATATTTAATCCCGGGTTACTTTTCGATTAAATATAATTTAAATAAATTTCTTGAAAATTAAATCTGTCACTTTTGACCTCGTATCGACTTACTCGAGGTCTGGTGTATCCCCAAAATTTCTTCCGCTATTTCCTTTTTCTCTTTTTCTCATTTCTTTCCTTCTTTCTTGGCTGAACCGGTTCAGTCCGGTTCAACCCGGTTCAGACCGGTCCCGTTCAACCGATTCAATTCGGTTTAACCGGTTCATGGCCTTGCCGGTCGGTTCTCCACCGGCTTCTGCCGCCAGTAGCTCCACAAGATCGTCCGCAGCTCGAATCTGCCCTCCATTTGGTCCAAGGCCGTCGGAAAGTCGCCGGTCCGGCCTGTTCTCTCAACCGTCGGTACCCATTTCCTCTTTCCGCCATTTTCGACGCCGTCCGCCGGTTTCGTCGGCCGTGGCCACCACCAATCTACTCGGCATCACATGGGGAACCTTCGACGGTCGGTGGTTGGGGTCAAATCGACACCGGTAGCTGCCAATCAGAGTTCTTTCTCTCACAGCTTCTCTCCCCGATTCGCCGATCTCCGACGAGTTCCACGGCGCGTCGCCGAAGCTGTGAAGTCCCCCGGGGTCGGGCTGCCTTCGCCGGCCCTAGCCTAGGTCTCTGGCCACCGGTGGCTCGCCGGTGGTCTCTTCGGTTTTGGCTTCCGTTTTCCTTCTTCTCTCTCCCCGAAACTTTCAATTTCTGATTCTTTTTTTTGAATTAATTTAATTTAATTTATTATTTAATTTTATTATTATTTTATTCAATGTTATATTATTATTTTGCCAAAATATCTAAGATAAATTATTATTTAATTTATTTAATGAATAAATAATTTTCTTGGTATTATTTCAGCTTTTCGGTATATTTTTCAATTATTTTCGGGATTATTTCCCGATGTGAAATTTTCGGTTAATTCCAATAATTTCATATCTTGATCAATTTAACCTGAAATTTAATTATTTCTTTGATATTGATCAAGATTCTCAAATCCATTATTTTTAATTAAATTTTCTCATCGAATTTATACCGGCATTCGATCTTTTGACCGTTTTGCCCTTCAAGGTGTTCGGGATTAATTTATCTTGACTTCCTTTCACGAATACTCATTCATTTTGTGTTTTTAAATAAATTCGGGTCTTACAAAATCTCCCCCACTTAAGAAATTTGGTCCTCTAAATTAGAACCAAGTTAAATGGATCCATAAACAACTCCGGGTACGTCTATTGTATCATATACTGTCATTCTCAAGTGACTTTTTCTGGAGTATAATACTACCAACATACTTTAATTAGGGAGATCATCTTAATCTCAATACTTTCTCCTTCTTGTTTTAATACTCGAATCAATTTTCTAATCATACGTTATACTTTCATTGAGCTAAACTGTTGAAGCTCATATCTGATCACATACACTGGGTCCGGATAATATTTTTGAAACATCATAAGATGGGACACATTGTGGATGCCTGCTAATTCAGGTAGTAATGCCAACCTACAGGTCTTATCTCCCACTTTGTCCAATCACTCAAAAGATTCAATCTAATGAAACTCAATTTGCTTTCTCTTCAAATCTCTTTATGTCCTTAGGAGCAGTAACTTCCAACAATACTAATTCACCCTCGGTGAATTTCAGTGGTTTCTGTCTCTTGTCAGCATAGCTTGTCTATCTGCTCTGAGGTGTTCTTAATCCTTCACAATTAACTGAACATACTCAGAGGTTTGTGTTACTAATTCGGGAATAATTTTCTATCTGTCACCCACTTTTTCTTATCCAAATTGGGGAAACAACCCTTACGGCTATACAATGCCTCATCTAAGATCATCCCGATACTCAAGTGATAATTGTCATTATTGGCGAATTCGATTAGTAACAATTGATAATCCCAGGAGCTTATCAGATAAATGACACACGCTCTCATCATATCCTCCAGAACCTGTACAGTCCTCTCTGACTGACCATCTGTCTGAGGATGGAAAGCTGTGCTAACACTCAGTCGGGTTCCCATAGCTTCCTGAAAAATGTTCCCATAGGTGGAAATGAAGCAGGAATCCCTATATGATACAATGCTCACTGGAAAAATACTTGGTGTTCCACAATTTTTCATACATAAAATTCGCCTACACACTCAGAGTATCTGGAAATTTTCTAACCAGAAGGTGGGTAGACTTATTTAATCTATCGACTATCACCCAGATAGCCTTATGATTTATCCGGGTCCTCTGTAACCCATCACAAAATTCATGATAACGTGTTCCCATTTTCATGTCAATATAGGTAGAAATTGTAATAACCTTGTAAACTTCTATTGTTCTACCTTATACTGACATACGAGACACTTTTTCACAATCTCTACTATATCTCTTTTCATATCTAACCACCAATACCCTTTTCTAAGATTTTGATATATTTATTACTTTTCGTATGCATTGTATATCCCGAAGAATGAGCTTCTGACAATAACATTATCTCATTATTGTGGTCCTGGGGAGTATTTATACTGTCTCTGAATCTCAGTAAGCTATTATCACTCTATGTGAACTCTGTCACTGTACCCATCTGAATCTGACCCACACTATCGACACCCTACCGATCATCACGCTAAGCCTATCAAATTCGGTTCTAATCTCAGGCTAGCTGTCACACAATCATTATCATCATCAGAGGGAATCACATCACTACTGAGGCTTACAATTGCTCTAGCAGCTCACGCTCCCTGACCATCATATGTAATACCATCTCGAGGCTCTTTCTGCTCAAGGCATTAGCCATTACATTAGCCTTTCCTGGGTGGTACAATTTCCACAATCATAATCCCTCAGAAGCTCTAACACACTTTGTTATCTCATATCCGACTCTTTCTGTGAAAACAGATACTCGGGCTTTTATGATCAGTGCATACCTGAAATTTCTCACTGTATACATAGTAGTGTCATATACTCAGTACAATCATTATCGCTGTTAACTTTAAATCATGGATCTGATAGTCCTTTCATGATCCTTGAGCTATCTGGATCCATAATCGACTATCTTCCCCTTTTGCATCAATACACAACTCATTCATTATTTTGAGGTATCCATAGACTCATGAGAAACCTTTTAATCTATTGGGTATGGTGAGAATAAATGCGATGGTCAGTTTATTACTTCAATACACCAAAACTCCTGTTACGTCTATCATCCCATTCAAATACAACTTTTTCTAAGTTAAACGTGTCAATAAAGTAGTCCATTCCAAGAACTCTCAACAAATCATTTGTAAAACAATCTCCAATTGTTGCTTATGATTTCGCTGGACTTTAAATACACCCAAAATATCATCAATATGGATGATAACAAATCGATCCAGGTAAAGTTTAATTAACTTGTCTTAGTTGAGTTCCATTGAATATTTCATTACCCATTTCCTTGACCTATGTACGCATAAACGTAAAATATCCTTCAAAATCGCTTTCGTTCAAGCTACTAACCTGCGTCAATTCCTTTTTAACGGCTTTTATAAAATTTTAAATTTTTTAAACTTTCCTGATTAATCGAATTCAATATTTCTTATTGTACCAGTAAAGGTACCCTAATTTTTAATGTATATATTACGACTGTCGCTTTCAATTTATAGGTTGTGTATACTTTTAGACGCTGTCAAGTCTTCAGGCGGGGAGGTATTTTGAAATACCTTTATTAACCCTTAGACTTAACCAAAAGGACTAGTTATGGTTATATCCACCCTTATCCTTGGTTATAATTCATATTTACTACTTATCGTTTTAATCCAAATGACTTCATATCGTAAAGATGTTCTTACCTTGCATACGCCTCTTACTCCAATACATCTTGTTTTCAGAATCAAGCATATCTCAAAGATTATCTCCTTAGTGTATCAATTATAACGAAACTCTGTCATTATTCATTTCGTGAGTACCATCATTTGCTCCTTTAATTTCAACCGTTACACCCCTTTTTAGTACTTATCAGAACTTACAGTATACTTTTCAGGGCTAACCATATCACTATCTTAGGATAGAAATCCGAACATCATAATATGCAGCCGACTACTTTATTCTCAAATATTAATTTAAATTATTCATAGTCCATTGAATAAAATCGGCTGACTTATACTTTTTTCTTCATTTTCAACTTAAAATCTCTTCACAATTATTCCGTTAGTTAACCTTCCTCTATTGGGGTACTCATTTATCAGCATTGTGCCCAAGAGTGTAGGCATTCATGTCTTTTACTCACTTACATGCGAATGAAGGCGGTATGAAGAAATACGTGGTACCAGGATCAATTAGCACAATTACTTTTTTCTTCATAAACAGTGTGGTATCTTTCACCACATCCTGTGAAACATCAGTAGTGTCCTGGTCCAAGACATACACTCGCCTTCGTCCAACAGCCTACTTTCCTTTTCTCTTCGGCTATGGCCTCCCTTTTCGATGTAGCTATCTCAACAAGGTTTTCTCTATCTCTTTACCTTTCTGTGGGGCAATCTCGCCCAACTCTGAGCAATCAAAATAAATGGTCCATCTTACCACACTTAACGCTTATTTTAGTCAATGAAGTGTAGGTGTAGGCCCTATTTCCGTGGTAACTACCACATATCCTACACTGCTCACACTGCTTACATTACTACTCTGCTCACTGCTTACACTGCTACACTACTACCTTGCTTACACTACTACACTACTACCTTGCTTACACTGCTATGGAGCAGGTCGGGGTCTTCTAATCACAATACCCCTCAAAAGTGCCGAAATTGGATGAATTGGGACCTTACAAATCATCTTACTGTATAACTCATCAAATTAGATCTTTTACCAATTACCTTTTTCCCGTTCTGACATTTCTGTCATTCTCAATTCTCTTTCTGTCTCTATTTTGGCCCTTACTACCTTTCTCAATCTCAAAGGCGTGCAACTCATAATCTTATCCACACCATTGTAGTTTACGCACTGCCTCGACATAGGTAATATCTCACGGGCCAATCGGACTCTAATCGACAATCTGAGCCCTTTCATTTTAGGCTTTTTCGACTCTCACTGCCCATAGTGTCTGGGTAATACCTGCCCAGGGATATAAACTGAGTTCCATACTCGTCAATAAATCCATTCCTCTGGGTCAGAGTAAGGAATTTTATTTATAATTTCCTTTAAGAAGTGTCCGAAATATTCTGTCATCAGAATACATCCAGAAATATTTCTCATGTTGGCTCTGGACGTCTAACTATTCAGATGGGTTGAGCGGACTTTCACCAATGTTCCGTCTCACCCTCTAACGTAAATGTATTTAAAAGTCACCTTCTCGGTCGACATACACCGAAAGAATCCATAGCACTTCGCTATCTCATATACCCAGTCCTCAGTAACTATTGGCTTCTTTACTTCGCTATATATCAGAGGGGTGTAAACATCTCTATAGTCTGAGACATCTGTTTAGGCTTTACCTGCCTATCTTCACCTACCTGCATTGACTGAGTAAACAACTCCAAAATATTTTCTACACTTCACTCCATCCTCTCGGAGCGTGTCTCAATACTGTTTGGTCTCTTTATAGGACCCTGTGGAGTATGCTTATCATCACCCTCCACCTCACTTTCATCTTGAGTCTCATGTGATGACTCATTCGATTCTCAGACCGATCTCTACGGCCTCGAGCATGTGTACTTGCCCCTCTACCATAGCGGCTATCATTTATAAAAACTATATTCTTGCATTCGAAACTAAATTCTTAGCTGCACTTCCATCTTGATATACACAATTGTATCTAAACAATGCACAGTACATTGGGGATGTAAATTTACTTAACCACTAACACCGACTCATATCAGGCCAACTCTGCTCTGATACCATCTTTTCTGTCACAACCCAAATTACCTAAAAATCAGAGTAAATTTTTCGCTTTTTAATTTCCTTACCCGTCGTGATCAGTTACACTACTAAACAGTTGGGCTATGATTCAGTGTTAGTCACCTCTCACCTATTTACCATTCCATTTTCATATTTCATTTACATATCAATTTATTTTAAATAAATGCATCCCCTGTCACACCCCACTTCTGGGAACCCTTCTACCCATACATTCTCTACTACGGTTGGGCTGTGAGAAGATGCAATTACTAAAATTCATTCATTTACAGCGGAAGATTTAAATCTTAATTCACACTCCCAGGTGTGTGTGTAGATATACAAAATCAATTGTATAAATACCATGTGCTTACATATCATCCCCATAATACTGTTTACAATTCCAAGGTATAACTGTGCGATACGATAAATTAGATACAAAATACTCGTGTATACAAATCTTATACCTTTACGGAATTGTAGGAGCTGTTCAACACAAAAGACCTAGAGACCACCGCTCTCTTACTTCTCTGTACCTGGAGGGAAAAATAGTGGGATGAGCAAACCACAGCTCAATAAGGAAATGTATGCTAGCAGGTAGATATCGTACTACCTACATAGCCCATGCATGCATAAACCAAAACCATGTTTTCGTTATAAATGGAAATATCATACGAAAAATGCATTTAACATTATTTCTCAATAGCATTTTCATGTAAATCAATTATCAAGCTTCCATTTAAAACATGCTCATGAATAGTGCCCTCACGCCACAAATGTGAAATCAGAGACTTATCAAAAACACAAAATCTCTTTCTTCCCTTAATTCACTTTTTCTACAAATCTCTTTCTTTTATGAGATTATCTCTGTTTCTTGAATCTCTGAGACAGTCATGGAATTTTTGGCAATCAAATATCCACGACATATGGCCATAATCAGTGATCTCAGGCCTCACTGATCAGGTGTGCACACGGCATCACTTCGCCTGAAGGGGAATGGGTCAGTCTTGCCCTCCGACTCATCTCAATCCACCTCATCTCCTCGTATACTCACGGTGAAGATACGTCGTGTGTCATCTACGCGATACTCGTACTCACGTGCACCCAGCACGGTACATAGTATACCAACGGATAACTACACTGTTCTACGTATGACCGTGGACCCAAGTCCATACTCCAACTCCGATGGACTTTTCATCCTAAACCATGTCTCATATACCACGCGAGCAAGCAGCGTGACACACAGTCAACGCAGAGCTCCAGTGCGGTACGATCTATCGTTAAGGCCCAGCCCGTTCAAATGGCCGTCGGCTGGTATCCCCTTGGGTCCCAGACCCCCAGGTTTACCTCAACTCAACAAAACAGGTGCGAGCAAAGTTCCTGCACTTTCTCAAAACCCTCACGCGAAACTCCAGCACGGTACCTCAAGGCATTAAAACGGGTGTGAGCTAGCGCTTCAACACCAAATCTCATCTCAAAATTGATAGGTGGCTATTTCTCTTTTTAAAACTCAAAACATGTTTATTCATACAGCATGTCTCTTCATGCTAGAACATGTAAAATTAGCCAACCTATCATCAACATTTCTCAATCAGCAAGATCAATGTAAATTAGAGAAAAACATTGAAAACATGCATATCATGCTATTTCCTTACCCTATCCCATTTCTCAATACATATATACATCATAGTACTTTTCATGCTTCCATATGATTTCATAGAATTATAATATCGTACTAGTTCTAGCAATATATCTACGAAATTGCTGTCAAATACGCACGAACATCTCTATAGCTAACACACAGTCCCTTACCTAGCTTTACTTGTGTGCAACTATCCGCCTTTATGCTTCTCGCGTTCTCCTCTCGACTTGCTCCGGCGTATCATCCGAAACTGAAATTCATCCATCAAACACTCAAGTTAACGTTTCTAACTCTTGTTCAACTAAGCATTTATCCAATGCCTTAAATATACATTTTACTCCTTGTGGTAAATCTCACAATTTTATCCCAATATCTACATGCCCAAACCATGCCCACAACATAATCATCCTCTCAAGATATCTCATTCATCATTAACACTTCTACATTCCACTTTCTCACACTAGACCATTCCTAGGTTATGGTGGATTCTTTACTTTCTAGGTAGTTCTATCATATCTATGCATACTAATCATTTCCCATATCAATATCCAAACAAATGTACTTGGGTATTTGCATTAGAAACTCACCTAGCTTGATTTCCTCATTGCTCCAATGGAAATACACCTTGTTGCTTAAATCCAACAAATGGAGAAAATGCCTCCCAACTATGTTGTTCTTCTCTTTGATGTAAACAACTTTGTCTCTAATAGCTTTTCCTCAAATATTACTGAAAATGGCTGGATTTAGGAGTGAGAAAGCTAGGTTTTTTAAGTTGAAGTGGAAAGAAATGGTTTATCCCGAAAATCTGTAGATCCAACTGCTCCTATTTATAGTTTTGACTTGATGAGATCGATCTTCCTTGGGTGGAGATCGATCTGGTCCTCTAAAAATCCCTCTTTTCTAAGACGTTTTAAAGGCAGGAGATCGATCTGTCGAGGCTTGAGATCGATCTGCTGTCGAACAGAAGCTGAAGGAGATCGATCTGGTCTTAGGGGAGATCGATCTGCTGTCGAACAGAAGCTTAAGGAGATCGATCTGGTCTTAGGGGAGATCGATCTGCTTCCAACCCGAGAGCTAAGGAGATCGATCTGATTCCTTTGGAGATCGATCTGCTCCATTCCATTACTCTCATAAGAGCATTCTGGCTCTTCCAGATCAATCTCTCATCCTATGAGATCGATCTGGCCTTCACATTTCCAGATTTCCTGCAGTTTTTCTGCAACAACTTCATTCAAAACTTTCTCAATTTACCTCCATAGTCCTTCCCTCATTCATCGCTCCGTGAGACTTAAAAATGCCATCCAATCACACTTAGTATATATTAAAACTTGTGGGAAATCTTTGTACAACCAAATTTTCACGATATTACCCGAATGGAAGTATACAACTTATAAAAATCTTTCCTTCCATTTTACTACACTACTCATATTCCATTTCAATAACATTCTTATCGTGTTTAAGTTCATTTCTTCCTACTCATTTATAATGCAACTTGTACGTATAATCACGATTTTTATTACAAGTGCGTACATAATCTTATGAACTTACACTGCATATACTTCACATTACAAATGTATCATTATACTTATGATTTTATTTACATTCCCATGTTCCTATATACAGCTATACATATACGGGGTCTCACATCCCCAATATTACATCCATGTACAGTACTGTGCCTCTATATGTTCAGATACAAAAATTATACAAATGTGTATACCTGGTATTGATAAGAAGCAGCGGATATGACTACTGTCGTTCTCTTCTACTGAATATACCCTGTGGGGTGGAAAATGAAAGGGTGAGTATAAACAGCTCAGTAAGGCAATAATGTATGCAGGTAGATAACTATACTGTCTACGTGCTGATAATGTCATGATATAAAATCATTTACATTTGGAGCATGAGGTAAGACTAAAACGATGTCACATGTATGTATATATCATATAAGAGAAATCATGAAATCCATATATAAAACAAACATGGAAAAATCGTCATGTATGACATCTCATGCTCGTCACATTAACACTTATTTGTTTCATTACAAACTCATCACGTTAAAATTTATTTGTTTTATCATTAAACAACCTCATCAAGGTCAAACCCATCTCTCGGGAATACCTTGATTCATTAAATCGCGTCTCATTTGAAAACATAAATCGGGACATTACCCCTCCCTCGGGTTCATCCTGGTCTATTCAGACCGTATGATATCATGTGAGGCATGTAGGTTACTGTATGAAAATCGAGGACTATGATCATACTTTGTCCCTATGATCCCAGGCTACACGGATCCCGGTGTGCGGGGCATCACAACAACAATGGGAGGTGGGGTCAAGTCCTACCCGCCAGAATGTCAAGTAACATCATCGAGTGTCAGACCCGGATTTTTTGTAGCTTATTTCCTTATGATTCCTATGTGTATGAACACTATGTAATTATGGTTGAATCATAAGAAGAGTATTTACTAGATTTAAAGTGTTAATGAAATGAATTAACACGCAAAAGCTACATAAAATGCCTAATGTGGATGATGAGTATCACAGGCTAAACCGAGTCATTCTAAATCATTCTGACTGAAAATAAGAACTTAAAATAAGAGAGCGTAGAGAGCTCATGAAGGAAAGTCAGCTTGATTTAGACTCGAACATACAAAACGAGAATAAAAGCTAAAAAGGGTAAAATGGACCTTTTCGGTGAGAAAAGTAGTTTCGGGTGAAATTATCCACCGAGAGCGGTTGGAATATAAAGAAGAGAGTGTAAGACATGATATAAAACACTTTCGAAAATTTAAGAAAAAGTCAACTTAGTCAATGGTTAAGAAAAAAGTCAACTATAGTTAAAAAAGTGGACTTTTACCATAGTTGACTAATCAAGGTTTGAAATTAACCTGTGTGGAGAAAAATTTGGGAAAAAATATTCTTGGCCAGAATACAAGATAATCATCCCCGGAAGTAAGAAAAATTTATTCGGAAGGATTCCGGAATAAATTTAATGGTTAAAAACGTAATGGGCCTAAGGTGAAAATTTTAAAGCCCATTAAGGTATACTAAACGTATATCGAAATTCTAAGGTCCTTTAGACCAAATTGTTGGACCAATTGATCGGCCAAATTTTGAGACAATAAAAGGCCCGAGGTATAGTAAAAATTTCAGCCCGAAAGCCCATTAGGAAAGCCCAAACCGAGAAGCCCAATTGGAAAAGCCCATGAGATAAATATCTAACTATAGTTAAAGTTAACTATGACCCATAAGGTGACTCATAAGGTGACTCATGGTTCAGATTTGGAAAGTCAAGCATAGTGGCTGAAAAGTAAGGCTTAATGGCTAAGTAAGTGGCTTATAAATGCAGCCACACCTTGGTCATCTTCATCACACAATTCCGGCTAGAGAAGAACACCATTGAAACATAACCATTCAAGCTTTCTCTCACTAGAAATCACTAGGAATTAGTCATATTTGGAACTTGCATTCTTCATGGAAGTTGTTCCAAATTGAAAGGAGATTAACATATGTTGGAATTGGCTATCAAGGAGCCATAGAGTGCAAACCGAGAGCCTACAAAGATTCGGCCAAAAGGAGAACACTACAATTGGTATATTTTCTAATTTCCAATTTCATATATGTTAATGTATGAATGATTTTAAGTATGTTGATATATGTTTTAAGCATTGAAACATATTAAATCACCATGAAGAGGGTTAGGCCGAGAGTGATCAATGGGATATTGAAATATGTCAATTTGATTTTAAGACATAAATGGATTAGTACACATGTATTAATGTTAATGGTATAATTAAAATTAATCAAATTGATTAATTAATACATGTAAATTGTTGGCAACCAAGGTGTTTGATAAAATGCCTAAATGAACTATAGGATGATTGGTAATGTTGCCTACCAAGTGTTTGTGAAAATGCCTAAGTGAAAATGGCTAGGAAATAGGCATGTATGGCATGCCATGGTGGAAACCGAGAATGGCTAGCTCTCGGCCAAGGCATGTGGCCGAGAGGCCCAATGGGCCAAGCCCAATATTTTTAGGCCCAATAGGGTGTAATGGGCCTAAGACAAGCCCAATAAGAGTTGGTGGGTCCCACAAGCCTAATAGGCCCAACAAAAGTGAATAGTAAAATGAAAATGGACTTAAGGCCTAGTTAAGCCCATTAAGGATTTTTAAGGCCCATTAAGGGAAATTAAACTGTATTAATGTGTAATACAGTAGGAAAATTATAATTAACCTGAGGAATGGTTATTTACAGCTCCGGAGTTTACATTGAGAGCTGATCGGACTGCGGGAATTAGCAGCACCGAGGAAGTGAGGTCACTTGACGTGATCCGAGGTAAGGGACTTTTGCGAGTAGTTAGAGATACCTGCATGTATTTTCAACTGCTTCTGCATTCACTTAAAAAACTCTGAGGGTCAGAGAAAGTGAATAATAATTATTGCGACCCGATAGTGGCAAATTACGATTTTGCCCCTAGTTAGTCAAAAAGTCAACTTTTGTGAGAAGTTGCAAAAAGCATGGAAAATACTATTGTGAGTGTTTAAATGCTATTAGCATGAAAATAAATAGATGGGCTAATGATTTTAAGGTTGATATGACTTAAGCACACTTTATGGTGCTGATTTTGATGTTTTATAAACAATCCCTTTTTAAATAGCCATCTATCATATTATGTGAGAATGAATCGTGCTAGAGCACAGCTCGCACTGGGATTCATATGTTTTCCACATACATAGTGCTGGATTTGATACGCACTAGATTTTCATGACATGCATGATAGAGTACTGGAGTTTTACTCGTACTCAGCTTTGAATGATATATGCATGACAGAGTGCTAGAGCGTGGCTCGTACTCGATTCTTCATGGTTTATACATGACATAGTACTGGGAGCTATTGCTCGTACTTGATTTTGATATTGTGCATAGCATAGTACTGGGAGCTATTGCTCGTACTTGATTTGATACATAAACTATGCATTGACCTAGTTGCTGGAGGTTTACTCGCACTAGAGTTGAGTTTTATGATGTGAAACAGTGTTGAGCAGAGTGACGACTGTGAGTCGCACTCAAGACGCACACTGTATGTGATATGTAATACATGTTGAAACCCATGCCTGATTCCTGGTGTGACTGTGTGTCATAGCTAGAGAGGATATCCGCATGAGGTTGATATAGACGTGGTATACTTATTTCCATGGTTTCGAGGGCTAAAGACCCTGGCTATGAGGATTTCCATGGTTTCGAGGGCTAGAGACCCTGGCTATGAGGATTTACATGGTTTCGAGGGCTAAAGACCCTAGCTGTGAGGGTCCACGGGTGTACTTTGTACCGTGCCCGGGGCACGAGGTGTACGCTGTACTGTGTGTTACGTAGCTGGCGGTTGACATTGGACTGACCATCCTCCCGTTACAGCAGTGATTGCCGCACACCGAGTACTGTGTCGCATGGGATCACTTTTCGGATATGATCATAATCCAGGATACTATTTGTATTTACCACAGAGTCTCACATGATATATCACATTGATTGACTGATTTAAACTGTCGACAGACCTGAGGGATGGGTCGGACTCCGATTTGTGTTGTGAATCATTTGATGCCATATTTATATGTGATTTAAATATACATGGCATGATTTACATAAAGGCATGATTTATATATAAATGCATTGTGTTGCACTACATGCCTACTTTTGAGAAATAAAGCATGATTTCTGTACATGGGATTTATTCTGTACAAGTATATATATTATATTTCAAGACATGCTTTTAAAGTGAGTTAAGGAAATAATGTTTTCAAGGCATAGCACTATTTTGAGTAGATAGTGTGGATATCTACTTGCTTGCCTGATTTCCTTACTGAGCGCGTTATGCTCACCCCCTTTCTTTACATCTCTCTACAGAGCGTCAGTAGATCGAGAGTTATCGTGGGAGAGTGTCCCAGAGTCCACTGCTAGTTCCTATCGATTCATCAGGTATACTTATTATGTACAGTTGTGTATCTAAACATAGAAACAGCACAGTGATGTATACGTTATATATTATGGGGAATGTATTTGTATTAGATTTTATATAATCTTACATGTATAATAAAAGCACCTACAGTCAGAATTAATATATTGACATGTATGTATGAGAATGGATATTATGGTAAGTGAAGACTCTGACATCGAATCACAGCCCAACCAGTGAAGAGAGGAAAGGTAAGCTAAAATGCGAAAAATTTATGGTAATTTTTTGTTAAAGTCAAGGATTGAAACTGGGGTCCTGACATCGAGTCATCATGACTGCACGGTACAACGTACTCCATGTGACATACCCGGTACATTGTACTCCGTGGACCCATATCATAGTCTGGGGGTGCCTGCTGTAGGTCCTATCCACCCCAATACTATGCCGATAACCAACCCATGTCTCAAAGTATACGTGCGAGCATCTCAACTCTCTGTGATACACAGTCTACAGGAGGCTTTTGCACGACTATATGCATGTCAACTCACGTCTAGTGCGAGCGAAGCTCCAGCACCACGCTATACATATCATAATATCTAAAATCTCGTGCGAGCGAAGCTTCAGCACGGTTTTGTGCACACACAAATTTCTCGTACGAGCAATGCTCCAGTACGGCTTTTCATGAGTAATAAATCAATAAACTTTAGCGCGAGTAAGACTCTAGCACTCTTTTTACTCGTGTAAATATGATAGGTGGCTCAATCTTGGTAAAACATCTTTAAAATCGTAATCGGTACAAACCGGTTCCCTTTCGTATAATTCTTAAAATCAACAGCCAACCTATGTGCATATTTGCTTAAATCAAAGCAATATATTCATATGAAACATTAAAACATGAAAATCATGCAATTTATCTGCCTTACTATCCTTTTTGTAAATTTTACTCCCAATGGCAAAATCATCTTTTTCTTTATTCACCTAAGCCTCGATTTTTACAAAAATTATTATTTCATTTCTAGATACTTTTAAGGAATTCTAAGCCCTTTAAATCCCCTCAATAAATACGTATAGAAATCTCTATGCACCTATAAAATTCCCTTATCTCGATTTATGTGCAAACTTATCTCGTCTCTATAATATCTGATCTCTTAGTCCAACTGTATGTCAACCGAGTCTATGAAACTGCATATAACCACATATTTTGGGCTAATTCACTTATTTTTATCAGTATATCACATTTACTGATCGAATCTAACGTACCGGGCCCGTTTTACTTTATTGGGCCCGATTGCACCTTAATGGGCCTCGAGCCCGTTTTTAGCCCGTTTCTACTTATTAAATCCCTTCTTCGGTTTTACTGGGCTCATTCAGGTTACCAATAATCATCGGGCTTCGTTCCAAACTCATTGGATAGCCCGTATACTATTTACGGTAATTACGTTACAAATTTCGAATAATATTTCTTTTTATACAGAATTAATCCATAAATTTCGTAAAATAATCAAACTCTGTATTAAAGGACTCATATTATCGAAATTAAAATATACTTACCCAATATGATGCGGGGTACAAAAATCGAAGTTCAATCGGCTCTCGTTTCGGGCTTTGTCGTAAAACTACACAATTATATATTTAATCCCGGGTTACTTTTCGATTAAATATAATTTAAATAAATTTTCTGAAAATTAAATCGGTCACTTTTGACCTCGTATCGACTTACCCGAAGTTCGGTGTATCCCCAAAATTTCTTCCCCTTTTTCCTTTTTCTTTTTTTCTCCTTTTTTCCTTCTTTCTTGGCTGAATCGGTTCAGTCCGGTTCAACCCAGTTCAGACCGATCCGATTCAACCGATTCAATTCGGTTCGACCGATTCATCACCTTGCCGACCGGTTCTTCATCGGCTTTCACTGCCAGTAGCTCCGCAGGATCGTCCGCAGCTCGAATCTGCCCTCGATTTTGTCCAAGGCCGCCAGAAAGTCGTCGGTCCTGCCTGTTCTCTCCACCGTCGGTACCCATTTCCTCTTTCCGCCGTTTTCGGCGCCATCCGTCGATTTCACCGGCCGTGGCCACCACCAATCTGCTCGGCATCACGTGGGGAACCTTCGACGGTCGGTGGTTGGAGCCAAATCGACGCCGGTAGCCGCCAATCAGAGCTCTTTCTCCCACGGCTTCTCTCCCCGATTCGTCGATCTCTGACAAGTTCCACGGCGCGTCGCCGGCGCTGTGAAGTCGCCGGGGGTCGGGCCACCTTCGCCGGCCCTCACCTGGGTCTCTGGCCGCCTGTGGCTCGCCGGTGGTCTCCTCGGTTTTGGCTTCCGTTTTCCTTCTTATCTCTCTCCCCGAAACTTTCAATTTCTGATTCTTTTTTTTGAATTAATTTAATTTAATTTATTATTTAATTTTATTATTATTTTATTTAATATTATATTATTATTTTGCCAAAATATCTAAGATAAATTATTATTTAATTTATTTAATGAATAAATAATTTTCTCGGTATTATTTCAGCTTTTCGGTATATTTTTTGATTATTTTCAAGATTATTTCTCGATTTGAAATTTTCGATTAATTCCAATAATTTCATATCTTGATCAATTTAACCCGAAATTTAATTATTTCTTCAATATTGATCAAGATTCTCAAATCCATTATTTTTAATTAAATTTTCTCATCGAATTTATACTGGCATTCGATCTTTTGATCGTTTTGCCCTTCAAGGTATTCGGGATTAATTTAACCTGACTTCCTTTCATGAATACTCATTCATTTCATATTTTTAAATAAATTCGGGTCTTACATATTTAGTGTGTCTTAAAGTATATCAAAAACATGCATTCATTAAAGAAGTTTTAGGAATTTACTAAATTAGTTACATTGCATTTTCATTGCATTTCTTAGATATTTTTATTTTCGATTACAACACCATAGACGTTACTGTTCACTGTTGATTTTCCTTATGTTCTCGGTTCGGCAACTACACCATAGCTTCCATCGTCGTGTCTCACTCATCTTCCTCTCTTACCACCGGTGTTTGCTCTCTCACCGTCACCACCGCCGGCCAGTTCTTCAGGAGAGGAAGCCCTCTGTTTTTTAGGTAGCTCACCTCTCGATTCTACCTCAACCAACGCCAACCATTTTCTTTTCATTAGCCAACTACGTCTTAAATAGTCATCTAGGGACTGACTCAAGCAACTGATAATTCTATTTTTTTATAGAATTATTTGTGCTTAAATTCTTTATTATTTATTTAATCCCTATATTATTTTATCAATAATCCCCTTTATTTAATTAAAATTCTTTAATGTGCAGATAAATTAAATCCGGATGAAACTCAGTCGTTTCAGATGAAATTGGGCTGAAAACGAGCTAAAGGAGACTGCACCACTTCCAATTTGCAGACCGAGTCATCGGTCGTCTGGACACGCGTGATGCTAGGTGTCCGTATTTTATTTGCTCCGAAATGATAAGATCGAAGGACACCGTGCCAACCCTTTAGATGACACACGCCGGGCCACATCGTACAACTAATTGGACAAAAAGACTGATGACGTGGAAATATCTACTTTGCAGCAAATCAAATGAAGACAAGTGGCCAAACAATGTCAACTCATCTAGGATAAAAATTTACCATTGTACCCCTATGTTTGTATATAAATAGAATGTGATAGCAATTGAAAAATCAAGTAGGAGTAGGAGTAGAAAGGAGGAGTAGGGTAAGTAGGGAAGTAGGAGTAGAAGTAGAATTAGGAGTAGAATTTAGGAGTAGTTTTTAGAGTAATTTAGAGTAGTTTTAGAATAGCTTTGAAATTAAACTTTTATGAAGTATTTTCTCCAGTATTTTTTTTATTTTTCGTTAGTTGTTTTTCTTGTTTTAGCAACCATTTTCCATTTTCTTCATCTCGGTTTATTCAAGTTTCAAGTGTTAATGAAAAGTTTTTATTTCTCTAGTGTTGCCCGCAACTTGCTTACTATTTTTGGTTTTATTTCTTTATTTTTCTATTGTTCATTAAGAACTCATACTTTTCTTGTCTCTTGGAGCATTACATTTCTGTCGAGTTAGTTTTCTGTTTGGAGAGTCCGGTTGGCAGTGTAGAGGAGAGCATTCAGCTGGCTGGTGATAGCAGCTACCAGTGTTCTCGATTGATTTGGAGCTTGTGAACCAAAGTCACATTGTGCAGCTTGATTTCCACTATTTCTTTTTCATTTTTTACTGCATATTTGTTACATTCTGTTTAGTTTGCAATTTTTAGTTTATGCGTTTTACTATTCTACAGTTCAGTTGTGATCATTTTTTACAGCTTTATAGTCATTTTATTCTATTTTACTTGTGTTTATTAGAGTACAAAATGAGGCATAGTTTACAGGAACTGTTGTTGAAGACACGGTACGGATCGCGTGTGCTGCATGCCGAGAATGACAAGTTGTTGCACGAACAACAGCTGATTAAAAAGCAGGCCGTGGTTGCTGAAGCTGATGAGATTGCTGCCGATCGGTGTAAAACAAAGCAACAGTGTGCCGTGGCAATGGACAGGGACCAGATCCCTCCTCTGTTCTGCTATGCTTTTGTTTAATTTTACTGTTCATCTTAGCTATCTTGTTATCCTGCATTATTGCCGATGCTCTAATTTCGACTAGTGATCTGTTAGTTTATTTAGCTGTTGTTCGTTTTTTTTAAGGATCATTTCTGTTTTAAGTGTCGTTTAGGTCTAAGAGCATTCTTTTTTTTTCGTTTCTCTTTTGGTTCGTTTTCCTTTCTGTCTTAGCATGAGTTTAGTCATCCTGGCTATTTTCTTGCAATTGTAAGTCACTTGTTGTCTGTTGTAGATAGATGATCGGTGCTAAAGCAAAGCCAGTGATGGGGAAAGCAACGATCAGGAATGGTGGCAAGTGCAGATAGTGCTTGACGATAATACTGAACCGAGCAGGGGACAGATGTTGAAGTCTGCTGCGTTTTGCCTCCATTCAGGTGTGCAGAGCATGATCTCTGTCGAGGAGCAGCCACAACAGTATAGGACAGCAGTGGTAGTAGATGCACAGCAGCCTGGAGCAACAGGACTAATACACTAAATCGAACCAGCACACCAGCACTTGGAACCGAGAGCTGTGAGTGATCATGCTCGGGACAGTATGTGCCGGTATTGCAGTAGAGGACAGACATTGAGGCAGCATTTGAAGTGGACCAAGGACGAGCAGCTGGATAGAGGCTCGCGGACAGCACCTGGAAAAGAAGCAGGGCAGCAGATGGCCAGAACAGAGAGCTGGGTGCAGAGGACGTGGGCAGCAGAGAAAGAAAGTGAAATGAAACAAAGAAGAGAGTGAACAGTACCAAAATCGGGACCACTTGGTTGGAAAATAGCTTAAGGCCATGTTTGGCCACCTCCCATTTTTATAATTTAAATGTTTATGGCATTTTTAATATTTTGATTGCGTTTATTAGTTGTTAAATTAGGTTAGTTGTTAGTTGTTAGTTGTAGGATAAATCTAATGTTTTAGTTGTTAATTTAATTTTTAGTGTTAATTTTTAGTTAGTAGTTAATTTTATATTTTATGTTTTGGGACTTTATTTTAGTTTAGTTGCATTTAGAGTTAATTTAGATTAATTATGTTTCATGCATTTTAGGTTAGTTTAATTTGCAATAGTTTAAATTCATGCATTTTTATTTTAAGTTTGTTTAAAGTTTAGTTTAATTAAATTTTATTGCTTTATTTTCATATTTGTATTTGATTTTAGTTACG
The DNA here is from genome assembly GCA_033439115.1 of Firmiana major. Lineage (NCBI taxonomy): Eukaryota > Viridiplantae > Streptophyta > Magnoliopsida > Malvales > Malvaceae > Firmiana > Firmiana major. Next base: position 39,224,201 of record CM065909.1, read on the forward strand.
TTAATTGTTTTTAACTGTTTTAATTTTCTTTTGTAAGTTCTTGCTTTTTATTGCTTGGAGCACTGTAAGTACTTTTAGTTCGGTTTTATTTTCTGTATTTTATAGTTTTAATGTTTTCAGTATTTTTAATTAGCCTTAGTTGATCACCCACTTTAATTTCATAATTTGCTAGGATATACTTAGGGTAAGATTAACCGGTAGTTAATTAGGCTGATCAACTTTTCTGTGGGACGATAACTCGGGACTCAAATCCCATTATTACTTGTACGACCCGTGCACTTGCGAATAATACCCTTAGGGCGTGTCAAGTTTTTGGCGCCGTTGCCGGGGAAGTCTTAATTAGCCATTAGTTAACATCGGTGAAATTATGCTTAGGTGTAATTCTAGCTTGTAAATATTTAGGTTGTAAATATTTAGAGCCTTAGCTTAGGATAGTTAAATTTTCTTTTAATTAATTAAAAAAAATAAAAAATTAAAAAACGTAAAAAAATTTTCTAAGGACTTTTCGATGATTACATGTGCAGAGCCAGAAGTTTTCATTGCTTTCCTCTAGATCCTGAAATTGAACGTACTCTTAGAAAAATTTGAAAGGATTCTAGGAAATTATTAGCTCCGCTGCAAAACATCATGACAGAAAATAGGGAATTTAGAACCGTTGGAGATTATGCAATGCCGACGATTGGAGGATATTATTCTGGCATTAGGCCACCAGCTGTCCATGCAAACAACTTCGAAATTAAGCCCGCAATCCTCCAGATGATCCAGACTTCATTACAGTTCAGTGGGCTCCCTCATGATGACCCACATGCTCACCTTGGGCAATTCTTGGACTTGTGCAACACCTTCAAACATAATGGATTATCTGATGATGCGCTTAGACTTAGATTATTCCCCTTCTCACTTAGGGATAGGGCGAGACACTGGTTAACCTCCCTGCCTCCAGGATCCATTTCAACATGGGACGCGTTAGCCCATCTATTTCTATCTAAGTTTTTCCCTCCCTCTAAAATGGCCCAACTCCGTAGTAATATATCTTCCTTTACCCAGTACGACTTTGAATCTCTTTACGAAGCATGGGAACGATATATGGAGCTTCTTAGAAAGTGCCCTCACCATGGCCTACCTTTGTGGTTGCAAGTCCAGACCTTCTACAACGGACTTACAAGCCCAAATATGACCATTGTTGACGCTGCGGCGGGTGGAGCGCTAATGTGTAAAACAGAGAAGGAAGCTTACAAGTTGTTAGAAAAGATGACGGCTAACAACTATCTATGGTCCTCGGAGAGGCAATTGCCAAAGAAGCCGATGGGTATTTATGAGCTCGACACACTGTCTACCTTGACCTCTCAAATCGCTAATCTTACGAAGAAGGTAGAGTCGCTCAGTACCCAATATAATCCTCCCACTAGTCCTAACCTATATATTCTGTCCAAAGTCCTTTTCTTTCCTGTGAGCTGTGTAATGGTACCCACTCTGTAGAAAGGTGTTCGCTCAACTTAGAATCGGTTCAGTATGTTGCTCCCCCTAAGCAACAGAACAACCCTTTTTCAAACACCTATAATTCAGGGTGGAGGAACCATCTTAACTTCTCTTGGAGCCAAAACCAAGGGCAAACTTCTAATTCCATATCTGTAGGACACCCTAGTTTACAAGCTCCACCGGTTCAGGTACCACCACAGTCGCAATTTCCATACCATCCACCACATCATCCATCCCCACCTCAATTTCAATATCATCCATCACCACCACCACCACCCCCCCCCCCCAACAACCTATGCAACCCCAACATTACCACACATCAGCAGCTGAGAAGAAGCCTACATTAGAGGAGATGTTCTCAACAATCCTGCAAAATCAAGCTGCTTCAATTAAGAACTTAGAGGTTTAGGTGGAACAAATAGCTAGTGCTCTTAGCCAACGTCCTCAAGGGACCCTTCCTAGTAATACTGAAGTTAATCCTGTTAAGCAATGGGAGGGTAAGGAACATGTTAGATCTATCACCCTTAGGAGTGGCAGGGAGCTAGAGGAGCCACAAGTTAAGTCCCAACATGAACAACACATAGTTGAAGAATTCGTAAGTTCTAAAGAAGCAGCTTAGAAAGAGTAGGAACATCAAGATCAGGCTGCAAAAGAATCCAAGCTAGGCACTTCTTCATCTATACCTTCTTCTTATTCATTGCCTTCCTCGCCCTCTGATTCTATACAGGTTCCCACTACATTGCCTCTAGTTAGACCACCAGTACTTTTTCCTCAAAGGTTCCAAGATAAAAAACTAGAACAACAATTCATTAAATTTCTTGAGGTTTTTAAGAAACTTCACATCAACATTCCTTTCGCAGATGCCTTAGAGCAAATGCCAAGTTATGTGAAGTTTCTAAAGGATATGCTCTCGAGGAAAAGGAGATTAGACGATTATGAGACAGTGGCCTTAACTGGGGAATGTAGTGCAGTTATCCAGAGGAAATTACCCCCCAAGCTCAAGGATCTCGGGAGTTTTACCATACCCTGCACTATTGAAAATCTATTCTTTGGTAGAGCCCTGTGTGATTTAGGAGCTAGTATCAATCTAATGCCTTTATCTATCTATCAGAAGCTAGGAATAGGGGACATCAAGCCCACTACAGTGACCCTTCAGCTAGCAGATCGATCCATTAAATATCCAAAGGGGTCATTGAGGATGTCTTCGTAAAGGTGGACAAGTTTATTTTCCCTGCAGATTTTATTGTACTAGATATGGAGGAAGATAGGGAAGTCCCCATTATTTTAGGCAGACCTTTCCTAGCTACTGGTAGGACGATAATTGATGTGCAAAAGAGGGAGTTAACGATGAGAGTCCAAGATCAGGAAGTAAAGTTTAATGTTTTCAAACCGTTGAAGCTCCCTGATGACTCTCAAGAGTGTTTTAAGATGGAGATTGAGGAGAACATAAGGCTTGACCATATAAAATCTGAAAGAAGGAGGGAAGTAGATAGGGCTCAGGAGGAGTTAACTGTCAGCACCTTGTCACCACTTTAGATGACCCTCCTACTCTTCGCCCTGATGCTGAGTATTGTCCTTTTTAGCTGCATTTGAAGTGGCTGTGTTTTCCTTTTCACCTTGTATATAGTTCTTTTCTGTTGTTTCTTTATTTATTTATTTTGTAGGTTTATTTTCTAGTTTTACGCTTTCAATCAAAGTTTCAGTTGTTCATAATCATCAGAAAGGGAAGTACTCTGTTCCTAACTTTAATTCTTATATTATCTGCACACTAAGGACACTGTGCACTTTAAGTTTGGGGGAGGGGATATCACTTGAGTATTTTTCAAAAATTTGAGCAAAATTGAAAATTGTTTCAAATTTTTTTTGAAAATCTGAGCTTAAACTGTTTGATTTTGGGATGATTTAGTGCTTAGCATGTAGTTTTCCCATATTTTGATGATATGACCCCACTATTAAGTATGATTTTGATTAACTAAGAAGCATGATTATAGGAAAAGCATGAAGTTGAGTTCTTGAATTTGTCTTGATTCTGATTGCGATTTCCTCATTTTATGCACATGTCATGTCATGAATCTGTATATTTATTTAGAGAAAGCTTATGTGGACCTAGGATTACATTTGTTCACTTGATTTTGTGTATCATATTCTAGAATTTGTTTGATCTAATCTCGAGGTGAAATATTAGATCACACTTAATTAGGGAGATGATTTAGGCCATCTTTGGATCGTTTGAGCCTTTCTAGCCATCCCTGTACATATTTTACCCCTAGTCACCCATCTGGGCCAAATAAGCTTTTCTCTGTAAAAAAACCTACATAAATTTCCTTAGCTTAAATACTTTGTTCCTATCCCTTACCCCAAAAGCATGAAAAGTCATTTGTTATATTGTGAGCTTTGTACATATGGGTATCTGGTGATAGTGAAAGTTCGAAAAAAAAAATTTGCAAAAGAAAGAAGAAGAAAAAGAAAAGAAGAAAGAAGAAAAATACAAAAATAGAATAAAATGTCTAGTGAAATAAATAAGTTTGGGGGAAATAATTAGAGCTCTTACATTAAAAATCCTAGAAGTAATGCATGTTAAGGGGTAATTAAACCTAAATCGACTTTATCATACCCTAACCCCAGCCTTACATTACAAGCTTAATGAAGTCCTATTGATCTTTGATTAAGTGTGACTACATCAGTGGATAGATTAGTGAAAAGCAAACTTATGAGAATGATCACTTGTCATTGATTTTGTATTCACTATGTTTGCATAATCTGATCCGGGTAATGTATTGAGTAGGGGCTTTGACATTTTCACACACACACGAGGGATCCAATTTGGGTTAGGACTTATGATTGAATAATTCTAAGTGCTGGACTTGTAATTGTGATTCTTTGATTTCATAGTTTGTACTTTTTCTTTGAGGATAATGTTGGGGAAATTATTATATTTTGTACTTATCATTCCTACAATTATTTTGTTTTGCTTGAGGACAAGCAAAAACTCAAGTTTGGAGGTGTGATAATTCTATTTTTTAAAGAATTATTTGTGCTTAAATTCTTAATTATTTATTTAATCCCCATATTATTTTATCAATAATCCCCTTTATTTAATTAAAATTCTTTAATGTGCAGATAAATTAAATCCGGATGAAACTCAGTCGTTTCAGACGAAATTGGGCTGAAAATGAGCTAAAGGAGACTGGACCACTTTCAATTTGCAGACCGAGTCATTAGTCATCTGGACATGCGTGATGCTAGGTGTCCGTATTTTATTTGCTCCGAAACGATAAGATCGAAGGACACCGTGCCAACCCTCTGGAAGACACACGTTGGGCCACATCGTACAGCTAATTGGACAAAAAGACTAATGTCGTGGAAATATCTACTCTGCAGCAAACCAAATAAAGACAAGTGGCCAAACAATGTCAACTCATCTAGGATGAAAATTTACCATTGTACCCCTATGTTTGTATATAAATAGAATGTGATGGCAATTGAAAAATCAAGTAGGAGTAGGAGTAGAAAGGAGGAGTAGGGTAAGTAGGGAAGTAGGAGTAGAAGTAGAATTAGGAGTAGAATTTAGGAGTAGTTTTTAGAGTAATTTAGAGTAGTTTTAGAATAGCTTTGAAATTAAACTTTTATGAAGTATTTTCTCCAGTATTTTTTTATTTTCCGTTAGTTGCTTTTCTTGTTTTAGCAACCATTTTCCATTTTCTTCATCTCGGTTTGTTCAAGTTTCAAGTGTTAATGAAAAGTTTTTATTTCTCTAGTGTTGCCCGTGGCTTGCTTCCTATTTTTGGTTTTATTTCTTTATTTTTCTATTGTTCATTAAGAACTCATACTTTGCTTGTCTCTTGGAGCATTACATTTCTGCCGAGTTAGTTTTCTGTTTGGAGAGTCCGGTTGGCAGTGTAGAGGAGAGCAGCCACCAGTGTTCTCGATTGATTTGGAGCTTGTGAACCATAGTCACATTGTGCAGCCTGATTTCCACTGTTTCTTTTTCATTTTTTACTACATATTTGTTACATTCTGTTTAGTTTGTAATTTTTAGTTTATGCGTTTTACTATTCTACAGTTCGGTTGTGATCATTTTTTACAGCTTTATAGTCATTTTATTCTATTTTTCTTGTGTTTATTAGAGTAGAAAATGAAGCATAGTTTATAGGAGCTGTTGTTGAAGACACGGTACGGATCGCGTGTGCTGCGTTTCGAGAATGACAAGCTATTGCACGAATAACAGCTGATTAGAAAGCAGGCCGTGGCTGCTGAAGCTGATGAGATTGCTGCCGATCGGTGTAAAACCAAGCAGCAATGTGTCGTGGCAATGGACAAGGACCAGATCCCTCCTCTGTTCTGCTCTGCTTTTGTTTAATTTTACTGTTCATCTTAGCAATCTTGTTATCCTGCATTATTGCCGATGCTCTATTTTCGACTGGTGATCTACTAGTTTATTTAACTGTTGTTCTTTTTTTTTTTTTTAAGGATCATTTCTGTTTTAAGTGTAGTTTAGGTCCAAGAGCATTCTTTTTTTTTCGTTTCTCTTTTGGTTCGTTTTCCTTTCTGTCTTAGCATGAGTTTAGTCATCCTGGTTATTTTCTTGCAATTGTAAGTTACTTATTGTCTGCTATAGATAGATGATCGGTGCTGAAGCAAAGCCAGTGATGGGGAAAGTAACGATCAGGAATTGTGGCAAGTGCAGATAGTGCTTGACGATAATACTAAACCGAGCAGGGGACAGATATTGAAGTCTGCTATGTTTTGCCTCCATTCAGGTGTGCAGAGCATGATCTCTGTTGAGGAGTAGCCACAGCAGTATAGGACAGCAGTGGTAGTAGATGCACAGCAGCCTGGAGCAGCAGGACTCATGTACTGAACCAAACCAGCACACCAGCACCTGGAATCTAGAGCTGTGAGTGATCATGCTCGGGACAGTATGTGCCAATATTGCAGTAGAGGACAGACATTGAGGCAGCATCTGAAGCAGACCAAGGATAAGCAGCTGGATAGAGGCTCGCGAACAGCACCTGCAAAAGAAGCAGTGCAGCAGATGGCCAGAACAGAGAGCTGGGTGCAGAGGACGTGGGCAGCAGGGAAAGAAGGTGAAATGAAACAAAGAAGAGAGTGAACAGTACCAAAATCGGGACCACTTGGTTGGAAAACAGCTTAAGGCCATGTTTGGCTACCTCCCATTTTTATAATTTAAATGTTTATGGCATTTTTAATATTTTGATTGCTTTTATTAGTTGTTAAATTAGGTTAGTTGTTAGTTGTTAGTTGTTAGTTGTAGGATAAATCTAATGTTTTAGTTGTTAATTTAATTTTTAGTGTTAATTTTTAGTTAGTAGTTAATTTTATATTTTATGTTTTGGGACTTTATTTTAGTTTAGTTGCATTTAGAGTTAATTTAGATTAATTATGTTTCATGCATTTTAGGTTAGTTTAATTTACAATAGTTTAAATTCATGCATTTTTATTTTAAGTTTGTTTAAAGTTTAGTATAATTAAATTTTATTGCTTTATTTTCATATTTGCATTTAATTTTAGTTGCGTTAATTGTTTTTAACTGTTTTAATTTTCTTTTGTAGGTTCTTGCTTTTTATTGCTTGGAGCACTGTAAGTACTTATAGTTCGGTTTTATTTTCTTTATTTTATAGTTTTAATGTTTTCAGTATTTTTAATTAGCCTTAGTAGATCACCCACTTTAATTTCATAATTTGCTAGGATATACTTAGGGTAAGATTAACCGGTAGTTAATTAGGCTGATCAACTTCTTTGTGGGACGATAACTCGGGACTCAAATCCCATTATTACTTGTACGACCCATGCACTTACGGATAATACTCTTAGGGCGTGTCAGCAACCCAGATCAGTTTCCTGAACCAGCTGCAATACAGCTCTACTTCAGCACCTTATTGTCGTTCCCTGCTTCGATTCTCTTCTCTGTTGCAGCCTCGTCTGTCCCAGGTTCTATGTCTGGTCAATAAGGCTTCATCATTAATCACCAAAACTCCTCACTCAACCCACTTAACACCACCCTTCAACCCTTCCCTCTCTCGGTGTTCTAGTTTTTGTATTCCCGGGTGGAGGCCCCTGCAGCCAAGCTTTCCTTTGTTTTGCTTCAGCTCCAAGTTTGGTGATAATACAGAATCGGTGCAAAGGAAAAGCCTAGCAACAACATGCTCAATGAGGATGGGATGATGAAGTCTAGTGGCGTGGCAGGGTAGAAATCGATGGTGATGAGCAAACAGTATAAATTTTCCTTTGATGTTTCTTAAACAACTTCCCGCCCCCTTTTCTATTGGGCTCTTTTGATTTTTTTTCCATCACTGTGTAGATTTCAGCCTTATTTTATTGTTTCATTTCCTACCTAAACTGTACTAAGCCATCAACCATCACATACCTCTAACCTGCTTTTTCTCTGCCTTACGTTTTCTCCAGTCTTCTTTGCTGAACATCACAGTTCACGTTACCTGCCTCCATGTCCTAGCTTTTCAAACTTCTTCACTTCAGTTTCATTATTTGACTTAATCCTCTTTCTTTCCTTCTCTATCTCGTTTCCCATGTTCTTTTGAGATCATCATTTCAGTTACTAACTCTAAGCTTATTTCTTGTATGAGTATATATATATGTACTATGGCTGTGTAGATGGGACATCACCTTATTGCTCTTCTCGCCACACCTTGTTTACTTCGGCAACTTACTTTATTTTTATTTTTTTGGATTTTCGGCCATGCTACCACCATGTGCATTCATGTATCCATATCTATGTGCATACATTAATAAGCATATATATATATATATATGTATACAAATGTATATGCACATTTACCTATTCCCATAATTCATTAATCTTAAGACTAAATATTTTGACTAAATTAATTCTTCCAAGTCTCACAATTGAAACAAACTAAATTAATTCTTCCAAGTCTCACAATTGAAACAATGTAATTTTAAATTTAATCATTGACTAAGGAAAACACGTTTTTAAATTTTGATTGCTCATATATTATCCATTATTGAAACCACGTACATAAAATTTTAAGGTGTTTACATAAGGGAAGCTTTTATTAGTTTTAGATAAAAAAAATCATGTAAATGATTTGATCTGTATTCGTTACGATACGTAACGTGATTTTTACGATTTTTGAGCTTGCCTTTTTTTTTTCTTTTACATTATATTTTTCTTGGCTTATGTACCTTATTATACATAAGCTCACCCTTTTTTTTCTTTCCCTTCAGACTATTTGTAGTAGATTCGGGTATCGTTTGGAGTAGGGCATCGGAGGGTGTGTATTTTCAGACATTTGTAATGCACAGTTTTACGTGTTTTATGTCGGGATATAAGCATTGTTATATTTTTTTATGTATTATAGGCTACAACGGATGTATAATGTAGTAAGATTAACTGGATTGGATGTCAATTATAGTCTTATTAAGGAGTGATGTGATACACATGATGTTTTAGGATTTATGAATCCATGAAATATGTGTAAAAACCATAAATTTTATGTACTTGGTTATATCCATGATCAACAATTTAATCATTGGGATTAAGGATTTCATTCCATTAGTCAAGAACTTAAATTAAAATTATATTATTATATAGTGAGACTTAGAAGAAATAATTTAATGAAATTATATTAGTCTAAGGATGAATATCAATGGAAATAGAAATAAAAATTCGTATATGTATGAGCTAGGGAAATACCTATACGAGATATAAGTACAATTACTAGACTAAAATCATTATATATATATATATATATTCTATAAAGAAATTTTAGCAAGTGTATAAATATAGAGGTACATACATACATACATACATACATACATACATGTGGGTGAATAATATCATATTTATTATTTAAATCAAGTATATGGATACAAGAATACATAAATATATATATATATATATATATATCAATGTATGTACATAAGCCTATGTATATGCATTATACCTACATATGCACACCACCTACTTGCTGAGGCCCTACCAATATTTCATAAGAAAACCATATATATCTAAGTGAACGATTGGAGGAATTGAAAGAAAGATTCAATGGTCACCATTGGCATTACAAAAAACAAAATAAAAATAGGTTGATAGTGTAAGACCCGTATTTTTACATGTAACCCTTATGGTTCCCTATGTATACACTTGTTAATGTATATGAATCATAAGTAATGTAAGGTCCGTAAATCCGATGTACACACACTTGTTATGTGAATTAGAGATGTACACGCAAGTTTCATTACGTATGAATAATAAGAAAGGGACCTTTTGAAGTGATGAATGTGTATTGAATAAAAAATGAGTAGTGTGGTAAATGGAATGAAGTTAACTTTGAGAATTGGAGTGAAAAATGGATGGCTACAGGACAAGGAGAGATCGATCTCCAATGCAAGGGAGATCGTGTCACGACCCTCAACTTACCAAAATACGTACAAATTTTTTGAATTTTCATGCATTATTTATTATTCATCCTTCCTCGATCGTGAACAGCTACTTTCCTCAACAGTTGGGTTGTGTGTCAATGTCTATCTCATTCCACCATACCAACTTAATTTGCATTTTTAAAATAAGGTAAACACTTGTATAATTAAATCATAATGCTGTTTACATGTGTTTACATTGCTTTACACCCCCAATAGTCACATACAAAATGCTACTGTGCTATAGAAAGTTTATATACAAAATCTCATCAGTGTGTATACCTTACGTGATGGGATACAGCGGATACCAAAAGGGAACGCCTCCAGTCACTCTCAATCTATACTCAAATCTCTGTAGAGAGGGGGAAAATAGGGGGTGAGCAAGCCACGCGCTCAATAAGGCAATCATGCGAACATGTAGATATTGCACTATCTACGTGATTGTGATGCCATGCTCAAAACCACACAATTCTCATTCACATCTTAAAAGCATTATTTCGTGCTTGTGTTAATGGCATGTAAAGCAAATCATGTTGTTTAGTTCAGTGCACAAATAAAATTTAAAGAATGGCATAAATCATCATGCACATTTCACAAATAAAGCATGGCATTAATCATCATGCATATTTGACAAATAAAGCATGGCATTAATCATCATGCATCAGTGCACTATAAAACCATTAACATACTTTCTCATCTTGATAAAATCACCACTGGCCAGGATTTATCCCCTACCCCTTGGACTGTCCTGACCCACAAAGCATTTCAAAAACATGGATTTATTCTTAAAATAAGACATGTGAAATAGGCAATATAATAAGGGAAATCTCCTCTAGGACTATGGCTATATCCTGTGATCTCAGGCTACACGAATCAGGAGTGTGGGGTATCACCACTTTCTACTTCCACACGGGAGGTGGGTCAAGTCCAACCCTCCGGTCCATAGTAGATCTCGTCCGAAGACGGCATAACACAATCTCAACACGGTATAATGTACTCCATGCTACATGCATGGTACAACGTACTCCATGGACCCATCTCAACACATCATATCACGCCACATCTAAAAAAAGCACGTGTGAGCGTATTAAATCGGTACGACGTCTTGTCTACCCGAAACTCTTAACACGGCTATCAACATGTCAAAATCTCAAAAAAGCACGTGCGAGCCTATTTAATCGGTGCGACACCCAGTCTACCAGAAGCTCTTAGTACGGCATCAAGTATGGTGGGCATCTAATGCGAGCTATGCTCTAACACCATGCCAAAATCGGTATAAAGTTTGTGCAAGTTCCACTTTCGCATAACATCATAAAAATCCATGCACTTATGCATATAAAACACATCAAGTCTCGTGCGAGTCATGCTCTAATACGCCTTTATTCTCACGAAGTCCATATAGGTGGCTCAATTCTTTGGAAAACATGGTTATCAACCAAATCAAATCATTTCTTTTGCAAATCATTTCAAATGTTAGCCAACCTACCAATCATTTGCTAAAAAAGCAACAAAACAAGGTTTTCAAAGCATCATTCTTTTGTTTTCATGCACTTTTCTCAAACACCCAACTTTTGCCCTTCAATCACCCAATTTCATTTTCCTAATATCTCATGCATTATAGCAAAGCATTTAAACGCCTAAATTGCACACAGATATCTCTAAGAGTCCACACAATTCCTTTACCTTGATTTCCTCGGGGTGCGACTCTCCTCCTTTTAGCTTCTCATGTCTTAAGCTACACTTATTCCGACGTATCCTCAGAAGCTGCAATTCATTCATCCAAGCACTTGAGTTAACGTTCTTAACTCTCATTCAACTATACCTTTTTACCCAATGCCTTAAATACTCATTTTAGTCTTTTTGGGTAAGCCTCTTTATTCATTCCATAACACTATCTTAAACTCATACCCACAACACTATTATTACCTTAAGATATCCCATTCATCATCTAATCCTCTACATTTCACTTTCTCACATTACCCCATTTCTAGGTTAAAATCATTCCATTGTATCTTTTATAGTTTCTAACATTACTAATGTAAGACCCGAATTTAATTAAAATACGAAATGAATGAGCATTCGTGAAGAGAAGTCGGGTTAAATTAATCCCGAACATGTGTAAGGGCAAAATGGTCAAAAGATCGAAAGTCGGTATAATTTAACAAGAAATAATTATTAAAAATAATGGATTGAGGAAGTTCGATCAATAACAAAGAATTACATATGTTTTGGGTTAAATTGATCAAGATATCAATTTATTGGAATTAATCGGGATTAATTGGAATTTTTAAATCGAAAAATATACCGAAAAGTCATCCGGGACAATATCCCGAAAATACGAAGAAATTATACCTGAAAAGGGTTAAAATATAATAAATAAATTAAATAAAAAATTAAATGAATTAATTTGAATAAAATAATATAAGTTGTAGATATTTTGGATTTTTATAGAGTATTTTAATGAATAGTGTAATAGTTAAATAAATTATAATAATAATAATAATAATAATAATAATAATAAAAAGAGAATTGAAAAAAAAAGGAATCAGAAATGTCGGGGAGAGAGAAAGAGAAGAGAAAACGGAAATGAAGCAAAAACGAGGAGACCACCGACGAGCCACCGACTGCCAAGGACCCAGGCGAGGGCCGGCGAAGGAAGCCCGACGCCAGGCAAATCGTCTGCCATCGATGACGCGCGCCAAGGACGCCGGAGAACGCTGGAAAATGGAGGAGAAGGCCGCGGGAAAGAAATGGTCACCGACGGCGAACGGCGGCGATTCGGGCGGAACTAAGGACCGATTCTGAAAGCCCAGGTGACGGCGGTTCTTTCTGCACCAGTAGCAGCAAACGAAATGGCGAGAATCGTCGGCGACGACCAAGGGAAAAAATGGGTTTCGACGGCAGAAAAGAGAACGGCCGGACCGGCGACCTTCCGGCGGTCTTGGGTGAAGCCGAGGCCAGATTCGAGCTACGGACAACCTCACGGAGCTACTGGCGGTGGAAGCCGGCGGAGAACCGGCCGACAAGGCCTTGAACCGATGGTGAACCGATCGAACCGGAGTGAACCGGCGGTCTGAACTGGTTCGAACCGGACTGAACCGGTTCAGCCAAAAGAAAGAGAAAAAAAAGTATAAAAAGGGAAAAAAAGAGGAAAAATTGGGGAAATTTTCAGTGATGCAATTGAGCTTCGGGTAAGTTGGTAAGCGGTCGAATTGACTGATTTAAATTTCGAAATATTTAATTTGATAAATAATCGACTGAAAGTTTACCCGAAAATATATTTAATTGTGTAGCTCGACAATTGACATCCAACGAGAGCTCGAGACAGCCTCGATTTGCATACTATCATGGAATCTCGGGTAAGTAACCCTTATTTACGACAATTTACATAGTTATGCGTGATATGAATTTAAATTCCGCATAAATTGAATTAAATTATGAAAATTTAGATAAATTGTCGTAAATAATAAATTTAGCTATTCGAGAGTTAGAACGAGGCCCAATAAATTGTTGGAGGGTCCAATGAGCCCAATAGGCCTCGATAATGTGAAAGTTAAGTGGAAAACGGGCTTAAGGTCGATTAAGGCCCATTAAGGTGCAATCGGGCCCAATAGGGGTAAACGGGCCCAATGATTTAAATTAAGCCCAGAAAATATAAAATACAATTAAATTGTATGATATCTGACCTGAGGAATAATTATACGCAGTTCCGGAGGTTTGATTTGGGAGCATATCGGACTGCGCGACGAGACAATAGTGGAAAAGAAAAGGTCAGACTCGACAGGAAAATAAGGTAAGGGAATTCTGCGGACTGCTAGAGGTAACTTGTATGAAATTTTAAGTTCATTTGTAGTCTTTAAAAATTATCTGAAGGGTCTAGAGGTCAAATAATAATTTTAGTGGCCCGAATGGGCAAATTACCAAAATACCCTTGTTAAGGGTAAAATTTATAAATTTAGAAAAAATTGGGAGGAGCAAGAACAAGAGGTTTCTGCTCGTTCTGGAGACATTTTAATGCATGCATGAGTATGCTGGCTAACCTTGAAAGAAAATGCACAACATTGCATACTTTCAACGATATAATTGTTTTGAAAACTGTTTTGAGGAAATAGAGCCTCCTACGTGTTTTTATTGATATGTGACATGCTAGAGCTCAGCTCGCACGATGTTTGATTTGTGTGATGCATGCATTAGTGCTGGAGCGAGAGCTCGCACTAGAGTTTTACATGCATAGGTGCTAGAGTATAACTCGCACCAGATTTCACATGCTTTTTCGAGACAGGGTGCTGGATTTTAACTCGCACCAGATTTTATATGATTTTCATGTGATTCATATATATAGTGCTAGAGCCTAGCTCGCACTAGTTTTACTGGATTTATTGAGAGAAGCGTTGTCTGCCCTTGGAGTTAGCCAAAAGGCCCAACAGGCTCAAAAGACCTCTTAAGTGGGGTGAGAGTGAGGGATGAGGTTGGCGGCCTTGTGGGGATGTAAAGCGGGCTTTGACAGTTTTACTTGATTTGATGAGAGTGCTGAGCATCGCTCGCACTGATTTTTATGAGAACATGCGATGAGCCGTGCTTGGAGCATCGGGTAGACTGTGTGTCACCGATTAAATAGGCTCGCACGTGCGTTTTGAGACATGGCATGAGTATTGAGTTATGATATAAGAAACAAAATCTCTCTGTGGGAAGCAGGCCATTTGGGCTGGAGTACCTAGAGTGATATGGGTCCATGGAGTACGATGTACCGTGCAAGTAGCATGGAGTATGATGTACCGTGTGGTATCTTCGGATACGGGGTATCTTTGGATACGGGGTATCTTCGGATACGGCATCTGCGGATGCGTGGGGTCGGATAAGACTGACGGGTTGGATTGACCCACCTCCCGGGCGGTTCTCGATCAAGGTGAGACCCCGCACACTAGGATCCATGTAGCAGAGGGGCTCACGAGGACACACGGCCATAGTCCTGGTTATTTGCCGATATACAGACGTTGCCTAGTCTAGCATGTCGACAATTTTGATGAGATCAAACCGGGTTTTAAATTAAATGTGCATGATGATTATTTCCATGCTTTTTAAACTCATGTGTGATGTAAACTGACTTTCATGATTTTGTGTGAGTCAGGATCACCCGAAGGAGGGGTAGTGTCCTGACTTTATTGTGAAATTTTTAAATGAGAAAGAAATGATTTAAAATGAGTTGCATGTTGAATTTTCCATGCGAAAGTGTTTTACATAACATCATAACTCATATCATCTGTTTTTAAATGTGTAGAGAAAGGGTGGTTTATGCATGGCACCACGTTCATGTAGGTAGTATGGTTACCTACTTGTTCGTAGGATTGCCTTACTGAGCTTGATGTGCTCACCCCTTTCATTTTCTCCCACAGATAATCTCCAGTAGACGTTGTGGTGACTCAGTACTGCATTTCGGATATCCGCTGCTGCCCATCATTTAAGGTATATACACTTGTACAAATTGTATCTAAATAAGCATAGCACAGTAACATGTTTGTAAGTGACTCTAGGGGATGTATAAATATTGTAAACATTTATAAATGACTGAGAAAGAATTAAGTTTTATGGTAAATGAATGGTGGGACTGGCATTGACGCACAGCCCAATTTGTTAGTGGAGTGTGGTCACGATCAGAGGACAGGTAAGAATTTAAATAAGAAAATAACAAAACGTGAAAACTTAACTCTAATTTTTGGGTAATTTGGGTCGTGACATATAAAGGTGGTATCAGAGGGCAATTGGTCTGATGTGTGTCAATGTCAGTAATTAGGAAATTACATCCCCGTGTTACTGTGCTTGGTTAGATACAATAGTGTATATCAAGATGGGTTTTGACTAAGAAATGGTTGAGAATGCAGGAATGCCTAATATGAGTCGCGTTTGATGAGATAGTGCACGAGGCAGAGGTCGTAGAGGTAGACCTGAGTCTGCTAAGTCGTGCTGAGTTGACCTATGAGAATCAGAATGAGATTGAAATAGAGGTTAATGTTGAGCCTGCCTCTCAGAGTCCGATAGAGTGATCGGATAGTATTGAGACACGCTTCGCGAGATTGGTGCGGAGTGTGGAGATTATTTTGAGGAGCTAATTGCTCAGAGTATACATAAGATTTAAGGGCGAGTCGGAGCATTGATGGAAGTTCGCTCGACCCAACTTAAAGAGTTAGACATCCAGAGTTGACAAGAGAAATATTTTGGATGTATTCCGGTGATAGAATATCCCAGACACTGTTTAAAAGAAATGATAGATAAAAGTCCTTACTCTGACCCAGAGGATTTGATTTATTGATGAGTATGATTTATGAGTATGAAACTCGGTTATATTCTTGGGCAAATATTACCTCGACACTATAAACAAGTGACAGTCGAGATGTCAAAAAGTTTATGGAAGGGCTCATATTGTCGATTAGAGTCCGATTGACCCATGAGATATTACTTATACCGAGGCAGTGCGCAGATTTACAGTTGGGTAAATAAGAACATGAATTGCACGCCTCTGAGATTGGGAAAGGTAGCGAGGGCTGAAATAGAGACAGAAAAGAGGATCGAGAAATGACAAAGATGTTAAAATGGAAAAATGGTAATTGGTAAAAGATTTAATTTGATTTAATTTGATGAATCATGGAGTAAGATAATTGGTAAGGCCGCAGTGCATCCAATTTTGGCACTCTTGAGGGGCATTGTGATTGGAGGACCCTGACCTGCTACGAAGCAATGTAGCAGTGTAAGCACTGTAAGCAGTGTGGGATGTGTGGTGGATACCACGGGGAGGGTCTATACCTACACTGTATTGATGAAAATGGCCGTTAAGTGTGGTAAGACGGACCATTGATTTTGATCGCACGGAGTTGGGTGAGATCGCCCCACAGAAAAGTAAAGAGACAGAGAAAAACTTCGTTGGTATGGCTGCAACGAAAAGGGAAGCCATAGCCGAAAAGAAAAAGGAAAGTAGGCTGTTGGACGAAGGCGAGAGGATGTCTTGGACCAGGACACTATTGATGTTTTATGAATGTGGTGTAAGATGCCACACTTGTTATGAATAATGAAGTACATATGTTCATTGATCCTGGTGCCACACATTTATTCATACCGCCTTCATTCGCATATAAGTGAGTAAAAGGCATGAATGCCTACATCATTGGGCACAATACTGATAAATGAGTACCCCAATGAGGATGATTAATTAACGGAATATGGATATAGAGATTTTAAGTTGAAAACAGGGGTGAAAACATCACTGAAAAGTATACTGTAAGTGTTGACAAGTGATAAAAAGGGGTGCAACAGTTGAAATTAAAGGATTGTACTCATGGAACGAATAATGACAAGAGTTTCGTTATAATTGATACACTAAGGAGATAATCTCTGAGAGATGCTTGATCCTAAATACAAGATGTATCGGAGTAAGAGGCGTATGCTAGGTAAGAACATCTTTACGATATGAAGTAATTAGGATTAAAGCAATTAGTAGCGAATATAAATTGTGACCACATGGACTGGTATATAAAGTAAATGTGGTTAAGTCTGAAGGTTAATAAAGGTATTTCAAAATACCTCCCCGCCTGAAGACTTAACAGCGTCTAAAAGTATATATATATAACCTATAACGTGAAATCGATCGTCGTAATAACTACCTTTAGCATTAGGATACTTTTACTAAGATGATAAGAATATTAAAATTCGACAAATCATAAAGGTTAACATAGTAAAATTTAATAAGAGCCGTTAAGATAAGAAAAGGAAATGACGCAGGTTAGTACCTGAAAACGTAAACGATTTTGAAGGATCTTATACGCTTATGCGTAAATAAGTCAAGGATATGGACGATTGAAATAAGTAGTGGAGCTCGACTACGATGAAGTATTTAAACTTTACCTGGACCGATTTGTCATCATCCTTATTGATGATATGTTGGGTGTAGTTAAATTCCAGGGAAAATTGCAAGCAATAATTGAAAGTGGCTTTTACAAATGGGTTGTTGCGAGTTCTCAATATGGTCTACTTGGTTGACACGTTTAACTAAGAAAACGTGGTCTTTGAATGAGATGATAAATAAGATGATAGATGTGACATGAATTTCGGTGTAGCGAAGTATGAACTGACCACCGTGATTAATTTCACCATACCCAACAGCTCAAGAGGTTCTCAGTGAGTATGGATACCTCAAAATAATGAAGGAGCTGTGTATTGATGTATAATGGGAAGATAGCCAATTATGGAGCCAGACAACTCCTTGATCATGAAATAAACTATCTGACTCATGATTTTAAGTTGGCAACGGTAGTATTTGTACCGAGGATATGGTACTATTATGTACAGGGTGAGGAATATTGGATATGCACTGATCATAAAATTCCCAAGAATCTGTTTTCACAGAAAGAGTCGAATATGAGAATACATAGTGGGTTAGAGCTTCTAAGAGATTTTGATTATGAAAATTGTACCACCCAGGAAAGGCTAATGTAATGGTTGATGCCTCGAGCAGAAATAGCCTCGGGATGGTACCACATATGATGGTCAGGGAGCGTGAGCTGCTTGAACAGTTGTGGACCTCAGTAGTGATGTGACCCTTTCTGATGATGACAGTGATTATGTGACAGCTAGCCTGATGATTAGAACCGGATGAGAGTGCCCGGATTTGATAGGCTTAGCGTGATGATCGGCAGGGTGTCGATAGTGTGGGTCAGATTCAGAAGGGTACAATGATAGAGTTCACAGTGAGTGATGATGAGTTACTGAGGATTCTGAGACAGTATGAGTGCTCCCCAGGACCACAGTTGATGAGATAGTAATATTGTCAGAAGCTCACTCTTCGGGATATACAGTGCATACGGAAGTAAAGAATATATCGAAATCTCAAAAAGGGTATGGGTGGTCAGATGTGAAAAGAGATATTGTAGAGGTTGTGAAAAAGTTTCTAGTATGTCAGCAGAGTAAGGTAGAGTATTAAAAGTCTGCAGTGTTATTGCAGCACCTACCTATATCGACACGGCACGGAAATGAGAGCAAGTCCCCATGAATTTTATGATGGGTTACAGAGAACCCAGGTGAATTACGAGGCTATTTGGATGATAGTCGATAGAGTAACTAAGTCTATCCACCTTCTGGTTATGAACTCCCCAGATACTCAGAGTGTGTATGAGGATTTATGTATAAGAATGGTTGTGAAACATTATGTAGCGTTATATCAGATAGGGATTCTCGCTTCACTTCCTACTTTGAGGAATATTTTTAAGGAAGCTATGGGAACCCGACTGAGTATTAGCATAGCTTTCCGTCCTCAGACAGATGGTCAGTCAGAGAGGATTATACAAGTTCTGGAGGGATATGATCAAAGCGTGCGCCCTTGATTTTTATGCTCCTGGGATGATCAGTAATTACAAATCGAATTCGTCAATAGTGACAGTTGCCACTTGAGTATCGAGATAAAAAGATATGAGGCAGTGTATGGCTGTAGGGGTTGTTCCCCAAATTGGATAAGAAAAAGTGGGAGATAAGACCTGTAGGTTGGTGTTATCACCTGAATTAACAGGCACCCGCAATGTGTCTCAGCTTTTGATGCTTCGGCAATACTATCCAGATCCAGCATAGGTGATGGGATATGAGATCCAACAGTTCAGCTTAATGCAAATATAAGTATATTGAAGAAGTTGATTCGGGCATTAAACAGGAAAGAGAAAGTATTGAGGTTTAAGATGATCTCCCTAATTAAAGTCCTTTAGTAGTGTTACATTACACTCCGGAAAAAGGTGGCATGAGAATTAAAAAAGTACGATACAATTGATGTACCCGGAGTAGTCTATGGACTCATATGAATTGGTTCTAATTTGGAGGACCAAATTCCTTAAGTGGGGGAGATTTGTAAGACCCGAATTTAATTAAAATACGAAATGAATGAGCATTCGTGAAGAGAAGTTGGGTTAAATTAATCTCGAACATGTGTAAGGGCAAAATGGTCAAAAGATCGAAAGTCGGTATAATTTAACAAGAAATAATTATTAAAAATAATGGATTGAGGAAGTTCGATCAATAACGAAGAATTACATATGTTTTGGGTTAAATTGATCAAGATATCAATTTATTGGAATTAATCGGGATTAATTGGAATTTTTAAATTGAAAAATATACCGAAAAGTCATCCGGGACAATATCCCGAAAATACGGAGAAATTATACCTGAAAAAGGGTTAAAATATAATAAATAAATTAAAAAAATTAAATGAATTAATTTGAATAAAATAATATAAGTTGTAGATATTTTGGATTTTTATAGAGTATTTTAATGAATAGTGTAATAGTTAAATAAATTATAATAATAATAATAATAATAATAAAAAAGAGAATTGAAAAAAAAAAGGAATCAGAAATGTCGGGGAGAGAGAAAGAGAAGAGAAAATGGAAATGAAGCAAAAACGAGGAGACCACCGGCGAGCCACCCGCGGCCAGGGACCCAGGCGAGGGCCGACGAAGGAAGCCCGACGCCAGGCGAATCGTCTGCCACCGGTGACGCTAGCCAAGGACGCCGGAGAATGCCGAAAAATGGAGGAGAAGGTCGCGGGAAAGAAATGGTCACCGGCGGCGAACGGCGGCGATTCGGGCGGAACTAAGGCCCGATTCTGAAAGCCCAGCCGACGGCGGTTCTTTCTGCACCAGTAACATCCAACGAAACGGCAGGAATCGCCGACGACGGCCAAGGGAAAAAATGGGTTTCGAAGGCAGAAAAGAGAACGGCCGGACCGGCGACCTTCCGGCGGTATTGGGTGAAGCCGAAGCCAGATTTGAGCTGCGGACAACCTCACGGAGCTGCTGGCGGTGGAAGCCGACAGAGAACCGGCAGGCAAGGCCTTTAACTGGTGGTGAACCGGTCGAACCGGAGTGAACCGGTAGTCTGAACTGGTCCGAACCGGACTGAACCGATTCAGCCAAAAGAAAGAGAAAAAAAAGGAGAAAAAGGGAAAAAAACGAGAAAAAGGGAAAAAAAGAGGAAAAATTGGGAAAAATTTCAGTGATGCAATCGAGCTTCGGGTAAGTCGGTAAGCGGTCGAATTGACCTATTTAAATTTCAAAATATTTAATTTGATAAATAATTGACTGAAAGTTTACCTGAAAATATATTTAATTGTGTAGCTCGACAATTGGAATCAAACGAGAGCTCGAGACAGCTTCGATTTACGTACTAGCATGGAATCTCAGGTAAGTAACCCTTATTTACGACAATTTACATTGTTATGCGTGATATGAATTTAAATTTCGCATAAATTGAATTAAATTATGGAAATTTAGATAAATTATCGTAAATAATAAATTTAGCTATTCGAGAGTTAGAACGAGGCCCAATAAATTGTTGGAGGGTCC
The DNA here is from genome assembly GCA_033439115.1 of Firmiana major. Classification (NCBI taxonomy): domain Eukaryota; kingdom Viridiplantae; phylum Streptophyta; class Magnoliopsida; order Malvales; family Malvaceae; genus Firmiana; species Firmiana major. The sequence continues at coordinate 39,245,473 of CM065909.1, forward strand.
AATGAGCCCAATAGGCCTCGATAATGTGAAAGTTAAGTGGAAAACGGGCTTAAGGTCGATTAAGGCCCATTAAGGTGCAATCGGGCCCAATAGGGGTAAACGGGCCCAATGATTTAAATTAAGCCCAGAAAATATTAAATACAATTAAATTGTATGATATCTGACCTGAGGAATAATTATATGCAGTTCCGGAGGTTTGATTTGGGAGCATATCGGACTGCGCGACGAGACAATAGTGGAAAAGAAAAGGTCAGACTCAACAGGAAAATAAGGTAAGGGAATTTTGCGGACTGCTAGAGGTAACTTGTACGAAATTTTAAGTTCATTTGTAGTCTTTAAAAATTATCTGAAGGGTCTAGAGGTCAAATAATAATTTTAGTGCCCCGAATGGGCAAATTACCAAAATACCCTTGTTAAGGGTAAAATTTATAAATTTAGGAAAAATTGGGAGGAGCAAGAACTAGAGGTTTCTGCTCGTTCTGGAGACATTTTAATGCATGCATGAGTAGGCTGGCTAACCTTGAAAGAAAATGCACAGCATTGCATACTTTCAACGATATAATTGTTTTGAAAACTGTTTTGAGGAAACAGAGCCGCCTACGTGTTTTTATTGATATGTGACGTGCTAGAGCTCAGCTCGCACGATGTTTGATTTGTGTGATGCATGCATTAGTGCTGGAGCGAGAGCTCGCACTAGAGTTTTACATGCATAGGTGCTAGAGTATAACTCGCACCAGATTTCACATGCTTTTTCGAGACAGGGTGCTGGAGTTTAACTCGCACCAGATTTTATATGATTTTCATGTGATTCATATATATAGTGCTAGAGCCTAGCTCGCACTAGTTTTACTGGATTTATTGAGAGTAGCGCTGTCTGCCCTTGGAGTTAGCCAAAAGGCCCAACTGGCTCAAAAGACCTCTTAAGTGGGGTGAGAGTGTGGGATGAGGTTGGCGGCCTTGTGGGGATGTAAAGCGGGCTCTGACAGTTTTACTTGATTTGATGAGAGTGCTGAGCATCGCTCGCACTGATTTTTATGAGAACATGCGATGAGCCATGCTTGGAGCATCGGATAGACTGTGTGTCACCGATTAAATAGGCTCGTACGTGCGTTTTGAGACATGACATGAGTATTGAGTTATGATATAAGAAACAAAATCTCTCTGTGGGAAGCAGGCCATTTGGGCTGGAGTACCTAGAGTGATATGAGTCCATGGAGTACGATGTACCATGCAAGTAGCATGGAGTACGATGTACCGTGTGGTATCTTCGGATACGGGGTATCTTTAAATACGGTATCTTTGGATACGGGGTATCTTCGGATACGGCATCTGCGGATGCGTGGGGTCGGATAAGACTGACGGGTTGGATTGACCCACCTCCCAGGCGGTTCCCGATCAGGGTGAGACCCCACACACTAGGATCCGTGTAGCAGAGGGGCTCACGAGGACACACGGCCATAGTCCTGGTTATTTACCGATATACAGACGTTGCCTAGTCTAGCATGTCGACGATTTTGATGAGATCAAATCGGGTTTTAAATTAAATGTGCATGATGATTATTTCCATGCTTTTTAAACTCATGTGTGATGTAAACTGATTTTCATGATTTTGTGTGAGTTAGGATCACCCGAAGGAGGGGTCGAGTCCTGACTTTATTGTGAAATTTTTAAATGAGAAAGAAATGATTTAAAATGAGTTGCATGTTGAATTTTTCATGCGAACGTGTTTTACATAACATCATAACTCATATCATCTGTTTTTAAATATGTGGAGAAAGGGTGGTTTATGCATGGCATCACGTTCATGTAGGTAGTATGGTTACCTACTTGTTCGTAGGATTGCCTTACTGAGCTTGATGTGCTCACCCTTTTCATTTTCTCCCACAGATAATCTCCAGTAGACATTGAGGCGACTCAGTACTGCATTCCGGATATCCGCTGCTGCCCATCATTTAAGGTATATACACTTGTACAAATTGTATCTAAATAAGCATAGCACAGTAACATGTTTGTAAGTGACTCTAGGGGATGTATAAATATTGTAAACATTTATAAATGACTGAGAAAGAATTAAGTTTTATGGTAAATGAATGGTGGGACTGGCATTGACGCACAACCCAATTTGTTAGTGGAGTGTGGTCACGATCAGAAGACAGGTAAGAATTTAAGTAAGAAAATAACAAAACGCGAAAAATTAACTCTGATTTTTGGGTAATTTGGGTCGTGACAACTAAGCACGCCAATCAACCCCAAACATCAATAACTTAACAATGTACTTGAGTTGGTGCTTTAGAAACTCACCTATTTGCATTTCCTCCTTGCTCCAAATAGAAATGCCCCTAGTTCCTTCAATCCAACAAATGAGAAAAATGCCTACAAGCTAAGTTGTTCTTCTCTTCGATGTGAACAACTTTGTGTCTAATAGCCTTCCTTCAAATCTTCATGAAAATTGTCAGATTTAGAGGGTAAAATCTATGTTTTTGGATTGGAAGATGAAAGAAGTTGGTTGTTCCTGAAATCTACAGATCCAACTGATCCTATTTATAGATTCAGCTTGATGAGATCGATCTGCCTTGTGTGGAGATCGATCTGGTCCTCTTAAAATCCCTCTTTTTTCACGGCATTTGAAGGCAAGAGATCGATTTGTCGAAGACTAGAGATCGATCTGTCTCTTGCGATAGCTCAAGGAGATCGATCTAGCTTTGGAGGAGATCGATCTTGCTTCAACCCGAGAGTTAAGGAGATCGATCTATTTGCCTTCAAATCGATCTTCTCTTTACAAAATGTTTAGCAGATCGATCTGGCTCCATTGGAGATTGATCTGCACTGTTCCTATTACTCAAACAAGAGCATTTTTTGGTCTTTCAGATCGATCTCTCATCCTATGGATCGAACTTACGTTCATATTTTCCAGATTTTCTACAGTTTTTTGCAGCAACTCACACCCAAACATCTTTAATTTGTTGCCATGGTCATTTTCTCATCCAGTTACCTTTAAGACTTGAAAATGACATCTATTCATATTTTATACACATTAAACCTTGTGTGCATTCATTGTATAACCAAAGGTATACAATATAAAGCCACATGGAAGAGCACAACCCATGAAATCTTCCTTCCATTTTACCACACTACTCACTTTCCATTCTACTCACATTCATCACATATCAAAGTCCATTCTTTCACATTCATACATAATGAAACTTGTATGTACATCATCACTCTTGTCACAAGTATGTACATTAAACTTTTGGACTTACATCACATATACTTCACGTTACAAGTATATCACCATACTTTTGAATTCATTTACATATATATACAAGGTTTAACCTATACAGGGTCTCACAGATTGATCTTAGAGGCATTTTGAAGAAGGAAATAGATTATCAGCTCAAGCGAGACCGATCTTGTCAAGACCCTTCCTGATTTAACCAAAACCACTACAAATTTTTCGTATTTTAACTTACCTTTCCTTTCATAAATGGTTGGGCTGTGATTCGATGTTAGCTTCCTCGCATACCATATCATCCATTATCATACATACATGTCAATATACTGTTGCTGACTGTAATTTCTTTTATAATACATGTGAGATTTAATACAAATACATTCCCTATAACATATATCGTATACATCACTGTGCTGTTTCTATGTTTAGATACATAACCGTACAAAATATGTATACCTGTCGATCGATAGAAAATAGCAGTGGACAACAGGAATACTATCTCTCAAGCACACTCGTTCTACTGCTAATGCTCTGTAGAGAGGGAAAATAAAGGGGGATGAGCATACAACGCGCTTAGTATGGAAATCAGGCAAGAAAGTAGATATCTACACTATCTACTCAAAATAATGTTATGCCTCGAAAACATCATTTCCTTAACTCACTTTAAAAGCATGTCTTTAAATATATATATATATATATATACTTGTACAGATTAAATCCCATGTACAGAAATCATGCTTGCTTTCTCAAATGTAGGCATGTAGTACAAAATAATGCATATTTATAATATCACAATGCCTTTAGATAAATCATGCCATGTATATTTAAATCACAGTAAATATTGCATTTAAATCATTCACAACACAACAATCGGATTCGGACCCATCCCTCAGGTCTATCCGCATCATAAAGAAATCAGTCAATCAAGTGATATATCATGTGAGACTCTGTGGTGAAATGCAATAATATCCTGGACTATGGTCATATCCTATAATGGTGATCCCAGGCTACACGGAATCCTAATGTGTGGGGCATCACTACTGCAACGGGCGGGGGGCCAGTCCATCACAACTGCTAGCTATCAACTCCTCAACTCCACAACACCACACGGTACAGTGTACTCCATGTCACTCACACGGTACAACATACTCCGTGGACCCTACATCATAGTCGGGGTGCCTGCCATAGGTCTTAGTCCTCAAACCATGGAATATCATACCACGTCTCTAAATCCACATGCGAACTCTCATAGTGTGACACTCAGTCTACACGAGGAAATCAAGCATGGTTTTTAGCATGTATTATATATCACATAAATTACAGTGCGTGCCTTTGAGCGTGACTCATAGTCAATACTCCACTCAAACACTGTTTCACATCACAAACTGAACTCCAGTGCGAGTAAACCTCCAGCAGCTAGGTCAATGCATAGTTCATGTTTCAAATCAAGTACGAGCAATAGCTCCAATACCATGCTATGCACAAAACTCATCAAATCAAGTATGAGAAATAACTCAAGTACTATGTCATGTATAAATCATGAAGAATTGAGTACGAGCAACACTCTAGCACTCTGTCATGCATCTCATGAAAATTTGAGTACGAGCTAATCGCTCCAGCACTCTCTCATGCATATATCATATAAAACTAAGTACGCGTAATAACTCCAGCACTCTATCATGCATGTCAAGGAAATCTAGTGCGAATCACAATCCAGCACTAATATATGTGAAAAATATATGAAATCAAGTGCGAGCTGTGCTCTAACACGATTTATTCTCACATAATTCGATAGATAGCTCTTTAAAAAGGGATGATTTTCAAAATATCAAAATTAGCACTATAAAGTGTGCTTAATTCACATCAACCTTAAAATCATTAGCCCATCTATTTATTCTCATGCTAAACAGCAGTAAAACACTCAAAATGATGGTTTCCATGCTTTTTACGACTTTTCACAAAAGTTGACTTTTTTCCTAATTAAGGGTAAAATCGTAATTTGCCACTATCGGGTCACAATAATTATTATTCACTTTATCTGACCCTCGGAGTTTTTAAGTGAATGTAAAAGCAGTTGAAAATACGTACAGGTATCTCTAACTAGTTACAAAAGTCCCTTACCTGCAATCACTCGAGAAATTTTACTTTCTCAACGGTGCTCGATCCAGCAGTCCGATTCACTCCTCCAATAATCTCTAGAGCTGCATATAACCATTTATCAGGTTAATTATATTTTTCCTACTGTATTTCACATTAAATACAGTCTATTTCCCTTAATGAGCTTTAATAAACCTTAATGGGCCTAACTATGCCTTAAGCCCATTTCCATTTTACTATTCATTTTCATTGGATCTATTGGGTTTGTGGGGCCCACCAACTCTTATTGGGCTTATCTGAGACCCATTACATCACATTGGGTCAAAACCAATTGGGCTTGGCCTATTGGACCTCTCGGCCATGGCCGAGAACACCCCATGCCATCGGTCACACCATGGCATGCCGTCCATGTCCATTTCCTTAGCCAATTCACTTAGGTATTTTCACAAACACTTGGTTGTCAATGTTCTTAGGCATCACATATTCCATTTAGGCATTTTATCAAACACCTTGATTGCCAACTTAATACATGTATTAATTAATCAAATTGATTAATTCTAACTATACCATAATCATTAACACATGTACATTAACCCATTTATGCCTTTAAATCATATGGGCATTCATCAATATTTCACTACTCACTCTCTGCCTAACCATGATCATAGTGATTTCATATGTTTCAATGCTTAAAACATATACCAATATACTTAAAATCATTCATACATTAACATATATGAATTTGAAAGCTTGAAAATATACCTAGTATTTGTGTTCACACTTGGCCGAAACTTTGGAGCCTCACGGTTTGGACACTATGGCTTCTTGATAGCCAATTCCAACATATGTCACTCTCCTCTCAATTTGGAACAACTTTCATGCAGAATGCAAGTTCCAAATATGCCTAAATCCTAGTGATTTCTAGTGAGAGAAAACTTGGATAAATGTATTTCAATGGTTTCCTTATGTAGTCGAGAACGGTATGGTGAAGATGACAATGGTGTGGCTGATTCTATAAGCTATTTACTTAGCCATTAAGCCTTACTTTTCAGCCATTAAAACTGACTTCCTAAGGTTTAGTTATGAGTCACCTAATGAGTCATCTAATGAGTCATAGTTAGCTTTAACTATGCTTAGATATTTCATCCTAATGGGCTTTACGATTGGGCCTCTCGGTTTGGGCTTTCATAATGGGCTTTTGACTGAAAGGTTTACTATACCTTGAGCCTTTTATTCTCTCAATATTTGGCCTATCAATCGGTCCAACAATTCGGTCTAAGGGACCTAAGAATTTCGATCTACGTTTAGTATACCTTAATGGGCTTTAAAATCTTCATTTCGGCCTATTACATTTTTATCCATTAATTTTAATCTGGAATCCTTCCGAATAAATTTTTCTTACTTTTGGGGATGATTGTCTTGTATTCTGACCAAAAATATTTTTCCCTAAATTTTTCTCCAAACTTAGGTTAATTTTTAACCATGGTTAGTCAACTATGGTAAAAGTCCACTTTTCTTAACTATAGTTGACTTTTTCCTTAATCATGGCCAAGTTGACTTTTTTCAAAATTTTGAAAGTGTCATATCTTATGTCTTACACTCTTGTATTTACGTTTTGGCCATTTTTGGTAGGTAAATACACCTGAAATAGCTTAAATACCTTAATTCGCTAAAATGGTCAATTTTACCCTTTTTAGCTTTTACTCTCGTTCTCTGTGTTCGAAACTAAATCAAACTGACTTTCCTTCATAAGCTCTCTATATTTTCTCATTTTAAGTTCTTCTCTTCAGTCAAAATGATTCAGATCCACTCGGTTTAGCCTGTGACTCTTATAGCTCACATTAGGCTTTTATGTAGCTTATGAGTGCTAAATCATTTCACATACACTTTAAATCTAGTAAATACTCTTCTTATGATTCAACCATAATAATAGAGTGTTCATACACATAGAAATCATAAGGAAAAAGCTACATACAATACGAGTCTGACAGATCTCCTTAAGCCTCGGCCTGAAGCAGATCGATCTCATTACCCTGCCGATTGATCTGTGAAGCTCTCGACCTGGGAGAGATCGATCTCATGTTCTTCGATAGATCGATCTCCATAGCTTGAAAACTCAATGCAAAAAGGCTAAAAATAGCTGCAGATCGATCCTTCACTTATGGAGATCGATCTCATCAATGCAATTTCTATAAAACAGAGCCTGCTGGACTGCAATTCATGGGAGAAACCTAAACCTTTCATTTTAAGCCAGTAACCTAGCTTTTCACGATAGGAAACCATCACTTTTCATACAAAAATGAGAGAAGTTGATTTACCAAAGTTATTCATAGTGGAGAGGAGAATAACTTAGTCCGAAAACATGTGGTGAAACTATTTCATTGAAGGAAACAAGGTGATTTCTATAAATTCAGCCAAAAAGAGAAAAGTCCATCTAGGTGAGATTTCAATGCACCAATCTCATGTATGTTGAGCTATACAATTTTATGAGTTGATTGGTGTATATATTTTTGATTTAAACATCTTAGAACATGCTTAATCTCCATGACCTATATATGGTGAAATGTGAGAAAAAGAAGAGAAAGTTGAGTAGGCGTGGATTTAATGATGATTTAAGCATGAATAGATGTTATTAAGTGTATATACATGATTGTATAATGATTTGATGAAGTCCATGTGTTAGAAACAATAATGGTAAAAATTGAGTATATGTGGTGTTCGATGAAATGCCACAATGAAATGAAGATGATGAACTTGAGGTATTATAAACTTAATACCGGTTTAATATGAATCGATAGACTCAAGGAGTCTAATGGATTCTCGAAAATGAGTTATAAACTCAAAAAGGACTTATGAAAGGGTAAAGTCTAAAAATGGTGTAACTAGGCCAAATGATATGCAAATGGCCTAATGGATTGATTTGAATATCATGCAAGAGAAATGAAGTATATGACAATATACTGATGTGTGTAATACACAATTTTAGTTTTGAAAGATATCATTGTAATCGATAGAGCGGATCACGAGAAGTAGGAATTGAAGGAAAGTGATTGAAGCGTGATTCGAGGTACGGGACTTATGCGAGCTATAGAGATAGCTATACGTATGTTTTCTTACCTGCTGTGTGCGAATGTATGCAATAAATACATAGATATTGATATATCTAGGTAGAAAACTATGTAGGAGAATAAGTCCATAGTATGAGTTGCATGACTTCTATGATTGTTGTGAAAAGAGGTTTTACAAACATTTTAAGAAAGAATAACAGTAGACGGGCTCTCAGTTTTGATAATTTGCATGAAATGCTTTTAGAGAGTGATTGAAGGGAGAATTGCCCCCTTAGTCATGACAGTACATGAAGCCCTTTCTATTTCTTTTCTGTGTGCAATCATGCTAGAGTATGAGAGGTAACGGTAGATTGACCAGCCTTGCTCGCAAGTTATTTTCAAAAGGATTTTTGAGAAGCAAAAGAGTGCTTGATGCCTCGGGTGATGTTGTGTGTTCCACTCGAGATGCTCGCACTAGATTTTGGGAATCATGTTAGAGCCTTCGAGTATTGATGTGTGTCTTACTTTGTCTATGCTCACATTTAATTTCCTATTATACCGTGCTCGATGCCTCAAGTATGCTGTGTGTCTTACGCTGAGTTTCTCGCATGAGGTTTTCATGATTATGCTATGTACTGAGTAAAACCGTGTTAGAGCCGTCATGTATTGCTGTGTGTCTTACATTGACATGCTCTCACATGGATTTGTGAATGTGATGTAATGAGTATAAACCTGCTAGATCCGTTATATACTGCTGTGTGTCTGACACTGACCTGCCCGCACGAGATTTTGAGACAATGGAAATGGGTGATAAGGGTCCACGGGAGCACGATGTACCGTAAGCATTAGCCATGGAGTGCGATGTGTCGTGATTGAGTATGAGCTGAAGGGATTGTTAATTCGCCTCCCCAAGCATAGGGTTTCCCCACACCTGATCAGTGTAGCCTGAAATCCAACTATGGCCACAAGTCTTTATGTATCTGAGTCATATGACATTGTCACTACTGTGTGAGGTGACAGATGTCTTCCCTTGCTGTGTGTTTGGGGATATGATAACCCATGATTTATGTCTCAATATATATATCAATTTATAAAACGTAAAGCATTTTCTATATATGAACTGTGTGAATAGATTATGCTGTGTGAAACTGTGTGATACTGTGTGAATATGCATATGCCCATCTAGCGAATTAATGGTTTCGCAATGATAGAAGTTGTTTTAAAGAACAAACATATTGTTTTATAAGGAAAATGAACATATATGTATTTTAGCATGTAGATAGTGTAGTTATCTACCTGTTTTCATATTTTTCTTACTGAGCGCATTAGCTCACCCCTTTATTTTCTCCTCCATAGATACTACATAGTAGTGAGTACACTGTAATTGTCCCTACTATCGTGTTTTCTCTAGTCATCCAGCAGTACAGAGTGGTATACATTGTGATGAAAGAAATTTTTGTATCCTGTAAATTAATGCACAGTAAAGTTTGTATTTTGTGTTTCGGGGGATGTATATAATAGAAACTGATGTAAATGCTTACGTACTTGTATAAAGAAAAATGTATGAGAAATAGATAGGATGTGGGCTCACAGCCCAACTGTGAGAACTGTGACTTTTGTATACCCCATTTATGAGAATTGTAATTTGGTGTATGTAATTATGATATGTTAATGTACACGTAAGTTTTAAATATGATGAAGTATAAGAAGATGAGGTTTTTAATTCTTGAATATGTATGAATTGAATTATGGACTATGGGGTAGATTTTGGAAAGTTTTACATTGAGTTTTCTGTAAATTGATGCAGCAGCAGTACAATCTGTGAAGGCCAGATCGATCTCTAAGGATGAGAGATCGATCTCATGGCTCCAAAATGCAAGAAATGTGCAAGAACTGATAGGTAGATCGATCTCATAGACAAGAAGATCGATCTCAAAATTTTTCTGTAAACAGAAGATCGATCTCGTCAAGGAGCAGATTAATCTCATGAAGCATTTTGTAAATAGAAGATCGATCTCGTCAAGGAGCAAATCGATCTCATGAAGCAATTAAGAGATCGATCTCACCCATGACATATCGATCTCCTAGGCATAAAATTACCCCAAAACGTTACCAAATTCAAAGACAGATCGATCTCATTAAGGACCAGATCGATCTCCTACCCTCTATCTATAAAAGAACCCCTATGCTTTCCTACATTTCATCTTCTCTCTCTAAGAAACCGAAACCCTAGCTTTCTCTCTCTTCCAAAACCCCCATTTCCATCCAAATCTCAGGCAGAGGTAAGAAGGAAAGTTATTCCTCATCCAAAGGAGAACAACATACTTGGAAATCGAAGGACAATTTGAGCTGAGGCATGAAATGAGAACTCCATAAGTTTTGGCTAAAATTTTAAGCTTAAATCTTGATATTGAGGTGATTTTGGTGATTGTGACTATGGGTGTTGTGATAAAATAGCTAGGAAATGATTAGAGTTTGTTAAGTTAATATATTTTGAAATGATAAAATAGTAATTCAATAATGGATATTATAAATCTAGAAATGTTTAAGACATGTTAAGAGTTTAATTAGAATATATTGAGATACAAGTCATTGCCAGAAACTAGGTGTTAAAGGTTGAGAGATCGATCTCATGAGATGAGAGATCAATCTCCTGGGTTTTCAAGTATGAGAGATTGATCTCATGAGAATATGAGATCGATCTGATAAAGGACTAAATACTCATAGAACATGTATAGGTTGTTAAGGAAGAAGAGATCGATCTTCTAAGGGTTATGAGATCGATCTTTGACTTACAGAATGCCTATGAGATCGATTTGGTCTAAGAAGAGATCGATCTCCTCTAAGGCAGAGGTTAAAGGTTTTAGATCGATCTATGTTTAAACAAAGAGCTAATGAGAGCAATCTCAAATGGATAGATATCGATCTCCTCAAAGTCAGAGAGTTTAGGAATTAGGAGATCGATCTATGGTGATTAGAGATCGATCTCCCCTCTACGAGAATGCTTGATAGATCGATCTGGAGATCGATCTTACTTCAAACAAAGAGTTTAGAAGATCGGTCTGATGGATCGACAGATCTATCTTCACTAACATTTTACGAATTATAAGATCGATCTCTACAAATATGAGATCGATGTCCTTGCTTCAAGTTGCTTTGTAATTGCAGGAATTTAAATGAGAAGATCGATCTGGTCATGATGGAAGATCGATTTGGTACTCTACTGGAGGTTCCTAACTGCTCTCTCTGCAAAATCTTCAACGGGAAAAACTGCATTAAATGCTTCACCTACCATCCTGCTATATAAAAACCAAGCATTGAAGACACTGAAGATAAGAGACTTGTGCTGAAAATTTTGAATACTCTCAAGAGTTTATTCCTCAACATTCCCTTTGTCTTCGACAGCATATTTATTGTCTTGTCTTAAATAGCTTGAGTTAAAGTTATTCTTCCTACACATAAAAGAGAGTTCTTATTTGTATTCATCCTTAATCCAAAAGAAAAGAGGAGAGTTCCTCTGTGAGAGAATTTTGTAAGAGGTGAATATTTATCTTTGTAAAAAGTGGTAGAGAGGTTATTCCTTAACCTTAAAAAGGAGATTGTATTAACTATTGTGATAGTGAAAGAAAAATCTTGACAAGAAGGTTAAGAAGAGAGGACGTAGGCAAGCGATTGGTCGAACCTCTATAAATTGCTGAGTTTGCTGCTTCTCTCTCTTATCTCCTTTAATTTACTGCACTATAGTCTATTGCTTATTCTTTGATTAATTGCAATTAAATTCAATTAAGATTAAATTTAGCATTTAGACTAGAAAATCGATTCACCCGCCTCTCAGTAGAGCCAACAATTGGTATCAGAGCTCGAACTCTTTGATCATTAATTAATAACTTCCTAAGAGTTAAAACGATCTAATGGCTCATAGCAATGTAGCAACAAGTGTAGTAGGAGAGGGGCACTCTACAGTTAGGCCTCCCATGTTCAATAGTGAACATTAAGAATATTGAAAAACTAGAATGATGTTTTTCATTCAAGCTAATGATTATGAGGTATAGAGGATTATTACTAAAGGTCCTCAAATCCCAACTAAGAAGATAGAGGGAAGAGACATCCCAAAAGAAGAAGATGAGTGAGATTTTAATGATATAAAATGTGCTTAGTTAAATGCTAAGGCCATGCACACCTTATTTTGTGCATTAGGGCCCAATGAAAATAATAGAGTCTCCGGTTGTGATAATGCAAACAAATTTGGGATAAATTGGCAATTACTCATGAAAGCACAACTCAAGTAAATGAGACTAAGGTAGGAATGCTTACACATGATTATGAGTTATTTAGGATGAAAGAAGGAGAGTCAATTAGTGACATGTTCACTCGATTTACAGATGTAATAAATGGACTAAAGTCCTTAGGCAAAATCTACTCCAATATAGAAATGGTAAAGAAAATCCTAAATAGCTTACCAAAATCTTGGGAAGGTAAGGTAACAGCAATTGAAGAGTCCAAGGACCCCCATACACTATCGTTAGATGAATTGATAGGGTCATTGCTCACATATGAAATGAAATTGAGAAATGAAGAGCCACCCAAGAAAGTAGGAGTAGCTCTAAAATCCACTACTCAAGAGAATTTGAAAGAAGAAAAAAATGAGAGTGAATGAAGAAGTTTTTAAATGGTAATGTTTGCCAAGAGATTTAATAAATTTATGAGAATGAGAGCAAATGGTAGTGGTAGGAGAAACTACAAGAAAGAACAAGAAGAATTAGGTAGAAAAGATAATATTATTTGCTATGAATGCAAAAAAACATAGACACACTAAATTTAACTGTCCCCTTCTAAAAAGATCAAGTGAAAGGAATCACAAAAAGAAGGCGATGATGGCAACATGGAGCGACAGTGACAGCTCCGATGATGATTCAAATGAAGATATTGCCAATCTATGCTTCATGGCAATTGAAGATGAGAAGGTAACTTCTAATCCTAATGAGTACTCTTTTGATGAACTACAAGATGCATTTGATGATCTTGCATTAGAATATGAGTGCATGAATTTGTAGTACAAAAAAATTATTTCTAAACTACAGAAAGAAAATGAATTAATACTAAATGATAAAATAGAACGTGAAAAGAAATTAGAAGGTACAAATCTAGAAATTCATGACCTAAAGGAAAAGAATAGTAACTTACATAATTCCTTTACTAGATTTTACATGGGTCAACAAAAACTAGATCACATGCTAGAGACTCAAAAGGCTTTCTTTGATAAAAATGGGTTAGGATATGATGGCAAAAGTAGAGAAACTCACCTCAAGAGTTTCTTAGCTAGAAAGAATATGCATAAATCCTCTACTACTTGCTCACATTATAATAAAAAGGGACATACATCATATTGTTGCAATGTGAAGATGACCACATTTAGAGGAAGGATAGTTAGAAGAGTATGGGTCCCAAAAGATGTGGTTAATTCAAAAGATATTGATGTGATAGTAACATGGATCCCAAAAGGATAAAAAATTCTACTCACTAACTCCAAAGGACCCAAGAAAATTTGGGTACCTAAAACAAAAGTTTGAATGTTGATTGTAGGTGGTTAAGCATTACTACAAGGCAAAAACAAAGGAAGCTTGGTACTTGGATAGTGGATGCTCAAGACACATGACCGGTGATAGAAGTCACTTTAACTCATTCAAATCAAAAGTTAATGGAGAAGTCACATTTGGGGACAACTCCAAAGCCCAAGTTAAAGGAAGTGGATCAATTGGTAATAACAATTTCTCATTAGAAATGGTTTTACATGTTAGAGGACTAAAACATAATTTGCTAAGTCTTAGTCAACTTTGTGACAAAGGTTACAAAGTAATTTTTGATTGCTTGAATTGCCATGTAATAGATCCTAAATCAAATAAAATTCCTTTTCTAAGACATAGACAAGGTAACATATACATTGTTTATCTAAATGAACTTAAAAATGAAAATGTATGCCTTATGGTAGATAAAGAAAAAGAACCTTGGTTGTGGCATAGAAGATTAGGTCATGCTAGCATACATATATTATCTAAGCTTGCTAGAAAAGACCTTGTTGTAGGATTACCTAAGTTGTCCTTTGATCATGACAAAATTTGTGAAGCTTGTGTCAAGGGAAAACATAAAAGGACAATATTTAAACCTAAACATAGTGTATCAACCTTTAGACCTCTTCAACTACTTCACCTAGATCTATTTGGACCAACTAGAACTACAAGCCTAGGTGGTAAGCATTATGGGTTTGTGATTGTAGATGATTATACTAGGGTATTTTTCTTAAGAGTAAAGAATGAAGCCTTAGAAAAATTCATTGTCTATTCAAAAGTAGCCCAAAATGAAAAAGGTTACACTATAACTAGCATTAGAAGTGATCATGGCAAGGAATTTGAAAATATTAGTTTTGATGAATATTACAATGATCAAGGAATTAGTCATAATTTTCAGCCCCCAGGACACCACAACAAAATGGGGTAGTTGAGAGAAGAAATAGAACATTAGAAGAAATGACTAGAACAATGTTGTGTGAAAATAATTTACCTAAATATTTTTGGGCTGAAACCATAAATACCTCATGCTACATCATAAATAGAGCCATGATTAGACCAATCTTAAAGAAAACCCCTTATGAGCTTTACAAGGGAAAGAAGCCAAATATTAGCTATTTTCACACTTTTGGTTGTAGATGTTTTGTCTTAAATAATGGGAAAGACAACTTAGGAAAATTTGATACCAAGAGTGATGAAGGAATCTTTTTAGGCTACTATTTGAATTCAAAGGCATATAGGGTATATAACAAAAGAACCTTGATGGTAGAAGAATCAATACATGTAATATTTGATGAGTCAAACTATGCATCTAAAGGTTCTACCAAGGATGAGGATATTGAAATATTTGATGAGACCTTGAAGGATTCCTCAAAGATAGAAGATAATCTACTAGAAAAGCTTGACATTAATAAGAGGATGAAGAAGAACTAGAAATACTAGAAAGAGAGTTTAGAGCA
This sequence comes from Firmiana major, assembly GCA_033439115.1. Lineage (NCBI taxonomy): Eukaryota > Viridiplantae > Streptophyta > Magnoliopsida > Malvales > Malvaceae > Firmiana > Firmiana major. The sequence continues at coordinate 39,260,873 of CM065909.1, forward strand.
TCAAGAGAACTAGGATATGTCAAAGATTGTGAAATTGTAGGTGATCCAACTCTTGGAGTTAGAATACGATCTTCTCTAAGAAATGTATGTCAATATATAGCCTTTGTCTCTCAAATTGAACCAAAGAATGTCAATGAAGCTTTAGATGACAATAATTGGTTTTTAGCCATGCAAGAAGAACTAAATCAATTTGAAAGAAGCAAAGTATGAAATTTAGTCCCTAGACCTAGTAATCACTCTATAATTGGAACTAAATGGATTTTCAAGAACAAGATGGATGAAAATAGTGTGATCATAAGAAACAAGGCTAGACTAGTTACACAAGGTTATAGGCAAGAGGAAGGAATAGACTATGATGAAACCTATGCACTAGTAGATAGATTAGAAGCAATAAGGATGCTACTTGCTTTTGCATGCTACAAAAATTTCAAATTATATCAAATGGATGTAAAAAGTGCATTTCTAAATGGTTTCATTAATGAGGAAGTTTATGTTGAGCAACCTCCCAGTTTTGAAAGTCCCAAATTTCCTGAACATGTTTACAAACTTTTTAAGGCACTTTACGGTTTGAAACTAGCTCCTAGAGCCTGGTATGAAAGACTTTCAAAGTTCTTGATAGAAAAGGGATTTTCAAGAGGAAAGGTAGATACAACCTTGTTTATCAAAAATAAGAATAAAGATTTACTAGTTGTTCAAGTATATGTAGATGACATCATTTTTGGATCAACTAATGAATCTCTATGTCAAGAGTTTGCTAAGATCATGCAAGGTGAATTTGAAATGAGAATGATGGGAGAACTCACCTACTTCTTGGGACTTCAAGTAAAGCAAACTAAGGATGAAACCTTTATCAATCAAGCTAAATACACCAAAGATTTGCTCAAACGATTTGGAATGGATAACTGTAAACCTCAAGCAACTCCAATGGGCACTAACATCAAGCTTGATAAAGATGAAAATGGTAAGTGTGTAGACACTAAGCTGTATAGGTCTATGATTGGTTCATTGCTTTATCTTACTGCAAGTAGACCTAATATTTTGTTTAGTGTATGTTTATGTGCTAGATTTCAATCCTCTCCTAGAGAGTCACACTTACTAGTGACAAAAAGGATCTTTAAGTATCTTAAAGACACACCTTAACTAGGACTATGGTATTCTAAAGATTCCACCTTTACTCTTCATGCATATTCTGATGCTGATTTTGGAGGTTGTAAAATAGATAGAAAAAGCACTTCAGGAACCTACCAATTCTTAGGGAATATATTAATATCATGGTTCTTTAAGAAACAAAATAGTGTAGCACAATCCACAACTGAGGCAGAATATATAGCAGCTGGCAGTTGTAGTGCTCAAGTGTTGTGGATTAATCAACAAATGAGAGATTATGGTGTAGACATGAAGAAAGTTTCCATCAAATGTGATAATATCAGTGCCATTAATCTCTCTAAAAATTCAATCTAACACTCTAGAACTAAACATATTGAGATTAGGCATCATTTTCTTAGAGATCATGTACAAAAAGGAGATATAGTTCTAGAACATATTGATACTTTACATCAAATAGCTGATATTTTCACCAATCCTCTTGATAGAGATAGATTTTGTGTTCTTAGAGGTGAATTAGGACTTATGTATGCTCCTTAAGGATTATTGCCTTCAAAACTCTAATTTTAAACTTATTTTTAACTAATTTTCTGGGCAAAGAGTATGAGAGATCGATCTCCTCTCAATATAGATCGATCTAGCATGCTCCAAATTGGCCTAAAGCAGTAAGGTTCAGCTAAGCAGATCAATCTTCTATCCCATAAGATCGATCTCCTTAAGCTTCTGTATTTTACAGATCGATCTCTGCACTTGGCAAATCGATCTTCTTCAGCCTCTCTATGTTGCAGATCAATCACTTCATTTGGCAGATCGATCTCTGCATTTGGCAGATCGATCTTCTTGAGCTTCTGTATTTTGTAGATCAATCTCATAAAACAACAGATTAATCTCCTCATGTAGAAGATCGATCTGGTACCACGACAAATTGATCTCCTTAGCCCTGGGCTATAAATACTGCTTCAAAATCCCCAAATTTCAGAAATCCCAAATTCAAATCCCTAACCCTCGTCACGTACCCTCTTCCGATTTCTCTCAACAGATCGATCTCTGGTAAGGTTTAGTCAACTTTACTCCGTTACTCGTCATTTTAGAACCTACATTGTTGATTTTCTGTCAAAAATTTCTTAGTTTTGAAGATTAATCTTCAATAGGGTTTCTAGTGAACTGTTCCATTACCTAGGACATTGTTAGAGAACAATCTAGAACCATATTAGTCTATCTTTGACTGATTTGATAATGCCTTTTCGTATTTGTCAAAATAGAAGAATTTGGTTGGCTTCCATTTCTCAAAATAAACACCCCTGCTCCTCCGAACATTATTAGGGCATTCTTCTCAAACACTGAGCTTATCTATGACCCTGACGATACTTGTAAAATATTAAGTTTTAAGACCTTCGTCATGGCTAAAACGATTTCTGTTAACACTAACCTCTTAGCCCAAGTGTTTGAGATCGAAGATAATAGTCTGTCTAATGAGGAAGAGGAAGTACCACTTGAATTTAACCTACCCAGAGACAAGGCTAGTGACCTACCCATGCACCCTAGGTTATTACACCAAATCATCTCTTGGAACCTACAGCCTTTTGGTACCCGATATTCTACAGTCAAAAAACTAGAACGTTTTTGGCTTCATTATCTTCATACCTCTCAAAACCAAAAATTGAACCTAGTCCACTTCATCTACGAAGACTGGCTAAAAATCATGCGGGGTCAAGCCTCAATAATAGTCTTCCCTCAACCCCTTGCATTCCTACTAAAAAAACTCAAGGTTGACTGTTCTTGTGAAACTGATGAAGTGCCTTCTGCAAAAAATGTTCTGAATATCGACACTCTTCACCATATGGGGTACTACAAAAACTTCCACGGTTAGTCGCAGAAGAAAACTGAAACCCCTCACGAGGCAGCCATGGAAGAGGACATTCCAGTTGAGCCTACAGCACCGTCCACTGAGGTTCCTCCTACGTCTGCTGCTCAGCCTACTGCACTGGCTGATGCCATTACATCTATGATAATGGATTTTTGGTAACACTTTGATACAACGATGGAGACGTTTGCACAACAGTTCACACTTTTTGAGAAACGTCTTGACACAATTGAGGCAACACAACAAGCTATGTACGATGAGTTTCAAACCACTCGCGTTCGAGTTAAGGACATTGCTGCTCATTTTCCTTCACTATCTTCTTAGAAAATGATTTTTTGATGTGCTTTAAACTATGTTTTTGTGTTGTATGAACAATTATATTTTAAAATGCCAAAAGTTTGATTCAGTTTTCTGCTTCATAGTTTATTGATATATACTTTGTGATAAATAGTCTTATGCCTTGGTAATATTGATATGACAAAAAGGGGGAGAAGAGAACACGTCGAGAGAACAAGTCAAGGGAAGCATAAATTAAGGGGGAGTTCTTGAACTGAGGGGGAGTTTTTTTTTTTGAACTAAAAAATTGGATGCATATGTAAAGGGGGAGATTAAACATATCTATAAACTTAGTCTATTGAATAAGTTTTATCATATCAAAAAAGGGGCGATTGTTAAGTTAATATATTTTGAAATGACAAAACAGTAATTCAATAATGGATATTATAAATCTAGAAATGTTTAAAACATGTTAAGAGTTTAATTAGAATATATTGAGATGCAAGTTATTGCCAGAAACTGGGTGTTAAAGGTTGAGAGATCGATCTCATGAGATGAGAGATCAATCTCTTGGGTTTTCAAGTATGAGAGATTGATCTCATGAGAATATGAGATTGATCTGATAAAGGACTAAAGACTCAAAGAACATGTATAGTTTGTTAAGGAAGAAGAGATCGATCTTCTAAGGGTTATGATATCGATCTTTAACTTACAGAATGCATATGAGATCAATCTGGTCTAGGAAGAGATCGATCTCCTCTAAGGTAGAGGTTAAAGGTCTTAGATCGATCTGTAGATCGATCTATGTTCAAACAGAGAGCTTATGAGATCGATCTCAAATGGATAAAGATCGATCTCCTCAAAGTCAGAGAGTTTAGGAGATCGATCTAGGGTGTTTAGAGATTGATCTCCCCTCTATGAGAATGCTTGATAGATCGATCTGAAGATCTATCTTACTTTAAATAGAGAGTTTAGAAGATCGATCTGATGGATCGACAGATCGATCTTCACTAACATTTTACGAATTATAAGATCAATCTCTACAAATATGAGATCGATCTCCTTGCTTCATGTTGCTTTGTAATTGCAGGAATTTAAATGAGAAGATCGATCTAGTACTCTACTGGAGGTTCCCAACGGCTCTTTCTGCAAAATCTTCAACGGGAAAAACTGCATTAAATGCTTCACCTACCATCCTGCTTTATAAAAACTAAGCATTGAAGACACTGAAGATAATAGACTTATGCTGAAAATTTTGAATACTCTCAAGAGTTCATTCCTCAACATTCCCTTTGTCTTCAACAGCATATTTATTGTATCATCTTATATAGCTTGAGATAAAGTTATTCTTCCAACCCACAAAAGGGAGTTCTTATTTATATTCATCCTTAATCCAAAAGAAAAGAGGAGGGTTCCTCTGTGAGAGAATTTTGTAAGAGGTCAATATTTATCTTTGTAAAAAGCAGTAGGAGGTTATTCCTTAACCTTAAAAAGGAGACTGTATCAACTATTGTGATAGTGAAAGAAAACTCTTGACAAGAAGGTCAAGAAGAGATGACGTAGGCAAGCGATTGGCCGAACCTCTATAAATTGCTGAGTTTGCTGCTTCTCTCTCTTATCTCCTTTAATTTACTGCACTGTAGTCTATTGCTTATTCTTTGATTACTTCCAATTAAATTGAATTAAGCTTAAATTTAGCATTTAGACTAGAAAATCGATTCACCCCCATTCTCAGTAGAGCCAACAGAGTTGATGAAATTATGATTTTGTTGGAGTAATGATGATATTATACAAATTGTGGTAATTTTGGGATTTTGGTTATAAATTGGAATTGAGGCAATGAGGTGATTTTGGCATGGATATTGTGTATGAAATATGTTGGATTTGAAATGTAGTGGATGAGAATGTGAATTAGGATAGGAATATGACAAAAATGAGGTTGGTAGTATTTAGCAAATATGTGCTCGATGATGTGATTGAGATAAATTATTGATGTCTTAACATCGTTTGGACAGCTCGGGAGTTCCAGAGAGGAATATGAGGATAGTCCGTTGTTTGGGGGAAATAATTGCACTATACGAGGTGCAACGAGGTAAGGGATAACTTAAACCCATTTGTGTATGTGTTTTGTGATGATGTTGTAGCATGAAATGTGATTTGAGAAAACAAGCATGTTTTTATGAGTTGTTGCACACAGTTTTATAGCCGGTTGGGGCCCAATTTGTAAGACCCCGTATATGTATAATGGTAATGTGTGTAATTGGATCAAATAAATATGAATGGACTTGTAATGTAAAGTATGATTGATTTAGGTCCATGGATTCAATGTACGTATGTGTAATATGATTTGTGATGTACACACAAGTTCCATTTTGTATGAATATGAAGAAATGAGTTCTTGTAAGTACTGGATGTGATTGGAACTCAAAATAAGTAATGTGGTAAATGGAAGAAAGTTGCATGAATATAAATGCTTCCATTTGGTTTTATATAGCATACCTTTGGACATACAATGAATGGACACAAGTTTCAATGTGCATAAGGTATGAATGGATGCCATTTTCAAGTTATAAAGGTGGATAGATGAGAAAATGGCCATGGCAATAGATCAAGGATGTGTTGGTATGAGTTGCAGCAAGGAAACTGCAAGAAATCTGGAAAGTATGAATGCCAGATCGATCTCATACGATGAGAGATCGATCTGGAAGAGCCAAAATGCTCTTATTTGGGCAATGGAATAGAGCAGATCGATCTCCAATGGGGCCAGATCGATCTCCTAAGCATTCTGTGATGAAAAGATCGATCCTCAAGCACCCAGATTGATCTCCTTAGCTCTCTGTTTGGGACCAGATCGATCTCATGCTTCGACAGATCGATCTTATGCTTAAAATTTCATGAAAATGAGAGATTTAAGGGGACCAGATCGATCTCCTCTTGGACCAGATCGATCTCCCCAAGCTATTTCTATATAAGGAGGGCTGAAAATCTGAAAATTTCGGGAAAAACACAAATCTTCCATTTCTAACCCAAAAAACCCAACTTTCTCTCTCTAAAATCAGCCATTTCCAACAAGAATTGAGGGGATACCATTAGAGATTAATTTGTTCATCTTGAGGAAGAGAACAACATAGTTGGAACCCAAAATCCCATTATGGGTATTGAAGGAGATAAGGGCATTGACATTTGGAGCAAGAAGAAAAATCATATTTGGTAAGATTCTAACACTCCAATCTAAGTACATTGTCTATTTAATTGATTTTGGAGTTATTTGGCATGAGTATGGATGGATGGAAACACCTAGGTTGTGCTAGAAACAAATGTAACCTAGAAAATGAATGCCTCTAGTGTGAGAAAGTATGATTTGGGGAGTTGGTGGTTTATGAGTTATGATAAGTTATTAAATGAGTAATGTGGATGATTTGGAATGGTTAGGTGGAGTTATAATGTGGGTTTAAGTGAAATTATGAAAATGAGTATGTAAATGCTTAACAAATGCCATAGTGAGGAAATCAATGAAATATGAACACTATGAGCTTGATATCGATTTAATATCGATTTGGAATGAGTTAATAGGCCTAAAAGAATCCATAGACTCGAGTTTTGGGTAAAGTAATGAAACGAGGCCTCATAAGCGTTAATAGAAAACTACAGGTCGAATTGACTATAGTGAACGCACGATGTCATATTATATAGATCGAATATAATGCGGGATACGATTTTGTGCAGTCCCAAAGAGTTCGTTGAAGATGAATCGAACCGTACGAGTAAGCAACTTAAGGAAGTGGAATCACGCATCGCGATTCCAGATAAGGGAATTTTGTGAGTATATAGAGGTAGCTGCTCGTACTTTAAATTTATGGGTGAATATTGGGTGTTTTACGAAGTGCATGGTTGCTAAAGTAAATGATTGATGGTATTCATGAATGAGAATGAGTATATGTGTGATTTTGGTTTTGGAAGTGGATTCTATGAAATGGGATAGTAAGGCTAATCATTGCATAAATCTAATGTTTTGATGTTTTTTCAAAACGGAATTGCTTGGTTTTAAGCAAGCTTGTAGATGGGTCGACTAGTGTTTTATTTTTGTTGTGGAAAAGCAATTGTGAGTGCTAAACCCGATTGCTGGGATTGTTTGATTGTGTATGAGCAGCCTATCGTATTTGCATGACATAAATCGCGCTAGAGCCTCACTCGCACTGGATTTCTATGTTTTCACTTGTGTTAAACGTGCTTGAGCTTAGCTCGCACTTTGAATTTGAATTGTGATGATGTTTATAAACCGTACTGGAGCTTACGCTCGTACGTGGATTTGAGTGGTTTTTCTTATGCATATAACTGTACTGGAGCTATGCTCGTACATGGTTTCTTCATATTTTATGCATAAATGCCGTACAAGAGCGTTGCTCGTACGAAGTGATTGGTTTTGATGCATGAATTCGCGCTAGAACGTAGCTCGCACTGGTTTTCACACTGTGGTATGTATGAGGCCGTGGCGAGAGATACAGATTAACTCAGGGAACCCAACAGGCCTGACAGACCTCTTGAGTGGGGTGAGGGTGAGGGGCTAGGACCTGACATAATCCATTCAGGGAACCCAACAGGCCTAACAGACCTCTTGAGTGGGGTGAGGGTGAGGGGCTAGGACCTGAATCAGGGAACCCAACAGGGGCGAGCAAGGCCATGAGGGGCTAGGACCTGGTATTGAGGTTACTCCCACGCGCTCTTGAGACTATAAAGGTTACACTTGGTATGGGGTAGATAAGACCTATGGCAGGCACCCCTAACCATGTTATGGGTCCACGGAGTACGATGTACTGTGTATATCACATGGAGTACGATGTACCGCGTGGTGGTTACTTGATTTGAGAAAGTCTGGCGGAGAACTAACCCACCTTCGTGCCAGCATGATACCCCGCACACCGAAATCCGTGTGGTCTGGGATGATATGTGACAATTGGCCAACGTAGTCACTTGAGATATAGTAACCTGTCTCCTTGCTTGATTTACTTACTACCACATGATTTTAAATCTCTAAGTGTGATTGTGATTGTTTAAGGTAGACCCGAAGGAGGGGTCGAGCCTCGTGGATTTGAATTGTGAAATGAAAATGAGGATGTGATTGTGAATTGATGTGATGTGATTGTATGTGATGAGAAAGAGTTTAATGACGTGGGTTTAAAAAGGAGGTTTCTTAATGAATTGCCCTTTTTATGAATTTAAATGAGATCGAGCATGAGATGATTTATACATGATGTTTTACCATGTTTTATATGCCAATTTTACATGACTTTGATACATGATATATATGTATACTCATATGGCATAGTTTTATTCCTCATGCTCCTACCATAAATGATTTATGCATAACACTATCAGTATGTAGATAGAGTAGTTATCTACCATGCTTGCATTATTGCCTTACTGAGCGTGTGGTTGCTCATCCCTCTCTATTTTCCCCCCTACAGAGCGTGCATAGTAGCCCAGTGAGGACTGAGGCGTGGTATTTTGGACTCCGCTGCATCTCCATCGCTTAAAGGTATATACACAGTGATTCTTTTTGTATCTAAACAATGTAAAAGCACAGTATTCTTTTGAGATGTAATTATGGGGGATGTAGATGTCAGTAAAACATGTCCTTGTATAAGTACATGATTAATGCGAAGGAATGACATCGTTTATTTAACTGTGAACGAATGATAAGTGATGTTTATTATTGACTCACAGCCCAACAGTGTGTGGTGAGTTAGTTCACGATCGGGTAAGGTAGCAGTAAAACGCGAAAAATTTTTAGTGCTTTTTTGATTAAAGAGAATGGAATTGGGTCGTGACACAATTTTTATGAGTTGTAAACTAAATGTGAAATTGTTTTACAACCATTTTAGGATTAAAAGTGAAAAGTGATTTAGGTTCTACGTTAAGGCGTACTGAGATTTGAGATTTGTGTGCGTGGTTTTGTCGGTTTGAGCTCGGTTTTAACATGTTTTGTGTTGAGTACAAAACAATTTTGAGAAGATTTTTATGAGAAAACCATTATGAGCGCTACGTGGAGGCAAAACGGTTTCTTTTTATAATGGCTATTATTGACACTTAGGCATGTCATGTTGAATACACATCGAGCCTTATTTTGGTAGCATGTAAGTTCGGGCCTTGCTCTAGTAGCATGTAAGTCCAATATTCCTCTGTTCTGGTAACGTCAGATGACCCCGCTCCGTGGTAGCGCTGGGTGGCATTGCTTTGATAGCATGTAAGACCAGGCCGTGCTTTGATAGCTTGTAAGAATGACGGCTGTACGACTCTGATCAAGTCTACAGCGAACCATGGCCATGGGTATTCTATTGTCTACGAAATCCCTCAATTGGGGATGTCCGCCTAGGGGACGAGTTCAATCATTTTGATATGCCATGACGAGTTTTTATATGAGTTTTATTCCCTAGTCTCCATTTTATGCACATGATATTGTGTTTTGTTGCTGTGCCATGTGCATTACTATTGCGGTGATTTTCATCACATTTTATGAGAAAAGCCATTATCGCATCCTGATCTCCACATGCTTGTAACTACTTGTAACCATGGTTTTGTATTAAGCCATTTATTATCATGTTTCTACATGAGCTTTGAGAAATGAGTTGAGATAATGTTTTAATTATTCATGCTACATTTTCCACTGAGTTTAACCTGCAAAAATAAAATGATTGTGTTGTACAAATCATTTTCTTATTAATGAGTCCCTTACCCCCTTATTGAGCGATTTAGAAGCTCACCCTGTTTTATCTCCCCTCAGATTTCTTCAAGTGAAGAGAGTTTCCCTGCGACGTACGGAGTAATGGCTAGTGGAGGACCTGAGCTCTAGGCCATATATATTTTATTGAGGTATATATTTTATCATTTCATATACCCAGACTAAAGATGTATTTACAGACACTTGATGTACAATGATGTATGGGATGTATTAGGATTAATTAACCTTGAATTGAGGAAATGTAATTAGTATGATATATAAATATGAGGTGATGAGATCCTGAGGTGTAACTTTATAATTTATATATGATGATGCATGACACTGCATGGGAATACACCCTTAATTGCGAATTGATGAATAAAAAGTTATAAATTTACCCTGTTTTTCGCGCTTTCGGGGCGTCACACCAACTATAAGTGGTAAGGTAAAGGTCATGGACTGGTAAAGAGGGTCGTGACAAATAGGTTGAGAAATGAAGCAGAAAATGTGTGTAGGAGGTGGTGATGTGATGGTTTTCGGTGGGTTAGGAAAAGGATTAAGGAAAAAAAACATGATGAGAGTAGTTAGAAGTGGCTGGAAAACCCGAAGAGGAAGCTTGAAAATGCAGACTAAAAAATAGTAGTGAGTAAAGGGATGACAGGGGATTTGTTATCCCAAAAACTAAGAAATTATTGTTGCGAACAGTAACAAACGTAGAGAGGAAATGAATGAAATATAATATATATATATGCTAAAACGACAGCAAAGGAACTGCAATAAAGTCTTGGTTTGGCTTCATTAGATGCCAAACCCGAGAGCCATTCTGGATGAATGCAGCTGATGTGCACAACGGCTGGAAATAGAGAGGAGAGGACATGAGGTCCATAGCAAGCCGAAGTGGAAGAAGAAGGGTGATGATGGCTGAGACTAGGGGTGATGAAAGGAGGATTGAACTGGGCTAAAATAGGGGCAATGTTGGTCAAGGAAGCTGGAGCCATGGCAAGGAACCATCGATGAATAAAGGGTGCTGGAACAGTGAAAGAGTAGGAGAGCAACACCGGCGGTAAGTTGAAGAAGATGGTAGCAACAAAGAAGGGGCATAATGGTTGAGTGGTTTGCTACAGAAGAAATCGAAGCAGTGAAGCAGTAGGAGAAACATGGGACTCACCCCTCGACCTTACAGCAGCAAATGAGGCTGCGCACCTCTCAACAGTAGAAGGAATGCTGAGGAAGGTGGTATGGATGTGGATGATGAAGGGCTGAAGTGGAGGCGATAGCCGGACGCCTGGAAACAGAAGTAGCAGCTGGGCACTCAGAGCTGAATGCAACCGAGAAAGGCATAACAAAGGCCGACAAAACAGAGTGACATTGAGGCAGAAAAGATGAAGGCAGAGTCATGAGGAGGAAGAAGATGTTGACAGGATCGTGAGGATGATGAAGATGATGGCGGGATCATGAAGATGATGAAAGCGATGAGGGGGTCACGGGGGAGACAATTATAAACGAAGTAGTGGACGGGTGAGTGACGCGAAGAAGAAGAAGAAGTGAAGAAGAAAAGAAAGAATTTGGCGGGAAGCCAAATTCGAAAAAAAAAAGAAGAGTAATATATATATATGTATATTTGGAGGAAGGAAAGAAGACACCGAGAATTTGAGAAAACCCCGGGGAAGATAATTCATAAATATTTATTCGAAAATAACGATTCGAAATTTTGAGAAATACTGATATGAAATTTCAAGGAAATTAACTGAGTGGATCGGACCCGTCGACTCACTTCGTTGAGACAATCGAGGACTACAGATAGACACCAAGGTAAGGAAAATTCTCATTGCTACTAGAGATAAATATGCGTAATTTTTGTATATTTGTCTATATAAAATTTTAGGCTGAATTTCGTAGTTTGAAATTATCAAAAAATCTAGGTCGAATTTTATGACTATGAAAATTAGAGATTTTAGCCTAGTTGAACAACATAATTTTACTGATTGAATTTAAATGGTTTGCATAGATTTTGATGTGGCTTGAATTATGTTTTAAGTATCGAAAATCTCAAATTTTGAATTTCCATAGACTGTTTTCTAAGATTTTATCCGAAAAATGGCTAGTCAGCTTGTTTTGAACGATTTCATGAAACAAATGAATTTTTATGTGATTTGAGGTGAAATGATTTGATTATAAAGCTGTTCTGATGATATGTGCTTGAACGCGTACTGAGTGTGTGTCGTACGGTCCATCGCGCACTGATTTTGAGACAAAGGTGTTGGTGAGATCATGCTGCATTTTTGTCTATTCTATGTCTATTTCTGTATCTGTGGTCCAGGAGTACGATATACCGTGTTTCTGATTCAGTTTCTGATCTTCGAACATTCTGATCTATGAGCCGTTTGGGTAGCTGACTACTCCCACGGCGATTGACATCCCTGTACACTTGGCCCATGAATTGCCCGGAGTCACCAACATTGGCCAATAGTCATTTCTGATATCTGATATATCATGTCTGCCTTGTCTCATCTATTTAAACTTCTAGATTGACTGTGTGATTTTATCTATATGGAACTGAATATTTTAAAGCATAAAAGATTGTAGGGGCCAACTCTTAAATCTTGCGGGAGCAAAGTGCCACACTGTCGTCGCTTTTAAAAGCTGTTTAAAGTTTTAGAAATGGTATTGATTTCAGTTCCATTTTTATACTGAATTTACCATAGATTTTCTGACTTGATTTTTCGAAACTGGCAGTGCCTCTGTGTTTATTTGAAATATTTTCTGAATTGACTACTTAAACTGAGATATCTAGAAATCTGTTTGTTTTGCTACTGGAAGCTCTAAAATTTTTTGTATTTACCGCAGTAAAAGATTACACTGCCGATACTAATCTATTTTTTGAATTCTGACTCTGGTATGTGAGAAATTCCCAAATTATATGTATACTTCTGTGAAAATGTTCCGGATTTGGCAAAAATAAGAATATATATATTTTTAGGTAGTGTGTTTATCTACATGCTGTGAGGTTTTTCTTACTGAGCATGTTGAGCTCACCCATTTACTTTCCTCTAAAGAGCCCCACTGTAGTTTGGATCTCTTCCGTTAGTAAGGCCTTCCACACAGTTATGATTCCACGGAGCATATTTCTGCATTCAAGGTATACCCAGGCTTAAACAATTCTTTTGTATCTAAAATTTTTGTAAGTATAGTAATGCATACAAGATGTGTCTGGGGAATGTGAATATATATTTTGTTTAAAAGTTGTTACTAAGAAATAAAACTAATTACACTAAGTTATTGTTCTGACCTAATATCGACTTGTAGCCCAACCAAACTGTATGAAATTTAGGTCATTACAAATGCTTATTCTGTGAATTAAAGTTTAAGTTTAACTTGAAAAGTAAATAAGAAAATTCTGAAATGATATTACAAGATCACATCACACATTATGAATGGGACCTAAGTAATTGTGAATCGATAAATAAATCAGCGAAGAATCTACACTAGATGTAGGAAAACCTAAGTAGAGAAAAATGAAAAATTTGCTCGAAACTTTTAAGGAAATTGGTGCCTGATAATCAAGAAAATCTTTATAATAATAAAATAATATTTATACTTTCCTCACCTTCACTAGGATCTAATAAAGTTGTAATACAATGAATATGAGGAATTAGTTCCCAAAGTTTTAAAATTTTTCATCCATATCACATATAAGAGAATATAAAGTATCATCATTAAATTTTAAAAAATTATCAAACAGTGTAAAAAGTATAGGAACAAAAAAAGATGTAGTTGGATAATATTAAACTAAAAACCGTTTTGTTAGTCTTTAAAAGTAGATAACAAATCAACAAAAATTTTAATAAAAATCCAATCATAATCAGAAATCATTAAAGATTTGTCATTTGCAAAATTATTATATAAAGGAGTAATAATTTCTTTATAAAGTGAAAGATAATAAAGTAAACAATGGAGAGAGTTTCATCTTGTTTCCACGGGAAGTGGAAACGCTTTAGCATTTATATTATTTTCTTCACAAATTCACCTTCATTCACGTTTGTGACTTGGGGCGCGGATCCACTTAGCTAAATTTTAATTTTTTTCGATTGGACTTCTGCCACTAACATTAAAACCATTTTGCACACATAAATTTGTAATGTGACATGCATATCTAATGTGAAAAAATACAACTTGCGTAACTGGGTTTAAACTTCTAATTAATTAAGGAATAGCTGCAATATTATTTGAAGCATTATCTAAAGTAATAGAAAAATACTTCATTTTCAATCCCATACATTTTACACATTAGTAATATAATGAGTAATAGTATATGTGGTATGTGATTGGTCAAATACATCTAAAGATAACAATACACCTTCGCATGCACTATTCTTCATTTTTCCTATGATAAGTTATAATAAGATAACTTAAACCATTAACACTAGTCCACATATCACTAGTTAAACTAACCCTTCATGATATATTACTAAGGTTATGCCTTGAAGCTTCCCTATATTTTTGAAACATTTCCATGCAATCATTTTTCAATGTTTGTCTAGAAATTTGTTTATATGCAAGTTATAAATATTGACAAACAGATTCTAAATATCAACATTTTTCACATTTTGTGAATGGTTGTTTAGTTTTAACTACAAATCTAACTAAACCATGCCTAGCTTTATTATTGTTAAAAATAGATTAATTTGAGATTGCTTACCTTCCCTAATTTCGTCTTCATCTACATCTAGAATAATATTATGTCTATTAATCAAATGTCTTCTGTATACATCTGTACCTTGCCACCTCTACCGAAGATATAAGCATAGTCCACTTTACATAATTTACAAACAGCTCATGTTTCATTCGTACCTTCTTTTTGGACAATGTCAGAATACTTCCATACCTTGCCCTTCTTAGGGCGGTTCTTCTTCGATTTTGATGATGTTGTTATAGTAGCGATGGTGGTAGCAGCAGCAGATTATTGTTTTTGACCACTAGTAGCCGCTAGCGCTGAAGGAAACTTTTTTTTTCTGAAGAATATCTAGTTTGAATTCATTAAACTTTTTTTCGGAAGAATATCTAGCGCTAAAGGAAATTTTTTTCGCCCAAATTGAGGATTTCAGTATAACCGAAATGGTGAGAAATGGAACTTGAACGACGATAATGGAGATTTGACATTTTGTATTTTTTAAATATATATCGTTGAAATTGAAAATTTAAGAGAAATAAATGTGGAAACATATATGGGAAGTTGAAGGAACTAAACTTTTTTTTAAATAAAAAAGAAACGAATTGGAGAAAATTAAATTAGATTTATGTTTAGAAAATAAAAAAGAATAATGTAAATGGATTTTCAATTTAGAGAAGAGAAAATTTGAATGAAATAATTAGAATAATAATAAGAATTAATTTAGAATGAGAGAATTGAAGTTGAGGAGAATTGAACAAAATTTGAGAGAAAATATAAAGAAAAAAATGAAATCATAATAGTATTTATGGAAAAAAGTTTCAGAAATAAAAAATAAATTTAAAAATTTAAAAAAAGAAAAAAGAATAGGTCTTTCCCCTAGCAAAGCAATGGTAATAAATGTCGTTGCTTTGCCATCTACACTAAAAGGCAGTAGATGTTATAGCCATGACCGGTTCCAACTTTAATTCGCTCTGACCCGGATCGGGATTGGTAAAATATAAGTTTAACCCAAACTAGGATCAAGATTGATAAATTCCCGAGCCCAATCCTCAAATACAATAATCAACCTAATTCAATTGAGTCTGAATTGCGTCAGTTCCGAGAAAGGGCCAAGTTAGTCGAGTCGATCCCAAGCCAACCCGACCCCTTTGACACCTCTACTTGCTACTGGCACATTGGGTGCTATTTTCATAGTGGATGGACTGGGCATATGACCAAAGATTACCCCACGGTTAAGACCCCGCAGCCACAACCAAAGAGGCCAGCCCCACCGAAGAAGGCCATAACTGCAGAGAAGGGTAAGAAGGTAATGACTCAGAGGCGTGTCTTCACTCTGGATAGAGAGCCAGCTGATGCCTCCACCAACATCATTTGAGGTAAACTTCTTATTTCTATATTAAGGCATTTGTATTATTAGACCATAGTTCCAAGCATTCATTTATATCCCCGATATTTGTTAGCAACCTTCATATAAAAGCATGAGCCTTTAAGACAATTATTACATATAAGTATCCCTATGAAAGAGTCATAAATGACTGATCAAGTGTATAGAAATTGTAAGATTAAGGTGAGAGATAGGGAATTGGTAGCAGATCTAGTCTTCCTTTTTATGTATTGTTTTGATGTCATTTTGGGTATGGATTGTTAGCCACCAATCATGTCAACTTAGATAGCTACACCTAAACTTTAACCTTTTCTCTACCGATTAAGTATAATGTATGTTTTGCAAGCATGAAATGAAAGTATGATGTTAAGATTTACGAATATCATGATGTTTTACTCGATGCGAAAGGTATATCACCTTTGTGTAAGATACCATAATAAGGCACCCAGAGCTTAAAGATATTCTGGTGGTTAATAAATTTGTTGATGTATTTTCAGATGAGTTACAGGGGTTAGTGTCCGACACTCAGCCCATATCTAAGCTTCCTTACCAAATGACACTGGTAGAGTGGGAAGAATTGAAAAAACAGATTCAGAAGTTATGGATAAGGGGTTCATTAGGCCAATTATTTTTCCATGGGGAGCACAGTGTTATTTTTAAGGAAAAATCATGGGAGTTTATGATTGTGCATCGATTATCGATTGTTAAATAAGGCTATGGTGAATAACAAGTACCCTCTCCCTAGGATTGACGACTCATTTGATCAGTTGCAGGGTACATTCGTGCTCTCTAAGATCAATTTGAGGTTAAGATATCACCAATTAAAGATTAAGAAAGAGGATATCCCTAAAACCACTTTTAAGACTCGTTATAGTCACTACGAGTTCCTTATTATGCCTTTTAGACTAAGGAACAGTACTACAACGTTCATGGACCTGATGAATGAAGTATTTAAGTCGTACTTAGACCAATTTGTCATCATATTCATTGATGACATATTGGTGTATTCCATGTCCTAATAAGAGTATGAGCAACACTTACGAACAGTCTTTTAAACATTTAGAGAGAAGCAATTGTATGGCAAATTGGACAAGTGTGAGTTCTAGTTGGATGAGGTAGCATTCTTAAGTTACATTGTCTTAAAAAATGATGTGTCTGTGGATTCGTCTAAGGTTAGAGCAATGATTATTTTGGAGCAACCAAAGTATGTTACAAAGATTCAGAGTTTCATAGGATTGGATGGGTACTACAAAAGGTTTGTGGAAGGGTTCTCTAAAATAGCTGCACCATTAACTTGCCTCACACGAAAATACGTTAAGTTTGAGTGGTCGAACAAGTGTGAGAGCAGCGTTCTTAAGTTGAAACAGAGGTTGACCATAAAGTCAGTCCTAACCATACCTAGTGGATCAATAGGTTTCGCAGTGTATAGTGATGTCTCACTTCAAAGGTTGGGGTGTGTGCTTATGCAGCATGGTAAGGTAGTTATTTTTGGATAACGACAGCTTAAGGACCACGAGAGGAAATATCCTATGTATTATTTGGAGTTAGCTGCGGTGGTGTTTACTTTAAAGATTTGACGGCACTACCTGTATAGTGAGAAGTTTCTGATCTACAAGAACCATAAGACTTTGAAGTGCTTGTTTAAACAAAGGGGGCTTAACATGAGACAAAGACGATGGATAAAGCTCCTTAGGGATTATGACTGTGAGATCTTGTATTATCCAAATAAGATGAATATAGTTGTAGATGCTTTGAGTAGGAAAGGGATGGTATCTTTTATGATGACTAAGGAATGAGACTTGCTAGAGCAGTTTGCCAAGCCCAATATCAAAGTTGAGCCTTTTGAGGATGGTTTGTTGGCTAGCTTCTGGGTTAAGCTGAGTATAATAAAATAGATAAGGACGACTCAGAGAAATGATAAAAAATTGGCAAAGATAACCAACCGAGTGGATCAGACCTTGCAATTGGACTATGTGATTGGTGATTATGGGTTACTTTGATTTAAGGGGTGAATATGTGTCCGAACGATGATGCCTTGAGACAACAAATACTAAAGGAAACACACAATTCTCGATTTACTATACACTAGGGCAGTACCAAGATGTATCACAATCTGTGCCAAGTGTATAGATGAGCTGGAATGAAAAGGATGCGATAGAGTTTATGGAGAAATGTTTGGTATGTTAGCAAGTGAAGATCGAGCATCAGAAGCCAACATAATTGCTTCAACATTCACCAGTACCTATGTAGAAATAGGAGCACATCACCATGGATTTCATCACGGGCCTACCAAGGACCGAAAAAGGTTATGATGTTATTTGGGTGATAATGGTGTGATTAACAAAGACAGCTTATTTCCTCATCATTAAGAGCACTAATTCTTTGGACTCATTACCAGATTCATACGTCCGAGAGATAATTTGGCTACATGGTACTCTGATGAGTATCACATCAGATAGAGATTTCAAGTTCACCTTTAGATTTTAGAATCATTTCGTACTTTGAATTTTAAGTGTTCATGGGATGATCATTTTCCATTGGCCAAGTTTGCTAACAACAGTTTTCATACTAGCATTAGGATGGCACCCTATGAAGCTCTCTACGAAAGAAGGTGCCCATCTTTAATGGCTTAGGAGAAAATAGGTGATAAAAAACTTTTGGCTCCTGAATTGGTTGAGCAAGCTTCTGAGAGAGTTAAGGTTATATGTGAAAGGCTTCGAGCAACTCAAATCTGACAAAAGAATTATGCTATGTACGAAGGATATCACTTGAGTTCCAGATTGGTGGATTCTGTATTCTTAAAGGTGTTACCTAGAAAATGTGCTATGCGTTTTGGAAAAAAAAAAAAAAGAAACTAAGTCCACGCTTAATAGGTCCATTAGAAATTTTAGAGAGAATCGAAGATGTTGCCTATAGATTAGCTCTAGCACTGCAGCTCTCTAGGATACACAATGTCTTCCATGTCCCAATGTTAAGAAAGTACCATATTGATCCCTCACATGTCATTGAGTACAAACCATAGGAAATTCAAGGGGATATGAACTATATAGATAAGCTTATCCGAATTTGGGATCGAAAAGAGAAGGTACTTCGATACAAGGCTATCTCATTATTCAAGATTATCTAGCAATAGCATTCCATGGAGAAAGTAACTCGGGCAATAGCTCAATGGTATCAATAGAGTGCAAAGACTAAGACATGGTCCTGAGTTCGAGCATTATGGGACTCGTCATATTGGTGATGGGCTTGCCCTCCCATGTTGAACAAAGCCTTGAGTGGGCCAAGGCTTGTAAAGAGGACAATTCGGATTATTGGTGTTGTGCCCAGTAGCCACTACGCTAGTCGGCCCAGGGGAACCCCAGAGGGGTTGTTGCCTGTGGAGGCTAGTGGGCCTTTGGTGTTGGGTCAGTCTTCACAATAAAACGCGCGTTTTTATTGTGAAAACCCACCCAGCACCAAAGGCCCACTAGCCCTCACAGGTAATAAACCCTCTTGGGTCCCCCTGGGTCGACTAGCGCAGTGGCTACTGGGTGCAACACCAATAATCCATATTGTCCTCTTTGCAGGCCTCGGCCCACTCAAGGTTTTGTTCAACATGGGAAGGCAAGCCCATCACCAATATGACGCGTCCCAAAGTGCTCGAACTGAGGACCATGTCCTAGTCTTTGCACTCTGTTGATACCATTGAGCTCACTGGCTCAGTGGTATCAACAGAGTGAAAAGACTAAGACATGGTCCTGAGTTCGAGCACTCTGGGATGCGTCATATTTGTGATGGGCTTGCCCTCCTATGTTGAAGAAAGCCTTGAGTGGGCCGAGGCCTGCAAAGAGGACAATATGGATTATTGGTGTTGCGCCTAGTAGCAACTGTGCTAGTCGGCCTAGGGGAACCTAAGAGGGGTTGTTGCCTGTGGAAGCTAGTGGGCCTTTGGTGCTGGGTGGGTCTTCACACGAGAGTCTCATGATACAGAAGTACCCACTTTGTTTGAGTTAGCTTAGGTGAATTTGGATTACCAAATTTCTTAAGGTGGGGGGGATGTGAAAACTAACACTTTTATGTACTTCACTTGGACTCTTAAGTGTAATAAGACAAGTTTAGTGCATTGATGAATGAAAAATGCATTTGTAAAGGCAAAGTGGTCATTTTAGGCATTAAAGTTGTGTTTAGTGGTTAATTAAGGCTAAAAAAGGTTAACATATAGAAAATTTATGAAATGAATGAATGGTGGTGAGTAATAAATCCAAGTAAGTGTACAATGATATGTTTGATGTGTTGGAAAGGTTAAAAACCATGTATAATGGCATGGGGTGAAATTGGTATAGTTTATGGATGATTTTCGAAGTGAAAATTTGTAATATATATATATATATAGTAATAATATGAGGTATCAATCCCCTCCATTAGAGGTGTCACGACCCTCACTCTCTCTGACCGTGACCTTTACCTTACCATTTACAGTTGGGCTGTGAGTCAACATCCAATACATATCTCATCCATTTATAGTTTAATAAATTTATACCATATAAGTAGAATAGAAACTGGACTTTTATATATGAGTACGGAAGCATTTACATCAGTTTCTATTATATACATCCCCCAAATTACAAAGTACAAACTTTACTGTGCATTAATTTACATGATATAAAATTTTCTCATAACAAGTGTATACCTCTCTACTGCTGGATGACCGAAGCAACACAATAGCAGGGACGACTGTAGTGTACTCACTACTGCGTAGTATCTGTGGAGGAGGAAATAATGGGGTGAGCTAACAAGCTCAGTAAGGAAAATATGAAAGCAGGTAGATAACTATACTATCTATATGCTAAAATACATAAATATAAACATTTTCCTTATAAACATATGCATTCTTTAAAAACATCTTCCATCGATGCGAAACCACTAATTCGCTAGATGGGTATATGGATATTCACACATTATCCTCTTTTCACACAACTCATCTTTAAAAGCATTGAGTACACATTTAGAAATCACTTGCACATACAATTTAATATACATGAGACATAATCATGGGTTATGACATCCCCAGACACACAGCAGGGGGACATATGTCACCTCACACAGTAGTGACAATGTCGTATCACATAGATATAACAAGAGTTATGACCATAGTCGAATTCCAGGCAACACTGATCAGGTGTGCGAGAACGCTACGCTTGGGGAGGCGGATTAACCATCCCTTCAGCTCATACTCAAATCACGGCACATCGTACTCCATGGCTAATGCTCACGGTACATTGTGCTCCTGTGGATCCTCATTACCCATTTCCATTGTCTCAAAATCTTGTGCGAGCAGGTCAGTGCAAGACACATAGTAGTACACAACGGCTCAAGCACGATTTTGTACTCATTACATCACATTCATAAACCATGTGTGAGCAGGTCAATGCAAGACACACAGCAATACATGACGGCTCTAACACGGTTTTATTCAACACAAAGCATAATCATGAAAACCTTATGCGAGCAACTCAGTGTAAGACTTACAGCATACTTGAGGCATCAAGCATGGTATTACTAGGAAATTACATGCGAGCATAGTCAGAGCAAGACACACAGCAATACTCGAGGGCTCTAGCATGAGTTGAACACACAGCATCACTCGAGGCGTCGAGAACTCTTTTGTTTTCTCAAAAATCCTTTTGAAAATAACGTGCGAGTAGAGCTGGTCAATCTACTGTTGGCCCTCAAGCTCTAACACGATTTCACATAGAAAAGAAATAGAAGGGGCTCCATGTATAGTCATGAGTGAGAGGGAAAATCTACCTTCAATCACTCGAGAGAAACGTTTCATGCAATTGGTTAAACCGGGAGTCCATCTATTGTTATTCTTTCTGAAAACGTTTGCAAAACATCTTTTCATAATAATCATAGAAGTCGTGCAACTCATATTCATAGACTTATTCTCATACGTAGTTTTCACCTAGATATACCAATATTTATATACTCAACGCATACATTTGCACACAGCAGGTAAGAAAACATATGTATAGATATCTTTATAGTTTGCATAAGTCCCTTACCTCGAATCACGCTTAAATCTCTTTCTTTAGATTTCCAATTCTCATGATTCGTCCTATCGACTCCAATTATATCCTCTAGAGCTGAAATTGTGTATTACACACATCAGTATATTGTCATATACTTCATTTCACTTGCATGATATTCAAATCAAGGCATTGGGCCATTTATATCTCATTTGGCATTGTTACATCATTATCAGACTTTATCCTTCATAAGTCCATCTCGAGCATATAACTCATTTTCGAGAATCTCTTAGACTCCTTGAGTCTATTGATTCATATTAAACCGGTATTTAGCTTATTATATCTCGAGTTCATGAATTTATTTCATTTTACCATTTCATTGAATACCTCATATACTCACTTTCAGCCATTATTGTTTCTATCACATAGATTTCACCAAACTATTATACAAGCATATATACATGCTCAATAACATCATGCATACTTAGTTCATCATTTAATCCTTGCCTATTAACCTTTTTCCTCACTTGTCACATCAAACCATTTATAGGTATTGGAAGATTAGGCATGAACTAAGATGTTTCAACCATAAATCTATATACCAATCAACTCATACAAGTATATAGATCAACATATATGAGATTGATGCATTGAAATCTTACCAATCTCAGCTTTTCTCCTTTTTCACAACTTTAAGGAAAAACTCATTTTCTCCTTCGATTTAACAATTCTACCTCTCGTTTCCAACTATGTTGTTCTTCTCCACTCTATGAACAACTTTGATGTAATAAACTTTTCTACAATCTCAATGGAAGGTGTTGATAGTCTAGAAAGGAAAGTTATGTCCCTTAGCTTCAAAATATGGAAAGGTTTGATGTTTATCCTGTGAAATGCGGTTCAGCAGCCCTATTTTATAGAAATTGCTTAATGAGATTGATCTCCATAAGTGAGGGATCGATCTGCTACTGCTTTTAGCCTTTCTACATTCAGTTTTCAAGCTTAAGAGATCGATCTGTCGAAGAGCATGAGATCGATCTCAGCCAGGCAGAATGCTTCACAGATCGATCTGGCAGGGAAATGAGATCGATTTGCTTCTGTCAAGGCATAAGGAGATCGGCCTGCTTGAGGATGAATTAATTTATTATTTATAGGGGATCGATCTGGCTTAGACTGAGGACCGATCTCCTCTTTACAGAATACTTTGATTAGGCAGTTTGGGCACAATGAGATTGATCTGCTTGCTTCTAAGATCGATCTCCCTTGTTCTGCAGCCATACTTAGTTGAATTTCACCCCAAATTCTCAAGGCTAACTTCATATCAATTTACCTCGCTACTCATTTTGCACCAAATACACATTTATCGCTTATATTTCATACTTAATTAAACTTGCATGTACATCACGAATTCACATAACAAGTTTATACATCAAATCTATGGACCTTACATCACTTATGATTCATATACATAAAAAAGTGTACACGTAGAAATTCATAAAGATTGCACATAAAAATACGGGTCTTACATTTCACCCCTCCATTAAGAAATTTGGTCCTCCAAATTAGAACCAAGTTACTCCTCAAAAAGTCAGGGTACTTTTCCCGTATAGAGTTCTCCAATTCCCATATAGCTTCCTCTGAAGTATGATGCTGCAAAAGAACCTTAATAAGCGGAATCGTCTTATTCTATAGCACATTTTCCTTCCTATCCAGTATCCAGATCGGTTTCTCTATGTATGACAAATCATTTTTGAGCTCCAATGGCTCATCTTGAATCACATGAGTTGGATATGGATGCTACTTCCGAAGCATAGACACATGGAAGACTTTATGTATGCCTGCTAGCTCTGGTGGCAACGCTAGCCTATAGGCCTTATCTCCCACACGCTCCAATATCTCAAATGGTCCGATATAACAAGGGCTTAACTTTCCCTTCTTACCCACACGCTCCAGTATCTCATAATCCCTTTCGAGGGAGAGACTTTCAAGAATACCGAGCACCCCCAGTGAACTCTAGTGGCCTCCGTCTCATGTCAGTATAACTTTTCTGCCTACTCTGAGCTATTCTCAATCTCTCACATATCATCTGAACAACCTTAGAGGCTCGCTGTACCAAATTAAGGGTAAAAATTTTTCTCTCACCCACTTCTTCCCATCCAATAGGGGAACGAAACCTTCTACCATACAAGGCTTCATATGGTGCCATCTCGATACCCGAGTGATAGCTATTGTTGTATGCAAATAAGGTTAACAGTAGGTGATCATCCTAAGAGCCTTTAAAATCCATAACACTTGCTCTCAGCATGTCCTATAATGTTTGGATGCTTCTCTCTGATTGACCATCAGTCTGAGGATGGAAAGCAGTACTGAAACTCAATCGGGTTCCCATAGCTTCCTGAAATTGTTCCCAAAAATGAGAAGTGAAGTGGGAATCCCTATCCGATATGATAATCACTGGAACACTATGTAGCCTCACTATATCCATACATACAACTCTGCCAAACTACTCAAAGTATTTGTAGATTTCATAGCCAGAAAGTGGGCAGATTTTGTCAATCTGTTAACCACTACCCAGATAGCATCATGGTTCCTCTTAGTCCTTGGTAATCCTATGATGAAATCCATGGTGACATGCTCATATTTTCAAGTTGGTACTGGTAGAGGCCGCAATAACCTTTCAGGCTTCTAATACTCTACCTTCACTTGCTGACATATTAGACATCTTGCCATAAACTCTGTGACATCTCTTTTCATCCCTGACCACCAATACACATTTTACAGGTTTTGATATATCTTGTTACCTCCCGGATACAATATGTATCTCGATGAATGAGCTTCTGTCAAAATCAATCTCTTTAACTTTAGGTCATTGGGAACGCAAATCTTGCCTCTAAACCTCAGTAGGCCATCATCACTCACTATGAAATCGGCCACATCACCCCGTCGAATCTGACTCGCACAATCCTTACATAGTAGATCGGCATGCTGAGCTTGGTGTATCTGGCCAATCAAATCTGGTTCCACTCGTAGGCTAGCTATCACGTAGTCTTTGTCAACATCAAAAGGGTCTATATCCAACCTGAGGTGAGCAAACTGCTCGAGCAGCTCATGTTCCCTGACCATCATGTGTGATACCATTCTGAGGCTCTTTATACTCAGGGCATCAGCCACAACATTAGCCTTTCCTGGATGGTACAATATCTCACACTCATAATCTTTTAGAAGCTCTATCTATCGTCTCTGCCACATATTTAACTCTTTCTATGAAAACAGATATCTGAGGCTATTATGATCTGTACACACCTGAGATTTCTTACCGTATAAGTAGTGGCGCCATATTTTCAATGCAAATTGTCACGACCCTCAAACCCTCGAAAATCCACTACAAATTTTGGCCATTTTTAGGTTTATTATTCGACCAGTTATTTATTGATTAATCTTTACCTTTGCTTTACCTGAGTGTGAACAGCTGCACCACCAATAGTTAGGCTGTGTATCGATGTCAAATCTCATCCAACCAGATCATTTACTATTTCAATTCATTTAAAAGTAAACACTTGTAATTCCTAATCGGAGTTATCAAGTGTCTACAAATTCTCTACATCCCTAAAATTACATTAAAAGATATTACTGTGCTTGTACATATCTAGATACAATACTACACAAATGTGTATACCTAGTGTGATGGGAGGCAGCAGACACAAAAAGCCAGTCCTCAGGCACCCACTATCTACTATAAGTGCTCTGTCGAGGGGGAAATAAGGGGGTGAGCAAACCACACGCTCAGTAAGGCAATCATGCCAACAGGCAGATAACTGCACAATCTACATG
Source organism: Firmiana major (assembly GCA_033439115.1). NCBI lineage: Eukaryota > Viridiplantae > Streptophyta > Magnoliopsida > Malvales > Malvaceae > Firmiana > Firmiana major. The sequence goes on from CM065909.1 coordinate 39,286,727, forward strand.
ATCGTGATGTCATGTTTAAACCACATATTTATTGTCACAATTCAAAACGTGTGCTCATGCTTATGTCTATGCCATGTAAAGCAAATCATGCTATATAAATCAGTGCACAGTTATTAAAGCATAGTGTGGAAAAAATCATCATGCGTAATCAAAGTCCAAGCACGAAAAATCATCATGCAACGTGCACTTAAAATATTTCCAATTCATAACACAAGTCATTACAAGATCATTCTCTCGTTAGAACTCAGCCTTTCCCATGGACTATCCTGACCCATAAAACACATTTCAAAAACGTGGATTTATCATTCTTCAATAGACATGTGAGATAGGCATACAATATAATAGGGAAAATATCTTCTAGGACTATGACCATATCTGCTGCTGTACGGGAGGTGGGTCATGTCCAACCCGCCAATCCATAGCAGAATCCATCGTCCGAAGACAGCTTATATATCATACACGGTACAGCATACCCCATGCTACTTGCACGGTACAACGTATTCCGTGGACCCATATCATCACATCATACACTGCCACATCTCAATACGTACGTGCGAGTCTATTTAATTGATGTGGTACACAACCTACCCAAAGCTCCCAGTATGACTCCCAACATGTCATAAAACCACGTGCGAGTAGTCTCAAGCATGAAAAACAAGTATGGTGGACATCTAGTGCGAGCTATGCTCCAGCACCATGTCAAATCCAGTGTAAAAATCTATGCGAGTTATACTCCAACACAATGTCATAAAATCCATATGCTCTAGCACAAATGCATGAGTAAACATGTCAAATCTTATTCAAGCAAAGCTCTAGCACGTTTCATTTCCACAAACTTATGTAGGTGGCTCATTCTTTGCAAAACATGGTTATAAAACCAAATCAAGTTATTTCTTGTGCAAATTATTTCAAATGCTAGCCAATCTACCAATCACATGCTAAAAAGCTATAAAAATGATTTTCAAATCATTATGCTCTTGTTTTCATGTAGCTTTATCAAATTCCCTTTCCTTGCCCTTCAAACATCCATTTTTATTCCTATTTCAACAAATATTCTAGAAAGTCATAAAGCACACAAAATGCCTGCAGATATCTCTAAGAGTCCACACAATTCTCTTATCTCGATTTACTGGGAAGCAATTCTTCTTTTCTTTCTCGTTTTTCACGATTTGGCTCAATTTTCTCCGGATGTACCCCCCGGGAGCTGCAAATGTACATAATCATATGAGTTAATACCAATAACTCATATTCCAACTTCAACGAGTTCGATATATCTTGTTGAGCCCATATCATTGAGTTTGGTTCATTATTGTATTCGGCCATTGTTATGCCATTTTTAGCCAATTTATCTAGTTACTCCCTTAGTTACTTATTAGGCACTTGGGAGTGCATACTCTACCCTTAATTCTCTCTTTCATTCATACATTTTGTCAATGCCATACATGTACATTTTACAATTTGGTCAATCTTACAATTCATTTCACACCACCATCTGAAAATCATACTTACAACACCATTATCACCTTAAAATATCCCCTTCATCATTAACTCCACCATATTTCATTTCTCACAACATCCTATTCCTAGGTCATTATTGGTTCATTATATCCTAGGTAGTTTTAACCATTGAAATGTACACCAATCTATCCATAACAGAATTTAGGTAAACATATTTAGAATTGGTGCATTGGAAACTTACCTACTTTTCTTTTCTTCTTGTCCAGATTTGGAATACTCCTTTACTCCTTCAATCTAATGAGTTGGATGTTGGTTTTAAGATATGTTGTTCTCCTCCCTAAGGTGAACAACTTTTCTCTAATGTCTTTTTCTCAAATCTTTATGGGAAAAGTGGGTATTCTAGAGAGAGAAAGCTTAGTATTTGGGTGGAAATGGAGAGAGATTAAGTTTCTTGCAGATTGAAGCCTTTTGCCATTGAGTTTATATAGAAAAAGGGTGAGGAGATTGATCTGGTTAGGTAGGGGATCGATCTGCTTTTGGTTTTCACGTTTGAAATGTTCAGGCATTACAGGGTGAGATCGATCTGCTAATGGGGAAGAGATCGATCTCTCTTTGGCAGAGGCTTAAGGAGATCGATATGCAGTTAAGGGAAGATCGATCTGAGCTTGGTAGAGGCTAATGCAGACCGATCTGATCATTGAGGAGATCGATCTGCCTTAGTAAATCTCACTTGAAATGGTTATGTTTGGCACAAGAGATTGATCTGCCTTGAATGGGAGATCGATCTTGCCTTCTTCTGCAGCCCCTTTGCTGCAATTTTCCAGATTTTCTAATGGTAAGTTCCTATTTCATTGCTCCAATACTCATTTTACATTTTAATTCCACTTCAAACATGGATAGACTTATTTCCTATGATTTTTGTGCTATGGAACTTATGTGTTTTGCTTTAAAATCCGAATGGATATCCAATTTTACAATTCATACCTTACCATCCTATGTTTTAAGTCCTTACCTCTATTTTTGGATGCCTTAAGTTCTTATTCATTTCATTTGTGGCCACTTCAGCCCTGGTTAACCTTTACATGCATCCATGACACTCATTCATTCTCATTTAAAATTCATTCACATTTACATGATTTAAAATCTTTTGTTCCTACAATTCCATTTACATACATTACAAAGCTATACATATATAGGGTCTCACATTCTCCCCCACTTAGAAAATTTGGTGCTCCAAATTAGAATCAAATCAGTCCGTGAATAATTCAGGATAATTTTCCCGCATCAGATTCTCTAACTCCCATATGGCTTTTTCCACAGTGTGGTGCTGCCAGACAAATTTCACCAAAGGAATTGTCTTTGTCCTTAACACTTTCTCTTTTCTATCTATTCAAACCGATTTCTCAATATACATCATGCTTTCATTGAGCTCCAATGGCTCATACCTTATCACATGCACCGGGTCCGGGTGGTACTTCTGTAACATGGATATGTGGAAGACATTATGTACGCTCGCTAGCTCAGGTGGCAAATAACTTGTATGCCTTATCTCCCACATTATCAAATATTGCAAATGGCCCTATATATTGAGGGCTCAACTTCCCCTTCTTTCTAAATCTCATAATCCCTTTCAAGGGAGAAACCTTCAAAAACACTGACTCATCCACATCAAACTCTAGTGGCCTCCGTCTCTTGTCAGCATAACTCTTTTGTCTGCTCTGAGCTGTCTGTAACCTCTCACAAATCAATTGGACATCCTCAGAGGCTTGTCTCAATAAATTAGGAGCAAATATCAGTCGGTCACCAACCTCTTCCCATGTAATAGGGGAACGACATCTACGACCATACAAAGCCTCATACGGTGCCATCTCGATACTCGAATGAAAATTGTTATTATAGGCGAACTCTACGAGTGGCAAATGGTCATCCCAGGGGCCTCCAAAATCCATTGTACACTCTCTCAACATATCCTCCAGGGTCTATATAGTCCTCTCTGACTGACCATCTGTCTGATGATGAAACGCAATGCTAAAACTCAATTGGGTCCCCATCGCTTCCTGAAAATGTTCCCAGAAGTGGGAAGTGAAGTGGGCATCCCGATTAGAAATAACACTCACTGGAACACCATGTAATCTCACTATCTTATGCACATATAGTTTCGCTAATGTACTCAGAGTATCAGTGGCTCTCATAGCTAGGAAGTATGCCGACTTCGTCAATCTATCCACTATCACTTAAATCGCATCGTGATTCCTGCGGGTCCTAGGTAAACCCATCACGAAGTCTATAGTGACATGCTCCCACTTCCAAGTCGGTATAGGTAGAGGTTGTAATAGCCCTGTAGGTTTTTTATGCTCTACCTTCACCTGCTGACAGACGAGACACATTGCCACAAATTTAGCTACATCTCTCTTCATCCCTGACCACCAATACACTCTTCGGAGATTCTGATACATCTTGTTACTTCCCGAATGCAATGCATACTTTGTTGAGTGAGCTTCTGTCAAGATCAACCTCCTGATCTTTGGATCATCGGGAACACATATCCTACCCCTGAATCTCAGCAATCCATCTGAGCTTAACTCAAACTCAGTATCCGTACCCCTCTGTACCTGCCCGATAATATCTCTACATTGTTGATCAATCTACTGAGCCTATCAGTTATGATCTATCATATCAGGTTCCAATCGCAGGCTAGCTACTGTAAAGCCACTATCAACATAGGCGGGGTCACATCCAAACTGAGGTTCGTGAACTATTCCAACATTTCTTGTTCCCTAATCATCATATACGATACCATCCCGAGGTGTTTTCTACTTAGTGCATCAGCTACCACATTTGCTTTACCTGGGTGGTATAAGATCTCGTAATCATAGTCCTTTAGAAGCTCGAGCCACCTCCTTTATCTCATGTTCAACTATTTCTCTGAGAACATATACTTAAGGCTCTTGTGGTCTATAAACACTTGGAACTTCTCACCATAAAGATAATGGAGCCATATTTTCAAAGCAAAAAACACACCCGCCAACTCTAGATTGTGGGTCGGGTAGTCTTTTCATGATCCTTCAACTGTCTCGATCCCTATGCTACTACCTTGCCATCTTGTATTAGTACACAACCCAGTCCTTGGTATGAAGCATCTACATATACAGAGAAACCTCCTGAGCTGGTAGGAATGGTGAGAATCAGAGCTGTGGTCAATCTCCTCTTCAACTCCCGAAAGCTCTTCTCACATTTATCATCCCACACAAATTCAATATTCTTTCTCGTGAGGGGTGTCCATGGAGCAGCTAATTTTGAGAATCTCTCCACAAATCATCAATAATCCTAGCTAAACATAAGAAACTTCTTATCTCTATGATTGTCTGGGGTCTCTGCTACTGAACCACTACCTTAATCTTGGATGGGTACACTGACACACCATCCTTCGACACAATATGACCCAGAAAAGAGATCTGCTCTAGCCAAAAGTCACATTTACTGAGTTTAGTGTATAACTTCTTCTCTCAGAGGGTCTGTAGCACTATCCTTAGGTGCTGCTCATGCTCTTCTCTAGATCCCGAGTACACCAGAATATCATCGATGAATACGATCACAAATCTATCCAGGTACTGGTGAAACACCTCATTCATCAATGACATAAAAGCTACAGGGGCATTTGTCAAGCCGAATGGCATAACCACAAACTTAAAATGACCATACCGGGTGCGAAAAGCTGTCTTGGGTACATCTCTATCTCGAATTCTTAACTGATGGTACCCAGATCTCAGATTTATCTTAGAAAAGACTTGCGCTCCCCGTAGCTAATCCAACAAGTCATCGATGAGTGGAATGACGTACTTATTCTTGATGGTCGCCTTATTCAACAGCCTATAGTTAATACACAGTCGGAGGCTTCCATCCTTCTTCTTTACAAACAGAATTGGTGCTCCCCAAGGTGATACACTCAATCTGATGAACCCCTTACCCAACAACTCTTGTAACTGCATCTTTAGTTCCTCCAATTCAACCGAAGCCATTTTGTATGGTATCTTGGATATCAACTCTATACCAGGCACCAAAACTAGACAAAACTCTATCTCTCTATCCGGTGATAACCCTGGTAATTCATCCAGAAAGACATTGGAAAATTCCCTTATCACTGGGATGTCTCACAATTTCGGGCATGCCTTATCTGTCTCAACCACGTACGCAATATAACCTTTCAAAACATCCATCATTAAAATAGTACAAGGATTCATATATCTCACTCACAACCACAATTGCTTTCATTACTTTTCAAGGGGATTTACATTACATTTCTCGGGGAAGCTTACGGTAACGCTATCTACCCTTAGAAATCTTACCGTCATAGAAAAACAATCCACTCCAGCACGTTTGTTTCCAACCAATCCATTCCTAGGATTACATCAAAATCTCTCATATACATTAAAATTAGGTTAGCTGACATTTCCTTTTCCCTTACCTTCAACTTATAATCTCTAAATACATACTCCACTAGTTGACTATTATTCAGGGGAATGCTTATCAGCTTCCTCCTACTCAACGGGGCAAGCTTTACATACTTAAACAATTTACATGCAAATGCAGGTGATACAAATGAATGTGTGGCACCAGGATCTATCAAAACATAAGCTTTAAGATCAAATATTAAAATGGTACCTTTCAGCACATCTGACGACTGATCTATGATATCCTAGTCAAAGGTGTGTACTCGGCCTCTACCAACCACCTACTTTCCCTTCTCTTCAGTTGTCGTCCTCCATCTTGGAGTGGGTGTGTCAACAGGAACTCTCTCCAGCTCCTTGCCCTTTTGTGGGGCACCCTCAATCTTCTTTGGGTAATTTCTGATCACATGCCCTGGTTTCCCACATCAGAAGCATACTATAAGAGATCCATAACATGGTCGAGTCCCATGGTACCTGTCGTACTATTGCACTGTTTCATAGTAGGTCGTGGCCCTCTGATCACTATTCACTTTGCTGGAGCTATGGCCGAATACATGGGAGGCTTAACTGTCCTCTCTCAAATTTCCTCAATCTTCAGCCTCTTACCAGAAAATCTCCTACTTCCCTTATAACTAAAGCCTCTATCCACTGCGGGCCTCTTTCTGTCTCTGTCCCTCACTTTGTAAACCTTTCCATACTCTGAGGCAACTCGCTCAATATCTTGTTCACATAACTGTGCCTTGTGCACTGCCTCCTCGGATGTCAGTATATCAAAAAGAACCAAACGGGATCTAATAGCTAGTTTTAGTCTATCGACAAACTTTCAGACTTTCTTGACCTCGCTGTCCATCATGTTAGGATCACACATGCCCAGGGAGATAATCTTAGTTTCGTACTTATCCACTAATCTGCTCCCCTGGGCCAAATCTAAAAATTCCATCTGTAGTCTCCGCTGCGCAGTATCCAAAACATATTACCTCTAGAATGCCTCTATGAATACATCCCAGCTAATCTCTGTATGTCGGGCCCTCAAAATGGGTCCGGTAGACTTCAACCAGCGCTCTGCTGATCCCTTTAGTATGAATGTGACAAACACTACAATCTCAGTAGTTGCGCACTCAAAGAACCCATATAGTTTCTCATTCTCATTTACCCAGTCCTTTACAGCTACTGGTCCTTAACTCCACTGAAAGATGGTGGGTTAAACTTCTGAATCTGCCTTAACCTATCTAGGTCACATCCATAACCCTAATCTCTACTCCTCTATGGTGGAGCAATAGTAGATGGTGTTTCCTATACTGTTGGGGGTATAGGAATATCCGTAGTCTAGGGTTCTTAGGCTGGCTCTGCAGGCATCTCAAGAGCAACAGTCAGTTCATCATCATCACCTTGTGCAGTTGGCTCTTGCCCGCCCCTAGCTCCAGGCAACGTCTGGGCAATCCCAATATCATCTCTAAGCTCCGCTTAATCCTCGTGAAGCGTGCCTTAATACTATCTAATCTCTTTGCCAGACCCTGTGGAGCATGCTCAACATCAGCCTCCACCTCAATCTCCTCATGAGCCTTATGTGGTAACGACTTAACACGACCCCCAGGCCTACCCTCTAGCTTCTAGCTCTCGCTCTCGCCCCTCCACCGCGGCTGGTATTAGGTAATTCGTCAAAATTCCTACATTCACACTCAATTCTTAATCAAGCTTATCCCGTTATACACAATTGTATCAAACAAGCACAGTAACAAGGAGAAGTAATTTTCTTAAATTTTAACACCAATGCACATTAGACCTACTCAGCTCTGATACCAATTACTATCATGCCCTCAAACCCTCAAAAATCCATTACAAATTTTGGCCATTTTTAAGTTTAATATTTGACCAGTTATTTATTGAATAATCTTTACCTTTGCTTTACCTGATCGTAAACAGCTTCACCACCAATAGTTGGGCTGTGTATCGATGTCAAATCTCATCCAACCATGTTATTTATTATTTCAATTCATTTAAAACTAAACAATTGTAATTCCTAATCAGAGTTATCATTTACAAGTGTTTACAAATTCTCTACATCCCCAAAATTACATTAAAAGATATTACTGTACTTGTACATATCTAGATACAAAACTACACAAATGTGTATACCTCGTGTGATGGGACGTAGCGAACACCAAAAGCCAGTCCTTAGTCGCCCACTATTTATTATAAGTGCTCTATAGAGGGGGAAAATAAGGGGGTGAACAAACCACGTGCTCAGTAAGGCAATCATGCGAACAAGTAGATAACTGCACTATCTACGTGATTGTGATGCCATGCTTAAACCACATATTTATTGTCCTACTTCAAAACGTATGCTTATGCCTGTGTCTATGCCATGTAAAGCAAATCATGCTATATAAATCAGTACATAGTTATTAAAGCATAACATGGAAAAAATCATCATATGGAAAATCATCATGCAACGCGCACTTAAAATATTTCCAATTCATAACACAAGCCATTACAAGATCATTCTCTCGTCAGAGCTCAGCCCCTTCCCATGGACTATCCTGACCCACAAAACACATTTCAAAAACATGGATTTATCATTCATTAATAGACATGTGAGATAGGCATACAATATAATAAAGGAAATATCCTCTAGGACTATGGCCATATCCTCTGTGATCCTAGGCTACACGGATCCTAGTGTACGGGGTATCACCTCTATCTGCTTTTGCACGGGAGGTGGGTCACATCCAACCCGCCAGTCCATAGCATAATCCATTATCCGAAGACGGCTTATATACCACACATAGTACAGCGTACCCCATGCTACTTGCACGGTACAACATACTCTGTGGACCCATATCATCACATCCTACACTGCCACATCTTAATACGCATGTGCGAGCGTATTTAATCGGTCTATCACACAGCCTACTCGAAGCTCCCAGCACTGCTCCCAACATGTCACAAAACCATGTGCGAGTAGTCTCAAGCACGAAAAACAAGTATGGTGGACATCTAGTGCGAGCTAGCTCCAGCACCATGTCAAATCTAATGTAAAAATTTGTGTGAGTTATACTCCAGCACAATGTCATAAAATCCATCTAAAACTCTAGTGCGAGCATCGCTCTAGCACTGATGCTTGAGTAAATATGTCAAATCTTGTGCAAGCAAAGCTCTAGCACATTTCATTTCCATAAACTTATGTAGGTGGCTTATTCTTTGCAAAACATGGTTATAAAACCAAATCAAGTCATTTCTTGTGCAAATTATTTCAAATGCTAGCCAATCTACCAATCACATGCTAAAAAGCTATAAAAGATGATTTTCAAAGCATTATGCTCTTGTTTTCATGCAGCTTTCTCAAATTCCCTTTCATTGCCCTTCAAACATCCATTTTTATTCCTCTTGCCAAAAATATTCTAGAAAATCATAAAGCGCCCAAAATGCACACAGATATCTCTAAGAGTCCACACAATTCCCTTACCTTAATTTACTGGGAAGCAATTCTTCTTTCCTTTCCCGCTTTTCACGATTTGGCTCAATTTTCTCCGGATGTACCTCGGGATCTACAAATGTACATCAATCATATGAGTTAATACCAATAACTCATATTCCAACTTCAATGAGTTCGATATATCTTATCGAGCCTATATCATCGAGTTTGGGTCATTATTGTATTTGGCCATTGTTATGCTGTTTCTAGCCAATTTATCTAGTTACTCCATTAGTTACTTATTAGGCACTTGGGAGTGCATACTCTACCTTTAATTCTCTCTTTCATTCATACATTTCGTCAATGCCATACATGTACATTTTACCACTTGGTCAATCTTACAATTCATTTCACACCACCATCTGAAAGTCATACTTACAACACCATTATCACCTTAAGATATCCCCTTTGTCATTAACTCCACCATATTTCAGTTTGAAATAGATTACATCCCAAGTGTCTATACTAGTCTGATTATGAATTAAATATATCAATTAAAATTATGATCAAGTTTGATGTGTACACGCAGGTACATTAGACTTACGTTATGAGTAGGAGACGAGGTCATCACCGGGGGTAGGACCAGTCACCTCAACCACCTTTCCCACAATCAAAGAGTCCTAATTCTTAGATAAATCGGTTGGAGCAAGATGTGAGACAGGGGTTTGAGCAGATTGCAGCATTGTTCACTAAGCACTTTGGGGCTAATACTTCAACCATCACACCTACCCCAACCCCTACCCCTACACCACCATAGGATCTGCCTCCACCTATCTACAAACTAACCCAGTGCCACCAGCCACTTAGCCTTCGGCAAAAACCAGATCCAATGATAGGGACATAGGCCAGTTTCAAAATTTTCTTAAGATAAATCTGCTGTCATTTAAGGGGGTGAAGGACCCTGTAGAGGAAAAGGAGTGGTTAGCAGATATGGGGATAATCTTTAATTGTTTGGGGTGCACTGATACAAAGAGGGTCAACATGAGTACTTATATGCTTAAGGGATCAGCCTGATACTAGTGGAGTGCCACTCAGAGCCTACTAACTGCCAACCACCCGGTGATCAGCTAGGATACTTTTCAGTCTGCTTTCCAAACCAAGTATGTCCTTCACGCTTCCCAAAGGAAGTGCAAGTAGATTTTTTGAATTTAGTCTAAGGCAGTACGATAGTCGACAAGTACGAGAAATGGTTCACCACCTGACTGAGATATGACACGAAGACTGTCAGGGATGAAGAGCGATTCATATACTGACTGAGACCAAACATCCGAGATAGATTGTTGGGGCTTTGTATCACTGAATTTAAGGATGCTCTGCGTCGTGCGCAGTCGATACAGAGGGGACTAGATTTGACACAATCCTAGTATAGATTCTGAGTAAGGCCCAGAGATAAAGGCAAAAGGCATGAAGTAACCCGATCAGATTTTAGGAGGGGTCCATCCAAGAGGCAGAGGATCGAAGTGTCACGACCCAATTCCATTCTCTTTAACCGAAATCACTGAAAATTTTTTGCGTTTTACTGTTACCTTACCCAGTCGTGAACTAAGCTCATCACACACTGTTGGGCTGTGAGTCAATAATAAACACCACATCTCATTCATTCTCAATTAATTATAACGATGTCATACATGTGCATTTAATCGTGTACTTATACGAGTACATGTTTTACTGACATCTACATCCCCCATAAGTACAACTCAAAAGAATACTGTGCTTTTACATTGTTTAGATACAAAAAGAATCACTGTGTATATACCTCTTAGCGATGGAGATGCAGCGGAGTCCAAAATAATACGCCTCAGTCCTCACTGGGCTACTATGCACGCTCTGTAGGGGGAAAAATAGAGTGGGATGAGCAACCACACGCTCAGTAAGGCAATAATGCAAGCATGGTAGATAACTACTCTATCTACATGCTGATAGTGTTATGCATAAATCGTTTATAGTAGGAGCATGAGGAATAAGACTATGCCATGTGAATATACATATATATCATGTATCAAATCATGTGCATTGGCATATAAAACATGGTAGAGACATCATGTATAAAACATCTCATGCTCAATCTCATTTAAATTCATAAAAGGGCAATTCATTTAGAAACCTCCTTTTTGAACCAACAACATAACACCACCAAATCAACTCACAATCACAACCACATTTACATTCCACAATTCACGCATGTGTATAAATCTAGGTCACTATATCAAAAGTGCCTATGTGAATCATCACATCATAAATCATCCCAAACCACACGCATCCCGGTGTGCGGGGTATCATGCTGGCACGAAGATGGATTATCCCTCGCCAGACTTTCTCATCACATAACCATCATGCGGTACATCGTACTCCATGTGATATACACGGTACAGCGTACTCCGCAACTCATATCGTGATCGGGGGTGCCATTCCTAGGTCTTATCTTGTCAGACCCGAGTTTTTGATTTACGTATGTAGCTTGTACCTTATGATTCCTATGTGTACGAACTTTATATTTCGTAGTTGAATCATAAGAAGAGTATTTACTATCGTGCAATCGATTTATTGAGAATTAAAAATGCATGTAAGCTACATAACAGCAAGATAAGGGTTAAAGTGATTTTTGAGCAAGTAGAGGGGTAGACGGTCAAATGACCAAAATTTGATATAAATTCGATGAGGAAATTTCATTAAAAATATGAAATCGAGAGATCTTGATCAATAACGAGGAAAATATTGAATTTCGAGTCCAATTGATCAAGATTTGAATTTAATTAATATTTTTGGAATTTTTATCTCGAAAAACGAGCCCAAAAATAGTGAAAAAATATACCGAAAAAGTAAAATCGGACTGATAAATTCATTTACGGACTAAATGAATTTAATTGGAATTTTTGAGAATTTTTGGGATATTTTTGAAATTTTTATTATTATTAAAATAATAATAAAAATTCTTTAAAAAAAAAAAATGAAAATTGAAACAGAAATCTGGAGAGGAATTTCGGGGAGAGAGAAATGGAAGGAAGCCGACGCAAACCGAGGGAAGAAGAACTTGCCGGACCAGTCACCTCCGGCGATCAGCGGCCAGGCACGCGACCGAAAAAGGAAGGCCGACATCGTGCGACACTCCCTGCCACCAGGACGCGCTCCACCGGCGTCGAAAAAGGGAGATCGACGGAGTTGAAGGCCGCGGAGAAGAGACGGGAATCCGGCGGCCACCGGCTGGAGTTGGCTCCGATCGAGGCCAACCGAGAGATCCCCTGTCCAAGATGCGTCGAACGGCGGTAGCGGCACGCCGGGAACCGGCCAGACGACGCCGGCATGGCTAAATCACCCCTGAACCGGTCGGCCGGTCCAGTGGAAAAGTAACTGTGCTGAACCGGACCGAACCGGTTCAGCCAAGGAGAAAAGGGGAAAAAGAGGAAAAAAAGGAAAGAAAAAGGAAAAGGAAAATTTTCGAGATTTCACCGGACTTCGGGTAAGTCGATACGAGGTCAAAAGTGACCAATTTAATTTCTGATAAATTTATTTAAATTATATTTAATCAGAAATTGACCCGGAGTTAAATATACGAAATTGTGCAGTTCGACGATTTATTTCCGAACGGAAGCCCGATCGAACTTCAATTCGCGCACCATCGCACAATCTCGGGTAAGTAAAGCTCATTTACGACAATTTATGTGATTTATGCGTATTTAAGCTTTAATTTACGCATTTCGGATTAAATTTTGGATTTAGTGAATTATATTCAGAAAATTGAATAAAATGTCGTAAATGATATACGGGCTATCCAAAGAGCTTGGAATAAAGCCCAATGGGTATTGATAGGCCCAATGAGTTGATAGACCTTGATGAACGGGCTTAATACGGATTAAGGCCCGATTAACGTGATTAAGGCCCATTAAGCGTAAAAGGGCCAATTTAAGTGAAATAAACTGTATTAAATGTGTAATAAAGTAAGAAAAGTGTAATTAACTCAGTGAATGATTAAATGCAGTTCCAGAGTCATATTGAGAGTTGACCGGACTGCGAGATTAGACAGCACAGAGGAAGAGAGGTCACACGACGTGATCTGAGGTAGGGGACTCTTGTAAGTAGCTAGAGATATCTGTGCATATTTTCGTTGGATTTTACATTCACTGAAATTGTTTGAGGGTCAGAGAAAATCTATAATAATTATAGGGACCCGATATGGGTAAATTACGATTTTGCCCCTAGTTAGGCAAAAAAGTGAAATTTTGGGAAAAGTGGTAAAAAGCATGGAAATGATGTTTTGAGTGGTTTTTACTGCTGTGTAGCAGAAGAGTAGGTGGATGAGCTAATGTTTTGAGGTCGATGTAAATTAAGCACAGTTTATAGTGCTGATTTTAGTGATTTTTAACATCCCTATTTTTAAAGAGCCATCTACCGAATTATGTGGAAACAATCGTGCTAGAGCATAACTCGCACTTGATTTCAGATGTTTTTCACATACATTAGTGCTGGAGGTTGACTCGCACTACATTTATTTGACATGCATGATAGAGTATTGGAGCATTGCTCGTACTCAGTTTTTATGTGATTTGTGCATGATAGAGTGCTGGAGTGATTAGCTCGTACTCGAGTTTTACATGAGATGCATGACCTGGTGCTGGAGGTTCACTCGCACTAGTGTTGATATTTTGACATGCATATACAGTGTTTTGAGGCGGAGTGTTGATTGTGTGTCACACTCAAGACGCGCACTGTAATTTTTCGTGATATACACACATGTTAGAAAACCGTGACGATTTCCTCCGTGTAGACTGAGTGTCACATTGTTGAGATGTTCTCACGTGGATTTAGAGACGTGGCATTGATTCCATAGTATGAGGGTTAAGACCTATGGCAGGCACCCCGACTATGATATATTTCCATGGTATGAGAGGCTAAGACCTATGGCAGGCACCCCGACCATGATGTATGGGTCCACGGGTGTACGTTGTACCGTGCATGTGGCATGGAGTACATTGTACCGTGTTTTGTGTTGTGGAGTTGTGGAGGAGAGTTGTTGATAGCTGACGGTTGTGATGGACTGACCCCCCTCCCGTTACAGCAGTGATAACCCGCACACCGAGTACTGTGTTGCCTGGGATTTCACCACATGTTAGGATATGTACATAGTCCGGAGATACTCTCTAACAGTAAGATCCTTAAGCCCAACATCCTTAAGCCAGAATAGGCGGGGAGGCTCTGTTCAGCGGGGAGGCTCTCTTACATAGTCTAGAGAGATTGCATTTAGCCACTGAGTCTCGCAAGGTATATTACATGTATTTTATGATACGGGTAGACCTAAGGGATGGGTCGAAACCCAGTTTATTTGTGTTGTGATGAGAAATGCCATATTTACTGTGTTTTGAATGTAAATGGCATATTTTATATAAAGGCATTCTTAAATGATTTAATATGCACTGTTTTGCATGAATGCCTCTGATTGATAAACCAGCATGTGTTTAGTACATGGGATTTTAAATCTGTACTATATTATATATATTTTAAACATGCTTTTGAAATGAGAGAAGGAAAGGCAAAGCACTATTTTCAAGTAGATAGTATGGATGTCTACTTGCTTGCCTGATTTCCTTACTGAGCGCGTTGATAGCTCATCCCATTCATTTTCCCCCCATCTCTACAGATTCTCATCAGTAGATCGAGTCGGCCAGGGTATTGCATTCCTTTGATCCGCTGCCACTCCCCATCTAGAAAAAGGTATACACACGCGTACTCTTTTGTACCTGAACAATGTATAAACACAGTGATGTACACGTTTTAATATGGGGGATGTAATGATGTAATTATATTTAAGAATACGAATTTACTTATGATATAAATGTCATGTATGTATGATACGAAAAAGAATGGTAAGGTATGCATGGATGAGGAGACTAATGCCTATTCACAGCCCAACTGTTGAGGAGATAAAGGTAAGTAAAAAGCGAAAAATTTATTGTGGTTTTTGGTAAAGTCGCGTGTGGGAGGAGGGCGTGACAGAGTGGTATCAGAGGGTAGTTGGTCTGATGTGTCTAGGCATTTGTAATTAGGAAAATGTACATCCCCAAATCACTGTGTTTTGTTCAGTTACAATTGTGTATACAAGATGGGAGTTGGACAAATTAATATTTGTGAATGCAGGAATTGAGCCTTTATGGCAATTACCCACCGTGGTAGAGGGGCGAGAGGTAGGGCTAGAGGCCCTAGAGGTAGGCCTGAGAGCCGAGATGAGACCTCATTTGACTTAGTGACGTCGAGTCCCATTGAGGTATCAGAGAGTATCGAGGCATGCTTCACGAGGATAGAGCGTAGCCTGGAGGCGATAGTAGGGCTGTTGGCACAGACTTTGCCAGGTAGACAGAGACAGGATGCAGAGACTGCGACTGGAGAGGCAGTTGCACCTGATACACCTGCGCAGCCTGTACAGAGGCCACAGACTACTGATACTCCTACACCTCCACCAGCTCAGGTTAGTAGAGGATATGGGTGTGATTTGGATCGGTTGCGACAGTTCCAGAAGCTTGGACCTCCATCTTTTCGAGGGGTCAAAGACCCAGCCAGTGCTGAGGAGTGGATTGGCGAGATGGAGAAGTTGTACGATTTCTTTGAGTGTACGACTTCTGAGAGAGTCGCATTTGCTGCGTTCCTACTGAAGGGAACGACAGAGCATTGGTGGAAGTCCACCAGGCCGATATTGAGAGCCCGACATGCTGAGATTAGTTGGGAGATGTTTCTAGAGGCCTTCAGGAGGCAGTTTGTTCCTGATACTGCGCAGCGTAGACTGCAGGCTGAGTTTTTGGGATTGAGCCAGGGGAGTCTCACAGTGGATGAGTATGAGACCAGATTTTTGGCCCTGGGGAGATATGATCCCGATACCATGTACAGCGAGACCAGGAAGGTCCGCAGATTTATTGACGGATTGAGACCGGTGTTGCGGTCTAAATTGGTACCACTAGACATTGGTACATATGATGAGGCAGTGCGCAGGGCGCAGCTTTGTGAGCAAGATTATGAGAGGCATTTCTCTGAGTTTGGGAAGTTTAGTCGGAGCTGAGATAGAGAGAGGAAGAGGCCGGCTAGAGATAGAGGGTTCAGTTATCGAGGAGGGAGGAGACTCTTCGGTAAGGGACCACGGATAGAGGAGGTGCGAGAGCGACCAGTCAGACCTCCTACATACCCGGCCATAGCTCCGGTGAAGGGCATTGTGATTGGAGGACCGAGGCCTACTACTGATCAGTGCAGCCGATATGGCAGACATCATGGCGGTAGACCTTGTCCGTTGAGCCCTGTTGTGTGTTTCCGATGTGGGAAACAGGGGCATATGGCTAGAGAGTGCCCAGAGACATATGTGATTGCCCCACAGAAGGGCAGGGAGCATGATAGAGCTCCAGCTGGTACGTCGGCTCAGAGAGGTAGAGCGACGGCAGAGGAGAAGGGGAAGCAGGTGATGGGTCGAGGGCGAGTACATGCTTTGGACCAGGACACAGCTGATGCTTGTACGGATGTGATTAGAGGTTTCATTGCATACGTGGTGGATATAGATAAGGTACATCCGGAGTTGGTAGATATTCCTGTGGTCAGTGAGTACCCAGATGTTTTTTCGGATGAGTTGCCAGGGTTACCACCAGACAGAGAGATGGAGTTCTGTATAGATTTGGTGCCTGGTACTGAGCCTATTTCGAGACCACCGTATCGCATGGCCTTAGTTGAGCTGGAGGAGCTCAAGAGACAGTTACAGGAGCTGTTGGATAGGGGTTTTATCAGACCGAGTGTTTCACCGTGGGGAGCACCGGTTTTATTTGTGAGGAAGAAGGATGGGAGCCTCCGATTGTGTATAGACTACAGATTGTTGAATAAGGCTACCATCAAGAATAGATATCCCCTTCCACGCATTGACGACTTACTGGATCAGCTTCGGGGAGCGCAGGTCTTTTCTAAGATTGATCTGAGGTCTGGGTATCATCAGTTGGGAGTTCGGAGTGGAGATGTACCCAAGACAGCATTTAGGACTCGATATGGCCACTATGAGTTCCTAGTTATGCCATTCGGACTGACGAATGCTCCCGCAGCTTTCATGGCTTTGATGAACGATGTGTTCAAGCCATATTTGGATCAGTTTGTTATCGTATTCATCGATGACATATTAGTATATTCGAGATCCGAGGAGGAGCATGAGGAGCACCTTAGGATCATATTGCAGACTCTACGAGAGCAGCAGTTGTATGCTAAACTTAGCAAGTGTGATTTTTGGTTGACAGAGATCTCGTTTTTGGGACATGTAGTGTCGAGGGATGGTGTATTAGTAGATCCATCCAAGATTGAGGCTGTAGTTCAATGGGAACAGCCGAGGACAGTTACCGAGATCAGGAGTTTTCTGGGTTTAGCAGGGTACTATCGGAGATTCGTTGAGGGATTTTCAAAGTTGGCTGCTCCGTTGACACGTCTCACTCGGAAGAATGTTGCATTCGTGTGGGATGAGGATTGTGAGAGGAGTTTTCAGGAGCTGAAGAGTCGATTGACCACCGCTCCGATTCTCACTATTCCTACCAGCTCAGGAGGATTTTCAGTATATACCGATGCTTCGCATCAGGGACTGGGCTGTGTGTTGATGCAGGATGGGAGGGTAGTTGCTTATGGATCCAGACAGTTGAAGGACCATGAGAAGAACTATCCGACCCACAATTTAGAGTTAGCAACAGTAGTGTTTGCGTTGAAGGTATGGCGTCATTACTTGTATGGTGAGAAGTTTCAGATTTTTACCGACCACAAGAGCCTCAAGTACCTGTTCTCACAGAAGGAGCTGAACATGAGACAGAGAAGATGGCTAGAGTTTCTGAAGGATTATGATTGTGAGATACTTTATCATCCGGGTAAGGCTAATGTTGTAGCAGATGCTTTGAGTAGGAAGAGCCTTGGGATGATATCGTATATGATGGTCAGGGAGCACGAGCTGCTAGAGCAGTTTGCTAGCCTCAGTTTGGGAGTTGTGCCTTCGGACAGAGATGCGGATTGTATGATTGCGAGTCTACGCTTAGAGCCAGATCTGTTGGATAGGATCAGACAGGCTCAGCAGACAGATCTGCAGTGCATCGATGTGATTGGTCAGATGCAGAGGGGCACAGCGATAGATTTTGAGTTGAGTTCTGATAGACTACTGAGGTACAGAGGGAGATTGTGTGTTCCCGAGGACCCAGAGCTCAGGAGATTGATATTGTCAGAAGCTCATTCCTCGAGGTACACGTTGCATCCGGGGAGTGGCAAGATGTATCAGAACCTCCGGAAGGTGTACTGGTGGTCAGGTATGAAGAGAGATGTGGCAGATTTTGTGGCGAGATGTCTCGTATGTCAGCAGGTGAAGGTAGAGCATCAGAAACCTGCAGGATTGTTGCAGCCTCTACCTATACCGACATGGAAATGGGAGCATATCACCATGAATTTCGTGATGGGTTTACCGAGGACCCGGAGGAATCACGATGCTATATGGGTGATCGTTGATAGACTGACGAAGTCAGCCCACTTCCTAGCTATGAGAGCTACCGATACTCTGAGTACATTGGCAGGGTTGTATGTACGCGAGGTAGTGAGGTTGCATGGTGTTCCAGTGAGCATTGTTTCGGATAGGGATTCTCGCTTCACATCCCACTTTTGGGGACATTTTCAGGAAGCCATGGGAACCCAGTTGAGTTTGAGCACCGCTTTCCATCCTCAGACAGATGGTCAGTCAGAGAGGACTATACAGACTCTGGAGGACATGTTGAGAGCATGTGTGCTAGACTATCGAGGCTCCTGGGATGATCATTTGCCACTAGCCGAGTTCGCCTACAACAACAGTTATCATTCGAGTATCGGGATAGCACCGTATGAGGCCTTGTATGGCCGTAGATGTCGTTCCCCTATTGGGTGGGAAGAAGTGGGTGACCGTAAGATTTTTGCTCCTGATATGGTTATACAGGCTTCTGAGGATGTCCGGTTGATAGTAGAGAGATTGAGGACAGCTCAGAGTCGACAGAAGAGTTATGCTGACAGGAGACGTAGGCCACTTGAGTTCACAGTTGGTGAGTCCGTGTTTCTGAAGGTTTCTCCTTCCAAGGGTATAGCGAGGTTTGGGAAGAGAGGTAAGTTGAGTCCTCGCTACATTGGACCCTTTGAGATACTTTATCGAGTGGGAGATAAGGCTTATAGGTTGGCATTGCCACCAGATTTGTCAGGCGTGCACAACGTCTTCCACATTTCGATGCTTAGGAAGTATCACCCGGATCCGGCACATGTGATTAGTTATGAGCCTTTGGAGCTCAGTGAGGACATGTCATATGTTGAGAGGCCGATTCGAATACTGGATAGGAAGGAGAAGGTTTTGAGATCGAAGAGTATCGGGTTAGTGAAGGTACTATGGCAGCATCACACTTCCGAGGAGGCTACTTGGGAGTTAGAGAGTTTGATGCGAGAGAAGCACCCCCAGTTGTTTGAGGATTGATTTGGTTCTAATTTGGAGGACCAAATTCTTTTAGTTGGGGAGGATTGTCAGACCCGAGTTTTTGATTTACGTATGTAGCTTGTACCTTATGATTCCTATGTGTACGAACTTTATATTTCGTAGTTGAATCATAAGAAGAGTATTTACTATCGTGCAATCGATTTATTGAGAATTAAAAATGCATGTAAGCTACATAACAGCAAGATAAGGGTTAAAGTGATTTTTGAGCAAGTAGAGGGGTAAGACGGTCAAATGACCAAAATTCGATATAAATCCGATGAGGAAATTTCATTAAAAATATGAAATCGAGAGATCTTGATCAATAACGAGGAAAATATTGAATTTCGAGTCCAATTGATCAAGATTTGAATTTAATTAATATTTTTGGAATTTTTATCTCGAAAAACGAGCCCAAAAATAGTGAAAAATATACCGAAAAAGTAAAATCGGACTGATAAATTCATTTACGGACTAAATGAATTTAACTGAAATTTTTGAGAATTTTTGGGATATTTTTGAAATTTTTATTATTATTTTAATGAATAAAATAATAATAAAAATTCTTTAAAAAAAAAAAAGGAAAATTGAAACAGAAATCTGGAGAGGAATTTCGAGGAGAGAGAAATAGAAGGAAGCCGACGCAAACCGAGGGAAGAAGAGCTTGCCGGACCAGTCACCTCCGGCGATCAGCGGCCAGGCACGCGACCGGAAAAGGAAGGCCGACACCGTGCGACACCCCCTGCCACCAGGACGCGCTCCACCGGTGCCGAAAAAGGGAGATCGACGGAGTTGAAGGCCGCGGAGAAGAGACGGGAATCCGGCGGCCACCGGCTGGAGTTGGCTCCGATCGAGGCCAACCGAGAGATCCCCTGTCCAAGACGCGTCGAACGGCGGCAGCGGCACGCCGGGAACCGGCCGGACGACGCCGGCATGGCTAAATCACCCCTGAACTGGTCGGCCGGTCCAGTGGAAAACTAACTGTGCTGAACCGGACCGGACCGGTTCAGCCAAGGAGAAAAGGGGAAAAAGAGGAAAAAAGGAAAGAAAAAGGAAAAGGAAAATTTTCGGGATTTCACCGGACTTCGGGTAAGTCGATACGAGGTCAAAAGTGACCAATTTAATTTCTGATAAATTTATTTAAATTATATTTAATCAGAAATTGACCCGGAGTTAAATATACGAAATTGTGCAGTTCGACGATTTATTTCCGAACGGAAGCCCGATCGAACTTCGATTCGCGCACCATCGCACAATCTCGGGTAAGTAAAGCTCATTTACGACAATTTATGTGATTTATGCGTATTTAAGCTTTAATTTATGCATTTCGGATTAAATTTTGGATTTAGTGAATTATATTCAGAAAATTGAATAAAATGTCGTAAATGATATACGGGCTATCCAAAGAGCTTGGAATAAAGCCCAATGGGTATTGATAGGCCCAATGAGTCGATAGACCTTGATGAACGGGCTTAATACGGATTAAGGCCCGATTAACGTGATTAAGGCCCATTAAGCGTAAAAGGGCCAATTTAAGTGAAATAAACTGTATTAAATGTGTAATACAGTAAGAAAAGTGTAATTAACTCAGTGAATGATTAAATGCAGTTCCAGAGTCATATTGAGAGTTGACCGAACTGCGAGATTAGACAGCACAGAGGAAGAGAGGTCACACGACGTGATCCGAGGTAGGGGACTCTTACAAGTAGCTAGAGATATCTGTGCATATTTTCGTTGGATTTTACATTCACTGAAATTGTTTGAGGGTCAGAGAAAATCTATAATAATTATAGGGACCCGATATGGGTAAATTACGATTTTGCCCCTAGTTAGGCAAAAAAGTGAAATTTTGGGAAAAGTGGTAAAAAGCATGGAAATGATGTTTTGAGTGGTTTTTACTGCTGTGTAGCAGAAGAGTAGGTGGATGAGCTAATGTTTTGAGGTCGATGTAAATTAAGCACACTTTATAGTGCTGATTTTAGTGATTTTTAACATCCCTATTTTTAAAGAGCCATCTACCGAATTATGTGGAAACAATCGTGCTAGAGCATAACTCGCACTTGATTTCAGATGTTTTTCACATACATTAGTGCTGGAGGTTGACTCGCACTACATTTATTTGACATGCATGATAGAGTATTAGAGCATTGCTCGTACTCAGTTTTTATGTGATTTGTGCATGATAGAGTGCTGGAGCGATTAGCTCGTACTCGAGTTTTACATGAGATGCATGACCTGGTGCTGGAGGTTCACTCGCACTAGTGTTGATATTTTGACATGCATATACAGTGTTTTGAGGCGGAGTGTTGATTGTGTGTCACACTCAAGACGCGCACTGTAATTTTTCATGATATACACACATGTTAGAAAACCGTGACGATTTCCTCCGTGTAGACTGAGTGTCACATTGTTGAGATGTTCTCACGTGGATTTAGAGACGTGGCATTGATTCCATAGTATGAGGGTTAAGACCTATGGCAGGCACCCCGACTATGATGTATTTCCATGGTATGAGAGGCTAAGACCTATGGCAGGCACCCCGACCATGATGTATGGGTCCACGGGTGTACGTTGTACCGTGCATGTGGCATGGAGTACATTGTACTGTGTTTTGTGTTGTGGAGTTGTGGAGGAGAGTTGTTGATAGCTGACGGTTGTGATGGACTGACCCCCCTCCCGTTACAGCAGTGATAACCCGCACACTGAGTACTGTGTTGCCTGAGATTTCACCACATGTTAGGATATGTACATAGTCCGGAGATACTCTCTAACAGTAAGATCCTTAAGCCCAACATCCTTAAGCCAGAATAGGCGGGGAGGCTCTGTTCGGCGGGGAGGCTCTCTTACATAGTCTAGAGAGATTGCATTTAGCCACTGAGTCTCGCAAGGTATATCACATGTATTTTATGATACGGGTAGACCTAAGGGATGGGTCGAAACCCAGTTTATTTGTGTTGTGATGAGAAATGCCATATTTACTGTGTTTTGAATGTAAATGGCATATTTTATATAAAGGCATTCTTAAATAATTTAATATGCACTGTTTTGCATGAATGCCTCTGATTGATAAACCAGCATGTGTTTAGTACATGGGATTTTAAATCTGTACTATATTATATATATTTTAAACATGCTTTTGAAATGAGAGAAGGAAAGGTAAAGCACTATTTTCAAGTAGATAGTATGGATGTCTACTTGCTTGCCTGATTTCCTTACTGAGCGCGTTGATAGCTCATCCCATTCATTTTCCCCCCATCTCTACAGATTCTCATCAGTAGATCGAGTCGGCCAGGGTATTGCATTCCTTTGATCCGCTGCCACTCCCCATCTAGCAAAAGGTATACACACGCGTACTCTTTTGTACCTGAACAATGTATAAACACAGTGATGTACACGTTTTAATATGGGGGATGTAATGATGTAATTATATTTAAGAATACGAATTTACTTATGATATAAATGTCATGTATGTATGATACGAAAAAGAATGGTAAGGTATGCATGGATGAGGAGACTAATGCCTATTCACAGCCCAACTGTTGAGGAGATAAAGGTAAGTAAAAAGCGAAAAATTTATTGTGGTTTTTGGTAAAGTCGCGTGTGGGAGGAGGGCGTGACATATCTACCCCATACCAAGAGTTTTTCCAAATTTCGTGAAGGAGAGCCTTCCTGCCGAACAGAGCCTCCCCGCCTAACAGAGCCTCCCTGCCTCCTCGGGCTTAAGGATGTTAGCTTAAGGATGTAGGGCTTAAGGGTCCTTTCCGTAAGAGAGCCTCCCCACCGAACAGAGTCTCCCCGCCTAACAGAGCCTCCCTGCCTCTTCGGGCTTAAGGATGTCAGCTTAAGGATGTAGGGCTTAAGGATCTTACCTTTACCATACCCATGTAGGAGAGCCTCCCTGCCTAACAGAGCCTCCCCGCCTCTTTGGGCTTAAGGATGTTGGCTTAAGGATCCCACCGTAAGAGAGCCTCCCCACCAAACAGAGCCTCCCCTCCTAACAGAGCCTCCCTGCCTCCTCGGGCTTAAGGATGTTAGCTTAAAGATGTAAGGTTTAAGGATCTTACCCACTTTCACAACCCTATACGAATCCCATTGTACAAGCTTGTGCGAGCAAAGCTCTAGCACGACTCATGCATCATGCATCTTCTCATAAAGAGGCGCGTACGAGCATAGCTCTAGTACGGTTATACTCATAAGATAACCATTCACAATCCACGTACGAGCAGAAGCTCCAGTACGGTTTATAAACATCATCACAATTCAATTTCAAAGTGCGAGCTAAGCTCAAGCACGTTTCACACAAGTGAAAACATAGAAATCTCGCGCGATGGAGGCTCTAACGCGAATTATATCACATACACGCGATAGGCGGCTTACATATATTCAAAACATCTCATAATATGCTTAGTGCCTCGTATGGGCTATTTCACAACATCATTCAAGTACTAGCCAGCCTATCCTTTTATTTGCTCAAATCAAAGCATTGTGTTTTGTAAAAGCATTCAAAACACATGATTTATACAATTATTAGCCTTACTATCCCTTTTTCATAACATCCACTTCAAATCCAAAACAACGCATATACCCATCATCTTTCACGAATACCATCAACATTTATTTGAGCAATCATGCATTTCATAAAAACACCCGATATTCACCCACAAGTTCAAAGTACGAGCAGCTACCTCTATATACTCACAAAATTCCCTTACCTGGAATCGCGATGCGTGATTCCACTTCCTTAAGCTGCTTACTCGTACGGTTCGGTTCGCCTTCAACGACCTCTTCGGGGACTGCACAAAATCGTATCCCGCATTATATTCGATCCATACAATGCAACCCTTTTGCTTGCTATAGTCAATTTAACCTATAGCCTCTATTAAAGCTTATTGGGTCTCGTTTCATTACTTTACCCATAACTCGAGTCTATGGATCTTCTGAGGCCTATTAACTTATTCAAAATCGATGTTAAATCGACATTAAGCTCATAGTGTTCATATTCCATGAATTCCCTCACTATGGCATTTTATCAATCATAAACATATCCATTTTCACAATTCCTCCAACTCACCAAGTAATTCCATCTAACCATCTAGAATCATAAACATTACCCCAATAACAACTTTAGCATGCCATAATTCATAAGCTCATTCAATCCCACATATCCTCACATTATACCCATTTTAGATTTCTAGGTCACACCACTTCCACTACATTCTTAGGTAGTTTATCCATCAATACTCATACCAATCAACTCCAAAATCAATTAAATAGCTAATGCATTTGGATTGGAGTGTTAGAATCTTGCCAATATGATTTCTCTTCTTGCTCCAATTGATAATGCCCTCAACTCCTTCAATTCCAAAAATGGGAAAATGCCCTCTCACTATGTTGTTCTCCTCTTTGATAGGAACAACTTTGCCTCTAATGATCTCTCTCTAAATCTCACTGAAAATGGCTGATTTTTAGAGAGGGAAAGTTGGGTTTTTGGGTTGAAAAATGGGAGGTTCCGAGATTTCCAGATTTTTAGCTCTCCTTATATAGAAATGACTTGAGGAGATCGATCTGGTCCAAGAGGAGATCGATCTGGTCCCTTAAAATCCCTCTTTTTCACGGCATTTTTAAGCCTGAGATCGATCTGTCGAAGCAATGAGATCGATCTGTTGAAGCATGAGATCGATCTGTCGAAGCATGAGATCGATCTGGTCCCAAACAGAGAGCTAAGGAGATCGATCTGGGTGCTTGGGGATCGATCTTTCCACTACAGAATGCTTGAGAGATCGATCTGGCTCCATTGGAGATCGATCTGCTCAATTCTTTCGCCCAAATAAGAGCATTTTGGCTCTTCCAGATCGATCTCTCATCCTAGGAGATCGATCTGGACCTCATGTTTTTCAGATTTCCTGTAGTTTCATTGCCGCAACTCATACCAACACACCCTCAATCTATTGCCATGGCCATTTCCTCATCCATCCACCTCTATAACTTGAAAATGGCATCCATTCATACCTTATGCACATTGAAACTTGTGTGCATTCATTGTATGTTCAAAGGTATGCTACATAAAACCAAATGGAAGCATAACTCCATTCCATTTTACCGCACTACTCATCTTGAGTCTCAATCACATCTATCACTTGCTAGAACACATTTCTCCGTATTCATACTCAATGAAACTTGTATGTACGTTACAATTTATATTACACATACATACATTGAATCCATGGACTTACATCAATCATACTTTACATCACAAGTCCATTCATATTATTTAATCCAAGTACACACATTACCCTTATACATATACGGGGTCTTACACGAAGAGTTTAGGGCGAGGACTGATAAGCCTAGGATTCCTCTCAATATTGCAGAGACCTCTCTGATTATTTTATATTTTTTAAAATTATTTGTGCTTAATTTCCTAATTAATTACTTAAATCCTTAATTTATTTTGTTAATTATCCTCTTTATTTAATTAAAATTCTCATGTTTGCAGATAAAATAAATCCAGATGAATTTTTAATATTTCAGTAGAAAATGGATCAAAATTTGGCTAAAATCAAGATTGGACCACACGAACAACACGAGCCATGCCACCTAGCACATCTAATTGGACACAAAGACAGGTGAGATGGAAATATCTTTTCAATGAGCCAATGGTGTGAAGACAAGTGGCCAAACAATGCCAACTCATCTAGGATGTATAAATTACAATTATACCCCTTGTGTGTGTATAAATAAGACATGGAAGCAATTGAAAAAACCATGTAATTTAGGAGTAGGAGTAGTGTAGGTAGAGTAGTTTTTAGAGTTATTTCCTTTCTAGTATTTATTTACTTTCCTGTTTGTTTTACTTTGCAATTTTCGTTAGCTTCCATTTACTTTTAATGTTCATTCCATGTTTATGCTTATCATCTTCTAGACTTGGATATTTTCTATTTCATAGCAACAATGTATCATTTCATCTTCTCGGTTATGTTAAATCTAGTCTTTTATTTTTCAAGTTTTATTTACAAAGCTTACTTCCTAATGTAGCTCTCGGTTACTCCTAATTCATTGCTTATGTTTCCTTTGTTTTACTTGAAAAACCAACATCTTTAGTTGCTCTCGAGTTGTTTTCTTTGTGCATTCGGTTCCTTACTTCTTCCCTCATATATGCTATTTGGTTTTGGTGCTTTAATGTGGGAAAACGCTAGGCATTCTTTCACATTTAAGCAATGTGGAACCATAGCATTAAAGAGCTGGAATGTAGTAAGCTGATGATGGTGAGTTTTCATGTTAATGAGCTACGAGTCTGAAAGTGTAACTTCCATTGTTGTTTAGTTTGTTTTATATTTATTCCCTCTCGATTTTAATCTCCTGTTTACTATGCCTTTTTTTGTTCTCTCTTTTCTGTATTTCTTTCTTAGTTGCAAGCATTCATGTCTCGATTCTTGATTACATTTAGAGTTTAGCTTCCATTTTTACTGCACTTGCTTACGTTCTTGAATCTATTTCATTTACTGCATTTTATTTTTGCTTTATTGTTGTTTGTTACTAGCTATTGGTTAGTGAAAAGGATGAGGTGAGCTTTCCGGTGTAAAGTCTTAAGAAGAAATTCATAGGAGCACAAGTTCACTCTTGGCTTCATTATCACCCTCTGTTACACTCTGTTTTAGAAGTTTCACGCTGTTCATTCGAATGCATGCTTTCATTGTGCTTTAATCTAGTAATTAGTTGTTGCAAGTTCATAGATGTGTGCAGGCATTATTACCGAACTGCTGTGATTGTTGTTGTTCATAGATGTGTAGGCTGTAGCTAACGGTTTGAAGGATTCATATTTTATGTTTAAGCTCGGGTCAAGCCTTATTTCATTTTCTGTTTTGTAATTTTTTGTTGTTATCATTTCTCCTAGCTACTTTTTTACACAGTCAAGGTCGAGTTTTTACTTCATTGTCATCTTACGGTTGCAATGGAGTTGTTTAGCTTTTCTAGGTTTTGAGCTGCCAAATAGCTTGTTCTTCACTGACTCAATCGGGATTCTCTTGAATGTATTCTATTCATGGACATTAGAGAGGCAGTGTAGGACAGCAGAGGATAAAGACGTTAGCCAGGGGTGGACGGGTAATGTGAGCAAGAATGGCCAAGGACAAACAGCAGCGGAAGTAGCACCTATTTACACCTGGACAGTAGCAGGAGCTGAGGACGTGTAGAGCATGTCTAGCATCTAGAAGCATGGGCAGAGAAGAACGAAGCACATGAAACCGAGGCAGCGTTGGTAAGAGTGTAGAGCAGGAAGTAAGCTGGATATGCTTGGCTAGAACCGAGAGCTAGCAGGCTGCGATTTGCACCAGATGAACATCCAAAAATGTACAATGTCGATAGCTAAAACTGTGAATGCCTGGAAATAAACATGAATTTGGAAAGATAATGAATAGTGCTAGCACATGCTCGGGACCACTTAATTGCCAAATTTGTTTAAGGCCCTGTTTGGCTACCTCTCTTTTGTTTAGCTTAATGTTTATTGCATTTTTATTATTTTTATTATGATCATTAGTTGTTAGTTTAGGATAGCTTTTAATTGATAATGGCAGGTTAAATCTAATGTATTAGTTTGTCAATTTAATTTTTTTTTTAATTTTTTTAGTTAGTAGTTAATTTTTATATTATATATTTAAGGACTTTATTTTAGTTTAGTATTTTATTAGTTGCATTTAGAGTTAATTTAGATTAATGTGCTTCATGCATTTTTAATTTAGTTTTTATTTTTATTAGATTTGAGGTTAGTTTAATTTGCAATTTTTATTAGTTTAATTACATGCATTTTTATTTTAAGTTTGTTTAAATTTTAGTTTAATTTTATTTCTTATTTTCATATTTGCATTTTTTTAATTGCTTTAATTAATTTTTAACTGTTTTAGTTATCTTTTGCAGGTTAATTGCTTTTAATTTCTTGGAGCTCTGTAAGTAACTTTTAGCTCGATTTTATTTTCTTTAGTTTATAGTTTTTATTATTTTCAGTATTTTTAATTTCAAACTTAGTAAACCACCAATAATCAAAACTTCATAATTTGTTAGGATATACTTAGGGTAAGATTAACCGGTAGTTAATTAGGCTAGTCAGCTTCTCTATGGGATAATAACTCGGGACTCAAATTCCATTATTACTTGTACGAACCGTGCACTTGCGGACAATAGCTTCAGGGCGTGTCACTCTCGAGGCATCAGACCAGATTCTAAGATCAGTAGAGATTGTGGTCGTCATCGTGAGGGTACTTGTTATCGTATGCTACGAGAATGTTTCAGATGTGGAGACATGGGTCACAAGGTTAAGGATTGCCCACAGCCTCAGAGGCCACACCTTTAGGAGCCTCCTCGACAACAGCCTTAGAGAAAGATTCCCTAGAGACGGAATATCGTCGATGATAAGGGTAGGAAGCCTGTCACAGAGGGATGTGTATTCATTATTGATAATGAGACTACAAACACTTCGTCTAAGGCTATTCGAGGTACACTTCTTATCTGTAAATATGAGGCTCATGTGTTATTTAACCCAAGATCTACACATTCTTTTATTTCGCCACACTTTGCATGTAAACTGCATTTTGAGTCTAAACCTCTAAATCATATCTTACATGTACGTACACCTATGTGTGAGTCTCAAAAGACTGACATGGTATGTAGAAAGTGTAAAATTAAGATAGGAGACATAGTAATGTCAGCAGATCTAGTCTTGCTAAATATGAGTGGCTTTGATGTGAAACTAGGCATGGATTGGCTAGCTGCCAATCATGTAAGTCTAGACTGCTATACTGAGACTATAACTTTCTCCCTACCTGAAAAATTCAGTGTATGTCTGACTGTTAAGGAATGAAATGTATGAAGTTTAGTGTAAGAAATTTTATGATATAATTATGATTTCCTAAAATTACTGATTAAATTATTGATGTGAAGGTTATATTGCACTCATCTCTGATATCAGTCGGGAATATTCGAGGATAGAGGATATACCAGTGGTATGTGAGTTTTCGGATGTGTTCCCAAATGAGTTGCCAGGCATACCACTGGAAAGAGAGCTGGAGTTCACTATTTATTTAGTGCCAGATACCCAGATGATCTTTAAACCTCCCTATCGGATAGCATTGGTTAAACTGGAAGAGCTAAGGAAACAGTTACAGGAGTTGTTCGGCCAGGGTTTCATCCGACCCAATGTGTCATGATTGGGAGCTCGATTTTATTTGTTAAGAGGAAAGATGGTAGTCTCAGATTGTGCATAGATTACAAACTACTGAATAAGACCACCATGAAGAACAAATATTCGCTGCAAAGAATAGATGATTTGTTTGATCAACTGAGAGAGACTTATGTCTTTTTTAAGATTAATTTGAGATAGGGCTATCGCCAGTTGAGGATCAAGAATGAGGATGTTTCAAAAACAACCTTCAAAACTAGATATGGCCATATGAATTTTTAATGATGCTCGTTGGTTTGATGAATTCCCCTACTGCTTTCAAGAACCTGGTGAATGAGTTATTCCAGGACTATCTAGATCAATTTGTGATAGTCTTCATCGATGACAATCTCATCTATTCTTAGTCCCGAGAGGAGCATGAGCAGCATTTAAAGATTGTGCTCTAGATACTCCAAGTTAGGCAATTGCATGGAAAGTTCAGTAAATGTGAGTTTTGGATGGACCAAATAGCTTTCTTTGATCACATTGTATCTAAGGACGGGGTGTCAGTTAATCTGTCCAAGATAGAGGCTGTACTTTAGTGGGAGAGACCGGGGATAGTTATAGAGATTAAGAGTTTTCTAGGACTAGCAAGGTATTATAGGAGGTTTGTTAAGGGATTCTCTAGAATTGCAGCTCCTTTGACTAAGCTTACACGTAAGGACGTCCCATTTGTATGGTCTGAGCAGTGTGAGCAGAGTTTTCAGGAGCTTAAATGGAGATTGATGACAGCACTCATTTTGACTATCCCAAGTGGATTTGGAGGCTTCACAGTGTATAATGATGCTTCCTATCAAGGTCTGGGGTGCGTAGTCTTGCAACATGGGAGAGTAGTCGCTTATGGTTCAAGTCAGCTTATAGACCATGAGCAGAACTACCCAACGCATGATTTGGAGTTAGCCGCTGTGGTATTTGTTTTGATGATATGATAACATTATCTGTATGGGGAAAAGTTTCAAATCTTCACTGATCATAAGAGTTTAAAGTACATCTTCGACTAGAAGGACCTTAATATAAGATAGAGACACTGAATGGAGCTCCTTAAGGACTACGATTGTGAGATTCTGTATCATCCAAGGAAGGCGAACATAGTTGTTGATGCCTTGGGTAGGAAGAGCATGGATTCTACTATGATGATCAGGGAATAGGATTTATTGGAACAGTTCGTCAAACTCAAGATCAAGATCGAGGAAGTGGAGGTCGAATTTATGGCTAACCTATAGATAGAGCCCAGTGTTTTGGATCAGGTCAGAGCAGAACAGAAAAATGATCAGAAGTCATGGGACATGGTTCACTAAGCTAAGCAAACCTCGCAGTCAGATTTGGTGGTCAGTGATGATGGGTTACTGAGGTTTAAGGGTCGTAATTGCGTTTTGAGCGATGATACCTTGAAGCAATAGTTTTTAAGGGAGTCCCACTGTTGCCGTTGCACCATGCACCCAGGCAGTACCAAGATGTACCGGGATCTACGTAAGGTGTATTGGTGGAGTGGTATGAAACGGGATGTGGCAAAATTTATGGCCAGATGTTTGGTGTGTCGGCAAGTTAAAGCTGAGCATTAGAAGCTTGAAGGTTTACTTAAGTCTTTACTCGTGCCTACATGAAAATGGGAGCATATCACCATGGACTTTATCATGGGATTATCGAGGACCTGAAGGGGTTACAATGTAATCTGGGTGATAATGGATGATTCACAAAGAGTGCCCATTTCTTACCATGAAGAGCACGGATTCCTTGAGTGTCGTGGCAGAGTTATATGTCAGAGAGGTAGCTCATTTGCATGGGGCCCCCGTGAGTATTACATCTTATAGAAATTTCAGGTCCACCTCCCAATTTTAAACCTATTTTTCAGGAAGCCATGGGATCTAAGTTGAATTTCAGTATCGCCTATCATCCTTAAACTGATGATCTGTCCGAGCGAAATACTCAGACCTTGAAGGATATGTTAAGCGCGTGTACATTGGACTTTAAGGGTTTATGGGATGATCACCTGCCCCTTGTCGAGTTTACCTATAACAATAGTTATAATGCTAGTATCGGTATGGCACCTTATGAGGCTCTGTATGAAAGATGGTGCAGATCCCTGATAGCTTAGGAAGAAGTGGGTGAGAGGAAAGTATTTCCTTTTGATCTTGTTGAGCAGACAGTTAAGGGCGTATAGATTATTTTTTACAGATTACGGGTTGCTCAGAGTCGACAGAAGAGTTATGTCGATGTGTGTAGATGGTCAATTGAGTTTCAGGTTGGAGATACTGTATTTCTTAAGGTGTCTCCAAGTAAAGGTATCTCCAAGTAAGGGTATCTACGCTTCGGTAAAAAAGAGACGTTGAG
Organism: Firmiana major; assembly: GCA_033439115.1. Taxonomy (NCBI): domain Eukaryota; kingdom Viridiplantae; phylum Streptophyta; class Magnoliopsida; order Malvales; family Malvaceae; genus Firmiana; species Firmiana major. The sequence continues at coordinate 39,319,108 of CM065909.1, forward strand.
TCTTCGTTTTATTGGTCCGTTTGAGGTATTAAAGAGAGTGGGAGATGTCGCCTACCAGTTAGCTTTACCCCCATAGCTTTTTGGCATTCACAATATCTTCCACGTCTTCATGTTGAGGAAGAATAATCCGGATCCCTCCCACATTATCGAGTACAAAGCTTTAGACATTTAGGGAGACATGAGCTATGTAGAAGAATCGATCCGAATCCTCGTCTAGAAAGAGAAGGTACTTCGGACGAAGATAACTCAACTAGTAAAGCTTCTTTGGTAGCATCACTTGACAGAAGAAGCAACTTGGGAACTAGAGAGATCCCGATGAAAGAGAAATACCCTTATTTATTTGACGGGCTAGATTGAATTTAGAGGACTAAATTCCTAAAAGGTGGGAACGAATGTGAAACCCAAATTTTTTCATACTACTATGTATGTTAAGATAAAATGAGAAGTCTAAGACTCGTGTTAATGTTCGTGTAAGGCCCAGAATGGTCAAGAAGCTCGTGACAGTGCCACGAAGCCCAAGGCACGCACTTCGAGGTAAAAACTTAAGTTTAAGTATTTCTCAAAAAGTACTACTTAAAGCATGTTTGATGATTAGAAAATGAAACTAAGGTGTTAGAAGTGAAGAAGTTAGTGAAACTCGGGTTTACACTAAACCGAGCAAATGGGCCTAGTAAGAGGAATAAATTTGGAATAAATTTTAAAAATTCATGAAAATTATTCTGAGACCATAGGAAATTAACATAAGGCATAATTGACATGGGGAATGAATATGGAGTGGAAATAATGAGAATAATTATAAGTACAATTTAGGTGAATAAAAAATAACATCGAAAATTGGATAATGTGTTTAACAAATCTGATGACAAAGCCTCTCCGAAAAGATGAATGGGATCATCTTTACTATACCTAACTAAACCTTACAAGCTTATTTCCTTTCATTCTCGGCAAACCGAAATAAAGTGAAGAAAACCTAGTTTGAAGATAAACAAGCCACAGTTAAAGGAGATTCATAAGGGAAAATTTATGGAAATTCGTAGAAAATTCATGGAAATCATGCGAGGAAGCCAAGCTAAGTATTTTATGAGACATTCTTGGTTACTTTGGCATAACCCAAGAGCAATGAGGCTTTAAGAAGCTTGCGTAATGGTTGTATAAGGTAATGTCACGCCCCGGAAACGTGAAAATATAGGCTAATTTTTCTTTTTCTTAATTTCTTAATTAAGTTGCATTCCCATCAGTGCCGATTCTTAACCTTTTTATTTTACGAAATTTCACCGGCATAACGGCGTATTTATGAACTTACCTCTCTGCAAAGTTTAAATCACAGTTTATATCCCACAGTAGTTGCTTTTAATCTTATTTCATAATTAATAGTGACTTTTGTAATACCCCTGAAAGTACATTTATTCTATAAATTGTACGTTTACAACTTTATATATATACTTACCTAGATTACGTCCCAAAATATTCTTTTCATCAATTGTCTATGCTATACATGATGTCTGGCAATCAAAGCAAAAGTATACCTTATCGTGTATAATAGATAGCCTTGGGAGAGTATCGAGTCCACCAACCTACTTCAATTACACGACAGACATAGATAGTGATCACTTCAAATAGTCTATAAGAGTAGAGAAAGGGGTGAACTCTTCAAGTCTAGTAAGACATGCGTTTAAGGCAATCTTAATATCAAAGCATATGAAAACATGATGCTTTTATATAAACATTAGTAAGCATATATATATATATTTATCGAAAATAGACTTATCTTAAAACAAGTAAATTGAACACATTTCGGATGACATAGTTCACTTGTCACAAAGTTTATTACTTTTCTTTCGAATTCGTACAGAGCATACACTGGAGACTAAGCAATTACACATAGCAAACATAATTCATGTTTTTATAAACTCAACCTCCGAAGAGGGAGACAAACAAATAGAGTACCGATAGCCATGGTAAGGGGGCTATAGACTAGATCAGGGTCGTACAACGCCCTACGCCACTAAGGATCAACAAACAATGCATAAAGTGGTGGATGATTAGGCACCGAGTGGCTACACATGTAAACCCCATAAACTTTTTTGATAGTTGGTTTTAAATGATATCAACTGGGAGTAAATTATGATTAATTATGGAAATTTAATTTAAACTATATTTTAATTCTGATATGGGAGACTCGGGTGAAGCGAATTAATTAAAATATTATAATTTGAAGATTAAATAATCATGAGGTGTAAAAGAAATTTTATGAGTTAAATTTAATATGTATATGTTCTTTCCGTACCAGATGATTACCAATAGTAGGTTGGTTATACCTTGAAAATAATACATGATGAAGTATTAAATAACTATCTAAAATCTATAAATAAATAAATAAATAAACAAATAAGTGAATAAATAAATAAATAAATAAATAAATAAATAAATAAATAAATAGATAAAATGAAATGAAATGAAATGATGTAGAAGTGTAATGATGGGATAGGGAATGGTGATGATGTAACATGAAAAAAAAAAAAAAAATGTCAAGTTGGTGGGAAATATGCCACCAACTATCACGTTTCCTCTGTTAAAAATAGAGGAAACGAAAATTGAATAGGAGAAGAGAAAAGAGAGAAAAGAAGAGAGAGCAGCGACCAGAGGGAGGCTGAATAGTCGGCGGCGGCATGAAAAAAGTTGAAGATCGGCGAAGGAAGAAATAGAGCAGCGACGCTGAATAGGGAAAGGGCCGAACTAGCTATATTTTGGCCACCTCAGGTGCAGTGCCCCCAAGCCTAAGCGTCTCGAGGCCCCGCGGACCTGCTGAAGGAGAAAATTGGTGAAAGACTGACCGTCGGAGCCGAAAACAGTAAGGTTTACCACTGAACCTATTCAGACCAGTTCAGTGAAAAGGTAGGCCAAACTGGTCCGAACTGGTTCATCCAGAAGAAAAAAAAAGGGAGAAAATTTAGAGATGCCTCAGTTTAACAATAAACTGGTAAGTGGCCAGATTTGACCGTTTCAATTTGTGAAAATTTATTAAATTTATGTTTGATCGAAATTTGACCCGGTTAAAATATATAAATGTGCAGCACGACAATAGGCGACGAACGAGAGCTTGATTTAACCTCGATTTACATGCAAGCATGAAAACTCGAGTAAGTGAATCTCACTTGCTATAATTTATATGATTAGACGGAATAAATTTAATTGCATAAGTCGCGGGTAATCCCACATAAATTTCTTTATTATTTAGAATTGAAAATCGATTATCATAAATGATCATGTGAACTTTCTAAACATGTAAGTGAACCGTACTTCCTACAACCAATATATTTATACGCATTAAAATTTAATTGCATGAGTTGCAGGGAAATCCCATATAAATTGTTTTATTTTCGAAAATTAAACGTTGGAAATTGTGAATGATTGTTTGAATTTTTCGAGGACGTATATGAACTTTTAGCATTGATTTGAAATAAGAAGAGTAATGAGTCAACTGGATTGGGAATATAGATTATTTTCTGCTATACTGGCTTGTGAGACCCCGTATATGTATAATGGTATATATGTACATAGAAATGTAAATAGAGTTGTACTATGAATTCATAAGTGAAGTATATGTGATGTAAGTCCATAAGTTAATGTACACACTTGTAATAAGAGTTGTAATTGTACATACAAGTTACATTATGTATGAATGTAAAGAAATGGACTTAAACATGTGGAGAATGTGAGTAGAATGGATTATGAGTAGTGTGGTAAAATGGAAGTAGAACTGCATAAGTTGTGCACTTCCATTTGGTTTATATCGTATACTTTTGGTTATACAAGGATTCCACACAAGTTTCAATAGGAATAAGGTATGTATGGATGTCATTGTCAAGCCTCAAAGATGAATGAATGAGAAAATGATCATGGTAGCAAATTAAGGATGTTTGAGTATGAGTTGCTGCAGAAGAACTGCAGAAAATCTAGAAACTATGAAGGGCAGATTAATCTCATGGGATGAGAGATCGATCTGGAAGAGCCAGAATGCTCTTATTTGGGTAATGGAATAGAGCAGATCGATCTCCTAAGCATTCTGTAATGAAAAAATCGATCCTCAAGCACCCAGATTGATCTCCTTAGCTCTCTGTTTGGGAGCAGATCAATCTCATGCTTCGACAGATCGATCTCATGCTTAAAATGCCGTGAAAATGAGGGATTTAAGGGGACCAGATCGATCTCCTCTTGGTGCAGATCGATCTCCTCAAGCTATTTCTATAAAAGAAGTGTTGAAAATCTAAAAATTTTGGGAAAAACACCATTCTTCTATTTTCAACCCAAAAACCTAACTTTCTCTCTCTAAAATCAGCTATTTTCAGTAAGATTTGAAAAGAGACCATTAGAGGCAAAGTTGTTCCTATCAAAGAGAAGAACAACATAGTTGGAAGGTATTTTCCCATTGTTGGTATTGAAGGAGCTAAAGGCATTGTCATTTGGAGCAAGAAGAGAAATCAGATTTGGTGAGATTCTAAAGTCCAACTATGGTACATTGTCTATTTAATTGATTTTGGCATTGTTTGGCATGAGTATGGATGGTTGGAAACTATCTAAAATGCATTGGAATGATTATGACCTAGAAATGGTCTAGTTTGAGAAAGTGGAATATATGGAGATTAATGATGAATGAGATATGTATAAGTTAATAATAGTGTTGTGGTATGATTTTAAGATGTTATTAGTGGATAAATTGTGAGATTTACCTAAAAGATGTAAAATGTGGATTAAGGCATTGGTAAAATGCATAAGTGAATTGTATTGACTAGTGAGGTCATTTATGGGTTAAAAACATTAACTCAATTGATTGGACGAATGAATCGCAGCTTTCGAGGATACGTCGGAGCGAATTCAGCCAAGAGCATGAGAAGCTAAGAGGAAAAGAGTCACACCAAGTAAATCGAGGTAAGGGAATTGTGTGAACTCTTAGAGATATCTGTGCGCAACTTGGGTGCATTAAATGCTTTGCTAGAATGCATGAGACATTAGGAAATGATGTTGGGTGATTGAAGGGAAAAAGTTGGGGTTTTGACAAAATGTGCATGAAAACAAAAGCATATTGCTTTAAAAATCATGTTTTATTGCTTTTTAGCAAATGATTGGTAGGTTGGCTGACATTGAAATGATTTGTAACAGAAATAAGTGTGTTTTGGTTTTGTTAACCATACTTTGCAAATTTTTGAGCCACCTACATGATTTCGTGAGTATGAAAGCGTGCTAGAGTATGATTCGCACGAGATTTGACGTGTTTTATACATATGAGTGCTAGAGGCACTAATTTTCACATGGATTTCATATTTGTTTTGGCATTGTGCTTAGAGTTTGTCTCGCACTAGATGCCCACCTTGCATGTTGCCGTGTTTGGAGCTTCGAGTAAACTAGGTGTCATATCGATTAAATAGGCTCACACGTGCATTGTTTTGACATGATTAATTAGTCGTGTTAGGAGCTTCGGGTTGACAAGAGGTCGTACCGATTAAATAGGCTCACACGTACGTTTGAGATGTGGTGTGATATGATGTGATGATTGGGTCCACGGAGTACGTTGTACCATGCATGTAGCATGAAATACATTGTACCGTGTTGAGTTTTGATGTGCCGTCTTCGGACGAGATCTGGTATGGACCGGTGGGTAGGATTTGACCCACCTCCCATGTGGAAGCAGATAGTGGTGATATCCCACACACCTGATCCGTGTAGCCGGTATCACAGGTTATGTACATAGGCCTTAAGGTTATTACCTGTTGTTGAATTGCCTATCTCACATGTCTATTGCTTTGAGAATAAATCCATGTTTGAAATGATTTGTGGGTCAGGAAAGTTCGAGGGTGGGTTGAGACCTGACCAGTGTTGGATTGATTTGTTAATAGTTTTTAAAGTGCACGGATGCATGATGTTTAATGCCATGCTTTATTGTGAAAATGCATGATGTTTAATGCCATGCTTTATTGTGAAAATGCATAATGGTTAATGCCATGCTATTTGAGAAAATGCATGATGGGTAATGCCATGCTTTTATTGTGAATTATGCATGATGATTTATACCATGCTTTGAGTTGAAATGTGCACTTGATTTTAATAGCATGAATGCTTTACATACCATTAACACAATCATACATTCATGTTTTAAGATAAATGATTAATTAAATGCTTTTGAGTATGGCATCACAATCACGTAGATAGTGCAGTATCTACCTGTTCACATGATTGCCTTACTGAGCGTGTGGTTTGCTCACCCCCCTTATTTTCCCCCCTCTACAGAGTGTTGAGTATAGATTGAGCGTGACTGGAGGCGTTTCCCTTGTGGTAATCCGCTCCATCCCATCGCTAAAGGTATACACATTTGGATTGTTTTGTATCTAAACTAGACATAGCACAGTAGTATTTTGTATGTAACTATTGGGGATGTAAAACAATGTAAACACATGTAACGACTCTGATATATATACATTTATACAAGTGTTTACTCATAAATAATGTTTAAATTGAATGGGTATGGTGGAATGAGTTAGACGTCGACACATAGCCCAACTATTGAGGAGAGTTGCTGTTTACGATTGAGGTAAGGACGAATGATAAATGATGCATGAAAATGCGAAAAATTTGTACTTATTTTGGCAAGTTGAGGGTCGTGACATGGCTGGGTAATGAGCAATTGTTACCTGATTTTATTGTAGAAATTTCATGAATTATCGTTGTTTCGAATTAAGACTTCTATGTTATCGAAAATGCAAATTTCGATTCGTTTTTATATATTTTTAAACGTCACAATGAATTTAGGACATTGAAAGCCTAGCATGGCGTTGTTTGGAAAATTTAAAAGTTTATACAGATTTTATCTGTATAATCTCATTTGAATTATTAGACTAATTGGAGCATAAGACTTATTTAGCTTATACTTATTGTTTTCGGATTTAAATATAAGTTGTTTTTTGTCTTGATTATGATATGACTTGGAAAAATATATTCAATTATTGAAGGTTTAACATTTATGGGCGTTCTAGTTAAGTTATTTCTGATAAAAGTATATGACGATAGTTTTAAGTTTTTTACTCTTATACGGGCAGTTTGGCTTACCTGACATGGCCGGGATAGGTTAAAATTTTGGTTAATCACTAAGATTGAAGACTTTCAGGATTGTGAACATAGGTAACACCCTAGTCTCCGGGATAATTTGTGCTCATTGATAGGTTGAAAGGGGAAAGTCTCTATCGAAATATAAGTGTGGATATCGGTTATAATTGTAAGACCCAATTATCGAACTTTGTTAATAAGCTATCAAAATATATGGTTTCTGAATCGTTTACAGACATAAGACTATGATACGAATTAACCTTTTGATACGGGATAGTATCAGACAGATTTAATTAAGTCCTAAAGCAAGAAGTAAATGATGTCCAAGGATTCCAAGTAATATAAGTATGCAATAGAACTATGTAAGCTATAGAGATAACTATATGTACACAAATTGACCAACTGTTATTAGATAAATACTACAGGATACTATCTATCATAATATCTTAGTTTGAGTTTAATAATAAAAGCTACCCTATACTATCCCTGCATGACAGATATCATGGTCTACATGTTACCTTTGTCTCAAAACGATACTTATGAATTCTTTTTAGAGCTTTTTAACTCGTATTATAACAAAACCGAGCTTATAATCAAACTTCATATACATAAAACTAATTCATAAAATCTATTTCTATAATTCAATTTACATTTTCCAAAACAATTCACATATGTCAAAAAACTACGCTCAGATAGCTCGAAAGGTGTCTTTTCCTTCAGTTTTTTGGTTTAAGTATGAATAGTGCTTTTTCAAATACCGAAAATGTATTTCATAAGTTCGAACACATTTCAAACATGTTTATATATTAAAAACAAGGAAATGGGAATACTAATACCACTTTAAATTGAATCCCTCACCTAATGAATCTTGAAACGGCACAAATTGTTGGGTGTCGGGTTTACCTTGTTTTGTGTGTCGATACCTCGAGCTATTCAAACTAGTTCCAAAATCATCAAATGATGCTTAATTTCATCTTAGTATGCTTAAACATACATCCACTTCCATAAACTTCACTAAATTTGACTGTTTTGTCCACTTTTCCTACTTTCTTGGTTTTACTGATTAAAGAGTCGATTTAGGCAATTTCGATAGCTTCTTTTCTCTTAAATTCAAATTTATAAACCTAAACTTATCCAAGTCTAAATTCAACACACTATAACTTGTCAAATTATCAAACTTTCATACTTTTGCAGTTCTCTACTAAACTGAGCTATAAACTGAACTTTTCGGTATTAAGCAATCATTCTACAACATCAAATTCAACCAAATTTCAGAATTTCCTTAACCTTCCATGGCTGGCAGAACCTATGCTTATCACTAGAAATTATTTTATCAATTTCTACTTTAGCCAAAATTAAGCAAATTCATTAAATATAAACATATATTAAACTCATCATCTTCCAATAACTTTACCTCGGGTTTGACCAAGTTTGACCCAAGATTCTTCCTCCAAAAATGATTCTCAGTGGTAGATAAATATGTATACTACTTAGAATCATTAAAAGCAAGCTCAAAAACCAATAAAAAACTCATAAATTCAAGTTTTCCTCTTACCCAAAAACAGGGCAGATTCTGCCCCTGTTCTTCTCTCTAGCTTTTCTCCTAACAAACGAGCTTTTTTATGGCTGGATTTTTTATATGTTATAGAGGACTAAGGAAGAAAGAGATCCTTTCTAAACAAAGTCTAAAAGTTTTCGAAAGGTGGCTGAAAAATTCGTACAGGTCTGGCTTATGGATGACATCAGCGACAATTTGGGAGGGTTGGTTCTCTCAAGTTCCAGCTGATTTCGGGGAGTTCTTTACCATTCCAAAAAGCGCATGAAGTTATCATTTATAATAAAGAAGATTGGGCTTAAAAGCCTTTTGGATGGGCTTCAAATTAGGCTTTTATGTTGGGCTAGTAGATGTTAGGCTTAGGCCTGCTAGCAGCCTTGTTTTTCTAAAATCTATAAAAATTATTTCTGGCCCAATTTCATCCAAATTTCCAATTCTCAAGTGTTACACTAAGTCTCTAGTATGTCTCATAAAACTTTAGGGCCTACTTTTTTAAGGAAAGTTCCCCAATTGAGCCCATTTTTTGCGATTTGGTCATTACCGATTGAATTGGCTTAAGGTTTTCGGTTTACTTTAAAAAATCATTTGATCACTGAAACCTCCTTATTTCTACTAATTCTTCATTGCCCAAGTCAAATATACCTTACTTTAATTTCTTATGGCCTCAGAATAATTTTTACAACCTTATAAAATTTATTCTGAATTTATTTCACTTACTAGGTCCAATTGCTCGGTTTAGTGCTAACTCAAGTTCCTATTAACTTTTTTACTTCCAATACCTTAGTTTCAACTCCTAACCACTAAAACATACTTAAACATGAAATCTTGATAAATATTTGAACTTAAAACCTTACCTTGGTTTTTGTGCCCCAAGCTTCGTGCCACTAACCGAGTGCTTGAGTTTTTCTAGGCCTGCATGATATTATTATGAGTATCTTAATTGCTTTCTAGTTTCCAAAAAAAATGAACGAAAAATTTTGGGTTTCACATTTCTCCTCACCTTTTAGGAACTTGGTTCCCCAAATTCATACAGGTCCATCGAACAATTGAGGGTACTTCTCTCTCATATGGCTCTCTAGCTCCCACTTAGCTTCTTCTATCGAGTGGTGTTGTAGAGAACCTTCACTAAAGGAATTGTCTTATATTGAAATACCTTTTATTTTCTGTCGAGAATCCGAATCGATTACTCAGTATAGCTCATATCTTCTTGTATGTCTAAAGGTTCATACTCTATATGTCACGACCCAAATTACCTAAAAATCAGAGTACATTTTTCGGTTTTTCATTTATTATTTAATTCTTACCTTTCTCTCATCGTGACCATCCTACAAACAGTTGGGCTATGATTCGGTGTTAGTCACCTCTCACCTATTTACCATTTCATTTCCATAATCACATTCACATATCAGAGTTTACTATCTTTTGACTTTAACTAAATACATATGCAATGGTATTTACATAACCTTACATCCCCGACATCATATCCATTTACAGTACTGTGCATTTACATGTTCAGATACAAAACCATACAAATGTGTATACCTGTCTCTCGATGGGAAACAGCAGATACCAAAAATGCAAATCTTCAGCCGCTCAATAACTATTGCGAGTGCTCTGAGAAGATGGGAAAATAAGGGGATGAGTAAACCACACGCTCAGTAAGATAATTATGCAAGTAAGTAGATAGCTCCACTATCTACATGCTCATAATGCCATCCCTTAAATCCATTTATTTTCATTAAAATCTCAAGCACAAAATCATGAATGCATCAATGACGTAGTTTATCAAAACTATTTGTGTATATAGAAATCATGTAATTCATGCATCAAAGGCATTTTATGTGACATCCTTAAATTATAATTAGCATGAAGTAAATCAAGATCATGCATTCTTTCATGTCATGTAAGACAAATCATGAATTTGAAATGAAAGCATGGAAAACATCATCATGCTACTGCATTCAAATCATTTCATTAAAACTGTAGTATAAACTAACCCTTCCGGGTCAATCATCTCATAAAACAATTCATTAAAATTCATTATAAAACTTCGGTTATAAAACCACCCTTCTTTCAGGGTCACATATCATAAAATCCTCTAAAACATATATTAGCATAGTAAAAAAAATCATAAAATTGGGGGCCTGACCCCTCCCTCGAGTCTACCCTGATCTATCGAGACCACAAGTTATATCATGTGAGACAAGTAGGTGACTATCAGTAACAACAAGGACTATGGCCATAACCTAGTGATCCCTGGCAACACAGTACCTACTGTGCGGGGTATCACACCTAAAACGGGAGGTGGGTTGGTCCTACCCACCAAAATAGCATAATTACAAGGGCAAGGCTTGCTGCCTCATGGCTAATGCCACTCCACTCCAACAATCCCCACGGTACAACGTACTCCGTGAACCTAAGCTCAGTCAGGGGTGCCTGCAATGGGTCTTATCCACCCATACCATCTCTGTCTCAGTATGCACGTGTGAGCATATCATCTCACTGTGACACACAGTCTACAGGAGGCTCCAACACAGCTATATGCATGTCATATAAATCCCTGTGCGAGTGAAGCTCTAGCACGGCTCTATGCATATTCATGATATCTGAAAACCTCGTGCGAGCGAAGCTCTAGCACGGTTTCATAAAAATTAGTAAAATCTGTGTACGAGTAGTACTCCAGTATATCTTTAAAATGAATTATAAATCCATATAAAACTTCGTGTGAGCAAGCTCCAGCACGGTGTTATGCATCAATAAATCAAATCTCGTGCGAGTTACACTCAAGCACGACTTTATGCATAAATAAATCAAATCTCGTGCGAGTTACACTCCAGCATAACTTTTATGCAATTATCTTATCAAAACAGGATGCGAGCTAAGCTCCAGCACCTATCATGCATGTCAAATCATTAAAACTAGTGTGAGCAAGCGCTCCAGCACCTTTTTATGCATATCAAGTCATAACAAATCAAAACATTCAAAACAGAGTGCGAGCTAAGCTCCAGCACCTCTCATGCATTTCACAATAATAAAAATCAGTGCGAGCAACCGCTCTAGCGCATTTCATGCATATGATGTCACACAAGACGGTCCGAGCAACCACTGAAGCACATTTTATGCACAATCACAAACTCAGATGTAGTGCAAGCTATGGGCCAGCACTATCTGTTTCCATATAAACTTGATGGTTGGCCTTTTTTCCAAATAATTTTCATTTAAATCTTAATAACACTTACGTAGTGTTATATTGTGAAATTTATGCAATTACTGGCCAATCTATCGTTTTGCTTTGCTTAAAACCACGAAAATCCTTTAAATCAAAAAATTCTTAAATCATGCATTCATGCATGTCATGCTTTCACCATCCTTAGGTGAACTTCCCTTAATATGGGTAAAATAGTCTTTACCTATTTTGAGTCCTTAAAATCTTTAAACCATTTTCTAGGACCTTTATACATAATTAATGTATACATACATATTCAGTGTATACAAAAGCTATTAAAATACGCGTAGCTACCTCTAGCTACTCACACATTTCCCTTACCTCATTTTTCTTTCCTTTTTTTCCTTTTCTTTTTGGCTGAACCAGTTCGGTCCGATTCAACCCAGTTCAGACCGGTTCGGTCTAGCCGATTCAGTCTGTTTCAAACAGTTCAGGGCTTTGCCGACCCGTTCTCCGTCGGCTTTCACCGCCAGCTGCTTCGCTAGGTCGTCCGATGCACGGATCTGTGGTCGGTTTCGTCCGAGGTGGTCGAAAAGTGGTCGGTCCGGCCTGTTCTCTCCTCACCGTTGGTACCATTTTTGTTTGGCTGCTGTTTTCGGCGCTGGCCGCTATTCTACCGACTGATTCAGCCGCTGATCGATCGATCTTGGCGTGGCGCACCTTCGACTGGCGGTGGTCGGGCCTGAATCGACGTCGGTCACCAAATTCTTTTTCTCCCTCTCTCAGCTCTCTTTCTCCTCTCTTTCACCGTCGGTCGCCAATTCCCTCTTCCACCTACCGATGCCAGCGAGGCTCGATTGGGCTGCCTCTCACCTGGGCTCGCCGCCGATCGCCAGTGCTTCATCGGACGGGTTTGGCTTCGGCTTCTCTGTTTGCATTTTCCAGTTTCGTGTTTTGTGAATTTTTTGTATTTTGTTTTTAATTATAATTTATTTTTATTTATTATTTATTTTTATTATTATTTTAATCAATTAAATATTATTATTTTCCAAAATATCCTAAAAAAATTTATATTTTATTCATTTAATCTTTAAATGAATTTATCGGTATTAATTCGTCTTTTCAGTATAACTTTCGATTATTCTCGGGATAATTTCCCAAGATGAAAATTCTAGTTTATTCTAATAAATTCATATCTTGATCAATTTAACCCGAAATTTAATTATTTCTTCGTTATTGATCAAGATTTCTCAATCTCATATTTTTAATTAAATTTTTTCTTCTCGAATTTATACCTGCTTTCGATCTTTTGACCATTTTGCCCTTGAACGTGTTCAGGAATACAATTTCAATCCTTCATTTGATTTTTTTCTCATTTGATGTCTTTAATAAAATCGGGTCTTACACTATAACATGAGAAGGTCCGGATGATACTTCTTCAACATAGAAACATGGACGACATCATATACCCTAGACAGCTGTGGGGATAAAGCAAGTCTGTATGTAACGTCTCTAAGTTTTTTCAATATTTTAAATGGACAAATAAAGCAAGGACTCAGCTTCCCTTTCTTTTCGAAGCACATGACACCCTTTATCGGAGACACTTTCACAAATACAAAGTCCCCAACCTGAAATTCTAGAGGACATCTTCGCACATCAGCATAACTCTTTTGTCTACTCTATACTGGCTCAATCTATCACAAATTAGTTGTACACCTTTAGCTGCTTGTTCAACAAGATCGGGAGCAAGTATATTCCTGTCACCCACTTCTTCCCACGCTACTGGGGATTTACACCTTCTGTCATATAGAGCTTCACATGGTGCCATTCCAATACTGGCATGGTAACTATTATTGTAGGTAAACTCTGCAAAAGGTAATTGATCATCTCATGAACCTTTAAACTCTAATGCACATGCCCTTAACATGTCCTATATGGTTCAAATACTCCGTTCAAACTGACCGTTGGTTTGAGGATGGTAAGCAGTGTTCAAATGTAACTGGGATCCCATAGCTTCCTGAAAATGAGTCCAAAATCTAGACATGAACCTAGAATCCCTATTAGATGTAATACTCACCAGAGCCCCACGCCATCGTGCAATCTGTTAAACATACAAGTTTTTCAAAGCATTAAGGGTATTTGTGCTCTTGATGGCAAGGAAATGAACACTCTTAGTCAGTCTGTCGACAATCACTCAAACTGCATCATAGCCCTTCTGGGTCCTCGGTAATCCCATAATAAAATCTATAGTAATATGCTCTCATTTCCATGTAGGCACTGGTAATGGCTTAAGCAGCCCTGTTGGCTTCTGGTGCTCAACCTTAATCTGCTGGCAGACTAAAACTCTAGCCAAAAGTTTACCACATCTCTCTTCATTCCATTCCATCAATACACCTTATGTAGGTAATGATACATCTTAGTACTTCTTGGGTGCATGGTGAATCAACAACAGTGGGACTCTCTCAAAATTCTTTGTCTCAGGGTATCATCATGTAGCATACAAAGACGGCCTGAAACCTTAGCAGTTCATCATTACTGACTGAGAAGTCTGATTGCGATCTCTCTTCAGCATGGCTAACCATATCCAATAACTTCTGATCATTTCTCTACCCTGACCTGATCTGATCCAAGATACTGGATTCAATCTGTAGGTTAGCCATAAACCCATCATCGATTTTATCAACACTGATATTGAACTCGGTTAAATGTCCAAATAAATCTCATTCTCTAATCATCATATAGGACACGACACCCTTTCTACTGAGAGCATCTGCTACCATATTCGTCTTACCCGAATGGTATAAAATCTCACAGTCATAATCTTTTAAGAGCTCTATCCATCTCCTCTGTCTCATATTGAGCTCCTTCTAATAAAAAATGTACTTAAGACTCTTATGGTCAGTGAAGATTTGGAATTTCTCACCGTATAGATAATATCGCCATATCTTCAGGGTAAAAACCATTGTAACTAATTCCAAATCATGAGTGGGATAGTTCCGTTCATGGTCCTTAAGCTGGCGAGAACCATAAACAAACACTCTACCATTCTGCATCAGTGTACAGCCTAAACCTTAGTGAGAAGCATCACTGTACACTGCTAAACCTCTTGATCCACTTGGAATGGTCAAGACTGGTGCATTAGTTAACCAATGCTTGAGCTCTTGGAAGCTCTGCTCACATTGATCAAACCATTCACATGGAACATCCTTATGTATCAATCTGGTCAATGGAGCTACAATCTGGGAAAACCCCTCAACAAATCCTCGTTAGTACCTTGATAATCCCAGTAAACTCCGAATCTCCGTCACTGCCTTGGGTCTCTCCCACTTTAGCACTACTTTAACCTTGGATGAATCAACAGAAACCCCGTCCTTAGATACAATGTGCCCGAGGAACGCAATCTGATCCAACTAAAATTCACACTTACTAAATTTCCTGTACAATTCCTTCTCACAAAAGATCTAGAGTATAATCCTCAAATGCTGCTCATGCTCCTCCTGAGACTTAGAATAAATTAAGATGTCATCAATAAAGACAATAATAAATCTGTCTAAATATTCCCAGAAGACATCATTCATCAAATTCAAAAAAGCAGAATGGGCATTAGTCAGTCTAAAGGGTATCACCGAAAACATAAAGTTCCCGTATCGGGTCCTGAAACCTGTCGTCGGTACATAAGCCTCCTTAATCCTTAATCGGTGATAGCCCGATCTTAAATCTATCTTAAAAAACACTGACTCCCCTCTCAATTGACCAAAAGATCATCTATCCTTGGCAGGGGATAGTTATTATTTATTGTCGCCCTGTTCAGAAGTTGATAATCTATACACAGACAGAGACTCTCATCCTTCTTTCTAACAAATAATACCGTAGCACCCCATGGAGACACACTCGGTCTAACAAACCCTTTATCAAGCAATTCTTGCAACTGCTTCTTCAGTTCTTCTAATTTGACCAGTGCCATTCGAGAAGGTGGCTTAGAGATAGGCTGAGTTTCGGCACCAAATCAATTGCAAACTCAATTTCTCTCTTTGGTGGTAAACCCAGCAATTCATCCGAAAAAACATCGAGAAACTTGCAAGCTATCAGAATGTCCTCAATACTTGGCGGTTCCCGACTATTATTAGAAATAAATGCAATATAACATTCACAAACATTTATGTCATCAAAAGTTTTCAACATATTGACATCTTATAACTTCATAGAATTTAATACCACACACTTCATTTCTTATTATTAAAGCATACATCAAATTTTTCAGGTAGAGAGAAGGTTACGGTCTTAGTGTAGCTATCTAGACTTACACGATTGGCAGCTAGCCAATCCATACCCAAAATCAAATCAAAACCATACATATTTAGTAAAACTAGATCTACTAACATTATCCTATCTCCTACCTTGATTTCACAATTTCTACACACCATATAAGTCATCTACAATTCATGCATGGGTATGCTTAAGCGCAACATGTGATATAGAGGCTCAAGTTCTATATGCAATTTATGTGCAAATTGTGAGGAAATAAAAGAGTGTGTGGAACCTCGGTCAAACAAAACATGTGCTTCATGATTACAGACAATTAGTATACCTCTAATAGTTTCAATGGAGGTGTCAGTTATCTCTTGTTGATGGGAAACACATGTCCCTGTGAGATAGGTTTCTTGCCCTTATCCGTGGTTGTGGCCCTCCTCTATGGAGCCTGTCTCTAAAAAGATTGTGCTTGACACTCTATTTGCCTTGGCTTCTCCCGAGGCTCGGTGGGTCTCATCTAGGGACAATCTTTAATATGGGGACCCATGACTCCACATTTAAAGCAGACACTCATGACCTAGTGGCAAGGCTAAACATGCAGCTTGCCATAGTTCTTGCACCACTGAAATCCAATCCCGAGGCCTCGAGTGGTGTCTGCATGACAATAGGGCTCTTGGGCTTACAAGCCCTTACTCAAGACTCGCTAATTTGCTATCTTTTGGGCTACCTCGATTCAAATTAGGATGCTTCTGCTCTTTTTCCTTTATCACTATCTCTACTTCTAAACTCAAATTCTAATTGAGTAACATCCAGACCTCTCTCAATTTCATGAGCCCGTCCAAGGGTAACCTTGAAATATGTGACCTAAAGTCTCAACAATCTATCATGGATCCTCGATCTCAAGCCTGTTAAGAATTTCTCGGTACGACGCTCGGGGTCCCTAACTATCTATGGGTCATACCTCATCAAGATAGTGAACTGGTTTTCGTACTCATCCACTATCATACTACCCTGAACCAAATTCAAAAATTTTGTCTGTATCTTCTTTCAAGCAGTGCAAGGAATATACTGGGTCCTGAATGCATCTTGAAAGACACCTTAAGAAATTTTCGACTGACTGTCCATTAAAACGGTTTGTTTATCTATCCACCAAAACTTGGTCTGGCCCCTCAATATATAGCTAGCCATAGCAACTCTCTATATAACCCAAATACTGAAAGGCAATCTCAATATCCAGTAACCATCCCTCGATCTTAATCGAATCGTTAACCCCTATAAACTCAGATGGGCTCATCCAAAGAAAGTCTCGTAGTCTTTGATTATCTTTGTCATCTTTAAGCTGTGGGACTGCAAGTGAAAGAACTGGGGCTGTTGGAGGAGCCTGTGGTAGAGGAGGTGGGGAGTAGGTACGATTGTAGTAGTACTGATACCAGAAGCATTTGCCCCGAACTGCTGGGCAAACATAGCGGTGAGTACACTTAATCTCCCTCTTATTCTTTACATGCCTTGTTCGAGCCTCATCATTGTGGTGTTAGGGCTTTCAAGCTGAGGGGGAGATGGTGGAAGGAGTTGTGCCTGCCTCCGTGAACTACCAAAACCACCACAAATTTTTCGCATTTTACTTACCTCTCCTTTTCTCATAACTTAACCCCAAACCGTTGGGCTGTGATTCGATATTAGTTACCTCAACCACATTCATTCCATAACATGCATACATGTCAACATAATTATCTATTGACTGTAAGTATTCTTTCCTTAAAAGTAAACTCGTATACATTAATTCAAATACTTGTACATATATATCCCCGACCGAACATTCGTTTACATAGCTGTACTTTTACATTGTTTAGTACAAAATGTTCGAACGTGTATACCTTTTGTAAGATGGATATGCAACGGCTAAAGGAATACCAATCCTCAGCCATGTCCAACTACTGTGAACGCTCTGTAGAGAGGGGAAAAAAGGGGGGTGAGCTCACAGCTCAGTAAGGAAATAAAGCAAGCAAGTAGATAACCACACTATCTACAAAATACAATGCTCATGCAACTAAATCATTTTGCTGTTCAATTCGCATCTAAAACATGTGTCTTTCTTGAAACATTTATGCAATATATACATATAGATACAAATCGTCTGTATGAACTGAAAACATGCTGGTTTAATAATCTCAGCAGTTTATGCAAAACATTGCATTTCTCATGTAATTAATATAAATCACATTTTATCATGCCATTTCAATTAAATCAAAACAATGATGGCATATTGTCATGTTAAAAATAAGGAAATCCAGGCCTCACCCATCCCTCGGGTTACCGTTTCATAATGCACAAGTCACATGTCTAAATTATAAAATCATGTGATAATTCAATCAATAAATCTCAAGTGAATGAAAAGAGATAGGCGACTATATGTTCCGAGATTATGATCATAACTCATTTTTCGTGATCCCTAGCTACACAGTACTCAGTGTGCGGGGTCTCACATTTGCTGTAACGGGAGGTGGGTTAAATCCTTAACCGTTAGCTCACAATTCAATATCATCGTGTACTCAAGGTACAACGTACTCCATGTGACATACACGGTACAAGATAGTCCATGGACCCAATCCTCATAGTCGGGGTGCCTGCCATAGGTTTTAGCCCTCATACCATGGGTAATATTTTTCCATAGCCCTTGACCATATCTCAAAATGTTACACGTGTAAGCATATAATCGGTGTGACACACAGTCTGCACAGGCTCCCAACACGGCAGCTTCATGCTGTCTCTTTCAAAACTGGTATGTGCGAGTAAACTCCGAACATGAACTCATGCATATGGTCATATAAATCTAGTACGGGCAATGCTCCCAGCACTATGACATGTAAAACTGAGTATGAGTAATGCTTCAATACTCTATCATGTATCAATCAATAAAACTAAGTATGAGCAATGCTCCAGTACTCTATCATGCACAAATCACATTAAAATCAAGTACGAGAATTTCTCAAGTACTATGTGATGCAATCTCATAAAATCTAGTGCAAGTATTACTCTAACACCAATGGTTTCACACAAACCCGATAGATGTCTTATTTAAATTGAAATTCACTCAATTAAATCAAATCGGCACTATAACATGCTATTTTCGCATATAACATGAAAACATTAGCCAATCTATCCATGCAACAACCAAAACTAGTCACAAATAATCTTCCTAAGCTTTTTACCCATATGAGGGGTAAAACCATAATTTTTACCTTATCGGTTCCTACCGAACTTTTCTATACTCTGAATTTCATATACAAGATAAATAAATCAAAATTCTATTCGAAATATGTGTAGCTACCTCTAGCTACTCACAAAATTCCCTTACCTCGGATCACATCACGTGACCTCACTTCCTCGATGCTGCTAAACCTCGCAGTCTGATCAGCTTCCAATATAATTTTTGAAGCTATTGATAACCATTCAGATCAATATACCTTAATATACTAAATTTCACTTGCATAAACCTAAAATCAATGCATTTAGTCTTATTACATCTCATTAGACCTTACTATTTCTTAAGTCCATTCCAACACATGTATTTCACAAAACTATCTTACAATAATATATACATGCTTAATGACCTCACTACATGCTCCAATCATCATTGAATCCATGCCTACTCAACTTTCTCATCATTTTCTCAATTCCAAGCCAAAATCTAGGTCATGGAGATTTTACATGTTCAAAGTGTTTTCAGCAACTCAAACATACACCAATCAACTCACCAAGACATCTATATTAACATATTTGAAGTTGGTGTATTGAATCTTACGTAGCTTGAATTTTCTTCTTTTTGCCAAATTGGGGGAAATTCACCTTGCTCTTTCAATCCAAGGTTTCAACTTCTAGTTTTCAACTATGTTGTTCTCCTCCTTACAAAGAATAACTTTGTTGAAACAAATCTCACTCAAAACTGATTGAAAGGGATGATTTTTGGAGTAGGAAAGTTAGGTTTTACTTTGGTTCAATGAAGGTTTGGTTGTTCTTAGGGAAATGAAGGTGCAGAGGCCCAATATATATAGAATTACCCTTGAAGATCGATCTCCTAAGCATGAGAGATCAATCTACCTTGTGTTTATTTCTTTAGAATTCGACTTTTTAAGTTAGGGGATTGATATGCTTTTTAGCATGAGATCTATCTGCTTCAAATAGAATCATATAGAGATCGATTTGGCCTTTGAGATGAGATCGATCTGTGCTATCCAGAACCCTTTAGAAATTGATCTACTTCAACCAGAACATATCGAAGATCGATCTGCTTTGAATGAGTGATCGATCTGCTCTTGTTGAGGGATTGACCTACTTCTTATAGAATGCTTGGCATTGCATTTTCAAGCCATGAGATCGATCTTCCTTGCTAATGAGATCATCTACTCCTCATCTGAGGCATTCTTGCTGCAGTTTTCCCGAAAAATCACTATTACATTCATATCTAATTTGGTTCACTACGCGTTTGCATTTCATACACATTAAAACATAAAAACATTCATTCCTTATAATGTATATCAAATGTGACTTGTACGTACATCATGAAATCATAAAGAGTACATATTATTTTACAGGCCTTATAGTGGATGACCGCATCTCTCGCTCATCATTTAGTGATCAGTTACTTGTGTGTAAACCAAATTTTTAGAAATAACTCTAACAGGTATACTCACTTTATAACTAGACAAGCATAGACAATTAGGATGTAATCTAACTTCAACTAGTCGATACTGACAGTACTAGACAACTTTGACTCTAATATCACATAAATTGTCATACGTCGGAAACATGGAAATATGGGCTAATTTTTTTTTTCTTAATTTCTTAATTAAGTTGCATTCCCATTAGTGTTGATTTTTAACCTTTTCATTTTACAAAATTTCACTAGTATAACGGCATATTTATGAACTTGCCTCCCTGCAAAGTTTAAAACACAGTTTATATCTCACAACAGTTGCTTTTACTCTTATTTCCTAATTAATAGTGACTTCTGTAATACCTTGAAAGTACCTTTATTCTATAATCTGTACGTTTACAACTTTACATACATATTTGTCTAGATTACATCCCAAAATATTCTTTACATCAATTGTCTATGCTATACAGGATGTCTAACAATAAAAGCAAAAGTATATCTTATCATGTACTGTAGATAGAATGGGGAGAGTATCGAATCCACCAACCTACTTCATTTACATGACACGCGTTGATAGTGATCACTTCAAATAGTCTGTAAGAGTAGAGAAAGGGGTAAGCTCTTTAAAGCCAATAAGACATACGTTTAAGGTAATAATATCAAAGCGTACGAAAACAAGATGTTTTTATCAAACACTAGTAAGCATATATATATTAATCAAAAATAGATTTATCTTAAAACAAGTAAATTGAACAATTTCGAATGACATAGTTCACTTGTCACAAATTTTATTACTTTTCTTTTGAATTCATACAGCACATACACTAGAGACTAGGTAATTACACATAGCAAACATAAGTCATGTTCATATAAAGTTAACCTCCGAAGAGGGAGACATACAAACAGAGTACCGATGGCCATGGTAAGGGGACTGTAGACTGGATCAGGGTCATACAGCACCCTACGCCACTAAGGATCAACAAACAATGGATAAAGTGGTAGACGATAAGGTACCGAGTTGCTACACACACCCGATGCGGTTAAATATGCCCCACAAAGGACTAAATATGCGCAGTGTGGCATAAGGCATCCACCACGAAGATTAAAACTCTACACGGGCCATGCATGATAGATATCATGTTCTACATGTTGCCTTAGTCTCAAAATGATACTTATGAATTCTTTTTCAGGCTTATTAACCCGCATAGTAACAAAACTGAGCTTATAATCAAACTTTATATACATAAAACTAATTCGTAAAACCCATTTTCATAATTCAATTTACATTTTCCAAAACATTTCACATATGTCAGAAAAATACGCTCGGAGCGCTCGGAAGCTATCTTTTCCTTCGATTTTTTGACTTAAGTATGAATAGTACTTTTTCAAATATCAGAAATGTATTTCATAAGTTTGAACAAATTTCAAACATGTTTATATATTAAAAATGAGGAAATGGGAATACTAATACCACTTTAAATTGCTTCCCTTACCTAACAAATCTTGAAACCGCATAAAATTATTGGGTGCCAAGTTTACCTCATTTTACGTGTCGGTAGCTCGAGCTATCCAAAATAGTTCCAAAATCATCAAATGATGCTTAATTTCATCTTAGTATGCTTAAACATACATCCACTTCCATAAACTTCACTAAATTTAACTGTTTTGTCCACTTTTTCCACTTTCTCGATTTTACTATTAAAAGGTTGGTTTAGGCAATTTCAATAGCTTCGTTTCTCTTAAATTCAAAATAAAAAACTTAACAACCTAAACACTTATCAAGTCTAAATTCAACACACTACAACTTGTCAAATTATCAGATTTTCATACTTTTATAGTTCTCTACTAAAATGAGCTATAAACTAAACTTTTCAGCATTAAACAATCATTTTATAATATCAAATTCAACCAAATTTTAGCAATTCCTTAACCTTCCATGGCTGGCCAAAACTATGCTTATCACTAGAAATTATTTTATGAATTTCTACTTTAGCCAAAATTAAGCAAATTCATCAAACATAAATATATATCAGACTCATCATCTTCTAACAACTTTAGCTCGGGTTTGACCAAGTTTGACCCAAGATTCTTCCTTCAAAAATGATTCTCCGCTATAGATAAACATGTATACTACTTATAAGCATAAACAAAACAAGCTAAAAAACCAATCAAAAACTCATAAATTCAAGTTTTCCTCTTACCCAGAAATAGGGCAGATTTTGCCCCTATTCTTCTCTCTAGTGTTTCACTTAGTGAAAAATCCTTTTTATGGCTGAATTTTTTATATGTTGTATAGGGCTTAGGAAGGAAGACTTGATATTTCTTGACCAAAGTCTAAAAGTGGTCGAAAGGTGGCTGAAAAATTCACATAAGTCTGGCCTATGGTTAACATCAGCGGCAACTTGGGAGGGTTAGTTCTCTCTGGTTCTAGCTGATTTCGGTGAGTTCTCTACCATTCCAGAAAGAGCATGAAGTTATCTTTTATATTGGAGAATATTGGGCTCAAAATCCTTCTGAATGGGCTTCAAATTGGGCTTTTATGTTGGGGAGCAGATGTTGGGCCTAGGCCTGCCAGCAGCCCTGTTTTTGTAAAATCCATAAAAATCATTTCTAACCCATTTTCATCCAAATTTTTACTTCTCAATGTTAGTCTCTAGTATGTCCCATAAAACTTTAGGACCCACTTATTTAAGGAAGTTCCCCGATTGAGCCCATTTTGTGCGATTTGGTCATTACCGATTGAATTGGCTTAAGGTTTTCGGTTGACATTAAAAATTCATTTATTTCACTTACTAGGTCCAATTACTCGGTTTAGTGCTAACTCAAGTTCCTACTACATTTTTCACTTCCAATACCTTAGTTTCAACTCCTAACCACCAAAACATACTTATACATGAAATCTTGAGAAATATTTGAACTTAAAACCTTACCTCAATTTTTATGCCCCGAGCTCCGTGCCACTAAACTGAGTACTTCGGTTGTTTTGGGCCTGCATGATATTATTTCGAGTACCTTATTTTCTTTCTAGTTTCCAAATAAATAGTAAAATGAAAAATTTTGGGTTTCACAGGTAAGGTTGATGATCTTTAGTATATTTTATCTTGAGGAAATAACAATTTAACTAGATTATTGGTGGCTTGAAAGGGAAGGTGACGCCAAGTTGAAACTTAGAATGGAGAAGAGAAGAAACTTTTGACCAAATTTTCTTGAGGTAAGGTAGTTTTGTTTTCTGTATTATTGAGGTTGACTATTAAGGAATATAGTTTGTTGATCAAATGTAATTATATTGGTGTTGTGGGACTTAAGAATGTGACAAGAAAATTTCTTGGTGAAAATTTTGCATAAGTGTTCTACTGATGACCTAGTTTTGAAATTTTGATATAATTAATCTATAAGAAAATAAATTTAGATACTTTTATGGTAAATATCTTTATAAGATAGCTTTAATTCAGATTTTGAATCACTGGATTCAAAGTTGTGTACCTAGAGAAATAGGTAAAATACTACAGGGCACTTTGCCCAAAAAATGTGGATTCTGGCTCCGACTTTGAAAGATTATAGAAAATAGCATAAACTAATTTAGGTTGTGCAGAAAGGGAAATGAGTAAGTGTTCACCCAGTTTTGGAATTTCATGAATTGGATATTTGTACAATTAAATAATAAGTGTATTTAAGTGGACAAAGGTCAGGAAAGTACCTGAAAGTGCTAAAACATAGAGTAAATTTGAGAATTTATTAGTAATGATCCACAAAGAGATAAATTATGAACCTTAGTTTTGAATAGGGAATTAAGGTAGGTTTCATATGAAATTTACAATTTGGAAATCGGATTCCAAATCTTTAATTAAGGCAAGTACAAGGCCATAAGGTTAGAATTTGCAAATGCTAAAAAAAAAAAATAAAACTATGAGATTTCACCTTGTGGCAATGAGTTAACTTGGTGCAGTTAATTATTGACACCATATAATGACAATTTATTGATCCATGTTCTTATCATTAGGCTCGGATTAGCTTTGGGAAGCTAGGCAAGACTCTCAGCCTAATGACAATTGGTGCACAATTGTTAAAATGCTTAATTAGTTCACAACAAGATCTTTTAATCATTTTTGGGACATTATCAAATCGTTATAGCTCTCAACTTTTTTGAGTTGCTAAGCAAATGTAATCATTTGGTTTGTAAAATGTTTGGAAGATATTGTTGGGTGTTTATTGAGCTTTAAACTTACAATGTAGCTGTATTGGTGGTGGAGAGCTACACTAGCTCTCGGATACTTGGTTTTCACCTCGTGGATTTTTATTGGCCAAGGCATTCGGCCAAGTGCATGGGAGAGTGTAAGTAGTTATACACTAACTAACCTAATATATTGTGCTTTCAAAAAATCTTGATTTAGGTAATTGAGGCTTTCGGTTTTATTACTTGCTTGATTGTTGTGGTCTCAGTGTTTTTTTTTTATTTGTGTGAATTGCATGTTTGTTTTATAATCTAATTTGGTATAATAAAATCATTTATAATGATTTTGAAATATCAGCATGTTTTATTATTTTTTTAAATAAGACTTACGTAGACATACCTGCTTATTAAATTAGCCTTTTACTTATTGATACATGATTTGGGACATTAAACTTGATTAAGAAGTGAGTTGTTCGAGGTGGCAAGGCCCCTTAGGGTACACCATGGTTGATTTAGACATAGTTCGAATCTTTATACCTAGCCAGAGTGGTAACTATTGGTGTCATCTGTCTCGTGTACCAATCGTCTATCATCATAGACAAGGCCCTATAGTGAGATAGGGATTTGGCACTTATAGCTATAGTGCAAGTGGATGTACCTAACATCGTGGATGCTTTTGTAGATTCAATGTGCTCTTTCATGATGTTATTTACATAATGTGATTGTTTAAAGGTCCCCTTGTTTTATACATGCTTTCGTTGGTATTATTGATTTTAAAGTATGAATTATTATATTATTCATACGAAAACTTTTACCTAGCCTGCAAGTTTGCTATCTATTTTTAGCATTGTTTTAAGCTTTTGTATAATCTCTTACTGGGCTTTCCCTAAAGTTCGCCCCTCTCTCTCCCTCCTCGTAGATTGAGCCTTGAGGACCCTGCTAACAGTCATGGGTTTTTGTACAGTCTCCGAGGTCTTTATTTGCAGTACCTTGAGGTACTTTTGCACACGGTGAATTCGACATATCTTGCACATTGTACACTAATATATTGTGAGACTTGTGAATTCTATGTACTTAAGCTATGAGGTTACAATGTGGGATTTATAATTTGGTGAATGTGATTGTGATATATCGATGTACATGCAAGTTCTAAATCTAATGAAGTATAAGAAGATAAAGTTTTTATGTCTTAAATGTGTATGGATTGAAATGTGGTCTATGGAGTAGATTATGGTGAGTTTTGCGTTGAGTTTCATACAAATTTATGCAGCAGGAGTGAAATTATAAAGGCCAGATCGAGCTCATGGAGAAGGAAGATTGATCCCATGACTCCAGAATGTAATGAGTATACAATAGCAGACAGGCAGATCAATCTCATAAGGGAGCAAATCGATCTCATGATGCCTCTGCCTAGCAATAATTGATCCTGTCACAAGGGCAGATCGATCTTCAATTGCCTCGGCCTGGAAGAGATCAATCCCTCTTAGAAAATAGATCGATCTCTATTTGGTTCTGTAAAGAATTAGATTGATCCCCACCCTCTACCAAATCGATCCTATAGTTGGTAATTGAGCAGTTGGAGTAGTTGAAACTAGGCAGAGATCGATCTCCCCATGATACCAGATCGATCTCTTGCCTGAAACCGAATCTTTCTCATCGGCAAACACCAACACTCACCATTTTTACCCAAACCAAGCTTTCTCTCTCTCTAAGATTCACCACATTTTGGATAGAGCAAGAAAAAGAGGTAAGAGGTAACGTTGGTACTCTTGGTAAAGAGAACAACATACTAGAAAAATCAAAGGGTGGTTTGAACAAAAAGGGAAGAGACGATCTTTCTACAAGTTGCTCAAGAGAAAACAAGCTAGGTGAGCTCACAAGACCCTTGTTTTTAAGTATTATCATTATATATATATATATATATTTAGTTGGAAATGTTTAAGTTAATGAGGGATCATGAGATAGGTAGGGTGTTGATAAAGATGTAGGAAGAGTTTTGAGGCAATGTATGTCTGTAAGATTTTGTATCTCGGATATAGTTTAGGGTGTATGGGTATAAATAGGATGAAAAGGGAAATGTTGAGTTGGAATGAGTAAGAGAAAGAAATAGCAATGAGAATGATGTATATTGACAATTTGATGGTGTTTGGACAACTCAAGAATTTGACACTGCAAACGAGGCTGATCCGAGACCCGAGGACATTGCACCACTCAGAGTGTAAGAGGTAAGGGAAATAAAATGTTTGTGCATGTGATTTTCTAAATTATGTAAACACCTTTTTAGCGTGGAAAAGGTTTGATAAACGAGCATGTTTATGAGAAATGAGTTGATTTGATGCTTTGATAAATGTGTGAGTGTTTTGCCAGTTTGAGCTCGATTTTGTTGAATTTTGTGTTATTGTGAACACAATGTGTTATAACAGACATGAGTTTTCTTCGAGATAACCACTATAAGCTTTATGTGAAGGCAAAATGATTTTTATACAATAATAGCATATTTTACTGAGACTAAGGCTTGTCATGAGATGCATATCGATACTCCACTTGATAGCGTTGAGTGGCCTTGCTCTGGTAGCATGTAAGACTGGGCCTTGCTCTAGTAGCATGTAAGACTGATGCCTCCGTTCTGGTAACGTAAGATGACCCTGCTCTGGTAGCGATGAGTGGCCTTGCTTTGATAGCATGTAAGACCGAGCCTTACTTTGATAGCATGTAAAACCGAGGTTGTACGACTCTAATCAAGTCTACAACGATATCATGGTCATGGATAGATGTCGACATTTTCCCTCTTTTGAGGATGCCCTCCTTAAGGATGATTGATGTGATGTGATGTGCTTATGACATTGTTTTTATCTGAGTTTTATCAACTATTTTGATAAATGACGTATTTTATAACTGATTTCTATCACGTATTGAGATTTGATGTTATGAAGAATTGTGATTTTTATCACGTGATTTATGCTGATGCAAACTGATGCCATTATTGTTATCACTATTTCCATAAATGTTTTACATGCTCGAATACTTCTATCATGTTTTTACATACCCAAATAACGAGTTGTGATGTGATGATGATTTTATAAATCTCCTTTATCCTCCTTACTGAGCTTTTTGAAAGCTCACCCTTTTTCCTCCCCCCTCCAGATTTCTTGCAGTGAGCGAGCTAGAGCCTGCCACATACGTGATATAGGCTGGTGGACAAGATCTCCCCAGTCTATCACTTGTACACGCACAAGGTATAAATTTAGTTCATTCTGTATCCAGACAATGATGTAATACATACATTTGTGTTAAGTATTTTTGGGATGTAATTAGGATAATATGAAGAAAATGAATTGAGTTATGTGGGCTGGCCCTTTTTAGATATTATGTATTTGATTTTATGAAATAGAAATTGTGTGATCTTAAGGATAATGATTTGTTATGAACGTAAGTGATTAAATGAAACTGTACAGGAATCCAACCCGAGTAAGAGGTTTAATGTAAGAAAATTTTAAATTAGCCCTATTTTCCGCGCTTCCGGGCTGTCACATATATAGCTTGGGATGTAAATTGATGTTTGACAGTTGGTCTTTTGAGATTGGTGTTACTGTATATACTGTTATAGCTTGTATTATGTATATTTTAGAGGTCATGAATAACCATTTACTTGTGTACGCTTGAAAATTTTGGATTGACGTTGGGATATAGAAAATGTTTACCTTTGCAAGTGTTTTATCTAGGAAAATATCTATTGTAAAGGAGGATATTTTCAATTCGTTTTATAGAAATTTTGTGAGATGTATTGGTTGGTTTATTTAATTTCTTTGGGGATTAAGCATACACGATATTATAGGACCTGGATGCAATTATTTATGGTCATGTTAGTCAAAAGAAATTAAATCATGTAAGTGGCCTAGACATACACATGCAAGCGTTGAAGGAAAGTTGAAAAAAAATTGGCCCAAATTTTTGCAGTTTCTGCAAAGGTACGAAAACCGAATGTGACAATCATGCATCGAGTCTTGATATTCTTGTGATGATCAATAAGATTGCAATCATTCCTCCTATGATTTCTCTTCAACCAATTTGAATTTCAAATGTTAAAGGAATTTTAAAACAAGCCTAAAAAATAAAAAAAAATAAATAAAAAGGATTAAAAAATAAGTGAGATGTTTGGTTTAAAAACCTGAAAAGGCGACTTAAACTAAAAAGATGTCTGAAAATCCTAAAAAGGTGATAAAGAAAATTACATAATGTCACGACCACCCGTGACTTACCAAAATGACCACAAATATTTCGCATTTTACTTACCTTTCGTTCTGTCATAATTCAATCCACCACAAGGTTGGGTTGTGATTCGATATCAGTCACCCCATTCATATTCATTCTCATAAGTGATTTACATATTTAAATTTCAAATACACATAAGTATACATATACATTCCCAACAGTACATTTGTTTATACAACTGTGCTTTTACATTGTTCAGTACAAAAAGTAGCAAATGTGTATACCTCTTATATGATGGGTGTGCAGCGGATCTAGGAATACTAGTCCTCAACCGTGCTCAACTACTGTAGATGCTCTGTAGAGAGGGGGAAACAAAAAGGGGGTGAGCTCATAGCTCAGTAAGGAAATAAGACAAGCAAGTAGATAACCACACTATTTACAAAATATAATGCTCGTGCCCTAAAATCATTTCCTTATGATTCACATCTAAAACATGTATCTTTCTGCGCATATTTATGAAAATATATATATTCGTATAGATACAAATCATGCTAGTTTCATCACTTCAGCAATTCATGCAAAACGTTGCATTTATCATGTAATAAATATAAATCACATTTTATTATGCCATTTCAATTAAATCAAAACAATAATGACATCGTTATGTTAAAAACATGGAAATTCGGGCCTCACCCATCCCTCGAGTTACCCATATCACACACACAAGGTCACATGTCGAGGCTCAACCTATCCCTCGGGTCTACCTAATTTATAAATTCATGTGACGATTCAATCAAGAAAATAAGGTAAACTGAAGTGAGATAGGCGACTACATGTTTCGAGATTATGATCATAACACATTTTTCGTGATCCCAGGCTACACGAATCTCGATTTGTAGGGCCTCACATTTGCTGTAATGAGAGGTGGGTCAAATCCTCAACTGTCAACTCACAACTCTATATCATCGTACACACACAGTACAACGTACTCCGTGTGACATACATGGTACAAAGTACTTCATGGACCTAATCCTCATAGTTAGGGTGCCTGCCATAGGTCTTAGCCCTCATACCATTGATAATAGTTTCGATACCCCTCGACCATATCTCAAAATGCACGTGCAAGCATATAATCTGTCACGACCCAAATTAACTAAAAATCAGAGTAAATTTTTAGCTTTTTCATTTATTATTTAATTCTTACCTTTCTCTCATCGTGACCATCCTACAACACAGTTGGGCTATGATTCAGTGTTAGTCACCTCTCACCTATTTACCATTTCATTTCCATAATCACATTCATATATCAGAGTTTACTATCATTTGACTTTGATTAAACACTTACACATTGGTATTTATAACTCTACATCCCCGACATCATATCCATTTACAGTACTGTGCATTACATATTTAGATACAAAACTCTACAAATGTGTATACCTGTCTCTCGATGGGAAGCAGTGGATACTAAGCGTGCAAGTCCTCAGCCGCTTACTAATTTCTGTGAGTGCTCTAAAAAGATGGGAAAATAAGAGGGTGAGCAAACCACATGCTCAGTAAGGCAATTATGCAAGTAAGTAGATAGCTCCACTATCTACATGCTCATAATGCCATGCCCTTAAAATCCATTTCTTTTCATTAAAATCATCAAGCACAAAGTCATGCAAACATCAATGACTTAGTTTATAAAACTGTTCATGCATATATAAATCATACTACTTATGCATCATAGCATTTTATATGACATCATTAAATCATAATAAGCATGAATTTAATCAAGATCATGCAGTCATTCATGTCATGTAAGACAAATCATGGATTTCAAAAGAAAGTATGGAAAACATCATCATGCTACTGCATTTAAATCAATTCATTAAAACTGTAGTAAAACTAACCCTTCCTGGTCAATCATCTCATAAAACAATTAATTTAAAATTCATTATAAAACTTTGGTTATAAAACCACTCTTCTTTCAGGGTCACAAATCATAAAATCATCAAATCGGGGGCCTGACCCCTCCTTCGGGTCTGCCCTGGTCTAACAGACCACAAGTTATATCATGTGAGACAAACAGCTGATTATATCAGTAACATCGAGGACTATGGCCATATCCTAGTGATCCCTGGCAACACGGTACCTAATATGCGGGGTATCACACCTGAAACGGGAGGTGGGTCGTCCTACCCGCCAGAACAGTATAACACCAGGATTGCGAGGGCAAGGCTTATTGCCTCGTGGCTAATGCCACTCCACTCCAACAATCCCCACGGTACAGCGTACTCTGCGTGACATACACTATACATCGTACTCCGTGAACCCAAGCTCAATCAGGGGTGCCTGTAATAGGTCTTATCCACCCATATCATCTCTTTCTCAGTATGCACGTGTGAGCATATCATCTCACTGTGACACACAGTCTACAGGAGGCTCCAACACGGTTATATGCATGTAATATAAATCCTTATGTGAACGAAGCTCTAGCACGGCTCCATGCATAGTCATGATATCAAAAAACCTCGTGCGAGCGAAGCTCTAGCACGGTTTCATAAAAATCAGTAAAATCTGCATACAAGCAGCGCTCCAGTACGACTTAAACTGATTATAAATTCAAGTAAAATCCACGTACGAGCAATGCTCTAGTACGGATATGTATCAAAACTCAGTGAAAACCTCATATAAGAAAAACTCCAATACAGCTTTCAAATGAATTATAGAAACAATATAAAACTTTGTGCGAGCAGTGCTCCAGCACAAATGAATGCTCAGGTAAATTAAATCTCATGCGAGTTACACTCCAGCATGTCTTTATACATAATTAAATCAAATCTCGTGCGAGTTACACTCCAGCACGGCTTTATGCAATATCAAATCAAAACAGGATGCAAGCTAAGCTCCAGCATCTCTCATGCATGCCAAATCATTAAAACTAGTACGAGCAATCGCTCCAGCACCATTTTATGCATACCACGTCAAAACAAATCAAAACATATCAAAAATCAGAGTAAATTTTTCGCTTTTTCATTTATTAACCACTAACACCGACTCATATCAGGCCAACTTAAGCTCTGATACCATTAACCTGTCACGACCCAAATTACCTAAAAATCAGAGTAAATTTTTCGCTTTTTCATTTATTATTTAATTCTTACCTTTCTCTCATCGTAACCATCCTACAACACCGTTTGGCTATGATTCGGTGTTAGTCACCTCTCACCTATTTACCATTTCATTTCCATAATCACATTTATATATTAGAGTTTACTATCATTTGACTTTGATTAAACACTTACACATTGGTATTTATAACTCTACATCCCCGATATCATATCCATTTACAGTACTGTGCATTACATATTTAGATATAAAACTCTACAAATGTGTATACCTGTCTCTCGATGGGAAGCAGCGGATATGAAGCGTGCAAGTCCTCAGCCGCTTACTAATTTCTGTGAGTGCTCTAAAAAGATGGGAAAATAAGGGGGTGAGCAAACCACACGCTCAGTAAGGCAATTATGCAAGTAAGTAGATAGCTCCACTATCTACATGCTCATGATGCCATGCCCTTAAAATCCATTTCTTTTCATTAAAATCATCAAGCACAAAGTCATGCAAACATCAATGACTTAGTTTATAAAACTGTTCGTGCATATATAAATCATACTACTTATGCATCATAGCATTTTATGTGACATCATTAAATCATAATAAGCATGAATTTAATCAAGATCATGCAGTCTTTCATGTCATGTAAGACAAATCATGAATTTCAAATGAAAGCATGGAAAACATCATCATGTTACTGCATTTAAATCAATTCATTAAAACTGCAGTAAAACTAACCCTTCTGGGTCAATCATATCATAAAACAATTCATTTAAAATTCATTATAAAACTTTGATTATAAAATCACCCTTCTTTCAGGGTCACAAATCATAAATTCATGAAATCATAAAATCGTCAAATCGGGGGCCTGACCCCTCCTTCGGGTCTACCCTGGTCTAACAGACCAAAAGTTATATCATGTGAGACAAACATCTGATTATATCATTAACATCGAGGACTATGGCCATATCCTAGTGATCCCTGGCAACACGGTAACTAGAGTGCGGGGTATCACACCTAAAACGGGAGGTGGGTCGTCCTACCCGTCAGAACAGCATAACACCAGGATTACGAGGGTAAGGCTTACTGCCTCGTGGCTAATGCCACTCCACTCCAACAATCCCCACGGTACAGCGTACTCCGCGTGACATACACGATACAACGTACTCCATGAACCCAAGCTCAATCAGGGGTGCCTGTAATAGGTATTATCCACCCATATCGTCTCTGTCTCAGTATGCACGTGTGAGCATATCATCTCACTGTGACACACAGTCTACAGGAGGCTCCAACACGGCTATATGCATGTAATATAAATCCTTGTGCGAACGAAGCTCTAGCACGGCTCCATGCATATTCATGATATCAGAAAACCTCGTGCGAGCGAAGCTCTAGCACGGTTTCATAAAAATCAGTAAAATCTGCGTACAAGCAGCGCTCCAGTATGACTTAAACTGATTATAAATTCAAGTAAAATCCATGTACGAGCAATGCTCTAGTACGGATATGTATCAAAACTCAGTGAAAACCTCATACAAGAAAAACTCCAGTACGACTTTCAAATGAATTATAGAAACAATATAAAACTTTGTGTGAGCAGTGCTCCAACACAAATGAATGCTCAAGTAAATCAAATCTCGTGCGAGTTACACTCCAGCACGGCTTTATACATAATTAAATCAAATCTCGTGCGAGTTACACTCCAGGACGGCTTTATGCAATATCAAATCAAAACAGGATGCGAGCTAAGCTCCAGCATCTCTCATACATGTCAAATCATTAAAACTAGTGCGAGCAATCGCTCCAGCACCATTTTATGCATACCACGTCAAAAAAAATCAAAACATGTCAAAACAGAGTGCAAGATAGGCTCCAGCAGCTCTCATGCATATCAAATCATAAAATCAGTGTGAGCAACCGCTCTAGCACATTTTATGCATATGATGTCACACAAATCGGTGCAAGCAACCGCTCAAGCACATTTATGCACATTCACAAACGCAGATATAGTGCGAACTACTTGTCGGCACTATCTGTTTCCATATAAACTTGATAGTTGGCCTATTTTCCAAAGAAATTTCCATTTAAATACAAATAACACTTTACTTAGTGTTATTATGTGAAATTCATGCAATTACTGGCCAATCTATCGATTTGCTATGATTAAAACCAATAAAATCCTTAAACCATAAATTTCCTTAAATCATGCATTTCATGCATGTCATGCTTTCACCATCCTTAGGTGAACTTCCCTCAATAGGGGTAAAATAGTCTTTTCACCTATTTCGATCCTTAAAATCATTTAAACCATTTTTAGGATCATTATACAATATCAATGTATACATACATATTCAGTGTATAGAAAAGCTATAAAAATACGCGTATCTATCTCTAGCTACTCATATAATTCCCTTACCTCATTTTTTGTACAGTCTGACCTTTTCCACTGATGACTCATCACGCAGTCCGTTTGCTCCAAATCCAATCTCCGGAACTACGGATACATATTCATCAGGTCAAATACAATCCAACTAATTATATTTCATATTTTCTGGGCTTAATTTAAATCATTAGGCCCGTTTACCCATATTGGGCCCGATTATACCATAATGGGCCTTAATCGGCTTTAAGCCCATTTACCTCACTTTATCGAGGCCTATTGGGCTCATTTGGCCCATCAGTATTTATTTAGCCTCGTTCTAAATTCTCGAAGAGCTCAATTAATTGTTTACGACAATTTATCTCTAATTTCAGAATTTAATTCATTTAATACGAAAATTAAATCCGTAATTTATGCGATAAATACCAATTACGCATAACGATGTAAAATTGTAGTAAATAAGGGTTACTTACCCGTGATTCCATGATAGTACGTAAATCAAGGCTATCTCGAGCTCTCGTTTGACGCCAATTGTCGAGCTACACAATTTAAATATTTTTTCGGGTAAACTTTCAGTCGGATTTTAATCAAATTAAATATTCCTAAATTTAAATCGATCAATTCGACCGCTTACCGACTTACCCGAAGCTCGATTGCATCACTGAAATTTTCTCCAATTTTTCCTCTTTTTCATTTTCCCTTTTTCTTCCTTTTTTCCTTCTCTTTTTGGCTGAACTAGTCCAGTCCGGTTCAACCCAGTTCAGACCACCGGTTCACTCCGGTTCGGCCTGTTCAGTGGCTCGACGGCCGGTTCTCCGCCTGTTTTCACCGCCAGTGGTTCCGCTGGGTCGTGCGCATCTCGGATCTGCCATCGATTTCGCTCGAGGTGGCCGAAAAGTGGTCGGTCCGGCCCTACTCCTTTCCGCCGTCGGTGGCTTCTCCTTTTCTCGTCGTTTCAAGCGCTAGCCGCCGCCTCACCGGTCGTTTCAGTCGCCGTTCAGTCGGTCTCCGAGTGGGCTACCTTCGGCTCTCGGTGGTCAGGCCCAGATCAGCGCCGGCCACTGGATTTTCTTCTCCCTCTCTCGGTTTTGTTTCTCCTCTTTCGCCATCGTTTTCTCCCACCGTTCGTGCTTCCTTCGGTCGCTGGTGGTCCTCACGGGGTCAGCTTCCTTCATCGACCCTCGCCTGGGGTCACCGCCGATCGTTTCGTCGATGGCAGAGGTCGACTTTCGATCGTTTTCTGCTTCTCTTCTATTTTGCGTTTTACAATTTCATTTTTTTAAATTAATTTATTATTTTATTTTATTATTATTTTATTTTTAATAATATTTTAAAATATTATTAAAATCCAAAAATATCTAAAAAAAACTATTTTATTCATTTAATCCGTAAATGAATTTCTCAGTCCGATTTTACCTTTTCGGTATATTTTTCGATTATTTCAGGATTATTTTTCAAAGTGAAAATGTCGATTAATTCCTAGAAATTCATACCTTGATCAATTTAACCCGAAATTTAATTATTTCTTCGTTATTGATCAAGATTTCTCATTCTCATATTTTTAATTAAATTTTTTTATCCCGATTAATATCGAATTTTGGTCTTTTGATCGTTTTGCCCTTGCGCGTTTTCGGGAATACCATTTAAATCCTTTTGCATTTTTAAATGCACTCGAAAATATCGGGTCTTACATAATCGATGCGACACACAGTCTGGACAGGCTCCCAGCATGGCTGTTTTATGCTATCTTTTTCAAAATCGATACGTGCGACTAAACTCCTAACACGACCTCATGCATAAGTCACATAAATCTAGTGCGAGCAATGCTTCCAGCACTATGTCATGTAAAACTAAGTATGAGCAATGCTACAAGTACTCTATCATGCATCAATCAATAAAACTGAGTACGAGTAACGCTCTAGTACTCTATCATGCTCAAATCGCATTAAAATCAAGTACGAGAAATACTCAAGTACTATGAAATGCATATCATGTAAAATCTAGTGCGAGTATCACTCCAACACTAATAAATGTGGCAAGCATATAAAATACAGTTTGAGCTGTGCTCCAGTACGATTTGTTTTCACACAAATCAATAGACGGCTTAATTCAAATGAATTCACTCAATTAAATCAAATCAACACTCAATGTGTTGTTTTTCGTATATAACATGAAAACATCAATCAATCTATCCATGCAACTATCAAACAACATTTAAAATAGTCGAAAACATGCTTTCTAAGCTTTTTGCGACCTTTCCCAAAAGTTAACATTTTGACTAACTAGGGGTAAAATTATAATTTGCCACTATCGGGTTGCTATAAATATTATTCACTTTCTCTAACCCTCATACATTTCAAGTGAATGTAAAAGCATATGAAAATACGTACAGATATCTCTAACTACCTGCAATAGTCCCTTACCTCAAATCACGTCAAGTGACCTCACTTCCTCGGTGCTGCTTAATCTCGCAGTTCGATCAGCTCTTAATGTAAACTTTGGAGCTACATATAACCATTCATCTAGTTAATTATACTTTTCCTACTGCATTTCACATTTAATACAGTCTATTTCACTTAATGGGCCCGTTTTACTCTTAATGGGCCAACATTATCTTAAACCCATTTTCCATTTTACTATTCATTTCAGTTAGGCCTATTGGGCATGTGGGGCCTACCAACTCTTATTGGGCTTATCTGAGGCCCATAACACCTCATTGGGTCGAAACAAATTGGGCTTGGCCCATTGGACCTCTCGACCACATGCCTTGGCCGAGAGTCATGCATGCCTAGCCATGTCGTCGGTCATGTCGGGCATCACGCCAACCTTGGCCATTTCATTAGCCATTTACTTAGGCATTTTCACAAACACTTGGTTGGCAATGGTCTTAAGCCTTTCCTATAGTTTATGTTGGCATTTTATCAAACACCTTATATGCCAACATTGAACAACAACCCATATGAACAAATTGATTAAAACTAACTATGTCATAATGATGTATACATGCATATTAACCTATACATGTCTTAAAATCACATGGGTATTCATCAATTTATCATTACCCATTTTCAAAAATCACATGTTCATAATGATTTCATGTGTTTCAATGCTTAAAATATATACCAATCAACTTAGAATAATTCATACATTAACATATATGAATTTGGAAGCTTGAAATTATACTTAACTGGTAGTTTCCTTTTTGGCCGAAACATTGATGCTTCTCGAGTTGCTCACTTTGGCTCCTTGATAGCCAATTCCAACATATGTTAATCCTCTCTCAATTTGGAACAACTTTCATAAAGATTACAGGTTCCAAATATGCCTTTATCTTAGTGATTTTTAGTGAGAGAAAGCTTGAAAACTATTTGGTGATGGTGTTTCCTTGTGTAGCCGAGAATGAAAGGATGAGGGAAGACAAGTGTTGGCTGATTTTATAAGTCAAAGACTTAGTCATTAAGCCTAAAATTCAGCCACCTTAATTGACTTTTAATGGGTTAAGGTTAAGGTTATCAAATTGGATTTTGCAACCATTGTTTAGGTGATGGTTACCAATTTGAATTTTGCTACCTTTTATTAATGGTTTTTAACTTATACTAATGGGCTTTCTGTTTGGGCTTTTCTTTTGGGCTTTTGGGCTGAAAAACTTTTCTACCAATTGGGCCTTCAATTGTCTTCATATTGGGCCTACGAAATGGCCCAACAATTTGGCCCATTGGGCTTTCCAAATTCGGCCCACACTTGTTATACCTTAATGGGCTTTAAGAAATTCGACTTTGGCCCATTGCGTTTTTACCCATTTAATTTAATCTGGAATTCGATTAAATTAATTTTCCTTACTTCAGGAGATGAATATCTTGTATTCTAACCAAAAATATTTTACCCTAATTTTTTCTCCATACTTAGGTTGTCAGACCCGAGTTTTCGATTTACGTATGTAGCTTGTACCTTATGATTCCTATGTGTACGAACACCTTATTTCATAGTTGAATCATAAGAAGAGTATTTATTAACATGCAATCGACTATTTAAGAAATTAAAAATGCATGTAAGCTACATAAAAGCGAGATAAGGGTTAAAGTGATTTTCGAGCAAGTACAGGGGTAAAACGGTCAAATGACCAAATTTCGGTATAAATCCGACTAGGAAATTTCATAAAAAATATGAAATTGAGAAATCTTGATCAATAACGGATTGAATTTCGAGTCCAATTGATCAAGATATGAATTTATTTAATATTTTTGGAATTTTTATCTCGAAAAATGAGCCCGAAAATAGTGGAAAAATATACCGAAAGGCAAAATCGGACTGATAAATTCATTTACAGACTAAATGAATTTAATAGGAATTTTTGGGATATTTTGGGATATTTTAGGATTTTTAAGATTATTTTAAGGATTAAAATAATATTAAAAATATATTATAAAAAAACAACAAAACAAAATAGAAAAAAAAACGAAAATCAGAAACGAATTGAAAATTGAAACACGGGGAGAGAGAGAGCGACAAACCGACGAAGAAGAGAAACCACCGGACTAGCCACCACCGGCGACCCCAGCGGCCAGCGAACGACCGAAAAAGGAAGAGGAGAGCCCCACGACCTCCCAGTCACCGGTAACGCGCTCCACCGACGTCGGAAAGGGGAGATCGGCGAGGCTAAAGCCGCGAAAGGAAAGAAGGATTTTGGCGGCCACCGACGGTGCTAGGCTTCGATCGAGCCCAGCCGAACGATCTCTAGGCTATGGCTCACCGAACGACGACAGCAGCTCCCAGAGAACCGGCCGGATGACGCCGGCACGGCAAAATTATCCCTGAACCGATCGGCGGTTCAGGGGAGAACCTTCTAAACTGAATCGGACCGGACCGGTTCAGCCAAGGAGAAAAGGGGAAAAAGAGGAAAAAGAGAGAAAAAGGAAAAATGAAAATTTTTGGGATTGCACCGGACTTCGGGTAAGTCGATACGAGGTCAAAAGTGACCAATTTAATTTCTGATAAATTTATTTAAATTATATTTAATCAGAAATTGACCCGGAGTTAAATATACGAAATTGTGCAGTTCGACGATTAATTCCGAACAGAAGCCCGATCGAACTTCGATTCACGCACCATCGTACAATCTCGGGTAAGTAAAGCTCATTTACGACAAATTATGTGATTTATGCATATTTAAGATTTAATCTACGCATTTCGGATTAAATTTCAGATTTAGTGAATTATATTCAAAAAATTGAATAAAATGTCGTAAATGATATACGGGCTATCCAAAGAGTTTGGAATAAAGTCCAATGGGTATTGATAAGCCCAATGAGTCGATAGACCCTGATGAACGGGCTTAATACGGATTAAGGCCCAATTAAAGTGTTTAAGGCCCATTAAGAGTAAACGAGCCCATTTAAGTGAAATGAACTATATTAAATGTGTAATATAGTAGGAAAAGTGTAATTAACTCAGTGAATGGTTAAATGCAACTCCAGAGTCATATTAAAAGTTGACCGAACTGCCAGATTAGAGTAACACAGAGGAACAGAGGTCACACTACGTGATCCGAGGTAGGGGACTCTTACAAGTAGCTAGAGATATCTGTTCATATTTTCGTTGGATTTTACATTCACTGAAATTGTTTGAGGGTCAGAGAAAATCAATAATATTATAGGGACCCGATATGGGTAAATTATGATTTTGCCCCTAGTTAGGCAAAAAGTGAAATTTTATGAAAAGTTCCAAAAAGCATGGAAATGATGTTTTGAGTGGTTTTTCCTGCTGTGTAGCAGAAGAGTAGGTGGATGGGCTAATGTTTTGAGGTCATTGTAAACTAAACACACTTTATAGTGCTGATTTTAATGATTTTAAACATCCCTATTTTTAAAAAGCCATCTACCGAATTATGTGGAAACAATCATGCTGGAGCATAACTCGCACTTGATTTCAGATGTTTTTCACATACATAAGTGCTAGAGGTTTACTCACACTGCATTTATTTGTCATGCATTATAGAGTACTGGAGCATTGCTCGTACTCAGTTTTATGTGATTTGTGCATGATAGAGTGCTGGAGCGATTAGCTCGTGCTCGAGTTTTACATGAGATGCATGACAAAGTGCTGGAGCGTTGCTCGCACTCGATTTTTCATGATTTGTACATGACATCGTACTTAAGCGATTTGCTCGTACTTGATTTGTAATGAGAACTATGCATGACCTAGTGCTAGAGGTTTACTCGCACTAGTGTTGATACTTTGACATGCATATACAGTGTTTTGAGACGGAGCGTTAACTGTATGTCACACTCAATACCCGCACTGTAGTTTTTCGTGATATATAAATACATGTTAGAAAATCGTGACGATTTCTTCTGTGTAGACTGAGTGTCACACTGTTGAGATGTTATCACGTGGATTTAGAGACGTGGCATTGATTCCATAGTATAAGGGCTAAGACCTATGGCAGGCACCCCGACTATGATGTATTTCCATGGTATGAGAGGCTAAGACCTATGGTAGGCACCCCGACCATGATGTATGGGTCCACGGGTGTACGTTTTACCATGCATGTGGCATGGAGTACATTGTACCGTGTTTTATGTTGTGGAGTTGTGGAGGAGAGTGTTGATAGCTGGCGGTTGTGATGGACTGACCCCCCACCCGTTACAGCAGTGATTGCCCCGCACACCGAGTACTGTGTTGCCTGGGATCACCATTGTTAGGATATGGCCATAGTCCGAAGATGCTCTCTTACGGTAAGATCCTTAAGCCCAACATCCTTAAGCCAGAGTGGGCGGGGAGGCTCTCTTACATAGTCCGGAGAGATTGCATTTAGCCACTAAGTCTCGCATGATATATCACATGTGTTTTATGATACGGGTAGACCTGAGGGATGGATCGAAACCCGATTTGTTTGTGTTGTGATGAGAAATGCCATATTTACTGTGTTTTGAATGTAAATGGCATATTTTATATAAAGGCATTCTTAAATGATTAAATATGCACTGTTTTGCATGAATGCCTCTGATTGATAAACCAGCATGTGTTTAGTACATGGGATTTTAAATCTGTACTATATTATATATATTTTAAACATGCTTTTGAATTGAGAGAAGGAAAGGCAAAGAACTATTTTAAGTAGATAGTATGGATGTCTACTTGCTTGCCTGATTTCCTTACTAAGCGCGTTGATAGCTCATCTCATTCATTTTCCCCT
This sequence comes from Firmiana major, assembly GCA_033439115.1. Classification (NCBI taxonomy): domain Eukaryota; kingdom Viridiplantae; phylum Streptophyta; class Magnoliopsida; order Malvales; family Malvaceae; genus Firmiana; species Firmiana major. The sequence continues at coordinate 39,360,892 of CM065909.1, forward strand.
ATCTCTACAGATTCTCGTCAGTAGATCGAGTCGGCCAGGGTATTGCATTCCTTTGATCTGCTGCCACTCCCCATCTAGAGAAAGGTATACACATGCGGACTCTTTTGTATCTGAACAATGCATAAACATAGTGATGTACATGGTTAATTTCTAGCCATGGTTAGTCAACTATGGTCAAAGTCAACTTTTCTTGACCACGTTTGACTTTTTCTTAAAATTTTGAAAGTGTCATATCTTATAGTTCACACTCTCATCTTTATGTTTTAGTCGTTTCTGGGAAGTGAATATGCCTAAAACACCTTGAACGGACCATTCCAGACTCGTTTAGCCCATTTTTGGCATTAACTCTACCTCTATGTGTTCGGGACCAAATCAAACTAACTTTCCTTCATAAGCTCTCTATAGTTTCACTTTATAAGTTCTTATCTTCAATCAGAATGATTCAATTCCATTCGGTTTAGCCCGTGGCTCTTATAACTCTTATTTGGCTTTTATGTAGCTTATATTGATGACGACTACGCCCACTCTAAGTGACTTAGACATGTATCTGCAAGTGCACGGGTCGTACAAGTAACAATGTGATTTGAGTCCCAGATTATCGTTCCACAGAGAATCTAATTAGCCTAATTAAGTACCGGTTAATCTTACCCTAAGTATATCCTAGTAAATTATGAATTTTCAGTGGGTGATCACAAGGTTAAAATTAAAAAGTACTGAAAACAATTATAAAATAAAGAAAATAACACAGAGCTAAAATTACTTACAAAGCTCCAAGCAGTTAAAAGCAAATATCTACAAAAGATAATTAAAACCGTTAAAGTTAATTAATGCAAATAAACTAGATTGCAAATAAGAAATAAAATTAACTTGAATAAAATTAGACAATAAAAATAAAATGTGCATGCAATTAATCTAATTATGAAAATGCATTTTAAACTAACTTAATTCTAATGAAATAAAATTCTAAAAATAAAATTTCTAAATATAATTATAAATCTAAATGCCTAAAATAGTGATTCTAAATTAATCCTAACTATAACTAAATACTAACTTAACAATAAAATCTAAATAATGCATGAGAAACATTTTTGGATTTTTCAATTTAAAATTTAAAAATGCAAAAAATGATTTTATCCTTAATTTAATTTTAAATGCAACACCTAACATTAAAATAAAAATTAACTATTAGCATAATTAAATCTAAGTTTTGAACTAACAAGCAAAGAAAATATAACTAACATGCAAATTAATTTAAAACTCTAATTTTTAAGCTAACAAATAATATTAAAAAAAATATATAAAGAATGCATGAAAAATGGATTGTGTGACCGAAATGAAATGCCAAACATGGCCTTGGATAACTTTCCAGCCAGCCTGATGAACCCGTGCACTGTACCGTGCACATTCCTGCCTATTCTGCTCCAGGTGATGTCCTGCTCCTATTGCTGGTTCTGTCTGCTCAGTTGTTCATTGTCTGGCTAGACCTGCCCAGCTCCCAGCAGCACAGCACCCCTTGCTTCACCTGTACCAGCAACACTTTCCCGAGCAGAATCGGTTACCACGTCCTACTGTTCTGCTTCGCATATCTCAGCTGCTGTCCTGCACTGCAACATCCAGGTGCTGTCCTTTACTACAGTTGTTCATGTTGCACATTCCCTTGGCCAGACTGCCCAGCTCTCAGCTAGTCATGCACCTCAACTATTATGCAGCTACTCTGCAGTACCATGTTTCATGCAGCAGACTGACCAACCCAGCAACTATCGTCACAGCAATGCTTCTTTAACTTGTCCAACCTTCGGCAACCACTCCCACCTATCAACAACAATGTTAAGCAATATGACAGTCAATCAACGGCAACCAAAACAGCAAGTAAACTTAGAAGATTGCATAGTAACAAGATAAACTAAAATGAAAAGTAATGTAAACAATAAAACAGAGCAAAACAGAGGTGAATTGTGAATGCTGCCCACTGCAACAATGGATTCCTGCTGGTGTTCTGTACCATAAAGAAGTAATCCTTCCAACATAAACCATCCAGCGAGCAAAGTAGGAACAACAAGAAGATGCTGAAATGAGATAAAATGCAGAGCAAGTGAAATGCAACTAGATGCAAAAATCGGAAGCTAACACTTTAAATGCAGTAAGAGGGAATTGAATATAATGCTATAAATGGAAGTGAACAGTAATAGAGAAACACATAGTACTAATATGTCTTCAGCTTAAAGCAGAAAAGGCATGAATAAAATCAATAGCTGAATATTAAATCGAAACAACAAGCATCCATGAATAGAGAAGTGGGAAAGCTACAGTGGTCTCGAGTGCTTCAGTTTCTGCTACCATCGTGGTTCCACCATGCCTTTGATGTGGAAACAATGCTCAGCATTAAATCCACATCAAAACACCAGAACAATTATGGAAGTAGTGAAAGAAGCTTCATCACCTGAATGAGCAAAAAAATAAAAAGAAAAATAAGCAACCCGAGAACTTAGACAAAAATAATAAGTAAAAAAATGAAAGAAAATGCAAACCGAGAGCTTAGGAAAATAAAAATGAAAACTTTTCATTAAACTTAAACATTGAAGCAATCAGTGAAAAGAATTTTGCAAAATCGAGAAGAAAATAGAAATGGTTACTATTCATAAACTAACGTGAAAGCTTAAAAAAGAAAAGAAAGAAAACTTTAACCTTAAAAAAAAACTAAAACTACTTTACCCTAGGCTACACTACTTCTACCCTAAATTACTTCTACCCTAAAAACTACTTTTTATTCTACCCTACCTACTTCTACCCTAAATTACTTGGTTTTTCAATTGCTCATCATGTTCTATTTATACACAAATTTGGGGGTACAATGGTAATTTTCAATCCTAGATGAGTTGGCATTGTTTGGCCACTTGTTTTCATTCCATTCATTGCAGAGTAGATATTTCCACATCACTTGTCTCTTTGTCCACTTGGATGTGCGACGCGGCCTGGCGTGTGTCTTCCATGAGGTGGACACGGTGTTTGTCGATCTTATCTTTTCCAGGCAAATAAAATACGAACACCTGGCATCACACGTGTCCAGACGAATGCTGACTCAGACAGTGAATTAGAAGTGGTCCAGTCTCCTTTTAGCCCATTTTCAGTCCGTTTTTTTACTTAAACGACTGAGTTTCATCCAGATTTAATTTACCTATACACAAGAGAATTTTAATTAAATTGAGGGGATAATTAATAAAATAATATGGGAATTAAAATAATTAATTAAGAAATTAAGCACAAATAATTCTATTTTAATAGAATTATCATATATGCATTTCTATTCATCACTTGCAATTATATTGTAGTAAATACTCTTCTTATGATTCAACTATAATAATAAAGTGTCCGTACACACCTAAGAATCATAAGGAACAAGCTATATAAAAATTTTGGTCCTCCAAATTAGGACCAAGTCAATCATTGAACAGCTGGGGGTGCTTCTCTCGCATCAAACTTTCTAACTCCCAATTGGCCTCCTCGAAAGTGTGATGCTGCCAGAGAACTTTTACTAACCCGATAGTTTTTGACCTTAAGACTTTCTCCTTCTTATCTAGTATCTGATCGGTCTCTCAACATATGACATGTCCTCTTTGAGCTCCAATGACTCATTGATCACATGTACAGGATCCGGGTGATACTTCTGAAGCATAGAAATGTGGAAGACGTTATGCACGCCTGATAAGTCTGGTGGCAACGCGAACCTATAAGCCTTATCTCCCACTCGATCAAGTATCTCAAAGGGTTCAATGTAGTGAGGACTCAGCTTACCTCTCTTCCCAAATCTCGTTATACCCTTAGAAGGAGAAACCTTCATAAACACTGACTCACTAACTGCGAACTCAAGTGGCCTCTGTCTCCTGTCAGCATAACTCTTCTGTCTACTCTTAGATGTCCTCAACCTCTCATATATCAACCGGACATCCTAAGAGGCATGTGTAACCAAATCAAGAGAAAAAATCTTTCGGTCACCCATTTTTTCCCAACCGATAGGGGAACGACAGCTACAACCATACAAAGCCTCATACGGTGCCATCCCAATACTCGAATGATAACTATTGTTGTAGGTGAATTCGGCTAGTGCAAATGATCATCCTAGAAGCCTTTAAAATCTAGAACACATGCTCTCAACATATCCTCTAGAGTCTGTATAGTCCTCTCTGACTGACCATCTGTCTAAGGATGGAAAGCGGTGCTCAAACTCAATTGGGTTCCCATGACTTCAAAAAAAATGTTCCCAAAAGTAGGAAGTGAAGCAGGAATCCCTATTCGAGACAATGCTTACTGGAACACCATGTAACCTCACTACCTTGCGTACATACAACCCTGCTCAGGACCTTATTTATCCAATTCGTCTAAAAAATTCACTACAAAGTTTTTTGCATTTTTTTTTTCTTTACCCGATCGTGAACAACCCTCACAAATACAGTTGGGCTGTGAGCCAGTAATAATCATCATTTTTCCATCCATTTCCAATTAACCAAAAACAATATCATACATTGGTAGTTAAGTCACATGTTTATACATGACATGTTTTCTAACATTTACATCCCCCATATCACAATTCAAAATGGTTACTGTGCCTTTACATGTTTAGATACAAAAAGAATCGCTGTGTGTATACCTCTTGACGATAGAGTGCAGTGGATGTCCAAAAACAATGCCTCAATCCTCACTGGGCTACTATGTGCGCTTTGTAGAGGGGGAAAGTAGAGGGATGAGCAACCACATGCTCAGTAAGGCAATAATGCAAGTATGGTAGATAGCTACACTATCTACATGCTTATAATGTCATGGCATAAATCATTTATAATCGAAGCATGAGGAAATAAAACTATGCCACATGTATATACATATATCATGTACTGAAAAACATGGAAATAGGCATGTAAAACATGGTAAAATCATCATGTAAAACCTCTCATGCTCATCGTTATTAAAACTCATCATAAAAAGGGAAATTCAATACGAAACATCCTTTAAGATTCATCACTTTCTCAAAACACATCAAATCTCATCGCAAATAGCATATCATTTCTTTAAAAAAAATCCCATACGGTTCGACCCATCTCTCGGATCTACCCTGGACAACACAATCACACTCAGTGTATAAAACAATGTAGTACTATGTAATATTGTGACGCCCCAAAAGCACGAAAAACTGGGTAAATTTAAAACTTATTTACATCACTACATAATTCTAGATGCATTCCTGCGCAGTATCATGCATCATCATATATATATATATATATATTATAAAACTTTCACCTCAGGATCTCATCATCTAATATTTATATATCATACCATATACATTCCTCAATTTGGAGTTAATTAATCCTAATACATCCCATATATCATTGTTCATCAAGTGTCTACAAATACAACTTTAGTCTGGGTACATGAAATGTGAAGTATAGCCCAAAACACAATATACGACCTGGAGCTCAAGTCCTCCACTAGCCACTAATCCGTACGTCGCAGGAAACTCTCTTCACTTGAAGAAATCTAGGGGATATTAAAATAGGGTGAGCTTCTAAATCGCTCAGTAAGGGGGTAAGGGACTCATTAACAACGATCATTAATTATATAGCACAATCATTTTGTTTTGTAGGTGAAACTCAATAAGCTCAGTAGAAAACGTAACATGAAATCATTAAAACATCATTATCATCTCATTTCTCTAAGATCATGCAGAAACATGAGAGTAAATGGTTCAGTATAAAAATCATAGTTACAAGCATGTGGAAATTAGGATACGATAATGGCTTTTCTCATAAAAACGTGATAGAAATCACCTCAGTAGTAATGCATGGGGTAAAGCCACAAAACACAATCTCATGTGTAAAAAGGAGACTAGGCAAATAAAACTCAGATAAAAACATTTGTCATGGAACATCAAAATAATCTCCTTTGCGTGCACATCCTAGGCATCCTTAAAGAGGGAACGTCGACAATATGGTCGTGTGCATGGTGTATTGGTCTTACGTGTTATCAGAACAAGGCTCGGACTTAGATGCTACCAGAGCAAGGCCTCTCCTCATGCACACTATCAATCTTACATGCTACCAAAGTAAGGCACGAACTTACATGCTACCAAAGCAAGGCCACCCAGCGTTACCAGAGCGGGGGTCATCTCACGTTACCAGAACGAGGCATCTCTCGCTACCAAAGTGGAGGAATATCATACTTACATGCTTCCAGAGCAAGGTCCTGACTTACATGCTACCAAAGCAAGGCCCGATGTGCTATCTCATGACACACCTAAGTCTCAATAACAACCATTATCATATAAAACTATTTTGCCTTCACGTAGAGCTCATAATGGTTTCTCTCATAAAACTCATCTGAAAACCTTTTTGTACTCATTATAAAGCATGTCAAAATCGAGCTCAAACCAACAAAACCACACACACATTTCTCAAATCTCAGTACGCCTTAACGTAGAGTCTAAATCCCTTTTCACTTTTAAACTCAAACAGTTTGTAAAACAATTTCACACTTTGTTTACAACTTATAAGAATTGGGTCCCAACCGGCTATAAAATCATGTGCAATAATTCAATCACAACTCGTAAAAACATGCTTATTTCTCAAAAACATTTCTTGCTACAAATATCATCACAAATCACATACACAAATGAGTTTAGTTTTTCCCTTACCTCGTTGCACCTCCTATAGTGCAATAGTTCCCCCAAACGACGGACTAGCCTCACATTCCTGTCTGGAACTCCTTGGCTGTCCCAACGATGTAAAAACATCATCAACATGTCATCACATTGTCTTAAATCTCAACATCGAGCATAATTGGTCACATTCTCAAAATTTCTCAATACCTCAATAATCCTAACAACCCTAACCATTTTCAGGTAATTCATCACAACATCTACAACCATAATCACAGAAATATACTTCAAAATCAAGGATTAAGGCTTAGAAATTTACCCAAAACTTGTGGAGTACTCAATTCATGCCTCAGCTCAAATCGTCCTTCAATTTCCAAGTATGTTGTTCCTTTTACGATGAGGAACAACTTTCCCTTGCCACTATCTCTGATTCAAACGTAATTGGGCATTTTGAAGGAGAGAGAAAGTTAGGGATTCGATAAAAATGGGGGTTTTCTATTTTTAGAGAGAGAGAAAAGATGAATTCCAACAAAAACACAGGGTTCTTATAAAGGCAGAAGGCAAGAGATTGATCTGCCTTTGAATTGGGAACGTTTTAGGCGATTTTTTTTGCCTACCACATCGATCTGTAGTGGGGGCAAGATCGATCTCATAATCTTGAGAAGATCAATCTGCTCCTTGTGAGGAGACCGATATGATTTTTACAGAAACATATGTAGATCGATCTGCTCTTGTAGGAGATCGATCCCTTTAAGGCAGAATCACAAGGAGATCGATCTGCCTTCATTGGAGATCGATTTGCTCGTTTAAATTTTTCATTCCTTGTCACTTTGGCCTACCAGATTGATCCCCTCTTCTCCAAGATGGATTTAGCCTCATAGTTTTACACTATGGTTGTACACTTGGCATAAAATCTCCATATATAATTGCCATAGTTTACCTCATTGATTATTTCTCATTTAATACTCATTCATCACTTAGAAATTTCCATTCCTTACCACTTCAATTTATGAGTACATCACATTTAGTATAATCAATTACACTTCATGTTCACATTACATAATTAGATGTGAATAAAATTCTCAGGTCTCACAAATACTGTATGAGACAGGTGGTCACTATATCTCAAGGACTATGTAGGCCAACTATGTCATAATCATCCCAGACCACATGGATCCCGGTGTGCGGGGCATCATGCTGGAACAAAGGTGGGTTAGTTCTTCGCCAGACTTTCAAATCAACATCTCAACCATGCGGTATAACGTACTCCATGTGATCTACACGGTACAACGTACTTCGCGGACCCAAATCATGGTTGGGGGTGCCAGCTGTATGTCTTATCTACCCCATACCATGCATAACCTACACAGTTTTGTTTTCATGTAAGAGAGCCTCCCCACCCCAACGGGCTTAATGATGTTGGCTTAAGGATCTTACTGTAGGATAGCTTCCCCACCGAATAGAGCCTCCCCACCCCGTCAGGCTTAAGGATGTAGGGCTTGAGGATTTTACCATCTCCACGGCATCATACATACCACAGTGTGAAAACTTGTGCGAGTTAAGTGCCAACACAATTCATGCATTGTCAATAAATCTCCTCATAGGAGCAATGCTCTACTACGACTTTATGTATAAAATCATGAAGAAATCATGTACGAGCATAACTCCAGTATGGTTATATGCATAAGAAAGTCAATCGAAATCCACGTACGAGTAGAAGCTCCAGCATGGTTTATAAAACATCATCATAATTTAAATCAAGGTGCGAGCTAAGCTCCAGGACGTTTCATAGATATGAAAACACCAAAATCCAGAGCGAGCGATGCTCTAGCAGGATTTAACTCACGTAAAGTACATAGGCGACTCTATTTCAACACGACTTATTTCAAAACAACATCAGCACATGTCATGATCCTCAACTTACCAAAAATCAACGTAAATTTTTCGCTTTTCGTACATTATTTATTATTCGTTCTTTTTTTACCTCGATCGTGATCAGCTACACTCTCAAACAGTTGAGCTGTGTGTCAATGTCTACCTCATCCAACCATAACAATTCGATATGCGTTATAAATTTAGAAGTAAACACTTTTATAAATGAATCAGAGTTACTGTGTACAAGTGTTTACATGGCTTTACATCCCTAATGTTACATACAAAATGCTACTGTGCTATGGAAAGTTTAGATACAAAATTAGCCAAGTGTGTATACCTTACGTGATGGGATGCAGCAAATACCAAAAAGGGAAAGCCTTCGATCGCTCTCAGTCTATACTCAAATCTCTATAGAGAAGGGAAAATAAGGGGGTGACCAACCCACACGCTCAGTAAGGCAATCATATGAACAGGTAGATACTGCACTATCTACGTGATCGTGATGCCATGCTCAAAAACCACACAATTCTCATTCACATCTAAAAAGTATTACTTCGTGCTTATGTTAATGGCATGTAAAGAAAATCATGTTATTTAAGTCAGTGCACAAATTGAATTTATAGCATGGCATAAATCATCATGCGTATTTCACAATTAAAGCATGGCATAAATCATCATGCATTAGTGTACTTTAAAACCATTAAAATGCTTTCTCATCTTATAAAACCAACACTTGTCAAGACACAGCCCCTTCCCTCGGACCGTCCTGACCCACAATACATTTTCAAAACATGGATTTATTCATAAAAAAATAGAAATGTGAGATAGGCAATATAACAGGGAAATTTCCTTAAGGAGTATGGCCATATCTTGTGATCCCAGGCTACATGGATAAGGTGTGCGGGCTATCACTACTATCTGCTTCCACACGGGAGATGGGTCAAGTCCAACCTATCTTTCCATAGTAGATCTCATCCGAAGATGACATAACTCAATCTTAACACGGTACAACGTACTCCATGCTACATGCACGGTACAACGCACTCCGTGGACCCATATCAACACATCATATCATGTCACATCTTATAATTCACGCTCGAGCCTATTTAATCGGTACGACATCTTGTCTACCCGAAACTCCAAGCACGACTTTTGTTTTCATGCAATTTTCTCAAAACCCAACTCTTTGCCCTTCAATCGCCCAATTTCATTTCTTAATATCACATGCATTCTAGCAAAGCATTTAAGCGCCTAAATTGTGTACAAATATCTCAAAGAGTCCACACAATTCCATTACCTCAATTTCCTTGGGGTGTGACTCTCTTCCTCTTAGCTTCTTGCGCTTGTGGCTCGACTTGCTCCAGTATATCCTCAGGAGCTGCAATTCATCCATCCACACACTTAAATCAATGTTGCTAACTATCATTCGACTCTACAATTTACCCAATGACTTAAATACTCATTTTACCCCTTTTTGGGTAAGTCTCACAATTCATTCCATTGCATTCTAGATAGTTCTACCAATAGTGTGCACCTCAAATCAACTTCATAATCAATAACTAAACAAATGTACTTGGATTGGTGTACTAGAAACTCACCTCTTTAGACTTCTTCCCTGCTCCAAATAGAAATGCCCCTTGTTCCTTAAATCCAACAAATGGGGGAAATTCCTCCAAGCTTTGTTGTTCTTCTTTTTGATATGAACAACTTTGCGTCTAATAGCCTTCCCTCAAATCTTCCTGAAAATGGGTGGATTTATAGAGAGAAAACTAGGTTTTGGGTTAAAAATGATAGATTGAGAGTGTTTCCAAAAATTTGCAGATCCAACTACTCCTATTTATTGATTTAACTTGATGAGATCGATTTGCCTTGGGTGGAGATCGATCTAGTCCTCTTAAAATCCCTCTTTTTCACGACATTTGAAGGTAGGAGATCGATCTATCGAAACCATGGGATCGATCTGCAAGAAAGTTGAGGAGATAGATCTTGCTAGGGATGAGATCGATCTACTTCAACCTAAAAGCTAAGGAAATCGATCTGTTTGCCTTAAGAATCGATCCTCATTTTACAAAATATTTAGAAGATCAATCTGGCTCCATTGGAGATCGATTTGCACTATTTCTATTGCTTGAATAAGAGTATTTTGGCTCTTTCAGATCGACCTCTCATCCTATGAGATCGATCTGACCTTCATATTTCCCAGATTTTCTACAGCAACTTACACCCACACATCCTTAATTTATAGCTATGGTCATTTTCTCGTCCAGTTACCTTTAAGGCTTGAAAATGGCATCTATTCATACTTTATACACATTAAAACTTATGTGCATTCATTGTATAACCAAAGGTATATAATATAAAACCAAATGGAAGCATAAGGATTCACTCATCTTATGCAACTTCATCCCATTTTACCACACTACTCATATTCCATTTTACTCAAATTCATCACATATCAAAGTTCATTCCTTTACATTCATACATAATGAAACTCGTACATACATCATCAACTCTTATTACAAGGGTGTACATTAAACTTATGGACTTACATCACATATACTTCACATTACAAGTATATCACCATACTTATGAATTCTTTTACATATATATATACAAGGTTTAACCAATACGGGGTCTCACATTCTCCCCCACTTAGAAAATTTGGACCTCCAAATTGGAACCAATCATTCTGTGAATAACTCGGGATACTTCTCCCGCATCAAACTCTTTAATTCCCATGTGGCCTTTTCCACCGTGTGATGTTACCAAAGAACTTTCACAAAGGGAATTGTCTTTGTTCTCAACACTTTCTCTTTTCTATCCAATATCTGAACCGGCTTCTCAATGTACGTCATGCTTTCATTGAGCTCCAAAGGCTCGTACCTTATCACATGCGTCAGGTCAGAGTGATACTTCCTTAACATGAATATGTGGAAGACATTATGTACATTTGCCAACTCTGGTGGCAACGCCAACCTATAAGCCTTATCTCCCACCTTATCAAGTATCTCAAATGGCCCTATATATCGAGGGCTCAACTTTCCCTTCTTCTCGAATCTCACAATCTCTTTCGAGGGAGAAACCTTCAAAAACATTGACTCACCCACATTAAACTCTAGTGGTCTTCGTCTCCTATCAGCATAACTCTTTTGTCTGCTCTGAGCTGTTCGTAATCTCTCACAAATCAGCTGGACATCCTTAGAGGCTTGTCTAACCAAGTCAGGAGCAAAGATCTATCTGTCACCAACCTCTTCCCATCCAATAGGGGAACGGCATCTATGCCTATACAATGCCTTATATGGTGCTATCCCGATACTCGCATGAAAACTATTATTATAGGCGAACTCTGCGAGTGGCAAATGGTCATCCCAAGAGCCTTCAAAAACCAATGCACATGCTCTTAACATATTCTCTAGGGTCTATATAGTCCTCTCTGACTGACCATTTGTATGAGGATGAAACGCGGTGCTAAAACTCAATTGGGTACCCATCGCATCCTGAAAACGTTCCCAGAAGTGGGAAGTGAAGCGGGCATCCTTATCAGAAACAACGCTTACTGGAATTCCATGTAGCCTCACTATCTCGCACATATACAAGTTCGCTAATTGGCTCAGAGTATCGATAGCTCTCATAGCTAGAAAATAGGCTGATTTCGTCAATCGATCCACAATCACCCATATGGTATCATGACCTTTGCGGGTCTTCCGTAATCCCATCATAAAATCCATGGTGACATGCTCTCACTTCCAAGTCGATATTGTCACGACCCAATTCCCTTCTCCTTAACCGAAAATCACTAAAAAATTGTAACAAATTTCTTTCCTTACCCAATCGTGAACTAACTTACCACCACACTGTTGGGCTGTGAGTCAATAATAAACATCACATCTCATTCACTCTCAGTTAAATAGAGCGATGTCATATATTTGAAAGTTACTCATTAACTTATACAAAACATGTTTTACTGATATCTACATCCCCATAATTACATTTCAATTGACTACTGTGCTTTTACATTGTTTAGATACAAAAGAAATCACTACGTATATACCTCTTGTCGATGGAAGCAGCGGATGTTCAAAAACATAATGCCTTAGTTCTCACTGGGCTACTATTCACGCTCTGTAGGGGAAATAGAGAGGGATGAGCAACCACACGCTCAGTAAGGCAATAATGCAAGCATGGTAGATAACTACTCTATCTACATGCTGATAGTGTTAGGCATAAATCGTTCATAGTAGGAGCATGAGGAAGTAAAACTACGCCATATGAGTATACATATATATCATGTATCAAAATCATGTACATTGGCATATAAAACATGGTAAAAACATCATGTATAAATCATCTTATGCTCAATCTCATTTAAATTCATAAAAAAGGGCAATTCATTAAGAAACCTCCTTTTTAAACCCACATCATAGAACTCTTTCTCAAACACATACAATCCCATCAAATCAATTGACAATCACAACCTCATTTTCATTTAAAAAAAAAAAAACCAAGAGGCTCGACCCCTCCTTCGGGTCTACCTTGCACAATCACAATTACACATATGTATAAAAACCAGGTCATTATATCTTGAGTGACTATGTGGACCAACTACATCATAAATCATCCCAGACCACATGCATCTAGGTTTCCGGGGGTATCGTGCTGGCATGGAGATGGATTATCCCTCGCCAGACTTCCTCATCACATAACCATCACGTCGTACATCGTACTCCATGTGATATACACGGTACAGCGTACTCCACGGACTCATATCGTAATTGGGGGTGCCATTCCTAGGTCTTACCTACCCCATACCAAGAGTTTTCCATATCCGTGAAGGAGAGCCTCCCTGCCGAACAGAGCCTCCCTGCCCCTCTAAGGCTTAAGGATGTTGGCTTAAGGATCCTTCCGTAAGAGAGCCTCCCCACTGAACAGAGCCTCCTCGCCTAACAGAGCCTCCCCACCTCTTTGGGCTTAAGGATGTTAGCTTAAGGATGTAGGGCTTAAGGATCTTATCGTAAGAGAGCCTCCCTACCGAACAGAGCCTCCCCGCCTAACAGAGCCTCCCCGCCTCCTCGGGCTTAAGGATGTTAGCTTAAGGATGTAGGGCTTAAGGATCTTACCAACTTTCACAACCTTATATGTATCACAATGTGCAAACTTGTGCGAGCAAAACTCTAGCACGACTCATTCATCCTATCATAAAGAGATCGCGTACGAGCATAGCTCTAGTACGGTTATACTCATAAGACAAACCACTCAAAAGCCACGTACGAGCGGAAGCTCTAGTACGTTTTATAAACATCATCATAGTTTCCAAATCAAGGTGTGAGCTAAGCTCCAGCACGTTTCATATAAATGAAAACATCAATACCCGGTGCGAGTTAGGCTCCAGCACGGTTTAATTCACATAAACATGATAGGCGGCTCATAAGCTTTGAAAACTAATCTCAAAACATATTTGGCACTTCCCATGTGCTATCACAAACATCAAACCACAATAGCCAACCTATCTATCAATTCGTTTAAAACTAAACACATGTTTTGTGGAAGCATTCAAAACACTTGATTTATGTAATTATTAGCCTTACTATCCCTTTTCTTTACAATACCATTTCAACCACCAAATCTCATACAATTATTCATGGTCACATCCATACATCGTCAAAATACATTTCTATAAATCCATGCACATTTCCAAAGCCCTATATACCCATAAAATACGAGCAGCTACCTCTATATACCTACAGAATTCCCTTACCTGGAATCGCGATGCGTGATTCCACTTCCTTAAAGCTGCTACATGTACCACTCGATTCGTTTCCAATGGACTCTTCGGGACTGGACAAAATCATATTCCGCATTATATTCAATCCATATAATATGACATCGTGCGTTCACTGTAGTCAATTCGACCTACAGTTTCTAGTGACGCTCTTAAGGCCTCGTTTCATTACTCTACTCATATTTCGAGTCTATGGATTCTTTTAAGCCTGTTAATTCATTCCAAATCAATATGAAATCGACATTAAGCTCATAGTGTTCATATTTCATGAATTCCCTCACTATGACATTTATCAAGCATTTACATACTCATTTTCATAATTTCACTTAAACCCACAATGTATTTCCATTTAACCATCCAAAATCATACACATTACCTCAATAACAACTTTAGCATGCCCATAAATCATAAACTCATTCATCCCATATCTTCTCACATTATACCCATTCTAGGTCACACCAATTCCACCACATCCCTAGATAATTTATCCATCAATACACATCCAACCCAACTCCAAAATCACTTAAATAAGCAATGTACTTGGATTGGAGTATTAGAAACTTACCAAATCTGATTTTCCTTCTTGCTCCAATGTCAATGCCCTTAGCTCCTTTAATACCAACAATGGGAATTTGGGTTCCAACTATGTTGTTCTCTTCCTCAAGATGAACAACTTTGCTTCTAATGGCCTCCCCTCAATTCTTACTAGAAATGGCTAATTTTAGAGAGAGAAAGTTAAGTTTTTAGGTTAGAAATGGAAGATTGGTGTTTTTCCCAAAATTTTTAGATTTTCAGCACTCCTTTTATAGAATTAGCTTGAGGAGATCGATCTGCACCAAGAGAAGATCGATCTAGTCCCCTTAAATCCCTATTTTTCACAGCATTTTAAGCATGAGATCGATCTGTCGAAGCATGAGATCGATCTGTATGCTTGAGGATCGATCTTTTCATTACAGAATGCTTAGGAGATCGATCTGACCCCATTGGAGATCGATCTGCTCTATTCTATTGCCCAAATAAGAGCATTCTGGCTCTTCCAGATCGATCTCTCATCTTATGAGATCGATCTGGCCTACATACTTCCCAGATTTTCTACAGTTCTCTTGCTGCAACTCACACCAAAACACCCTTAATTTGCTATCATAGCCATTTTCTCATCCATCCTCCTTTATAACTTGAAAATGTCATCCATTCATACCTTATGCACATTGAAACTTGTGTGCATTCATTGTATATCCCAAGGTATACTATATAAAACCAAATGGAAGCATTTATATTCATACAACTTTCTTCCATTTACCAAACTATTCATTTTGAGTTCTAATCACATTTATCACTTGCAAGAACTCATTTCTTCATATTCATATAAAATGGAACTCGTGTGTAAATTATAAATCATATTACACATATGTACGTTGAATCCATGGACTTACACCACTTATGCTTTACATTACAAGTCCATTCACATTAATTGATCCGATTACACACGTTACAAATATACATGTATGGGGTCTCACAGGTATCGGTAGAGGCTGCAATAACCCTGCAGGCGTCTGATGCTCTACCTTCACCTGCTGACAAATGAGACACTTAGTGACATATTTAGCAATGTCTTTCTTCATCCCAGACCACCAATAGACTTTTCACAGGTTTTGATACATCTTAGTACTCCCTAGATGTATCGTATTCCTTGACGAGTGAGCCTCTATCAAGATCAACTTCCTGATCTCTGGATCATTAGGAACACACATCCTGCTTTTGAACCTCAACAATCCATCTGAACTCAATTTAAAGTTCATCTCTGTACCCCTCTGTATATTCCCGATAATATCACTACACTGCTGATCCATTCGCTGAGCCTGTCGGATTCTATCTACCAAATCTGGTTCCAACTGCAGGCTAGCTATCATAAATCCACTATCAGTGTCAGACGGGGTGATATCCAAACTGAGGTTCATGAACTGTTCCAACAGCTCGTGTTCCCTAACCATCATAAATGACACCAACCCTAGATGTTTTCTACTCAATGCATCAGCAACTACATTTGCTTTACCCAGGTGATACAGGATTTCACAATCATAATCCTTTAAAAGCTCGAGCCATCTCCTCTGTCTCATGTTCAACTCTTTATGTGAGAACAAGTACTTAAGGCTCTTATGATCTGTATAAACCTGAAATCTCTCACCATAAAGATAGTGGCACCATATTTTCAATGCAAACACTAGGACCGCCAGCTCTAAATCGTGGGTCGGGTAGTTCCTCTCATGATCCTTTAGCTGTCTTGATCCATAAGCTACTACCTTCCCATCCTACATCAATACACAGCCCAGTCCTTAGTGTGAAGCATCCGTATACACCAAGAAACCCCTTGAGCTGGTAAGAATGGTGAGTATCGGAGCTGTAGTCAAATGACGCTTCAACTCCTGAAAACTTTCCTCACAATTATCGTCCCACACAAATTCAATATTCTTCCTCGTGAGACGTGTCAAAGGAGTAGCTAATCTCAAGAATCCCTACACAAACCTTCGATTATATCCAACTAAACCCAGGAAACTTCTGATGTCTGTCACTGTCTGGGGTTTTTGCCACTATATCACTGCCTTTATCTTTGATGGGTCCATTGACACACCATCCTTCGACACTATATGACCTACAAAAGAGATCTGTTCCAACCAAAAGTCGCACTTACTGAGTTTAGCATACAACTTCTTCTCTCGGAGGGTCTGTAGCACTATCCTTAGGTGTTATTCATGCTCCTCTCTAGATCTTGAGTACACAAGTATATCATCAATAAACACAATGATGAATTGATACAAATACTGGTGAAACACTTCATTCATCAGCGACATAAAAGCTACGAGAGCATTCATCAACCCGAATGGCATAACCATAAACTCATAATGTCCATACCGGGTGCAAAAAGCTATCTTGGGTACGTCTCCACTTCGTATCTTTAACTGATGGTGCCCAGATCTCAAATCTATCTTGGAAAAGACCTGCGCTCCCCTAAGCTGATCCAACAAGTCATCGATGCATGGAAAGGGGTACTTATTCTTGATGGTGGCCTTATTCAACAATCAGTAATCCATACACAGTCAGAGGCTTCCATCATTCTTCCTTACAAACAAAACCGGTGCTCCCCAAGGTTATACACTTAGCCCGATGAAACTCTTCTCCAACAACTCCTGCAACTGCTTCGTTAATTTTTCCAGCTCAACTTGAGCCATTCTATATGGTGGCTTGGATATCAGCTCTGTACTAGGTGCCTAATCTATACCAAATTTCATCTCTCTATCTGGAGGTAACCCTGGTAATTTATCCGAAAAGACATCTGGATATTCCCTGACTACTGGGATGTCTATCAACTCCAGACTTGCCTTATTTGTCTCACTCACATAAGCAATAAACCCTTCACATTATTCTTTCCACCGTTAGTAACATAAATCATCACACCACATACATAATTGATAAACAGATTTATCTTTCAAGTATTATAAATTAAAATCATACCCTTTTCATTCAGAAAGATCATGTCATTTCATTTCTTTTCATCAAAGTTTACAATAAGATTGTCTAATCCTGAAAACATTAAGGTTCTAGCACGATGATCCATAACCACATGGTTCGCAGCCAGTCAATCCATCCCTAGGATTACATCAAAATCACTCATATTTAATAAAATCAAATCGACTGCCATTTCTTTACCTCCTATCCTCATCTTACAATTCCTATATACATGCTCAGTCAATTGACTATCATTCATAGGGGTAGATATCATCAACATCTTAACTAGCAGTGTGGTTTTACATGCTTCAACAATTTACATGTAAAGGATGGTGATATAAAGGAGTGCGTGGCACCAGGATCAAACAATACAAATGCTTCTAAATTAAAGATTTGGATGTACCTTTAACCATATCTGAAGATTGATCCGCAGTGTCCTGGTCCAGTGCGTGAACTCGTCCTCTGCTCACACCCATTGCCTGCTTACCCTTTTCCTCAACTGTAACCCTCTTTCTCGGAGCAGCTGTCCTAACTGGAGCTCTCTCTAGCTCCTTATCCATCTATGGGGCTCTCTCTATCATCTCTGGGCCATCTCGGATTATATGCCCTGGTTTCCCACATCTAAAACATATTGCAGGAGGTCCATAGCATGGTCGAGTACGATGGACCTGCCACACTTGCTGCACTGCTCTATAGTAGGTCGTGGCCCTCCAATCATAATTTCCTTAGCTGGAGCTATAGTCAGATACATGGGAGGATTAACTGTCCTCTCCCGGATCTCCTCGATCCTCGGTCTCTTCCCAAAAAAATTCTTGCTTCCCTTATAACTGAAGCCTCTATCCATCACTGGTCTCTTCTTATCTTTATCCCTCACTTTACTAACCTTTCCAAACTCTGAGGTGATTCTATCAATTTCTTGCTCACATAGTTGCACCCTGCGTACTGCCTCCTCATAGGTTGGTATATCCAGGGGAACCAATCTGGACCTGATGGTTGGTCTCAGTCCATCTACAAACTTTTGGATCTTCTCGACCTCATTACCCATCGTGTTGGGATCATATCTGCCCAGGGAGATAAAAGTCGTCTCATACTCATCCACAGTCCTACTCCCTTGGGTCAATCCCAAAAATGCCATCTTCATCTTTCGTTGTGCGGTATCCGGAACATATCATCTCCGGAAGGCCTCTAAAAACACATCCCAGCCAATCTCTGTATACCGGGCTCTCAAAATAGGCCTGGTGGATTTCCACCAATGTTCTGTCGATCCCTTCAGCATGAATACGGTGAACGCTACCATCTCGGTAGTAGTGCACTCAAAAAACCCATATTCTCAATTTTGTTTATCCAATCCTTCGTAGCTACTAGGTCCTTAACTCCTTTGAAAGACGACAATCCAAACTTCTGGAATTACCACAGTCTATCCAAATCACAGCCGTAACCCCAGCCTCTAATGGCCTGTGGTGTAGCAACAGGTGTAGGCATACCCTGTGCAGGTAGGGGTGTAGGTGTATCTGTCGTCTAAGGTTTGGGGCCGACCATGCTCGTGCCTCAGGAGCTGCTGCCTGTTCGGCATCACCCTCTATAGCGGGACTTTGTCTGTCCCCAACTCTAGGTAACAATTGAGTGACCAACTCCAAGATCATCTCAATGCTTTGGTCAATCCTAGCGAAGCGTGCCTCGGTACTCTCGGGTCTCACTTTTGGACTTTGTGTAGCATGCTAAACCTCAACCTCCACCTTAATCTCTTCTTGAGCCTTATGTGTTTTTTGCTCAACACTACCCCCGGGCCTACCTCTACGGCCTCGAGCTTGCGCTCTCATCCATCTACCACGACTTGTGTTAGGCATAATATTTCACTTCCCTACATACACATCAATTTCTTAGTCAACCCATCGACACACACAATTGTATCTAAACAAGCACAGTAACATGAGGATGTAATTTTCCAACTTATTAACTATTTTAGACATGACACACGTCAGACCAACCTGGCTCGGATGCCAACTTCTATCACGACCCTTAACTTACCAAAAATCAGCGCAAATTTTTCACTATTCATACATTATTTATTATTCATTCTTTTCTTACCTCGATTGTGATCAATTACACTCTCAAACAATTAGGTTGTATGTCAATGTCTACCTTATTCAACCATAACAATTCGATATGCGTTATAAATTTAGAAATAAACACTTTTATAAATGAATCAGAGTTACAGTATACAAGTGTTTACATGGCTTTACATCCCTAATGTTACATACAAAATGCTACTGTCCTATGGAAAGTTTAGATACAAAATTATCCAAGTGTGTATACCTTACGTGATGGGATGCAGCGGATACCAAAAAGGGGGAGCCTCCAGTCGCTCTAAGTCTATACTCAAATCTCTGTAGAGGGGAAAATAAGGGGGGTGAACAAACCACACGCTCAGTAAGTCAATCATGCGAATAAGTAGATACTGAACTATCTACGTGATCGTGATGCCATGCTAAAAAACCACACAATTCTCATTCACATCTCAAAACCATTACTTCGTGCTTGTGTTAATGGCATGTAAGGTAAACCATGCTATTTAGTTCAGTGCACAAATCGAGTTTATAGCATGGCATAAATCATCATGTGTATTTCACAATTAAGGCATGGCATAAATCATCATGCGTGTTTCACAATTAAGGCATGGCATAAATCATCATGCATTAGTGCACTTTAAAACCATTAACATGCTTTCTCATCCCATAAAACCAACACTTGTCAAGACTCAACCCCCTTCCCTCGGACCATCCTGACCCACAATACATTTTTACAACATGGATTTATTCATAAAACAATAGATATGTGAGATAGGCAATATAACAGGGAAATTTCCTTGAGGACTATGGCCATATCCTGTGATCCCAGGCTATACGGATCAAGTGTGCGGGGTTTCACCACTATCTGCTTCCACACAGGAGGTGGGTCAAGTCCAAACCACTGGTCCATAGTAGATCTCATCTGAAGACGGCATAACTCAATCTCAACACGGTACAACGTACTCCATGCTACATACACGGTACAACATACTCTGTGGACCCATATCAACACATCATATCACATCACATCTCATAATGCACGTGCGGGCCTATTTAATCGGTATGACATCTTGTCTACCAGAAGCTCCTAACACTGCGATCAACATGTAAAAATCTCAACAATGCATGTGCGAGCCTATTTAATCGGTGCAACACTCAGTCTACCCGAAGCTCTTAGCACGGCTATCAACAAGTAGGATAGGCATCTAATGCAAGCTATGCTCTAGCACCATGCCAAAACCAGTATAAAGTCCGCGCAAGTTCCACTCACACATAACATCATAAAAATCCATGTGAAAACTAGTGCGAGCTACGCTCTATAACTCATGCGTGTAAAAACACCTCATATCTCGTGCGAGTCATACTCTAGCACGCTTTCATTCTCACGAAATCCATGTAGGCGGCTCAATTCTTTGCAAAACATGGTTAATCAACCAAAGAAAAATCATTTCTTTTTCAAATCATTTCAAATGTTAGTCGACCTACCAATCACTTACTCAAAAGCATCAAAACATGATTTTCAAAGCGTCATGCTTTTGTTTTCATGAAAATTTTCTCGAAACCTAACTCTTTGCCCTTTAATCACCCAATTTCATTTCCTAATATCACATGCATTCTAGCAAAGCATTTAAGCTCCCAAATTGCACACAGTTATATCTAAGAGTCCACACAATTCCCTTACATCGATTTCCTCGAGGTACGACTCTCTTCCTCTTAGCTTCTCGTGTTTGTGGCTCGACTTGCTCCAGTATATCCTCGGAAGCAGCAATTCATCCATCCACGCACTTAAATCAATGTTGCTAACAATCATTCGACTCTACAATTTACCCAATGACTTAGATACTCATTTTATCCCTTTTTGGGCAAGTCTCACAATTCATTCCATTGCATTCTAGATAGTATTACCAATAATGTGCATCCCAAATCAACTTCATAATCAATCACTAAACAAATGTACTTGGATCGGTGCACTAGAAACTCACCTCATTGGATTTCCTCTTTGCTCCAAATAGAAATGCCCCTTCTTCCTTAAATCCAACAAATAGGGGAAATGCCTCCAAGCTTTGTTGTTATTCTCTTTGATGTGAACAACTTTGCGTCTAATAGCCTTACCTCAAATCTTCCTGAAAATGGGAGGATTTACAGAGAGAAAACTAGGTTTTGGGTTGAAAATGGTAGAGTGAGTGTTTCCCAAAATCTATAGATCCAACTACTCCTATTTATAGATTTACCTTGATGAGATCGGTCTGCCCTGGGTGGAGATCGATCTGGCCCTTTTAAAATCCCTCTTTTTCATGACATTTGAAGGAAGGAGATCGATCTGTCGAAATCTTGAGATTGATCTGTCTCAGGCAGAAAGTTGAGGAGATAGATCTGGCTAGGGATGAGATCAATTTGCTTCAACCCGAGAGCTAAGGAAATCAATTTGTTTGCCCTAAAAATTAATCCTCATTTTACAGAATGTTTAGGAGATCGATCTGGCTCCATTAGAGATCGATCTGCACTATTCCTATTACTGGAATAAGAGCATTTTTGCTCTTCCAGATCGATCCCTCATCCTATGAGATCAATCTGACCTTCATATTTCCCAGATTTTTTATAGTTTTTCTGCAGCAACTCACACCCAAACACCCTTAATTTGCTGCCATGGTCATTTTCTCGTCCAGTTACTTTTAAGACTTGAAAATGGCATCCATTCATACTTTATACACATTAAAACTTGTGTGCATTCATTGTATAACCAAAGGTATACAATATTAAACCAAATGGAAGCATAAGGATTCAGTCCTCTTATGCAACTTCATCCCATTTTACCACACTACTCATATTCCATTTTACTCACATTCATCACATATCAAAGTCTATTCCTTCACATTCATACATAATGAAACTTGTATGTACATCATCAACTCTTATTACAAGTGTGTACATTAAACTTATGGACTTACATCACATATACTTCACATTACAAGTATATCACCATACTTATGAATTCATTTACATATATATACAAGGTTTAGCCTATATGGGGTCTCACAGTACATACCTCATGCTATTTCATGAAATTACAGAAATCAAATAGCCAGCCTATCCATCAATTTGCTTAAAACAAAGCAATTGTAGTTCTTAAAGCATCAAAACATGTGATTTATGGAATTATTAGCCTCACTATCCCCTTTTATAAGTTTCACTTCAAAAATCAAATCATATATACTCATAGTTGTCCACACAGTCATAAATCCTTTTCCAAAAGACCAAGCATTTTTCAAGCCCTATATACACCCACAAGGTACGCGTAGCTATCTCTAAATACTTACAAAATTCCCTTACCTGGAATCGCGTTGAGTGATTCCACTTCTTTAAAGCTGCTTATTGCACGATTTGATTTGTCTCCAACGAAATCTCCGAGACTGCACAAAAATCATTTTCCACGTCAAGTGGGTCCAATATAACTCAAACCTTGCGTTAACTATAGTTGATTCGACCTATAGTTTCCATTAACGCTTATAAGACGTCATTTGATTGTTCTACTCATATCTCGAGAGCCTATTGGATTCTCTTAGATCCATTAATTCATACTAAACCGACATTTAATGCTCATAGTGTTTAGAGTTCATCATTTACTTCACTATGGCATTTTGTCATACACCTTATATTCTCATTTTCATAATTTGATTATCCTCAAAATGTAGCTTTATTTCATCATCTTAAAATCGTACATATTACTCCACTAACACTCTAACATCATCCATTTATCATCAACTCACCCATAACATATTTTCTCACACTAGACTCATTCTAGGTTTTACTTATTCCACTACATTCCATGTAGTTTTAATCATCAATACACATACCAAATCAACTCTAAAATCAATAACTAAACAAATGTACTTGGGTTGGTGCATTAGAAACTCACCTAGCTTGATTTCCTTCTTGCTCCAAATGAGAACACTCTTTACTCCTTCAATCCAACCAATGGGGTATTGATTCCAAGTTATATTGTTCTTCTCTTTGTGATGAACAATTTTGCTCTAATGATCTTTCCTCAAATCTTTCTGAAAATGGGGTGAATTTAGATTGAGAAAGCTAGGTTTTAAGATTGAAAATGGAAGGAAATGGTTTGTTCCCGTGAAATGCAGATCAAACTGCTCCCTTTTTATAGAAATGGCTTGATGAGATCAATCTGCATAGGGTGGAGATCGATCTGGCCCTCTTGAATTGCTCAGTTTCTTGACATTTTACAGGCATGAGATCGATCTGTTTGCTGCGTGAGATCAATCTACTCAATAAAAGAAGATCGATTTGTCTCAGGCAAAAAGCTTAGGAGATCGGTTTGGCCTCTAAGGGAGATCGATTTGGTCTAGCCCGAGAGTAATGGAGATCGATCTGCTTGAGTGAGGGATCGATCTCCCTCTTCCATCATGCTTGATATTATGTTTTCCAGGCCTTGAGATCGATCTCTCCTTGCATGGGAATGATCTGGCCTTCATCTTACACCCTTTTTACTGCAATTTTCTCATTTAAACTCATACTTAATCACTTCAACACTCATTTATCAATCCATTCACACTTAGAACTCAAAAACATTTATCTTTTGAAATTCATATGTAATTTAACTTGTCTGTACATCAAATAATCATATATATTACATAGAAATTTAGGGGCCTTATAATCCTCCCCTCCTTCAAGGAATTTGGTCCTCCAAATTAGAACCAAGTTAATCTGAAAATATTTCGAGTACTTCTCTTGCATCATACTTTCCAACTCCCATGTAGCTTCCTCCGGAGTGTGATATTGCCAAATAACTTTCACTAATGGAATTGTCTTTGTCCTTAATACCTTCTCTTTCCTATCCAATATCTGAACCAACTTCTCAATATATGTTGTACTCTCATTGAGCTCCAATGCTCATATCTTATTACATGTGTCAGATTCGGGTGGTACTTCCGAAGTATAGAGATGTGGAAGATGTTATGAACACTTGTCGAGTCCGATGGTAATGCCAACCTATAAGCCTTATCTCTCACTCTCTCCAGAATATCAAAGGGTCCGATATACCGAGTGCTTAATTTTCCCTTCTTACCGAATCTCATAATCCCTTTCAAGGGAGAAACTCTCAAAAACACTGACTCACCCACAATAAACTCCAGTGGTCTCCGTCTCCTATCAGCATAACTCTTTTGCCGACTCTGAGCTATCTGTAATCTCTCACATATCAGTTGGACATCCTTAGAGGCCTACTGCACTAAGTCATGAGCAAAAATCTGTCTGTCACCAACCTCTTCCCATCCAATAGGGGATCGACATCTGCGTCTATACAGTGCCTCATAAGGTGCCATTCCGAAACTTGCATAATAGTTGTTATTATAGGCGAACTCGGCTAACGGTAGGTGATCATCCCAAGAGCCTCTGAAATCCAGCACACACGCTCTCAACATATCCTCTAAGGTCTGTATAGTCCTTTCTGACTGACCATCTGTCTGAGGATGAAAAGCGATGCTAAAATTCAGTTGGGTCCCCATCGCTTCCTGAAAATGTTCCCAAAAATGGGAAGTGAAGCAGGCATCCTGATCAGAAACAACGCTCACTGGTACATCATGTAACCGAACTATCTCTCGAACATACAAGTTCACCAATTGACTCAAAATATCGATAGCTCCCATATCCAAGAAATGGGCTAACTTCATCAACCGATCTACAATAACCCAAATGGTATCATAACCTCTACGGGTCCTTGATAAATTCATCACAAAATCCATGGTGACGTGTTCCCACTTCCATGTTGGTATCGGTAGGGAGTGCAATAACCCTGCAGGCTTCTTATGCTCTACCTTCACCTGCTAACAGACGAGGCATCTAGCAACATATTCAGTAATGTCTCTTTTCATTCTAGACCACCAATAAACTTTTCAAATGTTTTGATACATCTTAGTATTCCTTGGATGTATCGTGTACTTTGATGAGTAAGCCTCTGATAAAAGTAACCTCCTGATCTCTAAATCCTCGGGAACACATACTCTGCCTCTGAACCTCAATAACCCATCCGTATTTAGCTCAAAATTTATACTCGCACCTGTTTGTATCTGACTTAACCAATCGATACACTGTCGATCGCTCTATTTAGCTTGTCGAATACGATAAATCAACTCTTGCTCCAATCTCAAACTAGCCATGATATCAAATCTCACTATACCAGGTGAGGTGACATCCAAACTGAGGTTTGCAAATTGTTCCTACAACTCGTGTTCCCATACCATCATATAAGACGCCAACCTGAGGTTCTTCCTACTCAAGGTATTGGCAACTATATTCTCCTTACTCGAGTGGTACATGATCTCACAATCATAATCCTTCAAGAGTTTGAGCCATCTCTTCTATCTCATATTTAACTCTTTCTGTGATAACAGGTACTTAAGGCTCTTATGATCCGTATAAACCTAAAATTTCTCTCCATAGAGATAGTGGCGCCATATTTTCAATGCAAACACTATGGATGCTAACTCCAAATCATGAGTCGGATAGTTCCTCTTGTGATCCTTCAACTGTCTGGATCCATAGGTAACTACCTTCTCATCATGCATAAGTACACAGCCTAGTCCCTGGTGTGATGCATCCATATACGCAGAGAAACCTCCTGAGCTGGTAGGAATGGTGAGAATTGGAGTAGTGGTCAATCGACGTTTAAGCTCTTGAAAACTCCTCTCACATACCTCATCCCACACAAACTTAACATCTTTCTACTTGAGGTGTGTTAACGAAGCAACTAGTCTGGAGAGACCCTCTGCAAACTCCGATAATAACCTACCAATCCCAGAAAACTTATGATCTCAGTAACTGTCTTGGGCTGTTCCCACTGTACAACTGCCTCAATCTTAGATGGATCCACTGATACCCCATCCTTTGATACAACATGGCCTAGAAATGAGATCTGTTCTAACTAAAAGTTACACTTGTTGAGTTTGGCATATAATTCCTTCTCTCGAAGGGTCTGCAGAACTAACCTCAAATGCTGCTCATGATCTTCCTTGGACTTGGAATAAATGAAAATGTCATCAATAAACACAATCACAAACTAGTCCAGGAGTGGCTTAAATACATCATTCATCAATGTCATAAATGTTGTGGGGGCATTCGTCAATCTGAATGGCATAACCAAAAACTTGTAATGGTCATAACGGGTACAAAATGTTGTCTTTAGTACATCTCCCCTCCGTATCCTCAACTGATGGTACCCAGATCGCAGATCTATCTTAGAGAAGACCTGTGCTCCCGAAGCTGATGTAACAAATCATCAATACGTGGAAGGGGTACTTGTTCTTAATGGTGGCCTTATTTAACAATGGGTAATCTATACACAGTCGGAGGCTTCCATCCTTCTTCTTTACAAATAGAACCGGAGCTCCCCAAGGTGGACACTCAGTCTAATAAACCCCTTCTCTAGCAACTCTTGTAGCTATTTCTTTAACTCTTCCAACTCAATCGGAGCCATTCTATACGGTGGCTTAGATATCAGGTTTGTACCAGGCACTAACTCTATGCAAAACACCATTTCCCTATCAGGTGGTAACCCTGGTAATTCGTTTGAAAAGACATCTAAAAATTTTACCACTATTGGAATGTCTCTTAATTCCGGGTGTGCCTTATTTATGTCAAGCACGTATGCAATGAACCCTTCACATTATCTCTTTCACCGTTAGCAACAGAAGTCACCACTTTAACATTCATAAACAATAATTAAATTTATCTCTCAAATATAATGGATTAATTTATCCTCTTTTAATTTACAATAATCATATATTTCATTTCTTTTCAACAAAACTAACAATAAGATTATCTCTCTCTGGAAACGTCAATGTCTTAGCATTACAATCCATAATAACATGATTTGCAGCCAACCAATTCATTCCTAGGATTACATCAAAATCATTCATGCTTAGTAAAATTAAATCGACTGCCATCTTTTTTCCTCCTATCCTCAACTTACAGCTCTTATTAACATGCTCAGTCAATTGACTATCATTCATCGGTGTGGAAATCAACAACATTTTATCTAACAATGTAGGTCTCACATGCTTCAATAATTTCTGTGTAAAGGAAGGTGATATGAAGGAATGCGTGGCACCATGATCAAATAATACAAATGCTTCTAAATCAAAAATTAGGATGGTACCTTCAAATACATCCATTGATGCGTTCGTTGTGTCCTAGTCCAATGCGTGCACTCATCCTCTATTCATGCCAACCACCTGTTTCCCTTTTTCCTCAGCTGTAACTCTCCCCCTCGGAGCAGCTGTCTCAACTGGAGATCTCTCTGGCTCCTTACCCTTCTGTGGGGTAGTCTGCATCATCTCAAGATAATACCTCGCAATATACCATGGCTTCCCATATCTATAACATGTAATAGGGGACGTCTAGTAAGGCTTAGTTCCATGGAATCTGCCACATCTTCAACACTGCTCAATAGTAGGATGTGGTCCTCCAATAACCATACCCCTCGGTACAGTCAAAGCCGGGTACATGGGAGGTCTAGCAGCTCTCTCATGCACCTCCTCAATCTTAGGTCTCTTCTCAAATAATCTCTGCCCTCCTCTTCTAACCACTCTATCAATCTCGGATCTCTTCCAGTCTCTATCTCTCCTTGCATTAACTTTCCCAAGTTCAGAGGCATTTCGCTCAAAGTCCTGTTCACATAATTGTGCCCTGTGCACAGCCTCCTCGTAAGTATGAATGTCAAATGGAGCTAACTTAGTCCGGATGGCTAATCTCAATCCATCCATAAACTTCTCGACCTTTCGAGTCTCACTGCCCATTGTATCCGAGTCATACCTCCCCAAGGACATGAATCTCGACTCATACTCGTCCACAGAACGGTTCCCCTGAACCAAATTAATGAACTCCATCCGCAATTTCCTTTGTGCGATGGCTGGAATATATTGCCTCCTGAAGGCCTCCAAGAATATCTCCCATGTGATCTCAGAGTGTGGATTCCTCAAAATAGATTTGGTGGATCTCCACCAATGCTCTGCCTTGCCTTTCAGCATAAATACAACAAATGCCACTTTCTCAGCTAATGTACATCTAAAGAATCTATACAATTTCTCTATCTTATAGACCCAATCCTCAGTAATAACCGGGTCCTTCACCCCTCTGAATACTGAAGGTTTCAACTCTTGAAATTACCTCAACCTACCTAGTTCGCAGTCATAGCCTAGGTCACTTTGGCTCGGTTATAGAGCGATGGGAGAATCTGTATCCTATACAGGGGGTGTAATAGTCTCTGTAGTCTGAGGTCTCTCTGCCTCTGCAGTTACCTGTCTAGTAGTAATAGGTTGCGCTGTGGGATCTCGTCTATCACCAGTACCCAATGGCTATGTGACTATCTCAACTAGGCTCTCAATACTCCACTCTATCCGAGCGAATGGTGCCTCTATATTACCTGATCTCTCAGCAAGGTCCTGTGGAGCTTGGTCAGTCTGTGGCTCCGCATAGCTCTCAGGCCTACCTCTACGGCCTCTAGCACATACACAGGCTCCTCTACCTCGACGTGTAACAGGCATAATGCGTAACTTCCTATATTCATAATCATTTATATGTCTCATTTCATCTTGGTATACACAGTTATATCTGTCACGACCCGAACTACCCAAAAATCAGAGTTAATTTTTCACGTTTTGTTATTTTCTTTATTAAATTCTTATCTGTCCTCTGATCATGACCACACTCCACTAACAAATTGGGCTGTGCGTCAATGTCAGTCCCACCATTCAATTACCATCTAAACTTATTTCTTCTCCAGTCATTTATAATTGTTTACATTACTTATACATCCTCTAAGGTTACTTACAAACATGTTACTGTGCTATACTTATGTAGATACAATATGTACAAGTGTATATACCTTATGTTGATGGGCAGCAGCGGATACCCAGAATGCAGTACTGAGTCGCCTCAACTTCAACTGGAGATTATCTGTGGGAGAAAATGAAAGGGGTGAGCACATCAAGCTCAGTAAGGCAATCCTACGAACAAGTAGGTAACCAAACTACCTACATGAACGTGGTGCCATGCATAAACCACCCTTTCTGCACACATTTAAAACAAATGATATGAAAGTTATGATGTTATGTAAATCGAGTTTGCACAGAAAATTCAACATGCAATTATTTCAAATCATTTCTTTCTCAATTAAAATTTTCACAATAAAGTCAGGACTCGACCCCTCCTTCGGGTGATCCTGACTCACACAAAACCATGAAAATCGGTATGCATCACACATGGGTTTAAAAAGCATGGAAATAACCATCATGCACATTTAATTAAAAACCCAGTTTAAATCATCGTCAAGATCAACATGCGAGACTAGGCAAAGTCTGTATATCGGCAAATAACCAGGACTATGGCCATATGTGTCCTCGGGAGTTCCTCAGCTACACGGATCCTAGTGTGCGGGTTCTCCCATGATCGGGAACTGCCCGGGTGGTGGGTCAATCCATCCCGTCAGTCTTATCCGATCCCATGCATCCGAAGATGCTAACATATCACAAAGATACCAACGTATCACACAGATACCACAGGGTACATCGTACTCCATGCTACTTGCACGGTACATCGTACTCCGTGGACCCCCAGCCTTATCCCTCGTTCGGGCTCATCAGCTGGTCCTCCAACCCTTATCCCTCGTTCGGGCTCATCAGGTGGATCTCCAACCCTTATCCCTCGTTCGGGCTCATCAGGTTGTTTCTCTAACCCTTATCCCTCGTTCGGGCTCATCAGGTTATTTCTCTAACCTTTATCCCTCGTTCGGGCTCATCAGGTTATTTTTAACATGCCATGTCTCAAAATGCACGTGCGGGCCTATTTAATCGGTGACACACAGTCTACCCGATGCTCCAAGCACGGCTCATCACATGTTCTCATAAAATCAGTGCGAGCGATGCTCAGCACTCTCATCAAATCAAGTAAATCTAGTGCGAGCTAAGCTCTAGCACTCTGTATGCAAACCGTATAAAAATCTGGTGCGAACGAAGCTCTAACACCCTGTCTCAAAATCATATAAAAATATGGTGCGAGTTAGACTCTAGCACCCTGTCACGAAAATCATATATATATGTATACAAATCTGGTGCGAGTTGGACTCCAGCACCTATGCATGTAAAACTCTAGTGCGAGCTCTCGCTCCAGCACCAATGCGTGCATCACACAAACCGAAAATATCGTGCGAGCTGAGCTCTAGTACGTCACATGTCAATAAAACACGTAGGCGGCTCTGTTTCCTCAAAACAGTTTTCAAAACAATTTCACGTTGAAAGTATGCAATGCTGTGCATTTTCTTTCAAGGTTAGCCAACCTACTAATGCATGCATCAAAACACCTCCAGAATGAGCAAGAACCTCTTGTTCTTGCTCCTCCCAATTTTTCCTAACTTTGTAAATTTTACCCTTAACAAGGGTATTTTGATAATTTGCCCATCCGGGGCACTAAAATTATTAATTGACCTCTAGACCCTTCAGGTAATTTTTAAAGACTGCAAATGAACTTAAAATTGCGTAAAGTTACCTCTAACAGTCCGTAGAATTCCCTTACCTTATTTTCCTGTCGAGTTTGACCTTTTCTTTTCCACTGTTGTCTCGTCGCGCAGTCCGATATGCTTCCAATCCAATGCCCGGAACTACGTAGTAATATTCCTCAGGTCAGATATTATACAATTTAATCGTATTTAATCTTTTCTGGGCTTAATTTAAATCATTTGGCCCAATTACCCCTATTGGGCCCGATTGCACCTTAATGGGCCTTAAGCCCGTTTTCCACTTAATTCTCACATTATCGAGGCCTATTGGGCTCATTGGGCCCACCAATAATTTATTGGGCCTCGTTCTAATTCTTGAATAACTAAATCGATTATTTACGACAATTTATCTAAATTTCCATAATTTAATTCAATTTATGCGAAAATCAAATCAATATCACGCATAACGAGGTAATTATCGTAAATAGGGGTTACTTACCCGAGATTCCATGCTAGTACGTAAATCGAGGCTATCTCGAGCCCTTGGTGGATGCCAATCGTCGAGCTACACAATTCCACAATTTTTCGGGTAAGTTTTCAGCCCAAAATTAATTAAATTAAATACTCCGAAATTTAAATCGGTCAATTTGACCGCTTATCGACTTACCCGAAGCTCGATTGCATCACTGAAATTTTCTCCAATTTTTTCTCTTTTTCTTTTTCCCCTTTTTCTCCCTTTTTTCCTCCTCTTTTTGGCTGAACCGGTTCAGTCCGGTTCAGACCCGTCGGTTCACTCCGGTTCGACCGGTTCACCATCGGTTCACTGCCTTGCCGGCCGGTTCTCCGCCGGCTTCCACCGCCAGTGGCTCCGCAAGGTTGTCCGCACCTCGAATCTGGCCTCGACTTCGTCCAAGGCCGCCGAAAAGTCACCGGTCCGGCCGTTCTCCTTTCGGTCGTCGGACCCATTTTCTTCTTCCGCCGTTTTCGGCGCCGTCCGTCGGTTTCGGTGGCTGCCACCACCACCAATCTGCTCACCGTCGCCTGGGGAAGCTTCGGCTGGGGTCGATCGGGCCTGAATCTCGCCGATCGCCGGCGATTCTCTCTCCCCCTCTCGGTTTCGATTTTCGCCGTTTCGCTCCACCGTTTGCCGCCGTTCGCGTCTCCGTTAGGCCGGTGGTGGTCGGGCCTCGTCGGGCTTCCTTCGCCTGGGCCGTCGGTGCCGTCCATCGGGTCGCCGGTGATCCTCGGTTTGGCTGCTTCCGTTTTCGTTTTACAGAATCGCGTCTCGCGATTCTGTTTCAGTTTTTTTTTGTGTCAGTTACCTTTTTTTTATTATTTTTATTATTATTTTTATTTATTTTAATTATTTTACTATTCAATAAAATACTCCATAAAATCTCAAAATATCTACCTTATATTATTTTTATTCTACTTTAATTTATTTAATTTAAATTTAATTTATTAATTATATTTTTCTCTAAATTTTGATATTATTTCTTCGCATTTTTCGAGATATCGTTCCGGTAATTTTTCCGATATTTTTAAAATTTCTGAATCTTGATCAATCGACCCAAATTTATAATTTCCTTATTATCGATCAAGACATTTCACATCCGCATTTTTAATTAAAATTTTCTTATCGTCCTAACACCGGGTTTTGGTATTTTTACCATTTTACCCCTGCTCTTGTTTCGGAATCAATTTAACCTGACCTTCCTTCATACATCCCTCATCTTTTCTTATTTAATTTTCGTATTTTAATTAAATTCGGGTCTTACAACTCTCCCCCACTTAAAGAATTTGGTCCTCCAAATTAGAACCAAGTCATATGAGTCCATATACAACTCCGGGTACATCGATCGTATTATACTTCTTTAATTCTCATGTGATCTTTTCTCCGGAGTGTATTACTACCAAAGGACTTTAATTAGGGAGATCATCTTAAACCTCGATACTTTCTCTTTCCTGTTTAATGCCCGAATTAACTTCTTTAATATACTTACATTGCACTGAGCTGAACTGTTGGATCTCATATCCTATCACCTATGCTGGATCTGGATAGTATTTCCGAAGCATCAAAAACTGAAACACATTGTGGGTGCCTGTTAATTCAGGTGATAACGCCAACTTACAGGTCTTATCTCCCACTTGTCCAATCTCTTAAAATATTCCATCCAGCGCAACTCAATTTACCTTCTTCCAAAAGTTCGCTATGTCCTTATTCTCTTAGGACGAGTAACTTTCAACCATACTAATTCACCAAGGGTGAATTTCAATACTTTTCTATCTGCTCTGAGGTGTTCTTAATCTCTCATCCTTAACTAAACATCCTCAAAGACTTATTATCCAAGGTCGAAAATGATTCTATCTGTCACCCACTTTTTCTTTTCCAATTTGGGGAACAACCCCTACAACCATACACTCATATCTTGTTATCCCGATACTCAAGTGGCAACCGTCGCTATTGGCGAATTCAATTAGAAATCAACTGATCATTCCAGGAGCTTATAAAATCAATGGCACACGCTTTCATCGGATCCTCCAGAACCTGTACAGTCCTCTCTGACTGACCATCTGTATGAGGATAGAAAGCTGTGCTAATATTCAGTCGGGTTCCCATAGCTTCCTAAAAATATCCTCAGAGGTGGGAAGTGAAGCGGGAATCCCTATATAATACCATGCTCACTGGAACGCTACATAATGTTCCACAATCTTCTTTATACATAAATCCTCATATACACTCTGAGTATTTAGGGATTCATAACCAGAAGGTGGGTAGACTTAGTCACTCTATCGACTATCATCCAAATAGCCTCGTAATTCACCTGGGTTCTCTGTAACCCATCACGACATTCATGGAGACTTGCTCCCATTTTTCGTGCTGTGTCGATATAGGTAGGTGCTGCAATAACTCCGCAGACTTTTAATACTCTACCTTATTCTGTTGACATACTAGGCACTTTTTCACAATCTCTACCGTGTCACTTTTCACATCTGACCACCCATACCCTTTTCAGATATTTTATATATTTTTATTACCTTCCGTATGCACTGTATATCCCGAAGAGTGAGCTTCTGACAATATTATTATCTCATCAACTGTGGTCCTGGGGAGCACTTATACTCTCTCTGAACCTCTCTGTAAATCATTATCATACTCTGTGAACTCTATCACTGTACCCTTCTGAATCTGACCCAAACTATCGACATCCTGTCGATCATCACGCTAAGCCTGTCAAATTCGGGCACTCTCATCCGGTTCTAGTCTCAGGCTAGCTGTCACACAATCACTATTATCATCAGAAGGGATCACATCAATACTGAGGTTCACAACTGCTCTAGCAGCTCACGCTCCTTGACCATCATATGCAATACCATCCCGAGGCTCTTTCTACTCAAAGCATCAGCCTTTCCTGGGTGGTACAATTTTCCACAATCAAAATCTCTCAGAAGCTCCAACCCACTATGTATTCTCATGTTCGCCTCTTTCTGTGAAAACAGATACTCAGGCTTTATGATCAGTGCATATCCATAATTTCTCACCCTGTACCTAATAGTACCATATCCTTGGTACAAATACTGTTGCCAACTTTAAATCATGGGTATCTTCCCATTATACATCAATACACAGCTCCTTCATAATTTTGAGGTATCCATATTCATTGAAAACCTCTTGAGCTGTTGGGTATGGTGAAATTAATCACAGTGGTCAGTTCATACTTCACTTCACCAAAATTCATGTCACATCTATCATCTTATTTATCATCTCATTCAAAGACCACGTTTTCTTAATTAAACGTGTCAACCAAGTATATCCTTTTTGAACTCGCAGTAACCCATTTGTAAAAGCCATTTCTCAATTGTTGCTTATAAATCACCCTAGACTTTAACTACACCCAACATATCATCGATAATGATGATTACAAATCGGTTCAATCCTTGACTTATTTACGCATAAGCGTATAAGATACTTCAAAATCGCTTACGTTTTCAGGTACTAACCTGCATCATTTCCTTTTCTTATCTTAACGGCTCTTATTAAATTTTACTATGTTAACTTTTATGATTTGTCGAATTTTAATATTCTTATGTCTTAGTAAAGGTATCCTAATGCTAAAGGTATTTATTACGACGATCGATTTCACGTTATAGGTTATATATACATACTTTTAGACGCTGTCAAGTCTTCAGGCGGGGAGGTATTTTGAAATACCTTTATTAACATTCAGACTTAACCATAACTACGTTATATCTCAGTCTATGTGGTCACAATTTATATTCGCTACTAATTGCTTTAATCCTAATGACTTCGCATACGCACTCTTACTCCAATACATCTTGTATCCAGAATCAAGCATATCTCCTCAGTGTATCAATCATGACAAAACTCTTGTCATTATTCATTCCGTGAGTACAATCCTTTACTCCTTTAATTTTAACTGTTACACCCTTTTTTATTAAATTAAAATCTCTATATCCATATTCCGTTAATTAATCCTCCTCCATTGGGGTACTCATTTATCAGTATTGTGCCCAATGGTGTAGGCATTCATGCCTTTTACTCACTTATATGCGAATAAAGGCGGTATGAATAAATGTGTGGCACCAGGATCAATGAACATATGTACTTCATTATTCATAACAAGTGTGGTCTCTTACACCATATCCATGAAACATCGATAGTGTCCTGGTCCAAGACATCCTCTCGCCTTCGTCCAACAACCTACTTTCCTGTTTTCTTTTCGGCTGTGACCTCCCTTTTCATTGCAGCTATACCAACGAAGTTTTTCTCTCTCTGTCTTTTTATTTTTCTGTGGGGCAATCTCGCCCAACTCTGTGCAATCAAAATCAATGGTCCGTCTTACCACACTTAACGGCCATTTCCATCAATACCGTGTAGGTATAGACCCTCCTTCTGTGGTATCCACCACACATCTCACACTGCTTACAGTGCTCACACTGCTACACTGCTTCTTAGCAGGTCGGGGTCCTCCAATCACAATGCCCACAAGAGTGCCAAAATTAGATGCACTGGGGCCTTACCAATTATCTTACTCCATAACTAGTCAAATCAGATCTTTTACCAATTACCATTTCCCCATTTTAACATCTTTGTCATTTCTCGATTCTCTTTTCTGTCTCTGTTTTAGCCCTCACTACCTTTCCCAATCTCAGAGGCGTGCAATTCATGTTCTTATTTACCCAACTGTAAATCTGCGCACTGCCTCGGTATAGGTAATATCTCACGGGGCCAATTGGACTCTGATTGACAATCTGAGCCCTTCCATAAACTTTTAGACATCTCGACTGTCACTGTTCATGTGTCGAGGTAATGTCTACCAAAGAATATAACTGAGTTTCATACTCATAATCAATAAATAAAATCCTCTGGGTCAGAGTAAGGACTTTAATCCGAAATTTCCTTTAAATAATGTCCGGATATTCTGTCACCGGAATGCATCCAAGATATTTCTCATATCAGCTCTTAAGATTGGTCGAGCGGACTTCCACCAATGCATCCGCTGCGCCCTCTTATCTTATTCATAATCTGAGTAATTAGCTCCTCAAAATAATCTCCACACTCCGCTCCAATCTCGCGAAGCGTGTCTCAATACTGTCCGATCTCTCTGTCGGACTCAGTGGGGCATGCTTAACATTAGCCTCCATTTCCATTTCATCCTGGTTCTCACAAGTCAACTCAGCACGACTTAGCAGACTCAGGTCTACCCCTACGACCTCTGCCTCGTGCACTATCTCATCTAACGCGACTCATATTAAGCATTCCTACAATCTCAACCATTTCTTAGTCAAGCCCATCTAGATATACACTATTGTATCTACTAAGCACAGTAACACGGGGATGTAATTT
This sequence comes from Firmiana major, assembly GCA_033439115.1. Taxonomy (NCBI): domain Eukaryota; kingdom Viridiplantae; phylum Streptophyta; class Magnoliopsida; order Malvales; family Malvaceae; genus Firmiana; species Firmiana major. The sequence continues at coordinate 39,398,137 of CM065909.1, forward strand.
CCTAATTACTGACACTGACACACATCAGACCAATTTCTGCTCTGATACCACCTTTATATGTCATGACTCGAACTACCCAAAAATCAGAGTTAATTTTTCGCGTTTTGTTATTTTCTTTATTAAATTCTTATCTGTCCTCTGATCGTGACCACACTCCACTAACAAATTGGGCTGTGCGTCAATGTCAGTCTCACCATTCAATTACCATCTAAACTTATTTCTTCTCCAGTCATTTATAATTGTTTACATTACTTATACATCCCCTACGGTTACTTACAAACATGTTACTGTGCTATACTTATGTAGATACAATATGTACAAGTGTATATACCTTATGTTGATGGGCAGCAGCGGATACCCAGAATGCAGTACTGAGTCACCTCAACTTCAACTGGAGATTATCTGTGGGAGAAAATGAAAGGGGTGAGCACATCAAGCTCAGAAAGGCAATCCTACGAACAAGTAGGTAACCATACTACCTACATGAACGTGGTGCCATGCATAAACCACCCTTTCTCCACACATTTAAAACAAATGATATGAATGTTATGATGTTATGTAAATCGAGTTTGCACAGAAAATTCAACATGCAATTATTTCAAATCATTTCTTTCTCAATTAAAATTTTCACAATAAAGTCAGGACTCGACCCCTCCTTCGGGTGATCCTGACTCACACAAAACCATGAAAATCGGTATGCATCACACAAGGGTTTAAAAAGCATGGAAATAACCATCATGCACATTTAATTAAAAACCCAGTTTAAATCATCGTCAAGATCAACATGCGAGACTAGGCAAAGTCTGTATATCGGCAAATAACCAGGACTATGGCCATATGTGTCCTCGGGAGTTCCTCAGCTACACGGATCCTAGTGTGCGGGTTCTCCCATGATCGGGAACTGCCCGGGTGGTGGGTCAATCCATCTCGTCAGTCTTATCCGATCCCATGCATCCGAAGATGCTAACGTATCACAAAGATACCAATGTATCACACAGATACCACACGGTACATCGTACTCCATGCTACTTGCATGGTACATCGTACTCCGTGGACCCCCAGCCTTATCCCTCGTTCGGGCTCATCAGCTGGTCCTCCAACCCTTATCCCTCGTTCGGGCTCATCAGGTGGATCTCCAACCCTTATCCCTCGTTCGGGCTCATCAGGTTGTTTCTCTAACCCTTATCCCTCGGTCGGGCTCATCAGGTTATTTCTCTAACCTTTATCCCTCGTTCGGGCTCATCAGGTTATTCTTAACATGCCATGTCTCAAAATGCACGTGCGGGCCTATTTAATCGGTGACACACAGTCTACCCGATGCTCCAAGCATGGCTCATCACATGTTCTCATAAAATCAGTGCGAGCGATGCTCAGCACTCTCATCAAATCAAGTAAATCTAGTGCGAGCTAAGCTCTAGCACTCTGTATGCAAACCGTATAAAAATCTGGTGCGAGCTAAGCTCTAACACCCTGTCTCAAAATCATATAAAAATATGGTGCGAGTTAGACTCTAGCACCCTGTCACGAAAATCATATATATATGTATACAAATCTTGTGCGAGTTGGACTCCAGCACCTATGCATGTAAAACTCTAGTGCGAGCTCTCGCTCCAGCACTAATGCGTGCATCACACAAACTGAAAATATCGTGCGAGCTGAGCTCTAGCACGTCACATGTCAATAAAACACGTAGGCGGCTCTGTTTCCTCAAAACAGTTTTCAAAACAATTTCACGTTGAAAGTATGCAATGCTGTGCATTTTCTTTCAAGGTTAGCCAACCTACTAATGCATGCATCAAAACACCTCCAGAATGAGCAAGAACCTCTTGTTCTTGCTCCTCCCTATTTTTCCTAACTTTGTAAATTTTACCCTTAACAAGGGTATTTTGGTAATTTGCCCATCCGAGGCACTAAAATTATTAATTGACCTCTAGACCCTTCAGGTAAATTTTAAAGACTGCAAATGAACTTAAAATTGCGTAAAGTTACCTCTAGCAGTCCGTAGAATTCCCTTACCTTATTTTCCTGTCGAGTCTGACCTTTTCTTTTCCACTGTTGTCTCGTCGCGCAGTCCGATATGCTTCCAATCCAATGCCCGGAACTGCGTAGTAATATTCCTCAGGTCAGATATTATACAATTTAATCGTATTTAATCTTTTCTGGGCTTAATTTAAATCATTGGACCCAATTACCCCTATTGGGCCCGATTGCACCTTAATGGGCCTTAATGGGCCTTAAGCCCGTTTTCCACTTAATTCTCACATTATCGAGGCCTATTGGGCTCATTGGGCCCACCAATAATTTATTGGGCCTCGTTCTAATTCTTGAATAACTAAATCGATTATTTACGACAATTTATCTAAATTTCCATAATTTAATTCAATTTATGCGGAAATCAAATCAATATCACGCATAACGAGGTAATTATCGTAAATAGGGTTACTTACCCGAGATTCCATGCTAGTACGTAAATCGAGGCTGTCTCGAGCCCTCGGTGGATGCCAATCGTCGAGCTACACAATTCCATAATTTTTCGGGTAAGTTTTTAGCCCAAAATTAATTAAATTAAATACTCTGAAATTTAAATCGGTCAATTTGACCGCTTATCGACTTACCCGATGCATCACTGAAATTTTCTCCAATTTTTTCTCTTTTTCTTTTTCCTCTTTTTCTCCCTTTTTTCCTCCTCTTTTTGGCTGAATCTGTTCAGTCCGGTTCAGACCGGTTCAGACCCGTCGGTTCACTCCGGTTCGATCGGTTCACCGCCGGTTCACTGCCTTGCCGGTCGGTTCTCCACCGGGTTCCACTGCCAGTGGCTCCGCAAGGTTGTCCGCACCTCGAATCTGGCCTCGACTTCGTCCGAGGCCGCCGAAAAGTCATCGGTCCGGCCGTTCTCCTTTCGATCGTCGGACCCATTTTCTTCTTTCGCCGTTTCCGGCGCCGTCCGCCGGTTTCGGTGGCTGCCACCACCACCAATCTGCTCACCGTCGCCTGGGGAAGCTTCGGCTGGGGTCGTTCGGGCCTGAATCGCGCCGATCACCGGCGATTCTCTCTCCCCCTCTCGGTTTCAATTTTCGTCGTTTCGCTCCACCGTTCGCCGCCGTTCGCGTCTCCGTTAGGCCGGTGGTGGTCGGGCCTCATCGGGCTTCCTTCGACTGGGCCGTCGGTGCCGTCCATCGGGTCGCCGATGATCCTCGGTTTGGCTGCTTCCGTTTTCGTTTTACAGAATCGCGTCTCGCGATTCTGTTTCAGTTTTTTTTTTGTTTCAGTTACCTTTTTTTGTTTTATTTTTATTATTTTTATTATTATTATTTATTTTAATTATTTTACTATTCAATAAAATACTCCATAAAATCCCAAAATATCTATCTTATATTATTTTTATTCTCCTTTAATTTATTTAATTTAAATTTAATTTATTAATTATATTTTTCTCTAAATTTCGATATTATTTCTTCTCGTTTTTTGAGATATCGTTCCGGTAATTTTTTCGGTATTTTTAAAATTTCCGAATCTTGATCAATCGACCCAAATTTATAATTTCCTTATTATCGATCAAGACATTTTACATCCATATTTTTAATTAAAATTTTCTTATCGTCCTAACACCGGGTTTTGGTATTTTTACCATTTTACCCCTGCTCTTGTTTCGGAATCAATTTAACCTGACCTTCCTTCATACATCCCTGATCTTTTCTTATTTAATTTTCGTATTTTAATTAAATTCAGGTCTTACAATATCTAAACAAAAGCACAGTAATATGGGGATGCAACTTTTCTACTTATTAGTACTGAATCACATCAGGCCAACTCAGCTCTGATACCAATCTCTGTCATGACCTTATTTATCCAATTCATCTAAAAACTTCACTATAAAGTTTTCACATTTTTCTTTTCTTTACCCGATCATGAACAACCCTCACAAATACAGTTGAACTGAGAGCCAGTAATAATCATTATTTTTCCATCCATTTCCAATTAACCAAAAGCAATATCATACATTTGGTAGTTAAGTCACATGTTTATACATGACATGTTTTCTAACATTTACATCCCCCATATCACAATTCAAAATGGTTACTATGCCTTTACATGTTTAGATACAAAAAGAATCTCTGTGTGTATACCTCTTGATGATGGAGTGCAACAGATGTCCAAAAACAACGCCTCAGTCCTCACTGGGCTACTATGTGCTCTCTGTATAGGGGGAAAGTAGAGGGATGAGCAACCACATGCTCAGTAAGGCAATAATGCAAGCATGGTAGATAACTACACTATCTACATGCTTATAATGTCATTGCATAAATCATTTATAATCGGAGCATGAGGAAATAAAACTATACCACATGTATATACATATATCATGTACTGAAAAACATGGAAATAGGCATGTAAAACATGGTAAAATGTAAGACCCGAAATTAAATCGTAAATTTTTATGAGGGATGAAAATGGTCAAAAATTTAACTGAATGGGATTCGGATTGGAAATAAGGATTTAAAATGCGAAGTGAGTGAGTGTTCGTGAAAGGAATTCGGGTTAAATTAATCCCGAACACGTGCAAGGGCAAAACGGTTAAAAGACCAAAAATCGGTATAAATTCGATAAGAAAAAATTTATTAAAAATATGGGATTGAGAAATCTTGATCAATAACGAAGAAATAAATTTATTTCGGGTTAAATTGATCAAGATATGAATTTATGGGAATTAATCGAGATTTTTAATTCGAAAAATAATCCCAAAAATAATCAAAAAATATACCGAAAAGTCATTCGGGACAATATCCCGAAGATACGGAGGAATTATACCCGAAAAAGGGTCAAAATATAATAAATAAATTAAATAAAATTAAATTAATTAATTTGGAATAAAATAATAATTTTTGGTAGATATTTTAGATTTTTAATGTCTTTTTTTTATTGATTAAAATATTAATAAAATTAAATAATAAATTAGAAAAAAAAATAAAAGAAAAAAAAGGGGAATCAGAAACGAATTGGGGAGAGAGAGGGAGAAGGAAAACAGAAGCGGCCGACCGAGGAGCATCACGATCAGTGATCGGTGGCGACCAGGCGAGGCCGACGAAGGGAAGCCTGAGGAGGGCCGAGCCACCACCGGCACCGTGGAGGCATCGACGGCGGTAAATGGCGGCGAAAATAAGGAAAAATCAAAATCGAGGAAGAAAAGAGGAATCGCCGATGATCGGCGCCGATTCAGGCCCGACCAACCACAACCGAATGTTCCCCAGGCGTCGGTGAGCAGATTGGTGGCAGCCAGGACCGGCGAAGCTGTCGAAAAACGTCGAAAACAACGGAAAGAGGAAATGGGTACCGACAGCGGAGAGAACAGGCCGGATCGGTGACTTTTTGACGGCCTTGGATGAAACCGAGGGTAGATCTGAGATGCGAACGACCCAACGGAGCCATTGGCGATGGAAGCCAGTGGAGAACGGGCCAGCAAGGCCCTGAACCGGCTGAACCGGAGTGAATCGGTGGGTTCGAACAGGGTCTGAACCGAACCGAACCGGTTCACCCAATGAGGAAAGGAAAAAAAAGGGGAAAAAGGGAAAAAGAAAAAGAGAAAAAATTGAGAAAAAATCCCGGTAATGTAATCGAGCTACGAGTATGTCAGTAGCGATCGAAATTGACCGATTTGAATTTTGAAATATTTTATTTAATTATTATTCGACTGGAAATTTACCCGAAAATCTATGAAATTCTGTAGCTCGACAATCGACGTCCAACGAGAGCTCGAGACAGCCTCGATTTACGTACTAGCATGGAATCTCGGGTAAGTAAATCTTATTTACGACAATTACATCGTTATGCGTGCTTCAGATTTAATTTTTGGATTAATTAAAATAAAATTTGGGAAGTCGGATAAATTGTCTTAATTAATAAATTTAGCTATTCGAGAGTTAGAACGAGGCCCAATAAATTGTTGGCGAGCCCAATGAGCCCAATAGGCCTCGATAATGTGAAAATTAAGTGGAAAATGGGCTTAAGGCCGATTAAGGCCCATTAAGGTGCAATCGGGACCAATAGGGGTAAATGGGCCCAATGATTTAAATTAAGCCCAGAAAATAGGAAATACAATTAAATTGTATGATATCTGACCTGAGGAATAATTATACGGAGTTTCGGACATTGGATTGGGAGTAAATCGGACTGCGTAACGAGACAGCAGTGGAAAAGGAAAGGTCAGACTCTACAGAAAAATAAGGTAAGGGAATTCTATGGACTGCTAGAGGTAACTTTACGAAATTTCAAGTCATATGCAGTCTTTTAAATTATCTGAAGGGTCTAGAAGTAAATAAATAATTTTAGTGCCCCGAATGGGTAAATTACCAAAATACCATTGTTAAGGGTAAAAATTTACAACTTTAGGAAAAATTGTGGGAGGAGCAAGAACAAGAGATTCATGCTCATTGTGGAGGTGTTTTGATGCATGCATGAGTAGGCTAGCTAACCTTGAAACAAAAATGCACATCATTTCATAGTTTCAACGATGAAATTGTTTTGAAAATTGTTTTGAGGAAACAGAGCCGCCTACGTGTTTTTATTGACATGTGACGTGCTAGAGCTCATCTCGCACGATATTTTGAGTTGTGTGATGCATGCATTAATGCTGGAGCGAGAGCTCGCACTAGAGTTTTACATGCATTGGTGCTGGAGTCCAACTCGCACCAGATTTTATATATATATGATTTTTGTGACACGGTGCTAGAGTCTAACTCGCACCAGATTTTACATGATTTTTGTGACAGGGTGCTAGAGTGTAACTCGCACTAGATTTTCCACATGATTTGATGAAAGTGCTAGAGCTTAGCACGCACTAGTTTTACTTGAATTGAAGAGAGTGCTGGAGCATCGCTCACACCTCCCACTGATTTTTATGAGAACATGCGATGAGCCGTGCTTGAAGCTTCGGGTAGACTTTGTGTCACCAATTAAATAGGCTCGCACGTGCATTTTGAGACATGGCATGAGTATAGAGATATGATATGGGTCCATGGAGTATGATGTACCATGCAAGTAGCATGGAGTACGATGTACCGTGTGGTATCTTCGGATACGGGGTATCTTCGAATATGGTATCTTCGGATATGGGGTATCTTCGGATATGACATCTTCGGATGCGTGGGATTAGATAAGACTGACGGGTTGGATTGACCCACCTCCCGGGCGATTCCCGATTAGGGTGAGACCCTGCACACTAGGATCTGTGTAGCAGAGGGGCTCACGAGGACACACGGCCATAGTCTTGGTTATTACCGATATACAGATGTTGCCTAGTCTCGCATGTTGATGATCTTGACGAAGATTGAAACTAGGTTTTAAACTAAATTTGCATGATGCTATTTCCATGCTTTTTAAACTCATGTGTGATGTAAACTGATTTTTATGGTTTTGTGTGAGTCAAGACCACCCGAATGAGGGGTTGAGTCCCGACTTTATTGTGAAATTTTTTTAAATGAGAAAGAAATGATTTAAAAAGAGTTGTATGTTGAATATTTCGTGCGAACGTGTTTTACATGACATCATGAATCATTGCATCAATTTTGAAATGTGTGGAGAAAGGGTGGTTTATACATGACACCACGTTCATGTAGGTAGTATGGTTACCTACTTGTTCGTAGGATTGCCTTACTGAGCTTGATGTGCTCACCCCTTTCATTTTCTCACATAGATAATCTCCAATAGATGTTGAGGTGATTGAGTACTGCATTCTGGATATCCGCTGCTGCCCATCATTTAAGGTATATACACTGTACATATTGTATCTAAATAAGTATAGCACAGTAACATGTTTGTAAGTAACTTTAGGGGATGTATAAATATTGTAAACATTTATAAATGACTGAGAAAGAATTAATTTGGTGGGACTAGCATTGACGCACAGCCCAATTGGTAGTGGAGTGTGGTCACGATCAAAGAATAGGTAAGCATGAAAGAAAATAATAAAATGCGAAAAATTTACTCTGATTTTTAGGTAGTTTGGGTCGTGACATATTTTATGGTATCAAAGCGCAATTGGTCTGATGTCTGTCAGTGTCAGTAATTAGGAATTACATCCCCGTGTTACTGTGCTTGGTTAGATACAATAGTGTATATCGAGATGGGTTTTGACTAAGAAATGGTTGAGAATGCAGGAATGTCTAATATGAGTTGCGTTAGATGAGATAGTGCATGAGGCAGAGGTCGTAGAGGTGGACCTGAGTCTGCTAGTCGTGCTGAGTTGACCTGTGAGAATCAGGATGAAATTGAAATAGAGGCTAATGTTGAGCATGCCCCACTGAGTCTGACAGAGAGATCGGACAGTATTGAGACACGCTTCGCGAGGTTGGAGCGGAGTGTGGAGATTATTTTGAGGAGCTAATTGCTCAGATTATGAATGAGATTCGAGGGCGTAGTGGAGCATTGGTGGAAACCCGCTCGACCCATCTTAAGTGTTTATCATCCAGAGCTAAGATGAGAAATGTTTATGGATGTATTCCGGTGACAGGATATCCTGGACATTGTTTAAAAGAAATGATAGATAAAAGTCCTTACTCTTACCCAAAGGATTTGATTTATTGATGAGTATGCTTATGAGTATGAAACTCAATTATATTCCTAGGCAGATATTACCTCGACACTATGAACAAGTGACAGTCGAGATGTCTAAAAGTTCATGAAATGTCTCAACTTTTCAATTAGAGTCCGATTGGCCCGTCAGATATTACCTATACCGAGGCAGTGCGCAGATTTACAGTTGGGTAAATAAGAACATGAATTGCATGCCTCTGAGATTGGGAAAGGTAGTGAGGACTGAAATAGAGACAGAAAAGAGAATCGAGAAATGACAGAGATGTTAAAATGGGAAAATGGTAATTGGTAAAAGATTTGATTTGATGAGTTATGGGCTAAGATGATTGGTAAGGCCATAGTTATCCAATTGTAGCACTTTTGAGGGATATTGTGATTGGAGAACCCCGATCTGCTACGGATCACTGTAGAATGTGTGGTAAATACCACGGAAGCAGGACCTACACCTACATATTATTGATGAAAATGGTCGTTAAGTGTGGTAAGACGGACCATTGATTTTGATTGCACAGGGTTGGGCGAGATCACCCCACAGAAAAGTAAAGAGATAGAGAAAAACTTCTTTAGTATAGCTGCAACGAAAAGGGAGGCCATAGCCGAAGAGAAAAAGGAAAGTAGGTTGTTGGACGAAGGCGAGAAGATGTCTTGGACCAGGACACTATTGATGTTTCATGGATGTGGTGTAAGATACCACACTTGTTATGAATAATGAAGTACATATGTTCATTGATCTTGGTGCCACACATTTATTCATACCACCTTCATTCGCATATAAGTGAGTAAAAGGCATGAATGCCTACATCATTGGGCACAATACTGATAAATGAGTACCCCAATAGAGGAGGATTAATTAACGGAATATGGATATAGAGATTTTAAGTTGAAAACAGGGGTGAAAACATCACTGAAAAGTATACTGTAAGTGTTGACAAGTGATAAAAAGGGGTGCAACAGTTGAAATTAAAGGAGTAAAGGATTGTACTCACGGAATGAATAATGAAAGAGTTTTGCCATGAGGGATATACGAAAGGAGATAATCTTTAAGATAAGATAGATCCTAAATACAAGATGTATTGGAGTAAGAGACATATGCTAGGTAAGGAATACCCTTAATATGCAAAGTAATTAGGATTAAGTGATAAGTAGGGAATATAAATTATAACCAAGGATAAAGATGGATATAACCATAACCACTCTATGTGGTTAAGTCTGAAGGTTAATAGAGGTATTTCAAAATACCGCCCCGCTTGAAGACTTGACAGCGTCTAAAAGTATATATATAAAACCTATAACGTGAAAACGATCGTCGTAATAAATACCTTTAGCATTAGGAAACCTTTACTAAGACGATAAGAATATTAAAATTTGAGAAATCATAAAGGTTAACATAGTAAAATTTAATAAGAGCCGTTAAGATAAGAAAAGGATATGACACAGGCTAGTACCTGAAAATGTAAGCGATTTTAAAGGATCTTATACGCTTATGCGTAAATAAGTCAAGGATATGGACGATTGAAATAAGTAGTGGAGCTCAACTACTATGAGTTATTTAAACTTTACTTGGACCGATTTGTCATCATCCTTATTGATGATATGTTGAGTGTAGTTAAAGTCCAGGGAAAATTATAAGCAACAATTGGAAAAATTGCTTTTACAGATGGTTGTTGCGAGTTCTAAAAAGGGTATATTTTTTTGTTGATGCGTTTAACTAAGAAAACGTGGTCTTTGAATGAGATGATAAATAAGATGATAGATGTGACATGAATTTCGGTGTAGTGAAGTATGAACTGACCACCGTGATTAATTTCACCATACCCAATAGCTCAAGAGGTTCTCAGTGAGTATGAATACCTCAAAATAATGAAGGAGTTGTTTATTGATGTATAATGGGAAGATAGTCAATTATGGAGTCAGACAACTCCTTGATCATGAAATAAACTATCTGACTCATGATTTTAAGTTGGCAACGATAGTATTTATACCGGGGATATGGTACTATTATGTACATGGTGAGAAATTTTGGGTATGCACTTGTCATAAAGCCCCAAGTATCTGTTTTCACAGAAAGAGACAAATATGAGAATACATAGTGAGTTAGAGCTTCTGAGAGATTTTGATTGTGGAAAATTGTACTACCCAGGAAAGGCTAATGTGACGGCTGATGCCTTGAGCAGAAAGAGCCTCGGGATGGTATTACATATGATGGTCAGGGAACGTGAGCTGCTAGAGCAGTTATGAGCCTCAGTATTGATGTAATCCCTTCTGAAGATGACAGTGATTGTGTGACAGCTAGCCTGAGACTAGAACCAGATGAGAGTGCCTGGATTTGACAGGCTTAGCGTGATGATCGGCATGGTGTCGATAGTTTGGGTCAGATTCAGAAGGGTACAGTGACGAAGTTCACAGAGAGTGTTGATGAATTACAGAGAGGTTCAGAGACAGTATAAGTGCTCCCCAGGACCACTGTTAATGAGATAGTAATATTGTCAGAAGCTTACTCTAGTGCATACGGAAAGTAACGAATATATATATGAAATCTCTGAAAAGGGTATTGGTGGTCAGATGTGAAAAGAGATATGGTAGAGATTGTGGAAAAGTGCCTAGTATGTCAGCAGGATAAGGTAGAGTATTAAAAGTCTGCAGAGTTATTGCAGCCTCTACCTATATCGACACGACACGAAAATGGGAGCAAGTCTCCATGAATTTTGTGATGGGTTATAGAGGACTCAGATGAATCACGAGGCTATTTAGATGATAGTCGCTAAGTTGACTAAGTCTACCCACCTTCTGGTTATGAAATCCCCAGATACTCAAAGTGTGTATGAGGATTCAGGTATAAGGAAGATTGTGGAACATTATGTAGCGTTCCAGTGAGCATGGTATCATATAGGGATTCCCGCTTTACTTCCCACCTCTGAGAATATTTTTTTGGAAGCTATGGGAACCCGATTTAGTATTTGCACAGCTTTCCATCCTCAGACAGATGGTCAGTTAGAGAGGACTGTACAGGTTCTGGAGGATCCGATGAAAGTGTGTGCCCTTAATTTTTTATGCTCCTGGGATGATCAGTTATTACAAATCGAATTCGCCAATAGTGACTGTTGTCACTTGAGTATCGGGATAACAAGATATGAGGCAGTGTATGGCTGTAGGGGTTGTTCCCCAAATTGGATAAGAAAAAGTGGGTGATAGATAGAATTATTTTCGACTTTGGATAATAAGTCTCTGAGGATGTTTAGTTAAGGATGAGAGATTAAGAACACCTCAGAGCACATAAAAAAGTATTGGAATTCACCGAGGGTGAATTAGTATGGTTGAAATGTTTCTTGTCCTAAGAGAATAAGGACATAGCGAACTTTTGGAAGAAGGTAAATTGAGTTTCGCTGGATTGAATCTTTTGAGAGATTGGACAAGTGGAAGATAAGACATGTAGGTGGCATTTCCACTTGAATAAGCAGGCACACATAATGTGTCCCATTCTTTGATGCTTCGGAAATACTATCCAGATCCAGCATAGGTGATAGGATATGAGATCCAACAGTTCAACTTAATGCAAATATAAGTATATTGAAAGTTGATTCGGGCATTAAACAGGAAAGAGAAAGTATTGAGGTTTAAGATGATCTCCGTAATTAAAATCCTTTGGTAGTAATACACTCCGGAGAAAGTCACATAAGAATTTAAGAGTATGATACGATCGATGTACCCGGAGTTATATATGGACTCATATGACTTGGTTCTAATTTGGAAGACCAAATTCCTTAAGTGGGGGAGATTTGTAAGACCCGAAATTAAATCGTAAATTTTTATGAGGGATGAAAATGGTAAAAAATTTAACTGAATGGGATTCGGATTGGAAATAAGGATTTAAAATGCGAAGTGAGTGAGTGTTCGTGAAAGGAAGTCGGGTTAAATTAATCCCGAACACGTGCAAGGGCAAAACGGTCAAAAGACCGAAAATCGGTATAAATTCGATAAGAAAAAATTTATTAAAAATATGGGATTGAGAAATCTTGATCAATAACGAAGAAATAAATTTATTTCGGGTTAAATTGATCAAGATATGAATTTATGAGAATTAATCGGAATTTTTAATTCGAAAAATAATCCCAAAAATAATCGAAAAATATACCGAAAAGTCATTCGGGACAATATCCCGAAGATACGGAGGAATTATACCCGAAAAAGGGTCAAAATATAATAAATAAATTAAATAAAATTAAATTAATTAATTTGGAATAAAATAATAATTTTTGGTAGATATTTTAGGTTTTTAATGTCTTTTTTTATTGATTAAAATATTAATAAAATTAAATAATAAATTAGAAAAAAAAAGAAAAGAAAAAAAGAGGGGAATCAGAAACGAATCGGGGAGAGAGAGGGAGAAGGAAAACGGAAGAGGCCGACCGAGGAGCATCACGATCGGCAATCGGGGGCGACCAGGCGAGGTCGACGAAGGGAAGCCCGACGAGGGCCGAGCCAACACCGGCACCATGGAGGCATCGACGGCGGCAAACAGCGGCGAAAACGAGGAAAAATCAAAACCGAGGACAAAAAGAGGAATCGCCGATGATCGGCGTCGATTCAGGCCCGACCGACCACAACCGAATGTTCCCCAGGCGTCGGTGAGCCGATTGGTGGCGACCACGACCGGCGAAGCTGCCGAAAAACGTCGAAAACAACAGAAAGATGAAATGGATACCGACGGCGGAGAGAACAGGCCGGATCGACGACTTTCCGACGGCCTTGGACGAAACCGAGGGCAGATCTGAGATACGGACGACCCAACGAAGCCACTGGCGATGGAAACCAGTGGAGAACCGGCCGGCAAGGCCGTGAACCGGCCGAACCGGAGTGAACAGGCGGGTCCGAACTAGGTCTGAACCGGACCGAACCGGTTCAGCCAATGAGGAAAGGAAAAAAAAAGGAAAAAGGGAAAAAAAAGAGGAAAAATTGAGGAAAAATTGAGACGATGTAATCGAGCTACGGGTAAGTCAGTAGCGGTCGAAATTGACCGATTTGAATTTTGAAATATTTTATTTAATTATTATTCGACTGGAAATTTACCCGAAAATCTATGAAATTATGTAGCTCAACAATCGACGTCCAATGAGAGCTTGAGATAGCCTCTATTTATGTACTAGCATGGAATCTCGGGTAAGTAAATCTTATTTACGACAATTGCATCGTTTTACGTGCTTCGAATTTAACTTCCGCATTAATTAAATTAAATTTTGGGAAGTCGGATAAATTGTCGTAAATAATAAATTTAGCTATTCGAGAGTTAGAACGAGGCCCAATAAATTGTTGGTGGGCCCAATGAGCCCAATAGGCCTCGATAATGTGAAAATTAAGTGGAAAACGAGCTTAAGGCCGATTAAGGCCCATTAAGGTGCAATCGGGCCCAATAGGGGTAAATGGGCCCAATCATTTAAATTAAGCCCAGAAAATAGGAAATACAATTAAATTGTATGATATCTGACCTGAGGAATAATTATACGTAGCTTCGGACATTGGATTGGGAGTAAATCGGACTGCGTGACGAGACAGCAGTGGAAAAGGAAAGGTCAGACTCTACAGAAAAATAAGGTAAGGGAATTCTACAGACTGCTAGAGGTAACTTTACGAAATTTCAAGTCATATGCAGTCTTTTAAATTATCTGAAGGGTCTAGAAGTAAATAAATAATTTTAGTGCCCTGAATGGGTAAATTACCAAAATACCCTTGTTAAGGGTAAAAATTTACAACTTTAGGAAAAATTGGGAGGAGCAAGAACAAGAGGTTTCTACTCATTCTGGAGGTTTTTTTGATGCATGCATGAGTAGGCTGGCTAACCTTGAAAGAAAAATGCACAGCATTTCATAGTTTCAACGATGAAATTGTTTTGAAAACTGTTTTGAGGAAACAGAGCCGCCTACGTGTTTTTATTGACATGTGACGTGCTCGTACGATATTTTGAGTTGTGTGATGCATGCATTAGTGCTGGAGCGAGAGCTCGCACTAGAGTTTTACATGCAATGGTGCTGGAGTCTAACTCGCACCAGATTTTATATATATATATATGATTTTTGTGACACGGTGCTAGAGTCTAACTCGCACCAGATTTTACATGATTTTCGTGATAGGGTGCTAGAGTGTAACTCGCACCAGATTTTCCACATGATTTGATGAGAGTGCTAGAGCTTAGCTCGCAGTAGTTCTACTTGAATTGACGAGAGTGTTGGAGCATCGCTCGCACCCCCCACTGATTTTTATGAGAACATGCGATGAGCCGTGCTTGGAGCTTCGGGTAGACTGTGTGTCACCGATTAAATAGGCTAGCACGTGCGTTTTGAGACATGGCATGAGTATAGAGATATGATATGGGTCTATGGAGTACGATGTACCGTGTGGTATCTTCGGATACGGGGTATCTTCGGATACGAGGTATCTTTGGATACGGCATCTTCGGATACGTGGGATCGGATAAGACTGACAGGTTAGATTGACCCACCTCCCAGGCGGTTCCCGATTAGGGTGAGACCCTGCACACTAGGATCCGTGTAGCAGAGGGGCTCACAAGGACACACGGCCATAGTCCTGGTTATTACCGATATACAGATATTGCCTAGTCTCGCATGTTGATGATCTTGACGATGATTGAAACTGGGTTTTAAACTAAATTTGCATGATGCTATGTCCATGCTTTTTAAACCCATGTGTGATGTAAACTGATTTTCATGGTTTTGTGTGAGTCAGGACCACCCGAAGGAGGGATTTAGTCCTGACTTTATTGTGAAATTTTTTTAAATGAGAAAGAAATAATTTAAAAGAAGTTGCATGTTGAATTTTCTGTGCGAACGTGTTTTACATGACATCATGAATCATTGCACTAGTTTTGAAATGTGTGGAGAAAGGGTGGTTTATACATGGCACCACGTTCATGTAGGTAGTATGGTTACCTACTTGTTCGTAGGATTGCCTTACTGAGCTTGATGTGCTCACCCCTTTCATTTTCTCACACAGATAATCTCCAGTAGATGTTGAGGCGACTGAGTACTGCATTCCGGATATCCGCTGCTGCCCATCATTTAAGGTATATACACTGTACATATTGTATCTAAATAAGTATAGCATAGTAACATGTTTGTAAGTAACTTTAGGGGATGTATAAATATTGTAAACATTTATAAATGACTGAGAAAGAATTAATTTGGTGGGACTGACATTAATGCACAGCCCAATTGTTAGTGGAGTGTGGTCACGATCAGAGAACAGGTAAGCATGAAAGAAAATAATAAAACGCGAAAAATTTACTCTGATTTTTGGGTAGTTTGGGTCGTGACTTAAAATCATCATATAAAACCTCTCATGCTCATCGTTATTAAAACTCATCATAAAAAGGGAAATTCAATACGTAACATCCTTAAAGATTCATCACTTTCTCAAAATACATCAAATCTTATCGCAAATAGCATATCATTTCTTTAAAAAAATCCCACAGGGTTCAACCCCTCTCTCGGATCTACCTTGGACAACACAATCACACTCTGTGTATAAAACCACATGGTACTATGTAATATTGTATGAGACAGGCGGTCACTATATCTCAAGGACTATGTTGGCCAATTATGTCATAATCATCCCAGACCACACGGATCCCACTATGAGGGGCATCATGCTGGAACGAATGTGGGTTAATTCTTCGCCAAACTTTCAAATTAACATCTCAACCAGGCGATAGAACGTGCTCTATGTGATCTACATAGTACAACGCACTCCGCGGATCCATATCAAGGTGGGGGGTGCCAGTTCTAGGTCTTATCTACCCATACCATGCATAACCTACACAGTCTTAAATGCACGTGGGAGCATTTCGTTTTCATGTGAGAGAGCCTCCCCACCCCAACGGGCTTAAGGATGTTAGCTTAAAGATCTTACCGTAAGAGAGCCCCCCACCAAACAGAGCCTCCCCACCCTGTCGGGCTGAAGAATGTAGGGCTTGAGGATCTTACCATCTCCACGACATCATACATACCACAGTGTGAAAACTTGTGCGAGCTAAGTGCCAGCATGATTTATGCATCGTCAATAAATCTCCTCGTACGAGCAACGCTCTAGTATGACTTTATGCATAAAATCATGAAGAAATCACGTACTAGCATAGCTCTAGTACAGTTATATGCATAAGAAAGTCAATTAAAATCCATGTACGAGCAGAAGCTCCAGTACGATTTATAAAACATCATCATAATTCAAATCAAGGTGCGAGCTAAGCTTCAACACGTTTCATACATGTGAAAACACCAAAATCCAGTGCGAGCGAGGCTCTAACATGATTTAACTCACGTAAAATACAATAGGCGACTCTATTTCAACACGACTTATTTCAAAACAACGTCAGCACACACCTCATGCTATTTCATGAAATTACAAAAATCAAATAGCCAGTTTATCCATCAATTTACTTAAAACAAAGTAATTGTATTTCATAAAGCATCAAAACATGTGATTTATGCAATTATTAGCCTTATTATCCCCTTTTATAAGTTTCACTTCAAAAATCAAATCATATTTACTCATAGTTGTCCACACAGTCATAAATCCTTTTCTAAAAGACCAAGCGTTTGTCAAGCCCTATATACACCCACAAGGTGCGTGCAACTATCTCTATATACTTACAAAATTTCCTTACCTGGAATCGCATCGAGTGATTCCACTTCCTTAAAGTTGCTTGATTACGCGATTCGATTTGTGTCTAATGAAATCTTAGAGTCTACACAAAAATCATTTTCCACGTTAAGTGGGTCCAATATAACACAATCCTTGCATTACTATAGTCATATGACCTATAGTTTCCATTAACGCTTATAAGACTTCAATTGATTGTTCTACTCATATCTCAAGAGCCTATTAGATTCTCTTAGATCCATTGATTCATACTAAACTGACATTTAATGCTCATAGTGTCTATAGTTCATCATTTACTTCACTATGGCATTTTTCCATACACCTTATATACTCATTTTCATAATTTGACTATCCTTAAAATGTAGCTTCATTTCATCATCTTAAAATCATACATATTTCTCCACTAACACTCTAACATAATCCATTTATCATCAACTCACCCATAACACATTTTCTCACACTAGACTCATTCTAGGTTTTACTTGTTCCACTACATTCCATGTAGTTTTAATCATCAATACATGTGAGATCTGAGAATTTTAGATATATTTTAATGATGTAATAAGAACTTGAAGTCTAATTTATTGAGTTAAGTGAATTGTGAAAATTATATTTGGAGATTTATATGTAAGTGTTTAACATAAGTGTGAAACTAAGAGGTCAGATCGATCTTGGAGAAGGAGAGATCGATCTGGTGAGTTAAAAATGACAAGGAAGGAGGAATTTAAGGAGCAGATCAATCTCCAATAGAAGAGGATCGATCTCCTTATGATTCTGTTTGAGAGAAGATCGATCTCATGAGGAAGGGATCGATCTCCAAATGTTTCTGTTTGGGAGAAGATCGATCTCCTCAAGGAGCAGATCGATCTCATAAAGCCATAAAGAGATCGATCTCACCCCTCGATTGATCGATCTCCTAGGCATAAAATTACCCCAAATCATCCCCAAATTCAAATGCAGATCGATCTCATCAAGAGCCAGATCGATCTCCTACCCTCCGTCTATATAAGGAACCCCTACTTTCTCCTGCAATTTCATTTTCTCTCTCTTTAAAACCCCATTTCTGTCGAAGCCCTAGCTTTCTCACTCTTCCAAAGCACCCATTTCGGTCCAAATCAGAGGTTGTGGCAAGAAAGGAAGTTGTTCCTCATCAATGGGAGAATAACATACTTGGAAATCAAAAGACGGATTGAATCGAGGTAAGAGATAAGCTCTTCGCAAGTTTTGGGTAATTTCTAAACCTCGATCTTGATATTTGAGATGATTTTGGTGATAATAGTTGTTGACATTGTGTTGAAGTAGCTGGAAAATGATTAGGGATTGATGAAATTACAATGTAGTTGGAGTGATAATGATATTTAGCAATTTTGGTAATTTTGGGAATTTTGAGCTATAAATGGAAATTTAGACAATGAGGTGAATTACCATAGATATTGTGGCACGGGAAGTGTAGAATGTTGAGATGTTATGAATGAGATTGTGGATTGTGATAGAGTTACAGGAATTGAGAGATTTGAGGTGTTAAGAGCAATTATGCTCGATTTTGAGAATTGAGGTTACTGTGATGATGAGTATTAATGTTTTAACATCGTTTGGACAGCTCGGGAGTCCCAGAGTGGAATGCGAGACTAGTCCGTGACAAGGGGGAAACAATTGCACTATACGAGGTGCAAAGAGGTAAGGGAAACTAAACCATTTGTGTATGTGATTTGTGAACTATTATAGCATGATTTGTGATTTATAAAACAAGCATGTTTGATGTGTTGTGTTTTGATGAGAATGCACATGGTTTTTATAGCCGGTTAGAGCCCCTTTATTTTATGAGTTTATAAGCTGAGTGTGAAATTGCTTTATAAACCGTTGAGTTTGCGTGAAAAGTAAATTGGGCTCTACTTTAAAGCAATATTGAGATTTGAGAAATGTGTGTGTGTTTTGTCGGTTGGAACTCGATTTTAAATATGTTTTGTGTTGAGTACAAAACGGTTTTAAATGAGTTTTATGAGAAAGAAACCACTATGAGTTCTACGTGAAGGCAAACCAATTTTACATGATAATGGCTATTGATAAAGACTTAGGTGTGTAATTTTGAGTACACACCTGGCATTGCTTTGGTAGCATGTAAGCCTGATTCTTCTCCGTTCTAGTAACATGAGATCCCCCATTCTGTGGCTGTGCCACGTATAATTAGTGGCCGTTGCCACGTGAGAACCCTAATTGGTAGCTGTTGCCACGAGAGATCCCCCATTCTATGGCTATGCCACGTATATTTGGTGGCTATTGCCACGTGAGAACCCTAATTGGTGTCGTTGCCATGTGAAACCTTATTCTGTGGTTGTCCCACGTATATTTGGTGGTTGTTACCATGTGAGAACCCTAATTGGTGGCCGTTGCCATGTGAAACCCTATTCTGTGGCTGTGCCACGTATATTTGGTGGCTGTTGCCACGTGAGAACCCTAATTGGTGGTCGTTGCCACATGAAACCCGATTCTGTGGCTGTGCCACGTATATTTGGTGGCTGTTGCCACGTGAGAACCCTAATTGGTGGCCGTTGCCACGTGAAACCCTATTCTGTGGCTGTGCCACGTGTGAATCTAAATCAGTGGCTATGCCGCGTGTGTTTGGTGGCTGTGCCACGTGCATTATTACTACAGTGATTTTATCACGTTTATTGAGAAAGCCATTAGCGCATTATTTTCACAGGCTTGTTGCTGCTCTATACTGAGCCTTTTACTTCATGTTTCCACATGATTTTGAGATATGAAAATGTTGTTTTGAGAACTTTCATGCTATGGTTTTCAAATGAGTATACTGAGTTTCACATGCAAATAAATATTTTATGATGTGCATTATGGTTTATATAACGAGTCCCTTACCCCCTTACTGAGCGATTTAAAAACTCACCCTATTTTCTTTCCCCCAGATTTCTTCAAGTGAAAAAGGGTTTCCATGCGACGTACGGAGTAGTGGCTAGTGGAGGACTTGAGCTCCAGGCCATATATTGTGTTTTGAGGTATCATTTATCTTTTCATGTACCCAGACAATTATTGTAATTACAGACACTCGATGTATAACATTGTATGGTATGTATTAGGATTAATTAACTTGAGATTGAATAATGTATTGATATGATATATAATTTCTAGTGATGAGATCCTGAGGTATGATAAATATGATGATGTATGACACTCACAGGAATGCACCCTTAATTGTGAATTGATGAGTAAAAAGTTTTAAATTGGCCATATTTTCTGCATTTTCGGGGCGTGCAGAGCTTTCTTGGTATCAAAGCTTAGGGTGTCTAGTACTGTCAGTGTCGGTTAAGTGAAATAGAATACATCCCAAGTGTCTGTAATAGTCTGGTCATGAACTGAATCTGAGGATTGAAATTTCAATCGATTTTGATATGTATGCGCAGGAGACGAGTTGAGATAGAGAATAAGTGGACAACGAGGTCGTTTGAGGAGGCAGGCAGAGTCCCCTCCGCCACCTGCCCCCCAACCAGAGAGTCCTAACTCTCGATTTAATCTGATTGAGACCGATGTGAGGCAAAGTTTTGAGCAGATGGTAGCGCTATTCGCGCAACACTTTGGAGTTAATGCCTCGGGTACTACTCCTACGCCACCACAAGGACCTCCCATACCCCCAGTACAGATGGACCCAGTGCTTCCCGTCACTCAGCTTGAGGACAGAAGTATGGTCCGACTGAAGGATTTTCTGAAGATGAATCCACCCGTATCTAGGGGAAAGAAGGATCCTACGAGGCTGAGGAGTGGTTGACGGAGTTGAATGTTATATTCGATTATCTGGGGTGCACCGATGCTGAGAGGGTCAGTATGAGTATCTATATGTTGAAGGGGAGAGCTCGAGATTGGTAGGGTACCACCCAGGGTATTCTGATGTCCCGCCAGGATGTGATTGGTTGGGAAGAGTTTCAGACAGCCTTTAAGACCCAATATGTACCACAAGCCACCCAGAGAAAGAAACAGGCCAAGTTTTTGAGTTTGGTACAAGGTGATATGTCCGTGGATGACTATAAGAGCCAATTCACCGCGCTATTGAGGTTTGACCTAGAGAGCTTCAAGAATGAAGAGCTCCGCACAGAGAAGTTTGTGTATGGATTGAAGCCCATCATCAGAGATAGATTGATAGGGCTATGTATTACTGAGTTTGGATATGCTCTGAGACGAGCACAAGAGATTGAAAGAGGAATTGAAATGATACAATCCCAGAACGAGCTCAGAGCGGTGAATAGAGATAAGGGCAAGAGGCCAGCGATGTCTCAAGCAGATGTTCGGAGAGGTTCCTTCCGGAGAGGAAGGATTGAGGTACAGAAGGACAGGTTGGAGAGACCCAAAGCTTATCCTATTATCAAGGAGACCCCTCAATATGACAGGCCTGAGATAAGGGTTTGTTGAGACTATGGTCGATCTCATGGGGGAAGTTGTATTGGGTAGATCCGTGGATGTTTTAGATGTGGTGACATGGGTCACAAAGTGAAGGACTGTCCTCAACCTCAGATACCACATGCTCCGGAGCCCACTAGATAACAGCCTCAAAGAGTGAACCCCCAGAGACGGGCCACTGTTGCAGAGAAAGGGAAGAAACCTGTGGCACAGCGACTTGTGTTTGCCCTGGATAAGGAAACCGCAGACACTTCTGCAGAAACCATAAGAGGTTATGAAACACTCATCTCAGACGATAAGCGAGAACATCCGAGGACTGAGGATATACCTGTGGTTTGTGAATTTCTGGATGTTTTCCCAGATGAGTTGCCAGGTTTGCCACCAGAGAGAGAGCTAGAGTTTACCATTGATTTAGTACCAGATACTCAGCCGATCTCTAAACCTCCCTACAGGATGGCATTAGTGGAACTTGAGGAATTGAAGAAACAACTACAGGAGTTATTGGATCAAGGGTTCATTAGACCCAGTGTCTCATTGTGGGGAGCACCAGTTTTATTTGTTAAGAAGAAGGATGGTAGTCTCAGACTAGGCGTAGACTACCGGTTGTTGAATAAAGCCACGGTGAAGAATAAATACCTACTGCCCAGGATTGATGATTTACTAGATCAGCTGAGAGGGGCCTCAGTCTTCTCTAAAATTGATTTGAGATCGAGCTATCACTAATTGAGGATCAAGGAAGAAGATATACCAAAGATGGCCTTTAGGACGAGGTATGGCCATTATGAATTTCTGGTGATGTCCTTTGGATTGACGAACGCCCCAGCAGCATTTATGAGATTAATGAACGAGGTGTTCAAAGACTATCTAGATAAGTTTGTGATAGTCTTTATTGATGATATCCTGGTGTACTCTTGGTCGTATGAGGAGCATGCACAACATTTGTGGTTAGTACTTCAGATACTCTGAGATAAAAAATTATATGGAAAGCTTAGTAAGTGTGAGTTTTGGCTGGATCAGATAGCTTTCCTTGGTCATATAGTCTTAGAGGAAGGAGTATCAGTGGATCCAAGTAAAGTGGAGGCTGTGCTTAACTGGGAAAGACCGAGGACAGTTATGGAGGTACGAAGCTTCCTTGGTTTGGCAGGGTATTACAGAAGATTTATGGAAGGATTTTCCAGGATTACAACTCCTTTGACTAAACTCACGCGCAAGGAGACTTCCTTTATATGGACTGATCAGTGTGAGCTCAATTTTCAGGAGTTAAAGAGGAGATTGACAGTGGCACCTGTGTTAACTATTCCTGAGGGATCATGAGGAATTTCGGTGTATAGTGATGCATCCCATCAAGGACTGGGGTGTGTGCTTATGCAGCATGGAAGAGTGGTCGCATATGGATCATGACAGTTGAAAGACCATGAGTGGAATTACCCCGCGCATGATTTGGAATTAGCCGCTATGGTATTTGCCTTGAAGATTTGGCGACACTACTTATATGGGGAAAGATTCCAGATCTTCACTGATCACAAGAGTTTAAGATATCTCTTTGATCAGAAAGAGTTAAACATGAGACAAAGGAGATGGATAGAACTCCTTAAGGATATGACTATGAGATTCTATATCATCCGGGTAAGGCGAACGTAGTTGTTGATGCCCTGAGTAGGAAGAGTATGATATCTGCTATGATGATCAGGGAATGGGATTTACTGGAGCAGTTTGTCGAACTTCGGATCAGAGTTAAAGAGATAGAGACTGAATTTTTGGCTAACTTGCGGATAGAGTCCAAGATCATGGATCAGATTAGAACTGGGCAGCGCAGTGATCAGAGATTGATAGATATGGTTAGCCAAGCTGAACAGAGTTCACAGTCGGATCTCACAATCAGTGAGGATGGATTGTTGAGATTTAGAGGACGGATTTGTGTACCGAATGATGATACCCTGAAGAGACAGATACTGAGAGAATCTCACTGCTCGCGATACACCATGCACCTAGGGAGTACTAAGATGTACTGAGATTTGAGAAAGGTGTACTGGTGGAGTGGTATGAAGCGAGACGTGACAGAGTATGTGGCTAGGTGTTTAGTATGCCAGCAAATGAAAGCTGAGCATAGGAAGCTTGGAGGACTACTACAGCCTTTACCTATACCTACATGGAAATGGGAGCATGTCACTATGGACTTTATTATGGGTTTACCGAGGACCCGAAGAGGTCGTGACTCTATATGGGTTATAGTGGATAGATTGACCAAGAGTGCCCACTTCCTTGCCATCAAGAGCACAGATACTGTGGATGCCTTAGCCGAGCTGTATGTCAGCGAGATAGCTAGATTACATGGGGCTCCAGTGAGTATTACTTCTGATAGAGATTCCCGATTTACTTCCAGATTTTGGACCCAGTTTTAGGAGTCCATAGGATCTCGATTGAGTTTTAGTACCGCCTATCATCCTCAGACAGATGGTCAGTCAGAGAGGACTATTCAGACCTTGGAGGATATGTTGAGGGTGTGTACGATGGATTTTAAGGGATCATGGGATGATCACCTGCCCTTAGCAGAGTTTGCGTGCAACAACAGCTATCATGCAAGTATTGGAATGGCACCTTTTGAGGCTCTATATGGTAGGAGGTGTAGATCCCCTGTAGCTTGGGAAGAAGTCGGTGACAAAAAGATAAATGCTCTCGAGCTTGTTGAGCAAGCTGTACAGAGTGTGAAACTCATATGTGAGAAGTTACGGCCTGCACAGAGTAGACAGAAAAGCTACGTAGATGTGCGTAGACAGCCACTCGAGTTTGATGTTGGTGATGCAGTATTTCTGAAGATATCACCGAGTAAGGGTATCATGCGATTTGGGAAGAAAGGGAAATTGAGTCCTCGATACATAGGACCATTCGAGATTCCTGAGAGAGTGAGAGAGGTAGCCTACAAATTGGCATTACCCCCACAGATGTCCGGAATACACAATGTTTTTCATGTGTCTATGTTGAGGAAGTACCACCCGGACCCTTCTCATGTCATAGAGTATGACGAGATGGACATACAAGAGGATATGAGCTATACTGAGGAACCCGTCCGGATTCTCGATAGAAAGGAGAAGGTACTAAGAACTAAGAGCATCCCATTAGTGAAAGTTTTGTGGAAACATCACTCAATGGAAGAGGCAACATAGGAACTAGAGAATCTCATGAAGGAGAAATACCCCCATCTATTTGACTAGTTGAGTTGAATTTGGAGGACCAAATTCTTTTAAGGTGGGGAGGATGTGAGATTTGAGAATTTTAGATATATTTTAATGATGTAATAAGAACTTGAAGTGTAATTTATTGAGCTAAGTGAATTGTGGAAATTATATTTGGAGATTTATATGTAAGTGTTTAACATAAGTGTGAAACTAAGAGGTCAGATCGATCTTGGAGAAGGAGAGATCGATCTGGTGTGTTAAAATTGACAAGGAAGGAGGAATTTAAGGAGCAGATCGATCTCCAATGGAAGAGGATCGATCTCCTTATGATTCTGTTTGAGAAAAGATCGATCTCATGAGGAAGGGATCGATCTCCTAATGTTTCTGTTTAGGAGAAGATCAATCTCCTCAAGGAGCAGATCGATCTCATACAGCCATAAAGAGATCGATCTCACCCCTCGACAGATCGATCTCCTAGGCATAAAATTGCCCCAAATCGTCCCCAAATTCAAATGTAGATCGATCTCATTAAGAGCCAGATCGATCTCCTACCCTCCGTCTATATAAGGAACCCCTGTTTTCTCCTGCAATTTCATTTTCTCTCTCTTTAAAACCCCATTTCTCCTGAAGCCCTAGCTTTCTCACTCTTCCAAAGCACCCATTTCCGTCCAAATCAGAGGTTGTGGCAAGAAGAGAAGTTGTTCTTCATCAAAGGGAGAACAACATACTTGGAAATCGAAAGACTGATTGAATCGAGGCAAGAGATAAGCTCTCCACAAGTTTTGGGTAATTTCTAAACCTCTATCTTGATATTTGAGATGATTTTGGTGATAATAGTTGTTGACATTGTGTTGAAGTAGCTGGAAAATGATTAGGGATTGATGAAATTACAATGTAGTTGGAGTGATAATGATATTTAGCAATTTTGGTAATTTTGGGAATTTTGAGCTATAAATGGAAATTTAGACAATGATGTGAATTAGCATAGATATTGTGGCATGGGAAGTGTAGAATGTTGAGATGTTGTGAATGAGATTGTGGATTGTGATAGAGTTACGGGAATTGAGAGATTTGAGGTGTTAAGAGCAATTATGCTCGATTTTGAGAATTGAGGTTACTGTGATGATGAGTATTGATGTTTTAACATCGTTTGGACAGCTTGGGAGTTCCAGAGTGGAATACGAGACTAGTCCGTGACAAGGGGGAAACAATTGCACTATACAAGGTGCAAAGAGGTAAGGGAAACTAAACCATTTGTGTATGTGATTTGTGAACTATTATAGCATGATTTGTGATTTATAAAACAAGCATGTTTGATGTGTTGTGTTTTGGTGAGAATGCACACGGTTTTTATAGCCGATTGGAGCCCCTTTATTTTATGAGTTTATAAGCTGAGTGGGAAATTGCTTTATAAACCGTTAAGTTTGCATGAAAAGTAAATTGGGCTCTACTTTAAAGCAATATTGAGATCTGAGAAATATGTGCGTGTTTTACCGGTTGGAACTCGGTTTTAAATATGTTTTGTATTGAGTATAAAACAGTTTTAAATGAGTTTTATGAGAAAGAAACCACTATGAGTTCTACGTGAAGGCAAACCAATTTTACATGATAATGGCTATTGATAAAGACTTAGGTGTGTAATTTTGAGTACACACCGGGCATTGCTCTAGTAGCATGTAAGCCCGATTCTTCTCCGTTCTAGTAACGTGAGATCCCCTATTATGTGGCTGTGCCACGCATATTTAGTGGTCATTGCCACGTGAGATCCCCCATTCTGTGGCTATGCCACATATATTTGGTGGCTGTTGCCACGTGAGAACCCTAATTGGTGGTCGTTGCCACGTGAAACCCTATTCTGTAGCTGTGCCACGTATATTTGGTGGTTGTTGCCACGTGAGAACCCTAATTGGTGGTCGTTGCCATGTGAAACCCTATTCTGTAGCTGTGCCACGTATATTTGGTGGCTGTTGCCACGTGAGAACTCTATTTGGTGGTCGTTGCCATGTGAAACCCTATTCTGTGGCTGTGCCACGTATATTTGGTGGCTGTTGCCACGTGAGAACCCTAATTGGTGGCCGTTGCCACGTGAAACCCTATTCTGTGGCTGTGCCACGTATGAATCTAAATCAGTGGCTATGCCACGTGTGTTTGGTGGCTGCGTCACGTGCATTATTATTACAGTGATTTTATCACGTTTATTGAAAAAACCATTATCGTATTATTTTCACATGCTTGTTGCTGCTCTATACTGAGCCTTTTACTTCATGTTTCCACATGATTTTGAGATATGAGAATATTGTTTTGAGAACTTTCATGCTATGGTTTTCAAATGAGTATACTGAGTTTCACATGCAAATAAATATTTTATGATATGCATTATGGTTTATATAACGAGTTCCTTACCCCCTTACTGAGCGATTTAGAAGCTCACCGTATTTTCTTTCCCCCCAGATTTCTTCAAGTGAAAAGGGGTTTCCCTACGATGTACGGAGTAGTGGCTAGTGGAGGACTTGAGCTCCAGGCCATATATTGTGTTTTGAGGTATCATTTATCTTTTCATGTACCTAGACAATTATTGTAATTACAGACACTCGATGTATAACATTGTATGGGATGTATTAGGATTAATTAACTTGAGATTGAATAATGTATTGATATGATATATAATTTCTAGTGATGAGATCCTGAGGTATGATAAATATGATGATGTATGACACTGCACAGGAATGCACCCTTAATTGTGAATAGATGAGTAAAAAGTTTTAAATTGGCCATATTTTTCGCGTTTTCGGGGCGTGACAATACACATACCAAATCAACTCCAAAATCAATAACTAAACAAATGTACTTGGGTTAGTGTAGTAGAAACTCACCTAGCTTGATTTCCTTCTTGCTCCGAATGAGAACACTCATTGCTCCTTCAATCCAACCAATGGGGTATTGATTCCAAGTTATGTTGTTTTTCTCTTTATGATGAACAACTTTGCTCTAATGATCTTTCCTCAAATCTTTATGAAAATGGGGTGATTTTAGAGTGAGAAAGTTATGTTTTAAGATTGAAAATGGAAGGAAATGGTTTGTTCCTATGAAATGCAGATCCAACTGCTCTTTTTTTTATAGAAATGGCTTGATGAGATCGATCTACATAGGGTGGAGATCGATCTATTTGCTGTATGAGTTCCTCAGTTTCTCGACATTTTTCAGGTATGAGATCGATCTGTTTGCTATATGAGATCGATCTACCATGTTGCATGGGATCGATCTGCTCAATGGAACAGGATTGATTTGTCTCAAGCAAAAAGCTTAGGAGATCGATCTGGCCTCTAGGGGAGATCGATCTAGTACAGCTCGAGAGTAATGGAGATCGATCTGCTTGAGTGAGGGATTGATCTCCCTCTTCCAACAAGCTTGATATTGCATTTTCCCAGCCTTGAGATTGATCTCTCCTTGCATAGGATCGATCTGGCCTTCATCCTGCACCCTTTTTGCTGTAATTTTCTCATTTAAACTCATACTTAATCACTTCAACACTCATTTATCAATCCATTCACACTTAGAACTTAAAAACGTTTATCTCTTGAAATTCATATGTAATGTAACTTGTCTCTAAATCAAATAATCATATACATTACATAGAAATTTACAGGTATTACAATGTACTCAGAGTATCGGTAGCTCTCATAACTAGGAACTGGGCTGACTTCGTCAACCTATCAACGATCACCGAAATTGCATCGTGATTCCTCCGGGTCCTTGGCAAAGCTATCACAAAATCCATCATGATATGCTCTCATTTCCATGTCGGTATAGGTAAAGGTTGCAATAACCCTGCAAGCTTCTGATGCTCTACCTTCACCTACTGACATAAGAGACATCTTGCCACAAAATCTGCCACCTCATTCTTTATACCCGACCACCAGTACACCTTCCGGAGGTTTTGATACATCTTGTTACACCCCAGATATAACATTACCTTGACGAATAAGCTTCTGACAAAATCAAACTCCTAAGCTCGGGGTCCTTGGGAACACACAATCTGCCTCTGAACCTTAGTAATCCATCAGAACTCATCATAAAATCAGTCACTGTGCCACTTTGTATCGACCAGTCACATCACTATAATATAGATTAGTCTACTTAGCCTATCTGATCCTATCCAACAGATCCAGCTCTAAGTGTAGACTAGCTATCACACAGTTCATATCCTTGTCAGAAGGCACAAGTCCCAAACTGAGGCTAGCAAACTGCTTTAGCAACTCATGCTCCCTGTCCATCGTATACAATATCATCCTAAGGCTCTTCCTGCTTAAAGCATCTGCAACAACGTTAGCCTTACCCGGATGATAAAGTATATCACAATCATAGTCCTTCAGAAGCTCTATCTATTTTCTCTTTCTCATGTTCAGATCCTTCTACGAGAATAGATACTTGAGGCTCTTGTGGTCGATAAAAATATGGAACTTCTCACCATACAAGTAGTGGCGACATACCTTCAACGTAAACACTACTGTTGCTAACTCCAAATCATGGGTCGGATAGTTCTTCTCATGGCCCTTCAGCTGTTTAGATCCATAAGCAACTACCCTCCCATCCTACATCAATACACAGCCCAATCCCTAATGCGAAGCATTAGTATACACTGAAAAACCTCCTGAACTAGTAGGGATAGTGAGAATCAGAGCGGTGCTCAATCGACACTTCAACTCCTAAAAACTCCTCTCACAATCCTCATTCCACACAAATGCTACACTCTTTTGAGTGAGATGTGTCAATAGAACATCTAACTTCGAAAATCCCTCAACGAATCTTCGATAATATCCTACCAAACCCAAGAAACTCTTGATCTCGGTGACTGTCTTCAACTGTTCCCACTGAACTACAACCTCAATCTTGGAAGGATCTACTGATACACCATCCTTAGACACAACATGTCCCAAAAATGAGATTTATGACAACTAAAAGTCACACTTGCTGAGTTTAGCATACAACTTTTGCTCTCATAACGTCTACAATACACTCCTGAGGTGCTGCTCATGCTCTTCATCGGATCTTGAGTATACTAAGATGTCATCTATGAAGACGATAACAAACTGATCCAAATATGGCCTGAACACATCGTTCATCAAAGCCATGAAAGCTGCGAGAGCATTCGTCAATCCGGCTGGCATAACCAAAAACTCATAGTGGCCATTTCGGGTCTTAAATGCTGTCTTGGGCACATCTCCACTCCGAACTCTCAACTGATGATACCCAAACCTCATATCAATCTTAAAAAAGATATGTGCTCCTCGGAGTTGATCCAACAAATCATCAATCCGTAGAAGGGGATGCCTATTCTTGATGGTAGCCTTATTCAATAATCTGTAATCTATACACAATTGTAGGCTTCCATTCTTCTTTCTCACAAATAAAATCGGCGCTCCCCAAGGTGAAACACTTGGTCTAATAAATCCCTTATCCAACAGCTCTTGTAAATGTCTCTTGAGCTCCTCCAGCTCAACTAAGGCCATGGATAAGGTGGTCTCAAAATATGCTCAGTACCAAGCACCAAATCTATACAGAACTATATCTCTCTATCTGGTGGTAACCCTGACAATTCATCCGAAAAGACATCTAGAAACTCACTGACCACAAGAATATCTACCAATTTCGGATGTGACTTATCCGTATCAACCACGTACGTAATGAAACCTTCAATATATTCATTCCTCAGTTAGCATAGTACATTGATTATTATAACCATAACTACCACTTTCATTTTTTTCATTAAACTTTACAACATAATTCGAAAGGGTAAGAAACATAATTGTCTTAACATAATAATCTAAAATAACATGGTTTACAAATAACCAATCCATTCCTAAGATTACATCGAAATCACTCCTGCTTAACAATATTAGATTGGCTGTCATATCCTTTTCCCCTACTTGTAACTTGCAATCATTTAACACATACTCAACTAGCTGACTATTATCCAGAGGCATACTAATCAACATTATCCTACTTAAAGGTGTACATTCTACATGTTTCGCTAACTTACATGCAAATGAAGGCAATATAAATGAATGCATGGCACCATGATCAATTAAAACATATGCTTCTAAATCATAAATCATGATGTTACCTCTAATCACATTCGATGAAGCATCCACCGTGCCCTAGTCCAAGACATGTACTCGCCCTCATCCAATGACCTGCTTCCCCTTCTACTTGCCATCGCTCTCTTCCTCAGAGCAAACGTATTATAAGGCCCGTGAATTTTAATGTAATCTTATGATTTTCATGATGTACAGACAAGTTACACATTATTTGAATCATAAGAATTCGATACTTTTGAGTGTTAAGTGTGAATGGAATGAAAATTGGGTATTGAAGTGATTAAATATGAGTTTAACTTTAAAAATCTGGAAAACTACACCTGAAATACTGCAAGATGAAGGCCAGATCGATCTTATTACAATGAGAGATCGATCTCATTGCTTTGAAACACAATGTCGAGCATTCTGGAAGAGGGAGATCGATCCCTCACTCAAGACAGATCGAGCTCTAGTTACCTCTGGATAGGCCAGATCAATCTCCTCCTAAGAAAAGATCGATCTCTAAAGCTTTCTGCCTAAAACAGATCGATCTCATTCCCTTTGAGCATATCGATCTCATGCAAATGGACAGATCGATCTCCTATCTGCATTGTAAAAATTCTAAAGGAGTTTTAGCAAGGCCAGATCGATCTCCTACCCTTAGAGATTGATCTCATAAGGCGTTTCCTATCAAAATTGGGTAGCTGAATCTGTATTTCATGAAAATAAACCTTTTTCCTCCATTTTTAACAATAACCTAGCTTCCTCACTCTAGAAATCACCACCTTCCAATCAATTTTGAGAGAATTTCCTTTGAGCAAAGTTGTTCCTAGTGAAGAAGTGAACAACATAGTCAGAGATTGGAAGCTCAAACCTTAGATTGAAGGAGAAAAGAGGTTTTTCCCCAATTTGGCAAAGAGGAAAAAGCCAAGCTAGGTAAGATTTCTATACACCACCTTTTAGTATGTTAATGTAGACATTTTGATGAGCTGATTGGTGTATATAATGTTGGTTAAAATCTTTATATACATGCTTAAACAACAATGACCTAGAATGGGTTTAGTGATAGAAAGTTAAAATGGCATGGAGTTGATGATGATTTAAGCATGTAGAGATGTTAGTAAGCATGTATAGATGATTCTAAGATAGTTTTGTGAAATATATATGTAGGAATAGATGATGATTGAAAATAGACATAAGAGGTGTTTGATAAATTTCCATAGTGAAGGAAATGATGAACTAGAGGCATTATAAGCTTAATGTCGATTTAGTGTTAACCAATAGATTCTCGAAAAATGAATAGTACAATCAAAAAAGGGCTTAAGAGAAAGTGAGGTCTTATAAGTGTTAATGAAAACAATAAGTCGAATTGAATATAATAAACATGAGAATTGTGTTGTATTGGCTTCAATTGATGTGATAAGTAATTTGTGCAACTCCGGAGATTTCATTATAAGCGAATCGAACTACACGATCAAGCAGCTCTAAAGAAGTGAAATCACTCAACGCAATTCCAGGTAAGGAAATTTTGTGAGTATCTAGAGGTGGCTACACATATTTTGAGGGTGTTTATAGGGCCTTGTAATCGCTCGATTATCTAGAAAAGAAATAATGATTTGTAAGAACAATTTCGAGTATAGATGATTTTGGTTTTGGAAGTGAATCTTACAAAAGGGGTAGTAAGGCTAATAATTGCGTAAACATCATGTTTTTGATATTTTTACAAAATACATTGCTTTGGCTTAAGCAAATCTACGAATAGGCTGGCTATTAACTTCATAATTTAGTGAAATAGCACGACTCTGGTGCTAACTGTGGTCTGAACGTGTTTTCTTGAAATAAAGCCACATATCAGATTTTTGTGATGTTTTACAAGCCGTACTAGAGCTTTTGCTCGTACGTAGGTTTCCATTGATTTTCTAATGCATTTAACCGTACTGGAGCTATGCTCGTACATGATTTCCTAATTATTTATTATGCATAAAGCCGTACTAGAGCATTGCTCGTACGAGGGTATTTACTGACGATGCATGAAATAGTGCTAGAGCTTTGCTCACACTGGGCTTTTCACACTGTGATATGTAATGAGTCATGTTGAATGCCTCATGTAGACTTTGTGTGACACGGATGAGATGCTCATACGAGCCATGCTGGATGCCTCATGTAGACTACTAGTCACACAGATGAGATGCTCGCACGTGCACTTGAGACTGAGTAGGTTATAGATGGCATGGGATAGATAAGACCTATGGCAGACACCCCCAACCATGATATGGGTCCATGGAGTACGTTGTACCGTGTATATCACATGGAGTATGCTATATCATGAGGTTATGATGTTGATTTGAAAGTCTGGTGTAGGATTAACCCAGATCCGTTCCAGCATGATGCCCTGCACACTGGGATCCGTGTGGTCTGGGATGATAATGACATAGTTGGCTAACATAGTCCTCGATTATATATAGTGACCACCTATCTCACATGATATCACATAGTTTTATATACCGATCATAAATTGTGTTATCCAGGGTAGACCAGAGGGAGGGGTCGAGCCTTGTGGGATGTTTTTAAAGAGATGGTATCGTTGTTTCTGACGAGTTTTACTATGTTTCGAGAAAGT
Organism: Firmiana major; assembly: GCA_033439115.1. NCBI lineage: Eukaryota > Viridiplantae > Streptophyta > Magnoliopsida > Malvales > Malvaceae > Firmiana > Firmiana major. The sequence continues at coordinate 39,431,673 of CM065909.1, forward strand.
GCTAAATCCTAAGAGATGGTTTTGTGATGAGTTTTCCTTATTATGATGACTTTTATTACGATGAGCATGAGAAGTTTTACATGATGGTTTTCCATGTTTACTTACCTATTTTCATGTTTTCAGTACATGATATATGTATATACATGTGGCATAGTTGTAATATTTTCTCATGCTTCGGATATTAAAGATTTTAAATGATCGTTATGCATGATATTATAAGCATGTAGATAGTGTAGTTATATATCCTGCTTGCATTATTGCCTTACTGAGCATGTGGTTGCTCATCCTATTCACTTTCCCCCTCTACAGAGCGTACATAGTAGCCTAGTGAAAGACTGAGGAGTTATATCCGGCTATCTGCTACTCTCCATCGCCAAGAAGTATGCACACAGGAAATCTTTTGTATCAAAACATATAATAGCACAATAATCATTTTGAATTTTAATATGGGGGGTGTAAGTGTTAGCAAACATGTTTAAATGTAGAACTCAAACTTTTAAATGCATGTGCTTGCTCTTGATTAATTGAAAGATGAATGGTAATGATGATTAATATTTACTCATAACCCAACTGTTATCAATGAGAGTTATTCACGACTGGGTAAGTTAACGAATAAAGTGAAAATTTTATGGTGATTTTTGAGTGAAAAGAATAAAAAAGGGTCATGACGGAGATTGGTATCAGAGCTAAGTTGGCCTAATATGAGTCGGTATTAATAAGTAGGAAAGTTACATCCCCATATTACTGTGCTTTTGTTTAGATACAACTGTGTATACCGAGATGGTATGAGACTAATATATGGTATGGATAGGAAATTAGACGTTATGCCTGTTACACGCTGAGGTAAAGGGGTGATCTCACATGCTAGAGGCCGTAGGGGTAGGCCCGAAAGTCGTGCGAAGCCACAAACTAATCAGGTTCCACAAGACCCTGTTGAGAGACCAGAGAATACTGAGGCACGCTTCGCTAGGATAGAGCGAAGTATTGTGAGCTTGGTCGAGATAGTCATGCAGGCGTTGGGTGCTGGTAATAGACAAGGTCCAGCCGTGCACCATTATTATTAGATAGGTAGTTACAGAGCTAGAGAGACCTCAGACTACAGGGACTGCTACACCACCCCCAGTTCAGGATACGGCTTCCCCTATCGCTCCTCAGACGAGCGAAAGTGACTTGGGCTATGACTGTGAGTTGAATATGTTACGACAGTTCCAGGAGTTGAAACCTCCAGTCTTTAGAGGGGTGAAGGACCTGATTGTGTTTGAGGATTGGGTATATGAGATGGAGAAATTGTACGGGTTCTTCAGATGTTGTCACACCTCAGAAACGCGAAAAATAGGGAAAATTTAAAACTTTTTACTCATCAAATCACAATTAAGGGTGCATTCCTGTGCAGTGTCATACATCATCATATTTATCATCCCTCAGGATCACATCATTAGATAGTATATATCATATCATACACATTACTCGATATCAAGTTAATTAATCCTAATACATCCCATACAATGTTATACATCAAGTGTTTGTAATTACAATAATTGTCTGGGTACATGAAAAGATAAATGATACCTCAAAATACAATATATGGCTTGGAGCTCAAGTCCTCCACTAGCCACTACTCCGTACGTCGCAAGGAAACCCTTTTTACTTGAAGAAATCTAGGGGGAAAGAAAACAGGGTGAGCTTCTAAATCGTTCAGTAAGGGGGTAAGGGACTCATTATATAAACCATAATGCACCTCATAAAATATTTATTTGTATGTGAAACTTAGTACACCCATTTGAAATCATAGCATGAAAGTTCTTAAAACAATATTCTCATATCTCAAAATCATGTGAAAACATGAAGTAAAAGGCTCAATATAGAGCAGTAACGAGCATGTGAAAATAATGTGATAACGGCTTTCTCAATAAATGTGATAAAATCACTGTAATAATAATACACGTGGCGCAGCCACCAAACACACGTGGCATAGCCACTGATTTAGATTCACACGTGGCATAGCCACAGAATAGGGTTTCACGTGGCAATGGCAACCAAATATATGTGCAACAGCCACAGAATGGGGGATCTCACATGGCAACAGCCACCAAATATACGTGGCACAGCCACAGAATGGGGGATCTCACGTTACCAGAACGGAGAAGAATCAGGCTTACATGCTATCAGAGCAATGCCCGGTGTGTATTCAAAATTACACACCTAAGTCTTTATCAATAGCCATTATCATATAAAACTAGTTTGCCTTCATGTAGAACTCATAGTGGTTTCTTTCTCATAAAACTCATTTAAAACCGTTTTGTACTCAACATAAAACATATTTAAAATAGAGTTCCAATCGACAAAACACGCACACATTTCTCAAATCTCAATATTGCCTTAACGTAGAGCCCAATTCATTTCTCACCAAACTCAGCGGTTTATAAAGCGGTTTCACACGTAGCTTATAAACTCATAAAAACATTGGGCTCCAACCAGCTATAAAAATCATGTGCATTCTCATCAAAATACAACACATCAAACATGCTTGTTTTATAAATCGCAAATCATGTTATAATAGTTCACAAATCACATACACAAATGGTTTAGTTTCCTTTACCTCTTTGTACCTCGTATAGTGCAATTGTTTCCCCCTTGTCACGGACTAGTCTCGCATTCCACTCTGGAACTCCTGAGCTGTCAAAATGATGTTAAAACATCAATATTCATCATCACAGTAACCTCAATTCTCAAAATTGAGCATAATTTCTCATAACACCTCAAATCTCTCAATTCTCATAACTCTATCTCAATCCACAATCTCATTCACAACATCTCAACATCCTACACTTCCCATGCCACAATATCTATGCTAATCCACCACATTGTCAAAATTTCCATTTATAACTCAAAATTCCCAAAATTACCAAAATTGCTAAATATCATTATCACTCCAACTACATTGTAATTTCATCAATCTCTAATCATTTTCCAGCTACTTCAACACAATGCCAACAACCATTATCACCAATATCATCTCAAATATCAAAATCATGGTTTAGAAATTACCCAAAACTTGTGAAGAGCTTATCTCTTGCCTCAATTCAATCCGTCTTTCGATTTCCAAGTATGTTGTTCTCCCTTTGATGAGGAACAACTTTCCTTCTTGCCACAGCCTCTGATTTGGACAAAAATGGGTGCTTTGGATGAGTGAAAAAGCTAGGGCTCGGGTGAAAATGGGGTTTTGAAGAGAGAGAAAATGAAATTGCAGGAGAAAGTAGGGGTTCCTTATATAGACAGAGGGTAGGAGATCGATCTGGCTCTTGATGGGATTGATCTACATTTGAATTTGGGGATGATTTGGGGTAATTTTATGCCTAGGAGATCGATCTGTCGAGGGGTGAGATCGATCTCTTTATGGCCTTATGAGATCGATCTGCTCCTTGAGGAGATCAATCTTCTCCTAAACAGAAACATTTGGAGATCTATCCCTTCCTCATGAGATCGATCTTCTCTAAAATAGAATCATACGGAGATCGATCATCTTCCATTGGAGATCGATCTACTAACTTACTATCCTCCTTCCTTGTCATTTTTAACTTACCAGATCAATTTTTCTTCTCTAAGATCGATCTGACCTCATAGCTTCCCACTTGGTTAAGCACATATACATAAATCTCCAAATATAATTTACACAATTCACTTAGCTCAATAAATTACACTTCAAGTGCTTATTACATAATTAAAATACGTCTAAAATTCTTAGATCTCACAGATGTACATCGACTGAGAGGGTTACCTTTGTCGTATTTATGCTGAAAGGTGAGGTAGAGCACTGGTGGAGATCCACCATATCTATTCTGAGAATTCGACACTCTGAGATTACATGGAAGATATTCTTGGAGGCCTTTAGGAGGCAGTATATTCTAGCTACTGCACAGAGAAAGTTACGAATGGAGTTAATGAATTTGGTTTAAGGGAACCATTCCGTGGATGAATATGAGTCCAGGTTCATATCCTTAGGGAGATATGACCCTAATACATTGGGCAGTGAGGCTATGAAGGTTCAGAAGTTCATGGATGGATTGAGACCAGCCATCAGATCCAGATTGGCTCCGTTTGACATCCTCACTTATGAAGAGGCAATGCGTAGGGCATAACTAGGTGAACAGGACTTTGAGCAGAATGCCTCTGAATTTGGAAAGGTTAGTAGCAAAAGGGATAGAGACCATAAGAGATCCAAGATGGATAGAATGGTTAGAAGAGGAGGTCAAAGATTATTTGAGAAGAGGCCCAAGATTGAGGAGGTGCAGGAGAGAGTCACTAGACCTCCTATGTACCAAGCTTTAGCTCCATCGAGGGGTGTAGTCATTGGAGGACCATGACCTACTACTGAGCAATGTAAGAGATGTGGTAGATTTTATGGTACTAGGCCTTGTCCAACGACCCTTGTTTTGTGTTACAGATATGTGAAGCCAAGACATATAGTGAAGCATTATCCAGAGATGATTGAGACTGCCCCACAGAACAGCAAGGAGTCAGAGAAAGCTCTTGTTGAGACTTCTACTCCAAGAAGGAAAGCTACATCTGAGGAAAAAGGGAAACAGATGGTTGGCAGAGGATGAGTATATGCATTGGACCAGGACACCGCAGACTCTTCAACGAATGTGATTAAAGGTACAATCCTAATTTTTGATTTAGAAGCATTTGTATTATTTGATCTTGGTGCCACGCATTCCATTATATCGGCTTTCTTTGCAGATAAGTTATTGAAGCATGTAAAGCCTACATTCTTAGATAGAATGTTCTTGATTTCTACACCTATGAATGATAGTCAGTTGACTGAATATGTGTATAAGGACTGTAGGCTGAAAATATGTGAGATCTGAGAATTTTAGACATATTTTAATTATGTAATATGAACTTGGAGTGTAATTTATTGAGCTAAGTGAAATGTATAAGTAATGAATGAGAAATAATCAAAGTAGTGAATTGTGAAAATTATATTCGGAGCTTTATATGTCAAGTATTTAACCAAAGTACGAAATTATGAGGTCAGATCGATCTTGGAGAAGAAAAGATCGATCTGGTGGGTTAAAAATGACAAGGAATGAGGAATTTAAGCGAGCGGATCGATCTCCAATGGAAGAGGATCGATCTCCTTATGATTCTGTAATGAAAAGATCGATCTCATGAGGAAGGAATCGATCCCAAAATGATTCTGTTAGGGAGAAGATCGATCTCCTCAAGGAGCAGATCGATTTCATGAAGCATTCTGTAAACTAGAGATCGATCTCATAATTAGAACAGATCGATCTCATAAAGCCATTAAGAGATCGATCTTACCCCACGATAGATCGATCTCTTAGGCATAAAATCACCCCAAATTCAAATGCAGATCGATCTCATCAAGGGCCAGATCGATCTCCTACCCTCCATCTATAAAAGGACCCTTGTGTGTTCCTACATTTCATCTTTTCTCTCTCTTCCAAACCTCCATTTTAAATGAGCCATAGCTTTCTCTCTCTTCCAGATCGCCCATTTTCATCCAAATCTAGAGTTGTGGCAAGAAGGAAAGTTGTTGCTCACCCAAAGGAGAACAACATACTTGGAAATCGAAAGACGGATCGAATCGAGGTGTGAGTTTAGCACGCCACATGTTTAGGTAATCTCTAAACTTCAATGCTTAATTTTGAAGTAGTCTTTGGTGATTGTGAGCTTGGGCATTATGATGAAATAGTTGAAAATGGTGAGAAATAGATGAAATTATGATTTGGTTGGAGCAGAGATGTTATTATGCAATTTGGGGTAGATTGGGATTTTTGTCTATAAATTGGGAATGAGGCAATGCGGTGATTTTGGTGTAGGTATTATGCATGAGAAATGTAGAAGGTTAAGATGTAATGGACGAGATTATGAATGGTGATAGAATTGTGAGAATTGAGCTGATTGAGATATTAATGAGAATATGAGCAAACGTGTGCTTAATAATGCGATTGAGTTGGGTTATTGATGTTTTTAACATCGTTTGGATAGCTCAGGAGTTCCAGAGTGGAATGCGAGGCTAGTCCGTGATACGAGGGAACGATTACACTATACGAGGTGCAAAGAGGTAAGGGAAAACTAAACTATTTGTGTATGTGTTTTAATGAACTATTTGTATCATGAACCATGTTTGTTGGTGTGTTGTGATAAGATTATACACGGTTTTTATAGCCGGTTGGAGCCCATTGTTTTATGCGTTTATATGCTAAGTGTAAAATCGCTTTATAAACCGTTGAGTTTGTGTGAAAAAAAATAAATTGGGCTTTACGTTAAGGCAATATTGAGATTTGAGAAAATGCATGCGTGATTTGTCGGTTGGAACTCGATTTTGATATGTTTTATGTTGAGTACATGAATGTTTTAAATGAGTTTTATGAGAGAAAACCATTATGAGTTCTACGTGAAGGCATAACGATTTCTTTTATGATAGTGGCTAATGATTGAGACTTAGGCGTGTCATGTCGAATACACATCGAGCCTTGCTCTGGTAGCGTGTAAGTCCGGGCCTTGTTTTAGTAACATGTAAGTCCGATTATTCCTTCGCTTTGGTAGCGTTGGGAGGCCTTACTTTAGTAGCATATAAGACCGATATAGTGGGTCACCTGGGAACAGACCTAGGGACCACGTGAGATAGTGGGCTACCTAGGAACCGACCCAGGGACCACTTGATAGAGTAGGCCGCCTGGGAACCGACCCAGGGACCACGTGATAGTGTGCATGAGGCGAGGCATTACTCTGGTAACATGTAAGGCCGGGCCTTGTTTTGGTAACATATAAGTCCAATATACCATGCATACGACCATATTATCAACGTTCCCTCTTACGAGGATGCCTAGGATACATACCCAGAGGAGATTATATATTTGATGTGCGATGACGAGTTTTATATGAGTTTTATTGCCTAGTCTCGTTTTACACATGAGTTGTGTTTTGTGACATTGCCACGTACTAATTACTGAGGTGATTTTTATCACATATTTTGAGAAAAGCCATTATCGCATATATTTACACATGCTTGTAAATGCTCCATATTGAACCTTTTTACCTTCATGTTTTCACATGATTTATGAGCTATGAGATAAAGATGTTTTGAGAACTTTCATGCTACAATTTCAAATGAGTATACTAAGTTTCATATACAAATACATATTTGTGATGTGTGATATGATCTATATAACTGAGTTCCCTTACCCCCCTTACTGAGTGATTTAGAAGCTCACTCTATTTATCTTCCCCCTCCAGATTTCTTCAAGTGAAGTGAGTCCCCTATGACGTACGGATTAGAGGCTAGTGGAGGACTTGAGATCTAGGTCGTATTTTGTGTATTGAGGTATATATTTAAAATTCATGTATCCAGACTAGAGTTATATTTACAGACACTTGTTGCAAAATGATGTATGGGATGTATTAGGATTAATTAATTTGGAATTGAGTAATGTATACAATATGGTATATACTAATTTATGATGAGATCTTTAGGCATGACAAGTATGATGATGTATGACATTGCACAGGAATGTACCCTTAATTGTAATTTGATGAGTAAAAAGTTGTAAATTTGCCCTATTTTTCACGTTTTCGGGGCGTCATAGAGTTTTCTTGGTATCAGAGCTTAGGGTGTCTAGTACTGTCAGTGTCAGTTAAGTGAAATAGAAAACATCCCAAGTGTCTGTGATTAGTCTGGTCATGAACTGAATTTGAGGATTGAGATTTCAATCGATTTTGATATGTACGCGCAAGAGACGAGTTGATATAGAGAATGAGTGGACGACGAGGTCGTTCGAGGAGGCAGGTAGAGCCACTTCCACCAGTTGCCCCACAACCAGAGAGTCCTAACTCTCGATTTAACTGGATTGAGACCGATATGAGGTAAGGATTTGAGCAAATGGCGACGCTATTCGCGCAGCATTTCAAAGTTAATGCCTCGGGTACTACTCCAACACCACCATAAGGACCTCATGTGTCCCCAGTACAGATGGACCTAGTGCCTCCCATCACTCAGCCTGATGACAGAAATATGGTCTGACTAAAAGACTTTATGAAAATGAATCCACCCGCATTTAGGGGAAAGAAGGATCCTACAGAGGCTGAAGAGTGGCTGACAGAGTTGAGAGTTATATTTGACTATCTGGGGTGCACAGATGCTGAGAGGGTCAGTATGAGTGCCTATATGTTAAAAGGGAGAGCTCAAGATTGGTGGGGTACTACCTAGGGTATTTTAATGTCCCGTCAGGATGTGATTGGTTGGGAAGAGTTTCAGATAGCCTTTAGAACCTAATATATACCACGAGCTGCCCAGAGAAGAAGGCAAGTAGAGTTTTTGAGTTTGGTGGAGGGAGACATGTCTGTGGATGATTACGAGAGCCGATTTATCGCTCTGTTGAGATATGATCCAGAGACCTTCAAGAATGAAGAGCTCTGTATTGAAAGATTTGTGTATGGATTGAAGCCTATCATCAGAGATCGATTGATTGGGTTGTGTATTACTGAGTTTGGAGATGCTCTAAGATGAGCACAAGAGATTGAGAGGGGAATGGAAATTGTACAATCCCAGAGTGAGTTCGGAGCAGTGATTAGGGACAAGGGTAAGAGGCCAACGATGTCCCAGGCAGATGTTCAGAGAGGTTCTTTTAGGAGAGAAAGGATTGAGGTACAGAAGGGCAGATTGGAGAGACCCAGAGCTTATCCTATTATCAAGGAAACCCCTCGGTATGTTAGGCCTGAGATAAGGGTTTGTAAAGACTGTGGCCAATCGTATGAGGGAAGCTGTACCGAGCTAATCCGTGGTGACATGGGTCATAGAGTGAAGGACTGTCCTCAACCTCAGATACCATATGCTCCGAAGCCTACTAGACAGCAGCCTCAGAGAGTGAATCCCTAAAGACGGGCCACTGCTGCAGAGAAAGGGAAGAAGCCTGTTACATGGGGACATGTGTTTGCCCTGGATAAGGAAACTACAGAAACTTCTACAGAAACTATAAGAGGTACACTCTATGTCTGTAATTATGAGACTCATGTGTTGATTGATCTAGGATCCACACATTCGTTTATTTCTGAGCATTTTGCATGTAGACTAAATTTGAAGTTTGAACCTCTAGAGTATACACTACATGTAAATACCCCTATGCGTGAATCCCAGAGAACTGATTTGATCTGTAGAAGATGTGAAATAAAGGTGGGAGATAGAATAATGTTAGCAGATCTAATAATATTAAATATGCATGGGTTTGATGTAATTTTGGGAATGTATTGGCTGGCAACTAATCGAGTGAGTTTAGACTACTACACTAAGATTGTAACTTTCTCCCGACCTAAACCTTACAGTGTATGTTTGAAATATTGAGTAAATAGACGTATGGAATTTGGTAAGCAAATTGAAATTTTGATGTTGCTCGTGAGAGTATTAAATATGATTGTTTATGTGAAGGTTATGAAACACTTATCTCAGATGATGATTGGGAACACCGAGGATTGAGGATATACCTGTGGTGTGGGAATTTCTGGATGTTTTCCCAGATGAGTTACTAGGTTTGCCACCAAAGAGAGAGTTGGAGTTTACCATTGATTTGGTACCAGATACTCAACTGATCTCTAGACCTCCATACAGGATGGCATTAGTGGAACTTGAGGAATTGAAGAAAGAACTGTAAGAGTTATTTGATCAAGGGTTTATTAGACCCAGTGTCTCACCGTGGGGAGCACCAGTGTTATTCGTGAGAAAGAAGGATGGTAGTCTCAGATTATGTGTAGACTACCGACTGTTGAATAAAGCCACGTTGAAGAATAAATACCCGTTGCCCAAGATTGATGATCTACTTGATCAGCTGAGAGGGGCCTTAGTCTTTTCTAAGATTGTTTTGAGATCGAGCTATCACCAAATGAGGATTAAGGAAGAAGATATTTCGAAGACGGCCTTTAGGATAAGGTATGGCCATTATGAATTTCTAGTGATGTCCTTTGGATTGACGAACGCCCCTGCAGCCTTTATGAGATTAATGAACAAGGTGTTCAAAGACTATCTAGATAAATTTGTGATAGTCTTTATTGATGATATCCTGGTATACTCTCGATCATATGAGGAACATGCATAGTATTTGTGGTTAGTACTTCGATACTCTGAGATAAACAATTATATGGAAAGCTTAGTAAGTGTGAGTTTTGGCTGGATCGGATAGCTTTCCTTGGTCATATAGTCTCAGAGGAAGGAGTATCAGTGGATCCAAGTAAAGTAGAGGCTATGCTTAATTGGGAAAGACCGAAAATAGTTATTGAAGTACGAAGCTTCCTTGGTTTGGTAGGATATTACAGAAGATTTGTGGAAGGATTTTCCAGGATTACCGCTCATTTGACTAAGCTCACGCGCAAGGAGACTCTATTTATATGGACTGAACAATGTGAGCTTAATTTTCAGGAGTTAAAGAGGAGATTGACAGTGGCACTTGTGTTGACTATCCTTGAGGGATCAAGAGGATTTTCGGTGTATAGTGATGCTTCTCATCAAGGATTGGGGTGTGTGCTCATGCAGCATGGAAGAGTGGTCGCATATGGATCGCGACAGTTGAAAGATCATGAGCGAAAGTATCCCATGTATGATATGGTGTTAGCCGTTATTGTATTTGCCTTGAAGATCTGGCGACACTACTTATATGGGGAAAGATTCCAGATCTTCACTAATCACAAGAGTTTGAGATACCTCTTTGATCAGAAAGAGTTAAACATGAGACAAAGGAGATGGATGGAACTCCTTAAGGATTATGACTGCGAGATTTTGTACCATCGAGGTAAAGCAAACATAGTTGCTGATGCCCTGAGCAGGAAGAGCATGATATCTGCAATGATAACCAGGGAATGGGATTTACTGGAGCAGTTCGTCAAACTTCGGAACAGAGTTAAAGAGGTAGAGATTGGATTTTTGGCTAGCTTGTGAATAGAGCCCAGGATCATGGATCAGATTAGAACTGGGCAGCGCAATGATCAGAGGTTGATACATATGGTTAGCTAAGCTAAGCAGACTTCGCAGTCAGATCTCACAATCAGTGAGGATGGACTATTGAGGTTAAGAGGACAAATTTATGTACCAGACGATAATACCCTAAAGAGACAGGTACTGAGAGAATCTCACTGCTCGCGATACACCATGCACCCAGGGAGTACTAAGATGTACCGAGACTTGAGAAAGGTGTACTGGTGGAGTGGTATGAAGCGAGACGTGGCAGAGTATGTGGCCAGATTTTTAGTATGCCAGCAAGTGAAAGCTGAGCATCGGAAGCCGAAGGACTACTACAGTCTTTACGTATACCTACATGGAAATGGGAGCATGTCACCATGGACTTTATTATGGGCTTACCGAGGACCTGGAGAGGTAGTGATGGGATATGGGTCTTAGTGGATAGACTGACCAAGAGTGCCCACTTCCTTGCCATCAAGAGCACAGATACTGTGGATTCCTTAGCTGAGTTGTATGTCAGCGAGATAGCTAGATTACATGGGGTTCCAGTGAGTATTACTTTTGACAGAGATTCTTTTACTTCCAGATTTTGGACCCAGTTTCAGGAGTCCATGGGATCTCGATTGAGTTTCAGTACCACCTATCATCCTCAGACAGATGGTCAGTCAGAGAGGACTATTTAGACCCTGAAGGATATGTTGAGGGCGTGTATGATGGATTTTAAGGGATCATGGGATAATCACCTACCCCTAGCAGAGTTTGCGTACAATAACAGCTATCATGCGAGTATTGGAATGACACCTTTTGAGGCTCTATATGGTAGGAGGTGTAGATCCCCTATAGCTTGGGAAGAAGTCAGTGACAGAAAGATAAATGCTCCCGAGCTTGTTGAACAAGCTGTACAGAGTGTGAAACTCATATGTGAGAGGTTACGGGCTATATAGAGTAGACAGAAAATCTACGCAGATGTGCGTAGATGGCCACTCGAGTTTGATGTTGGTGATGCAGTATTTCTGAAGATATCACCGAGTAAGGGTATCATGCAATTTGGGAAGAAAGGGAAATTGAGTCCTCGATACATAGGACCATTCGAGATTCTCGAGAGAGTGGGAGAGGTATCCTACAGATTGGCATTACCCCCACAGATGTCCGGAATACACAACGTCTTTCATGTGTCTATGTTGAGGAACTACCACCCGCTCCCTTCTCATGTCATAGAGTATGAAGAGATAGACATCCAAGAGGAAATGAGCTACACTTAAGAACCTGTCCGGATTCTCGATAAAAAAGAGAAGGTACTTAGAACCAAAAGCATCCCATTAGTGAAAGTTTTGTGGAAACATCACTCAATGGAAGAGGCAACGTGGGAACTGGAGAATCTCATGAAGGAGAAATACCCCCATCTATTTGACGAGTTGAGTTAAATTTAGAGGACCAAATTCTTTTTAAGGTGGGGAGGATGTGAAATCTAAGAATTTTAGACATATTTTAAGTATGTAATATGAACTTGAAGTGTAATTTATTGAGTTTAGTGAAATGTATAAGTAATGAATGAGAAATAATCAAAGTAGTGAATTGTGGAAATTATATTTGGAGCTTTATATGTCAAGTGTTTAACCAAAGTGTGAAATTATGAGGTCAGATCGATCTTGGAGAAGAAAAGATCGATCTGGTGGGTTAAAAATGACAAGGAATGAGGAATTTAAGCGAGCAGATCGATCTCCAATGGAAGAGGATCGATCTCCTTATGATTCTGTAATGAAAAGATCGATTTCATGAGGAAGGAATCGATCTCAAAATGTTTCTGTTAGGGAGAAGATCTGTGACGCCCCGGAAGCGCGGAAAATAGGGCTAATTTAAAACTTTTTACTCATTAATTCACAATTAAGGGTGCATTCCTGTGTAGTGTCATACATCATCATAATTACCGTGCCTCAGGATCTCATCATAATATAGTATATATTGTATTATATACATTACTTAATTCCAAGTTAATTAATCCTAATACATCCCGTACATCATTGTACAATAAGTGTCTGTAAATATAACTCTAGTCTGGGTACATGAATAGTAAATATCTACCTCAGTACACAAAATATGGCCTGGAGCTCAAGTCCTCTACTAGCCTCTAACACGTACGTCGCAGGGAACTCACTTCACATGAAGCGATCTGGGGGGAAGAGAAAACAGGGTGAGCTTCCAAATCGCTCAGTAAGGGGGGTAAGGGAACTCAGTTATATAAACCATATCACACATCACAAATATGTATTTGTTTATGAAACTCATTTGAAATCGTAGCATGAAAGATTCTCAAAACATCATCATCTCATAACTCATAAATCATGTGAAAACATGAAGGTAAAAAGGATCAATATCGAGCACTCACAAGCATGTGTAAATATATGCGATAATGGCTGTTCTCAAATATGTGATGAAAATCACATCAGTAAATAGCACGTGACAAGGTCACAAAACACAACTCATGTGTAAAACAAGACTAGGCAATAAAACTCAATTAAAACTCGTCATGGCACATCAAATGTGTAATCTCCTCTGGGTGCGCATCCCAGGCATCCTCGTATAGAGGGAACGTCGACAATATGGTCGTATGCATGGTATATTGGACTTATATGTTACCAGAACAAGGCCCGGCCTTACGTGCTACCAGAGTAATGCCTCGCCTAATGCACACTATCATGTGGTCCCTGGGACGGTTCCCAGGCGACCCACTCTCTCGGTCTTACATGCTACCAAAGCAAGGCTACCCAGCGTTACCAGAACGGGGGTCATCTCACGTTACCAAAACGGAGGCATCTCTCGTTACCAAAACGGAGGCATCTCTCGTTACCAAAACAGAGGAATATCAGACTTACACGCTACCAGAGCAAGGCCTCCAAACGCTATCAAAGCGGAGAAATAATCGGACTTACATGTTACCAGAACAAGGCCTGTGGTCCCTGGGTCGGTTCCCAGGTGTCCCACTATATCGGTCTTACACGCTACCAGAGCAAGGCCCGATATGTATTCAACATGACACGCCTAAGTCTCAATCATTTAAAACATTTGTGTACTCAGCACAAAACATATTAAAACCGAGTTCCAACCGGCAAAACACGCACACATTTTCTCAAATCTCAATATCACCTTAACGTAGAGCCCAATTTACTTTTCACGCAAACTCAAAGGTTTATAAAGCAATTTCACACTTAGCTTATAAACTCATAAAATAATGGGCTCCAACCGGCTATAAAAACCGTGTGCAATTATATCACAACACAACACCAAACATGCTTGTATTCTCAAATCATGGTTCATGCTACAACAATTCATCAAAACACATACACAAATGGTTTAGTTTTCCCTTACCTCTTTGCACCTCGTATAGTGCAATCGTTTCCCCTGTATCACGGACTAGCCTCGCATTCCACTCTGGAACTCCCGAGCTGTCCAAACGATGTTAAAACATCAATACTCATTATCACATCAACCTCAATTCTCAAAATCGAGCATAATTGATCATAACTCCTCAAATTTCTCAATTCTCATAACTCCATCTCAAACCACAATCGCGCTCCCAACACCTCAACATTCTATATTTCCTATGCCACAATATCTATGCTAATACACCACATTGTCTAAATCTCCATTTATAGTTCAAAATTCCTAAATTTACCAAAGTTGCTAAATATCATCATTACTCTAACTACATTGTAATTTCATCAATCCCTAATCATTTTTCAGCTATTTCAACATAATGCCAACAACTACCATCACCAAAATCATCTCAAATATAAGGATCAAAGTTTAGAAATTACCCAAAACTTGTGGAGAGCTTATCTCTTGCCTCGATTCGATCCGTCTTCCGATTTCCAAGTATGTTGTTCTCCCTTGGGTGAGGAACAACTTTCCTTCTTGCCACAACTTCTGATTTGGATGGAAATGGGTGCTTTGGATGAGTGAGAAAGCTAGGTTTCGGTGAAAATGGGGGTTGGAAGAGAGAGAAAGTGAAATCGCAGGCAGGGATTCCTTATATAGACTGAGGGTAGGAGATCGATCTGGCTCTTAATGAGATCGATCTGCCTTTGAATTTGGTGACGATTTGGGGTAATTTATGCCTAGGAGATCGATCTGTCGAGGGGTGAGATCGTTCTCTTTACGGCTTTATGAGATCGATTTGCTCCTTGGGGAGATCGATCTTCTCCCAAACAGAAACATTTGGAGATCGATCTCTTCCTCATGAGATCGATCTTCTCTCAAACAGAATCATAAGGAGATCGATCCTCTTCCATTGGAGATCGATCTGCTCCTTAAATTCCTCCTTCCTTGTCATTTTTAACTCACCAGATCGATCTCTCCTTCTCCCATATCGATTTATCCTCATAACTTCATACTTATTTTAAACACTTAACATATAAATCTCAAATTATCATTCCCCAATTCACTTAGCTCAATAAATTATACTTCAAGTTCATATTACATAATTGAAATATGTCTGAAATTCTCATATCTCACATCCTCCCCACCTTAAAAGAATTTGGTCCTCCAAATTCAACTCAACTAGTCAAAGAGATGGGGGTATTTCTCCTTCATGAGGTTCTCTAGTTTCCACATTGCCTCTTCCATTGAGTGATGTTTCCACAAAAATTTCACTAATGGGGGAATGCCAATCTGTAGGCTACCTCTCCCACTATCTCAAGAATCCCGAATGGTCCTTTGTATCGAGGACTCAATTTTCCTTTCTTTCCAAATCGCACGATACCCTTACTCGGTGATATTTTCAGAAATACTGCGTCACCAACATCAAACTCGAGTGGCCGTCTACGCACATCTGCGTAGCTTTTCTGTCTACCTTATATAGCCCGTAGCCTCTCACATATGAGTTTTACACTCTGTACAGCTTGCTCAACAAGCTCGGGAGCATTTATCTTTCTGTCACCGACTTCTTCCCAAGCTACAGGGGATCTAAACCTCCTACCATATAGAGCCTCAAAGGGTGCCATTCCAATACTTGCATGATAGCTGTTATTGTACGCAAACTCTGCTAGGGGCAGATGATCATCCCATGATCCCTTAAAATCCATCGTACACACCCTCAACATATCCTCCAAGGTCGGAAAAGTCCTCTCTGACTGACCATCTGTCTGAGGATGATAGGCGGCACTAAAACTCAATCGAGATCCTATGGATTCCTAAAACTAGATCCAAAATCTGGAAGTAAACCGAGAATCTCTATCAGAAGTAATACTCACTAGAGCCCCATGTAATCTAGCTATCTCGCTGACATACAGCTCAGCTAAGGCATCCACAGTATCTGTGCTCTTGATGGCAAGGAAGTGGGCACTCTTGGTCAGTCTATCCACTATAACCCATATAGCGTCACGACCTCTTCGGGTCCTCGGTAAACCCATAATAAAGTCTATAGTGACATGCTCTCATTTCCATGTAGGTACAGGTAAGGGCTGTAGTAGACCTCCGGGCTTCCGATGCTCAGCTTTCACTTGCTGGCATACTAAACACCTGGCCACATACTCTGCCACGTCTCGCTTCATACCACTCCACCAATACAGCTTTCTCAAGTCTCGGTACATCTTAGTACTTCTTGGGTGCATGGTGTATCGCGAGCAGTGGGATTCTCTCAGTATCAGTCTCTTTAGGGTATCATCGTCCGATACACAAATCCGTCCTCTGAATCTCAACAATCCATCCTCATTGACTGTGAGATCTGACTGCAAACTCTGTTCAGCTTGGCTAACCATATCTATCACCCTCTGATCACTGCGCTGCCCAGTTCTAATCTGATCCATGATCTTGGGCTCTATCCGCAAGCTAGCCACAAATCCGGTCTCTACCTCTTTAACTCTGATCCGAAGTTCGACGAACTGCTCTAACAAATCCCATTCCCTGATCATCATAGCAGATTTCATACTCTTCCTGCTCAGGGCATCAGTAACTACATTCACCTTACCCGGATGATATAGAATCTCGCAGTCATAATCCTTAAGGAGTTCTATCCATCTCCTTTGTCTCATGTTTAACACTTTCTGATCAAAGAGATATCTTAAACTTTTGTGATCAGTGAAGATCTGGAATCTTTCCCCATATAAGTAGTGTCGCCAGATCTTCAAAGCTAATACCACAGCGACTAACTCCAAATCATGCGTGAGGTAATTCCGCTCATGGTCTTTCAACTGTCGCGATCCATATGCGACCACTCTTCCGTGCTGCATAAGCACACACCTCAATCCTTGATGAGATACATCACTATACACCAAAAATCCTCCTGATCCCTCAGGAATAGTTAACACAGGTGCCGCTGTCAATCTCCTTTTTAACTCCTGAAAACTGAGCTCACATTAATCAGTCCATATGAACGGAGTCTCCTTACGCGTGAGTTTAGTCAAAGGAGCGGCAATCCTTGAAAATCCTTCCACAAATCTTCTGTAATACCCTGCCAAACCAAGGAAGCTTCGCACCTCAGTAACTGTCCTCGGTCTCTCCCAACTAAGCACAGCTGCTACTTTACTTAGATCCACTGATACTCCTTCTTCTGAGATTATATAACCAAGGAAAACTATCTGGTTCAGCCAAAAATCACACTTACTAAGCTTTCCGTATAATTGCTTATCTCGGAGTATCTGAAGTACTAACCACAAATGCTGTGCATGCTCCTCATACGACCGAGAGTATACCAGGATATCATCAATAAAAACTATCAAAAATTTATCTAGATAGTCTCTGAACACTTCGTTCATCAACCTCATAAATGCAGCAGGGGCGTTCGTCAATCCAAAGGACATCACCAGAAATTCATAATGGCCATACCTTGTCCTGAAGGCCGTCTTAGGAATATCTTCTTCCTTGATCCTCAATTGGTGATAGCCCGATCTCAAATTAATCTTAGAAAAGACTGAGGCCCCTCTTAGTTGATCAAGTAGATCATCAATCCTAGGTAGTGGGTATTTATTCTTCACCGTGGCATTATTCAACAGCCGGTAGTCTACGCATAATCTGAGACTACCATCCTTCTTCTTGACAAATAAAACTGGTGCTCCCCACGGTGAAACACTAGGCCTAATGAACCCTTGATCCAATAACTCCTGTAGTTGTTTCTTCAATTCCTCCAGTTCCACCAATGCCATCCTGTAGGGAGGTTTAGAGATCGGCTGAGTATCTGGTACTAAGTCAATGGTAAACTCCAACTCTCTCTTTGGTGGCAAACCTGGCATCTCATCTGGGAAAACATCCAGGAATTCACACACCACAGGTATATCCTCAATCCTCGGATGTTCCCGCTTATCGTCTGAGATGAGTGTTTCGTAACCTCTTATAGTTTCTGCTGAAGTGTCCGCAGTTTCCTTATCCAAGGCAAACACACGTCCCTGTGGCACAGGTTTCTTTCCTTTCTCTGCAGCAGTGGCCCGTCTCTAGGGATTCACTTTCTGAGGCTGCTGTCTAGTAGGCTCCGGAACATGTGGTATCTGAGGTTGAGGATAGTCCTTCACTCTGTGACCCATGTCACCACATCTAAAACATCCACTGATTGACCCAGTACAACTTCCCTCATGCGATCGGCCACAGTCTCTACAAACCCTTATCTCCGGCCTGCCATATCGAGGGGTCTCCTTGATAATAGGATAAGCTCTGGGTCTTTCCAATCTGCCTGTCTGTATCTCAATCCTTCCTCTCCTGAAGGAACCTCTCCGAACATCTGCTTGAGACATCGCTGGCCTCTTGCCTTTGTCCCTAATCATTGCTCCAAACTCATTCTGGGACTGTATAATTTCAATTCCCCTCTCAATCTCTTGTGCTCGTCTCAGAGCATCTCTAAACTCAGTAATACACAACCCAATCAATCGATCTCTAATGATGGGCTTCAATCCATATACAAATCTCTCTGTACGGAGCTCTTCATTCTTGAAAGTCTCTGGATCATATCTCAACAGAGCGGTAAATCGGCTCTCGTAATCATCTACAGACATGTCACCCTGTACCAAACTCAAAAACTCTGCTTGCCTCTTTCTCTGGGCAGCTCGTGGTACTTATTCGGCTCTAAAGGCTGTCTGGAACTCTTCCCAACCAATCACATCCTGGTGGGACATCAAAATACCCTGGGTAGTACCCCATCAATCTCGAGCTCTCCCTTTCAACATATAGGCACTCATACTGACCCTCCCAGCATCGGTGCACCCCAAATAGTCGAATATAACTCTCAACTCCGTCAACCACTCCTCAGCCTCTGTAGGATCCTTCTTTCCTCTAAATGCAGGTGGATTCATTTTAAAAAAGTCCTTCAGTCGGACCATGCTTCTATCATCAGGCTGAGTGACGGGAGGCACTGGGGTATGGGAGGTCCTTGTGGTGGTGTAAGAGTGGTACCCGAGGCATTAACTCCAAAGTATTGAGCGAATAACGCTGCCATCTGCTCAAAACCTTGCCTCACATCGGTCTCAATCCTATTAAATCGAGAGTTAGGACTCTCTGGTTGTGGGACAGGTGGCGGAGGGGACTCTGCCTGCCTCCTCAAACGACCTCGTCGTTTACTCATTCTCTATCTCAACTCGTCTCCTGCGCGTACATATCAAAATCGATTGAAATCTCAATCCTCAAATTCAGTTCATGACCAGACTATTACAGACACTTGGGATGTATTCTATTTCACTTAACCGACACTAACAGTACTAAACACCCTAAGCTCTGATACCAAGAAAACTCTGTGACGCCCCGGAAGCGCGGAAAATAGGGCTAATTTAAAACTTTTTACTCATTAATTCACAATTAAAGGTGCATTCCTGTGCAGTGTCATACATCATCATAATTATCATGCCTCAGGATCTCATCATAATATAGTAAATATTGTATTATATACATTACTCAATTCCAAGTTAATTAATCCTAATACATCCCGTACATCATTGTACAATAAGTGTCTGTAAATATAACTCTAGTCTGGGTACATGAATAGTAAATATCTACCTCAGTACACAAAATACGGCTTGGAGCTCAAGTCCTCCACTAGCCTCTAACCCGTACGTCGCAGGGAACTCACTTCACTTGAAGCGATCTGGGGGGAAGAGAAAACAGGGTGAGCTTCCAAATCGCTCAGTAAGGGGGGTAAGGGAACTCAGTTATATAAACCATATCACACATCACAAATATGTATTTGTTTATGAAACTCATTTGAAATCGTAGCATGAAAGATTCTCAAAACATCATCATCTCATAACTCATAAATCATGTGAAAACATGAAGGTAAAAAGGCTCAATATCGAGCACTCACAAACATGTGTAAATATATGCAATAATGGCTGTTCTCAAATACGTGATGAAAATCACCTTAGTAAATAGCACGTGATAAGGTCACAAAACACAACTCATGTGTAAAACGAGACTAGGCAATAAAACTCAATTAAAACTCGTCATGGCACATCAAATGTGTAATCTCCTCTGGGTGCGCATCCCAGGCATCCTCGTATAGCGGGAACGTCGACAATATGGTCGTATGCATGGTATATTAGACTTATATGTTACCAGAACAAGGCCCGGCCTTACATGCTACCAGAGCAATGCCTCGCTTCATGCACACTATCACGTGGTTCCTGGGTCGGTTCCCAGGCGGTCCACTCTCTCGGTCTTACATGCTACTAAAGCAAGGCCACCCAACGTTACCAGAACGGGGGTCATCTCACGTTACCAAAACGGAGGCATCTCTCGTTACCAAAATAGAGGCATCTCTCGTTACCAAAATGGAGGAATATCGGACTTACATGCTACCAGAGCAAGGCCTCCCAACGCTACCAAAGCGGAGGAATAATCGGACTTACATGTTACCAGAACAAGGCCTGTGGTCCCTGGGTCGGTTCCCAGGCGTCCCACTATATCGGTCTTACATGCTACCAGAGCAAGGCCCGATGTGTATTCAACATGACACGCCTAAGTCTCAATCATTAGCCATTATCTTATAAAACGTTATGCCTTCATGTAGAACTCATAATGGTTTTCTCTGATAAAACTCATTTAAAACATTTGTCTACTCAGCACAAAACATATTAAAATCGAGTTCCAACCGGCAAAACACGCACACATTTTCTCAAATCTCAATATCGCCTTAACGTAGAGCCCAATTTACTTTTCACGCAATCTCAAAGGTTTATAAAGCAATTTCACACTCAGCTTATAAACTCATAAAATAATGGGCTCCAACCGGCTATAAAAACCATGTGCAATTATATCACAACACAACACCAAACATGCTTGTATTCTCAAATCATGGTTCATGCTACAACAATTCATCAAAACACATACACAAATGGTTTAGTTTTCCCTTACCT
The DNA here is from genome assembly GCA_033439115.1 of Firmiana major. NCBI lineage: Eukaryota > Viridiplantae > Streptophyta > Magnoliopsida > Malvales > Malvaceae > Firmiana > Firmiana major. The sequence goes on from CM065909.1 coordinate 39,452,973, forward strand.
CTTTGTACCTCGTATAGTGCAATCGTTTCCCCCGTATCACGGACTAGCCTCGCATTCCACTCTGGAACTCCCGAGCTGTCCAAACGATGTTAAAACATCAATACTCATTATCACATCAACCTCAATTCTCAAAATCGAGCATAATTGCTCATAACTCCTCAAATTTCTCAATTCTCATAACTCCATCACAAACCACAATCGCGCTCCCAACACCTCAACATTCTATATTTCCTATGCCACAATATCTATGCTAATACACCACATTGTCTAAATCTCCATTTATAGTTCAAAATTCCTAAATTTACCAAAGTTGCTAAAATCATCATCACTCCAACTACATTGTAATTTCATCAATCCCTAATCATTTTTCAGCTATTTCAACACAATGCCAATAACTACCATCACCAAAATCATCTCAAATATAAGGATCGAAGTTTAGAAATTACCCAAAACTTGTGGAGAGCTTATCTCTTACCTCGATTCGATCCGTCTTTTGATTTCGAAGTATGTTGTTCTCCCTTGGGTGAGGAACAACTTTCCTTCTTGCCACAACTTCTGATTTGGACAAAAATGGGTGCTTTAGATGAGTGAGAAAGCTAGGTTTTGGTGAAAATGGGGGTTGGAAGAGAGAGAAAGTGAAATCGCAGGAGAAAGCAAGGATTCCTCATATAGACTGAGGGTAGGAGCTCGATCTGGCTCTTGATGAGATCGATCTGCCTTTGAATTTGGGGACGATTTGGGGTAATTTTTGCCTAGGAGATCGATCTGTCGAGGGGTGAGATCGATCTCTTTATGGCTTTATGAGATCGATTTGCTTCTTGGGGAGATCGATCTTCTCCCAAACAGAAACATTTGGAGATCGATCTCTTCCTCATGAGATCGATCTTCTCTCAAACAGAATCATAAGGAGATCGATCCTCTTCCATTGGAGATCGATCTGCTCCTTAAATTCCTCCTTCCTTGTCATTTTTAACTCACCAGATCGATCTCTCCTTCTCCCAGATCTGTCATGCCCCGCTTTCGGGAACCCTTCTCTCCATACATTCTCTACTACGGTTGGGCTGTGAGAAGATGCAATTACTAAAAATTTATTTATTTACAGCGGAATATTTAAATCTTTAATTCACACTCCCAGGTGTGTGTGTAAATACACAAAATTAATTGTATAAATACCAAGTGTTTACATATCATCCCCATAATACTGAATTACAATTCCAAGATATAACTGTGCGATACAATATATTAGATACAAAATACTCGTGTATACAAATCTTATACCTTTGCGGATTGCGGGAGCTGTTCAACACAAAAGACTTAGAGATCACCGCTCTCTTACTTCTCAGTACCTGGAGGAGGAAAAATAGTGGGATGAGCAAACCACGGCTCAGTAAGGAAATGTATGCTAGCAGGTAGATATCGTACTACCTACATAGCCCATGCATGCATAAACCAAAACCATGTTTTCGTTATAAATGGAAATATCATACGAACAATGCATTTAAATTCATATTTCTCAAGAGCATTTTCGTGTAAATCAAATGTCAAACTTCCATTTAAAACATGCTCATAAATAGTGCCCTCATGGCACGAAGGTGAAATCGGAGATTTATTAAAACATGAAATCTCTTTCACTTCTCAAATCATTCTTTCTCGCAAATCTCTTTCTTTTCTGAGATTGTCTCTGTTTCTCGATTCTCTGAGACAGGCATGGAATTTTAGGCAATCAAATATCCACGACTTATGGCCAGAGTCAGTGATCCCAGGCCTCACTGATCGGGTGTGCACAGGGTATCACTTCGCCTGAAGGGGGATGGGTCAGTCCTACCCTCCGGCTCATCTCAATCCACCTCATCTCCTCGTATACTCACGGTGAAGATACGTCGTGTGTCATCTACGCGATACTCGTACTCACGTGCACCCAGCACGGTACATAGTATACCAACGGGTGACTACACTATTCTACGTACAACCGTGGACCCAAGTCCATACTCCAACTCCGATGGACTTTTTATCCTTAAACCATGTCTCATATACCAGGAGAGCAAGCAGCGCGACACACAGTCAACACAAAGCTCCAGCGCGGTACGATCTATCGTTAAGGCCCAGCCCGTTCAATTGGCCGTCGGCTGGTATCCCCTTGGGTCCCAGACCCCCAGGTTTACCTTAACTCAACAAAACAGGTACGAGCATAGTTCTCGCACTTTCTCAAAACCTCCGTGCGAGTTAAACTCCCTCACGGTACATCAAGGCTTTAAACCGGGTGTGAGCTAACGCTTCAACACCAAATCTCATCTCAAAACTGATAGATGGCTATTTTCTCTTTTTAAAATTCAAAACACGTTTATTCATACAGCATGACTCTTCATGCTAAAACATGTAAAATTAGCCAACCTATCATCAACATTTCTCAATCATCAATAACAATATAAAATTGAGAATATCATTGAAAACATGCATATCATGCTATTTCCTTACCCTATCCCATTTCTCAATACATATATATACGTCATAGTACTTTTCATACTTCCACATCATTTCATAAACTTATAATATCGTACTAGTCCTAGCAATATATCTACGAAATTGCTGTAATTACGTACGAACATCTCTATAGCTAACACACAGTCCCTTACCTCATTTTACTTGTGTGCAACTATTCTCCTTTACGCTTCTTGCATTCTCATCTCGACTTGCTCCGGCGTATCATCCGAAACTGAAATTCATCCATCAACATTTGAGTTAATGTTTCTAACTCTTATTCAACTAAGCATTTATCCAATGCCTTAATTACACATTTTTAACCTTTGCGGAAAATCTCCCAATTTATCCTAATATCAACATTTCCAAACCATTTCCACAACATACTCATCCACTCAAGATATCCCATTCATCAAAAATACTCCCACATTCCACTTTCTCACACTTGACTATTTCTAAGCTATATGCATTTCATACCATCCTAGGTAGTTCTATCCACAATATGCACACCCAAATATCTTTATAATCATTAACTAAACCAATGTACTTGGATTTGTGCATTAGAACTTACCTTATTGGATTTCCTCTTGCTCCAATTAGAATTGCCCTCTATTTCTTCAATCCTTCAAATGGGAAAATGCCTCTAGACTATGTTGTTCTTCTCTTTGATGTGAACAACTTTGTCTCTAATAGCCTCTCCTTAAATCTCACTGAAAATGGCTGGATTTAGGAGTGAGAAACTAGATTTCTTTGAGTTGAAGTGAAATGGAAATGTTTTCCCCGAAATTCTGATGATCCAACTGCTCCCATTTATAGTTTTGACTTGATGAGATCGATCTTCCTTGGATGGAGATCGATCTGTTCCTCAAAAATCCCTCTTTTCTGAGACGTTTTAAAGGTAGGAGATCGATCTGTCGAGACTAGAGATCGATCTGCTGTCAAACAGAAGCTTAAGGAGATCGATCTGGTCTTAGGGGAGATCGATCTGCTTCTAACCCGAGAGCTAAGGAGATCGATCTGCTTCCTTTGGAGATCGATCTGTTCCCTTCCATTTCTCACATAAGGGCATTCTGGCTCTCCCAGATCGATCTCTCATCCTATGAGATCGATCTGGCCTTCACAAATTCCAGATTTCCTGCAGTTTTTCTGCAATAGCCCTTACCAAACACCCTTAATTTGCTTCCATGATCATTTCCTCATTCATTCATCTTTGAGACTTGAAAATGGGATTCTTCCTCACTACATACACATTAAAACTTGTGTAGAATCTTTGTATGACCAAATATATACGATATTACTCGAATGGAAATATACACTTATGTAAATCTTTCCTTCCATTTTACTATACTTCTCATATTCCATTTCGATCACATTCTTCCCGTTTTAAGTTCATTTCTTCCTACTCACTCATAATGCAACTTGTACGTATAATCACAATTCTTACTACAAGTGCATACATAATCTTATGAACTTACATTGCATACACTTAACATTACAATACATCATCTTACTTATGATTTTATTTACATTCCCATGTTCCTATACACATAGCTATACATATACGGGGTCTCACATTCTCCCCCACTTAAAGAATTTGGTCCTCCAAATTAGAACCAATTCAATCTGTGAATAACTCGGGATACTTTTCCCGCATCAAACTTTCCAGTTCCCATGTGGCCTCTTCCACAGTGTGATGTTGCCACAAAATCTTAACCAATGAAATCGTTTTGTTCCGCAACACCTTCTCTTTCCTGTCCAACACCCTGATCGGTCTCTCGACATACGACATATCTTTCTTGAGCTCCAACGGCTCATAGCTAATTACATGTGTCGGATCCGGGTAGTACTTCCGAAGCATAGAAACGTGGAAGACATTGTGGACTTCTGCTAGCTCAGGTGGTAAGGCTAGCCTATATGCTCCTTCTCCCACTCTATCCAAAATCTCGAAGGGACCAATGTAACGAGGACTTAATTTTCCTTTCTTTCCAAACCTCATTATTCCCTTAGAAGGAGATACTTTCAAAAATACGGACTCGCCAACATCAAACTCAAGTGGTCTCCGTCTCTTGTCAGCATAGCTCTTTTGTCGACTTTGAGCTGTTCGCAGCCTCTCGCATATTATCTGAACATCCTCGGAGGTTGCTTAACCAAATCGGGGGCGAGCAATTGTCTGTCACCAACTTCTTCCCAACCAATGGGCGATCGGCATCTACGACCGTATAGTGCCTCATAAGGGGCCATACCAATACTTGAGTGATGACTGTTATTGTAGGCGAACTCAATCAATGGCAAGTGATCGTCCCATGAGCCTCTAAAATCCAGCACACACGCTCTCAATATATCCTCCAGGGTCTGTATAGTCCTCTCTGACTGACCATCTATCTGAGGATGAAAAGCGATGCTAAAACTCAACTGGGTCCCCATCGCTTCCTGGAAATGTCCCCAAAAGTGGGAAGTGAAGCGGGCATCCCTATCCGAAACAACACTCACTGGGACTCCATGCAATCTCACTATTTCTCGCACATACAGATTCGCCAGTGCACTCAATGTATCTGTAGATCTCATGGCTAAGAAATGTGCCGATTTCGTTAACCGATCTACTATCACCCATATCGCATCATGGTTCTTACGGGTTCTCGGTAACCCCATCACAAAATCCATGGTGACATGCTCCCACTTCCATGTTGGTATCGATAGAGGTTGTAATAGTCCTCCTGGTTTCTGATGTTCGACTTTTACTTGCTGACAAATGAGACATCTAGCGACATACTCAGCTATGTCTCTCTTCATTCCAGACCACCAATATACTTTTTGGAGGTTTTGATACATCTTACCACTCCCCGGGTGTATCGTGTATCTCGACGAGTGTGCCTCTGATAAGATCAGCTTTCTCAGCTCTAAATCCTTAGGAACACATATTCTATCTCCAAACCTTAGTATTCCATCTGGACTCAATATAAACTCAGCACCCTTCCCTTTTCGGATTTGGCTAATCATGATAATACACCATTGATCGATTTGCTGAGCTTGTCGGATTCTCTCAATCAACTCTGGTTCTAATCTCAAGCTAGCAATGATCCCATAGCTGCCAATCTCAGGTAGGGTCATATCCAGACTAAGGTTCGTGAATTGTTCCAACAACTCGTGCTCTCTAACCATCATATGTGATACCAACCCGAGACTCTTCCGACTCAATGCATCGGCAACCACATTTGCCTTCCCCGGGTGGTACAAGATCTCATAATCGTAGTCCTTGAGGAGTTCCAACCACCTCCTCTGTCTCATGTTTAACTCCTTTTGTGAGAATAGATATTTCAGACTCTTATGATCCGTAAAGATCTGAAATCTCTCACCATATAAGTAGTGGCGCCATATCTTCAACGCAAACACTACGGCCGCTAATTCCAAATCGTGAGTGGGGTAGTTCTTGTCATGATCTTTCAGCTGTCTAGATCCATAAGCTACTACCCTTCCATCTTGCATCAAAACACAGCCTAGTCCTTGATGCGAAGCATCAGTATACACCGAGTAATTCCCTGAACTGTTAGGGATGACAAGAACTGGCGCGGTAGTTAATCTGCGCTTAAGTTCCTGAAAACTCCTCTCACAAGCTTCATCCCACGAAAACTCCACACTTTTCCTTGTAAGACGTGTCAATGGAGCAGCTAATCTAGAGAATCCTTCTACAAATCTCCTGTAGTAACCAGCCAAACCCAAAAAACTTCTGATCTCTGTGACTGTCCTAGGTTGTTCCCACTGAACAACTGCCTCAATCTTGGATGGATCTACTGACACCCCATCCTTCGATATAACATGGCCTAGAAAAGAAATCTGTTCTAGCCAAAAGTCACATTTGTTAAGCTTGGCATATAACCTTTTCTCTCGAAGGGTTTGCAAAATAATCCTTAAGTGCTGCTCATGCTCTTCTCTGGACCTTGAATGCACCAATATGTCATCAATGAAAATAATTACGAATTGGTCCAGGTATGGCTTGAATACTTCATTCATTAGAGCCATAAAAGCTGCCGGCGCATTGGTCAACCCAAAAGGCATCACTAAAAATTCGTAATGGCCATAACGAGTACGAAATGCTGTCTTGGGCACATCCTCCTTCCGAATCTTCAATTGATGATACCCAGACCTCAGATCTATCTTGGAGAAGATCTGTGCTCCCCGAAGCTGATCCAATAAATCGTCAATGCGTGGCAAGGGGTACTTATTCTTGATGGTAGCCTTGTTTAACATCCGATAGTCAATGCACAACCTGAGGCTCCCATCTCTCTTCTTCACAAATAATACCGGAGCTCCCCATGGTGAGACGCTCGGTCTTATGAACCCCTTCTCTAACAACTCTTGCAGCTGTTTCCTTAATTTCTCTAACTCAACTGGGGCCATCCTATATGGAGACTTCGATATTGGTTCGGTTCCAGGCGTCAAGTCTATACCGAATTTCGTTTCTCTATCAGGTGGCAATCCTGGTAGATCATCTGGAAAGACATCAGGGAATTCTCTGACCACTGAGATGTCCTCCATATCCAGATGTACTTTGTTCAAATCCACCACATAAGCAACAAAACCTTCAAAACAACACTCAAGCCATTTATACCAAAGTACTTTACTTAATACAAAATTTAAGATTTCATTTCTTCTCTTAAAATCTTACAACACATTCTTCAGGTAGAGAAAACTTAATGGACTTAGAACGACAGTCTATGACAGCATGATTGGCGGCTAACCAATCCATTCCCAAAATTACATCAATGTCGTACATATTCAACAAAATCAAGTTGGCTGTCATGCACTTATCTCCCACCCTCACTTTACAATCTTTATACACTTGCTCAACTAATTGGCTAACTCTCATTGGAGTACTTATTAGTAAGGTCCTACTCAAGTATGTGGGTTCTACAAAACCTTTTAACTTAGATGCACATGCAGGTGATATGAAGGAATGCGTAGCACCAGAATCAAACAAAGCTATAACCTCTAGATTGAAAATCAAGATTGTACCTTTTATCACTTTAGAAGAGGTATCAGCCGATGCCTGGTCTATCGCATACACCCTGCCTTGACCCACAACTTGTTTTCCTTTTTCTTCAGCCGAGGCTTTCTTTCTTGCAGGAGGTGCAACTGTAGGAACCCTCTCTGGCTCTTTACCCCTCTGTGGAATTGCCTCAACTATCTCCGGGCACTCTCTGGCATAATGTCCAAATTTACCACATCTGAAACATCGGGTACCTTGAAGATGACATGGCCTGCCACCATGGTATTGACCGCATAGCCTACACTGATCTGTAGTCGGTCGGGGTCCACCAATCACTATACCCCTGGCTGGTGTCTGAGTCGGAGGCATAAAAGGTCTAACAACCTTCTTCTGGAACTCATCTACTTCTCTCCGACGTTTACTCATGAATTTTCGACCAAATTTGGCACTCTTGCCATCTCCCAGCTTCCTCGGACCCTTGTCCTTACCCCAACTAAACTCAAAAATCTGCAAGTCATGATCTTGCTCACATAACTGGGCCCGTCGCACAGCCTCTCTATATGTAGCGACATCAAATGGGGCCAACTTCGCTCGGATCGAAGGCCTCAGTCCATCTACAAATCTACGGACTCTGACAGCTTCACTCCTGATCGAGTCCGGATCATATCGACCCAGTGAAGTGAATCGTGACTCGTACACATCAACTGTTCGATTCCCTTGAGTCAGATTCAGAAATTCCATCTGTAGTCTCCGTCGAGCAGTATCTGGGATGTATTGCTCTCTAAAAACGTCCAAGAACATATCCCACGTGATAACCATTCCTTGAGCTCTTAACATCGGCCTGACGGACTTCCACCAGTGCTCTGCTTCGCCTCTCAATACAAAGGCCGCAAGTGCTACTCTCTCCGTAGCTGAACATCTACAGAAGTCGAATAACTTCTCAATTTGACTGATCCAGTCCTCAGCCACCGTCGGATCCTTTACCCCGCTAAACGAAGGAGGCTTAAAGTCCATAAAGTGCCTCAACCTTTCCATGTCGCAATCATATCCATACCCCAATTTATCATCATGCTGATGTGGGGCTACCGAGGAGGTACCGGTCGAATATGAGGTTCCCGTGGCCAAGCCGGTTCAGCTTGCGCAGGTGCAACATTCTCAGGCTCAGGTGCAGCTGCTGGGGGATTCGGTGCAGTCTGTCCCGCTGTACCAGGTGTACCCTCAAACCTAGCCATGATCTGACCCATCATGGTCATCATCGTGTGCATGTCTTCCTCCAATCGAGTTATTCGAGGATCAGAAGCCTCTATCTGTTCCTGGGGCTCATGACTAGAGGATGATCTACTGTGCCTCTCAGTCCTGTCATTTTGCCCTCGAGCCCTCGAGCTCTCTCCCCTCTTACGGTGTCTCTCAGGCATAACTCACTCGCCTGATAACTTTCCTACGTTATAACAAACATTTAATTTACTACCAGCTCCGTATACACATTTGTATCTAAATATCGCACAGTAACTTGGGGATGTATGTTTTCTTAGTCCTAAGCATCATCTCACATCAGACCAACTAAGCTCTGATACCAAGCCTGTCATGCCCCGCTTTCGGGAACCCTTCTCTCCATACATTCTCTACTACGGTTGGGCTGTGAGAAGATGCAATTACTAAAAATTTATTTATTTACAGCGGAATATTTAAATCTTTAATTCACACTCCCAGGTGTGTGTGTAAATACACAAAATTAATTGTATAAATACCAAGTGTTTACATATCATCCCCATAATACTGAATTACAATTCCAAGATATAACTGTGCGATACAATATATTAGATACAAAATACTCGTGTATACAAATCTTATACCTTTGCGGATTGTGGGAGCTGTTCAACACAAAAGACTTAGAGATCACCGCTCTCTTACTTCTCAGTACCTGGAGGGGGAAAAATAGTGGGATGAGCAAACCACGGCTCAGTAAGGAAATGTATGCTAGCAGGTAGATATCGTACTACCTACATAGCCCATGCATGCATAAACCAAAACCATGTTTTCGTTATAAATGGAAATATCATACGAACAATGCATTTAAATTCATATTTCTCAAGAGCATTTTCGTGTAAATCAAATGTCAAACTTCCATTTAAAACATGCTCATAAATAGTGCCCTCATGGCACGAAGGTGAAATCGGAGATTTATTAAAACATGAAATCTCTTTCACTTCTCAAATCATTCTTTCTCGCAAATCTCTTTCTTTTCTGAGATTGTCTCTGTTTCTCGATTCTCTGAGACAGGCATGGAATTTTAGGCAATCAAATATCCACGACTTATGGCCACAGTCAGTGATCCCAGGCCTCACTGATCGGGTGTGCACAGGGTATCACTTCGCCTGAAGGGGGATGGGTCAGTCCTACCCTCCGGCTCATCTCAATTCACCTCATCTCCTCGTATACTCACGGTGAAGATACGTCGTGTGTCATCTACGCGATACTCGTACTCACGTGCACCCAGCACGGTACATAGTATACCAACGGGTGACTACACTATTCTACGTACAACCGTGGACCCAAGTCCATACTCCAACTCTGATGGACTTTTTATCCTTAAACCATGTCTCATATACCAGGCGAGCAAGCAGCGCGACACACAGTCAACGCAAAGCTCCAGCGCAGTACGATCTATCGTTAAGGCCCAGCCCGTTCAATTGGCTGTCGGCTGGTATCCCCTTGGGTCCCAGACCCCCAGGTTTACCTTAACTCAACAAAACAGGTACGAGCATAGTTCTCGCACTTTCTCAAAACCTCAGTGCGAGTTAAACTCCCGCACGGTACATCAAGGCTTTAAACCGGGTGTGAGCTAACGCTTCAACACCAAATCTCATCTCAAAACTGATAGATGGCTATTTTCTCTTTTTAAAATTTAAAACACGTTTATTCATACAGCATGACTCTTCATGCTAAAACATGTAAAATTAGCCAACCTATCATCAACATTTCTCAATCATCAATAACAATATAAAATTGAGAATATCATTGAAAACATGCATATCATGCTATTTCCTTACCCTATCCCATTTCTCAATACATATATATATATATACGTCATAGTACTTTTCATACTTCCATATCATTTCATAAACTTATAATATCGTACTAGTCCTAGCAATATATCTACGAAATTGCTGTAATTACGTACGAACATCTCTATAGCTAACACACAGTCCCTTACCTCGTTTTACTTGTGTGCAACTATCCGCTTTTACGCTTCTTGCGTTCTCATCTCGACTTGCTCCGGCGTATCATCCGAAACTGAAATTCATCCATCAACATTTGAGTTAATGTTTCTAACTCTTATTCAACTAAGCATTTATCCAATGCCTTAATTACACATTTTTACCCTTTGCCGAAAATCTCCCAATTTATCCTAATATCAACATTTCCAAACCATTTCCACAACATACTCATCCACTCAAGATATCCCATTCATCAAAAATACTCCCACATTCCACTTTCTCACACTTGACTATTTCTAAGCTATATGCATTTCATACCATCCTAGGTAGTTCTATCCACAATATGCACACCCAAATATCTTTATAATCATTAACTAAACCAATGTACTTGGATTTGTGCATTAGAACTTACCTCAATGGATTTCCTCTTGCTCCAATTAGGATTGCCCTCTATTTCTTCAATCCTTCAAATGGGAAAATGCCTCTAGACTATGTTGTTCTTCTCTTTGATGTGAACAACTTTGTCTCTAATAGCCTCTCCTTAAATCTCACTGAAAATGGCTGGATTTAGGAGTGAGAAACTAGATTTCTTTGAGTTGAAGTGAAATGGAAATGTTTTCCCCGAAATTCTGATGATCCAACTGCTCCCATTTATAGTTTTGACTTGATGAGATCGATCTTCCTTGGATGGAGATCGACCTGTTCCTCAAAAATCCCTCTTTTTTGAGACGTTTTAAAGGTAGGAGATCGATCTGTCGAGACTAGAGATCGATCTGCTGTCAAACAGAAGCTTAAGGAGATCGATCTGGTCTTAGGGGAGATCGATCTGCTTCCAACCCGAGAGCTAAGGAGATCGATCTGCTTCCTTTAGAGATCGATCTGTTCCCTTCCATTTCTCACATAAGGGCATTCTGGCTCTCCCAGATCGATCTCTCATCCTATGAGATCGATCTGGCCTTCACAAATTCCAGATTTCCTGCAGTTTTTCTGCAATAGCCCTTACCAAACACCCTTAATTTGCTTCCATGATCATTTCCTCATTCATTCATCTTTGAGACTTGAAAATGGGATTCTTCCTCACTACATGCACATTAAAACTTGTGTAGAATCTTTGTATGACCAAATATATACGATATTACTCGAATGGAAATATACACTTATGTAAATCTTTCCTTCCATTTTACTATACTTCTCATATTCCATTTCGATCACATTCTTCCCGTTTTAAGTTCATTTCTTCCTACTCACTCATAATGCAACTTGTACGTATAATCACAATTCTTACTACAAGTGCATACATAATCTTATGAACTTACATTGCATACACTTAACATTACAATACATCATCTTACTTATGATTTTATTTACATTCCCATGTTCCTATACACATAGCTATACATATACGGGGTCTCACAAGATCGATCTGTCCTCATAACTTCATACTTATTTTAAACACTTAACATATAAATCTCCAATTATCATTCCCCAATTCACTTAGGTCAATAAATTATACTTCAAGTTCATATTACATAATTGAAATATGTCTGAAATTCTCAGATCTCACAAGATCGATCTCCTCAAGGAGCAGATCGATCTCATGAAGCATTCTGTAAACTAGAGATCGATCTCATAATTAGAACAGATCGATCTCATAAAGCCATTAAGAGATCGATCTTACCCCGCGATAGATCGATCTCTTAGGCATAAAATCACCCCAAATCATCTCCAAATTTAAATGCAGATTGATCTCATCAAGAGCTAGATCGATCTCCTACCCTCCGTCTATAAAAGGACCCTTGTGTTTTCCTGCATTTCATCTTTTCTCTCTCTTTCAAACCTCTATTTTAGTCGAGCCCTAGCTTTCTCTCTCTTCTAAATCGCCCATTTTCATCTAAATCCAAAGTTGTGGTAAGAAGGAAAGTTGTTGCTCACGCAAAGGAGAACAACATACTTGGAAATCGAAAGATGGATCGAATCGAGGTGTGAGTTGAGCACTCCATAAGTTTAGGTAATCTCTAAACTTTAATCCTTAATTTTGAAGTAGTCTTTGGTGATTGTGAGCATGAGCATTGTAACGAAATAGTTGGAAATGGTGAGAAATAGATGAAATTGTGATTTGGATGGAGCAAAGATGTTATTATGCAATTTGGGGTAGATTGGGATTTTTGTCTATAAATTGGGAATGAGGCAATGAGGTGATTTTGACATAGGTATTATGCATGAGAAATGTAGAAGGTTGAGATGTAATAGACGAGATTATGAATGGTGATAGAATTGTGAGAAATGAGTTGATTAAGATATTAATGAAAATATAAGCAAACGTGTGCTTAATAATGCGATTGAGTTGGGTTATTGAAGTTTTTAACATCGTTTGGACAGCTCGGGAGTTCCAGAGTGGAATGCGAGGCTAGTCCATGATAAGGGGAAACGATTGCACTATACGAGGTGCAAAGAGGTAAGGAAAAACTAAACCATTTGTGTATGTGTTTTGATGAACTGTTTGTATCATGAACCATGATTTAAGAATACAAGCATGTTTGCTGTTGTGTTGTGATAAGATTGCACACGATTTTTATAGCCGGTTGGAGCCCATTGTAACCGTTGAGTTTGTGTGAAAAAAAAAATTGGGCTCTACGTTAAGGCAATATTGAGATTTGAGAAAATGCGTGCGTGTTTTGTCGGTTGGAACTCGGTTTTGATATGTTTTGTGTTGAGTACACGAATGTTTTAAATGAGTTTTATTAGAGAAAACCATTATGCGTTCTACGTGAAGGCATAACGATTTCTTTTATGATAGTGGCTAATGATTGAGACTTAGGCGTGTCATGTCGAATACACATCGTGCCTTACTCTGGCAGCATGTAAGTCCGGGCCTTGTTTTGGTAACATGTACGTCCGATTATTCCTCCGCTTTGGTAGCATTGGGAGGCCTTGCTTTGGTAGCATGTAAGACCGATATAGTGGACCACCTGGGAACCAAGCCAACAACCACGTGAGATAGTGGGCCACCTGGGAACTGACCTAGGGACCACGTGATAGAGTGGGCCGCCTGGGAACCGACCCAGGGACCACATGATAGTCTGCATTAGGCGAGGCATTTCTCTAGTAGCATGTAAGGCCGGACCTTGTTTTGGTAACATATAAGTCCAATATACCATGCATACGACCATATTGTCGACGTTCCCTCTTACGAGGATGCCTGGGATGCGCACCTAGAGGAGATTATATATTTGATGTGCGATGACGAGTTTTATATGAGTTTTATTGCCTAGTCTCGTTTTACACATGAGTTGTGTTTTGTGACATTGTCACGTACTAATTACTGAGGTGATTTTTATCACATATTTTGAGAAAAGCCATTATCACATATATTTACACATGCTTGTGAATGCTCTATATTGAGCCTTTTTACCTTCATGTTTTCACATGATTTATGAGCTATGAGATAAAGATGTTTTAAGAACTTTCATGCTACAATTTCAAATGAGTATACTAAGTTTCATATACAAATACATATTTGTGATGTGTGATATGGTTTATATAACTGAGTTCCCTTACCCCTCTTACTGAGCGATTTAGAAGCTCACCCTATTTATCTTCCCCCTCTAGATTTCTTCAAGTGAAGTGAGTCCCCTACGACGTACAGATTAGAGGCTAGTGGAGGACTTGAGCTCCAGGCCGTATTTTGTGTTTTAAGGTATATATTTAATATTCATGTATCCAGACTAGAGTTATATTTACAGACACTTTTTGTAAAATGATGTATGGGATGTATTAGGATTAATTAATTCAAAATTGAGTAATGTATACGATATGGTATGTACTGATTTATGATGAGATCTTGAAGCATGACAAGTATGATGATGTATGACACTGTACAGGAATGCACCCTTAATTGTGATTTGATGAGTAAAAAGTTTTAAATTTGCCATATTTTTCGCGTTTCCTGGGCGTCACAAAATATGAGGGAAATATATTATGGTCGACCTTATTCTACTCCATATGAGCAATTTTGATGTAATTTTAGGAATGGATTGGTTGGCTGCAAATCATGCTATTTTGGACTGTTTCGCTAAGAGAGTGATGTTTTCAGAGATAGATAACCTTATTTTAAGCTTTGTTGAAATGAAATGAAGAGACATGATTATTGTATATGAGAAGAGTATGATTTTTATTTATCTTATTTAAGAGATGAATCTACTTATTAATCATAAATGTTAACGTGATGACCTATGTCACTAATGGTGGGAAGGATAATGTGAAGTGTTCATTGCATACGTCATTGACACAGATAAGGCACACTTGGAACTGAGAGACATTTCAGTGGTTGTAGAGTGGTACGAACTAGACATATTATCTGCAAGTGCACGGGTCGTACAAGTAATAATGGGATTTGAGTCCCGAGTTATCGCCCCACAGAGAAGTTGATCAGCCTAATTAACTACCGGTTAATCTTATCCTAAGTATATCCTAGCAAGTTATGAAGTTTTAATGGGTGGTCTACAAGGTTAAATTTAAAAGTACTGAAAATAATAAAAGCTATAAACTAAAGAAAATAAAACTGAGCTAAAAATTACTTACAATGCTCCAAGCAATTAAAGAAAATACTTGCAAAAGATAATTAATTAACGCAATAAAAAATGCAAATATGAAAATAAAGAAACAAAATTAATTAAACTAAAATTAAACTATCCTAGAATAAAATATGCATGTAATTAAACTAATTAATTAAAAAATAAATTAAACTAACCTAAAATCTAATGAAATAAAGTCTTAGAAAAATTAAGAAATAACTACAAGTCTAAATGTCTAAAATATTACTTCTAAATTAATCCTAATTATAACTAATTACTAACTTAACAATAAAATCTAACTAATGCATAATAAAAACTAGTTTTGGATTTTTCAAATGAAAATTTAACAATACATAAATTGATTTTAATCTAAGTGAATCGTAAATGCAACTCATACAAAAATAAACAAAAATTAAGTCCTAAAACATATAATATAAAATTAACTATTAACTAAGACTTAAAACCAAAGATTAAATTGACAAACTAAAACATTAGATTTAACCTACAATTATCAATTAACAACTATCCTAAACTAACAACTAATGAAAACAATCAAAATAATAAAAATGCAATCAACATTAAATTAAAGAAAGGAAATGTGGCCAAACAAGGCCTTAACCGATTATGCCCAACTGGTATCCCGACAGCGTACTGTACACTATGCACATTTTCATTACAGGACTGGATGCTATCCTCTGCATTTTGTCTTCTTTCCTAGTTGCTGTCTAGGTGCCCCAGCTGCTGCATCCCGCATTTCTTCAATCTGCCAACAGCTGTTGCCAAGCCTCCAAGCACGGTACCAGCTAGTCGTGCACCGATCATCCAGGCGTTAATTCCTGCTACCAGCTTCTGTGCTATTCTTCTGCAATGGCTTCGGTTCACAACTAGCCTATCCTCTGCCCAGCTAGTGTCTACTACAGCATGCTCGTTCCTCGCATGCCCAGCTCCTGTTTAAATCTATCTGCAATGAACCTGATCCTGCACGCGCGTCTTGGACAGCGGCTGTTTCCAACAAGAGAAGTCACAAAAAAAAAACTTTCCTACTTCAGCCTAATATCGAGCTGCACATTCACTGATACAACCTTCTATAATGCAAATAAAAGATTAACTCAGTTAAAACAAAAGCGGTAATCATGAAGAATTAAAATATTTCAAAAGAAAACACAACAAAATGCTTGTAATCACTGGTTAAAGAATGGAAAGAAGATGAACAGTGAATGGAGTCTTAAACAGGGGAGAACAGAGGAGGCAACGTGACTTCTCTATTCACTACACCAGCGCATGCTAGCTTGGTTCTACACTGATGCCGACTGTTCTGCAAGCTTCAGCATTAACGTCCGCAACATGCTTAGAAGACAACAGTTCAAGCATATTCTCGCAAGCATTACACAGAAGCAAATGCTGGAATGATGAAGGTAAGCTGTGTCAATCGACCCTATCCACTCTCCCGAATCCAAAGAGCTACCACGGCAAAGTTATGAAGTGAAACAATCTAGAAAATGTAAAACAAAAATTGTAGGGAATGAAAATGCTACAAGAAAACAATAAATGAAAATTTCTTCTTTGAATAAAAGTTGATAACAAAATGAAATACCATGCTTGAAATTATCTACTGAAAACATAAAAATAAATTGTTGAAGAGGAAAAAGACTGTGGCCACTGTCAAGAGCCAAGCTTTCTTACTTCCTCATGTCCAACAATCGATGAATCAAAGAAACAAATAGACAAGTTAAGATGCAAACCGAGATAAAAGGAAGGGAAAATGCAAGCTTTTCATAAAGAAAATGGAAATTAAATGAATAGTAACTAGAACAAACTTTAAAAATGCTAACGGAAAAATGCTTGGAAAATTAAACTAAAAATAAACTTAAAAACTAAAGCTACCCTAGAATTACCTCCTAATTTACTTCTAAAAACTACTCCTAAATTACTCTACACTACCCCTAACCTAGGCTACCTACTTCCTACTTCCTATTCTTCTTGATTTTTTCAATTGCCATCATATTCTATTTATACACATACTTAGGGGTACAATGGTAATTTTTCTATCCAAGATGAGTTGGTATTGTTTGGCCACTTATCTTCCTTTGATTTGCTGTAGAGTAGATATTTCCACGTTATCAATCTTTTTGTCCAATTAGTTGTGTGATGTGGCCCGACGTGTGTCTTCCAGAAGGTTGGCACGGTGTCTGTCAATCTTATCGTTTCGAAGTGAATAAAATACGGACACCTGGCATCACGGGTGTTGAGATGACTGGTGACTCGGTCTGCAAATTGGAAGTGGTCCAATCTCCTTTAGCCCGTTTTCAGCCCAATTTCGACTGAAACGACTGAGTTTCATCTGAATTTAATTTATTAGCACACAAGAGAATTTTAATTAAATAAGGGGATAATTAATAAAATAAATTAAGGATTTAAATAAATAATTAGGAAATTAAGCACAAATAATTCTATTAAAAGTAGATTTATCACACCCCCAAACTTGAGCTTTTGAATGTCCTCAAGCAAAACAAAACAAATGTAGGAATGATAAGTACAAAACATAATAATTTTTCTAATATTATCCTCAAAGATAAAGTATAGACTATGATTTGAAAGATTCACAATTACAAGTCCAACACTTAGAATTATTCAATCATAAGTCCTAACCCAAATTGGACTCCTCGTGAGTGTGTGAAATATGTCAAAGTCACTTCACAGTACATTACTCGGATCAGATTATGTAAACACAATGAATACAAAGTCAATGACATGTGATCATTCCCATAAGTTTACTTTTCACTTCTCTCTCCACTAATGTAGTCACACTTAATCAAAGATCAGTAGGACTTCATTAAGCTTGTAATGTAAGGTTGGGGTTAAGGTATGATAAAGTCGATTTAGGTTTAAATACCCCTTAACATGCATTACTTCTAGGATCTTAATGTAAGAGGTCAAACTTATTTATTTCACTAAACATTTTATTCTATTTTTATATTTTTCATCTTTCTTCTTTTCTTTTTCTTTTTCTTCATTTTTTTTTTGAATTTTCACTATCACCAAATAGCCATATGTACAAAGCTCACAATATATCCTAATGACTTTTCATGCTTTCAGGGTAAGGGATAGGAAAAGAGTATTTAAGCTAAGGAAATTTATGCAGGTGTATTTACAGAGAAAAAATTATTTAGCCCAGATGGGTGACTAGGGGTAAAATATGTACAGGGATGGCTAGGAAGGCTCAAACGATCCAAAGATGGCCTAAATCATTTCCCTAATTAAGTGTGATCTAATATTTCACCTCGAGATTAGATCAAACAAATTCTAGAATATGATAGACAAAATCAATTGAACAAATGCAATCCTATGTCCACATAAGCTTTCTCTAAATAAATATACAGATTCATGACATGACATGTGCATAAAATGAGGAAATCACAATCAAAATTAAGACAAATTCAAGAATTCAACTTCATGCTTTTCTTATAATCATGCTTCTCAGTCAATCAAAATCAAACTTAATCATGGGGTCATATCATTGGAATATGGGAAAACTACATGCTAAGCACTAAATCATCCCAAAATCAAACAATTTAAGCTCATATTTTTCGAAAAAATTTTCAATTTTGCCCAAAATTACTCAAGTGATATCCCCTCCCCGAAACTTAAAGTGCACAGTGTCCCCAATGTGCAGATAATATAAACATTTAAGCTCAAGAACAGAGCACTCCCCTTTGTGATGATGATGAACAATTGAAGCTTGATTGAAAACATAATGCTGTAAAGGAAATTTGCAAAATAAAGAAATAAACAATGAAAAAGAAAAGGAAAAAGAACTATATACAAAGTGAAAAGAAAAATTAAGCCACTTCAAATGCAACTAAAGAACACGACACTCAGCAGCGGGGTGAAGAGTATGAGGATTAGCCAAAGTGGTGATAGAATGTTAAAAGTTAAATCCTCCTGAGCTCTAGGTACTTCCTTCCTTCTTTCATATTTCTTATGCTCAAGCCTTATATCCTCCTCAATCTCCATCTTAAAACACTCTTAAGAGTCGTCAGGGAGCTTCAAAGGTTTGAAAACATTAAACTTCACTTCCTGATCTAGGACTCTTATAGTCAACTCCCCCTTTTATACATCAATTAATGTACTACCAGTCACTAGGAAAGGTCTGCCTAGTATAATGGGGACTTCCTTGTCTTTCTCCATCTCTAATACAATAAAATCCACAGGGAAAATAAATTTGTCCACCTTTACTAACACATCCTCAATGACCCCCTTCAGATATTTAATGGATCGATCAGCTAGCTGAAGGGTCACTGTGGTAGGCTTGACATGCCCTATTCCTAACTTTTGGTAGATAGACAGAAGTATCAGATTGATATTGGCTTCTAAATCACACAGGGCTCTACCAAAGAACATATTTCCAATAGTGCAGGGTATGGTAAAACTCCTGGGATCCTTGAGCTTGGGGGTAATTTCCTCTGAATAATTGTACTACATTCCTCAGTTAAGGCCATCGTTTCATAATCTTCCAGTCTTCTCTTCCTTGAGAGGATATTCTTTAGAAACTTCACATAAATTGGCATTTGCTCTAAGGCATTTGCGAAAGGAATGTTGATGTGAAGTTACTTAAAAACCTCAAGAAATTTGGCGAATTGTTGATCAGATTTTTTATTCTGGAACCTCTAAGGAAAAGGTACTGGTGGCCTAACTGGAAGGGATGTAGTGGTAACATGTGTAGCATCAGAGGGCGAGGAATGTTGTGAAGTAGAAGAAGGTATATATGAATAAGCGCCTAGCTTTGATTCCTTTGCAGCTTGATCTTTTGGTTCCTGCTCCTTCTAAGCTACTTCGTTAGAACTTAAGGATTCTTCAACTATGTGTTGTTCATGGCTGGAGTTAACTTGTGGATCATCTAGCTCTTTGTCACTCCTAAGGGTGATGGATTTGACATGTTCCGTACCCTCCTTTTGCTTAACAGGATTAACTTTAGTGTTACTAGGAAGGGCCTCTTGTAGATGTTGGCTAAGAGCATTAGCTATTTGTCTCACCTAAACCTCCAAGTTCTTAATTGAAGTAGCTTGATTTTGTAAGATTATTAAGAACATTTCCTTAAGTGAGGGCTTCTTCTCAACTGCTCTTGTGTGGTAATGTTGGGGCTGCTTAGGTTGTGGTGGTGGTTGATGGAAGTGAGGTGGATGATGTTGAAATTGAGGTGGATGGGGATGATTAGGTGGATGGCATGGAAATTGCGACTGTGGTGGTACATGAACCGGTGGAGCTTGAAAACTAGGGGGTCCTACAGGTCTATAGCTAGAAGTTTGCCTTAGTTTTGGCTCCAGGAGAAGTTAGGATGGTTCCTCCACCCTGGATTGTAGGTGTTTGAAAAAGGGTTGTTCTGTTGCTTAGGGGGGCCAACATACTGAACCAATTCTAAGTTAAGCGAACACCTATCCACAGAGTGTGTACCACTACACAGATCACAAGAGAGAAAAGTACTTTAAACAGAATAAACGGGATTAGGACTGGTAAAAGGATTATGTTGGGTATTGAGCAACTCTACCTTTTTCGTAAGGTTAGCAATTTGAGAGGTCAAGGTAGACAGTGTGTCAAGCTCATAGATACCCGTTGACTTCTTAGGCAATTGCCTCTCTGAGGACCATAGATAGTTGTTATCAGCCATCTTGTTTAAGAGCTCGTAAGCTTCCTGCTCTGTTTTACACATTAGAGCTCCACCCGCAGCAGTGTCAACAATGGTCCTATTTTGGCTTGTAAGTCCGTTATAGAAGGTCTAGACTTGCAACCACAAAGGTAGGCCATGGTGAGGGCACTTCCTAAGAAGCTCCTTATATCGTTCCCATGCTTCATAAAGAGTTTCCAAATCGAATTGGGCAAAGGAAGATATGTCACTATGGAGTCTAGCCATTTTAGAATGAGGGAAAAACTTAGCTAAAAATTGATTGGCTAACTCGGCCCATGTAGAAATGGATCCTGGAGGCAAGGAGGTTAACCAGTGTCGCGCCCTATCCCTAAGCGCGAAGGGGAATAATCTAAGCCTAAGCACATCATCAGATAATGCATTGTGCTTGAAGGTGTTGCACAAGTCAAGGTATTGCCCGAGGTGAGCATGTGGGTCGTCGTGCAGAAGCTCACTGAACTGTAAAGAAGTTTAGATCATCTGGAGGATGGAAGGCTTAATTTTGAAGTTGTTTACAGGGACAACTGGTGGCCTAATGCCGGTATAATACCCTCCAATAGTCGGCATTGCATAATCTCCAACGATCCTAATTTCCCTATTTTCTGCCATTGTGTTTTGCAGCGGAGCTAATAATTTCCTAGAATCCTTTCGAATTTTTCTAAGGGTTCTTTCAATTTCAAGATCTAAAGGAAAACAATCAAAACTCTTGGCTCTACGCATGCAAACATCAGAAAGTCCTTAGAAAATTTGTTTTCAAGTTTTTAATTTTTCAATTTTTTTTTTTAAAATTAGATTGAGAAAATTTAACTAACCTAAACTAAGGCTCTAAATATTTACAACCTAAATATTTATAAGCTAGAATTACACCTAAGCATAATTTCACCGATATTAATTACTAGCTAATTAAGACTTCCCCGGCAACGGCACCAAAAACTGGTACGAACTAGACGTATTATCCACAAGTGCACGGGTTGTACAAGTTGTCACGACCCTTTTTCATTCCCTTTTATCGAAAATCTCAATAAATTTTTCACGTTTTACTGTTACCTTACCCGATCGTGAATAACTCACCACATACAGTTGGGCTGTAAGTTAATAATAACCACCACTTATCATTCATTCATAATTTAATGAAACAATGTCATACATTCGAAGTAATCGTTTACTTATACAAAATATGATTACTGATATCTACATCCCCCATAATTACAACTCAATCGTTACTGTGCCATTACATTGTTTAGATACAAAAAGAATCCTGTGTATATACCTTTCAGCGATGGAAGCAGCGGATGTCCAAAAACACAATGCCTCAGTCCTCACTGGGCTACTACGCACGCTCTGTAGGAGGGGGAAAATAGAGAGGGATGAGTAAACCATACGCTAAGTAAGGCAATAATGCAAGCATAGTAGATAACTACTCTATGTACATGCTGATAGTTTTATGCATAAATCGTTTATGGTAGGAGCATGAGGAAGTAAAACTATGCCATATGATTATACATATATATCATGTATCAAAATCATGTACATTGGCATATAAAACATGGTAAAAACATCATGTATAAATCATCTCATGCTCAATCTCATTTAAATTCATAAAAAGGGCAATTCATTAAGAAACCTCATTTTTAAATCACATTTGCAACCTCTTTTCTCCAGTATCAAAATCCCATCGAAATCAATTTCCAATTATAAACATCCTTATCAATTCACAAATCAAGTCCTCAAGGCTCGACCCCTCCCTCGGGTCTACCCCGAGACAGTCACAATCACACTTATAGATTAAAATCATGTGGTAGTAAGTAAATCAATCAAGGAGACAGTTTACTATAACTCATACTCATAGAATATGTTGGCCAACTATGTCACATATCATCCTAGACTACACGGATCCCGGTGTGTGAGGTATCATGCTGGTATGAAGGTGGGTTAGTTCTCCGCCAGACTTTTCTCATCAGTAACTCAACCACATGGTACATCGTACTCCATGTGATATACACGGTACATCGTACTCCGCGGACCCATAACAAGGTTGGGGGTGCCTGCCATAGGTCTTATCTACCCCATACGAAGTGTAACCTCTATAGTCTCAAGTGCACATGGGAGTACTCTCAATACCAGGTCCTAGCCCCTAATGGCCTTGCTAGCCCCTGTTGGGTTCCCTGATTCAGGTCCTAGCCCCTCACCCTCACCCCACTCAAGAGGTCTGTTAGGCCTGTTGGGATCATTGAATGGATTATGTCAAGTCCTAGCCCCTCACCCTCACCCCACTCAAGAGGTCTATTAGGCCTATTGGGTTCCCTAAACACCAATCCGTATTATCCTCACCACGGCCTCAAACATACCACAGTGTGAAAACCAACGTGAGCTACACTTTAGCACGAATTCATGCATCATAATAAATCACCTTGTACGAGCAACGCTTTAGTACGACATTTATGCATAAAAACATGTAGAAACCATGTACGAGAATCGCTCCAGTACAGTTATATGCATAAGAAAAACCACTCAGATCCACGTATGAGCATAAGCTCCAGTACGGTTTAGAAAACATCGTCACAATTCAAATCAAAGTGCGAGCTAAGCTCCAGCATGTTTCACACAAGTGAAAATATTGAAATCCAATGCGAGCGAGGCTCTAGCGCGATTTATGTCATACAAATACGATAGGCAGCATCATACACAATCAAACAATCCCGGTAATCGAGTTAAGCACTTCACAAATGCTTTTTCCACAATATCAAAAAAACACTAGTCGACCCATCTATGAATTTACTTAAAACAAAGCAATTACGTTTTGTAACACGTCAAAACATTAGATTTATGCAATCATTAGCCTTACTATCCCATTTCATAGAATCCACTTCAAAACCAAAATCACTCATATACTTATCATCATTCATGAATACCATCAGTCATTTACTTGAGCAACCATGCATTTCATAAAACACCCAATATTCACCTACAAGTTCAAAGTACGAGCAGCTATCTCTATATACTCACAAAATTCCCTTACTTGGAATCGCGATGCATGATTCCACTTCCTTAAAGCTGCTTACTCGTACAGCTCGATTCGTTTCTAACGGACTCTTTCGGACTGCACATAAATGGAATTTCGAATCGTTTTAGCCCATTATAATCTAACTTTTACGTTTACTATAGTCGATTCGACCTATAGTCTCTATTAACGCTTGTAAGGCCTCGCTTTATTATTCTACTCATAACTTAAGTAGATGGATTCTCTTAGGCCTCTTAACTTATTCTAAATCGATATTAAATTGATATTAGGCTCATGGTTCACAATTTCCCCACTATGGCCTTTCATCAAGCCTTACTTATACTCATCCTCATAAATTCACTAAACTCACATTATAGCTTCATTTACCCATTTCATATCATTTACATTACTCCAATAGCTACTTTAGCATACCCATAATTCATCAACTCATTTGACTTTCACTTTCACACACTAGGTTCAATCCATTTTCTAGGTTACATTAGTTTATAACACAACCTATGTGTTTCCAACCATCCATACTCATGCCAAACAACTCCAAAATCAATTAAATAGACAATGTACCAGAGTTGGAGTGTTAGAATCTTACCAAATCCAATTTCTCTTCTTACTCCAAATGTCAATACCCTTTGCTCCTTCAATACCCCAATGTGGTTTTTGATTCCCAACTATGTTATTCTCTTCCTTAAGATGAACAACTTTACTTCTAATGGTCTCTCTTCAAATCTTAATGGAATGGGTGGATTTTAGAGAGAGAAAGTTAGGTTTTTGGGTTGAAAATGGAAGGGTGATGTTTTTCCCAAAATTTTTAGATTTTCAGCACTCCTTTTATAGAAATAGCTTGAGGAGATCGATCTGCACTAGGAGGAGATCGATCTGGTCCCTTTAAATCCCTCATTTTCATGGCATTTTAAGCATGAGATCGATCTGTCGAAGCTTGAGATCGATCTACTCCCAAACAGAGAGCTAAGGAGATCGATCTATATGGTTGAGGATCGATCTTTTCATTACAGAATGGTTAAGAGATCTATCTGACCCCATTGGAGATCGATCTGCTCTATTCCATTACCCAAATAAGAGTATTCTGGCTCTTCCAGATCGATCTCTCATTCGATGAGATCGATCTGACCTTCATATTTTCTAGATTTTCTGCAGTTTTCCTGTTGCAACTTACACCAAAACATCCATAATCTGCTGCCATGGCCATTTTCTCATCCATCCACCTTTATGACTTGAAAATGGCATCCATTCATACCTTATTCACATTGAAACTTGTGTGCATTCCTTGTATATCCAAAGGTATACTATATAAAACCAAATGGAAGCATTTATATTCATGCGACTTCCTTCCATTTACCACACTACCCATTTAGAGTTCCATTCACATTCATCACTTATAAGAACTCATTCCTTCATATTTGTAAGACCCGATTTTAATTAAAACACGAAATGAAAAATGCAAAAGGATTGAAATGGAATTCTCGAACACGTGCAACAGTAAAACAGTCAAAAGACTGAAATTCGGTATTTATCGTGATAAGAAAATTTAATTAAAAATATGGGAATGAGAAATCCTGATCAATAACGAAGAAATAATTAAATTTCGGGTTAAATTGATCAAGATATGAATTTATTAGAATTAATCAGAAATTTCACATTGAAAAATAATCCCGAAAATAATAGAAAAATATATCGAAAACGTAAAATCAGACTAATAAATTCATTTACGGATTAAATGAATTTAATATGATATTTTTAGATATTTTTGAAAAATAATAATATAATATTGATTTAAAATAATAATTAAAATAAATTATAAATAAAATAAAATAAAATAAAAAAAGAATTTTCATGAAAAAATGCGAACTGAAGAAACGAAAAACGAAGCCGAACCGATGGAGCCCTTTCCCTCACCAGCGATCGGCGGTGGCCCTAGGCGAGGGCCGATGAAGGAAGCCGACCCCGTGAGGACCACTAGCCATCGGAGCACGCGCCCTCAGCCACCGAAAATCGCATCAAACGGCGAAGGGAGAGAGAACCGTGAAGAGAAAGAGAGTTTCCTTGTGACCGGCACCGATTCAAGCCCGGCCACCGCCAGCCGAAGGTGCGCCACGCCAAGACCAACCGATCAACGGTTGAATCGGCCGGTAGAACGGCGGCCAGCGCCGGTAATGGAGGAAGAAAGGAAAGAAACCGACATCGAAGGAGAGAAGAGCCGGATCGGCCACTTTCTGGCTACCTTGGATGAAACCGACCCCAAATTCGGGCTGCGGACGACCCCGCGGAGCTGCTGGCGGTAGAAGTCGACGGAGAATCGGTCAGCGAGGCAGTGAACCGACCGAACCGGACTGAACCGATTGTCTGAACCGGGTTGAACCGGACCGGACCGGTTCAGCCAAAAAGAAAATAAAAAGGAAGAAAAAAAGGGGAAAAGAAAACAGGAAAAATTGGGAAAAATTTCAGTGATGCAATCGAGCTACGGGTAAGTCAGTAAGCGGTCGAATTGACCGATTTAAATTTTGAAATATTTAATTTTATTAATATTCGACTAGAAATTTTCTCGAAAAAATATTAAATTGTGTAGCTCGATAATTGACGTCAAATGAGAGCTCCAGACAGCCTCAATTTGTGTACTATCATGGAATCTCAGGTAAGTAACCCTTATTTACGATAATTTACATCGTTATACGTGTTAGAATTTATCGCATAAATTATGGATTTAAATTTTCTCATTAAATGGATTAAATTCTAGAAATTGGGATAAATTGTCATAAATAATTCATTAAGCGATTCAAGAGTTTAGAACGAGGCTCAATAAATACTGATGGGCCCAATTAGCCCAATAGGCCTCGATAATGTGAATAATAAGTGGAAAAATGGGCTTAAGGCCGATTAAGACCCATTATGGTGCAATCGGGCCTAATATGGGTAAACGGGCCTAATGATTTAAATTAAGCCCAGAAAATATGAAATACAATTAATTGTATTGTGTTTGACTTGATGAATATTTATACGCAGTTTCAAAAAATTTGATTGAGAGCAAATCAAATTGCATGACGAGACATCAGTGGAAAGGTCAGACTGTACAGAAAAATGAGATAAGGGAATTGTGTGAGTAGCTAGAGGTAGCTACACATATTTTAATAGTTTTGTGTACACTGAATATGTATGTATACCCTAATTTTGTATAAAGGTCCTAGAAAATGGTTTAAATATTTTAAGGATTTGAAATAGGTAAAGACTATTTTACCGCTATTGAGGGAAGTTCACCTAAGGATGGTGAAAGCATGACATGCACAAAATGCATGATTTAAGGAATTTTCTGAATTAAGGATTTTTATTTGTTTTTAAACAAAGTAAATCAGTAGATTGGCCAATAATTGCATAAGTTTCCCAAAATAACACTGCGTAAGTGTTATTGGTATTTAAATGAAATTCTTTGGAAAACGGGTCAACTATCAAGTTTAAATGGAAAACAGATAGTGCTGGCGCATAGCTCGCACTATATCTGAGTTTGTGAGTGTGCATAAAATGTGCTTCAGCAGTTGCTCGCACTGACTTGTGTGACATCATATGCATGAAATGTGCTAGAGCGGTTGCTCGCACTGACTTTTATTCTTATGAAATGCATGAGAAGTGCTGGAGCCCAGCTCACACTCTGTTTTGACTATTTTCATGGTTTTGACATGTTTTGACTTATTTTGACCTAATATGCATAAAAAGGTGCTGGAGCGATTGCTCACACTAGTTTTAATGATTTGACATGTATGAGAGGTGCTGGAGCTTAACTCACATCCTGTTTTGATATGATAATTGCATAAAAGTCGTGCTGGAGTGTAGCTCGCACGAGATTTGATTTATATATGCATAAAGCTGTGTTGGAGTGTAACTCGCACGAGATTTGATTTATTGATGCATAACACCGTACTGGAGCTCGTTCGCACGTGATTTTATTTGGATTTATAACTATTTCATTTTTAAGTCGTATTGGAGTGCTACTCGTATGCATATTTTACTGATTTTTATGACACCGTGCTAGAGCTTCGCTCGCATGAGATTTTCTGATATCATGAATAGGCATGGAGTCGTGCTAGAGCTTCGCTCGCACAGGGATTTATATGACATGCATATAGCCGTGTTGGAGCCTCTTGTAGACTGTGTGTCACAGTGAGATGATATGCTCACACGTGCGTACTGAGACAGAGATGATATGGGTGGATAAGACCTATTGCAGGCACCCCTGACTGAGCTTGGGTTCATAGAGTACGTTGTACCATGTATGTCACGCGGAGTATGCTGTACCGTTGGGATTGTTGGAGTGGAGTGGCATTAGCCACGAGGCAGTAAGCCTTGCCCTTGCAATCCTGATCTTATGCTGTTCTGGTGGGTAGGACTGACCCACCTCCCGTTTCAGGTGTGATACCCTGCACACTAGGTACCGTGTTACCAGGGATCACTAGGTTATGGCCAAAGTCCTTGTTGTTACTGATAGTCACCTACTTGTCTCACATGATATAACTTGTGGTCTCGATAGACCAGGGTAGACCCGAGGGAGGGGTCAGGCCCCTGATTTTTGTGAATTTTTTTTAGATGTGAATTTTAACCGAATTTTATAACGAATTGATTTATGAGATGCTTAACCCCTACGGGTTATTTTATAATGTGTTTTAAATGAAATGATTTAAAAGCAATATCATGATGAGTTTTCCATGCTTTAATGATAAATTCATGAAATGATTGTATCTCATGATTTGTTTTATATCGCAAGAAATAATGCATGATTTTGATTTAATTCATGCTAAGCATGATTTAATGATGTCACATAAAAAGCTATTGATGCGTAAGTAGTATGATTTGTGCTTGAGATTTTAATGAAAAGAAATGGATTTTAGGGGTATGGCATTATGAGCATGTAGATAGTGGAGCTATCTACTTACTTTCATAATTTCCTTAATGAGCGCGTGGTTTGCTCACCCCCCTTATTTTCTCATCTTTTTAGAACACTCACAGTAATTAGTAAGCAGCTGGGGACTTGCACCTTGGTATTCGTTGCTTCCCATCGAGAGACAGGTATACACATTTGCATAGTTTTGTATCTAAATATGTAATACACAGTACTGTAAATGTATATGATGTCGGGGATGTAAGGTTATGTAAATACCATTGTGTATGTTTTTAGTTAAAGTTAAAGGATAGTAAACTCTGATAATTGAATGTGATTATAGAAATGGAGTGGTAAATATGTGAAAGGTGACTAACACTGAATCATAGCCCAACTGTTTATAAGATGGTCACGATGAGAGAAAGGTAAGAATTAAATAATAAATGAAAAGCGAAAAATTTACTCTGATTTTTAGGTAATTTGGGTCGTGACAATATTCATACACAATTCAACTTGTATGTACATTACAAATCATGTTACACATATGTACATTGAATCCATGGACTTACATCAATTACACTTTACATTACAAGTCCATTAGCATTCATTGATCCAATTACACACGTTACAACTATACATATACGGGGTCTCACAAAAGTAATAATGAGATTTAAGTCCCGAGTTATCGTCCCACAGAGAAGTTGATCAGCCTAATTAACTACTGGTTAATCTTACCCTAAGTATATCCTAGTAAATTATGAAGTTTTAATGGGTGGTCTACAAGGTTAAATTTAAAAGTACTGAAAATAATAAAAACTATAAACTAAAGAAAATTAAACTAAGCTAAAAATTACTTACAGTGCTCTAAGCAATTAAAGAAAATACCTGCAAAAGATAATTAATTAACGCAATTAAAAATGCAAATATGAAAATAAAGAAACAAAATTAATTAAACTAAAATTAAACTATCCTAGAATAAAATATGCATGTAATTAAACTAATTAATAAAAATGAAACTTAAACTAACATAAAACCTAGTGGAATAAAATCTAAGAAAAATTAAGAAATAACTACAATTCTAACTATCTAAAATATTAATTCTAAATTAATCCTAATTATAACTAATTACTAATTTACAATAAAATCTAACTAATGCATGATAAAAACTATTTTTGGATTTTTCAAATGAAAAATTAACAATACATAAAATGATTTTAATCTAAGTGAATCCTGAATGCAACTCTTACAAAAATAAACAAAAATTAAGTCCTAAAACATATAATATAAAATTAACTATTAACTAAGACTTAAAATTAAAGATTAAATTGACAAACTAAAACATTAGATTTAATCTACAATTATCAATTAACAACTATCCTAAACTAACAACTAATGAAAACAATCAAAATAGTAAAAATGCAATCAACATTAAATTAAAGAAAGGAAAGGTGGCCAAACAAGGCCTTAACCGATTATGCCCAGCTAGTATCCCGATAGTGTACTGTACATTGTGCACATTTTCATTATAGGACTGGATGTTGTCCTCCGCATTTTGTCTTCTTTCCTAGCTGCTATCTAGGTGCCCCAGCTGTGGCATCCAGCATTTCTTCAATCTGCCAACAGTTGCTGCCAAGCCTCTAAGCACGGTACCAGTTAATCGTGCATCGATCATCCAGGCATCAGTTCCTGCTACCATCTTCTGCGCTATTCTTCTGCAATGGCTTCGGTTCACAACTAGCCTATCCTCTACCCAGCTACTGCAGCATGCTCGTTCCTCGTATGCCAAGCTCCTGCTTAAATCTATTTGCAATGAACCTGATCCTGCAGGCACATCTTGGACAGCAGCTGTTTCCAGCAAGAGAAGTCACAAAGCAAAAAAAAAATAACTTTCCTGCTTCAGCCTAATATCGAGCTGCATATTCACTTGTACAACCTTCCATAATGCAAATAAAAGATTAACTCAGTTAAAACAAAAGCGACAATCATGAAGAATTAAAACATTTCAAAAGAAAACACAACAAAATGCTTGTAATCACTGGTTAAAGAATGAAAAGAAGATGAACAGTGAATGGAGTCTTGAACAAGGGAGAACAGAGGAGGTAATGTGACTTCTCTGTTCACTGCACCCGCGCATGCTAGCTCGGTTCTACACTGATGCCGACTATTCTGCAAGCTTCAGCATTAACGGGCTCTTCGTCCACACAGCATCAACGTCCGCAACATGCTTAGAAGACAACAGTTTAAGCATATTCCCGCAAGCATTACACAGAAGTAAATGCTGGAATGATGAAGGTAAGTTGTGTCAATCGCCCTATCCACTCTCCCGAATCCAAAGAGCTACCACGGCAAAGTTATGAAGTGAAACAATCTAGAAAATGTAAAACAAAAATTGCAAGGAATGAAAAAGCTACAAGAAAACAATAAATGAAAATTTCTTCTTTGAATAAAAGTTGATAACAAAATGAAATACCATGCTTGAAATTATCTACTGAAAACATAAAAATAAATTGTTGACCAGGAATGAAGAGTGTGGCCACTGTCACCAGCCAAGCTTTCTTACTTCTTTATGTCCAACAATCGGTGAATCAAGGAAAAACAATAGACAAGTTAAAATGCAAACTGACATCAGAGGAAGGAAAAATGCAAGCTTTTCATAAAGAAAATGGAAATTACATGAACAGTAACTAGAACAAACTTTAAAAATGCT
The DNA here is from genome assembly GCA_033439115.1 of Firmiana major. Taxonomy (NCBI): domain Eukaryota; kingdom Viridiplantae; phylum Streptophyta; class Magnoliopsida; order Malvales; family Malvaceae; genus Firmiana; species Firmiana major. The sequence continues at coordinate 39,484,515 of CM065909.1, forward strand.
TGGAAAATTAAACTAGAAACAAACTTAAAAACTAAAGCTACCCTAGAATTACAACTACTCCTAATTTACTTCTAAAAACTTCTCCTAAATTACTCTACACTACTCCTAACCTAGGCTACCTACTTCTTACTTCCTATTCTTCTTGATTTTTTCAATTGCCATCATATTCTATTTATACACACACTTAGGGGTACAATGGTAATTTTTCTATCCTAGATGAGTTGGCATTGTTTGGCCACTGGTCTTCCTTTGATTTCCTGCAAAGTAGATATTTCCACATCATCAGTCTTTTTGTCCAATTGGTTGTGCGATACGGCCCGGCGTGTGTCTTCCTGAAGGTTGGTACGGTGTCTATCAATCTTATCGTTTCGAAGTGAATAAAATACAGACACCTGGCATCATGCATGTTTAGATGAGTGGTGACTCGGTCTGCAAATTGGAAGTGGTCCAGTCTCCTTTAGCCCGTTTTCAGCCTAATTTTTTCTGAAACGACTGAGTTTCATCCGGATTTAATTTATCTGCACACAAGAAAATTTTAATTATATAAAGGGATAATTAATAAAATAAATTGGGTATTTAAATAAATAATTAGGAAATTAAGCACAAATAATTCTATTAAAAATAGAATTATCACAACCCCAAACTTGAGCTTTTGGTTGTCGTCAAGCAAAACAAAACAAATGTAGGAATGACAAGTACAAAACATAATAATTTCCCCAATATTATCCTAAAAGATAAAGTATAGACTATGATCTCAAAGATTCACAATTACAAGTCCAACACTTAGAATTATTTAATCATAAGTCCTAACCCAAATTGGACTCCTCGTGAGTGTGTGAAAAATGTCAAAGTCACTTCACAGTATATTACTCTGATCAGATTATGCAAACACAGTGAATGCAAAGTCAATGACATGTGTTCATTCCCATAAGTTTGCTTTTCACTTCTCTCTCCACTAATGTAGTCACACTTAATCAAAGATCAGTAGGACTTCATTAAGCTTGTAATGTAAGGCTGGGGTTAAGGTATGATTAAGTCGATTTAGGTTTAAATACCCCTTAACATGCATTACTTCTAGGATCTTAATGTAAGAGTTTAAATTTATTTCCCCCAAACTTATTTATTTCACACAACATTTTATTCTATTTTTATATTTTTCATATTTGTTCTTTTCTTTTTCTTTTTCTTTTTCTTCATTTTTTTTTCGAATTTTCACTATCACCAGATACCCATATGTAAAAAGCTCACAGTATATCATAATAACTTTTCATGCTTTTGGGGTAAGGGATAGGAAAAGAGTATTTAATCTAAGGAAATTTATGCAGGTGTATTTACAGAGAAAAGCTTATTTGGTCCAGATGGGTGACTAGGGGTAAAATATGTACAGGGATGGCTAGGAAGGCTCAAACGATCCAAAGATGGCCTAAATCATTTCCTTAATTAAGTGTGATCTAATATTTCTGCTTGAGATCAAATCAAACAAATTCTAGATTATGATGCACAAAATGAATTCAACAAATGCAATCCTATGTCCACATAAGCTTTCTCTAAATAAATATACAGATTCATGACATGACATGTGCATAAAATGAGGAAATCACAATCAGAATCAAGAAAAATTCTAGAATTCAACTTCATGCTTTTCCTATAATCATGCTTCTCAGTCAATCAAAATCAGACTTAATCATGGGGTCATATCATCGAAATATGGGAAAACTACATGCTAAGCACTAAATCATCCCAAAATCAAACAATTTAAGCTCATATTTTTTGAAAAAATTTTCAATTTTGCCCAAATTTGCTCAAGTGATATCCCCTCCCCCAAACTTAAAGTGCACAGTGTCCTCGTATGCAGATAATATAAACATTTAAGCTGAAGAATAGAGTACTCCCCTTTCTGATGATGATGAACAATTGAAGCTTGATTGAAAACATAATGTTGTAAAGGAAATCTGCAAAATAAAGAAAGAAACAACGAAAAAGAAAAGGAAAAAGAACTACATGCAAAGTGTAAAGAAAAATTAAGCCACTTCAAATGCAGCTAAAGAACACGACACTCAGCAGCAGGGCGAAGAGTAGAAGGATCAGCCCAAGTGGTGATAGAATGTTATCAGCTAAATCCTCCTGAGCTCTAGCTACTTCCCTCATTCTTTCATATTTCTTATGCTCAAGCCTTATATCCTCCTTAATCTCCATCTTAAAACACTCTTGAGAGTCATCCGGGATCTTCAAAGGTTTGAAAACAATAAACTTCACTTCCTGATCTAGGACTCTCATAGTCAACTCCCCCTTTTGTACATCAATTAATGTTCTACCAGTCGCTAGGAAAGGTCTGCTTAGTATAATAGGGACTTCCATGTCTTCCACCATCTCTAATACAATAAAATCTGTAGGAAAAATAAATTTGTCCACCTTTACTAACACATCCTCAATGACCCCTTCAGATATTTAATGGATCGATCAGCTAACTGAAGGGACACTGTGGTAGGCTTGACATCCCCTATTCCTAACTTTTGGTAGATAGACAAAGGAATCAGATAGATACTGGCTCCTAAATCACACAGGGCTCTACCAAAGAACATATTTCCAATAGTACAGGGTATGATAAAACTCTTGGGATCCTTGAGCTTGGGGGGTAATTTCTTCTAAATAATTGCACTACATTCCTCAGTTAAGGCCACCATCTCATAATCTTCCAGTCTTCTCTTCCTTGAGAGGATATCCTTTAGAAACTTCACATAAATTGGCATTTGCTCTAAGGCATCTGCGAAAGGAATGTTGATGTGAAGTTTCTTAAAAACCTCAAGAAATTTGGTGAAACTTTTGATCTGATTTTTGATTTTGGAACCTTTGAGGAAAAGGTACTGATGGCCTAACTGGAAGGGATGTAGTGGTAATATGTGTAGCACCTGAAGGCGAGGAAGGCTGTGAAGTAGAAGAAGGTATAGATGAAGAAGTGCCTAGCTTTGATTCCTTTGCAGCCTGATCTTTTGGTTCCTGCTCCTTCTGAGCTGCTTCGTTAAAACTTAAGTATTCTTCAACTATGTGCTGTTCAGGGCTGGACTTAACTTATGGATCATCAAGCTCTCTGCCACTCCTAAGGGTGATGGATTTGACATATTCCTTACCCTCATTTGCTTAATAGGATTAACTTCAGTGTTACTAGGAAGGGTCCCTTATAGACGTTGGCTAAGAGCATTGGCTATTTGTCCCACCTGAACCTCTAAGTTCTTAATTGAAGCAGCTTGATTTTGCAGGATCATTGAGAACATCTCCTCAAGCGAGGGCTTCTTCTTAGCTGCTGGTGCGTGGTAATGTTGGGGCTGCATAAGTTGTGGTGGTGGTTGATGGAAGTGAGGTGGATGATGTTGAAATTGAGGTGGATAGGGATGATTAGGTGGATGATATGGAAATTGTGACTTTGGTGGTACATGAACCAGTGGAGCTTGAAAACTAGGGGGTTCTACAAGTCTATAACTAGAAGTTTGCCCTTGGTTTTGGCTCCAGGAGAAGTTAGGATGGTTCCTCTGCCCTCGATTATAGGTGTTTGAAAAAGGGTTGTTCTGCTGCTTAGGGGGGCAACATACTGAACCGATTCTAAGTTAAGCATACACCTATCCAAAGAGTGTGTACCACTACACCGATCACAAGAGAGAAAAGGACCTTGGACAGAATAAACAAGATTAAGGCTGGTAGAAGGATTATTCTGGGTATTGAGCGACTATACCTTCTTTGTAAAGTTAGCAATTTGAGAGGACAAGGTAGACAGCGTGTCGAGCTCATAGATACCCATCGACTTCTTAGGCAATTACCTCTCTGAGGACCATAGATAGTTGTTAGCAGCTATCTTGTCTAAGGGCTCGTAAGCTTCCTCCTCTGTTTAGCACATTAGAGCTCCACCCACAACAGCATAAACACTGGTCCTATTTTAGCTTGTAAGTCCATTGTAGAAAGTCTGGACTTGCAACCACAAAGGTAGGCCATAGTGAGGGCACTTCCTAAAAAGCTCCTTATATCATTCCCATGCTCTGTAAAGAGTTTTCGAATCCAACTGTGCAAAGGAAGATATGTCGCTACGGAGTCTAGCCATTTTAGAGGGAGGGAAAAACTTAGATAAAAATTGATGGGCTAACTCGTCCCATGTAGAAATGGATCCTGGAGGCAAGGAGGTTAACTAGTGTCGTGCTCTATCCCTAAGCGAGAAGGGGAATAATCTAATCCTAAGTGCATCATCAGATAATCCATTGTGCTTGAAGGTGTTGCATAAGTCAAGGAATTGCCCGAGGTGAGCATGTAGGTCGTCGTGCGGAAGCCCACTGAACTGTAAAGAAGTTTAGATCAACTGGAGGATGGAAGGCTTAATTTCGAAGTTGTTTGCAGGGACAGCTGGTGGCCTAATGCCGGTATAATACCCTCTAATAGTCGGCATGCATAATCTCTAACGGTCCTAATTTCCCTATTTTCTGCCATAGTGTTTTGCAGCGGAGCTAATAATTTCCTAGAATCCTTTTGAATTTTCCTAAGGGCTCTTTCAATTTCAGGATCTAAAGGAAAACAATCAAAACTCTTGGCTCTACACATGCAAACATTAGAAAGTCCTTAGAAATTTTTTTTTCAAGTTTTTAATTTTTCAAAATTTTTCTTTTTAAAAAAAAAATTAGATAGAGAAAATTTAACTAACCTAAACTAAGGCTCTAAATATTTAAAACCTAAATATTTACAAGCTAGAATTACACCTAATCATAATTTCACTGATATTAATTACTAGCTAATTAAGACTTCCCCGACAACGGCACCAAAAACTTGGTACGAACTAGATGTATTATCCGCAAGTACACAGGTCGTACAAGTAATAATGGAATTTGAGTCCCGAGTTATCGTCCCACAGAGAAGTTGATCAGCCTAATTAATTACTGGTTAATCTTACCCTAAGTATATCCTAGCAAATTATGAAGTTTTAATGGGTGCTCTACAAGGTTAGATTTAAAAGTACTGAAAGTAATAAAAGCTATAAACTAAAGAAAATAAAACTAAACTAAAAATTACTTACAGTGCTCCAAGCAATTAAAGAAAATACCTACAAAAGATAATTAATTAACGCAATTAAGAATGCAAATATGAAAATAAAGAAACAAAATTAATTAAACTAAAATTAAACTATCCTAGAATAAAATATGCATGTAATTAAACTAATTAATAAAAATGCAAACTAAACTAACCTAAAATCTAATGAAATAAAATCTTAGAAAAATTAAGAAATAACAACAAGTCTAAATGTCTAAAATATTAATTCTAAATTAATCCTAATTATAACTAATTACTAACTTAATAATAAAATCTAACTAATGCATGATAAAAACTATTTTTGGATTTTTCAAATGAAAATTTAACAATACATAAAATGATTTTAATCTAAGTAAATCCTAAATGCAACTCATACAAAAAAAAATAAAAATTATGTCCTAAAACATATAATATAAAATTAACTATTAACTAAGACTTAACGCTAAAGATTAAATTGACAATCTAAAACATTAGATTTAAGCTACAATTATCAATTAAAAACTATCCTAAACTAACAACTAATGAAAACAATCAAAATAATAAAAATCCAATCAACATTAAATTAAAGAAAGGAAAGGTGGCCAAACAAGGCCTTAACCGATTATGCCTAGCTGGTATCCCGACAGTGTACTGTACACTGTGCACATTTTCATTACAGGACTGAATGTTGTTCTCTACATTTTGTCTTCTTTCCTAGCTGCTGTCCAGGTGCCCCAGCTGCTGCATCCCGCATTTCTTCAATCTGCCAACAGCTGCTGCCAAGCCTCTAAGCACAATACCAGCTAGTCGTGCACTGATCATCTAGGCGTCAGTTCCTGCTACCAGTTGCTACGCTATTCTTCTGCAACGGCTTCGGTTCACAACTAGCCTATCCTCTGCCCAGCTAGTGTCTACTGTAGCATGCTCGTTCCTCACATGCCCAGCTCCTGCATAAATCTATTTGCAATGAACCTGATCCTACAGGCACGTCTTGGACAACAGCTGTTTCCAGCAAGAGAAGTCATACAGCTAAAAGAAAAAGCTTCCTGCTTTAGCCTAATACCGAACTGCACATTCACTGATACAACCTTACATAATGCAATTAAAAGATTAACTCAGTTAAAACAAAAGCGGCAATCATGAAGAATTAAAACATTTCGAAAGAAAACACGACAAAATGCTTGTAATCATTGGTTAAAGAATGAAAAGAAGATAAACAGTGAATGGAGTCTTGAACAGGGGAGAACAGAGGAGGCAACGTGACTTCTCTATTCTCTGCACCCACGCATGCTAGCTTGGTTCTACACTGATACTGACTGTTGTGCAATCTTCAACATTAACAGGCTCTTCACTTAGAAGACAACATTTTGAGCATATTCCCGCAAGCATTACACATAAGCAAATGCTAGAATGATGAAGGTAAGCTGTGTCAATCGGCCCTATCCACTCTCCTGAATCCAAAGAGCTACCATTGAAAAGCTATGAAGTGAAACAATCTAGAAAATGTAAAACAAAAATTGCAGGGAATGAAAATGCTACAAGAAAATAATAAATGAAAATTTCTTCCTTGAATAAAAGTTGATAACAAAATTAAATACCATGCTTGAAATTCTCTACTAAAAACATAAAAATAAATTGTTGAACAGGAAAGAAGACTGTGGCCACTGTCACTAGCCAAGCTTTCTTACTTCCTCATGTCCAATAATCAATGAATCAAAGAAAAAAATAGACAAGTTAAGATGCAAACCGAGATCAAAGGAAGGAAAAATGCTAGCTTTTCATAAAGAAAATGGAAATTACATTAACAATAACTAGAACAAACTTTGAAAATGCTAACGAAAAAATGTTTGGAAAATTAAACTAAAAACATGCTTAAAAACTAAAGCTACCCTAGAATTACAACTACTCCTAATTTACTACTAAAAACTACTCCTAAATTACTCTACACTACTCCTAACCTAGGCTACCTACTTCCTACTTCCTATTCTTCTTGATTTTTCAATTGCCATCATATTCTATTTATACACACACTTAGGGGTACAATGGTAATTTTTTTATCCTAGATGAGTTGGCATTGTTTGGCCACTTGTCTTCTTTTGATTTGTTGCAAAGTAGATATTTCCACGTCATCAATCTTTTTGTCCAATTGGTTGTGCGATGTGGCCCGGCATGTGTCTTCCAGAAGGTTGGCACGGTGTTTGTCAATCTTATCGTTTTGGAGTGAATAAAATACGGACACCTGGCATCACGCGTGTCCAGATGACTGGTGACTTGGTCTGCAAATTGGAAGTGATCCAGTCTCCTTTAGCCCATTTTTAGCCCAATTTTGACTGAAACGATTGAGTTTCATTCAGATTTAATTTACCTGCACACAAGAGAATTTTAATTAAATAAGGGGATAATTAATAAAATAAATTGGGAATTTAAATAAATAATTAGGAAAATTAAGCAAAAATAATTCTATTAAAAATAGAATTATCATAGAGTTTCCTGATATCTTTCTGAACATTTACAAGGGCTACCACCCGACAGGGAAATAAAGTTTTGTATAGATTTGGTACCTGGTACAGACTCGATATCTAAGCCACCATATAGAATGGCTCCGATTGAGTTGGAAGACCTAAAGAAGCAGTTGCAAGAGTTGCTAGAGAAGGGGTTTATTAGATCGAACGGCTCACCCTGGGGAGATCCGGTTCTGTTTGTGAGGAAGAAGGATAGGAGCCTCTGACTGCGTATAGATTATCGGTTGTTGAATAAGGCCACCATTAAGAACAAGTACCCCCTGCCATGCATTGATGACTTGTTGGATTAGCTTCGGGGAGCACAAATCTTTTCTAAGATAGATATGCGATTTGGGTACCATCAGTTGAGGATACGGAGTGGGGATGTACCCAAGACAACATTTTGTACCCGTTATGGCCACTACAAGTTCTTAGTTATGCCATTCAGATTCACGAATGCCCTCGCAACATTCATGGCTTTGATGAATGATGTATTTAAGTTATATCTCGACCAGTTTGTGATAGTTTTCATTGATCATATATTGGTTTATTCTAAGTCCAGGGAAGATCATGAGTAGCACTTGAAGATAGTTCCACAAACCCTTTGAGAGAAAGAGTTATATGCCAAACTCAGTAAGTGTAACTTTTGGTTGGAGTTGATCTCATTTTTGGGCCATATTATATCGAGAGATGGGGTATCAGTAGATCCATCCAAAATTGAGGTAGTTGTACAGTGGGAATAGCCTAGGACAGTTGCTGAGATCATAAGGTTTCTGGGATTGGCAGGTTATTATAGGAGATTTGTTTAGGGTTTCTCCAACTAGCTGCTTCGTTGACACGCCTCACGCGAAAAGATGTTAAGTTTTTAACAGCTTAAACGTCGGTTGACCAGTGCTTTGATTCTCACCATTCCTACTAGCTCAAGAGGTTTCTCTGTGTATACGGATGCATCACACCAAGGACTATGTGTACTTATGCAAGATGAGAAGGTAGTTACCTATGGATCCAGACAGTTGAAGGGTCTAGAGAGGAACTATCTGACTCATGATTTAGAGTTGGCAGTCGTAGTGTTTGCATTGAAGATATGGCGCCACTATCTCTATGGTGAGAAATTTTAGGTATATACGGATCACAAGAGCCTTAAGTATCTGTTCTCGCAGAAAGAGTTGAATATGAGACAGAAAAGATGGCTCAAACTCCTAAAGGATTATGATTATGAAATCATGTACCACCCAGGTAAGGTGAATGTAGCTGCTGATGCATTGAGTAGGAAGAACCTCGAGTTGGCGTCTTATATGATGGTTCAGGAACACAAGTTGTTAGAGCAGTTCTTGAGCCTCAGTTTGGATGTAGCCCCACCTGATACGAAGAGAGTTCTGCCGTAGAGACCAGGACTAACACCTTTTTCTTATTCATAGTCACATGACTAAGGCAAGAGAGACTGAATTGATGCTAGTTTGAGATTGGAGCCATAGTTGATTTGTGGTATTTGACAGGCTCAACAGAGTGATAGATAATGTATCGATTGGCTGAGACAGGTACAGACAGGTGTGGGTACTAATTTTGAGTTAAGTACAGATGGATTGCTGAGGTTCAGGGGCAGGATATGTGTTCCCAAGGATCCAGAGATCAGAAGATTGATTTTATCAGAGGCTCACTCATCGAGGTATATAATACATTCGAGGAGTACCAAGATGTATCAAAACCTTCAAAAAGTTTATTGGTGGTCTGGAATAAAAAGAGACATTGTTGAATATGTCACTAGATGTCTTGTTTGTCAGCAGGTGAAGGTAGAACATCAGAAGCCTGCAAGGTTATTGCAGCCTAAACCGATACCTACATGGAAGTGGGAGCACGTCACCATGGATTTTGTGATGATTTTACCGAGGACCCGCAGAAGTCATGATGCCATTTAGGTGATTGTGGATAGGTTGACGAAGTCAGCCCATTTCATAGTTATGAGAGCTACCGATACTCTGAGTCAGTTGGTGAACTTGTATGTTCAAGAGATAGTTCGGTTACATGGTGTTCCAGTGAGCGTTGTTTTTGATCGAGATGCCCGCTTCACTTCCCATTTTTTAGAACACTTTCAGGAAGCGATGGCCAACTGAGCTTTAGTACCGCTTTTCAACCTCAGACAGATGGTGAATCATAGAGGACTATACAGACCCTAGAGGATATGTTGAGAGAGCGTGTGCTGGATTTTAGAGGCTCCTGGGATGATCACCTACCGTTAGCCGAGTTCACCTATAATAACAGCTATCATGCCAGTATCAGGATGGCACCATATGAGGCATTGTATGGATTCAGATGTTGATCCACTATTGGATGGGAAGAGGTTGGTGATAGACAGATTTTTGCTCCCGATTTAGTGAAGTAAGCCTTTGAGGACGTCCAATTAATTTGTGAAAGATTACGAACAGCTCAGAGCCGACAAAAGAGTTATGCTGACAGGAGATGGAGAAAACTGGAGTTTACTGTTGGTGAGTCTGTGTTCTTGAAAGTTTCTCCCTCGAAGGGGATTATGAGTTTGTTAAGAGAGGTAAGTTGAGCCCTCGGTATATCGGACCCTTCAAGATACTGGAGAGAGTGGGAGATAAGGCTTATAGGTTGGCATTATTGCCAGAGTTAGCAGATGTTCATAACATCTTCCATGTCTCTATTCTTCAAAAGTACCATCCGGACCTGGCACATGTGATAAGATATGAGCCATTGGAGCTCAAGAGTATGTCGTATGTTGAGAAGTCGGTTCAGATATTGGATAGAAAAAAGAAGGTACTGAGGTCAAAGACAATTTCCTTAGTGAAAGTTCTTTGGCAATATCACACTTTGGAGGAAGCTACATGGGAGTTGGAGAGTATGGTCCAAGAGAAGTACCCGGAGTTCTTTTCAGGTTAACTTGGTTCTAATTTGGAGGACCAAATTTCTTGTAGGAGGGGAGGAATGTAAGGCTTGTGAATTTCAATGTAATCTTATGATTTTCATGATGTACAAACAAGTTACATAAATCTGAATCATAAGAATTTGATACTTTTGAGTGTTAAGTGTAAATAGAATGCAAATTAGGTATTGAAGTGATTGAATATGAGTTTAACTTTGAAAATCTAGAAAATTGCAGCTGAAATGCTGCAGGATGAAGGCCAGATCGATCTTATTGCAATGAGAGATCGATCTCATTGCTTTGAAACACAATGTCAATCATTCTGGAAGAGGGATATTGATCCCTCACTCAAGGTAGATCGATCTCTAGTTGCCTCTCGATAGGCCAGATCGATCTCCTCCTAAGACCAGATCGATCTCTAAAGCCTTTTGCTTGAAACAGATTGATCTTATTCCCTTTTAGCAGATCGATCTCATGCAAATGAATAGATCGATCTCTTGCCTGTATTGTCAAAATTATGAAGGAGTTTAATCAAGGCTAGATCGATCTCCCACCCTTGGAGATCGATCTCATAAGGCATTTCCTATAAAAACTGGGCAGCTGGATCTATATTTCACGAAAATAAACCTTTTTCCTCCATTTTTAACAATAACCTAGCTTTCTCACTCTAGAAATCACCACTTTCCAATCAGTTTTGAGAGAAGTTCCTTTAATCAAAGCTGTTCCTAGTGAAGAAGTGAACAACATAGTCAAAGATTGGAAGCTCAAACTTTGGATTGAAGAAGAAAAGAGGTTTTTCCCCAATTTGGCAAAAAGAGGAAAAAGCCAAGCTAAGTAAGATTTCTATAGACCACTTTCTAGTATGTTAATGTAGACATTTTGATGAGTTGATTGGTGTATATAATGTTGGTTGAAATGTTTATATACATGCTTAAGCAACCATGACCTGGAATGGGTTTAGTGAGAGAAACTTGAAATGGCATGAAGTTGATGATGATTTAAGCATGTAGAGATGTTAGTAAACATGTATAGATGATTCTAAGATAGTTTTGTGAAATATATATGTTGGAATAGATGATGATTGAAAATGGACATAAGAGGTGTTTGATAAATTTCCATAGTGAAGGAAATGATGAACTAGAGACATTATAAGCTTAATGCCGGTTTAGTGTGAACCAATAAGCTTAATGGAACTAATGGATTCCCAAGAAATGAATAGTACAATCGAAAAAGGGCTTAAGAGAAAGTGAGGTCTTATAAGTGTTAATGAAAACAATAAGTTGAATTGAATATAATAAACACAAGAATTGTGTTGTATTGGGTTAAATTGATGTGATAAGTAATTTGTGCAGCTCCGGATATTTCATTGGAAGCGAATCGGGCTGCACGATCGAGCAGCTCTAAGGAAGTGGAATCACTCGACACGATTCCAAGTAAGAGAATTTTGTGAGTATCTAGAGGTAGCTGCACGTATTTTGAGGGTGTTTATAGGCCTTTATAATCGCTCGATTATCTAGAAAAGAAATAATGATTTGTAAGAATGATTTCGGATATAGATGATTTTGGTTTTGGAAGTGAATCTTACAAAAGGGGTAGTAAGGCTAATAATTGCATAAACATCATGTTTTTTATATTTTTACGAAATACATTGGTTTGGTTTAAGCAAATCTACTGATAGGCTGGCTATTGACTTCATAATTTTGTGAAATAGCACGAGTCCAGTGCTAACTGTGGTTTGAACGTGTTTTGTTGAAATAAAGCCACCTATCAAATTTATGTGATGTTTTACAAGTCGTACTAGAGCTTTTGCTTGTACGTGGGTTTCCATTGATTTTCTTATGCATATAACCGTACTGGAGCTATGTTCATACGTGATTTCCTCATTATTTATTATGCATAAATTCGTACTAGAGCATTGCTCGTACGAGGGTATTTGCTGACGATGCATGAAATAGTGCTAGAGCTTTGCTCACACTGTGATATGTACTGAGTCGTACTGAATGCCTCGTGTAGACTTTGTGTCACACAGATGAGATGCTCGCACGTGCACTTGAGACTGAGTAGGTTATACATGGCATGAGGTAGATAAGACCTATGGCAGGCACCCCCAACCATGAAATGGGTCCACGGAGTGCATTGTACCGTGTATATCACATGGAGTACATTATATCATGAGGTTATAATGTTGATTTGAAAGTCTGGCATAGGACTAACTCACCTCCTTTCTAGCATGATGCCCCGCACACCAGGATCCGTGTGGTTTGGGATGATAATGACATAGTTGGCTGACATAGTCTTTAATTATATATAGTGACCACTTGTCTCACATGATATCATAAGGTTTTATATACCGATCATGAATTGTGTTGTCTAGGGTAGACCTGATGGAGGGTCGAGCTTTGTCGGATGTTTTTAAAGAGATTGTATTGCTGTTTGTGATAAGTTTTACTATGTTTTGAGAAAGTGCTAAATCTTGAGGGATGGTTTTTGTGATGAGTTTTCCTTATTATGATGAGTTTTATTACAATGAGCATGAGAAGTTTTACATGATGGTTTTCCATGTTTACTTGCCTATTTTCATGTTTTTGTACATGATATATGTATATACATGTGGCATGATTTTAATATTTCCTCATGCTCCAGATATTAAAGATTTTAAATGATCTTTATGCATGATATTATAAGCATGTAGCTCGTGTAGTTATCTACCCTGCTTGCGTTATTGCCTTACTGAGCATGTGGTTAGTCATCTCATTCACTTTCCCTCTCTACAGAGCGTACATAGTAGCCTAATGAAGGACTGAGGAGTTATATCCAATATCTGCTGCTCTTCATCGCCAAGAGGTATACACACAGGAAATCTTTCGTATCTAAACATGTAATAGCACAGTAATCATTTTGAATTGAAATATGGGGGATATAAGTGTTAGCAAACATGTTTAAATGTAGAACTCAAACTTTTAAATGCATGTGCTTACTCTTGATTAATTGAAAGATGAATGGTAATGATGATTAAGATTGACTCATAGCCCAACTGTTATCGATGAGAGTTGTTCATGACTGGGTAAGTTAACGAATAAAGCAAAATTTTTATGGTGATTTTCGAGTGAAAATGTTGAAAAGGGGTTGTGACACGTATCAGCTGGAGCTCTCTCCAGCTCCTTACCCTTCTGTAGGGCAATATTAATAACCTTTGGGCAAGCTCTCGCCATATGCCCTGGCTTCCCACATCTGAAGCACAATCCACTAGAAACAAGACAAGGTCTATCGCCATGGAATCTACCTCATCTACTGCACTGCTCAGTGGTAGACCTCTGTCCTCCAATAACAATGCCCCTAGCTGGAGCTATGGCCGGATATACAGGAGGTCTAACAGGTCTCTCTTGCACGTCTTAAATCTATGGTCTCTTGCTGAAGAGTCTCCTCCCTCCTCGATATCTGAAACCTCTGGCACTGTCACTTACCGGCCTCTTCCTATCTTTGTCTCTACCCTTGCTAACTGTCTTGAACTCGGAGGCATTCCTCTCATAGTCCTGTTCACAGAGTTGCGCCCTGCGCACTGCCTCATCATAGTTAGAGGTATCTAGTGGAACCAATCTAGACCGTAGTACTGGTCTTAATCCATCAATGAATCTGCAAACCTTCCTGGTCTCACTACCCATAGTATCGGGGTCATACCTACCAAGGGATATAAATCGCATCTCGTACTCATCCATCGACTGAGTCCCCTAGCTTAACCCCAAGAAATCCATTTGCAGCTTTCGCTGTGCTGTGTCTGGGACATACTGGCTTCTGAAGGCATCCAAAAAGATATCCCACATGATCTCTAAGTGTCGTGCTCTGAATATAACCCTGGAGGACTTCAACCAATGCTTTGCCGATCCTTTCAGCAGGAACGCAGCAAACGTGACCATCTCGATCTTCGTACACTCAAAGAATCCATATAACTTCTTTATCTCTCCCAACCAATCCTCTGTAACAACGGGGTCCTTCACCCTACTAAACGATGGAGGTCCAAACTTCTAGAACTATCGCAATCTACCAAGCTTACAACCATAACCCAATCCACTACTGCCCTGCACTAGAGTAGAAGAAGTATCTCTAGACTGTGGCGTCTGAACTGGCTATGCAATCATATCAGGTGCAGCTACCTCTCCAGTCCCAGTCCCTGCATCCTGTCTCTGTCTACCTAGCATAGTCTGTGCCAGTAACTACACTATGGTCTCTAGGCTACGCTCTATCGGTACTCTCTGGTACCTCAATAGGATTGTCGACTCATGGTCAAACAAGACACGGCTCGGATCTAAGGCCTACCTCTACAGCCTCTAGCCTGTCCTCTAGCCCCTCGACCACTGCTGGTATTAGCCATAAAGGCTAAATTCCTGCATTCATAACCATTAATTAGACTGAGTCCCATCTCGTATACACAATTGTAACTGAACAAGCACTGTAATATAGGGATGTACAATTTCCTAATTACTAATACAGACTCACATCAGACCAACTTACGCTCTGATACCATTCTGTCACGACCACCCGTGACTTACCAAAATCACCACAAATTTTTCGCATTTTACTTACTTTTCCTTTTGTCATAATTCAATCCATCACAAGGTTGGGCTGTGATTCGATATCAGTCACCCCATTCATATTCATTCTCATAAGTGATTTACATATATAAATTTCAAATACATATAAGCATACATATACATCCCCGACAGTACATTCATTTATACAATTGTGCTTTTACATTGTTCAGTACAAAAAGTAGCAAATGTTATACCTCTCGTATGATAGGTGTGCAGCGGGTCTAAGAATACCAATCCTCAACCATACTCAACTACTGAGGACGCTCTGTAGAGATGGGGAATAAAAAGGGGTGAACTCACTACTCAGTAAGAAAATTAGGCAAACAAGTAGATAACCACACTATCTAAAAAATATAATGCTCGTGCCATAAAATCATTTCCTTCCGATTCACATCTAAAGCATGTATCTTTTTGTGCATATTTATGAAAATATATATTCATAAAGATAGAAATCATGCTTGTTTCATAACTTCAGCAATTCATGCAAAACGTTGCATTTATCATGTAATAAATATAAATCACATTTTATTATGTCATTTCAATTAAATCCAAACAATGATGGCATATCGTCATGTTAAACACATGGAAATTCGGGCCTCCCCCATCCATCGGGTTACCCATATCACACACACAAGGTCACATGTCGAGGCTCAACACATCCCTTTGGTCTACCCAATTTATAAAATCATGTGACTATTCAATCAAGAAAATCAGGTAAAGTGAAGTGAGATAGGCAACTACATGTTCCGAGATTATGATCATAACTCATTTTTCGTGATCCCAAGCTACATAGATCTCGGTGTGCAGGGCCTCACATTTGCTGTAGCGGGAGGTGGGTCAAATCTTCAATCGTCAGCTCACAACTCTATATCATCATGCACACATGGTACAACATACCCCGTCTGACATACACGATACAAAGTACTCCATTGACCCAATCCTCATAGTCGGTATGCCTGCCATAGGTCGTAGCCCTCATACCATGGATAATAGTTTCGATACCCCTCGGCCATATTTCAAAATACATGTGAGAGCATATAATCGGTGCGACACACAGTCTGCACTGGCTCCCAGCACAGCTATTTCAAAATATCTCTTTCAAAACCGGTACGTGCGAGGTAACTCCCAACACGACCTCATGCATAAGTCACATAAATCTAGTGCGAGCAATGCCCTCAGCACTATGTCATGTAAAACTGAGTACAAGAAATCCTCCAGTACTCTATCATGCATCAATCAATAAAACTGAGTATGAGCAACGCTCCAGTACTCTATCATGCTCAAATCGCAATAAAATCAAGTACGAGAAATACTCAAGTACTATGGATGCATATCATGTAAAATCTAATGCGAGTATCACTCCAGCACTAATAAATGTGGAAAACATTTAAAATACAGTGCGAGCTGTGCTTCAACATGACTTGTTTTCACACAAATCGATATACGGCTTAATTCAAATGAATTCACTCAATTAAATCAAATCGACACTATAATATGTTGTTTTCGCATATAACATGAAAACATTAGCCAGTATATCCATGCAACTATCAAACAAGATTTAAAATAGTCGAAAACATACTTTTAAGATTTTTGCAACTTTTTCCAAAAGTTGACTTTTTGACTAACTAGGGGTAAAATCGTAATTTATCACTATCGGGTCGCTATAAATATTATTCACTTTCTCTGACCCTCACACTTTTTAAGTGAATGTAAAAGAAGACAAAAATACATGTAGATATCTCTAACTACCCACAATAGTCCCTTACCTCAGATCACGTCAAGTGACCTCACTTCCTCGGTGCTGCTCAATCTCGCAGTCCGATCAGCTCTCAATGTAAACTCGGAGCTGTATATAACCATTCATCAGGTTAATTGCACTTTTCCTACTGTATTTCAAATTTAATACAATCTATTTCACTTAATGGGCCTGTTTACTCTTAATGGGCCTAACACTGTCTTAAGCTCATTTTCATTTTACTATTCATTTTAGTTGGGCCTATTGGGTTTGTGGGGTATACCAACTCATATTGGGCTTATCCATGGCCCATAACACCTTATTGGGTCAAAACCAATTGGGCTTAGCCCATTGGACCTCTCAGCCACATGCCTTGGCCGAGAGCCATGCATGCCTAGCCATGCCGTCGGTCATGCCGAGCATCACGCCAACCTTAGCCATTTCACTAGCCATTCACTTAGGCATTTTCACAAACACTTGGTTGGAAATGGTCTTAAGCCTTTCCTATAGTTCATGTTGGCATTTTATCAAACACCTTATATGCTGACATTGAACAACCACCCATACGAACAAATTGATTAAAACTAACTATGTCATAATCATGTATACATGCATATCAACCTATACATGTCTTAAAATCACATGGGTATTCATCAATTTATCATTACCCATTTTCTACAATCAAATGTTCATGATGATTTCATGTGTTTCAATGCTTAAAACATATACAACTTAGAATAATCCATACATTAACATATATGAATTTGGAAGCTTGAAATTATACCTAGCTTATAGTTTCCTTCTTGGCCGAAACTTTGATGCTTCTCGGGTTGTTCACTTTGGCTTTTTGATAACTAATTCCAACATATGTTAATCCTCTCTCAATTTGGAACAACTTTCATGAAGATTACAAGTTCTAAATATGCCTTTATCCTAGTGATTTCTACTGAGAGAAAGCTTGAAAACTATTTGGTTATGGTGTTTCCTTGTGTGGCCGATAATGAAAAGATGAGGAAGACAAGTGTTGGCTGATTTTATAAGTCAAAGACTTAGTCATTAAACCTAAAATTCAGCCACCTTAATTGACTTTTAATGGGTTAAGGTTAAGGTTATCAAATTAGATTTTGCAACCTTTGTTTAGGTGATGGCTACCAATTTGAATTTTGCTACCTTTTATTAATGGTTTTAACTTATACTAATGGGCTTTTGATTTAGGCTGAAAATTTTTCTACCAATTGGTCCTTCAATTGTCTTCATATTGGGCCCACCAAATGGCCCAAGAATTTGGCCCATTGGGCTTTCCAAATTCAGCTCACACTTGTTATACCTTAATGAGCTTTAAGAAATCCCACTTTGGCCCATTGCATTTTTACCCATTTAATTTAATCTAGAATTTGATTAAATTAATTTTCCTTAATTTGAGAGATGAATATCTTGTATTCTAACCAAAAATATTTTTCCCCAATTTTTTCTACATACTTAGGTTAATTTCTAACCATGGTTAGTCAACTATGGTCAAAATCCACTTTTCTTTACCACCTTTGACTTTTCTTGACCATAGACCACGTTTGACTTTTTCTCAAAATTTTGAAAGTGTCATATCTTACAATTTACACTCTCGTCTTTATGTTTTGGCCGTTTTCGGGAAGTGAATATGCCTAAAACACCTTGAATGGACCATTTCAGACTCATTTAGCCCCTTTTTGGCAGTTACTCTACTTTTATGTGTTCGGGACCAAATCAAACTGACTTTCCTTCATAAGCTCTTTATAGTTTCACTTTATAAGTTCTTATCTTCAGTTAGAATGATTCAATCTATTCGTTTTAGCCTGTGGCTCTTATAGACCATATTTGGCTTTTATGTAACTTATATGCATTTCTATTCATCACTTGCAATTATATTGTAGTAAATACTCTTATTATGATTCAACTATAATAATAAAGTGTTCGTACGCACCTAGGAATCATAAGGAACAAGCTCCATAAAAAATACGGGTCTGACACATAACATGAAAACAATTATTGTCATCTTGGTAAGTCGTCAGGCTACCAAAAAAACAATTCTTCAACCACTAAATAGTCGCTAGGAAGTAAAAGTCGATCTTATTGTTGGTTGAAACTACCTAGAATGTGATGAATCAAGCATGACCTAGAATGGGTTTAGTGTGAGAAAATAGATATGGTTGATAAGATGATAAACAGATAGTGTTATATGCATGATTTGGAGATGATTATGTGAAATCAATTTATGGGATTGGTCAAAGTGATGAAATGTTCATGTTTGATGTTTGTAAAAATGCATGAATGAATGGAAGAGTTAAGGTTAAAGCAATGCAAACCAAGTGCTTGATTAGAGAACTAAGAAAGTTTGCTACACCAAATTGGACTAAGAATAGCATGATGGATGTTCAACCACCATGCCATGGTCGAATGTGATTATAGGCCAAACTTGAATTTAATCGACTCGATAAGGAAAATGGACCTAGAATTTGGTCCAACGAGTGAAAATGAGCCTAAAAAGCTCAATAGGTTTACGTGAAATGATCGGTGTAATTGAATCCGACTTAATAAAGGAATTAGGCTTAAAAAGATATATTGACTAGGATCAAGTCAGAATATGAGTTATTTGTAATGAACTTAGGTGATAAATGAATGTTTGCAGCTTTTGAGGATATATCCGGAGCAAATTGAGCCCAATCACGAAAAGCGAGAAAGGATGAAGGAGTTGCTTCACAGAGAGTTGAGGTCAGGGAATTGTGTTGGCCCCTAGAGGTATCTGTACGCGTTTTCGGGCGCATAAAGGTTTTCTAGAATGTTTGTGGGTCATAGGAAAGGAATTAAATGTTTGAAGGGCAAAGAAGATTAGGACTTGGGAAAAGTTCATGAAAAACAAGAATCACGATATTTTGAATCTTTTTACTAACCTTTTTAGCATGTGGATTGGTAGGTTGGCTAGCATTTAAATGCTTTTACCTTACCACTTACAGTTGGACTGTGAGTCAACATCCGATCCATTTCTCATGCATTTTAGTTTAATCAATTTAATTAAATGAAGTAAAATAGAAACTGGACTTTTATATATAAGTGCGGAAACGTTTACATTAGTTTCTATTATATACATCCCCCAAAATACAAAATCCAAAATACAAACTTTACTGTGCATTAATTTACAGGATACAAAATTTTCTCATCTCAAGTGTATACCTCTTTATACTACTAGATGACTGAAAGAACACAATAGCAGGGATGACTACAGTGTACGCACTACTGCGTAGTATCTGTGGAGGAGGTATAAGGGGGTGAGCTAACACGCTCAGCAAGGAAAATATGAAAGCAGGTATATAACTACACTATCTACATGCTTAAAATACACACACATATATATATATTCATTTTCCTTATAAAACATATGCATTCTCTTTAAAACAACTTCCATCAATGCGAAACTGTTAATTCATTAGATAGGTGTATGCATATTCACACAGAATCACACAACATATTCTAAATTCACACAGCTTATCTTTAAAAGAATTGAGTAAACATTTAGAAATCACTTTGCACACAACAATTTAATATACATGAGATGTAATCATGGGTTATCATATCCCCAGACACACAGCAGGGAAGATATATGTCACCTCACACAGTAGTGACAATGTTGTATCACACAGATATAAGAAGACTTATGGTCAAGTCAGATTCCAAGCAAGACTGACCAGGTGTGCGGGAACCCTACGCTTGGGCAGGCGGATCAACCATCCCTTTAGCTCATACTCAAATCATGACACATCGTACCCCATGGCTAGCGCTCACGGTACATCGTGCGCCCATGGATCCTTATCACCCATTTCCATTGTCTTAAAATCTCTTGCATGCAGGTTAGTACAAGACACACAATAGTACACGACGGCTCAAACATGATTTTATACTCATTACATCACATTCATAAACCACTTGTGAGTAGGTTATTGCAAGACACACAACAATACATGACGGTTCTAACACGTTTTGCTCAACACAATATAATCAAGAAAACCTCGTGCGAGCAACTCAGCATAAGACACACAGCATACCTAAGGCATCGAGCATGGTATTACTAGGAAATTACATGCGAGTATAGCCAGAGCAAGACACACAACAATACTCGAAGGCTCTAGCATGATTCCAAAAAATCTAGAGCAAGCATCTCGAGTGGAACACACAGCATCTGTGAGACCCAATTTTATTTAAAACATGAAATGAGTGAATGTTCGTGAAAGGAAGTTGGAATGGTATCCCCGAACACGTTGAGGGGAAAAGCGGTCAAAAGATCAAAATCTAGTATAAATTCGATAAGAAAATTTAATTAAAATATGGATTTGAGAAATCTTGATCAATAACGAAGAAATAATTAAATTTCTAGTCCAATTGATCAAGATATGAATTTATTGGAATTAATCAAAATTTTCACTTCGAAAAATTATCCCAAAAATATTGAAAAAATATACCGAAAAGACGAAATAAGACATAAATTCATTTATTGGTAGAATGAATTAAATAAGAAATTTTGAAGATATTTGAATTTTTTTAATATATTTTAATGAATAAAATAATAATAAAATTAATTATAAATAAATAAATAAATAAAATAAAAAGAAGGAATCGCGATTTGCGATTCTGAAAGAAACAGAAGACGCAAACGAAGAAGGCCGATGCCTTCTGCCTCCACCGATGGACGACCACCGGTGACTTGGAGACGCCGAGGAAGCCCAGATGAAAGACGACCACCACCGGCACCAACGAATCGACGAACGGTGAGAGAGAGAAAGACAGAGAAACTGAGAGGGGAAAAGGAAATCCGACGAGTCAGCACCGATCTAGTCCCGACTACCGTAAATCGAAGGAGGCCCAAGCGAATATTGACCGATCAGCGACTGAATCAACCAGTGAAACGACGGCCAACGTCGGCAATGGCGAGAAAAGAGAAAAACATCGACGTCGGAGGAGAGAAGAGGCTGGATCGACCACTTTTCAGCCAGCCATAGTGAAACCGAGACCAGATCCATGCACCGGATGACCCCGTGGAGCTGTCGGAGGTGGAAGCCAGTGAAAAACCGACCGGCAAAGCCCCGAAGTAGCCGAACCAGATTGAATCGATTGAACCGAACCTGTTTGAACCGAGTTGAATCGGACCGAACCGGTTCAGGCAGAAAAGAAGAAAAAAGGAAAGAAAAAGGAAAAAAGAAAAAGATGAAAAATTGGAGAAAAATCTCAATGATGCAATCGAGCTACGGGTAGGTCAGTAAGTGGTCAAAATTGACCAATTTAAATTTTGGAATATTTAATTTGATTAATATCCGACTGAAAATTGACCGAAAAAATAAGTAATTTTGTAGCTCGACAATTGACATCAAACGAGAGCTTGAGTCAGCCTCGATTTACGTACTATCATGGATTCTTAGGTAAGTAACCCTTTTTACGACAATTTACATGTTATGCGTGTTAAAAATTATCACATAAATTACGAATTTAATTTTCGTATAAAATGAATTATATTTTGGAATTAGAGATAAATTGTCGTAAATAATTAATTAAGCTATTCGAGAGTTTAGAACGAGGCCAACTAAATACCGATAGGCCCAATGAGCCCAATAGGCCTCGATAATGTGAATAGTAAGTGGAAAATGAGCTTAAGGCCAATTAAGGCCCATTATGGTATAATCAAGCCCAATATGGGTAAACGGGCTCAATGATTTAAATTCAGCCCAGAAAATATGAAATACAATTAATTATATTCTATCTGATCTTATGAATATTTATCTGTAGTTCCGGAGATTAGATTGGGAGCAAATCGGACTGCGTGATGAGTCATCAGTGGAAAGGTCAGACTGTACAGAAAAATGAGGTAAAGGAATTGTATTAGTAGCTAGAGGTAGCTACGTGTATTTTAATAGCTTTTGTATACACTGAAAATGTATAAAGGTCCTAGAAATAAATTAAAGATTTTAAGGACTCCAAATAGGTAAAAGGCTATTTTACCCTATTGAGGGAAATTCACCTAAGGATGGTGAAAGCATGACATCCATGAAATGCATGATTTGAAGATTTTCGTGGTTTTTAAGCAAACGAAATCGGTAGATCGGCCAGTAATTGTATAAATTTCACAAGATAACACTACGTAAGTGTTATTTATATTTATATGAAATTCTTTGGAAAATGGGCCAACTATCAAGTTTATATGGAAACAGATAGTGCTGGCGCATTGCTTGCACTATATCTATGTTTGTGAGTGTGCATAAACGGTGCTAGAGCGGTTACTCGCACCGATTTGTGTGATATCATGTGCATAAAATGTGCTAGAGCGGTTGCTCGCATTGATTTTTACTATTGTGAAATGCATGAGGAGTGTTGGAGCCTAGCTCGCACCCTATTTTGACTGGTTTGACTTTATATGCATAAAAAGGTGCTAGAGTAATTGCTCGCACTAGTTTTCATGATTTGACATGATGAGAGGTGCTGGAGCTTAGCTCGTATTCTGTTTTGATATGATAATTGCATAAAAGCCGTGTTGGAGTGTAACTCGTACAGATTTGATTTATTTATGCATAAAATCGTGTTAGAGCTTGCTCGTACATGATTTTATATGGATTTATAACTCTTTTAAAGTCGTACTGGAGTGCTGCTCGTACGCAAATCTTACTGATTTTTTATGAAATCGTGCTAGCGCTTCGCTCGCACAAGATTTTCAGATATCATGAATATGCATGTAGCCGTGCTAGAGCTTCGCTCGCACAGGGATTTATATGACATGCATATAGCCGTGTTAGAGCCTCCTGTAGACTGTATCTCACAGTGAGAAGATATTCCATACGTGCATACTGAGACATATTTGGTATAGGTGGATAAGACCTATTGCAAGCACCCCTTGACTGAGATTAGGTTCACGGAGTACGTTATACCGTGTATATCATATGTGTACCGTGGGGATTGTTGGAGTGGAGTGGAGTGGCATTAGCCACGAGGCAGCAAGCATTGCCCTTCAATCCTGGTATTTATTTTGTTCTGGCAGCAGGATTGACCCACCTCTCATTTCAGGTGTGATACCCCGCACACTAGGTACCGTGTAGCCATGGATCACTGGGTTATGGCCATAGTCCTCGATGTTATTGATATAGTCACCTACATGTCTCACATGATATAACTTGTGGTCTCGATAGACCAGGGCAGACTCAAGGGAGGGGTCAAGCCCCCAATTTTATGATTTTCACTGAGATGTGATTTTATACTATAATGATAGATTTTCAGAGGATTTTATGATATGTGACCCTAAAAGAAGGGTGATTTTATAACAGAATTTTATAATGAAGTGATTTATGAGATGATTGACCCGGAGAGGTTATTTTATACTGCAGATTTAATGAAGTGGTTTGAATGCAGTAGCATGATGAGTTTTCCATGCTTTAATGATAAATTCATGAAAGGATTGTTTCTCATGATTTGTTTTACATGGCATTAACTAATACATGATCTTGATTTAATTCATGCTAATTTTGATTTTATGATTTTACATAAAATGCCATTGATGCATAAGTTGCATAATTTCTATATGTACGAATAGTTTTTTATAACTATGGCATTGATGTATGCATGATTTTGTGTGTGAGATTTAAACAAAAAGAAATGGATTTAAGGGCATGGCATTATGAGCATGTAGATAGTGGAGCTATCTACTTACTTGCATAATTGCCTTACTGAGCGTGTGGTTTGCTCACCCCCTCTTATTTTCCCATCTTTTTAGAGCACTCGCAGTAGTTAGTGAGCGGCTGAAGACTTGCATTCTTGGTATCCGCTGCTTCCCATCGAGAGACAGGTATACACATTTATATAGTTTTGTATCTAAACACGTAAATGCACAGTACTGTAAACGGATATGATGTCGGGGATATAGAGTTATGTAAATACCATTGTATATGTATTTTGTTAAATTCATAAGATAGTAAATCTTGATATGTGAATGTGGTTATGGAAATGGAATGGTAAATAGGGTAAGGGAACTAACACCGAATCATAGCCCAATTGTTAGTAGGATGATCACGATGAGAGAAAGGTAAGAATTAAAGAATAAACAAAAAATGAAAAAATTTGTAGTGATTTTTAAGTAATTTGGGTCGGGACAGTTTTTGGTATCAGAGCTGAGTTGGCCTGATATGAGTCAGTGTTAGTGGTTAAGGAAGTTTACATCCCCATGTACTGTGTTGTGTTAAGATACAATTGTGTATATCGAGATGCAATTGCAGCTAAGAATTTGGTTTCAAATGCAAGAATATAGACTCATAAATTGATAGCCGCTATGATAGAGGGGCGAGTACACGAGCTCGAGGCTGTAGAGGTTGGCTCGAGAGTCATACTGAGTCGCCACTTGAGACTCAAGATGAGATTGAAGTGGAGGTTGATGTTGAGCATGCCCCACAGAGTTCGACAGAGAGATTAGACAGTGTCCGACAAAGAGATCGGACAATATTGAGACACGCTTCGCGAGGTTGGAGTGAAGTGTGGAGAATATTTTGAGAGCTAATTACTCAGAGTATGCATGGGATTTGAGGGCGAGTCAAAGCATTTGTGGAAGTTCGCTCGACCCATCTTAAGAGTTAGACATCCAGAGATGACATGGAAAATAATTCTAGATGTATTCCGGTGACAGAATTTCCTGGACACTGCTTCAAAGAAATTACAGATAAAATTCTTTACTCTAACCCAGAAGAACTGGTTGATTGACGAGTATGAATCTCAGTTTATATTACTAGGTAGGTATGACCTCGACACTATGAACAGTGAGAGTCGAGATGTGTGAAAGTTCATGGAAGGGCTCAAATTGTTAATTAGAGTCCGATTGGCCCCGTTAGATATCACTACCTATACTGAGGTAGTGCGCAGACTATAGTTGTGTGAATAAAATCATGAGTTGCATGCCTCTGAGATTGAGAAAGGTAGTACAGGCCAAAATAGAGATAGAAGAAAATATAGGATAACGAAGATGTCAGAATGGACAAAAAGGTAGTTTGGTAAGAGATTAGAGTTGATGAGTCACAGGGTAAGACGATTGGTAAGGCCCCAGTGTATCTAATTTCAGCACTTTTGAGGGGTATTGTGATTGGAGCACCCCGACTTGCTACGGAGCAGTGAAGGATATGTGGTAGATACCACAGAAGTAGGCCCTACACCTTTTTGACTAAAATAAGCATTAAGTGTGGTAAGACGGGCCATTTATTAAATGATTGCTCAGAATTGGATGAGACTACCCCACAGAAGGGCATGAGATAGAGAAAACCCTGTTGATATCTCTGCACCGAAAAGGGAGGCTACAACTAAAGAGAAAGGGAAAGTAGGCTGTTGGACGAAGTCGAGTGTATGCCTTAGACTAGGACACTACTGATGTTTCATCTGAAGTGGTGGAAGATACCACACTAGTTGTGAATAAAGAAATAATTATTTTCATTGATCCTGGTGCCACGCATTTATTCATACCGCCTTCAGTTTCTTATAAGCTAGTGAAAGATGTGAAGCCTGTACCCTTAGGCAAGATGATGATGATAGTTAGCTGATTTTCACTAACTGAATATGGGTATAGGGATTGTAAGTTGAAAACGAAGGAAAAAATGATATGTCAGCCGATTTTATTCAATGGAATATGGATAATTTTGAAGTAATATTTGAGAATAAATTGGTCGGCTGCAAACTATGCTGTTTAGATTGCTATCCTAATATAGTGATGCTTTCACCCCTGAAAAGTGTACTGTAAGTTTTGACAAGTAAAGAAAAGGGAGTAGCGATTGAAATTAAAAGAGTGAATGATTGTACTCACAGAATGAGTAATGATGGGAATGTTTCATTGCTTGTGTGGTTGGTATGGATATGGCACATCCGAAATTAACATATATCCTAGTTGTTAGGGAGTTTCCTGATATTTTCTACCTGGGCTACCATCAGATAAAGAGATAGACTTTTATATTGAGTTGGTACCTGGTACAGAGCCAATATCCTAACCACGGTATAAAATGGTATTAGTGGAACTAGAAGGACTAAAGAAAGAATTACAAGAGTTATTGGATAAGCGTTCCTCAGACCGAATGTGTAACTTGAGGAGCACTTGTTATGTTTGTGAATAGAGAATGGAAGCCTCCGACTATGTATTGAATTTTGATTGTCGAACGAGGCTAACATCAAGAATAAGTATTTCCTCCAACTATAGATGATTTATTGGATTAGCTATGAAAAGTGCATATCTTTTTAGAGATCGATTTGAAGTCTGGGTAACATTCGTTAAGAATTCGGAAGGTGAATGTGCCCTAACGGTTGCGGCATTGACGAACAAGGTATTTAAACTTTACCTGGACTGATTTGTGGTCATCCTTAGCTATTTTGATGTATTAGAAGTCCAGGGAAGAGCATGAGCAGCAACTGAAAACTACTTTACAGACGAGGTGTTTTGAGTTTCTCGAAATGGGCTGCTTAGTTGACAAATCTCGTTCGGAAAAAGATTGCATGCTAGTGGGATGATAAGTATGAAAATGGTTTCCGTGAGTTTTGGTATATTAAAGTAATAAACTGACCACCGTAATTATTCTCACCCTAACCAACAGCTAAAGAGATTTCAGTGTGTATGGATACCTCAAAATAAGGATTGGGTTGTGTATAGATGCAAAATGGGAAGATAGTCGTTTATGGATTCAGATAGTTCAAGGACCATAAGAGGAACTATCTAACCCATGATTTTAGAGTTGGCAGCCGTAGTGGTTACACTAAGAGTATGGCGCCACCACTTATACGGTAAGAAATTTCAGGTATGCACTGATCATAAAAGCCCCGAGTACCTGTTCTCGCAGAAAGAGTAGAATATGAGATAACATAGAGGGTTAGAGCTTCTGAAAGATTATGATTGTAAGAAATTATACCACCCAAAAAAGGCTAATGTAATGCCTGATGCCTTCAGCAGAAAGAGCCTTGGGATGGTATTACATATGATGGTCAGGGAGCATGAGCTGCTATAATAGTTGTGGGCCTCAATAGTGATGTGATCGATTTTGATGATGACAGTGATTGTGTGACAGCTAGCCTAAGATTAGAACCGAATTTGACAAGCTTAGCATGATGATCGATAGGGTGTTGATACTGTGGGTCAGATTCAGATGGGTACAGTGACAGAGTTCACATTGAATAATGATGGCTTACTAAGGTTCAGAGACAGCATAAGTGCTACTCATGACCATAGTTGATGAGATAGTGTTATTCTTAAAAGCTCACTCTTCGAGATATACAGTGCATCCAGGAAGTAATAAATATATTGGAATCTCTGAAAAGGGTATTGGTGGTCAGATATGAAAAGAGACATTGTAGAGATTGTGGAGAAGTGTCTCGTATGTTAGCAGATTAAGGTAGAGTACTAGAAGTTTTAGGGTTATTGCATCCTCTACTTATATTGACACGAAAATAGGAACAAGTTACCATGAATTTGTGATGAGTTATTGAGGACCGCAGGAATCACGAGGCTATCTGGGTGATAATCGATAGATTGACTAAGTCTACCCACCTTCTAGATATGAAATTCCCAAATACTCTAAGTATGTAGGCGATGTTATATGTAAAGAAGATTGTGGAACATTATGTAGCGTTCCAATGAGCATGATATCAGATAGGGATTCCCACTTCACTTCCCACTTTTGGGAATGTTTTTCAGGAAGCTATGGGAACCCGACTGAGTGTTAGCATAGATTTTCGTCCTCAGACAGATGGTCAGTCAGAGGGGACTGTACAAGTTCTGGAGGATATTATGAAAGCGAGTGTCATTGATTTTATAAGCTCCTGGGATGATCAGTTGTTACTAATCGAATTCACCAATAATGACAGTTGTCACTTGAGTATCAGAATAACATTTTATGAGACATGATATGGCTTTAGGGGTTGTTCCCCGACTTGGATAAGAAGAAGTGGGTGACAGATGGAGAATTGCTCCCGAATTGGTAAGATAAACCTCTGAGGATGTTCAGTTGATTTGTGAGAGATTAAGAACACCTCAGAGCAGACAGAAAAGTTTTGCTGACAAGAGACATAAACCATTGGAATTCACTAAGGGTGAATAAGTATTGTTGGAAGTTACATGCCCTTAAGACATAACAAGATTCGAAAAGAAGGCAAATTGAGATTCGTTAGATTGAGTCCTTTGAGAGATTAGACAAAGTGGGAGATAATGCATGTAGGTTGCCGTTACCGCTTAAATTAGCAGGCATCCACAATGTATCCCATCTTTCATGCTTCAAAAATACTATCCAGACCAGCATATGTAATCGGATATGAATTGTTAGAGCTCAATGAAAGTATAACATATGTTGGAAAATCGATTCGGGTATTAGACAAAAGGAAGAAGTGTTGAGGTTTAAGATAATCTCCCTAGTCAAATTTGTTAGTAGTATTACACTCCCAAAAAAGTCACATGAGGATTAAAGAGTATGATGCGATAGACGTACCCGGAGTTATTTATGGACCCATTTGACTTGGTTTTAATTTGGAGGACAAAATTTCTTAAATGGGGGAGACCCGATTTTATTTAAAACACAAAATGAGTGAATGTTCGTGAAAGGAAGTTGGAATGGTATTCCCGAACACGTTGAGGGGAAAAATGATCAAAAGATCAAAATCCGGTATAAATTCGATAAGAAAATTTACTTAAAAATATGGATTTGAGAAATCTTGATCAATAACAAAGAAATAATTAAATTTTGAGTCCAATTGATCAAAATATGAATTTATTGGAATTAATCGAAATTTTCACTTCGAAAAATTATCCCGAAAATTTGTAAAAATATACCGGAAAGATGAAATAAGACAGATAAATTCATATATTGGTAAAATGAATTAAATAAGAATTTTTGAAGATATTTGAATTTTTTAATATATTTTAATGAATAAAATAATAATAAAATTAATTATAAATAAATAAATAAATAAATAAATAAAGGAATTGTGATTTGCGATTTTGAAAGAAACAGAAGATGAAAACGAAGAAGGTCGATGCCTTCTGCCTCCACCGACGGACAACCACCGACGACTTTGAGACGCCGAGGAAGCCTAGATGAGAGGCGGCCACCACCGGACCAACGAACCGACGAACGGCGAGAGAATGTCGGTGAGAGAGAGAAAGACAGAAACCGAGAGGGAAAAAGGAAATTCGACTTGTCGATGCCGATCTAGGCCCGACCACGGCCAATCAAAGGAGCCCCAAGCGAAGACCGACCGATCAGTGGTTGAATCGGCTAGTGAAACGGCGGCCAACGCCGGCAACGACAAGAAAAGAGAAAAGCACCGACGCCAGAGGAGAGAAGTGGCTGGATCGACCGCTTTTCAGCCAGCCATGGTGAAATCGAGACCAGATCCATGCACCGGACGACCCCGCGGAGGTGGAAACCTGTGAAGAACCGACTAGCGAAGCCCCGAACCGGGCCAAATCGAATTGAATCGACTGAATCAAACCGGTCTGAACCGGGTTAAATCAGACCGAACCGGTTCAGCCAGAAAAAAAGAAAAAAAGAATAAAAAAGGGAAAACGAAAAAAAGGAAAAATTGGGAAAAAATCCCAGTGATGCAATCAAGCTACGGGTAAGTCGGTAAGCGGTCAAAATTGACAGATTTAAATTTTGGAATATTTAATTTGATTAATATCGGACTGAAAATTGACCTAGAAAAATTTGTAATTATGTAGCTCGACAATTGACGTCAAACGAGAGCTCGAGTCAGACTCGATTTGCATACTATCATGGAATCACGGGTAAGTAACCCTTATTTACGACAATTTCCATTGTTATGCATGTTAGAAATTACCGCATAAATTACGAATTTAATTTTTGCATAAAATGAATTATATTATGGGATTAGAGATAAATTGTCGTAAATAATTAATTAAGCTATTTGAGAGTTTAGAATGAGGTCAAATAAATAGTGATGGGCCCAATAAGCCCAATAGGCCTCAAAAATATGAATAGTAAGTGGAAAATGGGATTAAGGCCAAATAAAATTAAGGCTCATTATGGTACAATCGAGCCCAATATGGGTAAACGGGCTCAATGATTTAAATTAAACCCAGAAAATATGAAATATAATTAATTATATTGTATTTGATTTGATGAATATTTATCTGTAGTTTCGGAGATTAGATTGGGAGCAAATTGGACTGCGTGACGAGTCATCAATGGAAATGTCAGACTATATAGAAAAATGAGGTAAGGGAATTGTGTGAGTAGCTAGAGGTAGCTACACCTATTTTAATAGCTTTTGTATACACTGAAAATGTATAAAGGTCCTAGAAATAAATTAAAGATTTTAAGGACTCGAAATAGGTAAAAGGCTATTTTACCCTATTGAGGGAAATTCACCTAAGGATGGTGAAAGCATGACATGCATGAAATGCATGATTTGAAGAATTTTCATGGTTTTTAACCAAAGAAAATCGGTAGATCGACCAATAATTGCATAAATTTCACAAGATAACACTACGTAAGTGTTATTTATATTTAAATGAAATTCTTTGGAAAATTGACCAACTATCAAGTTTACATGGAAACAAATAGTGCTAGCGCATTACTCGCACTATATCTGCGTTTGTGTGTGTACATAAACGGTGCTGGAGCAGTTACTCGCACCGATTTGTGTGATATCATGTGCATAAAATGTGCTAGAGCGGTTGCTTGCACTGATTTTTACTATTGTGAATTGCATGAGGAGTGTTAGAGCCTAGGTCGCACCCTGTTTTGACTGTTTTGACTTGATATGCATAAAAAGGTGCTAAAGCGATTGCTCGCACTAGTTTTCATGATTTGACATCCATGAGAGGTACTGGAGCTTAGCTCGCATCCTGTTTTGATATGATAATTGCATAAAAGCCGTGCTGGAGTGTATCTCGCACAAGATTTAATTTATTTATTCATAAAATCGTGCTAGAGCTTGCTCCCATGTGATTTTATATAGATTTATAACTCTTTTAAAGTCGTACTGGAGTGCTACTCGTATGCAGATGTTATTGATTTTTATGTAACCGTGCTAAAGCTTCACTCGCATGAGATTTTCAGATATCATGAATATGCATGTAGCCGTGCTAGAGCTTCGCTCGCACAGGGATTTTTATGACATGCATATAGCCGTGTTGGAGCCTCTTGTAGAATATGTGTCACATTGAGATGATATGCCACACGTGCATACTGAGACATATTTGGTATGGGTGGATAAGACCTATTGCAGGCACCCCCTAACTGAGATTGGGTTCATGGAGTACGTTGTACCGTGAGGATTGTTGGAGTGGAGTGGCATTAGCCACGAGGTAGCAAGCCTTGCCCTCATAATCCTGGTATTTATTTTGTTATGGCGACAGGACTGACCCACCTCCCATTTCAGGTGTGATACCCCGCACACTAGGTACTGTGTAGCCAGGGATCACTAGGTTATGGCCATAGTCCTCGATGTTACTGATATAGTCACCTACATGTCTCACATGATATAACTTGTGGTCTCGATAGACCAGGATAAACTCGAGGGAGGGATCAGGCCCCTGATTTTATGATTTTCACTGAGATGTGATTTTATACTATAACGATAGATTTTCAGAGGATTTTATGATATGTGACCCTAAAAGAAGGGTGATTTCATAACTGAATTTTATAACGAATTGATTTACAAGATGATTAAGCTGGAGAGGTTATTTTATACTACAGCTTTAATGAAGTGATTTAAATGCAGTAGCCTGATGAGTTTTCCATGCTTTAATGATAAATTCATGAAAGGATTGTTTCTCATGATTTGTTTTACATGGCATGAACTAATACATGATCTTGATTTAATTCATGCTAATTTTGATTTTATGATTTTACGTAAAATGCCATTGATGCATAAGTTGCATAATTTCTATATGTACGAATAGTTTTTTATAACTATGGCATTGATATATGCATGATTTTGTGTGTGAGATTTAAACGAAAAGAAATTGATTTAAGGGCATGGCATTATGAGCATGTAGATAGTGAAGCTATCTACTTACTTGCATAATTGCCTTACTGAGCGTGTGGTTTGCTCACCCCCCTTATTTTCTCATCTCTTTAGAGCACTCGCAGTAGTTAGTGAGCGGCTGAAGATTTGCATTCTTAGTATTCGCTGCTTCCCATCGAGAGACAGGTATACACATTTATATAGTTTTGTATTTAAACATGTAAATGCACAGTACTGTAAATGGATATGATGTCGGGGATGTAGAGTTATGTAAATACCATTGTACATGTACTTGGTTAAATTCAAAGGATAGTAAATCCTGATATGTGAATGTGATTATGGAAATGGAAAGGTAAATAGGGTAAGGGAACTAACACCAAATCATATCCCAACTTTTAGTAGGATGATCACGATGAGAGAAAGGTAAGAATTAAAGAATAAACGAAAAACGAAAAACTTTGTAGTGATTTTTAGGTAATTTATGTCATGACAGCATCACCCGAGGCATCGAACACTCTTTTGTTTTTCTCAAAATCTCTTTGAAAATAACGTGCGAGCAGTGTTGGTCAATCTACCATTACCCCTCAGGCTCCAGCACGATTTCACACAAAAAAATAAATAGAAAGGGATCCGTGTATATTCATGAGTGAGAGGACAAATCTCCCTTCAATCACTTATTAAAGTATTTCATGTAATTGGTTAAATCGGGAGCCCGTCTATTATTGTTTTTTCTCAAAATGTTTGTAGAAACCTCTTATGACAATAATCGTAGAAGTCATGCAACTCGTGCTTATAGACTTACTCTCATATGTAGTTTTCTACCTATATAGACCAATATCTATATACGTATCGCATACATTCTCACACAGCAGGTAAGAAAACATACGTATAGCTATCTCTAATAGCTCACATAAGTCGCTTACCTCGAAACACGCTTGAATCATTTTCCTTTGATTTCCACTTCTCGTGATCCGTCCTATCGACTTCAATTATATCCTCTGGAGCTGAAATTACGTATTACACACATTAGTATATTGTCATATACTTCATTCCACTTGCATGATATTCAAATCAATGCATTGGGCCATTCATATCTCATTTGGCCTCGTTATACCGTTATCTGACTTTATCCTCTCTTAAGTCCAATTTGAGTATATAACTCATTTTTGAGAATCTCTCAGACTCCTCGAGTCTATTGATTCGTATTGAACCGGTATTAAGCTTACAATACCATAAGTTCATTATTTCATTTCATTGTGGCATTTCATCGAATACGTCATATACTCACTTTCAGCCACTTTTGTTTCTATCATATGGATTTCACCAAACTATTATACAAGCATATATACATGCTCAATAACATCAATATATACTCAGTTCATCATTTAATCCTTTCCTACTAGTCCTTTTACTCATTTTGACACATTAAGCCATTTATAAGTCTTGGAAGGCTAGGCATGAACTAAGATGTTACAACCATAAATCTATATACCAATCAACTCATACAAGTATATAGATCAACATATATGGGATTAGTGCATAGAAATCTTACCAATCTCAATTTTTCTCTTTTTTTCACAACTTTAAGGAAAAGCTCCTTTTCTCCTTTGATTCTACAATTCAACCTCTTGTTTCCAACTATGTTGTTCTTCGCTGCTCTATGAACAACTTTGATGTAATAGACTTTTCTCCAATCTTAATGGAAAGTGTTGATAGTCTAGAGAGGAAAGTTAGGTCACTTTGCTTCAAAATATGGAAAGGTTTGATGTTTCTCCTGTGAAATGCAGTTCAGTAGCCCTATTTTATAGAAATTACTTAATGAGATCAATCTTTATAAGTGAAAGATCGATCTGCTACTATTTTTAGCCTTTTAGAATCAGTTTTCAAGCTTAAGAGATCGATCTGTCAAAGAGCATGAGATCTATCTCAGCCAGACAAAATGCTTCACAGATTGATCGGGCAGGGAAAGGAGATAGATCTGCTTCTGGTCGAGCCATAAGGAGATCGGTCTGCTTGAGGTTGAATCAATTTGTTCTTCATAGGGGATCGATCTGGCTTGGACTGAGGATCGATCTCCTCTTTCCAGAATACTTTGGTTAGGCATTTTGAGCATAATGAGATCTATCTGCTTGCTTCTACGATCGATCTCCCCTTGCTTTGCAGCCATACTTAGCCAATTTCATCAAAAATTGTCAATGTTAACTTCATTTTAATTTACCTCACTACTCATTTTGCATTTAATACATATTTATCGCTTTGAAAGGTCTATTTCTTATATTTCACACATAACGAAACTTGCGTGTACATCACGAATTCATATAACAAGTGTGTACATAAATTTTACGGACCTTACATCAATTACGATTCATATTACATAAACGAATGTATACTTAGGAAATCATAAGGATTCATATAAAAATACTGGTCTTACATTCCTCCCTTCCTTTAAGAAATTTGGTCTTCCAAATTAGAACTAAGTTACTCCTCAAAAAGTCGAGGGTACTTTTCCCGTATAGAGTTCTCAGACTCCCATGTAGCTTCCTCTGATGTGTGGTACTGCCATAGAACTTTAATAAGCGAAATCATCTTGTTCCGTAGGACCTTTTCCTTCCTATCCAATATTCGAATCGGTTTCTCTACATATGACAAATCATTTTTGAGCTCCAATGGCTCATACCAAATCACAAGAGTTAGATCTGGATGGTACTTCCAAAGCATCGATACATGGAAGACATTATATATGCCTGCTAGCTCTGGTGGCAATGTTAGCCTATTGGCCTTATCTCCCACACGCTCCAATATCTCAAACGGTCTGATATACCGAGGGCTCAATTTTTCCTTCTTATCAAACCTCATAATCTCTTTCGACGGAGAGACTTCCAAAAGTACCAAGTCACCCACAGTGAACTCTAGTGGCCTCGTCTCATGTCAACGTAGCTTTTCTATCTACTCTAAGCTGTTCTCAATCTCTCACATATCAACTAAACAACCTCAGAGGCTTGCTGTACCAAATCAGGAGCAAAAATTTTCCCTTCACCCACTTCTTCCTAACCAATAGGCGAACGACATCTTCTACCATACAAGGCTTCATATGATGCCATCCCGATACTCGAGTGGTAACTATTGTTGTATGCAAATTCGACTAACGGTAGGTGATCATCCCAAGAGCTTTTAAAATCCATAACACTCGCTCTCAGCATATCCTCTAACGTTTGGATGGTTCTCTCTTATTGACCATCGGTTTGAAGATGGAAAGCAGTACTAAAACTTAATCGAGTTCCCATATCTTCTTGCAATTGGTCCCAAAAGTGAGAAGTAAAGCGAGAATCCCTATCCGATACGATACTCACTAGAACACCATGTAGCCTCACTATCTCCCATACATATAACTCTGCCAAACTACTCAAGGTATCGGTAGCTTTCATATCTAGAAAGTGGGCGGATTTTATCAATCTGTCAACCACTACCCAGATAGCATCATGGTTCCTCCTAGTTCTCGACAATCCCATGATGAAATCCATGGTGACATGCTCTCATTTCTAAGTTGGTACTGGTACAGGCTATAATAACCCTACAGGCTTCTGATGCTCGGCCTTCACTTGCTGACATATTAGACATCTTGCCATAAATTCTGCGATATCTCTTTTCATCTCTGACCACCAATACACTTTCTAGAGATTCTGGTACATTTTGTTACCTCCCGGATGCAATGTGTATCTCGATGAATAAGCTTCTGTCAAAATTAATCTCTTTAACTCTGGGTCATTGGGAATGCAAATCCTGCCTCTAAACCTCAGTAGGCCATCATCACTCACTAAGGAATCGGCCACATCACCCATCTGAGTCTGACTCGCATGATCCTCACACAGTAGATCGGCATGCTGAGCCTGACGTATCTAGTCAATCAAATCTGGTTCCACTCACAGGCTAGCTATCACACAGTCTCTGTCAACATTAAGAGGGTCTATATCCAACCTTATGTGAGCAAACTGCTCGAGCTGCTCATATTCCCTAACCATCATATGCGATGCCATTCCGAGGCTCTTTCTACTCAAGGCATCAGTCGCAATATTAGCCTTTCCTGGATGGTACAATATCTCTCATTCATAATCTTTTAGAAGCTCTAACCATTGTCTCTGACTTATATTTAACTATTTTTGTGAAAACAAATATCTAAGGCTCTTATGAGCTGTATACACCAGGAATTTCTCACCGTACAAGTAGTGGAGCTATATTTTCATGCAAATACCATGGCTGCCAAGTCTAAATCACGGGTCGGGTAGTTCCTCTCATGGTCCTTAAGTTGTCTGGATCCATAGGCTACTACCTTTATGTCCTGCATCAACACATAGCCCAGTTCTTGTCCTGAGGCATCTGTATACACTGTATAACCTCCTGAGCTGGTGGGTATTGTGAGAATAGGTGTGGTGGTCAGTTTGTGCTTTAGCTCACAGAAACTACTCTCACACTTATCATCCCACTCGAATGCCACATTCTTTTGGGTGAGACGTGTCGATGGAGTAGCCAGCTTAGAGAATCCTTCGACAAATAGTCGATAATAACCTATTAAACCTATGAAACTGTGAATTTCTGTAACCGTCTTGGGTCTTTCCCACTATAACACAGCCTCTATCTTGGACGGATCCACTGATACATCATCTCTCGAGACTACATGACCCAAAAACGATATCTCACTCAACCAGAAATCACACTTATTGAGTTTAGCATACAGCTCCTGATCTCGAAGGGTTTGTAACACTGTTCTTAAATATTGCTCATGCTCTTCCATGGTCTTCGAGTACACCAATATGTCATCTATAAAGATAATCACGAACCTGTCCAGGTATGGCCTACACACATCATTCATTGAAGCTATAAACGCTGTAGGAGCATTCGTCAACCCAAATGGAATAACCAAAAACTCATAATGGCCATAACGGGTCCAAAATGCTGTCTTAGGTACATCTCCACTTCGAATCCTCAACTGATGATACCCAGACCTCAGATTAATTTTTGAAAAGACCTGTGCTCCCTGCAACTAATCTAATAGATCATCAATCCATGGAAGGGGATACTTATTCTTGATGGTAGCCTTATTCAACAACCGATAGTATATACATAGTCGGAGACTCCCACCCTTCTTCTTTACAAATAGAATCGGTGCTCTCCAAGGTGATAAACTCGGTCTGATGAACCCCCTGTCCAATAACTCTTGCAATTTCCTCTTTAGCTCCTCTAATTCAATTAGAGCCATTCTATACGGTAGCTTAGATATTAGTTCAGTTCCAGGCACCAAATCAATACAGAATTCCATTTCTCTGTCTGGTGGTAACCCTGGTAATTCTTTCGAAAAGACATCGAGAAATTCTGTAACCACTGGGATGTCAACTATATCCGGGTACACCTTATCCAAGTCAACCACATAGGTGATAAAACCTTCAACACATTATCATTACATTCGTTAGTAAAATCATTCATCCTCGAAAATAATTTACTACTTCTTTCATTGCTTTTCAAATCTTACAATGTACTTTTCAGGGATGAAAAACATTACTGTCTTAGCATAACAATCTAAAACAGCAAGGCTTGTAGCTAACCAATCCATTCCTAGTATTACATCGAAATCTTTCATAGTTAATAGGATGAGATCAACTGACATGTTCCTTTCCCCTACTTTTAACTCATAACTCTTACATACATACTCCGTCATCACATTGTCTCTCACAGGAGTGCTTATTAGTAAGATTCTATCTAAGGGTACAGGTTTCACATGTTCACACAGTTTACATGCAAATGAAGGCGATATGAATGAATGTGTGGCACCAAGATCAATCAATGCTAATGCTTTCAAATGGAAGATAAGGATGGTACCTTTAATCACATCCGAGGAAGTTTCTGCAGATGCTTGGTCCAATGCAAACACTCACCCTCGATCAATAGCTTGCTTTCCTTTCTCTTCAACTGTGGCCTTTCTCTTAGGTGTAAGTGTCTCAACCGTAGCCTTCTCGGGCTCTTTGCCCTTCTGTGGGGCTATATCAACAAACTCTAGGCATTCTCGAGCTATGTGCCCTGGTTTACCACACCTGGAACATGATCTCATTGATAATAGGCATGCCCTACCCCCATGATATCTACCATGTGACCTGCACTACTCTGTGGTAGGTCGAGGTCCACCAACAACTTTACCTTTGAAGTTGGATGAACTAGAGGCTTTGTAGGCCTCTCTCGTATCTCCTCAATCTTAGGCCCTTTACCGAATGACCTTCGGCCCTTTCGGAACCCTCAATCATCAACTGACCTCTTTCGATCTCTATCTCTGCCTTTACCACTCCTGTTCAATTCTGAGACGTGTAACTCAT
Organism: Firmiana major; assembly: GCA_033439115.1. Lineage (NCBI taxonomy): Eukaryota > Viridiplantae > Streptophyta > Magnoliopsida > Malvales > Malvaceae > Firmiana > Firmiana major. The sequence continues at coordinate 39,523,628 of CM065909.1, forward strand.
AATCTTACTCACACAGCTGAGCTCTGTGTACTGCCTTATCATATGTGGTAATATACAATGGTGCTAATCGAGCTTTGATGGAAGGTCTTAGTCCCTCAAAAAATTTTTGAACCTTTCTGTCCTCAAGGCTTATAGTGACTGTATCATATTTGCCCAAGGATGTGAATCCAAACTCATACTCATCCACTATCTGGGTCCCCTGAGTCAATGTCTTGAATTCCATCAGCATCTTCCTCTGAGCAGTGACTGGAATGTACTACCTCCTGAAGGCATCCAAGAATATATCTCATGTCACAACTGGGTGCTGTGCACTCAACATCGATTGTGGGCCCATCCATCAATGCTCGGCCTCATCCTCCAATACAAAAGTAGTAAAAGTGACATTCTCAGTGTAAGACCAATGGAAGAATCGGTAAAGTTTCTCCATACTACGTATCCAATGCTCAGCTAACACTGGGTTCTTCACCCCATTAAATGAAGGTGATCCAAACTTTTGAAACTATCTCAATCTACCCAGTCGTAAACTCCCTCGCCGCCAACCTGTTGTGGAGGAACAGAATCCTGAATCGGTGGGGGAATGTCCTGAACTAAAGGGGGTACAAGTATCTCTACCTCTGCATCTTGAGGTTTTGGTGCAAACTGTGCTGGCTCATGTCTCTCAGGTGTAATAGCCTAACTAGCAGAGTTCTCCTGTCTACCCTCAAATCTAGCCATAGCTTGTGTAAACATCTCTATAACTGTCTCTACATAGCGTTGTAACTGTGTTATACGCTCCTCAGCGGCCTCACTAAGACCGGGTGGATCTATACTAGAACGCACTTGAGAGCGAACTCTCTCCTCTACGAATACGTCGTCTATCAGACATCTTGCATACTCAAAATAAATGTCTCAGTCACATTTTCCCAGCTTGGTTTACAAAATTGTATCCTAATAATACACAGTATTTTGGGGATGTATAATTTCCTAAATATGGATACTGACTCATATCAGACCAACTCAGCTCTGATACCATTAATTCTGTCACGACCCTCTCTCCCAGTTTGTGACCTTTACCTTACCACTTATAGTTGGGTTGTGAGTAATCCATTTCTCATGCATTTTAGTTTAATCAATTTAATTAAATGAAGTAAAATAGAAACTGGACTTTTATATATAAGTGCAAAAATGTTTACATCAGTTTCTATTATATACGTCCCCCAAAATACAAAATACAAACTTTACTATGTATTAATTTACAGGATACAAAATTTTCTCATCTCAAGTGTATACCTCTCTATATTGTTTGATGACCGAAGCAACACAATAGCAGGGACAACTGCAGTGTACGCACTACTGCGTAGTATCTGTGGAGAAGGAATAAGGGGGTGAGCTAATGCGCTCTGTAAGGAAAATATGAAAGCAGGTATATAACTACACTATCTACATGCTTAAAATACATACATATATATATATATATTCATTTTCCTTATAAACACATATGCATTCTCTTTAAAACAACTTCCATCAATGTGAAACCATTAATTCGCTAGATAGGTGTATGCATATTCACATAGAACCACACAACATATTCTAAACTCACACAGCTTATCTTTAAAAGCATTGAGTACACATTTAGAAATCATTTTGTACACAGCAATTTAATATACATGAGACGTAAACATGGGTTATCATAACCCCAGACACACAGCAGGGGAGACATATGTCACCTCACACAGTAGTGACAATGTCGTATCACACAAATATAAGAAGACTTATGGTCATAGTCGGATTCCAGGCAACACTGATCAAGTGCGCAGGAACCCTACGCTTGGAGAGGCAGATCAACCATCCCTTCAGCTCATACTCAAATCACGACACATCATACCCCATGGTTAGCGCTCATGGTACATCGTGCTCCCGTGGATCCTTATCACACATTTCCATTGTCTCAAAATCTCGTGCGAGTAGGTCAGTCCAAAACACACAGCAGTACATGACAACTCAAACATGGTTTTGTACTCATTACATCACATTCATAAACCACGTGTGAGCAGGTCAATGCAAGACACACAATAATACATGTCGGCTCTAACACGGTTCAACTCAACACACAACATAATCATGAAAATCTCGTGCGAGCAACTCAGCATAAGACACACAGCTTACCTGAGGCATCGAGCACGGTATTACTAGAAAATTACATGCGAGCATAATCAGAGCAAGACACATAGCAATACTCGAAGGCTCTAGCATGATTCCTAAAAATCTAATGCAAGCATCTCTAGTGGAACACACAGCATCACCTGAGGCATCGAACACTCTTTTATTTTTCTCAAAATCACTTTGAAAATAACGTGCGAGCAGGGTTGGTCAATCTACCATTGCCCCTTAGGCTCTAGCACGATTTCACATAGAAAATAAATAGAAGGGGCTCCATGTATATTCATGAGTGAGAGGGCAAATCTCCCTTCAATCACTTATTAAAGCATTTCATACAATTAGTTAAACTGGGAGCCCGTCTATTGTTATTCATTCTCAAAACATTTGCAAAAACCTCTTTTCACAACAATCATAGAAGTCATACAACTCATGCTTATAGACTTATTCTCATACGTAGTTTTCTACCTATATATACCAATATCTATATATGTATCGCATACATTCGCACACAGCAGGTAAGAAAACATACGTATACCTATCTCTAATAGCTTGCATAAGTCCCTTACCTCAAATCACGCTTTAATCATTTTCCTTCGATTTCCACTTCTTTTGATCTATCCTATTGACTCTAATTATATCCTCTGGAGCTGAAATTATGTATTACACACATCAGTATATTGTCATATACTTTATTTCACTTACATGATATTCAAATCAATGCATTGGGCTATTTATATCTCATTTGGCCTCGTTATACCGTTATCAGATTTTATCCTCTCTTAAGTCCAATTTGAGTATATAACTCATTTTTGAGAATCTCTCAGACTCCTCGAGTCTATTGATTCGTATTGAACCGATATTAAGCTTACAATACCATCAAGTTCATTATTTCATTTCATTGTGGCTTTTCATCGAATACGTCATATACTCACTTTTAGCCACTTTTGTTTTTAACATATGGATTTCACCAAACTATTATACAAGCATATATGCATGCTCAATAACATCAATACATACTCAGTTCATCATTTAATCCCTACCTACTAGTCATTTTATTCATTTTGACACATTAAGCCATTTATAGGTCTTGGAAGGTTAGGCATGAACTAAGATGTTTCAACCATAAATCTATATGCCAATCAGCTCATACAAGTATATAGATCAACATATATGGGATTGGTGCATAGAAATCTTACCAATTTCAGCTTTTCTCCTTTTTCACAACTTTGAGGAAAAAACTCATTTTCTCCTTTGATTCTACAATTCAACCTCTCATTTCCAACTATGTTGTTCTTCTCCGCACTATGAACGACTTTGATGTAGTAAACTTTTCTCCGATCTCAATGGAAAGTGTTGATAGTCCAGAGAGGAAAGTTAGGTCACTTTGCTTCAAAATATGGAAAGGTTTGATGTTTCTCTTGTGAAATGCAGTTCAGCAGCCCTGTTTTATAGCAATTGCTTGATGAGATCGATCTCCATAAGTGAAAGATCGATCTCCTACTATTTTTAACCTTTCAGAATCAGTTTTCAAGCTTAAGAGATCAATCTGCCGAAGAGCATGAGATCGATCTCAGCCAGGCAGAATGCTTCACAGATTGATCTGGCAGGGAAAAGAGATCGATCTGTTTCTAGCCGAGGCATAAAGAGATCGATCTGCTCTAGGTTGAATCGATCAGTTCTTCATAGGGGATCAATATGGCTTGGACTGAGGATTGATCTCCTCCTTCCAGAATACTTTGGTTAGGCATTTTGAGCACAATGAGATCGATATGCTTGCTTCTAAGATCGATCTCCATTTGCTCTGTCGTCATACTTAGCCAATTCCATCACAAATTCTCAATGTTAACTTCACTTTAATTTACCTCACTGCTCATTTTGCATTTAATACACATTTATCGTTTTGAAAGGTCCATTTCTTATATTTCACACATAACGAAACTTACATGTACATCACAAATTCACATAACAAATGTGTACATAAATTTTACGGACCTTACATCACTTACAATTCATAATACATAAACGAATGTATACTTAGGAAATTATAAAGATTACATATGAAAATATGGGTCTTACACATGTTTTACAAATAAATTGGTCACCTACATGAGTTTTGTGGAAACAAAACATGCTAGAGCGCTACTCGCATGAGATTTGATTTGTTTTTACATGCATGAGTGTTGAAGCCTAACTCACACTAGTTTTCACATGTATTTTATGATATAGTGCTAGAGCATAGCTCGCACTAGAGTTTTACATGCATGAGTGTTAGAGCCTAGCTCACACTAGTTTTCGCATGGGTTTTGACATTATACTGGAGCGTTGCTCAAACTAGATGTCTACTATATACTTTTTGTCATGCTAGGGACTACTCGCACATGATTTTACAACATGTTGGGAGTCATTCTAGGAGCTTCGAGTAGGCTGTGTACCACGTTGATTAAATAGGCTCACACGTGTGTATTGAGATGCGATAGGATATGTTGTGATGATATGGGTCCACAGAGTATGTTGTACCGTGTATGGATATTATATATATACCATCTTCAGATGATGGATATTCTGCTGTGGACCGACGAGTTGGACGTGATCCACCTTCCATGCGAAAGCAGATTGAGGTGATACCTCACACACTAGGATTCGTGTAGCCTGGGTTCATAGAGGATATGGCCATGGTCCTAGTTATTTCCCTTATTATTGTTTACCTACTCACATGTCACTTGATTTATGATAAATCCATGTTTTTAAATTGTTTATGGGCCAGGACAGTCCAAGGGAGGGACTGAATCTTGACTTATGGTGAATTTTGTGATGATTTGTGTTGAGTAAGAAATGCTTTTAAGTGCACCTCGCATGATGACTTTCCATGCTTTTAATTACTACTTGTACATGATGATTTTTCATGCTTTGTTTTAAGAATTGTGCACTGATTTGTGTATGAACTGATGTTTTGGGGTATGAAAAGTAAATGCTTGGTTTTATGCATGGCATCACGATCACGTAGATAGTATAGTTATCTACCTGCTCGCTTAATTGCCTTACTAAGCGTGTGGTTTTCTCACCCCCTTATTTTCCCCCTCTATAGAGCACTTTTAGTAGATAGAGAGCGACTGAGGATTGGATTTTGGTGTCTGCTATATCCCATCACATAAGGTATACACATTTGTATAGTTTTTGTATCTAGACATGCCAAAGCACAGTAATATTTTGAATATAATTTTTGGGGATGTAAAGAATTGTAAACACATGTAAACAACAACTCTGATTTAGAAATACAAGTGTTTTCGCTTAAATGAAATGTAATTTGAAACGGTTTGGTTGGATGAGATTAACACAGATACATAGCCTAACTGTTGGTGGCGTAGTTGTTCACGATCAAGTAAAGGTAAAGAAAAAACAATAAGAAATGGATTAAATAATAAACAAAAAATGAAAAATTTATAGTGGATTGAGGGTCGTGACAGAGGTGGTATCAGAGCTGAGTTAGTCTGATGTGTGTCAATGTAAATAATTAGGAAAATTTCATCCTTATGTTATTGTGCTTGTCTAGATACAACTGTGTATATCGAGATGGGTTTGACTAAGAAATGATTGTGAATGTAGGAATCTTGGCATTATACCTAACACCAGTCGTGGTAGAGGGGCAAGAGCACGAGCTAGAGGCCGTAGAGGTAGGCTTAGGAGCCATACTGAGTCGTTGCCACATGAGACTCTATAGGAGGTAGTGGTGGTTGTCGAAACCAACAATAATAATTACTACTCAAATTAAATTTAAACTGTAGTATAAATGAGTAAGGTCATTTCCCAATAGATTAGTTAGATTTATTTTTCTGCAAAATATTAAAAAGTAAAATAGGGATTTTGTTGTAGTGAGAATAAAAAGAAAAATTAAAATGTAGTAAAGAAAAGTCACTATGTAAAAATATTGAGAGAAAATTAATTTGATAAAAATATCCAACCAAAGGAATAATCTTAGAATGGGTTCAGGGAATCGATCATTGATGCAAAAGTAAATTCTTTTAATCTTTACCAAATTGGTTATGGTTATTGGTACGACCTAACAACCTATCACTCCTTACTTCTTCGATAATCAGGATACGATCTCTAATTATTTCTCTTGCCAGTTAAACAACCTTAGATACGATCTTAAGATTTAATTTACCAACAACATTGAAAACTAGAAAGACTACCAATTCTAACCAACAAACACACATGTAGGTTCATTTAAGCTAGATTATATATCTTCTTAACATAGAATCGAAAACCTATCTGTAATCAATTATGTTATTTACCACTTATATTATAATGCCTAAACAATTACGGATTCAGGTTTCTAATTGGTGATATATTATCTTGACAATTGAACAAAGGGCCTTTTTTGCACAATCAATCAAAATAATAATTTAAACAAGAACAGAAGACATATAAATAATAAAGATATAAAGGAACAATATAAAACTAATTAGATCTCACAATTCTTGAAGAACCCAAACTTTAATTATCCTTTGGCTAGACTAAAAGTTTAGCAAGCCATAAGTTCAAAGAAAAACACTAAAGAAAAATATAAAATTGTATCTATGATGATGATTCAAGATGATCTCTCTCCCTAGCCTTCTCTTAGTCTATAAATACTAAATATCCTAGCTCCAAAATCTGTTTCCAAAGGAAAGTTCTCTGATTGAGTTTGATTACAATTAAACTTCTTTCCTTTTTCCACCACTTGCCAAAGACAATAATTGCATATTTTTTCCTTAATAATTAAAATCTTCCACTTGCCATCTTTAGACTGTTTAAGTCAACTTCAGCTACAAGTGATAGATCTTGACTTGAATTCTAAGATTTCTTTTGATTTCGTGACTTGAGTAGAATTTATAGCTTTTAATCCATTTTGTCCATTTTCCTTCATTCATAATACAAAATAGAAAATATAAGTCAAATCAAAAAATTAAGCATATAAAAGAATTTAAATCCTGGGAAAACATGACAATTAATATGTATAATATGCAACTTATCAGGTAGAGGTGAAGGCTGAAGTTGAGCATGCTCCATAAGGTCCGACAGAGAGATCGGAGAGTACTGAGGCAAGCTTCGTGAGGATAGAACTGAGCTTAGAGATGATTTTGGAGTTGATTGCCCAATCGATTCCTAGAGCTGGGTGCGGGTAAGGTCTAGCTACACAAGGTGATGTTGAACAAGCAGCTGCTCTTAAGATGCCTGCACAGTCAGCCCAAAGACCTCAGACTATAGATACTCCTACACCCCCACCAGTACAGGATACACCTTCTACTGTTGCTCCACCACAGGGCAGTAGAGATTGGGTTATGATGTAACCTGGATAGGTTACAACAGTATTAAAAATTTAAACCGCCATCTTTCAATGGGATTAAGGACCCAGTAGCTGCAGAGGATTCGGTGAATGAGATTGAGAAATTATATGGGTTCTTTAAGTGCACTACTACGAAGATGGTTACTTTTGCCACATTCATACTGAAGGGATCGGCAGAGCATTGGTGGAAGTCCACCAGACCCGTTCTGAGAGCCTATCATATAGAGATCACATGAGATGTATTTTTGGAGGCCTTCCAGAGGTAATATGTTCCGGATACTACGCAGCGAAAGCTACAGATGGAATTTTTGGGATTGACCTAGGGGAACAGATCGGTGGATGAGTATGAGATAAAATTAATTTGTCTGGGTAGGTATGATCCTGACACGATAGACAATGAGCTCAATAAGGTATGAAAGTTTTTGGATTGATTGAGACCAACCATCAGGTCCCGATTGGTTCCTTTTGATATACCAACCTATGAGAAGGTAGTGAATAGGGCACAGTTGTGTGAACAAGATATTGATCGAGTTGCCTTAAAGTTTGGGAAGGTTAGTAGAGTGAGAGATAAAGATAGGAAGAGACCGACAGTAGATAGAGGCTTCAATTATAGACGAAGCAGAAGATTTTCTAGGAAAAGGTTGAGGATTGAGGTGATTCGGGAGAGAACAGTTAAGCCTCCCATGTATCCAGCCAAATCTCCAGCAAAGGGTATAGCAATTAGAGGGCCACAGCCTACGCAAAATTGTACAGTAAGTGTGGTAGGTACCATGGTACTCGATCGTCTTATGGACCTCCTACAGTATGTTTTAGATGTGAGAAACCAAGGCATGTGATCCGTAATTACCCAGAGATGACTAAAAGTGCCCCACAGAAGGGCAAGGAGCCGGAGAGAGCTCCTGCCAATACTCCTTCTCTGAGACAAAAAGCGACAACTGAAGAGAAGGGGAAGCAAGTAATTGGCAGAGGGTGAGTACATGCCTTGGACCAGGATACTACAGATCAGTTGTCAGATGTGGTGAAAGGTACCATCTTGATCTTTTATCTTGAAGCTTATGTTTTGATAGATCCTGGTGCCACGCATTCATTTGTATCACCTGCATTTGAATATAATTGTTTAAGTATGTGAAGCTTACCCCGTTAAGAAGGAGGATGCTGATAAGCACTCCCATGAACAATAGTCAACTAGTTGAACATGTATTTAGGGATTATAAGTTGAAAGTAGGGAAAAAGGAAATGTCAACCGACCTAATTTTAATGTATATGAGAGACTCTGATGTAATCCTAGGAATGGATTGGTTGGCTACAAATCGTGCTGTGGTAGATTGTTTTTCTAAGATGGTCACTTTTCAGGGATAGATAGCGTTACTGTAAGTTTCCCAAAAAAATGTAATGTAAAGTTTCCTTGAAAGTAATGAAAGAAGAAGTTGTTATAAGTGAAATAAATGCATTTCTATGCTGACTAAATAACTAATGTTTTGAAAGGTTATATTACATATGTGCTTGAGGCGGAGGAGGCACGTCCAGAATTGTAAGACATCACAGTGGTCAGGGAATTTCCAGATATCTTTTCGGATGATTTACCAGGGTTACTGCCAGATAGAGAGATGTAGTTTTGTATAGATTTGGCACTTGGTACAGAGTCGATATCTAAGCCACCGTGCTGAATGGCTCCGATCGAGTTGGAGGAACTGAAGAAGCAGTTACGGGAGTTGATGGATAAGAGGTTCATCAAACCGAGTGTATCGCCTTAAGGAGCACTGGTTTTGTTTGTAAAGAAGAAAGATGAGAGCCTCCTACTGTGTATTGACTACTAGTTGTTGAATAAGGTAACCATCAAGAATAAGTACCCCTTCCACACATCGATGACTTGTTAGATCAGCTTCAGGGAGCGCAGTTCTTTTCTACGATAGATCTAAGATCTGGGTACCATCAGTTGAGAATTCGGGATGGAGATGTACCCAAGACAGCCTTTCACTCCCGGTATGGTCATTTTCAGTTTATTCGGGTTGATGAATGCTCCCGTAGCTTTTATGTCATTGATGAATGACGTGTTTCACCAGTATTTGGATCAGTTCATTATCGTATTCATCGATGACATCCTGGTGTATTCAAGATCTAGAGAGGAGCATGAGCAGCACCTAAGGATAGTCCTACAAACCCTCTGAGAGAAGAAGTTATACGCTAAACTCAATAAGTGTAACTTTTAGATAGAGTAGATCTATTTTTTAGGTCATTCTGTATCGAAGGATTGTGTGTCAATAGACCCATCCAAGATTAAAGCAGTGGTTCATTGGCAGATTTAAAGCCCGTAATTAGATATGTAGTTGTTATGATTTTATGATGTATGGAAAACTCACATTTGATATAAATCATAAAGAATGAATGTTTTTAAGTTACAATTGAGTATGAAATGCAAAATGGGTAGTTAACTAAATCGAAAATGAATGTAATAGTGAATTTTAGGAAGAAGTTGTAATAAAACTGCTTCTGAAGAGGAGCAAATCGATCTCTATTCAATGCAGATCGATCTTGAAAAGGTTCTAGGTAGAATAGATCGATCTCATGTAAGGGCCAGATCGATCTCCTTAAGGTTCTGTGTAAAGCAGATCGATCTGATGTTTATGGGTAGATCGATCTCTTAAGCTTGAAAGGTCGGTTCCTGAAGGGAAAAGGTAGGACAGATCGATCCCCCACTGTTGGCAGATCGATCTCTAAGAGCAATTCTATAAATATAAGGCTCTGCAACCTCTGTTTTCTCGAGAAACATCAAACCTTTCCAAAAGTAAAGTTAAACCTAACCTTTCAACACTAGAAAACTTCATCTTTCAAGTAATTTTGAGTGAGCTTTAGTTCAGCAAAGTTGTTCTTAGCAAAGAGGAGAACAACATACTTGGAAACAAGAAGTTGGAATCAAAGATTGAAGAAACAAGGTGAATTTTGCCAATTTTGGTGAAAATGAGGGAAGTTCAAGCTAGGTAAGATTCAATAGACCACTTTCCTATATGTTAATCTAGGTGTATTGGTGAGTGAATTGGTGGAAGTTTAAATTGTTGAAAATAAGTGGATCATGAAAAATATCCATGACCTAGCTATTGATGTGAGATTGAGAAAATGATGAGGAAATTGAGTAAACATGGGTTAAATGATGAAATAAGCATGTATGGAAGATTGTAAGGTAGTTTTATGACACACATATATTGGAATAAATGAGAAATGAGTATAGGTATATGGAATATATGGTAAAATACCATAATGGAGAAAGTGATGGGATTGAGGCTTTGAGAGGAGTTAAAAGCATTGATTTAGAGTCATGCAAGTGAAAACAAGTATATTAAGGTATACTGACATGGAAAATTGTTAACAGCCTCGAAGTTGTTATTGGAAGCTGAATCGGACTGCGAGGTTTAGCAGCACCGAGGAAGTGAGGTCACGTGACGGGATCCGAGGTAAGGGAATTTCATGAGTAGCTAGAGATAGCTACACGTATTTTGAATAGAATTTTGATACTATATTTTATATGAATTCTCGTGAATAGACATGTTGTGATAGGGCCTGAGGAAATAAATTGTGATTTTATCCAAAAATAGGATAAAAAGCCTTAGAAGAAGCATGTTTGTGACTAATCTTCATACTTGCATGATAGAGTGGCTAATGTTTTCATGTATATGTGAAAACAGCACATTTGAGTGCCTATTTGATTTACTTGGGTGAATTATGGTTTGAATCAACCATCTATCGGGGTTGTGTGTAAACCCTTAGTGCTAGAGAGTACTCGCACTATATTTTATGATATATGCATCACATAGTACTTGAGTGTAATCTCTTACTAAATTTTAATTGCAATTTATGCATGACAGAGTACTGGGAGCATTGCTCGTACTCAATTTTCTTTGATTGATGCATTGTGGAGTATTGAGAACTTCGCTCATACTCAGTTTTACATGATAGAGTACTAGGAGCTTAGCTAGTACTCAGTTTTCATTATTGATGCATTATAGATTATTGGGAGCATTGCTCATACTCGATCTTTACATGACATAGTGTTGGGAGCATTGCTCACACTAGATTTATATCATTTGTGTTATGGTCGTGCTGGGAGTTTACTCGCACGTAGCGAATTTTGAAAGAAAGCATGAAACAGCTGTGTTGGGAGCCTGTGCTAACTGTGTGTTGCACTGATTATATACTTGCACGTGCAACATTTTTAGATATGGCTGAGGGCTATCAAAAATAGAACCCATAGTATGAGGACTAAGACTTATGGTAAGCATCCCGACTATGAGGTATATCTAAGGTATGAGGACTAAGACTCATGGCGAGCATCCTGACCTTAAGATTGGGTCCATGGAGTACTGTGTACCGTGTATGTCACATGGAGTACATTGTACCGTGAGTACATGATATGAGTGAGTTGTGAGCTCATGGTAAAGATTTGACCCACCTCTTGTTACAACAATTCTGAGACCCCGTACACCGAGTATTGTGTAGCCTGGGATCATAAAAAATGAGTTATAATCATAATTTCGGAACATGTAGCTGCCAATCTCCTTTCATGCAATGTAAATTATTATTTCTTGAATGAATTATCACATGGTTTTATAACCTGAACATGTGAATTTGTGAATTGTGAACCCGAGGGATGGTTGAGGCTCAGATTTTCATGTTTTTAAACATAATGATATGCCATATTATTTTGATTTCACTTAATGGCATAAGAAATATGATTTATATAAAATTACAAGAGAAATGGAATGTTTTGCATAAATTGCTGAGGTTGTTAAACCAGCATAACGATTTATATCTATATGTTTATATTGCATAAATGTTTCAAGTAAGATGCAGGCATTAGATATAAGTCGATAAGGAAATGATTTCCAGGCATGAGCATTGTATTTTGTAGATAGTGTGGTTATCTACTTGCTTTTCTGATTTCCTTACTGAGCTATGAGCTCACCCCTTTTATATTTCCCCTCTCTATAGAGCGTTTAGAGTAGTTGAGCACGGCTGAGGACCGGTAGACTTAATCTGCTGCATATCCATCTTACACAAGGTATACACAAGTTGAAACATTTTGTACTGAACAATGTAAAAGCACAGTTATGTAAATGAATGTACGGTCGGGGATGTATATGTATCAGTATTTGTATTAATTTATAAGAGTTTACATTATAGAAAAGAATATTGACTTGTATACATGTTATGAATGAATATGGTTGAGGTGACTAATATCGAATCACAGCCCAACGACTTGGTGTTGAGTGATGACAGAAGAAAAGGTTAGTAAAATGCAAAACATTTATGGTAATATGGTAAGTCATGGGAGGGGAGGTCGTGACAGAATAGTATCAGAGCAAAGTTGGTCTGATGTGAGTCGATATTAGTAATTAGGAAAGTGTACATCCCTATAGTATTATGCTTTGTTCAGTTACAATTGTGTATACGAGATGGAAATCAAACTAATTACTGGTTATAAATGCAGAAATTTAGCTATTATGGCTATTACTAGCCGTGGTAGAGGGGCTAAAGGTAGTGCTCGAGGCACGAGTTTAGAGCGTCGCCTGGAGACCATAGTGGAGTTACTAGCACAGACTATGTCGGGAGGACAGGGACATGATGCAGGGACTGCCCCTGGAGAGGCAGCTGCACCTGGTGCGCCTGCACAGCCAACTTATGTGCCACAGCTTATGGATACACCTACTCCCCTACCGGTTCAGGATACGCCATCTCATATTACTTCACGACAGAGCAGTAATGTTTTAGGGTATGGTTGTGATCTTGACAAACTGCGACAATTCCAGAAGCTTGGACCTCCAACTTTTCATAGGATTATGGACCCAGTTGGCTGAATTCTTTGAGAATACGACTTCAGAGATGGTCGTAATTGCTGTGTTCCTACTGAAGGGGACAACAAAGCATTGGTGGAAGTCCACTCGACCCATATTAAGAGCCAGATATACAGAGATTAGTTGGGAGATATTTCTGGATGCCTTCAGGAGGCAGTTTGTTCCAGATACGGCCCAGCAGAGGTTGTAGGTTGAGTTTTTGTGTTTGAGCTAGGGGAGTCATTTAGTAGATGAGTATGAGACCAAATTTCTATCCCTGGGGAGGTATGACCCTGACACCATGAGTAGCGAGACCAGGAAGGTCTGCAGATTTATAGGTGGGCTGAGACCAGTATTACGGTCTAAACTGGTTCTATTTGACATCTCTACCTATCATGAGGCAGTGCGCAGGGCGCAACTATGTGAGAAGATTATAAGAGGATTACCTCCGAGTTCAGGATATTTGGAAAGGGTAGAGACAAAGATAAGAAGAGGTCGGTGAGTGACAGTGCTAGAGGTTTCGGATATCGAAGAGGTAGGAGACTCTTCGGTAAGAGACTAAGGATCGAGAAAGTATAGGAGAAGACTGCTAGATCTCTACATACTCGGCCATAGCTCCAGCTAGAGAAGTAGTGATTGGAGGATCGAGGCCTACCACTGAGTAGTGTAGTAAATGTGGTAGATTCCATGAAGATAGATAGACCTTGTACTGTTTCTAGCGGATTGTGCTTCAGATATAGGAAGCCAGGGCATATGATAAGATTTTGCCTAGAGGTTATTGACATTTCCCCACAGAAGGGTAAGGAGCCTAAGAGAGCTCCAGCTGATACATCTGCTCCGAGGAAGAGAGCGACGGCAGAGGAAAAAGGGAAGCAGGTCATTGGATAAGGATGAGTACATGCCTTGGACCAGGGTATAGCCGATGCTTCGTCGGATGTGATTAGTGGTAACATCCTGATATATGATTTAAAAGCACATGTTTTAATTGATCCTGGTGCCACACATTCATTTGTGTCACCTTCATTTGCATGTAAGTTAGTAAAGCATGTAGAGCATACACCTTTAAGTAGGATGATGTTGATTAGTACGCCTATGGATAACAGTCAGCTAGTAGAGTATGTGTTTAATGATTGTAAGCTAAGAGTAAGGGAAAAGGATGTGACAACCAATCTAATGTTGTTAAGTATTAGTGATTTTGATGTAATTTTAGGAATGGATTAGTTATCTGCAAACCATGCTGTTTTAGATTGTTATGTTAAGACAGTTATGTTTCCTAACCCTGAAAAATATGTCGTAAAGTTTAATGAAAAGAAATGAAAGTAGTAGCTAAGGTTAAAATAAAATGTATTATGTTGACTAAGAAATGAATATATTGAAGGTTTTATTGCGTACATAGTTGATACGGATAAGGTACATCTGGAGTTGGCAAATATTCTTGTGGTCAGTGAGTTCCCAGATGTCTTTCCAGATGAGTTACCAAGGTTACCACCAGACAGAGAGATGGAGTTCTGTATAGACTTGGTGCCTGGTACTGAACTTATATCAAAACCACGGTATCGCATGGCCTTAGTTGAGCTGGAGGAGCTCAAGAGATAGTTACAGGAATTGTTGGATAGGGGTTTCATCAGATCGAGTGTTTCGCTGTGGGGAACACCATTCTTGTTTGTGAAAAAGAAGGATGGAAGCCTTCGATTATGTATAGATTATAGATTGTTGAATAAGGCAACCATCAAGAATAGGTATCCCTTCCACGCATCGATGATTTGTTGGATCAGCTCCGAAGAGCACAAGTCTTTTCTAAGATTGATCTGAGGTCTGGGTATCATCAGTTTAGAGTTCGGAGTGGAGATGTGCCCAAGATAACATTTAAGACCCGATATGGCCATTATGAATTCTTGGTTATGCCATTCGGATTGACGAATGCTCTCGCAGCTTTCATGGCTTTGATGAACGATGTGTTCAAGCCATATTTGGATCAGTTTGTTATAGTCTTCATCGATGATATCTTAGTATACTCAAAATCTGAGGAAGGCCATGAGGGGCACCTCAGGATTGTATTGCATACCCTACGAGAGCAGAAGTTGTATGCTAAACTCAGCAAGTGTGATTTTTGGTTGTCACATATCTTGTTTCTAAGACACGTTGTGTCGAAGGATGGTGTATCAGTGGATCCATCCAAGATTGAGGCTGTAGTTCAGTGGGAACAGTCGAGGACAGTCATCGAGATCAGGAGTTTCCTGTGTTTAGCAGGATATTATCGGAGATTCATTGAGGGATTTTTGAAGTTAGCTGCTCCGTTGACACGTCTCACTCGGAAGAGTGTAGCTTTTGTATGGGATGAAGATTGTGAGAAGAGTTTTCAGGTGTTGAAGTGTCGATTGACCACCGCTCCAATTCTCACTATCCCTACCAGCTCAGGAGGATTTTCAGTGTATACCGATGCTTCACATCAAGGACTGGGCTATGTATTGATACAGGATTGGGGGTAGTTACTTATGGATCCAGATAGCTGAAGGATCATGAGAATAACTATCTGACCCATGATTTGGAGTTAGCAGCAGTAGTGTTTGCGTTGAAGGTATGGTGCCACTACTTGTATGGTGAAAAGTTTCAGATTTTTACCAACCACAAGAGACTTAAGTATTTGTTCTTACAGAAAGAGTTGAACATGAGATAGAGAAGATGGATAGAGCTTCTAAATGACTATGACTGTGAGATACTTTATCATCCGGGTAAGGTTAACATCATAGCTGATGCATTGAGCAGGAAGAGCCTTGGGATGGTATCGCATATGATGGTTAGGGAACATGAGTTACTAGAGTAGTTTGCTAGCCTCAATTTAGGAGTCGTGTTTTTTGTCATAGATATGGACTGTATGATAGCTTGTCTATGCTTGGAGCTGAATCTGTTGGATAGGATCAGACAGGCTCAATAGATTGATCTGTATTGCATTAATGTGTGTAGTAAGATATAGAGGGGCACAGTGACTAAGTTTGAGATAAGTTCCAATGGACTTCTAACGTTCAGAGCGAGATTGTGTGTTCCCAAGGACCCAGAGCTCAGGAGATTGATTTTGACAAAATCTCATTCGTCGAGGTACACGTTACATTCGGGGAGTAACAAGATGTATCAGAACCTCCGGAAGGTGTAATGGTGGTCAGGTATGAAAAGAGATGTAGCAGAATTTGTAGCAAGATGTCTTATATGTCAACAAGTGAAGGTAGAGCATCAGAAGCCTGCATGGTTACTGCAGCCTCTACCTATACCGACATGAAAATGGGAGCATATCACCATTGATTCCTTGATGGGTTTACCGAGGACTTGGAGGAATCACGATGCAATATGGGTGATTGTTGATAGACTAACGAAGTCAGCCCACTTTCTAGCTATGAGAGCTACCGATACTCTGAGTTCATTGGTAGAATTATATGTACGCGAGGTAGTGAGGTTACATGGTGTTCCAGTGAGCATTGTCTCGGATAGGGATTCTCAATTCACTTCCCACTTTTGGGAACATTTTCAAGAAAGCATGGGAACCTGGTTGAGTTTGAGCACTGCTTTTCATCCTCAAACAGATGGTCAATCAAAGAGGACTATACAGACTCTGGAGGATATGTTGAGAGCATGTGTGCTAGATTTTAAAGGTTCATGGGATGATCATTTACCACTAGTCGAATTCACCTACAACAACAATTATCATACGAGTATCAAGATGGCACCGTTTAAGGCTTTATATGGTCGTAGATGTCGTTCCCCTATCGGTTGGGAAGAATTAGGTGACAGAAAGATTTTTGCTCCTGAGTTTGTTAAATAAGCCTCTGAGGATGTTCGAATGATTGTAGAGAGATTGAAGACAGCTCAGAGTAGACAGAAAAGCTATGCTAACAAAAGACGAAGGCCACTAAGTTCATAGTTGGCGAGTCAGTATTTTTGAAGGTTTCTCCTTCCAAGGGTGTAACGAGATTCGAGAAGAGAGGTAAATTGAGTCCTCGCTACATTGGACCCTTTAAGATACTTGATCGAGTGGGAGATAAGGCATATAGGTTGGCTTTGCCACCGAATTTATCGGGAGTGTATAATGTATTCCACATTTCGATGCTACGAAAGTATCATCCAGATCCAACTCATTTGATTCGGTATGAGCTATTGGAGCTCAAAGATGATTTGACATATATAGAGAAATCGATACGGGTACTAGATAGAAAGGAGAAAGTCTTGAGAAATAAGACCATTGGGTTAGTGAATATTCTCTGGTAACATCAATCGTCAGAAGAGGCCACTGGGAGCTAGAGAGTCTGATGCGAGAGAGATATCCCCAGTTATTTAGAGATTAACTTGGTTCTAATTTGGAGGACCAAATTTCTTAAGGTGGGGAGGATTGTAAAGCCCATAAT
This sequence comes from Firmiana major, assembly GCA_033439115.1. Classification (NCBI taxonomy): domain Eukaryota; kingdom Viridiplantae; phylum Streptophyta; class Magnoliopsida; order Malvales; family Malvaceae; genus Firmiana; species Firmiana major. The sequence continues at coordinate 39,541,312 of CM065909.1, forward strand.
TAGATATGTACTCATTATGATTTTGTGATGTATGGACAAGTCACATTTGATATAAATCATAAGGAATGAATGTTTTTAAGTTGCAATTAAGTATGAAATGCAAAACGGGTAGTTAAGTAAATTGAAAATGAATGTAACAGTGAATTTTGGGAAGAAGTTGCAGCAAAACTACTTCTAAAGTGGAGCAGATTGTAAGACCCAAATTTTTTATTGTAAGAGCAAATGGAATGAATAGAAATTTTCGAGTGCATTTAAAAATGCAAAAGGATTGAAATGGTATTCCCGAACACGTGCAAGGGTAAAACGATCAAAAGATCGAATTCGGTATTAATCGAGACAAGAAAATTTAATTAAAAATATAGGATTGAGAAATCTTGATCAATAACGAAGAAATAATTAAATTTCGGGTTAAATTGATCAAGATAAGAATTTATTGGAATAAATCAAAATTTTCGTATCGAAAAATAATCCCAAAAATAATCGAAAATTATACCGAAAAGGTAAAATCGGACTGATAAATTTATTTATGGATTAAATGAATAAAATAGAATTTTTTAGATATTTTTGGGAATTTTATTATTATTTTATTGAATAAAATAATAATAAAACTTAATTATAAATAAATAAATAAATAAAGTTAAAAAAAACGAAATTGGAACATCTGAAATCGCGGAAACAGAAAGCAAAAGGGAGAAAACCAAGCAGGAAACCGAGGGAACGGTTTCCCTCTCACCGGCGAGCCACCGGCGAGGGTCAGCGAAGGTAGCCCGACCTCGGGCGAACCACCAGCGGCCGTGACGCGCCGTGGAGACCGCCGGAGTGCGTCGAAAATGGAAGAGGAAGCCGCGGGAGAGAAGCTTTGATTCGCCGGTGATGGCGTCGATTTGGTCCAAGCCGATTCCCGATTATGGAAGCCCAGACGATGGCGCGTCGAACGGCGGTGGTGAGGCACTGGGAACCTGCCGGACGGCGTCGGAACGACCAAATGATGTCGAACCGGACAGAACCACTGGATCGAACCAAACCGAACTGCTGGACCGAACCGGTCTGAACCGAGTTGAACTGGACCAGACCGGTTCAGCCAAAAAGAGAAGGAAAAAAGGAAGAAAAAAGGAAAAAGAAAAAGAGAAAAAATTGGAAAAAATTTCAGTGATGTAATCAAGCTACGGGTAAGTCGGTAAGCAGTCGAATTGACCGATTTAAATTTTAAAATATTTAATTTAATTAATATTCATCTAGAAAGTTTACCCGAAAAAAATATTAAATTGTGTAGCTCGACAATTGGCATCAACCGAGAGCTCGAGACAGCCTCGATTTGTGTACAATCATGGAATCTCGAGTAAGTAACCTTTATTTATGACAATTTACATCATTATGCGTGTTGATGAATTACGGATTTAAATTCCGCATTTAATGAATTAAATTCTAGAAATTAAGATATATTGTCGTAAATAATTCATTAAGCTATCCGAGAATTTAGAACGAGGCTCAATAATTACTGATGGGCCCAGTGAGCCCAATAGGCCTCGATAAAGTGTGGTAAACGGGCTTAAGGCCGATTAAGGCCCATTAAGGTGCAATCAGGCCCAATATGGGTAAACAGGCCCAATGATTTAAAATTAAGCCCAAAAAATATGAAATACAATTAAATTGTATTGTATTTGACATGATGAATGTGTATCCGCAGTTCCTGAGATTTGATTGGATTTGGAGCAAATCGAACTGCGTGACGAGTCATCAGAGGAAATGTCAGACTGTACAGAAAAACGAGGTAATGGAATTGTGTGAATAGCTAGAGGTAGCTACGCGTATTTTAATAGCTTTTCTATACACTGAATATGTATGTATACATTGATATTGTATAATGATCCTAAAAATGGTTTGAATGATTTTAAGGATCGAAATAGGTGAAAAGACTATTTTACCCCTATTGAGGGAAGTTCACCTAAGGATGGTGAAAGCATGACATGCATGAAATGCATGATTTAAGTACTTTTATGATTAAGGAATTTTCTTGGTTTTAATCAAAGTAAATCGATAGATTGGTCAATAATTGTATAAGCTTCCCAAAATAACACTACGTAAGTGTTATTGATATTTAAATGAAATTTCTTTGGAAAACGACCAACTATCAAGTTTATATGAAAATAGATAGTGCTGACACGTAGTTCACACTATATCTGCATTTGTGAATGTGCATAAATGTGCTGGAGCGGTTACTCGCACTGACTTGTGTGATATCATATGCATGAAATGTGCTAGAGCGGTTGCTCCACTGATTTTTTATGATTTGATATGCATGAGAGCTGCTGGAGCCTAACTTGCACTCTGTTTTGACATGTTTTGACAGATTTGACACGTTTTGACTTGTTTTGACCTGATATGCATAAAAAGGTGCAGGAGCGATTGCTCGCACTAGTTTTACTGATTTGATATGCATGAGAGGTGCTGGAGCTTAGCTCGCATCCTGTTTTGATATTATATTGCATAAAAGCCTTGCTGGAGTGTAACTCGCACGAGATTTGATTTATTTATGCATAAAGCCGTGCTGGAGTGTAACTCGCATGAGATTTGATTTACTTGAGCAATTATTCGTGCTAGAGCTTGCTCGCACAAAGTTTTATATGGTTTTATAATTCATTTGAATGTCGTACTGGAGTTTTTCTCATACGAGATTTTCACTGAGTTTTTATGCATATCCGTACTAGAGCATTACTCGTACGTGGATTTTACTTAAATTTATAATCAGTTTAAGTCGTACTGGAGCACTGCTCGTACGCAAATTTTACTGACTTTTATGAAACCATGCTAGAGCTTCGCTCGCACGGGGTTTTCAGATATCATGAATATGGATGGAGCCATGCTAGAGCTTCGCTCGCACAAGGATTTATATTACATGCATATAGCCGTGTTGGAGCCTCCTGATATGCTCACACGTGCATACTGAGACAGAGATGATATGGGTGGATAAGACTTATTGCAGGCACCCCTGATTGAGCTTGGGTTCACGGAGTACGTTGTACCGTGTATATCACACGGAGTACGTTGTATCGTGGGGATTGTTGGAGTGGAGTGGCATTAGCCACGAGGCAGCAAGCCTTGCCCTCGCAATCTTGGTGTTATACTGTTCTGGCGGGTAAGACGACCCACCTCCCATTTCAGGTGTGATACCCCGCACACTAGGTACCGTGTTGCCAGGGATCACTAGGATATGGCCATAGTCCTCGATGTTACTGATAGTCACCTACATGTCTCACATGATATAACTTGTGGTCTGATAGACCAGGGTAGACCCGAGGGAGGGGTCAGGCCTCCAATTTCACGATTTTATGATATGTGACCCTGAAAGAAGGGTGGTTTTATAACCGAAGTTTTATAAAGAAATTTAATGAATTGTTTTATGAGTTTGGATTTGAATTATGAGACGATTAACCCCTTCGGGTGATTTTATAATGCGTTTTTAATGAAATGATTTGAATGCAGTAGCATGATGATGTTTTCCATGCTTTTATTTCAAATTCATGATTTGTCATACATGACATGAAAGACTACATGATCTTGTTTTAATTCATGCTAAGTATGATTTAATGATGTCACATGAAATGCCTTTGATGCATGAATTACATGATTTTTATATGCATAAATAGTTTTGAATAAACTATGTCATTGATGTATGAACGATTTTGTGCTTGAGTTTTAATGAAAAGAAATGGATTTAAGGGCATGGCATTATGAGCATGTAGATAGTGGAGCTATCTACTTACTTGCATAATTGCCTTACTGAGCCTGTGGTTTTCTCACCCCCTTATTTTCCCATCCTTTCAGAGCACTCGCAATAGTTATTGAGCGGCTGAGGACTTGCAATCTTGGTATCCGCTGCTTCCCATCGAGAGTTAGGTATACACATTTATATAGTTTGTATCTAAATATGTAATGCACAATACTGTAAACGGATATGATGTCGGGGATGTAGGGTTATAAATACCATTGTGTATGAATTTAATCAAAGTCAAAAGATAGTAAACTCTGATATATGAATGTGATTATGGAAATGGAATGGTAAATAGTGTGAGGTGACTAACACCGATTCATAGCCCAACTGTTTGTAGGATGGTCACGATGAGAGAAAGATAAGAATTAAATAATAAATCAAAAAGTGAAAAATTTACTCTGATTTTTAGGTAATTTTGATCGTGATAGGTTTAATGGTATCAGTGCTTGAGTTGGCCTGATAGGAATCGGTGTTAGTGGTTAAGAAAGTTTACATCCCCATGTACTATTCATTTTTTAGATACAATTATGTATATTGAGATGGAAGTGCATCTAAGAATTTGGTTTTGAAAGCAAGAATAGACTCATTAACTGATAGCCACTATGACAGAGGCGAGTACATGAGCTCGAGGCCGTAGAGGTAGGCCTGAGAGTTGTACTGAGTTGCCACATGAGACTCGAGATGAGATTGATATGGAGCTTGATAATGAGTATGCCCCACAGAGTCCGACAGAGAGATCAGACAGAGTCTGATAGAGAGATCGGACAGTATTGAGACACGCTTCGCGAGGTTGGAGCGGAGTGTGGAGAACATTTTGCGAGCTAATTGCTCAGTGTATGTATGGGATTTGAGGGCGAGTGGAAGCATTGGTGAAGTCCGCTCAACCCATCTTAAGAGTTAGACATCCATAATGGACTTGAAAAATAATCCCAGATGTATTCCAGTGACAGAATATCCTGGATATTGTTTAAAGGAAATTACAGATGATATTCGTTACTTTGACCCAGAGGAACTGGTTGATTAATGAGTATGAAACTCAGTTTATATACCTGCACAAATATGACTCGAACATTATGAACAGTGAGAGTCGAAATGTCTGAAAGTTCATGGAAGGGCTCTAATTGTCGATTAGAGTCCGATTGGCCATTAGATATCACTACCTATGCAGAGGCAGTGCGCAGACTACAGTTTTGTGGATAAGATTATGAGTTGCACGCCTCTGAGATTGGAAAAGGTAGTAAGGGCCGAAATAGAGACAAAAAAAAGAATAGAGAATGACATAGATGTCAGAACGGGAAAAAGGTAGTTTAGTAAAAGATTAGAACTGATAAGTCACAGGGGTAAGATGATTAGTAAGACCCCAGTGTATCCAAATACAAATTTTTTAGGGGTATTGTGATTTGAGGACCCCGACCTGCTACGAAGCAGTGTAGCAATGTGAACAGTGTAGAATATGTGGTAGTTACCACAGAAATAAGATGTTGGACAAGGGCGAGTGTATGTCTTGGACCAGGACACTACTGATGTTTCATCTAATGTGGTGGAAGATACCACACTGGTTGTGAATAATGAAGTAATTATTTTAATTAATCCTGGTGCCACGCATTTATTCAGACCGCCTTCAGTTGCTTATAAGCTAGTGAAAGATGTGAAGTCTGTACCCTTAGGCAAGAAGTGATGGTTAGCTAATTTTCACTAACTGAATATGGGTATAGAGATTGTAAGTTGAAAATAGGGGTGAAAACATCACTAAAAAGTGTATTGTAAGTCTGACAAGTAATGAAAGAGTTTGTTATAAGTGATAATGAAAGGAGATAAGCTTTGAGATGTGATAGATCTTGCATACAAGATATATAGGAATAAGAGGCATATGCAAGCTAAGGATATCTTGATATGCAAAGTAAGGATTAAGCGATATGTAGTGACTATGAATTGTGACCACATGGACTGATATGTAAAGTAATTGTGGTCAAATCTGAGGGTTAATAAAAGTATTTCAAAATACTTCCCTGCTTGAAGATTTGACAGTGTCGAGAAGCGCACATATAACCTATAAATTGAAATCGACAGTCGTAATATGTACATTTAAAATTTGGGTACCTTTACTGATACGATAAAGAAATATAGAATTCGATTAATCATGAAGGTTTAAAAAAATTAAAATTTTATAAAAGCCGTTAATTTAAGAAAAAGGAAATGACATGGGTTAGTATCTTGAACGAAAGTGATTACGAAATGACGTTATACGTTTATGCGTACATAGGTCAAGAACATGGATGATTGAAATATTGAGTAGAATATTGAGTAGAACTCAACTACGCTGAGATATTTAAACCTTACCTGGACCGATTGGTTATCATCTTTAGCGATGATATTTCGATGTATTCGAAGTCCAAGGAAGAGCATGAGTAGCAATTAGAAACTGTTTTACAGACGAGGTGTTAAGAGTTTCTCGAAATTGGCTGCTCAGTTGACACATCTTGTTCGAAAAAGATTGCTTACGAGTAGGATGATAAGTATGAAAATAACTTCAGTGAGTTTTGATATATTGAAGTAATGGACTGACCACCGTAAGTATTCTCACCATGACTAATAGCTCAAGAGGTTCCAGTGTGTATGGATACCTCAAAATAAGGATTGGGATGTGTATTGATGTAAACTGGGAAGATAGTCATTTATGGATCTAGATAGTTCAAGGACCATGAGAGAAACTATCTGACCCATGATTTAGAATTAGCAACCGTAGTGTTTACACTGAAAGTATGGTGCCACCACTTAAATGGTAAGAAACTTCGGGTATGCACTGATCGTAAAAGCCCCGAGTATCTGTTTTCACAGAAAGAGTAGAATATGAGATAACCAAGAGGGTTAGAGCTTCAAGGATTATGATTGTGATCATTGTACCACCCAAGAAAGGCTAATGTAATGGCTGATGTCTTGAGAAGAAAAAGCCTAGGGATGGTATTACATATGATGGTCAGGGAACGTGAGCTGCTAGAGCAGTGGTGAGCCTCAGTAGTGATGTGATCCCTTCTGATGATGACAGTGATTGTGTGACAGCTAGCCTGAGGTTAGAACCAGATTTGTGTGACCGAATATGCCAGGCTTAGTGTGATAATCGGGATGGTGTCGATAGTGTGGGTTAAATTCAGAAGGGTATAGTGACAGAGTTCACAGTGAGTGATGATGACTTACAGAGGTTCAGAGACAGTATAAGTGCTCCCCAGGACCACGGTTGATTAAATAGTGTTATTGTCAGAAGCTCACTCTTCGGGATATACAGTGCATCCGAGAAGTAATAAATATATCAGAATCTTTGAAAAAGGTATTAGTGGTCAGGTATGAAATGTGATATTGTAGAGATTATGGAGAAGTGTCTCATATGTCAGCATAGTAAGGTATAGTATGAGAAGTCTGCAAGATTATTGTAGCCTCTACTTATATCGACACGAAAATGGGAACAAGTTACCATGAATTTCGTGATGGGTCACAGAGGACCCGGATAAATCACGAGGTTATCTGGGTGGTAGTCGATAGATTGATTAAGTTTATCCACCTTCTGGCTATGGAAATCCCTAGATACTCTGAGTGTGAAGGCGGATTTATGTGTAAGAAAGATTGTGATACATTATGTAGCATTCCAGTGAGCATGGTATCAGATAGGGATTCTCGCTTCACTTCCCAAGTCTGGGAATATTTTTTAGGAAATTATGGGAACCCGATTGTGTGTTAGCACAGCTTTTCGTCCTCGGACAGATGGTCAGTTAGAGAGGACTGTACAAGTTCTGGAGGATGTGATGAGAGCATGTGCCATTGATTTTGATAAGCTCCTGGGATGACCAGTTGTTACTAATTGAATTCGCCAATAAAGACAGTTGTCACTTGAGTATCGGGATGACTTTATATGAGGCATAGTATGGCCATAGGGAGTTGTTTCCCCGACTTGGATAAGAAAAAGTGGGTGACAGATAGAGGGTTGTTTCCAAATTGGTAAGACAAACCTCTGAGGATGTTCAGTTGCTTTGTGAGAGATTAAGAACACCTCAGAGCAGACAGAAAAGACTATGCTGACAAGAAACAGAAAACCATTAAAATTCACCGAGGGTGAATTAGTATTGTTGGCAGTTATTTGTCATAAGGACAAAACGAGATTCGAAAAGAGATATTGGACAAGTGGGAGACAAGGCCTGTAGGTTGGCGTTACCACTTGAATAAACAGGCATCCACAATGTGTCCCATCTTTTAATGGTTCAGAAATACTATCCGGATCCAGCATAGGTGATCGGATATGAGCTTCAACAGCTTAGCTCAATAAAAGTATAACGTATGATTGAAAAATCGATTCAGGTATTAGACTGAAGGAGAAAGTGTTGAGGTTTGAGATGATCTCCCTAGTCAAGTCTGTTGGTAGTATTACACTCCGAAAAAAGTCACATGAGAATTAAAGTATAGGATACGTTGTTTATGGATCCATTTGACTTGGTTCTAATTTGGAGGACCAAATTTCTTAAGTGGGGGAGATTGTAAGACCCGAATGTTTTATCGTAAGAGCAAATGGAATGAATAGAAATTTTCGAGTGCATTTAAAAATGCAAAAGGATTGAAATGGTATTCCCGAACACGTGCAAGGGCAAAACGATCAAAAGACTAAAATTCGATATTAATCGAGACAAGAAAATTTAATTAAAAATATGGGATTGAGAAATCTTGATCAATAATGAAGAAATAATTAAATTTCGGGTTAAATTGATCAAGATATGAATTTATTGGAATAAATCAGAATTTTCGTATCGAAAAATAATCCTGAAAATAATCGAAAATTATACCGAAAAGGTAAAATCGGACTGATAAATTTATTTATGGATTAAATGAATAAAATATAATTTTTTAGATATTTTTGGAAATTTTATTATTATTTTATTGAATGAAATAATAAAAAAATTTAATTATAAATAAATAAAGTTAAAATAAAATAAAAAAACGAAATTGGAACATCTAAAATCGCGAAAACAGAAAGCAAAAGAGCGAAAAACCAAGCAGGAAACCGAGGGAACAGTTTCCCTCTCACCGGCGAGGCTTAGGGCCCGGCGAGGGTCGGCGAAGGTAGCCCAACCTCTGGCGAACCACCAGCGGCCGTGACGAGCCGTAGAAACCGCCAGAGCACGTCGAAAATGGAGGAGGAAGTCACGGGCGAGAAGCTTTGATTCGCCGGAGATGGCGTCGATTTGGTCCAAGCCGAGGCCCGATTATGGAAGCCCAGACGATGGTGGGTCGAACGGCGGTGGTAAGGCACCAGGAACCGGCCGAACTGCGTCGAAACGACCAAATGATGTCAAACCGGACTGATCCGCTAGATCGAACCGGACCAAACCGCTGGGCCGAACCGGTCTGAACCGAGTTGAACTGGACCGGACCGGTTCAGCCAAAAAGAGAAGGAAAAAAGGAAGAAAAAAGGAAAAATAAAAAAGAGAAAAAATTGGGAAAAATTTCAGTGATGCAATCGAGCTACGGGTAAGTCGGTAAGCAGTCGAATTAACCGATTTAAATTTTGAAATATTTAATTTAATTAATATTCGACTGGAAAGTTTTTTCAAAAAAATATAAAATTGTGTAGCTCGACAATTGGCATCAACCGAGAGCTCGAACAGCCTCGATTTGTGTACGATCATGGAATCTCGGGTAAGTAACCTTTATTTACGATAATTTGCATCGTTATGCGTATTAATGAATTACGGATTTAAATTCCTCATTTAATGAATTAAATTCTGGAAATTGAGATATATTGTCGTAAATAATTTATTAAGCTATCCGAGAATTTAAACGAGCCTCAATAATTACTGATGGGCCCAGTGAGCCCAATAGGCTTCGATAAAGTGTGGTAAACGGGCTTAAGGCCGATTAAGGCCCATTAGTTGCAATCGGGCCCAATATGGGTAAACGGGCCCAATGATTTAAATGAAGCCCAGAAAATATGAAATACAATTAAATTGTCTTGTATTTGACATGATGAATGTGTATCCGCAATTCCGGAGATTTGATTGGATTTGGAGCAAATCGGACTGCATGACGAGTCATCAGAGGAAAGGTCAAACTGTACAGAAAAATGAGGTAAGGGAATTGTGTGAGTAGCTAGAGGTATCTACGCGTATTTTAATAGCTTTTATGTACACTGAATATGTATGTATACATTGATATTGTATAATGATTCGAAAAATGGTTTGAATGATTTTAAGGATCGAAATAGGTGAAAAGACTATTTTACCCCTATTGAGGGAAGTTCACCTAAGGATGGTGAAAGCATGACATGCATGATTTAAGTACTTTTATGATTAAGGAATTTTCTTGGTTTTAATCAAAGTAAATTGATAGATTGATCAATAATTGTATAAGTTTCCCAAAATAACACTACGTAAGTGTTATTGGTATTTAAATGAAATTTCTTTGGAAAACTGCTAACTATCAAGTTTATATGAAAACAGATAGTGCCGACACGTAGTTCGCACTATATCTACGTTTGTGAATGTGCATAAATGTGCCGGAGCGGTTGCTCGCACTGACTTGTATGACATCATATGCATGAAATGTGCTAGAGCGGTTGCTCGCACTGATATTTTATGATTTGATATGCATGAGAGCTGCTGGAGCCTAGCTCGCACTCTGTTCTGACATGTTTTGACATGATTTGACACGTTTTGACTTGTTTTGACCTGATATGCATAAAAAGGTGCTGGAGCGATTGCTAATACTAGTTTTACTGATTTGATATGCATGAGAGGTGCTGGAGCTTAGCTCGCATCCTGTTTTGATATTATATTGCATAAAAGCGGTGCTGGAGTGTAAGTCGCATGAGATTTGATTTATTTATGCATAAAGCCATGCTGGAGTGTAACTCGCATGAGATTTGATTTATTTATGCATAAAGTCGTGCTGGAGTGTAACTCGCACGAGATTTGATTTACTTGAGCAATTATTTGTGCTAGAGCTTGCTCACACAAAGTTTTATATGGTTTTATAATTCATTTGAATGTCGTACTGGAGTTTTTCTCGTACGAGGTTTTCACTGAGTTTTTATGCATATCCGTACTAGAGCATTGGTCGTACGTGGATTTTACTTGAATTTATAATCAGTTTAAGTCGTACTGGAGCGTTGCTCGTACGTAGATTTTTCTGATTTTTATGAAACCGTGCTAGAGCTTCGCTCGCACGAGGTTTTCAGATATCATGAATATGCATGGAGCCATGCTAGAGCTTCGCTCGCACAGGGATTTATATTACATGCATATAGCTGTGTTGGAGCCTCCTGTAGACTGTGTGTCACAGTGAGATGATATGCTCACATGTGCATACTAAGACAGAGATGATATGGGTGGATAAGACCTATTACAGGCACCCATGATTGAGCTTGGGTTCACGGAGTACGTTGTACTGTGTATATCACATGGAGTACGCTGTACCGTGGGGATTGTTGAAGTGGAGTGGCATTAGCCACGAGGCAGCAAGCCTTGCCACCGCAATCCTGGTGTTATGTTGTTCTAGCGGGTAGGATGACCCACCTCCCGTTTCAGGTGTGATACCCTGCACACTAGGTACCGTGTTGCCAGGGATCACTAAGATATGGCCATAGTCCTCGATGTTACTGATAGTCACCTACATGTCTCACATGATATAACTTATGGTCTGATAGACTAGGGTAGACCCAAAGGAGGGGTCGGGCCCCCGATTTCATGATTTTATGATATGTGACTCTGAAAGAAGGGTGGTTTTATAACCGAAGTTTTATAAAGAAATTTAATGAATTGTTTTATGAGTTTGGATTTGATTTATGAGACGCTTAACCCCTTCGGGTGATTTTATACTGCATTTTTAATGAAATGATTTGAATGCAGTAGCATGATGATGTTTTCCATGCTTTTATTTCAAATTCATGATTTGTCATACATGACATGAAAGACTACATGATCTTGTTTTAATTCATGCTAAGTATGATTTAGTGATGTCACATGAAATGCCTTTGATGCATGAATTACATAATTTTTATATGCACAAATAGTTTTGAATAAACTATGTCATTGATGTATGAACGATTTTGTGCTTGAGTTTTAATGAAAAGAAATGGATTTAAGGGCATGGCATTATGAGCATGTAGATAGTGGAGCTATCTACTTACTTGCATAATTGCCTTACTGAGCGTGTGGTTTTCTCACCCCCTTATTTTTCCATCTTTTCAGAGCACTCGCAATAGTTATTGAGCGGCTGAGGACTTGCAATCTTAGTATCCGTTGCTTCACATCGAGAGTTAGGTATTCACATTTGTATAGTTTGTATCTAAATATGTAATGCACTGTACTGTAAACGGATATGATGTCGGGGATGTAGGGTTATAAATACCATTGTGTATGAATTTAATCAAAGTCAAAAGATAGTAAACTCTGATATATGAATGTGATTATGGAAATGGAATGGTAAATAGTGTGAGGTGACTAACACCGAATCATAGCCCAACTGTTTGTAGGATGGTCACGATGAGAGAAAGATAAGATTTAAATAATAAATGAAAAAGTGAAAAATTTACTCTGATTTTTAGGTAATTTGGGTCATGACACAGATCAATCTCTCATTCAAAGCAGATCGATCTTGAAGAGGTTTTGGGTAGAATAGGTCGATCTCATGTAAGGGCCAGATCAATCTCCTTAAGGTTTTATGTAAGCATATCGATCTGATGTTTATGGGCAGATCGATCTCCTAAGCTTGGAAGGTCGGTTCCTGAATGTAAAAAGGCAAGCAGATCGATCCCCCACCATTGGCAAATCGATCTCTAAGAGCCATTCTATAAATATAAGGCTCTGCAACCTTTGTTTTCCCTAGAAACATCAACCTTTCCGAAAGCAAAGTTAAACCTAACCTTTCAACACTAGAAAACTTCATCTTTCAAGTAGTTTTGAGTGAGATTCAGTTCAGCAAAGTTACTCCTAGCAAAGAGGAGAACAACATACTTGGAAACAAGAAGTTGGAATCAAAGATTGAAGAAGTAAGGTGAATTTTACCAATTTTGGTGAAAATGAGGGAAGTTTAAGCTAGGTAAGATTCAATACACCACTTTGATATATGTTAATCTAGGTGTATTGGTGAGTGAATTGGTGGTAGTTTAAATTGTTGAAAATAAATGAATCATGAAAAATATCCATGACCTAGCTATTATTGTGAGATTGAGAAAATGATGAGGAAATTGAGTAAACATGGGTTAAATGATGAAATAAGCATGTATGGAAGATTGTAAGGTAGTTTTATGAGACACATAAATTGGAATAGATGAGAAATGAGTATAGGTATATGGAATATGGAATGTATGGTAAAATATCATAAGGGGAGAAAGTGATGGGATTGAGGCTTTGAGAGGAGTTAAAAGCATTAATTTGGAGTCATAAAAGTGAAAACAAGTATATTAAGGTATACTGACGTGGAAAATTTTTAATAGCTTCCAAGTTGATATTGGAAACTGAATCGGACTGTGAGGTTTAGCAGCACCGAGGAAGTGAGGTCACGTGACGTGATCCGAGGTAAGGGAATTTCGTAAGTAGCTAGAGATAGCTACACGTATTTCGAATAGAATTTCGATACTATATTCTATATGAATTCCCGTGAATAGACATGTTGTGATAGGGCCTGAGGAAATAAATTGTGATTTTATCCAAAAATAGGATAAAAAGCCTTAGAAGCATGTTTGTGACTAATCTTCATACTTGTATGATAGAATGGCTAATCTTTTCATTTATATGTGAAAACATCATATTTGAGTGCCTATTTGATTTACTTAGGTGAATTATGATTTGAATCAGCCATCTATCGGGGTTGTGTGTAAACCCTTAGTGCTAAAGAGTACTCGCACAATATTTTATGAGATATGCATCACATAGTACTTGAGTGTATTCTCGTACTAAATTTTAAATGCGATTTTATACATGATAGAGTACTGGGAGCATTGATCGTACTCAGTTTTCATTGATTATTGCATTGTAGAGTATTGGAAGCTGCGCTCATAGTCAGTTTTACATGATAGAGTATTGGGAGCTTAGCACGTACTCAGTTTTCATTATTAATGCATTATAGAGTATTAGAAGCATTAGTCATACTCGATCTTTACATGACATAGTGATGGGAGCTTTGCTCGCACTAGATTTATATCATTTGTGTTATGGTCGTGCTAGGAGTTTAGTCGCACGTATTGGATTTTGAAAGAAAGCATGAAACAGCCATGTTGGGAGCCTGTGCTTATTGTGTGTCGCATTGATTATATGCTCGCACGTGTAATATTTTGAGATATGACCGACAACAATCAATAATAGAACCCATAGTATGAGGACTAAGACTTATGGCAAGCATCCCGACTATCAGGTATATCCAAGGTATGAGGACTAAGACTCATGACGAGCATCCCGACCTTGAGATTGGGTCTATGGAGTATTGTGTACTGTGTATGTCACATGAAGTATGTTATACCGTGAGTACACGATATGAGTGAGTTGTGAACTGACTGTAAGGATTTGACCCACCTCCCGTTACATCAATTGTGAGACCTCGCACATCGAGTACTATGTAGTCTGGTATCACGAAAAATGATTTATGATCATAATCTCGGAACATGTAGTCGCTAATCTCCTTTCATGCAATGTAAATTGATATTTCTTGAATGAATTATCACATGGTTTTATAACTTAAACATGTGAATTTGTGACTTGTGAAAGGGTAACCTGAGGGATGGTTGAGGCCCAGATTTCCATGTTTTTAAACATGATGATATGCCATATTATTTTGATTTCACTTAATGGCATGAGAAATGTGATTTATATAAAATTACATGAGAAATGCAATGTTTTGCATAAACTGCTGAGGTTGTTAAACTAGCATAACGATTTATATCTATATGTTTATATTGCATAAATGTTTCAAGCAAGATGCATACTTTGATATGAGTCGATAAGGAAATGATTTCCAGGCATGAGCATTGTATTTTGTAGATAGTGTGGTTATCCACTTGCTTGCTTGATTTCCTTACTGAGTTGTGAGCTCACCCCCTTTTTATTTCCCCTCTCTATAGAGCGTTCACAGTAGTTGAGCACGGGTGAGAACTAGTAGACTTGATCTGCTGCATATCCATCTTACACAAGGTATACACAAGTTGAAACATTTTGTACTGAACAATGTAAAAGCAGAGTTATGTAAACGAATGTACGGTCGGGGATGTATATGTATCAGTATTTGTATTAATGTATAAGAGTTTACATTATAGAAAAGAATATTGACTTGTATACATGTTATGAATGAATATGGTTGAGGTGAATAATATCGAATCACAGCCCAACGGTTTGGTGTTGAGCGATGATAGAAGGAGAGGTAAGTAAAATGCAAAAAATTTGTGGTGATATGGTAGGTCATGGGAGGGGAGGTCGTGACAGTAGAAACCCTAGACAGTCACGGAGATCAGAAGTTTCTGAGTTTAGCTGGATATTATCGACGGTTTGTGGAGGGATTCTAGAGATTAGCTGCTCCATTGACACAGATGATAAATGTGAAAAGAGTTTTCAGGAGTTGAAGAGGAGATTAACCACAGCTCCGATTCTCACCATTCCTACTAGCTCAAGAGGGTTTTTTGTATATACAGATGCTTCGTACCAAGGACTGGGTTGTGTACTGATGTAGGATGGGAAGGTAGTCACCTATGGATCTAGACAGCTGAAGGATCTTGAGAGGAACTACCCGACCAACGATCTAGAGTTAGCGGCTGTGGTATTTGCCTTGAAAATATGGCACCATTATCTTCATGGTGAGAAATTTCAAGTATTTACTGACCACAAGAGCCTTAAGTATCCGTTCTAACAAAAGGAGTTGAACATGAGACAAAGGAGGTGGCTTGAGCTTCTAAAGGACTATGATTGTGAGATCTTGTACCATCCGGGCAAGGCGAATGTAGTAGTCGATGCACTAAGAAGGAAGCACCTCAAGATGGTATCATATATAATGATCAGGGAATACGAGCTGTTGGAACAGTTCGCGAGCCTCAGTTTTGATATGACCTCGTCGGATACTAATAGTGGTTTTATGGTAGCTAGCCTGCGGTAGGAACTGGATGTGGTAGATCATATCCGGTAGGCTCAACAGATTGATCAACAGTGCAGGGATATTATTGGGCAGATACAAAGGGGTACAGAGACTGATTTTAAGTTGAGTTCAGATGGTTTGCTAAGGTTTAGGGGTAGGATATGTGTTCCCAATGATCCAGAGATCAAGAGGTTGATTTTATCAAAGGCTCACTCAACGAAGTATACACTGCATCCGGGAAGTAACAAGATGTATCAGAACCTTTGGAGAGTGTATTGGTGGTCAGGGATAAAGAAAGATGTGGCGAAATATGTGGCAAAGTGTCTCGTCTGTCAGCAGGTGAAGGTAGAGCATCAGAAGCCTACAAGGCTATTCCAACCTCTACCTATACCAACTTAGAAATAGGAGCATGTCACTATGAACTTCGTGATGGGTTTACCCAGGACCCATAGGAATCACGATGCGATTTGGGTGATAGTGGACAGATTGATGAAGTCGGCACACTTCCTAGCTATGAGAGCCACTAATACTCTCAATACTCTGGCGAAATTGTATGTGCGCGAAATAGTGAGGTTGCATGGTGTTCCAGTGAGCATTGTTTCTGATCGAAAAGCCCGCTTCACTTTCTACTTTTGGGAATATTTTCAGGAAGCGATGGGGGACCCAATTGAGTTTTAGCACAACGTTCCATCCTCAAACAGATGGTCAGTCAGAGAGGACTATATAGACCCTGAAGGACATGTTGAGAGCGTGTGTATTGGATTTTGGAGGCTCTTGGGATGACCATTTACCACTCGTAGATTTTGCCTATAATAAGAGTTATCATTCGAGTATCAGGATGGCACCGTATGAGGTTTTGTATGGTCGTAGATGCGGTTCCTCTATTGGATGGGAAGAGGTAGGTGTGAGACCTGAGAATTTTTGTGCACATCTAATTATGTAATATGGACATGAAGTGTAATTAATTTAGCTAAATGTGATGTACTCATATATTGAGGTGATAAGGAATGAAATTTCTAAGTGATAAATGAGTATTGAATGAGAAGTAGTCAGTAGAGTAAATTATGGCAATTATGTAATGAGATTTTATGTCAAGAGTACAACCATAGTGTGAAACTATGAGGCCAGATCAATCTTGGAGAAGAGGGGATCGATCTGGTAAGCCAAAGTGACAGGGAATGGAAAAGTTAAACGAGCAGATCGATCTCCTTTTGATTCTGCCTTAAAGGGATCAATCTCCTACAAGAGCAGATCGATCTCCAAATGTTTCTATAAAATACATATCGATCTCCTCACAAGGAGCAGATCGATCTCCTCAAGTTTATGAGATCGATCTTGCCCCACGACAGATCGATCTAGTAGGCATAAAAAATGTCCAAAACATTCCTAAATTCAAAGGCAGATCGATCTCCTACAGGAGCAGATCGATCTCCTACCTTCTGCCTATATAAAGACTCCTGAGTTTTTCCTGCATTTCATCTTCTCTCTCTTCAAAAAATTGAATCCCTAGCTTTCTCTCTCTTCCAAAACACCTATTTTTGTTCCAATCAGAGGTTGTGGCAAGAAGGAAAGTTGTTCCCCAATCAAAAGGAGAATAACATACTTAGAAATCGAAGGACGATTTGAGCTGAGGCATGAATTGAGCACTCCACAAGTTTTGGGTAAATTTCTAAGCTTGAATCTTTGATTTGGAAATTGATTTATGCGATTGTAGCTGTAAATGTTGGGATGAGTAGACTAAAAATGATTATGGTTGATAGAATTATTGAGATAGTATGAGATTTGGTTAGTGAAGTTATTGTTATTTTTAGAGTGTAGTGAAGGTACTTAAGAAATTTTGAGAATAAGAGTAAATATGCTCGGTATTGAGATTAGAGACAATGTGATGATGTATTAATGATAGTTTTACATCATTTGGACAGCCTAGGATTTCCTGAGAGGAATGCAAGGCTAGTCTGTCATTTGAGGGAAACGATTGCACTATACAAGGTGCAACGAGGTAAGAGAAAACTTAAACTCATTTATGTATGTGATTTGTGATGATAATTGGAGCCTGAAATGTTTTGAGAAGCAAGCATGTTTTTATGAGTTGTGATTGAGTTATTGCACATGATTTTATAGCCAGTAGGGCCTCAATTTTTACGAGTTTGTAAACAAAGTGTGAAATTGTTTTACGAACCGTTTGAGCTTAAAAAATGAAAAGGGATTTAGGCTCTACGTTAAGGCATACTGAGATTTGAGAAATGTTTACGTGGTTTTTTCGTTTGAGCTCGGTTTTGACATGTTTTGTGATGAGTACAAAGAGGTTTTTAAACGAGTTTTATAGGAAAACCATTATGAGCTTCATGTGAAGGCAAAACAGTTTTAAATGATAATGGCTATTACTGAGACTTAGGCGTGTCATGTGAAAACACATCGGGCCTTGCTCTGATAGCATGTAAGTCTGGGCCTTACTCTGGTAGCATGTAAGTCCGATATTCCTCCGCTTTGGTAGCGAGAGCTGCCTCCGTTCTAGTAACGCAAGATGACCCAGCTCTGGTAGCATTGGGTGGCCTTGTTGTGGTAGCATGTAAGTTTGGGCCTTGCTTTGGTAGCATGTATGATCTATAGTGTGCATGAGGAAAGGCCTTACTCTGGTAGCATGTAAGCTCGGGCCTTCTTCTGGTAACACGTAGGACCAATATACCATGTGCACGACCATATTGTCGACATTCCCTCTTTTGAGGATGCCTGGGATGCGCACCCAGAGGAGATTATTTTGATGTGCCATGAAAAATGTTTTTATCTGAGTTTGATTTGCCTAGTCTCCATTTTACACATGAGATTGTGTTCTGTGGCTGTGCCGCGTGCATTATTACTGAGGTGATTTCTATCACGTTTTTATGAGAAAAGCCATTATCGCATCATGTGTTTCTATATGCTTGTGACTATGGTTTTTATATTAAGCTATTTACTCTCATGTTTCTATATAAGCTTTGAGAAATGAGAAGATGTGATGTTTTAATGATTTCATGCTACATTTTCTACTGAGTTTATTTGAGTTTCACTTACAAAACAAAATGATTGTGCTGTGCAAATCACTATTTCATTAACGAGTCCCTTACCCCCTTACTGAGCGATTTAGAAGGTCACCTTATTTTTTATATCCCCCATATTTCTTCAAGTGAATAGAGTTTTCCTCCGACGTACGGTGTAGTGGCTAGTGGAGGACTTGAGCTCCAAGCTGTATATTGTATTTTGAGGTATATTTTAATATTTCATGTACCCAGACTAAAGTTGTAATTACAACCACTTTATGAACAATGGTGTATGGGATGTATTAGGATTAATTAACTCTAAATTGAGAAATGTGTATGGTGTGATATATATATATAATTATTAGATGATGAGATCCTGAGGTGAAAGTGCTATAGTTTATGTATGATGATGCATGACATTATACAAGACTGCACCTAGAATTGTGTATTAATGGAAATAAGTCTTAAATTTACCATGTTTTTCGTATTTTCGGGGCATCACAGAGTTTTATTTGGTATCAGAGCTTAGGGTGTTTAGTACTGTCAGTGTCGGTTAAGTGAAATAGAACACATCCCAAGTGTTTGTATAAGTCTGGTCATGAACTGAAACTGAGGATTGAAATTTCAATCAAGTTTGATATGTATGCACAGGAAACGTATTGAGATTAAAAATGAGTGGACGAAAGGTCGCTCGAGGAGGCAGGCAGAGCCACCTTCGCCACCTACCCCACAATCAGAGAGTCCTAACTCTTGAATTAACAGTGTTGAGCAAGATGTACAATAGGGTTTTAAGCAGATGGCAATGCTATTCGCGCAACATTTTGTAGTTAATACCTCGGGTACCACTCCTACACCATCATAAGGACCTCTTGTGCCCCCAGTACAGATGGACTTAGTGCCTCTCGCCACTCAGTCTGATGACAGAAATATGATTCGATTGAGGGACTTTTTGAAAATGAATCCACCTGCATTTAAGGGGAGAAAGGATCTCGTGGAGGTTGAGGAGTGGCTAACTGAGTTGAGAGTCATATATGACTATTTGGGGTGCACGGATGCTAAGAGGGTCAGTATGGGAGCTTATTTGTTGAAAGGGAGAGCTCAAGATTGGTAGGATGCTACCCAGAGTATTCTGATGTCCCGCCAAGGTGTGATTAGCTGGGACGAGTTTCAGAAGGCCTTTAGAGCCCAATATGTACCATGAGCTGCCTAGAAAAGGATGCAAGCTGAATTTTTGAATATGGTACAAGGCGATATGACTGTGGATGATTATGAGAGTCGATTCACCACTCTATTGAAATATGATCTAGAGACCTTTAAAGATGAAGAGCTCTGCACTGAGAGATTCGTGTATGGACTCAAGGCCATCATTAGAGATCGATTGATAGGGTTGTGTATTACTGAGTTTGGAGATGCTCTGAGATGAGCATAAGAGATTGAGAGGGGAATCGAAATGGTACAATCCCAGAATGAGCTCAAAGCAATGACTATGGATAAGGGCAAGAGGCCAGCGATTTTTCAAACAGATATTTGGAGTGGTTCCTTCAAAAGAGGAAGGATTGAGGCATAGAAGGGCAGATTGGAGAGAACCAGAGCTTATCCCATCATTAGTGTACCCCTCGCAATGTCAGGCCTGAGATAAGAGTTTGTAGAGACTGTGGCCTACCATATGGGGGAAGTTGTACTTGGTTGATCCGTGGATGTTTTAGATGTGGAGATATGAGTCACACAGTAAAAAACTACCCTCAACCTCAGAGACCACATGCTCAGGAGCCTACCAGACAGCAGCCTCAGAGAGTGAATCCCCCAAGACGGGCCATTGTTGTAAAGAAAGGAAAGAAGCCAGTCACAGTGGGACGTGTGTTTGGTCTGGATAAGGAAATAACAAACACTTCTGCAAAAACTATAAGAGGTATACTCTCTGTTTGTAATCATAAGGCTCATGTGTTGATTGATCTAGGATCCATGCATTCATTTATTTTTGAGAACTTTGCATGTAGCTTAAATTTGAAGTTTGAACCTTTAGAGTATATCCTACATGTAAATACCCATATGCGTGAGTCCAAGAGAACGGATATGATATGTAGCGGATGTGAAATAAAGGTAGGAGATAGAGTAATGCTAGCAAATCTAATGATGTTAAATATACATAGGTTTGATGTAATTTTGGGAATGGATTGGCTGGCAACGAATCAAGTGAGTTTAGACTGCTACACTAAGATTATAACATTCTCCTACCTGAACCTTATAGTGTACGTTTGAAATACAAAGGAAATAAATGTGTGGAATTTTGTAAGCAATTTGAAATGTATAATGTTACCTTTTGAGAGTATTATATTTGCTTTTAATGTGAAGGTTATGAAACGCTCATTTCAGATGATAACTGGGAACATCCGAGGATTGAGGATATATCTATGATATGTGAATTTTCGGATGTCTTCCCAGATGAGTTGCCTGGTTTACCACCAGAGAGAGTGCTGGAGTTTACCATTGATTTGGTACCAGATACTCAGCCTATTTCTAGACCTCTGTATAGGATGGCGTTAGTGGAACTAGAAGAATTGAAGAAACAACTACAAGAGTTATTGAATCACGGGTTTATCAGACCCGGTGTCTTATCGTGGGAAGCACCAGTGTTATTTGTAAGGAAGAAAGATGGTAGTCTCAGATTATACATAGACTATCAACTATTGAATAAAGCCACGGTGAAGAATAAATATCCATTGCCCAGGATTGATGATCTACTTGATCAACTGAGAGAGGCCTCAGTCTTCTCAAAAATTGATTTAAGATTAGGCTATCACCAATTGAGGATTAAGGAAGATTGGGCCATTATGAATTTCTAGTGATGCCCTTTGGATTGACGAACACCCCTCCAGCCTCTATGAGATTAATGAATGAGGTGTTCAGAGACTATCTAGATAAGTTTATAATAGTCTTTATTGATGATATCTTGGTGTACTCTTGGTCTTATGAGGAACACGCACAGCACTTGTGGTTAGTACTTCATATACTCTGAGATAAGCAATTATATGGAAAGCTTAGTAAGTGTGAGTTTTGGCTAGATCAGATAGGTTTCCTTGGCCATATAGTTTCAGAGGAAGGAGTATTAGTTGATCCAATTAAAATGGAGGTTATGCTTAATTGGGAAATACTGAGGATAGTTACAAAGGTATGAAGTTTTCTTGGTTTGGCAGGGTATTACAGAAGATTTGTTGAAGGATGCACAAGGAGACTCCGTTCATATGGACTGATCAATGTAAGCTCAATTTTCAAGAATTAAAGAGGAGATTAATAGTGGCACCTGTGTTGACTATCCCTGAGAGATTAGGAGGATTTTCAGTGTATAATGATGCTTCCCATCAAGGATTGGGGTGTGTGCTCATGCAGTAAGGAAGAGTGGTCGCCTATGGATCGCGACAGTTGAAAGATCATGAGCGAAATTACCCCACGCATGATTTGGAATTAGCCGTTGTGGTATTTGCATTGAAGATCTGGCGGCACTACTTATACGAGGAAAGATTCCAGATCTTCACTAACCATAAGAGTTTGAGGTATCTGTTTGATCAGAAAGAGTTAAATATGAGACAAAGGAGATGGATGGAACTCTTTAAGGATTATGACTGCGAGATTCTATACCATCTAGGGAAGGCGAACATAGTTGCTGATGCCCTGAGCAGGAAGAGTATGATATCTGCTACAATGATCAGGGAATGGGATTTATTGGAGCAGTTCGTCGAACTCTCGATCAGAGTTAAAGAGATAGAGACTGAATTTTTTGCTAGCCTGCGAATAGAGGCCAGGATCATGGATCGGATTAGAATTAGGCAGCGTGATGATCAAAGGTTAATTGATATGGTTAACTAAGCTGAGCAGACTTGGCATGTCAGGACCCGTTCTCAATCCATGACTTTAACCAAAATCACTACAAATTTTTTGCATTTTTAACTTACCTTTCCTCTCTTCAATGGTTGGGCTGTGATTCGATGTCAGAATTCTCGCTTACCACATTATCCATTATCATACATACATGTCAATATACTGTTACTGACTGTAACTGCTTTTATAATACATGTGAGATTACATAAAATCTAACACAATTACATTCCCCATTATATATATCGTATACATCACTGTGCTGTTTCTATGTTTAGATATATAACCGTACAAAGTCTGTATACCTGGCGATTGATAGGAACTAGCAGTGGACTCAGGAATACTATCCCTCGATAGCTCTCGCTCTACTGATGCTCTGTAGAGAGATGAAAAGAAAGGGGGGTGAGCATACAACGCGCTCAGTAAGGAAATCAAGCGAGCAAGTAGATATCTACACTATCTACTCAAAATAATGCTATGCCTTGAAAACATTATTTCCTTTACTCACTTTAAAAGCATGTCTTTAAATATATATATATATATGTATACTTGTACAAATTAAATCCCATGTACAAAAATCATGCTTTCTTTCTCAAATGTAGGCATGTAGTGCAAAACAATGCATCTTTATATAAATCATGCCTTTATGTAAATCATGCCATGTATATTTAAATCACAATAAATATGGCATTTAAATCATTCACATCACAAAATCGGAGTCCGACCTATCCCTCAGGTCTGTCCGCAATTTAAATTAGTCAATCAATGTGATATATCATGTGAGACTCTGTGGTTAAATGCAAATAGTATCCTGGATTATGATCATATCTGACATGTGATCCGAAGCAACACAGCACTCGGTGTGCGGGGCATCACTGCTGCAATGGGAGGGTGGTCAGTCCATTACAACCGTCAGCTATACAACAACACACGGTACAGCGTACTCCCATTCCCCGAGCACAGTACAAAGTACACCAGTGGACCCTACATCACATTCGGGGTGTCTGTCATAGGTCTTAGCCCTCAAACCATGGAATATCATACCACATCTCTAATACCCTCATGCAACTATCCTCTCACATAATGTGACACTCAGTCACACAAGGATGCGGGCATGGGTTTGTAACATGTATTATATATCACATACAGTGCACGCCTTTGAGTGCGACTCACAGTCAACACTCTGCTCAAACACTGTTTCACATCACAAACTCAACTCTAGTGCGAGTAAACCTATAGCAACTACGTCAATGCATAGTTCATGTATTAAATCAAGTACGAGCAATAGCTCCAGTACCATGCTATGCATAATATCATCAAATCAAGTACGAGCAATAGCTCCAGTACCATGCTATGCATAATATCATCAAATCAAGTACGAGTAATAGCTCCAGTACTATGTCATGTATAAACCATGAAGAATCGAGTACGAGCAATGCTCCAGTACTATGTCATGTATCTTATGTAAAACTCGAGTACGAGCTAATCGCTCCAACACTCTCTCATGCATATATCATATAAAACTGAGTACGAGTAAGAACTCCAGTACTCTATCATGCATGTCATGGAAATCTAGTGTGAATCAAAATCCAGCACTAATGTATGTGGAAAATATATGAAATCCCGTGCGAGCTGTGCTCTAGCACGATTCATTCTCACATAATATGATAGATGGCTCTTTAAAAAGGGATGGTTTACAAAATGTTAAAATCAGCACTATAAAGTGTGCTTAAGTCACATCAACCTTAAAATCATTAGCTCATCTATTTATTTTCATGCTAAACAACAGTTAAACACTCACAATAGTAGTTTCCATGCTTTTTGTAACTTTTCACAAAAGTTGACTTTTTAACTAACTAGAAGCAAAATCGTAATTTGTCACTATCGGGTCGCAATAATTATTATTCACTTTCTCTGACCCTCAGAGTTTTTAAGTGAATGTAAAACAGACAAAAATACGTGCAGGTATCTCTAACTACTCACAAAAGTCCCTTACCTAGAATCACTTGAGAAATTTCACTTTCTCTGCACTGCTCGTTTCAGCAGTCCGATTTGCTTCTCCAATACTCTCTGGAGCTGTATATAACCATTTATCATGTTAATTATACTTTTCTTACTGTATTTCATATTAAATACAGTCTATTTCCCTTAATAGGCCTTAGTAATCCTTAATGGGCCTAACTATGTCTTAAGCCCATTTTCATTTTACTATTCATTTTCGCCGGGCCTATTGGGCTTGTGGGGCCCACCAACTCTTATTGGGCTTGTCCTAGACCCATCACATCACATTGGGCCTAAAATATTTAGGCTTAGCCCATTGGGCCTCTCGGCCACATGCTATGGCCGAGAGCTACCCATGCCATCGGTTACACCATGGCATGTCATCCATGCCTATTTGTCTAGCCAATTCACTTAGGCATTTTCACAAACACTTGGTTGGAAACTTTCCTTAACATCATATAGTTCATTTAGGCATTTTATCAAACACCTTGATTGCCAACTAATTACATGTATTAATTAATCCAATTGATTAATTCTAATTACACCATAATTATTAACACATGTACATTAATCCATTTATGCCTTAAAATCATATGGACATAAATCAATGTCTCACCACTCACTCTCGGCCTAACCAACATCATAGTGATTTAATATGTTTCAATGCTTAAAACATATATCAATATACTTAAAATCATTCATACATTAACATATATGAAATTGAAAACTAGAAAATATACCAATTGTTGTGTTCACCCTTTAGCTGAATCTTTGAAGGCTCTCGGTTTGCATTCTATGGCTCCTTGATAGCCAATTCCAACATATGTCACTCTCCTTTCAATTTGGAACAACTTCCATGAAGGATGCAAGTTCCAAATATGCCTAATTCCTAGTGATTTCTGGTGAGAGAAAGCTTGGATAATATGTTTTAATGGTTTCTTCTTCTAGCCGAATTTGGTGTGATGAAGATGCCAATGGTGTGGCTGAATTTATAAGCCATATACTTAGCTATTAAGCTTTACTTTCCAGCCATTAAGCTTAACTTTCTAAGCCTTAGCCATGAGTCACCTTATGAGTCATGGTTAGCTTTAACTATGGTTAGATATTTATTTCATGGGCTTTCCATTTGGGCTTCTCGGTTTGGACTTTCTTAATGGGCTTTCGGGCTGACATTTTTACTATGTCTCGGGCCTTTAATTGTCTCAATATTTAGCTAATCAATTGGCCCAACAATTCGGTCTAAAGGACCTAAGAATTTCGATATACGTTTAGTATACCTTAGTGGGCTTTAAAATTTTCACCTTAGGCCCATTACTTTTTTAACCATTAAATTTAATCCAAAATCATTCCGAATAAATTTTCCTTACTTCCGGGGATGATTATCTTGTATTCTGGCCAAGAATATTTTTCCCCAAATTTTTCTCCACACTTAGGTTAATTTTTAACCATGATTAGTCAACTATGGTAAAAGTCTGTTTTCTTAACTATAGTTGACTTTTTCCTTAACCATTGACCTAGTTGACTTTTTCTCAAAATTTTGAAAGTGTCTTATCTTATGTCTTACACTCTCATCATTATGTTTCAACCGTTCCCGATGGATAATTTCACCCGAAACACCTTATCTCGCCAAAAAGGTCCATTTTACCATTTTTAGCTTTTACTCTCGTTTTCTATGTTCGGGACTAAATCAAGCTGAATTTCCTTCATGAGCTCTCTATACTTTCTCATTTTAAGTTCTTATTTTCAGTCAGGATGATTTAGATTCACTCGGTTTAGCCTGTGACGCTTATAGTCCACATTAGGCTTTTTATGTAGCTTTTGAGTGTTAAATCATTTCACTAACACTTTAAGTCTAGTAAATACTCTTCTTATGATTCAACTATACTAACAGAGTGTTCATACACATAAGAATCATAAGGTACAAGCTACAAAAAATCTGGGTCTGACATCGCAGTCGGATCTTATAGTCAGTGAGGATGGATTGTTGAGATTTAAAGGATGAATTTATGTACCGGATGATGATACCTTGAAGAAACAGATACTGAGAGAATCCCACTGCTCGCGATACACCATACACCCAAGGAGTACTAAGATGTACCGAGATTTGAGAAAGGTGTACTGGTGGAGTGGCATGAAGCGAGACGTGGCAGATTATGTGGCCAGATGTTTAGTGTGCCAGCAAGTGAAAGCTGAGCACCAGAAGCCTAGAGGATTATTACAGCATTTACCTGTGCCTACATAGAAATGAGAGCATGTCACCATGGACTTTATTATGGGTTTACCAAGGACCCGAAGATGTCATGATGCTATATGGATCATAGTGGATAGACTGACAAGAAGTGCCCACTTCCTTGCCATCAATAGCACAGATACTGTGGATGCCCTAGCTGAGTTATATGTCAGTGAGATAGCTAGATTACATAAGGCTCTAGTGTGTATTACTTCTGACAGAGATTCCCGATTTACCTTCAGATTTTGGACCCATTTTCAAGAGTCCATGGGATCTCGATTGAGTTTTAGTACAGCCTATCATCCTCGGACAGATGGTCAGTCAGAGAGGACTACTAAGACCTTGGAGGATATGTTAAGGGCATGTACGATGGATTTTAAGGGATCATGGGATGATCACCTACCCTTAGCTGAGTTTGCGTACAATAATAGCTATCATGCGAGTATTGGAATGCCACATTTTGAGGCTCTATATGGTAGGAGGTGTAGATCCCCTGTAGATTGGGAAGAAGTGGGTGACATAGAGATAAATGCTCCTGAGCTTGTTGAATAGGCTGTACAGAATGTGAAACTCATATGTGAGAGATTGTGGGCTGCACAGAGTAGATAAAAAAGCTACACGGATGTGCGTAGACGGCCACTCGAGTTTGATGTTGGTGATGCTGTGTTTCTGAAGATATCATCGAGTAAAGGTATCATAAGATTTGGAAAAAAAGGGAGATTGAGTCCTCGATACATTGGACCATTCGAGATTCTTGAGAAAGTGGGAGAGGTAGCCTACAGGTTGGCATTACCCCTACAAATATCTGGAATACACAACATCTTCCATGTATCTATGTTGAGGAAGTACCACCCAGACCCTTATCATGTCATAGAGTATGAAGAGATGGACAGACAAAAAGACATGAGCTACATTAAAGAACCCGCCTGAATCCTGATAGGAAAGAGAAGGTGTTTCTGACTAAAAGCATCCCATTAGTGAAAGTTCTATGGAAGCACCACTCAATGGAAGAGGCAATATGGGAATTGGAAAGCCTCATGAAGGAGAAGTACCCCCATCTGTTTGACGAGTCGAGTTGAATTTGGAGGACCAAATTATTTAAAGGTGGGGAGGATGTGAGACCTAAGAATTTTTGTGCACATCTAATTATGTAATGTGGACATGAAGTGTAATTAATTTAGCTAAATGTGATGTACTCATATATTGAGGTGATAAGGAATGAAATGTCTAAGTGATAAATGAGTATTGAATGAGAAGTAGTCAGTGGAGTAAATTATGGCAATTATATATTGAGATTTCATGTCAAGAGTACAACCATAGTGTGAAACTATGAGGCCAGATCAATCTTGGAGAAGAGGGGATCGATCTGGTAAGCCAAAGTGACAGGGAATGGAAAAGTTAAATGAGCAGATCGATCTCCAATGGAGGCAGATCAATCTCCTTATGATTCTGCCTTAAAGGGATCGATCTCCTATAAAAGCAGATCGATCTCTAAATGTTTATGTAAAATGCAAATCGATCTCCTAACAAGGAGCAGATCGATCTCCTCAGGTTTATGAGATCGATCTTGCCCCACGACAGATCGATCTGGTAGGCATAAAAAGTGCCCAAAACGTTCCCAAATTCAAAGGCAGATCGATCTCCTACCTTCCACCTATATAAGGACCCTTGAGTTTTTCCTCCATTTCATCTTCTCTCTCTTCAGAATAATGAATCCCTAGCTTTCTCTCTCCTCTAAAATGCCTATTTTTGTTTGAATCAGAGGTTATGGCAAGAAGGAAAGTTATTCTCCATCAAAAGGAGAACAACATACTTGGAAATCAAAGGTCGATTTGAGCTGAGGCGTGAATTGAGCACTCCACAAGTTTTGGGTAAATTTCTAAGCTTGAATCTTTGATTTGGAAATAGATTTATGCGATTGTGGTTGTAGATGTTAGGATGAGTAGACTAAAAATGATTACGGTTGATAGAATTATTGAGATAGTATGAGATTTGATTGGTGAAGTTATTGTGATTTTTAGAGTGTAGTGAAGGTGCTTGAGAAATTTTGAGAATGTGAGCAAATATGCTCAGTGTTGAGATTAGAGATAATGTGATGATGTATTGATGATGTTTTTACATCGTTTGGACAGCCCGAGAGTTCGTGAGAGGAATGCAAGGCTAGTATGTCATTTGGGGGAAACGATTGTACTCTACGAGGTGCAATGAGGTAAGGAAAAACTTAAACTCATTTGTGTATGTGATTTGTGATGATAATTGCAGCATGAAATGTTTTGAGAAACAAACATTTTTTATGAGTTGTGATTGAGTTATTGCACATGGTTTTACAGCCGGTTGGGGCCCAATTTTTATGAGTTTGTAAACAAAGTGTGAAATTGTTTTACAAACCATTTGAGCTTAAGAAGTGAAAAGGGATTTAGGCTCTACGTTAAGGCGTATTGATATTTGAGAAATGTGTGCATGGTTTTGTCGGTTTGAGCTCGGTTTCGACATGTTTTCTGATAGGTACAAAGAGGTTTTTAAACGAGTTTTATGAGAAAAACCATTATGAGCTTCACGTGAAAGCAAAATGGTTTTATATGATAATGGCTATTATTGAAACTTAGGCGTGTCATGTGAAAACACATTAGGCCTTGCTCTGGTAGCATGTAAGTCTGGGCCTTGCTTTGGAAGCATGTAAGTCTGATATTCCTCTGCTTTGGTAGCGAGAGATGCCTCCGTTCTGGTAATGCAAGATGACCCTAGCTTTGGTAGCGCTGGGTGGCCTTGCTATGGTAGCATGTAAGTTCGGACCTTGCTTTGGTATCATGTAAGACTGATAGTGTGCATGAGGAGAGGCCTTGCTCTGGTAGCATGTAAGCCCGGGCCTTATTCTAGTAACACGTAAGACCAATATACCATGTGCACGACTATATTATTGACGTTCCCTCTTTTGAGGATGCCTTGGATGCACACCCAGAGGAGATTATTTTGATGTGCCATGACAGATGTTTTTGTCTGAGTTTTATTTGCCTAGTCTCCGTTTTACACATGAGATTCTATTTTGTGGCTGTGCCGCGTGCATTATTACTGAGGTGATTTCTATCACGTTTTTATGAGAAAAGCCATTATCGCATCCTGTGTTTCTATATGCTTGTGGCTATGGTTTTTATATTAAGCCATTTACTCTCTTGTTTCTATATGAGCTTTGAGAAATGAGAAGATATGATGTTTTAATGATTTCATGCTACGTTTTCTACTAAGTTTATTTGATTTTCACTTGCAAAAACAAAATGATTATGCTGTGCAAATCATTATTTCATTAATGAGTCCCTTACCCCCTTACTAAGCGATTTAGAAGGTCACCCTATTTTTTATATCCCCCAGATTTCTTCAAGTGAAGAGAGTTTTCCTCCGACGTACGGAGTAGTCGCTAGTGGAGGACTTGAGCTCCAGGCTGTATATTGTATTTTGTGATATATTTTAATATTTCATGTACCCAAACTAAAGTTGTAATTGTAGACACTTTATGAACAATGGTGTATGGGATGTATTAGGATTAATTAACTCTAAATTGAGAAATGTGTATGGTGTGATATATATAATTATTAGATGATGAGATCCTGAGGTGAAAGTGTTATAATTTATGTATGATGATGCATGACACTGTACAGGAATGCACTTAGAATTGTGTATTAATGAAAATAAGTCTTAAATTTACCCTATTTTTTGCATTTTCGGGCAATCACAGTAGGTGATCGACAGATATTGGCTCCTCATTTAGTGAGATGAGCCTCTGAGGATGCCCAATTAATTTGTGAGAGGTTACAAACAGCTCGGAGCAGACAAAAGAGCTATGCTGACAAGAGATGGAGACCATTGGAGTTTACAATGGGTGAATCAGTATTTTTATGAGTTTCTCCTTCCAAGGGTATAACGAGGTTCGAAAATAAAAGGAAGTTAAGTCCTCATTACATTAGACCCTTTGAAATACTTGATAGAGTGGGAGATAAGGCCTACATGCTAGCATTGCCACCTGAGCTAGCGGGCGTTCATAACGTCTTCCACATCTCTATGTTACAAAAGTACCACCCGGACCCGGCACATATAATTAGATATGAACCATTGGAGCTCATAGCATGTCGTATGTTAAGAAGCCGATTCGGATATTGGGTAGGAAGGAGAAGGTGTTAAGATCGAAGATGATTCCCCTAGTGAAAGTTCTTTGGCAGCATCACACTGCGGAGAAAGCTACATCGGAGTTAGAGAATTTGATACGGGAGAAGTACCTCGAGTTATTCACCAACTAATTAGTTCCAATTTGGAGGACCAAATTTCCTTAGTGGGGGAGATTATGTAAGACCCATTTTCGGTGATGTATTCCTTATGATTCATATGATGTAATACATTTTCATATGTTAAATTGAATCATAAGAAGAGATTTTGGATTGAATGAAGTTGCAAAGAGAATGAATGAATGAACATCCATGAAACCATGTAAAGGTTAAATAAGGACTAAAGTGGCCACAGACTAAACGAATGGAACTCAAACGACCAGACTGAATATAAAGACTTAAAAACACGAAATGATAATGCAAGGAATTGCGAATTCTAAGTACCTTTTATGATTCCAAGCAATACACACAAGTCACATTGTATGTGAATCATAAAACATGAACCTTTCCATGCTCTAAGTGGGATTAGAATGCAAAATGAGTATTTGGAGTAATGAAATATGAGTTTACCTTTGAAAAATCTGGGAAAAATGCAGCAGGAATGCTCCAGATGAAAGCCAAATCGATCTCTTATTCAAAGCAGATCGATCTTTCATTCAGGTAATTGACCCTATATAATCATAAGGCACTGATCTATCCCTTCCTAGGTGCAGATCGATCTCCATTTAGTTCGCCAAGAGCAAATCGATCTCCCTATAAGCAGATCGATCTCCATTTGCTCATGCCTAGCAAGGATCGGTCCCTTTCCAAAGAGTAGATCGATCTCTCCCTATGAAACAGATCGATCTCCAGTTGCTTCTACCTAGCAAAGATCGATCTCTCCCTAAAGAGCATATCAATCTCTCCCTCACAAACTAAATATTTCAATAGCTCAACCAAGGGAAGATCGATCTCTTACCCTAGGAGATCGATCTCACCACCCATGCTCTATAAAAAGTCGATGGCCAAACCACCTTCTTCAGCAAATCAACACATTCCTCCATTTTTACCCAAAAGACCAAGCTTTTTCATTCTAGAATACACCTCTTTCCAAAAAGATTTGAGAAAAAGCTATTTGAGCAAAGTTGTTCATTTTGAGAAAGAGAACAACATAGTTTAGAATCAAATCTTAACTTGTTGGATTGAAGGAGCAAAAAGGGCTTCCAATTTTGGACAAGAGGAAAGTTAAGCTAGGTGAGTTTCCAATACACCAACTCTAAGTATGTTTATCTAGATGTTGTTAGGAGTTGATTGGTGTATGTATTATTGGTTGAAACTACCTAGAATGTGATGAATCAAGCATGATCTAGAATGGGTTTAGTGTGAGAAAATAAGATATGGTTGATTAGATGATAAATGGATTATACTAAGGTGTTAGTAATGTTATATGCATGATTTGGAGATGATTAAGTGAAATCAATTTATGGGATTGGTCAAAGTGATGAAATGTGCATACTTGATGTTTGTAAAAATGCATGAATGAATGGAAGAGTTAAGGTTAGAGCAATACAAACTAAGTGCTTGATTAGATAACTAAGAAAGTTTGCTAAACCAAATTGGACTAAGAATGGCGTGATGGATGTTCAACCACCATGCCATGGCCGAATATGATTATAGGCCAAACTTGAATTCAATCTACTCGATAAGGAAAATAGACTTAGAATTCGATCCAATGAGTGAAAATGAGCCTAAGGAGCTCAATAGGTCTAGGTGAAATGATCGGTGTAATTGAAACCAACTTAAGAAAGGAATTAGGCTCAAAAAGATATATTGACTAGGATCAAGTCAAAATACGAGTTATTTGTAATTAACTCATGTGATAAATGAATGTTTGCAGCTCTCGAGGATATATCCGAAGCAAATTGAGCCCAATCATGAAAAGCGGGAAAGGAAGAAGGAGTTGTTTCACAGAGAATTTAGGTAAGGGAATTGTGTTGGCCCCTAGAGGTATTTGTACACGTTTTCGACACATAAAGGTTTTCTAGAATGTTTGTGGATCATAGGAAAGGAATTAAATGTTTGAAGGGCAAAGAAGAGATGGATTTAGGAAAAGTTCTTGAAAAACAAGAATCATGATATTTTGAATCTTTTTACTAACCTTTTTAGCATGTGGATTGGTAGGTTGGCTAGCATTTAAATGCTTTGCAAGAAAATAGTTTGATTTGGTTTTAATAACCATATATTGCGAACAAATTGGCCACCTACATGAGTTTTGTGGAAACAAAGCGTGCTAGAGTGTTGCTCGTATGAGATTTGATTTGTTCTTACATGCATGGGTGCTAGAGCCTAGCTCACACTAGGTTTCACATGGATTTTACAATATAGTGTTGGAGCATAGCTCACACTATAGTTTTACATGCATGAGTGCTGGAGCCTAGCTCGTACTAATTTTCACATGGGTTTTGACATTGTGCTGGAGCGTTGTTCACACTAGATGTCTACTATATACTTTTTGTCGTGCTGGAGACAACTCGCACGTGGTTTTACGACATGCTGGGAGCCATGCTAGGAGCTTCTTGTAGGCTATGTGCCACGCTGATTAAATAGGCTCGCATGTGCGTATTGAGATGTGGCAGGATATGTTGTGATGATATGGGTCCACGGAGTATGTTGTACCGTGCATATAGCATGGAGTACGTTGTACCATGTATGGATATTATATATATACTGTCTTCAGATGATGGATATTTTGCTATGGATTGGCGGGTTGGATGTGACCTACCTCCCATGTGGAAGCAGATAAAGGTGATACCCCGCACACTAGGATTTGTGTAACCTGGGATCATAGAGGATATGGCCATAGTCCTAGTTATTTCCCTTTTTATTATTTACCTATCTCTCTTGTCACTTGATTTATGATAAATCCATGTTTTTAAATTGATTTGTAGGTCAGGACAGTCCAAGGGAGGGGCTGAATCTTGACGAATGGTAGATTTTGTGATGATTTGTGTTGAGCAAGAAATGCTTTTAAGTGCACCTCCCATGATGATTTTCCATGCTTTAATTACTACTTGTGGATATGATTTTCCATGCTTTGTTTAAGAATTGTGCACTGATTTGAATAGCATGAATTGCTTTATACATCATGAACACATGCATGAAATGATGTTTTGGGGTATGACAAGTAAATGCTTGGTTTTATGCAGGGCATCACGATCACGTAAATAGTACAGTTATCTACCTGCTCGCTTGATTGTCTTACTGAGCGTGTGGTTTGCTCACCCCCTTATTTTCCCCCTCTACAAAGCACTTTGAGTAGATAAAGAGCGATTAAGGATTGGATTTTGGTGTCTGTTGCATCTTCATCCCACAAGGTATACACATTTGTATAGTTTTTATATCTAGACATGCCAATGCACAGTAATATTTTGAATGTAATTTTTGGGGATGTAAAGAATTGTAAACACATGTAAACAACAACTCTGATTTAGAAATACAAGTTTTTACGTTTAAATGAATTGTAATTTGAAATGGTTTGGTTGGATGAGATTGACACTGATACACAGCCTAATTATTGGTGGTGTAGCTGTTCACGATCAAGTAAAGGTGAAGAACAAACAATAAGAAATTGATTAAATAATAAATGAGAAAATTGAAAAATTTGTAGTGGATTTTCGATGGATTGAGGGTCGTGACATGATAATTCTATTTTTAATAGGATTATTTGTGTTTAATTTCTTAATTAATTATTTTATTAATAATCCCCTTTATTTAATTAAAATTCTTTAATATGCAGATAAATTAAATCCGGATGAAATTCAGTCGTTTCAGTCGAAATTGGGCTGAAAACAGGCTAAAGGAGACTGGACCACTTCCAATTTGCAGACCAAGTCACCAGTCATCTAGACACGCATGATGCCAGGTGCCCGCATTTTATTCACTCCGAAACAATAAGATCGACGGACACCGTGCCAACCCTCTAGAAGACACATGTCGGGCCATATGGCACAGCCAATTAGACAAAAAGACGAGTGACATGGAAATATCTACTCTACAGCAAATTAAAGGAAGACAAGTAGCCAAACAATGCCAACTCATCTAGGATGAAAAAATTACCTTTGTACCCCTAAGTGTGTATATAAATAGAATATGATGGCAATTGAAAAAAAATTAAGTAGAAGTAGCCTAAGGTAGGAGTAGTGTAGAGTAATTTAGGAGTAGTTTTTAGAGTAATTTAGGGTAGATTTAGTTTTTAAAGTTCCTTTTATTTTTCCTTGTAAGCTTTCCGATTAGAGTTTTTAGCCATTCTACTGTTCATGTCAACTTTCAATTTACTTGATTTTATGAAAAGCTTTATTTCTTTTTCTTCTTCGTTATTTCATTTCATTGTTTTACTTTTCATTATTTTTTTTATTGCTCATTGCTCGGGAAGTGAGAATGGCTGGTGACAGTAGCCACTTTTCACCAACCCTTCGCAGTGTTTTCTTTACTTATTGAAGCTTTAACTTCATTCCTTTTAATTCCTGGTTTCGTTATTCTCCTGCAATGATATTCTTTTCTTTTCTTTGAACTTTACCTCTTCACGCGATTAAACCACACTGTTATGTGTTGCTGGATTCTTTTAAACCGTGACTGGAGGAGAGGAGTTGGCTGGTTGTGGTGCAGATGTCAATATGTCTTTTTCCATGGTACAACTCCTATCCATTTTTACTACTGTCCATCTCGATTTTTGCATTTACAGTGTGATAGTGTGTCGGCTGTTGAAGCTAGTTTGATTACTGCTTACGCATTTAATTGTGCAGTTGATTTTCTTTTATTTGTTGAATAGAGGCTATCCATTTCCTACAATTTTTTTTTTTTTTTGGTTTGGTTGTTTCATTTTTCCTGCACCAATCGATTTTCATTTATTGTAATTTTTTCTTTTTCTCTGTTTTATGGACCAGCTACTGTTCAATTTTTACTACTTTAGGTTCCTGTTCGACAACAATTCCTCTTAAAACTCTAGTTTCATTTACGGCTTCAATTTATTTTTGTTCCAGACCTGGAGAGGAGCTCGTTGCCATGATGCTAAACGACTGGACGTACTAATTGAGGTAGCAGCTAGATGGCGTCGTGGCAGCAAACAGGGACCATTTCCCACTCTGTTTGGCTTTGTTTCATTGTTAAAGTAATGTTCATTAAGTTGGTTTGCTGGTGTTAAGAGAGTTGCATGAGTGGAGGGCATGCGAAGCAGAGCGGCTGTGCAACGGGTGGTACAGTACAGGACGAGGTGACAGAAGCAGTATCGGTTACTGGACGCATGTTGCTGGGGTATAACAGACTGCTACTGTTAGGCACCGAACTGAAGCAGAGAACGTGTGTGCATGCCTAGCTACAGTGACCAGTACCTAGCTGGGCAGAGATGGCCGACTTCTGTACATGCTGAATGTGGCAACTAGAGCAAATGAGATGTCGCGGGTAGCACCTGGAGCATGGAGCAGCAGCACGGTAGGAGCAGAACCAGTAGAGCACCAAAAGCAGAAGCACTGAACCAAGAGCAGAAGCAGGAACGTGCATAGTACTATTTATGGGACCACTCGGCTTGCTTGTTTGGTTAAGGCCTTGTTTGGCCACATTTCCTTTGTTTAATTTAATGTTTATTGCATTTTTATTATTTTGATTGTTTTCATTAGTTGTTAATTTAGGATAGTTGTTAATTGATAATTGTAGGTTAAATCTAATGTTTTAGTTTGTCAATTTAATCTTTAGTTTTAATTTTTAGTTATTAGTTAATTTTATATTATATGTTTTAGGACTTAATTTTAGTTTAGTATTGTATGAGTTGCATTTAGGATTCACTTAGATTAAAATCATTTTATGCATTGTTTAATTTTCATTTTAAATTGAAAATCCAAAAATATTTATTTCTCATGCATTAGTTAGATTTTATTGTTAAGTTAGTAATTAGATATAATTAGGATTAATTTAGAATTAATATTTTAGACATTTAGACTTGTAGTTATTTTCTTTATTCTTCTAGGATTTTATTAAATTAGATTTTAGGTTAGTTTAATTTGCAATCTTTGTTAATTAGTTTAATTACATGCATATTTTATTTTTTAGGATGGTTTAATTTTAGTTTAAATAATTTTGTTTCTTATTTTCATATTTGCAATTTTAATTGCAT
Source organism: Firmiana major (assembly GCA_033439115.1). NCBI lineage: Eukaryota > Viridiplantae > Streptophyta > Magnoliopsida > Malvales > Malvaceae > Firmiana > Firmiana major. The sequence continues at coordinate 39,578,600 of CM065909.1, forward strand.
TAATTAATTTTAACTATTTTAATTTTCTTTTGTAGGTTATTTGCTTTTAATTACATGGAGCTTTGTTGTTGCTTTTAATTGCTTGGAGCACTGTAAGTAAATCCTAGCTCGGTTTTATTTAGTTTTTATTATTTTGTTTCCTAGTAATTTTAATTAGCCTTAGTAGACCACTCATTGAAACTTCATAATTTTTTAGGACATACTTAGGGTAAGATTAATCAGTAGTTAATTAGGATAATCAGCTTCTCTGTGAGACAATATTTCGAGACTCAAATCTCGTTATTACTTGTACGACCCTGCACTTGCGGACAATACGTTTAGATCGTACCAAGTTTTTGGCGCCATTACCAGGGAAGTCTTAACGAGCCAGTAATTGATATCGGTGAAATTATGCTTAGGTGTAATTCTAGCTTGTAAATATTTTGGTTGTAAATATTTAGATCCTTAGTTTAGTTAATTTTCTCTATCTCATAAAAAAATTTTGAAAAATTAAAAAACTAAAAAAAATTCTAAAGACTTTGTGATGTTTGCATGTGTAGAGCCAGGAGTTGTGATTGCTTTCCTTTAGATCCTGAAATTGAAAGAACACTTAGAAAAATTCGAAAGGATTCTAGGAAATTATTAGCTCCACAGCAAAACACGATGGCAAAAAATAATGGAATTAGGATCGTTGGAGATTATGCAGTGTCGACGATTAGAGGGTATTATACTGGCATTAGGCCACCAGCTGTCCAAGCGAACAACTTCAAAATTAAGCCTTCAATCCTCCAGATGATCCAGACTTCTCTGCAGTTCAGTGGACTTCCGCATGACGACCTACATGCTCACCTCGGGCAATTCTTGGACCTGTGCAACACCTTCAAGCACAATGGATTATCTGATGATGTGCTTAGGCTTTGATTATTCCCCTTCTCACTTAGGGATAGGGCGCGACACTGGTTAACCTCCTTACCTCCAGGATCCATTTCTACATAGGATGAGTTAGCCCATCAATTTCTAGCTAAGTTTTTCCCTCCCTCTAAAATGGTCGGACTTCGTAGTGAGATATCTTCCTTTGCCCAATTTGATTCGGAATCTCTTTACAAAGGATGGGAACGATATAAGGAGCTTCTTAGGAAGTGCCCTCATCATGGCCTATCTTTATGGCTGCAAGTCCAGACCTTCTACAACGGACTTACAAGCCAAAATAGGACCATTGTTGACGTTGCTGCGGGTGGAGCTTCAATGTGCAAAACAGAGGAGGAAGCTTACGAATTGTTAGACAAGATGGCGGCTAACAACTATTTATGGTCCTTGGAGTGGCAACTGCCTAAGAAGTCGACGGGTATCTATGAGCTTGACATGCTGTCTACCTTGACCTCTTAAATAGCTAACCTTACGAAGAAGGTAGAGTCACTCAGTACCCAGCATAATCCTTCTACCAGTCCTAATCATGTTTCTTCTGTCCAAAGTCCTTTTCTTTTCTGCAATCTGTGTAGTGGTACACACTCTATAGATAGGTGTCCGCTTAATTTAGAATCAATTCAGTACATTGCCCCCCTTCAGAAGCAACAGAACAACCCTTTTTCAAACACCTACAACCCAGGGTGGAGGAACCATCCTAATTTTTCTTGGAGCCAAAACCAAAGGCAATCTTCTCATTCTAGACCTGTAGAACCCCCTGGTTTTCAAGCTCCGCCAGTTCATGTACCACCACATCAGCAATTTCCATATCATCCATCCCCACCTCAATTTCAGCATCATCCACCTCACTTCCATCAACCACCACCACCACCACTTATACAGCCATAACATTAATTGGCACCAGCACCAGCAGCTGAGAAGAAGCCCTCGCTTAAGGAAATGTTCACGACTATCCTGCAAAACCAAGCTGCTTCAATTAAGAACTTAGAAGTTCAGGTTAGACAAATAGCAAATGCTCTTAGCCAACGTCCTCAAGGGACCCTTCCTAGTAACACTGAAGCTAACCCTGTTAGGCAAAGGGAGGGTAAAGAACATGTGAAATTCATCACCCTTAGGAGCGGAAAAGAGCTAGATGAGCCACAAGTTAAGTCCAATCTTGTTAAGCCCATAGTTGAAAAACCCATAGGTTCTAAAGAGGCAACTCAGAAAGAGCAGGAACATCAGGATCAGGCTGCAAAGGAATCCAAGTTAGGTGCTTCTTCATTTATACCTTCTTCTACTTCAGAGCCTTCCTCATCCTCTGATGCTACACATGTTACCACTACATCCCTTCCAGTTAGACCACCAGTACCTTTTCCTCAGAGGTTTCAAAATCAAAAACTTGATCAACAATTCGCCAAATTTCTTGAGGTTTTTAAAAAACTTCACATCAACATTCCTTTCGCAGATGCCTTAGAGCAAATGCCAAGTTATGTGAAGTTTTTGAAGGATATCCTCTTAAGGAAGAGAAGATTGGAAGAGTATGAGACGGTGGCCTTAACTGAGGAATGTAGTGCAATTATTCAGAGAAAATTACCCCCCAAGCTCAAAGATCCCGAAAGTTTTACCATACCATGCACTATTGGAAATTTATTTTTTGGTACAGCCTTGTGTGATTTAGGAGCCAGTATAAATCTAATGCCTTTCTCTATCTATCAGAAGTTAGGAATAGGGGATGCTAAGCCCACCACAGTGATCCTTCAGCTAGCTAATCAATCCATTAAATATCCGAAGGGGGTCATTAAGGATGTATTAGTAAAGGTGGACAAATTTATTTTTCTTGTAGATTTTATCGTGTTGGACATGGAAGAAGACAGGGAAGTCCCTATTATACTAGGCAGACCTTTCCTAGTGACTGGTAGAACCTTAATTGATGTACAAAAGGGGGAGTTAACAATGAGAGTCCAAGATCAGGAAGTGAAGTTTAATATTTTCAAACCTTTGAAGCTTCCTGATGACTCTCAAGAGTGTTTTAAGATGGAGATTGAGGAGGATATAAGGCTTGAGCATAAGAAATATGAAAGAAGGAAGAAAGTAGATAGAGCTCAGGAGGATTTAACTGTTAATATTTTGTCACCACTCTAGCTGATCCTCCTACTCTTCGCCCTACTATTGAGTGTTATGTTCTTTAGCTACATTTGAAGTGGATTTATTTTTCTTTTTCACTTTTTGTACAGTTCTTTTCTCTTTTCTGTTGTTTCTTCTTTGTTTATTTCGCAGATTTCTTTTCTAGTTTTATGTTTTCAATCAAGCTTCGGTTGTTCATCATCATTATCAGATAGGTGAGTACTGTCAAGCCTCAAAAACGCGGAAAATAGGGCAAATTGAAAAACTTTTTACTCATCAATTCACAATTAATGGTGCATTCCTGTGCAGTGTCATACATCATCATATTTATCATACCTCAGGATCACATCATTAGATAGTATATATCATAACATATACATTACTCAATCTCAAGTTAATTAATCCTAATACATCCCATACAATGTTATACATTAAGTGTCTATAATTACAATAATTGTCTGGGTACATGAAAAGATAAATGATACCTCAAAACACAATATATGGCCTGGAGCTCAAGTCCTCCACTAGCCACTACTCCGTACGTCGCAGGGAAACCTTTTTTCACTTGAAGAAATCTGGGGGGAAAGAAAACAGGGTGAGCTTCTAAATCGCTCAGTAAGGGGGTAAGGGACTCGTTATATAAACCATAATACACATCATAAAATATTTATTTGCACGTGAAACTTAGTATACTCATTTGAAAACCATAGCATGAAAGTTCTCAAAACAACATTCTCATATCTCAAAATCATGTGGAAACATGAAGTAAAAGGCTCAGTATAGAGCAGTAACAAGCATGTGAAAATAATGCGATAATGGCTTTCTCAATAAACGTGATAAAATCACTGTAATAATAATACACGTGGCGCAGCCACCAAACACACGTGGCATAGCCATAGATTTAGATTCGCACGTGGCACAGCCACAGAATAGGGTTTCACGTGGCAAAGGCCACCAAATATATGTGGTACAGCCACAGAATGGGGGATCTCACGTGGCAACAGCCACCAAATATACGTGGCACAGCCACAGAATAGGGGATCTCATGTGGCAACAGCCACCAAATATACATGGCACAGCCACATAATGGGGGATCTCACGTTACCAGAACGGAGAAGAATCGGGTTTACATGCTACCAGAGCAATGCCCGGTGTGTATTCAAAATTACACACCTAAGTCTTTATCAATAGCCATTATCATATAAAACTGGCTTGCCTTCAAGTAGAACTCATAGTGGTTTTTTTCTCATAAAACTCATTTAAAACCGTTTTATACTCAACACAAAACATATTAAAACCGAGTCCCAATCGGCAAAACACGCACACATTTCTCAAATCTCAATATTACCTTAACGTAGAGCCCAAATCATTTCTCACATAAACTCAACGGTTTATAAAGCGATTTCACACGTAGCTTATAAACTCATAAAAACATTGGGCTCCAACCGACTATAAAAATCGTGTGCATTCTCATCAAAACACAACACATCAAACATGCTTGTTTTATAAATCGCAAATCGTGCTATAATAGTTCACAAATCACATACACAAATGGTTTAGTTTCCCTTACCTCTTTGCACCTCGTATAGTGCAATTATTTCCCCCTTGTCACGGACTAGTCTCGTATTCCACTCTGAAACTCCCGAGCTATCCAAACGATGTTAAAACATCAATACTCATCATCACAGTAACGTCAATTCTCAAAATCGAGCATAATTGCTCATATCACCTCAAATCTCTCAATTCCCATGACTCTATCACAATCCACAATCTCATTCACAACATCTCAACATTCTACACTTCCCATGCCACAATATCTATGCTAATTCACCACATTGTCTAAATTTCCATTTATAGCTCAAGATTCCCAAAATTACCAAAATTGCTAAATATCATTATCACTCCAACTACATTGTAATTCCATCAATCTCTAATCATTTTCCAGCTACTTCAACACAATGCCAACAACCATTATCACCAAAATCATCTCAAATATCAAGATCGAGGTTTAAAAATTACCCAAAACTTGTAGAGAGCTTATCTCTTGCCTCGATTCAATCCGTCTTCCAATTTCCAAGTATGTTGTTCTCCCTTTGATGAGGAACAACTTTCTTTCTTGCCACAGCCTCTGATTTGGATGAAAATGGGTGCTTTGGATGAGTGAGAAAGCTAGGGCTCGGGTGAAAATGGGGTTTTGAAGAGAGAGAAAATGAAATTGCAGGAGAAAGCAAGGGTTCCTTATATAGACGAAGGGTAGGAGATCGATCTGGCTCTTGATGAGATCGATCTGCATTTAAATTTGGGGACGATTTGGGGTAATTTTATGCCTAGGAGATCGATCTGTCGAGGGGTGAGATCGATCTCTTTATGGCTTTATGAGATCGATCTGCTCCTGGAGGAGATCGATCTTCTCCCAAACAGAAACATTTGGAGATCGATCCCTTCCTCATAAGATCAATCTTCTCTCAAACAGAATCATAAGGAGATCGATCCTCTTCCATTGGAGATCAATCTGCTCACTTACTTTCCTCTTTCCTTGTCATTTTTAACTCACCAGATCGATCTCCCTTCTCTAAGATCGATCTGACCTCATAGTTTCACACTTAGGTTAAACACTTAACATGTAAATCTCCAAATATAATTTTCACAGTCTACTACTTGGATTAATTATCATTCATCACATATACATTTCACTTAGCTCAATAAATTACACTTCAAGTTCATATTACATAATTAAAATATGTCTAAAATTCTCAGATCTCACAAGTACTCTATTCTTGAGCTTCAATTCTTACACTGAGGACACTGTGCACTTTAAGTTTGGGGGAGGGGATATCACTTGAGCAATTTTGTGCAAAATTGAAAAAAACTTTCTGAAAATTCGAGCTTACACTGTTTGATTTTAGGATGATTTAGTGCTTAGCATATAGTTTTCCCATATCCCAATGATATGACCCCATGATTAAGTCTAACTGTGATTGAATGAGAAGCATGATTATGGGAAAAGCATGAAGTTGAGTTCTTGAATGGGTCTTGATTCTGATTATGATTTCCTCATCTTATGCACATGTCATGTCATGAATCTGTATATTTATTTAGAGAAAGCTTATGTGGACCTAGGATTGCATTTGTTCAGTTGATTTTGTGTATCATATTCTAGAATTTGTTTGATCTTGTCTCGAGGTGAAATATTAGATCACACTTAATTATGGAGATGATTTAGGCCATCTTTGGATCGTTAGAGCCTTTCTAGCCATCTCTGTACATATTTTACCCCTAGTCACCCATCTGGGCCAAATAAGCTTTTCTCTGTAAATACACCTGCATAAATTTCCTTTGCTTAAATACTTTGTACCTATCCTTTACCCCGAAAGCATCAAAAGTCATTGGGATATATTGTGAGCTTTGTACATATGGGTATTTGGTGATAGTGAAAGTTCATATATATATATATATATATATATATATATATATATAATAAATATGAGAAAAAATGAAAGAAAAAGAAAAGAAGAAAGATGAAAAATACAAAAATAAAATAAAATGTTTAGTGAAATAAATAAGTTTGGGGGAAATAAATTTGAGCTCTTACATTAAAGATCCTAGAAAGTAATGCATGTTAAGGGGTAATTAAACCTAAATCGACTTTATCATACCTTAGCCCCAGCCTTATATTACAAGTCTAATGAAGTCCTATTGATCTTTTGTTAAGTGTGACTACATTAGTGGAGAGAGAAGTGAAAAGCAAACTTATGGAAATGATCGCATGTCATTGACTTTGCATTCATTGTGTTTGCATAATCTGATCTAAGTAATGTACTGTGAAGTGACTTTGACATTTTCACACACACACGAGGAGTCCAATTTGGGTTAGGACTTATGATTGAATGATTCTGAATGTTGGACTTGTAATTGTGAATCTTTGAGATCATAGTTTGTACTTTTTCTTTGAGGATGATATTGGGGAAATTATTGCGTTTAGTACTTTTCATTCCTACATTTGTTTTGTTTTGCTTGAGGATAAGCAAAAGCACAAGTTTGGGGGTGAACTCCTCTCCACCAGTCACAAGGTCATTCTACTTTTGATCCTTGGTTTCATCTGGCTCATTTTATTTTTGGCCTTTGGTTTTATTCAGGTCATTCCACTTTTTGTCTTTGGTTTTATCCACATCATTTTGTTTCTGACCTTTGGTTTCGTCCATGTCCTTCTATTTTCAATCTTTGGTTTTGTCCGAATCATTTTGTAAGACCCGATTTTTATTGTAAGAGCAAAGGGAATGAATAAAAATTTTCGAATGCATTTTAAAAAAAAAAAGCAAAGGATTGAAAAGTAATTTTCGAACACGTTAAAGGGTAAAATGATCTTTTGACCAAAAGCCGGTATAAATTAGAGAAGAAAATTAAATTAAAAATATGAGATTGAGAAATCTTGATCAGTAACGAAGAAATAATTAAATTTCGAGTCGAATTGATCAAGATATGAATTTACTGGAATTAATCGAAATTTTCACTTGGGACAATATCCCGAAAATACGGAGAAAATATACCGAAAAAGAGGAAAAATAGATTAAATAAATTAATTATGGTAAAATGTAATATTTTAAGGAATAAAATGTGATTTTTTAGATATTTTAGGTATTTTATAATATTTTAATGATTATAATAATAATAAAATAAATTATAAATAATAATAAAAATTAAAAAAAAAGGAAACTGAATCTGAAAACACGCAAAGAGAGAGGAAAGCAAAACGCGAAGAAGCAAAGGAGAGGCCGAGAGCACCGGCGAGCCACCACCGGTGACCGAGGAGCCCCGATGACCACCAAAGAAGGTAGCCCACAACCGTCCGAACCTCCTGCCACTGACGACGCGCGCAGAAAACGCCAAAAATCGACTGATTGAGGGAGAAAGCCACGGGGGAAGAGAAGACGATTCCGACGATTCCACCGGCGATTGACCCCAGCCGACCCCAGCCGAGTGTTTCCCTGCCAGAGATGAGCTGAACGGCGCCAGCGAGGCGCTGGGAACCGACCGGACGACGCCTGAACGGCGAAAGGAAGCTTGAACTGGTACGGACCGATTCAGCAAGAAGTGAACCGGGCTGAACCGACCGGTCTGAACCAGGCTGAATCAGACCAAACCGGTTCAGCCAAGAAAGAGAGGAAAAATGGAGAAAAAGAGAAAAAGGAAAAAAGAGAAGAATTTTTGGGGATACACCGAACTTCGGATAACTCGGTAATAGGTCAAAAGTGATCGATTTGAATTTTGAAAATTTTATTTAAATTATATTTAATCAAAAATTAACCATGAATTAAATATAAAATTGTGCAGTTCGATGATAAATCATATACGTGAGATGATCAAACTTCGATTTACACACCATCGCAGAATCTCGGGTAAGTAAAGCTCATTTACGACAATTTATGTAATTATTCGCGTATTAAAGATTTATTTTACGAATTTCAGATTTAATTCCGCAATTAGTGAATTATATTGGGATTTTTGAATTAATTGTCATAAATGATATACGGGTTATCCAAAGAGTTTGAAACAAAGCCCAATGGGTATTGAGAGCCCAGTAAACCCGAAGAAGGGATTTAATAAGTAGAAATGGGCTGGAAATGGGTCAAGGCCCATTAAGGTGCGATCGGGCCCAATAAGAGTAAATTGGCCCAATTAGTTAAATCGACTGTAGTAAACGCGAGAATTATATTTATTGGGTTAAATTGACATGATAAATAATTATCTGCAGCCCCAGAGACTGGATTAGCAGCAAATCGGATTGGACAAGCCTCCGACAGTGGAATTTAGATGCCCGCTCGACGTGAATCGAGGTAAGGGAATTTTGTAAGCACTTAGAGATACCTGCGCGTATTTTTGGGGTTATTTACATTACGTAGAATTTCATAAGGTATCTAGAAATAGAATAATAATTTTTACAAAAATCGAGGTATATGTGAAAATTACGATTTTTCCCCTAGTTAGGAAAATTTCAAAAAAGGGTAGTAAGGCTATGAAATTGCATGATTTTCATGTTTTTGATATTCCTATGATTATATTGCTTTCATTTAAGCAAATTATGGATCGGTTGGTTGTTTACTTCATGTTTCGACATGAAAGGGCACGAATTAGGTGCCAGTTGTGATTTTTGATTTGTTTTAGTGAAATTGAGCAGCCTATCATGTTTTTTTATGAGTTTTAAATCGTACGTGGATTTTACTTGGTTTTATGCATCCGTACTAGAGCATTGCTCGAACGTGAATTTAAATTGGATTTATAATTATTGTAAGTCGTACTGGAGCGCTGCTCGTACGCAGATTTTATTGATTTTTATGAAACCATGCTGGAGCTTCACTTGCATGAGGGTTTTTCTGATATCATGAATATGAATGGAGCCGTGCTGGAGCTTTGCTCGCACAGGAATTTTATAACATGCATATGACCGTGCTAGAGCCTCCTGTAGACTGTGTGTCACGGTGAGAAGATATGCTCGCACGTGTAGATTGAGACATGGGTTGGTTATCGACATGGTTTGGAGTGGGATAAGACATATGGCAGGCATCCCCAGACTGTGATATTAGGTTCATGGAGTACGTTGTACCATGTATGTCACACGGAGTACGTTATACCATGTAGTTATGACTATTGTATTCACCTTACTTGATATTCTGGTGAGTAGGATTTGACCCACCTCCCGTTGCATTTGTGATACCCCGCACATCGGGATCCGTGTAGCTTGGGATCACAGGGACATAGTCCTCGATTGTTTCCATACAGTAACCTGCATGTCTCACATGATATATACTTGATTAGTCTTGTTAGACCAGGGTAGACCCGTAGGAGGGGTCGAGCCCCGATTTGTGGCGATTTTCATGAAAAGTGGTATTAAATGAGAAATTGATGGGTTTTATGAGGATATTAATGATTTTAAAGATGTGTTGAATCCCTCTGGGATTGTTTTAAAGAGTTTTACTGTACCGAGCATGAGAGGTTTTACATGAGATGTTTTTCATGTTTTACATGCCGATTCATGTTTTATGATATATGATATACTCATACATGGCATGGTTTTAATTGCCTCATGCTCGAGATATAAATGTTTTACATGTCATGCCTTTACCAGCAGTAGATAGCGTAGTTATCTACCTGCTTGCATTATTGCCTTACTGAGCAAGTTGCGCTCACCCTTTCATTTTCCACCCTACAGGGTACATTCAATAGAAGAGAGTGACACTAGTATTGCATTTCGGTTATCTGCTGCTTCCTATCAAGACCAGGTATACACATTCATATAATTTTTGTATCTGAACATATAGAGGCACAGTATTGTACACGGATGTAATATTGGGGATGTATTTAGTTAAAATAAATTGATATGTAAATGAAATATGGAAATAGATGTTAAGGTAAGTAACATGACAGAAGGGACTAACATCGACTCATAGCCCAACTGTTAGTAGTGAAACTGTTCACGACGGGTAAGGAAATGAAAAAGTGAAAAATTGAGCAGCCTATCATGTTTTTTTATGAGTTTTAAATCGTCCGTGTATTTTACTTGGTTTTATGCATCCGTACTAGAGCATTACTCGAACGTGAATTTAAATTTTATTTATAATTATTGTAAGTCGTACTGGAGTGCTGCTCGTACGCAGATTTCATTGATTTTTATGCAACCGTGCTGGAGCTTCACTCGCACGAGGATTTTTCTGATATCATGAATATGCATGGAGCCGTGCTGGAGCTTCGCTCGCACAGGAATTTTATAACATGCATATGACCATGCTGAAGCCTCCTGTAGACTGTGTGTCACAATGAGAAGATATGCTCGCATGTGTAGATTGAGACATGGGTTGGTTATCGACATGGTTTGGAGTGGGATAAGACCTATGGCAGGCATCCCCAGATTGTGATATTGGGTTTATGGAGTACGTTGTACCATGTATGTCACACGGAGTACGCTATACCATGTAGTCATAACTATTGTATTCACGTTACTTGGTATTCTGGTGAGTAGGATTTGACCCACCTCCTGTTGCAATTGTGATACCCCGCACACCGGGATCCGTGTAGCCTGGGATCACAGGAACATAGTCTCGATTGTTTCCATACAGTAACCTGCATGTCTCACATGATATATACTTGATTGGTCTTGTTAGACTAAGGTAGACCCGAATGAGGGGTCGAGCCTCGATTTGTGGCGATTTTCATGAAAAGTGGTATTAAATGAGAAATTGATGGGTTTTATGAGGATATTAATGATTTTAAAGATGTGTTGAATCCCTTTGGGATTTTTTTAAAGAGTTTTACTGTACCGAACATGAGAGGTTTTACATGAGATGTTTTTCATGTTTTACATGCTGATTCATGTTTTACGATATATGATATACTCATACATGGCATGGTTTTAATTGCCTCATGCTCGAGATATAAATGTTTTACATGTCATGCCTTTACCAGCATGTAGATAGCGTAGTTATATACCTGCTTGCATTATTGCCTTACTAAGCAAGTTGCGCTCACCCTTTCATTTTACACCCTACAGGGTACATTCAGTAGAAGAGAGTGACACTAGTATTGCATTTCGGTTATCCGCTGCTTCCTATCAAGACCAGGTATACACATTCATATAATTTTTGTATCTGAACATATAAAGGCACAGTATTGTACACGGATGTAATATTGGGGATGTATTTAGTTAAAATAAATTGATATGTAAATGAAATATGGAAAATAGATGTTAAGGTAAGTAACATGACAGGAGGGACTAACATCGACTCATAGCCCAACTGTTAGTAGTGAAACTGTTCACGATGGGTAAGGAAATGAAAAAGCAAAAAATTTGTAGGGGTTTTTAGGAAAAATGGGTCGTGACACATTTTGATTCCAACCTTTGGTTTCATCCAGGTCTTTTTATTAAGATCGTTGTTTTTATCCAGAGTTATTAGCTCATCCAGGTTAAGTTTCCAGAGTAGTACAACCTTTGGTGAAAGGACCACTAAGTTAATTTTTTAAAGTCATAGAGCCTCTTGTGAAAAGAACACAAGTTAAATTTCCAAAGTTGTAAAAAACAAAAAATAGATATATAACAAGTGGGGCCAAATAAACAAATCTAGATAAAATAATTGTCTAGGTCTTTGCACAATTCCTAATTCTCAGAAAATGTGCTTAGACGGCACTATAGACACCATATTTTGTTCGGACCAATGTAATTGGACTTTTGAGAAAGTTTTTAAATGAAACAAAGCCATAATTAAAGTTGGGCCTAAAAATCCAATTTTAAATAAAGGTTCACTTATAGACTTAAATGTTTTGGGATTTATAAACCCACTAATGAAAGGCTTACCCATCATTTTCATAGTTATTTTTCTTGTTATTTTAATCTTCAATTAATTAGTTAGCTTTTATCCTTTTATTTTCTTTTGTTCAAATAAATAAAACTTAAAAATTATAATAAAAAAGATAAAATCAAAAATTAAAAAAAAAAAGAGTAGATTAGGATTATCTTGTTTTGATAAATAAAAAATAATAAGAATTATCTTTTTTCTATTTGAATACAAAAATAAAATAAGGGTAAAATTAAATATAAAAAGAGAAATTTAAATTTTGTTGTTATGATAAACTAAAAATAAAAAATAAATAAAAATTATCTTAATAGATAACTTTTCTCTTTTCTTGATAAATTTGAAATTTAAAAAAAATACATAAACGAAAAAAGAATAAACCAAAGAGGATGAAGATTAATTCAAATTAAACCGATCTTGATTCTCGCTTTAAAATTGTGCTATAAATATCCAATAATAACACAAAGAATGAGGACATAAAGGGGAGAAAGAGGTAAATTATTGGGAAATGATATAGCAATTAAAGAGAAAATATATCGAGAATGTAAAAAGAAGCAGTAAAAGGAAATACAACAAAATCTTGGGAATGTTTTGCTAAAGCTAAAGCAGTCACCTCTTAGAGTTCTTTATTTTGACAGTAAGGTTTTTAAGTGAGAAAATTTCAGAATATCAATCCTAGATTTATATTAAAAGATTAGAAATGAATGAGTTTTGAAGAACTTGTATGCATCTTTGGGTGGCCATTCGGTGATCCGACTCGGAGGCTCACAGTGGTTGCAGTAGTGACCAGACTATTGGAAGAAAGCAGAAGTTAAAAGAGACAGCAAGACAATAGTTTCATGGTGTTCTAGTGATAAAGGAGAAGCAAAATAATATAGACTGAAAGCATTGTGATTGTTGGAATTTTGGCTTGGAAAAGTATAGAAAGAAACGACCATTGAGGAAGAAACTCATGCAGTTGACCCAAATTGATTTTGTTTAACACCAAAGCCTAAGCACGAGATCCATAGTTTGGCTACTGTGATAACCAAAATAGGTAAGATTTCATTCCTCTACTTTTAGTTTAAATAATCAATTCATTAATGATTATAACTATATAGGTTGCTAACATACTATATATGTAATATATAATAAATAGTATTCATTAATAAGAATAATGAATTATAGTAATAGGTAAAATATAAAGAACGAGTTAGAAATGAAAAGTAGATATAATAATAATAATAATAATAATAAAAGTGAATTATTTGTGATAGTGATAAGAATAATAATGATGATAATAACTAATAAGATAATACTTTCGATGATAGAACTCTGAAATGCCACGAATGGTTAATAAGAATAATTTAAATTAATAAAAATAATTATAATAAAAAATTTTAAGTGAATAAAAAATAACATCAAAAATTAAAAAAAATGAAAAAAAAAGTGTTTAACAAATCCGAAAAGACAAATTAGATTTCCTGGATACTCTTATGGTGAGGGAAAATTTCTTTAGGGTTCCACCAGAATGATAGAGAGAACTTAAGAGTTTGCTCAATATATTAATAGAAGACCTAATAAAGACCATTAAATCAAAAATCTTAAAAATCACAAAATTAGTTGGTACCATTTGATTTATTTATGCATAAAGCCGTGTTGGAGTGTAACTCGCACAAGATTTAATTTATTTATGCATAAAGCTGTGCTGGAGTGTAACTCGCACAAGATTTGATTTATTGATGCATAACACCGTGCTGGAGCTCGCTCGCACGTGATTTTATATGGATTTATAACTCATTCATTTTTAAGTCGTACTGGATTGTATTTGTACGCAGATTTTTATGAAACCGTGCTAGAGCTTCGCTCGCATGAGGTTTTCAGATATCATGAATATGCATGGAGCCAAGCTAGAGCTTCGCTTGCACAAGGATTTATATGACATGCATATAGCTGTGTTGTAGCCTCCTATAGACTGTGTGTCACAGTGAGATGATATGCTCATACATGCATACTGAGACAGAGATGATATGTGTGGATAAGACCTCTTGCAAGCACCCCTAACTGAGCTTGGGTTCACGGAGTACGTTGTACCGTGTATGTCATGCGGAGTACGCTGTACCATGGGATTGTTGGAGTAGAGTGGCATTAGCCACGAGGCAGCAAGCCTTGCCCTCGCAATCCTGATGTTATGCTGTTCTGGCGGGTAGGATCGACCCACCTCCCGTTTTAGGTGTGATACCCCGCACACTAGGTACCGTGTTGCCAGGGATCACTAGGTTATGGCCATAGTCCTATGTTGTTACTGATAGTCACCTACATCTCTCACATGATATAACTTGTGGTCTCGATAGACCAAGGTAGACCCGAGGGAGCGGTCAGGCCCCCGATTTTTATGATTTTTTACTATACTAATATATGTTTTAGAGGATTTTATGATATATGACCCTGAAAGAAAGGTGGTTTTATAACCGAAGTTTTATAATGAATTTTAATGAATTGTTTTATGAGATGATTGACTCAGAAGGGTTAGTTTATACTGCAGTTTTAATAAAGTGATTTAAATACAGTAGCATGATGAGTTTTCCATGCTTTAATTACAAATTCATGATTTGTCTTACATAACATGAAAGAATGCATGATCTTGACTTCCTTCATGCTAAGTATGATTTAATGATGTCACATAAAATGCCTTTGATGCATGAATTATATGATTTCTATATGCACAAATAGTTTTGATAAACTATGTCATGGATATATGCATGACTTTGTGCTTGAGATTTTAATGAAAAGAAATGGATTTTAAGGGCATGGCATTATGAGCATGTAGATAGTGGAGCTATCTACTTACTTGCATAATTGCCTTACTGAGAGTGTGGTTTGCTCACCCCCTTATTTACCCATCATTTCAGAGCACTCACAATAGTTAGTGAGCGGCTGAGGACTTGCATTCTTGGTATCTGATGCTTCCCATCGAGAGACAGGTATACACATTTGTATAGTTTTGTATCTAAATATGTAATGCACAGTACAGTAAATAGATATAATGTCGGGGATGTATGGTTATGTAAATACCATTGTGTATGTATTTAGTTAAAGTCAAGAGATAGTAAACTCTGATATGTGAATGTAATTATGGAAATGGAATGGTAAATAGGTGAGAGGTGACTAACACCGAATCATAGCCCAACTGTGTAAGACCCCGTATATGTATAATGGTAATGTGTGTAATTGGATCAAATAAATGTGAATGGACTTGTAATGTAAAGTATGACTGATGTAAGTCCATGGATTCAATGTACATATGTGTAATATGATTTGTAACGTACATACAAGTTCCATTGAGTATGAATATGAAGAAATGAATTCTAGCAAGTGATGGATGTGATTGAAACTCAAAATGAGTAGTGTGGTAAAATGGAATGGAGTTATGCTTCCATTTGGTTTTATGTAGCATACCTTTGAACATACAATGAATGCACACAAGTTTCAATGTGCATAAGGTATGAATGGATGCCATTTTCAAGTTATAAAGGTGGATGGATGAGAAAATGGCCATGGCAATAGATTAAGGATGTGTTTGTATGAGTTGCAGCAAGGAAACTGCAGGAAATCTGGAAAACATGAGGCCCAGATCGATCTCATAGGATGAGAGATCGATCTGGAAGAGCCAGAATGCTCTTATTTGGGCGAAAGAATAGAGCAGATCGATCTCCAATGGAGCCAGATCGATCTCCCAAGCATTCTGTAGTGGAAAGATCGATCCCCAAGCACCCAGATCGATCTCCTTAGCTCTCTGTTTGGGAGCAGATCGATCTCATGCTTCGACAGATCGATCTCATGCCTAGACAGATCGATCTCATGCTTCGACAGATCGATCTCAGGATTAAAAATGCCGTGAGAAAAGAGGGATTTTAAGGGACCAGATCGATCTCCTCTTAGACCAGATCGATCTCCTCAAGCTAATTCTATATAAGGAGGGCTGAAAATCAAGAAATCTCGGGAAAAACACTTATCCTCCAATTCTAACCCAAAAACCTAACTTTCCCTCTCTAAAATCAGCCATTTCCAACAAGAATTAAAGAGAGACCATTAGAGGCAAAGTTATTCCTATGAAAGAGAAGAATAACATAGTGTGAAGGCATTGTTCCATTGTTGGTATTGAAGGAGTTAAGGGCATTGCCATTTGGAGCAAGAGGAAAGATCATATTTGGTAAGATTCTAACACTCCAATCCAAATACATTGTCTATTTAATTGATTTTGGAGTTGTTTGGCATGACTATTGATGGATAAATTATCTAGGGATGTGGTGGAATTGGTGTGACCTAGAAAACCTATAATGGGTATGATGTGAGAATATATGGGTTGAATGAGTTTATGAGTTATGGGCATGCTAAAGTTATTATTGAGGTAATGTTTATGATTTTATATGGTTAAATGGGATTACATTGTGAGTTTGGAGGAATTGTGAAAATGAGTATGTATATGCTTGATAAAATGCCATATTGAGGGAATTCATGAAATATGAACACTATGAGCTTAATGTCGATTTAATATCGATTTGGAATAAGTTAATAGGCCTAAGAAGATCCATAGACTCGAGTATGGGTAAAGTAATGATACGAGGCCATATAAGCGTTAATAGAAAACTATAGGTCGAATTGACTATAGTGAACGCACGATGTCATATTATATGGATCGAATATAATGCGGGATACGATTTTGTGCAGTCCCGAAGAGTTCATTGAAGACGAATCGAACCGTACGAGTAAGCAGCTTAAGGAAGTGGAATCACGCATCGCGACTCCAGGTAAGGGAATTTTGTGAGTATATAGAGGTAGCTGCTCGTACTTTGAACTTGTGGGTGAATATTGGGTGTTGTATGAAATGCATGGTTGCTCAAATAAATGATTGATGGTATTCGTGAATGATGAGGAGTATATGCGTGGTTTTGGATTTGAAGTGGATTTTATGAAATGGGATAGTAAGGCTAATAATTGCATAAATCTAATGTTTTGATGTTTTTCCAAAACGAATTGCTTGGTTTTAAGCAAGCTTGTAGATAGGTCGGCTAGTATTGTATTGTTGTTGTGGAAAAGCAATTGTGAGTGCTAAACCCGATTGCCGGGATTGTTTAAATTGTATATGAGCCGCCTATCATAATTGTATGACATAAATCGCGCTAGAGCCTCGCTCGCGCTGGATTTCTATGTTTTCATTTGTATGAAACGTGCTGGAGCCTAGCTCGCACCTTGATTTGGAACTATGATGATGTTTATAAATCGTACTGGAGCTTCTGCTCGTACGTGGATTTTGAGTGGTTGTCTTATGAGTATAACCGTACTAGAGCTATGCTCGTACGCGTCTCTTTATGAGAAGATGCATGAGTCGTGCTAGAGCTTTGCTCGCACAAGTTTTCACATTGGGATACGTATAAGGTTGTGAAAGTTGGTAAGATCCTTAGGCCCTACATCCTTAAGCCGACATCCTTAAGCCCAAAGAGGCGGGGAGGCTCTGTTCGGTGGGGAGGCTCTCTTACGGTGGGATCCTTAAGCCAATATCCTTAAGCCCAAAGAGGCGGGGAGGCTCTGTTAGGCGGGGAGGCTCTCCTACATGGTTATAGTAAGATCCTTAAGCCTTACATCCTTAAGCCAACATCCTTAAGCCCAAAGAGGCGGGGAGGCTCTCTTACGGTGGGATCCTTAAGCCAACATCCTTAAGCCTTGGAGGGGCGGGGAGGCTCTGTTAGGCAGGGAGGCTCTCCTACATGGGTACGGTAAGATCCTTAAGCCCTACATCCTTAAGCCGACATCCTTAAGCCCAAAGAGGCGGGCAGGCTCTGTTAGGCGGGGAGGCTCTGTTCGGTGGGAAGGCTCTCTTACGGAAGGATCCTTAAGCCCTACATCCTTAAGCTAACATCCTTAAGCCCGAGGAGGCAGGGAGGCTCTGTTAAGCGGGGAGGCTCTGTTCGGCAGGGAGACTCTCCTTCACGGATATGGAAAACTCTTGGTATGGGGTAGGTAAGACCTAGGAATGGCACCCCCAATCCCGATATGAGTCTGCGGAGTACGCTGTACCGTGTATATCACATGGAGTACGATGTACCGCATGATGGTTATGTGGTGAGAAAGTCTGGCGAGGGATAATCCATCTTCGTGCCAGCGTGATACCCCGCACACCTAGATGCGTGTGGTCTGGGATGATTTATGATGTAATGGTCCACATAGGCACTTTTGATATAGTGACCTAGTTTTTCTACACATGCGTGAATTGTGAAATGAAAATGTGGTTGTGATTGTGAATTGGTTTGGTGGTATTTATGTGTTGAGAAAGAGGTTTATGATGTTGGTTTAAAAAGGAGGTTTCTTAATGAATTGCCCTTTTTATGAATTTACATGAGATTGAGCATGAGATGATTTATACATGATGTTTTTACCATGTTTTATATGCCAATGCACATGATTTTGATACATGATATATATGTATATTCACATGGCATAGTATTATTTCCTCATGCTCCTACTATAAATGATTTATGCATAACACTATCAGCATGTAGATAGAGTAGTTATCTACAATGCTTGCATTATTGCCTTACTGAGCGTGTGGTTGCTCATCCCACTCTATTTTCCCCTTACAGAGCGTGCATAGTAGCCCAGTAAGGACTGAGGCGTGGTATTTTGGACTCCGCTGCATCTCCATCGCTAAGAGGTATATACACAGTGATTCTTTTTGTATCTAAACAATGTAAAAGCACAGTATTCTTTTGAGTTGTAATTATGGGGGATGTAGATGTCAGTAAAACATGTATTCGTATAAGTACACGATTAAATGCAAATGTATGACATCGTTTTAATTAATTGAGAATGAATGAGATTTGGTGTTTATTATTGACTCACAGCCCAACAGTGTGTGGTGAGTTTAGTTCACGACCGGGCAAGGTAACAGTAAAACGCGAAAAATTTTCAGTGATTTTCGGTTAAAGAGAATGGAATTGGGTCGTGACAAACTGTTTGTAGGATGGTCACGATGAGAGAAAGGTAAGAATTAAATAATAAATGAAAAAACGAAAAATTTACTCTAATTTTTAGGTAATTTGGGTTATGACACCAAATGTTACATTCGAAATATTATTGTGCTATTGTATATCTAGATACAAAACTGTACAAATGTGTATACCTCGTATGATGGGATGCAGCAGACTCCAAAATCAACTCTTCAGTTACTCTCAGTCTACTGAATATGCTCTGTAGAGGGGAAAATAAGGGGGTGAGCAAAACCACAAGCTCAGTAAGGCAATCATGCAAGCAGGTTGATAACTGTACTATCTATATGATTGTGATGCCATGCATAAAACTAAGCATTTACTCGTCATACCCCAAAACATCAGTTCATGCACGTGTACATGATATATAAAGCAGTTTATGCTATTCAAACAGTGCACAAGTCGTAAACAAAGCATGGAAAATCATCATTCGTGGTGCACTTAAAACAATTCATACTCAACACAAATCAGCATTTGTCAGGACTCAGCCTCTCCCTTGGACTGTCCTGACCCACAAAACCATTTTAAGAAAATGGATTCATCATAACTCAAGTGACATGCGAGATTAGGTAAATAATAATAATAAGGGAAATAACTAGGACTATGGCCATATCCTCTATGATCCCAGGCTACACGGATCCTAGTGAGTGGGGTATCACCTCTGTCTTCTTCCGCACAAGAGATGGGTTATGTCTAACCCACTAGTCCATAGCAGATCCAACCTTCGTCCGAAGACGGTATATATATACATATATCCATACACGATACAATGTACTCCATGCTATATGCACGGTATAACGTACTCTGTGGACCCATATCATCACATCATCATGCCACATCTCAATACGCACGTGTGAGCCTATTTAATCGGTGTGACACACAGTCTACTTGAAACTCCTAGTACGACTCCCAACATGTCATAAAATCACATGTGAGTGATCTCTAACACAGCTGCAAATGTATAGTAGACATCTAGTGCGAGCAACGCTCTAGCACCATGCCATAAAATCCATGTGAAAACTAGTGCGAGCTAGGCTCCTGCACCATATCATAAAATTCATTTGAAATCTAGTGCGAGCTAGGCTCCAACACTTATGCAAGTAAAACTCTAGTCCGATCATTGCTCCAGCACTAATGCATGTAAAAACATGTCAAATCTCGTGCGAGCAATGCTCTAGCATGCTTTATTTCCATACAACTCATGTAAGTGGCTCATTTGTGTACAAAGAATGGTTATTAAATCAAATCATGTTATTTTCTTGCAAAACCATTTAAATGCTAGCCAGTCTACCAATCCACATGCTAAAAAGCAGTAAAAAGACTCAGGAACATCATGTTCTTGCTTTTCATGACATTTCTAAAATCCTAATTTCCCCCGCCCTTCAAACATTCATTTCTATTCTATAACCCTCAAACAATTTAGAAACCATAATGCGCCCGAAAACGCGTACATGTATCTCTAAAAGCTAACAAAATTTCTTTACCTCAATTCACTTGGAAGCAACTTCTTCTTCCTTTCCCGTTTTTCGTGGTTGGCTCAATTTGCTTCGGATTTATCCTTGAGAGTTGTAAACATTCACCAATCACATGAGTCAATACTGATAACTCATATTCTGACTTCATCCTAGTCGATATATCTTATTGAGTCAAATTCTCTCTTACGTTCGTTTTGATTACACTAATCATTACACCTAAGCCCATTGGGCTCCTTAGGTCCATTATTTCTCATTGAATCGAATTCTAGGCCCATTGACCTTATTTTTCCATTTATTCATGCATTTTCACAAACACCTTATATGCACACTTCATCACTTCATCCATTTCAATAAGTTGATTTCACTAAGCCATCTCAAAATCATACATCTAACATTATTAACACCTTAGTATAATCCATTCATCATTAAATCCATCATATCTCATTTTCTCATACTAAACCCATTTTTAGGTCATGAATGATTCATCATACTCTAGATAATTTTAACTAACAATACATACACCAATCAACTCATAACAATGTCTAGATAAACATACTTGGAGTTGGTGTATTGAAAACTCACCTAACTTGTCTTTTCTCTTATCCAAAATTGGAAGACCCTTTTACTCCTTTAATCTAACAAATTGAATGTTGATTCCTAACTATGTTGATTCCTAACTATGTTGTTCTCCTCCTTAAAATAAACAACTTTGCTCAAAGCAACTTCTCTCAAATCTTTTTGGAAGGGGATGGCATTCTAAAGTGAGAAACCTTGTTCTTTTTGGGTAAAATGGAGTAGGTGTTTTGTTTTCCTAAAGAAAAAGGCTTTGTCGTCGGGTTTTTATAGAATAAGGGTGGTGAGATCGATCTCCTAGGGTAAGAGATCGATCTTCCTTTGGTTTGAACTATCGAAATGTTCAGGTATGTAAGTATGGGATTGATTTTCTCATTGGGAAGAGATCGATCCTTTTTTGGCAGAATTGAGTGGAGATTGATCTATTTTAAGGAGGGGATTGATCTACTTGTGGGAAGGGATCGATTCTTGCTAGGTAGAAACAAATGGAGATCGATTTGCTCATGGGGAGAGATCGATCTGCTCTTGACAGAATCAAATGGAGATCAATCTGCACTTAGGAAGGGATCGATCCTTTCAAGACAGAACCAAATTGAGATCGATCTGCTTGAATAAGAGATCGGTCTGCTTTGAATAGGGGATCAATCTGGCCTTCATTTGGAGCATTCTTGCTACACATTTTTCCAAAATTTCAAAGGAAAACTTGCCTTTGATTGCTTCTTAAGACCCGATTTTTATCGTAATTTCTTATGATTCAAATGATATAAACAATGTTTTATGTAAATCGAACCATAAGAGGAGTTGTACATGAATGAAAAATGCAAATGGAATGAATAAAAATTTTCAAATGCATTAAAAGATCAAATGAAGGGTTGAAATTGCCACAAATTAAACGAATGGGATTCGGACCATTCAGATTGGAGATAAGGATTTAAAACATGAAATGAGAAAGGGTTCGTGAAGGGAAGTTGGATTGGTTTGGTATCGAACACGTTGAAGGGTTAAACCGTCAAAAGACTGAAATTCGGTATTAATTTGACAAGAAAATTTCATTATAAATATGGATTTGAGAAATCTTGATCAATAATGAAGAAATAATTAAATTTCGAGTCCAATTGATCAAGATATGAATTTATTGGAATAAACCGAAATTTTCACCTCGGGAAATTATCCCGAAAATATTGGAAAAATATACCAGAAAGATAAAATCAGACAAATAAATACATTAATGGATTAAATGAATAAAATATTAATTTAATTGGGATATTTTGGATTTTATTATATTTTATTTGATTAAAATAAAATATAAGAAGTAAAAAAAAAGAAATTGAAAAAAAATAGCTTCGCGATTCTACAAAGAAACAAAGGAAACAGAAGACCGAGGGAGACCAAGCTTCCCCTCTGCCTCACCAACGGAGGTGATCTGTGATGAGCCCAGGCGATGACCAAAAGAGGGTGAGCGCAAGCCACCGTTGGCACCACCAGCTCGGAGGAACGACGACCGGCGAGAGAGAGAGAGAAATGGCGAACTCGAGGGAGAAAAGAGAATTTCGTCGGCGTTGGCGCCGATTTAGCCCCAACCACCACCAGCCGAAGGATCCTCAAACGAAGACCGATCCATCGGTGGCTGAATAGGCCAGTGGAATGGTTGGCAGCACCATCAACGGCGGCAGAAAGGAAACAGCACCGATGCCTAAGGGAGAAGAGGTCGGATCGGCCACTTTTCGGCCAGTCTAGGTGAAACTGACACCAGATCCATGCATCGGATGACCCCGCGGATCTGCTGGAGACGGAAGCCGGTGAAGAATCGACCGACGATACTCTGAACGACGAAGGAGAAAACTGAACTGGACTGAATCGACTAAACCGAACCGGTCTGAACCGGGCTAAATCGAACCAAGCCGGTTCAGCCAGAAAAGAAGAAAAAGAAAGAAAGAAAAAGAAAAAGAGAAAAAATTAGAGAAACATTCGGTGATGCAATCGAGCTACGGGTAAGCCAGTAAGTGGTTGAAATTGACCGATTTAAATTTTAGAATATTTAATTTGATTAATATTCGACTGAAAATTTACCCGAAAAAATATGTAATTGTGTAGCTCGACAATTGGCATCAAATGAGAGCTCGAGTTAGCTTCTATTTGTATACTATCACGAAATCTCGGGTAAGTAACCCTTATTTACGATAATTTGCATAGTTATGCGTGTTAAAAATTTACCGCATAAATTACGGATTAATTTCGTATAAAATGAATTAAATTTTGGAATTTTAGATAAATTATCGTAAATAATTAATTGAGCTATCCAAGAGTTTAGAATGAGGCCCAATAAATACTGATGGGCCCAATGAGCCCAATAGGCCTCGATGATGTGAATAGTAAGTGGAAAATGGGCTTAAGGTCGGTTAAGGCCCATTATGATACAATCGAGCCTAATATGGGTAAATGGGCTCAATGATTTAAATTAAGCCCAAAAATATGAAATACAATTAATTATATTATATTTGACCTGATGAATATCTATACGCAGTTCCAGAGATTGGATTGGGAGCAAATCGAACTGCGTGACGAGACATCAGTGGAAAGGTCAGACTGTACAGAAAACTAAGGTATGAGAATTTTGCGAGTAGCTAGAGGTAGCTACGCGTATTTTTAACAGCTTTTACATACACTGAAACTGTTTAAAGATCCTAGAAATGGATTAAAAATTTTATGGACCCGGGATGGGTAAAAGACTATTTTAACCCTACTGAGGAAAAATTCACCTAAGGATGGTGAAAGCATGACATGCATGAAATGCATGATTTGGAAGATTTTCATGAAATTTTAGCAAAGCAAATTGGTAGATTGGCCAGTAATTGCATAAATTTCACAAGATAACACTACTTAAGTGTTATTTAGACTTAAATGAAATTTCTTTAGAAAATGGGCCAACTATCAAGTTCATATGGAAACAGATAGTGCTGGAGCATTGCTTGCACTATATCTGAGTTTGTGAGTGTGCATAAAAGGTGCTGGAGCGGTTGCTCGCACCGATTTGTGTGACATCATGTGCATAAAATGTGCTAGAGCGGTTGCTCGCAGTTATTTTTTTTTACTATTGTGAAATGCATGAGAGGTGCTGGAGCCTAACTCGCACCTTGTTTTGACTTTATATGCATAAAAAGGTGCTGGAGTGATTGCTCGCACTAGTTTTAATGATTTGACATGCATGAGAGGTGCTAGAGCTTAGTTCGCATCCTGTTTTGATGTGATAATTGCATAAAAGCCGTACTGGAGCCTTGCTCGTACGTGATTTGATCGATTTAATTACATAAAAGTCGTACGAGAGTGTAACTTGCACGAGATTTGATTTATTTATGCATGAAACCGTCTTGGAGCATTGCTCGCATGAAGTTTTGACTTACTCGTGCTGGAGCATTGCTCACACGAAGTTTTGAATGATTTATGCATGATGTCGTGCTGGAGCATTGCTTGCACGAAGCTTTAATGGATTTTATGCATAAAATCGTGCTGGAGCTTGCTCGTACGTATTTTTATATGGATTTATAACTCTTTTAAAGTCATACTAGAGTGCTGCTCATACGCAGATTTTACTGATTTTTATGAAAACGTGTTGGAGCTTCGCTCGCACGAGGTTTTTAGATATCATGAATATGCATGGAGACGTACTGGAGCTTTGCTCTCACAGGGACTTATATGACATGCATATAGCCGTGTTGGAGCCTCCTGTAGACTGTGTGTCATAGTGAGATGATATGCCCACACGTACATACTGAGATAGGTTGGTATGGTTGGATAAGACCTACGGTAGGCACCCCCTGACTATGATTTGGGTTCACGGAGTACGTTGTACCGTGTATGTCACGCGGAGTACACTATACCGTGGGGATTGTTAGAGTGGAGTGGCATTAGTCATGAGACTGTAAGCCTTGCCTCACGATCCGTTTAGCTCCCAATATGTTCTCCGGAGCTGCAGATAATCATTTATCGGGTTAAATCCAAACATATTAATCCATATTTCACTTTTACTAGGATTAATTTAAATCATTGGGCCCGTTTACCCCTATTGGGCTTGGTTGCACCTTAATGGGCCTTAAGCCCTTTTTCCATTTACTATTCACATTATCAAGGCCTATTGGGCTCATTGGACCCATCAGTATTTATTGGGCCTCGTTCTAAACTCTCGGATAGCTCAATTAATTATTTATGACAATTTATCTTAAATTCCAGAATTTAATTCATTTTATACGAATATCGATGCAAATTGTCGTAAATAAGGGTTACTTACCCGAGATTCCAAGATAGTATACAAATTGAGGCTGTCTCAAGCTCTCGTTTGATGTCAATTGTCGAGCTACACAATTACATATTTTCCCAGGTCAATTTTCAGTCAGATATTAATCAAATTAAATATTCTGAAATTTAAATCGTTCAATTTCGACCGCTTACCGACTTACCCGTAGCTCGATTATATCACCAAAAGTTTTCTCCAATTTTTTCTCTTTTTCTTTTTCCCCATTTTCTCTTTCTTTTTCCTTTTTTTCAGGTTAAACCGGTTTGATCTGGTTCAGCTCCGTTCAGACCGGTCTGGTTCAGTCGAGTCAGTCCGATTCGACCGGTTTAAGGCTTCACCGATCGGTTCTTCACCAGCTTCCATCACCAGCAGCTTTGTGGGACCTCACGAAGCTCAGATCTTGCCTCAATTTCATCATGTCTGGCCGGAAAGTGGCTGGTCCGGCCTCTTCTCCCTCGACGTCGGTACCCTTTCTCTTACTCTCCCGATCGGCGTCGTTTCTGGCTGATTTGTGCCTGGATCGGCGCCGTTGGACATCCCCTTTAGCCGGTGACGAGTCGTTCCTCCTTCCTTCGGCCGTGATCGTCTCGGTTTTCTCTCTTTCCTCTTTCTCTCTCGCCAGCCACGCCTCTCCTCTCTCTACCAGCGCCGGCGAGGCTCGGTCGCCTCTCTCGTCTGGCTTCCTCGGTGGCTTCCGTCCGGTGGAGGCAGAAGCACGGGTCTCTGCCTTCTTCGTGCGTCTTCGGTTTCTTTTCTTTTATTTTATTTTATTTTATTTTATTTATTTTTATAATTTATTATATTATTATTTTATTCATTATTATATTCTAAAAATCCTAAAAATATCTAAAAAATTATATTTTATTCTTTTAATCAATAATTAAATTTCTTTATCTTCTTTCGTCTTTTCGGTATATTTTTTCAATATTTTCGGGATATTTTTTGAGGTGAAAATTTTGATGTATTCCAATAAATTTATATCTAGATCAATTTAACCTAAAATTTATTTATTTCTTCGTTATTGATCAAGATTTCTCAATCCCATATTTTTAATAAAATTTTCTTGTCATCATTAATACCGAATTTATGTCTTTTGACCGTTTTGCCCTTCTACACGTTCGGGACCAAACCAATCCAACTTCCCTTCACGAACACTCACGCATTTCGTGTTTTAAATCCTTATCTCCAATCCGAATCTCATTCATTTAATTTGTTGCCATTTCAGTCCTTCATTTGATCTTACGATAAAAAAATCGGGTCTTACATAATCTCCCCCACTTAAGAAATTTGGTCCTCCAAATTAGAACTAAGTCAAATGGGTCTACAAACAACTCCGGCTACATCTATCGCATCACACTCTTTAATTATCATGTGACTTTTTCGGAGTGTACTATTACCAAAGGACTTGACTAGGGAGATCGTCTTGAATCTCAACACTTTTTCCTTCCTATTTAATGCCCAAATCGAGTTTTCAACATACGTTATACTTTCATTGAGCTCTAACAGCTCATATCCGATCACATATACTGGGTCCGGATAGTATTTCCAAAGCATTAAAAGATGGGACACATTGTGGGTGCCTGCTAATTCAGGTGGTAACGCCAACCTACAGTCCTTATCTATCACTTTGTCCAATCTCTCAAAGGATTCATTCTAACGAAACTTAATTTGCTTTTTTTCTGAATCTCGTTATGTCCTAAGGGCATGTAACTTCCAACAATACTGATTCACCCGTGGTGAATTCCAATGCTTTTCTGTCTCTTGTCAGCATAGCTTTTCTGCCTGCTCTAAGGTGTTCTTAACCTCTCACAAATCAACTGAACATCCTCAGAGGTTTATCTTACTAATTCGGGAGCAATTCTCTATCTGTCACCCACTTCTTCCTATTCAAGTCGAGGAACAACTCCTACGGCCATACAATACCTCATATAAAATCATCCTGATACTCAAGTGATAACTTTCATTATTGGCAAATTCGATTAGTAGCAACTGATCATCCCAGGAGCTTATAAAATCAATGGTACACACTCTTATCATATCCTCCAGAACCTGTACAGTCCCCTCTGACTGACCATCTATCTGATGATGAAAAGTTGTGCTAACACTCAATCGGGTTCCCATAGCTTCCTAAAAAAATTCTCAGAAGTGGAAAGTGAAATGGGAATCCCTATCTGATACCATGCTCACTGGAACGCTACATACTGTTCCACAATCGTCCTTATATATAACTTCGCCTACACACTTAGAGTATTTGGGGATTTCATAACCAGAAGGTGGGTAGACTTAGGCAATCTGTCGACTTTCACCCAGATAGCCTCATGATTCATCCAGGTCCTCTGTAACCCATCACAATATCCATGGTAACTTGCTCTTGTTTTCGTGTCGATATAGGTAGAGGTTGCTATAACCCTGTAAACTTCTATTGCTCTACCTTAATATGCTGACATACGAGACACTTCTCCACAATCTCTACAATGTCTCTTTTCACATCTAACCACCAATACCTTTTTCAAAGATTTTGATATATTTATTACTTCTCGGATGCACTGTATATCTCGAAGAGTGAGCTTCTGACAATAATACTATCTCATTAATTGTGGTCCTGGGGAGCACTTATACTGTCTCTGAACCTCAGTAAGCCATCATCACTCTATGTGAACTCTTTCACTGTACCCATTTGAATGACTCACACTATCGACACCATGTCGATCATCACGTTAAGCCTGTCAAATCCGATCACTCAAATCAGGTGCTAATCTCAGGCTAGCTGTCACACAATTCACTGTCACATTAGAAGGGATCACATCACTACTGAGCCTCACAACTGCTCTAGCAGCTCACACTCCTTGACCATCATATGTAATACCATCCCGAGGCTCTTTCTGCTCAAGGCATCAGCCATTACATTAGCCTTTCCTGTGTGGTACAATTACCACTATCATAATTCCTCAGAAGCTCTAACCCACTATGTTATCTCATATCCGACTCTTTCTGTGAAAACAGATACTCGGGGCTTTTTATGATTAGTGCATACCCAAAATTTCTCATCGTGTACATAGTAGTGCCACATACTCAGTACAATCACTATCGCTGCCAACATTAAATCATGGGTCAGATAGTTTCTTTCATGATCCTTGAGTTGTCTGGATCCATAATCGACTATCTTCCCATTTTGCATCAATACACATCCCATTCATTATTTTGGGGTATCCATATACACTGAAACCTCTTGAGCTGTTGGGTATGGTGAAAATAATTACAGTGGTCAGTTCATACCTCAATACACCAAAATTCACCAAAGTTACTTTCATACTTATCATCATCCCACTCGTATGCAATCTTTTTTCGAATGAGATGTGTCAACCGAGCAGTCCATTTCGAGAACTCTCAACAAACCATCTGTAAAAACAATTTCCAATTGTTGCTTATAATTTTTCCTTGGACTTTAAATACACCCAAACTATCATCAATAAAGATGATAACAAATCGGTCTAGGTAAAGTTTAAATACCTCATCGTAGTTGAGTTCCACTAAATATTTCAATCACCCATATTCTTGACCTATTTATGCATAAACGTATAATGTCATTTCGAAATCACTTCCGTTCAAGATACTAACCTGCGTCATTTCCTTTTTCTTATATTAACGACTTTTATAAAATTTTAATTTTTTTACCTTCATGATTAATGGAATTCTATATTTCTTTATTATACCAGTAAAGGTACCCTAATTTTAAATGTATATATTAC
Source organism: Firmiana major (assembly GCA_033439115.1). NCBI lineage: Eukaryota > Viridiplantae > Streptophyta > Magnoliopsida > Malvales > Malvaceae > Firmiana > Firmiana major. The sequence continues at coordinate 39,608,063 of CM065909.1, forward strand.
AACTATCGATTTCAATTTCTAGGTGATGTGTACTTCTAGACGCTGTAAAGTCTTCAGGCTGGGAGCTATTTTGAAATACCTTTATTAACCCTCAGACTTGACCACATGGACTGGTTATAGATATATCCACCCCTTATCCTTGGTCGCAATTCATAGTTACTACATATAGCTTAATCCAAATTACTTACTTTGCATACGCCTCTTATTCCAATATATCTTATATTCAGGATCTATCACATCTCAAAGCTTATCTCCTTTCATATATCAATTATAACAAAACTCTTTCATTACTTATTAAAACGTACAGCATACTTTTCAGGGGTAAACATATCACTATCTTAGGATAGAAATCTGAACAGCATAGTTTGCAGCTGACCCATTTATTCTCAAATATTAATTCAAATTATTCATATTCCATTGAATAAAATCGGCTGGCTTATGCTTCTTCCCCCGTATTCGACTTATAATCTCTTCATAATTATTCTGTTAGTTAACCCTCCTCCATTGGGGTACTAACTATCAACATTTTGCCCAAGGTTGTAGGCATTCATGTCTTTCACTAACTTATATGCAAATGAAGGCGGTATGAATAAATGCGTGTCACCAGGATCAATTAAAATAATTACTTCATTATTCATAACCAATGTGGCATCTTTCACCACAACGTATGAACATCAGTAGTGTCTTGGTCCAAGGCATACACTCGCCCTCGTCCAACAGCCTACTTTCCTCTTTCTCTTGGGTTGTGGCCTCCCCTTTTCGGTGCAGAGATATCAACAGGGTTTCTCTGTCTCTTTTCCCTTCCGTGGGGCAGTCTCACCTAACTCTGAGCAATCATTATATAAATGGCCCGTCTTACCACACTTAACGCCTATTTTAGTCAATAAGGTGTAGGTGTAGGCCCTACTTCTGTGGTATCTACCACCCATTTTACACTACTTACACTGCTACGGAGCAGGTCGGGGTCCTCCAATCACAATACCCCTCAAAAGTACTGAAATTGGATACATTGGGGCCTCACCAATCATCTTATCCCATGACTCATCAACTGTAATCTCTTACCAAACTACCTTTTTCTCGTTCTGACATCTCTGTCATTCTCTATTCTCTTTTGTCTCTATTTCGGCCCTTACTACATTTCCCAATCTCAGAGGCGTGCAACACATGATCTTATTCACACAACTGTAGTCTGCGTACTGCCTCCGCATAGGTAGTGATATCTAACAGGGCCAATCGGACTCTAATCGACAATTTGAGCCCTTTCATGAACTTTTGGGCTTTTCGACTCTCACTGCCCATAGTGTCGGGGTAATACCTGCCCAGGGATATAAACTGAGTTTCATACTCGTCAATCAACCAGTTCTTCTAGGTCAGAGGAAAAAAATTTATCTGTAATTTCCTTTAAGCAGTATTCAAGATAATCTGTCACCGGAATACATCTAAAAATATTTCTCATGTCAACTTTGGATGTCTAACTCTTAAGATGGGTCGAGCAGACTTCCACCAATGCTCCGACTCGCCCTCATATCCCATGCATACTTTTAGTAATTAGCTCCCAAAATATTCTTCATACTCCGTTCCAACCTCGCGAAGCATGTCTTAATACTGTCTGATCTCTCTGTCAGACTCTGTGGGGCATGCTCAACATCAGCCTCCATTTCAATCTCATCTTGGTTCTCATAGGTCAACACAGCACGACTAGCAGGCTCAGGCCTACCTCTACGACCTCTGCCTTGTGCTCTACCTCCTCTACCGTGACTAATATTAGGTATAATGCCTATATTCCTACATTCTCAACCATTTCTTAGTTAAAACCCATCTCAATATACACTATTGTATCTAACCAAGCATAGTAACACGGGGATGTAATTTCCTAATTACTGACACTCACACCATCAGACCAATTTCGCTCTGATATCACCATTTGTCACGACCCAAAAATCAGAGTAAATTTTTTTTTCTTTCATACTTACCTGTCCTCTGATCGTGACCATACTCCACTAACAATTGGACTGTGTGTCAATGCCAGTCCTACCATTCATTTACCATATAACTTAAATCCTTGTTTAAGGAAAGGTAGACACATAAGTTTTTCATTAATTCTTTCCCATTCATTTTCAAGTGTTTACAGTATCTATACATCCCCGAAAGTTACTTACAAACATGTTACTGTGCTATTCTTATTTTTATACAATATTTACAAGTGTTTATACCTCAAAATGATAGGCAGCAGCGGATATCAGGAATGCAGTACTCAGTCACCTCAAAGTCTATTGGAGATGATCTGTGTGAGAAAATGAAAGGGATGAGCACATCAAGCTTAGTAAGGTAATCCTACGAACAAGTAGGTAACCATACTACTTACATGAACGTGGTGCCATGCATAAACCACCCTTCCTCTACACATTTCAAAACAAATACTACAATTCATGATCTCATGATGTCATGTAAAATAAATTCACATATGGATTTCAAAGAGCATGGAAAATTCAACATGCAACTCTTTTAAATCATTTCTCATTAAAATTTCGTAACAAAGCCAAGACTCAACCCATCCCTCGGGTGTTCCTGACTCACACAAAACCATGAAATCAAATGCTTTTCAAAGCAATAGTGACATGCTATACAATGAATGTCATGTAAAACCAATTTACATCATTCATGGGTTTAAATAGCATGGAAATAACATCATGCAAATTCAGTTTAAAACCCAATTTTATTCTCATCAAAATCTTATCTCAGTCAGGATCTAACCCCTCCCTCGGGTGATCTAGACTCACACAAAAATCCACAAAACGATTTTCTCAAAACATCAACATGCGAGACTAGGTAATATATGTATATATCTCGGGCAAATAACTATGACGATAGCCATATGTCCTCGTGATCCCACTGCTACACGAATCCTAATGTGCGGGGTCTCACCACTATCGGGAACCACTCCGGGAGGTGGATCAGTCCATCCCGTCGGTCCTGCCCGATCACTCGCATCTGAAGATGCCACTCGCATCCGAAGATGCCATGCATCCGAAGATGCCATGCATCTGAAGATGCCACGCATCCAAAGATGCCACTCACATCTGAAGATGCCACATAATCAATCCCAGCATGGTACAGCGTACTCCATGCTACTTACATGGTACAACGTACTCCGTGGACCAATATCTCATATCCATACTCATGCCCTGTCTCAAAACGCACGTGCGATCCTATTTAATCGATGTGACACATAGTCTACCTGACGCTCCAAACACAGCTCATCGTATGTTCTCATAAAACTAGTGCGAGCGATGCTCAGCACTCTCATCAAATCAAGGAAAATCTCGTGTTAGCCAAGCTCCAGCACGCGTTTCATAAAATCCCATAAGATTAGTGCGAGCTAAGCTCCAACACTCTGTCAGAATCATGTAAAACTAGTGCAAGCTAGGCTCCAGCACTCTGTCATAACAATTCAAGTGACAATCTGATGCAAGTTAGACTCTAGCACCCTATCACGAAAATCATATGAAAATCTAGTGCGAGTTAGACTCCAGCACCCTATCACAAAAATCATGTTAAAATCTGGTGCGAGCTAGGCTTTAGCACCAATGCATGTAAAACTCTAGTGCGAGTTCTTACTCCAGCACTAATGCATGCATCACACAAATTAAAAACTCATGATAGCTGAGCTCTAGCACGTCACATTTCTATAAAATCACGTAGGCGGCTACATTTCTCAAATCAATTTTAGAGAAAATCAACATTGATTAAAGTTATGCAATGCTGTGCATTTTATTTAAACGTTAGCCAGCCTACCCATGCATGTGTCAAACACCTCAAGAACAAGCAAGGACCTCTTGCTCTTGCTCCTTCCAATTTTTCTTAAATTTGAAAATTTTACCCTTCACAAGGGTATTTTGGTAATTTACCCATCCGGGGTACTAAAATTTTTATCTTAAATCTAGACCCTTCAAACACCTTAAGAGACTGCAAATGAAGTTGAAATTGTGTAAAGTTACCTCTAACAGTTCGTAAAATTCCCTTACCTCATTTTTCTGTACAGTCTGACCTTTTCCCAACGCTACCGATCACCCGATCCGTTTAGCTCCCAATATGTTCTCCGGAGCTACAGATAATCATTTATCGAGTTAACTCCAAACATATTAATCCATATTTCACTTTTACTGGGCTTAATTTAAATCATTGAGCCCGTTTACCCCTATTGGGCCCGGTTGCACTTTAATCGGCCTTAAGCCCTTTTTCCATTTACTATTCACATTATCGAGGCCTATTGGGCTCATTGGACCCATCAGTATTTATTAGGCCTCGTTCTAAACTCTCGAATAGTTCAATTAATTATTTACGACAATTTATCTTAAATTCCAGAATTTAATTCATTTAATACGAATATCGATGTAAATTGTCATAAATAAGGGTTACTTACCCGAGATTCCATGATAGTACACAAATCGAGGCTGTCTCGAGCTCTTGTTTGACGTCAATTGTTGAGCTACACAATTACATATTTTCCCAGGTCAATTTTCAGCTGGATATTAATCAAATTAAATATTCTGAAATTTAAATCGTTCAATTTCGACCACTTACCGACTTACTCGTAGCTCGATTGCATCACCAAAATTTTTCTCCAATTTTTCCTCTTTTTCTTTTTCCCCTTTTTCTCTTTCTTTTTCCCTCTTTTCTGGCTGAACCGATTCAGTCCAGTTCAACCCAGTTCAGACCAGTCCGATTCAGTCTGGTTTGACCGGTTCAGGGTTTCGTCAGCCGATTCTTCACCGGCTTTCGTCAACAGCAGCTCTGCGGGACCTCGCGAAGCTCGAATTTGGCCTCGATTTCGCCATGGCTGGCCAAAAAGTGGCCTGTCCGGCCTCTTCTCCCTCGGCGTCGGTACCCTTTCTCTTTTTCTCCTGATCGATGTCGTTTCTGGCCGATTTGCGCCTGGATGGCACCGGTGGCGAGTCGTTCCTCCTTCCTCCGGCCGTCGATCGTCTCAGTTTTATCTCTTTCTCCCTCTTTCTCTCACTTTCTCTCTCTTTCCACTTTCTTTCTTGTCGGTCCCGCCTCTCCTCTGTCTGCCAGCGTCGGCGAGGCTCGGTCGCCTCTCTCGTCTGGCTTCCTTCGTGGCTTCCATCCGCTGGAGGCAGAAGCACGGGTCTCTGCCTTCTTCGCGCATCTTCGGTTTCTTTTTTTTAATTTTATTTTATTTTATTTATTTTTATAATTTATTATATTATCATTTTATTCATTATTATATTCTAAAATTCCCAAAAATATCTAAAAAATTATATTTTATTCTTTTAATCAATAATTAAATTTATTTGTCTTATTTTGTCTTTTCGGTATATTTTTCCAATATTTTCGGGATATTTTTCGAGGTGAAAATTTTGATGTATTCCAATAAATTTATATCTTAATCAATTTAACCTGAAATTTATTTATTTCTTCATTATTGATCAAGATTTCTCAATCCCATATTTTTAATAAAATTTTCTTGTCACCATTAATTTCGAATTTCTATCTTTTAACCGTTTTACCCTTCTACACGTTCGGAACCAAACCAATCCAACTTCCCTTCACGAACACTCACGCATTTCGTGTTTTAAATCCTTATCTCCAGTCTGAATCTCATTCGTTTAATTTGTTGCCATTTCAGTCCTTCATTTAATCTTACGATAAAAAATCGGGGTTTACATATTGAGCTTTAATGAAGTGATTTAAATGCAGTAGCATGAGGAGTTTTCCCTACTTTAATTACAAATTCATGAAAAGAATTGTCTCTCATGATTTGTTTTACATGGCGTGAAATAATGCATGATCTTGATTTACTTCATGCGAATTATGATTTTACATAAAATGCCATTGATGCATGAGTTGCATGATTTCTATACGCACGTATAGTTTTTATAAACTAGGGCATTGATGGATGCATGATTTTGTGCGTGAGATTTAAATGAAAAGAAATGGATTTAAGGGCATGGCATTATGAGCATGTAGATAGTAGTGGAGCTATCTACTTACTTGCATAATTGCCTTACTGATTGTGTGGTTGCTCACCCCCCTTATTTTCCTCCTCTACAGAGTACTTTCAATAGTTTGAGCGCTGCTGAGGACTTGCATCTTTGGTATCCGCTGCGTCTTATCGAGAGACAAGTATACACATTTGTATAGTTTTGTATCTGAACATGTAAATGCACAGTATTGTAAACAGATATGATGTCGGGGATGTAAGGTTATGTAAATACCATTGTGAATGGATTTAGTTAAAGTCAAAGGATAGTAAATCCTGATGTGTGAATGTGAATATGGAAAATGGAATGGTAAATAGGTGAGAGGGGACTAACACCGAATCATAGCCCAACTATTGGTAGGATGATCACGATCAGAGAAAGGTAAGAATTAAATAACAAACGAAAAAAAAATTGTAGTGATTTTTAGGTAATTTGGGTCGTGACAGCTTCACTAGTCATTTTGCATTCTATTCCCACTTAGAGCATGGGAAGGTTCATTTCTTATTATTCACATACAATGTGACTTGTGTGTACTGCTTGGAATCATAAAAAGGGTACTTAAAATTCACAGACCTTGCATTATTATTTCGTGTTTTAAGTTCTTATATTTAGTCTGAATGTTTTGAGTTCCATTTGTTTAGTTAGTGGCCACTTTAGCCCTTATTTAGCCATTACATGAATTCATGAATACTCATTCATTCCCTTTGCAATTTCATTCAAGTAAAACCTCTTCTTATGTTTCAATTAACATATGGAAATATGTTACATCATATGAATCATAAGGAATGCATCACCAAAAGTGGGTCTTACAGTTCAGCTATCTCTAATAGCTTATAGGAGTCCCTTACATACTTATATTACTTGGGATTTTAGGACACCATTTACTTCTTTCCTTAGGACTCGATTTAAATCTGTCTAATTCCATCCTGCCTCTAAGGGCTTAAATTTGTGTAATGTTCATACATCCAAAGACGATTTTCAACACCATATAGTCGATATCCTATTTATGAAATTCGATGGTTAAATTATACAAGTCTAAGTGACGTCCATAATTATATCTCGATAGAGGTTTTCTCGTTATAGTTATTAGTAAGCTAAATTTACCCAGGCAACTAGGGTGTTACCTCTATTCATAGATCCGAAAGTTTCCAATCTTAATGATTTACCAAAATTAAAGCCTATCACGATTATGTCGGACAAGCTAATCTACTCGTATAAGAGCCGCAAGCTTTGGGCTGTCTTCATATACTCTATTAGGAATATCTTAACTCAAACACTCATAATTTATAACATAGGAAATCGCATTAACCAGAAGATGTGTCGTAATCGTGACAGAAAAATAGTTTATACCCAATACCGAAAATAATAAGCATAAGCTAACTAAGTCGTACACTCCAATTAGTCCAAAAAATTCGACTGAGATTATACAGATAAGATCTGTATAAACCTTTAAATCTTTTGCAAAATATCATATCCTAACTTAAATGTCTTAAAAGTCATCACAAGTTTTTTGAAAACGTGTCGAAACAAATTGAAATTACATGTTTGAAAGCATAGGAATCTTAACTCAAAATACTAATAATTTATAAACTTTCTGCGATAAGACTAGGTAACAATTGCTCATTACCTAACCTGCAACTCAGAAAATAATTTGTATCCTCAATCCAGTTGATTTATTACTTTTCCTATTTTAATTCAATTCGAATACCCACATATGTCTTAAGATAACTCCCACAGTCATTTACGATAGTCGATTCCCAATTCCAAACATAAAACAATTTATTCAAAATTAATATGCAACTTAAGCAATAAATTCCTAACTCGTATAATCACACAGGTTGTAGCAAGTGAGATTCACTTACTCGAGTTTCTCGTGTTGGCACACAAATCGAGGTTGAATCACTCATGTGTTACCTATTGTCACGCTACACATTTACATATATTTAAACTGGGTTAAATTTGATCAAATATAAATTTAAATAAATTTTTCAAAATTTAAAACAGTCAAATCTGACCACTTACAGACTTATCCTTAGACCCGAGGAATCATCAAATTTTTTCCCTTTTTTTCTTCCTTTTCTGGCTAAACCGATTCAGACCGGTTTAGACTACCCTTTCACTAAATCAATCCGAACCGATTTAGTGAAGAATCTTATCATTTTCGACTCCGACAACAGGTTCTTCTCGGCTTTCACCTCTCTAGTAGGTCCGCGGGGCCTCGCGACGCTCAGGCGGGCAGCGGGACGTTTGAGTTGGTCAGAAAGTGGCCGATTCGACCCTTTCTCCTTTTGGCGTCACTATCGTTCTTTCTTTTTGCCGATCTGCGTCGTTTGCCATGCTACCGGCGCCGGTTCCACCTCCCTCTGATTGACATCGAGGTGCTCTCCCTCCCTCCGCTCGCTCTCTCTGTCCTTGTCATAACTTAAATGTCTTAAAAGTCATCACAAGTTTTTTGAAAACGTGTCAAAATAAATCGAAATTACATGTTTGAAAGCATGGGAATCTTAACTCAAAATACTGATAATTTATGAACTTTCTGCGATAAGATTGGGTAACAATTGCTCATTCCCCAACCTGCAACTCATAAAATAATCTATATCCTCAATCCAGTTGATTTATTACTTTTCCTATTTTAATTCAATTCGAATACCCACATATGTCTTAAGATAGCTCCCACAGTCATTTATAATAGTCGATTCCCAATTCTAAACATAGAACAAATTATTTAAAATTAATCTGTAACTTAAACAATAAATTCCTAACTCATATAATCACACAGGTTGTAGCAAGTGAGATTCACTTACTCGAGTTTCTCGTGTTGGCACACAAAACGAGGTTGAATCGCTCATTCGTTGCCTATTGTCACGCTACACATTTACATATATTTAAATCGGGTTAAATTCGATCAAATATAAATTTAAATAAATTTTTCAAAATTTAAAATAGTCAAATTCGACCACTTACCGGCTTATCCTTAGACCCGGGGAATCATCAAAGTTTCTCCCTTTTTTTCTTCCTTTTTTGGCTGAACCGATTTAGACCGGTTCAGACCACCCTTTCACTAAATCGGTCTGAATCGATTTAGTGGAGAATCTTACCATTTTTGGCTCTGACGCCGGTTCTTCTCGGCTTTCGCCTCTCTAGTAGGTCTGTGGGGCATCGCGACGCTCGGGGTAGGCAACGGGACATTTGAGTTGGTCGAAAAGTGGTCGGTTTGGCCCTTTCTCCTTTTGGCTTCAGTGTCATTCTTTCTTTTTGTCGATCTGCGCTGTTTGTCACGCTGCTGGCATCGCTTCCACCTCCCTCCAATTGGCATCGAGGTGTTCTCCCTCCTTTCGGCCGCTCCCTCTCTCCTTCTTTTCTTCTTCCATCTTTTTCCTCTCTCTCCGTTCGATTTGGTATACTTCCTCTATTGGCGTGAGTCGATGGGTTTCCCAACCCACCGACCCACTGTACTTTCCCTTATATATATTATACAATAAAATAAAATATATTTTTTATATATTATGCAATAAAATAAAATACTTTCCCTTATGTGAGTCGGTGGGTTTCCCTTATATCTTTTTTAATAAAATAAAATATATTATACAATAGATATTTTATACGTATTATATTATATTATATTTTTAAACAAATATCTAAGTATATATATACATATATTATTTAATCAAATATATATTATTTATTTTATTTATTTTATTTTAAATATAGTACATTAATGTATATATTATTATATTAGTGTGGATATATATATATATACTAATATAATATATTATTTTAATTTATTTCTATAATATTTTTATTTGATATATATATATATAGACTTTTTTTTTACCAATGTGTTTATTCTCAATCCCATTTATTTACTTTGCTATTCATAATCTAAACTGAATACCAGCAAATTCATGGATTTTACAATTACAAACTTAAAAAGTCAACCTTAACCTTATGAGTGTTAAGAGGGGCACAACTACATTCGTGCTGAGGTTGTAAAGAAATATCGCATGTATAAGGAATGCCTTGAGAAAGAGCAATTATACTCAATTGGATTTGTCAAGAAAAGCTTCTATTTAGCATGATTTTAGCTAGAGATTGAGAAGAGATTTTGTGAAACTTTTTCAAGCTCTAATTTACGCAGAAGGTAGAACTGTTTGATACACCAAATTAGACTAAGTATAAACCTAATTTTGAAGGTTTGGAACCTTTCTCAAAGAGGGGTGCCTATGATGACTTGTCTAATCTCAACGGCCCTAGGAAGCCTTACCATCAACCCGAAGTGATCAAGGCTTGTATAGAGTTGATCTGGATAAAAGACGTTCCTCTTATTTCTAAGGTTAATCCAAGAGATTCTCATTATAATACAATTTTAAAGTTGAATAAATGAAATTTTTCACTTTCATGCTTTAATTTTTCATACTCTAATTTGTATGTATATAGTGCTCTTTAATTCTTTTGTGAAAGAGCAAAGTCTTTTATCAATAAATCCTTTTGGATATATAACCTTTGGCATTTATATTTTTAACTTACATTTCTTCGGACATGTTCTTTCATTTTCCTTACTTACGGTTCATGTAATAATTTAGACTTACATCACATACTTTTCGCTTCAAGTCTTTGTATATTTGTTTATATCGTTTACCTGGCACATTTTTTGCTTCAAGCTTATGTACTCAATTGTCTTCACGTGCATAGCATACTTCGTGCATTTTTCGCTTAAAGGTCGTGCACTTTCTTTGACTTTTGTGGTTTGCTTCATTCACTTTTCATTTCAGGCACTTACATTGTATGTGTATGGCTTACGTCAGACATTTTTCACTTCAAGCCCATGCATTTTCTTTGACTTTTGAGGCCTATTTCGCTCATTTTTCACTTTAGGCACTTGCATTGTATATGTGTGGCTTATTTCGCTCATTTTTCACTCCAAGCCCTTGTATCTTTGTCTTCACGCAAGACTTAATTTACGAACTTTTTACTTCAAGTCTATGCATAGCCTATTTCGCGCACCTTTCGCTTCAGACCTTTTTCTTCAAGTGCATTGCTTACTCCGCACCTACCTCAAGCACTTTTTGCTTTAGGCCCTTGTATGTCGTGTTGAGTCTCATATTTCTGTTATAAGACTTTTAAATATCGTTAATTAGTTATGGATTGAGAATTCGTTGATTGCTTTACCAAATGCATGACAATATAAGAATGAAATAAATAAAACATAAATTTCTCAAATAGTCATAAGAATTTTAAATCATGTAAAAAATATACATGCTCTTTCATTTTTCTGACTCAACATGGCCTATCCATATCTTTAATAGGCTATGGTTTGGTTACAGGTTGTTCTATGATACTAAAGGTATCATTTCCATTACCATAGTAGATGTGATATAACACATTCTTGCTTATTTTTTATCTCTCCTAGGATGATCTAATTGCAGTTTAAGTGGGTACTTAACAAAATACTACGCATAGAGATCTTGGGAGAAAGGCAATTCAAAAAGGTTTTAAAGCTATTCAATTTTGCTACTAAACTGTTACATAAAAAATTGATGCATATCCAATTTGAAGTAGAATTGAATGAGAATACTATAATAAAGACTTGTCCAGTAACTCTTAGTTCAGGTTTTATTATTGTCTGAGCTCTGCCTCCTAAAGTTGTTGCAAGTCTCGACCCCTCACTTGAGGTTAATATAGGTGCAGGCCTTACTGCCGAAAGAGTCCGCCAGTATGAGCTTCGTCTCTAGAGGTTACTGAAAGTGTGAGGCCTGTCAATTGTGGTCATTGCCCGAGGTGGCCAAAAGTATGGGCCCCGTCACTCTAGGTGGCAAGAAGTGTGCGCCCCGTCACCTGAGGTAGTCGAAAGTTTGGGCTCTTTCACCTGAGGTGACCAGGAATGTGGGCTTATTGCCCGATGTGGCCGCCCGCAGCCTGAGGTCACCGGGAGTGTGGGCCTTCATGGTGTTGTCATGTGTACTTTAACTATAATTTAAGTATAAGTTTAATCAGTTTATATTACAAAGAGGTAACTGTCACAACCCGAAGGACGTGAAGTTTTCAATAATTTATTGCGAAAGTATGTAAATTTGGGCTAAATTTTTCAATTTTCTTTTAACACTTGTTTGTCATGTGAGTGCAATCTTACAATATTTCTAGGTCTCAAACTACCTTGCTTGGTTTAAGGTTTTGAACCTAAGGTCTCAATCTAATTGTTTACTAACTTTCATAATCATGTCTTAATTCAGTACACATCCCGACATATACACTGAAGAGTAACTGTCTAAAATTAAATACAATTAAACAGTATAAATAAATACACCGATATAAGTTGCGAGATCTCGAAGCATTTACTTCGAAGTTGATACTGACATTGATGCCAATGCACCTCTAGTTTGAATCTGTGATGAAAAATAAAGGGGGTGAGCTTTTGTCACGACCCCCAATTTATCGAAAATCACTACCATTTTTTTTATCCATTATTCTTACCATCCTCTGATCGTGAACAGCTTCACCACCAATAGTTGGGTTATGCATCGGTGTTAGTCTCATCCAACCATACCATTTCAATTCACATTTTATTTAAACGTAAACACTTGTTTTTCATAGTCAGAGTTGCGAGTTTACATGTGTTTACAATTATTTACATCGCCAAATGTTACATTCAAAATATTACTGTGCTATTACATGTCTAGATACCAAACTATACAAATGTGTATACTTTTATATGATGGGATGCAGCGGACATAAGGAATCAAATCCTCAGTCATTCTCAATCTACTAAAAGTGCACTATAGAGGGGGAAAATAAGGGGGTGAGCAACCACACGCTCAGTAAGGCAATCATGCGAGCAAATAGATAATTGTACTATCTACATGATCATGATACCATGCATAAAACCACACAGTTACATATCATACCCAAAAACATCAGTTCATGCACGTGTTCATGGTATATAAAGTAGTTCATGTTATTCAAATCAGTGCACAAGTCGGTAAATAGAGCATGAAAAATCAACATCCGAGGTGCACTTAAAACAGTTCATGCTCGACACAAATCAGTACCAAATCTCCATCCATTAGGACTCAACCCCTCTCTCTGTGACAGCCCGGACGTGCAAAAATTAGGGCTAATTTAAAAATTTTCTTATATTAAACCACTTACTCGGGTTGCATTCCTGTACAATGTCATTTAGTCACTTGTGTTTATAATAAATCATAACCCCAAGATCACATGATTTCTATTTCATAAACCAAGTTACAAAATCATCCAAAGGAAACCAATCCACAAAACACGATTCATTTTCCTCATTACATCCTAATTACATCCCAATATACTTAATACAAATGTCTGTATTACATCATTGTCTAGATACAAAATGAACTGAATTATACCTTATGCGTGCACAAGCGATAGCCTGGGGAGATCATGTCCACCAACCTATATCACGTACGCGGCATGCACTATCACGCTCACTGCAACAAAAATTTAGGGGAGAGGAAAAAGGGTGAGCTCTCAAAACACTCAATAATGAGGATAAGAGAAAGTTACAAAATCATCATCACAACACAATATGATAGAAATGTTCGAGCATGTAAAACGTTATAGAAATAACGGTAGAAAACAATGGAATTGGCATAACTCACATGATAAGATCACAAATCATCATAACATCAAATCTCATTTCATGATAGACTTGATCAGAGCTGTACAGCTGTGGTCTTACATGCTACTCAAAGCAAGGCCCGATCTTACATGCTATTAAATCAAGGCCACCCATCGCTACCGGAGTGGGATCATCTCTCGTTACCAGAACAGAGGTATCGGTCTTACATGCTACTAGAGCAAGGCTCGGTCTTTTATGCTACCAGAGCAAGGCCACTCAACGCTATCAAACGGAGTATCGATGTGCATCTCATGACAAGCCATAGTCTCAGTAAAATATGTCATTGTTGTATTAAAATCATTTTGCCTTCACGTAGAGCTCATAGTGGTTATTACAAAACTCGTTTCGGTTATAAAACATTATTTTCACAATTACCCAAAACTCATCAAACCGAGCTCAAACCGGCAAAACACTCACTCGTTCATCAAAACATCAAATCATCTCATTCTCATAAACATGATCATTTTATTAAACCATTTTCATGCTATCAAAATGTTTTCAATCGTTCAAAACTCACAAGCACAAATGGTTTATTTCCATTACCTCTTGCACCTTGAGTGGCACAATATCTTTCGGCTCTCGAATCAGCCTCGTTTCTCGTGTCAGATTCTTGAGCTATCCAAACATTATTAAATTGTCAATATTCATCACTCTCATTTATCTCTTCACCTCATTTATATCCATACTTATACTATATCCAGATTACCACTTCTAAATACCCATATTGTCTTAAAACTTCTCCTACATCCTTATCATCACTTTAGCTAGCTCTTAACCATCACAAGATATTCACATTTCATTTCCCCACTATACTCATTGGTTGTTTCCCTCATAACTTAGACATTTCCAACCAAATATATATACATACACACATACATCCATTCGCTAATATGTAAAATGATAATGCTTAAGAAAAATAAGGATCTTGTGAGCTCACCTAGCTTGTCTCCTCTTGACCAAACTTGTAGAGTGCTTATCCTTGCCTTTGTTCAACCCAATCCTTGATTTTCTAGTATGTTGTTCTCCTTACCAAAAGGAACAACTTTGTCTCTTACCCCTTTATCTAATTATGTCCAGAATAGGGTGAATCTTAAAGAGAGAAAGCTTGGTTCGGGTGAAAATGGTGAGTGTTAGGGTTTGTAGGTGAGAGAGACTCAGTTTCCAGGTAAAATCCCATTATTCTTATATAGAGAGGGCATATGAGATCGATCTGGCATTGAAGGAGATCGATCTCTACTTGATTTCAACTGCTCCATTAATAACTACAAGATCAATCTGGTCGAGGGTGGAGATCGATCTCTTCCAGGCCAAGACTTAAGGAGATCGATCTGCCCTTGTGATAGGATCGATTCTTGCTAGGCAGAGGCAGCATGAGATCGATCTGCTCCCTTATGGGATCGATCTGCTTGCCTGCTTTTACTCATTTTCTGTATTCTGGAGCCTTAAGATTGATCTCTCCTCCTTTGGAGATCGATATGGCCTTCACATATCCTGCTGCTGCTGCACAAATTTGTAGGAAATTCAATGTAAAACTCATCTTAATCTACCACATAGGCCATATTTCAATCTATACACATTTAAGACTTAAAAACTTCATCTCCCTATACTTCATTAGATTTAAAACTTGCGTGTACATCAACATATCATAATTACATTCACCAATTACAAGTTCTCACATTTGCAAATCTCATAGTTAAGGTATATAAAATTTACGGTTCTCACACCCTCGGACTATCCTGACCCATAAAATAATTTAAATCATGCAATTGTCATAAACCAGGTGACATGTGAGATTAGGCAAATAATAAGGGTACTATGTAGGACTATAGCCATATCCTCTATGATCCCAGGCTACACAGATCGTAGTGTGCGGGGTATCACATCTATCTTCTTCAGCACGGGAGGTGGGTCACGTCCTACCCGTCGGTCCATAACAGATTATCCCTCGTCCAAAGACGGTATATATAAGATCTAAGCATAATACAATGTACTCCATGCTACATGCATGATACAACGTACTCCATGCTACATACACGGTACAACATACTCCATGGACCCATATCATCACATCAAATCATGCCACATCTGAAAACGCACATGCGAGCCTATTTAATCGGTGTCACACGAAGTCTACCCGAAGCTCCCAACACAGCTCCCAACATGTCATAAAATCACGTGCAAGCAAAGCTCTAGGACGGTTATAAATGTATAGTGAACATCTAATGCAAGCAACGCTCCAGCACTATGTAATAGAATCCACGTGAAAACTAGTGTGAGCTAGGCTCCAACACTCATGTATGTAAAACTCTAGTGCGACCACCGCTCCAGTACTAATGCATGTATGAATATCTCAAATCTCATGCGAGCAGCGCTCCAGCACGCTTTATTTCCACAAAACCCATGTAGGTGGCTAATTTTTTTGCAAAGAATGGTTATTAGAACCAAATCAAGCTATTTTCTTACAAACCATTTAAATGCTAGCCAGCCTACCTATCCACATGCTAAAACCAGTAAAAGACTCAAGAACATCATGTTGTTGCTTTTCATGATCTTTTCTAAAATTCCAATTTTTGCCCTTCCTAGAGAAAATATGATAATTTACCATTCTGGACCCCTTAAAACATTATTTCTTTTCTGTGACCCTCAGACATTTTAAGAAATTGTAAATGCACTCAAAAACATGTACAGATATCCCTAAGAGCCAACAAAATTCCCTTACCTCAAATCACTCGAAAGTTGCTTCTTTTTCCTTTCATGCCTTTCGTGATTGGGTCTAATTGGCTCCGGATATATCCTTCGGAGCTGAAAATATTCATCAATCACATCAATCAACACTGATAACTCATTATTTTGACTTCATCATAGTCAATATATCTTATTGAGCCTATTTACTTTTACTAGGCCCAATTACACCTTAATGGCCTTACCCCATTTTAAGCTCATTCACACAACACTATTCATTTCACCTAGGCCCATTGGGCTCCTTAGGCTCATTATCTGTCATTGGACTAAATTATAGGCCCATTGACCTTATTGGGTCGATTGCATCAAGCTTGGCCCATGATCACATTCGGCCATGGCATGTGGCCGAACACCCATCACACCACCATAGCTGAATGCTAGCCATCATCATGCCATTCCTAGCCAATTTTGGCTACCAAACACACTTAGTTATCTTATCAAGCACTTGGCATGCATGCTTTAACCTTAGTTTTCCATTCATTCATGCATTTTCACAAACTCCTTATATGCACACTTCATAACTTCATCCAATTCCATAAACTAATTTCACAAAACCATCTCAAAATCATGCATATAACATCACCAACACCATAGTATAATCAATTCATCATTAAATCAACCATAGCTCACTTTGTCACACTAAACCCATATTCGGTCATGGGTGATTAAACATGCTCAAGGATGTTTCAGCCAACCATACATACATCAATTAACTCATAAAAATGTCTAGATTAATATAATTGAAGTTGGTGCATTGAAAACTCACCTAGCTTGACCTTTCTCTTTTGTCCGAAATTGGGGAAATAGCTTGCTCCTTCAATCCAAAAATTTAACTACTAGTCTTTTATTATGTTGTTCTCCTCATCACTAGGAACAACTTTGCAAAAAGCAACCTTTCTCAAATCTTTTGGAAGGTGATGATATTTTAGAGTGAGAAAACTTGTTCACTTTGCTATAATGGAGAGGTATTTGCTATTCTAGGGAAGAATACTTGACTGTCGAGCTTTAATAGAATTGGGTATTGTGAGATCGATCTCTCATGGTGAGAGATCGATCTTCCTTTGGTTGAACTATATAAGTATCCAGTAATTAAATTGTGGGACCGATTTGCTCTTGGGAAGGGATCGATCCTTTCTAAGTAGAATCAAATCGAGATCGATCTGTTTTTGGGAAGGGATCGATCTTTTCTAGGCAGAATCAAATTGAGATCAATCTGCTTTCCTAGAAAACCTTTGTGATTTCATTTTGGAATTACAAGATCGATCCTGTCGTGTAAGAAGATCGATCTGGCATTCATCTGCAAGATTCTAACTACTAATTTTTCTAAAATTTCAAGGGAAAGATTGCATTTAAATGCTTCACTAATCATTTTGCATTCTAATCACACTTAGAGCATAAAAAGTTCATTTCTTATGATTCACATGTGAGACCCCGTATATGTATAATTGTATGATGATACATTTGTAATGTGAAGTATATGTAATGTAAGTCCATAAGATTATGTACACACTTGTAATAAGAGTAGTGACTGTACATACAAGTTACATTATGTATGAATGTGAAGAAATGGACTTAAACATGTGGAGAATGTGAGTAAAATGGAATATAAGTAGTGTGGTAAATGGAATGAAGATTTGCATGAGTATGCACTTCCATTTGGTTTATATCATGGACCATTGGCTATACAAAGATTCTACACAAGTTTTAATGTGTATGAAGTATTAAGGGATGTCATCTTCAAGTCTCAAAGATGATTGGATGAGAAAATGACTATGGCACCAAATTAAGGATGTTTTGGTATAAGTTTACTGCAGAAAAACTACAAAAAATCTGGAAATATGAATGACAGATCGATCTCATAGGATGAGAGATCGATCTGGGTGAGCCAAAATGCTTGTATTTGAGCAAAGGAATAGGGCAGATCGATCTCCAATGGGGCAAGATCGATCTCCTAAACATTCTGTAATGAAAAGATCGATCCTCAAGCCTACAGATCGATCTCCTTAGCTCTCTGTTTGGAGCAGATCGATCTCAAGCTTTGACAGATCGATCTCATTCTTAAAATGCCATGAAAAAGAGGGATTTAAGGGTACCAGATCAATCTCCTCCTAGTGCAGATCGATCTCCTCAAGCTATTTCTATAAAAAGAGTGTTGAAAATCTAAAAAGTTTAGAAGAAAAAACATCACCCTTCCATTTTTAACCCAAAAACCTAACTTTCTCTCTCTAAAATTAGCCATTTCCAGTAAGATTTGAAGAGAGACCATTAGAAGCAAAGTTATTCATCTTGAGGAAGAGAACAACATAGTTTGGAGGCATTTACCTATTTGTTGGATTAAAGGAACAAGGGGCATTTCTAATTGGAGCAAAGAGGAAATCCAAAGAGGTAAGTTTCTAGTGCACAAATCCAAGTACATTTGTCTAGTTGATGATTATGAAGTTGATTTGGGTGTGCACATTGTGGGTAGAAACTATCTAAAATACATGGGAATGATTATGACCTAGAAATGGTCTAGTGTGAGAAAGTGGAATGTATGGAGATTAATGATGAATGAGGTATGCAGAAGTTAATAATAGTGTTGTGGTATGATTTTAAGATGTTGTTAGTGGATAAATTATGAGATTTACCTAAAATGGGTAAAATGTGGATTAAGGCATTGGTAAATGTAAAAATGAGTTATATTGACTAATGAGGTCAAATGTGAGTTAATAACTTTAACTCAAGTGGTTTGGATGATTGAATTGCAGCTTCCGAGGATACGCCGGAGCGAGTTGAGCCAAGAGCATAAGAAGCTAAGAGGAAAAGAGCCACACCAAGTAAATCGAGGTAAGAGAATTGTGTGGACTCTTAGAGATATCTGTGAGCAATTTGGGCGCTTAAATGCTTTGCTAGAATGCACGAGATGTTAGGAAATGAAATTGGGTGATTGAAGGGAAAAAGTTGGGTGTTTGAGAAATGCGCATGAAAACTAAAGCATATTGCTTTGAAAATAATGTTTTATTGCTTTTTAGCAAATGATTTGGTAGGTTGGCTAATATTTGAAATGATTTACAAAAGAGATGAGTTGTTTTGGTTTGTTAACCATACTTTACAAAGAATCGAGCCACCTACATGATTTCGTGAGAATGAAAGCGTGCTAGAGTGTTACTCGCTCGAGATTTGACGTGTTTTATACACATGAGTGCTGAAGCTTAGCTCGCACTAGTTTTCACATGGATTTCATACTGGTTTTGGCATGGTGCTTGGAGCTTAGCTCGTGCTAGATGCCCACCTTGCTTGTTGTCGTGCTTGGAGATTCGGGTAGATTGGGTGTCACACCGATTAAATAGGCTTGCACGTGTATTGTTTTGACATGATTGATTAGCCGTGTTAGAAGCTTCGGGTAGACAAGAGGTCATACCGATTAAATAGGCTCACACGTGCATTTTGAGATGTGGCATGATATGATGTGTTGATTGGGTCCATGGAGTACGTTGTACCGTGCATGTAGCATGGAGTACATTGTACCGTGTTGAGATTGTGATCTGCCGTCTTCGGATGAGATCTGCTATGGACCGACGGGCAGGATTTGACCCATCTCCCGTGTGGAAGCAGATAGTGGTGATATCCCGCACACCTGATCCGTGTAGTCGGTATCACAGGTTATGGCCATTGACCTTGAGGTTATTACCTTTTATTGAATTGCCTATCTCACATGTCTATTGCTTTGAGAATAAATCCATGTTTGAAATGATTTGTGGGTCAGGACAGTCCGAGGGAGGGGCTGAGACCTGACTAGTGTGTGATAATTCTATATTTTTAAAATTATTTGTGCTTAATTTCCTAATTAATTATTTAAATCCCCAATTTATTTTGTTAATTATCCCCTTTATTTAATTAAAATTCTCATCTTTGCAGATAAATTAAATCCAAATGAATTTTGAATATTTCGGTAGGAAATGGACCGAAATTGGGCTAAAATCGAGATTAAGCCACGCGGACAACACGAGTCAAGCTGTAAGACCCGAACTTAGTTAAAACACGAAATGAGTATGTTCATAAAAGGAAGGATCGAAATGGTCCCAAATTAAACGAACGGGATTCGGACTGGAGATAAGGATTCAAAACACGAAATTAAAAATGCAAAAGGACTGAAATGGAATTCTCGAATACGTGCAAGGGTAAAACGATCAAATGATCGAAATTCGGGATAAATTCGATAAGAAAAATTTAATTAAAAATAATGATTTAGGATATCTTGATCAATAATGATGAAATTATACAATTTCGAGTCCCATTGATCAAGATTTGAAATTTTTAGAAATACCAAAAAGTCACCCGGGACAATATCTCGAAAATACGGAGAAATTATACCGGACAAATGATTAAAAATATAATAAATAAATTAAATTAAATTAAATTAAATTATTTGGAATAAAATAATAGAATTGTAGATATTTTTAGATTATTTTAGACTATTTTAATGAATATTATAATAATAAAATAATTTATAAATAATAATAAAAAAACAAACTGAAATCAGAATTCGAAAAAAACTCGAAATTGGAAAATCGAAATGAAACCGACTGTCAAGCCGTGAGAACCGAGGACGATCCCAGCACACCGACGACCACCGACGAAGCCACGAGGAGGAAGAGGAGAGGCCAACGATCACGTGGACACCGGAGACGCGCCGTCAGGTGATCGGAAACCGCCGATCGGAGCGAAGGAAAAGCTGAGGAGAAACGAACCGATTCTCGGTGAACCACGGCGACTGGGCTTGAACGGAGGCCACCGATGAGTTCAGGGGGAGGAGCCGGTTCTTTTGAGACTGGTATCGGCCGGCAAAACCGCCGAAAACGCCAACGACGGAAAAAGGCTGAAACGGTGCCGTTTGGCTGGAGGGAAAAGGAAGGAAAGGGAAAGAAAATGAAGGAAAAGGAAAAAAAAGAGGAAAGAAAAATTATCGGGGATGACTCGAGATTCGGGTAAGTTGACCGAGGGTCGAGATTGACCTATGAGTAAATTCCAAAAATTTAATTAATATTATATTTAATGGAAAATAACCCGGATTTACCTAATTGTGCAGTTTTCGATAAAGCCCAAATGAGAGCCGATTGAGCTTCGATTTTCATACCCCGCATCATATTGGGTAAGTATATTTTAATTACGGTAATATGAGTCCTTTAATACAGAGTTTCAATTTTTTTTACGAAATTTACGGATTAATTCTGTATAAAAAGGGATATTAATCGGATTTGCAACATAATTACCGTAAATAGTATACGGGCTATCCAATAAGTTTGGAACAAAGCCCGATGATTATTGGTAAGCTGAATAAGCCCAGTAAACCCGAAGAAGGGATTTAATAAGTATAAACGGGCTGAAAACGGACCCGAGGCCCATTAAAGTGTAATCGGGCCCAATAAAGTAAAACAGGCCCAGTACGTTAGATTCGATCAGTAAATGTGATATACTGATAAAGATAATTGAATTGACCCCAATTATGTGGTTATATGTAGTTCCGTAGACTTGGTTGACACGCAGCTGGATCGAGAGATCGAGTATTATCAAGATGAGATAAGGTTGCACGTGATTCCAGGTAAGGAAATTTTGTAGGTGCATATAGATACCTATACGTATTTTTGAGGGGATTTACAGGGTCTAGAATTTCTTAAATTATCTAGAAACAAAATAATAATTTTTGCGAAAATCGGGGCATAGGTGAATAAAGAAAAAGATAATTTTACCCGTGGATGTAAAATTTATAAAAGGGGTAGTAAGGCAAATAAATTGCATGATTTTCATGTTTTGATGGTTTATATGAATGTATTGCTTTGATTTAAGCAAATTTACAAATAGGTTGGCTGTTGATTTCATAAATTATACGAAAGGGTACCGGTTTGTACCGGTTACGATTTTAAAAGATGTTTTATCAAGATTGAGCCACCTATCGTATTTACATGAATAAAAAGAGTGCTACAGTCTTACTCGTACTCAAGTTTACTGATTTATTACTCATGAAAAGCCGTACTGGAGCATTGCTAGTACGAGAAATTTATGTGTGCACAAAACCGTGCTGGAGCTTCGCTCGCACGAGATTTTAGATATCATGATATGCATAGCGTGGTGCTGGAGCTTCGCTCGCACTAGATGTGAGTTGACATGGATATAGTCATGCGAAAGACTCCTATAGACTATGTGTCGCAGAGAGTTGATATGCTCGCATGTATACTTTGAGACATGGGTTGGTTATCGACATAGTATCGGGGTGGGTAAGACCTACGGCAGGCACCCCCAGACTATGATATGGGTCCACGGAGTATGATGTACCATGTATGTCACACACAGTACGCTGTACCGTGCAATCACGATGACTCGATGATGTTATTTGATATTCTAGTGGGTAGGATTTGACCCCACCTCCCGTTGCAGTTGTGATACCCCGTACATCGGGATCCGTGTAGCCTGGGATCACAAGGACAAATTATGGCCATAGTCCTCGATTTTCATACAGTAACCTACATGCCTCACATGATATCATACAGTCTGGATAGACCAGGACAAACCCAAAGGAGGGGTAATGTCCCGATTTATGTTTTTAAATGAGATGCGGTTTAATGAATCAAGGTATTCCCGAGAGATGGGTTTAGCCTTGATGTGGTTGTTTTATGATGAAACAAATAAGTTTTAACGTGATGAGTTTATGATGTAATAAATAAGTTTTATCGTGATGAGTTTATGATGTGGTTGTTTTATGATAAAACAAATACGTTTTAACGTGACGAGCATGAGATGTCATACATGATTTTTCCTTGTTTTGTTTTATATGTCTTATATGATGTATGCATACAAGTGGCATCGTTTTAGTCTTACCTCATGCTCCAAATATAAACGATTTTATATCATGACATTATCAGCACGTAGATAGTATAGTTATCTACCTCCTTACATTATTGCCTTACTGAGCAAGTTTCTCACTCACTTTCATTTTTCACCCCACAGGGTACATTCAGTAGAAGAGAACAATAGTATTCTTGCATTTCGGTTATCCGCTGCTTCTTATCAAGATCAGGTATACACATTTGTATAATTTTTGTATCTGAACATATAGAGGCACAGTATTGTACAGGGATGTAATATTGGGGGTGTATTTGGTTAAAATAAATTGATATGTAAATGAAATATGGAAATTGAATGGTAAATAGGTGAGAGGTGACTAACACCAAATCATAGCCCAACTGTTTAGTAGTGTAAGTGTTCACGATGGGTAAGGAAATGAAAAAGTAAGGAAAAATTTGTAGGGATTTTAGAAAAAAAATAGGTCATGACAAGAGGTTGTATCAGAGCAGAGTTGGCCTGATATGAGTCGGTGTTAGTGGTTAAGTAAATTTACATCCCCATGTACTGTGCATTGTTTAGATACAATTGTGTATATCAAGATGGAAGTGCAGCTAAGAATTTAGTTTCGAATGCAAGAATATAGTTTTTATAACTGATAGCCGCTATGGTAGAAGGGCGAGTACACTTGCTCGAGGCCGTAGAGATCGGCCTGAGAGTCAAATGAGTCATTACATGAGACTCAAGATGAGAGTGAGGTGGAGGCTGATGTTGAGCATACTCCACAGGGTCCTATAAAGAGACCAAACAGTACTGAGACACGCTCCAAGAGGATGGAGTGGAGTATAGAAAATATTTCGGAGTTGTTTATTCAGTCTATGCAGGTAGTTGAGGATAGACAGGGTAAAGCCTAAACAGATGCCTCAGACTATAGAGATTTTCACACCCCTCCGGTATATAGCGAAGTAAAGAAACAAATAGTTGCTGAGGACTGGGTGAATGAGATAGCGAAGTTGTATGGATTCTTTCGATGTATGTCGACTGAGAATGTGACTTTTAAATATGTTTATGTTGGAGGTGAGGCGGAGCATTGGTGGAAGTCCGCTCGACCTATCTGAAGAGTTAGACGTCCAGAACTAACATGAGAAATATTTCTGGATGTATTCTGGTGACAGAATATCCCGGACATTACTTAAAGGAAAATTACAGGTAAAATTTCTTACAATGACCCAAAGACATTGGTTGATTGACGAGTACGAAACTCAATTTATATACCTGTTGAGGTATTACCCCGACACTATGGGCAGTGAAAGTCGTAAAGCCCAAAAGTTCATGGAAGGGCTCAAATTGTCGATTAGAGTCTGATTGGCTCACTACTTATGTCGAGGCAGTGCGCAGAATACAGTTGTGTGAATAATATCATATGTTGCACGACTCTGAGATTGGAAAATGTAGTAAGGGTCGAAATAGAGACAAAAGAGAATAGAGAATGACAGAGATGTCAGAGCTGGAAAAAGACCAGTTGGTAAGAGATTAGAGCTAATGAGTCACGGGGTAAGATGATTGGTAAGGCCCCAGTGTATTCAATTTCAGCACTTTTGAGGGGTATTGTGATTGGAGAACCCCGACCTGCTCCGTAGCAGGGTAAGCAAGATGAGCAGTGAAGCAATGTTAGCAGGGTGAGCAGTGTAAGCAGTGGAGCAACGTAAGCTGTGTAGCAGTGTAACAATGTAACAATGTAAGCAGTGTAGCAGTGTAAGCAGTGTAGGATATGTGGTAGATACCACGGAAGTAGGGCCTACACCTACACTTTATTGACTAAAATAGGCGTTAAGTGTGGTAAGACGAGCCAATTATTTAACGATTGCTCAGAGTTGGGTGAGACTGCCCCATAGTAGGGTAAAGAGACAGAGAAAACCCTATTAGTATCTCTGCACTAAAAAAGGGAGGCCATAGCCGAAGAGAAAAGGGAAAGTAGGCTGTTGGATGAAGGCGAGTGTGTACCTTGGACTAGGACACTATTGATGTTTCATATAATGTGGTGAAAGATACCACACTGGTTACGAATAAAGAAGTAATTATTTTAATTAATCCTGGTGCCACGTATTTAGTCATACCGCCTTCATTTGTATATAAGTTAGTAAAAGAAGTGAATGCCTACATCCGTAGGCACAATGCTAATAGTTAGTACCCCAATAGAGGAGGGTTAACAACGAAATAATTATTAAGAGATTATAAGTCGAAAAAGGGGTGTAGCGATTGAAATTAAAGGAGCAAATGATTGTACTCACGGAATGAGTAATGACAGAGTTTTTGTTATAAGTAATATACGAAAGGAGATAAGCTTTTAGATGTGATAAATCTTGAATACAAAATCTATTGGAATAAGAGGCGTATGCAAGGTAAGAATATCTATGATACGTGAAGTAATTAGGATTAAAGCAATTAGTGGCGAATATGAAATGTGACCACATGGACTGATATGTAAAGTTATTGTGGTCAAGTCTGAGGGTTAATAAAGGTATTTCAAAATACCTCCCCACCTGAAGACTTGACAACGTCTAAAAGTATACACAACCTATAAATTGAAATCGACAATCGTAATATATACATTTAAAAATTAGGGTACCTTTACTGATACGATAAGAAATATAGAATTTGATTAATCGTGAAGGTTTAAAAATTAATTAAAATTTTATAAAAGCCATTAATATAAGAAAAGGAAATGACGCAGGTTAGTATTTTGAATGGAAGCGATTTTGAAAAGAACATTATACGTTTATACGTACATAGGTCAAGGATATGGGTGATTAAAATATTTAGTGGAACACAACTACGATGAAGTATTTAAACTTTACCTGGACCGAATTGTTATCATCCTTATTGATGATATTTTGGGTGTATTTACAGTCTAAGGAAAATTATAAGCAACAATTGGAGATTGTTTTTACAAATGATTTGTTGAGAGTTCTCGAAATGGACTACTTTGTTGACACGTTTAACTTAGAAAAAGTTGTATTTGAATGAGATGATAGACGTGACAGAAGTTTTAGTGTATTGAAGTATGAACTGACCACCGCATTTATTCTCTCCATACCCCACAAATTAAGAGGTTTCTCATGAGTCTATAGATACCTCAAAATAGTGAATGGACTGTGTATTGATGCAAAAAGGGGAAGATAGTCAATTATGAATCCAGACAACTCAAGGATCATGAAAGGACTATCCGGCCCATGATTTAAAGTTGACAGCAATAGTAGTTGTATTGAGTATATGACATTACTATGTATACGGTGAGAAATTTCAAGTATGCACTGATCATAAAAATCTCAAGTATTTGTTTTCATAGAAAGAGTCGGATACAAGAACAAAGAGGGTTAGAGCTTCTGAGGAATTATGATTCTGAAAATTGTACCACCCAGGAAAGGCTAATGTAATGGCTAATGCTTTGAGCAGAAAGAGCCTCGGGATGGTATTACATGTAATGGTCAGGGAGCGTGAGCTGATAGAGCAGTTGTAAGCCTCAGTAGTGATGTAGTTCCCTCTGATGATGACAGTGATTTTGTGACAGCTAGCCTGGATTAGAACCGAATTTGAGTGATCGGATTTGACAGGCTTAGCGTGATGATCGACATGGTGTCGATAGTGTGAGTCAGATTCAAAGGGGTACAGTGATAGAGTTCACAGAGAGTGATGATGGTACTGAGGTTCAGAGACAGTATAAGTGCTCCCCAGGACCACAATGATGAGATAATGTTATTGTCAGAAGCTCATTCTTCGGGATATACAGTGCATTCGAGAAGTGACAAATATATCAGAATTTTTAAAAAGGGTATTGGTGGTTAGATGTGAAAAGAGATATTATGGAGATTATGAAGAAGTGTCTCGTATGTCAGCAGAGTAAGGTAGAATAATAGAAATTTGCAAGGTTATTACAATTTCTACCTATATTGACATGAAAATGGGAACAAGTAAACATGAATTTCGTGATGGGTTACAGAGGACCCCGATGAATCATAAGGCTATCTGGGTGATAGTCGATAGGTTGTTAAGTCTACCCACCTTCTGGTTAGGAAATCCCCAGATACTCTGAGTGTGTAGGCGGATTTATGTGTATGAAAAATTGTGGAACACTAAGTATTTTTCCAGTGAGCATTGTATCATATAGGGATTCCAGCTTCACTTTTCACTTCTAAGAATATTTTTCAAGAAGCTATGGGAACCCGACTGAGTGTTAGCACAGCTTTTCGTCCTCAGACAGATGGTCAGTCAGAGAGGACTATACAGGTTCTGGAGGATATGATGAGAGCGTGTGCCATTAATTTGATAAGCTCCTGGGATGATCAATTGTTACTAATCGAATTCGCCAATAATGACAGTTGTCACTCGAGTATCGGGATAACATTATATGAGGCATGGTATAGCCGTAGGGATTGTTTCCCTAACTTAGATAAGAAGAAGTGGATGACAGATAGAAAATTATTCCCGAATTGGTAAGACAAACCTCTGAGGATGTTCAGTTAATTGTGAAGGATTAAGAACACCTCAGAGCAGATAGAAAAGCTATGTTGACAAGAGACGGAAACCATTAGAATTTACCGAAGGTGAATTAGTATTGTTGGAAGTTACATGCCCTTAGGACACAACATAAGGACGTAACGAGATTCGGAAAGAGATTGGACAAAGTGGGAGACAAGGCCTGTAGGTTGGCGTTACCACCTGAATTAGCAGGCATCCACAATGTGTCCTATCTTATGATGCTTCAGAAATACTATCCAAATCTAGCATATGTAATCAGATATGAGCTTCAACAGCTTAGCTCAATGAATATATAAAGTATGATTGAAAACTTGATTCGGGTATTAGATGACAGGAGAAAGTGTTGAGGTTTAAGATGATCTCCCTAATTAAAGTATGTTGGTAGTATTACACTACGGAAAAGTCACATGGGAATTAAAGAGTATGATACAATAGACGTACCCGAAGTTGTTTATGGACCTAATTGACTTGGTTCTAATTTGGAGGCCCAAATTTCTTAAGTGGGGAGATTATGTAAGACCCGAATTTAGTTAAAACACGAAATGAGTATGTTCGTAAAAGGAATGATCGAAATGGTCCCAAATTAAACGAACGGGATTCGGACTGGAGATAAGGATTCAAAACACGAAATTAAAAATGCAAAAGGATTGAAATGGAATTCCCGAATACGTGCAAGGGCAAAACAATCAAAAGATCGAAATTCGAGATAAATTCGATAAGAAAAATTTAATTAAAAAATAAGGATTTAGGATATCTTGATCAATAATGAGGAAATTATACAATTTCGAGTCCAATTGATCAAGATTCAAAATTTTTAGAAATACCGAAAAGTCACCCAGGACAATATCTCGAAAATACGGAGAAATTATACCGGACAAATGATTAAAAATATAATAAATAAATTAAATTAAATTAAATTATTTGGAATAAAATAATAGAATTGTAGATATTTTTAGATTATTTTAGACTATTTTAATGAATATTATAATAATAAAATAATTTATAAATAATAATAATAAAAACAAACCGAAATCAGAATTCTGAAAAAACCCAAAATTGGAAAACCAAAAACGAAATCGACTGCCGACCCGTGAGAACCGAGGACAATCCCAGCACACTGACGACCGAAAATCACCGATGGAGCCACGAGGAGGAAGAGGAGAGGCCGACGATCACGTGGACACCGGAGACGCGCCGTCAGGTGATCGGAAACCGTCGGAGCGAAGGAAAAGTCGAGGAGAAACGGACCGATTCTCGGTGAACCACGGCGACTGGGCTTGAATGGAGGCCACCGATGAGTTTAGTGGGAGGAGCCGGTTCTTTTGAGACCGGTATCGGCTTGCAAAACCGCCGAAAACGCCGACGACGGCAAAAGGCTGAAACGGTGCCGTTTAGCTGGAGGGAAAAGGAAGGAAAGGGAAAGAAAAGGAAGGAAAAGGCAAAAAAAAGGAAAGAAAAATTATCGGGGACGACTCGAGATTCGGGTAAGTTGACCGAGGGTCGAGATTGACCTACGGGTAAATTCCAAAAATTTAATTAATATTATATTTAATGAAAAATAACCCGAATTTACCTAATTGTGCAGTTTTCGATAAAGCCTGAATGAGAGTCGATTGAGCTTCGATTTTTGTACCCCGCATCATATTGGGTAAGTATATTTTAATTACGGTAATATGAGTCCTTTAATACAGAGTTTCGATTTTTTTTACGAAATTTACAGATTAATTCTGTATAAAAAGGGATATTAATCAAATTTGCAACGTAATTACTGTAAATAGTATACGGGCTATCCAATAAGTTTGGAACGAAGCCAGATGATTATTGGTAAGCTGAATAAGCCCAGTAAACCTGAAGAAGGGATTTAATAAGTATAAACGGGTTGAAAACGGACCCGAGGCCCATTAAAGTGCAATCAGGCCCAATAAAGTAAAACAGGCCCAGTATGTTAGATTCGATCAGTAAATGTGATATACTGATAAAGATAATTGAATTGACCCCAATTATTATGTAGTTCCGTAGACTTGGTTGACGCGCAGTTGGATCGAGAGATCGAGTATTATCGAGATGAGATAAGGTTGCACGTGATTCCAGGTAAGGAAATTTTGTAGGTGCATATAGATACCTATACGTATTTTTGAGGGGATTTACAGGGTCTAGAATTTCTTAAATTATCTAGAAATGAAATAATAATTTTTGCAAAAATCGGGGCATAGGTGAATAAAGAAAAAGATGATTTTGCCCCTAGAAGTAAAATTTATAAAAGGGGTAGTAAGGCAAATAAATTGCATGATTTTCATGTTTTGATGGTTTATATGAATGTATTGCTTTGGTTTAAGCAAATTTACACATAGGTTGGCTGTTGATTTCATGAATTATATGAAAGGGTACCGGTTTGTACCAATTACGATTTTAAAAGATGTTTTATCAAGATTGAGCCACCTATCGTATTTACATGAATAAAAAGAGTGCTAGAGTCTTACTCGCACTCAAGTTTACTGATTTATTACTCATGAAAAGCCGTACTGGAGTATTGCTAGTACGAGAAATTTGTGTGTGCACAAAACCGTGCTGGAGCTTCGCTCGCATGAGATTTTAGATATCATGATATGCATAGAGTGGTGCTAGAGCTTCGCTCGCACTAGACATGAGTTGACATGCATATAGTCGTGCGGAAGCCTCCTGTAGACTGTGTTGCAGAGAGTTGATATGCTCGCACATATACTTTGAGACATGGGTTGGTTATCGACATAGTATTGGGGTGGGTAAGACCTACGACAGTCATGATGACTCTATGATGTTACTTGATATTCTGCCGGGTAGGATTTGACCCTACCTCCCGTTGCAGTTGTGATGCCCCGCACACCGGGATCCGTGTAGCCTAGGATCACAGGGACAAATTATGGCCATAGTCCTCGATTTTCATGCAGTAACTTACATGCCTCACATGATATCATACGGTCTGGATAGACTAGGACAAACCCAAAGGAGGGGTAATGTCCCGATTTATGTTTTTAAATGAGATGCGGTTTAATGAATCAAGGTATTCCCGAGAGATGGGTTTAGCCTTGATGTGGTTGTTTTATGATGAAACAAATAAGTTTTAATGTGATGAGTTTATGATGTAATAAATAAGTTTTATCGTGATGAGTTTATGATGTGGTTGTTTTATGATAAAACAAATGCATTTTAATGTGACGAGCATGAGATGTCATACATGATGATTTTTCCATGTTTTGTCTTATATGTCGATTTCATGATTTCTCTTATATGATATATGCATACAAGTGGCATCGTTTTAGTCTTACCTCATGCTCCAAATATAAACGATTTTATATCATGACATTATCAGCACGTAGATAGTATAGTTATCTACCTGCTTACATTATTGCCTTACTGAGCAAGTTTCGCTTACCCTTTCATTTTTCACCCCACAAGGTACATTCAGTAGAAGAGAACGATAGTATTCTTGCATTTCGGTTATCCGCTGCTTCTTATCAAGACCAGGTATACACATTTGTATAATTTTTATATCTGAACATATAGAGGCACAGTATTGTACAAGGATGTAATATTGGGGATGTATTTGGTTAAAATAAATTGATAGGTAAATGAAATATGGAAATTGAATGGTAAATAGGTGAGAGGTGACTAACACCGAATCATAGCCCAACTGTTTAGTAGTGTAAGTGTTCACGAAGGGTAAGGAAATGAAAAAGTAAGGAAAAATTTGTTGGGATTTTAGAAAAAATGGGTCGTGACACATGCCACCTAGCACATCCAATTGGACAAGAACCACAAACCATAATAAATTTTTCGCATTTTTTAACTTACCTTTCCTCTCTTCACTGGTTGGGCTGTGATTCGATGTCAGAGTCTTCACTTACCATAATATCCATTCTCATACATACATGTCAATATATTAATTCTGACTGTAGTTGCTTTTATTATACATGTAAGATTTTATAAAATCTAATACAATTACATTTACATTCCCCATAATATATAACGTATACATCACTGTGCTATTTCTATGTTTAGATACACAACTGTACATAATAAGTATACCTGACGAATCGATAGGAACTAGCAGTGGACTCTGGGACACTCTCCCACGATAACTCTCGCTCTACTGACGCTCTGTAGAGAGATGTAAAGAAAAAGGGTGAGCATAACGCGCTCAGTAAGGAAATCAGGAAAGCAAGTAGATATCCACACTATCTACTCAAAATAGTGCTATGCTTTGAAAACATTTATTTCCTTACTCACTTTAAAAGCATGTCTTGAAATATAATATATATATATGTACTTGTACAGAATAAATCCCATGTACAGAAATCATGCTTTATTTCTCAAATATAGGCATGTAGTGCAAAACAATGCATTGTATATAAATCATGCCTTTATGTAAATCATGCCATGTATATTTAAATCACAATAAATATGGCATCAAATGATTCACAACACAAATCGGAGTTCGACCCATCCCTCAGGTCTGTCCGCAGTTTAAATAATTCAATATATGTGATATATCATGTGAGACTCTGTGGTAAATGCAATTAGTATCCTGGAGTATAATCATATCCGAAAAGTGATCCCATGCAACATGGAATCCTAGTGTGTGGCAATCACTGCTGTAACGGGAGGATGGTCAGTCCAATGTCAACCTCCAGCTACGTAACACATGGTACAGCGTACACCTCGTGTCCCAAACACGGTACAAAGTACACCCGTGGACCCTCACAGCCAGGGTGCCTCCCATAGGACTTAGCCCTCGAAACTATGGAAATAAGTATACCACGTCTATATCAACCTCATGCGGATATCCTCTCTAGCTATGACACACAATCACACAAGGACTCAGGCATGGGTTTCAACATGTATTACATATCACATACAGTGTGCGTCTTGAGTGCGACTCACAGTCGTCACTCCGCTCAAACACTATTTCACATCACAAATCTCAACTCTAGTGCGAGCAATCTCTAGCAACTAGGTCAATGCATAGTTTATGTATTAAATCAAGTACGAGCAATAGCTCCCAGTACTATGCTATGCACAATATCAAAATCAAGTACGAGCAATCGCTCCCAGTACTATGTCATGTATAAACCATGAGAATCAAGTACGAGCCATCGCTCCAGCACTCTGTCATGCATATATCATTCAAAGCTGAGTACGAGTAAAACTCCAGTACTCTATCATGCATGTCATGAAAATCTAGTGCGTATCAAAATCCAGCACTATGTATGTGGAAAACATATGAATCCCAGTGCGAGCTGTGCTCTAGCACGATTCATTCTCACATAATATGATAGATGGCTATTTAAAAGGGATTGTTTACAAAATAGTAAAATCAGCACTAAAAGTGTGCTTAAGTCATATCAACCTTAAAATCATTAGCCCATCTATTTATTTTCATGCTAATAGCAATTAAACACTCACAATAGTATTTTCCATGCTTTTTGCAACTTCTCACAAAAGTTGACTTTTTGACTAACTAGGGGTAAAATCGTAATTTTCCATTATCGGGTCGCAATAATTATTATTCACTTTCTCTGAACCTCAGAGTTTTTAAGTGAATGCAGAAGCAGTTGAAAATACGTGCAGGTATCTCTAACTACTTGCAAAAGTCCCTTACCTCGGATCACGTCAAGTGACCTCACTTCCTCGATGCTGCTAAATCCCGCAGTCCGATCAGCTCTCGATGTAAACTCCGAAGCTGTAAATAACCATTCCTCAGGTTAATTATAATTTTCCTACTGTATTACACATTAATACAGTTTAATTTCCCTTAATGGGCCTTAAAAATCCTTGATGGGCCTAACTAGGCCTTAAGTCCATTTTCATTTTACTATTCATTTTAGTTGGGCCTATTGGGCTTGTGGGGCCCACCAACTCTTATTGGGCTTGTCTTAGACCCATTACACCCTATTGGGCCTAAAAATATTGGGCTTGGCCCATTGGGCCTCTCGGCCACATGCCATGGCCGAGAGCTAGCCATTCTCGGTTTTCCACCATGGCATGCCATACATGCCTATTTCCTAGCCATTTTCACTTAGGCATTTTCACAAACACTTGGTAGGCAACATTACCAATCATCATATTGTTCATTTAGGCATTTTATCAAACACCTTGATTGCCAACAATTTACATGTATTAATTAATCAATTTGATTAATTCTAATTATACCATTAACATTAATACATGTGTACTAATCCATTTATGTCTTAAAATCAAATTGACATATTTCAATATCCCATTGATCACTCTCGGCCTAACCCTCTTCATGGTGATTTAATATGTTTCAATGCTTAAAACATATATCAACATACTTAAAATCATTCATACATTAACATATATGAAATTGGAAATTAGAAAATATACCAATTGTTGTGTTCACCCTTTGGCCGAAACTTTGTAGGCTCTCGGTTTGCACTCTATGGCTCCTTGATAGCCAATTTCAACATATGTTAATCTCCTTTCAATTTGGAACAACTTCCATGAAGAATGCAAGTTCCAAATATGTCTAATTCCTAGTGATTTCTAGTTAGAGAAAGCTTGGATGTTATGGTTTCAATGGTGTTTTCTCCTAGCCGGAATTGTGTGATGAAGATGACAATGGTGTGGCTGCATTTATAAGCCACTTACTTAGCCATTAAGCCTTACTTTTCAGCCATTATACTTGACTTTCCAAATCTGAACCATGAGTCACCTTATGAGTCACCTTATGAGTCATAGTTAACTTTAACTATGGTTAGATATTTATCTCATGGGCTTTTCCAATTGGGCTTCTCGGTTTGGGCTTTCCTAATGGGCTTTCGGGCTGAAATTTTTACTATACCTCGGGCCTTTTATTGTCTCAAAATTTGGCCGATCAATTGGTCCAACAATTCGGTCTAAAGGACCTAAAAATTTCGATATACGTTTAGTATACCTTAATGGGCTTTAAAATTTTCACCTTAGGCCCATTACATTTTTAACCATTAAATTTATTCCGGAATCCTTCCGAATAAATTTTCCTTACTTTCGGGGATGATTATCTTGTATTCTGGCCAAGAATATTTTTTCCCAAATTTTTCTCCACACTTAGGTTAATTTTTTAACCATGATTAGTCAACTATAGCAAAAGTCCACTGTCTTAACTATAGTTGACTTTTTCCTTAACCATTGACTAAGTTGACTTTTTCTCCAAATTTCGAAAGTGTCATATATTATGTCTTACACTCTCGTCTTTATATTCCAACCGCTCCCGGTGGATAATTTCACCTGAAACTCCTTTTCTCGCCAAAAAAGTCCATTTTACCCTTTTTAGCTTTTATACTCGTTTTGTATGTTCGGTTCTAAATCAAGCTGACTTTCCTTCATGAGCTCTCTACGCTCTCTTATTTTAAGTTCTTATTTTCAGTCAGAATGATTTAGAATAACTCGGTTTAGCTTGTGATACCCATCGCTCACATTATGCATTTTATGTAGCTTTTGCGTGTTAATTCATTTCACTAACACTTTAAATCTAGTAAATACTCCTCTTATGATTCAACCATAATTACATAGTGTTCATACACATAGGAATCATAAGGAAATAAGCTACAAAAATTCGGGTCTGACAAGTGCCTTGATGAGGAATGATGTTGAACATTGTTCCACATCAAGAGCAAAGTGGAATCCCGGTTGGAGAAGAGAATGGAGCAAACCGAGAATGATAAGTTCCCTGTTTACGTTTTAAAGCTCATGGATGAAGTTTACAATTGTGTTTTTTTTTTTATTCCTTTTGGGTTTAAAATCAGATGTGTTATTGTTATTTCCTTCTCTTGTTTTATTGCTATTATTCTACAGTCATGCATCGGGTTGATTTTTTGATTACATTTCACGTTTGTTTGCATTGTTGTACTGCAAAATGTTAAGGTTAATAGCTGGAAGCAATTGCTGCATTTCATGTTAGAAAGTCTTCATTTATCCCACTAGATTTTTCAGCTAATTCATGTTTGATAAAAGTTTATTTTAATAGGTGCATTTACAGGCATTGTTATTGTTGCTCTGTTCGGCTCTGTTAAGCTGGTAGTGTACTGTTTAGTTGGTATTTTACTGGAATGCTTATGCAGTGATAGTGGGATTCTGAGAAGAGCAAGATAGGTGCAAGAGGAGTAGTTAGAATAACCTCAACAGTAGCAAACCTTGAGGAACATCCAGCTCGGGTGTAGGTTGCTGCCACTGTCGAAGCAATTCCTGGGTGGCCGGCTGTTGTACACCATTTGATGCTGGTGCAGAATCGGGAGCATGCTGAACAACTTTTGCTGAAAATGCATTTTGAAAAGACAATGGATGTAGGGAGGCAGACCGAGAGCAACACGGACAGCAGCTGGAGCATCTATGCTTTAGCTCAGCAGTAGCACAGAACTGCAGCAGGAGCTGAGGACACAACCTGTGACCTAGAATCGAGACACACCAGAAACAGTCTAAAGCAGGAAATGGTGCAGCAGGGAGCGGAACCGAGACAGGCCTGGAGCACCTAGTATGCTTGGAGTAGAAACCAGAACCGAGAGCAAGCAGAGTGCAGCGGGACAGTGCCAAAACCGTGAAAGTTTAGAAAGAAACATGAATATAGAAAGACACGTGAATAGTATTTGGAGGGACAATTTGATGGTTTAAATTTGCTTAAGGCTTGCTTGGCATTTACCTTAAGCACAATATTCTATTTTTCTTAATTAGTTCATGAAATAGATTTAATTATGTCCTTAACTCATTTTTATTTTTAACATGCATTAGTTAAGTTAGATTAAATTTGTTACATGCATTAGTTAAATTTTATTGTTAAATTAGTAAGTAGATATAGTTAGGATTAGTTTAGAGTTAATATTTTAGACATGTAGTTTTATAGTTATTTTCTTAATTTCCTAGGATTTTATTTTCATTAAGCTTTAGTTTAGTTTAAATTGCATTTTAATTAAGTAGTTTAATTGCAATTTGAGGATAGTTTAATTAATCTTGCTTTGTTATTTTCATAATTGCATTTTATTTTCATTGCGTTAATCAAATTTAACTGTTTTAATTTCTTTTGTAGGTTTTTTATTTTAATTGAGTGGAGCACTGTAAGTAATTTTGCTCGGTTTTAATTTCTTTATTTTATAGCTTTTATTATTTTATTGCTTTCAGTATTTTTAATTCTAGCTATGTAGATCACTTCCTTTAATTTCATAATTTGCTAGGATATACTTAGGGTAAGATTAACCGGTAGTTAATTAGGCTAGTCAACTTCTCTATGGGATGATAACTCGAGACTCAAATCCCATTATTACTTGTACGACCTGTGCACTTGCGAACATTACCTTTAGGGCGTGTCAGTGTGGACTAGTTTTGAGATATCGATGTTAATGGTTTTTAAAGTGCACGGATGCATGATGTTTAACACCATGCTTTATTGTGAAAATGCATGATGGTTAATGCCATGCTTATTTGAGAAAACGCATGATGGTTAACACCATGCTTATTTGAGAAAAATGCATGATGGGTAATGCCATGCTTTATTGTGAATTATGTATGATGATTTATACCATGCTTTGAATTGAACTATGCATTGGATTTTAATAGCATGAATGCTTTACATACCATTAACACAATCATACACTCATGTTTTGAGGTAAATGATGAACTAAATGCTTTTGAGCATGGCATCACGATCACGTAGATAGTGCAGTATCTACCTGTTCGCATGATTGCCTTACTAAGCGTGTGGTTTGCTCACCCCCCTTATTTTCCCCTCTCTACAGAGATTTGAGTATAGAGTGAGCGTGACTAGAGGCGTTCCCTTTTGGTAATCTGTTGCATCCCATCGCGTAAGGTATACACACTGTTGAAATTTTGTATCTAAACTTACGATAGCACAGCAGCATTTTGTATGTAACTATTGGGGATGTAAAATGGTGTAAACACATGTAAACGACTCTGATTTATTTATACAAGTGTTTACTTATAAATAATATGTAAATTGAATTGGTATGGTGGAGTGAGTTAGACGTCGACACACAGCCCAACTATTAAGGAGACTTGCTGTTCACGATTTAGGTAAGGACAAATAATGAATGATGCATGAAAATGCGAAAAATTTGCATGTATTTTGGTAAGTTGAGGGTCGTGACATCACATATTATGTAACTTGTGTGCACAGAATGGAATCGTAAAGAATACATATAAAAGTATGGGCCTTACATTATCATTTCGTGTTTTAAGTCCTTATATTCAGTCGGAATGGTTTAAATTCCATTCGTTTAGTCGGTTGCCACTTTAGCCGTTATTTAGCCATTACATGGATTCATGAATATTCATTCATTCTCTTTGCAATTTCATTCAAGCAAAAGCTCTTCTTATGATTCAATTCACATATGAAAATGTGTACATCATATGAATCGTAAGGAATACATCACCAAAAGTGGGTCTTACATAATCTCCCCC
The DNA here is from genome assembly GCA_033439115.1 of Firmiana major. Classification (NCBI taxonomy): domain Eukaryota; kingdom Viridiplantae; phylum Streptophyta; class Magnoliopsida; order Malvales; family Malvaceae; genus Firmiana; species Firmiana major. Next base: position 39,646,262 of record CM065909.1, read on the forward strand.
TCTAAGGAAATTTAGTCCTCCAAACTGGAACCAAATCAGTCGATGAATAACTCCGGGTACTTCCTCCGCATCAAACTCTCCAACTCCCATGTAGCTTCCTCCGCACTATGATGCTACCAAAGAACTTTCACTAAGGGAATCGTCTGCGACCTCAACACCTTCTCCTTCCTATCTAATATTCGAACCGGCTTCTCAACATAAGACATGCTCTCGTTGAGCTCCAATGGCTCATATCTAATCACATGCGTTGGATCCGTGTGGTACTTCCGTAACATAGAAATGTGGAAGACATTATGAATGCCCGCCAGCTCAAGTGGCAATGCTAGCCTATAGGCCTTATCTCTCACTCTATCAAGTATCTGAAAGGGTCCAATGTAACGAGGACTCAGCTTCCCTTTCTTTTCAAACCTCGTTATACCATTAGAAGGATAAGCTCGTAAAAATATCGACTCACCCACTGTAAATTCCAATGGTCTCTGTCTCCTGTCAGTATAACTCTTTTGTCTGCTCTGAGCTGTCAGTAACCTCTCACAAATCAACTGGACGTCCTCAAAGGCCTGTCTCACTAAGTTGGGAGTAAATATCCGTTGGTCACCCACCTCTTCCCATCCAATAGGGGAATGGCATCTACGGCCATACAAAGCCTCATATGGTGCCATCTCGATACTCGAATGATGACTATTATTATAGGTGAACTCTGCGAGTGGTAAATGGTTATCCTAGGAGCCTCTAAAGTCCATTATACAGGCTCTCAACATGTCCTGCAGAGTCTGTATAGTCCTCTCTGACTGACCATCTGTGTGAGGATGAAAAGTTGTGCTAAAACTCAGTTGGGTCCCCATAACTTCCTGAAAATGTTCCCAAAAGTGGGAAGTGAAGCAGGAATCCCTATCTGACACAATGCTCACTGGAATACCATGTAACCTCACTATCTCACGCACATACAAATCCACCAGAGCACTTAGAGTATCGGTAGCTCTCATAGCTAGGAAGTGTGCCGAATTCGTCAATCTGTCCACTATCACCTAAATCGCATCATGATTCCTGCGGGTCCTGGGTAAACCCATCACGAAATCCATAATGACATGCTCTCATTTCCAAGTCGATATAGGTAGAGGTTGCAATAACTCTGCAGGCTTTCGATGCTCTACCCTCACCTGTTGACAGGCGAGACACTTCGTCACATACTCCGCTATATCTCTCTTCATCCCTGACCACCAATACACTTTCTGAAGGTTCTGATACATCTTGTTACTCCTCGGATGCAGTGTATACTTCGACGAATGAGCTTTTGTTAAGATCAACCTCCTGATCTCTGGGTCATCGGGAACACATATCCTACCCCTGAACCTCAGCAATCCATCTGAACTCAACTCAAAATCAGTCTTTGTACCCCTCTATATTTGCCCGACAACATCACTGCACTACTGATCAATCTGTTGAGCCTACCGGATACGATCTATCACATATGATTCCAACTACAGGCTAGCTACCATACAACCACTATCAGTATTAGGCAGGGTCACATCTAAACTGAGGCTCGCAAACTATTCTAACAGCTCGTGTTCCCTGATCATCATGTACGATACCAACCCGAGATGCTTCCTACTCAGTGCATCAGCTACTACATTCGCCTTACCCAGGTGGTACAAAATCTTGCAATCATAGTCCTTCAAAAGCTCGAGCCACCTTCTGTCTCATGTTCAACTCCTTCTATGAGAACAGATACTTAAGGCTCTTATGGTCAGTAAATACCTGAAATTTCTCACCATATAGATAATGGTGCCATATCTTTAAGGCGAATACCACAGCCGCCTACTCTAGATCATGGGTCAGGTAGTTCCTCTCATGATCCTTCAACTGTCTAGATCCATAGGCGACTACCTTCCCATCTTGCATCAGTACACAGGGCAGTCCTTGGTATGAAGCATCTGTATATGCAAAAAAACCTGCTGAGCTAGCAGGAATGATGAGAATCGGAGTAGTGTTCAATCGATGCTTCAACTCCTGAAAACTTTTCTCACATCTATCATCCCACATGAACTCAACATTCTTCCTCGTGAGACGTGTCAACGGAGCAGTTAATCTCGAGAATCCCTCCATAAACTGTCGATAATACCCAACTAAACCTAAGAAAATCCTGATCTACGTGACTGTTTGAGGTCTCTACCACTGAACCACTGCCTTAATCTTGGATTGATCCACTGACACACCATCCCTTGATATAATATGGCCCAGGTGCTGCTCATGCTCCTCCCTAGATCTCGAGTACACCAAGATGTCATCAATAAACACGATAACAAACTGATCCAGTTACTGGTGAAACACCTCATTCATCAATGACAAAAAGGCTGCGGGAGCATTCGTCAACCCGAATGGCATAACCATAAACTCATAATGACCATACCAGGTGCGAAAGCTATTTTGGGTACATCTCTATCCCAAACTCTCAACTGATGGTACCCAAATCTCATATCTATCTTAGAAAAGACCTGCGCCCCCCGAAGCTGATCTAACAAGTCATCGATGCGTGAAAGGGGGTACTTATTCTTGATGGCCACCTTATTTAACAACCTATAGTCAATACACAGTCAGAGGCTCCCATCCTTCTTCTTTACAAACAGAACCGGTGCTCCCCAAAGTGATACACTCGGTCAGATGAACTCTTGATCCAACAATTCATGTAACTACTTCTTTAGTTCCTCTAACTCAATCGGAGCCATTCTGTACGGTAGCTTGGATATTGGCTCTGTACCAGGTGCCAAATCTATACAAAACTCCATCTCTCTATCTGGAGGTAACCCCGGTAAATCATCCGAAAAGACATCTGGAAATTTCCTAACCACTGAGATGTCTCTCAATTCAGGACGTGGCTTATCCGCCTCAACCACGTACGTAATATAACCTTTAAAATATTAATCATTTAGTCAGCATAGAAAGTCATCCATTTCGCTTACAACAACTACTGCTTTCATTACTTTTCAAGGGAACTTTACAATACATTGTTTGAGGAAACTTACGGTAATGCTCTCTACCCCTGAAAACGTGTGACACCTCAGAGCACGAAAAATAGGGCAAATTTAAAACTTTTTCACGTCCATTCACAATTAAGGGTGCATTCCTGTGCAGTGTCATGCAGCATTATATATATATATATATATATCATAAATCCACACCTCAAGATCTCATTATCTCATAAATAAATATTATACCATTTACATTCCTCAATTTCGAGTTAATTATCCTAATACATCTCATATACCAAACCATAGTACATCAAGTGTTTGTAAATATAACTCTAGTCTGGATACATGAAATATTAAAATGTACCTCATGTACAATATGTAGCCTGGAGCTCAAATCCTCCACTAGCCACTAATCCGTATGTCGCAGGGAACTCTCTTCACTTGAAGAAATCTGGGGGGAGAGAAAACAGGGTGAGCTTCTAAATCGCTCAGTAAGGGGGGTAAGGGACTTATCATTAAATTAATGATTTGCACAGCACAATCATTTTATTTCACAGTTGAAACTCAATTAAAACGTAGCATGAACTCATTAAAACATCATTCTTAACTCATTTCTCTGAAATAAAGTAAAAACATGAGAGTACATAACTCAGTACAAATCATAGTCACAAGCATGTGGAAATCAAAATGCGATAATAGCTTTTCTCATTAAAACGTGATAAAAATCACCACAATAGAATGCACGTGGCACAGCCACAAAACATAACTCATGTGTATAAAAAGGAGACTAGGCAATAAAACTCATATAAAACTCGTCATAGCACATCATAAATAAATCTCCTCTGGGTGCGCATCCCAGGCATCCTCAAAAGAGGGAACATCAACAATATGGTCGTGTACATGGTATATTGGACTTATGCGTTACCAGAACAAGGCCTGGCCTAACATGCTACCAGAGAAATGCCTCTCCTCAGGCACACTATCACTCTTACATGCTACCAAAGCAAGGCCACCCAGCATTACCAGAACGAGGGTTATCTCACGTTACAAAAATAGAGGCACCTCTCGTTACCAAAACAGAGGCATCTCTCGTTACCAAAACGGAGGAATATCAGACTTACATGCTACCAGAGTAAGGCCCGAACTTACATGTTACTAAAGCAAGGCCCGATGTGTATTCAACATGACACGTCTAAGTCTTAATCATTAGCCATTATCATATAAAACGTTTTGCCTTCACGTAGAACTCATAATGGTTTTCTCTCATAAATCTCATTTACAACATTTGTGTACCAACACAAAACATGTTAAAACCGAGTTCCAACCAGCAAAACCACACACACATTTCTCAATCTCGGTATGCCTTAACGTAGAGCCCAAATCTCTTTACACGTTTTAAACATAAAACGGTTGTAAAACACTTTCACACTTAGTTTATAACTCATAAAAGTTGGGCCCCAACCGGCTATAAATTCGTATGCACTACTCATTCACAACTAATAAAAACATGCTTGTTTTCTCAAATCGCATTTCATGCTACAATATCATAACAAAACAGCACACACAAATGAGTTAAGTTTTCCCTTACCTCTTTGCACCTCATATAGTGCAATTGTTCCCTCGTATCATGAACTAGTCTCGCATTCCTCTCTGGAACTCCCGAGCTATCCAAACAATGTAAAAACATCAATAACCCAACTCAATCACATTATTAAGCACACATTTGCTCATATTCTCATTAACACCTCAAATAACTCAATTCTCATAACTCTATCACAATTCACATTTTCATCCACTACATCTCACAATTCTACATTTCTCATACCATATTCCATGCTAAATTCACCTCATTACCTCAATTCCAAATGTATAGTCAAAAATCCCCAAATTATCACAAATTACCTAACATTACCTTTACTCCAACAAAATCATAGTTTCATCAATCCCTAACCATTTCCTAGCTATTTCATCATAATGCCCACAACCATAATCACCAAAATCATTATAAAAATCCAAGATCAAGGTTTAAAAAATTACCCAAAACTTGTGGATTGCTTAACTCTTGCCTCAATTCAATCCGTCCTTCGATTTCCAAGTATGTTGTTCTCCTTTTGATGAGGAACAACTTTCCTTCTTACCACAACCTTTGATTTGGATGAAACTGGGTGTTTTGGAGGGGAGAGAAAGCTAGGGTTCGAAAATGGCGATTTGGGAGAGAGAGAGAGATTGATTTCCAGGAAAATAAAAGGGTCTTTTTATAGACAGAAGGTAGGAGATCGATCTGCATTTGAATTTGGGAACGTTTTGGGGTAATTTTATGCCTAGGAGATCGATCTGTCGTGGGGTGAGATCGATCTCTTAATAGCTTTATGAGATCGATCTGTTCTAATTATGAGATCGATCTCTAGTTTACAGAATGCTTCACAAGATCGATCTGCTCCTTGATGAGATCGATCTTCTCCTTACAGAATGCTTCATGAGATCGATCTGCTCCTTAAGGAGATCGATCTTCTCCTTACAGAATGCTTCATGAGATCGATCTCTTCATTACAGAATCATAAGGAGATCGATCCTCTTCCATTGGAGATCAATTTGTCTATCAGTTCTTACACATTTCCTGTATTCTAGAGCCATGAAATCGATCTCTCATCCTTGGAGATCGATCTGGCCTTCACAGATTGTACTCCTGCTGCACCAATTGCAAAAAACTTAACGTAAAACTTCTCAAGATCTACCCCATAGTCCATATTTCAATCCGTACACATTCAAGACTTAAAAATCTTTTCTTCTTATACTTCATCATATATAAAACTTATGTGTACATATACATATCATAATTACATACACAAAATTACAATTCTCATAAATGGGGTATACAAAATTCACAGTTCTAACAAAACGTTATCGTCTTAGAAAAATAATCTACCACAGCACAGTTTGCAGCCAACCAATCCATTCCTAGGATTACATCAAAGTCTCTCATATGCATTAAAATGAGGTCGGCTGACATTTCCTTTTCCCCTCCTTTCAACTTGCAATCCCTAAACACATATTCCACTAGCTGACTATTGTTCATGGAAGTGCTTATCAGCATCTTCCTACTTAACGGGGTAACCTTCACATATTTAAACAACTTATATGCAAATGAAGGCGATACAAATGAATGCATGGCACTAGGATCTATCAAAACATAAGCTTCAATATCAAAAATCAAGATGGTACCTTTCACCACATCTGAAGACTGATCCGTAGTATCTTGGTCCAAAGCATGTACTCGCCCTCTGCCAACTACCTGCTTCCATTTCTCTTTAGTTGTCACCCTTCGTCTTCGAGTAGGAGTATTAGCAAGAGCTCTCTCCGACTCCTTGCCTTTCTATGGGGCACTCTCAGTCATCTTTGGGTAATTTTGGATCATATGCCCTGGCTTCCCAAATCGAAAACATATTACAGGAGGTCCATAACACGGTTAAGTACGATGGTATCTACCACACTTACTGCACTGCTTTGTAGTAGGTCGTGGCCCTCCAATCACTATGCCCTTCACTGGAGCTATGGCCGGATTCATGGGAGGCTTAACTGTCCCCTTCCAGATCTCCTCAATCTTTGGCCTCTTCCCAGATAATCTCCTACTCCCTCTATAACTAAAGCCTCTATCCACTGCTGATCTCTTCCTATCTCTGTCCCTCACTCTACCAACCTTCCCCAACTCTGAGGCATTCCGCTCAATATCATGTTCACACAACTGCGCCCTGCACACTGCCTCCTTATAGGTCGGTATATCAAAGGGAACCAATCAGGATTTGATGGTTGGTCTCAGTCTATCCATAAACTTTTGCACCTTCTTGACCTCACTATCTATCGTGTCAAGATCATACCTGTCCAGAGAGATAAATATTATCTCAAACTCATCCACTGATCTGCTCCCTTGAGTCAATCCCAAGAACTCCATCTGTAGCTTCCGCTGCTCAGTATCCGAAACATACTTGTCACGACCCTCAATCCATCGAAAATCCACTATAAATTTTTCATTTTTCATTTATCGTTTATTATTTGATCCATTTCTTATTGTTTGTTCTTTACCTGTATCTTACCAGACCGTGAACAGCTACACTACCAATAATTGGGTTGTGTATCGGTGTAAATCTCATCCAATCAAATCATTTCAATTTACAATTCATTTAAACGTAAACACTTGTATTTCTAAATCAGAGTTGTTGTTTACATGTGTTTACAATCCTTTACATCCCCAAAAATTACTTTCAAAGATATTACTGTGCTTTGAAATATCTAGATACAAAACTATACAAATGTGTATACCTTGTGTGATGAGATGCAATGGACACCAAAAATCCAATCCTCAGTCGCTCTCTATCTACTATAAGTGCTCTGTGGAGGGGGAAAAATAAGGGGGTGAGTAAACCACGCGCTCAGTAAGGCAATCATGCGAGCAGGTAGATAACTGCACTATCTACATGATCGTGATGCCATGCATAAAACCATGTAATTTCTTGTCATACCTCAAAATATAACAGTTCATGTTCATGTTCATGAGATGTAAAACAGTTCATGCTATTCAAATTAGTGCACAATTCTTAAATAAGGCATGGAAACTCATCATGCGAAATTCATAAGTAAAGCATGGAAAAACCATCATGCAATGTGCACTTCAAAGCATTTAAAAACTCAACACAATTCGATACAAATCACCATTTGTCAAGACTCAGCCCCGCCCATGAACTGTCCTAACCCACAAACACACTTTAAAACATGGAATCTTTATAAAATAATAAACATGTGAGATAGGCATGTAATATAAATAAGGGAAATACTAGGACTATGGCCATATCATCTGTGATCTCAGGCTACACGGATCCTAGTGTACAGGGTATCACCTCTATCTGCTTCCGCATGGGAGGTGGGTCACGTCAAACCCGTCTGTCCATAGCAGAACATTCATCATCTGAAGACAATATATACATCATATCCATAAACGGTATAACATACTCCACTCTACTTACACGGTACAACGTACTCCATGGACCCATATCATCACATCATGCACTGCCACATCTCAGTACACACGTGCGAGCCTATTTAATCGGCGTGGCACACAATCTACTCAAAAGTCCTAGCACAGCTCCTAACATGTCTTAAAACCACGTGCGAGTAGTCTCAAGCACGCCAATAAGTATAGTGGACATCCAGTGCGAGCAACGCTCCAAAACAATGTCAAAACTAGTATGAAAATCAGTGCAAGCTAGGCTTCAGAACAATGTCATAAAAATCCATGTAAAAACTAGTGCGAGCTAAGCTGTAGCACTAATGCATGTATAACCACATCAAATCTCGTGCGAGTAATGCTCTAGCACATCTCATTTCCACAAAACTCATGTAGGTGGCTCATCATTTGCAAGCATGGTTATAAAAACCAAATCAAGTTATTTTCATGCAAATCATTTAAATACTAGCTAGCCTACTAATTTTACATGCTAAAAGCATTGAAAGATTCAAGAACCTCATGTTCTTGCTTTTCATGAACTTTTCTTAAATCTCATTTTTTTATTGCCCTTCAATCATTCATTTCATTCTAAGACCCTTAGACACTTTAAGAAATCACCCATGCATCTGAAAGTGCGTATAGATACCTCTAGGGCTAACACAATTCCCTTACCTCGATGCACTTGGAGGCAATTCCTCCTTCTTTTCTCACTTCTCACAATTGGGCTCAATTTACTCCAGATATATCCTCGGTAGCTGCAAACATTCATCAATCATATGAGTCAATACTGATAACTCATATTCTAACTTCAACTAGTCAGTATATCTTATCGAGCCTATTTCATCAAGTTTGGCCCCTGATCACATTTGGCCATTATTATGCCATTCCTAGTCGATTTAGCTAGTAACTCACTTAGTAACTTATCAAACACTTGGCATAGATGTTTATCCATAATTTCTCATTCATTCATACATCTCTACAACATCATTTATGTACATTTTATCACTTGACTAATCTGACAATGTGATTTCATCCAATTATCTCAAAATCATGCATATCACCTCACTAACAACTTGATATAATCCATTTATCATCTAATCAACCATATTCTATTTTCTCACTCCAAACCCATTCTAGGTTATGCTTGCTTCATTACATTCTACGTAGTTTCAACCATCATTACATACACCAATCTACTCACAACAACATCTAGATAAACATATTTAGAGTTGGTGTATTGGAAACTCACCTAGCTTGACTTTCCTTTTATCCCAAATAAGAAGACTCATTTGCTCCTTCAATCCAAGAAGTTGGATTTTGATTCCAAGGTATGTTGTTCTCCTCTTTACAATGAACAACTTTGCTTTAACAGTTTTTTCTCAAATTTTATTGGAAAGAGTGGTATTTTAGAGAGAGAAAGATTGCTTTTTGGGTAAAACTGGAGGGGAAAGGTTTGTTTTGCTGAAGAATAAGGTTTGACCATCAGATTTTTATAGAATAGGAGTGATGAGATCGATCTGCTAGGCTCAAGGGAAAAATTTATGTTTGATTACTTCACTAGTCATTTTGCAATCATTCACACTTTGAGCATGGAAAGGTTTCTTCCTTATGATTTTCATGTTATGGGACTTGTGTGTATTGCTTGAAATCAGAAAGGATACACAGAATTCACAGTTCATGCAATATCAATTCGTGTTTTAAATCCTTATCTCCAGTTTGAATGCTTTAAGTTCTATTCGTTTAGTTTATGGCCACTTCAGCCCTTATTTAACCTTTACTTGCATTCATGATACTCATTTATCTCCTTTGCAATCTATTCTCATTTATATGATCCAAAAATCATCTGTCTTACAATTCCATTAACATATAATAATGTGATACATACATGGGGTCTCACAATCTCCCCTACTAAGAGAATTTGGTTCTCCAAATTGGAACTAACTCAGTCCATGAACAACTCGGGGTACTTTCCCCGCATCAAACTCTCCAACTCCCATGTAGCTTCTTCTGCAGTGTGATGCTGCCAAAGGACTTTCACTAAAGGGATCATCTTCGATCTCAACACCTTCTTCTTCCTATCTAATATCCGAACTGACTTCTCAACATACGACATGCTCTCGTCGAGCTCCAATGGCTCATATCTAATTACATGTGTTGAATCCATGTTGTACTTTCGTAACATAGAGATGTGGAAGATGTTGTGAACGCCTGCTAGCTCAAGTGGCAATGCTAGTCTATAGGCCTTATCTCCCACTCTATCAAGAATCTCAAAGGGTCTAACGTAACGAGGACTTAATTTCCCTTTCTTTTTGAACCTCGTTATACCCTTTGAAGGAGAAACTTGTAAAACTATTGATTCACCCACTGCGAACTCCAATGGTCTCCATCTCCTGTCGGCATCACTCTTTTGTCTACTCTGAGCTGTCCGTAACCTCTCACAAATCAATTAGACGTCCTCAGAGGCTTGTCTCACTAAGTCAGGAGCAAATATCAGTCGATCACCAACCTCTTCCCATCCACTAGGGAAATGACATCTACGGCTATACAAAACTTCATACGATGCCATCCCGATACTTAAATGATAACTGTTATTATAGGCAAACTCTGTGAGTGGCAAATGGTCATCCTAGGAGCCTCCAAAATCCAGTACACACACTCTTAATATATCCTCCAGGGTCTATATAGTCCTCTTTTAGTGACCATCTGTCTGAGGATGGAATGCTATACTAAAACTCAGTTAGGTCCCCATCGCTTCTTGAAAGTTTTCCCAAAAGTGAGAAGTGAAGCGGGCATCCCTATCAGAAACAACGCTCACTAGAACACCATTTAACCTCACTATCTTGCGCACATATAGTTTCACCAGTGTACTCGGAGTATCAGTGGCTCTCATAGCTAGGAAGTGTGCCGACTTCATTAATCTGTCCACTATCACCCAAATTGCATCGTGATTCCTACGGGTCCTGGGTAAACCCATCACGAAGTCCATAGTGACATGCTCCCACTTCCAAGTCGGTATAGGTAAAGGTTGCAATAGCCCTGCAGGCTTCAGATGCTCTACCTCCACCTACTGACAGACGAGACATTTAACCAGATATTCAGCTACATCTCTCTTCATTCTTGACCATCAATACACTCTCCGGAGGTTCTGATACATCTTGTTACTTTCGGATGCAGTGTATGCTTCGTTGAATGAGCCTCTGATAAAATCAACCTCCTGACCTCTGGATCATTGGGAACACATATCCTATCCCTGAACCTCAGCAATCCATTTGAACTCAACTAAAAAGCAGTCTTTGTACCCCTCTGTATCTGCCCGAATAATATCACTGCACTACTGATCAATCTGCTGAGCTTGCCGGATACGATCTACCAGATCTGGTTCCAACCGCAGGCTAGCTATCATAAAGCCACTATTAGTATCACGTGGGGTCACATTCAAACTGAGGCTCACGAACTGTTCCAACAGCTCGTGTTCCCTGATCATCATATATGATACCAACCCTAGGCGTTTCCTACTCAGTTCATCAGCTACTACATTCGCCTTACCTAGGTGGTACAAGATCTTGCAATCATAATCCTTCAAAAGCTCAAGCCACCTCCTCTGTCTGATGTTCAACTCCTTTTGTGAGAACAGATACTTAAGGCTCTTGTGGTCAGTAAATACTTGAAATTTCTCACCATTAAGATAATGGCGCTATATTTTTAAGGTAAACACTACGACCGCCAGTTCTAGATCGTGGGTCAGGTAGTTCCTCTCATGATCTTTCAATTGTCTCGATCCATAGGTGACTACCTTCCCATCCTGTATCAGTACACAACCCAATCCTTGGTACGAGGTATCTGTATATATAGAAAAACCTCATGAGCTGGTAGGAATGGTGAGAATTGGGGTTGTGGTTAATCTCTTCTTCAACTCTTGAAAACTCTTTTCACATTTATCATCCCACACAAATTCAACATTCTTTCTCATGAGACGTGTCAAAAGAGCAGCTAACCTCGAGAATCCCTCTATAAATTGATGATAATATCCAGCTAAACCCAGGAAACTTTTGATCTCTGTGACTGTCCGGGGTCTCTGCCACTGAACCACTACCTCAATCTTGGATGCGTCCACTGACACTCTATCCTTCGATACAATATGACCCAGAAAAGAGATCTACTCTAGCTAAAAGTCACACTTACTGAGTTTAGCATATAACTTCTTCTCTCAGAGGGTCAGTAACATTATCCTTAGGTGCTGCTCATGCTCCTCTCTATATCTTAAATACACCAGAATGTCATCGATGAACACGATGACAAATCTATCCAAGTATTGGTGAAACACCTCATTCATCAACGACATAAAAGCTGTGAGGGCATTCTCAACCCGAATAGCATAACCATAAACTCAAAGTGACCATATCAAGTGCCGAAAGCTGTCTTGGGTACATCTCCATCCCGAATTCTCAACTGATGGTACCCAGATCTCAAATTTATCTTGAAAGAGACATGCGCTCCCTGAAGCTGATCTAACAAGTCATCAATGCATGGAAGGGGGTACTTATTCTTAATGGTCGCCTTATTCAACAATCGATAGTCAATACACAATCGAAGGCTCTCATCCTTCTTCTTTACAAACAGTACTGATGCTCTTCAAGGTGATACACTCGATCTGATTAACCCATTATCCTACAACTCCTGTAACTGCTTCTTCAATTCCTCCAACTCAATCGGAGCCATTCTATATGGTGGCATGGATATCGACTCTGTACCAAGTGCCAAATCTATACGAAACTCCATCTCTCTATCTGGTGGTAACCCTGGTAGATCATCTGGAAAGACGTCTGGGAATTCCCTAACCACTGAGACGTCTCTCAATTTTGAACGTACCTTATCCGTCTCAACCACGTATGTAATGTAACCTTTCAAAACATCAATCATTTTGTCAGCATAGAAGTGCATCTATTTTGCTTACAACACTTACTGTTTTCATTACTTTTTAAGGGGATTTTACATTACATTGTTTGGCAAAACTTACGGTAACGCTATATATCCCTGGAAAAGTCATCGTCTTAGAAAAAAAATCTACCACAGCACGGTTTGTAGCCAACCAATTCATCCCTAGGATTAAATCAAAGTCTTTCATATACATCAAAATGAGGTCGGCTGACATTTCTTTTTCCCTACTTTCAACTTACAATCCCTAAACACATACTCAACTAGCTGACTATTGTTCATGGGAGTGCTTATCAACATCCTCCTACTTAATGGGGTAAGCTTCACATACTTAAACAATTTATATGCAAATGCAAGCGATACAAATGAATGCGTGGCACCAGGATCTATCAAAATATAAGCTTCTAGATCAAAGATCAAGATGTTATCTTTCACCACATTTGATGACTGATTTGCAGTATCCTGGTCCAAGTCATGTACTCGCCCTCTACCAACTATCTGTTTCCCCTTCTCTTTAGCTGTCACTCTCTTTCTAGGAGTAGGAGTATTAACTGGAGCTCTTTTCGGCTCCTTGCCCTTCTGTGGGGCACTTTCAATCATATCTGGGCAATTCTGGATCACATGCCCTGGTTTCCCATATTGAAAACATACTACAAGAGATCCATAACACGATCGAGTACCATGGTACCTACCGCGCTTAGTGCATTATTCTGTCGTAGGTTGTGGCCCTCCAATCACTATACCCTTTACTGGAGCTATGGCCGGATACACAAGAGGTTTAACTATCCTTTCCTGGATCTCTTCAATCTTTGGCCTCTTCCTAGAAAATCTTCTGCTTCCCCTATAACTGAAGCCTCTATCCATTGTCTGTCTCTTCTTATCTCTGTCCCTCACTCTACTAACCTTCCCAAACTTTGAGGCAACCCTCTCAATATCTTGTTCACACAACTGTGCCCTGTGCACTGCTTCCTCATAGGTCGGTATGTCGAAGGGAACCAATCGAGACCTGATGGCTAGTCTCAGTCCATCTATAAACTTTTGAACCTTTTTTACCTCACTGTCCATCGTATCAGGATTGTATCTGCCTGGGGAGATAAATTTTGTCTCATACTCATCCACCGATCTACTCCCCTAGGTCAAATCCAAGAATTTTATCTACAGTCTCCGTTGCACAGTATCCGAAACATATTACCTCCAGAAGGCCTTCAAAAATACAACCCAACTAATCTATGTATGCCGGGGTCTCAGAATAGGCCTGGTCAACTTCCACCAATGCTCTGCTGATCCTTTCAGCATGAATGCGGTAAACACTATCATCTCGGTAGTAGTGCACTTGAAAAACCCATATAGTTTCTCAATCGCATTCACCCAGTCCTTCGCCGCTACTAGGTCCTTAACTCCACTAAAAGATGGCAACTTAAATTTTTGAAACTATCGTAACCTATCCAGGTCACATGCATAACCCCAATCTCTACTACCCTGTGGTGGAGCAACAATAGATGGTGTATCATGTATTGGTAGGGGTGTGGGAGTATCTGTAGTCTAAGGTTCTTGGGCTAGCTGTGCAAGAATCTCAGAAGCAGCTGCTTGTTCAGCATCATCTCGTGTAGCTGACCCCTGCCCACCCCCAGCTCCAGGCAACGACTGGGCAATCAACTCTAAAATTGCCTTTAAGCTCTACTCTATCCTCGCGAAGTGCGCCTCAGTACTTTTTGATCTCTCTGTCGGACCCTGTGGAGCATGTTCAACATCAGCCTCCACCTCTACCTCCTCGTGAGTCTCATGTGGCAACGACTTAGCACGGCCCCCAAGCTACCCCTAAGGCCTCTAGCTCGTGCTCTCGCCCCTCTACAGCAACTAGTGTTAGGCATTATGCCAAGATTCCTACATTCACAATCATTTCTTAGTTGAACCCATCTCGATATACACAGTTGTATCTAGACAAGCACAGTAACATGGGGATCTAATTTTCTTAAATTTTTACATCGACACACATCAGAGCAACTCAGCTCTGATACCAAATAAATTGTCACGACCCTCAATCCACCGAAAATCCACTATAATTTTTTCATTTTTGATTTATCATTTATTATTTGATCCATTTCTTATTGTTTGTTCTTTACCTGTATCTTACATGACCGTGAACAGCTACACCACCAACAGTTGGGCTATGTATCAGTGTAAATCTCATCCAATCAAATCATTTCAATTTACAATTCATTTAACCGTAAACACTTGTATTTCTAAATCAGAGTTGTTGTTTACATATGTTTACAATCCTTTACATACCCAAAAATTACATTCAAAGATATTACGGTGCTTTGACATGTCTAGATACAAAACTATACAAATGTGTATACCTTGTGTGATGGGATGCAGCGGACACCAAAAATCCAATCCTCAGTCACTCTCTATCTACTGTAAGTGCTTTGTAGAGGGGGAAAAATAAAGGGAGTGAGCAAACCACGTGCTCAGTAAGGTAATCATGCGAGCAGGTAGATAACTGTACTATCTACATGATCGTGATGCCATGCATAAAACCACATAATTTCTCGTCATACCTCAAAATATAACAGTTCATGCTCATGTTCATGAGATGTAAAATAGTTCATGCTATTCAAATCAGTGCACAATTCTTAAATAAGGCATGAAAAATCATCATGCAAAATTCATAAGTAAAGCATGGAAAAACCATCATGCAATGTGCATTTCAAAGCATTTATGTCACGACCCGTGGATCTCCGTTTAAAGATGGATCCTCCTATGTGAAAGAAAACATCAAGCTTTGATTCTTTACCGCCTAGCAGTACTCGATGTTTGAAGCATCTAATTTCACAACGAACTAAAAAAGGAAAGAATAAGAACCAAGCTAGATAGTAATTTTCATGGAGAGAACCTAATCCGAAAGAAGAGTTTGCCCCAAGAGCCGCACTTTACCAGTCTGTGACCTTGACCTTACCACTTACCACTAATAGTTGGGTTGTGAGTCAACATCCAATCCATACCTTATCCATTTATAGTTTAATAATTATAATTAAACAAATTTGAAATAAAATAGAAACTGGACTTTTATAAATATGCAAAAGCGTTTACATCAATTTCCATTATCTATACATCCCTTTCGTACAAAATATCACTAAACTGTGCATTAATTTACAGGATACAAAATTTTTCTCAACACAAGTGTATTCCTCTCTATACTGCTGGAGAACTGGAGAATACCTTAATAGGGACGACTGTAGTACTCACTACTGCGTAGTATCTATGGAGGAGGAAATAAGGGGGTGAGCATGACACGCTCAGTAAGGAAAATGTGCAAGCAGGTAGATAACTACACTATTTACATGCTAAAATACATATATGTTCATTTTCCTTATAAAACAATATGCATGTTCGTTAAAACAACTTCCACCAATGCAAAACCATTAATTCGCTAGATGGGTATATGCATATTCACACAGAAGCACACAGCTTCACACAGCATAATCTATTCACACAGTTCATATATAGAAAATGCTATACTTAAAAGCCACACAGTTTCTTTTTGAAATCACTTTGCACACAAAAAGTCAATGTTCGTATGAGACATAATCATGGGTTATCACATTCCCCAGACACACAGCAAGGGAGGATATCCGCCACCTCACACAGTAGTGACAATATCATATCACACAAATATAGAAGACTTATGGCTATAGTCGGATTTCAGGTTACACTAATCAGGTGTGCGGGAATCCTACGCTTGGGGAGGCGAATCAACCATCCCTTCAGCTCATACTCAACTCAAGGCACATCGTACTCCATAGCTAATGCTTATGGTACATCGTGCTCTCATGGATCCTTATCTAGCCATTCTGTTATCTCAAAATCTCGTACGAGCAGGTCAGTGTCAGACACACAGCAATACACGAAGGCTCAGGCACGGTGTTGTACTCATTTCATCACATTCACAAACCTCATGCGAGCAGGTCAATGCAAGATACACAGCATACCCGAGGCATCGAGCACGGTATAATAGAAAATCTCATACGAGCATAGACAAAGCAAGGCACACAATAATAGTCGGAGGCTCTAGCATGATTCCTAAAATCTAGTGCAAGCAGCTCGAGTGGAACACACATCATCAACCAAGGCATCGAGCACTCTTTTGCTTTTCTCAAAATCCCTTTGAAAAGAATGTGCGAGCGGGGCTGGTAAATCTACCATTGCCTCTCATGCTCTAGCACGATTTCAACAGAAAAGAAATAAAAGGGTTCTATGTATAGTTATGAGTGAGAGGACAAAACTCCCTTCAATCTCTCTTTATAAACATTTCATACAATTGATTAAATCGGGCGCCATTCTAATATCATTCTTTCTCAAACCGTTTGCAAAAATCTCTTTTCACAATAATCATAGAAGTCATGCAATTTCATACTATCGACTTATTCTCATACGTAGTTTTCTATCTAGCCATATCAATATCTATGTATTTATCTCATACATTTGTATTCAGCATGCAAGAAAACATACGTATAGCTATCTCTATAGCTCACATAAGGCCCTTACCTTGAATCACGCTTGAATCGTCTTCCTGGATTCCAATAGCTTGTGATCTAGTCTTGTCAACTCTGTCTTTTTCTCCAGAGCTGCAAGTGTCTACAATTCTCATCAGTATATTCTCATATACTTCATTCCACTTGCATGATATTTAGATCAATGCATTTTATCCATTTATATCTCATTTGGCCTCTTTATACCATTATTGGACTTTATTCTTCCTTAAATCCATTTCACTCATTTTATTTGTTTCTCGGGAATCCATTAGACTCCTCAAGTCCATCGATTCCATATTGAATTGGCATTTAGCTCCCCATGCCATTAGTTCATCATTTCATTTCATTAAGGCATTGCATCAAACACCTCATATACTTAATTTCCACCATTATCCATCCTAGCTTATGGATTTCAGTAAACCATTTTACAAGCATCTATACATGCTTAATAACATCTATGCATGCTCAAATCATCCTCAAATCCATGCCTACTCAACCAATCCTCATTTTGGCACAATTAACCATTTTATAGGTCAGGGAGAGTTTAGCATTTTCTAAGATGTTTCAATCATAAATCTATATACCAATCTACTCACACAAGTATATAGATTAACATATTTGAGTTTGATGTATTGAAATCTTACCAATCTTAGCTTTTCTCCTTTTTCACAACTTTGAGGAAAAACTTCTTTTCTCCTT
Source organism: Firmiana major (assembly GCA_033439115.1). NCBI lineage: Eukaryota > Viridiplantae > Streptophyta > Magnoliopsida > Malvales > Malvaceae > Firmiana > Firmiana major. The sequence continues at coordinate 39,664,396 of CM065909.1, forward strand.
CGATCCAACGATTCAACCTCTCGTTCCCATCTGTGTTGCTCTTTTCCACTCTATGAATAACTTTGATGAAATAAACATTTCTCCAATCTCAATGGAAGGTGTTAATAGTCTAGAGAGGGAAGTTAGGTCACTTTACTTTCAAAAATGGAAAGGTTTCGAGTTTCTCCTGAAATCTGCAGTTCAGCAACTCTGTTTATATAAAAAATTGCCTTGATGAGATCGATCTTTGTAGGTCAAGGATCGATCTTCCTCTGTTTTAAGCCTTTCAAAATGCCATTTTTAATCCTATGAGATCGATCTATCGAGGCATGAGATCAATTTGCTCTTGGTCGAGAGCTAAGGAAATCAATCTGTTTGCATTAAAGATCGATCTCCTCATTCCAGAATGCTTCATTCTCTTCGTTTTGGCCCCTGAGATCGATCTCCCTTGCATTGAGATCAATCTCCTCTTGTTCTGCAGCACACTTAGCTGCATTTTTTCCAACTTTCAACAGAATACTTGCATTCAATTTGCTGCACTACTCATTTTAAGTTCCAATCACATTCATCACTTACAAAAGTCCATTTCTTCATATTCATACATAATGAAACTTGTGTGTACATTCCCAAACTCATATTACAAGGGTGTACATTGAATTTATGGACTTTACATCATTTATGCTTTATATAGCATTTACATGTATATACTTATGAATTCATAAGGTTTACATACCAAAAATACGGGTCTTACAATTTAAAAACTCAACATAATTCAATATAAATCACCCATTTGTCAGGACTCAGCCCCTTCCATGGACTGTCCTGACCCACATACACATTTCAAAACATGGATTCTTCATAAAACAATAGACATGTGAGATAGACATATAATATAAATAAGGGAAATAACTATGACTATGGCCATATCCTTTATGATCCCAAGCTACACGGATCCTAGTGTAAGGGGTATCACCTCTATTTGCTTCCGCACGGGAGGTGGGTCACGTCCAACCCGCCAGTCCATAGCAGAACATCCATCGTCTGAAGATGGTATATACATCATATCCATACACGGTATAGCGTACTCCATGCAACTTGCATGGTACAACGTACTCCGTGGACCCATATCATCACATCATACACTGTCACATCTCAGTACGCACGTGCGAGCCTATTTAATCAGCGTGGCACACAGCCTACCAGAAGCTCCTAGCACGGTTCGCAACATGTCTTAAAACCACGTACGAGTAGTCTCAAGCACGACAACAAGTGTGGACATCCAGTGCGAGCAACGCTCCAGCATAATGTCAAAACCAATATGAAAATTAGTGCGAGCTAGGCTCCAGCACAATGTCATAAAACTCCATGTAAAAACTAGTGCGAGCTAGGCTTCAGTACTAATGCACATATAACCACATCAAATCTCATGCGAGCAATGCTCTAGCACGTCTCATTTCTAAAAAACTCATGTAGGTGGCTTATCATTTGTAAGCATGGTTATAAAAACCAAATCAAGTTATTTTCATGCAAATCATTTAAATACTAGCCAGCCTACTAATTTTACATGCTAAAAGTAGTAAAAGATTCAAGAACCTCATGTTCTTGCTTTTCATGAACTTTTCTCAATTCCTTTTTTTATTGCCCTTCAATCATTCATTTCATTCTAAGACCCTTAGACACTTTAAGAAATCACCCATGCACCCGAAAGTACGTACAGATACCTCTAGGGCTAACATAATTCCCTTACCTCGATGAACTTAGAGGTAACTCCTTCTTCTTTTCTCGCTTCTCACGATTGGGTTCAATTTGCTCTGGTTATATCCTTGGTAGCTGCAAACATTCATCAATCATATGAGTCAATACTGATAACTCATGTTCTGAAATCAACTAATCAGTATATCTTATCGATCCTATTTCATCAAGTTTGGCCCCTTATCACATTTGGCCATCATTATGCCATTCTTAGTCGATTTAGCTAGTAACTCACTTAGTAACTTATCAAACACTTGGCATAGATGTTTATCCATAATTTCTCATTCATTCATGCATCTCTACAACATCATTTATGCACATTTTATCACTTGACCAATCTCACAATGTGATTTCATCCAATTATCTCAAAATCATGCATATCACCTCACTAACAACTTGATATAATCCATTTATCATCTAATCAACCATATTCTATGTTCTCACTCTAAACTCATTCTAGGTTATGCTTGCTTCATTACATTCTAGGTAGTTTCAACCATCATTACATACACCAATCTACTCACAACAACATCTATATAAACATATTTAGAGTTGGTGTATTGGAAACTCACCTAGCTTGACTTTCCTCTTATCCCAAATAAGAAGACTCTTTTCCTCCTCCAATCCAAGAAGTTGGATTTTGATTCCAAGGTATGTTGTTGTCCTCTTTACAATGAACAACTTTGCTCTAATAGCTTTTTCTCAAAATTTATTGGAAATGGTGGTATTCTAGAGAGAGAAAGCTTACTTTTTAGGTAAAAATGGAAGGGAAAGGTTTGCTTTGCTGAAGAATGAGGTTTGGCCGTCGGGTGTTTATAGAATAGGAGTGATGAGATCGATCTGCTAGGGTGAGATCAATCTCCAATGGTGAGAGATCAATCTTCCTTTGGTAGAACTATATAAGTATTAAGCAATTAAATTGTGGGATCGATCTGCTCTTGGGAAGGGATCGATCGTTTCTAGGTAAAATCAAATCGAGATCGATCTGTTTTTGGGAAGGGATTAATCATTTCTAGGCAGAATCAAATCGAGATCGATCTGTTTGCCTAGAAAACCTTTATAATTTCATTCTGGAATTACAAATCGATCATGTCGTGTAAGAAGATCGAATTGGCATTCGTCTGCAGGATTCTAACTTCTAATTTTTTTCAGAATTTCAAAGGAAAGATTGCATTCAAATGCTTCACTAATCATTTTGCATTCTAATCACACTTAGAGCATTCCATTTCTTATGATTCACATACTATGTAACTTGTGTGTACAACATGGAATCAAAAAGAATACATATAAAAGTGCGGGCCTTACAATATCATTTCGTGTTTTAAGTCCTTATATTCACTCAGAATGGTTTAAATTTCATCCGTTTAGTTAGGGGTGATAATTCTATTTTTAATAGAATTATTTGTGCTTAATTTCCTAATTAATTATTTAAATCCCCAACTTATTTTATTAATTATCCCCTCAATTTAATTAAAATCCTTTAATGTGCAGGTAAAATAAATCTGGATGAAACTCAGTCGTTTCAGTCAAAAATGGGCTAAAAATGGGCTAAAGGAGACTGGACCACTTCAAAATTACAGACTGAGTCACCAAGTCGTCTGGACACGCGTGATGCCAGGTGTTCATATTTTATTCACACCGAAACGATAAGATCGACGGACACCGTGCCAACCTTTTGGAAAACACACATCGGGACACATCGCACAACCAATTGGACAAAAAGACAAGTGACGTGGAAATATCTACTCTGTAGCGAATGGGATGAAGACAAGTGGCCAAACAATGCCAACTCATCTACGATGAAAAATTACCATTGTACCACTAAGTTTTTGTTTAAATAGAACATGATGACCAATTGAAAAATCAAGTAATTTAGGAGTAGTTTAGAAGTAGGTAGGATAGGAGTAAAGTAATTTAGGGTAGAAAGTAGTCTAGGGCAAGTAGTTTAGGGTAGAAAGTAGTCTCTTTTATTTAGGTTAAAGTTTTTCCTTAGTTTTCTTCAAGCTTTCCCATTTGCTCTATTATTTTTCAACTATTTTGTTAGCCACCATTTTTATATTGTTGTAAGTTTTCGGTATACTAAATTATTTAAATGCAAAGATCTTTCCTTTTATATAGATACAGTTTCATAGTCTTATCTTATTTTTTTCGGTTCAGATGATGATACTGGTTAAAGTTGAAGGTCACAGTAGAAGATTTACCATGCAATTTCTAGACAGCCTTACTTACCTGCGTCAGTGTTGGGCAAATCTGATAGTGTAAATGTGTCGAGAACCATCATCTAATCTCAATTTGTTTTTAGTCTAAGTCTCTTTCAAATCTTCAACCTGTGTTTCGATAATATTGTTTCTTTTGCTTAACCACTTTCTATTATTTTAATATTATGGGTTGAATTCCCAGTTAATGCTCCCAGTTATCTTCATCACTAGCCTTCTTGTTTTCTCATTCTTCTCTATTTTATTATTCTAAATTCCTACATCATTCTGTTTTCTGTTTTGCCTATTTCTTTCTCTGTTGTGTCTTCCTCTTCTCTTTATAGGTTCCTATTCCTCTTAGTAAGCGGTGTTGCTGCAGGAGGAAGTTACCACAGCAATGGGTTGACCATGCTGGTTTTCACTTCGAAGCATTTGTACATGGTGATGCTATGAAGTCAAGTTGCTGAGTGGCCCAACGTGACCTTGAAGCAGGAGTCAAACAGTGCGCTGGATGTTGCAAATGCCTTAGTGTGCATGGCTGTTCGGTGCAGCTATCGAGAGGAAGAGAACACCGGGAACTATAAATCTGGTTTTCTAGTCATTCTAGCTTTCAGCAATTTGTTTACAATTTTCTATATAATTTCTCTTAGTTTTCCCTTTAATGTCGTTGATGCTCAACTTTGTCGTTTCTTTAAGCACTATTTGTCATCCATTGTTATGCTTTGTTTTTATAACATTTTACTCTAGAACACTATTAAGTCCTGAAAAGTTACAGATTGTGTGTAAGCCGAGGCAAAAAGGGTCGATGTAGGTGCATGAAGTTGGATCTCTATTGCTCCCATATGCTGGACAGTCTTTGGTGTATACGGTCTTGTTGAATATAGCATCAGTTGGCAGAATCTGGTGCCAAACGTGGGCTGTAGGCTGAAGCAGCAGGACGTGGTACTGAGCAGGACATGGTCGCTGGTACAGCAGTGTAGGACTGAACCGGGAGCTGAGTTAGGCATCCCAAGGAATGTGCAGCAACAACAGTAAAGGACGGTACCAGGAGTAGGAGCAAGACAACACCCGCAGCACCTAAAAATGTAACAAAATGCATAGTACAGTGCACGGTCGGGATCGAGGCCAACTGGGACATTTGGTTAAGGCCATGTTTGGCTACACTTAGTCTTCACAAATTGATATTTCATGCACTTATTTTGCTTTGTCTAATTTTTATTATGCCTTTTATTATTTGTTAGCTTAGGTATGCATTAATTTACATAATAGTTCATTTGTCTTAGGTTATTAGTTTAAGGTTTAGTTTTAATTTTAATAATAGTTAATTTATGAATATAAAAGGATTTATGAATTAGATAGTGCATTTAGAATTAAATTAGAAGAATATTATTTTATGCATTTTTAAGTATTCATTTTAAATTGAAAAATCCAAAAATTTTATTTCTCATGCATTATTTAGATTTTGTTTTATTGTTAGTAATTAGTTAGAGTTAGATTTAATTTAGATTATTTTATAGGTAGTTAATTTCTTAGTTAGATTTAAGAATTTCTTTAGGTTAATAGAAGTTTCATTTTATTAGACTTAGGTTAATTTAATTTTCACTTTTATTAATTAGTTTAATTTACAGGCATATTTTATTTTAGGTTTGTTTAATTTTAGTTTAATTAATTTTGTTTCTTTATTTTCATATTTGCATTTTAGTTTAATTGCGTTAATTAATTTTAACTGTTTTAATTATCTTTTGTAGGTATTTGCTTTTAATTTCTTGGAGCTCTGTAAGTAATTTTAGCTCTGTTTGATTTTCTTTATTTTATAGTTTTTATTATTTTCAGTACTATTAGCCTTGTAGATCACCCTTGAAAAATTCATAATTTGCTAGGATATACTTAGGGTAAGATTAACCGGTAGTTAATTCAACAATTCAACTTCTCTATGGGACGATAATCCAGGACTCAAATCCCATTATTACTTGTACGATCCATGCACTTGCGGATAGAACGTCTAGGTCACTTAGAGTGGGCGTAGTCAATATCAAGTTTTTAGCGTCGTTGCTGAGGAAGGAAAATTCGCCAGTAATTAATATCGGTGAAATTATGCTTAGGTGTAATTCTAGTTTGTAAATACTTAGGTTGTAAATATTTAGAGTTTTAATCTAGATCAGTTAATTTTCTCTTTCATAAAAAAAATTTAAAAAATGAAAAATAAAAAAACTTTAAAAAATTTTCTAAGGATTTTTTTATGTTTACATGCATAGAGCCAAGAATTATGATTGTTTTCCTTTAGATCCTTAAATTGAACTAACACTTAGGAAAAATCAGAAATGATTCTAGGAAATTAATAGCTCCGCTGCAAAACACTATGGTAGAAAATAGAGAAATTAGGACCGTTGGAGATTATGCAATGCCGACTATTGGAGGTTATTATACCGCCATTAGGCCACCAACTGTCCCTACAAATAATTTTGAAATTAAGTCTTCCATCCTCCAGATGATCCAGACCTCTTTACAGTTCAGTGGGCTTCCACACGACGACCCTCATGCTCACCTCGGGCAATTCCTGGACCTGTGCAACACATTCAAGCACAATGGATTATCTGATGATGCGCTTAGGCTTAGGTTATTCCCCTTCTCGTATAGGGATAGGGCGCGACACTAGTTAACCTCCTTGCCTCAAGGATCCATTTCTACATGGGACGAGTTAGCCCATCAATTTCTAGCTAAGTTTTTCCCTCCCTCTAAAATGGCCAAACTCCGTAGTGACATATCTTCCTTTACCCAGTTCGATTCTGAATCTCTTTACGAAGCATGGGAATAATATAAGGAACTTCTTAGGAAGTGCCCTCATCATAGAATACCTTTGTGGCTGCAAGTCAGACCTTCTACAACGGACTTACAAGCCAAAATAGGACCATTCTTGATGCTGCTGCGGGTGGAGCTCTAATGTGCAAAACAGATGAGGAAGCTTATGGTCTCTTAGACAAGATGGCTGCTAACAACTATCTATGGTTCTCAGAGAGGCAATTGCCTAAGAAGTCAATGGGTATCTATGAGCTCGACACGTTGTCTACCTTAACATCTCAAATCGCTAACCTTACGAAGAAGGTAGAGTCGCTCAGTACCCAGCATAATCCTTCTACCAGTCCTAATCATGTTTATTCTGTCCAAAGTCCTTTTCTTTTCTGTGATCTGTATGGTGGTACACACTCTATAGATAGGTGTCCGCTTAACTTAGAATCAGTTCAGTATGTTGCCCCCTCTCAAAAGCAATAAAATAACCCTTTTTCAAACACCTACAATCCAGGGTGGAGGAACCATCCTAACTTTTCCTGAAGCCAAAACCAAGGGCAATCTTCTAATTCTATGCCTGTAGGACCCCCTAGTTTTCAAGCTCCACCAGTTCATGTACCACTACATCAGCAGTTTCCATCATCCACCTCATCAACCATCCCTACCTCAATTTCAGCATCATCCACTTCACTTCCATCAACCACCACCACCACCACAACCCCAGCACTTACCAGCAGCTGAGAAGAAGCCTACACTAGAGGAAATGTTCATGACTATCCTGCAAAACCAAGCTGCCTCAATTAAGAATTTAGAAGTTCAGGTTGGACAAATAGCCAACGCTCTTAGCCAACGTCCACAAGGGACCCTTCCTAGTAACACTGAAGTTAATCTTGTTAGGCAAAGGGAGGGTAAGGAACATGTTAAATCCATCACCTTTAGGAGTGGCAGAGAGTTAGATGATCCACAAATTAAGTCAAATCCTGTTAAGCCCACAGTGGTAGAGCCCTTAAGGTCTAAAGAGGCAGCTCAGAAAGAGTAGGAATATCAGGATCGGGCTGCAAAGGAAACAAAGCTAGGCGCTTCTTCATCTTTACCTTCTTCTTCTTCTTCTTCTTCTTCTTCTTCTTCTTCTTCTTCTTCTTCTTCTTCTTCTTCTTCTTCTTCTTCTTCTTCTTCTTCTTCTTCTTCTTCTTCTTCTTCTTCTTCTTCTTTTCTTCACAGCCTTCCTAGTCCTTTGATGCTACACATGTTACCACTACATCCTTCCCAGTTAGACCACCAATACCTTTTCCTCATAGATTTCAAAATAAAAAACTGGATCAACAATTTGTCAAATTTCTTAAGGTTTTTAAGAAACTTCACATTAACATTCCTTTCGCAGATGCTTTAGAGCAAATGTCAAGTTGTGTGAAGTTTTGAAAGATATCCTCTCTAGGAAAAGAAGACTGGAAGATTATAAGACGGTGGCCTTAACTGAGGAATATAGTGCAATTATCCAGAGAAAATTACCCCCAAGCTCAAAGATCCTGGGAGTTTTACCATACCCTGTACAATTGGAAATCTATTCTTTGGTAGAGCCCTGTGTGATTTAGGAGCCAGTATCAATCTGATGTCTTTCTCTATTTATCAGAAGTTAGGAATAGGGGATGCCAAGCCCACCACAGTGACCCGTTAGCTAGCTGATCGATTCATTAAATATCCGAAGGGGGTCATTGAGGATATGTTAGTAAAGGTGGACAAATTTATTTTTCCTGCGGATTTTATTATATTAGATATGGAGGAAGATAGGGAAGTCCCCATTATACTAGGCAGACCTTTCCTAGTGACTGGTAGAACCTTAATTGATGTGCAAAATGGGGAATTGACTGTGAGAGTCCTAGATCAGGAAGTGAACTTTAATGTTTTCAAACCTTTGAAGCTCCCTGATGACTCTCAAGAGTGTTTTAAGATAGAGGTTAAGGAGGATATAAGGCTTAAGCATAAGAAATCTGAAAGAAAGATGGAAGTAGATCGAGCTCAGAAGGATTTAACTGTTAACATTCTGTCACCACTTTGGTTAACCCTCCTACTCTTCACCCTGCTGCTGAGTGTTGTTTTCTTTAGCTGCATTTGAAGTGGTTGTGTTTTTTTCTTTTCACTCTTTGTACAGTTTTTTTTCTTTTTTTTACTTTTTCTTTCTTTGTTTCTTTTACAGATTTCTTTTTCAGTATTATGTTTTCAATCAAGCTTCAGTTGTTCTTCATCATCATTATAAAGGGGAGTACTCTATTCTTAAGCTTAAATGTTTATATTATTTGCACACTGAGGACACTGGGCACTTTAAGTTTGGGGGAGGGGATATCACTTGAGCAATTTTGGGCAAAATTGAAATTGTTTTCAAAAATATGAGCTTAAATTGTTTGATTTTGGGATGATTTAGTGCTTAGCATGTAGTTTTCCTATATTTCGATGATATAACCCCATGATTTAGTCTGACTTTGATTGACTGAGAAGCATGATTATAGGAAAGACATGAAGTTGAATTCTTGAATTTGTCTTGATTTTGATTGTGATTTCCTCATTTTATGCACATGTCATGTCATGAATCTGTATATTTATTTAGAGAAAGTTTATGTCGACTTAGGATTGCATTCGTTCAATTAATTTTATGCATCATATTCTAGAATTTGTTTGATCTTGTCTCAAGGTAAAATATTTGATCACACTTAATTAGGGAGATGATTTATGCCATCTTTGGATCGTTTGAGCCTTTCTAGCCATCCCTGTACATATTTTATCCCTAGTCACCCATCTGGGCCAAATAAACTTTTCTCTGTAAATACACCTGCATATTTTCCTCAGCTTAAATACTTTGTTCCTATCCCTTACCCCAAAAGCATGAAAAGTCATTAGGATATATTGTGAGCTATGTGCATATGGGTATTAAGTGATACTGAAGGAGTACCCAAAAAATGAATGAAAAAGGTGATGAAAAAAAAGTGAAAAAAAAAGAAAGAAGAAGAAAAATACAAAAATAGAATAAAAATGTTTAGTGAAATAAATAAGTTTGGGGGAAATAAATTTGAGCTCTTACATTAAAGATCCAAGAAGTAATGCATGTTAAGGGCAATTAAACCTAAATTGACTTTATCATACCTTAGCCCCAGCCTTACATTACAAGCTTAATGAAGTCCTATTGATCTTTGATTAAGTGTGACTACATTAGTGGAGAGAGAAGTGAAAAGCAAACTTATGAGAATGATCACATGTCATTGACTTTGCATTCACTGTGTTTGCATAATTTGTCTGGGTAATGTACTGTGAAGTGGCTTTAACATTTTTCACACACACACGAGGAGTCCAATTTGGGTTAGGACTTATGATTGAATGATTCTGAGTGTTAGACTTATAATTGTGAATATTTGAGATCATAGTTTGTATTTTTTCTTTGAGGATAATATTGGGAAAATTATTATGTTGGTATTTATCATTCCTACATTTGTTTTGCTTGAGGACAAGCAAAAGCTCAAGTTTGGGGGTGTGATAATTCTATTTTTAATAGAATTATTTGTGCTTAATTTTCTAATTAATTATTTAAATCCCCAATTTATTTTATTAATTATCCCCTCAATTTAGTTAAAATCCTTTAATGTGCAGGTAAAATAAATCCGAATGAAACTTAGTCGTTTCAGTCAAAAATGGGCTGAAAACGGGCTAAAGGAGACTGGACCACTTCAAAATTGCAGACCGAGTCACCAAGTCATCTGGACAAGTGTGATGTCAGGTGTTCGTATTTTATTCGCTCCGAAACGATAAGATCGACGGACACCGTGCTAACTTTCTGGAAGACACACGTCGGGCCACATCGCACAGCCAATTGGACAAAAAGACGAGTGACGTAAAAATATCTACTCTGCAGCGAATAGGATGAAGATAAGTGGTCAAACAATGCCAACTCATCTAGGATGGAAAATTACCAATGTACCCTAAGTTTTTGTATAAATAGAACATGATGAGCAATTGAAAAATCAAGTAATTTAGGAGTAGTTTAGAAGTAGGTAGGGTAGAAGTGGAGTAATTTAGGGCAGAAAGTAGTCTAGGGCAAGTAGTTTAGGGTAGAAAGTAGTCTATTTTATTTAGGTTAAAGTTTTTCCTTCGTTTTCTTCAAGCTTTCCCGTTTGCTCTATTATTTTTCAACTATTTTGTTAGCCACCATTTTTATATTGTTGCAAGTTTTCGATATACTAAATTACTTAAATGCAAAGATCCTTCCTTTTATATAGATACATTTTCGTAGTCTTGTCCTATTTTTTTTTCGGTTCAGATGATGATACTGGTTAAAGTTGAAGGTCACGGCAGAAGATTTACCATGCAATTTCTAGATGGCCTTACTTACCTGCGTGAGTGTTGGGCAAATCTGATAGTGTAAATGTGTCGAGAACCATCATCTAATCTCAATTTGTTTTTAGTCTAAGTCTCTTTCAAATCTTCAACCTGTGTTTCGATAATATTGTTTCTTTTGCTTAACCACTTTCTATTATTTTAATATTATGGGTTGAATTCCCAGTTAATGCTCTCAGTTATCTCCATCACTAGCCTTCTTGTTTTCGCATTCTTCTCTGTTTTATTATTCTAAATTCCTGCATCATTCTGTTTTTTATTTTTGCCTATTTCTTTCTCTGCTGTGTCTTCTTCTTCTCTTTGTAGGTTCCTATTCCTCTTAGTAAGCGGTGTTGTTGTAGGAGGGAGTTATCACAGCAATGGGTTGACCATGCTGGTTTTCACTTCGAAGCATTTGTACATGGTGATGCTATGAAGTCGAGTTGCTGAGTGGCCCGACGTGACCTTGAAGTAGGAGTTAAACAGTGCGCTGGACGTTGCAAATGCCTTAGTGTGCATGGCTGTTCGGTGCAGCTGTCGAGAGGAAGAGAACACCGGGAACTGTAAATCTAGTTTTCTAGTCATTTCAGCTTTCAGTAATTTGTTTACAATTTTTTATATAATTTCTCTTAGTTTTCCCTTTAATGTCGTTGATGCTTAGCTTTGTCGTTTCTTCAAGCACTATTTGTCATCCATTGTTATGCTTTGTTTTTATAACATTTTACTATAGAACACTATTAAGTCTTAAAAGTTGCAAATTGTGTGTAAGCTGAGGCAAAAAGGGTTGGTGTAGGTGCATGAAGTTGGATTTCTGTTGCTCCCATATGTTGGACAGTCTTTGGTGTATACGGTCTTGCTGAATATGGCATCAGTTGGTAGAATCTGGTGCCAAACGTGGGCTGTAGGATGAAGCAATACGACGTGGTGCTGAGTAGGACGTGGTCGTTCGTACAGCTGTGTAGGACTGTGTTGAGTTAATATATTTTGAAATGACAAAACAAGTAAATTCAATAATATAAAGACGATATAAAAACATGTTTAGAAGCTATCAATACCAGAAATTAAGTTCCTGGAGATGAGAGATCGATCTGGTGATATGAGAGATCGATCTCCTAGGTTTTCTAGGATGAGAGATCGATCTCATGAGGATATGAGATCGATCTGCTAAGGTTTGAACCTGTACAAAGGTATTGAGGAAGCTAAGATCGATCTATAAGGGTTATGAGATCGATCTGCCTAATACAGGATGTTGAGGAGATCGATCTGGTCTAGAACAAAGGTAAAGGGAGTAGATCGATCTATAAGATCGATCTATACTCAAACAGAGAGCTCATGAGATCGATCTGGTATAGGAAGAGATCGATCTCCCCAAAGTCAGAGAGCTAAGGAGATCGATCTGGGTTGATAAGAGATCGATCTCATCACTACGAGAATACTTGGCAGATCGATCTATAGATCGATCATGCCTCAAACAGTGAGATTGGAAGATCGATCTGCCCATTCGACAGATCGATCTGCTCTAACATTTTCAAATTATGAGATCGATTTGCTCATATATGAGATCGATCTCCTTGCTTCATTTTGCCTTAATCTTGCAGGAATTATAACTAAGAGATCGATCTGGTCAAGATGGCAGATCGATCTGGCATTCTACTAGAGGTACCCAATGGCTATTTCTGCAAAAATCTCAACGGGAAAAACAACATTAAATGCTCCAACTACCAATCCTTCAGTATAAAAACAAGCATTGAAGACATTGAGGATTGTAGAGACACCATTGCTGCATATTCTGTATATTCTCAAGAGTTTAATTCTTTCATTCCATTTTGTCTTCAATTCTCATTTATTGAGTTTGTTGTATAAGCTTGTGTGCAAAAGCTGTATTTGTCCTACCCACATTAAAAGCTTGATATTGTATTCATCCTATCTTTGAGAAAGAAGAAGATTGTTCCTCAGTGAGATAAACTTTGTAAAAGGGTGAATACATCTCTGTTCAAGAATGGTAGAGAGGTTATTCCTTAACCTGAAAAAGGGAGTGTGTAACTTTCGTTGAAAGTGAGAAAGAAAGCTCTTGACAAGAAGGTCAAGGAGAGATGACGTAGGCAAGAGATTGGCCGAACCTCTATAAACCACTGTGTTTGATATTCTCTTCCTTATCTTATTTTAATTTGTTTCATTACATTATATTGTTTATTCATTATTTGTTAATTAAGTTCAAAAGAGCTTAAATTGCCATTAAGAGTTAGAAAACCAATTCACCCCCTCTCGGTAGAGCCATCAATTGGTATCAAAGCGAGGACTCTTTGATCACATAGGAATAACTTCCTAAGAGTTAGAAATGATCTAATGGCTCACAACAGTATAGCAACTAGCTTAGTAGGAGAGGGGCACTCTACGGTTAGGCCTCCTATGTTCAATGGAGAACATTATACTTATTGGAAGACTAGGATGATGTTATTCATTCAAGCAAATGATTATGAAGTATGGAAGATTATCACTAAAGGACCCCAAATCCCTACAAAAAGAATAGAGGGAAGAGATATCCCTAAAGAAGAAGATGAATGGGATTTAAATGATGTTAAATGTGCTTAGCTAAATGCTAAGGCCATGCACACCCTTTTTTGTGCTTTATGGTCAAATGAATACAATAGAGTCTCCGGTTGTGACAATGCCAAACAAATTTGGGACAAATTGGCAATAACTCATGAAGGTACAACCCAAGTAAAGGAGACTAAGGTAGGAATGCTCACACATGACTATGAGCTATTTAGGATGAAAGATGGAGAGTCAATCAGTGATATGTTCACTAGATTCACTGATGTAATTAATGGATTAAAATCATTAGGAAAAACTTACTCTAATATAGAATTGGTCAAGAAAATATTAAATAGTCTACCTAAATCATGGGAAGCTAAAGTGACTGCAAGTGAGGAATCCAAGGACCCTCACACATTATCACTAGATGAATTAATAGGTTCACTACTCACTTATGAGATGAAATTAAGAAGAAATGAAGAGCCACCCAAGAAAGTGGGAGTTGCTCTAAAATCTACTACTCAAGAGGAAAATAAAAATGAGAGTGGTAGTGAAGAAGATCTTGAGATGGCAATGTTTGCCAAAAGATTTAACAAGTTCATGAGAATGAGAGCTAGTGGTAGTAATAGGAGAAACCACAAGAGAGATCAAGAAGAGGTAGGAAGAAAAGATACAATTATGTGTTATGAATGTAAAAAACCAGGACACATTAAGTTTAACTGCCCTCTTCTTAAAAGGTCCAATGATAGGTTCCACAAAAAGAAGGCAATGGTGGCTACATGGAGCGACAGTGACTGCTCCGATAATGACTCAAATGAGGACATTGCCAACTTGTGCTTCATGGCTATTGAGGATGAAAATGTAACTTCAAACCTCAATGAATACTCTTTTGATGAATTGCAAGATGCCTTTGATGATCTTGCATTGGAATACGAATGCATGAGTATGAAATATAAGAAGATAATATCTAAATTGAAGAAAGAAAATGAGTTAATTCTAGAGGACAAATTAGAATGTGAAAAGAAACTAGGAATTACGAATCTTGAAATTTGTGACCTAAAAGAAAAAAATAGTAATCTACATAATTCCTTTAATAGATTTTATATGGGTCAACAAAAGTTAGATAACATGTTGGAAACTCAAAGGGCTTTCTTTGATAAAAATGGGTTAGGATATAATGCAAAAAGTAGAGAGACTCATCTCAAAAGCTTCATTGCTAGAAAGAGCATGAATAAACCTTCAACTACTTGTTCATATTGTAATAGAAAGGGACATGCATCACATAATTGCAATATGAAGATGACCACTCTTAAAGGAAAAATAGTAAAAAAAAATGTGGGTTCCAAAAGAAGTAATTAACTCAAAAGATTTTAATGCATTGGTAAAATGGATCCCAAAGGGATCAAGAATTGCATTCACTAACCTCAAAGGACCCAAGAGAATTTGGGTACCTAAGATATGAGTTTGATTTTTAATTGTAGGTGATTGAGCATTGCCATAAGGATCAAACAAAGGAAGCTTGGTACTTGGACAGTGGATGCTCAAGGCACATGATGGGTGAGAAGAGCCACTTCAACTCATTTAAATCAAAGGTTGGTGGAGAAGTCACGTTTGGGGACAACTCCAAAGGTCAAGTTGAAGGAAGTGGCTCAATAGGTAATGACTATTTTTCATTAGAAAAAGTATTGCTTGTTAGGGGTCTAAAGCATAACTTACTAAGCATAAGTCAACTTTGTGACAAAGGTTACAAAGTAATTTTTGATTGCATGAAATGTCATGTTATAGATCCTAAGTCAAATAAAGTTCTTTTTCTAGGTCATAGGCAAGGTAATATATACATTGTCTATCTTAATGAACTCAAAAATGAAAACATATGCCTAATGGTAGACAAAGAAAAAGAATCTTGGTTATGGCATAGAAGACTAGGTCATGCTAGCATGCATGTGTTATCTAAGTTAGCTGGAAAGGATCTAGTTATAGGATTACCCAAGTTGTCCTTTGACTATGAAAAAATATGTGAAGCTTGTGTTAAAGGAAAACATAAAAGGACAACATTTAAGCCTAAGAATAGTGTATCCACCACTAGGCCTCTTCAATTACTCCACTTAGATTTATTTGGACCAACTAGAACAACAAGCCTTGGTGGGAAACACTATGGATTTGTAATAGTTGATGATTACACTAGATTCACTTGGGTGTTCTTTTTGAGAGTGAAAAATGAAGCTTTAGAAAAGTTCATAGCTTATACAAAAGTGACTCAAAATGAAAAAGGATATACAATAACTAGTATTAGAAGTGATCATGGCAAAGAGTTTGAAAATATAGGATTTGATGAGTATTGCAATGATCAAGGAATTAGCCATAATTTTTCTACCCCTAGGACACCACAACAAAATGGAGTAGTTGAGAGAAGAACAACAATTACTCCACTTAGATTTATTTGGACCAACTAGAACAACAAGCCTTGGTGGGAAACACTATGGATTTGTAATAGTTGATGATTACACTAGGTTCACTTGGGTGTTCTTTTTGAGAGTGAAAAATGAAGCTTTAGAAAAGTTCATAGCTTATACAAAAGTGACTCAAAATGAAAAAGGATATACAATAACTAGTATTAGAAGTGATCATGGCAAAGAGTTTGAAAATATAGGATTTGATGAGTATTGTAATGTCAAGGAATTAGCCATAATTTTTCTACCCCTAGGACACCACAACAAAATGGAGTAGTTGAGAGAAGAAATAGAACATTGGAAGAAATGGCTAGAACCATGTTGTGTGAGAATAATTTACCAAAATATTTTTGGGCTGAAGCTATAAACACATCTTGCTATATCATTAATAGAGCTATGATTAGACCCATGCTAAAGAAAACTCCTTATGAGCTTTACAAAGGTAAGAAGCCTAACATTAGCTACTTTCATCCTTTTGGCTGCAAATGTTTTATCTTAAATAATGGGAAAGATAATTTAGAAAAATTTGATGCCAAGAGTGATGAGGGAATCTTTCTAGGATATTCCTTAAATTCAAAGGCTTATATGGTATATAACAAAAGAACATTGATGGTTGAAGAATCAATTCATATCATATTTGATGAGTCAAATGATTTATATAAAGATTCAACCAATGATGAGGATGTTGGAATATTTGATGAAAACTTAGAGGAAATTCCAAACTTAGAAGAAGATCTATTAGAAAAACTTGACATAAATAAAGAAGATGAAGAAGAAATAGAGATGTTATAAAGAGAGTCTAGAGCACCAAGAGAATTAGGATATGTAAAAGATTATGAAATAGTAGGAGATCCAACTCTTGGAGTTAGAACTAGATCTTCTCTAAGGAATATGTGTCAATATATAGCCTTTGTGTCTCAAATAGAACCTAGAAATGTCAATGAAGCCTTAGATGACAATAATTGGCTCTTAGCAATGCAAGAAGAATTAAATCAATTTGAAAGAAGCAAAGTGTGGAAACTAGTCCCTAGGCCTAGTGATCACTCTATAATTGGAACTAGATGGATATTCAAGAACAAGATGGATGAAAATAGTGTGATCATAAGAAACAAGGATAGATTAGTTGCACAAGGTTATAGACAAGAGGAAGGAATAGACTATGATGAAACTTATGCACCGGTAGCTAGATTAGAAGCAATTAGAATGCTACTTGCCTTTGCATGTTATAAAAACTTCAGGTTATATCAAATGGATGTAAAGAGTGCATTTTTGAATGGTTTCATTAATGAAGAAGTGTATGTTGAACAACCTCCCGGCTTTGAAAATCATGAATTTCCTGAACATGTTTTCAAACTATCTAAGGCACTCTATGGTTTGAAACAAGCTCCTTGAGCATGGTATGAAAGGTTGTCAAAATTCTTACTAGAAAAAGGATTTTCAAGAGGAAAAGTAGATACCACTTTATTTATCAAAAATAAAAATAAAGATTTACTAGTTGTTCAAGTGTATGTAGATGATATTATTTTTGGATCAACTAATGAATCTTTATGCCAAGAGTTTGCTAAGATCATGCAAGGTGAATTTGAAATGAGCATGATGGGAGAGCTCACTTTCTTCTTGGGACTTCAAGTGAAGTAAACAAAGGAAGGAACCTTCATCAATCAAGCAAAGTATACTAAGGATTTGCTCAAGCGATTTAGAGTGGACAATTGCAAACCTGAAGCAACTCCAATGGGCACGAACATCAAGCTTGATAAAGATGAAAGTGGTAAGTGTGTAGACACTAAACTCTATAGGTCTATGATTGGTTCATTGCTCTATTTAACTGCAAGTAGACCAGATATTTTATTTAGTGTATGCCTTTATGCTAGATTTCAATCCTCTCCTAGGGAATCACACTTATTAGCAACCAAAAGGATCTTTAGATACCTTAAGGACACTCCCTCTCTAGGACTTTGGTACCCCAAGGACTCCACTTTTACACTTCAGGCATTTTCAGATGCAGACTTTGGGGGATGCAAAATAGATAGGAAAAGTACTTCAAGTACTTGTCAATTCTTAGGGAATAGATTAATCTCCTGTTTTTCCAAGAAACAAAATAGTGTGGCTCAATCCACAACTGAAGTTGAATACATAGCAGCAGGTAGTTGTAGTGCTCAAGTGTTGTGGATTAAACAACAAATGAAAGACTATGGTATTGACATGAAACAAGTCTCTATTAAATGTGATAATACCAGTGTCATCAATCTATCTAAAAATCCTATTCAACACTCTAGAACTAAGCACATTGAGATTAGGCACCATTTCCTTAGAGACCGTGTTCAAAAGGGAGATATAATTCTAAAATATATTGACACTTTACATCAAATAGCTGATATATTCACCAAACCTCTTGATAGAGATAGGTTTTGTGTTCTTAGAGGTGAATTAGGACTCATGAATGTTCCCTAAGATGTATATGCTTCATAACCTTGATTTCAAGTTGTTTTTAAAAGAATCTGTCAATGATTTTTCTGGGCAAAAAGTATGAGAGATCGATCTTCTATCAATATAGATTGATCTCCATATTTCAAATGAGCCTAAAGCATAAAGGTTAAGCTAGGCAGATCGATCTTCTCACCCATAAGATCGATCTCCTTAAGCCTCTGTTAAACAGCAGATCGATCTATGCAATTGGCAGATCGACCTCATTATGCCTCTGTTAAACAGCAGATCGATCTATGCATTTGGCAGATCGATCTCCTTAAGCCTCTGTTAAACAAAAGATCGATCTGGGCCCTTGACAGATCGATCTCATTAAGCTTCTGTATTCTGAGGATCGATCTTGTGGTACAACAGATCGATATCTTCGAGCTTCTGAAAATGACAGATCGATATGTCGCCTCGACAGATCGATCTCTTGTGCCCTGGACTATAAAAACTGTCGAAAAATCCCCAAATTTCAAAATCCCAAAATCTCCAAATCCCTAAATTTTGTCGCACCTCTTCCACTGATTCTTCCCATCAGATTGATCTCTGTAAGGTATTCGTCAAATCTTTTCTTCGATTCTTGCTCCAGTAACCCACATTGCTACATTTTTTTTCAAAAATACTTAGTTTTGTGCTAAATTTTTCACTAGGTCAATTATAGCACTGTTCCATTGGTTTGAATTTTTAGAGAACTAGTTTTAAGTGTGTCTAGAGAGTGTCTTGTGTCTAGAAAAATGCCTCGTATTAAGAGATCAGCCAATAGAGAATCTATACCAATCTCCTCACAACCACCCTCTGCCCCTTCAGTCACTACCTTTAACAGGTGTTTTAAAACACCTGCAAAAAGGAAGAGATATGAAGAGTATTTTTCCACCATGCCAATTAAACATTGACGAACCATCGATTTTTCTTTCTTAAACCGTATTGAGTTTCCTTATCTACCCAAATTTGAAGAATTTGGTTGGATTCCGTTTCTCAAAATCAATACTCTCGTACCCCCAAACATCATCAAGGCATTCTTTTCTAATGTCGAACTCACCTATGATCCTGATGATGCTTGCAAAATTCTCAGGTTTACAACGTATGTAATGGGTAAGTCAATTGCTATAGACACTGATGTCTTAGCCCAAGCTTTCCACATAAGCAATGAAGGCTTGACCAATGAAGATGAGGAAGTCCCCTTAGAGTTTGACCTTCCCGGGGATAAGGCGAGTGACCTACCGATGCACCCAAGGTTACTCCACCTCATTATCTCATGGAATCTCCGTCCTTTCGGTACCCGTCATTCCACCGTTAGGAGGTTAGATCGTTTTTGGATCCACCACATCCACTCCACAAGTCAAAAATCCAACCTTGTCCATTTTCTCTATGAAGATTGGTTGAAGATCGTACACGGCTAAGCCACCACGATAGTTTTTCCGCAACCGTTGGCGTATCTTCTACAACGACTTGGAGTGGACTGCAGTTGTGAAATTGATGAAGTGCCCTCCCCAAAGAGCGTCTTAAACATCGGAACACTTCACCACATGGGATACTATAAGGACTTTCGAGGGGATTGGAAGAAGAAGCGGGAACAGTAGCCTGCAGCAGCCATGGAGGAAGATCCCTCAGATGAGCCCATTGCTCCACCTACTGCACCGACTGAGGGTCCATCGTCTTCGACTGCTCAGCCCTCTGCACCTGACCCATCACCCGCTGGCATGGAATCGATTGTGACGATGCTCATGGAGATGAACCGGAAGATAGATGAAGGTTTTGCAAACCTTCATGCCACCCAGCAGACGATGATCATGGAGCTGAACCGAAAGCTAGATGAAGGTTTTGCAAATCTTCATGCTACTCAGCAGGCGATGTATAATGAGGTTCAAGTCACTCACACTCACGTTGAGGACCTTATGGATCGATTCCCTCCTCCACCTTAGGACTTAGTTGATAGGACTATTTTTGCTACTGTTTTGAAATTACTAGTTGTTGTTTTAGAACTGCATTTGCTTGAATGATATGTTAGTTATTGTTGCCATATGCTATAATGAATTACTATTTTGAAATGAACAATATGTTGAAAGGTAAATTGTTCTTTTAACCTTTAGTGTCATTGATATGACAAAAAGGGGGGAGAAGAAAAGAGAACATGTGGAAGGTTTAAAGGAATGATTAAAATGAGGGGGAGTTAAGATGATTAAAAGAGAACATGTGGAAGGTTTAAAGGAATGATTAAAATGAGGGGGAGTTAAGAAAGTTACGAGATCAAAAGCTAAAAGAAAGGGGGAGCTTACAAAAAGGGGGAGTCTGTGCACAATGCAAATAGGTAACTGAACATGTTTATTGAATAGGTTTTGTCATATCAAAAAGGGGGAGATTGTTGAGTTAATATATTTTGAAATGACAAAACAAGTAAATTCAATAATATAAAGATGGTATAAAAACATGTTTAAAAGCTATCAGTACCAGAAATTAAGTTCCTAGAGATGAGAGATCGATCTGGTGATATGAGAGATCGATCTCCTGGGTTTTCTAGGATGAGAGATCGATCTCATGAGGATATGAGATCGATCTGCTAAGGTTTGAACCTGTACAAAGGTATTGAGGAAGCTAAGATCGATCTATAAGGGTTATGAGATCGATCTGCCTAATACAGGATGTTGAGGAGATCGATCTGGTCTGGAAAGAGATCGATCTCCCCTAAAACAAAGGTAAAAGGAGTAGATCGATCTATACTCAAACAGAGAGCTCATGAGATCGATCTGGTATAGGAAGAGATCGATCTCCCCAAAAACAGAGAGCTAAGGAGATCGATCTGGGTTGATAAGAGATCGATGTCATCACTACGAGAATACTTGGCAGATCGATCTATAGATCGATCATGCCTCAAACAGTGAGATTGGAAGATCGATCTGCCCATTCGATAGATCGATCTGCTCTAACATTTTCAAATTATGAGATCGATCTGCTCATATATGAGATCGATCTCCTTGCTTTATTTTACCTTAATCTTGCAGGAATTATAACTAAGAGATCGATCTGGTCAAGATGACAGATCGATCTGGCATTCTACTGGAGGTACCCAACGGCTATTTCTGTAAAAATCTCAACGGGAAAAACAACATTAAATGCTCCAACTACCAATCCTTCAGTATAAAAACAAGCATTGAAGACACTGAGGAATGTAGAGACACCATTGCTGCACATTCTGTATATTCTCAAGAGTTTAATTCTTTCATTCCATTTTGTCTTCAATTCTCATTTATTGAGTTTGTTGTATAAGCTTGTGTGCAAAAGCTGTATCTGTCCTACCCACATTAAAAGCTTGATATTGTATTCATCCTATCTTTGAGAAAGAAGAGAATTGTTCCTCAGTGAGATAAACTTTGTAAAAGGGTGAATACATTTCTGTTTAAGAAGGGTAGAGAGGTTATTCCTTAACCTAAAAAAGGGAGTGTGTAACTTTCGTTGAAAGTGAGAAAGAAAGCTCTTGACAAGAAGGTCAAGGAGAGATGACGTAGGCAAGAGATTGGCCGAACCTCTATAAACCACTGTGTTTGATATTCTCTTCCTTATCTTGTTTTAATTTGTTTCATTACATTATATTGTTTATTCATTATTTGTTAATTAAGTTCAAAATAGCTTAAATTGCCATTAAGAGTTAGAAAATAGATTCACCCCCCCTCTCGGTAGAGCCATCAGACTGAACCGGGAGTTGAGCTGGGCATGCCGAGGAATGTGTAGCAACAACTAAAAGGACGGCACCAGGAGCAGGACAACACCCGCAGCACCTGGAAATGTAATAAAATGCATAGTACAATGCACGGTCGGGACTGAGGTCAATTGGGACATTTGGTTAAGGCCATGTTTGGCTACACTTAGTCTTCACAAATTGATGTTTCATGCACTTATTTTGCTTTGTCTAATTTTTATTATGCCTTTTATTATTTGTTAGCTTAGGTATGCATTAATTTACATAATAGTTCATTTGTCTTAGGTTATTAGTTTAAGGTTTAGTTTTAATTTTAATAATAGCTAATTTGTGAATATAAAAGGATTTATGAATTAGATAGCGCATTTAGAATTAAATTAGAAGAATATTCTTTTATGCATTTTTAAGTATTCATTTTAAATTGAAAAATCCAAAAATTTTATTTCTCAGGCATTATTTAGATTTTGTTTTATTATTAGTAATTAGTTAGAGTTAGATTTAATTTAGGATTATTTCATAGGTAGTTAATTTCTTAGTTAGATTTAATAATTTCTTTAGGTTAATAGAAGTTTCATTTTATTAGACTTAGGTTAATTTAATTTTCATTTTTATTAATTAGTTTAATTTACATGCATATTTTATTTTAGGTTTGTTTAATTTTAGTTTAATTAATTTTGTTTCTTTATTTTCATATTTGCATTTTAGTTTAATTGCGTTAATTAATTGTAACCGTTTTAATTATCTTTTGTAGGTATTTGCTTTTAATTTCTTGGAGCTCTGTAAGTAATTTTAGCTTTATTTGATTTTTTTTATTTTATAGTTTTTATTATTTTCAGTACTGTTAGCCTTATAGATCACTCCTGAAAAATT
The DNA here is from genome assembly GCA_033439115.1 of Firmiana major. NCBI lineage: Eukaryota > Viridiplantae > Streptophyta > Magnoliopsida > Malvales > Malvaceae > Firmiana > Firmiana major. The sequence continues at coordinate 39,687,486 of CM065909.1, forward strand.
CATAATTTGCTAGGATATACTTAGGGTAAGATTAACCGGTAGTTAATTAGGCAATTCAACTTCTATGTGGGACGATAATCCGGGACTCAAATCCCATTATTACTTGTACAACCTGTGCACTTGCGGATAGAACGTCTAGGTCACTTAGAGTGGGCGTAGTCAGTATCAGGTGGCCACTTTAGCCCGTATTTAGCCATTACATGGATTCATGGATATTCATTCATTCTCTTTGCAATTTCATTTAAGCAAAAGCTCTTCTTATGATTCAATTAATACATCATATGAATCATAAGGAATACATTACCAAAAGTGGGTCTTACAGCTTTGGGGAAAACTCAGTAAGCAAACGACACAAGCACAGAGGTAACAACATACAAGATACTGAATTTATGATGCATGTCTAATGCATTCACATTCGATCCTTCTTTCTTATCACCTATTCGAATCACATTTCAAAACTTATTGAAAGTTACACTTTTCTTGGGTTTACGAACTAGAATATCGTCTAGGCGCTGTCAAGTTTTTCAGGCAGAGAAGTATTTTTAAATACCTTAATTGACCATCAAACCTGACCATCCAAATTGAATATACCCATAAAGGTTCAAAATTCAAAACATAGTTGGATGTAGAAAACCAAAGTTTAATGCAATCCAAGCATGTAAGTTCTTCCCTCTAGAATTGCTTACATCCACATTCATCCTTAAAACACAACAATTTTTTTCGAGATCACATCATATAATCAGAAAACATATCATATATCAAAATACATTCATATATCATAAACATCTCTTATTCAAATCATAACTTATATTTGAAACTTATCACATTAAAATATATGTATATATTCGAAACATATTTCATATTCTGAAACCCTCTTCATAGTTCAAAACATAGTTGTTATTCCAAAACATACTTCACAATTCGAAATGCATTTCATACTTTCTTTGCTAACTATTCTAACCCGTTAGTAGTGACACTATTGATTATTATATTCTGTCAGTCGGGAATACATCACTAACTATTATCATCCTTGTTAGCAAGGGCCACAACATATTTATTTCATATCGCTAGAATATGCTCTGTGAATTATGCTCATGTTCGTAAAACATTTCCGAAAACATATTTCATACTTTAAAATATTTTTCACATTTCAAAACACATTTTAAGGCATATTTCAAAATTTGAAATACATTTCATATGATCACTATTTTAACTCGTGGTCAGGGAAATATTAGAATCTCAAAATACATGACCATTGCTAACTATTATAACCCGTTAGCAGGGCTCGAAATTGTCAACTATTATATATCCCTTCAGCAGTGGCCGAAACATTACTAACTATTATATCCCGTTAGTAAGGACCAAAACATTCTAACTATTATATCTCGTTAGCAAGGGCCGAAACATTACTAACTATTATACCCCGTTAGCAAGAGCCGAACATTGCTAATTATTATATACCTTGTTTGCAAGGGCCGAAACATTGCTATTTATATCGCCAATAGTAGGCTACATCATTACTAACTATTATACACCCCGTTAGCAGGGGCCGAAATGGTCATGGCTAACTATTATCGCCTGTCAGTTAAGGCAAACATTTAGCTTTAAAATCTATCGAATACATGTTTTGAAATCACTTCTAATCACAATGTGGATAAAAGTAGAATTAGCTTAATCCAAAACACAGAGACGTATATTTCACATACTTTCAAAAGATGCTATAAGTGAGATTTTAAAGCTTCTTTAATGCAGGAATAAACCAATGAAACCTTTCTGAATCCCACAAAATCGTAATATGCATCGAGATGCAAATGTAATACAAAACAAGGTTCATAAGGAACATATCCTTTTCGATAATCTTATTGCCGATATTTTCACATACTTATAACACTTAGGATCCTTGGACATTATTTAATTCTTGTCGTAGGACCCAATTTAATCTGTTCGATACTACCTCGCATCAAAGAGATTAATTTGTACCTTAAGATGTTACTTGCATCCCAGGGATCACTTATCCATTCGATATTCTTATCCAAATCAATCAATATTTTCATAAGTCGAACACTTGTATCAAAATACATTTTACCACACGTTTCCCATCTACTTTCATAAGGTTCAATAAGTTGAATCAAAGACATATGGTTCGATAAAATTTGTAGCATGTTCATTTATCAGAAAATAATTCTGAAACCATATAGTTCGATATATTATTCATAAAATTCGATGATTGGATCATATGAATATAGGTAAAGTCCATAAGTATATCCTGATAAAGGTTTTCCCACTGTAACTATTAGTGAAACAAAACTACCCAAGAAACTAGGGTGTTACCCATGACTATAGATCCGAAAGTCTTCAGTCCTAGCGATTAGCCAGAACCGAAACCTGTCATGATAATGTTGGGCAAGCCAAACTGCTCGTATAAGAGTTGTAAACTTAGGGTTGTCTCCATATGCTCTATCGGGAATAACATAGCTAAAATTCCCATAAACGATAAAATATTTGAAAATCACATTTTTAAAAGTCATATTACAGTCGAGACGGAAAATAGTTTATACTTAAATCCAAAAACACTAAGCATAAGCTAAATAAGCTATATGCTCCAATTAGTCCAAAACAAATTCGAAATGAAATTATAAAGTAATACATGCATACAGATAAAAGTCTATGCAAGCTTTTAAATCTTCCATACAATGCCATGCAATGATTTTAATGTATGAAAATCATTGTAAGGTTCAAAACATGTCAAAACAAATTGAAATCACATTTTCGATAACACAATGGTCTTAGTTTGAAACATATAGATAATTTATGAAATTTCTACAATAAAACCAGGTAACAATTGCTTATTACCCAGCTTGCAAAGTAAAGAACAATTTATATCTCCAATTCAGTTGATTCAATATGTTTCATATTTCAAATCAATCAACAGGTTCACATGCTTATACGAAAAGTTAAAACATAGCATTTACGATAGTCAAAGGTTCGATTCAAAACATAAAGCAATTTATACGAGGTTAACCCGTAGCTTATGCAATTGAACTTACTTCTTATGCCAATACAAGATGTATCAAGCGAGGTTCACGTACCTGAGATATCGTGATGACATGCAAATCGAGGTTTGATCAAACTCGTGTTCGTCGCCTATTGTCGCTCTACACGTTTATATATTTAAATCGGATCAATTTCGGTCAAATAAATTTTTAAAAAATTAAAACTGTCAAATCCGATTGCTTATCGGTTTATCCTTAAACTAAGGCATCCAAAAATTTCTTCCCCCTTTTTTCTTCTTTTTTTCTAGCTGAGCCGGTTCAGCCCATTTCTCTTCAACTGAATCGGTCTGAATCGGTTCAACCTCTATTCTCACTGATCTGGGCTTCGTAGCCCGGCTCTCGGCCCTATCTTTTGCCAGCGACATTGCAAGGTGAAGGGAAAGCTTCGGTCGGCTTGGCTTGGGGAGATCAGCAGTGCTTCTACCCTTTTTCCTCTTCTCTCCTTTCGCCTATTTCTCTCTCTTTCGTCAGCTTTTCCTTCTTGGGTTGACACCATCTCGTTCTTCTCCCCTCGCCGACGACGTTGCGATGCCCTATTGGCGGTCCTCCCCTTTGTTGCGGTCCTTTCCCTTTTCTTTCTCTTTTATCTTTCTCCTCTATTTTTTAGAGGAGAAAGACAAGGGAGGATCGAGTTCCCGATCCTTCCCTTCTCTTTTCTTTAATATATAATAAATTAATATAATATATTATATAAATAAAATATGTATATAATATTATTATAATATATTATATATAAATATTTATCTGTATATATTGTTTTATTTATCTATATATATTTAATATATATTTTTTATTTATTATTATTTTTAAAATATTATCCCATATTCTCGGGATAAATTCCCAAAGTGGAAAATTTTTGAGTCATCACAGTAATAGAGTCTAATGGTAGAGATTTCCTTTTCCATAGACCAATCTTGGGTTCGAGTCCTAGTTGTTAGAAATAAAAAATTTTGGATTCAAGTATGCAAGGCCTACCTCGCGCGAGCACGCCCACGTGTTTGGAGCTATTAAAACCTCGCGCGAGCACGCCCACGTGTTTGGAGCTATTGTGTGTGCACCCCCCGCATGCCTGGTGCGTGCATATGTGCATTGTAAGAGAGTTGCTGGTGAACGCCTGTGTCACGCGGCTAGCGTTCGAGTGACTAGAGTGTTGCATGCAAGAGGCGAGCATGCTGCACGCAGGACCTGCCTGATGCACTATTGAGTCGCACGACTAACTGCTTAGTGCATGCCTGTTAGAGCGACAGACTATTTGGTGCATGCCTATGTTGCGCTGCTGACTGCTTGGTGTGCGCTTATGTTGCGCGATTGACTACTTGGTGCGTGTTTAAGTCGCACGGTTGACTGCTTGGTACACGCCTATGTCGGAACCGACTGCTTGGTGCGTGCCTGTAAGACCCGAAATTATTTAAAATACGAAATGAATGAGTATTCGTGAAGGAAAGTTTGACTGAATTAATTCTCGAACATGTGTAAGGGCAAAATGGTCAAAAGACCGAAAGCCGGTATAATTTTGATGAGAAAAATTAATTTAAAATAATGGATTGAGAAATCTTGGTCAATAAAGGTGACATAAATTTATTTTGGGTTAAATTGATCAAGATATTAATTTATTGGAATTAATCGGGATTAATCGGGATTTTTAGTTCGAAAAAAAATAATAATCCCGAAAATAATCGAAAAATATATCGAAAAGTCATTCGGGACAATATCCCGAAAAATACGAAGAAATTATACCTGAAAAAGGGTTAAAATATAATAAATAAATTAAATAAAAATTAAATTAATTAAATTAGAATAAAATAATAATTTTAGAAGATATTTTGGGTAATTATAGTATTTTAATGAATAGTGTAATAATTAAAATAAATAATAATAATAATAATAATAATAATAAAAAGAAGAAGAAGTTAATCTGAAAAAAAAAAGAGAAAAGGGGGTCGGGGAGAGAGAAAGAGAAGCAGAGAAACGGAAGCCGAGAAAATCGAGGAAGCCGAGGACGCACCGACGACCGACGACCCTCGACGAGGAGTCGACGAGGAAGAGGGGAGGCCGACGAGCAAGATGGTACCGGAGACGCGTCGTGCAGTGGTCGGAGGAAGCCGATCGGAGGAGGGAAAGAACCGAGGAGAAACGGCCCGATTTCCGGAGATCCACGGCGGCTGGGCATCAAAAGAGGCCACCTATGAGTTCAGGAGGAGGAGCCAGTCATTTTGAGACCGGTAGCAGTCGACGAAACGGCGGGAATCGCCGACGACGACCAAGGGAAGAAATGGGTTTCCGACGGCCGAGGGAGAAGAGCCGAACCGAAGGCGTTCCGGCGACCTCGACCGAAACCGAGGGTGAATTCGTGCTGCGGACAACCTTGCGGAGCCACTGGCGGTGGAAGCCGGCGGAGAACCGGCCGGCAAGGAAGGTGAACCGGTGGTGAACCGGTCGAACCGGAGTGAACCGACGGTCTGAACCGGTCCGAACCGGACTGAACCGGTTCAGCCAAAAAGAGAGGAAAAAAGGAAGAAAAAAGGAAAAAGAAAAAGAGAAAAAAATTGGGGAAAATTCCAGCGATGCAATCGAGCTTCGGGTAAGTCGATAAGCAGTCAAATTGATCGATTTAAATTTTGGAATATTTTATTTAATTAATTTTCGACTGGAAATTTACCCGAAAAATTATGAAATTATGTAGCTCGACGATTGGCATCCACCGAGAGCTCGAGATAGCCTAGATTTACGTATTAGCATGGAATCTCGGGTAAGTGACCCTTATTTATGACAATTTACATCGTTATGCGTGTTTCAGATTTAAATTCCGCATAAATTGAATTAAATTATGGAAAATTTAGATAAATTGTCGTAAATATTAAATTTAGCTATTCGAGAGTTAGAACAAGGCCCAATAAATTATTGGTGGGCCCAATGAGCCCAATAGGCCTCGATAATGTGAAAATTAAGTGGAAAACGGGCTTAAGGCCGATTAAGGCCTATTAAGGTGCAATCAGGCCCAATAGGGGTAAATGGGCCCAATTATTTAAATTAAGCCCAGAAAATATTAAATACAATTAAATTGTATAATATCTGACCTGAGGAATATTAATACGCAGTTTCGAGCATTTGATTGGGAGCATATCGGACTGCGCGACGAGACAACAGTGAAAAAGAAAAGGTCAGACTCGACAGGAAAATAAGGTAAGGGAATTCTACGGACTGCTAGAGGTAAACTTTATGAAATTTCAAGTTCATATGCAGTCTTTAAAATTTATCTGAAGGGTCTAGAGGTCGAATAATAATTTTAGTGCCCCGAATGGGTAAATTACTAAAATACCCTTGTTAAGGGTAAAATTTACAAATTTAGGAAAAATTGGGAGGAGCAAGAACAAGAGGGTTCTGCTCGTTCTGGAGACATTTTAATGCATGCATGAGTAGGCTGGCTAACCTTGAAAGAAAATGCACAGCATTGCATACTTTCAACGATATAACTGTTTTGGAAACTGTTTTGAGAAAACAGAGCTGCCTACGTGTTTTTATTTACATGTGACGTGCTAGAGCTCAGCTCGCACGATGTTTTGATTTGGGTGATGCATGCATTGGTGCTGGAGCGAGAGCTCGCACTAGAGTTTTACATGTATAGGTGCTAGAGTATAACTCGCACTAGATTTCACATGCTTTTTCGTGACACGGTGCTAGAGTCTAACTCGCACCAGATTTTATAAGATTTTCATGTGATTTATATACAAAGTGTTGAGCTTAGCTCGCACTAGATTTACTGGATTTGTGGAGTAGCGCTGTCTGCCTTTGGAGTCAGCCAAAAGGCCCAACAGACTCAAAAGACCTCTTAGGTGGGGTGAGAGTGAGGGATGAGGTTGGCGGCCTTGTGGGGATGTAAAGCGGGCTCTGCCAGTTTTACTTGATTGATGAGAGTGCTGAGCATCGCTCGCACTGATTTTATGAGAACATGCGATGAGCCGTGCTTGGAGCATCGGGTAGACTGTGTGTCACCGATTAAATAGGCCCGCACGTGCGTTTTGAGACATGGCATGAGTATAGAGATATTATATAGGTTCACGGAGTACGATGTACCGTGCAAGTAGCATGGAGTATGATGTACCGTGTGGTATCTTCGGATACGGCATCTTCGGATGCAGCATCTTCGGATGCCTGGGATCGGATAAGATTGACGGGATGGATTGACCCACCTCCTGGGCGGTTCCCGATCATGGTGAGAACCCGCACACTAGGATCCGTGTAGCTGAGGAACTCCCGAGGACACATATGGCCATAGTCCTGGTTATTGCCGATATACAGACGTTGCCTAGTCTCGCATGTTGATGATCTTGACGATGTTTGTAACTAGGTTTTAAACTAAATTTGCATGATGGTATTCCCATGCTTTTCAAACCCATGTGTGAAAGTAAACCGATTTTCATGGTTTTGTGTGAGTCAGGATCACCCGAAGGAGGGGTCGAGTCTTGACTTCATTGTGAAATTTTTAAATGAGAAAGATATGATTTTGAATATAATTGCATGTTGAATTTCCGTGCAAATGTGTTTTACATAACATCATAACTCATATCATTTGTTTTAAAATGTGTGGAGAAATGGTGGTTTATGCATGGCACTACGTTCATGTAGGTAGTATGGTTACCTACTTGTTCGTAGGGTTGCCTTACTGAGCTTGATGTGCTCACCCCTTTCATTTTTTCCCACAGATAATTTTCAGTAGATGTTGAGGCGACTCAGTACTGCATTCCGGATATCCGCTGCTGCCCATCATTCAAGGTATATACACTTGTACAAATTGTATCTAAATAAGCATAGCATAGTAACATGTTTGTAAGTGACTCTAGGGGATGTATAAATATTGTAAACATTTATAAATGACTGGAGAAGAAATAAGTACTATGGTAAATGTATGGTGGGACTGGCATTGACGCACAGCCCAATTTGTTTGTTGGCTCTACCGAGAGGGGGGGTGAATCGGTTTTCTAACAATTATGGCAGATTTTAAATTAATCACAATTTAAACACAAATGATAATGAATAAAACAGTGCAATATAACAATTTAATGCAAAGAGAAGGTAAGAGAAACAAACACAGTCACTTATAGAGGTTCGGCCAAACTCTTGCCTACGTCCTCTCTCCTTGACCTTCTTGTCAAGTGCTTTCTTTCTCTCTTTCAATAGAGCTTACAAATTTCCTTTTACAGGTTAAGGAATAACCTCACTACCCTTGGCAATACAGAAAAAGTATTCAGCCTCTTACAATATACTCTCACTGAGGAACAATCCTCTTCTCTCTTAAGATAAGACTGAATACAATTTAATGCTTTAAAGTGGTAGGACAAATGTAGCTTTTTTTTGCACTTAAGCTTTTACAATGATTCTCAATGAATGAGCAATAGGGACACAAAGAATGAAAGAATTAAAGCTTGAGAATGTTTGGAATATACAGCAATAGTGTCTCTATCCTCTTTGTCTTCAATGCTTGGTTAAATACTGAAGGATGGGTAGTTGGAGCATTAAATGCTATTCTTCCCGTTGTGTTTTGCAGAAACTAGCCGTTGGGTGCCTCCAGTAGAGTGCCAGATCGATCTGCCTTCTTGGCCAGATCGATCTCTTAGTTATAAATCCTGCAAGATTGAAGCACAAATACACAAGGAGATCGATCTCATAGGTTAGCAGATCGATCTGTTAGTTTAAAAGTAATGAGGCAGATCGATCTGTCGAATAGGCAGATCGATCTCCTTAACTCTCTGTTTGAAGCAGGATCGATCTCCAGATCGATCTGGCATGCAATCTCGTAGAGAGGAGATCAATCTCTCAACACTACAGATCGATCTCTTTAGCTCTCTGACTTTGAGGAGATCGATCTCTTCCTTACCAGATCGATCTCATAAGTTCTCTGACTTTGAGTGTGGATCGATCTCTCAGATCGATCTATAGTCTTAAGCTCTTAAGGGAGATCGATCTCTTCATAGACCAGATCGATCTCTCAACTCTAGCTTTAGCCAGATCGATCTCTTAACCCTTGCAGATCGATCTCATTTTACCTTAATCTCTTTACAACGTTATAAGGCTAGGCAGATCGATCTCTTACTTCATGAGATCGATCTCTCATCAAGTAAAAGCCAGGAGATCGATCTCTCATACCCCAGATCGATCTCTCATCAGCAGAACTCTAAGTTCTGGTACTAATAACATCTAAACATGTTTGTATATCATCTTAACATTATTGAATTAACTTGTTTTGTCATTTCAAAATACATTAACTCAACAATCTCCCCCTTTTTGATATGACAAAACTCATCAATTTAAACATGTTTAGTGATTTTGCAAAACTCCCCTTTTTGTGAACTTTTGATTTTGTTAATGACTTAGCTCCCCCTCAGTTAAATCTTAACTCCCCCTCAGTTAAATCTTAACTCCCCCTCAATTAAATCATTCTTTTAAACATTTAACACAACCACAGCACATGTTTCTTCTCCCCCTTTTTGTCATATCAATCACACACGAAAGAGAAGATTCATGGCATTTCAAAATCAACATTTTCATTAACTCACCTAATATCCAATTGAATCACATTTCATTCAAGCAAATTTTTCACAGATAACATCAAGTATCTTAATAATGTTGTAACTACACTAAATCAAAGCACCTAATGCCTATTGTGAGGGATGATCACGATCCAAAAGATTCTCAACATGCGTGCGTGTTACTTGGAGCTCATCGAACATCGCCTCTTGAGTCTCTTGAATCTTATCCACTCGTTAGGTTAAGTCCTCGATCATACGCCGCTGAGTGGCAAAGCCGTCATTAATCTGCTGACTGAGGTCCGTCACCATCGTTATGAGCATCTCCAATTCAGTAGGAGACGATGTTGGTGCAGTGGGCGGAGCCGATGGTTCCTGAGCTGGTGCAGCAGGTTGGTGTGCTGGTTCATCAGTGGGGTCCTCCTCAGCCTCAGCAGGTTGCTGTTCTTGCTTTTTCGTCCACTCTCCTCGGAAATTTTTGTAGTACCCCATATGATGTAGGGTCCCAATGTTAAGCACGCTTTTGGGAGATGGGAGTTCGCCAGTTTCGCCGCTGCAGTTGATACCAAGGCGGTGGAGAAGATAAGCCACTGGTTGTGGAAAAACTATTGTGGTAGCTTGGCCACGCACAATCTTCAGCCAATCTTCGTATATAAAGTGAGGGAGGTTAGGTTTTTGGCTTGTGGTGTGAATGTGATGGAGCCAAAAACGATCTAGACGCCTAACGGTAGAATGACGAGTACCGAAAGGGCGGAGGTTCCACGAGATTATGAGGTGGAGTAACCGAAGGTGCATTGGAAGGTTACTCGCCTTGTCCCCGGGGAGTTCAAACGCAAAGGGGACTTCCTCATCCTCATTTGTTAAGCCTTCATCGCGTATATTAAACACTTTGGCTAGAACTTCAGAGTCAATTATAATGGATTGACCCATGACGAAGGTTTTGAAAGCAAGGATTTTGCAGGTGTCATCGGGGTCATAAACGAGTTCGGCATTGGAAAAGAATGCGCGAACGAGATTTGGAGGGACAGGAGTGTTGATTTTCAAGAAGTTTGTCCAACCAAATTCCTCAAACTTTGAAAAATAGGGAAACTCTATGCGATTGAGGAACGAAAAATCGATAGTGCGCCAATGCTTGATTGGCATGGTTGAAAAATATTCCTCATACCGCTTTCTTTTTGCTGGTGTTTTAAAACACCGATTGAAGGAAGCGATAGGAGGTGGAGGAATGGGTTGTGATGAGGAACCTGCCTCTCTTGTGGTTCTAGGGGGTTTGTTTGCTACTGACTTCCTAGGCATGATTCTAGATTCTAAATTCGTCTAAACAAATTCAACAGTGAGAAAAGCAATGAAACAGTACCTCGGTTTGACCTAGAATCAAAATGAACACAAATTGAAGACAGATTTTGAGAAAATCAGTAAGGAATGTTGGTTACAATACCGGATTTTGACACCGAGACGCAAGGAGGACCATACAGAGATCGATCTGAGGAGGAATCGGAGGAAAAGATGCGAGGGAGATTTGGGAATTTGAAAATTGGGTTTCTGAAATTTGGGAATTTTACGCGGGTATTTATAGTCCAGGGCACAGGAGATCGATCTGTCGAGGCGACAGATCGATTTGTCATTTCCAGAAAGCCAAGGAAGATCGATCTGTCGTAAGGCCAGATCGATCTGGTCGCAAACAGAGGCTTAAGAAGATCGATCTGTTACACACAGATCGATCTGTCGTTTAACAGAGGCTTAGGCAGATCGATCTGCCAAATGCAAAAATCGATCTGTAGAATGCGGAAGCTTGAAGAGATCGATCTGTCGTGTGGACAGATCGATCTGCCTTTAAACAGAGACGTAAGGAGATCGATCTTATGGTTAGAAGATCGATCTGCTTAGCTTAACCTTGATGATTTAGGCTTGTTGGAGGTATGGAGATCGATCTATATTGCAAGGAGATCGATCTCTCATCCTCATTGCCAGAAAATCTTTGTAAAAACTCATTTAAAATCAATTTGAAACCAAGATTTTTGAAGCACACAAGTCCTAAGGCATATCCATGAGTCCTAATTCACCTCTAAGGATACAAAACCTATCTCTATCAAGGGGTTTGGTGAATATATCAGCTATTTGATGTAGAGTATCAATGTACTCTAAAATTATATCCCCTTTTTGTACATGGTCTCTAAGGAAGTGATGTCTAATTTCTATGTGCTTGGTTCTGGAGTGTTGAATAGGATTTTTAGACAGATTAATGGCACTGGTATTATCACATTTAATAGACACTTGTTTCATGTCAATACCATAATCTCTCATTTGTTGTTTAATCCACAACACTTGAGCACTACAACTACCAGCTGCTATATACTCAGCTTCAGTTGTGGACTGAGCTACACTGTTTTGCTTCTTGGAGAACCAAGAAATTAACCTATTTCCTAAGAATTGGCAAGTACCTGAAGTACTTTTCCTATCTATTTTGCAGCCTCCAAAATCAGCATCTGAAGATGCATGAAGGGCAAAAGTAGAGTCCTTGGGGTACCAAAGTCCTAGTGAGGGAGTGTCTTTGAGGTATCTAAAGATTCTCTTAGTTGCCAATAGATGTGATTCCCTAGGAGATGATTGAAATCTAGCACAAAGGCACACACTAAACAATATATCTGGTCTACTAGCAGTTAAATAAAGCAAAGAACCAATCATAGACCTATAGAGTTTAGTGTCTACACACTTACCACTTTTATCTTTGTCAAGCTTGATGTTGGTGCCCATTGGAGTGGTTTGAGGTTTGCAATTGTCCATCCCAAATCTCTTGAGCAAGTCCTTGGTGTACTTTGCTTGATTGATGAATGTTCCATCCTTTGTTTGCTTCACTTGAAGTCCCAAGAAGAATGTGAGTTCTCCCATCATGCTCATCTCAAATTCTCCTTGCATGATCTTAGCAAATTCTTGGCATAAAGACTCATTAGTTGAACCAAAAATAATATCATCTACATATACTTGTACAACTAGTAAGTCCTTACTTTTAATTTTTATGAATAATGTGGTGTCTACCTTTCCTCTTGAGAACCCTTTTTCTATTAAGAACTTTGACAACCTTTCATACCAAGCTCTAGGAGCTTGTTTTAACCCATAAAGTGCCTTAGATAATTTGAAAACATGTTCAGGAAATTCATGATTTTCAAATCCGGGAGGTTGCTCTACATAGACTTCTTCATTAATGAAACCATTCAAGAATGCACTCTTTACATCCATTTGATATAACTTGAAATCTTTATAACATGCAAAGGCAAGTAACATTCTTATTGCCTCTAATCTAGCTACCGGTGCATATGTTTCATCATAGTCTATGCCTTCCTCTTGTCTATAGCCTTGAGCAACTAGCCTAGCCTTATTCCTTACGATCACACTATTTTCATCCATCTTGTTCTTGAATATCCATTTAGTTCCAATTATTGAGTGATCACTAGGCCTAGGAACTAGTTTCCATACTTTGCTTCTCTCAAATTGATTTAATTCTTCTTGCATTGCTAGGAACCAATTATTGTCTTCTAAGGCTTCATTGACATTCCTAGGTTCAATTTGAGATACAAAGGCTATATATTGGCACATATTCCTTAGGGATGATCTAGTTCTAACTCCAAGAGTTGGATCTCCTACTATTTCACAATCTTTTACATATCCTAACTCTCTTGGTGCTCTAGGCTCTCTTTCTAAAACCTCTATTTCTTCTTCATCTTCTTTATTCAAGTCAAGCTTTTCTAGAAAGTCATCTTCTAAGCCTTCATCAAATATTTCAACATTTTCATCATTGGTTGAATCTTTAGATATATTATTTGATTCATCAAATATAACATGAATAGACTCTTCAACCACTAATGTTCTTTTGTTATATATTCTAAAGGCCTTTGAATTCAATGAATATCCTAGAAATATTCCCTCATCACTCTTGGCATCAAATTTTCCTAAGTTATCTTTTCCATTATTTAGAACAAAGCATTTGCAGCCAAAAGGATGGAAGTAACTAATGTTAGGCTTCTTGCCTTTGTAGAGCTCATAAGGAGTTTTCTTTAGCATGGGTCTTATCATAGCTCTATTAATTATATAACATGATGTGTTTATAGCTTCAGCCCAAAAGTACTTTGGCAAGTTATTTTCACATAACATGGTCCTAGCCATCTCTTCCAAAGTTCTATTTCTTCTCTCAACTACACCATTTTGTTGTGGTGTCCTAGGGGCTGAAAAATTATGGCTAATTCCTTGATCATTGCAATACTCATCAAATCCTATATTTTCAAATTCTTTGCCATGATCACTTCTAATGCTTGTTATTGTATATCCTTTTTCATTTTGAGTCACCTTTGAGTAAGCTATGAATTTCTCTAAGGCTTCATTTTTTACTCTCAAAAAGAACACCCAAGTGTATCTAGTGTAATCATCAACTATTACAAAACCATAGTGTTTCCCACCTAGGCTAGTGGTTCTAGTTGGTCCAAACAAGTCTATATGCAGTAATTGAAGAGGCCTAGTGGTGGATACACTATTCTTAGGCTTAAAAGTTGTTCTCTTGTGTTTTCCTTTAACACAAGCTTCACATATTTCTTCATGATCAAAGGATATTTTGGGTAAGCCTATAACTAGATCCTTTGTAGCTAATTTGGATAGCACATGCATGCTAGCATGACCTAGTCTTCTATGCCATAACCAGGATTCCTTTTTGTTATCTACCATTAAGCATATGTTTTCATTTTTGAGTTCATTAAGGTAGACTATATATATGTTACCTTGCCTATGACCTAGAAGAAGAATTTTATTTGACTTAGGATCTATAACATTACATTTCATACAATCAAAAATTACTTTGTAACCTTTGTCACAAAGTTGACTAATGCTTAGTAAGTTATGCTTTAGACCCCTAACAAGTAATACTTTTTCTAAAGAGAAGTGATCATTACCTATTGAGCCACTTCCTTCCACTTGGCCTTTGGAGTTGTCCCCAAAAGTGACTTCTCCACCAATTTTCGATTTGAAGGAATTGAAATGGCTTTTATCACCCGTCATGTGCCTTGAGCATCCACTATCTAAGTACCAAGCTTCCTTTGTTTTAGCTTTGTGGCTATGCTCAATCACCTACAACAAAAAAATAAACACACTCAAGTCTTAGGTACCCAAATTCTCTTGGGTCCTTGGAGGTTAGTAAATGCAATTCTTGATCCCATTGGGATCCATTTTGCTAATGCATTGCAGTCCTTGGAATGAATTACTTCTTTTGGAATCCATATCCTTTTTACAATTTTTCCTTTAAGATTCCTCATCTTTATATTGCAATAATGTGACTTATGTCCCTTCTTATTACAATATGAACAAGTAGTTGCAGGTTTATTTATGCTCTTCCTAGCAATAAAACTCTTAAGATGGGTCTCCCTACTTTGTGCATTATACCCTAAGCCATTTTTGTCAAAAAATGCCCTTTGGGTTTCTAACATGCTATCTAGCTTTTGTTGCCCCATGTGAAACCTATTAAAGGAGTTATGTAAATTGCTATTTTTCTCCTTAAGGTCACAAATTTCTAAATTTGCAATCTCTAGTTTCTTCTCACATTCCAATTTATCTTTTAACATTATCTCATTTTACCTTTTTAATTTAGATATTAATTTTTTATACTTCATGCTCATAGATTCATACTCTAATGCTAAATCATCAAATGCATCTTGCAGTTCATCAAAAGAGTATTCATTGATATTAGAATTTACCTTTTCATCATCATCAATTGCCATGAAGCATAGGTTGGCAATGTCCTCATTTGATTCATCATCGGAGCAGTCACTGTCACTCCATGTTGCTACCATTGCCTTCTTTTTATGAAACCTATCATTGGATCTTTTGAGAAGAGGGCAGCTAAATTTTATGTGTCCAGGTTTTTTACATTCATAACACACAATAGAGTCTTTTCTACCTACTTCCTCTTGTTCTCTCCTATTGTTTCTCCTATTGCTATTACCAGCTCTCATCCTCATGAATTTATTAAATCTTTTGGCAAACATTGCCATCTCAATATCCTCCTCACTGCCACTCTCATTTTTAATCTCTTTTTCAGCAGTGGATTTTAGAGCAACTCCCACTTTCTTGGGTGGCTCTTCATTTCTTTTAAGCTTCATCTCATAAGTTAGCAAGGAACCTATTAATTCATCTAAGGACAATGTGTGTGGATCCTTAGATTCCTCTATTGCTGTCACTTTAGCTTCCCATGATTTCTTTACCATTTCAATGTTAGAATATATTTTTCCTAAGGACTTTAGTCCATTAATTACGTTTGTAAATCTAGTGAACATATCACTAATCGATTCTCCTTCCTTCATCCTAAAAAGCTCATAATCATGTGTGAGCATACCTACTTTTGTCTCCTTCACTTGGGTTGTACCCTCATGAGTTATTGCCAATTTGTCCCATATTTGCTTGGCATTATCACACCCGGAGACTCTATTATATTCATTAGGACCTAAAGCACAAAATAATGTGTGCATAGCTTTAGCATTTAGCTGTGCACATTTAATGTCATTAGAATCCCATTCATCTTCTTCTTTGGGAATATCTCTTCTCTCTATTTTCTTTGTAGGGATTTGAGGTCCCTTAACTATAATTCTCCATACTTCATAATCGTTTGCTTGAATGAATAGCATCATCCTAGTCCTCCAATACGAATAATGTTCACCATTGAACATGGGAGGTCTCACCGTAGAGTGCCCCTCTCCTACCAAACTAGCTGCTACATTGTTAAGAGCCATATGATCGTTTCTAACTCTTAGGAAGTTATTCCTATGTGATTAGAGAGTCCTAGCTCTGATACCAATTGTTGGCTCTACCGAGAGGGGGGGTGAATCGGTTTTCTAACAATTATGGCAGATTTTAAATTAATCACAATTTAAACACAAATGATAATGAATAAAACAGTGCAATATAACAATTTAATGCAAAGAGAAGGTAAGAGAAACAAACACAGTCACTTATAGAGGTTCGGCCAAACTCTTGCCTACGTCCTCTCTCCTTGACCTTCTTGTCAAGTGCTTTCTTTCTCTCTTTCAATAGAGCTTACAAATTTCCTTTTACAGGTTAAGGAATAACCTCACTACCCTTGGCAATACAGAAAAAGTATTCAGCCTCTTACAATATACTCTCACTGAGGAACAATCCTCTTCTCTCTTAAGATAAGACTGAATACAATTTAATGCTTTAAAGTGGTAGGACAAATGTAGCTTTTTTTTGCACTTAAGCTTTTACAATGATTCTCAATGAATGAGCAATAGGGACACAAAGAATGAAAGAATTAAAGCTTGAGAATGTTTGGAATATACAGCAATAGTGTCTCTATCCTCTTTGTCTTCAATGCTTGGTTAAATACTGAAGGATGGGTAGTTGGAGCATTAAATGCTATTCTTCCCGTTGTGTTTTGCAGAAACTAGCCGTTGGGTGCCTCCAGTAGAGTGCCAGATCGATCTGCCTTCTTGGCCAGATCGATCTCTTAGTTATAAATCCTGCAAGATTGAAGCACAAATACACAAGGAGATCGATCTCATAGGTTAGCAGATCGATCTGTTAGTTTAAAAGTAATGAGGCAGATCGATCTGTCGAATAGGCAGATCGATCTCCTTAACTCTCTGTTTGAAGCAGGATCGATCTCCAGATCGATCTGGCATGCAATCTCGTAGAGAGGAGATCGATCTCTCAACACTACAGATCGATCTCTTTAGCTCTCTGACTTTGAGGAGATCGATCTCTTCCTTACCAGATCGATCTCATAAGTTCTCTGACTTTGAGTGTGGATCGATCTCTCAGATCGATCTATAGTCTTAAGCTCTTAAGGGAGATCGATCTCTTCATAGACCAGATCGATCTCTCAACTCTAGCTTTGGCCAGATCGATCTCTTAACCCTTGCAGATCGATCTCATTTTACCTTAATCTCTTTACAACGTTATAAGGCTAGGCAGATCGATCTCTTACTTCATGAGATCGATCTCTCATCAAGTAAAAGCCAGGAGATCGATCTCTCATACCCCAGATCGATCTCTCATCAGCAGAACTCTAAGTTCTGGTACTAATAACATCTAAACATGTTTGTATATCATCTTAACATTATTGAATTAACTTGTTTTGTCATTTCAAAATACATTAACTCAACATTGTTAGTGGAGTGTGGTCACGATCAGAGGACAGGTAAGCAATGAAAGAAAATAATAAAACACGAAAAATTAACTCTGATTTTTGGGTAGTTTGGGTCGTGACAGTGCCTATGTCGCGGTTGACTGCTTGGTGCGTTAGAGCAGGTCCTAATGGCCAAGTACACTAGAGAGTTGCTTTATGCCTTGTGAGTGAGTCATCATTATCATGCGGGTGACTCGCCCATGCCTTGCGAGTGAGTTACCCCATGCCACATGAGTAGGTTACCCCATGCCATGCGAGTGACTTACCCATGCCTTGCGAGTGAGTGTTCGACAGCCTCATGTGAGAGGGCTAGCGATAGAGGTGTAGCTAAATAATTCATTTTTTAAAATTTATTTTTGAACAACCCATGCAATTTGTTGCCCCAAGATCTTGCCGCACGAAAAACTATCGCTCGGGACTATCGCCTAAGACTGCCATCATCGTTGCCTGTTGCCTTGAGCCTCAAGCTTTTAGTTAGGTTTTTTGATCAAATTCTTATAGATAGTGTCTATTATTGTTACCTGTATACAACAATAAATTTTGATGATGTAAGAATCTCGATCTTCACGTTAACTTATATTTAAGAAATCTGTAAGAAAGGAAATTATCAAAGAGGTGTAGAGACTTTCCCTTGTGTGTGTACTTTGATGCTTAAATCAGATATGATTTTGGTAGAGTTTCTCTAAACAAAATGAAGATTCTACTGTAAAGATAATACTTAAGAACTATTTATAAAAGTTATTTGACGCGTAATTACTGTTAAAATCTACAGTTTAAATGATTATTTAATAGATATTTTATAATCTTTTTTGACTTCTCTTTTCTCTTAGGCTTACTTTACTTTTAGACCAAATGACCTTTAGTGTGACTCATAAATATCGTTTAATGACTTTTAATATGATTCTTATGAGTAATTTTGAATAAAAATATACTATTTCAAAAAAAAACCTTACACACATCTACACATTTGATTGCATGAGTCACACTCTAATTGTGATTACATTCTATTCCCGATATAAAAAAAAATAAAAATTGAAAGAAGACCAACGACAGACCATCACGTTTAAAAAGCTATTCGAGTTACGATCTTCTAGTTCCATCCTTCTCAACCAAAAACCGCTTCCACGTGGCAATAGCTAAAATGTCTTATCCATGGAATTACTTCTTCAGAGTTCAAATTCAAAGCCCGCTGGCTGGATCACCGACCAACCATAATTAATAAATTGATGAATTTACAAATTACGTCCCCCAAAACAGACGACCTGTCGAGCTGTAGTGGCGAGTACGAAAGAACTCAAAAAAACTCGGCGAGTGGATGAAGTATCTTATGGTCCCCTCCAAATTTTTATTAGAGCGCCAATACTGGCCGTTTTGAATTCAAATCCAATTTCCAAAAGAGAAACCGAACGACACTTTCCTTTCCTATGCTGAAAATTTCTCTCGCAATCATTTTTCTTCAGCAGCTTTGAGAGAAAACAAAAATGGATTTTCATTTTTTTTAATTAAGTCTCCGTTACCTTCTTTTTCCTTAATTATTATTATCAAGATATGGATTTTCATCGCATGAAGCGAAAAGAACTGCAGACGTTGTGTAAAAGGCACGGTGTACCTGCAAATTTAACCAACCGTGAAATGGCGGATCGGTTGGCTTCCATTTATGAGGTTTCTTTCTTTAATTTAAGCATCTTTATTTTTTAACTTTTTTCTATAATTTTCTGCTAGTTTGCCAATCGAAGTCGATTGAGAACCGAATCGATAAACTAAGGCCAAATATCGATTTTGTGAACGACTCCATAAACTAAGACCAAATTTTGATCTTGAGAACGGTTTTTTTTTGGTTAATTTTCTGTATTTAAAAAAATCGATTAAGTAAAGAAAGAATTTTGTGAGTTTCTTTATTTTCTGTAGACTGAGAGCAAATTTAAAGGGGAATTAATAAAGAAAGAAGTAACTGCAAGCATTAAATTCTTAATTTGGTCAAGGAATTTGTTTTCTATGCTTTCTTGCGTCTTGTGCATTTAAATTCTTAATTGCCTTCTATGAAGCAAATATGTTTGTTCTCTCCATTAATTGATTTTACTATATTCATAACTCTGTTCTTTTATTTCTTTATCTATTTTAAACAGGAAAATGAAAAATCCGTTTCGTTAGAAAAGTTGAGCACCAATTCGGAAGAAATAGGTACTGAAAATGAAGCCAAGGTTGTTAAAAAGCAGTCAAAGAAAGTCAGGTTTAGTCCTGAAAATCAAACTTTTGAGTACGAGGTTTCTGCCTATCTGCGGCCTAAAAGGTCTAGGAAGCCATTGTTGTCAAGGAATCCTGCCCAGGCTATAGAAAATGCTCCAAATTGTGAAGATGCTAGGAAAGTTGAGGACTGCCAAGTTCGAGTCACGAGGTCTAGAGTGCAAAATGCAGTTGAAGAATATGTAAACCTGTTTTTTTCACCTCCTGTTGGGAGGAAGAGAAGGAGAGGAGGCATGAAGAATAGAGATGCTGAGGTGAATAATATTGGCAAATCTAAGATGTCGGAAATGGGTGAGAGAGAAGATGTCAAGAACGGTCATGATAGAGTTACTGGTGGTTTAACTGGGAGGCAATTAAGAAGTAGGAAGAATGTGAATCAGGAAGAATTAACGATGAGTAAGGGTAAAGGAGGTGATGTGGTTCATTTGTTTGATGAAATATCTGAAGAGAGTGATGTTCGTGAGGACGCAAAAACCAAAAATGCCCGAAAGCAACCAACGAGGAATGCTAGGAAGGAAGACCAGTCTGTGAAATTGAGTGGTGAACTGGAAAAGGTTGAAGTTTTGGTACAGGGAGGATGTGAAGAGGTTCTTCAACTTAAAGAACCTCAGAAAGGTAAAGGGGAAAATGCTTTGAGCGAGAATGCTGTGCCTCAGAGGGTGAGTGCTGAAAGCAGTTTAATTGCCGTAGGAGGTTCTGCAGCAGAGAAGCCTTTGAGGCGATCAAAACGTAATGCGGAGAAAGATTGTGCCAAAAGTGCTACATCAGTGAGAAATGAAACTAAGGTAACAGTGGTTCAGGAGCAATCTGAAAGAGATCTTGTATCTGAGGAACCTACTGAATGTCTAAGGAGATTTTCTCCAAGGCGAAAATCTGTTGCGCCTCAGAGTGGTAAGGGGGGAAATAAGGAAGGATTCTCGAAAAAGGAGACCAAGAAACGAAGTAGGACTACGGAATTGGATGCAATTGTGGAACATAGCGGTGAGATAGAGAGGGCCAATTGTGCCTGCACTTTACAAGACCAAGTGAGTAAACGCAGGACTGTAATTCTTAATCCTCCTGCTGTAAGTGGTGCAGAGTCGGCAAATAAGGAAGATATTGATCAAAAGCAGCAGTCAACAGCACCATATCTAGTTAGAGATGTGACTGAAGAATTGCCAAAAAAGTCCTGTAAGAATTCTTCTAGGTGTAGTTTATCAGGAACATCTGAAGAAGGTCAAATGGCTGTTGCCAACAAAAATCAGGGAGTGCAGCAACAAATGCAAGAGCCTAGTCTGGAAGAAGAAAAAACTTCTGTTGTTGATCATCATCCCGTAACAGAGAAACCCCAAAGAAGATCCTATCGCTTAACTTCTATGCGTGTCTCAATTGCAAGTTGCAGTCCAACTGCCAAAGTTGTTGAGAAGAGGCAGCCAAGAAATCCTAGAAAAGAAATTATAGAAGAGGAAGCTGCACTTACTGAGAGTCTTCCAGCTCCAGGAGAATTACCTGCTGAAAAGGATGAGTTGGTCCTAACAGAAGACTCAGGGAGCAAAAATGATCTTGATTTAAACAGCAGCGATCAAGCCGTCAAGAATGCTGATGGATGCTCTAACGAAAAGAGAAAGGGATTGAGGGGGAACTCTGGAGCAAAGAAGCAGTGTGGGTTTGTAGAGGCCTCTCCTCTATGTCGTGACATAGAAGAATTCAAGGATTCTGCTGGAAATATGGAGGAAGGTCTGATTACAGCATCTGAGAAGTTGATAGGCCTTTCTACAGACCAATACATGCAGCAATCTACTCACAAATCTATGGTGGTTGAGGAGGAAAACAATTTATTGCGAGATGACAGAGAGAGATTGTTCCATGGTGACAATGTTGAGCGTGAAATCAGTTGTATGCCAAGTCAGTCTGTCAATACAACATGTGTGTTGGATGATGTTAATTGCTCAGACCCCAAATTCCTAGAACTGGAAAGTAATGTTAGTCACGCGCTGGGTTATACTGAGATAAACTTCCCAGCTGAAGATCAAGGTGGATCAAATTCCCAAATTTTCCTTATTCTATTATGGTTTTTCAAAATTTAATCCTATAATGTCTACTCATTACAATTATTATTTTATAATTATTATTTCTCATTTCTTGGCCGTTGAAAACAATAGCTGCAGCTGAAATCGCTGTCAATATTGCAGGATGTGGAATATGTGATCAAGAAATTAAGGAAGATTTTGACACACATTCTGCACATGAATCTTTGGTTGTTTACAAGGAGGATAGAAGCCAGGTCAATGACAAACAAA
The DNA here is from genome assembly GCA_033439115.1 of Firmiana major. NCBI lineage: Eukaryota > Viridiplantae > Streptophyta > Magnoliopsida > Malvales > Malvaceae > Firmiana > Firmiana major. The sequence continues at coordinate 39,709,768 of CM065909.1, forward strand.
AGTTGATCCAGGTTGATAGTACTGACAATGAAATGAATAATCCTCAATCAAATTGGTCTTTAAATGGAAGAGGTGCTGTGGATGACTCTAATTTACTAGAATCTAGACAGGTAGAACCTGAAAGTAACGTTATCAACATGGACTCATCTGAGATAACTTCATTAGCAGATCAAAGAGATCTTACAGGTGAGTCGTGAGTTTATGCAGTTTTGATTTCGTTAAGAAATTGTTTTGTGTTGATTTTCTTACTTGTTCACTGTGCACAGGTGCAATCTCCACCCTCCTGAACTTAGAGAAAGAACTGGAGACAAAGCCACCAAGGGGTGAAAACATTAACTTTTTGAGTGATAGTGTGAATGCTGGTGATGACATAACTTTTGGAGAGGCTCATATCTTAGTTGAATTAAAAGATACCGATTTCACTGCTGCTGAATCCATCAGCGAGGCAATTTTTAAGGACCACCCTGAAACTAGTGGTTTGAAGGGTGGGCCAGAAAATACCACGAAGAAAGCTGAAGAAATGAATGCTACTGATATTTCAAATAGAGAAGGAATTCCACACATGGAGATTTCTATGAAGGCTACTGAAAATCAGGGAAGTAGTGTTGAATTTCATTTTGCTACTGCTGAAACTAGTGCTCAAAAGATCATTGAACTCCAGCAGAGCTCATATAGCAACATTGCTGCCCCAGAAACTCCATGTGGACCTGCACCTCGAAACCTATGTGTGTGAAAATCCTTTCCTTCTTTAGCTATAAGTTTTTTTGGAATATATACTTATGCATGGTTTTTTTCCTCATTGCAGTCAAAGATAAAATATGCTGGGTTGAAGTTGCTGACACTGTAATAATAGGGACGTCTGATCAAGAAAGGGGTGATGATCTGAATCCAGTAAATGCACACTTTATTCATGAATCTGCATTGATCTATGAGAAAAATACTGTGGTGGTGGAAAACGATGAAGAGATAAGAATCCATGATGATACTTCTGAGGGTGAAATGAAATATCAGTCTTCTTCGTCCTTTAATAGAATAGGTGCTATGGATGATTCTGACTTGGTTGAACCTAGAATGGTTGATTCTGAAAGCAATGGTAGCGAAGTGGTTTCTCCTGGAATAACTTCTCCAGCTAATGTTTTCTCATCTCCTAGCCAAGCAGACCTTGCAGGTGAGTAAGTTTATGTACTCTTGGTGTTATAAATGAACTATACAACGTTAAATTTCTTAGTTGCTCACTTAGTGCTTGATAATTTGCAGGCAAAACTTCAAGTCGTATAGAACTTGAGAAAGAACTGGAGACAGGAGAACCTGCTGAATACATGAAGTCTATATATCGTGATATGGATGCTGAAGGAAGTAAAACTCCAATTCAGGAGGATCTGATAAAAGTGCAACTAAACAATGCCCATGTGATGGCTGCTGACTCAATTGGGGAGGTGATCTTCAATGATCTCCTAAATGAACTTGGTGAAACTATTGGTTTCAAGAAAGGGTCAGAATTTCCCTTGAAGAAATCTGAAAAACAGAGTGCTACTGAGTGTTCTGATGGGGAAGGAGTTGCACTCACTGAAAGTTCTATTAATGCTACTGAGAAGCATGAATACAAAGCTCAGATATATACTGCAATAACTGGTACACCAAATATTACCGAAATAAAATGGAGTTCAAATAGTTACACTGCTACCTGTGAAGCCGTCTTTGCATCAGCACAACATTGCCAAGGTGTGTAAAGTTCGTTTTCTTCTTTAGTTATAAGCATTTTAGAATGCATGATTCTGTGAATCGACTGTCTGATGTGGTTTTTTCTTCATTTCCACTTCAAGATAAAACATGCAATGCTGGAAATACTTTCAGCGTCGCAAGAAGTGAGATATGCAATCAAGATGAGGAAACCAATTTGGAGGAGGACGACAAGGAGATACTAATCCAGGATGACAACATTGAGGGTCAAATAAAATATCAACCTTGTCTACCTATGAATAAAACAGGTGCTCTTGATGATGCATGGGTTGAACATAGAATGGTTGACCTTGAAAGCAATGCTAACAAAGTGATTTGTTCCGAGATGACCTTTCTGGCTGATATTTGCTCTTCAGCCAGTCAAGCAAATTTTGCAGGTAAGTTCACTTATGATGTCATAATGGACCATACCATGTTCATTTTCTTATTTTACCACTTAGCGCTTGATAATGTGCAGGTGAAACTTCAAATGAGTTGAAGCAGGAGAAAGTGTCAGAGTCAGAAGAATCACCAAGGAGAGAAAATAACTATGAAATTAATAAGATTGAAGATGAAGGTGACAAAAGTTCTGCTCAAAAGGAACAGAACTCAATGCACTTAGAAGATGCCTGCACAAATGCTGCTGCTGAATTAGTTCAGGAGGTAGTTTCGTGGGATCACTTGAATGAAACCTGTGAAAGTTATGGCACAAAAGAGTTGGAAATTTCCTTGAAGAAGGCAGAAGAAACAAGTAGTGATGATTCTTCTGAAAAAGGAATGGTACAAACTGAAAGTTCAATTGACATTAATGAAAAGAGTGAAGCCAATGTTGAAATCCATACTCTTGCTGCTGAAACTGGTGAAAAAACAATTATGGAAATGAATTGGAGAGAGAGCAGTCATTCAACGTTGATAAGTCCACTTAGGCTTCAAGTAGGCAGCCAAGATCTGCAAGGTAGCTTTACATTTTACCTTCTATTTATTTTTTTTTCAGAGTATTGAATGCTGATAAGAGTGTTTTATATTAAATCAAGGCTTTGTTTGATTGAATTTTCTTCCTAACACTTGCAGGCACTTTCTATAAAGTTGAAACTGCCGTGAGCAATGCTGGATATGGAGTGTGTGGTCACCAAGAGAAAGAAGAAAATGTGAAATTAGAGGAAAATGAACATGATGAGACGATAAATAGTGAAAAAGAATTGTTTTTCAGTAGAAAAGAAATTCTTGAAGAGAGTTCCGAAGGAAAGTTTTTGGTGGGCGGTGCTTGTTATCGACTTTCAAACAGCACGGGCAGACAATGTGCAAAAGATAAACAAGTTGACATCTCAAACGGAAGCTTTTACAATGTTTCTGGTGAGAGAGAGGAGAAACATATCAGTGAAGTTTTCGTTGAGGAAGGAACTGATCCTGTTTCATCAGAAGGAAAGGACAATTATATATTCGAAAGTGTTTCTCCACAATGTGAGTGCACGTTGGATTTTCCCTTTTTTTTTGGGTTAAAATACTTCTTACCGTTGCTTGATTCTGTGGTAGATGATACTTTTATTTGGATTTCTCTTTCTTGCTGGTTCTAGTTTTTTTTTTACAAGAGCTTTTGTTTTGTATCAGTTCAGGTTTATGATGACTTATAAATACAAGAAAACGAGAAACATTGTTGCAATTTTCTTTCCTATCAGTTCAGTTTTTGGGTATATTTTATTACAGCATCTATTTCTCTGATTATTTTGTTAGAATGACTTCTTTTGTCTGTCTTTCAGATATATGTATTGATAAACTGTCCTTAAACGGCTATCTGCTTGTCGGTAATGACATGCAAGAAAATTCTGAGGTACTTAACATGGATAATAAGAATATGAGGAATGAAGTTCAAGCGACTATTTTGCCTCAACTTTCATTGGAGCGGTTGGATAATGAAAGTGAGGCTGGAAAGCAAGTTGCTGAAAATGGAGAAGCCAACGCTGTGGCTATTAGTAATGCCACTCAAGCTTTGCCATCAGAGGATTTGACTACACCTATTATTTCAGAACCTTTTTCAATGAGGCCTCTTGATCATGAGCTGGTGGATAGAGTGAGGAATTCAAGTGGTGAAAGAGTTATGGATCATCCTTTTAATAACGACTATGCTGCAACCATTGGAATTAGTGCCTGTAGAGAAACTGATGTTGGACAGGATGATAATATCATGGTTGAAAAAGAGATGTCGTCCCTGAATGTTGTACTTGCTGACCAAAGTGGTTGCAAGGTGGAGAGTACTGAATCTTCAGAAGAGATAGAAAACGCATCTATGATAAGTAGGGTGCCATTTGTAAAGGCAAACTATGGTGATCTTGATGATCAAGGTGAAGAGGTAGCACTCCAACGTGTTTGTAGCTCTTCCATCGGATTAGATGGTCCTAAATCAACTGATGGAATAATTGTGGATAGCATTCCAAAAGTTGGCACATTGGAGAGCACCTTAAATAGCATTGGCAATGATCCTCAGTCTGGAACAAAAGCGGATGATCCTGATGTAAATGAAAGCAATGCGGCAAATGAATTCGAGGATGGCCGAAAAGCGGCTATTTCTCATCAGAGCCCTTTACATGGTGGTAAACAGGAAGATGTCCCATCATATGCTGACAAACCCTGTGGCAAGCGTGAAACTGGTATGGCCAGTTCTACTCTTTTATGCTCGAGTATTCCAGTGTCACGTGGTGAGTACCTTATAAAACCAAACTTTACTTTCTTTAAATGCTAATGAAGTTTAACTTGATGCAATTGCAACTCTGAACTAGCATTACATGGCTTTTTTTATTATTATTTAATGTCTCTTGTTCCTGTCGCAAAGCAGAAAAAGAACATCATCCACGAGTTATGGATGACATGAATGATGTGGGGGGGGCCGAAATCTCCATTGACTTTGAAGGTATAGTTGTTAATTGGTTTGAGCCTTTTAACATGACTTTGTATACTCACAGGTTAGAGATTTTTTTATCCTTTAGAGAAGGTGACTCTAATTACATGGGTTTGCTTTTTTATTATCATGATATAGTTACAAGGGAGGAAAGAGATTGGTTCCAAATAAACACCGGAGGTTTTAGTGATATAACTGATGGATCCTTGATAGAAATTGCAGAAGCAAAGTCTGATGACTGTGAAGGTTCAGTAAAAACAGCCACATTCATGGATAGCCCTAGCAGTTTGGCTGTGAACCAGCCTGTATGTTTGAATCAAAGCAAGAATTGTGACCTGGAGAACAGGGAACCACATGGTTTGCATTTGCATAATAAGATAGCTGATGACTCTGGGGAAGTTGGAACCTGCGACAAACTGGACATTATTTCTTCAATGAAACCAAAGATGGTTACCGATTGCTCTTCTTTTTCCTCAATTCGTGCTACTTGTGATGGTAAGTACTCAATCCCTTCATTGCAAGTACAGATTTATAAAAGAAATCGACGGAAAAATTTGCATTCTCTAATGGTGTTATAATGGGACAGAACATAATGAATTGGAGAATCTTGATGAATCAGACATCTTAATCAACATGGAGATGAGTTTGTTTTTGGGGGTTGAAGATGAATTTAAGAAACCAGATGCAAATGCTGGAGACAGTAATCATTCTGCTTTAGACAAGACCATGGCGGAAAGCAATTCAGGTAACCTTAAAGAGGAGAATTATGTTGCCAGCTCAGATGTTGAGGATATAAATTTCTCGGTGACAAAGGATGGTCCAGAAGATATTGAAGAAACGATGGAGTTGAGACAAGAAGTGCCTGGATTGGTTGCAGCAATGGCCAAAAAATCACCCCTAACAAAGAATTCAGATGGTAGAGGAGGTAGCCAGAAAATGTTTTTTTTTTTTCTTTACATTGGCAATGGCGGTGGCAAAGATGAGCTAATTCCTTGAGTTTATGTTTGGCTGTTTTGCAGTTGTCGAGCGTGAAGAAGCCCTTAGGTCCGAACTAAATTTGGTATTATCTCAAAAGAACAAAACGAGCAACACTGCGTCTGTTAAGCAATTTTCTTCTTCCATAATGAAAAGTAAGGGCAAGTCCAGTCCGATTCAAAGAACACCAAAGCGACTGATAATACATGATATGAAAGAGAACGAGCTTAGCACCAGGATCAAGAGGACAACGCCTAAAACATCATCGAAGAGGCGCCCTCTTGAACCTGTCTGGAAGTATTAGATTTAGGTCTCATCTAACTCTTCCTTTTATGCTTCATTTCGTCTAATCTGTCATTTCCATGAGAATAGGCACATTAACCCCTTTGAGCATACACCTTAACCTCATGCATTATTTGTTTGTAATTTTGTGAAAAATTGACATTTGTGCACAGTTGATTTGGTTGTCTAATTTGAGTATTTGGTGGCTTTCCAGTTCTACTGATCTGATACTCTTGATTTACAAAATCTGATGCTAGTATCTGACTACTGACAACTGATTAGTAATTAACTAATGATATAATTATAAACTTGACTTGGATGCAATTTTGAATGCAGTGTGATGTAGATATATTAATGGATTGGATTGAACCAATGTCGAATATGTCCTTTATTAATGAGAATCGGATTGGTCTAGTGTTAGATATCAGATCAGTTCTGATTCTAGTGGCAAACAACTAGAATCGATTCGGTCCGATGAACCGAGACAATGGTTTTGCATTGGATTGAATCGATTTGGGTTTTTTAATTAATAATTTATTATTTAACAAATGTTAATTTCTAATAAACAAAAACAATGAATGAAACCAAATATTTTTTACACGAGAAATTTCTTCAAAAGCTAGAAAGATAAAAATCACTAGATTGTAATTCATAAAAAAATTTATTGAGTGAAATTGTCTACATGATACAATTTACAAAAATGAAATAACATTATTGTCCAAAATTAATGAAAATCTGCTTTGAAATTTCTTCCTCATAAATATGCCGATGGAACTCATCTCCTATTCCTTGTTATTGGTTATGTAATTTGGTTTTGAACCAATCTTCAAAACTTGTGAGCATGCATGATAATGCTAAAGAAAGATTGATTCTATGATCTCCAATTGTTTTTTCACAAGTGGAGAATGCGAATTTAATGCAACGAAGGATGTTTGAATCGTGAAAGCATCTTTGCCATGGAAGTCAAAATCGAATATTCTATTTCATTTTGTTTTCACCATTGGAGGATATTGAATTTTTTTTGTTGTCATGATCCAAAACCATAATTACACGCATATACGGAAGATTTTTCTTAATTTAACACGCATTTTATGTTTATCACAAGTTAGATTGACAATAATTTTTAATTCAATTTATATGTCTAATCATACCCCATGGTACATGCAACTTGTTTATTTAAAATCATGGTTCTTTATAATATTTTAATTAGCACATCATGCATACTAAATTATGGTCTCTTCCACGTTTATCAAGGTCAACAAAACTAAATCTGTCACCATTAATTTACATGTACATATGTATTAAAAGTCAATACATCCCAACTAAACACGTCATACATTCCGTTTAGTGTTTACTAAAAAATAATACAAATACACATTAAATTCACCTCTACATATACCGCTCAAGTAAAGATGGAAGACCCGTTTATGGCTTTAGCTCCACGGAGGTACCTTGAAGGCTGCTCTATCTAAAACATTTAAAAACGAATTAGTAAGCTAATGCCCAGTAAGTAACTAATACAAGCACACATGATTAATACCACATAAAGGATTATAGGAATTAAAATAGAACATTTATTCTAAAATCCAATTTCTTGTGAAAGGTATCATGACATGGGTTTTCAAATATATAATTGAAAATGGTGAGTGTTATTTGTAAACCAAACCAAAACAAGAACATGTCATGGTGGTAGTGCATGCATACATGAAAACTATAAGAAAACATAAAAGGACACATGCCTTAGTATATCTCAAGAATATAGTTACAAAATCCCATCATATCTGCCTCAAAGCCAAATCAATATCTCGTGTACAAATCGTCATATTGAAAATTGCAATTTTGCCAAAGTGAATGAGATATGGACATATAATCTCCTAGAACTAATGTAGTAAGTCACAATTACATGCTGTTGCATGGACAACGGTCATCACATCCTCATGTAGTGTATAAACCCACTCCACTCACTAGGTCAAGCGTGTCACACAAACACTTTAGTAATGCATTCCATGTCCATAACGTACAAAAGTAATATGCATACTACAATGGTCCTATATCCGTGCACTAGGATCGGGTACACCACCACCCATTGATGCCTCATCGGTCTTCATTTTTATGGGTGCCAACCATAGATCAATCCGATGTTATTTGACAATCGGTCTTCGTACCCTCATAGGATGTATCCTAATTATCGGTTACAAAATCCTACACAGTTCTAATGAACTACCCAAATCTTTAAATAAATGCAAAATATCCCCGAAGGGATCCACAATTCATAAAACCCAAGTATAAAATCACAACAAGGATCGTCGCATTTATCACAAAACAAATATAGATATCAAATAAGTATATATATATATATATATATATATATATATATATATATATATATATATATATATATGGCCTAATCATATACATAACAAAACATGAACACGACATTATCTTAATCCAAATCAAAATTTCAAATGTTTATAAAATTAGTTACAGACACAGTTATATATATATATATATATATATATATATATATATATATATATATATATATATATATATATAAAGAGCATATATGTCACGACCCCCTTTTCATCATTTTCACTCGAAAATCACCATAATTTTTTTGCTTTTCATTTCCTTTCCTGGTCATGAACAACTCTCATCGATAACAGTTAAGCTATGAGTCAGTATTAATCATCATTACCATTCATCTTTCAATTAATCAAGTGCAAACATATGCATTTAAAAGTTTAAGTTCTACATTTATACATGTTTGCTAACGCTTACATCCTCCATATTACAATTCAAATGATTACTGTGCTATTACATGTTTAGATACAAAAAGAATTCCTGTGTGTATACCTCTTGGCAATAGAGAGCAGCGGATATCCGAATACAACACCTCAGTCCTTCACTAGGCTACTATGTGCGCTCTGTAGAGGGGGAAAGTGATAAGGATGAGCAACCACACGCTCAGTAAGGCAATAATGCAAGCATGGTAGATAACTACACTATCTACATGCTTATAGCATCATGCATAAAGATCATTTATATCCAGAGCGTGAGGAATTATTAAAACTATGCCACATGTATATACATATATCATGTACTGAAAAACATGAAAATAGGCATGTAAACATGGAAAAGATCATCATGTAAAACATCTCATGCTCATCATAATGAAATTCATCACAAAACCATCCCTCAGGATTTAGCACTTTCTCAAAACATTTTAAAACTCATCACAAACAACAATACCATCTCTTTAAACACATTCCTCAAAGCTGGACCCCTCATTCGGGTCTACCCTGGACAACACAATTCATGATCAGTATATAAAACCATGTGATATCATGTGAGACAGGTGGTCACTATAAAATCAAGGACTCTGTTGGCCAACTATGTCATTATCATCCCAGACCACACGGATCCCGGTGTGCGGGGCATCATGCTGGAACAGAGGTGAGTTAGTCCTATGCCAGACTTTCAAATCAACATCATAACCTCACGGTACAGTGTACTCCATGTGATATACATGGTACAACATACTCCGTGGACCCATATCATGGTTGGGGGGTGCCTGTCATAGGTCTTATCTACCCCATGCCATGTATAACCTACTTAGTCTCAAGTGCACATGCGAGCATCTCATCTGTGTGACTAGCAGTCTACACGAGGCATCCAGCACGGCTCCTGCAAACATCTCATCCGTGTGGTACAAAGTCTACACGAGGTATCCAGCACAACGCATTACATATCACAGTGTGAAAACCCCAATGCGAGCAAGGCTCTAGCACGATTTCATGCATCATCATTAAATACCCTCGTACGCGCAACGTTCTAGTACGATTTCATGTATAACAAGCAATGAAGAAATCACGTGCGAGCATAGCTCTAGTATGATTATATGCATAAGAAAATCAATGGAAACCAACGTACGAGTAAAAACTCCAGTACGGCTCATAAAACATCACATAAATATGATAGGTGGCTCTATTTCAACAAAACACATTCATAACACAGTTAGCACTGGACTCGTGCTATTTCACAAAATTATGAAGTCAATAGCCAGCCTATTCGTCGATTTGCTTAAGCCAAAGCAATGTATTTCGTAAAAATGCCAAAACATGATGTTTATGCAATTATTAGCCTTACTACCCCTTTTGTAATATTCATTTCCAAAACCAAAATCATCTATATCTGGACCCGTTTGCGCAAACCATTATTTCTTTTCTAGATAACCAACACAATTTCAATGCCCCATAATTACCCTCAAAATACGTGTAGCTACCTTTAGATACTTACAAAATTCCCTTACACGGAATTGTGTCGAGAAATTCTACTTCCTTAGAGCTTCTCGATCGTGCAGTTCGATTCACTTCCAATGAAATCTCTGGAGCTGCACAAATTATTTATCATATCAATTTAACCCAATATAACACAATTCTCGCGTGTATTATAGTCGATTCTACTTATTGGGTTCATTAACACTTATAAGGCCTCACTTTCTCTTAAGCCCTTTCTCGATTGTACTATTCGTTTCTCAGAAATCTATTAGTTCTATCAAGCTTATTGGTTCATACTAAACTGACATTAAGCTTTTAATGCCTCTAGTTCATCATTTCCTTCACTATGGAAATTTATCAAACACCTCTTATATCTATTTTCACTCATCATCCATTCCAACACATATATATCACAAAACTATCTTAGAATCATCTATACATGCTTATTAACATCTTTACATGCTTAAATCATCATCAACTCCATGTCATTTCAACTTGTTCTCACTAAACCCATTCTAGGTCATGGTTGTTTAAGCAAGTATATGAACATTTCAGCCAACATTATATACACCAATCAGCTCATCAAAATTTCTACATTAACATACTAGAAGATGGTGTATAGAAATCTCACCTAGCTTGACTTTTTCTTCTTTTTGTCAAATTGGGGAAAAACCTCTTTTCTCCTTTAATTCAATGTTTGAGCTTCCAATCTTTGACTATGTTGTTTACTCCCTCACTAGGAACAACTTTGCTCAAAGGAACTTCTCTTAAAACTGATTGGAAAGTGGTGATTTTTAGAGTGAGAAAGCTAAGTTATTTTTAAAAATAGAGGAAGAGGGTTTGTTTTCGTGAAATGCAGATTCAGCTGCCCAGTTTTTATAGGAAACGCCTTATGAGATCGATCTCCAAGGGTGGGAGATCGATCTGACCTTGCTTAAACTCCTTCAGAATTTCAACAATGCAGACAGGAGATTGATCTGTCCATTTGCATGAGATCGATCTGCCCAAAGGGAATGTGATCGATCTGTTCCAGGTAGAAGGCTTTAGAGATCGATCTGGCCTTAAGAGGTCATCGATCTGGCCTATCCAAAGACAACTAGAGCTCGATCTGTTTGAGAGAGGGACCGATCTCCCTCTTGCAGAATGCCTTGGTATTGCATTTCAATGCAATGAGATCGATCTCTCCTTGCAATGGAATCGATTTGGTCTTCATCCTGCAGAATTTTAGCTGCAGTTTTCCAGATTTCCAAAGTTAAACTCATATTTAATCACTTCAATACCCAATTTGCATTTCATTCATGTGAAACCTAAATTTTCCCACTTTATTTCTTATTTCAAAAACTAAGAAGTAATTAAGAACTCAAAATAATGTTGTGCAGGCCTGAAACTACCGAAGCACTTGGGTTAGCGGCATGGGGCCCGTTGGCACGAAAATGGAGGTAAGACTTTAAGTCGAGAATTTCATAAGAATTTCATATATGGTCATGAAATGATGCTTAGAAATAAAAACTAAGGCATTGGAAGTGAAAAAGTTAGTAAGGTTTGGGTTTTGCACTAAATCGAGCAAATGAGCTCGAAAATAGAAATAAATTTGGATTAAATTCTAGAAATTCTCAAAAATTATTTTGAGACCATAGAAAATTAATATATGGTGAAATTTACTTGAGAAATAAAAATCAAGTGGAAATATGGAGGTTTTGGGGATTAAATTAATTTTTAAGATAAATCAAAAACTTTAAGCAATTTTGCTCGGTATTGACCAAATCGTGCAAAATAGGCTCAATCGAAAAATGTTTCTTAAACAAGTGACCCCCAAATTTTTATGAAACATACTAGATACATATTATAACACTTGAAAAGTGGAAATTTGGAGAAAATTGGACTAAAATGATTTTTTTTGGAATTTTCCAAAACATGACAAAAATCTGTCCTGCTTCAGACTGCCAACCAACTCTCACATTTTGTAAAATTTGGAGACTTTAGGGTAATTAATTTGACCCCAATTTTTTTAGTCTAAAATTATACTTCTTAATCTTTCAGGAGGCATAATAATCAACCCAATTGGACTTTCCAGCCGAGAGAAATCACTCCCCAAAGCTTGCCACAGGTGTCCTTCCTTTCCCCTCAGTACACGATTTTTACAAATGCCTTCCGGCTAGTTTCAGATGATAGTCAAGAAGAATAAAATCTTCATCTTCCAGTCTTATATAACGTATAAAAAATTCAGCCACAAATAAGTTCATTTGTTAGGTGAAAAACTCAAAAGACAAATAGTGGACAGATCTGCCCTTTTTATAGTAAGTGAAGAACTTAGAATTTTTTATTCTTTGGATGAGTTTTCTAATAGATTTTGATGATTCTAAGCTCTATACACGTTAAATTTCAGTTGAGGATCAAATTGGTGAAAGAAAAATGTGGTCAACCTTGGTCAAACCTGAGGTAAGATTGATGGATGATGATGAAGTTCATATATGTTGTTATTTGGTGTTTTTGGAAGGTTTTTAGTTAAGTAGAATTGGATGATTTAATTTATATGAATGATTTAAGGTCTGGACGGCAAGGTGTTGATGTGTTTGTGGTGAAATTTGGATGGATCTGTGAGACCCCATATATGTATAACTTTGTATATATGTGAATGGAATTGTAAAATGAATGATTTTGGATCAAGTAAATGTGAAATGAATACACGCAAATTTTAAAGTGTGTAGCGAGTGTAAGAAGGATATTTCCATGAGTGGAATGTGAATATATTGAGTTTTGAGTGGTGTGGTAAAATGAAATGAAGTTGCATGAGTTGTGTAAATTTTGGTACTTCCATTTAGTCATGTATTGTATACCTTTGGTTATACAATGATTACAAATAAGTTTTAATGTGTATAAAGTATGAATGGATGCCATTTTCAAGTTTTAAAGGTAGCTGGATGAGGAAATGACTATGGCAGCAAATTAAGGATGTTTTGATGTAAGTTTCTGCAGAAAACTGTAGCAAAATCTGTAAAATATGAATGCCAGATCGATCTCATAGGATGAGGGATCGATCTGGAAGAGCCAAAATGCTCTTATTCGAGCAATAGGAACATGGCAGATTGATCTCCAAAGAGGCCAGATCGATCTGCTAAACAATCTGTAATAAGAAGATCGATTTTTAAGGCAAACAAATCGATTTCCTTAGCTCTCGAGTTAGAGCAGATCGATCTCCTCCCTAGCCAGATCGATCTCCTTAGCTCTATGCCTGAGACAGATCAATCTCAAGCCATTGACAAATCGATCTCATGCCTTCAAAATGTCGTGAAAAAGAGGGATTTAAGAGGACTAGATCCATCTCCTTCCAATGTAGATCGATCTCATCAAGCAATTTCTATAAATAGGAGCACTGAAATCTGCATTTCACGGGAATAACCAATTTCTTCCATCGTCCAATCCAAAAACCTAGTTTTCTCTCTCTAAATCATCCAATTTCCAGTAAGATTTGAGGGAAGGCTATTAGATACAAAGTTGTTCACATCAAAGAGAATAACAACATAACTTGGAGGCATTGCCCCATTTGTGGGAATGAAGGAACAAATGTGTATTTCCAATTGGAGCAAGGAAGAAATCCAAAGAGGTGAGTTTCTAAAGCACCAACTCAAGTACATTAGTTTAGTTATTGATTTTGGTGTTGATTTGGTGTGCATATTAATGGTAGAACTACCTAGAATGCCATGGAATAATTATAACCTAGAAATAGGTTTGTGTGAGAAAGTGAAATGTAGAGGTATTAATGATGAATGAGATATCTTAAGGTGATAATGGTGTTGTGGGTATGATTTTAAGATGGTGTTATGGAATGAATTGTGAGATTTACCCAAAAAAGGGTAAAATGCATATTTAAGGCATTGGGTAAAATGCATAAGTGAATGAGAGAGTAAGGGTAGAGTATTTCACATCAAGTCCTAAACAAGTAACTAAGTGAGTTACTAGATAAGTTTGGTTAGAAGGCTTGATGATGGCTAAATGCAAAAATGGGCCAAACTAATGAAATAGGCTCAATGAAATATATTGACTAGTTGGAGTCAAAATGTGAGTTAGCAATATTAACTCAAGTGATTGGTTAATGAATTTTAGCTTCCGAGGATACATCCGGAGCAAGTTGAGCCAAAGCACGAGAAGCTAAGAGGAGGAGAGTCACACCCAAGTAAATTGAGGTAAGGGAATTGTGTGGACTCTTAGAGATATCTGTGCGCAATTTGGGTGTATAATGTTTTGCTAGAGTGCATGTGATACTAGGAAATGAAAATGGGTGATTGAAGGGCAAGAGTGGGTTTTTGTGAGAAATGTACATGAAAACAAAAGCATGATGCTTTAAAAATCCTGTTTTATTGCTTTTTAGCAAGTGATTGGTAGGATGGCTAACATTTGAAATGATTTGCAAAAGAAATGACTTGATTTGGTTTATAACCATGTTTTGCAAAGAATTGAGCCACCTACTTAGATTTCATGAGAATGAAAGCGTGCTAGAGTATAACTCGCATGAGATTCGATGTGTTTTTATACGTATGAGTGCTGGAGCTTAGCTCGCACAGATTTTATATTGGTTTTGACATGGTGCTGGAGCGTAGTCGCATTAGATGTCCACCATACTTGTTGCCGTGCTTGAGATTACTCGTACGTGATTTTATAACATGAATGATAGCCATGCTAGGAGCTTCGGGTAGACTGGGTGTCGCACCGATTAAATAGGCTCGGACATGCATTTTGAGATGTGGCGTGATATGATGAGTTGATATGGGTCCACTAAGTACACTGTACCGTGCATGTAGTATGGAGTATGTTGTACCGTGCTGAGATTGTGATATGTTGTCTTCGGACGATGTTTAGATCTGCTATGGACTGGTGGGCTGGACGTGACCCACCTCCCGTGTGGAAGCAGATAGTGGTGATACCCCGCACACCTGATCAGTGTAGCATGGGATCATAGGATATGACCATAGTCTTAGAGGAGATTTCCTTGTTATATTACCTATCTCACAAAATGTCTTGTTTTATGAATAAATCCATGTTTGAAATGCTTTGTGGGTCAGGACAGTCCGAGGGAGGGGCTGAGTCTTGACAAGTGTTAATTTCATTGAGATGAAATAACATGATTTGCTTGAGGAAGCATGATAATGGCTTTAAAGTGCACTGATGCATGATGATTTTCCATGCCTTATGAATTAAATATGCATGATGGTTTTCCATGCTTTCAATTTGATTTGTGCACTGAATTAAATAACATGATTTGCTTTACATGCCATTAACATAAGAATGAACTAATGCTTTTGAGATATGAATGAGAAATTGTATGGTTTTGAGCATGGCATCACGATCACGTAGGTAGTGCAGTATCTACCTGTTCGCATGATTGCCTTACTGAGCGTATTGTTTGCTCACTCCTTTATTTTTCCCATCTCTATAGAGCATTGAGTATAGACTGAGGGCGATTGGAGGTTTCCCTTTTGATATTCGCTGCATCCCATCGCGTAAGGTATACACACTGATGTAATTTTTGTATCTAAACTTTCCATAGCACAGTAGCATTTTGTATGTAACCATTGGGGAGGAAATGCAATGTAAACACATGTAAACAACAACTTTGATTTATTTATACAAGTGTTTACTTCTAAATTTAAATTCAAATTAAATTGTTATGGTTGGATGAGGTAGACATTGACACACAGCCCAACTGTTTGATAGTGTAGCTGATCACGATCGAGGTAAGAAAAGAACGAATAATAAATAATGTATGAAAAGGAAAAAAATTGTGCTGATTTTTGGTAAGTTGAGGGTCATGACAGAAGTTGGTATCAGAGCCAGGTTAGTCTGATGTCTGTCGGTGTCTAAAATACTTAATAAGTTGAAAAATTACATCCCCATGTTACTGTGCTTGTTTAGATACAAATTTTGTGTGTGTCGATGGGTTGACTAAGGAATTGATGTGAATGTAGGGAATTGATCATTCTGCCTAACACCTGTCGCGGTAGAGGGGCGAGAGCGCAAGTTAGAGGTCGTAGAGATAGGCCTACGGGTAGTGTTGAGCCAGAAACACATGAGACACATGAAGAGATTGAGGTGGAGGTTGAGGTTGAGCATGCTCCACAGGGTCCAGAGGAGAGACCCGAGAGTACTGAGGCATGCTTCGCGAGGATTGAGCGGAGCATAGAGATGATCTTGGAGTTGGTCACTCAATCTTTACCTAGAGTTGGGGGCAGACAGAGTCCCGCTACACAAGGTGATGCCGAGCAGGCAGTAGTTCCTGAGGCACGGGCACGGCCAGCCTAGAGACCTCAATAGATACACCTATACCCCCACTTGCACAAGATATGCCTACACTGTTGCTATACCACAGGGCCGTAGAGGCTGGGGTTACGAATGTGATTTGGATAAACTGCAACAGTTCCAGAAGTTTGGGCCGCCATCTTTCAATTGAGTTAAGGACCCAGTAGCTGCAGAGGATGGGATAAATGAAATTGAGAAGTTATATGGGTTTTTCAAGTGCACTACTACCAAGATGGTAGCGTATGCCGCATTCATGCTGAAGGGATCAGCAGAACATTGGTGGAAATCCACCAGGCCTATTTTGAGAGCTCGGCATACAGAGATCAGCTGGGATGTATTTTTAGAGGCTTTTCAGAGACAATATGTTCCGGATATCGCACAACAGAAGATGAAGATGGCATTTTTGAGACTAATCCAAAGGAGCAGGATGGTGGATGAGTATGAGATGACCTTTATCTCCCTGGGCAGATATGATCCTAATACGATGGGTAATGAGGTCGAGAAGATCTAGAAGTTTATGAATGGATTGAGACCAACCATCAGGTCCAGATTGGTTCCCTTGGATATACCAACCTATGAAAAGGCAGTGCGCAGGGCGCAATTATGTGAACAAGATATCGATCGGATCGCCTCAGAGTTTGGGAAGATTGGTAAAGTAAGGGATCGAGATAAGAAGAGACTAGTACTGGATAGAGGCTTCAGTTATAAGGGAAGCAAAAAGTTTTCTAGGAAGAGGTCGAGGATCGAGGAGATCCGAGAGGGGACAGTTAATCCTCCCATGTATCTGGCCATAGCTCCAGCAAAGGGATTTATAATTGGAGGGTCACGACCTACTACAGAGCAGTACAACAAGTGTGGTAGGTACCATTGTACTCAACCATGCTATGGACCTCTTGCAGTATGCTTTAGATATGGGAAACTAGGGCACATAATGCGGGATTGCCCAGAGATGACAGAGAGAGTCCCACAAAATGGCAGAGAGCCAGAGAAAGCTCCAATTGGTACAGTTGCTCCGAAGAAGAGGGCTACAGCTGAGGAAAAGGGGAAGCAGGCAGTGGGTGTGAGCAGAGGATGAGTGTACTCACTGGACTAGGACACTGCGGATCAGTCTTCTGATGTGGTTAAAGGTACCATCTAAATCTTTTATTTAGAAGCATTTGTATTGTTTGATCTTGGTGCCACACATTCCTTTATATCGTCATCCTTTGCATGTAAATTGTTGAAGCATGTACAACCCACACTGCTAGATAAGATGTTGATGATATACTAGTGTACTCAGGATCTAGAGAGGAGTATGAACAGCATCTAAGGATAGTGCTACAGACCTTCCGATAAAAGAAGTTGTATGCTAAACTCAGTAAGTGCGACTTTTGGTTAGAACAGATCTCTTTTCTGGGTCATATAGTATCGAAAGATGGTGTGTCAGTGGATCCATCAAAGGTTGAGGCAGTGATACAGTGGCAGAGACCTCAGACAGTGATAGAGATCAGAAGTTTCCTAGGTTTAGCTAGATATTATCGAAAGTTTATGGAAGGGTTCTCGAGATTAGTTACTCCTTTGACATGTCTCATGAGTAAGAATGTTGAATTTGTGTGGGACGATAAGTGTGAGGAAAATTTTCAGGAGTTGAGGTGTCGTTTGATTACAGCTCCGATATTTACCATTTCTACTAGCTTAAGAGGTTTCTTGGTGTATAGGGATGCTTCACACCAAGGACTGGGCTGTGTATTGATGCAGGATGGGAAGGTAGTAGCCTATGGGTCAAGATAGTTGAAGGATCATGAGAGGAACTACCGACCCATGATTTGGAGTTACCGGCCGTAGTGTTTGTATTGAAAATATGGCGCCACTATCTTTATGGTGAGAGATTTCAGGTTTATACTGCTCATAAAAGCCTTAAGTACCTGTTCTCGTAGAAAGAATTGAACATGAGATAAAAGAGATGGCTCGAGCTTTTAAAGGATTATGATTGTGAGATCCTATACCACCAAGGTAAGGCAAACGTAGTTGCTGTTGCATTGAGTAGAAAACATTTCGAGTTGGTGCCATTCATGATGATCAGGGAACACGAGCTGTTGGAACAGTTCACGAACCTTAGTTTGAATATGACCCTACCTGACGCTGATAGTAGTTTTATGATAGGTAGCCTACAGTTGGAATCGGATCTGCTAGATCGAATCTAACAGGCTCAGCGAATGGATCAACAGTGCAGTGATATTGTCGGGTAGATACAGAGGGGGTACAAAGATGGACTTTGAATTGAGTTCAGATGGATTGTTGAGGTTCAAAGGTAGGATATGTGTTCCCGATGATCCAGAGGTCAGGAAGTTGATCTTGACAGAGGATCACTCATCGAGGTATACGATACATCCAACGAGTACTAAGATGTATCAAAACCTGTGAAAAGTTTATTGATGGTCTGGGATGAAGAAAGACATTGCTGAATATGTCGCTAAGTGTCTCGTTCGTCAGTAGGTGAAGGTAGAGCATCAGGAGCTTGCAAGGTTGTTGCAGCCTCTACCAATACCGACATGGAAGTGGGAGGACATCACCATGGATTTGTGATAGGATTATCGAGGACTTGCAGAGGTCATGATGCCATATGGGTGATTGTGGATCGGTTGATAAAATCAGCCCATTTTCTAGCTATGAGAGTTGTCGATACTCTGAGCCAGTTAGCGAACTTGTATGTGCACGAGGTAGTGAGGCTACATGGAATTCCAGTGAGCGTTGTTTCTGATAGGGATGCCCGCTTCACTTCCCACTTTTGGGAACATTTTCAGGAAACGATAGGGACCCAGTTGAGTTTTAGCACCGCGTTTCATCCTCGACATATGGTCAGTCGAGAGGACTATAAAGACCCTGGAGGATATGTTGAGAGCGTGTGGGTTGGATTTTGAAGGCTCCTGAAATGAGCATTTACCACTCGTAGAGTTCGCCTATAATAACAGTTTTCATGAAAGTATCAAGATGGCACAATATGAGGCATTGTATGGGCGTTGATGTCGTTCCCCTATTGGATGGGATGAGGTTGGTGACAAACAGATCTTTGCTCATAACTTGGTTAGACAAGCCTCTGAGGATGTCCAGTTGATTTGCGAGAGATTACAAACAGCTCAGAGCAGACAAAAGAGTTATGCTAATAGGAGACAGAGACCATTAGAGTTTATGGTGGGTGAGTCAGTTCTTTTGAAGTTTTCTCCCTCGAAGGGGATTATGAGATTTGGGAAGAAGAGGAAGTTAAGCCCTCGATATATAGGGCCATTTGAGATACTTGATAAGGTGGGAGATAAGGCATATTGACTAGCATTACCACTTGAGCTAGCGAATGTACATAACGTCTTCCACATATCCATGTTACGAAAATACCACCCGGACCCGGTGCATGTGATAAGGTATGAGCCTTTGGACCTCAAGGAGAGCATGACATACATGGAGAAGCCGATTCGGATATTGGACAGAAAGGAAAAGGTGTTGAGGACAAAGACAATTCCCTTGGTGAAAGTTCTTTGGCAACATCACACGGTGGAAGAGGCCACATGGGAATTGGAGAGTTTGATACATGAGAGGTATCCTGAGTTATTCACAGAATGATTGGTTCCAATTTGGAGGACCAAATTTTCTAAGTAGGGAAAAATGTGAGACCCCATATATGTATAACTTTGTATATATGTGAATGGAATTCTAAAATGAATGATTTTGGATCAAGTAAATGTGAAACGAATACACGTAAATTTTAAAGTGTATAGCGAGTGTAAGAAGGATATTTCCATGAGTGGAATGTGAATATATTGAGTTTTGAGTGGTATGGTAAAATGGAATGAAGTTGCATGAGTTGTGTAAATTTTGGTACTTCCACTTAGTCATGAATTGTATACCTTTGGTTATACAATGATTGCATACAAGTTTTAATGTGTATAAAGTATGAATGGATGCCATTTTTAAGTATTAAAGGCAGCTGAATGAGGAAATAACTATGGTAGCAAATTAAGGATGTTTTGGTGTAAGTTTCTGCAGAAAAATGCAGCAAAATCTGGAAAATATGAATGCCATATCGATCTCATAGGATGAGAGATCAATTTGGAAGAGCCAAAATGATCTTATTCGAGCAATAGGAACAGGCAGATCGATCTCCAATGAGGCCAGATCAATCTACTAAACATTATGTAATGAGAAGATCGATTTTTAAGGCAAGCAGATCGATTTCCTTAGCTCTCGGGTTGGAGCAGATCGATCTCCTCCCTAGTCAGATCGATCTCCTTAACTCTCTGCCTAAGACAGATTGATCTCAAGCCCTCGACAGATCAATCTCATGCCTTCAAAATGTCATGAAAAAGATGGATTTAAGAGGACCAGATCGATCTCCTTCCAATGTAGATCCATCTCATCAAGCAATTTCTATAAATAGGAGCAGTGAAATCTGCATTTCACTGGAACAACCAATTTCTTCCATTTTCCAATCCAAAAATCAAGTTTTCTCTCTCTAAATCATCCCATTTTCAGTAAGATTTGAGGGAAGGCTATTAGATAAAAAGTTGTTCACATTAAAGAGAAGAACAATATAGCTTGGAGGCATTACCCCATTTGTGGGAATGAAGGAACAAAGGTGTATTTCCAATTGGAGCAAGGAGGAAATCCAAATAGGTGAGTTTCTAAAGCACCAACTCAAGTACATTGGTTTAGTTATTGATTTTGGCGATGATTTGGTGTGCATATTAATGGTAGAACTACCTAGAATGCCATGGAACAATTATAACCTAAAAATAAGTTAGTCTGAGAAAGTGAAATGTAGAGGTATTAATGATGAATGAGATATCTTAAGGTGATAATGGTGTTGTGGGTATGATTTTAAGATGGTGTTATGGAATGAATTGTGAGATTTACCCAAAAAAGGGTAAAATGCATATTTAAGGCATTGGGTAAAATGCATAAGTGAATGAGAGAGTAAGGGTAGAGTATTTTTCATCAAGTCCTAAACAAGTAACTAAGTGAGTTACTAGATAAGTTTGGTTAGAAGGCTTGATGATGGCCAAATGCAAAAATGGGCTAAACTTAATGAAATAGGCTCAATGAAATATATTGACTAGTTGGAGTCAAAATGTGAGTTAGCAACATTAACTCAAGTGATTGGTGAATGAATTGCAGCTTCCAAGGATACACCTGGAGCAAGTTGAGCCACAGCACGAGAAGCTAAGAGGAGGAGAGTCGCACCCAAGTAAATCGAGGTAAGGGAATTGTGGGGACTCTTAGAGATATCTGTGCGCAATTTGGGCGTATAATGTTTTGCTGGAGTGCATGTGATACTAGGAAATGAAAATGGGTGATTGACAGGCAAGAGTGGGTTTTTGTGAGAAATGTGCATGAAAACAAAAGCATGATGCTTTGAAAATCCAATTTTATTGCTTTTTAGCAAGTGATTGGTAGGATGGCTAACATTTGAAATGATTTGCAAAAGAAATGATTGATTTGGTTTATAACCATGTTTTGCGAATAATTGAGCCACCTACGTGGATTTCGTGAGAATGAAAACGTGCTAAAGTATAACTCGCACGAGATTTGATGTGTTTTTATACGCATGAGTGCTGGAGCTTAGCTTGCACTAGTTTTCACATGGATTTCTATGTTGTTGAGCTGGAGCTTAGCTCACACAGATTTTATTCTGGTTTTGACATGGTGCTGGAGCGTAGCTCGCATTAGATGTCCACCATACTTGTTGTCGTGCTTGAGATTACTCGCACATGATTTTATGTCATGAATGATAGCTGTGCTAGGAGTTTCGGGTAGACTGGGTGTCGCACCGATTAAATAGGCTCGCACGTGCATTTTGAGATGTGGCGTGATATGATGAGTTGATATGGGTCCACTGAGTAAGGAGATTCTGAGGGCGACTGGAGGTTTCCCTTTTGATATCCACTGTATCCCATCGCGTAAGGTATACACACTGATGTAATTTTTGTATCTAAACTTTCCATAGCACAGTAGCATTTTGTATGTAACCATTGAGGATGAAAAGCAATGTAAACACATGTAAACAGCAACTCTGATTTATTTATACAAGTGTTTACTTCTAAATTTAAATGCAAATTAAATTGTTATGGTTGGATGGGGTAGACATTGACACACAACTCAACTGTTTGAGAATGTAGCTGATCACGATCGAGGTAAGAAAAGAGCGAATAATAAATAATGTATGAAAGATGAAAAGAGTTATGCTGATTTTTGGTAAGTTGAGGGTCGTGACATGATCTAAGGTTGTTAACGGTTAAATTTATTATGAGAAAGCCTGGTTTATAGCTTAACTTAGTGTAAAACCAAAAAATGAAAGAATTAAAACTTTGGCAAAGTGACCAGCAAGGTTTATAAACTTGAATGAGTCATAAGGTTAATGAAGTAATGAAATGAGAAATTAGAATAATGAAATTTGCCAAAAAGGCACAAAATTGATAAAACCGAGAAAACTAAAAAAATTGGCCAAAAAATCAAAATTGCTTAAACTTCAGGAAGATAAATCAAAATATAGTATGTTAAAATGAAATTGAGTAATATTTGATGATTTAGTATCGTTTTGGGCAGCTCGAGAATTCGGTATGAAAATCGAGGCAATCTCAAGACTTGACAATTTTGCGCTGCCCTACAATCTACGAGGTAAGGGATGTAATTTAAAGTAGTATTGGCATAAAAATACCTTACTTCAGCCTATACATGTGTTGAGCATACTCGTTTTCTCGAAAAATATTTTTAAATCCAGAAAAGTTACTATATACTCAAAAATCGAGAAACCCGAAAGAAAAGCCCTATTTTTTGAGCTCTTCAAAATGTGCTTTTGATATCTGTGAAATGTTTTTAAATGAAAATTGCTATGTGAAAATTAAAAATATTATTTCTACAAGTTTACGGGTGTACGGACCCGAGAAATTATTAAAAATATTATTTGTAAGAGTTTACAGGTGTACGGACCCGAGATATGATTAAAAATATTATTTCTACGAGTTTACGGGTGTACGGACCCGAGAAATGATTTAAAAGAAATGTTTTGAGACTGAGGCTATATGTAACCTATGCGATCTGTCATAAATTGCCCGTATGGGATCTGGACCATTGTGGAACATGCCTCATACCACCTGGTGTACGTTTAGTCCTTTGTGGTGCATGTTGAACTGCGTCGGGTATTTGTACCACTCGGTGCTTTGTTTCCGCCACTATCCGTTACGGGATATATATGTTTAGTGGCGAGGGGCTCTGTAGGACCCTGATCCAGTCTACAGTTCCTTTCCATGGCCATCGGTACTCTGTATAAGTGAATTATCTATGCAAATTTCCTATGTGAAATGCATACATGAATATGACTTTTGTCGCTATGAAAATCTACCTAGTCTCCTCGAAATGACTTAGTATTATTTGAAAGAAAGAGTACTGAGTTTCGTGATTTACATATTATGTACTCTAACTTGATTTGCTCTTTAAATAAGCTACGTGATATATGCTATGCAAAATGAATTCCTATGGGATATTTGTTACATGATTTACATGCTACGTGATTTATAATATGCATGATTTACAAATTACATGCTATTAGTCATGATATCACAAGTGTTTGACTTGACTTTCGAAACTAAATATGTTTCGATTAATATTTACGTGCATGATATTTTATAAAGCTTATGTCACAATATTTTGCATTTCCATGTATTAATGCTAAGACTGCTTTAAATGCATGTCTTATTGGGCTTGAAGTGCTCACCCCTTTGTTTTTACCTCGCAGATTATCTTAAGTGAACTATCACCCGTACCTGTCGTACAAAAGTCGTGGATAGGCGGACTCAGCCCTTTCCAGGCTATCCTCAGTACTAGCAAGGTATATTTTTACTTTATTTACCAGACTTCCTATAAAGCATAGACAATGTTATAATAACGTTTTAGGATGTAAAATAAGAAATATGAATGTAACTAAAGTTGTAGTATCGCAGTTTAAACCATCCTGTATTTTTTAGATATGTAAAGTGTAGGAATGAGAATAGATGTACTGATAAGTAGAGGAAAGAAATTGAAATCAACTGGTTGCAATTATAAACTGCGTTTTGTACATTAACAAAAGATTAAGGAATTAGCACTGATATGAATAAAACTTAAGTAAAGGATATTAAAGTATATATATATAAATATATATAATTTAACCTATTTTTTCGTGTTTCCTGAGCGTCACAATTTACTTGTTATCAGAGTAAAAGTTGTCTAGGACTGTCAGTGTTGACAAGAAAAGTCAGATTACATCCTAAATTGTCTATGCTTGTCTGGTTGTAAAGTAAGTATATTTGTTAAGTCATGACTAAAATTTTGGTGTACGTGCAGGTAAACGATCATTGAAATTATGAGTGATAGGAGAGGTAGTCCACGGAGACAAGCACAGCCTCCTTCGCCATCTCCCCGTTAACTTGAGAGCCCTACTGAGAGAATAATGAGGTTCGAAGAAACAAGACAGGGAATGGGGGAAGGATTAGATGCCTTGACAACCATAATTGCCCAATAGTTTGGGGCAAACGCTTCTGGCGCTGATGCCACTCCTGCACTAGAACAGGTTCCTCCTCCCCTACCACAGATTCCTTCGGCAGCCCCAACACCTCAGCATGTAGGTCCATAGCCTAGGGATGTAAGAGACACCCAGAGGTTGCAAGATTTCTTGAAACTGAGTCCCCCAAAATTTATAGGGGTGAAGGATCCGATCAAGGCTGAGGGATGGTGAATAGACCTTGATACTGCATTTTAGTATTTGGGGTGCACGGATAAAGAGAAAGTGACTATGGCCAGCTATATGCTCAGGGAAGAGGCCAAATTTTGGTGGAGGACCACACAGACAACCTTAGCTGATAATCCATCAGATATTTCATGGGAGGCATTCCTAGATGCATTCAGGGCCTAGTATATTTCCCTTATAGTACGAAAGAAGATGCAAGCGAAATTTTTAACTTTAACTTAGGGCAGTGCGACTGTTGATCAGTATGAAAGTCGATTCACACCCTTTTGAGATATGATCCTGACACCCTTAAGGATCCAGCGCGCCGGATTGTGAGATTCTTGGCAGGTCTGAGATCAGGGATCCGAGACAGATTATTAGGATTTTGATTTGTTGATTTTAATGATGCTTTGAGTCGAGCTCAGGAAGTTGAAAGGGGATTAGATGTGACATGAGCCGAGCATGGGTACAAAACGAAGGACCGAGATAAGTGAAAGGGGATACATGCATCCCGATTTGAGATGAGAAAGAGCCAGTAGAAGAGGCAAAGAACAGATGAGCCTCAGATAGGGGTTGGCAAGCCCAAGATCCCTCTGGGTAGTGCTGCCACTGCTCGAATCCCTAGGACGGTAGTACCGCGGTGCAAAAATTATGGCAAGATACATTTTGGTGAATGTCGTTAGACTACTAATGTCTGTTTTAGGTGTAGAGAGGTAGGGCACATGATTAAGGATTGCCCATTAATGAGACCTTATGAACCTCAGGAACAACCAAACAGACTGAGAGGTAAGTACAGATTTCCCCGAGACAGGTCCCGCAGCGGAAAGCAACAGCTGCAGAGAAGGGTAAGAGGCCTATGCACAGGGACATGTGCAAGCTATAGATGGAGAGACAGCTGACATCTCTTCTGATACTATTAGAGGTACGCATATGGTTTGTAATTACAACACACATGTTTTATTTGATTCAAGTACTACACACTCTTTTATCTCAATACAATTTTCATGTAAATTGCATTTAGAACCTAAGTCCTTAAATCACATGTTACGCATCAGTACACCCATGAACGAATCTTAAGATATGATATGTAAAAATTTTGAAATCGTGGTAGGAGGTAGAAAGTTATTAGTTGATCTAATTTTATTGAATATGTACGGGTTTGATGTAATTTTGGGTATGGATTGGCTAGCTGCTAATCGTGTAAGTCTAGATTGCTACACTAAGACCTTGACTTTCTCCTTACCCGAAAGTTTGATGTATGTTTTGTTAATAATAAATAAAGTGCATGGTGTTAAATTTTACGATGTTATCAGGTATTAAATTAAAAAGTCGCTAACTGTATAATTCATGTGAAGGTTATATTGCCTTTATTTTTGACAATAGTCGAGAAGCGCTAAGTATTCAAGATGTTCCGGTTGTATGTGAGTTTCTCGATGTCTTTTTGGAAGATTTATCGGGGCTACCACCAGAGAAAGAAGTTGAATTTGCAATTGATCTGGTGCCCGACACTCAGCCTATCTCCAAGCCACCTTATCGAATGACATTGGTCGAATTGGAGGAATTGAAAAAGCAGTTACAAGAATTGCTCAATAAGGGATTTATTAGGTCGAGTGTGTCTCCATGGGGTGCTTAAGTACTGTTTGTTAGAAAGAAAGATGGCAGTCTTCGTCTGTGCATTGACTATAGACTGTTGAATAAGGCAAGGATAAAGAATAAGTATCCTTTACCAAGAATAGATGACTTGTTCGATTAGTTAAGAGGGGCCTCAGTGTTCTCTAAAATAGATTTGAGATCGGGTTATCATCAGTTAAGGATTAAGGAGGTTAATGTATCGAAGAAAACCTTTCGGACCTGGTATGGGCACTATATATTTTTAGTGATGCCCTTTAGACTGACTAACGCCCCTGTTGCCTTTATGAATTTGACGAATGATGTTTTTCGAGAATATTTGGATAAGTTTGTGATTGTGTTCATTGATGACATTTTGAAATATTCTAAGTCCTGAGAGGAGCATGAACAACATTTGAGGATTTTGCTTTAAACTCTTTGTGAGAAGAGACTGTATGGAAAATTCAATAAATGTGCATTCTGGTTAGAACAGATTGTCTTCCTCGAACACATAATATCTAAGGACGAGGTGTCTGTGGATCCATCCAAGATAGATGCAATATTAAAATTGGAGAAACCGAAGACAGTGACAAAGGTTCAGAGTTTCTTGGGTTTAGCAGGATACTACCGAAGGTTTGTTGAAGGATTTTCCCAGATTGCAGCTCCATTGACTAAATTGACCCATAAGAATATCCCTTTTGAATGGTCTGATCAGTGTGAGTAGACCTTCCAAGAGCTCAAACGTCGGTTGACCACAGTACCACTCTTGACCATTTCGAGCGGTTCAGGAGGGTTAGCAGTTAATAGTGATGCCTCCTATCTGGTGTTGGGATGTGTGCTAATGCAGAATGGTAGAGTGGTTGCTTACGATTCTCACTAGCTAAAGGACCATGCGTGTAACTATCCCACTCATGACTTGGAGTTGGCTGCATTAATTTTTGCATTGAAGATATGGCGGTATTATTTATATAGTGAAAAAATTTTAGATTTTCACTGACCATAAGAGTCTCAAGTATATTTTTCATCAGAAGGAGCTGAATATGAGACATCGAAGATGGATAGAGCTCCTGAAGGATTATGACTGCGAGATTTTGTGCCATCCGGACAAGGTGAATGTGGTAGCAGATGCCCTCAGTAGAAAGGGTATAGTATCTTATATGATGATTAGAGAATGAGACTTGTTAGAGCAATTCGTTGAGCTCAGACTCAATGTTGATGAGGTTAAGGATGAGTTTATGGCTAGCCTACAGATAGAGCCCAATATATTGGATCAAATCAGAGCAGGACAGAGGAATGCTTAGAAATTATTGGATATGGTTAGCCAGGCTGAGGAGAGATCGCCGTTAGAATTCTTGGTCAGTGATGAAGGGCTGTTGAGATTTCGGGGCCGTATTTGTGTACCCTATGATGATACCCTGAGATAAAATATTTTGAAAGAGTCCAATTGTTCTCGATTCACCATGCACCCAGGTAGTACTAAGATGTACCATGATCTCTGAAAAGTGTATTAGTGGACAGGAATGAAGAAAGATGTGGCAGATTTTGTGTCTAGATGTTTAATTTGCCAACAGATTAAGGCTGAGCTCCAGAAGCCAGTAGGACTGCTTAAGTCATTACCGGTACCTACTTGAAAATGAGAGCATATTACTATGGATTTTATTATGGGGTTACCCCGGACCCAGAGAGGTCATGATGCAGTCTGGGTGATTGTGGATAGAATTACAAAGAGTGCTTACTTCCTTACCATTAAGAGCACTAATTCTCTGGATAAGTAAGCAGAACTGTATGTCCGAGAGGTGGCACGATTACATGGAGCCCCTGTGAGCATTTTGAGATCCGCATTTTTTGTATGGTATTCCTTACGATTTCCATATTGTATGACATTATTATATGTTAATGGATTCATAAGATGGTTGATTCGAAATTGATAAATGTGGATGAAACGAAATAACGTACGTAAAATCGAATAAGGAATTTAATCGAGTTGACTGAAAATAAAGAATTTAAAATAGGGAAAAGATTGTGGATTTATGAAAGAAAGTCGATTCAATTTAGTCCCAAACACGTGCAAGGGTAAAATGGTCAAAAGACCAAAATTCAGTATAAATTCGACAAGTAATTTTCATTTAAAATATGGAATTTACGAAATCTGGATCAATACCGAGGAAAATATTTAATTTCGAGTCCAATTGATCTAAATATAAATTTATGGGAATTAATCAGAATTAATTAAGAATTAATCGAGATTTTTAATTCGAAAAATTATCCCGAAAATAATCAAAAAATATACCAAAAACGATGAAAATAAACTGAGAAATCCATTTATTGATTAAATGGATAAAATAATAATTTTTAAGATATTTTTTAGAGATATTTGGGTATTTTTAATATATTTAATTGATTAAAATAATAATAAATAAATAAATTAATAATAAATAAACGAAAATCAGAAAATCAAGAAGCGGGGAGAGAGAAAGTGAAAAACGGAAACTGAAGCCGACCCGCAAAAACCTGATAGGAACCCAAACCCCCCGACGAGTCACCGGAGTCCGACGAGCCAAGCCAACGGTCAAAAAAGGTAGAGCGAAGTCCGACGGTTCCAACGGTACCGGTAACGCACGCCGATGGCCCCTATTTCAGGTGAATCGACGAACGAAAAATCGTGGGTGAAATTGTGTCGGTCCCTGCGAACGGCGGTGTCCCAACTTCGATTTGACCCAGGCGAACGATACCCTGGTCGAGGCGGTTCTTTTGAGCCTAGTGGAGGCCGATGAGATGGTCAGGATTGCCGGCGACGGCAAACGGGCCAAAACGGCACCGTAGATGAGAAGGAAGAAAAAGAAAAAAAAGAAAAAGAAAAGGAAAAAAAAAGAAAGAAAAGGGAAAAAGAGAAGAAAGTGTACCCGAGGATGACTCAAAATTCGAGTAAGTGACAGAGGGTTGGGATTGACCTGCAGATAAATCCCGGGAATTCAATTTTATATTATTTTAGTGGAAAATGGCCCGGATTTAAATAATTGTGCAGTGTTACTACAGAGCCCAAACGAGAGTCGATTTAGCTTCGATTTTCGTACCCCACATCATATTGGGTAAGTGCATTTTAATTACAATAATATGAGTCCTTAAATGCAGAGTTAATATTATTGTACGGATTTTACGAATTAATTCTGCATAAAAGGAATTTTATTCGAAATTTCAAAGTAATTATCGTAAATAATATCCAGGCTATCTAATGAGTTTGGAACAAAGCTCGATGATTATTGATAAATCAAATGAGCCTAGTAAACCCAAAGAAGGAATTTTAAAAGTGGAAAAAGGCTGAAAAAGGGGTCGAGGCCCATTAAAGTGCAATCGGGCCCAATAGAGTAAAACGGGCCTAGAGCTTTAGATTTGATCAGTAAGAGTGAAATACTGATTAGTATATTTGAACTAAACCCATATGTGGTTATATACAGCTCTGTAGACGAGCGAATTGGACTAAAAGACCTGGTACGATCGAGTTGGGATAAGCTCGCGCGTGATTCCAGGTAAGGGAATTTTATGAGCACTTAGAGGTAGCTGTACGTAGTTTCGAGGGAATTTACATTATGTTAAATTCATTAGGCTACCTGAAAACAAAATAATAATTTTTGCGGAAAAATATGGAAATAGTGACAAATGACTATTTTGCCCCCAGTTAGGAAAATGTTAAAAAGGGTAGTAAGGCTATGAAATTGCATGAAATTCATGATTTTAATATTTTCATGATGATATTGCTTTAATTCAAGCAATTTATGGATATGTTGGCTATTATTTTCATGTTTTAAGTGAAAAGGTACAGGTTAGGTGCCAATTGATATTTATTTAACATGTTTTGATAAAATTGAGCCACCTATCAGTGTTATATGAGTTGTAATCATGCTTGAGCATTGCTCGCACTAGATTTTAATTTTAACTCATACATAGAGTGCTGGAGCCTTGCTCGCACTATTTTACAGATTTAATTCATATGACTACCGTACTGGAGTTTTTCTCATACGAGGTTTTCATTGAGTTTTTATACATATCCATACTAGAACAATGCTTCTACGTGGATTTGAATTGAATTTATAATCAATTTAAGTCGTACTGGAGCGCTGCTCGTACGCAGATTTCATTGATTTCTATGAAACCGTGTTAGAGCTTCGCTCGCTCGAGGTTTTCAAATATCATGAATATGCACGAAGCCGTGCTAGAGCTTCGCTCACACAAGGATTTATATGACATGCATATAGCGGTGTTGGAGCCTCCTGTAGACTGTGTGTCACAGTGAGATGATATGCTCACACGTGCATATAGAGACATACTTGACATGGGTGGATAAGACCTATTACAGGCACCCCTGATTGAGCTTGGGTTCATGGAGTACGTTGTACCGTGTATGTCACGCGGAGCACGCTGTACCGTGGGGATTGTTGGAGTGGAGTGGCATTAGCCACGAGATAGCAAGTCTTGCCATCGCAATCCTGATATTATGCTGTTATGGCGGGTAGGACCGACCCACCTCCCGTTTTAGGTGTGACACCTCGTATACTAGGAACCGTGTGCTAAGGATCACGAGGTTATGGCCGTAGTCCTGTATATTACCGATATAGTCGCTTACATGTCTCTCATGATATAACTATTATCTTGATAGATCAGGGTAGACCCGAAGGAGGGGTCAGGCCCCGATTTTCTTATGATTTCAATTGAGTTTTGATTGTTCCCATGGAGGGATTTTATGAAAACTTTCATTATTTGTAACCCTGTGAGAAGGGTGATTTTATAACGGAAATTTTAAGATAAATTATTTTATTGAAATGGATTTAATTCCTTGAGTCTATTATATTTAACCCAAATGGGGAGTTTTAAAAAGTATTGCTTCATTTGAGCATGAAAGGTTTTCACATGAGAATCATTCCATGTATTATATGTCGATTTCCTATTTTAGAACAGATGATATTATATATATATGGCATATCATTGTTTTTACCTCATGCTCACATATGTCCTGATTTCTTATCAGCATATAGATAGTATAGCTATCTACCCGTTTGTATTATTGCCTTACTGAGCATGTGGAGCTCACCCTTTCATTTTCCACTCACTTTCAGTGTTTCCACCATAGAGATAGCGGGTGTAGAGAGTAGAAGGCATAGCTGATATTTGTGATTCCCATCGACTGTCAGGTATACACTATGTACAGAATTTAGTATTAGTATTTACAGTACAATATTGTATATGGAAGAATATTTAGAGGTGTAAATATAGAATCATATGATGTATAAACATACCGACCACTCTATTATAATATGATTGATGTAATTATATATATATATGTACGTGTGATATTTTAATGGTTAAAAAGGGTATATTGATATTGATTCACCGCCCGACCTGTTAAGATGAATATGTCACGAGGAGGTAAGAAAGATTTTTCAAAAGCGAAAAATTTGTACTGATTTTTGGTAGTATTGGGTTGTGACAGTAAAAGTGGTATCAGAGCGGAGGTTGGCCAGATGTGAATTAGTATCGATAAGTATGCAATTAAGAATTAGAGTTGGTCGGATAAGAGTTGATAGTGGTCGTTATGGAAAATTACATCCCCCTTAGTACTGTGCTGTATGAGATGTCAAGTGTATTCTAGATGGGAACTAATTTAACAAATGAATTTGGATTAGAAAATTTACATTATGACGTTCACCCGCAGTGGTAGAGGGGCTAGTGCACGTGCTAGAGGCTGTAGGGGCAGGCCTAGTGGCCGTGGTGATGGTATATAGACTGGTCAGGTACCCGAGGGTACAACGGTGAGACCAGATGAGACTAAGGCACTTTGCTAGACTTGAGTGGAGTATTGAGAGCCTGGCTGAGATTGTAATGCAGTAGGCAGCGCTCGAGGCTAGAGATAGGCGAGATCCAACGGGACAGGCAGCAGCTGATCCCGAGATGTCGGCACAGGCCCCAGAGTTACTCGAGGTTCAGGCTCAGGATGCTGGATATGAGTGTGACCTTGATAGATTTAGACATTTTCAGAAGTTTAGACCTCCAGTTTTCTATGGGAGGAAGGACCCAGTAGTAGCTGAGGATTGAGTGTATCAGATGGAGAAGTTATATAGGTTTTTCAGATGCACTACTACTGAGAGAGTTGCTTTTACCGTATTTGTATTTCAGGGAGCGACAGAGCATTGGTGGAGATTTACCGAGCTGATTTTGAGAGCTCGACATGCTGAGGTCACATGATAGTTATTTTTGGATGCCTTTAGGAGGCAGTATGTTCCCGCTACTGCACAGCGAAAGTTGAGGATGGAGTTTATGAGTTTGGTTCAGGGGAACTAGTCTATTGATGAGTATGAGACTCGATTCATCTCTTTAGGGAGATATGATTTAGAGACGATGATTAGTGAGGATCGAAAGGTCTAGAAGTTTATAGATGGACTGAGACCAGCCATCAGATATCGGTTGGCTCCCTTTGATGTTTTGACTTATGAGGAGGCAGTACATACAGCTCAGCTGTGTGAGCAGGATTATGAGCGAAATATCTTCGAGACAAGAAAGTTTAGTAGGAGTCGAGACAGAGACTGAAAGAGACCCAAGAGAGACAGATTTTTTAGGAGAGGGGTACGGCTCTCTGATAAGAGGCCGAAGATTAAGGAGGTTTAGGAGATGACAGATAGACGCCTTATTCATCCGACTTTACCACTAGCTAGAGGCATTGTCATTGGAGGACCACGCCCTACTACTGATCGATGTAGGCGATGTGGCAGATACCATGGTACCAGACCTTGTCCAGTGCCTATAGCTACTACTGTAGTATGTTATCGTTGTGGGAGGCCAGGGCATGTGGTTAGAGATTGCCCAGAGAGACAGGACACTGCCCCACAGAAGGGCAAGGAGCCGGACAGAGCTCCAGTTCAGGTTCCTGCTCAGAGGAGGAGAGCTACTGCCGAAGAGAAAGGGAAGCAAGTGATGGGTACATGTAAGACCCGAAAATTCGGTGTCATTTTTAAGAAAATTGTTATTTGTAAACTTAGATTTTATGTAATCTTGATCAAAAATCGAAGAAATAATTTAATTTCGAGTCCAATTGATCAAGATATAAATTATCAGAATTTATCAGAATTTTTGTCTCGAAAAATGAGCTCAAAAATAGTAGAAAAATATACCGAAAAAGTAAAATTGAACTGATAAATTCATTTACGGACTAAATGAATTTAATAGGAATTTTGGGATATTTTGGGATATTTTAAGATTTTTATTATTATTTTAAGAATAAAATAATAATAAAAAATATATTATATAAAAAAAAATCTGTTAAAAAAAAAACGAATTGGAAACCAAAAAAAGGAGAATATCGGGGAGAGAGAAAGAGGAAACCGACGGTTTCGATTTCCTCTCACCAGCGAGCCACCGGCGAGGATGAGGGGCCGGCGAGGGCCGACGAAGGTGTGAGACCCCGTATATGTATAGCTGTATATAGGAACATGGGAATGTAAATAGAATCATAAATATGCTGATACATTGTAATGTGAAGTATATGCAATGTAAGTTTATAAGATTATGTATGCACTTGTAGTAAGAATTGTGATTATACGTACAAGTTGCATTATGAGTGAGTAGGAAGAAATAAACTTGAAACGAGAAGAATGTGATCGAAATGGGATATGAGTAGTATAGTAAAATGGAAGGAAAGAATTACATAAGTGTATATTTCCATTCGAGTAATATCGTATATGTATTTGATCATACAAAGATCCTACACAAGTTTTAATGTGTATGTAGTGAGGAAGAATCCCATTTTCAAGTCTCAAAGATGAATGAATGAGGAAATGATCATGGAAGCAAATTAAGGGTGTTTGGTAAGGGTTGTTGCAGAAAAACTGCAAGGAATCTGGAATTTGTGAAGGCCAGATCGATCTCATAGGATGAGAGATCGATCTGGGAGAGCCAGAATGCTCTTATGTGAGAAATGGAAGGAAACAGATCGATCTCCAAAGGAAGCAGATCGATCTCTCTAGGTCTTAGGTTGGAAGCAGATCGATCTCCCATAAGACCAGATCGATCTCCTTAAGCTTCTGTTTGACAGCAGATCGATCTCCAGTCTCGACAGATCGATCTCCTACCTTTAAAACGTCTCAGAAAAGAGGGATTTTTGAGGAACAGATCGATCTCCACCCAAGGAAGATCGATCTCATCAAGTCAAAACTATAAATGGGAGCAGTTGGATCATCAGAATTTCGGGACAAACATTTCCATTTCACTTCAACTCAAAGAAATCTAGTTTCTCACTCCTAAATCCAGCCATTTTCAGTGAGATTTAAGGAGAGGCTATTAGAGACAAAGT
The DNA here is from genome assembly GCA_033439115.1 of Firmiana major. Taxonomy (NCBI): domain Eukaryota; kingdom Viridiplantae; phylum Streptophyta; class Magnoliopsida; order Malvales; family Malvaceae; genus Firmiana; species Firmiana major. Next base: position 39,744,888 of record CM065909.1, read on the forward strand.
TGTTCACATCAAAGAGAAGAACAACATAGTCTAGAGGCATTTTCCCATTTGAAGGATTGAAGAAATAGAGGGCAATCCTAATTGGAGCAAGAGGAAATCCAATGAGGTAAGTTCTAATGCACAAATCCAAGTACATTGGTTTAGTTAATGATTATAAAGATAATTGGGTGTGCATATTGTGAATAGAACTACCTAGGATGGTATGAAATGCATATAGCTTAGAAATAGTCAAGTGTGAGAAAGTGGAATGTGGGAGTATTTTTGATGAATGGGATATCTTGAGTGGATGAGTATGTTGTGGAAATGGTTTGGAAATGTTGATATTAGGATAAATTGGGAGATTTACCACAAAGGGTAAAAATGTGTAATTAAGGCATTGGATAAATGCTTAGTTGAATAAGAGTTAGAAACATTAACTCAAATGTTGATGGATGAATTTCAGTTTCGGATGATACGTCGGAGCAAGTCGAGATGAGAACACAAGAAGCGTAAAGGCGGATAGTTGCACACAAGTAAAATGAGGTAAGGGACTGTGTGTTAGCTATAGAGATGTTCGTACGTAATTACAGCAATTTCGTAGATATATTGCTAGGACTAGTACGATATTATAAGTTTATGAAATGATGTGGAAATATGAAAAGTACTATGATGTATATATGTATTGAGAAATGGGATAGGGTAAGGAAATAGCATGATATGCATGTTTTCAATGAAATTCTCAATTTTATATTGTTATTATTGATTGAGAAATGTTGATGATAGTTTGGCTAATTTTACATATTTTGGCATGAAAAGGCATGCTATGTGAATAAACGTGTTTTGAGTTTTAAAAAGAGAAAATAGCCATCTATCAGTTTTGAGATGAGATTTGGTGTTGAAGCGTTAGCTCACACCCGGTTTAAAGCCTTGATGTACCGTGCGGGAGTTTTAACTCGCACGGAGGTTTTGAGAAAGTGCGAGAACTATGCTCGTACCTATTTTGTTGAGTTAAGGTAAACCTGGGGGTCTGGGACCCAAGGGGATACCAGCCGACGGCCAATTGAATGGGCTGGGCCTTAACGATAGATCATACCACGCTGGAGCTTTGCGTTGACTGTGTGTCGCGCTGCTTGCTCGCCTGGTATATGAGACATGGTTTAAGGATAAAAAGTCCATCGGAGTTGGAGTATGGACTTGGGTCCACGGTTGTACGTAGAACAGTGTAGTCACCCGTTGGTATACTATGTACCGTGCTGGGTGCACGTGAGTACAAGTATCGCGTAGATGACACACGACGTATCTTCACCGTGAGTATACGAGGAGATGAGGTGGATTGAGATGAGCCGGAGGGTAGGACTGACCCATCCCCCTTCAGGCGAAGTGATACCCTGTGCACACCCGATCAGTGAGGCTTGGGATCACTGACTGTGGCCATAAGTCGTGGATATTTGATTGCCTAAAATTCCATGCCTGTCTCAGAGAATCGAGAAACAGAGACAATCTCAGAAAAAGAAAGAGATTTGTGAAAGAGAATGATTTGAGAAGTGAAAGAGATTTCGTGTTTTAATAAATCTCCGATTTCACATTCGTGCCATGAGGGCACTATTTATGAGCATGTTTTAAATGGAAGTTTGACATTTGATTTACACGAAAATGCTCTTGAGAAATATGAATTTAAATGCATTGTTCGTATGATACTTCCATTTATAACGAAAACATGGTTTTGGTTTATGCATGCATGGGCTATGTAGGTAGTACGATATCTACCTGCTAGCATACATTTCCTTACTGAGCCGTGGTTTGCTCATCCCACTATTTTCCCCCTCCAGGTACTGAGAAGTAAGAGAGCGGTGATCTCTAAGTCTTTTGTGTTGAACAGCTCCCATGATTCGGTAAAAGGTATAAGAATTGTATACACGAGTATTTTGTATCTAATTTATCGTATCGCACAGTTATATCTTGGAATTGTAATCAGTATTATGGGGATGATATGTAAACACTTGGTATTTATACAATTAATTTTGTGTATTTACACACACACCTGGGAGTGTGAATTAAAGTTTTAAATATTCCGCTGTAAATAAATAAATTTTTAGTAATTGCATCTTCTCACAGCCCAACCGTAGTAGAGAATGTATGGATAGAAGGGTTCCCGAAAGAGGGGCATGACAGAAGGAAGCCCAGCACCGGGCGACTCGCCAGCGGCCACCACGCGCCCCAGATCGTCGCCGGCGAGGAGATCGGAGGAGAGAGAGCCGCGGGGGAGAAAGGGGATTTCGGCTGCCACCGACGCCGATCGACCCCAGCCCAGGCCAAAAGAAGGCTCCCCAGCCCGAGCCCAGCCGATTGGCGGCGGAATCGCACCGAGAACCGGCCGGCAACGCCGGCAACGGTGAAATGACCACTGAACCGGTTCAGACCGGTTCAGTGTGAAAGGGACTGAACCGGTCCGAACCGGTTCAGGAGGAGAGAGAAAAAAGAGAGAGAAAAAAAATTTTGGGATTTCATCGAACTTCGGGTAAGTCGATACGAGATCAAATGTGATCGATTTAATTTTTGATAAATTTATTTAAATTATATTTAATAGAAAATTGGCCCGAAAATGAAAAAATACGAAATTATGCAGTTCGACGATTAATTCCGAACGGAAGCCCGATCGAACTTCGATTCACACACCATCGCACAATATCGGGTAAGTAAAGCTCATTTACGACAATTTATGTGATTAACGCGTAATTAAGATTTAATTTACGCATTTCGGATTAAATTTCGGATTTAGTGAATTATATTTGGAATTTCTAATAAACTGTCGCAAATGATATTCGGGCTATCCCAAGAGCTTGGAACAAAGCCCAATGGGTATTGATAGACCCAATGAGTTGATAGACCCTGATGAAGGGAATTAATACGTGAAAAACGAGCTTAATACAGATTAAGGCCTGATTAAAGTATTTAGGCCCATTTAGAGTAAACGGGCCCAATTAAGTGAAATGAACTGTATTAAATGTGTAATACAGTAGGAAACGTATAATTAATCCAGTGAATGGTTAACTGCAGCTCCAGAGTCAAATTGAGAGTTGATCGGACTGCGAGATTTGGACAGCACAAAGGAAAAGAGGTCACACTACGTGATCCGAGGTAAGGGATCTATGCGAGCTATTAGAGATAGCTGTACGTATTTTCATCGTCGTTTACAGTCAATTAAATTTCATATAGAGTATAGATATGAAATTTCTGGATAGTACCCAAATATGAGAAAATTACGAAAATACCCTTAGACTCAGGAATTTTGGAAATGCATAAAGTGCATGCAATCCATGTTTTCTCTGTGAAAAAGAGATTTTGTGAAGCTGAAATTATAGACTGGCTCATGATTTGACTGTATGCATTAACTTGCACGTTTTTCTAAAAAGTCATTTGATTGACAAGTGATTTGATGGGATGTTTCCCTCTCACTTTGTTTTGTACCGTTTTGCATATTGCACTCGGTTTTGAGTACCACTGTGGTGGGAAATAGAGCCAGATGTCTATTTTGTGTGTGTGAAATCGTGCTGGAGCTATGATGAGATCTGTGGATTTATCCAGATCCGCTCCCACTTGATTTTGGTATTACATCTGTACAGACCGTGCTGGAGCACTGCTCGCACTGGATTCTGTTGTGATTTGTGATTGAGATTGTGCTGGAGCCCTCGGGGTGAGTAGGAGGCTGTCGCAGCAGGGGCCCAGAAGGGTCGCCTGTGGTAGGCAGGACCTCACACACTGACTTGCTCGCACTAGATCTGAGACGACAGGCTATGGTTGATAATTTATTTGGTTGGGGTGGTGAGCTGTTGACTCAGGCACCTACAACTATGTGGTAATTGTACTGTGGTTCACGGAGTACGTCGTACCGTGTAGACAACATGGAGTACACTGTACCGTGCAACTATGGGATGTGAGGATTGCGTCTTTGGACTCGTGCATGCTTTGTCATTGCTCTGTTTTGTGATAGTCCTTAGATAGGAGCCGATGGATAGACTAATCCCCTCCTCAGACTCAGAGACACCCTGACACACCTGATCCGTGATAGCTTGTGGGTCTCGAACTTTGGCCAAATGTTCCCTTGGATTTGTGTGGAAATCCCTGCCTAGTCTCATCTGTTTTATTGGTTTCGTTGATGAAACTAATTGTGATTTGATTTCTGTGATGAAACCGTTTGAAATGAGAATATGATTTAAAGTGAGTTTCAATACTGAACACAGAAAGATTTTACTTTGAATGAGTTTTGATATTCGATTTTTGGCCGTAAATTGCTATGTGTTTTACTATGATGGTTTTGTGAATGCCATGAGTTTTTCGGCATAAACCATGCATCATTAGCATCGTGGATAGTTTGATTATCTACTTGCTTTCATATATTAATGAGAGTGTTTTGAAAAGTAAATGCATTTGTTTTACGAGTTGATAAAACATGCATTATGAGCATCGTAGATAGTGTGGTTATCTACCTGCTTTCATATATTTCTTACTGAGCGCGTTATGCTCATCCCATTATTTTTCCCACCTCTACAGAGCATTTCAGTAGAGTGTATAAGCTACGTCCGTCCTGCGATCTTTTACACACAGCTATCCAGCAGCATCAAGGTATACACACATGTGCTTTTTGTATCTGAATAATAGTGTACAGTGATGTAGTCATGTTATATGGGGGATGTATATGTTAGGCAATGTAAACGAGTTTCTAATTATGAAATAATAATTTTATGAGCTTCCGCGAATATTAGTGTCTGGGACTAAAACATTGCCTGTTATTCATATATATATATAATATATGAAACTGAGTGAGGGATATTGACTCACAGCCCAACAATTGAAATGTGGTAAGTTCGCGAAAACTTTGTACTGATTTTTGAAAATTTGGGTCACGACAGAAGTGGTATCAGAGCAGTGTTGGTCTGATGTGAGTCAGTGTCAGTAATTAAAAAGTATGCATCCCCATGTCACTGTACATTATTAGATACAATTGTGTTTACCGAGCTGTGGTTAAACTGAGAAATTGACTGTGTATGTGGGACGATTGGGATGTCTGATAGACATCGCAGCAGAGGAGAGAGTTCGCGTTCTCGGGGCCATAAAGAGTAGGTCCGAGTGACGCTGTGATAGGTTTGAGAAACCTTGTGAATCGACATGTGATTATGTCCCATCAGGTCCAGTTGAGACTACTGATGCCCGCATTACGAGATTAGAGCGGAGTTGGAACACATTTATGAAGTTGTTCACTCAGGCTAACTTGACTATGGCTAGGTTAGAGAGTAGGTAAGGTTCGGCTGCTCAGATGACTCATACTGAGTCGATAGCTGTTGTTGAGACACCTGTGCCTATACAGCCTGTATCTATACCACGTGTTGGTAAGACCCCTATACCACCTGTAGTTCCACGACAAACTGGTGAGGATTCAGGGTTTGATTGTGAGTTTGACTGATTGAGGCAGTTTCGGAGCTTAAGCCTCCATCGTTCAGTGGGATCAAGAACTTTTTAGTAGCAAAGGATTGGATAAACCAGTTGAAGAAACTATATTTGGTTTTCTTCGATGTTCGACCACTGAGAGAGTGGCCTTTGCTACATTCATGTTAGAGGGCGAAGCAGAATATTGGTGAAAATTCGCCCGACCCATCATGAAAGCTATGTATATCAGTTGATTGACTGAGAGATCTTTTTGGATGCCTTCAGGAGGCAGTACATCCCAGCCACTGCTCAACGGAGATTACAGATGAAATTTCTTGGTCTGATCTAGGGAAATAGATCGGTAGACGAGTATGAGTCTCGATTTACATCCTTAGGAAGATATGACCCCGATACCATCAGCAGTGAGATGCGAAAAGTTTGCAAGTTTATGGAAGGATTGAGACCTTCCATCAGAGTCAGATTAGCCCTATTTGACGTCACGACTTACGAGAAGACCGTGAGTAGAGCTCAGTTGTGTGAGCAAGACTATGAGATGCACGTCCTTGAGTTTGATAAGGTCGTGAAGGGTAGGAATAGAGATCAACAGAGGACTGTAATGTCCAAGTGGGGAAGAGGTCGTTTGTTAGACGACCGAGAGTCGATTAGTCACGGGGTTGGATGATTAAACCCTAGTACCTCAAGTCTAGACTCCAGCTAGGGGTATAGTGATTGGAGGACCCTGATCGCCTACAAATCAATGTAGAGCATGTGGTAGATACCACGGTAGTAGGTCATGCCACGTATTGATTGGAACATGTTGTAGATGTGGCAAGACGGGGCATATGATAAAGGATTGCCTAGAGTTGGTTGAGATAACCCCACAGAAGGGCAAAGAGTCAGAGAAGGATGCAGCTAGTACTTCTGCCTAGAAAAGGAGGGCTACAGCTGAAAAGAAGGATGGAAAGCTCCGACTGTGAATAGATTATCGGTTGTTGAATAAGGCGACCATTAAGAACAAGTACCCCATTTCACGTATTGATGATCTATTGGATCAACTTCAGGGAGCACAGATCTTTTTCAAGATCGATCTGAGGTCTGGGTACCATCAGTTGAGAATCCGGAGTGGAGATGTACCCAAGACAGTTTTTCATACCCGTTATGGACATTATGAATTCTTGGTTATGCCTTTCGGGCTAACGAATGTTCCTACAACTTTTATGACATTGATGAATGAAGTGTTCAAGACCTACTTGGATCGGTTTGTCATAGTATTTATAGATGACATTCTAGTGTATTCGAAGTCCAGGGAAAAGCATGAACAACATCTGAGCATTGTGCTACAAACCCTCAGAGAGAGGAAACCATATACGAAGCTCAGTATGTGTGATTTCTAGTTGGAATTGATATCATTTTTGGGTTTGGCTGGATATTACCGTCAATTTGTAGAAAGTTCTCTAAATTGGCTGCTCCATTGACACGTTTCACTCGAAAGAATGTTGCATTTAAGTGAGACAATGCATGTGAGAATAGTTTTCAGGAACTAAAGTAGTTATTGACCACTACGTCGATTATCACCGTTTCGACCAGCTCAGGAGGTTTCTCTGTATATACAGACACCTCGGGACAAGGACTGAGCTGTGTATTGATGCAGAACGAGAAGATAGTTGTTTATAGATTCAGACAGCTTAAGGATCATGCGAAGAACTATCTGACCCATGATTTAGAGTTTGCAGTCGTAGTGTTTGCACTGAAGATATGACGCCACTATTTGTACGGTAAGAAATTTCAGGAATTCACTAATCATAAGAGCCTCAAATATCTGTTTTCACAGAAAGAATTGAATATGAGGCAGAGACGATGGGTAGAGCTTCTGAAAGACGATGATTGTGAGATATTTTATCATCCGGGTAAAGCGAATATAGTCACTGATACCTTGAGCAGAAAGAGCCTTAAGATGGTATCGTACATGATGGTCAGGGAACATGAACTGTTAGAGCAGTTTACTAGCCTCAGTCTAGATATAGACCCTTCTGATATTGATGCATATTGTGTGGTAGCTAGTCTGAGATTTGAAACCAGATTTGATAGACCGGATCAGACAAGCTTAGCGTATTGATCGCTTTTGTGTCGATATGCATAGTCTGATACAGATGGGTAGAGTGACTGAGTGCACAGTTGTGATGATGGCCTGCTGAGATTCAGAGGTCGAATTTGCGTTCTCGATGACCCACTGCTAAATAAATTGATTTGACAGAAGCTCATTCATCGAGGTATATAGTGCATCCGGGGAGTAATGTGATGTATAAGAATCTCCGGAGAATGTAATGGTGGTCAGACATGAAGAAAGATATTGTAGAGTTTGTGGTTAAGTACCTTACATGTCAATAGGTTAAGGTAGAGCATCAGAAACTTGCAGAATTATTGCAACCTCTACCTATATCGACATGGAAATGAGGGCACATCACCATGGATTTCATCATAAGTTTTTCGAGGACCCGATGAAACCATGATGCCATTTGGGTGATTGTGGAAAGGTTGACGAAGTCAGCTCACTTCTTAGCCGTGAAGGCTAGGATACTCTGAGTGTGTTGGCGAATCTGTGTGTACGGGAGATTGTGAGGCTACATGGTGTTCTAGTGAGTATTGTGTCTGACAGGGATTCCCGCTTCACTTTCCATTTTTGGGAACATTTTCAGGGAGCAATGGGAACTCGATTGAGTGTCAGTACAGCTTTCCATTCTCAGTTCGATGGCCAGTTAGAGAGAACCATCCAGACTTTGGAGGATATGTTGAGAGATTGTGTGTGGATTTCAGAGACTCTTGGGATGACCATTTGCCATTAGCCGAATTCGCCTATAACAATAGTTATCACTCGAGTATTGGGATGACACCGTATGAGGTGCTATATGGTCGTAGGTGTCGATCTCTGATTGGATGAGAAGAAGTGAGTGACCGAAAGATGTTCGCTCCCAATTTAGTGAAGCAAGCCTTTGAGGATGTCCAATTGATATGTGAGAAATTGAAGACAGCTCAGAGTAAGCAGAAAAGTTACGTTGAGATGAGGCATAAACCTTTGGAATTCACTGTAGGTGAATCAGTATTTTGAAAGTTTTTCCCTCGAAAGGGATAATGAGATACTGGAGCGAGTGAGAAATAAGGCCTGTAGGCTAGACTTGACACCTGAGCTAACAGGCATTCATAACGTCTTCCACACGTTGATGCTTCGGAAGTATCATCTAGATCAGACACATTTGATTCAGTATGAGCCGTTGGAGCTCACAGAGGAAATGTCATATGTAGAGAAGTCGATTCAGATATTGAATAGGAAAGAGAAAGTGTTACAGACCAGAACGATCACTCTGGTTAAGGTTTTCGGGCAGTACCACACTTAAGAGGAAGTTATGTGGGAAGTAGAGAGCCTGATGCAAGAAAAATATTCGTACCTATTCGAGAATTAACTTGGTTCTAATTTGGAGGACCAAATTTCTTAAGGTGGGGAGGAATGTAAGACCCGAAAATTCGGTGTCATTTTTAAGAAAATTGTTATTTGTAAACTTGGATTTTATGTAATCTTGATCAAAAATCGAAGAAATAATTTAATTTCGAGTCCAATTGATCAAGATGTAAATTATCAGAATTTATCAGAATTTTTGTCTCGAAAAATGAGCCCAAAAATAGTAGAAAAATATACCAAAAAAGTAAAATCGGACTGATAAATTCATTTACGGACTAAATGAATTTAATAGGAATTTTGGGATATTTTGGGATATTTTAAGATTTTTATTATTATTTTAAGAATAAAATAATAATAAAAAATATATTATATATAAAAAAAATCTGTTAAAAAAAAAACGAATTGGAAACCAAAAAAAAAAAAGGAGAATATCGGGGAGAGAGAAAGAGGAAACCGACGGTTTCGATTTCCTCTCACCGGCGAGCCATCGACGAGGATGAGGGGCCGGCGAGGGTCGGCGAAGGAAGCCCAGCACCGGGCAACTCGCCAGCGGCCACCACGTGCCCCAGATCGCCGCCGGCGAGGAGATCGGAGGAGAGAGAGTCGCGGGGGAGAAAGGGGATTTCGGCCGCCACCGGCGCCGATCGACCCCAGCCCAGGCCAAAAGAATGCTCCCCAGCCCGAGCCCAGCCGATTGGCGGCAGAATCGCGTCGGGAACCAGCCGGCAGTGCCGACAATGGCGAAATGACCACTGAACCGGTTTGGACCGATTCAGTGTGAAAGGGACTGAACCGGTCCGAACCGGTTCAGGAGGAGAGAGAAAGAAGAGAGAGAAAAAAATTTTTTGGGATTTCATCAGACTTCGGGTAAGTTGATACGAGGTCAAATGTGAGTGATTTAATTTTCGATAAATTTATTTAAATTATATTTAATCGAAAATTGGCCCGAAAATGAAAAAATACGAAATTGTGCAGTTCGACGATTAATTCCGAACGGAAGTCCGATCGAACTTCGATTCGCGCACCATCGCACAATATCGGGTAAGTAAAGCTCATTTACGACAATTTATGTGATTAACGCGTAATTAAGATTTAATTTACGCATTTCGGATTAAATTTCAGATTTAGTGAATTATATTAGGAATTTCGAATAAACTGTCGTAAATGATATTCAGGCTATCCAAAGAGCTTGGAACGAAGGCCAATGGGTATTGATAGACTCAATGAGTTGATAAACCCTGATGAAGGGAATTAATACGTGAAAAACGGGATTAATACAGATTAAGGCCTGATTAAAGTATTTAGGCCCATTTAGAGTAAACGGGCCCAATTAAGTGAAATGAACTGTATTAAATGTGTAATACAGTAGGAAACGTATAATTAATCCAGTGAATGGTTAAATGCAGCTCTAGAGTCATATTGAGAGTTGACCGGACTGCGAGATTTGGATAGCACAAAGGAAGAGAAGTCACACTACGTGATCCGAGGTAAGGGATCTATGCGAGCTATTAGAGATAGCTGTACGTATTTTCATCGTCGTTTACAGTCAATTAAATTTTGTATAGAGTATAGATATGAAATTTCTGGATAGTACCCAAATATGGGAAAATTATGAAAATACCCTTAGACTCAGGAATTTTGGAAATGCATAAAGTGCATGCAATCCATGTTTTCTCTGTGAAAAAGAGATTTTGTGAAGCTGAAATGATAGACTGGCTCATGATTTGACTGTATGCAATAACTTGCACGTTTTTCGAAAAAGTCATTTGATTGACAAGTGATTTGATGGGATGTTTCCCTCTCACTTTGTTTTGTACCGTTTTGCATATTGCACTCGATTTTGAGTACCACTGTGGTGGGAAATAGAGCCAGATGTCTATTTTGTGTGTGTGAAATCGTGCTGGAGCTATGATGAGATCTGTGGATTTATCCAGATCCGCTCCCACTTGATTTTGGTATTACATCTGTACAGACAGTGCTGGAGCACTGCTCGCACTGGATTCTGTTGTGATTTGTGATTGAGATCGTGTTGGAGCCCTCGGGGTGAGTAGGAGGCTGTCGCAGCAGGGGCCCAGAAGGGTCGCCAGTGGTAGGCAGGACCTCACACACTGACTTGCTCGCACTAGATCTGAGACGAAAGGCTATGGTTGATAATTTATTTGGTTGGGGTGGTGAGCTGTTGACTCAGGCACCTACAACTATGTGGTAATTGTACTGTGGTTCACGGAGTACGTCGTACCGTGTAGACAACATGGAGTACACTGTACCGTGCAACTATGGGATGTGAGGATTGCGTCTTTGGACTCGGGCATGCTTTGTCATTGCTCTGTTTTGTGATAGTCCTTAGATAGGAGCCGATGGATAGACTAATCCCCTCCTCGGACTCAGAGACACCCTGGCACACCTGATTCGTGATAACTTGTGGGTCTCGGACTTTGGCCAAATGTTCCCTTGGATTTGTGTGGAAATCCCTGCCTAGTCTCATCTGTTTTATTGGTTTCGTTGATGAAACTAATTGTGATTTGATTTCTGTGATGAAACCGTTTGAAATGAGAATATGATTTTAAAGTGAGTTTCAATACTGAACACAAAAAGATTTTACTTTGAATGAGTTTTGATATTCGATTTTTGGCAGTAAATTGCTATGTGTTTTACTATGATGGTTTTGTGAATGCCATGAGTTTTTCGGCATAAACCATGCATCATGAGCATCGTGGATAGTTTGATTATCTACTTGCTTTCATATGTTAATGAGAGTGTTTTGAAAAGTAAATGCATTTATTTTACGAGTTGATAAAACATGCATTATGAGCATCGTAGATAGTGTGGTTATCTACCTGCTTTCATATATTTCTTACTGAGCGTGTTATGCTCATCCCATTATTTTTCCCACCTCTACAGAGCATTTCAGTAGAGTGTATAAGCTGCGTCCGTCCTGCGATCTTTTACACACAGCTATCCAGCAGCATCAACGTATACACACATGTGCTTTTTTGTATCTGAATAATAGTGTACAGTGATGTAGTCATGTTATATGGGGGATGTATATGTTAGGCAATGTAAACGAGTTTCTAATTATGAAATAATAATTTTATGAGCTTCCGCGAATATTAGTGTCTGGGACTAAAACATTGCCTGTTATTCATATATATATATAATATATGAAACTGAGTGAGGGATATTGACTCACAGCCCAACAATTGAAATGTGGTAAGTTCGCGAAAACTTTGTACTGATTTTTGAAAATTTGGGTCGCGACAGTACAGGGCGAGTTCATGCTTTGGACCAGGATACGACAAATCAGTCGTCTGATGTGGTGAAAGGTACCATCCCGATCTTTGATTTAGAAGCATATGTTTTGATTGATCCTGGTGCCAAGCATTCATTCGTATCACCTTCATTTGCTTATAAATTGTGTAAGTATGTAACACTTACCCCTATAAGTAGTAAATTGTTAATAATTACCCCTATAAACACTAGTCAGCTAGTAGAGTATGTAGTTAAGGACTGTAAGTTGAAAGTCGGGGAAAAAGAAATATCTGCCGACCTTATTTTGATGTATATGAGAGACTTCGATGTCATACTAGGAATGGATTGGTTGGCTGCTAATCGTGTTGTGTTAGATTGCTTTTCTAAGATGTTAATGTTTAATACCCCCGAAAGATGTGTTGTAAAATTTCCCTGAAAAGTAATGAAATCAGTGTTTGTTTTAAATGGAGCAATGAATTTTTGCTGATTTTATGATTTATATTTTGAAGGATTTATTGCATATGTGGTTGATACGGACCAGGTACGATCGAATTTAAGAGATATTCCAGTGGTTAGGGAGTTTCCTGATGTCTTTCCAGACGATTTACCAGGATTACCACCAGCCAGAGAGGTGGAGTTTGGGATAGATTTAGTACCTGGTATAGAACCGATTTCGAGACCACCATATAGGATTGCTCCGATTGAGTTGGAGGGGCTGAGGAAGTAGTTACAGGATCTACTTGAGAAGGGGTTTGTGAGACTGAGCTATCACCTTGGGGAGCTCCGGTCTTGTTTGTGAGAAAGAAAGATGGGAGCCTCCAATTGTGTATGGATTACAGATTGTTGAATAAGGCTACCATTAAGAATAAGTATCCTCTTCCACGCATTGACGATTTGTTGGATCAGCTTCGGGGAGCACAAGTCTTTTTTAAGATTGATCTGAGGTCTGGGTATCATCAGCTAAGGATATGGAGGGAGGATGTGCCTAAGATAGCATTTAGGACCCGTTATAGTCATTATGAGTTTTTGGTTATGCCATTCGGGTTGACTAATGCCCCGCAGCATTCATGGCTTTGATGAACTATGTGTTCAAGCCATACTTGGTATTTTGGTATACTCTAGATCCAGGGAGGACCACGAGTAGTACCTAAGGATAGTTCTACAGACCCTCAGAGAGAGACAGTTGTATGCTAAACTCAGTAAGTATTACTTCTGGTTGGAGCAGATTTCTTTTCTGGGCTATGTGGTAGCGAGGGATGGGGTGTCAATGGACCCATCCAAGATAGAGGTAGTTGTTCAGTGGGAGCGACCTAGGACAGTCACAGAGATTCAGAGTTTTTTGGGTTTGGCAGGATACTACAGGAGATTTGTTGAGGGTTTCTCCAGATTAGCTGCTCCGTTGACATGTCTCACACGGAAAGATGTTGAGTTTGTGTGGGATGATGCCTGTGAGAGGAGTTTTCAGGAGCTGAAGCGTCGGTTGACCACTGCTCCGGTTCTTACCATACCTACTAGCTCAGGAGGTTTTTTGGTATATACAGATGTATCGCATCAGGGACTAGGCTGTGTATTGATGCAGGATGGGAGGGTAGTTGCCTATGGATCTCGACAGCTAAAAGATCACGAGAGGAACTATTCGACCCATGATTTGGAGTTGGCGGCCATAGTGTTTGCACTGAAGATATGGCGCTATTACTTATATAGTGAGTAGTTTCAGATTTTTACAGACCATAAGAGTCTGAAGTATTTATTCTCGCAGAAGGACCTGAACATGAGACAGAGGAGATGGCTTGAGCTCTTGAAGGATTATGATTACGAGATATTATACCACCCGGGTAAGGCTAATGTGGTTGCTGATACTTTGAGCAGGAAAAACCTAGGGTTGGTATCATTTTTGATGGTTCGAGAATTTACCTGCTAGAGCAATTCGCGAGCCTCAGTTTGGACATAGCACCCTCTGAGATTGACAGAGTTGAGATCATTGTGAGCCTAAGGTTAGAGCCGGAGTTGATTGATCGTATCCGGTAGGCTCAGTAGAGTGATCAGGGATGTATTCAGTTGATGAGTTAGGTACAGGTAGGTACAGATATCGATTTTGCATTGAGTACTAATGGTTTACTGAGGTTCCGCGGTAGGATATGTGTTCCCGAGGATCCTGAGATCAGGAGGATAATTTTATCAAAGGCTCACTCAACGAGATATACAGTACATCTGGGGAGTACGAAGATGTATAAGAATCTCTAGAGAGCTTATTGGTCATCTGGGATGAAGAGAGACATAGTAGAGTATGTTGAGAGATGTCTCGTCTGTCAACAGGTAAAGGTAGAGCATCAGAAGCCTGTAGGATTATTGCAGCCTCTACTGATATCGACATGGAAGTGGGAGCATGTCACCATGGATTTTGTGATGGGATTATCGAGGACCCGTAGAGGTCACGATGCCATCTGGGTAATTGTGGATAGACTGACGATGTCCGTTCATTTCTTAGCTATGAGAGCTACAGATGCTCTGAGTACATTGGTGAACTTATATGTTCGAGAGATTGTAAGGCTACATGGCGTTCCAGTGAGCATTATTTCTGATAGGGATGCCTGCTTCACTTCCCATTTTTGGGAACACTTTTAGGAAGCGTTGGGGACCTAATTGAGATTTAGCACCGCTTTCCAACCTCAGACAGATGGTCAGTCAAAGAGGACTATATAGAATCTGGAGGATATGTAGAGAGCGTGTGTGCTGGATTTTGGAGGCTCTTGGGATGATCATTTGCCATTAGCCAAGTTCACCTACAATAACAGTTATCACTCGAATATCGGGATGGCATCGTATGAGGTACTGTATGGTCGCAGATGCCATTCCCCTATTGGATGGGAAGAGATTGGTGACAGACTGTTATTTGCTCCTGACTTGATGTAGCAGGCCTCTGAGGATGTCAGATTGATATGCCATAGATTGCGGATAGCTCAGAGTCGACAGAAGAGCTACGCTAACAGGAGACGCAGACCACTAGAGTTTGTAAAGGGTAAGTTGGTGTTTTTGAGAGTTTCTCCTTCCAAGGGTATCATGAGGTTCGGTAAGAAAGGTAAACTGAGCCCTCGTTTTATTGGACCCTTTGAGATTTTGGAGTGAGTGGGAGATAAGGCTTATAGATTGGCATTGCCACCAGAGTTGGTAGGTGTACACAGTGTCTTCCACGTTTCTATGCTCCGAAAGTACCATCCGGATCCGTCACATGTGATTCACTATGAGCCGTTAGAGCTCAGTGACAGTATGACATATATTGAGAGACCGATTCGGATTTTGGATAGGAAGGAGAAGGTATTGCGATCCAAGACGATCTCCCTGGTGAAGGTTCAGTGGCAGTATCACACTCCGGAGGAAGCTACCTGGGAGCTAGAGAGCATGATACAGGAGAAGTACCTGGAGTTGTTTACCGACTGATTTAGTTCTAATTTGGAGGACCAAATTCTTTTAGTGGGGGAGATTGTGAGATCCACATCTTTTGTATGATATTCCTTATAATTTCCATATTGTATGACATTATTATATGTTAATGGATTCATAAGATGGTTGATTCGGAATTGATAAATATGGATGAAAAGAAATAACGTACGTAAAATCGAATAAGGAATTTAATCGAGTTGACTGGAAATAAGGAATTTAAAATAGGGAAAAGATTGTGGATTTATGAAAGAAAGTCGATTCAATCTAGTCCCGAACACGTGCAAGGGTAATGTAACGACCCTTGACTTTTGAAGATCGGGGGATTTTTTTTTTGAAACTTCGACTTGCAACTTAATCCTTTATTCACTTAGGCTGTATTCCTGTTCAGTATCAATCCTTAAAAATATTCCATTTCATTTATTCTTATACAAGTTTCATCCCAACACATTACTTTCAATAGATGTCTGTGCATATAAATGGTCTCGTAAAGAGATAAGAATGTATACCTCACGCATGTACAAAGATAGTCTGGGGAAGCTCATATCCACCAGCTTACGTCGTCTACTATAATTTACTGCAAAGATCTGAGAGGTAGAGGGGTGAGCTTTTGGGAAAAAGCCCAGTAAGAAGATGTATTTAAAAACGGTCCTAGTAATTCAAATATGTCAAAAACATAATAGTACGTAAAATGATTACTTTCTGAAATTAATATAAAGGACATTCAAGGATTAAGGAAAAATCGAAAACATTGAGATTCAAAACGTAATTCTCTAAGTACGTGAACTTTACAGATATTGTGTAAACTTTTCGTATAATCAAAATTCTAAAACAGGAATATATGTCAAATCACATAATATAAAATCATATTATGAAAACAGAGTTTAATTTTCAAATAGAGACTACATCGGCCCATATAATTATCATGTGGCAAATAACCAAGTCATCCTTCATCGAGGGAATTCAGAACCTATGACCATGGTAAGGCTGTAGACGAAATCAAGGTCGTACAGCATTTAGAACCCAAAGGTGAAATTTAGGCGCCACGAGGGCGGAATATAGGCGCCATGAGGGCGAAATACAGGCACCACGAAGGAGAAATACAAGTGCCACAAGGGCGAAATATAGGTGCCATGAGGGCAGAATATAGGCGCCACGAGGGCGAAATACAAGCGCCACGAGGGTGAAATATAGGCGCCACGAAGGCGGAATACAGGCGCCACGAGGGTGGAATACAGGCGTTACGAGGGCGGAATACAGGCGCCACGAGGGCGAAATACAGGCGCCCCGAGGGCGGAATACAGGCGCCACGAGGGCGAAATACAGGTGCTACGAGGGTGAAATACAGGCGCCACGAGGGCAGAATACAGGCGCCACGAGGGTGAAATACAGGCTCCACGAGGGAGGAATACAGATGCCACGAGGGCGGAATACAGGCGCCATGAGGGCGAAATACACATGCTTTAGCACACAACATAAATGGCCTTTAGTCTCAAAACATACTATAGTTTTCATATGCGAAAACATCGAAATAAAATCATCTTATTCGAAAGATCATTTTAGAAGACATGCTCTTATTTAGAAGTCAAATTCAAATATATGCAATTATTCAAAAACACAAATACAGAGAGCATATTCTTGATCAGAAATATAAATTTAGAAACATTCATGAAAATCATACTTCATGTCTTTGTAAGCTTTCCTTAAAACATGGCTCAGAAAGTAACTATTACTGTTCTAAATTATATCCCATTTCCTCGATCTATCGAAAATCTTGAATTTGAGTGCTGACGCCTCCTAGTATCTCCCTTAAATCCTTCTACGATTCTCCTCGGTGTCTGTTCGTAATCCTTGATTACTTCGACTTAGCGAGTCGACGAGCTCGGCCCTTTTGACTTATTTCCATCGAAAATTTCGATCACCTTTCCCTCGGGTTTTCTCGATTTCCTCGATGCCTCTTATTCTATTTTCCATGTGGTTATATATATATATATCCAAAAATAACCCCCTCTATTTTTTTTTACTGTTCCTCATCTCTTTTTTTTTTTTTTAATTTCCTTCTCTTCCCACCAAAGCCAATTTGTTCTTTGTTGTTTTTTTTTCTTCGTCTTTTTTCAGTGTCACCGAGGATCCTGTTCACCATCACTGATCATCAGTCGATGTAGCCACTTTTCCTTTAGTTTACCTTCGATCATCATCGACATCATATTACCCGCTCCACCATTCTGCTCCGTCTCTACCCGAGGTCTGGCATCCACCTTTCATACCTGCTCTTACCCGACGCCAGCTTCCACTACTCAGTATTTTCTTCATCATAGCCTCGGGTTGCTACTCTTGCCAGCTTCCCTAACTACTATTCACATTCCTGTCATCATCTCGGCATGTCCTCTTCTTCACTATTTCACCACCTTGTCAGCATGTGCCCCCCCTGTTCACCTCTGTTTTTGGCTCCCCACAATCAGTCGAGAGCCATCGTTGCTGCTGCCTTGCTCGGTTCTATTGTTCATAACTCAACCGAGCCTCGGTTCTTGCCAGAGGCCTAGTTTTTCAACAACTCCTTCACTCAAGTTTTTGTATACAAGTCAGCATTAAGCAACCATATTTAATTGGTTTCAAGACTACCCATATAAATCCTTGAACAGCCCCGGTACCACCCTGCTTCAATGCTTCGTCGGCTGCTTTTTTTTTTTCTCTTCCCTCTGTTTACGGGTGCCTAAACAGCACCAAATTTCCTAAACCTTAGCCCCTGTACATACTACCCCATTGGCATCGAAGACCCCTGCTTTCGATGCCTTACTATCTCGTGCGACAGCGCCTTGGCTACCTTGATCAATTGCTGCACCTGTGAACTATGGCCTCTGTTTCTTCATTCACCGAAGGCTGCAACAAGGTTTACCTCACGTCTCTACCTTCCTAATTTTGCTCTCATTTCACCTCTATCTTTTCCCTTGATTAGCTCCTATATTTCAGTTCACTCACCCTCATTCCTCGACTGTTCGTTTTCTCATCTGTTTCCCTTGAAATTTTAAGAAACAAAATGGGGCAGCAATGGCTTCCCTTACTTTCTTGATCTCTCTCCCTCCCGTTTCAGTTTTTTTTCTTTTTTTTTTCTGCCGATCGCTTCTTTTAGTTTTTAGCTAACCCCCACTCACATTCAGTCTGCCCATGCACTGCAGTCCCTACAACAGACTGCTATAGTTCCAACTATGCCTAACTTGGTGCTGTGCTGCAGTATTATTTCCCGCTCCAGTTTCCTTCTTACACTTTCTTTCTCAGTCAGGCCTCAACAACCCCACTTTCTATTCTTTTCGGTTGATTTAGACCCATCACTGCCAGTCTCATAAATTTTATTACACCCTTCAGTCTAACTCTCCATCTTTACAGTAGGCATAAGTCCAATGGCAAAATAAATATATATAAACCTATATATTTCTCCTGAGCGCCTCCCTCAATTGTCACTTCTTAGACTGCTAAAACCTTCCCCATCCATTTCCCTTTTATATCATTTATTCCTATCATATTTTATTTTGCTTCATAGCTCTCGGTCCGTGCCTATGTATGTATATATTTACACTTATATATGTAATATATATATATATAAATATCTATACATCAATAATTATACACGTGTACTTTTATTCCCACGTATATACATACAAATATGTGTATAGTTGTATACTTTGTACATATATATATATATATATATATATATATATATATATATATATATATCTATACATCAATTTTGAGGAATAATTGAAATATTACATGCATACGTAGATATGTATGTCTATGTATTTGATCAAATTCTCTGGTTGTCTAATGTTTTTATTCAAATTAATTAACCCATATTCACACGTTTAACTTCAATTGTCTAAATTATTACTTATAGACAACTCCAAGTGCATTGAAAATTTTTGGTATTTACAGGTAAAATGGTCAAAAGACCAAAATTCGGTATAAATTTGACAAGTAATTTTCATTTAAAATATAGAATTTGCGAAATCTGGATCAATATCGAGGAAAATATTTAATTTCGAGTCCAATTGATCTAAATATAAATTTATGGGAATTAATCGAGATTTTTAATTCGAAAAATTATCTCGAAAATAATCGAAAAATATATCGAAAAAGATGAAAATAGACTGAGAAATCCATTTACTGATTAAATGGATAAATTAATAATTTTTAAGATATTTTTAGAGATATTTGGGCATTTTTAATATATTTAATTGATTAAAATAATAATAAATTAATTAATTAAAAAAATGGAAATCAGAAAATCTGGAATCGAGGAAAGAGAAAATGAAAAAGGGAAACCGAAGCCGACCCGCTAAAACCCGATAGGAACCCGAACCCCCCGACGAGTCATCGGCGTGTGACGAGCCGAGCCAACGGTCAAAAAAGGTAGAGCGAAGTCCGACGGTTCCTACGGTACCGGTAACGCGTGCCGACGGCCCCTATTTCAGGCGAATCGACGAACGAAAAATCGTGGGTGAAATCGTGTTGGTCCCGACGAACGGCGGCGTCCCAGCTCTGATTCGACCCAGCCGAACGATCCCCTGGTTGAGGCGATTCTTTTGAGCCCAGTAGCGGCCGAAGAGACGACCGGGATTGTCGGCGACAGCAAACGGGCCCAAACGACACTGTAGCCGAGAAGGAAGAAAAAGAAAAAAAGAAAAAGAAAAAGAAAAAGAAAAAAGAAAGAAAAGGGAAAAAGGGAAGAAAGTGTACCCGGGGATGACTCGAAATTTGGATATGTGATCGAGGGTCGGGATTGACCTGCGGATAAATCCCGAGAATTCAATTTAATATTATTTTAGTGAAAAATGACCCGAATTTAAATAATTATGCAGTGTTACTACAGAGCCCAAACGAGAGCCGATTTAGCTTCGATTTTTGTATCCCGCATCATATTGGGTAAGTACATTTTAATTACGATAATATGAGTCCTTAAATGCAGAGTTAAGATTATTTTACGGATTTTACGGATTAATTCTACATAAAAGGAATTTTATTCGAAATTTCAAAGTAATTATCGTAAATAGTATCCGGGCTATCCGATGAGTTTGGAACGAAGTCCGATGATTATTGATAAATCAAATGAGCCCAGTATACCCGAAGAAGGGATTTTAAAAGTGAAAACGGGTTGAAAAAGGGGTCGAGGCCCATTAAAGTGCAATCGGGCCCAATAGAGTAAAACGGGCCCAAAGCTTTAGATTCGATTAGTAAGAGTGAAATACTGATCAGTATATTTAAACTAAACCCATATGTGGTTATATGTAGCTCTGTCGACGAGCAAATTGGACTAAGAGACCTGGTACGGTCGAGTCGGGATAAGCTCATGCGTGATTCCAGGTAAGGGAATTTTATGAGCACTTAGAGGTAGCTGTACGTAGTTTCGAGAGGATTTACATTATGTTAAATTCATTAGGCTACTTGAAAACAGAATAATAATTTTTGCCCCCAGTTAGGAAAATTTCAAAAAGGGTAGTAAGGCTATGAAATTGCATGAAATTCATGATTTTAATAATTTCATGATGATATTGCTTTAATTCAAGCAATTTATGGATAGGTTGGCTATTATTTTCATGTTTTAAGTGAAAAGGCACAGGTTAGGTGCCAATTGATATTTATTTAACATGTTTTGATAAAATTGAGCCACCTATCAGTGTTATATGAGTTGTAATCGTGCTTGAGCATTGCTCGCACTGGATTTTATATTTTAACTCATACATAGAGTGCTGGAGCCTTGCTCGTACTATTTTACAAATTTAATTCATATGACTACCGTACTGGAGTATTTCTCGTACAAGGTTTTCATTGAGTTTTTATACATATCCGTACTAGAGTAATACTCGTACGTGGATTTGAATTGAATTTATAATCAGTTTAAGTTGTACTGGAGCGCTGCTCGTACGCAGATTTCATTGATTTCTATGAACTGTGCTAGAGCTTCGCTCGCACGAGGTTTTCAGATATCATGAATATGCATGGAGCCGTGCTAGAGCTTCGCTCGTACAGGGATTTATATGACATGCATATAGTCGTGTTGGAGCCTCCTGTAGATAGTGTGTCACAGTGAGATGATATGCTCACACGTGCATACTGAGACATACTTGACATGGGTGGATAAGACCTATTACAGGTGCCTCTGATTGAGCTTGGGTTCACGGAGTACGTTGTACCGTGTATGTCACGCGGAGTATGCTGTACCGTGGGGATTGTTGGAGTGGAGTGGCATTAGCCACGAGACAGCAAGTCTTACCCTCGTAATCCTGATATTATGCTGTTCTGATGGGTAGGACCGACCTACCTCCCGTTTCAGGTGTGACACCCCACACACTAGGATCCGTGTGCCAGAGATCACGAGATTATGGCCATAGTCCTGGATATTACCGATATAGTCGCTTACATGTCTCACATGATATAACTATTGGTCTTGATAGACCAAAGTAGACCCGAGGGAGGGGTCAGGCTCCGATTTTATTATGATTTCAATTGAGTTTTGATTGTTCCCATGGAGGGATTTTATGAAAACTTTCATGATTTGTAACCTTGTGAGAATGGTGATTTTATAACGAAAATTTTAAGATAAATTATTTTATTGAAATGGATTTAATTCCTTGAGTGTATTATATTTAACCCAAATGGGGTGTTTTAAAAAGTATTGCTTTATTTGAGCATGAGAGGTTTTCACATGAGAATCATTCCATGTTTTATATGCTAATTTCCTATTTTAGAACAGATGATATTATATATATATATGGCATATCAGCATGTAGATAGTATAGCTATCTACTCGTTTGTATTATTGCCTTACTGAGCATGTGGAGCTCACCCTTTCATTTTCCACCCACTTTTAGTGTTTCCACCATAGAGATAGCGGGTGTAGAGAGTAGACGACATAGCTGATATCTGTGATTCCCATCGACTGTCAGGTATACACCACGCACAGAATTTTGTATTAGTATTCTTACAGTATAGTATTGTATATGAAAGAATATTTGGGGATGTAAATATAGAATCATATAATGTATAAACATATCGACCACTCTATTATAATATGATTGATGTAATTATATATATATGTACGTGTGATATTTTAATGGTTGAAAAGGGTATATCGATATTGATTCATAGCTCGACCTGTTAAGAGGAATATGTCACGAGGAGGTAAGAAAGATTTTCCAAAAGCGAAAAATTTATACTGATTTTTGGTAGTATTGGGTCATGACAAGCATTACTTCTTATAGAGATTCCCGATTCACTTCGAGGTTTTAGACTTGTTTTCAGTAAACCATGGGATCTCGATTGAATTTGAGCACCGCCTATCATCCTCAGACAGACGGTCAGTCCGAGCAGACTAGTCAGACCTTAGAGGATATGTTAAGGGCGTGTGCACTAGATTTTCAGGGCTCATGGGATGATCATTTGCCTCTCACTGAATTTGCATTTAATAACAGTTATCATGGTAGCATTGGTATGGCTCCTTATGAAGCTCTATATGGTAGGGGATGTAGGTCCCCAATTGTATGGGAAGAAGTGGGTGACAGGAAAATACTTCTTCCGAACTAGTCGAACAAGCAACTAAAGGTGTTCAATTAATTTGTGATAGATTGAGGACAACATAGAGTAGAAAAAAGAGTTATACAAATGTGTGAAGACGTCCTTTGGAATTTCAAGTTGGGGACTCTATATTTGTAAAGGTGTCTTCGATGAAGGGTGTCACATGTTTTGGGAAGAAAGGGAAGCTCAGTCCTCGCTTCATTGGTCCATTTGAAATATTGGAGAAATTGAGAGACGTTACTTACCGACTGGCACTACCCCCACAGTTGTCGGGTATACATGACGTCTTTCACGTTTCCATGTTGAGGAAGTATTATCCGGACCCTTCTCATGTCATAGAGTACAAACCATTGGAGATTCATGAAGACATGAGTTATATTGAACAATCGATCCGGATCCTCGACAGAACAGAGAAGGTACTTTGGTCTAAGATAATTCCACTGATAAAGGTTCTCTGGCGACACCACTCGATAGAAGAAGCTACATGAGAGCTAGAGAGCCACATGAGAGAAAGGTACCCGCAGTTATTTGATGAACCAACTTGAATTCAGAGGATCGAATTCCTAAAAGGTGGGGAGAAATTTGAAACCAAAATTTTCTCACTTTATTTCTTATTTGGAAAACTAAGAAGTAATTGAGAACTCAGAATAATGTTGTGCAGACCCGAAACCACTGAAGCACTCGGGTTAGCGGCGTGGAGCCCGTTGGCACAAAAATCGAGATAAGACCTTAAGCCCAAGAATTTCTTAAGAATTTAATATATGGTCATGAAATGATGTTTAGAAATGAAAACTAAGGCATTGGAAGTGAAAAAGTTAGTAAGGTTCGGATTTTGCACTAAACCGAGCAAATGGGCTCAAAAATAGAAATAAATTCGGATTAAATTCTAGAAATTCTTGAAAATTATTCCGAGACCATAGAAAATTAATATAAGGTGAAATTTACTTGATAAATCAAAATCAAGTGGAAATATGGAGGTTCTGGGAATCAAATTAATTTTGAAGATAAATCGAAAACTTTAAGCCATTGTGCTTGGTATTGACCAAATCGCGTAAAATGGGCTCAATCGGGAAATTGTTCTTAAACAAGTGACCCCCAAATTTTTTTGAAACATACTAGAGACATATTATAACACTTGATAAGTGGATATTTGGAGAAAATTGGACCAAAATGATTTTTTTGGAATTTTCCAAAACAACACAAAAATTTGTCCTACTTCCCATTGCCGACCAACTCTCACATTTTGTCAAATTTGGAGACTTTAGGGTAATCAATTTGACCCCAATTTCCCAGTTTGAAATTATACTTCTTAAGCTTTCATGAGGCATAAAAATGAACCCAACTGGACTTTCCAACCGAAAGAAATCACTCCCCAAAGCTTGCCGCAAGCGTCCTTCCTTTCCTCTCAGTGCGCAATTTTTTCGGTGGCCTTCTGGCTTGTTTCAGGAGATGGTCAAGAAGGATAAAATATTCCTCTTCTATTAATCTATAACATATGAAAAATTCAGCAACAAAAGAAGTTCATTTTCTAGGTGAAAAACTCAAAAGAAAAATAGTGTACAGATTTGCCCTGTTTTTGGTAAGTGAAGAACTTGGAATATTTGATTCTTTGGGTGGGTTTTCTAGTAGTTTTTGATGATTATATACATGTTAAATTTCAGTTGAGAATCAATTTGGTGAAATAAATACGTGGTCAACCTTGGTCAAACCCGATTGAATTTGGGAAGGTTTTTAGTTAAGTTGAATTGGATGATTCAATTTATATGAATGATTTGAGGTCTGGAAAGCACGGTGTTGATGTGTTTGTGGTGAAATTTGGATGGATCTAAGGTTGTTAATGGTTAAATTTATACCAAGAAAGCTTGGTTTATGACTTAACTCAGTGTAAAACCGAAAAATGAAAGAATTGAAAAATTGGCCAAGTGACCAGGAAGGTTTATGAACTTGAATGAATCATAAGGTTAATGAAGTAATGAAATGAGAAATTAGAATAATGAAATTTGCCAAAACGGTAAAAAAATCGGTAAAATTGAGAAAACCGAAAAAGTTGATCGAAAAGTCAAAATTGGTTAAACTTTGAGAAGATAAATCAAAATTGAGTATGTTAAAATGAAATTGAGTAATATTTGATGATTTGGTTTTGTTTTGGGCAGCTCAAGAATTTAACACGCAAATCGAGGTAATCTCGAGACCCAATAATTTTATGCTGCCCTATGATCTATGAGGTAAGGGATGTAATTTAAAGTAGTATTGGTATTCAAATACCTTACTTCAGCCTATAAATGTGTTGAGCATACTCATTTTTATGAAAAATATTTTCGAATCCAGAAAAGTTACTATGCACTAAAAAATCGAGAAACCCGAAAGAAAAATCCTATTT
Organism: Firmiana major; assembly: GCA_033439115.1. Taxonomy (NCBI): domain Eukaryota; kingdom Viridiplantae; phylum Streptophyta; class Magnoliopsida; order Malvales; family Malvaceae; genus Firmiana; species Firmiana major. Next base: position 39,770,381 of record CM065909.1, read on the forward strand.
TTTTAGCTATTCAAAATGTGCTTTTGATATCTGTGTAATTTTTTTAAAATGAAAATTGGTATGTAAAAATTATAAATATTATTTCTACAAGTTTACGGGTGTATGTACCTGAGAAGTTATTAAGAATATTATTTCTACGAGGTTACGGGTGTACGAACCCGTGATATGATTAAAAATATTATTTCTACGAGTTTATGGTGTACGGACCGGAGAAATGATTTAAAATAAATGTTTTGAGACTGAGGCTATATGTAAGCTATGCGATCTATCATAAATTGCCCGTCTGGGATCTGGACCGTCGTGGAACATGCCTCATACCACATAGTGTACGTTTAGTCCCTTGTGGTGCATGTTGAACTGGGTCCGATATTTGTACCACTCGATGCGTTGTTTCCGCCACTCTCCGTTATGGGATATATATGTTTAGTGGCGAGGGGTTCTGTAAGACCCTGATCCAGTCTACAATCCCTTACTGTGGCCATCGGTGCTCTGTATAAGTGAATTATTTATGCAAATTTCCAATGTGAAATGCATACATGATTATGACTTTTGTCGCTATGAAAATCTGCCTAGTCTCCACGAAATGACTCAGTATTATTTGAAAGAAAGAGTACTAAGTTTCGTGATTTACATATTATGTACTCTAACTTGATTTGCTCTTTAAATGAGCTACGTGATATATGCTATGCGAAATGAATTCCTACGGGATATTTGTTACATGATTTACATGCTACGTGATTTATAATATGCATGATTTACAAATTACATGCTATTAGTCATGATATCACAAGTGTTTGACTTGACTTTCGAAACTAAATATGTTTCGGTTAATATTCACGTGCATGATATTTTATAAAGCTTATATCACAATATTTTGCATTTACATGTTTTAATGCCTAAGACTGCTTTCAATGCATGTCTTACTGGGCTTGAAGAGCTGACCCCTTTATTTTTACCTCACAGATTATCTTAAGAAAACTATCACCGCTACCTGTCATACAATAGTCGTGGACAGGCGGACTCAGCCCTTTCCAGACTATCCTCAGTACTAGCAAGGTATATTTTGACTTTATTTACCAGACTTCTTGTAAAGCATAAACAATGTTGTAATAATATTTTGGGATGTAAAATAAGAAATATCAATGTAACTAAAGTTGTAGTAACGCAGTTTAAACCATACTGTATTTTTTGGATATGTAAAGTGTGAGAATGAGAATAGATGTACTAATAAGTAGAGGAAAGAAATTGAAATCAACTGGTTGCGATTATAAACTACGATTTGTACATTAACGAAAGATTAAGGAATCGGCACTGATAGGAATACAACTTAAGTAAAGGATATTTATTAAAAAAAAATTTTAGCTCGTTTTTTCGCGTTTCTGGGGCATCACAATTCACGCTTAACACTAAAAAATATTCAATTCTTATGATTCATTTATCGTGTAAGTTGTTTGTACATCGTAGAAATCATAAGATTACATAGAAATTCACGGGCCTTACAATATAAATATTTAATTCGATTTCACAAAATAGATGCTTTATGATACTAATGAAAAATTAAAAGGCTCGATTAGAATAGTTACTAGCTACTAAAAATTACCACTCTTATGCCTTGATTCTCATGCGAAGACGTCTTAGTCAACATACAATCAAAGTCAACCTTTATCTGTAAAAGTTAAATCACAATTTTTAATCGTTTTGACCAACCAATTTCACATTTTGACTTAACTTTAGTTAATTTCTTAGTCACTTTTCTTAGTCAAAGACTATTTGATTTTTTGGTCAAAATCAACCCTTAGTCAAAGTCAAACCCTAAAATTTTGACCCAATTAAACTCTAAGTTGACTTTTACTAAAGGCTTATCTTGACCATGTCTTCATCATTAGTGTCACGCCCTACCCCCACATGCGACCTACCTTATTCACCACAAATTTTTTGCATTTCACTTTCCTCTTCTTCTATCATCTCTCACATCAAACGTTAGGCTGTGATTCGATATTAGTCATCCGTTCACACTCATTTACACATGTATAGAATTTAATATTCTTTTCTATAATATAAACTCTTGTACGTTAATACATTTATTTGTACATATACATCCCAACCGTACTTTAATTTACAAAGCTGTGCTTATACAATGTTCAGTACAAAATATCAAGAGTGTATACCTCTCACAAGATGGATCTGCAGCGGATATCAGGGAATATCAGTCCTCAGCCGTGTCCATCTACTGTGGATACTCTAAAAAGGGGAAATAATAAGGGGGTGAGCTCGCAGCTCAGTCAAGAAATCATGCAAGCAAGTAGATAACCGCACTACCTACAAATTACAATGCTTATGCCTCGAAATCGTTTCCTTACCCTATCTGTGTCAGACCCGAGTTTTTGATTTACGTATGTAGCTTGTACCTTATGATTCCTATGTGTACGAACTTTATATTTCATAGTTGAATCATAAGAAGAGTATTTACTATCGTGCAATCGATTTATTGAGAATTAAAAATGCATGTAAGCTACATAACAGCAAGATAAGGGTTAAAGTGATTTTCGAGCAAGTACAGGGGTAAGACGGTCAAATGACCAAAATTCGATATAAATTCGATGAGGAAATTTCATTAAAAATATGAAATCGAGAGATCTTGATCAATAACGAGGAAAATATTGAATTTCGAGTCCAATTGATCGAGATATGAATTTAATTAATATTTTTGGAATTTTTATCTCGAAAAACGAGCCCAAAAATAGTGAAAACATATACCGGAAAGGTAAAATCGGACTGATAAATTCATTTACGGATTAAATGAATTTAATTGGAATTTTTGAGAATTTTTGGCATATTTTTGGGATTTTTATTATTATTTTAATGAATAAAACAATAATAAAAATTCTTTATAAAAAAAAAAACAGAAATCTGAAAACAGAAAGCTGAAGAAACGAAACCCGCACGAAACCGACGCAAAACCGAGGGAAGAAGAGCTTGCCGGACCAGTCACCTCCGGCGATCAGCGGCCAGGCACGAGACCGGAAAAGGAAAGCCGGCACCGTGCGACCTCCCAGCCACCAGGACGCGGGCCACCGGCGCCGGAATCAGGCGAATCGAAGGGAGAAAGCCACGGAGGAAAAACGGGCATTCGGCGGCCACCGGCGGGAGTTGGCTCCGATCGAGGCCAACCGAGAGGTCCCTTGTCCAATACGCGTCGAACGGCGGCAACGGCACACCGGGAACCGACCGGACGACGCCGGCACGACTAAAAAGGTACTGAACCGGTCGGCGGTTCAGTGGAAAGTGACTGTGCTGAATCGGACCGGACCGGTTCAGCCAAGGAGAAAAGGGGAAAAAGAGGAAAAAAAGAAAGAAAAAGGAAAAGAAAAATTTTTGGGATTTCACCGGACTTCGGGTAAGTCGATACGAGGTCAAAAGTGACCAATTTAATTTCTGATAAATTTATTTAAATTATATTTAATCAGAAATTGACCCGGAGTTAAATATACGAAATTGTGCAGTTCGACGATTAATTTCGAACGGAAGCCCGATCGAACTCTGATTCACGCACCATCGTACAATCTCGGGTAAGTAAAGCTCATTTACGACAATTTATGTGATTTATGTGTATTTAAGATTTAATTTACGCATTTCGGATTAAATTTTGGATTTAGTGAATTATATTCAAAAAATTGAATAAAATGTCGTAAATGATATACGGGCTATCCAAAGAGCTTGGAATAAAGCCCAATGGGTATTGATAGGCCCAATGAGTCGATAGACCTTGATGAATGGGCTTAATACGGATTAAGGCCCGATTAACGTGATTAAGGCCCATTAAGCGTAAAAGGGCCAATTTAAGTGAAATAAACTGTATTAAATGTGTAATACAGTAAGAAAAGTGTAATTAACTCAGTGAATGATTAAATGCAGTTCCAGAGTCATATTGAGAGTTGACCGGACTGCGAGATTAGACAGCACAGAGGAAGAGAGGTCACACGACATGATCCGAGGTAGGGGACTCTTGCAAGTAGCTAGAGATATCTGTGCATATTTTCATTGGATTTTACATTCACTGAAATTGTTTGAGGGTCAGAGAAAATCTATAATAATTATAGGGACCCGATATGGGTAAATTACAATTTTGCCCCTAGTTAGGCAAAAAGTGAAATTTTGGGAAAAGTGGTAAAAAGCATGGAAATGATGTTTTGAGTGGTTTTTACTGCTGTGTAGCAGAAGAGTAGGTGGATGGGATAATGTTTTGAGGTCTATGTAAATTAAGCACACTTTATAGTGCTGATTTTAGTGATTTTTAACATCCCTATTTTTAAAGAGCCATCTACCGAATTATGTGGAAACAATCGTGCTAGAGCATAACTCGCACTTGATTTCAGATGTTTTTCACATACATTAGTGCTGGAGGTTGACTCGCACTACATTTATTTGACATGCATATACAGTGTTTTGAGGCGGAGTGTTGACTGTATGTCACACTCAAGACGCGCACTGTAGTTTTTCGTGATATACATACATGTTAGAAAACCGTGACGATTTCCTCCGTGTAGACTGAGTGTCACATTGTTGAGATGTTCTCACGTGAATTTAGAGACGTGGCATTTATTCCATAGTATGAGGGCTAAGACCTATGGCAGGCACCCCACTATGATGTATTTCCATGGTATGAGCGGCTAAGACCTATGGCAGGCACCCCGACCATGATGTATGGGTCCACGAGTGTACGATGTACCGTGCATGTGGCATGGAGTACCTTGTACCGTGTTTTGTGTTGTGGAGTTGTGGAGGAGAGTTGTTGATAGCTGACGGTTGTGATGGACTGACCCCCCTCCCGTTACAGTAGTGATAACCCGCACACCGAGTACTGTGTTGCCTGGGATTTCACCACATGTTAGGATATGTACATAGTCCGGAGATACTCTCTAACAGTAAGATCCTTAAGCCCAACATCCTTAAGCCAGAATAGGCGGGGAGGCTCTGTTCGACGGGGAAGCTCTCTTACATAGTCTAGAGAGATTGCATTTAGCCACTGAGTCTCGCAAGGTATATCACATGTATTTTATGATACGGGTAGACCTAAGGGATGGGTCGAAACCCAGTTTATTTGTGTTGTGATGAGAAATGCCATATTTACTGTGTTTTGAATGTAAATGGCATATTTTATATAAAGGCATTCTTAAATGATTTAATATGCGCTGTTTTGCATGAATGCCTCTGATTGATAAACCAGCATGTGTTTAGTACATGGGATTTTAAATCTGTACTATATTATATATATTTTAAACATGCTTTTGAAATGAGAGAAGGAAAGGCAAAGCACTATTTTCAAGTAGATAGTATGGATGTCTACTTGCTTGCCTGATTTCCTTACTGAGCGCGTTGATAGCTCATCCCATTCATTTTCCCCCTATCTCTACAGATTCTCATCAGTAGATCGAGTCGGCCAGGGTATTGCATTCCTTTGATCTGCTGCCACTCCCCATCTAGCGAAAGGTATACATACGCGTACTCTTTTGTATCTGAACAATGTATAAACACAGTGATGTACACGTTTTAATATGGGGGATGTAATGATGTAATTAAGAATACGAATTTACTTATGATATAAATGTCATGTATGTATGATACGAAAAAGAATGGTAAGGTATGTATGGATGAGGAGACTAATGCCTATTCACAGCCCAACTGTTAAGGAGATAAAGGTAAGTAAAAAGCGAAAAATTTATTGTAGTTTTTGGTAAAGTCGCGTGTGGGAGGAGGGCGTGACAATCTGTATCTATAACATGCATCTCTCTCAAATCTTTATGCAATATATATATATATAGATACAAAACATCAGTTATAAAACTAGTAATATGCTGGTTTAACAACCTCAGCATTATATGCATAAATACTGTATTTCTCATGTCATTTCATATAAATCACATTTATCATGCCATGCATTTAAATCAAAATCATATGACATTCATCATGTTTAAAAACATGGAAAACTGGGCCTCACCCATCCCTCGGGTTACCTTTTTCACAATTCATAAACTCACATGTTTATATCATAAAATCATGTGGTAATTCACTCAAGAAATTAAATTAGTAAGAAAGGAGATAGGCGACTACATGTTCCGAGTGTATGATCATAACTCATTTTTCATGATCCCAGGTAACACAGTACTCGGTGTGCGAGGTCTCACAATTACTGTAATGGGAGGTGGCTCAAATCCTAACTGTCAGCTCATAATTTATTCTCATTGTGTACTCACGGTACAACGTACTCCATATGACATACACGGTACACAGTACTCCATGGACCCTATCTCAAGGTAGGATGCTCGCTATGAGTCTTAGTCCTCACACCTTAGATATGCCTCGTAGTCAGGATGCTCGCCATGAGTCTTACTCCTCATACTACGGGTCTACCTCATAGTTAGGATACTCGCTATGAGTCTTAGTCCTCACACTTATGAGTTATTTCGATAGCCCTCTGCCATATCTCAAAATAATGGATGTGTGAGTATATAATATCAGTGCGACACACAGTCAGCATAGGCTCCCAACACGACTGTTTCATGCTCTTTTCAAAACTGGTACGTGTGAGTAAAACTTCCAACACGATCGTATCACAATATCACAATCTCTAGTGTGAGCAATGCTCCCAACACTAGGTTATATAAAAACATGAGTATGAGCAAAGCCCCCAATACTTTATAATGTATAATATATCAAAACTGAGTACGAGCAAAGCTCCCAGTACTCCATAATGTAAAACTGAGTATGAGCATAGCTCCCAATACTCTATAATACATCAATCGCATTAAAAATCTAGTATGAGTAAACACTCAAGAACTATATGATGCATATCTCAAAATATAGTGCGAGTAATCTCTAGCACTTATGGTTTTCACACAAAACCATATAGATGGCTATTCGAATCAAATAAGCACTCAGATGTGCATGTTTTCTCATATAAATGAAAACAATTGCCATTCTATCATGCAACTCATGAATTTTGGTCACAACATGCTTCTCAGGTATTTTCACCCTAGTTTTGGATAAAACACACTTATCCTCTTTAGTTTCTATCATAACATTACTCTATTCATGGGAATTCATATAGCATATAATATCAAAATGCTATTCAAAATACGTGGAGCCATCTCTAGCTACTCATGAAATTCCTTACCTCGGATCACATTAAGTGACCTCTCTTCCTCGATTTTGCTCACTCTTGCAGTCCGATAAGCTTTAATGTGATTCTCTGAAGCTGTTATATGTATTTACGTTAGTATACCGTAATATACTCTTTTCATTTGCCAAAGCTCAACTTAACACATCATTTTCATGATTTTCTTCCAATATGGTATTATACCACATTTTCCATATAACTATATTTATTTCTCCTTATTTCAAATATGTGCATTTCATAAGATTAACTCATAATCTTCCATACGTGCATATTCTATCATTAAATCCATGTTAACATCATTTCCTCATCACTTTCTCCTTTTCATGTCAAAAGCTAGGTCATGCTCCTTTTTCATGATTCTTTCATTTCCAACAATTCATATATACACCAATAAACTCATCAACATATCTGGTTTAACATATATTAACTTGGTGCATTAAATCTTACCTAGCTGAGATTTCCTTCCTTTTCTCCAATTGGTATAAATCCTCCTTACTCTTGATATCCTTGATTTCAATCTCTTATTTTCCAAGTATATTGTTCTCCTCTTTGCCAAGAACAACTTTGTTCTACTATATCTTACTCAAAACTGATCACAAACTAAAGTTTCCTAAGGTAGAAATGCTAGGTTACACTTTTTCTTTTGAATGGAATAGTTTCTCTCGTGCAAACTGAAGTGCAAAAGTTCAGTATTTATAGAATTGTCTCTATGAGATCGATCTGCTCTTCAATGAGACCGATCTGCCCTACACTTTTTCCTCTTGAAACTGACCTTTCAAACTCAATGAGATCGATCCGCTCTAAGATGAGATCGATCTTCTCCAAGTCAGTAGCTTAAGGAAATCAATCCGGCCTTTCAGGGATCGATTCCTTCTTCACAGAATGCTTAGTAGATCGATCTGGCCCCATTGGAGATCGATCTGTCCCTGTTCCATTGCTCGAACAAGAGCATTTTTGGCTCTTCCAGATCAATCTCTCATCCCATGAGATCGATCTCTCATTCATCATTTCCAGCTTTTACTGTAGTTTTCTGTAGTAACTTACACCAAACTTCATACATTTTGCTGTCATAGTCATTTTCTCATCCAATTACCTTTAAGGCTTGAAAATGACATCCCTTCATACCTTATACATTGAAACTTGTGTGAATTCATTGTATAATCAAAGGTATACAATACAACACCAAATGGAAGTATAAGGACTTATGCACTAATGTAACTTCATTCCATTTTACCACACTACTCATAATTCCATATATTCACATTCATCACATACAAAAGTTCTTATTCCTATATAATGAAACTTGTAGGTACATCACAAACTCATATTACAAGTGTGTACATTAATTTTATGGACGTTACATCATTTATGCTTCACATAGCATGTACATGTATGTATTTCTGGATTTAAGTATCTTACAATTAGGACCTCAAAAGTCACTTCAAACCCCAAATTGCCCAGAGTCAACCTTTCTTTCAAAAAGTCAACCCTAAACCTAAAAGGTCAATCTTTTTACTTTTAAGTTCAATCTTTTCCTTTTTGTCCTAAATGACTACAAACTCCTAACACTACAAGGAAAATGCTCAATTGCGACGGAATTAGAGGTGGATTTACCGAAATTTTGTCTCCAAATTTGAAGTCGCTAAAAGTCTTCCGTTACAAATGACGAATTCCATCATTAAAGGTGTTAGTGACGAAATTTCGTCACTACTTATTTTTTATTTCTATTTTTGAACAATAAAAAATAAAAAAATTTAATCATTAAAATGAAATTTATTTTTGTCGTCGCTAAAGGTTTTAACGATGGAATTCTGACGGTAATAATTGTTTTTTAATTTTATTATTTTAAATAAATATTTATTTTTTTGTTACTAAAGGAATTCCAATTCTAAGAGTGTCTTTTAATTTTATTATTTTCAATAAATTTGTATTTTTTCGGTCACTAAAAGCCTTTAAAAAAAATGAAATCCTAAATCTAAACGTTGAAAATCAAAAATATATATTTTGGGGCATTAGCCATGGAATTTCACTACAAATTCCGTCACTAATGCTTATTAATTTGATAAAGTATATGATAATCCTAAATCTAATAGTTGATAATATATATATATATATATATATATATATATATATATATATATTGCTCATTGGAGATGGAATTCCAACGCGAATTCCGTTGCTAATGCCTATTATTTTGATAAAATATTTGAAATCCTCAACCTAATTGTTGAAATTTTTTTTTAAAAAAATGTATATTTTTTGGCGTTAACGTCGAAATTTCGTCACACATTTCATTGCTAATGCCTACTAATTTGATAAGTATATATATGAAATCTTGAATCTAATAGTTGAAAATTAAAAAAATATATATTTTAGGCATTAGTGACAAATTGTGTTGCAAATTCCGTAGTTAATGCCCATTAATTTGATAAAAAAGAAACAAAATCTAGCATCTTATCATAAAAAATTAAATATATATGTATATATTGTGTCATTCACGACGAAATTCAGTTGCAAATTTCATAACTAATGCCTACTAATTTGATAAAATACATGAAATCCTAAATCTAATCATTGAAAATTAAAAATAAATATAAAATAGGGCAATAGCAACAAAATTTCGTTGCAAATTTTGTCGCTAATGCCCGTTTTAATTATAAGAACAAAATAATGTACACATTTTGTTCTCTTTTAAATGAAAGTTATTTTTGAAAGTCATTAGTGACGGAATTCCGTCGCTAATGTCTGTTTTATTTATAAAAGAATCATTTTTCTTTTTTTAATACAAATATTATTTTCTAATACCACACTCTTACCTTTTTTATAGCTCGAGTTTAGGTATTAGTAATAGAATTTCGATGCCAATTCCAGTGGTAATAGTTTGGTGCGAACTCTCATTTTTGGTGTGAGTGAATCAACAATGGATTTAGAGCTGGAAAATCTTCTGACGCTAATTAAAGATGAAATTCCATCACTAATCATCAATATTGCCCACAACAAAATTTGCAACAGAATTCTATTGCTAACGTAACAATTGCAAAATACACTATTACGTGTGAATTGAATCATTGAAAATTTAGCTAATTTGAATTCATTTATTTGATTTTTAGGACAGATTATGGAGATATATGATGATTGTGAAGACCCAGAGTGCACTAGGGTGTACCACTGCTCCGTCTCACTCAACCGTACTGTCCTCTTTGGCTGCGTAGTGGAAGCCTCCAGATTTTATCGTGGAAGGTGTGTAATACCCATAATTTCTCATGAATTTGTTTATATGAAGATATGATGTATATGTACGTTGTTACAAAGATAGCTTGAGAAGCTATGATGTATGTGTATGTATTCTACATGAGTATAAATGATAGGGGATGTAAGGATTTTGGAAATTTAATGAAACATCCATGATTCTAAGTTGTGCGCACAAGTTTCATTAACTATGAACTATGTGGAATGGATGCCATAGTGTGTAAAGTGTGCACGGAATGAAAATTGAGGTATGCAGCAAATTTGGATAAGTACATAGGCAAAAAGCTGTAGAAAATTACAGAAAATGAGGGTGCAGGGGATGAGAGATCGATCTCATATAAGGGAGAGATCGATCATCTCTTATGAAATGCCCAGAATTTGTCGAATGGAACTAGGCAGATCGATCTCATGGGAAGATAAATCGATCTCCTTAACTCTCTGTTTGAGATAGATCAATCTCAAGACTCGACAGATCGATCTCCATAAGGTCTGTAAAGAGCAGATCAGTCTCCTACAAGAGGCAGATCGATCTCCAATAAGGAAATTACTTACAAACCGATCGATCTTATCATGGAAGAAGATCGATCTGGTAGTTGTTGCGTTTGGTAAAAAGGACTACCAAACCATGCAGAGATCGATCTCTACAAGGACCAGATCGATCTCATGTCTCTGCATCTATAAAAAGGGCACGAGATTTGGACTGAAAACTCAGATTTCTTCCCACCAAACCCGCACCTGCCATTTTCTCTAAAAGACCTAAGCTTTCTCACTCTAAAAATTACTACATTCCAGCCAGTTTTAGAAGAAGCTCAAGAAGGGAAAGTTGTTCCTTGAATCAAGGAGAACAACATACCTAAAAATCACACATTGGTGTGACCAAGAGAAGGAGTTTTGGCTACCACAAGTTTGGCTAAGTAAAGGGGTAAGCTCTTCAACCTTCAAGCTTTAAATATGGGTTTTTAGACATTTGTGAGTTGGATAATATGTGAAATATGGATAGGAATGATGAATGTAGTGATGAGTGAATAATATTAAGAGAGGTTTGTAAAGAGGAAATCCATGGAAAAGTGATGGAAAGCTTAAGAGTTGATAAAATGATATTAGTGGAAGAGTAAAATGTGATTTAAGGATTGGGAAGAATGAATAGATAAATAGAAGACAATGTGTATTGATAATTCTATATTTTTAGAATTATTTGTGCTTAATTTCCTAATTAATTATTTAAATCCCCGATTTATTTTGTTAATTATCCCCTTTATTTAATTAAAATTCTCATGTTTGTAGATAAATTAAATCCGGATGAATTTTGAATATTTTGGTAGAAAATGAACAGGAATTGAGCTAAAATCGAGATTGGACCATGCGGACAACACGAGCCTAGCACATCCAATTGGACAAAAAGATAGATGACATGGAAATATTATTTTTCAAGGAGCCAATGGTGTGAAGACAAGTGGCCAAACAATGCCAACTCATCTAGGATGAAAAAATTACAATTGTACCCCTAAATGTGTATATAAATAGAAAATGATGACAATTGTAAGGGGTGGAAAAAAATAGGGTAGAATAGTTTTTTTAGGTTAACTTTAAAAAGCCTTACTTTCTTTGTTTTTGAGTATTCTGCCGATTAGTCTTTTTCTTCTAGCTTTCATATTTCTTTTTTATCTACTGTTCTATTAAATTGATTATGAAAATCTTTTCTTTTTAAATTCATATATCTCGGTTGCTTAGAATTATTATTTACCAATCTAGTTTTCTTCACACCATTCAGATCATATTTTGCTATATGTTTTAATCCATTCTCGGTTGTAGTATAAAGCATTTGCAAAGCTTTAATAATCAATGCCGATCATGATATTCTGATTCATTATTGTCGATCTAATTGTTAGGATTAATTTGGGTATTGATATTCAATTGGTGAAACAATATTGGTTTGATCGGAGAATGCAATAGCAAACCGAGACCACTAGGATTCTGCTTTTGTGTTAAAACCTTCTCCAGCCTCTGTTTAATTTGCAGTTGCTGCCTTTACCTATATTTATATATTCTCTTTTTACTAGTTTTAACCTTCTGCATTTTCTAATCTTCTTGGTTTTGATATTTTTTTGCTGGGTTTTTCCTTATTCGGTGCTTGCTTGTAGTTAGAATATGACTTCCATGTTTACTGCATTTATTTACTTTTCCTGCATCTAGTTCATTTACTGCATTCTATATCATCTTTATTGTAGTTTGTTACTTGCTGGATTGTGAAAAGATTATGGTTGATTATCCGGTATAAAGATTAAAGAAGCAATTCATAGGAGAATAGTTTAAGTCATGGCAGCAAGATAACTTCACATTTTCTCTCTGTTTAGCTCTGTTTTTCTTTTATCTTACTATTGCTCATCACAGTGTAGTGGTTGCATTGTTTGCAAATTTTTTTAGGAAGCTCTCGATATCAAGAATAGGTAAAGGTGACATTGGAGCATGAATAGCAGTAAGCAATTATTTAGCTTGATGTTGCAGAGCCGAAAGTGAGGATAAAACAGTGAGCAATATCTGGAGCAGGATAGAACCGAGAGCAGTGAATGATCAAGCTCGGGACGGTATTGCTAGTATTGCAGTAGAGGACTGACGTTGAGGCAGCACCAGAAGCTGACTAAGAACAAGCAGTTGGGTAGTGCGGCCATAGCAGCACAGTACAGAATTGTGAGTAGCATCTACAGTCGGATAAAAATAGAGATCACCGAGAGCACCTGAACAGACCATTTCGGGGAGGACGATATTTTCTGCTAGTTGGTCAGGTCGAGCACAACAGCCCCGTGCAGCAGACAGAATGGATGTAGAAGACAACAGGCCTGAACTTGCATTTTTGGAAGCAGCCCGAGAACAAGTATGAAGGACCTGAGCAGAGGAGATAACCGAGCATGCCAATTTGCAAGAAGATAAATGAATAGTGACAGTGTCGGGACCACTTTGGTAGTTTTGTAATTGCCTAAGGCCATGTTTGGCAAATGTTTATTGTAGTGGTTTAATTCATTTTACATGCATTATTAGATAGATTATGTGAGACCCCGTACATGTATAGCTATGTATATAGGAACATGGGAATGTAAATAGAATCATAAGTAAGATGATGTATTGTAATGTGAAATGTATGCAATGTAAGTTCATAAGATTATGTACGCACTTGTAGTAAGAATTGTGATTATACGTACAAGTTGCATTACGAATGAGTAGGAAGAAATGAATTTGAATACGAGAAGAATGTGATCAAAATGGGATATGAGTAGTATAGTAAAATGGAAGGAAAGATTTACATAAGTGTATAATTCCATTCGAGTAATATCGTATATATTTGGTCATACAAAGATCCTACACAAGTTTTAATGTGTATGTAGTGAGGATAAATCCCATTTTCAAGTCTCAAAGATGAATGAATGAGAAAATGATCATGGTAGTAAATTAAGGGTGTCTGGTAAGGGTTATTGTAGAAAAACTGCAGGAAATCTGGAATTTGTGAAGGCCAGATCGATCTCATAGGATGAGAGATCGATCTGGGAGAGCCAGAATGCTCTTATGTGAGAAATGGAAGGGGACAGATCGATCTCCAAAGGAAGCAGATCGATCTCTTTAGCTCTCGGGTTGGGAGAAGATCGATCTCCCCTAAGACCAGATCGATCTCTCTAGGTCTCGGGTTGGAAGCAGATCGATCTCCCATAAGACCAGATCGATCTCCTTAAGCTTCTGTTTGACAGCAGATCGATCTCCAGTCTCGACAGATCGATCTCCTACCTTTAAAACGTCTCAGAAAAGAGGGATTTTTGAGGAACAGATCGATCTCCACCCAAGGAAGATCGATCTCATCAAGTCAAACCTATAAATGGGAGCAGTTGGATCATCAGAAATTCGGGACAAACATTTCCATTTCACTTCAACTCAAAGAAATCTAGTTTCTCACTCCTAAATCCAGCCATTTTCAGTGAGATTTAAGGAGAGGCTATTAGAGACAAAGTTGTTCACATCAAAGAGAAGAATAACATAGTCTAGAGGCATTTTCCCATTTGAAGGATTGAAGAAATAGAGGGCATTCCTAATTGGAGCAAGAGGAAATCCAATGAGGTAAGTTCTAATGCACAAATCCAAGTACATTGGTTTAGTTAATGATTATAAAGATATTTGGGTGTGCATATTGTGGATAGAACTACCTAGGATGGTATGAAATGCATATAGCTTAGAAATAGTCAAGTGTGAGAAAGTGGAATGTGGGAGTATTTTTTTATGAATGGGATATCTTGAGTGGATGAGTATGTTGTGGGAATGATTTGGAAATGTTGATATTAGGATAAATTGGGAGATTTACCACAAAGGGTAAAAAATGTGAAATTAAGGCATTGGATAAATGCTTAGTTGAATAAGAGTTAGAAACATTAACTCAAATGTTGGTGGATGAATTTCAGTTTCGGATGATACGCCGGAGCAAGTCGAGATGAGAACGCGAGAAGCATAAAGGCGGATAGTTGCACACAAGTAAAACGAGGTAAGGGACTGTGTGTTAGCTATAGAGATGTTCGTACGTAATTACAGCAATTTCGTAGATATATTGCTAGGACTAGTACGATATTATAAGTTTATGAAATGATGTGGAAGTATGAAAAGTACTATGATGTATATATATGTATTGAGAAATGGGATAGGGTAAGGAAATAGCATGATATGCATGTTTTCAATGAAATTCTCAATTTTACATTGTTATTGATGATTGAGAAATGTTGATGATAGGTTGGCTAATTTTACATGTTTTGGCATGAAAAGGCATGCTATGTGAATAAACGTGTTTTGAGTTTTAAAAAGAGAAAATAGCCATCTATCAGTTTTGAGATGAGATTTGGTGTTGAAGCGTTAGCTCACACCCGGTTTAAAGCCTTGATGTACCGTGCGGGAGTTTTAACTCGCACGGAGGTTTTGAGAAAGTGCGAGAACTATGCTCGTACCTGTTTTGTTGAGTTAAGGTAAACCTGGGGGTCTGGGACCCAAGGGGATACCAGCCGACGGCCAATTGAACGGGCTGGGCCTTAACGATAGATCGTACCGCGCTGGAGCTTTGCGTTGACTGTGTGTCACGCTGCTTACTCGCCTGGTATATGAGACATGGTTTAAGGATAAAAAGTCCATCGGAGTTGGAGTATGGACTTGGGTCCACGGTTGTACGTAGAATAGTGTAGTCACCCGTTGGTATACTATGTACCGTGCTGGGTGCACGTGAGTACGAGTATCGCGTAGATGACACACGACGTATCTTCACCGTGAGTATACGAGGAGATGAGGTGGATTGAGATGAGCCGGAGGGTAGGACTGACCCATCCCCCTTCAGGCGAAGTGATACCCTGTGCACACCCGATCAGTGAGGCCTGGGATCACTGACTGTGGCCATAAGTCATGGATATTTGATTGCCTAAAATTCCATGCCTGTCTCAGAGAATCGAGAAACAGAGACAATCTCAGAAAAAGAAAGAGATTTGTGAAAGAGAATGATTTGAGAAGTGAAAGAGATTTTGTGTTTCAATAAATCTCCGATTTCACATTCGTGCCATGAGGGCACTATTTATGATCATGTTTTAAATGGAAGTTTGACATTGATTTACACGAAAATGCTCTTGAGAAATATGTATTTAAATGCATTGTTCGTATGATATTTCCATTTATAACGAAAACATGGTTTTGGTTTATGCATGCATGGGCTATGTAGGTAGTACGATATCTACCTGCTAGCATACATTTCCTTACTGAGCCGTGGTTTGCTCATCCCACTATTTTCCCCCTCCAGGTACTGAGAAGTAAGAGAGCGGTGATCTCAAGGTCTTTTGTGTTGAATAGCTCCCACAATCCGCAAAGGTATAAGATTTGTATACACGAGTATTTTGTATCTAGTATATCGTATCGCACAGTTATATCTTGGAATTGTAATCAGTATTATGGGGATGATATGTAAACACTTGGTATTTATACAATTAATTTTGTGTATTTACACACACACCTGGGAGTGTGAATTAAAGTTTTAAATATTCCGCTGTAAATAAATAAATTTTTAGTAATTGTATCTTCTCACAGCCCAACCGTAGTAGAGATTGTATGGATAGAAGGGTTCCCGAAAACGGGGCATGACAGGCTTGGTATCAGAGCTTGGTTGGTCTGATGTGAGTTGATGCTTAGGACTAAGAAAACATACATCCCCAAGTTACTGTGCGATATTTAGATACAAATGTGTATACGGAGCTGGTAGTAAATTAAATGTTTGTTATAACGCAGGAAAGTTATCAGGCTAGTGAGTTATGCCTGAGAGACACCGCAAGAGGGGAGAGAGCTCAAGAGCTCGAGGGCAAAATGACAGGACTGAGAGGCACAGTAGATCATCCTCTAGTCATGAGCCCCAGGAACAAATAGAGGCTTTTGATCCTCGGATAACTCGATTGGAGGAAGACATGCGCACGATGATGACCATGATGGGTCAGATCATGGCTAGGTTTGAGGGTACACCTGGTACAGCGGGACAGGCTGCACCGAATCCCCCAGCAGCTGCACCTGAGCCTGAGAATGTTGCACCTGCGCAAGCTGAACCGGCTAGGCCACGGGAACCTCATATTCGACCGGTACCTCCTCCGGTAGCCCCACATCAGCATGATGATGAATTGGGGTATGGATATGATTACGACATGGAAAGATTGAGGCACTTTATGGACTTTAAGCCTCCTTCGTTTAGCGGAGTAAAGGATCCGACGGTGGCTGAGGACTGGATCAGTCAAATGGAGAAGTTATTCGACTTCTGTAGATGTTCAGCTAAGGAGAGAGTAGCACTTGCGGCCTTTGTATTGAGAGGCGAAGCAGAGCACTGGTGGAAGTCCACTAGGCCGATGTTAAGAGCTCAAGGAATGGTTATCACTTGGGATATGTTCTTGGACGTTTTCAGAGAGCAATACATCCCAGATACTGCTCGACGGAGACTACAGATGGAATTTCTGAATCTGACTCAAGGGAATCGAACAGTTGATGAGTACGAGTCACGATTCACTTCACTGGGTCGATATGATCCGGACTCGATCAGGAGTGAAGCTGTCAGAGTCCGTAGATTTGTAGATGGACTGAGGCCTTCGATCCGAGCGAAGTTAGCCCCATTTGATGTCGCTACATATAGAGAGGCTGTGCGACGGGCCCAGTTATGTGAGCAAGATCATGACTTGCAGATTTCTGAGTTTAGTTGGGGAAAGGACAAGGGTCCGAGGAAGATGGGAGATGGCAAGAGTGCCAAATTTGGTCGAAAATTCATGAGTAAACGTCGGAGAGAAGTAGATGAGTTCCAGAAGAAGGTTGTTAGACCTTTTATGCCTCTGACTCAGACACCAGCCAGGGGTATAGTGATTGGTGGACCCCGACCGACTACAGACCAGTGTAGGCTATGCGGTCGATACCATGGTGGTAGGCCATGCCATCTTCAGGGTACCCGATGTTTCAGATGTGGTAAATTTGGACATTATGCCAGAAAGTGCCCGGAGATAGTTGAGGCAGTTCCACAGAGGGGTAAAGAGCCAGAGAGGGTTCGTCCAGTTGCACCTCCTGCAAGGAAGAAAGCCTCGGCTGAAGAGAAAGGAAAACAAGTTGTGGGTCAAGGCAGGGTGTATGCGATAGACCAGGCATCGGCTGATACCTCTTCTGAAGTGATAAAAGGTATAATCTTGATTTTCAATTTAGAGGTTATAGCTTTGTTTGATTCTGGTGCTACGCATTCCTTCATATCACCTGCATGTGCATCTAAGTTAAAAGGTTTTGTAGAACCCACATACTTGAGTAGGACCTTACTGATAAGTACTCCAATGAGAGTGAGCCAATTAGTTGAGCAAGTGTATAAAGATTGTAAAGTGAGGGTGGGAGATAAGTGCATGACAGCCAACCTGATTTTGTTAAACATGTATGACATTGATGTAATTTTGGGAATGGATTGGTTAGCTGCCAATCATGCTGTCATAGACTGTCGTTCTAAGTCCATTAAGTTTTCTCTACCTGAAGAATGTGTTGTAAGATTTTAAGAGAAGAAATGAAATCTTAAATTTTGTGTTAAGTAAAGTACTTTGGTATAAATGGCTTGAGTGTTGTTTTGAAGGTTTTGTTGCTTATGTGGTGGATTTGAACAAAGTACATCCGGATATGGAGGACATCTCAGTGGTCAGAGAATTCCCTGATGTCTTTCCAGACGATCTACCAGGATTGCCACCTGATAGAGAAACGGAATTCGGTATAGACTTGACGCCTGGAACCGAACCAATATCTAAGTCACCATATAGGATGGCCCCAGTTGAGTTAGAGGAATTAAGGAAACAGCTGCAAGAGTTGTTAGAGAAGGGGTTCATAAGACCGAGCGTCTCGCCATGGGGAGCTCCGGTATTATTTGTGAAGAAGAGAGATGGGAGCCTCAGGTTGTGCATTGACTATCGGATGTTAAACAAGGCTACCATCAAGAATAAGTACCCCTTGCCACGCATTGACGATTTATTGGATCAGCTACGGGGAGCACAGATCTTCTCCAAGATAGATCTGAGGTCTGGGTATCATCAATTGAAGATTCGGAAGGAGGATGTGCCCAAGACAGCATTTCGTACCCGTTATGGCCATTACGAATTTTTAGTGATGCCTTTTGGGTTGACCAATGCGCCGACAGCTTTTATGGCTCTAATGAATGAAGTATTCAAGCCATACCTGGACCAATTCGTGATTATTTTCATTGATGACATATTGGTGTATTCAAGGTCCAGAGAAGAGCATGAGCAGCACTTAAGGATTATTTTGCAAACCCTTCGAGAGAAAAGGTTATATGCCAAGCTTAACAAATGTGACTTTTGGCTAGAACAGATTTCTTTTCTAGGCCATGTTATATCGAAGGATGGGGTGTCAGTAGATCCATCCAAGATTGAGGCAGTTGTTCAGTGGGAACAACCTAGGACAGTCACAGAGATCAGAAGTTTTCTGGGATTGGCTGGTTACTACAGGAGATTTGTAGAAGGTTTCTCTAGATTAGCTGCTCCATTGACACGTCTTACGAGGAAAAGTGTGGAGTTTTTATGGGATGAAGCTTGTGAGAGGAGTTTTCAGGAACTTAAGCGTAGATTAACTACCGCGCCAGTTCTTGTCATCCCTAACAGTTCAGGGAATTACTCGGTGTATACTGATTCTTCGCATCAAGGACTAGGCTGTGTCTTGATGCAAGATGGAAGGGTAGTAGCTTATGGATCTAGGCAGTTGAAGGATCATGAGAAGAACTATCCCACTCACGATTTGGAGTTAGCGACCGTAGTGTTTGCGTTGAAAATATGGCGCCACTATTTATATGGTGAGAGATTTCAGATCTTTACGGATCATAAGAGTCTGAAATATCTATTCTCACAAAAGGAGTTAAACATGAGACAGAGGAGGTGGTTGGAACTCCTCAAGGACTATGATTGTGAGATCTTGTACCACCCGGGGAAGGCAAATGTGGTTGCCGATGCATTGAGTCGGAAGAGTCTCGGGTTGGTATCACATATGATGGTTAGAGAGCACGAGTTGTTGGAACAATTCACGAACCTTAGTCTAGATATGACCCTACCTGAGATTGGCAACTATGGGATCATTGCTAGCTTGAGATTAGAACCGGAGTTGATTGAGAGAATCCGACAAGCTCAGCAAATTGATCAATGGTGTATTGTCATGATTAGCCAAATCCGGAAAAGGAAGGGTGCTGATTTTATATTGAGTCCAGATGGAATACTAAGGTTTGGAAATAGAATATGTGTTCCTAAGGATGTAGAGCTGAGAAAGCTGATCTTATCAGAGGCACACTCGTCGAGATACACGATACACCCGGGGAGTGGTAAGATGTATCAAAACCTCCGAAAAGTATATTGGTGGTCTGGAATGAAGAGAGACATAGCGGAGTATGTCGCTAGATGTCTCATTTGTCAGCAAGTAAAAGTCGAACATCAGAAACCAGGAGGACTATTACAACCTCTATCGATACCAACATGGAAGTAGGAGCATGTCACCATGGATTTTATGATGGGGTTACCGAGAACCCGTAAGAACCATGATGCGATATGGGTGATAGTAGATCGGTTAACGAAATCGGCACATTTCTTAGCCATGAGATCTACAGATACATTGAGTGCACTGGCGAATCTGTATGTGCGAGAAATAGTGAGATTGCATGGAGTCCCAGTGAGTGTTGTTTCGGATAGGGATGCCCGCTTCATTTCCCACTTTTGGGGACATTTCTAGGAAGCGATGGGGACCCAGTTGAGTTTTAGCACCGCTTTTCATCCTTAGACAGATGGTCAGTCGGAGAGGACTATACAGACCCTGGAGGATATGTTGAGAGCGTGTGTGCTGGATTTTAGAGGCTCATGGGACGATCACTTGCCATTGATTGAGTTCGCCTACAATAACAGTCATCACTCAAGTATTGGTATGGCCCCTTATGAGGCACTATACGGTCGTAGATGCCGATCGCCCATTGGTTGGGAAGAAGTTGGTGACAGACAATTGCTCGCCCCCGATTTGGTTAAGCAAGCCTCCGAGGATATTCAGATAATATGCGAGAGACTGCGAACAGCTCAAAGTCGACAAAAGAGCTACGCTGACAAGAGACGGAGACCACTTGAGTTTGATGTTGGCGAGTCTGTATTTCTGAAAGTGTCTCCTTCTAAGGGAATAATGAGGTTTGGGAAGAAAGGAAAATTAAGTCCTCGTTACATTGGTCCCTTCGAGATTTTGGATAGAGTGGGAGAAGGAGCATATAGGCTAGCCTTACCACCTGAGCTAGCAGAAGTCCACAATGTCTTCCACGTTTCTATGCTTCGAAAGTACTACCCGGATCCGACACATGTAATTAATTATGAGCCGTTGGAGCTCAAGAAAGATATGTCGTATGTCGAGAGACCGATCAGGGTGTTGGACAGGAAAGAGAAGGTGTTGCGGAACAAGACGATTTCATTGGTTAAGATTTTGTGGCAACATCACACTGTGGAAAAGGCCACATGGGAACTGGAAAGTTTGATGCGGGAAAAGTATCCCGAGTTATTCACAGATTGAATTGGTTCTAATTTGGAGGACCAAATTCTTTAAGTGGGGGAGAATGTGAGACCCCGTACATGTATAGCTATGTATATAGGAACATGGGAATGTAAATAGAATCATAAGTAAGATGATGTATTGTAATGTGAAGTGTATGCAATGTAAGTTCATAAGATTATGTACGCACTTGTAGTAAGAATTGTGATTATACGTACAAGTTGCATTACGAATGAGTAGGAAGAAATGAATTTGAATACGAGAAGAATGTGATCAAAATGGGATATGAGTAGTATAGTAAAATGGAAGGAAAGATTTACATAAGTGTATAATTCCATTCGAGTAATATCGTATATATTTGGTCATACAAAGATCCTACACAAGTTTTAATGTGTATGTAGTGAGGATAAATCCCATTTTCAAGTCTCAAAGATGAATGAATGAGAAAATGATCATGGTAGTAAATTAAGGGTGTCTGGTAAGGGTTATTGTAGAAAAACTGCAGGAAATCTGGAATTTGTGAGGGCCAGATCGATCTCATAGGATGAGAGATCGATCTGGGAGAGCCAGAATGCTCTTATGTGAGAAATGGAAGGGGACAGATCGATCTCCAAAGGAAGCAGATCGATCTCTTTAGCTCTCGGGTTGGGAGAAGATCGATCTCCCCTAAGACCAGATCGATCTCTCTAGGTCTCGGGTTGGAAGCAGATCGATCTCCCATAAGACCAGATCGATCTCCTTAAGCTTCTGTTTGACAGCAGATCGATCTCCAGTCTCGACAGATCAATCTCCTACCTTTAAAACGTCTCAGAAAAGAGGGATTTTTGAGGAACAGATCGATCTCCACCCAAGGAAGATCGATCTCATCAAGTCAAACCTATAAATGGGAGCAGTTGGATCATCAGAAATTCGGGACAAACATTTCCATTTCACTTCAACTCAAAGAAATCTAGTTTCTCACTCCTAAATCCAGCCATTTTCAGTGAGATTTAAGGAGAGGCTATTAGAGACAAAGTTGTTCACATCAAAGAGAAGAACAACATAGTCTAGAGGCATTTTCCCATTTGAAGGATTGAAGAAATAGAGGGCATTCCTAATTGGAGCAAGAGGAAATCCAATGAGGTAAGTTCTAATGCACAAATCCAAGTACATTGGTTTAGTTAATGATTATAAAGATATTTGGGTGTGCATATTGTGGATAGAACTACCTAGGATGGTATGAAATGCATATAGCTTAGAAATAGTCAAGTGTGAGAAAGTGGAATGTGGGAGTATTTTTTTATGAATGGGATATCTTGAGTGGATGAGTATGTTGTGGGAATGATTTGGAAATGTTGATATTAGGATAAATTGGGAGATTTACCACAAAGGGTAAAAAATGTGAAATTAAGGCATTGGATAAATGCTTAGTTGAATAAGAGTTAGAAACATTAACTCAAATGTTGGTGGATGAATTTCAGTTTCGGATGATACGCCGGAGCAAGTCGAGATGAGAACGCGAGAAGCATAAAGGCGGATAGTTGCACACAAGTAAAACGAGGTAAGGGACTGTGTGTTAGCTATAGAGATGTTCGTACGTAATTACAGCAATTTCGTAGATATATTGCTAGGACTAGTACGATATTATAAGTTTATGAAATGATGTGGAAGTATGAAAAGTACTATAATGTATATATATGTATTGAGAAATGGGATAGGGTAAGGAAATAGCATGATATGCATGTTTTCAATGAAATTCTCAATTTTACATTGTTATTGATGATTGAGAAATGTTGATGATAGGTTGGCTAATTTTACATGTTTTGGCATGAAAAGGCATGCTATGTGAATAAACGTGTTTTGAGTTTTAAAAAGAGAAAATAGCCATCTATCAGTTTTGAGATGAGATTTGGTGTTGAAGCGTTAGCTCACACCCGGTTTAAAGCCTTGATGTACCGTGCGGGAGTTTTAACTCGCACAGAGGTTTTGAGAAAGTGCGAGAACTATGCTCGTACCTGTTTTGTTGAGTTAAGGTAAACCTGGGGGTCTGGGACCCAAGGGGATACCAGCCGACGGCCAATTGAACGGGCTGGGCCTTAACGATAGATCGTACCACGCTGGAGCTTTGCGTTGACTGTGTGTCACGCTGCTTGCTCGCCTGGTATATGAGACATGGTTTAAGGATAAAAAGTCCATCGGAGTTGGAGTATGGACTTGGGTCCACGGTTGTACGTAGAATAGTGTAGTCACCCGTTGGTATACTATGTACCGTGCTGGGTGCACGTGAGTACGAGTATCGCGTAGATGACACACGACGTATCTTCACCGTGAGTATACGAGGAGATGAGGTGGATTGAGATGAGCCGGAGGGTAGGACTGACCCATCCCCCTTCAGGCGAAGTGATACCCTGTGCACACCCGATCAGTGAGGCCTGGGATCACTGACTGTGGCCATAAGTCGTGGATATTTGATTGCCTAAAATTCCATGCCTGTCTCAGAGAATCGAGAAACAGAGACAATCTCAGAAAAAGAAAGAGATTTGTGAAAGAGAATGATTTGAGAAGTGAAAGAGATTTTGTGTTTCAATAAATCTCCGATTTCACATTCGTGCCATGAGGGCACTATTTATGATCATGTTTTAAATGGAAGTTTGACATTGATTTACACGAAAATGCTCTTGAGAAATATGTATTTAAATGCATTGTTCGTATGATATTTCCATTTATAACGAAAACATGGTTTTGGTTTATGCATGCATGGGCTATGTAGGTAGTACGATATCTACCTGCTAGCATACATTTCCTTACTGAGCCGTGGTTTGCTCATCCCACTATTTTCCCCCTCCAGGTACTGAGAAGTAAGAGAGCGGTGATCTCAAGGTCTTTTGTGTTGAACAGCTCCCACAATCCGCAAAGGTATAAGATTTGTATACACGAGTATTTTGTATCTAGTATATCGTATCGCACAGTTATATCTTGGAATTGTAATCAGTATTATGGGGATGATATGTAAACACTTGGTATTTATACAATTAATTTTGTGTATTTACACACACACCTGGGAGTGTGAATTAAAGTTTTAAATATTCCGCTGTAAATAAATAAATTTTTAGTAATTGCATCTTCTCACAGCCCAACCGTAGTAGAGATTGTATGGATAGAAGGGTTCCCGAAAACGGGGCATGACAGATTAATTTCAAGTTTATTAGTTAGCTTAGTTAGTTGATTTTTAATGTGCATGTTAGTCATAGTTTCTTTGTTTCATTAGTTTAACTTTGATTTAATTTGGTTACTAAGTAATTTTTATTCTAGCATTAGGGGTTGTGCTTAAAATAATTTAGATTAACTCATTTTATGCATTTTAAGTTTTCATTTTAAAGTGAAAAATCCAAAAATTACTTTTTATGCATTAGTTAATTTTTATTGTTAAATTAATAATTAGTGATAATTAGGATTAATTTAGATTTAATATTTTAGACTTTTAGATGTGTAGTTAATTTCGTAATTAATTTGCATTTTTATTAGTTAGTTTAATTACATGCATTTTTATTTTAAGTTTGTTTAAATTTTAGTTTAATTAATTTTATTGCTTTATTTTCATATTTGCATTTTATTTCAGTTGTGTTAATTCATTTTAACTGTTTTAATTTTCTTTTGTAGGTTATTTGCTCTTAATTGCTTGGAGCATTGTAAGTATTTTTAGCTCGATTTTATTTTCGTTATTTTAATGTTCATTGTTTTCAGTATTTCTAATTAGCCTTATTAGATCACCAACTTTAATTTCATAATTTGCTAGGATATGCTTAGGGTAAGATTAACCGGTACTTAATTAGGCTAGTCAACTTCTCTGTGGGACGATAACTCGAGACTCAAATCCCATTATTACTTGTACAACCCGTGCACTTGCGAAAAATACCTTTTGGGCGTGTCATGTATGAATAGTGAAGGGAAAAGAAAATAACATAATGAATTATACGTGTAGATTGAAATACATGGAATACGATTGACCCAGAATTGCGAACGGAGCAAACAAGACAAAGGAAATACGAACGCGATTCGAGGTAAGGAACTGTGTGTTAGTGAAAGAGGTATTTGTACGTATTTTATAGCGATTTCAGTAGTTATGGCGCTAGAGTAGTATACTTAGCTATTGAGCTATGAATTTGATATGAGAGCATGAAATGTATATGGTATGTGTATTGTGAAAATGGGATGTGGTAAGGAAATAGCATGATATGCATTTCTTAATCTTTTCTCAACTATATATCGATTTTGTGATTGAGAAATAATGAGAGATAGGTTGGCTAGTTTTACATGTTTAGCATGGAACAACGTGCTACGTGAATATACATGTTTTGAGTTTTTAAAAGAGAAAAATAGCCACCTATCAGATTTGAGATATGATTTGGAGTTGGAGCGCTAGCTCACACCCGTTTTAATGCTTTTAACTATGCTAGAGTTTTACTCACATAGGTTTGCATGTTTTGATAAACCGTGCTGGAGCATGACTCGCATGTGGCTTTATAATGATAATGTGCTGGAGTTTTAGCTCGCACATGTTTCTATGGTTTTGGTATGTCGTGCTAGAGATTACCTCGGACAATGGTTTATCAGAAAAGTACTGGAGCATTGCTCGCACTAGTTTTGCTGAGTTAAGATGATACAATGCTAGAAGCAGTTGCTCGCATTGAGAGATACCGCGCTGGAGCCTTGCGATGACTGTGTGTCACGCTAATTTGCTCACCTAGTACATGAGACATAGTTCAGGATGATAAGTCCATTAGAGTTGGTAGATGGACTGGGTCCACGGTCGTACGTTGAACTGTGCAGTTGTTCGTTGGTATACTATGTACCGTGCTGGGTGCACGTGAGTACGAGTATCACGTAGATGACACATGGCGTACATTGTACCGTGAGTATATGTGATATGAGGAGATGAGGTTGATTGAGATAAGCCGGATGGTAGGACTGACCCATCCCCCTTCAGGCGAAGTGATGCCCTGTGCACACCTGATCAGTGAGGCCTGGGATCATTGACCTTATGTTATGGATATTAGATTACCGAGAATTCAATGCCTGTCTCAGAAATACGAAAAATATGAGAAACTCAAAAAGAAAAGTAAAGAGATATTATGGAAAGAAATGAATTGAGAAAAAGTTGAAAAATCTCTTGAATTGAATTACATGTGCTATGATGTCACTGTTTAATGACATGTTTTAATTGGGAATATTGCTCATGGTTTTACATGAAAATGTCTATGAGAAATAAATGTTTTAAATGCAATTTCTAGCAATATTTTCTCTTATATTAAAAAATGGTTTTGGTTATGCATGCATGGGCTATGTAGATAATACAGTATCTACATGTTAGCATCTTTTTCCTTACTGAGTTGTGGTTTTGGTCATCCCACTATTTTTCCCCCTCCAGATATTGAGAAGTAGGACAGTGCGGTGGTCTCTAGTTTCCTTTTGGGTTGGACAACTCTCACAAGTTGCAAAGATATAAGATTTGTATACACATGAACATTTTTTTATCTAATATAATGTATCTTACAGTCTTGAATCGAAAATGTAAACAATTGTATGAGGAATGTTATGTGAAGATATTATATTATACAATTGATTTTGTATATCTACACACACCTGGGAGTGTGAATTAAAGTTTTAATTATTTCGCTGTAAATTTATATGGAATTTAGTAATTGTATCGTCTTACAGCCCAACTGATAGTAGTATATGTATGAATGAAGGACACATGGAAGTGGGGTGTGACAGATTTGGTATCAGAGCTTAGTTGGTCTAATGTGAGTCGATGTTTAGGACAAAGAAACCATACATCCCCAAGTTACTATGCGATGTTTAGATACAAATGTGTATACAGAGCTGGTAGTAAGTTAAAAGTTTGTTGTAAATGTAGGAAAGCTATCAGGTTTGTGAGTTATGCTTGAGAGACACCGCAAGAGGGGAGAGAGCTCAAGAGCTCAAGGGCGAAATGAAAGGAATAAGAGGCACAGTAGATCATCCTCTAGTTATGAGCCTCAGGAACAGATAGAGGCTTCCGATCCTCGGATAGCCCGATTAGAGGAAGACATGCACACGATGATGACCATGATGGGTCAGATTATGGCTAGATTTGAGGGTACACCTGGTACAGCGGGACAAGTTGCACCGAATCCCCCAGTAGCTGGACCTGAACCTGAAGACGTTGCACCTACGCAACCTGAACCGGTTCAGCCATGAGATCCCTATATTTGGCCAGTACCTCCTCTAGTAGCCCCACAACAGTATGATGAGGATGATTTGGCATATGAATACGACTGCGATATGGAGAGGTTGAGGCATTTTTTGGATTTTAAGCCTCCTTCTTTCAGTGTAGTAAAGGATCTAGCAGTGGCTGAGGATTGGATAAGCTAAATGGAGAAACTATTTGACTTTTGTAGATGTTCGGCTACAGAGAGAGTAGCGCTTGCGGCCTTTATACTGAGAGGCGAAGCAGAGCACTGGTGGAAGTCCACTAAGCCTTTGTTGAGAGCTTAGGGTATGACTATTACATGGGACATGTTTTTGGGTGATTTTAGAGAGCAATACATCCCAGATACCACTCGACGTAGGTTATAAATGGAATTTCTGAATCTGACTCAAGGGAATCGAACAGTTATAAGTACGAGTCACGATTCACCTCATTGGGCAAGTATGATCCAGACTCTATAAGGAGTGAAGCTATTAGGGTCTGTAGGTTTGTTGACGGACTGAGGCCTTCGATAAGAGCTAAGTTGGCCCCATTTGATGTCGCTACATATAGAGAGGCTGTACGACGGGCCCAGTTGTGTGAGCAGGACTATAACCTGTAAATTTCAGAGTTGAGTTAGGGTAAGGACAACGGTCCGAGGAAACTGAGAGATAGCAAGAATTCTAGATTTGGACGAAAAACTATGAGTAAACGTCATAGAGAGGTAGATGAGTCATAGAAGAAGGCTGCTAGACCTTTTGTACATCTGACTCAGACACCAGTCAGGGGTATAGTGATTGGTGGACTCCAGCCGACTACTGATCAATACAGAGTATGTGATAGATATCATAGTGGTAGGCCCTGTCATTTTTAGGGTACACGATGCTTCAGATGTGGTAAGTTTGGGCACTATACAAGAGATTGTCCAAAAGCAGTTGAGGTAGTCCCATAGAGGGATAAGGAGCCAGAGAGAGTTCCTACAGTTACACCTCTTGCTAGGCAAAGAGTCACGACTGAAGAAAAAGGAAAGCAAGTTGTGGGTCAAGGCAGGGTGTATGCGATTGACCAGGCATCAGCAGACACCTCTTCTGAGGTGATAAAAGGTATAATTTTGATCTTCAATTTGGAAGCTATAGCTTTGTTTGATTCTGGTGCTACGCAGTCCTTCATATCACCTACATGTGCATCAAGATTAACTGATTTTGTAGAACCCACATACTTAAATGAGACTTTATTAATAAGTACCCCAATGAGAGTTAGTCAATTAGCTGAACAAATGTATAAAGGTTGTAAGGTGAGGGTAGGAGATAAGTGTATGACAGCCAATCTGACTTTGTTGAATATGTATGACATTGATGAATCTTGGGAATGGATTGGTTAGCTACCAATCATGCTGTCTTAGACTATCATTCTAAGTCTATTACATTTTCTCTACCCGAAGAATGTGTTGTAAGATTTTAGAGAAGAAATGAAATCTTGAATTTTGTGACAAGTAAAGTACATTGGTATAAAATGATGTGATTGTTTTATTGCTTATGTGGTGGATTTGGACAAAACCCATCCGGATATGGATGGCATTCCCGTGGTTAGAGAATTTCTTGATGTCTTTCCATACGACTTACCAGGATTGCCACCAGATAAGGAAATGGAATTTGGTATAGACTTGACACCTAGAACGGAGCCGATATCCAAGTCACCATATAGGATGGCTCCAGTTGAGCTAGAAGAATTAATGAAGCAGTTACAAGATATGCTAGATAAAGGGTTTATAAGGCCGAGCGTCTCACCATAGGGAGCTTCGGTATTATTTGTGAAGAAGAGAGATGGGAGCCTCCGGTTGTGTATTGACTATCGGATATTGAACAAGGCTACCATCAAGAATAAATACCCTTTACCGCGCATCGATGTCTATTGGATCAGCTTCAAGGAGCACAGATCTTTTTCAAGATAGATTTTAAATCTGGGTACCATCAACTGAAGATCCGGAAGGAAGATGTGCCCAAGACAGCTTTCCGCACCTGCTATGGCCATTACGAATTCCTGGTGATGCCTTTCGGGTTGATGAATGTGCCAGCAGCTTTCATGGCTCTAATGAATGAAGTATTCAAGCCATACCTGGACCAGTTTGTGATTGTTTTCATTGATGATATATTGGTGTATTCAAGGTCGAGGGAAGATCATTTGCAGCACTTAAAGATTGTTTTGCAGACCCTTTGAGAGAGAAAGTTGTATGCCAAACTTGGTAAATGTGACTTTTGGCTAGAACAGATTTCTTTTCTGGGCCATGTTATTTTGAAGGATGGGGTGTTAGTAGATCCATCCAAGATTGAGGCTATTGTTCAGTGGGAATAGCCTAGGATAGTCACAGAGATAAGAAGTTTTTTTGGGTTTGGCAGGATACTACAAGAGATTTGTAGAGGGTTTCTCTAGATTGGCTGCTCCGTTGACTCGTCTTACAAGGAAGAATGTGGAGTTTACATGGGATGAGCTTGTGAGAGGAGTTTTCAGGAACTTAAGCGTAGATTAACCACCACGCCAGTTCTTGTCATCCTTAATAGCTCAGGGAACTACTTTGTGTATACAGATGCTTCACATCAAGGATTAGGCTATGTCTTGATGCAAATTGGAAGAGTAGTAGCTTATGGATCTAGACAGCTGAAAGATCATAAGAAGAACTACTCCACTCACGATTTATAGTTGGCGGCCGTAGTATTTGCATTGAAAATATGGTGCCACTACTTGTATGGGGAGAGATTTCAGATTTTTACGGATCACAAAAGTTTTAAGTATCTGTTCTTACTGAAGAAGTTAAATATTATACAAAGAAGGTGGTTAGAACTCCTCAAAGACTATGATTATTAGATTTTGTACCACCCGGGGAAGGCAAATATGGTTACAGATGTATTGAGCAGAAAGAGTCTCAGGTTGGTATCATATATGATGGTTAGAGAGCATGAGTTATTGGAACAATTTACGAACCTTAGTTTGGATATGACCCCACCTGAGATTGGCAACTATGGGATTATTGCTAGCTTGAGATTAGAACCAGAGTTGATTGAGAGAATCCGGCAAGCTCAGTAAATTAATCAATGGTGTATTGATGTAATTAGCCGAATTCAGAAAGGTGAAGGCACAAATTTTGTAATGAGTTCAGATGGAGTACTAAGGTTCGGAGATAGAATATGTGTTCCTAAGGACACAGAGCTGAGGAAGTTAATTTTATCAGAGGCTCACGCATTGAGATATACAGTACACCCAGGGAGTAGTAAAATGTATCAGAATCTTTGAAAGGTATATTGGTGGTCTGGAATGAAAAGAGACATAGCTGAGTATGTCGCCAGATGTCTCATTTGTCAGTAAGTTAAGGTAGAGCATCAGAAACCTGGAGGAATATTGCAACCTCTACTGATTCCAACATGGAAGTGGGAGCACGTCACCACGGACTTTGTGATGGGGTTACTGAGAACCTGTAAGAACCATGATGCTATATGAGTTATAGTAGATCGGTTAACGAAATCGACACACTTTTTAGCCATGAAAACTACAGATACTTTGAGTGCACTGGCGGACTTGTATGTACGAGAGATAGTGAGATTGCATTGAGTCCTAGTGAATGTTGTTTCTGATAGGGATGCCCACTTCACTTCCCACTTTTGGGGACATTTTCAGGAAGCGATGGGGACCCAATTCAGCTTTAGCATCGCTTTTCATCCTCAGACAAATAATCAGTCAGAAAGGACTATACAGACCTTGGAGGATATGTTGAGAGCATGTGTGCTGGATTTTAGAGGCTTTTGGGACGATCACTTGCCATTGATTGAGTTCGCCTATAATAACAGTTATCACTCAAGTATTGGTATGACCCCTTACGAGGCACTATATGGTCGTAGATGCCGATCACCCATTGGTTGGGAAGAAGTTGGTGACAGACAGTTGCTCGCTCCTGATTTGGTTAGACAATCCTCCGAGGATGTTTGCATAATATGTGAGAGGCTGCGAACAGCTCAAAGTCAACAGAAGAGCTATGCTGACAGGAGACGGAGACCACTTAAGTTTGATGTGGGTGAGTCTATATTTTTGAAAGTATCTCCTTCAAAGGGAATAATGAGGTTTGAAAAGAAAGGAAAACTAAGTCCTCATTATATTGGTCCTTTTGAGATTTTGGATAGAGTGGGAGATAGAGCATACATGCTAGCCTTACCACCTGAGCTAGCAGAGGTCTATAATGTTTTCCATGTTTCTATGCTTCGGAAGTACTACCCGGATCCAACACATGTAATTATCTATGAGCCATTGGAGCTCAAGGAGAATATGTCGTATATGGAGAAATCGATCCGGATATTGGATAAAAAAAAAGAAGGTGTTGCGGAACAAAATGATTTCATTGGTTAAAGTCCTGTGGCAGCATCATACATCCGAGGAAGCCACATGGGAGTTAGAGGATCTAATGAAGGAGAAATATCCCCAACTTTTTGAGGAAAAGACTTGGTTCAATTTGGAGGACCAAATTTTCTAAGGAGGCGAGAAATGTAATGCCCATAATTTCTCATGTATTTGTTTATATGAAGATATGATGTATATGTACGTTGTTACAAAGATACCTTGAGACGCTATGATGTATGTGTATGTATTCTACATGAGTATAAATGATAGGAGGATGTAAGGATTTTGGAAATTTAATGAAGCATCCAAGATTCTAAGTTGTGCGCACAAGTTTCATTAACTATGAACTATGCGGAATGGATGCCATAGTGTGTAAAGTGTGCACGAAATGCAAATTGAGGTATGCAGCAAATTTGGATAAGTGCATAGGCAAACATCTACAGAAAATGAGGGTGCAGGGGATGAGAGATCGATCTCATATGAAGGAGAGATTGATCATCCCTCTTGAAATGCCCAGAATTTATCAAATGGAACTAGGTAGATCGATCTCATGGGAAGACAGATCGATCTCCTTAACTCTTTGTTTGAGATAGATCGATCTCAAGACTCGACAGATCGATCTCCTTAAGGTTCTGTAAAGAGCAGATCGGTCTCCTACAAGAGGCAGATCGATCTCCAAGAAAGAAATTGCTTGCAAACAGATCGATCTTATCATAGAAGAAGATCGATCTGGTAGTTGTTGCAAAGATCGATCTCTACAAGGACCAGATAGATCTCATGTCTCTACATCTATAAAAAGGGCACGAGATTTGGACTGAAAACTCAAATTTCATCCCACCAAACCCGCACCTGCCATTTTCTCTTAAAGACCCAAGCTTTCTCACTCTAAAAATCACTACATTCCAGCCAGTTTTAGAAGAAGCTCAAGAAGGGAAAGTTGTTCCTTGAAGTAAGGAGAACAACATACCCAAAAATCACACATTGGTGTGACCAAGAGAAAGAGTTTTGGCTACCATAAGTTTGGCTAAGTAAATGGGCAAGCTCTTCAACCTTCAAGCTTTAAATATGGGTTTTTAGACATTTATGAGTTGGATAATATGTGAAATATGGATAGGAATGATGAATGTAGTGATGGGTGAATAATATTAAGAGAGATTGGTAAATAGGAAATCCATGGAAAAGTGATGGAAAGCTTAAGAGTTGATAAAATGATATTAGTGGAAGAGTAAAATGTGATTTAAGGATTGGAAAACATGAATAGATAAATAGAAGACAATGTGTGTGAATAGTGGAGGGAAAAGAAAATAACATAATGAATTATACGTGTAGATTGAAATACGTAGAATACGATTGACCCGAAATTGTGAACGGAGCAAACAAGACAAAAGAAATACGAGCGCGATTCGAGGTAAGGGACTGTATGTTAGTGATAGAGGTATTTGTACGTATTTTATAGCTATTTCAGTAGTTATGGCGCTAGAAGTAGTATACTCAGCTATTGAGCTATGAATTTGATATAACAGCATGAAATGTATATGGTATGTGTATTGTGAAAATGGGATGTGGTAAGGAAATAACATGATATGCATTTTTTGATGTTTTCTCAACTATATATCGATTTTGTGATTGAGAAATGAAGAGGGATAGGTTGGCTAGTTTTACATGTTTAGCATGGAACAACGTGTTACGTGAATATACATGTTTTGAGTTTTTAAAAGAGAAAAATAGCCACCTATCAGATTTGAGATATGATTTAGTGTTGGAGCGCTAGCTCACACTCGTTTTAATGTTTTTAACTATGCTGGAGTTTTACTCTCATAGGTTTGCATGTTTTGATAATCCGTGTTGGAGTGTGACTTGCACATGGCTTTGTAATGATAATGTGTTGTAGTTTTAGCTCGCACATGTTTCTATGGTTTTGGTATGCTGTGCTAGAGATTACCTCGCATGATGGTTTATGAGAAAAGTACTAGAGCATTTCTCGCACTAGTTTTGCTGAGTTGAGATGATACAGTGCTTGAAGTAGTTGCTCGCACTGAGAGATACCGCGCTGGAGCCTTGCGATGACTGTGTGTCACGCTGATTTGCTCACCTGGTATATGAGACATGGTTCAGGATGATAAGTCCATTGGAGTTGGTAGATGGACTAGGTCGACGGTTGTACATTGAACTGTGTAGTTGTTCGTTGGTATACCATGTACTGTGCTGGGTGCACGTGAGTACGAGTATCGCATAGATGGCACATGGCGTACATTGTACCGTGAGCATATGTGATATGAGGGGATGAGGTTGATTGAGATAAGCCGGAGGGTAGGATTGACCCATCCCCCTTCAGGCGATGTGATGCCCTATGCATACCTAATCAGTGAGGCCTGGGATCCCTGACTATGGCCATATGTCGTGGATATTAGATTGCCAAGAATTCCATGTCGGTCTCAGAAATATGAAAAATATGAGAAACTCAGAAAGAAAGTAAAGAGATTTTATGAAAAGAAATGAATTGAGAAAAAGTTGATAAATCTCTTGAATTGAATTACTTGTGCTATGATGGCACTGTTTTATGACATGTTTTAATTGGAAATATTGCACACGGTTTTACATGAAAATGCCTATGAGAAATAAATGTTTTAAATGCAATTTCTAGTAATATTTTCTCTTATATTGAAAATTGGTTTTGGTTATGCATGCATGGGCTATGTAGATAGTACAGTATCTACATGTTAGCATCCTTTTCCTTATTGAGCTGTGGTTTTGCTAATCTCACTATTTTTCCCCCTCCAGATACTGAGAAGTAGGACAGTGCGGTGGTCTCTAGTTTCCTTTTAGGTTGGACAGCTCCCACAAATTGCAAAGGTATAAGATTTGTATACACATTAGCATTTTGTATCTGATACAATGTATTGCACAGTCATGAATCGAAAATGTAAACAATTGTATGGGAAATGTTATGTGAAGATATTATATTATACAATTGATTTTGTATATCTACACACACCTGGGAGTGTGAATTAAAGTTTTAATTATTCCGCTGTAAATTTATATGGAATTTAGTAATTGCATTGTCTCATAACCCAACCGATAGTAGTATATGTATGAATGAAGGACACATGGAAGTGGGGTGTGACAGGGTGTCCAGAGGGCCACCGTTCCACAATTTGCATCCCTCATGTGGTTCAAACCATGGACCCTGAAGTATTTATCTTACACACATGGTACCATTTGATCCATGATACCACGTAACTGTGACATCTTGAAATCGTGAAAATTTGGGTAAATTTTAACTTAATCTCTTATCAAGTTGTATTCTTGTTCAGTGCCGATTACTTAACCTTTCATTTTAACAAAAATTTTTCAGCATAACGACTTATTCATGAACTTACCTCTCTATAATATTTAAAATAAAATTTATAATCCCACAACAGTTGCTTTTAACCACTTTTCATATTCAATAGTGATTTCCATAACATTAAATTTCATTCCATTCCCTTAATACCTCAAAAAGACATTTTATTATATAAATTGTAAGTTGACAACTTTACGTACACACAGATCTAGATTACATCCCAAAATATCTTTTACATAAAAGTGTCTATGCTATATAAGATGTCTGGTTATAATATCATAAGTATACCTTAACGTGTACCGAAGGTAGCTTGGAGAGAATGTCATATCCACCAGCCTACATCAATTACATGGCAGACGTAGAAAGATAACTGCAAATAATCAGTAAGCGTAAAGAATGGGGGTTGAGCTTTCGAAAATCCCAGTAAGAAATGTGTTTAAAACAGTCTTGGTATCAAAACATACAAAAGACGAGATGATTTTAAAATGCATTTCATACTTTAAATCACTTTCAAATAACATAAATCATACATCACAAAACTTATCATATTACTTTTGAAAATCATACAAGATATCATAGAGACTAGGCAAAATCCATATAGCTAGCATAGGTCATGATCATACGAACTCAACCTCCGAAGAGGGAAGCAAACGAACAAATAGAGTACCGATAGCCATGGTAAGGGGACTGTAGACTGGATTAGGGTCATACAACGTCCTACGCTACTAAGGACCATAACGAACAATGCACGAAGTGGAAGAAATCAGACACCGAGTGGGCATAATATGCATGACGTGGTTAAACATGCACCACAAAGGACTAGACATGCACGATGTGGCGTAAGGCATGCACCACGAAAGACCAAGCTCCACATGGGCCATGCATGACAAATATCATAGACTACTGGATGCCTTTTATCTCACATCGAAACTTACAAATTCCTTTTTGGGCATATTAACCCACATACTAATAAAATCGAGCTTATGTCAAATTTTCATATTTCTGAAGCATATTCATAAAATACATTTTTTTACATCAAAGCTTACTTTTCCAAAACATTTTACAGATGTAAAGAAAGTACATTCGGAGGTTTTGGTAACATTAGTTTTTCTCTCGGTTTCGTTTTATACGTAAATAGTATTTTTCAGAAATTGAACACTTTTCATAATTTCAATAATACTTCAAGCATTTCTATATTTTTACAAGCAAGGTAACGAGATACCATTACGGATTTAAATTACATCTCTTACCTATCGAATCTCATGGCAGCATAGAATTGTCAAAAATTGAGCTTACCTCGATTTACGTGCCAACACCTCGAGCTATCAAAGATAATTTCAAAACCATAAAAAATGTTTAAATTCATCTTAGTATACTTGAACATACACCAACTTACATAAACTTCATTAAACTTGACCATTTTTTGCCAACTTTGTTATTTACTCGATTTTACCGATAGACGTGCTGGTTTAAACTATTTCGAAAATTTCTTTTATTTTAACTTCAAACTTATCAACTTAATGGCTTAAACACTTATTCAAGTCTCTAATCAACACATTACAACTTATCAAATTGCCAATTCCACACTTTTATAGTTTTTCACTAAACCGAGCTTTAAATCGAACTTTTTGGTATTAAACTAACATTCCACAACACATAACACAATCAAATTCCATATTCTCCATAACAACCAAGGGCTGGCCGAATTCTACACATACCCTAGAAATTATTTCTTCAATTTCTACTTTAGTAAAAATCTTCTAAAACCATTAAACAACAACATATATTACAATCATCATCTTTCATCAACTTTCTCACCTTGTTGATCAACTTTGACTAGTCTTTCTTTCTCCAAAAGTGTTCCTCAAATGTAGATACACATGTATACAACTTAGAATCATCTTAAACAAGCTTAAAAACCAGCCAAGAAATAAAAAAACTTAAGGTCTCTTTTACCTCTGAAACATGACAGATTCTGCCCCTGTTCTTCTCTCTAGCTTTTCTTTTACCAAATCAACTTATTTAGGGTTGAATTTTTTATATGTGTTTTGAAAAGGAAGATTTTTTTCTTTTTGGCCAACTTCTAAAATTGGCTGGAAGGTGACTGAAATATTTCCACAAGCAGACTTAGTGAAGGACGCCTGTGGCAAGAAGAGAAGGGAAGAGCTTTCTAGTGTTAGGTCGGTTCTGGATGGTGTTTGGCTTTTCAGAAAGGGCTTTAAATGGACTTTAACATGAAAAAAAATCAAGCTCAAAAGCTTTTTGGAACCACTTCAAATTGGGCTTTCTTGTTGGGCTTGTAGTGTGCTGGGCTTGGGCAGAAAATAGTCATGTTTTCATAAAATCTCTAAAAATTATTACCAGCCCAATTTCTTCCAAATCTCTACTTCTCATGTGTTATACTAAGTCCCTAGTATGTGCCATAAAACTTTTGGGCCCACTTGTTTAAGAAAAATGTCCCATTTGGGCCCATTTTACCCGATTTAGTCATTACCGATAAAAATTCCTTAAGGTTTTTGGTTTACTTTAAAAATTAATTTAACCATTGAAACCTCAATATTTCCACTCAATTCTGATTCTCCAAGTCAAATATACCTTATATTAATTTCCTATGGCCTCAGAATAATTTTTACGGATTTATGAAATTTATTCCGAAATTATTTCAATTACTAGGCCCAATTTCTCAGTTTAGTGATAATTCAAGTTTTTAGTAGCTTTTTCACTTCCGATGCTTTAGTTTTACCTATTAATCACCAAGCATACTTATAAATGTAATCTCTTGAGAAGTACTTTAATTCAAAATCTTACCTCGGGTTTCGTGCCCCGAGTTTCATGCCACTAATCCAGGTGCGTCGGTTATTTCGGGTTCTACATAATATTATTTCGAGTCTCTTAGTTGCTTTCTAGTTTTCAAATGACAAATAAAATGAAAATTTTGGGTTTCACAATGACACTAGGTCATTGGTTAACTTTGGTACGATTTCAAGACCAAGGGCAAAATAGTAATTTTATAGCCTTGTATTAAAATTTTGGCTTCAATGATGAATTAAAAGTAGTGGAAGTAGCTATAAATGTATAAAATGCAATTTCATCATGAAATATAAATTAAATAAGGAAATTT
Organism: Firmiana major; assembly: GCA_033439115.1. Lineage (NCBI taxonomy): Eukaryota > Viridiplantae > Streptophyta > Magnoliopsida > Malvales > Malvaceae > Firmiana > Firmiana major. The sequence continues at coordinate 39,808,935 of CM065909.1, forward strand.
AACTAAGGTAAGTCAGTAGGGACATGGAGATTCATGTAATGATTATGTTTATAAAATCATGATTTGCATGAATAGTGTTTTCCCACTCATAATCTCTCTATTTTCATCACATCTTATCATAATAAAAGAAAATTAAATAAATTGTAACAAAAGCCTTAACCAAGCTGTAAGGTCCCATTAGTGTTAGAGGATTAGTGAAATAATATGATAATTGGTTAACAAACTAAACAACCTATTAACTTCATCTCTCTCACTCACCTTTCTCGACCATTGAAGGAAACCTTGGAGAAACTAAAAACAAATCAATTATAGTTAAGAGAGAAACTAATGGAGATTCATGAAATTTTGCTGGAATTAAAGAGGAAATGTTGTGAGGGAGCCAGTTTCAGCCTTGCATGTGGATTTTGGTGGTGTTAGGTGTGAAATCGATCGGGAGAAAGGGGATTGCTAGTTCGGCTAAGAAGAATCAAGGTAAAAGATGCACCTTTCTACATCAATGAAGCTTGAAACACTAATGAGTCATTACATGTGGATTTTTGGTGAAGGTGAACCTTGAACTGAGAGGGAGAAAGCTTGGGAGCCCTCGGCTATAGAGGTTTGAAGTGAGGCACTGTCGCGACCTGTTTTCTCTAAAATCACTACAAATGTTTTGCGACTAACTTTGTTTCACATACACTTTCATTAGTTTGGCTGTGAGTCAATATCAGCCACTCAGTTTATATAATACATGCACCTTGTACCATAACATCATGGAAATTTATAAAGTTGTCATTTCATTAATATAAAGTCGTTTACATTGACTTACATATACATTCCCCATATATACATGACTACATCACTGTGCACTATGTATTCAGATACAAAAATCACATAGGTGTGTATACCTTTATGCTGCTGGATCACTGCGGGCAAAAGGATTGCAGGACTCTCACAACGGTCACACTCTACTGTAAATACTTTGTAGAGGGGAGAAAGTAAAGGGGTGAGCTAACATGCTCAGTAAGGAACATATGAAAGCAAGTAGACTACCATATTATACTATCTACGATACTCATAATGCATGCTTTATCATCATTGTAAAACATTTGCATTCACTTCATCACTTAGTAAAACAATTATATTCACTTTAAACAATAGCATTTCTATACGATAATCATCAATCGATATAAAGCTTTATCACTTTGCAAACCACTTACATTCACTGAAAACAATGAGATTCTACACGGTAATCATCTATCGATAGAAGCTCAATCATTTCTTTTCATTTCACTTGCATCACATTCATTAAACACATTTCAATCACAATTCACTATCACTGGAAACTAGGATAGGATTCGATAGTAATAACTGTAGACTATGGCCATTGTCATTGATTCCAGGCAACATGGATCAAGTGTGCGGGAATTGTATGCATAGGGAGGTGGTAAATCCATCCCGTCAGCTTACTAATCTGAAGACTATCATTGGTCCGAAGACTGACAGTAGTTCGAAGACTATCAATGGTTTGAAGACTGACAGAAGTCTGAAGACTGCACGATACAACGTACTTCATGTCTCATTACACAGTACAACGAACTCCATGTCTCATTACATGGTACAGCGTACTCTGTGGACCTCACTAAGCTGTAATATGATTGAGGGAATCGAGCAATATCAAGGTATACCACCCCAGCATCAATATCAACCATCACTTTGTCTCAAAATCCAGTGCGAGCAAGTCAGTGTGACACATAGTCTACACGAGGGCTCTAGCACGGTTTTACTCACAATATCATATCAAAATCTAGTGTAAGCAGATCTGTGTAACTCACAGTTAACATGAAAGCTCCAACACGATTTCACACAGAAATCAACAGATGGCTCACTCCGGTGAAAACGGTGCAAAACGAAACGAGAGGGGTAACTTCCCGTCTAGTCACCCATCTGTGGAATTTTTCCCACTTAAGCAGTTTAACTTTGGAAAATGTACAATTTAATGCGAACAATAAAATCTTGGGCCAGTCTATCATTATACACTTACAAAATAACTTTTCACGATGAAAACATTGAAATATGCAATTTATGAATTTATGCTTTTTTCGATAATTTCACAATGTTTTTTCATCTGTGAAATGGGTCAATCTGAAAATTTCCTATTATTTGGTTTTCATCTAGATAATTCAATATCTATATATTTTATGATATTTAATTGCATACAGGAGGTAAGAAATATACATATAGCTATCTTTAATAGCTTGCATAAATCCTTTACCTAGATTTTAGTCGATCAAGCCTTTATCTTTTCACTTCTAATCGCTCAGTCTATCTAGCTCCAAATATGTCTTCTGAAACTGTAGTTAATTACCAATCACCTCGATTAAGTCCGATAAATCATTTTTCACTTTTACTATGGTCTATTTAAAGTATTGGGCCCAAATTACTCTTATTGGGCCTCGTTATCTCTTAATGGGCCCAACTCTATTTTAAGCCCATTTCAACTTTCCATTAAGGCTCATTTTGCACATTAAGCCCATTAACTAGTTTGGGCCGATTGCATAATGGGCTTGGCCCATGAAACATTTCGGCTGAATGCATGGTGGCCATGCACCATCACGCCACCAAGGTCGAATGGCCATCACCCTTGCATGTCATTCTTACCTAGCTCACTTAGGCATTTTGGCAAACACTTGGTATGCATGCCTTAAGCCTTTTACTTGGTTCATTCAAGTATTTTCACAAACACCTTATATGCATGCTTCATAAACCTATCCAATCTTACAAATTGGTTTCACTAATTCATACCATCATCATGTACACATCATAACCAACACATATATTCCATTAAACATCATGCATATGCATCATCTCACTACATACCCATTTCGACCAATCTTGCTTTTCTACCTTAGGTGATGTTTTGTCATACAATTCATACACTAATCAACTCCATAAATTCCTTAGATTAACATATGCAAGATTGGTGGATTGAAAACTCACCTAGCTTGGACTTTTCACTTTGGTCAAAACTTGAAGAAGATTTCACCCCTTCAATTTAGCTTCTTAGGTTCTGGTTTTGAGGTATGTTACTCTCCTCTCAATATGGAACAACTTTCATGAAGAACACTTGTTCCAAATATGCTTACAAATGGGTGAAATCTAGTGAGAGAAAGCTTGGTGCTTTATGTGTTTGTGGTGGCCAAAAATTGCTTAAGGAAGAAGACTATTTTTCACTTAGCCAAATCTGAATTTTTAAGGCCTAGAAATCAGCCAATTACACCATAAAATAAACCCATGAAATTGGGCTTGAATTGGTTTTGGGCTTGGTTAAGTTTAGGCTTGGAAATTGGGCTTGAACTATTTCAATTGGGCTTTTCTTATTTTTTCCTATTGGGCTTTCTATTCGGGCCTTCCAAATTCCAATTTTGGGCTGGAATTTTCTTGAGATTTGGGCATATTATTTAGCCCAAAGTTTGGCCCAATGTTCGGCCCAATACATTTGCACCAATTCAGCCCACTTAGGTTTATGCTTATTGGGCTTTAACAATTTAACTATTTGGCCTAATAGCATTTCTTCAATTTCAACCCAATTTAATTAAGCCCAATTGCATTTCATTTTTTTTCTAAGTTTTTGGCCGAATTCCCAAGTGTTCTTAGCTAAAGATAATTTTCTCAAGCCTTAACCATGATTGAGTTAACTAGTCAAAGCTTTTCTCTTAGCTTTGGCCATTGACGACATTTGACTAAAGTCAACTAACCCAAATATATGCATTTCAATGCTTGGTTAGTCCATCTTGAAGTTGTGAACACCCTTGGTAGGTGAAAGTGTTAAAAACACCTCAAATGATCGATTTTGAGTTCGTTTGGGCCCCTTTTGCTATTTTCACCACTTCAACTTTATCAAAACCAAACCAAATCAACTTTCCTTCTTGACCCATCCTTATTTTGATGTTTTAAGTTCTTATATTCAGTCAGATTGGTCGACATCCCTTTGGTTCAGCCTGAGCTCACTATAGCTCACAATTGGCACTTTAATGCATTCATGACATTTTCTACTTTCACTTGGACTTGGAATTGAAATACAACTTTCCTTATGATTCCAATAGCATATTTTAATGTTTACATTGATGGATCATAAGTAATACAATACAAATTTTTGGGCCTGACAAGCATGCCAGTCTCCTTAATTATATAAGCTTATTTTACATGAAAATTTCATTTAATGATTTTTTCATGTATGGTTTAGTGATGGTGGAAGTGAAAACAAGAGAAATGATTTCTCAAAGCTCTCGGGTGTTGATATTTTGTAGGTGAGAATTAATATTTCTTTAGTTTTAAGCTTACAAATCTCAAAGGTGTAATAATTGATGGTTTTACATGTTGAATTGGCAAAGGAACTGGTGAAGATCAAAAGTGGAAGGAGTCTTAAAGGTCTCGACCACTTTGAAAGTAAGGAAAGAAGTGGTAGTTCTCATTAGTTTAGGCTTAAATGTTACTAAAGGACATTTGACAAGTTAATATACGTGTTTAGTGTAAAGGACTGAAAAATGTGTAAGGAAGAAAAAAGCTAAAGGCTCTCAGCTTTGTAGAATTTGGTTTGAATTGACTTTATTGGATATTTGTACATTTGTGACAATAAGGAATTTACTTCGGCTATGATGATGTTTAAGTGAAAATTTATAACATTGAGCTTGATAATTCTTAGCCATTGTGTAATTGGTAAAGAAAGGTTAAAGTATTGCTTTGTTTAACGATGGGTGGTTGCTATAATGTAGATTGATTTTGATTTATTGTAATTAGGCTTGTGTTGGTAGTGGTAATTAGAGTGACTCTCGGCCAAGCCCCTTTTAACCATATTGTTAGTTTAGTATTAGCCAACCTATGAATTTGCATTCGGTACATTAATTGGTAAGTGCTATGTTATGCCTAAATAGTTGAGAATTGTTCTTTTATTATTGTTATTATATTTGATCGATTGGTTGCAATTTCAATGGAGTGCATTATCAATTCTTGAGCTTGTGTTGAGATTAGTGTGGACTTAGAAATTGGTTAAGTAGCTTTCAGTCAAATTATGCAAGGATAATAAGTAAATGAATTGTTTAAATTACTTAATAAATTCTTTATTTCTTAAAATTATCAGTTGCTTGAGATCTTGGATTGTTTGAAAATGCTTGGTTTGTCTTGGTATAACTCTCGGCCAAAGGGTGGTTATCATCCTAAGGCCACTTATTTGACTTATGCATGATCTTATATCATTGTACTATATATAAGAATATGTTTTAATAAGTTAACATGCTTTATTACATGAAAGGAGTTTGTTTTAATTAAATGTTTATCTTGTTAAGAACCTTACTTTAAGTAAACCCTTAATGTTTGAAATTAAATGATTTTGGATTAAATGCTCTGTCACATTTATTATTGATCTATTGCCATTATTTTGGAAATATGAGAATTGAGGTATCTATAACATTCATATGTACACCATTTCTGCTTCCTTTTGCATTATATAGGAGCAATTTGGCTTGTCTAAAGAGTTAGACAGGTGCTGGTTCCATCCAATCAATGGGACTGGGTTTGTTAGTTTATGGTCATAGATAGTGCCATTTTTAGGGAATTCGCTACATTGATAGTTACAGTATTTTGTTTGTCACGACCCATTTTATCCTCTTATTAACAGAAAATCTCAATAAATTTTTTGCATTTATTCTTTTCCCTACTCGGTCGTGAACAACTCACCACATACAGTTGGGCTGTGAGTTAATAATAACCACCACTTACCATTCATTCACAATTTAATAAAACGATGTCATACATTCGAAGTTAATCATTTACTTATACAAAACATGTTTTACTGACATCTACATCCCTCATAATTACAACTCAAAATGACTACTGTGCCTTTACATTGTTTAGATACAAAAAGAATCATGTGTATATACCTTTAAGCTATGGAAGCAGCGGATGTCCAAAACACAATGCCTCAGTCCTCACTGGGCTACTATGCACGCTCTGTAAGAATGGGGAAATAGAGAGGGATGAGCAACCACACGCTCAGTAAAGCAATAATGCAAGCATGGTAGATAACTACTCTATCTGCATGCTGATAGTGTTATGCATAAATCATTTATAATAGGAGCATGAGGAATAAAACTATACATATGAGTATACATATATATCATGTATCAAAATCATGTAAAATTGGCATATAAAACATGGCATATCAACATGTGAAAACATCTCATGCTCATTCTCATTAAACTCATAAAAAAGGCAATTCATTTAAGAAACCTCTTTTTTGATTTATCTCATTCCCAATACATCAAAATCCCATCTAAATCAATTCTCAATCACAACCTCATTTTCATTTCACAAATCAAGTTCACAAGGCTCGACCCCTCCTCCGGGTCTACCTTGAACAATCACAATCGCACATATGTATAAAAACCAGGTCACTATATCACAAGTGACTATGTGGACCAACTACATCATAAATCATCCCAGACCACACGCATCCAGGTGTGCGATGTATCGTGCTGGCAAGAAGTTGGATTATCCCTCACCAGACTTTCTCACAATAAAATCACCACGCGGTACATCGTACTCCATGTGATATACACGGTACATCTTACTCCGCGGACTCATATCGTGGTTGGGGGTACCTGCCGTAGGTCTTATCTACCCCATACTAAAACTTGTCGTACTCATGTAGGATAGCCTCCCTGTCGAACAGAGCCTCCCCGTCCCTCCAGGGCTTAAGGATGTTGGCTTAAGGATCCTTCTGTACCCATGTAGGAGAGCCTTCCTGCCGAACAGAGCCTTCCTGCCGAACAGAGCCTCCCCGCCTACTCGGGCTTAAGGATGTTGGCTTAAGGATCCTTCCGTAAGAGAGCCTCTCCACCGAACAGAGCCTCCCTGCCTAACAGAGCCTCCCCGCCTCCTCGAGCTTAAGGGTGTTGGCTTAAGGATGTAGGGTTTAAGGATCTTATCATAAGAGAGCCTCCCCGCCTCCTCGGGCTTAAGGATATTAGCTTAAGGATGTAAGGCTTGAGGATCTTACCAACCTCCATGGCCTCATACGTACCATAATGTGCAAACTTGTGCGAGCAAAGCTCTAGCACGACTCATGCATCATATCATAAAGAAACCACGTACGAGCATAGCTCCAGTACGGTTCTATGCGTAAGAAAACCACTTAAAATCCATGTACGAGCAAACGTTCCAGTACGGTTTATAAAATATCATCACAAATCAAATCAAAGTGCGAGCTAAGCTCAAGCACTTTCATGCAAGTCAAAGCATCAAAATCTAGCGCGAGTAAGGCTCTAGCGCGATTTAATTCACATAGCTCGATAGGCGGCTCATATGCATTCAAAACATATCACAAACATGTTTAGCACCTCACAGGTGCTATTCCATAACATCAATAAAACACTAGCCAGCCTATCCTTTTGTTTGCTCAAATCAAAGCATTGTGTTTTATGAAAACATTCAAAACATGTGATTTATGCAATTATTAGCCTTACTATCCCTTTTTATACATCCATATAAAACCAAATCATCCAACATTCGCAACCATTTCCGCATACCAAACAACCAATTTCTCAAACATTCATGCATTTCATAAACACCCTATATTCCCACAAAATACGAGCAGCTACCTCTATATACTTACAGAATTCCCTTACCTGGAATCGCGACGCGGGATTCCACTTCCTTAAAGCTGCTTACGTGTGCGTAGTTCGATTGTGTCTCCAACGACTCTTCGAAACTGCACAAAATCATATTTCGCATTATTTTAGTCTATTACACGCAACCTTTGGGTTTTGCTATAGTCAATTCACTCTATAGCTTCTATCATCTCTTATAAGGCCCCTTTTCATTATCTATTCATATCTCGAGTCTATGGATTCCTTTAGGCCTATTTATTCATAATGAATCAACATTAAATCGATATTATGCCCATAGTGTTCATATCCCATATATTTCCTCACTATGGCTTTTCCATCAACACTACATGTGCTCATTTTCCTAATTCCACTCAACCCACAATGTAGTTTCATTTACCCAATTCAAATCATCCACATTAGTCAAATGACAACTTAGCAATTCCCACAAATCACCAACTCATCCAAATTACACTTTCTCACACTAGACTTATTCCATTTTTTAGGTCACACACTAGTTCCATCACCTCCTAGGTATCTCCAACCATCAATACACATGAAAATATACTCCAAAATCAATTAAATAAATAATGTACTTAGATTGGAGTAGTAGAAACTAACCAAATCTAGTTTCTCTTTTGCACCAAATGGGAAATGCTCCTTGCTCCTTCAATACAAACAATGAGACTTTGATCCTAAACTATGTTGTTCTTCTCCTTGAAATGAACAACTTTGTGTCTAATAGCTCCCTCTCAGATCTTAATGGAAATAGGTAGATTTAGGAGTGAGAAACTTAGGTTTTGGGTTGGAATTGGAAAAGAATTGTTCAATCTCGGAAAAATGCAGATTTCACTGCTCCTTTTATAGAAATCACTTGATAAGATCGATCTGTATAGAGGGGAGATCGATCTGGTCCTCTTAAAATCCCTATTTTCCACGGCATTTTAAGTCATGAGATCGATCTGTCGAGTAGAGGAGATCAATCTCTCTTTGGTAGAAACTTAAGGAGATTGATCTGGCTATGAGGGAGATCGATCTGCTCTTTCCAGTAGCTTAACGAAGATTGATCTATTTCATTCTGAATCGATCTGTATTTTATAGAATGTTTAGGAGATCGATCTGGCTCCATTGGAGATCGATCTGCTCTATTCCATTGTTCAAATAAGAGTATTCTGGTTCTTCCAGATCGATCTCTCATCCTATGAGATCGATCTGGCCTTCATACTTTCCAGATTTTCTGCAGCACCTCACACCTAAATGTCCTTAATTTGCTGTCATGATCATTTTCTCATCTAACCACCTTTTAGACTTAAAAATGGCATCCATCCATACCTTATACACATTAGAACTTGTGTGTATCCACTGTATAGCCAAAGGTATACCATACCAAGCTAAATGGAAATATTTAGATTGTCACGACCCAAAAATCAGAGTAAATTTTTTGCTTTTTCTTTCATACTTACCTGTCCTCTGATTGTGACCACACTCCATTAACAATTGGGCTATGCGTCAATGCCAGTCCCACCATTCATTCACCATATAACTTAATTCCTTATTAAAGGAAAGGTTAACACATGAGTTTTTCACTAATTCTTTCCCATTGATTTACAAGTGTTTACAGTATCTATATATCCTCGAAAGTTACTTACAAACATGTTACTGTGCTATTCTTATTCATATACAATATGTACAAGTGTATATACCTCAAAATGATGGGCAGCAGCGGATATCAGAAATGCAGTACACAGTCGCCTCAAAATCTACTGAAGGAAATCTGTGTAGGAAAATGAAAGGGGTGAGCACATCAAGCTCAGTAAGGCAATCCTACGAACAAGTAGGTAACCATACTACCTACATGAACGTAGTGCCATGCATAAACCACCCTTTCTCTATATCATTTCAAAACAGATGCTAGATGCTATAATTCATGATGTCATGTAAAACAAGTTCACATATGGATTTCAAAGAGCATGAAAAATTCAACATGCAAATCCATTTAAATAATTTCATTCTCGTTAAAATTTCACAATACAGCCAGGACTCAACCTCTCCCTTGGGTGTTCCTAACTCACACAAAACCATGAAATCAAATGCTTTTCAAAGCTATGTAACATCACGCATGGGTTTAAATAGCATGGAAATAACGTCATGCAAGTTTCAGTTTAAAACCCAGTTTCATTCTCATCAAAATCACATCTCAGTCAGGATCCAATCCCTCCCTCGGGTGATCCAGACTCACACAAAAGTCCATAAAACATGATTCTAAAAAAATCAAGTAATAACATGCGAGACTAGGCAATATATATATATATATCTCAGGCAAATAAGTAGGACTATGGCCATATCCTCGTGATCCCACTGCTACATGGATCCTGTGTGCGGGGTCTCACCACTATCGGGAATCGACCCGAGAGGTGGGTCAGTCCATCCCGTTGGTCCTGCCTGATACTCGTATCCGAAGATGCCACTTGCATCCGAAGATGCCACATAATCAATCCCAGCACGGTACATCGTACTCCATGCTACTTGCACGGTACAACATACTCCGTGAACCCACATCTTATATCAAAAATCGTGCTTATCTCAAAACGCATGTGTGAGCATATTTAATCGGCGTGACACACAATCTACCTATGAGATCTGAGAATTTCAGACATATTTTAATGATGTAATAAGAATTTGAAGTGTAATTTATTGAGCTAAGTGAATTGTAGGAATTATAATTGGAGATTTATATGTTAAGTGTGTAAAATGAGCATGAAGCATGAGGACAGATCGATCTGGGAGAAGGAGAGATCGATCTGGTGAGTTAAAAATGACGAGGGAAGGGAAATTTGAGGAGCAGATCGATCTCCAATGGAAGAGATCGATCTCCAAATGAATCTGTTTGAGAGAAGATCGATCTCATGAGGAGGAGATCGATCTCCAAATGCTTCTGTTTGGGGAGAAGATCGATCTCCTTAGGAGCAGATCGATCTCATAAAGCCATAAAGAGATCGATCTCACCCCTCGACAAATCGATCTCCTATGCATAAAATTGCCCAGATCGTCCCCAAATTTCAAACACAGATCGATCTCATCAAGAGGCAGATCGATCTCCTACCTCCAGTCTATATAAGGAACCCGTGTTTTCTCTACAATTTCACTTTCTCTCTCTCTTCCAAAACCTCTATTTTTCCAAAAACCTAGTTTCTCACTCCTCCAAATCCCCCATTTCCGGCCGAATCAGCTATTGTGGTAAGAAGGGAAGTTGTTCCTCGTCAAAGGGAGAACAACATACTTGGAAATCGAAGGACGAATCGGATCGAGGCGTGAGTTGTGCGTCTCACAAGCTTTGGGTAATTTCTAAACCTCGATCTTGATATTTGAGCTGATTTTGATGTTATTGGTGGTTGTAATTGTGTTGAAATAGTTGAGAAATGATTAGGGATTGATGAATTTCAATGTGGATAGAGTGATAATGATATTTAGCGATTTTGGTGAATTTAGGAAATTGTGAGCTATAAATGGAAAATATAGACAATGTGGTGAATTAGCATAGATAATTGGTATTAGAGATGTAGAACTTCGAGATATTGGGAATGAGGTTGTAGTTTAGGGTTGAGTTACGAGAAATCAAGAGATTTGAGGTGTTATGAGCAATTATGCTCGATTTTGAGAATTGAGGGTTATGTGATATAGAGTATTGATGTTTTAACATCGTTTGGACAGCTCGGGAGTTCCAGAGTGGAATGCGAGACTAGTCCGTGATACGGGGGAAACGATTGCACTATACGAGGTGCAAAGAGGTAAGGGAAAACTAAACCATTTTGTGTATGTATTTTGATGAATTGTTAGCATGAACCATGATTTGAGAATACAAGCATGTTGGTGTTGTGTAGTGATATAATTGCACATGTGTTGATTGATTCAGGATCCACGCATTCGTTTATTTCTGAGCATTTTGCATGTAGATTAAACTTGAAGTTTGAACCTCTAGAATATATACTACATGTAAATACCCCTATGCGTGAATCCCAGAGAACTGAGTTAATCTGTATAGGATGTGAAATAAAGGTGGGAGATAGAGTAATGTTAGCAGATCTAATCATGTTGAATGTACATGGGTTTGATGTAATTCTGGGAATGGATTGGTTGGCGACCAATCGAGTGAGTTTAGACTGCTACACTAAGATTGTAACTTTCTCCCTACCTGAACCTTATAGTGTAAGGTTGAGATGTTGAGGAAAGCTATATGTGGATTTCTAGTGAGTAATTTGAGAATTTTGATATTATTTTGGAGAATATTAAATATGATTATTTATGTGAAGGTTATGAGACACTCATCTCAGACGATGAGCGAGAACATCCGAGGATTGAGGATATACCTGTGGTTTGTGAATTTCTGGATGTTTTCCCAGATGAATTGCCAGGTTTACCACCAGAGAGAGAGCTGGAGTTTACCATTGATTTGGTACCAGATACTCAGCCGATCTCTAAACCTCCCTACAGGATGGCATTAGTGGAACTTGAGGAATTGAAGAAACAACTACAGGAGTTATTGGATCAAGGGTTTATTAGACCCAGTGTTTCGCCGTGGGGAGCGCCAGTACTATTTGTTAAGAAGAAGGATGGTAGTCTTAGATTATGTGTAGACTACCGGTTGTTGAATAAAGCCACGGTGAAGAATAAATATCCACTGCCCAGGATTGATGATCTACTTGATCAGCTGAGAGGGGCATCAGTCTTTTCTAAGATTGATTTGAGATCGGGCTATCAACAATTGAGGATCAAGGAAGAAGATATTCCAAAGACAGCCTTCAGGACAAGGTATGGCCATTACAAATTTCTGGTGATGTCCTTTGGATTGACGAACGCCCCTGCAGCATTTATGAGATTGATGAACGAGGTGTTCAGAGACTATCTGGATAAGTTTGTGATAGTCTTTATCGATGATATCCTGGTGTACTCTCGGTCGTATGAGGAGCATGCACAGCATTTGTGGTTAGTACTTCAGATACTCCGAGATAAGCAATTATACGGAAAGCTTAGTAAGTGTGAGTTTTGGCTGAACCGGATAGCTTTCCTTGGGCATGTAGTCTCAGAGGAAGGAGTATCAGTGGATCTGAGTAAAATAGCAGCTGTGCTTAATTGGGAAAGACCGAGGACAGTGACTGAGATACGAAGCTTCCTTGGTTTGGCAGGGTATTACAGGAGATTTGTGGAAGGATTCTCGAGGATTGCCGCTCCTTTGACTAAGCTCACGCGTAAGGAGACTCCGTTCATATGGACTGATCAATGTGAGCTCAGTTTTCAAGAGTTAAAGAGGAGATTGATGGCGGCACCTGTGTTAACTATCCCTAAGGGATCAGGAGGATTCTCGGTGTATAGTGATGCATCTCATCAAGGATTGGGGTGTGTGCTTATGCAGCACGGGAGAGTGGTCGCATATGGATCGCGTCAGCTGAAAGACCATGAGCGGAATTACCCCACGCATGATTTGGAGTTAGCCACTGTGGTATTTGCTTTGAAGATCTGGCGCCACTACTTATATGGGGAAAGATTCCAGATCTTCACTGATCACAAGAGTTTGAGATATCTCTTTGATCAGAAAGAGTTAAACATGAGACAAAGGAGATGGATGGAACTCCTTAAGGATTATGACTGCGAGATTCTTTATCATCCAGGTAAGGCGAATGTGGTTGCTGATGCCCTGAGCAGGAAGAGTATGATATCTACTATGATGATCAGGGAATGGGATTTGTTAGAGCAGTTCGCCGAACTACGGATCAGAGTTAAAGAGGTAGAGACTGGATTTTTGGCTAGCCTGCGGATAGAGCCCAGGATCATGGATCAGATTAAAACTGGGCAGCGCAGTGATCAGAGATTGATAGACATGGTTAGCCAAGCTGAGCAGAGTTCGCAGTCGGATCTCACCATCAGTGAGGATGGAATGTTGAGATTCAGAGGACGGATTTGTGTACCGGACGATGATACCCTGAAGAGACAGATATTGAGAGAATCCCACTGCTTGCGATACACCATGCACCCAGGAAGTACTAAGATGTACCGAGACTTGAGAAAGGTGTATTGGTGGAGTGGTATGAAGCGAGACGTGGCAGAGTATGTGGCCAGGTGTTTAGTATGCCAGCAAGTGAAAGCTGAGCATCGGAAGCCCGGAGGACTACTACAGCCCTTACCTGTACCTACATGGAAATGGGAGCATGTCACTATGGACTTTATTATGGGTTTACCGAGGACCCGAAGAGGTCGTGACGCGATATGGGTCATTATGGATAGATTGACCAAGAGTGCCCACTTCCTTGCCATCAAGAGCACAGATACTGTAGATGCCTTAGCTGAGCTATATGTCAGCGAGATAGCTAGATTACATGGGGCTCCAGTGAGTATTACTTCTGATAGAGATTCCCGATTTACTTCCAGATTCTGGACCCAGTTTCAGGAGTCCATGGGATCTCGATTGAGTTTTAGTACCGCCTATCATCCTCAGATAGATGGTCAGTCAGAGAGGACTATTCAGACCCTGGAGGATATGTTGAGGGCGTGTACGATGGATTTTAAGGGATCATGGGATGATCACCTGCCCCTAGCAGAGTTTGCGTACAATAACAGCTATCATGCGAGTATTGGAATGGCACCTTTTGAGGCTCTATATGGTAGGAGGTGTAGATCCCCTGTAGCTTGGGAAGAAGTCAGTGACAGAAAAATAAATGCTCCCGAGCTTGTTGAGCAAGCCGTACAGAGTGTGAAACTCATATGTGAGAGGTTACGGGTTGCACAGAGTAGACAGAAAAGCTACGCGGATGTGCGTAGACGGCCACTTGAATTTGATGTTGGTGATGCAGTATTTCTGAGAGTATCACCGAGCAAGGGTATCACGCGATTTGGGAAGAAAGGAAAATTGAGTCCTTGATACATAGGACCATTCGAGATTCTTGAGAGAGTGGGAGAGGTAGCCTACAGATTGGCATTACCCCCACAGATGTCCGGAATACACAATGTTTTTCATGTATCTATGTTAAGGAAGTACCACCCGGACCCTTCTCATGTTATAGAGTATGATGAGATGGACATACAGGAGGACATGAGCTACATTGAGGAACCCGTCCGGATTCTCGATAGAAAAGAGAAGGTACTGAGAACCAAGAGCATCCCATTAGTGAAAGTCTTGTGGAAGCATCACTCAAGGGAAGAGGCGACGTGGGAACTAGAGAGTCTCATGAAGGAGAAATACCCCCATCTATTTTGACTAGTTGAGTTGAATTTGGAGGACCAAATTCTTTTTAAGGTGGGGAGGATGTGAGATCTGAGAATTTCAGACATATTTTAATGATGTAATAAGAATTTGAAGTGTAATTTATTGAGCTAAGTGAATTGTAGGAATTATAATTGGAGATTTATATGTTAAGTGTGTAAAATGAGCATGAAGCATGAGGACAGATCGATCTGGGAGAAGGAGAGATCGATCTGGTGAGTTAAAAATGACGAGGGAAGGGAAATTTGAGGAGCAGATCGATCTCCAATGGAAGAGATCGATCTCCAAATGAATCTGTTTGAGAGAAGATCGATCTCATGAGGAGGAGATCGATCTCCAAATGCTTCTGTTTGGGGAGAAGATCGATCTCCTTAGGAGCAGATCGATCTCATAAAGCCATAAAGAGATCGATCTCACCCCTCGACAGATCGATCTCCTATGCATAAAATTGCCCAGATCGTCCCCAAATTTCAAACACAGATCGATCTCATCAAGAGGCAGATCGATCTCCTACCTCCAGTCTATATAAGGAACCCGTGTTTTCTCTGCAATTTCACTTTCTCTCTCTTCCAAAACCTCCATTTTTCCGAAAACCTAGTTTCTCACTCCTCCAAATCCCCCATTTCCGGCCGAATCAGCTATTGTGGTAAGAAGGGAAGTTGTTCCTCGTCAAAGGGAGAACAACATACTTGGAAATCGAAGGACGAATCGGATCGAGGCGTGAGTTGTGCGTCTCACAAGCTTTGGGTAATTTCTAAACCTCGATCTTGATATTTGAGCTGATTTTGATGTTATTGGTGGTTGTAATTGTGTTGAAATAGTTGAGAAATGATTAGGGATTGATGAATTTCAATGTGGATAAAGTGATAATGATATTTAGCGATTTTGGTGAATTTAGGAAATTGTGAGCTATAAATGGAAAATATAGACAATGTGGTGAATTAGCATAGATAATTGGTATTAGAGATGTAGAACTTCGAGATATTGGGAATGAGGTTGTAGTTTAGGGTTGAGTTACGAGAAATCAAGAGATTTGAGGTGTTATGAGCAATTATGCTCGATTTTGAGAATTGAGGGTTATGTGATATAGAGTATTGATGTTTTAACATCGTTTGGACAGCTCGGGAGTTCCAGAGTGGAATGCGAGACTAGTCCGTGATACGGGGGAAACGATTGCACTATACGAGGTGCAAAGAGGTAAGGGAAAACTAAACCATTTTGTGTATGTATTTTGATGAATTGTTAGCATGAACCATGATTTGAGAATACAAGCATGTTGGTGTTGTGTAGTGATATAATTGCACACGGTTTTTATAGCCGGTTGGAGCCCATTATTTTATGAGTTTATAAGCTAAGTGTGAAATTGCTTTATAAACCTTTGAGTTGCGTGAAAAGTAAATTGGGCTCCACGTTAAGGCGATATTGAGATTTGAGAAAATGTGTGCGTGTTTTGCCGGTTGGAACTCGGTTTTAATATGTTTTGTGTTGAGTACACAAATGTTTTAAATGAGTTTTTAAGAGAAAACCATTATGAGTTCTACGTGAAGGCATAACGTTTTATAAGATAATGGCTAATGAGTGAGACTTAGGCGTGTCATGTTGAATACACATCGGGCCTTGCTCTGGTAGCATATAAGACCGATATAGTGGGACGCCTGGGAACCGACCCAGGGACCACGGGCCTTGCTCTGGTAGCATATAAGACCGATATAGTGGGACGCCTGGGAACCGACCCAGGGACCACAGGCCTTATTCTGGTAACATATAAGTCCGATCATTCCTCCGCTCTGGTAGCGTTGGGAGGCATTGCTCTGGTAGCATGTAAGACCGAGAGAGTGGGCCGCCTGGGAACCGACCCAGGGACCACGTGTCAGTGTGCATTAGGCGAGGCATTGCTCTGGTAGCAAGTAAGGCCGGGCCTTGTTCTGGTAACATATAAGTCCAATATACTTTGCATACGACCATATTGTCGACGTTCCCTCTATACGAGGATGCCTGGGATGCGCACCTAGAGGAGATACATATTTGATGTGCCATGACGAGTTTTAATCGAGTTTTATTGCCTAGTCTCATTTTACACATGAGTTGTGTTTTGTGACCTTATCACGTGTGATTTACTGAGGTGATTTTTATCACGTATTTGAGAACAGCCATTATTGCATATCTTTACACATGCTTGTGAGTGCTCGATGTTGAGCCTTTTATCTTCATGTTTTCACATGATTTAGCGAGTTATGAGATGATGTTTTGAGAACTTTCATGCTACGATTTCAAATGAGCTTTATAAACAAATACATATTTGTGATGTGTGAAATGGTTTATATAACTGAGTTCCTTTACCCCCCTTACTGAGCGATTTAGAAGCTCACCCTGTTTTCCTTTCCCCCCAGAGTTCTTCAAGTGAAAAAGGATCTCCCTGCGGCGTACGGAGTAGTGGCTAGTGGAAGACTTGAGCTCCAGGCCCTATATATTGTATTTGAGGTATATTTTATCTTTTCATGTACCCAGACTATTAATGTGATTACAGACACTCGATGTATGTCATTGTATGGGATGTATTAGGATTAATTAACTTGAAATTGAGTAATGTATATGATTCAATATACACTATGTTGTGATGAGATCCTGAGGCATGATAATTATGATGATGTATGACACTGCACTGGAATGCACCTTTAATTGTGAATTAATGAGAAAAAGTTTTAAATTAGCCCTATTTTCCGCATTTTCGGGGCGTGACACTACCCGACGCTCCAAGCACGGCTCATCGCATGTCTCATGAAATTAGTGCGAATGATGCTCCAACACTCTCATAAAATCAAGAAAAATCTCGTGCGAGCAAAGCTTCAGCACCCTTTTCATAAAATCTTATAAGATCTAGTGCGAGCTAAGCTCCAGCACTCTGACAAAATCATGTAAAACTAGTATGAGCTAGCTCCAGCACTCTGTCCTAAAAATCAAGTGAAATTCTGGTGAAAATATGCAATGCTGTGCATTTTTATTTAAAAGCTAGCCAACATACTCATGCACGTGTCAAAACACCTCAAAAACAAGCAGGAACCTCTTGTTCTTGCTCCTCCCAACTTTTCCTAATTTTGGAAAATTTACCATTCACAGGGGTATTTTGGTCATTTACCCATTCGGGCACTAAAATTCTTATTTTAAAACTAGACCCTTCAGACAATTTTAGGGAATATAAATGAGGTCAAAATTGCGTAAAGTTACCTTTAGCAGTCCGTAAAATTCCTTTACTTAGAATCACGCGCGAGCTTATCCCCTCTCGACCGTACCAGGTCTCTCAGTCCAATTCGCTCCAAAGCAAATCTACGGAGCTGCATATAACCACGTATTGGGTCAGTTCTAATATACTTATCAGTATTTCACTCTTACTGATCGTATTTAAAACATTGGGCCCGTTTAACTTTATTGAGCCTGATTGCACCTTAATGGGCTTCGACCCATTTTTAGCATGTTTCCACTTATTAAATCCCTTCTTCGGGTCTATTGGGCTCATTTGGCTTACCAATAGTCATTGGGCTACGTTCCAAACTCATTGGATAACCCGTATATCATTTACGACAATTAATTCAAAAATTCGAATATAATTTATTTTATGCAAAAATTAATCCGAAATCCGTAAAATAAATTCCAATTGTGCAATAACCATATTGTTATCGTAAATGAGCTTTACTCACCCGAAATTATACGATGGTGCACAAACCGAAGTTTGATCAGGCTCACGTACACGATTTATCATCGAACTGCACAATTTTACATTAAATTTTGGGTTAATTTTCGATCAAATATAATTTTAAATTAAATTCTCGAAAATCAATTTAGTCAATCTGACCGCGTATTGGCTTACCCTAATTTTCAAGGTATTCCCGAGGATTTTTCTCCCCTTTTTTTCCCCTTTCTTTCTTTTTCTTTTCTTTTTCTTTTTCCTTTTTCTTTTTCTTTTTCTTCCCTTTTTCTCTCGGCTAAAACGTTGTCGTTTTGGGCCCTCATGTGATGCCTCGAAAACGTGGAAAATAGGGCAAATTTAAAACTTTTTACTCATCTAATCACAATTAAGGGTGCATTCCTGTGCAGTGTCATACATCATCATACTTATCATGCCTCAGGATCTCATAATAAATTAATATATATTGATAATTCTATTTTTTAGTAGATTTATCAGTGCTTAAATTCCTAATTATTTACTTAATCCCCATATTATTTCATTAATAATCCCCTGTATTTAATTAAAATTCTTTACTGTGCAGATAAATTAAATCCTAATGAAACTCAGTCGTTTCAGTCGAAATTGGGCTGAAAACGAGCTAAAAGGAGATTGGACCACTTCAAATTTTGCAAACCAAGTCACCAGTCGTCTGAACACGCGTGATGCCAAGTGTCGATATTTTATTTGCTCTGAAACGATTAGATCAACGGACACCGAGCAAATATTCTGGAAGGCACACGCCGGGCCACATCGCAAAGCCAACTGGACAAACCGACAAGTGACGTGGAAATATCTATCTGCATAAAATCAAATGAAGACAAGTGGCCAAACAATGCCAACTCATCTAGGATGATAATTTACCATTGTACCCCTATGTTTGTGTATAAATAGAACATGATGGCAATTGAAAAATAAAGTAATTTTAGGTTAGTTTAGAGTAGAGTAGCCTAGGCTAGGGTAAAATAGTTTTTAGAGTTCTCTTTAATTTCCGCATAGTTTTTCTTTTACAAAATTGTTCTACTATTCACCTTATGTTCTTCATTACAAGTTGTTAAATCTTATTTTTCAATAGAAATCCGTTTTCTTTTCCATCTTCTCGGTTTCCTTCCTTGTTTTGTTTTGTTTTCCTTATTCATTAATCCATTACTTTACAAGCTTTCAGTTATCTTCCATTACATGCTCTCGGTTTCCTTTTTATTTCAAGTCTCGGTTTCCTTTCGAAATGCATCATTTATGCTTTGTTTTCTCATTTGTTAATTCACCATTTCAGTAACTTTCGGTTAGATGTCAAGTTGTTCATTCGGGTGACAAAGCTCTTGATCACTGCCTTAGACGTTCTGAAGCTTTAATGTGGATTGAATGTTAACATTTTGTCTACATTAAAGCTTGGTGGAACCATTTTGGCAGCAGAAAATGAATGCAACCCGAGACCACAGTAGCTTGTTTACTTCTCTGTTTTGCGGAATATTTTGGTTTTCAGCTTTTGATTTTGCAAGGTTCAGTCGGCATTAAGATAATCACACCCTTTTGCATGATCAGTTCGGTTACATTATGTATTTCCAGTTGCTGCAACATTACGATAGTTTTTGTTTGTGATGTTGCCTACCTGACAGCAACAGTGCTTTACCTTCCACGTGGTCTGATTATGCCTTTCGCGTAGTCTGATTACACTAACGACGAAAGGGTGACGTCGATGCAATTTGCTCCACGTGTTCTTCGTATATCCTGCAAAAACAACAGGAATCAGAGGGGGCAGGGATTATTCCCTGCACGTGCACTCCGACGATCAAGTCAGTGATCGGGAGTTGGTGTATGTAAGAAAAGGGGAAAGTATTGCTTAAATCAAAGGGTTTAAGTGTTTCTCCCTGTTTTTCTCTTTTTTGGATAGGATCCCGGATCCCTTTTTTCAGAGAGCTCACCTGGTATTTATAGGTTCCAGAGGCGGTTCGGGCTGAGACCCAGGCGCGTGTCTGGGCCGCGACAGAGTTATAGAGCACTCTGTCGTGCCTCGGGCCATGCAACTTGCGGGGAAGTAGTCTGGCGGCAGAGTATGCATGGAACCTCTACCGCTGTTGGTGCGGGAGACCTCTGCCGCTACACTGGGTGAGGGACCTCTACCTCTGTCTAAGCGGGAGCTGCTCTGCCACTACGCTGGGTGAGGGACATCTACCGCTGTTCGTGAGGGAGACCTCTACCGCGATCTGTGCGGGAGACTTCTACCGCGATCGGTGCGGGAGACTATGCCGCATGCTGTGCGGGAGACTTCTATCGCAGGCTGAGCGGGGGACCTCTACCGCGGTCTATGTGGGAGACTATGCCTCATGCTGTGCGGGGGACCTCTACCGCGGTCTATGCGGGAGACCTCTACCGCATGAGGTGCGGGAGTCCTCTATCGCGGTCTGTGCGGAAGTCCTCTGATGTGCATGGGCGATGGAGGTCTGCCGCTCACGATGTGCGGCAGACTGTGAGGCGGCAGACTCCTCTCGCATCAGACACTCTGTCGCACCTCTAGGAACGGTGTCGCATGGCGGTTCTGTCGCCAATCTGCCACGTGGCCTTTTCTTGGTTCGACACGTGGCAGGCGGATAGTTGCACGCATGGATCTGGTGACACGACCACCATCAATTGCTCCCCACTCTTTGGCGGGAATTTTTCTCGCGAAAGAGGATCTGGGTCTGGCGTTTCTCGGGTCGGGTCGGACCTCCGCGTGTGGGTGTACCTAGGCGAGCCGCTATAAATACTGGGCCCCTGACGTCCTTGTCGCTACTGAATTCTCTCGCAAGGACACTCTGTCGCGACTCTCAGGACACTCTGTCCCAACTCTGCCGCAACTCCTTCGCCACACTGTCGCAACTTTGCCGCGGGACTGCTCACTGTGCGCTAGTCTGCCGCGGATTTTCACACTCTGCCGCGAGTTCTGTTTCCATTACCTTAGGTAATTTTTCGTAGCCCGTAGTTCCGCTTCTTTGATCTACGAACTTCTAAGATGGCTGGACATGGCATAGGAAAGCAAATCGATCTAGGCGTTAAGTCGACTTTAAAGGAAGCCGACGTCCAAGACCTAGAATCTCGATTTCCTTTATCCGAGGGATACACTTATAGACTCCCAACCCCTCAGGAGAGCGACATACGTCGTGTGTCTGACGGGGCTGTCGTTTTTAGGGCAGCTTTGGAGTTAGGACTCCGCTTCCCGTTGTCCGACTTTGGGGCTTCCTTCCTCAGGACGCACAGGGTATCCCCGGGGCAACTGCATCCTCATGCATGGATGCAATTGGTAGCATTCACTGTGCACTGCCATTTAAGGGGCGTCCCTCCGTCTCTTCCTCTTTTTGAAGTATTCTTTAGGCTTCGAGGGAGTCCCGACTTAGTGCCTTACTCGCTTCAGCGGGTGTACCAGCCTGGTTTTGAGAACCGATTATTTGAGAAACCTGCTAACAAGCTTCATGGTTTCGAGACAGAATGGCTGGTTGTGGAAGTGCTCGAGGGCCTGGATATCCCCACTCGTTGGGAGAAGAGGCGCGAAATCCCCAAGGGTCCCCGGGTCACTACACTTAGGGAGCAGTTGTCTTCTGACATCGACAAACTGCTAGTCCCTCATCCCCTTAGCCTCGACACCCTTGTATCAAATGAAAATTTAATATTAGCAGGCTGGGGTGTGGGTCCGGTCCCTGTTGCCGGACCCTCTGTTCCGTCGTCAGATCCTCTGCCTTCGGCTTCTCCCGAGTTGAATCCTGAAGCTCCTAGGCCACAAGAGGATATAGGGGGCACCAATCTGGAATCCAGCTCTGGTAGCGAACCCTTAGCCGATCTCACTGGTTGGGAAGGGTTCGGCTCCACTTTCATGGTGCTCCCGGACGACGAGGGGATAAATATCGAGTCCCTTCAGGAGCACTTAGACTCTCCTGAGGGTAACTTTTATTTTTTCCCGCTGCTTATCATTTTTGATCAATTTATTAACCACTGATCTTCTTTTTCTTTTTTGCAGATATGAGTCATTTTCGGCAATCATTAGGTCGCCAGGTTTCTGAGGCTGGTCCTTCCAGCGCTCCTGCCAGGAAGAGGCATCGTTTGGCTGACGATGTCCCAAGTGAGGCACCGATCCCCTCTCATCCATCTCGTGCTCGGACCCCTCCTGTTTCTAGGCAGGCGATGCCTCCCCCTCCTTCAGAGCAGAGAGATTTCTCGCGGGATAGGGGGAGAGTTGCCTCGTCTTCACGGGGGGCTTCCGGGTCATCGGGGAGATCACGCTCCGAGGAGCGCGCGGAATGCAATATCATTCCGCCTCAGCGGAAGAATAGAAATACCTGTACATCGAGGGTTCGATGGGAAGCAGACCGATATTGCCGAGGATAGGTCCTGCCGATGAGAGGCCCTATTCCGTGGATGGGGGGAATATTATGAGGGGCCACGAGTTTCGAGTCTATCCCGGGGTTCGTGACAACGACATTTTGGACACTCTCGGGGTGACCTCCCGGTTGAGTTGGTCCACTATCCTTCCTCGAGATGAGGTAAGGATATTCAGAAACTACCCCGAGGGTGAAGACTTAGCCGATATCGAGGCGTTGAGGGTAAGTTTCTGATTTCTCTTCTCTTTGATTGCTTTTTGTAGCATGCTATGAATCTAACATTTTTGCATTTTTAGCAGCTGGCTCAACGAACCGTGGTAAATAATGCCCAACGTCGGGCTTATCGGGAGCGAACCGACAGAGAGATCCGGGAGTTGAGGGACAAAGTCATGGAGTTACAGAACACGGTTAACAACTTGTCCCCTCTTCCGGATTTAGTTCGAAGCCTAGAGGAGCAGCTTACTAAGGCTCATCAAGACCTCGGTCTTGCAAAGGGGGATCTCACAGTGGAGACGGCCCGGTCTTGTAAACTCCAAGAGGACCTGCAGGAGGCTCATTCTGAGTTAGACCGTATGCAATCCAACTACAGGTCTATGCTCACTCGGAATCAAGAGCTCGAGCAGCGTGTTGCTGAGTTGGAAGGCCAAGCTGCTCCTGTACTGTCCCAGACCGAGATTGACAGCATACGGGCCAAGGCCGTAAAGGAGTATCGTCTTTCCAAAGACTGCTTGAGGCGGAAGGAAGACTTCTCCAACCCTTATGTTAAGTACGGGTTCTACCTAGCCCGATCTTGGCTAGAAGCACACAGGGAAGGAGAGGAATTTCCTGAGCTCCAATACACCCATGAGGCGATGCTCTTTGAGGCCCCTGATTGGACCAAGTACGAGCCCGAGGCTGAGCCTGCGGACGAGCTGTTCAAGAGGACTGCTCAGGACGATCTCGTCAACCTTGCTGGTCCTTGGGAGCCCGCGGATCTAGACGGTGCTCCTGAGCCTATAGAAGCCCTCATCGATTTAGACGGCGAGGAGGGCGAGCAGTCCCTTGGAAGTGAAGGTTTTACAGCTGATCCCCAGCTTCCTCCCGGAGAGTAGATAGGGATTTTTGCTTTTTTGTTTTTTGTATTTCATTTCAAGTACTTTGTTTTTTGTTTTAACTTTGTACTTTTGTCGAAATGTAATTGTAAAGATCTGTTAAAGATCTGTTTGTACCGACACTTGAATGAAATGAAATTGAGATTTTTGTTCATGCTTTGTCTTGCACTACTTCTCTAATTGTCATTTATCATTATTTGTCTAATTGTTTCTTTTGCTTTGCTTGTATATACTTTGCTTGTATATAGCTTTGTATTTATATTCGTGTATGCTCCCCAATTCTTGATAGAAAGGTATACTTTCAGGAAGAATTTTTTGTGCAAACACGCAGTTGTTTAAGGCTTGAGTACTGTGACGTGAAGGTGTCTTTAGTTTTTATAGCCTTAGTATTTTGATTACCTGGCCACAGTGACGCGTAGCGTCTTAGGCCTTTATGGTTAATTGAATGTTTTATACCTGGCCTTAGTGACGCATTGCGTCTCAGGCTCTTACGGCCCTTTTGAGTATACGCCTGGCCACAGTGACGCGTTACGTCTCAGGCTCTTACGGCTCTTGTGTGGATGTATATATACCTGTTTTACAGTGATACGTATACGCCGGGCCACAGTGACGCATAGCGCCTCAGGCTCTTACGGCTCGGTTGAACTACGCCTGGCCACAGTGACTCAAAGCGCCTCAGGCTCTTACGGCTCGGTTAAACTACGCCTGGCCACAGTGACGCAAAGCGCCTCAGGCTCTTACGGCTCGGTGGAACTACGCCTGGCCACAGTGACGCAAAGCGCCTCAGGCTCTTACGGCTCGGTGGAACTACGCCTGGCCACAGTGACGCAAAGCGCCTCAGGCTCTTACGGCTTGGTGGAACTACGCCTGGCCACAGTGACGCAAAGCGCCTCAGGCTCTTATGGCTTGGTGGAACTACGCCTGGCCACAGTGACGCAAAGCGCCTCAGGCTCTTACGGCTCGGTGGAACTACGCCTGGCCACAGTGACGCAAAGCGCCTCAGGCTCTTACGGCTCGGTTGAACTACGCCTGGCCACAGTGACGCAAAGCGCCTCAGGCTCTTACGGCTCGATGGAACTAGCCTGGCCACAGTGACGCAAAGCGCCTCAGGCTCTTACGGCTCGATGGAACTACGCCTGGCCACAGTGACGCAAAGCCCCTCAGGCTCTTACGGCTCGGTGGAACTACGCCTGGCCATAGTGACGCAAAGCGCCTCAGGCTCTTACGGCTCGGTGGAACTACGCTTGGCCACAGTGACGCAAAGCGCCTCAGGCTCTTACGGCTCGGTTGTGACGTCTAGCCCAGCTGGTAGAGCCACTCAACCGTATTGTCCGCTTTGGGTACGACCCATGGCAGCCTGCGTTCGCAGGGCCCGAACCAAGGGTTCCCCTCACGGTTTTGAATCCTGTCACGAGATTTTGACTTACAACAAAAAGATAATTCATATATCGGTTAGGTAATGACATCTAGTGACAGTGTAAGTAAAACAATAGTGCTTGAGAAGGAAGATGTAGTGGTTAATTCAAATATAGCTTTAAGTGATTTGAATTCCACGTTTTCCCTATCTTCTTCCCTTGTAGAGTTTTCAGAGCGCAAGTGTTGGGTCCGATCTTGCATCTGATTCTGTAGGGACCTTCCCAGTTGGCTCTGAACTTCCCATCCTCCTTCAGGGCATTTGTGATCTGTGACTTTCTGAGCACTAGATCTCCCTCAGACATTGGCCTATCTCTTACCCGGCTATTATAGTAGTTGGCCACCCTCTGATGATAGGATGCCAATCGAATAGCCGCGGTTTCTCTGTGTTCATCGAGTAGGTCCAAGCCTTCCCTTAGAGCTTGTGAGTTTTCTTCCTTTACTAAGGGTACCACTCTTGGCGATAATGCTCCAAGTTCCACGGGGATCAATGCTTCTGCGCCGTATACAAGGCTGAACGGCGTTTCTTTAGTCGACACACGACTGGTGGTACGATATGCCCATAAAACACTAGCCTGGTCTTCAGCCCATGGAGGATAGTCCGATTACTGACTTCGGCCTGTCCATTAGCTTGAGGATATGACACTGAGGAGATCCTTAGCTGAATGTTGAGGCTCTTACAAAATTCACGGAAGGCGTTGCAATCAAATTGCTTTCCATGGTCGGCATTTAGGATGCGGGGAATTCCGAATCGACAAATAATGTCTTTCCACACCATTGCCTCCACTTTCTTTTCCGTGATTGTGGCTAAAGGCTCTGCTTCAATCCACTTTGTAAAGTAATCGGTAGCCACTAACAGGAACTTTCTTTGACCCGTGGCTAATGGGAAAGGTCCAAGGATGTCTAACCCCCATTGTGCAAAAGGAATTGGTTGTACTGTGCCTTGAGAGGGAGTTACTGGGGCTGTGGTGATAGGTCCAAACCTCTGGCATTTGTCACACCTGCGGGTTTGGTCCATTGCATCCTTTTTCAGCGTTGGCCAGTAGAAACCCGATCGCAGTACTTTAGCAGCGAGGGCTCTTGCTCCTAAGTGTTCACCGCAGATTCCTTCATGCACTTCCGCTAGGGCATATCTTGCTTGTTCTGGTCCCAGACATTTTAGCAGTGGCGATGAGTATCCCCTTTTGTACAGTTCTCCGTTGATGAGTGTGAACTTCGCCCCTTGTATTTTCAAGCGACGAGCCTCGTCTTTATCTTGGGGGAGTGTACCCTCAGTGAGATACTGTTTAAATGGGGATCTCCAATCGTCTCTAACTTGAATGTCACACACTTCGACTCCTTCAATACTCGGTCGTTCGAGCCTCTCCACCTTTACTGTCCTTCCTTGTGTTTCGGTGGAGGAGGCTAGCTTAGACAGTGAATCAGCATGTGTGTTTTCGGACTGGTTGATTTGCATCAGCTGAAAGCTTTTGAAAGTCTTGGCCAGGAGTTGGACTTTCTTTAGGTAAGGAACCAGTATCGGTTCTCGTACCTCGTACTTTCCGCTGAATTGGTTCACCACCAGTTGAGAATCACTGTGTGCTACCAAGTCGTGAACCTGCAGTTTCTCCGCTAGTGCCATCCCTGCTATCAGAGCTTCATACTCCGCTATGTTGTTCGAACTAGGGAATCCGAATCGTAGGGAGTATTCCAGGGATTTTCCTTCTGGCGACACCAGGACTATACCCGCTCCACTTTCGTTGGCACTTGATGACCCATCGACATGCAGCAACCATGGGTGAGCCTTCCCTTCACTGCTGTCGTTCGGGATAGTGCATTCCACGATGAAGTCAGCCAGAGCTTGACCTTTGATAGCCTGTCTCGGTTGGAATGTGATGTCGTATCCCCCAAGCTCCACCGCCCATTTCACTAACCTTCCTGAATGTTCAGGTTTCTGGAGGATCTGTCTTAATGGTTGATCGGTTAAGACGGTGATGGGATGTGCTTAGAAATACGGACGCAACTTTTGCGAGGCCATCAAGAGGGCTAATGCTAGCTTCTCGGCCAGTGGATAGCGGGTCTCTGGATCCAATAACACTTTGCTCATGTAGTAGATGGGACGGTGTATCATTTCATCTTTCTTCAGTAACACCGCGCTGACGGCGAAATCACCGACTCCCAAAT
Source organism: Firmiana major (assembly GCA_033439115.1). Lineage (NCBI taxonomy): Eukaryota > Viridiplantae > Streptophyta > Magnoliopsida > Malvales > Malvaceae > Firmiana > Firmiana major. Next base: position 39,836,567 of record CM065909.1, read on the forward strand.
ACATATAGAGCTGTTCTGCTTCCAGGGGCCTTGTTAATAGAGGCAACCGCTTCAAGTATTCCTTGAGGTCTTCAAAGGCTTTTTGACAATCTTCCATCCACTCGAAGTTCTTCCCCCCCGTAGAGTTTTGAAGAAAGGCAAGCTCCTTTCTGCTGATTTCGACAAGAAGCGATTCAGAGCCGCTATTCTGCCTGTCAATCTTTGGACCTCTCTTACGGTGGTTGGGGGTTTCATGTCAATGACAGCCTGTATCTTCTCAGGATTTGCCTCGATGCCCCTGTTAGTGATCATGAAGCCTAGGAATTTTCCTGATCTTACCCCGAATGAGCACTTTTCAGGGTTTAGCTTCATGTTGAATCTCCTCAATACTTCAAATACCCTGGACATTTGATCAGCGTGAGACTCTCCTACGCGGCTCTTGATTATCATATCGTCCACGTAGGCTTTCATGGTATTTCCCAGAAGATCCTTGAACACTTTGCTCACCATTCGTTGGTAGGTGGCACCCGCGTTCTTTAAACCGAACGGCATTACCCGATAACAATAGGTCCCGTTGTCGGTTATAAAGGAAGTCTTTTCCTCGTCTTCTGGGTGAAGCATGATTTGGTGATACCCGGAGAATGCATCCAAGAAACTGAGGAATTCGTAACCGGATGTTTCGTCTACTAGTCGGTCTATCCGTGGTAGGGGGTATGAATCTTTGGGGCAGGCTTTGTTCAGGTCGGTGAAATCAACACACATTCTCCACTTCCCGCTAGATTTCTTTACCATCACTACATTGGCTAACCACTCAGGGTAGTAGACCTCTCGGATGAATCCGGCGCCTAGGAGTTTATTCACTTCTTCAGTGATTGCTCTTTGTCGCTCCGTGGCGAAACTCCTCTTCTTCTGTTTGACGGGTCTATGTCCGGGTATGATGTTAAGTTCATGGCATATGACTTCGGGACTGATCCCGGGCATGTCCGCTGGGCTCCAGGGGAAGATATCCGAGTTTCTCCTCAGACACTCGACTATCTCCTTTTTCTGTTGCTCGCCCAACTGAGTCCCAATGAATGCCCTTTTTCCGCTATCCCCTTCAGTTAGCGCAATGGCTTCTGTTTCCTCTACAGGTTGGGGTTTAGGCGAATCATCGATGCATAAGGTTTCTTTCCTCTGTGTTACCTTGTTGGCAGTGGAAGCGAGATAACAAGTAAGGGCACTCCTTTGGTTTCCACGTACTTGCCCGACTCCGTTGGGAGTGGGAAACTTCATCAATAGGTAGCAAGAGGATATCACCGCCCTCATGTCGTTCAACACCGGCCTGCCCAAAATCATGTTATAGGCAGCAGAGGTCGATCTGACTACCATGAACAGTACTTACCGGGTCACGTCTTTCGGGTGCTCACCGAGAGTTACAGGCAACTCTATGGACCCGGTAACTTTCACTCGTTCCCCCGTGAATCCATATAGCGGTGTCATAACGGGTTTTAACCTATCTTCGGATATGCTCATTTTTTCGAAGCAATTCCAATAGATCAGGTTCACTGAGCTCCCGTTATCGACCAGGACCCTGCTCACCGGGTGTTTGGCCACCACCGTGGATATCACCATGGGGTCGTCATGGGGCATGGCGACATCGCCTTTGTCAGCCGGAGTGAACATGATGGGCTCTTCATCCGCCTGCTCCTCCATCACCACGTTAACCTGATACGCTTGCCTAGCGTAACTTTTACGGAAAGTAGAGGAGCTTCCTGCACTTGAGTCCCGGCCTGCAATGACATTTATCGCGGGGGCTGTAGGTTCGTTGTTTGGCGGATTAGCACGGGGGATGGGCCTGACTGCTTCGTTTCTAGGCCTATCCCTTCTGATATCATTATTTGCCCTCATCCGCGGACGATCATTCCTTTGGTCGCGCGGAGGATAATGGGGTCTCTCGCTCCTCCATAGGAAGCAGTTGATCTTCCCTTCTCTGGCCAGCCTTTCCAACTGGTCCATTAAATCTCTACACCTCTCTGTTGGGTGACCATGAGCACAATGGAATTCACAGTAGGCTTCGGGGTTTCGTCCTACATCTCCAATTTTCTTTTTGGGGAATTCCAATAATCCTGCCCCTTCGATGGCTGCCAGTATTGCAGTGCGAGGCTCGTTTAACTTGGTATAACCTTCATACCTGAGCCTAGGGGCTTTGTCAGTTCTCACGGGTCTTGGAAAGCTTCTCTCGGGTGCGTCTCTCTCTCTTTTCTTTCCTTCCTTCGCCTCCCTGGGCTGTATCGTTCTCATCACTTCTTCTTGAGCTCCATATTTGTTAGCCCTGGCAAAGAGGTCGGAAATAGTCATCGGTTGATCGAGAGAGATGGATTCTTGTAGCTTCTCGGAGCTCATCCCTTGCAGCATTGCAGCCAAGGCTACGCCTACTGGTAGATCTTCCACTTCCAAGGTGGCATCTCGGAAGCGATCTACAAAGCTTTTCAAGGGTTCTTTATTCCCTTGTTTAAGCGTGAGTAAGTAGGTAGCGTCTTTCTTCCTCTGGCTGTGGATCATGAAGTGTCAGACCCGGATTTATGTAGCTTGTTCCTTATGATTCCTATGTGTATGAACACTTTATTACATAGTTGAATCATAAGAAGAGTATTTACTAACATGCAATCGACAATTTAAGAAATTTAAAAATGCATGTAAGCTACATAACAGCGATATAAGGGTTAAGTTAATTTCCGAATGAGTGCAGGGGTAAAACGGTCAAATGACTGACATTCGGTATAATTTCGATAAGAGAATTTCATTAAAAATATGAAATTGAGGAATCTTGATCAAAATTGAGGAAAATATTTAATTTCGAGTCCAATTGATCAAGATATAAATTTATTAGAATTTATCAGAATTTTTGCCTCGAAAAATGAGCCCAAAAATAGTGAAAAAAATATACCGAAAAGGTAAAATCGGACTGATAAATTCATTTACGGATTAAATGAATTTAATATGATTTTTGGAGATATTTTTAGATATTTATGGGATATTTTTGGGATTTTTATTATTATTTTATAATAAAATAATAATAAAAATATATATTAAAAAAAAAAGAAACGAAATCTGAATTTGGACGCGGGGAGAGAGAAAAAATGGAGAGAAACGGAAGCAAGCCGACCCGAGGGAGAAGACCACCGGACAGCGAGCACCGGCCACCCCATGGGCAGGCAAGCGGTCGAAAAAGGAAGCCCGGCACCGTGCGCACCCATCGGCACCGATCACGACCTCCACCGACGTCGGACGCCGACGAATCGAAGAGGAGAAGCCGCGGAGGAAAAGAAGAGATTCGGCGGCCACCGGCGGTGCTTGGTCCCGATCGAGCCCAGCCGAGTGTTGCCCAGGCTTAGGCGCGCCGAACTGCGGTGGTGATGCGTCGGGAACCGGCCGGAATACGCCGGCACGGCCAAATGATGCCTGAACCGGTCGGCGGTTCAGGGGAGAAGGTTCTGTGCTGAACCGGACCGGACCGGTTCAGCCAAGGAGAAAAGGGGAAAAAGAGGAAAAAGAAAGAAAAAGGAAAAGGAAAATTTTTGGGATTTCATCGGACTTCGGGTAAGTCGATACGAGGTCAAAAGTGACCGATTTGATTTTCGATGAATTTATTTAAATTATATTTAATCGAAAATTGACCCGGAGTTAAATATAATAAATTGTGCAGTTCGACGATAAATTCCGAACAGAAGCCCGATCGAACTTCGATTTGCGTACTATCGCATAATCTCGGGTAAGTAAAGTTCATTTATGACAAATTATGTGATTTATGCGTATTTAAGATTTAATTTACGCATTTCGGATTAAATTTCGTATTAGTGAATTATATTCAGAATTTTGAATTAAATGTCGTAAATGATATACGGGCTATCCAAAGAGCTTGGAATAAAGCCCAATGGGTATTGATAGGCCCAATGAGTCGATAGACCCTGATGAAGGGAAATAATAACTGGAAAACAGGCTTAATACGGATTAAGGCCCATTAAGGATTTTTAAGGCCCATTAAGGGAAATTAAACTGTATTAATGTGTAATACAGTAGGAAAATGATAATTAACCTGAGGAATGGTTATTTACAGCTCCGGAGTTTACATCGAGAGCTGATCGGACTGCGGGATTTAGCAGCACCGAGGAAGCGAGGTCACTTGACGTGATCCGAGGTAAGGGACTTTTGCGAGTAGTTAGAGATACCTGCACGTATTTTCAACTGCTTCTGCATTCACTTAAAAACTCTGAGGGTCAGAGAAAGTGAATAATAATTATTGCGACCCGATAGTGGCAAATTACGATTTTGCCCCTAATTAGTCAAAAAGTCAACTTTTGTGAGAAGTTGCAAAAAGCATGGAAAATGCTATTGTGAGTGTTTAATTGTTATTAGCATGAAAATAAATAGATGGGCTAATGATTTTAAGGTTGATATGACTTAAGCACACTTTGAGTGCTGATTTTGATGTTTTATAAACAATCCCTTTTTAAATAGCCATCTATCATATTATGTGAGAATGAATCGTGCTAGAGCACAGCTCGCACTGGGATTCATATGTTTTCCACATAACATTAGTGCTGGATTTTGATACGCACTAGATTTTCATGACATGCATGATAGAGTATTGGAGTTTTACTCGTACTCAGCTTTGAATGATATATGCATGACAGAGTGCTAGAGCGTGGCTCGTACTCGATTCTTCATGGTTTATACATGACATAGTACTGGGAGCTATTGCTCGTACTTGATTTTGATATTATGCATAGCATAGTACTGGGAGCTATTGCTCGTACTTGATTTAATACATAAACTATGCATTGACCTAGTTGCTAGAGAGTGCTCGCACTAGAGTCAAATTTTATGATGTGAAACAGTGTTGAGCGGAGTAACGACTGTGAGTCGCACTCAAGACGCACACTGTATGTGATATGTAATACATGTTGAAACCCATGCTTGAGACCTTGCGTGACTGTGTGTCATAGCTAGAGAGGATATCCGCATGAGGTTGGTATAGACGTGGTATGATATTTCCACAGGCACGAGGGCTAAGACCTATGTTAGGCACCCTGACTGTGATGTTGATGAGTTCCACGGGAGTGAGAGCTAAGTCCTATGGTAGGCACTCTGACCGTGAGAACGGGTCCACGGGGGTACTTTGTATCGTGTCTGAGTGGCACGAGGTACGATGTACCGTGTGTTACGTAGCTGGCGGTTGACATTGGACTGACCATCCTCCCGTTACAGCAGTGAGGCCCCGCACATCTAGATCTATGTGGCTTGGGATCACTTTCTTTTCGGATATGATCATAATCCAGAATACTATTTGCATAAACCACAGAGTCTCACATGATATATCACATTGATTGACTGATTTAAACTGCGGACAGACCTGAGGGATGGGTCGGACTCCGATTTGTGTTGTGAATCATTTGATGCCATATTTATATGTGATTTAAAAATACATGGCATGATTTACATAAAGGCATGATTTATGCATTGTGTTGCACTACATCCCTACTTTTGAGAAATAAAGCATGATTTCTGTACATGGGATTTATTCTGTACAAGTACATATATATTATATTTCAAAGACATGCTTTTAAAGTGAGTTAAGGAAATAATGTTTTCAAGGCATAGCACTATTTTGAGTAGATAGTGTGGATATCTACTTGCTTGCCTGATTTCCTTACTGAGCGCGTTATGCTCACCCCTTTTTCTTTACATCTCTCTACAGAGCGTCAGTAGAGCGAGAGTTAGCGTGGGAGAGTGTCCCAGAGTCCACTGCTAGTTCCTATCGATTCATCAGGTATACTTATTATGTACAGTTGTGTATCTAAACATAGAAACAGCACAGTGATGTATACGTTATATATTATGGGGAATGTAATCGTATTAGATTTTATAAAATCTTACATGTATAATAAGAGCAACTACAGTCAGAATTAATATATTAACATGTATGTATGAGAATGGATATTATGGTAAGTGAAGACTCTGACATCGAATCACAGCCCAACCAGTGAAGAGAGGAAAGGTAAGTTAAAAATGCGAAAAATTTATTGTGGTATTTGGTAAAAGTCAAGGATTGAAACTGGGGTCCTGACAGGATGGTATCAGAGCAGAAGTTGGTCTGATGTGAGTCGGTGTTAGAAAAATAGGAAAGTGTACATCCCCATAGTACTGTGCTGTGTTTAGATATAACTATGTATACCGGATAGGAGATGGACTAATTCATTATTATAAATGCAGGGACTTTACCTATATGGCAAATACACGTAGTGGTAGAGGTATGAGAGGTAGGGCTCGAGGCCGGGGGGAGAGACCCGAGGGACGAGCCGCTGCCGGACCATTACCTACGCATGAGACTGCAGGTGCTACTGAGGCACCCGATTGTGCTGAGATGCGCTTCACGAGATTAGAGCGTGGTCTCGAGACTATTATAGAGATACTGGCACAGACGATGCCAGGTAGGCAGAGACAGGAGGCAGGAGCTGCTACTGGAGAGGCAGTTGCCCCTGATACACCTACGCAGACAGCTGATGCACAGAGGACAGTAGATACTCCTACACCCCCACCGGTTTCGGGTGGCAGTGGATTAGGATATGGATGTGACTTGCATCGGTTGAGGGAATTCCAGAAGTTCAGACCTCCATCATTTAGTGGGGTCAAGAACCCCGTAGCTGCTGAGGAGTGGTTGGCAGAGCTAGAGAAGCTCTATGGATACTTCGAGTGCACGACCTCGGAGACGGTCGCGTTTGCTACGTTCCTACTGAAGGGAGCCGCAGAACATTGCCAGACCTATATTGAGATCCCGACATACGGATATCACTTGGGATACATTTCGGGAGGCCTTTAGGAGGCAGTTTATTCCTGACACTGCACAGTGGAAGTTACATGCAGAGTTTCTGAGACTCAACCAGGGGAGTTTATCGGTGGACGAGTATGAGACTCGATTCCTATCCCTAGGAAGATACGACCCGGATACTATGTATAGTAAGACCAGGAAGGTCCACAGGTTTATCGACGGGTTGAGACCGGTGCTACGGTCCAAGTTGGTTTCGCTGGACATAGTGACCTATGAGGAGGCAGTGCGCAGGGCGCAACTATGTGAGCAGGACTATGAGAGGAATGCTTCCGAGTTTGGGAAGTTTAGCCGTAGCCAAGACTTGCAGAAGAAGAGGCCGACTAGAGATTTTAGTTATCGAGGGGGGAAGAAACCCTTCGGTAAGAGATCACGGATAGTGGGGACACGAGATAGATATGTTAGATCTCCTGCTTATCCGACTGCAGCCCCAGCGAAGGGCATTATGATAGGAGGACCGAGACCTGCTGCAGATCAGTGCAGAAGATACGGCAGATTCCATGGAGATTGGCCGTGTTCACAGGGCGCTATAGTATGTTTCCGATGTGGGAAACAGGGGCATCTGGCTAGAGATTGCCCATTGCCATATGCGACTGCACCACAGAGGGGCAGGGAGTTTGATAGAACCCCAGCTGGTACGTCTACTCAGAGAGGTAGAGCCACGGCAGAGGAGAAGGGGAAACAAGTGATGGGTCAAGGGCGAGTACATGCTTTGGACCAGGGGACAGCTGATGCTTCATCGGATGTGATTCGAGGTAACATCCTGATTTATGATATTGAAGCATATGTTTTAATTGATCCTGGTGCCACGCATTCTTTTGTATCGCCTTCATTTGCATGTAAATTAGAGAGACATGTAGAGCGTACACATTTATGTATGATGATGTTAATCAGTACGCCTATGGATAGTAGTCAAGTTGTAGAATATGTATATAATGACTGCAAGTTGAGAGTAGGGGATAAGGAGATGACAGCCAATCTAATATTACTAAGCATGAGTGACTTTGATATAATATTAGGAATGGATTGGCTATCTGCAAACCATGCTGTTTTAGACTGCTATGCTAAGACAGTTATGTTTCCTAACCCTACTAGATATGTTGTAAAGTTTAATAAAGATAAATGAAAGGAGTAGATATGATTATTACATGACTTCTGATTTAGAAAACCTTCAACATATCAAGGTTTCATTGCGTACGTGGTAGATATGGATAAGGCACATCCGGAGTTGGCAAATATCACTGTGGTCAGTGAGTACTCAGATGTTTTCCCGGATGAATTGCCAGGGTTACCACCAGACAGAGAGATGGAGTTCTGTATAGATCTGGTACCTGGTACGGAGCCTATTTCGAGACCACCTTATCGCATGGCCTTAGTTGAGCTGGAGGAGCTCAAGAGACAGTTACAGGAACTGTTGGATAGGGGCTTTGTACGACCGAGTGTTTCACCTTGGGGAGCACCGATTTTGTTTGTGAGGAAGAAGGATGGGAGCCTCCGATTGTGTATAGACTACCGATTGTTGAATAAGGCCACCATCAAGAATAGATACCCCCTTCCACGCATTGACGACTTGCTAGATCAGCTACAGGGAGCACAGGTCTTTTCCAAGATTGACCTAAGGTCTGGGTATCATCAGCTGAAGGTTCGGAGTGGAGATGTACCCAAGACAGCATTTCGTACCCGATATGGCCACTATGAGTTCTTGGTTATGCCATTCGAATTGACGAATGCTCCAGCTGCTTTCATGGCTTTTATGAACAATGTGTTCAAGCCATACTTGGACCAGTTTGTTATCGTCTTTATCGATGACATATTGGTGTATTCGAGATCCACGGAGGAGCATGAGGAGCACCTCAGGGTCGTGTTGCAGACGTTACGGGAGCATGAGTTATATGCTAAGCTCAGCAAGTGTGACTTTTGGTTGTCACAGATCTCGTTTTTGGGACATGTTATATCGAGAGATGGTGTATCAGTTGATCCATCTAAGATAGAGGCTGTAGTTCAGTGGGAACAGCCGAGGACAGTCACCGAGATCAGGAGTTTTCTGGGTTTAGCTGGATACTATCGGAGATTCGTTGAGGGATTTTCGAAGTTGGCTGCTCCGTTGACACGTCTTACTCGGAAGAGTACACCGTTCATATGGAACGAGGATTGTGAGAAGAGTTTTGAGGAGTTGAAGCGTCGATTGACCACCGCTCTGATTCTCACTATCCCTACCAGCTCAGGAGGATTTGCAGTATATACCGATGCTTCGCATCAGGGACTGGGCTGCGTATTGATGCAGGACGGGAAGGTAGTTGCTTACGGATCCAGACAGCTGAAGGATCATGAGAAGAACTATCCGACCCATGATTTGGAACTAGCAGCGGTAGTGTTTGCGTTGAAGGTATGGCGCCACTACTTGTATGGAGAGAAGTTTCAGATATTTACCGACCACAAGAGCCTCAAGTATCTGTTCTCGCAGAAGGAGCTGAACATGAGACAGAGAAGATGGCTAGAGCTTCTGAAGGACTACGATTGTGAGATACTTTATCATCCGGGTAAGGCTAACGTTGTAGCCGATGCCTTGAGCAGGAAGAGCCTGGGGATGGTATCATATATGATGGTTAGGGAACATGATTTGCTAGAGCAGTTTGCCAGCCTCAGTTTGGGAGTCGTGCCTTCTGACATGGATATAGGCTATGTGATAGCTAGTCTACGCTTGGAGCCGGACCTGTTGGACAGGATCAGAGTGGCTCAGCAGACAGATCCATTTTGTATGGATGTGAGTAGTCAGATGCAAAAGGGCACCGTGACTGATTTTGAATTGAGTTCTGATGGACTACTGAGGTTCAGAGGCAGATTGTGTGTTCCCGAGGATCCAGGACTTAGGAGATTGATATTGGCGGAAGCTCATTCGTCGAGGTATACTTTACATCCGGGGAGTAACAAGATGTATCAGAACCTCCGGAGGGTATACTAGTGGTCGGGCATGAGGAGAGATGTGGCAGACTTTGTGGCAAAGTGTCTTGTATGTCAGCAGGTGAAGGTAGAGCATCAGAAACCTGCAGGATTGTTGCAGCCTCTACCTATACCGACATGGAAATGGGAGCATATCACCATGGATTTTGTGATGGGTTTACCGAGGACCCGCAGGAATCACGATGCTATATGGGTGATCGTTGATAGACTGACGAAGTCAGCCCACTTCCTAGCTATGAGAGCTACCGATACTCTGAGTTCATTAGCAGAACTGTACGTACGCGAGGTAGTGAGGTTACACGGTGTACCAGTGAGCATAGTCTCTGATAGGGATTCCCGCTTCACATCCCACTTTTGGGGACATTTTCAGGAAGCCATGGGAACCCAGTTGAGTTTGAGCACCGCTTTCCATCCTCAGACAGATGGTCAGTCAGAGAGGACTATACAGACTCTGGAGGACATGTTGAGAGCATGTGTGCTAGACTATCGAGGCTCCTGGGATGACCACCTACCACTAGCCGAGTTCGCCTACAACAACAGTCATCATTCGAGTATCGGGATGGCACCGTATGAGGCTTTGTATGGCCGTAGATGTCGTTCCCCTATTGGATGGGAAGAAGTGGGTGACCGTAAGATTTTTGCTCCTGACTTGGTTACGCAAGCATCTGAGGACGTCCGATTGATAGTAGAGAGACTGAGGACAGCTCAGAGCAGACAGAAGAGTTACGCTGACAGGAGACGTAGGCCACTAGAGTTTGCAGTTGGTGAGTCCGTATTTCTGAGAGTTTCTCCTTCCAAGGGCATAGCGAGATTTGGGAAGAGAGGGAAACTAAATCCTCGCTATATTGGACCCTTTGAGATACTTGATCGAGTGGGAGATAAGGCATATAGGTTGGCATTGCCACCGGACTTATCAGGTGTCCACAACGTCTTCCACATATCGATGCTTCGGAAGTATCACCCGGATCCGTCACATGTGATTAGTTATGAGCCTTTGGAGCTCCGAGAGGACTTGTCATATGTAGAGAGACCGATTCGGATATTGGATAGGAAGGAGAAGGTATTGAGATCGAAGACCATCGGATTAGTGAAGATTCTCTGGCAGCATCATACTTCAGAGGAAGCTACTTGGGAGCTAGAGAGTCTGATGCGAGAGAAGTACCCTCACCTATTTAAGGACTGACTTGGTTCTAATTTGGAGGACCAAATTTTCTGAGTGGGGGAGGATTGTCAGACCCGGATTTATGTAGCTTGTTCCTTATGATTCCTATGTGTATGAACACTTTATTACATAGTTGAATCATAAGAAGAGTATTTACTAACATGCAATCGACAATTTAAGAAATTTAAAAATGCATGTAAGCTACATAACAGCGATATAAGGGTTAAGTTAATTCCCGAATGAGTGCAGGGGTAAAACGGTCAAATGACTGACATTCGGTATAATTTCGATAAGAGAATTTCATTAAAAATATGAAATTGAGGAATCTTGATCAAAATCGAGGAAAATATTTAATTTCGAGTCCAATTGATCAAGATATAAATTTATTAGAATTTATCAGAATTTTCGCCTCGAAAAATGAGCCCAAAAATAGTGAAAAAAATATACCGAAAAGGTAAAATCGGACTGATAAATTCATTTACGGATTAAATGAATTTAATATGATTTTTGGAGATATTTTTAGATATTTATGGGATATTTTTAGGATTTTTATTATTATTTTATAATAAAATAATAATAAAAATATATATTAAAAAAAAAAAAGAAACGAAATCTGAATTTGGACGCGGGGAGAGAGAAAAAATGGAGAGAAACGGAAGCAAGCCGACCCGAGGGAGAAGACCACCGGACGGCGAGCACCGGCCACCCCATGGGCAGGCAAGCGGTCGAAAAAGGAAGCCTGGCACCGTGCGCACCCATCGGCACCGATCACGACCTCCACCGACGTCGGACGCCGGCGAATCGAAGAGGAGAAGCCGCGGAGGAAAAGAAGAGATTCGGCGGCCACCGGCGGTGCTTGGTCCCGATCGAGCCCAGCCGAGTGTTGTCCAGGCTTAGGCGCGCCGAACTGCGGTGGTGATGCGTCGGGAACCGGCCGGAATACGCCGGCATGGCCAAATGATGCCTGAACCGGTCGGCGGTTCAGGGGAGAAGGTTCTGTGCTGAACCGGACCGGACCGGTTCAGCCAAGGAGAAAAGGGGAAAAAGAAAGAAAAAGGAAAAGGAAAATTTTTGGGATTTCACCGGACTTCGGGTAAGTCGATACGAGGTCAAAAGTGACCGATTTGATTTTCGATGAATTTATTTAAATTATATTTAATCGAAAATTGACCCGGAGTTAAATATAATAAATTGTGCAGTTCGACGATAAATTCCGAACAGAAGCCCGATCGAACTTCGATTTGCGTACTATCGCATAATCTCGGGTAAGTAAAGTTCATTTATGACAAATTATGTGATTTATGCGTATTTAAGATTTAATTTACGCATTTCGGATTAAATTTCGTATTAGTGAATTATATTCAGAATTTTGAATTAAATGTCGTAAATGATATACGGGCTATCCAAAGAGCTTGGAATAAAGCCCAATGGGTATTGATAGGCCCAATGAGTCGATAGACCCTGATGAAGGGAAATAATAAGTGGAAAACGGGCTTAATACGGATTAAGGCCCATTAAGGATTTTTAAGGCCCATTAAGGGAAATTAAACTGTATTAATGTGTAATACAGTAGGAAAATGATAATTAACCTGAGGAATGGTTATTTACAGCTCCGGAGTTTACATCGAGAGCTGATCGGACTGCGGGATTTAGCAGCACCGAGGAAGCGAGGTCACTTGATGTGATCCGAGGTAAGGGACTTTTGCGAGTAGTTAGAGATACCTGCACGTATTTTCAACTGCTTCTGCATTCACTTAAAAACTCTGAGGGTCAGAGAAAGTGAATAATAATTATTGCGACCCGATAGTGGCAAATTACGATTTTGCCCCTAGTTAGTCAAAAAGTCAACTTTTGTGAGAAGTTGCAAAAAGCATGGAAAATGCTATTGTGAGTGTTTAATTGTTATTAGCATGAAAATAAATAGATGGGCTAATGATTTTAAGGTTGATATGACTTAAGCACACTTTAAGTGCTGATTTTGATGTTTTATAAACAATCCCTTTTTAAATAGCCATCTATCATATTATGTGAGAATGAATCGTGCTAGAGCACAGCTCGCACTGGGATTCATATGTTTTCCACATAACATTAGTGCTGGATTTTGATACGCACTAGATTTTCATGACATGCATGATAGAGTACTGGAGTTTTACTCGTACTCAGCTTTGAATGATATATGCATGACAGAGTGCTAGAGCGTGGCTCGTACTCGATTCTTCATGGTTTATACATGACATAGTACTGGGAGCTATTGCTCGTACTTGATTTTGATATTGTGCATAGCATAGTACTGGGAGCTATTGCTCGTACTTGATTTAATACATAAACTATGCATTGACCTAGTTGCTAGAGAGTGCTCGCACTAGAGTCGAATTTTATGATGTGAAACAGTGTTGAGCGGAGTAACGACTGTGAGTCGCACTCAAGACGCACATTGTATGTGATATGTAATACATGTTGAAACCCATGCTTGAGACCTTGCGTGACTGTGTGTCATAGCTAGAGAGGATATCCGCATGAGGTTGGTATAGACGTGGTATGATATTTCCACAGGCACGAGGGCTAAGACCTATGTTAGGCACCCTGACTGTGATGTTGATGAGTTCCACGGGAGTGAGAGCTAAGTCCTATGGTAGGCACTCTGGCCTTGAGAACAGGTCCACGGGGGTACTTTGTATCGTGTCTGAGTGGCACGAGGTACGCTGTACCGTGTGTTACGTAGCTGGCGGTTGACATTGGACTGACCATCCTCCCGTTACAGCAGTGAGGCCCCGCACATCTAGATCTATGTGGCTTGGGATCACTTTCTTTTCGGATATGATCATAATCCAGGATACTATTTGCATAAACCACAGAGTCTCACATGATATATCACATTGATTGACTGATTTAAACTGCGGATAGACCTGAGGGATGGGTCGGACTCCGATTTGTGTTGTGAATCATTTGATGCCATATTTATATGTGATTTAAATATACATGGCATGATTTACATAAAGGCATGATTTATGCATTGTGTTGCACTACATGCCTACTTTTGTGAAATAAAGCATGATTTCTGTACATGGGATTTATTCTGTACAAGTACATATATATTATATTTCAAAGACATGCTTTTAAAGTGAGTTAAGGAAATAATGTTTTCAAGGCATAGCACTATTTTGAGTAGATAGTGTGGATATCTACTTGCTTGCCTGATTTCCTTACTGAGCGCGTTATGCTCACCCCTTTTTCTTTACATCTCTCTACAGAGCGTCAGTAGAGCGAGAGTTAGCGTGGGAGAGTGTCCCAGAGTCCACTGCTAGTTCCTATCGATTCATCAGGTATACTTATTATGTACAGTTGTGTATCTAAACATAGAAACAGCACAGTGATGTATACGTTATATATTATGGGGAATGTAATCGTATTAGATTTTATAAAATCTTACATGTATAATAAGAGCAACTACAGTCAGAATTAATATATTGACATGTATGTATGAGAATGGATATTATGGTAAGTGAAGACTCTGACATCGAATCACAGCCCAACCAGTGAAGAGAGGAAAGGTAAGTTAAAAATGCGAAAAATTTATTGTGGTATTTGGTAAAAGTCAAGGATTGAAACTGGGGTCCTGACAGGAAGACTTTGAGGAATTCATTTCTCAACTCATCAAAAGAGGAGATTGAACCTTCGCTCAACCCGTTGAACCACTTGAGAGCATGCCCGACAATGTGAGAGAAAAAGCTCTGCACATAATTTCGTCCTCCCATCCATGCAACAGCATGAGGGATTCATAACTCTGAATATGGTCATAGGGATCCGTTTTGCCGGTATAGGTAGCCATAGAGGGCATCTTGAACTTCTTCGGCAAAGGTTTGTTCATGATTTCCAGGCTGAATGGGATCCTCCTCCTTTGTCCATCATCCGGAGACACTAGCTTTTTCTTCTCGAGGATCCTTTGGACGACCTTCTCCACGTCCTTCGACCCTCGAGCTGAGTAAGGTCCTGTCCCTTCTGGTCTAAAAGAGTCCGATTGATAAATGCCTCTTCCAGCACCTCTCACTACGGGACTTGATATCTCTGGACCTTCTTGTGGGTTAAAATCTCCTTGTCTCCTTTGCTCCCTAGCTCTATGTGCCCTTAGGTCATGTTCCAACACTACGGGGGATGAGTTGCGGCAGGTAGGGAGACTCTGCCGCCTAGGGGCTACGAAAGGACCCTGCCGCTGAGCGGCCAGAGGAGAGGTCTGCCGCGCATCGGGCAAGGGTGAACTCTGCCGCCTATTAGAGGCGGGAGAGCACCGTCGCATATCTGATGGGGGATACCTCTGCCGCGTGTTGTCTGCGGGAGAGTTCTATAGCCGTTGAGCCGCGGGGGGACTCCGCTGCACATTCAGCGAGCTCTGCCGCTCATAGGACAAAGGAGATGTTTGACGCATGGGAGATGCGGGTGAGCTGTCTCGCCTATGAGTCTCTGGCGAACTCTGTCGCCTGGGAGCTACGGGCGGACTCTGTCGCACCTGAGCCACTGGAGAACTCTGTCGCCTGGGAGCTGAGGGAGGACTCTGTCTCGCTAGATTGGCAGTAGCGTTGCGTGGCGTTCCTGCCTCTTGTCCAATGTTTACCAGGCTGGAGGGCTGACCTCTCTCGTAGGTCTGCCTCGGTGTGCTTTCCCCCACTAGCTGCTGCACTTCATGGGGTAAGCTGAATTGGGGGAGAGCTTCTTTGAAGAAGTTCACCATGGCTCTCAGTGCTGTGGTAGCCTCCGTATTTTTGCGTTTCAGGGCCTCGAATTCCTCCAAGGAGACTAAGGGTTCTCCTTGAGCCCTTTCACTGTGTCTTCTTCGCTGTTCCGATCTGACAGGGGGACTTACAGAGTTCTGCCCTCCTGTCAATTCTGCAGTTGAGCGTGTCCTTACCATTTCGATAGAGAACCTGACTTTTTGTCGAGATTCCCACAGACGGCGCCAATTGATGTTGCCTACCTGACAGCAACAGTGCTTTACCTTCCACGTGGTCTGATTATGCCTTTCGTGTAGTCTGATTACACTAACGACGAAAGGGTGACGTCGATGCAATTTGCTCCACGTGTTCTTCGTATATCCTGCAAAAACAACAGGAATCAGAGGGGGCAGGGATTATTCCCTGCACGCGCACTCCGACGATCAAGTCAGTGATCGGGAGTTGGTGTATGTAAGAAAAGGGGAAAGTATTGCTTAAATCAAAGGGTTTAAGTGTTTCTCCCTGTTTTTCTCTTTTTTGGATCGGATCCCGGATCCCTTTTTTCAGAGAGCTCACCTGGTATTTATAGGTTCCAGAGGCGGTTCGGGCTGAGACCCAGGCGCGTGTCTGGGCCGCGACAGAGTTATAGAGCACTCTGTCGCGCCTCGGGCCATACAACTTGCGGGGAAGTAGTCTGGCGGCAGAGTATGCATGGAACCTCTACCGCTGTTGGTGCGGGAGACCTCTGCCGCTACGCTGGGCGAGGGGCCTCTACCGCTGTCTAAGCGGGAGCTGCTCTGCCACTACGCTGGGCGAGGGACATCTACCGCTGTTCGTACGGGAGACCTCTACCGCGATCTGTGCGGGAGACTTCTACCGCGATCGGTGCGGGAGACTATGCCGCATGCTGTGCGGGAGACTTCTACCGCAGGCTGAGCGGGGGACCTCTACCGCGGTCTATGCGGGAGACTATACCGCATGCTGTGCGGGGGACCTCTACCGCGGTCTATGCGGGAGACCTCTACCGCGTGAGGTGCAGGAGTCCTCTATCGCGGTCTGTGCAGGAGTCCTCTGATGTGCATGGGCGATGGAGGTCTGCCGCTCACGATGTGCGGCAGACTGTGAGGCGGCAGACTCCTCTCGCATCAGACACTCTGTCGTACCTCTAGGAACGGTGTCGCATGGCGATTCTGTCGCCAATCTGCCACGTGGCCTGTTCTTGGTTCGACACGTGGCAGGCGGATAGTTGCACGCGTGGATCTGGTGACACGACCACCATCAGTTTGCACTCTTTAATGTTTATATAAGTTTAGTTACAGTCAGTTTTAAGTTAGTCTTAATCGATTATGCAATTGATTTTGTTCATTTCATTTGGTTACTGGAAGAAGGTGAAGATGGTGTTTTAGAGTTACCGTGTGCATAGCTTAGCATTAGTGTGCTGTCCGATAACATAGCTCCTTCTCTGTTCATCTCTGCTTCAAGTCCATTTTACTGTCCATCATTGTTACCAGCATTCCTTTTATGATTTCTGTCTTATTATCCTGCCATGTATTGCTGAATGTTATTCTTGTTGTGAGCTTATACTAATGCCGAGCTACTACTGTGTATGTCCGGCAGCTGCTGTCCAGTTGCTGTGCACGAACAAAAGCAGGGTAGTGCAACGAAGAGCAGTAGCAGAGAACACGTCTGCCCTATGGCAGAGTTGTGTGCAGTAGAAACATGGGAGAGGCAGTCCGAGGAATGAGCAGCAGTGTCTGGAGCCTGAATGAAGCAGAGCAGCGGATGACCAACGCAGCAGGACAGGACAGTACCAGCAACCCGTACGTAGTACGCCTGGAGGCAGAGCAACACGCTGGAGAAGAAAGTGAATAGGACAAATCGGGACCATTTTGCTATTTAGTTGATAAGGCCATGTTTATCAGTTCATTTGAGTAGCTTAATTCATTTTAATGCATTAGTGGTTAGATTAATTTCAAGATAGCTTAATGATTTTTAATATGCAAGTAGATATAGTTAATTTGTTTAATTAGTTTAATTTAGATTTAATTAGGTTGTTAAATAATTTTTAATCTAGCATTAGGGAATTTACTTAATATTAATTTAGACAACTCATGTTATGCATTTTTAGTCTTAGATAAAAATTCCAAAAATATGTTCATGCATTAGTTAGTGTTAATTTAGCATTCAGATATATTTAGGAGTAAATTTTAATCCATTAGTTTAGACATTTAAATTCATGATTAATTTTCTAGGATTTTATTAGATCTTAGGTTAGTTTAAATTGCAATTTGTTATTAATTAGATTAATTTACATGTTAGTTTAAATTGCAATTTGTTATTAATTAGATTAATTTACATGCATATTTCATCTTAGCTTGTTTAATTTTAGTTTAATTAGTTTTATTGCTTTATGTTTATATTTGCATTTATTTTAGTTGCATTAATTCATTTTAACTGTTTTAATTTTCTTTTGTAGGTTCTTGCTTTTATTGCTTGAAGGTTTGTAAGTAATTTTAACTCGGTTTTATTTTCTTTATTACTTATTATTTTATTACTTTCCAGTATTATTTTTAATTAGCCTTGTAGACCACCCATAAATACTTCATAATTTGCTAGGATATACTTAGTGTAAAAGTAACCGGTAGTTAATTAGGCTAACAACTTCTCTGTGGGACGATAATTTCGGGACTCAAATCCCTTTATTACTTGGACGACCCGTGCACTTGCGGATAGATACCCTTAGGGCCTCGTCAAGTTTTTGGCGCCGTTGCCGGGGAAGTTTTAATTAGTCGTTAATTAATATCGGTGAAATTATACTTAGGTCTAATTCTAGCCTGTAAATATTTAGGTTGTAAATATTTAGATTAGTTAATTTTCTCTTCATTAATCAAAAAATCAAAAAAAATTAAAAAAAAAACTTAAAATTTTTTGCTAAGGACTTGTTGATGTTTGCATGCGTAGAGCCCAGAGCTTTGATTGCCTTCCTCTAGATCCTGAAATCGAACGAACTCTTAGGAGAATACGAAAGGACTCTAGGAAATCTATAGTTCCACTGCAACACACAATGGCAGAAAATAGAGAAATCAGGACTGTTGGGGATTATGCGATGCCGACGATTGGAGGATACTATACTTGCATTAGGCCACCAGCAGTCCCTGCCAATAATTTTGAAATTAAGCCATCCATCCTTTAAATGATCCAAACCTCTTTGCAGTTCAGTGGGCTTCCACATGATGACCCACATGCTCATCTTGGGCAATTCTTGGACTTATGCAACACCTTCAAGCATAATGGATTATTGGACGATGCACTACGGCTTAGACTATTCCCTTTCTCACTCAGGGATAGGGCAAGACACTGGTTGACCTCCCTGTCCCCAGGATCAATCTCCATATGGGACGAGTTAGCCCACCAATTTCTAGCCAAATTCTTTCCACCCTCTAAAATGGCCCGACTCCGTAGCGATATATCCTCCTTTGCCCAGTACGACTCTGAATCTCTTTACGAGGCATGGGAGCGATACAAGGAGTTTCTTAGGAAGTGTCCTCACCACGGCCTACCTCTATGGCTGCAAGTCTAAACTTTCTACAATGGGCTTACAAGCCAAAATAGGACTATAGTGGACGCTGCTTCGGGCGGAGCATTGATGTGTAAAACAGAGGAAGAGGCTTATGAGCTGCTAGATAAGATGGCGGCTAACAATTACCAATGGTCCTCGAAAAAGCAGCTGCCAAAGAAATCGACGGGTATATATGAGCTTGACACGCTGTCCACCTTGACTTCTCAGATAGCCAATCTTACAAAGAAGGTGGAGTCACTCAGTACCCAACCTAATCCCTCTAACAATCCTAACACCGTGTTTTCTATCCAAAGTCCTTTTCTATCATGTGATCTGTGCAGTGGTACCCACGCTGTGGATAAGTGTCCACTTAACCTCGAGTCGGTTCAGTACGTTGCCCCTAAGCAACAGAACAACCCTTATTCAAACACCTATAATCCAGGGTGGAGGAACCATCTGAACTTTTCTTGGAGCCAAAACCAAGTGCAAGCTTCAAATTCTAGACCAGTAGGTTCCCCAGGTTTTCAAGCTCCCCAGGTTCAGGTACCACCACAGCATCAATTTCCTCACCACCCACCACCTCCATATCCACATCATCCACTGAATCATTCTCATCCATCCCACTTCTATCAACCACCACCACCACAACCCCAGCATTCATCTGCAGTTGATAAGAAACCCTCTCTCGAGGAAATGTTCACAATAATCTTGCAAAATCTAGCAGTTTCAATTAAGAACCTAGAGGTTCAGGTAGGACAGATAGCAAACGCTCTTAGTCAACGTCCTCAGGAAACCCTCCCTAGTAACACAGAAGCCAATCCTGTTAGGCAGAGGGAAGGGAAGGAACATGTAAAAGCTATCACCCTTAGGAGTGGCAGAGAGTTAGTAACTACCCCTGTTAAGTCTAGACCTGACCGGACCTCAGTTGGAAAACCCATAGGTTCTAGTGAAGCAGCTCAGAAGGAGCAAGAATCAAAAGATCAAGGTGAAAAAGAAACAAAACCAGACATTTCTTCACATTTACCTGTTTCTTTGTAACAACTTCCTTTAACCTCTGATGCTACAAAAGTGCCCACTACATCTCCTCCTGTTAGGCCACCAGTCCCTTTTTCACAGAGATTTCACAATCAAAAACTGGACCATCAATTTGTAAAATTCCTTGAGGTTTTTAAGAAACTTCACATTAATATTCCATTCGCAGATGCCTTAGAGCAAATGCCAAGCTATGTGAAGTTTATGAAGGATATACTCTCTAGGAAAAGAAGATTAGAAGATTACGAAACGGTGGCCCTAACTGAGGAGTGTAGTGCCATCATCCAGAGAAGGTTACCCCCCAAGCTCAAGGATCCTGGGAGCTTTACCATACCATGCACCATTGAAAATTTATTCTTTGGTAGAGCTCTGTGCGATCTAGGAGCTAGTATAAATCTGATGCCTTTATCGATCTATCAGAAGTTAGGAATAAGGGAGGCCAAACCCACCACAGTGACCCTCTAGTTGGCCGATAGATCAATTAAATATCCAAAGGGGGTTATTGAGGATATCTTAGTGAAAGTGGACAAGTTCATATTCCCTGCAGATTTTATCGTGCTGGACATGGAAGAAGATAGGGAAGTCCCAATCATACTAGGTAGACCATTCCTCGCAACTGGTAGAACTTTAATAGATGTACAGAAGGGGGAGTTAACTATGAGAGTCCTCGATCAGGAAGTGAAACTTAATGTTTTCAAACCTTTAAAGTTCCCTGATGACTCTCAAAACTGTTTTAGAATGGAGGACATAAGGCTTGACCATATAAAATCTGAGAGAAAGAAGGAAGTAGATAGGGCTCAGGAGGATTTAACTGTTAACATTTTGTCACCATTTTGGCTAATCCTCCTGCTCTTCGCCCTGCTGCTGAGGGTCGTCTTTTTCAGCTGCATTTGAAATGGTTGTATTTTTTCCTTTTCACTTTGTATATAGTTCTTTTTCTTTTTTTTTTTCTTTTCTGTTGTTTCTTTCTTTATTTGTGTTACAGGTTTATTTTCTAGTTTTATGCTTTTAATCAAAGCTTCAGTTGTCATCATCATCATCATCAGAAAGGGGAGTACTTTGTTCCTGAACTTCAATTCTTATATTATCTGCACACTGAGGACACTGTGCACTTCAAGTTTGGGGGAGGGGATAGTACTTGAGCAGTTTTCAAAAATTTAATAAAAAATTGAAAATTTTTTCAATATTTTTTCGAAAATTTGAGCTTAAACTGTTTGATTTTAGGATGATTTAGTGCTTAGCATGCAGTTTTCCCATATTCCGATGATATGACCCCATCATTTAGTATGACTTTGATTGACTTAGAAGCATGATTATAGGAAAAGCATGAAGTTGAGTTCTTGAATTTGTCTTGATTCTGATTGTGATTTCCTCATCTTACGCACATGTCATGTCATGAATTTGTATATTCATTTAGAGAAAGCTTATGTGGACATAGAGATGCATTTGTTCAATTGATTTTGTGCATCATATTCTAGAATTTGTTTGATCTGATCTCGAGGCGAAATATTAGATCACACTTGATTAGGGAGATGATTTAGGCCATCTTTGGATCGTTTGAGCCTTTCTAGCTATCCTTGTACATATTTTATCCCTAGTAACCCATCTGGGCCAAATAAGTTTTTCTCTGTAAATACACTTGTGTTATTTTCCTTAGCCTAAAGTATTATTTTCCTATCCCCTACCCCGAAAGCATGGAAATTTATTGGGATATAGTGTGAGCTCTGTACATATGGGTACTAAGCGATATGGAAGGAGTATTTATTAAAAAAAAAAGAAAAAAAAAGAAAAAGAAGTGAAGAAAAAAAAAGAAAAAAAAAGAAGGAAGAAGAAAAATACAAAAATAGAATAAAATGTCTCGTGAAATAAATAAGTTTGGGGGAATAATTAGAGCTCTTACATTAAAGATCCTAGAAGGTAATGCATGTTAAGGGGTAACTGAACCTAAATCGACTTTATCATACCTTAACCCCAGCCTGACATTACAAGCTTAATGAAGTCCTATTGATCTTTGATTGAGTGTGACTACATTAGTGGAGAGATTAGTAAAAAGCAAACTTATGGGAATGATCACTTGTCATTGACTTTGCATTTACTGTGCTTGCATAATCTGATCCGAATAATGTACTTTGAAGTGACTTTGACATTTTTCACACACACACGAGGAGTCCAATTTGGGCTAGGACTTATGATTGGATGATTCTGAGTGTTTGACTTGTAATTGTGATTCTTTTAGATCATAGCCTGTACTTTATCTTTGAGGATAATATTTGGGAAACTATTGTGTTTTGTACTTGTCGTTCCTACTATATTTTGTTTTGCTTGAGGACAAGAAAAGCTCAAGTTTGGAGGTGTGATAATTCTATTTTTTAGTAGATTTATCAGTGCTTAAATTCCTAATTATTTACTTAATCCTCATATTATTTCATTAATAATCCCCTGTATTTAATTAAAATTCTCTACTGTGCAGATAAATTAAATCCTGATGAAACTCAGTCGTTTCAGTCGAAATTGGGCTGAAAACGAGCTAAAAGGAGATTGGACCACTTCAAATTTTGCAAACCAAGTCACCAGTCGTCTGGACACGCGTGATGCCAGGTGTCGATATTTTATTTGCTTTGAAACGATAAGATCAACAGACACCGAGCGAATATTTTGGAAGGCACACGTTGGGCCACATCGCAAAGCCAACTAGACAAACCGAAAAGTGACGCGGAAATATCTATCTGCAGCAAATCAAATGAAGACAAGTGGCCAAACAATGCTAACTCATCTAGGATGATAATTTACCATTGTACCCCTATGTTTGTGTATAAATAGAACATGATGGCAATTGAAAAATAAAGTAATTTTAGGTTAGTTTAGAGTAGAGTAGCCTAGGCTAGGGTAAAATAGTTTTTAGAGTTCTCTTTAATTTCCGCATAGTTTTTCTTTTACAAAATTGTTCTACTATTCACCTTATGTTCTTCATTACAAGTTGTTAAATACTATTTTTCAATAGAAATCCGTTTTCTTTTCCATCTTCTCGGTTTCCTTCCTTGTTTTGTTTTCCTTATTCATTAATCCATTACTTTACAAGCTTTCAGTTATCTTCCATTACATGCTCTCGGTTTCCTTTTTATTTCAAGTCTCAGTTTCCTTTCAAAATGCATCATTTATGCTTTGTTTTCTCATTTGTTAATTCACCATTTCAGTAACTTTCGGTTAGATGTCAAGTTGTTCATTCGGGTGACAAAGCTCTTGATCACTGCCTTAGACGTTCTGAAGCTTTAATGTGGATTGAATGTTAACATTTTGTCTACATTAAAGCTTGGTGGAACCATTTTGGCAGCAGAAAATGAATGCAACCCGAGACCACAGTAGCTTGTTTACTTCTCTGTTTTGCGGAATATTTTGGTTTTCAGCTTTTGATTTTGCAAGGTTCAGTCGGCATTAAGATAATCACACCCTTTTGCATGATCAGTTCGGTTACATTATGTATTTCCAGTTGCTGCAACATTAGGATAGTTTTTGTTTGCACTCTTTAATGTTTATATAAGTTTAGTTACAGTCAGTTTTTAAGTTAGTCTTAATCGGTTATGCAATTGATTTTGTTCATTTCATTTGTTACTGGAAGAAGGTGAAGATGGTGTTTTAGAGTTACCGTGTGCATAGCTTAGCATTAGTGTGCTGTCCGATAACATAGCTCCTTCTCTGTTCATCTCTGCTTCAAGTCCATTTTACTGTCCATCATTGTTACCAGCATTCCTTTTATGATTTCTGTCTTATTATCCTGCCATGTATTGCTGAATGTTATTCTTGTTGTGAGCTTATACTAATGCCGAGCTACTGCTGTGTATGTCCGGCAGCTGCTGTCCAGTTGCTGTGCACGAACAAAAGCAGGGTAGTGCAACGAAGAGCAGTAGCAGAGAATGCGTCTGCCCTATGGCAGAGTTGTGTGCAGTAGAAACACGGGAGAGGCAGTCCGAGGAATGAGTAGCACTGTCTGGAGCCTGAATGAGGCAGAGCAGCGGATGACCAACGCAGCAGGACAGGACAGTACCAGCAACCCGTACGTAGTACGCCTGGAGGCAGAGTAACACGCTGGAGAAGAAAGTGAATAGGACAAATCGGGACCATTTTGCTATTTAGTTGATAAGGCCATGTTTGGCAGTTCATTTGAGTAGCTTAATTCATTTTAATGCATTAGTGGTTAGATTAATTTCAAGATAGCTTAATGATTTTTAATATGCAAGTAGATATAGTTAATTTGTTTAATTAGTTTAATTTAGATTTAATTAGGTTGTTAAATAATTTTTAATCTAGCATTAGGGAATTTACTTAATATTAATTTAGACAACTCATGTTATGCATTTTTAGTCTTAGATAAAAATTCCAAAAATATGTTCATGCATTAGTTAGTGTTAATTTAGCATTCAGATATATTTAGGAGTAAATTTTATTCCATTAGTTTAGACATTTAAATTCATGATTAATTTTCTAGGATTTTATTAGATCTTAGGTTAGTTTAAATTGCAATTTGTTATTAATTAGATTAATTTACATGCATATTTCATCTTAGCTTGTTTAATTTTAGTTTAATTAGTTTTATTACTTTATGTTTATATTTGCATTTATTTTAGTTACATTAATTCATTTTAACTGTTTTAATTTTCTTTTGTAGGTTCTTGCTTTTATTGCTTGAAGTTTTGTAAGTAATTTTAACTCGGTTTTATTTTCTTTATTACTTATTATTTTATTGCTTTCTAGTATTATTTTTAATTAGCCTTGTAGACCACCCATAAATACTTCATAATTTGCTAGGATATACTTAGTGTAAAAGTAACCGGTAGTTAATTAGGCTAACAACTTCTCTGTGGGACGATAATTTCGGGACTCAAATCCCTTTATTACTTGGATGACCCGTGCACTTGCGGATAGATACCCTTAGGGCCTCGTCATATATCATATCATATACATTACTCAATTCCGAGTTAATTAATCCTAATACATCCCATATATCATTGTACAACAAGTGTCTGTAAATATAACTCTAGTCTGGATACATGAATGTCAAATATATACCTCAATACAGAAAATACAGCCTGGAGCTCAAGTCCTCCACTAGCCTCTAATCTGTACGTCGCAGGGAACTCACTTCACTTTAAGAAATCTGGGGGGGAGAAGAAAACAGGGTGAGCTTCTAAATCGCTCAGTAAGGGAGGTAAGGGAACTCAGTTATATAAACCATATCACACATTACAAATATGTATTTGTATATGAACTCAGTATACTCATTTGAAAGCGTAGCATCAAAGTTCTCAAACATCATGATCTCATAGCTCATAAATCCTATGAAAACATGAAGGTAAAAAGGCTCAATCTAGAGCATTCATAAGCATGTGTAAATATTTGCGATAATGGCTTTTCTCAAAATATGTGATAAAAATCACCTCAGTATATAGTACGTGACAAGGTCACAAAACACAACACATGTGTAAAACGAGACTAGGCAATAAAACTCATATAAAACTTGTCATGGCACATCAATTATATAATCTCCTCTGGGTGTGCATCCCAGGCATCCTCGTAAGAGGGAACGTCAACAATATGGTCGTATGCATGGTATATTGGACTTATATGTTACTAGAACAAGGCCCAGCCTTACATGCTACCAGAGCAATGCCTCGCCTCATGCACACTATCACGTGGTCCCTGGGTTGGTTCCCAGGCGGCCCACTCTCTAGGTCTTACATGCTACCAAAGCAAGGCCACCCAGCGTTATCAGAACAGGGGTCATCTCACATTACTAAAACGGAGGCATCTCTCGTTACCAAAACAAAGGAACATTAGACTTACATGCTACCAGAGCAAGGCCCGGACTTACATGCTACCAGAGCAAGGCCTCCCAACGCTACCAAAGCGGAGGAATAATCGGACTTACATGTTACCAGAACAAGGCCCATGGTCCCTGGGTCGGTTCCCAGGCGTCCCACTATATCGGTCTTACATCCTACCAAAGCAAGGTCCGATGTGTAATCAACATGACACACCTAAGTCTCAATCATTAGCCATTATCTTATAAAACGTTTTGCCTTCACGTAGAACTCATAATGGTTTTCTCTCATAAAACTCATTTAAAACATTCATGTACTCAACACAAAACATATTAAAACCGAGTTTCAACCGGCAAAACACGCACACATTTATCAAATCTCATTATTGCCTTAACGTAGAGCCCAAGTTACTTTTCACGCAAACTCAACGGTTTATAAAGCAATTTCACACTTAGCTTATAAACTCATAAAACAATGGGCTCCAATCGGCTATAAAAACCATGTGCAATCATATCATAACACAATAGCAAACATGCTTGTATTCTCAAATCATGGTTTATGCTACAACAGTTCATCAAAACTCATACACAAATGGTTTAGCTTTCCCTTACCTCTTTGCACCTCGTATAATGCAATTGTTTCCCCCTGTATCACGAGCTAGCCTCGCATTCCACTCTGGAACTTTTGAGCTGTCCAAACGATGTTAAAAACATCAATAACCCAACTCAATCGCATTATTGAGCACATATTTGCTCATTTTCTCATTAACACCTCAATTAACTTAATCTTCACAATTCTATCACAACTCACATTCTCACCCACTACATCTCAAAATTCTACATTTCTCGTACTAGATTCCACGCTAAATTCACCATATTGTCTCAATTCCAATTTATAGCCATAATTCCTAAAATTACCATAATCGTATAATAACAACTCTACTCCAACAAAATCATAGTTTCATCAATCCCTAATCATTTTCCAACTATTTCATCACAATGCCCATGCTCACAATCGCCAAAGATTACTTCAAAATCAAAGATCGAGGTTTAGAGATTACCCAAACTTATGGAGCGCTCAACTCGCACCTCGATTCGATTCGTCGTTTGATTTCCAAGTATGTTGTTCTCCTTTGGGTGAGCAATAACTTTCCTTCTTGTCGCAACTCTTAATTTGGACGGAAATGGGCGATTTGGAAGAGAGAGAAAGCTAGGGCTCTGTTGAAATGGAGGTTTGAAAGAGAGAGAAAAGATGAAATGCAAGAAAACACAGGGGTCCTTTTATAGACGGAGGGTAGGAGATCGATTTAGCTCTTGATGAGATCGATCTGCATTTGAATTTGGGGATGATTTGGAGTAATTTTATGCCTAGGAGATCGATCTGTCGTGGGGTAAGATCGATCTCTTAATTGCTTCATGAGATTGATCTGCTCCAATTATGAGATCGAGCTCTAGTTTACAGAATGCTTCATGAGATCGATCTGCTCCTTGAGGAGATCGATCTTCTCCCAAACAGAAACATTTTGAGATCGATTCCTTCCTCATGAGATCGATCTTCTCTCAAACAGAATCATAAGGAGATCGATCCTCTTCCATTGGAGATCGATCTGCTCACTTAATTTCCCCCTTCCTCGTCATTTAACTTACCAGATCGATCCTCTCTTCTCCAAGATCGATCTGGCCCCATAGTTTCACACTTTAACATATAAATCTCCAAATGTAATTTCCACAATTCACTACTTTGATTATTTCTCATTCATTACTTATACATTTCAGTCAGCTCAATAAATTACACTTCAAGTTCATATTACATAATTAAAATACATCTAAAATTCTCAGTTCGATAAACTGCTCCAGTAAATCCCATTCCCTGATCATCATAGCAGACATCATACTTTTCCTGCTCAAGGCATCAGCAACTACATTCACCTTACCCAGATGGTACAAAATCTCGCAGTCATAATCCTTAAGGAGTTCCATCCATCTCCTTTGTCTCATGTTTAACTCTTTCTGATCAAAGAGATACCTCAAACTCTTGTGATCAGTGAAAATCTGGAATCTTTCCCTATATAAGTAGTGCCGCCAGATCTTTAAGGCAAATACCACAGCAGCTAACTCCAAATCATGCGTGGGGTAATTCCACTCATGGTCTTTCAACTGTCGCGATCCATATGCGACCACTCTTCCATGCTGCATGAGCACACACCCCAATCCTTGATGAGAAGCATCACTATACACTGAAAATCCTCCTGATCCCTTAGGGATAGTCAACATAGGTGCCACTGTTAATCTCCTTTTTAACTCCTGAAAACTAAGCTCATATTGATCAGTCCATATAAATGGAGTCTCCTTGCGCGTGAGCTTAGTTAAAGGAGCGGCAATTTTGGAAAATCCTTCCATAAATCTTCTGTAATATCCTGCCAAACCAAGGAAGCTACGTACTTCAGTAACTGTTCTCGGTCTTTCCTAGTTAAGCACAGCCTCTACTTTACTTGGATCCACTGATACTCATTCCTCTGAGACTATATGACCAAGGAAAGCTATCCGATCCAGCAAAAACTCACACTTATTAAGCTTTCCATATAGTTGTGTATCTCGGAGTATCTGAAGTACTAACCACAAATGCTGCGCATGTTCCTCATATGATCGAGAGTATACCAGGATATCATCAATAAAGACTATCATAAATTTATCTAGATAGTCTTTGAATACCTTGTTCATTAATCTCATAAATGCTACAGGGGCGTTCGTCAGTCCAAAGGACATCACTAGAAATTCATAATAGCTATACCTTGTCCTGAAGGCCGTCTTCAGAATATCTTCTTCTTTAATCCTCAACTGGTGGTAGCCGATCTCAAATCAATCTTAGAAAAGACTAAGGCCCCTCTCAGCTGATCAAGTAAATCATCAATCCTCGGTAATGGATATTTATTCTTCACCGTGGCTTTATTTAATAATCGGTAGTCTACGCATAATCTGAGACCACCATCCTTCTTCTTAACAAATAAGATTGGTGCTCCCCACGATGAAACACCGGGTCTAATAAGCCCTTGATCTAATAACTCCTGTAGTTGTTTCTTTAATTCCTCAAGTTCCACTAGTGCCATCCTGTATGGAGGTCTAGAGATAGGCTGAGTATCCGATACCAAATCAATGGTAAACTCCAGCTCTCTCTCTCATGGTAAACCTGGCAACTTATCTGGGAAAACATCCAAAAATTCGCACACCACAGGTATATCCTCCATCCTCGGATGTTCCCGCTCATCATCTGAGATGAGTGTTTCATAACCTTCACATGAACAATCATATTTAATACTCTCAAGGATAATATTAAAATTTCAAATTACTTACTAGAATTTCGCATATTCATTTCCTCAATATCTCAACCGTACACTGTAAGGTTCAGGTAGGAAGAAAGTTACAATCTTAGTGTAGCAGTCTAAACTCACTCGATTGGTTGCCAACCAATCCATTCCCAAAATTACATCAAACCCATGTATATTTAACATTATTAGATCTACTAACATTACTCTATCTTTCACCTTTATTTCACATCCTCTACAGGTTAACTCAGTTCTCTGGGATTCACGCATAAGGGTATTTACATGTAGTATATACTCTAGAGGTTCAAACTTTAAATTTAATCTACAAGCAAAATACTCAGAAAAAAATGAATGCATGGATCCTGGATCAATCAACACATGAGCCTTATGATTACAGACAAAGAGTGTAACTCTTATAGTTTCTACAGAAGTGTTCATAGTTTCCTTATCCAGGGCAAACACACGTCCCTGTGTAACAGGCTTCTTCCCTTTCTCTGCAGCAGTGGCCCGTCTCTAGGGATTCACTCTCTGAGGCTGCTGTCTAGTAGGCTTTGGAGCATGTGGTATCTGAGGTTGAGGTTAGTCTTTCACTTTGTTACCCATGTCATCACATCTAAAACATCCACGGATTGACCCAGTACCACTTCCCTCATACGAGCGGCCATAGTCTCTACAAACCCTAATCTCAGGCCTGACATATCGAGGGGTCTCCCTGATAATAGGATAAGCTTTGAGTCTCTCCAATCTGCCCTTTTGTACCTCAATCATTCCTCTCGTGAAGGAACCTCTCCGAACATCTGCCTTGGACATCGCAGGCCTCTTGCCCTTGTTCCTAGTCACTGCTCCGAACTCACTATAAGATTGTACAATTTCAATTCCCCTCTCAATCTCTTGGGCTCATCTCAGAGCATCTCCAAACTTAGTAATACACAACCCAATCAATCGATCTCTGATCATGGGCTTCAATCATACATAAATCTCTCTGTACGGAGCTCTTCATTCTTGAAGGTTTCTGGATCATATCTCAGTAGAGCGGTAAATCGGCTCTCATAATCGTCAACAAACATGTCGCCCTGTACCAAACTCAAAAACTCTGCCTGCCTCCTTCTCTGGGCAACTCGTGGTACATATTGGGCTCTAAAGGCTGTTTGGAACTCTTCCTAACCAATCGCATCCTGGTGGGACATCAGAATACCCTGGGTAGTACCCCACCAATCTCGAGCTCTCCCTTTAAACATATAGGCACTCATACTGACTCTCTTAACATCGGTGCACCCCAGATAGTCAAATATAATTCTCAACTCCGTCAGCCACTCCTCAGCCTC
Source organism: Firmiana major (assembly GCA_033439115.1). Classification (NCBI taxonomy): domain Eukaryota; kingdom Viridiplantae; phylum Streptophyta; class Magnoliopsida; order Malvales; family Malvaceae; genus Firmiana; species Firmiana major. The sequence goes on from CM065909.1 coordinate 39,867,294, forward strand.
TGTAGGATCCTTCTTTCTGCTAAATACGGGTGGATTCATTTTCAAAAAGTCCTTCAGTCGGACCATACTTCTATCATCAGGCTGAGTGACGGGAGGTATTGGGTCCATCTGTACTGGGGGTACGGGAGGTCTTTGCAGTGGTGTAGGAGTAGTACCCGAGGCATTAACTCGAAAGTGTTGCGTGAATAGCGTTGCCATTTGTTCAAATCCCTGCCTCACATCGGTTTCAATCCGATTAAACCGAGAGTTAGGACTCTCTGGTTGTGGGACAGGTGGCGGAGGGGACTCTGCCTGCCTCCTCGAACGACCTCGTCGTTTACTCATTCTCTATCTAAACTCGTCTCCTGCGCGTACAGATCAACATAGATTGAAATCTCAATCCTCAATTTCAATTCATGACCAGACAATTGCAGACACTTGGGATGTATTCTAATTCACTTAACTGACACTGACGGTACTGAACACCCTAAGCTCTAATACCAAGAAAACTCTGTGATGCCTCGGAAACGTGGAAAATAGGTCAAATTTAAAACTTTTTACTCATCTAATCACAATTAAGGGTGCATTCCTGTGTAGTGTCATACATCATCATACTTATCATGCCTCAGGATCTCATAATAAATTAATATATATCATATTATATACATTACTCAATTCCCAGTTAATTAATCCTAATACATCCCATATATCATTGTACAACAAGTGTCTGTAAATATAACTCTAGTTTGGATACATGAATGTCAAATATATACCTCAATACAGAAAATACAGCCTGGAGCTCAAGTCCTCCACTAGCCTCTAATCTGTACGTCGCAGGGAACTCACTTCACTTTAAGAAATCTGGGGGGGAGAAGAAAACAGGGTGAGCTTCTAAATCGCTCAGTAAGGGGGGTAAGGGAACTCAGTTATATAAACCATATCACACATCACAAATATGTATTTGTATATGAAGTCAGTATACTCATTTGAAAGCGTAGCATGAAAGTTCTCAAAACATGATCATCTCATAGCTCATAAATCCTGTGAAAACATGAAGGTAAAAAGGCTCAATCTAGAGCATTCACAAGCATGTGTAAATATATGCGATAATGGCTTTTCTCAAAATATGTGATAAAAATCACCTTAGTATATAGCACGTGACAAGGTCACAAAACACAACACATGTGTAAAACGAGACTAGGCAATAAAACTCATATAAAACTTGTCATGGCATATCAATTATATAATCTCCTCTGGGTGCGCATCCCAGGCATCCTTGTAAGAGGGAACGTCGACAATATGGTCGTATGCAGGGTATATTGGACTTATATGTTACCAGAACAAGGCCCGGCCTTACATGCTACTAGAGCAATGCCTCGCCTCATGCACACTATCACGTGGTCCCTAGGTCGGTTCCCAGGCGGCCCACTCTCTAGGTCTTACATGCTACCAAAGCAAGGCCACCCAGCGTTACCAGAATGGGGGTCATCTCACATTACCAAAATGGAGGCATCTCTCATTACCAAAACGGAGGAATATCGGACTTACATGCTACCAGAGCAAGACCCGGACTTACATGCTACCAGAGCAAGGCCTCCCAACGCTACCGAAGCAGAGGAATAATCGGACTTACATGTTACCAGAATAAGGCCTGTGGTCCCTGGGTCGGTTCCCAGGCGTCCCACTATATCGGTCTTACATGCTACCAAAGCAAGGTCCGATGTGTATTCAACATGACACGCCTAAGTCTCAATCATTAGCCATTATCTTATAAAACGTTTTGCCTTCACGTAGAACTCATAATGGTTTTCTCTCATAAAACTCATTTAAAACATTCGTGTATTCAACACAAAACATATTAAACCGAGTTCCAACCGACAAAACACGCACACATTTCTCAAATCTCATTATTGCCTTAACGTAGAGCCCAAGTTACTTTTCACGCAAACTCAACAGTTAATAAAGCAATTTCACACTTAGCTTATAAACTCATAAAACAATGGGCTCCAATCGGCTATAAAAACCGTGTGTAATCATATCATAACACAACAACAAACATGCTTGTATTCTCAAATCATGGTTCATGCTACAACAGTTCATCAAAACACATACACAAATGGTTTAGTTTTCTCTTACCTTTTTGCACCTCGTATAGTGCAATCGTTTCCCCCATATCACGGACTAGCCTCGCATTCCACTCTGGAACTCCCGAGCTATCCAAATGATATTAAAAACATCAAGAACCCAACTCAATCGCATTATTGAGCACATATTTGCTCATTTTCTCATTAACACCTCAATTAACTTAATCTTCACAATTCTATCACAACTCACATTCTCACTCACTACATCTCAAAATTCTACATTTCTCGTACTAGATTCCACTCTAAATTCACCATATTGTCTCAATTCAAATTTATAGCCATAATTCCTAAAATTACCATAATCGTATAATAACATCTCTACTCCAACAAAATCATAGTTTCATCAATCCCTAATCATTTCCCATCTATTTCATCACAATGCCCATGCTCACAATCGCCAAAGATTACTTCAAAATCAAAGATCGAGGTTTAAAGATTACCCAAACTTGTGGAGCGCTCAACTCACACCTCGATTCGATTCGTCGTTCGATTTCCAAGTATGTTGTTCTCCTTTGGGTGAGCAACAACTTTCCTTCTTGTCGTAACTCTTGATTTGGACGGAAATGGGCGATTTGGAAGAGAGAGAAAGATAGGGCTCGGTTGAAATGGAGGTTTGGAAGAGGGAGAAAAGATGAAATGCAAGAAAACACATGGGTCCTTCTATAGACGGAGGGTAGGAGATCGATCTAGCTCTTGATGAGATCGATCTGCATTTGAATTTAGGGACGATTTGGGGTAATTTTATGCCTAGGAGATCGATCTGTCATGGGGTAAGATCGATCTGCTCCTTGAGGAGATCAATCTTCTCCCAAACAAAAATATTTTGAGATTGATTCCTTCCTCATGAGATTGATCTTCTCTCAAACAGAAACATTTTGAGATCGATTCCTTCCTCATGAGATCGATCTTCTCTCAAACAGAATCATAAGGATATCGATCCTCTTCCATTAGAGATCGATCTGCTCACTTAATTTCCCCTTCCTCGTCATTTTTAACTTACCAGATCGATCCTCTCTTCTCCAAGATCGATCTGGCCCCATAGTTTCACACTTTAACATATAAATCTCCAAATGTAATTTCCACAATTCACTACTTTGATTATTTCTCATTCATTACTTATACATTTCACTCAGCTCAATAAATTACACTTCAAGTTCATATTACATAATTAAAATACATCTAAAATTCTTAGATCTCACACCTCACCATTGTCAGTCGTTTCCGGTCGTTTCGCCGATCGCTACCGGTACCTACAGAACTGACTCGTCCTCCCGATTACGTCGGTAACCTCCGATCACACCCAGCTGTTGTGGATCGTCGGAATCTGACCCTCTTTCCCGTCGACTTTTCCTCCTCAGTTCGTCGGACTCTAACATCGATACGGCACGTTGTCGATACCAACAGGTTCGCCTGAAGCTCCTCTTCCTTCTCCGGCCCTCGCCTAACCTCGTTGGTCGTCGGTGGGTCATCAAGGTTCGGTCACGCATAATCTCCGTTTCGATTCTCTGTTTCAGTTTCTCTCTCTTCGAAAACCAGATTTTTGATTTTCTTCTTTTTTTAATTAATTTAGGTATTAATTTATTTTATTATTATTTTAATCCATTAAAATACATTAAAAAATCCAAAATATCTCCAAAAATTCATATTTTATTCATTTAATCAATAAATGAATTTATTAGTCTTATTTTGTCTTTTCAGTATATTTTTCCAGTATTTTCGGGATAATTTTTCGAAGTGAAAATTTCGATTAATTCCAATAAATTCATATTTGATCAATTAGACTCGAAATTCAATAATTTCTCCTTTATTGATCAAGATTTCCTAAATCCATACTTTTTAATGAAATTTTCTTATCGAATTTATACCGAATTTTTATCTTTTGACTATTTTACCCTTCAACATGTTTGAGACCAAATTGAACCAACTTTCCTTCATAAACCCACTATCTTTTCTTATTTTAAATTCTTATTTTCAGTCAACTTGATTTTGATCCCTTTCGCTTGGCCTATGGCCATTTCAGCCCTTATTTGGCTACTACATACATTCACCGATATTTCATTTTATTGCTTTTGTAATTTAATTCAATCAAAGCTCTTCTTATGATTCAATCAATATGTAGAAGTGTACATCACATGAATCATAAAGAAATGCATCAACAAGTACTTCAAAAGTGGGTCTTACATAATCTCCCCCACTAAAAAAAATTTGGCCTTCCAAATTAGAACCAAATCAACTAGCAAGCAACTCCTGGTACTTCTCACATATCAAACTCTCTAGCTCCCAAGTCGCTTCCTCCGGAGTGTGATGCTGCCACAGTACTTTCACCAGGGGAATTGTCTTCGATCTCAATACCTTCTCCTTCCTATCCACAATCTGGATCGGTCTCTCAACATAGGGCATACTCTCACTGAGCTAGAGTGGCTCGTATCTGATCACATGCGATAGATCCGGCTGATACTTCCGAAGCATGGAGACGTGGAAGACGTTATGGATATTCGCTAGCTCTGGTGGCAACGCTAGCTTATAAGCTCAATCTCCCACTCTCTAGAGTATCTCAAAAGGTCCTATGAAGCGAGAGCTCAGTTTCCCTCTCTTTCTGAATCTCGTAATACCCTTGGAAGGAGAAACCTTCAAAAATACTGATTCCCCTGCTGTAAACTCCAACGGTTTACGTCTCCTATCAGCATAACTCTTCTGTCGACTCTGAGCTGTCCTCAACCTCTCACAAATCAACTGGACATCCTCAGAGGCATGACGTACCAAATCAGGAGCAAACATCTTTCTATCACCAACTTCCTCCCATCCAATAGGAGATCGACATCTACGGCCATACAAGGCCTCATATGGTGCCATCCCGATACTCGAATGATATCTGTTATTGTAAGCGAACTCTGCGAGTGGTAGGTGATTATCCCAGGAGCCTCTAAAATCAAGTACACAAGCTCTCAACATATCCTCAAGGGTCTGTATAGTCCTCTCTTACTGTCCATCTGTCTGAGGATGGAAAGCTATACTAAATCTCAACTGGGTCCCCATAGCTTCCTGAAAGTGTTCCTAAAAATGGGAAGTGAAGCAGGAATCCCTATCCGACACAATACTCACTGGGACACCATGCAGTCTTACAATCTTGAGCACATATAGCTGCACTAATCTACTCAGAGTATCGGTGGCTCTCATAGCTAAGAAATGGACGGACTTTGTCAACTTATCCACTATCACCCATATGGCATCATGTCCTCTACAGGTCCTCGGTAAACCCATCATAAAATCCATGGTGACATGCTCTCACTTCCAAGTCGGTATAGGTAGAGGCTGCAATAACCTTGTAGGCTTCTGATACTCTACCTTCACCTGCTGACAGAGGAGACATCTCGTAACAAACTCTGCTATGTCTCTCTTTATCCTCGATCACCAGTATACCTTCCGAAGATTCTGATACATCTTTATACTACCTGGATGCAAGGTATACCTCGACGAATGAGCCTCTATCAAGATCAACCTCCTGATCTCAGTATCCTTGGGAACACATATCTTATCTGGGAACCTCAGTAATCCATTCGAACTCAACTCAAACTCAGTCTCAATACCCCTCCACATCTGCCTGACTATCTCAATACACTGCTAATCATCATGCTGAGCCTATCAGATCTGATCCATAAAATTCGGCTCTAACTACAGGCTAGCAATCATATAACCACTATCAGCATCAGACGGGGTCACATCTAAACTGAGGCCTGTAAACTGCTCTAACAACTCGTGTTCCCGTACCATCATATAAGAAACCAACCCGAGATACTTCCTGCTCAACGCATCAACCACTACATTCGACTTACCCGGGTGGTATAGGATTTTACAATCGTAATATTTCAGAAGCTCAAGCCACCTTCTTTGTCTCATGTTCAATTCTTTCTGCCAGAACAGATACTTGAGGCTTTTGTGATCGGTAAATACCTGGAATTTCTCACCATATAGATAGTGGCGCCATATCTTCAATGCAAACACTACGGTCACCAACTCTAAATTGTGGGTTGGGTAGTTCCTCTCATGATCCTTCAGCTGCCTGGATCCATAAGTGACTACCTTCCCGTCTTACATCAATACACAGCCCATCCTTGGTAAGAAGCATCTTTGTAAATAGAAAAACTTACTGAGATTGTAGGAATGGTGAGAATCGAAATAGTGGTCAATCGACGCTTCAACTCCTGAAAACTCTCCTCACATCTGTCATCCCACTCAAATGCAACACTCTTCTGAGTGAGACGTGTCAATGGAGCAGCTAACCTCGAAAACTCCTCCACAAACCATCTATAATATCCAGCTAAACCCAAAAAACTCTTGATCTCCGTAACTGTCTGAGGCTTCTACCATTGAACTACTGCCTCAATCTTGGATGGGTCCACTGACACACTATCCCTCAATACAATATGTCCTAAAAAGGAGATTGCTCAAGCAAAAAATCACACTTACTGATTTTAGCATACAACTTCTTCTCACGGAGGGTCTACAATACAATCCTCAGGTGCTGTTGATGCTCATCTCTAGACCTTGAATAAACCAAGATGTCATTGATAAACACTATCACAAATCGATCTAAATACGGTCGAAACACCTCATTCATCAATGACATAAAAGTTACAGGGTCAACCCGAATGGCATAACCATAAACTCAAAGTGACCATAACGGGTGCAAAAAACTGTCTTGGGTACGTCTCCATCCTGAACTCTCAACTGCTAGTACCCAGATCTCAAATCAATCTTACAAAAGACTTGTGCTCCCCGTAGCTGATCCAGTAAATCATCAATCCTCGGAAGGGGATACTAATTCTTGATGGTAGCCTTATTCAACAATCTGTAATCAATACATAATCGGAGGCTCCCATCCTTCTTCTTCACAAACAAAATCGGTGCTCCCCATGGTGATACACTCGATCTGATGAACCCCTTCTCTAACAATTCCTGTAACTGTTTCCTCAGCTCCTCCAACTCAATCGGAGCCATCCTGTACGGTGGTTAAGATATCGGCTCTATACCAGGTGCCAGATCAATACTAAACTCTATCTCTCTCACTGGTGGTAACCTTGGTAATTCATCCAAAAAGACATTTGGGAACTCTTTGACCACTGGAATGTCTTTTAGTTTCGGGCGTACCTAAGTCATATCTGCCACGTACGCAATATAACCTTTAACCACATCTGATGACTGATCTGTTGTATCCTGGTCTAGAGCATGCACTTGCCCTGTACCAATCACTTGCTTCCCCTTCTATGTCGCTGTCGCTTTCCTCTGCGGTGTAAAAGTCTCACCAGAAGCCTCTCTGAACCCTTGCCCTTCATATGGGCACTCTCAACTATCTTTGGGCAGTCTCTGATCATGTGTCTGGGCTTTCCGCATCTGAAGCATACCACTATGGTACCAAAACATGGTCTATCACCATGATATCTACCACACCTACTGCATCTCTCAGTCATAGGTCATGGCCCCCTATCACAATACCCTTCTGTGGAGCAAACGTAATGGCCCTATAAACTGGAGGTCTAGCTGGCCTCTCTCAAATCTCCTCTATCCTCGACCTCTTTCCAGTCAACCATCTGCCTTCTCTATAACTAGATCCTCTATCTCCTACTGGTCTCTTTCTCTCTCTATCTCTAACTCGACCAGCCTTCCTAAACTCTGAGGCACTCTACTCAAAACCCTGCTCAATCAAACTGCACCCTGCACACTGCCTCCTCGTAAGTCGAGACATCCAAAGGGACCAATCTATATCTGATCGCTAGTTTCAATTAATCAATAAATCTATGAACCTTCTTAACCTCATACCCATAGTGTCTGGATCATGTCTGCCCAGGGAGATGAACCTCTTCTCATACTCATCTACCGATCTACTCCTATGGGTCAAACTTAAAAACTCAGTCTACAGCTTTCGCTGCACTGTATCCAGGACGTACTACCTTTGAAATGCCTCCTGAAATACCTCCCAGCTAATCTCTATATGTCTGGCTCTAAGAATCTGTCTGGTGGACATCCACCAATGTTCCATCGATCCCTTAAGCATAAATGCAACGAATGCTACCATCTCAATAGGGGTACACTCAAAGAACCCGTATAGCTTTTCCATCTCACTCAACCAATCCTCAGCTACTGTCGGGTCCTTCACCCCGCTAAATACCGACGGTCTTAACTTTTGAAACTGTCACAGTCTGTCCATGTCACAACTATAACCTCAACCTCTAGTACTCTGCTGTGGGGTAACAGGAGAATCCGTGTCCTGGACTGAAGGAGGTGTAGGAGAATCTGTATCCTGAATTGGCTGTGCAAGCGCATCAGGAGTAGCTGCCTGTCTAACATCACCCTGTCCACCTCTATCTCCATGTAGAGACTGTGCAAATAACTCTAAAATCATCTCGAGGCTCTGCTCTATCCTAGTGAAACACGCCTCAGTAGTCTCAGTAGGTCTCTCTGTAATACCCCACTCTGCAGGACCCTATAGAGCATGCTCAACCTCAGTTTCCACCTCAACCTCTTCTTGGTTCTCATGGGTCGACTCAGCATGACTAGCAGGCTCAGGTCTACCTCTACGACCTCTGCCTCGTGCTCTACCTCCTCTACCGCGATTGGTGTTCGATATAATGCCTAATTCTTAAATTCTAAAACATTTCTTGGTTAAAACCCATCTCAATATACATGATTAAAATGGCAGCGCTATTCACGCAACATTATAGAGTTAATGCCTTGGGTACTACTCCTACACCACCACAGGGACCTCCCGTACCCCCAGTACAGATGGACCCAGTGCATCCCATAACTCAGCTTGATGACAGAAGTAAGGTCTGATTGAAGGACATTTTGAAAATGAATCCACCCGCATTAAGGGGAAAGAAGGATCCTACAATGGCTGAGGAGTGGCTGACGGAGTTGAAAGTTATATTTGACTATCTCGGGTGTACAGATGCTGAGAGGGTCAGTATGAGTGCCTATATGTTGAAAGGGAGAGCTCAAGATTTAAAGGGTACTACCTAGGGTATTCTGATGTCCCACTAGGATGTGATTGGTTGGGAAGAGTTTCAGACATCTTTTAGAGCTTAATACGTACCACAAGTTACCCAAAGAATGAGGCAAGCAGAGTTTTTAAGTTTGGTACAAGGTGAAATATCTATGGATGATTACGAGAGGTGATTTATCGCTCTGCTGAGATATGACCCAGAGACATTTAAGAATGAAGAGCTTCGTACTGATAGATTTGTATATAGATTGAAGCACATCATCAGAGATCGATTGATAGGGTTATGTATTACCAAGTTTGGAGATGCTCTAAGATGAGTACAAGAGATTGAGAGGGAAATTGAAATTGTACAATCCCAGAATGAGTTCAGAGCAGTGACTAGGAATAAGGGCAAGAGGCCAGTGATGTCCCAGGCAGATGTTCGGAGAGGTTCCTTCAGGAGAGGAAGGATTGAGGTACAAAAGGGCAGATTGGAGAGACCCAGAGCTTATCCTATTATCAAGGAGACCCATCGATATGTTAGGCCTGAGATGAGGGTTTGTAAAGATTGTGGCCGACTGCATGAGGGAGTTGTACTAGGTTGATTCGTGGATGTTATAGATGTGGTGACATGGGTCACAAAGTGAAGGACTGTCCTCAACCTCAGATACCACATGCTCTAGAGCCTACTAGACAGTAGCCTCAGAGAGTGAATCCCCAGAGACGGGCCACTGCTACAAAGAAAGGAAAGAGACCCATCACACAGGGACGTGTGTTTTCTTTAGACAGGGAAACGACACACTTCAGTAAAAACTATAAGAGGTACACTCTCTGTCTGTAATCATAAGGCTCATGTGTTGATTGATCCAAGATCCATGCATTCGTTTATTTCTGAGCATTTTGCATGTAGATTAAACTTGAAGTTTGAACCCCTAAAGTATATACTACATGTGAATACCCATATGCATGAATTCCAGAGAACTGAGTTAATCTGTGGAGGGTGTGAAATGAAGGTGGGAGATAAAGTGATGTTAGCAGATCTAATCATGTTAAATATACATGGGTTTGATGCAATTTTAGGAATGGATTGGCTGGCAACCAATCATGTGAGTTTAGTCTGCTACACTAAGATTGTAACTTTCTCCTTACCTGAACCTTATAGTGTACGGTTGAGATAGTGAGGAAATGAATGTGTGGAATTTTTGTAAGTAATTTGAAATTTTAATATTATTTTTGGGAGTATTAAATATGATTGTTCATGTGAAGGTTATGAAACACTCATCTCAGATGATGATCGAGAACATCCAAGGATTGAGGATATACCCGTGGTGTGTGAATTTTTGGATGTTTTCCCAGATGAGTTATCAGGTTTACCACCAGAGAGAGCTAGAGTTTACCACTGATTTGGTACCAGATACTCAGTCGATCTCTAGACCTCCATACAGGATGGCATTAGTGGAACTTGAGGAATTGAAGAAACAACTACATGAGTTATTATATCAAGGGTTTATTAGACCTAGTGTCTCACTATGGGGAGCACTAGTGTTATTCGTGAGAAAGAAGGATGGTAGTCTCAGATTATGCGTAGACTACCGACTGTTGAATAAAGTCATGGTGAAGAATAAATACCCATTCCCAAGGATTGGTGATTTACTTGATCAGCTGAGATGGGCCTCAGTCGTTTCTAAGATTGATTTGAGATCAGGCTATCACCAATTGAGGATTAAAGAAGAAGATATTTCGAAGATGGCCTTCAGGACAAGGTATGGCTATTATAAATTTCTAGTGATGTCTTTTGGATTGACGAATGCCCCTACAGCCTTTATGAGATTAATGAACGAGGTGTTCAAAGACTATCTAGATAAATTTGTGAGAGTCTTTATTGAAGATATCTTGGTATACTCTCGATCATATGAGGAGTATGCACAACATTTGTGGTTAGTACTTTAGATACTCCGAGATAAACAATTATATGGAAGCTTAGTAAGTGTGAGTTTTGGCTGGATCGGATAGCTTTCCTTGGTTATATAGTCTCAGAGGATAGAGTATCAGTGGATCCAAGTAAAGTAGAGGCTGTGCTTAATTGGGAAAGATCGAGGACAGTTACAGAAGTACGAAGCTTCCTTGGTTTGACAGGGTATTACAGAAGATTTATAGAAGGATTTTCCAGGATTGTCGCTCCTTTGACTAAGCTCATGTGCAAGGAGACTCCATTTATATGGACTGATCAATGTGAGCTCAATTTTCAGGAGTTAAAAAGGAGATTAACAGCGGCACCTGTGTTGACTATCCCTCAGGGATTAGGAGGATTTTTAGTGTCTAGTGATGCTTCTCATCAAGGATTGGGGTGCATGCTCTTGCAGCATGGAAGTGTGGTCGCTTATGGATCTTGACAATTAAAAGATCATGAGCGAAATTACCCCACACATGATCTAGAGTTAGCCGCTGTGGTATTTACGTTGAAGATCTGGCGACACTACTTATATGGGGAAAGATTCCAGATCTTCACTGATCACAAGAGTTTGAGGTATCTCTTTAATCAGAAGGAGTTAAACATGAGACAAAGGAGATGGATGGAACTCCTTAAGGATTATGACTGTGAGATTCTATACCATTCCGGTAAGGTGAATGTGGTTGCTGATGGCCTGAGTAGGAAGAGTATGATATCCGCTATGATGATCAGGGAATGGGATTTGTTGGAGCAGTTAGCTAAAATCTGGATTAGAGTTAAAGAAGTAGAGACTGGATTTTTGGCTAGCCTGCGAATAGAGACCAAGATCATGGATCAGGTTAGAACTAGGGGGCATAATGATCAGAGGTTGATAGATATGGTTAGCCAAGCTGAACAGACTTCCCAGTCAAATCTCACAATCAGCGAGGATGGATTGTTGAGATTCAAAGGATGAATTCGTGTACCGAACGACGATACCTTGAAGTCCCAATGCTCGCGATACACCATGCACCCAGGGAGTACTAAGATGTACCAAGATTTGAAAAAAGTGTATTGGTGGAGTGGTATGAAGTGAGACGTGGCAGAGTATGTGGCCAGATGTTTAGTATGCCAGCAAGTAAAAGCTGAGCATCGGAAGCCCAAAGTACTACTACAACCTTTACCTGTACCTACGTGAAAATAGGATCATATCACCATGGACTTTATTATGGGTTTACCGAGGACCCGAAGGGGTCGTGATGCGATATGGGTCATAGTGGATAGACTGACCAAGAGTGCCCACTTCCTTGCCATCAAGAGCACAGATACTGTGGATGCCTTAGATGAGTTGTATGTCAGCGAGATAGTTAGATTACATGGGGCTCCGATGAGTATTACTTCTGACAGAGATTCTTGATTTACTTCCAGATTATGGAAGCAGTTTCAGGTGTCCATAGGATCTCGATTGAGTTTTAGTACCGCCTATCATCCTTAGACAGATGGTCAGTTAGAGAGGACTATTCAGACCCTAGAGGATATGTTGAGGGCATGTACGATGGATTTTAAGGGATCATGGGATGATCACCTGCCCTTAGCAGAGTTTGCATACAATAACAGCAATCATGTGAGTTTTGGAATGGCACATTTTGAGGCTCTATATGGTAGGAGGTGTAGATCCTTGTAGCTTAGGAAGAAGTCGGTGACTGAAAGATAAATGCTCCTGAGCTTGTTGAGCAAGCTGTACAGAGTGTGAAACTCATATGTGAGAGGTTATGGGCTGTATAGAGTAGACAGAAAAGCTACGCGAATGTGCGTAGATGGCCACTCGAGTTTGATGTTGGTGATGCAGTATTTCTGAAGATATCACCGAGTAAGGGTATCATGCGATTTGGGAAGAAAAGGAAATTGAGTCCTCGATACATAGGACCATTCAAGATTCTTGAGAGAGTGGGAGAGGTAGCCTACAGATTGGCATTACCCCCATAGATGTCTGGAATACACAACGTCTTTCTTGTGTCTATGTTGAAGAAGTACCACCCGGACCCTTCTCATGTCATAGAGTATGAAGAGATGGACATACAAGAGGACATGAGCTACACTGAAGAACCTATCTAGATTCTTGATATAAAAGAGAAGGTACTTCGAACCAAAAACATCCCATTAGTGAAAGTTTTATAGAAACATCACTCAATGGAAGAGGCAACGTGGGAACTGGAGAATCTAATGAAGGAGAAATACCCCCATCTATTTGACGAGTTAAGTTGAATTTGGAGGACCAAATTCTTTTTAAGGTGGGAAGGATGTGAGATCTAAGAATTTTACACATATCAAGTTATGTAATGAGAACATGAAGTGTAATTGATTGAACTAAATATGAAGTACTCATATATTGAGGTGGTACAGAATGAAAGCGTAAGACCCGAAAATTATATCGTAATTTCTTATAAAGAATTGAAAATGGTCCCAAATTAAATGAAACGGGATTCGGAAAGGAGATAAGGATTTAAAATGCGAAATGAATGAGTATTCGTGAAGGGAAGTCGAGTTAAATTAATCCCAAACACGTACAAGGGCAAAACGGTCAAAAGATCGAAACTCGGTATAAATTCGATAAGAAAATTTAATTAAAAATATGGGATTGAGAAATATTGATCAATAACGAAGAAATAATTAAATTTCGGGTTAAATTGATCAAGATATGAATTTTTAAGAATTAATCGAAATTAATCGGGGTTTTCACTTCGAAAAATAAACCTGAAAATAATCAAAAAATATACCGAAAAGTCGAAATAATACTGAGAAAATTATTTATTCATTAAATAAATTAAATAATAATTTATCTTAGATATTTTAGCAAAATAATAATATAATATTGAATATAATAATAATAAACCAATTTATAAATAATAATAAATAAAAATAATAATAATTGTAAAAAAAAAGAGAGAAGAACTGAAAATTGGGGAGAGAGAAAGAAGTGAGAAACGAAAAAATGAAGCCAAACCGAGGAGACCACCGGCGAGCCATCCGACGACCAACGACCAGGCGAAGGGTCGAAAAAGGAAGAGGAGAGGCCGGCGACCTCCCTGGAACCGGCGACGCGCCCCACCGACGCCGGAGAATGCCGGATCGAGGGAGAGAAGCCAAGAGAGGAAAGGGGAGATTCACGGCGACCGGCGCCGATCTGGCCGACACCACCCCCAGCCGAACGTTCCCCAGGCGCAGACGAGCTGATTGGTGGCGGCCACATCCGGCGAAACTGCCGGCAAACGCCGAAAAAGGCGGAAAGAGGAAATGGGTGCCGACGGTGGAGAGAACAGTCGGATCGGCCACTTTCCGGCGGCCTTGGATGAAACCGAGGCCAGATTCGAGAATCGGACGACCCAGCGGAGCCACTGGCGGCGGAAGCCGACGGAGAGCTGATCGACGAGGCCGTGAACCGACCGAATCGGAGTGAATCGGACCGATCTGAATCGAATAGGTCTGAACCAGGTTGAACCGGACTGAACCGGTTCAGCCAAGAAAGAAGGGAAAAAGGAGAAAAAGAGAAAAAGGAAAAAAAGGGGAAGATTTTCGGGGGTACACCGGACTTCAGGTAAGTTGGTAAGAGGTCAAAAGTGACCGATTTAATTTTCAAAAAATTTATTTAAATTATATTTAATCGAAAAGTAACCCGGGATTAAATATATAATTGTGCAGTTTTACGACAAAGCCCGAACGAGAGCCGATTGAGCTTCGATTTTCATACCCTGCATCATATTGGGTAAGTATATTTTAATTCTGACAATTAGAGTCCTTTAATACAGAGTTTCGATTATTTTACGAAATTTACGGATTAATTCTGTATAAAAAAGAATATTTATCAGAATTGCAACGTAATTATCGTAAATAGTGTACGGGCTATCCAATAAGTTTGAAACGAAGCCTGATGATTATTGATAAGCTGAATGAGCCCAGTAAACCCGAAGAAGGGATTTAATAAGTAAAAACAGGCTGAAAATGGGTCGAGGCCCATTAAAGTGCAATCGGGCCCAATAAAGTAAAACGGGCCTAGTACGTTAGATTCGATCAATAAATGTGATATAATGATAAAAATAAGTGAATTAACCCAAAATATGTGGTTATATACAGTTTCGTAGACTTGGTTGATGCGTAGTTGGATTGAGAGATCGGATATTATCGAGACTGGATAAGTTTACGCGTGAATCGAGGTAAGGAAATTTTGTAGGTGTATAGAGATTTCTATATGTATTTATTGAGTGGATTTACAGGGTTTAGAATTCCTTAAAGTATCTAGTAACGAAATAATAATTTTTGCGAAAATCGGGGCTTAGGTAAATAAAGAAAAAGACGATTTTGCCATTGAGAGTAAAATTTACAAAAAGGGTAGTAAGGCAGATAAATTGCATGATTATCCTATTTTAATGTTTTATATAAATGTATTGCTTTGATTTAAGCAAATATGCACATAGGTTGGCTGTTGATTTCATGAATTATACGAAAGGATACCGGTTTGGACCGGTCACGATTTTAAAAAGATGTTTTATCAAGATTGAGCCACCTATCGTATTTACATGAATAAAAAGAGTGCTAGAGTCTTTCTCACACTCAAGTTTACTGATTTATTACTCATGAAAATCCGTACTGGAGCATTGCTCGTACGAGGAATTTGTGTGTGCACAAAACCGTGCTGGAACTTCGCTCGCACGAGATTTTAGATATCATGATATGCATAGCGTGGTGCTGGAGCTTCGCTCGCACTAGACGTGAGTTGACATGCATATAGTCGTGCGGAAGCCTCCTGTAGACTGTGTGTCACAGAGAGTTGAGATGCTCGCACGTATACTTTGAGACATGGGTTGGTTATCGACATAGTATTGGGGTGGATAAGACCTACGGTAGGTACCCCCAGACTATGATATGGGTCCACAGAGTATGATGAACCATGTATGTCACACGGAGTACGCTGTACCATGCAGTCATGATGACTCGATGATGTTACTTGATATTCTGGCGGGTAGGACTTGACCCCACCTCCCGTTGCAGTTGTGATACCCCGCACACAGGGATTCGTGTAGCCTGCAATCACAGGGACAAAGTATGGCCATAGTCCTCGATTTTTCATACAGTAACCTACATGCCTCACATGATATCATATAGTCTGAATAGACCAGGACAAACCCGAGGGAGGGGTAATGTCCCGATTTATGTTTTTAAAAGAGATGTGATTTAATGAATCAAGGTATTCCCGAGAGATGGGTTTAGCCTTAATGTGGTTGTTTTATGATAAAATAAATTAGTTTTAATGTGATGAGTTTATGATGAAACAAATAAGTTTTAAATGTGACGAGCATGAGATGACATACATGATGATTTTTTTCATGTTTGATTTATATGTCGACTTCATGATTTCTCTTATATGATATATACATACATGCGGCATCGTTTTAGTAATACCTCATGCTCCAAATGTAAACGATTTTATATCATGACATTATCAGCATGTAGATAGTATAGTTATCTACCTGCTTACATTATTGCCTTACTGAGCTGTTTATGCTCACCCTTTCATTTTCCACCCCACAGGGTATATTCAGTAGAAGAGAACGACAGTAGTCATATCCGCTGCATTTTTTTATCAAGACCAGGTATACACATTTGTATAATTTTTGTATCTGAACATATAGAGGCACAGTACTGTACATAGATGTAATATTGGGGATGTATTTATTCAAAATAAATTGATATGTAAATGAAATATGAAAATGGAATGGTAAATAGGTGAGAGGTGACTAACACTGAATCATAGCCCAACTGTTTAGTAGTGTAACTGTTCACGACGGGTAAGGAAATGAAAAAAAAAGCGAAAAATTTACTCTGATTTTTAGGTAATTTGGGTCGTGACAGAAAGTTTAAGTGATAAATGAGTTATAAATGAGATTTTATGCTATAGTGTGAAACTATGAATCCAGATCGATCTTGGAGAAGAGAGGATCGATCTGGTAGGTAAAAAATGACAAGGAATGAGGAATTTAAGTGAGCAGATCGATCTCCAATGGAAGAGGATCGATCTCCTTATGATTCTGTAATGAAAAGATCGATCTCATGAGGAAGGAATCGATCTCAAAATGTTTCTGTTAAGGAGAAGATCGATCTCCCCAAGGAGCAAATCGATCTCATGAAGCATTTTATAAACTAGAGATCGATCTCATAATTGGAGCAGATCGATCTCATAAAGCCATTAAAATATCGATCTTACCCCACGACAGATCGATCTCCTAGGCATAAAATTACCCCAAATCGTCCCCAAACTCAATTGCAGATTGATCTCATCAAGAGCCAGATCGATCTCCTACCCTCAGTCTATATAAAGACCCCCTTTTTTTTCCTGGAAATGGATCTCTCTCTCCCAAAACCTCCATTTCAGCCAAACCCTATATTTCTTTCTTTTCTAAAGTCTTAATTTTCGTCTAAATCAAGGGTTATGGCAAGAAGGAAAGTTGTTCCTCATCCAAAAGAGAACAACATACTTGGAAATCAAAAGAAGAATCGAATCGAGGTGTGAGTTGAGCACTCCACAAGTTTGGGTAATCTCTAAACTTCAATCTTGGATTTTGAAGTGATTTTTTGGTGATTGTGAATATGGGCATTGTTGTCACGACCCAAAACTACCCAAAAATCAGAGTAAATTTTTCGCGTTTTATTATTTTCTTTCATGCTTACCTGTCCTCTGATCGTGAACACACTCCACTAACAATTGGGCTGTACGTCAATGCCAGTCCTACCATTCATTTACCATATAACTTGATTCTTTCTCAGTCATTTATAAATGTTTAGAATATTTATACATCCCCTAAAGTTACTTACAAACATGTTACTGTGCTATGCTTATTTAGATACAATATGTACAAGTGTATATACCTTAAATGATGGGCAGCAGTGGATATCCGAAAATGCAGTACTGAGTCGCCTCAACTTCAACTGAAGATTATCTGTGTGAGAAAATGAAAGGGGTGAGCACATCAAGCTCAGTAAGGCAATCCTACGAACAAGTAGGTAACCATACTACCTACATGAACGTGGTGCCATGCATAAACCACCCTTTCTCCACACATTTTAAAACAGATGATATGAGTTATGATGTTATGTAAATCCATTCGCATGGCAAAATTCAACATGCAATTATTTCAAATCATTTCTTTCTCATTTAAAATGTCACAACAAGGCCAGGACTTAACCCATCCCTCGGGTGGTCCTGACTCACATAAAACCATAAAAATCGATTTACATTCACACATGGGTTTGAAAAGCATGGAAATAATCATCATGCACGTTTGATTTTAAAAACCCAGTTTTAATCTCATCAAAGTCATCAACATGCGAGACGAGGCAATATTTGTATAACGGTAATAACCAGGACTATGGTCTTGTGTCCTCGTGAGCCCCTCTGCTACATGGATCCTAGTGTACGGGGTCTCACCCTGATCGGGAACCACCCGGGAGGTGGGTTAATCCAACCCGCCAGTCTTATCCTATCCCACGCATCCGAAGATGTCGTATCCAAAGATGTCGTATCCGAAGATACCCCGTATCCAAAGATACCGTATCCGAAGATACCCCGTATCTGAAGATACCACATGGTACATCATACTCCATGCTACTTGCATGGTACATCGTACTCCATGGACCCATATATCATATCTCAATACTCATGCCATGTCTCAAACGCACGTGCGAGCCTATTTAATCGGTGACACACAGTCTACCCGATGCTCCAAGCACGGCTCATCGCATGTTCTCATAAAAATCAGTGGGGGTGCAAGCGATGCTCCAGCACTCTCGTCAATTCAAGTAAAACTAGTGCGAGCTAAGCTCTAGCACTCTCATCAAATCATGTGGAAAATCTGGTGCGAGTTAGACTCTAGCACCCTGTCACGAAAATCATGTAAAATCTGGTGCGAGTTAGACTCTAGCACTGTGTCACGAAAATGCATGTGAAATCTGGTGCGAGTTAAGGACCAGGGCCTACCCTCATCCCTCACTCTCACCCCACTTAAGAGGTCTTTTGAGCCTGTTGGGCCTATTAGATCTGGTTTCCTGCCTCACTCACCCGTATTGTCCACTTTGGGCTGAAGCCCGCATGGTTTTGTTTCATTTGGGGTCATCCTTGCTTAAGGGCCTTTTTCCCTCAGAACGCGTCCCTTATACTCTAGCACCTATGCATGTAAAACTCTAGTGCGAGCTCTCGCTCCAGCACTAATGCATGCATCACCCAAATCAAAACATCGTGCGAGCTGAGCTCTAGCACGTCACATGTAAATAAAAACACGTAGGCGGCTCTGTTTCCTCAAAATAGTTTTCAAAACAATTATATCGTTGAAAGTATGCAATGCTGTGCATTTTCTTTCAAGGTTAGCCAGCCTACTCATGCATGCATTAAAATGTCTCCAGAATGAGCAGAAACCTCTTGTTCTTGCTCCTCCCAATTTTTCCTAGATTTGTAAATTTTACCCTTAACAATGGTATTTTGGTAATTTGCCCATTCGGGGCACTAAAATTATTATTTGACCTCTAGACCCTTCAGATAATTTTTAAAGGACTGTAAATAAACTTAAAATTTCGTAAAGTTACCTCTAGCAGTCCGCAAAATTCCCTTACCTTATTTTCCTGTCGAGTCTGACCTTTTCTCTGATGTCACGTCGCGCAGTCCGATCTGCTCTCAATCCAATGTTCGGAACTGCGTATAATTATTCCTCAGGTCAGATATTATACAACTTAATTGTATTTAATACTTTCTGGGATTAATTTAAATCATTGGGCCTATTTATCCCTATTGGGCCCGATTGCACCTTAATGGGCCTTAATCGGCCTTAAGCCGTTTTCCACTAAATTTTTACATTATCGAGGCCTATTGGGCTCATTGGGCCCACTAACAATTCCTTGGGCCTCATTCTAACTCTCGAATAGCTAAATTTATTATTTACGACAATTTATCTAAATTTCCAAAATTTAATTCAATTTATGCAGAATTTAAATTCATATCACGCATAACGATGTAAACTGTCCTAAATAAGGGTTACTTACCCGAGATTCCATACTAGTACGTAAATCAAGGCTGTCTCGAGCTCTCGTTGGATGCCAATTGTCGAGCTACACAATTTCATAAATTTTCGGGTAAAGTTTTGATCGAAAATTAATTAAATTGAATACTCTCGGGTCAATTTTGACCACTATTGACTTACCCTTAGCTCGATTACATCGCCGGGATTTTTCCTCAATTTTTCCTCTTTTTCTTTTTCCCTTTTTCTCTTTTTTTCCCTTCTTTCTTGGCTGAACCGGTTCGGTCCGGTTCAGACCCGGTTCAGACCGTCGGTTCACTCCGGTTCACTCTGGTTCACTCCGATTTAGGGCCTTACAGGCCGGTTCTCCGTCAGCTTCCGCCGCCAGTGGCTCCACTGGGTCGTCCGCATCTCAGATCTGGGGTCGGCTTCGGTCGAGGTCACCGAGAAGTGGCCGGTCCGGCCTGTTCTCTCCGCCGTCGGTACCCATTTCTGGGCTTGCCATCGTCGGCGAGTCCGACCGTTTTACCGACAGCTACCGGTCTCAAAATGATCGGCTCCTCCTCCCGATCATGTCGGTGGACCCCACTCACGCCCAGCTACCGTGGATCGCCGGGGTCGAGCTTTTCTCTCCCGTCGATCTTTCTCTCCCCCGATTCATCGGATTTCGACGTCGGTGGGTCGTGCTGCCGGTACCAGGGAGATCGCCTGAAGCTCCTCTTCCTTTTTTCGGTGGTCGTAACCCCTCACTCGGCGTCGGTGGTGGCTCGCCGGTGATGGTTTCCTCGGTGGTTTTCCGTTTCTCTCTTCCTTTCGCGATTTCGATCTTTTTTTTTGTTTCCAGTTCCCCCCCTTTTTTTAATTTTATTAATTATTTTTATTATTATTTTAATAAATAAAATACATTAAAAATACCCAAATATCTCTTAAAATATCCTTAAAATTATTATTTAATTCTAAATTCATTTATTTAATTTTATTTAATTTATTTTAACCATTTTCGGTATATTTTTCGATTATTTTCGGGATTATTTTTTGGAGTAAAAATTTTGATTAATCCCGATTAATTCCCATAAATTGATATCTTGATCAATTTAATCCAGAATAAATTTATTTCACCTTTATTGACCAAGATTTCTCAATCCATTATTTTTAATTAAATTTTTCTTCTCGAATTTATACCGGCTTTCGATCTTTTGACCATTTTGCCCTTGCACGTGTTCGGGATTAATTTAACCCGACTTCCTTTCACGAACACTCACTCACTTCGCATTTTAAATCCTTATTTCCAATCCGAATCCCATTCAGTTAACTTTTTGACCATTTTCATCCCTCATAAAAATTTACGATTTAATTTCGGGTCTTACAATTGTAGGGAAATAGTTAGAAAAGGATTAGAGTTGACAAAAATTGTGATTTTATTGGAGTGATGATGATATTAAGTAAATTATGGTAAATTGGGATTTTTGTCTATAAATTGGAAATTTAGGCAATGAAGTGATTTTGGCATGGGTATTATGCATGAGAAATGTAGAAGGTTGAAATGTAGTGGATGAGATTATGAATTTGATAGAGTCATGAGAAATGGGATAATTGAGATATTTAATGAGAATATGGGCAATATGCTCGATGTAGAGATTTGGAGGTTATGTGATAATGAGTTTTGATGTTTTTACATTGTTTGGATAGCTTGGGAGTTCCATAGAGTAATACGAGACTAGTCCATGATACGGGGAAACGGTTACACTATACGAGGTGCAAAGAGGTAAAGGAAACTTAAACTCGTTTGTGTATGTGAATTGTGAAATATTGTAACATGAATTATGCTTCAGAAAGCAAACATGTTCTATGTGTTATGAATGAGAAATTGCACACGATTTTATAGCCGGTTGGGGTTTAATTTTTATGAGTTGTAAACTATGTGTGAAAATGTTTTACAACAGTTTTGTGTTTAAAACGTGAAAAAAAGATTTGAGCTCTACATTAAGGTATACTGAGATTGAGAAATGTGTACGTGGTTTTGCCGGTTGGAACTCGATTTTAACATGTTTTTTTGTTGAGTACACAAATTTTTAAATGAGATTTATGAAAGCAAACCATTATGAGTTCTACGTGAAAGCAAAACGTTTTATATGATAATGGCTAATGATTGAGACTTAGGCGTGTCATGTTGAATACACATCGGGCCTTGTTCTGGTAACATGTAACTTCGATTATTCCTCGGTTTTGGTAGCATTGGAAGGCCTTGCTCTGGTAGATTGTAAGCTTGGGCTTTCTCGAGTAGCATGTAAGTTCGATATTCCTCCGTTTTGGTAACGAGAGATGCCTCCGTTTTGGTAACGCTGATGGCTTTGCTTTGGTAGCATGTAAGTTCGGGCCTTACTTTGGTAGCATGTAAGATCGATAGAGTGGGCCGTCTGGGAACCGACCTAAGGACCACTCGATAGTGTGCATGAGGAGAGGCATTGCTCTGGTAGCATGTAAGACCGGGCCTTGTTCTGGTAACACGTAAGTCCAATATACCATGTACACGACCATATGTCGACGTTCCCTCTTTTGAGGATGCCTGGGTTGAGCATCCAGAGGAGATATATTATTGATGTGCCATGACAAGTTTTATATGAGTTTTATTGCCTATTATCCTTTTTATACAAATGTGTTGTGTTTTGTGGCTATGCCACGTGCATTTTATTGCGGTGAGTTTTATCACGTTTTAATGAGCAAAGCCATTATCTCATCATGATTTTCACATGCTTGTAATTGTGATTTATACTAAGTTATGTACTCTCATGTTTTCACATGATTTTAGAAAATGAGATGAGAATGATGTTTTATTGAATCATGCTACATTTTCTAATGAGTTTTCAACTATGAGTTAAAATGATTGTGCTGTACAAATCATTATTTTATTAATGAGTCCCTTACCCCCTTACTAAGAGATTTAGAAACTCACCCTGTTTTCTCTTCCCCCCAGATATCTTCAAGCGAAGAGAGTTTTCCCTGCGACGTACGGAGTAGTGGCTAGTGGAGGACTTAAGCTCCAACCCATAAATTGTATTGAGGTATAATTTAATCTTTTCATGTACCCAGACTAAAGTTGTAATCACAGACACTTGTTATACAATCATGTATGGGATGTATTAGGATTAATTAACTCAGAATTGAGTAATGTATATGATATGATATATACTATTTTATGATGAGATCATGAGGTATGATAAGTATGATGATGTATGACACTGCACAGGAATGCACCATTAATTGTGATTTGATGAGTAAAAAGTTTTAAATTTACCCTATTTTCTGCATTTTCGGGGCGTCACAGAGTTTTCTTGGTGTCAGAGCTTAGGTTGTTTAGTATTGTCAGTGTCGGTTAAGTGAAATAGAGTACATCCCAAGTGTCTGTTTATGTCTGGTCATGAACTGAAATTGAGGATTGAGATTTCAATCGATTTTGATATGTATGCATAGGAAACGAGTTGAGATTAAGAATGAGTGGAAGACGAGGTCATTTGAGAAGGCAGGTAGAGTCCCCTCCGTCGCCTGCCCCACAACCAGAGAGTCCTAACTTCGATTTAACCGGATTGAGATCGATGAGAGGTAGGGATTTGAGCAAATGGCAGTGCTATTCGCTCAACACTCTAAAGTTAATGCCTCGGGTACTACTCCTACACCACCACAGGGACCTCCCGTACCCCTAGTACAGATAGACCTAGTGCCTCCCGTCACTCAGCCTGATGACAAAAGTATGGTTCGACTGAAGGACTTTTTGAAAATGAATCCACTCGCATTTAGGGAAAAAAAGGATCCTACAGAGGCTGAAGAGTGGCTGACGGAGTTGAGAGTTATATTTGTTTATCTGGGGTGCACAGATGCTGAGAGGGTCAGTATGAGTGCCTATATGTTGAAAGGGAGAGCTCGAGGTTGGTGGGCGTACTACCCAGGGTATTCTGATGTCCCACCAGGATGTGATTGGTTGGAAAGAGTTTCAGACAACCTTTAAAGCCAAATACGTACCACGAGCTACCCAAAGAAGGAGGCAAGCAGAGTTTTTGAGTTTAGTACAAGGCAACATGTTTATGGATGATTACGAGAGCTGATTTACCACTCTGCTGAGATATGACCCAGAGACCTTCAAGAATAAAGAGCTTCGTACTGAGAGATTTGTATATGGATTGAAGCCCATCATCAAATATCGATTGATAGGGCTATGTATTACCGAGTTTTGAGATACTCTGAGATGAGTACAAGAGATTGAGAGGGGAATTGAAATTGTACAATCCCAAAATGAGTTTGAAGCAGTGACTAGGGACAAGGGCAAGAGCCCAACGATGTCCCAGGCAGATGTTCGGAAAGGTTCCTTCAGGAGAGGAAGGATTGAGATACAGAAGGGTAGATTGGAGAGACCTAGAGCTTATCCTTTTATCAAGGAGACCCCTCAATATGTTAGGCGTGAGACAAGGGTTTGCAAAGATTATGGCCGACTGCATGAGGGGAGTTGTACTGGGTTGATCTGTGGATGTTTTAGATGTGGTGACATGGGTCAAAGAGTGAAGGATTGTCCTCAATCTCAGATACCACACGCTCCGGAGCCTACTAGATAGCAGCCTCAGAGAGTGAATCCCCAGAGACGGGCCACTGCTACAGAGAAAGGAAAGAGACCCGTCACACAGGGACGTGTGTTTGCTTTGTACAAGGAAACAGCAGACACTTCAGCAAACACTTCAGTAGAAACTATAAGAGGTACACTCTCTGTCTATAATCATAAGGTTCATGTGTTAATTGATCCAGGATCCACGCATTCATTTATTTCTAAGCATTTTGCATGTAGATTAAACTTGAAGTTTGAACTCCTAGAGTATATACTACATGTAAATACCCTTATGCGTGAATCCCAGAGAACTGAGTTAATCTGTAGAGGGTGTGAAATGAAGGTGGGAGATAGAGTGATGTTAGTAAATCTAGTCATGTTAAATATACATGGGTTTGATGTAATTTTAGGAATGGATTGGCTGGCAACCAATCATGTGAGTTTAGACTGCTACACTAAGATTGTAACTTTCTCCCTACCTGAACCTTACAGTGTACGGTTGACATATTGAGGAAATGAATGTGTGGAATTTTTGTTAGTAATTTGAAATTTTAATATTACTTTTGAGAGTATTAAATGTGATTGTTCATGTGAAGGTTATGAAACACTCATCTCAGATGATGATCGGGAACATCTGAGGATTGAGGATATACCTATGGTGTGTGAATTTTTGGATGTGTTCCCATATGAGTTACCAAATTTACCACCAGAGGAGAGCTGGAGTTTACCATTTATTTGGTACCAGATACTCAGCCGATCTCTAGACGTTCATACAGGATGCCATTAGTGGAACTTGAGGAATTGAAGAAATAACTACAAGAGTTATTGGATCAAGAGTTTATTTGACCAGTGTCTCACCGTGGGGAGCACCAGTGTTATTCGTGAGAAAGAAGGATGGTAGTCTCAGATTATGCGTAGACTACCGACTGTTGAATAAAGCCACGGTGAAGAATAAATACCCATTGCCCAGGATTGATGATCTACTTGATCAGCTGAGATGGGCCTCAGTCGTTTCTAAGATTGATTTGAGATCGGGCTATCACCAATTGAGGATTAAAGAAGAAGATATTTCGAAGACGGCCTTCAGGACAAGGTATGGCCATTATGAATTTCTCCTGATGTCCTTTGGATTGACGAACACCCCTACAGCCTTTATGAGATTAATGAACGAGGTGTTCAAAGACTATCTAGTTAAATTTGTGAGAGTCTTTATTGATGATATCCTGGTATACTCTCGGTCATATGAGGAGCATGCACAGCATTTGTGGTTAGTACTTCAGATACTCCAAGAGAAACAATTATATAGAAAGCTTAGTAATTGTGAGTTTTGGCTGGATCGAATAGCTTTCCTTGGTCATATAGTCTCAGAGGAAGGAGTATCAGTGGATCCAAGTAAAGTAGAGGCTGTGCTTAATTAGGAAAGACCGAGGACAGTTACAGAAGTACGAAGCTTCCTTGGTTTGGTAGGGTATTACAGAAGATTTGTGGAAGGATTTTCTAGGATTCCGCTCCTTTGATGAAGCTCACGCGCAAGGAGACTCTATTTATATGGACTGATCAATGTGAGCTTAATTTTCAGGAGTTAAAGAGGAGATTAATAGCGGGACCTGTGTTGACTATCCCTGAGGGATCAAGGGGATTTTCGGTGTATAGTGATGCTTCTTATCAAGGATTGGGGTGCGTACTCATGTAGCATGGAAGAGTGGTCGCTTATGGATCGTGACAAATGAAAGATCATGAGCGAAATTACCCTACGCATGATCTGGAGTTAACCGCTGTGGTATTTGCCTTGAAGATCTGGCGACACTACTTATATGGGGAAAGATTCCAGATCTTCACTGATCACAAGAGTTTGAGGTATCTCTTTGATCAGAAGGAGTTAAACATGAGACGAAGGAGATGGATGGAACTCCTTAAGGATTATGACTGCAAGATTCTATACCATCCGGGTAAGGTGAATGTAGTTGCTGATGCCCTGAGCAGGAAGAGTATGATATCTGCTATGAGGATCAAGGAATGGGATTTGTTGGAACAGTTCGCTGAACTCCGGATCAGAGTTAAGGAAGTAGAGACTGGATTTTTGCCTAGCCTGTGAATAGAGCCCAAGATCATGGATTAGGTTAGAACTGGGCAGCGTAATGATCAAAGGTTGATAGATATGGTTAGCCAAGCTGAGCAGACTTCACAGTCGAATCTCACAATCAACGAGGATGGATTGTTGAGATTCAGAGGATGGATTTGTGTACCGAACGATGATACCTTGAAGAGATAGATACTGAGAGAGTCCCACTGCTCGTGATACACCATGTACCCAGGGAGTACTAAGATGTACCGAGATTTGAGAAAAGTGTACTGGTGGAGTGGTATGAAGCGAGACGTGGCAGAGTATGTGGCCAAATGTTTAGTATGCCAGCAAGTAAAAGCTGAGCATCGATAGCCCAGAGGACTACTACAGCCTTTACGTACCTACGTGAAAATGGGAGCATGTCACCATGGAGTTTATTATGGGTTTACCGAGGACCCGAAGGGGTTGTGATATGATATGTATTATAGTGGATAGACTGACCAAGAGTGCCCACTTCCTTGCCATCAAGAGCACAGATACTGTGGATGCCTTAGCTAAGTTGTATGTCTGCGAGATAGCTAGATTACATGGGGCTCCAATGAGTATTACTTCTGACACAGATTCTTGATTTACTTCCAGATTTTGGGCCCAGTTTCAGGAGTCCATGGGATCTCGACTGAGTTTTAGTACCGCTTATCATCCTTAGACAGATGGTCAGTTAGAGAGGACTATTCAGACCTTGGAGGATATGTTGAGGGCGTGTATGATGGATTTTAAGGGATCATGGGATGATCACCTGCCCCTAGTAGAGTTTGCGTACAATAACAGCTATCATGCAAGTATTGGAATGGCACCTTTTGAGGCTCTATATGGTAGGAGGTGTAGATCCCCTGTAGCTTGGGAAGAAGTCAATGACAGAAAGATAAATGCTCTCGAGCTTGTTGAGCAAGCTGTACAGAGTGTGACACTCATATGTGAGAGGTTACGGGCTGCACAGAGTAGACAGAAAAGCTACGCAGATGTGCATAGACGGCCACTCGAGTTTGATGTTGGTGATGCAATATTTCTAAAGATATCACCGAGTAAGGGTATCATGCGATTTGGGAAGAAAGAGAAATTGAGTCCTCGATACATAGGACCATTCGAGATTCTTGAGAGAGTGGGAGATGTAGCCTACAGATTGGCATTACCCCCACAGATGTCTGGAATACACAACGTCTTTCATGTGTCTATGTTGAGGAAGTACCACCCGGACCCTTCTCATGTCATAAAGTATGAAGAGATGGACATACAAGAGGACATGAGCTACACTGAAGAACCTGTCTGGATTCTTGATAGGAAAGAGAAGGTACTTGAACCAAAAGTATCCTATTAGTGAAAGTTTTATGGAAACATCACTCAATGGAAGAGGTAACGTGGGAACTGGAGAATCTCATGAAGGAGAAACACCCCCATCTATTTGACGAGTTGAGTTGAATTTGGAGGACCAAATTCTTTTTAAGGTGGGAAGGATGTAAGATCTGAGAATTTTACATATATCAAATTATGTAATGAGAACATGAAGTGTAATTGATTGAACTAAATATGATGTACTCATATATTGAGGTGGTATGGAATGAAATTTTAAGTGATGAATGAGTTATAAATGAGATTGTATGTTATAGTGTCAAACTATGGGGCCAGATCGATCTTGGAGAAGAGAGGATCAATCTAGTAAGTCAAAAATGACAAGGAAGGAGGAATTTAAGCGAGCAGATCGATCTCCAATGGAAGAGGATCGATCTCCGTATGATTCTGTAATGAAGAGATCGATTTCATGAGGAAGGAATCATCTCAA
The DNA here is from genome assembly GCA_033439115.1 of Firmiana major. Lineage (NCBI taxonomy): Eukaryota > Viridiplantae > Streptophyta > Magnoliopsida > Malvales > Malvaceae > Firmiana > Firmiana major. Next base: position 39,895,878 of record CM065909.1, read on the forward strand.
AATGTTTCTATTAAGGAGAAGATCGATCTCCCCAAGGAGCAGATTGATCTCATGAAGCATTTTGTAAACTAGAGATAGATCTCATAATTGGAGCAGATCGATCTCATAAAGCCATTAAGAGATCGATCTTGCCCCATAACAGATCGATCTCCTAGGCATAAAATTACCCCAAATCATCCCCAAATTAAAATGCAGATCGATCTCCTACCCTCAATCTATATAAAGACCCCTTTGTTTTTCCTAGAAATGGATCTCTCTCTCTGTTAAAACCTCCATTTCAACCGAACCCCAGCTTTCTATCTCTTCCAAAGTCCTCATTTTCGTCCAAATCAAGGGTTGTGGCAAGAAGGAAAGTCCAATATACCATATACACGACCATATGTCAACGTTCCCTCTTTTGAGGATGCTTGGGATGCGCACCCAGAGGAGATATATTATTGATATGCCATGACAAGTTTTATATGAGTTTTATTGCCTAGTCTTCTTTTTATACACATGTGTTGTTTTTTGTGGCTGTGCCACGTGCATTTTATTACGGTGATTTTTATCACGTTTTAATGAGAAAAGCCATTATCGCATCATGATTTTCACATGCTTGTAACTGTGATTTATACTGAGTTATGTACTCTCATGTTTTCACATGATTTTAGAGAATGAGATAAGAATGATGTTTTATTGAGTCATGCTACATTTTCTAACGAGTTTTCAACTATGAGTTAAAATGATTGCACTATGCAAATCATTGTTTTATTGACAAGTCCCTTACCCCCTTATTGAGTGATTTAGAAGCTCACCCTGTTTTCTCTTCCCCCTAGATTTCTTCAAGTGAAGAGAGTTTTCCCTGCGACATACGGAGTAGTGGCTAGTGGAGGACTTAAGCTCCAGGCCATATATTGTATTGAGGTATAATTTTATCTTTTCATGTACCTAGACTAAAGTTGTAATTATAGACACTTGTTGTACAATGATGTATGGGATGTATTAGGATTAATTAACTCGAAATTGAGTAATGTATATGATATGATATATACTATTTTATGATGAGATCCTGAGACATGATAAGTATGATGATGTATGACACTGCACAGGAATGCACCCTTAATTGTGATTTGATGAGTAAAAAATTTTAAATTTGCCATATTTTCCGCATTTTTGGGGTATCACAAGGATGTAATTTCCTAATTACTGAAACTAACACAGATCAGACCAATTTCGCTATGATACCACCAATTGTCCCGACCTAAAATTAGAGTAAATTTTTCACTTTTTCTTTCATACTTACCTGTCCTCTGATCGTGACCACACTCCACTAATGATTAGGCTGTGCATCAATTCCAGTCCACCATTCATTCACCATATAACTTAATTCCTTATTAAAGGAAAGGTAAACACATGAGTTTTTCACTAATTCTTTCCCATTCATTTACAAGTGTTTACAGTATCTATACATCCCCGAAAGTTACTTATAAACATGTTACTGTGCTATTCTTATTTAGATACAATATGTACAAGTGTATATACCTCAAAATGATGGGCAGCAGCGGATATCAGGAATGCAGTACACAGTCGCCTCAAAATCTACTGAAGGAAATCTGTGAGGAAAATGAAAGAGGTGAGCACATCAAGCTCAGTAAGGCAATCCTACGAACAAGTAGGTAACCATACTACCTACATGAACGTGGTACCATGCATAAACCACCCTTTCTCCACATCATTTCAAAACAGATGATAGATGCTACAATTCATGATGTCATGTAAAATAAGTTCACATATAGATTTCAAAGAGCATGGAAAATTCAACATGCAAATTTATTTAAATAATTTAATTCTCGTTAAAATTTCACAATACAGCCAGGACTTAACCCCTCCCTTGGGTGTTCTTGACTCACACAAAACCATGAAATCAAATGCTTTTCAAAGCGATAGTAACATCACACATAGGTTTAAATAGCATGGAAATAACGTCATGCAAGTTTCAGTTTAAAACCCAGTTTCATTCTCATCAAAATCACATCTCAGTCAAGATCCAACCCCTCCCTCGGGTGATCCAGACTCACACAAAAGTCCACCAAGCATGATTCCCAAAAACATTAAGTAATAACATGCGAGACTAGACAATATATATATATATATATCTCAGGCAAATAGTCAGGACTATGGCCATATACTCGTGATCCTACTGCTACACGGATCCTGTGTGCGGGGTCTCACCACTATTGGGAACCGCCCCGGGAGGTGGGTTAGTCTATCTCGTCGATCATGCCCAATCACACGCATCCGAAGATGCCACATAATCAATCCCAGCACGGTACAGCGTACTCCATGCTACTTGCACGGTACAACGTACTCTGTGGACCCACATCTTATATCAATAATCGTGCTTGTCTCAAAACGCATGTACAAGCATATTTAATTGGCGTGACACACAGTCTACCTGACGCTCCAAGCACGGCTCATCGCATGTCTCATGAAATTAGTGCGAACGATGCTCCAGCACTCTCATAAAATCAAGGAAAATCTCGTGCGAGCAAAGCTCCAGCACGCGTTTCATAAAATCTCATAAGATCTAGTGTGAGCTAAGCTCCAGCACTCTGTCAAATCATGTAAAACTAGTGCGAGCTAGGCTCCAACACTTTGTCATAAAAGTCAAGTGAAATTCTGGTGCGAGTTAAACTCCAGCACCCTGTCACGAAAATCATATGAAAATCTAGTGCGAGTTAGACTCCAGCACCAATGCATGTAAAACTCTTGTGCGATCCCCTGCTCCAGTACTAATGCATGCATCTCACAAATAAAAACTCGTGTGAGCTGAGCTCTAGCACGTCACATTTTCATAAAATCACATAGGCGGCTCTGTTTTCTCAAAACAATTTCCACAAGAAATCACATTGTTGAAAATATGCAATGTTGTGCATTTTTATTTAAAAGCTAGCCAGCCTACTCATGCACGTGTCAAAACACCTAAAAACAAGCATGAACATCGTATTCTTGCTCCTCTTAACTTTTCCTAATTTTGAAAATTTTACCCTTCACAGGTGTATTTTGGTCATTTACCCATCCGGGCACCAAAATTCTTATTTTAAATCTAGACCCTTCAGACAATTTTTGGGAATGTAAATGAGGTCGAAATTGCGTAAAGTTACCTCTAGCCGTCCGTAAAATTCCCTTACCTGGAATCACACGCGAGCTTATCCCGTCTCGACCATACCAGGTCTCTTAGTCCAATTCGCTCCAAACCAAATCTACGGAGCTGCATATAACCACATATTGAGTCAGTTCTAATATATTTATCAGTATTTCACTCTTACTGATCGTATCTAAAACACTGGGCTCGTTTTACTTTATTGGGCCCGATTGCACCTTATAGGGCCTCGACCCATTTTCAGCCTGTTTCCACTTATTAAATACCTTCTTTGGGTCTATTGGGCTCATTTGGCTTACCAATACTCATTGGCTTCGTTCCAAACTCATTAGATAACTCGTATATCATTTACGATAATTAATTCAAAAATTCGAATATAATTTATTTTATGCAAAAATTAATCTGAAATCCACAAAATAAATTCCAATTGCGGAATAATTATTTTGTTGTCGTAAATGAGCTTTACTTTCCCGAAATTATGCGATGGTGCGCAAATCGAAGTTCGATTGGACTCACGTACGCGATTTATCGTCGAACTGCACAATTTTATATTAAATTCTAGGTTAATTTTCGATCAAATATAATTTTAAATTAAATTCTCGAAAATCAATTCGATCAATCTGACCACGTATCGGCTTACCTGAATTTTTGAGGTACTCTTGAGGATTTTGCTCGCGTTTTTTTCCCTTTCTTTCTTTTTCTTTTTCTTTTTTCTTTTTCTTTTTCTTTTTCCTTTTTCTTTTCCTTCCCCTTTTTCTCTTGGCCAAAATGTTGCCGTTTCGGGCCCTCACTGTTGTCGGTCGTTTCTGACCGTTTCACTGACCGCTACTGGTACCAACAGAATTGGGTCGTCCTCCTGATCATGTCGGTACCCTCCGATCACACCCAGCTGTCGTGGATCATCGGAATCGAGCCCCTATTTCCCGTCAGCTTTTCCTCCTCCGTTCGCCGGACTTCGACGTCGATACAGCGTGTTGTCAGTACCAGAAGGTTCGCTTGAAGCTCCTCTTCCTTCTTCGGCCCTCGCTTGGCCTCGTCGGTCGCCGGTGGTTCGTCGGGGTTCAGTCACACTCAGTCTCTAATTCAGGTCTCTGTTTCAGTTTCTCTCTCTTCGAAAACCAGATTTTCGATTTTCTTCTTTTTTTAATTAATTAATTTATTTTATTATTATTTTAATCCATCAAAATACATTAGAAAATCCAAAATATCTCCAAAAATTCATATTTTATTCATTTAATCAATAAATGAATTTATCAGTCTTATTTTATCTTTCCGATATATTTTTCCAGTATTTTCGAGATAATTTTTCGAAGTAAAAATTCTGATTAATTCCAATAAATTTATATCTTGATCAATTGGACTCGAAATTCAATAATTTCTCCTTTATTGATCAAGATTTCCTAAATCCATATTTTTTTAATGAAATTTTCTTATCGAATTTATACCGAATTTTGGTTGACTGTTTTACCCTTCAACATGTTCGGGACCAAATTGAACCGACTTTCCTTCATAAACCCACTATCTTTTCTTATTTTAAATTATTATTTTTAGTCAACTTGATTTTTATCCCTTTTGCTTGGCCTAAGGCCATTTCGGCCTTTATTTGGCTATTACATACATTCACCGATATTTTATTTTATTCCTTTTGCAATTTAATTCAGTTAAAGCTCTTCTTATGATTCAATCAATATGTGGAAGTGTACATCACATGAATCATAAGGAAATGCATCAACAAGTACTTAAAAAGTGGGTCTTACATAGATTCATGCAATTACATTCCATTTACCACACTACTCTTTTTGAGTTCCAATCACATTCATTACTTATAAAAGTGCTTTTCTTCATATTCATACCCAATGAAACTTGTATGTACATTACAAACTCTTATTACACGTATTTACATTACATTTATGGACTTTACATTAATTGTACTTCACATTACAAGTACATTACCACACTTATGAATCCATAAAGTTACACATGAAATACGGGTCTTACATTGTTGGTATGACCTCTATGCGATGTGTAAGGTTAAATTTCCTGCTCTCACTCTATATTTGGGTTTCAACATTGGTTTACTTACCAACTCTCGATGTTTGCATGCCTTTGATTTGACTTATAGTTGTATATCAATTCGTTTACATATACAACTTTTGAACTTGTGAAAGTTTCACTCTCAACATGTAAGGTTTGAAATTGGTATTTTAGTATAAATGTTTTCTAATGCTTTTTATATAATCCCTTACTGAGTTTTAGCTCACCCCCTTACACTCGCTCTTTACATATCGAGTCTCGGAGTGACCTATTAATTAATAATATGTCTTTGCCTTACTCTTCAGGGCTATTTAATCTATAGTTGAGGTGCATTTAATGTGTTTGGTTGTATATAGACACAACATTATCTTGCACAGTGTACTATGTTTTGTCAGTGGGATGTAAACTAAGTTTTAACTATGCTCTTTTGAGATGATGCTTATATGTAATTTGATGTAATTTGCTTGAGATTGCACATTGCTGTTAGGATGTATTTATGATTCAACCTATGATCACTTAGGATATGGATGTATATGTGTGTCTGTGTGTGTTTGGTAGCTGAGAGGCTTGAATTGTGATTATAAGATGATATTTTTGGCATGTATGTAAATGGTAGCTTTTGTACTTTTTCGTTTAGTTTGGGAGTATATTGATAATAGTGTGGTACGATCTAAACGTATTACCGCAAGTGCACGGGTCGTACAAGTAATAATGGGATTTGAGTCCCAGAATATCGTCCCACAGAAAAGTTGATTAGCCTAATTAACTACTGGTTAATCTTACCCTAAGTATATCTTAGCAAATTATGAATTGATGGGTGGTCTACTAATAGTACTGAAAATAATAAAACTATAAAATAAAAAAAATTAAACAGAGCTAGAATTACTTATAGAGCTCCAAGAAATTAAAAGCAAGTACCTACAAAAATAATTAAAGCAGTTAAAATTCATTAACGCAACTAAAATAAAATGCAAATATGAAAATGAAGAAATAAAATTAAACTAAAATTTAAACAAACTTAAAATAAAAATGCATGCAATTAAACTAATAAAAATAGCAAATTAAACTAAACTAAAATTTAATGAAGATAAAGACTAAATTAAAAATGCATGAATCAAATTCTAAATGTAACTAAACTACAATAAAATCCTAAAACATATAATATAAAATTAACTACTAACCAAAAATTAAAACTAAAAATTAAATTAACAACTAAAACATTATATTTATCCTACAATTATCAACTAACAACTAACCTAATTTAACAACTAATAAAAGCAATCAAAATAATAAAAATGCCATAAAAATTTAAATTATAAAAATGGGAGGTGGCCAAACATGGCCTTAAGCGAATTTGGAAACCAAGAGAGTGGTCCCGATACTACACTGTACACTATCTTCTCCATTTGTCCTACATTTCCAAGTGCTACTGCTCCTAGCTGCTGTCCGCTTACTGCTGCAGGTCTCCTCTGCTCCAGGTGTGTCCTGCTGTCTGCTGCAGGTCGATCTACTGGTGCTGTCATTATTCAGCTGTCGTCCGTTCCTTGGACTATCCGTTTCACGGTAAGTTCACATACAGCTAGCTCATTCTCGCACTGTAAGATCAGCCTCTGCTCTTGCTGCCAGGTCCTACTTCTGCTGTTTGCTACTCCAGCTCCCGATTCTGTTATGCTCGACCTGCCCAGCTAGCAGGCACGTCTAGCCTGCTGTTCTGCTTCACACGTCCTTTGCCCAGCTAGCGTCTACTGCAGTATGTTGCTTCTGGTTTCTTAACAATGAAATAGAGCCAAACAGAGTGGGAAATGGTCCTTGTTTCCTGCTACAATGCCGTCTAGCTGCTACCTCCATTAGCACATCCAGTCGTTCAACAACATAGCAACAAGATCCTCTCCAAGTCTGGAAATAAATTGAAGCAATTAAAGGAACCCGAGAATTAAAAAGAAACCAGTGCTTTGAGCAGTAGCTAATCCCAAAAAAATGAGATAAGAAAATTGTCCTAATGAAAATTGATTAATGCAGGAAAATGAAGTATTCAAACCGAAAAGAAAAATGCAGAAAATGGATAGTTTCTATTTATCAAAATAAAAGAGAATCAGCATGCACTGATAAATGCACAAGCAACAGACAAAGTAGCAGCTAACATCAAACCAACAGCACCAATGGATGCAACCGAGCCATGAGAGGATGCTTAGCCACTGCCACTAGTTGTGCATCACCTCTCACATTACTCAGCTGCCCTCTGACTCCTTGAGCCCGAATGGACAGTGGGAAAAAGAGATGAAATCAAACAATAAGACAAAACCAAGAGCTGAAAAAATTGAGAACTCAAGTGCTGAAGAAAAGAAAAAAAAGAAATCAAAAAACTAACTTGCCAAACCAAGAGCTACATCCATATAAAAAAAATTAAGCTTTTCAGAATAACCCGAACATGAAAGTAAAGAAATGGAAGCTTAACAAAACCGAAAATAAGGAAAGAAAATTGATTGCCATGAACAGTAAAAAACTTGTTTGTTGAAGAAACTATTTGAAAATTTAAAACAAGGAAAGCTTAAATTAATCTAAAAGCTACTCTACCCTAAATTAAAACTACTCTTAAATTACTCTACACTACTCCTATTCTACCCTAACTACACTACTCCTACTTCCTAATTGATTTTTTTCAATTGCCATCATATTCTATTTATACACAAATATAGGGGTACAATGGTAATTTTTCCATCCTGATGAGTTGGCATTGTTTGGCCACTTGTCTTCATTTGATTTGTTGTAGAGTAGATATTTCCACATCATCAATCTTTTTGTCCAAATGGCTGTGCGATGTGGTCCGGCGTGTGTCTTCCAGAGGGTTGGCACGATGTCCTTTGATCTTGTCGTTTCGGAGCGAATAAAATACTGACACCTGACATCACGCGTGTCCAGACGACTTGATGACTCGGTCTGCAAATTGGAAGTGGTCTAGTCTCATTTAGCCCGTTTCAGCCCAATTTCGATTGAAACGACTGAGTTTTATCCAGATTTAATTTATCTGCACTATCACGACCCAAACTACCCAAAAAGCAGAGTTAATTTTTTTGCGTTTTGTTATTTTCTTTCATGCTTACCTGTCCTCTGATTGTGCCACACTCCACTAACAAATTGGGCTGTGCGTCAATGCCAGTCCTACCATTCATTTACCATATAACTTAATTCTTTCTCAGTCATTTATAAGTGTTTACAATATTTATACATCCCCTAAAGTTACTTACAAACATGTTACTGTGCTATGCTTATTTAGATACAATATGTACAAGTGTGTATACCTTAAATGATGGGCAGCAACGGATATCCGGAATGCAGTACTGAGTCGCCTCAACATCTACTGGAGATTATCTATGGGAGAAAATGAAAGGGGTGAGCACATCAAGCTCAGTAAGGCAATCCTACGAACAAGTAGGTAACCATACTACCTACATGAACGTGGTGCCATGCATAAACCACCATTTCTCCACACATTTTAAAACAGATGATATGAGTTATGATGTTATGTAAAACACGTTCGCAAGGAAAATTCAACATGCAACTCATTTTAAATCATTTCTTTCTCATTTAAAAATTTCACAATGAAGTCAGGACTCGACCCCTCCTTCGGGTGATCCTGACTCATACAAAACCATGAAAATCGATTTAAATCACAGATGGGTTTAAAAAGCATGGAAATAGCATCATGCAAATTTAGTTTAAAAACCCAGTTTCAATCATCGTCAAGATCATCAACAAGACTAGGAAACGTCTGTATATCGATAATAACCAGGACTATGGCCATGTGTCCTCGGGAGTTCCTCTGCTACACGGATCCTAGTGTGCGGGTTCTCACCATAATCGGGAACCGTCCGGGAGGTGGGTCACTCCATCTCGTCGGTCTTATCCGATCCCATGTATCTGAAGATGCCAACGTATCACAAAGATACCAACGTATCACAAAGATACCACACGGTACATCGTACTCCATGCTACTTGCACGGTACATCGTACTCCGTGGACCCATATCGCTCTAGGTACTCTAGCCCAAATGGCCTGCTTCCCACAGAGAGATCATATCTCAATACTCATGCCATGTCTCAAAACACATGTGCGAGCCTATTTAATCGGTGACACACAGTCTACCCGATGCTCCAAGCATGGCTCATCGCATGTTCTCATAAAAATCAGTACGAGCGATGCTCAGCACTCTCATCAAATCAAGTAAAACTAGTGCGAGCTAAGCTCTAGCAGTCTGTATGCAAACCATATGAAAAGCTGGTGTGAGCGAAGCTCCAACACCCTGTCTCAAAAATCACATAAAAATATGGTGCGAGTTAGACTCTAGCACCCTGTCACGAAAATCATATATATATGTATACAAATCTGGTGCGAGTTGGACTCCAACACCTATGCATGTAAAACTCTAGTGCGAGCTCTCGCTCTAGCACTAATGCATGCATCACACAAATCAAAATATCGTGCGAGCTGAGCTCTAGCACGTCACATGTCAATAAAAACACGTAGGCGGCTCTGTTTCCTCAAAACAGTTTTCAAAACAATTATATCGTTGAAAGTATGCAATGCTGTGCATTTTCTTTCAAGGTTAGCCAGCCTACTCATGCATGCATTAAAATGTCTCCAGAACGAGCATAAACCTCTTGTTCTTGCTCCTCCCAATTTTTTCTAAATTTATAAATTTTACCCTTAACAAGGGTATTTTGGTAATTTGCCCATTCGAGGCACTAAAATTATTATTTGACCTCTAGACCCTTCAGATAATTTTTAAAGGACTGCAAATGAACTTAAAATTTCGTAAAGTTACCTCTAGCAGTCCGCAGAATTCCCTTACCTTATTTTCCTGTCGAGTCTGACCTTTCCATTGATGTCACGTCGCGCAGTCCGCTCTGCTCCCAATCAAACCTCCGGAACTGTGTATAAATATTCCTCAGGTCAGATATCATACAATTTAATTGTATTTCCTATTTTTTGGGCTTAATTTAAATCATTGGGCCCGTTTACCCCTATTGGGCCCGTTTGCACCTTAATAGGCCTTAATCGGCCTTAAGCCCGTTTTTCACTTAATTCTCACATTATCGAGGCCTATTGGGCTCATTGGGCCCACCAACAATTCCTTGGGCCTCATTCTAACTCTTGAATAGCTAAATTTATTATTTACGACAATTTATCTAAATTTTCAAAATCTAATTCAATTTATGCGAAATTTAAATTCATATCACGCATAACGATGTAAATTGTCGTAAATAAATCTAGAAATGCACAAGCAATTTGATGCCTCTATCTATCTACCAAAATTTAGGAATATAGGATATCAAGCCTACTATAGTGACCCTTCAGCTAGCTGATCGATCCATTAAATATCCAAAAGGGGTCATTGAGGACGTGCTAGTAAAGGTGGATAAATTTATTTTCCCTGCAGATTTTATTGTTTTGGATATGGAGGAAGACAGGGAAGTCCCCATTATACTAGGCAGACCTTTCCTAGCGACTGGTAGAACCTTAATTGATGTACAGAAGGGGGAGTTAACTATGAGAGTCCTAGATCAGGAAATCAAATTTAATGTTTTCAAACCTTTGAAGCTCTCTGATGACTCTCAAGAGTGTTTTAAGATAGAGATTAATGAGGATATAAGGCTTAAGCACATGAAATCTGAAAGAAGGGGGGAAGTAGATAGAGTTAAGGAGGATTTAACTGTTAGCATTCTATCACCATTCTGGCTAATCCTCCTACTCTTCGCCCTGCTGCTGAGTGTTGTTTTCTTCAGCTGCATTTGAAGTGGTTGTGTTTTTCTTTTCACTTTTTGTATATAGTTCCTTTTCTTTTTCTTTTCTGTTGTTTCTTTCTTTGTTTATTTTACAGGTTTATTTTCTAGTTTTACATTTTCAATAAAAGCTTTAGTTGTTCATCATCATCAGAAAGGGGAGTACTTTGTTCCTGAACTTCAATTCTTATATTATCTGCACACTGAGGACACTGTGCACTTTAAGTTTAGGGGAGGGGATATCACTTGAGTATTTTTCAAAAATTTGGGCAAAATTGAAAAAAATTTCAAATTTTTTTTCAAAAATCTGAGCTTAAACTGTTTGATTTTGGGATGATTTAGTGCTTAGCATGTAGTTTTCCCATATTCCAATGATATAACCCCATGATTAAGTATGATTTTGATTGACTGAGAAGCATGATTATAGGAAAAGCATGAAGTTGAATTCTTGAATTTGTCTTGATTCTGATTGTGATTTCCTCATCCTATGCACATGTCATGTCATGAATATGTATATTTATTTAGAGAAAGCTTACGTGGACCTAGGATTGCATTTGTTCAGTTGCTTTTGTGCATCATATTCTAGAATTTGTTTGATCTAATCTCGAGGTGAAATATTAGATCACACTTAATTAGGGAGATGATTTAGGCCATCTTTGGATCGTTTGAGCCTTTCTAGCCATCCCTGTACATATTTTATCCCTAGTCACCCATCTGGGCCAAATAAGCTTTTCCCTGTAAATACAGCTGCATAAATTTTCCTTAGCTTAAATACTTTTTTCCTATCCCTTACCCCAAAAGCATGAAAAGTCATTGGGATATATTTTGAACTTTGTACATATGGGTATCTGGTGATAGTGAATGTTCAAAAAAATGAAAAAATGAAAAGAAAATGAAAGAAAAAGAAAAAGAAGAAAGAAGAAAAATACAAAAAATGTTTAGTGAAATAAATAAGTTTGGGGGAATAAATTTGAGCTCTTACATTAAGATCCTGAAAGTAATGCATGTTAAGGGGTAATTAAACCTAAATAAACTTTATCATACCTTAACCCCAGCCTTACATTACAAGCTTAATGAAGTCATATTGATCTTTAGTTAAGTGTGACTACATTAGTGGAGAGAGAAGTGAAAAGCAAACTTATGGGAATGATCACATGTCATTGACTTTGCATTCACTGTGTTTGCATAATCTAATCCGGATAATGTACTGTGAAGTGACTTTGACATTTTCACACACTCACGAGGAGTCCAATTTGGGTTAGGACTTATGATTGAATAATTTTGAATGTTGGACTTGTAATTATGAATCTTTGATTTGATAGTCTGTACTTTTTCTTTGAGGATGATATTGGGGAAATTATTATGTTTTGTACTTGTCATTCCTACAATTATTTTGTTTTGCTTGAGGACAAGCAAAAGCTCAAGTTTGGGGGTGTGATAATTCTATATTTTTAGAATTATTTCTGCTTAATTTTCTAATTAATTATTTAAATCCCCAATTTATTTTGTTAATTATCCCCTTTATTTAATTAAAATTCTCATGTTTGCAGATAAATTAAATTCAGATGAATTTTGAATATTTCGGTAGAAAATGGATCGAAATTGAGCTAAAATCGATATTGGACCATGCAGACAACACGAGCCTAGCACATCCAATTGGACAAAAAGACAAATGACATGGAAATATTATTTTTCAAGGAGCCAATGGTGTGAAGACAAGTGGCCAAACAATGCCAACTCATCTAGGATTTTTAAAAAAATATTACAATTGTACCCCTAAGTGTGTATATAAATAGAAAAAGATGGCAATTGAAAAAGGGGTAGCCTAGGTTAGGAGGTGTGGCTTTAGTTTTTAGTTTTTAGGTTAAACATTTATTGTCAGGTTTTATTTTTTTTTTATCTTTTCGGCTGGTGACAGCAACCACAATTGATCATAATTTTTCTAGGATTTGTTCAGTTTTCATTCTATTATTATTTTACTGTTTGAATTTAAATTAAACGTTTTTATTTTTGTATAGTTACTCTCGGGTTGCTTATTATGTTGGTTTTAAGCTTTTGTTTTTCTACTATTCATTCAGATTTTGCTGATTTGGTTGGGTTTAAGCATGGATGATCGGTTCAAGGCTAAAGGACACAACAATGTCTTCATTAGCTTTGCGTCTATTTATTTTCTTCCCCTGCAGATGTGTTTATTTCATTACCTTTAAAGTTCCCAGTCGATGTATTGTCAGTTATTTTTATTTCTGGGTAAGCTGAGTTACATGAGAAAGCAGTAGATATAGATGTGTTAGCTGCTGAAGCCGGTTAGTTTGCTACCATTTAGTGTCAAGTTATAGCAAAGCTGGATGGTACCGAGGCATTGAACAGAGCCATAAATCATCTTCTGCTTTACTCTGTTTTAAAGTTTCATCTACTGTTCATCTTTGTTTGTTTCTTTAACTCTCGGTCTCAGTCATTTTTTTTGTGTTTTTCATTCACTGGTTTTAGCCTACAAGTTCTACCTTCTGCTTGTGTTTGTGTTCTGCATTGCTAGTTTTCATTCAATGAAAACAAGGCGACAACTAGTCCAGCCTCTGCCTTCCCGTTCCCTATGTTCTGCTCTGTTTTAGTGCATTTTACTGTTCATAACATTGCTGCTGGAAGCTGGACGGGTTGAAGGTTAGACTGGTTGTGACTGCTGCTGCTTGAGATTGCTTATACCAGTTGCTGGCCAACTAACCTGCGCTTGTAACATTGAAGCCGACCTAGACAGTGCTAGGAGCATCATCTGAGTAGAGCTTGCAGATGGTGCTGTTTGCTGGTGCACTTTAGTGCTGCATACCGCTGCATTGAGGTAGGAAGGCAAGCATGATTTTCAGGGCTGAAGAAGTGCAGAGCTGGGCATGCGAGGGTCTGCTGTTGCATGTTTTTCTGGCTAGGGAGGGCTCGTGAATGAAGTGCAGAACAAAACTGAAACTCGAGACCTGAGGCAGCATCTGGAGACACCTGTTATGCTGTGCAACCCGAGACCTGAGGCAGAACCAAGAGATAGACCTGTAGCAGAGCTGGACAAGGAGTTTACAGCATGAACAGCACATGGTTGCAGGGAGTGGACAGCAGGAATTGAGGAGCATTTACCTGGACAAACCGTGGACACCTAAAGGCAGAAGACAAAATGCAGAGGACTGGACAAACCGAAACCGAGACCACACCTGGAAAGAAAATGAAATGAAACAAATAAGAGAGTGAACAGTGTTTGGAGGGATTTATTGGATGATTTAAACTTAAGGCTTTGTGTTGGCATTCAACTCTTGCATTAATCCATTTTTCTTGCATTTTTAGTATAGTTTAATTAGTTGTTAGTTTAGGATAATTGTTAGTTGTCAATTTAGATTAGTTCTAGTGTTTTAATTTGTTAATTTAATTTTTAGTCTTAATTTTTAGTTAGGAGTTAATTTTATATTAAATGTTTTAGGATTTTATTTTAGTTTAATTACATGCATTTTTATTTTAAGTTTGTTTAAATTTTAGTTTAATTGATTTTATTGCTTTATTTTCATATTTGCATTTTAGTTTAGTTGCGTTAATGCATTTTAACTGTTTTAATTTTCCTTTGTAGGTATTTTCTTTAATTGCTCGGAGTTCGGTAAGCAAATCTTAGTTCACTTTTATTTTCTTTATTTTTTAGTGTTATTATTTTCAATACTTTTAATTTTTAGCCTTAATTGATCACCCACTTTTAATTTCATAATTTGCTAGGATATACTTAGGGCAAGATTAACTGGTACTTAATTAGGCTAGTCAACTTCTCTGAAGGACGATAACTCGGGACTCAAATCTCATTATTACTTATACAACCCGTGCACTTACGGACAATACCCTTTGGGCGTGTCATTGCACTAATTAATTTTTGTTTCATTATTGTTCTTTTGCAAGTTATTGCTTTTATTTGCTTGGAGCGTTGTAAGTAATCTTTGCTCTATTTTTATTATTTTCTTTATTTTTATTGTTTTTCAGTACTTTTTAATTTAAGCCTTGTAGATCACCCACTGAATTCTCATAATTTTCTAGGATATACTTAGGGTAAAATTAATCGGTACTTAGTTAGGCTAATTAGATTCTCTATGGGATGATAATCCGGGACTCAAATTCCATTATTACTTGTACGACTCGTGCACTTGCGGTAAACACGTCTGGGTAACTTAGGACGGGCTTTGTATCAGCATGCCAAGTGCTTGATGAATAATTAAGTGAGTTTGCTAGCCAAATTTGGCTTGGAATGGCTAGATGGGTGTTCGGCCACCATGTTGTGGCTGAATGTAATCATCGACCAGGCCTGATGCAATCGGCTTGATAAGGTCAATGGGCTTAGAATTCGGTCAAATGAGAGATAAAGAGGTCTGAGGAGCCCAATGGGCCTAGGTGAAATGATTGGCACAGTCGAACTCGACTTAAGAGAAAATTAGGCTCAATAAGATATAATGACTAGGATGAAGTTAGACTATGAGTTATCAATATTGACTCATGTGATTGATGAATGTTTGCAGCTCCCGAGGATATATCCGAAGCAAATTAAGCCCAATCACAAAAATCGAGAAAGGAAGAAGAAGTTGCGTTCGAGTGAATTGAGGTAAGGGAATTTTGTTGGCTCTTAAAGATACTTGTATGCATTTTTAGGCGCATTTACAGTTCCTAAAATGTTTGAGAATCATTGAAAAGGATTAATATTTTTAAGAGGTTCAAAATGATAAATTATCATTTTCTCTGGGAAGGGCAAAAAGTGAGATTTTGGAAAAGTTCATGAAAAGCAAGAACATGATGTTCTTGAGTCTTTTACTATTTTTTTAAGCATGTGGACTGGTAGGCTAGCTAGCATTTAAATGGTTTGCAAGAAAATAGTTGATTTGGTTTTAATAACCTTTCTTTGCACACAAATGAGCCACCTACATGAGTTTTGTGGAAATAAAGCATGCTAGAGCGTTGCACGCACGAGATTTGACATGTTTTTACATGCATGAGTGCTGGAGCTTAGCTCGCACTAGTTTTCACATGGATTTTATGACATGGTGCTAGAGCATTGCTCGCACTAGATGTTCACTGCATGTTTGCAGCCGTACTAGAGATTACTCACACGTGATTTTATGACATGTTGGGAGCCATGTTAGGAGCTTCTAGTAGACTGTGTGTCACACCAATTAAATAGGCTCGCACGTGCCTTATGAGATGTGGCATGATATGATGTGATGATATGGGTCCACGGAGTACGTTGTACCGTGTATGGATATTATATATATATACTGTCCTCGGACGAAGGATAGATCTGCTATGGACTGGCGGGTTGGACGTGACCCACCTCCCGTGCGGAAGCAGATAGAGGTGATACCCCACACACTAGGATTCTTATAGCCTGGGATCACAAAGGATATGGTCATAGTCCTAGTTAGTACCCTTATTATTATTTGCCTAATCTCACATGTCACCTAGTTTATGATAAATCCATGTTTTTAAATTGTTTTGTGGGTAAGGACAATCTAAGGGAGAGGTTGAGTCCTGACGAATGCTGATTTGTGCTATTTTTTCTTGAGTATGAACTGGTTTTAAGTGCACCTCACATGATGATTTTCCATTCTTTAATTACGACTTGTGCGTGATGATTTTCCATGCTTTATTTACGACTTGTGCACTGATTTGAATAGCATAAACTGCTTTATATATCATGAACACGTTCATGAACTGATTTTTTGGGTATGACGGGTAACTGTGTGGTTTTACACATGGCATCACTATTATGTAGATAGTACAGTTATCTACTTGCTCGCATGATTGCCTTCCTAAGCATGTGGTTTGCTCACCCCCTTATTTTCCCCCTCTATAGAGCACTTTCAATAGACTGAGAGCGACTGAGGAGTTGATTTTTAGAGTCCGCTGCATCCCATCATATAAATGTATACACATTTGTACAGTTTTATATCTAGACATGCAATAGCACAGTAATATTTTGAATGTAACATTTAGGGATGTAAAGAATTGTAAACACTTGTAAATCGCAACTCTAATTTAAGAAATGCTAGTGTTTACCTTTAAATAAAATGTAAGTTAAAATGGAATGGTTGGATGAGATTAACATTGATACACAACCCAACTGTTGGTGGTGAAGCAGTTCACGATCAGAGGAAGGTAAGAATAATGGATTAAATAATAAACAAAAATTGAAAAAACCTGGTAGTGATTTTCAATAAATTGAGGGTCGTGACAAATTAATTGGTATCAGAGCTGAGTTGGTCTGATGTGTGTTGGTGTTAATAATTGGAAAAAATTACATCCTCATGTTATTGTGTTTGTTTAGGTACAACTGTGTATATCGAGATGGGTTTGACTAAGAAATGATTGTGAATATAGGAATACTGGCGTTATGCCTAATAACAGTCGCGATAGAGGGCGAGAGCATGAGCTAGAGGTCGTAGGGGTAGGCTTGAGAGCCGTGCTGAGTCGTTACCACATGAGACTCAAGAGGAGATAGAGGTGGAGGTTGAAGTTAAGCATGCCCCATAGGGTTCGGTAGAGAGACCCGAGAGTACTGAGGCACGTTTCACGAGGATAGAGCGGAGCTTAGAGATGATTTTGGAGTTAATTACCCAGTCGATTCCTGGAGCTAGGGGTGGGCAAGGTCCAGTACCACAGGGTGATGCTAAACAAGTGACTACTCCTGAGATGCCTGCACAACCAACCCAGAGACCTCAGACTACAGATACTCCCACAACCCTACCAATATAGGATACGCCTTCTATTATTGCTCCACCATAGGGTAGTAGAGGTTGGGGTTTCGGATGTGACCTGGATAGATTATGGCAGTTCCAAAAATTTATACCGTCGTCTTTCAGTGGGATTAAGGACCCAGTAGTTGCAGATGATTGGGTGAATGAGATTGAGAAGTTATATGGATTTTTTGAGTGCACTACTATAAGATGGTTGCTTTTGCTGCATTCATGCTGAAAGGATTAGCATAGCATTGGTGGAAGTCCACTAGACTCATTCTGAGAGCCTGGCATATAGAGATCAGATGGGATATATTTTTAGAGGCCTTTCGAATGCAGTATGTTCTAGATACTACGCAGTGAAAGCTGTAGATGGAATTCTTGGGATTGACCCAGGGGAGTAGATTGGTGGACAAGTATGAGACAAAATTCATCTCCCTGAGCAGGTATGATCCTGACACGATAGATAGTGAGGTCAAGAAGGTTCGAGAGTTTATGGATGAACTGAGACCAGCCATCAGATCCCGCTTGGTTCCTTTTGATATATCGACCTATGAGGAGGTAGTGCACAAGGCACAGTTGTGTGAACAGGATATTAAACAGAATGCCTCAGAGTTTGGGAAGGTTGGTAAAGTGAGGGACATAGATAGGAACAGACAGGCAGTGGATAGAGGTTTCAGTTATAGAGGAAGCAGGAGATTATCTGGGAAGAGACCAAAGATTGAGGAGATCCGAGAGAGGACAGTTAAGCATCTCTTGTATCCGACCATAGCTCCAGCAAAGGGTATAGTGATTGGAGGGCCACAACCTACTACAGAATAGTGCAGTAAGTGTGGTAGGTACCATGTAGCTCGATCGTGTTATAAACCTCCTGCAATATGTTTCTGATGTGGGAAGCCAAGGCATATAATCCGAAACTGCCCAAAGATCACTGAGAGTGCCCTACAGAAGGGTAAAGAGCTGGAGAGAGCTTTTGCTGATATTCCAATTTTAAGACGAAGGGCGACAGCTGAAGGGAAGGGGAAGCAAGTATTTGGCAAAGGGCAAGTACACGCTCTGGACTAGGATACTGCAAATCAGTCTTCAGATGTGGTGAAAGGTACCATCTTGATCTTTGATCTTGAAGCTTATGTTTTGATAGATCCTGGTGCCACTCATTCATTTGTATCGTCTTCATTTGCATATAAGTTGTTTAAATATGTAAGCTTACCCCGTTAGGTAGGAGGATGTTGATAAGCACTCCCCTGAACAATAGTCAACTAGTCAAATATGTATTTAGGGATTGCAAGTTGAAAGTAGGAGAAAAGTAAATGTCAACCGACCTCATTTTAATGTATATGAGAGACTTTGATGTAATCCTAGGATTGGATTGGTTGGCTAAAAACTGTGTTATGGCAGATTGTTTTTCTAAGACGGTAACTTTTTCAGGGATAGATAGCATTACCGTAAATTTCCTCGAAAAATGTATTGTAAAGTTTCTTTAAAAAGTAATGAAAGTAGTAGTTTTGTAAGCGAAACAGATGCATTTTTATGCTGACTAAATGATTAATATTTTGAAAGGTTATATTGCGTACGTGGTTGAGGAGGATAAGGCACGTCCGGAATTGCGAGACATCTTTGTGGTCAAGGAGATGTCTTTCCGGATAATTTACCAGGGTTACTGCCAAATAGAGAGATGGAGTTTTGTATAGATTTGGCACTTGGTACAGAGCTGATATCTAAGCCACCGTACAGAATTGCTCCGATTGAGTTAGAGAAACTAAATAAGCAGTTACAGGAGTTGTTGGATAAGGTGTTCATCAGACCGAGTGTATCGCCTTGAGGTGGACCGGTCATGTTTGTGAAGAAGAAGGATGGGAGCCTCCGACTGTGTGTTAACTATAGGCTGTTGAATAAGGCAACCATCAAGAATAAGTACCCCCTTCCATGCATCGATAACTTGTTAGATCAGCTATGGGGAGTGCTGGTCTTTTCTAAGATAGATCTGAGATTTGGGTACCATTATTTGAGAATTCGGGATGGAGATCTACCCAAAATAGCTTT
Organism: Firmiana major; assembly: GCA_033439115.1. Lineage (NCBI taxonomy): Eukaryota > Viridiplantae > Streptophyta > Magnoliopsida > Malvales > Malvaceae > Firmiana > Firmiana major. The sequence goes on from CM065909.1 coordinate 39,915,611, forward strand.
TCGCACCTAGTATGGTCATTATAAGTTCATGGTTATACCATTCGGGTTGACGTGATAATTCTATATTTTTAGAATTATTTGTGCTTAATTTTCTAATTAATTATTTAAATCCCCAATTTATTTTGTTAATTATCCCTTTTATTTAATTAAAATTCTCATGTTTGCAAATAAATTAAATCTGGATGAATTTTGAATATTTCGATAGAAAATGGATCGAAATTGGGCTAAAATCTAGATTGAGCCACGCGGACAACACGAGTCATGCCACCTAGCACATCCAATTGGACAAGAAGACCGATGACATGGAAATATCTTTTCAAGGAGCCAATGGTGTGAAGACAAGTGGCCAAAAAAATGCCAACTCATCAAGGATGTAAAATTACAATTTTACCCCTAGTGTGTTTATAAATAGGAAAGGATGACAATTGAAAGATGATGCAAGGTAGGAGTAGGAGTAGTGTAGGTAGAATAGTTTTTAGGGTAAATTTAAGTTAGTATTTTATTTTCAAGCTTTCCTTGTTTTAATTTCCGAATAGTCTTATTGAAATTAAAAATTTCTTCTCTTGTTTTGTTAAAAGTTTACATTGGTTTAATAAATAGTGATTTTTCCATGTTGTTCTCGGTTATGCATTTTCTTGGTTTTATTGTTGATTCAATGCACTCAAGTTGAATGAAAAGTTTCATCACTTCACGTTTTTAGCTATTTCATATTATTGGATAGTCTTTTTTTTTTAGTTCTTCTCGGTTCAATAGCTCTCTTTTATGTTATTTATTTACTATTCATTTCATGCAATGTTTCTTTTAGATTAGCTAGTTTCAAGCTCTCATTTCATTTTAACTCTCGGTTTGCAAAATGATCTTTATGATTTCTTTGTTTTGCTTGTGATTCATTTCATTACAGCATTCTTACCATGGTTGTGTTCTATCATAAAGACACGGTTTGAAATTATAACCGACAGTTTCCCATGTCTTTTGCATTCTTGGTTTTGGAATGATCTTGCCATTTTCTACAATTTAATTCGGTGTCAAAGTTGCTCACTGCTGAGCACTACATAGCACTGTTGAACAACTGCAGTTTTACACAAAACAGTGGGACGACTGCCATGTTTGCAGAACCAAGTCTGGAAGCTTGTTAAGAAGCAGCTCAGATTATTTTCTTCTCTGTTCTCCCATGTTTTAAGTTTTCTTTGTACTGTTCATCTTCATTTACTATTGTAGATTCTAGTTTTTAATGTTTTATCAGTTTATTCCTTACCTTTTCTTCACCATTTAGTTATTTTTTGCATGTGTAAGTTTCTGTATTTCTTGATCGGTGCTACTGCAGTTTCCCATGTCTTTTGCATTCTTGGATTGGGAATGATCTTGCCATTTTTTGCTAATTTAATTCGGTGTCAAAGTTGCTCACTGTCGAGCACTACATAGCACTATTGAACAACTACAGTTTTGCACAAAACAACGGTGGGACGACCACTACAAGAAAATTCCCTTTCAGCAACGAAAAATTAGCGACGAAATTATTTTGTCGCTAAAAAATTCAATTTGCGACGGAATTTCGTCGCTAAATGTTACAAATATATTGATTATAATTTCGACGAATTTTGCTAAAGAATTCCGTCGCGGTATCCTATCGAATTCATCCTTTTTTTATATATTAGTTTTGTCGCTGAAAAAATCACCAACGGATATCCGTCGCTGAAACATTCCGTCGCAGATATGATTCAACGACGAAATTTCGTGGCAAATGTGTGGCGATTTTCTCATATTTTTTTTATTTTTTTAATTCCGTCGCAGATGTTATCCGTCGTGGAAAGCTTTCAGCGACGGAATTCCATCGGAGATACGTGAAAAATTTCTCATTTTTTATACTTTTTATTTCGTCGCTGCAAGTAATCAGCGACGAAATTCCGTCGCAGATGTGGTCCGTCACGAGAAGTATTCCGCGATTAAATTTCATCGCAGAAGCATGGCAACTTCTCATATTTTTTTATTTTTTTAATTTCGTCGCTAATTTCTTTCTACGACGAAATTTCGTCACAGATGTTATCCGTCGCGAAAATATTTCAGCGACGAAAATTTCGTCGAGATGCATGAAAACATTTCTCATTTTTTTATACTTTTTACTCCGTTGCTGAAAGTAATCAACAACGAAATTCCGTCGCAGATGTGGTCCGTCGCGAGAAGTATTCCACGACAGAATTTCTTCGTAGAAGCGTGGCAATTTCTCATATTTTTTTATTTTTTAATTCCGTCGCTAATTTCTTTCTGCGACGAAATTTCGTTGCAGATGTTATCCATTGCGAAAAGTTTTTAGTGACAAAAATTCCGTCATAGAATCCTTACAAATTTCTCACATTTTTTTACAATCTCTACAATCTCAGTCTTCACCCCAGTCGCTCTCTTCAGTGTTCCAAACCTAGCTCCTAGCCGTCATCGACCTCTTCCCTTTCCCCTGTCACCGACCTCTGACCTAACAGCTTCACCCCGCGGCCACCGCATACGGGTTCCCTTTCGTTGCTTCATTATTGCTTCTGCAATCTGTGCACGCCCTGCTCCAGCTGCCCCGCATACAGCTTCCCTTTCCCCTGTCACCGCCCTCCTCCCTTTCCCCTGTCACCGACGGTGAGCCTTTCCTCTCCCTCCAACGCTGGTAACAATCTCGCCTTGCAACCAGAAATTATCTACTGTATCAATTTTTTTTCGTTTTATTTTTGCTTTTTAATGTTTTAATTAGCTATGTGATTGTGTCAATTTCACGCCCTGCTTACAGTACATGATGAAATTGCAGAAATTACAAGAAATGGCTAAAAACATATTTGGGGATTTCTAGTTAGGGATTGAGTTTTAGCATATGGAAATAGTATAATATAACGTGAAGTCTGTAGTGATTCAATTCAACTGGCATATGTTAGTATGCAAAAAAAAATGGAGTTTATCATTCATAAAGAGACACTAAAATGATGACAAACATTTATTTTTTCTTTTATTTTTTTCAACTTCAATCGCATGAACTATTTTCTTTTTCTTTTTAAATCTGTACTATTTTAAAATTTACTTATCCCACAAATAAAGTTAGTATTAATTTATAGAGTGAATCGCTATTCCATTGCATCTGCAATGTAATTTACATGTCAAAAAATTGGAAGCTCTAAATTTATAAACATTTTCTACTTTAAATAGAATAGGTGAAAATTGTAAAAATTGTATCTAGTGACGCAGCTCATGGTGCTGAGTTATGTCATATGACCCACTCAACTTTTGAAAAATACATAATGCTTCTATATATATATATGATTGATTTGTTACCCTTGATACAGTAATTCTTTTATATGTAATTAGTTATTCAATAGTACAAATATAATCTCATTATGAAAGCAAAAAAATATTATATCTTCTATCTACATGCATTATCTTATAACATTTTTATTAACACGATAGAAATATATATATATATATATATATAAAAATAGCATCACCAAAGTAACCATTTAAATAAATTATGAATTGATTGTAAGAAAATTTATTTATTTGAAAATTCGTTTATATTATGAGATATGTTTAACAATATTTAACTTTTTCAATGTTGTATTAAGTAATAAAACATTATTTTAAAAAAATTATTACAATATTAATCCCATTGAAACAAATTTCTGATTACGCTGCAAATTATAGCCAATATATGTACATAAATTAACCTATTATTACTAGAGTTAAAAACAAAAAATTATCATTTGTTGATAGTTTATATGTATATATATATGTGTGTGTGTGTGTGTGTGTGTGTGTGTGTGTGTACATGTTGGTGAAAAACTTAATAAATAAATTTATAGGCATAAAAAATCTTTTAATAATATAAAAAGTTACCAAATTAAAATATTTTACAGCTGAGAGAAGCCATTAAGAACAAATTTATTAATTTGAATGGTCCAATATAAAGTAGATTATTTAATCTTTTATCAAAAGCTTTGATGCCTTCAAACGTTTTGTTTTTTATGAAAGCAAATGTAATGTAATATAAAAAAATATTAATTTATGCATGCTTTTGGTTAGGAGAGTTAGACCATATGCTAGTATGCAAAAAAAAAAAAAAATACACAATTATGCCTGATATGAAATAAAATGAAATGCAAAAAATTGCATCAAATATAAATCCTTTAGCTGGAAATTTATAAGGAATTGTTGGTTAATAAGTTTGCATCAATTAATCATGAAAAATTTGCATGAGTATGGAAGGGGTAGGTTCGACTAAATGGGACTTTTAGGACAATGATGTTTGCTGGAAAGCATGATTGTTAGTTGTTGTCACGACCCGAACTACCCAAAAATCAGAGTTAATTTTTCGCGTTTTGTTTATTTACTTGAATTCTTACCTATCCTCGAATCGTGACCACACTCAACCAACAAATTGGGCTATGCGTAATGCCAGTCCCACCATTCAATTACCATCTAACTTATTTCTTCTCCAGTCATTTATAATTGTTTACATTAATTATACATCCCCTAAAGTTACTTACAAACATGTTACTGTGCTATGCTTATGTAGATACAATATGTACAAGTGTATATACCTTATGTCGATGGGCAGCAGCGGATATCCAGAATGCAGTACTGAGTCGTCGCAACTTCAACTGGAGATTATCTGTGGGAGAAAATGAAAGGGGTGAGCACATCAAGCTCAGTAAGGCAATCCTACGAACAAGTAGGTAACCATACTACCTACATGAACGTGGTGCCATGCATAAACCACCCTTTCTCCACACATTTAAAACAGATGATATGAAAGTTATGATGTTATGTAAATCGAGTTTGCACAGAAAATTCAACATGCAATTATTTCAAATCATTTCTTTCTCAATTAAAATTTCACAGTAAAGTCAGGACTCGACCCCTCCTTCGGGTGATCCTGACTCACACAAAATCATGAAAATTCGTTTACATCACATATGGGTTTAAAAGCATGGAAATAACCATCATGCACATTTAGTTTAAAAACCCAGTTTGATTTCATCAAAATCGTCGACATGCGAGACGAGGCAATATCTGTATAACGGCAATAACCAGGACTGGCCAATATGTGTCCTCGTGAGTCCCTCTAGCCTCACGGATCCCAGTGTGCGAGGTCTCACCCTGATCGGGAACCGCCCGGGAGGTGGGTCAATCCAACCCGTCAGTCTTATCCGATCCCACGCATCCGAAGATGCCGTATCCGAAGATACCCTGTATCACAAAGATACCGTATCCGAAGATACCCTATATCACAAAGATACCGTATCCGAAGATACCCGTATCACAAAGATACCGTATCCGAAGATACCCCACGGTACATCGTACTCCATGCTACTTGCACGGTACATCGTACTCCATGGACCCATATCACTCTAGGTACTCCAGCCCAAATGGCTTGCTTCCCACAGAGAGGTTTTGTTTCTCAATACTCATGCCATGTCTCAAAACGCACGTGCGAGCCTATTAAATTGGTGACACGCAGTCTACCCGATGCTCCAAGCACGGCTTATCGTATGATCTCTGAAAAGTAGTGCGAGCGGTGCTCTAACACTGTATATATGAATCACATGAAAATCTTATAAAATCTGGTGCGAGTTAAACTCCAGCACCCTGTCATGAAAATCATGTAAAATCTGGTGCGAGTTAGACTCTAGCACCGTGTCACGAAAAAGCATATGAAATCTGGTGCGAGTTATACTCTAGCACCTATGCATGTAAAACTCTAGTGCGAGCTCTCGCTCCAGCACTAATGTATGCATCACACAAATCAAACATCGTGCGAGCTGAGCTCTAGCACGTCACAAGTAAATAAAAACACGTAGGCGGCTCGGTTATCTCCAAATAGTTTTCACAGAAATTACATCGTTTAAGGTATGCAATGCTATGCATTTTTCTTTAAAAGTGAGCCAGCCTACTCATGCATGTGTTAAAATACCTCCAGAACGAGCAGGAACCTCTTGTCCTTGCTCCTCCCAAATTTTCCTAAATTCGTAAATTTTACCCTTAACAAGGGTATTTGGTAATTTGCCCATTCGGGCCACTAAAATTATTATTTGACCTCTAGACCCTTCAGATAATTTTTAAAGACTGCATATGAATTCAAAATTGCGTAAAGCTACCTCTAGTAGCCTGTAAAATTCCCTTACCTTATTTTCCTGTCGAGTCTGACCTTTTCTTTTTCACTGTTGTCTTGTCGCGCAGTCCGTTATGCTCCCAATCAAATGCCCGGAACTGCGTATAATTATTCCTCAGGTCAGATATTGTACAATTTAATTGTATTTCCTATTTTCTGGGTTTAATTTAAATCATTGGGCCCGTTTACCCCTATTGGGCCCGATTGCACCTTAATGGGCCTTAATCGGCCTTAAGCCCGTTTTTCACTTAATTTTCACTTTATCGAGGCCTATTGGGCTCATTGGGCCCACTAATAATTTATTGGGCCTCGTTCTAATTCTCGAATAGCTAAATCGATTATTTACGATAATTTATCTAAATTTTCATAATTTACTTCAATTTATGCGGAATTTAAATTCATATCACGCATAACGATGTAAATTGTTGTAAATAAGGGTCACTTACCCGAGATTCCATGCTAGTCTGCAAATCGAGGCTATCTCGAGCTCTCGTTGGATGCCAATTGTCGAGCTACATAATTTCACAATTTTTCGGGTAAATTTCCAGTCGAAAATTAATTAAATAAAATATTCCAAAATTTAAATCGGTCAATTTGACCGCTTATCGACTTACCCGAAGCTCGATTGCATCACTGAAATTTTCCCCAATTTTTCCTCTTTTTCTTTTTCCCCTTTTTCTCCTTTTTTCCTCTCTTTTTGGCTGAACCGGTTCAGTCCGGTTCGGACCGGTTCAGACCGTCGATTCTCTCCGGTTTGACCGGTTCACCGCCGGTTCACCACCTTGCCGGCCGGTTCTCTGCCGGCTTCCACCGCCAACAGCTCCGTTGGGTCGTCCGCAGCTCGAATCTGGCCTCGACTTCGCCCAAGGCCGCCGAAAAGTCACCGGTCCGACCGTTCTCCTTTCGGTCGTCGGACCCATTTTCTTCTTCCGCCGTTTTCGATGCCGTCCGCCGGTTTCGGTGGCTGCCACCACCACCAATCTGCTCACCGTCGCCTGGGGAAGCTTCGGCTGGGGTCGATCGGGCCTGAATCGCGCCGATCGCCGGCGATTCACTCTCCCCCTCTCGGTTTCGGTTTTCTCCGTTTCTCTCATCGGTGGCCGCCGTTCGGGCCTCCATTGGGCCGGTGATGGGTCGGGCCTCGTCTGGCTTGCCTTCGCTGGCCTCCGTCAGCCGTCGTTCCGCCGGCAGGGGCTCGGCCCTGCTTCATCGTTCGGCTTTCGTTTCCTTCGCGTTTTCGTTCTTTCCAGTTTTCCTTTTTTTTTCAGATTCTTTTTTTTTGGTTTATTATTTTTATTATTATTATTATTATTATTTATTTATTTTATTATTTCACTATTCCTTAAAATACTCTATAAAAATCCAAAATATCCCTTAAAATATCCTTAAAATTATTATTTAATTCTAAATTAATTAATTTAATTTAATTTAATTTATTTATTATATTTTAACCCTTTTTCGGGTATAATTCCTCCGTATTTTTCTGGATATTGTCCCGAATAACTTTTCGGTATATTTTTCGATTATTTTCGGGATTATTTTTTCGAACTAAAAATCCCGATTAATTCCGATTAATTCCCATAAATTAATATCTTGATCATTTTAACCCAAAATAAATTTATTTCACATTTATTGACCAAGATTTCTCAAATCCATATTTTTAATTAAATTTCCTTATCGAATTTACTCCGGCTTTCGGTCTTTTGACCATTTTGCCCTTACACGTGTTCGGGATTAATTTAACCCGACTTCCCTTCACGAATACTCATTCATTTCGTATTTTAATTAAATTCGGGTCTTACAGTTGTGATTGGAAAGCATGATTGTTAGTTGTGGATAACTAAGGTTGTTGAGATGATTTAATATGAATGAATTGTATTGATGATTTGGACTACTATATAGTATTATTTGTAGGTTGGGTAGAGACAAATTGCAGTCGTTATGCTGCCAAAATTTCTAAGGAAACTTAGGACTTTAAAATATAATTCTCCACATATTCAGTTCCAAGAATTAAATCTATATATATTAATGTTAGCTAATTTGATTTATTTTGTAATAATTGATATTTTTAGTTTATTTATTTTGTTATTGTAGATGTTAACTTTTCTTATATGCACGTTACATACATTCAATGTTTGCGGATGTTTTTTTTTAACTCCAGGTTATATTTTTAAATTCAACTGTCATATATGACATACATTAAAGGTAAGTTCAATTTAAATCACATGTTAATAATATGTATTGCAAAATTATTTCTTTATTTTTTAGTTTTATATATTATTTGGAAATTAATAAATAATTAAAGTAAATATGAACGAAGAATACATAGGTATATGTTATTGAACAGTTACGTTTTAGGGTTATTTAGGGTTATTCATTCGAGAGGATCATTCATAAAAAAATTATTATAAAATTTTTCCTCTGATTAACTTAATTGGCAAAAATTATTTGCTGATATAGTGTAATTGTTATTCTATATTTTCAGATATAATATTATCTGTGTGAAAAATGGATAAGGATAGATCTTGGATGTATTGTCGATTAGATGTAGATGGATTCATTAGAGATGAATTTTTGAATGGAGTTGAAGAGTTTATTAGTTTTGCATTTTGTCATCCGGAGGTAGTTAGTGGAAATCGAATTAAATGTCCTTGTAACAAATGTATGAATAAACAATTCTTAGAAGTGGATAAGGTGCGTAAACACCTTTATTACAAAGGTTTTGTTGTTGGGTATACCACTTGGGATAAACACGGAGAAATTGAAGAAGGACAGTCATCGCAAAATATAAATGAAACAGTTGATCTTCTGTCTAGGGTGAGACCTGAGGAACAAAATCCATATGTTAGAATGGTTACGAATGCTTTTCATATGGAGGATGACGTAATTGGTAATTCTGTGAACAATTCAAGATATGATGAGCAACATCCAGATGCATCTGCTACATACTTCTATTCTCTATTGACTGATGCAGAAGAACCACTATGGCCTGGTTGTTCAATGTACATAACATTATCGACTGTTTCACAACTTTTGAACTGGAAGTCAGAGTTTAATATAAGTGAAGCACGCTTCAATCGTTTGTTGGGGATTATGAAGCCTATGTTACCAGAAGATGATAATTTGCCACAAACCAACTATGAAATGAATAAGAAGCTAGAAATTTTGGGTCTTAGTTATGTTAAAATAGATGCATGCAAGAATAATTGTTTGTTGTTTGATAAAGAACATGCAGAGGAGGAGTATTGTCAAATATGTGGTCATCCTCGATATAAACCTATCTCAACAGTTGGTGGACGAGGAAAAAGGATACCTTATAAGGTTTTACATTATTTGCCATTAATTCCGAGGTTGCAAAGGCTTTTTATGTCATCAATGACTACTAAGTTTATGACATGGCATGTTGAAATTCGAAATACTAACGGAGTGCTCAATCATCCTGTTGATGGGGAGGCATGGCAAAAATTCGATTGTATTCACCAATCGTTTGCTGCTGATCCTCGGAATGTAAGACTTGGTTTGTGTGCTGATGGTTTTTGTCCTTATGGCCCGGCATCGACATCATACTCTTGTTGGCCAGTAATGCTTGCTATTTACAATTTACCTCAATGGATGTGCATGCAGCAACCATATTTGTTTCTCAATATGATAATTCCGGGAAAGAAAAGTCCATCATATAACATTGATGTTTTCTTGAGACCTTTAATTGATGAGTTAAAGGTGTTGTGGGAACATGGTGTTGAGACTTATGATGCTCATAGAAAACAACATTTTATGTTAAGGGCCGCATTGTTATGGACGATTAATGACTTCCCCGCTTATGGAATGTTGTCTGGGTGGAGCACCCATGGTCGATTATCTTGTCCTCATTGCATGGAACATACAAAGGCATTTAGGTTGCAGTATGGACGAAAGCCTTGCTTTTTCGATTGTCATCCTCAATTTTTGCCTCCTAATCATCCTTTCAGGAGGCAACGTGACAACTATAGTAAAAGGGTAGATCATGATCCTCCAGTGCAAAGGTTGTCAGGTGAAGAAGTATTGCAACAATTAGATGCCATCGAAGATTTACCATACGGTAGAAAATGTTGTCCACAAAAACCTCCAGAGTTTGGGGTATCTCATAATTGGGTGATAAAGAGTATATTCTGGGAATTGCCTTATTGGCATACCAATCTTATTCGACACAATTTGGATGTCATGCATATTGAGAAAAATGTTTTTGACAATTTGTTTAACACCTTGATGGATGTTAAGGGTAAAACTAAAGATAATATAAATGCAAGAATGGATATGGCCTTCATTTGCAAAAGAAAAGAATTAGAATTGGTGAACAGTGATGGAAAAACATTAAAACCTAAAGCTTCATTCACTCTAAGCAAGGAGGAGCAAAGAAGACTATGTGCTTGGGTTAAAGAGTTAAGGCTTCCTGATGGGTTTGCATCAAATATAGCTCGACGTGTTAATGTCGATGAATACAAGTTCTACGGAATGAAATCTCATGACTGTCACATTTTTATGCAGTGCTTACTTCCCATAGCTATTCGTGATTTTGTCCCCAATCCAATTTGGGATGCAATCACAGAGCTATCTCATTTTTTCAGAGATGTATGCTTACCAGAAATACGTGTAGATCACATGCAAGTTTTACAAAGGAACATTGTACAAACCATTTGCAAATTAAAGAAGATCTTTCCCCTTCATTTTTTGATTGTATGGAGCATCTTCCAATCCATTTGCCTTATGAGGCTATGGTGGGCGGTCCAGTTCAATATCGATGGATGTATCCCTTTGAGAGGTAATCACTTATAGTTAATTATTATTCAATGTTATATTAATATTTATCATCCCAAATATTCTATCTGAAAAAGTTAATAAAATTTAATTGCTTACAATATTCAATTTAGATTTTTGCATCACTTAAAAAAGAAAATGAAAAATCCAGCTCATCCAGAAGGGTCGATATGTATGGCATACATAAGGGAGGAGATTGGAAACTTTTGTGCCTTGTATTTTGAACCTGAAGTTCAAACAAGATTGACCTGTCCACCACGTAATGATGATGGAGGAGATGTCGATCCGATGGGACATTTGTCCATTTTTAGACGTCCGGGTCGACCAATTGGGCTGACAAAAAATAATGCTCAATACTTGGAGGAAGATGACTACAATGCTGTGTGTATATATGTGTTAATGAATTGTGAGGAAATAGTCCCCTATATTGAGTAAGTTATCTAAATTTAACCTATCGTTTAATTTAAAAATATATGGTTGATATAGTTGTTCTATTATTTAGTTTCAAATGTCATTGTAGGTCATTTGATGATATGTTTAAAAGAGATCATCCGAATATCAGCGATGCACAATTAGAGAAAGCACATCATGATCATTTTCCACAATGGTTTAAACAATTTGTAAGTACTATAAAAATAGAACAATCAGTAGTTTGAACTTAATTTCTTAGTCTCTTAATGATTGGTTTCGCGGGGTTTCAGGTATTTGAACATGCCACTCAAACAGATCCACGTATTATTGAGATTTCTCATGGTCCTGGACGTATGATAAGGAGTTATCAAGGTTATTTTGTAAATGGTTTCAAGTTTCATACGTTGGATTATGGTCGATCTCGAAAAATAATGAACAATGGTGTATGTGTCAAAGGCAGTTGCTACAATGATTTTGATCATGATTTTTATGGCATACTGACAGATATAATCGAATTAGAGTACTTTGGAATTGGAAATAAAGTTGTGTTATTCAAGTGTCATTGGTTTGATACAGAACGAGGTCTTCATGTTGATCCCCATCATGGTCTTATTGATATCAAGCATAAATCTGTACTTGCCATTAACGAACCTTTTATATTAACTGAAGAGAGCCAACAAGTGTACTTTAGTCCGTATCCTTCTACAAAAAAAGATCGTCGTCATTGGTGGGCTGTATTCAAAACAAAGGCACAAAGTAGATTTACCCTTTGACAAAATGACGGTGGACAGATTCTAGATTTGAACGAAAGAGTTTACCAAGAAGTGGAAGTTTCGAACCCTAGAATAGTTGCATATTTAGACGAATTGGACAACCCTACTGTTCATATTAGTAGGGAATATGAAGAAGTCAATCAATTTGCAGAAGAAGAAGAAGAAGAGGAGGATGAGGAAGAGGAAGTGGAAGAAGAGGAAGAAGAAGTATGGAATGATGAAGCAGTTGGTAATTATAGAGAAGATGACATTGATTACAATAATGAATAGTAAGAATTAATCAAATATTATTGGACTTCATTTATCTGTAAAATCAATATTATTAGACTTCTTTTACTTATTTCTGAACATAATTATTTTATCTGTATTGCAGATGAGAAGATTGAAAAGATTAGCACAACGATCATCTAGGTCCATGTCTCCTTCACCTGCAATGGAGACTATACATGGATTGGAGTTTGACTATAATCTTGACACTAACATTCAGCCTCAATCTCAGCAGCATACTCAGCCTCATGCTCAGGCTCCTGATCGACCTTTAGCTCACCGTCCAAATCAGCCTCATTCTCGGCCTCCCACGCAACCAACTCCATCTTCAAGTCGACCTGATCCAGCTCCTGATAATGATGATGATGACGATGATGATGCCATTCCAGCTCCTCCATCAGCGGTACAACAACCATTACCCGGGCAAAGAATATCTACTGAAGAGGCTACACAAACTGCGGGTGGTAATAGTAGTGGTAGTGGTAGTGGTAGTGGTAGTGGTAGTGGTTGAAAAAGAACAAGAGGCCCAAATCAGAGTCTTGAAACACCGAAAAATCCAGAGCATAGGTTATTCCTGACGCCACTTGGTAACAGGTATATTGCTTCTAATTTTGTTATATTTTCATACAACTATGATATTAAATATGGTATAATATTTGGCGATATCTTTTTCTTTTTTTGCAGTTCTTTTCAAGACTCGAAAGGTGTGCAGACTATATCTAATTTAATTAAACAACATTACTCAGAACCATGGCCAACATGGAAAAGGGTTCCAAAATGAAGTGAAAGCACAGATGTGGAATAAATTTCAAGTACATTACTTTGAAGTAAATAACTTGATAATTGGTCATAAACGTATCGAAATGATAATTATCATTTTTCTTTGTAGGAGAAGATCAGGTGGTCTGCTAACCAAACCAATAATGTCTATACAATTTGGGAGCACTTATGCAAGTCACGTTTTAGAGACCTGCTACAGTTGGAGAGAAGACAAGCAATACAATATTTTAATACGGATAAAATATCTGACTGTAAAGGGTACAACAAGTCGAAATGGATTTCAGTCCAAATATGGGATCAATTAGTTGAGAATGAATGGGGGACTGAAAGGTGGGAGGAGAAGTCAAAAAAAGGAAAACAGAATCGGTTGACAGAAAAAGAAGAAACGATAACAAAGTATACAAGCAGTTCTGTATCTTTTTCGGTACATGAATATAGGATGGTAAGTCCAAATAATAACATTTATTTTACTGTTTTATTTATTTTAATGTAATTTTTGTTACTTACAAGAATTTCATATCTTTCTATGAAAAATTACATTTCTTTTAATGTAAGCGCAACGTCTAGGTCGAGCATCGACATATAAAGAATTGTTTGATCGGACGCATAGACGTTTAGGTGGAGATGGTGATTATGTGGACAATAAGTCTAAATCTGTCAGTGTACGTAATGCATTCTATTAGCTTCTAATATGGTTTTCTCGTTATTAAAGTTTACTATTTATTATCCTTCTTCTAATTACATTGTAAGAAAAGTACGCTACTTCATTGACTCAGAAATACGGCAAAGATATAAGCACCCATCCTCATTTTGATCGAGCTGCATGGTGTGAGGTAATTGGAGGGATGGAGAGTACGCGTACACATACGTACGGATTTGAGACTAGGCTAAATTGCCTTGATTTACAAATGGGCACAAACATTGCATCTGCCTCTAGTTCCACCCAATCTTCTTGCGCATCTCATTCTGCTTATAGTCCTTTTTCCTTATCCTACTCCTGGTGTGATGGGTACTCCTAACACAAATTTAGAGGTGCAGCAAGTGAAAGAGGACATCAGAGTCATTTCAAACAAGATTGATAAGCTGGAAGGAAAGTTGTCTGATTTTATGGATCAGATGATGAACTTGATGGCAAGGAATGCCAATAACATAGGAGCACCTGGACCTGGACCGTCTGGATCAGGAGGTCATCTGGATCAATGAGAGTACACATTTACTTTAAAATATTTTGTTTTCTTATGAATTCTGGATGATATTTCTGATGATGATTTGATCGGACTGTATATGATGATGATTTTCAATTAATAGTTGATGTTAGTTTTGATATAGTTGTGATATATATTTTTTGTTTGTTTCTATCGATTTATAAATATTTGTTTCATTATTTTAGGTACACGAATTTAAGCAACAAAAATACTAAAAATATATAGTGAAATTACCTACAAAAATCCGTCGCTGAAGCCTTTTAGCGACGAAAAATGTTTTTTTCGAAAAGTTTACAGCGACGAAATTCCGTCGCTGAAACATTTTAGCAACGGACATTTTCAGAGATGAAATTTCGTCGCTGAATACTTTTAGCGACGGATACTATATATAATTAAACAAATAAATTACAGACGGAAATCCGTCGCTGAAACATTTTACCGATGAAAATCTCATTAATTCAATTAGCGACAAAATTTCGTCGCTAATTTCTTTCAACGACGGACATATTAGCTACGGAAAATCCATCGTCGTTTCATTTTACCGACGGAACTTTAATTAATCCATACATATAAATTAGCGACAGATTTTCGTCATTGAAAGATTTCAGCGATGAAAATTTAATTATTTTAAATACATTTATTAGCGACAAAAATCCGTCGCTGATTCCATTTAGCGACGGAAAAAATAGCGTCGGAATTTCGTCGAAAAAAGTTTTCAATGATGAAAATTATTTACGATGGAATTAACGATGGAATTTTTCCATCAGCGATAGAAAACTTTCAGCGACTTCAAATTTAGCGACGAAATTTGCGACGGAGCATTCCGTCGCAAATTTCGACGCTAATACCCATTTGTAACGAAAATATAAAAATAGCGACGGAAACTCCGTCACTAATTCCGTCGCTGATGGCCCTTTTTTTGTAGTGGACTGCCATGTTTGTAGAACCAAGTCTGGAAGCTTGTTAGGAAGCAACTCGGGATTATTTTCTTCTCTGTTCTCCCCTATTCTAAGTTTTCTTTCTACTGTTCATCTTCATTTACTATTGTAGATTTTGGTTTCTAATGTTTTATCAGTTTATTCTTTGCCTTTTCTTCACCATTTAGTTATTTTTTGCATGTGTAAGTTTCTGTATTTCTTGATCGGTGCTGCTGCAGAATGACGGATTGTGCCACCCCAGTCCCAATGGTCTCGGATATGATTAGCAGGAAACCAAGAAACTGATGAGGACGTAATGCTAAGTTGGATCAGGAGCAGCAGCAGATTGCAGAACTGAGAAACAGAGTGCAGCATGCCAGTAACTGAACCCATGAGTACCTGGAACCGAGACACGCCTGGACAGAACAAAAAAATGGAGAGGACAGTGTATAGAGCCGCAACAGTACGTGGTAGCTAGAGGCAGAAGCAATACAGGATAGAAAATCCCACAGCTTTTATGTCGTTGATGAATGAGGTGTTTCACCAGTATTTGGATCGATTTGTTATCATGTTTATCAACGACATCCTGGTGTATTTGAGATCTAAGGAGGAGCATGAGAAGCACTTGAGGATAGTGTTATAAACCTTTCGAGAGAAGAAGTTAAACGCTAAACTCAGTAAGTGTGACTTTTGGCTAGAGTAGATCTCTTTTCTAGGCCATATTGTATTGAGGGATGGTGTGTCAGTGTACCCATCCAAGATTGAGGCAGTGGTTCAATGGCAACGACCCCAGACAGTCACGGAGATCAGGAGTTTCCTAGGTTTAGTTAGGTATTATGGACGGTTTGTGGAGGGATTCTTGAGATTAGCTGCTCTGTTGACACGTCTCATGAGGAAGAATGTTGAGTTCGTGTGGGATGATAGATGAAGAGTTTTTCGGAACTGAAGTGTCGATTGACCATCGCTCCGATTCTTACCATTCCTACCAGCCCAGGAGGTTTCTTTGTATATACAGATGCTTCGTATCAAGGACTGGGTTGTGTACTGATGTAGGATAGGAAGGTAGTCGTCTATCCATCTAGGCAGCTGAAGGATCATGAGAGGAACTACCCAACTCATGATCTAAAATTGGTAGCCGTGGTATTCGCCTTGAAAATATGGAGCCATTGTCTTTATAGTGAGAAATTTTAGGTATTTACTGACCATAAGGCCCTCAAGTATCAGTTCTCACAGAATGAGTTAAGCATAAGACAGAGAAGGTGGCTCGAGCTTCTGAAGGACTATCATTGCGAGATTTTGTACCACCCGAGTAAGGCGAATGTAGTAGTTGATGGACTGAGTAGGAAATATCTTAGGTTGGTATCATACAGGATGATAAGGGAACACGAGCTGTTGAAATAGTTCACGAGCCTCAGTTTAGATGTGACCCCGCTTGATACTGATAATGGTTATATGGTAGCTAGCATGCAATTGGAACCGGATGTGGTAGATCATATCTGGCAGGATCAACAGATTGATCAAATCGAACAGATATAGACGGGTACAGGGACTGATTTTTGAGTTGAGTTCAGATGGATTGCTGATGTTCAAGGCTAGGATATGTGTTCTCAATGACCTAGAGATCAGAAGGTTAATCTTGAGAAAAGCTCATTCGTCAAAATATACACTGAATCCAGGAAGTAAAAAGATGTATCAAAACCTCCAGAGAGTGTATTGGTGGTCAGGGATGGAAATAGATATAACGGAGTATGTGGCGAAGTGTCTCGTCTGTCAGCAGGTGAAGGTAGAACATCAGAAGCTTGCAAAGCTATTGCAACCTCTACCTATACCGACTTGGAAATGAGAGCATGTCACTATGGACTTCGTGATGGGTTTACTCAGGACCCGCAGGAATCATAATGTGATTTGGGTAATAGTGGACAGATTGACGAAATCGGTACACTTCCTAGCTATGAGAGCCACCAATAATCTGAGTACTCTAGTGGATTTGTATGTGCGCGAGATAGTGAGGTTGCATGGTATTCCGGTGAGCATTGTGTCAGATAGGGATTCTCGCTTCACTTCCCACTTCTGGAAACATTTTCAAGAAGCTATGGGAACCCAATTGAGTTTTAGTACAGCTTTCCATCCTCAGACATATGGTCAGTCAAAGAGAACTATACAGACCTTGGAGGACATGTTGAGAGCATGTGCACTGGATTTTAGAGGCTCTTGGGATGGCCATTTACCACTCGCAAAGTTCGCCTACAATAACAGTTATCATTCGAGTATCGAGATAGCACCATATGAGGCTTTGTATGGCCGAAGATGTCGTTCCCCTATTGGATGGGAAAAGGTGGGTGACAGATAGATATTTGCTCCCGACTTAGTAAGACAAGCCTTTGAGGACGTCAAGTTGATTTGTGAAAGGTTACAGATAGCTCAGAGTAGACAAAAGAGTTATACTGACAAGAGGTGGAGACTATTGGAGTTTACAATGGGTGGATCAGTATTTTTGCGAGTTTCTCCTTCCAAGGGTATAACGAGGTTCAGAACGAAAGGGAAGCTAAGTCCTCGTTACATTGGACCCTTTGAAATACTTGATAGAGTGGGAGATAAGGCCTACAGGCTAGCATTACCACCTAAGCTAGCAAGCATTCATAACATCTTCCACATTTCTATGTTACGAAAGTACCACCCGTACCCGACGCATGTAATTAGATATGAGCCATTGGAACTCAACAAGAGCATGTCGTATGTTGAGAAGCCGGTTCAGATATTGGATAGGAAAGAAAAGGTGTTGAGGTTGAAGACGATTCCCTTAGTGAAAATTCTTTAGCAACATCACACCACAGAGGAAGCTACATGGGAATTGAAGAGTTTGATACGAGGGAAGTACCCAGAGTTATTCACCAACTGATTTGATTTCAATTTAGAGGACCAAATTTCCTTAGTGGGGGAGATTATGTAAGACCCACTTTTGGTAATGTATTCCTTATGATTCATATGATGTAACACATTTTCACATGTTGATTGAATCATAAGAAGAGCTTTTTCTTGAATAAAGTTGCATAGAAAATGAATGAATATTTATGAATCCATTTAATGGCTAAATAAGGGCTGAAGTGGCCATAGATTAAAAGAATGGAATTTTAAACATTCAGACTGAATATAAGGACTTAAAACATGAAATGATAATACAAGGATTGTGAATTTTGTGTACCCTTTATGATTCCAAGCAGTACACATAAGTCACATAGTATGTGAATCATAAGAAATGAACCTTTTTATACTCTAAGAGTGAATAGAATGGAAAATGAATAGTGAAGCAATCAAAGGTAAGTTTTCCTTTGAATTTTTGGAAAAATTTGCAGTTGGAATCCTCAATATGAATGCCAGATTGATCTCATTACAAAACATGATCGATCTTATAAGCCCAGAATGAAATCACAAATGTTTTCTAGGCAAGCAGATCGATCTCCACTTGACTTTGCATAGAAAGGATAGAAGCAGATCGATCTCCATTTAATTCTGCTTAGAACGGATCGATCCCCTCCTCAAAACAAATCTATCTCCACCTGATTCGGCTAAGAAAGGATCGATCTCTTCCCAAAGAGTAGATCGAATCCCACACTTACAAACCTGAATACTTCGATAGTTCAAACCAAAGGAAGATCGATCTCTTACCTTAGGAGATCGATCTCACAACACCCTATCCTATAAAAACCGGACGGTAAAGTCTTCTTCCTCAGAAAAATAAAACACATCTCCATTTTACCCAAAAAAATAGCTTTCTCACTCTATAGTACCATCCCCTTCCAAAAAGATTTGAGAAAAGTTACTTTGAGCAAATTTGTTCCTTGAGAGGAGGAGAACAACATAGTTAGGATTCAACTTGTTGGATTGAATAAGCAAAAAGGGTCTTCCAATTTCGGACAAGAGAAAAGACAAGCTAGGTAAGTTTCCAATACACCAACTCCAAGCATGTCTATCTAGACATTATTATGAGTTAATTGGTGTATGTATTGTTAGCTAAAACTACCTAAAGCATGTTGAATCAACCATGACCTAAAAATGGGTTTAATGTGAGAAAATGAGATATGGTTGATTTAATGATGAATGGATTATACTAAGGTGTTAACAATGTTAGATGCATGATTTTGAGATGGTTGTGTGAAATCAATTTATGGAATTGGATGAAGTTATGAAATGTGCATATAAGGTGTTTGTGAAAATGCATGAATGAATGGAAAACTAAGGTAAAAACATGCATCCCAAGTGCTTGATGAATAATTAAGTGAGTTTGTTAGCCAAATTTGGCTAGGTATGGCTGAATGGGTGTTCGGCCACCATGTTGTGGCTGAATGTAATCATCAACCAGGCCTGATGCAATTGGCTCGATAAGGTCAATGGGCTTAGAATTCGGTCAATTAAGAGATAAAGAGATCTGAGGAGCCCAATAGGCTTAGGTGAAATGATTAGCACAGTCGAACTCGACTTTAGAGAAAATTATGCTCAATAAGATATAATGACTAGGATGAAGTCAGAATATGAGTTATCAGTATTGACTCATGTGATTGATGAATGTTTGTAGTTCCCGAGGATATATCTAGAGTAAATTGAGCCCAATCACAAAAACCAGGAAAGGAAAAGGAAGTTGCTTCCGAGTGAATTGAGTTAAGGGAATTTTGTTGGCTATTTGAGATACCTGTACGCATTTTCGGATGCATTTACAGTTTCTAAAATGTTTGAGAATCATCGAAAAGGATTAATATTTTAAGAGGTTCAAAATGATAAATTGTCATCTTCTCTGGGAAGGGCAAAAAGTGGGATTTTGGAAAAGTTCATGAAAAGCCAGAACAAGATGTTCTTGAGTCTTTTACTTTTTTTTTTTAGCATGTGGACTGGTAGCTGGCTAGCATTTAAATGGTTTGCAAGAAAATAGTTGATTTGGTTTTAATAACCTTTCTTTGCACACAAATGAGCCACTTACATGAGTTTTGTGAAAATAAAGCGTGCTAGTTAGTTGCTCGCACGAGATTTGACATGTTTTTACAAGCATGAGTGCTGAAGCTTAGCTCGCACTAGTTTTCACATGGATTTTATGATATGGTACTGAAGCATTACTCGCACTAGATGTTTATTGCATGTTTGCAGCCATGCTAGAGATTACTCGCATGTGATTTTATGACATATTGGGAGCTGTGCTAGGAGCTTCGGGTAGACTATGTGTCACACCGATTAAATAAGCTCGCACGTGCGTTATGAGATGTGGCACGATATGACATGATGATATGGGTCCACGGAGTACGTTGTACCTTGCATATAGCATGGAGTACGTTGTATCGTGTATAGATATTATATATATACCGTCTTCGGATAAATGATAGATTTCTGCTATGGATCGGTGGGTTAGACGTAACCCACCTCCCGTGCAAAAGTAGATAGAGGTGATACCTCACACACTAGGATCCGTGTAGCTTGGGATCACAGAGGATATGACCATAGTCCTAGTTATTACCCTTATTATTATTATTTGCCTAATCTCACATGTCACCTGGTTTATGATAAATCCATGTTTTTAAATTGTTTTGTGGGTCAGGACAGTCCAAAGGATAGGCTAAGTCCTGACGAATGTTGATTTGTATTGATTTGTGTTGAGTATGATTTGCCTTTACTGCACCTTGCATGATGATTTTCCATGCTTTAATTATGACTTGTGCATAATGATTTTCTATGCTTTATTTACGACTTGTGCACTGATTTGAATATCATGAACTGCTTTATATATCATGAACACGTGTATGAACTGATGTTTTTGGGTATGACGAGTAACTATGTGGTTTTACGCATGACATCACGAATATGTAGGTAGTACAGTTATCTACCTGCTCGCATGACTGCCTTACTAAGCGTATGGTTTGCTCACCCCCTTATTTTCCCCCTCTACATAGCATTTTTAGTATACTAAGAGCAACTAAGGAGTTGATTTTTGGAGTCTGGTGCATCCCATCATATAAAGGTATACACATTTGTACAGTTTTTTTATCTAGACATGTAATAACACAGTAATATTTTGAATGTAACATTTGGGGATTTAAAGAATTGTAAACACTTGTAAATCGCAACTCTGATTTAATAAATGCTAGTTTTTACCTTTAAATAAAATGTAATTTGAAATAGTATGGTTGGATGAGATTAACATCGATACACAGCCCAATTGTTGGGGGTGAACCTGTTCACGATCAGAGGAAGGTAAGAATAATAGATTAAATAATAAATGAAAAATGAAAAAAATTGATAGTGATTTTCAGTAAATTGAGGGTTATGACAATATATACATATAAAGTATATATAGAAAAAATGGGTGTCTAAATATATATAGGTGTGTACGAATATCAATGTATATACAATACACTGTAATAATATTATTTTAATAATAATAATATAAAATAAAGTGAGATATTTTATTTTTATATTATTATTATTATTATTATTATTGATGTTGCCTACCTGACAGCAACAGTGCTTTACCTTCCACGTGGTTTGATTATGCCTTTCGCGTAGTCTGATTACACTAACGACGAAAGGGTGACGTCGATGCAATTTGCTCCACGTGTTCTTCGTATATCCTGCAAAAACAACAGGAATCAGAGGGGGCAGGGATTATTCCCTGCACGCGCACTCCGACGATCAAGTCAGTGATCGGGAGTTGGTGTATGTAAGAAAAGGGGAAAGTATTGCTTAAATCAAAGGGTTTAAGTGTTTCTCCCTGTTTTTCTCTTTTTTGGATCGGATCTTCCTTTTTCAGAGAGCTCACCTGGTATTTATAGGTTCCTGAGGCGGTTCAGGCTGAGACCCAGACGCGTGTCTGGGCCGCGACAGAGTTATAGAGCACTCTGTCGCACCTCGGGCCATGCAACTTGCGGGGAAGTAGTCTGGCGGCAGAGTATGCATGGAACCTCTACCGCTGTTGGTGCGGGAGACCTCTGCCGCTACGCTGTGCGAGGGACCTCTACCGCTGTCTAAGCGGGAGCTGCTCTGCCACTACGCTGGGAGAGGGACATCTACCGCTGTTCGTGCGGGAGACCTCTACCGCGATCTGTGCGGGAGACTTCTACTGCAGGCTGAGAGGGGGACCTCTACCGCGGTCTATGCGGGAGACTATGCCGCATGCTGTGCGGGGGACCTCTACCGTGGTCCGTGAGGGAGACTATGCCGCATGCTGAGCGGGGGACCTCTACCGCGGTCCGTGGGGGAGACTATGCCGCATGCTGTACGGAGGACCTCTACCGCGGTCTGTGCGGGAGACTATGCCGCATGCTGTGCGGGAGACCTCTACCGCGGTCTGTGCGGGAGACTATGTCGCAGGCTGAGCGGGAGACTATGCCTCTATCTGTACGGGAGACCTCTGCCGCATGCTGTGCGGGAGACTTCTACCGCGGTCTATGCGGGAGTCCTCTACCACGTGAGGTGCGGGAGTCCTCTACCGCGTGAGGTGCGGGAGTCCTCTACCGCGTGAGGTGCGGGAGACCTCTACCTCAGGCACGCGGGAGACCTGTGTCGGGGGCTATGCGGAGTCCTGTGATGTGCATGGGCGATGGAGGTCTGCCGCTCACGATGCGCGGCAGACTGTGAAACGGCAAACTCCTCTCGCATCAGACACTCTGTCGCACCTCTAGGAACGGTGTCGCATGGCGGTTCTGTCGCCAATCTGCCACGTGGCCTGTTCTTGGTTCGACACGTGGCAGGCGGATAGTTGCACACGTGGATCTGGTGACACGACCACCATCAATTGCTCCCCACTCTTTGGCGAGAATTTTTCCCGCGAAAGAGGATCTGGGTCTGGCGTTTCTCGGGTCGGGTCGGACCTCTGCTTGTGTGTGTACCTAGGCGAGTCGCTATAAATACTGGGCCCCTGATGTCCTTGTCGCTACTGAATTCTCTCGCAAGGACACTCTGCCGCGACTCTCAGGACACTCTGTCGCCACTCTACCGCAACTGTGTCGCATATATCTCACTGTGTCGCAAGTCTGTCGCAGATTTCCACACTCTGCCGCGAGTTCTGTTTCCATTACCTTAGGTAATTTTTCGTAGCCCGTAGTCCCACTTCTTTGATCTACGAACTTCTAAGATGGCTGGATATGGCATAGGAAAGCAAATCGATCTAGGCGTTAAGTCGACTTTAAAGGAAGCCGACGTCCAAGACCTAGAATCCCGATTTCCTTTATCCGAGGGATACACTTATAGACTCCCAACCCCTCAGGAGAGCGACATACATCGTGTGTCTGACGGGGCTGTCGTTTTTAGGGCAGCTTTGGAGTTAGGACTCCGCTTCCCATTGTCCGACTTTGGGGCTTCCTTCCTCAGGACGCACAGGGTATCCCCGGGGCAACTGCATCCTCATGCATGGATGCATTTGGTAGCATTCACTGTGCACTGCCATTTAAGGGGCGTCCCTCCGTCTCTTCCTCTTTTAGAAGTATTCTTTAGGCTTCGAGGGAGTCCCGGCTTAGTGCCTTACTCGCTTCAGCAGGTGTACCAGCCTGGTTTTGAGAACCGATTATTCGAGAAACCTGCTAACAAGCTTCATGGTTTCGAGACAGAATGGCTGGTTGTGGAAGTGCCCGAGGGCCTGGATATCCCCACTCGTTGGGAGAATAGGCGCGAAATCCCCAAGGGTCCCCGGGTCGCCACACTTAGGGAGCAGTTGTCTTCTGACATCGACAAACTGCTAGTCCCTCATCCCCTTAGCCTCGACACCCTTGTATCAAATGAAAATTTGATATTAGCAGGCTGGGGTGTGGGTCCGATCCCTATTGCCGGACCCTCTGTTCCTTCGTCAGATCCTCTGCCTTCGGCTTCTCCCGAGTTGAATCCTAAAGCTCCTAGGCCACAAGAGGATATAGGGGGCACCAATCTGGAATCCAGCTCTGGTAGCGAACCCTTAGCCAATCTCACTGGTTAGGAAGGGTTCGGCTCCACTTTCATGGTGCTCCCGGACGACGAGGGGATAAATATCGAGTCCCTTCAGGAGCACTTAGACTCTCCTGACGGTAACTTTTATTTTTTCCCGCTACTTATCATTTTTGATCAATTTATTAACCACTGATCTTCTTTTTCTTTTTTGCAGATATGAGTCATTTTCGGCAATCATTAGGTCGCCAGGTTTCTGAGGCCGGTCCTTCTAGCGCTCCTGCCAGGAAGAGGCATCGTTTGGCTGACGATGTCCCAAGTGAGGCACCGGTCCCCTCTCATCCATCTCGTGCTCGGACCCCTCCTGTTTCTAGGTAGGCGATGCCTCCCCCTCCTTCAGAGCAGAGAGATTTCTCTCGAGATAGGGGGAGAGTTGCCTCGTCTTCACGGGGGGCTTCCGGGTCATCCGGGCGATCACGCTCCGAGGAGCGCGCAGAATGCAATATCGTTCCGCCTCAGCGGAAGAATAGAAAGCGCCTGTACATCGAGGGTTCGATGGGAAGCAGACTGATATTGCCGAGGATAGGTCCTACCGATGAGAGGCCCTATTCCGTGGATGGGGGGAATATTATGAGGGGCCACGAGTTCCGAGTCTACCCCGGGGTTCGTGACAACGACATTTTGGACACTCTCGGGGTGGCCTCCCGGTTGAGTTGGTCCACTATCCTTCCTCGAGATGAGGCAAGGATATTCAGAAACTACCCCGAGGGTGAAGACTTAGCCGATATCGAGGCGTTGAGGGTAAGTTTCTGATTTCTCTTCTTTTTGATTGCTTTTTGTAGCATGCTTTGAATCTAACATTTTTGCATTTTTTGCAGCTGGCTCAACGAACCGTGGTAAATAATGCCCAACATCGGGCTTATCGGGAGCGAGCCGACAGAGAGATCCGGGAGTTGAGGGACAAAGTCATGGAGTTACAGAACACGGTCAACAACTTGTCCCCTCTTCCGGATTTAGTTCGAAGCCTGGAGGAGCAGCTTACTAAGGCTCATCAAGACCTCGGTCTTGCAAAGGGGGATCTCACAGTGGAGACGACCCGGTCTTGTAAACTCCAAGAGGACCTGCAGGAGGCTCATTCTGAGTTAGACCGCATGCAATCTAACTATAGGTCTTTACTTGCTCGGAATCAGGAGCTCGAGCAGCGTGTTGCTGAGTTGGAAGGCCAACCTGCTCCTGTATTGTCCCAGGCCAAGATTGACATCATACGGGCCGAGGCCGTAAAGGAGTATCGTCTCTCCAAAGACTGCTTGAGGCGGAAGGAAGACTTCTCCAACCCTTACGTTAAGTACGGGTTCTACCTGGCCCGATCTTGGCTAGAAGCTCACAGGGAAGGAGAGGAGTTTCCTGAGCTCCAATACACCCATGAGGCGATGCTCTTTGAGGCCCCTGATTGGACCAAGTACGAGCCCGAGGCTGAGCCTGAGGACGAGCTGTTCAAGAGGACTGCTCAGGACGATCTCGTCAACCTTGCTGGTCCTTGGGAGCCCGCGGATCTGGACGGTGCTCCTGAGCCTATAGAAGCCCTCATCGATTTAGACGGCGAGTAGGGCGAGCAGTCCCTTGGAAGTGAAGGTTTTGCAGCTGATCCCCAGCTTCCTCCCGGAGAGTAGATAGGGATTTTTGCTTTTTTGTTTTTTGTATTTCATTTCAAGTACTTTGTTTTTTGTTTTAACTTTGTACTTTTGTCGAAATGTAATTGTAAAGATCTGTTAAAGATCTGTTTGTACCGACACTTGAATGAAATGAAATTGAGATTTTTGTTCATGCTTTGTGTTGCACTACTTCTCTAATTGTCATTTATCATTCTTTGTCTGATTGTTTCTTTTGCTTTGCTTGTATATACCTTGCTTGTATATAGCTTTGCATTTATATTCGTGTATGCTCCCCAATTCTTGATAGAAAGGTATACTTTCAGGAAGAATTTTTTGTGCAAACGCGCAGTTGTTTAAGGCTTGAGTACTGTGACGTGAAGGCGTCTTTAGTTTTTATAGCCTTAGTATTTTGATTACCTGGCCACGGTGACGCGTAGCGTCTTAGGCCTTTATGGTTAATTGAATGTTTTATGCCTGGCCTTAGTGACGCATTGCGTCTCAGGCTCTCACGGCTCTTTTGAGTATACGCCTGGCCACAGTGACGCGTTGCGTCTCAGGCTCTTACGGCTCTTGTGTGGATGTATATATACCTGTTTCACAGTGATACGTATACACCGGGCCACAGTGACGCAAAGCGCCTCAGGCTCTTACGGCTCGTCTGAACTACTCCTGGCCACAGTGACGCATAGCGCCTCAGGCTCTTACGGCTCGGTGGGACTACGCCTGGCCACAGTGACGCAAAGCGCCTCAGGCTCTTACGGCTCGGTTGAACTACGCCTGGCCACAGTGACGCATAGCGCCTCAGGCTCTTACTGCTCGGTTGAACTACGCCTGGCCACAGTGACGCATAGCGCCTCAGGCTCTTACGGCTCGTCTGAACTACGCCTGGCCACAGTGACGCAAAGCGCCTCAGGCTCTTACGGCTCGGTGGGACTACGCCTGGCCACAGTGACGCAAAGCGCCTCAGGCTCTTACGGCTCGTCTGAACTACGCCTGGCCACAGTGACGTAAAGCGCCTCAGGCTCTTACGGCTCGGTGGGACTACGCCTGGCCACAGTGACGCAAAGCGCCTCAGGCTCTTACGGCTCGTCTGAACTACGCCTGGCCACAGTGACGCAAAGCGCCTCATGCTCTTACGGCTCGGTGGGACTACGCCTGGCCACAGTGACGCAAAGCGCCTCAGGCTCTTACGGCTCGGTTGAACGGTCTACTTTGGGTCTGGCCCACTCAACCCGTATTGTCCGCTTTGGGTTTGGCCCGTTGGTAGCCTGCATTCGCAGGGCCCAAACCAAGGGCAGCCCTCACTGTTTTGAATCCTGTCACGAGATTTTGACTTACAACAAAAAGATAATTCATATATCGGTTAGGTAATGACATCTAGTGACAGTGTAAGTAAAACAATAGTGCTTGGGAAGGAAGATGTAGTGGTTAATTCAAATACAGCTTTAAGTGATTTGAATTCCACGTTTTCCCTATCTTCTTCCCTTGTAGAGTTTCCAGAGCGCAAGTGTTGGGTCCGATCTTGCATCTGATTCTGTAGGGACCTTCCCAGTTGGCTCTGAACTTCCCATCCTCCTTCAGGGCATTTGTGATCTGTGACTTTCTGAGCACTAGATCTCCCTCAGACATTGGCCTATCTCTTACCCGGCTATTATAGTAGTTGGCCACCCTCTGATGATAGGATGCCAATCGAATAGCCGCGGTTTCTCTGTGTTCATCGAGTAGGTCCAAGCCTTCCCTTAGAGCTTGTGAGTTTTCTTCCTCTACTAAGGGTACCACTCTTGGCGATAATGCTCTAAGTTCCACAGGGATCAATGCTTCTGCGCCGTATACAAGGCTGAACGGCGTTTCTTTAGTCGACACACGACTGGTGGTACGATATGCCCATAAAACACTAGGCAATTCGTCCACCCAGGCCCCTTTTGCTTTGTCTAGCCTGGTCTTCAGCCCATGGAGGATGGTCCGATTACTGACCTCGGCTTGTCCATTAGCTTGAGGATATGACACTGAAGAGATCCATAGCTGAATGTTGAGGTCCTTACAAAAGTCACGGAAGGCGTTGCAATCAAATTGCTTTCCATGGTCGGCATTCAAGATGCGGGGAATTCCAAATCGACAGATAATGTCTTTCCACACCATTGCCTCCACTTTCTTCTCCGTGATTGTGGCTAAAGGCTCTGCTTCAATCCACTTTGTAAAGTAATCGGTAGCCACTAATAGGAACTTTCTTTGACCCGTGGCTAAGGGGAAAGGTCCAAGGATGTCTAATCCCCACTGTGCAAAAGGAATTGGCTGTACTGTGCTTTGAGAGGGAGTTACTGGGGCTGTGGTGATAGGCGCAAACCTCTGGCATTTGTCACACCTGTGGGTTTGGTCCATCGTATCTTTCTTTAACGTTGGCCAGTAGAATCCCGATCTCAATACTTTAGCTGCAAGAGCTCTCGCTCCTAAGTGTTCGCCGCAAATTCCTTCATGCACTTTCGCTAGGGCATATCTTGCTTGTTCCGGTCCCAGACATTTTAGCAGTGGCGATGAGTATCCCCTTTTGTACAGTTCTCCGTTGATGAGTGTGAACTTCGCCCCTTATATTTTCAAGCGACGAGCCTCGTCTTTATCTTGGGGGAGTGTACCCTCAGTGAGATACTGTTTAAATGGGGATCTCCAATCGTCTCCAACTTGAATGTCACACACTTCGACTCCTTCAATACTCGGTCGTTCGAGCCTCTCCACCTTTACTGTCCTTCCTTGTGTTTCGGTGGAGGAGGCTAGCTTAGACAGTGAATCAGCATGTGTGTTTTCGGACCGGTTGATTTGCATCAGCTGAAAGCTTTTGAAAGTCTTGGCCAGGAGTTGGACTTTCTTTAAGTAAGGAACCAGCATCAATTCTCGTACCTCGTACTTTTCGCTGAATTGGTTCACCACTAGTTGAGAATCACTGTGTGCTACCAAGTGGTGAACCTGCAGTTTCTCCGCTAGTGCCATCCCTGCTATCAGAGCTTCATACTCCGCTATGTTGTTCGAACTAGGGAATCCGAATCGTAGGGAGTATTCCAGGGATTTTCCTTCTGGCGACACCAGGACTATACCCGCTCCACTTCCGTTGGCACTTGATGACCCATCGACATGCAGCAACCATGGGTGAGCCTTCCCTTCACTACTGTCATTCGGGATAGTGCATTCCACGATGAAGTCAGCCAGAGCTTGACCTTTGATAGCCTGCCTCGGTTGGAATGTGATGTCGTATCCCCCAAGCTCCACCGCCCATTTCACTAACCTTCCTGAATGTTCAGGTTTCTGGAGGATCTGTCTTAATGGTTGATCTGTTAAGACGGTGATGGGATGTGCTTGGAAATACGAACGCAACTTTCGCGAGGCCATCAAGAGGGCTAATGCTAGCTTCTCGGCTAGTGGATAGCGGGTCTCTGGATCCAATAACACTTTGCTCACGTAGTAGATGGGACGGTGTATCATTTCATCTTTCTTCAGTAACACCGCGCTGACGGCGAAATCACCGACTCCCAAATACATATAGAGCTGTTCTGCTTCCAGGGGCCTTGTTAATAGAGGCAACCGCTTCAAGTATTCCTTGAGGTCTTCAAAGGCTTTTTGACAATCTTCCGTCCACTCGAAGTTCTTCCCCCCCCCCGTAGAGTTTTGAAGAAAGGCAAGCTCCTTTCTGCTGATTTCGACAAGAAGCGATTCAGAGCCGCTATTCTGCCTGTCAATCTTTGGACCTCTCTTACGGTGGTTGGGGGTTTCATGTCAATGACAGCCTGTATCTTCTCAGGATTTGCCTCGATGCCCCTATTAGTGATCATGAAGCCTAGGAATTTTCTTGATCTTACCCCGAATAAGCACTTTTTGGGGTTTAGCTTCATGTTGAATCTCCTCAATACTTCAAATACCCTGGACATTTGATCAGCGTGAGACTCTCCTACGCGGCTCTTGATTATCATATCGTCCACGTAGGCTTCCATGGTATTTCCCAGAAGATCCTTGAACACTTTGCTCACCATTCGTTGGTAGGTGGCACCTGCGTTCTTTAAACCGAACGGCATTACCCGATAACAATAGGTCCCGTTGTCGGTTATAAAGGAAGTCTTTTCCTCGTCTTCTGAGTGAATCATGATTTGGTGATACCCGGAGAATGCATCCAAGAAACTGAGGAATTCGTAACCGGATGTTTCGTCTACTAGTCGGTCTATCCATGGTAGGGGGTATGAATCTTTAGGGCAGGCTTTGTTTAGGTCGGTGAAATCAACACACATTCACCACTTCCCGCTAGATTTCTTTACCATCACTACATTGGCTAACCACTCAGGGTAGTAGACCTCTCGGATGAATCCGGCGCCTAGGAGTTTATTCACTTCTTCAGTGATTGCTTTTTGTCGCTCCAGGGCGAAACTCCTATTCTTCTGTTTGACGAGTCTATGTCCGGGTATGATGTTAAGTTCATGGCATATGACTTCAGGACTGATCCCGGGCATGTCCGCTGGGCTCCAGGTGAAGATATCCGAGTTTCTCCTTAGACACTCGACTATCTCCTTTTTCTGTTGCTCGCCCAACTGAGTCCCGATGAATGCCCTTTTTCCGCTATCCCCTTCAGTTAGCGCAATGGCTTCTGTTTCCTCTACAGGTTGGGGTTTAGGCGGATCGTCGATGCATAAGGTTTCTTTCCTCTGTGCTACCTTGTTGGCAGTGGAAGCGAGATAACAAGTACGGGCACTCCTTTGGTTTCCGCGTACTTGCCCGACTCCGTTGGGAGTGGGAAACTTCATCAATAGGTAGCAAGAGGATATCACCGCCCTCATGTCGTTCAACACCGGCCTGCCCAAAATCATGTTATAGGCAGCAGAGGTCGATCTGACTACCATGAACAATACTTGCCGGGTCACGTCTTTCGGGTGCTCACCGAGAGTTACAGGCAACTCTATGGACTCGACAACTTTCACTCGCTCCCCCGTGAATCCATATAGCGGTGTCATAACGGGTTTTAACCTATCTTCGGATATGCTCATTTTTTCGAAGCAATTCTAATAGATCAGGTTCACTGAGCTCCCGTTATCGACCAGGACCCTGCTCACCGGGTGTTTGGCCACCACCGTGGATATCACCATGGGGTCGTCATGGGGCATGGCGACATCGCCTTTGTCAGCTGGAGTGAACATGATGGGCTCTTCATCCGCCTGCTCCTCCATCACCACGTTAACCTGATACGCTTGCCTAGCGTAACTTTTACGGGAAGTAGAGGAGCTTCTTGCACTTGAGTCCCCGCCTGCAATGACATTTATCGCGGGGGTTGTAGGTTTGTTGTTTGGCGGATTAGCACGGGGGATGGGCCTAACTGCTTCGTTTCTAGGCCTATCCCTTCTAATATCATTATTTGCCCTCGTCCGCGGACGATCATTCCTTTGGTCGCGCGGAGGATAACGGGGTCTCTCGCTCCTCCATAGGAAGCGGTTGATCTTCCCTTCTCTGGCCAGCCTTTCCAACTGGTCCATTAAATCTCTGCACCTCTCTGTTGGGTGACCATGAGCACAATGGAATTCACAGTAGGCTTCGGGGTTTCGTCCTACATCTCCAATTTTCTTCTTGGGGAATTCCAATAATCCTGCCCCTTCGATGGCTGCCAGTATTGCAGTGCGAGGCTCGTTTAACTTGGTATAACCTTCATACCTGAGCCTAAGGGCTTTGTCAGTTCTCACGGGTCTTGGGAAGCTTCTCTCGGGTGCGTCTCTCTCTCTTTTCTTTCCTTCCTTCGCCTCCCTGGGCTGTATCGTTCTCATCACTTCTTCTTGAGCTACATATTTGTTAGCCCTGGCAAAGAGGTCGGAAATCGTCATCGGTTGATCGAGAGAGATGGATTCTTGTAGCTTCTCGGAGCTCGTCCCTTGCAGCATTGCAGCCAAGGCTACGCCTACTGGTAGATCTTCCACTTCCAAGGTTGCATCTCGGAAGCGATCTACAAAGCTTTTCAAGGGTTCTTTATTCCCTTGTTTAAGCGTGAGTAAGTAGGTAGCGTCTTTCTTCCTCTGGCTGTGGATCATGAAGACTTTGAGGAATTCATTTCTCAAATCATCAGAAGAGGAGATTGAACCTTCGCTCAACCCGTTGAACCACTTGAGAGCATGCCCGGACAATGTGAGAGAAAAAGCTCTACACATAATTTCGTCCTCCCATCCATGCAACAGCATGAGGGATTCGTAACTCTGAATATGGTCATAGGGATCCGTTTTGTCGGTATAAGTAGCCATAGAGGGCATCTTGAACTTCTTCGGTAAAGGTTTGTTCATGATTTCCAGGCTGAATGGGATCCTCCTCCTTTGTCCGTCATCCGGAGACACTAGCTTTTTCTTCTCGAGGATCCTTTGGACGACCTTCTCCACGTCCTCCGACCCTCGAGCTGAGTAAGGTCCTGTCCCTTCTGGTCTAGAAGAGTCCGATTGATAAATGCCTCTTCCAGCACCTCTCACTACGGGACTTGATATCTCTGGACCTTCTTGTGGGTTAAAATCTCCTTGTCTCCGTTGCTCCCCAGCTCTATATGCCCTTAGGTCATGTTCCAACACTACGGGAGATGAGTTGCGGCAGGTAGGGAGACTCTGCCGCCTAGGGGCCGCGGAAGGACCCTACCACTGAGCGGCCAGAGGAGAGGTCTGCCGCGCATCGGGCAAGGGTGAACTCTGCCGCCTATTAGAGGCGGGAGAGCACCGTCGCATATCTGATGTGGGATACCTCTGCCGCGTGTTATCTGCGAGAGAGTTCTGTCGCCGTTGAGCCGCAGGGGGACTCCGCTGCACATTCGGCGAGCTCTGCCGCTCATAGGACAAAGGAGATGTTTGACGCATGGGAGATGCGGGTGAGCTGTGTTGCCTATGAGTCTCTGGCGAACTCTGTCGCCCGGGAGCTACGGGCTGACTCTGTCGCACCTGAGCCACTTGAGAACTCTGCCGCCTGGGAGCTGAGGGCGGACTCTGTCTCACTGGATTGGCAGTAGCGTTGCGTGGCGTTCCTGCCTCTTGTCCAATGTTTACCAGGCTGGAGGGCTGACCTCTCTCGTAGGTCTGCCTCGGTGTGCTTTCCCCCACTAGCTGCTGCACTTCATGGGGTAAGCTGAATTGGGGGAGAGCTTCTTTGAAGAAGTTCACCATGGCTCTCAGTGCTGTGGTAGCCTCCGTATTTTTGCGTTTCAAGGCCTCGAATTCCTCCAAGGAGACTAAGGGTTCTCCTTGAGCCCTTTCACTGTGTCTTCTTCGCTGTTCTGATCTGACAGGGGGACTTACAGAGTTCTGCCCTCCTGTCAATTCTACAGTTGAGCGTGTCCTCACCATTTCGATAGAGAACCTGACTTTTTGTCGAGATTCCCATAGACGGCGCCAATTGATGTTGCCTACCTGACAGCAACAGTGCTTTACCTTCCACGTGGTCTGATTATGCCTTTCGCGTAGTCTGATTACACTAACGACGAAAGGGTGACGTCGATGCAATTTGCTCCCCGTGTACTTCGTATATCCTGCAAAAACAACAGGAATCAGAGGGGGCAGGGATTATTCCCTGCACGCGCACTCCGACGATCAAGTCAGTGATCGGGAGTTGGTGTATGTAAGAAAAGGAGAAAGTATTGCTTAAATCAAAGGGTTTAAGTGTTTCTCCCTGTTTTTCTCTTTTTTGGATCGGATCTTCCTTTTTCAGAGAGCTCACCTGGTATTTATAGGTTCCTGAGGCGGTTCAGGCTGAGACCCAAGCGCGTGTCTGGGCCGCGACAGAGTTATAGAGCACTCTGTCGCGCCTCGGGCCATGCAACTTGCGGGGAAGTAGT
Source organism: Firmiana major (assembly GCA_033439115.1). NCBI lineage: Eukaryota > Viridiplantae > Streptophyta > Magnoliopsida > Malvales > Malvaceae > Firmiana > Firmiana major. The sequence continues at coordinate 39,949,260 of CM065909.1, forward strand.
CTGGCGGCAGAGTATGCATGGAACCTCTACCGCTGTTGGTGCGGGAGACCTCTGTCGCTACGCTGTGCGAGGGACCTCTACCGCTGTCCAAGCGGGAGCTGCTCTGCCACTACGCTGGGCGAGGGACATCTACCGCTGTTCGTGCGGGAGACCTCTACCGCGATCTGTACGGGAGACTTCTACCGCAGGCTGAACGGGGGACCTCTACCGCGGTCTATGCGGGAGACTGTGCCGCATGCTGTGCGGGGGACCTCTATCGCGGTCCGTGCGGGAGACTATGCAGCATGCTGAGCGGGGGACCTCTACCGCGGTCCGTGCGGGAGACTATGCCGCATGCTGTACGGAGGACCTCTACCACGGTCTATGCGGGAGACTATGCCGCATGCTGTGCGGGAGACCTCTACCGCGGTCTGTGCGGGAGACTATGCCGCAGGCTGAGCGGGAGACTATGCCGCTATCTGTGCGGGAGACCTCTGCCGCATGCTGTGCGGGAGACTTCTACCGCTGTCTGTGCGGGAGTCCTCTACCGCGTGAGGTGCGGGAGTCCTCTACCGCGTGAGGTGCGGGAGTCCTCTACCGCGTGAGGTGCGGGAGACCTCTACCTCAGGCACGCGGGAGACCTGTGTCGGGGGCAATGCGGAGTCTTGTGATGTGCATGGGCGATGGAGGTCTGCCGCTCACGATGCGCGGCAGACTGTGAAACGGCAGACTCCTCTCGCATCAGACACTCTGTCGCACCTCTAGGAACGGTGTCGCATGGCGGTTCTGTCGCTAATCTGCCACATGGCCTGTTCTTGGTTCGACACGTGGCAGGCGGATAGTTGCACACGTGGATCTGGTGACACGACCACCATCAATTATTATTATTATTATTATCATCATCATATTATATTAAGAGATATTTAGACATTATATTATATTATATTAAATATAATATAATATAAAAAATGAAAATTGGAAAATGAAAAAAAAAAACTGGATCTCACGAAACAGTCACGCGACCCAGACAGAAGGAGGTATCGGGCGAAACCCGATCCCCTGATTCTTGACCACCGACGGCGACACGGAGGGGGAGAAGACCGACGAGGGATGACCGACATCGAGGGACCCCTCCAGAACCATCATGCGCGCTTGAGTCGCTGGCGGTGAAGAGATCGCCATGGGAGAGACCGAAAGGAAGAGAAGGGAAATTCGGCGGTACCGATGTCGATCTTGCCAGAACCACCGCTAACCGAACATTCCCCAGGAGAAGATAAGCCGAGTGGTGGTGGAATCGACCAGAGAACCGGTCGATAGCGCCGACAACGGTGAAAAAGAGAAACTCGGCAACGAAGCCAAAGAGAGAAAGGGTTGAACCGGTCATTTTTCGGCCAGCTGAGGTTTGGCCACCACTAAATCCCTGCACAGCAAGTCCCAGCAAATCTGCTGGAAGTGGAAGCCAGCGATGAAGCGGCAAACGCAGATCTGAAAGGCGAAGGTGGTACTAAATCGGACTAAACTGGTCTGAACCGTTTTAACCAGAAAAAGAAGAAAAAATAGAAAAAAGGAAAAATGGGGAAAAAATTCGATAATGCACTGGGCTACGAGTAAGCCGGTAAGCGGTCGAAATTGATCGATTTAATTTTCAAAAAATTTATTTGAAATTATATTTGATCGAATTTGACCTGGGTTAAATATATAAATGTGTAGCGCGACAATAGGCGACGAACGTGAATTCGATCGAGCCTCGATTTGTGAGCCATCACAGAAACTCGAGTAAGTGAATCTTACTTACTATAACTTTTATAGTTATACGAGTTAGGAATTAATTGCATAAGTTACGGATTAACTCTGTATAAAATGCTTTATGTTAGAAAGGCTTAAGATGTCAAGACCTACTTTTATCTAAACATAGCTGCAAAATTTTCATTTTTTTACTTACCTTTCTTCTTACCAACAGTTGGGCTGTGATATTAGTGACCTTATCCATGTTTACCTTATCATTCATTCCATGTCATGCATACATGTCAACATAACTATCTATTGACTGAAAGTACTCTTTTCTTATAAGTGAACTCATATGTATTAAGTACAAATACATCCCCAATATTAAATACGTTTACATCACTGTGCTTTTACATTGTTCAGATACAAAATGTAGCGAATGTGTATACCATTCGCTCGATGGGGATGCAATGGACAAAAAGAATGCTAGTCTTCAGTCGTACTCTATCTACTACGGATGCTCTGTAGAGACGAGGAAAATGAAAAGAGTGAGCTCATTAGCTCAGTAAGGAAATCAAGCAAGCAAGTAGACATCCACACTATCTACTGAAATAATGTCTTGCCTTAAAATATTATTTCATTAACTCTCTTTAAAAGCATGAATTGAAAACTAATGTAATGGTACATATTAAATCTCATGTACTGAAATCATGCTAGGTTCTCAAATATAGGCATTTCATGCAAAATACTACATCTTTATAAATTCACAATGCCTTTAGATAAATCATATCATTTATATTCAAATTATAGTAAATATGGCATTTCAATAATTCACAACACATCAATCGGGTTCCGACCCATCCCTCAGGTCTACCCGTGTGATAAAATCATGTGATACAATCATGTGAGACTCGGTGGCTAAATGTAATAATATCCTGGACTATAGCCATATCCTATAATGGTGATCTTAGGCTACATAGATCTCAGTGTGCGGGGCAATCACTACTGCAACAAGAGGTGGGTCAAATCCTCACAACCGCCAACTATCAACTCCTCAACTCCACACATCACAACAACACACGGTATAGCGTACTCCGTGACATTTACACGGTACAACATACGCTCGTGGACCCTATCTCAATGGATAATCAATGCCACATCTCTAAATCCACGTGCGAACATCTCATCAGTGTAACACTCAGTCTACACGAGGGAATCGACACAGTTTTTAAATCATATCATGTATATCACATATCTGCAGTGCGAGCCTTGAGTGTGACACATAGCCAACATCCCGCTCAAATCACTATCTCGGTGCGAGCCTTGAGTGTGACTCACAATCGACACCCCTTTCAATCACTGTCTCATATACATCACAAACTCGAACTCTAGTACGAGTAGCACTCGAGCACTAGGTCATGCATAGTTCACATTTTAAAACAAGTACGAGCAATTGCTCCAGTACTATGTTATGCATAAACATGTAAACCTGAGTACAAGCAATCGCTCCAACACTCTATCATGCATATCATATAAATCTAGTACGAGTTATACTCCAACACCAATTTTATATGGAAAACATCTGAAATCAAATGCGAGCTGTACTTTAGCACAATTTATTCTCACATAATTCGATAGATGGCTCTTTGAAAGGGATGATTTTCAAAACATTAAATCAGCACCATATATTATGTTATTTCTTATAAATCATGAAAACATTAGCCCATTTATCTACTCCTTTACTAAAGAACAGTAAAAACACTCAAAAACATGATTTCCATGCTTTTTAGGACTTTTCCTAAAAGTTGACTTTTTACCCTTACTAGGGGTAAAATGGTAATTTACCCATATCGGGTTGCTATAAATATTATTCACTTTCTCTAACTCTCATAATTTTTAAGTGAATGTAAAAGCAGATGAAACTACACGCAAATATCTCTAACTACTCACAAAAGTCCCTTACTTGAAATCACTTCGAGCTAAATTTCTTTCTCAACACTGTTCGGTCCCGCAGTCCGACTTGCTCTCAATATAATCTCTGGAGCTGCATATAACCATTTATTTGGTTAATTACACTTTTCCTATTGTATTTCACATTTAACACAGTCTATTTCACTTAATGGGCCTGTTTACTCTTATTGGGCCTTAATCACTTTAATTGGGTCTAACATTGTCTTAAGCCCAATTTCACTTACTATTGATTTTTGTTGGGCCTATTGGGTTTGTAGGGCCCACCAACTCTTATTGAGCTTGTCCGAGGCCCATGTCACCTTATTAGGTCGAAACCAGATCGGCTTGGCCTATTGGTCTTCTCGGTCATGGCATGTGGCCGAGAGCCACCATGTCGTCGGTCACACCATCCTATGCCACTCATGGCCATTTGCTAGCCATTTCACTTGGGCATTTTGTCAAACATTTGGTTGGCAATGTCTTAATTCTTAACTTAGTTCATTTAGGCATTTCATCAAACACCTTGAATGCCAATTTAAATTCATCCACCAATCCACCAATATCAACCTATACATGCCTTAAAATCATATGGGTATTTATAGAAAATGAAATACCCTTTTTCGACCAACCTTAGTTCATGGTGATTTCATGTGTTTCAATGTATAAATTATACACCAATAAACTTAGAATAATTCATAGATTAACATATATGAATTTGAAAGCTTGAAATTATACCTAGGTTATAGTTTTCCTTGTGGCTGAAACTTCCTTGATTTTTGTCTCTCTCAATATGGCTCCTTGATGGCCAATTCCAATATATGTTAATCCTCTCTCAATTTGGAACAACTTCCATGAAGATTGCAAGTTCCAAATATGTCTTTATCTTAGTGATTTCTAGTGAGAGAAAGCTTGAAATATGGTTCGGTAATGGTTTCTTAGTTTTACCGAGAGCTTAGGGAAGAAGAAGGAAATTTTGTTGGCTGATTTTTAGCTTGAATACTTAGTCATTAAACCTTAAAATTCAATCCTAAATTTGGGCTTAATGGGCTTAAGTCATAGTTTACAATTTGGGCTTTAAGTTAATTAACTAATGGGATTGAATTCTCAACTAATGGGCTTTAGCTTCGGGCCTCTTGGTTTGGGCTTTCCTTTTAGCTTTCGAGTTGAAATTTTTCCTACCAATTGAGCCTTTGATTGTCTCAATATTGGGCCCACAAATTGGCCCAACATTTTGGCCTAATGGGCCCTAAGAAATTCGGTCCACACTTGTTGCACCTTAATGGGCTTTAAAAGTTTCCAACTTTGACCCATTTTGTTTTACCCATTTAATTTAATCTGAAATTCGATTAAGTTAATTTTCCATATTTAAAGGGATGAATATCTTGTATTTTAACCAAAAATATTTCTTCCCCACTTTTTAACCTTACTTAGGTTAACTTTTAACCATGGTTAGTCAACTATGGTCAAACTCCACTTTTCTTAACTACCTTTGACTTTTCTTGACCATTGATCACGTTTGACTTTTTCTTAAAAATCCAAAAGTGTCATTTTCCATGGTTCACACTCTCATCTTTATGTTTTGGTTGTTTTCGGGAGGTGAATATACCAAAAACACCTCAAATGGACCATTTCGAACTCGTTTAGCCCCTTTTTAGTGTTTACTCTACTTCAATGTGTTCGGGACCAAATCAAACCGACTTCCCTTCATGAGCTCTCTATATTTTCTCATTTTAATTTCTTCTCTTCAGTCAAAATGATTTTAATCCACTCGATTTAGTCTGTGGATCTTATTACCCTTATTTGGCTTTTATGTAGCTTACGTATGTTAAATCACTTTACTTACTCTTTAAATCAAGCAAATACTCTTCTTATGATTCAATCAACATATAAAATGTTTGTACATATCAGAATCATAAGGAATAAGCTACATCAAAAATTTGGGTCTTACATAAGATGGCGTGGTGGAAGTGTTATGGGCCCCGCGGATGCTCCAATAATTGTTAATGGGCCTAAAGAGCCCAATGGACCGTGACAGAATAAATAGTAAACTCGAAATGGGCTTAAAATAGAGTTGGGCCCAATAAGAAGCAACGAGGCCCAATAAGAGCAATTGGGCTCATTTGATGAAATAGACTGCATAGAAAAGGATAAATGAGTTATCAGACTTAATTGATATGATTGATAATTATCTATAGCTCCAGGAGATATATTTGGAGTCGGATAGACTGATTTACGAAAAGTGGAAAAAAGGTGAAAAAGAGCACTCGACGAGATTCCAGGTAAAGATCTATGCTAGCTCTTAAATATAGTTGTATGTATTTTCATCGTCGTTTGCATTCACTTAAATTCCGTATAGAGTATAGATATGAGATTTTTGGATAGTACCCCAAATATTAGAAAATTACGAAAATGCCAGTAGGAATGATGAAAATTTAAAAATCAATAAAGTGCATGAATTCGAAGTTTTACATGTGAAAAAGAGATTTTGTGAGGCTGAAATGATAGACTAGCTCATGATTGGACTGTATGCATTAAATTGCATGTTTTTCTAAAGTATGAGTTAATTGACGAGTGATTTAATGGGATGTTACCCTCTCACTCTATTTTGTACTGTTTTGTGTATTGCACTCGATTTTGAATACCACTGTTTTAGGAATTAGAGCCAACTGTTTATTTATTGTGTGTGAAATCGTGTTGGAGCTATGATGAGATTTGTGGATTTACCCAAATCCGCTCGCACTTGATTTTGGTATTGCATATGAACAGACCATGTTGGAGCAGTGCTCGCATTGGGTTCTGTTGTGATGCGTGATTAAAATCGTGCTGGAGCCCTCGTGTAGACTGTGTGTCACACTGACTTGCTCACACTGGATTTTAGATAAGTGATGGTTGATTTCTTATATTGATGTAGTAAAACATTGAGATTACTCGGTTCCCTCGGTATTCTGGAGTCCATGGAGTACGTTGTACCATGTGATGAGACATGGAGTACACTGTACCATGCAGTCTTCAAACTTTTGTAAGTCTTCAGACTTCTAATTGACCCACGGGATGGATTGACCCACCTCCTTGAGGTATATGATATCCCGCACACCTGATCCGTGATATCTAGAATCATCGACTATGTACATATGTCCATTGCTATTATTATTGAATCCCATCCAAGTCTTCAGAATAATCAGATTGTTGAATTACTTACTGACTGATTTGTAAGTGAAATGAAAAGAAATGATTGAGCTTCTATTGATTGATGATTATCGTATTGAATGCTTCTATTTTCAGTGAATACATTTGTTTAAGAAATGATTAAGCTTCTATCGATTAATGATTATCGTATAGAATGCTTCTGGTTTCAGTAAATGCAAGTAATTTGAAAAGTGAATGCATTTGTTTTACAAGATGATAAAACATGCATTATGAGCATCGTAGATAGTATGGTTATCTACCTGCTTTAATTTATTCCTTACTAAACGTGTTGTGCTCATCCTTTTACTTTTCCCCCTCTGTAGAGCATTTCCAATAGAGTGTGTTAGCTGCGTCCGTCCTGCGATCCTTTACTCACAGGTATTCAGCAGCATCAAGGTATGCACACATATGTACTTTTTTATATCAAATAATAGTGTACAATGATGTAGTCACATTATATGGGGGATGTATATGTAAGGTAATGTAAACGACTTTCTAATTATGCAATGGTAACTTTATGAGCTTCTGCGATGTTAGTGCCTAGGACGAAAGCATTGCCTAATATGCATATATATAATATATGAAACTGAGTGATGGATATTGACTCACAGCCCAACAAGTGAAGTAAGGTAAATTCGCCAAAACGTTTGTGGTGATTTTTGGAAAGACGGGTCCCGACACAACCACCATTTTAGCACATCTTAGTCCGTCTTTAATTTCCAAAAATTTCAAATTTCATAATAAATCCTTAAAATCAATATGTGTAACTTTTACATGTAAGCCCCGATTTTATCGTAAAAACAAAGGGAATAAATAAAAAAAAATTTCGAATGCATTTAAAAAATACAAAGGATTGAAATGGAATTTCTGAACACGTTGAAGGGCAAAATGATCAAAAGACCAAAAGTCGGTATAAATTCGACAAGAAAATTTAATTAAAAATAATGGATTTGAGAAATCCTGATCAATAACGAAGAAATAATTAAATTTCGGGTTAAATTGATCAAGATATGAATTTATTGGAATTAACCAAAATTTTCACTCGGGACAATATCTCAAAATACGGAGAAAATACATCGAAAAATGGTTAAAATATAATAAATAAATTAAATTAATTAATTTGAATAAAATATAAATTTTTTAGGATATTTTGGGATTTTTAGAATATTTTAATGATTAAAAAATATTAAAATAAATTATAAATATAAATATATAGAAAAAAAAAGAGGAAACTGAATTTGAAAAAAAAAAGAAAAAAACAAGAAAAACGAAAAATGAAAAACGAAAAACGAAAACGAAAAGGAAAGAAAAACGTGAAGAAGCCGAACCCAAGGAAGAGGAGACTATCGGCGACCATCTGGCGACCTAACGGCCAGGTGAAGGGCCGGTGAAGAAACCCAGCGACCTCGCGACCCTCCTGCCATCGGAACTCGCCCCACCGTCGTCAAAGAACACCAGATCGGCGAGTTGAAGCCACGAGGGAGAGAGGGTCAATTCGACAGCCACCGGCTTGATTTGGCCCCGATCGAGGCTAGTCGAAGGTTGCCCGGCCAAATATGCACCGAATGGAGCCAAAATCGAGCCGAGAATCGGTCGAAAATGTCGTGAACGACGACAGGGAATCCTGAACCGATACGGACTAGTTCAGCAAGAAGTGAACCGGGCTGAACCGACCAGTCTGAACTGGGTTGAATCGGACCGAGCTGTTCAGCCAAGAAAGAGAGGAAAAAGGGAGAAAAAGAGAAAAAGGAAAAAAGGGAAAGATTTTCGGGGATACACTAGACTTCGGGTAAGTCGATACGAGGTCAAAAGTGATCGATTTGAATTTCGAGAAATTTATTTAAATTATATTTGATCGAAAATTAACCCGAAATTAAATATAAAATTGTGCAGTTCAATGATAAATCGTATACGTGAGACGATCGAACTTTTATTTACACACCATCGCATAATCTCGGGTAAGTAAAGCTCATTTACGACAACAATATGATTATTATGCAATTGAAATTTATTTCTACAGATTTCGAATTAATTTCTGCATAAAAATAAATTATATTCGTATTTTTGAATTAATTGTCGTAAATGATAAACGGTTTATCCAAAGAGTTTGGAACGAAGCCCAATAGGTATTGATAGCCCAATAGACCCGAAGAAAGGATTTAATAAGTGAAAACGGGCTGGAAATGAGTCGAGGCCCATTAAGATGCAATTGGGCCCAATAAAGTAAAACGGGCCCAGTGTTTTAGATTCGATCAGTATAAGTGAAATACTAATAAACATATTAGAACTAATCCAAATACGTGGTTATATGCAGCTCCGTAGACTTGGTTGGAGCGAATTTGGATTGAGAGACCTGGTATCATCGAGGCGGGATAAACTTGCGCGTGATTCCAGGTAAGGAAATTTTGTAAGCGCATAGAGATATCTGCACATATTTTTTGGGATTATTTACGTTACGCAGAATTTCCTAAGGTATCTAGAAATAGAATAATATTTTTTACGAAAATCGATGTATATGTAAAAAATTACGATTTTACCCCTAGTTTGGAAAATTTCAAAAAGGGTAGTAAGGCTATGAAATTGTATGATTTTCAAATTTTTAATATTCCTATGATTATATTGATTTAATTTAAGCAAATTATGGATAGGCTGGCTGTTTATTTCATGTTTTTACATGAAAGGGCACGAATTAGGTGTCAGTTGTGATTTTTGAATTATTTTAGTGAAATTGAGCAGCCTATCATGTTTTTCTATGAGTTTTAAAGCGTACGTGGATTTGACTTGGTTTTATGCATCCGTACTAGAGCATTTCTCGTACGTGAATTTAAATTGGATTTATAATTATTTTTAAGTCGTATTGGACTGTTGCTCGTACGCAGATTTCATTGATTTTTATGAAACCGTGCTGGAGCTTCTCTCGTACGAGGGTTTTTATGATATCAAGAATATGCATGGAGCCTTGCTGGAGTTTCGCTCGGACAAGAATTTTATGACATGCATATGACCGTGCTGGAGCCTCCTGTAGACTGTGTGTCCTAGTGAGAAGATATGCTCGCACGTGTAGATTGAGACATGGGTTGGTTATCGACATGGTTTGAAGTGGGATAAGACTTATGGAAGGCATCCCCAGACTATGATATTGGGTTCATGGAGTACGTTGTACTGTGTATGTCACACGGACTATGTTGTACCATGTAGTCATGACTATTGTATTCACGTTACTCGATATTCTGGTGAATAAGATTTGACCATACTCCCATTACAGTTGTGATGCCCCGCACACAAGGATCCATGTAGCATGGGATCACAGGGGCATAATCCTCGATTGTTTCCATATAGTAACCTGCATGTCTCACATGATATATAATTGATTGGTCTTGTTAGACCAGGGTAGACCCGAGGGAGGGTCGAGCCCCAATTTGTGACGATTTTCATGAAATGTGCTATTAAATACAAATTGATGGGTTTTTATGAGGATATTAATGATTTTAAAAATGTGTTGAATCCCTTTGGGATTGCTTTGATGAGTTTTACTGTATCGAGCATGAGAGGTTTTACATGAGAGGTTTTTCATGTTTTACATGCCGATTCATGTTTTACGATATATTATATACTCATACATGGCATGGTTTTAATTTCCTCATGCTCGAGATATAAATGTTTTACATGTCATGCCTTTACCAGCATGTAGATAGTGTAGTTATCCACCTGCTTGCATTATTGCCTTACTGAGCAAGTTGCGCTCACCCTTACATTTTCCACCCTACAGGGTACATTCAGTAGAAAAGAGCGACAATAGTCTTGCATTTCGGTTATCCGCTGCTTCCTATCAAGACCAGGTATACACATTCGTATAGTTTTGTATCTGAACATATAAAGGCATAGTACTGTACATGGATGTAATATTAGGGATGTATTTATTTAAAATAAATTGATATGTAAATGAAATATGGAAAATAAATGTTAAGGTAAGTAACATGACAGGAGGGACTAACATCGACTCATAGCCCAACTGTTAGTAGTGAAACTGTTCACGACGGGTAAGGAAATAAAAAAGTAAGGAAATATTTGTAGGGGTTTTTAGGAAAAATGGGTCGTGACAAGAGGTGGTATCAGAGCAGGGTTGGCCTGATATGAGTCGGTGTTATTGGTTAAGTAAATTTACATCCCCATGTACTGTGCATTGTTTAGATACAATTGTGTCTATCAAGGTGGAAGTGCAGCTAAGAATTTAGTTTCAAATGCAAGAATATAGTTTTTATAACTGATAGCCGCTATGGTAGAGGGGCGAGTACACATGCTCGAGGCCGTAGAGATAGGCCTGAGAGTCGAATAAGTCATCACATGAGACTCAAGATGAAAGTGAGGTGGAGGCTGATGTTGAGCATACTCCACAAGGTCCCATAAAGAGACCAAATAGTATTGAGACACGCTCCAAGAGGATGGAGTGGAGTGTAGAAAATATTTTGGAGTTGTTTACTCAATCTATGCAGGTAGTTGAGGATAGGTAGGGTAAAGCCTAAACAGATGCCTCAGACTATAGAGATTTTCACACCCCTCCGGTATTTAGCGAAGTAAAGAAACCAATAGTTACTGAGGACTGGGTGAATGAGATAGCGAAGTTGTATAGATTCTTTTGGTGTTTGTTGACTGAGAAAGTGACTTTTAAATTCGTTTAGGTTGGAGGGCGAGTCAGAGTGTTGGTGGAAGTCCACTCGACCCATCTGAAGAGTTAGACGTCCATAGTCGACATGAGAAATATTTCTGGAGGTATTCCAGTGATAGAATATCCCAGACATTGCTTAAAGGAAATTACAGGTAAAATTTCTTACACTGACCTAGAGGCACTGGTTGATTGACGAGTATGAAACTCAATTTATATATCTGCCCAGGTATTACCCCAACACTATGGCCAGTAAGAGTCGGAAAGCCCAAAAGTTCATGGAATGGCTCAAATTGTCGATTAGAGTCTGATTTGCCCCGTCAGATATCACTACCTATGCCGAGGCAGTGCACAGACTACAGTTGTGTGAATAAGATCATGAGTTTCATGTCTCTGAGATTGGGAAAGGTAGTAAGGGCCGAAATAAAGACAAAAGAGAATAGAGAATGACAGAGATGTCAGAGCGGGAAAGAGACCAGTTGGTAAGAGATTAGAGTTGATGAGTCACGAGGTAAGATGATTGGTAAGGCCCCAGTGTATCCAATTTCAATACTTTTGAGGGGTATTGTGATTGGAGGACCCCGACCTACTCTGTAGTAGTTTAAGCAGTGTAACAGAGTAACAGTGTAAGCAGCGTAGCAGTGTAAGCAGCGTAGGATATGTGGTAGATACCACGGAAGTAGGGCCTACACCTACACTTTATTGACTAAAATAGGCGTTAAGTGTGGTAAGACAGGCCAATTATTTAATGATTGTACTCACAAAATGAGTAATGACAGAGTTTGTTATAAGTGATATACGAAAGGAGATAAACTTTGAGATGTGATAGATCCCGAATACAAGATATATTAGAATAAGAGGTGTATGCAAGGTAAGAATATCTCTGATATGTGAAATAAATTAGATTAAGCGATATGTAGTAGATATGAATTGCGACCAAGGATAAGGGGTGGATATATCCATAACCAGTCCATGTGGTCAAGTCTGAGGGTTAATAAAGGTATTTCAAAATACCTCCCCGCCTGAAGACTTGACAGCATCTAAAAGTATACACATAACCTATAAATTGAAATCGACTGTCGTAATATATATATTTAAAATTAGGGTACCTTTACTGGTACGATAAAGAAATATAGAATTTGATTAATCAGGAAAGTTTAAAAATTAAAATTTTATAAAAGCCGTTAATATAAGAAAAAGGAAATGACGCGTGTTAGTATCTTAGACGGAAGCGATTTCGAAATGACATTATACGTTTATGCGTACATAGGTCAAGGATATGGGTGGTTGAAATATTTAGTGGAACTCAACTACGATGAGGTATTTAAACTTTACCTGGACTGATTTGTTATCATCTTTATTGATGATATTTTGGGTGTATTTAAAGTCCAGGGAAAATCATAAGCAACAATTGAAAATTCTTTTTACAGAAGAATTGTTGAGAGTTTTTCGAAATGGACTGCTCAGTTAACACGTTTAACTTAGAAAAAGTTATATTTGAATTGGATGATAGTCGTGACAGGAGTTTTGGTGTACTGAAGTATGAACTGACCACCGCATTTATTCTCACCATACCCAACAGATTAAGAGGTTTCTCAGGGTATATGGATGTCTTGAAACCAAGATTGGGCTGTGTGTTGAAGCAAAATGAGATGATAGTCACTATGGATCCAGACAGTTCAAAGACCATGAAAAGACTATCCGGCCCATGATTTAAAGTTGGTAGCCGTAGTAATACACTGAAGGTATGACACTACTATGTATACGGTGAGAAATTTCAGGTATGCACTGATCATAAAAGTCTCAAGTATCTGTTTTCACAAAAAGAAATGAATATGAAATAACAAAGAGGGTTTGAGCTTTTGAGGGATTATGATTGTGAAAATTGTACCACCCAGGAAAGGCTAATGTGATGACTAATGCCTTGAGCAGAAAGAGCCTCGGGATGGTATTACATATGATGGTCAGGGAGCGTGAGCTACTAGAGCAGTTGTAAGCCTCAGTAGTGATGTGATACCCCTCTGATGATGAAAATGATTGTGTGACAGCTAGCCTGAGATTAGAACCGGATTTGAGTGACCGGATTTGACAGGCTTAGCGTGATGATCGGCATGGTGTCGATAGTGTGGGTTATATTCAGATGGGTACAGTGACAGAGTTCACAAAGAGTGATGATGGCTTACAGAGGTTCAAAGACAGTATAAGTGCTCCCCAAGACCATAATGATGAGATAGTTATTGTCAGAAGTTCACTCTTCGGGATATACAGTGCATCCGAGAAGTAATAAATACATCGAAATCTTAGAAAAGGGTATTGGTGGTCAGATATGAAAAGAGACATTGTTGAGATTGTGGAAAAGTGTCTCGTATGTCAGCAGATTAAGGTAGAGTAAAAGAAGTTGTAGCGTTATTGCAGTTTCTACCTATATTGACACAGAAATGGGAGCAAGTTACCATGAATTTCGTGATGGGTTATAGAGGGCCCGGATGAATCATGAGGCTATCTGGGTGATAGTCGATAGATTAACTAAGTCTACCTACCTTCTAGTTAGGGAATCCTCAGATACTCTGAGTGTGTAGGTGGATTTATGTGTAAGGAAGATTGTGGAACACCAAGTATTGTTCCAGTGAGCATGGTATCAGATAGGGATTTTCGCTTCACTTCCCACTTCTGGGAACGTTTTCAGGAAGCTTTAGGAACCCGATTGAGTGTTAGTACAGCTTTTCGTCCTTAGACAGATGGTCAGTCAGAGAGGAATATACAGGTTCTAGAGGATATGATGAGAGCGTGTGGGTGATCAGTTATTACTAATAGAATTCGTCAATAGTGACAGTTATCACATGACTATCGGGATGACTTTATATGAGACATGGTATGGCTTCCGTGGTATCTACCACACATCCTACACTGCTCTGTAGCAGGTTGGGTTCCTCCAATCACAATACACCTCAAAAGTGCTAAAATTAGATACATTGGGGCCTTACCAATCATCTTACCCCATGACTCATCAACTCTAATCTTTTACCAAACTACCTTTTTCCCGTTCTGACATCTCTGTCATTCTCTATTCTCTTCTGTCTCTATTTCAGCCCTTACTACCTTTCCCAATCTCAGAGGTGTGCAACTCATGATCTTATTCACACTACTGTAGTCTACGGACTGCCTCGGCATAGGTAGTGATATCAAACGGGGCCAATCAGACTCTAAATAATGGTCTGAGCCCTTCTATGAACTTTCGGACATTTCGACTCTCACTGTTCATAGTGTCAGGGTTATACCTGCAAAGGGATATAAATTGAGTTTCATATTCGTCAATCAACCAGTTCCTCTAGGTCAGAGTAAGGAACTTTATCTGTAATTTTCTTTGAACAGTGTCCGGGATATTCTGTCACCGGAATACATCTAGAATTATTTTTCATGTTAGCTTTAGATGTCTAACTCTTAAGATGAGTCAAGCGAACTTCCACCAATGCTCCAACTCGCCCTCAAATCCCATGCATACTTGAGTAAATAGCTCCCAAAATATTCTCTACACTCCGCTTCAACCTCGTGAAACGTGTCTCAATACTGTCTGATCTCTCTGTTGGACTTTGTGGGGCATACTCAACATCAGCCTCCATTTCAATCTCATCTTGAGTCTCATGTGGCGACTCAGTACGACTCTCAGGCCAACCTCTATGGCCCCGAGCTCATGTACTCGCCCCTCTACTATAGCAGCTATCAGTTAATGAGTATATATTCTTGCATTTAAGACCAAATTCTTAGTTGCAATTTCATCTCGATATACAAATTGTATCTAAACAATACACAGTACATGGGGATGTAAACTTTCGTAACCACTGATACCGACTCATATCAGGCCAACTTAGCTCTGATACCAAAAACTGTCACGACCCAAAAATCAAAGTAAATTTTTTCTTTCATATTTAATTCTTACCTTCCTCTTATCATGACCATCCTACCAACAGTTGGGCTATGATTCAGTGTTAGTCCCCTCACACTACTTACCATTCCATTTCCATGTTACATTTACGCATTAGGATTTTTCTATCCTTTGCCTTTAACAAATACATTCACAATTGGATTTACTTAACCTTACATCCCTGACATCATATACGTTTACAGTACTGTGCATTTACATATTTAGATACAAAACTATACAAATGTGTATACCTGTCTCTCAATGGGACAAAGCGGATTCCAAGAATGCAAGTCCTCAGCCGCTCACTAATTACTGCGAGTGCTCTGAAAAAAGGGGATAATAAGGGGGTGAACAAACCACGCGCTCAGTAAGGCAATCATGCAAGTAAGTAGATAGCTCCACTATCTACATGCTCATAATGCCATGCCCTTAAATCCATTTCTTTTCATTTAAAATCTCATGTACAAAATCATGCATACATCAATGCCATAGCTTATAAAAACTATTCGTGCATATAGAAATCATGCAACTCATGCATCAATGGCATTTTATGTAAAATCATAATTCGCATGAAGTAAACCAAGATCATCATGTCATGTAAAACAAATCATGAGAGACAATTCTTTTCATGAATTGTAATTAAAGCAGGGAAAACTCCTCATGCTATTGCATTTAAATCACTTCATTAAAGCTTAGTATAAAATAACCTCTCCGGGTCAATCATCTCATAAATCAACCTCAAACTCATTAAAAATTTCGTTATAAAACTTCTATTATAAAATCGCCCTTCTTTTAGGGTCACATGTCATAAAATCCTCTGAAAAATCTATCATCATAGAAAAAAAACACATCATAGTAAAAATCACAAAATTGGGGGCCTGACCCCTCCCTCGGGTCTACCTTGGTCTATCGAGACCAAAAGTTATATCATGTGAGACATGTAGTTGACTATATCAGTAACATCGAGGACTATGGCCATATCCTAGTGATCCCTGGCTACACGGTACCTAGTGTGTGGGGTATCACACTTGAAACGGGAGGTAGGTCAGTTCTGCCCCCAGAACAACATAAAAATACCAGGATTGTGAGGGCAAGGCTTACAACCTCGTGGCTAATGCCACTCCACTCTAACAATCCCCACAGTACATCATACTTCGCGTGACATACACGGTACAATATATTTCATGAACCCAAATAATAGTCAGGGGGTGCCTCAGTATGCACATGTGGACATATCATCTCACTCTGACACATAATCTACAGGAGGCTCCAACATGGCTATATGCATGTCATATAAATCCCTATGCGAGCAAAGCTCCAGTACGGCTCCATGCATATTCATGATATCTGAAAACCTCATGCGAGTGAAGCTCCAACACGTTTTTATAAAAATCAGTAAAATTTGCATACGAGCAGCACTCCAGTATGACTTGAAAAGAGTGATAAATTCATATAAAACATAAATCATTCAAAACTTCGTGCGAGCAATGCTCTAGCACGAATAAATACTCAAGTAAATCAAAACTTCGTGCGAGCAACACTCCAACACGATTTCATGCATAAATGAATCAAATCTCGTGCAAGTTACACTCCAGCACGGCTTTTATGTAATTAAATCGATTAAATCATGTACGAGCAAGGCTCCAGTACGGCTTTTATGCAATTATCATATCAAAACAAGATACGAGCTAAGCTCCAGCACCTCTCATGCATGTAAAATCATTAAAACTAGTGCGAGCAATCACTCTAGCACCTTTTTATGCATATCAAGTCAAAACAAGGTGCGAGCTAGCCTCCAGCACCTCTCATGCATCTCACAATAGTAAAAATCAGTGTGAGCAACCGCTCTAGAACATTTCATGCATATGATGTCACACAAATCAGTGCAAGTAACCGTTTCAGCACCTTTTATGCACACTCACAAACTCAGATACAGTGCGAGGAAATGCTCCAGTACCATCTGTTTCCATATAAACTTGATAGTTGGCCCATTTTCCAAAGAAACTTCATTTATATCTGAATAACACTGACGTAGCGTTATCTTGTGAAATTTATATAAATACTGGCTAATCTACCAATTTGCTTTGCTAAATTTTCACGAAAATCTTTCAAATCATGCATGTCATGCTTTCACCATCCTTAGGTGAATTTTCCCTCAGTAGGGGTAAAATAATCTTTTACCTATCTCGAGTCCTTAAAATTTTTAATCCATTTCTAGGACCTTTATACATTTTCAGTGTATACAAAAACTATTAAAAATACGTGTAGCTACCTCTAGGTACTCACAAAATTCCCTTACCTCATTTTTCTGTATAGTCTAACCTTTCCACTGATATCTCGTCACACAGTCCGATTTGCTCCCAATCCAATCTTTAAAATTGTGTATAAATATTCATCAGGTCAAATACAATATAATTAATTGTATTTCATATTTTTTGGGCTTAATTTAAATCATTGAGCCCATTTACCCATATTGGGCCTGATTGTACCATAATGGACCTTAACTGGCCTTAAGCCTATTTTTCATTTACTATTCACATCATCGAGGCCTATTGGGCTCTTTGGGCCCATCAGTATTTATTGGGCCTTGTTCTAAACTCTTGGATAGCTCAATTAATTATTTACGACAATTTATTTTAAATTCTAGAATTTAATTCATTTTATACGAAATTAATCCGTAATTTATGCGGTAAATTTCTAACACGCATAACTATGCAAATTGTCATAAATAAAGGTTACTTACCCGAGGTTCCATGATAGTACACAAATCGAGGTTGACTCGAGCTCTCGTTTGACTCCAATTGTCGAGCTATACAATTACATATTTTTCTGGGTAAATTTTCAGTCGAATCTTAATCAAATTAAATATTTCAAAATTTAAATCAGTCAATTTCGATCGCTTACCGACTTACCCGTAGCTCGATTGCATTACCAAATTTTTTTTCCAATTTTTTCTCTTTTTCTTTTTCCCATTTTCTCTTTCTTTTTCTTTTATTTCTTTTCTTTTTGGCTAAACCAGTCCGGTTCGGTTCAGCATACCTGCACTACACTGAACCGATCCGTACCGGTTCAGGCTCATCTTCGTCGTTTCGACACCGTACGGTCGGTTCTCTGATTTTTTGGTGCAGTTCGGCGCCCCATCACAAGGGGAACCTTCGACTGGCCTCGGGTTGGGTCGAAACGGCGCCGATAGCCGTCGATCCCATCTTCTCTCTCGCGGTCTCTCCTCTGTCGATCTCCTCTTTTTGACGACATCGGCACGCATCGCGGCTGCTGATGGGTCTCCCGGTGTCGGGCTCCTCTCGACGGTCGTCGCCTACCCCCTGTCTCGCCGGTGGCTCGCCGGTGAGGGAAACCGATTCCCTCGGTTTCAGCTTCTTCAAGCTTCGTTTTCTTTCTTTCGCGTTTTCGCGAATTCTGCCTCTTTTTATTAGTAGTAGTAGTAGTAGTAGTAGTAGTAGTAGTAGTAGTAGTAGTAGTAGTAGTAGTAGTAGTATTATTATTATTATTATTATTATTATTATTATTATTATTATTATTATTATTATTATTTTATTATTTTATTCATTTAATCAATAAATAAATTTATTTGTCTTATTTCGTCTTTCCGGTATATTTTTCCAATATTTTCGGGATAATTTATCGATGTGAAATTTCTGTTTATTCCAATAAATTCATATCTTGATCGTTTGGACTCGAAATTTAATTATTTCTTCGTTGTTGATCAAGATTTCTTAAATCCATATTTATAATGAAATTTTCTTGTCAAATTAATACCGAATTTCAGTCTTTTGACAGTTTTACCCTTCAACGTGTTTGGGACCAAGCCAATCCAACTTCCCTTCACGAACACTCACTCATTTTGTGTTTTAAATCCTTATCTCCAATCCAAATGGTCTGATTCCCATTCATTTAATCTGTGGTCATTTCAATCCTTCATTTGATCTTTAAAACCATTCGAAAATTTTTATTCATTCCATTTGCATTTTTCATTCATGTACAACTCTTCTTATGATTCAATTTACATAATACCATGTTTACATCATGTGAATCTTAAGGAAATACGATAAAAATCGGGTCTTACAGTTATAGAGAGAGGGTTTTGCTATTTGTGGTGAATTTTGACGTGTTTTGAGAAAGTGATAAATCCTGAGGGATGTTTTGTGATGAGTTTCCATTTTTATGATAAGTTGTAAATAATGATGAGCATGAGAAGTTTTACATGATGATATTTCCATGTTTTACATGCCTATTCACACGTTTTCAGTACATGATATATGTACATACATATGGCATAGTTTTACTATTTCCTCATGCTCTGAATATAAATGATTAATGCCATGACATTATAAGCATGTAGATAGTGTAGTTATCTACCATGCCTGCATTATTGCCTTACTGAACGTGTGGTTGCTCATCCCTCTATTTGTACCCCTCTACAGAGCGTGCACAGTAGCCTAGTGAAGGACTGAGGGATTATTTTTAGATATCTGCTACTCTTCATCGCCCAGAGGTATACAAACAAGAATTCTTTTTGTATCTAAACATGTGATAGCACAGTAATCATTTTGCAATGTAATATAAAGGATGTAAATGTTAGTAAATATGTCATGTATAAGTACATGACTTAACTTTTAAATGTATGGAATTGTTTTTGATTATTTGGAAGATGTATGGAAATGGTGATTATTACTGACTCATAGCCTAACTGTATTTGTGAGGGTTGTTCACGACTGGGTGAGTTAACGGTTAAAGCGAAAAAAATTTATAGTGATTTTTAGACGAAATGGATAAAAAGGGTTGTGACACAGTGTGCCTCTAGTCTGCACCTATAATGGAAAGAAGAAAGGGGTGAGCTTTCGGAAGCTCAGTAAGCAAACCACACAAGTACCAAGGAATTAACTTACATGATACTAAATTTCTAATGCATTTCTAATTTATTTCCATTCTTTCTTATCACTTATCCGAACTTATCACATTTTGAAACATGTCTTGTTCCACAACATACTTTACAATTGAAACTTATCGAAATGTCATACTTCTCTTAGGTTTATGGACTAGGGTATGTTCTAGATGCTGTCAAGTTTTTCAGGCATGGAGGTTTTTCGAAATACCTTAGTTTGCCATTAAACCTGACCACTCGGACTGAACATAGCCATAGAGATTTAAAATTCTAACATAGTCAAATGCATCAAACCAAACTTTATTAACATCCTCATTCATTCTTCAAACACAGCCATTTTCAAATTTGTATCATTCATCAAAAGTATTCATATACTGAAAACAATTGTATTTCAAAAACATCTCTTTTTCATACATCACTCATATTCGAAACTTGTCATACTTTAAACTTATCTTATTTTGAACATCATCTGTATCGAAAACATTTACTTTGTTTGCAATTGGTCTTACATCTGAAACATATTCATATTCCAAATATAACCCTTATATTCGAAACATCTTTCATATTCCAAACTCTCTTCGCTTCTCAAAACATAGTTCTTATGCCAAAACATCTATCGAAATTCGAAACATATCTCATACTGTCAGACCCGGATTTTTTGTAGCTTATTTCCTTATTATTCCTATGTGTATGAACACTATGTAATTATGGTTGAATCATAAGAAGAGTATTTACTAGATTTAAAGTGTTAATGAAATGAATTAACACGCAAAAGCTACATAAAATGCCTAATGTGGATGATGAGTATCACAGGCTAAACCGAGTCATTTTAAATCATTCTGACTGAAAATAAGAACTTAAAATAAGAGAGCGTAGAGAGCTCATGAAGGAAAGTCAGCTTGATTTAGACCCGAACATACAAAACGAGAATAAAAGCTAAAAAGGGTAAAATGGACCTTTTCGGCGAGAAAAGGAGTTTCGGGTGAAATTATCCACCGGGAACGGTTGGAATATAAAGACGAGAGTGTAAGACATGATATATAACACTTTCGAAAATTTAAGAAAAAGTCAACTTAGTCAATGGTTAAGGAAAAAGTCAACTATAGTTAAAAAAGTGGACTTTTACCATAGTTGACTAATCAAGGTTTGAAATTAACCTAAGTGTGGAGAAAAATTTGGGGAAAAATATTCTTGGCCAGAATACAAGATAATCATCCCCGGAAGTAAAGAAAATTTATTCGAAAGGATTCCGAAATAAATTTAATGGTTAAAAACGTAATGGGCCTAAGGTGAAAATTTTAAAGCCCATTAAGGTATACTAAACGTATATCGAAATTCTAAGGTCCTTTAGGCCGAATTGTTGGACCAATTGATCGGCCAAATTTTGAGACAATAAAAGGCCCGAGGTATAGTAAAAATTTCAGCCCGAAAGCCCATTAGGAAAGCCCAAACCGAGAAGCCCAATTGGAAAAGCCCATGAGATAAATATCTAACTATAGTTAAAGTTAACTATGACTCATAAGGTGACTCATAAGGTGACTCATGGTTCAGATTTGGAAAGTCAAGCATAGTGGCTGAAAAGTAAGGCTTAATGGCTAAGTAAGTGGCTTATAAATGCAGCCACACCTTGGTCATCTTCATCACACAATTCCGGCTAGAGAAGAACACCATTGAAACCATAACCATTCAAGCTTTCTCTCACTAGAAATCACTAGGAATTAGTCATATTTGGAACTTTCATTCTTCATGGAAGTTGTTCCAAATTGAAAGGAGATTAACATATGTTGGAATTGGCTATCAAGGAGCCATAGAGTGAAAACCGAGAGCCTCCAAAGATTCGGCCAAAAGGAGAACACTATAATTGGTATATTTTCTAATTTCCAATTTCATATATGTTAATGTATGAATGATTTCAAGTATGTTGATATATGTTTTAAGCATTGAAACATATTAAATCACCATGAAGAGGGTTAGGCCGAGAGTGATGAATGGGATATTGAAATATGTCAATTTGATTTTAAGACATAAATGGATTAGTACACATGTATTAATGTTAATGGTATAATTAGAATTAATCAAATTGATTAATTAATACATGTAAATTGTTGGCAACCAAGGTGTTTGATAAAATGCCTAAATGAACTATAGGATGATTGGTAATGTTGCCTACCAAGTGTTTGTGAAAATGCCTAAGTGAAAATGGCTAGGAAATAGGCATGTATGGCATGCCATGGTGGAAACCGAGAATGGCTAAGCTCTCGGCCAAGGCATGTGGCCGAGAGGCCCAATGGGCCAAGCCCAATATTTTTAGGCCCAATAGGGTGTAATGGGCCTAAGACAAGCCCAATAAGAGTTGGTGGGCCCCACAAGCCCAATAGGCCCAACAAAAGTGAATAGTAAAATGAAAATGGACTTAAGGCCTAGTTAAGCCCATTAAGGATTTTTAAGGCCCATTAAGGGAAATTAAACTGTATTAATGTGTAATACAGTAGGAAAATGATAATTAACCTGAGGAATGGTTATTTACAGCTCCGGAGTTTACATTGAGAGTTGATCGGACTGCGGGATTTAGCAGCACCGAGGAAGTGAGGTCACGAGACGTGATCCGAGGTAAGGGACTTTTGCGAGTAGTTGAGATACCTGCACGTATTTTCAACTGCTTCTGCATTCACTTAAAAACTCTGAGGGTCAGAGAAAGTGAATAGTAATTATTACGACCCGATAGTGGCAAATTACGATTTTGTCCCTAGTTAGTAAAAAAAAGTCAACTTTTGTGAGAAGTTGCAAAAAGCATGGAAAATACTATTGTGAGTGTTTAAATGCTATTAGCATGAAAATAAATAGATGGGCTAATGATTTTAAGGTTGATATGACTTAAGCACACTTTTAGTGCTGATTTTACTATTTTGTAAACAATCCTTTTTTAAATAGCCATCTATCATATTATGTGAGAATGAATCGTGCTAGAGCACAGCTCGCACTGGGATTCATGTGTTTTTCCACATAATATTAGTGCTGGATTTGATACGCACTAGATTTTCATGACATGCATGATAGAGTACTGGAGTTTTACTCGTACTCAGCTTTGAATGATATATGCATGACAGAGTGCTAGAGCGTGGCTCGTACTCGATTCTTCATGGTTTATACATGACATAGTACTGGGAGCGATTGCTCGTACTTGATTTTGATATTGTGCATAGCATAGTACTGGGAGCTATTGCTCGTACTTGATTTGATACATAAACTATGCATTGACCTAGTTGCTGGAGGTTTACTCGCACTAGAGTTGAGTTTTATGATGTGAAACAGTGTTGAGCGGAGTGACGACTGTGAGTCGCACTCAAGACGCACACTGTATGTGATATGTAATACATGTTGAAACCCATGCCTGATTCCTGGTGTGACTGTGTGTCATAGCTAGAGAGGATATCCGCATGAGGTTGATATAGACGTGGTATACTTATTTCCATGGTTTCGAGGGCTAAAGACCCTGGCTATGAGGATTTCCATGGTTTCGAGGGCTAAAGACCCTGGCTATGAGGATTTACATGGTTTCGAGGGCTAAAGACCCTGGCTGTGAGGGTCCACGGGTGTACTTTGTACCGTGCCCGGGGCACGAGGTGTACGCTGTACCGTGTGTTACGTAGCTGGCGGTTGACATTGGACTGACCATCCTCCCGTTACAGCAGTGATTGCCGCACACCGAGTACTGTGTCGCATGGGATCACTTTTCGGATATGATCATAATCCAGGATACTATTTGTATTTACCACAGAGTCTCACATGATATATCACATTCATTGACTGATTTAAACTGCGGACAGACCTGAGGGATGGGTCGGACTCCGATTTGTGTTGTGAATCATTTGATGCCATATTTATATGTGATTTAAATATACATGGCATGATTTACATAAAGGCATGATTTATATATAAATGCATTGTGTTGCACTACATGCCTACTTTTGAGAAATAAAGCATGATTTCTGTACATGGGATTTATTCTGTACAAGTATATATATTATATTTCAAGACATGCTTTTAAAGTGAGTTAAGGAAATAATGTTTCCAAGGCATAGCACTATTTTGAGTAGATAGTGTGGTTATCTACTTGCTTGCCTGATTTCCTTACTGAGCGTGTTATGCTCACCCCCCTTTCTTTACATCTCTCTACAGAGCGTCAGTAGATCGAGAATTATCGTGGGAGAGTGTCCCAGAGTCCACTGCTAGTTCCTATCGATTCATCAGGTATACTTATTATGTACAGTTGTGTATCTAAACATAGAAACAGCACAGTGATGTATACGTTATATATTATGGGGAATGCAATCGTATTAGATTTTATAAAATCTTACATGTATAATAAGAACAACTACAGTCAGAATTAATATATTGACATGTATGTATGAAAATGGATATTATGGTAAGTGAAGACTCTGACATCGAATCACAGCCTAACCAGTGAAGAGAGGAAAGGTAAGTTAAAAATGCGAAAAATTTATTGTGGTTTTTGGTTAAAGTCAAGGATTGAAACTGGGGTCCTGACACATACTATCTATTACTAACGATTATAATCTGTTAATCGGGATACTACAGACTACTACAATCCTCTAGTTGAGACTTCATTCCTGACATTTATCATCCTCGTTACTAAGGTATAACATATTTATATCATATCGTTACGATATGTTATGGGAACCATACTCATGTTCATAAAAACATTTTCAAAAATATAATTTCATACTTCAAAACATGTTTCACGTTACAAAGAAAGCTTTTAAAGAAATCTTGACAATCTTTAAAGCATGCGAAAAATCAGGGTTAGCATGCCTTCGTGCTTACATAAATCATTTTGCTTAAACTTATTTTTAAATAAAACATTCATACATACATACTTCTGAAATTCATTTTACATACGTACTTACTTACTTTTAAGTAAAACATGCTTACATACATGCTTACTTTATCAAACTTACTTACTTATTGACTTTGAAATACATCATACTTACATACATATATACTTCCATCCTTTCTTTCATACTCAAAACATTCATACATTAAAACATGGAGACTATGCCCTGCCCGTATAGCTATCATGCAACATACGTCTTCCTCAAAAAAAGGCATCCTCTGAAGAGGTAACATCATACCCCTGGCCATGGGGGGCTGTAGACTGGATCAGGGTCGTACAGCAAATATGCGTAGTATCTGAATAAACTTCACACTAGCACATAGCTAGGGCACGGGCACCAGTGGCACTCACCGTGCGAGAGACATACATGCATGTTGCGCGGCACAAGATACTACAAAAACATATACCATGGGTAGCAAAGGCTACCATCACAAAGGTGAAGAGAAGCACTACACAGGTTCCACGTATCAGGCACTATAAGTGGCAGAGCTGGAACACCACAAGTAGTAGGCATGATATGCACACTGCATATGCTAATAGGGTAACCTTCTCGTCTCAGGAAAATCTTATTTGCTCTCATACTTACTTAAAATCATTTTGAAATCATTTTCAAATTATTTGTCCAAAAGCTTACAAAAATTGTGTTTTAGAAAACTCACATATACATAAACCTCATCTCATAAACTTTCATTTTCACGCAGCAAATTACATTTTCAACATATTTTACAAAAGCCACAATTCGTAGGTAACCAAACATGGGTTACCTGTCAATTTGAAATTCGTGCTAATCATGGTGTGGATAAAAGCAGAGTTAGCTCAAATCTAAAACACAGAGACATATGTCTCACATATTCTCAAAACATATTGTAAGTGAGATTTTAAAGCTTCTTTAGTGCTAATATAAATAAATGCAAACTTTTTAAATCTCACAAAATCATAATATACATTAAGATGCAAATTGTAATGTAAAACAAGGTTCACATAAGAACATATCCTTTTTGATAATCTTATCATCGATATTTCCACATACTTGTAATAGTTAGGATCCTTGAACATCATTTGTTTTTACTCTAGGACCCGAAAATCAATACGATGCTTTCTTACATCAACAAAAACTAATTTATACCCTAAGATGCTACCTTGCATCCCAAGGATCACTTATCCATCACTTATACCAATTACAACTAGTCCTTGAAACATTCTTCAATTTATGTTTTAGGACTCATTTCATTCCACATGATGCTGTCACGCATCTATGGAATTAGCTTGTACTTCATGGTGCTACTTCACACCTAAATGAACACTGATTGATTTTATATTCTTATCAATATTCCAATCACATATTCTTTCACACTTATAATTCTCAACCATTATCTAATTTCTGTTCGAGAACTCAAATTTACTTCATATAATGTTGCCTTACAACTACGGATTTAACTTAGAATTTTCTACGTTCAGAATTATCCCATATGATACTTCCTTCCATCCTAAAAGGGAACTACTAACCCGATATCTCGTTCACAAAATTTGATAATTCGATCTTACGAATATAAACGGCGTCCGCAATTATATTTCGATAAGGTCTTTCTCGTTGTAGCTATCAGTGAGCAGAAATTACCCCGTGACTAAGGTATTATCTTTGACTACAAATTCAAAGGTCTATATATACTCTATCGGAATTAGCTAAACTAAAACGTCCGTGAACGAAGAACATCCAACAATCATGTTTCCAAAATTCATATCACGATTGAGACGAAAAACAGTTGATGTTTAAATCTGAAATACTGAGCATAAGCTAAATAAGCTATATGCTCCATTTAGTCCAAAACTCAACTAAATGAGATTATAAAGACAAAATCTGTAGAATCTTCTAAATTTTCCACGAAATGCCAGGTAATGATTTTAATGTTTGAAAATCATCGTGAGTTTCAAAAACAAGTCAAAATGGCCTAAAATTGTATTTTCGATAGTCCAAAGGTTCCAACTCGAGATACCGATAATTTAAAATTGTTAAATTTTTACAATACGATTGGGTATCATTTGCTCATTACCCAGCCTGCAAAGCAGAAAGTAATTTGTATTCCCAATCCAGTTGATTTATCACTTGACATCTTTCAAATCGATTAAACGATTCACATATGTCTTCGAGAAGTTTAAATAATTATTTACGATAGCAATTGTTTAATTCCAAAGCATAACGCAATTTATACGAAATTAATTCGTAACTTATACGATTAAAGCTAACCAGTATAATAAAACAGGTCATAGCAAGTGGGGTTCACTTACCTGAAATTTCGTGCTGGCATGTAAATCGAGGCTGAATTTTGAACTCTCGTTCGTCACCTATTTTCATGCTACACATTTATATAATTAAACCGGGTCAATTCATTCAATTATAAATTTAAATAAATTTTCAAAAATTGAAACGGTCAAACCCGATCGCTTACCGGCTTATCGTTAAACTCGAAGCATCATCGAATTTTTCTTTTTTTTTCTTCTTTTTTTTGGCCGTATCGGTTCGGACCGGTTCAGCCCATCCTCTTTACCTAAACCGCTCCAAACCGATTTAGCATCATTTCTGTGACGCCCCGGAAGCGCAAAAAACAGGGTAAATTTAAAACTTTTTCATATCCATTCACAATAAATGGTGCATTCCTGTTCAGTGTCATGCATCACCATACATAAATATATAAATCATAAATTCACATCTCAGGATCTCATCATCTTATGAATAAGTATTATACCATTTACATCTCTCAATTTCGAGTTAATTATCCTAATACATCCTATACATCATAGTACATCAAGTGTCTGTAAATACAACATAAGTTTGGGTACAAGAAATGTAAATTATACCTCAACAATATATGTAGCCTGGAGCTCAAGTCCTCCATTAGCTACTACTCCGTAGGAACACTCTCTTTACTTGAAAAAATCTGGGGGGGGGGGATAAAATAGGGTGAGCTTCTAAAACGCTCAGTAAAGGGGTAAGGGACTCATTAAAAAAATAATGATTTGCACAGTATAATCAATTTATCTCGTAGTTGAAACTTAATTAAAACGTAGCATGAACTCATTAAAACATCATTCTCAACTCATTTCTCTGAAATCATGCAAAAATATAAGTGTGCATAACTTAGTACAAATCACAGTCACAAGCATGGGGAAATTAGAATGCGATAAAGGCTTTTCTCTTTAAAACATGATAAAAATCACCTCAATAGAATGCACGTGGCACAGCCACAAAACACAACTCAAGTGTATAAAAAGGAAACTAGGAAATAAAACTCATCATCATACATCATAATAAATCTCCTCTGGGTGCGCATCCCATACATCCTCAAAAGAGGGAAATGTCGACAATATGGTCGTGTACAAGGTATATTAGACTTACGCGTTACCAAAACAAGGCCTGGCCTTACATGCTACCAAAGCAATGCCTCTCCTCATGCACACTATCGATCTTACATGCTACCAAAGCAAGGCCACCCAGCATTACCAAAATGGGGGTCATCTCACGTTACCAAAATGGAGGCATCTCTCGTTACCAAAATGGAGGAATATCGAACTTACATGCTACCAAAGCAATGCCTCCCAACGCTACCAAAACGGGGAATAATATCGACCTTACATGCTACCAAAGCAATGCCTCCCAACGCTACGAAAGCGGGGAATAATATCGGCCTTACATTCCACCAAAGCAATGCCCGATGTGTATTCAACATGACACGAATAAGTCTCAATCATTAGCCATTATCATATAAAACATTTTGCTTTCACGTAGAACTCATAATGGTTTTTCTGTCATAAATCTCATTTAAAACATTTGTGTACCTAACACAACATGTTAAAACCAAGTTCCAACCGGCAAAACAACGCACACATTTCTCAATCTCAGTATGCCTTAACGTAGAGCCCAAATCCCTTTTCACGTTTTAAATACAAAACGGTTGTAAAACATTTTCACGCTTAGTTTATAACTCAAAAAACTTGGGCCCCAACCGACTATAAAATCGTGTGTACTACTCATTCACAACTCATAAAAACATGCTTGTTTGCTCAAATCACTTTTCATGCTACAATTAACATCAAAACACATACACAAACGAGTTTAAGTTTTTCCCTTACCTCTTTGCACCTCGTATAGTGCAAACGTTCCCCCGTATCACGGACTAGTCTTGCATTCCTCTCTGGAACTCTCGAGCTGTCCAAACGATGTAAAAACATCAATAACTCAACTCAATCGCATTATTGAACACACATTTGCTCATATTCTCATTAATACCTCAAATAACTCAATTCTCATAACTCTATCAGAATTCACATTCTCATCCACTACATCTCAGAATTCTACATTTCTCATACCATATTCTATGCTAAATTCACCATATTGTCTCAATTCCAATTTATAGCCATAATTCCTAAAATTACCACAATTGCATAATAACATCTCTACTCCAACAAAATCATAGTTTCATCAATCTGTAATCATTTCCCAACTACTTCATCATAATGCCCATGCTCACAATCACCAAAGATTACTTCAAAATCAAATATCGAGGTTTAGAAAATTACCCAAAACTTATGGAGTGATTAACTCTTGCCTCGATTCAATCCGTCCTTCGATTTCCAAGTATGTTGTTCTCCTTTTGATGAGGAACAACTTTCCTTCTTGCCACAACCTTTGATTTTGGATGAAAATGGTGTTTTGAAGGGGAGAGAAAGCTAGGGCTCGGCTGAAATGGAGGGTTGGAAGAGAGAGAAAAGATGAAATACAGGAAAACACAGGGTTCCTTTTATAGATGGAGGGTAGGAGATTGATCTGGTCCTTAATGAGATCGATCTGCATTTGAATTTAGGAACATTTTCGGGTAATTTTATACCTAGGAGATCGATCTGTCGTGGGGTGAGATCAATCTCTTAATGGCTTTATGAGATCGATCTGCTCCTTAATGAGATCGATCTTCTGTTTACAGAATGCTTCATGAGATCGATACGCTCCTTGAGGAGATCGATCTTCTCTTTACATAATGCTTCATGAGATCGATTTCTTCCTCATGAGATCGATCTCTTTATTACAAAATCATAAGGAGATTGATCCTCTTCCATTGGAGATCGATATGCTCGCTTAAATTCCTCTTTCCTGGTCACTTTGGCCTACCAGATCGATCCTCTCTTCTCTTAGATCGATCTGGCCTCATAGTTTCACACTTTGGTTAAACACTTAACATAAAATCTCCATATATAATTGTCATAGTTTACTCCATTGATTATTTCTCATTCATTACTCATTCATCACTTAGAAATTTCATTCCATACCACCTCAATATATGAGTACATCACATTTAGCTCAATCAATTACACTTCATGTTCTCATTACATAATTTAGACATGTATAAAATTCTCAGATCTCACATCCTCCCCACCTTAAAAGGAATTTGGTCCTCCAAATTTAACTCAACTCGTCAAACAGATGGGGGCACTTCTCCTTCATAAGATTCTCCAATTCCCAAGTTGCCTCTTCCATTGAGTGATGTTTCCACAAAACTTTCACTAATGGGATGCTTTTAGTCTGCAGCACTCTCTTTCCTATCAAGGATCCGGACGAGTTCCTCAGTGTAGCTTATGTCCTCTTATATGTCCATCTCTTCATACTCTATGACATGAGAAGGGTCCGAGTGATACTTCCTCAACATAAACACATGAAAGACGTTGTATATTCCAGACATCTGTAGGGGTAATGCTAACCTGTAGGCTACCTCTCCCACTCTCTCAAGGATCTCAAATGGTCCTATGTATCGAGGACTCAATTTCCCTTTCTTTCCAAATCTCATGATACCCTTACTCGGTGATATCTTTTGTCAAACTCGGATTTTTTACGTAGCTTGTTCCTTATGATTCCTATGTGTATGAACACTTTATTACATAGTTGAATCATAAGAAGAGTATTTACTAACATGCAATCAACAATTTGAGAAATTAAAAATGTATGTAAGCTATATAACAGCAAGATAAGGGTTAAGTTAATTTCTGAACGAGTGCAGGGGTAAAACGGTCAAATGACTGAAATTCAGTATAATTTCGATAAGACAATTTCATTAAAAATATGAAATTGAGGAATCTTGATCAAAATCGAGGAAAATATTTAATTTCGAGCCCAATTGATCATGATATAAATTTGTTAGAATTTATCAAAATTTTTGCCTCGAAAAATGAGCCCAAAAATAGTGGAAAAAATATACCGAAAAGGTAAAATCGAACTGATAAATTCATTTACGGATTAAATGAATTTAATATGATTTTTTGAGATATTTTTAGATATTTTTGGGATATTTTTGGAATTTTTATTATTATTTTATAATAAAATAATAATAAAAATATATTATAAAAAAAAGGAAATCTGAAAGTTAGAAATCGGGGAGAGAGAATAGAGGAAACGGAAGCAAACCGACGGAAGAAGAAGACCACTGGACGGCGAGCACCAGCCACCCCACGGCCAGGCAAGCGGCCGAAAAAGGAAGAGAAGGACCTCCACCGACGTCGGACGCCGACGAATCGAAGAGGAGAAGCCGCGGAGGAAAAGAAGAGATTCGGCGGCCACCGATAGTGATTGATCCCGATCGAGCCCAGCCGAGTGTTGCCCAGGCTAAGGCGCGCCGAACTGCGGTGGTGATGCGTCGGGAACCGACCGGAAGACGCCGGCACGGCCAAAGGATGCCTGAACCGATCGGCGGTTCAGGGGAGAAGGTTCTATGCTGAACCGGACCGGACCGGTTCAGCCAAGGAGAAAATGGGAAAAAGAGGAAAAAGAAAGAAAAAGGAAAAGGGAAATTTTCGAGATTTCACCGGACTTCAGGTAAGTCGGTACGAGGTCAAAAGTGACCGATTTGATTTCCGATGAATTTATTTAAATTACATTTAATTGGAAATTGACTCGGAGTTAAATATAATAAATTGTGCAGTTCGACGATAAATTTTGAACGGAAGCTCGATTGAACTTCGATTTGCGTACCATCGCATAATCTCGGGTAAGTAAAGCTCATTTACGTCAAATTATGTGATTTATTGCGTATTTAAGATTTATTGTACGCATTTCGGATTAAATTCTGTATTTAGTGAATTATATTCGAAATTTTGAATTAAATGTTATAAATGATATACGGTTTATCCAAAGAGCTTGGAATAAAGCCCAATTGGTATTGATAGACCCAATGAGTCGATAGACCCTGATAAACAGGCTTAATACGGATTAAGGCCCATTAAGGGAAAATGGACTGTATTAATGTGTCATACAGTAGGAAAATTATAATTAACCTAAGGAATGGTTATTTACAGCTCCAGAGTTTACATTGAAAGCTGATCGGACTGCGAGATTGAGCAGCACCGAGGAAGTGAAGTCACTTGACGTGATCCGAGGTAAGAGACTTTTGCAAGTAGATAGAGATACCTGCACGTATTTTCATCTGCTTTTACATTCACTTAATAACTCTGAGGGTCAGAGAAAGTGAATAATAATTATTGAGACCCCATAGTGGCAAATTACGATTTTGCCCCTAGTTAGTCAAAAAGTCAACTTTTGTGAAAAGTTGCAAAAAGCATGGAAACTATTATTGTGAGTTTTTAATTGCTGTTTAGCATGAAAATAAATAGATGGGCTAATGATTTTAAGGTTGATGCGACTTAAGCACACTTTGTAGTGCTGATTTTAATATTTTGTAAACAATCCCTTTTAAAGAGCCATCTATCATATTATGTGAGAATGAATCGTGCTAGAGCATAGCTCGCACTGGATTTCATATGTTTTCCACATACATTAGTGCTGGATTTTGATACGCACTAGATTTCCATGACATGCATGATAGAGTACTGGAGTTTTACTCGTACTCAGCTTTAAATGATATATGCATGACAGAGTGCTGGAGCGATTAGCTCGTACTCGAGTTTTACATGAGATACATGACAGAGTACTGGAGCGTTGCTCGTACTCGATTCTTCATGGTTTATACATGACATAGTACTGGAGCTATTGCTCATACTTGATTTGATATTGTGCATAGCATGGTACTGGAGCTATTGCTCGTACTTGATTTAATACATGAACTATGCATTGACCTAGTTGCTGGAGGTTTACTCGCACTAGAGTTGAGTTTGTGATGTGAAACAGTGTTTGAGCAGAGTGTCGACTGTGGGTCACACTCAAGACGCACACTGTATGTGATATATAGTAAATGTTAAAACCCATGCCCGAATCCTTGTGTGACTGTGTGTCACATCTTGTGAGAGGATATCCACATGAGGTTAATATAGACGTGGCATGATATTCCATGGTTACGAGGGCTAAGACCTATGGCAGGCACCCTGGCTGTGATGTAGGGTCCACGAGTGTACTTTGTACCGTGCCTGGGGCCGCGAGGAGTACGCTGTACCGTGTGTTACATATACCTGACGGCTGTAGTGGACTGACCATCCTCCCGTTGCAGTAGTGATGCCCCGCACACTGAGTACTGTGTTGCTTAGGATCACATTTCGGATATGATCATAGTCCAGGATACTATTTACATTTAACCACAGAGTCTCACATGATATATCACATTGATTGACTGATTTAAATTGCAAACAGACCTGAGGGATGGGTTGGACTCCGATTTTGTGTTGTGAATTATTTAATGCCATATTTATTGTGATTTAAATATACATGGCATGATTTACATAAAGGCATGATTTATATAAAGATGCATTGTTTTGCACTACATGCCTACATTTGAGAAAGAAAGCATGATTTTTGTACATGGGATTTAATCTGTACAAGTATATATATATTATATTTCAAGACATGATTTTGAAATGAGTTAAGGAAATAATGTTTTCAAGGCATAGCATTATTTTGAGTAGATAGTGTAGATATCTACTTGCTTGCCTGATTTCCTTACTGAGCGCGTTGTATGCTCACCCCCCTTTCTTCACATCTCTCTACAGAGCGTCAGTAGAGCGAGAGCTATCGAGGGATCGTATTCCTGAGTCCACTGCTAGTTCCTATCGATCGCCAGGTATACAAACTTTGTACAGTTGTGTATCTAAACATAGAAACAACACAGTGATGTATACGATATATATTATGGGGAATGTATTTGTATTAGATTTTATATAATCTTACATGTATGTATGATATTGGATGATGTGGTAAGTAAGGACTCTGACATCGAATCACAGCCCAACCATTGAAGAGAAGAAAGGTAAGTCAAAATGCGAAAAATTTGCAGTGATTTTTGGTTAAAGTCATAGATTGAGAAGGGGTCCTGACATCTTCAGAAACACTGCATCACCAACATCAAACTCAAGTGGCCATCTACGCACATCCGCGTAACTTTTCTGTCTACTCTGTGCAGCCTGCAATCTCTCACATATGAGTTTCACACTCTGTACAGCTTGCTCAACAAGCTCAGGAGCATTTATCTTTCTGTCAACGACTTCTTCCCAAGCTACAGGGGATCTACACCTCCTACCATATAGAGCCTCAAAAGGTGTCATTCCAATACTCGCATGATAATTGTTATTGTATACAAACTCTGCTAGGGACAGGTGATCATCCCATGATCCCTTAAAATCCATCGTACACGCCTCAACATATCTTTTAGGGTCTGAATAGTCTTCTCTGACTGACCATCTGTCTGAGGATGATAGGCGGTACTAAAACTCAATCGAGATCCCATGGATTCCTGAAATTGGGTCCAAAATCTGGAAGTAAATCAGGAATCTCTGTCAAAAGTAATCACGTAATCTAGCTATCTCGTTGACATAAAACTCAGCTAAGGCCTTCACAGTATTTATGCTCTTGAATACAAGGAAGTGGGCACTCTTTTTGAGTCTATCCACTATAACCCATATAGCGTCACAACCTCTCTGGGTGCTCGGTAAACCCATAATAAAGTCCATTGTGACATGCTCTCATTTCCATGTAGGTATAGGTAAAGGCTGTAGTAGTCATCCGGGCTTTCAATGCTCAGCTTTCACTTACTGGCATACTAAACATCTGGCCACATACTCTGCCACGTCTCACTTCATACCACTCCACCAGTACACCTTTCTCAAATCTTGGTACATCTTAGTAGTCCCTGGGTGCATGGTGTATCGCGAGTAGTGGGATTCTCTTAGTATCTGTCTCTTCAAGGTATCGTCATCCGGTACACAAATCCTTCCTCTAAATTTCAACAATCCATCCTTGCTGATTGTGAGATCCGACTGCGAAGTTTGCTCAACTTGGCTAACCATATTTATTAATCTCTGATCATTGCGCTGCCCAGCTTTAATCTGATCCATGATCTTGGGCTCTATTCGTAGACTAGCCAAAAATCCAGTCTCTACCTCTTTAACTCTAATCCGTAGTTCGACGAACTGCTTCAGTAAATCCCATTCCTTGATCATCATAGCAAATATCATACTCTTTTTGCTCAGGGCATCAGTGACTACGTTCGCCTTACCCGGATGGTATAGAATCTCGCAGTCATAATCCTTAAGGATTCCATCCATCTCCTTTGTCTCATGTTTAACTCCTTCTGATCAAAGAGATACCTCAAACTCTTGTGATCAATGAAGATCTGGAATCTTTCCCCATATAAGTAGTGTCGCCAGATCTTCAAGGCAAATACCATAGCAGCTAACTCTAAATCATGCATGGGGTAATTCCGTTCATGATCTTTTAATTGTCGCGATCCATAAGTGACCACCCTTCCATGCTGCATGAGCACACACCCCAATCCTTGATGCGAGGCATCACTATACACTGAAAATCCTTCTGATCCCTCAGGAATAGTCAACACAGGTGTTGCTGTTAATCTCCTCTTTAATTCCTGAAAGTCGAGCTCACATTGATCAGTCCATATGAATGAAGTCTCCTTGCGCGTGAGCTTGGTCAAAGGAGCGACAATCTTGGAAAATCCTTCCACAAATCTTCTGTAATACCCTGCCAAACCAAGGAAGTTTCATACCTCGGTAACTGTCTTCGGTCTTTCCCAACTAAGCACAGCCTCTACTTTACTTGGATCCACTGACACTCCTTCCTCTGAAACTATGTGACCAAGGAAAGCTATATGATCCAGCCAAAACTCACACTTACTAAGCTTTCCATATAATTGCTTCTCTCGGAGTACCTGAAGTACTAACCACAAGTGTTGTGCGTGCTCCTCATAAGACCGAAAGTACACCAGGATATCATCAATAAAGACTATCACAAATTTATCTAGATAGTCTCTGAACACTTCATTCATTAACCTCATAAAGGCTGCAGGGGTATTCTTCAATCCGAAGGGCACCATTAGAAATTCATAATAGCCATACCTTGTCTTGAAGGTCGTCTTCGAAGCATCTTCCTCTTTAATCCTCAACTGGTGATAGCCCGATCTTAAATCAATCTTAGAGAAGACTGAGGCCCCTCTCAACTGATCAAGTAGGTCATCAATCTTGGGTAATGAGTATTTATTCTTCACCGTAGCTTTATTCAATAATCGGTAGTCTACGCATAATCTGAGACTACCATCATTTTTCTTAACAAATAAAACTGGTGCTCCCCACGGTGAAACACTAGGTCTAGTAAACCCTTAATCCAATAACTCCTATAGTTGTCTCCTTAATTCCCCAAGTTTCACTAACGCCATCCTATATGGAGGTCTAGAGATAGGCTGAGTATCTGATACCAAATCAATGGTAAACTCCAGCTCTCTCTCTGGTGGTAATCCTAGCAACTCATCTAGAAAAACATCCGAAAATTCACACACCACAGGTATATCCTCAATCCTCGGATGTTCCCAATCATCATCTAAGATGAATGTTTGATAACCTTCACATGAATACTCAAATTTATTACTCTAAAAAACAACATCAAAATTTCAAACTACTTACCAAAATTCCACACATTTACTTAATATTTCAAACGTACACTGTAAGGTTTAGGTAGGGAGAAATTTACAATCTTAGTGTAGCAGTCTAAACTCACTCAATTGGTTGCCACCCAATCCATTCCCAAAATTACATCAAACCCATG
Source organism: Firmiana major (assembly GCA_033439115.1). Taxonomy (NCBI): domain Eukaryota; kingdom Viridiplantae; phylum Streptophyta; class Magnoliopsida; order Malvales; family Malvaceae; genus Firmiana; species Firmiana major. The sequence goes on from CM065909.1 coordinate 39,986,540, forward strand.
CATATTTAACATTATTAAATCTGCTAACATCACTCTATCTCTTAGCTTTATTTCACACCCTTTACAGATTAAATCAGTTCTCTAGGACTCACGCATAGGGGTATTTACTTGTAGTATATACTCTAGAGGTTCAAACTTCAAATTTAATCTACATGCAAAATACTCAGAAATAAACGAATACGTGGACCCCGAATCAATCAACACATGAGCTTTATGATTACAGACAGAGAGTATACCTCATATAGTTTCTGTTGAAATGTCTGTTGTTTCATTGTCCAGAGCAAACACACGTCCCACTGTAACGGGCTTCTTTCCTTTTTCTCCAGTAGTGGCCCGTCTCTAGGGATTCACTCTTTGAGGTTGTTGTCTGGCAGGCTCTAGAGCATGTGGTTTCTGAGGTTGAAGGAAATCTCTTAATCTGTGCCCTATGTCTCCACATCTGAAACATCCACGGATCAACCCAGTACAACTTCCCTCATACAATCGACCACAATCTCTACAAACCCTTATCTCAAGCCTGACATCTCGAGGGGTCTCTCTAATGATGGGATAAGCTCTAGGTCTCTCAAACCTGCCCTTCTGTACCTCGGTCCTTCCTCTTCTGAAGGAATCTCTCTGAATCTCTGCCTGGGACATCGCTGGCCTCTTGCCCCTGTCCCTGGTCAATACTCTGAACTCATTTTGGGATTGTACAATCTCAATTCCCCTCTCAATCTCTTGTGCTCGTCTCAGAGCATCTCCAAACTCAATAATACATAGCCCTATTAATCGATCTTTGATGATGGGCTTCAATCCATACATAAATCTCTCTATGCGGAGCTCTTAATTCTTGAAGGTCTTTGGATCATATCTCAATAGAGCAGTAAATCATCTCTCATAATCGCCCACAGACATATCGCCCTGTACTATATTCAAAAATTCTGTTTACTTCCCTCTCTGAGCAGCTCGTGGTACAAATTGGGCTCCAAAAGTCGCCTGAAATTCTTCCCAACTAATCACATCCTGGTTGGACATCAGAATACCCTGGGTAGTACCCCACTAATCTCGAGCTCTCCCTTTCAACATATAGGCACCCATACTGACCCTCTCAGCATTAGTGCATCCCAAATAGTCAAATATGACTCTTAACTCAGTTAGCCACTCCTCAGCCTCTACAAGATCCTTTTTCCCTCTGAATACGGGTGGATTCATCTTCAAAAAGTCCTTCAATCGGACCATACTTCTATCATCAGGCTGAGTGACGGGAGACATTGGGTCCATCTGTACTGGGGGCACGAGAGGTCCTTGTGGTGGTGTAGGAGTAGTACCCGAGGCATTAACTCCAAAATGTTGCGCGAATAGCATTGCCATTTGCTCAAATCCCTGCCGTACATCTGTCTCAATTCAGTTAAATCGAGAGTTAGGACTCTCAGGTTGTGGGGCAGGCGGCGGAGGTGGCTCTGCCTGCATCCTCGAACGACCTCGTCATCCACTTATTTTTAATCTCAATAAGTTTCCTGCGCATACAGATCGAATTTGATTGAAATCTCAATCCTCAGTTTTAGTTCATGACCAAACCTATACAGACACTTGAGATGTATTCTATTTCACTTGACCGACACTGATAGTACTAAACACCCTAAGCTCTGATACCAAGAAAACTCTGTGACGCCCAAAAGCGCGAAAAACGAGGTAAATTTAAAAATTTTTCACAACCATTCACAATAAAGGGTGCATTCCTGTGCAGTGTCATGCAACATCATACATAAATACATAAATCATAAATTCACACCTCAGGATCTCATCATCTCATGAATAAGTATTATACCATTTACATCTCTCAATTTCGAGTTAATTATCCTAATACATCCCATACATCATAGTACATCAAGTGTTTGTAAATACAACATAAGTCTGGGTACATGAAATGTAAATTATACCTCAACAATATACGTAGCCTAGAGCTCAAGTCCTCCACTAGCCACTACTCCGTACGTCGCAGGGAAACTCTCTTTACTTGAAGAAATCTGAGGGGGGGAGATAAAATAGGGTGAGCTTCTAAATCGCTGAGTAAGGGGGTAAGGGACACGTTAATAAAATAATGATTTGTACAGCACAATCATTTTATCTCGTAGTTGAAACTCAATTAAAATGTAGTATGAACTCATTAAAACATCATTCTCAACTCATTTCTCTGAAATCATGTAAAAATATAAGTGTACATAACTTAGTACAAATCACAGTCACAAGCATGAGGAAATTAAAATGCAATAATGGCTTTTCTCCTTAAAACGTGATAAAAATCACCTCAATAGAATGCACGTGGCACAGCCACAAAACACAACTCATGTGTATAAAAAGGAGACTAGGCAATAAAACTCATCATGGCACACCATAATAAATCTCCTCTGGGTGCACATCCGAGGCATCTTCAAAAGAGGGAAATTTCGACAATATGGTCGTGTACATGGTATATTGGACTTACGCGTTACCAAAATAAGGTCTGGCCTTACATGCTACCAAAGCAATGCCTCTCCTCATGCACACTATCGATCTTACATGCTACCAAAGCAAGGCCACCCAGCGTTACCAAAACAGGGGTCATCCCAGGTTACCAAAACGGAGGCATCTCTCGTTACCAAAACAGAGGAATATCGAATTTACATGCTACCAAAGCAATGCCTCCCAATGCTACCAAAGCGGGGAATAATATCAGCCTTACATGCTACTAAAGCAATGCCTCCCAAAGTTACCAAAGCGGGGAATAATATCGTTCTTACATGCTACCAAAGCAATGTCTGATGTGTATTCAACATGACACGCCTAAGTCTCAATCATTAGCCATTATCATATAAAATGTTTTGCCTTCACATAGAACTCATAATGGTTTTTCTCTCATAAATATCATTTAAAACATTTGTGTACCCAACACAAAACATGTTAAAATCGAATTACAACCGGTAAAACCACGCACACATTTCTCAATCTCAGTACGCCTTAACGTAGAGCCCAAATCTCTTTTCACGTTTTAAATACAAAATGGTTGTAAAACATTTTCACGCTTAGTTTATATCTCACAAAAGTTAGGCCCCAACCGGCTATAAAATCGTGTGCTCTACTCATTCACAACTCATAAAAACATACTTGTTTACTCAAATCACTTTTCATGCTACAATTAACATCAAAACACAGACACAAACGAGTTTAATTTTTTCCCTTACCTCTTTATACCTCATATAGTGTAATTGTTCCCCTATATCACGGACTAGTCTCGTATTCCTCTCTAAAATTCTCGAGGTGTCCAAACGATGTAAAAACATCAATAACTCAACTTAATCGCACTATTGAGCACAAATTTGCTGATATTCTCATTAACACCTCAAATAACTCAATTCTCACAACTCTGTCAGAATTCACATTCTCATCCACTACATCTCAGAATTCTACATATCTCATACCATATTCTATGCTAAATTCATCATATTGTCTCAATTCCAATTTATAGCCATAACTCCTAAAATTACCACAATTACATAATAACATCTCTACTCCAACAAAATCATAGTTTCATCAATCCCTAATCATTTCCCAACTATTTCACCACAATGCCCATGCTCACAATCACCAAAGATTACTTCAAAATCAAAGATCGAGGTTTAGAAAATTACCCAAAACTTGTGGAGTGCTTAACTCTTGCCTCGATTCAATTCGTCCTTCGATTTTCAAGTATGTTGTTCTCCTTTTAATGAGGAATAACTTTTCTTCTTGCCATAACCTTTGATTTTGGATGAAAATGGGTGTTTTAGAGGGGAGAGAAAGCTAGGGCTCGGCTGAAATGGGGGCTTGGAAGAGAGAGAAAAGATGGAATGCATGAAAACATAGGGGTCCTTTTATAAACGAAAGGTAGGAGATCGATCTGGACCTTAATGAGATCGATCTGCATTTGAATTTGGGAACGTTTTGGGGTAATTTTATGCCTATGAGATCGATCTGTCGTGGGGTGAGATCGATCTCTTAATTGCTTTATGAGATCGATCTGCTCCTTAATGAGATAGATCTTCTGTTTACAGAATCCTTCATGAGATCGATCTGCTCCTTGAGGAGATCAATCTTCTCCTTACAGAATGCTTCATGAGATCTATTTCTTCCTCATGAGATCGATCTCTTTATTACAGAATCATAAGGAGATCGATCCTCTTCCATTGGAGATCGATCTGCTCACTTAAATTCCTCTTTCCTTGTCACTTTGGCCTACCAGATTGATCCTCTCTTCTCCTAGATCGATCTTGCTTCGTAATTTCACACTTTGGTTAAACACTTAACATAAAATCTCCATATGTAATTGCCATAATTTACTCCATTAATTACTTCTCTTTCATTACTCATTCATCACTTAGAAATTTAATTCCATACCACCTCAATATATGAGTACATCACATTTAGCTCAATCAATTACACTCCATGTTCTCATTACATAATTTAGACATGTATAAAATTCTCAGATCTCACAATTTCCCTCCGATCTGGCCCCGTGATGTGTGGGTTTAGCAGGGTTACACCGAGGATAGCCGAAAAGTGATCAGTTTAACCATTTTTATCCCCGACGTTATTGCTCGTTCTTTGTCTCGTCGATCTCCGCCTCTACGCATCGTCGACAGTTACCGTTTCTTCCTCTTGGCTGACCGACGCTGACTCTCTTTCTCTCTCTGGTTGACCCTTTCTCTTTTCTTCTCTCCTTTCCCCCTCCTTCTTTTTCCTTCCCTCTTCGTCGTTCTCGGTTTCGTGCTCTCCTCTGTTACAACAGATGAGAGAAATGAAGGGGTCGAGCCTCTTCCCCCGACTCATTTCCTTCTTTTATATATATATAATATTTTAATATAATATAAAATATCTAGATATTATATAATATATTATTACATTATATTATGTATATATATAAATATCTACATGTATATATCTTATTTATTTAATTTATTTCTATATATGTTTTTTATTTAATATTTATATAGACCCTCATTTTTTTCCCTCTGGGAATATTGTCCCATAAATTTGAAATAAATTCTAGAAATGGAAAAAATTTCAGGTTATCACATCCCACCCCTCTTAAAAAAATTTGGTCCCCCGAATTTCTTCCAATCTAAATGGGTTAGTTAAACTTATATCGAATACTTTTTAGGGAGAATGATGTCATCTGAGTACTTTTACTCCCTCAATTCTTTTAAAAAATTTACAATATCGAAATCAATTTAACTATTGTGGGGGTGATGAAATGACAATACTAATGTCAATCTTTCTCAGGACTGCTTATACGTCCTTACCTCACTGTCCGATTCACTATTTTCATACGGATAACATTACATGCATTAGAATAGTATCATTAAATTACAGCTCAAAATCAGACAGATACAGTGCATGAGATGTGATTAACTCTTTAAACCTTTCTTGAGTGACTCAACAAGACAAACTTGCTCTTATACCACCAAATCTGTAATGACCCGAAACTGCTTATTTTAAGTAATTTATTGTGGAAGTTTGAAAATTTTGGGCTAAATTTTTTCAATTTTTCTTTCCATACATGTTTGTCATGTGGGTACAGTCGTAACTATTTCTAGGTCTCAAATTACCTAGTTTATTTTAAGGTTATAAACCTAAGGTCCCAATCTAACTTCTTATTAGCTTTTGTAATTATTCCTTAATTTAATACACATCCCAACACATGCACTGAAAGGTAACTATCTGAAAATTAAATTAGTATAAACAAATATACCACTATAAGCTGCGAGATCTTAAAGCGCTTACTTCAAAGCCGATACTGAGAATGATATCAGTGTGCCTCTAAACTGTACCTGTGATAGAAAGAAGAAAGGGGTGAGCTTTAGGAAGCTCAGTAAACAAACCACACAAGTATCGAGGAATTAACTTACATAATACTGAATTTCTAATGCATTTTTAATTTATTTCCATTCTATCATTCTTTCTTATCACTTATCCGAACTTATCACATTCTGAAACATGTCTTGTTCTAAAACATACTTTACAATTGAAACTTATAGAAATGCCATGTTTCTCATGGGTTTATTGTGAGACCCCATATGTGTATAACTTTGTACATATGTAAATGGAAGTGTAACGTGGATGACTTTGGATCAAGTAATTATGAATTCATAAGTATGGTGATGTACTTGTAATGTGAAGTATAAGTGATGTAAAGTCCATAAATTCAATGTACACACTTGCAATAAGAGTTTGTGATGTACGTACAAGTTTCACTATGTATGACTATGAAGAAATGGACATTGGTATGTGATGAATGTGAGTGGAATGAAAAATGAGTAGTGTGGTAAAATGGAATGAAGTTCCAGGAGTTGCATAAACCTTTGGACTTCCATTTAGTTTTGTATTGTATACCTTTGGTTATACAAAGAATGCACACAAGTTTTATTGTGTATAAAGTATGAATGGATGTCATTTTCAAGTCTTAAAGGTAGTTGGATAAGAAAATGACTATGGCAGCAAATTAAGGAGAATTGGTATGAGTTTCTGTAGAAAATTGCAGCAAAATCTGGAAAATATGAAGGTCAGATCGATCTCATAGGATGAGAGATTGATCTGAAAGAGCCAAAATGCTCTTATTCGGGCAATGGAACAAGGCAGATCGATCTCCAATGGAGACAGATCGATCTGATAAACATTCTGTAATGAAGATATCGATCCCCAATGCAAGCAAATCGATTTTCTTAGCTCTCGGGATGAAGCAGATCGATCTCCTCCCTAGCCAGATCGATCTCCTTAACTTTCTGCCTGAGATAAATCGATCCCAAGCCCTCGACTGATCGATCTCCTACCTTCAAATGTCATGAAAAAGAGGGATTTTAAGAGGACTAGATCGATCTTCACCCAAGGTGGATCGATCTCATCAAGCTAAATCAATAAATAGGAGCAGTTGGATGCAGATTTTGAGAAACAACCTCACTCTACCATTTTTAACCAGAAAACCTAGTTTTCTCCCTCTAAATCTGCCTATTTTCAAGAAGATTTGAGGGAGAGCTATTAGAAATAAAGTTGTTCACATCAAGAAGAACAACAATGTAGCTTGGAGGCATTTTCCCATTTGTTTGATTTAGGGAACAAGGAGTGCTATCATTTAGAGTGAGAAGGAAATCCAAAGAGGTGAGTTCTAAAACATCAACTCAAGTACATTTGTTAAGTTATTGATTTTGGAGTTGATAGGTGTGCTTATTAATGGTAGAAACTATTTAGAATGCAATGGAATGATTATAACCTAGAAATGGGTTAGTGTGAGAAAATGAAATGTAGTGGAATAAATGATGAATATGATGTCTTGAGATGATGATGGTGTTGTGGGCATGATTTTAAGATGATATTATAGAATGAATGGTGAGACTTACACAAAAAGGGGTAAAAGGGGTATTTAAGACATTAGGTAAAATGCATAGTTGAATGAGAGTTAGCAACACTAACTCAAGCGTTTGATGAATGAATTTCAACTTCTAAGGATACGCCGGAGCAAGTTGAGCCAAAAGCGCGAGAAGCGTAAGGGAAGAGAATCTCACCCGAGTAAATCGAGGTAAGGGAATTGTGTGGACTCTTAGAGATATCTATACGCTATTTGGGCACTTAAATGTTTTGCTAGAATGCATATGATACTAGGAAATGAAATTGGGTGATTAAAGGGCAAAGAGTTGGGTTTTGAGAAATGTGCATGAAAACTAAAGCATGATGCTTTGAAAACCTTGTTTTGTTACTTTTTAGCAAGTGATTGGTAGGTTGGCTAACATTTGAAATGATTTGATTTGATTGATAACCATGTTTTGCTAAAAATTGAGCCACCTACATGGATTTCGTGAGACTGAAAGCGTGCTAGAGTATGACTCACACGAGATTTGATGTGTTTGTACACACATGAGTGCTGGAGCTTAGCTCGCACTAGTTTTTTACATGGATTTTCATGATGATGTGCTGGAGCGTAGCTTGCACAGATTTTATACGAGTTTTGACATGGTGCTAGAGCGTAGCTCGTATTAGATGTCCACCATACTTGTTGTCGAGCTTGAGATTCCTCGTACGTGGTTTTATGACATGATTGAAAGCCATTCTAGGAGCTTCGGGTAGACTGGGTGTCGCACCGATTAAATAGGCTCATACGTGCATTCTGAGATGTGGCGTGATATGATGTGTTGATATGGGTCCACAGAGTATGTTGTACAGTGCAGGTAGCATGGAGTACGTTGTACCGAGTTGAGATTGTGATATACCATCTTCGGACGATGTTTAGATCTGCTATGGACCGACGGGCTGGACGTGACCTACCTCCCGTGTGGAAGTAGATAGTGGTGATACCCTGCATACTTGATCAGTGTAGCATGGGATCACAGGATATGGCCATAGTCCTAGAGGAGATTTCCTTTATTATATTGCCTATCTCACATGTCTTGTTTTATGAATAAATCCATGTTTAAAATGTTTTGTGGGTCAGGATAGTCTGAGGGAGAGGCTGAGTCCTTATCAGTGTTGATGTTATTGAGATGAAATAGCATGATTTGCTTGAGAAAGTATGATTAATGGCTTTAAAGTGCACTTACGCATGATGGTTTTCCATGCCTTATTTGTGAAATATGCATGATGGTTTTCCATGCCTTGAAATTGATTGGTACACTGAGTTTAAATAGCATGACTTGCTTTACATGCCATTAACACAAGCATGAACTAATGCTTTAAGATATGAATGAGAAGTTGCATGGTTTTGAGCATGGCATCACGATCACTTAGATAGTGCAGTATCAACATGTTCGCGTGATTGCCTTACTGAGTGTGTTGTTTGCTCACCCCCTCTTATTTTCCCCACTCTACAGAGCATTGAATATAGATTAAGGGCGACTGGAGGTCTCCCCTTTTGATATCCACTGCATCCCATCACGTAAGGTATACACACTGATGAAATTTTGTATCTAAACTTTCTATAGCACAATAGCATTTTGTATGTAACTATTAGGGATATAAAGCAGTGTAAACACATGTAAACAGCAACTCTGATTTATTTATACAAGTGATTACTTCTAAATTAAAATGAAAGTTTAATTGTTATGGTTGGATGAGGTAGACATTGACACACAGCTCAACTGTTGATATGGTAGCTATTAACGATCAAGGTATGGTAAGAATGAATAATAAATAATGTATGAAAAAGCGAAAATTTTGTGACGATTTTTGGTAAGTTGATGGTCGTGACAAAAGTTGGTATCAAAGCTGAGTTGGTTTGACGTGTGTCGTGTCTAAAATACATAATAAGTTGAAAAAATTACATCCCCATGTTGCTGTGCTTGTTTAGATACAAATGGTGTGTGTGTTGATGGGTTGACTAAGAAATTAATGTGAATGTAGGGATCTTGGCATAATGCCTAATACCAGTCGCAGCGGAGGGGCGAGAACGAAAGTTAGAGGCCGTAGAGATAGGCCTGGGGGTAGTGTTGAGCCCGAAACACACGAGACTCAAGAAGAGATTGAGGTGGAGGTTAAGGTTGAGCATGCTCCACAAAGTCCAGAGGAGAGACCCGAGAGTACTGAGGCACATTTCACGAGGATTAAGTGGAGCATAGAGATGATCTTGGAGTTAGTCACTTAGACGTTGCATGGAGTTGGGGGCAAACGGAGTCTCGCTACACAGGGTGATGCCGAGCAGGCGGAAGCTCCTGAGGCATGAGTCCGGCCAGCCCAGAGACCTCAGATGATAGATACACCTACAGCTCCACCTGCACAGGATATGCCTATGCTTGTTGCTATACCACAGGGTAGTAGAGGCTGGGGTTATAGATGCGATTTGGATAGACTGCGGCAGTTTCAGAAGTTTAGACCACCGTCTTTCAGTGGAGTTAAGGACCCAGTAGCTGCAGAGGATTGGATAAACGAAATTGAGAAGTTAGATGGGTTCTTCGAGTGCTCTACTACCAAGATGGTAGCTGCTATCCTAAATGGAACACTACTGCAAGTGCACAGGTCAATTTTCGAGTATAGAGTAAATATGAGTATCGTCCCACAGAGAACTGTGTCTACCGCTAATCACTGTAATCAACAACCTTAAGCTTTATCTAGAAAATCAATGAATGTTGGTTAAAATCCTATTTAACTATTCTAACTGTTAACTACAAAACAAATTTCTTAAAGCAAATCACAATCATCACGAATTAAAATATCAGTAGCAAAATATTCGTAGAAACCGATTTCACCTAACTAGGGTTCATGCAACTCCTTTGATCAATTGTTCTTTTGATTTCAAATTGTTTATAGTCGAAACTATTTCCTGTTTATCTCTCTCGAGTTTTAAACAGTCATACCCAATTTACCTAATCCTAACCTCTAGATTCAAAATCAAATAATAGGGTTCATTAAGCAATAGTAATTCGTTTCTTTATGGCTAATAGGAATTGTCAACCTCTCGATCCAACAATGTCCTATGTTAATTTACCATTGTACATATAAACAATCCCCTCTCTCGAGTGCCAGATTCTTATACTAATTCATCTAATTGGTGGCTAATCAACTAGAGCATTAAGAACAAGTAGATTAAATAAACACAATTGAAATCATCCAACCAACATCACAGAGTAATTGCAATATGCCCAAAGTTGGTTACATCGATTCTAGGAAAAAGAAGTTTAGTTCCTAGACATCATAATAAACATCCAAGAAATCAAATCTAACATCCCAAGAACAAATATGGTGAAAAAGGTGAAAAATATCAATTTTCAATGAAGCTAAATTAATCTCCAAGTCTTGAGCAGCAGCCTCTTTCAAAATTCTGATAAAAAGACTATTTATAAGGTTTTCGAATACTAAAATGCGAAAGGCCACATGGCAAAACAGTGTTGCCTTAATCAGACTGCTATGTTGCGGCAATGGTATTAATTCCTCAAATCTACTCTGCACTGTCCAGTTTCTTCTATTACTGCAGCAAAAGTCACGATCAGCACCCTGTAACTTCAATTCTTCACAAAATCATCAGAACCAGCTCCAAAAGCCTTGACTTCTCCAAAATATTCTTTTTTCTACACAAGTACACAAAACACATAAAACATACCTAATATTACAAAGAACAAATCAAATAACTAAGTAAAAAGGGTCCTAAACATATATAAAATTCAATGCTAACAAATACCCCCAAACTTAGAAATTTGCTTGTCCTCAAGCAAAGACATACTAGACACAAAACAAATAAAGACTATTAACCATACTCAACTCACATGCTTGTTATACTAAATTGGGATTTTGTTCAAGAATTCACAAGGTTCTCAACTTAAGATAAATTTCATATTTATATTGTTCAAGCCAACCAAAACAAACCAATCACCCTTCACTCTTCACTTTTCACTTGTGTGTGTGTGTACAATCATTTACTCAAATTCATGCACTCAAGTGTTAATGCAAAACCTAAATAAGAATTAAACACAAGACTTCATATGCTTGAATTAGCTACTACTCTCCACTAATAGAGACTCATGCATAACCAAGAATCAAAAGGACTTTTCAAGGGTTGTAACGTAAGGCTCGGGTTTAGGTGGGATAAAGGATATAACATGAAGTTCAATCCACCTAAAGTACTATAATCATCCTTGGACTTAATTTGTTTTGAGCTCATGAATCACTACCCAACTTCATTCATTCTCGAGTTTGATTTCTTCTTTTTTTCTTTAACAAACCACCCCTATTTTCTTTTGAGCCCATCCCCCAATTTCAAAATAAATTATTAATAGCACTTCAAGTAAGGGACCAAAAGAAAAGGATAATCAAACAATTAGTCCATGGCTTGTAATATGGTTAGATAACAATAAAATGGAAAAATTAGGCTCAAAAGGTTTTCCAAAGGATTAATATAATTGGGTAGGCTTGAAAGACTCAATCTCAAAACAAAAATGGCCTAGATCATTTTCCTAATTATGCATGGTCTATCAATTTCGCCTCAAGTAGTAAATAATCAAGTTCTAGAGTCTTTTTGGTATCACAAATCAACACAATAAGTACATGGACTGAATATGATTGGTGCATAAATTTAAGTGAAAAGATTTAAGTGAAGCTTTCTATCCACATGCCAATACTCGAACAATAAAATCATCCATTTAATCAAAAGTTGATACTTTCTTGCAATATCCATCTTCGGCCACAATTTAGAAAACTAACCTTTAAAACCGAGTATAATTGTCACACAAACATACAAACAATAAACAAATAACAACTACTAAAAATATTTAAACAGGCATACAAAGCATAGCACACAAAGCACAAACATAACTCCCCCAAACTTAATACTTTCATTATCCTTAATGAAAAGATAGGAAAAAGTGTCAAAGAGGACTTCCCTGGGAGTAGTCTAGCTGTCATCATCTTCCTCGGAGCAAACCTCAGCATCAGCATCCTCGGGTGCATCTTCTTCCATCTCAATATCAGCTGCATCCCCTTGCTGTAGCATACACCATTATGGTGGTAAGGGAAATTCCACCTCTCCTTGACGACCCCTCAGATTGAGGTATTGTACCAATGACCGATTGTAAGTAGCAGCATACTTAAAGAAAGTCTGGTAATCTCGGTCATTATTTCTCACCTCCATCTGCAACTCTTTAATCTCATGAAGTAAAGTCTCAATGGAACCTGGAGTGGTGGAAGGTTAAGCTGATGGACCAGCAGAAGTGTCAACAAAAGGTGGAGGTGGTGGTGCAACAGGAGTAGCAGCTTCTCGCTGAATCAAAGGCACTCTCAGATTTTTGAAAGTGATAGGAGATTTCCTTGTCAATCTCAGTTCAAGTTCAGTTCAATACACTCCATACTTCTTATAGAGTCCACAAACTAAGGAAGGGTGAGGTAAACCCCTTCTATTCTCTCTACGTATGAACTCTTGCATGGATCGAAAAATAATAGCTCCAAAATCAACAATCTTTCCTGTCAGAATACAATAAAGTAGAGCTGCTCTGTCCACATCGACACTACTTTTATGGGTGGTAGGCATGATTCTAGAATAGATAAAATCATACCATACATGAAGACCTCATTGAAATCGGTTGGACTGGAATGACATGGATTCAGCTTTCGACCTCTTTTGCCAATGGGTGTATGGGACTGTCAATTCGTCAATGACACGAACTAGCTCATCATAATCAATGTGCAGTGTTGCTACATAACTGGTGTACCCATCTTGCACCCCTGACGAAAGGTCCAGATACAAATTAATGGCATTCACATTGTAGGGAACAAGAACACCCCTAACTTCTGAAGTAGAATGAGTGCTCTCTATGGCATTTGCATAAAATTCACGAACCACATCAAAGATAGCATCTTCTAGTTGTCCTACTAATTTCAACAAACCGAAATCCCTCAGATAGTTAGAATACATAGTCCAGCCACCAATGTCAGGCCTAAAACTCCTCTCAATAATCATGTTTTTACCCATGATTTTCTTAAAATTTTTTGCTGCCTGACCCTTCACAAACCGAGAGGGATCATAATCTGTTATTACGGGCTCTTCCCTTTGTGGAGATGGGGCCGAACTATCAGTGGCCTGACTAGAACTCTCCAAGGTTCGTCTAGCTCAGGTCTTAGGTGCCATTATCCACTAATTAGCTCACAAATCAACAAGTACAATTTTCAACAAGACCAAATTGGACTAACACACAAAACAAACCTAAAAATCTCTTCACAAACCAAATCACTCCAACAAAGATCAAACAAACTAAAAAAGGCTTCAAAAATCCAAATTGTAAGAGCCAATAAAAATGCCTCCAGAGGATCAAAAACTACTGTAGAAAGAAGAAAAATACCCGAAATTGAAACCACGTAGGATTGATTAGGACCACTTCACATCTTTAGCACCTAAACAACCCAACAATAAAACACTTTGTTCCATCCCCCAAGGCTTTCGGGTCCACCAAGAGATTTAACCACCAAAATTCATTGGAGAAGCTACCAAATCAGCACAAAACAACAATATTGGAAGAGAAAAAAATAACGGTGGTGGGGTTTGTCTTTGTACTGTCAAGAGAGCAAAGAAAGAAAGATGAAAGAACAAGAAACAAAGAGAGTCTGAGAGTGAGAGGTTCGGCCGCTCCTTGCAATTTGTGTGGGTAGGTGATAATTCTATTTTTTATAGAATTATTTGTGCTTAAATTCCTAATTATTTACTTAAATCCCCTTATTAATTCATTAATAATCCCCTTATTTAATTAAAATTCCTTATTGTGCAGATGAATTAAATCCAGATGAAATTTAGTCGTTTTAGATGAAATTGGGCTGAAAATGGGCTAAAAGAGACTGGACCACTTCTAATTTGCAGACCGAGTCAACAGTCGTTTGGACACGCATGATGCCAGGTGTCGATATTTTATTTACTCTGAAACGATAAGATCAACAGACACCGAGCGATATTCTGGAAGGCACACGCTAGGTCACATCGCACAACTAATTGGATAAAAAGACTGATGACGTGGAAATATCTACTCTGCAGCAAATCAAAGGAAGACAAGTGGCCAAACAATGCCAACTCATCTAGGATGACAATTTACCATTGTACCCCTATGATTTGTGTATAAATAGAGCATGGTGGCAATTGAAAAAGGAAGTAATTTTTAGGAGTAGAGGTTAAGGTAATTTTTAGGAGTAGGAGTAGTGTAGGTTAGGGTAGAATAGTTTTTTAGAATTAAACTTTCCCTGTTCTTTTCTTTTTTTTCCGTTAGCATTTTCCTAAATTGTTTTTACTAATCATTTTTCATGTTCTTCAATTTACAACTTGTTAAATTTATTTTTCAATGAAAGCTCATTCTCATTTTCATGATCTCGTTTGTTTTCCTTAAGGATTGTTATGTTTCCTTAGTTTTATTTTCATAGTTTATTGTCTAGCAAATGCATTCTCGGTTTCATACTTTGTTCTTGTTTGAAGCAATCTTTTTATATTTTTTTCTAAGCTCTCTGTTTGATCATCTTTGGTGTAATCGGGTTGTATGAGTTATTCATTCAATCTTCTCCCCTTTGATTCTGATGCCTTGATGTGTGAGGTTGCAAAGCATTTACACACATCATGAGCAAAATGGAGTCTCGGCTGGAGAAGGAAGTGATGCCACCCGAGGATGATGATCAAGAATTCCCTATTTTCTGCATTTGTTCATGTTTCTGCATATAGTTCATCTATTGCATTTCACTCTTCTCGGTTTGTTTGTATTTGCTTATCTTTGTATGTTTATTTCCTTCTTTTCTTGTGCTTGTTGTTGAGCAGTGGCCATTCGAGGCAGTAGAGCTTCATGAATGCAAGGGCAGGACATCACGTTGCCTCCCTGTTCTTCTCTGTTTCATAATTTATGTACTGTTCATTGCTGGGTCTTATGATTTGTTGTTTGATGCTGCATTTTGTGAGGTAAGGGTTATGTTGAATGGATGCTAGGTGGAAAACTAAGCAGAATCTAGCAGCATAAGGCAATGAGGCCAGGCTCCAAGGAGGACGGACTCCAATAGCTCCTCTGTTCATGCTGAGTGCAAGTCCTGCAGGCTGGTTTCAAACCGAAATAGTTGCAGTAGTACAAGGCAGGAGATACGAGCATGAAAGGCAGAGCACTAACAGCAGTAGGCGGACGTCAACCGAGAGTAAAGCTGGAACCGAGACCTGGACAGCAGCTAGAAATGTGGAAGAATGCAGGACCGTGCAGCAGAGCAGACCGAGAGAAGCTGCGTCACACGTAGCACCTGGGCAGTAGGTGGAAACGTGAAGGCTGAACCCAAGAGGCATGGAGCATAAGCACTGAACCCGAGAGGCATGGAAGTGCTGGGGCAGTTAGCCAGAAACCGAGGCAGAGTTGGTAGCCAAGCAGCTGGACACGCCTAAGCTACCAAACCCGAATCGTGACCTGGAAATGCAAAAGCAAAAATGATATATGAACAGTATATGGAGGGAAGGTTTAAAAATGCTTAAGGCCTTGTTTGGCTTTTGCATTTTGGGCATTAACTCATTTTCATGCATTTTAGTTTAGTTTATTTTCAATTTAATTAGTTAGCTTAGTTTAGAGTTGTTAATTAAATTGCATAATTATTATTCTTGCTTAATAGTGTAGAACTTAGTTTTAATTAGGTTAATAGTTAATTAAATGTTCATTTAGAATTAGATTAGGGGTAAATTTATTTCATTAAATCATAGGTTAGTTTAAATTGCATTTGATTAAGTAGTTTAATTGCATTTTTAGGTTTGTTTAATTTTAGTTTAATTATTCTTGTTTTGTTATTTTCATATTTGCATTTTATTTTAATTGTGCTAATTAGTTTTAACTGTTTTAATTTCTTTTGTAGGTTTTCGATTTTAATTGCGTGGAGCACTGTAAGTAATTTTGCTCGTTTTTATTTCCTTTATTTTATAGTTTTATTATTTTATTGCTTTCAGTAATTTTAATTCTAGCTATGTAGATCAACCCCTTTAATTTCATAATTTGCTAGAATATACTTAGGGTAAAAGTAACCGGTACTTAATTAGGCTAGTCAACTTCTCTGTGGGACGATAACTCGGGACTCAAATCCCATTATTACTTGTACGACCCGTGCACTTGCGGATAATTACCCTTAGGGCCCATCAAGTTTTTGGCGCCGTTGCGTAAGGAGTGTTCAGAATTAGGAAAAAGCACAAGCTGTCAACATGGGTGCAGTAGCATGGTGATTTGCTGTTCCAAACGGAAAACTATGACTGGGCAGATTTCATACTCTGTTGTGCTCTGTGTTGAGAGCTTGATACTGTTCATTTTCTTTTCATGATTTTATTAATCTAAGTTGTGGTAGCTACAGGTTTTCATGGATATGTGCTGACCAAACTGTTGTGTGGATGTAGATGTGTAGGTGGTAGCTGAAGTTGTGAAGGATGTAGAGCTTTGTGTTTAAGTCTGTCGGGTTTCATTTATAAGAGGTAGTGCAGTGATGGATACAGCAATCAGAATTTGCACAAGTCTAGCACGAGTTGCAGAGCAGGGAAGCAAGACTCATGCTGAGTTGATCATGGCAGCATAGTACGGTGTATACGGGATAAGTTGCTCTGCCGAGAATAGACGAGGACATGAAGCTGAGGCAGAAGCAGACAGAATTGCAGGACGCAGCGGCCAGCACCTGGAAACAGAACTGCAGGAGCAGAGGCAGCAGCAGCAGCACACCCGAGCAGGCCAGCTGGAACGTGCAGCAACAACGGCAGTACACACCTGGAGACAGCACAGCAGGAGCAGAGGCGAGAATGGCAGAAGCATTTCCACGCGGGAAGCTGCTGGAGAAGACAGCACAACAGTGCCTATTCGGGACCACTTGGCACATCCTT
The DNA here is from genome assembly GCA_033439115.1 of Firmiana major. Classification (NCBI taxonomy): domain Eukaryota; kingdom Viridiplantae; phylum Streptophyta; class Magnoliopsida; order Malvales; family Malvaceae; genus Firmiana; species Firmiana major. Next base: position 40,003,854 of record CM065909.1, read on the forward strand.
CCCTTTCACTTAATTAGTTAATGCATTTACATTGTTTGCTTTTATTAGTTGTTAATTAGGTTAGTTAATTCTAGTGTTTTAGTTTGTAAATTTCATTTTTAGTCTTAGTTTTTATTAAATAGTTAATTTTATATTTATGTGTTAGGACTTTAATTTAGTTGCAATCTAGATTAATTGTGTTCATGCATTGTTAGTGTTATTTGTTAGCAATTTGAAAGGATAAGGTAATCCCATACTCCAATAAAACTTTGCCATGTGTATTCCACTCACCCCAACCTTTGAATCTTATAAACACCTTTTTCTTTCTTTGACCGAATTTCTTCTCTTCCTTTTTCTTATTCTTAACTTTTTTTTTTTAATTTGCAAATTTCTTTCTCTTACCATCCTTTACATCAATCGGCCCCCACTTCTTCAAATTTAAACTTTTGTCTTCCAAAATTGAAGCTTCCAGCTTTCCACCTATATGGATTGCTTGAGCGTAAATAGACACGATCTTCGTTCGGTACGCGTCTAATCCAAACACAGTCTTGCTCTTATAGCTCCCCCTCTGGTTGCGCGTTCAACAACTACAAACTTAAGATGCGCTCCCTGGGTTGGATATGGGTGCGTGTGGGTTTGTGCCGAGGGACTGTATTTGTGGGTTGTGGAATGTAGATATCCCGGGAAGTGAACTCTGAAAGAAGTTTTATCGGGTTCGGGCGAGGAGGAATTGAATCTGCCTTGAGCCGAGCCTAGTCTGGGATCGAGCCCTTCTGCTCTGATTCAACTTCTCCCAAGGGCCTTTGAAACTAGGTCAGGTCAAATAGAGCTAGTTGACCCTACATGTCCAATTAAAATTTTTCTCTTCCAACTTAGTTACTATTCACGTACCTTTTCACTTTGTTTCTTGAAAAACCATTTTCTTTTCTTTCCTTGACTTGGCCGTCCACCCTTAAGCTACTAAAGCCTTTGCAAAATTTTTCTTTTCTTCATTTAAGCTAGTCGACCTCACTAAACACAAATTCAGCCCTTGTTGTTCAAAATTCTCATCATTCACGTACCCATGCATTCTTTCTTGAAAAACCATGACAATTATACTTCCAAACAGTGTTCTTCTTATGCGTATGCTTGCAAAATAAAACACAACCTAATTAAATAAATTTTAAAAAAATAAAAATAAAAACACACTACTAAAATCAAATAAAAATAAAAAGAATTTAAAAACTAAAAATTCTAAAAACAAAAATTGGGTTGCCTCCCAAAAGCGCTTAATTTTAAGTCTTTAGCCAGACTTCTTCCAGTCTTCTCAATTCAGTTCACCAAGGGGAATGCTTTCTAATTTATGCACCCCCTCTTCATAATAATGCTTCAAACGCTGCCCATTGACCTTGAACAATCTCCCATCCGAATTCTTCAGCTCAATTGCTCCATATGGGAAAACTTGGTGTATCACAAATAGTCCTAACCACCTTGACTTCAACTTGCCAAGAAATAATTTGAGCCGTGAATTATACAAGAGAACTTGCTATCCAGGACTAAATTCTCGTCTCATTATCATCTTGTCATGCCATCTTTTGGTCCTATCCTTATAAATCCTTGCATTGTCATAGGACTCATTCCTCGGCTCATCAAGCTCATTCACTTGGAGTAACTGATTTGCTCCAGCCTTGTCATAGTCAAGATTGAGCTTCTTAGTGGCCCAGTAAGCTCGATGCTCAAGCTCTACAGGTAGATGACATGCCTTACCAAATACCAACCTATAGGGAGACATCCCAATTAGAGTCTTATAGTCTGTTCTGTATGCCCAAAGCGGATCATCTAACTTTTTAGCCCAATCTTTTCTATTCAGATTTACAGTTTTCTCCAAGATCGACTTCACTTCTCGGTTTAAAATTTCAGCTTGACCATTTTTCTGCGGATGATAACTGAGAGCTACTTTATGTCGAATTCCACACTTTGACATCGAACCACTGAAGACTTTGTTACAGAAATGAGTGCCTTCATCACTTAAGATGGCCCTTGGAGTACCGAACCTTGCCAAAATATTCTTGTGTAGAAACTGAATCACCATTTTTGCATCATTTTTTGGTGTTGCTACTGCCTCCACCCACTTAGAGACATAATCAACAGCAAGGAGAATGTATAGCTTCCCAAAAGATGGAGGAAACAGCCCCATAAAATCGATACCCCATACATCAAAGATTTCCACTTCTAGAATATTTGTCAAAGGTAATTCATGCCTTTATGAAATGTTTCCAACCCTTTGACATCTGTCACAAGTGTTTACAAACATGTAGCTATCTTTAAACACACTAGGACAATAAAAACCTGATTGCAGCACCTTTGTTGTTGTATGTTCTTCACCAAAATGGTCGTCATATGTTGCAACATGATAGTGATGCAAAATTTCCTGAACTTCATCTTCTGGCACGCACCTTCTTATAATCTGGTCTGGACACTTCTTAAACAACAGAGGGTCATCCCAAAAATACGAGTTGACATCATGGAAGAATTTCTTCCTTTGTTGATAAGTTAACCACTTGGCACTAATCATCCTGCTAGGTAATTCACTATGTCTGCGAATTAGGGCAGATTTGCGTCAATCTTCATTATTGTTTCATCTGGAAACTCCTCTTGAATAGGCTGTTCTTGCTGAATTTTAGATTGCTCCAACCTAGATAAATGATCAGCTACAACATTTTTAGATCCTTTTTTATCCCTGATCTCAAAATCAAATTCTTACAAAAGCAAGATCCATCTAATAAGTCTGGGTTTGGCATCCTTCTTCGCAAATAGATACCAAATAGCGGCATGGTCTGTGTAGACAATAACCTTGCCCCCAATTAAGTATGGTCTGAACTTGTCAAATGCATGTACAACTGCAAGCATCTTCCTCTCTGTTGTTGTGTAATTTTTTTGAGCTTCATCTAAGGTCCTGCCTGAGTAATAGATAGCCTGAAAAATCTTATCTCTTTTCTGCCCAAGGATTGCTCCAATTGTAAAATCACTCACGTCGCACATCAGTTCAAACGGTTCTGTCCAATCAGGTGCGATCATAATAGGTGAAGAAATAAGCTCCTTTTGATCTTTTCGAACGCCTGCAAGCAAAGATCATCAAAGACAAAATCAACATCTTTTTTTAATAAATTACATAAAGGTTTTGAGATTTTTGAAAAGTCCCTGATAAATCTGTGATAGAAGCCTGCATGTCCCAAAAAGCTCCTCATGACTTTGACTGATTTTGGAGGGGAAAGCTTTTCAATCGCAATGACTTTAGCTCTATCCACCTCAATATTGTGAGCTGAAATTTTATGTCCAAGGATGATTCCTTCTTGCACCATAAAATGACACTTCTCCCAATTTAAGACTAGATTCGACTCTTCACATCTCTGCAAAACAAGTGCCAAATTAGATAAACATTGGTGAAAAGTCCTACCAAATACCGAGAAGTCATCTATGAAGACTTCCATTATCTCTTCAATCATGTCAGCGAAGATCGACATCATGCATCTCTGAAAGGTTGTTGGGGCATTACACAAACCGAAAGGCATCCTCCTATATGCGAAAGTTCCATATGGGCAAGTGAAAGTTGTTTTCTCTTGATCTTCTAAGGCTATCGCAATCTGGTTATAACCCGAGTAGCCATCTAAAAAGTAATAATAACTGTGCTCGGCTAGTCTATCTAACATTTTGTCAATGAACGGAAGTGAGAAGTGGTCTTTCCTAGTAGCTTTGTTCAGCTTCTTATAATCAATGCAGACTCTCCAACCTGTTACCGTTTTGATGGATATGATTTCATCATTGGTGTCATAAACCACTGTCATTCCACCCTTTTCAGGCACAACCTCCATAGGACTCATCCAAGAACTATCAGATATCGCATATATAATACCAGTATTTAATAATTTTAAAATCTCAGCTCTAACAACTTCTTTCATTGCTAGATTTAGTCTTCTCTGTGGTTGAATAGAGGGTTTATGATTTTCCTCCAACCGAATTTTGTGCAAAACAACATAGGGACTAATTCCTTTTATGTCAACAATGGACCATCCAATTACCGATTTGTGCTCTCTTAAGATTCTAAGCAACTTGTTTTCCTCTGCAGCAGATAAAGATGATGAAATAATCATAGGAAAAGTACTATCATCACCTAAGAAAGCATACCTCAAATGGCTTGGTAATTCTTTCAATTCGATTTTACCTTCTTTTTTTCACTTACCTGCGACTTGTCAATCTTTTCCTTAGTTGTTGTAGTCGCACTTTCTAATGGGTTACCTTCCAAAGTAGCAATACAACTTTTAATTTCATCAGTTAATAGTTCATCATCTAAATTAGAAACTAAATTTACCAAACACTGAGCCATAGGATCGGATAGTGCTTCCTTTATTCCAACTTCCCTTACACAACTCTGCACCACTTCAATCAACTTACATGTCTCTGGCTCATCAGCGAATTTCATTGCCTTATAGATGTTGAACGTAACTGATTCATCGTTCATCCTTAAGGTTAATTGCCCTCTCTGAACATCGATTAATTCTCTCCCAATGGCAAGGAATGGTCTCCTAAGTATAAGCAAAATTTCTCTGTCCTCTTCATAATCTAAGACCATAAAATCGGTAGGAAAAATTTGCTTATCAACTTTAACAAGTATATCTTCTACTATACCTCTGGGATAAGTAATCGATCTATCTGCTAGTTACAGTGTTATGGTGGTCGGCTTCACATCTCCAAGACCTAGGCTCCTGAAAATAGATAAAGGCATTAAATTTATGTTAGCACCTAAATCACACAATGCCTTACCCACTTTCGATCTTCCAATCTCGTATGGAATAGTAAAGCTTCCAGGGTCTTTCAATTTTTATGGTAACTTCTACTGCAAAATCGCACTGCATTCCTCTGTCAAGTTGACTGTTTCATAATCCTCAAGTCTTTGTTTCTTTGACAGCACCTCTTTCATGAATTTCTCATAATGCGGCATCTGCTATAAGGCATCAACAAACGGAATGTTAATATGTAATTTCTTAAATATATCTAGAAATTTCTTAAACTCAGATTCAATCTTCCTTTTATACAAAGCTTGAGGATAAGGAATAGATGGCTTCAACAAAGGAGGATTATTAGGAAAAAGTTTACTAAAAGGTTTAGAATCAACTCCCTGTTTAACCGTTTTTGATTCGACATCCTTTGACACAACAGGTTCAGCCTGCTTTTTCTGCACCTCAATGATTGGTGCAGTTTCTTCTTTCTCTGCTACCCTTAGCGGCTCATAGGTTTTCCCACTTCTTAAAGATATAGCATTGCAGTGTTCTTTCAGATTTAGCATTGTATCACTAGGGAACTTACCTCTTTCATTCAAAGAACTGACAGCTGCAGCTAATTGTCCGAAAGTAGTCTCAACAAACTTCATTTGCGCACCAAGACTAGTATTCATCTCTGACATTTTAGCTTCCATAGGGTCTAATCGCGCATCAGTTTTGCTAAATCGTGTTCTAGTTTGAACCATGAACTCCTCAAATTCGTTCCTTCTAACTCCACCATAACCTTGGGGATTCCCTTGGTTATTGAATCTTGTATTGCTGTTACTTGTTACTGGTGGGTTTAGAACATTCTTAGAATTACCATAAGATAGATTCTCATGCTTTCTAAATCCTAGCTGGTAATAGTTTGGAACCCAATTTCCTTGAAAACCAAAGTTACGATTATTAACATAATTCACCTGCTCCAAATCCATCCCCATCAAGTTAGGATATGCGTTGTCAGGATGAATCATAGCTTACGGCCCTTGTATACCCACTGAAGCAATTTGTGTCGAAATCTACTCAAGTCTTACTAGAATGGCTGTTTGCATATCTAACTCATGCATTGTGAGATCTGAGAATTTCAGACATATTTTAATTATGTAATAAGAATTTGAAGTGTAATTTATTGAGCTAAGTGAATTGGGGAATGATAATTGGAGATTTATATGTTAAGTGTTAAAATAAGTGTGTAACTATGAGGACAGATCGATCTGGGAGAATGAGAGATCGATCTGGTGAGTTATAAATGACGAGGAAGGAGGAATTTAAGGAGCAGATCGATCTCCAATGGAAGAGGATCGATCTCCTTATGATTCTGTTTGAGAGAAGATCGATCTCATGAGGAAGAGATCGATCTCCAAATGATTCTGTTTGGAAGAAGATCGATCTCCTCAAGGAGCAGATCGATCTCATAAAGCCATAAAGAGATCGATCTCACCCCTCGACAGATCGATCTCCTAGGCATAAATTGCCCTAAATCGTCCCAAAATTCAAACGCAGATCGATCTCATCAAGAGGCAGATCGATCTCTTACCCCCAGTCTATATAAGGAACCCCTATTTTTCTTCTGTAATTTCACTTTCTCTCTCTTCCAACCCCATTTCCACCGAAAACCTAACTTTCTCACTCATCCAAAACACCCATTTTCGGCCAAATCAAGAATTGTGGCAAGAAGGAAAGTTGTTCCTCATCAAAGGGAGAACAACATACCTGGAAATCGAAGGACGAATCGGATCGAGGCGTGGGTTATGCATCTCACAAGCTTTGGGTAATTTCTAAACCTCGATCTTGATATTTGAGATGATTTTGATGATATTGGTGGTTGCCATTGCGTTGAAATAGCTGAGAAATGATTAGGGATTGATGGATTTGCAATATGGTTGGAGTGATAATGATATTTAGCGATTTTGGTAATTTTGGGAATTTTGAGCTATAAATGGAGATTTAGACAATGTGATGAATTAGCATAGATAATTGGCATGAGAAATGTAGGACGTTGAGATATTGTGAATGAGGTTGTAGTTTAGGGTAGAGTTACGAGAATCGAGAGATTTGAGGTGCTATGAGCAATTATGCTCGATTTTGAGAATTGAGGTTTATGTAATAGTTGAGTATTGATGTTTTAACATCGTTTGGACAGCTCAGGAGTTCCAGAGTGGAATGCGAGGCTAGTCCGTGATACGGGGGAAACGATTGTACTATACGAGGTGCAAGGAGGTAAGGGAAAACTAAACCATTTGTGTATGTATTTTGATGAATTGTTAGCATGAACCATGATTTGAGAATACAAGCATGTTTGGTGTTGTGTAGTGATATAATTGCACACGGTTTTTATAGCCGGTTGGAGCCCATTATTTTATGAGTTTATAAGCTGAGTGTGAAATTGCTTTATAAACCTTTGAGTTTGCGTGAAAAGTAAATTGGGCTTTACGTTAAGGCGATATTGAGATTTGAAAAAATGTGTGCGTGTTTTACCGGTTGGAACTCGGTTTTAATATGTTTTGTGTTGAGTACACAAATGTTTTAAATGAGTTTTATGAGAGAAAACCATTATGAGTTCTACGTGAAGGCATAACGTTTTATAAGATAATGGCTAATGATTGAGACTTAGGCATGTCATGTTGAATACACATCTGGCCTTGCTCTGGTAGCATGTAAGACCGATATAGTGGGACGCCTGGGAACCGACCCAGGGACCACAGGCCTTGTTCTGGTAACATGTAAGTCCGATTATTCCTCCGCTCTGGTAGCGTTGGGAGGCCTTGCTCTGGTAGCATGTAAGTCCGATATTCCTCCGTTCTGGTAACGAGAGATGCCTCCGTTTTGGTAACGTGAGATGACCCCCTTTCTGGTAACGCTGGGTGGCCTTGCTTTGGTAGCATGTAAGACCGAGAGAGTGGGCCGCCTGGGAATCGACCCAGGGACCACGTGATAGTGTGCATGAGGCGAGGCAATGCTCTGGTAGCATGTAAGGTCGGGCCTTGTTCTGGTAACATATAAGTCCAATATACCATGCATACGACCATATTGTCGACGTTCCCTCTATACGAGGATGCCTAGGATGCGCACCCAGAGGAGATTACATATTTGATGTGCCATGACGAGTTTTAATTGAGTTTTATTGCCTAGTCTCGTTTTACACATGAGTTGTGTTTTGTGACCTTGTCACGTGCTATTTACTGAGGTGATTTTTATCACGCATTTTGAGAATAGCCATTATTGCATATATTTACACATGCTTGTGAGTGCTCGATATTGAGCCTTTTATCTTCATGTTTTCACATGATTTAATGAGTTATGAGATGATGATGTTTTGAGAACTTTCATGCTACGATTTCAAATGAGCTTTATAAACAAATACATATTTGTGATGTGTGAAATGGTTTATATAACTGAGTTTCCTCACCCCCCTTCTGAGCGATTTGGAAGCTCACCCTGTTTTCTTCTTCCCCCCAGATCGCTTCAAGTGAAGTGAGCTCCCTGCGGCGTACGGACTAGAGGCTAGTGGAGGACTTGAGCTCCAGGCCGTATTTTGTGTATTGAGGTAGATATTTAATATTCATGTACCCAGACTAGAGTTATATTCACAGACACTTGATGTACCATGATGTACGGGATGTATTAGGATTAATTAACTTGGAATTGAGTAATGTATATGATACAATATACACTATATTATGATGAGATCCTGAGGCATAATAATTATGATGATGTATGACACTGCACAGGAATGCACCCTTAATTGTGAATTAATGAGTAAAAAGTTTTAAATTTGCCTTATTTTCCGTACTTTAGGGGCGTGACAGAGTTTTCTTGGTATCAGAGCTTAGGGTGTCTAGTACTGTCAGTGTCGGTTAAGTGAAATAGAATACATCCCAAGTGTCTGTAATAGTCTGGTCATGAACTGAAATTGAGGATTGAGATTTCAATCGATTGTGATATGTACGCGCAGGAGACGAGTTGAGATAGAGAATGAGTAAACGACGAGGTCGTTCGAGGAGGCAGGCAGAGTCCCCTCCGCCACCTGTCCCACAACCAGAGAGTCCTAACTCTCGATTTAATCGGATTGAGACCGATGTGAGGCAAGGTTTTGAGCAGATGGCAGCGTTGTTCGCGCAACACTTTGGAGTTAATGCCTCGGATACTACCCCTACACCACCACAAGGACCTCCCATACCCCCAGTGCCTCCTGTCACCCAGCCTGAGGATAGAAGCATGGTCCGACTAAGGGATTTTCTGAAGATGAATCCACCTGCATTTAGGGGAAAGAAGGATCTTACAGAGGCTGAGGAGTGGTTGACGGAGTTGAGAGTTATATTCGACTATCTGGGGTGCACCGACGCTGAGAGGGTCAGTATGAGTGCCTATTTGTTGAAAGGGAGAGCTCGAGATTGGTGGGGTACTACCCAGGGTATTTTGATGTCCCACCAGGAGGTGATTGGTTGGGAAGAGTTCCAGACAGCCTTTAGAGCCCAATATGTACCACGAGCTGCCCAGAGAAGGAGGCAAGCAGAGTTTTTGAGTTTAGTACAGGGTGACATGTCTGTGGATGACTATGAGAGCCAATTCACAGCGCTATTGAGATATGACCCAGAGACCTTCAAGAGTGAAGATCTCCGCACAGAGAAGTTTGTGTATGGGTTGAAGCCCATCATCTGAGATAGATTGATAGGGCTATGTATTATTGAGTTTGGAGATGCTCTGAGACAAGCACAAGAGATTGAAAGAGGAATTGAGATGGTACAATCCCAGAATGAGCTCAAAGCGGTGAATAGAGATAAGGGCAAGAGGCCAGCACTTTTCCAAACAGAGGCTCGGAGAGGTTCCTTCAGAAGAGGAAGGATTGAGGTACAGAAGGATAGATTGGAGAGACCCAGAGCCTATCCTATTATCAAGGAGACCCCTCGATATATCAGGCCGGAGATAAGGGTTTGTAGAGACTGTGGCCGATCGCATGAGGGAAGTTGTACTGGGTCGATCCGTGGATGTTTTAGATGTGGTGACATGGGTCACAGAGTGAAGGACTGTCCCCAACCTCAGATACCACATGCTCCGGAGCCCACTAGACAACAGCCTCAGAGGGTGGATCCTCGGAGACGGGCCACTGCGGCAGAGAAAGGGAAGAAACCTGTGGCACAGGGACGTGTGTTTGCCCTAGATAAGGAGACCGCAGATACTTCGGCAGAAACTATAAGAGGTACACTCTCTGTCTGTAATTATGAGGCTCATGTGTTGATTGATTCAGGATCCACGCATTCGTTTATTTCTGAGCATTTTGCATGTAGATTAAACTTGAAGTTTGAACCTCTAGAATATATACTACATGTAAATACCCCTATGCGTGAATCCCAGAGAACTGAGTTAATTTGTAAGGGGTGCGAGATAAAGGTGGGAGATAGAGTGATGTTAGCAGATCTAATCATGTTGAATATACATGGGTTTGATGTAATTCTAGGGATGGATTGGTTGGCAACCAATCGAGTGAGTTTAGACTGCTACACTAAGATTGTAACTTTCTCCCTACCTGAACCTTATAGTGTACGGTTGAGATGTTGAGGGAATGATTATGTGGATTTCTAGTAAGTAATTTGAGGATTTTGATATTATTTTGGAGAATATTAAATATGATTGTTCATGTGAAGGTTATGAGACACTCATCTCAGACGATGAGCGGGAACATCCGAGGATTGAGGATATACCTGTGGTTTGCGAATTTTTGGATGTTTTCCAATATGAATTGCCAGGTTTACCACCAGAGAGAGAGCTGGAGTTTACCATTGATTTGGTACCAGATACTCAGCCGATCTCTAAACCTCCTTACAGGATGGCATTAGTGGAACTTGAGGAATTGAGAAAACAACTACAAGAGTTATTGGATCAAGGGTTTATTAGACCCAGTGTTTCACCGTGGGGATTGCCAGTACTATTTGTTAAGAAGAAGGATGGTAGTCTCAGATTATGTGTAGACTACCGGTTGTTGAATAAAGCCACGGTGAAGAATAAATACCCACTGCCCAGGATTGATGATCTACTTGATTAGCTAAGAGGGGCCTCAGTCTTTTCTAAGATTGATTTGAGATCGGGCTATCACCAATTGAGGATCAAGGAAGAAGATATTCCAAAGACGGCCTTCAGGACAAGGTATGGCCATTACGAATTTCTGGTGATGTCCTTTGAATTGACGAATGCCCCTGCAGCATTTATGAGATTGATGAACGAGGTGTTCAGAGACTATCTGGATAAATTTGTGATAGTCTTTATTGATGATATCCTGGTGTACTCTCGGTCGTATGAGGAGCATGCACAGCATTTGTGGTTAGTACTTCAGATACTCCGAGATAAGCAATTATACGGAAAGCTTAGTAAGTGTGAGTTTTGGCTGAACCGGATAGCTTTCCTTGGTCATATAGTCTCAGAGGAAGGAGTATCAGTGGATCAAAGTAAAGTAGCAGCTGTGCTTAATTAGGAGAGACTGAGGACAGTTACTGAGGTTCGAAGCTTCCTTGGTTTGGCAGGGTATTACAGAAGATTTGTGGAAGGATTTTCAAAGATTGCCGCTCCTTTGACTAAGCTCACGCGCAAAGAGGCTCCATTTATATGGACTGATCAATGTGAGCTCAGTTTTCAGGAATTAAAAAGGAGATTGACAGCGGCACCTGTGTTAACTATTCCTTAGGGATCAGAAGGATTCTCGGTGTATAGTGATGCATCTCACCAAGGATTGGGGAGTGTACTGATGCAGCACGGAAGACTGGTCGCATATGGATTGCGACAGCTGAAAGACCATGAGCGGAATTACCCCACGCATGATTTGGAGTTAGCCGCTGTGGTATTTGCTTTGAAGATCTGGCGACACTACTTATATGGGGAAAGATTCCAGATCTTCACTGATCACAAGAGTTTGAGATATCTCTTTGATCAGAAAGAGTTAAACATGAGACAAAGGAGATGGATGAAACTCCTTAAGGATTATGACTGTGAGATTCTTTATCATCCGGGTAAGGCGAATGTAGTTGCTGATGCCCTGAGCAGGAAGAGTATGATATCTGCTATGATGATCAGGGAATGGGATTTGTTAGAACAGTTTGTCGAACTTCGGATCAGAGTTAAAGAGGTAGAGACTGGATTTTTGGCTAGCCTGCGGATAGAGCCCAGGATCATGGATCAGATTAGAACTGGGCAGCGCAGTGATCAGAGATTGATAGATATGGTTAGCCAAGCTGAGCAGAGTTCGCAGTCGGATCTCACCATCAGTGAGGATGGATTGTTGAGATTCAGAGGACGGATTTGTGTACCGGACGATGATACCTTGAAGAGACAGATACTGAGAGAATCCCACTGCTCGCGATACACCATGCACCCAGGGAGTACTAAGATGTACCGAGACTTGAGAAAGGTGTATTGGTGGAGTGGTATGAAGCGAAACGTGGCAGAGTACGTGGCCAGGTGTTTAGTATGCCAGCAAGTGAAAGCTGAGCATCGGAAGCCCTGAGGACTACTACAGCCCTTACCTGTACCTACATGGAAATGGGAGCATGTCACTATGGACTTTATTATGGGTTTACCGAGGACCCGAAGAGGTCATGACGCTATATGGGTTATAGTGGATAGATTGACCAAGAGTGCCCACTTCCTTGCCATCAAGAGCACAGATACGGTGGATGCCTTAGCTGAGCTGTATGTCAGCGAGATAGCTAGATTACATGGGGCTCCAGTGAGTATTACTTCTGATAGAGATTCCCGATTTACTTCCAAATTTTGGACCCAGTTTCAGGAGTCCATGGGATCTCGATTGAGTTTTAGTACCGCCTATCATCCTCAGACAGATGGTCAGTCAGAGAGGACTATTCAGACCCTGGAGGATATGTTGAGGGCGTGTACGATGGATTTTAAGGGATCATGGGATGATCACCTGCCCCTAGCAGAGTTTGCATACAATAACAGCTATCATGCGAGTATTGGAATGGCACCTTTTGAGGCTCTATATGGTAGGAGGTGTAGATCCCCTGTAGCTTGGGAAGAAGTCGATGACAGAAATATAAATGCTCCCGAGCTTGTTGAGCAAGCCGTACAAAGTGTGAAACTCATATGTGAGAGGTTACGGGCTGCACAAAGTAGACAGAAAAGCTATGCGGATGTGCGTAGACGGCCACTCGAGTTTGACGTTGGTGATGCAGTATTTCTGAGAGTATCACCGAGTAAGGGTATCATGCGATTTGGGAAGAAAGGGAAATTGAGTCCTCGATACGTGGGACCATTCGAGATTCTTGAGAGAGTGGGAGAGGTAGCTTACAGATTAGCATTACCCCCATAGATGTCTGGAATACACAACGTTTTTCATGTGTCTATGTTGAGAAAGTACCACCCGGACCCTTCTCATGTCATAGAGTATGACGAGATGGACATTCAAGAGAACATGAGCTACACTGAGGAACCCGTCCGGATTCTCGATAGAAAGGAGAAGGTACTGAGAACCAAGAGCATCCCATTAGTGAAAGTTTTGTGGAAACATCACTCAAGGGAAGAGGCAACATGGGAACTAAAGAGTCTCATGAAGGAGAAATACCCCCATTTATTCGACTAGTTGAGTTGAATTTGGAGGACCAAATTCTTTTTAAGGTGGGGAGGATGTGAGATCTGAGAATTTCAGACATATTTTAATTATGTAATAAGAATTTGAAGTGTAATTTATTGAGCTAAGTGAATTGGGGAATGATAATTGGAGATTTATATGTTAAGTGTTAAAATAAGTGTGTAACTATGAGGACAGATCGATCTGGGAGAATGAGAGATCGATCTGGTGAGTTATAAATGACGAGGAAGGAGGAATTTAAGGAGCAGATCGATCTCCAATGGAAGAGGATCGATCTCCTTATGATTCTGTTTGAGAGAAGATCGATCTCATGAGGAAGAGATCGATCTCCAAATGATTCTGTTTGGGAGAAGATCGATCTCCTCAAGGAGCATATCGATCTCATAAAGCCATAAAGAGATCGATCTCACCCCTCGACAGATCGATCTCCTAGGCATAAATTGCCTCAAATCGTCCCCAAAATTCAAACGCAGATCGATCTCATCAAGAGGCAGATCGATCTCCTACCCCCAGTCTATATAAGGAACCCCTGTTTTTCTCCTGTAATTTCACTTTCTCTCTCTTTCAACCCCATTTCCATCGAAAACCTAACTTTCTCACTCATCCAAAACACCCATTTTCGGCCAAATCAAGAGTTGTGGCAAGAAGAAAAGTTGTTCTTCATTAAAGGGAGAACAACATACTTGGAAATCGAAGGACGAATCGGATCGAGGCGTGGGTTGTGCGTCTCACAAGCTTTGGGTAATTTCTAAACCTCGATCTTGATATTTGAGATGATTTTGATGATATTGGTGGTTGCCATTGCGTTGAAATAGCTGAGAAATGATTAGGGATTGATGGATTTGCAATGTGGTTGGAGTGATAATGATATTTAGCGATTTTGGTAATTTTGGAAATTTTGAGCTATAAATGGAGATTTAGACAATGTGATGAATTAGCATAGATAATTGGCATGAGAAATGTAGGACGTTGAGATATTGTGAATGAGGTTGTAGTTTAGGGTAGAGTTACGAGAATCGAGAGATTTGAGGTGCTATGAGCAATTATGCTCGATTTTGAGAATTGAGGTTTATGTAATAGTTGAGTATTGATGTTTAAACATCGTTTGGACAGCTCGGGAGTTCCAGAGTGGAATGCGAGGCTAGTCCGTGATACGGGGGAAACGATTGCACTATACGAGGTGCAAAGAGGTAAGGGAAAACTAAACCATTTGTGTATGTATTTTGATGAATTGTTAGCATGAACCATGATTTGAGAATACAAGCATGTTTGGTGTTGTGTAGTGATATAATTGCACACGGTTTTTATAGCCGGTTGGAGCCCATTATTTTATGAGTTTATAAGCTGAGTGTGAAATTGCTTTATAAACCTTTGAGTTTGCGTGAAAAGTAAATTGGGCTTTACGTTAAGGCGATATTGAGATTTGAAAAAATGTGTGCGTGTTTTTCCGGTTGGAACTCGGTTTTAATATGTTTTGTGTTGAGTACACAAATGTTTTAAATGAGTTTTATGAGAGAAAACCATTATGAGTTCTACTTAAAGGCATAACGTTTTATAAGATAATGGCTAATGATTGAGACTTAGGCGTGTCATGTTGAATACACATCTGGCCTTGCTCTGGTAGCATGTAAGACCGATATAGTGGGACGCCTGGGAACCGACCCAGGGACCACAGGCCTTGTTCTGGTAACATGTAAGTCCGATTATTCCTCCGCTCTGGTAGCGTTGGGAGGCCTTGCTCTGGTAGCATGTAAGTCCGATATTCCTCCGTTCTGGTAACGAGAGATGCCTCCATTTTGGTAACGTGAGATGACCCCCGTTCTGGTAACGCTGGGTGGCCTTGCTTTGGTAGCATGTAAGACCGAGAGAGTGGGCCGCCTGGGAACCGACCCAGGGACCACGTGATAGTGTGCATGAGGCGAGGCATTGCTCTGGTAGCATGTAGGGCCGGGCCTTGTTCTGGTAACATATAAGTCCAATATACCATGCATACGACCATATTGTCGACGTTCCCTCTATACGAGGATGCCTGGGATGCGCACCCAGAGGAGATTACATATTTGATGTGCCATGACGAGTTTTAATTGAGTTTTATTGCCTAGTCTCGTTTTACACATGAGTTGTGTTTTGTGACCTTGTCACGTGCTATTTACTGAGGTGATTTTTATCACGCATTTTGAGAACAGCCATTATTACATATATTTACACATGCTTGTGAGTGCTCGATATTGAGCCTTTTATCTTCATGTTTTCACATGATTTAATGAGTTATGAGATGATGATGTTTTTGAGAACTTTCATGCTACGATTTCAAATGAGCTTTATAAACAAATACATATTTGTGATGTGTGAAATGGTTTATATAACTGAGTTTCCTCACCCCACTTACTGAGCGATTTGGAAGCTCACCCTGTTTTCTTCTTCCCCCCAGATCGCTTCAAGTGAAGTGAGCTCCCTGCGGCGTACGGACTAGAGGCTAGTGGAGGACTTGAGCTCCAGGCCGTATTTTGTGTATTGAGGTAGATATTTAATATTCATGTACCCAGACTAGAGTTATATTCACAGACACTTGATGTACCATGATGTACGGGATGTATTAGGATTAATTAACTTGGAATTGAGTAATGTATATGATACAATATACACTATATTATGATGAGATCCTGAGGCATAATAATTATGATGATGTATGACACTGCACAGGAATGCACCCTTAATTGTGAATTAATGAGTAAAAAGTTTTAAATTTGCCCTATTTTTCGCACTTTCGGGGCGTGACATGCATACCTGCTACTCTTCTGACATTAGCTCTTTCACCTGGCCATTGGCTGCTGTTTATAGCCATCTCCTTAAGTAACTGCATAGCCTGATCAGTTGTCTTAGACCATAGTGAACCTCCTACTGAGGCATCTACAGTAGCTCTTGTCTGCAAAGCTATGCCTCTGTAGAAAACTTGTATCTAGTTTCCTTCATCATATCCATGTTGATGGCATCTACGTAATAACTCTTTAAATCACTCCCATGCCTCATGTAATGACTCTTGGCTAACTGTGTGAATTGGGTAATCTCTAATCTCATCTGCATAGTCTTTCCTGGTGGGAAATAGTTTACCAAGAATTTATGTGTCATCACTGCCCATGTCAAATGCTTCCTGCTGGTAGATTTTGATACCAACTCAAGGCTTTATCCCGAAGAGAGAAAGGAAATAACCTTAGTCGAATAGCATCGTCAGAGGCTCCATTAATCTTAATGGTGCTACAAATCCATAAATGTGTATTAGGATCCTCCATAGTCGAACCTCCAAATTGGTTTTGCATAACGATGTTGATCAATGCCGGCTTCAATTCAAAGTTGTTGTAGCTCACAGGAATCTCTCTTATAGCAGTGAAATTATGATTCACAATTGGGGTGAAATAATCGCGTATAGCTCGCTGCTATTGATTATCATCTACCATGATTAAATTTCGGTCTTTCTCTTCAAATCTGTTTTGGTAAATTTATCTGATGGATCTCTCAAGCTCTGGATCTAACTCTTCTTTTATATATGCACTTCCATTGCTGCAAGTTCTTACCATTCGCTTAAAAAAATCGTAGATAATAAATTAAAACAAACATAGAAATAAAAATCTAAATTAAAGTAAAGGCTATTGAGGAACAGTGTCAACGAGAAACTAGACAACAGTTCCTCGACAACGGCGCCAGAAAACTTGTTGTCCTAAATGGAACACTAGTGCAATTGTACAGGTCAGTTTTTGAGTATAGAGTAAATATGAATATCATCCCATAGAGAACTGTGTCTACCGCTAATCACTGTAATCAACAAACTTGAGCATTATCTAGAAAATCAATGAATGTTGGTTAAAATCCTATTTAACTATTCTAACTGTTAACTACAAAACAAATTTATTAAAGCAAATTGTAATAATCACGAATGAAAATATCAATAGCAAAATATTCCTAGAAACTGATTTCACCTAACTAGGGTTCATGCTACTCCTTTGATCAATTATTCTTTTGATTTCAAATTGTTTATAGCTGAAACTATTTCATGTTTATCTCTCTCTAGTTTTAAACAGTCATACCCAATTTACCTAATCCTAACCTCTCGATTCAGAATCAAATAATAGGGTTCATTAAGCAAAAGTAATTCGTTTCTCTATGGCTTATAGGAATTGTCAACCTCTCGATCTAACAATGTCCTATGTTAATTTACCCTTGTGCATATAAACAATCCCCTCTCTCGAGTGTCGGATTCTTATACTAATTCATCTAATTGGTGGCCAATCAACTAGAGCATTAAGCACAAGTAGATTAAATAAACACAATTGAAATCATCCAACCAACATCACAAAGTAATTGTCATATGCCCAAAGTTGGTTACATCGATTCTAGGAAAAAGGAGTTTAGTTCCTAGATATCATAATAAACATCCAATAAATCAAATCTAACATCCCAAGAATAAATATGGTGAAAAAGGTGAAAAAGATCAAGTTTCAATGAAGCTAAATTAATCTTCAAGTCTTGAGCAGCAGCCTCTTTCGAAATTCTGATAAAAAGACTATTTATAAGGTTTCCAAATACTAAAACGCGAATGGCCACGTGGCAAAACAGCGTTGCCCTAATCAGACTGCTATGTTGTGGCCATGGTATTAATTCCTCAAATCTGCTCTGCACTGCCAGTTTCTTCTATTGCTGCAGCATAAGTCACGATCAGCACCCTGTAACTTTAATTCTTCACTAAATCATCAGAACCAGCTCCAAAAGCCTTGACTTCTCCTAATTATTCTTTTTTTCTACACAAGTACACAAAACACATAAAACATACCTAATATTGCAAAGAACAAATCAAATAACTAAGTAAAAAGGGTCCTAAACATATATAAAATTTAGTGCTAACAGTAGCATTTGCCGCATTCATGCTGAAGGGATCAGCAGAACATTGGTGAAAATCCACGTAGCCTATTTTGAGAGCTCGGCATACAGAGATTAGCTCGGATGTATTTTTGGAGGCTTTTCAGAGACAGTATATTTTGGATACTGCACAACAAAAGATGAAGATGGCATTTTTGGGACTGACCCAAGGGAGTAGAATGGTGGATGAGTATGAGACGACTTTTATCTCCCTGGGTAAATATGATCCTAATACGATGGGTAATGAGGTCGAGAAGATGTAGAAGTTTATGGATGGACTGAGACCAACCATCAGGTCTAGATTAGTTCCCTTGGATATACTGATCTACGAGAAGGTTGTGCGCAGGGCACAACTGTGTGAACAAGATATTGATCAGATCACCTCAGAGTTTGGGAAGGTTAGTAAAATAAGGGATAGAGATAAGAAGAGACCAGTGATGGATAGAGGCTTCAACTATAAGGGAAGTAAGAGGTTTTCTGGAAGAGGTCGAGGATCGTGGAGATCCAAGAGAGGACGGTTAATCCTCTCATGTATCTGGCCATAGCTCCAGTTAAAGGAATCATGATTGGAGGGCCACGGCCTACTACGGAATAGTGCAGCAAGTGTGGCAGGTACCATGGTACTCGACATGCTATGGACCACCTGCAGTATGCTTTAGATGTGAGAAACTAAGGCATATAATCAGGGATTACCTAGAGATGACAGAGAGAGCCCCACAAAAGGGTAGAGAGCCAAAGAGAGCTCCAGTTGGGACAGTTGCTCCAAGGAGGAGGGCTACAGCTGAGGAAAAAGGGAAGTAGGCAATGGGTGTGAGCAGAGGACGAGTGGATGGACTGGACCAGGACACTGCGGATCAGTCTCGGATGTGGTTAAAGGTACCATCCAAATCCTTGATTTAGAAGCATTTGTATTGTTTGATCCTGGTGCCACGCATTCCTTTGTATCACCATCCTTTGCATTTAAATTGTTGAAGCATGTAGAACCCACACTGCTAGATAAGATGTTGATGATATCTACCCCTATGAATGATAGTCAGTTGACTGAGCATGTATATAGGAATTGTAAGTTGTGGATAGGAGGTAAAGAAATGGCAGACGATTTAATTTTATTAAATGTGAGTGATTTTGATGTAATCCTAGGAATGGATTAGCTGGCTGTAAACCATGTTGTTATGGATTGTAGTGTAAAAACATTGATGTTCCCAGAGATAGATAATCTTGTTGTACGTTTTGTGAAATGAAATGAAAGATATGGTTAATGTAAATAAAAGAATATGATCTTAATACATGATGTCTGAGAGATAAATCTGTTTATCAATTATGTATGTTTATGTGATGATTTGTGTTACTAACGGTGGAGAGAATAATGTGAAGGGTTCATTGCTTATATGATTGAGACGGATAAGGCACGTCCGGAGTTGATAGACATCCCAGTGGTCAGGGAATATCCAGATGTCTTTTCAGATGAATTACCAGGGTTACCTCCAAATAGAGAGATAAAATTTTGTATAGATTTGGCACCTGGTATAGAGCCGATATCCAAGCCACCTTACAGAATGGCTCTAGTTGAGTTGGAAGAATTAAGGAAGCAGTTACAAAAGTTGCTAGAGAAGGGGTTAATCAGGCCGAGCGTCTCACCTTGGGGAGCACCAGTTCTGTTTATAAGGAAGAATGATGGAAGCCTCCGACTATGTATAGATTACTGCTTATTGAATAAGGCCACCATTAAGAATAAGTACCCTCTTCCACGCATCGATGACTTATTGGATCAGCTTAAGGGAGCGCAGGTTTCTTCCAAGATAGATCTGAGATCTGGGTACCATCAGTTAAAAATTTGAGATGGAGAAGTACCCAAGATAACTTTTCACACCCGGTATGGTCATTATGAGTTGATGAATAAGGTGTTTCACCAGTATTTGGATCGATTTGTTATTGTGTTTATTAATGATATACTGGTGTACTCAAGATTTAGAGAGGAGCATGAACAGCATTTAAGGATAGTGCTACAGACCCTCCGAGAGAAGAAGTTGTACACTAAACTTAGCAAGTACGACTTTTGGTTGGAACAGATCTCTTTTCTGGGTCACATAGTATCGAAGGATAGTGTGTTAGTGGATCCATCGAAGATTGAGGCAGTGATACAGTGGCAGAGCCCCAGATAGTGACATAGATCAGAAGTTTCCTGAGTTTAGCTGGATATTATCGAAGGTTTATGGAGGGATTTTCGAGATTAGTCGCTCCTTAGACACGTCTCACGAGAAAGAATGTTGAATTCGTGTGGGACGATAAGTGTGAGGAAAGTTTTTAGGAGTTGAAGAGGAGATTAACCACAGCTCCAATTCTCACCATTCCTACCTGCTCAGGAGGTTTCTCGGTGTATACTGATGCTTCACACCAAGGATTGGGCTGTGTATTAATGCAGGATGGGCAGGTAGTAGCCTATGGATCAAGAAAGTTAAAGTATCATGAGAGAAACTACCCAATCCACGATTTAGAGTTAACAGTTGTAGTGTTTACATTGAAAATATGGCGCCACTATCTCTATGGTGAGAGATTTTCGGTTTACACGAATCATAAGAGCCTTAAGTATCTGTTCTCGCAGAAAAAGTTGAACATGAGAAAAAGGAGATGGCTCAAGCTTTTAAAGGATTATGATTATGAGATCCTGTACCACTCAGGTAAAGCGAATGTAGTTGTTGATGCACTAAGTAGGAAGCATCTCGAGTTGGTGTCATTTATGATGATCAGGGAACACGAGCTGTTGGAACAGTTCATGAACCTCAGTTTGGATGTGACCTTGCCTGACGCTGATAGTGCATTTATGATAGCTAGCCTACAGTTGGAATAGGATCTGGTAGATCGAATCTGGCATGCTCAGCGAATGGATCAGTAGTGCAGTGATATTGTCAGGCAAATACAGAGGGGTACAGAGACAGACTTTGAATTGAGTTCAGATGAGTTGTTGAGGTTCAGAGGTAGGATATGTGTTCCCTATGATCCAGAGATCAGGAAGTTGATCTTGATAGAGGCTAACTCATCGAGGTATACGATACATCCAAGGAGTACTAAGATGTATCAAAACTTGCAAAAAGTTTATTGGTAGTCTGGGATGAAGAAAGACATTGTTGAATATGTCGCTAAGTATCTCGTTTGTCAGCAGGTGAAGGTAGAGCATCAGAAGCCTGCAGGGTTATTGCAGCCTCTACTAATACCAACTTGGATGTGGGAGCACGTCACCATAGATTTTATGATGGGATTACTAAGGTCTTGCAGAGGTCATGATGCCATATGGGTGATTGTGAATCGGTTGACAAAGTCAGCCCATTTTCTAGCTATGAGAGCTACCGATACTCTGAGCCAGTTAGCAAACTTGTATGTGGGCGAGATAGTGAGGCTACATGGAATTCCAGTGAGCGTTGTTTTTGATAGGGATGCTTGCTTCACTTCCCACTTTTGGGAACATTTTCAGGAAGCGATGGGGACCCAATTGAGTTTTAGCATCGCATTTCATCCTCAAACAGATGGTCAGTCAAAGAGGACTATACAGACCCTGGAGGATATGTTGAGAGCATGTGCGTTGGATTTTGGAGGCTCCTGGGATGACCATTTGCCAATCGCAGAGTTCGCTTATAATAATAGTTTTCATGTGAGTATCAAGATGGCACAATATGAGGTATTATATGGGCGTAGATGTCGTTCCCCTATTGGATAGGAAGAGGTTGGTGATGATAGATCTTTGCTCCTGACTTGGTTAGACAAGCCTCTGAGGATGTCCAGTTGATTTTTGAGAGATTACGAATAGCTCAGAGCAAACAAAAGAGTTATGCTGACAGGAGACGAAGACCACTCGAGTTTATGGTGGGTGAGTCAGTGTTTTTGAAGGTTTCTCCCTCGAAGGGGATTATGAGATTCTGGAAGAAGGGAAAGTTGAGCCCTTGATATTTAGGGCCATTTGAGATCCTTGATAAAGTCGAGATAAGGCATACATGCTAGCATTACCACTTGAGCTAGCGAATGTACATAATGTCTTCCACATATCCATGTTACGGAAGTACCACCCGGACTCGGCGCATGTGATAAGATATGAGCCCTTAGAGCTCAATGAAAGCATGACATACGTTGAGAAGCCGGTTCAGGTATTAGAAAAAAAAGAGAAAGTGTTGAGGACAAAGGTAATTCTCTTGGTGAAAGTTCTTTGTTAACATCACACGGCGGAAGTGGCCACATAAGAATAGGAGAGTTTAATGCGGGAGAGGTATCCCGAGTTATTCACAGAGTGATTGGTTCTAATTTGGAGGACCAAATTTTCTAAGTGGGGGAGAATGTGAGACCCCATATGTGTATAACTTTGTATATATGTAAATGGAAGTGTAATATGGATGACTTTGGATCAAGTAATTATGAATTCATAAGTATGGTGATGTACTTGTAATGTGAAGTATAAGTGATGTAAAGTCCATAAATTCAATGTACACACTTGTAATAAGAGTTTATGATGTACATACAAGTTTCATTATGTATGAATATGAAGAAATGGACTTTGGCTTGTGATGAATGTGAGTGGAATGAAAAATGAGTAGTGTGGTAAAATGGAATGAAGTTCTAGGAGTTGCATAAACCTTTGGACTTCCATTTAGTTTTGTATAGTATACCTTTGGTTATACAATGAATGCACACAAGTTTTATTGTGAATAAAGTATGAATGGATGTCATTTTCAAGTCTTAAAAGTAGCTGGTTGAGAAAATGACTATGGCAGAAAATTAAGGAAAATTGGTATGAGTTTCTACAAAAAACTGCAGCAAAATCTGGAAAATATAAAGGCCAGATCGATCTCATAGGATGAGAGATTGATCTGTAAGAGCTAAAATGTTCTTATTCGAGCAATGGAACAAGGCAGATCAATCTCCAATGGAGACATTGATCTGATAAACATTCTGTAATGAAGAGATCGATCCCTAATGCAAGCAAATCGATTTCCTTAGCTCTCGGGTTGAAGTAGATCGATCTCCTCCCTAGCTAGATCGATCTCCTTAACTTTCTGCCTGAGACAGATCGATCCTAAGCCCGAGACAGATCGATCTTCTACCTTTAAATGTCATGAAAAAAAGGATTTTAAGAGGACCAAATCGATCTCCACCCAAGGCAGATCGATCTCATCAAGCTAAATCTATAAATAGGAGCAGTTGGATCTGTAGATTTTAGGAAATAACCTCACTCTACCATTTTCAACCCAAAAAACCTAGTTTTCTCTCTCTAAATCCACCCATTTTCAAGAAGATTTGAGGGAGGGCTATTAGACACAAAGTTGTTCACATCAAGGAGAATAACAACATAGCTTGGAGGCATTTTTCCCCTTTGTTGGATTTAGGGAACAAGGAGCGTTGTCATTTGGAGTGAGAAGGAAATCTAAAGAGGTGAGTTCTAAAACATCAACTTAAGTACACTTGTTAAGTTATTGATTTTGGAGTTGATTGGTGTGCTTATTAATAGTAGAAACTATTTAGAATGCAATGGAATGATTATAACCTAGAAATGGGTTAGTGTGAGAAAATGAAATGTAGTGAAATAAATTATGAATACGATTTCTTGAGATGATAATGGTGTTGTGGGCATGATTTTAAGATGATATTATGGAATGAATAGTGAGACTTACCCAAAAAGGGGTAAAAGGGGTATTTAAGGCATTGGATAAAATGCATAGTTGAATGAGAGTTAGTAACACTAACTCAAGCGTTTGATGAATGAATTTTAGCTCTCGAGGATACGCCGAAGGAAATTGAGCCAAAAGTGCTAGAAGCGTAAAGGAAGAGAGTCACACCCGAGTAAATCGAGGTAAGGGAATTGTATGGACTCTTAGAGATATCTGTGCGCAATTTGGGCGCTTAAATGTTTTGCTAGAATGCATATGATACTAGGAAATGAAATTGGGTGATTGAAAGGCAAAGAGTTGGGTTTTGAGAAATGTGCATGAAAACTAAAGCATGATGCTTTGAAAACCTTGTTTTGTTACTTTTTAGCAAGTGATTGGTAGGTGAGCTAACATTTGAAATGATTTGCAAAAGAAATGATTTGATTTGGTTAATAACCATGTTTTTGCAAAGAATTAAGCCACCTACATGGATTTCGTGAGAATGAAAGCGTGCTAGAGTATGATTCGCATGAGATTTGATGTGTTTGTACACACATAAGTACTGGAGTTAGCTTGCACTAGTTTTTGACATGGATTTTCATGATGATGTGTGAGACCTGAGAATTTTGTACACATCTAATTATGTAATGTGAACATAAAGTGTAATTAATTGAGCTAAATGTGATGTAATCATATATTGAGATTTTATGAGGCCAGATCGATCTTGGAGAAGAGGGGATCGATCTGGTAAGCCAAAGTGACAGGGAATGGGAAGTTTAAATGAGCAGATCGATCTCCAATGGAGGTAGATCGATCTCCTTACGATTCTGCCTTAAAGGAATCGATCTCCTATAAGAGCATATCGATCTCCAAATGTTTCTGTAAAATACAAATAGATCTCCTCACAAGGAGCAGATCGATCTCCTCAAGATTATGAGATCGATCTTACCCCCTCGACAGATCGATCTGGTAGGCATAAAAAGTGCCCAAGATGTTCCCAAATTCAAAGGCAGATTGATCTCCTACAGGAGCATATCGATCTCCTACCTTCCACCTATAAAAGGACCACTGCATTTTTCCTGCATTTCATCTTCTCTCTCTAGTAAACCGAATCCCTAGCTTTCTCTCTCTTCCAAAACACCATTTTTTATTTGAATCAGAGGTTGTGCCAAGAAGGAAAGTTGTTCCCCATCAAAATAAGAACAACATACTTGAAAATCGAAGGACGATTTGAGTTAAGGCGTGAATTGACCACTCCACAAGTTTTGGATAAATTTCTAAGCTTGAGTCTTTGATTTGGAAATAGATTTATACGATTGTGGTTGTAGATGTTGGGATGAGTAGACTGAAAATGATTAGGGTTGATAGAATTATTGAGATATTACGAGATTTGGTTGGTGAAGTTATTATGATTTTTAGAGTGTAGTGAAGGTACTTAAGAAATTTTGAGAATGTGAGCAAATATGCTCGGTATTGAGATTAGAGACAATGTGATGATGAATTGATGATGTTTTTACATCATTTGGATAACCCGGGAGTTCTTGAGAGGAATGCGATCCATCATTTGGGGGAAATGATTGCACTATACGAGGTGCAACAAGGTAAGGGAAAACTTAGACTCTTTTGTGTATATGATTTGTGATGATAATTGTAGTATGAAATGTTTTGAGAAACAAGCATGTTTTTATAAGTTGTGACTGAGTTATTGCATACGGTTTTACAACCGGTTGGGGCCCAATTTTTATGAGTTTGTAAACAAAGTGTGAAATTGTTTTACAAACCGTTTGAGTTTAAAAAGTGAAAAGGGATTTGGGCTCTACGTTAAGGCGTACTGAGATTTGAGAAATGTGTGCATGGTTTTGTCGATTTGAGCTCGGTTTTAACATGTTTTGTGATGGATACAAAGAGGTTTTCAAACGAGTTTTATGAGAAAAACCATTATGAGCTTTACGTGAAGGCATAACGGTTTTATATGATAATGGCTATTACTGAGACTTAGGCGTGTCATGTGATAACACATCGGGCCTTGTTCTGGTAACATGTAAGTTCGAGCCTTGCTCTGGTAGCATGTAAGTCTGATATTCCTCCGCTTTGGTAGCAAGAGATGCCTTCGTTCTGGTAACGTGAGATGACCCCCACTCTAGTAGCTTTGGGTGGCCTTGCTTTGGTAGCATATAAGTCCGGGCCTTGCTTGGTAGCATATAAGACCGATAGTGTGCATGAGAAGAGGCCTTGTTCTGGTAACACATAAGAACAATACACCATGTACACGACCATATTATCGACATTCCCTCTTTTTTAGGATGTCTGGTGCACACCCAGAGGAGATTATTTTGATGTGCCATGACAGATGTTTTTCTTTGAGTTTTATTTGCCTAGTCTTTGTTTTACACATGAGATTGTGTTTTGTGGTTATGCCACGTGCATTATTACTGAGGTGATTTCTATCAAGTTTTTATGAGAAAAGCCATTATCGCATCCTGATTTCCATATGCTTGTAACTATGGTTTTATATTGAACCATGTACTCTCATGTTTTTGCATGATCTTAGATAAATGAGATGAGAATGATGTTTTAATAATTTCATGCTACGTTTTCTACTGAGCTTATTAAGTTTCACTTACAAAATAAAATGATTGTGCTGTGTAATTAATGATTTTGTTAACGAGTCCCTTACCCCCTTACTGAGCGATTTAGAAGCTCACCCTATTTTTAATATCCCCCAGATTTCTTCAAGTGAAGAGAGTTTCCTGCGACGTACGAAGTTGGGGCTAGTGGAAGACTTGAGCTCCAGGCTGTATATTGTATTTTGAGGTATACTCTAACATTTCATGTACCCAGACTATTATATTTACATACACTTGATGAACAATGACGTATGGGATGTATTAGGATTAATTGACTCTGAATTGAGGAATGTATATGGTCTGATATATAAATAATAGATGATGAGATCCTGAGGTGAAAGTTTTATAATATATCATGATGCATGACACTGTACAGGAATGCACTTAGAATTGTGTATTGATGAAAATAAGTTTTAAATTTACCCTGTTTTTTGTGCTTCCGGGGCGTCACAGAGTTTATTTGGTATCAGAGCCTAGGGTGTTTAGTACTGTCAGTGTCGGTTAAGTGAAATAGAATATATCCCAAGTGTCTGTATAAGTCTGGTCATGAACTGAAATTGAGGATTGAAATTTCAATCAAGTTTGATGTGTACGCACAGGAAAGTATTAAGATTAAAAATGAATAGACGACGAGGTCGTTCGAGGAGGCAGGTAGAGCCACCTCCACCACATGCCCCACAATCGGAGAGCCTTAACTCTCGAATTAACTGAGTTGAGCAACATGTGCGACAGGGTTTTGAGCAAATGGCAGCACTATTCGCGTAACATTTTGGAGTTAATACCTCGGGTATCACTCCTACAGCACCACAAGGACCTCTTGCGCCCTCAGAACAAATGGACCCGGTACCTCCCGCTACTCAGCCCGATGACAGAAGTATGATGCGACTGAAGGACTTTTCGAAAATGAATCCACTCGCATTCAAGGGGAGAAAGGATCCCATAGAGGCTGAGGAGTGGCTGACTGAGTTGAGAGTCATATTTGACTATTTAGGATGCACTGATGCTGAGAGGGTCAGTATGGGCGCTTATATGTTGAAAGGGAGAGCTCGAGATTGGTGGGATACTACCCAGAGTAATCTGATGTCCCACCAGGGTGTGATTAGCTGGAACGAGTTTCAAAAGGCCTTTAGAGCCCAATATGTACCATGAGCTACCCAGAGAAGGATGCAGGCTGAATTTTTGAATCTGGTACAGGGTGATATGTCTGTGGATGATTATGAGAGTCGATTCACCACTCTTTTGAAATATGATCCAGAGACCTTTAAAGATAAAGAGCTCTGCACCGAGAGATTTGTGTATGGACTCAAGCCTATCATCAGAGATCAATTGATAGGGCTGTGTATTACTGAATTTGGAGATGCTCTAAGACGAGTACAAGAGATTGAGAGCAGAATCGAGATGGTGCAATCCTAGAATGAGTTCAGAGCAGTGACTACGGATAAGGGCAAGAGGCCAGCGATTTCCCAGACAGATATTCGGAGAGGTTCCTTCAGAAGAGGAAGGATTGAGGCACAGAAGGGCAAATTGGAGAGACCCAGAGCTTATCCCATTATCAGGAAGACCCCTCGAGATGTCAGGCCTGAGATAAGGGTTTGTAGAGACTATGGTCGATCGTATGAGGGAAGTTTTACTGGGTTGATCCGTGGATGTCTTAGATGTGGAGATATGGGTCATAAAGCAAAAGACTGTCCTCAACCTCAGAGACCACATGCTCCAGAGCTTATCAGACAGCAGCCTTAGAGAGTGAATCCCTCGAGACAGACTACTACTGCAGAGAAAGGAAAGAAGCCTGTCACAATGGGACATGTGTTTGCTCTGGATAAGGAAACAGCAGACGCTTCTGCAGAAACTATAAGAGGTACACTCTTTGTCTGTAATCATAAGTGTCATGTGTTGATTGACCCAGGGTCCACGCATTCATTTATTTTTGAGCATTTTGCATGTAAGTTAAATTTGAAGTTTGAACCTTTAGAGTATATCTTACATGTAAATACCCCTATACGTGAGTCCCAGAGAATGGATATGGTATGTAGAGGATGTGAAATAAAGGTGGGAGATAGAGTAATGTTAGCAGATCTAATGATGTTAAATATGCATGGGTTTGATGTAATTTTGGGAATGGATTGGCTGGCAACCAATCGAGTGAGTTTAGACTGCTACACGAAGATTATAACTTTCTCCTTGCCTGAACCTTACAGTGTACGTTTGAAATATTGAGGAAATAAATGTGTGAAATTTTGTTGACAATTTGATATTTATGATGTTACCTTTTGAGAGTATTAAATTTGCTTTTCAATATGAAGGTTATGAAGCGCTCATCTTAGATGATAACCGGGAACATTCGAGGATTGAGGATATACCAGTGGTGTGTCTTCCCAGATGAGTTCTCCGGTTTACCACCAGAGAGAGAGCTGGAGTTTACCATTAATTTGGTACCAGATATGTCACAACCCTTTTCATCCTTTTTAACCGAAATCTCAATAAATTTTTCTCATTTATTCCTTTCCCTACTCGGTCGTGAACAAACTTACCACTACACTGTTGGGCTGTGAGTCAATAATAATCCACTCGGAATATCCATTTTCAGTTAATAAAGTGATGTCATACATTTGAACGTTAATCATTCAGTTATACAAAATATGATTACTGATATCTACATCCCCCATAATTACAACTCAAAAAGACTATTGTGCTTTTACAATTGTTTAGATACAAAAAGAATCTTCATGTGTATACCTCTTAGCGATGGAAGGCAGCGGATGTCCTAAAATACCATGCCTCAGTCCTCACTGGGCTACTATGCATGTTCTATAGGAGGGGAAAATAGAGAGGGATAAGCAACCACATGCTCAGTAAGGCAATAATGCAAGCATGGTAGATAACTACTCTATCTACATGTTGGTAGTGTTATGCATAAATCATTTATAACAAGAGCATGAGGAATTAAAACTATGCCATATGAATATACATATATCATGTATCAAAATCATGTAAAATTGGCATATAAAATATGGAAACATCAACATGTAAAACTTTCTCATGCTCATTCTCATTTAATCTCATAGAAAGGGCAATTCATTTAAGACACCTCCTTTTTAAATCACATCACAAAACTCTTTCTCAAACGCATCAAAATCCCATAAATATGGTTTCTTAATCACAACGTCATTATCATTACTCAATTTAAAATCCCACAAGGCTCGACCCCTCACTCGGGTCTACCCTGGACAGTTCCCAATCACACTTATATGTTAAAACATGTGGTAGTAAGTAAATCAATTGAGACAGGTCACTATATCAAAGACTATATTGGCTAACTATGTCACAAATCATCCCAGACCACACGGATCCCAGTGTGCGGGGTATCATGCTGGCACGAAGGTGGTTAGTTCTCTGCCAGACTTTCTCAAATCAAGTAACCACCACGCGGTACATCGTACTCCGCGAACCTATAATATGGATTGGGGGTGCCTACGATAGGTCTTATCTACCCCATACCGAGTGAAACCTCTAGTCTCAAGTACACGTGGGAGTACTCTTAATACCAGGTCCTAGCCCATCATGGCCTTGCTCGCCCCTGTTGGGTTCCCTGATTCAGGTCCTAGCCCCTCACCCTCACCCCACTCAAGAGGTCTGTTAGGCCTGTTAGGTTCCCTAAATAGATTATGTCAGGTCCTAGTCCCTCACCCTTACCCCACTCAAGAGGTCTGTTAGGCCTGTTGGGTTCTCTGAACACCAATCTATATCACTCTCACCACAACCTCATACATACCACAGTGTGAAAACCAGCGCGAGCTACGCTCTAGGGCGAATTCATGCATCATAATAAATCACCTCGTAGGAGCAACGCTCTAGTACGACATTTATGCCTAAAAATATGAAGAAACCACGTACGAGCATCGCTCCAGTACGATTATATGCATAAAAAAAACCACACAAAATCCACATACGAGCAAAAGCTCTAGTACGATTTATAAAGCATCGTCATAGTTTCAAACCAAAGTGCGAGCTAAGCTCCAGCATGTTTCAAACATATGAAAACATTAATACCCGGTGCGAGCTAGGCTCCAGCATGGTTTACTTCACATAAACATGATAGGCGGCTCATGAACATTCCAAAACCAATCTCAAAAACATATTTAGCACCTCTCATGTTCTATTACACAACATCAATCAACAATAGCCAGCCTATCCATCAATTTGCTTAAAACAAAGCATTAGGTTTCGTGAAAACATTCAAACAAGTGATTTATGCAATTATTAGCCTTACTATCCCTTTTTCAAGAATCATTTCAGAAACCAAACTGTATACGTACTCATAATTAATCACATACATCATCAATCACTTTTTCAAACCATCATACAATTTCACAACGCCCTATATATCCACAAAATACGAGCAACTACCTCTATATACTTACAAAATTCCCTTACCTGGAAATCACGTTGCGAGATTTCACTTCCTTAAAGCTGCTTACTCGTGCGGTTTGATTCGTCTCCACCTGACTCTTTGGAACTGCACACAATCGTATTTCACATTATTTTAGTCCACTATAACGCAACCCTTGTGCTTGCTATAGTCAATTCAGTCTATAGCCCCTATTAACACTTATAAGGCCTCGTTTCATCTCTCTATTCATATCTCGAATCTATGGATTCCTTTAGGCTTATTTATTCATACTCAATCGATAACAAATCGATATTAAGCTCACAGTGTTCCTTTTTCATTAATTTTCCTCATTATGGCATTTATCAACATATTACATACTCATCTCCATAAATTCACTCAATCCACAATGTAGCTTCATTTGCCCACTTCAAATCATCCACATTATTCCATTAACAACTTAACATATCTCATAATCATCAATTCATCTAAATTACACTTTCTCACACTAACCCATTCTATTTTCTAGGTCACCCTAGTTCCATCATAACCTAAGTAGTGTTAACCATCAACACACATGCCAATCAACTCCAAAACCATTAAATAAACGATGTACTTGGGCTAAAGTATTAAAAACTTACCAAGTCTAGCTCCTCTTCTTCCTCCAAAGGAAAATACACCTTGCTCCTTCAATCCAACAAGTGAGGTTTTGATTTCAAACTATGTTGTTCTCAACAAGTGAGGTTTTGATTTCAAACTATGTTGTTCTCTTCTTTAAGATGAACAATTTTGCATCTAATAGCTTCCCCTCAAATATTACTGAAAATGGGTTGATTTTAGAGAGATAAAATTAGGTTTTGGGTTGGAAATGGAAAGGTGTTATTGTTTCCCAAAAACTGTAGATTTTCAGCGCCCTTTTTATAGAAATCACTTGATGAGATCGATCTGCACTAGAAGGAGATCGATCTGGTCCCTTAAATTCCTCTTTTTCATGGCATTTTCAAGCATGAGATCGATCTATATAAGCTTAAGATCATCTACTCCAAACAGAGAGCTAAGGAGATCGATCTGTATGCTTAAGGATCGATCTTTTCATTACAGAAGGTTTAGGAGATCGTTATGGCCCCATGGGAGATCGATCTGCTCTATTTCATTGCTCAAATAAGAGCATTCTGGCTCTTCCAGATCGATCTCTCATCCTATGAGATCAATCTGGCCATCATATTTTCCAGATTTTCTGCAGTGTTTCTGCAACAACTCACACCCAAACATTCTTAATTTGCTGTCATAGTCATTTTCTCGTTCGACCACCTTTATGACTTGAAAATGGAATCCATTCAGGCTTTATACATATTAAAACTTGTGTGCATTCTTTGTATATCCAAAGGTACACATTACAAAACCAAATGGAAGTACAACTTCATTCCATTCTACCACACTACTCGTTTTGAGTTCCAATCACATTCATCACTTATAAAAGCTCATTTCTTCATATTCATACATAATGAAACTTTTATGTACATTACAAACACATATTACATGTATGTACATTACATTTATAGACTTTACATCAATTGTACTTCACATTACAAGTACATTACTACACTTATGAATCCATAAGGTTTACATCTAAAAATACGAGTCTTACATTCCTCCCCTCCTTCAAGGAATTTGGTCCTCCAAATTAGAACCAAGTTACTCTTTAAAAAGTTTGGTGTATTTTTCCCGTATCAAAGTCTTAAATTCCCATATGGCCTCTTCAACCGTGTGATGTTGCCAAAGAATTTTCACCAAGGGAATTGTCTTATTTCGTAACACTTTCTCTTTCCTGTCAAATATCCGAACCAGCTTCTCAACATATGTCATACTCTCATTGAGCTCCAACGGCTAATATCTTATCACATGTGTTGAGTCTGGGTGATACTTCCGAAGCATAGAGACGTGGAAGACGTTGTGAACATTTGCCAAGTCAGGTGGTAACGCCAACCTATACACCTTATCTCCCACTCTCTCAAAAATCTCGAAGGGTCTGATATATCTAGGGCTTAACTTACCCTTCTTACCAAATCTCATAATACCCTTCGATGGTGAAATTCTCAGAAATACCGACTCACCCACATCAAACTCTAGTGGCCTTCGTCTCCTGTCAGCATAACTCTTTTGTTGGCTCTGAGCTATCCGTAATCTCTCACATATCAATTGGACGTCCTCAGATGCCTGCTGCACTAAGTCAGGAGCAAAAATTTATCTTTCACCAACCTCTTCCCATCCAATAGGAGAAGGCATCTACGCCCATACAATGCCTCATAGGGTGTCATCCTGATACTCGTATAATAACTGTTATTATAGGCGAACTCGACTAACTGCAGGTGCTCATCCCAGGAGCCTCCAAACTCCAGCACACACGCTCTCAACATATCCTCGAGGGTCTGTATAGTCCTCTTTGACTGCCCATCTGTCTGAGGATGAAAATTAGTGCTAAAACTCAGTCGGGTCCTCAGCGCTTCCTGAAAATGTTCCCAAAAATGGAAAGTGAAGCGTGCATCCCTATCAGAAACAACACTCACCGTAACACTATGTAGCCGTACTATCTCTCGAATATACAGGTTCGCCAACTGACTCAGTGTATCGATAGCTCTCATAGCCAAGAAATAGGCGGACTTAGTCAATCAGTCCATAATAACCCATATGGCATCATGACCTCTACGGGTCCTCGGCAACCCCATCACAAAATCCATGGTGAAGTGCTCCCACTTCCATGTCGGTATCGGTAGAGGCTGCTATAATCCTGCAGGCTTCTGATACTCTACCTTCACCTACTGACAAATGAGACTCTTAGCGACATACTCAACAATGTCTCTTTTCATTCCAGACCACCAATAAACCTTCTGAAGGTTTTGATACATCTTAGTACTCCCCATGTATAGTATACTTCGACGAGTGTGTCCCGGATAAAATCAGCCTCCTGATCTCAGGATCCTTGGGAACACATACTCTGCCCCTAAACCTTAAAAACCCATTTGTACTCAGCTCACAATCACTACCCACACCTATCTGTATCTACCTCAGCCAATCGATGCACCGTCAATCGCTCTGCTGGGCCTGCCGAATACGGCTAATCAACTCTAGCTCTAATCTTATACTAGCCATGATATCCAATCTCCCTGATCCAGGTGGAGTTACATCCAAACTGAGGTTCGCAAAGTGTTCCAACAATTCATGCTCCTGTACCATTATATAAGACACCAACCCAAGGTTCTTTCTACTCAAAGTATCGATAATTACATTTGCCTTACCCGGGTGGTACATGATTTCACAATCATAGTCTTTCAAGAGTTCGAGTCATCTCCTCTATCTCATATTCAGTTCTTTCTACAAGAATAGGTACTTGAGCCTCTTATGATCTGTGAACACCTAAAATTTCTCACCATAGAGATAGTGGCGCCATATTTTCAAAGTAAACACCACGATCGCCAACTCCAAATCATGTGTCGGATAATTCCTCTCTTGATCTTTCAACTATCTAGATCCATAGGCAACTTCCTTCCCATCCTGTATAAGCACACAGCCCAGTCCATGGTGTGATGCATCCGTATACACTGAGAATCCTCCTGAGCTGGTCGGAATGGTGAGAACTGGAGCAGTGGTCAATTGACGCTTAAGCTCCTTAAAACTCCTCTCACATGTCTCATCTCATACAAACTTAACATCTTTCCATGTGAGGCGTGTCAATGGAGCAGCTAGTCTGGAGAAACCCTTTACAAATCTCTGATAGTAACCTACCAATCCTAGAAAACTTCTGATCTCAGTAATCATCTTGGTCTGTTCCCACTGTACGACTGACTCTATCTTGGATGGATCTACTGATACCTCATCTTTTGACACAACATAGCCAAAAAATGAGATCTACTCTAACCAAAAGTTACACTTGCTGAGCTTGGTATACAACTCTATCTCTTGGAGGGTCTATAGAACTATCCTCAAATGCTCCTCATAATCTTCCCTGGACTTGGAATAAACCAAAATATCATCTATAAATACAATCACAAACTTATCCAGGTATGGCTTAAACACATCATTCATCAGCGCCATAAATACTGCGAGAGCATTCGTCAATCCGAATGGCATCACCAAGAACTCATAGTGGTCATAACGGGTACAAAATGATGTCTTGGATACATCTCCACTCCTGATCCTTAACTGATGATACCCTGACTGCAGATCTATCATAGAAAATACTTAGGCTCCTCAGAGCTGATCCAACAAGTCATCTATGCGTGGAAAGGGGTACTTGTTCTTAATAGTGGCCTTATTCAACAACTGGTGATCTATACACAGTCGGAGGCTTCCATCCTTCTTCCTTACAAATAGAACCGGAGCTCCCCATAGTGAGACACTCGG
The DNA here is from genome assembly GCA_033439115.1 of Firmiana major. Lineage (NCBI taxonomy): Eukaryota > Viridiplantae > Streptophyta > Magnoliopsida > Malvales > Malvaceae > Firmiana > Firmiana major. Next base: position 40,039,181 of record CM065909.1, read on the forward strand.
CCTAGCAACTCTTGTAACTGCTTCTTTACCTCTTTCAATTCTATCAGAACCATTCTATAGGGTGGTTTCGATATCGACTCTATACCAAGCACTAACTCTATGCAAAATTTCATTTCCTTTTTAGGTGGTAGTCCTAGTAATTCATCCAGAAAGACATCAGGGTAATCCACAATTATGGGTATGTCCCTCAATTCTGGGTGTGCCTCATCTATATCGACCACGTAGGCAATGAACCCTTCACATCATTCTTTCCATCGTTAGTATCGCAAGTCATTACATCAACATTTAACATAAACAAATGAATTCATATCTCAAATATCATATATTAGGATTATACTCTTTTATTTAAAATAAACATACTCTTTTCATATCAGTTCGTTTCATCAAAGTTTATAATAAGATTGTCTAATCCTGACTTATACTCATCCATAGTTTGGTTCCCCTGAACCAAGTTCATGAATTCCATCCGTAATTTCTTTTGTGCGGTGGCTGGGATGTATTACCTCCTGAAGGCCTCCAAAAATACCTCCCAAGTGATCTCGAGGTGTCTGGTCCTCAAAACAGTCTTGGTGGATCTTCACCAATATTCGGCCTCACCTTTAAGCACAAACACGGCAAAGGTTACCTTCTCAGTTGAAGTGCATCTGAAGAACCTATATAGTTTCTCCATCTCGTACACCCAATCTTTCGTAACCACTGGGTCCTTCACCCCTCTAAACACTGGGGGTTTCAACCCCCCTGGAAATCTCGTAATTTGCTCAACTTACAGTCATAACCTAACTCACTATCGCTATGCTGTGGAGCGATAGGAGAAGTTGTATCCTGGACTGGAGGTGGTGTAACTCTAGCTGTCTTTGCAGTCTTAGGTCTCTCTGCCTCTGCAGCTGTCTGTCCAGTCGTAGGCTGTGCTGCGAAACCTCGTCTATCATCGGCACCCAATGCCTGCGTAACTAACTCCACCAGGTTCTCAATACTCCACTCTATCCTAGCGAAGCAAGCCTTAGTATCCCTTAATCTCTCAGCAAGGTTATGTGGAGCCTGATCAGTCTGTGCCTCCACACGGCTCTCAGGCCTACCTCTACGGCCTCTAGCACGTGCTCCCGCCCCTCTACCTCGGTGCTTAACAGGCATATCGCCTAACTTCCTGTATTAATAATCATTTATTAAGGTCAATCCATCACGGTATACACAGTTATATCTAAACAAAAGCACAGTAATATGGGGATAAAATTTTCCTACGTTTTATTACTGACTCACATCAGGCCAACACAGCTCTAATACCAATCTCTGTCACGACCCTTTTCATTCTTTTTAATCGAAATCTCAATAAATTTTTCTCATTTATTCCTTTCCCTACTCGGTCGTGAACAAACTTACCACTACACTGTTAGGCTGTGAGTCAATAATAATCCACTCGCAATATCCATTCTCAGTTAATAAAAGTGATGTCATACATTTGAATGTTAATCATTCAATTATACAAAATATGATTACTGACATCTACATCCCCCACAATTACAACTTAAAATGATTTGGTACCAGATACTCAGCCGATCTCTAAACCTCCCTACAGGATGGCATTAGTGGAACTTGAGGAATTGAGGAAACAACTACAGGAGTGTTGGCTCTACCGAGAGGGGGGGTGAATCGGTTTTCTAACAACTATGGCAGATTTTAAATTAATCACAATTTAAACACAAATGATAATGAATAAAACAGTGCAATATAACAATTTAATGCAGAGAGAAGGGAAGAGAAACAAACACAGTCACTTATAGAGGTTCGGCCAACTCTTGCCTACGTCCTCTCTCCTTGACCTTCTTGTCAAGTGCTTTCTTTCTCTCTTTCAATAGAGCTTACAAATTTCCTTTTACAGGTTAAGGAATAACCTCACTACCTTTGGCAATACAGAAAAAGTATTCAGCCTCTTACAATATACTCTCACTGAGGAACAATCCTCTTCTCTTTTAAGATAAGACTGAATACAATTTAATGCTTTAAAGTGGTAGGACAAGTGTAGCTATTTTGCACTTAAGCTTTTACAATGATTCTCAATGAATGAGCAATGAGGACACAAAGAATGAAAGAATTAAAGCTTGAGAATGTTTGGAATATGCAGCAATAGTGTCTCTATTCTCTTTGTCTTCAATGCTTGGTTAAATACTGAAGGATGGGTAGTTGGAGCATTAAATGCAATTCTTCCCATTGTGTTTTTGCAGAAACTAGCCGTTGGGTGCCTCCAGTAGAGTGCCAGATCGATCTGCCTTCTTGGCCAGATCGATCTCTTAGTTATAAATCCTGCAAGATTGAAGCACAAATACACAAGGAGATCGATCTCATAGGTTAGCAGATCGATCTGTTAGTTTAAAAGTAATGAGGCAGATCGATCTGTCGAATAGGCAGATCGATCTCCTTAACTCTCTGTTTGAAGCAAGATCGATCTCTCAACAACACAGATCGATCTCTTTAGCTCTCTGACTTTGAGGAGATCGATCTCTTCCTTACCAGATCGATCTCTCAACTCTAGCATTAGCCAGATCGATCTTTTAACCCTTGTAGATCGATCTCATTTTACCTTAATCTCTTTACCACGTTATAAGTCTAGACAGATCGATCTCTTACTTCATGAGATCGATCTCTCATCAATTAAAAACCCAGGAGATCGATCTCTCATACCCCAGATCGATCTCTCATCAGCAGAACTCTAAGTTCTGATACTAATCACTTCTAAACATGTTTGTATATCATCTTAACATTATTGAATTAATTTGTTTTGTCATTTCAAAATACATTAACTCAACAATCTCCCCCTTTTTGATATGACAAAACTCATCAATTAAAACATGTTTAGTGATTTTGCAAAACTCCCCCTTTTTGTGAGCTTTTGACTTTGTTATGACTTTGTTAATAACTTAACTCCCCCTCAGTTAAATCTTAACTCCCCCTCAATTAAATCATAACTCCCCCTCAATTAAATCATTCAATTCCCCCTCAATTAAATCATTCAATTAAATCATTCTTTTAAACCTTTAACACAACCACAACACATGTTTCTTCTCCCCCTTTTTGTCATATCAATCACATACTAAAGAGAAGATTCATGGCATTTCAAAATCAACATTTTCATTAACTCACCAAATATCCAATCAAATCACATTTCATTCAAGCAAATTTTTCACAGATAACATCAAGTAGCTTAATAATGTTGTAACTACACTAAATCTAAGCACCTAATGCCTATTGTGAGGGAGGATCACGATCCATAAGATTTTCAACATGCGTGCGTGTTACTTGGAGCTCATCGAACATCGCCTCTTGAGTCTCTTGAATCCTATCCACTCGTTGGGTTAAGGCCTCGATCATACGTCGCTGAGTGGCAAAGCCGTCATTAATCTGCTGACTGAGGTTCGTCACCATCGTTATGAGCATCTCCAATTCAGCAGGAGACGATGTTGATGCAGTGGGCGGAGCCGATGGTTCCGTAGCTGGTGCAGCAGGTTGGTGTGCTGGTTCATCAGTGGGGTCCTCCTCAGCCTCAGCAGGTTGCTGTTCTTGCTTTTTCGTCCACTCTCCTCGAAAATTTTTGTAGTACCCCATATGATGTAGGGTCCCAATGTTAAGCACGCCTTTGGGAGATGGTAGCTTGCCAGTTTCGCCGCTGCAGTTGATACCAAGGCGGTGGAGAAGATAAGCCACTGGTTGTGGAAAAACTTTTGTGGTAGCTTGGCCACGCACAATCTTCAGCCAATCTTCGTATATAAAGTGAGGAAGGTTAGGTTTTTGGCTTGTGGTGTGAATGTGATGGAGCCAAAAATGATCTAGACGCCTAACGGTAGAATGACGAGTACCGAAAGGGCGGAGGTTCCACGAGATTATGAGGTGGAGTAACCGAAGGTGCATTGGAAGGTTACTCGCCTTGTCCCCGGGGAGTTCAAACGCAAAAGGGACTTCCTCATCCTCATTTGTTAAGCCTTCATCGCGTATTTCAAACACTTTGGCTAGAACTTCAGAGTCAATTATAATGGATTGACCCATGACGAAGGTTTTGAAGGCTAGGATTTTGCAGGTGTCATCGGGGTCATAAACGAGTTCGACATTGGAAAAGAATGCGCGAACAAGATTTGGAGGGACAGGAGTGTTGATTTTCAAGAAGTTTGTCCAACCAAATTCCTCAAATTTTGACAAATAAGGAAACTCTATGCGATTGAGGAATGAAAAATCGATGGTGCGCCAATGCTTGATTGGCATGGTTGAAAAATATTCCTCATACCGCTTTCTTTTTGCTGGTGTTTTAAAACACCGATTGAAGGAAGCGATAGGAGGTGGAGGAATGGGTTGTGATGAGGAACCTGCCTCTCCTGTGGTTCTAGGGGGTTTGTTTGCTACTGACTTCCTAGGCATGATTCTAGATTCTAAATTCGCCTAAACAAATTCAACAGAGAGAAAAGCAATGAAACAGTACCTCGGTTTGACCTAGAATCAAAATGAGCACAAATTGAAGATAGATTTTGAGAAAAACAGTAAGAAATGTTGGTTACAATACCAGATTTTGACACCGAGACGCAAGGAGGACCGTACAGAGATCGATCTAAGAAGGAATCGGAGGAAAAGATGCGAGGGAGATTTGGGAATTTGAAAATTGGGTTTCTGAAATTTGGAAATTTTATGCGGGTATTTATAGTCCAGGGCACAGGAGATCGATCTGTCGAGGCGACAGATCGATCTGTCATTTCCAGAAAGCCAAGGAAGATCGATCTGTCGTAAGGCCAGATCGATCTGGTCGCAAACAGAGGCTTAAGGAGATCGATCTGTTACACACAGATCGATCTGTCGTTTAACAGAGGCTTAGGCAGATCGATCTGCCAAATGCAAAGATCGATCTGTAGAATGCGGAAGCTTGAAGAGATCGATCTGTCGTGTGGACAGATCGATCTGCCTTTAAACAGAGACGTAAGGAGATCGATCTTATGGTTAGAAGATCGATCTGCTTAGCTTAACCTTGATGATTTAGGCTTGTTGGAGGTATGGAGATCGATCTATATTGCAAGGAGATCGATCTCTCATCCTCATTGCCAGAAAATCTTTGCAAAAACTCATTTAAAATCAATTTGAAACCAAGATTTTTGAAACACAAAAAATCCTAAGGCTTATCCATGAGTCCTAATTCACCTCTAAGGATACAAAACCTATCTCTATCAAAGGGTTTGGTGAATATATCAGCTATTTGATGTAGAGTGTCAATGTACTCTAAAATTATATCCCCTTTTTGTACATGGTCTCTAAGAAAGTGATGTCTAATTTCTATGTGCTTGGTTCTGGAGTGTTGTATAGGATTCTTAGACAGATTAATGGCACTGGTATTATCACATTTAATAGACACTTGTTGCATGTCAATACCATAATCTCTCATTTGTTGTTTAATCCACAACACTTGAGCACTACAACTTCCAGCTGCTATATACTCAGCTTCAGTTGTGGACTGAGCTACACTGTTTTGCTTCTTGGAGAACCAAGAAATTAACCTATTTCCTAAGAATTGGCAAGTACCTGAAGTACTTTTCCTATCTATTTTGCAGCCTCCAAAATCAGCATCTGAAAATTCATGAAGGGCAAAAGTAGAGTCCTTGGGGTACCAAAGTCCTAGTGAGGGAGTGTCTTTGAGGTATCTAAAGGTTCTCTTAGTTGCCAATAGATGTGATTCCCTAGGAGATGATTGAAATCTAGCACAAAGGCACACACTAAACAATATATCTGGTCTACTAGCAGTTAAATAAAGCAAAGAACCAATCATAGACCTATAGAGTTTAGTGTCTACACACTTACCACTTTCATCTTTGTCAAGCTTGATGTTGGTGCCCATTGGAGTGGTTTGAGGTTTGCAATTGTCCATCCCAAATCTCTTGAGCAAGTCCTTGGTGTACTTTGCTTGATTGATGAATGTTCCATCCTTTGTTTGCTTCACTTGAAGTCCCAAGAAGAATGTGAGTTCTCCCATCATGCTCATCTCAAATTCTCCTTGCATGATCTTAGCAAATTCTTGGCATAAAGACTCATTAGTTGAACCAAAAATAATATCATCTACATAAACTTGTACAACTAGTAAGTCCTTATTTTTATTTTTTATGAATAATGTGGTGTCTACCTTTCCTCTTGAGAACCCTTTTTCTATTAAGAACTTTGACAACCTTTCATACCAAGCTCTAGGAGCTTGTTTTAACCCATAAAGTGCCTTAGATAATTTGAAAACATGTTCAGGAAATTCATGATTTTCAAATCCGAGAGGTTGCTCTACATAGACTTCTTCATTAATGAAACCATTCAAGAATGCACTCTTTACATCCATTTGATATAACTTGAAATCTTTATAGCATGCAAAGGCAAGTAACATTCTTATTGCCTCTAATCTAGCTACCGGTGCATATGTTTCATCATAGTCTATGCCTTCCTCTTGTCTATAGCCTTGAGCAACTAGCCTAGCCTTATTCCTTACGATCACACTATTTTCATCCATCTTGTTCTTGAATATCCATTTAGTTCCAATTATTGAGTGATCATTAGGCCTAGGAACTAGTTTCCATACTTTGCTTCTCTCAAATTGATTTAATTCTTCTTGCATTGCTAGGAACCAATTATTGTCTTCTAAGACTTCATTGACATTTCTAGGTTCAATTTGAGATACAAAGGCTATATATTGGCACATATTCCTTAGGGATGATCTAGTTCTAACTCCAAGAGTTGGATCTCCTACTATTTCACAATCTTTTACATATCCTAACTCTCTTGGTGCTCTAGGCTCTCTTTCTAAAACCTCTATTTCTTCTTCATCTTCTTTATTCAAGTCAAGTTTTTCTAGAAAGTCATCTTCTAAGCCTTCATCAAATATTCCAACATTTTCATCATTGGTTGAATCTTTAGATATATTATTTGATTCATCAAATATAACATGAATAGACTCTTCAACCACTAATGTTCTTTTGTTATATATTCTAAAGGCCTTTGAATTCAATGAATATCCTAGAAATATTCCCTCATCACTCTTGGCATCAAATTTTCCTAAGTTATCTTTTCCATTATTTAGAACAAAGCATTTGCAGCTAAAAGGATGGAAGTAACTAATGTTAGGCTTCTTGCCTTTGTAGAGCTCATAAGGAGTTTTCTTTAGCATGGGTCTTATCATAGCTCTATTAATTATACAACATGATGTGTTTATAGCTTCAGCCCAAAAGTACTTTGGCAAGTTATTTTCACATAACACGGTCCTAGCCATCTCTTCCAAAGTTCTATTTCTTCTCTCAACTACACCATTTTGTTGTGGTGTCCTAGGGGCTGAAAAATTATGGCTAATTCCTTGATCATTGCAATACTCATCAAATCCTATATTTTCAAATTCTTTGCCATGATCACTTCTAATGCTTGTTATTGTATATCCTTTTTCATTTTGAGTCACCTTTGAGTAAGTTATGAATTTCTCTAAGGCTTCATTTTTTACTCTCAAAAAGAACACCCAAGTGTATCTAGTGTAATCATCAACTATTACAAAACCATAGTGTTTCCCACCTAGGCTAGTGGTTCTAGTTGGTCCAAACAAGTCTAAATGCAGTAATTGAAGAGGCCTAGTGGTGGATACACTATTCTTAGGCTTAAAAGTTGTTCTCTTGTGTTTTCCTTTAACACAAGCTTCACATATTTCTTCATGATCAAAGGGTATTTTGGGTAAGCCTATAACTAGATCCTTTCTAGCTAATTTAGATAGCACATGCATGCTAGCATGACCTAGTCTTCTATGCCATAACCAAGATTCCTTTTTGTTATCTACCATTAAGCATATGTTTTCATTTTTGAGTTCATTAAGGTAGACTATATATATGTTACCTTGCCTATGACCTAGAAGGAGAATTTTATTTGACTTAGGATCTATAACATTACACTTCATACAATCAAAAATTACTTTGTAACCTTTGTCACAAAGTTGACTAATGCTTAGTAAGTTATGCTTTAGACCCCTAACAAGTAATACTTTTTCTAAAGAGAAATGATCATTACCTATTGATCCACTTCCTTCCACTTGGCCTTTGGAGTTGTCCCCAAAAGTGACTTCTCCACCAATTTTCGATTTGAAGGAATTGAAATGGCTTTTATCACCCGTCATGTGCCTTGAGCATCCACTATCTAAGTACCAAGCTTCTTTTGTTTTAGCTTTGTGGCTATGCTCAATCACCTACAACAAAAAAATAAACACACTCAAGTCTTAGGTACCCAAATTCTCTTGGGTCCTTGGAGGTTAGTAAATGAAATTCTTGATCCCATTGGGATCCATTTTGCTAATGCATTGCAGTCCTTGGAATGAATTACCTTTTTTGGAATCCATATCCTTTTTACAATTTTTCCTTTAAGATTCCTCATCTTTATATTGCAATAATGTGACTTATGTCCCTTCTTATTACAATATGAACAAGTAATTGCAGGTTTATTCATGCTCTTCCTAGCAATAAAACTCTTAAGATGGGTCTCCCTACTTTGTGCATTATACCCTAAGCCATTTTTGTCAAAAAATGCCCTTTGGGTTTCTAACATGCTATCTAGCTTTTGTTGCCCCATGTGAAATCTATTAAAGGAGTTATGTAAATTGCTATTTTTCTCCTTAAGGTCACAAATTTCTAAACTTACTATCTCTAGTTTCTTCTCACATTCCAATTTATCTTTTAACATTATCTCATTTTCCCTTTTTAATTTAGATATTAACTTTTTATACTTCATGCTCATAGATTCATACTCTAATGCTAAATCATCAAATGCATCTTGCAGTTCATCAAAAGAGTATTCATTGATATTAGAAGTTACCTTTTCATCATCATCAATTGCCATGAAGCATAGGTTGGCAATGTCCTCATTTGATTCATCATCGGAGCAGTCACTGTCACTCCATATTGCTACCATTGCCTTCTTTTTATGAAACCTATCATTAGATCTTTTGAGAAGAGGGCAGTTAAACTTTATGTGTCCAGGTTTTTTACATTCATAACACACAATAGAGTCTTTTCTACCTACTTCCTCTTGTTCTCTCCTATTGTTTCTCCTATTGCTATTACCAGCTCTCATCCTTATGAATTTATTAAATCTTTTGGCAAACATTGCCATCTCAGTATCCTCCTCACTGCCACTCTCATTTTTAATCTCCTTTTCAGCAGTGGATTTTAGAGCAACTCCCACTTTCTTGGGTGGCTCTTCATTTCTTTTAAGCTTCATCTCATAAGTTAGCAAGGAACCTATTAATTCATCTAAGGACAATGTGTGTGGATCCTTAGATTCCTCTATTGCTGTTACTTTAGCTTCCCATGACTTAGGTAAGCTATTTAAAATTTTCTTTACCATTTCAATGTTAGAATATATTTTTCCTAAGGATTTTAGTCCATTAATTACGTCTGTAAATCTAGTGAACATATCACTAATCGATTCTCCTTCCTTCATCCTAAAAAGCTCATAATCATGTGTGAGCATACCTACTTTTGTCTCCTTCACTTGGGTTGTACCCTCATGAGTTATTGCCAATTTATCCCATATTTGCTTGGCATTATCACACCCGGAGACTCTATTATATTCATTAGGACCTAAAGCACAAAATAATGTGTGCATAGCTTTAGCATTTAGTTGTGCACATTTAATGTCATTAGAATCCCATTCATCTTCTTCTTTGGGGATATCTCTTCCCTCTATTTTCTTTGTAGGGATTTGAGGTCCCTTAACTATAATTCTCCATACTTCATAGTCATTTGCTTGAATGAATAGCATCATCCTAGTCCTCCAATATGAATAATGTTCACCATTGAACATGGGAGGTCTAACCGTGGAGTGCCCCTCTCCTATCAAACTAGTTGCTACATTGTTAAGAGCCATTTGATCGTTTTCTAACTCTTAGGAAGTTGTTCCTACGTGATTAAAGAGTCCTAGCTCTGATACCAATTGTTGGCTCTACCGAGAGGGGGGGTGAATCGGTTTTCTAACAACTATGGCAGATTTTAAATTAATCACAATTTAAACACAAATGATAATGAATAAAACAGTGCAATATAACAATTTAATGCAGAGAGAAGGGAAGAGAAACAAACACAGTCACTTATAGAGGTTCGGCCAACTCTTGCCTACGTCCTCTCTCCTTGACCTTCTTGTCAAGTGCTTTCTTTCTCTCTTTCAATAGAGCTTACAAATTTCCTTTTACAGGTTAAGGAATAACCTCACTACCTTTGGCAATACAGAAAAAGTATTCAGCCTCTTACAATATACTCTCACTGAGGAACAATCCTCTTCTCTTTTAAGATAAGACTGAATACAATTTAATGCTTTAAAGTGGTAGGACAAGTGTAGCTATTTTGCACTTAAGCTTTTACAATGATTCTCAATGAATGAGCAATGAGGACACAAAGAATGAAAGAATTAAAGCTTGAGAATGTTTGGAATATGCAGCAATAGTGTCTCTATTCTCTTTGTCTTTAATGCTTGGTTAAATACTGAAGGATGGGTAGTTGGAGCATTAAATGCAATTCTTCCCGTTGTGTTTTTGCAGAAACTAGCCTTTGGGTGCCTCCAGTAGAGTGCCAGATCGATCTGCCTTCTTGGCCAGATCGATCTCTTAGTTATAAATCCTGCAAGATTGAAGCACAAATACACAAGGAGATCGATCTCATAGGTTAGCAGATCGATCTGTTAGTTTAAAAGTAATGAGGCAGATCGATCTGTCGAATAGGCAGATCGATCTCCTTAACTCTCTGTTTGAAGTAAGATCGATCTCTCAACAACACAGATCGATCTCTTTAGCTCTCTGACTTTGAGGAGATCGATCTCTTCCTTACCAGATCGATCTCTCAACTCTAGCATTAGCCAGATCGATCTTTTAACCCTTGTAGATCGATCTCATTTAACCTTAATCTCTTTACCACGTTATAAGGCTAGACAGATCGATCTCTTACTTCATGAGATCGATCTCTCATCAATTAAAAACCCAGGAGATCGATCTCTCATACCCCAGATCGATCTCTCATCAGCAGAACTCTAAGTTCTGGTACTAATCACTTCTAAACATGTTTGTATATCATCTTAACATTATTGAATTAATTTGTTTTGTCATTTCAAAATACATTAACTCAACAAGGAGTTATTCGATCAAGGGTTTATTAGACCCAGTGTTTCACCGTGGGGAGCGCCAGTATTATTTATCAAGAAGAAGGATGGTAGTCTCAGATTATACGTAGACTACCGGCTGTTGAATAAAGCTACGGTGAAGAATAAATACCCACTGCCCAGGATTGATGATCTACTTGATCAGCTGAGAGGGCCATCAGTCTTTTCTAAGATTGATCTGAGATCGGGCTATCACCAATTGAGGATCAAGGAAGAAGATATTCCCAAGACGGCCTTCAGGACGAGGTATGGCCATTACGAATTTCTGGTGATGTCCTTTGGATTGACGAACGCCCCTGCAGCATTTATGAGGTTAATGAATAAAGTGTTTAGAGACTATCTAGATAAATTTGTGATAGTCTTTATGGATGATATCCTGGTATACTCTCGGTCGTATGAGGAGCATGCACAGCATTTGTGGTTGGTACTTCAGATACTTCGAGATAAGCAATTATACGGAAAGCTTAATAAGTGTGAGTTTTGGCTGAACCGGATAGCTTTCCTTGGTCATATCGTCTCAGAGGAAGGAGTATCAGTGGACCCAAGCAAGGTGGAGGCTGTGATTAATTGGGAGAGGCCGAGGACAGTTACTGAGGTACGAAGCTTTCTTGGTTTGGCAAGGTATTACAGAAGATTTGTGAAAGGATTTTCAAGGATTGCCGCTCCTTTGACTAAGCTCACGCGCAAAGAGACTCCATTTATATGGACTGATCAATGTGAGCTCAGTTTTCAGGAATTAAAAAGGAGATTGACAGCGGCACCTGTGTTAACTATTCCTGAGGGATCAGGAGGATTCTCGGTGTATAGTGATGCATCTCATCAAGGATTGGGGTGTGTGCTTATGCAGCACAAAAGAGTGGTCGCATATGGATCGCGACAACTGAAAGACCATGAGCGAAATTACCCCACGCATGATTTGGAGTTAGCCGCTGTGGTATTTGCTTTGAAGATCTGACGACACTACTTATATGGGGAAAGATTCCAGATCTTCACTGATCACAAGAGTTTGAGATATCTCTTTGATCAGAAAGAGTTAAACATGAGACAAAGGAGATGGATGGAACTCCTTAAGGATTATGACTGCGAGATTCTATATCATCCGGGTAAGGCGAATGTGGTTGCTGATGCCCTGAGCAGGAAGAGTATGATATCTGCTATGATGATCAGGGAATGGGATTTGTTAGAGCAGTTCGTCGAACTTCGGATCAGAGTTAAAGAGGTAGAGATTGGATTTTTGGCTAGCTTGCGGATAGAGCCCAGGATCATGGATCAGATTAGAACTGGGCAGCGCAGTGATCAGAGATTGATAGATATGGTTAGCCAAGCTGAGCAGAGTTCGCAGTCGGATCTCACCATCAGTGAGGATGGATTGTTGAGATTCAGAGGACAGATTTGTGTACTGGATGATGATACCCTGAAGAGACAGATACTGAGAGAATCTCACTGCTCGCGATACACCATGCACCCAGGGAGTACTAAGATGTACCGAGACTTGAGAAAGGTGTATTGGTGGAGTGGTATGAAGCGAGACGTGGCAGAGTATGTGGCCAGGTGTTTAGTATGCCAGCAAGTGAAAGCTGAGCATCGGAAGCCTGGGGGATTACTACAGCCCTTACCTGTACCTACATGGAAATGGGAGCATGTCACTATGGACTTTATTATGGGTTTACCGAGGACCTGAAGAGGTCATGACGCTATATGGGTTATAGTGGATAGATTGACCAAAAGTGCCCACTTCCTTGCCATCAAGAGCACAGATACTGTGGATGCCTTAGCTGAGCTGTATGTCAGCGAGATAGCTAGATTACATGGGGCTCCAGTGAGTATTACTTTTGATAGAGATTCCCGGTTTACTTCCAGATTTTGGACCCAGTTTCAGGAGTCCATGGGATCTCGATTGAGTTTTAGTACCGCCTATCATCCTCAGACAGATGGTCAGTCAGAGAGGACTATTCAGACCCTGGAGGATATGTTGAGGGCGTGTACGATGGATTTTAAGGGATCATGGGATGATCACCTGCCCCTAGCAGAGTTTGCATACAATAACAGCTATCATGCGAGTATTGGAATGGCACCTTTTGAGGCTCTATATGGTAGGAGGTGTAGATCCCCTATAGCTTGGGAAGAAGTCGGTGACAGAAAGATAGATGCCCCCGAGCTTGTTGAGCAAGCTGTACAGAGTGTAAAACTCATATGTGAGAGGTTGCGGGCTGCACAAAGTAGACAGAAAAGCTACGCGGATGTGCGTAGACGGCCACTCGAGTTTGGTGTTGGTGATGCAGTATTTTTGAAAATATCACCGAGTAAGGGTATCGTGCGATTTGGGAAGAAAGGAAAATTGAGTCCTCGATACATAGGACCATTCGAGATTCTTGAGAGAGTGGGAGAGGTAGCTTACAAATTAGCATTACCCCCACAGATGTCCGGAATACACAACGTTTTTCATGTGTCTATGTTGAGGAAGTACCACCCGGACCCTTCTCATGTTATAGAGTATGATGAGATGGACATACAAGAGGATATGAGCTACACTGAGGAACCCGTCCGGATTCTCGATAGAAAGGAGAAGGTATTGAGAACCAAGAGCATCCCATTAGTGAAAGTTTTGTGGAAACATCACTCAAGGGAAGAGGCAACGTGGGAACTAGAGAGTCTCATGAAGGAGAAATACCCCCATCTCTTTAACTAGTTGAGTTGAATTTGGAGGACCAAATTCTATTTAAGGTGGGGAGGATGTGAGATCTGAGAATTTCAGACATATTTTATTGATGTAATAATAATTTGAAGTGTAATTTATTGAGCTAAGTGAATTGTGGGAATGATAATTGGAGATTTATATGTTAAGTGTTAAAATAAATGTGAAACTATGAGGACAGATCGATCTGGGAGAAGGAGAGATTGATCTGGTGAGTTAAAAATGAGAAGGAAGGAAGAATTTGAGGAGCAGATCGATCTCCAATGGAAGAGGATCGATCTCCTTATGATTCTGTTTGAGAGAAGATCGATCTCATGAGGAAGAGATCGATCTCCAAATGATTCTGTTTGGGAGAAGATCGATCTCCTCAAGGAGCAGATCGATCTCATAAAGCCATAAAGAGATCGATCTCACCCCTCGACAGATCGATCTCCTAGGCATAAAATTACCCAGATCGTCCCCAAAATTCAAACGCAGATCGATCTCACCCCTCGACAGATCGATCTCCTACCCTCAGCTTATATAAGGAACCCCTGCTTTTCTCCTGCAAACTCACTTTCTCTCTCTTCCAACCCCATTTCCACCGAAAACCTAACTTTCTCACTCATCCAAAACACCCATTTTCGGCCAAATCAAGAGTTGTGGCAAGAAGGAAAGTTGTTCCTCATCAAAGGGAGAACAACATACTTGGAAATCGAAGGACGAATCGGATCGAGGCGTGGGTTGTGCGTCTCACAAGTTTTGGGTAATTTCTAAACCTCGATCTTGATATTTGAGCTGATTTTGATGATACTGGTGGTTGTCATTGCGTTGAAATAGCTGAGAAATGATTAGGGATTGATGAAATTGCAATGTGGTTGGAGTGATAATGATATTTAGCAATTTTGGTAATTTTGGTAATTTTGCGAATTTTGTGCTATAAATGGAAATTTAGACAATGTGGTGAATTAGTGTAGATGATTCGACATGAGAAATGTAGGACGTTGAGATGTTGTGAATGAGGATTGTAGTTTAGGGTAGAGTTACGAGAATCGAGAGATTTGAGGTGTTATGAGCAATTACGCTCGATTTTGAGAATTGAGGTTTATTTGATAGTTGAGTATTGATGTTTTAACATCATTTGGACAACTCAGGAGTTTCAGAGTGGAATGCGAGGCTAGTCCGTGATACGGGGGAAACGATTGCACTATACGAGGTGCAAAGAGGTAAGGGAAATCTAAACCATTTGTGTATGTGATTTGTAAACTATTATAGCATGATTTGTGGTTTATGAAACAAGCATGTTGGGTGTTGTGTTGAGTTATAATTGCACATGGATTTTATAGCCGGTTAGAGCCCATTGTTTTATGCGTTTATAAGCTGAGTGTGAAATTGCTTTATAAACCATCGAATTTGTGTGAGTAATGAATTGGGCTCTACGTTAAGGCAATATCAAGATTTGAGAAATGTGTGCGTGTGCTTGCCGGTTGGAACTCGATTTTATTACGTTTTGTGTTGAGTACAAAACGATTTTCAAATGAGTTTTATGAGAGAAAAACCATTATGAGTTCTACGTGAAGGCAAACCAGTCTTGTGTGATAAGACTTAGGTGTGTAATTTTGAGTACACACCGGGCATTGCTCTAGTAGCATGTAAGCTCGATTTCTTCTCTGTTCTGGTAACGTGAGAATAACCCATTCTGTGGCTGTGCCACGTATACTTAGTGGCCGTTGCCACGTGTGAAACCCTATTTGGTGGCCGTTGCCATGTGTGAAACCCCATTTGGTGGCCGTTGCCAAGTGAGAAACCCCATTGGTGGCCGTTGCCACGGGATACCCCATTTGGTGGCCGTTGCCACGTGAGAAACCCTATTGGTGGCCGTTGCCACGTGAGAAACCCTATTGGTGGCCGTTGCCACGTGATACCCCATTTGGTGGCCGTTGCCACGTGAGAAACCCTATTGGTGGCCGTTGCCACGTGAGAACCCCTAACTAGTGGCCGTTGCCACGTGAAACCCTATCCAGTGGCTATGCCACGTGAGAAGTTTAAATCAGTGGCTATGCCACGTGTGTTTAGTAGCTATGCCACGTGTGAATTAAATCAGTGGCTATGCCACGTGTGTTTAGTGGCTATGCCACGTGTGAATTTAAATCAGTGGCCATGCCACGTGTGTTTAGTGGCTGTGCCACGTGCATTACTATTTCAGTGATTTTATCACGTTCATTGAGAAAGCGTTTATCGCATTGTTTTCACATGCTTTGTTATTGCTCTAAAGTGAGCCTTTTTACTTCATGTTTTCACATGACTTGAGACATGAGAATGTCGTTTTGAGTACTTTCATGCTATGGTTTTCAAATGAGTTTCACATACAAATAAACATTTTGTGATGTGCATTTTGGTTTATGAAATGAGTTCCTTACCCCCTTTACTGAGCGATTTAGAAGCTCACCCTGTTTTCTTTTCCCCCCAGAGTTCTTCAAGTAAAAAAGGACTTCCCTGCGACATACGGAGTAGTGGCTAGTGGAGGACTTGAGCTCCAGGCCATATATTGTATTTTGAGGTATCTCTTATCTTTTCATGTATCCAGACAATTACTGTAATTGCAAACACTTGATGTATAACATTGTATGGGATGTATTAGGATTAATTAACTTGGAATTGAGTAATGTATATGATACAATATACACTATATTATGATAAGATCCTCAGGCATGATAACTATGATGATGTATGACACTGCACAGGAATGCACCCTTAATTGTGAATTAATAAGTAAAAAGTTTTAAATTTGCCCTATTTTTCGCATTTTCGGGGCGTGACAAATATGAAGGATTGGGCTTTTGGATATGATGAATGTGAGTGAAATGAGAAAAGAGCAGTGTGGTAAATGGAAGGAAGTTGTATGAATCTAAATACTTCCATTTGGTTTTATATTGCATACCTTTGGCTATACAATGAATACACACAAATTTCAATGTGAATAAGGCATGAATGGATGCCATTTTCAAGTCATAAGGGTGGATGGATGAGAAAATGGATATGGCAGCAGATTAAGGATGTTTTGGTGCAAGTTATTACAGAAAACTGTCAAAAAATATGGAAAATATGGAGGCCAGATCGATCTCATAGGATGAGAGATTGATCTGGAAGAGCCAGAATGCTCTTATTTGAGCAATGGAATAGAGTATATCATTCTCCCATGGGGCCAGATCGATCTCTTAAACATTCTATAATGAAAAGATCGATCCTTAAGCATACAGATCGATCTCTTTAGCTCTCTGTTTGGAGCAGATCGATCTCAAGCTTCAACAGATCGATCTCATGCTTAAAATGTCATGAAAAAGGGAGAATTGAGGGGACCAGATCGATCTCCTCCTAGTGCAGATCGATCTCCTCAAGTGATTTCTATAAAAAGGGGGCTAAAAATCTGTAATTTTCGGGAAACAACATAACCCTTCCATTTTTCACCCAAAACCTAAGTTTATCTCTCTAAAATCAATCCATTTTCAGTAAGAATTGAGGAGAGGCTATTAAATACAAAGTTATTCACCTTGAGGAAGAGAACAACATAGGTGAAACCCAAAACCTGATTGTTGGTATTGAAGGAGTAGGAAAATTTGATTTAGTAAGTTTCTAATACTCTAATCCAAGTACATTATTTATTTAAGTGATTTTGGAGTTGATTGGCATGTGTATGGATGATAGGAAACACCTAGGATGAGATGGAATTAGTATGTGACCAAAAAATGGAGTGAGTCTAGTGTGAGAAAGTGTAGATTGGATGAGTTGGTGGTTTATGGATGTTGTTAAGTTGTTATTGGAGTAATGTGAATGATTTGAGATGGGTAAATGAAGCCACATTGTGAGTTTAGAGAATATATGGAAATGAGCAGGTAAAATGATTGATAAATGCCATAGTGAAGAAATCAAGGAAAATTGATGAAATCGAAACGCTGTGAGCTTAATATCGATTTGATATCGATAGGGTATGAATCAATAGGCCTAAAAGAATCATTGGGTTCAAGATATGAATAGAACAACGAACCTAGGCCTTATGAGAGCTAATGGAGACTACAAGTCGAATAAATTATAGTAAAAGCAAGAGTTGGATTATAATGGACTATAATGATGCGAAATACGACTTTGCGTAGTTTTGGAGAGCTCGAAGGAGACGAATCAAACCGTACGAGTAAGCAACTTAAAGGAAGTGGAAATCTCGCGACATGATTTCCAGGTAAGGGAATTCTGTAAGTATATAGAGGTAGCTGCTCGTATTTTGTGGGTATATAGGGCTTTGGAAATGTGCATGTGTTTATAGAAATGTGTTTGACAATGTATGGAAACTACTACAAGCATTTGTATGAGATTTGGTTGTTTGAAATGGTATTGTGAAGAAATGGGATAGTAAGGCTAATAATTGCATAAATCAAGTGTTTTGAATGCTTTCACAAAACATGTATTTTGTTTTGAACGAATTAATAGATAGGCTGGCTATTGTGGTTTGATGTTGTGTGATAGCACATGTGAAGTGCCAAATATGTTTTGAGATTGGTTTTGAAAGCTTATGAGCCGCCTATCATGTTTATGTGAATTCAACTGTGCTAGAGCCTAGCTCGCACTGGGTATTGATGTTTTTATATGTTTGAAATG
This sequence comes from Firmiana major, assembly GCA_033439115.1. NCBI lineage: Eukaryota > Viridiplantae > Streptophyta > Magnoliopsida > Malvales > Malvaceae > Firmiana > Firmiana major. The sequence continues at coordinate 40,057,680 of CM065909.1, forward strand.
TGTTGGAGCTTAGTTCGCACTTTGGTTTGAAACTATGACGATGCTTTATAAACCGTACTAGAGTTTTTGCTCGTACATTGATTTTGAGTGGTTTTCTTATGCATATAACCATACTGGAGCGATGCTCGTACGTGGTTTCTTCATATTTCAAGCATAAATGTCGTACTAGAGCGTTGCTCGTACGAGATGATTTATTATGATGCATGAATTCGTGCTAGAGCGTAGCTCGCATTGGTTTTCACACTGTGGTATGTATGAGGCCGTGGTGAGAGTGATACAGATTGGTGTTCAGGGAACCCAATAGGCCTAACAGACCTCTTGAGTGGGGTAAGGGTGAGGGGCTAGGACCTGACATAATCCATTCACGAAACCCAATAGCCCTAACAAACCTCTTAAGTAGGGTGAGGGTGAGGGGATAGGACCTAAATTAGGGAACCCAACAGGGGCGAGTAAGGCAATGAGAGGCTAGGACCTGGTATTAAGAGTATCTCACGTGCACTTGAGACTAGAGGTTTCACTCGATATGGGGTAGATAAGACCTAATGCAGGCACCCCCAACCATGTTATGGGTCCGCGGAGTATGATGTACCGTGTATATCACATGGAGTACGATCTACCGCGTAGTGGTTATTTGAATTGAGAAAGTCTAATGGAGAACTAACCCACCTTCGTACTAGCATGATACCCCGCACACCGGGATCCCTGTGGTCTGGGATGATATGTGACATAGTTGGCCAACATAGTCAATTGAGATATAGTGACCTGTCTCCTTGCTTGATTTAAATAATACCACATGGTTTTTGAATACTTGAGTGTGATTCTGACTGTCCAGGGTAGACCCAAGGGAGGGGTCGAGTCTTGTGGGATTTGATTTGGGAAATGGTTATGATGTTGTGATTGTGAAATGATTTGATGGGATTTTGTTGTATTAAGAATGAGATAATCAAAAGGGATGTTTCTTACACGAATTGCCCTTTTTATGAGATTTGATGATTGATGAGCATGAGATGATTTGTACATGATTATTTTGCCATGTTTTATATGCCAATTTCCATGATTTTAAATACATGATATATGTATACTCATATGGCATAGTTTTAATTCCTCATGCTCCTATTATAAAAGATTTATGCATAACATTACTAACATGTAGATAGAGTAGTTATCTACCATGCTTGCATTATTGCCTTACTGATCGTGTGGTTGCTCATCCCTCTCTATTTTTCCCCTTCTATAGAGCGTGCGTAGTAGCCCAATGAGGACTGAGGCATTTTGTTTTAGGACATCTGCTGTTTCCATCGTCGAAAGGTATATACACAGGATTCCTTTGTATCTAAACAATGTAACGGCACAGTAATGATTGAGTTGTAATTATGGGGGATGTAGATGTCAGTAAACATATTATGTATAAGTGAATGATTTAATTTCGAATATATGACTTCGTTTTATTAATTGTGGATGAATGGTAAGTGGTGATTATTATTGACTCACAGCCCAACTGTATGTTGTGAGTTTGTTCACAACCGGGTAAGGTAACAGTAAAATGCAAAAAATTTATAGCGATTTTCGGTTAAAGAGAATGAAAAAGGGTTGTGACAAAGATTGGTATCAGAGCTGTGTTGACCTGATGTGAGTCAGTAATAAAATGTAGGAAAAGTTACATCCTCATATTACTGTGCTTTTGTTTAGATATAACTGTGTATACCGTGATGGATTGAGCTTGATAAATGATTTTAAATACAGGAAGTTAGGCATTATGACAATTACGCGCTAAGGTAGAGGGATGAGGGTACGTGCTAGAGGCCGTAGAGGTAGGCCTGAGAGCCGTACGGAGCCACAGACTGACCAGGCTCTACAGGACCCTACTGAGAGGGCAGAAGATACAGAGGCACACTTCGCTAGGAAAGAGCAAAGTATTGAGAATCTGGTGGAGATAGTCACGCAGGCATTGGGTGCCGGTGATAGGAGAGGTCCCGCAGCACAGCCTTCGACTGGACAGGCAGCTGTAGAGGCGGAAAGACCTCAGACTACAGAGACAGCTACAGTTACACCACCTCCGGTCTAAGATACAGCTTCTCCTATCGCTCCACAGCATAGCGGTAGTGAGTTGGGTTATGACTGCAAGAATTTCAAGGGTTGAAACCTCCAATGTTCAAAGGGGTGAAGGACCCAGTGGTTACGAAAGATTGGGTGTACGAGATGGAAAAGTTGTACAGATTCTTTCGATGCACATCGGCTGAGAAGGTAGCCTTTGTCATGTTTATGTTGAAAGGCGAGGCTCAGCCTTGGTGGAGGTCCACCGAGGCTATTTTGAGGGCCAGACACTCTGAGATCTCATGGGAGATTTTTTAGAGGCTTTCAGGAGACAGTACATTCCAACTATCGTACAGAGAAAACTGTGGATGGAATTCATGAATTTGGTTCAGGGGAACCGTACTGTGGACAAGTATGAGTCCAAGTTCATGTCCTTGGGGAGATACGACCTGGACACGATGGGTAGTGAGACCCGAAAGATACAAAAGTTCATGGATGGACTGAGATTGGCCATCCGGACTAAGCTAGCTCCCTTCGACATTTTGACCTATGAGGAGGCTGTGCATAAGGCTCAATTATGCGAGCAAGATTTTGAGAGGAATGCCACCGAGCTTGGGAGAATTGGTGTCAAGAAGGATAGAGATCAAAAGAGATCCGGGAGGGATAGAGTGGCCAACAAAGGAGGCCCAAGGTATTTTGAGAAGAGACCTAAGATCGAGGAGGTGCAGGAAAGAGCTGCTAGACCTTTTCGTGTACCCGACTTTAACCGTACCAAGGGGTATGGTTATTAGAGGACCACGACCTACTACCGATCAGTGTAGGAGATGTGGGAGATACCATGGGACTAGACCATGTCAGATATGTCACGACCCAAATTACCTAAAAATTAGAGTAAATTTTTCTTTTTCGCTTTTTCATTTCCTTACTCGTCGTGAACAGTTACACTACTAAACAGTTGGGCTATGATTCGGTGTTAGTCACCTCTCACCTATTTCCCATTCCATTTTTCAATTTCATTTACATATCAATTTATTTTAAATAAATACATCCCCAATATTACATCCATGTACAGTACTGTGCCTCTATATGTTCAGATACAAAAATTATACAAATATGTATACCTGGTCTTGATAAGAAGCAGCGGAAATGACTACTGTCGTTCTCTTCTACTGAATATACCCTGTGGGGTGGAAAATGAAAGGGTGAGCATAAACAGCTCAGTAAGGCAATAATGTAAGCAGGTAGATAACTATGCTATCTACGTGCTGATAATGTCATGATATAAAATCGTTTACATTTGGAGCATGAGGTATGACTAAAACGATGCCACATGTATGTATATATCATATAAGATAAATCATGAAATCGACATATAAAACAAACATGGAAAAATCATCATGTATGTCATCTCATGCTCGTCACATTTAAAACTTATTTGTTTCCTCATAAACTCATCACGTTAAAACTCATTTATTTCATCATAAAACAACCTCATCAAGGTCAAACCCATCTCTCGGGAATACCTTGATTCATTAAATCACATCTCGTTTGAAAACATTAATCAGGATATTACCCCTCCCTCGGGTTCGTCCTGGTCTATTCAGACCGTATGATATCATGTGAGGCATCTATCTAGGTTACTGTATGAAAAATCGAGGACTATAGCCATACTTTGTCCCTGTGATCCCAGGCTACACAGATCCCGGTGTGCGGGGTATCACAACTGCAACGGGAGGTGGGGTCAAGTCCTACCTGCCAGAATATCAAGTAACATCATCGAGTCATCATGACTGCACGGTACTGCGTACTCCGTGTGACAAACACGGTACATCATACTCTGTGGACCCATATCATAGTCTGGGGGTACCTGCCGTAGGTCTTATCCACCCCAATACTATGTCGATAACCAACCCATGTCTCAAAGTATATGCGAGCATCTCAACTCTCTGCGACACACAGTCTACAGGAGGATTCCGCACGACTATATGCATGTCAACTCACATCTAGTGCGAGCGAAGCTCCAGCACCACGCTATGCATATCATGATATCTAAAATCTCATGCGAGCGAAGCTCCAGCACGATTTTGTGCACACACAAATTTCTCGTACGAGCAATGCTCCAGTACGGCTTTTCATGAGAAATAAATCAGTAAACTTGAGTGCGAGAAAGACTCTAGCACTCTTTTTATTCATGTAAATACGATAGGTGGCTCAAACTTGATAAAACATCTTTTAAAATAGTAATCGGTACAAACTGGTACCCTTTCGTATAATTCACGAAATCAACAGCCAACCTATGTGCATATTTGCTTAAATCAAAGCAATACATTCATATAAAACATCAAAAACATGAAATCATGCAATTTATCTGCCTTACTACCCTTTTTGAAAATTTTATTCTCAGGGGCAAAATCATCTTTTTCCTTTATTCACCTATGCCCCGATTTTTTTAAAAATTATTATTTTGTTTTCTAGATACTTAAAGAAATTCTAGGCCCTTTAAATCCCCTCAATAAATACGTATAGAAATCTTTATGCACCTACAAAATTCTCTTACCTCGATTTACGTGCAAACTTATCTCGTCTCGATAATATCCGATCTCTCTGTCCAACTGCACGTCAATCAAGTCTACGAAACTGCATATAACCACATAACTGGGGTCAATTCAATTATCTTTATCAGTATATCACCTTTACTGATCAAATCTAACGTACTGGGCCCGTTTTACTTTATTGGGCTCAATTGTGCCTTAATGGGCCTCGACCCATTTTCAGCCCGTTTATACTTATTAAATCCCTTCTTTGGGTTTACTGGGCTCATTCAGCTTACCAATAATCATCGGGCTTCGTTCCAAACTTATTGGATAGCCCGTATACTATTTACGATAATTACTGTAAAATTTCAAATAATATTCCTTTTTATACAGAATTAATCCATAAATTCTGTAAAATAATCAAAACTCTGTATTAAAGAACTTATATTATCGTAATTAAAATATACTTACCCAATATGATGCAGGGTACAAAAATCGGAGCTCAATCGGCTCTCGCTCGGGTTCTGTCATAAAACTGCACAATTATATATTTAATCCCGGGTTACTTTTCGATTAAATATAATTTAAATAAATTTTCCAAAAGTCAAATTGGTCACTTTTGACCTCTTACCGACTTACCCGAAGTCCGGTGTATCCCCAAAAATTCTTTCCCTTTTTCCTTTTTCTCTTTTTCTCCTTTTTTCCCTTCTTTCTTGGCTGAACCGGTTCAGTCCTGTTCAACCCGATTCAGACCGGTCCGGTTCAGTCGATTCAGTCCGGTTCTCCTCTTTGCTGAACCGGTCCATACCGGTTCAGACGTTCCTGCCACCGTTCATGGCGTTTCCGGTTGGTTCTCGGCTCGTTTCTGGCGCCAAACGGTGCGCCTGCACTGGGGAAGTGTTTGGCTGGGGTCGGGGTTGGCCGAATCACGGCGATGGCCGTCGGATTCGTCTTCTCCCTCCGCGGCACTCTCCCTCCCGATCCGTCGGATTTCGGTGGTTTCGTCGGTCGACATCGGTCTCAAAAGAACCGCATCCTTTTCCCGATCACGCCGGTGTCCGCCGTTCAAGCCCAGCTGCCGTGGATCGCCGGAATCTACCCCGTTTTCCTCGCGGGCTTCTCTTCCTCCATTCGGCGTTTTTCGGCCTCCTGGCGATGCGTCTCCGGTGCCAATAGCTTCGCCGGCCTCCCCTCTTTCTCCTCGGCTCTTGGTCGGGGCCGTCGGTCGCTGGTAACCGTCGATCGGTCGGCTACGCACTGGTCGTCTTCCTCGGTTTCCATTTTCTTCTCTCTCCCCGACCAATTTTCTGATTCTCTCTTCTTCTTTTTTACAATTATTATTATTTTTATTTATTATTATTTATAAATTAGTTATTATTATTATATTCAATATTATATTATTTTGCCAAAATATCTAAGATAAATTATTATTTAATTTATTTAATGAATAAATAATTTTCTCGGTATTATTTCGACTTTTTGGTATATTTTTCGATTATTTTCGGGTTTATTTTTCGAAGTGAAAATCCCGATTAATTTCGATTAATTCTCAAAAATTCATATCTTGATCAATTTAACCCGAAATTTAATTATTTCTTCGTTATTGATCAAGATTTCTCAATCCCATATTTTTAATTAAATTTTCTTATCGAATTTATACCGAGTTTCGATCTTTTGACCGTTTTGCCCTTGTACGTGTTCGGGATTAATTTAGACCGAGTTCCCTTCATGAACACTCACTCATTTTACATTTTAAATCTTTATCTTCAGTCTGAATCCCGTTCGTTTAATTTATGACCATTTCAATCCTTCCTTTCACGAAAATACTCATTTCGTGTTTTAACTAAATTCGGGTCTTACATAATCTCCCCCACTTAAGAAATTTAATCCTCCAAATTAGAACCAAGTTAGTCTGTAAATCACTCCGGATATTTCACACATATCATACTCTTTAACTCTTATGTGACTTTTGTCGGAGTGTACAACTACCAAAGGACTTTAATTAGAGAGATCATCTTAAATCTCCACACTTTCTCCTTCCCGTTTTAATACCCGAATCAAGTTTTCAATCATACATTACACTTCCATTGAGCTAAGCTGTTGGAGCTCATATCCGATCACATACGCTGGATCCGAACAGTATTTTCGAAGCATCATAAGATAGGACACATTGTGGATGCCTGTTTATTTAGGTAGTAACGCCAACCTACAGGTCTTATCTCCCACTTTGTCCAATCTCTTTCTGAATCTCGTTATGTCCTTATGTTATGTCCTAAGGACATGTAACTTCCAACAATACTAATTCACCCTTGGTGAATTCCAATGGTTTCTGTCTCTTATCAGCATAGCTTGTCTATCTGCTCTGAGGTGTTCTTAATCCTTCACAATTAATTGAACATCCTCAGAGATTTATCTTACCAATTCGAGAATAATTTTCTATCTGTCACCCACTTCTTCTCATCCAAATCGGGGAAACAACCCTTACGATCATACAATGCCTCATCTAAAGTCATCCCGATACTCAAGTGACAACTGTCATTATTGGCGAATTCGATTAGTAACAATTGATAATCCCAGGAGCTTATCAAATCAATGGCACACGCTCTCATCATATCCTTCAGAACCTGTACAGTCCTCTCTGACTGACCATCTGTCTGAGGATAGAAAGTTGTGCTAACACTCAGTCGGGTTCTCATAGCTTCCAAAAAAATATTCTTAGAAGTGAGAAGTGAAGCGGGAATCCCTATATGATACAATGCTCACTGGAAAGATACTTGATGTTTCACATTTTTCCATACACATAAATCCGCCTACACACTCAGAGTATCTGGGGATTTTCCTAACCAGAAGGCGGGTAGACTTAATCAATCTATCTACTATCACCCAAATAGCCTTATGATTTATCCGGGTCCTCTGTAACCCATCACAAAATTCATGGTAACTTGTTCCCATTTCCGTGTCGATATAGGCAGAAACTGCAATAACCCTGCAACTTCTTTTGTTCTACCTTACTCTGCTAACATACGAGACACTTTTCCCACAATCTCTACCATGTCTCTTTTCATATCTGACCACCAATATCCTTTTCTAAGATTTCGATATATTTATTACTTCTTGGATTCACTGTATATCCCGAAGAGTGAGCTTCTTACAATAACATTATATCATCATTGTGGTCCTATGGAGCACTTATATTATTATACTGTCTCTGAACCTCAGTAACCATTATCATACTCTGTGAACTCTGTCACTGTACCCATTTGAATCTGACCCACATATCGACACCCTACCGATCATCACGCTAAACCTGTCAAATTTGGTCACTCAAATTTGATTCTAATATCAGGCTAGCTGTCACACAATCACTGTCATCATCAGAGGGAATCACATCATTACTGAGGCTTACAACTGTTCTAGCAGCTCACGCTCCCTGACCATCAGATGTTATACCATCCTGAGGCTCTTTCTACTCAAAGCATTAGCCATTACATTAGCATTTCCTGGGTGATACAATTTCCACAATCATAATCCCTCAGAAGCTCTAACCCTCTTTGTTCTCATATTCGACTCTTTCTGTGAAAACAGATACTCGGGGCTTTTATGATCAATGCATACCTGAAATTTCTCACCGTATACATAGTAGTGTCATATACTCAATACAACAGTTAAAATGCAACTATAAAAATAAAGAAACAAAATTAATTAAAATGAAACTAGACAATCCTAAAATAAAATGGGCTTGAAATTAATCTAATTAATTTAACAAAATAAAAATGCAAGTTAATCTAACCTAAGGTCTAATAAATTAAAATTCAAAAATAAAAAGCGATAAATAATTACTAACTAACTAAAATACCCAAATCAAAGATAAAGTCTAGTCTAAGTGATGCATGACTAATATTTAACCCCTAAATATATGCATGAAAATAATTAAACTAACATTTCAATTGCATAGAAAGAAATTAAAATTTTAATTGAAACTAAAATCTAAATTAAATCAAACAATCCTAAGCTATACCATGTAACTAAACCAATAAAATATTCCTTAAACTAATTAAAAATATGCTAATTTAAAATACCACTAAAATACTAGTAATAACTTTTAAACTATTGCAAATAATACTATAAAACTAATTAACTACACTCGGCATTGTACTGCTCTCGACACCAGTCTGCTATGCGATTGCATCCAGTACCCGTGCATGTTGCATGCTCTATTCTGGAATGTACGAGCAAGCTTCCATTCCTGCCTCCAGCTGGTACCTGTCGCGCATCAGCCAATATTCAGAGTCCTGCTCCAGGTGCTGTCCTGCAACCTTATACCATCCCCGCTCTTGTCCTCTGCTCCCGCTTTGCAATGAAACTCTGCCCACTGCCCTCAGCTAGTACCTGCAGCAAATAAGACAGCCAACCATACACTGCCTGCTTCTGAGTCAGCTGTTGTTCATGCAACAACCTTCATCCTTGCAGCACACACGTTCTGTACAATATCTTCATCAACAGCTCCTGTAAATTCTACCTCCAGTACTCACACAACAGCCCAACTATGTTTGGTCGCTGCAACAAGACACGCTTAACCCATAGCTCCTACAAACCATACCAGCAGAAATCAAGATATCAACAGCATAAAAAATTGCACATAACAAGAAAATGAAAATGAACAATAAAAATAGCTCAAAACAGGGCAAAACAGAGGTGCAGAGTTGTCCCGGTCTACTACCAAACAATAGTCCAAGTTGCCTCCATCCGTGCCTCACAATTGTCTACTACCACCTATGAACTCCTGTTGTTGTACGGCATCTAATGGAAGCAACCCCACTTACTTCATCACCGGTCAGCAACTTCTTCAGCATGTTCACAGATACTCGAACACCAAACACCGGTGAGCACAACAGTCGAGAAGCCACCGAAAATGCCTTCTGCCTTGGAACTAAACAAACTTTGCGCTTCTTTAACTAGCAACTGCTATGTAAACTAACAAAGAGATTACACCCCAAAACCGAATATGCATAGCATAAACTTAGAGTTAATCAATGGAGGGAAACTATACATAAAAAAAGTTGAAGAACTTTGTACAATAAATTTTTTTTTTTAAACTAAAATAGGATTTAGAATGCTTTTAACTATATGAGAGAGAAAGTAAAGCATGAGAAAGATGAATTGTGCAAAGCAGTCTCCTCAGTTTAGCCATTATAGCTTCTCTGTGCTAGCAAAGAGAGACCAATATCCAACAATAAACTTGCACCACAGCCCATGATTCTGACAACAGAACACGATAATGACAGTAAGGTAGTGCTCTTAGGAATCAATAAGCAAAACAAAAAAAATGGCAAAGAAAATATGCAATCGGATAGCTTGAAAGGAAACAAGGAAAATAAAACTAATCAATGAAAGGGAACTTTGCATAAAAATAAATTGATAAAAACGTAGTTATAAACACAAAAAAAAAGAGCATGTAAAATCGAAAATATAAACATAGTGGATGGAAGATAACGGGAAATGCTAAAAATGCTTGAAACAATGAAACTTTTCATAAAATATAACAAATAACAGTTGACATCAACAGTAACTATGGAGAATAGGATAAATGGTGGCTGAAGAAAACGAAAACTAACATGAAAAGCTTTTAAAAACAAGGAAACAAAAAAAATGAAACTAACAATAAAATTTTAACCCAAAGCTACCCTACAAACTATTCTACCTACACTACTTCTAAAAACTACTCCTAAATTACTCTACCCTAAAAACTACACTAGGCTACCTAATTTTTCAATTGCTCATCATGTTCTATTTATACACAAACATAGGGGTACAATGGTAATTTTTCATCCTAGAAGAGTTGGCATTGTTTGGCCACTTGTCTTCCTTTAATTTGCTGGATAGTAGATATTTCCACGTCACTCGTCTTTTTGTCCAATTGGCTGTGTGATGTGGCTCGGCGTGTGTCTGCCAGAAGGTTGGCACGGTGTCCATCAATCTTATCGTTTCGGAGCGAAAAAAATACGGACACCTGGCATCACGCGTGTCCAGACAACTTAGTGACTCGGTCTGCAAATTGGAAGTGGTCAAGTCTCCTTTAGCCCATTTTCAGTCCATTTTTGATTGAAACGACTGAGTTTCATCCGGATTTAATTTACTTGCACATTAAATAATTTTAATTAAATAAAGGGGATAATTATAAAATAATATGGGGATTTAAATAATTAATTAGAAAATTAAGCACAAATAATTATATTAAAAATAGAATTATCAATTCATATCTCGAATTTATAGATTCCTTTAGGCTTATTTATTCATACTTAATTGATAACAAATCGATATTAAGCTCACAGTGTTCCTTTTTCATCAATTTTCCTCACTATAGCATTTATCAACATATTACATACTCATCTCCATAAATTCACTCAATCCACAATGTAGCTTCATTTACCCACTTCAAATCATCCACATTATTCCATTAACAACTTAACATATCCCATAATCATCAATTCATCCAAATTACACTTTCTCACACTAACCCATTCTATTTTCTAGGTCACCCTAGTTCCATCATAACCTAAGTAGTGTTAACCATCAACACACATGCCAATCAACTCCAAAACCCTTAAATAAACAATGTACTTGGGCTAAAGTATTACAAACTTACCAAGCCTAGCTCCTCTTCTTCCTCCAAAGGAAAATACACCTTGCTCCTTCAATCCAACAAGTGAGGTTTTGATTTCAAACTATGTTTTTCTCTTCTTTAAGACGAACAACTTTGCATCTAATAGCTTCCCCTCAAATATTACTGGAAATGGGTTGATTTTAGAGAGATAAAACTAGGTTTTGGGTTGGAAATGGAAAGGTGTTGTTGTTTCCCAAAAATTATAGATTTTCAGTGCCCTTTTTTTTATAAAAATCACTTGATGAGATCGATCTGCACTAGGAGGAGATCGATCTGGGCCCCTTAAATTTCTCTATTTCACGATATTTTCAAGCATGAGATCGATCTATCGAAGCTTGAGATCAATCTGCTCCGAACAGAGAGCTAAGGAGATCGATCTGTATGCTTAAGGATCGATCTTTTCATTACAAAAGGTTTAGGATATCGATCTGGCCCCATGGGAGATCGATCTGCTCTATTCCATTGCTCAAATAAGAGCGTTTTGGCTCTTCCAGATTGATCTCTCATCCTATGATATCGATCTGGCCATCATATTTTCCAGATTTTCTGCAGTGTTTCTGCAATAACTCACACCCAAACATTCTTAATTTGCTGTCATAGTCATTTTCTCGTTCGACCACCTTTATGACTTGAAAATGGCATCCATTCAAGCTTTATACATATTAAAACTTGTGTACATTCTTTGTATATCCAAAGGTACACATTATAAAACCAAATGGAAGTACAACTTCATTCTATTCTACCACACTACTCATTTTTAGTTCCAATCACATCCATCACTTATAAAAGCTCATTTCTTCATATTCATACACAATGAAACTTGTATGTACATTACAAACTCATATTACACATATGTACATTACATTTATAGACTTTACATCAATTGTACTTCACATTACAAGTTCATTACCACACTTATGAGTCCATAAGGTTTACATCTAAAAATACGAGTCTTACAAGATACTCAGCCTATCTCTAAACCTCCGTATAAGATGGCATTAGTGGAACTGGAGGAATTGAAGCAACAACTACAGGAGTTATTGAATCAAGGATTTATTAGACCCAGTGTCTCACCGTGGGGAGCACCAGTGTTATTCATAAGGAAGAAGGATGGTAGTCTCAGATTATGTATAGACTACCGACTATTGAATAAAGCCACGATGAAGAATAAATACCCATTACCCAGGATTGACGATCTGCTTAATCAGCTGAGAGGGGCCTCAGTCTTCTCTAAGATTGATTTAAGATTGGGCTATCACCAATTAAGGATTAAGGAGGAAGATATTCTGAGGACGGCCTTCAAGACAAGGTATGTCCATTATGAATTTCTAGTGATGCCCTTTGGATTGACGAACGCCCCTGCAACCTTTATGAGATTAATGAATGAGGTGTTCAAGGACTATCTAGATAAGTTTATGATAGTTTTTATTGATGATATCTTGGTGTACTCTCGGTCTTATGAGGAGCACGCACAGCAATTGTGGTTAGTAATTCAGATACTCTGAGATAAGTAATTATATGGAAAGCTTAGTAAGTGTCAATTTTTGTTGGATCGGATAGCTTTCCTTGTTGATCCAATTAAAGTGGAGGTTGTGCTTAATTGGGAAAGACCGAGGACAGTTACAGAGGTACAAATTTTTCTTGCTTTGGCAGGGTATGACAAAAGATTTGTTGAGGGATTTTCCAGGATCACCGCTCCTTTGACCAAGCTCACGCGTAAGGAGACTCTGTTTATATAGACTGATCAATGTGAGCTCAATTTTCAAGAATGAAAGAGGAGATTAATAGCGGCACCTGTGTTGATTGCCCCTGAGGGATTAGGATGATTTTTAGTGTATTGTGATGCTTCCCATCAAGGATTGGGGTGTGTGCTCATGCAGCATGGAAGAGTGGTCGCCTATAGATCGTGACAGTTGAAAGCTCATAAGAGAAATTACCCCACTTATGATTTGGAGTTAGCCGTTATGGTATTTGCCTTGAAGATCTGGTGGCACTACTTATATGGAGAAAGATTTCAGATCTTCACTGACCACAAGAGTTTGAGGTATCTGTTTGATCATAAAGAGTTAAATATGAGACAAAGGAGATGGATGGAACTCCTTAAGGATTATGACTGCGAGATTCTGTACCATCCAAGAAAGACGAACGTAGTTGCTGATGCCCTGAGCAGGAAAAGTATGATATCTGCCATGATGATCAGGGAATGGGATTTATTGGAGCAGTTCGCTGAACTCTGGATCAGAGTTAAAGAGGTAAAGACTGGATATTTGGCTAGCTGCGAATAGAGATTAGGATCATAGATCGAATTAGAACTGGGCAGCGTGATGATCAGAGATTGATTGATATGGCTAGCCAAGCTGAACAGACTTTGCAGTCGAATCTCATAGTTAGTGAGAATGGATTATTGAGATTCAGAGGATGAATTTTTGTACCGGATGATGATACCTGAAGAAACAGATACTGAGAGAATCCCACTGCTTACGATACCATGCACCTAGGGAGTACTAAGATGTACCGAGATTTGAAAAAGGTGTACTGGTGGAGTGGCATGAAGCGAGACGTGGCAGATTATGTGGCCAGATGTTTAGTGTGCCAGCAAGTGAAAGCTGAGCATCAGAAGCCTAGAGGATTATTACAGCCTTTACCTGTGCCAAAATGGAAATAGGAGCATGTCACCATGGACTTTATTATGGGATTACCGAGGACCCAAAGAGGTCGTGATGCTATATGGGTCATAGTGGATAGACTGACAAAAAGTGCCCACTTCCTTACCATCAAGAGCACAGATACTGTGGATGCCTTAGCTGAATTATATGTCAGCGAGATAGCTAGATTACATGGGGCTCCAATGAGTATTACTTCTGACAGAGATTCTCGATTTACCTCCAGATTTTGAACCATTTTCAAGAGTCCATGGGATCTCGATTGGGTTTTAGTACCGCCTATCATCCTCAGATAGATGGTCAGTCAAAGAGGACTATTCAGACCTTAGAGGATATGTTGAGGGCGTGTACGATGGATTTTAAGGGATCATGGGATGATCACCTACCCCTAGCAGAGTTTGCGTACAATACCGGTATCATGTGAGTATTGGAATGACACCTTTTGAGGCTCTAAATGGTAGGAGGTGTAGATCCCCTGTAGCTTGGGAAGAAGTGGGTGATAGAAAGATAAATGCTCCCGAGCTTATTGAACAGGCTGTACATAGTGTGAAACTCATATGTGAGAGATTACGGACTGCACAGAGTATATAAAAAAGCTACATGGATGTGCGTAGATGGCCACTCGAGTTTGATGTTGGTGATGCAGTGTTTCTGAATATATCACCGAGTAAGGGTATCATGAGATTTGGAAAGAAAGGGAAATTGAGTCCTCGATACCTTGGACCATTCGAGATTCTTGAGAGAGTGGGAGAGGTAGCCTACAGGTTGGAATTACCTCACAGATGTCCGGAATACACAACGTCTTACATGTATCTATGTTGAGGAAGTACCACTCGGACCCTTCTCATGTCATAGATTATGAAGAGATGAACATACAAGAGGACATGAGCTACATTGAAGAACCTATCCGAATCCTTGATAGAAAAGAGAAGGTGCTTCAGACTAAAAGCATCCCATTAGAGAAAGTTTTATGGAAGTACCACTCAATGGAAGAGCCAACTTGGGAATTAGAAAGCCTCATGAAGGAGAAATACCCCCATCTGTTTGACGAGTCGAGTTGAATTTGGAGGACTAAATTCTTCTAAGGTGGGGAGGATGTGAGACCTGAGAATTTTGTACACATCTAAATATGTAATGTGAACATAAAGTGTAATGAATTGAGTTAAATGTGATGTAATCATATATTGAGATTTTATGCCAAGAGTACAACCATAGTGTGAAACTATGAGGCCAGATCAATCTTGGAGAAGAGGGGATCGATCTGGTAAGCCAGAGTGATAGGGAATGGGAAGTTTAAATGAGCAGATTGATCTCCAATGGAGGTAGATCGATCTCCTTATGATTCTGCCATAAAGGGATCGATCTCCTACAAGAGCAGATCGATCTCTAAATGTTTCTGTAAAATGCATATCAATCTCCTCACAAGGAGCAGATCGATCTCCTCAAGATTATGAGATCGATCTTACCTCCTTGACAGATCGATCTAGTAGGCATAAAAAGTGCCCAAAACATTCCCAAATTCAAAGGCAGATCAATCTCCTACAGGAGCATATCGATCTCCTACCCTTCGCCTATAAAAGGACCCCTGCGTTTTTCCTGCGTTTCATCTTCTCTCTCTCTAAAAAATCGAATCCCCAGCTTTCTCTCTCTTCCAAAACACTAATTTTCATTCGAACCAGAGGTTGTGGCAAGAAGGAAAGTTGTTCCCCATCAAAAGGAGAACAATATACTTGAAAATCAAAGGACGATTTGAGCTGAGGCGTGAATTGAGCACTCCACAAGTTTTTGGTAAATTTCTAAGCTTGAATCTTTGATTTGGAAATAGATTTATACGATTGTGGTTGTACATGTTGGGATGAATATACTGAAAATGATAAGGGTTGATAGAATTATTGAGATATTATGAGATTTGGTTGGTGAAGTTATTGTGATTTTTAGAGTGTAGTGAAGGTACTTGAGAAATTTTGAGAATGTGAGCAAATATGCTCGGTGTTGAGATTAGAGACAATGTGATGATGTATTGATGATGTTTTTACATCGTTTGGACAGCCCGGGAGTTCCTGAGAGGAATGCGAGGCTAGTCTGTCATTTGGGGGAAACGATTGCACTATACGAGGTGCAATGAGGTAAGGGAAAACTTAAACTCATTTGTGTATGTGATTTGTGATGATAATTTAGCATGAAATGTTTTGAGAAACAAGCATGTTTTTCTATGAGTTGTGATTGAGTTATTGCATACGGTTTTATAGCCGATTGGGGCCCAATTTTTATGAGTTTGTAAGCAAAGTGTGAAATTGTTTTACAAACCGTTTTGAGTTTAAAAAGTGAAAAGGGATTTGGGCTCTATGTTAAGGCGTACTGAGATTTGAGAAATGTGTGCGTGGTTTTGCCAGTTTGAGCTCGATTTTGACATGTTTTGTGATGGGTACAAAGAGGTTTTCAAACGAGTTTTATGAGAAAAACCATTATGAGCTTTACGTGAAGGCATAATGGTTTTATATGATAATGTGTCATGCCCTTCTCCCACACATGACCTTACCAAAAATCACAATAAATTTTGCACTTTTTACTTACCTTTCTCTCCTCAACAGTTGGGCTGTGATTACGCATTAGTCTCCTCATCCATCCATATCTTACCATTCTTTCACGTATCATACATACATGACATTCATAAGTAAATTCATATACTTAATATAATTACATCATTTCATTTACATCCCCAACATTAAATCGTGTACATCACTGTGTTTATGCATTGTTCAGATACAAAAGAGTGTGCATGTATTTACCTTTCGCTAGATGGGGAGTGGCAGCGGATCAAAGGAATGCAATACCTTAGCAGACTCGATCTACTGACGAGAATCTGTAGAGATGGGGGAAAATGAATGGGATGAGCTATCAACGCGCTCAGTAAGGAAATCATGCAAGCAAGTAGACATCCATACTATCTACTGAAAATAGTGTTTTGCCTTTCCTTCTCTCATTTCAAAAGCATGTTTAAAAATATATATATTTATAATATAGTACAGATTTAAAATCTCTTGTACTAAACACATGCTGGTTTATCAATCAGAGGCATTCATGCAAAACAGCGTATATTTAAGCATTTAAGAATGCCTTTATATAAAATATGTCATTTACATTCAAAACACAGTAAATATGGCATTTCTCATCACAACACAAACAAATCAGGTTCCAACCCATCCCTCAGGTCTACACATATCATAAAACACATGTGATATATCATGCGAGACTCAATGGCTAAATGCAATAACTCCGGACTATGATCATATCCTAACATTGTGAAATCCAAGGCAACACAGTACTTGGTGTGCGGGTTATCACTGCTGTAATGGGAGGGGAGTCAGTCCATCACAACTACCAGCTATCAACAACTCTCCTCCACAACTCCACAACAAAACACGGTACAGAGTACTCCATGCCACACGCATGGTACAACGTACACCCGTGGACCCTACATCATGGTCGGGGTGCCTGCTATAGGTCTTAGCCTCTCATACCATGGAAATACATCATAGTTGGGGTGCCTGCCATAGGTCTTAGCCCTCATACTATGGAATAAATGCCACGTCTCTAAATCCACGTGCAAACATCTCCAGTGTGACACTCAGTCTACACGAGGAAATCATCATGATTTTTCTAACATGTTTATATATCACGTAAAACTACAGTGTGCGTCTTAAGTGTGACTCACAGTCAACGCTCCGCCTCAAAATACTGTATATGCATGTCAAAATATCAAACACTAGTGCGAGTAAACCTCCAGCACTAGGTCATGCATAGTTCTTATTACAAATCAAGTACAAGCAAATCGCTCAAGTACTATGTCATGTACAAAACTCATCAAATCAAGTACGAGCAATAGCTCTAGTACTATGTCATGAATAAATCATAAAGAATCGAGTACGAGCAATGCTCCAGCACTCTGTCATGCATCTCATGTAAAACTCGAGCATGAGCTAATCGCTCCAGCACTCTATCATGCACAAATCACGTAAAACTGAGTACGAGCAATGCTCCAGTACTCTATCATGCATGCCAAGTAAATGTAGTACGAGTAAACCTCCCGCACTAATGTATGTGAAAAACATCTGAAATCAAGTGCGAGCTGTGCTCCAGCACGATTGTTTCCACATAATTCGGTAAATGGCTATTTAAAACTAGGGATGTTTCAAATCATTAAAATTAGCACTATAAAGTGTGCTTAGTTTACATCGACCACAAAACATTAGCCCATCCACCTACTCTTCTCCTTCACAGCAGTAAAAACCACTCAAAACATCATTTCCATGCTTTTTAAAACTTTTCTCAACTTTTTGCCTATTTAGGGGTAAAATCATAATTTACCCATATCGGGTCCCTATAATATTACTGATTTTCTCTGACCCTCAAACAATTTCAGTGAATGAAAAAGCAGACGAAAATACGTACAGATATCTCTAACTACTTGCAGGAGTCCCCTACCTCGGATCACGTCAAGTGACCTCTCTTCCTCTATGCTGCTCAAATCTCGCAGTCCGATCAACTCTCAATATGACTCTGGAGCTGCATTTAACCATTCACTGGGTTAATTATAATTTTCCTACGGTATTACACATTTAATGCAGTTTATTTCACTTAAATGGGCCCGTTTACAGTTATTGGGCCTTAAACACTTTAATTGGGCCTAACTCTGTCTTAAACCCGTTTTCCACGTATTAATTCCCTTCATTAGGGTTTATTGACTCATTAGGCCTATCAATACCCATTGGGCTTTATTCCAAGCTCTTTGGATAGCCCGTATATCATTTACGACAGTTTACTCAAAATTCCCAATATTATCCATTAAATGCGGAATTAAATCAGTAATGCGTAAAATAAATCTCTAATACGCGATAATCACATAAATTGTCGTAAATGAGCTTTACTTACCCGATATTATGCAATGGTACGCAAATCGAAGTTCGATCGGGCTTCCGTTCGAAATTTATCGTCGAACTGCATAATTTTGTATATCTAACTCCGAGTCAATTTTCAATTAAATATATTTAAATAAATTTATCAAAAATCAAATCGGTCACTTTTGACCTCGTATCGACTTGCCCGAAGTCTAGTGAAATCCCAAAAATTTTCCTTTTTCTTTTTCTTTCTTTTTTCTTCTTTTTCCCTTTTTCTCCTTGGCTGAACCGGTCCGATCCGGTTCAGCGTAGAAGGTTCTTCACTAAACTGTCGACCGGTTCAGGCTTCCTTTGGCCGTACCGACGTCGTCCGGCCGGTTCCAGGAGTGCCGCTGCCGCCGTTCAGCACGCCTCAGCCTGGGGACCTCTCGGTTGGCCTCGATCGGGACCAATCACCCCGGTGGCCGTCAGATTTCCTCTTTTCCTCCGCGACCTTCCCCTTTTCGATTCGCAGGCGTCCAACGTCGGTGGAGGGCGTTGTCGGTGGCAGAAGGATAGCACAGTGTCGGGCTTCCTTTTTCGCTCACGTGCCTGGCCATGGGGTCGCCGGTGGTGGCCGTCCGGTGGATTTCTCTTGCTCGGGTCTGCATCGGTTTGCTCTACTCTCTCTCCCCGATTTTCAATTAGTTTTCCAATTTTTTGATTTTCAATTTCTTTTTTTCTTTTAATATTTATAAATGATTTTAATATTATTTTAATCATTAAAATAATATTAAAAATTCCCAAAATATCTAAAAAAATCATATTAAATTCATTTAATCCATAAATGAATTTATCAGTTCGATTTTACCTTTTCGGTATATTTTTTCACTATTTTTGGGCTAGTTTTTCGAGGCAAAAATTCTGAAAATATTAAATAAATTCATATCTTGATCAATTGGACTCAAAATTAAATATTTTCCTCATTTTTGATCAAGATTCCTCAATTTCATATTTTTAATGAAATTGTCTTATCGAAATTATATCGGATTTCAGTCATTTGACCGTTTTACCCCTACACTCGTTCGAGAATCAACTTAACTCTTATCTCGTTGTTATGTAGCTTACATGCATTTTTAATTTCTTAAATTGTCGATTGCATGATAGTAAATACTCTTCTTATGATTCAACTATGAAATAAAGTGTTCGTACACATAGGAATCATAAGGTACAAGCTACATACGTAAATCGAAAACATGGGTCTGACAATCCTCCCCAACTAAAAGAATTTGGTCCTTCAAATTAGAACCAAATCAATCCTCAAATAACTAGGGGTGCTTCTCTCGCATCAAGCTCTTTAACTCCCAAGTAGCCTCCTCAGAAGTGTGATGCTGTCATAAAACCTTCACTAACACGATAGTCTTCAATCTCAAAACCTTCTCCTTCCTACCCAGTATCCGAATCGGCCTCTCAACATATGACATGTCCTCACTGGGCTCCAATGGCTCATAACTAATCACATGCGCCAGATCCAGGTGATACTTCCGAAGCATCGAAATGTGAAAGACGTTATGCATGCCTGACAAATCTTGTGGCAATGCCAACCTATAAGCCTTATCTCCCACTCGATCAAGTATCTCAAAGGGTCCAATGTAGCGAGGACTCAGCTTACCCCTCTTCCCAAACCTCGCTATACACTTAGAAGGAGAAACCTTCAGAAACACAGACTCACCTACTGCAAACTCAAGTGGCCTACGTCTCCTATCAGCATAACTCTTCTGTCAACTTTGAGCTGTCCTCAATCTCTCAACTATCAACCGGACATCCTCAGAAGCCTGTGTAACCAAATCAGGAGCAAAAAGCTTTTGGTCACCCACTTCTTCCCACCCAATAGAGGAACGACATCTACAGCCATACAAGGCCTCATACGGTGCCATCCCGATACTCCAATGATAACTGTTGTTGTAGGCAAACTTGGCTAGTGGCAAGTGATCATCCCAGAAGCTTCTAAAGTCTAACACACATGCTCTCAACATGTCCTCCAG
This sequence comes from Firmiana major, assembly GCA_033439115.1. Classification (NCBI taxonomy): domain Eukaryota; kingdom Viridiplantae; phylum Streptophyta; class Magnoliopsida; order Malvales; family Malvaceae; genus Firmiana; species Firmiana major. Next base: position 40,078,497 of record CM065909.1, read on the forward strand.
AGTCTGTATCGTCTTCTCTGATTGACCATCTGTCTGAGGATGGAAAGTTGTGCTCAAATTCAACTGGGTTCCCATGGCTTCCTGAAAATGTTCCCAAAAGTGGGAAGTGAAGCGAAAATTCCTATCCGAGACTATGCTCACTGGAACACCATGTAACCTCACTACCTCGCGTACATACAACCCTGCCAATGTGCTCAGAGTAACGGTAGCTCTCATAGCTAGGAAGTGGGTTGACTTCGTCAGTTTATCAACGATCACCCATATAGCATTGTGATTCCTCTGGGTCCTCAGTAAACCCATCACGAAATCCATGGTGATGTGTTCTCATTTCCATGTCGATATAGGTAGAGGCTGCAACAATCCTGTAGGTCCCTGATGCTCTACCTTCACCTACTGACATACAAGACATCTTTCTTCATAACCGACCACCAGTACACCTTCCGGAGGTTCTGCTATATCTTGCCACTCCCCAGATGCAATGTGTACCTCGATGAATGAGCTTCCGATAATATCAATCTCCTGAGCTCTGGATCCTTGGGAACACACAGTCTACCTCTGAACCTCAGTAGTCCATCAGAACTCAACTAAAAATCAATCATTGTGCCCCTCTGCATCTGACCAATCACATCAATGCAATACGGATTAGTCTGGTGAATCTGTCTGATCCTGTCCAACAGATCTGGCTCTAAGCGTAGACTCGCAATCATACAATCTGCATCCATGTCCGAAGGCACAACTCCCAAACTGAGGCTAGCAAACTGCTCTAGCAGCTCGTGCTCCCTAACCATCATATACGATACCATCCTAAGGCTCTTCCTACTTAAAGCATCTACTACAACGTTAGCCTTACCCGGATGATAAAGTATCTCATAATGATAATCCTTCAGAAGCTCTAGCCATCTTCTCTGTCTCATGTTCAGTTCTTTCTGTGAGAACAGATACTTGAGGCTCTTGTGGTTGATAAAGATCTGAAACTTCTCGCCATACAAGTAGTGGCGCCATACCTTCAATGCAAACACTACTACTGCCAACTCTAAATCGTGGGTCGGATAGTTCTTCTCATGGTCCTTCAGCTGTCTGGATCCATAAGTAACTACCCTTCCATCCTGCATCAACACACAGCCCAGTCCCTGATGGGAAGCATCGATATATACTGAAAATCCTCCTGAGCTAGTAGGAATAGTGAGAATCGGAGCAGTGGTCAATCGACTCTTCAGCTCTTGAAAACTCCTCTCACAATCCTCATCCCACACGAATGCAACACTCTTCCGAGTGAGACGTGTCAATGGAGCAGCCAACTTCAAAAATCCCTCAACGAATCTCTGATAATACCTTGCTAAACCCAGAAAACTCCTGATCTCGGTAACTGTCCTCGACTGTTCTCATTGAACTACAGCCTCAATCTTGGATGGGTCTACTGACACACCATCCCGTGACACTACATGTCCCAAAAACGAGATCTCTGTCAACCAAAAATCACACTTGCTGAGTTTAGCATACAACTATTGCTCTAGTAGAGTCTGCAATACGATCCTGATGTGCTCCTCATGCTCCTCCTCGGATCTCAGTACACCAATATGTCATCGATAAAGACAATAACAAACTGATCTAAATATGGCTTGTACACATCCTTCATCAAAGCCATGAAAGCTGCAGGAGCATTCGTCAGTCCGAATGGCATAACTAGGAACTCATAGTGACCATATCGGGTCTTAAATGCCGTCTTGGGTACATCACTTTAGATTCTCAACTGATGATACCCAGACCTCAGATCAATCTTAGAAAAGACCTGCGCTCCCCGAATCTGATCCAGTAAGTCGTCAATGCGTGGAAGGGGATATCTATTATTGATGGTAGCCTTATTCAACAATCTGTAGTCTATACACAATCGGAGGCTTCCATCCTTCTTCCTCACAAACAAAACCAGTAGTCCCCACGGTGAAACACTCGGCCTGATGAAACCCCTATCCAACAACTCCTGTAACTGTCTCTTGAGCTCCTCTAGCTCAACTAAGGCCATGCGATACGGTGGTCTCGAAATAGGCTCAGTACCAGGCACCAAATCTATACAGAACTCCATCTCTCTGTCTAGTGGTAACCCTGGTAACTCATCCGGGAAAACATCTAGGTACTCACTAACCACAGGAATATCTACCAACTCCGAATATACCTTATCTGTATCCACCACGTACGCAATCAAACCTCGAATCACATCCGTAGAAGCATCAGCTGTGTCCTGGTCCAAGACATGTACTCGCCCTCAACCCATCACCTGCTACCAGCTGGAGCTCTATCAGGCTCCTTGCCCTTTTGTGGGGCAGTCTCAAATGTCTTTGGGTAAGCTCTAGCAATGTGTCCTTGTTTCCCACATCGAAAACACAAAACAGGGCTTAACGGACAAGGTCTATCGCCATAATGTTTACCACATCTACTGCATTGATCAGTAGTAGGCCTCTGTCCTCCAATCACAATGCCCTTCGTCGGAGCTATGGTCGGGTATGTAAGAAGTTTAACTGGTCGCTCTCGCACCTCCTCTATCCGTGGTCCCTTACCGAAGAGTCTCATCCCTCCTCGATAACTGAAACCTCTATCTCTAACTGGCCTCTTCCTCTCTCTATCTCAGCTCTGACTAAACTTCCCAAACTTAGAGGAATACCTCTCATAATCTTGCTCACAAAGCTACTCCCTACGCACTGCCTCATCATACGTACCAATGTCCAGTGGTACCAATCTAGACTGTAACACCGGTCTCAATCCATCGACAAACCTGCGGACCTTTCTGATCTTGCTGTACATGGTATCGGGATCATACCTCCCCATGGCCAAAAATCTAGTCTCATACTCATCCACTGAGAAACTCCCCTGACTCAACCTCAAAAACTCGACCTGCAATCTGAGCTGCGCCGTATCTGGAACAAACTGCCTCCTGAAGGCATCCAGAAACATCTCCCAACTAATCTCTGTGTGTCGGGCTCTCAATATCGGTCTGGTGGACTTTCACCAATGCTCTGTCGTTCCCTTCAGTAGGAACGCAGCAAATGCGACTCTCTCTAAAGTCGTATAATCAAAGAAGTGGTACAACTTCTCCATCTCGCCATTCCACTCCTCAGCACTGGCTAGGTCCTTGACCCCCCGAAAAGATGGAGGTCCAAGCTTCTGGAACTATCACAATCGATCTAAATCACACCCATACCCTGAACTGGTGGGGGTGTAGGAAACTCAGTAGTCTGTGGCATCTGTGCAGGCTGTGCAGGTGTATCAGTGCAATTGCCTCCCCAGTCGCAGTCTCTGCATCCTGTCTCTGTCTGCCTGGCAGAGTCTGTGCCAACAACCCTACTATCACCTCCAGGCTATGTTTGATCCTCGTGAAGCGTGCTTCAGTAGTATCTGGTACCTCAGTAGTACCTCTACGTCACCAAGTCAAATGAGGACTCATCTCGGCTCTCAGGCCTACCTCTAGAGCCTCTAGCCCTACCTCTCGCCCCTCTACCACGGCTGGTATTAGCTATAATGGCTATATTCCTACATTCACAAACATTAATTTGCCCGATTCCCATCTTATATACACAATTGTAACTAAACAAAACATAGTGATATGGGGATGTACATTTTCCTAATTACTAATACCTAGTCACATCAGACCAACTACGCTCTGATACCACTTTGTCACGCCCTTCTCCCACACATGACCTTACCAAAAACCACAATAAATTTTTCACATTTTACTTACCTTTCTCTCCTCAACAGTTGGGCTGTGATTAGGCATTAGTCTCCTTATCCATACATATCTTAGCATTCTTTCACGTATCAAACATGCATAAGTAATTAAACATTCATATTATAAGTAACTTCATATACTTAATATAATTACATCATTTCATTTACATCCCCAACGTTAAATCATGTACATCACTGTGTTTATGCATCGTTCAGATACAAAAGAGTGTGCATGTATATACCTTTCGCTAGATGAGGAGTGGCAGCGGATTAAAGGAATGCAGTACCCTAGTCGACTCGATCTACTGACGAGAATCTGTAGAGATGGGGGAAAATGAATGGGATGAGCTATCAACGCGCTCAGTAAGGAAATCAGGCAAGCAAGTAGACATCCATACTATCTACTGAAAATAGTGCTTTGTCTTTCCTTCGCTCATTTCAAAAGCATGTTTAAAATATATATATATATATAGTATAGATTTAAAATCCCATGTACTAAACACATGTTGGTTTATCAATCAGAGGCATTCATGCAAAACAGTGCATATTTAATCATTTAAGAATGCCTTTATATAAAATATGTCATTTACATTCAAAACACAGTAAATATGGCATTTCTCATCACAACACAAACAAATCGGGTTCTGACACATCCCTCAGGTCTACCCATATCATAAAACACATGTGATATATCATGCGAGACTCAGTGGCTAAATGCAATAACTTTGAACTATGATCATATCCTAACATGATGAAATCCCAGGCAACACAGTACTTGGTGTACAGGTTATAACTGCTGTAACGGGAGGGGGGTCAGTCCATCACAACTGCCAGCTATCAACAACTCTCCTCCACAACCACATAACAAAGCACGATACAGTGTACTCCACGCCACACGTACGGTACAACGTACACCTGTGGATCCTACATCATGGTCGGGGTGCCTGCCATAAGTCTTAGCCCTCATACTATGGAATAAATGTCACGTCTCTAAATCCACGTGCGAACATCTCCAGTGTGACACTCAGTCTACACGAGAAAATCGTCACGATTTTTCTAACATGTTTATATATCACGTAAAACTACAGTGCGCGTCTTGAGTGTGACTCACAGTCAATGCTCCGCCTCAAAACACTGTATATGCATGTCAAAATATCAAACACTAGTGCGAGTAAACCTCCAGCACTAGGTCATGCATAGTTCTCATTACAAATCAAGTACGAGCAAATCGCTCAAGTACTATGTCATGTACAAAACTCAACAAATCAAGTACGAGCAATAGCTACAGTACTATGTCATGTATAAATCATGAAGAATCGAGTACGAGCAACGCTCCAGCACTCTGTCATGCATCTCATGTAAAACTCGAGTACGAGCTAATCACTCCAGCACTCTATCATGCACAAATCACATAAAACTGAGTACGAGCAATGCTCCAATACTCTATCATGCATGTCAAGTAAATGTAGTATGAGTAAACCTAAGCACTAATGTATGTGCAAAACATCTGAAATCAAGTGTAAGTTGTGCTCCAGCACGATTGTTTCCATATAATTCGGTAGATGGCTATTTAAAACTAGGGATGTTTCAAATCATTAAAATCTACACTAGAAAGTGTGCTTAGTTTACATCGACCTCAAAACATTAGCCCATCCACCTACTCTTCTACTACACAGCAGTAAAAACCACTCAAAACATCATTTCCATGCTTTTTAAAATTTTTCCCAACTTTTTACCTATTTAGGGGTAAAATAGTAATTTACCCATATCGGGTCCCTATAATATTACTGATTTTCTCTAACCCTCAAACAATTTCAGTGAATGCAAAAGCAGACGAAAATACGCATAGATATCTCTAACTATTTGTAAGAGTCCCCTACCTCGGATCACGTCAAGTGACCTCTCTTCCTCTGTGCTGCTCAATTCTCGCAGTCCAGTCAACTCTCAATATGACTTTGGAGCTGTATTTAACCATTCACTGGGTTAATTATAATTTTCCTACTGTATTACACATTTAATACAGTTCATTTCACTTAAATGGGCCCGTTTACAGTTATTGGGCCTTAAACATCTTAATTGGGCCTAACTCTGTCTTAAGCTCGTTTTCCACGTATTAATTCCCTTCATCAGGGTCTATTGACTCATTGGGCCTATCAATACCCATTGGGCTTTATTCCAAGCTCTTTGGATAGCCCGTATATCATTTACGACAGTTTATTCAAAATTCCCAATATTATCCATTAAATGCGAAATTAAATCCGTAATGCGTAAAATAAATCTCTAATACGCGATAATCATATAAATTGTCATAAATGAGCTTTACTTACCCGAGATTATGCGATGGTACGCAAATCGAAGTTCGATCGGGCTTCCGTTCGAAATTTATCGTCGAACTGCACAATTTTGTATATTTAACTCATGGTCAATTTTCGATTAAATATAATTTAAATAATTTTATCGAAAATCAAATCGATCACTTTTAACCTCGTATCGACTTACCCGAAGTCCGGTGAAATCCCAAAAATTTTTATTTTTCTTTTTCTTTCTTTTTTCTTCTTTTTCCCCTTTTCTCCCTAGCTGAACCGGTCCGGTCCGATTCAGCGTAGAAGGTTCTTCACTGAACCACCGATCAGTTCAGGCTTCCTTTGGTCGTGCCGACGACGTCCGGCCGATTCCCAGAGTGCCGCTGCCGCCGTTCGGCTCCCCTCAGCCTAGGGACATCTCGATTAGCCTCGATCCGGACCAATCACTGCCGGTGGCCGTCAGATTTCCTCTTTTTCCTCTGCGGCCTTCCCCTCTTCGATTTGCAGGCGTCCGGCGTCGGTGCAGGGCGTTGTCGGTGGCAGAAGGATCGCACGATGCCGGGCTTCCTTTTCCGATCGCATGCTTAGCCGTGGGGTCGCTGGTGGTGGCCGTCCGGTGGATTTCTCTTCCTTGGGTCTGCGTTGGTTTGCTCTACTCTCTCTCCCCGATTTTCAATCAATTTTTCAATTTTTTATTTTCAATTTCTTTTTTCTTTTAATATTTATAAATGATTTTAATATTATTTTAATCATTAAAATAATATTAAAAATTCCCAAAATATCTAAAAAAATCATATTAAATTCATTTAATCCATAAATGAATTTATCAGTCCTATTTTACCTTTTCGGTATATTTTTTCACTATTTTCGAGCTAGTTTTTCGAGGCGAAAATTCTGAAATTATTAAATAAATTCATATCTTGATCAATTAGACTCGAAATTAAATATTTTCCTCGATTTTGATCAAGATTCCTCAATTTCATATTTTTAATGAAATTGTCTTATAGAAATTATATCGAATTTCAGTCATTTGACCGTTTTACCCCTGCACTCATTCGGGAATCAACTTAACTCTTATCTCGTTGTTATGTAGCTTACATGCATTTTTAATTTCTTAAATTGTCGATTGCATGATAGTAAATACTCTTCTTATGATTCAACTATGAAATAAAGTGTTCGTACACATAGGAATCATAAGGTACAAGCTACATACGTAAATCGAAAACACGGATCTGACATAATGGCTATTACTAAGACTTAGGCGTGTCATGTGATAACACATCGGGTCTTGCTCTAGTAGCATGTAAGTCCGGGCCTTGCTCTGGTAGCATGTAAGTCCGATATTCCTCCACTTTAGTAGCAAGAGATACCTCCGTTCTGGTAACGTGAGATGACCCCCGCTCTGGTAATGCTAAGTGGCCTTGCTTTGGTAGCATATAAGTCCGGGCCTTACTTTGGTAGCATGTAAGACCGAAAATGTGCATGAGGAGAGGCCTTACTCTGGTAGCATGTAAGTTCGGGTCTTGTTCCGGTAACACGTAAGACCAATACACCATGTACACGACCATATTGTCGACGTTCCCTCTTTTTGAGAATGTCCGGGATGCGTACCTAGAGGAGATTATTTTAATGTGCCATGACAGATGTTTTTCTCTGAGTTTTATTTGCCTAGTCTTCGTTTTACACATGAGATTGTGTTTTGTGGCTGTGCCACGTGCATTACTACTGAGGTGATTTCTATCACGTTTTTATGAGAAAAGCCATTATTGCATCCTGATTTTCATATGCTTGTAACTATGGTTTTATACTGAGCCATGTACTCTCATGTTTCTGCATGATCTTAGAGAAATGAGATGAGAATGATGTTTTAATGATTTCATGCTACGTTTTCTATTGAGCTTATTGAGTTTCACTTACAAAATAAAATGATTGTGCTGTGCAATTAATGATTTTGTTAACAAGTCCCTTACCCCCTTACTAAGCGATTTAGAAGCTCACCCTATTTTTAATATCTCCCAGATTTCTTCAAGTGAAGAGAGTTTCCTGCGACATACGGAGTAGTGGCTAGTGGAGGACTTGAACTCCAGGCCGTATATTGTATTTTGAGGTATACTCTAACATTTCATATACCCAGACTAAAATTATATTTACAGGCACTTGATGAACAATAATGTATGGGATGTTTTAGGATTAATTGACTCTGAATTGAGGAATTTATATGGTCTGATATATAAATATTAGATGATGAGATCCTGAGGTGAAAGTTTTATAATACATCATGATGCATGACACTGCACAGGAATGCACCTAGAATTGTGTATTGATAAAAATAAGTTTTAAATTTACACTGTTTTTCGCACTTCCGAGGCATCACATGATGTGTTGGAGCGTAGCTCCCACAGATTTTATACGGGTTTTGACATGGTGTTAGAGCGTAACTCGCATTAGATGTCCACCATACTTGTTGTCGTGCTTGAGATTACTCGCACGTGGTTTTATGACAGGATTGAAAGTCGTGCTAGGAGCTTCAGGTAGACTGGGTGTCACACCGATTAAATAGGTTCGCACGTTCATTTTGAGATGTGGTGTGATATGATGTGTTGATATGGGTCCACGGAGTATGTTGTACCGTGCAGGTAGCATGGAGTATGTTGTACCGTGTTGAGATTGTGATATACCATCTTCGGACGATGTTTAGATATGCTATGGACCGGCGGACTGGACGTGACCCACCTCCCGTGTGGAAGTAGATAGTGGTGATACCCCGTACACCTGATCAGTGTAGCCTGGGATCACAGGATATGGCCATAGTCCTAAAGGAGATTTCCCTTATTATATTGCCTATCTCGCATGTCTTGTTTTATGAATAAATCCATGTTTGAAATGTTTTGTGGGTCAAGATAGTCCGAGGGAGGGGCTGAGTCCTAATCAGTGTTGATGTTATTGAGATGAAATAGCATGATTTGCTTGAGAAAGTATGATTAATGGCTTTAAAGTGCACTTACGCATGATGGTTTTCTATGCCTTATTTGTGAAATATGCATGATGATTTTTCATGCCTTGAAATTGATTGGTGCACTGAGTTTAAATAGCATGACTTGCTTTACATGCCATTAACACAAGCATGAACTAATGCTTTGAGATGTGAATGAGAAGTTGCATGGTTTTGAGCATGGCATCACGATCACGTAGATAGTGCAGTATCTACATGTTCGCATGATTGCCTTATTAAGCGTGTTGTTTGCTCACCCTCCTTATTTTTTCCTATCTACAGAGCATTGAGTATAGACTGAGGGTGACTGGAGGTCTCCCCTTTTGATATCTGCTGCATCCCATCGCATAAGGTAGGGCACGGGCACCATTGGCACTCGCCATGCAGGAGACATACATGCATGCTGCACAAGAACGAGATACTACGAAAATATATACCACAGGTAGCGAAGGCAACCAGCACAAAGGTGAAGACAAGCACTACACGGGTTCCACATATCAGGCACTACAAGTGGTGGAGCCGAAACACCACGAGTAGTGGGCATGATATGCACACTGCAAATGCTAATAGGGTAGCCTTCTAGTCTCAGAAAAATCTCACTTTCTTTCATACTTACTTAAAATCAATTTGAAATCATTTTCAAATTTATTTGTACAAAAGCTTACAAAAATCGTGCTTTGGAAAACACACATATACATAAACCTCATCTCATAAACTTTCATTTTCACGTAGCAAATTACATTTCAACATATTTTACAAAAACCACAAATTCATAGGTAACCAAACATAGGCTACCTGTCATTCTGAAATTCGTGCTAATCATGGTGTGGATAAAAGCAGAGTTAGCTCAAATCCAAAACTCAGAGACGTATGTCTCACATATTCTCAAAACATGTTGTAAGTGAGATTTTAAAGCTTCTTTAGTGCAGATATAAATCAAAGCAAACTTTCTAAATCTCACAAAATCATAATATACATTAAGATGCAAATTGTAATGTAAAACAAGGTTCACATAAGAATATACCTTTTTCGACAATCTTCTCGCTGATGTTTCTACATACTTGTAACATTTAGGATCCTTGAACATCATTCTGTTCTTACTCTAGGACCCGATAATCAGTACGATGCTTCCTCGCATCAATAAAAACTAATTTATACCTTAAGATGCTACCTTGTATCCCAATGATCACTTATCCATCACTTATACCAATTACACCTAGTCTTTGAAACATTCTTCAATTTATATTTTAAGACTCATTTCATTCTACATGATGTTGTCACGCATCTACAGAATTAGCTGTACTTCATGGTGCTACTTCGTACCTAAATGAATGCTGATCAATTTTATATTCTTATCAATATTCCAATCACATATTCTTTCACACTTATAATTCTGAACCACTATCTAATTTCTATTCGAGAACTCAAATTTACTTCATATAATGTTGCCTTGTAGCTATGGATTTAACTTTAAATTTTCTAAGTTCAGAATTATCTCATATGATGCTTCTTTGCATTCTAAAAGGGAACTACTAACCCGATATCTCATTCACAAAATTTGATAATTCGATCTTCTGAATATAAGTGGCGTCCGTAATTATATTCTAATAAAGGCTTTTGCATTGTAGCTATCAGTGAGCTGAAATTACCCCGTGACTAGAGTATTATCTTTGATTACAGATCCGAAGGTCTATCTATACACTATCGGAATTAACTTAACTAAAACATCTGTAAACGAAGAACATCCAACAATCGTGTTTCCAAAATCCATATCACGATCGAGACGAAAAACAGTTGATGCTTAAATCTGAAATACTAAGCATAAGCTAAATAAGTTATATGCTTCATTTAGTCCAAAACTCAATTAAATGATATTATACAGACAAAATTTGTATAATTTTATAATTTTTTCACGAAACGCCAGGTAATGATTTTAATGTTTGATAATCATCATGAGTTTCGAAAACAAGTCAAAATGGCCTAAAATCGCATTTTCGATAGTCCAGAGGTTCCAACTCGGGATACCGATAATTTACAAAATTGTTAAATTTTTGCAATAAGACCGCGTATCATTTGTTCATTATCCAACTTGCAAAGCAGAAAGTAATTTGTATTCTCAATCCAGTTGATTTATCACTTAACATCTTTCAAATCGATTAAACGGTTCACATATGCCTTCAAGAAGTTCAAATAATTATTTACGATAGCAATTATTTAATTCCAAAGCATAACGCAATTTATAAGAAATTAAATCGTAACTTATACGATTAAATCTAACCAGTATAATAATACAGGTGATAGCAAGTGGGATTCACTTACCCGATATTTCGTGTTGACACGTAAATCGAGGTTAAATTGAACTCTCGTTTGTCGCCTATTGTCGCGCTACACATTTATATAATTAAACCGGGTCAATTTCGATCAATTATAAATTCAAATAAATTTTCAAAAATTGAAACGGTCAAACCCGACCGTTTACCGGTTTATCGTTAAACCCAAGGCATCACCGAATTTTTCTCCCTTTTTTTCTTCTCTTTTTTTGTGGCTAAATCGGTTCGGCCCATCCTCTTCAGCTGAATCGGTCCAAACCGATTCAACATTATTTCCCACCGATCTGGCGTCAACGATCGGTTCTTCATCATTTTCCTCCTCCAGTCACTCCGTATGGCCACGCGATGCGTGGTTTTGGTGGGGTTACGCCTGTGCTAGCCGAAAAGTGATCGGTTCAACCATTCTCTTTCCCATCGTCGTTGCTCGTTCTTTGTCTCGTCAATCTCCGCCTCTACGCGTCGCCAACAATCGTCGTTTCTTCCCCTTAGCTAATTGACGCCGACTACCTCTCTCTCTATCTGGCCGACCCTTTCTCTTTTCCTCTCTCTTTTCCTCCTCCTTTTTCCTTCCATCTTCGTCGTTCTCGATTTCATGCTCTCCTCTGATTGTAACAAAGGAGAGAAATGAAGGGGTCGGGCCCCTTCCCCCGACTTTTTTCCTTCTATTTTATATATATATAATAATATTTTAATATAATATATTATATAATATAAAATATCTAGACATTATATAATATATTATTACATTATATTATGTATATATAAATATCTACATGTATATATATTATTTATTTCACTTATAATATACTATATTAATATCCATATATTAATATAATATATTATTTAATTTATTTTTATATATATTTTTTATTTAATATATATATAGACACATTTTTTTTTCTCTAGGAATATTGTTCCATAAATTTGAAATAAATTTTGGAAGTGAAAAAATTTCAAGTTATCACATTAGGTATCCCTCATTTTCACATATTTTGAAAGGTTGTTCACATTTATTTATAAACCTACTTAAACCATGTCGTGCTTTGTCTTTTTTATATACACTAATTGTTCTACTTTATGAATTAATTTATGTTTGGTACCCTCCTTAGTTAATGATTGTAAAGTTTGTTCATCTAAATTATGTTTTTTAACTAAATATTTTTAAATGTACCTGTACCCCTTATTTTATAAGCATAAATTAATTTTAAATAATTTAGAAACAACATTATATTCAGACGTGCTTTCTTTTTGCATAAGATTAAAGTGATCTCATACCTTACTCCTTTTAGTGCGATTAAAAGATTTGTAGCAATAGTGGCCGTGGTGGCAGCTAATGATTATGTTTGTTGACGTTGGATCAGAAGCAGAGGCAAAACCTGTTTCTCTATGTGAATTTTGAGTTCAATTTTATTGAAAGATTATTCTCCTAATTCAAGAATGCACGTAAGAACACGGACAATATGATGAACAAAAGTTTGCCCTTTTTTTGAATAATTAAAGATTCTAGTTTGTAGGATTAAAAAATTGAAAGAAAATGAGTAAATAATAGAGAATTTGTAAGTTAGAAACTGGAAAAATTGTAAGTAAATAAATATATAGTAAATATAAATATATAATAAAAAAATTTGAGAGAATTAGAAAGATCTGGTGTAGAAAAAAATGATAAAAATTGGAGTATTTTTATGTTTCGAAAATGAAATAAAAAATTAAAAAAGATATAGAAAATTTGAAAAAGGCAACAACCCTACAACGGTTATATAGTTGTTGCAGTCGAATCAATTTTAGTTCGTAATTGAATTTCAACCTTTATGGTCCAGATTAGTACCAATTCTAAATTTCATTCTAAAGTATCACTCAAATCTGTTTAACAACTAGATTGAAGCGGAAACAAAACCCCTATAAGGGATTACATTTTCGATCCGAATTTACTGGTCCAAACTTGATCCAGTTCCAGGCCAATCCGACCCAGTAAGCATGTCTATGTCCATGTGCTCTCTTGAACTCCCTCTTTTTAATTTTTTTAATTTTATTATCTTTTATTTTTTACCCTTTTAATATTGTTTTTCTTTTTTTTTGGTTTTTTTTATTCTTTGTTTTATGGATAAAGGGTTAAAAAAACCTTTGAGAAAAACATGATTTAACAATTGAATCTCAATATTTTTTTCACAATCAATTTAACTTTTACATTTTTAATTTTCACTCAATTGAACTGTTATATTTTAATTTTCACTCAATTAAACTATTACGTTTCAATTTTCACTTAATTTGACCCTTTCATTTTAACTTTTCACTTAATTGAATTCTTACGTTTTAATTTTTAATCACAATTTTTTTTAGAAAAAATCAAAAAAAAAATCTAATTAAGTAAAAATTAAAATATAAAGACTCAATTGATTAAAAAAAATATAATGACTTAATTACTAAATCATTTTTTCTCGAGGGCTTTTTTGACTCTTTTGCTTTGTTTTTTTTCTTATCCTTTCCCTTTTTTTTATTCTTTTAAAGTCAATTATTTTTTATTTCTTTTTTTTTTCAGCGGGTCGAGGTATTATTATTTTTCTTATTGAGTAGGAATGTTCATATTTCCGTTTTAATGGAATCAATCGATCAAGCTGATTTGATTTGGTTATTAATAGATCAGTGAATTAATTTTGATTACTTATCAAAAAAAGATTTTAAAATTTTTTGTCAAATTAATCGAAATTTTAATCCAATTATATAAAAAAACTCTCAAATTTTGAATGAAAAGCATAGCAAAGAGGGTGTCCACATGCCACTTCTCTTGCTCTCTCTTTATTCTTTTTATTTTTTTAAATATTCAACTACTTTTTTTGTCTTTTATTTTTTATTTGAGGTGTAAGGGTTTTCGTATCTCAATTTTAATAGAACTGGTAGTACAACTGGGCTAATTTCAATTGGTTATCAAAATGTTAAAAGAATATTTGGTTTTGGAATATTTCTTCGAAACAAAATTACTTAAAGTTTTAATCAAAATATTAAAAAAAAAAAGCAAAGATAAACTAACCAAATATGTATTTTAATTAAATGTCGTTAGAATTTTTAACTTAATATTTTGGTATTTAAATATTTTATTTGTTGATTTTTTATAGTTTGTTTCAAATATGACAAATTTGAATATTAAAATATAATTTAACTTAAATATATTCTATTATTCATCTAATTTAAAAATTAATCGAATTAAATTAGATTTTCAATTTTAATTATATTTTAGTCGGTTATTTAAAAATTAAAATATAATCCAATTTAACATAATATCCTTCTAAACTAATCGAACGAAATTAAATGAATATCCCAACTTTTCTTTTGAAATTCGGTAGGTTTGTACGAGACATTGTCACTAGGTCTCATTTCTTCTTTTTTATTTTTTATTTTTTATTTTTATAGATAAAATTTGCAGGAAAATAAAATCAATTAGGAGGCTGACATGGCATCAAGCTTTGATTCTTTTTTCTTCTATTTCTTTTTTTAATTGTTTTATAAATTTCACTAAGGTTAGTTATTCCCTTTCAGACATATTCAAGATGAGTTTCCTTTATTTTAAATAAATTATATTTAAAAAAATAATTTTATGCAATAAATTTTTTTAAAAAAAATTCTTTGCGATAATGGAACGTGATTTTTTTTCTTTCATTTTTATGTTAGTTTTTTTTATCAAAACATTTTATTTTACCAAAATATTTTTTCTTTACACTATTTCTTTTGAAAAACGATAAATTTATTATTATTATTATTATTATTATTATTATTATTATTATTATTTACACTTCAATTTTTACTCTTTACACTTCAGCATTTAGTAAAATAAAAATTTCTAATATGAAGTTATGAAAGTACCCCCAATAAACTCAAAAGTCGAGCCTTACATTGGACATGTCCCAACGCAGGCCAACTTGTGTGCTCCCAGCACAAGTTGGCTTGCGTTAGGATGTGCTCCCCGCACAAACTGCCTTACGCGAAAATTTATACCCACGCAAGTTGCCTTGTGCGAGCAAAATTATTTTAATTTTAATATAAATTTTATTCTAATAATCATAATGAATGAATCTCCGTTGCTTAAGTTATCAAAATTCCATGCTCTTATTCTACTACGAATTTTCCTCCATTGTCTTAAGAATTTGGTTTCCGCCTGTTTTGAGCTCTTCAAGTCATCTTCAACTGAAAAAGCTAATAAAAGACTGTCCTTTCTAAGATGGGCAACAGGTAGGCTTGATAATTCACACAGGATTTCACGTGCCCCTGCTACTCGGGTCAAAACATAAGTTAGTGATGCTTTCGGCTATTGGACTATCGCCATCCAGGGTTCGGCACTTCACCAGTTCACCTAGCAACACGACGCTTTTATTGCTCTCCCACCACCCTGTTTTCATGATTTAAGCTGCTCCCATTTCGCTCGCTGCTACTACAGAAATCGCTTTTGCTTTCTTTTCCTTCAGCTACTAAGATGTTTCAGTTCTGCTACTACAGAAATCGCTTTTGCTTTCTTTTCCTTCAGCTACTAAGATGTTTCAGTTCGCGAGATCGTCTTTTGTCTGCACATAAATTCAACAGCAACTCCACAGGTTGACCTATTCAGGAATCTTCGGATCTATATTTATTTTCAACTCCCCGAAACATTTCGTCGCTTACTACGCCCTTCCTTGTCTTTGGGTGCTTCGGTATCACCTCAAGTCTTTCCTCGTTTGAACCTCCCCTTAACTTTACTTTACTTCAAGAAGAAATGATGGAACAGATATAGTAATTTAAAAAAAAAAAATTAAAAAGTGCAAAAACGATGGAAGATAAGACGGAGATGAATGAAGATGAAGATGAAGCAGAAAAAATGATGAGAATATAGTCAAGATAAATGTGTAATTTCGTTAAGTATATTTAGCAATTTTTGTGGTGTAACTCTAAGCGTAGTATAAAAATAAAACCAAAGTACAAATCGAAATTCTCGACCTACTGGTTTATAAAAATGTCATTGAATGCCAATTGCCGTGGAAGAAAACCATAATGAAATACTAAAGCCTTCAGTATTGTGCATTTTTTTTTTAGGGACTAAACCTTAAGTTTCCACGGTGGTATTCTAGATATCCATCCAGCTGATTTTTACTACTAAGATTGCACCTAAATCTTCTAAGCAAGAGAATGATCTCATCTTAAAGCACTAGAAATTCCAATCCAAGTTTCGAGCAGACAAGAGAGTCATTGCATTTATGAGATGCGAAGTCCCTTAATGAAAAGGGAATATACATTATTGATAAAACCAACTTTTTTTTACCCACTTCTCCGGAGATTACAGGGACTTTATGAATTCAATACCTTCCAACTCACAAAAATCCACGTATAGAAAGAATCAATGAAAAACTCAACAGCACAGTTCCATGTATCTACAAACACCATGCAACATGTTTTCCTCCTGAGCTTACCTTTTTCGTGCATCTTCAATCAAAAGCACAGCCAATTTATGCAATCCATGAAACACGAAACGTCTAATTCTTACTCTTTTTCTTCTTCTGTTATGTATTTTAGTCACAGTTCAAACCACACACTTCTAAAACGATACCTCCTTTCGATATAAATGGGTTGACTCGAGCCCACAAAAGAGAGAAAATTGAAGCTAAAAGTATAGACCAGACCACAATGATGGTGGGAATCCTGTCTTGTTTCCCCATCAACCCCTTGAGGAAGGGATAAAGATGAACGATGACCCAGAATGCAAAGAACAGTCTACCAAATAGAGGCCCCCATGAATCATATCCATTCGATATGGCATCTGAAATCCCAACTATGACTCCAATTACATTGATGATCAACAACGTCATGGGAGGAATCAATAAAGATGTCCACTTGAATATGTACAGCTCAGAAAATTCTCCATCATCTCCTCCTTTTGAGGTAACAGTGAAGTTTGTGTTTACACCTGCTAAAACCTTAAGCAGACCCTGGAACAGAGCAAATAGGTGAGACGAGACACCACCAATCACCCAGAACTGCTCATTTCTCCACCAGTCATGTATTCCAACACCTCCCCACTGCATTTCGAGGATACTGGTCACAGCTATGACTACAAAAAGGGACATGAAAAGGATACTGGCATAATTGCTAATCTGCACAAGGACAAACCAGTATTAGCTGAAATTCTGACAATGCGAGATTAAGTGCAGGATCCAGATTTTGAATTTCCCACCATATATCTACCAACAATTTAATAATATTATTGCTATAGCCCAAAGAAAGAGAGTTAATATAGATTGCACAGGACAAGACTCACTAGTATGGTTCCTGACTAAATGAAATCCATCACTAGCAGGATTTTAGTACCACAGTTTCTAGCTGACGAAGATTCATGACTACAAGTACAGCATTGAAATCATGTTCTAATGATACGCTCAGTTCAATTCTTAGTAATTTTTGAAACACTAAGATAATTTTCAGCACTGAAACTTTTCTTAAATTTAAAATCAGAATAGAAATCTCATAATAATTACAGAATTTCTTATTTGCAATTTAAACACCCCCACCCAAAAAGATGGGAAATAAAATAAAATCCACATCATATGAGCTTTCCCTCGAAGTAAAAGCATGTTAACAATGAATGGCAATACTATCTCCTACAAACAGTTCTAAAATTACTAGTCCTAGCTGATTCTTTTTTTTTCTAATACTAATAAGTAAGCATCTTAAAAAGATATGCCATTCAGAATTACCTCAGGGACAATGAATTTTCCAGTAAGGAGACAGACAGCTGGTAGTGTACAATAAATGAGCAGTGGAATTGACGTCAAAGGGTACACCACTGAGGCTATGTAAGAAAAGCGCTCCAAGGATTTTAATCCACAGCCATACCCATACCATAATGGGCAATGCCTGCTAAAGAATATTTCAACCGAACCCAGAGCCCAACGTAGAACCTGGTGCAGACGATCTGAGAGGTTAATAGGAGCTGAACCCTTGAATGCAGGCCTTTTTGGAATGCAGTACACTGATCGCCAGCCATGGCAATGCATCTTGAAGCCTGTTAATATATCCTCTGTAACAGAGCCATATATCCACCCAACCTGGATGAAGATGGAATTTACAAGCACCACTATAAAATACAATAATTCAAAGAAAGAAAAAACTTCAAAAGACACGTTAATTATCAAGTTTGTAACAGTTTATACATACTTCTTTTCCCCAATCTGTCTTATCTTCATAACCACAGCTGATAACATGGATCGCTTCTTTCAAGAGTGATGCGGTAGTTGCTCCCTTTGGAACTCCTCCATCCTCCATAAGTGTTGAAGCAATAAAAACTGGAGATTGGCCAAATTTCTTCTCAAATTTGATTTGTGGCATAAGGGATGACTTTTCATTGTCTATACCTGCAATTTGAATTGGTAAGGGTCTAACATAATCTACAGATAGAGCATGTATCCAAAACCATGGGGATTGATTCTAGGTCAACAAAAATATATCTGGAAATATCAAGTTCAAACTTAGATGGGGTGAAAAAAGCCTGCAAAGGAGACTTCTGAGATAATTGATAGTTACAACCTAAAAAAAGCATTAAATGCCATGAGGAAAATTCTGTTAGACATTTTGCAGATTTGAAAACAATCCTTACCTTCAATTCCCTCCTCAATATTCTCTAGAGCATGTATCTGCTTTGAAACCTCCTTGTTATTTTTCTTCTTATCATTGGACTTTGCTCTCCAATTCTTCTTTTTAGATCGGCAACAGCAGCAGCAACTCCATTTTGGCAAACAATTGCATGTCCTTCTTGGAGGTTTTTTCTTGACAGGGGCATCATACCCATAGAGTGCCTGCCTCCTGAACACGCATCCAGTTCCAACATATATAGGTCCTTGAATCCCATCCAGTCCTTTCATGTTTATCTGTTTTCAGAACAATAAAAAGATATCATCTTTTCCTTTTAGAATGTCTGCAAAATTAAAGTTCGCCGAAATATATACGTACATCAAAAAATACAACATTGCGATTTGAGTATCTATCATGTCGATCAATGCCATCGAATCTCTGAGGAAATTGGACATAGCAGATTTTCTTTCCTGAAATGGGGTCCATCATGAAGCACATAGCCTCACGAAGAGCCTTGCTGTTGTTTATATAGTGATCACAGTCAACATTAAGTAGGAAAGGAGCATTGGAGATGATAGCAGAAACGCGCACCTTCATTAATCAGACGGAAATTATTAACAATTAGATAAATCAGACAACAGACATCAGAGGACATGCCAAGCTGAGACTATTTGTCATGTGTGCATGGTTAAGATAAAGAGAGAGATATACCAAAGCATTCATGGCCCCAGCTTTTTTGTGGTGATCAAATCCTGGTCTCTTTTCACGAGAAACATAAATTAGACGAGGTAATTCATTCCCTTCAATATCACGAACACCATCATGACCAAGGAAAACCTATACAAAAGAATAAGCATTTTTACTAAATGCGTACTGAAAATAGTTGGGGGATGGGTAGCATCTGAACCAAATCTCAGACAGCATACAGAGTAAACACCTCACCTGGATCATTCCAGGATGATCCCTGACATTGTTTCCTGGCCATGGAGTCCCATCCTGCATTGTCCAGCCCTCCTCGGGAACCTTTTGTGCCATGGCAACCAAGCCATTTATTCGAACTTTGAACTCTTCATATTCCCTCTGTACCAACAAATTAGAAGCACTGGACATGAGACATCATTTCTTAAGACCAATGGAAGACACTTTTTGTACAGAAAAAAAGTGTCGGGCAAAATGATAATGAAATAGTAATTGTTTGAAGTAACATTATCCTTTTTTCAAATGCAAAAACACAACCTCTCTGCCTGCTAAAATTAATGCTTAAGTAATGCAATCTCTCAGACTATAACTGATTCCTTCATCTAGTATGTAGGCTAGTCAAACAGCTAACACTTCCCAGCAGCAAACATATTAAAATAAGGAGAAATGTTACAAACCTTCATGGCACGCCGTTCCCGGACAAATGTTGGATCTACTTTCTCTCTCAAATAGTCAACTTTCTGAGCAAAATACCATTCTGGAGCCCGGGGCTCAATATTGAACTTCTTACAAAATGGTACCCACTTTCTTGCAAATTCAGATGTCTCAGATAAAGCCTCAAAAGTAAGCATGGCAGCACCATCATCAGAGACATAGCAAGCTACTTTATCGACTGGATAATCTACAGAAAGGATAGAAAGAACTGTATTTGCAGTGATAAGTGGTGGCTCTTTCGTGGGATCAACTGTACTCACAAATACATCTACGGAAGCTAGATCAGATGGCTTGCCTTCTTTCTCGTACCTAAAGAAAAGGAAAGGGAAAACAAAACTAATAATGTAATATAAAAATAATAACTAAAACTGAATTCTCTCTCTTACATGCACACAAATTTAACGTCAGAATGGAAGGGGTGAAAGGGAGCAGGTGTCGGTAAGGGAAGGGGACAAAAGGAAGATTAAATCACCTCAATGATAAACGATCAAGATATGTTTCTCGTTCAATTGGGTACCATTTCGGGAACTGATCCAATATCCATGATACAGCAAACCATATTTCACAGATGACTGAAATAATCCACAGCACATAAGCATCATTCACAGGATGCAGAATTCTATAGTGAAAAAATAACCCAAGAATCGCAAGCCGGAGTAGAATTATTAATCTGTATGGATTTATCTTGCTAGAAGGGATAGATAGTTTCCTTGAAAGTGGCTGCCTGCCTTCATCCATCCTATAGTAACACATAAATTTTACTTTTTCAGTTGACACTGTCGTGAAAGTAAAAAAGCAGGTGTAAGTGAATACTACTTATCTAAAATTAGCCTATGGAGTGTTAGGTAATTGAAATAAATATTAATTATTACGATGTTTGATGCAGAGACCTGATATACAATTTGAATGACTTTTTCAAACAGAAAAATGGTGCATTCATTTGTCAGTACATGAAAGTAACAAATATGCAAATAAGACACAACTCTAGAGCAAACAAAATTAGATAATGCAATCATGTAAAAGATGGATACTTTCCATGAGAAAAGAAAGCAAGGGAAAAAATTATTCATTTTAGAGATAAAAAAAATTACTTTTACATAATTAACCATTAATACCCTTAATGATTAGCATCTCAGGCTTTAGCTGAAGCAGCCAGGTTCTCTTACGAATCAATTGACAATTTCTATATTCTATCAATTGAAAAAAGTAAGAGGAATCTAGTAAATAAACAACTGCAGGAACAACCACCTATGACTTAAACATGCACGGACCTAGCAATAAAGAATTTCAGAGTCGTAAAATGCACCTACATTGGCAAATCAGGATCCTCAAACTCATCTCCAGTATTTCCTTCATGCTTAACCACCTGGAGTTTCTCATTCCGCTTTCTCTTCCATTCCTCCATTCTTTCCTTCCATGCAACAGTTCCATACCCATACACTGCCAGATCTTTCTTAGGATCCAGTGGCCTGGGTGGCACTGGGATATCAACAATAGGAACTATATTAAGCATTACAATATAGACTGAATGGGCATGCAAATCATAGCAGAGTTCCCAGAATTACAACAAATAATCTGAAAGTATGTAACAAGTTCAGAAGTTTTTCAATTAATCATTTGAAATTAAATTACAAGTTCTCATAATTTTCTACCAAGCATATGAAATAACATACTAGTCATGGAAGGATCAGGAACTGGCAGTGGATGGACACGTTTTCCACGACTCATAAAGGGAGGAACTATAAGAGCATGCTTATCGGAGGAAATCCCAACATCCTTCATTAGTAATAATCAATTAGATATGTCAACCACCAAAGTATCAGCATACTTAAAGGAACAAAATTTTGACTGCAAACCAATTCACCTCTTCGCCATATGTCAGGAGTGGGATCTCTGTAGCAACAGAAGCAGCATCCAGCTCTGCTGGGGTGCTTGTTCCGGAAATATGAGGTTGGGAACCACGACTGACATTGAGTCGAGCAGAGAGCATGGCCGCAGCAATATGATGTGGGTCTCTCCTATCATGGCTTGCGATGTCAAACTCATTCTCCAAATCATCAGCAGCATCCTCTTCTTCATCCCCTTCCACGCGGGGGCAACCTGGAATAGGTCACATTGTTGGCTAAATCTATTACCAAGTAGCTCTCTAAGGCCTTTTTACTAAAATTTTAACTTATCAAGGCTTACCTTTAATGCGCTTGTATCTGGTTTTACATTGAGGGCATGCTTGATTGCCCTCTCCTCTTTCATATTCATAGCAAGGTCTGCATACTGGGAATGCACACTCATTGCAGGCAACAAAAGGTTCCCCATCAACAGAAATCTCTATCTCATCCCCACAGATCTGGCATATCTGCCCACTTAATTCTTTAACAGATGTCACCTGCAAGTCATAGTTACACAACTAACAATGTCACTCAGCACCAGATAAAGAAAATTGCTTTTGAAAACGACAGACAAACGATTTTAAGCTACCCAAAATCCCAACTAATGAGCTTCTTTAATAGCTTAAATAACAAATTTTATGCAAAACCAGAGCTTCTAATCGCCTGAAATGGATGCATCTACCGGCTCTGAGATCTACAAACAATAAAATGAATTGCTAAATTGGGGTAACAAAAAATGGTTAATGAAAATCGGTTCATATGAATCCAGGCTGTATATCAGCACTATACCAAAAGAGAACAGAACATACCACAAGAGAAGAAATTTCCTGAATGTGATACTCTATCAAACTGAAGAAAATAGCCCACAAAAGCATGGATAAAGCTGCTCCAACCAGAACTTAAAGAATAAGCCTCACCAGAATCCAAAAAATGGGGTTCCAAAAAAAGCCTCAGAGACTAAAAGAAGCTCTCAAACAATTCATTTACCAGCTCTTACGACTCCAAATTCCTTCACTAACTATTGGTGCAGCCCATAGCCAGTAAGAAAAAGTTATTAAAAAAAAAAACCTTGAAGGTACTTACTCTAGCGATGTCATCAGCATTGATGAGAACAAACTCATTCCTGTTATGAGAACCAGCAACGAGTCTTCCTTTGGTGTCCATCTAGCTCCCAACCCCAACAACAAACAGAGCTTAAAGCTTCAAAAGCAAGAGAAACCCACTTCAATATAGCTATCGCTCTTTCTCCTTCATGACTCAAAACTCAAAAAGACCCAAGCTTTACCTTCCCAACTCTCTCTCTCTCTCTCTCTCTCTCTCTCTCTCTCTCTCTCAGGCACCCATTAAAAGGGACAACACCCCCACATTATACAAGGAACAAAAACACAGCTTTAGAGAGAGAGAGAGAGAGAGAGAGAGAGAGGTAGAGAACCAAATCTAGAAATACAGCTCGATAACAATTACTATTATAATAAAAAATAAATAAAATAACTATAGTATAAAACAAAAAAGAAATAGTTCTTTGTTTCTGTGTGACTGTGTTTGTTGATTGGTTCTTTAATCTTTCCTAGAGAGAGAAAGAATGTGAGACCCAATTTGCCAACAAATGGGCCTTTTCTGTGGATGGCGTTGATCTGTGACACGAATCTGATCAAAAAGACTCATAAAAAGAGAGAGAATATGAAGGAAAAGAATCGTATAATGAAAATTCAATGCCTAACAGTTTAGCGCACAGGGGACACAGTCACGGACAAGAGCAGATGAGCAAGAGAAAGGAGAGACCAAGTCAAAAAGATCTGCTACTGTGCTACATTACATTTCATTTCTCTTTTAGCAGGCATAAGCATGACATTTTGCTACTTCCCTCATATCTGTAAAAATCTCTCTTATCATAAAAGTAAAACCTAGCTGCTGAGAAATTAAAATGGGGCTTTGAGTGGGACCCAGAGGGTAGTGGAGGTGGTGGGGCCAAGTGATTGCCCCACCTTGCCACGTTGGTGCTTGGCGGTTCTAGAGGGAACTTTTTGATTTTAATATTTCTCGAAATTGGGGTGGAATGGAATGGAAGAGTTAGAGAATTTACCAAAGTGGGCTTAGGGTTTGCGGAAGTATGTTTCCAAAGAGAGTATTTTCAAATTTCTACTTAACGGAAGTCCCAAAAGAATGTAATATTGTAATGGGAAGGGAGGGAGGAGGGAGGAGGGAGGAGGGAGGAGGGAGAGAGTCTAAAGGCTAGAAGCCTAAAACGAACTTAATATTTTATTTACATTTAGAAACAAAAGTTGATACTCTAGGCTTTAAACTTGCATCAATTTTAAATATAATAATTAAATTTATTATTAAAAAAAATAATTTAAAAATATATGACGAAATGAAAATTAAAAAAATATATTATTTTATATAAAAATAAATATAGAATGAGAATTTATATTGATTAGTTGACCTGAAATTATATATTAATTTTTATAATTTATTTTAATATTAAGATAAAAAATTTGATGTTGATAAATCAAATCTTACCTGAATCAAATTTACTTATTTTTATTGTTTTTCTGCGGATTTCTTGCTTAGTGGAGATTATTATTGTTCTCCACTTTCGGAGTTGTGAAGATGAATGTCCCACGTTTCGGCTCTACCTAATATGAAACAACTAGATATTGGTGTTCTATGCAAGAATAACAATGACTATTGATTTTTTTTTTTTTATTATTGGCTTAGACAATATTCTTGAAACCGAAGTGTATGCAATTCTCAACGAATTTGCAAGTTGCATGAAAATATAATAGTAAGTTTTTAATTATAAAATATGATTCTCTCAGGGCCGTTCATAAAATAATTCATGCATTTCAATGGAAAGATTTTCTCTATAGGAAAATGTTTATTTCTTAATGGTTAGTTGCAAGAGATTGACTGTGTCAAGTTGTCTCCACCTATAAAGAAGTTAATTTTTTTTACTAATTTCTCGCGAATATGTCAATTTGTGATAAATTTGAATCGATAAATTTACATAATTCTATTGTTGCTTAGTTAGAGATACAAAATTATTTATAATATATAGTAAAATTTAAATTTTGTATTATTTGAATGATTTTAACTGGTTTTTTTTTTTTTTGGGTTTTTGCATAACAAAAATTCAAAAGAGCATTGGTTTTCGGTTGAAGGTACATCTAAGAATTAATGGTACAGGTACGCTTTTAAGGATATAATTACAACTTTTTTTATTTTAATTATACTTGTTTAATAATTGAGTTATCCATTTAAATTTAAAAAAAAATTCAATTTTTGAGTTACTTCGGATAAAAATGTTGAATCTGTTAAATAGGTTTAAATTTAAAAATTAAAATTTGATAAAAAAATTTAGTCCGATTTGATATCATAAATTTCAATTCATGCTTGACTCAGCTCAGAAATTATAATTTTGATTTTACTATTTTTCTATAGTAATACATTTTTTGAATGCTTTTGATTTTTTTTATGTAATTTTATTTGAGCATGTATTGTTTTTCAGACTCTAATTTAAAATTTTCATGTTTCTCTGTGATTATTTTGTAAGAATTTATTTTAACTTTTTTATGTTATACTTAATAACTATTATGTGTTTTAATTTTTTAATAATTTTATTATAATCTAAAAAATTAATTGTATTTGAATAGTTCGAGACTTATTTATTGCATGTAAAAACAAGTTTTGGCAAAAAATTAAGTCCAAAAAGTTAGGTCATGCTGAGTTTAGGCTCATTATCAATAATTTAATAGCTTATCTAAACTCGGCTTAAACCTAACTTATGAGCACCTCTAATTTCAATGTAATGATAAATTTTTTCTGTCAATACAATATTTATAGTAAAAATATTGAAACATGTGAAATTATATAAATGAATTTATATAGATTAAATTCATCACTCCGAATAAATATAATATCTAATTATATAATCTAATGCAAAGCTTATAATGTGAGTTATCTTTTATAATTGGAGGGTGGGGGTAGAAACTTGAGATTTTTTTTGCTTCGAATCCAATCCTTATTGCATATTACAATTCATTGTTAATCACTCGATCAAAAAATTATTGGCAATTATAACGTGAGTTCTTAAATTTTCTAAATACAATTTCATTATAAGATTGACCAAATTTGAAATTATAACATATTTAAAGGTATTTATTTAGTAAAATGGTATATAAATCAAGAATATTAATTTTTTTATGAAATTATGACTAATTCATAAGTTATAATTATAATCAAGTATTACACAGATACATTAAATCATTTAATTAAATCATCAACCAATAAAAAAAATACACAACTTAACAAATCAACATAAAATTGGATTGAAACCACACATAGTGAATCTAGAACTTAATACTTCAAAGTTTTAATCCCTTTCTTCTCACTAAACCAATGTCTTGTTGGCAATAAATTCAATATTATGCAACGATAAATTATATGTACGTTGATGCATAATTAAGATTAAGATACTATAAAATTAAAGTTCATCTATTCCTAACGAATCTATATTAATTAATTAGATAGAAAACAATTCCATCTAAATAAACAATCACTATAGTCAATTGCATAACGACAATCATATAAATCATATAAATTTATTATATTACAAAGTACATGCAAACTTGTCAAATTTTGTTTACGCGATATATGTAAACCTGGTGCGTTATCTCATCGTATGTATGAAATGACAAAGTGGCACCAAAAATACTAAAATTCGCATAAATATGATTTGTGTCGCATTCACATTCTTAGTGCGAACACCACAAGCTTTTGGACTAACCAAACATCCCTTTACTAGCTTACAACCCCCGTAAATGTGATTGTGAGTTTTCTAAGTTTATTGATTGATGTGCTACGAAAAATTTTACTTTCTATGAATTATGAGTTTAATAATTCTTTTCAGTTTTTTTTTTAATTAAATGTTCACTATTAGGGATAAAAATCTCTGAACGTAGATGGTTGTTTTTAGATAACTTTTTATTAATTAAAGTAAAATTTTGCTTTCTAGTATATAAGTTAGAATAAATAATTATTTTTTTCGTTTTTACTTTAATTACTAAGGTTGCTTGGGACTAAGTAGTCGAGGCGAAGTTCTATCAAAGTTGGTGTGCACGATATTAAGAATAAAAAAAATACAACACGTGGCTCACGAAGAATACGTCAAGTGGCGCCCAAAGAAAACAGGTATAAGCATGAGAAAATTTGGCATTTAATGAAAAGAGCATA
This sequence comes from Firmiana major, assembly GCA_033439115.1. NCBI lineage: Eukaryota > Viridiplantae > Streptophyta > Magnoliopsida > Malvales > Malvaceae > Firmiana > Firmiana major. Next base: position 40,105,954 of record CM065909.1, read on the forward strand.
TGCGTAATTAGTGACAGATAGAAACTCCTATAAATAGGATCCAAGTATGATTCATAAACTAGATCTGAGAACTCCCTACTAAAACTCTGCCAAATTCTCTATCTGACATAAGTATCGGAGTGCAAACGCAAGGAACAACCCCTGCGTTCCTCTGATCTTCTTCTCCTTTACAGAAGCTCTCGGCAACACGTGGCAAAGAACCCAAAGAGAAGACGTCAACGATTCGTCACCAATGTTTCAGGTAACAACAATTGGCGTCGTTTGTAGGAAACGAAAGAAAAGTTATGGTACAGACAAGTTCAGCAGGGACGAGAACCGATGGATAATACAAAAAAATCAAAAGTTGAGGCTAAAATGACATTTTTTTGGATTAAATCCCGGACAAACCGCCTTTGGCTGTCTGTCATCGGGTGGATCTCAAAAAGTTATGCTAATTAAAAAAAAATCACCTCAATTGAACCACCGAGCACAAAGTTATAGCCCTCCGAAGTTTCGAGAACAGGGAAAGACCATATAGAAAAACTTGTCGCGAGAGACCCTTTCACGCACCCTGCAGCGTGAGACCCTGTCGCGTGAGACCCTATCGCGCGAGAGACCCTGTCGGGCGAGACCTTACCGTGCAAGGCATGAGACTCTGCCGCGCACTCTGCACGCACCCCTGACGCACGAGCACGAGAGACTACTGACACGCACCCTGCCTCACAAGACCCTGCCGCGCAAAGAACTTGTCGCTTGAGACCCTGCCGCGGAAGGTGCAAGACTCTGCCGCACACTCTGCCCACGCACCCTGCTGCGCGAGACCCTGCTGTGCACCCTGCCGCGCGAGAGACCCTATCACGCGAGACCCTACCGTGTAAGGCGCGAGACTCTGCCGCGCACTCTGTATGCACCCCTGCTGCGTGAGCGCGAGAGACTTCTGATGCATACTGTCACGACCCAAATTACCTAAAAATCAAAGTAAATTTTTCGTTTTTCTGTTTATTATTTAATTCTTACCTTTCTCTCATCGTGACCATCCTACAACACAGTTGGGCTATGATTCGGTGTTAGTCACCTCTCACCTATTTACCATTCCATTTCCATAATCATATTCACGTATTAGAGTTTACTATCTTTTGACTTTAACTAAATACATACACAATGGTATTTACATCACCTTACATCCCCGACATCATATCCATTTACAGTACTGTACATTATATATTTAGATACAAAACTATACAAATGTGTATACCTGTCTCTCGAAGCGGATACCAAGATGCAAGTTCTCAACAGTTCACTAACTACTGCGAGTACACTGAAAAGACGAAAAAATAATGGGGGTGAGCAAACCACACGCTCATAAGGCAATTATGCAAGTAAGTAGATAGCTCCACTATTTACATGCTTATAATGTCATGCCCTTAAAATCCATTTCTATTCATTAAAATCTCAGGCAGAAAACCATGCATACATCAATGACATAGTTTATCAAAACTACTTGTGCATATAGAAATCATGTAATTCATGCATCAAAGGCATTTTATGTGACATCATTAAATCATACTTAGCATGAGGTCAATCACGATCATGTATTAGTTCATTCCATTTAAACCAAATCATGAGAAACAATTCTTTTCATGAATTTATCCTTTAAAGCATGGAAAACTCATCATGCTACTGCATTTAAATCATTTCATTAAATCTGCAGTCTAAAATAACCCGAAGGGGTTAAGCATCTCATAAATCAATTCGTTATAAAATTCTCTGAAAAATCTAGCATGATAGTAGTAAAGCACATTTCAGTGAAAATCACAAAATCGGGGGCCTGACCCCTCCCTCGGGTCTACCCTGGTCTATCGAGACCACAAGTTATATCATGTGAGACATGTAGGTGACTATATCAGTAACATCAAGGACTATGGTCATAACCTAGTGATCCCTGGCTACACGGTACCTAGTGTACGGGGTATCACACCTGAAGCGGGAGGTGGGTCAATCCTGCCGCTAGAATAACATAAAATCAGGATTGCAAGGGCAAAGCTTGCTGCCTCGTGGCTAATGCCACTCTACTCCAACAATCCCCACGGTACAACGTACTCCGCATGACATACACGGTACAACGTACTCCGTAAACTCAATCTCAGTTAGGGGGTACCTGCAATAGGTTTTTTCCACCCATACCATCTTTGTCTTAGTATGCACGTGTGGGCATATCTTCTCACTGTGACACACAGTCTACAGGAGGCTCCAACATGGTTATATGCATGTCATATAAATCTCAGTGCGAGCGAAGCTCTAGCACGGCTCCATGCATATTCATGATATCTAAAAATGTCATGTGAGCGAAGCTCTAGCACGGTTTCATAAAAATCAGTAAAATCTGCATACGAGTAACACTCCAGTACGACTTTAAAATGAGTTATAAATTAATATAAAACTTCGTGCGAGCAAGCTCCAGCACGGTGTTATGCATCAATAAATCAAATCTCGTGCGAGTTACACTCCAGCACGGCTTTATGCATAAATAAATCAACTCTCATGCGAGTTACACTCCAGCACGGCTTTTATGCAATTAAATCGATTAAATCACGTACGAGCAAGGCTACAGTACGACTTTATACAATTAAATATCAAAACTGGATGCGAGCTAAGCTCTAGCATCTCTCATACATATCAAATCATAAAAACTAGTGCGAGCAATCGCTCCAGCACCTTTTTATGCATATCAAGTCAAAACAAATCAAAATAAAGTGCGAGCTAGGCTCCAGCACCTCTCATGCATTTCACAATAATAAAATCAGTACGAGCAACCGCTCTAGCACATTTTATGCATATGATGTCACACAAGTCGATGCGAGCAACCGCTCAAGCACATTTTTATGCACACTCACAAACGCAGATATAGTGCGAGCTATGCGCCAGCACTATCTGTTTCCATATAAACTTGATAGTTAGCCTATTTTCCAAAGAATTTTCATTTAATTCTTAATAACACTTACGTAGTGTTATATTGTGAAATTTATGCAGTTACTGGCCAATCTATCGATTTGCTTTGCTTAAAATCCACAAATATTCCTTAAATCAGAAATTACTTAAATTATGCATTTCATGCATGTCATGCTTTCACCATCCTTAAGTGAACTTCCCTCAATATGGGTAAAATAGTCTTTACCTATTTCGAGTCCTTAAAATCTTTAATTTATTTTTAGGACCTTTATACATATTCAGTGTATACAAAAGCTATTAAAATACACGTAGTTACCTTTAGCTACTCACACAATTCTCTTACCTCATTTTTCTGTACAATCTGACATTTTCACTAATATCCCGTCGTGCAGTCCGATTTGCTCTCAATCAAATCTTCGAAACTGCGTATAAATATACATCAGGTCAAATTCAATACAATTAATTGTATTTCATATTTTCTTGGCTTAATTTAAATCATTGAGCCCGTTTACCCATATTGGACCCGATTGCACCATAATGGGCCTTAATCGGCCTTAAGCCCGTTTTTCAATTACTATTTACATTATCGAGGTCTATTAGGCTCATTTGGCCCATTAGTAATTATTGAGCTTTGTTCTAAACTCTCGGATAGCTCAATTAATTATTTACGACAATTTATCTCTAATTCCAGAATATAATTTATTTTATGCGGAATTTAAATTCGTAATTTATGCGGTAAATTTTTAACATGCATAATGATGCAAATTGTCGTAAATAAGGATTACTTACCCGAGATACTATGATAGTACATAAATCGAGGCTGACTCGAGCTCTCGTTTAACGTCAATTGTCAAACTACACAATTAAATATTTTTTCGGATACACTTTCAGTCGAATATTAATTAAATTAAATATTTTAAAATTTAAATCGGTCAATTTTGACCGCTTATCGACTTACCCGTAACTCGATTGCATCACTGAGATTTTTCTCTAATTTTTCCTCTTTTTCTTTCCTTTTTTTTCTTCTTTTTCCTTTTCTTTTTGGCTGAACCGGTTCGGTCCGATTCAGACCGGTTCGGTCTAGCCGGTTCAGTCCGATTCGATCGGTTCAGTGCTTTACCGACCGATTCTTCGCCTGCTTCCACCTCCAGTAGCTCCGCGGGGTCGTCCGAAGCTCGGATATAGGGTCAGTTTCGTCTGAGGTGGCCGAAAAGTGGCCGGTTCGGCTCTTCCCCCTTCCGCCGTCGGTACTGTTTCTTTTTCTTGCCGTTGTCGGCGCTGGCTGCCGCTCTACCGACTGGTGCTGCCACCAATCACGTTGCCTGCACCTGGGGAACGTTCGACTAGTGGTGGCCATGGTCGAATCGGCGCCGGTTGCCAGGAAATTCCTTTTCTCCCTCTCGGTTCTTTCTTTCCCCCTTTCTCTCGCCGTTCGCTGCTATTCGTCGGCTTATTGGTGTCGGTGGTGGCTCGGCGGGGCTTCCTTCACCTGGGCTGTCGCCGGTCGCCTCTGTCGGTGCCGCAAAAGGGAAGCATCGACTTCCGTTTTTTCTATTTCGCGTTTTCGCGAATTCTTCAGTTTTTTTAATTAATTTATTTTTATTTATTATTTATTTTTAATATTATTTTAATCATTATTATATTATTAAAAATCCAAAATATCTAAAAAACTATTATTTTATTTATTTATTCAATAAATGAATTTATCGATCTTATTTCATCTTTTCGGTATATTTTTTGGTTATTTTCGAGATTATTTTTCGAAGTGAAAATTTTGATTTATTCTAATAAATTAATATCTTGATCAATTTAATATGAAATTTAATTATTTCTTCGTTATTAATCAAGATTTCTCAATCCCATATTTTTAATTAAATTTTCTTATCGACTTTATATCGGCTTTCGATCTGTTGACCGTTTTGTCCTTCAACGTGTTCAGGAATACCATTTCAATCCTTCATTTAACCTTTTCTGATTTCGTTTTTTAGATAAATTCGGGTCTTACAATCTCCCCCACTTAAGAAATTTGATCTTCCAAATTAGAACCAAGTCAAATGGGTCCATAAACAACTTCGGGTACGTCTATCGCATCATTCTCTTTAATTCTCATAGAACTTTTTCCTGAAGTGTAATACTACCAACATACTTGACTAGGGAGATCATCTTAAACCTCAACACTTTCTCCTTCCGTCTAATACCCAAATTGATTTTTCAACATACGTTAAACTTTCATTGAGCTAAGCTGTTGGAGTTCATATTCGATCATATATGCTGGGTCCGGATAGTATTTTTGAAGCATCAAAAGATGGGACACATTGTGGATGCTTGCTTATTTAAGTGGTAACGTCAACCTACAGGCCTTATCTTCCACTTTGTCCAATCTCTCAAAGGATTCAATCTAATGAAACTCTATTTGCATTCTTTCTGAATCTCGTTATGTCCTTATGCCCTTAGGACAAATAACTTCTGACAATACTGATTCACCCTCGGTGAATTCCAATGGTTTATGTCTCTTATCAGCATAACTTTTCTGTCTGCTCTGAGGGGTTCTTAATCTCTCACAATTTAACTGAACAGTCTCAGAGGTTTGTTTTACCAATTCGGGAACAATTCTCTATCTGTCACCCACTTCTTCTTATCTAAGTCGGGAAACAACTCCTACGGCCATACAATGCCTCATATAAAATGTTATCCCGATACTCAAGTGACAACTATCATTATTGGCGAATGTGATTAATAACAAATGATCATCCCAGGAGCTTATCAAATCAATGGCACACGCTCTCATCATATTCTCCAAAACCTGTACAGTCCTCTCTAACTGACCATCTGTTTGAGGATAGAAGCTGTGCTAACACTCAATCGGGTTCTCATAGCTTCTTGAAAAACGTTTCCAGAAGTGGAAAGTGAAGCGGGAATCCCTATCTGATACTGTAAGACCCCGTATATGTATAATGGTAATATGAATAATTGGATCAAATAATACGAATGGACTTGTAATGTAATGTATGATTGATGTAGTCCATGGATTCAATGTATGTATGTATAATATGAATTGTAGCATACATGCAAGTTTCATTGAGTATGAATATGAAGAAATGAGTTCTGCCAAGAGATGGATGTGATTGAGACTTAAGATGAGTAGTGTGGTAAAATGGAATGGAGTTATGCTTCCATTTGGTTTTATGTAGCATACCTTTGAATATACAATGAATGCACACAAGTTTCAATGTGCATAAGGTATGAATGGATGCCATTTTCAAGTTATAAAGGTGGATGGATGAGAAAATGGCCATGGCAATAGATTAAGGATGTATTGGTATGAGTTGCAGCAAGGAAACTGCAGAAAATCTGGAAAACATGAGGCCCAGATCGATCTCATAGGATGAGAGATCGATCTGGAGGAGCCAGAATGCTCTTATTTGGGCGAAAGAATAGAGCAGATCGATCTCCAATGGAGCCAGATCGATCTCCCAAGCATTCTGTAGTGGAAAGATCGATCCCCAAGCACCCAGATCGATCTCCTTAGCTCTCTGTTTGGAAGCAGATCGATCTCATGCTTCGACAGATCGATCTCATGCCTAGACAGATCGATCTGATGCTTCGACAGATCGATCTCAGGCTTAAAAATGCCGTGAAAAAGAGGGATTTTAAGGGACCAGATCGATCTCCTCTTGGACCAGATCGATCTCCTCAAGCCATTTCTATATAAGGAGAGCTGAAAATCTGGAAATCTCGGAAAAAATATTAACCTCCCATTTTCAACCCAAAAACCTAACTTTCCCTCTCTAAAAATCAGCCATTTTCAGTGAGATTTGAAGAGAGATCATTAGAGGCAAAGTTGTCCCTATCAAAGAGAAGAACAACATAGTGAGAGGGCATCTTTCCATTTTTGGAATTGAAGGAGTTAAGGGCATTACCATTTGGAGCAAGAAGAGAAATCATATTGGTAAGATTCTAACACTCCAATCCAAATGCATTAGCTATTTAATTGATTTTGGAATTGATTGGTATGAGTATCGATGGATAAACTACCTAGGAATGTAGTGGAATTGGTGTGACCTAGAAATATAAAATGGGTATAATGTGAGAATATGTGGGATTGTATGAGTTTATGAATTATGGCATGCTAAAGTTGTTATTGGGGTAATGTTTATGATTTTAGATGGTTGATGGAATTACATGGTGAGTTGGAGGAATTGTGAAAATGGGTATGTATATGAGTGATAAATGCCATAGTGAGGGGATTCATGAAATATGAACACTATGAGCTTTATGTCGATTTAATATCGACTTTGAATAAGTTAATAGGCCTAAGAAGATCCATAGACTCGAGTTATGGGTAAGGTAATGAAACGAGGCCAAATAAGCTTTAATAGAGGCTATAGATTATATTGGATATAGCAAGAGCAAGTGTTGCATTGTATGAATCGAATATAATGCGGGATACGATTTTGTGCAGTCCCGAGGAGTTCGTTGAAGACGAATCGAACCGTACGAGTAAGCAGCTTAAGGAAGTGGAATCACGCATCGCGATTCCAGGTAAGGGAATTTTGTGAGTATATAGAGGTAGCTGCTCGTACTTTGAATGTAAGACCCGAATTTTTGTGTTATTTCTTTAAGAATATATCATTTTGAATAAGCGTTTATGATATATCGATAAATAAGGAAGAAATAATACAATTTCGAGTTTATTTGATGAAATTGAAAGTCGGTAAATTTTAAAATACCGAAATAAGAGATTGAGTTAAATCGGAATAAACCAAATGAAATTAGGTTAAATCGATTTAAAATATGGACTCAGAACGCGAAAATATAGGGAGTCCAAGAAGGAAAATTAGTCCGAAAATGATAACCCAAAAATTTTCCCACAATGAAAATTTATCTCCGAAATAAAGAGAAATAAATTATATTTTCGGAGAAATAATAAAAATAGAATGTGATGTACATATATATCTATTTTGCGAAGCAAAATTAAATAAAATATATGTACACGTGTATGAATATTAATGTATAAAAATACATTATGGTAATATAATATTATTATAATAATATAAAATATTTGTTTATTATTATTATTATTATAATATTATATTAAAATATATTTTTTATTGGATATTATATTATATTATATGATAGTATAATATAATATAATAAAATATATTTGTATAAAAAAAAAAGAAGAGATAATCAGAAAGTTGAGAAAAAAAAAGAGAATTAAAATCTGAAAAAAAAAAAGGGAATTGGAAGCAAATTCGCGAAGAGAGAGAAAGAGAGGGACCGAAGCCGACCCTGCCTTTCCTCACCGCCGGCGAGCAACGGCCGGCTCAGGAGAGCGCGAGACCACCGGCGAGTGACGACCGGCAACCCAGGAGGCTATTGGACGCCGGCACGCACCGTGAGAGCTGCCGAAAAGGCAGATCGGGGAGGAGAAGCCCGCGGGGGAGAAAGGGGGATTCGCCGGCGACGGCGGCGATCTGGGCCGAGCCAAGCCAGGCGAAGCTTCCCCAGGCCGAGGCGCACCCAACGGTGGCCGACCCACCCCGGGAACCGGTCGGCAGCTCCGGCAACGGCCAAAATCAGCCTGAACCGGTTTGGACCGGTTCAGTGTGAAAAGGGGCTGAACCGATCCGAACCGGTTCAGCAGGAGAGAGAAAAAGGAGAGAGAAAAAAAAATTTTGGAAAAAAATTCAGTGTTATCCCGGCACAGCAATAGACTGGTAAGTGGTTAAAAATCGGTCGAATTATTTTTTGGATAATTAATTTGAATTTATTTTAGACTGAAATCAACTGGTTTAAATATATATTGCTGTGTAGCGAAAAAAATGGTAGGCCACGTGTACAAGTTCGAGCGAATCTCGATTTACATGCTACCAAGGAAAGATTTGGCTTACGACAATAAATCCGGAGCCAATTAGACTGCGTAATCCGAGGAGATCGAGGAAATTGAATTCGCAGTCGACACATTTCGAGGTAAGGGACTTATGTAAGCTATAGAGATAGCTATACGTATGTTTTCTTATCTGCTGTGTGCAATGTATGCAATAAATACATAGATATCGGTATATCTAAGTAGAAAACTACGTATAAGAATAAGTCAAATGTTGCATGACTTCTATGCTTGTGTGAAAAGAGGTTTTTTGCAAACGTTTTGAGAAAGAATGATAATAGACGGGCTTCCGATTTAACCAAGTGCATGTAATATGTTTTAAAGAGTGATTGAAGGGAGAATTGCCTTCTCACTCATGATTATACATGGAGCCTTTCTATTTCTTTTCTGTGTGAAATAGTGCTAGAGCAAAAGAGGTAACGGTAGATTGACCAGCCTCGCTCGCACATTATTTTAAAAAGGGATTTTTAGAAAAACAAAAGAGTGCTCGATACCTCGAGTGACGTTGTGTGATTCCACTCGAGTGACTTGCACTAGATTTTGGGAATCATGTTTGAGCCAAAGAGCATTTCATAGTGATCTTGCTCTAGTTATGCTCACATGCGACCCTCTCGATTTAAAGTGATGAGACAACAGTGCTTGATGCCTCGGTAATACTATGTGTTCCATCCGAGAGCTTGCATTCGTGCTCGATGCCTCAGATATATTGTGTTCTACTCTGAGTTGCTCGCACGTAGTCTCTTGAGCTTTTGTGTGATAAGCAAAACCGTGCTTGATGCCTCGATCATACTGTGTGTTACATTCGAGAGCTTGCACGAGGGTTTATGATATTGCTGTGTGATGAATAAACCGTGCTGCAGCCGTCGTGTGATGCTAAGTGTTCTTGCACTGACCTGCTTGCATGTGATTTTGAGACATGAAAATGGATGATAGTGATACTGAGATGGTAGACCTCGAGATTACTCGGTCCCCTCAGCTATGTCACAATATATATAAGGATCCTCGGAGTACGCTGTACCGTGAGGTAAACCACGGAGTACGATGTACCGTGATATCTTAGTGATCTTAGTGAGCTGACGGGATGGTTGATCCGCCTCCCTAAGCATGGGATTCCCGCACACCTGATCCGTGATTGCCTGGAATCCGACTATGGCCATAAGTCTTGATTGTCACTACTGTGTGAGGTGACAGATATCTTCCCTTGCTGTGTGTCTGGGGATATGTTAATCCATGATTTGTCTCAACATGTAATTGATTTACAAAGTATAAAGCATTTTCTATATGTGATTTGTGTAAATAGATTATGCTGTGTAAACCTGTGTGGTTTTGAAAGATGATTTATGTAAAGCTGTGTGCTACTGTGTGAAGTTAAACTTGTGTGGTTTTAAATGATAAACTGTGTGGATATGCATAAACCCATCTAGCGAATTAATGGTTTCGCATTGATGGAAATTGTTTTTAAAGAACACGCATATTGTCTTATAAGAAAAATGAACATGTATGTATTTTAGCATGTAGATAGTGTGGTTATCTACCTGCTTGCATATTTTCCTTACTGAGCGCGTTATGCTCACCCCCTTATTTCTCCTCCACAGATACTACGCAGTAGTGAGTACTGCAGTCGTCCCTGCTACGGTGTTCTCTAGTTATCCAGCTGTACAAAAAGGTATACACTTGTGAAAAAAAAATGTGTCCTGTAAATTAATGCACAGTCTAGTAATATTTTGTACGAAAGGGATGTATAAATTAATAGAAACTGAGGTAAACGCTTCCGCATAGTTATAACAGTCCAGTTTCTATTCTCTTTCATTTATTATAATGAATTTATATGATAGGTGGATTGAATTTGACTCACAGCCCAACCGTAAGTGGTAAGTAGTAAGGTAAATTCACGAGAAGAGGGTAGGGGTCGTGACAGAATGGTATCAGAGCAGAGTTGGTCTGATGTGAGTCATTAAGAAATTATACATCCCTAAAGTACTGTGCATTATTAGGATACAAATGTGTATACCAAGCTGGAAAATGTGACTGAGACACTTATTTGAGTATGCAGGATGTCTGATAGACGACGTACTCGTAAAGGAGAGAGTTCACGCTCTCAGGGGCATAGAGATGAGCCCGAGAGGCGTAGTGGGTCTAGTTCTCGTAGAGATCCACCAGAGCTTAGTGAGGCTACTGAGGCCCATATAGCGCAGTTACAACACAGTGTAGACATGGTTATGGAGATGTTTACACAAAGGCTATGGCCAAGATGAAGGGTAGAGGGGAAAACCCTATTGGTCAGGCTGCTGCACCTAAGAGAGATGAGCCTGCACAGCCTGCACCGAGACCTCAGGTTGCAGAGGTAGAGATACCTGCACCTCACCCAGTTCAAGACATTCCCCCACCAGTTGAGGATCTTGTAGTTCCACGACAGGTTGGTAGAGAGGGAATTTATGATTGTGATCTGGGAAGACTGAGAGAGTTTCGAAAATTCAGACCACCTTCGTTTAGTGGGGTGAAGAACCCAGTGTCAGCTGAGCATTGGATACATAGTATGGAGAAACTCTACTGATTCTTCCATTGCTCCGACACAGAGAAGGTCACCTTTGCGGCTTTTGTGTTAGAGGATGAGGCCGAGCATTGGTGGGTGGCCACACAGCCGATGTTGAGTGCCCAACACCCGGTTATGACATGGGACATATTTCTGGATGCCTTCAGGAGGCAATACATTCCAACCACTGCACGGAGGAAGATGCAGCTGGAGTTTATGACATTGACTCAGGGGAACCAGACAGTGGATGAGTATGAGTCTGGATTCACATCCCTATGTAGATATGATACAGTGACTATGGGCCTAGAAAAGAGAAAGGTTCAAAAATTCCTAGAGGGACTGAGACCTTCCATCAGAGCTCGACTGGCTCCTTTGGACATTACCACCTATGACAAGGCAGTACGTAGAGCTCAGCTATGTGAGCAAGATTATGAGCTGCATGCCTCAGAGTTGAGTAAGAGTGGTAAGGGTAAAGATAGAGACCGGAAGAGATCGGTTGATGACAGAGGGTTCCGAAAAGGTCGAAGGTTATTCGGTAAGGTGCCTAAGGTTGAGGAGATGAAAAAGAGGCCTATGAAGCCTCCAGTTCATCCAGTACCAAAGGCCACGGGCATTGTTATTGGTGGACCTAGACCTACCACCGAGCAATGCTGGATGTGTGGTAGATATCATAGGAGTAGACTATGCCTTATGGCGAGATTATGTTATTGATGCCGTAAAGCAGGGCACATAGCTCGTGAATGCCCAGAGTTGATTGATACAGCCCAACAGAAGGGCAAATAGCCAGAGAAGGCTACAGATGAGACACCTACACCTAAGAGGAAAGCCACAGCTGAAGAGAAAAGGGAAACAAGCTGTTGGTCATGGGCGAGTGTTTGCTTTGGACCAGGCTTTTTCAGAGACGTCAAAGGACGTGATAAAATGTATCATCCTAGTCTTTGATTTTAAAGCATTAGTAGTGATTGATCCTGGTGCCACGCATTCATTCATATCGCCTACCTTTACATGTAAATTGATAGAACATGTAGTACATGTATCTCTAGGTAGGACGTTACTTATAAGTACTCCACTTAGAGAGAATGTAGTGACAGAATATGTCAGTAATGGCTGTAAACTGAAAGTATAGGAAAATGAGATGTTAGCCAATCTGATATTGTTAAACATGAAAAATTTTGATGTAATATTAGAAATAGATTGGTTAGCTGTAAACCAAGTTGTCTTAGACTGTTATGCTAAGACAGTAATGTTTCCTACCCCTGAAAAGCATATTGTAAGCTTTGCAAAGTAATGAAAGAAATAGTAAATTATATCCAAAGACGAATGATTTTACTAATTAAATGTAATTGTGATGTGTTGAAGATTTTATAGCCTATGTAGTTAATTTGAATAAGGTGTATCCGGAAATGGTTGACATCTCAGTGGTACGAGAAGTCCCTGATGTCTTTCCGGAAGAGTTACCAGGGTTGACACCAGACAGAGAGATGAAATTTTATATTGATTTGGTGCTTGGAACTGAACCGATATCCAAACTATTGTATAGAATGGCTCCAGTGGAATTGGAGGAGCTAAAGAAACAGTTGTAAGAGTTGTTGGACAAGGGTTTATCAGATCGAGTGTATCACCTTGGGGACTATCGGTTCTGTTTGTGAGGAAGATAGATAGGAGTCTCCGACTGTGTACAGATTACCAGTTGTTGAATAAGATTACCATTAAGAACAAATGTCCTCTTCCATGGATTGATGATTTGTTGGATCAGTTGCAGGGAGCACAGATCTTTTTAAAGAGTGATCTGAGGTCTGGGTATCATCAGTTGAGGATTCAGATTGGAGATGTGCCCAAGACAGCGTTCCGTACCCGTTATGACCATTATGAGTTTCTGGTTATGCCATTTGGGTTGACGAATGCTCCTGCAGTATTTATGGCTTTAATGAATGATGTGTTTAAGCCATACCTAGACAGATTTGTGATTGTCTTTAATGATGACATCTTGGTGTATTCGAAGTCCAGGGAAGAGCATGCGCAGCATTTGAGAACAGTGTTACAGACCCTTCGAGATGAAGAGTTGTATGCTAAACTCAGTAAGTGTGATTTCTGGCTGAATGAGATATCGTTTTTAGGTCATGTAGTCTCAAGAGACGAGGTGTCAGTGGATCCGTCAAAGATAGAGGCTGTGGTACAGTGGGAGAGACCCAAGACAGTTACAGAGATTCGCAGTTTTCTGGGTTTGGCAGGTTATTATCGACGGTTTGTAGAGAGATTCTCTAAATTGGCTGCTCCGTTGACACGTCTCACTCGGAAGAATGTGACATTTGAGTGGGATGATAATTGTGAGAAAAGTTTCTGCGAGTTGAAGCACAGACTGACCCCCGCACCTATTCTCACCATAACCACCAGTTCAGAAGGTTACTCAGTGTACACAGATGCCTCAGAACAGGGACTGGGCTGTGTGTTGATACAGAACGGGAAGGTAGTAGCCTATGGATCCAGACAGCTTAAGGACCATGAGAGGAACTACCTGACCCATGATTTAGAGTTGGCAGCCATGGTATTTGCATTAAAAAATATGGCGCCGCTACTAATACGGTGAGAAATTTCAGGTGTTTACAGATCATAAGAGCCTCAAATATCTGTTTTCACAGAAAGAGTTAAATATGAGGTAGAGACGATGGATAGAGCTTCTGAAAGATTATGATTGCGAGATATTGTACCATCCGGGAAAGGCTAATGTTGTGGCTGATGCCTTGAGCAGAAAGAGCCTTGGAATGGTATCGCACATGATGGTCAGGGAATATAAGCTGCTCGAGCAGTTTGCTCACCTCAGTTTGGATATAGACCCTCTTGATATTGACATAGACTGTGTGATAGTTAGCCTACGAGTGGAACCGGATTTGATTGACCGGATACGTCAGGCTCAGCTAGCCGATCCGCTGTGTGATGATTAGGTTAGTCAGACTCAGAGGGGTGATGTGGCTGATTTCTTTGTAAGTGATGATGGCCTACTGCGGTTTAGAGGCAGGATTTGCATTCCCGATGACCCAGAATTAAAGAAATAGATATTAACTGAAGCTCATTCATCGAGATACACTTTGCATCAGGGAGGTAATATGATGAACTAGAATCTCCGAAAAGAGTATGGGTGGTCAGGGATGAAGAGAGACATCGCAGAGTTTGTGGCAAGATGTCTAGTATGTCAGCAAGAAAAGGTAGAGCATCAGAAGCCTGCACGGTTGTTGCAGCCTCTACCTGTACCGACTTGGAAATGGGAGCATGTCACCATGGATTTCATCATGGGATTGCCGAGGACTAGGAGGAACTATGATGCTATCTGGGTCGTGGTAGATAGATTGACAAAATTCGCCCACTTTTTGGCCATGAAATCCACCGATACTCTGAGTACTTTGGCAGAGTTGTACGTACGGGAGATTGTGAGGCTACATGGTGTTCCAGTGAGCATTGTATCAGATAGGGATTCCCGCTTCACTTCCCATTTCTGGGAACACTTTCAGGAAGCTATGGGGACCCAGTTGAGTTTCAGTACAGCTTTCCATCCTCAGACTGATGGTCAGTCAGAAAGGACCATCCAAACATTGGAGGATATGTTGAGAGCGAGTGTTATGGATTTTAGAGGCTCCTGGGATGATCACTTGCCATTAGCCGAATTTGCTTATAATAACAGTTATCACTCGAGTATCGGGATGGCACCATATGAGGCATTGTATGGCAGACGATGTCGTTCTCCTGTTGGTTGGGAAGAAGTGGGTGATAGAAAAGTTTTTGCTCCCGATTTAGTGCAGCAAGCCTCTGAGGTTGTTCAGTTGTTATGTGAGAGATTGAAGACAGCTCAGAGCAGACAGAAGAGTTATGCTGACACGAGACGGAGGCCATTAGAGTTCACTGGAGGTGACTCAATGATTTTACAAGTTTCTCCCTCGAAAGGGATTATGAGGTTCGGTAAGAAGGGTAAGTTGAGCCTCGGTATATCGGACCATTTGAAATATTGGAGCGAGTGGGAGATAAGGATTACAGAATTGCGTTGCCACCGGAGTTGGCAAACATTCATAATGTCTTCCACGTATCGATGCTTCGAAAATACCATCCAGATCCAAGTCATGTGATTCGGTATGAGTCATAATTTGACATATGTAAAGAGACTGATCCTGATACTGGATAGGATAGAGAAAATATTACGGAATAAGACGATTCCGCTTGTTAAGGTTCTCTGGCAACACCCCATTTCAGAGGAGGCTAAGTGAGAATTAGAGAACCTGATACGGGAGAAGTACCCCCAACTCTTCGAGGATTAACTTGGTTCTAATTTGGAGGACCAAATTTCTTAAGGGGGGAGGAAATGTAAGACCCGAATTTTTGTGTTATTTCTTTAAGAATATATCATTTTGAATAAGTGTTTATGATATATCGATAGAAGAAATAATACAATTTCGAGTTTATTTGATGAAATTGAAAGTCGATAAATTTTAAAATACCGAAATAAGAGATTGAGTTAAATCGGAATAAACCAAATGAAATTAGGTTAAATCGATTTAAAATATGGACTCAGAACACGAAAATATAGGGAGTCCAAGAAGGAAAATTAGTCCGAAAATGATAACCCAAAAATTTTCCCACAATGGAAATTTATCTCCGAAATAAAGAGAAATAAATTATATTTTCGGAGAAATAATAAAAATAGAATGTGATGTACATATATATCTATTTTGCGAAGCAAAATTAAATAAAATATATGTACACGTGTATGAATATTAATGTATAAAAATACATTATGGTAATATAATATTATTATAATAATATAAAATATTTGTTTATTATTATTATAATAATATTATATTAAAATATATTTTTTATTGGATATTATATTATATTATATGATAGTATAATATAATATAATAAAATATATTTGTATAAAAAAAAAGAAGAGATAATCAGAAAGTTGAGGAAAAAAAAAGAGAATGAAAATCTGAAAAAAAAAGGGAATTGGAAGCAAATTCGCGAAGAGAGAGAAAGAGAGGGACCGAAGCCGACCCTGCCTTTCCTCACCGCCGGCGAGCAACGGCCGGCTCAGGAGAGCTCGAGACCACCGGCGAGTGACGACCGGCAACCCAGGAGGCTATTGGACGCCGGCACGCGCCGTGAGAGCTGCCGAAAAGGCAGATCGGGGAGGAGAAGCCCGCAGGGGAGAAAGGGGGATTCGCCGGCGACGGCGGCGATCTGGGCCGAGCCAAGCCAGGCGAAGCTTCCCCAGGCCGAGGCGCACCCAACGGTGGCCGACCCACCCCGGGAACCGGTCGGCAGCTCTGACAATGGCCAAAATCAGCCTGAACCGGTTTGGACCGGTTCAGTGTGAAAAGGGGCTGAACCGGTCCGAACCGGTTCAGCAGGAGAGAGAAAAAGGAGAGAGAAAAAAAATTTTGGAAAAAAATTCAGTGTTATCCCGGCACAGCAATAGACTGGTAAGTAGTTAAAAATCGGTCGAATTATTTTTCGGATAATTAATTTGAATTTATTTTAGACTGAAATCAACTGGTTTAAATATATATTGCTGTGTAGCGAAAAAAATGGTAGGCCACGTGTACAAGTTCGAGCGAATCTCGATTTACATGCTACCAAGGAAAGATTTGGCTTACGACAATAAATCCGGAGCCAATTAGACTGCGTAATCCGAGGAGATCGAGGAAATTGAATTCGCAGTCGACACATTTCAAGGTAAGGGACTTATGTAAGCTATAGAGATAGCTATACGTATGTTTTCTTATCTGCTGTGTGCAATGTATGCAATAAATACATAGATATCGGTATATCTAAGTAGAAAACTACGTATAAGAATAAGTCAAATGTTGCATGACTTCTATGCTTGTGTGAAAAGAGGTTTTTTGCAAACGTTTTGAGAAAGAATGATAATAGACGGGCTTCCGATTTAACCAAGTGCATGTAATATGTTTTAAAGAGTGATTGAAGGGAGAATTGCCTTCTCACTCATGATTATACATGGAGCCTTTCTATTTCTTTTCTGTGTGAAATAGTGCTAGAGCAAAAGAGGTAACGGTAGATTGACCAGCCTCGCTCGCACATTATTTTAAAAAGGGATTTTTAGAAAAACAAAAGAGTGCTCGATACCTCGAGTGACGTTGTGTGATTCCACTCGAGTGACTTGCACTAGATTTTGCGAATCATGTTTGAGCCAAAGAGCATTTCATAGTGATCTTGCTTTAGTTATGCTCACATGCGACCCTCTCGATTTAAAGTGATGAGACAACAGTGCTTGATGCCTCGGTAATACTATGTGTTCCATCCGAGAGCTTGCATTCATGCTCGATGCCTCAGATATATTGTGTTCTACTCTGAGTTGCTCGCACTTAGTCTCTTGAGCTTCTGTGTGATAAGCAAAACCGTGCTTGATGCCTCGATCATACTGTGTGTTACATTCGAGAGCTTGCACGAGGGTTTATGATATTGCTGTGTGATGAATAAACCGTGCTGCAGCCGTCGTGTGATGCTAAGTGTTCTTGCACTGACCTGCTTGCATGTGATTTTGAGACATGAAAATGGATGATAGTGATACTGAGATGGTAGACCTCGAGATTACTCGGTCCCCTCAGCTATGTCACAATATATATAAGGATCCTCGGAGTACGCTGTACCGTGAGGTAAATCACGGAGTACGATGTACCGTGATATCTTAGTGATCTTAGTGAGCTGACGGGATGGTTGATCCGCCTCCCTAAGCATGGGATTCCCGCACACCTGATCCGTGATTGCCTGGAATCCGACTATGGCTATAAGTCTTGATTGTCACTACTGTGTGAGGTGACAGATATCTTCCCTTGCTGTGTGTCTGGGGATATGTTAATCCATGATTTGTCTCAACATGTAATTGATTTACAAAGTATAAAGCATTTTCTATATGTGATTTGTGTAAATAGATTATGCTGTGTAAACCTGTGTGGTTTTGAAAGATGATTTATGTAAAGCTGTGTGCTACTGTGTGAAGTTAAACTTGTGTGGTTTTAAATGATAAACTGTGTGGATATGCATAAACCCATCTAGCGAATTAATAGTTTCGCATTGATGGAAATTGTTTTTAAAGAACACGCATATTGTCTTATAAGAAAAATGAACATGTATGTATTTTAGCATGTAGATAGTGTAGTTATCTACCTGCTTGCATATTTTCCTTACTGAGCGCGTTATGCTCACCCCCTTATTTCTCCTCCACAGATACTACGCAGTAGTGAGTACTGCAGTCGTCCCTGCTACGGTGTTCTCTAGTTATCCAGCTGTACAAAAAGGTATACACTTGTGAAAAAAAAATGTGTCCTGTAAATTAATGCACAGTCTAGTAATATTTTGTACGAAAGGGATGTATAAATTAATAGAAACTGAGGTAAACGCTTCCGCATAGTTATAACAGTCCAGTTTCTATTCTCTTTCATTTATTATAATGAATTTATATGATAGGTGGATTGAATTTGACTCACAGCCCAACCGTAAGTGGTAAGTAGTAAGGTAAATTCACGAGAAGAGGGTAGGGGTCGTGACATTGAACTTGTGGGTGAATATTGGGTGTTTTATGAAATGCATGGTTGCTCAAATAAGTGAATGATGATGAGTATATGCGTGGTTTTAGATTTGAAGTGGGTTTTATGAAATGGGATAGTAAGGCTAATAATTGCATAAATCTAATGTTTTGATGCTTTTCAAAACGAAATTGCTTGGTTTTAAGCAAGCTAGTAGATGGGTCGGCTGGTATTGTATGATTGTTGTGGAAAAGCATTTGTGAGTGCTAAACCTGATTTTCGAGATTGTTTTATTATGTATGAGCCGCCTATCGAAATTGTATGACATAAATCGCGCTAGAGCCTCGCTCGCGCTGGATTTCTATGTTTTCATTTGTGTGAAACGTGCTGGAGCTTAGCTCGTACCTTGATTGGAAATTATGTTGATGCTTGTAAACCGTACTGGAGCTTCTGCTCGTACGTGGATTTTGAGTGGTTGTCTTAAGAGTATAACCGGACTAGGAGCTATGCTCGTACGCGTCTCTTTATGAGAGGATGCATGAGTCGTGCTAGAGATTTGCTCGCACAAGTTTGCACATTATGATAATCATAAGGTTGTGAAAGTTGGTAAGATCCTTAAGCCTGACATCCTTAAGCCTTACATCCTTAAGCTAACATCCTTAAGCCCAGAGAGGCGGGGAGACTCTGTTAGGCGGGGAGGCTCTGTTTGGTGGGGAGGCTCTCTTACGGTGGGATCCTTAAGCCAACATCCTTAAGCCCAAAGAGGCGGGGAGGCTCTGTTAGGCAGGGAGGCTCTCCTACATGGGTATAGTAAGATCCTTAAGCCTTACATCCTTAAGCCAACATCCTTAAGCCCAAAGAGGCGGGGAGGCTCTGTTAGGCGGGGAGGCTCTCTTACGGAAAGGATCCTTAAGCCCTACATCCTTAAGCTAACATCCTTAAGCCAACATCCTTAAGCCCAGAGAGGCGGGGAGGCTCTGTTAGGTGGGGAGGCTCTGTTAAGCGGGGAGGCTCTGTTCGGCAGGGAGGCTCTCCTTCACGGAATATGGTAAACTCTTGGTATGTGGTAGATAAGACCTAGGAATGGCACCCCCAATCACGATATGAGTTTGCGGAGTACGCTGTACCGTGTATATCACATGGAGTACGATGTACCGCATGATGGTTAGGTGATGAGAAAGTCTGGCGAGGGATAATCCATCTTCGTGCCAGCATGATACCCCGCACACCTGGATGCGTGTGGTCTAGGATGATTTATGATGTAATGGTTCACATAGGCACTTTGATATAGTAACCTAGATTTATACACATGCGTGAATTGTGGAATGGAAATGTGGTTGTGATTGTGAGTTGATTTGGTGGTGTTTATGGTGTTGGTTTAAAAAGGAAGTTTCTTAAAGAATTGCCCTTTTATGAATTTAAATGAGATTGAGCATGAGATGATTTATACATGATGTTTCTACCATGTTTTATATGCCAATGCACATGATTTTGATACATGATATATATATGTATATTCACATGGCATAGTTTTATTCCTCATGCTCCTACCATAAATGATTTATGCATAACACTATCAGCATGTAGATGAGTAGTTATCTACCATGCTTGCATTATTGCCTTACTGAGCGTGTGGTTGCTCATCCCACTCTATTTTTCCCCCCTACAGAGCGTGCATAGTAGCCCAGTGAGGACTGAGGCGTATTATTTTGGACTCCGCTGCATCTCCATCGCTAAGAGGTATATACACAGTAATTCTTTTTGTATCTAAACAATGTAAAAGCACAGTATTCTTTTGAGTTGTAATTATGGGGGATGTAGATGTCAGTAAAACATGTATTCGTATAAGTACACGATTAAATGCACATGTATGACATCATTTTAATTAATTGAGAATGAATGAGATGTGGTGATTATTATTGGCTCACAGCCCAACAGTGTGTGGTGAGTTTAGTTCACGACCGGGTAAGGTGACAGTAAAACGCGAAAAATTTTCAGTGATTTTCGGTTAAAGGGAATGGAATTGGGTCGTGACAGAGATTGGTATCAGAGCTGTGTTGGCCTGATGTGAGTCATTAATAAAATGTAGGAAAGTACATCCCCATAGTATTGTGCTTTTGTTTAGATATAACTGTGTATACTGTGATGGATTGAGCTTAATAAATTATTAAAATACAGGAAGTTAGGCACTATGCCGGTTACACGCCAAGGTAGAGGGGTGAGAGCACGTGCTAGAGGCCGTAGAGGAAGGCCTGAGAGCCGTGTGGAGCCACAGACTGAACAGGCTCCACAGAACCCTGCTGGGAGAGCAGAGGACACTGAGGCTCGCTTCGCTAGATTAGAGCGGAGTATTGAGAGTTTGGTGGAGATAGTCATGCAGGCCTTAGGCGCCGGTGACAGACGAGGTCCCGCGGCACAGCCTACTACTGAACAGGCAGCTGCAGAGGCGGAGATACCTCATGCTGCTGAGACAGCTACAATTACACCACCTCCAGCCCAGGATGTAGCTTCTCCTATCGCTCCGCAGCAGAGCGGTAGTGATTTGGGTTATGACTGCTACTTGAGCAGGTTGCGAGAGTTTCAAGCGCTGAAACCCCCAGTGTTTAGAGGGGTGAAGGACCCAGTGATTACAGAGGATTGGGTGTATGAGATGGAGAAACTGTATAGGTTTTTCCGATGCACTTCAAGTGAGAAGGTAGCCTTTGCCGTGTTTATGTTGAAAGGCGAGGTCGAGCATTGGTGGAGGTCCACCGAGGTTATTTTGAGGGCCAGACACTCTGAGATCTCATGGGAGATATTTCTAGAGGCCTTCAGGAGACAATATGTTCCAGCTACCGCACAGAGGAAATTACGAATGGAATTTATGAATTTGGTTCAGGGGAACCGGACTGTGGACGAGTATGAGTCCAAGTTTATGTCATTGGGGAGATATGACCCTTACACGATGGGTAGTGAGACCCGGAAGATTCAGAAGTTCATGGATGGATTGAGATTGGCCATCCGGACTAAGCTAGCTCCCTTCGACATTGTGACTTATGAGGAGGCTGTACATAAGGCTCAGTTGTGTGAGCAAGACTTTGAGCGAAATGCCTCCGAGCTTGGGAGAGTCAG
This sequence comes from Firmiana major, assembly GCA_033439115.1. Lineage (NCBI taxonomy): Eukaryota > Viridiplantae > Streptophyta > Magnoliopsida > Malvales > Malvaceae > Firmiana > Firmiana major. The sequence continues at coordinate 40,127,948 of CM065909.1, forward strand.
TGTTAGAAAGGACAAGGATCGGAAGAGATCCGGGTTTGGAAGGGTGGCCAAGAGAGATGGCCAAAGATTTTTCGAGAAGAGGCCAAAGATTGAGGAGGTGCGGGAGAGAGCTGCTAGACCTCCCGTATACCCAGCCTTGACTGCGCCAAGGGGCATGACTATTGGAGGACCACGGCCTACTACTGATCAGTGTAGGAGATGTGGGAGATTTCATGGGAATAGGCCCTGTCTGATGACCCCTACGGTGTGTTTTAGATGCGAGAGACCAGGACATATAGCTAAGTATTGTCCCGAGAAGATGGAGATTGCCCCACAGAAGGGCAAGGAGCCTGAGGGAGCTCCAGTTGAGACAGCAGCCCCGAGGAGGAGGGATACAGCTGAGGAAAAAGGGAAATAGGCTGCGGGTGTGAGCAGAGGAAGAGTACATGCACTGGACCAGGACACTGCAGACGCATCGACGGATGTGATTAAAGGTACCATCCGAATCTTTGATTTAGAAGCATTGGTATTATTTGATCCTGGTGCCACGCATTCTTTCATATCACCTTCCTTTGCACATAAATTGTTGAAATATGTGAAACCAACATTGTTGGATAAAATGTTGATGATTTTCACACCCATGAATGATAGTCAATTGACCGAGCATGTATGTAGGGATTGTAAGTTAGAGATAGAGGGGAAGGAAATGATAGCCAATCTGATTTTATTGAATATGAATGATTTTGATGTAATTTTGGGAATGGATTGGTTGGCTACCAATCGTGTTGTGATGGATTGTCACGCCAAAACATTGATGTTTTCAGGATTAGACAATCTTATTGTAAATTTCGATGAAAAGAAATGATATAAAAATAGCATGTTTGTTGCAAATAAAGGAGTATGATTTTAAATGCATATTGCTTGAGAGGTAAATTATTTGTTTTTGATAAATATTGAATGTGGAGTGATGGTTTATGTTACTAACGATTGAGAGGATAATGTGAAGGGTTCATTGCCTATGTGGTCGATATAGATGAGGCACACCCGGAATTGAAGGACATACCCGTAATTACGGATTACCCTGATGTCTTTCCGGATGAATTACCAGGGCTACCACCTGAAAGGGAAATGGAATTTTGCATTGAGTTAGTGCCTGGTACAGAGCCGATATCGAAACCACCCTATAGAATGGCTCCGATAGAGTTGGTAGAGCTGAAGAAACAGCTGCAAGAGTTGCTGGAGAAGGGGTTTATTAGACCGAGTGTCTCACCTTGGGGAGCACCGGTTCTATTTGTAAGGAAGAAGGATGGAAGCCTCCGACTGTGTATAGATTACCGGTTGTTGAATAAGGCCACCATTAAGAACAAGTACCCCCTTCCAAGAATCGATGATTTGTTGGATCAGCTCCAGGGAGCCGAAGTATTTTCTAAGATAGATCTGCGGTCAGGGTACCACCAGTTGAGGATCAGGAGTAGAGATGTACCCAAGACAGCATTTCGTACCCGTTATGGCCACTACGAGTTTTTGGTGATGCCATTCGGATTGACGAATGCTCCCGCAGCATTTATGGCATTGATGAATGATATATTCAAGCCATACCTGGACAAGTTTGTGATTGTTTTCATAGATGACATTTTGGTGTATTCCAAGTCCAGGGAAGATCATGAGGAGCACTTGAGGATAGTTCTGCAGACCCTCCGAGAGAGAGAATTGTATGCCAAACTCAGTAAGTGTAACTTTTGGTTGGAACAGATCTCATTTCTGGGGCATGTTGTGTCAAAGGATGGGGTATCAGTGGATCGATCCAAGATAGAGGCAGTTGTGCAGTGGGAACAGCCCAAGACAGTAACTGAGATCAGGAGTTTTCTGGGATTAGCAGGATATTATCAGAGATTTGTAGAGGGTTTCTCCAGACTAGCTGCTCCGTTGACACGCCTCACGCGAAAAGATGTTAAGTTTACATGGGATGAGGCATGTGGGAGGAGTTTTGAGGAGCTTAAGCGTCGATTGACGACTGCTCCAGTTCTCACCATTCCTACCAGCTCAGGAGGATTCTCGGTGTATACGGATGCATCACACCAGGGACTGGGCTGTGTGCTTATGCAGGATGGGAAGGTAGTTGCCTATGGATCTAGACAGTTGAAAGATCATGAGAGGAACTACCCGACACATGATTTGGAGTTGGCGACTGTAATATTTGCTTTGAAAATATGGCGCCACTATCTCTATGGTGAGAAATTTCAGGTGTTCACAGATCATAAGAGCCTTAAGTACCTGTTCTCGCAGAAAGAGCTGAATATGAGACAGAGGAGATGGCTCGAACTCCTGAAGGACTATGACTGTGAAATCGTGTACCACCCAGGTAAGGCAAATGTAGTTGCCGATGCTTTGAGTAGAAAGAACCTTGGGGTGGTGTCTTATATGATGGTACGGGAACATGAATTGTTAGAACACTTTGCGAACCTCAGTTTGGATGTAACCCCACCTGGATCTGAGAGACTTGAGATCATGGCTAGTTTGAGACTAGAGCCAGAGTTGATTGGCCGTATTCGGCAAGCCCAGCAGAGCGATCGACGGTGTAGCGATTGGCTGAGGCAGATACAGATAGGTGTGGGTATTGATTTTGAGCAGAGTGCTGATGGCTTATTGAGGTTCAGAGGCAGAGTATGAGTTCCCAGGGATCCTGAGATCAGGAGAACGATTTTATCAGAGGCTCCCTCATCGAAGTATACGATACATCTGGGAAGTACCAAGATGTATCAAAACCTTCGGAAGGTTTATTGGTGGTCTGGAATGAAGAGAGACATTGCTGAATATGTCGCTAAGTGTCTCGTTTGTCAGCAAGTGAAGGTAGAGCATCAGAAGCCTGCAGGATTATTGCAGCCTCTACCGATACCGACATGGAAGTGGGAGCATGTCACCATGGATTTTGTGATGGGGTTGCCGAGGACCCGCAGAGGTCATGATGCCATATGGGTTATTGTGGACCGGTTGACTAAGTCCGCCCATTTCTTGGCTATGAGAGCTACCGATACACTGAGTCAGTTAGCGAACCTGTATATTCGAGAGATAGTACGGCTACATGGTGTACCAGTGAGCGTTGTTTCTGATAGGGATGCCTGCTTCACTTCCCATTTCTGGGAACATTTTCAGGAAGCGCTGGGGACCCGACTGAGTTTTAGCACCGCTTTTCATCCTCAGACAGATGGGCAGTCAGAGAGGACTATACAGACCCTCGAGGATATGTTGAGAGCGTGTGTGCTGGATTTTAGAGGCTCCTGGGATGACCACCTGCAGTTAGCCGAGTTCGCGTATAATAATAGCTATCATGCTAGTATCGGGATGGCACCCTATGAGGCATTATACGGGCGTAGATGCCGTTCCCCCATTGGATGGGAAGAGGTTGGTGACAGACAGATTTTTGCTCCGGACTTAGTGCAGCAGGCATCTGAGGACGTCCAGTTGATATGTGAGAGATTACGGACAGCTCAGAGCTGACAAAAGAGTTATGCTGACAAGAGACGAAGACCACTGGAGTTTGATGAGGGTGAGTCGGTGTTTCTGAGGGTATCACCATCGAAGGGTATTATGAGATTTGGTAAGAAGGGCAAGCTGAGCCCTAGATATATTGGACCCTTCGAGATTTTGGAGAGAGTGGGAGATAAGGCGTATAGGTTGGCATTGCCACCGGACTTGGCAAATGTCCACAACGTCTTTCACGTCTCGATGCTTCAGAAGTATCACCCGGACCCGGCACACGTGATAAGATATGAGCCGTTGGAGCTCCATGAGAGTATGACATATGTTGAGAAGCCGGTTCGGATATTGGATAGAAAAGAGAAAGTGTTGCGGAATAAGACAATTCCCTTGGTGAAAGTTCTTTGGCAACATCACACGGCGGAAGAGGCCACGTGGGAATTGGAGAACTTGATACGGGAGAAGTACCCCCAACTTTTTGAAGAGTGACTTGGTTCTAATTTGGAGGACCAAATTCCTTGAAGGAGGGGAGATTGTAAGACCCCATATATGTATAATGGTAATATGAATAATTTTATCAAATAATACGAATGGACTTGTAATGTAATGTATGATTGATGTAGTCCATGGATTCAATGTATGTATGTATAATATGAATTGTAGCATATATGCAAGTTTCATTGAGTATGAATATGAAGAAATGAGTTCTGCCAAGAGATGGATGTGATTGAGACTCAAGATGAGTAGTGTGGTAAAATGGAATGGAGTCATGCTTCCATTTGGTTTTATGTAGCATACCTTTGAACATACAATGAATGCACACAAGTTTCAATGTGCATAAGGTATGAATGGATGCCATTTTCAAGTTATAAAGGTGGATGGATGAGAAAATGGCCATGGCAATAGATTAAGGATGTGTTGGTATGAGTTGCAGCAAGGAAACTGCAGGAAATCTGGAAAACATGAGGCCCAGATCGATCTCATAGGATGAGAGATCGATCTGGAGGAGCCAGAATGCTCTTATTTGGGCGAAAGAATAGAGCAGATCGATCTCCAATGGAGCCAGATCGATCTCCCAAGCATTCTGTAGTGGAAAGATCGATCCCCAAGCACCCAGATCGATCTCCTTAGCTCTCTGTTTGGAAGCAGATCGATCTCATGCTTCGACAGATCGATCTCATGCCTAGACAGATCGATCTCATGCTTCGACAGATCGATCTCAGGCTTAAAAATGCCGTGAAAAAGAGGGATTTTAAGGGACCAGATCGATCTCCTCTTGGACCAGATCGATCTCCTCAAGCCATTTCTATATAAGGAGAGCTGAAAATCTGGAAATCTCGGAAAAACATATTAACCTCCCATTTTTAACCCAAAAACCTAACTTTCCCTCTCTAAAAATCAGCCATTTTCAGTGAGATTTGAAGAGAGATCATTAGAGGCAAAGTTGTCCCTATCAAAGAGAAGAACAACATAGTGAGAGGGCATCTTCCCATTTTTGGAATTGAAGGAGTTAAGGGCATTACCATTTGGAGCAAGAAGAGAAATCATATTGGTAAGATTCTAACACTCCAATCCAAATGCATTAGCTATTTAATTGATTTTGGAATTGATTGGTATGAGTATCGATGGATAAACTACCTAGAAATGTAGTGGAATTGGTGTGACCTAGAAATCTAAAATGGGTATAATGTGAGAATATGTGGGATTGTATGAGTTTATGAATTATGGCATGCTAAAGTTGTTATTGGGGTAATGTTTATGATTTTAGATGGTTGATGGAATTACATGATGAGCTGGAGGAATTGTGAAAATGGGTATGTATATGAGTGATAAATGCCATAGTGAGGGGATTCATGAAATATGAACACTATGAGCTTTATGTCGATTTAATATCGACTTTGAATAAGTTAATAGGCCTAAGAAGATCCATAGACTCGAGTTATGGGTAAGGTAATGAAACGAGGCCAAATAAGCTTTAATAGAGGCTATAGATTATATTGGATATAGCAAGCGCAAGGGTTGCATTGTATGAATCGAATATAATGCGGGATACGATTTTGTGCAGTCTCGAGGAGTTCGTTGAAGACGAATCGAACCGTACGAGTAAGCAGCTTAAGGAAGTGAAATCACGCATCGCGATTCCAGGTAAGGGAATTTTGTGAGTATATAGAGGTAGCTGCTCGTACTTTGAACTTGTGGGTGAATATTGGGTGTTTTATGAAATGCATGGTTGCTCAAATAAGTGAATGATGATGAGTATATGCGTGGTTTTAGATTTGAAGTGGGTTTTATGAAATGGGATAGTAAGGTTAATAATTGCATAAATCTAATGTTTTGATGCTTTTCAAAACGAAATTGCTTGGTTTTAAGCAAGCTAGTAGATGGGTCGGCTAGTATTGTATGATTGTTGTGGAAAAGCATTTGTGAGTGCTAAACCCGATTTCCGGGATTGTTTTATTATGTATGAGCCGCCTATCGAAATTGTATGACATAAATCACGCTAGAGCCTCGCTCGCGCTGGATTTCTATGTTTTCATTTGTGTGAAACGTGCTAGAGCTTAGCTCGTACCTTGATTGGAAATTATGTTGATGCTTGTAAACCGTACTGGAGCTTCTGCTCGTACATGGATTTTGAGTGGTTGTCTTAAGAGTATAACCGGACTAGGAGCTATGCTCGTACGCGTCTCTTTATGAGAGGATGCATGAGTTGTGCTAGAGATTTGCTCGCACAAGTTTGCACATTGTGATAATCATAAGGTTGTGAAAGTTGGTAAGATCCTTAAGCCTTACATCCTTAAGCCTTACATCCTTAAGCTAACATCCTTAAGCCCAGAGAGGCGAGGAGGCTCTGTTAGGCGGGGAGGCTCTGTTTGGTGGGGAGGCTCTCTTACGGTGGGATCCTTAAGCCAACATCCTTAAGCCCAAAGAGGTGGGGAGGCTCTGTTAGGCAGGGAGGCTCTCCTACATGGGTATAGTAAGATCCTTAAGCCTTACATCCTTAAGCCAAAATCCTTAAGCCCAAAGAGGCGGGGAGGCTCTGTTAGGCGGGGAGGCTCTGTTCGGTGGGGAGGCTCTCTTACGGAAAGGATCCTTAAGCCCTACATCCTTAAGCTAACATCCTTAAGCCAACATCCTTAAGCCCAGAGAGGCGGGGAGGCTCTGTTAGGCGGGGAGGCTCTGTTAAGCGGGGAGGCTCTGTTCGGCAGGGAGGCTCTCCTTCACGGAATATGGTAAACTCTTGGTATGGGGTAGATAAGACTTAGGAATGGCACCCCCAATCACGATATGAGTTTGCGGAGTACGCTGTACCGTGTATATCACATGGAGTACGATGTACCGCATGATGGTTATGTGATGAGAAAGTCTGGCGAGGGATAATCCATCTTCGTGCCAGCATGATACCCCGCACACCTAGATGCGTGTGGTCTGGGATGATTTATGATGTAATGGTTCACATAGGAACTTTGATATAGTGACCTAGATTTATACACATGCGTGAATTGTGGAATGGAAATGTGGTTGTGATTGTGAGTTGATTTGGTGGTGTTTATGGTGTTGGTTTAAAAAGGAAGTTTCTTAAAGAATTGCCCTTTTATGAATTTAAATGAGATTGAGCATGAGATGATTTATACATGATGTTTCTACCATGTTTTATATGCCAATGCACATGATTTTGATACATGATATATATATGTATATTCACATGGCATAGTTTTATTCCTCATGCTCCTACCATAAATGATTTATGCATAACACTATCAGCATGTAGATAGAGTAGTTATCTACCATGCTTGTATTATTGCCTTACTGAGCGTGTGGTTGCTCATCCCACTCTATTTTTCCCCCTACAGAGCGTGCATAGTAGCCCAGTGAGGACTGAGGCGTATTATTTTGGACTCCGCTGCATCTCCATCGCTAAGAGGTATATACACAGTAATTCTTTTTGTATCTAAACAATGTAAAAGCACAGTATTCTTTTGAGTTGTAATTATGGGGGATGTAGATGTCAGTAAAACATGTATTCGTATAAGTACACGATTAAATGCACATGTATGACATCGTTTTAATTAATTGAGAATGAATGAGATGTGGTGATTATTATTGGCTCACAGCCCAACAGTGTGTGGTGAGTTTAGTTCACGACCGGGTAAGGTGACAGTAAAACGCGAAAAATTTTCAGTGATTTTCGGTTAAAGGGAATAGAATTGGGTCGTGACAGATACCATGCTCACTGGAATGCTACATAATATTCCACAATCTTTCGTACACATAAATCCACCTACGCACTTAGAGTATCTGGAGATTTTATAACCAGAAAGTGGGTAGACTTAATCAATCTATCGACTATTACCCAGATAGCCTCGTGATTCATTCGGGTCTTCTGTAACCCATCACGAAATTCATAGTAACTTATTCCCATTTTCGTGTCACTATAGGTAGAGGCTGTAATAATCCTGCAGACTTCTAATACTCTACCTTAATCTGCTGACATACGAGACACTTGTCCATAATCTCTACAATGTCTCTTTTCATATCTAGCCACCAATACCCTTTTCAGAGATTTCGATATATTTATTACTTCCTGGATGCACTGTATATCCCGAAGAGTGAGCTTCTATCAATAACACTATCTCAGCAACTATGGTCCTAGGGAGCACTTATATTGTCTCTAAACCTCTGTAAGTCATCATCACTCACTGTGAGCTCTGTCACTATACCCTTCTGAATCTGACCCACACTATCGACACCATGCCGATCATCACGCTAAGCCTGTCAAATCCGGTCACTCAAATTCGGTTCTAACCTCAGGCTAGCTATCACAAAATCACCATCATCATCAGAATGGATCATATCACTACTGAGACTCACAACTGCTCTAACAGCTCACGCTCCCTGACCATCATATGTGATACCATCCCGAGACTCTTTTTGTTCAAGGCATCAGCCATTACATTAGTCTTTCTTGGGTGGTACAATGTTCACAATCATAATCCTTAGAAGCTCTAACCCTCTTACTTATCTCATATTCTACTCTTTCTGGGAAAACAGATACTCGAGGCTTTTTATGATCAGTGCATATCTGAAATTTTTCACCGTATAACTGGTGGCGCTATACCTTCAGTGTAAACGTTATGGCTGCCAACTCTAAATCATGGGTCGGATAGTTTCTCTCATGGTCTTTGAACTATCTGGATCCATAAACGACTATCTTTCCATTTTACATCAATACATAGCCTAATCCTTATTTTGAGGTATCCATACGCATTGAAACCTCTTGAGCTATTAGTTATGGTGAGAATAATTATAGTGGTCAGTTTATTACTTCAATATACCAAAACTCACCGAAGCTACTTTCATACTTATCATCCTACTGGCATACAATCTTTTTCGAACAAGATGTGTCAACTGAGCAGCTCATTTCGAGACACTCATAACGCTTCGTCTGTAAGACAGTTTCCTGTTGCTACTCATGCTCTTCCCTGGACTTCGAATACATCAAAATATCATTGCTAAAGATGACAACCAATCGATCCAGGTAAGCTTTAAATACCTCATCGTAGTTGAGTTCCACTAAATATTTCAATCACCCATAATCTTGACCTATGTACGCATAAACGTCTAACGTCATTTCGAAATCGCTTCCGTTCAAGATACTAACCCACGTCATTTCCTTTTTCTTATATTAACGGCTTTTATAAAATTTTAATTTTTTTTAATTAATTTTTTTAAACCTTCATGATTAATCGAATTCTATATTTCTTTATCGTACCAGCAAAGGTACCCAAATTTTAAATGTATATATTACGACTATCGATTTCAATTTATAGGTTATGTGTGCGCTTCTAGACGCTGTCAAGTTTTCAGGCGGGGAGGTATTTTGAAATACCTTTATTAACCCTCAGACTTGACCACATAGACTGGTTATAGATATATCCTTCTCTTATCCTTGGTCGCAATTCATATTCACTACATATCGCTTAATCCAAATTATTTTACATATCAAAGATATTCTTACTTTGCATACACCTCTTATTCCAATATATCTCGTATTCAAGATCTATCACATCTCAAAGCTTATATCCTTTCATATATCACTTTTAACAAACTCTTTCATTACTTGTTAAAACTTACAATACGCTTTTCAAGATTGAAAACATCACTATCTTAGAATAGCAATCTAAATATCATAGTTTGCAGTCGAATCAATCTATTCTCAAATATTATTTCAAACTTATTCATATTCCATTAAATAAATCGGCTGACGTATCCTTTTTCCTCTGTTTTCAACTTATAATCCCTATACCCATATTAAGTTAGTGATAATCATCTAACCATCATCATCTTGCCTAAGGGTACAGGCTTCACATCTTTCCCTAGCTTATACGCAACTGAAAGCGGTATGAATAAATGCGTGGCACCAGGATCCATTAAAATAATTACTTCATTATTCACAACTAGTGTAGTATCTTCCACCACATCTGATGAAACATCAATAGTGTCCTGGTCCAAGGCATACACTCGCCCTCGTCCAACATCTTATTTCCCGTGATAACTACCATATATCCAACACTGTTTCGGAGTAGATCGGGGTCCTCCAAATCACAATACCTCTCGTAAGTATTGAAACTGAATACACTGGGGCCTTACCAAACATCTTACCCCGTGACTCATCAACTCTAATCTCTTACCAAACTACTTTTTTTCCCGTTCTGACATCTCTGTCGTCCACTATTCTCTTTTATCTCAATTTCGGTCCTTACTACCTTTCTCAATCTCAGAGGCGTGCAACTCATAATCTTATTCACACAACTGTAGTCTGCGCACTGCCTCGGCATAAGTAGTGATATCTAACGGGACCAATCGGACTCTAATTGACAATCTGAGCCATTCCATGAACTTTCAGACATTCCGACTCTCATTGTTCATAGTGTCGGAGTCATATCTGGGCAGGTATATAAACTGAGATTCATACTCATTAATCAACCATTTCCTCTGGGTCAAAGTAAATAATTTTATCTGTAATTTTCTTTAAGCAGTTTTCGAGATATTCTGTCACCGCACGGTACCTAGTGTGCGGGGTATCACACCTGAAACGGGAGGTGGGTCAATCCTGTCGCTAGAACAACATAACATCAGGATTACGAGGGCAAGGCTTGCTGCCTCGTGGCTAATGCCACTCCACTCCAATAATCCCCACGGTACAGCGTACTCCGCGTGACATACACAGTACAACGTACTCCGTGAACCCAATCTTAGTCAGGGGGTACCTGCAATAGGTCTTATCCACCCATATCATCTCTGTCTCAGTATTCACGTGTGGGCATATCTTCTCACTGTTACACACAGTCTACAAGAGGCTCTAACACGGCTATATGCATGTCATATAAATCCCTGTGCGAGCGAAGCTCTAGCACGGCTCCATGCATATTCATGATATCTAAAAATCTCGTGCAAGTGAAGCTTTAGCACGGTTTCATAAAAATCAGTAAAATCTGCGTACGTGTAACACTCCAGTACGACTTTAAAATGAGTTATAAATTAATATAAAACTTCGTGCGAGCAAGCTCGAGCACGGTGTTATGCATCAATAAATCAAATCTCGTGCGAGTTACACTCCAACATGACTTTATGCATAAATAAATCAAATCTCATGCGAGTTACACTCCAGCACGACTTTTATGCAATTAAATCGATTAAATCACGTATGAGCAAGGATACAGTACGGCTTTATACAATTAAATATCAAAACTGGATGCGAGCTAAGCTCCAGCATCTCTCATGCATGTCAAATCATAAAAACTAGTGCGAGCAATCACTCCAGCACCTTTTTATGCATATCAAGTCAAAACAAATCAAAACAAAGTACGAGCTAGGCTCCAGCACCTCTCATCCATTTCACAATAATAAAATCAGTGCGAGCAACCGCTCTAGCACATTTCATGCATATGATGTCACACAAGTCAGTGCGAGCAACCGCTCAAGCACATTTTTATGCACACTCACAAACGCAGATGTAGTGCGAGCTATGCGCCAACACTATCTATTTCTATATAAACTTGATAGTTGACTTATTTTCCAAAGAATTTTCATTTAATTCTTAATAACACTTACGTAGTGTTATATTGTGAAATTTATGCAGTTACTGGCCAATCTATCGATTTGCTTTGCTTAAAATCCACGAAAATTTCTTAAATCAAAAATTACTTAAATCATGCATGTCATGCTTTCACCATCCTTAGGTGAACTTCCCTCAATAGGGGTAAAATAGTCTTTACCTATTTTGAGTCCTTAAAATCTTTAATTTATTTTTAGGACCTTTATACATAATCAGTGTATACATACATATTCAGTGTATACAAAAGCTATTAAAATACGCGTAGCTACTTCTAGCTACTCACACAATTCCCTTACCTCATTTTTCTATACAGTCTAACATTTTCACTGATGTCTCGTCGCGTAGTCCGATTTGCTCTAAATTAAATCTTCGAAACTGCATATAAATATACATCAGGTCAAATTCAATACAATTAATTGTATTTCATATTTTATGGACTTAATTTAAATCATTGGGTCCGTTTACCCATATTGGGCCCGATTGCACCATAATGGGCCTTAATCGGCCTTAAGCCCATTTTTCGCTTACTATTTACATTATTGAGGTCTATTGGGCTCATTGGGCCCATTAGTATTTATTGAGTCTCGTTTTAAACTCTCGAATAGCTCAATTAATTATTTACGACAATTTATCTCTAATTCCAGAATATAATTCATTTTATGCGAAATTTAAATTCGTAATTTATGCGGTAAATTTCTAACACGCATAATGATGTAAATTGTCGTAAATAAGGATTACTTACCCGAGATACCATGATAGTATGTAAATCAAGGCTGACTTGAGCTCTTGTTTGACGTCAATTGTCGAGATACACAATTAAATATTTTTTCGGGTAAACTTTCAGTCGAATATTAATCAAATTAAATATTTCAAAATTTAAATCGGTCAATTTTGACCACTTACCGACTTACCCGTAGCTCGATTGCATCACTGAGATTTTTTCCCAATTTTTCCTCTTTTTCTTTCCTTTTTTTTCTTTTTCCTTTTCTTTTTGGCTGAACTGGTTCGGTCAGATTCAACCCAGTTCAGACCGATTCGGTCTAGCCGATTCAGTTCGGTTCGAACGGTTCGGTGCTTTACCGATCGGTTCTCCATCGGCTTTCACCTCCAAGGGATCTTCCGAAGCTCGGATCTGGGGTCGATTTCGTCTGAGGTGGCCGAAAAGTGGTCGGTCCGACTCTTCCCCCTTCCGTCGTCGGTATCGTTTCTTTTTCTTGCCGTTACCGGCACTGGCCACCGTTCTACCGACCGGTGCTGCCACCAATCACGTCGCTGCGCCTGGGGAACGTTCGGCTGGTGGTGGCCATGGTCGAATCGGCACCGGTTGCTGGGAAATTCCTTTTCTCCCTCTCGGTTCTTTCTTTCCCCCTTTCTCGCTCTGTTCGCCGCCGTTCGTCAGCTTATTGGTGCCGGTGGTGGCTCGGCTGGGCTTCCTTCGCCTGGGCTGCCGCCGGTCACCTCTGTCGGTGTCGCAGAAGGGAGGCATCGGCTTCCGTTTTTGCTATTTCGCGTTTTCGCGAATTCTTCAGTTTTTTTTAATTAATTTATTTTTATTTATTATTTATTTTTAATATTATTTTAATAATTATTATATTATTAAAAATCCAAAATATCTAAAAAAGTATTATTTTATTCATTTATTCGATAAATAAATTTATCGATCTTATTTCGTCTTTTCGGTATATTTTTCGATTATTTTCGAGATTATTTTTCGAAGTGAAAATTTTGATTTATTCCAATAAATTCATATCTTGATCAATTTAATATGAAATTCAATTATTTATTAGTTATTGATTAAGATTTCTCAATCCCATATTTTTAATTAAATTTTCTTATCGACTTTATACCGACTTTCGATCTTTTGACCGTTTTACCCTTCAACGTATTCGAAAATACCATTTCAATCCTTCATTTGACCTTTTCTCATTTCGTGTTTTAAATAAAATCGGGTCTTACATGTACCCTGCCGCGCAAGACCCTGCCGCGTAAAGAACCTATCACGCGAAACCCTGCCGCACAAAGAACCTATCGCGCGAGACCCTGCCGCACAAAGAACCTATCGCGCGAGACCCTGCTGCGCAAGGCGCGAGACTCTGCCGTGCACTCTGCCCACATATTTAATGAATGAGATTCGGACCATTCGGATTGGAGATAGGAATTTAAAACACGAAATGAGAAAGGGTACGTGAAGGGAAGTTGTGTTGATTTGGTCCCAAACACGTTGAAGGGTAAAACGGTCAAAAGACCCAAAAATTTAGTGTCAATTCAGTAAGAAATTGACACTGTAAACATGGATTCAGGGAATCTTGATCAATAAAGGAGAAATAATTAAATTTAAGGTTAAATTGATCAAGATATGAATTTATTACGATAACCCGAAATTTTCACCTCGAAAAATTATCTCGAAAATATTGAAAAAATACACTGAAAAGATAAAATCAGACAAATAAATACATTAATTGATTTAATGAATAAAATATAATATTTTTGCCATATTTTGGAAAAAATATTATATTTTATTCAATTAAAATAATAATAATAAAATAATAATAATAATAATAATAAGAAATAAAAAAATTGAAAATTGGATCGCGCGACACGAACAGGTCGTGCGACCCAAACTGAAACAGGGACCGATCCCTGGTTCCCGACGAACGGCAACACGAGGGAGGGCGAGGCGACCGGCAAAGCAAGGCCGGCACCAAGGGAACCTTCGCCGGCCAACACGCATGCCCCCAACCACCGAAAAACACGAAATCGCCGAAGGAGAAACCGAAAGGGGGAAGAGAAATTTGTCATCGTCGGCGTCGATTCAACCATAGCCATTGCCCACCGAAGGTCCCCCATGTGATGCCGAGCCGATTGGTGGTGGAAACAACCTGAAAAACGACCGGCAGCGCCGTCAACAGCGAATAAGAGAAACCGACAGTGACGCCGAGGAAAGAAAGGGCTGAACCGACCACTTTTCGGTCGGCTAAGGCTTGGCCACCACCAGATCCTTTCACTGTGAGGTCCCGTCGATCTACTGGAAGTGGAAACCGATGAAGAATCGATCGGCAGAGCTCCGAACGGTGAACGAGCTACGGGTACAATCGAGCTCCGGGTAAGTCGATAAGTGGTCAAATGGGTCGATTTAATTTTTGAAATAATTATTTAAATATATATTTGATCAAAGTTGACCCGAAAAATATGTAAATGTGTAGCTCGATAATTGGCGACAAACGAGAGCTCGAGTCAGCCTCGATTTGCGTATTATCATGAAATCTCGGGTAAGTAACCCTTATTTATGATAATTTGCATCGTTATGTGTGTTAAAAATTTACCGCATAAATTATGGATTTAATTCCGCATAAAATTAATTATATTCTGAAATTTGAGATAAATTATCGTAAATAATTATTTGAGCTATCCAAGAGTTTAGAACGAGACCCAATAAATTGTTGGTGGGCTCAATGAGCCCAATAGGCCTCGATGATGTGAATAGTAAGTGAAAAATGGGTTTAAGGCCGGTTAAGACCCATTATGGTACAATCGGGCCCAATATCGGTAAACGGACTCAATGATTTAAATTAAGTCCTGAAAATATGAAATATAATTAATTATATTGTATTTGACCTGATGAATATTTATACGTAGTTTAGGAGATTTGATTGGGAACAGATCAGACTGCGTGATGCGACATTGTTGGAAAAAGTCAAACTATACAGAGTAAAGTGAGGTAAGGGAATTTTGCGAATAGCTAGAGGTAGCTACGCGTATTTTTAATAGTTTTTACATACACTGAAAATGTATAAAGGTTCTAAAAATGGATTAAAAATTTTAAGGACCCGGGATGGGTAAAAGACTATTTTACCCTTACTGACGGAAAATTCACCTAAGGATGGTGAAAGCATGACATGCATGATTTGGAAAATTTTCATGGTTTTTAAGCAAAGCAAATTGGTAGATTGGCTAGTGTTTGTATAAATTTCACAAGATAACACTACGTAAGTGTTATTTAGATTTAAATGAAATTCTTTGAAAAATGGGCCAACAATCAAGTTTATATGGAAACAGATGGTGCTGGAGTCTTGCTCGCACTATATCTGAGTTTGTGAGTGTGCATAATGGTGCTGGAGCGGTTGCTCGCACTAGTTTTAATGATTTGACATGCATGAAAGGTGCTGGAGCCTAGCTTGGACCCTGTTTTGACTTGATACGCATAAAAAGGTGCGGGAGCGATTGCTCGTACTAGTTTTCAATGATTTGACATGCATGAGAGGTGCTAGAACTTAGCTCGCATGAGTTTTGAACTATGTGACGCATGCATTAGTGCTGAAGTAGGAGCTCACACTAAAGTTTTACATGCATGGGTGTTGGAGCCTAGCTCGCACCAGATTTTCACATGATTTTCGTGGCAGGGTGCTGGAGCCTAGCTTACACCAGATTTTCACATGATTTTTGTGACAGAGTGCTGGAGCTTAGCTCACGCTAGTTTTACTTGATTTTATGATAGAGTGTTAGAGCATAGCTCGCACTGGTTTTTTGAGGAAATTACAGCCGTGCTTGGAGCTTCGGGTATATTGTGTGTTACACCGATTAAATAGGCTCGCACATGCATTTTGATTTGAGACATGCTATGAGCCGTGCTTAGAGTTTCAGGTAGACTGTGTGTCACGCCGATTAAACATGCTCGCACGTGCGTTTTGAGACATGGCACGAGTATTGATATGAGATATGGGTCTACGGAGTACGTTGTACCATGTAAATCGCATGGAGTACGCTGTACCGTGTTATGATATATTATATTTATGTGGTGTCTTCGGATGGAGTGATCGGGTTGGACCGACGGATTGGATTTGACCCACCTCCCGTGGCGGTTCCCAATAGTGGTGATACCTCGCACACTTGATCCGTGTAGCCTGAGATCACGAGGATATGACCATAGTCCTAGTTATTTCCATGATACATTGCCTAGTCTCACATGTTACTATCTGATGTTTTGAAAGCTTAAGAATGCGTAAATTTTGTGTGAGTTTGGACCACCCGAGGGAGGGTTGGATCCTGACTGATGATATTAGTTTTGTTGTGAATAAATGAAATTTTTAATGTTTTCGGAAATGCTTGGAAATAAATGATTTTATGTGGATCAGGATCACTCGAGGGAGGGGTTGAGTCCCGATGAGTGTGATGGATGTGGATTTTTGAAATGAATTAAGTGTTTTCTAAGGTTTTGTGGAAACTCAACATGATGTATTTTTCATAATTGTTTATAATTCATGCAATGAAATGTTTTAACATGAGGAGGTTATCCATGCATTAATTGCAAATGCATGATTTTGATTTAATTCACGCGTTTTATGATTTTACATAAGATGCCATTGAGGCATGAGTTGCATGATTTCCAAAAGCACGAATAACCTTTATAAACTATAGCATTGATGTGTACATGATTTCCTGTGTGAGCTTTAAACGAAAAGAATTGGATTTAAGGGCATGACATTATGAGCATGTAGATAGTGGAGCTATCTACTTACTTGCATAATTGCCTTACTGAGCGTGTGGTTGCTCACCCCCTTTATTTTCCCCTCTACAGAGTACTTTCAGTGGATAGAAAGCGGCAGTGATCATGCATTCCTGTTATCCGTTGTTTCCGATCGAGAAAAGGTATATACACTTATATGATTTTGTGAGATCTGAGAATTTCAGACATATTTTTATTGATGTAATAATAATTTGAAGTGTAATTTATTGAGCTAAGTGAATTGTAGGAATGATAATTGGAGATTTATATGTTAAGTGTTAAAATAAATGTGAAACTATGAGGACAGATCGATCTGGGAGAAGGAGAGATCGATCTGGTGAGTTATAAACGACAAAGAAGGAGAAATTTAAGGAGCAGATCGATCTGGGAGAAGGAGAGATCGATCTGGTGAGTTAAAAATGACAAGAAATGAGGAATTTAAGGAGCAGATCGATCTCCAATGGAAGAGGATCGATCTCCTTATGAATCTGTTTGAGAGAAGATCGATCTCATGAGGAAGAGATCGATCTCCAAATGATT
This sequence comes from Firmiana major, assembly GCA_033439115.1. Taxonomy (NCBI): domain Eukaryota; kingdom Viridiplantae; phylum Streptophyta; class Magnoliopsida; order Malvales; family Malvaceae; genus Firmiana; species Firmiana major. The sequence continues at coordinate 40,145,563 of CM065909.1, forward strand.
CTGTTTGGGAGAAGATCGATCTCCTTAGGAGCAGATCGATCTCATAAAGCCATAAAGAGATCGATCTCACCCCTCGACAGATCGATCTCCTAGGCATAAAATTGCCCAGATCGTCCCCAAAATTCAAACGCAGATCGATCTCATCAAGAGGCAGATCGATCTCCTACCTCAAGTCTATATAAGGAACCCGTGTTTTTCTTCTGCAATTTCACTTTCTCTCTCTTCCAAACCCATTTTCACAAAAACCTAACTTTCTCACTCATCCAAATCACCCATTTCCGGCCGAATCAGCTGTTGTGGTAAGAAGGAAAGTTGTTCCTCATCAAAAGGAGAACAACATACTTGGAAATCGAAGGACGAATCGGATCGAGGCGTGGGTTGTGCGTCTCACAAGCTTTGGGTAATTTCTAAACCTCGATCTTGATATTTGAGCTGAATTTGATGTTATTGGTGGTTGTCATTGCGTTGAAATAGTTGAGAAAGGATTAGGGATTGATGAAATTGCGATGTAGTTGGAGTAATGTAGATATTTGGTAATTTTGGGTAATTTTGAGAATTTGTGCTATAAATGGAAATTTAGACAATGTGGAGAATTAGCCTAGATAATTGGTATTAGAGATATAGAACGTCAAGATGTTGTGAATGAGGGTGTAGTTTGGGATAGAGTTACGAAAATCAAGGGATTTGAGGTGTTATGAGCAATTATGCTCGATTTTGAGAATTGAGTATTGATGTTTTAACATCGTTTGGACAGCTCGGGAGTTCCAGAGTGGAATGCGAGGCTAGTCCGTGATACGGGGGAAACGATTGCACTATACGAGGTGCAAAGAGGTAAGGAAAATCTAAACCATTTGTGTATGTGAATTGTAAACTATTTTAGCATGAATTGTGGTTTATAAAACAAGCATGTTGGGTTTTGTGTTGAGATTTAATTGCACACGATTTTTATAGCCGGGTGGAGCCCAATGTTTTTATGAGTTTATAACTGGGCTCTACGTTAAGGCAATATTGAGATTTGAGAAATGTGTGCGTGTGCTTTGCCGGTTGGAACTCGGTTTTATTACGTTTTGTGTTGAGTACAAAACGATTTTCAAATGAGTTTTATGAGAGAAAAACCATTATGAGTTCTACGTGAAGGCAAACCCGTCTTATGTGATAAGACTTAGGTGTGTAGCTGTGAGTACACACCCGGCATTACTCTGGTAGCATGTAAGCCTGATTTATTCTCCGTTCTGGTAACGTGAGAATGACCTATTCTGTGGCTATGCCACGTATACTTGGTGGTCGTTGCCACGTTGAGAAACCCCATCGGTGGCTGTGCCACGTTATACCCCATTTGTGGCTGTGCCACGTTATACCCCATTGGTGGCTGTGCCACGTTATACCCCATTGGTGGCTGTGCCACGTTGAGAAACCCTATTCTGTGGCTATGCCACGCGAGAAATTAAATCAGTGGCTGTGCCACGTGCGTTTTGTGACTATGCCACGAGTGATTTTAAATCAGTGGCTTTGCCACTTGTGTTTTATGGCTATGCCACGTGAGAATTTAAATCAGTGGCTATGCCACGTGTGTTTAGTGGCTGTGCCACGTGCGTTATTTTTACTGTGATTTTATCACGTTATTTAAGAAAGCGTTTAACGCGTTATTTTCACATGCTTTGTTATTGCTCTAGAGTGAGCCTTTTTACTTCATGTTTTCACATGATTTGAGATATGAGAATATCGTTTTGAGTACTTTCATGCTATGGTTTTCAAATGAGTTTCACATACAAATAAACCTTTTGTGATGTGCATTTTGGTTTATGAAATGAGTTCTTTACCCCCTTTACTGAGCGATTTAGAAGCTCACCCTGTTTTTCTTTCCCCCCAGAGTTCTTCAAGTGAATAAGGACTTCCCTGCGACTTACGGAGTAGTGGCTAGTGGAGGATTCGAGCTCCAGGCCATATATATTGTATCTTGAGGTATATTTTATCTTTTCATGTACCCAGACTATTATTGTAATTGCAGACACTTGATGTATAACATTATATGGGATGTATTAGGATTAATTAACTTGTAATCGAGTAATGGGTATAATACAATATTTATTATATCGTGATGAGATCCTGAGGAATGATAATTATAATGATGTATGACACTGCACAGGAATGCACCTTTAATTGTGGATTAATGAGTAAAAAGTTTTAAATTAGCCCTATTTTCCGCACTTTCGGGGTGTGACAGAGTTTTCTTGGTATCAGAGCTTAGGGTGTCTAGTACTGTCAGTGTCGATTAAGTGAAATAGAATACATCCCAAGTGTCTGTAATAGTCTGGTCATGAACTGAAATTGAGGATTGAGATTTCAATCGATTGTGATATGTACGCGCAGGAGACGAGTTGAGATAGAGAATGAGTAAACGACGAGGTCGTTCGAGGAGGCAGGCAGAGTCCCCTCCGCCACCTGTCCCACAACCAGAGAGTCCTAACTCTCGATTTAATCGGATTGAGACCGATGTGAGGTAAGGTTTTGAGCAGATGGCAGCGTTATTCGTGCAACACTTTGGAGTTAATGCCTCGGATACTACCCCTACACCACCACAAGGACCTCCCGTACCCCCAGTGCCTCCCGTCACCCAGCCTGCAGATAGAAGTATGGTCCGACTAAGGGATTTTTTGAAGATGAATCCACCCGCATTTAAGGGAAAGAAGGATCCTGCAGAGGCTGAGGAGTGGTTGACGGAATTGAGAATTATATTTGATTTCCTGGGGTGCACCGATGCTGAGAGGGTCAGTATGAGTGCCTATATGCTGAAGGGGAGAGCTCGAGATTGGTGGGGTACTACCCAGGGTATTTTGATGTCCCACCATGGTGTGATTGGTTGGGAAGAGTTCCAGACAGCCTTTAGGACCCAATATGTACCACGAGCACCCCAGAGAAAGAAACAAGCTGAGTTTTTGAGTTTGGTACAGGGTGACATGTCTGTGGATGACTATGAGAGCCAATTCACAGCGCTATTGAGATATGACCCAGAGACCTTCAAGAGTGAAGAGCTCCGCACAGAGAAGTTTGTGTATGGGTTGAAGCCCATCATCAGAGATAGATTGATAGGGCTATGTATTACTGAGTTTGGAGATGCTCTGAGACGAGCACAAGAGATTGAAAGAGGGATTGAGATGGTACAATCCCAGAATGAGCTCAGAGCGGTGAATAGAGATAAGGGCAAGAGGCCAGCACTTTTCCAAACAGAGGCTCGGAGAGGTTCCTTCAGAAGAGGAAGGATTGAGGTACAGAAGGGCAGATTAGAGAGACCCAGAGGTTACCCTAATATCAGAGAGACCCCTCGAGATGTCAGGCCTGAGACAAGGTTTTGCAGAGATTGTGGCCGAATGCATGAGGGAAGTTGTACTGGGTCAATCCATGGATGTTTTAGATGTGGTGACATGGGTCACAGAGTGAAGGACTGTCCCCAACCTCAGATACCACATGCTTCGGAGCCCACTAGACAACAGCCTCAGAGAGTGGATCCCCGGAGACGGGCCACTGCGGTAGAGAAAGGGAAGAAACCTGTGGCACAGGGACATGTGTTCGCCCTGGATAAGGAGGCCGCAGACACTTCGGCAGAAACTATAAGAGGTACACTCTCTGTCTGTAATCATAAGGCTCATGTGTTGATTGATTCAGGATCCACGCATTCGTTTATTTCTGAGCATTTTGCATGTAGATTAAACTTGAAGTTTGAACCTCTAGAATATATACTACATGTAAATACCCCTATGCGTGAATCCCAGAGAACTGAGTTAATCTGTAGAGGATGTGAGATAAAGGTGGGAGATAGAGTGATGTTAGCAGATCTAATCATGTTGGATATACATGGGTTTGATGTAATTCTGGGAATGGATTGGTTGGCGACCAATCGAGTGAGTTTAGACTGCTACACTAAGATGGTAACTTTCTCCCTACCTGAACCTTACAGTGTACGGTTGAGATGTTGAGGAAATGTATATGTGAAATTCCAGTAAGTAATTTGAGAATTTTGATATTATTTTGGAGAATATTAAATATGATTGTTCATGTGAAGGTTATGAGACACTCATCTCAGACGATGAGCGGGAACATCCGAGGATTGAGGATATACCTGTGGTTTGTGAATTTTTGGATGTTTTCCCAGATGAATTGCCAGGTTTACCACCAGAGGAGAGCTGGAGTTTACCATTGATTTGGTACCAGATACTCAGCCGATCTCTAAACCTCCTTACAGGATGGCATTAGTGGAACTTGAGGAATTGAAGAGACAACTACAGGAGTTATTGGATCAAGGGTTTATTAGACCCAGTGTTTCGTCGTGGGGAGCGCCAGTACTATTTGTAAAGAAGAAGGATGGTAGTCTCAGATTATGTGTAGACTACCGATTGTTGAATAAAGCCACGGTGAAGAATAAATACCCATTGCCCAGGATTGATGATCTACTGGATCAGCTAAGAGGGGCCTCAGTCTTTTCTAAGATTGATTTGAGATCGGGCTATCACCAATTGAGGATCAAGGAAGAAGATATTCCAAAGACGGCCTTCAGGACGAGGTATGGCCATTACGAATTCCTGGTGATGTCCTTTGGATTGACGAACGCCCTTGCAGCATTTATGAGATTGATGAACGAGGTGTTCAGAGACTATCTGGATAAGTTTGTGATAGTCTTTATTGATGATATCTTGGTGTACTCTCGGTCGTATGAGGAGCATGCACAGTATTTGTGGTTAGTACTTCAGATACTCCGAGATAAGCAATTATACGGAAAGCTTAGTAAGTGTGAGTTTTGGCTGAACCGGATAGCTTTCCTTGGTTATATAGTCTCAGAGGAAGGAGTATCAGTGGACCCAAGCAAGGTGGAGGCTGTGCTTAGTTGGGAGAGACCGAGGACAGTCACTGAGGTGCGAAGCTTCCTTGTTTGGCAGGGTATTACAGAAGATTTGTAAAAGGATTTTTCAGGATTGCCGCCCCTCTGACTAAGCTCACGCGCAAAGAGACTCCATTTATATGGACTGATCAATGTGAGCTCAGTTTTCAGGAATTAAAAAGGAGGTTGACAGCGGCACCTGTGTTAACTATTCCTGAGGGATCAGGAGGATTTTCGGTGTATAGTGATGCATCTCACCAAGGATTGGGGTGTGTGCTTATGCAGCACGGAAGAGTGGTCGCATATGGATCGAGACAGCTGAAAGACCATGAGCGGAATTACCCCACGCATGATTTGGAGTTAGCCGCTGTGGTATTTGCTTTGAAGATCTGGCGACACTACTTATATGGGGAAAGATTCCAGATCTTCACTGATCACAAGAGTTTGAGATATCTCTTTGATCAGAAAGAGTTAAACATGAGACAAAGGAGATGGATGGAACTCCTTAAGGATTATGACTGCGAGATTCTATATCATCCGGGTAAGGCGAATGTAGTTGCTGATGCCCTGAGCAGGAAGAGTATGATATCTGCTATGATGATCAGGGAATGGGATTTGTTAGAGCAGTTCGCCGAACTTCGGATCAGAGTTAAAGAGGTAGCGGCTGGATTTTTGGCTAGCTTGCGGATAGAGCCCAGGATCATGGATCAGATTAGAACTGGGCAGCGCAGTGATCAGAGATTGATAGGTATGGTTAGCCAAGCTGAGCAGAGTTCGCAGTCGGATCTCACCATCGGTGAGGATGGATTGTTGAGATTCAGAGGACGGATCTATGTACCGGACGATGATACCCTGAAGAGACAGATACTGAGAGAATCCCACTGCTCGCGATACACCATGCACCCAGGGAGTACTAAGATGTATCGAGACTTAAGAAAGGTGTATTGGTGGAGTGGTATGAAGCGAGACGTGGCAGAGTATGTGGCCAGGTGTTTAGTATGCCAGCAAGTGAAAGCTGAGCATCGGAAGCCCGGAGGACTACTACAGCCCTTACCTGTACCTACATGAAAATGGGAGCATGTCACTATGAACTTTATTATGGGTTTACCGAGGACACGAAGAGGTCATGACGCTATATGGGTTATAGTGGATAGATTGACCAAGAGTGCTCACTTCCTTGCCATCAAGAGCACAGATACGGTGGATGCCTTAGCTGAGCTATATGTCAGCGAGATAGCTAGATTACATGGGGATCCAGTGAGTATTACTTCTGATACAGATTCCCGGTTTACTTCCAGATTTTGGACCCAGTTTCAGGAGTCCATGGGATCTCGATTGAGTTTTAGTACCGCCTATCATCCTCAGACAGATGGTCAGTCAGAGAGGACTATTCAGACCCTGGAGGATATATTGAGGGCGTGTACGATGGATTTTAAGGGATCATGGGATGATCACCTGCCCCCAGCAGAGTTTGCATACAATAACAGCTATCATGCGAGTATTGGAATGGCACCTTTTGAGGCTCTATATGGTAGGAGGTGTAGATCCCCTGTAGCTTGGGAAGAAGTCGGTGACAGGAAGATAAATGCTCCCGAGCTTGTAGAGCAAGCCGTACAGAGTGTGAAACTCATATGTGAGAGGTTACGGGCTGCACAAAGTAGACAGAAAAGCTACGCGGATGCACGTAGGCGGCCACTCGAGTTTGATATTGGTGATGCAGTATTTCTGAGAGTATCACCGAGTAAGGGTATCATGCGATTTGGGAAGAAAGGGAAATTGAGTCCTCGATACATAGGACCATTCGAGATTCTTGAGAGAGTGGGAGAGGTAGCCTACAGATTGGCATTACCCCCACAGATGTCCGAAATACATAATGTTTTTCATGTATCTATGTTGAGGAAGTACCACCCGGACCCTTCTCATGTTATAGAGTATGATGAGATGGACATACAGGAGGACATGAGCTATACTGAGGAACCCGTCCGGATTCTTGATAGAAAGGAGAAGGTACTGAGAACCAACAGCATCCCATTAGTGAAAGTTTTGTGGAAACATCACTCAAGGGAAGAGGCAACGTGGGAACTAGAGAGTCTCATGAAGGAGAAATACCCCCATCTCTTTGACTAGCTGAGTGAATTTGGAGGACCAAATTCCATTTAAGGTGGGGAGGATGTGAGATCTGAGAATTTCAGACATATTTTTATTGATGTAATAATAATTTGAAGTGTAATTTATTGAGCTAAGTGAATTGTGGGAATGATAATTGGAGATTTATATGTTAAGTGTTAAAATAAATGTGAAACTATGAGGACAGATAGATCTGGGAGAAGGAGAGATCGATCTGGTGAGTTATAAACGACAAAGAAGGAGAAATTTAAGGAGCAGATCGATCTGGGAGAAGGAGAGATCGATCTGGTGAGTTAAAAATGACAAGAAATGAGGAATTTAAGGAGCAGATCGATCTCCAATGGAAGAGGATCGATCTCCTTATGAATCTGTTTGAGAGAAGATCGATCTCATGAGGAAGAGATCGATCTCCAAATGATTCTGTTTGGGAGAAGATCGATCTCCTTAGGAGCAGATCGATCTCATAAAGCCATAAAGAGATCGATCTCACCCCTCGACAGATCGATCTCCTAGACATAAAATTGCCCAGATCGTCCCCAAAATTCAAACGCAGATCGATCTCATCAAGAGGCAGATCGATCTCCTACCTCAAGTCTATATAAGGAACCCGTGTTTTTCTTCTGCAATTTCACTTTCTCTCTCTTCCAAACCCATTTCCACCGAAAACCTAACTTTCTCACTCATCCAATCACCCATTTCCGGCCGAATTAGCTGTTGTGGTAAGAAGGAAAGTTGTTCCTCATCAAAAGGAGAACAACATACTTGGAAATCGAAGGACGAATCGGATCGAGGCGTGGGTTGTGCGTCTCACAAGCTTTGGGTAATTTCTAAACCTCGATCTTGATATTTGAGCTGAATTTGATGTTATTGGTGGTTGTCATTGCGTTGAAATAGTTGAGAAAGGATTAGGGATTGATGAAATTGCGATGTAGTTGGAGTAATGTAGATATTTGGTAATTTTGGGTAATTTTGAGAATTTGTGCTATAAATGGAAATTTAGACAATGTGGAGAATTAGCCTAGATAATTGGTATTAGAGATATAGAACGTCAAGATGTTGTGAATGAGGGTGTAGTTTGGGATAGAGTTACGGAAATCAAGGGATTTGAGGTGTTATGAGCAATTATGCTCGATTTTGAGAATTGAGTATTGATGTTTTAACATCGTTTGGACAGCTCGGGAGTTCCAGAGTGGAATGCGAGGCTAGTCCGTGATACGGGGGAAACGATTGCACTATACGAGGTGCAAAGAGGTAAGGGAAATCTAAACCATTTGTGTATGTGAATTGTAAACTATTTTAGCATGAATTGTGGTTTATAAAACAAGCATGTTGGGTTTTGTGTTGAGATTTAATTGCGCACGATTTTTATAGCCGGGTGGAGCCCAATGTTTTTATGAGTTTATAACTGGGCTCTACGTTAAGGCAATATTGAGATTTGAGAAATGTGTGCGTGTGCTTTGCCGGTTGGAACTCGATTTTATTACGTTTTGTGTTGAGTACAAAACGATTTTCAAATGAGTTTTATGAGAGAAAAACCATTATGAGTTCTACGTGAAGGCAAACCCGTCTTATGTGATAAGACTTAGGTGTGTAGCTGTGAGTACACACCGGGCATTGCTCTGGTAGCATGTAAGCCCGATTTCTTCTCCGTTCTGGTAACGTGAGAATGACCTATTCTGTGGCTATGCCACCTATACTTGGTGGCCGTTGCCACGTTGAGAAACCCCATCGGTGGCTGTGCCACGTTATACCCCATTGGTAGCTGTGCCACGTTTAGAAACCCCATCGGTGGCTGTGCCACGTTGAGAAACCCCATCGGTGGCTGTGCCACGTTATACCCCATTGGTGGCTGTGCCACGTTGAGAAACCCTATTCTGTGGCTATGCCACGCGAGAAATTAAATCAGTGGCTGTGCCACGTGTGTTTTGTGGCTATGCCACGAGTGATTTTAAATCAGTGGCTTTGCCACGTGTGTTTTGTGGCTATGCCACGTGAGAATTTAAATCATTGGCTATGCCACATGTATTTAGTGGCTGTGCCACGTGTGTTATTTTTACTGTGATTTTATCACGTTATTTGAGAAAGCGTTTAACGCGTTATTTTCACATGCTTTGTTATTGCTCTAGAGTGAGCCTTTTTACTTCATGTTTTCACATGATTTGAGATATGAGAATATCGTTTTGAGTACTTTCATGCTATGGTTTTCAAATGAGTTTCACATACAAATAAACTTTTTGTGATGTGCATTTTGGTTTATGAAATGAGTTCCTTACCCCCTTTACTGAGCGATTTAGAAGCTCACCCTGTTTTTCTTTCCCCCCAGAGTTCTTCAAGTGAATAAGGACTTCCCTGCGACGTACGGAGTAGTGGCTAGTGGAGGATTCGAGCTCCAGGCCATATATATTGTATCTTGAGGTATATTTTATCTTTTCATGTACCCAGACTATTATTGTAATTGCAGACACTTGATGTATAACATTATATGGGATGTATTAGGATTAATTAACTTGTAATCGAGTAATGGGTATAATACAATATTTATTATATCGTGATGAGATCCTAAGGAATGATAATTATAATGATGTATGACACTGCACAGGAATGCACCTTTAATTGTGGATTAACGAGTAAAAAGTTTTAAATTAGCCCTATTTTCCGCACTTTCGGGGTGTGACAGATTTTGTATCTAAATATGTAAATGAACAATACTGTAAACGTATATGACGTCGGGGATGTAAGGTTATGTAAATGCAATTGTGAACGTATTAATTAAAGTCAAAGGATAGAAAAATCATAATGTGTAAATGTAAGATGGAAATGGAATGATAAGTAGTGTGAGGGGACTAACACCGAATTATAGCTCAACAGTTGGTAGGATGGTCATGATGAGAGGAAGTTAAGAATTAATAACAAACGAAAAATGAAAAAAAAATTGTAGTGATTTATTTTTTTAGGTAATTTGGGTCATGACAAGAACATGAAAAAAGTCATAGAAAGGAGTCTTTGAAAAGTTATGTGGATCACTTCCGAGATGCTACTCTAGAAGTGAAAAATTTACAAGTAGGAGTAGCTATGACAGCAATCCTGTAGGGAACGAAATCTGAGAAGTAACAAGAGTCTTTATCCCTTGACCAACCTACAACTATCTTAGATTTATTTGCTCAAGCAAATAAGTATGTTGCCCGAAAGGAAGTAATGAAAATGGTGCAGTCTCGAGATGCAAAAGAAGAAAGAAAAAAAGAAAGAGACGTGACCGAGAGGAGTTCTTCCAAACACGACAGATCAGACAAGACTCCTAAGCTTAGGTATGAAAACTATACCAAGCTGAACGAGCCTCGTGCTACTATTCTTGTTGCTATTGAAGGGACTAGATTGTTAGAAGTCCCGAAAGATAAAGTAGAAACTTAGGGCGGAACACAGATGCCTATTGCATCTTTTATTCCGCTTATGGTCATCCTACAAAAATGTGCAGAGAACTGATGGATCAGTTGGAGAAAATAGCCAATGAGATTACGTCAGCATTACTCAATCATTGAAGATGTATAAGCCGTAAGACCCTGAGGTGCGGTAGCGTCACTGTGGCCAGGCGTTGAAAACATATAAGCCGTAAGAGCCTGAGGCGCGATAGCGTCACTGTGGCCAGGCGTTGGAGACAGATGAGTGGTAAGAGCCTGAGGCGCGATAGCATCACTGTGGCCAGACGTTGAAGACAGATAAGTCGTAAGAGCCTGAGGCGCGACAGCGTCACTGTGGCCAGGTGTTGGAAACAAATAAGCCGTAAGAGCATGAGGCGCGATAGTGTCACGGTGGCCAAGCGTTGAAGACAAATAAGCCGTAAGAGCCTGATGCGCGATAGCGTCACGGTGGCCAGGTATTGAAGACAAATAAGTCGTAGGAGCCAGAGGCGCGATAGCGTCACAACGACCAAGCATCTAAAAAGACTTGCCGTAATAGCCAGAGGCGCAAAGGCGTCACGGCGTCCAGGCATTTGAAAACAAACATACCATAGTGCCAGAGGCGCGAATGGGTCGCGACGGCCAGACATTAGAAAAAGATGTGTTATGGTACGAGAGGGGCGAATGTGTCACGACAGCCCGACACCAGGAGAAGATTTATATAAAAGAGCTTGAAGCGAAAAATGCGCAAGCTAAGCCACGAAGAAAAAATGCAAAAGTTTGTAGTGAAAAATGCGCGAGGTAAGTTAAGCATTCAAATAAGGGCTTTAAGTAAAAAAATGCGCGAGGTAAGCTAAACACTCCGATTAAAATTCGACTTTCGAATCTAACGTAAGAACTTGATGTGAGGTTACGATGAGAACATATGTACTCTTTCGCAAGATTATACCTAGTGAAAGAGTGAAGAGCAATTATTGTGCATGATATTAAGAATAAAAAAAGTGCGCCACGCGGCGCACGAAGAATGCCCCAAGTGGCGCACGAAGAAAACGGGTATAGGCATGAGAAAATCTGACATTTAATGAAAAAGACATATGCGTAATTAGTGACAGAGAGAAACCCCTATAAATAGGGGCCAGATATAATTCATAAAAGGAAATCTGAGAACTCACTATTGAAACTCTATCAAATTCCCTATCTGATATAAGTATCGAAGTGTAAACGCAATGAACAACCCCTGCGTTCATCTGATCTTCTTCTTTTTGTAAAAGCTCTCGACAACACGTGATAGAGAACCCGAAATGAAAATGTCAGTGATTCGTCATCAGTGTTTCAGGTAACAACAAAAATAAAGTTAACAATCTCGATGTAAGATATTAGTTTCTATTTTCCATTTTAGTCATTTCAATTTCTTTCCCTTGCATTAATTTAATTTGCATTTTAACAAATTCATATTCTTTTCTATTTTGAAGAAGTGAATCTTTGATTGGTTGTTACTTGTTAACAGTTTCTTTTTTTGTTTGTATTATTTTTAATTTACAGAGAGCAATATTTTTTAGATTTTTATTTTAAATGTGCATGTAAAATATATTTTTTATAAATTTTTTAGAAAAATAATAATTTTAAATATTTAAATTATCTACATAATAGCTTACTTTTATAACTTTCAATTTAGTTAATAAATTTTGTTAAATAAATGAAAATTAATATTATTTATTTTATATTATAAACAGATATCAATTATTATTTTATTTAGCTTTCTAAATAGATAATATTAAAATTATGCACCTTTTAAATATTTTTGGATTAGATAGTATTTAAAATTATTTTAAGATAATTATTTATAAAGAAGATTAAGAAAGTTTAGATATGTGGATGTTATTTCGAATTTAGATAATATTCAATATTTTTAATATATATTTTTAAATGGATTAGATAAAAATTAATATTTTAAGCAGTTTTCAAAACAGATAATATTAAAAACTATTTTTTAAATATTTAAGAATTATATAATATTGGTAGATAGTTACATTAATGATTTGAATAATAGAAAAATTTTAGGGATGTGGAAAAATGGATAAGCTAAATAATATTAAATATTTTTATATTTAATTTAATTAATTAGATAATTAAAATAAATAACACATAAATAAATATGTAAATATCAACACAACATTCAAATTATTTCATTGATATTGATTATCTACACTAATCATCCAAATCAAAATTTTCAAATTAATTTCCATCAAAAAAGTTTTCAAATTAATTACCTTAATTTTATACTTTAATTTCAATCAAACACTTAAAATTACTCAAATTATTATCTTACACCTTATTAAATCAATCATACTAACCAATAATTTCTAAGTTAAAATAATTAAAGTAATTATTAATTAATATGTTAATTAATATATTTTTTATTGCAAATATACATTTTAATATTTATAATATATTTTAAATTTTTTTATTCTTCTTAATATATTTTATATATTTACGAATTAAAAAAATTCAAAATAATTCGTGCATCGCACGAGTAAAAATTAATTTTTCTTAAAATATAATAACAATTAAAACAAAATTGTTAAATATAGAATACGTATATTTGATTAAGAGTTAGTTTGGATAAATGATAAAATAAATTATAATGAGATTGAAAAGAATAAAATGATTATTAAAGATATGTGTTTTTAAATAAAATGATAAAAAAAATTGAAATCAGTTGTTGAAAAATAATTTTTCTCCTCTTGTTTCGTCTTTTATGAAAAGCAGTTGAAATCGCAGTGGACCTCCAATCCAGTGGAATTCAACTACCCCTAAGAACAGCATCTTTGCCAGTTTCATATAACCAAAAAGAAAAAAAAAAGAAAAAAAAAAAACTAAAGCAATTATCATATCTTTCAAAGACATACTCACTTAAACAAGCATTATAATTTAGCATTTTTTATATATATTTTAATATTAAAATATATGTGTCAAAATATTTTTATATTTTTATGATATGTATATGTATACTTAACTATATTTTTATATTTATAAAAAATAATAAAAATTTTTTATTTTTTATATACATATTAAAATAAATTTGTGCATACCACAAATAATAAGCTAGTTTCATATATAATTTCACTCAATTCCTCAAACCGGAAGAGAAAAAAAATAGTCATTGATAAAGTATAGATTTCTACCTAATATAACTTTCTCCAAAGTATAATTGCATGCTGTTTTTTTTGTTTATCTCTACCTACATGTATGTTTATATATGCTTCATAGAATAGGCCAAAAGCATAGTCCTTCTATTGATTCTGTTTGCGTCGGCAAAGGTGCTCATATAAATATTTATCAGAAAAGTAAAGTCAAGTCAATCTTCTTCTTTTTTAACTTATTGAAACATAGATTAATTTACAACATATTATTGATTAGACAATGGATTTATGTAAGTCAAAATAGAGGTATATTTCTCCCGTATTGGTGGCGATTAAATATTAAATTTTAATGCATGTAAAAATGTGTTTTTAATTAATTAATAAAAACTATCATTAATGGTAAATTTTGATTTGTTAGGAAAATTTGTTAAAAAAGTGAGTCACAGCCAGATGATCATTTGACTGAGTTTATAAGAACATTTTAGTATTTATTTCTGCTCATATTATTTGGTTAAGGTTAGGTGGTGAAAGTTCAGTTTCTTGTTTGATTTCTGTCTTTCTCCACCCTGTCTTGCATCTCCTCTATCAATAAGAAAAACAAAAGAGCAGATTTAGATTTATTTCTTTGTATTAATTAAATAATCTATGGTTGCTCAATTGTTATCACAACCAAAATAATAATGTCTTTATTATTGACCAGCTTGCATTTAGAGATGTAAATGTTTATATAAGTTGATATTCCAACAGATCATAAAAAGAAAGAAAAATAAATAAATGGTTCCTAAACTTACTCTTCTTAGAAATGCTATTAATCAATTTATAATTTCTTGTTGAAAAATTAAATGTTGTGTACATTATTTGGCAGTTAAGTATGATTTGTATTCTGACAGTGATGGGCTGTCTGATCTGATGCTTAGAGAAGCAAAAATCATTTGATTTTGTAAAGTGGAGAACATTCTTCCTTTATTATTATTATTATTTTTTTTTATATTTCTCTGCCTAAATATTAAAACCAAAGGGAGAGCGTTGTGCTGGTGTTGCAGAGCTTTTTAAAGATGGGGGGAGCTGTATTGTTGAGAATCCAATGTACAGAGGGGAATTTATCAGATAAATTGAAAATCGTGTGTACATAGGTGGATGTGTCAATTGTGCACAATTAGCATTAGTTTAAATGAATGATGTAATTAATTATATTTAATTTTGTGAGATTAAAAATAATGGTATTAAAAAAATTAATATCAAATTCTAATGTCAGATTCAATTATAAAGATAATAATAAAATAAAAAATAAAATAATTATTAAATATATTATATTAAAATTTTAAAAAATAAAACAAAACTATCAATACAGCACTATACACTAAGGTTTTGTTCTAATAGGACAAAAAACTAAGGAGTAATTTACCTTCTTGTCCACATTAAATAATTTTTTAAATTATTTTATTAAAAAATATTTATTTAATAATTTTTTAATAATTTTTAATTTTATTAAAATCAATCTCATCTCTATTTAAATTAATTATAAAATTGTGAGAACGGAAGAAGAAAATATATAAAACTAAGCAAGTGAGTCAACTATTGATGTTTCTTCTGCAGATAGCCTGTTTTTCATTTTTTTTATATTATTAAATATTGTGGAAGTCTCTTATTAAACTCAATGGGAAGTTATACTGACACTCAAGATTTGTTCCGACACTTACTATTTATTTATGGAAGAATTAGGTTTAATATTGGAGGTGAATGTTTGAGATTGAAAAAAGGGTAAAAAAAAAATGGTTACATTTTAATTTTCACTCACTCAATTAAATTTTTTTATGAATAAAAATTGTCATATCTATATACCACTTTTGTTATATGTGACAAAAAATATATCGATTTTCGTTATAAAATTCAAGTCCGCATCAGTCTTTTATCTAATAAATATATTCTTTTCAGAAGTTGAGATTTGTTGTAGCAAATTAACTCTAAAATTACTATGGTTATCCATTCCATCAAACAAACTATAACTGATTTAATGAGCTATTCACAAATTTACCATCTGAGTTAATTCATTAAATGCATATTAAAATTTAAAAAACTCAATTGATGGTAAGAAAAAAGTTAATAATTTAATTGCTAATAATTTTTTTCAAAGGTTTTTTTTTTTACTCTTTCACATTTAAGATTTTATTGCATTGTATTTGTTTGCAATAACTCTTCTCATAAATATTAGTAAGGTCTAACTTCAATTTTTTTCATTGTTTTATTTCTAAATTGGTTAATCTATCAATACCTCATTGAAAAGTGGATACATATGGTACAAAAAACACTACATAATTTGTCTTTTAACAATCCGACACATTTACACTACAACGCCGAGTTGAGTTGATATTATGAAATACTTGACTTTAAATTTGACTTGAAAATTTAACATTTGATACTCGACTCAAACTCGATCGAGTCTTAATTTTTTTTTAGCTCGAGATCAAAATTAAGCTACTTGAACTCATTTGATTAGACTTAATTATCCAAACTCGATTTTCTTGCTCCAACTTGAGCTCGATTCTCTTGCTCCAACTCAAACTTGATTCTCGTGCTCGAATTCAAGTTCAAAATTATTTTCACATATATAAAAAATATTATTTATTAAATATAAAAATATAAAAAATATAAATTTTTTAATAATAATATAACAATACATCAAGTCAACCACAATAACAATAAAATCCTTACATAAAAATCAAATTAAACACTCCACAAATCAGACGTAACATCACCCTTATTAACAAATTATAAAGTCTTAATCTCTTACGTGAATTCGAAATTATTAAAAAAAACAACTAAAATAAACAATTCGTTGACTGTAATGTGCATCACTTATCTTTCAATTTAAATTTTTTTAATATAAACAATTTGGATTTTCATTGCAAAAAGTAATGAAAGGGATTGGAATCACGACCTGAGAAGAGAAATTTGTTAAAATTGAGAGAGAAAGATTTGATCACTCCAATCTCTCTACGCTGTGCATCTTCTTTATAAAACAGGATGATTAGCCATTGGGAATGTGTCCACTTTATTTTAAAAAAATCAAAGAAAATACATAATGAAGTCAGAGTCTCAGAGAGGCAAGCAAATCAACCACCGAAATAGAAGTTAAATCCACCAGAAAGACAGACAGTGGAGCTCGAAATCTTCAAAACCCACGATCAAATTTTGCTCGCAACTGAAAAAAGAGAAAGCAAAAAAAAAAAAATACAAAGAAAATGCATTAAAAAACGATCTGTTTAAAAAGAACGAAAATCTTTACCAATTGGAGTCGGCGTCGGCGTGCGTGAGTAGTGAGCGTGAGGAGAGTCAGAGAACGGCTGGAAGAAGTCATTCTTGGTGTCTGCTGGTGTGGCCGTGTGGGGACATGACTCCAGATTTGAGGTGAGTAGAGGGAAAAGACGGCGTCGTGAGTGAGGTGGCCCTGGGGGGGTTTGAGTCAGACAATTTGGGGGCGCCGGATCTGAGGTTCACCGGAGCCAACAGGGTCACCGGAGTCGAGGAGGTCGCAGACCCAAGCTACTGGCAGATGTGGCGCGGGTTTGACTGTTTGAGAATGGGGAAAACAATGGGAAAGCTGATATGAAAATTGTTATTAGGGTTTTTTAGATATTTGGACATAAATGTCATTTCATAAATTATAAATAAAATATATATATATATATTAAAATATTAAAAGTTAAGATAACTCGAATAATTTAAATTTGAACTCAACTCGATAAAAATCGAATTGAATTTAAATTTTACTCGAATCAAATCGAAATAATTTGTAAGTGTTAATGTATTAATTAAACCCCTAACTTACATGCAATAAAAAAAATTGGAAACAAATTAAAAGAGCAGCAAACAGAACTTCATTTGTTAAAAATTGATTTGGATGGAAAGATAATTTTTCATCCACTCAATTTTTGTCTTATATGTTTGGTTCCAAACATAAGTCGTGAATGAATATTTAATATAAATTATTATTTAGAATATTATTAGTAGAGTTTGAAGGCTTTATAAGTAGAGTTAGAATGATATTTGTTTTAATATCTTAACCTCATCTTTGAAATGTAAAAATTTTGTTAACCGTGTATCAAATAATAATTCATACAATATTATAATAGTTAAATCACACATTTACTAAGACCTCATTTAAAACCAAACGAGGTTATGGTGCAGCATGGTGGGAAAATCCCTCCGTGCCTCATTTACAATTTCATTCTCTTTTATTTATTCTTTAATTTTAATATATTTTATTTAATAATCATTTTATCTCTTATCTTACCATCATCGCTACAATTGAATTTAAACGAATCATCATTTAATATTAATATCAAAGCTATTACTATTTTTAATTTTATCAAAATCAATTACACTCCAATCTAAACTAAACTTAAGTAAACTAAATAGTGATATATAGTAAATAAAAAATAAAGATGAATTAGTTCTTGAAATTCCCTCTTCATTACGATCAAATATGAAAATAGAAACAATTTTACCTATAGCCGAGAAATTTTCTAAGAACAAAAAAAACCAACAACATCAGTGCTCTTGCTGACATCTATGGGAAGATACAAGGAATTCATTATATTGGTCTGCTATATTTCCCATCGTTCTTTAGTTTGTCTCCGGATTGTTTCTAAATTGATCTATAAACCAACGATGACGACTTGGGTTAGATTTCATCGTACCTTCGTGATGTTGCCTCAATGCCCAGCAACAGGAATTTACCTTCCACGTATTCTGATTGCACTAACGACAAAAATGTGACGTCCGTGCGATTTGTTCCACGTGTTATTCGTATAATCTGCAAAAACAACAGGAATCAGAGGGGGCAGGGATTTGTCCCTGCACGCGCACTCCGATGATTAAGTAAGTAATCGGGAGTTGTGTAAGTAAGGGGAAGAGAATGTGTTTCTTAATTCAAAGAGTTGAAGTATTTTTCCCTGATTTTTGTTCTTTGGTTTCTCCTATTTTTCTGAGAGCTCCTCGGCATATTTATAGGTTTCTTCAAGTCGGTTCGAGCTGAGGCCCAGGCGCGTGTCTGGGCCGCGACAGAGTCATAGAGCACTCTGTCGCGCTTCGGGTCAAGCAGCTTGCGGGGGAGTCGGCAGGCGGCAGAGTGCTCATGGACCTCTGCCGTAGACTATGCGAAAGACCTCTGCTGCAGGTGTGCGGGAGACCTCTACCGCAGGCTGTGCGGGAGACCTCTACAGTGGGGGCAATGCGGAAGACCTCTGCTGCAGGTGTGCGGGAGACCTCTACCGCAGGCTATGCGGGAGACCACTACAGTGGGGGCAATGCGGAAGACCTCTACCGCAGGCTGTGCGGGAGACCTTTGTCGCGAGGGCAATTCGGGAGACCTATGTCGCAATAGAGGCGATGGAGTCTGTCGGGCCTACTGTGCGGCACTCATCCCAGGCGACAGAGTGCCTATCGCCCCGAACACTCTGTCGTTCAACAAGCAACTGTGTCGCGTAGGAACTCTGTCGCGAAATCAGCCACGTGGCTTGTCTTCGTTCTGACACGTGGCAGTCAATGTTTGGCGGATAGTTATACACGTGGATTCTGGTGACACGACCACCATCAATTGCTCCCCACTCTTTCGTAGGAATTTTTCCTGCGAAAGAGGATCTGGGTCCGGATTTTTCTCGGGTCGGGTCGGATTTTCGCGTGTGTAGCGACGCAGGCGAGCCGCTATATATACTGGCCCTTGCTGTCCTTGTCGCTATTCAGTTCTCTCGCAAAAATACTCTACCGTATTTTCCTCTGCAGACTCTGTCGCTACTCTCTCGCCACTCTACCGCAACTTCATCGCAACTCTGCCGCGCACACAACACTGTGTCGCAGGTCTGTCGCGCTTCTTGAGACTCTGTCGCGAGTTCTTCTCTCCTTCATTTTAGGTAATTTTATAATACGTGGTTCCACTTTTTGGCTTCCGAACCCCTAAAAATGGCTGGCCATGGTGTAGGAAAACAAATAGACCTAGGAGTAAAGTCGACTTTGAAGGAAGCCGACATCCAAGATCTAGTATCTAGGTTTCCCTTACCCGAGGGATACGCTTATAGACTTCCAACCCCCCAGGAGAGTGACATACGTTGTGTATCCAATGGGGTAGTCGTTTTTAGGGCAACATTAGAGTTAGGACTCCGCTTCCCATTGTCCGACTTCGGGGCTTCCTTCCTTAGGACACACGGAGTATCCCCGGGACAGTTGCATCCTCATGCATAGATGCAATTAGTAGCGTTCACCGTGCACTGCCATTCAAGGGGCGTCCCTCCATCCCTTCCTCTCTTAGATGTATTTTTCAGGTTTCGAGGGAGCCCCGGCTTAGTGCCTTACTCGCTTCAGCGGGTGTATCAGCCCGGTTTTGAGAACAGATTATTCGAGAAACCTGCTAACAAGCTTCATGGTTTTGAGACGGAGTGGCTTGTTGTAGAAGTGCCCGAGGGCCTGGATTTCCCCACCCATTGGGAGAATAGGCGAGAAATCCCCAAGGGCCCCAGGATCTCCACACTTAGGGAGCAGTTATCTTCGGATGTCAACAAACTGCTAGTCCGTCATCCCATTAGCCTTGACAGCCTTTTATCAAATGAAAATTTAATATCAGCTGGCTGGGGTGTGGGTCTGGTCCCTGTTGTCGGACCCTCTGTTCCTTCATCAGATCCTCCGCCTTCGACTTCCCCCGAGTTGAACCCTGAACCTTAAGGCCACAGGAGGATATAGGGAGTACCAACGTGGAGTCTAGTTCTGGCAGCGAACCTTTAGCGACCTGACTGGCTGGGAAGGGTTCGGCTCCACTTTCATGGTGCTCCCTGATGACGATGCAATAAATATAGAATCCCTTCAGGAGCATCTCGATTCTCCTGACGGTAACTTTTAATTCTTTTTACTGCTTGCTGTTTTTGATCAGTTTTTGACCACTGATTTGTCTTCTTTTCCTTTTTTGCAGAAATGAGTCACTTCCGGCAATCGTTAGGTCGTCAGGTCTCGGAGGCTGGTCCTTTCAGTGCTCCTACCAGGAAGAGGCGTCGTTTAGCCGACGATGTCCCCAGCGAGGCACCGGTCCCCTCTCAGCTACCTCGTGCTCGGACCCCTCCTGTTTCTAGGCAGGCGATGCCTCCCCCTCCTTCGGAGCAGAGGGATCTCTCTCGGGATAGGGGGAGAGTTGCCTCATCTTCACGGGGGGCTTCCGGGTCATCCGGGCGATCACGCTCCGAGGAGCGTGCGGAATGCAATATCATTCAGTCGTAGCGGAAGAATCGAAGGCGTTTGTACATCGAAGGTTCGATGGGAAGCAGGCCAATACTACCGAGGATAGGCCCTGCTGACGAGAGGTCCTACCCCGTGGACGGGGGGTTTATTATGAGAGGGGCCGAATTTTGAGTTTACCCCGGGGTCCGCGACAACGATACTTTGGACATTCCCGGGGTGGCTTCCCGAATTAGTTGGTCTTCCATCCTTCCTCGGGACGAGGCGAGGATATTCCGAAATTACCCGGAGGGGGAGGACTTAGCCGACATGGAGGCATTGAGGGTAAGTTTCATACTCCTCTTCGTTTGACTCCTTTTTGCTACATTCTTTGAATCTAACTTTTTGCATTTCTTTGCAGCTGGCTCAACGAACTGTGGCCAACAATGCCCAGCACCGGGCTTATCGGGAGCGTGCCGATAGGGAAATCCGGGAGTTAAAGGACCAAGTTATGGGTTACAGAACACCGTAAACAACTTGTCCAAACTTTCGGATTTAGTTCGAAGCTTGGAGGAGCAGCTCGCAAAGGTTCATCAAGACCTTAATCACGCCAAGGGGGATCTCACTGTAGAGACGGCTCGGTCCGGCAAATTCCACGAGGATCTTCAGGAGGCCCATGCCGAGCTGGATCGTATGCAGTCCAGCTACGGGTCCTTACTCACTCGGAATCAGGAGCTTGAGCAACGCGTTGCGATTTAGAAGGTCAGGCTGCTCCTATTCTGACCCAGGTAGAGATCGACAGCATACGGGTCGAGGCCGTGAAGGAGTACCGTCTCTCCAAGGATTGCTTGAGGCGGAAGGAAGATTTCTCCAACCCTTATGTGAAGTACGGGTTCTACCTGGCCCGGTCTTGGTTAGAAGCACATAGGGAAGGAGAGGAATTCCCCGAGCTCCAGTACACCAACGAAGCGATGCTATTTGAGGCCCCCGACTGGACTAAATATGAGCCTGAAGCCGAACCTGCAGACGAGTTATTCAAGAGGACCGCCCAAGATGACCTCGCCAACCTCACTGGTCCTTGGGAGCCCATGGATTTGGACGGTGCTCCCGAGCCTATCGAGGCTCTTATTGATTTAGACGGCGAGGAGGGTCAGCAGTCCTTGGGAAGTGATGGTCCGTCTGCAGCTGATCCCCAGCTTCCTCCCGAAGAGTAGATAGCTATTTTTGTTTTTTGTATTTCTTTTCAAGTACTTTGTTGTTTTTTATTTTAACTTTGTACTTTTGTTGAATGTAATCGTAAAGATCTGTTAAAGATCTGTTTGTAATGACTTTTGAATGAAATGAAATTGAGATTTTTGTTCATGCTTTGTATTGCACTACTTCTCTATTTATCATTTATCATTCTTTGTCTGTTTGTTTATTTTGCTTGAATGTATTCATTTGAATGTATTCGTGTATGCTTCCCAATTCTTGATAGAAAGGTATACTTTCAGAAAGAATTTTTTGTGCGAACATATAGTTGTTTAAGGCTTGGTTTTTATAGCCTTAGTATTCTTATTACCTGGCCACAGTGACGCATAGCGCCTCAGGCTCTTACGGCTCAGCTGATTGTTCATGCCTGGCCACAGTGACGCATAGCGCCTCAGGCTCTTACGGCTCGGTTGAACTATGCCTGGCCACAGTGACGCATAGCGCCTCAGGCTCTTACGGCTCTTCTGAATATACACCTGGCCACAGTGACGCATAGCGCCTCAGGCTCTTACGGCTCGGCTGAATATACGCCTGGCCACAGTGACGCAAAGCGCCTCAGGCTCTTACGGCTCGGCTGAATACACGCCTGGCCACAGTGACCCATAGCGCCTCAGGCTCTTACGGCTCGGCTGAACTACGCCTGGCCACAGTGACGCATAGCGCCTCAGGCTCTTACGGCTCGGTTGAACTACGCCTGGCCACAGTGACGCATAGCGCCTCAGGCTCTTACGGCTCGGCTGATTGTTCACGCTTGGCCACAGTGACGCATAGCGCCTCAGGCTCTTACGGCTCGGCTGATTGTTCACGCCTGGCCACAGTGACACATAGCGCCTCAGGCTCTTACGGCTCGGCTGAACTACGCCTGGCCACAGTGACGCATAGGGCCTCAGGCTCTTACGGCTCGGCTGAACTACGCCTGGCCACAGTGACGCATAGCGCCTCAGGCTCTTACGGCTCGGTTGAACTACGCCTGGCCACAGTGACGCATAGCGCCTCAGGCTTTTACGGCTCTGCTGAACTACGCCTGGCCACAGTGACGCATAGCGCCTCAGGCTCTTACGGCTCGGTTGAACTACGCCTGGCCACAGTGACGCATAGCGCCTCAGGCTCTTACGGCTCGGTTGAACTACGCCTGGCCACAGTGACGCATAGCGCCTCAGGCTCTTACGGCTCGATGAATCCCGTCATGAGATTTTGACTTACAACAACAAAAAGATAATTCATATATTGATTGGGTAATAACATCCGGTGACAGTGAAAATAAATGACTGTAATACTTGGGAAGGAAGACATAGCGATTAATTCAAATACAGCTTTAGGTGATTTGAATTCCACGTTTTCCCTATCTTCTTCCCTTGTAGAGTTTCCAGGACACAAGTGTTAGGTCCAATCTTGTGTCTAATTCTGTAGGGACCTTCCCAGTTGGCTCTGAACTTCCCATCCTCCTTTAGGGCATTCGTGATCTGCGACTTTCTAAGCACTAGATCTCCCTCAGACATTGGCCTATCTCTCACTCGACTATTATAGTAGTTGGCCACCCTTTGATGATAGGATGCCAATCGAATAGCCGCGGTTTCTCTATGTTCATCGAGTAGGTCCAAGCCTTCCCTTAGAGCTTGTGAGTTTTCTTCCTCTACTAAGGGTATCACTCTTGGCGATAACGCTCCAATTTCCACGGGGATCAATGCTTCTGCGCCGTATACAAGGCTGAATGGCGTTTCTTTAGTCGACACACGACTGGTGGTACGATATGCCCATAAAACACTAGGCAATTCGTCCACCCAGGCCCCTTTTGCT
The DNA here is from genome assembly GCA_033439115.1 of Firmiana major. NCBI lineage: Eukaryota > Viridiplantae > Streptophyta > Magnoliopsida > Malvales > Malvaceae > Firmiana > Firmiana major. The sequence continues at coordinate 40,169,349 of CM065909.1, forward strand.
TTGTCTAGCCTGGTCTTCAGCCCATGAAGGATGGTCCGATTACTGACCTCGGCCTGTCCATTGGCTTGAGGATATGACACTGAAGAGATCCTTAGCTGAATGTTGAGGTTTTTACAGAATTCGCGGAAAGCATTACAATCGAATTGCTTTCCATGGTCGACATTTAAGATGCGTGGGATTCCGAATCGACAGATGATGTCTTTCCATACCATCGCCTCGACCTTCTTTTCTGTGATCGTAGCTAAGGGCTCTGCTTCGATCCATTTTGTAAAGTAATCGGTAGCCACTAGCAGGAACTTTCTTTGGCCCGTGGCTAAGGGGAAAGGTCCAAGGATGTCCAATCCCCATTGTGCAAAAAGAATTGGCTGTACTGTGCCCTGAGAGGGAGTCACTGGGGCTGTTGTGATAGGCGCAAACCTCTGACATTTGTCACATCTGCGGGTTTGGTCCATCGCATCTTTCTTCAACGTTGGTCAGTAAAATCCCGATCGCAGTACTTTAGCAGCGAGGGCTCTTGCTCCTAAGTGTTCGTCGTAAATTCCTTCATGCACTTCGGCTAGGGCGTAACTTGCTTGTTCCGGTCCCAAACATTTTAATAAGGGTGACGAATATCCCCTTTTGTACAGTTCTCCATTGATGAGTGTGAACTTCGCCCCTTGTACTTTCAAGCGACGAGCCTCGTCCTTATCGTGTCACTTCGGGTCTGGAAGAGTCCGACTGATAAGCACCCCTTCCAGCACCTCCCATTCCGGGACTTGAGATTTCAAGACCTTCTCGTGGGTCTGGACCTCTCTGTCTCCTTCGCTCCCCAGCCCTACACTCTCTTAAATCATGTTCCAACTCCACGGGAGATGAGCTGCGGCATGTGGGGGAACTCTGCCGCTTATCAGCTAGAGGAGAAGTCTGCCGCCTGCCGGGCAGAGGAGAACTCTGCCGCCTATCAACGGCAGGAGAGCACCGTCGCATATGTGTTGCGGGATAACTCTGCCGCATGTAGTCCTTGGGAGGGCTTTGCAGCACGGGTTCCGCAAGAGAACACTGTCGCCTGAAGTCTGCGGGTGAGTTCTGTCGCCGATGTGCTGCGGGTGAGCGCTGCCGCACATTTGGCGAACTCTGCCGCCTATCTGCCAGAGGGGAACACTGCCGCCGTTGAGCCGCGGGTGAGCTCCGTGGTCTATCTTCTGGGTGAGACCTCTGCCGCGAGAGGTCTGCAGGTGAGCTCTGCCGCACAGGTGCTGTGGGCGAACTCAGTCTCGCTGGATCTGCAGTGGCATTATTTTGTGTTCCTGCCTCTTGTCCAGCATTTACCAGGGTCGAGGGCTGACCTCTCTCGTCGGTCTGTCTAGGCGTGCTTTCCCCCACTAACTGCTGCACTTCATGGGGCAAGCTGAATTGGGGGAGAGCCTCTCTGAAGAAGCTCACCATAGCCTTTAATGCTGTCGTAGTCTCTTCATTCTTGAGTTTCAGGGTTTCAAATTCTTCTAGAGAAACCAAGGTTTCTCTGTCACCCCTTTCACTACGTCTTCGTCTCTGCTCTGGTCTGACAGGGGGACTCACAGAATTCTGCCCTCCTGTCAACTCTGCTGTAGAGCGTGTTTTCACCATTTTGATAGAGAACCTGACTTTTTGTCAGACTTCCCACAGACGGCGTCAATTGATGTTGTCTCAATGCCCAGCAATAGGAATTTACCTTCCACGTATTCTGATTGCACTAACGACAAAAATGTGACGTCCGTGCGATTTGTTCCACGTGTTCTTCGTATAATCTGCAAAAACAATAGGAATCAGAGGGGGCAGGGATTTGTCCCTGCACGCGCACTCCGATGATTAAGTAAGTAATCGGGAGTTGTGTAAGTAAGGGGAAGAGAATGTGTTTCTTAATTCAAAGAGTTAAAGTATTTTTCCCTGATTTTTGTTCTTTGGTTTCTCCTCTTTTTCTGAGAGCTCCTCGGCATATTTATAGGTTTCTTCAAGTCGGTTCGAGCTGAGGCCCAGGCGCGTGTCTGGGCTGCGACAGAGTCATAGAGCACTCTGTCGCGCTTCGGGTCAAGCTGCTTGCGGGGGAGTCGACAGGCGGCAGAGTGCTCATGGACCTCTGCCGCAGACTATGCGAAAGACCTCTGTTGCAGGTGTGCGGGAGACCTCTACCGCAGGCTGTGCGGGAGACCTCTACAGTGGGGGCAATGCGGAAGACCTCTGCTGCAGGTGTGCGGGAGACCTCTACCTCAGGCTGTGCGGGAGACCTCTACCGCAGGCTGTGCGGGAGACCTCTACAGTGGGGGCAATGCGGAAGACCTCTACCGCAGGCTGTGCGGGAGACCTTTGTTGCGAGGGCAATTCGGGAGACCTATGTCGCAATAGAGGCGATGGAGTCTGTCGGGCCTACTGTGCGGCACTCATCCCAGGCGACAGAGTGCCTATCGCCCCGAACACTCTGTCGTTCAACAAGCAACTGTGTCGCGTAGGAACTCTGTCGCGAAATCAGCCACGTGGCTTGTCTTCGTTCTAACACGTGGCAGTCAATGTTTGGCGGATAGTTATACACGTGGATTCTGGTGACACGACCACCATCACTTCGAACCGATGAAATCCAATTCTAAGGGCTTTTCGATTGAACTAGCGTGATCCGTTTGGACACACCAATTCGGCATGATGGGAGCAATCCCACCATGCTCCAGGGTCAATCACCACTAGACCCAATAGGGTTCAGTAGAGGCCGGTGCAAATTATTTTTTTTTACCCTCAATTTTTTTAATATTAGATTGAAAATAACAAATACATAAATAATTAATTTTATTATCAAATTAATTATAAGTATATGAAAAAAAAAACCTTTTTATAGTTAGTAATCTATTAAAATAAATAATTATATAAATAATAAAGTAAATACATATTATTATTTTTATTTTGATATTTATAATCTATTATTATTTTAAATAAAGTTACAATATTTATTAACAAAAATATTATTAGATATAAAATAATTTGAGTATATTTGAATGCCATATAAATAAAATAAATTTCATAATATACAAATTTTAAAATAATATTTTTAATAATCATTTTTCACTACATTTGATCTTAGTGCTATTGTTGTTGTTGTTACCTGAAACAGTGGTGTTGAATTGCTGACCTCTTCGCCTTGATTTTTATGCCACGTGCCACTGAATATTCTTTAAGAAAAAGAATGATCAGAGGGACGCAGGGGTCTTTCCCTGCGTAAGCATTCCGATGCTTAAGTCAGACCGAGAATTTGGCAGAGTTTCTGTCCAACAAAAAATAGAGCCCCCTCGCGTATCATACCTGTCCCATTTTTATAAGGGTTGTTTCCAGCTTTAATTACGTATTTATCCAATAATAAAATTTTGCAGAATAAAATATATTTCAGAGTCCAAATGTCTAAAAACCCCAATATCAAATTATAATGATGTGAGCGTGCCACGCAGACATGATGTGAGAGGCTCGGAAGATTTTTCCATTAGCTCCACGTGGCGCACTCTTCTTGCGCCACGTGGCGCTAAGATACAAGAGGCGTTAGGCCTCTTTGGTGGGAGAGTAGTCTCCCGCCAACATGCGGGAGGGTAGTCTCCCGCATGTCTCCTCTGCGTGCCACGTGGCGCGCTTAAAACCTGTGCGGGAGACTCTCCCGCCACTGTGCGAGAGAGTATCTCCCATGCCACGTAGCGCGCTTTGCACGCGCCATGTGGCATCCTTTATTAATTTTTTTTATTTTTTTATTATTTTTTTATACACAACAATTGCTCCTCACTCTTACGTTGGGTATAACCTTACGGAAGAGTACATATATTCTCTTCGTAGTCTCTCATCAAATCATTATGTCAAACTTTGAAGTTAGATTTTCGAGTCGAACCCTCATGCCAAATTCTTAAGCTTTGCTTGAGTGCGTAGCTTACCTTGCGTATTTTTCGCTTCAAGCCCTTGAATAATTCTTTGTGGCTTATCTCGTGCATTTTTCGCTTCAAGCCCTTGAACAATTCTTTCTTCTTGGCTTACATCATGCACTTTTCGCTTCAAGCCTTTGTTTTGGGTGCTTAGCTTACATCGCGCACTTTTCGCTTTAAGCTCTCGCACTTTTTTCTTCTTGGCTTACATCGCGCACTTTTCGCTTCAAGCCTTTGTTTTGGGTGCTTAGCTTACATCGCGCACTTTTCGCTTAAAGCTCTCACACTTTGTCTTCGTGGCTTACATCGCGCATTTTTCGCTTCAAGCCCTTGATTGAGTGCTTAGCTTATATCGCGCACTTTTCGCTTCAAGCTCTCGCACTTTGTCTTCGTGGCTTACATCGCGCACTTTTCGCTTCAAGCCCTTGATTGAGTGCTTAGCTTACATCGCGCACTTTTCGCTTCAAGCCCTCGCACTTTTTTCTTTTTGGCTTACGTCGCGCATTTTTGGCTTCAAGCCCTTGATTGAGTGCTTAGCTTACATCGCGCACTTTTCGCTTCAAGCTCTCGCACTTTTTCCTTCTTGGCTTACATCGCGCACTTTTCGCTTCAAGCTCTCGCACTTTTTCCTTCTTGGCTTACATCGCGCACTTTTCGCTTCAAGCCTTTGTTTTGGGTGCTTAGCTTACATCGCGCACTTTTCGCTTCAAGCCCTTGAATAATTCTTTGTGACTTACCTCGCGCATTTTTCGCTTCAAGCCCTTGAACAATTTTTTCTTCTTGGCTTACATCGCGCACTTTTCGCTTCAAGCCTTTGTTTTGGGTGCTTAGCTTACATCGCGCACTTTTCGCTTCAAGCTCTCGCACTTTTTTCTTCTTAGCTTACGTAGCACACTTTTCGCTTCAGCCCTTGATTGAGTGCTTAGTTTACATCGCGCACTTTTCGCTTCAAGCTCTCAGACTTTTTTCTTCTTGGCTTACATCGTGCACTTTTCGCTTCCAGCCTTTGTTTTGGGTGCTTAGCTTACATCGCGCACTTTTCGCTTGAAGCCTTTGTTTTGGGTGCTTAGCTTACATCGCGTACTTTTCGTTTCAAGCTCTCGCACATTATCTTCGTGGCTTACATTGCGCATTTTTTGCTTCAAGCCTTTTTATTTTTAGTCATCTGTCAATAATCAAAATTCTCAATGAGAAATATCAATATGGAATATATCAAAATTAAGTCCCTGAACATGGTTCAATAACATAAATAAAAAACAAAAAATAACATCGAGAAATTAAAATTCTATTGCCAAAATGGTATTGAGTGGCTAGCATTCCACGTCTTTCGTTATCCCATTGTCTTACGAACTTTTCATCTTCCTTCCAGGCATTGGTGATGGCTTAGGCACCCTAATGATGGTAAGGGTTTCTTTTTTTTTTTTTTGAACTTCCTTGCCTATTGTTGATGCGATATTACATGTTCTTGCTTTTCTTTGATCTCCTTGAACTTGCCCCACACCTCCGGGAGTCGGGAACTTCATCAATAGGTAACATGGGGAGAGTACGGCTCTCATATCACTCAATAATGACCGTCTGAGAATAACATTGTAAGCTGAAGACGTTGATTTGACCACCATGAACAAGACCTATCTTATAACACTCTTAGGATCTTCACCCAAAGTAACAGGTAGTTCAATTGACCCTACCACCTTTACTTTCTCTCCTGTGAAGCCAAACAATGGAGTAGTTACGTGTTTTAGTCTGTCTTCACTCAAATTCATTTTTTTGAAACAATCCCAATAGATAAGGTTTGCTGAGCTTCCGTTATCTACTAGAATTCGGCCTATCGGGTGTTTAGCCACAACTGCTGATATGACCATAGGATCATCATGTGGAATAATAACATCTCCCTGATCTGCCGGTGTGAAAGTAATCGTTTCTTCGTCTTCAGCTATTTTCATCATAGAATGGACCTGGTACGCTTGTCTAGCATAAGCCTTCTGTGAAGCAGATGAGCTACCAGTTGTGTATTCTCCACCAGAAATGACATGAATGGCTGCTCCTGTTAGTTCATTGTCTATCTGTCGGTTCCTACGCTCTCCCCTTCTTGCCTCATTTCCTCATTCTTCGTTTCTCCTCATATTTTCTCTATCATTGTTGCATCTATCACGTGGTCTATTATCTCCTCTGCCATGAACGGGGTATCGAATCCTTTCATTCCTCCATACATAACGGTCTAGCTTTTCTTCTCTAGCCAATTTTTCAAGTTGGTTCATCAGTTCCCGACATCTCTCGGTTGTATGACCAAAGGCAGAATGAAAACTACAGTAGGACCTATGATCTTGTCCTAAGTTTCCTTCACCTCTCATGGGGAATTGAAGCATCCGAGTTCTTTTTATCGCTGCTAAAATTGAAGCACGTGGTTCAATAAATTGTGTGTAATTATCATACTTCAATTTTGAGGCTTTGTCTGATCTTTCAGCATTTTTATAATCGGGCTCTCTTTCCCGTTTCCTTCCTTCTTTCATATCCCGAGTTGGTATCATTTTCATCACTTCCTCTTGAGCAATATATTTATTTGCTCTAGAGAATAAGTCCGAGATGGTCGTTGGCTGATCCAAAGATAATGATTTTTGGAGCCTTTTAGATGTGGTCCCCTGTAGCATGGCTGTTACCGGTACCCCAACTTGTAGATCACGTATCTCAAGAGTAGCATCACGAAATCGATCGACATAACTTTTTAGTGATTCTTTATTCCCTTATCTTAGGGTGAGCAGATAAGTGGCATCCTTCCTTTTTTGGCTATTTATAGCAAAGGCTTTCAGAAATTCACTCCTCAGCTGATTGAAAGACAAGATAGACTCTTCCGATAGATTGTTGAACCATTTCAGTGCATAACCAGTTAAGGTCAAGGAGAATGCCCTACACATAACCTCATCTTCCCATTCATGTAGTAGCATTAACGACTCGTAATTTTCAACATGGTCAAAAGAGTCAATTTTTTCGGCATATGTTGTTATCTGTGGCATCTTAAACTTTGGGGGCAGCGATTTTTCCATTATCGCAGTACTGAACGGGACTTTTCTTGTGAGATCTGAGGATTTCAGACATATTTTAATTATGTAATATGAACTTGAAGTATAATTTATTGAGCTAAGTGAATTGGAGTATGATAATTGGAGATTTATATGTTAAGTGTTTAAAATAAGTATGAAGTTATGAGGACAGATCGATCTGGGAGAAGGAGAGATCGATCTGATGAGTTAAAAATGACAAGGAATGAGGAATTTAAGGAGCAGATCGATCTCCAATGGAAGTGGATCGATCTCCTTATGATTCTGTCTAAGAGAAGATCGATCTCATGAGGAAGAGATCGATCTCCAAATGTTTCTGTTTGGGAGAAGATCGATCTTAAAGAGATCGATCTCACCCCTCGACAGATCGATCTCCTAGGCATAAATTACCCCAAATCGTCTCCAAATTCAAATGCAGATCGATCTCATCAAGAGCCAGATCGATCTCCTACCCTCAGTCTATATAAGGAATCCCTACTTTCTCCTGCAATTTCACTTTCTCTCTCTTTCAACCCCCATTTTCACCGAACCCTAGCTTTCCCACTCATCCAAAGCACTCATTTCCATCCAAATCAGAAGTTGTGGCGAGAAAGAAAGTCGTTCCTCACCCAAGGGAGAACAACATACTTGGAAATCGAAAGACGGATCGAATCGAGGCAAGAGATAAGCTCTCCACAAGTTTTGGGTAATTTCTAAACCTCGATCCTTATATTTGAGATGATTTTGGTGATAATGGTTGTTGGCATTGTGTTGAAATAGCTGAAAAATGATTAGGGATTGATGAAATTACAATGTAGTTGGAGTGATGATGATATTTAGCAACTTTGGTAAATTTAGGAATTTTGAGCTATAAATGGAGATTTAGACAATGTGGTGTATTAGCATAGATTTGTGGCATAGGAAATATAGAATGTTGAGGTGTTGGGAGCGAGATTGTGGTTTGTGATGGAGTTATGAGAATTGAGAAATTTGAGAAGTTATGAGCAATTATACTCGATTTTGAGAATTGAGGTTAATGTGATAATGAGTATTGATGTTTTAACATCGTTTGGACAGCTCGGGAGTTCCAGAGTGGAATGCGAGGCTAGTCCGTGATACGGGGGAAACGATTGCACTATATGAGGTGCAAAGAGGTAAGGGAAAACTAAACCATTTGTGTATGTGTTTTGATGAATTGTTGTAGCATGAACCATGATTTGAGAATACAAGCATGTTTGGTGTTGTGTTGTGATATAATTGCACACTGTTTTTATAGCCGGTTGGAGCCCATTATTTTATGAGTTTATAAGCTGAGTGTGAAATTGCTTTATAAACCTTTGAGTTTGCGTGAAAAGTAAATTGGGCTCTACGTTAAGGCGATATTGAGATTTGAGAAAATGTGTGCGTATTTTGCAGGTTGGAACTCGGTTTTAATATGTTTTGTGTTGAGTACACAAATGTTTTAAATGAGTTTTTTTGAGGGAAAACCATTATGAGTTCTACGTGAAGGCATAACGTTTTATAAGATAATGGCTAATGATTGAGACTTAGGCGTGTCATGTTGAATACACATCGGGCCTTGCTCTGGTAGCATGTAAGACCGATATAGTGGGACGCCTGGGAACCGACCCAGGGACCACAATCCTTGTTCTGGTAACATGTAAGTCCGATTATTCCTCCGCTTTGGTAGCGTTGGGAGGCCTTGCTCTGGTAGTATGTAAGTCCGATATTCCTTCGTTTTGGTAACGAGAGGTGCCTCCGTTTTGGTAACGAGAGATGCCTCCGTTTTGGTAATGTGAGATGACCCCCGTTCTGGTAACACTGGTTGGCCTTGCTTTGGTAGCATGTAAGACCGAGAGAGTGGGCCGTCTGGGAACCGACCCAGGGACCACGTGATAGTGTGCATGAGGCCGGGCCTTGCTCTGGTAGCATGTAAGGCCGGGCCTTGTTCTGGTAACATATAAGGCCAATATACCATGCATACGACCATATTGTCGACGTTCCCTCTATACGAGGATGCCTGGGATGCGCACCCAGAGGAGATTACATATTTGATGTGCCATGACGAGTTTTAATTGAGTTTTATTGCCTAGTCTCGTTTTACACATGAGTTGTGTTTTGTGACCTTGTCACGTGCTATTTACTGAGGTGATTTTATCACATATTTTGAGAATAGCCATTATCGCATATATTTACACATGCTTGTGAGTGCTCGATATTGAGCCTTTTTATCTTCATGTTTTCATATGATTTATGAGTTAAGAGATGATGATGTTTTGAGAACTTTCATGCTACGATTTCAAATGAGCTTCATAAACAAATACATATTTGTGATGTGTGATATGGTTTATAGAATTGAGTTCCCTTACCGCCCTTACTGAGCGATTTAGAAGCTCACCCTGTTTTCTCTTCTCCCAGATCGCTTCAAGTGAAGTGAGTTCCCTGCGGCGTACGGGTTAGAGGCTAGTGGAGGACTTGAGCTCCAGTCCGTATTTTGTGTATTGAGGTAGATATTTAATATTCATGTACCCAGACTAGAGTTATATTTACAGACACTTATTGTACAATGATGTACGGGATGTATTAGGATTAATTAACTTGGAATTGAGTAATGTATATGATACAATATATACTATATTATGATGAGATCCTGAGGCATGATAATTATGATGATGTATGACACTGCACAGGAATGCACCCTTAATTGTGAATTAATGAGTAAAAAGTTTTAAATTAGCCCTATTTTTCGCGCTTCCGGGGCGTCACAGAGTTTTCTTGGTATCAGAGCTTAGGGTGTTTAGTACTGTCAGTGTCGGTTAAGTGAAATAGAATACATCCCAAGTGTCAGTAATAGTCTGGTCATGAACTGAATCTGAGGATTGAGATTTCAATCAATTTTGATAGTACGCGCATGAGACGAGTTGAGATAGAGAATGAGTAAACGACGAGGTCGTTCGAGGAGGCAGGCAGAGTCCCCTTCGCCACCTGTCCCACAACCAGAGAGTCCTAACTCTCGATTTAATCGGATTGAGACCGATGTGAGGTAAGATTTTGAGCAGATGGCAGCGTTATTCGCACAACACTTTGGGGTTAATGCCTCGGGTACTACTCCTACACCACCACGAGGACCTCCCATACCCCCAATGCCTCTCGTCACTCAGCCTGATGACAGGAGTATGGTCTGACTGAAGGACTTTTTGAAAATGAATCCACTGCATTTAGGAGAAAGAAGGATCCTATAGAGGCTGAGGAGTGGTTGACAGAGTTGAGAGTTATATTCGACTATCTGGGGTGCACCGATGCTGAGAGGGTCAGTATGAGTGCCTATATGTTGAAAGGGAGAGCTCGAGATTGGTGGGGTACTACCCAGGGTATTTTGATGTCCCACCAGGATGTGATTGATTGGGAAGAGTTTTAGACAGCCTTTAGAGCCCAATATGTACCACGAGCTGCCCAGAGAAGGAGGCAAGCAGAGTTTTTGAGTTTGGTACAGGGTGACATGTCTGTATATGATTACGAGAGCCGATTTACCGCTCTGCTGAGATATGATCTAGAGACTTTCAAGAATGAAGAGCTCCGCACAGAGAGATTTGTGTATGGATTGAAGCCCATCATCAGAGATCGATTGATTGGGTTGTGTATTACTGAGTTTAGAGATGCTCTGAGACAAGCACAAGAGATTGAGAGGGGAATTGAAATTGTACAGTCCCAGAATGAGTTTGGAGCAGTGATTAGGGACAAATGTAAGATACCAGCGATGTCTCAAGCAGATGTTTGGAGAGGTTCCTTCAGGAGAGGAAGGATTGAGGTACAGAAGGGCAGATTGGAGAGACCCAGAGCTTATCCTATTATCAAGGAGACCCCTCGATATGGCAGGCCGGAGATAAGGGTTTGTAGAGACTGTGGCCGATTGCATGAGGGAAGTTGTACTGGGTCGATCCGTGGATGTTTTAGATGTGGTGACATGGATCACAGAGTGAAGGACTGTCCTCAACCTCAGATACCACATGCTCCGGAGCCTACTAGACAGCAGCCTCAGAGAGTGAATCCCCAGAGACGGGCCACTGCTGCAGAGAAAGGGAAGAAACCTGTGGCATAGGGACGTGTGTTTGCCCTGGATAAGGAAATTGCGGACACTTCAGCAGAAACTATAAGAGGTACACTTTCTGTCTGTAATCATAAGGCTCATGTATTGATAGATCCAGGATCCACACATTCGTTCATTTCAGAGCATTTTGCATGTAGTTTAAATTTGAAGTTTGAACCTCTAGAGTATGTACTACATGTAAATACCCCTATGCGTGAATCTCAGAGAACTGAGTTAATTTGTAAAGGATGTGAAATAGAGGTGGGAGATAGAGTGATGTTAGCAGATCTAATCATGTTGAATATACATGGGTTTGATGTAATTCTGGGAATGGATTGGTTGGCAACCAATCGAGTGAGTTTAGACTGCTACACTAAGATTGTAACTTTCTCCCTACCTGAAACTTACAGTGTACGGTTCAGATATTGAGGAAATGAATATGTGAAATTCTAGTAAGTAATTTGAGAATTTTAATATTATTTTAGAGAATATTAAATATGATTGTTCATGTGAAGGTTACGAAACACTCATCTCAGACGATGAGCGGGAACATCCGAGGATTGAGGATATACTTGTGGTGTGTGAATTCCCGGATGTTTTCCCAGATGAGCTGCCAGGTTTGCCACCAGAGAGAGAGCTGGAGTTTACCATTGATTTAGTACCAGATACTCAGCCGATCTCTAAACCTCCCTATAGGATGGCATTAATGAAACTTGAGGAATTGAAGAAACAACTACATGAGTTATTGGATCAAGGGTTCATTAGGCCCAGTGTTTCACCGTGGGGAGCACCGATTTTATTTGTCAAGAAGAAGGATGGTAGTCTCAAATTATGTGTAGACTACCGGCTGTTGAATAAAGCCACGGTGAAGAATAAATACCCACTGCCTAGGATTGATGATCTACTTGATCAACTAAGAGGGGCCTCAGTCTTTTCTAAGATTGATTTGAGATCGGGCTATCACCAATTGAGGATCAAGGAAGAAGATATTCCCAAGACGGTCTTCAGGACAAGGTATGGCCATTATGAATTTTTAGTGATGTCCTTTGGATTGACGAACGCTCCTGCTGCATTTATGAGGTTGATGAACGAAGAGTTCAGAGACTATCTGGATAAATTTATAATAGTCTTTATTGATGATATCCTGGTATACTCTCGGTCGTATGAGGAGCATGCACAACATTTGTGGTTAGTACTTCAGATACTCCAAGATAAGCAATTATATGGAAAGCTTAGTAAGTGTGAGTTTTGGCTGAACCGGATAGCTTTCCTTGGTCATATAGTCTCAGAGGAAGGAGTATCAGTGGATCCAAGTAAAGTAGCAGCTGTGCTTAGTTGGGAGAGACCGAGGACAGTTACTGAAGTGCGAAGCTTCCTTAGTTTGACAGGGTATTACAGAAGATTTGTAGAAGGATTTTCAAGGATTGCCGCTCCTTTGACTAAACTCAAGCGTAAGGAGACTCCGTTCATATGGACTGATCAATGTGAGCTCAGTTTTCAGGAGTTAAAAAGGAGATTGATAGCGGCACCTGTGTTAACTATTCCTGAGGGATCAGGAGGATTTTCGGTGTATAGTGATGCATCTCATCAAGGATTGGGGTGTGTGCTTATGCAGCACGGAAGAGTGGTCGCATATGGATCGCGACAGTTGAAAGACCATGAGCGGAATTACCCCACGCATGATTTGGAGTTAGCTGCTGTGGTATTTGCTTTGAAGATCTGGCGACACTACTTATATGGGGAAAGATTCCAGATCTTCACTGATCACAAGAGTTTAAGATATCTCTTTGATCAGAAAGAGTTAAACATGAGACAAAGGAGATGGATGGAACTCCTTAAGGATTATGACTGTGAGATTCTATATCATCCGGGTAAGGCGAATGTAGTTGCTGATGCCCTGAGCAGGAAGAGTATGATATCTGCTATGATGATCAGGGAATGGGATTTATTAGAGCAATTCGTCGAACTTCGGATCAGAGTTAAAGAGGTAGAGACTGAATTTTTGGCTAGCTTGCGGATAGAGCCCAGCATCATGGATCAGATTAGAACTGGGCAGCGCAGTGATCAGAGGTTGATAGATATGGTTAGCCAGGCTGAACAGAGTTCGCAGTCGGATCTCATAGTCAGTGAGTATGGATTGTTGAGATTCAGAGGACGGATTTGTGTACCGAACGATGATACCCTAAAGAGACTGATACTGAGGGAATCTCACTACTCGCGATACACCATGCATCCAGGGAGTACTAAGATGTACCGAGATTTGAGAAAGGTGTATTGGTGGAGTGGTATGAAGCGAGACGTGGCAGAGTATGTGGCCAGGTGTTTAGTATGCCAGCAAGTGAAAGCTGAGCATCGAAAGCCTGGAGGACTACTACAGCCCTTACCTGTACCTACATGAAAATGGGAGCATGTCACCATGGATTTTATTATGGGTTTACCGAGGACCCGAAGAGGTTGTGATGCGATATGGGTCATTGTGGATAGATTGACCAAGAGTGCCCACTTCCTTGCCATCAAGAGCACAGATACTGTGGATGCCTTAGCTGAGCTGTATGTCAGCGAGATAGCTAGATTACATGGGGCTCCAGTGAGTATTACTTCTGATAGAGATTCCCGGTTTACTTCCAGATTTTGGACCCAGTTTCAGGAGTCTATGGAATCTCGATTGAGTTTTAGTACCGCCTATCATCCTCAGACAGATGGTCAGTCAGAGAGGACTATTCAGACCCTGGAGGATATGTTGAGGGCGTGTACGATGGATTTTAAGGGATCATGGGATGATCACCTGCCCCTAGCAGAGTTTGCGTACAATAACAGCTATCATGCAAGTATTGGAATGGCACCCTTTGAGGCTCTATATGGTAGGAGGTGTAGATCCCTTGTAGCTTAGGAAGAAGTCGGTGACAGAAAGATAAATGCTCCCGAGCTTGTTGAGCAAGCTGTACAGAGTGTGAAACTCATATGTGAGAGGCTACGGGCTGCACGGGGTAGACAAAAAAGCTAAGCGGATGTGCGTAGACGGCCACTCGAGTTTGATGTTGGTGATGCAGTATTTTTGAAAGTATCACCGAGTAAGGGTATCGTGCGATTTGAGAAGAAAGGAAAATTGAGTCCTCGATACAAAGGACCATTTGAGATTCTTGAGAGAGTGGGAGAGGTAGCCTACAGATTGGCATTACCCCTACAGATGTCCAGAATACACAACGTCTTTCATGTGTCTATGTTGAGGAAGTACCACTCGGACCCTTCTCATGTTATAGAGTATGACGAGATGGACATACAGGAGGACATGAGCTACACTGAGGAACCCGTCCGGATTCTTGATAGGAATGAGAAGGTACTGAGAACCAAGAGCATCCCATTAGTGAAAGTTTTGTGGAAACATCACTCAAGGGAAGAGGCAACGTGGGAACTAGAGAACCTCATGAAGGAGAAATACCCCAATCTCTTTGACTAGTTGAGTTGAATTTGGAGGACCAAATTCTTTTAAGGTGGGGAGGATGTGAGATCTGAGGATTTCAGACATATTTTAATTATGTAATATGAACTTGAAGTATAATTTATTGAGCTAAGTGAATTGGGGAATGATAATTGGATATTTATATGTTAAGTGTTTAAAATAAGTATGAAGTTATGAGGACAGATCGATCTGGGAGAAGGAGAGATCGATCTGGTGAGTTAAAAATGACAAGGAAGGAGAAATTTAAGGAGCATATCGATCTCCAATGGAAGAGGATCGATCTCCTTATGATTCTGTTTGAGAGAAGATCGATCTCATGAGGAAGAGATCGATCTCCAAATGTTTCTGTTTGGGAGAAGATCGATCTCCTCAAGGAGCAGATCGATCTCATAAAGCCATAAAGAGATCGATCTCACCCCTCGACAGATCGATCTCCTAGGCATAAATTGCCCCAAATCGTCCCCAAATTCAAATGCAGATCGATCTCATCAAGAGCCAGATCGATCTCCTACCCTCAGTCTATATAAGGAATCCCTACTTTCTCCTGCAATTTCACTTTCTCTCTCTTCCAACCCCCATTTTCACCGAACCCTAGCTTTCCCACTCATCCAAAGCACTCATTTCCGTCTAAATCAGAAGTTGTGGCAAGAAAGAAAGTTGTTCCTCACCCAAGGGAGAACAACATACTTGAAAATCGAAAGACGGATCGAATCGAGGCAAGAGATAAGTTCTCCACAAGTTTTTGGTAATTTCTAAACCTCGATCCTTATATTTGAGATGATTTTGGTGATAATGGTTGTTGGCATTGTGTTGAAATAACTGAAAAATGATTAGGGATTGATGAAATTACAATGTAGTTGGAGTGATGATGATATTTAGCAACTTTAGTAAATTTAGGAATTTTGAGCTATAAATGGAGATTTAGACAATGTGGTGTATTAGCATAGATTTGTGGCATAGGAAATATAGAATGTTGAGGTGTTGGGAGCGAGATTGTGGTTTGTGATGGAGTTATGAGAATTGAGAAATTTGAGTAGTTATGAGCAATTATACTCGATTTTGACAATTGAGGTTAATGTGATAATGAGTATTGATGTTTTAACATCGTTTGGACAGCTCGGGAGTTCCAGAGTGGAATGCGAGGCTAGTCCGTGATACGGGGGAAACGATTGCACTATATGAGGTGCAAAGAGGTAAAGGAAAACTAAACCATTTGTGTATGTGTTTTGATGAATTGTTGTAGCATGAACCATGATTTGAGAATACAAACATGTTTGGTGTTGTGTTGTGATATAATTGCACACGGTTTTTATAGCCGGTTGGAGCCCATTATTTTATGAGTTTATAAGCTGAGTGTGAAATTGCTTTATAAACCTTTGAGTTTGCGTGAAAAGTAAATTGGGCTCTACGTTAAGGCGATATTGAGATTTGAGAAAATGTGTGCGTATTTTACAGGTTGGAACTCGGTTTTAATATGTTTTGTGTTGAGTACACAAATGTTTTAAATGAGTTTTTTTGAGGGAAAACCATTATGAGTTCTACGTGAAGGCATAACGTTTTATAAGATAATGGCTAATGATTGAGACTTAGACGTATCATGTTGAATACACATCGGGCCTTGCTCTGGTAGCATGTAAGACCGATATAGTGGGATGCCTGGGAACCGACCCAGGGACCACAAGCCTTGTTCTGGTAACATGTAAGTCCGATTATTCCTCGTCTTTGGTAGCGTTGGGAGGCCTTGCTCTGGTAGCATGTAAGTCCGATATTCCTCCGTTTTGGTAACGAGAGATGCCTCCGTTTTGGTAACGTGAGATGACCCCCGTTCTGGTAACGCTGGGTGGCCTTGCTTTGGTAACATGTAAGACCGAGAGAGTGGGCCGCCTGGGAACCGACCCAGGGACCACGTGATAGTGTGCATGAGGCGAGGCATTGCTCTGGTAGCATGTAAGGCCGGGCCTTGTTCTGGTAACATATAAGGCCAATATACCATGCATACGACCATATTGTCGACATTCCCTCTATACGAGGATGCCTGGGATGCGCACCCAGAGGAGATTACATATTTGATGTGTCATGACGAGTTTTAATTGAGTTTTATTGCCTAGTCTCGTTTTACACATGAGTTGTGTTTTGTGACCTTGTCACGTGCTATTTACTGAGGTGATTTTATCACATATTTTGAGAATAGCCATTATCGCATATATTTACACATGCTTATGAGTGCTCGATATTGAGCCTTTTTATCTTCATGTTTTCACATGATTTATGAGTTAAGAGATGATGATGTTTTGAGAACTTTCATGCTACGATTTCAAATGAGCTTCATAAACAAATACATATTTGTGATGTGTGATATGGTTTATAGAACTGAGTTCCCTTACCCCCCTTACTGTGACGGCCAACCCCTGCCCGACCAACCCCTGCCCGGCCAACTCCTGCCAACGGCCATGGCAACCCTTCTTGGGCCCATCGACAACGTTGGTGGTCCAACAACGGGTGGTCCAACAACGGGTGGTCAAACAACGCCAACAAGTCCAACGTATTGTCCGCTTTGGGCTGAGGCCCGCACGGCTTTGTTCCATTCAGGGAAATTCCCCTCAGAACGCGTCCTCAGTGGTTCGAACTCGGGTAAACACCCTTGTTCTTGCCACTGATGATGCCAATGAGCCAGCGCGTTTTTATGTGAGAACCCTGCTGCCCGCCCCTCACCAGGTCACAGGCTTACGGCGAACTCATCACAAACCCGTATTGTCCTCTCTGGGCCCACTGGCCCTCAAGGTTTTGCTCCACTGGGGGGGCAAGCCCATCTCCCAGGAGACGCGTCCCGGAAGGCTCGAACTCGGGTCAACACCCTTGTTCTTGCACTTCCTAACGCCATTGAGCCAGTCGCCGTAAGCCTGTGACCTGGTGAGGGGCGGGCAGCAGGGTTCTCACACTCACTGAGCGATTTGGAAGCTCACCCTGTTTTCTCTTCCCCCAGATCGCTTCAAGTGAGTTCCCTACAGTGTACGGGTTAGAGGCTAGTGGAGGACTTGAGCTCCAGGCCGTATTTTGTGTATTGAGGTAGATATTTAATATTCATGTACCCAGACTAGAGTTATATTTCAGACACTTATTGTACAATGATGTACGGGATGTATTAGGATTAATTAACTTGGAATTGAGTAATGTATATGATACAATATATACTATATTATGATGAGATCCTGAGGCATGATAATTATGATGATGTATGACACTGCACAGGAATGCACCCTTAATTGTGAATTAATGAGTAAAAAGTTTTAAATTAGCCCTATTTTTCGCGCTTCCGGGGCGTCACATTTCTTCTCTGGTTTTCTTCAGGAGAGACTAACTTCTTCCTCTCCAGAATCCTTTCAGTGATTTTCTCAACGCTTTTTGAGCCTCAGGTCGAGTGTGCTTCCCTTTCTTCGGCACTAGAAGAGTCTGAGTAGGAAGAAGCCATTCTTCCTCTGTTGCGGGGATCTTGCTCACGGTCTGCTCCCCGGCTAGGGATCTCTTCATCGTTCACAGTTTCCCTTCCTCTAGGAGCCTGCACTGTGTCCCTTCTTCGTGCACCCCCCATTCCGTAATTCGACCTTAGATCTTCTAAATATTCTTGGGAGTCATGACTATTCTGTCCAGTACTCTGTCTCTGTCGCTCCCCAGATCCGCGAACTTCGAAGTCAGGTCGTTCAAATTCTGCGGTAAAAGTCTGTCTCCTATACTCTGGGGCAGAGTTCATCCGCCTCAGACCTGCGGCAGGGTTTACCTCTCTCCATCTTGCAACATGGTGTTTCCTCAGACCTGCGGCAGGGTTCTCCCTCAGACCTGCAACAGGATTGTCCTCCAGTGTGGCGGCAGAGTTCGCCCTCAGAGGTGCGACAGGGTTATCCTCCAGACCTGCGGTAGAGTTCACCCTTAGAGTTGTGGCAGAGTTTTCCACCAGAGTTGCGGCAGAGTTCATCCCCAGACCTGCAGCAGTGTTCGCCCTCAGAGTCGCGATAGAGTTTATCCTCAGACTTGCTACAGTGTTCACCCTCAGAGTTGCGGCAGAGTTGTCCTCTGTAGCTGCAGCAGTGTTTTCCACCAGAGTTGCGGCAGAGTTCATCCCCAAACCTGCAGCAGTGTTCGTCCTCAGAGTTGCGGCAAAGTTTATCCTCAAACCTGCTACAGTGTTCACCCTCAGAGTTGCGGTAGACTTGTCTTTTGTAGCTGCGGCAGTGTTTTCCACCAGAGTTGTGCAGAGTTCATCCCCAGACCTGCGACAGTGTTCACCCTCAAAGTTGCGGCAGAGTTGTCCTCTGTAGCTGCGGCAGTGTTTTCCACCAGAGTTGCGGCAGAGTTCATCCTCAGACCTGTGGCAGTGTTCGCCCTCAGAGTTGCGGCAGAGTTTATCCTCAGACCTGCTGCAGTGTTCACCCTCAGAGTTGTGGCAGAGTTGTCATCTGTAGCTGCGGCAGTGTTTTTCACCAGAGTTACAGCAGAGTTCATCCCCAGACCTACGGCAGTGTTCGCCCTCAGAGTTGCGGCAGAGTTTATCCTCAGACATGCGGCAGTGTTCACCCTCAGAGTTGCGGCAGAGTTGTCCTTTGTAGCTGCGGTAGTGTTTTCCACCAGAGTTGCGACAGAGTTCATCCTCAGACCTGCGGCAGTGTTCATCAGCGCGACAGCAGTATTCCTCCCCCGCTCTTCTCGTCCCGCATCTGCCACCACAGAGGGTTGGCCTCTTTCGTAAGTCTGCCTCGGTACATTTTCCCCTACTATTTGCTGCACCTCCGGAGGCAAACTAAACTGTGGCAGTGTAACTTTGAAGAAATCAATCATCGCCTTCAACGTTGTAGTAGTCTGCTCATTTCGACGCTTCAAAGCCTCAAATTCGTCAAGAGAAACTGTGGCAACTCTACCGCCTTCTTCATTCTGCTCTTGTCCTCGCTCTGGTCTGGCAAGAGGATTCACAAAATGCTCTTCTCCCAGATTTGCTGCAGCTGTCGAACGTGTTTTCACCATTTTGATAGAGAATCTGACTTTTTGTTCTGATTCCCACAGACGGCGCCAATTGTTGTTACCTGAAACAGTGGTGTTGAATTGCTGACCTCTTCGCCTTGATTTTTATGCCACGTGCTACTGAATATTCTGTAAGAAAAAGAATGATCAGAGGGACGCAGGAATTTTTTCCTGCGTACGCACTCCGATGCTTAAGTCAGACCGAGAATTTGGCAAAGTTTCTGTCCAGCAAAAAATAGAGCCCCTGGCGTATCATACCTGTCCCCTTTTTATAAGGGTTGTTTCCAGCTTTAATTACGTATTTATCCAATAATAAAATATTTGCAGAATAAAATATATTTCAGGGTCCAAATGTCTAAAAATCCCAATATCAAATTATAGTGATGTGAGCGTGCCACACAGACATGATGTGAGAGGCTCGGAAGATTTTTTATTAGCGCCACGTGGCGCACTCTTCTTGCGTCACGTGGCACTAAGATACAAGAGGCGTTAGGCCTCTTTGGCGGGAGAGTAGTCTCTCGCCAACATGCGGAAGGGTAGTCTCCTGCATGTCTCCTCTGAGTGCCACGTGGCACGTTCCTCAAATGCCACGTGGCGCGCTTAAAACCTTTGCGGGAGACTCTCCCGCCACTGTGCGGGAGAGTATCTCCCATGCCACGTGGCGCGCTTTGCACGCGCCACGTGGCATCCTTTATTAATTTTTTTAATTTTTTATATACAACAGTTGTATTTGTATTTAAACAGATTTTTTATCATTACTTTTAATTTTCAATTACAATATTTTATCTCACTGTTACAATAATTAATCTTACTTTCGATATCATTTTCAATCTAATAAGATCAATGTAACCGTTCATGTCATCTAATACTACGCGATAACTATTAAAAACAACCCTTTACCAACATTGGCCGTTGAGAGTACCCACGATTTCCCTCTCAAAATCATGTGTCGGAAAAAGGAACCCTATTATTATTATTATTATTATTATTATTATTATTATTATTATTATTATTATTATTATTATTATTTGTTTGTTTCCATCCTAATCCTAAGGCCAGCTGGTGAACAACATTGAGGTTCATTTTGAATGATTCGGGCTTAGTCATTGTCGTTATGACATGATTAAAATTAATCCCACAAAGTTTTTTTTTTTTTGGTTACAGTCCCACAAAGTTGTTTAGCAGTGGCCAACCACCCTGGTAGAAGTTTCCTACAAATTACTATTCTAAATTCAGACAAACAAATAAGCAAGTTTAGGTTTGTAGCCACAACTTGTCCGAAGAGGTGTTTTAATTATTGATTATTTTAATTTTGATCTCAATCAATAAACATCATTAATTATAAGCATACAGCTAATTCAGAACTTTGAAATTGTTAGTCATAAACTAATCTAATTAAGGATCGAATACTCTTTTTTATGCAATTTACCTTTAAGTATTTTTGTTAATGATTTTCATGTATTCTAACTTGATTGCTCTTCTAATCCAATCCTTTTTTTATGCAATTTCCCTTTAGATAATTCTGTTAATGATTTTCATGTATTCTAACTGGATTGCTCTTCTAACCCAATCCTTTAACGTATAAGTGTAAGCATTGGATAAGCAAATTAAACAAGTTTCATGTTGTAATTTTTTTTATGAATTAAAAAAATATTATACTAGAAAAATGACGAATAAATATATCTTATGTAAAAACTTTAAATTACATCGTTCACAAAACAATAATGATTTTGAATTAAATAGAAGGAAGTAGAGTTTATGCCCAAAACTTTAGAAAACCAAAAGATTAAATTTACTTACAAATAATTCTTTTCACCAATTTACTGAACTATATCGAAATTTGATTAGATATTGGTTTTTAAATTTGATAAAATTAAGATTTCCTTTGATTGCTATATTGTTATTTGTTGTGCATAAAATAATAAATAATAAATAAATAAATAAATAAAAAGAAAAAAAAGGTGTCACGTGGCGCGTGTAAAGCACGCCACGTGGCACAAGAGATACTCTCTTGTCACTGTGCGGGAGAGTCTCCCGCCAACAGTTTTAAGTGCGCCATGTGGTGTTTGGAGAACACGCCACGTGGCGCGGAGAAGGGGCTTGCGAGAGACTACCCTCCCGCCAAAGAGGCCTAACGCATCTTGTATCTTAGCGCCACGTGGAGCAAAGAGAGTGCACCACATGGCGCTAATGGAAAAATCTTTCGAGAGAGTCTCCGCCCCTTTCGCCATGTCTGCGTGGCACGCCCAGATCACTATTATTTGATATTGGGGTTTTTAGACATTTTGACCCTTAAATATATTTTATTCTGTAAATATTTTATTATTGGATAAATATGCAATTAAAACTGGAATCAATCATTATAAAAAGGGGACAGGTATGATACATAGAAGGAGGTCTCTATTTGCTTTACAGAAACTCTGCCAAATTCTCTGTCTGACTTAAGCATCGGAGTGCTTATGCAGGGAAAAACCCCTGCGTCCCTTTGATCATTCTTTTTCTTGCAGAATCTTTATTAGCACGTGACACAAAAATGAAGGCGAAGACGTCAGCAATTCGACACCATTGTTTCAGGTAACAACAATTGGCGCCGTCTATGGGAATCAGAACAAAAAGTCAGATTCTTTATTAAAATGATGAGAACACGTTCGACAGCAGCAGCAAATTTGGGAGAAGAGAATTTTGTGAGTCCTCCTGCCAGACCAGGGAGAGGACAAGAGCATAATGGAGAAGGAGACAGAGTTGCCATAGTTTCTCTTGACGAATTTGAGGCTTTGAAGCGTCAAAATGAGCAGACTACTACGACGTTGAAGGCGATGATTGATTTCTTCAAAGTTGCACTGTCGCAGTTTAGTTTGCCTCCAAAAGTGCAGTAGATGGTAGGAGAGAATGTACCGAGGCAGACTTACGAAAGAGGCTAACCCTCTGTGGTGGCAAATGCGGGATAAAAAGAATGGGGGCAGAATACTACTGTCGCGCTGATGAACTCTGCCGCAACTCTGAAGGTGAACTCTGCCGCAGCTCTAAAGGGCTACCATGCCGCAGGTCTAAGATTGAACTCTGCCGCAGCTATAGAGGACAACTCTGTCGCAACTTTGAGGGTGAACACTGCCGCAGGTCTGAGGATGAACTCTGCCGCAACTCTGGTGGAAAACACTGCCGCAGCTATAGAATGCTACCTTGCCGCAGGTCTGAGATTGAACTCTGCAGCAGCTATAGAGGATAACTCTGCCGTAACTCTGAGGGTGAACACTATTGCAGGTCCGAGGATGAACTTTGCCGCAACTCTGGTGGAAAACACTGCCGCAGCTATAGAGGGCTACCCTGCCGTAGGTCTGAGATTGAACTCTGCTGCAGCTATAGAGGACAACTCTGCCGCATGAACTCTGCCGCAAGTTTGAGGATGAACTTTGCCGCAACTCTAAGGGTGAACACTGCCGCATGTATGAGGTTGATGAACTCTGCCACAGGTCTGGAGGATAACCCTGTCGCACCTCTGATGGAGAACTCTGCCGCCACACTGGAGGATAATCCTACCGCTGGTCTGAGGGAGAACCCTGCCGCAGGTCTGAGGAAACACCTTGTCACAAGATGGAGAGAGGTAAACCCTGCCGCAGGTCTAAGGCGGATGAACTCTACCGCAGAGTACAGGAGGCAGACTTTTGCCGCAGAATTTGAACGACCTGACTTCGAAGTTCGCGGATCTGGGAGTGACAGAGACAGAGTACTAGACAGAATAGTCATGACTCCCAAGAATATTTAGAAGATCCAAAGTCGAATTACGGAATGGGGGGTGCAAGAAGAAGGGACACAGTGCAGGCTTCTAGAGGGAGGGAAACTGTGAACGATAAGGAGATCCCTAGCTGGGGAGCAAACCATGTGTGAAATCCCCGAAACAGAGGAAAAATGGATTCTTCCTACTCATACTCTTTTAGTGCCGAAGAAAGGGAAGCACACTCGACCCGAGGCTCGGAAAGCGTTGAGAAAGTCATTGAAAGGATTCTGGAGAGGAAGAAGTTAGTGTCTCCTAAAGTAAACCAGAGAAGAAAAATCTCGTTCAGTGCAGTGATAATGGGAAAATCACAACCCCCAAAGTTTAAGATGCCATAGATAACAGTATATGCCGGGAAAACTGACCCTTTTGACCATGTTGAAAATTACGAGTCGTTAATGCTACTACATGGATGGGAAGATGAGGTTATGTGTAGGGCATTCTCCCTGACCTTAACTGGTCACGCACTGAAATGGTTCAACAATCTACCAGAAGGGTCTATCTTGTCTTTCAATCAGCTGAGGAGTGAATTTCTGAAGGCCTTTGTGATAAATAGCTAAAAAGGAAGGAGACCACTTATCTGCTCACCCTAAGACAAGGGAACAAAGAATCACTAAAAAGTTATGTCGATCGATTTCGTGATACTACTCTTGAGATACATGATTTACAAGTTGGGGTAGCGGTAACAGCCATGCTACAGGGGATCACATCTGAAAGGCTCCAAGAATCATTATCTTTGGATTAGCCAATGACCGTTTCAGATTTATTCTCTAGAGCAAATAAATATATTGCTCAAGAGGAAGTGATGAAAATAATACCAACACGGGACATGAAAGAAGGAAGGAAACGGGAAAGAGAGCCCGATTATAAAAATGCAGAAAGATTGGATAAAGCCCCAAAATTGAAGTATGATAATTACATACGATTTATTGAACCACGTGCTTCAATTTTAGCAGCGATAGAAAGAACTGGGATACTTCAATTCCCCATGAGAGGTGAAGTGAACTTAGGACGAGATCATAGGTCCTACTGTAGTTTTCATTCTGCCTTTGGTCATACAACTAAGAAATGTCGGGAAATGATGAACCAACTTGAAAAATTGGCTAGAGAAGGGAAGATAGACCGTTATGTATGGAGGAATGAAAGGATTCGATACCCCGTTCATGGCAGAGGAGACAATAGACCGCGTGAAAGACAGACAATGATAGAGAAAATATGAGAAGAAATGAAGAAAGAGGAAATGAGGCAAAAAGGGGAGAACGTAGGAACCAACAAATAGACAATGAACCAACAGGAGCCACCATTCATGTCATCTCAGGTGGAGAATACATAACTGGTAGCTCATCTGCTTCACGGAAGGCTTATGTTAGATGTAAGACTCGAAAATTCGGTGTCATTTCTAAGAAATTGTCATTGTAAACTTGGATTTATGTAATCTTGATCAATAAAGAAGAAATAATTTAATTCGAGTCCAATTGATCAAGATATAAATTTATTAGAATTTATCAAAATTTTTACCTCGAAAAATGAGCCTAAAAATAGTAAAATAATATACCGAAAAAGTAAAATCGGACTGATGAATTCATTTACGGACTAAATGAATTTAATATGAATTTTGAGATATTTTTGGGATATTTTAGGATTATTATTATTATTTTAAGAATAAAATAATAATAAAAATATATTATAAAAGAAAACTGAAAAACGAATTGAAAAAAAAAAGAAACGAAACGCGAAAACAGGGGAAGGAAGGGTCGGAAAACTAATCCTTCCTTGTTTTCCTTCATCAGCGGCAACACAGGCTGAGATGGCGCGAGGGGTGACCAAAGAAGGGTTTATCGGCACCGAGGGACCGTCTCAGCGCCACCACGCGCTCCAGATCGCCGGCAATGGAGAGATCAGAGGAGGAGAAAGCCGCGAGAGAGAGGGAGAAAATCGGCGAAATTCGACGCCGATCTGACCCCGATCAAGCCAAAAGAACTTTCCTCAGGCCGCGACGCTTCGAACGGCGGTAGAATCGCGCCGGGAACTGGCCGGTGAGGACAAATTTTCCACTGAACCGGTTCGGACCGGTTCAGTGTGAAAAGGGGCGAACCGGTCCAAACCGGTTCAGGAGGAGAGAGAAAGAAGAGAGAGAAAAAAATTTTGAGATTTCATCAGATTTCGGGTAAGTCAATATGAGGTCAAAAGTGACCGATTTAATTTTTGATAAATTTATTTAAATTATATTTAATCGAAAATTGACCCGGAGTTAAAAATACAAAATTGTGTAGTTCGACGATAAATTCTGAACGGAAGCCCGATCGAACTTCGAATTGCGTACCATCGCATAATATCGGGTAAGTAAAGCTTATTTATGACAATTTATGTGATTAATGCGTATTTAAGATTTATTTTACTCATTTCGGATTAAATTTCGGATTTAGTGAATTATATTTAGAATTTCAAATAAACTGTCGTAAATGATATACGGGCTATCCAAAGAGCTTGGAATAAAGCTCAATGGGTATGGATAGGCCCAATGAGTCGATAGACCCTGATGAAGGGAATTAATACGTGAAAAACGGGTTTAATACGAATTAAGGTCCGATTAAAGTATTTAGGCCCATTTAGAGTAAACGGACCCAATTAAGTGAAATGAACTGTATTAAATGTGTAATACAGTAGGAAACGTGTAATTAATCCAGTGAATGGTTAAATGCAACTCCAGAGTCATATTGAGAGTTGACCGGACTGCGAGATTTGGATAGCACACAGGAAGAGAGGTCACACTACGTGATCCGAAGTAAGGGATCTATGGGAGCTATTAGAGATAGCTGTATGTATTTTCATCATTGTTTACAGTCAATTAAATTTCGTATAGAGTATAGATATGAAATTTCTAGATAGTACCCAAATATGAGACCCTTAGACTCGAGAATTTTTAAAAATGCATAAAGTGCATGAAATTCATGTTTTCTCTGTGAAAAAGAGATTTTGTGAAGCTGAAATGATAGACTGGCTCATGATTTGACTGTATGCATTAACTTGCACGTTTTTCTAAAGTTTGATTTGATTGACGAGTGATCTGATGGGATGTTACCATCTCACTCTGTTTTGTACCGTTTTGCATATTACATTCGGTTTTGAGTATCACTGTGGTGGAAAATAGAGCCAGCTGTCCATTTTGTGTGTGTGAAATCGTGCTGGAGCTATGATGAGATCTGTGAATTTATCCAGATCTGCTCCCACTTGATTTTGGTATTACATCTATACAGACCGTGCTGGAGCACTGCTCGCATTGGATTCTGTTGTGATTTGTGATGGAGATCGTGTTGGAGCCCTTGTGTTGACTGTGTGTCACACTGACTTGCTCGCACTAGATTTGAGACGATAGGCTATGGTTGATAATTTATTTGGTTGGGGTGGTGAGCTTTTGACTCAGGCACCTACAACTGTGTGGTAATTGTACTGTGGTTCACGGAGTACGTCGTACCGTGTAGACAACATGGAGTACACTGTACCATGAAACTATGGGATGTGAGGATTGCGTCTTTGGACTCGGGCATGCTGTGTCATTGCTCTGATTTGTGATAGTCCTTAGATAGGAGCCGATGGATAGACTAATCCCCTCCTCGGACTCAGAGACACCTTGGCACACCTGATCCGTGATAGCTTGTGGGTCTCAGACTTTGGCCAATTGTCCCTTGAATTTGTGTGGAAATCCCTGCCTAGTTTCATCTGTTTTATTGGTTTCGGTGATAAAACTAATTGTGATTTGATTTATGTGATGAAACCATTTGAAATGATAATATGATTTAAATGTGAGTTTCAATACTGAACACAGAAATATTTTACTCTGAATGAGTTTTGATATTCGGTTTTTGGCAGTAAATTGCTATGTGTTTTACTATGATGGTTTTGTGAATACCATGAGATTTTTGGCATAAACCATGCATCATGAGCATCGTGGATAGTTTGATTATCTACTTGCTTTCATATATTAATGCGAGTGTTTTGAAAAGTAAATGCATTTATTTTACGAGATGATAAAACATGCATTATGAGCATCGTAGATAGTGTGGTTATCTACCTGCTTTCATATATTTCTTACTGAGCGCGTTATGCTCATCCTTTTATTTTTTCCACCTCTACAGAGCATTTCAGTAGAGTGTATAAGCTGCGTCCGTCCTGCGATCTTTTACACACAGCTATCTAGCAGCATCGAGGTATATACACATGTTTTTTTGTATCTGAATAATAGTGTACAGTGATGTAGTCACGTTTATAGGGGGATGTATATGTAAGGCAATGTAAAACGACTTTCTAATTTTATGAGCTTCCGTGAATGTTAGTGTTTGGGACGAAAGCATTGCCGATTATGCATATATATATATAATATGAAACTGAGTGAGGGATATTGACTCACAGCCCAACAATTGAAATGTGGTAAGTTCGCGAAAAATTTGTAGTGATTTTTGAGAATTTGGGTCGCGACACTAGACAAGCGTACCAGGTCCATTCTGTGATGAAAGCAGCTGAAGGCGAAGAAACGATTACTTTCACACCGACAGATCAGGGAGATGTTATTATTCCACAAGGTGATCCTATGGTCATATCAACAGTTGTGGCTAAACACCTGATAGGCCGAATTCTGGTAGATAACGGAAGCTCAGTGAACCTTATCTATTGGGATTGTTTCGAAAAAAATGAATTTGAGTGAAGACAGACTAAAGCCCGTAACTACTCCCCTGTTTGGCTTCACAGGAGAGAAAGTAAAGGTGACAGTGTCAATTGAACTACCTGTTACTTTGGGTGAAGATCCTAAGAGTGTTATAAGACAGGTCTTGTTCATGGTGGTCAAATCAACATCTCCAGCTTACAATGTTATTCTTGGACGACCATTATTGAGTGATATGAGAGCCGTACTCTCCCCGTGTTATCTGTTGATGAAGATCCCAACTCCCGGAGGTGTGGAGCAAGTTCGAGGAGATAAAAAAAACAAGAACATGTAATATCACATCAACAACAGGCAAGGAAGTTCAAAGAAAAAAACCCTTCATTAGGGTGCCTAAGCCATCACCAATGCTTGGAAGGAAGATGGAAAGTTCGTAAGACAATGGGATAACGAAAGACGTGGAATGCCAGCCACTCAATACCATATTGGCAATAGCATTTTAATTTCTCGATGTTATTTTTTGTTTTTTGTTTATGTTATTGAACCATGGTTAGAGACTTAATTTTAATATATTCCATATTGATATTTCTCATTGAGAATTTTAATTATTGACAGATGACTAAAAATAAAAAGGTTTGAAGCGAAAAGTGCGCGATTTAAGCTAATAACAAAATGTGCGAGAGCTTGAAGCGAAAAGTGCGCGATGTAAGCCACGAAGGCAATGTGTGAGAGCTTGAAGCGAAAAGTGTGCGATGTAAGCTAAGCACCCAAAACAAAAAGCTTGAAGCGAAAAGTGTGCGATGTAAGCCAAGAAGAAAATGTGCGAGAGCTTGAAGCGAAAAGTGCGCGATGTAAGCTAAGCATCCAAAACAAAAGACTTGAAGCGAAAAGTGCGCGATGTAAGCTAAGCACCCAAAACAAAAGGCTTGAAGTGAAAAGTGTGCGATGTAAGCCAAGAAGAAAAAGTACGAGAGCTTGAAGCGAAAAGCGCGATGTAAGCTAAGCACCCAAAACAAGGGCTTGAAGCGAAAAGTGCGCGAGGTAAGCCACAAAGAATTGTTCAAGGGCTTGAAGCGAAAAGTGCGCGAGGTAAGCCACAAAGAATTATTCAAGGGCTTGAAGCGAAAAATGCGCGAGGTAAGCTACGTACTCAAACAACGACTTAAGAATTTGGTATCAGGGTTCGACCCGAAATCTAACTTCAGAGTTTGACATAAAGATTTGACGAGAGACTATGAAGATAATATATGTACTCTTCCGCAAGGTTATACCTAATGAAAGAGGGGGGAGCCATTGTTGTGTATAAAATAATAAATAATAAATAAATAAAAAGAGAAAAAAAGGTGCCACGTGGCGCATGCAAAGCGTGCCATGTGGCACGGGAGATACTCTCCCGCCATTGGGCGAGAGAGTCTCCCGCCAACAGTTTTAAGCGCACCACGTGGCGCTTGGAGAACACGCCATGTGGCGCGCAGAGTGGGCATGCGGGAGACTACCCTCCCGCATGTTGGCGGGAGACTACTCTCCCACCAAAGAGGCCTAACGCCTCTTGTATCTTAGCACCACGTGGCGCAAGGAGAGTGCGCCACGTGGCGCTAATGGAAAAATCTTCCGAGAGAGTCTCCGCCCCTCTCGCTATGTCTGCGTGGCACGCCCACATCACTATTATTTGATATTGAGGTTTTTAGACATTTTGACTCTTAAATATATTTTATTCTACAAATATTTTATTATTGGATAAATACGTAATTAAAGCTGGAATCAATCCTTATAAAAAGGGGACAAGTATGATACGTAGAAGGAGGTCTCTATTTGCTTTACAGAAACTCTGCCAAATTCTCTGTCTGATTTAAACATCGGAGTGCTTATGCAGGGAAAAACCCCTACGTCCCTCTGATCATTCTTTTTTTGCAGAATCTTTATTAGCAAGTGACACAAAAATCAAAACGAAGACGTCAGCAATTCGACACTACTGTTTCAGGTAACAACATTATTAATTTATTTTATTATATTCTTTTTATTTTTATTTGTTCAAAAGGTGCTAGTATCAAGTCAAGGCAGTCATATATTGATTACAAAATGAGCAAATGGCTAAATTGTAAAAGACAAATTCAACACAATTATTCTATGAAAAGGTAAATTCATAGATTTTTTGTACCACAATAAAAGTTATATTTTAATTTCGGAACATCATTTACTTATATTATTTTTTACATTTTCAAAAATAAAATATGAATAATAAACCGAATAGAGCCCTACATTACATTGTCTCATGCCCCAAACTATTGATTCCCTTTGTTTGGAGTATTTAGACCCCTCGTAATTAATTAGCCACTTCTGGCAATATTTGCAATTGTTGGTCAATGACACTTTAAGGGGTGAGGCAAAGCTTATTGCACCAAAGCCTTCGTCGCTAGCTCTATACAACAGATATTCTATAATTATGATTCATTCTTTTTCACCTAAAAGTAAGCACCAAACTGACCGCTAGCCTAAGCCTAACCATGTGGGAATTAGAAACTTTTGGAATTGGATGCTTAGTTGAATTCTTTTGTCAGCTGCCATCATTGGGCAATTAGAAAATAGAAAGGGGTTATCCATGATTGGCAAATGGCAATGCGTCCTTCAAATATACTTGTAAATGTGGGAATTAGAAACTTTCGGAATTGGATGCTTAATTCAATTCTTTTGTCGGCTGCCATCATTGGGCAATTAGAAAAATAGAAAGGGATTAATGATTGGCAAATGGCCATGCCTCCTTCAAAAATAAAAACTTGCACACATTGCCAAATTTTCACTTGCTTGTCAAATTGCCATGTAATCACCATTGTGCAATGCTCTATTTAAAGCTACAGCAATTTCCATTTTCTATCTTCTAATGGTCCACTGGTTAATCAATCATTTTGTAATGATCGGATATTCCCTAAGGTTATTAGATTAGGTTGTGTCGATCAGAGAACCGACTAAACTCAAATTGCATTTTTAGTTAAAACTTTATTTGGTTATAATATTTTTAGATAAAATCTTATTTGATTATAATATATATGAGTATGAATCTATTTATATTAGTATAAAATTAAATTAATTTTACATTATTTTATATCATTTTATACCTCATATATAATTGTTATACCCTTAGTCCAACCCAATATAGTTGAACTCGACTCTAGCATCTAAAACAACTAAGCTCGATCCAAGTACTGTTAGGGAAAGGTCGAGCACACCTATTGTTGTTAGCCCAAGCAAGGTACTCAACCAATATAACTGCTAACCCCCTACTTACATGCTAGATATGCGCATGCTCGCTCGAAAATTTAGCTATAGTTCTCCACTTCTACATGAATTCTACTCCAAGAGATGTGAGGAGTAGGCTGACCAATATAAAAGAGACATTAGAGAGGAAGAGAAAGACAAGGATTCCAGTTTCACAATGTGAATAGCTTGAAAACTCCCTCCTTTTTCATTTTCAAAAAGGGGAGGTGAACTTGTGACTTCGCCCTGTTCTTATGGCGGACAATAGCAACAACACGATCTCTTGGAAAAAAAAGACTAAAGCCCTATCCAAGATGCCCCACTAATCAAATAAGGCACTGCAGAGCCAGGCCCCAAAGTACGCTTTTGCTCGATCCGCAAGTAAGTACGAACTAGGCAAATAAGCAATGTCGACCAGCCCTAAAGGTAAAAAGAACCTGATGCATGGGACAAGGCCAGAGAGTATAAAGACTATAAATGCACGTAGCCCTTAGGCAAACCTCTAACCAAATTGATGAAACCTAACCAGAATGTTAAATCAATTACGTCGGTCGTTGTGATCCTTCTTTCCCTTCCAGCTCATCTTGACTATTCCTCAAAAGAAAGGAAAGAACTCGATCACACTACACGGTAAGAAAGACTTCATTATAAAAAAAAGGGCCGAGCGTATCGATTGCAAAAAGCTGGCTGTACCGGAGAGTAGTTATTCTCCCTTACTTCGTCCTTGCTGCTATTGTAGCAATCCAACAACCTTTTTGGCATTAATAATGAGTGTGTAAACTAAATGCATCTTAATTACATGCATTTTATGAAAATATTACTTAAAAATATATTTTTTTCTTTTACCATATCATTCATTTTGATTATAAAGAGAGATGATCTCTCATGCATTTTATGAAAATATTACTTAAATAAAAGTTCTTTTTAGTAATAAATGGAAATTTTACAAAAAAACTTTAACAAGGGGAAATTCTAATAATTAAAACAATAACGAGAGCCATTAAAAAAATTTTCAGCAAAGAACTGTTTTTTTGGGTTCAGCTACAGTGAAGTTACATGGAAGAAAAAGGACAAACCTTTGGAGATTCAACAACCTTATTGTTGAATGCGACTTTTTGAATGTGGTAAGGTATGTTATGAATAGCGTTAGTTCTTTTCATCCTTACAGTATCACTGTTTATGATTGTAAGGCGTTGCTTCGGAGATTGTTGAATGCTTGAATCGTGCATGTTTTTCGTGAAGTTAATCATTGTGCAGATCTTCTTGCCAAGATGAAGATGAAATAGACAATTCCTTTTATTCTTTTTAATTCCCCTCTTAGTAATATTTTGCTACGACTTTTATATGATTGTGTTAGGCTGTTTTAAAGCCAAGCCTACGGGATGTAATCTCGACAGGGGATTAACTTAGTATGAATTTTAAGTTTCTTTTTTCGAAAAAAAAAAAAAGGACAAACCTTTCCCACGTGCCAGCAGTCTGTTAAATCATGTGGATCTTTAATTTTTATATGAAAATAATTAAGAAGATAATAGTTAGATAAATAAAATTGATTCGTTGCCTTTGCCCTTTGGCTTTTGCTATTAATCATAGAACACACGAAAAGAACCATGTAACCAAACTATAACACGTGTATAAGTGGGAGAGTGGGTCCCATCACAATTATGATGGAATAACAGTCTCACATTTTTCGTCGGTGGGCAGTGGAAACAATCCATGAAAAGTAATTTTCTTTTATTAAGAAAATATAAAGTTAATAATGCAAACACATCAGCCAATCAGAGATCAAAGAACCACATTTTACAGAAGATCAGGAGGTTTAAATGCAGACACGTGTCACAATTCTGGGTTATGATGTTTCTTAATTTGTTTTTTTGAATCTATGACTTTTCTTAACCTTTTGTGTAATGTTTTTGTGGGGAAGTCAAAGGAACCACTAGCGACCGGTGAATTGTCATTTGTTTGTCCGTTTCACACTAGCTGTCAACACAGAGATTGGGTTTTAGTGATTAGCTGATGTCAATTTTTAAAATTAGATTTTTTTTTTATTAAAAAATAGTACTGTTTATTTGGAGTTGTCCATTTGGTCGGTGGGGTTTAAATTAAGTTCGGATTTGAGAAAAGATCGCGATGGCTTTTTCTTGACGGGAAAAAAAGGGCGGGAAACAGTAGCGGGTTATGAAGCCCAAATCAAGGGTTTTTTTTTTTTTCGTATTTGAATTTGTTAAGAATTAAACTTTGATTATGGAAATTAATTTGAGATGTTCAAACGTCTTTCGAAGATTCACCAAAGATTTGGTTTTTAAAATTTCTCGAAAAATTTTCTTACTTTATTGCAATGAGACACCATTAAATATTAAACTCAAAAAAATATTTTATTTAAATATATTATATTTTTTTCATATCATTGATAATAAATATAATGATACCTGTATTGTATATTTTTGTTTATATTTTGCTTTTTTATATCAAATATAAATTTTTTATAATTATTTTTTATTTTATGAAATTCTAATAATCAAAATTTATTTTTAAAAATATTTATTCAAATAATACAATTATAAATATTAAAATTTTGAATTTATGAAGTTTAAAATATTTTTCTTTTTAACATTTTACAATCCCTCATCAAAACGCATTATATGAGCCTTTTAATTTCATAAAACTACGTATTTATCAAACTTGTCCACAAGATAAGTTTTCACAAATTTGGTCCAATTTGAATCTTACATTGTATAAGAATTTTCAAATTGGAGCTTGATCTATGAAATTATTTTATTATAAAGTATTTATTATTATTTAAATTTAATTCTAAAATATGGTTAAAATATTAAAATATAATAGAAAATTATTTTTAACATTTATTAAAAAATTAAATTAAAAAACTTTAATGAATGGATCAAGTTGTAGACAAACTTTTATAAATGTAAATAAAAAAACTATTATTTAATATATATTAATATCAATAAAATTTTCAAATTTTACGAACACATATAAAACTTAAGATAATGATAAATATTTATTTTGAATATTAAAAAATAAAAATAAATAACATAAAATATGTATTATTATTTTAATTTTACTTATAAAATATAAAATCTTTATTACCAATATATATGTATTGAAGATTGAATAATAATTTGTCACTAATCCCCTCAACCCAATTCACGAAACCTATAATAATATTATCACTTTTTTCGGGGTCTCGACTTATTCCTAGCACAATCTTCTCTCTGCATACGCGAGGAGTAGTAAAAAAGCTATAATAATTAAATGCCTAACCCAAAGAAAAGTGGGTGAATTTCGAGAATCATATTTTAATCTCAATGCTAATTATGTATTGAGGTAGCAGTGTGTTGTAAAGATGCTAAGACCGAAAGAAAGCTTGTGGGATTAAGCTAGAACGAGAATTCTAATTTCATTTCATTGCATTCAATCATGGTTGCTTTACAACTTTTGTGCATGTGAAAATTTAGGCAAAACAAAGTGGCCGTAACTACTCTAGGAAAAAAAAAAAAAAGAAGACTATTTTCCAATAGTGACATGTAAAACTTTTTATCAGTGAAATGACCATATATATTTTATTTTATTTATTTTTATTTTTTTTATAATTTTTAAAAAATATGTATTATTATTTTAAAATCATTTGTGAAATCTAAAAATTTCGTTAATAATATATTTGATAATAATTCCATAAAAAAAAGTTGAGATTTTTAGTTCATATTATCCTACTTGCATTGCATCATTATTATTGAGAAAAGGCTAAGGTGGTTAATAAGCTAAGCTCCAACTCATCTATCATCTATTCCTAAATGATCCTAATAAGTATGTTTTTAGACAATCAATAGCCTGCACTGGAAAATGCATTGAGCTTTACTGTTTCAGCACGAGGACACTTGGTTGTGGTGGGCTTGTAAAAATCTTATTTCTTATTTTAAAAATGTAAAAGAATGCTAATGAATATTTATTAAAACAGTATTTAGTGCATGAGACGAAAAAAATGACAAGATGATATAATATTATAGATAAGATTGAATAATATCATTTTATCTTATATTTGATGTATGTAACGTTTAGGAATAAAATAAAATGATTTTTGTACATTTTTTTATCATATTTGTTATGTGGATAATTTCTTTATTTATCAAAAGTATTCGTTTTTAAGTAAATATAATTTAAATTTATGATTTTTTAATAAATGTAATTCAAAAAATTTTCTAAATTAAAAAATATTATTATAATTTTTATAGTTAAAGGTTAAATTTATTTTTAAAAAAGTTAATTTTTCAATAAAATATTAAATTTTTAAATAATTAAATGTTTTCAAAAAATTGAATTTGTTTACAAAAATATTTTTATTACAAATATTTTCTGTATGTTTTTACTAATTTTTACTTTTTCTTTCCTTTTCTTTTTTATGATTTAAATTTAAAAATAATTTTTATGATTTTAAGTTAAATATATTTGTTTTAGAAAAATGAATTTTTCAAATGAATGTTCTAAAAAATATCTTAATTTTTCAATAAAAAATCTTTTCTCTTTTTATAGTTAATTTATTTTTTCCTTTTCTCTTTTTTTTATTGCCTACTAGAAGAAAAAAGAAAAAAAGATTAAAATACTAGCTAAATTTAAAATTTCAAATTTTATAAATTAAAAATATATAATCATAATCATTTTTATATTTAAGAGTTAGTTTAAAAAAATAGTTTTAGGCTTTGATTATTTAAAAAATGAAAAACATTAATGTTCTTAAAAATTATTATTTTTCTAAACTATTATTTTTCTTTATTCAAGAAAAACTAAAAAAGAGCCAAGGAAAGAAATAAAAGAAGAGGTAGAAAAGAAAGAAGAAAAAAATAGTATGAATAAAAAAGGAAAAAAAATAGAATAGTCAATCAATCAATGACTATTGTTATTGTAAACCCCACGAATTTTCATGTATTGGGTATTGTCCATGAATGGCCATGTGGAAAATTAAGATTTCATGTGACTATGGGCAATTTTGTTTAAGCATAAACATTAGATTGGCATTATTCTATACTATTTAGAAATTAAAATTTAGTGCATAGACATACATATGTATATATGTATGCAAGATTTTGTTTATTCCTTAAGTTTTATAAATAGATATATATGTTTACAAAGGTATACTAATATACACATAAAATTTTATATATATATATATATATAAATATAGAGGAATTAATGCACATATGTAGATATATGTATATGTATATATATATATATACAAATATATATATATATATATATATATATATATATATGTTGGTGAAAGGATGGAAGAATTCGGTAGCTTCAGTATACTTTGTCTGCTATTGTTAGTGTACGGTAGGGGGAATTAAAGGAAGAAACGATGGCCACCCATAATTGTTCATGGGCAGTAGGTGGAGTCAGACCGAAAGAAAGAAAATAGCATGAGAGGGGCTGTAGCAGGCTAGTGGATGGTCTGTGAGTGAGTGACTGTTCGAGAGGCGTAGCCTGGTTAATGCAGGGAGTAAGTTGGGAAAGGGATGGCTGCTGCAGAGAGGCGTGTGGCAGAAAGCTGCAGAGTTGCTGAAATACAAGAAGAAACAAGAGACCTGCGATGTACCATGGGTAACAAAAAAAGTGAAGGCTGGCTAAGGATAGAGAAAAAAAAAAACAAATACATATAAATAATATATATATACATAAATATATGAAGGAATACATGCTAAAAATTAAAACACTGGAAACGCTAGCAAAGACGTAATTGAAAGAGAAAAGCCTTGGGGATCTCTCGAGCTGTTTCTCCACTACTCCATTCTACATTTCTAATTAACCACGTTTCTCACTTGCTCTTACTGCCGAGTACCCCTGGCACCAAAGTTCCCTGTCGATGAGCTTTCCCTGATTCACTCCCACAACAGGACATACACCTTTGTCGCGGCTTACTGCTTCTGTTGTCCCACGGCGTCCCTGAAGTTTACCGAGCTTGAGGTCTCCGGTAACAAACAGAGGCTGGGAAAGAAAGAATATCGGGATCGGTGAAAAGAGGAAGGCACGTAAGGGTGCAGGAAGTGCTTCAGGCTGTCAAAAGAAAAAAAAGGGGGACAGAAATGATGAAGAGCAGTGGAGGGCAGTAAACAGAAGGTTGGTACAGTGTGCAACTGAAGGAGGAGAGGGACTACTTCGGGTCTGGAAATAAGAGCTGGAAACAGAGTGCTCAGCCCTTGAAATCTTTGCAACCCGAGAGGAATGGGAGAGCAGAGAGAGGCGTGCACAAGGGGGGAGTGAGACGCTAACTACAATAGTTGGTAGAACAGAAAACAAAGATCATGAAGATGGTGGCTGTGATGAGGATGATGAATTGATGGTGATCGAAACCCAGTCGGTGAAGGGTGGCAGAAAAACGGGAAGGAACGGCGGAGAGGCCAGCAAAACAGAGGACGTCGGGGTAGTGGTGGATCGATGAATGAAGCAGAGGTCGGGTGAGTGACGCGAGGAAGAAGAAGAACAGTGAAATGGAGAAAAAAAAAGAAAGTGGCGGGAAATTCAAAAGAAAAGAAAAAGATTAAAAAAAAAAAGAGAAAAGAAAAGAATGAATAGTACCCGAGAAAAAAAAGAGAAAATAAATAATAATAAAAGGGGTTATATATATATATATATATATAATTATATATATATTTGGAATAGAGATAGACACAAAGAATTTGGAAACTCAAGGGAAAGGGGCTCTGACAGAAATAATCTGAGTAGATCGGATCCGTCGACTCGCTGAGTCGAAGTAATCAAGAATAACGGATATACATCGAGGTAATAAATTTATACAAGTTTTAGAGATAATTGTATGTATTGTATAATTTCGAGTGTATTTTTCCTAGGTAAGCAAGGTTACGATTTTGACGTATCGTAGTTAATTCGATAAATAGGCTACTAAGAAATATAAATTTCGGTGTAGGAGAATCATAGAAGGATTTAAGGGAGATACTAGGAGGCGTCACAGCTCGAATTCGGGATTTCGTTAAATCGAGGTAAAGGGTATTATTTAACTTAGTTCTGATAATGCATTTTTGTGTCACCAATAAATGATTTTATGAAAGAGCATATGATTTGAAGTGATTTATCAATGCTTTTATACTTGTGAAACTATTTACGATGCATGTCTTAATTTATCGAAATATTTTTCCAGTACTTTTCATGCTGTGAAATGAATTTCCTAAAGTATGAAGTGTATGGATGTTTTACATTTATTTATGTTTTTATATCCATATTGTTAAAGAAGCTTTCGACAATTTCAAAAGTATTTAAGAAAAGAAATTGTTTTCGAAAGGGGATTGTGGGGGCCACCTCTTGAGTCCTACGGGAACAAAGTGCCACACAATCTTTTGATTTTATGAAGGAGTATTCAGATTTCAAGGAAATTCGATGTTATTACTCGATATGAGTTTATGAATTATAAAACCCAAGAAAGATTTTTGGAAATTCTGTTTTGAGACTATAGGCTTCATGCATGGTTACTTCTTGTGGTGTTCCGGCTACACCACCTGAGGTGCCGGTACGTTGGCCCCTTTAGCACTTGACTCAACCTGTGTGGAAGATGTCGTGCTACTGGTGGTTTACGATGATGTTTTGGTAGTATCTCGTGCCCGCGCAGCACGGATGAATGTTCCCCGCACGGTGAGTGCTACAGGTGTCACGACCCTCAACTTACCAAAATACGTACAAATTTTTCGCATTTCCATGCATCAATCCTTAATCATCCTTCCTCGATCGTGAACAACCACACGCTTAACAGTTGGGCTGTGTGTCGACGTATAACTCACTCCACCATACCAATTCAATTTGAAACATTATTTATGAGTAAACACTTGTATAAATGTATATATATCAGAGTTGTTACATGTGTTTACATTGTTTTACATCCCCAGTAGTTACATACAAAATGCTACTGTGCTATGTCTAGTTTAGATACAAAATAATCCAAGTGTGTATACCTTTAGCGATGGGATGCAGCGGATTACCAAAAAGGGACGCCTCCCGTCACGCTCAATCTATACTCAAATCTCTATAGAGAGGGGGAAAATAAGGGGGGTGAGCAAACCACACGCTCAGTAAGGCAATCATGCGAACAGGTAGATACTGTACTATCTACGTGATCGTGATGCCATGCTCAAAAGCATTTAATTCATTGTTTATCTCGAAACATGAGTGTATGATTGTGTTAATGGTATGTAAAACATTCATGCTATTAAAATTCAGTGCACATTTCAACTCAAAGCATGGTATATATCATCATGCATAATTCACAATAAAAGCATGGCATTAAACATCATGCATTTTCACAATAAAGCATGGCATTAAACATCATGCATCCGTGCACTTTAAAACCATTAACAAATCAATTCAACACTGGTCAGGTCTCAGCCCATCCCTCGGACTTTCCTGACCACAATCACTTCAAACATGGATTTATTCTCAAATAGCATTAGACATGTGAGATAGGCAGTTCAACAATAGGTAATAACCTCAAGGCCTATGTACATAACCTGTGATACCGGCTACACGGATCAGGTGTGCGGGATATCACCACCATCTGCTTCCACACGGGAGGTGGGTCAAATCCTACCCGCCGGTCCATAGCAGATCTCGTCCGAAGACGGCACATCACATCACAACACGGTACAATGTACTCCATGCTACATGCACGGTACAACGTACTCCGTGGACCCCCAGCCTTATCCCTCGTTCGGACTCATCAGCTGTTCCTCCAACCCTTATCCCTCGTTCGGGCTCATCAGGTGGATCTCCAACCCTTATCCCTCGTTCGGGCTCATCAGGTTGTTTTAACATGCCATGTCTCAAAACAATGCACGTTTGAGCCTATTTAATCGATGTAACACCAAGTCTACTCGAAGCTCCAAACACGGCAACATGCAAGGTGGGCATCCAGTGCGAGACAAACTCAAAGCACAATGCTAAAACAATATGAAATCCATGTGAAAACTAGTGCCTCATGCACTCTTTCATACTCACGAAATCATGTAGGTGGCTCAAAACTTGCAAAATATGGTTAACAAAACCAAAACACACTCATTTCTTTTGCAATTCATTTCAATGTTAGCCAACCTACCAATCATTTGCTAAAAAGCAATAAAACATGATTTTCAAAGCAATATGCTTTTGTTTTCATGCACATTTCTCAAACTCCCAACTTTTACCCTTCAATCACCCAACAACAACATTTCCTAATCTCATGCATTCTAGCAAAACATTTATGCGCCCAAATTGCGCACAATATCTCTAAGAGTCCACACAATTCCCTTACCTCGATTTACTTGGTGTGACTCCTTTTTCTTTTAGCTTCTCACGCTCTTGGCCCAACTCGCCTCGGCGTATCCTCGGAAGCTGCGATTCATTCATTAAATCGATTGAGTTAACGTATTTAACCCATAATTGACCTCACTAGTCAACATTATTTACTTATGCATTTTACAAATGTCTTAACCCTCATTTTACCTCTTTTAGGTAAACCTCACAATTTATCCACTAACCACATCTTAAAATCATACCACAATCACTATTAATGATTTCTACATATCTCATTCATCATTAATCTCCATCAATTTCACTTTCTCACACTAAACCATTTCTAGGTCAAAATCATTCCAATGCATTCTAGATAGTTTCTAACCATCCATACTCATGCCAAACAACTCCAAAATCAATTAAATAAACAATGTACCATAGTTGGAGTGTTAGAATCTTACCAAATTTGATTTCTCTTCTTGCTCCAATGGCAATGCCCTTAACTCCTCCAATATCAACAATGGGAAAATGCTTTCCAATTGTGTTGTTCTTCTCTTTGATAGGAACAACTTTGTCTCTAATGGTCTCTCTTCAAACCTCACTGAAAATGGCTGATTTTTGAGAGAGAATGTTAGGTTTTTGGGTTGAAAGTGGAAAGTTTGTGTTTTTCCCGAAATTTTCTGATTTCCAGCACTCCTTATATAGAAATAGCTTGAGGAGATCGATCTGGTCCAAGAGGAGATCGATCTGGTCCCTTAAAATCCCTCTTTTTCACGGCATTTTTAAGCCTGAGATCGATCTGTCGAAGCATGAGATCGATCTGTTGAGGCATGAGATCGATCTATCGAAGCATGAGATCGATCTGCTCCCAAACAGAGAGCTAAGGAGATCGATCTGGTCCATTGGAGATCGATCTGTTCTATTCTCTCGCCCAAATAAGAGCATTCTGGCTCTTCCAGATCGATCTCTCATCCCATGAGATCGATCTGCCCCTCAAAATTTCCAGATTTTCTCTGCAACAACACTTACCAAACATCCTAAATTTGCTACCATGATCATTTCCTCATTCATTCATCTTTGAGACTTGAAGATGGCATCCATCCTCACTTCATACACATTAAAACTTGTGTAGGATCTTTGTATGACCAATGGTACTTAATATAAACTAAAATGGAAGTGCACATCTTATGCAATTATACTTCCATTTTACCACGCTATTCAAAATCCATTCTACACACATTCTCCACATGTTTAAGTCCATTACTACACATTCATATACAATGAAACTTGTATGTACGATTATCACTCTCATTACAAGTGTGTACATTACTTGTGGACTTACATCACATATACTTCACTCATGAATTCATAGTACAACTCTATTTACACTTCTATGTACATATATACCCGTATACATATACGGGGTCTCACATCTCCCCCACTTAGAAAATTTGGTCCTCCAAATTGGAACCAATTATTCTGTGAACAACTCGGGATACCTCTCCCGCATCAAACTCTCCAATTCCCATGTGGCTTCTTCCACAGTGTGATGTTGCCAAAGTATCTTCACCAAGGGAATTGTCTTTGTCCTCAGCACTTTCTCTTTTCTGTCCAATACCCGAACCGGCTTCTCAACATAGGTCATACCCTCATTGAGCTCCAAAGGCTCATATCTTATCACATGTGCCGGGTCCGGGTGATACTTTCTCAACATGGATACGTGGAAGACGTTATGCACACTTGCCAACTCTGGTGGCAATGCCAACCTATACGCCTTGTCTCCCACCTTATCAAGTATCTCAAATGGCCCTATATATCGAGGGCTCAACTTTCCCTTCTTCCCAAATCTCATAATTCCCTTTGAAGGGGAAACTTTCAAAAACACTGACTCACCCACCTCAAACTCTAGTGGTCTCCGTCTCTTGTCAGCATAACTCTTTTGCCTGCTCTGAGCTGTCCGTAGCCTCTCACATATCAATTGGACGTCCTCAGAGGCTTGTCTAACCAAGTCGGGAGCAAAGATCTATCTGTCACCAACCTCTTCCCATCCAATAGGGGAACGGCATCTACGCCCATACAATGCCTCATATGGTGCCATCCCGATACTCGCATGAAAACTGTTATTATACACGAACTCTGCGAGTGGCAAATGGTCATCCCAGGAGCCTCCAAAATCCAATGCACACGCTCTCAACATGTCCTCCAGGGTCTGTATGTCCTCTCTGACTGACCATCTGTCTGAGGATGAAACGCGGTGCTAAAATTCAACTAGGTCCCCATCGCTTCCTGAAAATGTTCCCAAAAGTGGGAAGTGAAGCGGGCATCCCTATCAGAAACAACGCTCACTGGAATTCCATGTAGCCTCACTATCTCGCGCACATATAGGTTCGCTAACTGGCTCAGAGTATCGGTAGCTCTCATAGCTAGAAAATGGGCTGATTTCGTCAACCGATCCACAATCACCCATATGGCATCATGACCTCTCCGGGTCCTTGGCAATCCCATCACAAAATCCATGGTGACATGCTCCCACTTCCATGTCGGTATCGGTAGAGGCTGCAATAACCCTGTAGGCTTCTGATGCTCTACCTTTACCTGCTGACAAACGAGACACTTAGCAACATATTCAGCAATGTGCTTTTTCATTCCCGACCACTAATAAACCTTTCGAAGGTTTTGATACATTTTGGTACCCCCTGGATGTATCGTATACTTCGATGAGTGAGCCTCTGTCAGGATCAACCTTCTGATCTCTGCGTCATCAGGAACACATATCCTACCTCTGAACCTCAACAATCCATCCGAACTCAACCCAAAGTCCGTCTCTATACCCCTCTGTATCTGCCCGACAATATCACTACACTGCTGATCAACTCGCTGAGCCTGTCGGATTCGATCTACCAGATCCGGTTCCAACTGCAGGCTAGCTATCATAAATCCACTATCAGCGTCAGGCGGGGTCATATCCAA
Organism: Firmiana major; assembly: GCA_033439115.1. Taxonomy (NCBI): domain Eukaryota; kingdom Viridiplantae; phylum Streptophyta; class Magnoliopsida; order Malvales; family Malvaceae; genus Firmiana; species Firmiana major. The sequence goes on from CM065909.1 coordinate 40,212,779, forward strand.
ACTGAGGTTCATGAACTGTTCCAACAGCTCGTGTTCCCTGATCATCATGAATGATACCATCCCGAGATGCTTCCTACTCAATGCATCAGCAACCACATTTGCTTTACCCGGGTGGTATAGGATTTCACAATCATAATCCTTTAACAGCTCGAGCCATCTCCTCTGTCTCATGTTCAACTCCTTCTGTGAGAACAGGTACTTAAGGCTCTTATGATCTGTATAAATCTGAAATCTCTCACCATAGAGGTAGTGGCGCCATATCTTCAGCCCAAACACCACCGCTGCCAACTCCAAGTCATGGGTCGGGTAGTTCCTCTCATGATCCTTTAACTGTCTTGATCCATAGGCTACTACCTTCCCATCCTGCATCAATACACAGCCCAGTCCCAGGTGTGAAGCATCTGCATACATCGAGAAACCTCCTGAGCTGGTAGGAATGGTGAGTATTGGAGCTGTAGTTAATCTCCTTTTCAACTCCTCAAAACTGTCTTCACACTTTTTGTCCCACACAAACTCTACATTTTTCCTTGTGAGACGTGTCAATGGAGCAGCTAACCTCGAAAATCCCTCTACAAACCTTCGATAATACCCAGCTAAACCCAGGAAACTTCTGATCTCTGTCACTGTCTGGGGTCTCTGCCACTGGACTACGGCCTCAATCTTAGATGGATCCACTGATACCCCATCCTTTGATACTATGTGACCCAGAAAAGAGATCTGTTCCAACCAAAAGTCGCACTTACTGAGTTTAGCGTACAACTCCTTCTCTCGAAGGGTTTGTAGCACTATCCTTAAATGCCTTTCATGCTCCTCTCTAGACCTTGAATACACCAGTATATCATCAATGAACACAATAACAAATCGATCCAAGTACTGGTGGAATATCTCATTCATCAAGGACATAAAAGCTGCGGGAGCATTCGTCAACCCGAATGGCATAACCATGAACTCATAATGTCCATACTGGGTGCGAAAAGCTGTCTTGGGTGCATCTCCATCTCGTATCTTCAACTGATGGTACCCTGATCTCAGATCTATCTTGGAAAAGACCTGTGCTCCCTTAAGCTGATCCAACAAATCATCGATACGTGGGAGGGGATACTTATTCTTGATTGTGGCCTTATTCAACAACCGGTAGTCTATACACAGTCGGAGGCTTCCATCCTTCTTCCTTACAAACAGAACCGGTGCTCCCCAAGGTGAGACGCTCGGCCTGATGAACCCCTTCTCCAGCAACTCTTGTAATTGTTTCCTTAACTCCTCTAACTCAACTTGAGCCATCCTGTATGGTGGCTTGGACATCGGCTCTGTACCAGGTGCCAAGTCTATACCAAACTCCATCTCCCTATCTGGAGGTAACCCTGGTAACTCATCCGGAAAGACATCTGGAAATTCCCTAACCACTGGTATGTCTTCCAATTCCGGACGTGCCTTATCCATCTCAATCACAAAAGCGATGAATCCTTCACATTATTCTTTCCACCATTAGTATCATAAATCATCACACTTATAAAAATCATGTTCTTTAATTTCATTTCATAAAATTAACTACAAGATTGTCTATCTTTGGAAACATCAGGGTTTTAGCATGACAATCCATAATAACATGATTGGTAGCCAACCAATCCATTCCTAGGATCACATCAAAATCACTCATGTTTAATAAAATTAAATCGGCTGCCATCTCTTTACCTCCTATCTTCATTTTACAATCCCTATATATATGCTCAGTCAACTGACTATCATTCATAGGGGTAGATATCAATAACATCTTATCAAGCAGCGTGGGTTTTACATGCTTCAACAATTTACATGCGAAGGATGGCGAAATAAAGGAATGCGTGGCACCAGGATCAAACAGTACATAAGCTTCTAAATCAAAGATTTGGATGGTACCTTTTACCACATCTGATGACTGATCTGCAGTATCCTGATCCAGTGCGTGCACTCGTCCTCTGCTTACACCCACTACTTGCTTCCCCTTTTCCTCAGCTGTAGCCCTCCTCCTCGGAGCAGCTGTACCAACTGGAGCTCTCTCTGGTTCCTTGCCCTTCTGTGGGGCTCTCTCTATCATCTCTGGGCAATCTCTGATTACGTGCCCTGGCTTCCCACATCTGAAGCATACAACCTGAGGTCCGTAACATGGTCGAGTACCATGGTACCTACCACACTTGCCACATTGGTCTGTAGTAGGCCGTGGTCCTCCAATCACGATTCCCTTAGCTGGAGCAATGGCCGGATACATGGGAGTATCAACTGTCCTCTCCCGGATCTCATCAATTCTCGACCTCTTTCCAGAGAACCTCTTGCTTCCTTTATAGCTAAAGCCTCTATCCATCATAGGTCTCTTCTTATCTCTGTCCCTCATCTTACCAACCTTCCCAAATTCCAAGGCGATTCTATCAACATCTTGTTCACATAATTGCGCCCAGCGCACTGCCTCCTCATAGGTCGGTATATCTAGGGGAACCAATCTAGACCTGACGGTTGGTCTCAATCCATCCACAAACTTCTGGATCTTCTCGACCTCATTACTCATTGTGTTGGGATCATATCTGCCCAGGGATATAAAAGCAGTCTCATACTCATCCACAGTCCTGCTCCCTTGGGTCAGTCCCAAAAATGCCATCTTTAGCTTTCGCTGGGCGGTATCCGGGACATACTGTCTCCGGAAGGCCTCTAGAAACACATCCCAGCTGATCTCAGTATGCCGGGCTCTCAAAATAGGCCTGGTGGATTTTCACCAATGTTCTGCTGATCCCTTCAGCATAAAAGCGGCAAATGCTACCATCTCGGTAGTAGTGCACTCAAAGAACCCATATAATTTCTCGATCTCATTGATCCAATCCTCAGCCGCCACTGGGTCCTTTACTCCACTGAAAGACGGCGGTCCAAACTTCTGGAACTGCCGCAGTCTATCCAAATCACATCCATATCCCCAACCTCTACTGAGTGGCATGGCAACCGGTGTAGGCACATCCTGTGTGGGCGGGGTATCTGTCGTCTGAGGTCCTTGGGCTTGCCTCGCCCGTATCTCAGGAGCTGCTGCCTGCTCGGCATCACCCTGTGTAGCGGGACTCTGTCTACCGCCAACTCCAGGTAAAGATTGAGTGACCAATTCCAAAATCATCTCAATGCTCCGCTCAATCCTCGCGAAGCGAGCCTCAGTACTCTCGGGCCTCTCCTCTGGACCCTGTGGAGCGTGCTCAACGTCGACCTCCACCTCAACATCCTCCTGAGCCTCGTGTGTTTTCGGCTCAACATGACCCCCAGGCCTACCTCTACGGCCTCGAGCTTGTGCTCTCATCCCTCTACCGCGACTGGTATTAGGCATACTTACTCAATTCCCTACATTCACAACCAATTACTTAGTCAACCCATCGACATACACTATTTGTATCTAAACAAGCACAGTAACTTGGGGATGTAATTTTTTTCACTTATTAAGTATTTTAGACACGACACACGTCAAACCAACTCGAGCTCTGATACCAACTTCTGTCACGACCCTCAACTTACCAAAATACGTACAAATTTTTCGCATTTCCATGCATCAATCCTTAATCATCCTTCCTCGATCGTGAACAACCACACGCTTAACAGTTGGGCTGTGTGTCGACGTCTAACTCACTCCACCATACCAATTCAATTTGAAACATTATTTATGAGTAAACAATTGTATAAATATATATATATCAGAGTTGTTACATGTGTTTACATTGTTTTACATCCCCAGTAGTTACATACAAAATGCTACTGTACTATGTCTAGTTTAGATACAAAATAATCCAAGTGTGTATACCTTTAGCGATGGGATGCAGCGGATTACCAAAAAGGGACGCCTCCAGTCACGCTCAATCTATACTCAAATCTCTGTAGAGAGGGGGAAAATAAGGGGGGTGAGCAAACCACATGCTCAGTAAGGCAATCATGCGAACAGGTAGATACTGTACTATCTACGTGATCGTGATGCCATGCTCAAAAGCATTTAATTCATTGTTTATCTCGAAACATGAGTGTATGATTGTGTTAATGGTATGTAAAGCATTCATGCTATTAAAATTCAGTGCACATTTCAACTCAAAGCATGGTATATATCATCATGCATAATTCACAATAAAAGCATGGCATTAAACATCATGCATTTTCACAATAAAGCATGGCATTAAACATCATGCATCCGTGCACTTTAAAACCATTAACAAATCAATTCAACACTGGTCAGGTCTCAGCCCATCTCTCGGACTTTCTTGACCACAATCACTTTAAACATGGATTTATTCTCAAATAGCATTAGACATGTGAGATAGGCAGTTCAACAATAGGTAATAACCTTAAGGCCTATGTACATAACCTGTGATACCGGCTACACGGATCAGGTGTGCGGGATATCACCACCATCTGCTTCCACACGGGAGGTGGGTCAAATCCTACCCGCCGGTCCATAGCAGATCTCGTCCGAAGACGGCACATCACATCACAACACGGTACAATGTACTCTATGCTACATGCACGGTACAACGTACTCCGTGGACCCCCAGCCTTATCCCTCGTTCGGGCTCATCAGCTGTTCCTCCAACCCTTATCCCTCGTTCGGGCTCATCAGGTGGATCTCCAACCCTTATCCCTCGTTCGGGCTCATCAGGTTGTTTTAACATGCCATGTCTCAAAACAATGCACGTGTGAGCCTATTTAATCGATGTGACACCAAGTCTACTCGAAGCTCCAAACACGGCAACATGCAAGGTGGGCATCCAGTGCGAGACAAACTCAAAGCACAATGCCAAAACAATATGAAATCCATGTGAAAACTAGTGCCTCATGCACTCTTTCATACTCACGAAATCATGTAGGTGGCTCAAAACTTGCAAAATATGGTTAACAAAACCAAAACACACTCATTTCTTTTGCAATTCATTTCAATGTTAGCCAACCTACCAATCATTTGCTAAAAAGCAATAAAACATGATTTTCAAAGCAATATGCTTTTGTTTTCATGCACATTTCTCAAACTCCCAACTTTTACCCTTCAATCACCCAACAACAACATTTCCTAATCTCATGCATTCTAGCAAAACATTTATGCGCCCAAATTGCGCACAATATCTCTAAGAGTCCACACAATTCCCTTACCTCGATTTACTTGGTGTGACTCCTTTTTCTTTTAGCTTCTCACGCTCTTGGCCCAACTCGCCTCGGCGTATCCTCGGAAGCTGCGATTCATTCATTAAATCGATTGAGTTAACGTATTTAACCCATAATTGACCTCACTAGTCAACATTATTTACTTATGTATTTTACAAATGTCTTAACCCTCATTTTACCTCTTTTAGGTAAACCTCACAATTTATCCACTAACCACATCTTAAAATCATACCACAATCACTATTAATGATTTCTACATATCTCATTCATCATTAATCTCCATCAATTTCACTTTCTCACACTAAACCATTTCTAGGTCAAAATCATTCCAATGCATTCTAGATAGTTTCTAACCATCCATACTCATGCCAAACAACTCCAAAATCAATTAAATAAACAATGTACCATAGTTGGAGTGTTAGAATCTTACCAAATTTGATTTCTCTTCTTGCTCCAATGGCAATGCCCTTAACTCCTCCAATATCAACAATGGGATAATGCTTTCCAACTGTGTTGTTCTTCTCTTTGATAGGAACAACTTTGTCTCTAATGGTCTCTCTTCAAACCACACTGAAAATGGCTAATTTTTGAGAGAGAATGTTAGGTTTTTGGGTTGAAAGTGGAAAGTTTGTGTTTTTCCCGAAATTTTCTGATTTCCAGCACTCCTTATATAGAAATAGCTTGAGGAGATCGATCTGGTCCAAGAGGAGATCGATCTGGTCCCTTAAAATCCCTCTTTTTCACGGCATTTTTAAGCTTGAGATCGATCTGTCGAAGCATGAGATCGATCTGTTGAGGCATGAGATCGATCTGTCGAAGCATGAGATCGATCTACTCCCAAACAGAGAGCTAAGGAGATCGATCTGGTCCATTGGAGATCGATCTGTTCTATTCTCTCACCCAAATAAGAGCATTCTGGCTCTTCCAGATCGATCTCTCATCCCATGAGATCGATCTGCCCTTCAAAATTTCAAGATTTCCTCTGCAACAACACTTACCAAACATCCTAAATTTGCTACCATGATCATTTCCTCATTCATTCATCTTTGAGACTTGAAGATGGCATCCATCCTCACTTTATACACATTAAAACTTGTGTAGGATCTTTGTATGACCAATGGTACTTAATATAAACTAAAATGGAAGTGCACATCTTATGCAATTATACTTCCATTTTACCACGCTATTCAAAATCCATTCTACACACATTCTCCACATGTTTAAGTCCATTACTACACATTCATATATAATGAAACTTGTATGTACGATTATCACTCTCATTACAAGTGTGTACATTACTTGTGGACTTACATCACATATACTTCACTCATGAATTCATAGTACAACTCTATTTACACTTCTATGTACATATATACCCGTATACATATACGGGGTCTCACAACAGGTGCCCGTGCCCTAGCTATGTGCTAGTATATGATAAGAAATATGAAGATACTACCCATGTTTATAATTATTATTGCTGTACGAACCTGATCCATTCTACAGCCCCCTTACCATGGCCATAGGTATGATGACTCTCCAATGGAGAATGACACATATCGCATGACTTAGTTATAGCCTAGTCTCCTCGATTTGATTATGAAAATCGACTATGATGAATGAATATATGTTTTCATGATTACGAATTATTCATGAAATGTTTACAAATTGATTTCGAAATATTCATGAAATGTTTACGAAATGATTATGAAATATTCATGAAATGTTTACGAAATGATTATGAATTATTCATGAAATGTTTACGAAATGACTATGAAATATTCATGAAATGTTTACGAAATGATTTATGAAATGTTCATGAAAGGTTTATGATAAAACGATTAAGCATGTGATTTGTTTTAAAGACACGCATGCTTTATAGCGATTATGCATGAAATGACAATTTATGTATTGCATTAAGTTTCGTTTTATAAACAACTTCAAATGTTTTTATATATCAGAACTGCTTTAAGAGTATTACCTTACTGGACTTTTCCCCAAAAGCTCACCCCTCTACCTCTCAGATTTTTGCAGTGAATTATAACTAATAAATGCTGCGTAGACGACGTAGGCTGGCGGATATGAGCTTCCCCAGACTACCTTTTGTATATGCGTGAGGTATACATTCTTATCTCTTTACCAGACTATTTGTATGCACAGACATCTATTGAAAATAATGTGTCGGGATGAAATCTGTATAAAGATAAATTAAATGAGATATTTTTAAGGATTGACACTGAACAGGAATACAGCCTAAGTGAATAAGGGACTAAGGGGGTAAGTTCAAAAAAAAAAATCTCCCGATTTTTCAAGGGTCAAGGGTTGTTACATTTAGTGGTATCAGAGCAAAGGCTGTCTAGTACTGTCAGTGTCAATAATAAGGATATGATTTCATCCCAAATGTCTGTGCTTGTCTGGTTGTAGAGTAAGTATACCTAATTAAGTTAAGACTTAATGTTGGGTTTACGTGATGAATTAGATCACGAGCTAGAGGCCGTAGAGATAGGCCTGAGAATCATGCAGAGTCATCATGTGAGATTCATAAATGATACTGAGATTGAAACTGATGTTGAGCGTGCTCCATCAGGTTCTGTGGAAAGGACAGAGGGTATTGAGACACACTTTGCTAAGATTGAGTGGAGTATTGAACATATTATAGGAAATTAGGACACAAGTTATGTTAGATGATGGGGTAGACGAAAGAATATACAGACAAATTACTCCCGATGTGTCGACACAGCCTGTAGAGATGTTTCAGAACTACAAATATGCATACTCCCCACAGTAGAATGATGATGACTTGAGTAGGATTCGGAGCTACACTAGATGAGACAGTTTAAGAACTGCAGACCACCATTGTCAAATGGGATAAAAGACCTGATAGTTATAAAAAAATTGAATGAATGAGATTAAGGAAACTACGAATGGAATTTAGGGGGTCTAGCACAAGGAAATCGATTTGTCAATGAGTATGAATTATGATTTATATCCCTAGAAAGGTATGACCCAATGTTATAAGCAGTGAAGTTAGAAAATGTCTGTAAGTTCACTAACGGATAGAGACCGAGCTGATTTCGGAGGATAGTATGCTATTACATACTGAAATCAAGAATCCAATGGTTATAGAAAACTGAAAAATCAAATTGAAAAACTTGGATGGATTCTTAGAGTATGACTGTAAGCTTAATAGACTGGGGGCAGTTTCAAGAGTTTAAACCTCCATTTTTCGACAAGGTTAAGAATTCAGTGATTCGGAGTGTTGAATGAATGAGATAGAAAAGCTTGATGATTTTAGAAGTAACTCTACCGAGAAAATTGCTTTTGCAACTTTTGTGTTAAAGGATTGGAGAAGTTAGATGGATTTTCAGAGTGTGCTACTATAAAGAAGTGCCATTGTAGCATCAATCTCAAGATGGAAAGTCAAACTTGGAGAGAAGTTCCCCAATTTAATCTAAGAGCCGACATCAGAAAATTACATAAGATATATTCCGAAGGTCCTTAGGCGGCAGCACATTCCGGATGAAATAAAGTGGCAATTATGGATGAAATGATTGCAATTGGACGTAAAGTAATAAGTCTATGGATGATTATGAAATTAAATTTATAGCTTTGGAAGAAGAATAATTCAGATAAGTAGAGGTGTGAAACAAAGGAAGTCCAGGAAACTCATAGGAGGTACTGAGATCCTCAATCGAGCTAAGTTAACTCAACTTGATGTTATTTTGAGAGAGAAGTGCGTAAGGCGCAACTACGAGAATATGAGATATATACTTTCAAGGTTATTAAGGACATGAAAATGTAAAGAAAGTGACAAAAAGTGATGTACTAAAGAAGCAGTGATAGTGATAGAGTAAACTCACTGTAATTGAAAAGGATGAATTACAGAATTAAAAGTATAAGTGAAGGTCACACTGCTTACAGGATTGAATTAAAATGCTGAGAAAACAATTATAAGGATTACATGAAAAGGAGATTATCGGACCAGGTGATTCACTTTGATGTGGACTAGCATTAATTGTTAAGGAGACCCGAAGTCATTTTGGTCACGATATGTTAAGAACGGGTGTTAATTGGATTCCCAAGACAAGGATTATAAATCGGTGGGGAAAGACCCAAAACTCTTAAAGATGATTCAGAGTTTGAGATATATGGAGACTTTGGACTATGAATCACGTATCGAGTATAAAGATTGCGAATTGATCATGCTTATGTTTCGAATGCGACACTTGGAATAAGGAAAGAGTTCCGATATAATTGATGTACGAAATGAAGCAAGTTTGAAATGTGATAGATTTTGAATATAGGTGAGACTATGAACAAGATATGTATATGATGTATGAATACTTCTGGTAAATTAAATTATTCAGATCAAGTGGTATGAACAGAGAATGAGTGTGACTAAAGGATAAATTGAAATTGACAGTCGAAATATTTGTGTTGAAGTCAGGATACCATTACTTGTACTGTGAAGAATTATGGAATTCTACTAATCATGAAGGTTAAGTATTAAATTTTACAAAAGCTGTCAAGTAAAAAAAAAAAAATGATGAATGACTCGAGTTAGTTCTTTGAGCAGAAGTGATTACGGGACAGCGTTATGTATATTGGTTAAGGATATGAGTTATTGAAATATTTAGCGAACCTCAACTGGATGTGGTTCCTTTCTGATGCTGATACTTATAATGTAGTAGCGAGCCTGAGAGTTGAAAATTGGACTTGATTTGAATGAATCGGGCAGACTCAGTGCAATGATAAACACTGTATTGATGTAGCTAATCAGACCCAGATGGGTGCTACAATTAGCTTGAGTATTGGTACTGATAATTTGTTGAGATTTAAAAATAGAATTGTATATCAAATGATCTATAGTTAAAGGAAATTGTTGTCGTCAGAGACTCATTTACAGAGACATACCCTACATTCGGAGAATAATATAATTTATCAAATCCTCTGAAGATATATTGGCAATCAGGGACAATAAGAGATATAATTGAAAGGGACAATAGGAGATATAATTGGAAGAGACTACGCGGGAATTAGAAAGTTTAATATGGGAGAAATACCCGCAATTGTTTAAAGGCTAATGCAATATTAAATTTGGGGACCAAATTTCCTAAGGTGGGGAGAATGTAAACCCCACGAATTTTCATGTATTGGGTATTGTCCATGAATGGCCATGTGGGAAATTAAGATTTCATGTGACTATGGGCAATTTTGTTTAAGCATAAACATTAGATTGGCATTATTCTATACTATTTAGAAATTAAAATTTAGTGCATAGACATACATATGTATATATGTATGCAAGATTTTGTTTATTCCTTAAGTTTTATAAATAGATATATATGTTTACAAAGGTATACTAATATACACATAAAATTTTATATATATATATATATATATATATAAATATAGAGGAATTAATGCACATATGTAGATATATGTATATGTATATATATATATATATATACAAATATATATATATATATATATATATAGGTTGGTGAAAGGATGGAAGAATTCGGTAGCTTCAGTATACTTTGTCTGCTATTGTTAGTGTACGGTAGGGGGAATTAAAGGAAGAAACGATGGCCACCCATAATTGTTCATGGGCAGTAGGTGGAGTCAGACCGAAAGAAAGAAAATAGCATGAGAGGGGCTGTAGCAGGCTAGTGGATGGTCTGTGAGTGAGTGACTGTTCGAGAGGCGTAGCCTGGTTAATGCAGGGAGTAAGTTGGGAAAGGGATGGCTGCTGCAGAGAGGCGTGTGGCAGAAAGCTGCAGAGTTGCTGAAATACAAGAAGAAACAGTAGACCTGCGATGTACCATGGGTAACAAAAAAAGTGAAGGCTGGCTAAGGATAGAGAAAAAAAAAACAAATACATATAAATAATATATATATACATAAATATATGAAGGAATACATGCTAAAAATTAAAACACTGGAAACGCTAGCAAAGACGTAATTGAAAGAGAAAAGCCTTGGGGATCTCTCGAGCAGTTTCTCCACTACTCCATTCTACATTTCTAATTAACCACGTTTCTCACTTGCTCTTACTGCCGAGTACCCCTGGCACCAAAGTTCCCTGTCGATGAGCTTTCCCTGATTCACTCCCACAACAGGACATACACCTTTGTCGCGGCTTACTGCTTCTGTTGTCCCACGGCGTCCCTGAAGTTTACCGAGCTTGAGGTCTCCGGTAACAAATAGAGGCTGGGAAAGAAAGAATATCGGGATCGGTGAAAAGAGGAAGGCACGTAAGGGTGCAGGAAGTGCTTCAGGCTGTCAAAAGAAAAAAAAGGGGGACAGAAATGATGAAGAGCAGTGGAGGGCAGTAAACAGAAGGTTGGTACAGTGTGCGACTGAAGGAGGAGAGGGACTACTTCGGGTCTGGAAATAAGAGCTAGAAACAGAGTGCTCAGCCCTTGAAATCTTTGCAACCCGAGAGGAATGGGAGAGCAGAGAGAGGCGTGCACAAGGGGGGAGTGAGACGCTAACTACAATAGTTGGTAGAACAGAAAACAAAGATCATGAAGATGGTGGTTGTGATGAGGATGATGAATTGATGGTGATCGAAACCCAGTCGGTGAAGGGTGGCAGAAAAACGGGAAGGAACGGCGGAGAGGCCAGCAAAACAGAGGACGTCGGGGTAGTGGTGGATCGATGAATGAAGCAGAGGTCGGGTGAGTGACGCGAGGAAGAAGAAGAACAGAGAAATGGAGAAAAAAAAGAAAGTGGCGGGAAATTCAAAAGAAAAGAAAAAGATTTAAAAAAAAAGAGAAAAGAAAAGAATGAATAGTACCCGAGAAAAAAAAAAGAGAAAATAAATAATAATAAAAGGGGATATATATATATATAATTATATATATATTTGGAATAGAGATAGACACAAAGAATTTGGAAACTCAAGGGAAAGGGGCTCTGACAGAAATAATCTGAGTAGATCGGATCCGTCGACTCGCTGAGTCGAAGTAATCAAGAATAACGGATATACATCGAGGTAATAAATTTATACAAGTTTTAGAGATAATTGTATGTATTGTATAATTTCGAGTGTATTTTTCCTAGGTAAGCAAGGTTACGATTTTGATGCATCGTAGTTAATTCGATAAATAGGCTACTAAGAAATATAAATTTCGGTGTAGGAGAATCATAGAAGGATTTAAGGGAGATACTAGGAGGCGTCACAGCTCGAATTCGGGATTTCGTTAAATCGAGGTAAGGGGTATTATTTAACTTAGTTCTGATAATGTATTTTTGTGTCACCAATAAATGATTTTATGAAAGAGCATATGATTTGAAGTGATTTATCAATGCTTTTATACTTGTGAAACTATTTACGATGCATGTCTTAATTTATCGAAATATTTTTCGAGTACTTTTCATGCTGTGAAATGAATTTCCTAAAGTATGAAGTGTATGGATGTTTTACATTTATTTATGTTTTTATATCCATATTGTTAAAGAAGCTTTCGACAATTTCAAAAGTATTTAAGAAAAGAAATTGTTTTCGAAAGGGGATTGTGGGGGCCACCTCTTGAGTCCTACGGGAACAAAGTGCCACACAGTCTTTCGATTTTATGAAGGAGTATTCAGATTTCAAGGAAATTCGATGTTATTACTCGATATGAGTTTATGAATTATAAAACCCAAGAAAGATTTTTGGAAACTCTGTTTTGAGACTATAGGCTTCATGCATGGTTACTTCTTGTGGTGTTCCGGCTACACCACCTGAGGTGCCGGTACGTTGGCCCCTTTAGCACTTGACTCAACCTGTGTGGAAGATGTCGTGCTACTGGTGGTTTACGATGATGTTTTGGTAGTATCTCGTGCCCGCGCAGCACGGATGAATGTTCCCCGCACGGTGAGTGCTACAGGTGCCCGTGCCCTAGCTATGTGCTAGTATATGATAAGAAATATGAAGATACTACCCATGTTTATAATTATTATTGCTGTACGAACCTGATCCATTCTACAGCCCCCTTACCATGGCCATAGGTATGATGACTCTCAAATGGAGAATAACACGTATCGCATGACTTAGTTATAGCCTAGTCTCCTCGATTTGATTATGAAAATCGACTATGATGAATGAATATATGTTTTCATGATTACGAATTATTCATGAAATGTTTACGAAATGATTATGAAATATTCATGAAATGTTTACGAAATGATTATGAATTATTCATGAAATGTTTACGAAATGACTATGAAATATTCATGAAATGTTTACGAAATGATTTATGAAATGTTCATGAAAGGTTTATGATAAAATGGTTAAGCATGTGATTTGTTTTAAAGATACGCATGCTTTATAGCGATTATGCATGAAATGACAATTTATGTATTGCATTAAGTTTCGTTTTATGAACAACTTCAAATGTTTTTATATATCAGAACTGCTTTAAGAGTATTACCTTACTGAGCTTTTCCCCAAAAGCTCACCCCTCTACCTCTCAGATTTTTGCAGTGAATTATAACTAATAAATGCTGCGTAGACGACGTAGGCTGGCGGATATGAGCTTCCCCAGACTACCTTTTGTATATGCGTGAGGTATACATTCTTATCTCTTTACCAGACTATTTGTATGCACAGACATCTATTGAAAATAATGTGTCGGGATGAAATCTGTATAAAGATAAATTAAATGAGATATTTTTAAGGATTGACACTGAACAGGAATACAGCCTAAGTGAATAAGGGAATAAGTGGGTAAGTTCAAAAAAAAAAAATCTCCCGATTTTTCAAGGGTCAAGGGTTGTTACAGTTATCTTATTAAAAATTTAAGTTAATTTTTAAATGTAAACTTTAAGTATAAAATATAAGTATGTATCACTTAATCAGAGTAGAATTAATTCTTACCTTTTGGATATAATTGAATCATTTTATAATAAAAGTATGAGTAATACTCTTTGCAATCCTATAATTCTTTTTATATTTGCACCAAACATAAGATAAAATGATAATCATCCTATTTTATATTTTATTCAATGCACCAAATTTAGTATGAGATGATATTTATTTTACAAAAATTGTAATTGAATTTTGTTAACGGTAAAAATTGGAGAGTAAACTGTTATATTTCTTTCTAATTGCTACTACTTCTCTATGGAATTTAATTATCTATGGCATTATTTCGAAAATTTTGTTATTAAAAAGCTTGTATGATCTTCGTTTTTGTTATTTATTTTTTTCTTTTTCAAACTAAAAAATGAAAGTAAAAATAAAAAAAAGAATAAAAATATCAATCAAACCCGAAGGTATTTCTCAATTGGAATCCGGAAAGATTCTCAATTTTTCTACCTATTGATACCTTGAAGGCTTGAACTAAACCCAATTGGCTGACATCAAGCGGTTTTCTATTGAAGATTATGATTTAATGCATCTTCTTAAGCACTGTTCCAATGATCCGTTGGAAGTTGGAAACCTTTGTCTTGTATATGCCATGGTAACGGACACGGGATAACACTATTGTTTTTCGTTTTTTGGAAGGGGAAGTTGGAAGTTATTGTGAGACCGTGAATATATATTCAGAACGTTTTCCCTTGATTTGAAATCCGTGTCGAACAGAGAGCTCATGGCATTACAATTTTAGGCATTCATGAAAATCAATGCACCTGTGAATGTGCTCACAAGTCTGAAACAAACTGTCCTGATCTGCTTCTGCGAGTTAAACACACGAATTCTCCTTCTTACCCAGTAAAAAAATCAGCAGAGAGAGAAAAGCTATGTTACAGTCAAAATTCATTGATTTTCAACGCATAACATTTCTCCCGGTGGAAGTCATAACTTGGCCAATAAAACAAAGAGTAAAAAACCAGCGAACAATTCAACTTGTAAACGGTTTTCTAAGATGAACTAATTGATTGTTGAGATGTTATTAGATTTGCAGGCTGTTATTGTGAACATATGATAGTGGGCAGGCAAAGTTATTGCCATAGAAACAAGTTTTGATGAGCTTGTGGCCAGTGAAAAGATAGGTGGTTTTTCCAACTGATACCGGCGATTTTACCTGGAAATTGGCTTTGAATTAGAGATAGTTTTAATATCCTTTCTCGATTATCATTATAACAAGTCAGATTAGGAATTATCCAGTCCCAGAGTAGGGGCAGGGGACCTAGCCCAAAGTAATAAGGCATTTTTCACTCGCTGAGCTCATTAAGAACAAGAACAAAGATAAAACGAGGTTATGGCCTACCGGAACCAGCAACAGCAACCAAAGAATGATCAAGGTGTCGGCTCTACTGCTCTACCACGTAGGGTCTCAAGGAACAAAACATTTGATGAGCGGATAAATTTAGTTTTTATTCTTTTATTAATTTTACCCAACGATTTTGAGTTGAAACGTGAGTTGTTTATTTATATTCTCAAACAAATTTATTTGAGATTTATTTAAAATTCGTCTATTTAATAAATTATTTGATATTTGTTTATTATTCGATAATAATAAATATTTGTTAAATATTTATTATTGAGTATATCAAACATAAACCGAACACAAACAATTTCAAAAGAAATAAACGAAAATGTTCATTCACCCTCCATTTGTTACTAATTGAGCTAAAGTCAGATAAACCTGTAAAATGTGGAGTTGAAACTATTTCTATTGAAAAATGTGTCACCAGACCACACCTCCAAAGCTGCGAAACGAAGACTTAGTGAAGACTAACTAATCAATGCGATGGACTGTACACACAAATTTTGAGTCCCATATAAGACTTTGAAAATTTTGAAGACAAATATTAATTTTATTGATCAATGTAAATTACAATCTTTGAAGGTTATTAAAACAAAGAATATCATTTCATTCATTTCTTCACAAAAAATCTGCTTTAAGGGTCCAGACTTGTTCTTGAACAAAAAGAGTTGACCTTATTTCTCGTGGTGAGACAATATTTAAATGTGACTTCTTTAAAAAAATTTGAAACTCAGATAGTTTGTTCTTCGAGTTTTATAAAATTTTTCGATTCTCTTATGTTTGATCATTGGGAGTTTGGAGAGGGTTTGAGTCTTCAAAATTTTCTTTTCTTTTGCAAAATTGTCAAAAAGTTCAAATGGCTCGAAAGAGCCATGTATTTATAGTGCTAATTTGCTAGGTGAGAGAATTTTTAAAGAATTTAATTTTTGAGTTCTAAAAGAATTCAGTTTCTTTAATTTTATATCTAAAATAATTTTAATTTAATTAGAAATGAAATTGATGACTCATGGGTGAAATTTAATTAGATAACTCATAAATTTTTAAATTTTTCGGTTGAAATTATATAGTTTATTTGAATTATTTTAATTTAATTAAGAAATAAATTGCTTGAATTTTGATTCGCCAAGTCATGCATTTATCTTCAAATTCATAGTAAAATTAATAATTGTTATAAATTTCATCATTAAATTAAAAGATATCATGATTCCACATGACAATAAATGATTTATCACTTAAAAATTCTTTAATTAATTTATTAAAATAATTTTCACTGGACGTATGATAATTTGTGATTGGATCTTGTGAATGTTCTTTCAAGACTTAGTTAACACACTATAAAACTCTTATATTGACACTCTTAAACAAACAATGAGAATGAAAAGGTATTATAAAAGAACATGCGAGGTACGTATAAAACAAGATCTTTTAATGCCCTAATCACTACATACCTTCTCTCCAATAAACTAACTTAAGTATCGAAGTACGCATCAGAGATAAACATCTGGTGTCCCCTCACCCTTTTTCTCTTGTAGGCTCCAACATAACTTTCATAGCAGGTGACATACTGCCAAACATGTGAGACTCCATGTATGTATAACCTTGTAATACATGTTAATAGAATTATAAGATAAATGATTTCGGATCATGTGAATGTGAATGAATTTGCAATGGGATGAAGGAGTGTCAAGATACAAGTAAAGGATAAAAAAGGGTTGAAGTGGCCACAAACTAAATGAAATGAACTTTAAGCATCAAGAATGAAAATAAGGAATGAAAACACAAATGATAAGGCATGGATCGTGAATTCTAAGTATCCTTTACGAATTCAAGCAATGCACACAAGTTATATTGTATGTGAATCATAGGAAATGAGCTTTTCCATGCTCTAAGTGGGATTAAAATGAAAACTGAGTATTGGAGTAATGAAATAGGAAATTACCCTTGAAAAATCAGAAAAAATGCAGCAGGAAATGTCCTAGATGAATGCCAGATCGATCTCCTATCTAAGGCAGATCGATCCCTTGTGCAAGCAGAGCAATTCCAAGTGAATCTGCCAAGGCCAGATCGATCTCCTATCCAAGGTAGATCGATCTCTTGTGCAAACAGAGCAATTCCAAGTGAATCTACCAAGGCCAGATCGATCTGCATAAGCCTCTGCCAAGCTCAGATCGATCCCCTTTTAAGTTCAGATCGATATCCATTGGATTCTGTAAAGAGCAGATCGATCTCTCTCCATGAGTAGATCGATCTCCTTAAGCTTCTGCCAAGCCAAGATCGATATCTTCCCAATGAGCAGATCGATCTCTCCCATTCTAAACCTGAGAATTCGATGACAAAAACCAAAGGAAGATCGATCTTCTCACCCTAGCAGATCGATCTCATCACTCTCAATCTATAAATACCCCATGACAAAACCCTTTTTTTCAACAAACCAACACACCTCTACCATTTTTACCCAAAATACCAAGCTTTCTCTCTCTAGAATACATCATCTTCTAAAAAGAATTGGGAAAATGATATTAGAGCCAAAGTTGTTCATTTTGAGGAGGAGAGCAACATAGCTTGGAGCCACCATTCAACTCATTGGATTGAAGGAGCTAAGGAGTCTTCCAAAACTTGAAAAAGAAGAGAGTCAAGCTAGGTGAGTTTCCAATATACCAACTCTAAATATATTTATCTAGTTATTGTTGTGAGTAGATTAGTGTATGTATTGATGAATGAAACTACCTAGAATGTAATGAAACAAGCATAACCTATAATGAGTTTAGTGTGAGAAAATGGAATGTGGTTGATTAGGTGATAAAAATGATTATATCAAGTTGTTAGTGAGGTAATGTGCATGATTTTGAGATGATTGGATGAAGCCACATTTGAGATTAGTCAAGTGAATAAAAATGTGCATAAATGGTGTTGTAGAGAATGCATAAATGATGGAAGATTATGGATAAACATTTATGCCAAGCGTTTGATAAGTAACCAAGTGTGTTGCTAGTTAAATTGACTAGAAATGACATAATGATGACCAAATGTGATAATGTGTCAAACTTAATGAAATAGGCTCGATGAGATATATCGATTAGTTGAAGTCCGAATATGAGTTATCGGTATCGACTCATATGATTTATGAATGTATGCAGCTCCCGAGGGTACATCCGGAGCAAGTTGAGTTAATTCGCGAAAAGCGGGAAAAGAAGGAAGAGTTGCTTCTAAGAGAATCGAGGTAAGGGGATTGTGTTAGCCCTAGGGATATCTGTACGCCTTTCGAGCGCATGGGCGATTTTTAACGTATCTAAGAGTCATAGGATGAAATGGATGTTTGAAGGGTAAATAATTAGATTTTTGAGAAATATGCATTAAAAGCAAGATCATGATGCTTTGAAATCTTTTTATTGCTTTTTTAGCATATGGTTGATAGGTTGGCTAGCATTTGAAATGATTTGCACAAAAATGGCTTGATTTGATTTTATAACCATGCTTTGCAAATAATGAGCCACCTATATGAATTTTGTGGAAATGAAATGTGCTAGAGCGCTGCTCGCACGAGATTTGACATGTTTTATACGTGCATTAGTGCTGGAGCGGTGCTCGCAGTAGAGTTTTACATGCATGAGTACTGAAGCTTAGCTCGCACTAGAGTTTTACATGGATTTTATGACATTGTGCTGGAGCCTAGCTCACACTAGTTTTCATACGAATTTTGACATGGTGCTGGAGCATAGCTCGCACTAGATGTCCATTATACTTGTTGTTGAGCTTGAGACTAATCCACATGGTTTTATGACATGTCGGGAGCCGTGCTGGGAGCTTCGGGTAGGCTGTGTGCCACGCCAATTAAATAGGCTCGCAAGTGCGTATTGAGATGCGGCAGGATATATTGTGTTGATATGGGTCCACGGAGTACGTTGTACCTTGCAAGTAGCATGGAGTACGCTGTACCGTGTGTGATATTATATATATGCCATCTTCGGACGATGAATTCTGCTATGGATCGACGAGTTGGACGTGACCCATCTCCCCTACGGAAGCAGATAGAGGTGATACCCCGCACACTAGGATCCGTGTAGCCTGGGATCACAGAGGATATGGACATAGTCCTAGTTATTACCCTTATTGATATTGTATGCCGATCTCACATGTCTATTGTTGAAATGAGAAATCTATGTTTTGAAATGTGTTGTGGATCAGGATAGTCCATGGAAGGGGCTGAGTCCTGACAATTGATAATTTTGTATTGGTTTGTGATGAGATTTGAAATGCTTGTTAAGTGTACTATGCATGATGATTTACCAAGCCTTGATTTTAATTTATTCATGATGATTTTTCATGTTATGTTTTGAGAACTGTGCATCGATTTAAATAGCATGAATTGCTTTACATGTCATAACACAAGCATGAGTATACGTTTTGGAGTATGACTAATAAATATCTGATTTAAGCATGGCATCATGACCACATCGATAGTACAATTATCTACCTGCTCGCATGATTGCCTTATTGAGTACGTGGTTTGCTCACCCCTCCTTTATTTTTCCCCTTTACAGAGCACTTACAGTAGATAGTAGGCGACTGAGGATTGGATTTTAGTGTCCGCTGCATCCCATCACACGAGGTATACACATTTGTATAGTTTTGTATCTAGACATGTCAAAGCACAGTAATATCTTTAAATGTAATTTGGGGATGTAAAAGATTGTAAACACATGTAAACAATAACTCTGATTTAGAAATGCTAATGTTTACATTTAAATGAATTGTAATCTGAAATGGTATGATTGGATGAGATTGACACCGATACACAGCCCAACTGTTGGAGGTGTAGCTGTTCATGATCAGGTAAGGTAAAGATAAAGAACAAACAATAAGAAATGGATTAAATAAATAACGAAAAATGAAAAATTTGTAATGGATTTTTGGTGGATTGAGGGTCGTGACAAAACAGTCTTCAACAATTGGCACCGTTTGTGAGAATCGTCTTCATACAAACCAAACGATATGTCAAAATCTACAGATATAACTCTGCAAACCACTATACCATTATCTACCGCACAAGTGATACGCCCGACTAGTGCCCACTATAAGTGACCTAGACGTTCTATCCGCAAGTGTACGGGTCGTACAAGTAATAATAGCATTTGAGTCTCGGATTATCTTTCCACAGAGAAGTGATTAGCCTAATTAACTACCGGTTAATCTTACCCTAAGTATATCCTAACAAATTATGAATTGCTGATGGGTGATCTACATAGCTAACAATACTGAAAATAATAAAAACTATAAAATAAACAAAATTAAATAGAGCAAAAATTATTTACAGAGCTCCGAGTAATTAAAAACAACAACCTACAAAAGAAAATTAAAATAGTCAAAATTAATTAACTAAAATGCAATTAAACTAGAATGCAAATATAAAAATAAAGAAACAAGATAATTAAACTAAAAATAAACAAACTTAAAATAAAATATGCTTGTAATTAAACTACTTAATAAAAATGCAAACTAACCTAAAGTCTAATAAAATAAAACTTCTATTAATCCTAAAGAAATTCTTAAATCAAACTAAGAAATTAACTACCTATAAAATAATCATAATTAAATCTAACTCTAACTAATTACTAACACTAAAACAAAATCTAATTAATGCATGAGAAATATTTTTGGATTTTTCAATTTAAAATGAAAACTTAAAAATGCATAAAATAATAGTCCTCTAATTTAATCCTAAGTGCAACATCTAATTCCTAAATTCTAATATAGTCACAAATTAGCTACTAATAAAATTAAACTAAACTTTAAACTAATAAACTAAGTAAATTAAACCATTAATGTAATTAATATAAAAAATCTAACTAAGCTAATAACTAAAATTAGAAGGAATGATGACAATAAAAATAAAATAAAAGACATGTATGAAAAATGGATTGGTGACAATAATGTGTGCCAAAAACAGCCTTGCTCAGTTTGCAAAATAACCAGCTGCCCTGACACTGGCCCCGTGCATGTACCATGCACGTTTCCTTCTCCAGGTGTTGTCCTACCCATACCGCTGCACGGCCTTGGCCTGCCTAGCTAGTCGGTGTGCGTCTGCCTTGCTCCATTCCCTGCCTTGCTTCAATCATCACAAGCCTTCTGCACTTGTTCCATTCGCTGCAACACAGCAGATGGATTCTTACACAGCAACATGTCATGCTGCTCTGCGATGCCCCCACGTTCTTGCCAACCATTGCAGTGCTGCACCTTACTTCATGCACACCAGCAGGTCACCAATTGCCTTGCTTCTGTCATCAGCAAGCCATGCTCCTGCTCTCGGTTCCTGCTCCAGTACTGCTCTCGGTTTGATCCAGATGATGTCCTCAGCTGTGTCCAGGCCTGTTCATTCCTTGCAATTGACGTGCACAGCATCACCCGTTCCTGCATTTATAGAATCATCTCATCAACAATGCTAAACTGAACTTGCAGCAAAATATGCACTCAGCTCCTGCTTCAAATCAGTAACCAACAGAGGCCGGCAGTGACACTCCTGCGACGCATGTTCAGTAGCACCAAGGTTGCTTCAAGGAAGGCTCGGTAACTGCAGCAGGTAGGAGTTGTCAAGAGCAATGCAGAGCACGGTAACAACAAGTAATATTATCCCTGCTGAACGTGCACAATCAAGCATCCTTCAATACTTAGCAAAGCAGACCTGGGAATAATAGAAAACACTAGCAAAGAAAATATGTAATATGCACTTTCCAAGCAGAAAATGAAGAACAACAACTTAAAGGAACTGAAACTAAAAGCTAAAACAAAATGCAAAAAATGAACAGTAAATAGGTGGGAAAACATGGGAGAACAGAGATAAAATATTGCTCCCAGTCCACTGCCGCTGCTATTGCTCCAGCAAGATTCACGTCTTGCTTCTCTGCTATTGCTCAACCTAGCAGCTACTGCTGTTTTCAGTGTTGATGCTGCTTGGCCATCATCAGCTTCATGCACCACTTCAGTCGGGTAGCAAACAGCAGCTCACCATCTCCTATCAATCTATGTCCATCGTCCATCACAGCAGCTCGCTAATGGTGACATCACACATCAATGAAAACCATGAGACAACTTCTATTTTGCACAGCGTAGCATCAGTTCCACCAGCTTCAGCACCGGCCTGCACAATTTTATCTACCCTCTAGCACTGTTTCCTCACGCAACTCGGCTTTACCCAGAAACGAAAATATACGAAAACACACCAACTGGAAACTTTGAAGGGAATGAAATGAACACATATGCAGGACACAAAAATGAACAGAGGCTAAGCTGATGAAGGCATTGGTACGCGCCTAAAGAATAACTATCTAAAGTTCAGAAAAATAGAATTTATGGAAATGATGAACAGTAGAATAAATGGGAGCAATAGCATGAAGCATGAAGCATGAGCAAGTGAACGAGCGATGCAAAGGAACTTGGCTTCTGCACCCGGTATCTTCCCTTCCGTTCAACACCCGATCCACGTTACATAAGGTAAAAAGGAAAATAAAAAAAAAGGAAATGAAACAGGGAATGAAACTACTATTAATCAGAAACAAGGATTGTCATTCCAAAAAGCTTAAATGTGTGAAATCTAAAGAGAAACGAAACTTGCAAAGCTTAAAAATGGTGGCTGCAAATAAAACATAAAAAGCTTTTCATAAAAGATGACAAATGAAAATTAACATGAACAGTAAAATAGAAAATGGTTTTCGGGAAAAACTTCTAAAAACAAGGAAAATAAACTAAACTATTCTACCTATGCTACTCTAACTAGTTCTACACTAAAACTACTTAGTTTTTCCAATTGCTATCATGCTCCATTTATACACACACTTAGGGGTACAATGGTAATTTTTCATCCAAAATGAGTTGGCATTGTTTGGCCACTTGTCTTCATTTTATTTGCTGCAGAGTAGATATTTCCACGTCATCCGTCTTCTAGTGCACTTAGCTATGCGATGTGGCCCGACGGGTGTCTTTTAGAGGGTTGGCACGATTTCCGTCGATCTTATCGTTTCAGAGCGAATAAAATACTAACACCCGACATCTCACGTGTCCAGACGACTGGTGACTCGGGCTGCAAATTGGAAGTGGTCCAGTTTCCTTTAGCCAATTTTCAGCCCATTTTTGACTGAAACGACTGAGTTTCATCTGGATTTAATTTACCTACACATTACAAAATTTTAATTAAATAAAGGGGATAATTAACAAAATAAATTGGAGATTTAAATAATTAATTAAGAAATTAAGCACAAATAATTCTATTTTCATAGAATTATCACACTCCCAAACTTGAGCTTTTGCTTGTCCTCAAGCAAAACAAAATTCATGTAGGAATGACAAGTACCAACATAATAATTTCTCCAATATTATCCTCAAAGAAAAATACAGACTATGATCTCAAAGATTTACAATTACAAGTCCAACATTCAAAATCATTCAATCATAAGTCTTAACCCAAATTGGACTCCTCGTGTGTGTGTGAAAATGTCAAAGCCACTACTCAGTACATTACCCGGATCAGATTATGCAAACACAGTGAATGGCAAGTCAATGACAAGTGATCATTCCCATAAGTTTGCTTTTCACTTCTCTCTCCACTAATGTCGTCACACTTAATCAAAGATCAATAGGACTTCATTAAGCTTGTAATGTAAGGCTGGGGCTAAGGTATGATAAAGTCGATTTAGGTTTAATTACCCCTCAACATGCATTACTTCTAGGATCTCAAATGTAAGAGCTCAAATTTATTTCCCCCATACTTATTTATTTCACTAAACTTCTTATTCTATTTTTGTATTTTTCTTCTTTCTTCTTTTCTTTTTCTTTTTCCTTCATTTTCATTTTTTTTTAAATTTTTTTTATATATATACTCCTTCACTATCACTTAATACCCATATGTACATAGCTCACAATATATCCAAATGACTTTTCATGCTTTCGAGGTAAGGGATAGGAACAGAGTATTTAAGCTACGAAAAAATAAAATAAGCAGGTGTATTTACAGAGAAAAACTTATTTGGCCCAGATGGGTGACTAGGGGTAAAATATGTACAAGGATGGCTAGAAAGGCTCAAACGATCCAAAGATGACCTAAATCATCTCCCTAATTAAGTGTGATCTAATATTTAGCCTCGAGATCAGATCAAACAAATTCTAGAATATGATGCACCAAATCAACTGAACAAATACAATCCTATGTACACATAGGCTTTCTCTAAATAAATATAGCGATTCATGACATGACATGTGCATAAGATGAGGTAATCACAATCAGAATTAAGACAAATTCAAGAATTCAACTTCATACTTTTCCTATAATCATGTTTCTTATTCAATCAAAATCAGACTCAATCATGGGGTTATATCATCGGAATATGGGAAAACTACATGCTAAGTACTAAATCATCCCAAAATCAAACAATATAAGCTTATATTTTTGAAAAAAATTTAAAAATTCTTTCTCAGATTTACGAAAAAATTTTAAAATTTTTTCCAGTTTTTCCCAAAATTACTTAAGTGATATCCCCTCCCCCAAACTTAAAGTGCACAATATCCTCAGTATGTAGATAATATAAGAATTTAAGATCAGGAACAGAGTACTCCCCTATCTAATGATGATGAACAATCGAAACTTGATTGAAAACGCAATACAAAAGTAATCTGCCAAAGAAACAAAGAAAGAAACAACGAAAAAGAAAAAGAAAAAAGAACTATATACAAAGTGAAAAGAAAAATTAAGCCACTTCAAATGCAGCTGAAGAAAACAACACTCAGCAGCAGGGCGAAGAGTAAGAGGGTTAGCCAAAGTGGTGACAGGGTGTTGACAGTCAAATCCTCTTGAGCTCTATCTACTTCCTTCTTTCTCTCAGATATCTTGTGCTCAAGGATTCTATCTTCCTTATCCTCTATCCAAAAACACTATTGAGAGTCATCAGGGAGCTTCAAAGGTTTGAAAACATTAAACTTCACTTCCTAATCATGAACTCTCATTGTTAACTCCCCATTTTGTACATCAATTAAAGTTCTACCAGTTGCTAGGAAAGGTCTGCCTAGTATAATGAGGACTTCCCTGTCTTCTCCCATGTCCAACATGATAAAATCCGCAGGGAAAATAAATTTGTCCTCCTTTACTAAAATATCCTCAATGACCCCCTTCAGATATTTAATGGATCGATCAGCTAGCTGAAGGGTCACTGTGGTGGGTCTGACATCCCCTATTCCTAACTTTTGGTAAATAGACTAGGGCATCAGATGTGAGACCCCATATATGTATAAGCACGACTTTGTATATATATGTAAATAGTGATGTGCTTGTAATGTGAAGTATAAATGATGTAAAGTCCATAAATTAAATGTACACACATGTAATAAGAGTTGTGATTGTACATACAAGTTACATTATGTATGAATGTCAAGGAATGGACTTTGATATGTGATGAATATGAGTAGAATAGAAAATGGATAGTGTGGTAAAATGGAAGGAAGATTGCATGAGTTGTGCACTTCCATTTGGTTTATATCGTATACCTTTGGTTATACAAGGATTCCACACAAGTTTCAATAGGTATAAAACATGAATGGATGTCATTTTCAAGTCTCAAAGATGATTGGATGAGGAAATGACCATGGAAACAAAATGTATGAAGTTTGGTATGAGTTGTTGCAGAAAAATTACAGAAAATCTGGAAATATGAAGGCTAGATTGATCCCATAATATGAGAAATCGATCTGGAAGAGCCAAAAAGCTCTTATTTGAGCAATAGAATTGAGCCGATCGATCCTTAATGGAACAGATCGATCTCCTTAGCTCTCGGGTTGAAAGTAGATCGATCTCCCCTAAGATCAGATCGATCTCCTTAACCTTCTGTTTGAAGCAGATCGATCTCCCCTATTCGACAGATCGATCTCCTACTTCACATTGTCTTGGAAAAGAGGAATTTTAAGAGGACCATATCGATCTTCACCCAAGGTAGATAGATCTCATCAAGCTGAATCTATAAATATGGAGCAGTTGGATTTGCATTTTCGACACAAAAACCAATCTTTCCCATTTCCAACCTAAAAAACCTAGCTTTCTCACTCCTAAATTCACACATTTTCAGTAATATTTGAGGGAAAGCTATTAGAGACAAAGTTGTTCACATCAAAGAGAAGAACAACATAGTTTGGAGGCATTTCCCCACTTGTTGGATTAAAGGATCAAATGTGCATTTCTATTGGAGCAAAGAGGAAATCAAGCTAGGTGAGTTTCTAAATAAAATAACTCAAGTACATTGTGTAGATATTGATTTTGGAGTTGTTTGGTATGCATAGAAAGGGTAGAAACTACCTAAGAAGTAATGAATCCACCATGACCTAGAAATGGTCTAGTGTGAGAAAGTGAAATGTGTTGAGATTAATGATGAATGGGATATATTGAGGTTAATAATAGTGTTGTGGTATGATTTTAAGATGTTGTTAGTGGATAAATTGTGAGATTTACCTAAAAAGGGTAAAATGTGAAGTAAGGCATTAGTAAATGCAAAGATGAGTTATATTGACTAATGAGGTCAAATGTGAGTTAACAAATTTAACTCAAGTAGTTTGGATGATTGAATCACAGCTTTTGAGGATACACCGGAGCAAGATGAGCTAAAAACGCAAGAAGCTAAGAGGAAAAGAGAGTCGCACTCAAGTAAATTGAGGTAAGGGAATTGTGTGGACTCTTAGAGATATCTATGCGTAATTTGGGCACTTAAATGCTTTGCTAGAATGCATGAGATATTAGAAAATGAAATTGGATGGTTGAAGGGCAAAAGTTGGGTGTTTGAGAAATGTACATGAAAATAAAAGCATATTGCTTTGGAAAATCATGTTTTATTGCTTTTTAGCAAAGGATTGGTAGTTCGGCTAACATTTGAAATGAATTGCAAAAAGAAATGAGTTGTTTTGGTTTGTTAACTATACTTTGCAAAGAATTAAGCCACCTACATTGTTTTTGTGAGAATGAAAGCGTGTTAGAGTATGACTTGCACGAGATTTGATGTGTTTTATATGCATGAGTGCTGAAGCTTAGCTCGCACTGGTTTTCACATGAATTTTTATACCGGTTTTGGCATGGTGCTTGGAGCTTAGCTCGTATGAGATGCCCACCTTATTTGTTTCCGTGCTTGGAGCTTCGGGCAAACTGGGTGTCGCACCGATTAAATAGGCTCACATGTGTATTTGTGATTTTAACATGTTGTTAGCCGTGTTAGGAGCTTTGGGTAGACAAGAGGTCGTACCGATTAAATAGGCTCACATTGCGTTTAAGATGTGGCGTGATATGATATGTTGATGTGGGTCCACAGAGTATGTTGTACCCTGTAGGTAGCATGAAGTACGTTGTACCGTGTTGAGATGTGATATGCCGTCTTCGAACGAGATCTGCTATGGACTGGCGGGTAGGATTTGACCCATCTCCCATGTGGAAGCAGATAATGGTGATATCCCGCACACTTGAT
Source organism: Firmiana major (assembly GCA_033439115.1). NCBI lineage: Eukaryota > Viridiplantae > Streptophyta > Magnoliopsida > Malvales > Malvaceae > Firmiana > Firmiana major. The sequence continues at coordinate 40,240,608 of CM065909.1, forward strand.
CTGTGTAGCTGGTATCACAGGTTATGGCCATAGACCTAGAGGTTATTACCTTTTATTAAATTGCCTATCTCACATGTCTAATGCTTTGTGAATAAATCCATTTTTGAAATGATTTTTGGGTCAGGACAGTCTGAGGGAGGGGCTGAGACCTGACAAGTGCTGGATTGTTTTGTTAATGGTTTTTAAAGTGCACTGATGCATGATGATTAATGCCATGCTTTATTGTGAAAAATGCATGATAGTTAATGCCCTGCTTTATTATGTGTTGTTGTACTGAATAACAATGATTGAATGATGCTGATGTGGTCTTCTCTGTTGTCTTCTCCATGTGTCTTGAAGATTCTGTAAAAACACTAAAGGTCAGAGAGGTGTAGGGATCTGTCACTGCGTGCGCACTCCGATACTTAAGTCAGAAGGTTGTTTAAGCAGAATCTCAATTAGCAAAATAAAGCTTAGGATTTTTTGATCATACCTGAGGTATTTATAGATATTTTGGTCGGGCTCTATATTTTTTCAGGGCTTATGAATATTTGGGCCTAAAACTGTACTGTTTTGGCCAATCCGGATCTGAGGCCCAGGTGCGTGACTGGGCAGCGACAGAGCTCTGAGAAACTCTGTCTCAGAACTCAGAAGTCCGCCTCTATGCGGATAAGTACTTTCAGGTGACATAGGTTTGAAGACCTTTGCCGCTAGACTCAAGGGTGCAGAGGTCTGTCGCAAGGTACACTCTGCTGCTAGACTTAAGGGCGCAGAGGTCTGTCGCATGGCACACTCTATCGCAGGGCACACTCTGCCGTTAGACTCAAGGGTGCAGAGGTCTGTCGCAAGGCATTATCTGTCGCATGACCTCTACCGCAGAGACTCAAGGGCGCGAGAGGTCTGCCGCGATACACACTCTGTCGCCAATAGACTCTGTAGCTGGTCGACTCTGTCGCCACCTTTCAGTGTTTACCACGTGGCGTATGCCTCGTGGTGCTTATAATCTAACATGTGGCTGTCCTCTATTGGCCAATGTTTATCTATGTAGACTTTGATGTGTATAACCTCTATCAATCGCTCCCCATTCTTTCGTAAGGAAATTCCTTAGGAAAGAGTATAATAATCGGTTTATTTTTCTAGTATAATTTATTAAATACGCGACACATGTTTGAATCACTATGCACACGGGAAGCTTTAGTCATCTCAATCACGGATATATATATGTCAGGGTTACTGTACATGCATGAGACCTGAGCCGCGGTATGTATATATAAGGGTCAGAGACTGCTGAATAGCTGAGAAATTCTCTCGCTGTACTCTGTCGCAACTCTACTGTCACTCTGTCGTACAAATCTCACAACTCTCTCGCAAACACTGTCGCCTTGTTCTCGCACACTCTGCTGTATAACTCTGTCGCAACACTCTGGTGCTTAATATTGTTACTTTATCACCAAACTTTGTCGCGAGTCTGCGTTCAACCCTGTTGTTTTCCCGTGTAACATTGTCTCAACATTAGGTAAAGACTTTATCGCATCTTCTGCGTACTCTGTCAGCGATCAATTTTTCTTTGCAGTCTTTTTTGATTCTAGAATGGCTAGTCATGGTGTGGGGAAGCATATAGAGTTAGGAGTTAGATCGACTCTAAAAGAGGCTGACCTTTAGGATCTTAGGTGTAGGTTTCCATTGCCCGAAGGGTATACTTATAGTCTTCCAAAATCCTCAAGAGAGTAATATACATGGTGTGTCCAACGAGGTAGTCATTTTTAGAGCATTTAGGATTCCGTTTTCACATTTCTGGTTTCGGGGCTTCTTTTCTCAGAAAGTATATGATCGCGCCAAGACAGTTACATCCTCACGCTTGGATGCAGTAATTGGTTTTACCGTGCATTACCAATTAAAGGGTGTTTCTCCTTCTTTTCCTTTATTTTGTTCTTTTTTCAGGCTCCAGGGTAGCCCTGGTTTAGTTCCTTATTCCCTTCAACGGGTGTACAAGCCTGGGTTTGAGAATAGGTTATTTGAAAAACCCGTGAATAAACTCCACGGATTCGAGTCGGAGTGGCTTATTGTGGAAACACCTTAGGGCCTTGACTTCCCCACTCGTTGGGGAGCCCGACGTGAAGTCCCTAAGGGTCCCTAGATCGCTACACTTAGGAGACAATTATCTTTAGATATCAATAAACTATTAGTTGTCAACCCGATTAATCTCGATATTCTTTTATCAACTGAAAATTTGGTGTCTGCCGATTGGGGTGTGGGTTCCGTTCCTGTTGTCGGCCCCTCTGTTCCTCCCTCAAATCTTCCATCATCTATTCCTTCCTCAAATCTTCCATCATCTATTCCTTCGAGTTGAACCCTAAACTTTTAAGGCCGTAAGGGGATATAGGGAGCACAAATAGAGAGTCCAGCTCTGAGAGTGAACCCCTAGCCGATATGAGCGACTGGGAAGGGTTTGGTTCAACTTTTATGGTTCTTCCAGATGATGACATGTTAAACATAGAGTCCCTTCAAGAGCATCTTGATTCTCCTGATGGTAACTTTTCATGCTTTTCAATTTATCATTGTTAGTTCTGACTACGTTTTTGACAATTTATTTGGTTTTTTCTTTTTTGTAGAAATGAACCACATTAGACGTTCTTTGGCACGTCAGGGGGTGGAGGAAGGTTCGTCTAGTGATCCTGCTAGAAAGAGACCTCGCTTGACAGATGTTGTTCCCAGTCAGACACTAGTCCCACCTCCATTGCCCCGAGCTCGGACCCCGTCTCCTTCCAGACAAGAGATGCCCCTCCTACTGAATATAGGGATCCTTCTTGGGATAGAGTGAAGGCTCCTTCCTCTTCAAGGAGAGCTTTCGGTTCCTCGGGACGGTCTCAGTCCGAAGAGCGTGCCGAGTGTAATATAATATCGTGTCAACGAAAGAATCAGAGGCGTTTATACATTGAATCAGCAATGGGGAAGAGGCCAATTCTTCCTAAGATAGGTTCCGTCGACGAGAGGTCATATCCTGTAGATGGCGGCTTCATAATGAGGGGGTCGGAGTTTCGGGTGTACCCGAGAGTACGTGATAATGATACCTCGGATACTCTTGGGGTGGCTTCTCGGTTGAGTTATGTAAGATCCGATTTTTTATCGTAAGTGCAAAGGGAATGAATAGAAATTTTCGAGTGTATTTAAAAATGCAAAAGGATTTAAATGGTATTCCCGAACACGTGCAAGGGTAAAACGGTCAAAAGACCAAAATTCAGTATTTATCGGGATAAGAAAATTTAATTAAAAATATGGGATGGAGAAATCTTGATCAATAACGAAGAAATAATTAAGTTTCGGGTTAAATTGATCAATATATGAATTTATTAGAATAAACCAGAATTTTCGTATTGAAAAATAATCTCGAAAATAATCGAAAAATATATCGGAAAGTCGAAATAATACCGATAAATTCATTTATTGGCTAAATGAATAAAATATAAATATTTTTAGATATTTTTGCCAAATAATAATATTTAATTGAATATAATAATAAAAAAATAATAAATAAAAAAATAATAAATTAATTAAAAAAACTGAAAAATAGGGAAATCGCGCGAAGGGAAAAATGGAAGCCGAGCCCGACTTCTGCAGCACCATCGGAGGAGATCGACGGCAAGCCCGGACCCGAGGCGGCCATCACTGGCAGCCCAGCCGAACCACTGGCACCAACGAAGCGGTGAACGACGGCAAACAGCGAGATAAATGCCGGGAAAGAGTGAAGCCGAGAGAGGGAGAGAGGGAAAACGGTGATCGGGGCCGATTCAGGCCCATATGCTTATTTATCTGTATATGCTTTCCAAATTCTTGGCAGCAAGACTTATACTTTTTAGAAAGAATTACATATGTAAACATACCTTTTTTCTGATGCCTAGCCACCATGACATGAGTTCGTCTTTGGTTCTTACGGCTGATACGTTTCCATCGCCTGGCCACAGTGACGCTATTGCGTCTCAGGCTCTTATTGCTTCTTTGTCTGCAACGCCTGGCCACAGTGATGCTATTGCACCTCAGGCTCTTACGGCTCGTCTGTCTTTTACGCCTGGCCACAGTGACTCTATCGCGCCTCAAGCTCTTACGGTTGTCTATCTTTTACGCCTGACCACAGTGAAGCTATCGCACCTCAGGCTTTTACGGCTCGTCTGTTTTTCACACCTGGCCAAAGTGACGCTATCGTACCTCAGGGTCTTACACATCGTCTGCCTTTTACACCTGGTCACAGTGACGCTATCGCGCCTTAGGCTCTTACGGCTTGTCTTTTTTTCACGCCTGGCCACAGTGACGTTATCGCGCCTCAGGCTCTTACGACTCATCTGTCTTTTACGCCTGGCCACGTGAAACTGTCGCGCCTCAGGCTCTTACGACTCATTTATTTTTTACGCCTGGCCACAGTGACGCTATCGTGCCTCAAGCTCTTACGGCTCGTCTGCCTCTCACGCCTGGCCACACTGACGCTATCGCGCCTCGAGCTCTTACGACCCATCTATTTTTCACGCCTGGCCACAGTGACGCTATCGCTCTTCAGGCTCTTACAGCTCGTCTGTCTTTTACGCCTGGCCACAGTGATGCTGTCGAGCCTCAGGCTCTTACGGCTCATCTGTTTTTCATGCTTGGCCACAGTGACGCTTCGCGGCTCAGGCTCTTACAACTCGTCTGTTTTTCACACCTGACCACAGTGACGCTATTGCGCCTCAGGCTTTTACGGCTTATTTGTTTTCTGTCACAAGATTCATATCCATAAATGTTGAAGATATAATAGAAAAGTAACTTGAATAATGATCATATAAATGCATTTAAATGAACAGATAATAATGTGAGAATATAAAAATGTAGACAGAAGACATAATAATTGTATCTTGTGGCAATGTCTCCTTTCTTTATACTCCTTTACCGGTGGTAGAGGCAATATAACATGTGTGAGCGCTCTTTTGATCTCCTCGTACTTGCCCGACTCCGTTAGGAGTAGGGAACTTCATTAACATGTAGCTAGAAGATATCACCGCCCTCATATCATTTAACATAGGCCTTCCCAAGATTATGTTGTAAGCAGCTAAGGTTGATCTCATAACCATGAACAATACCTGTCGAGTCACGTCCTTCGCGCTTTCCCCTAGAGTCACAGGCAACTCTGTAGACCCGAAAACCTTCACTTTCTCGCCCGTAAATCCATACAGTGGCGTCATAACGGGCCTTAATCTATCTTCGGATACATTCATTTTGTCAAAGCAATTCCAGTAGATTAAGTTCACCGAACTTCCATTATCGACCAGGATTCTTCTCACTGGATATTTTGCCACCACTGCTGATATCAATATTGGGTCATCATGAGGCATGATAATATCGCCCCTGTCTGTCAGAGTGAACACAATGGGTTCTTCACCTACCTTTTCCTCCATCACAGCATGAATTTGATATGCTTGTCTCTCGTAACTTTTGTGAGAAGCAGAGGAACTTCCTGCCATCGATTCTCCTTATGCAATAACATTTATAGTCGGGCCAGTGGGTTCATTATCCAGTCGGTTACCTCGGGGGTCTTGCCTAGCTTCTTCTTCATTTCTTGGCCTGTTTCTCCCTCTATCATTATTTTGTCTATTCCGTGGACTATCGTCCCTTCGATCCCGCGGTGGGTAACGAGGCCATTCACTTCTCTAAAGGAAGCGGTTAATTTTTCCTTCTTGAGTCAGTTTTTCTAACTAATTCATCAGATCTTTGTATCTTTCAGTAGGATGACCATGAACGGAATGAAAGTCACAATAAGCATCAACATTTCGGCCCATATCTCTAATATTCTGTTTAGGGAACTCCAACAGTCCAGTTCCTTCAATAGCAGCAAGTATTGCGGCGCGAGGCTCATTTAGTTTGGTATAGTTTTCATACCTGAGTCTAGGAGCCTTGTCTAATCCGACAGGTCTCGAAGAGCTTCTTCCAGGTACATCTCTCTCTCTTTTTCTTCCTTACCTTGCCTCTCGAGACTGTATCATCTTTATTACTTCCTCTTGAGCCACGTATTTATTTGCCCTAGCAAATAAATCAGAAAGGGTCGTTGGCTGATCAAGGGAGAGGGATTCTTGCAGCTTTTTAGATTTCATCCCCTACAGCATTGCAGCCATGGCTACTCCCACTGGTAGATCTTTCACCTCTAAGGTTGCATATCAGAAATGATCTACATAGTTCTTCAATGATTCTTTGTTCCCTTGTTTAAGGGTGAACAGATAAGTAGCATCCTTTTTTCACTGGCTGTTGATCGTGAAGGCTCTTAAAAATTCACTTTGTAACTGGTCGAAGGATGAGATAGAACCCTGGTTTAACCCATTAAACAATTTTAGTGCATGCCCTGACAGTGTGAGCGAGAAGGCTCTGCACATGATTTCATCTTCCCATCCATGGAGCAACATGAGGGACTCATAACTCTGTATATGGTCGTATGGGTCTGCTTTACCGGCATAAGTAGCCATAGAAGGTATCTTGAACTTCTTCGACAGTGGTTTGTCCATAATCTTGAGACTCAAAGGAACTCTTATTCTTTGACTGTCGTCGGGAGACACTAACTTCTTCCTTTCTAGAATCTTTTCAACAACTTTCTCAACATTTTCTGACCCTCGAGTCGAGTTTGCTCCTCTCTCTTCGGTACTAGAAGAGTCTGAGTAGTAAGCATCCCTTCTTCCTCTGTTTTTGGGAATCTACACACGGTCTGCTCCCCGACTAGGGATCTCTTCATCGTCCACGGTTTCTCTCCCTTTAGGAGCCCGCACTGTATCCCTTCTTTCTGTACCTCCTATTCCGTAATTCAATCTTAGCTCTTCAAAATATTCTTAGGAGTTATGACTATCCTGTCTCTGTTGTTCCTTAGATCCGTGAGCTTCAAAGTTATGTTGCTCAAATTTGGCTGTAGCAGTCTGAGTCTTGAACTCTGCGGTAGAGGTCTGTCTTCTGTACTCTGTGGCAGAGGTCTCTCTCATGTATTCTGCGGTAGAGTTCTGTCTCTGAAACAATGCGGCAGGGCTTAACGCTCTCAGACCTGCGGCAGGGTCTTGACTCCTGACCCCTGCAGCAGTTTTTATCCGCCTTAGACCTGCGGCAGGGTTCACCTCTCGTAACCCCGGGGCAGGGCGCCTCCTCAAAGCTATGGCAGTGTTATCCTCCAGACTTGCAACGGGGTTCTCCATTAGACCTGCGACAGAGTTCACCAGACCTATGGCAGGGTTTGCCCTGAGACCTGCGATAGAGTCTTGCATTAGTCCTGCAGCAATATTCTGTACCCCTTCTTCTTGTTCCGCATTCGCCACCGTAGAGGGTTGACCTCTTTCATAAGTTTGCATTGGGACATTCTCTCTAACCATCTGAAGCACTTCTGGTGGCAAACTAAACTGTGGTAGTGCATCTTTGAAGAAATCAATAATCGCCTTCAACGCCGTAATAGTCTGCTCATTTTGACGTTTCAAAGCCTCAAATTCGTCGAGGGAAACTATAGCCACCCTGTCTCTTTCTGCGTTTTGCACTTGTCTTCTCCAAAGTCTGCCAGGAGGACTCACAGAATTCTCTTTTCTCAAATTTGCTGCTGCTGTCGAATGTGTTCTCACCATCTTTAATGAAGAATCTAACTTTTTGTCATTTTCCCACAAACAGCGCCAATTGTTGTTGTACTGAACAATAATGATTGAATGATGCTGACGTGGTCTTTTTTGTTATCTTCTCCACGTGTCTTGAAGATTCTACAAAAATAGGGCAAATTTAAAACTTTTTACTCATTAATTCACAATTAAGGGTGCATTCCTGTGCAGTGTCATACATCATCATAATTATCATGCCTCAGGATCTCATCATAATATAGTGTATATTGTATCATATACATTACTCAATTATCCAAGTTAATTAATCCTAATACATCCCATATAATGTTATACATCAAGTGTCTGCAATTACAGTAATTGTCTGGGTACATGAAAAGATAAAAGATACATCAAAATACAATATATGGCCTGGAGCTCAAGTCCTCCACTAGCCACTACTCCGTACGTCGCAGGAAAACCCTTTTCACTTGAAGAAATCTGGGGGGAAAGAAAACAGGGTGAGCTTCTAAATCGCTCAGTAAAGGGGGTAAGGGACTCATTTCATAAACCAAAATGCACATCACAAAATATTTATTTGTATGTGAAACTCATTAATCTCATTTGAAAACCATAGCATGAAAGTACTCAAAACGACATTCTCATGTCTCAAATCATGTGAAAACATGAAGTAAAAGGCTCGGTCTAGAGCAACAACAAAGCATGTGAAAATAATGCGATAAACGCTTTCGTAAAGAACGTGATAAAATCACTGAAATAGTAATGCACGTGGCGCAGCCACTAAACACACGTGGCATAGCCACTGATTTAAATTCACACGTGGCATAGCCACTAAACACACGTGGCATAGCCACTGATTTAAATTCACATGTGGCACAGCCACAGGATAGGGTTTCACGTGGCAACGGCCACTAATTAGGGGATCTCACGTGGCAACGGCCACCAAATAGGGTATCACGTGGCAACGGCCACCAAATGGGGTTTCACGTGGCAACGGCCACCAATAGGGTTTCTCACGTGGCAACGGCCACCAAATAGGGTTTCTCACGTGGCAACGGCCACCAAATAGGGTTTCTCATGTGGCAACGGCCACCAAATGGGGTTTCACACGTGGCAACGGCCACCAAGTATACGTGGCATAGCCACAGAATGGGTTATTCTCACGTTACCAGAACGGAGAGAATCGGGCTTACATGCTACCAGAGCAATGCCCGGTGTGTACTCAAAATTACACACCTAAGTCTTATCACACAAGACTGGTTTGCCTTCACGTAGAACTCATAATGGTTTTTCTCTCATAAAACTCATTTGAAAATCGTTTTGTACTCAACACAAAACATATTGAAACCGAGTCCCAACCGGCAAAACACCACACATTTCTCAAATCTCAATATTGCCTTAACGTAGAGCCCAATTCATTACTCCCACAATTCGACGGTTTATAAAGCAATTTCACACTCAGCTTATAAACGCATAAAACAATGGGCTCCACCACACATTTCTCAAATCTCAATATTGCCTTAACGTAGAGCCCAATTCATTACTCCCACAATTCGACGGTTTATAAAGCAATTTCACACTCAGCTTATAAACGCATAAAACAATGGGCTCCAACCGGTTATAAAAACCGTGTGCAATTATAACACAACACTCAACATGCTTGTTTTATAAACCACAATTCATGCTATAACAGTTTACAAATCACATACACAAATGGTTTAGATTTCCCTTACCTCTTTGCACCTCGTATAGTGCAATCGTTTCCCCCGTATCACGGACTAGCCTCGCATTCCACTCTAGAACTCCCGAGCTGTCCAAACGATGTTAAAACATCAATACTCAATTATCTCATAAACCTCAATTCTCAAAAATCGAGCATAATTGCTCATAACACCTCAAATCTCTTGATTCTCGTAACTCTACCCCAAACTACACTCTCATTCACAACATCTCAACGTTCTACGTTTCTCATGCCAATTATCTACACTAACTCACCACATTGTCTAAATTTCTATTTATAGCTCAAATTCCCAAAATTTCTAAATATCATTATCACTCCAACCACATTGCAATTTCATCAATCCCTAATTATTTTCCAGCTATTTTAACACAATGTCAACCACCATTATCATCGAAATCATCTCAGATATCAAGATCGAGGTTTAGAAATTACCCAAAACTTGTGGAGAGCTTATCTCTTGCCTCGATTCAATCCGCCTTTCGATTTCCAAGTATGTTGTTCTCCCTTTGATGAGGAACAACTTTCCTTCTTGCCACAGCTTCTAATTCGGCCGAAAATGGGTGCTTTGGATGAGTGAGAAAGCTAGGTTTCGGTAAAAATGGGGGTTGGAAGAGAGAGAAAGTGAGATTGCAGGAGAAAGCAGGGGTTTCTTATATAGGCTGAGGGCAGGAGATCGATCTGCCTCTTGATGAGATCGATCTGCATTTGAATTTTTAGGACGATTTAGGGCAATTTATGCCTAGGAGATCGATCTGTCGAGGGGTGAGATCGATCTCTTTATGGCTTTATGAGATCGATCTGCTCCTTGAGGAGATCGATCTTCTCCCAAACAGAACCATTTGGAGATCGATCTCTTCCTCATGAGATTGATCTTCTCTCAAACAGAATCATAAGGAGATCGATCCTCTTCCATTGGAGATCGATCTGCTCCTTAGATTCCTCCTTCCTCGTCATTTTTAACTCATCAGATCGATCTCTCCTTCTCCCAGATCGATCTGTCCTCATAACTTCACACTTATTTTAGACACTTAACCTATAAATCTCCAATTATCATTCCCCAATTCACTTAGCTCAATAAATTACACTTCAAGTTCATATTACATAATTCAAATATATCTAAAATTCTCAGATCTCACATCCTCCCCACCTTAAATAGAATTTGGTCTTCCAAATTCAACTCAACTAATCGAATAGATGGGGGTATTTCTCCTTCATGAGACTCTCTAGTTCCCACGTTGCCTCTTCCATTGAGTGATGTTTCCACAAAACTTTCACTAATGGGATGCTCTTAGTTCTCAGTACCTTCTCTCTTCTATCGAGAATCTGGACGGGTTCCTCAGTGTAGCTCATATCCTCTTGAATGTCCATCTCGTCATACTCTATGACATGAGAAGGGTCCGGGTGGTACTTCCTCAACATAGACACATGAAAAACATTGTGTATTCAGGACATCTGTGGGGGTAATGCCAATCTGTAGGCTACCTCTCCCACTCTCTCAAGAATCTCGAATGGTCCCACGTATCGAGGACTCAATTTCCCTTTCTTCCCAAATCGCATGATACCCGTACTCGGTGATATTTTCAAAAATACTGCATCACCAACGTCAAAGTCGAGTGGCCATCTACGCATATCCGTGTAGCTTTTCTGTCTACTTTGTGGAGCCCGTAACCTCTCACATATGAGTTTCACACTCTGTACGGCTTGCTCAACAAGCTCGGGAGCTTTTATCTTTCTTTCACCGACTTCTTCCCAAGCTACAGGGGATCTACACCTCCTACCATATAGAGCCTTAAAAGGTGCCATTCCAATACTCGCATGATAGCTGTTATTGTATGCAAACTCTGCTAGGGGCAGGTGATCATCCCATGATCCCTTAAAATCCATCGTACACGCCCTCAACATATCCTTCAGGGTCTGAATAGTCCTCTCTGACTGACCATCTGTCTGAGGATGATAGGCGGTACTGAAACTCAATCGAGATCCCATGGACTCCTGAAACTGGGTCCAAAATCTGGAAGTAAACCGGGAATCTCTATCAGAAATAATACTCACTGGAGCCCCATGTAATCTAGCTATCTCGCTGACATACAGCTCAGCTAAGACCTCCACAGTATCTCTGCTCTTGATGGCAAGGAAGTGGGCACTCTTGGTCAATCTATCCACAATGACCCAAATCGCGTCACGACCTCTTCGGGTCCTCGGTAAACCCATAATAAAGTCCAAAGTGACATGCTCCCATTTCCATGTAGGTACAGGTAAGGGCTGTAGTAGTCCTCCAGGCTTTCGATGCTCAGCTTTCACTTGCTGGCATACTAAACACCTGGCCACATACTCTGTCACGTCTCGCTTCATACCACTCCACCAATACACCTTTCTTAAGTCTCGGTACATCTTAGTACTCCCTGGGTACATGGTGTATCGCGAGCAGTGGGATTCTCTCAATATCTGTCTCTTAAGGGTATCGTCGTCCGGTACATAAATTCGTCCTCTGAATCTCAACAATCCATCCTCACTGACTATGAGATCCGACTGCGAACCCTGTTCAGCTTGGCTAACCATATCTATCAATCTCTGATCACTGCGCTGCCCAGTTCTAATCTGATCCATGATCCTGGGCTCTATTCGCAAGCTAGCCACAAATCCAGTCTCTATCTCTTTAACTCTGATCCGAAGTTCGGCAAACTGCTCCAGTAAATCCCATTCCCTGATCATCATAGCAGATATCATACTCTTCCTGCTCAGGGCATCAGCAACCACATTTACCTTGTCCAGATGATATAGAATCTCGCAGTCATAATCCTTAAGGAGTTCCATCCATCTCCTTTGTCTCATGTTTAACTCTTTTTGATCAAAGAGATATCTCAAACTCTTGTGATCAGTGAAGATTTGGAATCTTTCTCCATATAAGTAGTGTCGCCAGATCTTCAAAGCAAATACCACAGCGGCTAACTCCAAATCATGCGTGGGGTAATTCCGCTCATGGTCTTTCAGCTGTCGCGATACATATGCGACCACTCTTCCGTGCTGCATAAGCACACACCCCAATCCTTGATGAGATGCATCACTATGCACTGAAAATCCTCCTGATCCCTCAGGAATAGTTAACACAGGTGCCGCTGTCAACCTCCTCTTTAATTCCTGAAAACTGAGCTCACATTGATCAGTCCATATAAATGGCGTCTCTTTGCGCGTGAGCTTAGTCAAAGGAGCGGCAATCCTTGAAAATCCTTCCATAAATCTTCTGTAATACCCTACCAAACCAAGGAAGCTTCGTACCTCAGTAACTGTTCTCGGTCTCTCCCAATTAAGCACAGCCTCCACCTTGCTTGGGTCCACTGATACTCCTTCCTCTGAGACTATATGACCAAGGAAAGCTATCCGATCCAGCCAAAACTCACACTTACTAAGCTTTCCATATAATTGCTTATCTCGGAGTATCTGAAGTACTAACCACAGATGCTGTGCATGCTCCTCATACGACTGAGAGTATACCAGGATATCATCAATAAAGACTATTACAAATTTATCTAGATAGTCTCTGAACACTTCGTTCATCAACTTCATAAATGCTGCAGGGACGTTCGTCAATCCAAAGGACATCACCAGAAATTCATAATGGCCATACCTCGTCTTGAAGGCCGTCTTTGGAATATCTTCTTCCTTGATCCTCAATTGGTGATAGCCCGATCTCAGATCAATCTTAGAAAATACTGATGCCCCTCTTAGTTGATCGAGTAGATGCAATGGGTATTTATTCTTCACCGTGGCTTTATTCAACAACCGATAGTCTACGCATAATCTGAGACTACCATCCTTCTTCTTGACAAATAAAACCGGTGCTCCCCACAGTAAAACATTGGGCCTAATGAACCCTTGATCCAATAACTCTTGTAGTTGTTTCTTCAATTCCTCAAGTTCCACTAATGCCATCCTGTAGGGAGGTTTAGAGATCGGCTGAGTATTTGGTACCAAATCAATGGTAAACTCCAGCTCTCTCTCTGGTGGTAAACCTGGTAACTCATCTGGGAAAACATCCAAAAATGCACACACCACAGGTATATCCTCAATCCTCGGATGTTCCCGCTCATCGTCTGAGATGAGTGTCTCATAACCTTCACATGAACAATCATATTTAATATTCTCCAAAATAATATCAAAATTCTCAAATTACTTACTAGAATTCCACATATTCATTTCCTCAATATCTCAATCGAACACTGTAAGGTTCAGGTAGGGAGAAAGTTACAATCTTAGTGTAGCAATCTAAGCTCACTCGATTGGTTGCCAACCAATCCATTCCCAAAATTACATCAAACCCATGTATATTCAACATGATTAGATCTGCTAACATCACTCTATCTCCCACCTTTATCTCACATCCTCTACAGATTAACTCAGTTCTCTGGGATTCACGCATAGGGGTATTTACATGTAGTATATATTCTAGAGGTTCAAACTTCAAGTTTAATCTACATGCAAAATGCTCAGAAATGAACGAATGCGTGGATCCTGAATCAATCAACACATGAGCCTTATGATTACAGACAGAGAGTGTACCTCTTATAGTTTCTGCAGAAGTGTCAGCAGTCTCCTTATCTAAGGCAAACACACATCCCTGGGTAACAGGTCTCTTTCCTTTCTCTGCAGCAGTGGCCCGTCTCGGGGGATTCACTCTCTGAGGCTGTTGTCTAGTGGGCTCCAAGACATGTGGTTTTTGAGGTTGAGGGCAATCCTTCACCATTTGACCCATGTCTCCACATCTAAAACATCCATGGATCGACCCAGTACAACTTCCCTCATGCATTCGGCCACAATTTCTGGAAAACCTGGTCTCAGGCCTGACATCTCGAGGGGTCTCTCTAATGTTAGGGTAACCTTTGGGTCTCTCTAATCTGCCCTTCTGCACCTCAATCCTTCCTCTTCTGAAGGAACCTCTACGAGCCTCTGTTTGGAAAATCGCTGGCCTCTTGCCCTTATCTCTATTCACCGCTCTGAACTCATTCTGGGATTGTACCATCTCAATTCCTCTTTCAATCTTTTGTGCTCGTCTCAGAGCATCTACAAACTCAGTAATACATAGCCCTATCAATCTATCTCTGATGATGGGCTTCAATCCATACACAAATTTCTCTATGCAGAGCTCTTCATTCTTAAAGGTCTCTGGGTCATATCTCAATAGCGCGGTGAATTGGCTCTCATAGTCATCCACAGACATGTCACCCTGTACCAAACTCAAAAACTCGACCTGTTTCTTTCTCTGGGCGGCTCGTGGTACATATTAGGTCCTAAAGGCTGTCTGAAACTATTCCCAACCAATCACATCTTGGCGGGACATCAGAATACCCTGGGTAGTACCCCACCAATCTCGAGCTCTCCCTTTTAACATATAGATACTCATACTGACCCTCTCAGCATCGGTGCACCCCAGATAATCAAATATAATTCTCAACTCCGTCAGCTACTCCTCAGCCTCTGTAGGATCCTTCTTTCCCCTAAACACGGGTAGATTCATCTTCAGAAAATCCTTCAGTCGGACCATACTTCTATCATCAGGCTGTGTGACGGGAGGTATTGGGGGTATGGGAGGTCCTTGTGGTGGTGTAGGAGTAGTACCCGAGGCATTAACTCCAAAGTGTTGCGCGAATAACGCTGTCATCTGCTCAAAACCTTGCCTCACATCGGTCTCAATCCGATTAAATCGAGAGTTAGGACTCTCTGGCTGTGGGACAGGTGGCGGAGGGGACTCTGCCTGCCTCCTCGAACGACCTCGTCGTCCACTCATTCTCTATCTTAACTCGTCTCCTGCGCGTACATATCAGAATCGATTGAAATCTCAATCCTCAATTTCAGTTCATGACCAGACTATTACAGACACTTGGGATTATTCTATTTCACTTAACCGACACTGACAGTACTAGACACCCTAAGCTCTGATACCAAGAAAACTCTGTCACGCCCCGAAAATACAAAAAATAGGGCAAATTTAAAACTTTTTACTCATTAATTCACAATTAAGGGTGCATTCCTGTGCAGTGTCATACATCATCATAATTATCATGCCTCAGGATCTCATCATAATATAGTGTATATTATATCATATACATTACTCAATTATCCAAGTTAATTAATCCTAATACATCCCATATAATGTTATACATCAAGTGTCTGCAATTACAGTAATTGTCTGGGTACATGAAAAGATAAAAGATACATCAAAATACAATATATGGCCTGGAGCTCAAGTCCTCCACTAGCCACTACTCCGTACGTCGCAGGAAAACCCTTTTCACTTGAAGAAATCTGGGGGGAAAGAAAACAGGGTGAGCTTCTAAATCGCTCAGTAAAGGGGGTAAGGGACTCATTTCATAAACCAAAATGCACATCACAAAATATTTATTTGTATGTGAAACTCATTAATCTCATTTGAAAACCATAGCATGAAAGTACTCAAAACGACATTCTCATGTCTCAAATCATGTGAAAACATGAAGTAAAAAGGCTCGGTCTAGAGCAATAACAAAGCATGTGAAAATAATGCGATAAACGCTTTCGTAAAGAACGTGATAAAATCACTGAAATAGTAATGCACGTGGCGCAGCCACTAAACACACGTGGCATAGCCACTGATTTAAATTCACATGTGGCACAGCCACAGGATAGGGTTTCACATGGCAACGGCCACTAATTAGGGGATCTCACGTGGCAACGGCCACCAAATAGGGTTTCTCACGTGGCAACAGCCACCAAATAGGGTATCACGTGGCAACGGCCACCAAATGGGGTTTCACGTGGCAACGGCCACCAATAGGGTTTCTCACGTGGCAACGGCCACCAAATAGGGTTTCTCATGTGGCAACGGCCACCAAATGGGGTTTCACACGTGGCAACGGCCACCAAGTATACGTGGCATAGCCACAGAATGGGTTATTCTCACGTTACCAGAACGGAGAAGAATCGAGCTTACATGCTACCAGAGCAATGTCCGGTGTGTACTCAAAATTACACACCTAAGTCTTATCACACAAGACTGGTTTGCCTTCACGTAGAACTCATAATGGTTTTTCTCTCATAAAACTCATTTGAAAATCGTTTTGTACTCAACACAAAACATATTGAAACCGAGTCCCAACCGACAAAACACCACACATTTCTCAAATCTCAATATTGCCTTAACGTAGAGCCTAATTCATTACTCCCACAATTCGACGGTTTATAAAGCAATTTCACACCCAGCTTATAAACGCATAAAACAATGGGCTCCAACCGGCTATAAAAACTGTGTGCAATTATAACAGAATACTCAACA
The DNA here is from genome assembly GCA_033439115.1 of Firmiana major. NCBI lineage: Eukaryota > Viridiplantae > Streptophyta > Magnoliopsida > Malvales > Malvaceae > Firmiana > Firmiana major. The sequence goes on from CM065909.1 coordinate 40,257,226, forward strand.
TGCTTGTTTTATAAACCACAATTCATGCTATAACAGTTTACAAATCACATACACAAATGGTTTAGATTTCCCTTACCTCTTTGCACCTCGTATAGTGCAATCGTTTCCCCCGTATCACGGACTAGCCTCGCATTCCACTCTGGAACTCCCGAGCTATCCAAACGATGTTAAAACATCAATACTCAATTATCTCATAAACCTCAATTCTCAAAAATCGAGCATAATTGCTCATAACACCTCAAATCTCATGATTCTCGTAACTCTACCCCAAACTACACTCTCATTCACAACATCTCAATGTTCTACGTTTTTCATGCCAATTATCTATGCTAACTCACCACATTGTCTAAATTTCTATTTATAGCTTAAATTCCCAAAATTTCTAAATATCATTATCACTCCAACCACATTGCAATTTCATCAATCCCTAATCATTTTTAGCTATTTCAACACAATGTGAACCACCATTATCATCGAAATCATCTCAGATATCAAGATCGAGGTTTAGAAATTACCCAAAACTTGTGGAGAGCTTATCTCTTGCCTCGATTCGATCCGCCTTTCTATTTCCAAGTATGTTGTTCTCCCGTTGATGAGGAACAACTTTCCTTCTTGCCACAGCTTCTAATTCGACCGAAAATGGGTGCTTTGGATGAGTGAGAAAGCTAGGTTTCGGTAAAAATGGGGGTTGGAAGAGAGAGAAAGTGAGATTGCAGGAGAAAGCAGGGGTTTCTTATATAGGCTGAGGGCAGGAGATTGATCTGCCTCTTGATGAGATCGATCTGCATTTGAATTTTTGGGACGATTTGGGGCAATTTATGCCTAGGAGATCGATCTGTCGAGGGGTGAGATCGATCTCTTTATGGCTTTATGAGATCGATCTGCTCCTTGAGGAGATCGATCTTCTCCCAAACAGAACCATTTGGAGATCGATCTCTTCCTCATGAGATCGATCTTCTCTCAAACAGAATCATAAGGAGATCGATCCTCTTCCATTGGAGATCGATCTGCTTCTCAGATTCCTCCTTCCTCGTCATTTTTAACTTACCAGATCGATCTCTCCTTCTCCCATATCGATCTGTCCTCATAACTTCACACTTATTTTAGACACTTAACCTATAAATCTCCAATTATCATTCCCCAATTCACTTAGCTCAATAAATTACACTTCAAGTTCATATTACATAATTCAAATATATCTAAAATTCTCAGATCTCACACTGTCCTTGCGTGCGCACTCCGATGCTGAAGTCTGAAGGCTGTTTAAGCAGAATCTCAATTAGCAAAATAAACTTAGGGCTTTTTGATCATACCTGAGGTATTTATAGATATTTTGGTCGGGCTCTATATATTTTCAGGGCTTATGAATATTTAGGCCCAAAACAGATCTGGATCTGAGGCCCAGGCGCACAGTTGGGCAGCGATAGAGCTCCGAGAAAATCTATCGTAGGACTTAGAAGTCTGCCTCTATGCATATAAGTACTTTCAGGCGATAGAGGTCTGAAAACCTCTGTCGGTAGACTCAAGGGCGCAGAGGTCTGTCGTAAGGCACACTCTACCGCTAGACTCAAGGGCACAGAGGTCTGTCACAAGGCACACTCTGTCGCAGGGCACACTTTATCGCTAGACTCAAGGGCACAGAGGTCTGTCGCAAGGCACTCTCTATCGCACGACCTCTGCTGGAAAGACTCAAGGGTGCGAGAGGTCTGTCGCGATACACACTCTGTCGCGGTCGACTCTGTCACCACCTTTCAGTGTTTTCCACATGGCGTATGCCTCATGGTGCTTATAATCTGACACGTGGCTGTCCTATGTTGGCCAATGTTTGTCTATGTAGACTTTGATGTGTATGACCTCTATCATTATGAAATATGCATGATGATTTATGCCATGATTTGAAATGAATTGTTCACTGGATTTTAATAGCATGAATGCTTTACATACCATTAACACAATCATACACTCATGTTTTGAGATAAAATGATGAACTAAATGTTTTTGAGCATGGCATCATGATCACGTAGATAGTGTAGTATCTACCTGTTCGCATGATTGCCTTATTGAGCGTGTGGTTTGCTCACCCCCTTGTTTCCCCCCTCTTTACAGAGATTTGAGTATAGAGTGAGCGTGACTGGGGGCTTTCCCTTTTGGTATTCGTTGCATCCCATCGCTAAAGGTATACACACTTGAATTATTTTGTATCTAAACTAGACATAGCACAGTAGAATTTTGTATGTAAACATTGGGGATGTAAAGCAACGTAAAGACTCGTAAACAGTAAATCTGATGTATTTATAAAAGTGTTTACTTCTAAAGTTAAATTGCAAATTAAAATTGTTATGGATGGATGAGGTAGACATTGACACACAGCCCAACTGTTGAGAGTGTGGTGGTTCACGATCGATGAAGGACGAACAACAAAAGATGCTTGAAAATGTGAAAAAATTGTACGTATTTTAGTAAGTTGAGGGTCGTGACATTAGATTGATACTGGCTCCTAAATCACACAGGGCTCTACCAAAGAACAGACTTCCTATCGTGCAGGGTATGGTAAAACTCCATGGATCTTTGAGTTTGGGGGGTAATTTCCTCTGAATAATTGCACTACATTCCTCAGTTAAGGCCACAGTCTCATAATCTTCCAATCTTCTTTTCCTAGAGAGGATGTCCTTCAAAAACTTCATATAACTTGGCATTTGCTCTAAAGCATCTGCGAAAGGAATGTTGATATGAAGTTTCTTAAAAACCTCAAGAAATTTGGTGAATTGTTGGTCAAGCTTTTGCTTTTGAAACCTCTGAGGAAAATGTACTAGTGGTATAACTGGAAGGGATGTTGTGGTAACATGTATAACATCAGAGGACGAGGAAGGCTGTGAAGTAAAAGAAGGTATAGATGAAGGAGCACCTAACTTTGATTCCTTTACAGCCTGATCCTGATGTTCCTGCTCCTTCTAGGCTGCATCTTTAGAACCTAAAGATTCTTCAACTATGGGCTGTTCAGGTCTGAACTTAACTTGTGGTTCATCTAGCTCTCTGCCGCTCCTAAAGGTGATAGCTTTCACATGTTCTTTACCCTCCCTCTGCCTAACACGATTGGCTTCGGTGTTACTAGGAAGGCTCCCTTGAGGATGCTGGCTAAGAGCATTCTCTATTTGTCCAGCTTGAACTTCTAAGTTCTTAATTGAGGAAGCTTGATTTTGCAGGATCGTTGTGAACATTTGCTCAAACGATGGCTTCTTCTCAGCTACTGGTGCATGTAAATGTTGTGACTGCATAGGTTGTGGTGGTGGTGGTTGATGGACGTGAGGTGAATGATGCTGAAATTGAGGCGGGGATGGTTGATGAAGCGGATGATATGGAAATTGCTACTACGGTGGTACATGAACCGGTGGAGCTTGAAAACCAGGGGGTTATACAAGTCTAGAATTAGAAGATTGCCCTTGGTTTTGGCTCTAGGAAAAGTTAGGATGGTTCCTCCACCCTGGGTTGTAGGTGTTTGACAAGGGGTTATTTTGTTGCTTATGAAGTGGAGCAACATACTGAACTGATTCTAAGTTAAGCGGACACCTAGCTATAGAGTGTGTACCACTACACAGATTACAGGAAAGAAAAGGACTTTGTACAGAATAAACAGGGTTAGGACTAGTGGAAGGATTATGCTGGGTACTGAGCGACTCTACATTTTTCGTAAGGTTAGCTATTTGAGAGATTAAGGTAGACAGTGTGTCGAGCTCATAGATACCCGTCGACTTCTTGGGCAGTTGCCTCTCCTAGGACCATAGATAATTGTTAGCTGCCATCTTGTCTAACAACTCGTAAGCTTCCTCATTTGTTTTGCACATCAAAACTCCACTCGCAGCAGTGTCAACAATGGTCCTATTTTGACTTGTAAGTCCGTTGTAGAAGGTCTGAACTTGCAGCCACAAAGGTAGACCATGGTGAGGGAACTTCCTAAGAAGCTCCTTATATCGATCCCAAGCTTCATAAATAGATTCAGAGTCGAACTGGGCAAAGGAAGATATGTCACTACGGAGTTTGGCCATTTTAGAGGGAGGGAAAAACTTAGCTAGAAATTGATGGGCTAACTCGTCCCAAGTAGAAATGGATCCTGGAGGCAAGGAGGTTAACCAATGTCACGTCATATCGCTAAGCGAAAAAGGAAAATAATCTAAGCCTAAGCACATCAACAGATAATCCATTGTGCTTGAAGGTGTTGCACAGATCCAGGAATTGTCCGATGTGAGTGTGTAGGTCGTCATGCGAAAGCCCACTAAACTGTAGCGAGGTTTGGATCATCTGAAGGATTGCAGGCTTAATTTCAAAATTGTTCGGAGGGACAGCTGGTGGTCGAATGCCGGTATAATATCCTCCAATTATCGGTATTGCGTAATCTTCAACGGTCCTAATTTCTCTATTTTCTGCCATGATGTTTTGCAGCGGAGCTATTAATTTCCTAGAATCTTTTCGAATTTTCCTAATGGTTCTTTCGATTTTAGGATCTAAAGGAAAGCAATCATAACTCTTGGCTCTACACATACAAACATTAAAAAGTCCTTAAAATTTTTTTTAAGTTTTTAAATTTTTCAATTTTTTTGAGAGAAAATTAACTAATCTATATTAAAGCTCTAAATATTTACAACCAAAATATTTACAAGCTAGAATTACACCTAAGTATAGTTTCACCAATAATAATTAATGGTTAATTATCTTCCCCGACAAAGTCGTCAAAAACTTGATACGCCTGACTAGTGCCCACTATAAGTGAGCTAGACGTTCTATCCGCAAGTGCGCGGGTCGTACAAGTAATAATGCGATTTGAGTCCCGGATTATCGTCCCATAGAGAAATGATTAGTCTAATTAACTACCAGTTAATCTTACCCTAAGTATATCCTAGCAAATTATGAATTGCTGATGGGTGATCTACATGGCTAACAATACTGAAAATAATAAAAACTATAAAATAAAGAAAATTAAAGAGAGCTAAAATTACTTACAGAGCTCCGAGTAATTAAAAACAACAACTTACAAAAGAAAATTAAAACAGTTAAAATTAATTAACTAAAATGCAATTAAACTAGAATGCAAATATGAAAATAAAGAAACAAATTAATTAAACTAAAATTAAACAAACTTAAAATAAAATATGCTTGTAATTAAACTACTTAATAAAAATGCAAACTAACCTAAAGTCTAATAAAATAAAACTTCTATTAATCCTAAAGAAATTCTTAAATCAAACTAAGAAATTAACTACCTATAAAATAATCCTAATTAAATCTAACTCTAACTAATTACTAACACTAAAACAAAATCTAATTAATGCATGAGAAATAATATTTTTGGATTTTTCAATTTAAAATGAAAACTTAAAAATGCATAAAATAATAGTCCTCTAATTTAATCCTAAGTGTAACATCTAATTCCTAAATTCCAATATAGTCACAAATTAGCTACTAATAAAATTAAACTAAACTTTAAACTAATAAACTAAGTAAATTATACTATTAATGTAAATTAATATAAAAAATCTAACTAAGCTAATAACTAAAATTAGAAGGAATAATGACAATAAGAATAAAATAAAAGACATGTATGAAAAATGGATTGGTGACAATAATGTGTGCCAAACATAGCCTTGCTTAGTTTGCAAAATAACCAACTGCCCCGACACTGGCCCCATGTCAGATTTTCGAAAAAATTTTGAAATTTTTTCAATTTTCCCCAAAATTGCTCAAGTGAAATCCCCTCCCCCAAACTTAAAGTGCACAGTATCCTCAGTGTGCAGATAATAGAAGAATTTAAGCTCAAGAACAGAGTACTCCCCTATATGATGATGATGAACAATCGAAGCTTGATTGAAAACGTAATACAAAAGCAATCTACAAAAGAAACAAAGAAAGAAACAACGAAAAAGAAAAAGAAAAAAGAACTATATACAAATTGAAAAGAAAAATTAAACCACTTCAAATGCAGCTGAAGAAAACAACACTCAACAGCAGGACGAAGAGTAGGAGGGTTAGCCAAAGTGGTGACAGGGTGTTGACAGTTAAATCCTCCTGAGCTCTATCTACTTCTTTCTTTCTCTCAGATATCTTGTGCTTAAGCATTCTATCTTCCTTATCCTCCATCCTAAAACACTCTTGAGAGTCATCAGGGAGCTTCAAAGGTTTGAAAACATTAAACTTCACTTCCTGATCCTGAACTCTCATTGTTAACTCCCCCTTTTGTACATCAATTAAAGTTCTACCAGTTGCTAGGAAAGGTCTGCCTAGTATAATAGGGACTACCCTGTCTTCTTCCATGTCCAGCACGATAAAATCCGCAGAGAAAATAAATTTGTCCACCTTTACTAAAACATCCTTAATGACCCCCTTCAAATATTTAATGGATCGATTAGCTAGCTGAAGGGTCACTGTGGTGGGGCTGACATCCCCTATTCCTAACTTTTGATAAATAGACCAGGGCATCAGATTGATACTGGCTCCTAAATCACACAGGGCTCTACCAAAGAACAGATTTCCTATCGTGTAGGGTATGGTAAAACTCCCGGGATCTTTGAGCTTAGGGGCTAATTTCCTCTGAATAATTGCACTACATTCCTCAGTTAAGGCCATCGTCTCATAATCTTCCAATCTTCTTTTCCTAGAGAGGATGTCCTTCAAAAAGTTCACATAACTTGGCATTTGCTCTAAAGCATCTGCGAAAGGAATGTTGATGTGAAGTTTCTTAAAAACCTCAAGAAATTTGGTGAATTGTTGGTCAAAAGCTTTTGGTTTTGAAACCTGTGAGGAAAGGTACTGGTGGTATAACTGGAAGGGATGTAGTGGTAACATGTATAGCATCAGAGGAAGAGGAAGGCTGTGAAGTAAAAGAAGGTATAGATGAAGAAGCACCTAACTTGGATTCCTTTGCAACCTGATCATGATATTCTTGCACCTTCTGAGCTACATCTTTAGAACCTAAAGATTTTTCAACTATGGGCTGTTCAGGTCTGGACTTGACTTGTAGTTCATCTAGCTCTCTGCCGCTCCTAAGGGTGATGGCTTTCACATGTTCTTTACCCTCCCTCTGCCTAACAAGATTGGCTTTGGTGTTACTAGGAAGGGTCCCTTGAGGACGCTGCCTAAGAGCATTCGCTATTTGTCCAACCTAAACTTCTAAGTTCTTAATTGAGGCAACTTGATTTTATAGGATCGTTGTGAACATTTCCTCAAACGAGGGCTTCTTCTTAGCTGCTGGTGCATATAAATGTTGTGACTGCATAGGTTGTGGTGGTGGTGGTGGTTGATGGAAGTGAGGTGGATGATGCTGAAATTGAGGTGGGGATGGTTAATGAGGCAGATGATATGGAAATTGCTGCTGTGGTGGTACATGAACCGGTGGAGCTTGAAAACCAGGGGGTTCTACAGGTCTAGAATTAGAAGATTGCCCTTGGTTTTCGCTCCAGGAAAAGTGAGGATGGTTCCTCCACCCTGGGTTGTAGGTGTTTGACAAGGGGTTGTTTTGTTGCTTATGAAGTGGAGCAACATACTTAACCGATTCTAAGTTAAGCGGATACCTATCTATAGAGTGTGTACCACTACACAGATCACAGGAAAGAAAAGGACTTTGTACAGAATAAACAGGGTTAGGACTAGTGGAAGGATTATGCTGGGTACGGAGCGACTCTACCTTTTTCGTAAGGTTAGCTATTTGAGAGGTTAAGGTAGACAGCGTGTCCGTACTGCGTAATCTCCAACGGTCCTAATTTCTCTATTTTCTGCCATGATGTTTTGCAGCGGAGCTATTAATTTTCTAGAATCCTTTCGAATTTTCCTAATGGTTCTTTCGATTTCAGGATCTAAAGGAAAACAATCATAAGTCCTGGCTCTATGCATGCAAACATCAAAAAGTCCTTAATTTTTTTTTTAAGTTTTTAAATTTTTAAAATTTTTTTAGAGAGAATTAACTAATCTATATTAAAGCTCAAAATATTTACAACCTAAATATTTACAAGCTAGAATTACACCTAAGCATAGTTTCACAAATATTAATTAATGGCTAATTATCTTCCCCGACAACGTCGCCAAAAACTTGATACGCTTGACTAGCGCCCACTATAAGTGAGCTAGATGTTCTATCTGCAAGTACACGGGTTGTACAAGCAATAATAGGATTTGAGTCCCGGATTATCGTCTCACAGAGAAGTGATTAGCCTAATTAACTACCGGTTAATCTTACCCTAAGTATATCCTAGCAAATTATGAATTACTGATGGGTGATCTATATGGCTAACAATACTGAAAATAATAAAAACTATAAAATAAAGAAAATTAAACAGAGCAAAAATTACTTATAGAGTTCCGAGTAATTAAAAACAACAACCTACAAGACAAAATTAAAACAGTTAAAATTAATTAACTAAAATGCAATTAAACTAGAATGCAAATATGAAAATAAAGAAACCAGTTAATTAAACTAAAATTGAACAAACTTAAAATAAAATATGCTTGTAATTAAACTACTTAATAAAAATGCAAACTAACCTAAAGTCTAATAAAATAAAACTTCTATTAATCCTAAAGAAATTCTTAAATCAAACTAAGAAATTAACTACCTATAAAATAATCCAAATTAAATCTAACTCCAACTAATTACTAACAATAAAACAAAATCTAATTAATGCATGAGAAATAATATTTTTGGATTTTTCAATTTAAATTGAAAACTTAAAAATGCATAAAATAATAGTCTTCTAATTTAATCCTAAGTGCAACATCTAATTCCTAAATTCTAATATAGTCACAAATTAGCTACTAATAAAATTAAACTAAACTTTAAACTAATAAACTAAGTAAATTAAACTATTAATGTAAATTAATATAAAAAATCTAACTAAGCTAATAATTAAAATTAGAAGGAATAATGACAATAAAAATAAAATAAAAGACATGTATGAAAAATGGATTGGTGACAATAATGTGTGCCAAACATAGCCTTGCTCAGTTTGCAAAATAACCAGCTGCCACGACACTGGCCCCGTGCATGTACCGTGCACGTTTCCTTCTCCACGCGTTGTCCTGCCCATACCACAGCATCTCCTCGGCATGCCCAACTAGTCGGTGTGCGTCTGCCTTGCTCCATTCCCTACCTTGCTTCAATCATCACCAGCCTTCTGCACTTGTTCCATTCCCTGCAACACAACACATGGATTCTTACACAGCAACATGTCATGCTGCTCTGCGATGCTCCCACGTTCCTACCAACCATTGCAGTGCTGCACCTTACTTCACGTACACCAGCAGGTCACCAACTGCCTTACTTCTATCATCAGCAAGCTATGCTCTTGCTTTCGGTTCCTGCTCCAGTACTGCTCTCGGTTTGATCTAGATGATGTCCTCAGTTGTGTCTAGGTCTATTCATTCCCTGCAATTGGCGTGCACAACATCACCCGTCCCTGCATTTGCAGAATCATCTGATCAACAATGCTAAACTAAACTTGCAGCAAAATATACACTCTGCTCCTGCTTCAAATCAGTAACCAACAGAAGTCGACAGTGACACTCCTGCGACGCATGTTCAGTAGCACCAAGGTTGCTTCAAGGAAAGCTCGATGACTGCAGCAGGTAGGAGTTGTCAAGAGCAATATAGTGCACGGTAACAGCAAGTAATATTATCCCTGCTGAACGTGTACAATCAAGCATCTTTCAATACTCAGTAAATCAGACCTGGGAATAAGAGAAAACACTAGCAAAGAAAATATGTAATATGCACTTTCTAAGCAGAAAATGAAGAACAACAGCTTAAAGGAATTGAAACTAAAAGCTAAAACAAAATGCAGAAAATGAACAGTAAATGGGTGGGAAAACAGGGGAGAACAGAGATAAAATATTGCTCACTATCCACTACCGCTGCTATTGCTCCAGCAAGATTCACGTCTTGCTTCTCTGCTACTGTTCAACCTAGCAGCTGCTGCTGTCTTTAGTGTTGGTGCTGCTTGGCCATCAACTGCTTCATGCACCACTTTTGTTGGGTGGCAAATAGCAGCTCACCATCTCCTGCCAATCTATGTCCGTCGTCCATCATAGCAGCTCGGTAATGGTTACATCACACATTAATGAAAACCATGAGACAACTTCTGTTCTGCACAGCGTAGCATCAGTTTCGCCAGCTTCAGCACCGACCTGGACAAATTTATCTACCCTCCAGTACTATTTCCTCACGCAACTCGGCTTTACCCAGAAACAGAAATATACGAAAACACACCAATTGGAAACTTTGAAGGGAATGAAATGAACACATATGCAGGACACAAAAATGAATAGAGGCTAAGCTGATGAAGGCATTGGTACGTGCCTAAAGAATAACTATCTAATGTTCAGAAAAATAGAATTTTTGGAAATGATGAACAATAGAATAAATGGGAGCAGTAGCGTGAAGCACGAGCAAGTGAATGAGCGATGCAAGGGAACTTGGCTCCTGCACCCAGTATCTTCCCCTCCGTTCAACACCTGATCCACGATACGTAAGGTAAAAACGAAAAAAAAAAACGAAACAGGGAATGAAACTACTATTAATCAAAAACAAGGATTGTCATTCCAAAAAGCTTAAATGTGTGAAATCTAAAGAGAAACAAAACTTGCAAAGCTTAAAAATGGTGGCTGCAAATAAAACATAAAAAGCTGTTCATAAAAGATGACAAATGAAAATTAACATGAACAGTAGAATAGAAAATGGTTTTCAGGAAACGCTTCTAAGAACAAGGAAAATAAACTAAACTATTCTACCTATACTACTCTAACTAGTTCTACACTAAAACTACTTAGTTTTTTCAATTGCTATCATGCTCTATTTATACACACACTTAGGGATACAATGGTAATTTTTCATCCTAGATGAGTTGGCATTGTATGGCTACTTGTCTTCATTTTATTTGCTGCAGAGTAGATATTTCCACGTCATCTGTCTTCTAGTAAACTAAGCTGTGTGATGTGGCCCGACGGGTGTCTTTCAGAGGGTTGGCACGGTGTCCGTCGATCTTATTATTTCGGAGTGAATAAAATACTAACACCCGGCATCCCACGTGTCCAGACGACTGGTGACTCGGTCTGTAAATTGGAAGTGGTCTAGTTTCCTTTAGCCAGTTTTCAGCCCATTTTTGTTTGAAACGACTGTGTTTCATCTGGATTTAATTTATCTGCACATTACAAAATTTTAATTAAATAAAAGGGATAATTAACAAAATAAATTGAAGATTTAAATAATTAATTAAGAAATTAAGCACAAATAATTCTATTTTCATAGAATTATCAACCAGCCACGTCTCTACCGCAAACAACCCATTTATAAAACAACATAACATTAACAGTGACAACAGTCCCTTTATCCATCCTTGGGCCTTTCATAGGAGAAGCTTACCCCCAAAGCCAGCCTCTTGTAGCCTTGTTTTCAACTTGGATACCACTTGTCTCCTAGTATTTTCAAAATTTGATGTCTTAATTTCAACAGGTCAAGAACATTAGTACCCTAACGACACCTACCACCACTAACTTTCCTTTTTCAGGAATATCTGTCCCCTTATTTGCCATCACACATAAGTGAAATACTCCTCCACTGTGGTACCCCTTCCTCCAAGTATGTTTTCGTTGCTAACTATACCACCCATAATGCCGGTCACAATAGTTATGAACGCTCCTCTCTTTACACCAATCCTGCCTAATTGGCAACCACTTTTTCCTTCACTAGAGCAATATAATCAACTTTTACAAAAAGTTCAACAGCTTGAAGAGTAGCTTGCCAATAAACACAAAATAATCCTATACCTCTAAGTCATCCTTCACCCCTCAACGATCCCTTACCTTAAAATAACCCTTTGCCTCTACCCAATCCCTTGCCTCAACACAATCTTTCATTGCAACCCGCCGGGAATATTAATCATCTCCCTTAAGAAGAAAGCTTAGAAGGACCAACAATGGAGATTACAGTGTCGAAAGAAAATACAGCTACCTCAAAATCCAAGAGAGGAGAGGATGATGAGAGAAAGGTAGGGATGGATGAAATATGGAAGGAGTTGAAGATAATTAAAGAAAAGTAGGGATGAAATGGAGTGGTTAGATGGTGGCCGCAATCCCCCCTCTTTGAAAATTAGGCGAGAAGAAATTCTATCCCTACTAAAACTCCTTAAAGAAATATATGATGCTACCAAGGATCAGCTGGTGACTTTGATGTATATAGGGCTTGGATGGATATACATAGGATGTTTGTGTGAGACCACGTATAGGTTTAACCTTGTACATATGTAAATGAATTCATGAGTATGGTGATGTACTTGTAATGTGAAGTATATGTGATGTAAAGTCCATAAGTTTAATGTACACACTTGTAATAAGAGTTGTGATGTACGTACAAGTTGCATTAAGTCAGAATATGAAGAAATGGAATTTGATATATGATGAATGTGAGTGGAATGGAATATGAGTAGTGGGGTAAAATGGAATGAAATTGCATAAGTGGTGCAAATCTTTATGTTTCTATTTAGTTATATATTGTATACATTTGGTTATATAAGGATTACACAAGTTTTAATGTGTATAAAGTATGAATGAAAGTCATTTCCAAGTCTCAAAGGTGGGTGAATGAGAAAATGACTATGGCAGTAAATTAAGGATGTTTTGTGTGAAGTTGTTGCAGAAAACTGTAGTAAAATATGAAAATATGAATGACATATCGATCTCATAGGATGAGAGATCGATTTGGAAGAGCCAAAATGATCTTATTTTGAGCTATGGAACAGGATAGATCGATCTCCAATGGAGCCAGATTGATCTGCTAAGCATTCTGTAATGAGAAGATCGATTCTTAAGATAAGCGGATCGATCTCCTTAACTCTCTATTTGAGACAGATCGATCTCAAGCCGAGACATATCAATCTCTTTAAGGGTTTTGTAAAGAGCAGATCGATCTCCTACAAGGGGCAGATTGATCTCCAAGAAGGAATTTGCCTGCAAAATAGATCGATCTTATCATGGAAGAATATCGATTTTGTAGTGGTTGCGTTTTGTAAAAAGGACTGCCAAACCTTGCAGAGATCGATCTCCACAAGGGCCAGATTGATCTCATGTCTCTGCATCTATAAAAAAGGGCACAGGATTGGACTGAAAACTCAGATTTTCCATCTTACTAAATCACATCTGCCATTTTCTCTCAAGACCTAAGCTTTCTCACTCTAAAAATCATTACATTCCGGCCAGTTTTGGAAGAAGCTCAAGAAGAGAAAGTTGTTCCTTGAAGCAAGGAGAACAACATACCCGAAAATCACACATTGGTGTGATCAAGAGAAAGAGTTGTGGCTACCACAGGTTTGACTAAGTAAAAGGGTAAACTCTTCAACCTTCAAGCTTCTAAATATGGTTTTTAGATATTTTTAGGTTGGATAATATGTGAAATGTTGATAGGAATGATGAATGTAGTAATGGGTGAGTAATGTTAAGGGAGATTCATAAAGAGATAATCCATGGAAAAGTGATGGAAAGCTTAAGAGATGAAAAAATGATATTAGTGGAAGAGTGAAATGTGATTAAGAGTTTGAGAAGTATGAATAGATAAATAGAGGACAATGTGTATGTTTAGTAGAGGGAAAAGAAAATAACTTGATGATTTATACATGTAGCTCGGAATATGTGAGACACGAGTAACCCGAATCGCGAACGGAGCAAACGTGAAAGAGGAAATATGAGCGCAATTCGAGGTAAGGGCTGTATGTTAACGATAGAGATATTCGTACGTATTTCTCTGCGATTTTAATAGTTTTGATGCTAGAAATATTATGCTTAGCTATTAAACACAATATGATTGGAAATATATTATGATATAATTTGTGAAAGTGGGATGTGGGAAGGAAAAATAGCCTGACATGCATGTTTTCAATGCTTTTACATCTATTCATGATGTTTTGATGTTTTCTAATCCATGTATTGATTTTGAGATTTAGAAATGATAATAGGTAGGCTGGCTAGTTTTACATGTTTAGCATGGGACAACATGCTATGTAAATAAACATGTTTTGTGTTTTTAAAACAGAAAATAGCCACCTATCGGATTTGAGATGTGAAATGGTGTTGGAGCTTTAGCTCACACCCGTTTTGATGAATTAGACTATGCTAGAGTTTTACTCACATACCTCTGTATGTTTTGTTAAACCGTGTTGGAGCGTGACTCGTACGTGGTTTTATAATGATAATGTGCTGGAGTGTTAGCTAGCACATGTTTCTATGCTTTTGATGTGCCGTACTGGAGTTTAACTCACACGATGGTTTTGAGAAAAGTGTTGGAGCATTGCTCGCATTTACTGAGTTGAGGTAAACCTGGGAGTTTGAGACCTAAGGGGATGCCAGTCGACGGCCTTGGAACGGGCTGGGACTTAATAATAAATCGTACCGCACTGGAGCCTTGTGATGACTGTGTGTCATGCTGATTGCTCGCTTGGTATATGAGACATGGTTCAGGGTGAAAAGTCCATTGGAGTTGGTAGATTGACTGGGTCCGCGGTCGTACGTTAAACTGTGTAGTTGTCCGTTGGTATACTATGTACCGTGCTGGGTGCACGTGAGTACGAGTATCGCGTAGATGACACATGGCATATCTTATATAATGAGTATTTGTGATATAGGGAGATGAGGTTGATTGAGATGAGCCGGAGGGTAAGACTGACCCATCCCCCTTCAGGCGAAGTGATGCACTGTGCACACCTGATCAATGAGGCCTAGGATCACTAACTATGGCCATATGTCGTGGATATTTGATTGTCAAAAATTTCATGCCTGTCTCAGAGATACGATAAATTGAGAAACTCAGAAAAGAAAGAGATTTGATGAAAAGAAATGATTGGAGAAAAGCAAAGAGAGTTTGAGATTTGATAAATCTCTCAATTTGAATGCTCGTGCTATGATAGCATTGTTTATGACATGTTTTCAAATGGGAATATCGTATACATGTTTTCATGAAAATTCTTATATGAGAAATGAATGTTTGAATGCATTTTCTAGCAATATTTCCATTTACATTGAAACATGGTTTTGTTTATACATGGATGGGCTATGTAGATAGTACAGTATCTACCTGTTAGCATCCATTTTCTTACTGAGCTATGGTTTGTTCATCCCACTACTTTTCCCCCTTCCAGATACTAAGAAGTAGGGCAGTGCGGTGGTCTCTGGATCTCTTTTTGTGTTGGACAGCTCCCACCAGTTGTAAAGGTATAAGATGTGACGGCCAACCCCTGCCATCGGCCATGGCAACCCCTCAGGGCCCATCAGACAACGATGGTGGTCCAACAACGCCACGCAAATTCGAATTGTCCGCTCTGGCCGAGCCCAGCCCAAGCCTCACGGTTTTGTTTCATATGGGGAAACTCCCCTCAGAACGCGTAGCTCAATGGTACCAGGGGTGTCGAATCAGGCATGATGTCCTGAGTTCGAACCCTTGGGGACGCGTTCTGAGGGGAGTTTCCCCATATGAAACAAAACCGTGAGGCTTGGGCTGGGCTCGGCCAGAGCGGACAATTCAAATTTGCGTGGCGTTGTTGGACCACCATCGTTGTCTGATGGGCCTTGAGGGGTTGCCATGGCCGATGGCAGGGGTTGGCCGTCACAATAAAACGCGCGTTTTATTGTGATGTCCGGACCAGCCCAATCGGCCATGGCAACCCCTCAGGGCCCATCAGACAACGATTGCTGTGACAACGGCCCATCACGCAAATTCGAATTGTCCCCTCTGGCCGAGCCCAGCCCAAGCCTCAGGGTTTTGTTCCCTTCGGGGACAAATCCCCTCAGAACGCGTCCCCAAGGGTTCGAACTCAGGACATCATGCCTGATTCGACACCCCTGGTACCATTGAGCTCACGAGCTAAATGGTACCAGGGGTGTCGAATCAGGCATGATGTCTTGAGTTCGAACCCTTGGGGACGCGTTCTGAGGGGATTTGTCCCCGAAGGGAACAAAACCCTGAGGCTTGGGCTGGGCTCGGCCAGAGGGGACAATTCGAATTTGCGTGATGGGCCGTTGTCACAGCAATCGTTGTCTGATGGGCCCTGAGGGGTTGCCATGGCCGATTGGGCTGGTCCGGACATCACATAAGATTTGTATACACGCAAGTATTTTGTATCTATTATAATGTATCGCACAATTACAAATCGAGAATGTAAACAGTGGTATGGGGGATGTTATGTAAAGATATTATTATACAATTGATTTTGTATATCTACACACACTTGGGAGTGTGAATTAAAGTTTTAAATATTTCGCTGTAAAACTAATGAAATTTTAGTAATTGCATCATCTCATAGCCCAACCGTAGTAGCGTATGTATGGATAAAGGGCATCCGAAAGTGGGATGTGACAGTTTGACACTGTGAAATGTAGGGTCTTCATTACCATATTGAGAGGGCTAGCTAGATGGTGGCATTATACTTTACCTCCAGGATCCATCATTAATTTTGATATGCTTGCCAGGGAATTTATCACCTACTTTCTTAGTAGCCGACAAGCAACCGGAACTAATAATAGTTTAATGTTGGTTAAACAAAAACCTCATGAAACACTTATAGACTACATAAAAAGGTTTAACGAAGTAGCATTAGCAGTGCGAGACCTTAATGTGGAATAAGCTATATAGGCCTTCACAAATGGAGTCAGGCATGAGCACCTAAAATACTTTCTGTGACAATAAACTTGAAAAATTGTATCAGCTGTATCAAAGGGCTCAAAAGTATGTTGAAAATGAAGAACTAGATATGGTTGATAAAAGGTTCAGAGAAATATGATATACAAAGAGGCAGACAGAGGAAAAACGAAGGAAGAAGCCCGACTAGGCGAGCAGTTGAAAGAAAGTCGAGCTCTAGCAAAGATACAGGTAAAAAAGACAAGAATCCCCCCAGATCTAAGTTTGAAACCTATATTCCTTTGACCACTTCAAGAAGAGATATTTTGAACACTATTGTAATAGATGGCATATTAGAAAAGCCACCACTATTGAGGTTAAGCAAAAGTCACTGAAACCAGAATAAACATTGTGTGTACCATAATGATGTGGGGCACACAATTGAAGAATTTATCACTCTAAAGGATGCAATTGAGTGATGATGACAATACTATCTCGATAATGATAGATTTCCTAATAGTTGATCTGCCCTCAGCATAGAATGCCATCTTTGGGAGACCGACAATGAAGAAGACCAAAATGGTCATGGCAACTTTCTACCTTACTATTAAATTTCCTACTCCAAATGGAATAAGCTTCTTAAAAATAGACCAAGTTATTGCCTGACAATATCATTTTATGTCCATTGAATTGACACAAGGGGCACATAAGATATTATTGTAGGAAATCAATATGGCTTGGGTGAATCAAGCTTGTTCAATAGATGTTTTAAGTATGGACCAAAGGGATTAGGCGAAAAAGGCTCAACCTATAGAGGAAACTCTCGCAGTTTCATTTTTTTCAAAGATGAGTCAAACTTGACAACTGAAATTGGCTCCTCATTGGATGCTGCATCTTACTGCCAACTACTATCCTCTTTAAGGATGAATAGGGATGTTTTCGCTTGGTCAGCTGCTGATACACCAACAATAGATGTTGAGATAATTATGCATTCTCTAAATGTAGATCCTTCTTCCAAACCAGTCAAATAACAAAAAACAGCGATTCACTTCTGAACGACTTTAAGCCATAAGGGAAGAAGTTGACAAATTGTTAAAGGCTGGTACATTAGAGAAGTTCATTACCGCGACTAGTTGTCCAATGTGGTTATGGTGAAAAAAGCACCCGATAAGTGAAGGATGTGTGTTGATTTTACAGATTTAAATAAAGCTTGCCTAAAAGACAATTTTTCTTACCAGCTATAGATTATCTTGTTGATTAAAAGTGGGACTATTAACTAGTATCTCAAAGACCTCGAAGCTACATTCGACATACTGCGTAAGTACAAGATGAAACTGAACCATGCCATATATGCCTTCGGAGTTGAGGCGGGGAAATTCCCGGGGTTCATGATTTCCAAAAGAGGAATAAAAGCTAATCCAAAAAAATAAAGGCCATATTGGAAATGCAACTGCTAAAGACGATAAAGGATGTTTAAAAATTAACTGGGCGGGTAGTGGCCTTAAACAGGTTCATGTCTAAATTGGAAGACAAATGCCTCCCATTCTTTAAAATTTTAAGAAATAAAACAAAGTTTAAATTGGATTAAAACCTGTTATAGTGCTTTTAAAGAGCTCAAGATGTAAACTTCATGAATTTTCATGCAATCGGTTTCAATAATGAATAGGAAATTAATCAATTGGGATTAGGAATGTGTTCTTTGACGGATAACTAAATTAAATTATATTTTTAACACGAGGGACTTAAGAGAATTTAATTAATTAAAATATTTTAATTTGAAAAACAATTAATTGTGATGAATAGAAATAAATTTTTATGAGTTAGACTAAGGTACGAATGATCTTTTATTATAGGTAAGTACAAATATTAAATTAAATCCAATCTAAATATTATAAGGAAAATTTATTAAGTGTATATATATATATATATATATATATATATATATATATATATATATATATATATATATATGTAATGTTTTAATCCTTCTTCAAGTTAAGAGTATAGGTATACATATACAATTACATGTGTAGGGATAAATATACATATATACAAACACAACCCGTGGATTGGCTTCCAAAATGAACCCAATCCCGAGAGCAGCCGTTGGGATAACAATGCATTAAGGGGAGATGACATGATGAAAGGATGAAAGCTCTTGGTTAGGTAGATGAATGATGGCCTCGGTGTGAAAAAGGAAAAAGAAAAACTACAGCAGCAAACATGATGGAGAGGAAGTTAGCGTGTAGGATGAGAAACGTTGAAGGCTTATATATATATGTAAGGGGGCAGCAGAAAGAAAGGAGAGAAATGTCTGAAATGTGGCAGTGAATGGGGAAGATAACCTGTCCGAAAAACTGGCATGGCAGGAAAGGAAATCGAGGAACAAAACAAAGAAAGAAAGAAAGTTGGAGTTAGTGAAGAGTTAGCCTCGGCAACAGGGAAAACCGAGACTGAAAACTAAAGAAAGAAATGATAGCAGCAAGTAGGGATGGCAGGAGATTGCTATCCCGAAAGCTAAGACATGTCTGTTGCAGACAGCAGCAAACGTAAAAAGGAAAAGTGGACTGAAGATGGCAGTGAGAGGAGGACAGAATCTGACCAAAGACTGGCCAAGGCAGTGAAATACTATATATAGATATAAGCATACAGGAGCTGTAGCAGGGAAATAAGATTGGGAAGACAGGAAAAAAAAAAAACCTGACGTGAAAAGAGAAGGGAACCGAAGCAGTCGAACCAGGAAAGTAGCTGCTGAAGATGGGATAAAAATCGAGGGACAATGACCTGGACTGAAGACGTGGTAGATGGCTGCCAAATCTGAAAACGTTAGGTGGGAAATGATGGAAATGAATTGTCTCGTCCGCTGCATTTTTATTGTTTAAGGAAGGAGGATGAAATGTGCTGAATGATGGCAGTAAAACCCAGAAGAAAGGTCTGACTGAAATAGGAAAATGCAGGAAGAAAATCGAGAAATGAATCAAGTAAGGAGGAAACGTGGAGGCCTGAAAAACCGAATCGAAATGAGAACAGAAGAAAATGTATGTTAGTTGTTGGAAACAGAGGAGATGAGCTGAGGTTAAATATAAAGCAGGAAACGGAAGCAGCAAAGGAAGTTAACGAGTGCAGCAACGTGAGTGAAGAAAGCGAGCAAACCGAGCCTTTCTTCCCCAAAATTTCTCCAGCAAATTCAGCTTGTTTCCTTGCACATTTTCCTTATTCCCATCGTCCTAAAAAAAAGGCCTTTCTCCCATGTTTTCCTTACTCGTCACTATCCCACCATTGCTGCAAACCGATTTGCATCATTGATAGACCACTGTCACTGCCAATCATCTCCACACAGCACCACCATTCCTCGTAGCCACTTGGATGCTGCTGCCGTGCATTGTTTATTACTGCTTTGCTTCGGTTAAGCAGTAAAGGGAAAGGAGAAGAGAAACTCATTCAGAATATCCCACACCAAGCAGTGGTGATGGTGCTTGGTGGAGGGAGAGAAACGTGAAACATGATGAAGGGATGGTAGAGACAGGAAACAAAGGAAAGAAAATGAGCAAGAAAGTGAATCTAGTTCGGATGACTGAAGCAAAACGTGGATGACCTTGCTGAACCGAAACAATAAAGGGAAACAAAGGCTGAAAGCGGGTAAGGAGGAGTGGAAAACACCGGGCTTGGTATGAAATTATGAGAAATATAACAACAAATTTAGAGAGATGTTTAGTTATTTCCTAGAAGAATGGCCAAAGTAGATAAAACAAGTATAAGAATTTAAATGTGGTGTATTGGGTTGGAATTAAGCCTGTAATAACTAATTTAGGAGGTTGATAATTTATTTCAGCTCCGAAGGAAGTGATTGAATTAGAATGTACTAACTAACTCACAGTACTGAGGTATAAAGGAACTACTGTTTGCCATTGAGTTAAGGGAATTTCTGTGAGCTGCTGATAAGTAAACATATTTGTTTACTGTTAAACTGTAGATATAAGTTCTTAGTCGATTTTATAACTATGAAAATTATAGAATTTTAGTCTTAGTTAAATGGTCTATCCTTACCTGGTAGAGTTTAAATTATTTACATGGATACTGTACTGTCTGATTTATTGTTTTAAATTTAAACATTTAGTTTTAAATGCCACGTATTGCATACCGGGATTTTTAATCGAAAAATGATGAGCCAACTTTTTTTTAAATTGTTTTATGTACGGAACTGAGTTTATAACTGTTTTAATGAAAATGAACTGCTTATCAAACTGTACCAGATAAAATGTACTGGAGCCGCGTACTGACTATGTGTTGCACTGCTTGGTTCGCACTTACTGGAAACAATGAACTTGGTTAAACCGTGCTACACTGTTAGTGTTACTGTTACTGTCAACTGTACTGTTACTGTGGTACACGAAGTACGATGTACCATGCAACAAGCAAGAGAGTACGCTGTATCGTGTATTCTATCTTCGAACATACTGTACTGTGAGTCAGTTAGATAGCTGACCACTCCTATGGCAATTGACATCCCAACACACCTGATCAGTGATGCACGGAGTCACCAACATTGACCATTTGTCATACTGCCCTTAGTAACTGTTACTGTTATTGTTACTGTTACCGTGGTCAATGGAGTACGATGTACTGTGCAACATGCATGCAAGTACGTTGTACTGTGTATTCTATCTTCGGACATACTGTCCAGTGAGCCGGGGTAGGTGACCTCTCCTACGACGATTGACATCCCAACACACCTGATCAGTGATGCTCGGAGTCACCGATATTGGTCATATGTCATACTGCCCTTAGCATGTCTACCTTGTCTCATCTATTTGATTTACTGAACTGACTGTATGGTTTGTTGAATTGCATGGAAATTTTTATATCCTATTGAATAAAGTTTTGAACTCAAAATTATTTCAGTACATTGTTTCCACTAATGATACTGACACTGTTTCTGATATTCGACTCTGATTTTACTACATGCCAATGGTTTTGGTATTTTCTACATGATAACCCTATTATGTCATATAATTAGTGTATTTATCTACCTGCCACACTCTTTTTCTTATTGAGCACGATGAGTTCACCCCTTACTTTCCTCCATAGAGTAATTCCAGTAGCTGAGACCACTACTTGTATGTAGGATTCTTTTGTGTAGCCATACCGCGAAGTTTTCTTCTGCGTGAAAGGTATACCTATAATAGACATTCTTTTGTATCTAAAATTTTATAAGTACAGTAATGTTTATGAAATGTATCTGGGGATGTAAACGTAGTTATTTTGTAATTGAACGATAACTCCAATTAATTAAAATATGTCCTTCTGATTTTAAATCGAGGTTGTTAACTTTATGTTATGCTTACATATAAATGATAAGAAAATTTATTGTACTTATCTAGTATTGACTTGTAGCCCAACCAAATTGTACGTAAATCGAGTCGTTACACAAGAGATATTAGACTAGCCTGCAACTTCTATCCAGTCCTGACAAAGGAAAATTGTTGTTCATATACTTAGCAATATCTGATGAAACTGTGGTAGTGGTCATTGTAAAAGAATAAGAGAAGCTCCAATTACCTGTGTATTATGTTAGTAAGGTATTGCAAAATGGTGAGCTAAACTATATGCGAACTAAAAAACTGGCGTATTCTTTGGTTATTGCAATATGACATTTACGCCTGTATTTTCAAGCCTACAAAATAATTGTACTTACTGACTTGCCCTTGAAAAATATATTCGGTAAGGCAGATACTTTTGGAAGACTGTTGAAATGGAATGTGGAACTTAGTGAATTCGATTTTGAGTATTAACCTAGTAAGGCGATAAAAGAATAAGCTTTAACCGATTTTGTGGCAGAACACCCCTTCCAAATAGGAGAAGCAACAAGAACTCGCCTAATGACCTAAAATTCTAGGGATTACATGTCGAATGATCATCAGTAAGAGATAATTCGAGGGCGGGAATAATTCTCTCAGGTTCCCTTAGCAAGGATTGGCAGTATGGCTTGTCCTTTGGTTTTCCTACCTTGAACAATGCAGCAGAATATAAAGCACTTATAACGAGTTTACAATTTGCCATTATGCTCAAGGTTCGAAAGTTACAAATTTTCATTGATTCCCAGTTAGTCGCTAAACAATTAAATGACGAGTACGATGTAAAAGATGAGCAACTCAAAATGTACCACGATATTGCTCTTGATATTCTTTAGAAATTCGAGTTAACAGACAAAAATACCAATGATGGCGAATAGCGGGGCAGACAACCGATCCAGGTTAGTGGTAAATGTTGAGATAAACAAGCAGGGAAAAGTATTCCTATAACACCTAGACCAGTTGCGATATCAAAGTTCGCCAATGGTATCAGAAATATCTAAGGGAGAGAGGGAATTGATGACCTAAATCATTGAATACCTGCAATTGAGGATATTGCTAACTAACCCCCATGAAGCAATACTCAAGAAAAGGGCTGCCAGATTCATAATTATAGATGGCTTGTTATACAAAAAAGGCTTCAACACTCCTTTATTTCTATGCCTCACACAAGATAAGGCAAATTACGTTTTCTGAGAAATACATGAAGGGGTTTATGGCCACTATATGGGAGAAAGATCACTGAAAACCCCGAGGCATGGATATTATTGGCCAAATGTGGAGAGGAATGCGATAGAAATAGTCCAATATTGTGACAAATGTCAGAAATTCTCCTCTATATCAAGGCAGATTGTCGAAAGCTTAAAACATCTTCACAGCCCCTGACCATTCACCATGTGGGGCATCGACATCTTGGGCTCCTTCCCTATTGCTACGACCTATTGAAAACTTTTGATAATAGCATGTGATTACTTCACCAAATCAGTAGAAGCTGAACCATTTGTGAGACCTCATATATGTATGACTTAATTATATGTACATAAAAGTATAAGACAAATGATTTTGGATAATATAAATGTGAATGTATTGCAATAGGATAAATGATGTGTCATGATACAAGTAAAGGATAAATAAGGGCCGAAGTAGCCACAAACTAAACAAATAGAACTTTAAGCAATCAAATTGAAGAGAAGGAATGAAGACACGAATTAATAATGCATGGACTGTGAATTCTATGTATTCTTTATGAATTCAAGCAATACACACGTCATATTGTATGTGAATCATAGGAAATGAGCCTTTCCATGCTCCAAGTGAGATTAAAATGCAAAATGAGTATTAGAGTAATGAAATAGGAATTTACCCTTGAAAACTATGGAAAAATGCAGTAGGAAATACCCCAGATGAAGGCCAAATCGATCTCCTATCCAAGGCAGATCGATCCCTTATGCAAGCAGAATAATTCCAAGTGTATCTGCTAAGGCCAGATCGATCTCCCCAATGAGCAGATCGATCTGTATTTGCCTCTGCCAAGCCCAAATTGATTTTCTCTTAAGTTCAGATCGATTTCCACTGGATTCTGTCAAGAGAAGATCGATCTCTCCCCATGAGCAGATAGATCTCCTCAAGCTTCTACCAAGCCAAGATCGATCTCTCCCCAATGAGCAGATCGATCCCTCCCATTTCAAACCTGAGAATTCGATGGCTAAAACCAAATGAAGATCGATCTCTTCACCCTAGCAAATCGATCTCATCACTCTCAATCTATAAAAGCCCCACGACAAAACCTCTTTCTTCAACAAAAGAAGAAAATCAAGCTAGGTGAGTTTCCAATACACAAACTCTAAGTATATTTATCTAGTTGTTGTTATGAGTAGATTGGTGTATGTATTGATGATTGAAACTACCTAGAATGTAATGGACCAAGCATAACGTAGAATGAGTTTAGTGTGAGAAAATAGAATGTGGTTGATTAGATGATAAAAAAGATCATATCAAGTTGTTAGTGGAGTGATGTGCATGATTTTGAGATGATTGGATGAAGCCACATTCTGAGATTAGTCAAGCGATAAAAATGTGCATAAATGATGAAAGATTATGGATAAACTGTCACGACCCTTTTTATCCTCTTATTACCGAAAATCTCAATAAATTTTTCGCATTTATTCCTTTCTCTACTCGGTCGTGAACAAACTTATCACCACACTGTTAGGCTATCTGTCAATAATAATTCACTCACAATGTCCATTCTCAGTTAATAAAAGTGATGTCATACATTTGAACATTTATCATTCATTTATACAAAATATGATTTCTGACATCTACATCCCCCATAATTACATTTCAAATGACTACTGTGCTTTTACATTGTTTAGATACAAAAAGGAATCACTGTGTATATACCTCTGAGTGATGGAGATGCAGCGGATGTCTTAACCAAAATGCCTCAGTCCTCACTGGGTCACTATGTACGCTCTGTAAGAGGGGAAAGTAGATAGGGATGAGTAACTACACGCTCAGTAAGGCAATAATGCAAGCATGGTAGATAACTACTCTATCTACATGCTGATAATGTTATGCATAAATCATTTATAATAGGAGCATGATGAATTAAAACTATGCCATATGAGTATACATATATCATGTATTTAAATTCATGGAAATTTGCATATAAAACATGGTAACATCAACATTTAAAAATCGTCTCATGCTCATCAATTATCAAATCTCATAAGAAGGGCAATTCGTTTAAGAAACATCCTTTTTGATTATCTCTTTCTCAATACCCCAAAGTCCTATCAAGTCATTTCACAATAAAAAACAAATCATTTAACAATCACAACATCATTACCATCTCACAGATTAAATCCCACAAGGTTCGACCCCTCCCTTGGGTCTACCCTGGACAGTTAAATCACACTCAAGTATTTAAACCATGTGGTATTATGTAAATTAAGCAAGGAGACAGGTCACTACATCTCGACTGACTATGTTGGCCAACTATATCATACATCATCCCAGACCACACGGATCCAGGTGTGTGGGGTATCGTGCTGGTGCGAAGGTGGATTATTCCTCATTAGACTTTCTCATCACATAATCATCACGCGGTACATTGAACTCCATGTGATATACACGGTACATCATACTCTGCAGACTCATATCGTGGTTGGGGTTGCCAGTCGTAGGTCTTATCTACCCCATACCAAGAACTTTTCATACCCATATAGGAGAGCCTCCCTGCCGAACAGATCCTCCCCACCCTTCCATGGCTTAAGGATGTTGGCTTAAGGATCCTTCCGTAAGAGAGCCTCCCCACCGAACAGAGCCTCCCTGCCTAATAGAGCCTCCCCGTCTCCTCGGGCTTAAGGATGTTGGCATAAGGATGTAGGGTTTAAGGATCTTACTGTAAGAGAGCCTCCCCACGGAACAGAGCCTCCTTGCCTAACTGATAATTCTATATTTTTAGAATTATTTGTGCTTAATTTCCTAATTAATTATTTAAATCTCCAATTTATTTTGTTAATTATCCCCTTTATTTAATTAAAATTCTCATGTTTGCAGATAAATTAAATCCGAATGAATTTTGAATATTTCGGTAGAAAATGGATCTGAATTGGGCTAAAATCGAGATTGAGCCACGCGGACAACACGAGTCATGCCACCTAGCACATCCAATTGGACAAGAAGACCGATGACATGGAAATATCTTTTCAAGGAGCCAATGGTGTGAAGACAAGTGGCCAAAAAAATGCCAACTCATCAAGGATGTAGAAATTACCATTTTACCCATAGTGTGTTTATAAATAGGAAAGAATGGCAATTGAAAAAAACTATGTAATTTTAGGAGTAGAAGTATATGTAATTTGAGGAGTAGAAGTAAATGTAAGGTAGGAGTAGGAGTAATGTAATGTAGTTAGGAGTAGTGTTAGAATAGTTTGAATTTTTTTCAAGCTTCTTTTTCCCGTTTAGCTCCCATTTATCTTTATTGTTCACAAACAATTTCCATTGTTATTTTTACAAGCTTTTCAATATATTTTGTCATTCTCTTGGCAGCCACCATTTCATCATTTTCATACTTCTCGATTTTGTTAAATCCGGTTCTGTTAATTGTCAAGTTTTATTTAACATAGCATTTTTTTCCTAGTTGCTAGTCTCGGTTTGGCATCTTTCTCCTTTCCATTTTTCATTGTTGATGCTGCTGTGGATGTTGGCCGAGACAAGACTCTCTCCTGGAGATGACCGGTTGTTCACACACATATGAGCAGTGTTGGAGGTTGACTCTTACAGATTACTACTGAAACATAGGAGGAAGGCTTGTTGCTGTAATGTCGAGATGGACATGCTAATTTGCAGCAGCTAGCGTTGAGTTTTGAAGTGTTGATCGGTGCCTACTGGGATGCTCAGATGTGTGTACTGGCACAGAGCCGTAATGCAAACTTGAACCAGCAGATGGTTGCAGGGAATGGAGTCGAGGACATGTGAGATTGGACTGGGCAAGGGATGATCGGGGGAGCAATTTTTTGCCTCTGTTCTGCTCTGTTTCAAGAGATTCTCTCAGTGATTGCAGAAATTGATAGCAAGGAATTGAGGAGTTGATCAGAGCTAGACAAGAGGACTATACCGACGACACCATGAAGCAGCAGTAAAACTGGTAGGAAATGTGGTAGCAACACCTGGAGCAGTAGGCGTGGACAGAATCGAGAACACCAGACAGCACCAAGCAAATCTGGAAATGGAGAAGAAGCAGTAGGGGGCTTTTGTTGCTGGATTTGGAAGCAAATGCAAGGGGCAGAAGTCGTGACCTGAAGAAGGAGCAGGTCTGGCCAGAAAACGCAGCTTGAAGCAAGTGGTAACGTGATGTGTTGTTACAGGTGAGGATGTTGTACACAGAACCGAGAATGGGAGTTGGTCATGCCTGGCAGATGCAGAAAACGCAGCTTGAAGTAGGTGGAAATGTGTAGGCTGTATGCGGTAGCTGGATATAGAAGAACCCGAGAGGCATGGAGCAGAAAAACTGAACCGAGAGGCATAGACAGGCCACACCCGTGAGCATGCAGTGGACACACCTGAAACCGAGACCACCTGGAAACCTGAAAATGAAGAAATGAAGAATGAATAGTGTTTGGAGGGAATGGTTTAAATTTACTTAAGGCCATGTTTGGCATATTTGCATTATAGCTTTAACTCATTTTCATGCATTGTTAGTTTAGTTTAATTCCAATTTAATTTGTTAGCTTAGTTTAGAGTCTTTGATTAAATTGCAAGATTAGTATTCTTGTTTAATAGTTTAGAACTTAGTTTTAATTAGGTTGATAGTTAATTAAGTGTTCATTTAGAATTAAATTAGGGGTAAATTTATTTTCATTAAACTTTAAGTTAGTTTAAATTGCATTTTCTTAGTTAGTTTAATTACATGCACATTTTATTTTAAATTTGTTTAATTTTAGTTTAATTAGTTTTATTACTTTAATTTCATATTTGCATTTTATTTTAATTGTGTTAATTAATTTTAATTGTTTTTATTTTCTTTTGTCGGCTTTTGATTTTAATTGTGTGGAGTACTGTAAGTAATTTTGCTCGGTTTTAATTTCTTTATTTTATAGTTTTTATTATTTTATTGCTTTCAATATTTTTAATTCTAGCTATGTAGATCACCCACCTTAATTTTATAATTTGCTAGAATATACTTAGGGTAAGATTAACCGGTAGTTAATTAGGCTGATCAACTTCTCTGTGGGACGATAACTCGGGACTCAAATCTCATTATTACTTATACGACCCGTGCACTTGCGGACATTACCTTTAGGGCGTGCCAAGTTTTTGGCGCCGTTGCCGGGTAAGTCTTAATTAGCCATTAGTTAATATCGGTGAAATTATACTTAGGTGTAATTCGAGCTTGTAAATATTTAGGTTGTAAATATTTAGAAGTTTAATCTAGATTAGTTAATTAAAAAAAATTAAAATTAAAATAAAAAAATTGAAAAATTTAAAAATTCAAAATTTTTTTTTTCTAAGGACTTTTTGATGATTGCATGCGTAGAGCAAGAAGTTTTGATTGCTTTCCTTTAGATCCTAAAATTTAACGCACTCTTAGAAAAATTCGAAAGGATTCTAGGAAATTATTAGCTCCGTTGCAATTCACCATGGCAGAAAATAGGGAAATTAGGACCGTTGGAGATTATGCAATGCCGATTATTAGAGGTTATTATACCGGCATTAGGCCACCAGTTGTCCATGCAAACAATTTTGAAATTAAGTCGTCCATCCTCCAGATGATCCAGACTTCATTGCAGTTCAGTGGGCTTCCACACGATGACCCACATGCTCACATTGGGCAATTCCTGGACTTGTGCAACACCTTCAAACATAATGGATGATCTGATGATGAGCTTAGGCTTAGATTATTCCCCTTCTCACTTAAGGATAGGGCGAGACACTGGTTAACCTCCCTGCCTCCAGGATCCATCTGGGACGAGTTAGCCCGTCAATTTTTATCTAAGTTTTTCCCTCCCTCTAAAATGGCCCAACTCCGTTGTAATATATCTTCATTTGCTCAGTACGACTCTGAATCTCTTTACGAAGAATGGGAACAATATAAGGAGCTTCTTAGGAAGTGCCCTCACCATGGCCTACCTTTGTGGTTGCAAGTCTAGACCTTCTATAACGGACTTACAAGCCCAAATAGGACCATTGTTGACGCTGCGGCGGGTGGAGCGCTAATGTGTAAAACAGAGGAGGAAGCTTACGAGTTATTAGAAAAGATGGTGGCTAACAACTATCTATGGTCCTCGAAGAGGCAATTGCCAAAGAAGTCGGTGGGTATTTATGAGTTCGACTCACTGTCTATCTTGACCTCTCAAATCACTAATCTTACGAAGAAGGTAGAGTCACTCAGTACCCAACATAATCCTCCCACCAGTCCTAATCCGATTTATTCTGTCCAAAGTCCTTTTCTTTCCTGCGAGCTGTGTAGTGGTACCCACTCTGTAGATAGGTGTCCGCTTAACTTAGAATCGGTTCATTATGTGGCCCCTTCTCAAATGCAACAGAACAACTCTTTTTCAAACACCTACAACCCAGGGTGGAGGAACTATCATAACTTCTCCTGGAGCCAAAACCAATGGAAAACTTCTAATTCTAGACTTGTAGAACCCCCTAGTTTTCTAGCTCCACCGGTTCATGTACCACCACAGCCATAATTTTCATATCACCCACCTCATCAACCATCCCCACCTCATTTTCAGCATCATCCACCTCACTTCCATCAACCACCACCACCACCACAACATTACCATGCACCAGCAGCTGAGAAGAAGCCCTCGCTTGAGGAAATGTTCGCGACTATCTTGCAAAATCAAGCTGCTTCAATTAAGAACTTAGAGGTTTAGGTAGGACAAATAGCAAATGCTCTTAGCCAACGTCCTCAAGGGACCCTTCCTAATAACACTGAAGTTAATCCTGTTAAGCAAAGGGAGGGTAAGGAACATGTTAGATCTATCACCCTTAGGAGTGGCCGAGAGCTAGATGATCCACAAAGTAAGTCCAATCCTGTTGAGCCCATAGTTGAAGAATCCTTAAGTTCTAACGAAGCAGCTCAGAAAGAGCAGGAACATCAGGATCAAGCTGCAAAAGAATCCAAGCTAGGCACTTCTTCATCTATACCTTCTTCTTCTTCATTGCCTTCCTCGTTCTCTAATGCTACACAGGTTCCCACTACATTGCCTCCAGTTAGACCACCAGTACCTTTTCCTTAGAGGTTCTAAGATCAAAAGCTGGAACGACAATTTGCTAAATTCCTTGAGGTTTTTAAGAAGCTTCACATCAATATTCCTTTCGTAGATGCTTTGGAGCAAATGCCAAGTTATGTGAAGTTTCTAAAGGATATCCTCTCGAGGAAGAGAAGACTGGAAGACTATGAAATGGTGGCCTTAACTGAGGAATGTAGTGCCATTATCCAGAAGAGATTACCCCCCAAGCTCAAGGATCCCTGGAGTTTTACCATACCCTGCACCATTGGAAATTTATTCTTTGGTAAAGCCCTATGTGATTTAGGAGCTAGTATAAATTTAATGCCATTGTCTATCTATCAGAAGTTAGGAATAGGGGATGCCAAGCCCACCACAGTGACCTTCCAATTGGCTGATCAATCAATTAAATATCCGAAGGGGATCATTGAGGATGTGTTAGTAAAGGTGGACAAATTTATTTTCCCTGCGGATTTTATTGTTTTAGATATAGAGGAAGATAGGGAAGTCCCCATTATACTAGGTAGACCTTTCCTCGCGACGGGTAGAACTTTAATTGATGTACAAAAGGGGGAGTTAACTATGAGAGTCGTAGATCAAGAAGTGAAGTTTAATGTTTTCAAACCTTTGAAGCTCCCTGATGACTCTCAATAATGTTTTAAGATGGAGATTGAGGAGAATATAAGGTTTAAGCATAGGAAATCTGAAAGAAGGAGGGAAGTAGATAGCGCTTAGGAGGATTTAACTGTTAACATTCTATCACCATTTTGGCTAATCCTCCTACTCTTCTTCCTGCTACTGAGTGTTGTCTTCTTCAGCTGCATTTGAAGTGGCTGTGTTTTCCTTTTCACTTTGTATATAGTTCGTTTTTCTTTTTCTTTTCTGTTGTTTCTTTCCTTGTTTATTTTGCAGGTTTATTTTCGAGTATTTTGCTTTCAATCAAGCTTCAGTTGTTCATCATCATCAGAAAGGGGAGTACTCTATTCTTGAACTTTAATTCTTATATTATCTGCACACTGAGGATACTGTGCACTTTAAGTTTGGGGGAGGGGATATCACTTGAGCAATTTTGTGAAAAATTGGAAAAATTTTCAAATTTTTTTCAAAAATCTGAGAAAGAAATTTCAAAATTTTTTCGATAGTATGAGCGTAAATTGTTTGATTTTGGGATGATTTAGTGCTTAGCATGTAGTTTTCCCATATTTCGATGATATGACCCCATGATTTGGTCTGACTTTGATTGAATGAGAAGCATGATTATAGGAAAAGCATGAAGTTGAGTTCTTGAATTTGTCTTGATTCTGATTGCGATTGCCTTATCTTATGCACATGTCATGTCATGAATTGGTATATTTATTTAGAGAAAGCTTATGTGGACATAGGATTGTATTTGTTCAATTGATTTTGTGCGTCATATTCTAGAATTTGTTTGATCTAATCTCGAGGTGAAATATTAGATCACACTTAATTAGGGAGATGATTTAGGCCATCTTTGGATCATTTGAGCCTTTCTAGCCTTCCTTGTACAGATGCTACCCCTAGTCACCCATCTGGGCCAAATAAGCTTTTCTATGTAAATATTCCGAAAAAATTTTCCTTAGCTTAAATACTTTTTTCCTATCCCTTACCCCGAAAGCTTGAAAAGTCATTGGGATATATTGTGAGCTATATGGGTATTAAGTGATAGTGAAAGAGTATGTAAAAAAAAATGATGAAAAAGAAAGAAAAAAGAAAAAGAAAAGAAGAAAGAAGAAAAATACAAAAATAGAATAAAAAGTTTAGTGAAATAAATAAGTTTAGGGGAAATGATTAGAGCTCTTGCATTATAGATCCTAGAAGTAATGCATGTTAAGGGGTAATTAAACCTAAATCGACTTTATCATACCTTAGCCCCAGCCTTACATTACAAGCTTAATGAAGTCCTATTAATCTTTGGTTAAGTGTGACTATATTAGTGGAGAGAGAAGTGAAAAGCAAACTTATGGGAATGATCACATGTCATTAACTTTGCATTCACTGTGTTGCATAATCTGATCCGAGTAATATACTATGAAGTGACTTAGACATTTTTCACACACTCACGACGAGTCCAATTTAGGTTAGGACTTATGATTGAATAATTCTAAGTGCTGGACTTGTAATTGTGAGTCTTTGATTTCATAGTCTGTACTTTTTCTTTGAGGATAATATTTGAGAAATTATTGTGTTTTGTACTTGTTATTCCTACAATCATTTTGTTTTACTTGAGGACAAGCAAAAACTCAAGTTTGGGGGTGTGATAATTCTATATTTTTAGAATTATTTATGCTTAATTTTCTAATTAATTATTTAAATCCCCAATTTATTTTGTTAATTATCCCTTTTATTTAATTAAAATTCTCATGTTTGCAGATAAATTAAATCCGGATGAATTTTGAATATTTCGATAGAAAATGGACCGGAATTGGGCTAAAATCGAGATTGAGCCACGCGGACAACACGAGTCATGCCACCTAGCACATCCAATTGGACAAGAAGACCGATGACATGGAAATATCTTTTCAAGGAGCCAATGGTGTGAAGACAAGAGGCCAAAAAAATGCCAACTCATCAAGGATGTAGAAATTACAATTTTACCCCTAGTGTGTTTATAAATAGGAAAGAATTGCAATTGAAAAAAACTATGTAATTTTAGGAGTAGAAGTAGATGTAATTTGAGGAGCAGAAGTAAATGTAAGGTAGGAGTAGGAGTAGTGTAATGTAGTTAGGAGTAGTGCTAGAATAATTTGAATTTTTTTCAAGCTTCTTTTTCCCGTTTAGCTCCCATTTATCTTTACTGTTCACAAACAATTTCCATTGTTATTTTTACAAGCTTTTCAATATATTTTGTCATTCTCTTGGCTGCTACCATTTCATCATTTTCATACTTCTCGATTTTGTTAAATCCGGTTCTGTTAATTGTCAAGTTTTATTTAACATAGCATTTTTTTTCCTAGTTGCTAGTCTCGGTTTGGCATCTTTCTCCTTTCCATTTTTCATTGTTGATGTTGCTGTGGATGTTGGCCGAGACAAGACTCTCTCCTGGAGATGACCGGTTGTTCACACATATGAGCAGTGTTGGAGGTTGACTCTTGCAGATTACTACTGAAACAAAGGAGGAAGGCTTGTTGCTGTAATGTCGAGATGGACATGCCAATTTGCAGCAGCAGCTAGCGTTGAGTTTTGAAGTGTTGATCGGTGCCTACTGGGATGCTCGGATATGTGTGCTGGCACAGAACCGTAATGCCAACTTGAACCAGCAGATGGTTGCAGGGAATGGAGCCGAGGACCTGTAAGATTGGACTGGGCAAGGGATGATCGGGGGAGTAATTTTTTGCCTCTGTTCTGCTCTGTTTCAAGAGATTCTCTTGGTGATTGCAGAAATTGATAGCAAGAAATTGAGGAGTTGATCAAAGCTGGACAAGAGGACTATACCGACGGCGCTAAGAAGCAGTAACAAAACTGGTGGGAAATGTGGTAGCAGCACCTGGAGCAGTAGGTGTGGACAAAATCGAGAACACCAGACAGCACCAAGCAAATCTGGAAATGGAGAAGAAGTAGTATGAGGGGGGCTTTTGTTGCTGGATTTGGAAGCAAATGCAGGGGCAGAAGTCGTGACCTGAAGAAGGAGCAAGTCTGGCCAGAAAACGCAGCTTGAAGCAGGTGGTAACGTGATGTGTTGTTGCAGGTGAGGATGTTGTACACGGAACCAAGAAATGGGAGTTGGTCATGCCTGGCAGCTGCAGAAAACGCAGCTTGAAGTAGGTGGAAATGTGCAGGCTGTATGCGGTGGCTAGACAGAGAACAACCCGAGAGGCATGGAGGAGAAAAACTAAACCGAGAGGCATGGACAGGCCATACCCGTGAGCATGCAGTGGACACACCTGAAATCGAGACCACCTGGAAACCAGAAAATGAAGAAATGAAGAATGAATAGTGTTTGGAGGGAATGGTTTAAATTTACTTAAGGCCATGTTTGACACATTTGCATTATAGCTTTTACTCATTTTCATGCATTGTTAGTTTAGTTTAATTCCAATTTAATTTGTTAGCTTAGTTTAGAGTCTTTGATTAAATTGAATGATTAGTATTCTTGTTTAATAGTTTAGAACTTAGTTTTAATTAGGTTGATAGTTAATTAAGTGTTCATTTAGAATTAAATTAGGGGTAAATTTATTTTCATTAAACTTTAAGTTAGTTTAAATTGCATTTTCTTAGTTAGTTTAATTACATGCACATTTTATTTTAAGCTTGTTTAATTTTAGTTTAATTAGTTTAATTGCTTTAATTTCATATTTGCATTTTATTTTAATTGCGTTAATTAATTTTAATTGTTTTTATTTTCTTTTGTAGGCTTTTGATTTTAATTGCGTGGAGCATTGTAACTAATTTTGCTCGGTTTTAATTTCTTTATTTTATAGCTTTTATTATTTTATTGGTTTCAGTATTTTTAATTCTAGCTATGTAGATCACCCACCTTAATTTTATAATTTGCTAGAATATACTTAGGGTCGGTAGTTAATTAGGCTGATCAACTTCTCTGTGGGACGATAACTCGGGATTAAAATCTCATTATTACTTGTACGACCCGTGCACTTGCGGACATTACCTTTAGGGCGTGTCACTAACAGTGCCTCCCTGCCTCATCGAGCTTAAAGATGTTGGCTTAAGGATGTAGGACTTGAGAAGCTTACCAACTTTCATGACCTCACACGTATTACAATGTGCAAACTTATGCGAGCAAAACTCTAGCACGACTCATGCATCATATCATAAAGAAACCACGTACGAGCATAGCTCTAGTACAGTTGTATGCATAATAAAAACCAAATCGAAATCCTCGTACGAGCACATGCTCTAGTACGATTTATAAAACTTCATCACAATCAAATCAAAGTGCGAGCTAAGCTCTAGCACTATTCATACAAGAGAAAGCATAAACAATCTAGCGCGAGCGAGGCTCTAGCGCGATTTAATTCACATAGCTCGATAGGCGGCTCATATGCATTCAAAACACATCATAAACCTGTTTAGCACCTCACACGTGCTATTCCATAACATCAACAAAACACTAGCCAGCCTATCATTTTATTTGCTCAAATCAAAGCATTGTGTTTT
Organism: Firmiana major; assembly: GCA_033439115.1. Taxonomy (NCBI): domain Eukaryota; kingdom Viridiplantae; phylum Streptophyta; class Magnoliopsida; order Malvales; family Malvaceae; genus Firmiana; species Firmiana major. The sequence continues at coordinate 40,292,598 of CM065909.1, forward strand.
GTGAAAATATTCAAAACACGTAATTTATGCAATTATTAGCCTTAATATCCCATTTCTTTATGATACCATTTCAACGACCAAATCTCATACAAATACTCATGGTTACTTCCATACATAATCAAACACATTTCTATAAACTCATGCACATTTCTAAAGCCCTATATACCCACGTGTTCAAAATACGAGCAGCTACCTCTATATACTTACAAAATTCCCTTACCTGAAAATTGCGTCGCGAGATTTCCACTTCCTTTAAGCTGCTTATGTGTGCGGTTCGATTCGTCTCCAACGAACTCTCTGGAATTGCACATAAACGTATTTCACAACATTTTAGTCCATTATAATCCAATACTTGCGTTTACTATAGTCGATTCGACCTATAGTCTCTATTAAAGCTTATGAGGCTTTGTTTCATTACTCTACCCATGACTTGAGTCTATTGATTCTTACCAAATCGATGTTAAATCGATATTAAGCTTATAGCGTTCATATTTCATCATTCCTTCACTATGGCATTCATTAAACACTACATGTGTCAATTTTCATAATTTCATTTAAATCCACAATGTAGTTCCATTCAACCATCTCAAATCATACACATTACCTCAATAACCACTTTAACATGCCCATAAACCATAAACTCATTCAACCCACATATTCTCACATTATACCCATTCTAGGTTTTCTAGGTCACACCAATTCCACCACATTCTTAGATAATTTATCCATCAATACACATCTAACTCAACTCCAAAATCAACAAATGAACTAATGTACTTAGGTTGAAGTATTAGAAACTTACCAATCTAATTTCTCTTCTTGCTCCAAAGGGAAATGTTCCTTGCTCCTTTAATACCAACAATAAGATTTTGGATTTCAACTATATTGTTCTCTTCCTCAAGATGAACAACTTTGTATCTAATAGCCTCCCCTCAATTTTTACTGGAAATGGACTGATTTTAGAGAGATAAACTTAGGTTTTGGGTGAAAAATGGAAGGGTGATGTTTTCCCAAAAATTGTATATTTCAGTGCTCATTTTATAGAAATAGCCTGAGGAGATCGATCTGCACTAGGAGGAGATCGATCTGGTCTCCTTAAATCCATCTTTTTCACGGTATTTAAAGCATGAGATCGATCTGTCGAAGCTTGAGATCGATCTGCTCCAAACAGAGAGCTAAAGAGATCAATTTGTATGCTTGAGGATCGATCTTTTCATTACAGAATGTTTAGGAGATCGATCTGGCCCCATTGGAGATTGATCTGATGTAGTCCATTGCCCAAATAAGAGTATTCTGGCTCTTTCGGATTGATATCTCATCCTATGAGATCGATTTGACCTTCATATTTTCCAGATTTTCTGCAGTTTTTCTACAGTAACACACACCCAAACATCCTTAGTTTGCTGCCATAGTCATTTTCTCATCCAAACACCTTTAAGATTTGAAAATGGCATCCATTCATACCTTATACACATTAAAACTTGTGTATTCTTTGTATAGCCAAAAGTATACTGTACCAAGCTAAATGGAAGTATTTAGATTCATGCAACTTCCTTCCATTTACCACACTACTTATTTTGAGCTCCAATCACATTCTTCACTTATAAAAGTTCATTTCCTCATATTCATACATAATGAAACTTGTTTGTACATTACAAACTCATATTACACGTATGTACATCAAACCCATGAACTTATATCACTTATGCTTACATTGCAAATACATCATCATACTCATGATTTCATATAGTTTATATCCAAAAATACGGGTCTTACATAAACATTTATGCCAAGGGTTTAATAAGTAACCAAGTATGTTGCTAGTTAAATTGACTAGAAATGGCATAAAAATGGCTAAATGTGATAAGGGGTCAAACTTAATGAAATAGGCTCGATGGGGTATATCGATTAGTTGAAGTCTGAATATGAGTTATCGTTATTGACTCATATGATTTATGAATGTGTGCAGCTCCTGAGGATAAATTAGGAGCAAGTTGAGCCAAATCGTGAAAAACGAGAAAGAAAGAAGGAAGAGTTGCTTTCAAGAGAATCGAGGTAAGGGAATTGTCTTAGCCCTAGGGATATTTGTATGCCTTTTGGGTGCATGGGTGATTTCTTAACGTAGCTAAGGGTCTTAGAATGAAATGGATGTTTGAAAGGCAAAGAATTGGGTTTTTGAGAAATGTCTGCTAAAACCCTAAACCCTAAAGTATTGAGAGGCGCTTCGCGAGGATAGAGTAGAGCTTAGAGGCAAGTTGGGAGTTGATTACCCAGTCCTTGCCTGGAGCTGGGGGTCGGCAAGAGCCAGCTACACAGCGTGATGATGATGAACTGACTGTTGCTCTTGAGATGCCTGCAAAGCCAACATAAGAACCTCAGACTACAGATACTCCCACACCCCCACCAGTATAGGAAATACCTTCTACTGTTGCTCCACCACAGAGGAGTAGAGATTGGGGTTATGGATGTGACCTGGATAGGTTGTGACAATTTCAAAAATTTAAGTCGCCATCTTTCAGTGGAGTTAAGGACTCAGTAGCTGCAGAGGACTGGGCGAATGAGATTGAGAAACTATATGGGTTCTTTGAGTGTACTACAACCGAGATGGTAGCGTTTGCCATATTCATTCTAAAGGGATTGGCAGAGCATTGATGGAAGTCCACCCCACCCATTTTGAGGGCCCAACATACAAAGATTAGCTGAGTTGTATTTTTGAAAGCCTTGTGGAGGTAATATGTTTCAGATACAGTGCAACGAAGGCTCAAATGTAATTCTTGGATTTGACCCAGGGGAGCAGATCGATGGATGAGTATGAGACCAAAATTTATCTTCTTGGGCAGGTATGATCCTGACACGATGGACAGTGAGGTCAAAAAGGTCTGAAAGTTTGTGGATGGACTGAGACCAACCATTAGGTCCCAATTAGTTCCCTTTGACATACCGACCTACGAGGAGGCAGTGCACAGGGCATAATTGTGTGAATAAGACATCGAACGGGTTGCCTCAGAGTTTGAAAAGGTTGGTAGAGTAAGGGACAGAGATAGGAAGAAGCCCACAGTGGATAGAGGCTTTAGTTATAAGGGAAATAAGAAATTTTTTGGGAAGAGGTCAATGATTGAGGAGATCTGGGAGAGGACAATTAAGCCTCCCGTGTATCCAGCCAAAGCTCCAGTAAAAGGAGTATTGATTAGATGACCACGGCCTACTACGAAACAGTGTGGCAAGTGTGGTAGGTACCACGGGACTCACTATGTTATGGATCTCCTGCAGTATGCTTCAGATGTAGGAAACCAGAGCATGTTATCTGAAACTGCCTAGAGATGACTGAGAGTGCTCCACAGAAGGGCAAGGAGCCAGAGAGAGCTCCTGTTGATACTTTTACTCAGAGACGGAGGGCGACAACTATGGTGAAGGGAAAACAGGTGGTTGGCAGAGGGTGAGTACACACCTTGGACAGGAGACTGTAGATCAGTCGTCAGATGCAGTGAAAGGTACCATCTTAATCGTTGATCTTGAAGCTTATGTTTTGATAGATCCTGGTGCCACAAATTCATTTGTATCACCTACATTTGCATGTAAATTGCTTAAGTATGTGAAGCTTGCCCTGTTAAGTAGGAGGATACTGATAAGCACTCCCATGAACAATAGTAAGCTATTGGAGTATGTATTTAGAGATTGTAAGTTGAAAGTAGGGAAAAAGGAAATGTCAATCGACCTCATTTTAATGTATATGAGAGACTTTGATGTAATCTTAGGAATGAATTGGTGGGTTGTAAACCATGCTATAGTGGATTATTTTTCTAAGACGGTAACATTTCCAGGGGTAGATAGCATTACCGTAAGTTTCCCTGAGAAAAGTAATGTAAAATCCCCTTGAAAAGTAATGAAAGCAGTTGTGGTTATGAGTGAGATATATGAATTTTTATACTGATTTAATGATTGATATTTTGAAAGGTTATATTGCGTAGGTGGTTGAGGCTGATAAGGTATGCCCAGAATTGCGAGACATCCCAATGGTCAGGAAATTTTCAGATGTCTTTTCGGATGATTTACTAAGGTTACCGCCAGATAGAGTGATGGAATTTTGTATAGAATTGACACCTGGTACAGAGCCGATATCCAAGCCACCGTACATAATGGCTCCGATTGAATTGGAGGAACTGAAGAAACAGTTACAGGAGTTGTTGGATAAGGGGTTCATCAGACCGAGTGTATCGCTTTAGAGAGCACCGATTCTGTTTGTAAAGAAGAAGGATGGAAGCCTTCGACTGTGTATTGACTACAAGTTGTTGAATAAGGCGACCATTAAGAATAAGTACCCCCTTCCACACATCGATGACATGTTGGATTAGCTTCGGGGAGCGCAAGTCTTTTCTAAGATAGATATGAGATCTGGGTACCACCAGTTGAGAATTCAGGAAGGAGATATACCCAAGACAGCTTTCTGCACCCAATATGGTCATTTTGAGTTTATGGTTATGCCATTCGGGTTGGCGAATGCTTCCGTAACTTTTATGTCGTTGATGAATGAAGTGTTTCACCAGTATTTGGATAGATTTGTTATCGTGTTCATCGATGACATTCTGGTGTATTCGGGATCTAGAGAGGAGTATGAGCAGCACCTAATGATAGTGCTACAATCCCTCCGGGAGAAGAAGTTATACGCTAAACTCAGTAAGTGTGATTTTTGGCTAGAGCAGATCTCTTTTCTGGGTTATATTATATCAAAGGATGGTGTGTCGGTGGACCCATCTAAGATTGAAGTAGTAGTTCGGTGGCAGAGACCCCAGATAATCACTTAGATCAGGAGTTTCCTGGGTTTAACTGGATATTACCGACGGTTTGTAGAAGGATTCTCGAGATTAGTTGCTCTATTGACACGTCTCACGAGGAAGAATGTTAAATTTATGTGGGACGATAAATCTGAGGTAAGTTTTCAGGAGTTGAAGAGGAGATTTACTACAGCTCGGATTTTCAGTATTCCTATCAGTTCAGGAGGTTTTTATGTATATACAGATGCTTCATACCAAGGACTAGGCTGTGTATTGATGCAAGATGAGAGGGTAGTAGCCTATGGATCGAGACAGCTGAAGGATCATGAAAGGAACTACCCGACCCACGATTTAGAGTTGGTGACTGTGGTATTTGCTTTGAAAATATGACGCCATTATCTTTATGGTGTGAAATTTCAAGTATTTACTGATCACATGAGCCTTAAGTATCTGTTCTCACAGAAGGAGTTAAACATGAGACAGAGAGGTGGCTCGAGCTTCTGAAAGACTATAATTGTGAGATCCTGTACCTCCCGAGTAAAGCGAATGTGGTAGCAGATACATTGAGTAGAAAACATCTCAGGTTAGTATCGTATATGATGATCAAGGAACACGAGCTATTGGAACAGTTCGTGAGCCTCAGTTTGGATGTGACCCCGCCTAATGCTGATAGTGGCTTTATGGTAGCTAGCCTGCGGTTGGAACCCGATGTGGTAGATCGTATCCGATAGGCTCAGCAGATTGATTAGCAGTGTAGTGATATTATCTGGCAAATATAGAGGGGTACATATACTGATTTTGAGTTGAGTTCAGATGGTTTTCTGAGGTTCAGGGGTAAGATATGTGTTCCCAATGATCCAGAAATCAGGAGGTTGATCTTGACAGAAGCTCATTCGACAAAGTATACACTGCATTCGGGAAGTAACAAGATATATCAAAATCTCCAAAGAGTGTATTGGTGGTCAGGGATGAAAAGAGAGGTAGCTGAATTTGTGGCAAAGTGTTTTGTCTGTCAGCAAGTGAAGATAGAGCATCAGAAGCCTGCAGGGCTATTGCAACCTTTACCTATACCGACTTGAAAATGAGAGCATGTCACTATAGACTTCGTGATGGGTTTACCCAGGACCCGCAGGAATCACGATGCAATTTGGGTAATAGTGGACAGATTGACGAAGTTGGCACACTTCCTAGCTATGAGAGCCACTGATATTTTAAGTACACTAGCTGAACTATATGTACGCGAGATAGTGAGATTGCATGGTGTTCCAGTGAACGTTGTTTCTGATAGGGATGCCCGCTTCACTTCTCACTTAGGGAACATTTTCAGGAAGCGATGGGGACCCAACTGAGTTTTAGCACTGCGTTCCATCCTTAGATAGATGGCCAGTCAGAGAGGACTATATAGACCTTGAAAGACATATTGAGAGCGTGTGTGTTGGATTTTGGAGGCTCTTGGGATGACCATTTGCCACTCGCATAGTTCGCATATAATATTAGCTATCATTCGAGTATCGGGATTGTAAAACCCAAAATTTTCTCACTTTATTTCTTAATTGGAAAACTTAGAAGTAATTGCGAACTCGAAATAATGTTGTCCAGGCTCGAAACCACCGAAGCATTCGGGTTAGCGGTGTGGGGCCCGCTGGCATAAAAATCGAGGTAAGACCTTAAGCCTGTGAATTTCTTAAGAATTTTATATATGGTCATGAAATGATAATTAGAAATGAAAACTAAGGTATTGGATGTGAAATTGTTAGTAAGGTTCAGGTTTTGCACTAAACTAGGCAAATGAGCTCAGAATTAGAAATAAATTCAGATTTAATTCTAAAAATTCTCAAAAATTATTCTGAGACCATAGAAAATTAATATAAGGTGAAATTGACTTGAGAAATCAAAATCAAGTGGAAATATGTAGCTTTCAGGGATCAAATTAATTTTTAAAGTAAACCGAAAACTTTAAGCCATTTTGCTTGGTATTGACCAAATCATGCAAAATGGACTCAATCGGGAACTTTTTCTCAAACAAGTGACCCCCAAATTTTTATGAAACATACTAGGGATATAGTATAACACTTGAGAAGTGGCAATTTGGAGAACTTTGTAATAAAATAATTTTTTTAGAATTTTCTAAAACAGGACAGAAATCTGCCCTGCTTCAGACTACTGACCAAGCCTCCAAATTTGACAAATTTGGAGACTTTAGGGGAATACATTAAACCAAAAAATTTCTAGATATATAGAAAACATAAAAATCTTTCAAGAGCACCAAACCTCAACCCCATCAGACTTCTAGGCCGAGAGAAATCCCCTCCCCTTCATTCCCGTAGGCGTCCTCCCTTTCCCCTCATTGCACGATTTTTTCGGTGACCTTTCGGCCAGATTCGGGTGTCAGCCAAGAAGGATAAAATATTCCTCATCCAGTCATATATAATATATAAACAATTTAGCATAAAGAAGTTCATTTTCTAGGTGAAAAACTCAAAAGAAAAACAGTGGACAGATCTGCCCTATTTTTGGTAAGTGAAGAACTTGAAATTTTTGATTCTTTGGCTGAGGTTTCTTGTAGTTTTTGATGATTCTAAGTTCTATACATGTTAAATTACAGTTGAGGATAAATTGGAAGAATAAAAAAGGAGGTCAACCTTGGTCAAACCCGAGGTAAGGTAGATGGATGATGATGATGTTCATATATATTGTTATTTGGTGTTTTTGGAAGGTTTTTAGTTAAGTGGAATTGGATAATTTAATTTTTATGAATGATTTAAGGTCTGGATAGTAAGATGTTGATGTGTTTGTGGTAAAAATTTGATGGATCTAAGGTTGTTAACAGTGAAATTTATACCGAGAAAGCCCGATTTATAACTTAACTCAGCGTAAAATCGAAAAGTGAAATAATTACAAATTTGGCAAAGTGACTAGTATAATTTTTGAACTTAAATGAGTCATAAGGTTAATGAAGTAATGAAATGAGAAATTAGAATAATGAAATTTGTCAAAAACGGCACTAAATCGGTAAAATCGAGAAAACCAAAAAAGTTGATCGAAAAGTCAAAATTGGTCAAACTTCAAGAAGATAAATCAAAATTGAGTATGTTAAGATGAAATTGATCAATATATGATGAATTGGAATTGTTTTGGGCAGCTCAAGAATTTGGCACGTAAATCGAGATAATCTCAAAAATCGATAATTTTGTGCTGGCCCAAGATCTACGAGGTGAGAGAATTTAATGAGTAGCTAGAGATAGCTATACGTATTTTTGGGTAGATTTTTAAATAATTAAATTGTATATAAATTTCGAATATGAAAAATATAGGTACAAACTCGACATAGAAAAATTACTGTTTTGCCCCTACTAAAGGAAATTTGGGCAAAGTTAGGATTGGATTGGAATATGCATAAATAGCATGTTTTTAGTGTTTTCACTATGAAATACTATTTTTTAGCAAATTAGATAATATTTATTTCAACCCGAGAGGATAAATAACGATTTTACCCCTATGAAGGGTAAAAATTTTCACTTTTAGAAAAAGTCATGAAAAGCAGGAGATGAGTGTCCTTGAGGAATTTCAATTGCTTTTCAACAAGGATATGGGTAGATTGGCTGAAGTTTTATCAATTTACATAAAATAGCACGTGGCAGGTGCTGATTTTGGTTTTGAAAACCATTCTTTGAAATTGAGCTACCTACATGATATATGTGGAAATAAAATGTGCTGAGAGCATTGCTCACACGAGATTTGACATGATTTGTGCATGTAATAGAGAGCTGGAAGCTTGGCTTGCACTCGATTTTTACATGAGTTTATATATGATATGCTTAAAGCCGTGCTGGGAGCATTGTGTAGACTGTGTGTCACACTAATTTAATATGCTCGCACGTGTATTTCGAGACATGACATTGGATATTGAGATAACATGGGCATGGGGTGTACGTTGTATTGTGCTTACAGCATGGAATACGTTGTATCGTGCCGTGATATATAATGTGTAGTATTCGGACTAGTGATCTGATTGGCTGGTAGGAAGGTTTGGTCCCCACCTCCTAGGGCAGCCTCAGATGTGATGTGATACCCCGTACACTAGGATCAGTGTAGCCTGGGATCACAGAGGATATGGCCATAGTCATAGAGTTATTACCATGATTCTTGCCTAGTCTCGCATGTCACTTGCTTTGCGAAATCACGTGTTACTTATTACTTGATTTTGTGATTTCATGATTTTATGCTTTGGGACTGAGTCCTGATGATTTTAGGGTGGATGTGGATTTGAAATAAATGGCATGTTTTGATAAAATGTAAATTATTTAAATAGTATGAAGTATAATTTCATGCTTTATCTTCCATTGCACGAAATAAATTATTTTATATGAATGATTTTAGCTGCATAAAAGTATGCATGAGATTTGTATTTAAGTATGATTTCGAAAGAAAATGATTTAATGCATGGCATCATGATCATGTAGATAGTGTGGTTATCTACTTGCTCGCATGATTTCCTTACTGAGCGTGTGGTTGCTCACCCTTTTATTATCCCTTCTTTTTTTTTTTTCAGAGCATTCGTAGTAGTTAGTGAGTGGCTGAGAACTTGCATTCCTGGTATCCGTTGCTTCCTAGCATCGAAAGGTATACACACTGGTATCATTTTGTATCTAAACATGTAACAGTACAATGATGGTTTTAGAATGAAATATGGGGATTGTAAATATTGATAAACACGTACGAAGTTGTAGTATCATGGTTATGAAATGTAAATGTTTACTTTTGAATAGAATAAGAAATGAATGACATGGTAGACGGTAAGGTATGACTAATACCGAATCATAACCCAACTGTTGGTGGTGAGACTGCTTCACAATAGGGAAAGGAAAAAGCAAAAATTTGTAGTGATTTTAGACAAAAAAGGGGTCGTGATAGGGATGGCACTGTATTAGGCTTTGTATGGCCGTAGATTCCGTTCCCCTATTAGATGGGAAGAGGTTAGTGACCGACTGATATTTACTCCTAACTTAGTGAGACAAGCCTCTGAGGATGTCCAAATGATTTGTGAGAGGTTACAGACAGCTCAGAGCAGACAAAAGAGCCATGCTGATAAGAGACGGAGAACATTGGAATTCACTGTGGGTGAATTAATGTTTTTACGAGTTTCTCTTTCCAAGGGTATAACGGGGTTCAAAAAGAAAGGAAAGTTAAGTTCTCGTTACATTGGACCCTTTGAGATATTGGATAGAGTGGGAGATAAGGCCTACAGGCTAGCATTGCCACCTGAGCTAGCGGGCGTTCACAACGTCTTCCACATCTCTATGTTACGAAAGTACTACCTGGACCCGACACATTTAATTAGATACGAGCCATTGGAGCTCAACAATAGCATGATGTATGTTAAGAAGCTGGTTCAGATATTAGATAGGAAGGAGAAGGTATTGAGATCGAAGATAATCCCCTTAGTGAAAGTCTTTTGGCAGCACTATACTACAGGAGAAGCTACATGGGAATTAGAGAGTTTGGCACGAGGAAAGTACCCTGAGTTGTTCATGGAGTGATATTGGTTCTAATTTGGAGGACCAAATTTTCTAAGTGGGGGAGATTGTGAGACCCCATGTATGTATGACTTAATTATATGTACGTAAAAGTATAAGACAAATGATTTTGGATCATATAAATGTGAATGTATTGCAATAGGATAAATGATGTGTCATGATACAAGTAATGGATAAATAAGGGCCGAAGTGGCCTCAAACTAAATGAATAGACCTTTAAGCAATTAAATTGAAAAGAAGGAATGAAGACACGAATTAATAATGCATGAACTGTGAAATCTATATATTCTTTATGAATTCAAGCAATGCACACAAGTCATATTATATGTGAATCATAGGAAATGAGCATTTCTATGCTCCAAGTGGGATTAAAATGGAAAATGAGTATTGGAGTATTGAAATAGAAATTTACCCTTGAAAAATTTGGAAAAATGCAGCAGGAAATGCCCCAGATGAAGGCCAGATCGATCCTTTGTGCAAGCAGAATAATTCCAAGTGAATCTGCCAAGGCCAGATCGATCTCTCCATTGAGCAGATCGATCTGCCAAATGAGCAGATCGATCTGCATTTGCCTCTGCAAAGCTCAAATCAATTCCTCTTAAGTGCAGATCAATCTCCATTGGATTCTGTCAAGAGCTGATCGATCTCTCCCCATGAGCAGATCGATCTCCTCAAGCTTCTGCCAAGCCAAGATCGATCTCTGCCCAATGAGCAAATCGATCCCTCCCATTTTGAACCTGAGTATTCGATGGCTAAAACCAAAGGAGGATCGATCTTTTCACCCTAGTAGATCGATCTCATCACTCTCAATCTATAAAAACCCCACGACAAAACCTTTTTCTTCAACAAACCAACAAACCTCTTCCATTTTTACCCAAAATATCAAGCTTTCTCTTCTACAATACACCCTCTTCCAAAACGAATTGAGGAAAAGCTATTAGAGCAAAGTTTTTCATTGTGAGAAGAAGAAAAATGTAGCTTGGAGTCAACATTTCATTTGTTGGATTGAAGGAGCAAAGGAGTATTCAAACTTGGAAAAGAAGAAAATCAAGCTAGGTGAGTTTCCAATACACCAACTCTAAGTATATTTATCTACTTGTTGTTGTGAGTAGATTGGTGTATGTATTGATGATTGAAACTACCTAGAATGTAATGGAACAAACAAAACCTAGAATGAGTTTAGTGTGAGAAAATAGAATGTGGTTGATTAGATGATAAAAAGGATTATATTAAGTTGTTAGTTGAGTGATGTGCATGATTTTGAGATGATTGGATGAAGCCATATTCTGAGATTAGTCAAGCTATAAAATGTACATAAATGGTGTTGTAGAGAATGCATAAATAATGGAAGATTATGTATAAACATTTATGCCAAGGGTTTGATAAGTAACCAAGTATGTTGCTAATTCAATTGACTAGAAATGGCATAATAATGACTAAATGTGATAAGGGGTCAAACTTAATGAAATAGGCTCGATGAGATATATCGATTAGTTGAAGCCTAAATATGAGTTATCTGTATTGACTCATATGATTTATGAATGTGTGCAGCTCCCGAGGATAAATCCGGAGCAAGTTGAGCCAAATCGTGAAAAACGGGAAAGGAAGAAGGAATAGTTGCTTCTAAGAGAATCGCGGTAAGGGAATTGTGTTAGCCTTAGGGATATCTGTATGCCTTTCGGGTGCATGAGTGATTTCTTAACGTAGTTAAGGGTCTTAGAGTGATGCTTTTGAATCTTTTATTGCTTTTTAGCATGAGATTGGTAGGTTGGCTAGTATTTGAAGTGATTTGCACAAAAATAGCTTGATTTGGTTTCATCACCATTCTTTGCAAAGAATGAGCCACCTACATGAGTTTTGTGAAAATGAAACGTGCTAGAGCGCTGCTCGCACGAGATTTGACGTGTTTTATACGTGCATTAGTGCTGGAGCTATGGTCGTACTAGAGTTTTTCATGCATTAGTGTTGGAGCTTAACTCGTACTAGTTTTCACATGGATTTTATGACATTGTGTTGGAGCCTAGCTCGCACTAGTTTTCATATGTGTTTTGACATGGTGTTGGAGCATAGCTCGCACTAGATGTCAATTACACTTGATGCCGTGCTAGAGATTACTCGTACGTGGTTTTATGACATGTTGGGAACCATGCTGGGAGCTTCGAGTAGGCTGTGTGCCACGCCGATTAAATAGGCTCGCACGTGCGTATTGAGATGTGACAGTGTATGATGTGATGATATGGGTCTACGGAGTACATTGTACCGTGCAAGTAGCATGGGGTACGCTGTACCATGTGTAATATTATATATATGCCGTCTTCAGATGATGGATTCTGCGATAGATCGACGGGTTGGACATGTCCCACCTCCCATGCGGAAGCAGATATCAGTTTGTGTTGAGATTTGAAATGCTTAATAAGTGCACTTTGCATAATTATTTTCCATGCCTTGATTTTGATTTACGCGTGATGATTTTCCATGCTATGTTTTGAGAACTGTGCACTGATTTAAATAACATGAATTGTTTTACATGTCATGAACACAAGCATGAGCATATGTTTTGGAGTATGACAAATAAATGTGTTATTTAAGCATGACATCATGACCACGTAGATAGATCAGTTATCTACCTTCTCGCATGATTGCCTTACTGAGCGTGTGGTTTGTTCACCCCCTTATTTCCCCCCTACAAAGGACTTACAGTAGATAGTGGGTGACTGAGGATTGGATTTTGGTGTCCGCTGCATCCCATCACACGAGGTATACACATTTGTATAGTTTTGTATCTAGACATGTCAAAGCACAGTAATATCTTTCAATGTAATTGTTGGGGATGTAAAAGATTATAAACACATGTAAATAATAACTCTGATTTAGAAATACCAGTGTTTACATTTAAATGAATTGTAATTTGAAATGGTATGATTGGATGAGATTGACACCGATACACAGCCCAACTATTGATGGTGTAGCTGTTCACGATCAGGTAAGGTAAAGATAAAGAACAAGCAATAAGAAATGGATTAAATAAATAACGAAAAATGAAAAACTTGTAATGGATTTTTGGTGGACTGAGGTTCGTGACACCATTAGCCTCCATTATAGAAGGAGCAGTTGAAGGGTTTGTCTGGAAATCAATAATTTATCAGTTTGGTCTTCCCGCCATAATAGTTGCTGATAACGACACGCATTTTCAGGCAGAGAAATTAAAAAACTTTCGTGCAAGCTTTAAAATAGCACTAATTTATAGTTCCATAGCACACCTTCAGATTAATGGGCAAACAGAGACCATGAATAAGAAAATAGTAATACACTTAATGAAGAAAGTGAAAGAGGCCAAAGGAGCCTGGGTATAAGAAGTACTAGGAATACTTTGGGCCATTCATACCACCAAACATTTTACCACTGGCGAAACCCCATTTTCCCTAACATATGGAACATAGGCTGTCATTCAAACCGAGATAGGAATCTAATCATTGAATTTCGACCTTGAGTCGAATACTGAAGCATTGAAGATGAATCTAGATTTACTATACGAAACAAAGGACTAAGCTGTTATTCGAAAAGAGATAAGAGCCCAAAAAGTAGCCCGCCACTATAATAGAAAAGTTAAAAGTCGATAGTTTCAAGTAGGCGACATTGTGTTTGAAATTGTGAGTAAGCAGACCAACTGACGAGCAAAAGAAAATGTCGCTAAATTAGGAAGGTCCTTATCAAGTCACTACAGTGGTGGGCCATGGAGCTTATAGACTGGCCAAGATGAGTGGAAAGCTAATTTTGAGAAATTGAAAAGTAATTCACTTACAAAAGTATTACTATCGATCTATTACAACCAAAAAACCTATAGGAACGACAAAAAAAGGGGAAAACTAGGTAACGAGTTGATCCTTCTTTTGAAGCTACGTAGGTAGCTTGGCTTCCCCAAGTTCAGTTTAAAAAATCCTCAAAAGTAAAATATTTATTCACAGCGACTTCTAGATCATCCATAATTGTAAACAAGAGCCCAAAATGGCCATAAGGCGCCAAAAAGAAAATTGCATTAGAATCTCGCCTAAATTTTATTAGGCAGACATATAAATAATGTGAGAAGAGTAAATTTTATGTACCTTAGCTATGGGATTTGCAATGTGAGAATTTGTAATTGGTGAATGTGATTATGATATGTTGATATACACGCGAGTTTTAAATATAATGAAGTGCAAGGAGATGAAGTTTTTAAGTCTTAAATGTGTATAGATTTAAATATGAGCTATGGAGTAGATTGAGATAATTCTTACATTGAGTTCCTGCAAAATGAATGTAGCAGCAGTGGAATTCATGAAGGCCAGATCGATCTCTAAGGGAAGAGAGATTGATCTCTAGCTCCAGAATACAAGAAATGTGCAAAAATTGGCAAGCAGATCGATCTCATAAGGGAGAAGATTGATCTCATGTTGCCTCTGCCTAGCAAGAATTGATCCTATCACAAGGGTAGATTGATCTCCTTAAGTCTCGGCCTAGAAGAGATCGATCCCTACCCTCTGCCAGATCAATCACCTTTTAGAAGAACAGATCGATCTCCACCCTCTCCCAAATCGATCATATAGTTATTAATGGAGCAGTTGGAGCAAGTGAATCAAGCAAAGATCGATCTCCTTCAATGCCAGATCGATCTCATACTCTATGCCAATATAAAGACCTTGAGATTTTACCTAAAAATTGAGCTTCTCTCACCCACAAACCTCAACACCCACCATTTTCACCCAAACCAAACTTTCTCTCTCTAAGGTTCACCCTATTCTAGACAAAATTAGACAAGGGGGTAAGAGGCAAAGTTGTTCCTCTTGGTAAGGAGAACAACATACTAGAAAATCAAAGATTGGATTGAACAAAGGAAGAGACAAGCACTCTACAAATTTGGGCAAGAGGAGATAAGCTAGGTGTGTTCACAATACCCTCGTTTTAAGCATTATCATTTGGTATATTGGTGAATAAATGCACATATACATATATTTGGTTAGAAATGTCTACGTTATGAGGGAGACAACCAATGAGCATAGTTGAAAAAATGAGATGTGGATATCTTGTGATGGTTATGTGCTAGCTAAGAAGATAATAAAGATATAGGAGAAGTTATGAGACAATGTACATGTTTAAGAGTGGAAACTTGGAACATAGTATAAGTATAGGTTTAAATGAGGTGAAAAGAGAAATGAAAATGAGATATATTGATGATTTAATGATGTGTGGATAGTTCGAGAATTCGACATAAGAAACGAGGCTAATTTGAGAACCCGAGGATATTGTACCACCCAAGGTGCTTGAGGTAAGGAAAATAAAATGTTTGTGCTTGTGAATTTCGAATGATGAAATTACTTTAATAGCATGAAAAAGATTTGATGAATGAACATGTTTTATGAGAAATGAGTTGATCTTGATGCGTTGATGAATATGTGAGTGTTTTATCGGTTTGAGCTCGATTTTAATGAGTTTTGTGTAATTGTGAACACAAATGGTTTATAACCGAAAGAAGTTTTGTGATAACAACTATGAGCTCTACACGAAGGCAAAATAATTTTTATACAACAATGGCATATTTTTACTGAGACGATGGCTTGTCATGAGATGCACATCGATACTCTGCTTTAATAGCGTTGAGTGGCCTCGTTCTGGTAGCATGTAAGACCGGGCCTTGATCTAGTAGCATGTAAGATCGATACATCCGTTCTGGTAACGTGAGATGACCCCGCTCTGGTAGCGATGGGTGGCCTTGCTTTGATAGCATGTAAGATCGAGCTGTGCTTTGATAGCATGTAAGACCGATGGCTGTACGACTCTGATCAAGTCTACAGCGAATCATGGCCATATGTATAAATGTCGACGTATTCCCTCTCTTGGGGATGTCCGCTTAGGGGACGATGTTACTTGATGTGATGTGCCTATGATGATGAATTTTACCTGAGTTCTTATAAATGCCTAGTCTCGACTTCTTTGATGATGACGTGTTTTATAACTGTGATTTATATCACGCATTGAGATTTGATGTAAAGTGATTTGTGATTTTATCAGGTGAATTATGATGATGCCATTGTTTCTACCATTATTTCTATAACGATTTGCATGCTCAAATATTTCCATCATATTGTGGTTGTGATGATGATTTTTATAACTTCCCTTATCCTCCTTACTGAGCGTTTTGAGAGCTCACCCTTTTTCCTTCCCCCTCCAGATACTTGAAGTAGCGAGTTAGAGCCTACTGCGTACTTGAAATAGGCTGGTGGACAAGATCTCCCCAGGCTATTGTTTGTACACGTATAAGGTATAATTGAGTTCATTTTGTATCCAAACAATGACGTAATATAGACATTTGTGATGAGCATTTTTGGGATATATTTAGGATGATTGAAAGAAATGAATTGAGACTCACGAGTTGATCTTTTTTAGATATTATGTATTTGATTTCAATAAGTATGAATTGTGTGATCTTGGGTATAATGACTAGTTTTAAAACGTAAATGATTAAATGACACTGTACAAGAATGCACCCAGAGTTGTTAGTTTTAATTTAAGAAAAAAATTCAATTAGCTATATTTTTCGCGCTTCTGGGTTGTCACAGATTTGCTTGGTATCAGAGCAAAGAGTGTCTAGTACTGTCAGTGTCGATCAATTGAAAATAGATTACATCCCAAGTATCTGTATTGTCTGGCAATGAATTAAATTTAACGAGTAAAATTACGATCTATGTTTAATGAATACGTACAGGCACATAAGAGATAAGATATGAGTGGGAGAAGAGGACGTTCAGGGAGGCAGGCACAACCACCTCCACCATCTGAACCACAGCTGGAGACTCCTAACTCCCAAATGAATCGCCTAGAGCACGATGTGCATTAGGGATTCGAGCAGATGGCAGCGCTTTTCGCGCAGCATTTTAGGGCTAATGCCCTGGTACTACACCTGTTTTGAATCCTCCACCACCACAGGGACCACCCGCACCCCCACAACAGACTGATCCAGTGCCTCCCACCATATAGCCTCCGGTGCAGACCCAGCTTGATGATAGAAGTAAGGGTCGGATGAGGGACTTTCTGAAGATGAACCCATTGACTTTTAGTGGGGTGAAAGATCCTGTAGAGGCTGAGGAGTGGTTGACAGAGTTGCAAGTTATTTTTGACTTTTGGGATGCATCGATGCCAAGAGGGTCAGTATGGGTGCTTACATGTTAAAGGGATAAGCCTGAGATTGGTGGAGCACTACTAAAGGTATATTGACGACTAGCCATGAGGTGATTAGTTGGGAAGTGTTTCGATTAGCATGTAGAACCCAGTATGTGCCAAGAGCTGCCCAGAGGAGAAAGCAAGCTGAATTCCTAAATTTAGCTCAAGGCAATATGACAGTTGATGAGTGCGAGAGCCGATTCACCACTTTACTGAAGTTTGATCTGGATACCCTTAAGGATGAGGAGCTCCGCACAGAGCGATTCGTGTATGGACTGAGAACCAATTAGAGACCGATTGATAGGTCTCTGTATCACTGAGTTTAAGGATAGTCTATGACGAGCACAAGAAGTAGAGAGGGGACTAGAGTTGGTACAGTCCTGACTGAGTCTCAAATTTTGGCCGGAGATAAGGGCTAGCGACTCGTGACTGCTTACACAGATTTTCAAAGAGGTTCTTTTAAGAGGAGACAGTTTGAGGGACAGAGAGGAAGAGTTGAGAGACCTAGGGTTCCTCTCGTTATTAAGAAAACCCCTCGAGGTGCCAGACAGGAGGTAGAGTCTACAAAGATTCTGGCCAATCACATGAGGGAAGCTGTCCCAGAACCATACAAGGATACTATAGATGCGAGGACATGGGTCACAAAGGAGGTATTACCCGGAACCACAGAAGCCACATTCTCAAGAGCCTCCTAGACAGCAGTCGTAGAGGACAGTTCCCCAGAGACGAGCTACGGCTGCTGATAAGGGCAAGAAGTCGATGACAGAGGGACTTGTGTTTGCTTTGGATAAAGAGACTGTAGACACTTCATCTGAGACCATACGAGGTACACTTCTTGTCTATAATCATGAGGCTCATGCGTTATTTGATTCGGGATCCACGCATTCTTTTATTGATGTACAATTTACATGTAAACTGAGTTTGAAGCATGAATCCTTAGATTATATTTTACACGTAAATACCCCCATGCGTGAGTCCCAGAGGACTGATATGGTATGCAAGAGTTGAGAGATCAAGGTGGGAGATAGGGTGATGTTAGCAGATATAATGTTATTAAACATGTGTGATTTTGATGTGATTTTAGAGATGGATTGGTTAGCGGCCAATCGTGTGAGTCTAGACTGCTACACTAAGACTATAACTTTCTCTCTACCTGAAAAGTTTAGTGTATGTTTAAATGTTAAAGAATAAAGACGGGTGAAGTTTATTGTGAAATGTTAAGATACGATTATATCGCTATAAAACACTAATTAAATTACTGATGTGAAGGTTACATAGAACTCATCTCTGATATGAGTCGGGAACATCTGATGATAGATGACATACCAGTAGTATGTGAGTTTTCGGATGTATTCCCAGATGAATTGCCTGGCTTACCATCGGAGAGAGAGATGGAGTTCACTATCGACTTAGTGCCAAATACCCAGCTGATCTCTAAACCTCCCTATAAGATGGCGTTGGTGGAATTGGAAGAGTTGAAGAAACAGTTGCAAGAACTACTTGACCAAGGTTTTATTAGGCCTAGTGTGTCACCATGAGTTGCTTCAGTGTTGTTTGTAAAGAAGAAGGATGGTAGCCTGAGACTTTGTATAGACTATAGATTGCTGAACAAAGCTACGGTGAAGAACAAGTATCCCCTGCCAAGAATAGACGATTTATTTGACTAGCTGATGGGGGCTTCTGTCTTTCCTAAGATTGATTTAAGATCGTGCTATTACCAGTTAAGAATCAGGAAGGAGGATATTCAGAAAACGACTTTCAAAACTAGATATGGCCACTACGAGTTCTTAGTGATGCCCTTCAGTTTGACGAATGCCCTTGCTGCTTTTATGAGTTTATTGAATGAGGTATTTAGAGACTATCTGGATCAGTTTATGATAGTCTTCATTGATGACATCCTTGTGTACTCGGTCTTATGAAGAACATGCACAACATTTGAGGATCGTGTTGCAAATACTCAGAGATAAGCAACTTTATGGAAAAATCAGTAAAACGAGTTTTGGGTAGATCAAATAGCTTTTCTTGGTCATATTGTATCTAAAGACGGGGTGGCAATTGATCTGTCTAAGATATAGGTTGTAATTAATTGAGAGAGATCAAGAATAGTTATAGAGATTCGAAGTGTCCTGGGGTTGGCAGTGTATTATAGAAGGTTTGTTGAAGGATTTGCTAGGATTACTGCTCCTATGACTAAACTCACACGTAAGTAGACTCCTTTTGTATGGTCTGAGAAGTGTGACCAGAGCTTCCAAGAGTTAAAAAAGAGATTAATGACGACACCTGTGTTGACTATTCTGAATGGACTCGGAAGCTTTGTAGTGTCTAGTGATGCCTCTCAACAAGGTTTGGGGTGTGTGCTCATGCAGCATGGGAGAGTAGTCGCTTATGGTTCACGACAGCTGAAGGATCATGAGAGGAACTACCCTACACATGACTTGGAGTTAGCCACAGTATAGTTTGCATTTAAGATTTGGCGGCATTAGTTATATGGGGAAAGGTTCCAAATATTTACGTACCACAAGAGCCTGAGATATATATTCGACCAAAAGGAGTTAAACATGAGAAAAATAATATGGATGGAACTCCTCAAAGATTATGATTGCAAGATACTCTATCATCCGGGAAAGGCGAACGTAGTTGCTTATGCCATAAGTAGGAAGAGTATGATATCTGCTATGATGATTAAGAAATGGGACTTATTGGAACAGTTCACCGGACTCAGAATTAGAGTTGAGGAAATAGAAGTTGGGTTTATGGCTAGCCTGCGGATAGAGCCCGATATCATGGATCAGATTAGAATCGGGCAACGAAATGATTAGAGACTATTGGACATGGTTAGCAAAGCTGAAATGACACCGCAGTCAGATTTTATGGTCAGTGACGATGGGTTATTGAGGTTTAAGGGTCGAGTTTGTGTTCCGAATGATGATACCCTGAAGCAACAAATACTGAGAGAGTTTTACTGCGCGCGATACACCATGCACCCGAGAAGTACCAAATTGTATCAGGATTTGAGAAGGGTATATGGTGGAGTGGTATGAAAGAGACATGGCAGAATATGTGGCCAAATGTTTGGTATGCCAACAAGTGAAAGCTGAGCACTAGAAGCCCGAAGGATTGCTTAAGCCTTTGCCTGTGCCTACATGGAAATAAGAGCATATCACCATGGACTTTATCATGGGATTACCGAGGACCCGACGAGGTCATCATGTAATATGGGTGATAGTTGATAGATTAACGAAGAGTGCCCACTTCCTTGCCATCAAGAGCATAGACACATTGAGTACATTAGCCGAGCTATATGTTAGAGAGATAGCTAGACTACATGGGGCTCCAGTGAGTGTTACCTCTGATAGAGATTCCTGGTTCACCTTCAGGTTTTGGACTCATTTCCAGGAGGCCATGGGATCTCTGTTGAATTTCAATACCACCTGTCATCCTCAGACTGATGGTCAGTCCGAGAGGACTATACAAACCTTGGAGGACATGTTGAGGGCATGTACGATGGATTTTAAGGGATCATGGGATGGTCACCTACCCCTTGCCGAGTTTG
This sequence comes from Firmiana major, assembly GCA_033439115.1. Classification (NCBI taxonomy): domain Eukaryota; kingdom Viridiplantae; phylum Streptophyta; class Magnoliopsida; order Malvales; family Malvaceae; genus Firmiana; species Firmiana major. The sequence goes on from CM065909.1 coordinate 40,313,654, forward strand.
CATATAATAATAGCTATCATGCGAGTATTGGTATGACACCTTACGAGACTCTATATGGTAGGAAGTGTAGATCCCCTATAACATGGGAAGAAGTGGGCGATAAGAAAATAATTGCTCCCAAACTAGTTGAACAGGCGGGTCAGAATGTGAGGATCATTTGTGATATATTATGGGTTGCTCAGAGTTGACAGAAAAGTTATGCAGATGTGCATAGACAGCCACTTGAGTTCCAAGTTGGAGATTCGATGTTCCTTAAGATATCTCCAAATAAGGGTATCATGCATTTCGGGAAGATGAGGAAACTGAGTCCTCGATATATAGGACTGTTTGAGATTTTGGAGAGAGTGGGAGACGTTGCTTATCGGTTGGCCTTACCTCCACACCTTTTCGCAATTCACAATGTCTTCCACGTATCCATGTTGAGGAAGTATAATCCAGATCCCTTCCATGTCATCGAGTATGAAGTATTGGATATTCAAGGGGTTATGAGTTATGTGGAAGAACCCATCCGAATACTTGACAGAAAGGAAAAGGTACTTCAGACGAAAATGATTCCATTGGTTAAAGTTATCTGGAAGTACCATTCAGTGGAGGAAGTAACTTGGGAACTAGAGAGCCTTATAAAGGAGAAGTACCCCCAAATATTTAGTGGATCGAGTTGAATTTGGAGGACCAAATTCTCTAAAGGTGGGGAGGATGTGAGAACTGTAAATTTTATGTACCTTAGCTATGGGATTTGCAATGTGAGAATTTGTAATTAGTGAATGTAATTATGATATGTTGATATACACACGAGTTTTAAATATAATGAAGTATAAAGAGATAAAGTTTTTAAGTCTTAAATGTGTATAGATTGAAATATGACCTATGGAGTAGATTAAGATAAGTTTTACATTGAGTTCCTGCAAAATGAATGCAGCAGCAGTGGAATTCATGAAGGCCAGATCGATCTCCAATGGAAGAGAGATCGATCTTATGGCTCTAGAATGCAGGAAATGTGCAAAAAATTGTCAAGTAGATCGATCTCATAAGGGAGAAGATCGATCTCATGCTGCCTCTGCCTAGCAAGAATCAATCCTGTCACAAAGACAGATCGATCTTCTTAAGTCTCGGCCTGGAAGAGATTGATCCCTACCCTCTGCCAAATCGATCTACTCTTAGAAGAACAGATTGATCTCTACCCTTACCCAAATCGATCTTGTAGTTGTTAATAGAGTAGTTGGAGCAGGTGAATCAAGCAGAGATCGATCTCCTTCAATGCCAGATCGATCTCATACTCTCTGCCAATATAAAGACCATGAGATTTTGCCTAAAAATCGAGCTTCTCTCACCCACAAACCTCAACACCCACCATTTTCACCCAAACCAAACTTTCTCTCTCTAAGGTTCACCCTATTCTAGACAAAATTAGACAAGGGGGTAAGAGACAAAGTTGTTCCTCTTGGTAAGGAGAACAACATACTAGAAAATCAGAGATTGGATTGAACAAAAGAAGAGACAAGCACTCTACAAATTTGGGCAAGAGGAGACAAGCTAGGTGAGTTCACAATACCCTTGTTTTAAGCATTATCATTTGGTATATTGGAGAATAAATGCATATATACTTATATTTGGTTAGAAATGTCTAAGTTATGAGGGACACAACCAATGAGTATAGTTGAAAAATATGAGATGTGGATATCTTGTGATGGTTATGAGCTAGCTAAGAAGATGATAAAGATGTAGGAGAAGTTGTGATACAATGTACATGTTTAAGAGTGGAAACTTGGAACATAGTATAAGTATAGGTTTAAATGAGGTGAAAAGAGAAATGAAAATGAGATATATTGATGATTTAATGATGTGTGGACAGTTCAAGAATTCGACACGAGAAACGAGGCTAGTCCGAGAACCCGAGGATATTGTACCACTCAAGGTGTAAGAGGTAAGGGAAATAAAATGTTTGTGCTTGTGAATTTCAAATGATGAAATTACTTTAATAGCATGAAAAAGATTTGATGAATGAGCATGTTTTATGAGAAATGAGTTGATCTTGATAATGTGTGAGTGTTTTGTCTATTTAAACTCGATTTTGATGAGTTTTGTGTAATTGTGAACACAAATGGTTTATAACCGAAATGAGTTTTGTGATAACGACTATGAACTCTACGTGAAGGCAAAACAATTTTTATACAACAATGGCATATTTTTATTGAGACTATGGCTTGTCATGAGATGCACATCGATACTCCGCTTTGATAGCGTTAAGTGGCCTTGCTCTGGTCGCATGTATGATCAGGCCTTGCTCTAGTAGCATGTAAGATCGATACCTTCGTTCTGGTAATGTGAGATGACCCCGCTCTGGTAGCGATGGGTGGCCTTGCTTTAATAGTATGTAAGACCGGGCTGTGCTTTGATAGCATGTAAAACTGATGGCTATACAACTCTGATCAAGTCTATAGCGAATCATGGCCATGTGTATAAATGTTGACGTATTCCTTCTCTTGGGGATGTCTGCTTAGGGGACGATGTTACTTGATGTGATGTGCCTATGACGATGAATTTTACCTGAGTTTTTATAAATGGATAGTCTCGACTTCTTTGATGATGATGTGTTTTATAACTGTTATTTCTATCACGCATTGAGATTTGATGTAAAGTGATTTGTGATTTTATCACGTGAATTATGATGATGCCAATGTTTCTACCGTTATTTCTATAACGATTTGCATGCTCAAATATTTCCATCATGTTGTGGTTGTTATGATGATATTTATAACTTCCCTTATCCTCCTTACTGAGCGTTTTGAGAGCTCAGCCTTTTTCCTTCCCCCCAGATTACTTGAAGTAGCGAGTTAGAGCCTGTCGCTTACGTGAAATAGGCTGGTGGAAAAGATCTCCCTAAGCTATTGCTTGTACACGCATAAAGTATAATTGAGTTCATTTTGTATCCAGATAATGATGTACTACAAACATTTGTGATGAGCATTTTGGGGATGTATTTTGGACGATTGAAAGAAATGCATTGAGACTCATGAGTCGATTTTTTTTGGATATTATGTATTTGATTTCATTAAGTATGAATTGTGTGATCTTGGGTATAATGACTAGTTTTAAAACGTAAATGATTAAATGACACTGTACAGGAATGCACCCAGAGTTGTTAGTGTTAATTTAAGAAAAAATTTAAATTAGCCATATTTTTCGCGCTTCCGGGCTGTCACAAATAAACTTATGAGTTACACAACCCACAAGGCATGAATTAGCTTAAATGCCATAAACCCTTACTAGCTACAAGTTAATTGAACTAAAAAGTCCAATGGATATTATTTAGCTTACGGGCCTAAATATTCTGTAAACACACTAATAGTAAAATAAAAAATAGTAGTTAAAAATTTATACTATGAACAAAATATACAAAAGTAAGCCATTTAAAAAATAAAAAAAAATCCAAAATAAGAACAACTTGAATAGTCATAATAAAAGTTGTCAATACAGTAAGAAAAAAAATCTAAAGCCCTTTAGTTGGGAACTAGTAAACTCCTCAGTAGGTGTGCCAGGGGTAACAGCTTCTTCTGATTGTTGCGAAATAAGACTGAGGTATCTTTAATATGAAGGATGGGAAACTCAGATGGCAAGGTCTTCAATTTAGAAAAATTTATTCCCTTGAAATCCAAAGGACACAAGGCTAATTGAATCATATGAAGAGTAGAATCCCTAAAAAAGTTCCCAGCCTTCTCACCCACATTGAGCGTATACATTGTCATTTCCTTTTTAATCTCTTCACATCGAACAAATGACTTAACCTTAACTTCGACGAGTGTCACATTTAATTGAAAGCTTAAAAGAATCGTAGCCTCGTGCTCAACAGACTTTGCTACTAACTGAGCCTCTACATCCTACAACTGAGCACAAAGAGATTCAACTTCACCTTTCATAGCTGTAATTTGCCCGACAGAAACATTAACATAAATGACCAAATCTTCAATTTGTTTATCGTTTTGGTTTAGCTCCTCATCACGAAGATCTATCTCTTTCCTTTTCCAAGGCCACTACCTTACCAGGATTCAATGCTTGCCTTAAATGCTTGCTTAGCACTCACTTGACTGATTGATTGGTCACACATGACCAAGGTAGCCAACAATGCCTAAAAATCACCAAATAGTAACTCAAGTCAAAATTTTTGACATAAAACCAACCATGAACAAAAGGAATATGCCTCTAATAACAGAGCCGCGGTTGATTTCGCTACACTGGTGGTTTTGAAGGAACTCAGATGATGGTGAGAATTAGACAGAATATTACCTTCAGCCCAAGTGAAAGCACTGATAAAGCCTGATAGAATCTTGTGCTTGGCATGACCAACTTGCCAAGAAACAGTTCTAATTGGACTGCACCCAACTAATCAATGAGGTCACTGTTACTCATGGACTTGCTCTTTAGAGTCCCACTTGGAGCGTTTCTTTGAGTAGCAACTATAGTTGGGATGCAAGAAACCTTGTAAACAAATATAGCAGCTCAAACAATTTCTTATACATATCTATCATACCTAAACTCTCACTAGGCACCATAGGTACCACTGGGACAAGATTGGGGGTGGGAACTGATAGTTAAGGATTTTTTTCGCTCTGAAAGGTGAAGAAGAGATTAAAGAGATGGGCGAGGAGGAGTTTCAATAGCTTCTTTCTTAGGAGAACTCTCTGTATCAGTAGAATAAGACCCTTTTCCTTTTGCTTTTTCCCGTTTCTTTAATAAACTAAAGAATTGATTATCCTCGATATCTACAAATGAAAAGAAACAGATTAGGTAATCAGTAAACATACATAAGACTAAGACTTACGAGAAAGGAGATTACCTTAAGCAAATGGGGGAAGAAGATTAAAAAACCAGTGCCAGGAGTCTCTAAGATGGCTTGATTTAAACCAACTTGATCATATCCTTCTTAAAAGAATTTTCTTGTAATTTATAATTGCATGAGCAAAATAGTTGAATTGGGTTCGCTCATGGAAATTAACTTAGAAGGCTCTATAATAATGTCACTAGGTAATGACTAGTCAAATTTGGAAGACCATTCAAGACCCTCCAACAAAGTTATGGTAAAGAAATGCTTAGGGTTAAAGTGGGTATTGAAAGTAATTAGGGAAGAGTTTGGAATACGATTAGCAAAATAAAACTAACCTTTATCCCTCTTTAATTGATAAAAGAATATTAACACCTTAATAGAAGGATCCTAACCTTCCGTCCTACACTCAATCAAATAACCTTTAATTTTGGCATAAGAATTGGCAATAAATTGAGAATGCACCAAATTATACCTTTTTAACACCTCAACACAGAAAGGGTGTAGGGGAAGATAGAAGTCTAATTTAAAATTGTAACTGTAAAAAACTACGATTCTACCATCAACATGACTAATGCGAAATAAACAATTGGGGATTTCCAACTTAAACCTAGAATCAGAAAAATTGAAACAAGCTTTCTTTAAAGAATTTGTCATTATTTGACGAGAAATAGAACATTGATGTTCATCAACAAACCATCCGTCAATGAGATTGCCAACTTGATCAAACTATTCTTCTTCATCCATGGGTAATGACCCCATGTCAGTACCTTGAGGGGAAGAATCATTAGAACTAGAAAGGGCAATAAAGTCCCAAGGAAGCCTAAGAGAATTCTTAGTCGCCATTCTTTTTAGTGTCATTTTCAAGAACAAAGAAAAATAAAAAATTACACAAGAGTAGAAAAGAGAAAAACCGCAATACGAGAAAGGTAAAATAACACTTACTACATAAAATGAAGAAGAAGGAATCTTAAAGCGCCGTAAGCAGGAGAAAGAATGGAATACAAGGAAATGAAAAGACATGGAAAGGGAACCGTGTGGAGATTTGTAACCTACATTATCATTTTGAAATAAAATGGCTATTATTTATGACACTTGGACTGCGAGTATTATAGCTTATTAAAAGACGCTGCTTAAAAGTGTGAAACAAAAAAATACCTTTCATAGTAATTAGTCTTCAAACAAAGACCACTTTATGGATCTCTCTCAGACTTAAGGGGGGAGTAATTGTTATGCCCTTAACAATAGGCCCAAAGGCTCACGAAATCATGCACAGACCCAAACATTCAATTATAAGTTAAAAGCTCTGGAAAAGTAATTTAGTCACACTATAAAACACTTATACAGGCACTCCTAATCAAACACTAGAAATGAAAATGTCATGACCCTCAACTTACCAAAAATCGTCACAAATTTTTCGCTTTTCATGCATTATTTATTAGTCGTCCTTACCTTACCTCGATCATGATCAGCTACACTCTCAACAATTGGGTTGTGTGTCAATGTCTATCTCATCTCTAACTATAACAATTTGATTTGCATTAAAATATAGAAGTAAACATTTGTATAAATAAATCAGAGTTGTTGTTTACATGTGTTTACATTGCTTTACATCCCCGATAGTTACATTCAAAATCCTACTGTGCTATGGCAAGTTTAGATACAAAATTATACAAGTGTGTATACCTTTCGTGATGGGATGCAACGGATACCAAAAAAGAAACCTCAAGTCGCCCTCAGTCTATACTCAATGCTTTGTAGAGAGGGAGAAAATAAGGGGGTGAGCAAATAACACGCTCAGTAAGGCAATCATGCGAATAGGTAGATACTCCACTATTTACGTGATCGTGACGCTATGCTCAAAACCATACAATTTCTCATTCACACCTCAAAAGCATTAGTTCATGCTTGTGTTAATGGAATGTAAAGCAATTCATGCTATTTAATTCAGTGCACAAATCAATTTCAAAGCATGGAAAACCATCATGCATATTTCACAAATAAGGCATGGAAAACCATCATGCGTAAGTGCACTTTAAAGCCATTACCATACTTTCTTATCTCAATAAAATCAACACTTTTCAAGACTCAGCCCCTCCCTCGGACTGTCTTGACCCATAAAGCATTTCAAAACATGGATTTATTCATAAATAAGAGACACGTGAGATAGGCAATATAACAGGGAAATATCCTCTAGGACTATGGCCGTATCCTCTGTGATCCCAAGCTACACTGATCAGGTGTGCGGGGTATCACCTCTATCTGCTTCCGCACAGGAGGTGGGTCACGTCTAACCTACTGGTCCATAGTAGAGCTAAACATCGTCCGAAGATGGTATATCACGATCTCAACACGGTACAACGTACTCCATGCTACCTACACGGTACAACGTACTCCGTGGACCCATATCAACACATCATATCACTCCACATCTCAAAATGCACGTACGAGCCTATTTAATCAGTTCGACGCTCAGTCTACTTGAAGCTCCTAGCACGACTATCAACACGTCATAAAACCACGTGCGAGTAATCTCAAGCATAGTAACAAGTATGGTGGACATCTAATACGAGCTATGCTCCAACACCATGTCAAAACCAGTATAAAATCTGTGCAAGCTAAAATCCAACACAACATCACAGAAATCCATGTGAAAACTAGTACGAGCTAGGCTCCAGCACTTATATGTATAAAAACACATCAAATCTCGTGCGAGTCATACTCTAACATGCTTTCATTCTCACGAAATCCATGTCGGTGGCTCAATTCTTTGCAAAGCATGGATATAAACCAAATCAAGTCATTTCTTTTCAAATCATTTCAAATGTTAGCCAACCTACCAATCACTTGCTAAGAAGTAATAAAACAAGATTTTTCGTGCTTTTGTTTCATGTATATTTCTCACAAAAGCCCAACTTTTGCCTTTCAATCACCCATTTCATTTCCTATTACCACATGCATTCTAGAAAACATTATGCGCCCAAATTGCGCACAGATATCTCAAGAGTCCACATAATTCCCTTACCTCGATTTACTTGGGGTGCGACTCTCTTCCTCTTAGCTTCTCGCGCTTTGACTCAACTTGCTCCGGGTGTATCCTCGAAAGCTCCCAATCACTTGAGTTAATATTGCTAACTCATATTGTGACTTCAACTAGTCAATATATTTCATTGAACCTATTTCATTAAATTTGGCCCATTTTTGCATTTGGCCATCATCAAGCCTTCTAACCAAACTTATCTAGTAACTCACTTAGTTACTTGCTTTACTCTCTCATTCATTTATGCATTTTACCAAATGCCTTAAATACACATTTTACTCTTTTTGGGTAAGTCTCACAATTCATTCCATAACACCATCTTAAAATCATACCCATAACACCATTATCACCTTAAGATATCCCATTCATCATTAATTCCAATACATTTCACTTTCTCACACTAACCTATTTCTAGGTTATAATTGTTCCATTGCATTCTAGGTAGTTTCTACCATTAATATGCACACCAATCAACTCCAAAATCAATAACTAAACAAATAAACTTGGATTGGTGCATTAGAAACTCACCTAGATTGATTTCCTCCTTGTTCCTTAAATCCAACAAATGGGGAAGTGACTCTAAGCTATGTTGTTCTTCTCTTTGATATGAACAACTTTGTATCTAATAGCTTCCCCTCAAATCTCAATGAAAATAGGTGGATTTAGGAGTGAGAAAGCTAGGTTTTGGATTGAAAATGGAGAGGAATGGAGTTGTTTCGTGAAATGCAGATTTCAACTGCTCCTATTTATAGAATTGGCTTGATGAGATCGATCTGCATTGGGTAGAGATCAATTTGCCTTGCTTAAATTCCTTTTTTTTTTTTACAACATTTTGAAGGCAGGAGATCGATCTGTCGAGGGCTTGACATCAATCTGTTCTTTATAATGAGATCAATCTGCTCAATGAGACAGGATCGATTTGCTCCAGGCAGAGAGCTAAGGAGATTGATCTGCTCCAACCTGAGAGCTAAGGAGATCGATATGCTTGAGTGGGGATCGATCTGGGCTTGGCAGAGGCAAATGCAGATCGATCTGGGCAATTAGGAAGATCGATCTGCCTTGCATATTTCACTCCAAATTGCCTCATTTTGCACAAGAGATCGATCTTCCTTGAATGGGAGATCGATCTGGCCTTCATTTTTTGCATTTCCACTGCAGTTTTCCCAGAATTTTCAAAAGTTATCTAGCCTTTGGTTGCTTGACTAGTCATTTTGCATTCCATTCATACTTGGGGCATGGTAAGGCTCATTTCCTATAATTGACATATTATGAAACTTGTGTGTATCGCTCGGAAATAAAAAAGGTTCGTATAATTCCTCATTTTACACTTATTTGAACTTCATTCACATTTACTTGATCCAAAATCATCCATATTATGATTCCATTTACACATATACAAGATTATACATAAATGGGGTCTCACAGAAAAGGTATCATAAAAGCACATGCGAGGTATGTATAAAACACAAATCTTTTAATACCCTAATCACTACATACCTTCTCTCCAGTATACTGACTTGATCATCGGAGTGTAACTTGGAGATCAACCTCCGATGCCCCCTTACCCTTTTTCTCTTGTAGGTTCCAGCATAACTTTCATAACGGGTTACACATTGCCAAACAGTCCTCAAGACGTAGCAAGGGAGAGGTCTTGAATTTTAATTTAATTTTTTATCAATATTTGTATACACTTTATATTTGAAGTTATTCTTAATTGGCAATGCATTTTTATAGGACACTTTAAAGTCCTATTGCATGACAAAAAAAACCTCATTGTTGTTTAAGATTTTTTAAAAATGCCTCATAATGTTAGAAATTTGATACTTAACTACATTATGATTTGTTTTATTTTCAAATTGCCAAAATCTATTAATTTTTTTTGTTATCTTCCCAAATTTGTTTTCTCTTCTTTTTTAACCATTTATTTTCTCTCTCTAAAACCATAAAAGGTTGCCAAATCCAATAAAAAAAACTTATATTTTGAACTTTAGAGCTATAAATCACATTTTCAACACATTGATTTTCATTTTCTTATTTCAAACTTTTTTCTTAAGAAATTGAAAGAAAAATGTAAATGAAAAGAAAAAAAGAGATTAACAAACCTTTTAAAGAGAAAAATGAAGGTTGAGAGTATTTTTTGTTTTCAAAATGTTTAAAGTAGTTTTTTAGTTTTAGAATGAGAAAAATGATGAAATTATTGAAGAAGGAAAATTTAATTTTTTTCTTGAAAAAAATGAAAAAAGTCACAATTTTTAGCAAAGTCAGAATTAAACAAATCATCAGGTAGTTAAATGTATAATTTAAACCTAAGGATATACTTATTTTTTGGGTTAAAGCACAAGGTATATTTATGTAATTTACCCTAACATGAAATATAGTTCCAATTTAATTTGCTTTATGTGAGCTAAATATCACTTGAAGAATAAATGTTTTGCACGTTGAGTAACGTTACTTCTATCTAATTAGAACTATGATTCCTAATTTACCAAAAAATATTTGTATGCTTAACAATTAATGCTTCAATCTTAACTTGAAAAATGCTAGTTGATCAAATAGAGTTAAAACTATAGTCTCATGCCATTGATATTGCATTCCTTTACTTTTTGGGATTTACACTTCTCCTTTTAATAATAAGGCTTCTCTAGCTATAATTTTTTTTTTCAAAGATTGCTATCATTCTTGGAAAGCTCAATAAGTAAGTCTCTTCCACTTTGTTTTGTTTCTTCTATTAGATTATTAAATGTTTCTTAGTTCTTTCTCGCTTTTTTGGAGTAAAAATATCTTATCCTTGCTTATATTTTGGTAACATATAAGGTAGCTCAAATGTAGATTAACCAAAAGAGGGAGTGAATTGATTTTTAAAAAAAATTAAGTAAAAATAATCACAAATTTATGTTGTTCAAGTAAATAAATGAAGATAGAATAAGAAACAAACTTGAAAATATAAAGAGAGAAGGGATAGAAATCAAACACTTGGATTTTATAAGTTTGTAATGTTAGACTAGGGTTGAGGTATGACAAAGACAATTTACTCTAAAAAACCCCTAATCATGCATTGCATTTTAAGATTTTTGATGTTTAGAGCTCTAAGTCATTCCCCCAAACTTTTTTTCTTCTTTTCTTTGCTACATACTTTATTCTATTTTTTAATTTTTTTTCACTTTTTTATTTTTTTCTTTTTTTTCCTCTAACTCTATGACCATACCCAATATGTACATAGCTTTGAATATATCTTAGTTAGTCACATCATTTCGTGGTAAGGCATACGATTATCGAAATACTATGTAGGTGCATATATAAAGAAAAACTTATTTGGCTCAAAGAGATGACTAAGGATAAAAATATTTTCAAGGTTATCACGAAAGGCTCAAACAATCAAAGGATGACATAAATCACTTCCCTAATCAAGTGTGATATAATAATTTCACCTCAAGAAAAATCAAATAAATTCTAAAATATGATGTACAAACAAATGCAATCCTATGTCCACATAAGCTTTCTTTAAATGTACATACTAACCCATGATCCGAAATTGTGCATAAAATGAGGAACTCACAATCAAAATCAAGAAAAATTCAAAGAATTAACTTTATACTTTCACATCAATTGTGCATATTAATCAATCAGAATCAATCTCTATCAAGGGGTAATTGTGATAACTAAAAATTTCTAAGTAGGACATACAAAAGCATAAGTGTTCTGAACTTACAGAAGGATCATTATTGTCACAAATGTAATGAATATGGTTATTAAGTTTATAGGTTACCTTAAAATGACATTTGAAGCCTAAATAGTGAAAATCTTGGTTTTTGGTCTCGAAACCTTAGCTCTCGTATGATGTAAGACCCGTACTTTTATATGTATTCCTTTATGATTTCATGCTGTACACACAAGTTACATAATACGTGAATAATAAGAAATAGACCTTTTTAAGCTCTAAGTGTGATTAGAATGCAAAATGATTAGTGAAGCATTTAAATGCAATCTTTCCTTTGAAATTCTAGAAAGAATAGCAGCTGGAATCCTGCAGATGAATGCCAGATCTATCTCTTTACATGACAGGATCGATCTGGTAATTCCAAAATAAAATCACAAAGGTTCTAAAGGAAAACAGATCGACCTCGAGGTGATTCCGCATAGAGAGGATCGATCTTTACCCAAAGTAGATCGATCTCTAGTTGATTCTGCATAGAGAGGATCAATCTCTACCCAAAAGCATATCGATCTCTAGATGATTCTGCATAGAGAGGATTCTGCATAGAGAAGATCGATCTTTACCCAAAAACAGATCGATCTCTAGGTGATTCTACATAGAGAGGATCGATCTCTACCCAAACACAGATAGATCTCCAATGATTTCTGGCTAGAAAGGATCGATCTTACCCTAGGATCAGATCGATCCCACAACTTATTTACTGAATATTTGTGTAGTTCAACAAAAAGAAGATCGATCTTTCACCTAGGAGATCAATCTTACAATGCCAAATTCTATTTAAAAGCTCGACAGACGAGCCTTCTTCCTCAAATTAACAAAATCTCTATATTTTAGCAAAGTGAACAAGTTTTCTCACTCTAAAATATCATCACCTTCCCAATAGATTTGAGAAAGGTTGTTTTTAGCAAAGTTGTTCCTTGTGAGGAGGAGAACAACATAGTAAAAAACTAGTAGTTGAAGTTTTAGATTGAAGGAGCAAGGTGTTTCCCCTTTTTTTGGCCAAAAGAGAAAGGTTAAGCTAGGTAAGTTTTCAATACACCAACTTCGAGTATGTTAATCTAGACATTTTTATGAGTTGATTGGTGCATGTATTGTTGGCTGAAACATCATTGAGCATGATTAATCATCCATGACCTAATATAGGTTTAGTGTGAGAAATTGAGCTATGGTTGATTTCATGATGAATTGAGTATACTATGGTGTTGGTGATTGTCATACCCTCCTGTGACTTACCAAAAATCACTACAAATTTTTTTCGCATTTTACTTACCTTTCCTTCTATCATAAATGAACACCAAACTGTTGGGCTGTGATTCGATATTAGTCACATCAACCATATTCATTCCATAGCATGCATACATGTCAATATTATTATCTATTGACTGTAAATACTTTTTTTCTTAAAAGTAAACTTGTATACATTAATACAGTTACAAGTACATATACATCCCCGACGGTATATTTGTTTATATAACTGTACTTTTATATTGTTCAGTACAAAACGTTTTGAATGTGTATACCTTTCGTATGATGGGTATGCAGCGGATAAAGGATTACCAGTACTCAGCCGTGCTCTATCTACTGTGGACTCTCTGTAGAGAGGGAAATAAAAAGGGGGTGAACTCATAGCTCAGTAAGGAAATAAGGAAAGCAAGTAGATAACCACACTATCTACAAAATATAATGCTCATGCCATTAAATCATTTCCTTTTCGATTCACATCTAAAGCATGCATTTTTCTTTGAAACATTTATGCAATATATATATATATATATATATATATATATATATATACAAATCATCAGTGATGAACTAAAATCATGCTGATTTAATAACCTCAACAATATACGCAAAACATTGCATTTCTCATGTGATTAATATAAATCACATTTTATCATGTCATTTCAATTAAATCAAAACAAAGATGGCATATCATCATGTAAAAACATGGAAATCTGGGCCTCACCCATCCCTGGGGTTACCCTTTTACAAGTCGCAAAGTCACTTGTCTAATTTATAAAATCATATGATAATTCAAACAAGAAATATCAGCCAGGTGAAACGAGATAGGCGACTACATGTTCCGAGATTATGATCATAACTCATTTTCCATGATCCCAGGCTACATAGTACTCAGTGTGCAGGGTCTCACATTTGTTGTAACGGGAGGTGGGTCAAATCCTCTACCGTCAGCCTACAACTCAATAAGATCGTGTACTCACGGTACATCATACTCCATGTGACATACACGGTACAAAGTACTCCATGGACCCAATCCTCATAGTCGGGGTGCCTGCCATAGGTCTTAGCCATGGATAATATTTTCAATAACCCTCAGCCATATCTCAAAATTTGCACGTGCGAGCATATAATCGGTGCGACACATAGTCTGCATAGGCTCCCAGCACGGCTCTATCATGCTATCTCTTTCAAAACTAGTACGTGCGAGTAAACCCTAACACGACCTCAAGCATAAGTAATACAAATGTAGTGCGAGCAATATTCCCAGCACTATGTCATGAAAACCTGAGTACGAGTAACACTCCAGTACTCTATCATGCATCAATCAATAAAACTGACTACGAGCAACGCTCCAGTACTCTATCATGCATAAATCGCATTAAAGTCAAGTACGAGAATATACTCAAGTACTAGGTGATGCATATATTATAAAATCTCGTGCGAGCTGTGTTCTAACACAGTTGGTTTTTACACAAACCGATAAATGGCTTATTTCAAATTGGAATTCACCCAATTAAATCAAATCGTCACTAAAATGTGTTGTTTTCACATATAACATGAAAACATTAGCCATTCTATCAAAGAAACTATAAAAACTAGTCACAAACATGCTTCCTATGCTTTTTTCCCTTAATTTGGATAAAACCACAATTCTACCATGTCGGATTCCTTTCGATATTTTCCCATATTTGGAAATCCATATACCATTTAGATACTAAAAATCTATCCGAAATACGTATAGCTACCTCTAGCTACTCACAAAATTCCCTTACCTCTGGTCACGTCACGTGATCTCACTTCCTCGGTGCTGCTCACTTTCGCAGTCTGATTAGCTTCCAATATAAACTCCGAAGCTGTTAAGAATCATTCACATAAGTATACTTTAATATACTTAGATTTCACTTCAAATCAATGCTTTAACCCTTTTTTACACTCATTTGACCTTATTGCAACTTATTGGACTTTACTCTCTCTTAAGTCCATTTCGATTTTACAAATCATTTCTCGAGGACTTATTAGACTCGTTCAAGTCAACTGATTCGAATCAAACCGACATAATCTATCATATGCCTCAAGTTCATCATTTTCTCCCACTATGGTATCTCACCATACATCTCATATACCTATTTTCATTTCTCATTTATTCCAATACATGTATTTCATAAAACCATCTTACAATCATATATACATGCTTATTTACATCACTACATGCTTAATTCATCCTTAAATCCATGCCTACTCAACTTTCTCTCATTTTACCACAATAAGCTCATTTTTTAGGTCATGGAGATTTAACATGTTCAAGGTGTTTCCAATTGTCAAAACATGCACCAATCAACTCACCAAGACACCTATATTAACATACTTGAAGTTGGTGTATAGAATCTGTAAGACCCATATTTTTATGTAGCGTGTTCCTTATGATTTCTATGTGTACGAACACTTTATTTCGTTAGTTGAATCATAAAAAGAGTATTTACTTGAATAAATGTCATGGTCACGACCCTCTTTCCCAATCCGTGACCTTTGCCTTACCACTTACCACTTGCAGTTAGGCTGTGAGTCAACATCCAATCCACATCTCATATACATTCATTTAATTTAAATAGAATAGAAACTAGACTTTTATAAATATCCGAAAGCGTTTACATTAGTTCTTATTAACTATACATCCCTTTTATACATAATATCACTAGACTGTGCATTAGTTTATAAGATATAAAATTTTTCTCAACACAAGTGTATACCTCTCTGTATTGCTGGAGAACTGGAGAACATCTTAGCAGGGACGACTGCAGTACTCACTACTACGTAGTATCTGTGGAGGAGGAAATAAGGGGGTGAGCATAACACGCTCAGTGAGGAAAATGTGCAAGCAGGTAGATAACTACACTATCTACATGCTAAAATACATATATGTTCATTTTCCTTATAAAACAATATGCATGTTCGTTAAAATAACTTCCATTAGTGCGAAATCATTAATTCGTTAGATGGGTATTTACAGATTCACACAGTTCATCATACAAAACCATTGGGGTTTAACTTCACACAGATACACTTGAAATCACATTTCACATAATAACACATAGTTTCACTTAACGAAATCTATTCACACATCTCATATCTAGAAAATGCTTCTTACTATGCACATCAATATATGTTGAGACATAATCATAGGTCATCCCATCCCCAGACACACAGCAAAGGAGGATATTTGTCACCTCACACAGTAGTGACAATATTGTATCACTCAGATACATAAAGACTTATAGCCATAGTCAGATTCCAGGCTACACTGATCAGGTGTGTGGGAACCCTACGCTTAGGGAGGTGGATCAACCATCCCTTCAGCTCACACAGATATCACACAGATAGTCACGGCACACCGTACCCCATGGCTAACACTCACGATACATTGTGCTCCCGTGGATCCTTATTACCCATTTTTGTTGTCTCAAATCACGTGCGAGCTCTCGAGTGGAACACACAATATCATCAAGGCATCAAGAACTATTTTGTTTTCTTGAATTCCTTTGAAAATAATGTGCGAGCAAGGTTGGTCAATTTACCGTTGCCTCCCATGCTCTAATCATGATTTCACATAGAAAAGAAATAGAACTACTCCTTTCACTGAGTATGAGTGAGAGGGTATACTCCCTTCAATCACTCTTTATACACATTTCATACAATTGGTTAAAACCAGAGCTTGTCTATTATCATTCTTTCTCAAAACGTTTGAAAAACTCTTTTCACAACAATCACAGAAGTCATGCAACTCATACCATCGACTTATTTTCCATACGTAGTTTTCTTCTAGATATATATCGATATCTATAGACTAACACATACATTTGCACATAGCAGATAAGAAAACATACGTATAGCTATCTCTATAGCTTACATAAGTCCCTTACCTTAATCTTGCAGTGTCTCTCTTTGTCTCACACAGCTTCACTTATCACCATTCATGTCTACAGCTCCGTCTATCTCTCCGGACGCTGTAGATACACATCAAACGTATCATTCATCATTTCTATAATTTCAAACCATCAAAACACTATTTATTCTCTTATTTCCTATTTGACCTAACATAGGTCCTTAGTGACTTCACATGTTATAGTCACTTCTAGCTATCTTCACATATATCAAAATGTTCATAACAGTAGCTAGATTAACATATTAGAATTTAGTAGCCTGAAAGCTTACCTAGTTTGTTTTTCTTGCCACTTAGTCTAAAATCTCTTTATATCGATCCACACCTTCGATATATTATATCGAGGTCTTGTTTCCAACTATGTTGCTCTCCTCTGGCTAACGAACAACTTCGTAAAAGGAAACGTCTCTTACTTCTGGCTAGAAAGGGTGGTTTGTCTAGGAAGAAAGGTTTGAACACTTAAGCAAAAGTTGAGAGGTTTTAGGTTACTGTACCTTTCAGCCTAAAATCCTGTTTCTTATATAGAAATTCCACTAGGAGATCGATCTACATGGTGAGAGGATCGATCTCTCCTTCTTCACCACCTTACTTTTCAATGCATTGGATTTCATGAGATCGATCTGGTCCAAATGATGGGATCGATCTTCTCCAGGCAGAGAGCTTAAGGAGATCGATCTGGTACAAGGATGAGATCAATATGCTCTTGGTCGAGAGCTAAGGAAATCGATTCCTTCTACACAGAATGCTTTAGCAGATTGATCTGGCCCTCTTGGAGATCGATCTTCCCTGTTCAATTGCTCGAATAAGAGCATTTTTTGCTTTTCCAGATCTATCTTTCCTTTAATGAGATCGATCTGGCATTCATATTTTCTAGATTTGACTGTAGTTTTCTTCAGTAACTCATACAAAACATCTCTAGTTTTACTGCCATAGTCATTTTCTCATCCAATCACTTTTAAGACTTGAAAATGACATCCATTCCTATTTTATACACATTAAAAACTTGTGTGCATTCATTGTATAACCAAAGGTATACAAATGCAAAGCCAAATGGAAGTGTAAAACTCATGAAACTTCATTCCATTTTACCACACTACCCATTTTGCATTCTATTCACATTAATCACTTAGAAAAGTCCATTTCTTCACATTCATACATAATGAAACTTGTGTGTACACCACGAACTCATACAACAAGTGTGTACATCAACTTTATGGACTTTACATCATTTATGCATCACATAACATGTACATTTATATTACTTATGAATTCATAAGGTTACAACTAAAAATACGAGTCTTACAATAAAGTGTAAGTAAAATGATTTAATACTTATAAGCTACATAAAAGTCGAATAAGGGCTATAAGAGCCACGTGCTAAACCGAGTGGATCTGGATCATTCTGATTGAAAATTAGAACTTAAAATGAGAAAATATAGAGAGCTCATGAAGGAAAGTCGGTTTGATTTGGTTCTGAACACAGAAAACAAGAGAAAAAGACAAAAAGGGTTAAATGAGTCCAAAATGGTCCGTTTAAGGTATTTTAGGCATATTCACCTGCCGAAAATAGCCAAAACGTAAAGACGAGAATGTAAACCATAAGATATGACACTTTAAAACTTTTGAGAAAAAGTCAAATGTGGTCAATGGTCAAGAAAAGTCAAAGGTAGTAAAGAAAAGTAGACTTTGACCATAGTTGACTAACCATGGTTAAAAATTAGCCTAAGTATGGAGAAAAAATTAGGAAAAAAATATTTTTGGTCCAAATACAAGATAATCATCCCCGAAAGTATGGAAAATTTATTTCATTGAAATCCAGATTAAATTTAACAAGTAAAAACGTAATGGGCCAAAGTGGAAATTTTAAAGCCCATTAAGGTATAACAAGTGTGGGCCGAATTTCTTAGGTCCATTAGACCGAATTGTTGGACCGATTTGTGAGCCCAATATTTAGACAATTGAAGGCTCGATAGGTAGTAAACATTTCAGCCCGAAAGCCCATTAGGAAGGCCCAAACCGAGAGACCCAAAAGCTAGGCCCAATTGGTAAATTTTAGGCCCATTAGTAAATGGTAACAAAAGCCAAATTGGTAACTATCACCTAACTCAATCCAATTCAAACTTGTTGGCTGAAATTCAAGGCTTAATAACTAAGTGATTGAGTTATAAAAGAAGCCAATGTATCATCTTCTTCAACCCATCATTCTCGGCTACACAAGGAAACACCATAACTAAATAGTTTTCAAGCTTTCTCTGACTAGAAATCACTAGGATAAAGACATATTTGGAACTTGCAATCTTCATGAAAGTTGTTCCAAATTGAGAGAGGATTAACATAGGTTGGAATTGGCTATCAAGGAGCCAAAGTGAGTAAACCGAGAAGCTTCAAAGTTTTGGTCAAGTGTGAAAGTGCAAGCTAGGTATAATTTCAAGCTTTCAAATTCATATATGTTAATGTATGGATTATTCTAAGTTGATTGGTATATATTTTAAGCATTGAAACACATGAAATCACCATGAACATGGATTGGCCAAGAGTGGGTGATTATAAATTAATGATTACCCAATGGATTTTAAGGCATGAATAAGTTGGTATACATGTGTTTATGATTATAGTATATTTAGTTTTAATCAATTTGATCAATTGGTGGATAAATTAATGTTGGAAATTAAGGTGTTTGATAAAATTCCTAAATGAACTAAGTTAAGCTTAAGACCATTGCCAACCAAGTGTTTGTGAAAATGCCTAAGTGAATGGCTAGCAATCGGCATGATGGTGATGTGATGCTCGGCACGGCATGGCGTGATGGCTCTCGACCACATGCCATGGTCGAGAGGTCCAATAGGCGAAGACCAGTTGGTTTTGACCCAAAGAGGTGTTATGGGCCTCAGACAAGCCCAATAAGAGTTGGTGGGCCCCAAAGCCCAAGAGACCCAATGAAAATGAATAGTAAAATAGAAATGAACTTAAGGCAGTGTTAGGCCAATTAAAGTTTATCAAGGCCCATTAAGTGAAATAGACTGTATTAAATATTAAATACAGTAAGAAAAGTAAAATTAACTTGATGAATTGTTATATGCAGCTTCAGAGATTGTTGGAGGAGCTAATCGGACTGCTGGATCGAGCAGCGTTAAGAAAGTAAAATTTCTCGAGTGATTTCAGGTAAGGGACTCTTGCGAGTAGTTAGAGATACCTGCATGTATTTTCATTTGCTTTTGCTTTCACTTAAAAACCCTGAGGGTCAGAGAAAGTGAATAATAATTATAGCGACCCGATAGTGGTAAATTATGATTTTACCCCTAATTAGGAAAAAAGTCAACTTTTGAGAAAAGTTGTAAAAAGCATGGAAACCACAATTTTGAGTGTTTTTACTGCTATTTAGCAAAGAATAGGTAGATGGGCTAATGTTTTCATGGTTGACGAGAAATAACACAATTTATAGTATTGATTTTTATGTTTTGAAAATCATCCCTTTTAAAGAGCCATCTATCAAATTATGTGAGAATAAATCGTGCTAGAGCACAACTCGCACTTGATTTCATATGTTTTCCACATATATAGTGTTGAAGTATGATTCGCACTAGATTTTCATGACATGCATGATAGATTGTTGGAGCATTGCTTGTACTCAGTTTTATATGATTTATGCATGATAGAGTACTAGAGTAATTCCTCATACTCGATTTGTTGAGTTTTGTGCATAACATGGTAATGGAGTTATTGCTCGTACTTGATTTGAAACATGAACTATGCATGACCTAGTGCTGGAGGTTTACTCGCACTAATGTTCGATATTTTGAGATGCATAAACAGTGTTTGAGCGGGGTGTTGATTGTGAGTTACACTCAAAGGTGCACACTGTAATTTTACTATGATATATACGACATTTTAAAAACCATGACGATTTCCTCGTGTAAACTGAGTGTCACACTTGTGAGACCCCATACATGTATAACCTTTTATATATGTAAATATAATTATAATATGGATGATTTTGGATCAAGTAAATGTGAATGAAGTTGAAATGAGAATGAATGAGTATCGTGGATGCATGTGAAAGTTAAATAAGGGCTGAAGTAGCCACAAACTAAGTAAATGAAAACCTTAAGCATCCGGGATGAGTATAAGGACGTGAAATGTATAAATGAGTGTAAAATGAGGAGTTATACGAACCTTTTTTATTTCTAAGTGATACGCGCAAGTTTGATAATGTGAAAGTCATAGGAAATGAGCCTTACTAGGCTCTAGATGGATATGGATTGCAAAATGACTAGTCAAGCAATCCAAGGCAAGCTAACCATTGAAACATTCTGGGAAAACTACAGTGGAAATGCAGAAAATGAAGGTCAGATCAATCTCCCGTTCAAGGAAGATTGATCTCTCGTGCAAAATGACGCAATTTGGAGTGAAATATGCAAGGCAGATCAATCTTCCCCATTAGCCAGATCGATCTGCATTTGCCTCTGCCAAGCTCAAATGAATCCCCCACTTAAACAGATCGATCTCCTTAGCTCTCGAGTTGGAGCAGATCGATCTCCTGCCTTAGTCAGATCGATCTTTTTTCTTTAGCTCTCTACTTGAAGCAAATCGATCCTGCCTCATTGAGCAGATTAATCTCATTATAAAGAATAGATCGATCTCAATCCCTCGACAGATCGATCTCCTACCTTCAAAATGTCATGAAGATGAGGAATTTAGGCAAGGCAGATCGATCTCATCAAGCCAATTCTATAAATAGGAGCAGTTGAAATCTTTATTCCATAGGACAAAACCATTCATCTCCATTTTTAATACAAAAAACCTAGTTTTCTCACTCCTAAATCCAACCATTTTCATGAAGATTTGAGGGAAGGCTATTAGATACAAAATTGTTCACATCAAAGAGAAGAACAACATAGTTTGGAGTCATTACCCCATTTTTGGGATTGAAGGAGTAAGGTGCATTTCCATTTGGAGTAAGGAGGAAATCAATCTAGGTGAGTTTCTAATGCACCAATCCAAGTTTATTTGTTTAGTTAGTGATTTTAGAGTTGATTGGTGTGCATATTAATGGTAGAAACTACCTAGAATGCAATGGAACAATTATAACCTAGAAATAGGTTAGTGTGAGAAAGTGAAATGTATTGGAATTAATGATATCTGTGCGCAATTTGGGTGCATAATGTTTTTCTAGAATGCATGTGGTAATAGGAAATGAAACGGGTGATTGAAGGGCAAGAGTGGGTTTTTGTGAGAAATGTGCATGAAAACAAAAGCATGATGCTTTGAAAAATCTTGTTTTATTGTTTTTTAGCAAGTGATTGGTAGGTTGGCTAACATTTGAAATGATTTACAAAAGAAATGACTTGATTTGGTTTATAACCATGCTTTACAAAGAATTGAGCCACCTGCATGGATTTTGTGAGAATGAAAGCGTGCTAGAGTATGACTCGCACTAGATTTGATGTGTTTTTATACGTATGAGTGCTGAAGCTTAGCTCGTACTAGTTTTCACATGGATTTCTGTGATGTTATGCTGGAGTTTAGCTCGTACCGACTTTATACTAGTTTTGACATGGTGCTAGAGCATAGCTCGCATTAGATGTCCACCATACTTGTTACCGTGCTTGAGATTACTCGCACGTGGTTTTATGACATGTTGATAGTCGTGCTAGGAGCTTCAGGTAGACTCGGTGTTGCACCGATTAAATAGGCTCGCACGTGCATTTTGAGATGTGGAGTGATATGATGTGTTGATATGGGTCTATGGAGAACGTTGTACCATGCAGGTAGCATAGAGTACATTGTACTGTGTTGAGATCATGATATACCATCTTCGGACGATGTTTAGTTATACTATGGACTAGCGGATTGGATGTGACTCACCTCCTGTGCAAAAGCAGATAGAGGTGATTCCCTGCACACCTGATCAGTGTAGCTTGGGATCACAGAGGATATGGCTATAGTCCTTGAGGATATTTCCCCTATTATATTGCCTATCTCACATGTGTCTTATTTATGAATGAATCCATGTTTTGAAATGTATTGTGAGTCAGGACAGTCCGAGGGAGGGGCTGAGTCTTGACAAGTGTTAATTTTTATTGAGATGAGAAAGCATGATAATGGATTTAAAGTGCACTGATGCATGATGATTTTTCATGCTTTACTGGTGAAATACGCATGATGGTTTTCCATGCTTTGAACTTGATTTGTGTACTGAACTAAATAACATGATTTGCTTGAGAAAGTATGATAATTGCTTTAAAGTGCACTTACGCATGATGGTTTTCCATGCCTTGTTTATCAAATATGCATGATGGTTATTCTATGTTTCGAATTTGATTTGTGCGCTGAATTAAATAGCATGATTTGCTTTACATGCCATTAACACAAGCATGAACTAATGCTTTTGAGGTGTTAATGAGAAATTGTATGGTTTTGAGTATGGCATCATGATCACGTAGATAATGCAATATCTACCTGTTCGCATGATTGCCTTACTAAGCGTGTTGTTTGCTCACCCCTTTATTTTCCCCCTCTTTATAGAGCATTGAGTATAGGCTGAGGGTGACTGAAGGTTTCCTTTTTGGTATCCACTGCATCCCATCATGAAAGGTATACACACTTGTATAATTTTGTATCTAAACTTACCATAGCACAATAGCATTTTGAATGTAACTATTAGAGATGTACAGTAATGTAAACACATGTAAACAACAACTCTGATTTATTTATACAAGTGTTTACTTCTAAATTTTAATGCAAATCAAATTGTTATAGTTGGATAAGATAGACATTGACACACAGCCCAACTGTTGAGAGTGTAGCTGATCACGATCGAGGTAAGGTAAGAAGGAATAATAAATAATATACGAAAAGCGAAAAATTTGTGATGATTTTTGGTAAGTTGAGGGTTATGACAGAAGTTAGTATCAGAGCTGAGTTGGTCTGACGTGTATCGGTGTCTAAAATACTTAATAAGTTGGAAAATTACATCCCCATGTTACTGTGCTTGTTTAGATACAATTGTGTGTGTGTGTTGATGGGTTGACTAAGAAATTGATGTAAATGTAGGAAATTGAGCATTATGCCTAACACCAGTCGCGGTAGAGGGGCGAGAGTGCAAGCTAGAGGCCGTAGAGGTAGGCCTGGGGGTAGTATTGAGCCAGAAACACACGAGACTCAAAAAGAGATTGAGGTGGAGGCTGAGGCCGAGCATGCTCCACAGGGTCCAAAGGAGAGACCCGAGGGTACTGAGGCACGCTTCGCGAGGATAGAGCGGAGCATAGAGATGATCTTAGAGTTGGTCACTCGATCTTTACTTGGAGTTAGGGGCAGACAGAGTCCCGCTACACAGGGTGAAGCCGAGTTGGCGACAGTTCCTGAGGCACGGGCACGACCAACCTAAAGACCTCAGACGACAGATACACCTACATCCCCACCCGCACAGGATATGCCTACACCTGTTGCTATACCACATGGCAGTAGAGGTTGGGGTTATGAATGTGATTTAGATTGACTACGGCAGTTCCAAAAGTTTGGACCGCTATCTTTCAGTGGAGTTAAGGACCCAGTAGCTGCAGAGGTTTGTATAAATGAGATTGAGAAGTTATATGGGTTCTTTGAGTGCACTACTACAGAGATGGTAGCGTTTACTGCATTCATGCCGAAGGGATCAATAAAACATTGGTGGAAATCCACCAGGTCTATTTTGAGAGCCTGAGATACAGAGATCAGCTGGGATGTATTTTTGGAGGCTTTTGGCACGCCCAAAAGGTATTGTTCGCAAGTGCACGAGTCGTACAAGTAATAATGGGATTTAAGACCCGGATTATCATCCCACAGAGAAGTTGACTAGCCTAATTAACTACCAGTTAGTCTTACCCTAAGTATATCTTAACAAATTATGAAGTTTAATGTGTGATCTACAAAGCTAATAGTACTGAAAATAATAAAACTATAAAATAAAGAAAATAAACCCGAGCTAAGATTTACTTACCGAGCTCCACACAATTAAAAGCAAATACCTACGAAAATAATTAAAATAGCTAAAATTAATTAACGCAATAAAAAGAAAAAAATGAGAATAAAGAACAAGATTAATTAAACTAAAATTTAAACAAACTTAAAATAAAAATGCATGTAATTAAAAATTACAAATTACACTAACCTAAAATTTAATAAAGATAAAGAGTAAATTAAAAATGCATGAATCAAATTTAATCTAAATTAACTCTAAATGCAACTAATAAAACACTAAACTAAAATAAAATCCTTAAACATATAATATAAAATTAACCACTAACTAAAAAATTATAACTAAAAATTAAATTGACAAACTAACACATTAGATTTAACCTACCATTATAAATTAAAAGCTATCCTAAACTAACAACTAATGATCATAATAAAAAATAATAAAAATACAATAAACATTAAGCTAAACAAAAGAGAGGTGGCCAAACAAAGCCCTAAGCATATTTGGCAATTAAGTGGACCCGAGCATGCTGGTACTGTTCATTATCTTTCTAAATTCATGTTCATTTTCAGGCTTTCACGGTTTCAGCTACTGTCCCTGTACGTTTTCTGCATGTTCGTCTGGTGCAAATCGGACCCTGCTAGCTCTCGTTCATGGCTTCTGCAACAAGTACAGCTACTACACCTGCCGTGCCTTGGCTGGTGGTAGTATACCTGCAGTCGGCGTGATCAACGACACTAATGCCAACGTTTTACCAGCCTGGTACCTACTATACTGACGCTCTCGGTTTGTCCCCTGCTTTTGCCATCTGTTGCAGTACATCCTCGGCCTGACCAACATGTCTCCTGCTCCTGGTTTTTCCAGCTCCCGCTCCTGCAATTTCTAGCTCCTTTATCGCGAGCAGGTCACCATGAATGAACATCATCAGCCAGCACCATTCTGCACAGAAAATGGAGACACGGACTGGACCCGAGCTTGGTTACACAACCCCTGTATCCTTCAGCTGCAACCTATCAAAATCTTCTTCAGCAGCTTAGTGATGGTGAAGGGCTATAGCACAGCACTGGAATTATGAACTGGAAACTAATACCAGCTTGATATTGAATAACAGAAAAATAAGAACAATGAACAGTGGAAATAACATGAAACAGAGCTAAACAGAGGCTGAAAATGAAGTTAAACTTGCTGCCTTTAATGAAACTCTACACCGAGCATCTACCTTCTCCATTTCACTAACCAGCAGCTAGAAATAAACAACAATAAAGTAAAAATAAAATACAGTAATTGCAATAGATTCAAGAACGTAAGCAAGTGCATTGAAAATGAAAGTTATACTATAAATGTAATCAAGAATCGAGACATGAAGTTTATGCAACTAATAAAGAAATACAGAAAAGAAAGAACAAAAAAAAAAAAACATAGTAAAACAGGAGATTAAAACCAAGAGGTAATATGTAAAACAAACAAAATAACAATGGAAGTTACACTCTCAAACCCGTGGCTCATTAACGTGCAGAATCATCATCACCAGCTTATTCTATTCTAGCTCTTTAATGCCATGGTTCCACATTGCTTAAATGTGGAACAATGCCTAGCATTTGCCCACATTAAAGCACTAAAACCAAATAGCATAGATGAAGGAAAAAGTAAGGAACAGAGTACACTAAGAAACCAACCCGAGAGCAACTAAAGATGATGGTTTTTCAAATAAAACAAAGGAAACATAAGCAATGTGCTAGGAATAACCGAGAGCTACACTAAGGAGTAAGCTTTGTGAATAAAAATTGGCACATAAAAGAGCTAATGGTTACTGAACCGAGAGCATGAAAATGAAATTGATTTTCATTGAAATAAAATTTTACAACGACTAATGAAGAACATGAAATGAATAGTAAAACATTGAGAAAATGACTAACGGGAAAAGAAAAACTGAAGAACAAATAAAACCTAAATATACCCTAAAACTATTCTACCCTAACTTACTTCCCCTTCTTCAATTGCCACCTTTTTCTATTTATATACATACTTAGGGGTACAATGATAATTTTCCATGCTAGATGAGTTGGCATTTTTTTGGCCACTTGTCATCACACCATTGGCTCCTTGAAAAGATATTGCCATGTCATCTGTCTTTTTGTCCAATTGGATGTGCTAGGTGGCATGGCTCGTGTTGTCTGCGTGGTCCAATCTCGATTTTAGCCAAATTCCAATCCATTTTCTACTAAAACATTTAAAATTCATCCGGCTTTGATTTATCTGCAAACATGAGAATTTTAATTAAATAAAGGGGATAATTAACAAAATAAATTGGGGATTTAAATAATTAATTAGAAAATCAAGCACAAATAATTTTATTTTCATAGAATTATCAACTTTTTGTAGACAGTATGTTTCAGATACTGCACAGCGGAAGATGAAGGTGACATTTTTGGGACTGACCCAATGGAGTAGAACGATGGATGAGTATGAGACGATCTTTATCTCCCTGGGCAGATATGATCCTTAAATGATGAGTAATGAGGTTGAGAAGGTCCAAAAGTTTGTGTATGGACTGAGACCAACCATCAGGTCTAGATTATTTACCTTGGATATACCGACCTACGAGGAGGCAATGCGTAGGGCGCAATTGTGTGAACAAGATATTGATAGGATTGCCTTAGAGTTCGGGAAGGTTGGTAAAGTGAGGGATAGAGATAAGAAAAGACTAGTACTGGACAGGGGCTTCAATTTTATGGGAAACAAGAGATTTTCTGGGAAGAGGTCGAGGATTGAAGAGATTAGAGAGAGGACAGTTAATCTTCCCATGTATCCGGCCATAACTCCAGTAAAGGGAATTATGATTGGAGGGCCACAGCCTACTACAGAGCAGTGCAGCAAGTGTAGTAGGTACCATGGTACTCGACCATGCTATGGACCTCTTACAGTATGCTTCAGATGTGGGAAACTAGGGCATATAATCTGAGATTGCCCAGAGATGATAGAGAGAGCCCCACAGAAGGGCAAGGAGCCAGAGAGAGCTCTAGTTGGTACAACTGCTCCGAGGAGGAGGGCTACAGCTGAGGAAAAGGGGAAGCAGGTAGTGGGTGTGAGTAGAGGACGAGTGCATGCACTAGACCAGGACACTGCGGATCAGTCTTCAGATATGTTAAAGGTACCATCCAAATCTTTGATTTAGAAGATTTTGTATTGTTTAATCCTGGTGCCACACATTCCTTTATATCGCCATCCTTTGCACATAAATTGTTGAAGCACGTAAAACCCACACTGCTAGATAAGATGTTGATGATATCTACCCCTATGAATGATAGTCAATTGATTGAACATGTACATAAGAATTCTAAGTTGAGGATAGGAGGTAATGAAATGGTAGCCAATTCAATTTTATTAAATATGAGTGATTTTGATGTAATCCTAGGGATGGATTGGCTGGCTATAAATCATGTTGTTATGGATGGTCGTGCTAGAACACTGACTTTTTCAGAGATAGATAATCTTGTTATAAGTTTTGTGAAATGAAATGAAAGACATGTTTAATGTAAATAAAAGACTATGATCTTAATACATGATATTCGAGAGATGAATTTGTTTATCAACTGTATATGTTAATGTAATGATTTGTGTTACTAACGATGGAAAGAATAATGTGAAGGGTTCATTGCTTATGTGATTGAGACAGATAAGGCACGTCCAGAGTTAATAGACATCCCAGTGGTTGAGGAATTTCCAGATATCTTTCCGTATGAATTACCAGGGTTATCTCCAGATAGGGAGATGGAATTTTGTATAGATTTGGCACCTGGTACAGAGACGATATGCAAGCCACCGTACAAAATGGCTCAAGTTGAGTTGGAAGAATTAATGAAGCAGTTACAGGAGTTGTTGGAGATGGGGTTCATCAGACCGAGTGTATCACCTTGGGGAGTATCGATTTTGTTTGTAAGGAAGAAGGATGGAAGCCTCCGACTGTGTATAGATTACTGGTTGTTGAATAAGGCAACCATCAAGAATAAGTACCCCCTTCCACGCATCGATGACTTGTTGGATCAGCTTAGGGGAGAGCAGTTCTTTTGTCACGCCCCAAAACCGGGGAAAATAGGGCAAATTTAAAAACTTTTTACGCATCAATTCACAATTAAGGGTGCATTCCTGTGCAATATCATGCATCATCATATTTATCATACCTCAGGATCTCATCACTAGATAACATGTATCGTATCATATACATTACTCAATATTAAGTTAATTTATTCTAATACATCCCATACAATGTTATACATCAAGTGTCTATAATTGCAATAATTGTCTCGGTACATGAAAAGATAAAAGATACCTCAAAATACAATATATGGCCTGGAGCTCAAGTCCTCCACTAGCCACTACTTCGTACGTCGCAGGGAAACCCATTTTCACTTGAAGAAATCTGGGGAGGAAAGAAAACAGGGTGGGCTTCTAAATCGCTCAGTAAAGGGGGTAAGGGACTCATTTTATAAACCAAAATGCACATCACAAAATATTTATTTATATGTGAAACTCATTATGCTCATTTAAAAACCATAGCATGAAGGTACTCAAAACGACATTCTCATATCTCAAATCATGTGAAAACATGAAGTAAAATGCTCAGTATAGAGCAGTAACAAAGCATGTGAAAATAATGCGATAATCGCTTTCTCAATAAACGTGATAAAATCACTGTAATAGTAATGCACGTGGCGCAGCCACTAAACACACGTGGCATAGCCACTGATTTAAATTCACATGTGGCACAGCCACTAAACAAACGTGGCATAGCCGCTGATTTAAATTCAAACGTGGCACATCCACTAAACACACATGGCATAGCCACTGATTTGAATTCACACGTGGCACAGCCACAGGATAGGGTTTCACGTGGCAATGGCCACCAAATATACATGGCATGGCCACTGAATGGGGGATCTCACGTGGCAACGGCCACCAATTAGGGTTCTCACGTGGCAACGACCACCAATTAGGGTTTTCACGTGTCAACGGCCACCAAATATACGTGGCATAGCCACAGAATGGGGGATCTCACGTTACCAGAATGGAGAAGAATCGGGCTTACATGCTACCAGAGCAATGCCCTGTGTGTACCCAAAATCACACACCTAAGTCTTATCACATAAGACTGGTTTGCCTTCACATAGAACTCATAGTGGTTTTTCTCTCATAAAACTCATTTAAAACCGTTTTGTACTCAACACAAAACATATTGAAACCGAGTCCCAACCGCCAAAACACTCACACATTTCTCAAATCTCAAGATCGCCTTAACGTAGAGCCCAATTATAAACTCATAAAAACATTGGGCTCCAATCGGCTATAAAAATCGTGTGCATTCTCATCAAAACACAACACATCAAACATGTTTGTTTTATAAATCACAAATCATGCTATAATAGTTCAAAATCACATACACAATTGGTTTAGTTTCCCTTACCTCTTTGCACCTCGTATAGTGCAATTGTTTCCCCTTGTCACGGACTAGTCTCGCATTCCTCTCTGGAACTCCCGAGCTGTCCAAACGATGTTAAAACATCAATATTCATTATCACAGTACCTCAATTCTCTAAAATCGAGCATAATTGCTCATAACACCTCCAATCTCTTGATTCTCGTAACTCTACCCAAACTACAATCTCATTCACAACACCTCCACATTCTACATTTCCCATGTCTTAATATCTATGCTAATTCACCACATTGTCTAAATTTCCATTTATAGCTCAAAATTCCCAAAATTACCAAAATTGCTAAATATCACTATCACTCCAACTACATTGTAATTTCATCAATCCCTAATCATTTTCCAACTATTTCAACACAATGCCAACAACTATCATTACTAAAATCATCTCAAATATCAAGATCGAGGTTTAGAAATTACCCAAAACTTATGGAGAGCTTATCTCTTGCCTCGATTCAATCCGTCTTACGATTTCCAAGTATGTTGTTCTCCCTTTGATGAGGAACAACTTTCCTTCTTGCCACAGCCTCTGATTTGGACGAAAATGGGTGCTCTGGATGAGTGAGAAAGCTAGGGCTCGGTGAAAATGGGGGTTGGAAGAGAGAGAAAAATGAAATTGTAGGAGAAAGCAGGGGTTCCTAATATAGACTGAGGGTAGGAGATCGATCTGGCTCTTGATGAGATCGATCTGCATTTGAATTTGGGGACGATTTGGGGAAATTTTATGCCTAGGAGATCGATCTGTCGAGGGGTGAGATCGATCTCTTTATGGCTTTATGAGATCGATCTGCTCCTTGAGGAGATCGATCTTCTCCCAAACAGAAACGTTTGGAGATCGATCCCTTCCTCATGAGATCGATCTTCTTTCAAACAGAATCATAAGGAGATCGATCCTCTTCCATTGGAGATCGATCTACTCCTTAAATTCCTCATTCCTTGTCATTTTTAACTCACCAGATCGATCTCTTCTTCTCCCAGATCGATCTGTCCTCATAGCTTCACACTTATTTTAAACACTTAACATATAAATCTCCAAATATAATTTCCACAATTCACTTAGCTCAATAAATTACACTTCAAGTTCTTATTACATCATTAAAATATATCTAAAATTCTCAGATCTCACATCCTCCCCACCTTAAAAAGAATTTGGTCCTCCAAATTCAACTCAACTAGTCAAATAGATGGGGGTATTTCTCCTTCATGAGACTCTCTAGTTCCCATGTTGCCTCTTCCATTGAGTGATGTTTCCACAAAACTTTCACTAATGTGATGCTTTTAGTTCTCAGTACCTTCTCTCTTCTATCGAGAATCTGGACGGGTTCCTCAGTGTAGCTCATATCCTCTTAAATGTCCATCTCGTCATACTCTATGACATGAGAAGGGTCTGGGTGGTACTTCCTCAACATAGACACATGAAAAACATTGTGTATTCTGGACATCTGTGGGGGTAATGCTAATCTGTAAGCTACCTCTCCCACTCTCTCAAGAATCTCGAATGGTCCTATGTATCGAGGACTCAATTTCCCTTTCTTCCCAAATTGCATGATACCCTTACTCGGTGATATTTTCAGAAATACTGCATCACCAACGTCAAACTCGAGTGGCCATCTACGCACATCCGCGTAGCTTTTCTGTCTACTTTGTGCAGCCCGTAACCTCTCACATATGAGTTTCACACTCTGTACGGCTTGCTCAACAAGCTCGGGAGCATTTATCTTTCTGTCACTGACTTCTTTCCAAGCTACAGGGGATCTACACCTCCTACCATATAGAGCCTTAAAAGGTGCCATTCCAATACTCGCATGATAGCTGTTATTGTATGCAAACTCTGCTAGGGGCAGGTGATCATCCCATGATCCCTTAAAATCCATCGTACACGCCCTCAACATATCCTCCAGGGTCTGAATAGTCCTCTCTGATTGACCATCTGTCTGAGGATGATAGGCGGTACTGAAACTCAATCGAGATCCCATGGACTCCTAAAACTGGGTCCAAAATCTAGAAGTAAATTGGGAATCTCTATCAGAAGTAATACTCACTGGAGCCCCATGTAATCTAGCTATCTCACTGACATACAACTCAGCTAAGGCATCCACAGTATCTATGCTCTTGATGGCAAGGAAGTGGGCACTCTTGGTTAATCTATCCACTATAACCCATATAGCATCACGACCTCTTCGAGTCCTAGGTAAACCCATAATAAAGTCCACAGTGACATGCTCCCATTTCCATGTAGGTACAGGTAAGGGCTGTAGTAGTCCTCCAGGCTTCCGATGCTCAGCTTTCACTTGCTGGCATACTAAACATCTGGCTACGTATTCCGCCATGTCTCGCTTCATACCACTCCACCAGTACACCTTTCTCAAATCTCGGTACATATTGGTACTCCCAGGGTGCATGGTGTATCGCGAGCAATGGGATTCTCTCAGTATCTATCTCTTTAGGGTATCATCGTCCAGTACACAAATCCGTCCTCTGAACTTCAATAATCCATCCTCATTGATGGTGAGATCCGACTGCGAACTCTGCTCAGCTTGGCTAACCATATCTATCAATCTCTGATCACTGCGCTGCCCATTTCTCATCTGATCCATGATCCTGGGCTCTATTCGCGAGCTAGCCAAAAATCCAGTCTCTACCTCTTTAACTCTGATCCGAAGTTCGACAAACTGCTCTAGCAAATCCCATTCCCTGATAATCATAGCAGATATCATACTCTTCCTGCTCAGGGCATCAGCAACTACATTCGCCTTACCCGGATGATATAGAATCTCGCAGTCATAATCCTTAAAGAGTTCCATCCATCTCCTTTGTCTCATGTTTAACTCTTTCTGATCAAAGAGATATCTTAAACTCTTGTGATCAGTGAAGATCTGGAATCTTTCCCCATATAAGTAGTGTCGCCAGATCTTCAAAGCAAATACCACAGCGGCTAACTCCAAATCATGCGTGGGGTAATTCCGCTCATGGTCTTTCAACTGTCGCGATCCATATGCGACCACTCTTCCGTGTTGCATAAGTACACACCCCAATCCTTGATGAGATGCATCACTATACACCGAAAATCCTCCTGATCCCTCAGGAATAGTTAACACAGGTGCCACTGTCAATCTCCTCTTTAACTCCTGAAAACTGAGCTCACATTGATCAGTCCATAAGAATGGAGTCTTCTTGCGTGTGAGTTTAGTCAAAGGAGTGGCAATCCTTGAAAATCCTTCCACAAATCTTCTGTAATACCCTGCCAAACCAAGGAAGCTTCGCACCTCAGTGACTGTCCTCGGTCTCTCCCAACTAAGCACAGCTGCTACTTTACTTGGATCCACTGATACTCCTTCCTCTGAG
Organism: Firmiana major; assembly: GCA_033439115.1. Lineage (NCBI taxonomy): Eukaryota > Viridiplantae > Streptophyta > Magnoliopsida > Malvales > Malvaceae > Firmiana > Firmiana major. The sequence goes on from CM065909.1 coordinate 40,347,197, forward strand.
ACTATATGACCAAGGAAAGCTATCCGGTTCAGCCAAAACTCACACTTACTAAGCTTTCCATATAATTGCTTATCTCGGAGTATCTGAAGTACTAACCACAAATGTTGTGCATGCTCCTCATACGACCGAGAGTATACCACTAAACACACGTGGCATAACCACTGATTTGAATTCACATGTGGCACAGCCACAGGATAGGGTTTCACATGGTAACGACCACCAAATATACGTGGCATGGCCACTGAATGGGGGATCTCACGTGGCAACGGCCACCAATTAGGGTTCTCACGTGGCAACGGCCACCAATTAGGGTTCTCACATGGCAACGACCACCAAATATACGTGGCATAGCCACAGAATGAGGGATCTCATGTTACCAGAACGGAAAAGAATCGGGCTTACATGCTACCAGAGCAATGCCTGGTGTGTACCCAAAATCACACACCTAAGTCTTATCATATAAGACTGGTTTGCCTTCACGTAGAACTTATAGTGGTTTTTCTCTCATAAAACTCATTTAAACCGTTTTGTACTCAACACAAAACATATTGAAACCGAGTCCCAACCGCCAAAACACTCACACATTTCTCAAATCTCAAGATCGCCTTAACGTAGAGCCCAATTATAAACTCATAAAAACATTGGGCTCCAACCGGCTATAAAAATCGTGTGCATTCTCATCAAAACACAACACATCAAACATGTTTATTTTATAAATCACAAATCATGCTATAATAGTTCAAAATCACATACACAATTGGTTTAGTTTCCCTTACCTCTTTGCACCTCGTATAGTGCAATTGTTTCCCCCTTGTCACGAACTAGTCTCGCATTCCGCTCTGAAACTCCCGAGCTGTCCAAACGATGTTAAAACATCAATATTCATTATCACAGTACCTCAATTCTCTAAAATCGAGCATAATTGCTCATAACACATCCAATCTCTTGATTCTCGTAACTCTACCCCAAACTACAATCTCATTCACAACACCTCCACATTCTACATTTCCCATGTCTTAATATCTATGCTAATTCACCACATTGTCTAAATTTCCATTTATAGCTCAAAATTTCCAAAATTACCAAAATTGCTAAATATCACTATCACTCCAACTACATTGTAATTTCATCAATCCCTAATCATTTTCCAACTATTTCAACACAATGCCAACAGCTATCATTACGAAAATCATCTCAAATATCAAGATCGAGGTTTAGAAATTACCCAAAACTTGTGGAGAGCTTATGTCACACCCCACTTCTGGGAACCCTTCTATCCATACATTCTCTACTACGGTTGGGCTGTGAGAAGATGCAATTACTAAAATTCATTCATTTACAGCGAAAGATTTAAAGCTTTAATTTACACTCCCAGGTGTGTGTGTAAATATACAAAATTAATTGTATAAATACCATGTACTTACATATCATCCCCATAATACTTTTTACAATTCCAAGATATAACTGTGCGATACGATAAATTAGATACAAAATATTCTTGTATACAAATCTTATACCTTTATGGAATTGTGGGAGCTGTTCAACACAAAAGACCTAGAGACCACCGCTCTCTTACTTCTCAGTACCTAGAGGGGGAAAATAGTGGGATGAGCAAACCACAGCTCAGTAAGGAAATGTATGCTAGCAGGTAGATATCGTACTACCTACATAGCCCATGCATGCATAAACCAAAACCATGTTTTCGTTATAAATGGAAATATCATACGAAAAATGCATTTAAACATATATTTCTCAATAGCATTTTTCATGTAAATCAAATATCAAGCTTCCATTTAAAACATGCTCATAAATAGTGCCCTCACGGCACGAATGGGAATTTAGAGATTTATCAAAACACAAAATCTCTTTCTTTTCTTAATTCACTTTTTCTGCAAATCTCTTTCTTTTTTGAGATTATCTCTGTTTCTCTAATCTCTGAGACTGGCATGGAATTTTTGGCAAACAAATATCCACGACATATGGCCATAGTCAGTGATCCCAGGCCTCACTGATCAGGTGTGCACAGGGCATCACTTCGCCTGAAGGGGAATGGGTCAGTCCTGCCCTCTGGCTCATCTCAATCCACCTCATCTCCTCGTATACTCACGGTGAAGATACGTCGTGTGTCATCTACGCGATACTCGTACTCACGTGCACCCAGCACGGGACATAGTATACCAACGGATAACTACACTGTTCTACGTACGACCGTGGACCCAAGTCCATACTCCAACTCTGATGGACTTTTCATCCTAAACCATGTCTCATATACCAGGCGAGCAAGCAGCGTGACACACAGTCAACGCAAAGCTCCAGCGCGGTACGATCTATCGTTAAGGCCCAGCCCGTTCAAATGGCCGTCGACTGGTATCCCCTTGAGTCCCAGACCCCCAGGTTTACCTCAACTCAACAAAACAGGTGCGAGCAAAGTTCCCGCACTTTCTCAAAACCCTTGCGCGAGTTAAAACTCCCGCACGGTACATCAAGGCATTAAAACGGGTGTGAGCTAGCGCTTCAACACCAAATCTCATCTCAAAACTGATAGGTGGCTATTTTCTCTTTTTAAAACTCAAAACATGTTTATTCATATAGCATGCCTCTTCGTGCTAAAACATGTAAAATTAGCCAACCTATCATCAACATTTCTCAATCATCATGATCAATGTAAGTTAGAGAAAAACATTGAAAACATGCAAATCATGCTATTTCCTTACCCTATCCCATTTCTCAATACATATCTACATCATAGGACTTTTCATGCTTCCATATCATTTCATAGAATTATAATATTGTATTAGTTTTAGCAATATATCTACGAAATTGCTGTAAAATACGCACGAACATCTCTATAGCTAACACACAGTCCCTTACCTCGCTTTACTTGTGTGCAACTATCCGCTTTTATGCTTCTCGCGTTCTCCTCTCGACTTACTCCGGCGTATCATCCGAAACTGAAATTCATCCATCAAACACTCGAGTTAACGTTTCTAACTCTTGTTCAATTAAGCATTTATCCAATGCCTTAAACATACATTTTACCCCTTGTGGTAAATCTCACAATTTTATCCCAATATCTACATGCCCAAACCATGCCCACAACATAATCATCCTTTCAAGATATCTCATTCATCATTAACACTTCTACATTCCACTTTCTCACACTAGACCATTCTTAGGTTATGGTGGATTCTTTACTTTCTAGGTAGTTTCTATCATATCTATGCATACTAATCATTTCCCATATCAATATCCAAACAAATGTACTTGGGTATTTGCATTAGAAACTCACCTAGCTTGATTTCCTCATTGCTCCAATGGAAATACACCTTGTTGCTTAATTCCAACAAATGGAGAAAATACCTCCCAACTATGTTGTTCTTCTCTTTGATGTGAACAACTTTGTCTCTAATAGCTTTTCCTCAAATCTTACTGAAAATGGCTGGATTTAGGAGTGAGAAAGCTAGGTTCTTGAGTTGAAGTGGAAAGGAAATGGTTATCCCGAAAATCTGCAGATCCAACTGCTCCTATTTATAGTTTTGACTTGATGAGATCGATCTTCCTTGGGTGGAGATCGATCTGGTCCTCTAAAATCCCTCTTTTCTAAGACGTTTTAAAGGCAGGAGATCGATCTGTCGAGGCTTGAGATCGATCTGCTGTCGAACAAAAGCTTAAGGAGATTGATTTGGTTTTAGGAGAGATCGATCTGCTTCCAACCCAAGAGCTAAGGAGATCGATCTGTTCCCTTCCATTACTCACATAAGAGCATTTTGGCTCTCCCAAATCGATCTCTCATCCTATGAGATCGATCTGGCCTCCATATTTCCAGATTTTCTACAGTTTTTCTGCAACAACTCCCTTCAAAACTTCCTCAATTTACCTCCATAGTCCTTTCCTCATTCATCGCTCCTTGAGACTTAAAAATGTCATCCAATCACACTTAGTATATATTAAAACTTGTGGCAAAATCTTTGTACAACCAAATTTTTCACGATATTTCCCGAATGGAAGTATACAACTTATAAAAATCTTTCCTTCCATTTTACTACACAACTCATATGCCATTTCAATCACATTCTTCTCGTGTTTAAGTTCATTTATTCCTACTCATTCATAATGCAACTTGTACGTATAATCACGATTCTTATTACAAGTGCATACATAATCTTATGAACTTACGCTGCATATACTTCACATTACAAATGTATCATTATACTTATGATTTTATTTACATTACCATGTTCCTATATACAGCTATACATATACGGGGTCTCACAGCTTATCTCTTGCCTCGATTCAATCCGTCTTACGATTTCCAAGTATGTTGTTCTCCCTTTGATGAGGAACAACTTTCCTTCTTGCCACAGCCTCTGATTTGGATGGAAATGGGTGCTCTGGATGAGTGAGAAAGCTAGGGCTCGGTGAAAATGGGGGTTAAAAGAGAGAGAAAAATGAAATTACAGGAGAAAGCAGGGGTTCCTTATATAGACTGAGGGTAGGAGATCGATCTGGCTCTTGATGAGATCGATCTGCATTTGAATTTGGGGACGATTTGGGGAAATTTTATGCCTAGGAGATCGATCTGTCGAGGGGTGAGATCGATCTCTTTATGGCTTTATGAGATCGATCTGCTCCTTGAGGAGATCGATCTTCTCCCAAACAGAAACGTTTGGAGATCGATCCCTTCCTCATGAGATCGATCTTCTTTCAAATAGAATCATAAGGAGATCGATCCTCTTCCATTGGAGATCGATCTGCTCCTTAAATTCCTCCTTCCTTGTCATTTTTAACTCACCAGATCGATCTCTCCTTCTCCCAGATCGATCTGTCCTCATAGCTTCACACTTATTTTAAACACTTAACATATAAATCTCCAAATATAATTTCCACAATTCACTTAGCTCAATAAATTACACTTCAAGTTCTTATTACATCATTAAAATATATCTAAAATTCTCAAATCTCACATCTTTTCCAAGATAGATTTGAGATCTAGGTACCATCAATTGAGAATTCGAGATGGAGATATACCCAAGATAGCTTTTCGCGCCCGGTATGGACATTATGAGTTTATGGTTATGCCATTCGGGTTGACAAATACTCCCGCAGCTTTCATGTCGTTGATGAATGAGGTATTTCACTAGTACTTGGATTGATTTGTTATTGTGTTTATTGATGATATACTGGTGTACTTAAAATCTAGAGAGGAGTATGAACAACATTTAAGGATAGTGCTATAAACCCTCTGAGAGAAGAAGTTGTACGCTAAACCCAGTAAGTGTAACTTTTGGTTAGAACATATCTCTTTTATGGGTCATATAGTATCGAAAGATGGAGTGTCAGTGGATCCATCAAAGATTGAGGCAGTGATACAGAGGCAGAGACCCAGACCGTAACAAAGATCAGAAGTTTCTTGGGTTTAACTGGATATTATCAATGACTTATGGAGGGATTCTCGAGATTAGCTCCTCTTTTGACACGTCTCACGAGGAAGAATGTCGAATTTATGTGGGACGATACGTGTGAGGAAAGTTTTTAGGAGTTGAAGTGTCGTTTGACTACAGCTCCGATCCTCACCATTCCTTTCAACTCAGGAGGTTTCTTAGTGTATACAGATGCATCACACCAGGGACTGGGCTGTGTGCTTATGCAGGATCGAAAGGTAGTAGCCTATGGATCAAGATAGTTGAAGGATCATAAGAAGAACTACTAAACCCATGATTTAGAGTTGGCGACCGTAGTGTTTGAATTGAAAATATGGTGCCACTATCTCTATGGTGAGAGATTTCAGGTTTACACTGATCATAAGAGCCTTAAGTACCTATTCTTGCAGAAAGAGTTAAACATGAGACTGAGAAGATGGCTTAAACTTTTAAAGGATTATGACTGTGAGATCCTGTACTACCTGGGTAAAGCGAATGTAATTGTTGATGCACTGAGTAGGAAGCATATCGGGTTAGTGTCATTTATGATGATTAGGGAACACGAGCTGTTGGAATAGTTCATGAACCTCTGTTTGAATATAACCCCGCTTGACGCTCATAGTGGCTTTGTGGTAGCTAGCCTGCAGTTGGAACCGGATCTAGTAGATCAAATTTGACAGGCTCAATGAATTGGTCAGCAGTACAGTGAGCTACAAGGAAGATACTGTGAGACCTCGTATATGTATAATTGTAATATGTACATAGGAATGTAAATGGAGTTATACTATGAACTCATAAGTGAAATATATGAAATATAAGTCCATAAGTTTATATACACACTTGTAATAAGAGTTATGATTGTACATACAAGTTACATTATGTATAAATAAGAGGAAATGGACTTAAACATGTGGAGAATGTGAGCAGAATGGATTATGAGTAGTGTGGTAAAATGGAAGTAGAATTGCATAAGTTGTGCACTTCCATTTGGGTTATATCGTATACTTTTGGTTATACAAGGATTCCACACAAGTTTCAATAGGTATAAGGTATGAATGGATGTCATTTTCAAGTCTCAAAGATGATTGGATGGGACAATGGCCATGGCACCAAATTAAGGATGTTTTGGTATAAGTTTCTGCAGGAAACTGAAGTAAAATCTAGAAATTTTACATGGCAGATTGATCTCATAGGATGAGAGATTGATCTGGAAGAGCTAGAATGGTCTTAGTCGAGCAATGGAATAGGGCAGATCGATCTCCAATGGGGTAGATCGATCTCCTAAACATTCTGTAATGAAAAGATCGATCCTCAAGCATACAGATCGATCTCCTTAGCTCTCTGTTTGGAGCAGATCGATCTCTAGCTTCGACAGATCGATCTCATGCTTAAAATGTCATGAAAAGAGGGATTTAAGGGGACCAGATCGATCTCCTCCTAGTGCAGATCGATCTCCTCAAGCTATTTCTATAAAAGGAGTGTTGAATATCTAAAAATTTTGGGAAAAAAACCATTTCCTTCCATTTTCAACCCAAAAACCTAACTTTCTCTCTCTAAAATTAGTCATTTCCAGTCAGATTTGAGGGCAGACCATTAGACACTAAGTTGTTCATCTTAAGGAAGAGAACAACATAGTTGGAACCCAAAATCCCATTATTGATATTGAAGGAGCTAAGGGCATTGTCATTTGGAGCAAGAAGAGAAATCAGGTTTGGTAAGATTCTAACACTCCAACTTTGGTACATTGTCTATTTAATTGATTTTGGAGTTGTTTGGCATGAGTATGGATGGTTAGAAACTATCTAAAATGCATTGGAATGATTATGACCTAGAAATGGTCTAGTGTGAGAAAGTGGAATGTATGAGGATTAATGAGAAATGGGATGTTTAGAGGTGACAATAGTGTTATGGGTATGATTTTAAGATGTTGGTGAATAAATTGTAAGATTTACCTAAAAGGGGTAAAATATGGATTAAGGCATTGGAAAAATGCATAAATGAATTATATTGAGTAGTGAGGTCAAATATGGGTTAAAAACATTAACTCAATTGTTTGGATGATTGAATTGTAGCTTTCAAGGATACACCAGAGTGAGATTTAGCCAAGAGCGTGAGGAGCTAAGAGGAGAAGAGTCACACCAATTAAATCGAGATAAGGGAATTGTGTGGACTCTTAGAGATATCTGTACGCAATTTGGGCGCTTAAATGCTTTGCGTGAATGCATGAGATATTAAGAAATGATGTTAGGTGATTGAAGGGTAAAAGTTGGGAGTTTGATAAATTTTCATGAAAACAAAAGCATAATGCTTTGAAAATCATGTTTTATTGCTTTTTAGCAAGTGATTGGTAGGTTGGCTAGCATTTGAAATGAATTGCAAAAGAAAATGAGTTGTTTTGGTTTGTTAACCACACTTTGAAAAGAAATGAGCCACCTATATTATTTTCATGAGAATGAAAGCATGCTAGAGTACGACTCGCACGATATTTGACGTGTTTTATACACATGAGTGCTAGAGGCACTAGTTTTCACATGGATTTCATATTGGTTTTGGCATTGTGCTTGGAGTTTGTCTCGCACTAGATGCCCACCTTGCTTATTGCCGTGCTTGGAGCTTCGAGTAGACTGGGTGTCATATCGATTAAATAGGCTCGCATGTGTATTATTTTAACATGATTAACTAGCCATGTTTGGAGCTTCAAGTAGACAAGAGGTTGTATTGATTAAATAGGCTCACACATTCATTTTGAGAAGTAGGTTGATATGATTTGTTGATTGGGTCCACGGAGTACGTTGTACTGTGCATGTAGCATAGAGTACGTTGTACTGTGCATTTAGCATAGAGTACGTTGTACCGTGTTGAGATGTGATGTGCCATCTTCGGACGAGATCTGCTATGGACCGACGGGTAGGATTTGACCCACCTCCCGTGTGGAAGCAGATAGTGGTGATATCCCGCACACTTGATCTGTGTAGCCGGTATCACAGGTTATGTACAAAGACCTTGAGGTTATTACCTATTATTGAATTACCTATCTCACTTGTCTATTGTTTTGAGAATAAATCCATGTTTGAAATGATTTGTGGGTCAGGACAGTCCGAGGGATGGGTTGAGACCTGACAAGTGTTGAATTGTTTTAAGATATTGATTGTTAATGGTTTTTAAAATGCACGGATGCATGATGTTTAATGTCATGCTTATTTGAGAAAATGCATGATGGTTAATGCCATGCTTATTTGGGAAAACGCATGATGGTTAATGCCATGCTTTATTGTGAATTATGCATGGTGATTTATACCATGCTTTGAGTTGAAATGTGCACTGGATTTTAATAGCATGAATGCTTTACATACCATTAACACAATCATACACTCATGTTTTAAGATAAATGATGAATTAAATGCTTTTGAGCATGGCATCACGATCACGTAGATACTGCAGTATCTACCTATTCGCATGATTGCCTTACTGAGCTTGTGGTTTGCTCACCCCTTATTTTCCCCCTCTCTATAGAGATTTGAGTATAGAGTGAGCGTGACTAGAGGCTTATCCTTTTTGGTAATCCGCTGCATCCCATCGCTAGAGGTATACACACTTGGATTATTTTGTATCTAAACTAGACATAGCACAGTAGCATTTTATATGTAACTATTGGGGATGTAAAACAATGTAAACACATGTAACAACTCTGATATATATATATATACATTTATACAAGTGTTTACCTATGAATAATATGCAAATTGAATTGGTATGGTGGAGTGAGTTAGACGTCGACACACAACCCAACTATTGAGGAGAGTTGCTGTTCACGATTGAGGTAAGGACGAATGATAAACGATGCATAAAAATGTGAAAAATTTGTAAGTATTTTGGTAAGTTGAGGGTTGTGATAGAAGTTGGTATCAGAGCTTAAGTTGGTCTGACGTGTGTTGTGTCTAAAATACTTAATAAGTTGAAAAATTACATCTCCGTGTTACTGTGCTTGTTTAAATACAATTGTGTGTGTGTCAATGGGTTGACTAAGTAATTGGTTATGAATGTAGGGAATTGAGTAAATATGCCTAATACAAGTCGCGGTAGAGGGATAAGAGCACAGGCTCGAGGTCGTAGAGGTAGGCTTGGGGGTCGTGTTGAGCCAGAAACACACGAGGCTCAGGATGATGTTGAGGTGGAGGCTGATGTTGAGCATGCTCCACAGGGTCCAAAGGAGAGACCCGAGAGTACTGAGGCTTGCTTCGCAAGGATTTAGTGGAGCATTGAGATGATTGTGGAGTTGGTCACCCAATCTTTATCTAAAGTTGGCGGTAGACAGAGTCCCGTTACACAGGGTGATGCCGAGTAGGCGGCAGCTCCTGAGGCATGGGCAAGGGAAGCCCAAAGACCTCAGACGACAGATACCTCACCTGCACAAGATATGCCTACACCTATTGCTACACCACAGGCTAGTAGAGGCTGGGGTTACGGTTGTGATTTGGATAGACTGTGGCAATTCCAGAAGTTTGGATCGCCGTCTTTTAGTGGAGTTAAGGACCGAGTAGCTGCTGATGATTGGATAAGTGAAATCGAGAAGTTGTATGGGTTCTTTGAGTGCACTACCACTGAGATGGTAGCGTTTGCCGCTTTTATGTTGAAGGGATCAGCAGAACATTGGTGGAAGTCCACCAGGCCTATTTTGAGAGCCCGACATATTGAGATCAGTTGGGATATATTTTTAGAGGCCTTCCAGAGACAGTACGTTCCGGATACCGCACAGCGAAAGATGAAAATGGTATTTTTGGGACTGACCCAAGGGAGCAGGATTGTGGATGAGTATGAGACTACTTTTATCTCCCTGGGCAGATATGATCCCAACACAATGAGTAATGAGGTCGAGAAGATCTAAAAATTTATGGATAGATTGAGACATACCATCAGGTCCAGATTGGTTTCTCTAGATATACCGACCTATGAGGAGGCAGTGCGCAGGGCGCAATTATGTGAACAAGATGTTGATAGAATCGCCTCAGATTTTGGAAAGGTTGGTAAGATGAGGGACAGAGAGAAAAAGAGACCAATGATGGATAGAGGCTTCAGTTATAAAGGAAGCAAGAGGTTTGCTGGGAAGAGGTCGAGGATCGAGGAGATCCGAAAGAGGACAGTTAATACTCCCATGTATCCGACCATTGCTCCAGCTAAGGGAATTATGATTAGAGGACCACAGCCTACTATGGAACAATATGGTAAGTGTGATAGGTACCATGGAACTCGACCATGTTATGGACCTCAGGTTGTATGCTTCAGATGTGGGAAACCATGGCACATAATCAGGGATTGCCCAGAGATGATAGAGAGAGCCCCACAAAAGGGCAAGGAGCTAAAGAGACCTCCAATTGGTACAGCTGCCCGAGGAGAAGGGCTACAGCTGAGGAAAAGGGGAAGCAAGCAATAGGTGTAAGCAGAGGACGAGTGCACGCACTGGACCAAGACATTGCAGATCAGTTATCAGATGTGGTAAAAGGTACCATCCAAATCTTTGATTTAGAAGCTTATGTACTGTTTGATCCTGGTGCCACGCATTCTTTTGTATCACCATCCTTTGCATGTAAATTATTGAAGAATGTAAAACCCACACTGCTTGATAAGATGTTGTTAATATCTACCCCTATAAATGATAGTCAGTTGACTGAGCATGTATATAGGGATTGTAAGAAGAAGATAGGAGGTAAAGAGATGGCAACCGATTTAATTTTATTAAATATGAGTGATTTTGATGTGATCCTAGGGATGGATTGGTTGGTTGCCAATCATGTTATTATGGATTGTCATGCAAAAACTTTGATGTTTCTAAAGATAGACAATCTTGTAGTAAATTTTTTGAAATGAAATTAAAGGACATGATTATTGTAAGTGTGATGAGTACAATCTTGATACATGATGTATGAAAGATAAATCTGTTTATCAATCTTATGTGTGAATTTGATGATTTATGATTACTAATGGTGGAAAGAATAATGTGAAGGGTTCATCGCTTATGTGATTGAGACGGATAAGGCACATCCGAAATTGGGAGACATACCAGTGGTTAAGGAATTTTCAGAGGTCTTTCCAGATGAGTTACCAGGGTTACCTCCAGATAGGGAGATGGAGTTTGGTATAGACTTGGTACCTGGTACAAAGCCGATATCTATGCCACCGTACAGAATGGCTCAAGTTGAGTTGGAAGAATTAAGGAAACAGTTACAAGAGTTGCTAGAGAAGGGGTTCATCAGGCCAAGCGTCTCACCTTGGGGAGCACCGATTCTATTTGTAAGGAGAAGGATGGAAGCCTCCGACTGTGTATAGATTATCGATTGTTGAATAAGGCCACCGTCAAGAATAAGTATCCCCTTCCACGCATCGATGACTTGTTGGATCAGCTTAAGGGAGTGCAGGTCTTTTCCAAGATAGATCTGAGATAAGGGTACCATCAGTTGAAGATACGAGGTGGAGATATACCCAAGACAGCTTTTCACACCCGGTATGGACATTAGGAGTTCATGGTTATGCTATTCGGGTTGACGAATGCTCCCGTAGCTTTTATGTCATTGATGAATGAGGTATTCCACCAGTATTTGGATCGATTTATGATCGTGTTCATTGATGATATATTGGTATATTCAAGGTCTAGAGAGAAGCATGAAAGGCATCTAAGGATAGTGCTACAAACCCTTTGAGAGAAGAAATTGTACGCTAAACTCAGTAAGTGCGACTTTTAGTTGGAACAGATCTCTTTCTTGGATCATATAGTATCAAAAGATGGAGTGTCAGTGGATCCATCTAAGATTGAGGCCGTAGTTCAGTGGCAGAGACCCCAGACGGTGACAGATATCAGAAGTTTCTTGGGTTTAGCTGGGTAATACCGAAAGTTTGTAGAGGGATTTTTGAGATTAGCTGCTCCTTTGACATGTCTCACAAGAAAGAATGTGGAGTTTGTGTGGGATGATAAGTGTGAGGAAAGCTTTAAGGAGCTAAAAAGGAGATTAACTACAGCTCCGATACTCACAATTCCTACAAGCTCAGGAGGTTTCTCGATGTATACAGATGCTTCACACCAAGGACTAGGTTGCTATTGATGCAGGATGGGAATGTGGTGGCCTATGGATCTAGACAGTTAAAGGATCATGAGAGGAACTACCCTACCCATGACTTGGAGTTGGCAGCGGTGGTGTTTGCACTGAAGATATGGCTCCACTACCTTTATGGTGAGAGATTTCAGGTATACACAGATCACAAGAGCCTTAAGTACCTGTTATCGCAAAAAGAGTTGAACATGAGACAGAGGAGATGGCTCGAGCTGTTAAAGGATTATGATTGTGAGATCCTGTGCCACCTGGGTAAAGTAAATGTGGTTGTTGATGCATTGAGTAGGAAGCATCTCGAGATGGCATCATTTATGATGATCAAGGAACACGAGCTGTTGGAACAATTCACGAACCTCAGTTTGGATATGACCCCACCTGACGCTGATAGTGGATTTATGATAGCTAGCTTGCAGTTGGAACTGGATCTGGTAGATCGAATTCGACAAGCTCAGCGAGTTGATCAACAGTGCAATGATATCCTCGGGCAGATACAAAGGGGTACAGACACAGACTTTGGATTGAGTTCAGATGGATTGTTGAGGTTCAGAGGTAGGATATGTGTTCCTAATGATGCAGAGATCAAAAGGTTGATCTTAACAGAGGCTCACTCATCGAAGTATACAATACATCCAGGGGGTACCAAGATGTATCAAAACCTTCGAAAGGTTTATTGGTGGTTGGAATGAAAAAGCACATTGCTGAATATGTTGCTAAGTGTCTCGTTTGTCAGCAGGTGAAGGCAGAGCATCAGAAGCCTGCAGGGTTATTGCAGCCTTTACCAATACCGACTTGGAAGTGGGAGCACGTCACCATGGATTTTGTAATGAGATTGTTGAGGACCAGGAGAGGTCATGATGCCATATGGGTGATTGTAGATCGGTTGATGAAATCAACCCATTTTCTAGCTATAAGAGCTACCGATACTCTGAGCCAGTTAGCGAACCTATATGTGAGCGAGATAGTGAGGCTACATGGAAATCTAATGAGTGTTATTTTTGATAAGGATGCCCGCTTCACTTCCCACTTTTGGGAACATTTTCAGGAAGCGATGGGGACCCAGTTGAGTTTTAGCACCGCGTTTCATCCTCAGACAGATAGTCCATCAGAGAGGACTATACAAACCCTGGAGGATATGTTGAGAGCATGTACATTAGATTTTGGAGGCTCTTGGGATGACCATTTGCCACTCGCAGAGTTCACCTATAATAACAGTTTTCATGTGAGTATCGGGATGGCACTATATGAGGCATTGTATGGGCGTAGATGTCGTTCCCCTATTGGATGGGAAGAGGTTGGTGACAGACAGATCTTTGCTCTTGACTTGGTTAGACAAGCCTTTGAGGAAGTCCAATTGATATCTGAGAGGTTACGGACAGCTCAGAGCAGGCAAAAGAATTATGCTGACAGGAGACGAAGACCACTAGAGTTTGATGTGGGTGAGTTAGTGTTCTTGAAAGTTTCTCCTTCGAAAGGTATTATGAGGTTTGGTAAGAAGGGCAAGCTGAGCCCTTGATATATCGGACCCTTCGAGATTCTGGAGAGAGTGGAAGACAAGGCTTATAGGTTGGCATTGCCACCAGAGTTGGCAAGTGTGCACAATATCTTCCACATATCCATGTCAAGGAAGTATCACCCGGACCTAGCACATGTGATAAGATATGAGCCTTTGGAGCTCAATGAAGGTATGACCTATGTTGAGAAGCCGGTTCAATTATTGGACAGGAAATATAAAGTGTTGATGATAAAGACAATTCCCTTGGTGAAGGTTCTTTGGCAACATCACACTGTGGAAGGGGCCACATGGGAATTGGAGAGTTTGATGCTGGAGAAGTATCCCGAGTTGTTCATAGAATGATTGGTTCCAATTTGGAAGACCAAATTTTCTAAGTGGGGGAGAATGTGAGACCCCGTATATCTATAATTGTAATATGTACATAGGAATGTAAATGGACTTATACTATGAACTCATAAGTGAAATATATGAAATGTAAGTCCATAAGTTTATGTACACACTTGCAATAAGAGTTATGACTGTACATACAAGTTACATTATGTATAAATAAGAGGAAATGGACTTAAACATGTGGAGAATGTGAGTAGAATGGATTATGAGTAGTGTGGTAAAATGGAAGTAGAATTGCATAAGTTGTGCACTTCCATTTGGGTTATATCGTCTACTTTTGGTTATACAAGGATTCCATACAAGTTTCAATAGGTATAAGGTATGAATGGATGTCATTTTCAAGTCTCAAAGATGATTGGATGAGACAATGACCATGGCACCAAATTAAGGATGTTTTGGTATAAGTTTCTGCAGGAAACTGCAGAAAAATCTGGAAATTTTACAGGGTAGATCGATCTCATAGGATGAGAAATCGATCTAGAAGAGCCAGAATAGTCTTATTCGAGCAATGGAATAGGGCAGATCGATCTCCAATGGCGTAGATCGATCTCCTAAACATTCTGTAATGAAATGATCGATCCTTAAGCATACAGATCGATCTCTTTAGCTCTCTGTTTGGAGCAGATCGATCTCTAGCTTCGATAGATCAATCTCATGCTTAAAATGTCAGGAAAAAGAGGGATTTAAGGGGACCAGATCGATCTCCTCCTAGTGCAGATCGATCTTCTCAAGCTATTTCTATAAAAGGAGTGTTGAAAATCTAAAAATTTCGAGAAAAAAAACCATTTCCTTCCATTTTCAACCCAAAAACCTAAGTTTCTCTCTCTAAAATCAATCATTTCCAGTAAGATTTGAGGGTAGGCCATTAGACACTAAGTTGTTCATCTTGAGGAAGAGAACAACATAGTTGGAACCCAAAATCCCATTGTTGGTATTGAAGGAGCTAAGGGCATTGTCATTTGGAGCAAGAAGAGAAATCAGATTTGGTAAGATTCTAACACTCCAACTATGGTACATTGTCTATTTAATTGATTTTGGAGTTGTTTGGCACGAGTATGGATGGTTAGAAACTATCTAAAATGCATTGGAATGATTATGATGTAGAAATGGTCTAGTGTGAGAAAGTGGAATGTATGACGATTAATGAGAAATGGGATGTCTAGAGGTGACAATAGTGTTATGGGTATGATTTTAAGATGTTGGTGAATAAATTGTAAGATTTACCTAAAAGGGGTAAAATGTGGATTAAGGCATTGGAAAAATGCATAAGTGACTTATATTGAATAGTAAGGTCAAATATAGGTTAAAAACATTAACTCAATTGATTTGGATGATTGAATTGTAGCTTCCGAGGATACACCAGAGCGAGATTCAGCCAAAAGCAAGAGGAGCTAAGAGGAGAAGAGTCACACCAAGTAAATCGAGGTAAGGGAATTGTGTGGACTCTTAGAGATATTTATGCGCAATTTGGGCACTTAAATGCTTTGCTAGAATGCATGAGATATTAGGAAATGACGTTGGGTGATTGAAGGGTAAAAGTTGGGAGTTTGATAAATTTTCATGAAAACAAAAGCATAATGCTTTGAAAATCATGTTTTATTGCTTTTTAGCAAGTGATTGGTAGGTTGGCTAGTATTTCAAATGAATTGCAAAAGAAATGAGTTGTTTTGGTTTGTTGACCACACTTTGTAAAGAAATGTGCACCTACATTGTTTTCGTGAGAATGAAAGTGTGCTAGAGTACGACTCGCACGATATTTGACGTGTTTTATACACATGAGTGCTAGAGGCACTAGTTTTCACATGGATTTCATATTGGTTTTCGCATTGTGCTTGGTGTTTGTCTCGCACTAGATGTCCACCTTGCTTGTTGTTGTGCTTGGAGCTTCGAGTAGACTGGGTGTCATATCGATTAAATAGGCTCGCACGTGCATTGTTTTGACATGATTAATTGGTCGTGTTAGGAGCTTCAAGTAGACAAGAGGTCGTACCGATTAAATAGGCTCACACGTGCGTTTTGAGATGTGGCTTGATATGATGTGTTGATTGGGTCCACGGAGTAAGTTGTACCGTGCATGTAGCATAGAGTACATTGTACCGTGTTGAGATGTTGCCGTCTTCGAATAAGATCTGCTATGGACCGACGGGTAGGATTTGACCCACCTCCCATGTGGAAGTAGATAGTAGTGATATCCTGCACACCTGATCCGTGTAGCCGGTATCACAGGTTATGTACATAGACCTTGAGGTTATTACCTATTATTGAATTGCCTATCTCACATGTCTATTGTTTTGAGAATAAATCCATGTTTGAAATGATTTGTGGGTCAGGACAGTCCGAGGGATGGGATGAGACTTGACAAGTGTTGAATTGTTTTGAGATATTGATTGTTAATGGTTTTTAAAGTGCACGGATGCATGATGTTTAATGCCATGCTTATTTGAGAAAATGCATGATGGTTAATGCCATACTTATTTGAGAAAACGCATGATGGTTAATGCCATGCTTTATTGTGAATTATGCATGATGATTTATACCATGCTTTGAGTTGAAATGTGCCCTGGATTTTAATAGCATGAATGCTTTACATACCATTAACACAATACTCATGTTTTGAGATAAATGATGAATTAAATGCTTTTGAGCATGGCATCACGATCACGTAGATAGTGCAGTATCTACCTGTTCGCATGATTGCCTTACTGAGCGTGTGGTTTGCTCACCCCCTTATTTTCCCCTTCTCTATAGAGATTTGAGTATAGAGTGAGCGTGACTGGAGGCTTATCCCTTTTGGTAATCCGCTGCATCCCATCGCTAGAGGTATACACACTTGGATTATTTTGTATCTAAACTAGACATAGCACAGTAGCATTTTGTATGTAACTATTGGGGATGTAAAACAATGTAAACACATGTAACAACTCTGATATATATATATATATATATATATATATATATATATACATTTATACAAGTGTTTACTTATGAATAATATGCAAATTGAATTGGTATGGTGGAGTGAGTTAGACGTCGACACACAGCCCAACTATTGAGGAGAGTTTCTGTTCACGATTGAGGTAAGGACGAATGATAAATGATGCACAAAAATGCAAAAAATTTGAGTATTTTGGTAAGTTGAGGGTCGTGACAGATATAGAGGGGTACAAAGACTGATTTTGAATTGAGTTCAGATGGATTGTTAAGGTTCAGAGGTAGGATATGTGTTCCCGATGATTCAGAGATCATGAAGTTGATGTTGACAGAGGCTCACTCTTCGAGGTATATGATACATCCAAGGAGTATTAAGATGTATCAAAACCTGCAAAAAGGTTATTGGTGGTCTAGGATGAATAAAAGCATTGCTGAATATGTCGCTAGATGTCTCATCTGTCAGCGGGTGAAGGTAGAGCATCAGAAGCCTGCAGGGTTATTTCATCCTCTACCGATACCGACTTGGAAGTGGGAGCACGTCACCATGGATTTTATGATGGGATTACCGAGAACCCGCAGAGGTCATGATGCCATATGGGTGATTGTGGATTGGTTGATGAAATCAACCCATTTTTTAGCTATGAGAGGTACTGATACTCTGAGCCAATTAGCGAACTTGTATGTGTGTGAGATAATGAGGCTACATGGAATTTCAGTAAGCGTTGTTTCTGATTGGGGTGCCCGCTTCACTTCCTATTTCTGGGAATACTTTCAGGATGCGATATGGACCCAGTTGAGTTTTAGCATCGCGTTTCATCCTCAGACAGATGGTCATCAAAGAGGACTATACAGACCCTGGAGGATATGTTGAGAGCGTGTGCATTGGATTTTAGAGGTTCTTGGGATAACCATTTGCCACTGGTAGAGTTCGCCTATAATAACAGTTTTCATGCGAGTATCGGGATGGCACCATATGAGGCATTGTATCGGCGTAGGTGCCGTTCCCCTATTAGATGAAAAGAGGTTAGTGATAGACAAATCTTTGCTCCTGAATGGTTAGACAAGCCTCTGAGGATGTCCAGTTGATTTGTGAGAGGTTAAGACAGCTCAGAGCAGACAAAAGAGTTATGCTGACAGGAGATAGAGACCACTAGAGTTTATGGTGGGTGAGTTAGTGTTCTTGAAGGTTTCTCCCTCAAAGGGGATTATGAGATTCGAGAACAAGGGGAAGTTATGCCCTCGATATATATGACCATTGAGATACTTGATAAAGTGAGAGATAAGGCATATAGGCTAGCATTACACCTGAGCTAGCGAGCATACATAATGTCTTCCACGTATCCATGTTACGGAAATACCACCTGGACCCTGCGCATGTGATAAGGTATGAACCATTGGAGCTCAATGAAAGCATGATGTACATTGAGAAGTCGGTTCGGATATTGGATAGAAAAGAGAAAGTGTTGAGGACAACAACCATTCCCTTGGTGAAATTCCTTTAGCAATATTACACAGTGGAAGAGGCCACATGGGAATTAGAGAGTTTGATGCAGAGAGGTATTCTGAGTTATTCACAGAGTGATTGGTTCCAATTTGGAGGATCAAATTTTTTAAATGGGGGAAATGTGAGACCCCATACATGTATAAACTTGTATATATGTAAATGGAATTATAATATGGATGATTTTGGATTAAGTAAATGTGAATGAAGTTCAAATGAGAATGAATGAGTATCGTGGATGCATGTGAAAGTTAAATAAGGGCTGAAGTAGCCACAAACTAAGTAAATGAAAACTTTAAGCATCCGAGATGAGTATAAGGACGTGAAATGTATAAATCAATGTAAAATGAGGAGTTATACGAACCTTTTTGATTTCCAAATGATACGCGCAAGTTTCATAATGTGAAAGTCATAGGAAAAGAGCCTTACCAAGCTCTAGATGGATATGGATTGCAAAATGACTAGTCAAGCAATCAAAGGCAAGCTAACCTTTGAAAAATTCTGGGAAAACTGCAGTGGAAATGCAGAAAATGAAGGCCAGATTGATCTTCCATTCAAGGAAGGTTGATCTCTAGTGCAAAATGAGGCAATTTAGAGTGAAAAATGCAAGGCAGATCGATCTTCCCAAATGATGAATGAGAAATCTTAAGGTGATAATGGTGTTGTAAGTATGATTTTAAGATGGTGTTATGAAATGAATTGTGAGACTTACCCAAAAAGGGTAAAATGTGTATTTAAGGAATTTGGGTAAAATGCATAAATGAATGAGAGAGTAAGGGTAGAGTATTTCACATCAAGACTTAAACAAGTAACTAAGTGAGTTACTAGATAAATTAGTTGGAAATGGCTTGATGTTGGCCAAATGCAAAATGGGCCAAACTTAATGAAATAGGCTCAATGAAATATATTGACTAGTTGGAGTGAAAATGTGAATTAGCAACATTAACTCAAGTGAATGGTGAATGATTTGCAGCTTTCGAGGATACACCCGGAGCAAGTTGAGCTAAAGCACGAGAAGCTAAGAGGAAGAGAGTCGCACCCCGAGTAAATCGAGGTAAGGGAATTATGTGGACTCTTAGAGATATCTGTGCGCAATTTAGGCGTATAATGTTTTTCTAGAATGCATGTGGTAATAGGAAATGAAATGGGTGATTTAAGGGCAAGAGTGGGTTTTTGTGAGAAATGTGCATGAAAACAAAAGCGTGATGCTTTGAAAAATCTTGTTTTATTGCTTTTTAGCAATTGATTGGTAGGTTGGCTAACATTTGAAATGATTGGCAAAAGAAATGACTTGATTTGGTTTATAACCATGCTTTACAAAGAATTGAGCAACCTACATGGATTTCGTGAGAATGAAAGCGTGCTAGAGTATGACTCGCACGAGATTTGATGTGTTTTTATACGCATGAGTGCTGGAGCTTAGCTCGCACTAGTTTTCACATGGATTTCTATGATGTTGTGCTGCAGTTTAGCTCGCACAGACTTTATGCTAGTTTTGACATGGTGCTGGAGCATAGCTCGCATTAGATGTCCACTATATTATCATGCTTGAGATTACTCGCACGTGGTTTTATGACATGTTGATAGTCGTGCTAGGAGCTTCGAGTAGATCGGGTGTCGCACTGATTAAATAGGCTCGTACATGCATTTTAAGATTTGGCGTGATATGATGTGTTGATATAGGTCCACAAAGTACGCTGTACCATGCAGGTAGTATGGAGTACGTTGTACCATGTTGAGATCGTGATAGAACGTCTTCGAACGATGTTTAGTTCTGCTATGGACCGGTGGGTTGGATGTGAACCACCTCCCGTGCAAAAACAGATAGCGGTGATGCCCTGCACACCTGATCAGTGTAGCTTGGGATCACAGAGGATATGGCCATAGTCCTAGAGGATATTTCTCTGTTATATTGCCTATCTCACATGTCTCTTATTTATGAATGAATCCATGTTTTGAAATGTATTGTGAGTCAGGATGGTTCGAGGGAGGGGCTGAGTCCTGATAAGTGTTGATTTTTATTGAGATGAGAAAGCATGATAATGACTTTAAAGTGCACCGATGCATGATGATTTTCCATGCTTTACTGGTGAAATACGCATGATGATTTTCCATGCTTTGAACTTGATTTATGCACTGAACTAAATAAGATGATTTGCTTGAGAAAGTATGATAATGGCTTTAAAGTGCACTTACGCATGATGGTTTTTCATGCCTTGTTTATCAAATATGCATAATGGTTATTCCATACTTTGAATTTGATTTGTGCACTGAATTAAATAGCATGATTTGCTTTACATGCCATTAACACAAGCATGAACTAATGCTTTTGAGGTGTGAATGAGAAATTGTATGGTTTTGAGCATGGCATCACGATCACGTAGATAGTGCCATATCTACCTGTTGGCATGATTGCCTTACTGAGCGTGTTGTTTACTCACCCCCCTTATTTTCCCCTTCACTACAGAGCATTGAGTATAGGCTGTGTCAGGACCTCAACTCAATTCATGACTTTAACCAAAATCACTACAAAATTTTCACATTTTAACTTACCTTTCCTCTCATCAATGGTTGGGCTGTGATTCGATGTTAGCTTCCTCGCATACCATATCATCCATTATCATACATACATGTCAATATACTATTACTGACTGTAGCTTCTTTTATAATACATGTGAGATTATATAAAGTCTACTACAATTACATTCCCCATAATATATATTGTATACATCACTGTGTTGTTTCTATGTTTAGATTCATAACCGTACCAAATATGTATACCTGTCGATCAATAGGAAATAGTAGTGGAGTCAGGAATACTATCCCTCAATAGCTCTCACTCTACTGTTGATGCTCTGTAGAGAGATGTAAAGAAAGGGGGTGAGCATACAACGTGCTCAGTAAGAAAATCAGGCAAGCAAGTAGATATTTACACTATCTACTCAAAATAATGCTATGCCTTGAAAACATCATTTCCTTTACTCACTTTAAAAGCATGTCTTTAAATATATATGTATATACTTGTATAGATTAAATCCCATGTATAGAAATCATGCTTTCTTTCTCAAATGTAGGCATGTAGTGCAAAACAATGCATCTTTATAATATCACAATGCCTTTAGATAAATCATGCCATGTATGTTTAAATCACAGTAAATATAGCTTTTAAATCATTCACAACACAAAATCGGAGTCCGACCCATTCCTCAGGTCTGTCCGCAATTAAATCAGTCAATCAGGTGATATATCATGTGAGACTCTATGGTGAAAATGTAAATAGTATCCTGGACTATGATCATATCCGACATGTGATCCTAAGCTACACGGAATCCTAGTGTGCGGGGCATCACTGCTGCAACGGGAGGGGGGTCAGTCCATCACAACCGCCAGCTATATCCTCCTCAAATCCACAACAACACACGGTACAGTATACTCCATGCCACATGCACGGTACAACGTACACCCGTGGACCCTACATCACAGTAGGGGTGCCTGCCATAGGTCTTAGCCCTCAAAACCATGGAATATCATACCACGTCTCTAAATCCTCATGCGAATCCTCTCACAGTGTGACACTCAGTCTACACAAGGAAATCAAGCATGGTTTTCAACATGTATTATATATCACATACAGTGTGCACCTTTGATCGCGACTCACAGTCGACACTCCGCTCAAACACTATTTCACATCACAAACTCAACTCTAGTGCGAGTAAACCTCTAGCAACTAGGTCAATGCATAGTTCATCTATTAAATCAAGTACGAGCAATAGCTCTAGTACCGTGCTATGCACAATATCATCAAATCAAGTACAAGCAATAGCTCTAGTATTATGTCATGTATAAATCTTGAAGAATCGAGTACGAGCAACGCTCCAACACTCTGTCAGGCATCTCATGAAAAACTCGAGTACGAGCTAATCGTTTCAGCACTCTCTCATGCATATATAATATAAAACTGAGTACGAGTAATAACTCCAGCACTCTATCATGCA
This sequence comes from Firmiana major, assembly GCA_033439115.1. Lineage (NCBI taxonomy): Eukaryota > Viridiplantae > Streptophyta > Magnoliopsida > Malvales > Malvaceae > Firmiana > Firmiana major. The sequence goes on from CM065909.1 coordinate 40,370,050, forward strand.
TGTCATGGAAATCTAGTGCGAATCACAATCAAGACCTAATATATGTGGAAAATATATGAAATCCAGTGCGAACTGTGCTCCAGCACGATTCATTCTCACATAATATGATAGATGGCTCTTTAAAGAGGGATGATTTACAAAATATCAAAATCAACATTATAAAGTGTGCTTAATTTACATCAACCTTAAAATGATTAGCCCATCTATTTATTCTTCTGCTAAACAGTAGTAAAACACTCAAAATGGTGGTTTCTATGCTTTTTACAACTTTTCACAAAAGTTGACTTTTTGACTAACTAGGGGCAAAATCGTAATTTACCACTATCAGGTCATAATAATTATTATTCACTTTCTCTAACCCTCAGAGTTTTTAAGTGAATGTAAAAGCAGATGAAAATACGTGCAGGTATCTTTAACTACTCACAAAAGTCCCTTACCTACAATCACTCGAGAAATTTCACTTTCTCTGCGCTGCTCGATTCAGCACTCCGATTTGCTCCTCCAATAATCTCTGGAGCTGCATATAACCATTTATCAGGTTAATTAGACTTTTCCTAATGTATTTCACATTAAATACAGTCTATTTCCCTTAATGGGCTTTAATAAACCTTAATGGGCCTAACTATGCCTTAAGCCCATTTTCCATTTTACTATTCATTTTTGTTGGGCCTATTGGGCTTGTAGGGCCCACCAACTCTTATTGGGCTTGTCCTAGACCCATTACATCACATTGGGCCTAAAATATTTGGGCTTGGTCCATTGGACCTCTCGGCCACATGCCATGGCCGAGAGCTATCCATGCCGTCGGTCACACCATGGCATGCCAGCCATGTCCCTTTCCTTAGCCAATTCACTTAGGCATTTTCACAAACACTTGGTTGGCAACATTCTTAAACATCACATAGTTCATTTAGGCATTTTATCAAACACCTTGATTGCCAACTTAATACATGTATTAATTAATCAATTTGATTAATTCTAATTACACCATAATCATTAACACATGTATATTAACCTATTTATGCTTTAAAATCATATGGGCATTCATCAATATTTCACTACTCACTCTCGGCCTAACCAAGATCATAGTGATTTCATAGGTTTCAATGCTGAAAACATATACCAATATACTTAAAATCATTCATACATTAACATATATGAAATTGAAAACTTGAAAATATATCAATAGTTGTGTTCACACTTGGCCGAAACTTTGGAGGCTCATGGTTTGCACTCTATGGCTCCTTGATAGCCAATTCCAACATATGTCACTCTCCTTTCAATTTGGAACAACTTTCATGAAGAATGCAAGTTTCGAATATGCCAATTCCTAGTGATTTTTAGTGAGAGAAAGCTAGGATAATTTGTTTCAATGGTTTCTTCTTCTAGCCGAAAATGGTGTGGTGAAGATGACAATGGTGTGGCTGATTTTATAAGCCATTTACTTAGCCATTAAGCCTTACTTTCCAGCCATTAAACTTGACTTCCTAAGCCTTAGTCATGAGTCACCTAATGAGTCACCTTATGAGTCATGTTTAGCTTTAACTATGGTTAGATATTTATCTCATGAGCTTTCCATTTGGGCTTCTCGGTTTGGGCTTTCTTAATGGGCTTTCGGGCTGAAATTTTTTTACTATATCTCGGGCCTTTAATTGTCTAAATATTTGGCCGATCAATTGGTCCAACAATTCGGTCTAAGGGACTCAAGAATTTCAATCTACGTTTAGTATACCTTAATGGGCTTTAAAATTTTCACCTTAGGCCCATTACGTTTTTAACCATTTAGATTTAATCTGGAATCCTTCTGAATAAATTTTTCTTACTTCCTAGAATGATTATCTTGTATTCTGACCAAGAATATTTTTTCCCAATTTTTTTCTCCATACTTAGGTTAATTTTTAACCATGATTAATCAACTATGATAAAAGTCCACTTTCTTAACTATAGTTGACTTTTTCCTTAATAATTGACCAAGTTGACTTTTTTTCAAAATTTCGAAAGTGTCATATCTTATGTCTTACACTCTCGTCTTTATGTTTCAACCATTTCCGGTGGATAATTACACCCGAAACACCTTAAATACCTTATCTCGCCAAAAAGGTCCAATTTACCCTTTTTAGCTTTTACTCTCGTTTTTTGTGTTCGGCACTAAATCAAGCTGACTTTCCTTCATGAGCTCTCTATACTTTCTCATTTTAAGTTCTTATTTTTAGTCAGAATGATTCAGATCCACTCGGTTTAGCCTGTGACTCTTATAGCTCACATTAAGCTTTTTATGTAGCTTTTGCATGTTAAATCATTTGACTAACACTTTAAATCTAGTAGATACTCTTCTTATGATTCAACTATAATAATAGAGTGTTCATACACATAGGAATCATAAGGAACAAGCTACATAAAATTCGGGTCTGACAAGCTGAGGGTGACTGGAGGTTTCCTTTTTCGTATCCGCTGCATCCCATCATGAAAGGTATACACACTTGTATAATTTTGTATCTAAATTTACCATAACACAGTAGCATTTTGAATGTAACTATTGGTGATGTACAGTAATGTAAACACATGTAAACAACAACTCTGATTTATTTATACAAGTGTTTACTTCTAAATTTTAATGCAAATCAAATTATTATGGTTAGATGAGAAAGACATTGACACACAGCCCAACTGTTGAGAATGTAGCTGATCACGATCAATGTAAGGTAAGAACAAATAATAAATAATATATGAAAAATGAAAAATTTGTGACGATTTTTGGTAAGATGAGGGTCGTGACAACACTATTGAGATGTTGGCATGTGGATTTATAGACGTGGTATTAATTATCCATTGAGATAGGGTCCACGGGTGTACGTTGTACCATGTATATGTCACGGAGTACGCTGTATCGTGTGTTGTTGTGATGTGTATGAGGAGTTGAGGAGTTGATAGCTGGCGGTTGTGATGGATTGACCCCCCTCCTGTTGCAACAGTGATTTCCACGCACGTCGAGTATTGTGTAGCATGGGATCACCATTATAGGATATGACTATAGTCCAGGATATTATTGAATTTAGCCACCAAGTCTCACATGATATATCACTTGATTGATTTTATGATACAGATAGACTTGAGAATGGGTCGAATTCTGATTGTTGTGTTGTGAATGATTTAAATGCCATATTTACTGTGATTTGAATATAAATGGCATGATTTATCTAAAGGCATTGTGAAATTATAAATATGCATTATTTTGCACGAAATGCCTACATTTGAGAACTTAACATGATTTTTGTACATGGGATTTAATCTGTACAAGTATATATATGTTTTAAATACATGCTTTTAACGCGAGTTAAGAAAATAATATTTTCAAGGCATAGCATTATTTTGGGTAGATAGTGTAGATGTCTACTTGCTTGCCTGATTTCCTTATTGAGCTATGAGCTCACCCCTTTCATTTTCCACCTCTCTACAAAGTAATCGCAGTAGAGTGAGTACGGCTGAGTGTTAGCAATTCTATTGTCTGCAACAATTTCCTATCGAGCGAAAGGTATACACACTTTGTACGTTTTTGTATCTAAACATATAAACAGCACAGTGATGTAAACGATGTAAATTATGGGGGATGTATTTGTATTAAATTTTATATGAGTTTACTTTTGATACAAAAGAAATTACAGTCAGTAGATAGTAAATTGACATGTGTGTATGATAATAAATGAATGGTATGGTAAGAGAGGATACTAAAATCGAATCACAGCCCAACTGTTGATAAGGAGAAAGGTAAGTAAAAAGTTAAAAATTTATAGTGGTATTGGTTATGTCACTGACGGTTGTGACAGAGTGGTATCAGAGCAAAGTTGGTCCGATGTGAGTCGGTGTTAGTAATTAGGAAAGTGTATATCCCCATATTACTGTGTTGTGTTTAGATACAATTGTGTATACAAGATAGGAAACAGACTAATTAATGGCTATGAATGCAGGAATCGAGCCTTTATGGTGAATACCCACAGTGGTAGAGGGACTAGAGGTAGGGCTCGAGGCCGTAACAGTAGGCCTGAGAGCCGAGATGATTTTGAGTCCTTACTTGCTCATAAGACTCCAGGTCGTATTGAGGTACTAGAAAGTACTGAGGTACGCTTCACGAGGTTAGAGCATAGCCTAGAGATGATAGTAGAGAGATTGGCACAGACTATGCCAAGTAGACAAGGACAGGATGCAGGGATTGTGACTGGACAGGCAGCTACACCTGACACACCTGCACAGCCTACACATATTCCACAGCCTACGGATACTCCTACACCCCACCATTTCAGGATACTGCTTCTCCTATTACTCCACGATAGAGCAGTAGTGGTTTGGGGTACGAATGTGAGCTGGATCGGTTACGACAGTTCCAGAAGTTTAGATCTCCATCTTTTGTGGGGTCAAGGACCCATTTGATGCTGAAAGTGGATCAGAGAGGTGGAGAAGCTATATGGGTTCTTCGAGTGTAAAACTTCGGAGATGGTCATGTTTGCTGTGTTCCTACTGAAGGGATCGACAAAGCATTATTGGAAGTTAACCAGACCCATATTGAGAGCTCCACATACATATATCAGTTGGGAGATATTTCTGGATGCCTTTAGGAGGTAGTTTGTTTCAGATACGATGCAGCAGAGATGCAGGCTGAGTTTTTGGGGTATGACCTCGACACCATGTATATGGAGACAAGGAAGGTTACAGATTTGTTGATGGACTGAGACCGGTCCTACGATCCAGATTGGTCCCATTGGATATAGCCACATATGAGGAGGCAGTACATAAGGCGAAACTGTATGAGCAGGAGTATAAGAGGAATGCCTTCGAGTTCGGGAAGTTTGGTCAAAGTCGAGATAGAGAGAGGAAGAAGTCGACTAGAGATAAAGGGTTTAGTTATCGAGGAGGGAGGAGACTCTTCGGTAAGAGACCACGAATTGAGGAGGTGCGAGAGAGACCTGCTAGACCTCCTGCATATCCGACCATAGCTCCAGCAAAGGGTATTATCATTAGAGGATAGAGGCCTAGTACTGAGCAGTGCAATAGATGCAGTAGATATCATGGCGGTAGACCTTGTCCGATGACTCCTATTATATATTTTCGATGTGGGAAACCAGGGCATATTGCTAGAGCTTGCCTGGAGATGGTTGAGACTGCCCCACAGAAGGGCATGGAACTAGAGAGAGCTCCAGTTGATACTTCTGCTTCGAGGAGGAGAGCGACAGTAGAGGAGAAGGGGAAGCAGGTGATTGGTCGAGAGGCGTACATGCTTTGGAACTGGGCACAACTGATGCTTCATCGAATGTGATTCGAGGTAACATCCTGATTTATGATATTAAAGCATTTGTTTTATTTGATCCTGGTGCCACATATTCATTTGTATCGCCTTCATTTGCATGTAAGTTAGTAAGACATGTAGAGCATACACCTTTAAGTATGACAATGTTGATTAGCACGCCTATGAATAACAGTCAACTAGTAGAGTATGTATTTAATGATTGCAAGTTAAACGTAGGGGAAAAGGATATGACAACCAATCTAATATTGCTAAGTATAAGCGATTTTGATGTGATTTTAGGAATGGATTGGTTATCTGCAAATAGCGCTATGTTAGATTGTTATGCTAAGACAATTATGTTTCCTAACCCTGAAAAATATATTGTAAAGTTTGCTGAAAAGAAATGAAAACAACAGTTCCTATTAAAATAAAAAATATGTTATACTGACTGAGAAAAATCAAAATGTTAAAGGTCTTATTGTGAACATGGTTGATACAGATAAGGCACATCCGGAGTTGGCAGATATTCCTGTGGTTAGTGAGTTCTCAAATGTCTTTCTAGATGAACTACCAGGGTTGCTACCAGACAGAGAGATGGAGTTCTATATAGATTTGGTGCCTGGTACTGAGCTTATATTGAAATCACTGTACCCCATGGCCTTAGTTGAGCTGGAGGAGCTCAAGTGACAGTTGCAGGAGCTGTTGGATAAGAGGTTCATCAGATCGAGTGTTTCACTTTGGGGAGCATTGGTTTTGTTTGTGAAAAAGAAGGATAGAAGTTTCTGATCGTGTATGAACTACAGATTGTTGAATAAGGCTACCATCAAGAATATGTATCCCCTTCCACGCATCGACGACTTGTTGGATCAGCTTCGAGGAGCACAGGTCTTTTCCAAGATTGATTTGAGGTCTGGGTATCATCAATTGAGAGTTCGAAGTGGAGATGTACCCAAGGTAGTGTTTCGAACCCGATATGGCCGTTATGAGCTCTTGGTTATGCCATTCGGATTGACGAATACTCCCACAGCTTTTATTGCTTTGATGAACGATGTGTCCAAGCCATACTTGGATCAGTTTATTATCATCTTTATCGATGACATTTTAATGTATTTGAAGTCTCAGGAGGAGCATGAGCAGCACCTGAGGATCGCATTAGAGACTCTCAGAGAGAAGGAGTTCTGCTCTAAACTAAGTAAGTGTGACTTCTGGTTGACAGAGATCTCATTTTTAGGACACGTTGTGTCGAGGGATGTTTTATCAGTAGATCCATCTAAGATAGAGACTATAGTTTAGTGGGAACAACCGAGGATAGTTACCGAGAGCAGAAGTTTCTTGGGTTTAGTAGGATATTATCGAAGATTTGTTGAGAGATTTTTGAAGTTACCTACTTCGTTGACACGTCTCACTCAGAAGAATGTTGCATACGTATGAGACGAGGATTATGAGAAGAGTTTTCAAGAGCTGAAGCATCGATTGACTATCGCTCTGATTCTCACTATCCCTACCAGCTCTGGAGGATTTGCAGTGTATGCTGATGCTTTGCATCAGGGACTGGGCTGTGTATTAATGCAATATGAGAGGTAGTTGCTTATGGATCCAGACAGCTGAAGGACCATGAGAAGAACTATCCAACCCACAATTTAGAGTTAGCGACAGTAGTGTTTGTGTTGAAGGAAACATTAGCCACTACTTGCATGGTGAGAAGTTTCAGATATTCACCGACCACAAGAGTCTCAAGTATCTGTTCTCGCAGAAAGAGTTGAACATGAGATAGAGAAGATGGCTAGAGCTTTTGGAGGACTATGATTATGAGATACTTTATCATCCAGGTAAGGCTAATGTTGTAGTTGATGCTTTGAGTAGGAAGAGCCTAGAGATGGTATCGTATATGATGGTCAGGGAACACGAGCTATTGGAGTAGTTTGCTAGGCTTAGTTTAGGTGTTATGCCTTCTAACATGGATACAGACTATGTGATAGCTAGTCTACGCTTGGATCCAGATCTATCTGACAGGTTCAAACAGACTCAACAGATTGATCCGTATTGCGTTGAGATGACTAGTCAGATACAAAAGGGCAAATGATTGATTTTGAGTTGAGTTTTGATGGACTACTAAGATTTAGAGGTAGACTGTGCGTTCCCGAAGACCCAGAGCTCAAGAGATTGATATTGACGAAAGCTCATTCATTGAGGTACACGTTACATCAAGGGAGTAACAAGATGTATCAGAACCTCTGAAAGGTGTACTAGTGGTCGGGTATGAAGAAAGACGTGGCAGAGTTTGTGGTGAGATGTCTCGTATGTCAGCATGTGAAGGTAGAGTATCAAAAGCCTGTAGGGTTATTGCAGCCTCTACTTATACCGACATGGAAATTAGAGCATATCACCATGGATTTTGTGATGGGTTTATCGAGGACTCGGAGGAATCACGATGCTATATGGGTGATCATTGACAGACTGACGAAGTCAGCCCAAGCTATGAGAGCTACCGATACTCTGATTTCATTGGCAGAGCTGTATGTACGTGAGGTAGTGAGGTTGCATTGTGTTCCAGTGAGCATTGTCTCTGATAGGGATTCCCGCTTCACTTCTTACTTTTGAGAACATTTTCAGGAAGCCATAGGAATTCAGTTGAGTTTGAGCACCACTTTCTATCCTCAGACAGATGGTCAGTTAGAGAGGATAATACAGACTTTGGGGGACATGTTGAGAGCGTGTGTGCTGGATTTTAGAGGCTCCTGGGATGATCACTTGCCACTAGTCGAATTCACCTACAATAATAGTTATCATTCGAGTATCGGGATGGCATCATATGAGGCCTTATATGGCCATAGATGTCGTTCCCCTATCGAATGGGAAGAAGTGGGTGACCGAAAGATTTTTGCTCTTGATTTGTTACACATGTCACACCCCGACTCTGGGTGCCCTTCATGCATACATATACCACTTACGGTTGGGCTGTGAGCCGATGTAATTACTAATTCCATACATTTATAAAGGAATAATTGAAACTTAAATGCACACACTCCCAAGCTATGTGTGTAGAAATACAAAATCGATTGTATAATTCTAATATCTTTACATAACATCCCTATACAAATTTTTTTTGTATGATTGTGCAATAAATAGATACAAAAATGCTTTTTTATATACAATTCTTATACCTTAACAACCGGTGCAAGTTGACCGACACTAAACGGATCTGGAGACCACCGCACCTTTCTACTTCTCAATATCTGGAGGGAGAAAATAGTGGGGTGAGCAAACCATAGCTCAGTAAGGAAAAGGATGCTAACAGGTAGATACTGTGCTATCTACGTAGCCCATGCATGATTCAACAATCATCCTTCGTTATAGATGAAAACATCAATGGAAAAATACATTAATACATTCTTCTCTCTTAGGCCTTTTCATAAAAACCAATGCTCAGTATTTCCATTTAGAAACATGTCATAAAACAGTGCTATCACAACACAAGCATTTAAATCAAGATATTTATCAAATCATATGATTTCTTTTCATCAAATTTCTCTCATCTCTGAGACAAGTAGGAATTTTAGGCAAACAAATATCCACGACGTATGGCCATAGTCAGTGATCCCAGGCCTGACTGATCAGGTGTGCTCAGGGCATCACTTGCCTGAAGGGGGATGGGTTAGTCCTACCCTTCAGCTAATCTCAATCATCATCATTATCTTCCTCATCATATCACATATACTCACGGTACACGTACTCCATGTGTCATCTACGTGATACTCATACCCCCGTGCACACAGCACGATACATAGTATTCCCTGGACAAGTACATGGTACAGCATACGCTCGTGGACCCAGTCCATCCACACTACAATGACAGACTCATCATCCTAACCCATGTCTCATATACTAGGCGAGAAAAATCAGCGTGACACACAGTCTCCGCAAGGCTCCAACATGGTATCTCTCAGTGCGAGCAACTGCTTCTAGCACCGTATCATCTCAAAAATCATCGTGCGAGCTACGCTCCTACATATTATCATCATCATAAAACCACGTGCGAGCTACACTCCAGCACGATTATCAAATCATGAAAACATATGCGAGTAAAATCTCCAGCATAGTCAAAATCATCAAAAACATGGGTGAGCTAAGGCTCCAACACCTTTTCATTTTTCAAATCGGATATATAACTATTTTCTCTAAAATGGAAAAAGTCAAATCTTATTTATTGACGTTGCATGTCGATCCATGCAAAACATGTAGAACTAGCCAACCTATCCTTCATCATCTCTCAGTCACAATAATAACATACCGTTGTAAGAACATTAAAAACATGCATGTCATGCTGTTTTCCTTACTGCATCCCATTTTCACAATTTATACCATAATTCTTTTCATACTTTCATATCACTTTATGGCTCAATGGCTAAACATAATATCACTAGCGTCATAACTATTACAATCGCTGCAAAATACGTACAAATATCTCTATCGTTAACATACAATCCCCTACCTCGAATCGCACTTGTATCTCCTTCGTTCAGTTTGCTCCCTTTGCGATTCGGGTTAATCATGTTCCAACGTTTTTCAATCTACATGTGTAAATCAGTAAGTTATTTTCCCTTTCTTTTCCTAAACATTCACATTGTTATTTACTTATCTATTCATATCCCTCAAGCCTTTTATCATATTTCACCTTGATATTTCTTTGTATATCATCTAAAATCATTCACTCAACACAATCAATATCATAGTATTCAAAGATCATCACAATAGCAAACTCAATCTATTATTTTCTAGATATATTTTAGATTAAGTGAGTTCTACGCATCTTAGCCATATTCTACTAACACAATATGTATCCATCAACTCCTAAAATCACTTAAAACATCATGCTCGGAGTTGAGGGTCTTGAAGACATACCAAGCTTGCTTATTTCTCTAGACTAGACTTGTGGGATGCTTAACTCTTTTCCTTGAGCAATCAAATTTTAGATTTTTGGATATATTATTCTCCTCATTACAAGGAATAATTTTGCCTCTTTAAACTTCCTCCAAATCTGTTGGGAATGTAGTGTTTTCTAGAGTGAGAAAGTTTAGGTTTTATGTGAAAATGGTGAGTGTTGGAGTGTTTAGGAAAGAAGTAAATGTGTTCCAGTTCCAAGAGCTGTGTTTCTTATATAGATAAAGCCTAGAAGATTGATCGGGTACTTGGTGGAGATCGATCTGCTAGTGGTTCAACTACTCTAACGACTCCGATTTCCCGCTACAAGATCGATCTAGTGTAAAGGAAGATCGATCTGTTTCAACCCGAGACATTTGGAGATCAATCTGTTCCTTGAGAGAGATCGATTTCTTCCAGACAGAGGCTTAAGGAGATTGATCTGCCTTGTTATGGGATTGATCTGCCCTATTCTAATTAAACTGATACTTGACATTTCGTGAGAGGGGATGATCTCTCATTCATGGGAGATCGATTTGCTCTTCCCCTGCATCCCCATTACTGCAATTTTTTACAGACTCCTAATGTGTAACTCATCCTTATTTGCCTAATACCCCATTTTACATTCCGTACACAACTAACGTATAATAGTATCCATTCCATATAATTTATAGGCAATAAAATTTATGCACACAACTTGAAATCATGGATTGTACATTAAATTTCACAATCCCTACATCCTTTATTATCTATACACCTGTAACAATGTGCATATACATCATAGCTTCATAAGAAACACGTGTAAAACTACAGGCATTACAACACAATCCTTTGAGGATGTCCGTTTAATTACAAAGAGACTAAGGACAGCTCAGAGTTGACAGAAGAGTTACGTTGGTAGGAGATGGAGTCCTCTAGAGTTCACGATTGGTGAGTCAGTATTTTTTGAAGGTTTCACCTTCCAACGGTATAGTGAGATTTAGAAAGAGAGGGAAGATAAGTCCTCGCTACATTAGACCCTTTGAGATACTTGATCGACGAGAGATAAGGCCTATAGATTGGCATTGCCACCGAACTTATCAGGTGTACATAACGTCTTCCACATTTCGATGCTTCGAAAGTATCACTTGGATCTGGCACATGTGATTAGTTATGAGCCGTTAGAGCTTAGAGAGGACGTGTCATATGTTGAGAGACCAATTCAGATACTAGATAGGAAGGAGAAAGTCTTGAGATCGAAGACTATTGGATTAGTGAAGGTTCTCTGGCAACAACACACTTCAGAGGAGGTTACTTGGGAGCTAGAGAGTCTGATGCGAGAGAGGTACCCCCAGCTGTTTGATAACTGACTTGGTTCTAATTTGGAGGACCAAATTTTTTTAGTTGGGGAGGATTGTAAGATTCATATTTTTATGTAGCTTTTTCCTTATGATTTCTATGTGTACGAACACTTTATTTCGTTAGTTGAATCATAAGAAGAGTATTTACTTGAACAAAAGTGTAAGTAAAAGGATTTAACACTTATAAGCTACATAAAAGTCAAATAAGGGCTATAAGAGCCACAGGCTAAACCGAGTGGATCTAGATCATTCTGATTGAAAAGAAGAAGTTAAAAGAAGAAAATATAGGGAGCTCATGAAGGAAAGTCGATTTGATTTGGTCCCGAACACAAAAAATAAGAGAAAAAAAAAGCCAAAAAGGGCTAAACGAGTCCGAAATGATCCGTTTAAGGTATTTTAGGCATATTCACCTGCTGAAAACGGCCAAAACGTAAAGACGAGAGTGTAAACCATAAGATGTGACACTTTTAGATATTTGAGAAAAAGTCAAATGTGGTCAATGGTCAAGAAAAGTCAAAGATAGTTAAGAAAAGTGGACTTTGACCATAGTTGACTAACCATGGTTAAAAATTAACCTAAGTATGGAGAAAAAATTGGGGAAAATTTTTTTGATCCAAATACAAGATAATCATCCCTAAAAGTAGGAAAAATTTATTTAATCAAAATCCGGATTAAATTTGACAAGTAAAAACGAAATGGGTCAAAGTGGAAATTTTAAAGCCCATTAAGGTATAACAAGTGTGGGCTGAATTTCTTAGGTCCATTAGATCAAATTGTTGGACCGATTTGTGGGTCCAATATTTAGACAATTGAAGGTCCAATAGGTAGTAAAAATTTCAGCCCGAAAGCCCATTAGGAAGGCCCAAATCGAGAGGCCCAAAAGCTAGGCCTAATTGGTAAATTTCAGGCCCATTAGTAAATGGTAACAAAAGCCAAATTGGTAACTATCACCTAACTCAATTCAATTCAAACTTGTTGGATGAAATTCAAGCCTTAATAACTAAGTAATTGAGTTATAAAATCATCCAATGTATCATCTTCTTTAACCCATCATTCTCGACTACACAAAGAAACACCATAACCAAATAGTTTTCAAGCTTTCTCTGACTAGAAATCACTAGGATAAAGGCATATTTGGAACTTGCAATTTTCATGAAAGTTGTTCCAAATTGAGAGAGGATTAACATATGTTAGAATTGGCTACCAAGGAGCCAAAGTGAACAAACCGAGAAGCTTCAAAGTTTTGGCCAACTGTGAAAGTGCAAGCTAGGTATAATTTCAAGCTTTCAAATTCATATATGTTAATGTATGAATTATTCTAAGTTGATTGGTATATTTTTTCAGCATTGAAACGCATGAAATCACCATGAACATGGATTGCCCTAGAGTAGGTGATTATAAATTAATGATTACCCAATGGATTTTAAGGCATGAATGAGTTGGTATTCATGTGTTTATGATTATGGTATAGTTAGTTTTAATCAATTTGATCAATTGGTGGATAAATTAATGTTGGCAATCAAGGTGTTTGATAAAATGCCTAAATGAACTAAGTTAAGCATAAGACCATTGCCAACCAAGTGTTTATGAGAATGCCTAAGTGAATGGCTAGCAATCTGCATGATGGTGACATGGTGCTCGGCACAGCATGACGTGATGGCTCTCGACCACATGCCATGGCCGAGAGGTCCAATAGGCCAAGCCCAATTGGTTTTGACCCAAAGAGGTGTTATGGGCATCGGACAAGCCCAATAAGAGTTGGTGGGCCCCACAAGCCGAATAGGCCCAACGAAAATGAAGAGTAAAATAGAAATGGGCTTAAGGTAGTGTTAGGCCCATTAAGGTTTATCAAGGCCCATTAAGTGAAATAGACTGTATTAAATATGAAATATAGTAAGAAAAGTAAAATTAACCTGATGAATGGTTATATACAACTCCAGAGATTATTGGAGGAGCTAATCGGACTACTGGATCGAGTAGCGTTGAGAAAGTAAAATTTCTCGAGTGATTTCAGGTAAGGGACTCTTGCGAGTAGTTAGAGATACTTACACATATTTTTGTTTTCTTTTGCATTCACTTAAAAATTTTGAGGGTCAGAGAAAGTGAATAATAATTATAACGACCCGATAGTGGCAAATTATGATTTTACCCCTAGTTAGGAAAAAAGTCAACTTTTGGGAAAAGTTGGAAAAAGCATGGAAACCACAATTTTGAGTGTTTTTACTATTGTTTAGCAGAAGAATAGGTAGATAGGCTAATGTTTTCATGGTTGATGAGAAATAACACAATTGATAGTGCTGATTTTTATGTTTTGAAAATCATCCCTTTTAAAGAGCCATCTATCAAATGATGTGATAATAAGTCATGCTAGAGCACAACTCATACTTGATTTCATATGTTTTCCACTTATATTAGTGTTAAAGTATGATTGGCACTAGATTTTCATGACATGCATGATAGAGTGCTGTAGCATTGCTCGTACTCAGTTTTATATGATTTATGCATGATAGAGTACTAGAGTAATTGCTCGTACTCGATTTGATGAGTTTTATGCATAACATGGTACTGGAGCTATTGTTCGTACTTGATTTGAAACATGAACTATGCATGACCTAGTGTTGTAGATTTACTCGCACTAGTGTTCGATATTTTGTGAGTCACACTTAAAGGCGTGCACTATAATTTTACTGTGATATATAAGACATGTTAAAAATTTTGACGATTTCCTCGTGTAGGTTGAGTGTCACACTGTTGAGATGTTCGCATGTGGATTTACAGACGTGGTATTGATTATCCATTGATATAGAGTCCACGGATGTACGTTGTACCGTGTATATATCACGGAGTATGTTGTACTGTGTGTTGTTGTGATGTGTATGAGGAGTTGATAGCTGGCGGTTGTGACTGACCCCCCTTTCGTTGCAGCAGTGATTTCCCCGCACACCGAGTACTGTGTAGCCTGGGATCACCATTATAGGATATTGCCATAGTCCATGATATTATTACATTTAGCCACCGAGTCTCACATGATATATCACTTGATTGATTTTATGATATGGATAGACCTGAGAATGGGTCAAAATCCGATTGTTGTATTGTGAATGATTTAAATGCCATATTTATTGTGATTTGAATATAAATGGCATGATTTATCTAAAGGCATTGTGAAATTATAAAGATGCATTATTTTACATGAAATGCCTACATTTGAGAACTCATCATGATTTCTGTACATGGGATTTAATCTATACAAGTATATATATATGTTTTAAATACATACTTTTAACGTGAGTTAAGGAAATAATATTTTCAAGGCATAACATTATTTTGAGTAGAAAATGTAGATGCCTACTTACTTGCCTGATTTCCTTACTGAGTTGTGAGCTCACCCCTTTCATTTTCTACCTCTTTACAGAGCAACCGCAGTAGAGCGAGTATAACCGAGGGTTAGCAATTCTGTTGTTTGCTGCCATTTCCTATCGAGCGAAAGGTATACACACTTCGTACATTTTTGTATCTAAACATATTAACAATACAATGATGTAAACAATGTAAATTATGGTGGATGTATTTGTATTAAATTTTATATGAGTTTACTTTTGATACAAAAGAAATTACAGTCAGTAGATAGTATATTGACATGTGTGTATGATAATAAATGAATGGTATGGTAAGAAAGGATACTAATATCGAATCACAACCCAACTATTGATAAGGAGAAAGGTAAGTAAAAAGTGAAAAATTTGTAGTGGTTTTGGTTAAGTCACGGACAGTTGTGACAGAATCTTACCAAGCTTGATTTTTCCTCTTTTTGCCAATTTGGGGAAAATCCACTTTGCTCATTCAATCCTTGATTTCAGCTTCTAGTTTCAAACTATGTTGTTCTCCTCTTCACTAGGAGCAACTTTGCTAAAATGAATCTCACTCAAAATTGATTGAAAGGTGATGATTTTTTGAGTAGAAGGTTAGGTTTCACTTTACTTAAATGAAAGTTTAGTTGTTTCTCGAGGAAATGAAGGTACAGAAGTCGAGTATATATAAAATTGCCCTTGGAGATCGATCTCTTAACTATGAGAGATCGATCTGCCCTGTGTTTATCTCTTCAAGATTTGATTTTTAGGTAAGGGGATTGATCTGCTCTTTTGTATGAGATCGATCTGCTCTTTAGTATGAGATCGATATGCTTCATAGAATTATATATAGATTGATCCGACCTTTGAGAAGAGATCGATCTATGTTATCCAGAACCCTTTAGAGATCGATTTGCCTCAGCCAGAACTTATCCAAGATTGATTTGCTTTGAATGAGGGATCGATCTGCCTCTTGCAGAGAGCTTGGCATTGCATTTTCAAGCCACAAGATCGATCTCCCTTTGCTAATGAGATCGATTTGCTCCTCTTTTGCAGCATTCCTGCTATAATTTTCCCAGAAATTCAAGGTTAACTTCATATCCAATTTGTTTCTCTGCCCGTTTTACATGCCATACACATTTGGAACTTAAAAACATTCGTTCCTTATAATTTATATCAAATGTAACTTGTTCGTACATCACGAAATCATAAAGGATACACACGGATTTACGAGCTTTACATTGATGTTATATGCATGATTTGGAGATGGTTTTATGAAATCAATATGTTGGAATAGATGATGATTTAAAGTAGGCATAAGAGGTGTATGGTGAAATGCCCTAGTGAAGGAAAGTGATGAACTTAAGGCAAGCACACCAAGTGTTTACTGAAATAACCATGAGAGCTAGGCAATCGTAGTGTTGACCATGGCTAGGCATGGCGCACCGTGCGTGACCGAATGGTCAAGTGGACTAAGCGTTGAGTATACAGCTCAATAAGGCATTGTGGGCCTAAGGCTGGCCCAATATGAATCAGTAGGCTTGATGGGCCTAATAGATTCTCGAGAAATGAATAGTATAATTGAAATGGACTTATGAGAAAGTAAATGGGCCCAATAAGTTAAATCGATTATAGTGAAAGTGAAATACAGATAAATAAACTATATTTAATATGATAAAATAAATTTGTGCAGCTCCGAAGATTATATTGGGAGCAAAACAAACTACATGATCAAGCAGCTCTGAGGAAGTGGAACTACTCGACGTGATTCCAGGTAAGGGAATTTTGTGAGTATTTAGAGGTAGCTGCACGTATTTTGAGGGTGTTTACATGGCATTAAATTTGCTTGGTTACCTAGAAAAGAAATAATAATTTTTATGGAACAATTCGGATATAGGTGAAAGAGACTATTTTGCCACTGGGAGTAAATTTTAGAAAAGGGTAGTAAGGCTAATAAATTGCATGGACAATGTGTTTTGATATTTTTATGAAATATATTGCTTCGATTTAAGCAAATTTACGGATAGGCTGGCTATTTATTTCATAATTTCATGAAATAGCACAAGTCAGGTACTAACTTTGATTTTGAGTAGGTTTTGTTGAAATAGAGCCGCCTATCAGATTTATATGAGTTTAATCATGCTGGAGCTTTACTCGCACTGGATTTTGATATTTTAACATGCATGAAATTTGCTGAAGCCTAGCTTGCACCATATTTGGAGTTGAGATGCATGCAAGCCGTACTTGAGCTTTTGCTCGTACGTGGGTTTTCATTTAATTTCTTATACACATAACCGTACTGGAGCTTTGTTCGTACATGATTTTACCATTATTGATTTTGCATAAATCCATACTGGAACGTTGCTCGTATGAGGATTTTTACTGATTATACATGAAATCGTGCTAGAGCCTTGCTTGCACTGGACTTTTCACACTGTGATATGTAATGAGTCATTCTGGATGCCTCGTGTAGACTGTGTGTCACATGGATGAGATGCTCGCAAGAGCTGTGCTATACGCCTTCTGTAGACTATTAGTCATACGGATGAGATGCTCGCACGTACACTTGAGACTGAGTCGGTTATACATGGTTTGGGGTAGATATGACTTACGGCAGGCACCCCCGACCGTGATATGGATCTATGGAGTATATTGTACCGTGTATATCACATGGAGTACGTTGTACCATGTGGTGATGATGTTGAGTTGTAGTCTGACTGGTAGTATTTGACCCACCTCTAGTTATAGCGTGATGCCCCGCACACCGGGATCCATGTGGTCTGGGATGATAGTGACATAGTTGGCCAATAGAGTCCTCGATTGTATATAGTGACCACCTGTCTCACATGATATCACATGGTTTTTATATGTAGTAAACATGATTTGTGTTGTCTAAGGTAGACCCGAGGGAGGGGTCGAACGTTGTGGGATAATTTTAAAGGATGATATATTTATACACATGCGGTATAGTTTTATCTATTTCCTCATGTTTAAAACGAAATGTGGATTTAATGATGTGTTGATGAGTTTTACTAAGTTTTGATAATGTGTTAAACCTTGAGGGGTTATTTTATGATGAGTTTTCAATGTGTTGAGCATGAGACGTTGACATGATGATTTTCCATGTTTTATAAGACCCATAACTTAACATGTAGCCTTTATGATTTTGGAATGTATAGACAAGTCACAAATGATATAAATTATGAGGAATGAATGTTATAAAGTTGTAAATGTGGATGGAATGAAAAATGAATGGTTAAGTAAATCAAATACCAATGTAACAGTGAATTTGGATGGAAAAATGCTGTAGAATTGCTTCAGGAAGGGAGCAGATCGATCTCATTAGGCCTGAAAGGTCAATTTCGAAGAGAAAAATGCAGGACAAATCGATCTCATGTGAATAATAGATCGATCTCATAGAGACAATTCTATAAATATTAGACTTCTACAACTTTTGTTTCACGTGAAATCCTATTCCATTCAAGAACAAAAACAAAACCTAACATTTCAACCCTAGAAAACTTTAGTTTGCAACCAGTTTTGTGTGAGTTATAGTTGAACAAAGTTCTTCTTGGTATAGAGGAGATCAACATACTTCGAAACAAGGATTTGAATCAAAGGGTTGAAAAGCAAGATGGATTTTTTCCAATTTTGGTGGAAAAAGAGGAAATCTCAGCTAGGTAAGATTTAATGCACCAAGTTGATATTTGTTAAACTAGGTGTATTGATGAACTTTTTGGTATATGTATGAATTGTTTAAAATGAACGGATCTTGAAAAATGAGCATGACCTAACTATTGGTGTGAAAGTGAGAAAATGATGAGGAAATTGTGTTGGCATGGATTTAACGGTGGAATATGCATTTATGGAACATTATAAAGTTGTTGTATGAAATGCATAAATTGGAAATAAGGAGGAATGAATATAGCTATATGGAAAATATTGTATAATACCATAATGGGTGAAAATCATGAAATTGATGTATTGAGTTGAGATTATGCAAGTAAAACGAGTATAATACGATATACTAACGTAAATACGTATAACAGCTTCGAAAAATCACATTGGGAACTGGTCGGACTGGGAGAGTAAGCAGCACCGAGGAAGAGAGGTCACTTGACATGATCCGAGGTAAGAAAATTTCGTGAGTATCTAGATGTAGCTACACGTATTTTAAATATTATTTTGATATTATATGCTATATGAATTCCCATGAATAGGCATGATGTTGTGATAGAAATCAGAGAGGATAAGTGTGTTTTATCCAAAAATAGGGTGAAAATACCTTAGAAGCCTGTTGTGACTCAGATTCATGATTTGCATGACAGAATGGCTAATGTTTTCATGTATATGCGAAAACATGCACATTTGAGTGCTTATTTGATTTGAATTGGGTGAATTGTGATTTGAATAGCCATCTATCAGGTTTTGTGTGAACACCATAATTGCTAGAGATTTTTCGTACTATATTTTGAGATATGCATCACATAGTACTTAAGAGTATTCTCGTACTAAGTTTTAAATGTGACTTATGCATGTTAGAGTACTGGGAGCATTGCTCGTACTCATTTTTTTATTGATGCATTATAGAGTATGGGGAACTATGCTCATACTCAGTTTTACATGATAGAGTACTGGGAGCTTAGCTCATACTCAGTTTTCACATAACACATATTATAGAGTATTGGGAGCTTTGCTCATACTCGTGTTTTACATGACATGGTGCTAGGAGCATTGCTCGCACTAGAGTTATATCATTATGATATGGTCATGTTGGGAGTTTACTCGCACGTACCGAATTTGAAAAAAGATTGAAACAACCGTGTTGGGAGCCTGTGCTGATTGTGTGTCACAGTGATATATATATATATGCTCACACGTGCAATAATTTGAGATATATCTAAGGTATGAGGACTAAGACTCATGGCGAGCATCCCACGTTGAGATAGGGTTCATGTAGTACTGTGTATATTGTATGTCACATGGAGTACGTTGTACTGTGAGTACTTGATGTACTATGATAGGACTGGTTAGTAGTGGGAACGGGATCCAGTGGGATTTGGTGTGCTCCAGGATCAGGTGCTTAGATTGAGAGCTGACGGTAGAGATTTGACCCACCTCCCGTTACAGTAATTGTGAGACCCCGCACACCGAGTACTGTGTAGCATGGGATCACGAAAAATGAGTTATGATCATACAATCGAAACATGTAGCCGCCTATCTCGATTTTCTTTTCTTGCAATGTGAACCAATATTTCTTGATTGAATTATCACATGATTTTATGATATGAACATATGAATTTGTGAGTTGTAAAAAGGGTAACCCGAGGGATGGGTAAGGCCCAGATTTCCATGTTTTGAAACATGATGAATGTCATATGATTTTGATTTAAATGAATGGCATGATAAATGTGATTTGTGTGAAATTACATGAGAAATGCAATGTTAGGCATAAAATGCTGAGAATGTTAAACCAGCATATTTACAGTTTTATAACTGATGTTTTGTATCTATATATAAATATATATATTTATATATATTGGATAAAAGCTTTAAGAGAGATGCATACGTTAGATACAGATAGGGTAAGGAATGATTTCGAGGCATAAGCATGGTATTTTGTAGATAGTGTGGTTATCTACTTGCTTGCCTAATTTCCTTACTAAGCTGTGAGCTCACACCTTTATTATTTCCCCTTTTTCAAAACATCCATAGTAGTTGGACACGGTTGAGGACTGATATTTCCCTGATTCGCTGCATATCCATCTTACGAGAGGTATACACACTCGAACATTTTGTACTGAACAATGTATAAGCACAGTTATGTAAATGATTGTATAGTCGGGGATGTATATGTATAAATAATTGTGTTAATGTATAATAGTTTACATTTTGGAAAAAAATATTAAATTCTATGTGTATTGTGAATGAATGTGAATGGGTGACTAATATCAAATCACAACCTAACTAAATTGTGTAGAGTGATGGCAAAAGAAGAGGTAAGTGAAGTGCGAAAATGTTTTGGTGATTTTGGTAGGTCACGTGTGGGAGAAGGGTGTGACAGAATGGTATCAGAGCAGTGTTGGTCTGATGTGAATCGATATTAGTAATTAGGAAAATATACATCTCCATAGTACTGTGCTTTGTTCTGTTACAATTGCGTATACGAGATGGAAGTCAAACTAATAAATGGTTATAAATGCAGGGATTTAGCCATTATGGTTAATAATCGTCATGGTAGATGGGCTAGAGATATGGCTCGAGGCCGTAGAGGTAGGCCAGAGACCCGAGATGAGACTATTAGTCCTACTGTGGTACCAAAGAGTACCGAGGCACGTTTCGAGAGACTAGAACGTTGCCTAGAGACCATAGTGGAGATACTGGCATAGACTATGCTAGGAGGACAGGGATAGGATGCAGAGACTATGCCTGGAGAGGCAGCTGCACCTGATACACCTACACCCCAACCAGTTCAGGAAACACCGTCTCATGTTGCTCCACGACAGTTCGGTAATGTTTTGGGGTATGGTTGTGATTTGGACAAACTCCGACAATTTTAGAAACTTTGACCTCCAACTTTTCGAGGGATTAAGGACTCAGTTTTGGCGAAGGAGTGGATAGGAGAGATAGAGAAGTTGTATGGATTCATTGAGTGTACGACTTCAGAGATGGTCATATTTTCTACGTTCCTACTGAAGGGGACAGCTGAGCATTGGTGGAAGTCCACTTGACCTATATTGAGAGCCCGACATATATAAATTAGTTGGGAGATATTTTTGGATGCCTTCAAGAGGCAGTTTGTTCCAGATACGGCTCAACGAAGGCTGCAGGCCAAATTTTTGAGGTTAAACTAGGGGAGTCATTCCGTAGATGAGCATGAAACCAGATTTTTATCCCTGGGAAGGTACGACCCGAACACCATAAGTAGCAAAACCAGGAAGGTCCGCAGATTTATCGATAGACTGAGACTAGTATTGCGGTTTAAATTAGTTCCATTCGACATTTCTACCTACGATGAGGCAGTGCGTAGGGCGCAACTCTATGAACAAGATTATGGGAATGTCTTAGAGTTCAAGACTGTCGAAAAAGGTAGAGACGGAGATAGAAAGAGGCCGATGAGTGATAGTGCTAGAGGTTTTGGATATCGAGGAGGGTGGAGACCTTCGGTAAGAGACCTTCGGTAAGAGACCAAGGATAGAGGAAGTACAGGAGAAGACTGTTAGATCTCCTGCATACCCAGCTATAGCTCAGCTAGAGGAGTAGTGATTGGAGGATAGAGGCCTACCACTGAGCAGTGCAGTCAATGTGAGAGATTCCATAGAGGTAGACTTTGTCTTGTTTCTAGTGGTTTGTGCTTCAGATGTGGGAAGCTAGGACACATGGCTAGAGTTTACTAAGAGGTTATAAAGATGGCCCCACAAAAGGGTAAGGAGCTTGAGAGAGCTCCAGCTGATATGTCTGCTCTGAGGAGGAGAGCGACAGCAGAGGAGAAGGGGAAGCAAGTCATTGGACGAGGGCGAGTACATACCTTAGACCAGAGGACAACTGATGTTTCGTCGGATGTGATTAGAGGTAACATCCTTATATATGATTTAAAAACACATGTATTGATTGATCCTGGTGCCACACATTCATTTGTTTCGCCTTCATTTGCATGTAAAATAGAAAAGCATATAGAGCGTACACCTTTGAGTAGGATGATGTTGATTAGTACGCCTATGGATAATAGTCAGCTAGTGGAGTATGTATTTAATGATTGTAAGCTAAGAGTATGGGAAAAGGACATGACAGCCAATCTAATACAGTTAAGCATGAGTGATTTCAATGTAATCCTAGGAATGGATTGGTTATCATCAAACCATGTTGTTTTATATTGTTACGCTAAGACAGTTACGTTTCCTAACCGTGAAAAATATCTTGTAAAGTTTACTAAAAAGAAACAAAAGTAGTAGTTATGGTTGTAATTTACAATGTACTATGCTGACTGAGGAATCAATATATTGAAGGTTTTATTGCATACGTGGTTGATACGGATAAGGTACATTCGAAGTTGGTGGATATTCCTATGGTTAGTAAATTTCTAGATGTCTTTCCAGATGAATTGCCAGGGTTGCCACCAGACAGAGAGATGGAGTTCTGTATAGACTTGGTGCCTGGTACTGAACCTATATCAAAATCACCGTATCGCATGACCTTAGTTGAGCTGGAAGAGCTCAAGAAAAAATTACAGGAGTTGTTGGACAAGGGTTTCATCAGACCAAGTGTTTCACTGTAGGGAGCACTGGTTTTGTTTGTAAAGAAGAATGATGGAAGCCTCCGATTGTGTATAGATTACAGATTGTTGAATAAGGTAACCATCAAGAATATATATCCCCTTCCATGCATTGATGATCTGTTGGATCAGCTCCGGGGAGCACAAGTCTTTTCTAAGATTGATCTGAGGTCTAGGTATCATCAACTGAGAGTAAGGAGTGGAGATGTGCCCTAGACAGCATTTCAAACCCGATATGGCCATTTATAAGTTTTTGGTTATGCCATTTGGATTGACAAATGCTCCTACAGCTTTCATGGCTTTGATAAACGATGTGTTCAAGCTATATTTAGATCAATTTGTTATCATCTTCATAGATGATATATTGGTATATTTGAAATCTAAGGAAGAGCATGAGAAGCACCTTAGGATTGTATTATAGACTTTACGAGAGCAGAAGCTGTATGCTAAACTCAATAAGTGTGATTTTTGGTTGTCACAGATCTCGTTTTTGGGACACGTTGTGTCAAAGGATGGTGTATCAGTAAATCCATCCAAGATTGAGGTTGTAGTCCAGTGGGAACAGTCTAGGACAGTCACCGAGATTAGGAGGTTCTTGGGTTTCGCAGGATATTATCGGAGATTTGTAGAAGGATTCTCGAAGTTAGCTACTCCGTTGACACATCTCACTCGAAAGGGTTAGCTTTTTTATGAGATGAGGATTGTGAGAAGAGTTTTCAGGAGTTGAAGAGTCGATTGACTACTACTCCGATTCTCACTATCCCTACCAGCTCATGAGGATTTTCAGTGTATACCGATGCATCACATCAGGGACTGGGTTGTGTATTGATGCAGGATGGGAGTGTAGTTGCTTATGGATCCAGACAGTTGAAGGACCATGAGAAGAACTATCTGACCCATAATTTGGAGTTAGTAGCAATAGTGTTTGCGTTGAAGGTATGGCGTCACTACTTGTATGGAGAGAAATTTCAGATATTTACCGACCACAAGAGCCTCAAGTATCTGTTCTCACAGAAAAAATTGAATATAAGAGAGAGAAGATGGCTAGAGCTTTTAAAGGACTATGATTGTGAGATACTTTATCATCTAGGTAAGGCTAATGTTGTAGCAGATGCTTTGAGCATAAAGAGCCTAGGGATGGCATCGTATATGATGGTCAGGGAACATGAGTTGCTAAAGCAGTTTGGTAGCCTAAGTTTGAGATTTGTGCCTTCTGACATGGATACGGACTGTGTGATTGCTAGTTTATGCTTGGAGAAGGATCTGATTGATAGGATCAGACAGGCTCAGCAGACTAATTCGTATATCATTGATGTGAGTAGTCAGATACAGAAGGGCATAGTGATTGATTTTGAGTTGAGTTCTGATGGACTTCTGAGGTTTAGAGGCAGATTGTATGTTCCCAAGGACCTAGAGCTCAGGAGACTGATATTGATGGAAGCTCATTCATTGGGGTACACGCTACATCTGGGGAGTAACAAGATGTATCGGATCTCCAGAAGGTGTACTGGTGGTCAGGTATGAAGAGAGATGTGGCAGATTTCATGGCGAGATGTCTCGTATGTTAGCAAGCGAAGGTAGAGCATAAGAAACCTGCTGGGTTATTGCAGCCTCTACCTATACCAACATGGAAATGGGAGCATATCACCATGGATTTCGTGATGGGTTTACTGTCACGATCACAACTCTCTATACCAGTCCGTGACTTGTACCTTACCACTTACCACTTACAGTTGGGCTATGAGTCAACATCCAATCCACATTTCATATACATTCATTTTAATGAAATAGAATAGAAACTGGACTTCTTATAAATATACGGAAGCGTTTACATCAGTTTCTATTAACTATACATCCTTTTCGTATAAAATATCACTAGACTGTGCATTAATTTACAGGATACAAAATTTTTCTCAAGAAAAGTGTATACCTCTCTGTACTGCTGGAGAACTGGAGAACACCTTAGTAGGGATGACTGTAATACTCACTACTGTGTAGTATTTTTGGACAAGGAAATAAGGGGGGTGAGCATAACACGTTTATTAAGGAAAATGTGCAAGCAGGTAGGTAACTACACTATCTACATGCTAAAATACATATATGTTCATTTTCCTTATAAAACAATATGCATGTTCGTTAAAACAACTTTCATCAATGTGAAATCATTAGTTCGCTAGATGGATAGATGCATATTCACACAATTCATCATCTAAAATCACTGGGGTTTAACTTCACATAGACACACTTGAAATCACTTTTCACACAGTAACACATAGTTTCACATAACAAATTCTATTCACACAGCTCATACATAAAAAATACTTTTTTACTTTGTACATCAATACATATTGAGACATAATCATGGGTCATCCCATCCCCAAACACCCAGCAAAGGAAGATAGCTGTCACCTCACACAGTAGCGACAATATCATATCACACAGATATAGAAGACTTATGCCCATAGTCAGATTTCAGGCTACACTGATCAGGTGTGTGGGAACCCTATGCTTGGGGAGGCGGATCAACCATCCCTTCAGCTCATACAGATATCACGAAGATGATCACGGCATATCGTACCCCATGGCTAACACTCACGGTACATCGTGCTCCCATGAATCCTTATCACCCATTTCTATTGTCTCAAAATCACGTACGAGCTCTCGAGTGGAACACACAATATCATCTAGGCATCGAGCACTCTTTTGTTTTATTAAAACCCTTTTCAAAATAATGTACGAGCGAGACTGGTCAATTTATCGTTGCCTCTCATGCTCTAATCACGATTTCACACAGAAATGAAATAGAATTGCTCCTTTCATTGAGTATGAGTGAAAGGGTAAACTCCCTTCAATCACTCTTTATACATATTTAATACCATTGGTTAAAACCGGAGCCTGTCTATTATCATTTTTTCTTAAAACATTTGAAAAATCTCTTTTCACAACAATCATAGAATTCGTGTAATTCATACCATCTACTAAATTTTCATACGTAGTTTTCTTCTAAATATATCGATATCTATATACTATCACATACATTTGCACCCAACAAATAAGAAAACATACATATAGCTATCTCTATAGCTTACATAAGTCCCTTACCTCGATCTTGCAGTGTATCTTTTTGTCTCACACTGCTTCACATGTCACCATTTACGTCTACAACTCCGTCTGTCTCTTTGGACGCTGCAGATACACATCAAACGTATCATTCATTATTTCTATAATCTGGCACAAGAATGAGATCGATTTGCTCTTGGCCGAGAGTTAAGGAAATCGATTCCTTCTACACAGAATACTTAGCAGACCAATCTGACCCAATTAGAGATCAATCTGCCTTGTTCTATTTCTCAAATAAGAGCATTTTTTGCTCTTCCAGATCGATCTTTCCTTCAATAAGATCGATTGGCATTCATATTTTTTAGATTTTGCTGCAGTTTTCTACAGTAACTCACACAAAACACCCTTAATTTTACTGTCATAGTCATTTTCTCATCCAACCACCTTTAAGGCTTGAAAATGACATCCATTCATACTTTATACACATTAAAACTTGTGTGTACATCACAAACTCATATAACAAGTGTGTACATTGAATTTATGGATTTTACATCACTTATGCTTCACATGACATGTACATGTGTATTACTTATGGATTGATAAGGTTTACATACAAAATTACGGGTCTTACATTTACCGAGGACCCGGAGGAATCATGATGCAATATGGGTGATTATCGATAAACTGATGAAGTCAGCCCACTTTCTAGCGATGAGAGTTACTGATACTCTGAGTGCATTGGCAGAACTACATGTACGCGAGGTAGTGAGGTTACATGGAATTTTAGTGAGCATTGTTTCAGATAGGGATTCTCGCTCCACTTCCCACTTTTGAGAACATTTTCAGGAAGCCATGGGAACCCAGTTGAGTTTGAGCATCATTTATTATCCTCAGATAGATGGTCAATCAGAGAGGATTATACAGGCTCTGGAGGATATGTTAAGAGCGCGTGTGCTGGATTTTAGAGGCTCCAGGGATGATCATTTGCCACTAGCCGAATTCACTTACAACAACAGTTATCATGCGAGTATCGGGATGGCACCATATGAGGCTTTGTATGGACGTAGTTGTCATTCCCCTATCGGTTGGGAAGAAGTCGGTGACAAAAAGATTTTTGCTCCTGACTTGGTTACACAAGCCTTTGAGGATGTCCGGATGATAATTGAGAGACTGAGGATAGCTCATAGTAGATAAAAGAACTATGCTGATAGGAGACGGAGACCACTTGATTTCGCAATTGGTGATTCAGTATTTTTGAAGGTTTCTCCTTCCAAGGGTATCGCGAGATTTGGGAAAAGAGGTAAGTTGAGTACTCACTATATTGGACCCTTTGAGATACTGGACAGAGTGGAAGATAAGGCATATAGATTAGCTTTGCCACCAAATTTATCAGGAGTGCACAATGTCTTCCATGTGTCGATGTTGAGGAAGTATAATCTAGATCCAAATCATGTGATTCGATATGAGCTGTTGGAGCTCGAAGATGATTTGACATATGTAGAGAAACCGATAGGGATATTGGATAGAAAGGAAAAAGTCTTGAAGAATAAGACTATCTGGTTAGTGAAGATTCTCTGGCAGCATCACACTCCATAGCAAGCTACTTGGGAGTTAGAGAGTTTGATGCGAGAGAAATATCCCCAATTGTTTATAGACTAACTTGATTCAAATTTGGAGGACCAAATTTTTTAAGGTGCGGAGGATTGTAAGACTCGTAACTTAACATGTAACCTTTATGATTTTGGAATGTATAGACAAGTCACAAATGATATAAATTATGAGGAATGAATGTTTTGAAGTTGTAAATGTGGATGGAATGAAAAATGAATGGTGTTGGCTCTACCGAGAGGGGGGGTGAATCGGTTTTCTAACAATTATGGCAAATTAAAAAATAAATCACAATTTAATCACAAATGATAATGAGCAATATAGTGCAGTATAATAATTTAATGCAGAGTAGGGAAGAGAGAAACAAACACAATCGTTTATAGAGGTTCGGCCAAACTCTTGCCTACGTCCTCTCTCCTTGACCTTCTTGTCAAGTGTTTTCTTTCTCTCTATCAATAGAGCTTACACAGTTCCTTTTTGCAGGTTAAGGAATAACCTCTCTACCCTTAGCAATACAGAAAAAGTATTCAGCCTCTTACAATTTACTCTCACTGAGGAACAATCCTCTTCTCTTCTAAGATAAGACTGAATACAATATAATGCTTTAAAGTGGTAAGACAAATGTAGCTTTTTGCACTTAAGCTTCTACAATGATTCTCAATGAATGATCAATAGGGACACAAAGAATGAAAGAATTAAAGCTTGAGAATGTTTGTTATATGCAGCAATAGTGTCTCTTTTCTCTTTGTCTTCAATGCTTGGTTTTATACTGAAGGATTGGTAGTTGGAGCATTAAATGCTATTCTTCCCGTTGTGTTTTGCAGAAACTAGCCGTTGGGTACCTCCAGTAGAGTGCCAGATCGATCTTCCTTCTTGGCCAGATCGATCTCTTAGTTATAAATCCTGCAAGATTGAAGCACAAATACACAAGGAGATCGATCTCATAGGTTAGCAGATCGATCTGTTAGTTTGAAAATAATGAGGCAGATCGATCTGTCGAATAGGCAGATCGATCTCCTTAACTCTCTGTTTGAAACAAGATCGATCTCCAGATCGATCTGCCATGCAATCTCGTAGAGAGGAGATCGATCTCTCAACAACACAGATCGATCTCTTTAGCTCTCTGACTTTGAGGAGATCGATCTCTTCCTTACCAGATCGATCTCATAAGTTCTCTGTTTGAATGTGGATCGATCTCTCAGATCGATCTATAGTCTTAAGCTCTTAAGGGAGATCGATCTCTTCATCGACCAGATCGATCTCTCAACTCTAGCATTAGCCAGATCGATCTCTTAACCCTTGCAGATCGATCTCATTTTACCTTAATCCCTTTACAACGTTTTAAGGCTAGGCAGATCGATCTCTTACTTCATGAGATCGATCTCTCATCAAGTAAAAGCCCAGGAGATCGATCTCTCATACCCCAGATCGATCTCTCATCAGCAGAACTCTAAGTTCTGGTACTAATCACCTCTAAACATGTTTGTATATCATCTTAACATTATTGAATTAACTTGTTTTGTCATTTCAAAATACATTAACTCAACAATCTCCCCCTTTTTGATATGACAAAACTCATCAATTAAACATGTTTAGTGAATTTGCAAAACTCCCCCTTTTTGTGAGCTTTTGACTTTGTCAATGACTTAACTCCCCCTCAGTTAAATTTTAACTCCCCCTCAATTAAATCATAACTCCCCCTCAATTAAATCATTCTTTAAAACATTTAACACAACCACAACACATGTTTCTTCTCCCCCTTTTTGTCATATCAATCACACACAAAATAGAAGATTCATGGCATTTCAAAATCAACATTGTCATTAACTCACCCAATATCCAGTCAAATCACAGTTCATTCAAGCAAATGTAGTGCAAGTAACATTAAAGATCAACCATGATGAAACTAAACTACAACAAACACCTATGGCCTAAGATGAAGGAGGATCACGATCCAAAAGATGCTCAACGTGCGTGCATGTGATTTGGACCTTATCGAACATCGCCTCTTGAGCTTCTTGAATCTTATCCACTCTTTGGGTTAAGTTCTCGATCATAAGCCGCTGAGTGGCAAAGCCGTCATTTATCTGCTGACTGAGATCATTCATCATCGTCATGAGCATCTCCAAGTCAGCAGGAGACGATGTTGGTGCAGTGGGCGGAGCCGATGGTTCTGGAGCTGGTGCTGCAAGTCGATGCACTGGCTCAGCAGTGGGGTCCTCCTCCATATCCTCTGCAGGTTGCTGATCCCTCTTTTTCGTCCACTCTCCCCGGAAGTCTTTGTAGTACCCCATATGATGGAGGGTCCCAATGTTAAGCACGCTCTTGGGAGAGGGGAGTTCGCCAGTTTCGCCGCTGCAGTTGATACCAAGGCGGTGGAGAAGATAAGCCACTGGTTGTGGAAAAACTATTGTGGTAGCTTGGCCACGCACAATCTTCAGCCAATCTTCGTATATAAAGTGAGGGAGGTTAGGTTTTTGGCTTATGGTGTGAATGTGATGGAGCCAAAAGCGATCTAAACGCCTAATGGTAGAATGACGAGTACCGAAAGGGCGGAGGTTCCAAGAGATTATGAGGTGGAGTAACCGAGGATGCATCGGCAGGTCACTCGCCTTGTCCCCAGGGAGATCAAACGCTAAGGGGACTTCCTCATCCTCATTTGTTAAGCCTTCATCGCGTATATCAAACACTTTGGCTAGAACTTCAGAGTCAATTATAATGGATTGACCCATGACGTAGGTTTTGAAGGCAAGGATTTTGCAGGTGTCATCGGGGTCATAAACGAGTTCGGCATTGGAAAAGAATGGGCGAACGAGATTTGGAGGGACAGGAGTGTTGATTTTCAAGAAGTTCGTCCAACCAAACTCCTCAAATTTTGACAAATAGGGAAACTCTATGCGATTGAGGAACGAAAAATCGATAGTGCGCCAATGCTTGATTGGCATGGTTGAGAAGTATTCCTCATATCGCTTTCTTTTTGCTGGTGTTTTAAAACACCGATTGAAGGAAGCGACAGGAGGTGGAGGAATAGGTTGTGATGAGGAACCTGCCTCAGTGGTTCTAGGAGGTTTGTTTGCTACTGACTTCCTAGGCATGATTCTAGATTCTAAAGAGGCACTAAATGGATTCAACAACGAGAAAAGCAATGAAACAGTACCTAGGTTTGACCTAGAATTAAAAAAAAACACAAATTGAAGAAATATTTTGAAAATCAGTAAGGAATGTTGGTTACAATACCGGAATTAGACACCGAGAAGCAAGGAGGACCGTACAGAGATCGATCTGGTCGCGAATCAAAGGAAGAAATGCGAGGGAAATTTGGGAATTTTGAAGATTGGGTTTGGGAAATTTGAGAATTTTACACGGGTATTTATACTCCAGGGCACAGGAGATCGATCTGTCGAGGCGACAGATCGATCTGTCATTTCCAGAATCCAATAGAGATCGATCTGTCGTAAGGCCAGATCGATCTGGTCGCAAACAGAGGCTTAGGCAGATCGATCTGCCAAATGCAAAGATCGATCTGTAGAATGCGGAAGCTTGAAGAGATCGATCTGTCGTGTGGACAGATCGATCTGCCTTTAAACAGAGACGTAAGGAGATCGATCTTATGGTTAGAAGATCGATCTACTTAGTTTAACCTTGATGATTTAGGCTTGTTGGAGGTATGGAGATCGATCTATATTGCAAGGAGATCGATCTCTCATCCTCTTTGCCAGAAAATCTTTGCAAAAACTCATTTAAAATCAATTTAAAACCAAGATTTTTGAAATACAAAAGTCCTAAGGCATATCCATGAGTCCTAATTCACCTCTAAGGATACAAAACCTATCTCTATCAAGGGGTTTGGTGAATATATCAGCTATTTGATGTAGAGTGTCAATGTACTCTAAAATTATATCCCCTTTTTGTACATGGTCTCTAAGGAAGTGATGTCTAATTTCTATGTGCTTGGTTCTGGAGTGTTGAATAGGATTCTTAAACAGATTAATGGCACTGGTATTATCACATTTAATAGACACTTGTTTCATGTCAATACCATAATCTCTCATTTGTTATTTAATCCACAACACTTGAGCACTACAACTACCAGCTGCTATATACTCAGCTTCAGTTGTGGACTGAGCTACACTGTTTTGCTTCTTGGAGAACCAAGAAATTAACCTATTTCCTAAGAATTGGCAAGTACCTGAAGTACTTTTCCTATCTATTTTGCAGCCTCCAAAATCAGCATCTGAAAATGCATGAAGGGCAAAAGTAGAGTCCTTGGGGTACCAAAGTCCTAGTGAGGGAGTGTCTTTGAGGTATCTAAAGATTCTCTTAGTTGCCAATAGATGTGATTCCTTAGGAGAGGATTGAAATCTAGCACAAAGGCATACACTAAACAAAATATCTGGTCTACTTGCAGTTAAATAAAGCAGTGAGCCAATCATAGACCTATAAAGTTTAGTGTCTACACACTTACCACTTTCATCCTTATCAAGCTTGATGTTGGTGCCCATTGGAGTTGCTTGAGGTTTGCAATTGTCTATTCCAAATCGCTTGAGCA
Organism: Firmiana major; assembly: GCA_033439115.1. NCBI lineage: Eukaryota > Viridiplantae > Streptophyta > Magnoliopsida > Malvales > Malvaceae > Firmiana > Firmiana major. The sequence goes on from CM065909.1 coordinate 40,402,427, forward strand.
ATTCCTTAGTATACTTTGCTTGATTGATGAAGGTTCCATCTTTTGTTTGCTTCACTTGAAGTCCCAAGAAGAATGTGAGTTCTCCCATCATGCTCATCTCAAATTCTCCTTGCATGATCTTAGCAAACTCTTGGCATAAAGACTCATTAGTTGAACCAAAAATAATATCATCTACATACACTTGTACAACTAATAAATCCTTATTTTTATTCTTAATGAATAAGGTGGTATCCACTTTTCCTCTTGAAAATCCCTTGTCTATTAAGAATTTTGACAACCTTTCATACCAAGCTCTAGGAGCTTGTTTTAACCCATAAAGTGCCTTAGATAATTTAAAAACATGTTCAGGGAATTCATGATTTTCAAATCCGGGAGGTTGCTCAACATATACTTCTTCATTGATAAAACCATTTAAGAATGCACTCTTCACATCCATTTGATATAACTTGAAGTTTTTATAACATGCAAAGGCAAGTAACATTCTTATTGCCTCTAATCTAGCTACCGGAGCATATGTTTCATCATAGTCTATGCCTTCCTCTTGTCTATAGCCTTGAGCAACTAGCCTAGCCTTATTCCTTATGATCACACTATTTTCATCCATTTTGTTCTTGAATATCCATTTAGTTCCAATTATTGAGTGATCACTAGGCCTAGGAACTAGTTTCCATACTTTGCTTCTCTCAAATTGATTTAATTCTTCTTGCATTGCTAGGAACCAATTATTGTCTTCTAAAGCTTCATTAACATTCCTAGGCTCAATTTGAGATACAAAGGCAATATATTGGCACATATTCCTTAGGGATGATCTAGTTCTAACTCCAAGAGTTGGATCTCCTACTATTTCACAATCTTTTACATATCCTAACTCTCTTGGTGCTCTAGGTTCTCTTTCTAAAACCTCTATTTCTTCTTCATTGGCTTTATTCAAGTCAAGCTTTTCTAGAAAGTCATCTTCTAAGCCTTCATCAAATATTTCAACATTTTCATCATTGGTTGAATCTTTAGATATATTATTTGATTCATCAAATACAACATGAATAGACTCTTCAACCATTAATGTCCTTTTGTTATATATTCTATAGGCCTTTGAATTCAATGAATATCCTAGAAATATTCCCTCATCACTCTTGGCATCAAATTTTCCTAAATTATCTTTTCCATTATTTAGAACAAAGCATTTGCAGCCAAAAGGATGGAAGTAACTAATGTTAGGCTTCTTGCCTTTGTAGAGCTCATAAAGAGTTTTCTTTAGCATGGGTCTTATCATAGCTCTATTAATTAAATAACATGATGTGTTTATAGCTTCAGCCCAAAAATACTTTGGCAAGTTATTTTCACATAACATGGTCCTAGCCATCTCTTCCAAAGTTCTATTTCTTCTCTCAACTACACCATTTTGTTGTGGTGTCCTAGGGGTTGAAAAATTGTGGCTAATTCCTTGATCATTGCAATACTCATCAAATCCTATATTTTCAAATTCTTTGCCATGATCACTTCTAATGCTTGTTATTGTATATCCTTTTTCATTTTGAGTCACCTTTGAGTAAGTTATGAATTTCTCTAAGGCTTCATTTTTTTACTCTCAAAAAGAACACCCAAGTGTACCTAGTGTAATCATCAACTATTACAAATCCATAGTGTTTCCCACCTAGGCTAGTGGTTCTAGTTGGTCCAAATAAGTCTAAATGCAATAATTGGAGAGGCCTAGTGGTGGATACACTATTCTTAGGCTTAAAAGTTGTCCTCTTGTGTTTTCCTTTAACACAAGCTTCACATATTTCTTCATGATCAAAAGGTATTTTGGGTAAGCCTATTACTAGATCCTTTCTAGCTAACTTGGATAGCACACTCATGCTAGCATGACCTAGTCTTCTATGTCATAACCAAGATTCCTTTTTGTTGTCTACCATTAAGCATATGTTTTCACTTTTGAGTTCATTAAGATAGACAATATATATGTTACCTTGCCTATGACCTAGAAAAAGAATTTATTTGACTTAGGATCTATAACATTACACTTCATGCAATCAAAAATTACTTTGTAACCTTTGTCACAAAGTTGACTAATGCTTAACAAGTTATGCTTAAGACCCCTAACAAGTAATACTTTTTCTAAAGAGAAATGATCATTACCTATTGAGCCACTTCCTTCCACTTGGCCTTTGGAGTTGTCCCCAAAAGTGACTTCTCCACCAATTTTCGATTTGAAGGAATTGAAATGGCTTTTATCACCCGTCATGTGCCTTGAGCATCCACTATCTAAGTACCAAGCTTCTTTTGTTTTAGCTTTGTGGCTATGCTCAATCACCTACAACAAAACAAATAAACACACTCAAGTCTTAGGTACCCAAATTCTCTTGGGTCCTTGGAGGTTAGTAAATGCAATTCTTGATCCCATTGGGATCCATTTTGCTAATGCATTGCAGTCCTTGGAATGAATTACCTCTTTTGGAATCCATATCCTTTTTACAATTTTTCCTTTAGGATTCCTCATCTTTATATTGCAATAATGTGACTTATGTCCCTTCTTATTACAATATGAACAAGTAATTGCAGGTTTATTCATGCTCTTCCTAGCAATAAAACTCTTAAGATGGGTCTCCCTACTTTGTGCATTATACCCTAAGCCATTTTTGTCAAAAAATGCCCTTTGGGTTTCCAACATGCTATCTAGCTTTTGTTGCTCCATGTGAAATCTATTAAAGGAGTTATGTAGGTTGCTATTTTTCTCCTTAAGGTCACAAATTTTTAGATTTGAAATCTCTAGTTTCTTCTCATATTCCAATTTATCTTTTAACATTATCTCATTTTCCCTTTTTAATTTAGATATTAACTTTTTATACTTCATGCTCATACATTCATACTCTAATGCAAGTTCATCAAATGCATCTTGCAATTCATCAAAAGAGTATTCATTGAGATTAGATGTTACCTTTTGATCATCATCCATAGCCATGAAGCATAGGTTGGCAATGTCCTCATTTGATTCATCATCGGAGCAGTCACTGTCACTCCATGTTGCTACCATTGCCTTCTTTTTATGAAACCTATCATTAGATCTTTTGAGAAGAGGGCAGTTAAATTTTATGTGTCCAGGTTTTTTACATTCATAACACATAATAGAGTCTTTTCTACCTACTTCCTCTTGTTCTCTCCTATTGTTTCTCCTATTATTACTACTAGCTTTCATTCTCATGAATTTGTTGAATCTTTTGGCAAACATTGCCATCTCAATATCCTCCTCACTCCCACTCTCATTTTTAATCTCCTCTTGAGCAGTGGATTTTAGAGCAACACCCACTTTCTTGGGTGGCTCTTCATTTCTTTTAAGTTTCATCTCATAAGTGATCAAAGATCCTATCAATTCATCTAAGGACAATGTGTGTGGATCCTTAGATTCCTCTATTGCTGTCAATTTAGCTTCCCATGATTTAGGTAAGCTATTTAAAATTTTCTTTACCATCTCAATGTTAGAATATATTTTTCCTAAGGATTTTAGTCCATTAATTACATATGTAAATCTAGTGAACATATCACTAATCGATTCTCCTTCCTTCATCCTAAATAGCTCATAATCATGTGTGAGCATACCTACTTTTATCTCCTTCACTTGGGTTGTACCCTCATGAGTTATTGCCAATTTATCCCATATTTGCTTGGCATTATCACACCCGGAGACTCTATTATACTCATTAGGACCTAAAGCATAAAATAATGTGTGCATAGCTTTAGCATTTAGCTGTGCACATTTAATGTCACTAGAATCCCATTCATCTTCTTCTTTGGGGATATCTCTTCCCTCTATTTTCTTTGTAGGGATTTGAGGTCCCTTAACTATAATTCTCCATACTTCATAGTCATTTGCTTGAATGAATAGCATCATCCTAGTCCTCCAATATGAATAATGTTCACCATTGAACATGGGAGGTCTAACCGTGGAGTGCCCCTCTCCTATCAAACTAGTTGCTACATTGTTAAGAGCCATTTGATCGTTTTCTAACTCTTAGGAAGTTGTTCCTATGTGATTAAAGAGTCCTAGCTCTGATACCAATTGTTGGCTCTACCGAGAGGGGGGTGAATCGGTTTTCTAACAATTATGGCAAATTAAAAAATAAATCACAATTTAATCACAAATGATAATGAGCAATATAGTGCAGTATAATAATTTAATGCAGAGTAGGGAAGAGAGAAACAAACACAATCGTTTATAGAGGTTCGGCCAAACTCTTGCCTACGTCCTCTCTCCTTGACCTTCTTGTCAAGTGTTTTCTTTCTCTCTATCAATAGAGCTTACACAGTTCCTTTTTGCAGGTTAAGGAATAACCTCTCTACCCTTAGCAATACAGAAAAAGTATTCAGCCTCTTACAATTTACTCTCACTGAGGAACAATCCTCTTCTCTTCTAAGATAAGACTGAATACAATATAATGCTTTAAAGTGGTAGGACAAATGTAGCTTTCTGCACTTAAGCTTCTACAATGATTCTCAATGAATGATCAATAGGGACACAAAGAATGAAAGAATTAAAGCTTGAGAATGTTTGGAATATGCAGCAATAGTGTCTCTTTTCTCTTTGTCTTCAATGCTTGGTTTTATACTGAAGGATTGGTAGTTGGAGCATTAAATGCTATTCTTCCCGTTGTGTTTTGCAGAAACTAGCCGTTGGGTACCTCCAGTAGAGTGCCAGATCGATCTTCCTTCTTGGCCAGATCGATCTCTTAGTTATAAATCCTGCAAGATTGAAGCACAAATACACAAGGAGATCGATCTCATAGGTTAGCAGATCGATCTGTTAGTTTGAAAATAATGAGGCAGATCGATCTGTCGAATAGGCAGATCGATCTCCTTAACTCTCTGTTTGAAACAAGATCGATCTCCAGATCGATCTGCCATGCAATCTCGTAGAGAGGAGATCGATCTCTCAACAACACAGATCGATCTCTTTAGCTCTCTGACTTTGAGGAGATCGATCTCTTCCTTACCAGATCAATCTCATAAGTTCTCTGTTTGAATGTGGATCGATCTCTCAGATCGATCTATAGTCTTAAGCTCTTAAGGGAGATCGATCTCTTCATCGACCAGATCGATCTCTCAACTCTAGCATTAGCCAGATCGATCTCTTAACCCTTGCAGATCGATCTCATTTTACCTTAATCCCTTTACAACGTTTTAAGGCTAGGCAGATCGATCTCTTACTTCATGAGATCGATCTCTCATCAAGTAAAAGCCCAAGAGATCGATCTCTCATACCCCAGATCGATCTCTCATCAGCAGAACTCTAAGTTCTGGTACTAATCACCTCTAAGCATGTTTGTATATCATCTTAACATTATTGAATTAACTTGTTTTGTCATTTCAAAATACATTAACTCAACAAATGGTTAAGTAAATCAAATACTAATGTAACTGTGAATTTTAATGGAAAAATGCAGCAGGACTGCTTCAGGAAGGGAGCAGATCGATCTCCTTGGCAATACAGATCGATTTCCTTAAGTCTTGGGTTATAACAGATCGATCTCATTGCAAGGCCAGATCGATCTCCTTAAGGTTATGAGTTATGAAGATCGATCTCATGTTTAACAGAAGATTGATCTCATTATGCCTAAAAGGTCGGTTTCGAAGAGAAAAATGCAGGACAGATCGATCTCATATGAATAGTAGATCAATCTCATAAAGACAATTCTATAAATATTGGACTTCTGCAACTTCTATTTCACGAGAAATCCTATTCCATTCAAGAAGAAAAGCAAAACCTAGCATTTCAACCCTAGAAAACTTCAATTTACAACCAGCTTTGAGTGAGATATAGTTGAGCAAAGTTGTTCTTAGTAAAAAGGAAAGCAACATACTTGGAAACAAGATATTAGAATCAAAGGGTTGAAGAGCAAGAAGGATTTTTGCCAATTGTGGTGGAAAAAGAAGAAATCTCAGCTAGGATCATGAAAAATGAGCATGACCTAGCTATTGGTGTGAAAGTGAGAAAATGATGAGGAAATGGTGTTGGCATGGATTTAATGGTGGAATATGCATGTATGGAAGATTATAAAGTAGTTGTATGAAATGCATAAATTAGAAATAAGGAGGAATGAATATAGCTATATGGAAAATATGGTATAATACCATAATGGGAGAAAATCATGAAATTGATGTATTGAATTGAGATTATGCAAGTAAAACGAGTATAATACGATATACTAACGTAAATAAGTTTAACAGCTTCGAAAAATCACATTAGGAGCTAATCGGACTGCGAGAGTAAGCAGCACCGAGGAAGAGAGGTCACTTGACGTGATCCGAGGTAAGGAAATTTTATGAGTAGCTAGAGGTAGCTACACGTATTTTGAATAGCATTTTGATATTATATGCTATATGAATTCCCATGAATAGGCATGATGTTATGATAGAAATCAGAGAGTATAATTGTGTTTTATCCAAAAATAGGGTGAAAATACCTTAGAAGCCTATTGTGACTGAGATTCATGATTTGCATGATAGAATGGCTAATGTTTTCATGTATATACGAAAACAAGCACATTTGAGTACTTATTTGATTTGAATTGGGTGAATTGTGATTTGAATAGCCATCTATCAGGTTTTGTGTGAAAACCATAAGTGCTAGAGATTTCTCGCATTATATTTTGAGATATGCATCACATAATACTTAAGAGTATTCTCGTACTAAGTTTTAAATGCGACTTATGCATGTTAGAGTACTGGGAGCATTGCTCGTACTCAGATTTTGATTAATGCATTATAGAGTATTTGGAGCTATGCTTATACTCAGTTTTACGTGCTAGAGTACTGGGAGCTTAGCTCGTACTCACTTTTCATATAACACACATTATTGAGTATTGGGAGCTTTACTCATACTCGTGTTTTACATGACATGGTACTGGGAGCATTACTCATACTAGAGTTATATCATTGTCATATGGTCGTGTTGGGAGTTTACTCGCACGTATCGGATTTGAAAAGAGCATGAACAACCGTGTTGGGAGCTTGTGCTGACTGTGTGTCGCACCGATATATATATGCGCACATGTGCAATTTTTTGACAGAAGGCCGAGGGCTATCGAAATAACCCATAGTTTGAGGACTAAGATTCATGGCGAGCATCCCGACTGTGAGGTATATCCAAGGTATGAGGACTAAGACTCATGGCGAGCATCCCACCTTGATATAGGGTTCATGGAGCACTGTGTACCCTGTATGTCACGTGGAGTACGTTGTACCGTGAGTACTTGATGTACTATGATAGGACTGGTTAGCAGTAGGATTAGGATCTAGTGGGATTTGGTGTGCTCCGGGATCAGGTCCTTAGATTGAGAGCTGACGGTAGATATTTGACCCACCTCCCCTTACAGTAATTGTGAGACCCTATACACCGAGTACAGTGTAGTCTGGGATCACGAAAAATGAGTTATGATCATACACTCGAAACATGTAGTCGCCTATCTCGATTTTCTTTTCATGCAATGTGAACCAATATTTCTTGGTTGAATTGTCACATGGTTTTATGATATGAACATATGAATTTGTGAGTTGTAAAAAGGGTAACCCGAGGGATGGGTGAGGCCCAGATTTCCATTTTTGAAACATGATGAATGCCATATGATTTTGATTTAAATGAAAGGCATGATAAATGTGATTTGTGTGAAATTACAGGAGAAATGCAATGTTATGCATAAAATGCTAAGATTGTTAAACCAACATATTTACAGTTTTATAACTGATATTTGTATATATATATATATTGCATAAAAGCTTTGAGAGAGATGCATACGTTAGATACAGATAGGGTAAGGAATGATTTCGAGGCATAAGCATGGTATTTTGTAGATAGTGTGGTTATCTACTTGCTTGCCTGATTTCCTTACCGAGCTGTGAGCTCACACCCTTATTATTTCCTCCTTTTTCAGAGCATCCACGGTAGGTGGACACGGCTGAGGACTGATTTTTCCCTGATCCACTGCATATCCATCTTACGAGAGGTATACACACTCGAACATTTTGTACTGAACAATATATAAGCACAACTATGTAAACGATTGTATAGTTGGGGATGTATATGTATAAATATTTGTGTTAATGTATAAAAGTTTACATTTTAGAAAAGAATATTAAATTCTATGTGTATTGTGAATGAAAGTGAATGGGTGACTAATATCAAATCACAGCCCAACTAAATTATGTGGGGTGATGACTGAAGAAGAGGTAAATGAAGTACGAAAATTTTGTAGTGATTTTGGTAGGTCGTGTGTGGGAGAAGGGCGTGACATGTTTACAAGCCTATTTTCATGCTTTCAGTATGTGATATATGTATGTACTTGTGGCGTAGTTTTAATTATACCTCATGCTCTGGATATAAATGATTTTTATATCATGACATTATAAGCATGTAGATAGTGCAGTTATCTATCTGCTTGCATTATTACCTTACTGAGCTAGTGAGCTCATCCCTTTCATTTTCCCCTTCTACAGAGCACACACAATAGTTAGTGAGTGGTTGAGGAGTTGTATCCTGATATCCGTTGTTTTCCGTCACCAAGAGGTATACACACTGATATTTTTTTGTATCTAAACATGTAATAGCACAGTAATCATTTTAGTATGTAATATGGGGGATATAAATATTAACAAACACGTACAACTATTGAACGTTAATTATAAAGTATACGTGTTTACTTTTGAATAAATTAAAAGATAGATGACATAGTAGATGGTAAAGAGTGACTAATACTGACTCATAACTCAACTGTTTAGTGGAGAGAAGGTTCACGGTCGGGAAAGGAAAGGAAAAAGCGAAAAATTTGTAGCGATTTTATGTAAAAATGGGTCGTGACATATGAACTGGTAGTGGACCCCACAAAACCCCACATTTATCTAGAAAACCTTAAATTATTATGTAAGGATGATATGTTGCCTCAAGTAAGGCATTTGGACTCATAAGATTTTTAGTATGGCTTATCTTGAAAATTATGCTAGAAATCGAAATGTGACCATTTTGCCTATATCACAGGACCGTATGGTCAAACTATCACATCTCGAATTTCATCCTACTTATGGAAACCTGAAAATACGAACCAAATTTTCGTTTTTCCTAACTCTATATATAGCATAGGCCACCAATCATTATTAGCTTTTTTAGGTAGGCTTAAGAACTTGCTTTGAATTATTTCAGGTCCTAATCGAAAGCTTGTATGAATTTACTTCAATTCATACTTATCTTGAATTTAGTTAGCTTGGTTCGAAAATACACATATAACGTCCTTTATGTCACCTATGTCATAGATGCCTAATTGCATGATCACATGAGTTACCAATTTGGTCACTATCCTAAAGGTAATATGCACTAATTACAGTTGAACCATTCACATATTCAGGACCATAATGCCTTATGCATCACCAGTATCAATACAACTTCCAATCATAAAAAATCATAAGGGCAATATCACACACACACACACATATATATATATATGTCTAACAGAAATCACTTTATGATTCTCAATTCAACCTTTTGGCTACCAATTAAACATTTCATAGGTAACTCTATATGCATGCTAAACCTGAAACCAAATTAGTAATCGCATTGTCAAGCCCTTCGGCTGCCGCATCTATAGATGCCACAAGTGCTCAATCCAAATCCAGATCCAAAATTCATCTTCAAATAAATATTGAACCATTCGGCTAAATCATTTGCATTACAAATTGATTAAGGCTAATCACAAAACATATCCCAAATGGTCATTTATGACCTTCAATACATACATTAGGTGTCACGACCCAAATTTACTAAAATCACTACAAATTTTTCGCTTTTTTGCTTTTTCATTTCCTTACCCGTCGTGAACAGTTACACTACTAACCAGTTGGGCTATGATTCGGTGTTAGTCACCTCTCACCTATTTACCATTCAATTTTCATATTTCATTTACATTTCAATTTATTTAAACTAAATACATCCCCAACATTACATCCATATACAGTACTGTGCATCTATATGTTCAGATACAAAATTATACGAATGTGTATACCTGATCTTGATAAGAAGCAGCGGATAACCGAGATGCGAGACTATTGTCGCTCTCTTCTACTGAATATACCCTGTGGGGTGGAAAATGAAAGGGTGAGCGAAACGTGCTCAGTAAGGCAATAATGTAAGCAGGTAGATAACTATACTATCTACGTGCTGATAATGTCATGATATAAAAATCGTTTACATTTGGAGCATGAGGTATGACTAAAACGATGCCACATGTATGTATATATCATATAAGAGAAATCATGAAATCTGCATATAAAGCACACATGGAAAAATCATCATGTATGACATCTCATGCTCGTCACATTAAAAACTTATTAGTTTCATCATAAACTCTTCACTTTAAAACTTATTCATTTAATCACAAAACTCATCACTTTAAAACTCATTTGTTTCATCATAAAACAACTTCAACAAGGTCAAACCCATCTCTCGGGAATACCTTGATTCATTAAATCACATCTCTTTTAAAAACATAAATCGGGACTACCCCTCCATCGGGTTTGTCCTGATCTATCCAGATCGTATGATATCATGTGAGGCATGTAGGTTACTGTATGAAAAATCGAGGACTATGGCCATACTTTGTCCCTGTGATCCCAGGCTACACGGATCCCGGTGTGCGGGGTATCACAACTGCAATGGGAGGTGGGGTCAAGTCCTACCTGCCAGAATATCAAATAACATCATAGAGTCATCATGACTGCACGGTACAGCGTACTCCGTGTGACATACACGGTACATCGTACTCTGTGGACCCATATCATAGTCTGGGGGTGCCTGCCGTAGGTCTTATCCACCCCAATACTATGTCGATAACCAACCCATGTCTCAAAGTATATGTGCGAGCATCTCAACTCTCTGTGACACACAGTCTACAGGAGGCTTCCGCACGACTATATGCACGTCAACTCACGTCTAGTGCGAGCGAAGCTCCAGCACCATGCTATGCATATCATGATATCTAAAATCTCGTGCGAGCGAAGCTCCAGCACGATTTTGTGCACACACAAATTTCTCGTATGAGCAATGCTCCAGTACGACTTTTCATGAGAATAAATCAGTAAACCTGAGTGCGAGAAAGACTCTAGCACTCTTTTTATTCATGTAAATACGATAGGTGGCTAAATCTTGACAAAACATCTTTTAAAATCGTAACCGGTACAAACCGGTTCCCTTTCATGTAATTCTTAAAATCAATAGCCAACCTATGTGCATATTTGCTTAAATCAAGCAATATATTCATATAAAGCATTAAAAACATGAAATCATGCAATTTATATGCCTTACTACCCTTTTTGTAAATTTTACTCCTAGGGGCAAAATCGTCTTTTTCCTTTATTTATCTAAGCCCTGATTTTCGTAAAAATTATTATTTCATTTCTAGATGCTGTAAGAAATTTCTAAGCCCTGTAAATACCCTCAAAATACGTATAGGCATCTCTATGCACCTATAAAATTCCCTTACCTGGAAATCGCGCGCAGACTTAGCCTGTCTCGATGATACCGAACCTCTCGGCCCAAGTGCGCGCCAACCAAAGGTACGTAACTGCATATAACCACATAGTCGAGGTTAATTCACTTATCTTGATCAGTATATCGCATTTACTGACCAACTTTAAGGTATTGGGCCCTATTTACCTTATTTGGTCTCGGCCCGTATCAGCCCTTTTTATATTTATTAATTCTCTTCTTTGGGTATACCGGGCTTATGCAGCTTTCTAATAATTATTGGGCTTCTATCCAAATTCATTGGATAGCCCGTATACCATTTACGGCAATTTATTACAACTTCGAATTAATATTCCTTTCTATGCGAAATTAATCCATAATTCCGTAAAATAATTAAAACTCGGTATTTAAAGAGCTCATATTGTCGAAATTAAACTGTACTTACCCGATACGATGCGGGTAGAAAATCAGAGCTCAATCGGCTCTCGTTCGATCTCTGTCGTAAAGCTGCACAATTAGGTAAATCCGGATTATTTTCCATTAAAATAATATTAAATTAAATTTTCGGAATTTACCCGTAGGTCAATTTCGACCCTCGGTCAACTTACCCGAACCTCGAGTCGTCCCCGGTAAATTTCTTTCCTTTTTCCCCTTTTTCCTTTCTTTTCTTTCCTTTTCCTTCCTTTTCCTTTGTTTTCTTTCCTCTTTCCTTCCTTTTTCCCTCCTTTTCCTTCCCTTTCCTTTCGGCCAAACGGTGCCGTTTTACTGCCACTTGCTGTCGCCGGCGTTTTCGACGGTCTCACCGGCCAAGACCTGTCTCAAAAGAACCGGCTTCTTCCCCAGAGTGCGTCGGTGGCCTCCGTTCCAGCCCAATCGCTGTGGTTCACCGAAAATCAGCCCGTTTCTCCCTCGATTTTCCTTCGCTCCGATCGGCTTCCTTCGGCCACCTGACGGATCGATTCCGGTTCCCACGTGCTCTCCGGTCTCTCCTCTTCCTCCTCGTAGCTTCATCGGAGGCTGTCGATCACCGGTGTGTTAGGATCGTCGGTCGGTTCTCACGGGTAGCAGTCGGGTTTTCGTTTTTCTTGTTTTCGGGTTTTCCCGATTTTCAGGCTTTCTTCTTTTTTTTTGATTATTATTATTTTTTAACCATTTGTTTTATTATTAAAATATTCATTAAAATATTCAACTATATTCTAAAAATATCTACAACTATATTATTTTATTCCAACAATTTAATTTAATTTAATTTAATTTATTTTGTTTTTAATCATTTTTCCGGTATAATTTCTTCGTATTTTCGGGATATTGTCCCGGGTGACTTTTCGGTATTTCTAAAATTTCCGGATCTTGATCATTTTAACCCGAAATTGTATTATTTCTTCATTATTGATCAAGATTCTCAAATCCATTATTTTTAATTAAATTTTCTTATCGAATTTATTTCGACTTTCGATCTTTTGACCGTTTTGCCCTTACACGTGTTCGGGATTAATTTAACTCGACTTTCCTTCACGAAGACTCACTCATTTCGTATTTTAATTAAATTTGGGTCTTACAACTCTCCCCCACTTAAGGAATTTGGTCCTCCAAATTAGAACCAAGTTAGTTGGTAAATCACTCCGGATACTTCACACATATCATACTCTTTAACTCTTATGTGACTTTTTTTTCGGAGTGTAACACTACCAAAGGACTTTAATTAGGGAGATCGTCTTAAACCTCAATACTTTCTCTTTCCTGTTTAATGCCCAAATCAACTTATCAATATACTTATATTTTCATTAAACTGAACTTTTGGAATTCATATTCGATCACCTATGCTGGATCCGGATAGTATTTTCGAAGCATTAAAAGCTGGGACACATTGTGGGTGCCTGTTAATTCAGGTGATAACGCCAACCTACAGGTCTTATCTCCCACTTGTCCAATCTCTCAAAATATTCAATCCAGCGAAACTCAACTTACCTTCTTCCAAAAGCTCGCTATGTCCTTATTCTCTTAGGACAAGTAACTTTTAACCATACTAAATCACCCTCGGTGAATTCCAATACTTTTCTATCTACTCTGAGGTGTTCTTAATCTCTCATCCTTAACTAAACATCCTCAAAGACTTATTATCCAAAGTCGAAAATAATTCTATCTGTCACCAACTTTTTCTTATCCAATTTGGGGAACAACCCCTACATCCATACACTGCCTCATATCTTGTTATCCCGATACTTAAGTGGCAACTGTCACTATTGACGAATTCGATTTGTAATAACTGATCATCCCAGGAGCATAAAAATCAAGGGCACACGCTTTCATCGGATCCTTTAGAACCTGTACAGTCCTCTCTGACTGACCATCTATCTGAGGATGAAAAGCTGTGCTAATACTCAGTCGGGTTCCCATAGCTTCCTGAAAAATATTCCCCGAAATGGGAAGTGAAGCGGGAATCCCTATATGATACCATGCTCCCTGAAACGCTACATAATGTTCCACAATCTTCCTTATACATAAATCCTCATATACACTCTGAGTATTTGGGGATTTCATAACCAAAAGGTAGGTAGACTTAGTCAACTTAGCGACTATCATCCAAATAGCCTCGTAATTCACCTGGGTTCTCTGTAACCCATCACGACATTCATGGAGACTTGCTCTCATTTTCTGTACTGTGTCGATATAGGTAGAGGCTGCAATAACCCTGCAGACTTTTAATACTCTACCATAATCTGCTGACATACTAGGCACTTTTCCACAATCTCTACCATATCTCTTTTCACATCTGACCACTAATACCCTTTTCAGAGATTTCATATATATAATCGTTACTTTCCGTATGCACTGTATATCCCGAAGAGTGAGCTTCTGATAATATCACTATCTCATCAACTATGGTCCCGGGGAGCACTTATACTATCTCTGAACCTCTGTAAATCATCATCACACTTTGTGAACTCTATCACTGTACCCTTCTGAATCTGACCCAACTATCGACACCATGCCAATCATCACGCTAAGCCTGTCAAATTTGGGCACTCTCATCCGGTTCTAGTCTCAGGTTAGCTGTCACACAATCACTGTCATCATCAGAAGGGATCACATTACTACTGAGGCTCACAACTGCTCTAGCAGCTCATGCTCCCTGACCATCATATGTAATACCATCTCGAGGCTCTTTCTGCTCAAGGCATCAGCCATTACATTAGCCTTTCCTAGGTGGTACAATTTTCACAATCAAAATCTCTCAGAAGCTCTAACCCACTATGTATTCTAATATTCGCCTCTTTTTGTGAGAAACAGATACTCGGGGCTTTATGATCAGTGCATATCCACAATTCCTCATCGTGTACCTAGTAGTACCATATCCTCAGTACAAACACTACCGTTGCCAACTTAAAATCATGAGTCAGATAGTTTATTTCGTGATCAAGGAGTTGTCTGACTCCAAAATTGACTATCTTCCCATTATACATCAATACACAGCTCCTTTATAATTTCGAGGTATCCATACTCACTGTGAACCTCTTGAGCTGTTGGGTATGGTGAAATTAATCACGGTGGTCAGTTCATACTTCACTACACCGAAATTCATGTCACATCTATCATCTCACTTATCATCTCATTCAAATACCACGTTTTCATAGTTAAACGTGTCAACAAGGCATACCCTTTTTAGAACTCGCAGCAACCATCGGCAACCATCTGTAAAAGCAATTTCCAATTGTTACTTATAATTGCCCTAGACTTTAACTACACCCAACATATCATCGATAATGATGATTACAAATCGGTCTAATCCTTGACTTATCCACGCATAAGCGTATAAGATCCTTCAAAATCGCTTACGTTTTCAGGTACTAACCTGCGTCATTTCCTTTTCTTATCTTAACGGCTCTTATTAAATTTTACTATGTTAACCTTTATGATTTGTCAAATTTTAATATTCTTATCGTCTTAGTAAAGGTATCCTAATGCTAAAGGTATTTATTACGACGATCGATTTCACGTTATAGGTTATATATATACTTTTAGATGCTGTCAAGTCTTCAGGCGGGGAGGTATTTTGAAATACCTTTATTGACCTTCAGACTAAACCACAATTACTTTACATATTAGTCCATATGGTCACAATTCATATTCGTTACTAATTGCTTTAATCCAAATTACTTCATATACGCACTCTTACTCCAATACATCTTGTATTCATAATCAAGCATATCATATCTTAAAGATTATCTCCTTTCGTATATCAATTATAACGAAACTCTTGTCATTATTCATTTCGTGAGTACAATCCTTTACTCCTTTAATTTCAACTGTTGCACCCCTTTTTATCACTTGTCAACACTTACAGTATACTTTTCAGTGATGTTTTCACCCCTGTTTTCAACTTAAAATTTCTATATCCATATTTCGTTAATTAATCCTCCTCTATTGGGGTACTCATTTATTAGTATTGTGCCCAATGATGTAGGCATTCATGTCTTTTACTCACTTATATGCGAATGAAGGCAGTATGAATAAATGTGTGGCACCAGGATCAATAAACATATGTACTTCATTATTCATAACAAGTGTGGTATCTTACACCACATCCTATGAAACATCAATAGTGTCCTGGTCCAAGGCATACACTCGCCCTCATCCAACAGCCTACTTTTCTTTTTCTTTTCGGCTATGGCCTCCCTTTTCGTTGCAGCTATACCAACGAAGTTTTTCTCTGTCTCTTTACTTTTCTGTGGGGCGATCTCGCCCAACTCTGTGCAATCAAAATCAATGGTCCGTCTTACCACACTTAACGGCCATTTTCATCAATACAGTGTAGGTATAGACCCTCCTTGCGTGGTATCTACCACACATCCTACACTGCTTACACTGCTACACTGTTACACTGCTACATTGCTTACACTGCTTCGTAGCAGGTCGGGGTTCTCCAATCACA
This sequence comes from Firmiana major, assembly GCA_033439115.1. Taxonomy (NCBI): domain Eukaryota; kingdom Viridiplantae; phylum Streptophyta; class Magnoliopsida; order Malvales; family Malvaceae; genus Firmiana; species Firmiana major. Next base: position 40,418,860 of record CM065909.1, read on the forward strand.
ATACCCCTCATAAGTGTTAAAACTGGATACACTGGGGCATTACCAATCATCTTACCCACTGACTCATCAGCTCTAATCTCTTACCAACTGGTCTCTTTCCCGCTCTGACATCTCTGTCACTCTCTATTCTCTTCTGTCTCTATTTTGACCCTTACTACCTTTCCCAATCTCAAAGGCATGCAACACATGATATTATTTACGCAACTGTATTTTGCGCACTACCTCGACATAAGTAGTGAGCCAATCGAACTCTTATCGATAATTTGAGCATTCCATGAACTTTTGGGCTTTCCGACTCTCATTGTCCATAATATCGAGTTCATACTTGCCCAGTGATATAATCTGAGATTCATACTCATCAATCAACCAATACCTCTAGGTCAGTGTAAAAAATTTTACTTGTAATTTTTCTTAAATAGTGTTCGGGATATTCTGTCACCGGAATACATCCATAATTATTCTTCATGTCGACTCTGGACGTCTAACTATTTAGATAGGTCGAGCGAACTTCCACCAATATTTCGCCTCGACTCTTTAACATAAACGTATTTAAAAGTCACTTTCTCGATCGACATACACCGAAAAATCCATAGCACTTCGCTATCTCATACACCCAGTCCTCAACAACTATAGGTTTCTTTACTTCGCTATTTATCGGAGGGGTGTGAAAATCTCTATAGCCTGAGGCATCTGTTTAGGCTTTACACTGCCTATCCTCAACTACCTGCATAGACTGAGTAAACAACTCCGAAATATTTTCTACACTCCACTCCATCCTCTTGGAGTGTGTCTCAATATTGTTTGGTCTCTTTATAGGACCCTGTGGAGTATGCTCAGCATCAGCCTCCACCTCACTCTCATCTTGAGTCTCAGTGACAACTTATTCGACTCTCAGGCCTATCTTTACGGCCTCGAGCATGTGTACTCGCCACTCTACCATAGCGGCTATCAATTATAACAACTATATTCTTGCATTCGAAACTAAGTTCTTAGCTGCACTTCCATCTTGATATCACAATTGTATCTAAACAATGCACAGTACATGGGGATGTAAATTTACTTAACCACTAACACCAACTCATATCAGGCCAACTCTGCTCTGATACCATTAAATTTGTCACGACCCAAATTTACTAAAATCACTACAAATTTTTTGCTTTTTTCTTTTTCATTTCCTTACCCATCGTGAACAGTTACACTACTAACCAGTTGGGCTATGATTCGGTGTTAGTCACCTCTCACCTATTTACCATTCAATTTTCATATTTCATTTACATTTCAATTTATTTAAACTAAATACATCCCCAACATTACATCCATATACAGTACTGTGCATCTATATGTTCAGATACAAAATTATACGAATGTGTATACCTGATCTTGATAAGAAGCAGCGGATAACCGAGATGCGAGACTATTGTCGCTCTCTTCTACTGAATATACCCTGTGGGGTGGAAAATAAAAGGGTGAGCGAAACGTGCTCAGTAAGGCAATAATGTAAGCAGGTAGATAACTATAGTATCTACGTGCTGATAATGTCATGATATAAAAATCGTTTACATTTGGAGCATGAGGTATGACTAAAATGATGCCACATGTATGTATATATCATATAAGAGAAATCATGAAATCGGCATATAAAGCACACATGGAAAAATCATCATGTATGACATCTCATGCTCGTCACATTAAAAACTTATTAGTTTCATCATAAACTCTTCACTTTAAAACTTATTCGTTTAATCACAAAACTCATCACTTTAAAACTCATTTATTTCATCATAAAACAACTTCAACAAGGTCAAACCCATCTCTCGGGAATACCTTGATTCATTAAATCACATCTCTTTTAAAAACATAAATCGGGACTACCCCTCCATCGGGTTTGTCCTGATCTATCCAGACCGTATGATATCATGTGAGGCATGTAGGTTATTGTATGAAAAATCGAGGACTATGGCCATACTTTGTCCCTGTGATCCCAGGCTACACGGATCCCGGTGTGCGGGGTATCATAATTGCAATGGGAGGTGGGGTCAAGTCCTACCCGCCAGAATATCAAGTAACATCATAGAGTCATCATGACTGCACGGTACAGCGTACTCCATGTGACATACACGGTACATCGTACTCCGTGGACCCATATCATAGTCTGGGGGTGCCTGCCGTAGGTCTTATCCACCCCAATACTATGTCGATAACCAACCCATGTCTCAAAGTATATGTGCGAGCATCTCAACTCTCTGTGACACACAGTCTACAGGAGGCTTCCGCACGACTATATGTACGTCAACTCACGTCTAGTGCGAGCGAAGCTCCAGCACCACGCTATGCATATCATGATATCTAAAATCTCGTGCGAGCGAAGCTCCAGCACGATTTTGTGCACACACAAATTTCTCGTACGAGCAATACTCCAGTACGGCTTTTCATGAGAATAAATCAGTAAACCTGAGTGCGAGAAAGACTCTAGCACTCTTTTTATTCATGTAAATACGATAGGTGGCTAAATCTTGACAAAACATCTTTTAAAATCATAACCGGTACAAACCGGTTCCCTTTCATGTAATTCTTAAAATCAATAGCCAACCTATGTGCATATTTGCTTAAATCAAGCAATATATTCATATAAAGCATTAAAAACATGAAATCATGCAATTTATATGCCTTACTACCCTTTTTGTAAATTTTACTCCTAGGGGAAAAATCATCTTTTTCCTTTATTTATCTAAGCCCCGATTTTCGTAAAAATTATTATTTCATTTCTAGATGCTGTAAGAAATTTCTAAGCCCTGTAAATACCCTCAAAATACATATAGGCATCTCTATGCACCTACAAAATTCCCTTACCTGGAAATCGCGCGCAGACTTAGCCTATCTCGATGATACCGAACCTCTCGACCCAAGTGCACGCCAACCAAAGGTACGTAACTGCATATAACCACATAGTCGAGGTTAATTCACTTATCTTGATCAGTATATCGCATTTACTGACCAACTTTAAGGTATTGGGCCCTATTTACCTTATTTGGTCTCGCCCCGTTTCAGCCCTTTTTATATTTATTAATTCTCTTCTTTGGGTATACCGGGCTTATGCAGCTTTCTAATAATTATCGGGCTTCTATCCAAATTCATTGGATAGCCCGTATACCATTTACGGCAATTTATTACAACTTCGAATTAATATTCCTTTCTATGCGAAATTAATCCATAATTCCGTAAAATAATTAAAACTCGGTATTTAAAGAGCTCATATTGCCGAAATTAAACTGTACTTACCCGATACGATGCGGGTAGAAAATCAGAGCTCAATCGGCTCTCGTTCGATCTCTGTCGTAAAGCTGCACAATTAGGTAAATCCGAATTATTTTCCATTAAAATAATATTAAATTAAATTTCCAAAATTTACCCGTAGGTCAATTTCGACCCTCGGTCAACTTACCCGAACCTCGAGTCGTCCCCGGTAAATTTCTTTTCATTTTCCCCTTTTTCCTTTCTTTTCTTTCCTTTTCCTTCCTTTTCCTTTCTTTTCTTTCCTCTTTCCTTCCTTTTTCCCTCCTTTTCCTTCCCTTTCCTTTTGGCCAAACGGTGCCGTTTTACTGCCACTTGCTGTCGTCGGCGTTTCTGGCGGTCTCACCGGCCAAGACCGATCTCAAAAGAACCGGCTTCTTCCCCTGAGTGCGTCGGTGGCCTCCGTTCCAGCCCAATCGCGGTGGTTCACCGGAAATCAGCCCGTTTCTCCCTCGATTTTCCTTCGCTCCGATCGGCTTCCTCCGGCCACCTGACGGCGTGATTCCGGTGCCCACGTGCTCGCCGGTCTCTCCTCTTCCTCCTCGTAGCTTCGTCGGAGGCTGTCTATCGCCGGTGTGTTGGGATCGTCGGTCGGTTCTCACGGGTAGCAGTCGGGTTTTCGTTTTTATTGTTTTTGGGTTTTCTCGATTTTCAGGCTTTCTTTTTTTTTTGATTATTATTATTTTTTAACCATTTGTTTTATTATTAAAATATTCATTAAAATATTCAACTATATTCTAAAAATATCTACAACTATATTATTTTATTCCAACAATTTAATTTAATTTAATTTAATTTATTTTGTTTTTAATCATTTTTTAGGTATAATTTCTCCGTATTTTCGGGATATTGTCCCGGGTGACTTTTCGGTATTTCTAAAATTTTCGGATCTTAATCAATTTAACCCGAAATTGTATTATTTCTTCATTATTGATCAAGATTCTCAAATCCATTATTTTTAATTAAATTTTCTTATCGAATTTATTTCGGCTTTCGATCTTTTGACCGTTTTGCCCTTACACGTGTTCGGGATTAATTTAACTCGACTTTCCTTCACGAATACTCACTCATTTCGTATTTTAATTAAATTCGGGTCTTACATTAGGTTATTCAGATATATATATATATATATCTATATATATATATATATATACATATCATCTCAAAAGGATCACAAATTTTAGACTCAGTCTACATCCCATTAACAAAACATAGTACACTGTACAAAACTAAGTGTTGGGTCTACATACAAACCATGTATCTCAAAATATACCTTAATTGTATATATCAAATAACCTCTGAGGAGTAGCAGAGACCCGTAACTATCAACATGTCAAGTCGAGGCTCAATATGCAAGGAAAGAGAGGAGGAGAGTTAACGCCCAATAAAGAACTAAATAAATGCGAAAAATAGTTTAAAACATCATGTTTCAAATCTTACATGTTGGTGTGAAAGCCTTTCGCAAATTAGAATGTAATATACATGATTTCCTAAGTATCAAATCAAATAAAAAAGCATGCTAGTAATTTCAATGGAAGTTTAAACCATAATCATAAATTTCAAATGCAGAGTGAGCATCAAGTAAACAAACAACGAACTCAGAAGCATCAAATGCTAAGGTACTACTGCTGGGGGCATAATAGCCATCAGTGCAAATAGACTCCCAATCGCTAAACTCAGAGTCAACCCCATGATTAGATAAGAATAGTACCTATCCAATCACCTCAAGACAAGCCTAAATGCTTTTTCAATACAAATGATAAGTGCTTAAATATCTATATTAATATTATCTAATAATATTCTTTTAGCTTCATATTGTGTTTAAAAGTGCTATGTAACATTTTTTTTGATGTTATAGGCATTAAAAATAGACTTATGAAAGAAAATAAGCTAAAAGGACAATTTTTGCACTTTTTGCTTTTTTAGACCAGTAAGGGTATTTTGGTAATTTTAACTATGTCCAAATTTTTCTGAACTAGTAACCTTCTTCAATATTGTAGATGACTTCTCAATGTTTTCAAAATGTCCAAGATCATCAAAATCAGAGTTTTTTTTATGCGCCAAAAGTCCCTGGAAAGTCAGTATTAAAATTAGAAAAGTCAACTCTTAGTGAAAGGGGGATTGCTACAAGGATAATTGAAGAAAATAAATAAAGCCTTTTTTGGAAGATGATTACAAAGAGAGATAAGATCCTTGATGACTTGTCATGATGAGTTGGCAAGATGAGTTGACAACCAAGTCAACTATTGAAGAGATATTATTAGATAAATATTAGCGATTAGAATCCTGTTCAATTGTGATTAGAGTTTTACTCCAAGTAGGATTAGGATTATTGCTTCACCATATAAAGGGACCTTAAGAAGGCTAATAATCTCACCAATTAGCCTTAGTTTTATTTTAATATTTTGCTTTTACATTGTGCAAATTCATTTTTGTACAAAGTTTTATAAAGTAGTCGATTAGTATATTTCATTGAATCTTATGTTCTTTACCTTGTTTTCTTCTATTGCTTTCTTATTTTTTCTTTAATCTTCAAGTCCATTTTATTTCTTGATTATTTAATATTGTGTTTAACATATTCTTGCATGATTATCTAGGAAAACCGATTACATCTAGTTATTATATAAAAATCGATTACTAGTATTAAGTTTATAAAATTGTTTTCTTTGATTCTTTATTTTTCATAATTGTTTCTTTTGCATTATTTCTTAGTTGATTAGCATATTTATATTTAATATTACATTGTTGCATGATTTGCATATAATTCATAAGTAAACCGATTACTTTCTTGCATATTATAAAGTTGTCTTTTGTTGAGTCTTACATGCTTTCTTGGTTAATTGCTTTCTAAATTGTTTTCTTTAAGTAGAATTCATAATATTTTGCATCTAGATTCTTTGTTTTGCATATTAGATAAATCTTTTACATAAATATAGTTAAAATCGATTGTTTTGCATAATAATTTGACATTTTTCTTTTCTTGGTTCTTACTTAGTTTAATTGCATAGTCTTCTCACATATTACAGTTGTGTTAATAATAAAGCATTCTTTGTCATCTCCACGAATTTTCATGCAATCGGTTTCAATTATGAATATAAAATTAATCAATTGGGATTAGGAATGTGTTCTTTGGTGGATGATTAAATTAAATTTTTATTTTTAACACGGGGGACTTAGGAGAATTTAATTAATTAAAATATTTTAAGTTGAAGAACAAATAATTGTGAGGAATAGAAATAAATTTTTATGAGCTAGACTAAGGTACGAATGATCCTTTATGATAAGTAAGTACAAATATGAAATTAAATCCAATCTAAATATTATAAGGAAAATTTATTAAGTATATAGATTTATATATATATATATATATGGATATATATATATATATATATTTATGTAATGTTTTAATCCTTCTTCAAGCTAAGAGCATAGGTATACATATTCAAACACAGGTGTAAGTATAATTATACATATATACAAACACAACCCCGAGAGCAACCGTTGGGAGTACAATGCATTAAGGGGAGATGACTTGATGAGAGGATGAAATCTCTTGGTTAGGTAGATGAATGATGGCTCTTGCTGAAAACAAAAAAAAAAATGAAGAGAATAGTATGGAAGTCTAGGAAACGTGAATAATAGTGGTAGTTCACGGTGTCATAGAAGAGAAGAGAAAGAAAACAGGAAACAGGAGCAAAGAAAATGAGGAAGCATGATTATAACCAATGTTGCACGCAACATGGTTTGACTTCCAATGAAGCCAAACTCAAAATTCAAGTCTGTTGCAGTGAAAGAATGACGTAGCATAAGGAATGGGCAGGACACTGCTAGGAGAAGGAATTAGGGATGTAAACGGGGCGGGTACCCATTAATTTTGGACTACCCGACCTTGAACCCGATTAATAATTACAAAATCTGAATCCTATAATTACCCGATTAATTTTTGAAACAATTACCTGAACCCTACCCTAATAAATTTTGCACTACCCGTTAAATACCCGAACCCGTGTAATTACCCGATTATTGAATTTATATTTTGACAACCCGTTTAATAACCCGAACTCGAAACCCAACTATGAAAAAAAATTATTCTAACATCAAAACTCAAAAACATAAAATTAAATAAAAACATACATTTTCCATCATAATTAAACAAACTTTAATAGTTCAACAAGTAACTTGAAACCATTATGAGTGCATAATATATACCATAGTATTTCTAATTTGATACATTTGATTTCTTATGAAGTTATGATATATTTATGTAATGTAAATTAATTTAATCAATGATAATAATATTAAATGATTAAAAAGATGTAGACCTTAAATTGATAATTAATATTTTCATTACAATTTATATCATATACATATACTATAGTATCATATATGTAAATGATCATATATTATAATATCATATATTATAATTATACTATTATATCATATACTATAATATGAAGTTATCAATTTATCATATACTTCAAATTTTAATTTGAATCATTGATTTTTTTGAGTAAACAATGTTTTATTATAATTAATAATTTCAATTTTAAATACAATTTGTATCATATGCATGTACTATATTAGTATCATATATAATACATGTAAATGGTCAATTTGCAAGAATTACATCTTAATCAAATTTGAAACTTTTATCATTTTAATTTCAGTAGTTTATATTTAAAATTTAAATACTTATTATCTTAAACATAATTTACTAATTTAATTTCATAATTATTTTATTATAATGTTTCATTAATTTTTTGACTAAAAAATTTTTACTATAATTGATAATTTCAATTTTAAGTATAATTTATATCATAAACAAATACTATATTAGTGTGTGTGTGTGTGTGTGTGTGTGTATATAAATATATATATATATATATATATATTTATAAGAATTTGATTTTAACTAAATATGAAACTTTTATTATTTCAATTTCAGTACCTCGTATTTAAATTTTAAGACATATTATCTTAAGCATAATTAACCCAATTTAATTTCATAATTATTTATTTTATTATTTATTTTATTAATTTTTTTAGTCAACAATGTTTTTTTAAAATTGAAAATTAAAATTTTAAATACAATTTGTATCATATAAATATACTATGAATTGATATCATATATGCAAATGACTAATCATTAATGTGTAAGAATTGCATTTTAACTAATTATGAATTTTTTTAATTTAATTTTAGTACATTATATTTAAAATTTTAAAACTTATTATTTTAAGTATAATCAATTATTTTAATTTCATAATTATTTTTATTATGCTAATTACTAATTTTTTTTAGACACACAATTTTATTGTATAAATATTTTTTAGAACACATTATGTCAAATATAAGTTATGATTTACTTGACAAGTTCATTGTATAAAGATTAAAAAATGAAGGTTCAAGTCCCCACAACCTTAAAAATTATATTTTGTAAACAAAAAAATAAACGGGTTCGGGTACCCGAACCCGATTAATAACCCGATTACATTAATTGGGTTCGGGTACCGGGTATCCGAGGGATACTACCCGAACCCGTCACAGGTAGTGAAATTACTACCCTAACCCGATTAAAACCCGTTTATCGGTACCCGAATCCGACTTAAACGGGGCAGATAGTACCGGGTACCCATTTACACACTACCCATTTACATCCCTAGAAGGAATGAATGGAAAATAAGAAAAGACAAAAGTGGCATTCGGTAAAAAGAGGAGAAGAAAAATGAGCTAAGGAAAGAGGTATATACCCGTGACTACTCGCCTGCAAACTGCAGCACAGAAATGGCAGGTGATTAAGGTTGCTAAAGGGCAGCGTAGGGTAGACCGAAACCATGAAAAGTGAGCAAAAGTGCTGCAGTAATGGTAACAATGATAGACCGAATGTGACTAGGATAAAAGTTGACCGAAGGCTGGCATGGTAGTGGACTATTACATATATACATAGACATACCGAAGCTGCAACAAGAAAAAAAATAAAATAGGAAGTCTGGAAGACCAACGTGAAAAAGGAAGAAAACCAAGTATGTGAAGGCTGAAAAACCAATGAATTAAGCAACTGACATGGACTAAGTACAAAGGAGTAAAATGATGTTGATTGAGGCAGTAATGAATCTGATTTACTGAAGAAGAAGAAAGAAAAATGAAATGAACCGAAAATATAAGGGCTGAAGCCTTCTTGTGCATTGGTTTACTTAAGAAAAAAATAAAATTGAGAGTGAGTATGAGAGGTAGTGAATGGAAATAGAGAAGAAAATAAACTGAGCTTGATCCAGTCTAACATATTCAACTAAAAACTCTGTACATCTTCACTGCCATTAACGTCTAACCACCATACCCTTCATTTTCCCTTGCTCGTCACTACCTCCCTAATTGCTGTAACTTAGTTCCACTTTGCAAAGCCATCATCATAGCCAACCATTTCCATATTACTGTTGTTTACTACCATTTCGTATTACTCAACTACTGCTTGTTTCGATCAAGTAGTAATGGAGTAGGAGGAAGGAAAAGCCCAAAAACGAAACACCCTATGCCAAATAAATTTTACCTTGTGCGAAATTGTTTGGTGGAAGAGGGAATATGAGTGAGATTAAGGTGCTGTTTTGATGTAGAAAATAAGGGACATCTTTACTATATTGGGAAGTGAAGATTTGGAAAAAAGAAGAATAACTTGGGAGCTATGGTATAATTTAATTAAAGGTTTCAAAGATTTCCAGAAGCCATAACGGAAAAAGAACGGAATGATTGACTTATGTACTGGAGCATAAAGAAACTACTAACATCCACTGGGGTAAGGGAATTTTTGTGAGCTGCTAGAGATAATTACACGTATTTTGTTTACTATTGAACTGTAGATATAAATTCTAGGTCGATTTTATAGTTACGAAAATTATAAAATTTTAGCCTTAGTTAAATGACCTAACCTTACCCGATAAAATTTAATTTATTTACATAGATACTGTACAACCTAATTTATTGTTTTAAATTAAAAATCCCTAATTTAATTGCCACATACTGCATACTGGGATTTTTAATCAAAAAATGATGAGCCAACTTCTATTTAAATTGTTTTATGTACTGAACTGAGTTTATAACTGTTTTAATGAAAATGAGCTGTTTATCAAACTGTACCAAATAAAATGTGCTGGAGCCGCATACTATGTGTTGCACTACCTATTTCGCACTTACTGGTGGCAATGGGCTTGGTTAAATCATGCTACACTGTTACTGTTACCGTCTACTATCTTGTTACTGCAATTGTGGTCTACTGTAAGGCCCGTAAATTTTTATGTAATGTTTATGATTCCGGAATGTACAGACAAGTTACATTATATATGAATCATAAGAACTGACTATTTGTAAGCTCTAAGTGTGAATGAAATGCAAAATGAGTATAGAAGAAATTGAATAGGAGTTTAACTTTGAAAATCTGGGAAAACTGCAGTTGAAATGCTGCAGATACAGGGTAGATCGATCTCATTGCAAGGAGAGATCGATCTCATTGCTTGAAATACAATACCAAACATTCTGCAAGAGGGAGATTGATCCCTCATTCAAAGCAGATCGATCTTAAGTTGCTTCTGCCTGGACATTATCGATCTCCTCCCATAAGGCAGATCGATCTCCAATTCCCTCTGGTTAGCAAAGATTGATCTCTTCTTAAGGCCAGATCGATCTCTAAAGTCCCCTGTTGTCACGACCCAAACTACCCAAAAATCAGAGTTAATTTTTCGCGTTTTATTATTTTCTTTCATTGCTTACCTGTCCTCTGATCGTGACCACACTCCACTAACAAATTGGGCTGTGCGTCAATGCCAGTCCCACCATACATTTACCATGGTACTTATTTCTTCTCCAGTCATTTATAAATGTTTACAATATTTATACATCCCCTAGAGTCACTTACAAACATGTTACTGTGCTATGCTTATTTAGATACAATTTGTACAAGTGTATATACCTTGAATGATGGGCAGCAGCGGATATCCGGAATGCAGTACTGAGTCACCTCAACTTCAATTGGAGATTATCTATGGGAGAAAATGAAAGGGGTGAGCACATCAAGCTCAGTAAGGCAATCCTACGAACAAGTAGGTAACCATACTACCTACATGAACGTGGTGCCATGTATAAACCACCCTTTCTCCACACATTTTAAAACAAATGATATGAATTATGATGTTATGTAAATCAAGTTTGCACGGAAAATTCAACATGTAATTATTACAAATCATTTATTTCTCAATTAAAATTTTCACAATAAAGTCAGGACTCGACCCCTCCTGCGGGTGATCCTGACTCACACAAAACCATGAAAATCGATTTACATTCACACATGGGTTTGAAAAGCATAAAAATACCATCATGCAAATTTAGTTTAAAACCCAATTTGATTTCATCAAAATCGACGACATGCGAGACTAGGCAACGTCTGTATATCGGCAAATAACCAGGGCTACGGCCATATGTGTCCTCGAGAGTTCCTCAGCTACACGGATCCTAGTGTGCGGGTTCTCCCATGATCGGGAATCGCCCAGGTGGTGGGTCAATCCATCCCGTCAGTCTTATCCGATCCCATGCATCCGAAGATGCTAACGTATCACAAAGACACCAACGTATCACAAAGATACCACACGGTACATCGTACTCCATGCTACTTGCATGGTACATCGTACTCCGTGGACCCCCAGCCTTATCCCTCGTTCGAGCTTATCAGCTGGACCTCCAACCCTTATCCCTCGTTCGGGCTCATCAGGTGGATCTCCAACCCTTATCCCTCGTTCGGGCTCATCAGGTTGTTTCTCTAACCCTTATCCCTCGTTCGGGCTCATTAAGTTGTTTTAACATGCCATGTCTCAAAACGCACGTGCGGGCCTATTTAATCGATGACACACAGTCTACCCGATGCTCCAAGCACGGCTCGTCACATGTTCTCATAAAATCGGTGCGAGCAATGCTCAGCACTCTCATCAAATCAAGTAAAACTAGTGCGAGCTAAGCTCTAGCACTCTATATGCAAACCGTATAAAAATCTGGTGCAAGCGAAGCTCTAACACCCTGTCTCAAAATCATATAAAATATGGTGCGAGTTAGACTCTAGCACCCTGTCACAAAAATCATATATATATATATATATATATATAAAAGTCTGGTGCGAGTTGGACTCCAGCACCTATGCATGTAAAACTCTAGTGCGAGCTCTCGCTCCAGCACTAATGCGTGCATCACACAAATCGAAAATATCATGCGAGCTGAGCTCTAGCACGTCACATGTCAATAAAACACGTAGGCGGCTCTGTTTCCTCAAAACAGTGTTCAAAACAATTTCACGTTGAAAGTATGCAATGCTGTGCATTTTCTTTCAAGGTTAGCCAGCCTACTAATGCATGCATCAAAACACCTCCAGAATGAGCAAGAACCTCTTGTTCTTGCTCTTCCCAACTTTTCCTAAATTTGTAAATTTTACCCTTAACAAGGGTATTTTGGTAATTTGCCCATTCGAGGCACTAAAAGTATTAATTGACCTCTAGACCCTTCAGGTAATTTTTAAAGACTGCAAATGAACTTAAAATTGCGTAAAGTTACCTCTAGCAGTCCGCAGAATTGCCTTACCTTATTTTCCTGTCGAGTCTGACCTTTTCTTTTTCACTGTTGTCTCGTCGCGCAGTTCGATATGCTCCCTATCAAATGCCCGGAACTGCGTATTAATATTCCTCAGGTCAGATATTATACAATTTAATTGTATTTAATATTTTCTGGGCTTAATTTAAATCATTGGGCCCGTTTACCCCTATTGGGCCCGATTGCACCTTAATGGGCCTTAATCGGCCTTAAGCTCGTTTTCCACTTAATTTTCACTTTATCGAGGCCTATTGGGCTCATTGGGCCCTCCAACAATTTATTGGGCCTCATTCTAACTCTCAAATAGCTAAATTTAATATTTACGACAACTTATCTAAATTTCCATAATTTAATTCAATTTATGCGGAATTTAAATTCATATCACGCATAACGATGTAAATTGTCGTAAATAAGGGTCACTTACCCGAGATTCCATGCTAGTCCGTAAATCGAGGCTGTCTCGAGCTCTTGGTGGATGCCAATTATCGAGCTACACAATTCCATAATTTTTCGGGTAAGTTTTCAGCCCAAAATTAATTAAATTAAATACTCCGAAATTTAAATAGGGTCACTTTCGACCACTACTGACTTACCCGAAGCTCGATTGCATCATAGGAATTTTTCTTAACTTTTTTCTCTTTTTCTTTTTCCCTTTTTCTTCTTTTCTTTCCTCTCTTTTTGGCTGAACTAGTTCAGTCTGATTCGGACCAGTTCAGACCGTCGGTTCGACTGGTTTACCGCCTTGCCGGTCGGTTCTCCGCCGGCTTCCACCGCCAGCACCTCCGCAAGGTCGTCCGCAGCACGAATCTACCCTCTGTTTCGGTCGAGGTCGCTGAACGCCATCGGTTCGGCTCTTCTCCCTCGGCCGTCGAAAACCCATTTCTTCCCTTGGTCGTCGCCGGCGATTCCGACCGTTTCGCCGGCTGCTACCGGTCTCAAAATGACTGGCTCCTCCTCCTGAACTCATCGGTGGCCTCCGTTGATGCCCAGCTATCGTGGATCGCCGGAAATCGGGCCGTTTCTCCGCGGTGCTTTCCCTCCTCCGATCGGCTTCCTCCGGCCACTGCACGGTGCAATTCAGGTGCCCACGTGCTCGCCGGTCTCTCCTCTACCTCCTCGTGGCCTCGTCGGAGCCTGTCGATAGTCGGTGCGTCCTCGGGCTCGTCGGGTTCCCTAGGGTCTTCTTCGGGTTTTCTATTTCAATCTTCTTCTCTCTCCCCGATTTCTGATTCCCTTTTTTTTTTCAGATTCACTTTTTTTATTATTATTATTATTATTATTTTAATCATTAAAATACATTAAAAATACCCAAATATCCCTTAAAATATCCTTAAAATTATTATTTAATTCTAAATTCATTTATTTAATTTTATTTAATTTATTTAGTTTATTTTAACCCTTTTTCGGGTATAATTTCTCCGTATTTTTAGGATATTGTCCCGAATGACTTTTCGGTATATTTTTCGATTATTTTCGGGATTATTTTTTTCGAACTAAAAATCCCAATTAATTTCGATTAATTCCCATAAATTAATATCTTGATCAATTTAACCCAAAATAAATTTATTTCATCCTTATTGACCAAAATTTCTCAAATCCATATTTTTAATTAAATTTCCTTATCGAATTTACACCGGCTTTCGGTCTTTTGACCATTTTGCCCTTACACATGTTCGGGATTAATTTAACCCGACTTCCCTTCACGAATACTCATTCATTTCATATTTTAATTAAATTCGGGTCTTACAACTCTCCCCCACTTAAAGAATTTGGTCCTCCAAATTAGAACCAATTCATATGAGTCCATAAACTACTCCAGGTACATCAATCGTATCATACTTCTTTAATTCTTATGTGACCCTTTTTTCGAAGTGTAACACTACCAAAAGACTTTAATTAGGGAGATCATCTTAAACCTCATTACTTTCTCTTTCATGTTTAATGCCCGAATCAACTTATCAATATACTTATATTTTCATTAAACTGAACCTTTGGAATTCATATTCGATCACCTATGCTGGATCCGGATAGTATTTTCGAAGCATCAAAAGTTAGGACACATTGTGGGTGCCTATTAATTCAGGTGATAACGCCAACCTACAGGTCTTATCTCCCACTTGTCCAATCTCTCAAAATATTCAATCCAGCGAAACTCAACTTACCTTCTTCCAGAAGCTCACTATGTCCTTATTCTCTTAGGACAAGTAACTTTCAACCATACTAATTCACCAAGGGTGAATTCTAATACTTTTCTACTTGCTCTGAGGTGTTCTTAATCTCTCACTCTTAACTAAAACATCCTCAGAGACTTATTATCCATAGTCGAAAATAATTCTATCTGTCACCCACTTTTTCTCATCCAATTTGGGGAACAACCCCTACAGCCAAACACTGCCTCATATCTTGTTATCCCAATACTCAAGTGACAATTGTCACTATTGACGTATTCAATTTGTAATAACTAATCATCCCAGGAGCATAAAAATCAAAGGCACACGCTTTCATCGGATCCTCCAGAACCTGTACAGTCCTCTCTGACTGACCATCTGTCTGAGGATGGAAAGCTGTGCTAATACTCAGTCGGGTTCCCATAGCTTCCTAAAAATATCCTCAGAGGTGGGAAGTGAAGCGGGAATCCCTATATGATACCATGCTCATTGGAACGCTACTTAATGTTCCACAATCTTCCTTATACATAAATCCTCATACACACTCTGAGTATCTAGGGATTTCATAACCAGAAGGTGGGTAGACTTAGTCAATTTATCAACTATCATCCAAAAAGCCTCGTAATTCACTTGGGTCCTCTGTAACCCATCACGAAATTCATGGAGACTTGCTCTCATTTTTTGTGCCGTGTCGATATAAGTAGGTGCTGCAATAACTCTGCAGACTTTTAATACTCTACCGTATTTCTTTTCACATCTGACCACCAATACCCTTTTCGAGATTTTGATATATTCTTTACTTCTGTATGCACTGTATATCCCGAAGAGTGAGCTTCTGACAATATTACTATCTCATCAACTGTGGTCCTGGGGAGCACTTATACTGTCTCTGAACCTCTCTGTAAATCATTATCATACTCTGTGAACTCTATCACTGTACCCTTCTGAATCTGACCCAAACTATCGACATCCTGCCGATCATCATGCTAAGCCTGGCAAATCCGGGCACTCTCATCCGGTTCTAATCTCAAGCTAGCTGTCATACAATCACTGTCATCATCAGAAGGGATCACATCAATACTGAGGCTCATAACTGCTCTAGCAGCTCACGCTCCCTGACCATCATATGTAGTACCATCCCGAGGCTCTTTCTGCTCGAGGTATAAGCCATTACATTAGCTTTTCCTGGGTGGTACAATTTTCATAAATCAAAATCTCTTAGAAGCTCTAACCCACTATGTATTCTCATATTCGCCTCTTTCTGTGAAAACAGATACGTGGGGCTTTATGATCAGTGCATATCCACCAGTCCTCACCATGTACATAATAGTACCATATCCTCGGTACAAACACTACCATTGCCAACTTAAAATCATGAGTCAGATAGTTTATTTCATGATTGAGGAGTTGTCTGACTCCATAATTAACTATCTTCCCATTATACATCAATACACAGCTCCTTCATTATTTTGAGGTATCCATACTCACTGAGAACCTCTTGAGCTGTTGGGTATGGTGAAAATAATCACGGTGGTCAGTTCATACTTCCTTACATCGAAATTCATGTCACATCTATCATCTTATTTATCATCTCATTTAAAGATCACGTTTTCTTAGTTAAACGTGTCAACCAAGTAGACCATATTGAGAACTCGCAACAACCCATTTGTAAAAGTCATTTTCCAATTGTTGCTTATAATTTGCCCTAGACTTTAACTACACCCAACATATCATCGATAATGATGATTACAGCTCGGTCCAATCCTTGACTTATTTACGCATAAGCATATAAGATCCTCCAAAATCGCTTACGTTTTCAGGTACTAACCTGCGTCATTTCCTTTTCTTATCTTAACGGCTCTTATTAAATTTACTATGTTAACCTTTATGATTTTTTGAATTTTAATATTCTTATCGTCTTAGTAAAGGTATCCTAATGCTAAAGGTATTTATTACAACGATCGATTTCACGTTATAGGTTATATATATATATATATACTTTTAGACGCTGTCAAGTCTTCAGGCGGGGAGGTATTTTGAAATACCTTTATTAACCCTTAGACTTAACCACAATTACTTTACATATATGTCCTTGTGGTCACAATTTGTATTCGCTACTAATTGCTTTAATCCTAATGACTCCATATCGTAAAGATGTTCTTACCTAGCATACGCATCTTACTCCAGTACATCTGGTATTTAGAATTAAGCATATCTCATCTTAAAGATTATCTCCTTAGTGTATCTATTATAACGAAACTCTTGTCATTATTCATTTCATGAGTACAATCCTTTACTCCTTTAATTTCAACTGTTACACCCCTTTTTGTCACTTAAAATCTCTATATCCATATTCCGTTAATTAATCCTCCTCTATTGGGGTACTCATTTATCAATATTGTGCCCGATGATGTAGGCATTTATGCCTTTTTACTCACTTATCTGTGAATGAAGGCGGTATGAATAAATGTGTGGCACCAGGATCAATGAACATATGTACTTCATTATTCATAACAAGTGTGGTATCTTACACCACATCCATGAAACATTAATAGTGTCCTGGTCCAAGACATCCTCTCGCCTTCGTCCAACAGCCTACTTTCCCTTTTTCTTTTCGGCTATGGCCTCCCTTTTCGTTACAGCTATACCAACGAAGTTTTTCTCTGTCTCTTTACTTTTTTGTGGGGTGATCTCGCCCAACTCTGTGCAATCAAAATCAATGGTCCGTCTTATCACACTTAACAACCATTTTCATCAATAAAGTGTAGGTGTAAACCCTCCTTCCGTGGTATCTACCACACATCCTACACTGCTCACAGTGCTTACACTGCTACACTGCTTCGTAGCAGGTCGGGGTCCTCCAATCACAATACCCCTCAAGAGTGCCAAAATTGGATGCACTGGGGTCTTACCAATTATCTTAGCCCATAACTCGTTACATCAGATCTTTTACCAATTACCATTTTTCCATTTTAACATCTTTGTCATTTCTCGATTCTCTTTTCTGTCTCTATTTCGGCCCTCACTATCTTTCCCAATCTCAGAGGCGTGCAATTCATGTTCTTATTTACCTAACTGTAAATTTGCGCACTGCCTCGGTATAGGTAATATCTCACGGGCCAATCGAGCTCTAATAGAAAAGTTGAGCCATTTCATGAACTTTTAGACATCTCGACTGTCACTTGTTCATAGTGTCGAGGTAATATCTGTCCAAGAATATAACTGAATTTCCATACTCGTCAATAAATCAATTTCTCTGGGTCAGAGTAAGGACTTTTATCTATCATTTCTTTTAAACAATGTCCAGGATATCCTGTCACCGGAATACATCCATAAACATTTCTCATCTTAGCTTTGGATGTTTTACACTTAAGATGGGTCGAGCGGGTTTCCACCAATGCTCCGCTGCGCCCTCATATCTCATACATAATCTGAGCAATTAGCTCCTCACAATAATCTCCACACTCCGCTCCAATCTCGCGAAGCGTGTCTCAATACTATCCGATCACTCTGTCGGACTCTGAGAGGCATGCTCAACATTAGCCTCCATTTCAATTTCATCATGGTTTTCATAAGTCAACTCAGCATGACTTAGCAGACTCAGGTCTACCTCTACGACCTCTGCCTCGTGCACTATCTCATCTAACGCGACTCATATTAGGCATTCCTGCATTCTCAACCATTTCTTAGTCAAAATCCATCTCGATATACACTATTGTATCTAACCAAGCACGGTAATACGGGGATGTAATTTCCTAATTACTGACACTGACACACATCAGACCAATTGCTGCTCTGATACCAAACAATGTCACGACCCAAACTACCCAAAAATCAGAGTTAATTTTTCACGTTTTATTATTTTCTTTCATTGCTTACCTGTCCTCTGATCGTGACCACACTCCACTAACAAATTGGGCTGTGCGTCAATGCCAGTCCCACCATACATTTACCATAGTACTTATTTCTTCTCCAGTCATTTATAAATGTTTACAATATTTATACATCCCCTAGAGTCACTTACAAACATGTTACTGTGCTATGCTTATTTAGATACAATTTGTACAAGTGTATATACCTTGAATGATGGGCAGCAGTAGATATCCGGAATGCAGTACTGAGTCGCCTCAACTTCAACTGGAGATTATCTGTGGGAGAAAATGAAAGGGGTGAGCACATCAAGCTCAGTAAGGCAATCCTACGAACAAGTAGGTAACCATACTACCTACATGAACGTGGTGCCATGTATAAACCACCCTTTCTCCACACATTTTAAAACAAATGATATGAATTATGATGTTATGTAAATCAAGTTTGCACGAAAAATTCAACATGCAATTATTACAAATCATTTATTTCTCAATTATTACAAAACCATGAAAATCGATTTACATTCACACATGGGTTTGAAAAGCATGAAAATACCATCATGCAAATTTAGTTTAAAGCCCAATTTGATTTTATCAAAATCGACAACATGCGAGACTAGGCAATGTCTGTATATCGACAAATAACTAGGACTATGGCCATATGTGTCCTCGGGAGTTCCTCAGCTACACGGATCCTAGTGTGCGGGTTCTCCCATGATCGGGAACCGCTCGGGTGGTGGGTCAATCCATCCCGTCAGTCTTATCCGATCCCATGCATCCGAAGATGCTAACGTATCACAAAGACACCAACGTATCACACAGATACCACACGGTACATCGTACTCCATGCTACTTGCACGGTACATCGTACTCCGTGGACCCCCAGCCTTATCCCTCGTTCGGGCTCATCAGCTGGACCTCCAACCCTTATCCCTCGTTCGGGCTCATCAGGTTGTTTCTCTAACCCTTATCCCTCGTTCGGGCTCATCAGGTTGTTTCTCTAACCCTTATCCCTCGTTCGGGCTCATCAGGTTATTTTAACATGCCATGTCTCAAAATGCACGTGCGGGCCTATTTAATCGGTGACACACAGTCTACCCGATGCTCCAAGCATGGCTCGTCACATGTTCTCATAAAATCGGTGAAAGCAATGCTCAGCACTCTCATCAAATCAAGTAAAACTAGTGCGAGCTAAGCTCTAGCACTCTGTATGCAAACCGTATAAAAATCTAGTGCGAGCGAAGCTCTAACACCCTGTCTCAAAATCATATAAAATCTGGTGCGAGCCAGCACCTCCGTAAGGTCGTCCGCAGCAGAATCTACCCTCGCTTTCGGTCGAGGTCGCCGGAACGCCGTCGGTTCGGCTCTTCTCCCTCGACCGTTGAAAACCCATTTCTTCCCTTAGTCGTCGCCGGCGATTCCGGCCGTTTCGTCAGCTGCTACCGGTCTCAAAATGACCGGCTCCTCCTCCTGAACTCATCGGTAGCCTCCGTTGATGCCCAGCCGCCGTGGATCGCCGGAAATCGGGCCGTTTCTCCTCGGTGCTTTCCCTCCTCCGATCGGCTTCCTCCGGCCACTGCACGGTGCGATTCCGGTGCCCACGTGCTCGTCGGTCTCTCCTCTACCTCCTCGTGGCCTCGTCGGAGCCTGTCGATCGCCGGTGCGTCCTCGGGCTCGTCGGGTTCCCTCGGGTCTTCTTTGGGTTTTCTGTTTCAATCTTCTTCTCTCTCCCCGATTTCTGATTCCCTTTTTTTTTCAGATTCACTTTTATTATTATTATTATTATTATTTTAATCATTAAAATACATTAAAAATACCCAAATATCCCTTAAAATATCCTTAAAATTATTATTTAATTCTAAATTCATTTATTTAATTTTATTTAATTTATTTAGTTTATTTTAACCCTTTTTCGGGTATAATTTCTTCGTATTTTTTGGATATTGTCCCGAATGACTTTTCGGTATATTTTTCGATTATTTTCGGGATTATTTTTTTTCGAACTAAAAATCCCAATTAATTTCGATTAATTCTCATAAATTAATATCTTGATCAATTTAACCCAAAATAAATTTATTTCATCCTTATTGACCAAAATTTCTCAAATCCATTTTTTAATTAAATTTTCTTATCGAATTTACACCGGCTTTCGGTCTTTTGACCATTTTACCCTTACACATGTTCGGGATTAATTTAACCCAACTTCCCTTCACGAATACTCATTCATTTCATATTTTAATTAAATTCGGGTCTTACACCTGTTAAGCCAAGATCGATCCCATCCCATGAGCAAGGATCGATCTCATCTTTTGAGCAGATCGATCCCCTAGCCTACAAGTCAAATTCTGAAGAAGTTTAAACAAGGGCAAATCTTTCTCTCACCCTAGAAGATCGATCTGATTAGGTAAATTCTATAAAACCCGACAACTGAGTCCTATATTTCATGAAAACAACTCATCTTCCTCCATTTTTAACAAGTGACCTAGCTTTCTCACTCTAAAATCATCACCTTCCAATCAGTTCTGAGAGAAGTTCCTTTTAGCAAAGTTGTTTCTAGTGAGGAAGAAAACAACATAGTCAAAGATTGGAAGCTTAAACTTTGGATTGAAGGAGAAAAAATATTTTCCCCCAATTTGGTAAAAAGAGAAAAAATTCAAGCTAGACAAGATTTCAATACACCATCTTCTAGTATGTTAATCTAGACATTATGATGAGTTGATTGGTGTATGTATTGTTGGCTGAAATATTCATGTACATGCTTAAACAACCATGACCTAGAATGGGCTTAGTGAGAGAAAGTTGAAATGATATGGAGTTAATGATGATTTAAGCATGTAGAGATGTTATTAAGCATGTATAGATGATTCTAAGATAGTTTTGTAAATCCATATGTTGGAATAGATGATGATTGAAAATGGGCATAAAAGGTGTTAGATAATTGCCTTAGTGAAGGAAATGATGAACTTGAGGCATTTTAAGCTTAGTGTCGGTTCAATGTGAATCAATAGACTTGATGAGTCTAAAGAATTCTCGAAAAACGAATAGAATAATCAAAATTGACTTAAGAGAATATAAGGTCCAAAAAGATGCAATGAGACCAAATTCGGTGTAAATAGCCCAAATACATTAAATTGAACTTCATGCAAGAGAAAATTAAGTATATTACGATATGCTAACATGAGAAATACTTGCAGCTTCTGGAGATAAAATTGGAGCCGATAAGACCGGATCACGAGCATTAGAAATCAAAGGGAAGTGATTCAAGCGTGCTTCGAGGTAAGAGATTTATGCAAGCTATTAGAGATAGTTATACGTATGTTTTCTTACCTTCTGTGTGCAAGTAAATATGATAAAGTATATAGATATTGGATTATCTACGTGAAAGTTAAGTTATAAGAAGAACCTTATACTCATAAATTGCATGTCTTTATCATGAGTAAATGCTTGTGAAATGTCATGTAAGTGTTTTGAGAAAGAGTACTAATAGACTAGCTCTCGATACATTTACCATGAAAATGCATGTGTTTTTAAGTGAAATGCATTTAACGAGGGATTGAAGGGAGATTACCTTCCCACTCATACTTAGTGAATGAGCCATCTATTTCTTGTTCTATGTGAATTTGTGCTAGAGCCTAAAAGGCAACGGTAGATTTACCAGCCTTTGCTCGTACATAATTTTAAAAGGGATTTTGAGAAAAGCAAAAGGTGCTAGAGCTGAGGGAAGTTGTGTGATCCACTCGAGAGCTCCACCAGATTTTGTGAATAATGCTAGAGCCATCGAGTACTGCTAAGTGATCTTACTCTGATTATGCTCTCATGTGACTCCCTTGATTTAAAGTGATTTTAAGTAAAATCGTGCTAGAGGCCTCAGGTATGTTGTGTGATCTTACGCTGAGTTGCTCGTACGTGGTTTAATAAGCTTACTGTGTGATGAGATAAAAATCGTGCTCAATGCCTCAGGTATGCTATGTGATCTTACGCTGAGATGCTCACATGTGGTTTTATAAGCTTATTGTGTGATGGGACAAAACCGTGCTCGATGCTTCAGGTATGCTGTGTGATCTTACGTTGAGTTACTCGCACGTGGTTTTATAAGCTTGCTGTGTGATGAGTAAAAACCGTGTTGGAGTTGTCGTGTATTGCTGAGTGATCTTGCACAGACCTGCTCGCACGTGATTTTGAGACAATGGAAATGGGTGATAAGGATCCACGGGAGCACGCTGTATTGTGAGAGTTAGCCATGGAGTAAGATGTGCCGTGATATCTTAGTGATTCTGTGTGGCCTGAAGGGATGGTTGATCCGCCTCCGCAAGCATGAGATTCCTGCACACTTGATTAGTGTTGCCTGGAATCTGGATTATGGCCATAAGTCTTCTATCTGTGTGATATGACATTTTATCGCTACTGTGTGAGATGACATATGTCCCCCCTGCTGTGTGATACAGGGTGATATGATATCCCATACTATATATCATGTAAATTGATTTACAAAGAAATTTCTAAGTGTATACTGTGTGAATTGAAAAATGAAGTTTTGTGATTTTAAAGATGAGTTGTGTGAAAAGAGTATGTTGCTGTGTGAATTGATGATGTATATGCATATACCCATCTAGCAAATTAATGGTTTCGCATCGATGAAAGTTATTTTCAAAGAATGCATATGTTTTATAAGGAAAATTAATGTTTATATTTTAAGCATGTAGATAGAGTAGTTATCTATCTGCTTTCGTACTTTCCTTACTGAGCATGTTAGCCCACCCCCTTATTTCCTCCTCCATAGATTCTATACAGTAGTGAGTTACTGCAGTGGTTCCTACTACGATGTTCTCTAGTTCTCCAGAAGTACAGAGGTATACACTTATCAAAGAAAAATTTTGTATCCTGTAAAATTAGTGCACAGTAAAGCTATCTTTTGTACGAAAGGGATGTATATAATAGAAACTGATGTAAACGCTTCCTTATATTTATAGAAGTACAATTTCTTTTTCATTAAATGAATTTAAATTATAAATGGATGAGATTTGAATATGGATGTTGACTCACAACCCAACTGTTAATAGTAAGAATAGTCACGGGAAGAGGGTCGTGACATCCACAGAGTACGATGTACCGTGCAACAAGCATGCAAGTACGTTGTACTATGTATTCTGTCTTTGGACATACTATATTGTGAGCTGTTTGGGTAGCTGACCACTCTCATAACGATTGACATCCCAGCGCACCTGATCAGTGATGCTCGAAGTCACCAACATTGGCCATTTGTCATACTACCTTCAGCAACTATTACTGTTATTGCTACTATTATTGTGGCCCACAAAGTACGATGTACCATACAACATGTATGCGACTATGTAGTACCTTGTATTTTGTCTTTGGACATACTGTATTGTGAGCTTGTTAGGTAGTTGACCACTCCCACGACGATTGACATCCCAGCACACCTGATTAGAGATGCTCGGAGTCACCGACATTAGCCAATTGTCATACTGCCCTTAGCATGTCTGCCTTGTCTCATTTATTTGATTTACTGAACTTACTGTATGGTTTGTTGAATTGCATGGCAATTTTTATATCCTATTGAATAAAGCTTTGAACCCAAATTATTTCAATACATTGTTTTCACTAATGATAGTGACACTGTTTCTGTTATTTGACTCTGATTTTACTGCATGCCAATGGTTTTGGTATTTTCTACATGATAACCTTATTATGTCATATAGTTAGTGTATTTATCTACCTACCACACTCTTTTTCTTACTGAGCATGATGAGCTCACCCTATACTTTCCTCCACAGAGTAATTCCGGTAGCTTGGACCAATACCTGCAAGTAGGATTCTTTTGTGCAGCCATACCGCGAAGTTTGCTTCTGCATGAAAGTATACCTATAATAGACATTCTTTTGTATCTAAAGTACAATAATGTTTATGAAATGTATCTGGGGATGTAAACATAGTTAATTTGTAATTGAATGATAACTCCGATTAAAAAAATGTCCTTCTGATTTTAAATCTAGGATGTTAACTTTATGTTATGCTTACATATAAATGATAAAAAAATTCACTATATTGATCTATCATCGACTCATAGCCCAACCAAATTGTACATAAATCAGGTCGTTACAATTTTGTTCCTTGTCGCATAATATAACATATTATATTAAAATTTGAAATTTTGCATACTTTATAAGGCTTGCATTAACTTTATAGTTTAGGTTCTTTGTGTTTTTTTTTTTTTAATTTGCATGATATTTATGATTGCTTTCAGCATGATAAGTAATGAGAAGAGTCCTTATTTGGTTGGTATATTTTCTTGATTGATTCTTGGTTGCATGATGTTGTGAGAAGTATGAACTTATGATAAATTATTAATTGAGTATCAAGATTTTCTGAAGCATCTTTATACGATTGTCGATTTAGTTTGAGAGAAAAGGCTTGCTATCTAATAATAATAATCAACTGCTAGATTAAAAGCTTAAGTTCGTAATTGCTTTTGTTTAAAATCGCCTTGAGCTAGAGGAAAACCTTGTTTAGGTTAAATGAACTGAGCTTATGTGTTTGTTGATTAATTCAACTCATATATTCCATAGATTTTAATGCTACTATGAATTTTATCTAGAGAGTTTGTTCTAGGCAATTGAATTAGTTAGGGATTAGTTGCAGAGCTTATTGCGACTAATTGAGAAGTAAGGGAAGATGGTATAATAGAGTTTGTTATTATGCTACTATTGAATTGTCATGACCCCTTTTTAACGAAAATCACTATAAATTTTTTGCTTTATTCGTTAACTTTCCCTGACATGAAAAATTTTCAACACCAAATAGTTGAACTATGATTCGGGGTTAGTTATCTTTTACCATAAACTATAGCACTTAACATTTATATACAATAACTTTAAACACTTAAATTGCTTACATTGAAATTCATTAATTCGTACATGTCTATAAATATTTACATCCCCCAAATTTACATTCCAACAGTATTGTTGTGTTGTACTTGTTTATATACAAAATGATATTAACGTGTATACCTCTCGGTGATGGATAGCAGAGGACACTGAGAGTGCAAGTCTCTACTCGGTCTCAACCCCATGGATGCTCTGTGGAGATAGAAAGTGAAAGGGTGAGCACAACTTACTCAGTAAGGAAATAATGCAAGCAGGTAGACAGTTACACTATCTATATGCTTATAATGTCATGATATAAAATCATTTACATTCGGAGTATGAGGTTATATAAAACCATGCCACATGGATGTGTATAAAATATATATATATGAAAACTCATAAAATCAGGCATGATAACACATGAAAAATCATCATGTAAAAACATCTCATGCTCATCATAACAAAAACTCATCATAAATCATTTAAATCAAAGCTAATCCCACCCATCGAGAACATCTTGTGCAAAAACCACATTTCTTATAAAAACACAATCATGAGTGTCACCCCTCCTTTGGGTTTACCCCGGTCTATCACTAAATTACGATATCATGTGAGGCATGTAGGTTACATTTCGGAAACAAATTGGGAATAATGGCCATATATAAATCCTTGAAATCCCAAGCTACGCAGATCTCGGAGTGCGGGGTCTCACAACTGCAATGAGAGGTGAGGTCAACCCTACTCGTGCAATAACTCAACCAACTAGTCATCAAGACTACACGATACAATGTACTGCATGTGACATACACAGTACAGCGTACTCCGTGGACCCACGGTATGAGGGTGCTTGCCATAGGTCTTAGCCCACACCATTGTTTGGGGTGCTTGCTATAGGACTTAGCCCACATGACTTTTTAGGGTGCTTGCCATTGGACTTAGCCTATATCATGGTTCGGGGTGCCTGCCATAAGTCTTAGACGTACTATACCTTGCTGGTAACCATCTCATGTCTTAAAATACGCGTGCAATATATCATCTCACTGTGGCACTATAAGACCCGTATTTTTATGTAGCTTGTTCCTTATGATTTCTATGTGTACGAACACTTTATTTCGTTCGTTAAATCATAAGAAGAGTATTTACTTGAATAAAAGTGTAAGTAAAATGATTTAACACTTATAAGCTACATAAAAGTCGAATAAGGGCTATAAGAGCCACAGGCTAAACTGAGAAGATTTGGATCATTCTGACTGAGAAGAAGAACTTAAAATGAGAAAATATAGGGAGCTCGTGAAGGAAAGTCGGTTTGATTTGGTCCCAAACATAGAGAATAAGATAAAAAGCCAAAAAGGGCTAAACGAGTCCAGAATGGTCCGTTTAAGGTATTTTAGGCATATTCTGTGAGACCCCGTATATGTATAAGGGTATATATGTACATAGAAGTGTAAATAGAGTGGTACTATGAATTCATAAGTGAAGTATATGTGATGTAAGTCCATAAGTAATGTACACACTTGTAATGAGAGTGGTAATTGTACACACAAGTTACATTATGTATGAATGTGAAGAAATGGACTTAAACATGTGGAGAATGTGTGTAGAATGGATTTTGAATAGCTTGGTAAAATGGAAGTATAATTGCATAAGATGTGCACTTCCATTTTAGTTTATATTAAGTACCATTGGTCATACAAAGATCCTACACAAGTTTTAATGTGTATGAAGTGAGGAGGGATGCCATTTTCAAGTCTCAAAGATGAATGAATGAGGAAATGATCATGGTAGTAAATTAAGGATGTTTGGTAAGTGTTGTTGCAGAGGAACTGCAGAAAATCTGGAAATTTTGAAGGGCAGATCGATCTCATGGGATGAGAGATCGATCTGGAAGAGCCAGAATGCTCTTATTTGGGCAAAAGAATAGAGCAGATCGATCTCCAATGGACCAGATCGATCTCCTTAGCTCTCTGTTTGGGAGCAGATCGATCTCATGCTTCGACAGATCGATCTCATGCCTTGACAGATCGATCTCATGCTTCGACAGATCGATCTCAGGCTTAAAAATGCCGTGAAAAAGAGGGATTTTAAGGGACCAGATCGATCTCCTCTTGGACCAGATCGATCTCCTCAAGCTATTTCTATATAAGGAGTGCTGGAAATCAAAAAATTTTAGGAAAAACATAAACTTTCCACTTTCAACCCAAAAACCTAGCATTCTCTCTCAAAAATCAGCCATTTTCAGTGAGGTTTGAAGAGAGACTATTAGAGACAAAGTTGTTCCTATCAAAGAGAAGAACAACATAGTTGGAAAGCATTTTCCCATTGTTGATATTGGAGGAGTTAAGGGCATTGCCATTGGAGCAAGAAGAGAAATCAAATTTGGTAAGATTCTAACACTCCAACTATGGTACATTGTTTATTTAATTGATTTTGGAGTTGTTTGGCATGAGTATGGATGGTTAGAAACTATCTAGAATGCATTGGAATGATTTTTACCTAGAAATGGTTTAGTGTGAGAAAGTGAAATTGATGGAGATTAATGATGAATGAGATATGTAGAAATCATTAATAGTGATTGTGGTATGATTTTAAGATGTGGTTAGTGGATAAATTGTGAGGTTTACCTAGAAGAGGTAAAATGTGGATTAAGGCATTTGTAAAATGCATAGGTGAATAATATTGACTAGAGAGGTCAATTATGGGTTAAAATACATTAACTCAAGTGATTTAATGAATGAATCGCAGCTTCCGAGGATACGCCGAGGTGAGTGGACCCAAGAGCGTGAGAAGCTAAGAGAAAAGGAGTCACACCAAGTGAATCGAGGTAAGGGAATTGTGTGGACTCTTAGAGATATTGTGCGCAATTTGGGCGCATAAATGTTTTGCTAGAATGCATGAGATTAGGAAATGTTGTTGTTGGGTGATTGAAGGGTAAAAGTCGGGAGTTTGAGAAATGTGCATGAAAACAAAAGCATATTGCTTTGAAAATCATGTTTTATTGCTTTTTAGCAAATGATTGGTAGGTTGGCTAACATTGAAATGATTTGCAAAAGAAATGAGTATGTTTTGGTTTTGATAACCACATTTTGCAAGTTTTGAGCCACCTACATGATTTCGTGAGTATGAAAGAGTGCAAGAGGCACTTGTTTTCACATGGATTTCATATTGTTTTGGCATTGTGCTTTGAGTTTGTCTCGCACTGGATGCCCACCTTGCATGTTGCCGTGTTTGGAGCTTCGAGTAGACTTGGTGTCATATCGATTAAATAGGCTCACACGTGCATTATTTTGAGACATGGCATGTTAAAACAACCTGATGAGCCCGAACGAGGGATAAGGGTTGGAGATCCACCTGATGAGCCCGAACGAGGGATAAGGGTTGGAGGAACAGCTAATGAGCCCGAACGAGGGATAAGGCTGGGGGTCCACGGAGTACGTTGTACCGTGCATGTAGCATGGAGTACATTGTACCGTGTTGTGATGTGATGTGCCGTCTTCGGACGAGATCTGCTATGGACCGGCGGGTAGGATTTGACCCACCTCTCGTGTGGAAGCAGATGGTGGTGATATCCCGCACACCTGATCCGTGTAGCCGGTATCACAGGTTATGTACATAGGCCTTGAGGTTATTACCTATTGTTGAAACAGCCTATCTCACATGTCTAATGCTATTTGAGAATAAATCCATGTTTGAAGTGATTGTGGTCAGGAAAGCCCGAGGGATGGGCTGGGACCTAACGTTGAATTGATTTGTTAATGGTTTTTAAAGTGCACGGATGCATGATGTTTAATGCCATGCCTTATTGTGAAAATGCATGATGTTTAATGCCATGCTTTTATTGTGAATTATGCATGATGATTTATACCATGCTTTGAGTTGAAAAGTGCACTGAATTTTAATAGCATGAATGCTTTACATACCATTAACACAATCATACACTCATGTTTTGAGATAAACAATGAATTAAATGCTTTTGAGCATGGCATCACGATCACGTAGATAGTACAGTATCTACCTGTTCGCATGATTGCCTTACTGAGCGTGTGGTTTGCTCACCCCCCTTATTTTCCCCTCTCTACAGAGATTTGAGTATAGATTGAGCGTGACTGGAGGCATTCCCTTTTTGGTAATCTGCTGCATCCCATCGCTAAAGGTATACACACTTGGATTATTTTGTATCTAAACTAGACATAGCACAGTAGCATTTTGTATGTAACTACTGGGGATGTAAAACGATGTAAACACATGTAACAACTCTGATTTATATACATTTATACAAGTGTTTACTCATAAATAATGTTTTAAATTGAATTGGTATGGTGGAGTGAGTTAGACGTTGACACACAGCCCAACTGTTAAGTGTGTGGTTGTTCACGATGGAGGAAGGATGATTAAGGGATTGATGCATGAAAATGCGAAAAAAATTTGTACGTATTTTGGTAAGTTGAGGGTCGTGACATATTCACCTGTCGGAAACAGCCAAAACGTAAAGATGAGAGTGTAAACCATAAGATAAGACACTTTTAGATTTTTGAGAAAAAGTCAAACGTGGTCAATGTCAAGAAAAGTCAAAGGTAGTTAAGAAAAGTGGACTTTGACCATAATTGACTAATCAGGGTTAAAAATTAACCTAAGTAT
This sequence comes from Firmiana major, assembly GCA_033439115.1. Classification (NCBI taxonomy): domain Eukaryota; kingdom Viridiplantae; phylum Streptophyta; class Magnoliopsida; order Malvales; family Malvaceae; genus Firmiana; species Firmiana major. Next base: position 40,449,328 of record CM065909.1, read on the forward strand.
GGAGAAAAAAATTGGGGAAAAGTATTTTTGGTCAAAATACGAGATAATCATCCCTAAAAGTAGGGAAAATTTATTTAATCAAAATCTGGATTAAATTTAACGAGTAAAAACGTAATGGGCCAAAGTGGAAATTTTAAAGCCCATTAAGGTATAACAAGTGTGGGTCGAATTTCTTAGGTCCAATAGAATGAAATGTTGGACCAATTTGTGGGCCCAATATTTAGACAATTGAAGGTCTGATAGGCAGTAAAAATTTCAGCTCGAAACCCCATTAGGAAGGCCCAAACCGAGAGGCCCAAAAGCTAGGCCTAAAAGGTTAAAATTCAAGCCCATTAGTAAATGGTAACAAAAGCCAAATTGGTAACTATCACCTAACTCAATTCAATTCAAACTTGTTGGGTGAAATTCAAGACTTAATAACTAAGTAATTGACTTATAAAATTAGCCAATGTATCATCTTCTTCAACCCATCATTCTCGGCTACACAAAGAAACACCATAACCAAATAGTTTTCAAGCTTTCTCTCACTAGAAATCACTAGGATAAAGGCATAATTAGAACTTGCAATCTTCATGAAAGTTGTTCCAAATTGAGAAAGGATTAACATAAGTTGGAATTGGCTATCAAGGAGCCAAATTGAGCAACCCGAGAAGCTTCAAAGTTTTCAGCCTAGTGTGAAAGTGCAAGCTAGGTATAATTTCAAACTTCTAAATTGTTATATGTTAATCTATGCATTATTCTAAGTTGATTGGTATACGTTTTATGCATTGAAACACATGAAATCACCGTGAACATGGATTGGCCGAGAGTGGGAGATTGTAAATTAATGATTTCCCAATTGATTTTAAGGCATGAATAAGTTGGTATACATGTGTTTATGATTATGGTATAGTTAGTTTTAGTCAATTTGATCAATTGGTGGATGAATTAAGTTGACAATCAAGGTGTTTGATAAAATGCCTAAATGAACTAAGTTAAGCTTAATACCATTGCCAACCAAGTGTTTATGAAAATACCTAAGTGAATGGCTAGAAATCAGCATGATGGTGGCGTGGTGCTCGACATGGCATGGCGTGATGGTTTTTAGCCACATGCCATGGTCGAGAGGTCCAATGGGCCAAGCCCAATTTATTTTGGCCCAAAGAGGTGTTATCGGCCTCGAACAAGCCCAATAGGCCCAACGTAAATGAATAGTAAAATAAAAATGGACTTAAGGCAGTGTTAGGCCCATTAAGTGAAATAGACTATATTAAATATGAAATACGGTAAGAAAAGTAAAATTAACCTGTTGAATGATTATATGCAGCTCCAGAGATTGTTAAAGGAGCTAATCGGACTGCTAGATCGAGTAGCGTTGAAAAAGTAAAATTTCTCGAGTGATTTTAGGTAAGGGACTCTTACGAGTAGTTAGAGATATCTGTACGTACTTTCGTTTGCTTTTATAATCACTTAAAAACTCTAAGGGTCAAAGAAAGTGAATAATAATTATAGCGACCCGATAGTGGCAAATTATGATTTTGTCTATTGTTAGAAAAAAAGTCAACTTTTAGTAAAAGTTGTAAAAAGCATCGAAACCACAATTATGAGTGTTTTTACTACTGTTTAGCAGAAGAGTAGGTAGATGGGCTAATGTTTTCATGGTTGATCAGAAATAGCACAATTTATAGTGCTGATTTTTATGTTTTGAAAATCATCCCTTTTAAAGAGCCATCTATCGAATTATGTGAGAATAAATTGTGCTAGAGCATAGCTCGCACTTGATTTTATATGTTTTCCACATAAATTAGTGCTGGAGTATGACTCACACTAGATTTTCATGGCATGCATGATAGAATTGCTCGTACTCAGTTTTATATGATTTATGCATGATAGAGTGCTAGAGTAATTGCTCGTACTCGATTTGATGAGTTTTGTGCATCACATGGTACTGGAGCTATTGTTCTATGCATGACCTAGTGCTGGAGGTTTACTCGCACTAGTGTTCGATATTTTGAGATGCATAAATAGTGTTTGAGGGGGGTGTTGACTGTGAGTCACACTCAAAGCCGTGCACTGTAGTTTTACTGTGATATATAAAACATGTTTAAAAATCGTGACGATTTCTTCATGTAGACTGACTGTCACACTGTTGAGATGTTCGCATGTGGATTTAGAGACGTGGTATTGATTATCCATTGAGATAGGGTCCACGGGTGTACGTTGTACCTTGTATATGTCACGGAGTATGCTATACCGTGTGCTATTGTGATGTGTATGAGGAGTTGAGGAGTTAATAGCTGGCGGTTGTGATGGACTGACCCCCCTCCCGTTGCAGCTGTGATTGCCCCGCACACCGAGTACTGTGTAGCTTGAGATCACCATTATAGGATATGGCCATAGTCCAGGATATTATTGCATTTAGCCACCGAGTCTCACATGATATATCACTTGATTGATTTTATGATTCAGATAGACCTGAGAATGGGTCGAAATCCGATTGTTGTGTTGTGAATGATTTAAATGCTATATTTACTGTGATTTGAATATAAATGGCATGATTTATCTAAAGGCACAGTGAAATTATAAAGATGCATTATTTTACATAAAATGCCTACATTTGAGAACTCAACACGATTTCTATACATGAGATTTAACATATACAAGTATTTATATAAATATTAAATACATGCTTTTAACGTGAGTTAAGGAAATAATATTTTCAAGGGATACTATTATTTTGGGTAGATAGTGTAGATGTCTACTTGCTTGTCTGATTTCCTTACCGAGCTATGAGCTCACCCCTTTCATTTTCTACCTCTCTACAGTGCAACCGCAATAGAGCGAGTACGACTGAGGGTTAGCATTCCTTTTGTCCGTTGTCATGTCCTATCGAGCGAAAGGTATACACATTTTGTACGGTTTTGTATCTAAATATATAAACAGCACAATGACATAAATGATGTAAATTATGGGGGATATATTTGTATTTGATTTTATATGAGCTCACCTCTGTTATAAAAGAAATTACAGTCAGTAGATAGCATATTAACATGTATGTATGATAATGAATTAATGGTATGGTAAGCGAGGATACTAACATTAAATCACAACCAAACTGTTGATAAGGAGAAAGGTAAGTAAAAAGCAAAAAAATTGTAGTGGTTTTGGTAAAGTCACGGACGGTCGTGACAGAATGGTATCAGAGCAGAGTTGATTCGATGTGAGTCAGTGTTAGTATCAAGGAAAGTGTACATCCCCATATTACTGTGTTGTGCTTAGATATAATTGTGTATACAAGGTGGGAAACAGACTAATTAATGGTTGTGAATGCAGGAATCGAGCCTTTATGGCGAATACCCATAGTGGTAGAGGGAAAAGAGGTAGGGCTTGAGGCCATAACGGTAGGCCTAAGAGTTGAGATGACTCTGAGTCCTTACCTACCCATGAGACTCCAGGTCCCACTGAGATACCAAAGAGTACTAAGGCGCGCTTCATGAGGTTAGAGCTTAGCCTAGAGATGATTGTGGAGATGTTAGCACAGACTATGCCAAGTAGACAGGGATAGGATGCAGGGACTGTAACTGGACAGGCAGCTGCACCTGACGTACCTGCATAGCCTACACATATTCCACAACCTACGGATACTCCTACACCCCTACCAGTTCAGGATACGCCTTCTCATATTGGTCCACGATAGAGTAGTAGTGGTTTTGGGTATGGATATGAGCTGGATCGGTTATGATAATTCCAAAAGTTTAGACCTCCATATTTTAGTGAGGTCAAGGACCCAGTTGCTGCGGAGGAGTGGATCAGAGAGATGGAGAAGCTATATGAGTTTTTTGAGTGTACGACTTCAGAGATGGTTACGTTTGCTACGTTCCTACTGAAGGGATCGACAGTGCATTGGTGGAAGTCCACCATGCCCATATTGAGAGCCGAACATACAGATATCAGTTGGGAGATATTTTTGGATTCCTTTAGGAGGCAGTTTGTTCCAAATACGGCGAAGCCAAGGACAGTTACTGAGATCAAAAGTTTCCTGGGTTTAGCAGGATATTATCAGAGATTCGTTGAGGGATTTTAAAAGTTAGCTGCTCCGTTGACACGTCTCACTCGAAAGAATGTTGCATATGTATGGGATAAGGATTGTGAGAAGAGTTTTCAGGAGCTAAAGCAACGATTGACCACCACTTTGATTCTCACTATCCTTACTAGCTCAGGAGAATTTTCAGAGCATACCGATGCTTTGCATCAGGGACTGGGCTATGTATTGATGCAGGATGGGAGGGTAGTTACTTATAGATCCAGAAAGCTGAAGGACTATGAGAAGAACTATCCGACCCACGATTTAGAGTTAGCAACAGTAGTGTTTACATTGAAGGTATGGCGCCACTACTTGTATGGTGATAAGTTTCAGATATTCACCGACCGTATAGCCTCAAGTATCTATTCTCGTAGAAAGAGTTGAACATGAGATAGAGAATATGGCTAGAGCTTCTGAAGGACATAATTATGAGATAATTCATCATCTGGGGTAGGCTAATGTTGTTGTTGATGCTTTGAGTAGGAAGAGCCTAGGGATGGTATCATATATGATGGTCAGGGAACACGAGCTGTAGGAATAGTTTTCTATCCTTAGTTTGGGTTTTGTGCCTTCTGACATGGATATGGACTATGTGATAGCTAGCCTATGCTTAGAGTCGGATTTGTTGGACAGGATCAAACAGGCTCAGCAGATTGATCCGTATTGCGTTGAGATGACAAGTCAGATGCAGAAGGGCACAGTGATTGATTTTGAGTAGAGTTCTAATGGATTACTGAGGTTCAGGTGTAGATTGTGCTTTCCCGAAGACCAAGAGCTCAGGAGATTGATATTGACGGAAGCTCATTCGTCGATGTACATGTTACATCCGGGGAGTAACAAGATATATCAGAATCTTTGGAAGGTGTACTAGTGGTCGGGTCTGAAGAAAGACGTGGCAGAGTTTGTGGCGAGATGTCTCGTATGTCCGCAGGTAAACGTAGAACATCAAAAGCTTGCAGGGTTATTGTAGCCTCTACCTATACCGACATAGAAATGGGAACATATCACCATGGATTTCGTGATGGGTTTATCGAGGACCCGGAGGAATCACGATGCTATATAGGTGATCGTTGACAGATTGGCGAAGTCAGCCCACTTTCTAGCTATGAGAGCTACTGATACTCTTAGTTCATTGGAAGAGCTGTATGTACACAAGGTAGTGAGGTTGCATGGTATTCCAATGAGCATTATCTCTGATAGGGATTCCCGCTTCACTTCCCACCTTGGGAAACATTTTCAGGAAGCTATAGGAACCCAGTTGAGTTTGAGCACCACTTTCCATACTCAGACAGATGGTCAGTCAGAGAGGACTATATAGACTCTAGAGGATATGTTGAGAGCATTTGTACTGGATTTTAGAGGCTCTTGGGATGATCAATTGCCACTAGCTAAATTCGCCTACAATAACAGTTATCATTTGAGTATCGGGATGGCACCGTACGAGTCTTTATGTAGCCATAGATGTCGTTCCCCTATCGGATGGGAAGAAGTGGGTGACCGAAAGATTTTTGCTCTTGATTTGGTTACACAAGCCTCTGAGGATGTCCGTTTGATTGTAGAGAGATTGAGGACAGCTCAGAGTAGATAGAAGAGTTACACTGACAGGAGACAGAGGCCACTAGAGCTTACGATTGGTGAGTTAGTGTTTTTGAAGGTTTCTCCTTCCAAGGGTATAACGAGATCTGGAAAGAGAAGAATGCTGAGTCCTCGCTATGTTGGACCCATTGAGATACTTGATCGAGTGGGAGATAAGGCTTATAGATTGGCATTGCCACCGGACTTATCAGGTGTATATGACATCTTCCACATTTCGATGCTTTGAAAGTATCACCCGGATCTGACACATGTGATTAGTTATGAGCCGTTGGAGCTCAGAGAGGACATGTTATATGTTGAGAGATCAATTTAGTTACTGGATAGGAAGGAGAAAGTCTTGAGATCAAAGACTATCGAGTTAGTGAAGGTTCTCTGGCAATATCACACTTCAGAGGAGGCTATTTGGGAGCTAGAGAGTGATGCGAGAGAAGCACCCCCAGCTGTTTGATGATTGACTTGGTTCTAATTTGGAGGACCAAATTTTTTTAGTTGGGGAAGATTGTAAGACTCATATTTTTATGTAGCTTGTTCCTTATGATTCCTATGTGTACGAACACTTTATTTCGTTAGTTGAATCTTAAGAAGAGTATTTACTTGAATAAAAGTGTAAGTAAAATGATTTAACACTTATAAGCTATATAAAAGTCGAATAAGGGCTATAAGAGCCACAAGCTAAGCTGAGTGGATCTGGATCATTCTGACTGAAAAGAAGAACTTAAAATGAGAAAATATAGAGAGCTCATGAAGGAAAGTCAGTTTGATTTGGTCCCGAACACAGAGAACAAGAGAAAAAGCCAAAAGGGGCTAAACGAGTCTCAAATGGTTTTCAAGCTTTCTCTCACTAGAAATCACTAGGATAAAGGCATAATTGGAACTTTCAATCTTCATGAAAGTTGTTACAAATTGAGAGAGGATTAACATATGTTGGAATTGGCTATCAAGGAGCCAAAGTGGGCAACCCGATAAGCTTCAAAGTTTCAACCAAGTGTGAAAGTGCAAGCTGGGTATAATTTCAAGCTTCCAAATTGATATATGTTAATCTATGCATTATTCTAAGTTGATTGGTATATGTTTTATGCATTGAAACACATGAAATCACCATGAACATGGATTGGCCGAGAGTGGGTGATTGTAAATTAATGATTTCCCAATTGATTTTAAGGCATAAATAAGTTGGTATACATGTGTTTATGATTATGGTATAGTTAGTTTTAGTCAATTTGATCAATTGGTGGATGAATTAAGTTGACAATCAAGGTGTTCGATAAATGCCTAAATGAACTAAGTTAAACTTAAGACCATTGCCAACCAAGTGTTTGTGAAAATGCCTTAGTGAATGGCTAGAAATCGGCATGATGGTGGCGTGGTGCTCGGCATGGCATAACGTGATGGATCTCGGCCACATGCCATGGTTGAGAGGTACAATGGGCCAAGCCAATTGCTTTTGGCCCAAAGATGTGTTGTGGGCCTCAGACAAGCCCAATAAGAGTGGTGGGTCCCACAAGCCCAATATGCCCAACATAAATGAATAGTAAAATGGAAATAATCTTAAGGCAGAGTTAGGCCTATTAAGTGAAATAGACTGCATTAAATATGAAATACAGTAAGAAAAGTAAAATTAACCTTATGAATGGTTATATGCAGCTCTAAAGATTGTTGGAGGAGCTAATCGGACTACTGGATCGAGTAACGTTAAGAAAGTAAAATTTTTCGAGTGATTTCAGGAAAGGGACTCTTGCAAGTAGTTAGAGATATCTGCATGTATTTTCGTCTGCTTTTACATTCACATAAAAACTCTGAGGGTCAGAGAAAGTGAATAATAATTATAGCGACCCGATAGTGGAAAATTACAATTTTACCCCTAGTTAGGAAAAAAGTTAACTTTCGGGAAAAGTTGTAAAAAGCATGGAAACCATAATTATGAGTGTTTTTACTGCTGTTTAGCAGAAGAGTAGGTAGATGGTCTAATGTTTTCATGGTTGATGAGAAATAGCATAATTTATAGTGCTAATTTTTATGTTTTGAAAATCATCCCTTTTAATGAGCTATCTATCGAATTATGTGAGAATAAATTGTGTCGGAGCATAGCTCGTACTTGATTTTATATGTTTTCCACATAAATTAGTGCTGGAGTATGACTCGCACTAGATTTTCATGGCATGCATGATAGAGTGCTGGAGCATTACTCGTACTCAGTTTTATATGATTTATGCATGATAGAGTGTTAGAGTAATTGCTCGTACTCAATTTGATGAGTTTTATACATAACATGGTACTGAAGCTATTGCTTGTACTTGTTTTGAAACATGAACTATGCATGACCTAGTGCTGGAGGCTTACTCGTACTAGTGTTCGATATTTTGAGATGCATAAACAGTGTTTGAGTGGGGTGTTGACTGTGAGTCACACTCAAAGGTACACACTATAGTTTTACTGTGATATATAAAACATGTTTAAAAATCGTGATGATTTTCTCGTGTAGACTGAGTGTCACACTGTTGAGATGTTCGTATGTGGATTTAGAGGCGTGGTATTGATTATCCATTGAGATAGGGTCCACGAGTGTATGTTGTACCGTGTATATGTCACGGAGTACGCTGTATCGTGTGTTGTTGTGATGTGTATGAGGAGTTGATAGCTGGCGGTTGTGATGGACTGACCCCCCTCTCGTTGCAGCAGTGATTGCCTCGCACACCGAGTACTGTGTAGCTTGGGATCACCATTATAGGATATGGCCATAGTCCATGATATTATTGCATTTATCCACTACGTCTCGCATGATATATCACTTAATTTTATGTTACAGATAAACCTGAGGGATGGGTCGAAATCCGATTGTTGTGTTGTGAATGATTTAAATGCCATATTTATTGTAATTTGAATATAAATGGCATGATTTATCTGAAGGCATTGTTTTACACGAAATGCCTACAGTTGAGAACTCAGCATGATTTCAGTACATGGGATTTAATATGTACAAGTATATATATATATTAATTACATGCTTTTAACGTGGGTTAAGGAAATAATATTTTCGAGGCATAGCTTTATTTTGAGTAGATGGTGTAGATGTCTACTTACTTGCCTGATTTCCTTACTGAGCTGTGAACTCACCCCTTTCATTTTCCACCTCTCTACAAAGCAACCACAGTAGAGCAAGTACGACTGAGGTTTAGCATTCCTTTTATCCGCTGCCATTTCCTATCGAGCGAAAGGTATACACATTTTGTACGATTTTGTATCTAAATATATAAACAGCACAATGATGTAAACGATGTAAATTATGGGAGATATATTTGTATTAGATTTTATATGAGCTCACCTATGTTATAAAAGAAATTATAGTCAGTAGATAGTATATTGGCATGTATGTATGATAATGAATTAATGGTATGGTAAGCGAGGCTACTAACATCGAATCACTGCCCAACTGTTGATAAGGAGAAAGGTAAGTAAAAAGCGAAAAATTTGTAGTGGTTTTCGTTAAGTCACGGACAGTCATGACAGACACATAGTCTACATGAGGATTCAGCACGGTTTACACATGTCATGATATCCAACGTCTCGTGCGAGCAAAGCATCAGTACGGTTTTCTGTAAAACATATAAAATCCTTGTACGAGCAACGCTCCAGTACGGCTTTTCATGCATAGTAAACGAGTGAAAATTAGTGCGAGCAGGGCTCTAGCACTATTAGCATGAGTTAAAACATCAAAATCTAGTACGAGCTAGGCTCTAACACCATTTGTACTCACATAAATATGATAGGTGGCTCCAATTAAAATCAAGTATTTTCCAAGATACAACTTAGTACTCAATCCGTGCTATTTCATGCAACCACATAAAATAATAGCCAACCTATCCCCATTTTATTCATATCAAAGCATTTCATTTTGATGAAAACATCAAAGTCATGAAAATCCATGCATTTTTGGGTCCTTACTACCCCTTCCATAAAATTCCTACCAAGGTAAACTTATCTTTTCTTTCTTTATTTTTGGAACCTTTCTAAAAAATTCTTAATGCATTATTAGATAGCTAGAGAAATTCACGCCCTATAAATCCTCTCAAAATACGTATAGCTACTTACCTCGAATCACGTCGTGCGTAGTACAAGTTCCACCGCTAGAAGTCGTCCAATCCAATTTGCTCCTAATCCAGTCTATAGAGCTGCAAATATTCGTCAATCACTTCATCATATCAATATATCTTATTGGACCTTATTGTATTAAGCTTGGCCCCATGATGACATTCGACCATGGCATGGTGGCTGAACACCTATCATGCCATTCCAAGCCAATTCGGCTATCAAACTCACTTAGTTATACTATCTAGCACTTGGCATGCAATGCTTTAAATCTCAATTTTCCATTCATTCAAGCATTTTCATAAGCACTATATATGCACATTTCATAACTTCATCCAATTTTATAGATTGATTTCACTAAACCAACTCAAAATCATGCATATAACATTACTAACACCTTAGTATAACCAATTCATCATTAAATCCACCATATCTCATTGTCACACACTAAGCTCATTTCTAGGTCATGGTTGATTCATCATATTTTAGGTAGTTTCAACCAACAATACATACACCAATCAACTCATAACAACATCTAGATAAACATACTTAGAGTTGGTGTATTGGAAACTCACCTAGCTTGACTTTTCTATTGTCCAAAATTGGAAGACCTTTTTACTCCTTCAATTCAAAAAGTTGAATGTTGATTCCAAACTATGTTGTTCTCCTCATCACAAGGAATAACTTTGCTCAAATAGCTTTTTCTCAAATCTAGTGGGAAGGTAAGGATATCCTAGAGTGAGAAAGCTTACTCTTTTTGGGTAAAAATGGAGGGGTTTTGGGATTTCTGGAGAAGAAGACTCAATTGTCGAGCCTTTTATAGAATTGGCATGGTGAGATCGATCTCCTAAGGAGAGAGATCGATAGTTCTTGGGCTCAACTACACGATTTTTCTGTAAGTTGACATGCCCTAAACGTATTACTGCAAGTGCACGGGTCGTATAAGTAATAATGGGATTCCCGAGTTATCGTCCCTCAGAGAAGTTGGTTAGCCTAATTAATTACCGGTTAATCTTACCCTATGGTATATCCTAGCAAATTATGAGATTAAGGTGGTGATCTACTAAGTATAAAGTTAAAAAATGCTGGAAAGTAATAAAAAGAACTAAATAAAACCGAGCAAAATTACTTACAGTGCTCCACTCAATTAAAATAAAAAACCTACAAAAAATAATTAAAACAGTTAAAACTAATTAACATAATTAAAATAAAATGCAATTATGAAAATAACAAAGCAAGATTAACTAAACTAACATTAAACTAACCTAAAATGCAATTAAACTACTTAATCAAAATGCAATTTAAACTAAGTGAAGATTTAATGAAATAAATTTACCCCTAATCTAATTCTAAATGGACACTTAATTAACTATCAACCTAATTAAAACTAAGTTCTAAACCATTAAGCAAAAATACTAATCATGCAATTTAATTAAAGACTCTAAACTAAGTTAACAAATTAAATTGGAATTAAACTAAACTAACAATGCATGAAAATGACTTAATTAACTAAAATGAACTAGCCAAACAAAGCCTTAAAAACTTTTAAATCATCCAAATCCCTCCATTCACTGTTCATGTCTTCATATTGTTTCTTTTCCAGGAGATGGTCTCGATTTGTCCAGTCCGCTGCATTTTGTCTTCTGCTCCAAATCTGTCTTGGTTGCTCCAGGTACTAACGATGTGCTTAGGTACTCTCAGTCTGCTGCATCCGGTCTGTCCCTGCTGCTGCGCTCGGCTACTGTCCTTCTACCTCTCCTCCATGTGTTGTCCAGGTCTGTTCTAGGTAAGGTTCTCGGTCTGTAGTGTCCTTGTTTGCTTCGATCAGCCATCATCTTTTAGCATTAACAAGAACTAACCAGCCGTATACTAATCACTGCAGCAAGGTGTGAGTAAACTGCAGCTCCTGGAACCCGCACCTCACAAGCACACTGCTTCAGTAGCTATCCGATGCCTCAACAGCCATAAAGGTAGCACACATTCTAGGTAAACTAACAGTTCATCACCAGCAAAATGCAAAACAACAGAAGAAGAATAATGGAAAAGCTAAACAAGCTAATAGATCTTTAAAGGAAACTAGAAACTTGAGGATTATAAAATTCAAGGTGAATGTACAATTAATGAAGCAGAAAACTAGAATTGAAAAGGAAATAAATAACTAGTAATAATGTATAAAACAGAAATGGGAGCTGAACCCGAGCTTGATAACGTAAGCTTTACACCGATAACACTTCAGATGCAACCAGTCAAGGCCCTTCCAGCATTTCAGTACTAACGTAAGCAACCCGAAATGAACCTGCAACCAGATAACAAATCATTAAAGTAAAATAATCACATATATAGACAATGAACAGTGCAAAGCTTTTGAAACAGGGCAAAACAGAGGAGAAAACTCCTACTATTGTTGCTCTTCACCGGCGCTGGCTCTTGCTTCAATTGGCAAATGAAATCTTAAACTGAAACTAAGAAGAACAATGAACTATGGAAACGCAAAATCCCTTGCTTCATGCCCGATTATCTTACTCAGTTCTGCTCTTCACCTTCTGTCGGAATCATAATACCGAAACAATAAAAAAAATTCAAACATAAAGGAAACCAACTGGACACACCGGTTTAATAAAGAAGAAATAACATAAAAAAAATTAAATCAACAAAGGAGTAAAACAAAACCTGTGTAACCCGACAGTAACTAAAGAATTCAAAGCTTTTCATAAAAATGAAAATGGTTCTAAACAGTGATTTAACAATAGTGGTGATCAGAAAAAGAAAAACTTAAAAACAATAAAGCAAAGAAATTATCAAACCAAGAAGAACATGGAAACAATCACTGTTCATTAAACCAATGTAAAGTTTTAATAAAGCAAGAGAAGAAAATTTCTAATTTCAAAGAAACTAATCGGAAATTAAAACAAAGAAAGCTTGGAAATTAACCTAAAAGCTATTCTACCCTAAAATTACATCTACTCCTAAATTACTTCTATTCTAACCTAGACTACCATTTTCAAATGCCATCATATTCTATTTATACGCAAACTTAGGGGTACAATTGTAATTTTTTATCCTAGATGAGTTGGCATTGTTTAGCCACTTGTCTTCACACCATTGGCTCCTTGAAAAATAATATTTCCATGTCATCTGTCTTTTTGTCCAATTGGATGTGCTAGGCTTGTGTTGTCCGCGTGGTCCAATCTCGATTTTAGCTCAATTCCGATCCATTTTCTATTGAAATATTCAAAATTCATCCGGATTTAATTTATCTGTAAACATGAGAATTTTAATTAAATAAAGGGGATAATTAACAAAATAAATTGGGGATTTAAATAATTAATTAAGAAATTAGGCACAAATAATTCTAAAAATATAGAATTATCATAAGTAAGCTATGAGATCGATCCGCTCTAGTGAAAGGATCGATCTGCACTAGGAAAGGGATCGATCTGTTCCTTACAGAATCATATGGAGATCGATCTGCTTGAATGAGAGATCGATCTGCTTTAAATAAGAGATCGATCTGCTTTGAATAAGAGATCGATCTGGCCTTCCTCTATAAGTTCCCACCAGCTGTTTTTCCCAAATTTTCAAATAACAACTTGTATTCAATTGCTTCACTATCCATTTTGCATTCTATTCACACTTAGAGGATAAAAAGGTTCATTTCATATGATTCTCGTGTTAAGGAACTTATGTGCACTTCTTGGAATCATAAAAGATACTTAGAATTCACATTTCCTTGCATTATCATTTCGTGTTTTAAGTCCTTATATCCAGTTTGAATGTTTGAGTTCCATTTGTTTAGTCTGTGGCCACTTCAACCCTTATTTTGCCATTACGTGAATTCATGAATATTCATTCATTCTCTTTGCAATTCTATTCACATTTATATGATTAAAACCATTCATCTTATGATTTCATTAACATATAATAAAGTCATACATACATGGGGTCTCACATGAATGCTCAAATTGATAGCTATCTTTGGAATTTCAATGATCACATCTTTAAACCAGGAAAATCAAGAAACATACTAACTAAAGTCTTTTTTCACTATTGAAGTTAAATTTAAATAATTGTTATACATTCTTTGCTTTCTATTTTAGTAACTTGCATTAGTCTTACAATAAAAAAACCCCCTTGTTTGTGCCTTGTCTTAAGTCAAGAACTTTAATTGCTTTATTTCATTTGTTGCAATCCTTGTGGGATCCACCTTTACTTCCCTAGCTACTAGTTAGTGGTTTTAGAGTTATTTATTTTTGGTGACCTGATGACTTAACAAATTTTGGCATTATTGTCAGGGTCTGCTTGTTTAATTGAATTAATTGTCTAATTTAGGTTCAATTTGTACTTTTAGAGTTTCTTTTGTAGGAGTTGCATGTCTAATGGTTCCCTTTCGAATTGATTATGAGGGATAAGGGAATTTATTCAAGTAACTTAAGCGGGTGATTCTACTCATTTGCCACCTGATATCACTCTTACTCTCAACTTTGTCTTTTTAGGTAATTTTGAAGAAGAAGTGATGGCTCAAGCACCCCTAAGGACACTAATGGAGTTGGCAACTTCAACTTTAAATCAACACCACTTTACCTTGCCTTTCATAATATCGATGTTTCTTTTGAATTAAAATATGGTCTAATACATCTGTTGCCCAATGTTCATAGTCTTACAAGTAAGGACCCACACAAGCATCTTAAGGAGTTCCCTATAGTGTGTTTTTATCATAAAGCTTGCTGGAGTGACTGAATAACAAATCAAGCTAAGGGCTTTTCCTTTCTCTTTGGCTGAATTTGCCAAAGATTGGCTCTATTACTTGTCGAGTGGGACAATCAACAAGTGGGAAGAGATGAAAAGGCTCTTTTTGGAGAGGTATTTCCCTACCTTAAGAGCTTGTTGTCACGACCCTCAATTTATCGAAAATCCACAATAATTTTTTTATTTATTTTTTGTTTATTATTTAATCCATTATTCTTACCTTCCTCTGATCGTGAACAGGTTCACCACCAACAGTTGGGTTGTGTATCGATGTTAATGTCATCCAGCCATACCATTTCAATTTACATTTTATTTAGAGGTAAACACTAGCATTTCTTAAATCAGAGTTACGATTTACAAGTGTTTACAATTCTTTACATCCCCAAATGTTACATTCAAAATATTATTGTGCTATTGCATGTCTAGATACAAATCTGTACAAATGTGTATACCTTCGTGTGATTGGATGCAACGGACTCCAAAAATTAACTCCTCAGTCGCTCTTAGTCTACTGAAAGTGCTCTGTAGAGGGGGAAATAAGAGGGGCTGAGAAAACCACGCGCTCAGTAAGGCAATCATGCGAGCAGGTAGATAACTGTACTATCTACATGATCGTGATGCCATGCGTAAAACCAAGCAGATTTCTCGTCATACCCAAAAACATCAGTTCATGCATGTGTTCATGTTATGTAAAGCAGTTCATGCTATTCAAATCAATGCATAATTCATAAACAAACTATGGAAAATCGTCATGCACAAGTGGTAATTAAAGCATGGAAAATCATCATGCAAGGTCCACTTAAAAACATTTCATACTCAACACAAATCAGTACAAAATCACCATTTGTCAAGACTCAGGCCCTCCCTTGGACTGTCCTAACCCACAAAACAATTTAAAACATGGATTCATCATAAACCAAGTGACATGTGAGATAGGCAAATAATACTAAGGGAAATAACTAGGACTATGGCCATATCCTCTATGATCCCGACTACACGGATCCTAGTGTTTGGGGTATCACCTCTACTTGATTCCGCACAGGAGGTGGGTCACGTCCAACCCATCTGTCCATAGCAGATCTAACCTTCGTCGGAAGACAGTATATATATATATATATATCGATACATGATACAATGTACTCCATGCTATATGAAAAGGTACAACGTACTCCATGGACCCATATCATTACATCATATAACGCCACATCTCAATATGCATGTGTGAGCCTATTTAATCAGTGTAACACACAGTCTACCCGAAGCTCCTAACACGACTCCCAACTATCATAAAAATCATGTACGAGTAATCTCTAGCACGGCTGCAAATGTAGAGTAGACATCTAGTGTGAGCAATGCTTAGCACCATGCCATAAAATCCATGTGAAAACTAGTGCGAGCTAGGCTCCAGCACTCATGCATGTAAAACTCTAGTGCGAGCTATGCCCCAGCATTATATCGTAAAATCCATGTGAAAACCAATGCGAGCTAAGCTCTTTATAAATTGTCGTAAATGAGCTTTACTTACCCGAGATTATGCGATGGTGCGCAAATAGAAGTTCAATCGGCTCACATTCAAAATTTATTGTCACGACCCAAATTACCTAAAAATCAAAGTAAATTTTTCGCTTTTTCATTTATTATTTAATTCTTACCTTTCTCTCATCGTAACCATCCTACAAACAGTTGGGCTATGATTCGGTGTTAGTCACCTCACACTATTACCAATTCCATTTCTATAATCACATTTATACATCAGAGTTTACTATCCTTTGACTTTAATTAAATACATACCCATTGGTATTTATAACTCTACATCCCCGACATCAATGTCCGTTTACAATACTGTGCATTACATATTTAGATACAAGACCATACAAATGTGTATACCTGTCTCTCGATGAGAAGCACCAAGCATGCAAGTCCTCAGCCGCTTAATAACTATTTCAAGTGCTCTGAAAAGATGGGAAAATAAGGGGGTGAGCAAACCACACACTCAGTAAGGCAATTATGCAAGTAAGTAGATAGCTCCACTATCTACATGTTCATAATGCCATGCCCTTAAATCCATTTCTTTTCATTAAAATCATCAAGCACAAAGTCATGCAAACATCAATGACTTAGTTTATCAAAACTGTTCGTGCATATATAAATCATACTACTTATGCATCAAAGCATTTTATGTGACATCATTAAATCATAATAAGCATGAATTAAATCAAGATCATGCAGTCTTTCATGTCATGTAAGACAAATCATGGATTTCAAATGAAAGCATGGAAAACATCATCATGCTACTGCATTAAAATCAATTCATTAAAACTGCAGTAAAACTAACCCTTCCGGGTCAATCATCTCATAAAATAATTCATTTAAAATTCATTATAAAACTTCGGTTATAAAACAACTCTTCTTTCAGGGTCACAAATCATAAATCATGAAATCATAAAATCGTCAAATCGGGGGCCTAACCCCTCCTTCGGGTCTACCCTGGTCTAACAGACCACAAGTTATATCATGTGAGACAATCAGCTGATTATATCAGTAACATCGAGGACTATGGTCATATCCTAGTGATCCCTGGCAACACGGTACCTAGTGTGCAGGGTATCACACCTGAAACGGGAGGTGGGTCGTCCTACCCGCCAGAACAGCATAACACTAGGATTGCGAGGGCAAGGCTTGCTACCTCGTGGCTAATGCCACTCAACTCCAACAATCCCCACGGTACAGCGTACTCTGCGTGATATACACGGTACAACGTACTCCGTGAACCCAAGCTCAATCAGGGGTGCCTGCAATAGGTCTTATCCACCCAAATCATCTTTATCTCAGAATGCACGTGTCAGCATATCATCTCACTGTGACACACAGTCTACAGGAGGCTCCAACACGGCTATATGCATGTCATATAAATCCCTGTGCGAGCGAAGCTCAAGCACAGCTCCATGCATATTCATGATATTAGAAAACCTCGTGCGAGCGAAGCTCTAGCACGGTTTGTAAAAATCAGTAAAATCTGCGTACGAGTAGCGCTCCAGTACGACTTAAACTGATTATAATTTCAAGAAAAATCCACGTACGAGCAATGCTCTAGTACGGATATGTATAGAAACTCAGTGAAAACCTCATACGAGAAAAACTCCAGTACGGCTTTAAAATGAGTTATAAAACCATTTAAAACTTCGTACGAGCAACGCTCCAGCACGAGTGAATGCTCAAGTAAATCAAATCTCGTGCAAGTTAGACTCCAGCACGGCTTTATGCATAATTAAATCAAATCTCGTGCGAGTTACACTCCAGCACGGTTTTATGCAATATCAAATCAAAACAGGATGCGAGCTAAGCTCCAGCATCTCTCATGCATGTCAAATCATTAAAAGTAGTGCGAGCAATCGCTCCAGCACTATTTTATGCATACCATGTCAAAAAAAATCAAAACATGTCAAAACAGAGTGCGAGCTAGGCTCCAGCAGCTCTCATTTCACAATAATAAAAATCAGTGCGAGCACCATGCTCTAGCACATTTCATGCATATGATGTCACACAAGTCGGTGCGAGCAACCGCTCAAGCACATTTATGCACATTCACAAACGCAGACATAGTGCAAACTACGTGTCAGCACTATCTGTTTCCATATAAACTTGATAGTTAGCCTGTTTTTCCAAAGAAATTCTGTTTAAATATGAATAACACCTACGTAGTGTTATCTTGTGAAATTATATAATTTCTGGCCAATCTACCGATTTGCTTTGATTAAAACAAATAAATTTCCTTAATTTCAGAAAATTCAGGCATTTCATGCATGTCATGCTTTCACCATCCTTAGGTGAACTTCCCTCAATAGGGGTAAAATAGACATTTCACCTATTTCGATCCTTAAAATCATTTAAACTATTTTTAGGATCATTATACATTATCAAGGTATACATACATATTCAGTGTATAGAAAGGCTATTAAAATACGCGTAGCTACCCCTAGCTACTCACATAATTCCCTTACCTCATTTATCTGTACAGTCTGACCTTTCCTCTGATGACTTGTCACGCAGTCCGATTTGTTCTCAATCCAAATCAAATCTCCGAAACTGCGGATACACATTCATCAGGTCATATACAATACAATTTAATTGTATTTCATATGTTCTGGACTTAATTTAAATCATTGGGCCCGTTTACTCATATTGGGCCCGATTGCACCTTAATGGGCTTTAATCGGCCTCAAGCCCGTTTTCCCACTTACTATTTACATTATCGAGGCCTATTAGGCTCATTGGGCCCATCAGTAATTTATTTAGCCTCGTTCTAAATTCTCAGATATCTCAATTTAGTATTTACAACAATTTATCTAATTTTCCAGAATTTAATTCATTTATGCGGAAATTAAATCCGTAATTCATCAACACGCATAACGATGTAAATTGTCGTAAATAAGAGTTACTTACTCGTGATTCCATGATAGTACTCAAATCGAGGCTGTCTCGAGCTCTCGGTTGATGCTAATTGTCGAGCTACACATTTAAATAATTTTTCGGGTAAACTTTCAGTCGAAAATTTATCAAATTAAATATTTTGAAATTCAAATCGGTCAATTCGACTGCTTACCGACTTACCCGAAGCTCGATTGCATCACTGGAATTTTCCTCAATTTTTCCTCTTTTTCTTTTTCCCTTTTTCTTCCTTTTTTCCTTCTCTTTTTGGCTGAACCGGTCCGGTCCGGTTCAACCTGGTTCAGACTGTCGGTTCAGCTCGGTCCGGTTCAGCCGGTTCAATCCAGTTCGGCCGGTTCAGTCACTATTTGGTCATTCTGGAGCAGTCCGGCCAGTTCCCGGTGTGATTCCACCGTCGTTCGGTGCGCCATCGCATGGGCTCCCTAAATCGGGCCTTGGTGTGGCTCGAATTGGTGCCATCGCCGACGAATCGAGGTTTCTTCCCCCGCGGCTTCTCCTACGTTTTCGGCATTTTTCGGCCACTTCGCCTCGAGTCGCGGCCGCCTGTGTGTTGCACGAGTTTCGGGCCTCCTTCGCCAGCCCTCGCCTGGGTCCCTGGTCGCCGGTGGCTCGTCGATGACGAACCTCTTCCTCGGTCTCGCTTGTTTCGCTTCTGCCATTTCCGTTTCTGTTTCAGACTTCGTTTCTTTTTTTTTTTACTTATTATTTTTTATTTATAATTTATTTTTAATATTATTTTATTCATTAAAATAATATTAAAATTCACAAATATCCTTAAAAAAATATATTTTATTCATTTAATCTGTAAATAAATTTTTCAGTCCGATTTTACCTTTTCGGTACATTTTTCGATTATTTTTGGGATTATTTTTCGATACTAAAATTTTGATTTATTCCAATAAATTCATATCTTGATCAATTTAACCCGAAATTTAATTATTTCTTCGTTATTGATCAAGATTTCTAAATCTCATATTTTTAATTAAATTTTTTTGTCCCGATTAATACCGAATTTTGGTCTTTTGACCGTTTTGCCCTTGCACATGTCACGAACCAATTTCATTCTCTTTAATCGAAAATCAATGAAAATTTTTCGCATTTTACTGTTACCTTAACCGGTCGTGAGCTAACTCACTGCACACTGTTGGGCTGTGAGTCAATAATAAACATCACTTATCATTCGTTCGCAGTTAAATAAAACGATGTCATTCATTCGCATTAATCATGTACTTATACAAGGACATGTTTTAGTGACATCTACATCCCCCATAATTACATCTCAAAAGAATACTGTGCTTTTACATTGTTTAGATACAAAAAGAATCACTGTGTATATACCTTTAAGCGATGGAGATGCAGCGGAGTCCAAAATACCACGCCTCAGTCCTCACTAGGCTACTATGCACGCTCTGTAGGGGGAAAATAGAGAGGGATGAGCAACCACACGCTCAGTAAGGTAATAATGCAAGCATGGTAGATAACTACTCTATCTACATGCTGATAGTGTTATGCATAAATCATTTATAGTAGGAGCATGAGGAATAAAACTATGCCATATGAGTATACATATATATCATGTATCAAAGTCATGTAAAATTGGCATATGAAGCATGGTAAAACATCATGTATAAATCATCTCATGCTCGATCTCATTTAAATTCATAAAAAGGGCAATTCATTAAGAAACCTCCTTTTTAAACCCACGTCATAAAACTCTTTCTCATCATATACAATCACATCACATCAATTCACAGTCACAACCTCATTTTCATTTCACAATTCAAATCCACGAGGCTCGACCCCTCCTTCGGGTCTACCTTAAACAATCACAATCACACTTAGAGATTTAAAATCATGTGGTAGTAAGTAAATCAAGCAAGGAGACAGGTTACTATATCTCAAGTGACTACGTTGGCCAATCGTCACATATCATCCCAGACCACACGGATCCCGGTGTGCGCGGTATCATGCTGGTACGAAGGTGGGTTAGTTCTCCGCCAGACTTTCTCAAATCAAGTAACCACCACGCGGTACATCGTACTCCATGTGATATACACGGTACATCGTACTCCTCGGACCCATAACATGGTTGGGGGTGCCTGCCATAGGTCTTATCTACCCCATACCAAGTGTAACCTTTATAGTCTCAAGAGCGCGTGGGAGTAACCTCAATACCAGGTCCTAGCCCCTCATGGCCTTGCTCGCCCCTGTTGGGTTCCCTGATTCAGGTCCTAGCCCCTCACCCTCACCCCACTCAAGAGGTCTGTTAGGCCTGTTGGGTTCCCTGAATGGATTATGTCAGGTCCTAGCCCCTCACCCTCACCCCACTCAAGAGGTCTGTCAGGCCTGTTGGGTTCCCTGAGTTAATCTGTATCTCTCGCCACGGCCTCATACATACCACAGTGTGAAAACCAGCGCGAGCTACGCTCTAGCGCGAATTCATGCATCAAAACCAATCACTTCGTACGAGCAACGCTCTGGTACGGCATTTATGCATAAAATATGAAGAAACCATGTACGAGCATAGCTCCAGTACAGTTATATGCACAAGAAAAACCACTCAAATCCACGTACGAGCGTAAGCTCCAGTACGGTTTATAAACATCATCACAATTCAAATTCAAAGTGCGAGCTAAGCTCAAGCACGTTTCACACAAGTGAAAACATAGAAATCCAGCGCGAGCGAGGCTCTAGCATGATTTATGTCATGCAAATACGATAGGCGGCTCATACACAATCAAACAATCCCAGTAATCGGGTTTAGCACTCACAATTGCTTTTCCACAACAACAATAAAACACTAGCCGACCCATCTACAAGCTTGCTTAAAACCAAGCAATTCCGTTTTGAAAAACATCAAAACATTAGATTTATGCAATTATTAGCCTTACTATCCCATTTCATAGAATCCACTTCCAAAACCAAAATCACACATATACTCATTCTCATTCATGAATACCATCAATCATTTACTTTAGCAACCATGCACTTCGTAAAACACCCAATATTCACCCATAAATTTAAAGTACGAGCAGCTACCTCTATATACTCACAAAATTCCCTTACCTGGAATCGCCATGCGTGATTCCACTTCCTTAAGCTGCTTACTCGTACGGTTCGGTTCGTCTTCAACGAACTCTTTGGGACTGCACAAAATCGTATCCCGCATTATATTCGATCTATATAATATGACATCGTGCGTTCACTATAGTCAATTCGACCTATAGTTTTCTATTAACGCTTATGAGGCCTCGTTTCATTACTTTACCCAAAACTCGAGTCTATGGATTCTTTTAGGCCTATTAACTCATTCCAAATCGATATTAGATCGATAGCAAGCTCATAGTGTTCATATTTCATTGATTTCCTCACTATGGCATTTGTTAAGCATTTACATACTCATTTTCATAATTTCACTTAAACCCACATTATAACTCCACCTAACCATTCCAAATCATCCACATTACTCATTTAACAACTTATCATAACTCATAAACCACCAACTCCCCAAATCATACTTTCTCACACTAGAGGCATTCATTTTTCTAGGTTACATTTGTTTCTAGCACAACCTAGGTGTTTCCATCCATCCATACTCATGCCAAATAACTCCAAAATCAATTAAATAGACAATGTACTTGGATTGGAGTGTTAGAATCTTACCAAATATGATTTTTCTTCTTGCTCCAAATGTCAATGCCCTTATCTCCTTCAATACCCACAATGGGATTTTGGGTTCCAACTATGTTGTTCTCTTCCTCAAGATGAACAACTTAATGTCTAATGGTCTCCCCTCAATTCTTGCTGGAAATGGCTGATTTTAGAGAGAGAAAGTTAGGTTTTTGGGTTAGAAATGGAAGATTGGTGTTTTTCCCGAAATTTTTAGATTTTCAACCCTCCTTATATAGAAATAGCTTGGGGAGATCGATCTGGTCCAAGAGGAGATCGATCTGGTCCCCTTAAATCTCTCATTTTCATGAAATTTTAAGCATGAGATCGATCTGTCGAAGCATGAGATCGATCTGGTCCCAAACAGAGAGCTAAGGAGATCGATCTGGGTGCTTGAGGATCGATCTTTTCATCACAGAATGCTTAGGAGATCGATCTGGCCCCATTGGAGATCGATCTGCTCTATTCCATTGCCCAAATAAGAGCATTCTGGCTCTTCCAGATCGATCTCTCATCCCATGAGATCGATCTGGCCTTCATACTTTCCAGATTTCTTGCAGTTTTCCTTGCTGCAACTCATACCAACACATCCTTGATCTATTGCCATGGCCATTTTCTCATCTATCCACCTTTATAACTTGAAAATGGCATCCATTCATACCTTATGAACATTGAAACTTGTGTGCATTCATTGTATGTCCAAAGGTATGCTATATAAAACCAAATGGAAGCATTTATATTCATTCAACTTCCTTCCATTTACCACATTACTCATTTTGAGTTCCAATCACATCCAGTACTTGCAAGAACTCATTTCTTCATATTCATACAAAATGGAACTTGTGTGTACATTACAAAATCATACTATCATTATGTATATTAAATCCATGGACCTAAATCAATCATACTTTACATTACAAGTCCATTCATATTTATTTGATTCAATTACACACATTACCATTATACATATAAGGGGTCTTACAATCTCCCCTCCTTCAAGGAATTTGGTCCTCCAAATTAGAACCAAGTCACTCTTCAAAAAGTTGGGGGTACTTCTCCGGTATCAAGTTCTCCAATTCCCATGTGGCCTCTTCCACCGTGTGATGTTGCCAAAGAACTTTCACCAAGGGAATTGTCTTATTCCGCAACACTTTCTCTTTTCTATCCAATATCCGAACTGGCTTTTCAACATACGTCATACTCTCATGGAGCTCCAACGGCTCATATCTTATCACGTGTGCCGGGTCCGGGTGATACTTCCGAAGCATCGAGACGTGGAAGACGTTGTGGACATTTGCCAAGTTCGGTGGCAATGCCAACCTATACGCCTTATCTCCCACTCTCTCCAAAATCTCGAAGGGTCCGATATATCTAGGGCTCAGCTTGCCCTTCTTACCGAATCTCATAATACCCTTCGATGGTGAAACTCTTAGAAATACCGACTCACCCTCATCAAACTCTAGTGGTCTCCGTCTCTTGTCAGCATAACTCTTTTGTCGGCTCTGAGCTGTCCGTAATCTCTCACATATCAATTGGACGTCCTCAGATGCCTGCTGTACTAAGTTCGGAGTAAAAATCTGTATGTCACCAACCTCTTCCCATCCAATCGGGGAACGACATCTACGCCCGTACAATGCCTCATAGGGTGCCATCCCGATACTCGCATGATAGCTATTATTATAAGCGAACTCGGCTAACTGCAGGTGGTCATCCCAGGAGCCTCTAAAATCCAGTACACACGCTCTCAACATATCCTCGAGGGTCTGTATAGTCCTCTCTGACTGCCCATCTGTCTGAGGATGAAAAGCGGTGCTAAAACTCAGTCGGGTCCCCAGCGCTTCCTGAAAATGTTCCCAAAAATGGGAAGTGAAGCGGGCATCCCTATCAGAAACAACGCTCACTGGTACACCATGTAGCCGTACTATCTCTCGAATATACAGGTTCGCCAACTGACTCAGCGTATCGATAGCTCTCATAGCCAAGAAATGGGCGGACTTAGTCAATCGGTCCACAATAACCCATATGGCATCATGACCTCTACGGGTCCTCGGCAACCCCATCACAAAATCCATGGTGACATGCTCCCACTTCCATGTCGGTATCGGTAGAGGCTGCAATAATCCTGCAGGCTTCTGATGCTCTACCTTCACTTGCTGACAGACGAGACACTTAGCGACATGTTCAGCAATGTCTCTCTTCATTCCAGACCACCAATAAACCTTCCGAAGGTTTTGATACATCTTGGTACTTCCCGGATGTATCGTATATTTCGATGAGTGAGCCTCTGATAAAATCATTCTCCTGATCTTAGGATCCTTGGGAACGCATACTCTGCCTCTGAACCTCAATAAGCCATCAGCACTCTGCTCAAAATCAATATCCACACCTATCTGTATCTGCCTCAGCCAATCGATGCACCGTCGATCACTCTGCTGGGCTTGCCGAATACGACCAATCAATTTTGGCTCCAGTCTTAAACTAGCCATGATCTCAAGTCTCTCAGATCCAGGTGGGGTTACATCCAAACTGAGGTTCGCAAAGTGTTCTAACAATTCATGTTCCCATACCATCATATAAGACACCAACCCAAGTCTCTTTCTACTCAAAGCATCGGCAACTACATTTGCCTTACCTGAGTGGTACATGATTTCACAATCATAGTCTTTCAGGAGTTCGAGCCATCTCCTCTATCTCATATTCAGTTCTTTCTGCGAGAACAGGTACTTAAGGCTCTTATGATCTGTGAACACCTGAAATTTCTCACCATAGAGATAGTGGCGCCATATTTTCAAAGCAAATACTACAGCCGCCAACTCCAAATCATGTGTCGGGTAGTTCCTCTCATGATCTTTCAATTGTCTAGATCCATAGGCAACTGCCTTCCCATCCTGCATAAGCACACAGTCCAGTCCCTGGTGTGATGCATCCGTATACACCGAGAATCCTCTTGAGCTAGTAGGAATGGTGAGAACTGGAGCAGTCGTCAATCGACGCTTAAGCTCCTCAAAACTCCTCTCACATGCCTCATCCCACACAAACTTAACATCTTTTCGCGTGAGGCGTGTCAATGGAGCAGCTAGTCTGGAGAAACCCTCTACAAATCTCCAATAATATCCTGCCAATCCCAGGAAACTTCTGATCTCAGTAACTGTCTTGGGCTGTTCCCACTGTATAACTGCCTCTATCTTGGATGGATCCACTGATACCCCATCCTTTGACACAACATGCCCCAGAAATGAGATCTGTTCCAACCAAAAGTTACACTTGCTGAGTTTGGCATACAATTCTCTCTCTCGGAGGGTCTGCAGAACTATCCTCAAGTGCTCCTCATGATCTTCCCTGGACTTGGAATAAACCAAAATGTCATCAATGAACACTATTACAAACTTGTCCAGGTATGGCTTGAATACATCATTCATCAATGCCATAAATGCTGCGGGAGCATTCGTCAGTCCGAATGGCATCACCAAAAACTCGTAGTGGCCATAACGGGTACGAAATGTTGTCTTGGGTACATCTCCACTCCTGATCCTCAACTGATGGTACCCTGACCGCAGATCTATCTTAGAAAATACTTCGGCTCCCTGGAGCTGATCCAACAAATCATCGATTCTTGGAAGGGGATACTTGTTCTTAATGGTGGCCTTATTCAACAACCGGTAATCTATACACAGTCGGAGGCTTCCATCCTTCTTCCTTACAAATAGAACCGGTGCTCCCCAATGTGAGACACTCGGTCTAATAAACCCCTTCTCCAACAACTCTTGCAGCTGTTTCTTCAGCTCTTCCAATTCTATCGGAGCCATTCTATAGGGTGGTTTCGATATCGGCTCTGTACCAGGCACTAACTCTATGTAAAATTCCATTTCCCTTTCAGGTGGTAGTCCTGGTAATTCATCCGGAAAGACATCAGAGTAATCCGCAATTAAGGGTATGTCCCTCAATTTCGAGTGTGCCTCATCTATATCGACCACGTATGCAATGAACCCTTCACATTATCCTCTCCATCGTTAGTAACATAAACCATCACTCCGCATTCAACATTTATCATAAACAAATAATTTATCTCTCAAGTAATATGCATTTAAAATCATACTCTTTTATTTACCACAATTATACAAGTTTCATATCATTTCTTTTCATCAAAAATTTACAATAAGATTGTCTAATCCTGAAAACGTTAATGTCTTGGCATGACAATCCATAACAACCCGATTGGTAGCCAACCAATCCATTCCCAAAATTACATCAAAATCATTCATATTCAATAAAATTAGATTGGCTATCATTTCCTTCCCCTCTATCTTTAACTTACAATCTCTACATACATGCTCAGTCAATTGACTATCATTCATGGGTGTGGAAATCATCAACATTTTATCTAACAATGTTGGTTTCACATATTTCAACAATTTATGTGCAAAGGAAGGTGATATGAAAGAATGCGTGGCACCAGGATCAAATAATACCAATGCTTCTAAATCAAAGATTCGGATGGTACCTTTAATCACATTTGTCGAAGTATCTGCGGTGTCCTGACCCAGTGCATGTACTCTTTCTCTGCTCACACCCGCAGCTTGTTTCCCTTTCTCCTCAACTGTAGCCCTCCTCCTCGGGGCTGCTGTCTCAACTGGAGCTCCCTCAGGCTCCTTGCCCTTCTGTGGGGCAACCTCAATCATCTCAGTGCAGAACCTCGATATATGTCCTGGCCTCCCACACCTAAAACACGAAACAGGGGGTACCTGACATGGCCTAGTCCCATGGTATCTTCCACATCTCCTACACTGATCTGTGGTAGGTCGTGGTCCTCCAATAGTTATACCCCTCGGTGCAGTCAAAGCTGGGTATACGGGAGGTCTAGCAGCTCTCTCCTGCACCTCCTCGATCTTAGGCCTCTTCTCAAAAAACCTTTGGCCACCTCTCTTGGCCACTCTTCCAAACTCGGATCTCTTCCGATCTCTGTCCTTTCTAACACTGACTCTCCCAAGCTCGGAGGCATTTCGCTCAAAGTCTTGCTCACATAACTGAGCCTTATGTACAGCCTCCTCATAGGTCAAGATGTCAAAGGGAGCTAGCTTAGTCCGGATGGCCAATCTCAATCCATCCATGAACTTTTGAATCTTCCGGGTCTCACTACCCATCGTGTCCGGGTCATATCTCCCCAAGGACATAAACTTGGACTCATACTCGTCCACAGTTCGGTTCCCTTGAACCAGGTTCATAAATTCCATCCGCAGTTTCCTCTGTGCGGTAGCTAGAATATACTATCTTCTGAAGGCTTCTAGAAATATCTCCCATGAGATCTCAGAGTGTCTGGCCCTCAAAATAGCCTCGGTGGATCTCCACCAATGCTCAGCCTTGCCTTTCAACATAAATACGGCAAAGGCTACCTTCTCAACTAAAGTGCATCGAAAAAACCTATATAGTTTCTCCATCTCATACACCCAATCCTCCGTAACCACTGGGTCCTTCACCCCTCTAAACACTGGGGGTTTCAGTGCTTGAAACTCTCGCAACCTGCTCAAGTCGCAGTCATAACCCACATCACTACCGCTCTGCTGTGGAGCGATAGGAGAATCTGTATCCTGGGCTGGAGGTGGTGTAACTGTAGCTGTCTTAGCAGTCTGAGGTCTCTCCGCCTCTGTAGCTGCCTGTTCAGTAGTAGGCTGTGCCGCGGGACCTCGTCTATCACCGGCACCCAATGCCTGCGTGACTATCTCCACCAAATTCTCAATACTCCGCTCTAACCTAGCGAAGCGAGCCTCAGTATCCTCTGCTCTCCCAGCAGGGTTCTGTGGAGCCTGCTCAGTCTGTGGCTCCGCACGGCTCTCAGGCCTACCTCTATGGCCTCTAGCACGTGCTCTCGCCCCTCTACCTTTGCATGTAACTGGCATAGTGCCTAACTTCCTGTATTATAATAATTTATTAAGCTCAATCCATCACAGTATACACAGTTATATCCAAACAAAAGCACAGTACTATGGGGATGTATTTTCCTACGTTTTATTAATGACTCACATCAGGCCAACACAGCTCTGATACCAATCTCTGTCACGACCCAATTCCATTCTCTTTAATCGAAAATCACTGAAAATTTTTCGCGTTTTACTGTTACCTTAACCGGTCGTGAGCTAACTCACCACACACTGTTGGGCTGTGAGTCAATAATAAACATCACTTATCATTCGTTCGCAGTTAAATAAAACGATGTCATTCATTCGCATTAATCATGTACTTATACAAGGACATGTTTTACTGACATCTACATCCCCCATAATTACATCTCAAAAGAATACTGTGCTTTTACATTATTTAGATACAAAAAGAATCACTGTGTATATACCTTTAAGCGATGGAGATGCAGCGGAGTCCAAAATACCATGCCTCAGTCCTCAGTAGGCTACTATGCACGCTCTGTAGGGGAAAATAGAGAGGGATGAGCAACCACACGCTCAGTAAGGCAATAATGCAAGCATGGTAGATAACTACTCTATCTACATGCTGATAGTGTTATGCATAAATCATTTATGGTAGGAGCATGAGGAATAAAACTATGCCATATGAGTTTACATATATATCATGTATCAAAGTCATGTAAAATTGGCATATGAAACATGGTAAAACATCATGTATAAATCATCTCATGCTCGATCTCATTTAAATTCATAAAAAGGGCAATTCATTAAGAAACCTCCTTTTTAAACCCACGTCATAAAACTCTTTCTCATCACATACAATCACATCACATCAATTCACAGTCACAACCTCATTTTCATTTCACAATTCAAATCCACGAGGCTCGACCCCTCCTTCGGGTCTACCTTAAACAATCACAATCACACTTACTGATTTAAAATCATGTGGTAGTAAGTAAATCAAGCAAGGAGACAGGTTACTATATCTCAAGTGACTACGTTGGCCAATCGTCACATATCATCCTAGACCACACGGATCCCGGTGTGCGGGGTATCATGCTGGTACGAAGGTGGGTTAGTTCTCCGCCAGACTTTCTCAAATCAAGTAACCACCACGCGGTACATCTACTCCATGTGATATACACGGTACATCGTACTCCGCGGACCCATAACATGGTTGGGGGTGCCTGCCATAGGTCTTATCTACCCCATACCAAGTGTAACCTTTATAGTCTCAAGAGCGCGTGGGAGTAACCTCAATACCAGGTCCTAGCCCCTCATGGCCTTGCTCGCCCCTGTTGGGTTCCCTGATTCAGGTCCTAGCCCCTCACCCTCACCCCACTCAAGAGGTCTGTTAGGCCTGTTGGGTTCCCTGAATGGATTATGTCAGGTCCTAGCCCCTCACCCTCACCCCACTCAAGAGGTCTGTCAGGCCTGTTAGGTTCCCTGAGTTAATCCGTATCTCTCGCCACGGCCTCATACATACCACAGTGTGAAAACCAGCGCGAGTTACGCTCTAGCGCGAATTCATGCATCAAAACCAATCACTTCGTACGAGCAACGCTCTGGTACGGCATTTATGCATAAAATATGAAGAAACCATGTACGAGCATAGCTCCAGTACAGTTATATGCACAAGAAAAACCACTCAAATCCACGTACGAGCGTAAGCTCCAGTACGGTTTATAAACATCATCACAATTCAAATTCAAAGTGCGAGCTAAGCTCACGCACGTTTCACACAAGTGAAAACATAGAAATCCAGCGCGAGCGAGGCTCTAGCGCGATTTATGTCATGCAAATACGATAGGCGGCTTATACACAATCAAACAATCCCAGTAATCGGGTTTAGCACTCACAATTGCTTTTCCACAACAACAATAAAACACTAGCCGACCCATCTACAAGCTTGCTTAAAACCAAGCAATTCCGTTTTGAAAAACATCAAAACATTAGATTTATGCAATTATTAGCCTTACTATCCCATTTCATAGAATCCACTTCCAAAACCAAAATCACACATATACTCATTCTCATTCATGAATACCATCAATCATTTACTTTAGCAACCATGCACTTCGTAAAACACCCAATATTCACCCATAAATTTAAAGTACGAGCAGCTACCTCTATATACTCACAAAATTCCCTTACCTGGAATCGCGATGCGTGATTCCACTTCCTTAAGCTGCTTACTCGTACGGTTCGGTTCGTCTTCAACGAACTCTTTGGGACTGCACAAAATCGTATCCCGCATTATATTCGATCTATATAATATGACATCGTGCGTTCACTATAGTCCATTCGACCTATAGTTTTCTATTAACGCTTATGAGGCCTCGTTTCATTACTTTACCCAAAACTCGAGTCTATGGATTCTTTTAGGCCTATTAACTCATTCCAAATCGATATTAAATCGATAGCAAGCTCATAGTGTTCATATTTCATTGATTTCCTCACTATGGCATTTGTTAAGCATTAACATACTCATTTTCATAATTTCACTTAAACCCACATTATAACTCCACCTAACCATTCCAAATCATCCACATTACTCATTTAACAACTTATCATAACTCATAAACCACCAACTCCCCAAATCATACTTTCTCACACTAGAGGCATTCATTTTTCTAGGTTACATTTGTTTCTAGCACAACCTAGGTGTTTCCATCCATCCATACTCATGCCAAATAACTCCAAAATCAATTAAATAGACAATGTACTTGGATTGGAGTGTTAGAATCTTACCAAATATGATTTTTCTTCTTGCTCCAAATGTCAATGCCCTTATCTCCTTCAATACCCACAATGGGATTTTGGGTTCCAACTATGTTGTTCTCTTCCTCAAGATGAACAACTTAATGTCTAATGGTCTCCCCTCAATTCTTGCTGAAAATGGCTGATTTTAGAGAGAGAAAGTTAGGTTTTTGGGTTAGAAATGGAAGATTGGTGTTTTTCTCGAAATTTTTAGATTTTCAACCCTCCTTACATAGAAATAGCTTGGGGAGATCGATCTGGTCCAAGAGGAGATCAATCTGGTCCCCTTAAATCTCTCATTTTCACGAAATTTTAAGCATGAGATCGATCTGTCGAAGCATGAGATCGATCTGGTCCCAAACAGAGAGCTAAGGAGATCGATCTGGGTGCTTGAGGATCGATCTTTTCATCACAGAATGCTTAGGAGATCGATCTGGCCCCATTGGAGATCGATCTGCTCTATTCCATTGCCCAAATAAGAGCATTCTGGCTCTTCCAGATCGATCTTTCATCCCATGAGATCGATCTGGCCTTCATACTTTCCAGATTTCTTGCAGTTTTCCTTGCTGCAACTCATACCAACACATCCTTGATCTATTGCCATGGCCATTTTCTCATCTATCCACCTTTATAACTTGAAAATGGCATCCATTCATACCTTATGCACATTGAAACTTGTGTGCATTCATTGTATGTCCAAAGGTATGCTATATAAAACCAAATGGAAGCATTTATATTCATTCAACTTCCTTCCATTTACCACATTACTCATTTTGAGTTCCAATCACATCCAGTACTTGCAAGAACTCATTTCTTCATATTCATACAAAATGGAACTTGTGTGTACATTACAAAATCATACTATCATTATGTATATTGAATCCATGGACCTAAATCAATCATACTTTACATTACAAGTCCATTCATATTTATTTGATTCAATTACACACATTACCATTATACATATACGAGGTCTTACATGCATATGTTCAGGAATTTCATTTCCATCCTTTTGCATTTTTAAATGCACTCGTAAATTTCTATTTATTCTCTTTTTGCCCTTACGATAAAACCAGGTCTTACATTTATCGTCGAAATACACAATTTATATTTAATTCCGGGTTATTTTTTCGATCGGATATAATTTAAATAATTTCTCGGAAGTTAAATCGATCAATTTTGACCGCTTACTGACTTACCCGAAGTCCGGTGTATCTCCAAAAATTCTTCTTTTTTTTCCTTTTTTTTCTCTTTTTCTTCCTTTTTCTCCCTTTTTCTTGGCTGAACCGGTTCGGTCTGGTTCAACCAGGTTCAGCCCGCCGGTTCAGTCCGGTTCTGTCGGTTCGGTGTCTCGCCGATTGGTTCTACGCCGGTTTTCATCGCCAACAGCTCCGCTGGGTCATCCGATTCCCGAATCTGGCCTCGGTTTCGTCCAAGGCCGTCGAAAAGTGGACGGTCCGGCTGTTCTCCCTCGGTCGTCGATACTCATTTCCTTTTCTGCCGTTTTCGGTGCCGTCCGTCGGCTTCGACAGCTGTGGCCACCATCAATTTGTTCGTCTTGACCTCAGAGACGTTCGGCTGTGGTCGGGTGGGGCTAGATCGGTGCCGTTCGCCGTAATTTCCTTTTTCTCCCTCACGATTTCATTTTTTTTCTCGTCGTTCCTCTAGTCGGTCGCCGCCGTTCGTGGCTCCTTTAGGCCGGTGGTGGCCCGGCCCTCGTCGGGCTCCCTTCCTCGACCTTCGTCGACCGTCGATTGCCAGCAAGGGGCTCAGCCTCTATTGTTTTCTTCAAAAATCGCATTTCACGATTTTTTCGATTGTTGTTTTTTCTTATTTTATTTTTATTTATTTTTATTTTTATTATTATTATATTCAATATTTTATTATTATTTGGCAAAAATATCCAAAATATTTATATTTTATTCATTTAACCCATAAATAAATTTATCGGTATTATTTTGACTTTTCGGTATATTTTTTTGATTATTTTTAGGATTATTTTTCGAAGTAAAACTCCCGATTAATTTCGATTAATTTTCATAAATTCATATCTTGATTAATTTAACCCGAAATTTAATTATTTCTTCGTTATTGATCAAAATTTCTCAATCCCATATTTTTAATTAAATTTTTCTTATTGAAATTATACCGGCTTTCGGTCTTTTGACCGTTTTGGCCTTCAACGTGTTCGAGATTAATTTAACTCGACTTCTCTTCACGAACACTCACTCATTTCGCATTTTAAATCATTATCTCCAGTCCGAATCTCATTCGTCTGTGACCATTTTCAATCCTTTATAATAAATTACGATTTAATTTCGGGTCTTACATAATCTCCCCCACTTAAGAAATTTGGTCCTCCAAATTAGAACCAAGTTAGTCTGTAAATCACTTGGGATATTTTTCACATATCATACTCTTTAATTCTTATGTGACTTTTCTGGAGTGTACTACTACCAAAGGACTTAACTAGGGAGATCGTCTTAAACTTCAATACTTTCTCCTTCCTGTTTTAATACCCGAATGAAGTTTTCAATCATATGTTATACTTTCATTGAGCTAAGCTGTTGAGCTCATATCTGGTCACATACGCTGGGTCCGGATAATATTTTCAAAACATCAAAAGATGGGACATATCGTGGATGCCTGCTAATTCAGGTGGTAACATCAACCTACAGGACTTATCTCCCATTGTCCAATCACTCAAAAGATTCAATCTAATGAAACTCAATTTGCTTTCTTTTCGAATCTCATTATGTCCTTAGGTACAATAACTTCCAACAATATTAATTCACCCTCGGTGAATTCCAATGGTTTCTGTCTCTTGTCAGCATAGCTTTTCTGTCTGCTCTGAGGTGTTTCTTAATCTCTCACAAATTAACTGAACATTCTCAGAGGTTTGTCTTACCAATTCGAGAGCAATTCTATATATGTTACCCCCTTCTTATCCAAACCGAGGAACAATCCCTATGGCCATACAATGCCTCATATAATGTTATCCCGATACTCAAGTGACAACTATCGTTATTGATGAATTCGATTTGTAACAATTGATCATCCCAGGAGCTTATAAAATCAAAGCACACACTCTCATCATATCCTCCAGAACCTGTATAGTCCTCTCTAACTGGCCATCTGTCTGAGGACGAAAAGCTATGCTAATACTCAATCGGGTTCCCATAGCTCCCTAAAAAATAATCCCAGAAGTGGGAAGTGAGCGGAAATCCCTATATGATACCATGCTCATTGGAACGCTACATGATGTTTCACAATTTTCCATACACATAAATCCGCCTACACACTCAGAGTATTTGGGGATTTCCTAACCAGAAGGTGGGTAAACTTAGTCACTCTATCGACTATCACTCAGATAGCCTCGTGATTCATCTGGGTCCTCTGTAACCCATCACGAAATTCATGGTAGCTTGCTCCCATTTTCATATCGATATAGGTAGAGATTGCAAAACCTTACAAACTTCTATTGCTCTACCTTACTCTGCTGACATACGAGACACTTCTCCACAATCTCCACTATATCTCTTTTCACATCTAACCACCAATACCCTTTTTTGAGAATTCGATATATTTGTTACCTCTCGAATACACTGTATATCCCGAAGAGTGAGCTTCTGACAATATCACTATCTCATTAACTATGGTCCTGGGGAGCACTTATATTGGGAGCACTTATATTATTATACTGTCTCTAAACCTCAGTACCATCATCACTCTACGTGAACTCTATCACTGTACCCCTCTGAATCTGACCCATACTATCGACACCATGTCGATCATCACGCTAAGCCTGTCAAATCCGATCGCTCAAATCCGGTTCTAATCTCAGGCCTGTCACACAATCACTGTCATCATCAGAAGGGATCACATCACGACTGAGTCTCACAACTGCTCTAGCAGCTCACGCTCCCTGACCATCATATGTAATACCATCCCAAGACTCTTTCTGCTCAAGGCATCAACCATTACATTAGCCTTTCTTGGGTGGTACAATTTTCACAATCATAATCCTTCAGAAGCTCTAATCCTCTTTATTCTCATATCCGACTCATTCACAATCATAATCCTTCAGAAGCTCTAATCCTCTTTATTCTCATATCCGACTCATTCTGTGAAAACAGATACTCGAAATTTTATGATCAGAGGATACGCAAAATTTCAAATCGTGTAAATAGTGGTGCGACATACTCAGTACAATCACAGTCGCTGCCAACATTAAATTATGGGTCAGATAGTTTCTTTCATGATCCTTGAGTTGTCTGGATCCATAATAGACTATCTTCCCATTTTGTATCATTACACAGCTCATTCATTATTTTGAGGTATCCATATACACTGAGTAACCTCTTGAGCTGTTGGGTATGGTGAAAATAATCACTGTGGTCAGTTCGTACTTCAATACACCGAAACTCATCAAAGCTACTTTCATACTTATCATCCCACTCGTATGCAATCTTTTTTCGAATGAGATGTGTCAACTAAGCAGCTCATTTCTATAAACTCTCTACAAACCATTTGTACAAACAATCTCCAATTGTTGCTTATAATTTTTCCTGGACTTTAAATATACCCAAAATATCATCAATAAGGATGATAACAAATCGGTCCAGGTAAGTTTAATTACCTCATCGTAGTTGAGTTCCACTGAATATTTCAATTACCCATATCCTTGACCTCGGTACGCATAAACGGATAATCTCATGTCGAAATCGCTTTCGTTCAAGCTACTAACTTGCGTCAACGGCATTTATAAAATTTAAATTTTTAAGCCTTCTTGATTAATCGAATTCTATATATATATATATATATAATATCGTACCAGTAAAGGTACCCTAATTTTAAATGTATATATTACGACTATCACATTTCAATTTATAGGTTGTGTATACTTTTAGATGCTGTCAAGTCTTCAGGCGGGGAGGTATTTTGAAATACCTTTATTAACCCTCAAACCTAACCACAATTACTTTACATATCAGTCCATGTGGTCACAATTCATATTCGCCACTAATTGCTTTATTCCAAATTACTTCACGTATCATAGATATTCTTACCTTGCATACGTCTCTTATTCCAATACATCTTGTATTCAGGATTTATCACATCTTAAAACTTATCTCTTTTCGTATATTACTTATAACAAACTCTGTCATTACTCATTTCGTGAGTACAATCATTTACTCCTTTAATTTCAATTGCTACTCCCCTTTTATTACTTGTCAAAATTTACAGTATATTTTTCAGGGGTAAAACAACACTTTCTTAGAATAGAACTCTGAACATCATAATTTGCAGCCAACTAATTTATTCTCAAATATTACTTCAAATTATTCATAGTCCATTGAATAAAATCAGCTGACTTATACTTCTTCCCCCGTTTTCAACTTATAATTTCTTCATAATTATTCCGTTAGTTAACCCTCCTTCATTGGGGTACTAACTATCAGCATTGTACCCATGGGTGTAGGCATTCATGTCTTTTACTAACTTATATACAAATGAAGGCGGTATGACTAAATACGTGGCACCAGGATCAATTTAAAATAATTACTTCACTATTCATAACCAGTGTGGTATCTTTCACCACATCATATGAAACATCAATAGTGTCCTGGTCCAAGGCATACACTCGCCCTCGTCCAACAGCTTATTTTCCCCTTTCTCTTCGGTTGTGGCCTCCCTTTTCGGTGCAGAGATATCAACAGGATTTTCTCTGTCTCTTTGCTCTTCTGTAGGGCAATCTTACCCAACTCTGAGCAATCATTAATTAAGTGGTCTGTTTTACCACACTTAATGCCTATTTTAGTCAATAAGGTGTAGGTGTAGGCCTTACTTCTGTGGTATCTACCACACATCCTACATAGTTTACATGCTACACTGCTACAGTGCTCCACTGCTCCGTAGTAGGTCGGGGTCCTCCAATCACAATACCCCTCAAAAGTATTCAAATTGAATACACTGGGGCTTTACCAATCATCTTGCCCCATAACTCATCAATTCTAATCTTTTACCAATTACCTTTTTTCCATTTTGACATATCTGTCATTCTCTATTCTCTTTTATCTCTATTTTGGCCCTTACTACCTTTCCTAATCTCAGAGGTGTGTAACTTATGATCTTATTCACACAACTGTAGTCTGCGCACTACCTCGGCATAGGTATTGATATCCAACAGAGCCAATCGGACTCTAATCAACAATTTGAGCCCTTCATTGAACTTTTGAGCTTTCCGACTCTCATTGTCCATAGTGTCGAGGTCATACCTACTCAGGGATATTAACTGAGTTTCATACTCGTTAATCAATTTAGTTCCTCTGAGTCAAATAAGGAATTTTATCTATAATTTCCTTTAAATAATGTCTGGGATATTCTGTCACCGGAATACATCCAAAATATTTCTCATGTCAACTCTTAAGATGGGTCAAGCAGACTTTTTAATTTTTTTCGACTCACCCTCAAATCTCATGCAAACTCTGAGCAATTAGCTCCCAAATATTTTCCACACTCCGCTTCAACCTCGCGAAACGTGTCTCAAAACTGTCCGATCTCTCTGTCGGACTCTGTGGGGTATGCTCAACAATAGCCTTCATTTCAATCTCATCCTGGTTCTCATAGGTCAACACAGCACGACTAGCAGGCTCAGGTCTACCTTTACGACCTCTGCCTCGTACTCTACCTCCTCTATCGCAACTAATATTAGGCATAACGCCTATATTCCTGCATTCTCATCCATTTCTTAGTTAAAACCCATCTCGATATACATTATTGTATCTAACCAAGCACAGTAACACAGGGATGTAATTTCCTAATTACTGACACTGACACACATAAGACCAATTTCGATCTGATACCACCTTTTTGTCACGACCCAAAACTACCCAAAAATCAAAGTAAATTTTTCATTTTTATTTCATACTTATCTATCCTCCGAATCGTGACCACACTCCACTAATAATTGGGCTGTGCGTCAATGCCAGTCTCACCATTGAATCATCATATAACTTAATTTCTTATTACAAAAAAAAGGTAAACACATTCGTTTTTCATTTATTTTTTTCCATTTATTTACAAGTGTTTACATTATCTATACATCCCTGATAGTTACTTACAAATATGTTACTGTGCTATACTTATTTAGATACAATATGTACAAGTGTATATACCTTAACATGATGGGTAGCAGCAGATATCAGGAATGCAGTACTCAGTCTCCTCAATGTCTACTGGAGGGAATTTGTGTTGGAAAATGAAAGGGGTGAGCACATCAAACTGTAAGACCCGAATTTAATTAAAATACAAAAATTAAATAAGAAAAGATGGGGAAGTATGAAGGAAGTCGGGTTAAATTAATCCCGAACACGTGCAAGGGTAAAATGGTCAAAAGACCAAAGGTCGGTATAATTTTGATAAGAAAAATTTAATTAATATATGGATTTGAGAAATCTTGGTCAATAAAGATGAAATAAATTTATTTTGGGTTAAATTGATCAAGATATTAATTTATTGGAATTAATCGGGATTAATCGGGATTTTTAGTTCGGAAGAATAATCCCGAAAATAATCAAAAAATATACCGAAAAGTCACCCGGGACAATATCCCGAAAATACGGAGAAATTATACCTGAAAAAGGATTAAAATAAATTAAATAAAATTAAATTAATTAATTTAGAATAAAAAAATAATAATTTTTGTAGATATTTGGGTATTTTAATGTATTTTAATGAATAGTAAAATAATTAAAATAAATAATAATAATAATAATAAAATTAATAAAAGAAATGAAAAAAAAAGAAAAAAAAGGGGGTCGGGGAGAGAGAAAGAAAGAAACAGAGAAAGAAACGGAAGAGAAACGGAGCCGGAAAGGGGGAGAAGATCCGGCGATCCTTAATCGCCGACGACCACCGGGAAATGGAGAGGAGAGGCCGACGACCTCACTGGTACCGGCAGCATGCCCAACCGACGCCGGAGGAAGCCGATCGGAGGAGAGGAAGGCCGACGGGATTGAGGGGCTCGGTCCCGGCGAACGGCGGCGATCCGGGCGGAACCAAGGCTCGATTTCGGAAGCCCAGGTGATGGTGAGCAGATTGGCGGTGGTGGCAGCCACCGAAACCGGCGGACGGCGCCGAAAACAGTAAGAGAGGAAAATGGGTCCGACGGCGAAGAGGAGAACAGCCGGACCGGCGGCGTTCTGGCGAGCTTGACCCAAACCGAGGGCAGATCTGAGACGCGGACAGCCTTGCGGAGCCACTGGCGGTGGAAGCCGGCGGAGAACCGGCCTGCAAGGTGGCGAACCGGCGGTGAACCGGCCAAACCGGGGTGAACCGGCGGTCTGAGTCGGTCCGAACCGGACTGAACCGGTTCAGCCCAAAAGAGAGGAAAAAAGGGAGAAAAAGGGAAAAGGAAAAAGAGAAAAAAATTGGGGAAAATTTCTATGATGCAATCGAGCTTCGGGTAAGTCGATAAGCGGTCAAATTGACCCGATTTAAATTTGGAATATTTTATTTAATTAATTATCGACTGAAAGTTCACCCGGAAAATATATTTAATTGTGTAGCTTGACGATTGGCATCCACCGAGGGCTCGAGACAGCCTCGATTTACGGACTAGCATGGAATCTCGGGTAAGTGACCCTTATTTACGACAATTACCTCGTTATGCGTGATATTGATTTAAATTCCGCATAAATTGAATTAAATTATGGAAATTTAGATAAATTGTCGTAAATATTAAATTTAGCTATTTGAGAATTAGAACGAGGCCCAATAAATTATTGGTGGGCCCAATGAGCCCAATAGGCCTCGATAAAGTGAAAATTAAGTGGAAAACGGGCTTAAGGCCGATTAAGGCCCATTAAGGTGCAATCGGGCCCAATAGGGGTAAATGGGCCCAACGATTTAAATTAAGCCCAGAAAAGATTAAATACGATTAAATTGTGTAATATCTGACCTGAGGAATATTAATACGCAGTTTCGGGCATTTGATTGGGAGCATAACGGACTGCGCGACGAGACAACATTGGGAAAGAAAAGGTCAGACTCGATAGAAAATTAAGGTAAGGGAATTCTGCGGACTGCTAGAGGTAACTTTACGCAATTTTAAATTCATATGCAGTCCTTTAAAATTTATCTGAAGGGTCTAGAGGTCGAATAATAATTTTAGTGCCCCGAATGGGCAAATTACTAAAATACCCTTGTTAAGGGTAAAATCCAAAAATTTAGGAAAAATTGGGAGGAGCAAGAACAAAAGGTTTCTGCTCATTCTGGAGGTGTTTTGAGGCATGCATGAGTAGGCTGGCTCACCTTGAAAGAAAATGCACAGCATTGCATACTTTCAACGTGATATTGTTTTGAAAACTGTTTTGAGGAAACAGAGCCGCCTACGTGTATTTATTGACATGTGACGTGCTAGAGCTCAGCTCGCACGATGTTGTCGATTTGTGTGATGCACGCATTAGTGCTGGAGCGAGAGCTCGCACTAGAGTTTTACATGCATAGGTGCTGGAGTCCAACTCGCACCAGATTCTTATATATATATGATTTTCGTGACAGGGTGCTAGAGTCTAACTCGCACCATATTTTTATATGATTTTGAGACAGGGTGTTAGAGCTTCGCTCGCACCAGATTTTTATACGATTTGCATACAGAGTGCTAGAGCTTAGCTCGCACTAGATTTACTTGATTTGATGAGAGTGCTGAGCATTGCTCGCACTGATTTTTATGAGAACATGCGATGAGCCGTGCTTGGAGCATCGGGTAGACTGTGTGTCACCGATT
Source organism: Firmiana major (assembly GCA_033439115.1). NCBI lineage: Eukaryota > Viridiplantae > Streptophyta > Magnoliopsida > Malvales > Malvaceae > Firmiana > Firmiana major. The sequence continues at coordinate 40,490,402 of CM065909.1, forward strand.
AAATAGGCTCGCACGTGCGTTTTGAGACATGGCATGAGTATTGAGAAACAAAACCTCTGTGGGAAGCAGGCCAATTGGGCTGGAGTACCTAGAGATATTATATGGGTTCACGGAGTACGATGTACCGTGCAAGTAGCATGGAGTACGATGTACCGTGTGGTATCTTCGGATACGGCATCTCCGGATGCAGCATCTTCGGATGCCGGGGATCGGATAAGACTGACGGGATGGACTGACCCACCTCCCGGGCGGTTCCCGATCATGGTGAGAACCCGCACACTAGGATCCGTGTAGCTGTGGAACTCCCGAGGACAGATGTGGCCATAGTCCTAGTTATTTACCTATATACAGACGTTGCCTAGTCTCGCATGTTGATGACTTTTATGATGATTTAAACTGGGTTTTAAAACTAAATTGCATGATGGTATTTCCATGCTTTTCAAAACCCACGTGTGATGTAAACGTTTTCATGATTTTGTGTGAGTCAGGATCACCCGCAGGAGGGGTCGAGTCCTAACTTTATTGTGAAAATCTTAATTGAGAAAGAAATAATTTATAATAATTGCATGTTGATTTTCCGTGCAAATGTGTTTTACATATCATCATAATGCATAGCATTGTTTTAAAATGTGTGGAGAAAGGGTGGTTTATGCATGGCACTACGTTCATGTAGGTAGTATGGTTACCTACTTGTTCGTAGGATTGCCTTACTGAGCTTGATGTGCTCACCCCTTTCATTTTCTCCCACAGATGATCTCCAGTTGAAGTTGCGACGACTCAGTACTGCATTCTGGATATCCGCTGCTGCCCATCAACATAAGGTATATATACACTTGTACATATTGTATCTACATAAGCATAGCACAGTAACATGTTTGTAAGTAACTTAGGGGATGTATAAATAATATAACAATTATAAATGACTGGAGAAGAAATAAGTACTAGGGTAGATGTATGGTGGGACTAGCATTGACGCACAGCCCAATTATTAAGTGGAGTGTTGGTCACGATTCGAGGACAGGTGAGAATTTAAGTAAGAAAATAATAAAAACGCGAAAAATTAACTCTGATTTTTGGGTAGTTTAGGTCGTGACACAAACTCAGTAAGGCAATCCTACGAACAAGTAGGTAACCATACTACCTACATGAACATGGTGCCATGCATAAACCACCCTTTCTCCACACATTTCTGAAAATAGATGTTATAATTCGTGATGTCATGTAAAACAAGTTCATATATGGATTCAAAAGCATGGAAAACTCGACATGCATATCCATTTAAAACATTTCATCATCGTTAAAATTTTACAACACAGTCAGAACTCAACCCTTCCCTTGAGTGTTCCTGACTCACACAAAACCATGAAATCAAATGCTTTTTAGAGCAACAGTACCATGCGATATACTGAATGTCATGTAAAACCAGTTGACATCATTCATGGGTTTAAATAGCATGGAAAATATCATCATGCAAGTTTTCATTTAAAACCTAGTTTAATTTCCATCAAAACCATATCTCAGTCAAGATCCAACCCCTCCCTCGGGTGATCCAGACTCACGTAAAAATCCACAAATGAGTTTCTCAAAACATCAACATGTGAGACTAGGCAATATATGTATATCTCAGGCAAATAACCAGGATTATGGCCATGTGTCCTCATGAGCCCCTCTGCTACACGGATCCTAGTGTGCGGGGTCTCACCCTGATCGGGAACCGCCCGGGAGGTGGATCAGTCCAACTCGTCAGTCTTATCCGATCCCATGCATTCGAAAATGCCACTCATATTCAAAAATACCATGTATCTGAAGATACCACACGGTACAGCGTACTCCATGCTACTTGCACAGTACAACGTACTCTGTGGACCCATATCATATCTCCATACTCATGCCTTGTCTTAAATGAATCATTATAGTTAAACACTAGATGAATCAACGATTTACCAAAAATTTTCTAATCAATTTCCTTCGGGATCAACTCATAAGAAAGGACCAAGATACCCGACGCTCAAAGCACGACTCATCGCATGATTTCAGAAAAATAGTGCGAGCGATGCTCCAGTACTCTCATAAAATCAAGTGAAACTAGTGCGAACTGAGCTCTAGCACTCTGTACACATTTCATGTGAAAATCTGGTGCGAGTTAGACTCCAGCACCGTATTACAAAAATTATATAAAAATCTGGTGCAAGTTAGACTTCAGCACCGTGTCACGAAAATCATATAAAAAATCTAGTGCGAGTTAGACTCCAGCACCAATACATATAAAACTCTAGTGCGAGCTCTTGCTCCAGCACTAAGGTATGCATCACACAAATCAAAACTCGTGCGAGCTGAGCTCTAGCACGTCACATTTTCATAAAATCACGTAGGCGGCTACATTTCTCAAATCATTTTCAGGGAAAATCAACATCTGTTGAAATTATGCAATGTTGTGCATTTTTATTTAGAAGTTAGCCAGCCTACTCATGCATGTGTTTAAACATCTCAAGAAACGAGCAGGAATCTCTTGTCCTTGCTCCTCCCACATTTTTTCTAAAGTTGAAAATTTTACCCTTAACAAGGGTATTTTGGTAATTTGCCCATTCGGGTCACTAAAAATTTTATCTGAAATCTAGACCCTTCAGACCATTTAAAAGACTATAAATGGCGTCGAAATTTCGTAAAGCCACCTCTAGCAGTTCATAAAATTCCCTTACCTAGAATCACGGGCGAGCTTATCCCGTTCCGCCCCTACCAGGTCTCTCAGTCCAATTTACTCCAAACCAAGTCTACGGAGCTGCATATAACCACATATTTGGGTTAATTCAATTATACTTATCAGTATTTCACTTATACTGATCGAATCTAAAACACTAGGCTCGTTTTACTTCATTGAGCTCGATTGCGTCTTAATGGGCCTCAACCCATTTTCAGCTCTTTTCTATTTATCTAATCCCTTCCTTGGGTCTATTGGGCTCTCAATACCCATTGGGCTTCGTTCCAAACTCTTTGGATAGCCCGTATATCATTTACGATAGTTTACTCAAAATTTCTAATATTATCCACTAAATGCGGAATTAAATCCGTAATGCGTAAAATACATTTCTAATACGCGAATAATTATATAAATTGTCGTAAATGAGCTTTACTTACCCGAGATTATGCAATGGTGCGCAAATCGAAGTTCAATCGGCCCACGTTCAAAATTTATCGTCGAACTACACAATTTATATTTAATTCCGGGTTATTTTTTCGATTGAATATAATTTAAATAATTTCTCGGAAGTTAAATCGGTCAATTTTGACCGCTTACTGACTTACCCGAAGTCCAGTGTGTCTCCAAAAATTCTTCTCTTTTTTCCTTTTTTTCTCTTTTTCTTCCTTTTTCTCCCTTTTTCTTGGCTGAACCGGTTTGATCCGGTTTAACCCGGTTCAGACCACTGGTTCAGTTCGGTTCGATCGGTTCGGTGCCTCGCCGGCCAGTTCTCCGTCGATTTTCGTTGCCAGCAACTCCGCTGGGTCATCCGATTCTCGAATCTAGCCTCGGTTTCGTCTAAAGCCGTCGAAAAGTGGCCGATCCGGCTGTTCTCCCTCAGCCGTCGGTACCCATTTCATTTTCTGTCGTTTTCGACGTCGTCCGTCGGTTTCGGCAACTGTGGCCACCACCAATCTATTCGTCTTGGCCTCGGGGACGTTCGGCGGTGGTCGGGTGGGGCTTGATCGGCGCCGTTCGCTGCCGTTTCCTTTTTCTACCTCACGGTTTCATTTTTTTCTCGTCGTTCCTCTCGCCGGTCGTCGCTGTTCGTGGCTCCTTTAGGCTGATGGTGGCCCGGCCCTCGTCGGGCTCCCTTCCTCGACCTCGATCGGCCGTCGATCACCGGCAAGGGGCTCGACCTTTGTTGTTTTCTTCAAAAATCGCGTTTCGCGATTTTTCCGATTGTTGTTTTTTTTAATTTATTTTTATTATTATTATTATATTTAATATTTAATATTATTTGCAAAAATATACAAAATATTTATATTTTATTCATTTAACCCATAAATGAATTTATTGGTATTATTTCGACTTTTCGGTATATTTTTCGATTATTTTCAGGATTATTTTTCGAAGTAAAACTCGCAATTAATTTTCATAAATTCATATCTTGATAAATTTAACTCGAAATTTAATTATTTCTTCGTTATTGATCAAGATTTCTCAATCCCATATTTTTAATTAAATTTTTCTTATCGAAATTATACCGGCTTTCGATCTTTTGACCGTTTTGCCCTTCAACGTGTTCGGGATTAATTTAACTCGACTTCCCTTCACGAACACTCACTCATTTCGCATTTTAAATCATTATCTCCAGTCCGAATCTCATTCGTCTAAATTTGTGACCATTTTCAATCCTTTATAATAAATTACGATTTAATTCCGGGTCTTACACCTGGCATTTTCAACGCTAGCCAAAACACTTTCCAAAATTTTACCATCTTCTCGTTATTTGTAGGTTGAGGTTGAAGAGGAGGATAATTCAATTCGTAGTTCTCCTTACATACAAGAAAGTGACGTACAGACTAGACCACTTCCATCGTAATCTTGAATCTTAGGATTTTTGAACCTTAAGATTTTTGAATGTAAATTAAACATTACTCATAGTTATGAATGGTGATCAAGTACATATAAATAGAATAATTGATGACGATTTTTAATTCCAATAATTTTATATTAATTCTAATAACATTATACTTATTCTAATAAGTTTATATTTATTATCATCAATTTTATACTTAATTTACACTTAATATCATAGTTTTATGCTTAATAATCATAACTTATTCTTTTCATTTTATGCTTATTATCTTAATTTCATATTTAATTATCATAATTTTTATGTTATTCTAGTATTTTTACGTTAATTAAACTAATTTTCATAGTTTAATATTTGATTATCATAATTTTACGCGTTAATATAAGAAATAACTTTTGGCATAATTTCTTACAACAGAAGATAAATGATTTTTTATGATACTGCTAACCCAATTAAGCCAAGTGAAAATATTCTTACTAGAGATGTAAATAAATCAAGCTACGTGCTAAATACTCTAATTTAATTTGATGATTACTATAACTTCAACTTGTTTATTTTAAAATGTTAAAGGATTAAAAAAATGAAAGATAAATGGTGAAAATGAAATAAAAATAAATAAACAGATTAAGGATAAAAGAATAAAGGTTGATGATGATGATGATGATGATGATGATGATGATGATGATGATGATGATGATGATGATGATGATGATGGAGGACAAACTTTTCGCCATTGGAGTTTTAGGCCCAAAAGTCCAAATCCAAAGGCTAGCCTTTTTATTCAATTAGGCTTTCAAGCTCGATTTAATCTTAATCAAAACCCAATTTTAATTAAGGCTCGGCTTCAATAAATTCTTTCTAACAAAAACCCGATTTCATCTGGAGTTGGATTGAACTAACCTTTAAATCTAGATTATTCAACTAGTTCACAATGGTCGAGACAAAATATGGTGTCTATAAAACTTCTACAAAGCACATGGTCTCGAGAGACTCATCGACATAAAATTGCAGAAGATGAAAAAAAAAAGATAAATACCATCAAGGTACTTAATATTTGGCTTTAATTTAACTTTGATTTATTAGTATTAAAAATAAATATTTTATTTTACAAGGTAAGTTAGTCCTTTCATTAATCAATTGTTAAGCTCATTATTAAAAATTTAATTTTCAAACCATTTGTAACAACTCGTGACCTATAAAAATTCGACGAAATTTTTTTTTTTGAAATTTCGACTTGCAACTTAATCCTTTATTCACTTAGGCTGTATTCATATTCAGTGTCAATCCTTAAAAATATTCCATTTCATTTATCCTTATACAGGTTTCATCCCGACACATTACTTTCAATAGATATCTGTGCATACAGATGGTTTGGTAAAGAGATAAGAATGTATACCTCACGCATGTACAAAAGGTAGTCTGGGGAAGCTCATATCCACCAGCCTACGTCGTCTACGCAGCATTTATTAACTGTAATTCACTACGAAGATCTGAGAGGTGAAGGGGTGAGCTTTCGAGAAAAAGCCCAGTAAGAAAATACAATTAAAGTAGTCCAGATATGTAAAAGCATGCAAGAAATCATTCATGAAATAAACTTTGCTTCAGAAAAACTGGTCATAAGTACCTTTTAGAAACTAATATTTAGAAAACATTTAAACTTTCATTTTGTGGATAGTTATCATAAGAAATTATGAAGCATGAGTTTCTTTAAATCAAATACATGATTAACTACTTCATAAAATTTTCATCATTCATGGATGATTTCATAAAATCAACGTCATTTGTAAATGTGTCATAAAACATAATCATTCTTAAACATTTTGTCATAAATCAAAATTGTTTGTAAACATTTCATCAAAATCTCATAAAAACATAGTCATTCATCATCATCATAAACGTATTCATAATCATAATTGTCATTCATTCATAATCATGGAGACTAGGCTATAACTAAGTCATGTGATACATGTCATTCTCCGTAGAGAGTCATCATACCTATGGCCATGGTAAGGGGGTTGTAGACTGGATCAGGGTTGTACAGCAATCATAATCATAAACATGGATAGTATCTTCCTATTTCTTATCATATACTAGCACGTAGCTAGGGCACGGGCACCAATGGCACTCGTCGTGTGAGAAACATTCATGCGTACTACGCGGGCATGAGATACTACCAAAACATCATCATAAACAACAAGTAGCAAGACATCTACCACACATGTAGAGTCAAGTGCTACAGGGGCCCTACGTACCGGCATTTAAGTGGTGGAGTTGGAACACCACGAGAAATAGCCATGCATGAAGCCTATAGTCTCAAAAATTCTTTTCCATTTTCTTAAATACTTTTGAAAATGTCAAAAGTTCCTTTCAAAGTATAAATATAGGTTTTCAAACCATCATAAAACTTCCATGCATTTTCATACTTCGAAAATTCATTTCATAAACATAGATGTTCTTTGTGAACATTTCATAAAACGAAACCATGTTTCGTAAATCATTCCATAAGTATGAAATCAATCATAAATCATTCCAAAACATAGCATTGCTTTATAAAAATCTTTTTATCAATGCAATGAATGTTCGTTATCAGAACTAAATTAAATTATACCCCTTACCTCAATTTATCGAAAATTTCAAGTTCAAGCAGTGACGTTTCCAAGTATCTCCTTAAGTCCTTCTACGATTCTCCTACACCGAAATTTGTATTCTTAGTATCCTATTTATTCGAATTACCTACGATGCGTTAAAATCGTAACCTTGCTTACCTAGAGAAAATACACTTGAAATCATGAAATACGTACAGTTACCTCTAAATCTTGCATAAATTCCTTACCTCAATGTCTATCTTAGTCCTCGATTTAGCGAGTCGACGGGTCCGATCTACTCGAGTTATTTCTGTCAGAGCTCTTTCTCGGGATTTCCAAAATTTAGTACACTTATTTTCCTTCCTCAATTTTTCCTCTATTTTCTATAATATATATATATATTTTAAGACATAAATAAATATATATATATTATTTTTCTTTTCTTTTTCTCCTTTTTTTTTGAAATTTGCTTTCTCTTTTACCATTTACTCTTTTCTTTCTTCTGATCACTATTCACTCTTTCTATTCCTTCATTTCTTCTTCCTCTGTTTCCTCTCCTAGGCACTATTCATCATCGTCTCCATTATCACCGAGAGCATTGTGCTTTGCCTCTCTTCCTTCTTCTTCTTCCTTGTCTTTTTGGGTAACTCTCTCCCTTTCACTCTCTCTCGATTCACCCATCGGCCATCCACGGAAGGATAGCCCTTCCCTTGTGTCCACCGTCTCTGTTCCAGCTTCAGCTTTAGTTCACTGCTTCGGTCCCCTCTGCTCCTGCAATTTCCTTACCGATCGCCTATCACGTCTTCCTCCCGTTTCCTTGGTCGTTCAATTTTCGGTTGTCGGCTCCTTGCACCTATGGTGTCGTCTCAAGCCATTACTTCAACTGGTTATACCTAAAAAAGAACTCTTGTTTCATCCAACTCATTCTTCCTCCCTAGCTCTTGGCCTCCACCGAACTCGACAGTTTTCGTCTGTCTAGGCCATGTTCCTCACGCAACAACTGCCCTTGTTTGGCCACGTTCTGGCCTGTTTTAATGCTCCTCTAACCTGCAGCCAAGAGCCATCGTGGATCGTCTCCCACCGCCCAAATCAGCCCTTGAAGCAACCCCGGTATAGCCCTGCTATAACAAGGTTCCACCTTCGATTTAGTTGCTTCACCACGCCTATGCAACACAGCTTCGGTCTCGCCTCAGCACTCTCCTCTTTGCTCCCCTGTTTCAGTCCCGAGAACTAGTAAAATCAGCCTCACTGTTTCTTTGCTTTACTGCTTCCAACTTCCTCTTTTTCTTTTCCGTTTTCAACATGCTATGCACTTTTTCAACTCTTATTTGTTTCTACGCAGCTAGCCTTCACGTCCTCCCTGTTCTGATTTCTTTTCTTTCTTTTTTTGTCACATGATTCTCCTACCGACCCCCCTTCAATCCTCTTCCAAACAGCAATGTGGCTCCTCTTGTTCCTATTAAAATTTGTTCAGTCCTACCTATAGCCCTGCACTGGCAAGACATAGATTACATTTCTGTTGTTGCCTTTGCCATTATACATAGCATGGTTCTAACCTTTACCTATACATTTTTATGTTTATTTACTCTTCCTAAGGTTTAAACTACCTCCACTAACTCCTAACCCATTTCAATTGCTTGAATTGTTTTTAAACTTGCAATAGTGAGCTTCTGCCATCACCATTTCTTTTACTGCCAACTTCAGTTTCCTTATTTCCCGTGTCTCGCATCTTTCCTTTCACTACCCGTTTCTTCCATTACCAGTCACTAACCTCAATTCTTCCTTATTTTTATATACTATTTTCGTGTTATGTTAAGTCAATAGGACAACACCAAATCTGCCTTCATCTCTTTTCTCTCTTTTCACGCTAAGACTCATCACCAGCTTTGTTCTCTTCTTTTCTTCACTCGTTTCTTGCTACACTGAAATTGCAGTAGTCATGTACATGTGTCTCTCGGGTTTTGGCTTAAAACCTGCTTCTTGCCCCCTTTTATCTTTCGGTTCTTTCCCATCTCTTTTCCTTCTCATCCAGTTCATATTTTTTTATTCAGCATGCACCTATATTATATATATATGTCCTCTGAAATTGGATCCTTGTGTAGCTCTTTGGCCATGTAGAAATGTGTACATTTATATAGATATATGTATATACTTTGATATATATCTATATAGATACACATATATATATATATATATATTTATATATATGCCCTTGATAATTTCTTATATAGTATGTATAAAATGAATTTAATTTAGTATGTATTCTTATATAGATATTTTCCTAACTTATAAAAATTTTATTTCTACTTCCCCCTAGATATTCATTCTTAGAACTATTATATTTTAATTAAATTAATTCTTCTAAGTCTCTCATTTAGGAAATGTAATACCGACACATACAATTTAAAATTCCACTTGTTTGTTTTTTTAACCAAATACAAGGAAATTTTACGGGGTTTACATTCTCCCTACCTTAGGGAATTTGGTCCCCAAATTTAAGAATACATTTGACCTTAAGCAGACGCAAGTACTTCTCTTGCATTAAGCTCTCTAATTCCCACGTAGCCTCTTTCGAAGTGCGATACTGTCATAAAATCTTGACTAATGGAATTGTCTTAGACCGTAATGCCTTCTTCCTTCTTGGATCTGAATCGATTTCTCCAGATAGGTCATATCCTCTTTCAATTCTAGTGGTTAATACTTTACCACATGTGTCGGATCTGGATGGTACTTACGAGGTATTAAAGTGTGGAAAACGCTGTGGGTGCTCGATAATTCTGGCGGCAATGCCAATCTATTAGCTCATCTTCCACTTAGTTTAAGACTTTGAAAGGTCCAATGTATCGAGGACTTAATTTTCCTTTCTTTCCAAATCTTGTTATACCCTATCTTTAAGTTGTTGACATATGAGGCTTTTAGCCACAATTTCGATTATATCTCTTATTGTCCCTGATTACCAATATATCTTCAAAAGATTTGATAAATCCTATTAGTCTCCGAATGTGGGGTATATCTCTTTAAAGGAGTCTCTGACGACATCAATTCCTTTAACTATAGATCATTTGGTATACAATTCTATTTTTAAATCTCAACAAATTATCAGTACCAATACTCAAGCTAGTCGTATCACCCATCTGGGTCTGATTAGCTACATCAATACGATACTTATCAATACGCTGAGCCTGCTCGATTCGATCAATCACTTCCAGTTTCATTTCTCAAGATTGCTACCATGAAATAAACGTCAGTACCAGAAAGGAACCACATCCAGTTGAGGTTCACTAAATATTTCAATAACTCATGTCCTTGACCAATATATAACACCATCTCAAAATCACTTCTGCTCAAATCGCTAACTCGAGTCATTTCCTTTTTCTTGTATTTGATAGCTTTTGTAGAATTTAATACTTAAACCTTCACTATCAATAGAATTTCATAATTCTTCACCGCACAAGTAATGGTATCCTGACTTCAAACACGAATATTACAATTGTCAATTCTAGTTTATGGGTTAAGGATCAGGTACTTCTAGGCGCTGTCAAGTCTCTCAGGCGGGGAGGTATTTTGAAATACCTTCATTAACCATTAGACTTGACCACATAAACTGGTTATGGATATAAGGGTTCGAGGCTCGATCTCAATAAAATGTAAGATACTAAACTTATCGCAATTTCACATTTGTCCTTCGGACACAATCCATTCTCAATCCATATCACTTAATCCGAATTCATTTTAAATATCAGAGATATTCTTAACTTGTATACACCTCTTATTCCAATATAACTTGCACCCAGAATTTATCACACTTCAACGCTTGTCTCATTTCGTTTATCAATTATAACGAAATCATTTTCTTACTTAAATTGAGTCTCGCATTCAAAACGTAAGCATAAACAATTTACAATCCTTAAACTCGATACGTAATTCATATTCCAAAGTCTCCATATATCTCAAACTCAGAATCATCTTTAAGAGTTTTGGGTCTTTCCCACTGATCCATAATCTCTGTTTTGGGAGAATCCAATTAACTCTCATTCTTGGCATATCGTGACCCAAAAAACTTCGGGTCTCCTTAAAATTAATGTCAGTACACTCCAAAGTGGATCACTTGGTCCGATAATATCCTTTTCATGTAATTCTTGTAATTGCTTTCTCTGCATTTTTAGTTCAATCAAAGCCACTGAGTACAATGATCTGAATAATTAATTCGATACCAGGTGCTAAATCAATTTCAGAACTTTACCTTTCAATTTAATGGTAACTATGATAGATCCTCGAATATGTGTCGAAAATCCCTTCGTCTATTGGGGTGCCTTTTTACTCCGAACATGCCCTGACTTTATCAATCATGTAAGCATTGTGACCTTCACTTATACTTTTAGTTCCGTAATTCATCTTTTCAGTTACAGTGACTTTACTTTATCACTCTCACTGCTTTCTTAGTACATCACTTTTCTGTCACTATCTTTACCTTGTCATTTTCTTAGTAACTTCAAGAGTATATATCTCATATTCTCATAGTTCTGTCTTGCGCACTGCTCCTTTAAAATAACATCTAGTGAAGCTAACTCAACTTGACCGAGGATCTTAGTACATCCTATGAGTTTCCTGGACTGCCTCCGTTTCACATCCCTACTTATCCGGATTATTCTTCTTCCAAAGCTATAGATTAAATTTCATAATCATCCATAGACTTGTTACTTTATGTCCGATTGCAATCATTTCATCCATAATTGCCACTTTATTTCATCCGGAATGTGCTGCCGACTAAGGGCCTTCAGAATATATCCCATGTAATTTTTTGATGTCGGCTCTCGGATTAAATCGAGGAACTTCTGTAAACACCACAAATTTTCTACATTTAATTAGACTATATAAAAATGGGAATAATATATTTTATTGGAAGTGATGAATCAAATGCAAGCATGGAGGGATCGAAAATAATTTTGATGCAAAAAAAAACTTATATCGGGATTTATGAGGAATGATGAAATCCCAAGGATATTTTATTCTCGAAGTAATGAAAATTTCATGAAGATATGAATATTGTGTCATTAGATAATTTTATAAAAGAAAATGTATATATATATGTATATATATATATATATATATGTGTGTATATATATACTAGGAAAATTTAAAATGAATAAATAATAATATAAATAACAAATATATATATATATGTATATTGTAATGTATAATATGTAATATATAAGAATTACTAAATAAACAAAAACAAACAAATAAACCCATAAACAAATATAATATATATATAAATCAATATAATATATATATATAATATAATATTAATATAATATCCATTAATGTTGTATGGAATTGGCCTTCTTTGAAAGCCAATTCTGCATATTTGATGTTTTAAAGAGCAGAGACATCCTCTGCTAGGCGGGAAACAAACAAAGAAGAAAAGAAAACTAAGGAAAGAAAAGAGGAGAAAGAGGAGGACTAGTCGGGAGAGGAACAAAAGAAAGAAAAGAGGAGAAGAAGAAAGAAAGGGGGAAGAGAGGGCTAGTCGGCCGGAAGAGGAAGAAAGAGGAGAAGAGAAGAAGACTGACCGGCCGAGAAGGGAGAGGAAGAAAGAAGAGAAAGGAAGAAAAAGAAGAAGGAAGTAGAAGAAGAAGAGAGGAGGAAGAAAGCTGAACAAACCAAGGGAGAAAGAGAGGGAGACCGAAGGGAAAGCAGAACCGAGAGGCTGCGGGGGAAACAAAAATAGGGCTGGAATGTGAAACAGAGCAGGAGAGCTGCTGCTGGAATCCAAAGTTATTTGTTGTGCAGAACCTGGAAATTGAAACAAACCGAGGAAGAAGACCAACCAGGAGAGGTTGAAAAAGTCGATACAGTGAAGTGAAAGAGTAGAGGAGAATGATACCGAGAAAGTGAAAGAACAGAAGCAGCGCCGAAGAGAAAGAGAGAGTGTGGGAAACTTGGTTGCATAAGGGAGAAGCTTTTGTTTTCTGGAAGGTGACGAAACAGAAAAAAATGAGCAGAAAATAAGACGAGAGCTTCGGGAGATCGGATTTAGCGATCAAGGCGTGATAGGGCAGAACTGAGAGCCTTCCAAGCAATGCAGGAGAAATGCCACGAAGCCCAGCTGGTGGCTGCCATTGTAGTGTCGTGTTAGGTTGAAGCATGGGAGAGAAGGCACACGACTGATCAGGAAAGAAAAGGTATTCGGTGGATTGAATATAGGCTGGAAATTGGAAAAAAAAAAGGAGACCAAGGTAAAATTTAGATATGTAAATTTAATGTACATATATATATATATGTATGTGTGTTTGAGATATAAAAATGTTAGTGTGAATTAAGGTGTATGTGAAATAAAAATGGAAAAATGAGAAATAGACAAAAATATATATATATATATTTATGTGATGATGAATAAGGAAATTAAATGATAAAATAAATGTGTATATACTTAGGTGTATATACATATAGGTGTATAAGATAAATGTGTATGTTAGTATATGCACATACAAAGAATATAAATATAGTAATAAAAATATATAAAACGTGCGTGTTGGCCTAAGTATGTACAATTACATGTACACATGGAGTAGTAACGAATAGGTTACGATTTTAACTCAATTCGCATGAATAGGATGGAATTAAAGGAGGTACTAGGAGACGTCACCATTCGAATTCAGAATTTTCGATAAATCGAGGTAAGGGGTGTAATTTAAGATGATTATGGTGTCAGACCCAGATTTTTGTAGCTTGTACCTTATGATTCCTATGTGTATGAACACTATGTAATTATAGTTGAATCATAAGAAGAGTATTTACTAGACTTAAAGTGTTATTGAAATGATTTAACACGCAAAAGCTACATAAAATGCCTAATGTGAGCGATGGGTATCACAGGCTAAACCGAGTTATTCTAAATCATTCTGACTGAAAATAAGAACTTAAAATCAGAGAGCGTAGAGAACTCATGAAGGAAAGTCAGCTTGATTTAGTCCCGAACATATAAAATGAGAGTAAAAGCTAAAAAGGGTAAAATGGACCTTTTTGGCGAGAAAAGGAGTTCCGGGTGAAATTATCCACCGGGAGCGATTGGAATATAAAGACGAGAGTGTAAGTCATAAGATATGACGCTCTCAAAATTTTAAGAAAAAGTCAACATAGTCAATGGTTAAGGGAAAAGTCAACTATAGTTAAGAAAGTGGACTTTTACCATAGTTGACTAATCATGGTTAAAAATTAACCTAAGTGTGGAGGAAAATTTGGGGAAAAATATTCTTGGCCAGAATACAAGATAATCATCCCCAGAAGTAAGGAAAATTTATTCGGAAGGATTCCGGAATAAATTTAATGGTTAAAAACGTGATGGGTCTAAGGTAAAAATTTTAAAGCCCATTAAGGTATACTAAATGTATGTTGAAATTTCTAGGTCCTTTAGACCGAATTGTTGGACCAATTGATCGGCCAAATTTTGAGACAATTAAAGGCCCGAGGTATAATAAAAATTTCAGCCCGAAAGCCTATTAAGAAAGCCCAAACCGAGAAGCCCAAATGGAAAAGCCCATGAGATAAATATCTAACCATAGTTAAAGTTAACTATAACTCATAAGGTGACTCATGGCTAAGGTTTGGAAAGTCAGGCATAATGGCTGAAAAGTAAAGCTTAATGGCTAAGTATATGGCTTATAAATTCAGCCACACCATTGTCATCTTCATCACACCAAAGCCGGCTAGAAGAAGAAACCATTGAAACATATTTTCCAAGCTTTCTCTCACTAGAAATCACTAGGAATTAGGCATATTTGGAACTTGCATTCTTCATGGAAGTTGTTCCAAATTGAAAGGAGATTGACATATGTTGGAATTGGCTATCAAGGAGCCATAGAGTGCAAACCGAGAGCCTCCAAAGTTTCGGCCAAAGGGTGAACATAACAATTGGTATATTTTCTAATTTTCAATTTCATATATGTTAATGTATAAATGATTTCAAGTATGTTGATATATGTTTTAAGCATTGAAACATATTAAATCACCATGAAATGGGTTAGGCCGAGAGTGAGTAATGGGATGCTAAATTATGTCAATATAATTTTAAGACATAAATGGATTAGTGTACATGTATTAATGTTAATGGTGTAATTAGAATTAATCAATTTGATTAATTAATACATGTAATTTGTTGGCAACCAAGGTGTTTGATAAAATACCTAAATGAACTATATGATGATTGGTAATGTTAAAATACCTAAATGAACTATATGATGATTGGTAATGTTGCCTACCAAGTGTTTGTGAAAATGCCTAAGTGAAAATGGCTAAATAATAGGCATGGATGGCATGCCATGGTAAAACCAAGGCATGAGTAGCTTTCGACCATGGCATGTGGCCGAGAGGCCCAATGGGCCAAGCCCAATTATTTTAGGCCTAATAAGGTGTAATGGGCCTAGGACAAGCCCAATAAAAGTTGGTGGACCCCACAAGTCCAATAGGCCCAACGAAAATGAATAGTAAAATGAAAATGGACTTAAGGCCTAGTTAGGCCCATTAAGGATTTTTAAGGCCCATTAAGGGAAAATAGACTATATTAATGTATAATACAGTAGGAAAAGTATAATTAACTTGAGGAATGGTTGTTTACAGCTCCGGAGTTTACATTGAGAGCTGATTGGACTGCGAGATTGAGTAGCACCGAGGAAGTGAGGTCACGTGATGTGATCCGAGGTAAGGGACTTTTACGAGTAGTTAGAGATAACTGCACGTATTTTCGTATGCTTTTACATTCACTTAAAAACTCTGAGGGTCAGAGAAAGTGAATAATAATTATTGCGACCCGATAGTGACAAATTACGATTTTGCCCCTAGTTAGTCAAAAAGTCAACTTTTGTGAAAAATTGCGAAAAGCATGGAAACTATTATTGTGAGTGTTTAACTGCTGTTTAGCATGAAAATAAATAGATGGGCTAATGATTTTAAGGTTGATGTGACTTAAGCACACTTTATAGTGCTGATTTTGATGTTTTATAAACAATCCCTTTTAAATAGCCATCTATCATATTATGTGAGAATGAATCGTGCTAGAGCACAGCTCGCACTGGATTTCATATGTTTTCCACATAACATTAGTGCTGGATTTTGATACGCACTAGATTTTCATGACATGCATGATAGAGTACTGGAGTTTTTACTCGTACTCAGTTTTATATAATATATGCATGACAGAGTGCTGGAGCGATTAGCTAGTACTCGAGTTTTACATGAGATACATGATAGAGTACTGGAGCGTTACTCGTACTCGATTCTTCATGGTTTATACTTGACATAGTACTGGAGCTATTGCTCGTACTTAATTTGATATCGTGCATAGCATGGTACTGGGAGCTATTGCTCGTACTTGATTTTAATACATGAACTATGCATTGACCTAGTTGCTAGAGGTTGCTCGCACTAGAGTTGAGTTTGTGATGTGAAACAGTGTTCGAGCGCAGTGTCGATTGTGTGTCGCACTCGAGGGCGCACACTGTATGTGATATTATATACATGGTACCTATTCATGCCGCATTCTTGTGTGACTGAGTGTCACATTTTGAGAGGATGGCCAGCATAAGGGTATTTGTGAATGTGGTATGATATTTCCACAGGCACGAGGGCTAAGACCTATGTTAGGCACCCTGACTGTGATGTTGATATTCCACGGGTGCGAGAGCTAAGACCTATGGTAGGCACTCTGACCGTGAGGATGGGTCCACGGGTGTACTTTGTACCGTGTCTGAGTGGCGCGAGGTGTACGCTGTACCGTGTGTTGTTGTGGAGTTGAGGAAGATATAGTTGGCGGTTGTGATGGACTGACCCCCCTCCCGTTGCAGTAAGTGATGCCCCGCACACTAGGATTCCGTGTAGCTTGGGATCACATTTCGGATATGATCATAGTCCAGGATACTATTTGTATTAA
This sequence comes from Firmiana major, assembly GCA_033439115.1. NCBI lineage: Eukaryota > Viridiplantae > Streptophyta > Magnoliopsida > Malvales > Malvaceae > Firmiana > Firmiana major. The sequence continues at coordinate 40,507,471 of CM065909.1, forward strand.
ACCACAGAGTCTTACATGATATATCACATTGATTGAATGATTTAAACTGCGGACAGACCTGAGGGATGGGTCGGACTCCGATTTTGTGTTGTGAATCATTTGATGCCATATTTATTGCGATTTAAATATACATGGCATGATTTACATAAAGGCATGATTTATATACGATGCATTGTTTTGCACTACATGCCTACATTTGAGAAAAGAAAGCATGATTTTCTGTACATGGGATTTATTCTGTACAAGTATATATATTATATTTTAAGACATGCTTTTTAAAGAGAGTAAAGGAAATAATGTTTTCAAGGCATAGCATTATTTTGAGTAGATAGTGTTGATATCTACTTGCTTGCCTGATTTCCTTACTGAGCTCATTGTATGCTCACCCCCCTTTCTTTACATCTCTTTACAGAGCGTCAATAGAGCGAGAGCTATCGAGGGATAGTGTCCCAGAGTCCACTGTTAGTTCCTATCGATCGCCAGGTATACATATTATGTACAGTTGTGTATCTAAACATAGAAACAGCACAGTGATGTATACGTTATATATTATGGGGAATGTATTTGTATTAGATTTTATATAATCTTACATGTATAATAAAAGCAGTTACAGTCAGTAATAATATATTGACATGTATGTATGAAATGGATGATGTGGTAAGTGAGGACTCTGACATCGAATCACAGCCCAACCATTAAAGAGCGGAAAGGTAAGTTAAGAATGCGAAAAAAAAAATTTTAGTGATTTTGGTTAAAGTCATGGATTAAGAACGGGTCCTGACAGAATGGTATCAGAGCAGAGGTTGGTCTGATGTGAGTCGGTGTTAGAAAATAGGAAAGTGTACATCCCCATAGTACTGTGCTGTGTTTAGATATAACTGTGTATACCGGATAGGAGATGGACTAATTCATTATTATGAATGCAGGAACTTTGCCTATATGGCAAATACGCGTAGTGGTAGAGGTATGAGAGGTAGGGCTCGAGGCCGAGGAGATAGACCCGAGGGACGAACCGCTGCTGGACCATTACCTACGCATGAGACTCCAGGTGCTACTGAGGCACCCGAGTGTGCAGAGACGCGTTTCACGAGATTAGAGCGTGGTCTCGAGACCATTATCGAGATACTGGCACAGACGATGCCATGTAGGCAGAGACAGGAGGCAGGAGCTGCTACAGGAGAGGCAGTTGCCCCTGATACACCTACGCAGACAGCTGATGCACAGAGGACTGTAGATACTCCTACACCCCCACCGGTTTCGGGTGGTAGTGGATTAGGATATGGATGTGATCTGCATCGGTTGCGAGCTGTGTTCCTATTGAAGGGAGCTGCAGAGCATTGGTGGAAGTCCACCCGACCTATATTGAGATCCCGACACACAGACATTAGTTGGGATATATTTTGGGAGGCCTTTAGGAGGCAGTTTATTCCCGACACCGCACAGCGAAAACTTCAGGCAGAGTTTTTGGGACTACACTAGGGGAGTTATCTGTGGACGAGTATGAGACTCGATTCCTATCCCTAGGAAGATATGACCCGGATACCATGTACAGTGAGACCAGGAAGGTCCACAGGTTTATCGACAGGTTGAGGCCGGTGCTACGGTCCATGTTGGTCCCATTAGACATAGTGACCTATGAGGAAGCAGTGCGCAGGGCGCAATATATGTGAGCAGGATTATGACAGGAATGCTTCCGAGTTTGGGAAGTTTAGCCGTAACCGAGATATACAGAAGAAGAGACCGACTAGATATTTCAGTTATCGAGGAGGGAAGAGACTCTTCGGTAAGAGATCACGGGTAGAGGAGGCACAAGAGAGATATGCTAGACCTCCTACTTATCCGACTGTAGCCCCAGCAAAGGGCATTTTCATAGGAGGACAGAGACCTGCTGCAGATCAGTGCAGAAGATACGGTAGATCACATGGAGATAGACCGTGCTCACAGGGTGCTATGGTATGTTTCCAATGTGGAAAACAGGGGCACATGGCTAGAGAGTGCCCAGCGCCATTTGTGACTGCACCACAGAGGGGCAGGGAGTTTGATAGAACCCCAACTGGTACGTCTGCTCAGAGAGGTAGAGCGACGGCAGAGGAGAAGGGAAAACAAGTGATGGGTCAAGGGCGAGTACATGCTTTGGACCAGGGAACAGCTGATGCTTCATCGGATGTGATTCAAGGTAACATCTTGATTTATGATATTGAAGCATATGTTTTAATTGATCCTAGTGCCACACATTCTTTTGTATCGCCTTCATTTGCATGTAAATTAGCAAGACATGTAGAGCATACACATTTATGTATGATGATGTTGATTAGTACGCCTATGAATAGTAGTCAAGTGGTAGAATATATATTTAATGACTGCAAGTTGAGAGTAAGGGATAAGGAGATGACAGCCAATCTAATATTACTAAGTATGAGTGACTTTGATATAATATTAGGAATGGATTGGCTATCTGCAAACCATGCTGTTTTAGATTGTTATGCTAAGACAGTTATGTTTCCTCACCCTACTAGATATGTTGTAAAGTTTAATAAGAATAAATGAAAGGGGTAGTTATGATTATTACGTGATTACTGATTTAGAAAACCTTCAACATATCAAGGTTTCATTGCGTACGTGGTAGATATGGATAAGGCACATCCGGAGTTGTCAGATATTACTGTGGTCAGTGAGTACCTAGATGTTTTCCCGGATGAATTGCCAGGGTTACCACCAGACAGAGAGATGGAGTTCTGCATAGATTTGGTACCTGGTACGGAGCCTATTTCGAGACCACCATATCGCATGGCCTTAGTTGAGCTGGAGGAGCTCAAGAGACAGTTACAGGAGCTGTTGGATAGGGGTTTTATCCGACCGAGTGTTTCACCTTGGGGAGCACCGGTTCTGTCTGTGAGGAAGAAGGATGGGAGCCTCCGATTGTGTATAGACTACCGATTGTTGAATAAGGCCACCATCAAGAATAGATACCCCCTTCCACGTATTGACGACTTGTTAGATCAGCTTCAAGGAGCACAGGTCTTTTCCAAGATTGACCTGAGGTCTGCGTATCATCAGCTGAAGGTTCGGGGTGGAGATGTACCCAAGACAGCATTTCGTACCCGATATGACCACTATGAGTTCTTGGTCATGCCATTCGGATTGACGAATGCTCCAGCTGCTTTCATGACTTTGATGAACGATGTGTTCAAGCCATATTTGGACCAGTTTGTTATCGTCTTCATCGATGACATATTGGTGTATTCGAGATCCAAGGAGGAGCATGAGGAGCACCTCTGGATCATGTTGCATACGCTACGGGAGCATGAGTTATATGCTAAGCTCAGTAAGTGTGACTTTTGGTTGTCACAGATCTCGTTTTTGGGACATGTTGTATCGAGAGATGGTGTATCAATTGATCCATCTAAGATAGAGCCTGTAGTTCAGTGGGAACAGCCGAAGACAGTCACCGAGATCAGGAGTTTCCTGGGTTTAGCTGGATACTATCGGAGATTCGTTGAAGGATTTTCGAAGTTGGCTGCTCCGTTTACACGTCTTACTCGAAAGAGTGCACCGTTCATATGGAACGAGGATTGTGAGAAGAGTTTTGAGGAGTTGAAGCGTCGATTGACCACTGCTCCGATTCTTACTATCCCTACCAGCTCAGGAGGATTTGCAGTGTATACTGATGCTTCGCATCAGGGACTAGGCTGCGTATTGATACAGAATGGGAAGGTAGTTGCTTATGGATCCAGACAGTTGAAGGATCATGAGAAGAACTATCCGACCCATGATTTGGAGCTAGCTGCAGTAGTGTTTGCGTTGAAGGTATGGCGCCACTACTTATATGGTGAGAAATTCTAAATATTTACCGACCACAAGAGCCTCAAGTACCTGTTCTCACAGAAGGAGCTGAACATGAGACAGAGAAGATGGCTAGAGCTTCTGAAGGACTACGATTGCGAGATACTTTATCATCCGGGTAAGGCTAACGTTGTAGCCGATGCCTTGAGCAGGAAGAGCCTGGGGATGGTATCGTACATGATGGTTAGGGAACATGATTTGCTAGAGCAGTTTGCTAGCCTCAGTTTGGGAGTCGTGCCTTCTGACATGGATACAGGCTATGTGATAGCTAGTCTACGCTTAGAGCCGGATCTATTGGACAGGATCAGAGTAGCTCAACAGACTGATCCATTTTGTATGGATGTGAGTAGTCAGATGCAGAAGGGCACCGTGACTGATTTTGAGTTGAGTTCTGATGGACTACTGAGGTTCAGAGGCAGATTGTGTGTTCTCAAGGATCCAGGACTCAGGAGATTGATATTGGCTGAAGCTCATTCGTCGAGGTATACGTTACATCCGGGAAGTAATAAGATGTATCAGAACCTCCGAAAAGTATACTGGTGGTCGGGTCTGAAGAAAGATGTAGCAGACTTCGTGGCAAAGTGTCTCATATGTCAGCTGGTGAAGGTAGAGCATCAGAAACCTGCAGGACTATTGCAGCCTCTACCTATACCGATATGGAAATGGGAGCATATCACCATGGATTTCGTGATGGGTTTACCGAGGACCCGCAGGAATCACGATGCTATATGGGTGATCGTCGACAGACTGACGAAGTCAGCCCACTTCCTAGCTATGAGAGCTACCGATACTCTGAGTTCATTAGCAGAACTGTACATACGCGAGGTAGTGAGGTTACACGGTGTACCAGTGAGCATAGTCTCTGATAGGGATTCCCGCTTCACATCACACTTTTGGGGACATTTTCAGGAAGCCATGGGAACCCAGTTGAGTATGAGCACCGCTTTCCATCCTCAGACAGATGGTCAGTCAGAGAGGACCATACAGACTCTGGAGGACATGTTGAGAGCATGTGTGTTAGACTATCGAGGCTCCTGGGATGACCACCTGCCACTAGCCGAGTTCGCCTACAACAACAGTTATCATTCGAGTATCGGGATGGCACCGTATGAGGCTTTGTATGGCCGTAGATGTCGTTCCCCTATTGGATGGGAAGAAGTGGGTGACCGTAAGATTTTCGCTCCTGACATGGTTACACAAGCATCTGAGGACGTCCGCTTGATTGTAGAGAGACTGAGGACAGCTCAGAGCAGACAGAAGAGTTACGCTGACAGGAGATGTAGGCCACTAGAGTTTACAGTTGGTGAATCCGTGTTTTTGAGAGTTTCTCCTTCCAAGGGTATAGCGAGATTTGGGAAGAGAGGGAAACTAAATCCTCGCTATATTGGACCCTTTGAGATACTTGATCGGGTGGAAGATAAGGCGTATAGGTTGGCATTGCCACCGGACTTATCAGGTGTCCACAATGTCTTCCACATATCGATGCTTCGGAAGTATCACCCGGATCCGGCATATGTGATTTGTTACGAGCCTTTGGAGCTCCAAGAGGACATGTCATATGTTGAGAGACCGATTCGGATATTGGATAGGAAGGAGAAGGTATTGAAATCGAAGACCATCAGATTAGTGAAGATTCTCTGGCAGCATCATACTTCAGAGGAAGCTACTTGGGAACTAGAGAGTCTGATACGAGAGAAGTACCCTCACCTATTTGAGGACTGACTTGGTTCTAATTTGGAGGACCAAATTTTCTGAGTGGGGGAGGATTGTCAGACCCAAATTTTTGTAGCTTGTACCTTATGATTCCTATGTGTATGAACACTATGTAATTATAGCTGAATCATAAGAAGAGTATTTACTAGACTTAAAGTGTTATTGAAATGATTTAACAAAAAAAGCTACATAAAATGCCTAATGTGAGCGATGGGTATCACTGGCTAAATCGAGTTATTCTAAATCATTCTGACTGAAAATAAGAACTTAAAATCAGATAGCGTAGAGAACTCATGAAGGAAAGTCAGCTTGATTTAGTCCCGAACATATAAAACGAGAGTAAAAGCTAAAAAGGGTAAAATGGACCTTTTTGGTGAGAAAAGGAGTTTCGGGTGAAATTATCCACCGAGAGTGATTGGAATATAAAGACGAGAGTGTAAGACATAAGATATGACGCTCTCGAAATTTTAAGAAAAAGTCAACATAGTCAATGGTTAAGGGAAAAGTCAACTATAGTTAAGAAAGTGGACTTTTACCATAGTTGGCTAATCATGGTTAAAAATTAACCTAAGTGTGAAGGAAAATTTGGAAAAAAATATTCTTGGCCAGAATACAAGATAATCATCCCCAAAAGTAAGGAAAATTTATTCGAAAGGATTCCGAAATAAATTTAATGGTTAAAAACGTGATGGGCCTAAGGTAAAAATTTTAAAGCCCATTAAGGTATACTAAACGTATGTTGAAATTTCTAGGTCCTTTAGACCGAATTGTTGGACCAATTGATCGGCCAAATTTTGAGAAAATTAAAGGCCCGAGGTAGAGTAAAAATTTCAGCCCGAAAGCCCATTAAGAAAGCCCAAACCGAGAAGCCCAAATGGAAAAGCCCATGAGATAAATATCTAACCATAGTTAAAGTTAACTATGACTCATAAGGTGACTCATGGCTAAGGTTTGGAAAGTCAAGCATAATGGCTGAAAAGTAAAGCTTAATGGCTAAGTATATGGCTTATAAATTCAGCCACACCATTGTCATCTTCATCACACCAAATCCGGCTAGAAGAAGAAACCATTGAAACATATTTTCCAAGCTTTCTCTCACTAGGAATCACTAGGAATTAGGCATATTTGGAACTTGCATTCTTCATGGAAGTTGTTCCAAATTGAAAGGAGATTGACATATGTTGGAATTGGCTATCAAGGAGCCATAGAGTGCAAACCGAGAGCCTCCAAAGTTTCGGCCAAAGGGTGAACATAACAATTGGTATATTTTCTGATTTTCAATTTCATATATGTTAATGTATGAATGATTTCAAGTATGTTGATATATGTTTTAAGAATGGAAACATATTAAATCACCATGAAATGGGTTAGGCCGAGAGTGAGTAATGGGATGCTAAATTATGTCAATATAATTTTAAGACATAAATGGATTAGTGTACATGTATTAATGTTAATGGTGTAATTAGAATTAATCAATTTGATTAATTAATACATGTAATTTGTTGGCAACCAAGGTGTTTGATAAAATGCCTAAATGAACTATATGATGATTGGTAATGTTGCCTACCAAGTGTTTGTGAAAATGCCTAAGTGAAAATGGCTAAATAATAGGCATGGATGGCATGCCATGGTAAAACCGAGGCATGAGTAGCTTTCGGCCATGGCATGTGGTCGAGAGGCCCAATGGGCCAAGCCCAATTATTTTAGGCCCAATAAGGTGTAATGGGCCTAGGACAAGCCCAATAAAAGTTGGTGGGCCCCACAAGCCCAATAGGCCCAACGAAAATGAATAGTAAAATGAAAATGGGCTTAAGGCCTAGTTAGGCCCATTAAAGATTTTTAAGGCCCATTAAGGGAAAATAGACTATATTAATGTATAATACAGTAGGAAAAGTATAATTAACTTGAGGAATGGTTGTTTACAGCTCCGGAGTTTACATTGAGAGCTGATCGGACTGCGAGATTGAGTAGCACCGAGGAAGTGAGGTCACGTGACGTGATCCGAGGTAAGGGACTTTTGCGAGTAGTTAGAGATAACTGCACGTATTTTCGTCTGCTTTTACATTCACTTAAAAACTCTGAGGGTCAGAGAAAGTGAATAATAATTATTGCGACCCGATAATGGCAAATTACGATTTTGCCCCTAGTTAGTCAAAAAGTCAACTTTTGTGAAAAGTTGCGAATAGCATGGAAACTATTATTGTGAATGTTTAACTGCTGTTTAGCATGAAAATAAATAGATGGGCTAATGATTTTAAGGTTGATGTGACTTAAGCACACTTTATAGTGCTGATTTTGATGTTTTATAAACAATCCCTTTTAAATAGCCATCTATCATATTATGTGAGAATGAATCGTGCTAAAGCACAGCTCGCACTGGATTTCATATGTTTTCCACATAACATTAGTGCTGGATTTTGATACGCACTAGATTTCCATGACATGCATGATAGAGTACTGGAGTTTTTACTCGTACTCAGTTTTATATAATATATGCATGACAGAGTGCTGGAGCGATTAGCTCGTACTCGAGTTTTACATGAGATACATGACAGAGTACTGGAGCGTTGCTCGTACTTGATTCTTCATGGTTTATACTTGACATAGTACTTGAGCTATTGCTCGTACTTGATTTGATATCGTGCATAGCATGGTATTGGGAGCTATTGCTCGTACTTGATTTTAATACATGAACTATGCATTGACCTAGTTGCTGGAGGTTGCTCGCACTAGAGTTGAGTTTGTGATGTGAAACAGTGTTTGAGCGCAGTGTCAACTGTGTGTCGCACTCGAGGGCGCACACTGTATGTGATATTATATACATGGTACCTGTTCATGCCCCATTCTTGTGTGACTGAGTGTCACATTTTGAGAGGATGGCCAGCATGAGGGTATTTGTGAATGTGGTATGATATGTCCACAGGCACGAGGGCTAAGACCTATGTTAGGCACCCTGACTGTGATGTTGATATTCCACGGGTGCGAGAGCTAAGACCTATGGTAGGCACTCTGACCGTGAGGATGGGTCCACAGGTGTACTTTGTACAGTGTCTGAGTGGCGCGAGGTGTACGCTGTACCGTGTGTTGTTGTGGAGTTGAGGAGGATATAGCTGGTGGTTGTGATGGACTGACCCCCCTCCCGTTGCAGTAAGTGATGCCCCGCACACTAGGATTCCGTGTAGCTTGGGATCACATTTCGGATATGATCATAGTCCAGGATACTATTTGCATTAAACCACAGAGTCTTACATGATATATCACATTGATTGAATGATTTAAACTGCGGGCAGACCTGAGGGATGGGTCGGACTCCGATTTTGTGTTGTGAATCATTTGATGCCATATTTATTGCGATTTAAATATACATGGCATGATTTACATAAAGGCATGATTTATATACGATGCATTGTTTTGCACTACATGCCTACATTTGAGAAAAGAAAGCATGATTTTCTGTACATGAGATTTATTCTGTACAAGTATATATATTATATTTCAAGACATGCTTTTTAAAGCGAGTAAAGGAAATAATGTTTTCAAGGCATAGCATTATTTTGAGTAGATAGTGTTGATATCTACTTGCTTGCCTGATTTCCTTACTGAGCGCGTTGTATGCTCACCCCCTTTCTTTACATCTCTCTACAGAGCGTCAATAGAGCGAGAGCTATCGAGGGATAGTGTCCCAGAGTCCACTGTTAGTTCCTATCGATCGCCAGGTATACATATTATGTACAGTTGTGTATCTAAACATAGAAACAGCACAGTGATGTATACGTTATATATTATGGGGAATGTATTTGTATTAGATTTTATATAATCTTACATGTATAATAAAAGCAGTTACAGTCAGTAATAATATATTGACATGTATGTATGAAATGGATGATGTGGTAAGTGAGGACTCTGACATCGAATCACAGCCCAACCATTGAAGAGCGGAAAGGTAAGTTAAGAATGCGAAAAAAAAAATTTAGTGATTTTAGTTAAAGTCATGGATTGAGAACGGGTCCTGACAAATGGTATCCCTACCCTTAGACTCCGATTTATTTATGTGTTTTCGAGCCTTCTCATGCAACCCTTGATTGTAAAACAAAACCCAACATCTATTAAGCCCAACATTTATTTGGTCTTGTTTTTGAAATAAAGAAATGCCATATGAAATTGAATGCATAGCTTCGAGCTTGATTTCTGAATACATGTTATGGTTTCGACTTACGTATGAATTGATTTTATGTTTTTGAAAGAAATGAAATTTGGTATGTGAACATATGTTTAAGAAAAGAAATTTGTTTTCGAAAGGTGATTGTGGGGGCCACCTCTTGAGTCCTGCGGGAACAAAGTGCAACACAATCTTTTCGTTTTATGAAAGAGTTGTTAGATTACAAAGAACTCGATTTTATTACTCGGTGTGAGTTTATGGGCTATAAAACCCAAAGAAAATTTTGAAGACTCTGTTTTGAGACGAAAAGGCAATGTATAGTGGGATTGTGGGGGTCACCTCTTGAGTCCTACGGAAACAAAGTGCCACACAGTTTTTCTGTTTTATGAAAGAGTTTTCAGATTACAAGGAATTCGATTTTATTATTCAATATGAGTTTATGGGTTATAAAACCCAAGAAAGATTTTGAAAACTCTGTTTTGAGACGAAAAGGCAATGTATAGTGGAATTGTGGGGGCTACCTCTTGAGTCCGATGAGAGCAAAGTGTCACGTAATTTCCATAATGACATGTGAACGTGGGGGCCACCTCTTAAGTCCGACGGGAGCAAAGTGCCACGCGGTTCACAATGACATGCGATCGTGGGGGCCACCTCTTGGGTTCTGTGGGAGCAAAGTACCACACAGTCTGTGTGACTGTGGGGGCCACTTCTTGGGTCCTACAGATGCAAAGTGCCACACGGTCAAAGCATTTTTGTCATGCGCACCTTTGTGGCGTATATGAATTCTGCCTTCGGGTGTGTTTGATTTGCTGTACAACCTTGATCACGTCTACAACCTTGCCGTGGCCATGTTTCTGATTTCCCTCTACGGAGGATGACTATGTTATCATCGCATGACAATTCTATAAGTTAGCCAAGTCTCCATCTAATATGAACTATGCTATAAGATTTTGATCCTTCGATATATGTTTATGCATCAGTTATGCTTTTGAAATTATATCGGTTTTGAAATATTCTGGAGTTCTGTATGTTTCGAAAGATTGGGATGTAACTGAATAGTTTTGTTACTTCAAAATTATATTTCTATGGATTATGTTTTGTATATACGCTTTTTGGAAGCTATGTGATATTTGTAAAGAAACGTTATCTCTTAGTTTTAACATGCATTCAATATGATTTAGCCACCATGATCATTTTAAATGTGTTTCTTACTGGGCTTTTTCCCGAAAGCTCACCCCTCTACCTTTCAAATTATTTGTAGTGATCTACAGACGCTACCTGCCGCGTACACGATGTAGGCTGGTGGGAAAGAGCTACCGTAGGCTACTTTTTGTACACGTAGAAACGTATACAATTACATTCCTATACTAGATATATTTGTATGCACAAACATATATTGAGAATATTTTTTTTGGATGTAATTTGTAAGGAATACAATATAAAGGATTCTACTTTTGGGATTATATTTTGAGATGATTAGTATTAAATCGAAATGGATGTATTGGGTTGTAAATATGGATTTGAAAAGTATGTTTGGTAGTTGTGGATATCTAGGATTGTTGGAAAGCATGCTTGGTAGTTGTGGATATTTAGGATTGTTAAAACAATTGAATTGCAGGTGGGTAGGCTCATATATAAGCCATTATGCTGCCGAAATTTCTATCGGCCATACAAGTCAAAATATGGAGTTTAAATATAAATTCGGATAAGGAATTAGGAAAAGTGATTTGACACTGAACAGGAATACAACCTAAGTGAATAAGGGAATAAGTGGATAAATTAAGTTTAAAAAAAATCCCCCAATTCTCAAGGGTTAAGGGTCGTTACAACTTCCCTCCGAGTTCGACTTTCCATTTTGATACTGATACTACAAAGGCTACTTTCTTTATAGTAGCATACTCTGAAAATTTGTGTAGCTTCTCCAATCCTTTAATACAAAAGTTGCAAAAGAAACTTTCTCGGTAGAGTTACTTCTAAAATCATCAAGTTTTTCTATCTCATCTATCAAACACTCTGAATCACTGAATTCTTAACCTTGTTAAAAAATGGAGGCTTAAACTCTTGAAACTGCCCCCAGTCTATTAAGCTCACAGTCATACTCTAAGAATCCATGCAAGTTTTTTTCTTTCAATTTAATTTTTCAGTTTTCCATTACAATAGGATTCTTGACTTCAGTATGTAATAGCATACTATCCTCCAAAATCAGCTCGGTCTCCATCCGTTAGTGAACTTACAGACATTTCTTAACTTCACTACTCATAACATTAGGTCATACCTTTTCAAGGATATAAATCATAATTCATACTCATTGACAAATCAATTCCCTTATGCTAGACCCATAAATTCCATTCGTAGTTTCCTTAATCTCATTCATTCAGCTCTCTATAACTACTGGGTCCTTTATCCCATTTAACACTGGCAGTTTGCACTTCTGAAACTGCATCATCTCGTGTAGCTCCTACTCCTAACTCAAGTCATCATCATTCTGCTGTGGAGCTATAGGAGTAGGCATATTCGTAGTTCTGAAACATCTCTACAGGTTGTGCGGGCGTATCGAAAGTAATCTGCCTGTCTATTCTTCCATCTACCACATCACCTAACAAAGCTTGTATCCCAATTTTTGTCAATAATAAGGATAAGATTACATCCCGAATGTCTGTGCTTGTCTAGTTATAGACTAAGTATACCTAATGAAATTATGACTTAATGTTTGGTTTACGTGAGAAATTAGATTACGGGCTAGAGGCCACATAGGTTGGCCTAAGAATCATGCAGAGTTGTCGTATGAGACTCATAAATGATATTGAGATTGAAACTGATGTTGAGCGTGCTCCATCAGGTCTTGTGGAAAGGACAAATGGTACTGAGATACACTTCGCTAAGATTGAGTGGAGTATTGAATCCCTTATTCACTTAAGCTGTATTCCTATTCAGTGTCAATCCTTAAAAATATTCCATTTCATTTATCCTTATACAGATTTCATCCCGACACATTACTTTCAATAGATGTCTATGCATACAGATGGTCTGGTAAAGAGATAAGAATGTATACCTCATGCATGTACAAAATGTAGTATGGGGAAGCTCATATCCACTAGCCTACGTCGTCTACGCAGCATTTATTAACTGTAATTCACTGCAAAGATCTGAGAGGTGAAGAGGTGAGCTTTCGATAAAAAGCACAGTAAGAAAATACAATTAAAGTAGTCCTGATAGGTAAAAGCATGCAAGAAATCATTCATGAAATAAACTTTGCTTCAGAAAAACTAGTCATAAGTTTCTTTTAGAAACTAATATTTAGAAAACATGTAAACTTTCATTTCGTGCATAGTTATCGTAAGAAATTATGAAGCATGAGTTTCTTTAAATCAAATACATGGTTAACTACTTCATAAAATTTTCATTATTCATGGATGATTTCATAAAATCAACGTCATTCGTAAACGTTTTATAAAACATAATCATTCTTAAGCATTTTGTCATAAATCAAAATTGTTTGTTAACATTTCATCAAAATCTCATAAAAACATAATCATTCATCATCATCATAAACGTATTCATAATCATAATCGTCATTCATTCATAATCGTGGAGACTAGCCTATAACTAAGTCATGTGATACCTGTCATTCTCCGTAGAGAGTCATCATACCTATGGCCATGGTAAGGGGGCTGCAGACTGGATCAGGATCGTACAGCAATCATAATCATAAACATGGGTAGTATCTTCTTATTTCTTATCATATACTAGCACGTAGCTAAGGCAAGGACACCAATGGCACTCACCGTGCGGGAAACATTCATACGTGCTGCGCGGGCACGAGATACTACCAAAACATCATCATAAACCACAAGTAGCAAGACATCTACCACACATGTAGAGTCAAGTGCTACAGGGGCCCTACGTACCAGCACTCAAGTGGTGGAGCCGGAACACCACGAGAAGTAGCCATGCATGAAGCCTATAGTCTCAAAAATTCTTTTCCCTTTTCTTAAATACTCTTAAAAATATCAAAAGTTCCTTTCAAAGCATAAATATAGGTTTTCAAACCATCATAAAACTTTCATGCATTTTCATACTTCGAAAATTCATTTCATAAACATAGATGTTCTTAGCGAACATTTCATAAAATGAAATCATGTTTCGTAAATCATTCCATAAGTATGAAATCAATCATAAATCATTCCAAAACATAGCATTGCTTTATAAAAATCTTTTTATCAATGCAATGAATGTTCGTTATCAGAACTAAATTAAATTATACCTCTTACCTCAATTTATCGAAAATTTCAAGTTCGAGCAGTGACGTTTCCAAGTATCTCCCTTAAGTCCTTCTACGATTCTCCTACACTGAAATTTGTATTCTTAGTATCATATTTATTCGAATTACCTACGATGCGTCAAAATCATAACCTTGCTTACCTAGAGAAAATACACTTGAAATCATGAAATACGTACAGTTACCTCTAAAACTTGCATAAATTCCTTACCTCAATGTCTATCTGTAGTCTTCGATTTAGCGAGTCGACGGGTCCGATCTACTCGGGTTATTTCGTCGGAGCTCTTTCTCGAGATTTTCAAAATTTAATACACTTATTTTCCTTCCTCAATTTTTCCTCTATTTTCTATATAATATATATATATTTATTAATACATAAATATATATATATTATTTTTCTTTTCTTTTTCTCCTTTTTTTTTGAAATTTGCTTTCTCTTTTCTCGCCTACTCTTTTCTTTCTTCTGATCACTATTCACTCCTTACTATTCCTTCATTTCTTCTTCCTCTGTTTCCTCTCCTCGGCACTATTCATCATCGTCTCCATTATCACCGAGAGCATTGTGCTTTGCCTCTCTTCCTTCTTCTTCTTCCTTGTCTTTTCGGGTAACTCTCTCCCTTCCACTCTCTCTCGGTTCACCCATCGGCCATCCACGGAAGGATGGCCTTTCCCTTGTGTCCACCGTCTCTATTCCAGCTTCAGCTTTAGTTCACTGCTTCGGTCCCCTCTGCTCCTGCAGTTTCCTTACTGAACGCTTATCACGTCTTCCTACCGTTTCCTTGGTCGTTCAATTTTCGATTCGCGACTCCTTGCACCCATGGTGTCATCTCAAGCCATTGCTTCAACTGGTTATACCTCAAAAAGAACTCTTGCTTCATCCAACTCATTCTTCCTCCCCAGCTCTTGGCCTCTACTGGACCCGACAGGTTTCGTCTGTTTGGGCCCTGTTCCTCACGCAACAATTGCCCCTGTTTGGTCACGTTCTGGCCTGTTTCAATGCTCCTCCAACCTGCAGCCAAGAGCCATCGTGGATCGTCTCCCACCACCCAGATCAGCCCTTGAAGCAGCCCTGGTACAGCCTTGCTATAACAAGGTTCCACCTTTGATTTAGTTACTTCACCCCGCCTATGCAACACAGCTTCGGTCTCTGCCTCAGCACTCTCCTCTTTGCTCCCCTGTTTCAGTCCCGAGACTAGCAAAATCAGCCTCACTGTTTCTTTGCTTTCCTGCTTCCAACTTCCTCTCTTTCTTTTCCGTTTTCAACAGGCTATGCACTCTTTCAGCTCTTATTTTTTTCTGCGCAGCTAGCCTTCACGTCCTCCCTATTCTGATTTCTTTTCTTTCTTTTTTTGTCACATGATTCTCCTATCAACCCCCCCTTCAATCCTCTTCCAAATAGCAATGTGGCTCCACTTGTTCCCATTAAAATTTGTTCAGTCCTACCTATAGCCCTGCACTGGTAGGACATAGATTACATTTTCGTTGCTGCCTTTGCCATTGTACATAGCATGGTTCTAACCTTTATCTATACATTTTTATGTTTATTTACTCTTCACGAGGTTTAAACTACCTCCACTAACTCCTAACCCATTTCAATTGCTTGAATTGTTTTCAAACTTGCAACAGTGAGCTTCTGCCATCACCATTTCTTTTACTGCCAACTTCAGTTTCCTCATTTCCCGTGTCTCGCATCTTTCCTTTCACTACCCATTTCTTCCATTACCAGTCACTAACCTCAATTCTTCATTATTTTTATATATTATTTCTGTGTTATGTTAAGTCAATAGGACAACACCAAATCTGCCTTAATCTCTTTTCTCTCTTTTCACACTAAGACTCATCACCAGCTTTGTTCTCTTCTTTTCTTCACCCGTTTCCTGCTACACTGAAATTGCAGTAGTCATGTGCAGGTGTCTCTCGAGTTTTGGCTTAAAACCTGCTTCTTACCCCCTTTTATCTTTCGGTTCTTTCCCATCTCTTTTCCTTCTCATTCAGTTCACATTTTTTTATTCGGCATGCACCTATATTATATATATATATATATATATATATTAATATGTCCTCTGAAATTGGATCCTTGTGCAGCTCTTTGGCCATGTAGAAACGTGTACATTTATATAGATATATGTATATACTTTGAATATATCTATACAGATACACACACACACACACACACACACACACACATATATATATATATATATATTTATATATATGCCCTTGATAAATTTCTTATATAGTATGTATAAAATGAATTTAATTTAGTATGTATACTTATATAGATATTTTCCTAACTTATAAAAAATTTATTTCTACTTCCCCATAGATATTCATTCTTAGAACTATTATATTTTAATTAAATTAATTCTTCTAAGTCTCTCATTTAGGAAATGTAATACCGATATATACAATTTAAAATTCTACTTGTTTGTTTTATTAACCAAATATAAGGAAATTTCGCGGGATTTACACCATTTTACATCTTAAATCATTTAAAATGCTTTAATTACTAAAACTAATCAATAATGAGTAAGCAAATACTAAGAGTTAGTAAGTTTTGAAATGTTAGTTTTTCTTTTTCTTTTCCTTTTTAATTTATTTGTTGCTTATTTATTTACTTATTATTTATTTTTTATTGTTTGTTATTTTTTGTTTATTATTTTTTGTTTATTAGGTATTGTAGGACACAGTACTAACTAACCAATAATATTTCAAAACCTACAAACTCTTAGTATTTCATTATTATTATGAATTGGTTTGAGTATTTAAAGCATTTTAAAATGATTTAAGGGTAAAATAGTTTAAAAATTAAGTTCTTAACTGTTGACTTAACGGTTGACTAACAGAAGGACTAATTTGTCCTACGAAATAGAAAAGTTTAGGGTAGAGTATCTATTTTTTATACTGATGAACTAAAGTTGGATTAAGATCAAACCTTAGAAACCTAATAGAACACTCAAAAAAACAAAAACGAGCGGAAACTGATGCAGGCCTAAGCATAGATGGTTAGATAATTATTTTATATACTGTCAGTAGAGTTTTTTGACTCTATAAGCGGATTTAGATTAATTACACATGTCCTTTAAATATATTAAAAATAAAAATAAATAAAATAAGATATATACTATTATCATAATCTTGTTTGTGGAGTTAAAAAACTACACTGATTGTGTATAAGATATTAATATTATGTGGTTTTAGTATTTCTTAAATTTTAACTGTTAATAGGTTGTTATGTAAGTTGGAACTTAGCAACTGAAGCTTACGAGTCACATCTGCGGAGAAAAATAATATGTATAGCTGAAAGCATCAATGAAAGGCATAAGTCAATTTACAAAACAAATATTCTCTCTTCCTCTCTCTTTCTTTCTCTCTCACGAGCAATTTACTCTTCTTCTTCTTCTCTTTTCTAAAAAATTTCAAATTTCATATTCCGGAAATACAGCCAGTATCAAAAACTCCTAGGTAGTTACTTGAAAGTTTAGTTGCAAAACTTGAAAAAATGAGAAAGAACGAAAGTGGAGTTAGGGTTTATGAAAGAGGTTTTTCTGACCAAGTTACTTGGAGAGTAAGATCCAATGTTGAGAGGTAAAGATACTGGATTGATGCTATGACAAGTCGAGTTTTTGCTAATATATAATAGTATAGTAACGACGAACGATTTCAAATCTCACATGGCACCTCTTAGTCTAGGCCACCTTATTCTCACCATTCAAGGTGATTGCCAAAATATAAAGAGAGATACATTGTTCGAAGAACTTTATTCTTTTCTCCATTCTTTAAAAAAAAAAAAAATCAAACTCATCTTTCTTTTTCTTTTTCTTAATTTTCCATTAAAATCTTGTGCTATTGTGACATAAAATTGATTATGATAAAATTATACTCTCCACTTATAATTCTTACGATACATTTTATTTGTTTATGGATGGTTTTCAAAATTTTTAATATAAAATTTTTAATTATTTTACCATTAAAGAAAAGAGCAACACGCAAATGTATTTTTATTAAGAATGGAAAAAAAAAAAGGTTTTTCATCCAAAAAAAAGGGAAAAAAAGAAAAGGTTAACATTAGGGCATTAAATATCAATAATAAATTAGATTTAACAAATAATAAAAATACAAATACTAAATTAAAATTTTAAATTTACAAAACTCTCAAAACTAGTAAAACTTCAATACGTCACAATTATTTAAAGTATTCCTACACTTTTATAAATAAGATACAACTATTTAAATTATCGCTCAAGATGAAATATGAACAATTTAATTAACAACTTCGTAGAGTTAACGAAGGGTGATTTCTGGATCACTTACTGTTTTGTTTGGCCCGTTAACTAGAGGATGAGGAATTGTTTTGGCTAACGTGGATAAGGATTTGTTTTCAATATTCTTTTTTATTATACATTCACAAACAGTGCCCCAAATGCCTTGAATTTTCAAAACTCAAGCCATCTACTACATGATATGATCATAAATTCATAATCTGATTATCCCAAAGTTCAAGCCCCACCTGTAGTCTACTACAGAACATAATCCCCTCCCAGTCTCTCGTAAGTTCCAGATTTGATTCCACAAGGATTTTGTTTGATTGGGCCTTGCATTGTTGTGGATAAAAATTGACTACCATTGCTGCTGCTGCTGCCGCTGAGACAGGAAAAAAACCTACGCCTATAAATTAATCACATAAATCAAATGATTCTTTCAACTGCCACGTATCACGATAAATAAAATAAACAGGACCCACTAGTCTTCACGAACACACCACGTCATCCTGTATAAGAATCCCATGCAATAATTTATCAATCCAGGGTATCCACCACCACTGAAACCAGTGTCAGTGAAGCAGAACCATGAAACCCAAAGCCCTTGTCAGTTTCTTCTTCCCTTTCTTCTTCGCCGTGCTATGTACGGCGGCGGACCATGAAGCCGCGACCAGAAACAGCATCGTTTTCACTACGCTTGGCAGATCAGATTATGCTTGGGACATCTTTACCCTCCCAACTTTGGACCCACCAAACCCTTCGAACGAACTTCAGCTTACAGACGGTGAATCCGTCAATTTCAATGGCCACTTTCCGTTGTCCTCATCGTCCTCCATTCTTTCGCTTCTACATGATCGAAACATCCTTCAACCCCAGGCTCCACAAGCTCCGTCGCCGCTCCAGATCATCTACGTAACGGAACGCAACGGGACGTCAAATATCTACTACGACGCACTTTATTATGGTGCGCCGCGAAGCACCAGAGCAAGATCAGCCCTTGAAATTCCCGTCCGAGTTCAGGCTCCTTTGTTGGGTTTAGAAGAAAGCAAGAATCGGATTTCGATGAAAGACAGGCCGACTTTGAGTGGGGAGAATTTGATTTACGTGTCTACTCATGAGGACCCTGGCAAGCCAAGAGCGAGTTGGGCTGCTGTGTACTCGACTCAGTTGGGAACTGGATTGACTCGACGACTCACTCCTTATGGAATCGCCGATTTTAGCCCCGCCGTGTCTCCTTCTGGGGTTTGGACAGCTGTGGCTTCGTATGGGAGTGAAGGGTGGGATGGGGAAGTGGAAGAACTGAGTACTGATATTTATGTTTTTTTGACTCGTGATGGGACTCACCGAGTCAAAGTTGTTGAACACGGTGGATGGCCGTGTTGGGTTGATGACTCGACTCTCTATTTCCATAGGAGAAGTGAAGACCAGTGGATAAGTGTTTATAGAGCGACTTTCCCTACAGATAAACCGGTTTCTACCGAGTCAGTGACGATTCAGCGAATCACACCACCGGGTCTCCACGCGTTCACCCCAGCTACTTCCCCAGGTAACGATAAGTTCATAGCAGTAGCCACTAGAAGACCCAATTCAAGTTTTCGCCATATAGAATTGTTTAACCTCGTTAATAACGAGTTTATTGAGCTAACTCGGGATGTTTCTCCTACAACTCACCACTTAAACCCGTTTATATCACCTGACTCAGCCCGAGTTGGGTACCATAAATGTAGGGGAGTAAGTAACGCAGGAAAAACTCCCCAATTATTGCTTGAAAATGTTCAAAGCCCAGTGTCAGATCTCTCTCTTTTCAGATTCGACGGTTCATTCCCTTCTTTCTCTCCCGCGGGTGACCGGATAGCCTACGTGTATTTCCCTGGTGTTTATGTAGTGAACCGGGATGGTTCAAACCGGCGCCAGGTTTTTCCCTTGAATGCTTTTGCAACCGCTTGGGACCCGGTTCGGCAAGGAATTGTATACACGAGTGCTGGACCGGAGTTTTCAAGTGAGAGTACCGAAGTTGATATTGTATCCATCAACGTTGATGATACTGACCACTCGAATTTTAAAAGGTTGACCACCGATGGTAAGAATAATGCATTTCCCTCGCCATCACCAGATGGGAAATGGATTGTTTTCAGGTCGGGTCGGACGGGTCACAAGAATTTGTATATAATGGATGCGATCAAGGGGGAGACGGGCGGGCTCCAAAGGTTAACGGATGGTCCGTGGACGGATACAATGTGTAGTTGGTCTCCAGATGGTGATTGGATTGCGTTTGCTTCGGATCGGGATAACCCAGGTTCCGGGATTTTCGAGTTGTATTTGATCCACCCCAATGGTACCGGTTTAAGGAGGTTGGTTAAGAGCGGATCAGCCGGGCGGGCCAACCACCCATCATTTAGTCCGGATGGGAAGTCCATTGTGTATACTACAGACTATGGGGGAATATCAGCTGAGCCAATCTCAAACCCTCATCACTATCAACCTTATGGTGAGATATTCACAATTAGATTGGACGGTTCTGATTTGAAGAGGCTGACCCACAATTCTTATGAAGATGGGACCCCTACGTGGGCCCCTTTCTACATAAATCCAGTTGATGTGGAGTGGCCGAAGAGGCGCCAATGCGCTTTTGAAGATTGTCATTGGCTCAATGAAATGCCAGTCCGTGGCAACAAGGCCGAAACATTGGGGTTAGCCAAGCATCAGTGCGGTACATGATACCCAAGCTTTTGTTGCATAACATAAGGGTAATTATGTGTGTGGGGGAAATAGTTGTGGTGCACCATAGGTATATTTGTAATTTCATAGTGCTGTATTATATTTTATTTTGTGTACTATAGTTGATAAAGTGACTGAGCATATGTCCCTATTCTACTTAATTTTTTTTTTAATCAAGAAAAAGAATCTAACAAAAGATGGCTTTGAAATGCACAAAAACAGATCAATGCCACTGTTTCCTTCTGTGGGATGGAAAGGTTCAAGAAGTGATTTTAACGAAAATAATTTCAATTATTAAATATTGCTAACTGAAATTTAAAAATTTTATAAATAAAATTAAAATAATAAAATATATTTTATTTAATTTAATTTTTATTTCTTAATATCTTTTAAAGAATACATGTTTTATTTTAATTTTGTTTGTAAAGTTTTTAAACTTTATTGAATTATCTGTATAATAAAATAGTTTAAAAGGTAAAAAAAAAACCATAGATTTCGAGGATATATAATATAAAGTAGCCCCTAGTGTGACATTGCCTTAGTTTGGTCCTAATTAATTTTTTTTATTGAATTTGTTTTTACCACTATTTTATAAGAAATCATCTAATGTATGATAGATCACAAAGTTTCATCAGTATATTTATTTGATATAATTTTACTTTTATAAATCATATTTTCTTAGTTAGAACAGCATTGCCTTGCAAAACCAAGTCCATTTTGATCACAGCTTTCTATTTGGCTGAAGTTTGATGCATGATTGATCCACAGGAGTGTGATGGATCCACAAATAATGAACAATATAATTTTATATCATTTATATTTTAATTTTAATTAATTTTTTCATTGCATTAAAATTGTTTTTTATAGTTATGGATATTTTTGGAATTTGATACAATTTTCTCAGCAAAGTGAGTGCATACCAAACGCTATAAAGTTATTTTCCCTGCAATTTAAACATAACTTTACATTGCATACCAAACGCTGCAAAGTTAGTTTCTCAGTAATCACTTTCTCAACAATCACTTTCCCAACAATCACTTTGCGCTGCAATCACTTTCTCTCTAAGATACCAAATGACCCTTACTGTTTTAGTACTAATTCCATTTTAAAGGTATCATGGAGCTTAAAGTGATTGGTCACAAGTGTTTTATAACCTTAAATCTATTTACCAACAAACTTTTATTTTAAATTTGTGACTTTATCATTGAGATTATCCATAGAACTCAATCTGATTCCTACAAACAGAAGGTAAATTAATTTTGTTTTTTGAAGGTGCTGTGTACCTCCAAAGTTGCCAACAAGAAGGAAACGACGACTTGCACTCGGAATAATGATTTACGTAGGAACACTTTGCCCTGACCTCAAAGTTTAGAATCATGTGGTGGTGTTTCTTGTATGGATACAATTCGGATGATAGAAGATCATCCTACCACAAAAATTTTGGGTTTTCCTTCTCCAAGCAGCTTGCACACTCCTAGATGCATGAATCTCTCTCCATGTAGATCACTTTGTGCTTCAGTTTCTGTGGATGAGACCATGTCTACTTGCGATTCCTTGAAGAGCCCAGATTTTGAATATGTAGAGAATAAGGAGGTATCAGCAGTTAATACTATTGAGAGGAAGGCAAGAAACAATCTGTACATATCAGACTACACACAGAAAGAAGGTTTTTTTTTCCGTCCAATTGAGTTGAATTTGCTTAATTCTGTCATATCTGTTTGGCCGTAACTAAATTTCTCATATATGGTGATGAATATGTTAGTTTAGGCCAAAATATTTTAATCAATTTACTTGATTTGGAAAATGAAAATTAGTAGTCTTATTTTTTTGGCCTGCCTCAATGCTGTTCTGTTACACCAACTTCAGATTTCCAAGAGAAATATACTTTTGGAGGTTAGACCGAATAATAATGCTGTTGCTGTTGATAACAATTTCTCAGATCCCCAATTTTGCACCCATTGCTCATCATGAGATTTACAAGAATGCTCGTGTTTCTGAGGTTTACTATTTTTTTTAATCCTCATAGGCTTTTTAAATCATAGCTAGTTAGATTCCTATGTAGTGTCACTTAAAAAAAAAAAAAAACTCAAATTCATAGTTACATACTTTCTGTGTACTTATAAAACAAGACTTACATGGCTATTGCTTGGTTTCTGGTTGTTTTTCTGCTCGTCTTTTAGATGTTTACTTCCTTTTAATGAATGTGGAACTGAATTTTGCTTCCAGTTTACCTTTACTTTTGATGTTGGCAGGTGATAACAATCTCAGTTGTGGTTTAAAAAAATAGTACTTCATGTAGTAGCAGGGCCATTATAATCTTGATTCTTCACGTTCAAATAGGTTTTACATTTCATTTATTCTGATACTTCATTAAATTTTGAACAGGAAGCTTCAAGCTTACACAATAGAATATCAACTTAATCGTAATAGTGAGTTGTTTGTGCTCATGTATTATCTTTGTGGAACTGTTGATAGTTAAATTCATTCTTTTTTCTTATAATTTTTAAAATTTAATTATGAATATCCTCCAGAGGTGCCCTATCAATGTTTTGGCTATTACTTTATGATCTTGAAGTGGGTTATTATTTAAGTGGGTTAGGGCATAGTTTGTTGTTGTTAGTCCTTTAAGTTCTTTTCTTAGAAATCCTTAGATATTTATCTTTATGCTGCTGTGAGTCATATTTTTCACATCTAGCTTGAAAATTACAACAGGCGACTAATGTAATTTGTTATCTTGGAAATTTTTTCGACACTGCTCAATGAAAATCGAAATGCTAGTAAAAATTACCCTATCTGCCTTTTTTTTTAACCTTTTCAGGTCTATGGTATTGTAACTGCATTGGTCCTTATCTGTTCAAAACGTGATTTATTGTACAGTAGGCTATACAGAAATAGTATGCATTTGACCCTTGCTGAATTTTGACTAACATGACTCTCGTTCTGTGTTATATAATTTGCTCTGAGACTCCTACTGGATGTGTTTCATCCTATTCCCGGTATTTTGTACTTCTATAAACGTCATGGAGATGGTTCAGAAGGATATTAATGCCAGCATGCGAGCTATTCTCATCTATTGGCTAGTGGAGGTACAATTTAAGTGGTGCTCTTCATTGCATTATTAAAAATACCTTAACCAATATCATCAAACACCTATAATTTAACTTGATTGTGCAGGTTTTCCCCCTCCTTATCTGAATAGTGATTTTACCTTATGATTTCAACTGTAGGTTGCTGAAGAATACAGACTTGTACCTGAGACACTATTTTTGACAGTGAATTACATTGATCGTTATCTTCCCGGCAATTCAATTAACAGGCAACAGTTGCAGTTGCTTGGAGTTACCTGCATGATGATTGCTTCATAAGCTTTCATGCCTTCTGCCTTGGCAGTTGTAACTTAATGTTCTGTGCAAGCATATGTGCTTTGCATCCTGCACATGTTTGTATGTGTAAATGTAGCCTAGTAAAGAGCAGATTATAACTGGAACAGTTATCTTGATGCCAGTACATACGAAGAGATATGTGCACCTCAAGTGGAAGGGTTCTATTACGTTAATGATAAGACATAATGGAAGGAAGAGGTCAGATTCCATTTAAATATTCATTTCCAATTTCCTTTATTCACCACAACCTACATAAACATATTTTTCCCTGCTTTGACTGCTTCAAATTTTGCAAATGGAATTTGCTGTGCTGAATTACTTGAAATTTTAGATGACAGTCCCAGCTGCCAGATATTTTCTGAGGTAATGCTTCACTCTCGTATTTCATTAATGTGCAGTTTGTAAAACTTTACAGATTATTGGCAGATCCATGAAAAATGCCCAGGCAATTTGTTCATGCTGCTCAAATGCTCAATCAGGTATCTCACGGACTAGTGTTTTTTTACATTCATTTTCATGTTTTTGGTCCATTAACTAGGTTTAGTTTACACTATATTTGGATGTAAACTTGTACAATCTTTGAATCTTAAATACTCTATTGAGCTGATATGGTCGTTTCTTTTATTTGTTCCCTAGTTAAAAGAAATAACAGGATAGGGGAATCATTCCAGTGGTTCAAGCTATGATGCTTTGTTGTCAATATCTGTATACCTAATGAAATAGAAAAAGCGCAATGACCAATGAAGGTAATATATCCCTGCAATTTGTAGGTTCAATCAATGCAGAGGAGTTACCACTTCTTGAGTACACCATGCTTCATTATGCTCCATTGCTAATAGCTGCTTCTGCTGCTCTCTTGGTCAAATTTATACTCTCCCCTTCAAAGAAACCTTTGTACTAAGTACTAACCTGTTAGATATATCTTTTCTTAATATGATGTTTATTACTTGTCTCTACTTTTATACAGCTTCTATTACGTACATTGTAAGTGTATACTTTATTCATCTGGTTGTGCGGAACTCTGTTTTGGGGCATTACACACTATACCAGCCCTCTGATTTAGGGGACTGTGTTAAGGAACTGCATCATCTCTGCCGTAATGGTGGTCGTGCTAATTTGCCAGCAATCAGAGGGAAGTATAGTCAGCATAAGGTGAGTAGGTTCTCCATCTTTCTTGCTCAATGCTACAGTTGGCCTAAGTTTTCAAAAAAGTGAGAGTCCAAATCCTGCAAATATGCAGTTAGTATTTGAGCTGAAACTTTTCGTGTACTTGAATTGATAAGTTCACCTTCATAAAAGGAAATAAAAAGGGAGTATGGCAAACAATAGATTGTGTGACTTTTTGAGATAATTGCTTAGTTTTATGTTAACCCGAACATTTTAATATCTGCTATGACTGGCATTTTTCTCCTCTGCATCACTGCATTTGTGGCAAAGAATTACAGCCTTGCATCAATTCCTCGAGCGTTTTTCCAAGATTTGAGCTGGTAGCAGCTCGATGGATACCATCCCGGTATTCAGTTTGTCTTCCAATACTTTGCCTGATGTAATTAGATCTAAATGTTGATTTTGTAGCCTAGGAATGGGATCTTCATTTCGTTCACATTTTCTGGGAAAAGCAACATTGATTCTACTGAGGTAGCGAAGAACTTGGATTGTTTACTGTCTGTATTTGTACTTGACATCATTTTCATTTAGAAAATATTGTCAACTGCAGCAAAGGTATCACTAAATTGTATACCGTCTGTACCCTGTGAGATCTATGAATTACATTTTTTGAAATGTTCAAAAATAAAATTTTTTAAACTTTTTTGTGGGCGTTTGATTTACTGATTTTAGGACTCCGTTCGGAAATTATTTCCACCTTTAATCACTTTACTTGATGAATTCTTAATAATTTTTGGAAAAATATATAAACTTACTGGATGATCTATTTTACAAGAATATCTTTTATTAATTAATGTAAAGTGAATAATACTTGATAGTTATATTTAAATTAATTATTTATTTATTTAAGATATTTATTTATTTATTTGATCCTTTTTTATAGAGTTTTTAATATGTAAATTATTTTGATTTAACAAAATATTACAGTATATATAATTATAACATAAACTATAGAAATATGTAATTCCAAGAATTAAACAAATAAACTATAGCACCTGCATGGGAAATCATTTAATCCTATATAAGAGAACTTCTTCAAACTTACAAGCAAATTGTTTCATAGAATAAACAAATCATTAACCAATATGCAAAATTATTAAAGTTGTGAAAACTCCAACAAAAAAAGAAAATCCAAAATTGAACCTTTATTACAAGAGGAATGAGCTATATAATTGTAGTTGTTATTAATGATATTATTTGATATTTTTGATAAGTTTTTACTTTGTGGTTTGATCTGATTTATAGCTTAATACTCTAGAAATGCAATTTCTGCATTCATTCGATCTTTATACATTCTGCGATAGGTGCTATGATAATTCAAGACTAGTAATTTAACTTCCTCCCAAGTATTATAAATACCTAAAAAGTTTTTTTTTTTTTTAACCAAACTTTTTTCAACTACAGCAAGTAAACATCTGAATTGAAATGTTCAAAAATAAGGATTTTTTTTTTTTTTTGGTTGGGTTTGTTGGAAGGAATCACAGGTCAATTCTAAAAACAACAGCTTTTTGAAAATTTTTTCCACTACCACTGCTAATATAAACCGCCGGGAAAAACAGCTATCAGACTAAGTTTAGACCAATTGCATCGATAGTAAAATTTGACGGTTCTGCTGATATGACACCAAATTTGATTATAAATCTTAGATGGTAAGAAAATGATACAATAAAAATATAAATATAAAGTGAATTAAAGTTTTGATAAATTTTATATAGAGATATGATAAATTTTAAAAAATAATTTAATATTTTATAAATCAACATTAACATTAAGTAATTATGATTCGATAATTTTAATCTTTTAAAACATGAGTGGACACAAATGAACATGTTACATGGCAAGCCTCGGAACTCGTGGATTTGACAGAAGCCCATGCTGCCCATATGCTAATGCAGCTAATCTCATTCCACGACTATTGTATACCATAGCTACTGTCACGGGGTTATCTCGGAACTAAGATTTTTCGCACCTCGTGATGGCACCAAGTTTCGCACTTGGTCAGCCAACCAACACACACTCGAACACAATCACAAGAACTAGGGACAATGCGCAAGAAAACGCTCACTTACAGGAATCTCCAACCTTTATATTTACACTTTACAAAGGAAATAGGTCTGCTGCAGGGACACAACAACAACTCACTCAAGGAGGTCTGTGTCTCACTGCCATTCTCGACCAACATTATATAGGCAAGCACTGGCTGACACCCCCAGCCAGAAAAAGAAAGCATTAATGCACTGAATCCCACTGATCACGGACAGATTGCCTCCTGAGATCTTGCCCCAGTATGGCAAGTCAACTGTCTCAGCACGGATCCTGCCGGATTCTCACGGATTCTCCCGAGATTCTTGCAATCTCCCACAATCATGTCTGACCATCAATGAGCCTTGATGCGCGCCTGAAAATCCGCTGACGCGTATCAATCCACATTCAGTGCTTGTCAACTCTTTCAATGCCTATCAAGCGTGAAGTCCGCCCCAAACAGATTTGGCAGCAGCCAACTGCCATCTTGTGTCAAGCCCCCATCTAAGGCCTGCTCGATGCCACCGAGTGCCAGCTTGCGCACAATCCCACATCCCGCGAGCGCACATCGCGCACTGCGCGCACATCTCGCACGCTGCGCGCAAATCTCGCACGCTGCGCGCAAATCTCGCGCGCCCCGCGCGCATCCAGCTCACGAGGGTGTGACAAACTCTCCCCCACCGGATGGAGCCGACGTCCTCGTCGGGAGGGTTTCCAAGTACGCCTGCACTTGGTCTTCAAACTGCCACAGTGTCACATCCCTTTCCCATGACTCACTTCCATCTTCCCATCGAACAAGAAAGTCAGTGCGCCTATTCTTACTGCTTGCGCCCTGAGTGTTGTGAGCGAGGATCTCCTTCAACTTCTTTTGGAACTCTTTCCGGACTGTTGGAGGAGCTCTCTTCCCTTGCTCACGCGTCTCATCTTGATGAAATGGTTTGAGGAAGCTCACATGGAAGGTCGGATGGATCTTCATGCTCGCGGGTAGTTCAAGCCGATAGGCTACATTCCCAACTCGCTTGACTACCTTGAATGGCCCATCATACTTTTGGACAAGACCCTTATGGTACCGCTTGTCCGTCACCTTCTTCCATATCTGAGGTGTGAGTTTCAAGAGCACAAGGTCCCCTTCTTGAAACTCCAAGGGCCGTCTATGTCTATCTGCATACTCCTTCATCCTCTGCTGTGCCATAGCCAAGCTGTCCCGTGCCTGATCAATAAGCTCCTGTTTATCACGGGCAAATCTGTATGCAGCTGGGCAGCTTCCTTGCGTTTGCTGCTTGACTACCTCGGCAGGTGTTAAAGGTTGACGCCCAAATGCTAGCTCTGATGGGCTCAATCCTGTTGCAGAAGACTTATGCAGATTGTAGCAAAATTAGGCAACATCAAGTAAACTTACCCAATTTCGCTGGCTTGCAGTCACATAGTGCCGCAAGTACTCCTCCACCAAAGCATTCACCCGCTCCGTCTGGCCATCTGTCTGCGGATGGTTTGCGGTGGAGAACTTCAATTCTGAACCAAGCAGTTTGAACAACACTGTCCAGAATTTACTAGTGAACCGAGCATCTCGATCGCTCACAATGTCTCTAGGGAGCCCAAATACTTTCACCACGTATTTGAACATCAGCTCCGCGGCTAGTTCTGCAGTACAAACTTGAGGCGCTGCAATGAAGACTGCATACTTAGAGAATCGATCGACCACTACCAAGATGGATCCCATTCCATCCACCACTGGCATGCCTACTATAAAATCCATAGAAAGAGACTCCCAAGGTCCCTCTGGTATTGGCAGTGGTTGAAGCAGCCCAGCCTGCTTCCTCTTCTCGGTTTTGTCTAGTTGACACACTAGACAAGTGCGGACATACAACTCAATGTCCTCCAACATCTTCGGCCAGAAGTAATTCCTCGATATTAAGGCAAACATCCTTTCCACACCCGGATGTCCTGCCCATTGCGGATCGTGGGTCTCTTTCAACAACTCGCGCCTCAATCCCCCGCCCTTAGGGACATATAATCTGCCTCCCTTTGCATAGAGGAGATCATTTTCGACCCAATACTTCCGAACAACACCATCTAAGACTTGTCGCCTGGTCTTGCAGTAGGCAACATCAGCCTCAGCAGCCAACTTTATCCGCTCGGCAAAATCGGACTGGACCAAGGTCAAGGAAGCCACAAAGGATTGCACCTCCTTTCGACTCAACGCATCAGCCACCCGGTTCTCTCGTCCCGCACGATGCAACCAGGTGAAGTCAAACTCAGCAAGAAACTCCTGCCACCTTGCTGCTTGGCCGACAGGTTCTTCTGTGTTTTGAAGAAAGTGTTGGCAACGTTATCCGTCACCACAGTGAACCTAGTTCCCAACAAATAGTGCCTCCAAACACTCAAGCAATGAATCACAGCAGTCATCTCTTTCTCATGCGCCGAGTAGCGCTGCTCCGCTTCCTTCAACTTTCGACTTTCATAGGCTATGGGGTGGCCCTCCTGGATCAGCACTCCCCCTATAGCCTTATCCGAGGCGTCTGTGTGTACCTCAAAAGGGCTCTCGAAGTCTGGCAGTCTAAGCACAGGCTCGAAAGTCACCGCCTCCTTGACTTTCTCGAAGGCTTCTTCACACTGGACTATCCACTCCCATGGTTTCCCCTTCTTTAACAAATCTGTGAGGGGACTGACCAATTTGGAAAATCCTGCGATGAACCGTCGGTAGTAATTAGCCAAGCCTAGAAACGATCTCAACTCTGACACCGTCTTTGGGAAGGACCACTCCACAATTGTCTGGATTTTTCTCTCATCCATGCGGATCTTTCCCTTACTCACCTTGTGCCCGAGAAACAAGATCTCCTGCATGCCAAACTCACATTTTTCCTTCTTGACATATAATGAGTGCTCCCTTAGTTTAGCGAACACCTTCTCAAGGTACTCCACATGTGTCTCAAGGGTCTCACTGTACACCACAATGTCATCAAGGTACACCACAACAAAGTTATCCAAGAACTTATATAGGACGTCGTTCATGAGGTTACAGAATGTAGCTGGGGCGTTTGTTAGACCGAAAGGCATCACCAAGAACTCAAACGATCCATATCTCGTCACCATGGTCGTCTTTGATTCGTCCCCAGGGGCTATCCGCACTTGCCAGTACCCTGACCGCAAGTCTAGCTTGGTGAAATAGGCTGCCTTGGTCAACTTGTCGAACAAATCTGCTACATTCGGTATAGGATACTTGTTCCTTATCGTAACCTTGTTCAACGCCCGATAATCTACGCACATTCGAAGGGACCCATCTTGCTTCTTTTGAAAGAGCACAGGGGCACCATATGGGGCCTTCGATGGCTGAACAAGACCAGCCTCCAGCAACTCGTTGAGCTGTTTCCTCAACTCTGCCAACTCCTGTGGGGGCATCCGATAAGGTGCCTTTGCTGGTGGTCTCGCTCCCGGTTCCAACTCGATCCGATGATCAACATTTCACCGCGGTGGCAACTCCTTAGGTAATTCGGGTGGCATCACATCGCTGAATTCTTTGAGCACATTTGTGATGCAGTCAGGCACTTCCACAACATGGTCTGGTTTGATCTCAACCAGAGCTGCGAGCATAGTGGTCTCGCCACGCTTTACTCCTGACTTGAGTTGCGAAGCCGATTGCATCAATGGCTTCTCTGCCACTCGTTCCTCATATTCTGCTGGGACAAAACCCGGATGCCCTTCATCACCAATCCATAAGCCGTGATGGCTAGGTAGAGGCGCGGCCTTTGCCTCTACAAAGAACTCCATTCCAAGTATAATCTCAAAATCATCAAGGGGCACGACCATGAAAGAGCATGACTTCTCCCAATCACCAACTCTCAGCACTGTAGTCGTGACTCCTTGCACTGGCTGAGCTCTAGAATTCACTGCCTTGATTCTGCTAGAGCTCTTGGACAAAACTAGTCCGAACCGATTCACTACTCGTTGCGCTATGAAATTGTTGGTCGCGCCAGTATCCAACATCGCGCGCGCCACTCGACCATTCACCAACACTGGCACATACATCAGGCCCTTGTAGACAGTCCGCTTGTCTACAGTGTTGGCATTCAGGAGCCGCAACGGGTTGAGTCGAGGGTTCTCCTCTTCTGACTCCGAATCCTCCTTAGCGATCAAGGCTAAAAGTCTTTCCCTTCGGGGACAATCTCTTGCACGGTGAGGTCCATCGCACAGGAAGCACCCTGTCTTCTTGCCTTGGGGTGGATCCGTCCCCTTTAGCTTTGATGGCTCACCATCCCTCTTCTTATCCCACCGACCTTTCCTGCCTTGTCTCTCGATTCGCTTCCCATCGGTTCTAGTCTTCCTCTTGTCAGCGTTGGAGAAGGTAGCTCTATGTTTAAAGTCGTTGAAGCTGTCTGTTGCTGCAATGGCGGAAGGCAGGTCCGTCACCTTCAGTCGCCTCAACTCAGCCTGTGCCCAAGGCTGTAGCCCTGACAAGAAATTGAAGACTCGATCCTCCTCGGACATGTTGTTGATTTCCAGCATTAAAGAGCTGAACTCCTTGACATAGTCTCGCACAGCTCCTGTGTGCTTCAGTTTCTTCAGCGATTCCCTCGCTAGCCACGCTGTGTTCATCGGAAGGAATTGATCCCTCAACTCCTTCTTCAATGCATCCCACGTCTGGATAGGGGTGCGCCCATTTCCCGCATCATCATCGAGCCGAGTCCGCCACCAAAGCTTCGCATCGCCACCGAGATACATGCTGGCGATGGAAACCTGCTCATCCGCATCCACTCGAGCAGCCTTGAAGTACTGCTCCATATCCCAAATGAAGTTCTCGAGTTCCTTAGCATTCCGACTCCCTTGGAATTGCTTAGGCTCGGGCACCTTCAATTTGGATGGCGATTTCTCCCTATTGTTTCCGCCATGATGCGAGTTACCAACGGCCAACTTCAGCAAGTTGACATCCGTGTCAATGTCACCTACTCGATCAGACAATGATTGGATCTGCTCCATCAAGTCAGTGACGCGATCGGTGAGATCACTTTGGAAGTCACTCATCGCTCGCTGAAGATCTGTAATGGCTTGCGAATGGAGCGCAGCCTGCTCCGACAGTGAGGTAGCGTCTGGCGCAGGCGCACCGATCAGCTCCTCTAGGACGGCAACTCTCTCGCTCAACGTTCCGGCCATCGAAACCCGGGCTCTGATACCAACTGTCACGGGGTTATCTCGAAACTAAGATTTTTCGCACCTCGTGATGGCACCAAGTCTCGCACTTGGTCAGCCAACCAACACACACTCGAACACAATCACAAGAACTAGGGACAATGCGCAAGAAAACGCTCACTTACAGGAATCCCCAACCTTTATATTCACACTTTACAAAGGAAATAGGTCTGCTGCAGGGACACAACAACAACTCACTCAAGGAGGTATGTGTCTCACTGCCATTCTCAACCAACATTATATAGGCAAGCACTGGTTGACGCCCCAGCCAGAAAAGGAAAGCATTAATGCACTGAATCCCACTGATCACGGACAGATTGCCTCCTGAGATCTTGCCCCAGATATGGCAAGTCAACTGTCTCAGCACGGATCCTGTCGGATTCTCACGGATTCTCCCGAGATTCTTGCAATCTCCCACAATCATGTTTGACCATCAATGAGCCTTGATGCGCGCCTGAAAATCCGCTGACGCGTATCAATCCACATTCAGTGCTTGTCAACTCTTTCAAAGCCTATCAAGCGTAAAGTCCGCCCCACGCAGATTTGACAGCAGCCAACTGCCATCTTGTGTCAAGCCTCCATCTAAGGCCTGCTCGATGCCACCGAGTGCCAGCTTGCGCACAATCCCACATCCCGCGCGCGTACATCGCGCACTGCGCGCACATCTCACACGCTGCACGTAAATCTTGTGCGCCCCGCGCGCATCCAGCTCACGAGGGTGTGACAGCTACCATCTATCAGACCCGAAAAGAGAGGGAAAGAAAAGGCCGAGTCAAGGAAAAAAGAGGGAAAGAGCAAGGGAAGAGGAAAATGGCGCCAGTATTGCAGAACTCCCAACCTTGGGTTGAAAAATAGTATAGCTCTCAAATCTCTCTTTCTTTCCATGATTTTTTTTTTTCTTTTCGATTTGGTAATATCTTTGGTTCTTCTTAGTCGGCCAAAGCAAGTGAAAGATGTGGCACATCAAGACGAGGTAGTTCGCGTTCTCACCAACACCCTTGAGACTGCCGATGTAATTATATCTTCCCTTTCAACATTTCCTTTTTTTTTTTTTTCCGATAACCATTAGTTTATATATATTTATCATCTTGAAAGCCCTAATTCGACACTATGTTTTTAATTTTTATTTTCTGATATTCTTTTATTTTGTAGTGCCCGCATATGCTCTTCTACGGCCCACCCGGCACTGGCAAAACCACTACCGCACTCGCCATCGCCCATCAACTCTTTGGGTACTCTTTTTTTTTTTAGTTCTTTTGGACAGTTTTTGTTTTGTGGAAGTGAAGCTTTGGTTTATTGCCTTCGTTTTAGATTAAGTTTTTGTAGAAATTTAGAATTACATTGCGACATTCGCAATTAGAAGTGTACCCCAAGCGAAAATTAACTCTTTGGTGAATTTTTAAGGTTCTATTATTAGTTTAATGCTTCAGTAGTGTTCTACTGAATCTATTTGATCTGCTTTTTTGACTCTTTAATACTTAATAGTCATAGAAAATAGGGTCTGTGATGTTCCTTTGATTTCTTGTTACACTTATTATGGGATTTTACTTCAATTTGTAAGAATTCGACTGCAACATAATTTTTGCAGACCCGAACTCTACAAGTCTAGGGTGTTGGAGCTAAATGCAAGTGATGACCGTGGGATCAATGTTGTTCGTACAAAGATCAAAGATTTTGCTGCTGTTGCTGTAGGGTCTGGTCAACGTCAGGGGTATGCTAGAGTATTTTCTGATAAACAATATTTCGACCGTGGTTTACAGTTGTTCCTTTGACTCTTTTAAGTTTAGCAATTATCTATTTCTTCCTTTGTGTCTTTCTAGCGGTTATCCTTGTCCACCATTCAAGATCATTATTCTTGATGAAGCAGATTCAATGACAGAAGATGCTCAGGCATGTTTCAGTTTTGTAGCCATCGTGGTATATTTCAATTCGTATTGGCACTTATTAATTTTGTTTCACTGAAACTTGACTCTAAAGAATGCTTTGAGACGTACCATGGAGACTTACTCAAAAGTTACACGATTCTTTTTCATCTGTAACTATATAAGCAGGTATATTTTCTTTTATTTTTCCTCAAGTTTTTTTCCCCTTCAAACCACAGGCTTAATTTTGTAAAACTTTTAGCACTTTAATTCTACAATTTACTTATAAATCACAATAACATTAGATAAATGGAGGTTAATTCTTAAACATTATGTTATTGAATTTTCTTAGGATCATAGAACCACTTGCTTCAAGGTGTGCAAAGTTCAGATTCAAGCCACTTTCAGAAGAAATCATGAGCAGTCGTATATTGCACATTTGTGATCAAGAAGGCCTGAGTTTAGATTCAGAGGTGTGAACCTGGTGTCTAAAAGCTTGTTGTAATGGTGATTGTTTGCTTATGGCTTCTTTACTAAATGTTTGAGTTTCGCTGTAGGGTCTTTCAACATTAAGTTCCATTTCACAAGGTGATCTTCGTCGGGCTATTACATACCTGCAGGTAAGTAGTAGATTGCAATACATTCTCAGTATTTATAATTTTCTTTTTTCATAAATACGGCTAGTATTTATAAAATTGTGATTTTCTAATTCTCCATGCTCTTGTAATATGGTTTTGTTTTTGACAATTTGGTTGCATAATTGTGGCACCTTGACCCAATTTTCTCTTCTGCTCATTGAAGTAACCTAGTCCTTTAGGCCTTTGTCTGTTTTACTATCTTGTAAATGATATGTTTGACATTAAGAGCTCCACCCTCAATTCCTAATATGCAGCTGTAATTGTTTGGATCAAAATAATGGTTTCTAATTGGATACCAGTCATCAGTAGAAATAATTGTTTTGTTGTGCTCAATTCTTACCATGACATGCTTGATGTATACATTTATTAGTCATGCTGGTCAACTGGCCAGATCTCTCATCCTTTTGCAGATGCTTAGTTTTGTGTTACGGAATATTGCAGGGAGCTGCTCGCTTGTTTGGATCATCAATTTCTTCCAAGGACCTAATTAGTGTGTCTGGGGTAAGTTATATGATATATTGACACTTAAGTTTCCCAGTGCCAAGTAACATTACAAATTTGCTTTGGTTGATATTAATTGTTCTCTATATTTATTTTTGAACCAATCATTTTTTACCCTTTAGGGTGTTTTTGGATGAGAGATTTTGAGAGGGAAATTCATTTCAATTAGGATATCTAAAAGTCCAAAATCTAATTTCATTGAAGCATTTCAAAATTTTAAGAGGAAATTCAGGAGAGAATTTGGGATGTTCAAACTCCCTCTTGAAAATCCACCTAACGAGGTGATTTTTCAAAATTCCTCTGAATCTTCTCTTATTTTATTACACATGGCTCACTATTAAATATAAAACTAAAAAAGAAAGATATTATTTTATTTAAATATAATATATAGTTTTTTTATATTATTAATAATATCTATATATTTTTACAAATCTAATGATACTCATATTGCTTGTTTTTTTTTTATATTTTTCTTTTTCTAATATATAGTATCATTGTTTTTCTTTTATAATTATTTTTTTATTTTATCAAATTTTAGTATTAAATTTTTTTTTTCTAAAAAATATTTATCCAAACAAGAAAATAATAAATGCTAATATTTTAAATTGATGCATTTTTAATTGCCTTCATTTTAAAATGTTTACATTTTTATAAATCTAATGATACTCATATTGCATATTTTTTTTTGATATTTTTCTTTTTCTAATATATGGTATCATTATTTTTCTTTTATAAGTATTTTTTTTATTTCATCAAATTCTAGTGTTAAAAAATTCTGTTAAGTTGATATATTTTGAAATGAAAAAACGGTAATTTAAAAGTGGTTATGATAAATCTAGGAATGTTTAAAATATGTTAAGAAATTAATTAGAACATTTTGAGATAAATTCTTTGTCAAAAATTGAGTTTTAAAGGATGAAAGATCGATCTCATGGGATGAGAGATCAATTTGTTTAAAGGCTAAAAGACTCGAGATCAAGTACTGGGTTGTTAAGGAAGAAGAGATCGATCTTCAAGGGTTATGAGATCGATCCTTGTTAGACAGAATGTTTATGAGATCGATCTGGTTAGGTTAGAGATCGATCTCCTTTAAGGCAAGGTTGTGTCTTAGATCGATCTATAGATCGATCTTTGTTTAGACAGAATGTTTATGAGATCGATCGTTTAGGGATAAAGATCGATTTCCTCAAGACAGTAAGGTTATGAGATCGATCTGGGGTAATTAGAGATCAATCTCCATCTTACAAGAACACTTGCAAGATCGAGCTGAAGATCGATTTTCAAACAGAGTTTCTAAAATTGATCTGCTGGTTCGACAGATCGATCTGTACTAACATGTTATGAATTATGAGATCGATCTCTCCAAGAATGAAATCGATCTCCTTGCTTTGGATTGCTTGGAAATTGCAGAAATTTGAATTAGAAGATCGATCTGGCACTCTACTGGAGGTTTTCAAAGACTCTTTTTGTAAACTTTCAACAGGAAAAACTACATTTAATGCTTCACCTACTTGCTGAGCCTATAAATTGAAGTCATTAAGTCATTTAGAAGACAAAAAGCAAGCCTGAAAAAATTCTATAAGCATATTCTTTGTGTCTTCAATTTAGAGTGCATTAAATCTACATTCAAAGCTTATAACTAGTTTTTCTCTTGTTATACTTACCTTTGATAAATTCACTGTTATATTCATTTTCATCAAAAAGAAAAAGGAGAGTTTCCTTGTGATTAAGTTTCTGTAAAAGAGAGTGAATACTTTATTTGTGAAGAGGTAGAGAGGTTATTCCTTAACCTTGAAAAGGAAATTGTATTGGTCACATTGATAGTAAAAGAGAAGCCTTGACAAAAAGATAAAGAAGAGAGGACGTAGGTAAGCGATTTGGTCGAACCTCTAGAAATTCCTGAGTTTGCTAATCTTCTTCTTATCTCATTTGTTTTACTACATTTTACTTTATTGCTTATTATTGTCATTGATTTGTTTAATTGCAATTCTAACTAAGAGAGTTTAAATTTAGCATATAGGCTAGAAAAATCGATTCACCTCCCTCTCGGTTGAGCCAATAATTGGTATCAGAGTTTGGACTTTTTGATTATTAAGGAGTAACTTTCTAAGAGTTAGAACGATCCGATGACTCATATTAGTGCAGCAACTAGTCTAGTAGGAGAAGGACACTCCACAGTTAGACCTCTCATGTTTAATGGTGAAAATTATACTTATTGAAAAACTAGAATGATGTTTTTTATTCAAGCTAATGATTATGAGGTATGGAGGATTATTGTCAAAGGTCCATAAATTCTTACTAAGAAAGTTGAAGGAAAAGATATTCCAAAAAAGGAAGATAAGTGGGATTTCAACGACATGAAATGTGCCCAATTGAATGCAAAGGCCATGCACACTTTATTTTGTGCATTAGGGCCTAATGAGTACAATAGAGTTTTCACTTATGAAAATGCCAAACAAATTTGGGATAAGTTGGCAATCACACATGAAAGCACAACCCAAGTCAAGGAGACTAAAGTTGGAATGCTTACTCATGACTATGAGTTATTTAGAATGAAACAAGATGAGTCAATTAGTGACATGTTTACAAGATTTACTGATATAATTAATGGATTCAAATCTTTAGGCAAAACCTACTCCAACATAGAGATGGTTAAGAAAATCCTAAATAGTTTATCAAAATCTTGGGAAGCTAAAGTAACCGCTATTGAGGAGTCTAAGGACCTTCACACATTATCATTAGATGAATTGATAAGGTCATTACTCACCTGTGAAATGAAATTGAAAAGAAATGAAGAGCCATTTAAGAAAATAGGAGTAGCTCTAAAATTTACCACTCAAGAGGAATTAAAAGAAGACAAAAATGAGAGTGGTGATGAAGAGGATTTTGAAATGACAATGTTTGTCAAACGATTCAATAAATTTATGAGAATGAGAGGAAATGGTGGCATTAGGAGAAACTATAAGAAAGAATACAATAGAGGAGAGCCAAGTAGAAAAGATAATATAATATGTTATGAATGCAAAAAATCGAGCTATATTAAATTTGATTGTCCTATGCTAAAGAAATATAATGATAGGAAACCAAAAAAGAAGGCAATAATGGCTACATGGAGTGATAGCGATAGCTCCGATGATTATACAAGTGAAGAAATTGCCAATCTATGCTTCATGACACTTAGAGATAAGAAGGTAACTTTTAACTCTAATGCTTATTCTTTTGATGAGTTACAAGATACATTTGATGATCTTGCTATGGAATATTAGTGCATGAATTTGAAATATAAAAAGATGATATCAAAACTAAAGAGAGAAAATGAAAAGTTAATAAATGACAATAGAATAAGAAAAGAATTTTGAAAGTGTAAATCTAGAAATTAAAGATTTAAAAGAAAAGAATAATAACTTGCATAATTCTTTTTCTAAATTCTATATGAGGCAACAAAAATTAGATCATATGTTAGAAACACAAAGAGCCTTCTTTGACAAAAATTGTTTAGGATATAATGGCAAGATTAAAGAAACTCATTTAAAGAACTTCTTAGTGAGTAAACAAAATAAACACAATCTATCTCATACTTGCTTACTATGTAACAAAATAGGATATCTATCAAAAGATTGCAAAGTTAAAAAAATCACTCTTAAAGGAAAAGTAGTTAGGAAAGTTTGGGTACCAAAAAATGTTGTAAATTTGAAAGATATTGATTTAATATTGAAATGGATCCCAAAAGGATCAAAACTTCTGCTTACTAACTCCAAAGGATCCAAGAAAATTTGGATACCTAAAATAAAAGTTTAAATGATGACTGTAGGAGCTTAAATATTGTTACAAGGCTAAATCAAAGGAAGCATGGTATCTTGATAGTGGATGTTCAAGACATATGACGGGAGACAAAAGTCACTTCAACTCATTCAAATCAAAGGTTAGTGAAGAAATCACTTTTGGGTACAATTTCAAAGGCCAAGTGGAAGGAAATGGTTCTATTGGTAATGATTCTTTCTCAATAGAAAAAGTTTTACTTGTTAAAGGACTAAAACATAATTTGCTTAGAATTAGTCAACTTTGTGACAAAGGTTACAAAATAATTTTCGATTGCTTGAATTGCCATGTGATAGATACTAAATCAAATAAAATTCTTTTCTTAGGACATAGACAAGGTAACATATATATTGTATATTTAAATGAACTTAGAAATGAAAATGTATGTTTTATTATCGATAAAGAAAATGAATCTTGGTTGTAGCATAGGAGATTAGGTCATGCTAGCATGCATGTATTATCTAAGCTAGCTAGAAAAGATTTTGTTGAAGGTTTACGTAAGTTGTCCTATGATTATGACAAAATTTGTGAAACTTGTATCAAGGGAAAATATAAAAGGATATCATTTAAATCTAAAAATTGTGTCAACCTCTAGACCTCTTCAACTACTTCATCTAGATCTTTTTGGTCAAACTAGAACAACCAGTCTTGGAGGTAAGCACTATGAATTTGTTATTGTAGAAGATTATACTAGATTTACATGTTTATTTTTCTTGAGAGTTAAGAATGAAGCTTTAAAAAAAATTGTCATCTATTCAAAATTAGCCCAAACTGAAAAAAGTTATATTATAACAAGTATTAGAAGAGATCATGGTAAGGAATTTGAAAATCTTGGTTTTGATGAATTTTGCAATGATCAAGGGATTAGTCATAACTTTTCAACTTCTAGGACACCACAACAAAATGGGGTTGTTGAGAGGAGAAATAGAACCTTAGAGGAAAAATAGAACCTTAGAGGAAATGACTAGAACAATGTAATGTGAAAATAATCTACCTAAGTATTTTTGGGTTGAAGCCATTAACACTACATGCTACATTATAAATACAGCAATAATTAGACCAATTATGAAAAAAAACTCTTTATGAGCTTTACAATGTAAAGAAATCAAATATTAGCTCTTTTCATCCTTTTGGTTGTAAGTGCTTTATCTTAAATCATGAAAAAGATAATTTATAAAAATTTGATGCTAAAAGTGATGAAGGGGTCTTTTTAGGTTATTTGTTAAATTCAAAAGCATATAGTGTACAAAAAAAAAAATTGATGGTAGAAGAGTTAATTCATATAATATTTGATGAATCAAATGATGCATTTAAAGTTCCTAACAATGATGAGGATATAGAAATATTTCATGAGATTTTGAAGGAATCCTCAAGGATAGAAGATAACATACAAGAAAATATTGACACTAGCCAAAAGGAAGAAGATGAAGAACTAAAAATGTTAGATTAAGAACTCAGA
Source organism: Firmiana major (assembly GCA_033439115.1). Classification (NCBI taxonomy): domain Eukaryota; kingdom Viridiplantae; phylum Streptophyta; class Magnoliopsida; order Malvales; family Malvaceae; genus Firmiana; species Firmiana major. Next base: position 40,548,480 of record CM065909.1, read on the forward strand.
GCACCAAGAGAATTAAGTTATGTCAAAAATTATGAAATTGTAAGTGATCCAAATTTAGGAGTTAGAACAAAGTCTTCATTTAGAAATGTATGCCAATATATTGCATTTGTCTCATAAATTGAACCCAAAAATGTAAATGAGGCTTTAGAAGATAATAATTGGATACTAGCTATGCAAGAGGAACTAAATCAATTTGAGAGAAGTAAAGTGTGGAATTTAGTTCCTAGACCTAGTGATCATCTTATAATTGGAACTAAATGGATCTTCAAGGATAAGATGTATGAAAATAGTGTGATCATAAGAAACAAGGCTAAGTTGGTAGTACAAGGTTATAGGTAAAAGGAAGGGATAGACTATGATGAAACTTATGCACCGATAGCAAGATTAGAAGTAATAAGGATGCTACTTGCCTTTACATGTTACAAAAAATTCAAGTTATATTAAATGGATGTGAAAAGTGCATTTTTAAATGGATATATAAATGAGGAAGTTTATGTAAAGTAACCTCTCGGTTTTGAAAGTTCAAATTTTTCTAAACATGTTTACAAACTCTCAAAAGCACTTTATGGTTTGAAATAAACTTCTAGAGCTTGGTATGAGAGATTTTCAAAGTTTTTAATAGAAAAAAGATTTTCTAGAGGTAAAGTTGATACAACATTGTTTATCAAAACTAAGAATAAAGACTTATTAATTGTTCAAGTTTATGTAGATGATATCATTTTTGGATTAACTAATGAATTCTTATGTCAAGAGTTTGCTAAGATTATGTAAGGTGAATTTGAAATGAGTATGATGGGAGAGCTCACTTATTTCTTGAAACTTCAAGTAAAGCAAATTAAGGATAGAATCTTCATCAATCAAGCTAAGTACACCAATGATTTGCTCAAAAGATTTGGAATGGATAATTGCAAATCTCAAGAAACTCCAATGGGCACTAGCATAAAGCTTGATAAGGATAAAAGTGATAAGTGTGTAGACACTAAGCTATATAGGTCTATGATTGGTTCATTACTTTATCTAACTGCAAGTAGACCTGATCTTATGTTTAGTGTGTGTTTATGTGCTAGATTTCAATCTCCATCTAGAGAATCACACTTACTAACTATAAAAAAAATTTTTAGGTATCTTAAAGACACCTTTACTAAGATTATGGTACCCTAGAGATTCTACTTTTGCTCTTCATGCTTATTTTAATGTAGATTTTGAAGGATGCAAAATAGATAAGAAAAGCACATCAGGAACTTGTCAATTTTTAGGGAATAAATTAATATCATAGTTCTCTAAAAAACAAAATAGTGTAACACAATCCATAACTGAGACAAAATATATAGCAGTTGGTAGTTGTAGTACTCAAGTGTTGTGGATTAAGCAACAAATGAGAGATTATGGTATAGACATGAAACAAATATCAATTAAGTGTGATAATATCAATACAATAAATCTCTCTAAAAACCCAATTCAACACTCTAGAACTAAACATATTGAAATTAAGCATCATTTTCTTAGGGATCATGTGCAAAAAGGGATATAGTTCTAGAATATATTGATACAATGCATCAAGTAGTTGATATTTTCACCAAACCTTTTTGCAAAGATAAATTTTGTGTTCTTAGAGGTGAATTAAGACTTATGAATGCTCCATAAGGTTTGTAGACTCCAAAACTTGATTTTCAAAATCATTTTTAACTTGTTTTTCAATAAATTTTCTGAACAAATGGTATGAGAGATCGATCTAACATGCTTAAATTGGCCTAAAATAGTAAGATTGTGCCAGGCATATCGATCTTCAATTCCATGAGATTTTTTTGTATATTATCTTTTATTCTTGAGGATTCCTTCAAAATCTCATCAAATATTTCTATATTCTCATCATTGTTAGGAATTTTAGATGCATCATTTGATTCATCAAATATTATATGAATTGACTTTTCTACCATCAAGGTTCTTTTGTTGTACACTCTATATGTTTTTAAATTTAAAGAATAGCCTAAAAAAACTCTTTCATCACTTTTAGCATCAAATTTTTTCAAGTTGTCTTTTCCATTATTTAGGACAAAGTATTTACAACCAAAAGAATAAAAATAGCTAATATTTGATTTCTTTCCATTGTAAAGCTCATAAGGGGTTTTCTTCAAAATTGGTCTAATCATTGCTCTATTTATAATGTAGCATGAGGTGTTAATGACTTCAATCTAAAAATACTTAGGTAGATTATTCACATAACATTGTTCTAGCCATTTCCTTTAAGGTTCTATTTCTCCTCTCAACAATCCCATTTTGTTGTAGTGTCCTAGGAGCTGAAAAGTTATGGTTAATCCTTCGATCATTGCAAAATTCATCAAAACCAAGATTTTCAAATTCCTTGCCATGATCACTTCTAATACTTGTTATATTTTAACCTTTTTCATTTTGGGCTAATTTTGAATAGGTGATAAATTTTTTTAAAGCTTCATTCTTAACTCTTAAGATAAATACCCATGTAAATCTAGTATAATCATCTACAATAACAAATCCATAGTGCTTACCCCTAAGACTAGTTGTTCTAGTTGGGCCAAAAAGATCTAGATGAAGAAGTTGAAGAGGTCTAGAGGTTGACACAATTTTTAGATTTAAATGATATTCTTTTATGTTTTCCCTTAATACAAGCTTCACAAATTTTGTCATGATCATAAGATAACTTAGGTAAACTTTCAACAAGATTTTTTTTAGCTAGCTTAGATAATACATACATGCTAGCATGACTTAGTCTCTTATGCCACAATCAAGGTTCATTTTCTTTATCGATCAAAAAACATACATTTTCATTTCTAAGTTCATTTAAATATACAATATATATGTTACTTTGTCTATGTTCTAAGAAAAAACTTTATTTGATTTAGTATCTATCACATGACAATTCAAGCAATCAAAAATTACTTTGTAACCTTTGTTACAGAGTTGACTAATGTTAAGCAAATTATGTTTTAATCCTTTAACAAGTAAAATTTTTTCTACTGAGAAAGAATTATTACCAATAGAACCACTTCCCTCAACTTGACCCTTGGAGTTGTCCCCAAAAGTGATTTCTCCACTAACCTTTGATTTGAATGAGTTGAAGTGGATTTTGTCTACCGTCATATGTCTTGAGCATCCACTATCAAGATACCATGCGTCCTTTGATTTTGCCTTGTAACAATGCTCAAGCTCCTATAATAATCATTTAAACTTTTGTTTTAGGTACCCAAATATTTTTGGATCCTTTGGAGTTAGCAGAAGTTTTGATCTTTTTGGGATGCATTTCAATATTAAATCAATATTTTTCGAATTTACAACATTTTTTGGTACCCAAACTTTCCTAACTACTTTTCCTTTAAGAGTAGTTTTTCTAACCTTGCAATCTTTTGATAGATGTCCTATTTTGTTACATAGTGAACAAGTATGAGATAGATTGTGTTTATTTTGTTTACTCACTAAGAAGTTCTTTAAATGAGTTTCTTTAATCTTGTCAAAGAAGGCTTTTTGTGTTTTTAACATATGATCTAATTTTTGTTGCCCTATATAGAATCTAGAAAAAGAATTATGCAAGTTATTATTCTTTTCTTTTAAATCCTTAATTTCTAGATTTGTACTTTTCAAATTCTTTTCCCATTCTATTTTGTCATTTATTAACTTTTCATTTTTCTCTTTAGTTTTGACATAATTTTTTTATATTTCAAGTTCATGCACTCATATTCCATAGCAAGATCATCAAATGCATCTTGCGACTCATCAAAAGAATAATCATTAGAGTTAGAAGTTACCTTCTCATCTCCAAGTGCCATGAAGCATAGATTGACAATTTCTTTACTTGTATCATCATCGGAGCTGTCGTTATCACTCCATGTAGCCATCATTGCTTTTTTTTTTTTTTTTGTTTCCTATCATTAGATTTCTTTAGCATAGGACAATCAAATTTATTATGGCTCGGTTTTTTGCATTCATAAGATACTATATTATCTTTCCTACTTGGCTCTCCTCTATTGTATTCTTTCTTATAGTTTCTCATAATGCTACCATTTTCTCTTATTCTCATAAATTTATTGAATCTTTTGGCAAATATTGTCATTTCAAAATCGTTTTCATCACCAATCTCATTTTTGTCTTCTTTTAATTCCTTTTGAGTGGTTGATTTTAGAGCTACTCTTACTTTCTTAGGTGGCTCTTTATTTCTTTTCAGTTTCATTTCATAGGTGAGTAATGATCTTATCAATTCATCTAATGATAATGTGTGAGGGTCCTTAGACCTCAATAGCGGTTATCTTAGCTTCTCAAGACTTTGGTAAGCTATTTAAGATTTCCTTAACTATCTCTATGTTGGAGTAGGTTTTGCCTAAAGATTTGAGTCCATTAATTATATCAGTAAATCTTGTAAATATATTACTAATTGACTCATCTTGTTTCATTCTTAAATAACTCATAGTCATGAATAAACATTTCTACTTTAGTCTTCTTGATTTGGGTTGTGCCTTCATGTGTGATTGTCAATTTATCCCAAATTTGTTTGGCATTTTCACACGTGAAGACTATTGTACTCATTAGGCTCAAATGCACAAAACAAGGTGTGCATGGCCTTGGCATTCAATTGGACACATTTCATATCATTGAAATCTCTCTCATCTTATTCTTTTGAAATATCTTTTCCTTCAATTTTCTTAGTAGAAATTTGTGGGCTTTTGACAATAATTTTTCATAACTCATAATCATTAGCTTGAACAAAAAGTATCATTCTAGTCTTTCAATAGATATAGTTTTCACTATTAAACATGAGAGGTTTAACTGTGGAGTGCCCTTCTCCTACTAGATTAGTTGCTGCACTAATATGAGTCATCGGATCGTTCTAACTTTTAGGAAATTACTCCTTAATAATCAAAGAGTCCAAATTTTGATACCAATTGTTGGCTTAACCGAAAGGGGGGTGAATCGATTTTTCTAGTCTATATGTTAAATTTAAACTCACTTAGGTAAAATTGCAATTAAACAAATCAATGACAACAATAAGTAATAAAGTAAAATGCAGTAAAACAAAGGAGATAAGGAAGAAGATTAGCAAACCCAAGAATTTATAGAAATTCGGCCAAATCGCTTGCTTAGTTATAAATGCTAATATTTTAAATTGATACATTTACATTTTCAATTGCCTTCATTTTAAAATGCTTCAAAAAATTTTCATTCAAACGTACTCTTATAGTTAGTCTACGAAAAGCTGCTCTGTAGAACCATGGAGTCTTGATTTGGACAATAGGATGCTGCAAAAATAAGCAAGCGAAATTTACGTTGGGCCTTATATATATATATATATATATATATATATATAGACTGATGAGAAGATGTTCAAACTTCAGATTGAATTCAAAATTGAACTTCTGTACTTATATGGATGAACCAACAAGGCAAGTTGTCATATAATGTGACTTTTTCTTTCCTTTTGTTTTTGTTCTACTTAGTTGACCTTGGCATGCCTCGACACTTAAATTTCTATGTATCAGGTTATACCTCAGGAAGTCGTTGAGGCACTTTATGCTGCATGCAAAAGCGGAAATTTTGATTTGGCAAACAAGGAAGTTAATAATGTAATTGCAGAAGGGTATCCAGTTTCTCAGATGCTTTCCCAGGTCCAATTTCTTTATTTTCATCCATGATTAATCACCATTGGTTAATTGCTAGATATATGATACTAATATAATACTTCTTCCAGTTATTTGACGTGGTTGTTGAGACAGATGATATACCAGATGAACAGAAAGCTAGAATTTGCAAGAGTTTGGCTGAAGCAGATAAGGTTACTTTCACCACATAAACTTAGTTCTGTTGGTTGTCTGCTGACTGCTGCTAATTTCTTAGTTTTGTTAGTTACAGAAATTGAAGTGAGATTTACTAAATTGCTTCTTTTTTTCTATAAAAATTTATACCTATTTTGTGAAAGCTAGTTGTTTTCTTTTGGTAATATAGCCCCGCAATGAAAGGTAATAGTAGGGCTGACTGGCTTGCATCATCCAAGAAATGGTGACTTTTTTTTTGGTTGTTGTATAAAGGAAATCCACTTCGGTTATTTGTGTAATTCTGATATTTGCATATTGGCCTGCAGCGCCTAGTTGATGGTGCAGATGAGTACTTGCAGCTGCTGGATGTGGCCAGCAACACAATGCGAGCCTTGTGTAACATGCCACAGGAATTCTCTTTTGAAAGTTAGCGGGACAGCCTAGAGTGGGATGCTGGGACTTTTGAATACAAGGAGAGAATTAACCTTTTTAATGGCAAAATAGTTAATATTTTGCAACAAAACGGATTTTCAAACTTTGTATTCCGCCTGCTAGTCACCGAACATGGGCCAATCCTTTTGAATTTCTTGTCACTTAACATGGCTTTTGTTTTGTATGTGAAGTTTTATCGCTCTTTAACTGATTTATAAACTAATGCTAAAGATGATGAGTTCTTGGCAGTCATGAAGACAGCAATGCTTAATGAAAAAACTCATGAATGGGGGACCAAATGACTTTTCTTTTATAATTTGTTGCCATCATAATGGTGAGGCTGAGAGCAATAAGATTGTTTTCCATTTGAACCATTCAAGTTACTTTTACATTTAATGAGGGCAAAAACATGGGAGGGGAAGAATTGCCAATCCTACCGTTAGCAACTGGCTTGTCAAATATCATAACATATCATGACAATTACTTATATTGAATGAAGCACAATCCATCGGTGCAGCTCTTATGATGATGTCTGGTGGAGCCCAAATTTTCAAATCTCCAGACCTCATGAACACTAGCTCTGCCGGCTAAGACAATATTAACAGTTTTAGTTTTTAGATATTTTACCATTCTAATTTGACAATGCAAAAACCCGAGCCCCAAGTGACAGTGAGATTAGATCCCTTATCCTAGATCAAAGGAAAATACCTCCTCTGATTTCGAATTCTACGCTGAAAAGTCTAGCTCAGGTGCTGACATATGTTTGAATCTTCTGCCTCATTCACTTTCTTCTGTTATTGCGATTGAAATTGCGGTTGTCTGTTGCCTACAGTTAACCTCAAAGTCAAACTCAAATACGTGCATGGACCAAACAACATCCAGCAGCCCCACCTTCATGCCTTTAATCCCGCCGAGACTGAACTTTCCATCATCCCTACCTGCCACCCCAACTATATATAAAGACCTGGACTCGTTCCAGACAAAGAAGGCTTGTATTGCCAGTTACTTTACTCTCTAGCAATCTCTGGTAGTTATTTTCAGTTAAGAAATGGCACTAGATGATTCATTCACAAAACCTGGAGCTGTTCCTTTTAAGTGGGAGATTCGACCAGGTGTGCCCAAGCTCCAACAACAGAAAAAACAACAAGAACAGAAACAGCGACAGCAAAAGCAACCACCTCCACCATTGCTACCACCAGCATCACCCTTTATAATAAACCAACCGTCACTACCAACTTCTCCAGGACCTCCTTATAAACAAAAGCTCAAACCCCCACCAGCTGGATCTTACTTGCTCCAATCCCCGGAGCCCCGAAGTCACTCTTTTAGGTCTAACCCACGTGCCCGCTCCGAACGTTGGCGGTTTGATCAACCCGCCCGGCTCCAATCCGAATGTGTTTCACCGGGGTGCTTCCCTGCTCCACTGCTCAGGCGAAAAGGAAGCAAGAGGAGGACACAAAAACCCGAACCTGACTATGTTTTGGACCTAGAGACGCTGTCACGATGGTCGGTATCAAGCAGGAGGTCACTTTCTCCGTTCTACGGCTCGCCAGCGTCATCCTTTTCATCTTTTAGGTCGTCGCCCCGACCCTTGGCTGATGCTGAATGGGCCGGGTTTGGACTTTTTTAAAAAGAAACGTGTTCGTATAACTCTTTTTTGAGGATATGTAAGGTCGGCAATCTTTTTAAATTTTCTTATTTGATAGCCAAAAGTTGTGCATGTCACAAGCGTTTGTTACCATTTCTTCCTAACACAAGCCCAAATGGTGGGACAAGCTTTTAATTGCAAGTTAATCCTTGCTAAAACTTTAAATCTCAAAACCCTAAATTAAGATTGAGGGTTTAAATTTATTATTACTTTTTTCTTTCTTCCAAAGCAAAAAATATATGATCAAAGTCAAGCTTCTTTATTAAGGACTTGAAAAATGAAAGTAGAGTTTAGTTATATAAGTTTTAATACTATTGTTTTATCGTCAATCTTGGTCTCTTGCTAAATGCTAATATATGTTCACTTTTTCCCTTTGGTTTGGTCTACCGAAGGCCTAAACTTCAATCCTAATTCTAATTTCCAACTAAGTTGTAGTATATTAATATTAATTTTTTATATAATTAAAAGATAGGATTGAGAATATTCTGAATTAACTCAAATTTTATAATATATTACAATTTTTTCTTAGTCACTTGATAAAAATTATTTCTTGATTTTGCTCATTCTAACGCTTTAATTTCTTTCAACATTTTTGATCAAGTTGAGTCTGTTGGAACTAGAAATAGAATTAATAGAAAAATCTAGTAAAAAAAATAATATAAGAAAGGAAAAGTTAAAATTAGTTTACTGATGGTACGAAGAGTTGCACTGAAGTATAAATATCTCGTTCTTTTTAAGATGATTCACACTTCTACGGGATAGTATTAATAGGTGCAAAAAGATTTGAAAACATGTCACTTCCAAGATATAACAATCCAATTTCATCTTCATTGTACGTTCTACAATTTTGTAATAACAATTGAGTCAATTTTTTTTTTTTAAAAAAAATCTTTGCTGAAGGATTTAGGTAGTATCTGTGTAGTATAAAAAAAAAGAGAGAGAAGGATAGGTTGTGTCTTGTAGGAAATTTTTTGGCTTCTATTTATAGGCTTCAATTCCATAAGTTATACAAAATAATAATAATGAATTTAATATGAAAATATCGGGGTATTTTTTTAAATGAGTAATGGCCAACAAATAGTAACTGATCAACCTATTTTAAAAGAAGATTTGAAATTTGTAGACTACAATACGAGTTGTTGTTGTTAGAACCTTATTTTATTATTAAAAAGTTATAGCAATAACTTTTTTATTTTAATAATAAAATAATATATAAAAGTTCTAATCATATTATTATAATTTTTTTTAATTAATGTGGACAGAGATGAATTATTATGTATAATAAATGTGAGCAATCACATGGAACTTTTAACTAGTATAGTAGTAAATCTTGTTCCAAAGTCAATACTGTGTCTTGCGCATTAAACTTTAATTGTTTAAGAGACACAAAACATTACATTACACATATAACAATTTAAGTTTTTACGAGCTTCTATTAAACCAACACATTATGACTTTGTGCTTGATCTTGATTTTAACGAGTAATCTAGAAACTTGCTTAACCAAGCTTTATACAAGCAGTTTTACTTCAAGACTCGCATAAGTAAAATCTATCAAAATTGTTCCTATAACTAATACACACCATTCATAATGAGCTATAGATTACTTTTAAGGTTTTCAAGGAACCAACTATTTAAAAGTTACAAAATAGATACACTTACACTATAGGGATGAACAAATGAGTGTATAGCTTCTTAATGTGTAGCATTTAGCAATCTCTCTATGAATCTTTTTTTTTTCCTCATTGAACCTAACTCTCAAAATCTTTAATCATTAGGTTGAGTTTTCTCATAGAAGATTTTAAATTCTTTAGACAAAAGTCACATCCCCCTTTAATGTACTTCAGATCTTCTCTCTAGCTAGTTCTTTCGTTAAAGGATCAGCAAGGTTATCCTTTGATCTTATATAATTCATACTTATAATCCCAATACTCAAATAGAATCTTACTATAGTTTGCTTCTGTTTCATAGATATGGATTTACCGTTGTAATAATGGTTATGCACCCTACCAATTATAGCAGTACTATCACAATATATTAGATAAGTGGTATCGATTTTTCCCACATTGGAACTTCGTGCAACAAATTTCTTAACCAACTATCTTGTCACGACCCGTTCTAACAAAATCACAATAAATTTTTCGCTTTTTCAATACTTCTCACCTCCTCGTAACAAATTTCATTTTTAACGAGTTGGGCTATAAGTCAGTAATAATCCCAACTCTTATTTCATTTGATCATATCATTCTTACCATGGTAATCATGTTAGAATTTCAGACTGTGTAATAATAAGTACATATATTATACAACTATATGTACATAAGTTTTCATATATTTACAATCTCCCATAATTATATTCGTTACAAAACTGTGCTATTATTTATTTAGATACTAAACTGTACGATGTGTATACCTGATTCGCGATGGGAGCAGCGGACAACCAAGGATGCAGTCTCTACCCGCTCTCGACTATTGTAGATGCTCTGTGGATGGTGGAAAATGAAAGGGTGAGCGAAACTTGCTCAGTAAGGCAATAATGTAAGTAGGTAGATAACTATACTATCTACGTGCTGATAATGTCATGATATAAAATCGTTTATATTTGGAGCATGAGGTATGACTAAAACGATGTCACATGTATGTATATATGATATAAGAGAAATAATGAAATCGACATATAAAACAAACATGAAAAAATCATCATGTATGACATCTTATGCTCGTCACATTAAAACTTACTTATTTCATCATAAAACAACCACGTTAAAACTTATTTGTTTCATCATAAAACAACCACATCAAGGCTAAACCCATCCCTCAAGAATATCTTGATTTATTAAATCACTTCTCTTTTAAAAAACATAAATCGGGACATTACCCCTACTTCGGGTTTGTCCTGGTCTATTCAGACCGTATGATATCATGTGAGGCATGTAGGTTACTGTATGAAAATCGAGGACTATGACCATATTTTGTCCCTGTGATCCCAGGCTACACAGATCCCGGTGTGCGGGGCATCACAACTGTAACGGGAGGTGGGGTCAATTCCTACCCGCCAGAATATCAAGTAACATCATCGAGTCATCATGACTGCACGGTACAGCGTACTCCGTGTGACATACACGATACAACGTACTCCGTGGATCCATATCATAGTATGGGGGTGCCTACCGTAGGTCTTATCCACCCCAATACTATGTCGATAACCAACCCATGTCTCAAAGTATACGTACGAGCATATCAACTCTCTACGACACACAGTCTACATGAGGCTTCCGCACGACTATATGCATGTCAACTCATGTCTAGTGCGAGCGAAGTTCCAGCACGACGCTATGCATATCATGATATCTAAAGTCTCGTGCGAGCGAAGCTCCAGCACGAGTTTTGTACATACATAAATTTCTCGAACGAGCAATGCTCCAGTACGACTTTTATGAGTAATAAATCAGTAAAATTTAGTGCGAGTAAGATTCTAACACTCTTTTTACTCGTATAAATATGATAGGTGGCTCAATCTTCATAAAACATCTTTTAAAATCGTAATCGGTACAAACCGGTAACCTTTCGTATAATTCATGAAATGAACAGCCAACCTATGTGCATATTTACTTAAATCAAAGTAATACATTTATATAAAACATTAAAAACATAAAATCATGCAATTTATCTACCTTACTACCATTTTTGTAAATTTTACTCCCAGAGGTAATATCGTCTTTTTTTTATTCACCCATGCCTCGGTTTTTGCAAAAATTATTATTTCGTTTCTGGATACTTTAAGAAATTTTAAACCCTGTAAATCCCCTCAAAAATACGTATAGAAATCTCTATGCGCCTATAAAATTCCCTTACCTGGAATCACGCGCAAACTTATCTCGTCTCGATAATGTCCGATCTCTCAGTTTAACTGCGCGTCAACCAAGTCTACGAAACTGCATATAACCACATATTTTGGGTCAATTCACTTATTTTTATCAGTATGTCACATTCACTGATCAAATTAAAGTACTGGGCCCGTTTTACTTTATTGGGTCCAATTGTACTTTAATGGGCCTCGACCCATTTTCAGCCCGTTTATACTTATTAAATCCCTTCTTCAGGTTTACTGGGCTCATTCAGCTTACCAATAATCATCGGGCTTCGTTCCAAACTCATTGGATAGCCCGTATACTATTTACGGTAATTACGTTGCAATTTCGATTAATATTCCTTTTTATACAGAATTAATCCGTAAATTCTGTAAAATAATCGAAACTTTGTATTAAAGGACTCACATTATCGTAATTAAAATATACTTACCCAATATGATGCGGGGTACAAAAATCGGAGCTCAATCGGCTCTCGTTCGGGCTTTATCGGAAAACTGCACAATTAGGTAAATCCGGGTTATTTTCCATTAAATATAATATTAATTAAATTTTTGAAATTTACCTGTAGGTCAATCTCGACCCTCGATTAACTTACCCGAATCTCGAGTCGTCCCCGGTAATTTTTTTCCTTTTTTTTTTCCCTTTTTCTTTCTTTTCTTTTCTTTTCTTTTCCTTTCCTTCCCTTTTTCCTTCCTTTTCCTTCCCTTTCCTTCCTTTTCCCTCCAGCCAAACGGTGTCATTTTACTGCTCTTTGCCATTGCCGGTGTTTTCGACTATTTCGCCGGCCGATACCGATCTCAAAAGAATCGGTTCCTCCCCCTGAACTCGTCGGTGGCCTCCGTTCAAGCCAAGCCGCCGTAGATCACCGGGAAATAGGCCGTTTCTCCCACAGTTTTTCTTTACTCCGATCAGCGGTTTTCGACCTCCAGTCGGCACGTCTTCGGTGTCAACATGATTGTCGGCCTCTCCTCTTCCTCCTCAGCTCTTCGTTGGAGGTCGTCGGTCGTCGATGGGTCCTCGGTGGTCTCGGGTTCCTTGCGGGTCGTTTTGGTTTTCTGTTTTGGGTTCTCCCGATTTCAGATTTCCTTCTTTTATTATTATTATTATTATTATTATTATTATTATTATTATTTATAAATTATTTTATTATTAAAATAATCATTAAAATATTCAAATATATTCTAAAATATCTACAAAAATCAATTTTTTATTCCAAATAAATTTATTTTATTTTATTTAATTTATTTATTATATTTTTAACCCTTTTTTGGGTATAATTTCTTCGTATTTTTGGGATATTGTCCCGAGTGACTTCTCGGTATTTCTAAAAATTTCGGATCTTGAACAATTGGACTTGAAATTGTATATTTTCCTCATTATTGATCAAGATATCCTAAATCCTTATTTTTAATTAAAATTCTCTTATCGAATTTATACCGGATTTCGATCTTTTGATCGTTTTACCCCTACACTTGTCTCGGAGCCAATTTAACCCTATTTTCCTTCACACATCCACTATCTTTTCTTATTTTAAATTCGTATTTTTCGTCAACTTAATTTCGATCCCTTTCGTTTGACCTATGGTTATCTCGGCCCATATTTGGCTACTGCATACATTCACCGATATTTCGTTTTATTCTATTTGCAAATCTAATTCAGTCAAAGCTCTTCTTATGATTCAATTAATATGTGAAAATGTACATCACATGAATCATAAGCAAATACATCAACAAGTAATAAAAAGTGGGTTTTACATAATCTCCCCCACTAAAAGAATTTGGTCATCTAAATTGGAACCAAATCAGTCTCTGAACAACTCTGGATACTTCTCTTTCATCAAACTCTCTAACTCCTAAGTCGCTTCCTCCGGAGTGTGATGCTGCCATAGTACTTTCACCAGGAGAATCATCTTCGATCTCAATACCTTCTCCTTCCTATCCACAATCTGGATCGGTCTCTTAACATAAGACATACTCTCACTGAGCTCCAGTGGCTTGTATCTGATCACATGCGACGGATCCGACTAATACTTCCAAAGCATGGAGACGTGGAAGACGTTATGGACATTTGCTAGCTCTGGTGGCAACGCTAGCCTGTAAGCTCGATCTCCCACTCTCTCAAGTATCTCAAAAGGTCCTATGAAGCGAGGGCTCAACTTCCCTCTCTTTTCGAATCTCGTAATACCCTTGGAAGGAGAAACTTTCAAAAATACTGACTCCTCTGCTGTAAACTCCAACGGTCTACGTCTCTTGTCAGCATAACTTTTTTATCGACTCTGAGCTGTCCTCAACCTCTCACAAATCAACTGGACATCCTCAGAGGCCTAACGTATCAAATCGAGAGCGAATATCTGCCTATCACTAACCTTCTCCCATCCTACAGGAGAACGATATCTACGGCCATACAAGACCTCATATGGTGCCATCCCGATACTCGAATGATAACTGTTATTGTAGGCGAACTCCGCGAGTGGTAGGTGATCATCCCAGGAGCCTCAAAATCAAGTACACAAGCTCTCAACATATCCTCGAGGGTCTGTATAGTCCTCTCCATCTGCCCATCTGTTTGAGGATGGAAAGCTGTACTGAATCTCAACTGGGTCCCCATAGCTTTCTGAAAGTGTTCCCAGAAACGGGAAGTGAAGCGAGAATCCCTATCTGATACAATACTCACTGGGACACCATGCAGTCTCACAATCTCGCGCATATATAGCTCCGCCAATCTACTCAGAGTATCGGTGACTCTCATATCTAGGAAATGTGTCGACTTCGTCAATCTGTCAACTATCACCCATATGGCATCATTCCCTCTACGAGTCCTCGGTAAACCCATCACAAAGTCCATGGTGACATGCTCCCACTTCCAAGTCGGTATAGGTAGAGACTGCAATAATCCTGCAGGCTTCCGATGCTCTACCTTCACCTGCTGACAGACTAGACATCTCACAACAAACTCTGCTATGTCTCTCTTCATCCCCGACCACCAGTAAACCTTCTGAAGATTCTGATACATCTTTGTACTACCCGGATGCAAGGTATACCTCGACGAATGAGCCTCTGTCAAGATCAACCTCCTGATCTCAGGATCCTCGGGAACACATATCATGTCTCGGAACCTCGGTAATCCATCTGAACTCAACTTAAACTCAGTCTCAATACCCCTCTGCATTTGCCTGACTATCTCAATGCACTGCTAATCATCACGCTGAGCCTATCGGATCCGATCCATCAAATCTGGCTCTAACCGCAGGCTAGCAATCATATAACCACTCTCAACATCAGGCGAGGTCACATCCAAACTGAGGCTCGTAAACTGCTCCAACAACTCGTGTTCCCGTACCATCATATAAGAAACCAACCCGAGGTGCTTCCTGCTCAACGCATCAGCCACTACATTCACCTTACCCGGGTGGTATAGGATCTCATAATCGTAATCTTTCAGAAGCTCAAGCCACCTTCTCTGTCTCATATTTAATTCCTTCTATGAGAACAGATACTTGAGGCTTTTATGATCGGTAAATACCTGAAATTTCTCACCATATAGATAGTGGCGCCATATCTTCAATGCAAACACTACGGCTGCCAACTCTAAGTCGTGGGTCAGGTAGTTCTTCTCATGATCCTTCAACTACTTGGATCCATAAGTGATTACCTTCCTGTCCTGCATCAATACACAGCCCAGTCCTTGGTAAGAAGCATCTGTGTAAACAAAAAAACCTCCTGAGCTGGTAGGAATGGTGAGAATCGGAGCAGTGGTCAATCGACTCTTCAGCTCCTGAAAACTCTCATCACATCTGTCGTCCCACTCAAATGCAACACTCTTCCGAGTGAGATGTGTCAAGGGAGCAACCAACCTCGAAAACCCCTCCACAAATCGTCTATAATATCCAGCTAAACCCAGAAAGCTCCTGATCTCCATAACTGTCTGAGGCCTCTGTCACTGTACTACTGCCTCAATCTTGGATGGGTCTACTGACACACCATCCTTCGACACAATATATCCCAAAAAGGAGATCTGCTCAAGCCAAAAGTCACACTTACTGAGTTTAGCATACAACCGCTTCTCACGGAGGGTCTGCAATACAATCCTCAGGTGCTGCTCATGCTCCTCTCTGGACCTCGAATAAACCAGGATGTCATCGATGAAAACAATCACAAATCGATCTAAATAAAGCTGAAACACCTCATTCATCAATGACATAAAAGCTGCGGGAGCGTTCGTCAACCCGAATGGCATAACCATAAACTCAAAGTAACCATAACGGGTGCGAAAAGCTATCTTGGGTACATCTCTATCCCGAACTCTCAACTGATGGTACCCAGATCTCAGATCAATCTTAGAAAAGACCTGTGCTCCCCGTAGCTGATCCAGTAAATCATCAATCCTCGGAAGGGGGTACTTGTTCTTAATGGTAGCCTTGTTCAACAATCGGTAGTCAATACACAATCGAAGGCTCACATCCTTCTTCCTCAAAAACAGAACCGGTGCTCCCTACGGCGACACACTCGTTCTAATGAACCCCTTCTCTAATAATTCCTGCAACTGTTTCCTCAGCTCCTGCAACTCAACTGGAGCCATCCTGTACGATGGTCTAGATATTGACTCTGTATCAGGTGTCAAATCAATAATGAACTCTATCTCTCGCACTGGTGGTAACCCTGGTAACTCATCCAGAAAGACATCTGGAAATTCTGTCACCACTGGAACGTTTTTTTCAATTCCGAACGTGCCTTATCTATGTCAACCACATATGCAATGAACCCTTCAAAATACCATTTCCACCATTAGTAACATAATTCATCATATAAGTATCCATTATTAATAAATAAATTTACCTCGCAAATATGATGAATTACAACTATACTTCTCCAAATGCAATAATTATGTCTTTTATTTCTTTTCAGCAAAACTTACAGTAAGACTATCTGTCCCTGAAAACATTACTATCTTAGCATAACAATCTAAAATAGCATGATTTGCAGTCAACCAATCCATTCCTAAAATTACATCAAAATCCCTCATATTCAGTAAGACAAGGTCGACTGACATGTCCTTTCCCCTTATTTTCAACCTACAATCTCTATATACATACTCAGTCAACTGACTGTCATTCATAGGTGTAGAGATTAACAACATTCTATCTAACAATGTAGGCTGTACATACTTCAACAACTTATGTGTAAATGAAGGCGATATGAAGGAATGTGTAGAACTAGAATCAAATAACACAAATGCTTTTAAATAAAAAAATTAGGATAGTACCTTTAATCACATCCCCTGAAGCATCTGTGGTGTCCTGATCCAATGCATGCACTCGCCCTCTGCCCATAACCTGCTTCCCTTTCTCCTCAGCAGTGGCTTTTCTCCTAGGAGCAGGAGTCTCAACAGGGGCTCTCTCTGGCTCTTTACCCTTCTATGGGGCAGTCGTAATCATCTCAGAACAGTTTCTTATGACATGCCCCGACTTCCCACAATGAAAACATACCCCAGTAGTCGTCGGACAAGGCCTGGTACCATGAAATCTACCACATCTCCTACACTGCTCGGTAGTCGACTGTGTCCCTTCAATAACTATACCCCTCGGTGATGGTAAAGCCAGATATAAAGGAGGCTTACCCGTCCTCTCCTGTATCTCCTAAATCCGAGGTCTTTTATTAGCAAACCTCTGACCTCCTCTCCTGATCACCCTATCCCCTCCGGATCTCTTTCGGTCTCTATCTCTAGCTCTGCTGACCTTCCCAAACTCTGAGGCACTCTGCTTAAAATCTTGCTCACACAACTGAGCTCTGTGCACTGCCTCCTCATAAGTAGAGACGTCAAACAGAGCTAATTTAGATCTGATGGCAGGTCTTGATCCATCTATGAACTTCTTAACCTTTCGACTCTCACTGCTCAATGTACCCGGGTCTTACCTCCCCAAGGATATGAACCTCGACTCATACTCATCAATGGAGCAGTTCCCCTGAACCAAACTCATAAACTCCATCCGTAATCTCCGCTGTGTAGTGGCCGAAATATATTGCCTTCTAAAGGCCTCTAAAAGTATCTCCCAAGTAATCACTAAGTGTCGGGCTCTCAGGATAGACACAGTAGACCTCCACCAATGCTCTGTCTCACCCTTCAGTATAAATACGACAAAGGCAACCCTCTCAGTCGATGTACATCTAAAGAACCTATACAATTTCTCCATCTAATATATCCAATCCTTTGCAATAATCGGGGTCCTTCACTCCTCTGAAAATTGGAGGTCTAAATTTTTGGAATTACCGTAATCTGTCTGGCTCACAGTCATAGCCCAAATCACTACCGCTCGGCTGTGGAGTGACAGGAGAAGCTGTATCTTGAACTGGTGGTGGTGTAACAATCTCTGTAGTTTGTCTAGTAGCAGTAGGCTATCCAACTGGGCCTCGTCTATCACCAGCCCCTAACGTCTGTGCAACTATCTCAACAAGACTTTCTATACTCCGCTCAATCCTAGCGAAGCGGCCTCAGTATCCTCTGGTCTCTCAATAGGGTCCTACGGAGCCTGATTAGTCTGTGGCTTTGCACGACTCTCGGGCCTACATCTACGGCCTCTAGCACGTGAACTTGCCCCTCTACCAAGGCGAGTGACAGGCATAATGCCTAAGTTTCCTGCATCCATGACCATTTTTTAGTCTAGTCCCATATTGGTATACACAGTTATATCTAAACTAAGCACAGTACTATGGGGATTTAATTTCTTAACTATTACTACTGACTCATATCCGGCAAACTCTAGCTCTGATACCACCTTTTGTCACGACCCGTTCTAACAAAATCACTACAAATTTGTTGCTTTTTCTATACTTCTCACATCCTCGTGATAAATTTCATTTTTAACAAGTTGGGCTATGAGTCAATAAGAATCTCAACTCTTATCCCATTTAACCATATCATTCTTACTATGGTAATCATGTTAGAATTTCAGACAGTGTAATAATAAGTACATATATTATACAACTGTATGTACATATGTTTTCATATATTTACAATCTCCCATAATTATATTCGTTACAAAACTGTGCTATTATTTGTTTAGATACTAAACTATATGATGTGTATACCTGATTCACAATGGGAGCAGCGGACAACCAGGGATGCAGTCTCTACTCGCTCTTGACTATTGTAGATGCTCTGTGGAGGGTGAAAAATGAAAGGGTGAGCGAAATTTGCTCAGTAAGGCAATAATGTAAGTAGGTAGATAACTATACTATCTACGTGCTGATAATGTCATGATATAAAATCGTTTATATTTGGAGTATGAGGTATGACTAAAACAATGTCACATGTATGTATATATGATATAAGAGAAATCATGAAATCGACATATAAAACAAACATGGAAAAATAATCATGTATGACATCTCATGCTCGTCACATTAAAACTTATTTATTTCATCATAAAACAACCACGTTAAAACTTATTTGTTTCATCATAAAACAACCACATCAAGGCTAAACCCATCCCTCGGGAATACCTTGATTTATTAAATCGCTTCTCTTTTAAAAAACATAAATCGAGACATTACCCCTCCTTCGGGTCTGTCCTGGTCTATTCAGACCGTATGATGTCATGTGAGGCATGTAGGTTACTGTATGAAAATCGAGGACTATGGCCATATTTTATCCCTGTGATCCCAAGCTACACGGATCCCGGTGTGCGAGGCATCACAACTGTAACGGGAGGTGGGGTCAATTCCTACCCGCTAGAATATCAAGTAACATCATCGAGTCATCATGACTGCACGGTACAACGTACTTCGTGTGACATACATGGTACAACGTACTCTGTGGACCTATATCATAGTCTAGGGTGCCTGCCGTAGGTCTTATCCACCCCAATACTATGTCGATAACCAACCCATATCTCAAAGTATACGTCTGCCGTAGGTCTTATCCACCCCAATACTATGTCGATAACCAACCCATATCTCAAAGTATACGTACGAGCATATCAACTCTCTGCGACACACAGTCTACTGGAGGCTTCTGCACGACTATATGCATGTCAACTCACGTCTAGTGCGAGCGAAGCTCCAGCACGACGCTATGTATATCATGATATTTAAAATCTCGTGCGAGCGAAGCTCCAGCACGGTTTTGTCCATACACAAATTTCTCGTACGAGCAATGCTCCAGTATGGCTTTTTATGAGTAATAAATCAGTAAAATTTAGTACGAGTAAGACTCTAGCACTCTTTTTACTCGTATAAATATGATAGGTGGCTCAATCTTGATAAAACATCTTTTAAAATCGTGACTGGTACAAACTGGTAACCTTTCATATAATTCATGAAATCAATAGTCAACCTATGTGCATATTTGCTTAAATCAAAGCAATACATTTATATAAAACATTAAAAACATAAAATCATGCAATTTATCTGCCTTACTACAATTTTTGTAAATTTTACTCTCAGGGGCAATATCGTCTTTTTCTTTATTCACCCATGCCCCGATTTTTGCAAAAATTATGATTTCGTTTCTAGATACTTTAAGAAATTCTAGACCCTGTAAATCCCCTCAAAAATACGTATAGAAATCTCTATACGCCTACAAAATTCCCTTACCTGGAATCATGCACAAACTTATCTCGTCTCGATAATGTCCGATCTCTCAGTCCAACTGCGCGTCAACCAAGTCTACGAAACTGCATATAACCACATATTTTGGGTCAATTCACTTATTTTTATCAGTATGTCACATTCATTGATCAAACCAAAGTATTGGGCCCGTTTTACTTTATTGGGTCTAATTGTCCTTTAATGGGCCTCGACCCATTTCAGTCCGTTTATACTTATTAAATCCCTTCTTCAGGTTTATTGGGCTCATTCAGCTTACCAATAATCATCGAGCTTCGTTCCAAACTCATTGGATAGCCCGTATACTATTTATGGTAATTACGTTGCAATTCCGATTAATATTCCTTTTTATACAGAATTAATCCGTAAATTTTGCAAAATAATCGAAACTTTATATTAAAGGACTCATATTATCGTAATTAAAATATACTTACCTAATATGATGTGGGGTACGAAAATCGGAGCTCAATCAGCTCTCGTTCGGGCTTAATCGAAATAGGTAAATTCGGGTTATTTTCCATTAAATATAATATTAATTAAATTTTTAGAATTTACCCGTAGGTCAATTTCGACTCTCGGTCAACTTATCCGAATCTCGAGTCGTCCCCGGTAATTTTTCTCTCTTTTTTTCCTTTTTTCTCCCTTTTTTTTTTCTTTTCCTTTCCTTCCCTTTTTCCTTCCTTTTCCTTTCCTTCCCTTTTTCCTTCCTTTCCCTTCCCTTTCCTTCCTTTTCCCTCCAACCAAACGGTGTCGTTTTACTGCTCTTTGTCGTCGCCGACGTTTCTGACAGTTTCGCCGGTCGATACCGGTCTCAAAAGAACCGGCTCCTCCCACTGAACTCGTCGGTGGCCTCCGTTCAAGCCCAACCGTCGTAGATCGCTGGGAAATAGGTCGTTTCTCCCACGATTTTCCTTTGCTCCGATCGACGGTTTTCGACCTCCAGTCGGCGCGTCTCCGGTGTCAACACGATCGCCGGCCTCTCCTCTTCCTCCTTAGCTCTTCGTCGGAGGTCGTCAGTCGTCGGTGGTCTCGGGTTCCTCGCTGGTCGTTTTGGTATTCTGTTTCGAGTTCTCTCGATTTCAGATTTCCTTCTTTTTATTATTATTATTATTATTATTATTATTATTATTAATATTTATAAATTATTTTATTATTAAAATAATCATTAAAATATTCAAATATATTCTAAAATATCTACAAAAATTAATTTTTTATTCCAAATAAATTTATTTAACTTATTTAATATATTTTTAACCCTTTTTTCGGTATAATTTCTCTGTATTTTCGGGATATTGTCCCGAGTAACTTCTCGGTATTTCTAAAAATTTCGGATCTTGATCAATTGGACTCGAAATTGTATATTTTCCTCATTATTGATCAAGATATCCTAAATCCTTATTTTTAATTAAAATTCTCTTATCGAATTTATACCGAATTTTGATCTTTTGACCGTTTTACCCCTACACTTGTCTCAGAGCCAATTTAACCCTACTTTCCTTCATACATCCACTATCTTTTCTTATTTTAAATTCGTATTTTTCGTCAACTTAATTTTGATCCCTTTCGTTTGACCTATGGTCATCTCGGCCCGTATTTGGCTACTGCATACATTCACCGATATTTCGTTTTATTCTATTTGCAAATCTAATTCAGTCAAAGTTCTTCTTATGATTCAATTAATATGTGAAAATGTACATCACATGAATCATAAGGAAATACATCAACAAGTTATAAAAAATGGGTCTTACATATCCTCTTCTCTGGTTGAAGCTAAAGCAATCAACTTAGCCTCCATTGTATATTTTGCAATTATTTGTTGTTTACTAGATTTTCAGTTAGCATCACTAAAACATTCAAGAAGAACAAGTTCATATATATATATATATATATATATATATATATATATATATATAACATAATGCATAATTTTTAATACCACAAAAATATTGCATCACAAATCTAAAGTATGTCGATGTTCTATATTAGGCTTGCTAATAAATCTACTTAAAACACCTACTGCATGTGCGATATCAGGCCTAGCACAATCACAAGCATAACTCAAATTACCAATTATTTTTGTGTAATCTTCTTGATTAACAATATATTTATCTTCAATAGTAGGAAATAAACATACATGAGATGGAAATGTAGTCACATGCTTGCAATAAACATAATTAAGTTTCTTTGATATTTTATCTACGTAATGAGACGGGTCAAGTAAAATACAATCAATACTCTTAGTAATTTTCATGCAAAGTATAACATTAGCTTTGCCATGATCATTCATTTCAAAATATTTCCTGAGCACATATTTAGCAAAATTAATGTATTCCAGATTATTTTCAAAAATTCAAAGATCATCCGCATGTAAACGTAAAATCACATGAAAATTATTGAAACATTTACCCTTGATTTGAAACCATTATCTTTCATACACATATCAAATTTTCCATGCTATTATTTGGGAGCTTGTTTAAGACCATATATGTCACGCCCTGGAAACGCGAAAAAAATGGGGCTAATTTAAACTTTTTATCCATTAACTATGTTATTTTTCTGTCCATGTCTAGATTTAAAACCTCTTTTATTTTAAAAATTTCGACAGCATAACGGCTGCGTTATGACTTAACCCAACCTGCAGAGTTTGAAACGCAGTTTATATTATTCAACCCACATCCTCAATACTTTTCATTCATTTCTTAGAATCATATAACAACTAAATATATTCATTCATTTAAATTGCGTAACTAAGACTCTGTATATAATCATTTACATCTATTACATCCCAAAAGTTATATACAATAGTGTCCATGCATTACATCATGTCTGGAATATGAGTAAAGCTGTACCTCAAGGTTACGAAAGTATCCGTGAAAGTTCGGACTACCTTGTCAACGACCACAGTCTCGTAGGTGCAGTAGACTCGCTATAGGAAATTTGGAAGATGGAAAAGAAGGGGCGTGAGCTTTTCAGGCTCAGTAAGAGATACATTTAAAGTAATCTTAGTACTTAAAACCAGTAAAATACATGATTTCACAACTCAGCATAAACATGTACGAAAGTAGAGATGCTTACATTTAGAGAAGCAGCAACATCATGCTTTAAAATAATTAGTTTACACATCATGCATCCTTTTCGTAAAACGTATCATGCTATAAATATATCATTAGTGTAAACAGTCATAAAGCATCTCGTTTTCATAAATATCTCATGCTGAAAAACATGTTTCATAGTGTAAACATACATAAGATCATCTCAAAATCTCAAATCAAATATATCATATCCCATCATCACTTTAAAAAGTGAAATCATGTTTTCACAAGTCATTTATTCAAAACATAAACATAGCTACCATTAAATATCATTATATAACATAGTGCTAAAATCGATAGCAACAAAACAGGTAGCATAGATGTGTGAAAATATAAAACATCATATCATTATCGTGTAGGGTCAGGCATTCGTTTCATATACTAGTCCCGAAGGACATCATACATCTGGTCCCTTAGGACAAAATCATGGGTACTCATGGCCATAGTACAGGGAGCCGTAGGACTGGATCAGGGTCGTACTCTGCCCTATCTCTCGTGCACCACTAAATGGGGATTATACGCACGAACTCACGTGCATCACCAAGTGTGGTCTATATGCACATTTCTCATATCAAGTCAGAGCCTGCCTGTCCCCTGGCCGTCGACTAGGTAGATCCTCGATCGTCTCCATACGCTATCCCATGTATGCGAGATCGACCCCAGATCTTCTGACTATTGTCAAATCATGCCTTTTTACCCCATAAAATCATTTTGGGCCTCTCACCCATTTTATCAAATCATTTCGGGTCTCTTACCCGTTTTATCAAATCATTTCTTGTGGAAAACCATAGTTTCAAATCATTTCTTGGGATTTTAACCCATGTAATCATAAAAACCATAGTTTAAAAGCTATTTCGAGACTTTAACCCGTGTCATGAAAATATTGCTCTCGTAAAGCATTCTCGAGGCTCTTCCCCGTCATTGCATGATATCAAATCATGTTTTCTTCTTCATATTGAAAAATCACCTTTTCATAAACATGTAAAGTAAAATGTATCTCATGCAAGTGGAAAACATGTGGAAAAACTCGAGGAACGATTTAGTTTCGGTTTCTAAGGCATTGTAACCTATTTCATAAAATCTCATTCAATTAACATATATAAAGTCATTGGTAAGGATTGTGGAGCACTAATGCTACCCTAAATTATATCCCTTACCTCTTAACGTCGGAGGTAGTGCACGTTCCTCGTTTTTTGAGCTCGCCTCGAAATGCGCGTCGATAACCCGAGTTGTCACATACCAAGTTATCTCATCACATATAGCTCAAATTCATGTTAATATATTCAATATGTGATTACATCTAAAATGTTGACCAAAAGTTGACTTTCTAACTATCTAGCTCGGTTTGCTCGGTTTTATCGGTTTAAACCTCGATTTAAGCTTACTTAACATATTTGACACCTTTAAATTCATTTTCAATACCTCTATATGGTGTCTTACATTCCAGCAACTCATTCCACTTCATACAAGACCTTAAAGTATCGATTCTTGCATTATTTCGATAATTCACCTAGTTAAACACTAAACCGAACTTTTACAGTATAATTTTAACTGTAAATTCATTTTAATTACATCAATCTTCATCATTCCAGCAGCTAAATCATGCTGGCAGCAATTTAATTCAATCATATAATTCAATTCATCAACTTTCTTTCAACAAGAATTCATCAAAATTCACAAATTAACAACTTATCACATCATCATCACCATACCTCAACTTCTTCACTCCTTTGACCAAGTTTGACTTCGGTTTTAGGTCTCTAAATTGTCACTTAGCTGTAATAAAACATGTATATAGCTTATAAGTGTTTAGAATCATCCAAGAACCTCATCAAATTCATCCAAAAATTGAATTTTTGCTTACCTCGGAACAGGGCAGTTTTCTATCCTGTTCGTATCTCTAACGTTTCAGGGGGTAAATGACTTTATTTAGGTCTTAATTTTTTATATGTGGTAGAGGGGAGGACGATTAAGATTTCATATGAAGGGACCATTGCCTGAAAATGGCCGGAAGGTGGCCGGAAAATTCACGCCAGTCAGAAACAGGGGTAACGTCTGCGGCAGAATGGGTGAGGGATAACTCTCGGGTTTTGCAACAGTTCGGGATGGTTCTTCCTTTTCATGAAGCTTATCCAGTTTAATTTCAATCTGAAAAATATCAGAGGCAAATAAAATCGGGAAGGTCATCAAATGGGCTTGTTTTCATTGGCTGACAGTTTACTGGGTCCAGGGGAAATGACTGTTCTGTTTTATAAAATTTACCGAAATTAATCCTGATCAGATTTTTTCAAAATTCCACTTCTATATTGTTATAATATGTCTATAGTATGTCCCATAAAAATTTTGGGGTCACTTGTTTAAGAAAAATTTCACGAACGAGCTCATTTTGCGCGATTTGGCCAATACCGAGCAAAATGGAAATAAGCTTTCGGTTAGCTTTAAAAATTTATTTGAACCCTAAATCTCCATATTTCTTCATGATTTTTATTTCCCTTGTCAATTTCACCTTATAATAATTTTCTATGGCCTCAGAATAATTTTCACGAATTTTTAGAATTTTATACGCATTTATTTCCCTTATTAGGTCCGTTTTCTCGATTTAATTTAAAACCCGAGTTTAACTAACTTTTGCATTTCCAATCACTTAGTTTTCCCTTATACATATCATTCCATCCATGAACATGAAATTTTAAAGAAATTCTCGGGTCTAGGACCTTACCTCGATTTGCGTGCCATTGGGTCCCACGCTACAACCGAGTGCTTTAATCGTCTACGGGCCTATAAAACATTACATTGAGCTATAATTTACTTCTCATAAGCATCATAGTATGGAAAAATATCGGGTTTCACAATATAAGATTTAATTAACTTACATTCCTTATTTTCACTACAAGAAAAATAAAATTTTGTTGTAAAAAATGGGAATCAACGACGGATTTATTTTTATAATTAGTGACAAAATTATCGACGAAATTCTGTCACAAAATTGCAACGGAGTGTTTTCCATCACAAATTTTGTCGTTAATTATGATGCATAGACACTCATCATATGGCACATTAATTAGCGATAGAATCACGGATGGAAAATCTGTTGTTGATTCCGAAATATCAAAAAATAACTTAAAAGGAATCGGGGTGGAAAATTTCATCACTGATTCTGTCTCTAATAACCATTAGAACGGGGTCGAGTGTTCGTATTAGATCAGGAAGCTGTTGATGCTTCCACTTCAATCCTTAATGATAAGCATCTAATCACTGATCTGGAGTCTTTTTTTGGATTGATCAGGACTCCACACATTCATATGCATTCACAATGTTTGCCAGGTTTTTGCATCTAGAGCCTGAGTCTGTAATATGCCTTTTGTATGTTAGTACTCCTTTAAGAAAATTTTAAAAGTCTACTTTATTTTATAAGTTTATGTATAAACTATAGACTTTTGAATATGACTACAGTAAAGAACAAGTGCCCTCACCTATTTTTAAAGTACTTTGATTAATTTAGAGTACCAAATTCCTAAAGATGGGGAGGATGTGATAGCCTAAAATTTCTTGGAATGTTATATGAGTTATTTCATGCTTAAGGTATAATCAATATTGGAATAAGGATATTTTGAATGTTCATGTAAAAGTATAAGTACACAGATGCATAAGTGTATAGACGTATAAGTATGCAGACTTTTTGGAAGCATCTCTTATCATGGATATTGCCTAAATAAGCAGATTAACACCAGGTAAGATAATCTAGTTTAAGTAGCTAAAAATTTCAATGCACTGGAATAAGTGCCAACAAATCCAATAATAAGGGTTTAGTCCATAAGGTGATGAATCAAGATGGCCAAATGGATAATGAGGTTTGACTTTTGGATTCCAATTAGGACCAATCAAAACCTAAAGCTCAAATGTTAAACGTTCTCAAGATTGACCAAATCAACCCCGAATTGACTAGTCAAACACCAAATGGACTAAAATATGTAAAACCTTCCATTTTCCCTAATATGGCCAGTCACATCCATGCATATAAGATAAAAATGTTGTCTTCCACATATGCATGTATGAATGAAATTGGAAGATTAAATATGAGCCAAGTAAATTTAGCTAATATTATGGCCATAGGAAAATTAAGAAATTAAATAAAGAAATGGATTAGTGGATTAATATGCGAAAATATCACCTAATCATAAAATGATAAAACATGTAGTCTTCCACTAATGTGCATGTAAGGCTAATCCCAAGCCAAGCAATCCCATGCATTTTCCTAATCATATGAAAATAAGAATTTAAATAATTAATAGAATAAATAATTTAACACTTCTTGGATAACCTTGACTAGTCAAACCCTTAACCATTAAGTAAAGGGGTTAAGGGGCTAAAAGGACTAAGGAAAATAGAAGAGAGTGGTCAGCTAAACTCAGCAAAAATAAAAAAGAAAAATGGGGAGAAAACCGTGAAGAAGAGAAAGCAAAAAAAGAAAGAAAGAAAGAAAGGAAAAAAAAAAAGAAAGAAAGGAAAGGAAAGGAAAGAAAAAAAGAAAAGAAAGTGTGAAATTCTACTAAATAATCTGATTTTCGTGCTCTAGAAAGTTAGAGAGTGCACTTACTAGCATGATTTGAGTGAGTTTTTGCAATAAGCAAAACTTGGTTTAGTTAAAGGGGAGGTTCAGCCAAGACAAGAATAGTAGGGTAAGAGTTGTTCCTTTATTTTGATCTATATAGATGTGGTGCATAGGAGTGTACTATGCTATATTAAGGTGTTGTTTGTAGAAAATCCACTAGGAAGGGAAGTTGTAAATTTCTATCTTAAGTTTGAATTAAGGGTAAGTAAAGGCTATATGGTGATTTATGGTTAAAATCATATATATAATTGGTGATCTAAAAGTGGTATGTTTAAATTGTAGAAAAGAATAAGGAAACCTTAAGAAGAACCCACAGCAAAGAGGGGACTTAGGGTAATGCTTGTTTGATTTGTTTAATTTAAATGTTATCATGTATATAAATATGTTCTATGATGCTTAATGAGTTGGAATTGTAGGGAAGTGTTAAGGTGGTGACTTAGTGCAATTTGACCAAGGTATTACCTGTGGCTTAGTGTTTAGCCTTGGTACATTGGTAAGTGATATATATACACGTTTTTTAGTATCATGTTCAGGATAACAAGTGGCATAGTAAACCTTGTAATGGTGCATTTGACCATGATGATGATAAGGTGTAAACATGATGTCTCGGGGACTATATACATATGAAGATTTATGTGAGTGTTGATTTGCTGATATAGATTGAAGGTAAGGCTGTTAAGCTAATGCATTGTGCAGGTGATCATGGAATTATGATTATATAAGTAATGTTAATCTATTGCCTAATGAGGGCGTAGTAGCCAATGTGATGTATGTGGTATAATCTTGGTGTATTGATGTTATTAAGATTATAATGACATATGTGATATCGAAGGATGCTTGATGATTAAACCTATACTCTGTTAATGGAGGATTAGAAACTTGAGACCATGATAGGCTATCACAACCCCAAGGCCATGATAGATAACTTTTGTGACGCCCCGGAAGCGCGAAAAATATGGCTAATTTAAAACTTTTTACTCATCAGTTCACAATTAAGGGTGCATTCATGTGCAGTGTCATACATCATCATAATTATCATGCCTCAGGATCTCATCATAATATAGTATATATTGTATTATATACATTACTCAATTTCAAGTTAATTAATCCTAATACATCCCGTACATCACTGTACAATAAGTGTCTGTAAATATAACTCTAGTCTGGGTACATGAATAGTAAATATCTACCTCAGTACACAAAATACGGCCTGGAGCTCAAGTCCTCCACTAGCCTCTAACCCGTACGTCGCAGGGAACTCACTTCACTTGAAGCGATCTGGGGGGAAGAGAAAACAAGGTGAGCTTCCAAATCGCTCAGTAAAGGGGGTAAAGGAACTCAGTTATATAAACCATATCACACATCACAAATATGTATTTGTTTAAGAAGCTCATTTGAAATCGTAGCATGAAAGTTCTCAAAACATCATCATCTCATAACTCATAAATCATGTGAAAACATGAAGATAAAAAGGCTCAATATCGAGCACTCACAAGCATGTGTAAATATATGCGATAATGGCTGTTCTCAAAATACGTGATAAAAATCACCTCGGTAAATAGCACGTGACAAGGTCACAAAACACAACTCATGTGTAAAACGAGACTAGGCAATAAAACTCAATTAAAACTCGTCATGGCACATCAAATATGTAATCTCCTCTGGGTGCGCATCCCAGGCATCCTCGTATAGAGGGAACGTCGACAATATGGTCGTATGTATGGTATATTGGACTTATATATTACCAGAACAAGGCCCGGCCTTACATGCTACCAGAGCAATGCCTCGCCTCATGCACACTATCACGTGGTCCCTGGGTCGGTTCCTAGGCGGCCCACTCTCTCGGTCTTACATGCTACCAAAGCAAGGCCACCCAGCGTTACCAGAACGGGGGTCATTTCACGTTACCAAAACGGAGGCATCTCTCGTTACCAAAACGGAGGAATATCGGACTTACATGCTACCAGAGCAAGGCCTCCCAACGCTACCAAAGCGGAGGAATAATCAGACTTACATGTTACCAGAACAAGGCCTGTGGTCCCTAGGTCGGTTCCCAGGCGTCCCACTATATCGGTCTTACATGCTACCAGAGCAAGGCCCGATGTGTATTCAACATGACACGCCTAAGTCTCAATCATTAGCCATTATCTTATAAAACGTTATGCCTTCACGTAGAACTCATAATGGTTTTCTCTCGTAAAACTCATTTAAAACATTTGTGTACTCAACACAAAACATGTTAAAACCGAGTTCCAACCGGCAAAACATGCACACATTTTCTCAAATCTCAATATCGCCTTAACGTAGAGCCCAATTTACTTTTCACGCAAACTCAAAGGTTTATAAAGCAATTTCACACTCAGCTTATAAACTCATAAAATAATGGGCTCCAACCGGCTATAAAAACCGTGTGCAATTGTATCACAACACAACACCAAACATGCTTGTATTCTCAAATCATGGTTCATGCTACAACAATTCATCAAAACACATACACAAATGGTTTAGTTTTCCCTTACCTATTTGCACCTCGTATAGTGCAATCGTTTCCCCCGTATCACGGACTAGCCTCGCATTCCACTCTGGAATTCCCGAGCTGTCCAAACGATGTTAAAACATCAATACTCATTATCACATCAACCTCAGTTCTCAAAATCGAGCATAATTGCTCACAACACCTCAAATTTCTCAATTCTCATAACTCCATCACAAACCACAATCTCGCTCACAACACCTCAACATTCTATATTTCCTATGCCACAATATCTATGCTAATACACCACATTGTCTAAATCTCCATTTATAGCTCAAAAATTCCTAAATTTACCAAAGTTGCTAAATATCATCATCACTCCAACTACATTGTAATTTCATCAATCCCTAATCATTTTTCAGCTATTTCAACACAATGCCAACAACTATCATCACCAAAATCATCTCAAATATAAGGATCGAAGTTTAGAAATTACCCAAAACTTGTGGAGAGCTTATCTCTTGCCTCGATTCGATTCGTCTTTCGATTTCCAAGTATGTTGTTCTCCCTTGGGTGAGGAATAACTTTCCTTCTTGCCACAACTTCTGATTTGGACAGAAATGAGTGCTTTAGATGAGTGAGAAAGCTAGGGCTCGGTGAAAATGGGGGTTGAAAGAGAGAGAAAGTGAAATTGCAGGAGAAAGCAAGGATTCCTTATATAGACTGAGGGTAGGAGATCGATCTGGCTCTTGATGAGATCGATCTGCATTTGAATTTGGGGACGATTTGGGGCAATTTATGCCTAGGAGATCGATCTGTCGAGGGGTGAGATCGATCTCTTTATGGCTTTATGAGATTGATCTGCGCCTTGGGGAGATCGATCTTCTCCCAAACAGAAACATTTGGAGATCGATCTCTTCCTCATGAGATTGATCTTCTCTCAAATAGAATCATAAGGAGATCGATCCTCTTCCATTGGAGATCGATCTGCTCCTTAAATTCCTCCTTCCTTGTCATTTTTAACTCACCAGATCGATCTCTCATTCTCCCAGATCGATCTGTCCTTATAACTTCATACTTATTTTAAACACTTAACATATAAATCTCCAATTATCATTCCCCAATTCACTTAGCTCAATAAATTATACTTCAAGTTCATATTACATAATTAAAACATGTTTGAAATCCTCAGATCTCACAACTTTATCTTAGTGGATGCCCAAAAATGTGGGTTAATTTTTCACTTTTTCATTATGTTTATCTAAGTGGCGTGTAGTGTAAGTGTATAGTAATTAACTACCTACCCTATTCTGAACTCTTTGCTCAAAAGCCTAGTCTGTATCTGTATAGGACTTTTACCATTCACTAGATCTTAAAGTTTCCCGCAATCATCAAATTCACTTTATCCTACTTATCTAAATTCTTCATGGCATACAATCGTAACCTCATTCCTAGGGAAATGTGTCTAATTCCATATCGAAAGCATCAAAATGAGGTAATAACCATTCATTAATCTGGTTTACATCCCATCCTATAGTACTGTAACAAAAATAGCTAAAAATTAACATTACAGGTAAAAATAATATTACTGTATCTAAACAATCCAAAATAATTTTCTCGGAGAGTTGAAACGATATTTCAGGCCTTTGCTATTTTGGGTAGATCTGAGATACTCCCCTAACTCAGTGCTTAATCTGTAGAAGGATTAAATAGAGTTTACTGAGCGAGGGCTTATTAAGTCATTTATAGAATTGTAGAATTAGGCATATACTATTCTAATGCAATACATGAAGTCTACAAGTATGAGATTTCATATCGTAATTCCAATAATAAACTCATATGCACTAACTCGAGATCATGTCTTAAAGGACTCTAGGTTAGCTAAGGTCTTAGGGTAGTGAGGAAAGGTACTTTGAAACCATTATGTATCACTTATCCAATATCAATTCACAATATCTATCGCATATTCCAATATTAATCTATAATTTCCATCACAAATCTCAATGTCAATCCATATTATTCATCACATATCCTAATATTAATCCAATGCAGCATACATAATGGTTTTAAACTCTTTGCATTGAGTACAACACATATTGAATAAGTAAAAGTATGATAGTTATTAAAATCTCATCATATTAAGATCCATATACTAAAAACAGTATGAAAATAACTCATAAATCATCAATGCTATCAAAAGTTATCAAAATTAATCACCAAGGCTAAGACTCTGCTCAAGCTCAAGGTCCACTATGCATAAAACATCTGTAAATCATAATTTTAAAATCAAGACATAATTATTAATCATGTCATGTCTTAAATCAAATATCCAAAATAAACTTTAGCAAGGTTCACATGTCCATACTATTACATCATAGCAAAATATGCAAAGTGCATTAACAAATCATGTGAGATCTTTGAATTCAATGATCGATAAACGTTTCACTGCTCAATAAAATAATTTTCGATTAACTACTATGCTAACTAATGTCCAAAGCTTATTACCCGACTCAGAATTCACTGCTGAATAAAGCACTACTCTGACTAATGTCCAACGCTTATTGCTTGACTCAAAGTTCACTGTTTGATAAAATACTATTTCAAATAAATCAATAGTAAGCTTGAGATTGGACACTTTTAATTAATTCCTTTCTTGGTCAAATAAGGCATAACCTTTTCCATTTCTTTTTAAGCCATATTGGCTAGAAAAGTGAAGAGAAAATAGCTTCATACCAACCCTAAAATCGTGACACACCTTAAGAGAGAGAAAAGAGAAATTTCCATTTTCTCACTAAATTGCTTGAATTTCTTCAAGATTTATATAAGGAAACACTAAACTCATACTCTTTTACCTTCTGAAGGAAATATTTTACAAAGATTGAAGAGAAAAAGCTTAGGTATTAGAAAGAGAAAGTGTCACCCATGTTGGAAGAGTAAAAAATGTTGTTGGATTTCTTGAAATTTTAAGTTTTGATTTGTTAGATTTGATACTTAAAAGAAGTTGTTTAGTGCTTGTAGTGGATAAATTAGTGAGATTCTCTCTCCTAGGGTTTCAGCTCTTTCATTTGTTTAAGGAAATTATGTTATTTCATGAAATTTATATGGGTCTGTGGTTGATTGTAGTGTTTTGATGTGAATAGTGATTTGTAGTTTGCGAAAAGTGATGAAAGTGTTGATGTGTGTAGCGGTTCGATTTGTTTATGCTAAAAAATGGTTATTGTATGTGGAATATGATATGTTTATGATGATATGATGATAAAATGTTTATGAATTTGTCCATAAATTGAGAAATTTCAAAATCGCCTAACGTTTGGAAATTGTGAATTTATCTCGAATATTTAGTAAAGTAATATTTAATTATTCGTGGATACTAAGAGGACCTACATTGATAGTGGGGGTCTTTGTGAAACCCAAATATTTCTCACTTTATTTCTTATTTGGTAAACTAAGAAGTAATTGAGAACTCAAAATAATATTATGCAGGCCTGAAACCACCAAAACACTAGGGTTAGTGGCGTGGGGCCCACTGGCACTTAAATCGAGGTAAGGCTATAAGCCCGAGAATTTCTTAAGAATTACATGTTTGAGTATGAATTGATGTTTAGAAATGAAAACTAAGGAATTGAAAGTGAAAAAGTTAGTAAGGTTCGGGTTTTGCACTAAATCGAGCAAATGGGCTCGAAAAAGAGAATTAATCCGGAATAAATTCTAAAAATTCTTGAAAATTATTCTGAGGGCATAGAAAATTAATATAAGATTAAATTTACTTGAGAAATCAAAATCAAGTGGAAATATGGAGGTTTCGGGGATCGAATTAATTTTGAAGGTAAATTGAAAACTTTAAGTTATTTTGCTCGGTATTGACCAAATCGCGCAAAATGGGTTCAATCGGGTAATTTTTCTTAAACAAGTGACCCTAAAATTCTTATGAAACATACTAGAGACATAGTATAACACTTGAGAAGTGGAAATTTGGAGAAAATTGGACTAGAATAATTTTTCTTGAATTCTTCTAGAAGAGGACAGAAATCTGTCCCCTTCAGCCTGCCGACCCAGCCAACATGTTTGTCAAATTTGAAGACCTTATGGTATTCAATTAGAGCCAAGTTTTTCAAGTCTGAAATTATACTTAAGTATCTTTCAGTGGGCATAAAAATCAACCCCAAAGGACTTCTAGGCCGAGAGATATCCCCCTCCCTTTCTTCCCGTAGGCGTCCTCTGTTTGTCCTCGGTGTGTGATTTTTTCGGACACCTTCCGGTAAGATTCAGGTGTCGACCAAGAAGGATAAAATATTCCTCATCCAGCCCTAGATAACATTTAAAAATTCAGCCACAAATAAGTTCATTTACTAGGTGAAAAAGGCAAAACAAAAACAGTCGACGGATCTGCCCTGTTTTTGGTAAGTGAAGAACTTGGAATTTTTGGATCCTTTGGCTGAGTTTTCTTGTAGTTTTTGATGATTCTAAGCTCTATACATGTTAAATAACAGTTTAGGATCAATTTGAAGAATCAAAAACGTGGTCAACCTTGGTCAAAATTGAGGTAAAGTTGATGGATGATGATGAAGTTCATATATGTTGTTATTTGGTGTTGTTGAAAGATTTTTAGTTAAGTGGACTTGGATGATTTAACTTCTAAGAATGATTTGAGATCTGGACAGCAAGGTGTTGATGTGTTTATGTAAAAAATTTGATGGATCAAAGGTTATTAATGGTTAAATTTATACCGAGAAAGCCCGATTTATATTTTGACTCATTGTAAAACCGAAAAACGAAAGAATTGAAAATTTTACAAAATGACTAGCTTGATTTATGAACTTGAATGAGTCATAAGGTTAATGAAGTAATGAAATGAGAAATTAGAATAACGAAATTTTCCAAAAACGGCACTAAATCAGTAAAACTTAGAAAATCGAAAAAGTTGATCGAAAAGTCAAAATTGGTCAAACTTCGAGAAGATAAATTAAAATTGAGTATGTTAAGATGAAATTGATCAATATATGATGAATGAATATCGTTTTGGGCAGTTCGGGAATTCAGCACGCAAATCGAGGCAATCCTGAGACCCGACAAGTTTGCGCTGCCCTACGATCTATGAGGTAAGGGATGT
Source organism: Firmiana major (assembly GCA_033439115.1). Lineage (NCBI taxonomy): Eukaryota > Viridiplantae > Streptophyta > Magnoliopsida > Malvales > Malvaceae > Firmiana > Firmiana major. The sequence continues at coordinate 40,584,098 of CM065909.1, forward strand.
GATTTAAAGTAGTATTAGTATTCAAATACCTTACTTCAGCTTAAAAATGTATTGAGTATGTTAGTTTTTACAAATAATAACTCCAAACTCAGAAAAGTTACTATGCACTCAAAAATCGAGAAAACCGAAAGAAAAGCCCTATTTTTCAAGCTCTTCAAAATATACTTTTGATATCTGTGAAATGTTTTTAAATGAAATTTGTTATGTGAAAATGAAAATTCATTATTTCTACAAGTTACGGGTGAAAGGACCCGAATTATGATTAAAAATATAATTTCTACGAGTTTACGGGTGAACGGACTCGAAATATGATTAAATCATTATTTCTACGAATTTACAGGTGAACGGACCCGAAATATGATTAAAATATGATTTCTATGAATTTACGGGTGAACGGACCCGAAATATGATTAAAAATATGATTTCTATGAATTTACGGGTGTACGAACCCGAGAATGATTTAAAAGTTTACGGGTGAATGGACCCGAGAAATAATTTCAAAGAAATGTTTTGAGATTAAAGCTATATGTAAGCTATGAGAGCTATCTTAAATTGCCGTGTGGGGTCTGGACCGTCGTGGAACATGCCTCATACCACTTGGTGTACGTTTAGTCCCTTGTGGTACATGTTGAACTACGTCGGGTATTTGTACCACTCGGTGCGATGTTTATGCCACTCTCCGTTAAAGGAAATATATGTATAGTGGCGAGGGGCTCTGTAAGACCCTGATCCAGTCTACAGTCCCTTACCATGGCCATCGGTATTAAGTATAAGTGAAGCATCTATGCAAATTTTCTATGTGAAATGCATACATGAATACAACTCTTGTCGTAATGAAAATGCTGCGTAGTCTTCATGAAAAGAATCAGTATTATTTGAAAGAAAGAGTACTCAATTTTATGATTTAAATATTATGTACTCTGACTTGATTTGCTCTTTAAACGAGCTACGTGATATATGCTATGTGAATGATTTTCTACGGGATATTTGTTACATGATTTACATGCTACGTGTTTTATAAGATGCATGATTTATAAATTACATGCTACCAATTATGATATCACAAGTACTTTGACTTGTCTTTCGAAACTAAATATGTTTCGATTAATATTCACGTGCATGATATTTTATAAAGCTTATATCACAATATTTTACATTTACATGTTTTAATGCTAAGACTGCCTTAAATGCATGTCTTACTAGGCTTGAAGAGCTCACCCCTTTATTTTTACCTCATAGATTTGCTTAAGTAAATTGTCACCCTTACCTGTCGTACAATAGTCGTGGATAGGCGGACTCAGCCCTTCCCAGCTATCCTCAGTACTAGTAAGGTATATTTTACTTTATCTACCAGACTTCCTGTAAAGCATAGACAATGTTGTAATAATGTTTTGGGATGTAAAATAAGAAATATGAATGTAACTAAAGTAGTAGTAACGCAGTTTAAACCTTACTGTATATTCTAGATATATAAAGTGTGGGAATGAGAAGAGACGTACTGATAAGTAGAGGAAAAGACATTGAATTCAACTGGTTGCGATTATAAATTGCGTCTCGGTACATTAACGAAAGATTAAGAAATTGGCACTGATAGGAATACAACTTAAGTAAAGGATATAAAAAAAATAGCCCCTTTTTTCTCGTTTTCGGGGCGTCACAGTCTTAATATTCATAACGTGATAAAAAGGTGATGCAAATTATTTAGAAATACTGTGATGTGATATGGGCTTGTGAATTGATACTCGTGACTTAGTGAAGATATGAATATTGAAATAGAGTGTTAATGAGTGTGGATTGTATTGAATGTGTATAGTTAAATGTTATTATCATGTACGATTGATTGTAGTATTAGTGGAATGATGTGTAGTGGTATGGAAGCTTGAGCTTTAACTTAGAGACTTAAAGGAAGCATTTGCTAAGTTTGAGGTAAATGGTTTAAGTAAATTGTGTTAGTATCATATCGTAGGAGATGTTTAAAGTATTGTTAATGACTAAGTTATGTCATTGCTATAAGTTTGGCTATTGAAGTAAGTAAAGGTAAGTTGTGAATTGTGATGAAAAAAGACTTTGTTTAGTGCTTGGGTTGGAAGGAAAACCTTACTTCTACTTTGTGTGTTGTGGCCAGCCAAACTTGTGTGTTAAGTAAAGTGATTTGTATATGTGCCTATATGAACTCAAATTGTTTATGTGAGTATAAGTTCTATGTATGTAAGCATGGTTTTCTTTAAATTATACTAGGCAACCATGAAAAATGTGTGATTGCATTTTATTGATGCGTATGTGATTACATGCATAACATGTTCAGCTCAAGATGCTTTTATGCATAAGTTTTAAAAAGAATTGCATTATGTTTGGCTTGAAAAACAAGGTTTTGAGTTGATATTTGTAACGAAAAATATTTATGTTTATATAAAACTCAAAACTGTTTTCATCCGTATTCTGAAACCATGAGAGCCACCTTTAGCGTGCAAAAGGAACTAAGTACTACACAAGTACTTTTGACAAGTGATCAGTTTTGTGAACTCTAGTGTTTTGATCCGTATTTTAAAAACGTGAGAGTCATCTCTAATGTCTTAAGGGAACTAAGTGCTACACGAGTATCATTGAGTAAACCTGGCCATTCTAGACACGACATGAATAGAAGACTCGAAGGTGACACGGGTTAAAATTAGATAAAAAAAAGGTATATGAATAGTGTAAAGGCTAAAAATAAAATTTTGTATTTTCCATGTCAACACGAATTTTGACATGAAATTTTTGTGTTTCACATGATACGAACATGATTTTATATGGCATGAACACGAATTGCCAGGTCTACCTATAACGTCCTAAGGGAACTAAGTATTACACAAGTACTCTGTTTTTAGCTCTGTTTCCAAGTGTAAGCAAACTCATTGACATTTATAATTCCTTGAGCGTATAGAGCTTCGTTTTAGGTTTTATTTCCTGTCTATTGAGCTATATGCTTTAGACTATCGGTGAGTGTGCCTATCGAGCCTCAAGCTCTCGGCAATGATACCTGCCTGAACCCTACGACGGTCAACTTCCAGCTTTCGACTGATCAGCAGGATTGGAGTAAATTTATGGTCATAATGTCGTGTTGCTTGCTACACTTCCTCCGTCGCTAGTTAGGATGGCTATTAGCTTATATATGTGATCGAGATTATGCCTAAACTCTTTCAAATATTCATTTGATTACCAGTACTTTAGCGATTTAAGGCTTCATACCTAACTTATCAATATTTATTTTGATATCTGTGTTAGTTCTGTGATTTGAGGCTTTATGCCTAACTTATTAGTATATGTTTTGGTATCCATATTAGTTCAATGATTTGAGTATCTGTTTTGACATCCGTATCAGTTTAGTGATTTGAACTTTATGTCTAACTTATCAGTATTTATTTTGACATCAGTATTAATTCAGTGATTTGAGGCTTTTTGCCTAACTTATTAGTATCTATTTTGATATTCGTATCAATTTAGTGATTTGACATTTTATGTCTAACTTATCAGTATCTGTTTTGACAATCATATCGGTATAGTGATTTGAGGCTTTATGCTTAATTTATCAGAATATGTTTTGACAACCGTATCAGTTCAGTGATTTAAGGCTTTATGCCTAATTTATCAATATCTGATTTGACATCCATATTAGTTTAGTAATTTAAGGTTTTATGCCTAACTTATTAGTATCTGTTTCGACATCCAAATTAATTCAATGATTTAAAGCTTTATGCTTAACTTATCAGTATCAGTTTTGACATCCGTATCAATTCAGTGATTTGAGGCTTTATGCCTAACTTATCAGTATCTGTTTTGACATCTGTATCAGTACAGTGATATGTGTCTTTTTGCCTAACTTATCATTATCTGCTTTGATATTCATATCTGTTTGATATATGTATTAGTTTAGGATTTGAGGCATTATGCCTGACTTATCCATATCTATATTAATATCCGTATCGGTTTAGTGATTTGAGCTTTTATGCCTAACTTATCCGTACCAGTTTAGTGATTTGAGGCTTTATCCTAGTTTATCCGTATCTGTTTTGACATCTATAACATTTTTTAGTGATTTGAGGTTTTATGTCTAATTTTATCTATTATCTATTTTCGTAAGATTATCTATTTTGACTAAATGTATAAGAAATCTGTTTAAGTAAGCATATTGGGCCATTCCATTGCCATGTGTTTAGTTTGTATCTTTATTATGTGGTAAATGATTTGGACACTAAGTTAGCGCATTAAGCTCGGGGAAATAATGTACCTAAGGTATCTTTTCGATTAATACCATGTACAACGCTAACTTTAAAGTGTGAGTCAACATAGACATATTTGACATCAAGGCATGATTACCTCTGTTTATGCTTACATGTACATGTAGATCAACATGAACCTAGCATACATTTACTTAAACTACTTATTGACCAATCTTTTGCTCACTCCACTTTTCACTTTTTATAGACTATTTGAGCTAGGGTCTAGTATCAAAGATTTTGTGTGGAGCTGTAGGGGACCGTACCTAGCCTTGGTACCATCTAATGTCCTTCAAGCCTTGCTTTTGCAAGTTCTGAGGTAGACAAAATTGTATATCATTTTGTTTACATGTATATCATTTTGTAATACACAGTACAATTTATGGATGTGTCATGGGATGTAACTTAGGATCGTTCTAAATTATTGTATGACTGATATGATTATCTAGTACGATCTTGGATATGATCAGTGTCACGACCCAAATTACCTAAAAATCAGAGTAAATTTTTCGCTTTTTAATTTCTTTACCCGTCGTGAACAGTTACACTACTAAACAGTTGGGTTATGATTCGGTGTTAGTCACCTCTCACCTATTTACCATTCCATTTTCATATTTCATTTACATATCAATTTATTTTAAATAAATACATCCCCAATATTACATCCATGTACAGTACTGTGCCTCTATATGTTTAGATACAAAAATTATACAAATGTGTATACCTGGTCTTGATAGGAAGCAGCGGATATGACTACTGTCGTTCTCTTCTATTGAATATACCCTGTGGGGTGAAAAATAAAAGGGTGAGCATAAACAGCTCAGTAAGGCAATAATGTAAGCAGGTAGATAACTATACTATCTACATGCTGATAATATTGTGATATAAAATCGTTTATATTTAGAGCATGAGGTATGACTAAAACGATGCCACATGTATATATATATCATATAAGAGAAGTTATGAAATCAACATGATGGCTCTACCGAGAGGGGGGTGAATCGGTTTTCTAACTCTTAATGGCAATTTAAGCTCTTTTGAACTTAATTAACAAATAATGAATAAACAATATAATGTAATGAAACAAATTAAAACAAGATAAGGAAGAGAATATCAAACACAGTGGTTTATAGAGGTTCGACCAATCTCTTGCCTACGTCCTCTCTCCTTGACCTTCTTGTCAAGAGCTTTCTTTCTCACTATCAACGAAAGTTACACACTCCCTTTTCAGGTTAAGGAATAACCTCTCTACCCTTCTTAAACAGAGATGTATTCACCATTTTACAAAGTTTATCTCACTGAGGAACAATCCTCTTCTCTCTCAAAGATAGGATGAATACAATATCAAGCTTTTAATGTGGGTAGGACAGATACAGCTTTTGCACACAAGCTTATACAACAAACTCAATAAATGAGAATTGAAGACAAAATGGAATGAAAGAATTAAACTCTCGAGAATATACAGAATGTGCAGCAATGGTGTCTCTTCTCTACTCAGTGTCTTCAATACTTGTTTTTATACTGAAGGATTGGTAGTTGGAGCATTTAATGTTGTTTTTCCCATTGAGATTTTTGCAGAAATAGCCGTTGGGTACCTCCAGTAGAATGCCAGATCGATCTGCCATCTTGACCAGATCGATCTCTTATTTATAATTCCTGCAAGATTAAGGCAAAATGAAGCAAGGAGATCGATCTCATATATGAGAAGATCGATCTCATAATTTGAAAATGTTAGAGCAGATCGATCTGTTGAATGGGCAGATCGATCTTCCAATCTCACTGTTTGAGGCATGATCGATCTATAGATCGATCTGCCAAGTATTCTCGTAGTGATGAGATCGATCTCTTATCAACCCAGATCGATCTCCTTAGCTCTCTGACTTTGGGCAGATCGATCTCTTCCTATACCAGATCGATCTCATGAGCTCTCTGTTTGAGTATAGATCGATCTACTCCTTTTACCTTTGTTTTAGGGGAGATCGATCTCTTTCTAGACCAGATCGATCTCCTCAACATCCTGTATTAGGCGGATCGATCTCATAACCCTTAAAGATAAATCTTAGCTTCCTCAATACCTTTGTACAGGTTCAAACCTTAGTAGATCGATCTCATATCCTCATGAGATCGATCTCTCATCCTAGAAAACCCAAGAGATCGATCTCTCATCTCTAGGAACTTAATTTCTGGTACTGATAGCTTCTAAGCATGTTTTTATATCGTCTTTATATTATTGAATTTACTTGTTTTGTCATTTCAAAATATATTAACTCAACACAACATATAAATCAAACATGGAAAAATCATCATGTATGACATCTCATGCTCGTCACATTAAAACTTATTTGTTTCATCATAAACTCAACACTCAAAAACTTATCTGTTTCATTACAAACTCTTCATGTTAAAACTTATTTGTTTTATTATAAAACAATCACATCAAGGCTAAACCCATCTCTCGGGAATACCTTGATTAATTAAATCGCATCTCGTTTAAAAACATAAATCGGGACGTTACCCCTCCTTCGGGTTTGTCCTGGTCTATTCAGACCGTATGATATCATGTGAGGCATGTAGGTTACTGTATGAAAATAAAGGACTATGGCCATACTTTGTCCCTGTGATCCTAGGCTACACGGATCCCGGTGTGCGGGGTATCACAACTGCAACGGGAGGTGGGGTCAAGTCCTACCCGTCAGAATATCAAGTAACATCATCGAGTCATCATGACTGCACGGTACAGTGTACTCCATATGACATACACAGTACATCGTACTCCGTGGACCCATATCATAATCTGGGGGTGCCTGCGGTAGGTCTTATCCACCCCAATATTATGTTGATAACCAACCCATGTCTCAATATATACGTGCGAGCATCTCAACTCTCAGTGACACACAGTCTACAAGAGGCTTCTGCACGACTATATGCATGTCAACTCACGTCTAGTGAGAGCGAAGCTCCAGCACCACACTATGCATATCATGATATCTAAAATCTCGTGCGAGCGAAACTCCAGCACAGTTTTATGCACACACAAATTTCTCGTACGAGCAATGCTCCAGTACGACTTTTCATGAGTAATAAATCAATAAACTTTAGTGCGAGTAAGACTCTAGAACTCTTTTTACTCGTGTAAATATGATAGGTGGCTCAATCTTTATAAAACATCTTTTTAAAATAGTAACCGATACAACCCAGTACCCTTTCGTATAATTCATGAAATCTATAGTCAACCTATGTGTATATTTGTTTAAATCAAAGCAATACATTCATATAAAACATTAAAACATGAAAATCATGCAATTTATCTGTCTTACTACCCTTTTTGTAAATTTTACTCTCAGGGGCAAAATAGTCTTTTTCTTTATTTATCTAAGCCCCGATTTTCGCAAAAATTATTATTTCATTTCTAGATACTTTAAGGAATTCTAAACCCTGTAAATCCCCTCAATAAATACGTATAGAAATCTCTATACACCTATAAAATTCTCTTACCTCGATTCACGCGTAAACTTATCTCGTCTCGATAATATCCGATCTCTCAGTCCAACTGCGCGTCAACCAAGTATACGAAACTGCATATAATCACATATTTTGGGTTAATTCACTTATTTTTATCAGTATATCATATTTACTGATCGAATCTAACGTACTGGACCCGTTTTACTTTATTGGGCCCAATTGCACTTTAATGGGTCTCGACCCATTTTCAGCCCATTTTTACTTATTAAATCCCTTCTTCGGGTTTACTGGGCTCATTCAGCTTACCAATAATCATCGGACTTCATTCCAAACTCATTGGATAGCCCATACACTATTTACGATAATTACTGTAAAATTTCAAATAATATTCCTTTTTATACAGAATTATTCCGTAAATTCCGTAAAATAATCGAAACTCTGTATTAAAGGACTCTAATTGTCGGAATTAAAATATACTTACCCAATGTGATGCGGGGTACGAAAATCGGAGCTCAATCGGTTCTCGTTCGGGCTTTGTCGTACAACTGCACAATTATTATTTAATTCTGGGTTACTTTTCAATTAAATATAATTTAAATAAAATTCTCGAAATTCAAATCGGTCACTTTTGACCTCGTATCGACTTACCCGAAGTCCGGTGTATCTCCGAAAATTCTTTCCCTTTTCCCTTTTTCTCTTTTTCTCCTTTTTCCCTTCTTTCTTAGCTGAACCGGTTCAGCCCGGTTCACTCCGGTTCGGCCGGTTCAAGGCCTCGCCGGCCGGTTCTCCGTCGGTTTTCACCGCCAGTGGCTCCGTTGGGCCGTCCGCAGCACGAATCTGCCCTCGGTTTCGTCCAAGGCCGTCGAAAAGTCGCCGATCCGGCCTGTTCTCTCCATCGTCGGTACCCATTTCCTCTTTCCGCCATTTTCGACGCCGTCCGCCGGTTTCGACGACTGTGGCCACCACCAATCTGCTCAGCATCACGTGGGGAACCTTCGACGGTCGGTGGTTGGGGTCAAATCGACGCCGGTGGCCGTCGATTTGCCTTCTCCTCTCCGCGACTTCTCTCCCTCGATCCGCCGGATTTCGACGTCGGTGGGCTTCGTCTCCGGTACCCGGGAGATCGCCGGCCTCTCCTCTTCATTTTTCGGTGGTCGTGGCCCCTCATCCGGCGCCGGTGGTGCCTCGTCGGTGATGGTTTTTCCTCGGTGGTTTTTCGTTTTCTATCATCTTTCTCTCTCCCCGAATTTCTGATTTCTCTCTCTTTTTTTTTTTACAATTATTATTATTATTTATTATTATTATTTATAATTTAGTTTATTATTATTATATTCATTATTTTATTATTATTTTACCAAAAATATCTACCAAAATTATTATTTTATTCAAATTAATTTATTTAATTTTATTTAATTTATTTATTATATTTTTAACCTTTTTTCGGGTATAATTTCTTCGTATTTTTGGGATATTGTCCCGAGTGACTTTTCGATATTTCTAAAAATTTCGAATTCTTGATCAATTGGACTCGAAATTTAATTATTTCTTCGATATTGATCAAGATTCTCAAATCCATTATTTTTAATTAAATTTTCTCATCAAATTTATACCGGCATTCGATCTTTTGACCGTTTTGCCCTTCACGTATTCGGGATTAATTTAACCCGACTTCCATTCACGAATACTCATTCATTTTGTGTTTTTAATTAAATTCGGGTCTTACAATCAGTGATTTGATGAGTATGTTGTGGTAATGGTTGATGTGATATGTGCAATGATATATGATATAAAGATTTGATTTTGTTTGATAGGTGATTTATCTGGGAAAACCTTTATATATCGAGGGGATATTTTAACTTTGTTTCTGGGTATGAATATGTTGTGGACTAAAAATGATCAATACATTTCTTAGAGATATATTTAACTTACATTAAATTAAAGAATAAATTGGTGAGGTTGAGTTAAAGTGAAAAAGATAAGTATAAGTATGACACATCGGAAACGCGAAAAACATGCTATATATATATATATATATTTTTTTTTATATCCTTACTTAAGTTGTATTCCTATCAGTGTCAATTTCTTAATCTTTCGTTAATGTACTGAAACGCAGTTTATAATCGCAACCAGTCGATTTCAATTTCTTTCCTCTACTTATCAGTACGTCTATTCTCATTCCCATACTTTACATATCCAGAATATACAGTAAGGTTTAAACTGTGTTACTACAACTTTAGTTACATTCATATTTCTTATTTTACATCTCAAAATATTATTACAACATTGTCTATGCTTTACAAGAAGTCTGGTAGATAAAGTAAAATATACCTTACTAATACTGAGGATAGCCTGGAAGGGCTGAGTCCGTTTGTCCACGACTATTGTACGGCAGGTAGAGGTGCCAATTTACTTAAGATAATCTGTGAGGTAAAATAAAGGAGTGAGCTCTTCAAGCCCAGTAAGACATGCATTTAAAATAGTCTTAGCATTAAAACATGAAAATGCAAAATATTGTGATATAAGCTTTATAAAATATCATGTACATGAATATTAACCGAAACATATTTAGTTTCGAAAGTCAAGTCAAACACTTGTGATATCATGATTAATAGCATGTAATTTGTAAATCATGCATCTTATAAATCACGTGGCATGTAAATCATGAAACAAATATCCTGTAGGAATTCATTTCGCATAACATATATCACTAACTCATTTAAAGAGCAAATCAAGTCAGAGTACATAATATTTAAATCATAAAATTTAGTACTCCTTCTTTCAAATAATACTGATTCTTTTCATGGAGACTAGACAACATTTTCCTTACGACAAGAGTCGTACTCATGTATGCATTTCATATAGGAAATTTGCATAGATGCTTCACTTATACTTAGAACCGATGGCAATGGTAAGGGACTGTAGACTGGATCAGGGTCTTATAGAGCCCCTCGCCACTATACATATATTTTCTTTGACGGAGAGTGGCGTAAACATCGCACCGAGTGGTACAAATACCCGATACAGTTCAACATGCACCACAAGGGATTAAACGTACACCAAGTGGTATGAGGCATGTTCCAGGACAGTCCAGACCCCACACAGCAATTTAAGATAGCTCTCATAGCTTACTTGTAGCCTCAGTCTCAAAACATTTCTTTGAAATCATTTCTCAGGTTCGTTCACTCGTAAATTCATAGAAATCACATCTCGGGTCCGTTCATCTGAAAATTCATAGAAAATCATACTTTCGGTCCGTTCACCTGAAAATTCATAGAAATCATATTTTTCATAATTTCTCGGGTCTTTTCACCCGTAAACTCATAGAAATAATGATTTAATCATATTTCAGGTCTGTTCACTTGTAAACTCGTAGAAATCATATTTTTAATCAAAATTTGGGTCATTTCACCCGTAAACTTGTAGAAATAATGATTTAATCATATTTCAGGTCCGTTCACCTGTAAACTAGTAGAAATCATATTTTTAATCAAAATTCGAGTTCTTTCACCCGTAAACTTGTAGAAAATAATGATTTAATCATATATCGAGTTCGTTCACCCGTAAATTCGTAGAAATCATATTTTTCATTTTCACGTAACAAATTTCATTTAAAACATGTCACAGATATCAAAAGTACATTTTTGAAGAGCTCAAAAAATAGGTCTTTTCTTTCAGTTTTCTCGATTTTCGAGTGTATAGTAACTTTTCTGGGTTCGGAAGTATTATTCGTAAAAACTAATATGCTTAATACATTTTTAAGCTGAAGTAAGGTAATTGAATACCAATACTACTTTAAATCACATCCCTTACATAGTAGATCGTAGGGCAGCATAAACTTACCAGGTCTCGAGATTACCTCGATTTGCGTGCTGAATTCCTGAACTGCCCAAAACGATATCCATTCATCATATATTGATCAATTTCATCTTAACATACTCAATTTTAATTTATCTTCTGGAAGTTTGACCAATTTTGACTTTTCGGTCAATTTTTTCGGTTTTCTCGGTTTTACCGATTTAGTGTCGTTTTTGGCAAATTTTGTTATTCTAATTTCTCATTTCATTACTTCCTTAACCTTATGACTCATTCAAGTTCATAAATCAAGCTAGTCACTTTGTCAAATTTTCAATTCTTTCGTTTTTTGGTTTTACACTGAGTTAAACTATAAATCGGGCTTTCTCGGTATAAATTTAACTGTTAATAACTTTAGATCCATCAAATTTTTTACATAAACACATCAACACCTTGCTTTCAAGACCTCAAATCGTTCTTAGAAGTTAAATCATCCAAGTCCACTTAACTAAAAATCTTTCAACAACACCAAATAACAACATATATGAACTTCATCATCATCCATCAACTTTACCTTGGGTTCGACCAAGGTTGACCATATTTTTCTTCCTCAAAATTGATCCTAAACTTTTATTTAATATGTATAGATCTTAGAATCATCAAAAACTACAAGAAAACTCAGCCAAAGAATCAAAAATTCCAAGTTCTTCACTTACCAAAAACAGGACAGATCCGTCCACCGTTTTTATTTTACATTTTTCACCTAGCAAATGAACGTATTTATGGCTGAATTTTTTCTATGTTATATAGGACTGGATGAGGAAGATTTTATCCTTCTTGACCAACACTTGAATCTGGCCGAAAAGTGGCCGGAAAAATCACGTGCTGAGGGGAAAGGGAGGACGCTTGTGGGAATGAAGGGAGGGGGATATCTCTCGGCCTAGAAGTCCTTTGGGGTTGATTTTTATGCCCCCTGAAAGATATATAAGTATACTTTCAGACTTGAAAAATTTGTCTTGAATTGATTGTCTTAAGGTCTTCAAATTTGACAAAGATGAGGGCTATGTCAACAGGCTGAAGGGGACAGATTTCTATCCTCTTCAAGAAGAATTCAAGAAAAATTATTCTAGTCCAATTTTCTCTAAATTTCCACTTATCAAGTGTTATACTATGTCTCTAGTATATTTCATAAAAATTTGGGAGTCACTTGTTTAAGAAAAATTACCCGGTTGAGCCAATTTTGTACGATTTGGTCAATACCGAGTAAAATGGCTTAAAGTTTTCAGTTTGCCTTAACAATTAATTCGACCCCCGAAACCCCCATATTTCCACTTGATTTTGATTTATCAAGTAAATTTCATCTTATATTAATTTTCTATGGCCTCCGAATAATTTTTGGAAATTTCTAGAATTTATTCCGGATTTATTCTCTTTTCCGCGCTCATTTGCTCGATTTAGTGCAAAACCCGAACCTTACTAACTTTTTCACTTTCAATCCCTTAGTTTTCATTTCTAAACATCAATTCATACTCAAACATGTAATTCTTAAAAAATTCTCGGGCTTAGAGTCTTACCTCGGTTTACGTGCCAATGGGCCCCATGACACTAATCCGAGTGCTTCGGTGGTTTCGGGCCTGCACAATATTATTTCGGGTTTTCAATTACTTCTTAATTTTTCAAATAAAAAGTAAAATAAGAAAAATTTAAATTTCACAATAAAATTACAACCTTCATCACAGCTTTCGGGCCGTAAAAAGTATCTTTTGTATGTATAGAAGCATATTGTTTTTTTTTTTTTAAAAAACAAAACTTGATTGGTAAAGTGAAAAGGTGGGAGGATAGATGGAGAGATAAGTGAAAAAGAAAAGAAAATTATTTTTAATAGTTTTAGTAAGAACGAAAAACGAGAGAAAAGAAGATGAGAGAAATTGTTATATTTTTTCAAACAAAATTAAATCATTTAAAAATGAAAAAATTAGTGGAAAGAGAGAAAATGATTGATATGAGTTAAGTATATATATTTACAAAGCTTTCTTTTATTTTTTAAATTTTATTTTGTTATCTTAATTTATTAATGTTATAATGGTAAAATGATATACTTTTTTTTTAACTTTATCGAGCAATAAATAAAAAAAAAGTATAATTTTCTTTCAGTTTTTTTTTTATCTTTTTTATTAAGCATATTAATTAAAAAGACTGAATGCTCAGTTTAAAATTTAACCTTTGTGTTATTATTTAATTAAAGATAATTTTTATTTGAATCAAATTAAAACTAAACGTTTTTAAGATTACTCAATTACGAACATATTAATGAGAATAAGTTACACACGCGATTAAAAAGAGTAATTGCTTATTATAAAAGGACAAAACGTATTTTTGCAGGAACAGATAATCTTAAATAATTTTTCTTTCATATTTCACCTTTTTTTTTTCCTTTCTTTTTTCATAATAAATCAACATCTTTTTTTTCTTTTAATTTTTTCTCATTCATTTCTTTTTTCTCTTTATCTTCTTCTTTTTTTCCTTTTTCTTTCTTTGTTCTTTTTTTTTCCTTTTTTCTTTCTCTCTCTAGCTACTCCATTTTCCTCTCCCTTCTTTCTAAAACATGCTGTCTCTCTCTGCAAGCAACCTCTCTATGCCTTCTCTCTAAATAATCAATTCCTGATTGTCAAAAATATTATTGCCCTAGTGTCCCTCACCTTACTCCGCCACAGTGGATCACCATAGAATCCTAAAAACTTTAAAAAATGATCCTTTGACCTTCCCAAACTCAAATCCTTAGCTAGATTTCGCTACAATCAATCCAAACTTAGTAGATCTAAAAGAATCTGAACCCTTTTTATTTCTGATACCACTAATGCCCAGAAATCCTACCACAGTTAGATTCAAACGGGGGATTGGGGCACCTTTTTTATATCACTACAAATTTTAAAGTTATTTTTTCATTATAGCTATTTTGATATTTTTAATAGTACAAAATACAATAAATTATAAATAAAATATTATCTTATATTTAAGATATATAATTATTAATTTTTTTATTAATTAAGATTTTAAATATATTATTTTAATTTAATATAATGTGTTATTATTTAGTAAATAATATTTTAAATATTAAATAAGATTAAAATATACATAAAAATTACTTTTAAACAGTAAAAATATTATTTGATATAAAAATAATTTATTATTTTTAATTTATTAATAAAATTATTATTTTATATAAAATTTATTTTAATAATTTTCAAATTATTTATCTAATTTAGATAATATCAAATATATATGATAAATTTTATTACATACAATTTTTATCTAATGTCATCAATAATTATTTTCTCTTCTCACTATAATTAATCTTACCATTATTATTACTGTATTTTCATCCAAAAACACATCCATCACTTATTTTAATTTCACTATTAAAATATTTAATTTTATTATTATAATAATTAATTTTATCTTTATTATTATTTTTAATTTCACTGAAATTAATCCCATCGTCCGTCTAATCAAAATATCTCATCTGTGGTATTAATTAATATAATTACTGCTTAAGAATACTTTTCTGTTGCCAATGATGATTGGTTAGGGTGTTTCTTTTTACTGAACCATGCAGCTGATAAATTTAATTAATCATTAGAATGCGTCTGGTTTGCTACAGAAAGTTTCAATATTTTTAATGAAAAGCATATTTTGTGGGCAATAAGTTAGTTAATATTAATTTAATAAACTTTTTAAAAATATATTATTCTTTTTAACTGTTGAAACTCAATATTTTAAATCATAAACTTAATAATTTTTTTGGTCAAACACAAACTTAATAATCTATCGTATCATTTTTCTTTTAAAAATATTTAAAATATGCATACGTCCAAATATTGATAAAGTTATTGAAAATTTATAATTAATTTATAACATGAATTGTAATAAATTCATAAAACCAGGGAGAATTTATTAGAATGATTAAAAAGTTGATAGTTTGCTTTTAAGGTGAACAATTTCATTGAACAGATTTAGTAGATCATTGGTATAATTATTTTAAAAGAAAATCATATATATTTTTGTGCATTAATAATAATGTACATTACTTTCTTGTTATTGAGAACAATATAACTTGCGAGAAGGGATAAAATACAGAGTGTAAGGTTTTGTTGTTAAAGCTAATCTGATGTAAGAAATTGTGATAAGGGATAAATTACATGTGGTCATTGATTATTTGTCTCCCAAAAGATTTCCATTTTCTTGGGCATTCTAAAATTTTTAAATAATTTATCATACAAAATTAATTTTTGGCGATTAATCCCAAGAATTCATAACTAAAACCCAATGCTACCTTAATTGTACGATGTTACAAGCCCTAAATACTTCTTCAAGTAACTTCTATACATAGAAGCTGCAAGATGTTTACACTGCTTGTCCAGGCTACGCGTTCTCTTCTTAGTGCAGAAACTGAGAAAAGACACCAAAGGAATTCAACCATAACATCTCCAGTCTTCCATTTCAACCAAGACCAGAGCTAGTCCCAGATACCGACCTCATCAGTGGATGATTAAGAGTGGGTTGTGTATTCCCTGGGGAGTTGAACACGGCATTAGGAGGAGCAGAAGTGGATGCCTGCATGGCTGTAACGGGCAACCTTGGCCCCATTGGAAACATTGGTTGACGTGGCATGAATGGCATATGGGGATGTACTGGTTGGCTGCTGCCATATCCAGAAACGCTTGGCTGTGACTGTGAAGGCGAGGCTGAAATTACCTGTTGCCTGTTGTTGCCAATGTTATTGTTAACCATGGGAGAAGCAACACCAGGTAGACTCATCTGTGAAGTGACTGCGGCAGGTCCAATTCCAAATCGAGCCGATACAATGCGGGCCCTCTCAGCAGCAAATCTTTGCCTTGCTTTCTCCACTTGTTCACATTCTTTCATAAGTAACGTTTCCACTTCAGCAAACTGCTTCAGCTTCAGCTCCAATCTCTTCAACTGATATACAGATTGAAAACAAATTTATCTACAATACAAATTAAGGTAAGAGAAAATAGAATGTTTAGGAAGTCAGAAGAGTGAATTTTCAATGGAAGCTCAAAACATCTAATTGTTGCGTCTTCTTCCTACATTCACCACAATCACAGAACCTTAAAATAATGATATAAGGTGACTTATAGGGGATGCTAAAGGGGCACTGGTATCTCAATATAGGGCTTTGACACTCTTTGGTAGCCTCTAGTTTCTGAAAGCATGTTCAACTAGAAAATACAGTCTATCAATCTCCAGATGCAAAAAAGGAGTCTTAGCAGAAGTAAAGATGGCAGAACCCATAGATCGAATGGAAAGACATCAATGTTGTCAATTTCGGAAATAAAGTCAGCTACAATGGGGCTCAATCACAACAGAATTTTCAGTATCGGTAAAGGCAGCGGCTATCTAGAGGTTTGATCACACAGGGATTTCATTCTTCTTGTTTCCAAGAATGGTAGCTAGCCTAGAGGAATTCCCGTTTCTAAAATTGAGTGGAGGTCTAGGATTCATCTTAGCAGATAGGAGAGGAACGGTGCTTTGATATCAGGGTTCACCGCTTGCTTCTTATGACCTATTGTACCACCCTAAGTAAGACTCAAGTGCTAGCTCAAAGTGAGGAATTTCCCAATGACAATGTGTAAATATCGGAATGTGGATCTCCATGCAAAGATGGAATCCTCCTGTGTGAAAGAAAACATTAAGCTTTGATTCTTTATCTCCTAGCAGTACCCGGTGTTTGAAGCGTCTAATTCACAACAAAATAAAAAAGGAAAGAATAAGAACCAAGCTAGATCGTAATTTTCAAGGAGAGAACCTAATGTGAAGAAGATTCTTTTCCCAAGAGCTGTAGCACTTTCAATGTCAATAGCAGCATTTGATTCATACTCTGCTATGTACATCATAATTCAATTCCTATTTTGAAATCCATGGGTGTAACAGAAATGTTAATCAAGAGCTAAAGAAACATGTATAATTCAACTTAGAAGCTGCATCCCTAGATGATTAGCAGGCCAAGCAGCAGAACAACATAAACAGCTGTAGAACTTCTCAGTGAATCTTTCAAATTTATGGTTTATAGCTTCAAAATAATTAAGCATGCACCTTTGGTTTTTCTTCTGTTTCATTTTTTAGGCTAAAATACATCATGCAGTTAATACAACACGATATGTCCTATTTGGTCCTGGATTCAAGTCTTTAAAGAAGAGTCAAGTCTTTTTTCAGTCAACACTTGTTCAGCATATTACGAGGAATATGTGGCTGGAAAGCAGATGCATGCAAAAAAGATAAAAAAAATACCTGATGGTTTATGATATTAGCTGATAGCCTTTGAATTTCTCGTTCCTCATGATCTGCAAATAGTTTTGCCTTCATAGCTGCAGCTGCAAGGCCAGCTTTGGCAGCACTTTTAACTTTTTCTGCAGATACTGGATGAACCTCTGCCTCATTTTGACCAAATGAACCGTGTATTGTTGAGTTCTCCTCTGAAGTTTTTACCAAAAATAATTCAATTGCATAGCTAATATAGGACAGAAGAGGAATGAACATATACTGAAAGTAATGAAAGTTAAATTTATGCCCTACCTTTCTGATGAATAGAACCATGAAAACCACCTTCTCTACCATGTACACTCTCTGCGTTCATCCTTCACAATTCAAAATGGATCTTGATTGGTAAATTAAGATGTGAAATTTTGATCAAAAAGCTTCAGTTGCTTCGGTCCAGTCAAAACAATGAAATCCTCAATATTTAATTCATATAACTTCAAGAATTGGATAGAAGCCATGATACACCAATAAAAGTGACACTAAAGAAGAACCTCATCATAAAGCATATGCGATGTGTTTGAATGAAAAATTTTTAAGTTTTGAAGAAATTTTTAAAAAAAGGCATTTTAAAATGCTTCAATTCAAAAATCCAACATTTATAACTGTATTGTTTGAATAAATATTTTCTTAAAAATAATTGACTATTAGAATTTGATGAGATAAAAAAAATAATTATAAAGGAAAAATAAAGATATTAGGGATAAGAAAAAGAAATATATCAAAAAAAATGCAATACGGATATCATTAAATTTGTAAAAATGTATAAATATTATTAATAATATAAAATAATATTATAGTATATTTAAACCAAATGATATTTTTTTCATTTTAGTTTCTTTTTTTTTTATTTTATAGTGGGCCATGTGCAGCAAAACGAAGATTTTGCAATTCCTCTAAATTCTGAAATTCTCCAATTTTTTTTTTAAACAAGGTAATTGAATTTTAGATTTTTGAATATTCTGATTAAAATGAATTTCCCTCTTGAAATGCTTCATCCAAATAAAGACCCAAAAGGTTTTGGAATCACAAGAATATGCACTAACCTATTACCATGCCCTAGACCTTCTTTATGTACATCTTCAGACAAAGCAGCCAAGGATGCATGGGCACAAGCTGCAGCAACTCTTGGTCCAACAGCAGAGGCCAGAAAAGCAACCTAAAATATTTTCCACTAATTAGACTCATGTACGAAAAAGCTAGCAATACCATTAGATCAATCCTTGTTTAAAATTTAATTGCTATCTCTTGAGGCAAAAGATCTCTTGCATAGGAATCATTAATGATGAAATGAAATTCTCCAAAATAAAAGAAGCCAAATTTGGGAAATTGTTAAGACAGCAATTCAATCCTCATCACCTTCTTTCATTTTTTTTCTTCAATCTTTTTACAACTTTTTTCATCCCAACTACCAGTTACAGTGAGGAAATAATCTTTACATGTGACTTCAGCATGACACCAAAAAATCATCTTAATACTAATCATAATTCCACTATTTGTCTGATCAAAAAGACAAAACAATGATTCCAATATTAGCAGCATTCTGTCTTTCCTATTTCTCTTGTGCCAAAAAGATGGTTACCCAGGATGCCAGCAGAATACATGGAAGTATCATAATCTAATGAACTTTAATTTGAGGCCATTATTAGAGAAATAAATACTAACTGATGCTACGTTCACTCTCCACAGTAATATATTCATAATTTTAAATCTCAAGTTAAGATTGAAAGAGTAATTAGGAGCCTGAATAAACTAGTCACATACCATAGACATAACTGGATTCCCAGAATTCGCAAAAGGAAGCCTGCTTTCAGAATCTGCATCTTGAAGGCTGGGCCCTAAATAGCATGCAAAAGTTAGAAAAAGATCTACAGAAATAATGTCTTCATTTCCACGGGCAAAGACCCTAAGTAAATAATAAACCTGGTAGATTCCCATTCATATTTGAGTGCAATCTTCCACGACAATCTCCATTTGAAACTATCGTTGATTTGGGCATGCTTGGAACTTCCATATTTTCCAATAAGCCATCCTCCATGGGTAAACGTAGAAAATGAAGTATGCATTGTGCTTTTGACTTCGTACCAACATGCTCAGCTATTTCATTCCAGTTCTCATTGTAAATTTCCATTGCCTCAAGCAGCAGTAGCGTTTCCTGATCACTCCAACTTTCTCCATCCAGGTCACCATAATCTTTTGTTGATTCTACCCTAACAAAATCTATACTTGAATGACCAGAAACAAATCTCCCATCATGGAAGCAATCGGAGCAAAGTAGCGTATCAACCTGTCAATTAGCCAATAGTAGAAACAAATGAGCATAACTAACATCAAGATTTAGATAAGCCAACATACTAAAAGACAAAGTTTATGAATTCCCTCAGGGTTTCATGTTCACATACAACCTTACCATTTCAGACTTATGTAACAGCACTTTACAGTTTAAACCTAGGTCCACTACAATGTACTTATCAAAACTTAGCCCTTTTACACTGGAATCAAACCAGTTTTAACCTCATGATGCAATTTTTTAAATTACTTTAATCAAGTAATCATGTTGATATCTTTTCTAGCTGACTTGCATGATTTGCATTCTTACTTTTACATGCCTTACAGTCACCATCAGTTATTACATCCAAAATACACCCCCAAAGTACCCTAAACTACTAAGCTCAGAAACCAAGTCATGCCAAGCATTCTTTAACTCGGCTCACTAAACTGCATACCGTGAACTAGAATTAGTAACTAGAAACAAGAGCTTGCTTCAGCAGAAACTTTGTCTACAAATAAGGATAGAAATCTATTATCATTAATTTCTTGAACACCAAACCAAATAGAAAAATATCTAGTACCCTAACAGCACATAAGAAACAATGACTTTCAATGACTTTGATTTCATATAGATTAATGCAACATTAGTATATATTTATCAGATATGCCAACAGTTTAAACAATGAAAGTACAACAGCAACTAGTGTTCTGTTCTTAACATTATGGAACTGCATCTAGAGATGGTTCACTAAGGGATCATTTGGGATCGTTTTCTATATTCTGTTATTTGTTTTCTGTTTTTGAAAATTTTGTTTTGTTTTTAAATTCTGGAAACAAAAAACATGTTTGCTTAAAATTGTTAGGTATTGAAACAATATTTAAACTAATTCAAACATAATAATTCAATTCACAAAATAAAATTTTAAAAATAAAAAATAATAATATATTTACTAAATAACATTATTTACATGACGTTAAATAATATTATTTTACACTATTATAATTACTTAAAAATAATTCAATTAAAAAATAGTAATAAAATCTTTTAACATTAATTTTAATTAAATAGTAATTGAGATTAATAAAATTCTAAATGTTCTATATTCAATAATAATATGAATTAATGAATTATAAATTATATTCGATAACATTATTTAGTTTAATTGTAATAATATTAAATTATTAAATAATATATTCAACTAATTTATAATAAATTATATAATTATTAAAATACATTATATTTAATATAGATAATATTATTTAACGTAAGTATTCACTTATTTAATAATATTAAATTATTTATGGTAGTAGTGATATTTTTTAAATTTAATTGAAAAATATAATATTTAGTAAAATGATAATTAATTATATTAAATAATTGTACTTAGTAACAATATTAATTATTAACATATCAAAATTATAATAAATGATATTATTTAAAATATATATAATATATTCCATTATACAAATTTAAATTAAATAATATTATGATATTATAGTTTAATATAAGAGTTTATAAGTGATACACTGACACGGTATAGCATCAATACATTGTCAGTCAATACATTGTGCCACCTCATTACTAACCAAAGCTTAATAGTGCATAGGCCTTTAAAATAAATTTAAAAACTTAATTGATATTTATTTTTAAGGACCTAGATATATTTTAAAGTTGCTTATTAATAAGGTGTTATTCTACAGTTGACTAACAATGTATAGAAGTTATACACTGTTAGTGCATTCACCACACACACGCGCGCATATTATAGCAATCTCCAATAGAAAAATTCCCCAAAAACGCAAGTACTAATATTAGCCAAACTACATTGTGGAAGGTATTCTCACGTGCTGCTGATTTTAAAAAAGTATATATTGCATAATGACTGATGAAGAAGACAGCATTTTAGCCCCATACCTAAAAGATGGTGTGAGCTAGGCAGTGAACATGCTGATATATTGAAGCCTGCCCAAATCCTAAACCAAAAGGGTTTTCTCTAACAACATCTAGAAAGGTTTTTTTTTTTCCCCAAAACCCAAAAGAAAAGACTATTACTAAAATACTGAGGAACCCATCCCCTCATAGATGGTAATTCAGATTCTGTTTCATATCATGCATAGCTGAGTGTATGTTATATAAAATGGTCCTACCTAATTTTGTATTCTTCAGTTCATTATATTTTTAAGGTAAAATTGCACATATGTGGCAAGAAGGTCAGATGAACAATGGAAAGAAGAATGATTATTAAGGCTTAGCATGAAAAATATAAAGATTAACCAGGAGACAAAAGTCACATACCTCCTTTTGTGACTGATAATATGATGTAGGAATAGGCTGAGAACAAGAACTGCAATAATTTTCAGATAAGCGTTGTAGTATTCTGTTCTCCAAGTCAGAGAAATCATTATCATGACATGACAATGATGAATAAACATCAGCTGCCTTAAGCCTACATTTTGGCTTGTCAAATTTGATCAAACTATCAATAGACTTTAAAGCAGCTGATGGCACATGAACCTCACCATTTGGATCCTCCCTTAAGTGGGATCCACCATTCCACGGCTCATGACTTGACACAGAGGCACAATAATTGATAATTCCCCAGTGATCAAGAAACCGAACAATTCGAGTTAAATCCTCATTACTGATACCATCTATCAACCCCTGGCAATCAGAAACTGTAATTTTCTTCTCTGGATTATCCATGTATTTGACAACAATGTGGTTTCTACACTCCATATATTTTTCTGGTGTATGTTCCGGTGATTTCCCAGAGAAAAAATGTGGCACGACTTGTCTTTCTAGTCGATGCACTGTGGCTGGTGAAAACCACTCTGTTCACAAGGGAATCCCACAAACACAATAATATTTAATACACAACTAAGAAGATAAATTAGTGCAGAAAGATAGAGAGGGAACAAGATAGGCTAAGAGCTTAACCAAATGAAATGTGTGGTAATATCGTGTTTGTACTCTTTAAGCTGCAGATGTAACATTAAACTCATATCATGTAAACAGAACATACCCAAATGTAAATAGCTTAAACTTTGTTTTCATTTAGATTCCATATCTCATCTAAACTAAATCAAGATTCAAGACCTTTCTTAAAGTCCAGTCAAACCAAGGTTTACCGTATGTACAAATCAAGCTACATAAAAATCAATATAAAGTTCCCCAGTCAAATACAGAAAGGAACTTTAGTCTATACTTTCCCAAAAGACATTCCAACGGTGAATCTTAATATACAAGCTGAGACAATGAAAGAACATTGACTATCACGGAATATCACAAAGATATGTTCGCTAAGATCATTGGAAGAAAGTC
The DNA here is from genome assembly GCA_033439115.1 of Firmiana major. Lineage (NCBI taxonomy): Eukaryota > Viridiplantae > Streptophyta > Magnoliopsida > Malvales > Malvaceae > Firmiana > Firmiana major. The sequence goes on from CM065909.1 coordinate 40,607,540, forward strand.
AAATGTTTCAAACTCTTCAATCATATATCTTAAAACGACATAGTCAATTAACATAACTAAGCTCAATCTAGTTCTATCCTTCATTTATCAGAAACTCGTGCAAATTAAACCTTGTTGTCTTTAAAATTTAGAATTATTTCCAGATTCTTCTTTCAGTTCACACTAGTCAGACTCGAAACTGAAACCAGGCAAAAATTTAAAGCATAGAGATATTAAAAAGAGAGCGAAATCCAACCTGAATGCATTGGCAGGACATGAACCCTGCTCCCAAACCTCTTGACAACACCACGCCCCTCCATTATAGGAGGGGGGGTAATCACATACTTCTCCGGATCAACAACGGGAGCTTCCGATGAAACCGCCTGTAACTGCCCGTGTGAAACATTCTCCAAAACCGCCAGCGCCACCTGCTGGTGCTTTTTGCTATCCCCAACCAGACCGGCCCGTTCAGCCGCAACGATCGCCATTACGGAAGCGTGTGGACGGTTCACCGTTCGCTTCACCACCGCGGGGAACTCCGAGATGCGAATTCCACCGTCGGCCAGGACCTCAGTCTCGCTGGGCCCTGCTAAGGAAGGATCCGTAACGACTACGCCAGCATCGTCCCCGGAGTTGTCGTGGTGGTTGTCGAGGTCCTCGTTGTTGTTTTCTTCTTCTTCGTCTTCCTCCGGAAGGACGTCGTTCTCTTCCTGGTGAGGTTTCGCTCTCCGCTCTCGCTTCCGCCGCTTCCATCGACCTCGGCCATCTGTTAAAAAATTAAATTTAATTTTGAATATAGAAAAAAAAAAAAAGAAATAGGTAAATTCGGTAAATTTAATTGAATTGTTGTTGGAGAGGGAAAATGAAAAAAGGGGGTGTGGAGAGATTGCCTGAAGGAGACGCTGGCATTGGCATAGGTGAATTTAGAGAGAGTGAAATGCGGAGAACTTGTGGGGTCGAATTGTCGGAAAGGAAGCCAAGGGAAGTAGAAGGGGAAGAAGTGTGAGGGAAGAGAGAGAAGAGAATCAGAATAGGGCTTTTTTTTTTTTTTTTCCCTCTGTTTCTTTCTCCTTCCGTGCACTGCTTTTTGATTGGGGTTTTGGTGAAACAGCTGTTATTTTAGCTGATTCTATACTTTATACCCTTATCCCAAAAAAATTTGAAAGAACAAAACATTTTCTTTTTTAATTTAATTTAATTTTATTTATGAGTTTATATATAAAGTACTTACACATGCTATCAATAAATTATAAAATAATATTTTATTAATGAGTAAATTTAAAAAAATATGCAACAAACCCTTAAAAAAATTAATAAAATTTTGAAATTTATTTTTAAGAGTTTATACATTTTAAAAGTTTGTTCGTTAATGAAGTGTTGACAGTGTATATAGTACTTTTACATTTTAAAGGTTATACACTGTTAATGCATCATATATTTTTATTTATACACTCACTTGTTTCTTTTGAAACAAAAATCAAATAGTACATAATTAAATTATTTTAGATTTATATTCTTCTTAATATGTTATAAATTTAACATTAGTGTAATGAAGTAACTGAGACTTACAATTAATATATTTGTAAATTAAAAACTTGAAAAAAATATTATTCATAATTTATGTGATATGTTAACAGAGTATTTTGTATGGACCTCTAGGTGGTATGGTTGGAGCACTTTTATCACATTCGTAATATATATACTCATTTGGGTATCATAGGTGTGGCTAGTGATAACGTGCCACACCTAAACATGCTAATGTGTCAAATTAGATCGATTTTGGGCAAGATTGTACCAGTTTTGGCTTATTACTAAAAGAGACCCAATCGATTCAATACCTTATCGGATCGGTTTCAATCTCGATTCCACCTTCAAGAAGTGGAACCATTCGGTCTATGGGATCATAACGGCAGTTTCAAATCGAATAGGATCGATTTCGGTTCTGTTAACTTTAAAGTTATACATGTATTTTAAATGACAAAACCTAAGTATAGTCATTGAAATAATTCATATTATATTTTCAAATCAAAATTAAACTTAGTTCTAAGTAATTTTTCTACTGATTTATTGAACACATTTTTAGAAAAATTACTTGAATATTTTCAAGGCTTATATTCATGCACTAAAAAGTCAAAACTATAAACAAATGAAATTGAAAAATAATTTGAAAAGGATTTTCAACTCATTTTCAACCCAGAAAAATAGTTTTGAAAGTGAGAGGACCGATCCCTTAGGAGTAAAGATCGATCCCTTACAAGTCAATAAGCTTCTGTTTGCAAAAAAAAAAAAAAAACCAAGAGAACCGATCCCCTTGAAAGCAAGGATCAATCCTTATAAGTCAGTAAGCTACTGGATTTAAATTGTCACAAAGGGACCTATCCCCTAACCAGAGAGGACCAATCCCCTTGTGTATTTTGGTTTATGTTTGCATGCTTCCTTGAAGAAGGGACCAATTCCTTTGAAGAGAAGACCAATCCTTTATGGTCTTGACAGATTCCAACGGTTATATTTTGAGGGTTTCAATAAGATTATTTACATTAAATGCTTCACCAACCAAATTGGCATATAAATACTAGCATTTAAGAGATTGTAGAAAAGAGATACAAATTGAATTCCTTCTTGAAGCTCAAACACACAACTCTTAAGTTCTTACACTCATTTTGCTCATTTTATTTGTGCTAAACTCTTGTAATCATATACCTTGCGAGGATTCTTAAATTTCTTCATTCTATACTTTTTCTCATTGTTGTGATCAGGGAGTGTAGCCTTTGTGAGGAATTCATTGTAAAAGACTGGCTAACCACATAGTTAAGTTGGTAGAAAAGGTTCTTTCCAAAACTTAAGTAAAATGAAGTGTAAGAGGTTATTCCTAAACCTTGAAAAGGAAAGTGTAAGCAATTCAAGTGAAGTGAAATCCACTCCCTAATAAGAAGGTCAAGAAGAGATGACGTAGTCAACACTTAGCCAAATCTCTATAGCTCTCGTATTTGCTTCTCTTATCTCTTCACTTCTTACTTGATTGCAATTTAATTTCATATTAATTGCTGCCATTTTGTGAAATATGCTTAGAAAGTCCATTAAGTTAGAAAATTTATTTAAAACCGATTCACACCTTTTCGGTCGAGCCCATAATTGGTATCAGAACTTGTGTTCTTTGATAAAAAAGGAGTAAATTCCTAAAAGTTTAACGATGCTCATGACTGAAAATAGTGTAGCAACTAGTTTGGTAGGAGAGGGCATTCTATCGTAAGGCCTCTATTGTTTAATGGCGAAAATTATGCCTATTGGAAGACAAAGATGATGTTTCTCATCCAAGCAAATGATTATGAAGTGTGGAGAATCATAATCAAGGGACATTTAGTCCCAACTAAGAAAGTAAATGGAGTAGATGTCCCTAAGAAAGAAAATGAATGAGACAATAATGACTTTAAGATGGCACAAGGTCATGCACACTTTATTTTATACACTTGGCCCAAATGAATATAATAGAGTGTCCAAATGTGAGAATGCAAAACAAGTATGAGACAAATTAGCTATTACTCATGAAGGCATGACTCAAGTCAAAGAAACAAAAGTAAGAATGTATACACATGACTATGAGTTGTTTAAGATGAAACCAGATGAATCTATTAGTGATATGTTCATTAGGTTCACCGACATCATAAATGACCTTAAATCCTTAGGAAAAACCTACTCTAATGTTGAAATGGTCAAAAAGATACTAAATAGCTTGCCAAAGTCTTAGGAGGATAAGGTGACCGCAATTGAGGAGTCAAAGGATCCTTACATACTCTCTCTGCTTACATATGAGATGAAAATTTAGAGAAATCAAGAGCCTCCCAAAAAGGTAGGTGTGGCTCTAACATCTTTTATTCAAGATGATGTAAGTAAAGAAAAAATAAGTGGTGAAGAAGAGAACTTGGAGATGACAATGTTTGCCAAAAGGTTTCATAAATTCATGGGAATGAGAGCTAGTGGTAATACTAGGAGACCTCATAGAAAAGAATAAAATATAGTAGAATCTAGTAGAAAAGATAAAGACCCCATTGTATGTTATGATTGTAAAAAATCGGGTTACATTAAATTTGATTGTTCTATGCTTAGGAAATAAGATGATAAGAAGCCTAAGAAGAAGGCCATGGTGGTAACATGGAGTGACAGTGATAGCTCAGATGAAGAGCAAATTGAAGATGAGGTTGCCAATTTATGTTTCATGGCTATTGATGATGATAAGGTAAATTTTAACTCCCATGATACTAATAACTACACTTTTGATGAGTTACAAGATGCTTTTGATGAACTTACTATGGAATTTGAATGTATGAATATGAAATATAAGAAAATGCTAAGAAGTTGGAAAAAGAAGAATGAAATGCTTGTAAATGCAAAACATGATTATGAAACGAAATTAGATAATGCAAAATTTAGAAATTAATGAGCTAAATGAAAAGAACAAAAAATTGCATAATTCATTTTCTAGATTCTACATGGGTCAACAAAAGCTATATCATATGTTGGAGACTCAAAGAACATTCTTTGATAGAGATGGATTAGGATTTCTTGGTAAACACAAAGAAATTCATCTCTAGAATTTTTAACTGAGTAAACAAAATATGCATGATATATCTCTTACTTGCTTACTATGCAATAAAATTGGACACTCATCACAAGCATGCACCAATAGAAAAACTACCTATAGAGGTAGAGTGGTTAGGAAATTTAGGTGCTTAAGCATGTTGTTTCCGTAGATGATGATGGCTTGAAATTAAAATGGATCCCTAAAAGATCAAAGGTTATGTCCACTAACTTCCAAGGACCTAGGAAAATTTGGGTACCTAAAACAAAAAAAAAATAATTTGTTTGATTGTAGGAGGATGAATTGCTATGAGGCAAAATCAAAGGAACCTTGATACCTTGATAGTGGATGCTCAAGGCATATGATGGGTGACAAAAGCCAATTTATTTCATCAAAGCCTAAAAATGGTGGAGAAGTTACATTTGGAAAACAACTCTATATAGTAAATTGAAGGGATTGACTCTATTGGTAACTCCTCATCTAATATTAATGATTTTTATTAGTTAGAGATTTAAAGCATAACTTCTTAGTATTAATCAATTATGTGATAAAGGTTTTAAAGTTGTATTTTATTGCATTTGTTGTCATGTTGTAAATGCTAGAACTAATATAATCTTGTTTATAGGACATAAACAAGAAAATATTTATATTGTGCATCTAGATGAACTAATAGTCAAAATATTTGCTTTATGGCTACTAAAGAAAATGAACTTTGGTTATGGCATAGACGACTAGGCGATGCTAATATGCATGTATTATCTAAGTTAGCTAAAAGAGATTTTGTGGTAGGATTGCCTAAATTACAATATGAAAATGATCAAGTATGAGAAGCATGTGTAAGAGGAAAACATAAAAGAATATATTTTAAATAAAAGAAGTGCGTGTCAACTTTTAGACCTCTATAATTACTTTATTTAGATCTCTTTGGTCTAACTAAAACAATAAGTCTAGGAGGTAAACACTATGGTTTTGTAATTGTGGTTGACTTTACAAGATTCATATGGGTTCTATTTCTAAGTGTGAAAAATGAAGCTTTAGAAAAGATTATCACATTTTCAAAAATAGCTTAAAATGAAAAAGGTTATACTATCACCAATATTAGAAGTAATCATGGAAAAGAATTTGAAAACTTTGGTTTTGATGAGTATTGTAATGATCAAGGCATTAGCCACAATTTTTTCGCTCCTAGAACACTTCAACAAAATGGGGTAGTTGAAAAGAGAAATACAACTTTAGAAAAAATGGTTAGAACAATGCTTTGTGAAAATAATTTGCCAAAATATTTTTGGACCGAAGCCATCAACACTTATTATATTATAAATAGAGCAATGGTTATGCTAATTCTAAAGAAAACCTCATATGAGCTTTACAAAAGAAAGAAATCAAATATTAGTTGTTTTCATCCTTTTTTTTTGAAAATGTTTTGTTTTAAATAATGGAAAAAATAATTTGGAGAAATTTGATGCTAAAAGTGATGAAAGAATTTTCTTGGGCTACTCTTTAAATTCTAAGGCTTATAGAGTCTTTAATAAAAGAACACTTATAGTTGAAGAGTCTATCCATGTGATTTTTGATAGTTTAACTCCACATCTAGGAAAAATAGTGTAGATGATGATATAAGAAATATTTGATGAGATTGTAGGTGAACCATCACATTTCAATGAAGTTAATGAAAAACTAGAAGATCTTGACATAAATAAGAAAGAAGAGTCAATTGATCAAGAGGATGTGGAGAAAGAACATAAATGTCAGAGAGAGCTTAAATATGTTAAAGATGGTGATAGTTAGTGATCCAACTTTTAGAGTTAGGACTAGGTCATCCTTTAGGAATATATGCCAATATGTAACATTTGTGTCTCAATTAGTACCAAAGAATGTTAATGAGGCTCTAAAATATAAAGATTTGATATTAGATATGCAAGAGGAACTAAATCAATTTGAAAGAAGTAAAGTATGAAATTTTGTTCCTAAACCTTATGACTATCCTATCATTGTTATTAAATGGATATTCAAGATTAAAATGGATGAAAATAGTGTCATTGTTAGAAACAAGGGTAGGTTGGTGGCACAAGGGTATAGGCGAGAAGAAGGTATAGATTATGATGGAACCTATGCACCAGTAGGTAGATTAGAAAAAGCTAATAAGATGTTGCTTACCTTTTCATGTTTTAAGAATTTCAAGCTTCATCAAATGGACATAAAAAATGCATTTCTAAATGGTTTTGTAAATGAAGAGGTATATGTTGAACAACCACCCTATTCTGAAGATCTCAAGTATCTAAACCATGTGTTTAAACTTTCAAAAGCTTTGTATGGTTTGAAACAAGCTCCTAGAGCTTGATATGAAAGGCTTTCCAAGTTCTTAATTGAAAAAGGTTTTTCCAAAGGAAAAGTTGACACAACTTTGTTTATTAAAACCAAAGGTAGTGACTTTTTAGTAGTTAAGTATATGTGGATGATATTATATTTGGTTCTATTAATAACTCTTTATGCCAAGAGTTGTCTAAGATCATGCAAGGTGAATTTGAGATAAGCATGATGGGAGAGCTCACTTATTTCTTGGGGCTCCAAGTAAACCAAACAAAGGACGGTTTCTTCATCAATCAAGCTAAGTACACTAAAGACTTGCTTAAAAGATTTAGAATGGATGAGAACAAGCCTCTCTCAACTCCAATGAGCACATCTTTAAAGCTTGACAAAGATGAATGAGGTAAATGTGTAGAGACTAAATTATATAGGTCTATGATTGGTTCATTGTTTTATCTTATCGCAAATAGACCCGATACTATGTTTAGTGTGTGTTTATGTGCTAGATTTCAATCATCACCTAAAGAACCACACTTACTGACCACAAGGAGAATCTTTAGATACCTTAGAGACACTCCTTCCTTAGGTTTATGATATCCTAGAGACTCTACTTCTGCACTTCATGCCTATTCTGATGTGAATTTTGGTCGATGTAAGATAGATAGAAAAAAAGACTTTCGATACAAGACAATTTTTAGGGAATATGTTAATCTCTTGGTTCTCTAAGAAATAAAATAGTGTAGCTTAATCCACAATCTTGGCTGAATATATGGCATTCAGTAGTTGTTTTGCCTAAATGTTATGGATTAAGCAACAAATAAGAGATTATGACATAGATATAAACCGATTTCCCATAAATTGTAATAATACAAATGCAATTAATCTCACTAAGAATCCAATTCAGAACTCTAAAACTAAGTACATTGAAATTAGACATCACTTTATTAGAGATCATATGCAAAAAGGAGATATAGTTCCAGAATATGTTGACACAATGCATAAATTGGCTGATATATTCACCAAACCTTTGGATAAAGATAGATTTTGTGCCCTTAGAAGTGAACTAGGTTTGATGAATGCACCATAGCTTACAAAAGCAATTAAATGATAAATTAGTATTTGTTTGAACTGTTTTCATGTTAACCAAGTATGAAAATCATTGAAAACTTATCCCACTTTCTTGTTTCATGCCAAAACATACTTATTGTTGTCTTGAAAGCTTTAATAATAAATTAGCATGTTTTGTTCAATTATGAGATATGTTTATTCATATGTGTGACTTAATGATATTATTGGTTGATAGCTATGTGAACATATGTACTAGGCCTTATATGTGCTAACAAACTTGTTTGTAGTGCCAAAATATGCAAAACACCAAACTTAACTATCTTTGGCACTTAAACTGCATTTTTTCATGAAAAACCCTTCCAAATTTTGCCAAAATTGCTTTTCAATGGATTTTTCTTACTTTTTATCTTCACTTAAGTCCATCATAAGGTGTTTTTAGTGTTCAAAATACTTCCATACTTTGAAAAACCTCAAAAATGAATTTTTCAAATATTTTTTAAAGTCACTTTCTAAAAACTTTTCTAGCAAAAAAAAAAAAAAAGACAATAGATCGGTTCCTTTTGCAATATGATCGATCCCTCATCCTTCAGAATGACCTAAAGTACGGGTAATTGTCATAAGGATCGATTCCCTTATCCATAGGATTGGTCCCTTGACCTTCCGTGGAACACAAAATGTTTATGTGTTTCAAGGGATCAGTCCCCTTATGTAAAGGATCGATCCCCAATGCTAAGGGACCGGTCCCCTCATGTAAAGGACCGATCCTCAAAGCTATCCCTGAATATAGAATAGCATTATGGGTCTAAGGGACCGATCCTCTTATTAAAGGGACTGATCCCTAAAATAACCTTTTTTATGCGATTTTAAATCGAACGATTCCCCATTTTATTTTCTACGCCCTTTCCATCGTCTTCTCCACCAAATACTTACCCAATATTGCTTTATATCTTTTTATTCACCACATTTCTTCCTTGCTTTCATCAATTTTCATTCATTTCCTTTAATCTTCGATCCAGTTCCTTCATCTAGTTCATCATTCTCCTTATTCTCATTTCAAAACCCTCCTTCATATACTTGTGTGCTAAGGATTAATAATTTGTGACTTAATGTTGCTAGCAATCCTAGGTTTGCAAGTTTTGGGTTTCTTATTTCTTCCCACTCCCTTATCTCTCTTCATCCAAACACTTGCACACCAAGTGTTTGATAAAATTCCCCAATGATCTATTCACCATTTTTCACCCAGTTTGCTCTTTAATCTCTGTCATAGCACTCCACAATGCCTTCTCACAAAAAGTCTTTTGCTACTAAGCCTTCTACTTTCCCTTCCAAGAAATGCAAAACCACCACTATTGCTTCCTCCTCCACCCATTCCGAACCTCTCACCTCTACCTCATTTGCTTACTGTTTTAAAACTCCTATCGATCGCAAGCTCTTTGACGAGTATTTTGCAAATCTCTCAATTCATCATTGATGAATGATTGACTTTATATTCCTTGAATTAATCAACTTTCCATATCTCGATCAGTTCAATGTGTATAAGTGGACTGACTTCCTTAAGCTTAGCACCATGGTTCCCTTTAACATCACTCGTGCCTTCTTTAGTAATGCCAAGTTTCTCACCTCTTCGGATGATCAATGACATGTCATTGGCATTCAATCCTACGTAATGAACAAAATCATTGAGGTTACTTGAGATAATCTAATTGATGTTTTTGAGTTTGGCAATGAGGGCCTCACAAATGAAGAAAAGAAAGTTCCATTAGTTTTTTCCATCACCAAGGATCGGGCCAGTGATCTTTCTTTTCATCCTTGGATCATTTATCTCATCATCTCGTGGAATTTGCATCCTCTTGGCACCAAGTATGCTATCCTCCGCAAGCTTAATCATTTTTGACTTCATCATATTCATGAGGTCGATGGTCAGAAACCCAATCTCATCCACTTCATTTTTGAGGATTGGGTGAAGATCATCAATAGATCCATTGACACCATCTTATGTTCAGCCACTTGCTTATCTTTTCTCTCGGCTCAACATTGACTGTTCATGCGAGTCTGGTTAACCTTCCTCGACCTTTATTAATGCCACCACTCTCGAATAGATGCACTATTACTAAGATGTTCATGGTGAATGGCGCGAGAAGACCATGGTGCCTCATTGCACTAATATTGGCACTGAGACTGAGTTTGAGTCGGAGCCCGATGCATTACCCTTAAAGCCAGCTACCTCAAGTGCCACTTTGGACTCCATTGATGCGATGCTCACTGACTTTTACCTTCACATTAACACTAGACTTGATGCTATTGAAGCGCGTCAACATACTCTTGATTGTCACTTCTTAATTTTTTAAGAGGCTTAAAAGGCCATGTTTGATGACTTTCAGTCTACTCAAGTGCAAGTCAATGAGCTTCATGATTGCCTTGGTCGGTTTCCACCACCTCCATCCTCGTAGTCACTTAGGGATTTTTGTTATGACTTTGGATAATAATTTTGCTTATAGTTAATTGTTTAATCACCTTTGACAAATTATGGATATGTTCTTAACTCAGCTTATGTCATTACGTGTTAAACATTGCTACTTTTTTAGTATGATAATCATTATATGTTCATACGATCCTTATGTTTTCATTTGCTATTGTCTCTATGTTTCATGTGCTTTCTATGTGTTGATTGATAAGTATGCTTTGTTACTTATAATGCTCTATTACTCATGTTGCTTTAAAGTGATCCATTATGTGTAATATGAGCACCTCAATTTCCATTTGTCCATTCATGGAATTCATTTATCACTCACTTGCCTATAATTGAAGAGGAGTATGCTTTTAAGGGAGTATATATATATATATATATTTGATATCACAAAAAGTGGGAGAATTAATATGAAAATTTAGGTTTGAAATCAAATTAGAAATTTAATCTCCTTGAAAATAATGCCTACCTTAAGGGAGAGTAAAATTTTCAAAATTTAAATGAATAAAGTTTTGTCATATCAGAAAGGGAGAGATTGTTAGCTTTAAAGTGATAAATATATTTTGAAATGACAAAACCTAAGTATGGTTATTAAAATAATTCATTTTATATTTTCAAACGAAAATTTAACTTAATTCTAAATAATTTTTCTATGGATTTATTGAACACATTTTCAGAAAAATTACTTGAATATTTTCAGGGCTTATATTCATGCACTAAAAAGTCAAAACTATAAATAAATGAAATTGAAAAATAATTTAAAAAGGATTCTCAACTCATTTTCAGCAAAAAAAAAAAAAAAGCTTTGAAAGTGAGAGGACCAATCCCCTAAAAGCAATGACCAATCCCTTACAAGTTAGTAAGCTTCTATTTGCAAAAATAAACAAGAGGATCTATTCCTTAGAAAGCAAAGACTGATCCCTAATAAGTCATAAGCTACTGGATTCAAATTGTCAGAAATGGACCAATCCTCTAAGCAGAGAGTGTGAAACCCAAATTTTCATGCTACTGTTAATTAAAAGCTAAGAGAGAAAGTCAAAGCTGACCTAAGTGTTCGTGTAGGGCCCGAAGGAACCAAGAGCTCGGATGATGGAGGGTTGAACTCGGGGCACAAAAATTGAGGTAAGGTGTCAAGAAAGAGTTCTTTAAGAATTGACATTCATGTAAACATGATTTTATGGATGGAAGGTGAAACTAAAGTGATTGGAGAGAAATAAGTTGGTAAATCTCGAGTTAGCACTAAACTGAGAAATTTGGCATATTAATTGAAATAAATTTGGAATAAATTCCATAAATATGTAAAAATTATGCTGAGGTCATAGGTAATTAATACAAGGTATATTTGACTTGGAGAATTAGAATTGGGTGGAAATATTGAGGCTTCAGTGGTTAAATTAATTTTTAAAGTAAACATAAAACTTTAAAGAATTTTTATTGGCAATGACTAAATCAGGTAAAACGGGCACAAATGGGAAAAGTTTCTTAAACAAGTGGGCCTAAAAGTTTTATGGAACATACTAGGGACTTAGTATAACACATGAGTGGTGGAAATTTGGAAGAAAATGGGCTGAAAATAATTTTTGGAGATTTTATGGAAATAGGGTAGTTGACAGCTCAAGCCCAGCATACTGCAGGCTTAACAAAAAAGCCCAGTTGAAAGGGGTTCTAAAAGGCCTTTGAGTCTAATTTTTTTTCCAAGTTAAGTTATACTTAAAACACTTTCTGGAGAGGTAAAGTTCATCTAGAACCGACTTGAAATGAAAGAGATCCTCCCTCTATGAGTTGCCATATGCGTCATGCAGTAACTCAGATTGTGGAATTTTTTTGGCCACTTTCTAGCCTTTTTTAGAAGTCGTCCGAGAAGAACGAAATCTTCCTTCTTAAGTACTCTAACACATATAAAACATTCAGCCTCAAATAAGTTGATTTGATGGGTGAAAACCTAAAGAGAAGAATAAGGGCAGAATCTTCAATGTTTCAGAGGTAAGAGAAACTTTGAGTTTTTGATTTCTTAGTTAGTTTTGAGCTTGTTTAAGACGATTATATGTTGTATACATGTATGTTTACACCTGCGAAACATTTTTGGAGAAAGAACTGTCACAACCCCCTTTTTACCTAAAATCGTTACAAATTTTTTGCTTTTTCCTTTCCTCTCCCGGTCGTGAACACTCTCACCAGCAAACAGTTGGGCTATGAGTCAGTATTAGTCACTCTTTACCATCTACTATGCCATCTATCTCTTTAATTTATTTCAAAGACAAACATGTATACTTTATAAATTGAAATTCAATACTTGTACGTGTTTACAAATATTTACAACTCCCATATTACATTCCAAAATGGTTATTGTGCTATTACATGTTTAGATACAAAAAGATACCAGTGTGTATACCTCTCGGTGATGGGAAGCAGTGGATATCTGGATGCGACTCTTCAGCCACTCACTAACTACAGTGTACGCTCTGTAGAGGGGGAAAATGAAAGGGATGAGCATTCACACGCTCAGTAAAGTAATAATGCAAGCATGTAGATAACTACACTATATACATGCTTATAATGTCATGATATAAAAATCATTTATATCCAGAGCATAAGGTATAATTAAAACTATGCCACATGTATATACATATATCATGCACTGAAAACATGAAAATAGGCATAAAACATGGAAAACCATCATGTGAATGTCTCATGCTCATCATATTAAAGAAAATTCATTATAAAAGCATCCCTCAGGGTTTAACACCTTATCAAAACTTAGTAAAACTCATCACAAACAACATATCATCTTTTAAAAAATCCTATAAGGTTCGACCCCTCTCTCGGGTCTACCCTGGATAACACAAAACGTGTTTAGAGTATATAAAACCATGTGATATCATGTGATACAGGTGGTCACTGTATATAATTGAGGACTCTGTTGGCCAACTATGTCACTATCATCCCGGATCACATGGATCCCGGTGTGTGGGGCATCATGCTGTAACGAGAGGTGGGTTAATCTTACCCGCCAGACTTTAAATCAACATCATCACCACATGGTATAATGTACTCCATGTGATATACACGATACAATGTACTCTATGGACCCATATCATGATCGGGGGTGCCTGTTGTAGGTCTTATCTACCTTATACCATGTATAATCGACTCAGTCTCAAGTGCACGTACGAGCATCTCATCCGTGTGACTAATAGTCTACACGAGGCATCCAGCATAGCTCGTACGAGCATCTCATCCGTGTGACACAGTCTACACCAGGCATCCAGCATGACTCATTACATATCATAGTGTGAAAAGCCCAGTGCGAGCAAAGCTCTAGCATGATTTCATGCACAATAAAAATCCTTGCACTAGCAACGCTCCAGTACGACTTTATGCAAAATAAATAATGGTGAAATCGTGTACAAGCATAACTCTAGTATGGTTATATGCATAAGAAAGAAATGACACCCACGTAGGAGCAAAAGCTTCAATACAACTTGCATGCATCTCAACTCAAAATATGGTGCGAGCTAGGCTCCAACAAATTTCATGCATGTTAAAATATCAAAATCTAGTGCAAGCAAAGCTCTAGCACGATTAAACTCATGTAAATCTGATATGCGGCTCATTTTCAACAAAATACTCTCAAAATCCAAGTTAGCACCTGACTCGTGCTATTTCATGAAATTATAAAATCAATAGCCAGCCCATCCGTAAATTTGCTTAAATCGAAGCAATACATTTCATTAAAAATATCAAAACAAGATATTTATGCAATCTATTAGCCTTACTACCTTTTTGTAAAGTTTGCTCCGAGGGGTAAAATCATCCTTTTCACCTATACTCAAATCTTTCGCAAAAACTATTATTTCTTTTCTAGGTAATCAAGTAAATCCAATGTCTTGTAGATACCCTCAAAATATGTGCAGCTACCTCTAAATACTCATAAAATTCCCTTACCCGGAATTGTATCAGGTAATTCCACTTCCTTAGAGTTGCTCAATCGCGCAGTCCTATTTGTTCCCAATATAATCTCTGGAGCTGCAGGAAATTATTTACTAATCACATTAGTATAATTAAATTTACTTCATTCTCACTTGCATGAAATTCAAATCAATGCATTGGGCCCGTTTACATCCATTGGACCTCGTTACATCTTTTGGACCTTATTTTCTCTTATGTCAATTTTGATTGTATTAATCATTTCTCGAGAATCTATTAGACTCATCAAGCCTAATGATTCATATTAGGCCGACATTAAGCTCACAATGCCTTAAGTTCATCACTTTCCTTCACTAAGGCATTTCATCATATACCTCATATGTCTACCTTGATTCATCATCTATCCCAACATATTGGTCTCACAAAACTATCTTAGAATCATACGTATAACATTACCAACGCCACTGTATAATCAATCCATAATTAAATCAACCATAGCTCTCTTTCTCACACTAAACCCATTTCTAGGTCATGGATGATTCAACATGCTTTAGGTAGTTTCAGGTAATAATACATACACCAATCTACTGTTAATAATGTCTAGATAAACATACTTTGTCACGCCCCGGAAGTGCGAAAAATAGGGCTAATTTAAAACTTTTTATTCATTAATTCACAATTAAGAGTGCATTCCTGTGCAGTGTCATATATCATCACCTATATTATACCTCAGGATCTTGTCATTGAATAGTATATATTATATCATATACATTACTTGATCTCAAGTTAATTAATCCTAATACATCCCATACAATGTTATACATCAAGTGTCTGCAATTATGATAATTGTCTGGGTACATGAAAAGATAAAAGATACCTCAAAATACAATATATGGCCTGGAGCTCAAGTCCTCCACTAGCTACTACTCCGTACGTCGCAGGAAAACCCTTTTTCACTTGAAGAGATCTGGAGGGAAAGAAAACAGGGTGAGCTTCTAAATTGCTCAGTAAAGGGGGTAAGGGACTCATTTCATAAACCAAAA
Organism: Firmiana major; assembly: GCA_033439115.1. Lineage (NCBI taxonomy): Eukaryota > Viridiplantae > Streptophyta > Magnoliopsida > Malvales > Malvaceae > Firmiana > Firmiana major. Next base: position 40,622,907 of record CM065909.1, read on the forward strand.
TGCACATCACAAAATATTTATTTGTATGTGAAACTCATTAATCTCATTTGAAAACCATAGCATGAAAGTACTCAAAACGACATTCTCATGTCTCAAATCATGCGAAAACATGAAGTAAAAAGGCTCAGTCTAGAGCATTAACAAAGCATGTGAAAATAATGCGATAAACGCTTTCTTAATTAACGTGATAAAATTACTGTAATAATAATGCACGTGGCACAGCCACTAAACACACGTGGCATAGCCACTGATTTAAATTCACACGTGGCACAGCCATTAAGCACACGTGGCATAGCCACTGAGTTAAATTTACACGTGGCACAGCCATTAAGCACACGTGGCATAGCCACTGAGTTAAATTTACACGTGGCACAGCCACAGGATAGGGTTTCACGTGGCAACGGCCACCAATTAGGGTTTCTCACGTGGCAACGGCCACCAAATGGGGTTCTCACGTGGCAACGGCCACCAAATAGGGTTTCTCATGTGGCAACGGCCACCAAATAGGGTTCTCACGTGGCAACGGCCACCAAATAGGGTTTCTCACGTGGCAACGGCCACCAAATAGGGTTTCTTATGTGGCAACGGCCACCAAGTATACGTGGCATAGCCACAGAATGGGTTATTCTCACGTTACTAGAATGGAGAAGAATCGGGCTTACATGCTACCAGAGCAATGCCCGATGTGTACTCAAAATTACACACCTAAGTCTTAATCACATAAGACTAGTTTGCCTTCACGTAGAACTCATAGTGGTTTTTCTCTCGTAAAACTCATTTAAAACCGTTTTGTACCCAACACAAAACATATTGAAACCGAGTCCCAACCGGTAAAACACGCACACATTTCTCAAATCTCAATATTGCCTTAACGTAGAGCCCAGTTATAAACTCATAAAAACATTGGGCTCCAACCGGCTATAAAAATCGTGTGCAATTGTATCACAACACAACACTCAACATGCTTATTTTATAAATCACAATTCATGCTATAATAGTTCGCAAATCACATACACAAATGGTTTAGTTTCCCTTACCTCTTTGCACCTCGTATAGTGCAATCGTTTCCCCCGTATCACGAACTAGCCTCGTATTCCACTCTGGAACTCCCGAGCTGTCCAAACGATGTTAAAACATCAATACTCAATTATCTCATCAACCTCAATTCTAAAAAATCGAGCATAATTGCTCATAACACCTCAAATCTCTTGATTCTCGTAACTCTACCCCAAACTACACTCTCGTTCACAACACCTCAACATTCTATATTTCCTATGCCACAATATCTATGCTAGTACACCACATTGTCTAAATCTCCATTTATAGCTTAAAATTCCCAAAATTGCTAAATATCATTATCACTCCAACCACATTGTAATTTCATCAATCCCTAATCATTTTTCAGCTATTTCAACACAATGACAACAACCATTATCATCAAAATCATCTCAGATATCAAGATCGAGGTTTAGAAATTACCCAAAACTTGTGGAGAGCTTATCTCTTGCCTCGATTCGATCCGTCTTTCGATTTCCAAGTATGTTGTTCTCCCTTTGATGAGGGACAACTTTCCTTCTTGCCACAACTTCTGATTTGGACGGAAATGGGTGCTTTGGATGAGTGAGAAAGCTAGGTTTCGGTGAAAATGGGGGTTGAAAGAGAGAGAAAGTGAGATTGCAGGAGAAAAACAGGAGTTCCTTATATAGGCTGAGGGTAGGAGATCGATCTGGCTCTTGATGAGATCGATCTGCATTTGAATTTTGGGGACGATTTGGGGCAATTTATGCCTAGGAGATCGATCTGTCGAGGGGTGAGATAGATCTCTTTATGGCTTTATGAGATCAATCTGCTCCTTGAGGAGATCGATCTTCTCCCAAACAGAATCGTTTGGAGATCGATCTCTTCCTCATGAGATTGATCTTCTCTCAAACAGAATCATAAGGAGATCGATCCTCTTCCATTGGAGATCGATCTGCTCCTTAAATTCCTCCTTCCTTGTCATTTTTAACTCACCAGATCAATCTCTCCTTCTCCCAGATCGATCTTTCCTCATAACTTCATACTTATTTTAAACACTTAACATATAAATCTCCAATTAACATTCCCCAATTCACTTAGCTCAATAAATTATACGTCAAGTTCATATTACATCATTCAAATATATCTAAAATTCTCAGATCTCACATCCTCCCCACCTTAAAAGAATTTGGTCCTCCAAATTCAACTCAACTAGTTAAAGAGATGGGGGTATTTCTCCTTCATGAGGTTCTCTAGTTTCCACGTTGCCTCTTCCCTTGAGTGATGTTTCCACAAAACTTTCATTAATGGGATGCTCTTGGTTCTCAGTACCTTCTCCTTTCTATCGAGAATCCGGATGGGTTCCTCAGTATAGCTCATATCCTCTTGAATGTCCATCTCGTCATACTCTATGACATGAGAAGGGTCCGGGTGGTACTTCCTCAACATAGACACATGAAAAACATTGTGTATTCCGGACATCTGTGGGGGTAATGCCAATCTGTAAGCTACGTCTCCCACTCTCTCAAGAATCTCGAATGGTCCTACGTATCGAGGACTCAATTTCCCTTTCTTCCCAAATCGCATGATACCCTTACTCGGTGATATTTTCAGAAATACTGCATCACCAACGTCAAACTCGAGTGGCCGTCTACGCACATCCGCGTAGCTTTTCTGTCTACTTTGTGCAGCCCGTAACCTCTCACATATGAGTTTCACACTATGTACGGCTTGCTCAACAAGCTCGGGAGCATTTATCTTTCTGTCACCGACTTTTTCCCAAGCTAGAGGGGATCTACACCTCCTACCATATAGAGCCTCAAAAGGTGCCATTCCAATACTCGCATGATAGCTGTTATTGTATGCAAACTCTGCTAGGGGCAGGTGATCATCCCATGATCCCTTAAAATCCATCGTACACGCCCTCAACATATCCTCCAGGGTCTGAATAGTCCTCTCTGACTGACCATCTGTCTGAGGATGATAGGCGGTACTAAAACTCAATCGAGATCCCATGGACTCCTGAAACTGGGTCCAAAATCTAGAAGTAAATCGGGAATCTCTATCAGAAGTAATACTCACTGGAGCCCCATGTAATCTAGCTATCTCGCTAACATATAGCTCAGCTAAGGCATCCACCGTATCTGTGCTCTTGATGGCAAGGAAGTGGGCACTCTTGGTTAATCTATCCACAATGACCCATATCGCGTCACGACCTCTTCGGGTCCTCGGCAAACCCATAATAAAGTCCATAGTGACATGCTCCCATTTCCATATAGGTACAGGTAAGGGCTGTAGTAGTCCTCCGGGCTTTCGATGCTCAGCTTTCACTTGCTGGCATACTAAACACATGACCACATACTCTGCCACGTCTCGCTTCATACCACTCCACCAATACACCTTTCTCAAGTCTCGGTACATCTTAGTACTCCCTAGGTGCATGGTGTATCACGAGCAGTGGGATTCTCTCAGTATCTATCTCTTCAGGGTATCATCGTTCGGTACATAAATTCATCCTCTGAATCTCAACAATCCATCCTCACTGACTGTAAGATCCGACTGCGAACTCTGTTCAGCTTGGCTAATCATATCTATCAATCTCTGATCACTGCGCTGTCCAGTTCTAATCTGATCCATGATCCTGGGCTCTATTCGCAAGCTAGCCACAAATCCAGTCTCTATCTCTTTAACTCTGATCCGAAGTTCGACAAACTGCTCCAGTAAATCCCATTCCCTGATCATCATAGCAGATATCATACTCTTCCTGCTCAGGGCATCAGCAACCACATTCGCCTTACCCGGATGATATAGAATCTCGCAGTCATAATCCTTAAGGAGTTCTATCCATCTCCTTTGTCTCATGTTTAACTCCTTCTGATCAAAAAGATATCTCAAACTCTTGTGATCAGTGAAAATCTGGAATCTTTCCCCATATAAGTAGTGTCGCCAGATCTTCAAAGCAAACACCACAGCGGCTAACTCCAAATCATGCGTGGGGTAATTTCGCTCATGGTCTTTCAGCTGTCGAGATCCATATGCAACCACTCTTCCGTGCTGCATAAGCACACACCCCAATCCTTGATGAGATGCATCACTATACACTGAAAATCCTCCTGATCCCTCAAGAATAGTTAACACAGGTGCCGCTGTTAACTTCCTCTTTAATTCTTGAAAGCTGAGCTCACATTGATTAGTCCATATAAATGGAGTCTCTTTGCGTGTGAGCTTAGTCAAAGGGGCGGCAATCCGAGAAAATCCTTCCATAAATCTTTTGTAATACCATGCCAAACCAAGGAAGCTTCGTACCTCAGTAACTGTCCTCGGTCTCTCCCAATTAAGCACAGCTTCCACCTTGCTTGGGTCCACTGATACTCCTTCCTCTGAGACTATATGACCAAGGAAAGCTATCCGATCCAGCCAAAACTCACACTTACTAAGCTTTCCATATAATTGCTTATCTCGGAGTATCTGTAGTACTAACCACAAATGCTGTGCATGCTCCTCATACGACTGAGAGTACACCAGGATATCATCAATAAAGACTATCACAAATTTATCCAGATAGTCTCTGAATACCTCGTTCATCAATCTCATAAATGCTGTAGGAGCGTTCGTTAATCCAAAGGACATCACCAAAAATTCATAATGGCCATACCTCGTCCTGAAGGCCGTCTTTGGAATATCTTCTTCCTTTATCCTCAATTGGTGATAGCCCGATCTCAAATCAATCTTAGAAAAGACTGATACCCCTCTTAGCTGATCAAGTAGATCATCAATCCTGGGCAATGGGTATTTATTCTTCACTGTGGCTTTATTCAACAACCGATAGTCTACGCATAATCTGAGACTACCATCCTTCTTCTTGACAAATAAAATCGGCGCTCCCCACGGTAAAACGCTGGGCCTAATGAACCCTTGATCCAATAACTCCTGTAGTTGTTTCTTCAATTCCTCAAGTTCCACTAATGCCATCCTGTAGGGAGGTTTAAAGATCGGCTGAGTATCTGGTACCAAATCAATGGTAAACTCTAACTCTCTCTTTGGTGGTAAACCTGGCAATTTATCTGGGAAAACATCCAGAAATTCACACACCACAGGTATATCCTCAATCCTTGGATGTTCCCGCTCATCGTCTGAGATGAGTGTCTCATAACCTTCACATGAACAATCATATTTAATATTCTCCAAAATAATATCAAAATTCTTAAATTACTTACTAGAATTCCACATATTCATTTCCTCAATATCTCAATCGTACACATCCCTCTATCTCCCACCTTTATCTCACATCCTCTACAGATTAACTCAGTTCTCTGGGATTCACGCATAGGGGTATTTACATGTAGTATATATTCTAGAGGTTCAAACTTCAAGTTTAATCTACATGCAAAATGCTCAGAAATAAACGAATGCGTGGATCCTGAATCAATCAACACATGAGCCTTATGATTACAGACAGAGAGTGTACCTCTTATAGTTTCTGCAGAAGTGTCAGCAGTCTCCTTATCTGGGGCAAACACACGTCCCTGGGTAACAGGTCTCTTTCCTTTCTCTGCAGTAGTGGCCCGTCTCGGGGGATTCACTCTCTGAGGCTATTGTCTAGTGGGCTCCAAGACATGTGTTTTCTGAGGTTGAGGGCAATCCTTCACCATGTGACTCATGTCTCCACATCTAAAACATCCATGGATCGACCCAGTAGAACTTCCCTCATGCATTCGGCCACAATTTCTACAAAACCTTGTCTCAGGTCGGACATCTCGAGGGGTCTCTCTAATGTTAGGGTAACCTCTGGGTCTCTCTAATCTGCCCTTCTGTACCTCAATCCTTCCTCTTCTGAAGGAACCTCTCTGAGCCTCTGTTTGGAAAATCGCTGGCCTCTTGCCCTTATCTCTATTCACCACTCTGAGCTCATTCTGGGATTGTACCATTTCGATTCCTCTTTCAATCTCTTGTGCTCGTCTCAGAGCATCTCCAAACTCAGTAATACATAGCCCTATCAATCTATCTCTGATGATGGGCTTCAATCCATACACAAATTTCTCTGTGCGGAGCTCTTCATTCTTAAAGGTCTCTGGGTCATATCTCAATAGCGCGGTGAATTGGCTCTCATAGTCATCCACAGACATGTCACCCTGTACCAAACTCAAAAACTCGGCTTGTTTCTTTCTTTGGGCGGCTCGTGTGGTACATATTGGGTCCTAAAGGCTGTCTGAAACTCTTCCCAACCAATCACATCCTGGCGGAACATCAGAATACCCTGGGTAGTACCCCACCAATCTCGAGCTCTCCCCTTCAACATATAGATACTTATACTGACCCTCTCAGTATCGGTGCACCCCAGATAATCAAATATAATTCTCAACTCCGTCAGCCACTCCTCAACCTCTGTAGGATCCTTCTTTCCCTTAAATGCGGGTGGATTCATCTTCAGAAAATCCTTCAGTCGAACCATACTTCTATCATCAGGCTGAGTGACGAGAGGTATTGGGTCCATCTGTACTGGGGGTATGGGAGGTCCTTGTGGTGGTGTAGGAGTAGTACCCGAGGCATTAACTCCAAAGTGTTGCGCGAATAACGCTGCCATCTGCTCAAAACCTTGCTTCACATCGGTCTCAATCTGATTAAATCGAGAGTTAGGACTCTCTGGTTGTGGGACAGGTGGCGGAGGGGACTCTGCTTGCCTCCTCGAACGACCTCGTCGTCCACTCATTCTCTATCTTAACTCGTCTCCTGCGTGTACATATCAAAATCGGTTGAAATCTCAATCTTCAATTTCAGTTCATGACCAGACTATTACAGACACTTGGGATGTATTCTATTTCACTTAACCGACACTGACAGTACTAGACACCCTAAGCTCTGATACCAAGAAAACTCTGTCACGCCCCGGAAGTGCGGAAAATAGGGCTAATTTAAAACTTTTTATTCATTAATTCACAATTAAGAGTGCATTCCTGTCCAGTGTCATACATCATCACCTATATTATACCTTAGGATCTCGTCATTGAATAGTATATATTATATCATATACATTACTTGATCTCAAGTTAATTAATCCTAATACATCTAATACAATGTTATACATCAAGTGTCTGCAATTATGATAATTGTCTGGGTACATGAAAAGATAAAAGATACCTCAAAATACAATATATGGCCTGGAGCTCAAGTCCTCCACTAGCCACTACTCCGTACGTCGCAGGAAAACCCTTTTTCACTTGAAGAGATCTGGGGGGAAAGAAAACAGGGTGAGCTTCTAAATCGCTCAGTAAAGGGGGTAAGGGACTCATTTCATAAACCAAAATGCACATCAGAAAATATTTATTTGTATGTGAAACTCATTAATCTCATTTGAAAACCATAGCATGAAAGTACTCAAAACGACATTCTCATGTCTCAAATCATGTGAAAACATGAAGTAAAAAGGCTCAGTCTAGAGCAATAACAAAGCATGTGAAAATAATGCGATAAACGCTTTCTCAATTAACGTGATAAAATCACTGTAATAATAATGCACGTGGCACAACCACTAAACACACGTGGCATAGCCACTGATTTAAATTCACATGTGGCACAGCCACTAAGCACACGTGGCATAGCCACTGAGTTAAATTTACACGTGGCACGCCACAGGATAGGGTTTCACGTGGCAACGGCCACCAATTAGGGTTTCTCACGTGGCAACGGCCACCAAATGGGGTTCTCACGTGGCAACGGCCACCAAATAGGGTTTCTCACGTGGCAACGGCCACCAAATAGGGTTCTCACGTGGCAACGGCCACCAAATAGGGTTTCTCACGTGGCAACGGCCACCAAATAGGGTTTCTCACGTGGCAACGGCCACCAAGTATACGTGGCATAGCCACAGAATGTGTTATTCTCACGTTATCAGAACAGAGAAGAATCGGGCTTACATGCTACCAGAGCAATGCCCGGTGTGTACTCAAAATTACACACCTAAGTCTTAATCACATAAGACTAGTTTGCCTTCACGTAGAACTCATAGTGGTTTTTCTCTCGTAAAACTCATTTAAAACCGTTTTGTACCCAACACAAAACATATTGAAACCGCGTCCCAACCGGCAAAACAAGCACACATTTCTCAAATCTCAATATTGCCTTAACGTAGAGCCCAGTTATAAACTCATAAAAACATTGGGCTCCAACCGGCTATAAAAATCATGTGCAATTGTATCACAACACAACACTCAACATGCTTGTTTTATAAATCACAATTCATGCTATAATAGTTCGCAAATCACATACACAAATGGTTTAGTTTCCCTTACCTCTTTGCACATCGTATAGTGCAATTGTTTCCCCCGTATCACGGACTAGCCTCGCATTCCACTCTGGAACTCCCGAGCTGTCCAAATGATGTTAAAACATCAATACTCAATTATCTCATCAACCTCAATTCTAAAAAATGGAGCATAATTGCTCATAACACCTCAAATCTCTTGATTCTCGTAACTCTACCCCAAACTACACTCTCGTTCACAACACCTCAACATTCTATATTTTCTATGCCACAATATCTATGCTAATACACCACATTGTCTAAATCTCCATTTATAGCTCAAAATTCCCAAAATTGCTAAATATCATTATCACTCCAACCACATTGTAATTTCATCAATCCCTAATCATTTTTCAGCTATTTCAACACAATGACAACAACCATTATCATCAAAATCATCTCAGATATCAAGATCGAGGTTTAGAAATTACCCAAAACTTGTGGAGAGCTTATCTCTTGCCTCGATTCGATCCGTCTTTCGATTTCCAAGTATGTTGTTCTCCCTTTGATGAGGAACAACTTTCCTTCTTGCCACAACTTCTGATTTGGACGGAAATGGGTGCTTTGGATGAGTGAGAAAGCTAGGTTTCGGTGAAAATGGGGGTTGAAAGAGAGAGAAAGTGAGATTGCAGGAGAAAAACAGGAGTTCCTTATATAGGCTGAGGGTTGGAGATCGATCTGGCTCTTGATGAGATCGATCTGCATTTGAATTTTGGGGACGATTTGGGGTAATTTATGCTTAGGAGATTGATCTGTCGAGGGGTGAGATCGATCTCTTTATGGCTTTATGAGATCGATCTGCTCCTTGAGGAGATCGATCTTCTCCCAAACAGAATCGTTTGGAGATCGATCTCTTCCTCATGAGATCGATCTTCTCTCAAACAGAATCATAAGGAGATTGATCCTCTTCCATTGGAGATCGATCTGCTCCTTAAATTCCTTATTCCTTATCATTTTTAACTCACCAGATCGATCTCTCCTTCTCCCAAATCGATCTGTCCTCATAACTTCATACTTATTTTAAACACTTAACATATAAATCTCCAATTATCATTCCCCAATTCACTTAGCTCAATAAATTATACGTCAAGTTCATATTACATCATTCAAATATATCTAAAATTCTCAGATCTCACATACTTTAAGTTGATGTATTGAAAACTCACCTAGCTTATCTTTTCTCTTGTCCGAAATTGGAAGACCGTTTTGCTCATTCAATCCAACATGTTGAACACTGATTCCTAACTATGTTGTTCTCCTCCTCACAATGAATAACTTTGCTTAAATCAACTTTTCTCAAATATGCTTGGAAGGTGATGATATTCCAGAGTGAGAAAGCTAGGTTACTTTGTGAAAATGGAGAGGTGTTTGATGTTTCAAGGAAGAAGACTCAACTGTCGGGCCCTTTTTATAGAATTGGCCTTATGAGATCGATCTCCTAGGGTGAGAGATCGATCTTTCCTCGCTTTGAACTCTCTCGACATTCAGTATATAGGCTGTGGGATCAATCTGCTCATGGGATGAGATCGATCCTTGCCAGGCAGAATCAAGTGGAGATCGATCTGTTTTGAGGAGGGGATCGATCTGCTCTTTGGGAAGTGATCAATCCTTTCTAACCAGAAACCATTGGAGATCGATCTGTGTTTGGGAAGAGATCGATCATTTCTAAGCAGAAGCAAATTGAGATCGATCTGCACTAGGGAAGAGATCGATTTGTTATTGACAAAATCAAATGGGTATCAATCTACTTAAATAAGGGATCGATCAACTTTGAATAAGAGATCGATTTGGCCTACATCTGCAGGTTCCCAACTGTAGTTTTTTCCCAAAATTTCAAAGAACAACTTACATTCAATTGCTTCACTATCCATTTTGCATTCTATTCACACTTAGAGTATGAAAAGATCCATTTTTTATGATTCACGTATAATGTAACTTGTGTGTACCGCGTGGAATCATAAAAGGTACATAGAACTCACTGGCCTTGGATTATCAATTCGTGTTTGAGTCCTTATATTAGTCTGAAGGATTTAAACTCAATTTATTTAATCTGTGGCCACTTCAGCCTTTATTTAGCCATTACATGTATTCATGCATTTTCTTTGCAATTTCATTCAGATTTATATTATCAAAATCATCCGTCTTATGATTCCATTAACATGTAATAAAGTCATACATACATGGGGTCTCACAAATCTCCCACTCTAAAGAAATTTGGTCCTCTAAATTAGAACCAAATCAGTCAGAGAACAACTCCGGATACTTCTCTTATATCATACTCTCCAACTCCTAGGTAGCTTTCTCCTGAGTGTGATATTACCAAAGAACTTTCACTAAGGGAATTGTCTTCGACCTCAACACCTTCTCCTTCTTATCCAATATCCGAACCGATCTCTCGACATATGACATGCTCTCACTGAGCTCCAATGACTTATCTCTAATAACATGTGTTGGATCCGGATGATACTTCCGAAGCATAGAGACGTGAAAGACGTTATGAACACCTGCTAACTCTGACGGCAATGCCAACCTATAAGCCTTATCTCCCACTTACTCTAGAATCTCAAAGGGTCTAATGTAACGAGGACTCAGCTTACCTTTCTTCCCGAATGTGAGACCCCATGTATGTATGACTTTATTATATGTTAATGGAATCATAAGATGGATGATTTTGATTATATAAATGTGAATGAAATTGCAAAGAGAATGAATGAATACTTATGAATACGTAATGGTTAAATAAAGGCTGAAGTGGCCACAGACTAAACAAATGGAACTCAAACATTCAGACCGAATATAAGGACTTAAAAACACGAAATGATAATGTAGAGACTATGAGTTCTATGTACCTTTTATGATTCTAAGTAGTACACACAAGTCACATTGTATGTGAATCATAAGAAATGAACCTTGCCATGCACTAAGTGGGAATAGAATGCAAAATGACTAGTGAAGCAATCAAATGTAAGTTTTCCTTTGAAATTCTCAAAAATGTTGCAGCAGGAAACCTGCAGATGAAGGTCAGATCGATCCCATATTCAAAATAGATCGATCTCTTGTTCAAGCAGATTGATATTAGCTTGGTTTTGCCTAGAGAGGATTGATCTCCATTTAATTCTGCCTAGAGAGGATTGATCCCTACCTCAAAACAGATAGATCTCCACTTGATTCTGCCAAGAGCAGATCTATCTCTTCCCAAAGAGCAGATTGATCCCATACTCACATACCTAAATATTTTGATAGTTCAAACTAAAGGAAGATCGATCTCTTACCCTAGGAGATCGATCTCACCACCCTTATTCTATAAAAATCCAATGACAAAGTCTTCTTTCTCAGAAAAACAAAACTTATTTCCATTTTTACCAAAAAGAACAAGCTTTCTCACTCTAGAATACCATCGCCTTCCAAAAAGATTTAGGAAAAGTTGCTTTGAGCAAAGTTGTTCATTGTGAGGAGGAGAACAACATAGTTAGGAATCAGCTTTCAACTTGTTGAATTGACGGAGCAAAGGGTCTTCGGACAAGAGAAAAGTCAAGCTAGGTGAGTTTTCAATACACCAACTCCAAGTATGTTTATCTAAACATTGTTATGAGTTGATTGGTGTATGTATTATTGGTTGAAACTACCTAGTGCATGATGAATCAACCATGACCTAAAAATGAGTTTAGTGTGAGAAAATGAGATATGGTTGATTTAATGATGAATGAGTTATACTAAGGTGTTAGTAATGTTATACACATGATTTTGAGTTGGTTTAGCAAAATAAATCTATGAAATTGGATGAAGTTATGAAATGTGCATATAAGGTGCTTATGAAAATGCATGAATGAATGGAAGAACTAAGGTTAGAGCATGCAAGCCAAGTGCTTGGTTAGATAACTAAGTGAGTTTGTTAGCCGAATTGGCTAGGAATGACATGATGGGTGTTCGGCCACCATGCCATGGCCAAATGTAATCATAGGCAATGCTTGATGCAATAAGGTCTAATAAGATGTATCGATTATGATGGAGTCGTAAAACGAGTTATCAGTGTTGACTGAAGTGATTGATGGATGTTTGCAGCTCCAAAGATTGGATTAAGGACAAATTGGACTGGACAAGCTTCGGCGGTGGAACTTGTACTACGCTAGACGTGATTCGAGATAAGGAAATTTTGTAAGTGGCTAGAGGTAGCTATACGCATTTTGTGAGGATCTATAGGGCGTAAATATCTTGAAGCTACCTAATAATAATAGGATAAGAATTTTTTAGGAAGGTTTCGAAAATATGGAAAGAAAAGATGATTTTACCTTGGTAGAGAAATTTTATGAAAAGGGTAGTAAGGATCCTAAAATGCATGGATTTTCATGATTTTAATGTTTTTAATATGATAAATGCTTTGATATGAATGAAATGAGGATAAGTTGGCTGTTGCTTTCTGTGGTTGCATGAAATAACACAGATTATATGCCGAGTTATATTTTTGAAAATACTTTATTTAAACTAGAGCCACCTATCATGTTTGTGTCAGTACAAATGGTGCTGGAGCCTAGCTCGCACTAGATTTTGATGTTTTGACTCATGTTGATAGTGCTGGAGCCTCGCTCACACTAGTTTTATTGATAACATGCATGAAAGTTGTATTAGAGCCTCGCTCGTACGTGATTTTTATATTGATTTACATGCATGAAAGCCGTACTGGAGCATTGCTCGTACGAGGATTTGATATGCTTTATGAAAAATCGTGCTAATATTCTACTCGCACGAGATGTTAGATATCATGACATGCATAGACCGTGCTGAAGCCTCTTGTAGACTGTGTCACAGTGAGATGATATATCGCACGCGTATTTTGAGACATGAGATGGTTACCAGCATGGTCTAGGGCGGCTAAGACCTATGGCAAGTACCCCTGAACCATGATGTGGGCTCAATCTTATGGCAAGCACCCCAGATAGTTATGTGGACTAAGTCCTATAGCAGGCATCCTAGACAATGATGTGGGCTAAGACCTATGGCAGGCACCCCAAACCATATGGGTCCATGAAGTACGTTGTACCGTGTATGTCACACGGAGTACGCTATATCGTGTAGTCTTGATGACTAGTTGGTTGAGTTATTACACGAGTATGGTTGACCTTACCTCTCGTTGCAGTTGTGATGCGCCGCACTCCCGGATCCGCATAGCCTGGGATCACAGGGATTTATATATGACCATTATTCCCAATTTGTCTCCGTAATGTAACCTACATGCCTCACGTGATATCATAATATGTTGATAGACCTGGTAGACCCGAAGGACAGTTGACACCTATGATTATGTTTTAAAAGAAATGTGATTTTTACACAAGATATTTTCGAAGGGTGGAAATTAACTATGATTTAAATGATTTATGATGGAATTTATGATTTGTGATGAGTTTTGTTATGATGAGCATAAGATGTTTTACATGATGATTTTCCATGTGTTAACATGCTTGATTTTATGAGTTTTTCATATATTTTATACATATTCATGTGGCATGGTTTTATTTTACCTCATGCTTCGGACCTAAATGATTTTATATCATGTCATTAAAAGCATGTAGATAGTGTAGCTATCTACCTGCTTGCATTATTTTCTTACTAAGAAAGTTGTGCTCACCCTTCACTTTCTATCTGTGTAAAGCATCCATAATGGTTGAGAGCGAGCAGAGACTTGCACTCCTAGTGTCCACTGTTGCCCATCGTTGAGAGGTATACACATTAACATCGTTTTGTATCTAAACAAGTACAACACAGTAATACTTTTGGAATGTAAATTTGGTGGATGAAAATATTTGTAGACACGTATGAATTAACAAAGTTTAATGTAAGCAATTTAAGTGTTTACAGTTATTATATATAAATGCTAAGTGATATGGTATATGGTAAGAGATAACAAACTTCGGGTCATAACTAAACTAGTTGGTGTTAAAATTGTCACGACAGAGAAAGATAATGTATTAAGCGAAAAATTTGTAGTGATTTTTGGATGAAAGGGGGTCGTGACACCGAACCTCGTAATACCCTTGGAAGGAGAAACCTTCAAAAATACTGACTCACATAGTAAACTCTAGTGGTCTTCGTCTCCTGTCAGCATAACTCTTTTGTCTGCTTTGAGCTGTCTGTAACCTTTCACAAATCAACTGGACGTCCTCAGAGGCCTGTCTCACTAAGTCGGGAGCAAAGATCTGTCTGTCACCAATCTCCTACCATCCAATAGGGGAACGACATCTACGGTCATACAATGCCTCATATGGTGCCATCCCGATACTCTCATGACAACTGATATTATAGGCAAACTTGACTAGTGGTAAATGATCATCCCAGGAGCCTCTAAAATCCAGCACACACGCTTTCAAGATATGCTCTAGAGTCTGTATAGTCCTCTTTGACTGACCATCTGTCTGAGGATGAAAAGCGGTGCTAAAACTCAACTAGGTCCCCATCACTTCTTGAAAGTGTTCTCAAAAGTGGGAAGTGAAGCGGGCATCCCGATTAGAAACAATGCTCACTGGAACACCATATAACCGAACTATCTCTCGAGCATACAAGTTCGCCAACTGACTTAGAGTATCGATAGCTCTTATAGCTAAGAAATGGGCTGACTTCGTTAAACAGTCAACAATTACCCAGATGGCATTGTGACCTCTACGGGTACTCGGTAAATCTATCACAAAATCCATGGTGACGTGCTCCAACTTTCATGTTGGTATCGGTAGAGGCTGTAATAACCCAGCAGGCTTCTGATGCTCTACCTTCACCTGTTGACGAACGAGACATCTAGTGACATAATCAATAATGTCTCTTTTCATTCCAGACCACTAATAAACCTTTTAAAGGTTTTGATACATCTTGGTACTTTCCGGATGTATCGTATACCTCAATGAATGAGCTTCTATCAAGATCAACCTCCTGATCTCTGGATCATCGGGAACACATATCCTACCTCTGAACCTCAGCAATCCATCTGAACTCAAATCAAAATCAGTCTCTGTACCCCTCTGTATTTGCCTGATAACATCACTGCACTGCTGATCAATCCGCTAAGCCTGTCGAATACAATCTACCACATCCGGTTCTAACCGCAGGCTAGCTACTATACAACCACTATCAGTATCAGGTGGGGTCACATCTAAACTGAGGCTCGTGAACTGTTTCAACATCTCATGTTCCCTAATCATCATATACGATACCAACCCAAGATGCTTCTTGCTCAAGGCATCGGCAACTACATTCGCCTTATCCGGGTGGTACAAGATTTCACAATCTTAATCCTTCAGGTGCTCGAGCCATCTTCTCTGTCTCATATTCAGCTCCTTCTGTGAGAACAGATACCTAAGGCTCTTATGATCTGTAAATACTTGAAACTTCTCACCATAGAGGTAATGGCGCCATATCTTCAACGTAAACACGACGGCTGCAAACTCTAAAGCATGAGTAGGATATTTCCTCTCGTGATCCTTCAACTGTCTTGATCCATAGGCAACTACCATTCAATCCTGCATAAGTACACAGCCCAGTCCTTGGGGTGATGCATCTGTATACACAGAGAAACCTCCTAAGTTGGTATGAATGATGAGAATCAGAGCAGTGGTCAACTGATGCTTAAGCTCTTGAAAACTCTTCTCACATGCCTCGTCCCACACAAAATCAACATCCTTCCATGTGAGACGTGTCAACGAAGCAGCTAGTCTAGAGAAACCCTCTACAAATCTCCAATAATAACCTACCAATCCTAGAAAACTTCTGATCTTAGTGACTGTCCTGTGCTATTCGCACTGAACAACCGCCTCAATCTTGGATGGTTCTATTGATACCCTATCCCTCAATACAACATGCCCCAAAAATGAGATCTCCTCAAACCAAAAGTTACACTTACTGAGTTTGGCATATAACTCATTCTCTCGGAGGGTCTGCAGAACTATCCTCAAGTGCTGCTCATGATATTCCCTGGACTTGGAATAAACCAATATATCATCAATAAATATAATCACAAACTGGTCCAGGTATAGCTTAAACACATCATTCATCAAAGTCATAAATGTTGCAAGGGCATTCGTCAATTCGAATGGCATAACCAAGAACTCATAATGGCCATACGAGTACGAAATGCTGTCTTGGGTACATCTCCACTCCGTATCCTCAATTGATGGTACCTAAATCGCATATCTATCTTAGAAAAGACCTGTGCTCCTTGAAGCTGATCCAACAGATCATCAATGCGTGGAAGAGGACACTTATTCTTGACGGTAGCCTTATTCAACAACTGGTAATCTATGCACAGTCGGAGGCTCCCATCCTTCTTCCTCAGAAATAAGATCGGAGCTCCCTATGGTGAGATGCTCGATCTATTAAACCCTTTCTCTAATAACTCTTGCAACTTGTTCTTTAGCTCCTCCAACTCAATCGGAGCCATTCTATACAGTGGTGTGGATATTGGCTTTGTACCAGGTACCAACTCTATACAAAACTCCATCTCTCTTTCGAGTGGTAACCCTGGTAAATCATCCAGGAAGATATCAAAAAATTCTGCAACCACTGGAATGTCTCTCAATTCCAGACGTGCCTTATCAGTGTCAACTACATATGCAATGAACCCTTTAAATTATCTTTTCCACCGTTAGTAACATAGGTCATCATATTAACATTCATGATTAACAAGCAAATTCATCTCTTAAATATGATGAATTAAAATTATACTCTTCCCATTACAATAATTGATAATTCTATTTTTAAAAGAATTATTTGTGCTTAATTGCCTAATTAATTATTTAAATCCTCAATTTATTATATTAATTATCCCCTTTATTTAATTAAAATTCTTTAGTGTGCAGGTAAATTAAATCCGGATGAAACTCAGTCGTTTCAGTCAAAAATGGGTCGAAAACGGTCTAAAGGAGATTGGACCACTTCCTATTTGTAGATCGAGTCACCAGTCGTCTGGACACGTGGGATGCCGGGTGTTAGTATTTTATTCGCTCTGAAATGATAAGATTGATGGACACCGTGCCAACCTCTTGGAAGACACACGCCGGGTCACATCACACAACCAAGTGTACTAGAAGACGGGTGACGTGAAAATATATACTCTGCAGCAAATAAAATGAAGAAAAGTGACCAAACAATGCCAACTCATCTAGGATGAAAAATTACCAGTGTACCCCTATGTTTGTGTATAAATAGAACATGATGAGCAATTGAAAAAGAGTAGTTTTTAGGGTAGTTTTTAGGGTAGAGTAATTTAGGAGTAGTTTTAGAATAATTTTTAGGTTAAATTCTTCCCTTCGTTTTTCTTTAGTTTTCCCGATTAGTTTATTTTTAGCCTCCATTTTATTTTCTATAGTTACTGTTCATGTCAACTTTTAGTTGATTTATCTTATGAAAAGCTTCTTATTCTCGATTTGGTAAAGTTTCATTTCTTTATTTTTATGCTCGGGTGTTTATGAAAAGCTTTTATGTTTTTATAGCTGATACTCTCGGTTTGTTTATTAAGATGGTTTTACTCCTTTGATTTTCTATTATCATTCGGATTATTGGATTCATGGCATAGCTGAATGGTATGAGAGGTCTTTACTGTCGTTGGACTCGCGTGGTGTTGTAGCAGGAGCAAACAGTGCACTGGCTGTTCTGAGTTGTTGTCAAGAGGATGCGAAATCAAGAGACCGAGAATTGTGTTTCTCTGTTCATTCCAGTTTTTAATGAGTTGCTCATACTCACTGCTTTAGTTTTCTTAGTCTCACGTTTTTGTCATCTTTAATGTTCAGCCGTGTTAATTCTTCAAGTATCATTTATCTTATCCTCTGTTTAGCTCTGTTTGAAGCATAGTGTACTGTTCACCTTAGTTTTTTAGCACATTTTGCATTACTCCTTTGTACCGAAACTTGGGTTTATGCTAGAATGCCATTTAAATTGTTTAGCTCCTGTTTAATCTTTGCATAGCAAGTATAGTTTAGGATCAAAGCTGTTAATCCATTTACTTTATTTCCTTGCATTATTTTCTCTTTCGGGTTATCGTACTGCTTAGTTAAATTCTGTTTTAGTATTGTTTCTAGGTAGCTCTCGGTTGCAGGAAGGTACCAGCTGAAGCAAGAGCTGGAGTGAAGGCAGAACATTGCCGGTTGGATAGCGTCAGCTGGTGGAGATGCAGACCAGGAGAAACAGTGCTGCTAAGCAGAGCATGGCTTGGTGAAGCCGTCTGGAATGCTTCAGCAGGAGCAAGACAACAATCAGGAGCAGGAGCAGGTGTCAGACATTGCAAGGAGCAGAAGGCGTGCTGGTCAGGCCGATGACGGTACCAGGAGGCAGTACTTGCGATCAGCACCTAGACAACAGCACGAAACAGCAATGGACAGCACCTGGTGCAAAATGGAGAAGGAATGTGTACAGTGCACGGTCGGGACCACTCGGTTGGACAATTGTTTAAGGCCATGTTTGGCCTTGCAAATCAGCCACCATTCTATTTTCATGCACATTTGTTATTTGATTATTCCTTTTAATTGTATTGTTTTAGCTTAGGTTAGTTTAGGTAAAAATAGTCTTTATTTAAATTTCATATTATTGTTCCTTGCTTATTAGTATAACTTTGTTTTAATTAGGTTGATTGTTAATTAAGTGTTATTATCTTGCATTTAGAATTAGATTAAATTTGTTTCATGCATTTTTAATTTAGTCTTTATCCTAAAATTAAAATAAAAAAATATTTATTTCTCATGCATTATTTAGATTTTATTGTTAAGTTAGAATTTAGATATAATTAGGATTAATTTTAGATTCAATATTTTAGACTATTAGATTTATAGTTATTTTCTTAATTTTTCAGGATTTTATTTCATTAAATTTTAAGTTAGCTTAATTTGCATTTTTATTAATTAGTTTAATTACATGCATATTTTATTTTTAGGCTTATTTAATTTTAATCTAATTAATTTTGTTTCTTATTTTCATATTTGGATTTTTAATTACGTTAATTAATTTTAACTGTTTTAATTATCTTTGGTAGGTATTTGCTTTTAATTGCTTGGAGCTTTGTAAGTAATTTTTAGCTCATTTTTATTTTCTTTAGTTTATAGTTTTTATTATTTTCAGTATTGTTAGCCTTATAGATCACCCACTTGAACTTCATAATTTGCTAGGATATACTTAGGGTAACATTAACCGGTAGTTAATTAGGCTAAGCAACTTCTTTGTGGGACGATAATTCGGGACTCAAATCCCATTATTACTTGTACGACCTGTGCATTTGCGGATAACACGTCTAGGTCACTTAGAGTGGGCGTAGTCAGCTATCAAGTTTTTGGCGCCATTGCCGGGGAAGATAATTAGCCAGTAATTAATATCGGTGAAATTATGCTTATGTGTAATTCTAGCTTGTAAATACTTAGGTTGTAAATATTTAGAGCTTTAATATAGATTAGTTAAATTTCTTCTCTCATAAAAAATTAAAAAATAAAAAAAATTGAAAAAAATTAAAAAACTTAAAAAAATTTTCTAAGGACTTTTAGATGTTTGTATGCGTAGAGCCAAGAGTTTTGATTGCTTTCCTCTAGATCCTGAAATTGAATGAACAATTAGGAAAATTAGAAAGGATTCTAGGAAATTTATAGCTCCGCTGCAAAAGACCATGGCAGATAACAAAGAAATTAGGACCATTGGAGATTATGCAGTGCCGACTATTGGAGGTTATTATATCGGCATTAGGCCACCAGCTGTCTCTGCAAGCAATTTTAAAATTAAGCCTTCAATTCTTCAGATGATCTAGACTTCTTTACAATTCAGTGGGCTTCCTCATGACGACCCACATGCTTACCTCGGGTAATTTCTGGACCAGTGTAACACATTTAAGTATAATGGATTATCAGATGATGCGCTTAGGCTTAGATTATTTCCCTTCTCGCTTAGGGATAGAGCGCGACACTGGTTAACCTCCTTACCTCCAAGATCCATTTATACTTGGGACGAGTTAGCCCATCAATTTTTTGCTAAGTTTTTCCCTCCCTCTAAAATGGCCAAACTCCGTAGTGACATATCTTCCTTTGCCCAGTTCGATTCTGAATCTCTTTACGAAGCTTGGGAAAGATATAAGGAGCTTCTTAGGAAGTATCCTCATCATGGCCTACCTTTGTAGCTAAAAGTCCAGACCTTCTACAACGGACTTACAAGCCAAAATAGGACCATCGTTGACGCTGTTGCGGGTGGAGCTCTAATGTGTAAAACTGAGGAGGAAGCATATGGTCTCTTAGACAAGATGACTGCTAACAACTACTAATGGTCTTCAGAGAGGCAATTACCTAAGAAGTCGGTGGGTATCTATGAGCTCGACACGCTGTCTACCTTGACCTCTCAAATAGCTAACATTACGAAGAAGGTAGAGTCGCTCGGTACCCAGCATAATCTTTCCACTAGTCCTAATCCTGTGTATTCTATCCACAATCATTTTTTGTCTTGCGATCTGTACAGTGGTACACACTCTGTAGATAGGTGTCCGCTTAACTTAGAATCGGTTCAGTACGTTGTTTAATTTCAGAAGCAACAGAACAACCCCTTTTCAAACACCTACAATCCAGGGTGGAGGAACCATCCTAATTTTTCCTGGAGCCAAAATCAAGGGCAATCTTCTAATTCTAGCCTTGTAAGATCCCCTGGTTTTTAAGCTCCACCGGTTCATGTACCACCACAGCATCAATTTTTGTATCATCCGCCTCATCACCCATCCCCACATCAATTTCAACATCATCCATCCCCACCACTTATGCAGCCACAACATCTACTTACATCGGCACCAGCAGCTGAGAAGAAGCCTACACTAGAGGAAATGTTCACAATGATCTTGCAAAATCAAGCTGCCTCAATTAAGAATTTAGAAGTTCAGGTTGGACAAATAGCCAATGCTCTTAGCCAACGTCCATAAGGGACCCTTCCTAGTAACACTGAAGTTAATCCTGTTAGGCAAAGGGAGGGTAAGGAACATGTTAAATCCATCACCCTTAGGAGTGGTAGAGAGCTTGATGATCCACAAGTTAAGTCCAATCTTGTTAAGCCCACAGTGGTAGAGCCCTTAGGGTCTAAAGAGGCAGCTCAGGAAGAACAGGAATATCAGGATCAGTCTGTAAAAGAATCCAAGTTAGGTGCTTCTTCATCTATACCTTGTTCTTCTTCACAGCCTTCCTCGTCCTCTGATGTTACACATGTCACCACTACATCCCTTCCAGTTAGACCACCAGTACCTTTTCCTCAGAGGTTCCAAAATAAAAAATTGGATCAACAATTCACTAAATTTCTTGAGGTTTTTAAGAAACTTCACATCAACATTCCTTTCGCAGATGCTTTAGAGCAAATGCCAAGTTATGTGAAGTTTTTGAAGGATATCCTCTCTAGGAAAAGAAGATTGGAAGATTATGAGACGGTGGCCTTAACTGAGGAATGTAGTGCAATTATCCAAAGGAAATTATCCTCCAAGCTCAAAGATCCCGAGAGTTTTACCATACCCTGCACTATAGGAAATCTGTTCTTTAGCCCTGTGTGATTTAGGAGCCAATATCAATCTGATTCCTTTGTCTATTTATCAGAAGTTAGGAGTATGGGATGCCAAGCCCACCACAGTAACCCTTCAGTTAGTTGATCGATCCATTAAATATTCGAAGGGGGTCATTGAGGATGTCTTAGTAAAGGTGGACAAATTTATTTTCCCTCTAGATTTTATTGTGTTGGACATGGAGGAAGATAGGCAGACCTTTCCTAGCTACTGGTAGAACTTTAATTGACATGCAAAATGAGGAATTAACTATGAGAGTCTTAAATCAGGAGATGACATTTAATGTTTTCAAACCTTTGAAGTTCCTTGATGACTCTCAAGAGTATTTTAAGATGGAGGTTAAGGAAGATAAAATGTTTGAACATAAGAAATCTGAGAGAAAGAAGTTGTAGTATAGGGGTGAGTATTCCCGCCTGTCACGCGGGTGACTCGGGTTCGTTCCCCGGCAATGACGCCAAAAACTTGACACGCCCTAAGGGTATGTTCCGCAAGTGCACGGGTCGTACAAGTAATAATGGGATTTGAGTCCCGAGTTATCGTCCCACAGAGAAGTTGATCAGCCTAATTAACTACCGGTTAATCTTACCCTAAGTATATTCTAGCAAATTATAAAATTAAGGTGGGTGGTCTACATGGCTAAAATTAAAGTACTGAAAATAATAAAAGCTAAAAACTAAATAAAATAAAACCGAGCTAAAATTACTTACAAAGCTCCGAGTAATTAAAGGCAAGTACCTACAAAAGAAAATTAAAACAGTTAAAAATTCATTAATGCAATTAAAATAAAAAGTAAAAATGAAAATAAAAAAAACAAGATTAATTAAACTAAAATTAAACAAGCCTAAAATAAAATGTGCATGGAAATTAATCTAATTAATAAAAATTGCAATTTAAACTAACCTAAAATCTAATCAAATAAAATCCTAGAAAATTAAGAAAATAATCATAAATCTAAATGTCTAAACTAATGAATCTAAAATTAATCCTAATTATGTCTAAATAAAATCTAACTAATGCGAGAAATAAATATTTTTGGATTTTTAAATTTTAAAGTGAAAAATTAAAAATGCATAACATGATACTCCTCTAATTTAATTATAAATGCAAAATCTAATTCTTAAATCCTAAACTAGTCATCAATTAACTATTAATGAAATTAAACTAAAACTTAAAACAACAAACTAAGAGAATTAAACTATTCTATCTAACTAAGCTAGAAAGTAATAAAAAAAAAACACAACAAAACTTAGACAAAGGAACATAATTGCATGGAATATTAAACTATGAAGAAAAATGCAAACATCAAATTGTAAAAAAGGAAGTGGCCAAACGTGGCCTTAACCAAATTGCAAAACAAAGTGGTCCCGATATGGGACACTGTTCACTGTCTTCTTCATTTTGCTTCTCACGGTTCCAGTCTTCTGTCCGCTTACTACTGCAGTTCGTCCTCTTCTCCAGGAGTGTCCTGCTGTCTGCTGCAGGTCTATCCACTAGTGTTCGGTTCTGCTGCAGGTGCTGCTGCTGCCTCTGCTCCACTGTCTTCGACATGCCCAGTTGCTGATCCGATTTTGCTTTCAGCTTGTCCTTATCCTCTGTTGCAGCACATTCCTCTCGGCTTTGGTTGTCTCCAGCTGCTGCTTTGGCGTGATGTAGTGCTGTTCTGCACTCAAGCTGCTGTACACATTCCTCGGTCATCCCTCAGCACCAGTCATCTCCCATTGAAGCAAGCTGCAGTGGTAAGTAACCATCACTGAGAATGCACAATAGTCAATTGCAACAGCCGACTAATGTGCTCTGCTAAACAAGATACGAACAGCACAACAACTTAGGATTGAATACTTCAATAAGAGCTTATAACAGGAAATCAATCTTGGTTTAAAGCCAAAACTCAGCAAAGGACATCAATGAATAATGCAGAAACTTGAAACAGAGCTAAACAGAGATGTCAACAGCTGCTTGAAAAGAAAATGAAACTACTTCTCCTAATTATTAAAGAAAGTAAATCAAGTATCTAAATGGAACTACAACACTTAATGAAAATCGAAGATGCACTATATAACGAAACTGAAATTAAAAACACTGCAAGGAGTATAGAACCGTAGCTGCTGTCACCAACTTTCTTCTACTCAATGCAGTGAACAAAAGATAAAAACAAAATCAAGCTTGCAAACCGAAAAATGTATAAAAAAATGTGTAGAAATTGAACACTAAGCAGTGGTGTCGGGATGTACTAAGCTGTGGTGATTTATGGCTCCTCACACCCGACTCATCATTTGTCTACAGAAGCTAATGCATAAACGGTAAGAAAAATGGAGTTTGAAGCTAAAGAAAATAGTTCCAGTTCACTAATGGCTGTAGCGAAGGAAAGAGAGGATGCTAGCCACTGTCACAAGCTACAAAAACCTCTCATACCAATCGGCTACCCAAAGAATAAATCAACCCAAATGAACAAAAGACATAACTAATAAAACCTCTTTAACCCAAGAGCTTCAAACCATACAAACTCATAAAAATATTTCATAGCAAAACAGACCCTGAAAATAATGAAAGGGAAATCTAACAAAACCGAGAAAAGAGAAAAAGAGAGACTTGAAATTGGATTGAAACTATCTAATGTAAAATGCTAGGAAACTAGAAATTAAAACAAACTCTTCATAAAATTTAGATAGCATGAACAATAAAATAACATGTAGCTAAAAATAAAAACTACAATCGAAAATCTAAAAAAAATTTCAAAAACTTAAACTACCCTAAATTAAAACTACTCATAAATTACTCTACACTACTCCTAACCTAGGCTACCCCTACTTTCTACTTTCTACTTTCTACTTCCGTACTTTCTACTTCCTACCCTACTTAATTTTTCAATTGCCATCATGTTCTATTTATACACAAACATAGGGGTACAATGGTAAATTTTTATCCTAGATGAGTTGGTATTGTTTGGCCACTTGTCTTCATTTGATTTGCTGCAGAGTAGATATTTTCACGTCATCAGTCTTTTTGTCCAATTAGCTGTGCGATGTAGCCCGACGTGTGTCTTCCAGAGGGTTGGCACGGTGTCCTTCGATCTTATCGTTTCAGAGCAAATAAAATACAGACACTTGGCATCATGGGTGTCCAGACGACTGATGACTCGGTCTACAAATTGGAACTGGTCCAGTCTCCTTTAGCTCGTTTTCAACCTAATTTCGTCTGAAATGACTGAGTTTCATCCGAATTTAATTTATCTGCACATTAAAGAATTTTAATTAAATAAAAGGGGATTATTAATAAAATAATATAGGGATTAAATAAATAATTAGGAATTTAAGTATAAATAATTCTATAAAAAATAGAATTATCAAGGAAGTAGATAGAGCTCAGGAGGATTTAACTGTCAACACTCTGTCACCACTTTGGCTGACCCTCCTACTCTTCGCCCTGCTGCTGAGTGTTGTTTTCTTTAGCTGCATTTGAAGTGGCTGTGTTTTTCTTTTTACTTTTTGTATAGTTCTTTTTCTTTTTTCTTTTCTGTTGTTTCTTTCTTTGTTTATTTTACAGATTTCTTTTCTAGTACGTTTTCAATCAAGCTTCAGTTGTTCTTCATCATCAGAAAGAAAAAGGGGAGTACTCTGAGCTTAAATTCTTACATTATCTGCACACTGAGGACACTGTGCACTTTAAGTTTAGGGGAGGGGATATCACTTGAGCAATTTTGAGCAAAATTGAAAAAAATTTCAAATTTTTTTCGAAAATCTGAGCTTTCATTGTTTGATTTTGGGGTGATTTAGTACTTAGCATGTAGTTTTCCCATATTCCGATGATATAACCCCATGATTTAGTCTGACTTTGATTGACTGAGAAGCATGATTATAAGAAAAGCATGAAGTTGAATTCTTGATTTTGTCTTGATTCTGATTGTGATTTTCTCATGCACATGTCATGTCATGAATCTGTATATTTATTTAGAGAAAGCTTATGTGGACATAGGATTGCATTTGTTTAGTTGATTTTGTGCATCATATTCTAGAATTTGTTTGATCTTATCTCGAGGCGAAATACTAGATCACACTTAATTATGGAGATGATTTAGGCCATCTTTAGATCGTTTGAGCCTTTCTAGCCGTCCCTGCACATATTTTACCCTTAGTCACCCATCTGGGCCAAATAAGCTTTTCTTTATAAATACACCTGCTTATAATTTTCCTTAGTTTAAATACTCTTTTCCTATCCCTTACCCCGAAAGCATGAAAAGTCACTATGATATATCTTGAGTTTTGTACATATGGGTATTAACTGATAGTAAAGGAGTAAAAAAAAAAATGAATGAAAAAAATGAAAGAATGAAAAAAGATGAAAAAAAAAATATAATAAAAATGTTTAGCGAAATAAATAAGTTTGGGGGAAATCAGTTGAGCTCGTACATTAAAGATCCTAGAAGTAATGCATGTTAGGGGGTAATTAAACCTAAATCGACTTTATCATACCTTAACCCCAGCCTTATATTACAAGCTAAATGAAGTCCTATTGATCTTTGGTTAAGTGTGACTACATTAGTGGAGAGATAAGTGAAAAGCAAACTTATGGGAATGATCACATATCATTGACTTTGTATTCACTGTGTTTGCATAATCTGATCCGAGTAATGTACTGTGAAGTGACGTTGACATTTTCACACACACACGAGGAGTCCTGTAACGACCCTTGACCCTTGAAAATTTGGGGGATTTTTTTTGAACTTAATTTACCACTTATTCCTTTATTTACTTAGGTTGTATTCATGTTCAGTGTCGATTCATTTTCCTACTTCTTTATCTAGAATCATATTTAAATTCCATACTTTGACTTACATGGCCGATAGAAATTTCGGCAGCGTAACGACTTATATTTAAGCCTACCCACCTGCAAATCAATTGTTTTAACAATCCTAGATATCTATAACTACCAAACATACTTTCCAAATCCACATTTACAACCCAATACATCCATTTCGATTCAATACCAATCATCTTAAAACATAATCCCCAAAGTAATATTCTTTACATTGTTTTCCTTACAAATTACATCCCAATAAAATATTTCCAATATATGTCTGTGCATACAAATGTGTCTGGTAAAGGAATGTAATTGTATACCTTTTTTGCGTGTACAAAAAGTAACTTAGGGTAGCTCTTTCCCACCTGCCTACGTCGTGTACGCGGCAGGTAATGCCTATAGACCACTGCAAATAGTTTGAAAGGTAGAGGGGTGAGCTTTTGGGGAAAAGCCCAGTAAGATAATACGTTTAAAGCAGTTCTGATATATAAAAGCATGTAAAATCGTTCATAAAATCAATCTTTAACATAATATGTAAATTGTCATTTCATGCATAGTCATCAGAAAAATCATAAAGCATGAGTTTCTTTAAAACAAATAACATGCTTAACTATTTTACAAACTTTTCATTATTCATGGATGAGTTCTTAAAATCATCTCTATTCGTAAACATTTCATAACCAATTATCATGAATATCATAAAAGCACATAATCATTCATAATCAAATCGAGGAGACTAGGCTATAACTAAGTCATGCGATACGTGTCATTCTCTGTAGAGAGTCATCATACCTATGGCCATGGTAAGGGAGCTGTAGACTGGATCAAGGTTGTATAGCACTTTCATAAAATATGGGTAGTATCAATCTTTCTTACTTTCACTAGCACCTAGCTAGGACACGGGCACCAAAGGCACTCTTCGTGTGGGAAACATAAATGCGTGCTGCGCGGGCACGAGATACTACCGAAATATCATCATCATAAACCACCAGTAGCAAGACATCTTCCACACAGTTTGAGTCAAGTGCTACAGGAGCCCTACGTACCGGCACCCAAGTGGTGGAGCCGGAACACCACAAGAAGTAACCATGCATGAAGCCTATAGTCTCAAAAACTTCTTTTCTCCTTTCCCCTTTTTTTTTTATGCTTTTGAAATTGTCAAAAGTTTCTTGAAAAATATGGATATAGAATCATAAATCAATGTAAAGCTTCCATACGTTTTATACCTTAGGAAATGTTCATTTCATAAACATGGAAGTACTCAGGGAATATTTCTTAAAACTAAAACATGCTTCGTAAACAGTTTCATAAGAATAAAAGCAGTTATAAATCATTTCAAAATATAATGCTGCTTCATAAAATCTTTTATCAATGAACAAGAATGCATTAACAGAACTCAGTTAAATGGTACCCCTTACCTCGATTTATCGGATATTCCGAGTTCGAGAATGACGCCTCCAAGTGTCTCCCATAACTCCTTCTACAATTCTCCTACACCGACATTTGTATATTTAGCATCCTATTCATACGAATTGTCTGAATTGTGTCAAAATTGTAACCTATTCGTTACTACTTCGTGTATGCGTATAATCGTACATACCTAGGCCAACACGTATGTTTATATATTTTTATTACTATATATTTTTTGTATGTACATATACTAACATACACATTTATCATATACACCTATATGTATATACACACAAGTATACACACACACACACACATATATATATATATATATTATTATTTGTTTTTATTATTCATTATCACACACACACATATATATATATATATATTTGTCTACTTCTCATCTCTCCCATTTTTATTTCACATCTAATTTAATTTACACTAACATGCTTATATATACAACACATATATATGCATGTACATTAAATATACATATATATTTTACTTTTTTCCCAATTTCTAGCTTTTTCTTTTTTTTCTTCCTTTTTCCTCGGCTATGGCTCACTGTCCTGTTCTTTCTTCAGCTGTCATTACTGCCTCCTTAATCTCCCCACCGATTTCTTCCTCTGTTTGGCTTCTATCATCATCATCCTCATTTGACCACCTTTTTTACTTCCCCGATTCCCTGTTTCAGCTTCAGCTCTTGGGTCCTGCTTTCCTCACTCTCGATTTGCTTCCCTTCAGCCCTTCTCTTCCTTGGTTCTGTTTCAGCTCAGTGGCCCTCGATTCTGCTTCGATTCCTAACTTCAATTTGCTTCGATCCCCAGCTCCGGTCTGCTTCAATTTCCTTTCCCCTCGGGTTGGCTCCAGCTCCAGCCTCGGTTTGCTCTGTCCTGTTCTCTTCTCCCTGTTTCCTCGATCTTCTTCTTCTTCTCCCTTGCCTCGCGATCTTGCTTCTAGCTTCAGCTTCAGCTTCCTCGGTCTTCTTCTTTCTTTCCTTTCTTCCTTCTCTTTCTCCCTTTCCTTCTTTCTTCTTTCTTTCTTTCTCCCTCGGTCGGCCCAGCTTTCCTTCCTTTCTCTTCTTTTTTTCTTTCCCGCTCCCAGCTAGGCACTCTGCATTTTCGAAATGCGGAATTGGCTTTCTTTGAAAGCCAATTCCGTACATACATACATATATATATATATTATATTAATATATATATTATTTTGATATATATATATATATATATATATATTTGTTTGTTGGTTTATTTGTTATTTGTTGTTTTTGTTTTATCCATTTCATTCATTTTTTTTGTTTATTAACACACTTGTTTAATCACATGTATTTGTTATATATATATATATATATATATATATTACCATTTATTTGTTTTATTTAGTTTGTTTTGTTCTATTTTATTAATAACCTATATTTCATAACATATATTTGTTATATATATATATTATTATCTATCTATTTTAAATTTGTCTAGTATATATATATATATACATTCTCTTTTATAAAATTATCCAATGACACAATATTCATATCTTCCATGAAATTTTCATTATTTCGAAAATGAAATATTCTTGGGATCTCATCACTTCTTATAATTCCACAATATAGGCTTTACATCAAAATTTTTAACTAATGAACCAAAATTTTTCAATCCCTCCATGCTTACATTCGCTTCATCACTTCCTGTATTTTGGGCTCTCTGTCATTTACGTGCTTCTCGGCTCCCAAATTTCTCGAGCCCTACAATGAATATTCGTATTTCCATTAAAACATATTAATTTTATTTTTATATAGTCTAACTAAATATAGAAATTTTGCGGTGTTTACATTCTCCACACCTTAAAAGAATTTGATCCTCCAAATTCATTCGGGTCTATCAGAATAGATGTGGGTTCTTCTCTTTCATGAGGCTCTCTAGCTCCCATGTAGCTTCTTCAGTCGAATGGTGTTGCCAGAGAACCTTTACTAGAGGTATCGTCTTCGACCGAAGTACCTTTTCCTTTCTGTCCAAAATTCGGATAGGTCGCTCAACGTAGCTCATATCCTCTTGAATGCTCAAGGGCTCATACTCAATGATGTGTGAGGGATCCGGATTATACTTCCTTAACATCGAGACATGGAAGACATTATGTACCCCAGAAAGCTGCGGTGGTAAGGCAAGTCTGTAGGTTACGTCTCCCACTCTCTCTAGGATATCAAAAGGACCAATGAAGCGAGGACTCAACTTGTAAGACTCGATTTTTATCGTAAGAGCAAAAAAGGAATGAATATAAATTTTTGAGTGCATTTAAAAATGCAAAAAAATATTGAAATGGTATTTCCGAACACGTGAAGGGTAAAACGATCAAAAGATCAAAATTCGGTAGTAATTGGGACAAGAAAATTTAATTAAAAATAAGGGATTGAGAAATCTTGATCAATAACGAAGAAATAATTAAATTTCAGGTTAAATTGATTAAGATATGAATTTATTGGAATTAACCGAAAATTTTCACTTCGAAAAATAATCTTGAAAATAATCGAAAAATATACCGAAAAGCCGAAATAAGATTGAGAAATTCATTTATTGAATAAATGAATAAAATATAAATTTTTTTAGATATTTTGGATTTTAATTGAATATTTTAATCAAATAAAATAATAAAAAAATAAAAATAAAATAAATTATAAATAAATAAAAATTAAATTAAAAAAAGAAGTGAAAATCGCGAAATGCGATTTTTTGGGAAATGACGAAGGCCGAGCCTCTGCTCACTGAAGGAGCGACCGACGACGGCCAGGCGAGGTCGACGAAGGAAAGCCCGACGAGAGCCGAACCACCACCAGCACCAAGGGCTGTCGATCAACGTTGAAAGAGAAAGAAACGGAAGAGAAAGTGAACCGAGAACAGAAGAGAGTTTCCCGGTGACTGGCGTCGATTCAGGCCCGGCCACCGCCAGCCGAAGGTTCGCGATGCCAAGACCGACCGATCAGCGACTGAATCGGCCTGTAGAACGGCGGCCAGCGTCGAAAAACGGTGAAAAACAGAAACATTAATGACGGCGAGGAGAGAAGAGGCCAGACCGACCACTTTTCGGCGACCTCGGACTACACCGACCCTAGATCCGAGCTGCGGATGACCCCGCGATCGGTCGGCAAGGCACTGAACCGGTCGAACCGGACTGAACCGACAGTCTGAACTAGGTTGAACCGGATCGAACCGGTTCAGCCAAAAAAGAAAAGAAAAGAAAGAAAAAAAAAGAGAAAAATTGAGGAAAATTCTAGTAATGCAATCGAGCTATGGGTAAGTCGGTAATCGATCGAATTGATTGATTTAAATTTCAAAATATTTAATTTGATTAATATCCGACTGGAAATTTACTCGAAAAAATATTTAAATTGTGTAGCTCGACAATTGACGTCAAATGAGAACTCGAGTCAGCCTCGATTTGCAAACTATCATGGAATCACGGGTAAGTAACCCTTATTTATGATAATTTTGCATCGTTATGCGTGTTAGAAATTATCGCATAAATTACGAATCTAATTTTTTGCATTAAATGAATTAAATTTTAGAAATTTGGATAAATTGTCGTAAATAATTCATTAAGCTATCAGAGAGTTTAAAACGAGATCCAATAAATACTGATGGGCATAGTGAGCCCAATAGGCCTCGATAATGGGAATAGTAAGTGGGAAATGAGCTTAAGGCCAATTAAGGCCCATTATGGTACAATCGGGCCCAATATGGGTAAAAGACCCAATTATCTAAATTAAACCCAAAAAACTATTAAATACAATTAATTGTATTGTATTTGACCTGATGTATATGTATACGTAGTTCCAGAGATTTGATTGAGAGCAAATCGAACTGCATGACAAGACATCAGTGGGAAAGGTCAGACTGTACAGAAAAATGAGGTAAGGGAATTGTGTGAGTAGCTAGAGGTAGCTACGCGTATTTTAATAGCTTTTCTGTATACTGAATATGTATGTATAGCCTGATTATGTATAAAGGTCCTAAAAATGGTTTAAAGAGTTTAAGGACTCGAAATAGGTAAAGACTATTTTACCCCTATTGAGGGAAGTTCACCTAAGGATGGTGAAAGCATGACATGTATGAAATGCATGATTTAATGAATTTTTTGAATTAAGGAATTTTATTGATTTTAATCAAGGCAAATCGGTAGATAAGCCAGTAATTGTATAAATTTCACAAGATAACACTACGTAGGTGCTATTTGTATTTAAATGAAATTCTTTGAAAAACAGGCCAACTATCAAGTTTATATGGAAACAGATAGTGCTGGCATATAGCTCGCACTATATCTGCGTTTGTGAATGTGCATAAAATGTGCTTGAGCGGTTGCTCGCACCGATTTGTGTGACATCATATGCATGAAATGTGCTAGAGCGGTTGCTCGCACTAATTTTATGATTTGATATGCATGAGAGCTGCTGGAGCCTAGCTCGCACCCTATTTTAACTGTTTTGACGGTTTTGACTGTTTTGACATGATATGCATAAAATGGTGCTGGAGCGATTGCTCGCACTAGTTTTTATGATTTGACATGCATGAGAGGTACTGGAGCTTAGGTCACATCCTGTTTTGAAATGATATTGCATATAAGCCGTGCTGGAGTGTAACTTGCACGAAATTTGATTTAATTATGCATAAAGCCGTGCTGGAGTGTAACTCGCACGAGATTTGATTTATTGATGCATAACACTGTGCTGGAGCTTGCTCACACGAAGTTTTATATGGTTTTATAACTCATTTTAAAGTCATACTAGAGTTGTTCTCGTACGAGATTTTTCACTGAGTTTTTATACATATCCGTACTAGAGCATTGCTCGTACGTGGATTTTACTTGAATTTATAATTATTTTAAGTCGTACTGGAGCGTTACTCGTACGCAGATTTCATTGATTTCTATGAAACCGTGTTAGAGCTTCGCTCGCACGAGATTTTCAGATATCATGAATATGTATGGAGCCGTGCTTGAGTTTCGCTCGCATAGGGATTTATATGACATGCATATAGCCGTGTTGGAGCCTCCTGTAGACTGTGTGTCACAGTGAGATGATATGCTCACATTTACATACTGAGACAGAGATGATATGGGTGGATAAGACCTATTGCAGGCACCCCTGATTGAGCTTGGGTTCACGGAGTATGTTGTACCGTGTATGTCATGCGGAGTACGCTGTACCGTGGGGATTGTTGGAGTGGAGTGGCATTAGTCACGAGGCAGTAAGCCTTGCCCTCGCAATCCTAGTGTTATGCTGTTCTGGCGAGTAGGACGACCCACCTCCCGTTTCAGGTGTGATACCCCGCACACTAGGTACCGTGTTGCCAGGGATCATGAGGTTATGGCCATAGTCTTATGTTGTTACTAATAGTCACCTAAATGTCTCATATGATATAACTATTGGTCGATAGACCAGGGTAGACCCGAGGGAGGGGTCAGGTTCTCGATTTTATGATTTTATAATATGTGACCCTGAAAGAAGGGTGGTTTTATAATCGAAGTATTATAATGAATTTTAATGAATTGTTTTATGAGTTTGGAATTGAATTATGAGATGTTTAACCCCTTCGGGTTATTTTATACTGCGTTTTAAATGAAATGATTTAAATGCAGTAGCATGATTTGTTTTCCATGCTTTAATGATAAATTCATGAAATGATTGTATCTCATGATTCGTTTTATATCGCATGAAATAATGCATGATTTTGATTTAATTCATACTAAGTATGATTTACTGATGTCACATAAAATGCCATTGATGCATAAGTAGTATGAATGATCTATGCACGAACAGTTTTATAAACTAAGTCATTGATGACATACATGAATTTGTGCTTGAGATTTTAATGAAAAGAAATGGATTTTAAGGGCATGGCATTATGAGCATGTAGATAGTGGAGCTATCTACTTACTTGCATAATTGCCTTACTGAGCGTGTGGTTTGCTCACACCCCTTATTATCCTATCTTTTCAGAGCACTCGCAATAGTTATTGAGCGATTGAAGACTTGCATTTTTTGGTATCCGCTGCTTCCTATCGAGAAACATGTATACATATTTGTATAGTTTTGTATCTAAATATGTAATGCACAGTACTGTAAACGATTATGATGTCGAGGATGTAGAGTTATAAATACCATTGAGTATGTATTTAGTTAAAGTCAAAAGATAGTAAACTCTGATATGTGAATGTGATAATGGAAATGGAATGGTAAATAGTGTGAGGTGACTAACACCGAATCATAGCCCAACTGTTTGTAGGATGGTCATGATGAGTGAAAGGTAAGAATTAAATAATAAATGAAAAAGTGAAAAATTTACTCTGATTTTTAGGTAATTTGGGTCGTGACAAGTTTAATGGTCTCAGAGCTTGAGTTGGCCTGATATGAGTCGGTGTTAGTGGTTAAGGAAGTTTACATCCCCATGTACTGTGCATTGTTTAGATACAATTGTGTATATCGAGATGGAAGTGCAGCTAAGAATTTGGTTTTAAATACAAGAATATAGACTCATTAACTGATAGCTACTATGATAAAGAGGCGAGTACACGAGCTTGAGGCCGTAGAGGTAGGCCTGAGAGTCATACTGAGTCGCCACATGAGACTCGAGATGAGATTGACGTGGAGGCTAGTATTGAGCATGCCCCACAGAGTCTGAGAGAGAGATCAGACAGAATCTGACAAAGAGATCGGGCAATATTGAGACACACTTCACGAGGTTGGAGCGGAGTGTGGAGAACATTTTACGAGCTAATAGCTCAGTGTATGTATGAGATTTGAGGGTGAGTCGGAGCATTGGTGGAAGTCCGCTCGACCCATCTTAAGAGTTAAACATCCATAATGGACATGAGAACATAATTCTAGATGTATTCTGGTGACAGAATATCCCAGACACTGTTTAAAAGAAATTATTGATAAAATTCTTTACTCTGACCCAGAGGAACTGGTTAATTAACGAGTATGAATCTCAATTTATATTTTTGGGCAGATATGACTCTGACACTATCTGACACTATGAACAGTGAGAGTCGAAATATTTGAAAGTTCATGGAAGGGCTCAGATGGTCAATTAGAGTCTGATTGGCCTCGTTAGATATCACTACCTATGTCGAGGTAGTGCGCAGACTACAGTTGTGTGAATAAGATCATAAGTTAGACGCCTCTGAAATTAGGAAAGGTAGTAAGGGCCGAAATAGAGACAGGAAGAGAATAGAGAATGACAGAGATGTCAGAACGGGAAAAGGTAGTTTGGTAAGAAATTAGAGATGATGAGTCATGGGGTACGATGATTGGAAAGACCCCAGTGTAACCAAATACAGTACTTTTGATGGGTATTGTGATTGGAAGACCCCAACCTGTTTCGTAACAACGTAGAATAGTGGTAGTTACCACGAAAATAAGATGTTGGACGAGGGCGAGTGTATACCTTGGACCAGGACACTACTGATGTTTCATCTAATGTGGTGGAAGATACCACACTAGTTGTGAATAATGAAGTAATTATTTTTATTGATCCTGGTGCCATGCATTTATTCATACCACCTTCAGTTGCTTATAAGCTAGGGAAAGATGTGAAGCATGTACTCTTAAGCAAGATGATGATGGTTAGATGATTGTCACTAACTGAATATGGGTATAGAGATTGTAAGTTGAAAATAGGGGGTGAAAACATCCCTGAAAGGTATACTGTAAGTTTAACAAGTAATGAAAGAGTTTGTTATAAGTGATATGTAGTGAATTTGAATTGCGACCAAGGATAAGGGGTGGATATATCCACAACCAGTCTATGTGGTCAAGTCTGAGGGTTAATAAAGGTATTTCAAAATACTTCCCCGCATGAAGATTTGACAGCGTCTAGAAGCGCACACATAACCTATAAATTGAAATTGACAGTCGTAATATATATATTTAAAATTTGAGTACCTTTACTGGTACGATAAAGAGATATAGAATTCGAGTAATCATGAAGGTTTAAAAAATTAAAATTTTATAAAAGCCGTTAATATAAGAAAAAAGGAAATGACGTGGGTTAGTATCTTGAACAGAAACGATTTCGAAACGACATTATACGTTTATGAGTACATAGGTCAAGGATATGGGAAATTGAAATATTTAGTGGAACTCAACTACGATGAGGTATTTAAACCTTACCTGGACCGATTGATTGTCAACTTTAACGATGATATTATGATGTATTCGAAGTCCAGGGAAGAGCATGAGTAGCAATTGGAAACTGTCTTACAGACATGGTGTTGAGAATTTCTTGAAATTGACTGCTCAGTTAACACATCTCATTCGGGAAAAGATTGCATAAGAGTGGGATGATAAGTATGAAAATAGCTTCCATGAGTTTTGGTATATTGAAGTAATAAACTAACCACCGTAATTATTCTCACCATAACCAACAGCTCAAGAGGTTTCAGTGTGTATGGATACCTCAAAATAAGGATCGGGTTGTGTATTGATGTAAAATGGAAAGATAGTCGTTATGGATCCAGAGGATCATGAGAGAAACTATCTGACCCATGATTTAGAGTTGGCAGCCGTAGCGTTTACACTAAAAGTATGGCGCCACCACTTAAATGATAAGAAATTTCAGGTATGCACTGATAATAAAAGCCCCGAGTATCTGTTTTCACAGAAAAAGTAGAATATGAGATAACTAAGAGGGTTAGAGCTTCTAAGGATTATGATTGTGAACATTATATCACCCAGGAAAGGCTAATGTAATGGTTGATTCCTTGAACAGAAAGAGCCTCGGGATGGTATCACATGTAATGGTCAGGGAGCGTGAGCTGCTAGAGCAGTTGTGAGCCTCAGTAGTGATGTGATCCCTTCTGATGATGACGGTGATTTTGTGATAGCTAGCCTGAGGTTAGAACCAGATTTGAGTGACTAGATTTGCCAGGCTTAGCGTGATAATCGGCATGATGTCGATAGTGTGGGTCAGATTCAGATGGGTACAGTGACAGAGTTCACAGTGAGTAATGATGACTTACAGAGTTTCAGAGACAGTATAAGTACTCCCCATGACCACAGTTGATGAGATAGTGTTATTGTCAAAAGCTCACTTTTCAAGACATACAGTGCATCCGAAAATAATAAATATATCAGAATCTCTGAAAAGGGTATTGGTGGTAAGATATGAAAAGAAATATTATAGAGTTGTAGCAAAGTGTATCGTATGTCAGCAGATTAAGGCAGAGTATGAGAAGTCTACAGGATTATTGCAGTCTCTACCTATATTGACATGAAAATGGGAACAATTTATCATGAATATTGTGATGGGTTACGAAAAACCTAGATGAATCACGAGGCTATCTGAGTGATAGTCGATAGATTGGTTTAGTCTACCCACCTTCTGGCTATGAAAATCCCTAGATACTCTGAGTGTGTAGGCGGATTAATGTGTATGGAAGATTGGGAATATTATGTAAAGTTCCAGTGAGCATGGTATCAGATAGGGATTCCCGCTTCACTTCCCACTTCTGGAAACATTTTTCAGGAAGCTATGGGAACCCGATTGAGTGTTAGCACAGCTTCCATCCTCAGACAGATGGTCAGTCAAAGAGGACTGTATAGTTCTGGAGGATGTGATGAGAGTGTGTGCCATTGATTTTATAAGCTCCTGGGATGATCAATTATTACTAATCGAATTCACCAATAATGACAGTTGTCACTTGAGTATCGGGATAAGATTTTATATGAGGCATGGTATGACCGTAGGGAGTTGTTCCCCGACTTAGATAAGAAGAAGTGGGTGACAGATAGAGAATTGTTCCCCAATTGGTAAGATAAACCTTTGAGGAGGTTCAGTTGATTTGTGAGAGATTAAGAACACCTCAAAGCAGATAGAAAAGCTATGCTGACAAGAGATAGAAAATCCTTGGAATTCACCGAGGGTGAATCAGTATTGTTGGCAGTTA
Source organism: Firmiana major (assembly GCA_033439115.1). NCBI lineage: Eukaryota > Viridiplantae > Streptophyta > Magnoliopsida > Malvales > Malvaceae > Firmiana > Firmiana major. Next base: position 40,660,901 of record CM065909.1, read on the forward strand.
TTTGTCATAAGGACATAACGAGATTCGGAAAGAGATTGGACAAAGTAGGAGATTAAGCCTATAGGTCGGCGTTACCACCTGAATTAGCAGGCATCCACGATGTGCCCTATCTTATGATGTTTCGAAAATACTATCCGGACCCAGCATATGTGAACGGATATGAGCTCCAACAGTTTAGCTCAATGAAAGTATAATGTATGATTGGAAAATCGATTTGGGTATTAGAAGTAATGAGAAAGTGTTGAGATTTAAGATGATCTCCCTAGTTAAGTATGTTGGTAGTATTACACTCCAAAAAAAGTGAAAATTAAAGAGTATGATGCGATAGACCTATCGGAGTAGTGTATGGACCCATTTGACTTGGTTCTAATTTGGAGGACCAAATTTCTTAAGTGGGGGAGATTGTAAGACCCGATTTTTATCGTAAGAGCAAAAAGGGAATGAATAGAAATTTTTGAGTGCATTTAAAAATGCAAAAAGATTGAAATGGTATTCCCTAACACGTGAAGGGTAAAACGGTCAAAAGATCAAAATTCGGTAGTAATCGGGACAAAAAAATTTAATTAAAAATAAAGGATTGAGAAATCTTGATCAATAACGAAAAAATAATTAAATTTCGGGTTAAATTGATTAAGATATGAATTTATTGGAATTAATCAAAAATTTTCACTTCGAAAAATAATCCCGAAAATAATCGAAAAATATATCGAAAAGCCGAAATAAGACTGAGAAATTCATTTATTGAATAAATGAATAAAATATAAATTTTTTTAGATATTTTGGATTTTAATTGAATATTTTAATCAAATAAAATAATAAAAATAAAAATAAAATAAATTATAAATAAATAAAAATAAAATTAAAAAAAGAAGAAGTGAAAATAGCGAAACGCTATTTTCTGGGAAACGACGAAGGCCAAGCCTCTGCTCATTGATGGAGCGACTGACGATGGCCAGGCGAGGTCGACGAAGGAAAGCCCGACGAGAGCCGAGCCACCACCGGTACCAACAGGTTGGCGGTCGGCGGTGAAAGAGAAAGAAACGGAGGAGAAAGTGAACCAAGAAGAGAAGAGAGTTTCCCAATGACAGGCACCGATTCAGGCCCGGCCACTGCTAGCCGAAGGTGTGCGACACCAAGACCGGCTGATTAGCGGCTGAATCGGCAGGTAGAACGATGGCCAGCATCGAAAAATGACGAAAAATAGAAATGGTACCGACGGAGAGGAGAGAAGAGGCCGGACTGGCCCCTTTCCGGTGACCTCGGACCACACCGACCCCAGATCCCGATTAGTTTATTTTAGCCTCCATTTTATTTTCTATAGTTACTGTTCATGTCAACTTTTAATTGATTTATTTTATGAAAAGCTTCTTATTCTCGGTTTGGTAAAGTTTCATTTCTTTATTTTTATGCTCAGGTGTTTATGAAAAGCTTTTATGTTTTTATAGTTGATACTCTCGGTTTGTTTATTAAGATGGTTTTACTCCTTTGATTTTCTATTGTCATTCAGATTATTGGATTCATGGCATAACCGAATGGTATGAGAGGTCTTTACTGTCGCTGGACTCGCGTGGTGTTGCAGCAGGAGCAAGCAGTGCACTAGCTGTTCTGAGTTGTTGTCAAGAGGACGCGAAATTAAGAGATCGAGAATTGTGTTTCTCTGTTCATTCTAGTTTTTAATGAGTTGCTCATACTCACTGCTTTAGTTTTCTTAGTCTCACGTTTTTGTCATCTTTAATGTTCAGCCTTGTAAATTCTTCAAGTATTACTTATCTTATCCTCTGTTTAGCTCTGTTTGAAGCATAATGTACTGTTCACCTCGGTTTTTCTGCACATTTTTGCATTACTCCTGTTTAATCTTTGCATAGCTAGTATAATTTAGGATCAAAGTTGTTAATCCATTTACTTTATTTCCTTGCATTATTTTCTATTTCGGGTTACTGCACTGCTTAGTTAAATTCTATTTTAGTATTGTTTCCAGGTAGCTCTCGATTGCAGGAAGGTACTAGCTGAAGCAAGAGCTGGCGTGAAGGCAGAACATTGTCGGTTGGATAACGTCAGCTGGTGGAGATGCAGACCAGGAGAAACGGTGCTGCTAAGCAGAGCATGACTTGGTGCAGCCGTCTGGAATGCATCAGCAGGATCAGGACAACAACTAGGAGCAGGAGCAGAAGCTGGACATTGCAAGGAGCAGAGGGCGTGCTGGTCAGATCGAGGACAGTACCAGGAGGTAGTACTTGCGATCAGCACCTGGACAACAGCACGAACCAGTAGTGGACAGCTCTTGGTGCAAAATGGAGAAGGAATGTGTATAGTGCACGGTCGAGACCACTCGGTTGGACAATTGTTTAAGGCCATGTTTGGCCTTGCAAATCAGCCACCATTCTATTTTCATGCACATTTGTTATTTGATTATTCCTTTTAATTGTATTGTTTTAGCTTAGGTTAGTTTAGGTAAAAATAGTCTTTATTTAAATTTCATATTATTGTTCCTTGCTTATTAGTATAACTTAGTTTTAATTAGGTTGATAGTTAATTAAGTGATATTATCTTGCATTTAGAATTAGATTAAATTTGTTTCATGTATTTTTAATTTAGTCGTCATCTTAAAATTAAAATAAAAAAAGTATTTATTTCTCATGCATTATTTAGATTTTATTGTTAAGTTAGAATTTAGATATAATTAGGATTAATTTTATATTCAATATTTTAGACAATTAGATTTATAGTCATTTTCTTAATTTTCTAGGATTTTATTTCATTAAATTTTAAGTTAGCTTAATTTGCATTTTTATTAATTAGTTTAATTACATGCATATTTTATTTTTAGGCTTATTTAATTTTAATCTAATTAATTTTGTTTCTTATTTTCATATTTGCATTTTTAATTGCGTTAATTAATTTTAACTGTTTTAATTATCTTTTGTAGGTATTTGCTTTTAATTGCTTGGAGCTCTGTAAGTAATTTTTAGCTCGGTTTTATTTTCTTTAGTTTATAGTTTTTATTATTTTCAGTATTGTTAGCCTTGTAAATCACTCACTTGAACTTCATAATTTGCTAGGATATACTTAGGGTAAGATTAACCGGTAGTTAATTAGGCCAAGCAACTTCTTTGTGGGACGATAATCCGGGACTCAAATCCCATTATTACTTGTACGACCCTTGCACTTGCGATAACACGTCTAGGTCACTTAGAGTGGGCGTAGTCGACTATCAATAATCATATTTCTTGATTTCTTTCAGCAAAACTTACAGTAAAGTTATCTATTCCTAAAAACATTTCTGTTTTATCATAACAATCTAAAACAACATGGTTTGCAGACAACCAGTCAATTCCTAAAATTACATCAAAATCACTCATATTCAATAGAATAAGATTGGCTGTCATATCTTCCCCCCTATTTCAGCCTACAATCCTTATATACATGTTCGGTCAATTGGCTATCATTCATAGGTGTTGAAATCAACAACATTCTATCTAACGATGTAGGCTTTACATGCTTCGACAACTTACGTGCAAATGAAGGCGATATAAAAGAATGTGTGGCACCAGGATTAAATTACACAAATGCTTCTAAATCAAAAATTAGGATGGTACCTTTAATCACATCCGTTGAAGCGTCTGCGGTGTCCTGATCCAATGCATGTACTCGTCCTCTACCAACCACATGTTTCCCTTTTTCCTCAGTTGTAGCTCTCCTCCTCGGAGCAGAAGTCTCAACAGGAGCTCTCTCTGGCTCTTTGCCCTTCTGTGGGGCAGTCTCAATCATCTCTGGGCAATACCTCATGATACGCCCTGGCTTCCCACAACTGTAACACACTTTAGGGGTTATCGGACAAAACTTGGTGCCATGATATCTGTCATATCTCCTATACTGTTCGGTAGTAGGTCGAGGTCCCCCGATGACTATACCTCTTGGTGGTGATAAGGTCGGATATACAGGAGGCTTAACAGTCCTCTCTTGTACCTCCTCAATCCAAGGTCTCTTCCCAAACAGTCTTCGACCTCCCTTCCTGATATCTCTATCACCTTCGGATCTCTTTCGGTCTCTATCTCCGGCTCTGCTGACCTTCCTCAACTCTGCGGCACTCCGCTCATAATCTTGCTCACCCAACTATGCCCTGTGCACTGCTGCCTCATAAGTGGGGATGTCAAATGAAGCTAATCTAGATCTGATGGCTGGTCTCAATCCATCCATGAACTTTTGGACCTTCTGAGTCTCACTGCTCAATGTATTCGGGTCATACCTCCCCAAGGATATGAACCTCGACTCATGCTCATCAACGGAGTGGTTCTCTTGAACCAAACTCATAAACTCCATTCGTAGCTTTTGTTGTGCAGTGGCTAAAATATACTGCCTCCTAAAGGCCTCCAAAAATATCTCTCACGTGATCTATGGGTGTCGGGCCCTTAGGATCGATACTGTGGATCTCCACCAGTTCTCTGCCTCGACCTTCAGCATCAATAATCATATTTCTTCTTGCTCCAATAAGAATATTCCTTTGCTCATTCAATCCCACTAATGAAGTATTGATTTCAAGCTATGTTGTTCTTCTCTTTATAGTGAACAACTTTGCTCTAATAGCTTTTTCTCAAATCTTTGTGAAAATTGGATAGTTTTAGATAGAGAAAGCTAGGTTTAAGGTTGAGAATGGAAGAATGAACTTGTTTCCCATGAAAATGTAGATCCAACTGCTTCACTTTTATAGAAATGACACTAAGAGATCGATCTGCATAAGGTGGAGATCGATCTGGCTTTGCTTGAATCCTCAGAATTTCATTCATTTGGCAAGTAGGAGATCGATCTATTGGGAGTAGGAGATTGATCTATCGTGATTCATGAGATCGATCTGCACAATGGGAATAGGATCGATTTCTTTCAGGCTGAGAGTTTAGGAGATCGATCTGGCCATTAAGAGGAGATCAATCTGGTCCAACCCGAGGCCAATGGAGATCGATCTGCTTGAGTGAGGGATCGATCTCCCTTTTGCAGAATGCTTGGCATTGTGTTTCCCAGGCCATGAGATCGATCTCTCCTTGCATGGGATCGATCTGGCCTTCATCCTGCACCCTTTTACTTCAATTTTTCCCCTTTAAACTCATTTTCAATGACTTTAACACTCATTTACCAATCCATTCACACTTAGAACTCAAAAATGTTTATTTCTTGTAATTCATATGTAATGTAACTTGTCTATACATCAAATAATCATATACATTACATATAAATTTAAGGGTCTTACAATCCTCCCCTCCTTCAAGGAATTTAGTCCTCCAAATTAGAACCAAGTTAATCTGAAATTAACTCCGGGTACTTCTTTTGCATCATACTTTCTAATTCCCATGTAGCTTCCTCTGAAGTATGATATTGCCAAAGGACTTTCACTAGGGGAATCGTCTTTGACCTCAGCACCTTCTCCTTCCTATCCAATATCCGAACCGATTTCTTAACATACGTCATACTCTCATTGAGCTCCAATGGCTCATATCGTATCACATGTGCAGGGTCCGAGTGATACTTCCGAAGTATAGAGACGTGGAAGATGTTATGAACACTTTCCAAGTCGGTGGCAACGCCAACCTATAAGCCTTATACCAAGGGCTCAACGGGTCAGATATACTAAGGGCTCAATGGGTCCGATATACCAAGGGCTCAACGGGTCCGATATACCAAGGGCTCCACTCTCTCCAGAATCTCAAAGGGTCCGTTATACCAAGGGCTCAACTTTCCCTTCTTTCCAAACCTCATAATCCCTTTTGAGGGTGAAACTCTAAAAAATATTGACTCACCCACATCGAACTCTAGTGGTCTTCGTCTCTTGTTAGCATAACTCTTTTTTCGGGTCTGAGCTGTCCGTAATCTCTCACATATCAGTTGGACATTCTCAAAGGCCTGCTGCACTAAATCGGGAGTAAAAATATGTCTGTCACTAACCTCTTCTCATCCAATAAGGGATTGACATCTGTGTCCATACAATGCCTCATATGGCGTCATTTCAATACTCACATGATAGCTGTTATTATAGGAGAACTCGGCTAACGGTAGGTGATCATCCCAGGAGCCTCCAAAATCTAGTACATACGCTCTCAGCATATCCTCTAGGGTTTGTATTATCCTCTTTGACTGACCATATGTTTAAGGATGAAAAGCGGTACTAAAACTCAGCTGGGTCCCTATCGTTTCTTGTAAAATGTTCCCAGAAATGGGAAGTGAAGCGGGCATCCTGATCAGAAACAACGCTCACTGGTACACCATGTAACCGAACTATCTCTCAAACATACAAGTTCACCAACTGACTCAGAGTATCGGTAGCTCTCATGGCTAAGAAATAGGCTGACTTTGTCAACTGATCCACAATAACCCAAATGACATCATGATCTGTGTGGGTCCTTGGTAATCCCATCATAAAATTCGTGGTGACGTGCTCCCATTTTCATGTCGGTATTGGTAGAGGCTGTAATAACCCCACAGGCTTTTGATGCTCTACCTTTACTTGCTGACAGACGAGACATCTGGAGACATATTTAACAATGTCTCTTTTCATTCTAGGCCACCAATAAACTTTTCAAAGGTTTTGATACATCTTAGTACTTCCCGGATGTATCGTGTACTTCGATGAGTAAGTCTCTGATCAAATCAACCTCTTGATCTCTAGATCTTCGGGAATACATACTCTGCCCCTAAACCTCAATAATCCATTTGTACTCAACTCAAAATCAGTACCCACACCTGTTTGTACTTGATTCAACCAATCGATATACTGTCGATCGCTCTGTTAAGCCTGTTGAATAAGACAAATAAACTCTGGCTCCAATCTCAAACTAGCCATAATATCCTGTCTCTCTGAACCAGGTGGGGTTACATCCAAACTGAGGTTCGTAAATTGTTCTAACAACTCGTGTTTTTGAACCATCATATAAGACACCAACCCGAGGTTCTTCCTACTCAAGGCATCGGCAACTACATTCGCCTTACCCGGGTAGTACATGATCTCACAATCATAATCTTGTAAGAGTTCGAGCCATCTTCTCAGTCTCATATTTAACTCTTTCTGCGAAAACAGATACTTAAGGCTCTTATGATCCGTTTACCTGGAATTTCTCACCATGGAGATAGTGGTGCCATATCTTCAATGCAAACACTACGACCACCAATTTTGAGTCGTGGGTCAGGTAGTTCATCTCATGATCCTTCAGCTATCTAGATTCATAGGCTACTACCTTCCTATCTTGCATAAGTACACAACCCAGTCCTTGGTGTGATGCATCCGTATACACAGAGAAACTTCTTGAGCTGTAGGAATAGTGAGAATTAGAGCAGTGGTCAACCGACGCTTAAACTCCTGAAAACTCTTCTCACATGCCTCATCCCGCACAAACTTAACATCTTTCCGCGTGAGGCGTGTCAACGGAGCAGCCAGCTTGGAGAAACCCTCTACAAATCTCTGATAATAACCTGCTAACCCCAAAAAACTTTTGATCTAACTGACTGTCTTGGGCTGTTCCTACTGTACAACTGCCTCAATCTTGGATAGATCCATTGATACCGCATCCTTCGATATAACATGGCCCAAAAATGAGATCTGTTCCAACCAAAAGTTATAGTTATTGGGTTTGGCATATACTTCCTTCTCTCGGAGGGTCTGCAGAACTAACCTCAAATGCTGTTCATGCTCTTCCCTGGACTTGGAATAAACCAAAATGTCATCGATGAACGCAATCACAAATTGGTTCAAGTATGGCTTAAATACATCATTCATCAATGCCATAAATGCTTCGGGGGCATTCGTTAATCTGAATGGCATAACCAAAAGCTCGTAGTAGCCATAACGGGTACAAAATGCTGGCTTGGGTACATCTCCACTTTGTATCTTCAACTGATGGTACCGAGATCGCAGATCTATCTTAAAAAAGACCTGTGCTCCCTGAAACTGATCTAACAAATCATCAATGCGTGGAAGGGGGTACTTGTTCTTAATGGTGACCTTATTTAACAATCGGTATTCTATAAACAATTGGAGGCTTCCATCCTTCTTCCTTACAAATAAAATCGGAGCTCCCCAAGTGAGACGCTCGGTCTAATAAACCCCTTCTCTAGCAACTCTTGCAATTGCTTCTTTAGCTCTTCCAACTCTATCATAGCCATTCTGTACGGTGGCTTAGATATCGGCTTTGTACCAGGTACTAACTCTATGCAAAATTCCATTTCCCTATTAGGTGGTAGTCCTGGTAATTTGTCCGAAAAGATATCAGAGAATTCTGTCACTATTGGAATGTCTCTCAATTTTGGGTGCGCCTTATCTATGTCAACCACGTAAGTAATGAACCCTTCACATAACCTGTCACGACCCAATTCCATTCCCTTTAACCGAAAATCACTGAAAATTTTTCGCGTTTTACTGTTACCTTACCCGGTAGTGAACTAAACTCATCACACACTGTTGGGCTGTGAGCCAATAATAATCACCACATCTCATTCATTCTCAATTAATTAAAACGATGTCATACATGTGCATTTAATCGTGTATTTATACGAATACATGTTTTACTGACATCTACATCCCCCATAAGTACAACTCAAAAGAATACTGTGCTTTTACATTGTTTAGATACAAAAAGAATCACTGTGTATATACCTCTTAGCGATGGAGATGCAGCGGAGTCCAAAATACCACTCCTCAGTCCTTACTGGGCTACTATGCACGCTCTGTAGGGGGGAAAATAGAGTGGGATGAGCAACCACACGCTCAGTAAGGCAATAATGCAAGCATGGTAGATAACTACTCTATCTACATGCTGATAGTGTTATGCATAAATCATTTATGGTAGGAGCATGAGGAATAAAACTATGCCATGTAAATATACATATATATCATGTATCAAAATCATGTGCATTGGCATATAAAACATAGTAGAAACATCATGTATAAATCATCTCATGCTCAATCTCATTTAAATTCATAAAAGGGCAATTCATTAAGAAACCTCCTTTTTAAACCAACACCATAACACCACCAAATCAACTCACAATCACAACCACATTTTCATTCCACAATCCACGCATGTGTATAAAACTAGGTCACTATATCAAAAGTGCCTATGGGAACCATTACATCATAAATCATCCCAGACCACACGCATCCAGGTGTGCGGGGTATCATGCTGGCACGAAGATGGATTATCCCTTGCCAGACTTTCTCATCACATAACCATCATGCGGTACATCGTACTCCATGTGATATACACGGTACAGAGTACTCCGCAAACTCATATCGTGATTGGGGGTGCCATTCCTAGGTCTTATCTACCCCATACCAAGAGTGTTCCATATTCCGTGAAGGAGAGCCTCCCTGCCGAACAGAGCCTCCCCGCTTAACAGAGCCTCCCTGCCTCCTCGGGCTTAAGGATGTTAGCTTAAGGATGTAGGGCTTAAGGATCCTTTCGTAAGAGAGCCTCCCCACCGAACAGAGCCTCCCCGCCTAACAGAGCCTCCCCGCCTCTTTGGGCTTAAGGATGTCGGCTTAAGGATGTAGGGCTTAAGGATCTTACTATACCCATGTAGGAGAGCCTCCCTGCCTAACAGAGCCTCCCCGCCTCTTTGGGCTTAAGGATGTTGGCTTAAGGATCCCACCGTAAGAGAGCCTCCCCACCAAACAGAGCCTCCCCGCCTAACAGAGCCTCCCCGCCTAACAGAGCCTCCCCGCCTCTCTGGGCTTAAGGATGTTAGCTTAAGAATGTAAGGCTTAAGGATGTAAGGCTTAAGGATCTTACCAACTTTCACAACCTTATGCTTATCACCATGTGCAAACTTGTGCGAGCAAATCTCTAGCACGACTCATGCATCCTCTCGTAAGGAGACGCGTACGAGCGTAGCTCTAGTACGGTTATACTCATAGAACAGACCACTCACAAGCCACGTACGAGCAAAAGCTCCAGTACGGTTTATAAACATCATCATAGTTTCCAAATCAAGGTGCGAGCTAAGCTCCAGCACGTTTCATACAAATGAAAACATTGAAATCCAGCGCGAGCGAGGCTCTAGCGCGATTTATGTCATACAAATATGATAGGCGGCTCATACACAATCAAACAATCCCGAAAATCGGGTTTAGCACTCACAAATGCTTTTCCACAACAACCATACAATACTAGCCGACCCATCTACTAACTTGCTTAAAACCAAGCAATTCGTTTTGGAAAAACATCAAAACATTAGATTTATGCAATTATTAGCCTTACTATCCCATTTCATAAAATCCACTTCAAATCCAAAACCACGCATATACTCATCATCATTCACGAATACCATCAACATTTATTTGAGCAAGTATGCATTTCATAAACACCCAATATTCACCCACAAGTTCAAAGGACGAGCAGCTACCTCTATATACTCACAAAATTCCCTTACCTGGAATCGCGATGCGTGATTCCACTTCCTTAAGCTGCTTACTCGTACGGTTCGGTTCGCCTTCAATGAACTCTTCGGGACTGCACAAAATCGTATCCCGCATTATATTCGATCTATATATTGCAACCCTTGTGCTTGCTATAGTCAATTTAATCTATAGCCTCTATTAAAGCTTATTTGGCCTCGTTTCATTACTTTATCCATAACTCGAGTCTATGGATCTTCTTAGGCTTATTATCTTATTCAAAATCGATATCAAATTGACATAAAGCTCATAGTGTTCATATTCCATGAATCCCCTCACTATGGCATTTATCAAGCATATTGATACTCATTTCCACAATTTCTCCAAACTCACAATGTAATCTCATCTAACCATCTAAAATCATAAGCATCATCTCACTAACAACTTTAGCTTGCCCATAAATCATAAACTCATTCAACCTATAAATTCTCACATCATACCCATTCTAGGTTACACCAATTCCACCACATCCTAGATAATTTATCCATCAATACTCGTACCAATCAACTCCAAAATCAATTAAATAGCTAATGCATTTGGATTGAAGTGTTAGAATCTTACCAATATGATTTTTCTTCTTGCTCCAAATGGAAATGCCCTTAACTCCTTCAATTTCAAAAATGGGACAATGCCCTCTCACTATGTTGTTCTTCTCTTTGATAGGAACAACTTTGTCTCTAATGATCTCTCTTCAAATCTCACTGAAAATGGTTGATTTTAGAGAGGGAAAGTTAGGTTTTTGGGTTGAGATTGTAAGGTTAAATGTTTTTCCGAGATTTCCAGATTTTCAGCCCTCCTTATATAGAAATAGCTTGAGGAGATCGATCTGGTCCAAGAGGAGATCGATCTGGTCCCTTAAAATCCCTCTTTTTTCACGGCATTTTTAAGCCTGAGATCGATCTGTCGAAGCAATGAGATCGATCTGTCTAGGCATGAGATCGATCTGTCGAAGCATGAGATCGATCTGCTCCCAAACAGAGAGCTAAAGAGATCGATCTGGGTGCTTGGGGATCGATCTTTCCACTACAGAATGCTTGGGAGATCGATCTGGCTCCATTGGAGATCGATCTGTTCTATTCTTTCGCCCACATAAGAGCATTCTGGCTCTTCCAGATCGATCTCTCATCCTATGAGATCGATCTGGACCTCATGTTTTCCAGATTTCCTGCAGTTTCTTTGCTGCAACTCATACCAACACATCCTTAATCTATTGCCATGGCCATTTTCTCATCCATCCACCTTTATAACTTGAAAATGGCATCCATTCATACCTTATGCACATTGAAACTTGTGTGCATTCATTGTATATTCAAAGGTATGCTACATAAAACCAAATGGAGGCATAACTCCATTCCATTTTACCACACTACTCATCTTGAGTCTCAATCACATCCATCACTTGCTAGAACTCATTTCTTCGTATTCATACTCAATGAAACTTGTATGTACGTTACAATTTATATTACACATACATACTTTGAATCCATGGACTTACATCAATCATACTTTACATTACAAGTCCATTCATATTATTTGATCCAATTACACACATTACCCTTATACATATACGGGGTCTTACATAACCCTTTCCACCGTTAGCAACACAAGTCACCACTTTAACATTCGTAAGTAATAAATAAGTTCATCTCTCAAATATGATGGATTAATTTATACTCTTTTCATTTACAATAATCATATTCATCATTTCTTTTCAACAAAGTTTACAACAAGATTATCTATCTCTGGAAACATCAATGTCTTAGCAAGACAATCCATAACAACATAATTTACAGCTAACCAATCCATTCCCAAAATTACATCAAAATCACTCATATTTAATAAAATTAAATCGGCTTCCATATCCTTTCCCCCTATCTTTAACTTACAATTCCTATCTACATGCTCTGTCATCTGACTATTATTCATAGGTGTGAAAATCATCAACATTTTATCTAACAGCATGGGTCTTACATGCTTTAACAATTTATGTGCAAAGGAAGGCGATATGAAGGAATGCGTGGCACTAGGATCAAACAATACAAATGCTTCTAAATAAAAAATTAGGATGGTACCTTTAATCACATCCGTAGAAGTGTCTGCGGTGTCCTGATCCAGTGCATGCACTCACCCTCTACCAACACCAACAGCCCGTTTCCCTTTTTCCTTAGCTGTAGCCTTTCTCCTCGGAGCAGCAGTTTCAACTGGCGCCCTCTCTGGCCCATTGCCCTTCTGTGGGGAAGTTTCAATCATCTTAGGATAATGCCTAGCAATATGCCCTGGTCTCCCACATCTATAACACGAAATAGGGACTGCTAGACAAGGCCTAGTTCCATGAAATCTGCCACACCTCTTACACTGCTCAGTAGTAGGCTATGGTCCTCCAATGATCATACCCCTCGGTGGAGCTAAAGCTGGGTACATAGGAGGCCTAACAGCTCTTTCCTGCACCTCCTCAATTCTTTGGCCTCTTCTCAAACAATCTTTGGCCTCTTTTTTTGACCACTCTATCAACCTCAGATCTCTTTCGATCTCTGTCCTTTCGGCTACTAACTTTCCCAAGCTCGGAGGCATTCTGTTCAAAGTCTTGCTCACATAACTATGCCCTGTGCATCGCCTCTTCATAAGTATGAATGTTAAATGGAGCTAACTTAGTCTGGATAGTTAATCTCAATCCATCCATAAACTTTTGGACCTTTCGAGTCTCATTGCTCATCGTATTCAGGTCGTATCTCCCCAAAGACATGAACCTTGACTCATACTCATCCATAAAATAGTTCCCCTGAACTAGGTTCATAAACTCCATCTGTAATTTCCTCTATGCGATAGTCGAAATATATTGCCTCCTAAGACCTCCAAGAATATCTCCCATGTGATCTCAGAGTGTCGGGCCCTCAGAATGGATTCGGTGGATCTCCACCAGTGCTCTGCTTTGCCCTTCAGCATAAATACTGTAAAGGCCACTTTCTCAGCCGATGTATATCTGAAGAATCTATATAATTTCTCCATCTTATAGACCCAATCCTCAGTAATCGTCGAGTCCTTCACTCCCCTGAATACAAGAGGTTTCAACTCTTAGAATTGCCTTAACCTACCCAGCTCGTAGTCATAACTCAGGTCACTCTCACTCGGTTATGGACCGATAGGAGAAGCGGTATCCTGAACTATGGGTGTAACAGTCTCTGTAGTCTGAGGTCTCTTCGCCTCTGTAGCTACCTGTCCCGTAGTAGTAGGCTGCGCTGCGGGACCTCGTCTATCACTGGTACTCAATGCCTATGTGACTATCTCAACGAGGCTCTCGATACTCCACTCTATCCTAGCGAAGCGTACCTTGGTATCCCCTGATCTCTCAGCAGGGTCCTGTGGAGCCTGGTCAGTCTGTGGCTTCGCACGGCTCTTAGGCCTGCCCTTACGGCCTCGAGCACGTACGCCCGTCCCTCTACCTCGACGTGTAATAGGCATAGTGTCTAGCTTCCTGTATTCATAATCACTTATTAGTCTCATTCCATCTCGGTATACACAGTTATATCTAAACAAAAACATAGTAATATGGGGATGTAACTCTATTTATTAGTACTGACTCACATCAGGCCAACTCAGTTCTGATATCAATATCTGTCATGACCCTTTTTATCCATTTAGTCTAAAAATAACTATAAATTTTTTGCTTTAACCTTTATCTTGCCCGATCGTGAGCAATCCTCACAATTACAGTTGGGCTGTGAGTCAGTAACGGTTACCATTTTCATACATTTTCAATAAATAAATAAAAAACATACATTTGACCGGTTAAATCATATACTTATGCTTGACATGTTTTCTAACATTTACATCCCCCGTATTACAATTCAAAATGATTACTGTGTTGTTACATGTTTAGATACAAAAAGAATCCCAGTGTGTATACCTGATGACGATGAAGAGTAGCGGATATCCAAAATATAATGCCTCTGTCCTTCACAAGGCTACTGTGCGCACTTTGTAGAGGGGGAAAATGGAGGGATGAGCAACCACACGCTCAGTAAGGCAATAATGCAAGCATGGTGATAACTACACTATCTACATGCTTATAATGTCATGACATAAATCATTTATATTCAGAGCATGAGGAAATAATAAGACTATGCCATATGTATATACATATATCATGTACTGGAAAAAACATGGAAATGGGCATGTAAAACATAGAAAGATCAACATGTAAAACCTCTTATGCTCATCATCATTAAAACTCATCATAAGGAAGAAATTCAACATAAAACATCCCTCAGGATTCGCCACTTTCCTAAAACACGTCAAATCTCATCTCAAATAGAAATATAATTTCTTTAAACACAATCCCACAAGGTTCGACCCCTCCCTCAGGTCTACCCTGGACAACACAATCATACTCGGTGTACAAAACTATGTGATATCATGTGAGATAGGTGGTCACTATATATGTCAAAGACTATGTTGGCCAACTATGTCGGCCAACTATGTCATAATTATCCTAGACCACACGGATCTCGGTGTGCGGGGTATCATCCTGGATCGAAGGTGGGTTAGTTCTTCTCCAAACTTTTCAAATCATCACCATAACCATGAGGTATAACGTACTCCATGTGATCTACACGGTACCATGTACTTCACGGACCCATATCATGGTTGGGGGTGCCTGCCATAGGACTTATTTTGATGTAAGAGAGCCTCCCCGCTAAACAGAGCCTCCTCGCCTTAATGGGCTTAAGGATGTTGGCCTTAAGGATCTTACCATTGTAAGAGAGCCTCCCCACCGAATAGAGCCTCCCCACCTCAATAGTCTTAAGGATGTTGGGCTTAAGGATCTTACTAGCTCCATGGCTCATACGTACCACAGTGTGAAAATCCAGTGTAAGTAAAGCTCTAGCATGATATCATGCATCATCCGTAAATATCCTCGTACGAGTAACACTCCAGTACAGTTTTATGAATAATAAAATCAATGGAAACCACGTACGAGCTATCAGCTCCAGTACGACTTATAAGATATTATTTACTTAATATACGGTGTGAGCTAGGTTCCAGCACGATTTAACTCATATAGGTATGATAGATGGTTTTATTTCAACAAAACACTCTTAAAACCAAATTTAGCACCTCACATGTGCTATTTCACAAATCACGAAAGCACTAGCCAGCTTGTCCATTAATTTTGCTTAAAACAAAATGATATGTTTCGTAAAAATGTCAAGACATGTGATTTATGCAATTATTAACCTTACTATCCCCTTTGTAAGAATCATTTCAAAAAAACCAAATCCTATATATATATATATATATTTGTAGTCATTCACATATACCATCAATCACTTTTCTAGATAGTCATGCATTTTACAAGCCCTATATTCACCCACAAAATACGAGTAGCTATCTGTATATACTCACAAAATTCCCTTACCTGGAAATCACGTCGAATGATTTCCTCTTCTTTAGAGCTGCTTATTTGTGCAGTTCGATTCGTCTCCAACGAACTCTCTGGAACTGCACAAAATCATATATCACATCAATTTTGCCCAATATAACACAACTCTTACGTTTACTATAGTCGATTCGACCTATAGTTTTCATTAACTCGTACAAGGCTTCACTTCCTCTTAAGTCTATTTTAATCGCTTCATTAATTCTCGAGAGTTTATTGAACTCTATTAGGCCTATTGATTCACATTAAATCGATATCATGCTCATAGCATCTCTAGTCCCTCATTTACTTCACTATGGCATTTTGTCAAGCACCTCATATATTTATTCACTTAACTTGGCCAATCTAACAATGTAGGTTCATTCTATTATCTTAAAACCCTACATATCACTTCATTAACACTTTAGCATACCCCATTTATCATCAACTCAACCATATCACACTAGATTAATTCTAGGTTATGCTTGTTCCATTACATTCTAGGTAGTTTCAATCATTAATATACAAACCAATCAACTCAAAATCAATAACTAGATAAATGTACTTGGGTTGGTGTATTAGAAACTCACCTAGCTTGATTTTCTTCTTGCTCCAACAAGAATATTCCTTTGCTCCTTCAATCCCACCAATGAAGTATTGATTCCAAGCTATGTTGTTCTTCTCTTTATAGTGAGCAACTTTGCTCTAATAGCTTTTTCTCAAATCTTTATGGAAATGGGATAGTTTTTTATAGAGAAAGCTAGGTTTAAGGTTGAAAACAGAAGAATGAACTTGTTTACCGTGAAAATGCAGATCCAACTGCTCCACTTTTATAGAAATGGCACTAGGAGATCGATCTGCATAAGGTGGAGATCGATCTGGCCTTACTCGAATCCTCAGAATTTTGTTCATTTGGTAGGTAGGAGATCGATCTATTGGGTGTAGGAGATCGATCTATCATGATGCATGAGATTGATCTGCATAATGGGAATAGGATCGATTTCTTTCAAGCCGAGAGTTTAGGAGATCGATCTGGCCATTAAGAGGAGATCGATCTGGTCCAACCCGAGGCCAATGGAGATTGATCTGCTTGAGTGAGGGATTGATCTCCCTCTTGCAGAATGCTTGGCATTGTGTTTCCCAGGCCATGTGATAATTCTATTTTTAATAGAATTATTTGTGCTTAAATTCCTAATTATTTATTTAATCCCCATATTATTTTATTAATAATCTCCTTTATTTAATTAAAATTCTTTAATGTGCAGATAAATTAAATCCGAATGAAACTCAATCGTTTCAGTCAAAATTAGGCTGAAAACGAGCTAAAGGAGACTGGACCACTTCTAATTTACAGACCGAGTCATCAGTCGACTGGACACGCGTGATGTCAGGTGTCCGTATTTTATTTGCTCCGAAACGATAAGATCGAAGGACACCGTGCTAACACTATGGAAGACACACACCGGTCACATCGCACAGCTAATTGGACAAAAAGACTGATGACATGAAAATATCTACTCTGCAACAAATCAAATGAAGACAAGTGACCAAACAATACCAACTCATCTAGGATAAAAATTTACCATTGTACCCCTATGTTTGTGTATAAATAGAACATGATGGCAATTGAAAAATCAAGTAGTTTAGGGTAGAAGTAGGAGTAGAAGTAGTAAGTAGAGTAGGAGTAGGAGTAAGGTAGGTTAGGGTAGAATAGCTTTTAGATTAATTTTAAAAGTTTTCCTTAGAATTTCCGCATAGTTTTACAAAGTTGTTTACTGTTCATTCACTATTCACTTTATGAAATTATTTGTTTCATTCTCTAATTTCATTAGCAATTAGTTTCAACTTTTTTTCTTCTTATTTGGTTTGCAAAAATCCATTGCTGGATGTTTCTTATTTAGTGATGTTTTAAATAGAAATTTTAAGGCTTTCAGTATCAAGTTCTCGGTTTCCATATTCATTTCTTTATTTGTTTGATAAACCATTAGTTTTTCTTTAGCCATCGGTTTGTCCCTGTTTGAGCAATCGGGTTGCAGGATATCTTCATTCAATCTTCTCCCCTTTGATTCTGTTGCCTTGATGTGGGATGATGCAAAGCATTTGTCCACATCAAGAGCTATGTGGAGTCACGGCTGGAGAAGGAAATGAAGCTACCCGAGGAGGATGATCATGAGTTTCCTGTTTTCATTTTTTGAAGCTCACGGACAATGTGGAAATGGAACTGTTATTTAATCCTTTCGGTTTTATAATCATTTGCTGCTTTGTTTCCTTATCTTATTCTTTCCTTATTTCATCTTGTATTTGCATTTTTTTCCTTATTCGGTGCTTGCTTGTAGTTAGAGTATAACTTCCATGTTTTCTGCATTTAGTCATTTACTGCATTCTATTTCATCTTCATTGTAGTTTGTTATTCGCTGGATTAGGAAATGATTATGGTTGCTGACTGGTGTTAAAGAGTTATGAGCTAAGAACAATTTGTGCATTGCAGCTTCTCGGGAGCAGTGGACAAGAACCATTTTCTTTTACTCTGTTATCCTCTGTTTCATTATCTACTTACTGTTCACCTATGATTTTCTACATTTAGTTGTTTGTTGGTTCATTGCTTCATGCTGTGATGCTCGGGTGATTGAAGAATGTATGTTGGATGGTGATCTAAGCAGAAGTTATTGATTGATACAACTAGGATTGGTTTCATTAGTTACTATGCTTATTTGTTTACTGCATTTTATCATATCGATTTTACAGAGTTTATATTGCTGCATTCATGTTTTTAGGTCATTGAATCATGTTACAATTTTCTGTTTGGGTTTTATTCAGTATTGGCTATCTCTTGAGTATAGGACAGTAGTAGTAGTAGATGCACAGCAGCCTGAAGCAATAGGACTCATGCACTGAACCGAACTAACACACCAGCACCTGGAATTGAGAGCAGTGAGTGATCATGTTCGGGACAATATGTGCCAGTATTGCAGTAGAAGATAGACATTGAGGCAGCATCTGAAGCGGACCAAGGACGAGCAGCTGAACAGAGGATCGCTGACAGCACCTGGGGAATGAAGCAGTGCAGTGCAGGACAGTGCAGCAGAGAAAGACGTGCCTGCTATCTGGCAGAGCTGTGTGCGGTGTTGCGGTGAGCTAGGCAGTTCAAGGAACGTGCAGCAAAAGCAGACTGGAGCAGTACCTAGAGCATAAGCGGACAGACCGAGAGCAGAAGTATAGGACAATCCGTGAGCATACCTGAAGACAGAACTGCAAATTGGAGAAGAGAATAAACAATACCTGCACTTGAATCAGGACCTCTGGTGTTTTTCAATTCACTTAAGGCCATGTTTGGCCACATCCTTTCCTTTTTAATTTACTAGTTATTGCATTCATATTTTTATTGCTTTTATTAGTTGTCAATTATGTTAGTTGTTACTTGATAATTGTAGGTTAATTCTAGTGTTTTAGTTTGTTAATTTAATTTTTAGTTTTAGTTTTTATTTAATAGTTAATTTTATATTTTATGTTTTGGGACTTTATTCTAGTTTAGTTGCATTTAGAGTTAATTTAGATTAATTATGTTTCATGCATTTTAGGTTAGTTTAATTTGCAATTCATGCATTTTTATTTTAAGTTTGTTTAAAGTTTAGTTTAATTAAATTTTATTGCTTTATTTTCATATTTGCATTTTATTTTAGTTGAGTTAATTCATTTTAACTGTTTTAATTTTCTTTTGTAGGTTCTTGCTTTTTATTACTTGGAGCTTTGTAAGTAATTTTAGCTCGGTTTATTTTCTTTTTTTATAGTTGTTATTATTTTCAGTATTTTAATTTTAGTCTTGTAGACCACCCATCAGAACTTCATAATTTGCTAAGATATACTTAGGGTAAGATTAACCGGTAGTTAATTAGGCTAGTCAACTTCTCTGTAGGACGATAACTTGGGACTCAAATCCCATTATTACTTGTACGACTCGTGCACTTGCGGTAATACCTTTAGGGCGTGTCAAGTTTTTGGCGCCGTTGCCGGGGAAGTCTTAATTAGTCGTTAATTAATATCGGTGAAATTATGCTTAGGTGTAATTCTAGCTTGTAAATATTTAGGTTGTAAATATTTAATCTAGATTAGTTAATTGAAAAATTAAAAAAAATTTAAAAATTGAAAAAACTTAAAAAAAAAAATTCTAAGGACTTTTCAATGGTTGCGTGCGTAGAGCCAGAAGTTTTGATTGCTTTCCTCTAGATCCTGAAATTGAACGTACTCTTAGAAAAATTTGAAAGGATTCTAGGAAATTATTAGCTCCGCTGCAAAACATCATGGCAGAAAATAGGGAATTTAGAACCATTGGAGATTATGCAATGCCGACGATTGGAGGATATTATTCTGGCATTAGGCCACCAGCTGTCCATGCAAACAATTTTGAAATTAAGCCTTCCATCCTCCAGATGATCCAGACTTCATTGCTGTTCAGTGGGCTTCCGCACGATGTCCCACATGCTCACCTTGGGCAATTCCTGGACTTGTGCAACACATTTAAATATAATGGATTATCTGATGATGCTCTTAGGCTTAGATTATTCCTATTCTCACTTAGGGATAGGGCAAGACACTGGTTAACTTCCCTGCCTCCAGGATCCATTTCTACATGGGACGAGGTAGCCCATCAATTTCTATCTAAGTTTTTTCCTCCCTCTAAAATGGCCCAACTCCGTAGCAATATATCTTCCTTTGCCCAGTACGACTTTGAATCTCTTTACGAAGCATGGGAACGATATAAGGAGCTTCTTAGGAAGTGCCCTCACCATGGCCTACCTTTGTGGTTGCATGTCCAGACCTTCTACAACGGACTTACAAGCCCAAATAGGACCATTATTGACGCTGCGGTGGGTGGAGCGCTAATGTGCAAAATAGAGGAGGAAGCTTACGAGCTTTTAGACAAGATGGCAGCTAACAACTATTTATGGTCCTCGAAGAGGCAAATGCCAAAGAAGTCGGCGGGTATTTATGAGCTCGACACATTGTCTACCTTGACCTCTCAAATCGCTAATCTTACGAAGAAGGTAGAGTCGCTCAATACCCAACATAATCCTCCCACTAGTCCTAACCCTGTGTATTCTGTCCAAAGTCCTTTCCTTTCCTGTGAGTTGTGTAGTGGTACCCACTCTGTAGATAGGTGTCCACTTAATTTAGAATCGGTTCAATACGTTGCCCCTCCTAAGCAACAGAACAACCCCTTGTCAAACACCTATAATCCAGGGTGGAGGAACCATCCTAACTTCTCATGGAGCCAAAACCAAGGGTAAACTTTTAGCTCTAGACCTGTAGGACTCCTTGGTTTTCAAGCTCCACCTGTAAGACCCGAATTTAATTAAAATACGAAAATTAAATAAGAAAAGATGGGGGACGTATGAAGGAAGTCGGGTTAAATTAATCCCGAACACGTGTAAGGGCAAAACGGCCAAAAGATCGAAAGCCGGAGTAAATTCGATAAGGAAATTAATTAAAAATATGGATTTAAGAAATCTTGGTCAATAAAGATGAAATAAAATTATTTTGGGTTAAATTGATCAAGATATTAATTTATGGGAATTAATTGGAATTTTTAGTTTAGAAAAATAATCCCGAAAATAATCAAAAAATATACCGAAAAGTCACTCGGGACAATATCTCGAAAATACGGAGAAAATATACCCGAAAATGGTTAAAATAAATTAAATAAAAAATTAAATAAATTAAAATAAAAATAATAAATTAGAAGATATTTTTTGGGTATTTATAGTATTTTAATGAATAGTAAAATAATTAAAATAAATAAAAATAAAAATAATAAAAAGGATAAAACAAAAAAAAAAGAATCGCGAAAAATCGCGAAAAAACAGAGACGGAAACGAAGCGGAAAACGGAGCAGCCGACCGAGGGGCTGCCGGCGGCCAGGTGACCAGGTGAGGGCCGGCGAAGGTAGCCCGACGCCAGGCGACCTTGCTGCCACCGGTGACGCGCCGTGGGAACGTCGAAATCCGGCGAAAAACGGAAGAGAAGCCGCGGGGGAGAAAGTTTCGATCGGCGGCGAACGGCGCCGATCTAGCCCCAGCCGACCCCAGCCGAGGACTCCCCAGGCCCAGACGATACGATTGGTGGCGGTGGCAGCCACCGAAACCGACGGACGGCGCCGAAAACGGCGGGAGAAGAAAGTGGGTACCGACGGAGAAGGAGAACGGCCGGACCGGCGGCTTTTCGGCGGCCTTGGGCGAAGCCGAGGCCAGATTCGGGCTGCGGACGACCCAGCGGAGCGATTGGCGGTGGAAGCCGGCGGAGAACCGGCCGGCAAGGTGGCGAACCGGCGGTGGACCGGTCGAACCGGGGTGAACCGGCTGTCTGAACCGGTCCGAACCGGACTGAACCGGTTCAGCCAAAAAGAGGAGAAAAAGGGGAGAAAAAGGGAAAAGGAAAAAGAGAAAAAAATTGGGGAAAATTCCGGTGATGCAATCGAGCTTCGGGTAAGTCGATAAGCGGTCAAATTGACC
Source organism: Firmiana major (assembly GCA_033439115.1). Taxonomy (NCBI): domain Eukaryota; kingdom Viridiplantae; phylum Streptophyta; class Magnoliopsida; order Malvales; family Malvaceae; genus Firmiana; species Firmiana major. Next base: position 40,683,258 of record CM065909.1, read on the forward strand.
CGATTTAAATTTGGAATATTTTATTTAATTAAATTTCGATCGAAAAGTTTACCCAAAAATGTAATTAATTGTGTAGCTCGACGATTGGCATCCACCGAGGGCTCGAGACAGTCTCGATTTGTGAACTAGCATGGAATCTCGGGTAAGTGACCCCTATTTACGACAATTACCTCGTTATGCGTGATATTGATTTAATTTCCGCATAAATTGAATTGAATTATGGAAATTTAGATAAATAGTCGTAAATAGTGAATTTAGATATTCGAGAATTAGAACGAGGCCCAATAAATTATTGGTGGGCCCAGTAAGCCCTATAGGCCTCGATAAAGTGGGAATTTAGTGAAAAACGGGCTTAAGGTCGATTAAGGCCCATTAAGGTGCAATCGGGCCCAATAGGGGTAAATGGGCCCAACGATTTAAATTAAGCCCAGAAAAAGATTAAATACGATTAAATTGCATAATATCTGACCTGAGGAATATTAATACGCAGTTTCGGGCATTTGATTGGGAGCATAACGGACTGCGCGACGAGACAACATTGGGAAAGAAAAGGTCAGACTCGACAGGAAAATAAGGTAAGGGAATTCTGCGGACTGCTAGAGGTAACTTTACGCAATTTTAAATTCATACGCAGTCCTTTGAAATTATCTGAAGGGTCTAGAGGTCGAATAACAATTTTAGTGCCCCGTCTGGGCAAAATTACTAAAATACCCTTGTTAAGGGAAAAATCTAAAAATTTAAAAAAAATTGGGAGGAGCAAGGACAAGAGGTTCCTGCTCGTTCTGGAGGTATTTCAACACATGCATGAGTAGGCTGGCTCACTTTTAAAGAAAAATGCATAGCATTGCATATCTTAATTGATGTGATTTCTGTGAAAACTAGCCGCCTACATGTTTTTATTTACATGTGACGTGCTAGAGCTCAGCTCGCACGATATTTGATTTGTGTGATGCATGCATTAGTGCTGGAGCGAGAGCTCGCACTAGAGTTTTACATGCATAGGTGCTAGAGTATAACTCGCACCAGATTTCACATGCTTTTGCGTGACACGGTGCTAGAGTCTAACTCGCACCAGATTTTACATGATTTTCATGACAGGGTGCGGGAGTTTAACTCGCACCAGATTTTATAAGATTTTCATACGATTTATATACAGAGTGCTGAGCATAGCTCGCACTAGTTTTACTGGATTTGTGGAGTAGCGCTGTCTGCCCTTGGAGTCAGCCAAAAGGCCCAACAGGCTCAAAAGACCTCTTAAGTAGGGTGAGAGTGAGGGATGAGGTTGGCGGCCTTGTGGAGATGTAAAGCGGGCTCTGCCAAGTTTACTTGATTTGATGAGAGTGCTGAGCATCGCTCGCACTGATTTTTATGAGAACATACGATGAGCCGTGCTTGGAGCATCGGGTAGACTGTGTGTCACCGATTTAATAGGCTCGCACGTGCGTTTTGAGACATGGCAACGAGTATTGAGTTATGAAAACCTCTGTGGGAAGCAGGCCATTTGGGCTGGAGTACCTAGAGTGATATGGGTCCATGGAGTACGATGTACCGTGCAAGTAGCATGGAGTACGATGTACCGTGGGGTATCTCGGATACGGTATCTTTGTGATACGGGGTATCTTTGTGATACGGTATCTTTGTGATACGGGGTATCTTTGTGATACGGTATCTTTGTGATACGGGGTATCTTTGTGATACGGTATCTTTGTGATACGGGGTATCTTCAGATACGGCATCTTCGGATGCGTGAGATCGGATAAGACTGACGGGTTGGATTGACCCACCTCCCGGGCAGTTCCCGATCAGGGTGAGACCTCGCACACTGGGATCCGTGAAGCTAGAGGGACTCACGAGGACATATTGGCCAGTCCTGGTTATTACCGATATACAGTATTGCCTAGTCTCGTATCTTGTATATATATATACATATGTTTTCGATATCGATGCTTTTGAGAAACTCAATTTCCATGATTTTGTGTGAGTCAGGATCACCCGAAGGAGGGGTCGAGTCCTGACTTCATTGTGAAATTTTTAAAGAGAAAGAAATGATTTAAAATAATTGCATGTTGAGTTTTCCGTGCAAACTTGATTTACATAACATCATGACGCATATCATTTGTTTTAAAATGTGTGGAGAAAGGGTGGTTTATGCATGGCACCACGTTCATGTAGGTAGTATGGTTACCTACTTGTTCGTAGGATTGCCTTACTGAGCTTGATGTGCTCACCCCTTTCATTTTCTCCCACAGATAATCTCCAGTTGAAGTCGCGACGACTCAGTGCTGCATTCCGGATATCCGCTGCTGCCCATCAACACAAGGTATATACACTTGTACATATTGTATCTACATAAGCATAGCACAGTAACATGTTTGTAAGTAACTTTAGGGGATGTATAAATAATATGAACAATTATAAATGACTGGAGAATAAATAAGTTAGATGGTAATTGAATGGTGGGACTGGCATTGACGCACAGCCCAATTATTAGTGGAGTGTTGGTCACGATTCGAGGACAGGTAAGAATGTAAGTAAGAAAATAATAAAAAGCAAAAAATTAACTCTGATTTTTGGGTAGTTTGGGTCGTGACATATAAAGGTGGTATCAGAGCACAATTGGTCTGATGTGTGTCAGTGTCAGTAATTAGGAAATTACATCCCCGTGTTACTGTGCTTAGTTAGATACAATAGTGTATATCGAGATGGGCTTGACTAAGAAATGGTTGAGAATGCAGGAATGCTTAATATGAGTCGCGTTAGATGAGATAGTGCACGAGGCAGAGGTCGTAGAGGTAGACCTGAGTCTGCTGAGTCATGCTGAGTTTGACTTATGAGAATCAGTATGAGATTGAGATAGAGGCTAATGTTGAGAATGCCTCACAGAGTCCGACAGAGAGATCGGACAGTATTGAGACACACTTCGCCAGATTGGAGCGGAGTGTGGAGATTATTTTGAGGAGCTAATTGCTCGGATTATGTATGAGATCAGAGGGCGCAGCGGAGCATTGGTGGAAACCCGCTCGACCCATCTTAAGAGTTGAGATGAGAAATATCTTAGATATGTTCCGGTGACAGGATATCCCGGACATGATTTAAAGGAAATTTCGGATTAAAGTCCTTGCTTTGACCCAGAGGATTTGATTTATTGACGAGCATGGAGACTTGATTATAGTCTGGGCAGATAATTCCTCGACACTATGAACAGTGATAGTCGAGATGTCTAAAAGTCCACGAAATGACTCGACTTTCAGTTAGAGTCCGATTGGCCCGTGAGATATTACCTATACCGAGGCAGTGCGCAGATTCACAGTTGGGTAAATAAGAACATGAATTGCACGCCTCTGAGACTGGGAAAGGTAATGAGGGCTGAAATAGAGACATAAAAGAGAATCGAGAAATGACAGAGATGTCAAAATGGGAAAATGGAAATTGGTTAAAGATTAGATTTGATGAGTTATGGGCTGAGATAATTGGTAAGGCCCTAGTGCATCCAATTTTGGCACTGTTGAGGGGCATTGTGATTGGCGAACCCCGACCTGCTACGAAGCAGTGTAGCAGTGTGAGCACTGTAAGCAGTGTGAGATGTGTGGTGGATACCATGGAAGGAAGGTTTATACCTACACGGTATAGATGAAAATGGCCGTTAAGTGTGATAAGACGGACCATTGATTTGATTGCACAGAATTGGGCGAGATCGTCCCACAGAAAAGTAAAGAGACAGAACAACTTCGTTGGTATAGCCGCAACGAAAAGAGAGGCCCTAGCCGAAAAGAAAAAGGAAAGTAGGTTGTTGGACGAAGGCGAGAGGATGTCTTGGACCAGGACACTATTGATGTTTCAGGGATGTGGTGTGAGATACCACACTTGTTATGAATAATGAAGTACATATGTTCATTGATCCTGGTGCCACACATTTATTCATACCGCCTTCATTCGTATATAAGTGAGTAGAAGGCATGAATGCCTACATCATTGGGCAAATACAGATAAATGAGTACCCCAATAAAGGAGGATTAAGTAACGGAATATGGATGTAGAGATTTTAAGTTAAAAACAGAGGTGCAACAGTTGAATTTACAGGAGTAAAGGATTGTACTCACGGAATGATAATGACAAGAGTTTTGTCATGATTGATACACTGAGGAGATATGTTGATTATAAATACAAGATGTATTGGAGTAAGAGTGAGTATACGAAGTAATAAGGATTAAGGCAATTAGTAGCGAACACAAATTATAACCAAGGACAAAGATGGGTATAACCATAACCAGTAGTTGTGGTTAAGTCTGAAGGCTAATAAAGGTATTTCAAAATACCTCCCTGCCTGAAGACTTGACAGCGTCTAAAAATATATATATATATATGACCTATAGCGTGAATCGATCATCGTAATGACTACCTTTAGCTTTAGGATATCTTTACTAAGACGATAAGAATATTAAAAATTCGACACATCATGAAGGTTAACATAATAAAATTTAATACGAGCCGCTAAGATAAGAAAAAAGAAATGACGCAGGTTAGTACCTGAAAACGTAAGCGGTTGAGAAGGATCTTTATACGCTTATGCGTAAATAAGTCAAGGATTGGACCGATGTGTAAATCATCATTATCGATGATATGTTGGGTGTAGTTAAAGTCTAGGGCGATTTATAAACAATAATTGGAAGATGGCTTTTACAGATGGATTGATATGAATTCTCAATTGGTCCACTTGGTTGACACGTTTAACTAAGAAAACGTGGTCTTGGAATAAGATGATAAATAAGATGATAGATGTGATATGGATTTCGGTGTAGTGAAGTATGAACTGACCACCGTGATTAATTTCGTCATACCTAACAGCTCAAGAGGTTCCCAATGAGTATGGATACCTCGAAATAATGAATGAGCTGTGTATTGATGTATAATGGGAAGATAGTCAAGTATGGAGTCAGACAACTCCTTGATCATGAAATAAACTATCTGACCCATGATTTAAAGTTGACAACAGTATTTGTACTGAGGATATGGTACTATTATGTACAGGGTGAGAAATTGTGGATATGCACTGATCATAAAGCCCAAGTATCTGTTTTCACAGAAAGAGGCGAATATGAGAATACATAGTGGGATAGAGCTTCTGAGAGATTTTGATTTGTGAAAAATTGTACCACCCAGGAAAGGCTAATGTGATGGTTGATGCCTCGAGTAAAAAGAGCCTCGGGATGGTACCACATATGATGGTCAGGGAGCGGGAGCTGCGAGATGCAGTTATGAGCCTCAGTTTGGATGTGATCCCTTCTGATGATGACAGTGATTGTGTGACAGCTAGCCTGATGATTAGAACCGGATGAGAGTGCCCGGATTTGCCAGGCTTAGCGTGATGATCGACCGGATGTCGATAGTTTGGGTCTGATTCAGAAGGGTACAGTGATAGAGTTCACAGTGGGAGATGATGAGTTACTGAGGATTCAAAGACAGTATGAGTGCTCCCTAGGACCACAGTTGATGAGATAGTAATATTGTCAGAAGCTCACTCTTCGGGATATACAGTGCATACGAAAAGTAATGATTATTTATTGAAATCTCGAAAAGGGTATTGGTGGTCAGATGTGAAAAGAGATATTGGAGAGGTTGTGAAAAGTGCCTAGTATGTCAACAGAATAAGGTAGAGTATTAAAAGTCTGCAGGGTTATTGCAGTCTCTACCTATATCGACACGGCACGAAAATGAGAGCAAGTCTCCATGAATTTTATGATGGGTTACAAAGAACCCAGGTGAATTACGAGGCTATTTGGATGATAGTCGATAGAGTGACTAAGACTACTCACCTTTTGGATATGAAATCCCCAAATACTCAGAGTATATATGAGGATTTATGTGTAAGGAAGATTGTGGAACATTAAGTAGCGTTCCAGTGAGCCTGGTATCATATAGAGATTCCCGCTTCACTTCCTACCTCGGAGGATATTTTCAGGAAGCTATGGGAACCCGACTGAGTATAAGCACAGCTTTCCATCCTCAGACTGATGGTCAGTCAGAGAGGACTGTACAAGTTCTGGAGGATCCGATGAAAGCGTGTGCCCTTGATTTTATAAGCTCCTGGAATGATCAGTTGATTTCTAATTGAAGTTGCCAATAACGATAGTTGGCAGTTGAGTATCGGGATAACAAGATATGAGGCAGTGTATGGCTGTAGGGGTTGTTCCCCAAATTGGATAAGAAAAAGTGGGTGACAGAACAGAATTAATTTCGACTTTGGATGATAAGTCTCTGAGGATGTTTAGTTAATGTTGAGAGATTAAGAACACCTCAGAGCAGATAAATAAATATTGGAATTCACCCTTGGTGAATTAGTAAGATTGAAATGTTTCTTGTCCTAAGAGAATAAGGACATAGCGAACTTTGGAAGAAAGTAAATTGAGTTGCGCTGGATGGAATATTTTGAGAGATTGGACAAGTGGGAGATAAGACCTGTAGGTTGGTGTTATCACTTGAATTAACAGGCACCCACAATGTGTCCCAGCTTTTGATGCTTCGGCAATACTATCCAGATCCAGCAGAGGTGATAGGGTATGAACTTTAAAAGTTCAGTTTTATGCAAATATAAGTATATTGAAGAAGTTGATTCGGGCATTAAACAGGAAAGAGATAGTATTGAGGTTTAAGATAATCTCCCTAATTAAAGTCCTTGGTATTAATACACTCCGGAGAAAGGTCATGTAAGAATTTAAGAGTATGATACGATCGATGTACCCGGAGTTGTATATGGACCTCATATGACTTGGTTCTAATTTAGAGGACCAAATTCCTTAAGTGGGGGAGAGTTGTAAGACCCGAATTTAATTAAAATACAAAAATTAAATAAGAAAAGATGGGGGACGTATGAAGGAAGTCGGGTTAAATTAATCCCGAGCACGTGTAAGGGCAAAACAGCCAAAAGATCGAAAGCCGGAGTAAATTCGATAAGGAAATTAATTAAAAATATGGATTTAAGAAATCTTGGCCAATAAAGATGAAATAAAATTATTTTGGGTTAAATTGATCAAGATATTAATTTATGGGAATTAATTGGAATTTTTAGTTCAGAAAAATAATCCCGAAAATAATCGAAAAATATACCGAAAAGTCACTCGGGACAATATCTCGAAAATACGGAGAAAATATACCCGAAAATGGTTAAAATAAATTAAATAAACTAAATAAAAAAATTAAATAAATTAAATTAAAATAAAAATAATAAATTAGAAGATATTTTTTGGGTATTTATAGTATTTTAATGAATAGTAAAATAATTAAAATAAATAAAAATAAAAATAATAAAAAGGATAAAACAAAAAAAAAAAGAATCGCGAAAAATCGCGAAAAAACAGAGACGGAAACGAAGCGGAAAACGGAGCAGCCGACCGAGGGGCTGTTGGCGGCCAGGTGACCAGGCGAGGGCCGGCGAAGGTAGCCCGACGCCAGGCGACCTTGCTGCCACCGGTGACGCGCCGTGGGAACGCCGAAATCCGGCGGAAAACGGAAGAGAAGCCGCAGGGGAGAAAGTTTCGATCGGCGGCGAACGGCGCCGATCTAGCCCCAGCCGACCCCAGCCGAGGACTCCCCAGGCCCAGACGATGCGATTGGTGGCGGTGGCAGCCACCGAAACCGACGGACGGCGCCGAAAACGGCTGGAGAAGAAAGTGGGTACCGACGGAGAAGGAGAACGGCCGGACCGGCGGCTTTCCGGCGGCCTTGGGCGAAGCCGAGGCCAGATTCGGGCTGCGGACGACCCAGCGGAGGGATTGGCGGTGGAAGTCGGCAGAGAACCGGTCGGCAAGGTGGCGAACAGGGGGTGGACCGGTCGAACTGGGGTGAACCGACGGTCTGAACCGGTCCGAACCGGACTGAACCGGTTCAGCCAAAAAGAGGAGAAAAAGGGGAGAAAAAGGGAAAAGGAAAAAGAGAAAAAAATTGGGGAAAATTCTGATGATGCAATCGAGCTTCGGGTAAGTCGATAAGCGGTCAAATTGACCCGATTTAAATTTGGAATATTTTATTTAATTAAATTTCGATCGAAAAGTTTACCCGAAAATGTAATTAATTGTGTAGCTCGACGATTGGCATCCACCGAGGGCTCGAGATAGTCTCGATTTACGAACTAGCATGGAATCTCGGGTAAGTGACCCCTATTTACGACAATTACCTCGTTATGCGTGATATTGATTTAATTTTCGTATAAATTGAATTGAATTATGGAAATTTAGATAAATAGTCGTAAATAGTGAATTTAGATATTCGAGAATTAGAACGAGGCCCAATAAATTATTGGTGGGCCCAGTGAGCCCTATAGGCCTCGATAAAGTGGGAATTTAGTGAAAAACGGGCTTAAGGCCGATTAAGGCCCATTAAGGTGCAATCGGGCCCAATAGGGGTAAATGGGCCCAACGATTTAAATTAAGCCCAGAAAAAGATTAAATACGATTAAATTGCATAATATCTGACCTGAGGAATATTAATACGCAGTTTCGGGCATTTGATTGGGAGCATAACGGACTGCGCGACGAGACAACATTGGGAAAGAAAAGGTCAGACTCGACAGGAAAATAAGGTAAGGGAATTCTGCGGACTGCTAGAGGTAACTTTACGCAATTTTAAATTCATACGCAGTCCTTTGAAATTATCTGAAGGGTCTAGAGGTCGAAGAACAATTTTAGTGCCCCATCTGGGCAAAATTACTAAAATACCCTTGTTAAGGGAAAAATCTAAAAATTTAGAAAAAATTGGGAGGAGCAAGGACAAGAGGTTCCTGCTCGTTCTGGAGGTATTTCAACACATGTATGAGTAGGCTGGCTCACTTTTAAAGAAAAATGCATAGCATTGCATATCTTAATTGATGTGATTTCTGTGAAAACTATTTGGAAATAACCGAGCCGCCTACATGTTTTTATTTACATGTGACGTGCTAGAGCTCAGCTCGCACGATATTTGATTTGTGTGATGCATGCATTAGTGCTGGAGCGAGAGCTCGCTCTAGAGTTTTACATGCATAGGTGCTAGAGTATAACTCGCACCAGATTTCACATGCTTTTGCGTGACACGGTGCTAGAGTCTAACTCGCACCAGATTTTACATGATTTTCATGACAGGGTGCGGGAGTTTAACTCGCACCAGATTTTATAAGATTTTCATACGATTTATATACAGAGTGCTGAGCATAGCTCGCACTAGTTTTACTGGATTTGTGGAGTAGCGCTGTCTGCCCTTGGAGTCAGCCAAAAGGCCCAACAGGCTCAAAAGACCTCTTAAGTAGGGTGAGAGTGAGGGATGAGGTTGGCGGCCTTGTGGAGATGTAAAGCGGGCTCTGCCAAGTTTACTTGATTTGATGAGAGTGCTGAGCATCGCTCGCACTGATTTTTATGAGAACATACGATGAGCCGTGCTTGGAGCATCGGGTAGACTGTGTGTCACCGATTTAATAGGCTCGCACGTGCGTTTTGAGACATGGCAACGAGTATTGAGTTATGAAAACCTCTGTGGGAAGCAGGCCATTTGGGCTGGAGTACCTAGAGTGATATGGGTCCATGGAGTACGATGTACCGTGCAAGTAGCATGGAGTACGATGTACCGTGGGGTATCTTCGGATACGGTATCTTTGTGATACAGGGTATCTTCGGATACGGTATCTTTGTGATACGGGGTATCTTTGTGATACGGTATCTTTGTGATACGGGGTATCTTTGTGATACGGGGTATCTTTGTGATACGGTATCTTTGTGATACGGGGTATCTTCGGATACGGCATCTTCGGATGCGTGAGATCGGATAAGACTGACGGGTTGGATTGACCCACCTCCCGGGCAGTTCCCGATCAGGGTGAGACCTCGCACACTGGGATCCGTGAAGCTAGAGGGACTCACGAGGACATATTGGCCAGTCCTGGTTATTACCGATATACAGTATTGCCTAGTCTCGTATCTTGTATATATATATATATACGTATGTTTTCGATATCGATGCTTTTGAGAAACTCAATTTCCATGATTTTGTGTGAGTCAGGATCACCCGAAGGAGGGGTCGAGTCCTGACTTCATTGTGAAATTTTTAAAGAGAAAGAAATGATTTAAAATAATTGCATGTTGAGTTTTCCGTGCAAACTTGATTTACATAACATCATGACGCATATCATTTGTTTTAAAATGTGTGGAGAAAGGGTGGTTTATGCATGGCACCACGTTCATGTAGGTAGTATGGTTACCTACTTGTTCGTAGGATTGCCTTACTGAGCTTGATGTGCTCACCCCTTTCATTTTCTCCCACAGATAATCTCCAGTTGAAGTAGCGACGACTCAGTGCTGCATTCCGGATATCCGCTGCTGCCCATCAACACAAGGTATATACACTTGTACATATTGTATCTACATAAGCATAGCACAGTAACATGTTTGTAAGTAACTTTAGGGGATGTATAAATAATATGAACAATTATAAATGACTGGAGAATAAATAAGTTAGATGGTAATTGAATGGTGGGACTGGCATTGACGCACAGCCCAATTATTAGTGGAGTGTTGGTCACGATTCGAGGACAGGTAAGACTGTAAGTAAGAAAATAATAAAAAGCGAAAAATTAACTCTGATTCTTGGGTAGTTTGGGTCATGACACCACCGGTTCAGGTACCACCACAGTCACAATTTCCATTTCATCCGCCTTCTCATCACCCATACTCACATCATCCATCACCACCACCACCACCACTTATGCAGCCCCAACTCTACCATGCACCAGTAACTGAGAAGAAGCCCACATTAGAGGAGATGTTCTCAACGATCCTGCAAAATCAAACTGCTTCAATTAAGAACTTAGAGGTTCAGGTGGGATAAATAGCTAGTGCTCTTAGCCAATGTCCTCAAGGGACCCTTCCTAGTAATATTGAAGTTAATCCTGTTAAGCAAAGGGAGGGTAAGGAACATATTAGATCTATCACCCTTAGGAGTGGCAGAGAGCTAGAGGAGCCACAAGTTAAGTCCCAACCTGAACAGCACATAGTTGAAGAATTCATAAGTTCTAAAGAAGCAGCTCAGAAAGAGCAGGAACCTAAAGATCGGGCTGCCAAGGAAACAAAGCTAGGCGCTTCTTCATCTATACCTTCTTCTTCTTTATTCCCTTCCTCGTCCTCTGATTCTACACAGGTTCCCACTACATTGCCTCTAGTTAGACCACCAATACCTTTTTCTCAGAGATTTCAAAACCAAAAGCTTGACCAATAATTCGCCAAATTTCTTGAGGTTTTTAAGAAACTTTACATCAACATTCCTTTCGCAGATGCCTTAGAGCAAATGCCAAGTTATGTGAAGCTTCTAAAGGATATCCTCTCGAGGAAGAGAAGACTGGAAGATTATAAGACGGTGGCCTTAACTGAGGAATGTAGTGCCATTATCCAGAGGAAATTACCCCCAAGCTCAAGGATCCCGGGAGTTTTACTATACCCTGCACTATTGGAAATCTATTCTTTGGTAGAGCCCTGTGTGATTTAAGAGCTAGTATCAATCTAATGCCTTTATCTATCTATCATAAGTTAGGAATAGGGGACGTCAAGCCCACTACAGTGACCCTTCAGCTAGCAGATCGATCCATTAAATATCCAAAGGGGGTCATTGAGGATGTCTTAGTAAATTTGGACAAGTTTATTTTCCCTGCAGATTTTATTGTACTAGATATGGAGGAAGACATGGAAGTCTCCATTATTTTAGGCAGACCTTTCCTAGCTACTGGTAGGACGATAATTGATATACAAAAGGGGGAGTTAACTATGAGAGTCCTAGATCAGGAAGTAAAGTTTAATGTTTTCAAACCTTTGAAGCTCCCTGATGACTCTCAAGAGTGTTTTAAGATAGAGATTGAGGAGAATATAAGGCTTAAGCATATAATATCTGAGAGAAAGAAGGAAGTAGATAGGGCTCAGAAGGAGTTAACTGTCAGCACCTTGTCACCACTTTGGATGACCCTCCTACTCTTCGCCCTGCTGCTGAGTGTTGTTTTCTTCAGCTACATTTGAAGTGGTTGCGTTTTTCTTTTCACCTTGTATATAGTTCTTTTTCTTTTTCTTTTCTGTTGTTTCTTTCTTTGTTTATTTTGCAGGTTTATTTTTTTTAGTTATACGCTTTCAATCAAGCTTCGGTTGTTCATCATCATCATCAGAAAAGAGAGTACTTTGTTCCTAAACTTCAATTCTTATATTATATGCACACTGAGGACACTGTGCACTCCAAGTTTGGGGAAGGGCATATCACTTGAGTATTTTTTAAAAATTTGAGCAAAATTGAAAATTTTTTCAAAATGTTTTCGAAAATCTGAGCTTAAACTGTTTGATTTTGGGATGATTTAGTGCTTAGCATGTAGTTTTCCCATATTCCGATGATATGACCCCATGATTAAGTATGACTTTGATTGACTGAGAAGCATGATTATAGGAAAAGCATGAAGTTGAGTTCTTGAATTTGTCTTGATTCTGATTGCGATTTCCTCATTTTATGCACATGTCATGTCATGAATCTGTATATTTATTTAGAGAAAGCTTATGTGGACTTAGGATTGCATTTGTTCAGTTGATTTTATGTATCGTATTCTAGAATTTGTTTGATCTAATCTCGAGGTGAAATATTAGATCACACTTAATTAGGGAGATGATTTAGGCCATCTTTGGATCGTTTGAGCCTTTCTAGCCATCCCTGTGCATACTTTACCCTAGTCACCTATCTGAGCCAAATAAGCTTTTCTCTGTAAATACACCTGCATAATTTCCTTAGCTTAAACTCTTTTCCTATCCCTTACCCTGAAAGCATGGAAAGTCATTGGATATATTTTGAGCTTTGTACATATGGGTATCCGGTGATAGTGAAAGTTCAAAAAAAAAAAAAGAAGAAGAAAGAAGAAGAAGAAAAATACAAAAATAGAATAAAATGTTTAGTGAAAGAAATAAGTTTGGGGGAAATAAATATGAGCTCTTACATTAAAGATCCTAGAAAGTAATGTATGTCAAGGGGTAATTAAACCTAAATCGACTTTATCATACCTTAGCCCCAGCCTGACATTACAAGCTTAATGAAGTCCTATTGATCTTTAGTTAAGTGTGACTACATTAGTGGAGAGAGAAGTGAAAAGCAAACTTATGGGAATGATCACATGTCATTGACTTTGCATTCACTATGTTTGCATAATCTGATCCGAGTAATGTACAGTGAAGTGACTTTGACATTTTCACACACACACAAGGGATCCAATTTGGGTTAGGACTTATGATTGAATAATTCTAAGTGCTGGACTTATAATTATGATTCTTTGATTTCATAGTCTGTACTTTTTCTTTGAGGATAATATTGGAGAAATTATTATGTTTTGTACTTATCATTCCTACAATTATTTTGTTTTGCTTGAGGACAAGCAAAAGCTCAAGTTTGGGGGTGTGATAATTCTATCTTTAATAGAATTATTTGTGCTTAAATTCCTGTCACGACCCAAATTACCTAAAAATCAGAGTAAATTTTTCACTTTTTAATTTCCTTACCCGTCGTGAACAGTTACACTACTAAACAGTTGGGCTATGATTCGGTGTTAGTCACCTCTCACCTATTTACTATTCCATTTTCATATTTCATTTACATATCAATTTATTTTAAATAAATACATCCCCAATATTACATCCATGTACAGTACTGTGCCTCTATATGTTCAGATACAAAAATTATACAAATGTGTATACCTGATCTTGATAAAAAGCAGCGGATATGACTACTGTCGTTCTCTTCTACTGAATATACCCTGTGGGGTGAAAAATGAAAGGGTGAGCATAAATAGCTCAGTAAGGCAATAATGTAAGCAGGTAGATAACTATACTATCTACATGCTGATAATGTCCTGATATAAAATCGTTTATATTTAGAGCATGAGGTATGACTAAAACGATGCCACATGTATGTATATATCATATAAGAGAAGTCATGAAATCAACATATAAATCAAACATGGAAAAATCATCATGTATGACATCTCATGCTTGTCACATTAAAACTTATTTGTTTCATCATAAACTCAACATTCAAAAACTTATCTGTTTCATTACAAACTCTTCACGTTAAAACTTATTTGTTTTATCATAAAACAATCACATCAAGGCTAAACCCATCTCTCGGGAATACCTTGATTCATTAAATCGCATCTCGTTTAAAAACATAAATCGGGACGTTACCCATCCTTCGAGTTTGTCCTGGTCTATCCAGACCGTATGATATCATGTGAGGCATGTAGGTTACTGTATGAAAAATCGAGGACTAGGGCCATACTTTGTCCCTGTGATCCCAGGCTACCGGATCCCGGTGTGCGGGGCATCACAACTGCAACGGGAGGTGGGGTTAAGTCCTACCCACCAGAATATCAAGTAACATCATAGAGTCATCATGACTGCACGGTACAGCGTACTCCGTGTGACATACACGGTACATCGTACTCCGTGGACCCATATCATAGTCTAGGGGTGCCTGCCGTAGGTCTTATCCACCCCAATACTATGTCGATAACCAACCCATGTCTCAAAGTATATGTGTGAGCATCTCAACTCTCTGTGACACAGTCTACAGGAGGCTTCCGCACGACTATATGCATGTCAACTCACGTCTAGTGCGAGCGAAGCTCCAGCACTACGCTATGCATATCATGATATCTAAAATCTCGTGCGAGCGAAGCTCCAGCACGGTTTTGTGCACACAAAATTTCTCGTACGAGTAATGCTCCAGTACGGCTTTTCATGAGAAATAAATCAGTAAACTTGAGTGCGAGAAAGACTCTAGCACTCTTTTTATTCATGTAAATACGATAGGTGGCTCAATCTTGATAAAACATCTTTTAAAATAGTAACCGGTACAAACCGGTACCCTTTCGTATATTTCATGAAATCAATAGCCAACCTATGTGCATATTTGCTTAAATCAAAGCAATATAATCATATAAAACATTAAAACATGATAATCATGCAATTTATCTGCCTTACTACCCTTTTGTAAATTTTACTCCCAAGGGCAAAATCGTCTTTTTCTTTATTCACCTATGCCCCGATTTTTGTAAAATTATTATTTCGTTTCTAGATAGTTTAAGTAATTCTAGACCCTGTAAATCCCCTCAAAATTACGTATAGGTATCTCTATGCACCTACAAAATTCCCTTACCTCGATTCTCGTCGAGCGCGTATCTAAATTCCACTGTCGGAGGCTCGTCCGATCCGATTTGCTGCTAATCCAGTCTCTGGGGCTGTAGATAATTATTTATCATGTCAATTTAACCCAATAAATATAATTCTCCTGTTTACTATAGTCGATTTAACTAATTGGGCCAATTTACTCTTATTGGGCCCAATCGCACCTTAATGGGCCTCGACCCATTTTTAGCCTGATCTACTTATTAAATCCCTTCTTCGGGTTTACTGGGCTTATTTAGCTTACTAATAATCATCGAGCTTCATTCCAAACTCATTGGATAGCCCGTATATTATTTACGATAATTACGTTGCAATTTCGATTAATATTCCTTTTATACAGAATTAATCCATAAATTCCGTAAAATAATCGAAACTCTGTATTAAAGGACTCTAATTGTCGAAATTAAAATGTACTTACCCAATATGATGCGGGATACGAAAATCGGAGCTCAATCGGCTCTCGTTTGGGCTTTGTCGTACAACTGGACAATTATATATTTAATCTCATGTTACTTTTCGATTAAATATAATTTAAATAAATTTCTCGAAATTCAAATCGATCACTTTTGACCACTTATCGACTTACCCGAAGTCTGATGTATCCCCGAAAATTCTTTCCCTTTTTTTCTTTTTCTCTTTTTCTCCTTTTTTCCCTTCTTTCTTGGCTGAACCGGTTCAGTCTGGTTCAACCCGGTTCAGACCGGTCCGGTTCACTCCGGTTCGGTCGGTTCATCACCGGCTTCCATCGCCAGTGGCTCCGCTGGGTTGTCCGATTCTCGGATCTAGCCTCGTTTTCGTTCAAGGCCGAGGAAAGTGGTCGGTCCGACTGTTCTCCTTTCACCGTCGGTGGTTCTCCCTCTTTCCGTCGATTTCGGCGTCGTCCGTCGGTTTTGCCAGCCGTGACCACCACCGATCGCATCGTCTGGGCCTAAGGAAGCCTCGGCTGGGGGTGGGGTCGGCCAGATCGGCGCCGGTCGTCGTGAATCTCCCCTTTCCTCTCCCGACTTCTCTCCCTCGATTCGGCGTTCTCCGGCGTTGGTGGGCTGCACCGCCAGTACCAGGGAGGTCGCCGGCCTCTCCTCTTCCTTTTCTGGCCCTTCGCCTGACCGCTGGGTCACCGGTGGTCGTCCGATCATCTCCCCTTTTTCGGGTAGCTTCTCCGTTTCGCTTAGTCTCTCTCTCTCCCCGATTTCAATTTTCTGATTCTTTCTTTTTATTATTATTATTTTATTATTACTATTTATAAATTAGTTTATTATTATTATCTTCATTATTTTAGTCAAAAATATTCTAAATATCTACAAAAATTAATATTTTTATTCTAAATAAATTAATTTAATTTAATTTAATTTATTTATTATATTTTAAACCATTTTTCGAGTGTAATTTCTCCGTATTTTTGGGATATTGTCCCGAATGACATTTCGGTATTTTTAAAAATTTCGAATCTTGATTAATTTAACCCGAAATTTAATTATTTCTTCGTTATTGATCAAGATTCTCAAATCCATTATTTTTAATTAAATTCTCTTATCGAATTTATTCCGACTTTCGATCTTTTGACTGTTTTGCCCTTGCACGTGTTCGAGAATTTCCATTTCAGTCCTTTTGCATTTTTAATTTTGTGTTTTGATTGAATTCGGGTCTTACAATTCCTAATTATTTATTTAATCCCCATATTATTTTATTAATAATCCCCTTTATTTAATTAAAATTCTTTAATGTGCAGATAAATTAAATCCGAATGAAACTCAGTCGTTTCAGTCAAAATTGGGCTGAAAATGAGCTAAAGGAGACTGGACCACTTCCAATTTGCAGACCGAGTCGTCAGTCGACTGAACACGCGTGATGTCAGGTGCCCGTATTTTATTTGCACCCAAACGATAAGATCGAAGGACACCGTGCCAACCCTCTGGAAGACACATGTCGGGCCACATCGCACAACTAATTGGACAAAAAGACTGATGACGTGGAAATATCTACTCTGCAACAAATCAAATGAAGACAAGTGGCCAAACAATGCCAACTCATCTAGGATGAAAATTTACCATTGTACCCCTATGTTTGTGTATAAATAGAACATGATGGCAATTGAAAAATCAAGTAGTTTAGGGTAGAAGTAGGAGTAGAAGTAGAAAGTAGAGTAGGAGTAAGGTAGGTTAGGGTAGAATAGCTTTTAGATTAATTTTAAAAGTTTTCCTTAGAATTTCCACATAGTTTTACAAAGTTGTTTACTGTTCATTCACTATTCACTTTATGAAATTATTTGTTTCATTCTCTAATTTCATTAGTAATCGGTTTCAACTTTTTTTCTGCTTGTTCGGTTTGCAAAAATCCATTGCTGGATGTTTCTTATTTAGTGATATTTTAAATAGAAATTATAAGGCTTTCAGTATCAAGTTCTCGGTTTTCATATTCATTTCTTTATTTGTTTTATAAACCATTAGTTTTTCTTTAGCCTTTGGTTTGTCCCTATTTGGGCAATCGGGTTGCAGGATATCTTCATTCAATCTTCTCCCCTTTGATTCTGTTGCCTTGATGTGGGATGATGCAAAGCATTTGTCCACATCAAGAGCTATGTGGAGTCACGGCTGGAGAAGGAAATGAAGCTACCCGAGGAGGATGATCATGAGTTTCCTATTTTCATTTTTTGAAGCTTACGGACAATGTGGAAATGGAACTGTTATTTAATCCTTTTGGTTTTATAATCATTTGCTGCTTTGTTTCCTTGTCTTATTTTTTCCTTATTTCATTTGTATTTGCATTTTTTTCCTTATTCGGTGCTTGCTTGTAGTTAGAGTATAACTTCCATGTTTTCTGCATTTAGTCATTTACTGCATTCTATTTCATCTTCATTGTAGTTTGTTATTCGCTGGATTAGGAAATGATTATGGTTGCTGACCGGTGTTAAAAAGTTATGAGCTAAGAACAATTTATGCATTACAGCTTCACGAGAGCAGTGGACAAGAACCATTTTCTTTTACTTTGTTATCCTCTGTTTCATTGTCTACTTACTGTTCACTTATGATTTTCTGCATTTAGTTGTTTGTTGGTTCATTGCTTCATGTTGTGATGCTCGGGTGATTGATGAATGTATGTTGGATGGTGATCTAAGCAGAAGTTATTGATTGATACAACTAGGATTGGTTTCATTAGTTACTATGCTTATTTGTTTACTGCATTTTATCATACCGGTTTTATAGAGTTTATATTGCTGCATTCATGTTTTTATATCATTGAATCATGTTACAATTTTCTTTTTGGGGTTTTATTCAGTATTGGCTATCTCTTGAGTATAGGACAACAGTAGTAGTAGATGCACAGCAGCTTAGAGTAACAAGACTCATGCACTGAACAGAACCAGCACACCAGCACCTGGAACCGAGAGCAGTGAGTGATCATGTTCGGGACAGTATGTGCCAGTATTGCAGTAGAAGATAGACATTGAGGCAGCATCTGAAGCGGACCAAGGACGAGCAGCTGAACAGAGGATCGCGGACAGCACCTGGGGAATGAAGCAGTGTAGTGCAGGACAGTGCAGACGTGCCTGCTATCTGGCAGAGCTGTGTGCGGTGTTGCGGTGAGCTAGGCAGTCCGAGGAATGTGCAGCAAAAGCAAACTGGAGCAGTACCTGGAGCAGAAGCGGACAGACAGAGAGTAAAAGTATAGGACAATCCATGAGCATACCCGGAGACAGAACTGCAAATTGGAGAAGAGAGTAAACAGTACCTGCACTTGAATCGGGACCACTGGTGTTTTGCAATTCACTTAAGGCCATGTTTGGCCACATCCTTTCCTTTTTAATTTACTAGTTATTGCATTCATATTTTTATTGCTTTTATTAGTTGTCAATTATGCTAGTTGTTACTTGATAATTGTATGTTAATTCCAATGTTTTAGTTTGTTAATTTAATTTTTAGTTTTAGTTTTTATTTAACAGTTAATTTTATATTTTATGTTTTGGGACTTTATTCTAGTTTAGTTGCATTTAGAGTTAATTTAGATTAATTATGTTTCATGCATTTTAGGTTAGTTTAATTTGCAATTCATGCATTTTTATTTTAAGTTTGTTTAAAGTTTAGTTTAATTAAATTTTATTGCTTTATTTTCATATTTGCATTTTATTTTAGTTGAGTTAATTCATTTTAACTGTTTTAATTTTCTTTTGTAGGTTCTTGCTTTTTATTGCTTGGAGCTTTGTAAGTAATTTTAGCTTGGTTTATTTTCTTTATTTTATAGTTGTTATTATTTTCAGTATTTTAATTTTAGCCTTGTAGACCACCCATCAGAACTTCATAATTTGCTAAGATATACTTAGGGTAAGATTAACCGGTAGTTAATTAGGCTAGTCAACTTCTCTGTGGGACAATAACTCGGGACTCAAATCTCATTATTGCTTATACGACCCGTGCACTTGCGGTAATACCATTAGGGTGTGTCACCATGAGATTGATCTCTCCTTGCATGGGATCGATCTGGCCTTCATCTTGCACCCTTTTACTGCAGTGTTTCCCATTTAAACTCATTTTCAATGACTTTAACATTCATTTAAGAATCCATTCACACTTAGAACTCAAGAACGTTTATTTCTTGTAATTCATATGTAATATAACTTGTCTATAAATTAAATAATCATATACATTACATTGAAATTTACGGGTCTTACAGTAAAGATTGTGGTCGGTCGCATGATGGTCATTGTTCCCGGGTTACAGGCCACTGCTTTAAATATGGAGATACGGTCACATGATCTAGGATTGCCCATAACTAAACATTCCACAACCCCAGGAGCCTTTGCGACAGCAGTCCTAGAGATAGACACCCTGGAGATGGGCTACCGCAGCTGAGAAGCGTAAGAAGCCTATCACTCAAGGGAGTGTGTTTGCCATGGATAAAGAGACTACCGACGCTTCTTCTGAGACTATTCAAGGTAACCTTATTGTCTGTAATTATGAAGCACATGTTTTATTTGACTTGGATCTACACACTCTTTTATTTCGCCACAATTTGCATACGAATTGCACTTAGAGCCTGAACCCCTAGATCACATGCTGCATATAAGTACACCTATGCATGAATCTCAAATGACTGATAAAGTATGTAAAAATTATGAAATTAAGGTGGGAGATAGGGTGATTTTATCAGATTTAGTTATGTTAAATATGTATGGTTTTGTTGAGATTTTAATTATGGATTGGCTAGCTACCAATCACGTAAATCTAGACTGTTATACTAAGACTGTAACCTTCTCCTTACCTGATAAATTCATTGTATGTTTTGCTATTAAGAATAAAATGTGTGAGGTTCAATGTATGAAATCTTATGATATATTTATAATTTTCTAAAATTACTAGTGAATTTACTGATATGAAGGTTAGATTGCACTCATCTATGATATCATGCAAGAGCATCTGAGTATAATGGATATATCGATAGTATGTGAATTTCTGGATGTATTCCCAGATGAGTTGTCAGGCTTACCACCGGAGAGAGAGCTAGAATTCACTATCAATTTAGTGCCAGATACCCAACCAATCTTTAAACCTCCCTATAGAATGATACTGGTTGAATTAGAAGAACTAAACAAATAGTTGCAGGGGTTACTTGATAAAGGTTTTATTAGGCCCAATGTGTCACCATGGGGAGCTCCAGTTCTGTTTGTCAGAATGAATGATGGTAGCCTCAGATTATGTATAAATTACAGACTATTGAACAAGGCTACAATGAAGAATAAATACCCCTGCCCAGAATAGATGATTTATTTGATCAGTTGAGAGGGGCTTCTGTATTTTCTAAGATTGATTTGAGATCGGGGTATCACTAGTTAAGGATCAGGAAGGAGGATGTCCTAAAAATGACCTTTAGAACCCGATATGGACATTACGAGTTTTTAGTGATGCCTTTTGGTATGAGTAATGCCCCTATTGCTTTTATGAATTTGATAAATGAGGTATTTCAGGATTACCTAGATTAATTTGTGATAGTTTTCATTGATGATATTCTCATATATTCTAAGTCTTGGGAGGAGCACGCGCACCATTTGAGGACTATGCTTCAGACACTTCAAGATAAATAGTTGTACGAAAAGTTTAGTAAATGTGAATTTTGGCTGAATCAAATAGTTTTCCTTGGTCATATTGCATCAAAGGACGAGGTATCAGTTGATTCGTCTAAGTTAGAGGCTGTACTTAAGTGGGAGAGACCGAGGACAGTTACAAAGAGTTAGGGTTTTTTTGGACTGACAGGGTATTACAAGAGATTTGTTGAGGGATTCTCCTAGATTGCAGCTCCTTTGACTAAGCTTACATGTAAGGATGTTCCGTTTGTATGGTCTGATCAGTGTGAGCAGAGTTTTCAGGAGCTTAAGTGGAGATCTACTATAACACCCGTTCGAATCATTTCGAGTGGATCCAGAGGCTTTGCTGTTTATAGTGATGCTTCCCATCAGGGTATAGGGTGCGTACTCATGCAGCACGGGAGAGTAGTCACTTATGGTTCACACCAGCTTAAGGACCATGAGCGAAATTACCACATGCATGATTTGGAGTTAGCCGCTGTGGTGTTTACTTTGAGGATATGAAGACATTATTTATATGGAGCAAGATTCCAAATCTTCACTGACCACAAGAGTTTAAAGTATATTTTTGATCCGAAGGGGAGGCAGAGACGATGGATTGAGCTCCTTAAAGATTATGATTACGAGATCTTGTATCATCCGGGTAAAGTGAACATAGTTGTTGATGCCCTGAGTAGGAACAATATGGTTGTTGTCATGATAGTCAGGGAATGAGATTTAATTGAATAGTTCGTCAGACTCAAGATCAGTGTCGAAGAAATGAATGTTGGATTTATAGCTAGCCTACAGATAGAACCTAGTATTTTAGATCAGATCAGAACTGGGTAGAAAAATGATTAGAGATTATTGGACATGGTTAGCCAAACAGAGAAGACCTTACAATCAAACGTTTCAGTCAGTGATGATGGTTTATTGAGATTCAGGGGTCGTATCTTTGTTCCGAGCAATGATACCCTGGAACAACAAATTTTGAGAGTGTCCCACTGTTCCCGTTACACCATGTACCTAGGTAGTACCAAGATGTACCATGATTTGCGTAAGGTGTATTGGTGGATTGGTATGAAATAAGATGTGACAGAATATCTGGCTAGATGTTTAGTTTGTCAGTAGGTTAAAATTGAGCACGAAAAGCCCGCAAGACTTCTTAAGTCTTTGCTCGTGCCTATGTGAAAATGAGAGCATATAACAATAGAATTTATTATGGGATTACCGAGGACCCAAAGGGGTCATGATGCAATTTGGGTGATAATAGACAGAATGACTAAAAATGCCCACTTTCTTGCCATTAAGAGTATAGATTCTTTGAGTGCTTTGGCAGAGCTATATGTTAGAAAGGTAGCTCGATTACATGGGGCTCTCGTGAGTATTACATCTGATAGGGATTCCAGGTTCACCTCCAGATTCTGGACACATTTTTCAAGAAGCCATGGGATCTCAGCTGAATTTGAGCACCTCCTATCATCCTCAGACTGACGGTCAGTCCGAGTAGACCATTCAGACCTTTGGAGGATATATTGAGGGAGTGTGCATTAGAGTTTAAGGGTTCATGGGATGATTATTTGCCCCTTGCAGAGTTTATCTACAATAATAGTTATCATGCCAGTATTGGTATGGCATCTTACGAAGCTTTATATGGTAAGAGATGCAGATCTCTAGTGGCTTGGGAAGAAGTGGGTAACCAAAAGATTTTGGCTCTCGATCTTGTGAAACGGCAGCTAAGGGTGTTTAGATTATTTGTGACAGACTCCGAGATGCTCAGAGTTGACAGAAGAGTTACGTCAATGTGCGTAGACGACCACTTGAATTTTAGGTTGGGGACTTCGTGTTTCTTAAGGTATCTCCGAGCAAGGGTATCATGCGCTTTGAAAAGAAAAAAAAGTTGAGTCCTCGTTTCATTGGTCCGTTTGAGATATTAGAGAGAATGAGAGATGTTGCCTACCGGTTAGCTTTACCCCCATAACTTTCTGGGGTACATAATGTCTTCCACGTCTCCGTGTTGAGGAAATATAATTCGGACCCCTCCCATGTCATCGAGTATGAATCCTTAAACATTCAAAGAGATATGAGTTATGTGAAAAAACTTGTCGGATCCTTGACAATAAAGAAAGGGTACTTCTCACGAAAAACATTCTATTAGTAAAGGTTCCTTGGTAGTACCATTCAGTAGAGGAAGCAACCTGAGAGCTAAAGAGTCTTATGAGAGAGAAGTACCCCCGTTTGTTTAATTGACATAGGTGAATTTGGAGGACCAAATTCCTATAAGGTGGGGAGAAATGTGAAACCAAAATTTTCATGCTACTGTTAATTAAAAGCTAATAGAGAAATTCAAAACTTACCTAAGTGTTCGTTAGGGCCCGAAGGAACCAAGAGCTCAGATGATGGAGAGTTGAACTTGGGGCACGAAAATTGAGGTAAGGTGTCAAGAAAGAGTTCTTTAAGAATTGACATTCATATAAACTTGATTTTATGGATGGAAGGTGAAACTAAAGTGATTAGAGTGAAATAAGTTGGTAAATCTCAAGTTAGCACTAAACTGAGAAATTAGGCCTAGCAATTGAAATAAATTTGGAATAAATTCCATAAATTTGTAAAAATTATTCGGAGGCCATATAAAATTAATATAAGGTATATTTGACTTGGATAATTAGAATTGAGTGAAAATATTGAGGTTTCGGTGGTTAAATTAATTTTTAAAGTAAACCGAAAACTTTAAAGAATTTTTATCGGTAATGACTAAATCGGGTAAAATAGGCCCAAACGGGAACATTTTCTTAAACACGTGGGCCCAAATCTTTTTATGGAACATACTGGGGACTTAGTATAACACATGGGTGGTGGAAATTTGGAAGAAAATAGGCTGGAAATAATTTTTGGAGATTTTCTGAAAACAGGGTAGCTGGCAACCCAAGCCCAGCACACTGCAAGCCCAACAAAAAAGACCAATTTGAAGGGCTTTTAGAAGGCTTTTGAGTCTGATTTTTTTCAAGGTTAAATTATACTTAAAACACTTTCTGGAAAGGTAAAGTGCATCCAGAACCGACCTGAAATGAAAGAGATCCTCCCTCTACAAGTTGCCATATACGTCTTAGAGTAACTCGAATTGTGGAATTGTTTTAGCCACCTTTTAGCCATTTTTAGAAGTCAGCCCAAATAAAAAAAAAATCTTTCTTCTTAAGTCCTCTAACACCTATAAAAAATTCAGTCTCAAATTAGTTGATTTGGTGGGTGAAAATCCAGAGAGAAGAACAGGGGCAGAATCTGCCCTGTTTCAAGAGGTTAGAGAAACTTTTAGTTTTTGATTTCTTGGTTAGTTTTAAGCTTGTTTAAGATGATTCTAAGTTGTATACATGTATACCTATAGGTGAGGAAGATTTTTGGAGAAAGAAAGTGAGGTCAAAGTTGGTCAACAAGGTGAGAAAGTTAATGGAAGATGACGATTTAGATATATGTTGATGTTTGATGGTTTTAGATGATTTCTACTGTAGAATTTGAAGAAATAATTCCTAGAGTATGCTTGGATTTTAGTTAGCCCTTGGTTGTTATGGAGAAGATGAAATTTGATTGTGTTATGTGTTGTGAAATGTTAGTTTAACACTGAAAAGTTCGATTTATAGCTCGGTTTAGTCGAATACTATAAAAGCGTGAAAATTTGGCACTTTGATAAGTTGTAATGTGTTAACTAGAGACTTGAATAAATGTCTAAACTATTAAGTTGATAAGTTTGAAGTTTGTTGGCTCTACCGAGAGGGGGGGTGAATCGGTTTTCTAACAATTATGGCAGATTTTAAATTAATCACAATTTAAACACAAATGATAATGAATAAAACAGTGCAATATAACAATTTAATGCAAAGAGAAGGAAAGAGAAACAAACACAGTCACTTATAGAGGTTCGGCCAAACTCTTGCCTACGTCCTCTCTCCTTGACCTTCTTGTCAAGTGCTTTCTTTCTCTCTTTCAATAGAGCTTACAAATTTCCTTTTACAGGTTAAGGAATAACCTCACTACCCTTGGCAATACAGAAAAAGTATTCAGCCTCTTACAATATACTCTCACTGAGGAACAATCCTCTTCTCTTTTAAGATAAGACTGAATACAATTTAATGCTTTAAAGTGGTAGGACAAATGTAGCTTTTTTGCACTTAAGCTTTTACAATGATTCTCAATGAATGAGCAATAGGGACACAAAGAATGAAAGAATTAAAGCTTGAGAATGTTTGGAATATGCAGCAATAGTGTCTCTCTTCTCTTTGTCTTCAATGCTTGGTTAAATACTGAAGGATGGGTAGTTGGAGCATTAAATGCTATTCTTCCCGTTGTGTTTTGCAGAAACTAGCCGTTGGGTGCCTCCAGTAGAGTGCCAGATCGATCTGCCTTCTTGGCCAGATCGATCTCTTAGTTATAAATCCTGCAAGATTGAAGCACAAATACACAAGGAGATCGATCTCATAGGTTAGCAGATCGATCTGTTAGTTTAAAAGTAATGAGGCAGATCGATCTGTCGAATAGGCAGATCGATCTCCTTAACTCTCTGTTTGAAGCAGGATCGATCTCCAGATCGATCTGGCATGCAATCTCGTAGAGAGGAGATCGATCTCTCAACACTACATATCGATCTCTTTAGCTCTCTGACTTTGAGGAGATCGATCTCTTCCTTACCAGATCGATCTCATAAGTTCTCTGACTTTGAGTGTGGATCGATCTCTCAGATCGATCTATAGTCTTAAGCTCTTAAGGGAGATCGATCTC
Source organism: Firmiana major (assembly GCA_033439115.1). Classification (NCBI taxonomy): domain Eukaryota; kingdom Viridiplantae; phylum Streptophyta; class Magnoliopsida; order Malvales; family Malvaceae; genus Firmiana; species Firmiana major. The sequence goes on from CM065909.1 coordinate 40,709,298, forward strand.
TTCATAGACCAGATCGATCTCTCAACTCTAGCTTTAGCCAGATCGATCTCTTAACCCTTGCAGATCGATCTCATTTTACCTTAATCTCTTTACAACGTTATAAGGCTAGGCAGATCGATCTCTTACTTCATGAGATCGATCTCTCATCAAGTAAAAGCCCAGGAGATCGATCTCTCATACCCCAGATCGATCTCTCATCAGCAGAACTCTAAGTTCTGGTACTAATAACATCTAAACATGTTTGTATATCATCTTAACATTATTGAATTAACTTGTTTTGTCATTTCAAAATACATTAACTCAACAATCTCCCCCTTTTTGATATGACAAAACTCATCAATTTAAACATGTTTAGTGATTTTGCAAAACTCCCCTTTTTGTGAACTTTTGATTTTGTTAATGACTTAACTCCCCCTCAGTTAAATCTTAACTCCCCCTCAATTAAATCATTCTTTTAAACATTTAACACAACCACAACACATGTTTCTTCTCCCCCTTTTTGTCATATCAATCACACACGAAAGAGAAGATTCATGGCATTTCAAAATCAACATTTTCATTAACTCACCAAATATCCAATCAAATCACATTTCATTCAAGCAAATTTTTCACAGATAACATCAAGTAGCTTAATAATGTTGTAACTACCCTAAATCAAAGCACCTAATGCCTATTGTGAGGGAGGATCACGATCCAAAAGATTCTCAACGTGCGTGCGTGTTACTTGGAGCTCATCGAACATCGCCTCTTGAATCTTATCCACTCTTTGGGTTAAGTCCTCGATCATACGCCGCTGAGTGGCAAAGCCGTCATTTATCTGCTGACTGAGGTCCGTCACCATCGTTATGAGCATCTCCAATTCAGCAGGAGACGATGTTGGTGCAGTGGGCGGAGCCGATGGTTCCTGAGTTGGTGCAGCAGGTTGGTGTGCTGGTTCATCAGTGGGGTCCTCCTCAGCCTCAGCAGGTTGCTGTTCTTGCTTTTTCGTCCACTCTCCTCGAAAATTTTTGTAGTACCCCATATGATGTAGGGTCCCAATGTTAAGCACGCTTTTGGGAGATGGGAGTTCGCCAGTTTCGCCGCTGCAGTTGATACCAAGGCGGTGGAGAAGATAAGCCACTGGTTGTGGAAAAACTATTGTGGTAGCTTGGCCACGCACAATCTTCAGCCAATCTTCGTATATAAAGTGAGGGAGGTTAGGTTTTTGGCTTGTGGTGTGAATGTGATGGAGCCAAAAACGATCTAGACGCCTAACGGTAGAATGACGAGTACCGAAAGGGCGGAGGTTCCACGAGATTATGAGGTGGAGTAACCGAAGGTGCATTGGAAGGTTACTCGCCTTGTCCCCGGGGAGTTCAAACGCAAAGGGGACTTCCTCATCCTCATTTGTTAAGCCTTCGTCGCGTATATCAAACACTTTGGCTAGAACTTCAGAGTCAATTATAATGGATTGACCCATGACGAAGGTTTTGAAGGCAAGGATTTTGCAGGTGTCATCGGGGTCATAAACGAGTTCGGCATTGGAAAAGAATGAGCGAACGAGATTTGGAGGGACAGGAGTGTTGATTTTCAAGAAGTTTGTCCAACCAAATTCCTCAAATTTTGACAAATAGGGAAACTCTATGAGATTGAGGAACGAAAAATCGATAGTGCGCCAATGCTTGATTGGCATGGTTGAAAAATATTCCTCATACCGCTTTCTTTTTGCTGGTGTTTTAAAACACCGATTGAAGGAAGCGATAGGAGGTGGAGGAATGGGTTGTGATGAGGAACCTGCCTCTCCTGTGGTTCTAGGGGGTTTGTTTGCTACTGACTTCCTAGGCATGATTCTAGATTCTAAATTCGTCTAAACAAATTCAACAGTGAGAAAAGCAATGAAACAGTACCTCGGTTTGACCTAGAATCAAAATGAACACAAATTGAAGACAGATTTTGAGAAAATTAGTAAGGAATGTTGGTTACAATACCGGATTTTGACACCGAGACGCAAGGAGGACCGTACAGAGATCGATCTGAGGAGGAATCGGAGGAAAAGATGCGAAGGAGATTTGGGAATTTGAAAATTGGGTTTCTGAAATTTGGGAATTTTACGTGGGTATTTATAGTCCAGGGCACAGGAGATCGATCTGTCGAGGCGACAGATCGATCTGTCATTTCCAGAAAGCCAAGGAAGATCGATCTGTCGTAAGGCCAGATCGATCTGGTCGCAAACAGAGGCTTAAGAAGATCGATCTGTTACACACAGATCGATCTGTCGTTTAACAGAGGCTTAGGCAGATCGATCTGCCAAATGCAAAGATCGATCTGTAGAATGCGGAAGCTTGAAGAGATCGATCTGTCGTGTGGACAGATCAATTTGCCTTTAAACAGAGACGTAAGGAGATCGATCTTATGGTTAGAAGATCGATCTGCTTAGCTTAACCTTGATGATTTAGGCTTGATGGAGGTATGGAGATCGATCTATATTGCAAGGAGATCGATCTCTCATCCTCATTGCCAGAAAATCTTTACAAAAACTCATTTAAAATCAATTTGAAACCAAGATTTTTGAAACACACAAGTCCTAAGGCATATCCATGAGTCCTAATTCACCTCTAAGGATACAAAACCTATCTCTATCAAGGGGTTTGGTGAATATATCAGCTATTTGATGTAGAGTATCAATGTACTTTAAAATTATATCCCCTTTTTGTACATGGTCTCTAAGGAAGTGATGTCTAATTTCTATGTGCTTGGTTCTGGAGTGTTGAATAGGATTTTTAGACAGATTAATGGCACTGGTATTATCACATTTAATAGACACTTGTTTCATGTCAATACCATAATCTCTCATTTGTTGTTTAATCCACAACACTTGAGCACTACAACTACCAGCTGCTATATACTCAGCTTCAGTTGTGGACTGAGCTACACTGTTTTGCTTCTTAGAGAACCAAGAAATTAACCTATTTCCTAAGAATTGGCAAGTACCTGAAGTACTTTTCCTATCTATTTTGCAGCCTCCAAAATCAGCATCTGAAAATGCATGAAGGGCAAAAGTAGAGTCCTTGGGGTACCAAAGTCCTAGTGAGGGAGTGTCTTTGAGGTATCTAAAGATTCTCTTAGTTGCCAATAGATGTGATTCCCTAGGAGATGATTGAAATCTAGCACAAAGGCACACACTAAACAATATATCTGGTCTACTAGCAGTTAAATAAAGCAAAGAACCAATCATAGACCTATAAAGTTTAGTGTCTACACACTTACCACTTTCATCTTTGTCAAGCTTGATGTTGGTGCCCATTGGAGTGGTTTGAGGTTTGCAATTGTCCATCCCAAATCTCTTGAGCAAGTCCTTGGTGTACTTTGCTTGATTGATGAATGTTCCATCCTTTGTTTGCTTCACTTGAAGTCCCAAGAAGAATGTGAGTTCTCCCATCATGCTCATCTCAAATTCTCCTTGCATGATCTTAGCAAATTCTTGGCATAAAGACTCATTAGTTGAACCAAAAATAATATCATCTACATATACTTGTACAACTAGTAAGTCCTTACTTTTAATTTTTATGAATAATGTGGTGTCTACCTTTCCTCTTGAGAACCCTTTTTCTATTAAGAACTTTGACAACCTTTCATACCAAGCTCTAGGAGCTTGTTTTAACCCATAAAGTGCCTTAGATAATTTGAAAACATGTTCAGGAAATTCATAATTTTCAAATCCGGGAGGTTGCTCTACATAGACTTCTTCATTAATGAAACCATTCAAGAATGCACTCTTTACATCCATTTGATATAACTTGAAATCTTTATAACATGCAAAGGCAAGTAACATTCTTATTGCCTCTAATGTAGCTACCGGTGCATATGTTTCATCATAGTCTATGCCTTCCTCTTGTCTATAGCCTTGAGCAACTAGCCTAGCCTTATTCCTTACGATCACACTATTTTCATCCATCTAGTTCTTGAATATCCATTTAGTTCCAATTATTGAGTGATCACTAGGCCTAGGAACTAGTTTCCATACTTTGCTTCTCTCAAATTGATTTAATTCTTCTTGCATTGCTAGGAACCAATTATTGTCTTCTAAGGCTTCGTTGACATTCCTAGGTTCAATTTGAGATACAAAGGCTATATATTGGCACATATTCCTTAGGGATGATCTAGTTCTAACTCCAAGAGTTGGATCTCCTACTATTTCACAATCTTTTACATATCCTAACTCTCTTGGTGCTCTAGGCTCTCTTTCTAAAACCTCTATTTCTTCTTCATCTTCTTTATTCAAGTCAAGCTTTTCTAGAAAGTCATCTTCTAAGCCTTCATCAAATATTCCAACATTTTCATCATTGGTTGAATCTTTAGATATATTATTTGATTCATCAAATATAACATGAATAGACTCTTCAACCACTAATGTTCTTTTGTTATATATTCTAAAGGCCTTTGAATTCAATGAATATCCTAGAAATATTCCCTCATCACTCTTGGCATCAAATTTTCCTAAGTTATCTTTTCCATTATTTAGAACAAAGCATTTGCAGCCAAAAGGATGGAAGTAACTAATGTTAGGCTTCTTGCCTTTGTAGAGCTCATAAGGAGTTTTCTTTAGCATGGGTCTTATCATAGCTCTATTAATTATATAACATGATGTGTTTATAGCTTCAGCCCAAAAGTACTTTGGCAAGTTATTTTCACATAACATGGTCCTAGCCATCTCTTCCAAAGTTCTATTTCTTCTCTCAACTACACCATTTTGTTGTGGTGTCCTAGGGGCTGAAAAATTATGGCTAATTCCTTGATCATTGCAATACTCATCAAATCCTATATTTTCAAATTCTTTGCCATGATCACTTCTAATGCTTGTTATTGTATATCCTTTTTCATTTTGAGTCACCTTTGAGTAAGCTATGAATTTCTCTAAGGCTTCATTTTTTACTCTCAAAAAGAACACCCAAGTGTATCTAGTGTAATCATCAACTATTACAAAACCATAGTGCTTCCCACCTAGGCTAGTGGTTCTAGTTGGTCCAAATAAGTCTAAATGCAGTAATTGAAGAGGCCTAGTGGTGGATACACTATTCTTAGGCTTAAAAGTTGTTCTCTTGTGTTTTCCTTTAACACAAGCTTCACATATTTCTTCATGATCAAAGGATATTTTGGGTAAGCCTATAACTAGATCCTTTCTAGCTAATTTGGATAGCACATGCATGCTAGCATGACCTAGTCTTCTATGCCATAACCAAGATTCCTTTTTGTTGTCTACCATTAAGCATATGTTTTCATTTTTGAGTTCATTAAGGTAGACTATATATATGTTACCTTGCCTATGACTTAGAAGGAGAATTTTATTTGACTTAGGATCTATAACATTACACTTCATACAATCAAAAATTACTTTGTAACCTTTGTCACAAAGTTGACTAATGCTTAGTAAGTTATGCTTTAAACCCCTAACAAGTAATACTTTTTCTAAAGAGAAATGATCATTACCTATTGAGCCACTCCCTTCCACTTGGCCTTTGGAGTTGTCCCCAAAAGTGACTTCTCCACCAATTTTCAATTTGAAGGAATTGAAATGGCTTTTATCACCCGTCATGTGCCTTGAGCATCCACTATCTAAGTACCAAGCTTCCTTTGTTTTAGCTTTGTGGCTATGCTCAATCACCTACAACAAAAAAATAAACACACTCAAGTCTTAGGTACCCAAATTCTCTTGGGTCCTTGGAGGTTAGTAAATGCAATTCTTGATCCCATTGGGATCCATTTTGCTAATGCATTGCAGTCCTTGAAATGAATTACTTCTTTTGGAATCCATATCCTTTTTACAATTTTTCCTTTAAGATTCCTCATCTTTATATTGCAATAATGTGACTTATGTCCCTTCTTATTACAATATGAACAAGTAGTTGCAGGTTTATTTATGCTCTTCCTAGCAATAAAACTCTTAAGATGGGTCTCCCTACTTTGTGCATTATACCCTAAGCCATTTTTGTCAAAAAATGCCCTTTGGGTTTCTAACATGCTATCTAGCTTTTGTTGCCCCATGTGAAACCTATTAAAGGAGTTATGTAAATTGCTATTTTTCTCCTTAAGGTCACAAATTTCTAAATTTGCAATCTCTAGTTTCTTCTCACATTCCAATTTATCTTTTAACATTATCTCATTTTCCCTTTTTAATTTAGATATTAATTTTTTATACTTCATGCTCATAGATTCATACTCTAATGCTAAATCATCAAATGCATCTTGCAGTTCATCAAAAGAGTATTCATTGATATTAGAAGTTACCTTTTCATCATCATCAATTGCCATGAAGCATAGGTTGGCAATGTCCTCATTTGATTCATCATCGGAGCAGTCACTGTCACTCCATGTTGCTACCATTGCCTTCTTTTTATGAAACCTATCATTGGATCTTTTGAGAAGAGGGCAGTTAAATTTTATGTGTCCAGGTTTTTTACATTCATAACACACAATAGAGTCGTTTCTACCTACTTCCTCTTGTTCTCTCCTATTGTTTCTCCTATTGCTATTACTAGCTCTCATCCTCATGAATTTATTAAATCTTTTGGCAAACATTGCCATCTCAATATCCTCCTCACTGCCACTCTCATTTTTAATCACCTTTTCAGCAGTGGATTTTAGAGCAACTCCCACTTTCTTGGGTGGCTCTTCATTTCTTTTAAGTTTCATCTCATAAGTTAGCAAGGAACCTATTAATTCATCTAAGGACAATGTGTGTGGATCCTTAGATTCCTCTATTGCTGTCACTTTAGCTTCCCATGATTTAGGTAAGCTATTTAAAATTTTCTTTACCATTTCAATGTTAGAATATATTTTTCCTAAGGACTTTAGTCCATTAATTACATCTGTAAATCTAGTGAACATATCACTAATCGATTCTCCTTCCTTCATCCTAAAAAGCTCATAATCATGTGTGAGCATACCTACTTTTGTCTCCTTCACTTGGGTTGTACCCTCATGAGTTATTGCCAATTTATCCCATATTTGCTTGGCATTATCACACCCGGAGACTCTATTATATTCATTAGGACCTAAAGCACAAAATAATGTGTGCATAGCTTTAGCATTTAGCTGTGCACATTTAATGTCATTAGAATCCCATTCATCTTCTTCTTTGGGAATATCTCTTCCCTCTATTTTCTTTGTAGGGATTTGAGGTCCCTTAACTATAATTCTCCATACTTCATAATCGTTTGCTTGAATGAATAGCATCATCCTAGTCCTCCAATACGAATAATGTTCACCATTGAACATGGGAGGTCTCACCGTAGAGTGCCCCTCTCCTACCAAACTAACTGCTACATTGTTAAGAGTCATATGATCGTTTCTAACTCTTAGGAAGTTATTCCTATGTGATTAGAGAGTCCTAGCTCTGATACCAATTGTTGGCTCTACCGAGAGGGGGGGTGAATCGGTTTTCTAACAATTATGGCAGATTTTAAATTAATCACAATTTAAACACAAATGATAATGAATAAAACAGTGCAATATAACAATTTAATGCAAAGAGAAGGAAAGAGAAATAAACACAGTCACTTATAGAGGTTCGGCCAAACTCTTGCCTACGTCCTCTCTCCTTGACCTTCTTGTCAAGTGCTTTCTTTCTCTCTTTCAATAGAGCTTACAAATTTCCTTTTACAGGTTAAGGAATAACCTCACTACCCTTGGCAATACAGAAAAAGTATTCAGCCTCTTACAATATACTCTCACTGAGGAACAATCCTCTTCTCTTTTAAGATAAGACTAAATACAATTTAATGCTTTAAAGTGGTAGGACAAATGTAGCTTTTTTGCACTTAAGCTTTTACAATGATTCTCAATGAATGAGCAATAGGGACACAAAGAATGAAAGAATTAAAGCTTGAGAATGTTTGGAATATGCAGCAATAGTGTCTCTCTTCTCTTTGTCTTCAATGCTTGGTTAAATACTGAAGGATGGGTAGTTGGAGCATTAAATGCTATTCTTCCCGTTGTGTTTTGCAGAAACTAGCCGTTGGGTGCCTCCAGTAGAGTGCCAGATCGATCTGCCTTATTGGCCAGATCGATCTCTTAGTTATAAATCCTGCAAGATTGAAGCACAAATACACAAGGAGATCGATCTCATAGGTTAGCAGATCGATCTGTTAGTTTAAAAGTAATGAGGCAGATCGATCTGTCGAATAGGCAGATCGATCTCCTTAACTCTCTGTTTGAAGCAGGATCGATCTCCAGATCGATCTGGCATGCAATCTCGTAGAGAGGAGATCGATCTCTCAACACTACAGATCGATCTCTTTAGCTCTCTGACTTTGAGGAGATCGATCTCTTCCTTACCAGATCGATCTCATAAGTTCTCTGACTTTGAGTGTGGATCGATCTCTCAGATCGATCTATAGTCTTAAGCTCTTAAGGGAGATCGATCTCTTCATAGACCAGATCGATCTCTCAACTCTAGCTTTAGCCAGATCGATCTCTTAACCCTTGCAGATCGATCTCATTTTACCTTAATCTCTTTACAATGTTATAAGGCTAGGCAGATCGATCTCTTACTTCATGAGATCGATCTCTCATCAAGTAAAAGCCCAGGAGATCGATCTCTCATACCCCAGATCGATCTCTCATCAGCAGAACTCTAAGTTCTGGTACTAATAACATCTAAACATGTTTGTATATCATCTTAACATTATTGAATTAACTTGTTTTGTCATTTCAAAATACATTAACTCAACAAAGTTAAAAGAAAATTTATTGAAATAGTTAAAGTCTACACGTTTATCGGTAAAATAGAGGAAGTAAGAAAAGTTAGCGAAAAAGGGTCCAGTTAGCAACGTTTAATTTGTAAAATATATGTGAAAAAAATAAAGATGAATTGGATACTAATTGGACATAATTGGATTGTTTGTGGAAGGTAGTGGTGTGGGCACGTAAACAGAGCCGAACCGATATCTGAGCCATACGTGCGACCCTAACCTCGTATTGGTAAGGGATGTAATTTATTGTGTTAATGTTGTTCCTTACCTATAAACAAGTATTTGTTTCATGAAACTCTTTTAGTAAAATAAGCATGAATTCCAAACGACCTAAAGCCTATTTTATTTCTTACGAGTGCATAATTTTGTACCATTTTATAACTATGAGTAATTAAGTAACGAGCATACATGTATGTGATTTTTCAAAACATGATTTTTGTAAGATTTTGTGCAAATAAGTTTGAAAATGATTTTAGTAAAATAATAAGCATGATTTAAAACTAAAGGCTCTCTATAGCATATGACTCAAGGTAAACTTGAGGGTCGACCTAAGGACCCTAGGAAATGCTAGCCGACGGCCTATGAACGAGCTTGGCCTTGACAATAACATGTGTATTCCTATGTGTCTGTCATGCCGCCTTCGTGGTTATTTCGTTTAGGCCTGTGTGGTGTTTTTCATTATGCTGTAGGACTCTAGCCCAGTCTACATCCCTACCATGGCCATAGGTATTTCGTTCACTCTTCGTAGAATGCCCTCTTTTGAGGATGATATGGTTATTACCCACATGACAGTGATATTGATTGTCTAGTCTCCACGTTTCGATATTGCGTATCTTAATAAGTACGATTTGCTTTTAATGTACGTAAAGTTACGAAATTATGTTTCTATTTTGTTTCGTTTTGATTATAACTTATGCATAGTGATGCTGTTATATGACTTTGAAGTTTTGTTCTAAATTAAGAAATATATGAGTCTAATTTTGGTATATAAAACGGGTTATGTACTAAGTATGCAATTTTATATTTTCTAATAGTTGATCAGAAAATGTACTTTATTATTTAGCATCATCATTATATTGAATGTTTTGAATACTATTGTTATTTAAAATGCACACCTTACTAGGCTATCCGAAAGCTCACCCCCTCATTTTCCATCCTTCTAGATATTTACAGTGATCGTTTCCTTTGCTTACCACATATACGACGTACGCTGGTGGACAAGACTCTCCCCAGGCTACTTTTTGTACACACCTCAGGTATATTTCATTTTATACCCTGACATCCTGTACAGTACAAATACTAATATGTAAATAAACATTTCAGGATGTAATCACTTTTGTATACGTGTGGGAATGAAAATGTATGTAATCCATGATAATACTGGGTGCAATGAGATTAAAGGAGGAATGAAAATTATGGGCATATCATGTATTGTCAAATATAAGAAAGGTTAAGAAATAAAGGATAAGTTATAAACTGACATTGAACAGGAATACACCTTAAATAAGAAATTAAGTTATAAAGAAAAAAATTAAATTGGCCCTAATTTCCATGTTTCGGGGCGTTACTGAGAGGACTGATCCCCTTGTGTATTTTTGCTTCTATTTGCAGGCCTCTGAGAAGAAGGGATCGATTCCCTTAAAGAGATGAGCGATCCCTTATGGTCCTGACAAGTTCTAACGGCCATATTTTGAGGATTTCAAAGGATTATTTGCATTAAATGCTTCACCAACCAAATGGGCATATAGATACTAGCATTTAAGAGATTAAAAGAAATAGATACAATTTAAATTCTTTCTTGAAGCTCAAACACATAGCCTCAAACTCTTATGCTCATCTTGCTCATTTTTATTTGTGCTAAACTCTTGTAATCATCTACCTTAAGAGGATTCTTAAATTACTTCATTCTATACTCTTGCTCATTATTGTGATTAGAGGAGTGTAGCTGATGTGAGGAATTCATTGTAAGAGATTGGGTAGTTACTTAGTTAAGTAGGTAGAAAAGGTTCTTTCCTAAGCCTAAGTAAAAGGAAGTGTAAGAGGTTATTCTAAACCTTGAAAAGGAAAGTGTAAGCAATTCAAATGAAGTACAATTGGCTCTTTGAAAAAAGGTCAAGAAGAGAGGATGTAGGCAACAATTAGTTGAACCTCTATATCTCTAATGTTTACTTCTCTTATCTCTTTACTTTTTACTTTATTGCAATTTAATTTCATATTTAGTTGCTGCCATTTTGTGAAATAGGCTTAGAAAGTCCATTAAGTTAGAAAATCTAATTAAAACTGATTCACCTCTCTCTCGATTGAGCCAACAAGTTTTTTTTTTAAACTAAATTTTCAAATTTCTAAGAAGTAAAATCCAAAAATAAGAAAAAAGATCAAAGATTTTTATGTGAAAAATCACTTTAAAAGCCAAAAGGGTGAAAATCATAGGATTGTAATCTATGAAAGAATTTACGATATGTTAAATTGTTTACATGTACAATTTTCAAAAAGTTAAAAAATATTGCTCATAATTAATAAGAATTTGTTTTGCAATTTCTTCTTCTTTCTCAGAATTATGGCTATGAAACATGTCTTATATCCTTCTTCTTGGTTCTTTTATTCCATTTCTAACTAGTCTTTAATGTGAGCATGCATAATGATGCTAAAGAAAGATTGGTCCAATGCTCTCCAATGATTATTCCACAAGTGGAGAATGTGGATTTCAATGCAACGGAGGATGTTTAAATCACGAGAACATCTCCTACCATTGAAGCTAAGACTAAAAATTGTCTTCCATTTTGCTTCTACCATTAAAGGAAATAGAATTTCTTCTTAAGCAGGAAATGTTGACTTAAAAAGAATTATGGCTCATTCAAGTAGGAAATGTTGACTCAAAAAGAATTGTGGCTCATTCGAGCTATGTTAAATTTGAGGACACTGGGATGGTGATGCTCTCTTTCCCTTCAGTCTCTTCATTGTTGCTACCTTTTTTGATAATGTAAACCCTTTAAGCCATAACGCCCTGGAAGTGTGGCAATTGGGGCAAACCCTTTTTTTTTAGCTTAATTTCTTACTTAGATTATGTTCCTGTATAGTGTTGGTTTCTTAGTTTCTTCCTTTGCTTAATCCTTTAATCGTTTAAGGTTTGTTAAAAATTTCAGTCGCCTAACCTCTTATACCTTAACCTATCCTGCAATAACAACAATTTATAATCGCAAACAATTGTTTTTATCTTTTTAAGCTTATCATTTACCGATTCAACATATTCCCCAACCAAATCAGTCATATCCCTACTTAACAAATTCAACATGTTTCATTTGTTTCCAAAACCTCTTATTCTTACAACTCCGTAAAATTTGATTGCATCCCCAAAAGTATTTTGTCACGCCCCGTGACTCCAACTTACTCACCCAACGCACGTAAATTAAGCAGAAAGCGTTATTGAAGAACCAGTATTAGCTAAGTTATTATTTGTTCTTTTATGGATCTTTTACTTGTCGTTTTCGTGTCTGATATAGGTCAAAGCTTTATAATTATCAGACTGAGAAATTTTTTTACGTCCTATAATTTACTAGAAATTTCGACGGAATAACGACTGTAATTAGGCCTAATCCATCCTGCAAATAAGCCCAATACCCAATTTATATTCGCAATCATCAACCTCATAATTCAAATTACATCAGCAACTCTAGTTAGCCATAAAGTAACATTAACGTTACCTCATCATATATCGTTCATCATAATTTAAATTCAACCTAGTTTCATATCAACCTATTTAGATACGTATATTATCATGAAAAGGAAATGCAAAGCTTCTACTCGAAGACTGAGACTTAACCACATCATCTTCAAAATTTTGAATAGAAGAAAACTAAGCTCCCTGTCTCTATATTCCTACTTCTATAAAGATTAACTAATACATCCCAAAGTAAACAATTTCATGTGTCTGTGCATACACAAAAGGTCTGAAAAAAATATATATAGCCCATTTTTTGCATATACATTTGAAGTAAAAACCACGCACTTAGCTGGAAGAATCAGCAAGTCAGAACAGTTCACCCACAGGTCAATCTGTAATGTTTTTAGAAGAAAAGGGTGAGCAACCACACGCTCAGTAAGGAAAACATATAACCAAAACTAATAAAATACCAAGTGAATGGTTATTTGAAGTTTATCCGTTTAATAAAACATGCACCTTGTATGACAATGCGTAAACCTTGGTTTTGGGTCTTAAACATGGAAGCACACTATGCACGGATAAGTATGATGAGGTATATCAATAAGCTTTTCAAATAGAAAACTTTGCAAGGTAAGCTAACAATCCATAGTTTATAAATCAAATGTATAAAAATCAAAGCCCAAAAAAAACCTCAAAATCTGGTAACATAACATTCATGCAAAAAATAAGTAAATCTAGCAACACATGCATGGGCTCAACTTAAATTGGAAAATTGAGTAAGTGAGATGTGGCACAATCCTTAACATTGTCATGGAACAAGTTTAACAAATGGAAACACTTATGGCTATAGTGACTACCGCCCTATCCTAACTGATTAGGTTCCGAACTAAGGTACTGAAGACTAGATCAAGGTCCACAGTAGTATGTAGCATAAAATCTCGATGCCACAAAGGTATCTCCGTGAAGCACTTGGCACCGTAGGGCAATCACATAGAACCTCCTACCGATGCTAGAGATGGCTCTCACAGAACATGACTGCCACAAAGGTATAACAAAGGCTACCAACGATCTCAAAATCAACAACAATAGGTGCATAGTAAAAACATGCAAATCATCTCAATTCAACATCAAGTGTTCGAGAAACGTAAACCAATAATTTTTGAAACGTGTAATGTCATTATAAAATAAGTTAACATCATTTCGCACAACATTGTGCTTTCCTGAATCAAAGTTAAAACAACCCATGCAACCAAGTTATAAACGTTATGTATGAATAAGTAAAATGATAAAATCAAAAGATGTAGCGCTTGCACGCAATTTGGGTTTAACAACTTTTAAATCTGTTAATATAAAATAGTATACTTACTTACTGTAACAGTGACTTGGCCATGGCTAGCAAATACGAAAAATGGTTACAAAATCAGTGAAAATCAGGTAAGGTATATAATTAGTTTAATAAATCCTAACTAACTAACTAAACTAATGGCCTATGGTTTCTAGTATAGTTTCTAACTTAACCAAGGTATCCTACTAGCTTCAAGTTATTTAAATCCCTTACCTTGTAGATAACGCTAGTTAGCTCCTCTCCTAGCCTTAGGCACACATGTATGTGCCTATGTCTCCTTGGTCGCCAGTGGTGCGCTAGCTGTAATTTCCACAAGCAAATAATAACTTATCATCATTCTATCATAACATTTTTTACTATAAATTATATAAATTAGTTCATATAACGTTTGTCATGCTTGTGTGTTTCTTAGTTACGACTAGGTGCACTACCTAAATCTTACGCGTATAACACCAATTTAGGCTATTATCGATATCTTCCCTGCCTTTATTAAGTCAAATCAAAGCCGTCCTCGAATAATTACCCTTTGTATACTTTATTAATTTTGTAAATAAAATTAAAATCATCTTACAATTATTACAAGTTACCTCGTGTTTACCTTCTAATAATAATTTCCTACATTTTAACGTTCTCTTAAAGTTTCACATAAAGGATTAGTCTTACACGTACTCTTAAATTCAGCTATGTAATAAAATCAAGTAAACAAAATTCAATTATGTGTTCCCCTCATCTCTATGGTTATATAGAACTTCGACCTACATTCTAGTTGATCGAATTTCCTTACGATTTAACACCCCTATTCATGTGGTTCCAACCTATTCACACAACCTTAGCATAGTGTCGTTTACATTATAACCTTACCGATTAGAGTCTTTACACCCTAGTTATTTTAAGGTGGCTGAAACTTCATTGTAAATCCCAACCAACTTTTCATCTACAATCACTTCATGAAATCTGATATAGGTACTGATTTCACGTTAATTTCGTAGTCTAAGCCTTTATAAAAATAAAAATCTACTTTTAGTTTTAAATTCCCAATCTATCTCACCATGGTCGAAACCTATTATCCATTACTCCCTATTACATAGCTTTTATTTCATTCATACAAATCCTAGAACTTTATTGTTTACACTTGAATTTACTAATTTAATCTTAAATTTCTAACAAAACAAGTTGTCCCTAATTATTCTTAAGTGGCCGTGTGAAACCTAAGAATTCTATACACATCTAATTATGTAATGTGAACATGAAGTGTAATTGATTGAGCTAAATGTGATGTACTCATAGATTAAGGTAGTAAGGAATGAAATTTTTAAGTGATGAATGAGTATTGAATGAAAAATAATCAATTGAGTAAATTATGGCAATTATATGTAGAGATTTTATGTCAAGTGTGTAACCATAGTGTGAAACTATGAGGCCAGATCGATCTTAGAGAAGAGGGGATCGATCTGGTAGGCCAAAGTGACAAGGAATGAAAACTTTAAACGAGAAAATTGATCTCCAATGAAGGCAAAGCGATCTCCTTGTGATTCTGCCTTAAAGGGATCGATCTCCTATAGGAGCAGATCAATCTCCAAATGTTTCTGTAAAATGCAGATCGGTCTCTTGACAAGGAGCAGATCGATCTCCAAATGTTTCTGTAAAATGCAGATCGATCTCTTGACAAGGAGCAGATCGATCTCCTTAAGATTATGAGATCGATCTTGCCCCCACGACAGATCGATCTGGTAGGCATAAAAATCGCCTAAAATGTTCCCAATTCAAAGGCAGATCGATCTCTACCTAACAGCAGATAGATCTCCTGCCCTCGGCTTATATAAGGACCCTTGTGTCTTTACTGGAATTCATCTTTTCTCTCTCCAAAAATTGAAAACCCCCATTTTGGTCGAAATCCCTAGCTTTCTCTCTCCTCTAAAACGCCCATTTCTGTTCGAATCAAAGGTTGTGGCAAGAGGGAAAGTTGTTCCTCACCAAAAGGGAAACAACATACTTGGAAATCGAAGGACAATTTGAGCTGAGGTGTGAATTGAGCACTCCACAAGTTTTGGGTAAATTTTTAAGCTTTAATCCTTGATTTTGAAGTAGATTTCTACAATTGTGGCTGTAGATATTGTGATGAGTTGGCTGAAAATGGTTAGGGCTATTAGAATTATGGAGGTACTGAGAAATTATAAGAATGTGAGCAATTATGCTCGATGTTGAGATTTGAGACAATGTGATGATGTGTTGATGATGTTTTTACATCATTGGGACAACCCTGGAGTTCTAGGAGGAATGTAAGGCTAGTCCGTCGTTCAGGGGAATGATTGCATTATATGAGGTGCAACGAGGTAAGGAAAAACTTAAACTCATTTGTGTATGTGATATGTGATGATATTCGTAGCATGAAATGTTTTGAGAAACAAGCATGTTTTTACGAGTTATGATTGATTTATTGCACACGATTTTTATAGCCGGTTGGGGCCCAATTCTTATGAATTGTAAACAAAGTGTGAAATTATTTTACAAACTGTTTGAGTTTAAAAGTGAAATAGGACTTGGGCTCTACGTTAAGGCGTACTAAGATTTGAGAAATGTATGCATGGTTTTACCGATTTGAGGTCAGTTTTGACATGTTTTGTAATGAGTACAAAAGGCTTTCAGACGAGTTTTATGAGAGAAACCATTATGAGCTCTTCGCGAAGGCAAAATGGTTTTATATGATAATGGTTATTACTGAGACTTAGACGTGTGATGTGATAACACGTTGGGCCTTGCTTTGGTAGCATGTAAGTCCGAACCTGGCTCTGGTAGCATGTAAGTTCGATATTCCTCCGCTTTGGTAGCGAGAGATGCCTCCGTTATGGTAACGTGAGATGACCCCCGCTCTGGTAACCCTGGGTGGCCTTGCTTTGGTAGCATATAAGTCTGGGCCTTGCTTTGGTAGCATGTAAGATCGATAGTGTACATGAGGAGAGGCCTTGCTCTGGTAGCATGTAAGTCCGGGCCTTGTTTTGGTAACACGTAAGACCAATATACCATGTACATGACCATTCTGTCGACGTTCCCTCTTTTGAGGATGCCTGGGATGCGCACCCAGAAGAGATTATTTTGATGTACCACAACAGATGTTTTTATCTGAGTTTTTATTGCCTAATCTCCATCTTTTTATATACACGAGATTGTGTTTTGTGGCTTTACCCCGTGCATTACTACTGAGGTGATTTCTATCACGTTTTTTACGAGAAAAGCCATTATCGCATCCTGATTTCCAAATGCTTGTAATTATGGTTTTTGTACTGAGCTATTTACGCTCTTGTTTCTACATGATCTTAGAGAAATGAGATGATAATGATGTTTTAACAATTTCATGCTACGTTTTTCTACTGAGCTTATTGAGTTTCACCTACAAAATAAAATGATTGTGCTATATAATTGATGATTTTGTTATGAGTCCCTTACCCCCTTACTGAGCGATTTAGAAGCTCACTCTATTTTAAGATCCCCCAGATTTCTTCAAGTAAAGAGAGTTTCCAACGACGTACAGAGTAGTGGCTAGTGGAGGACTTGAGCTCCAGGCCGTATATTGTGTTTTGAGGTATACTTTAACATTTCATGTACCCAGACTAAAGTTGTATTTATAGACACTTGATGAAAAATGATGTATGAGATGTATTAGGATTAATTATGTGAGACCCCGTATATATATAGTTGTAATGTGTAATGAATGTGAATGGACTTGTAATGTAAAGTAGATTGATGTAAGTCCATGGATTTAATGTACGTATGTGTAATATGAATTGTAACGTACATACAAGTTTCATTGAGTATTAATATGAAGAAATGAGTTCTGGCAAGTGATGGATGTGATTGAAACTCAAAATGGGTAGTGTGGTAAAATGGAATGAAGTTATGCTTCTATTTGGTTTTATGTAGCATACCTTTGGACATACAATGAATGCACACAAGTTTCAATGTGCATAAGGTATGAATGGATGCCATTTTCAAGTTATAAAGGTGGATGGATGAGAAAATGGCCATGGCAACAGATTCAGGACGTGTTGGTATGAGTTGCAACAAGGAAACTACAAGAAATCTGGAAAACATGAAGGCCAGATCGATCTCATAGGATGAGAGATCGATCAGGAAGAGCCAGAATGCTCTTATTTGGGCAATGGAATAGAGCAGATCGATCTCCAATGGGGCCAGATCGATCTCCTAAGCATTCTGTGATGAAAAGATCGATGCTCAAGCACCCAGATCGATCTCCTTAGCTCTCTGTTTAGGAGCAGATCGATCTCATGCTTTGACAGATCGATCTCATGCTTAAAAATTTCGTGAAAATGAGAGATTTAAGGGGACCAGATCGATCTCCCCAAGCTATTTCTATATAAGGAGGGCTGAAAATCTAAAAATTTCGGGAAAAACACCAATCTTCCATTTCTAACCCAAAACCTAACTGTCTCCCTCTAAAATCAGTCATTTCCAGCAAGAATTGAGGGGAGACCATTAGACATTAAGTTGTTCATCTTGAGGAAGAGAACAACATAGTTGGAACCAAAAATCCCATTGTGGGTATTGAAGGAGATTAGGGCATTGACATATGGAGCAAGAAGAAAAATCATATTTGGTAAGATTCTAATACTCCAACCCAAGTACATTGTCTATTTAATTGACTTTGGAGTTGTTTGGCATGAGTATGTATGGATGGAAACACCTAGGTTGTGTTAGAAACTAATGTAACCTAGAAAATGGAATGCCTCTAGTGTGAGAAAGTATGATTTGGGAATTGGTGGTTTATGGGCTATGATAAGTTGTTAAATGAGTAATGTGGGTGATTTGGAATGGTTATATGGAGTTATAATGTGGGTTTAAGTGAAATTATGAAAATGAGTATGTAAATGCTTAACAAATGCCATAGTGAGGAAATCAATGAAATATGAACACTATGAGCTTGATATCGATTTAATATCGATTTGGAATGAGTTAATAGGCCTAAAAGAATCCATAGACTCGAGTTATGGGTAAAGTAATGAAACGAGGCCTTAAGAGCGTCACTAGAAACTATAGGTCGAATTGACTATAGTGAACGCACGATGTCATATTATATGGATCGAATATAATGCGGGATACGATTTTATGCAGTCCCGAAGAGTTCGTTGAAGATGAATCGAACCGTACGAGTAAGCAGCTTAAGGAAGTGGAATCACGCATCGCGATTCCAGGTAAGGGAATTTTGTGAGTATATAGAGGTAGCTGCTCGTACTTTAAATTTGTGGGTGAATATTGGATGTTTTACGAAGTGCATGGTGGCTAAAGTAAATGATTGATGGTATTCATGAATGAGAAAGAGTATATGTGTGATATTTGGTTTTGGAAGTGGATTCTATGAAATGGGATAGTAAGGCTAATAATTGCATAAATCTAATGTCTTGATGTCTTTCAAAACGAAATTGCTTTGTTTTAAGCAAGCTTGTAGATGGGTCGGCTAATGTTTATTAATGTTGTGGAAAAAGGCATTTGTGAAGTGCTAAACCCGGTTGTCGGGATTATTTTATTGTGTATGAGCCGCCTATCGTATTTGTATGACATAAATAGCGCTAGAGCCTCGCTCGCGCTAGATTTTTATGTTTTCACTTGTGTGATACGTGCTTGAGCTTAGCTCGCAATTTGATTTGAATTGTGACGATATTTTATAAACCGTACTGGAGCTTACACTCGTACTTGGATTTGAGTGGTTTTTCTTATGCATATAACCGTACTGGAGCTATGCTCGTACATTGTTTCTTCATATTTTTATGCATAAATGCCGTACTAGAGCGTTGCTCGTACGAAGTGATTAGTTTTGATGCATGAATTCGCGCTAGAGCGTAGCTCGCGCTGGTTTTCACATTGTGGTATGTATAAGGCCGTGGTGAGAGATACGGATTAACTCAGGGAACCCAACAGGCCTGACAGACCTCTTGAGTGGGGTGAGGGTGAGGGGCTAGGACCTGACATAATCCATTCAGGGAACCCAACAGGCCTAACAGACCTCTTGAGTGGGGTGAGGGTGAGGGGCTAGGACCTGAATCAGGGAACCCAACAGGGGCAAGCAAGGCCATGAGGGGCTAGGACCTGGTATTGAGGTTACTCCCACGCGCTCTTGAGACTATAAAGGTTACACTTGGCATGGGGTAGATAAGACCTATGGCAGGCACCCCCAACCATGTTATGGGTCCGCGGAGTACGATGTACCGTGTATATCACATGGAGTACGATGTACCGCGTGGTGGTTACTTGAATTGAGAAAGTCTGGCGAAGAACTAACCCACCTTCGTACCAGCATGATACCCCGCACACCGGGATCCGTGTGGTCTAGGATGATATGTGACGATTGGCCAACGTAGTCACTTGAGATATAGTAACCTATCTCCTTGCTTGATTTACTTACTACCACATGATTTTAAATCTCTAAGTGTGATTTGTGATTGTTTAAGGTAGACCTGAAGGAGGGGTTGAGCCTCAGGGATTTGATTTGTGAAATGAAAATGTGGTTGTGATTGTGAATTGATGTGATGTGATTGTATGTGTTAAGAAAGAGTTTTATGACGTGGGTTAAAAAAGGAGGTTTCTTAATGAATTGCCCTTTTTATGAATTTAAATAAGATCGAGCATGAGATGATTTACACATGATGTTTTTACCATGTTTTATATGCCAATGGACATGATTTTGATACATGATATATATATGTATACTCATATGGCATAGTTTTATTCCTCATGCTCCTACCATAAATGATTTATGCATAACACTATTAACATGTAGATAGAGTAGTTATCTACCATGCTTGCATTATTGCCTTACTGAGCGTGTGGTTGCTCATCCCTCTCTATTTTCCCCCTACAGAGCGTGCATAGTAGCCCAGTGAGGACTGAGGCGTGGTATTTTGGACTCCACTGCATCTCCATCGCTTAGAGGTATATACACAGTGATTCTTTTTGTATCTAAACAATGAAAAAGCACAGTATTCTTTTGAGTTGTAATTATGGGGGATGTAGATGTCAGTAAAACATGCTTTTGTATAAGTACAAGATTAAATGCAAATGTATGACATCGTTTTATTTAACTGAGAATGAATGAGATGTGGAGTTTATTATTGACTCACAGCCCAACAGTGTGTGGTGAGTTAGTTCACGACCGGGTAAGGTAACAGTAAAACGCAAAAATTTTTTAGTGATTTTCGATTAAAGAGAATGGAATTGGGTCGTGACAGAGATTGGTATCAGAGCTGTGTTGGCCTGATGTGAGTCATTAAAAAAATGTAGGAAAGTACATCCCCATAGTATTGTGCTTTTGTTTAGATATAACTGTGTATACCGTGATGGATTGAGCTTAAGGAATTATTATAATACAGGAAGTTAGGCACTATGCCAGTTACACGCAAAGGCAGAGGGGCGAGAGCACGTGCTAGAGGCCGTAGAGGTAGGCCTGAGAGCCGTGCGGAGCCACAAACTGAGTAGGCTCCACAGAACCCTGCTGGGAGAGCAGAGGATACTGAGACTCGCTTCGCTAGGTTAGAGCGGAGTATTGAGAATTTGGTGGAGATAGTCACGCAGGCCTTGGGCGCCGGTGACAGACGAGGTCCCGCGGCACAGCCTACTACTGAACAGGCAGCTGCAGAGGTGGAGAGACCTCAGACTACAGAGACTGCTACAGTTACACCACCTCCAGCCCAGGATACAGATTCTCCTATCGCTCCACAACAGAGCGGTAGTGATTTGGGTTATGACTGCGATTTGAGCAGGTTGCGAGAGTTTCAAGCATTGAAACCTCCAGTGTTTAGAGGGGTGAAGGACCCAGTGGTTACGGAGGATTGGGTGTATGAGATGGAGAAACTATATAGGTTTTTCCGATGCACTTCAGCTGAAAAGGTAGCCTTTGCCGTGTTTATGTTGAAAGGCGAGGCCGAGCATTGGTGGAGGTCCACCGAGGTTATTTTGAGGGCCAGACACTCTGAGATCTCGTGGGAGATATTTCTAGAGGCCTTCAGGAGACAATATATCCCAGCCACCGTACAGAGGAAATTGCGGATGGAATTTATGAATTTGGTTCAAGGGAACCATACTGTGGACGAGTATGAGTCCTAGTTTATGTCCTTGGGGAGATATGACCCGGACAAGATGCGTAGTGAGACCCGAAAGATACAAAAGTTCATGGATGGATTGAGATTGGCCATCCAGACTAAGCTAGCTCCCTTCGACATTTTGACTTATGAGGAGGCTGTACATAAGGCTCAGTTGTGTGAGCAAGACTTTGAGCGAAATGCCTCCGAGCTTGGGAGAATCAGTGTTAGAAAGGATAGAGACCGAAAGAGATCCGGGAGGGATAGAGTGGCCAGGAAAGGAGGCCCGAGGTATTTTGAGAAGAGACCTAAGATCGAGGAAGTGCAGGAGAGAGCTGCTAGATCTGCCGTATACCCAGCCTTGACTGCACTGAGGGGTATAACTATTGGAGGACCACGACCTAGCACGGATCAGTGTAGGAGATGTGGGAGATACCATGAGACTAGGCCATGTCAGGTGCCCCTTGTTTCGTGTTTTAGGTGTGGGAGGCCAGGACATATATCAAGGTTCTGTACTGAGATGATTGAGGTTGCCCCACAGAAGGGCAAGGAGCCTGAGGGAGCTCCAGTTGAGACAGCAGCCCCGAGGAGGAGGGCTACAGCTGAGGAGAAAGGGAAACAGGCTGCAGGTGTGAGCAGAGGAAGAGTACATGCACTGGATCAGGACACCGTAGATGCTTCGACGGATGTGATTAAAGGTACCATTCGAATCTTTGATTTAGAAGCATTGGTATTATTTGATCCTGGTGCCACGCATTCTTTCATATCACCTTCCTTTGCACATAAATTATTGAAGCATGTGAAACCAACATTGTTGGATAAAATGTTGATGATTTCCACACCCATGAATGATAGTCAATTGACTGAGCATGTATGTAGAGATTGTAAGTTAAAGATAGAGGGGAAGGAAATGATAGCCAATCTGATTTTATTGAATATGAATGATTTTGATGTAATTTTGGGAATGGATTGGTTGGCTACCAATCATGTTGTGATGGATTGTCATGCCAAAACATTGATGTTTTCAGGATTAGACAATCTTATTGTAAATTTTGATGAAAAGAAATGATATGAAAATACTATGTTTGTTGTAAATAAAGGAGTATGATTTTAAATGCATATTGCTTGAGAGATAAATTATTGTTTATGATAAATGTTGAATGTGGAGTGATGGTTTATGTTACTAACGATGGAGAGGATAATGTGAAGCGTTCATTGCCTATGTGGTCGATATAGATGAGGCACACCCGAAATTGAGGGACATACCCGTAATTGTGGATTACCCTGATGTCTTCCCAAATGAATTACCAGGACTACCACCTGAAAGGGAAATGGAATTTTGCATTGAGCTAGTGCCTGGTACAGAGCCGATATCGAAATCACCATATAGAATGGCTCCAATAGAATTGGAAGAGCTGAAGAAACAGCTGCAAGAGTTGCTGAGAAGGGGTTTATTAGACCGAGTGTCTCACCTTGGGGAGCACCGGTTCTATTTGTAAGGAAGAAGGATGGAAGCCTCCGACTGTGTATAGATTATCGGTTGTTGAATAAGGCCACCATTAAGAACAAGTATCCCCTTCCAAGAATCGATGATTTGTTGGATCAGCTCCAGGGAGCCGAAGTATTTTCTAAGATAGATTTGCAGTCAGGGTATCATCAGTTGAGGATCAGGAGTGGAGATGTACCCAAGACAGCATTTCGTACCCGTTATGGCCACTACGAGTTTTTGGTGATGCCATTCGGATTGACGAATGCTCCCGCAGCATTTATGGCATTGATGAATGATATATTCAAGCCATACCTGGACAAGTTTGTGATGTTTTCATAGATGACATTTTGGTTTATTCTAAGTCCAGGGAAGATCATGAGGAGCACTTGAGGATAGTTCTGCAGACCCTCCGAGAGAGAGAATTGTATGCCAAACTCAGCAAGTGTAACTTTTGGTTGGAACAGATCTCATTTCTAGGGCATGTTGTGTCAAAGGATGGGGTATCGGTGGATCCATCCAAGATAGAGGCAGTTGTACAGTGGGAACAGCCCAAGACAGTAACTGAGATCAGGAGTTTTCTGGGATTGGCAGGATATTATCAGAGATTTGTAGAGGGTTTCTCCAGACTAGCTGCTCCATTGACACGCCTCACGCGAAAAGATGTTAAGTTTGTGTGGGATGAGGCATGTGAGAAGAGTTTTGAGGAGCTTAAGCGTTGATTGACGACTGCTCCAGTTCTCACCATTCCTACCAGCTCAGGAGGATTCTCGGTGTATACGGATGCATCACACCAGGGACTGGGCTGTGTGCTTATGCAGGATGGGAAGGTAGTTGTCTATGGATCTAGACAGTTGAAAGATCACGAGAGGAACTACCCGACACATGATTTGGAGTTGGCGGCTGTAGTATTTGCTTTGAAAATATGGCGCCACTATCTCTATGGTGAGAAATTTCAAGTGTTCACAGATCATAAGAGCCTTAAGTACCTGTTCTCACAGAAAGAGCTGAATATGAGACAGAGGAGATGGCTCGAACTCCTGAAGGACTATGATTGTGAAATCATGTACCACCCGAGTAAGGCAAATGTAGTTGCCGATGCTTTGAGTAGAAAGAACCTTGGGTTGGTGTCATAAATGATGGTATGGGAACATGAATTGTTAGAACACTTTGCGAACCTCAGTTTGGATGTAACCCCACCTGAATCTGAGAGACTTGAGATCATGGCTAGTTTAAGACTGGAGCCAGAATTGATTGGCCGTATTCGACAAGCCCAGCAGAGCGATCGACGGTGCATCGATTGGCTGAGGCAGATACAGACAGGTGTGGGTATTGATTTTGAGCAGAATGCTGATGGCTTATTGAGGTTCAGAGGCAGAGTATGCGTTCCCAGGGATCCTGAGATCAGGAGAATGATTTTATCAGAGGCTCACTCATCGAAGTATATGATACATCCAGGGAGTACCAAGATGTATCAAAACCTTCAGAAGGTTTATTGGTGGTCTGGAATGAAGAGAGACATTGCTGAATATGTCGCTAAGTGTCTCGTTTGTCAGCAAGTGAAGGTAGAGCATCAGAAGCCTACAGGATTATTGCAGCCTCTACCGATACCGACATGGAAGTGGGAGCATGTCACCATGGATTTTATGATGGGGTTGCCGAGGACCCGTAGAGGTCATGATGCCATATGGGTTATTGTGGACCGATTGACTAAGTCCGCCCATTTCTTGGCTATGAGAGCTACCGATACACTGAGTCAGTTGGCGAACCTGTATATTCGAGAGATAGTACAGCTACATGGTGTACCAGTGAGCGTTGTTTCTGATAGGGATGCCCGCTTCACTTCTCATTTTTGGGAACATTTTCAGGAAGCGCTGGGGAGCCGACTGAGTTTTAGCACCGCTTTTCATCCTCAGACAGATGGGCAGTCAGAGAGGACTATACAGACCCTCGAGGATATGTTGAGAGCGTGTGTGCTAGATTTTAGAGGCTCCTGGGATGACCACCTGCAGTTAGCCGAGTTCGCTTATAATAATAGCTATCATGCTAGTATCGGGATGGCACCCTATGAGGCATTATACGGGCGTAGATGCCGTTCCCCTATTGGATGGGAAGAGGTTAGTGACAGACAGATTTTTGCTCCGGACTTAGTGCAGCAGGAATCTGAGGACGTCCAGTTGATATGTGAGAGATTACGGACAGCTCAGAGCTGGCAAAAGAGTTACGCTGACAAGAGACGAAGACCACTGGAGTTTGATGAGGGTGAGTCGGTGTTTCTGAGGGTATCACCATCAAAGGGTATTATGAGATAAGGCGTATAGGTTGGCATTGCCACCGGACTTGGCAAATGTCCACAACGTCTTCCACGTCTCGATGCTTCGGAAGTATCACCCGGACCCGACACACGTGATAAGATATGAGTCGTTGGAGCTCCATGAGAGTATGACGTATGTTGAGAAGTCGGTTCGGATATTGGACAGAAAAGAGAAAGTGTTGCGGAATAAGACAATTCCCTTGGTGAAAGTCCTTTGGCAACATCACACGGCAGAAGAGCCCACATGGGAATTGGAGAACTTGATACGAGAGAAGTACCCCCAACTTTTTGAAGGGTGACTTGGTTCTAATTTGGAGGACCAAATTCCTTGAAGGAGGGGAGAATGTGAGACCCCGTATATATATAGTTGTAATGTGTAATGAATGTGAATGGACTTGTAATGTAAAGTAGATTGATGTAAGTCCATGGATTCAATGTACGTATGTGTAATATGAATTGTAACGTACATACAAGTTTCATTGAGTATGAATATGAAGAAATGAGTTCTGGCAAGTGATGGATGTGATTGAAACTCAAAATGGGTAGTGTGGTAAAATGGAATGAAGTTATGCTTCCATTTGGTTTTATGTAGCATACCTTTGGACATACAATGAATGCACACAAGTTTCAATGTGCATAAGGTATGAATGGATGCCATTTTCAAGTTATAAAGGTGGATAGATGAGAAAATGGCCATGGCAACAGATTCAGGATGTGTTGGTATGAGTTGCAACAAGGAAACTACAAGAAATCTGGAAAACATGAAGGCCAGATCGATCTCATAGGATGAGAGATCGATCTGGAAGAGCCAGAATGCTCTTATTTGGGCAATGCAATAGAGCAGATCGATCTCCAATGGGGCCAGATCGATCTCCTAAGCATTCTGTGATGAAAAGATCGATCCTCAAGCACCCAAATCGATCTCCTTAGCTCTCTGTTTGGGAGCAGATCGATCTCATGCTTCGACAGATCGATCTCATGATTAAAAATTTCATGAAAATGAGAGATTTAAGGGGACCAGATCGATCTCCTCTTGGACTAGATCAATCTCCCCAAGCTATTTCTATATAAGGAGGGCTAAAAATCTGAAAATTTTGGGAAAAACACCAATCTTCCATTTCTAACCCAAAAACCTAACTTTCTCCCTCTAAAATCAGCAATTTCCAGCAAGAATTGAGGGGAGACCATTAGACATTAAGTTGTTCATCTTGAGGAAGAGAACGACAGTTGGAACCAAAAATCCCATTGTGGGTATTGAAGGAGATAAGGGCATTGACATTTGGAGCAAGAAGAAAAATCATATTTGGTAAGATTCTAACACTCCAACCCAAGTACATTGTCTATTTAATTGACTTTGGAGTTGTTTGGCATGAGTATGTATGGATGGAAACACCTAGGTTGTGTTAGAAACTAATGTAACCTAGAAAATGGAATGCCTCTAGTTTGAGAAAGTATGATTTGGGGAATTGGTGGTTTATGTGCTATGATAAGTTGTTAAATGAGTAATGTGGGTGATTTGGAATGGTTATGTGGAGTTATAATGTGGGTTTAAGTGAAATTATGAAAATGAGTATGTAAATGCTTAACAAATGCCATAGTGAGGAAATCAATGAAATATGAACACTATGAGATTGATATCGATTTAATATCGATTTGGAATGAGTTAATAGGCCTAAAAGAATCCATAGACTCGAGTTATGGGTAAAGTAATGAAACGAGGCCTTAAGAGCGTCACTAGAAACTATAGGTCGAATTGACTATAGTGAACGCACGGTGTCATATTATATGGATCGAATATAATACGGGATACGATTTTGTGCAGTCCCAAAGAGTTCGTTAAAGACGAATCGAACCGTATGAGTAAGCAGCTTAAGGAAGTGGAATCACGCATCGCGATTCCAGGTAAGGGAATTTTGTGAGTATATAGAGGTAGCTGCTCGTACTTTAAAT
Organism: Firmiana major; assembly: GCA_033439115.1. Classification (NCBI taxonomy): domain Eukaryota; kingdom Viridiplantae; phylum Streptophyta; class Magnoliopsida; order Malvales; family Malvaceae; genus Firmiana; species Firmiana major. The sequence continues at coordinate 40,736,870 of CM065909.1, forward strand.
TTGTGGGTGAATATTGGGTGTTTTACGAAGTGCATGGTTGCTAAAGTAAATGATTGATGGTATTCATGAATGAGAAAGAGTATATGTGTGATTTTTGGTTTTGGAAGTGGATTCTATGAAATGGGATAGTAAGGCTAATAATTGCATAAATCTAATGTCTTGATGTCTTTCAAAACGAAATTGCTTTGTTTTAAGCAAGCTTGTAGATGGGTCGGCTAATGTTTATTAATGTTGTGGAAAAAGGCATTTGTGAAGTGCTAAACCCGGTTGTCGGGATTGTTTGATTGTGTATGAGCCGCCTATTGTATTTGTATGACATAAATCGCGCTAGAGACTCGTTCGCGCTGGATTTTTATGTTTTCACTTGTGTGATACGTGCTTGAGCTTAGCTCGCACTTTGATTTGAATTGTGACGATATTTTATAAATCGTACTGGAGCTTACGCTCGTACTTGCATTTGAGTGGTTTTTCTTATGCATATAACCGTACTGGAGCTATGCTCGTACATGGTTTCTTCATATTTTTATGCATAAATGCCGTACTAGAGCGTTGCTCGTACGAAGTGATTAGTTTTGATGCATGAATTCGCGCTAGAGCGTAGCTCGCGCTGGTTTTCACACTGTGGTATGTATGAGGCCGTGGTGAGAGATACGGATTAACTCAGGGAACCCAACAGGCCTGACAGACCTCTTGAGTGGGGTGAGGGTGAGGGGCTATGACCTGACATAATCCATTTAGGGAACCCAACAGGCCTAACTGACCTCTTGAGTGGGGTGAGGGTGAGGGGCTAGGACCTGAATCAGGGAACCCAACAGGGGTGAGCAAGGTCATGAGGGGCTAGGACCTGGTATTGAGGTTACTCCCACACGCTCTTGAGACTATAAAGGTTACACTTGGCATGGGGTAGATAAGACCTATGGCAGGCACCCCCAACCATGTTATGGGTCCACGGAGTACGATGTACCATGTATATCACATGGAGTACGATGTACCGCGTGGTGGTTACTTGAATTGAGAAAGTCTGGCGGAGAACTAACCCACCTTCGTACCAGCATGATACCCTGCACACCGGGATCCGTGTGGTCTGGGATGATATGTGACGATTGGCCAACGTAGTCACTTGAGATATAGTAACCTGTCTCCTTGCTTGATTTACTTACTACCACATGATTTTAAATCTCTAAGTGTGATTTGTGATTATTTAAGGTAGACCCGAAGGAGGGGTTGAGCCTCGTGGATTTGATTTGTGAAATGAAAATGTGGTTGTGATTGTGAATTGATGTGATGTGATTGTATGTGTTAAGAAAGAGTTTTATGACGTGGGTTAAAAAAGGAGGTTTCTTAATGAATTGCCCTTTTTATGAATTTAAATAAGATCGAGCATGAGATGATTTACACATGATGTTTTTACCATGTTTTATATGCCAATGGACATGATTTTGATACATGATATATATATATGTATACTCATATGGCATAGTTTTATTCCTCATGCTCCTACCATAAATGATTTATGTATAACACTATCAACATGTAAATAGAGTAGTTATCTACCATGCTTGCATTATTGCCTTACTGAGCGTGTGGTTGCTCATCCCTGTCTATTTTCCCCCTACAGAGCGTGTATAGTAGCCCAGTGAGGATTGAGGCGTGGTATTTTGGACTTCGCTGCATCTCCATCGCTTAGAGGTATATACACAGTGATTCTTTTTGTATCTAAACAATGAAAAAGCACAGTATTCTTTTGAGTTGTAATTATGGGGGATGTAGATGTCAGTAAAACATGCTTTTGTATAAGTACAAGATTAAATGCAAATGTATGACATCGTTTTATTTAACTGAGAATGAATGAGATGTGGAGTTTATTATTGACTCACAGCCCAACAGTGTGTGGTGAGTTAGTTCACGACCGGGTAAGGTAACAGTAAAATGCGAAAAAATTTTAGTGATTTTCGGTTAAAGAGAATGGAATTGGGTCGTGACAAATTAACTCTGAATTGAGGAATGTATATGGTATGATATATAAATATTAGATGATGAGATCCTGTGGTGAATGTTTTATAATATATATATATATATATATATATATATATATATATATATGTGACGCCCCAGAAGTGTGGCAAATATGGCAAATTTAATACTTATTTTCATCAATACACAATTTTGGGTGCATTCCTGTGCAGTGTCAGACATTATCATATACATATTATAAAACTTTCACCTTAGGATCTCATCATCTAATATTCATATATCATACCAATATACATTCCTCAATACATAGTTAATTAATCCTAATACATCCCATACATCATTGTTCATCAAGTGTCTGTAAATATAACTTTAGTCTAGGTACATGAAATGTTAAAATATACCTCAAATACAATATACGGCCTGGAGCTCAAGTCCTCCACTAGCCACTACTTCGTATATCGCAGGATACTCTCTTCACTTGAAGAAATCTGGGGGGATATAAAAATAGGGTGAGCTTCTAAATTGCTCAGTAAGGGGGTAAGGGACTCATTAAAAAATGATTAATTACACAACACAATCATTTTGTTTTGTAAGTGAAACTCAATAAGCTCAGTAGAAAACGTAGCATGAAATCATTAAAACATCATTCTCATCTCATTTCTCTAAGATCATGTAGAAACATGAGAGTAAATAGCTCAGTATAAAAATCATAGTTACAAGCATGCGGAAATCAGGATGCGATAATAGCTTTTCTCATAAAAACGTGATAGAAATCACCTTAGTAATAATACACGTGGCATAGCCACAAAACACAATCTCATGTGTAAAACGGAGACTAGGCAAATAAAACTCAGATAAAAACATTCGTCATGACACATCAGAATAATCTCCATTGGGTGCGCATCCCAAGCATCCTTAAAAGAGGGACCGTCGACAATATGGTCGTGTACATGGTGTATTGGTCTTATATGTTACTAGAACAAGGCCCGAACTTACATTCTACCAGAACAAGGCCTCTCCTCATGCACACTATCGGTCTTACATGCTACCAAAGCAAGGCCCAGATTTATATGCTACCAAAGCAAGGCCACCCAGCTCTACCAGATCGGGGTCATCTCACATTACCAGAATGGAGGCATCTCTCATTACTAAAGCGAAGGAATATCAGACTTACATGCTACCAAAGCAAGGCCCGGACTTACATGCTACTAGAGCAAGGCCCGATCTGTTATCACATGACACGCCTAAGTCTCAATATCAACCATTATCATATAAAAATGTTTTGTTTTCACGTAAAGCTCATAGTGGTTTCTCTCATAAAACTCATCTGAAAACCCTTTTTGTACTCATTACAAAACATGTCGAAACCGAGCTCAAAGCGACAAGACCACACACACATTTTCTCAAATCTCAGTACGCCTTAACGTAGAGCCCAAATCCTGTTTCACATTTTAAACTCAAACGGTTTGTAAAACAATTTCACACTTTGTTTACAACTCATAAAAATTGGGCCTCAATCGGCTATAAAACTGTGTGCAATAAATCAACTACAACTCGTAAAACTTGCTTGTTTTCTCAAATTACATTTCATGCTACAATATCATCATGAATCACATACACAAATGAGTTGAGTTTTCCCTTACCTTGTTGCACCTCGTATAGTGCAATTGTTCCCTAGAACGACAGACTAGCCTCGCATTCCTCTTTGAAACTCTCGGGCTATCCCAACGATGTAAAAACATCATTAACACCTCATCACATTATCTCAAATCTTAACATCGAGCATAATTGCTCACATTCTCATTAAACATCTGAAGTACCTTCACTACACTCTAAAAATCACAATAATTTCACCAACCAAATCTCATAATATCTCAATAATTCTATCAACCCTAATCATTTTCAGTCTACTCCTCCCAACATCTACAGCCACAATCGCAGAAATCTACTTCCGAATTAAAGATTCAAGTTTAGAAATTTACCCAAAACTTGTGGAGTACTCAATTCACACCTTAGCTCAAATCGTCTTTCGATTTTCAAGTACGTTGTTCTCCTTTTGATGAGGAACAACTTTCCCTCTTGCCACAACCTTTAATTCGAACGGAAATGGGCAGTTTGGAAGAGAGAGAAAGCTAGGGATTTCAGTTTTTTGAAGTGAGAGAAGATGAACTCTAGCAAAAACACAGGGGTCCTTATATAGGTGGAAGGCGGGAGATCGATCTACTCCTGTAGAAGATCGATCTACCTTTAAATTTAGGAACATTTTGGGTACTTTTTACACCTACCAGATTGATCTGTCGAGGGGTAAGATCGATCTCATAATCTTGAGGAGATCGATATGCTCCTTGTGAGAAGATCGATCTGTATTTTATAGAAACTTTTGGAGATCGATCTGCCCTTGTAGGAGATCGATCCCTTTGAGGCAAAATCATAAGGAGATCGATCTACCTTCCTTGGAGATCTATTTACTCGTTTAGATTTTCCATTCCTTATCACTTTGGCCTACCAGATCGATCCCTTCTTCTCCAAGACCGATCTAGCTTCATAGTTTCATACTATGGTTGTATTCTTGGTATAAAATCTCGATATATAATTGCCATAATTTACTCTATAGATTATTTCTCATTCGATACTCATTCATCACTTAGAAATTTAATTCCTTACCACTTCAATACATGAGTACATCACATTTAACTCAAGTAATTACACTTCATGTTCACATTACATAATTAGATGAGTACAGAATTCTCAGGTCTCACATCCTCCCCACCTTTAAAGAATTTGGTCCTCAAAATTCAACTCGACTCGTCAAACAGATAGGGGTACTTCTCTTTCATTAGGCTTTCCAATTCCCAAGTTACCTATTCCATTGAGTGATGCTTCCATAAAACTTTCACTAATGGGATGCTTTTAGTCCGAAGCACCTTCTCTTTCCTATCAAGGATTCAGACGAGTTCTTCAGTGTAGTTCATGTCCTCTTGTATGTTCATATCTTCATACTCTATGACATGAGAAGGGTTCGGGTGGTACTTCCTCAACATAGATACATGGAAGACGTTGTTTATTCCAGACATCTGTGGGGGTTACGCCAACCTGTAGGCTACCTCTCCCACTCTCTCGAGAATCTCGAATGGTCCAATGTATCGAGGACTCAATTTCCCTTTCTTTCTAAATCTCATGATACCTTTACTCGATGATATCTTCAGAAACATTGCATCACCAACATCAAACTCAAGTGGTTGTCTACGCACATCCGCGTAGCTTTTCTGTCTACTCTGTGCAGCCCGTAATCTCTCACATATAAGTTTCACACTTTGTACAGCCTGTTCAACAAGCTCAAGAGTATTTATCTTTTTGTCACCCACTTCTTCCCAAGCTACAGGGGATCTACACCTCATACCATATAGAGCCTCAAAAGGTGCCATACCAATACTTGCGTGATAGCTATTATTGTACGCAAACTTTGCTAGGGGTAAGTGATAATCTCATGATCCCTTAAAATCCATCGTACACGCCATCAACATATCCTCCAAGGTCTGAATAGTCCTCTCTGACTGACCATTTGTCTGAGGATGATAGGCGGTATTAAAACTCAATCGAGGTCCTAGGGACTCCTGAAAATGGGTACAAAATCTGGAGGTAAATCGAGAATCTTTGTTAGAAGTAATACTCACTAGAGCCCCATGTAATCTAGCTATCTCGCTGACATATAACTCAACTAAGGCATCCATAGTATTTGTTCTCTTGATGGCAAGGAAGTGGGCACTTTTTGTCAATCTATCCACTATGACCCATATAACGTCACGACCTCTTTGGGTCCTCGGTAAACCTATAATAAAATCCATGGTGACATGCTCCTATTTCCATGTTGGCATAGGTAAAGGCTGTAATAATCCTTCGGGCTTCTGATGCTCAGCTTTCACTTGCTGGCACACTAAACATCTGGCCACATAATCTGCCACGTCTCGCTTCATGCCACTCCACTAGTACATATTTCTCAAATCTCGGTACATCTTAGTACTCCCTAGGTGCATGGTGTATCACGAGCAATGGGATTCTCTCAGTATTTGTTTCTTCAGGGTATCATCGTCCGGTACACAGATTCATCATCTGAATCTCAACAATCCATCCTCACTAACTATGAGATTTGACTATGAAGTCTGTTCAGCTTGGCTAACCATACCAACCAACCTCTGATCACCACGCTGCCCAGTTCTAATTCGATCCATGATCCTGGGCTCTATTTGCAGGCTAGCCAAAAATCCAGTCTCTACCTCTTTAACTCTGATCCGGAGTTCGGTGAACTGCTCCAATAAATCCCATTCCCTGATCATTATAACAAATATCATACTCTTCTTGCTCAAGGCATTAGCAACCACGTTCGCCTTTCTCGGGTGCTATAGAATCTCGCAGTCATAATCCTTAAGGAGTTTCATCCATCTTTTTTGTCCCATATTTAGCTTTTTCTAATCGAACAGATACCTCAAACTCTTGTGGTCAGTGAAGATCTGGAATCTTTCCCTATATAAGTACTGCCACCAGATCTTCAAGGAAAATACCACAGCAACTAACTCCAAATCATGCGTGGGGTAATTCCGCTCATGATCTTTCAACTGTCGCGATCCATAGGCGACCACTTTTCCATGCTGCATGAGCACACACCCCAACCCTTGATGGGAAGCATCACTATACACTGAAAATCCTCCTGATCCCTCAGGAATAGTCAACACAAGCGCCGCTGTTAATCTCCTCTTTAATTCCTGAAAATTGAGCTCACATTGATTAGTCCATATGAACGGAGTCTCCTTATGCGTGAGCTTGGTCAAAGGAGCGACAATCCTTGAAACTCCCTCCACAAATCTTTTGTAATATCTTGCCAATCCAAGGAAGCTTCGTACCTCTATAACTATCCTCGATCTTTCCCAATTAAGTACAGCTTCCACTTTAATTGGATCAACTGATACTCCTTCCTCTGAAACTATATGATCAAGGAAAGCTATCCGATCCAACCAAAACCCACACTTACTAAGCTTTCTATATAATTGCTTATCTCGGAGTATCTGAAGTACTAACCACAATTGTTGTGCGTACTCCTCATAAGACTCAGAGTACACCAAGATATCATCAATAAAAACTATCACAAACTTATCTAGATAGTCTCTGAACACCTCATTCATCATCCTCATAAAGGTTGCAGGGGCGTTCGTCAATCCAAAGGGCATCACTAGAAATTCATAATGGTCATACCTTATCCTAAAGGCTGTCTTCGAAAAATATTCCTCCTTAATCCTCAATTGGTGATAGCTTGATCTTAAATCAATCTTAGAGAAGACTAAGGCCCTTCTCAGCTGATCAAGTAAATCGTCAATCTTGGGCAATGGGTATTTATTCTTCACCGTGGCTTTATTCAATAGTCAGTAGTCTATGCATAATCTGAGACTACTATCCTTCTTCCTTACAAATAACACTGGTGCTCCCCACGGTGAGAAATTGGGTCTAATAAATCCTTGATTCAATAACTCCTGTAGTTGTTTCTTCAATTCCTTTAATTCCACTAATGCCATCTGATATGGAGGTCTAGAGATAGGTTAAGTATCCGGTACCAAATCAATGGTAAACTTCAGATCTCTCTCTCTGATGGTAAACCGGGTAACTCATATAAGAAAACATCCAAAAATTCACACACCATAGGTATATCCTTAATCCTCGGATGTTCCCGGTTATCATCTGAAATGAGCGCTTCATAACCTTCACATTAAAAGCAAGTTTAACACTCTCAAAAGGTAATATCATAAATTTCAAATAACTTACAAAGAGTCCACACATTTATTTCCTCAATATTTCAAACGTACACTGTAAGGTTTGGGTAGGGAGAAAGTTATTATCTTAGTGTAGCAATCTAAACTCACTCGATTGGTTGCCAGCCAATCTATTCCCAAAATTACATCAAACCCATGTATATTTAACATCATTGATCTGCTAGCATTACTCTATCTCCCAACTTTATTTCACATCCTCTATAGATCATATTCGTTCTCCGGGACTCATGTATAGGGGTATTCACATGTAGGATATACTCTAGAGGTTCAAACTTCAAATTTAAACTACATGCAAAATGCTCAGAAATAAATGAATGCGTGGACCTCGAGTCAATCAACACATGAGCTTTATGATTATAGATAGAAAGTGTACCTCTTATAGATTCTGTAGAAGTGTCTGTTGTTTCTTTATCCAGAGCAAACACATGTCCCACTGTGACAGGTTTCTTTTCTTTCTCTGTAGCAGTGGCCCGTCTCGGAAGATTCAGTCTCTGAGGCTGCTGTCTGGTAGGCTCCGAAGCATGTGGCCTCTGAGGTTGAGGATAACCTTTTACTCTGTGATCCATGTCTCCACATCTAAAACATCTACGGATCAACCCAAAACAACTTCCCTCATGCGGTCGGCCACAGTCTCTACAAACCCTTATCTCAGGCCTGACATCTCAAGGGGTCTCCCTGATGATGGGATAAGCTCTGGGTCTCTCCAATCTGCCCTTCTGTACCTCAATCCTTCCTCTCCTGAAGGAACCTCTTCGAATATCTGTCTGGGAAATCGCTGGCCTCTTACCCTTATCTCTAGTCACTGCTCTGAACTCATTTTGGGATTGTACCATTTCGATTCCCCTTTCAATCTCTTGTACTCGTCTCAAAGCATCTCCAAACTCAGTAATACACAGCCCTATTAATCGATCTCTGATGATAGGCTTTAGTCCATATACAAATCTCTCGGTGCGGAGCTCTTCATCTTTAAAGGTATTTGGATTATATTTCAATTGAGTGGTAAATCGACTCTCATAATCATCCACAAACATCTCACCCTGTACCAGACTCGAAAACTTAGCCTGCATCCTTCTCTGGGCAACTCGTGGTACATATTGGGCTCTAAAGGCCTTTTGAAACTCGTCCGAGCTAATCACACCCTAGCGGGACATCAGAATACCCTGGGCAGTATCCCACCAATCTCGAGCTCTCCCTTTCAACATATAAGCACTCCATATTGACCCTCTCAGTATCAGTGCATCCCAAATAGTCAAATATGACTCTCAACTCAGTCAGCCACTCCTCAGCCTATATAGGATCCTTTCTCCCTTTGAATGCTGGTGGATTCATTTTTAAAAAGTCCCTCAGTTAGACCATACTTCTGTCATCGGGCTGAATGGCAGGAGGCATTGGGTCCATCCGTACTGGGGGCGCGGGAGGTCCTTGTGGTGGTATAGGAGCTGTACCCGAGGTATTAACTCCAAAATGTTGCGCGAATAACGCTGCCATCAGCTTAAAACCCTGCCGCACATCTATCTCAATCCGATTAAATCGAGAGTTAGGACTCTCTGGTTCTGGGGCAGATGGCGGAGGTGGCTCTGCCTACCTCTTTGAACGACCTCTTCGTCCACTCATTTTTCAATCTCAATATGTTTCCTATGCGTACACATCAAACTTGTTTGAAATCTCAATCCTCAATTTCAGTTCATGACCAGATTTATACAAACACCTGGGATGTATTCTATTTCACTTAACCGACACTGACAGTACTAAACACTCTATGCTCTGATACTAAATAAACTCTGTGACGCCTCGGAAGTGCGAAAAATAGGCCAAATTTAATACTTATTTTCATCAATACATAATTTTGGGTGCATTCCTGTGCAGTGTCATACATCATCATATACATATTATAAAACTTTCACCTCAGGATCTCATCATCTAATATTCATATATCATACCAATATACATTCCTCAATACATAGTTAATTAATCCTAATACATCCCATACATCATTGTTCATCAAGTGTCTGTAGATACAACTTTAGTCTGGGTACATGAAATGTTAAAGTATACCTCAAATACAATATACGGCCTGGAGCTCAAGTCCTCTACTAGCTACTACTCCGTACGTCACAGGAAACTCTCTTCACTTGAAGAAATCTAGGGGGATATAAAAATAGGGTGAGTTTCTAAATCGCTCAGTAAGGGGGTAAGGGACTTATTAAAAAAAATGATTAATTACACAGCACAATCATTTTGTTTTGTAAGTGAAACTCAATAAGTTCAGTAGAAAACGTAGCATGAAATCATTAAAACATCATTCTCATCTCATTTCTCTAAGATCATGCTGAAACATGAGAGTAAATAACTCAGTATAAAAATCATAGTTACAAGCATGTGGAAATCAGGATGCGATAATGGCTTTTCTCATAAAAACGTGATAGAAATCACCTCAGTAATAATACACGTGGCACAGCCACAAAACACAATCTCATGTGTAAAACAGAGACTAGGAAAATAAAACTCAGATAAAAACATTCATCATGGCACATCAAAATAATCTCCTCTGGGTGCGCATCTCAGGCATCCTCAAAAGAGGGAACGTCGACAATATGGTCGTGTACATGGTGTATTGGTCTTACACGTTACCAGAACAAGGCCCGGACTTACATGCTACCAGAGCAAGGCCTTTCCTCATACACACTATCAGTCTTACATGATACCAAAGTAAGACCCAGACTTATATGCTACCAAAGTATGACCACCCAGCACTACCAGAGCGGGGGTCATCTCATGTTACCAGAACATAGGCATCTCTTGTTACCAAAACGGAGGAATATCAGACTTACATGCTACCAGAGCAAGGCCCGGACTTACATGCTACTAGAGCAAGGCCCGATGTGTTATCACATGACACGCCTAAGTCTAAATATCAACCATTATCATATAAAACCATTTTGTATTCACGTAAAGCTCATAGTAGTTTCTCTCATAAAGCTCATCTGAAAACCCTTTTTGTACTCATTACAAAACATGTCAAAATCGAGCTCAAATCGGTAAAACCACGCACACATTTTCTCAAATCTCAGTACGCCTTAACATAGAGCCCAAATCCTGTTTCACATTTTAAACTCAAACGGTTTGTAAGATAATATCACAGTTTGTTTACAACTCATAAAAATTGGGCCCCAACCGCCTATAAAATCGTGTGTAATAAATCAACCACAACTCGTAAAACATGCTTGTTTTCTTAAATTACATTTCATGCTACAATATCGTCACAAATCACATACATAAACGAGTTTGAGTTTTCCCTTACCTCGTTGCACCTCGTAAGTGCAATTATTCCCCAGAACGACGGACTAGCCTTGCATTCCTCTTTGGAGCTCCCAGGCTGTCCCAACGATGTAAAAACATCATCAACACGTCATCACATTATCTCAAATCTCAACGTCGAGCATAATTGCTCACATTCTCATTAAACATCTCAAGTACCTTCACTACACTCTAAAAATCACAATAATTTCACCAACTAAATCTCATAATATCTTAATAATTCTATCAACCCTAATTATTTTCAGTCTACTCCTCCCAACATCTACAGCCACAATCGCAGAAATCTACTTCCAAATCAAAGATTCAAGCTTAGAAATTTATCCAAAACTTGTGGAGTGCTCAATTCACACCTCAGCTCAAATCGTCCTTCGATTTCCAAGTATGTTGTTCTCCTTTTGATGAGGAACAACTTTCCCTCTTGCCATAACCTTTGATACGAACAGAAATAGGCCTTTTGGAAGAGAGAGAAAGCTAGGGATTTTGGTTTTCTGAAGAAAGAGGAGATGAACTCCAACAAAAACACAGGGGTCCTAATATAGGCAGAAGGTGGGAGATCGATATGCTCCTGTAGGAGATCGATATGCTCCTGTAGGAGATCGATTTGCCTTTGAATTTGGGAACGTTTTGGGCACTTTTTATGCCTACCTTATCTATCTATCGAGGGGTAAGATCGATCTCATAATCTTGAGGAGATCGATCTGCTCATTGTGAGGAGATCGATTTGCATTTTACAGAAACATTTGGAGATCGATCTTCCCTTGTAGGAGATCGATCCCTTTGAGGTAGAATCATAAGGAGATCGATCTGCCTTCCTTAGAGATTGATTTACTCGTTTAGATTTTCCATTTGTTGTCACTTTGGCCTACCAGATTGATCCCTTCTTCTCCAAGATCGATCTGGCCTCATAGTTTCATACTATGGTTGTATTCTTGGCATAAAATCTCGATATATAATTGCCATAATTTACTCCGTAGATTATTTCTCATTCGATACTCATTCATCACTTAGAAATTTCATTCCTTACCACTTCAATATATGAGTACATCACATTTAACTCAAGTAATTACACTTCTTGTTCACATTACATAATTAGATGAGTACAGAATTCTCAGGTCTCATAATATATGATGATGCTTGATACTGCACAGGAATGCACCTAGAATTGTGTATGGACGTGAATAAGTTTTAAATTTGCCCTGTTTTTGGGTGCTTCCGGGTCGTCACAGAGTTTATTTACTTGGCTCATTGGTGTCATGTGTGTAAGAACTAAGACTTTAAGGTTTTAGGTTCAAACCATGTGAGACGCGAATTGGGGTATTTACCTCGATAAAATCGTGAGGGGCTTGTGAGGCTTTCAAAGCAGACAATACGGATGAGTAACGATATCAACAGTAGTCAATGTCGCAGTAGTCGAGGTTGTGGGTCCAAGAGGGGTGGCCATGGTCGGCTGGGCTGGTCCGACTGGGCTAGGCCGTTACAGGCCGAATACTCCATATTAATGCTCACATTAGAATTTTAATAATAGATGAAATTTAGCATCATAAACAGTAATTTCAACTTAAATATATTCATAAATTTCATCCAAAAATTCAATTTCTAATCTAATTATCAAAACCCCCAAATTCCCCAAAATTACAAACCCCAACTTTACCTAATTTCTTCAAGTCTACTATTTAAAATTGAAATTTTTCAATGATTCATACTTCTACAACAATAATTACATAGAAATTTCATAAGAAAACAATTACTCACCTTAGTTTTCTCTTGGCCGAACCTCACTTTGTGCAAACTTAAATCCCTCTTAAAATTTCTTCAAAAATCTCTCCCTACACTAACCTAAGCACGTAACCTAGATAATCTAGTGTTTTCCCCCTTTGTTTCGACTAAAACCCAGCTCCTTCTCTCCCATGGCTCTCAGTTCTAGTAAGGGGGAATGTGGGTCTTTTTTTCTTCCTAGGTACGGGTAACAGAGGAAGAAGAAGAAGGGGGAAATGGTAAAGGGCTATCGGTTCTCCCTCATTCTTTTTTTTTTATAGTTGGCAGCTTGTAGAAGAAAGGAAACAAGGTCTTCTCCTTGGCTGGACTTCGCGAAGCAGAGGAGGAAGGAGGGGAAAAAGAGAAATGGGTTTTTGGCTTTCGTTTTGCTTCTTTATATATATATATGTATATATGTATATTTTCCAATTTATCTAAATAAATATATATTTACATGTATATATTTCAAATTTTTGTTTCTAGATTATAAAATTTAACTGGATTTTATCATTTAATTACATTTTGTTTTATAATTACCAAGATTAGATTATTTTAGCTTTAGTTTACCTATTTAATTAAATTCCTATACTATATTTTATGACCTTCATGAACTTAATCTAATTGCATGTACGTATAGTTTATATCAATGCATTAAGCAAATTATTACATTTATACTATGTGTATATGTATATTAAATTTAGGTACATTAGCCTTAAGTACTTTAAATATCTTAATAATATATTAAATATGTCCAAATTGAATTTATTGGACCCTAATATTTAACTATGCTGACATTTAATCAGCTTCGGGTTAAAGTTATACCTTGTAATAATTGAACTCCTACACTCGACTCAACTACTAAAGCTAAAATCTCGCGCTCTCTTAACTCCGCACGTCTCTAACACAAGCAATTTCAAAATTTAATTTCTAGTAAAACATAAACCAACTAGATATTCAGGTATAAGAAACTGTGGTCTTACATATTTACACACCAGTATCTGTACAATATAAAGGTCTGGAAATAAACATCAGATGGTATACCTGTGCATGTATTAAAGATAGTCTGGGAGGCTCAAAATCCACCTGTCTACTCAAGTACTCCACAAGTAGCTGAGCCCACTGCAAGTAATCTGAAATGAAGAAAAAGGGGAATGAGCTTCTTAAAAGCTTGTAAGGAAAACATTTGAAATAATCCTGACAACCTCAAAAGTATATAGAAATTTAGGGTTAACATGTTTTTCAAAAGTTTTTGTACTTACTTTAATCAAATTACGTAAACTTACTTGCTTATTATAGCAAAACAATATTTATTTACTTACTTTGAGACAAAACATACATACATACATACATACATACATACATACATACATACATACATACATACATACATACATACATACATACATACATACATACATACATACATACATACTTATTTAGTCAAATTCCACATACTTACTTACTTTTGTAAAGCTTAGTTACTTTTTTTCATAACTCAAAACATTCATACATTGAAACATAGAGACTATGCTAAATCCGTATAGCTATCATGCATACAAAAATATCATCCTCCGTAGAAGGAATAAAATACCTATGGCCATGGTAGGGGTTGTAGACTAGATTAAGGTCATATAGCAAAACAAACATAGTATCTGAATAAACTAGCACACAGCTAGGGCAGGGACACCAGTGGTATCACAACCCCTTTTCTACCAAAATCACTACAAATTTTTTGCTTTATACATTAACTTTCCCAGTCGTGAACAATTTTAACATGGACTAGTTGAGCTATGACCCGAAGTTAGATACATCTTACCATATACCATATCATTTAACATTTATATAAAATAATTGTAAACACTTAGTCTATTTACACTGTAACTTTCTTATTTCGTATGTGTCTACGAATATTAACATCCCCTAAATTTACATTCCAAAAGTATTAATGTGTTGTACTTGTTTAGATACATAATGATATTAATGTGTATACCTCTCAGCGATGAGCAGCAACGGACACTAGGAGTGCAAGTCTCTACACGTTCTCTACCGCTATGGATGCTCTGTAGAGATGGAAAGTGAAAGGGTGAGCACAACTTGCTTAGTAAGGAAATAATGTAAGCAGGTAGACAGGTACACTATCTACGTGCTCATAATGCCATGATTTAAAAATTATTTACATTCGGAGCATGAGGTAAAATAAAACCATGCCACATGAATATGTATAGAATATATGAAAACTCATAGAATCAGGCATGATAACACATGGAAAAATCATCATGTAAAACATCTCATGCTCATCATGTCACGACCCAATTCCATTCTCTTTAACCGAAAATCACTGAAAATTTTTCGCGTTTTGCTGTTACCTTACCCGATCGTGAACTAAACTCACCACACACTGTTGGGCTGTGAGCCAATAATAAACACCACATCTCATTCATTCTCAATTAATTAAAACGATGTCATACATGTGCATTTAATCGTGTACTTATACGAATACATGTTTTACTGACATCTACATCCCCCATAAGTACAACTCAAAAGAATACTGTGCTTTTACATTGTTTAGATACAAAAAGAATCACTGTGTATATACCTCTTAGCGATGGAGATGCAGCGGAGTCCAAAATAATACGCCTCAGTCCTCACTGGGCTACTATGCACGCTCTGTAGGGGGAAAATAGAGTGGGATGAGCAACCACACGCTCAGTAAGGCAATAATACAAGCATGGTAGATAACTACTCTATCTACATGCTGATAGTGTTATGCATAAATCATTTATGGTAGGAGCATGAGGAATAAAACTATGCCATGTAAATATACATATATATCATGTATCAAAATCATGTGCATTGGCATATAAAACATGGTAGAGACATCATGTATAAATCATCTCATGCTCAATCTCATTTAAATTCATTAAAGGGCAATTCTTTAAGAAACTTCCTTTTTAAACCAACACCATAACACCACCAAATCAACTCACAAACCACAACCACATTTACATTCCACAATTCACGCATGTGTATAAATCTAGGTCACTATATCAAAAGTGCCTATGTGAATCATTACATCATAAATCATCCTAGACCACACGTATCCAGGTGTGCGGGGTATCATGCTGGCACGAAGATGGATTATCCCTCGCCAGACTTTCTCACCACATAACCATCATGCGGTACATCGTACTCCATGTGATATACACGGTACAGCGTACTCCGCAGACTCATATCGGGATTGGGGGTGCCATTCCTAGGTCTTATCTACCCCATACCAAGAGTTTTCCATATTCCGTGAAGGAGAGCCTCCCTGCCGAACAGAGCCTCCCCGCCTAACAGAGCCTCCCTGCCTCCTCGGGCTTAAGGATGTTAGCTTAAGGATGTAGGGCTTAAGGATCCTTTCCGTAAGAGAGCCTCCCCACCGTACAGAGCCTCCCCGCCTAACAGAGCCTCCCTGCCTCCTCGGGCTTAAGGATGTTAGCTTAAGGATGTAGGGCTTAAGAATCTTACCGTACCCATGTAGGAGAGCCTCCCCGCCTAACAGAGCCTCCCCGCCTCTTTGGGCTTAAGGATGTTGGCTTAAGGGTCCCACCGTAAGAGAGCGTCCCTGCCAAACAGAGCCTCCCCGCCTAACGGAGCCTCCCTGCCTCCTCGGGCTTAAGGATGTTAGCTTAAGGATGTAAGGCTTAAGGATCTTACCCACTTTCACAACCCTATACGAATCCCATTGTACAAGCTTGTGCGAGCAAAGCTCTAGCACGACTCATGCATCATGCATCTTCTCATAAAGAGGCGCGTACGAGCATAGCTCTAGTACGGTTTATAAATATCATTATAGATTCCAAATCAAGGTGCGAGCTAGGCTCCAGCACGTTTCATACAAATGAAAACATAGAAATCCAGCGCGAGCGAGGCTCTAGCGCGATTTATGTCATACAAGTGTGATAGGCGGCTCATATACAATTCATCAATCCCGACAATTCGGGTTTAGCACTCACAAATGCTTTTCTACAACAACAATACAATACTAGCCGTCCTATCTACGAGCTTGCTTAAAACCAAGCAATTCGTTTTGGAAAAACATCAAAACATTAGATTTATGCAATTATTAGCCTTACTATCCCATTTCATAAAATCCACTTCAAATCCAAAACCACGCATATACGCGTCATCATTCACGAATACCATCCATCATTTATTTGAGCAATTCATGCATTTCATACAACACCCAATATTCACCCACAAGTTCAAAGTACGAGCAGCTACCTCTATATACTCACAAAATTCCCTTACCTGGAATCGCGATGCGTGATTCCACTTTCTTAAGCTGCTTACTCGTACGGTTCGGTTCGCCTTCAACGAACTCTTCGGGGACTGCACAAAATCGTATCCCGCATTATATTCGATTCATACAATGCAACCCTTGCGCTTGCTATAGTCAATTTAACCTATAGCCTCTATTAACGCTTATATGGCCTCGTTTCATTACTTTACCCATAACTCGAGTCTATGGATCTTCTGAGGCCTATTAACTTATTCAAAATCGATGTTAAATCGACATTAAGCTCATAGTGTTCATATTCCATGAATCCCCTCACTATGGCATTTATTCATCACATACATATCCATTTCCACATATCTTCCAACCCACCATGTAATTCCATCTAACCATCTAAAATCATAACATTATCCCAATGACAACTTTAGCATGCCATAAACCATAAGTTCATTCAATCCCACATATCCTCACATTATACCCATTTTAGATTTCTAGGTCACACCAATTTCACAACATTCCTAAGTAGTTTATCCATCAATACTCCTATCAATCAACTCCAAAATCAATTAAATAGCTAATGCATTTGGATTGGAGTGTTAAAATCTTACCAATATGATTTCTCTTCTTGCTCCAATTGGTAATGCCCTTAACTCCTTCAATTTCAAGAATGGGAAAATGCCCTCTCACTATGTTGTTCTTCTCCTTGATAGGAACAACTTTGCCTCTAATGATCTCACTCCAATTCTCACTGAAAATGGCTGATTTTAGAGAGGGAAAGTTAGGTTTTTGGGGTTGAAATTGTAAAGTTAAGTGTTTTCCGAGATTTCCAGATTTTTCAGCTCTCCTTATATAGAAATGACTTTAGGAGATCGATCTGGTCCAAGAGGAGATCGATCTGGTCCCTTAAAATCCCTCTTTTTTCACGGCATTTTTAAGCCTGAGATCGATCTGTCGAAGCAATCAGATCGATCTGTTGAAGCATGAGATCAATCTGCTCCCAAACAGAGAGCTAAGGAGATCGATCTGGGTGCTTGAGGATCGATCTTTTCACTTACATAATGCTTGGCAGATCGATCTGGCTCCATTGGAGATCGATCTGCTCTATTCTTTCACCCAAATAAGAGCATTCTGGCTCTTATAGATCGATCTCTCATCCTATGAGATCGATCTGGACCTCATGTTTTCCAGATTTCCTGCAGTTTCTTTGCTGCAACTCATACCAACACATCCTTAATCTATTGGCATGGCCATTTTCTCATCCATCCACCTTTATAACTTGAAAATGGCATCCATTCATACCTTATGCACATTGAAACTTGTGTGCATTCATTGTATGTTCAAAGGCATGCTACATAAAACCAAATGGAAGCATAACTCCATTCCATTTTACCACACTACTCATCTTGAGTCTCAATCACATCCATCACTTGCTAGAACTCATTTCTTCGTATTCATGCTCAATGAAACTTGTATGTACGTTACAATTTACATTACACATACATACATTGAATCCATGGACTTACATCAATCATACTTTACATTACAAGTCCATTCATATTATTTGATCCAAGTACACACATTACCCTTATACATATACGGGGTCTTACATTCTCCCCTCCTTCAAGGAATTTGGTCCT
The DNA here is from genome assembly GCA_033439115.1 of Firmiana major. NCBI lineage: Eukaryota > Viridiplantae > Streptophyta > Magnoliopsida > Malvales > Malvaceae > Firmiana > Firmiana major. The sequence goes on from CM065909.1 coordinate 40,755,652, forward strand.
CCAAATTAGAACCAAGTCACTCTTCAAACAGTTGGGGGTACTTCTCCCGTATCAAGTTCTCCAATTCCCACGTGGCCTCTTCCGCCGTGTGGTGTTGCCAAAGAACTTTCACCAAGGGAATTGTCTTATTCCGCAACACTTTCTCTTTTCTGTCCAATATCCGAACCGGCTTCTCAACATACGTCATACTCTCATGGAGCTCCAACGGCTCATATTTTATCACGTGTGCCGGGTCCGGGTGATACTTCTGAAGCATCGAGACGTGGAAGACGTTGTGGATATTCGCCAAGTTCGGTGGCAATGCCAACCTATACGCCTTATGTCAGGACCCCAGTTTCAATCCTTGACTTTAACCAAAAACCACAATAAATTTTTCGCATTTTAACTTACCTTTCCTCTCTTCACTGGTTGGGCTGTGATTCGATGTCAGAGTCTTCACTTACCATAATATCCATTCTCATACATACATGTCAATATATTAATTTTGACTGTAGGTGCTTTTATTATACATGTAAGATTATATAAAATCTAATATAAATACATTTACATTCCCCATAATATATAACGTATACATCACTGTGCTGTTTCTATGTTTAGATACACAACTGTACATAATAAGTATACCTGATAAATCGATAGGAACTAGTAGTGGACTCTGGGACACTCTCCCGCGATAACTCTCGCTCTACTGACGCTCTGTAGAGAGATGTAAAGAAAAGGGGGTGAGCATAACGCGCTCAGTAAGGAAATCAGGCAAGCAAGTAGATATCCACACTATCTACTCAAAATAGTGCTATGCCTTGAAAACATTTATTTCCTTACTCACTTTAAAAGCATGTCTTGAAATATAATATATATACTTGTACAGAATAAATCCCATGTACAGAAATCATGCTTTATTTCTCAAATGTAGGCATGTAGTGCAAAACAATGCATTGTATATAAATCATGCCTTTATGTAAATCATGCCATGTATATTTAAATCCCAATAAATATGGCATCAAATGATTCACAACACAAATCGGAGTCCGACCCATCCCTCAGGTCTGTCCGCAGTTTAAATCAGTCAATCAATGTGATATATCATGTGAGACTGTGGTAAATACAAATAGTATCCTGGATTATGATCATATCCGAAAAGTGATCCCATGCGACACAGTACTCGGTGTGCGGCAATCACTGCTGTAACGGGAGGATGGTCAGTCCAATGTCAACCGCCAGCTACGTAACACACGGTACAGCGTACACCTCGTGCCCCAGGCACGGTACAAAGTACACCCGTGGACCCTCACAGCCAGGGTCTTTAGCCCTCGAAACCATGGAAATCCTCATAGCCAGGGTCTTTAGCCCTCGAAACCATGGAAATAAGTATACCACGTCTATATCAACCTCATGCGGATATCCTCTCTAGCTATGACACACAGTCACACCAAGAATCAGGCATGGGTTTCAACATGTATTACATATCACATACAGTGTGCGTCTTGAGTGCGACTTACAGTCGTCACTCCGCTCAACACTGTTTCACATCATAAAACTCAACTCTAGTGCTAGTAAACCTCCAGCAACTAGGTCAATGCATAGTTTATGTATCAAATCAAGTACGAGCAATAGCTCCCAGTACTATGCTATGCACAATATCAAAATCAAGTACGAGCAATCGCTCCCAGTACTATGTCATGTATAAACCATGAAGAATCGAGTACGAGCCACGCTCTAGCACTCTGTCATGCATATATCATTCAAAGCTGAGTACGAGTAAAACTCCAGTACTCTATCATGCATGTCATGAAAATCTAGTGCGTATCAAAATCCAGCACTAATGTTATGTGGAAAACATATGAATCCCAGTGCGAGCTATGCTCTAGCACGATTCATTCTCACATAATATGATAGATGGCTATTTAAAAGGGATTGTTTACAAAATAGTAAAATCAGCACTTAAAAGTGTGCTTAAGTCATATCAACCTTAAAATCATTAGCCCAGCTATTTATTTTCATGCTAATAGCATTTAAACACTCACAATAGTATTTTCCATGCTTTTTGCAACTTCTCACAAAAGTTGACTTTTTGACTAACTAGGGGCAAAATCGTAATTTGCCACTATCGGGTCGCAATATTTATTATTCACTTTCTCTGACCCTCAGAGTTTTTAAGTGAATGCAGAAGCAGTTGAAAATACGTGCAGGTATCTCTAACTACTCGCAAAAGTCCCTTACCTCGGATCACGTCAAGTGACCTCGCTTCCTCCGTGCTGCTAAATCCCGCAGTCCGATCAGCTCTCGATGTAAACTCCGGAGCTGTAAATAACCATTCCTCAGGTTAATTATCATTTTCCTACTGTATTACACATTAATACAGTTTAATTTCCCTTAATGGGCCTTAAAAATCCTTAATGGGCCTAACTAGGCCTTAAGTCCATTTTCATTTTACTATTCACTTTTGTTGGGCCTATTAATACCCATTGGGCTTTATTCCAAGCTCTTTGGATAGCCCGTATATCATTTACAACATTTAATTCAAAATTCTGAATATAATTCACTAAATACGGAATTTAATCCGAAATGCGTAAATTAAATCTTAAATACGCATAAATCACATAAATTGTCGTAAATGAGCTTTACTTACCCGATAATATGCGATGGTACGCAAATCGAAGTTCGATCGGGCTTCCGTTCAAAATTTATCGTCGAACTGCACAATTTATTATATTTAACTCCGGGTCAATTTCCGATTAAATATAATTTAAATAAATTCATCGGAAATCAAATCGGTCACTTTTGACCTCGTATCGACTTACCCGAAGTCCGGTGAAATTCCGAAAATTTTCCTTTTCCTTTTTCTTTCTTTTTCCTCTTTTTCCCCTTTTCTCCTTGGCTGAACCGGTCCGGTCCGGTTCAGCACAGAACCTTCTCCCCTGAACCGCCGACCGGTTCAGGCATCCTTTGGCCGTGCCGGCCTATTCCGACCGGTTCCCGACGCATCACCACCGCAGTTCGGCGCGCCTAAGCCTGGGCAACATTCGGCTGGGATCGATCGGGACCAAGCACCGCCGGTGGCCGTCGAATCTCTTCTTTTCCTCCGCGGCTTCACCTCTTCGATTCGCCGGCGTCCGGCGTCGGTGGAGGTCGTGATCGGTGCCGATGGGTGCGCACGGTGCCGGGCTTCCTTTTCCGCCCGCTTGCCTGCCCGTGGGGTGGCCGGTGCTCGCCGTCCGGTGGTCTTCTCCCTCTGTTCGGCTTCCACGCGTTTTCTCTGTTCTCTCTCCCCGATTTTCAATCTGTTTCTCTTTTTTTTTTTATAATATATTTTTATTATTATTTTACTATAAAATAATAATAAATATCCCATAAATATCCCATAAATATCCCAAAAATATCTAGAAATATCTTAAAAAATCATATTAAATTCATTTAATCCGTAAATGAATTTATCAGTCCGATTTTACCTATTCGGTATATTTTAAAACTATTTTTGGGCTCATTTTTCGAGGCAAAAATTTCGATAAATTCTAATAAATTTATATCTTGATCAATTGGGCTCGAAATTAAATATTTTCCTCGATTTTGATCAAGATTTCCTCAATTTCATATTTTTAATGAAATTGTCTTATCGAAATTATACTGAATTTCAGTCATTTGACCGTTTTACCCCTGCACTCGTTTCGGGAATCAACTTAACCCTTATCTCGTTGTTATGTAGCTTACATGCATTTTTAATTTCTCAAATAGTCGATTGCATGATAGTAAATACTCTTCTTATGATTCAACTATAATTACATAGTGTTCATACACATAGGAATCATAAGGAAATAAGCTACAAAAAATCCGGGTCTGACACCTTATCTCCCACTCTCTCCAAAATCTCGAAGGGTCCGATATATCTAGGGCTCAGCTTGCCCTTCTTACCAAATCTCATAATACCCTTCGATGGTGATACCCTCAGAAACACCGACTCACCCTCATCAAACTCCAGTGATCTTCGTCTCTTGTCAGCATAACTCTTTTGCCGGCTCTGAGTTGTCCGTAATCTCTCACATATCAACTGGACGTCCTCAGATGCCTGCTGCACTAAGTCCGGAGCAAAAATCTGTCTGTCACCACCTCTTCCCATCCAATGGGGGAACGGCATCTACGCCCGTATAATGCCTCATAGGGTGCCATCCCGATACTAGCATGATAGCTATTATTATAAGCGAACTCGGCTAACTGCAGGTGGTCATCCCAGGAGCCTCTATAATCCAGCACACACGCTCTCAACATATCCTCGAGGGTCTGTATAGTCCTCTCTGACTGCCCATCTGTCTGAGGATGAAAAGCGGTGCTAAAACTCAATCGAGTCCCCAGCACTTCCTGAAAATGTTCCCAGAAATGGGAAGTGAAGCGGGCATCCCTATCAGAAACAACGCTCACTGGTACACCATGTAGCCGCACTATCTCTCGAATATACAGGTTCGCCAACTGACTCAGTGTATCGGTAGCTCTCATAGCCAAGAAATGGGCGGACTTAGTCAACCGGTCCACAATAACCCATATGGCATCATGACCTCTACGGGTCCTCGGCAACCCCATCACAAAATCCATGGTGACATGCTCCCACTTCCTTGTCGGTATCGGTAGAGGCTGCAATAATCCTGCAGGCTTCTGATGCTCTACCTTCACTTGCTGACAAACGAGACACTTAGCGACATATTCCGCAATGTCTCTTTTCATTCCAGACCACCAATAAACCTTCCGAAGGTTTTGATACATCTTGGTACTCCCCGGATGTATCGTATACTTCGATGAGTGAGCCTCTGATAAAATCGTTCTCCTGATCTCAGGATCCTTGGGAACGCATACTCTGCCTCTAAACCTCAATAAGCCATCAGCACTCTGCTCAAAATCAATACCCACACCTGTCTGTATCTGCCTCAGCCAATCGATACACCGTCGATCACTCTGCTGGGCTTGCCGAATACGGCCAATCAACTCTGGCTCTAGTCTCAAACTGGCCATGATCTCAAGTCTCTCAGATCCAGGTGGGGTTACATCCAAACTGAGGTTCGCAAAGTGTTCTAACAACTCATGTTCCCGTACCATCATATCAGACACCAACCCAAGGTTCTTTCTACTCAAAGCATCGACAACTAAATTTGCCTTACCCGGGTGGTACATGATTTCACAATCATAGTCTTTCAGGAGTTCGAGCCATCTCCTCTGTCTCATATTCAGCTCTTTCTGTGAGAACAGGTACTTAAGGCTCTTATGATCTGTGAACACCTGAAATTTCTCACCATAGAGATAGTGGCGCCATATTTTCAAAGCAAATACTACAGCCGCCAACTCCAAATCATGTGTCGGGTAGTTCCTCTCATGATCTTTCAATTGTCTAGATCCATAGGCAACTACCTTCCCATCCTGCATAAGCACACAGCCCAGTCCCTGGTGTGATGCATCCGTATACACCGAGAATCCTCCTGAGCTGGTAGGAATGGTGAGAACTGGAGCAGTCGTCAATCGACGCTTAAGCTCCTCAAAACTCCTCTCACATGCCTCATTCCATGTAAACTTGACATCTTTACGCGTGAGGCGTGTCAACGGAGTAGCTAGTCTGGAGAAACCCTCTACAAATCTCCGATAATATCCTGCCAATCCCAGGAAACTTCTGATCTCAGTTACTGTCTTGGGCTGTTCCCACTGCACAACTGCCTCTATCTTGGATGGATCCACTGATACCCCATCCTTTGACACAACATGCCCCAGAAATGAGATCTGTTCCAACCAAAAGTTACACTTGCTGAGTTTGGCATACAATTCTCTCTCTCGGAGGGTCTGCAGAACTATCCTCAAGTGCTCCTCATGATCTTCCCTGGACTTGGAATACACCAAAATGTCATCTATGAAAACAATCACAAACTTGTCCAGGTATGGCTTGAATATATCATTCATCAATGCCATAAATGCTGCGGGAGCATTCGTCAATCCGAATGGCATCACTAAAAACTCGTAGTGGCCATAACGGGTACAAAATGCTGTCTTGGGTACATCTCCACTCCTGATCCTCAACTGATGGTATCCTGACCGCAGATCTATCTTAGAAAATACTTCGGCTCCCTGGAGCTGATCCAACAAATCATCGATTCTTGGAAGGGGGTACTTGTTCTTAATGGTGGCCTTATTCAACAACCGATAATCTATACACAGTCGGAGGCTTCCATCCTTCTTCCTTACAAATAGAACCGGTGCTCCCTAAGGTGAGACACTCGGTCTAATAAACCCCTTCTCCAACAACTCTTGCAGCTGTTTCTTCAGCTCTTCCAACTCTATCGGAGCCATTCTATAGGGTGGCTTCGATATCGGCTCTGTACCAGGCACTAACTCAATGCAAAATTCCATTTCCCTTTCAGGTGGTAGTCCTGGTAATTCATCCGGAAAGACATCAGGGTAGTCCGTAATTACGGGTATGTCCTTCAATTTCGGGTGTGCCTCATCTATATCGACCACATAGGCAATGAACCGTTCACATTGTCCTCTCCATCGTTAGTAACATAATCCATCACTCCACATTCAACATTTATCATAAACAATAAATTTATCTCTCAAGCAATATGAATTTAAAATCATACTCCTTTATTTACCACAAGTATACAAGTTTTCATATCATTTCTTTTCATCAAAATTTACAATAAGATTGTCTAGTCCTGAAAACATCAATGTTTTGGCATGACAATCCATCACAACACGATTGGTAGCCAACCAATCCATTCCCAAAATTACATCAAAATCATTCATGTTTAATAAAATCAGATTGGCTATCATTTCCTTCCCCTCTATCCTTAACTTACAATCTCTACATACATGCTCGGTCAATTGACTATCATTCATGGGTGTGGAAATCATCAACATTTTATCCAACAATGTTGGTTTCACATATTTCAATAATTTATGTGCAAAGGAAGGTGATATGAAAGAATGCGTGGCACCAGGATCAAATAATACCAATGCTTCTAAATCAAAGATTCGGATGGTACCTTTAATCACATCCGTCGATGCGTCTACAGTGTCCTGGTCCAGTGCGTGCACCCTTCCTCTGCTCACACCCGTAGCCTGTTTCCCTTTCTCTTCAGCGGTAGCCCTCCTCCTCGGGGCTGCTGTCTCAACCAGAGCTCCCTCAGGCTCCTTGCCCTTCTATGGGGCAATCTCCATCCTCTCGGGATAATTCTTAGCCATATGTCCTGGTCTCTCGCATCTATAACACACCATAGGGGTCATTAGACAGGGCCTATTCCCATGAAATCTCCCACATCTCCTACACTGATCAGTAGTAGGCCGTGGTCCTCCAATAGTCATGCCCCTTGGCGCAGTCAAGGCTGGGTATACGGGAGGTCTAGCAGCTCTCTTCCGCACCTCCTCAATCTTTGGCCTCTTCTCGAAAAATCTTTGGCCATCTCTCTTGGCCATTCTTCCAAACCCGGATCTCTTCCGATCCTTGTCCTTTCTAACACTGACTCTCCCCAGCTCGGAGGCATTCTGCTCAAAGTCTTGCTCACATAATTGAGCCTTATGTACAGCCTCCTCATAAGTCACAATATCGAAGGGGGCTAGCTTAGTCCGGATGGCCAATCTCAATCTATCCATGAACTTCTGAATCTTCCGGGTCTCACTACCCATCGTGTCAGGGTCATATCTCCCCAAGGACATAAACTTGGACTCATACTCGTCCACAGTACGGTTCCCCTGAACCAAATTCATAAATTTCATCTGCAATTTCCTCTGTGCGGTAGCTGGAATATACTGCCTCCTGAAGGCCTCTAGAAATATCTCCCACGAGATCTTAGAGTGTCTGGCCCTCAAAATAACCTCGGTGGACCTCCACCAATGCTCGGCCTCGCCTTTCAGCATAAACACGGCAAAGGCAACCTTCTCACTTGAAGTGCATCGGAAAAACCTATACAGTTTCTCCATCTCATACACCCAATCCTTCGTAATCACTGGGTCCTTCACCCCTCTGAACACTGGGGGTTTCAGCGCTTGAAACTCTCGCAACCTGCTCAAGTCGCAGTCATAACCCACATCACTACCGCTCTGCTGTGGAGCGATAGGAGAATCTGTATCCTGGGCTGGAGGTGGTGTAACTGTAACTGTCTCAGCAGTCTGAGGTCTCTCCGCCTCTGCAGCTGCCTGTTCCATAGTAGGCTGTGCTGCGGGACCTCGTCTGTCACCGGCGCCCAAGGCCTGAGTGACTATCTCCACCAGACTCTCAATACTCCGCTCTAATCTAGCGAAGCGAGCCTCAGTATCACCTGCTCTCTCAGCAGGGTTCTATGGAGCCTGCTCAGTCTGTGGCTCCGCACGGCTCTCAGGCCTACCTCTACGGCCTCTAGCACGTGCTCTCGCCCCTCTACCTTTGCGTGTAACTGGCATAGTGCCTAACTCCCTGTATTATAATAATTCATTAAGCTCAATCCATCACGGTATACACAGTTATATCTAAACAAAAGCATAGTACTATGGGGATGTACTTTCTTACATTTTATTAATGACTCACATCAGGCCAACACAGCTCTGATACCAATCTCTGTCACAACCCAATTCCATTCTCTTTAATCGAAAATCACTGAAAATTTTTCGCATTTTGCTGTTACCTTACCCGATCGTGAACTAAACTCACCACACACTGTTGGGCTGTGAGCCAATAATAAACACCACATCTCATTCATTCTCAATTAATTAAAACGATGTCATACATGTGCATTTAATCGTGTACTTATACGAATACATGTTTTACTGACATCTACATCCCCCATAAGTACAACTCAAAAGAATACTGTGCTTTTACATTGTTTAGATACAAAAAGAATCACTGTGTATATACCTCTTAGCGATGGAGATGCAGCGGAGTCCAAAATAATATGCCTCAGTCCTCACTGGGCTACTATGCACGCTCTGTAGGGGGAAAATAGAGTGGGATGAGCAACCACACGCTCAGTAAGGCAATAATGCAAGCATGGTAGATAACTACTCTATCTGCATGCTGATAGTGTTATGCATAAATCATTTATGGTAGGAGCATGAGGAATAAAACTATGCCATGTAAATATACATATATATCATATATCAAAATCATGTGCATTGGCATATAAAACATGGTAGAGACATCATGTATAAATCATCTCATGCTCAATCTCATTTAAATTCATTAAAGGGCAATTCTTTAAGAAACTTCCTTTTTAAACCAACACCATAACACCACCAAATCAACTCACAAACCACAACCACATTTACATTCCACAATTCACGCATGTGTATAAATCTAGGTCACTATATCAAAAGTGCCTATGTGAATCATTACATCATAAATCATCCCAGACCACACATATCCAGGTGTGCGGGGTATCATGCTGGCACGAAGATGGATTATCCCTCGCCAGACTTTCTCACCACATAACCATCATGCGGTACATCGTACTCCATGTGATATACACGGTACAGCGTACTCCGCAGACTCATATCGGGATTGGGGGTGCCATTCCTAGGTCTTATCTACCCCATACCAAGAGTTTTCCATATTCCATGAAGGAGAGCCTCCCTGCCGAACAGAGCCTCCCCGCCTAACAGAGCCTCCCTGCCTCCTCGGGCTTAAGGATGTTAGCTTAAGGATGTAGGGCTTAAGGATCCTTTCCGTAAGAGAGCCTCCCCACCGTACAGAGCCTCCCTGCCTAACAGAGCCTCCCTGCCTCCTCGGGCTTAAGGATGTTAGCTTAAGGATGTAGGGCTTAAGGATCTTACCGTACCCATGTAGGAGAGCCTCCCCGCCTAACAGAGCCTCCCCGCCTCTTTGGGCTTAAGGATGTTGGCTTAAGGGTCCCACCGTAAGAGAGCCTCCCTGCCAAACAGAGCCTCCCAGCCTAACAGAGCCTCCCTGCCTCCTCGGGCTTAAGGATGTTAGCTTAAGGATGTAAGGCTTAAGGATCTTACCCACTTTCACAACCCTATACGAATCCCATTGTACAAGCTTGTGCGAGCAAAGCTCTAGCATGACTCATGCATCATGCATCTTCTCATAAAGAGGCGCGTACTAGCATAGCTCTAGTACGGTTATACTCATAAGACAACCACTCAAAATCCACGTACGAGCAGAAGCTCCAGTACGGTTTATAAATATCATTATAGATTCCAAATCAAGGTGCGAGCTAGGCTCCAGCACGTTTCATACAAATGAAAACATAGAAATCCAGCGCGAGCGAGACTCTAGCGCGATTTATGTCATACAAGTGTGATAGGCGGCTCATATACAATTCATCAATCCCGACAATTCGGGTTTAGCACTCACAAATGCTTTTCTACAACAACAATACAATACTAGTCGTCCTATCTACGAGCTTGCTTAAAACCAAGCAATTCGTTTTGGAAAAATATCAAAACATTAGATTTATGCAATTATTAGCCTTACTATCCCATTTCATAAAATCCACTTCAAATCCAAAACCACGCATATACTCGTCATCATTCACGAATACCATCCATCATTTATTTGAGCAATTCATGCATTTCATACAACACCCAATATTCACCCACAAGTTCAAAGTACGAGCAGCTACCTCTATATACTCACAAAATTCCCTTACCTGGAATCGCGATGCGTGATTCCACTTTCTTAAGCTGCTTACTCGTATGGTTTGGTTCGCCTTCAACGAACTCTTCGGGGACTGCACAAAATCGTATCCCGCATTATATTCGATCCATACAATGCAAGCCTTGCGCTTGCTATAGTCAATTTAACCTATAGCCTCTATTAACGCTTATATGGCCTCGTTTCATTACTTTATCCATAACTCGAGTCTATGGATCTTCTGAGGCCTATTAACTTATTCAAAATCGATGTTAAATCGACATTAAGCTCATAGTGTTCATATTCCATGAATCCCCTCACTATGGCATTTATTCATCACATACATATCCATTTCCACATTTCTTCCAACCCACCATGTAATTCCATCTAACCATCTAAAATCATAACATTATCCCAATGACAACTTTAGCATGCCATAAACCATAAGTTCATTCAATCCCACATATCCTCACATTATACCCATTTTAGATTTCTAGGTCACACCAATTTCACAACATTCCTAAGTAGTTTATCCATCAATACTCCTATCAATCAACTCCAAAATCAATTAAATAGCTAATGCATTTGGATTGGAGTGTTAAAATCTTACCAATATGATTTCTCTTCTTGCTCCAATTGGTAATGCCCTTAACTCCTTCAATTCCAAGAATGGGAAAATGCCCTCTCACTATGTTGTTCTTCTCCTTGATAGGAACAACTTTGCCTCTAATGATCTCTCTCCAATTCTCACTGAAAATGGCTGATTTTAGAGAGGGAAAGTTAGGTTTTTGGGGTTGAAATTGTAAAGTTAAGTGTTTTTCGAGATTTCCAGATTTTTCAGCTCTCCTTATATAGAAATGACTTTAGGAGATCGATCTGGTCCAAGAGGAGATCGATCTGGTCCCTTAAAATCCCTCTTTTTTCACGGCATTTTTAAGCCTGAGATCGATCTGTCGAAGCAATCAGATCGATCTGTTGAAGCATGAGATCGATCTGCTCCCAAACAGAGAGCTAAGGAGATCGATCTGGGTGCTTGAGGATCGATCTTTTCACTTACAGAATGCTTGGCAGATCGATCTGGCTCCATTGGAGATCGATCTGCTCTATTCTTTCGCCCAAATAAGAGCATTCTGGCTCTTCCAGATCGATCTCTCATCCTATGAGATCGATCTGGACCTCATGTTTTCCAGATTTCCTGCAGTTTCTTTGCTGCAACTCATACCAACACATCCTTAATCTATTGCCATGGCCATTTTCTCATCCATCCACCTTTATAACTTGAAAATGGCATCCATTCATACCTTATGCACATTGAAACTTGTGTGCATTCATTGTATGTTCAAAGGCATGCTACATAAAACCAAATGGAAGCATAACTCCATTCCATTTTACCACACTACTCATCTTGAGTCTCAATCACATCCATCACTTGCTAGAACTCATTTCTTCGTATTCATGCTCAATGAAACTTGTATGTACGTTACAATTTACATTACACATACATACATTGAATCCATGGACTTACATCAATCATACTTTACATTACAAGTCCATTCATATTATTTGATCCAAGTACACACATTACCCTTATACATATACGGGGTCTTACACATCTTATCAAAACTCATCAATTTCATCACAAATAAATTGAATCAAGGCTAAACCTACCCTTTGGGAATACCCTGATGTATAAACCACATTTCTCTTAAATCATAAATAAGGGTGTAACCCTCCTGCGGGTCTACCCAAATCTATCAATATAATATGATATCACGTGAGGCATGTAGGTTACATTATGGAAACAAATTGGGAACTATGGCCATAAATAAATCCCTGTGATCCCAGGCTACGATCATCCTGGTGTGTGGGGCATTACAATTGCAACGGGAGGTGAGGTCAACCCTGGCCGTGCAAATACCTCAATCAGCTAGTCATCAAGACTACACGGTACAACTTACTTCGTGTGATATACACAGCACAACGTACTCCTTGGACCCACATGGTCTGGAGTGCCTACCATAGGTCTTATCCCACATCACGGTCTGGGGTGCCTGCTATAGAACTTAGCCCACATCACGGTTCGGGGGTGCTTACCATAGGTCTTATTCACCATATACCATGTTGGTAACCAACTTATGTCTCAAAATATGCATGCGATATATCATCTCACTATGATACACAGTCTACAGGAGGCTACAATACGGTTTATGCATGTCATGATATCTAACATCTCGTGCGAGCAAAGCATCAGCACATTTTTTTGTAAAGTTTATAAAACCCTCGTACGAGCAACACTCCAATACGACTTTCATACATAGTAATTCAATATAAAATCACGTACAAGAAAGGCTCCAGTACGGCTTTGATGCATAATATCAGTAAAACCTAGTGCGAGTAGGGCTCCAGCACTAGCAATATGAGTCAAAACATCAAAATTCAGTGCGAGCGAGGATCTAACACTAATTGTACTCATACAAATATGATAGGTGGCTCCATTTTAAATAAAGTATTTCAAAAATATAACTTAGCACATAATTCGTGCTGTTGCATGCAATAACTAAAATCAATAGCCAACTTATCCTTATTTCACTCACATCAAAGCAATACATCATGATAAAACTTCAAAATAATGAAATTCATGCATTTTAGGATCCTTACTACCCTTTTCATAAATTTCTCTACCAGGGTTAAAATCGTCATTTTTCCTTATTTTCAGAATTTTTCTCAAAAATTATTATTTTATTTCTAGATAGCTTAGAGAATTTAACGCCCTATAAATCCCCTAAAAAATAAGTATAACTACCTCTAAGCACTTACAAAATCCCCTTACCTCGAACCACGTCGAGCGTAGTACAAGTTCCACCGCTGAAAGCTCGTCCAGTCCTATTTACTCATAATCTAGTCTCTGGAGCTGCATTTAACCATTTATCGAGTTAAATACAATATATTTACCCAAGTATCACTTTTACAAGGCTTAATTTAAAGCTTTGGGCCCGTTTACTCTTATTAGGCCCGATTGCACCTTGATAGGCCTTAATCCGTTTTAAGCTCATTTTCGTTTACTATTTATTCCATCAAGGCCTATTGGGATCATTAGGCCCATTAACATTTATTGGGCCTCGTTCTAGGGTTTTTGGTGTAAGACCCGTAATTTTTATGTAGATTGTTCCTTATGATGTTTATCTGTATGAACACTTTATTTCGTTAGTTAAATCATAAGAAGAGTATTTACTTAAATAAAAATGTAAGTAAAGTGATTTAATAATAATAAGCTACATAAAAGTCGAATAACGACTATAAGAGCCACAGGCTAAACTAAGTGGATCTGAATCATTCTGACCGAAAAAAAGAACTTAAAAAGAGAAAATATAGGGAGCTCATGAAGGAAAGTCGGTTTGATTTGGTCCCGAACATAGAGAACAAGAGTAAAAGCCAAAACGGGGCTAAATGAGTCCGAAATGGTCCGTTTAAGGTATTTTAGGCATATTCACCTACCGAAAATGGCCAAAACGTAAAGACAAGAGTATAAATCATAAGATACGTCACTTTCAAATTTTTGAGAAAAAGTCAAATGTGGTCAATGGTCAAGAAAAATCAAAGGTAGTTAAGAAAAGTGGACTTTGACCATAGTTGACTATCCATAGTTAAAAATTAACCTAAGTATGGAGAAAAAAATTGGGAAAAAATATTTTTGGTCAAAATACAAGATAATCATCCCCAAAAGTAGGGAAAATTTATTTAATCAAAATTCGAATTAAATTTAAAGGGTAAAAACATAATGGGCCATAATGGAAATTTTAAAGCCCATTAAGGTGTAACAAGTGTGGGCCGAATTTCTTAGGTTCATTAGGTCAAATTTTTGGATCGATTTGTGGGCCCAATATTTAGACAATTGAAGGCCCGATGTGTAGTAAAAATTTCAGCCTGAAATCCCATTAGGAAGGCCCAAATCAAGAGGCCCAAAAGCTAGGCCCAAAAGGTTAAAAGTTAAGCCCATTAGTAAAAAGTAACCAAAACCAAATTGGTAACTATCACCTAACTCAATTGAATTCAAACTTGCTTGCTGAAATTAAAGGCTTAATGAATAAGTAATTGACTTATAAAATCAGCCAACACAACTTCATCTTCTTCCTTAAGAATTCGACAAAGAGAGGAAACCATTAACAAACACATAGTCAAGCTTTCTCTCACTAGAACTCACTTGGAAAAAGGCATATTACCAAAGTGAGCAACTCGAAAAGCTTCAAAGTTTCGCCCAAGTGTGAAAGTGCAAGCTAGGTATAAATTCAATCTTCCAAATTGATATATGTTAATCTATGCATTATTCTAAACTGATTGGTATATGTTTTATGCATTTAAACACCTGAAATCACCATGAACATAGATTGGTCGAGAGTGGGTGATTGTAAATTAATGATTATCTAATTAATTTTAAGGCATGAATAAGATGGTATGCATGTGTTTATGATTATGGTATAGTTAGTTTTAATCAATTTGATCAATTGGTGGATGAATTAAGTTGGCAATCAAGGTGTTTGATAAAATGCCTAAATGAACTAAGTTAAGCTTATGACCATTTCCAACCAAGTGTTTGTGAAAATGCCTAAGTGAATGGCTAGTGAAATGGCTAATGTGGCGTGGTGCTCGGCATGGCTATGCATGGCTCTCGATCATGGCATGTGGTTGAGAGGTCTAATAGGTCAAGTCCAATTTGTTTCAGCCCAAAGAGGTGTAATGGGTCTCGGACAAGCCCAATAAGAGTTGGTGGACCCCACAAGCCCAATAGGCCCAACGAAAATGAATAGTAAAATAGAAATTGGCTTAAGGTAAAGTTAGGCCCATTAAGGTTTTTCAAGGCCCACTAAGTGAAATAGACTGTATTAAATATGAAATACAATAAGAATAGTAAAATTAACCTGATGAATGGTTATATACAGCTTCAGAGATTGTTGGAGGAGCTAATCAGACTGCTGGATCGAGCAGCGTTGAGAAAGTAAAATTTCTCGAGTGATTTCAGGTAAGGAACTTTTGCGAGTAATTAGAGATACTTACACGTATTTGCTTCTGCTTTTGTAGTCACTTAAAAACTTTGAGGGTTAGAGAAAATGAATAATAATTATAGCGACTCGATAGTGGCAAATTATGATTTTGCACCTGGTTAGGAAAAAAATCAATTTTTGGGAAAAGTTGTAAAATGCATGGAGACCACATTTTTTAGTGTTTTAACTACTGTTTAGAAGAAGAGTAGGTAGATGGGCTAATATTATCATGGTTGATGAGAAATAGCATAATTTATAGTGCTGATTTTTATGTTTTAAAAATCATCCCTTTTAAGGAGCCATCTATCGAATTATGTGAGAATAAATCGTGCTATAGCACAACTCGCACTTGATTTTATATGTTTTCCACATATATTAGTGTTGAAGTATGATTCGCACTAGATTTCCATGACATGCATGATAGAGTGTTGGAGCATTGCTCGTACTCAGTTTTATATGATCTATGCATGATAGAGCACTAGAGTAATCGCTCGTACTCGATTGGATGAGTTTTATGCATAACATAGTACTGGAGCTATTGCTCGTACTTGATTTGAAACATGAACTATGCATGACCTAGTGCTGGAGGTTTACTCGCACTAGTGTTCGATATTTTGAGATGCGTAAACAGTATTTGAGCGGGGTGTTGACTGTAAGTCACACTCAAGGGGCGCACTGTAGTTTTACTGTGATTTATAAAACATGTTTAAAAACATGACAATTTCCTTGTGTAGACTGAGTGTTACACTGTTGAGATGTTCGCATGTGGATTTAAAAATGTGGAATAATTAACCATTGAGATAGGGTCCACGGGTGTACGTTGTACCGTGTATATGTCACGGAGTACGCTGTACCGTGTGTTGTTGTGATGTGTATGAGGAGTTGAGGAGTTGATAGCTGGCGGTTGTGATGGACTGACCCCCCTCCCGTTGCAGTCGTGATTGCCCCGCACACCAAGTATTGTGTAGCCTGGGATTACCATTTTAGGATATGGCCATAGTCCAGGATATTATTACATTTAGCCACAGAGTCTCACATGATATATCACTTGATTTTATGATACGGATAGACCTAAGGGATAGGTAGAAATCCGATTGTTGTGTTGTGAATGATTTAAATGCCATATTTATTATGATTTGAATATAAATGGCATGATTTATCTAAAGGCATTGTGAAATTATAAAGATGCATTATTTTGCATGAAATGCCTACATTAGAGAACTCAGCATGATTTCTGTACATGGGATTTAATCTATACAAGTATAGATATATATATTTAAAAACATGCTTTTAACGTGAGTTAAGGAAATAGTATTTCTAAGGCATAGCATTATTTTGAGTAGATAGTGTAGATGTCTACTTGCTTACCTGATTTCCTTACTGAGAATATATCTGCTATCTCCTGGTCATGGACGTACACTCGGCCCTGGGAGACAGACTTTTTACCATTGTCTACGGTTGTAGCTCTCCACTGTGTAGCTTACCTCTATAGAGCCTGAGTCAGTCTCTCTGTTTGTCTAGGTGCCTCACTAGGTTCTTGAGATGTCATAAGTGGACACTCTCTCATCAGGTGTCCTGCTTCCCCGCATCTGTAGCAAGTAAATGTACCTGTGTTGTAAGGTCCAGTGTGAATATTGCCACATGTCTTGCACCATGGCACACTTATCTCAGGGCCTCTAATCATACCTGCGGCACCAACTGGAGTCTTGGGCTTACCAGCCCCTATCTGTGTTCCTTCTGCCCTCTATCTCTTGGGCTGACCCCTTCTCAACTCGTGTCGGGAAGTAGATGCTCTCTTCCCCTTATCTCTACCTGAACTCCTGAAACCATACTCTGCTTGAGTAACGTCTAAGCCCCTCTCTATCGTGCTCACCTTAGATCATCTCTGAAATCTACGATATTCTGACCCAATAGCCTATCTCTGATCCCGAATTTCAATCCTGCCAGAAATCTCTTTGTCTGACGGTCGGGATCTCTAACTGTCTCTGGATCATATCTCATCAGGGTTGTAATTTTGTTCTCATACTCATCTACTGTAGAACTTCCCTGTCTCAAGTCCAAAACTCTACTTGCATCTTCTTTCGAGCTGCAAGTGATACATATTGCTGTCGGAATGCGACTAAGAAAGCATTCCACGTGATCTCTGAGGGATCCTCTGCTAATACCGTCTGTGTGGATCTCCCTTAAAACTTAGCCTGCCCCTTCATCATATATCCCGCTAGGGTCATTCTCTCCCTATCAGTACACCCAAAAAACTGAAATATGGCCTCAATATCTATGATCCACTCCTCAGTCTTAACCGGGTCCTTAAGCCCTATGAACTCCGGACGATGCCTACCCAAGAAATCTCGCACCCTCTGAGTCTCTCTGTCATCCCTATGCTGGGGAATTGCTGGCTGAGGGCTGGGGCTATTAGAGGAACTGGTAGAGGAGGATTAGGTGTAGGAGTAGCTATCTCCATACCAAGTGTACGTACCCCAAACTACTAGATAAACATAGTGGTAAAGGCTGTAAGTCCATCCCTTATACCCTGTACTGTCTCCTCGAGCCTTCTTATTCTATCAGTAGGGCTCCGGGTTGAGGGGAGATGGTGGAGCGGGTTGAGATCGTCTCGGTGAATGGCCCTATCTACCACTCATGATCAGTGATCTACTATTTACACATAATCCATAAATTATGTCATACTTTGACATGTAAGCTTGCTTTATTATCAGACATACATAGACACATGGGGATGTAATACACTCTTATTACTAGACACGACAGTACTACACAACATTAAAGCTGTCACGCCCCAGAAGCGCGAAAAAATTAGGCTAATTTAAACTTTTTATTCATTAACTATGTTGTTTTCCTGTCCCACGTCTAGATTTAAAACCTTTTTCATTTTCAGGATCACATTACATCACATACATTCTGCGTAATTAAAACTTTGTATATATATATATATATATATAATCATTTACAACTATTACATCCCGACTATTATATACAATAGTGTCTATTCGGTATCACATGTCTTGAATACGAGTAATATTGTACCTCAAGGCTACGAAAGTATCCGATGAAAGGTCGGACTATCTTGTCAACGACCATAGTCTCATATGTGCAGTAGATTCGCTATAGATAATCTGGGAGATGGAGATGAGGGGGTGAGTTTTTCAGACTCAGTAAGAGATACATTTAAAATAGCTTTAAATACTCAAAACATGGTAAAACTCATGGTTTTACAAATCAGCATTCATATGCAGTGGAGTAGAGATGCTTACATTTCATAAAAGCAGTAAAAACATGCTTAAAAATCATCGGTTTACACCTATACATCGTTTTCGTAAAACGTATCATGCTGAAATCATAGTATATAGTGTAAACATACATAAAGCATCTTAAAAGCTCAAAATACGTGAATCATATCACACTGTCACTTTAAAAAGTGAAATCATGCTATCACAGGCACATTTCGTAAAACATACTCATGGCTACCTTTAAAATTTCATCATAGAAAATCTGTACTCAATAGCAAATCATAAAACATGTAGCATGGAATGTGCAAAAACATATATATATATATCATTCCATCAATTCATCGTGGAGCCATGCATAATCATATACTGGTCCCGAAGGACATCATACATCAGGTCACATAGGACGTTCATCATAGGTACATATGGCCATTATACAGGGGAGCCGTAGGACTGGATCAAGGTCGTACGCTGCCCTATCTCTCGTGCACCACTAAATAGGGACTATACGCACGAACTCACGTGCATCAACAAGTGTGGACTATACGCACATTTCTCATATCAAGTTAGAGCCTGCCCGTTCCCTGGCCGTCGGCTAGGTAGATCCTCGATCGTCTCCATATGCTACCCTATGTATGCGAGATCGACCCCAGATCCTCTGACTATTGTTATATCATGCCTTTTTACCCCACAAAAATCATTTTGGACCTCTTACCCATTTTATAAAAATCATTTTGGGCCTCATACCCGTGTACTGAAAAACATTACGGGACTCTAACCCGATTCTCAAAATCGTTACGGGACTCTAACCTGTTTCTCATAGAAAACATGGTTTTCATAAATCATTACTGGACTCTAGCCTGTGTAGACATGGAAAACATAGTTATCATAGTCATTTCTTGGGACTCATACCCGTATAATGAAACACAGTTCATAAAACATATCGGGACTTTAACCCTAATCTCACATGAAGACACTATGCTTTCATCTTAGAAGTGAAAAATTACTTTTATAAACATGTATGCTGTAAAAATGTATCTCATATATAGAAAATATGCTGAAAACTCGAGAAATGGTTTTGGCTTCGGTTTGAAGACAGTTGGAAATCCATTTCACAAAATCTCCTTCAATTCATATTCATAAATCGTAGGTAAGGATGGAGGGGCATTAACGCTACTCTAAATCATATCCCTTACCTCGAATCCCATCGAGTACGTAGCTAAATCTCTCTGTCGGAGGTTCATCCAGTCCGACCTGCTCCTAATCCAGTCTCGGAGCTGCATATAATTATTTATTAAGTCAATTTAACTCAATAAATATTTTTCTCATATTTACTACAGTCGATTTAGCTAATTGGGCCAATTTTTCTCTTATTGGACCCGATTGCACTTTAATCGGCCTTAATTTGTTTTAAGCTCGTTTCCACTTATTAATTCTTTCATCAAGGCCTATTGGGCTCACTAGGCCCATCAATACTTATTGGGCCTTTTTCTAGACTCTTTGAATAGCTCGTATATCATTTACGACAATTTAATTAAAAACCCCAATATAATCCACTAAATGCAAAATTTAATCCGTAACTCATAAAATAAATCTTTAATACGCGATAATTACATAAATTGTCGTAAATGAGCTTTATTTACCTAAGATTATGCGATGGTGCGTAAATCGGAGTTCAATCGGGCTCACGTACGCGATTTATCATCGAATTGCACAATTTTATATTTAATTTCGGGTAAATTTTCGATCAAATATAATTTAAATAAATTTCTCGAAAATCAAATCAATCAATTTTGACCGCTTACCGGCTTACCCGTAGCACGACTGCATCACCAAAATTTTTCCCCAATTTTCCTTTTCTTTTTTTCTTTTTTTTTCTCTTTTCTGGTTGAACCGGTTCCGTCCGGTTCAGCCCGGTTCAGACTGGTCGGTCTCTCAGTCTCTCTGCTTCGTTTCTTTTGCGTTTCTATCTTCTTCGCGTGTCTATTTCTTTCCTTCTCCAAATTTCGCAATTTATAACATTTTTCAGTTTTCAGTTTTTTTTAATTATATTTTATTTTATTTTAATCAAAAAATATAATAAAATACCCAAAATATCTATAAAAAATTATATTTTTATTCCTTAAATCAATTTAATGAATTTATCAGTCTTATTTTATTTTTTCGGTATAATTTTCTCAGTGTTTCCGAAATAGTGTCTCGAAACAAAATTCCGATTAATCGTACTAAATTCGTATCTTGATCAATTGGACTCGAAATTCAATAATTTCTTCTTTATCGATCAAGATTTCCTAAATCCATATTTTATAACGAAATTTTCTCGTTGAATTTATACCGAATTTCAGGTCTTTTAACCTTTTTACCCTTGAACGTGTTCGAGACCAAATCAAACTGACTTCCCTTCTTGGATCCACTATCTTTGCTCATTTTAAACTCGTATCTTTCGTCAAATAATTTAAATCCCTTTAATTTAAATTACTGCTCCTCATTTATCATGTTCCGTATTTTCATACCTCCACTACATCATTCACATTCATATGCTCAATTCATCCATCTTATGATTCTAAATGATGAATATAGTGGGAAAATTTTGGGTTTCACAATACACACTTCGTATGTTTTTGTATCTAAACATATAAACAGCACAGTGATGTAAACGATGTAAATTATGGGGGATGTATTTATATTAAATTTTATATGAGTTTACTTTTGATATAAGAGAAATTAGAGTCAGTAGATAGTATATTGGCATGTATGTATGATAATGAAATGAATGGTAAGGTATGTATGGATGAGGTGACTAATACCGAATCACAGTCCAACTGGTGGTAAAAAGAAAGGTAAGTAAAATGCGAAAAAAAATTTGTAATGGTTTTTGGTAAGTCACGGGCGGTCGTGACATTGGGATAGCTCATACAATTATTTACGACAATTGATTTCTAATTCCAAAACATAATTCATTTTATACGAAGTTAATCTGTAACTTATGCGATGAATTTCTAATGCGCATAGCTATACAAATTCTCGTATATGAGATCTACTTACCCAAGATTTTATGATGGTACGTAAATCGAGGTTGACTCGAGCTCTTATTTGTTGCTAATCGTCGAACTACACATTTATATATTTATCGGGTCAATGTTGATCAAATATAATTTTAATTAAATATTCCAAAAATTAAATCGGTCAATTTTGACCGCTTATCGGATTACCCGTATCTCAATTGGATCACCGAATTTTTTTCTTTTCTTTTCTTTTTTTTTTCTTTTTCTTCTCTTTTTCCTTTCTTTCTTGGCTGAACCGGTCTGTTCCGGTTTAGCACATTTCCCTTTTCACTAAACCGGCCGTACAGGTCAGTCCTCACTTCGCTGTTCACGACATTTTCGACCATTTCTCGGCTCCCCTCTGCCACCGTTCGACTCTTCTTTAGCTGGGGAATGTTCGACTGGCCTTGGATCGGACCGATCGGCTCTAATGCTGTCAGATTTCTCCCTTCTCTCCTCGGTAATCTCCCTCGCCGATCTCCTCTTTTCGGCATCGTTAGCGGTCGTATTGGTGCATGGTGGCTCTCACGTGATCGGGCTTCCTTCGTTGGCCCTCGCCTGCCCTTCTCTCCGGTCGGTGGCTCGTCGGTCCAGGGAGACCTTTCCCTTGGTTTCGTCTTCCTTTCCTTTTCTTTTTCGCGGTTTAGCGATTTATGATCTTTTTTATATATATAATACATTATATTATTACTTTAATAAAATAAAATACATTATGTTTACACAATTATCATCTACACCAATATATTTATATATTTAATTAATTAAATATATATTTATCTTATTTTATTATTTTTTCAGAGTATTATTCTCACATTTTCGAGATAATTTCCCGGGGTGAAAATTTCAGGTTATCGTAATAATTTTGTATCTTGATCAATTGGACTCGAAATTCAATAATTTCTTCTTTATTGATCAAGATTTCATAAATCCATTTTTAAAATGACAAACTCTTACCGAATTTCGGGTCTTTTGACTTACTTACCCATTTTCGTATTTTACGTACATGTCTAACTACTTCATTCACATTTATATGATCAAAATCACCCGTCTTATGATTCCATTATCATATAATAATGTCATACATACATGGGTTCTCACAAATCTCCCCCTCTAAAGAAATTTGGTCCTCCAAATTAGAACCAAATCAGTCTGAGAACAACTTCAGGTACTTCTCCCATATCATACTCTTCAACTCCTATGTAACTTCCTCTGGAGTGTGATACTGCCAAAGAACTTTTACGAGAGAGATCGTCTTAGACAGCAATACCTTCTCCTTCCTATCCAATATCTGAATCGATCTCTTGACATATGACATGCTCTAACTGAGCTCCAACGGCTCATATCTAATAACATGTGTCGGATCCCGATGGCACTTCCGAAGCATAGAGACGTGGAAGACGTTACGAACACC
Source organism: Firmiana major (assembly GCA_033439115.1). NCBI lineage: Eukaryota > Viridiplantae > Streptophyta > Magnoliopsida > Malvales > Malvaceae > Firmiana > Firmiana major. The sequence goes on from CM065909.1 coordinate 40,778,982, forward strand.
TGCTAACTCTGGCGACAATGCTAACCTATAAGCCTTATATCCCACTCGCTCTAGAATCTCAAAGAGTCCAATGTAACAAGGAACCAGCTTACCTTTCTTCCTGAACCTCGTAATACCCTTGGAAGGAGAAACCTTCAAAAATACTGACTCACTTACAATAAACTCTAGTGGTCTCCGTCTCCTATCAGCATAACTCTTCTACAGGCTCTGAGCTGTTCGTAACCTCTCACATACCACTCGAACATCCTCAGATGTCTGTCTCACTAAATCAGGAGCAAAGATCTGTCTACCACCAACCTCCTCTCATCCAATAGGGGAATGGTATCTACGACCATACAATGCCTCATATGGTGCCATCCCGATACTCGTATGATAGTTGTTATTATAGGCGAACTCGGTTAGTGGTAAATGATCATCCCAAGAGCCTCTAAAATCCAGCACACAAACTCTCAACATATCCTCCAAAGTCTGTATAGTCCTCTTTGACTGACCATCTGTATGAGGATGGAAAGCAGTGCTAAAACTAAACTGGGTCCCCATTGCTTCTTGAAAATGTTCTCAAAAGTGGAAAGTGAAGCGGGCATCCTGATCAGAAACAATGCTCATTGGAACACCATGTAACCGAACTATCTCTCGAACATACAAGTTCGCCAACTGACTTAGAGTATCAGTAGCTCTCAGAGCTAAGAAGTGGGCTAACTTCGTCAACCTATCCATAATCACCCAGATGGCATTATGACCTCTGCGGATCCTCGATAAACCCATCATAAAATCCATGGTGACGTTCTCCCACTTCCAAGTCAGTATAGGTAGAGGTTGCAATACCTTGCAGGCTTATGATGCTCTACCTTCACCTGCTAACAAACGAGACATCTAGCTACATACTCAGCAATGTCTCTCTTCATCCCAAATCACCAATAAGCCTTCTGAAGGTTCTGATACATCTTGGAACTCCCCGGATGTATTGTATACCTTGATGAGTGAGCCTCTGATAAAATCAATCTCCTGATCTCTGGATCCTTAAGAACACATAATCTGCCCCTAAACCTCAGTAATCGATCTGTACTTAGCTCAAAATTAGTACCCGCACTTGATACACTCCCGATCACTCTACTGAGCCTGTTGAATACGACTAATCAACTCTGGCTCTAATCTCAAACTAGCCACAACATCAAATCCATCTATATCAGGGTGAGGCTACATCCAAACTGAGGTTCGCGAACTACTCCAACAACTCATGTTCTTGAACCATCATATAAGACACCAACCCGAGGTTCTTCCTGCTCAAGGCATCGGCAACTACATTCACCTTACCCGGATGGTACAAGATTTCATAATCGTAATCCTTCAGGAGCTCGAGCTATCTTCTCTATCTCATATTCAGCTCCTTCTGCAAGAACAAATACTTAAGGCTCTTGTGGTTCGTAAATACCTGAAACTTCTCACCATAGAGATAGTGACATCATATCTTCAACGCAAACACTACGGTCGCCAACTCTAAATTGTGAGTCAGATTGTTCCTCTCATGATCCTTCAACTGTCTGGATCCATAGGCAGCTACCCTACCATCCTGTATAAGTATATAGCCCAGTCCCTAATGTGATGCATCTGTATACACTGAGAAACCTCCTGAGCTGGTAGGAATGGTAAGAATTGGAGTAGTGGTCAACCAACACTTAAGCTCTTGAAAACTCCTCTCACATGTCTTGTCCCACACAAACTCAACATCCTTCCGCGTGAGACATGTCAACGGAGTAGGTGGTTTGGAGAAACCCTCTACAAATCTTCGATAATAACTTGCCAATCCTAGAAAACTTTTGGTCTCAGTGACTATCCTGGACTGTTCCCACTTAATAACTACCTTAATCTTGGATGGGTCTACTGATACCCCATCCCTTAATACAACATGGCCCAGAAATGAAATCTGCTCCAACCAGAAGTTACACTTACTGAGTTTGGCATATCACTCCTCTCGGAGGGTCTGTAGAACTATCTGCAAGTGCTGTTCATGATCTTCCCTAGACTTGGAATAAACCAATATATAATCGATAAACATAATCACAACTGGTCTAGGTATGGCTTAAACACATCATTCATCCAAGCCATAAATGTTGCGGGGGCATTCATCAATCCAAATGGCATAACCAAGAACTTATAGTGGCCATAACAGGTATGAAATGCTATCTTGGGTACATCTTCACTCCGTATCCTCAACTGATGGTACCCAGATCGCAGATCTATCTTAGAAAAGACCTGTGCTCCCCGAAGCAAATCAAATAGATCGTCAATGCATGGAAGGGGATACTTGTTCTTGATGGTAGCCTTATTCAACAACCGGTAATCTATGCATAGTTGGAGGCTCCCATCCTTCTTCATCACAAACAAAACTGGAGCTCCCCAAGGTGAGATGCTCAGTCTAATAAACCCCTTCTCTAGCAACTTCTACAACTGGTTCTTCAACTCCTCTAACTCAATCGGAGCCATCCTATATGATGGTTGAGATATCGGTTTAGTACCAAGTACCAACTCTATACAAAACTCGATCTCTCGGTCTGGTGGTAATCCTAGTAGACCATCCGAAAAAACATTAGGAAACTCCACAACCACTAGAATATCTCTCAATTCTAGACGGACCTTATCTGTGTCAACCACGTATGCGATGAACCCTTCATATTATTATTTCCACTATTAGTAACATAACTCATCATTATAATTTATTTATCTAAAAAAATGCAATGAATTATAATTATACTTTTCCATTAACAATAATCATATTCCTTTATTTTTTTCAACAAAACTTACAGTAAGACTATCTATCCCTGAAAACATTACTGTCTTAGCATAACAATCTAAAACAGCACGATTCGCAGCCAACCAATCCATTCCTAAAATTATATCGAAATCACTCATATTCAATAGAATAAGATTGGATGCCATATCTTTCCTCCTATCTTTAGTCTATAATCCCTATATACATACTCAGTCAACCTGTCGTTCATGGGCGTGGAAATCAATAACATTCTATCTAATGATGTGGGCTTAACATATTTCGACAACTTACATGCAAATGAAGGCGATATGAAGGAATGCATGGCACCAGGATCAAATAGTACAAATGCTTTAAAATAAAAAAATTAGGATGATACCTTTAATCACATTCGCTGATGCGTATGCGGTATCCTAGTCTAGTGCATGTACTCGCCCTCTACTAACCAATTGCTTCCTTTTCTCTGCGACTGTGGCTCTCCTCTTCAGAGCAGAAGTCTCAACAGGAGCTCTCTCGACAACTTGCCCTTATGTGGGGCAGTCTTAGTCATCTTGGGGTAATTTCGTATGATATGCCTTGGCTTCCCATAACGAAAGCACACTACCATAGACATTGGACAAGGCCTATTACCATGATATCTACCACATCTCTTACACTGCTCGGTAGTCGGCTGTCCCTCCAATAATTATACCCCTCGGTGGTACTAAAGCCAAATATACAGGAGGCGTAACCGTCCTCTCTTGTACCTCATCAATCCGAGGTCTCTTATCAAACAGTCCTCGACCTCCTCTTCTTACCACTCTATCAACTCTGAATTTCTTTCGGTCTCTGTCTCTACCTCTGCTAATCTTCCCAAACTCAGAGGCATTCCACTCAATATCCAACTCACATAACTGCTCCCTACGCACAGCCTCCTTATATGTCGGGATATCTAACGGAACCAATCTAGATCTGATGACTGGTCTCAATCCATCAATGAACTTCCTAACCTTCCTCGTATCACTGCTCATCGTATCCGGGTCGTACCTCTTCAGGGATATAAACCTCGTCTCATACTCGTCTACAGATCGGTTCCTTTAAGCCAACCCCATAAACTCCATCTGTAACTTCCTCTGAGTAGTGTCCGAAACATACTGCCTTCAGAAAGCCCCCAAAAATACCTCCCAACTGATCTCAGTGTGTCGGGCTCTCAAAACCAATTTGGTGGACTTCCACCAATGCTCTGTCGCTCCCTTCAGCATAAACGCGGTAAAAGCTAGTCGTACACTCGAAAAACTCACACAACTTCTCGATCTCACTCACCCAGTCCTCAGCAACTACTGGGTCCTTCACCCCACTGAATGACGGTGGTCTAAACTTCTGAAACTGCCGTAATCTGTCCAAATCACAACCATAACCCCGAACTCTACTACCCTGTTATGGAGCAACAGGTGATGTTGTATCCCGAACTTGTGGGGGTGTAGGTGTATCTGCAGCCTGAGGCATCTATGCTGACTGTGTAGGCATATCAGAAGCAACTGCCTATCCAGCATTAATAGCCTAGGTAGCTGGGTCCTGTTTCTCCCTATCTTCCTGCATAAACTGAGTGACTAGCTCCATAATAGTCTTCATACTCCGCTCTAACCTAGCGAAACGTGCCTCAATATCCTCTGGCCTATCAATAGACTCCTATGGGATCTGACCAGTTTGTGGCTCTGCAAGGGTCTTAGGCCTCCCTCTACAGCCCCTAGCACGTGCACTTGCCCCTCTACCACTGCGTGTGACAGGCATAATGCCTAAATTCCTGCATCCATAACTATACATTAGTCTAACCCATCTGATATACACATCTATATCTAAACAACGCACAACAATATGGGGATGTAAATTCTTTTTTTATTAACTCTGACTCATATCAGGTCAACTCAGCTCTGATACTACCTCGGTGGCAACCCTTTTTCTTCCAAAATTACTACAAATTTTTCGTTTTATACATTAACTTTCCTCGTCGTGAACAATTTTAACACCAACTAGTTGAGCTATGACTCGGAGTTAGTTACATCTTACCATAAACCATATCATTTAACATTTATATAAAATAATTGTAAACACTTAATCTACTTACACTGTAACTTTCTTATTTCGTACGTGTCTACAAATATTAACATCCCCCAAATTTACATTCCAAAAGTATTTCTATGCTATACTTGTTTAGATACAAAACAATATTAATATGTATACCTCTCAGCGATGGGCAGCAGTGGACACTGGGAGTGCAAGTCTCTAGTCGCTCTCTACCGCTATGGATGCTCTGTAGAGATGGAAAGTGAAAGGGTGAGCACAACTTGCTTAGGAAGGAAATAATGTAAGCAGGTAGACAGCTACACTATCTACGTGTTTATAATGCCATGATTTAAAAATCATTTACGTCCGGAGCATGAGGTAAAATAAAACCATGCCACATGAATATGTATAGAATATATGAAAACTCATAAAATCAGGCATGATAACACATGGAAAAATCATCATGTAAAGCATCTCATGCTCATCATATCAAAACTCATCAATTTCATCACAAATCAACTGAATCAAGGCTAAACCCACCCTTCGGGAATACCCTGATGTATAAACCACATTTCTTTTAAATCATAAATAAGGGTGTAACCCCTCATTCGGCTCTATCTAGATCTATCAATATAGTATGATATCATGTGAGGCATGTAGGTTCCATTATGGAAACAAATTGGGAACTATGGCCATAAATAAATCCCTATGATCCCAGGCCATGCGGATCCCGACGTGCGGGGTATCACAACTGCAACGGGAGGTGAAGTCAAACCTGCCCGTGCAAATAACTCAACCAGCTAGTCATTAAGATTACACGGTACAATGTATTTCGTGTGATATAAATGGTACAACGTAATCCATGGACCCATATGGTCTGAGGTGTCTGTCATAGGTCTTATCCTACGTCACGGTCTAGGGTGTCTACCATAGGACTTAGCCCACATCACGGTTCGAAGGTGCTTGCCATAGGTCTTATCCACCCTATACCATGCCGGTAACCGACTCATGTCTCAAAATACACATGCGATATATCATCTCACTATGACACACAGTCTACAAGAGACTACAACACAGTTTATGCATGTCATGATATCTAACATCTCGTGCGAGCAAAGCATCAGCACGATTTTCTGTAAAGCTTATAAAACCCTCATACGAGCAATGCTCCAATACGGCTTTCATGCATAGTAATTCAATATAAAATCATGTACAAGCAAGGCTCCAGTATGACTTTCATGCATAATATCATAAAACCTAGTGCGAGCAGGTCTCCAGCACTAGCAATATGAGTTAAAACATTAAAATTCAGTGGGACAGAGGCTCTAGCACTAATTGTACTTATACAAATATGAAGGGTGGCTCCATTTTAAATAAAGTATTTCAAAAATATAACTTAACACATAATTCATGTTCTTTCATGTAATAACTAAAATCAATAGCTAACCTATCGTTATTTCACTCACATCAAAGCAATACATCATGATAAAACTTCAAATCATGAAATTCATGCATTTTAGGACCCTTACTACCTGTGAGACCCCATGTATGTACGACTCTATGATATGTTAATGGAATTATAAGACAAATGATTTTTGGATCATATAAATGTGAATGAAGTAGTTAGACATGCAAGCAAAATGCAGGAAAAGGGTAACTAGGTCAAAAGACCCAAAATTCGATATCAATTCGGTAAGAAATTGTCATTTTAAACATGAATTTAGGAAATCTTGATCAATAAAGAAGAAATCATTGAATTTCAAGTCCAATTGATCAAGATACGAATTTATTACAATAAGCCCAAATTTTCACCCGGGGAAGTTATCTCGAAAAATGTAGGAATAATACTCCGAAAAAATAATAAAATAAGATAAATATATATTTAATTAATTAAATATATAAATATATTGGTGTAGAAGAAAATTGTTTAGAAATAATATATTTTATTCTATTAAAATAATAATATAATGTATAATATATATATATATATATAAAGTAAAGGAATGAAAAAAAAAAGAAACTGAATCGCGAAATCGTAAAAGGAGAAAGGAAGACGAAGCTGAGGGAGACCCCTGCTCCGACGAGCCACCGATGAGAGAGAAGGGCAGGCGAGGGTCGGCAAAGGAAGCTCGACCACGTAAGAACCAGCAGGCGCCAGCATGTGTGCCAAAGACGTCGGAATCAGTAGATCGATGAGGGAGATTGTCAAGGAGAGAATGGAGAAATTCGGTAGCTGCAGTGCCGATCAGTCCGATCCAAGGCTAGTCAAACGTTCCCCTGCCAAAGACAAGTCAAACGGTGGTAGAGGGGAGCCAAGAATCGATCGAAAATGTCGTGAACAGCAAAGTAAGGACTGAACAGGTACGGTCAGTTCAGTGAAGAGGGAACTGTGCTAAACCGGACCAGACCGGTTCAGCCAAGAAAGAAAGAAAAAAAAAGAAAAAAAGGAAAAAAAGAAAAGAAGAAAAATTCGGTGATCCAATTGAGATACGGGTAAGTCGGTAAGCAGTCAAAATTGATCGATTTAATTATTGAAATATTTGATTGAAATTATATTTGATCAAAATTGACCCAGTAAATATATAAATGTGTAGCTCAACGATTGGCAACAAACGAGAGCTTGAGTCAGCCTCGATTTACGTACCATCATAAAATCTCGAGTAAGTAAATCTCATTTACGACAAATTGTATAGTTATGCACGTTAGAAATTCATCGCATAAGTTACGGATTAACTCCGTATAAAATGAATTATGTTTCGAATTGAAAATTAATTGTCATAAATAATTGTGTGAGCTATCCAAAAGAACCTAAAACGAGGCATAATAAATATTGATGGGCCCAATGAGCCCAATAGGCCTTGATGAAGTAAATAGTAAGTGAAAATGGGCTTAAAATGGATTAAGACCCATTAAGGTACAATCAGGCCCAATAAGAGTAAACGGGCACCAATGCTTTAAATTAAGCCCTGTAAACGTGAAAACATGGGTAAATATATTGTATTTAACCCAATAAATGGTTAAATACAGCTCCGAAGACTGGATTAGAAGTAGATAGGACTAGACAAGCTTCAAACGGTGGAACTTGTAATACACTCGACGTGATTCAAGGTAAGAGGGTTTTGTAAGTGCCTAGAGGTAACTATATGAATTTTGAGAGGAACTTTAGGGCGCAAGTTTCTCTAGCTATCTAATAATGCATTTAAGAATTTGAGAAAATTTTTGAAAATAAGGAAAAATGATGATTTTACCCCTGTTAGAGAAAATTATGAAAATGGTAGTAATGATCCTAAAATGCATGAATCTCATGATTTTGATGTTTGTATCATGATTTAATACTTAGATATGAATGAAATGAGGATAGGTTGGCTATTGTTTTCAGTTGTTACATGAAACAATACGTATTATGTACTAAGTTTTAATTTTGAAAAATACTTTATTTAAATTGGAGCCACCTATCATATTTGTGTGAGTATAAAGTGCTAAAGCCTAGCTCTCACTAGATTTCAATGTTTTAATTCATGCTGATAGTGCTAGAGCCTTGCTCGCACTAAGTTTTACTGATTTTGTACATGAAATCTGTACTAGAGTCTTGCTCGTACGTGATTTTATATTGATTTACTGTGCATGAAAGCCGTACTGGAACATTGCTCGAACAAGGATTTGACATGTTTTACAGAAAATCATGATGTAGCCTCCTATAGATTGTGTGTCATAGTGAGATGATATATCGCACGCGTATTTTGAGACATGAGATGGTTACCGGCATGGTATAGGGTGGCTAAGACCTATGGCAGACACCCTCGAACCATGATGTGGGCTAAGTCCTATGGCAGGCAACCCTGACAATGATGTGGGCTAAGACCTATGGCAGGCACCCTTAGACCATATGGGTCTACGGAGTATGTTGTACCGTGTATGTCACATGGAGTACGCTGTACCATGTAGTCTTGATGACTAGTTAGTTGAGTTATTGCATGAGTAGGGATGACCTCACCTCTCATTGCAGTTATGATGGCTCGCACGTTGGGATCCGCGTAGCTTGGGATCATAGGGATTTATATATGGCCATTGTTCCCAATTTGTCTCCGTAATGTAACCTACATGCCTCACATGATATCATGTTTTATTGATAGACTTGGGTTGACTCGAATGAGGGGTAACACCCGTGATTTGTTTTAAAAGAAATGTGTTTTTATGCATAGGGTATTCCTAAAAGGCGAGATTAGCTTTGATTTGTGATGAAATTGATGAGCTTTAATTTAAATCAATTATGATGAAATCTATGATTTGAGATGAAACTGATGAGTTTTATTATGATGGGCATGAGATGTTTTACATGATGATTTTCCACGTGTTATCATGCCTGATTTTATGAATTTTCATATATTCTATACATATTCATGTGGCATGGTTTTATTTTACCTCATGCTCTGAATGTAAATGATTTTTATCATGACATTATAAGCATGTAGATAGTGTAGCTATCTACCTGCTTACATTATTTCCTTACTGAGCGTGTGGTTGCTTACCCTTTCACTTTCCATCTCCCCAGAGCATCCATAGTGGTTGAGAGCGAGCAGAGACTTACACTCCCAGTGTCCGTTGCTGCCCTTCGCTGAGAGGTATACACATTACTATCATTTTGTATCTAAACAAGTACAACACAGTAATACTTTGGAATGTAAATTAATGGGGGATGTTAATGGTTGTAAACACATACAATTAACAAAGTTACAATGAAAGTAATTTAAGTGTTTACAATTATTTTATATAAATGTTAAATGATATGGTATGTGGTTAGAGGTAACTAACTCCGGGTCATAGCTCAACTAATTGGTGTTAAATTGTTCACGACGGGGAAAGTTAAGGTATAAAGCAAAAAAATTGTAGTGATTTTTGGTAGAAAGGGGGTCGTAACACTACCCTTTTCATAAATTTCTTTACCAAGGTTAAAATCGTCATTTTTCCTTATTTTAGAAATTTTTCTCAAAAATTATTATTTTATTTCTAGATAGCTTAGAGAATTTAACGCCCCATAAATCCCCTCGAAAATACGTATAGCCACCTCTAAGCACTTACAAAATCTCCTTACCTCGAATCATGTCGAGCACAGTACAAGTTCCACCGCTAGAAGCTCGTACAGTCCTATTTGCTCCTAATCCAGTCTCTAGAGCTGCATTTAACCATTTATCGAGTTAAATACAATAAATTTACCCATGTTTCACTTTTACAGGGCTTAATTTAAAGCATTGGGCCCGTTTACTCTTATTAGGCTCGATTGCACCTTAATGGGCCTTAATCCGTTTTAAGCCCATTTTCACTTACTATTTATTTCATTAAGGCCTATTAGGCTCATTGGGCCCATCAACATTTATTGGGCCTCGTTCTAGGTTCTTTGGATAGCTCATACAATTATTTACGACAATTGATTTCCAATTCCAAAACATAATTCATTTATTACGGAGTTAATCCGTAACTTATGCGATGAATTTCTAACGCGCATAACTATACAAATCATTGTAAATGAGATTTACTTACCCAAAATTCTATGATGGTACTCAAATCGAGGCTGACTCGAGCTCTCGTTTGTTGCCAATCATCGAGCTACACAATTATACATTTACTGGGTCAATTTCGATAAAATATAATTTCAATTAAATATTCTGAAAATTAAATCGGTCAATTTTGACTGCTTTCTGGCTTACCCGTATCTCAATTGGATCACCGAATTTTTTCTTTTTTCTTTTTTTTCTTTTTCTTCTCTTTTTCCTTTCTTTCTTGGCTGAACCGGTCCGGTATGGTTCAACATAGTTCCCTTTTCATTGAACCGGCCGTACTGGTCAATCTCCACTTCACCGTTCACGGAGTTTTCGGCCATTTCTCGGCTCCCCTCTGCCACCGTTCGACTCATCTTTGGCTGGGGAACGTTCGGCTGGCCTTGGATCGGACCAATTGGCGCTGGTGCTACCGAATTTCTCCCTTCTCTCCTCGACAATCTCCCTCGTCGATCTCCTCTTTTCGGTGTCGTCAGCGCTCGTACTAGCGCCTGGTGGCTCTCACGTGATCGGGCTTCCTTCATCGGCCCTCGCCTACCCTTCTCTTCGATCGGTGCAGGGAAATCGTTTCCCTCGGTTTCGTCTTCCTTTCCTTTTCTTTTTAACGATTTCACGATTTCTAATCTTTTATATATATATATATATATATATATATATATATATATAACACATTATATTATTATTTTAATAAAATAAAATACATTATTTTTACATAATTATCTTCTACACCAATATATTTATATATTTAATTAATTAAATATATATTTATCGTATTTTATTATTTTTTTCGAAGTATTATTCCCACATTTTCGAGATAATTTCCCAATGTGAAAATTTCGGGTTATCGTAATAATTTCGTATCTTAATCAATTGGACTCAGAATTCAATGATTTCTTTATTATTGATCAAGATTTTCTAATTCCATGTTTAAAATGACAATTTCTTATCGAATTTTGGGTCTTTTGACCTATTTACCCTTTTTTGCATTTTATGTACATGTCGAACTACTTTAGTCACATTTATATGATCAAAATCATCCGTCTTATGATTCCATTAACATGTAATAATGTCATCCATACATGGGGTCTCATAAGTGGCACTCACATGCGGGTACGAGATACTATGAAACAGGCACACATATAGTGAAAACAGGCACCACAAATGCGAAGATGAGCACAACATGGGCGAAATGAAACAGGCACTACAAGTGGTGGAGCCGGGCACCACGAGTAGTAGGCATGGCATGCATACAACATACATTATCGAGGTAGCCTCTAGTCTATAAAATTTACTTTCTTACTTATTTTCATACTTATTCAAAATCACATGGGAGACTTAATATCATTAAATCATATAACTTCAACTATACAATATTAATTTTTTTCAAAGGCTTATTCATCATATGTAAAAGTGTTTGGCTTCGGGGTTAAATCGGGTGTCAATTCCTTCGAAAATTTAAATTAAGAGGATTCAAATTTTCCATGTAAATTTTTCAAACTCACATCAAACTATTTAAATATATAAATAGGCAAGGAAGTCATTACTACTTTAAATTTGCTCCCTTACCTAAACGGGGCTAGGGCAGCACTAAATCATCGGATATCAGGTTTACCTTGTTTTGCGTGCTAATACCTCGAGCTGTCCAAAACAGTTTCAAAACCATCAAATGATGCTCAAAACCATCTTAACATACTTAAACATGCCTAAACTTACATAAATCCTACTCGACTTGGCCATTTTAAGCTATTTTCGATAATTTCTTTTCTCCTAACTTCAAACTTATAAACTTAATAACCTAAACACTTATTCAAGTCCCTAGTTATCATATGACAACTTATCAAATTTGTCAATTCACACACTTTTCAAATTTTCACTAAACAGAGTTATAAACCAGACTTTTCAATATTAATTTAACATTCTACAACATTCAATTCAACCAAATTTCATCTCTACCATGTCAAACAAGGGCTGGCCGAACCTACACATGCCACTAGAAATTATTTCTTCAATTTCTACTTAAGCAAAAATCATCCAAAATCATCAAATAACAACTTATATCATCACCATAATCTTTCATCAACTTTTCACCTTGTTGGACCAGCTTTGACCACTTCTTCTTGCTCCAACAATGATTCTGAACTGTAGATAAACATGCATACAACTTAGAATCATAAAAAACAAGCTTAAAAACCAATCAAGAAACTTAAAATTCAAAGTTTCTCTTACCACAAAAACAGGGTAGATTCTGCCCCTGTTCTTCTCTCTAGTTTTTCACCTAGAAAATGAGCTTATTTAAGGCTGGATTTTTTATAAGTTGTAAAGGACTTAGGAAGGAAGATTTTATCTCTCTTGGTAAAAATCTAAAAGTGGTTGGAAGGTGGTCGAAACATTTGCACAAGCCAAGTTAGGGAAGGACGCCTACGACAAAAAGAGGAAGGTATAAGTTGCCGAGTTTAAGTCGGTTCGGGGTGTATTTTAACTTTCCAGAAAGACCATGAAGTGATCTTTAATTCTGAAAAAATCTCGATCAAAGGCCTTTTGGAAGGTCTTCAAATTTGGCATTTTTGTTAGGCCAACAGATTGCTGGACTTGGCATGCTAACAACTCTGTTTTTGTAAAATCCATAAAAAATTATTTCCAAGCCCAATTTCTTCCAAATTTTGACTTCTTCTGTTATAATAAGTCCCTATTATGTCTCATAAAAAATTTGGGCCCACTTGTTTAAGAAAAGTTTCCCATTTGAGCCCATTTTGTCAAATTTAGTTATTATCGATTTAAATTTCTTAAGGTTTTCGGTTTACTTTAAAATTTAATCCGACTACTAAGACCTCAATATTTCCACTAAATTTTCATTCCCTAAGTCGATTATACCTTGCACTAATTTCCTATGGCCTCGAAATAATTTTTTTGAATTTATGAAATTTATTCCGAATTTATTTCACTTACTAGGCCAAATTTCTAGGTTTAGTGTTATCTTGAGTTTTTACTAACTTTTGCGCTTCCAATACCTTAGTTTCACCTTCTAACCACCAAAGTATACTTATACATGAAATATTTAAGAAATTATTAAATTTAAAACCTTACCTCGATTTTTATGCCCCGAGTTTTGTGCCACTAACCTAAGTGTTTCGGTTATTCCAGGCCTGCATAATATTATTCTGAGTACCTTAATTGCTTTCTGGTTTCCAAATAAGTAATAAAGCAAAAATTTTGGGTTTCACAGAAGCCAATTGAGACTTGGCTATGATTGACATTGTTTAGTTTATTCATGTTTGAACTATTATTATTTATTGAAATATTTAATAATATTAAGGTATTTCTTTATCCATAAGTTCTTTGAATAATAATGATTATTTGTAAACACCAAGAATTTTCATATACTTAGTCTTATCAAGGAATAACGATTGAATTATAGAGATTAAAATGTGTTTCCTTACTAAATGATTTTAATTAAAATTATAGCTAGACTAAGGTACAAATAATTCTCCATGTTAGGGCAGTACAAGTACTGAGTTTAATTTAATTCTAATACTTTGAGGAATTTAACAAGTGAATATCTACATTCATGTATACACATATCTATATATGCACGTATACATACACTATTAAATATATATATATATATATATATATAAAAGATGGTTCAATCCTCTTTCCCAAAGTTAGAAATATAAGTACATCATATCAGTATATGTGCATGTTGGTATAAAAATACATGAAAATTTATACATCCCACAGACAGTCACCTTAAAGGATAAAATATATGTGCATATATAATTACATGGGAAACAAAACTAAGGAAACTGTGTCGTCAGATAAGAAGGGAGGCATGGCGAGAAACTAATATGTGATTAGATGTTGGTAGGAGCAAAGTTGTAAGGGAGGATATGTATATATAAATATATATATAAGTATATTACGGATGATGACCTCGGGAATATCTTACATGGACACAAATATGTACATAAATAATAAGAAGAATAGATAGCAGTAGTTGGGGAAAAGGAAATGAGAGCTGGAATTAACAGTAAGAAAAGACAGAAAATTTACACAAGATTGACACGATTAAGGAAGTCAGAATCGAAAATGAAATGAAATAAAGAAGATGTGCGTGGCCTGGAAATTAGGATGGAAACTGAAGAGGGTAGCGTGTGGCAGAGGTCAAAAACGAGAGAGGGAGAATGACCTGGAGAAAAAACCCGTAGCAGGAAAATCGAGACAGGGGAGATTGAAGAGAGGCAGCACTGAGGGCTACAAAACTGGAGCAAGTTGAGGGAGAAAGGAAATTAAAGCTGAAGTGAGGTTGAAACTGAGAAGCAGAGCAATCGAAGAAGAAAACGAAAGCAGGAAACAACAGCTGGAACCGAGAACCATAGGCTGAGGAAAAGAAAAAAATAGGACAGACCCGGGGTAAAGGAAGAAACAGAACCGAGGAAGAGAGCTGAATAAGGAAGAAGAAGAGCAATTGGGGCAGTGAAGGCTGGAACCGAGAGCTGAAGAATGGAGAAAACTAAGAGGGAAGAAAGGAGAAAAGAAAAAAAAAATTTCCCCCAACATTCAAGGGTCAAGGGTCGTTACAGTTAAAGTGGTATCAGAGCGAAGGTTGTCTAGTACTGTCAATGTCGAAAAAAAGGATTAAATTACATCCCAATGTCTATGCTTGTCTGGTTGAAGGTAATGTATACCTAATAACTTTAAGGTTTGATCTTTGGAATTACACGCAGGTATTAGATCATTGCACGAGGAGTGGAAGACGCGGACGTCCTCGGAGGCAGGTTTAGCCACCTCCACCGGAGCCAGAGAGTCCTAGTACTCGTATGGTTCAGTTCGAGTAGCGGTTGGAGCAGCACCTTGAGCGAGGCTTGGAGTCGATAGTTGCCATGGTTGCCCAACACATAGGGGCAAATGTATCTAATTCAGTCGGCATGGCACCAGTTCCTACTCCGATGCCGACTCCTCCACAAGCATCACCACCTCCTCCTCCACTAGTTCCTCCAATACTTATGGCACCTCAGCCTCCTGTACAGGCCCAGAGGGAGGAGAGAGATGTCGGTAAGATGAGGGATTTCTTGAAGATGAGGCCTCAAGCATTTAAGGGAATTAAGAATCCAGTAGAGGCTGAAGAGTGGCTGGTAAGCCTTGGAAAGATCTTCGATTTTCTAGGGTGTTCTGATGTTGAGAAGGTTTCCATGGCCACTTACATGCTGCAGGGCTAAGCAGAGTATTGGTGGGGATCCACCAAGTTCCTTCTAACTGCTCAGCATTCGATGATTAGTTGGGATGCATTCTCCACAGCCTTTAGGAAGCAGTATGTTCCACAAGCTGCCCAACAGAAGTTAAGGATAGACTTTCTGAATTTGGTATAGGGCAGTATGATCGTGGATGAGTATGAAAGTAAGTTCACTATGCTGATGAGGATGATCCGGAGACGTTCCAGAATGAAGAGCATCAGACTGAAAGGTTCCTAGCAGGGTTAAGGCCAACTATCTGAGACTGACTTCTCGGGCTATGGATTACAAAATTTCAGGATGCCCTGGGTAGAGCACAGATGGTCAAGAGGGGCCTTAATGTCACCCAGACGGAGTATGGCCTTAAGGGAAAGACCAAGGATAAGAGTAAGCAAATGGAGTTTGTGAGACAAGACTTTCGGAGGGGCCAGCCTAAGAGACAGAGGATGGATGAATCTCGAGCTAGGATTTATAGGCCCACAGCTCCTATAGCTACCCCACAAACTACCAGAGGCTTCCATCAGTATGAGAGATTGTGCACTAGTTGTGGTAATTTCCATAGAGGTGCGTGTCATTGGTCCTCAGGGAGTTGTTTTAGGTGTGGACAGAGGGGACACCTGATTAAAGATTGCCCACTGAATAAGTTTCCACAACCTCCAAAGCTACTATGACAACCTAAGAGGTAAGCACCCCAGAGACAAGTCCCTCTGAGACGGGCTACCGCAGCAGAGAAGGGCAAGAAGCCTGCCACTCATGGGAGGGTCTTTGCTTTGGACACAGAGACTGCTGATGCCTCCGCTGAGACCATTCAAGGTAAGCTTTTAATTTGCAATCATGAGGCACGTGTATTGTTTGACTCAAGTTCCATACACTCTTTCATATCACCCCATTTCGCACGTAAATTGCATGTTAAGCCCGAATCTCTAGATTTTACGTTACACGTTAGTACACCCATGCATGAATCACAGAAGACTGATATGGTGTGTAGGAATTGTGAAATCATGGTAGGAGATAGGATCATATTAGCAGATCTAATCTGGTTGAGCATGTATGGCTTTGATGTAATTTTGGGTATGGATTGGCTAGCCACCAATCGTGTAAGTTTAGACTGCTACTCTAAAATTGTAACCTTCTCCTTACCTAGTAAGTTTGATGTATGCTTTGCAGTTAAGGAATAAATTTTATGACATTTACTTTGATGAAAATTTTTGATGAATGTGTTAATGTGAAGGTTATGTTGCATTCATCCTCGATACTAGTCATAAATGTCTAAGTATTCAGGACATCTTAGTGGTATGCGAGGTCCCGGATGTATTTCCTGAGGAACTACAGGGACTACCACCGGAGAGAGAGTTAGAATTCAAAATAGATGTGGCACCAGAGACTCAGCCAATCTCGAAGTCTCCTTACCGGATGGCCCTTGTTGAACTTGAGGAACTGAAAAAGCAGTTGCAAGACTGACTAGACAAAAGGTTCATTAGGCCAAGTGTATCCCCGTGGGGAGCTCCGGTATTATTTGTGCGGAAGAAGGATGGTAGTCTCAGGTTATGTATAGACTACAGGCTACTGAACAAGGCCACAATTAAGAACAAGTATCCCTTGCCCAGAATAGATGATCTATTTGACCAGCTAAGAGGGGCTACGGTGTTCTCAAAAATTGACTTGAGATCGGGCTATCACCAATTGAGGATTAAGAAAAAGGATGTTTTGAAGACGGCCTTCAGAACGAGATATGGCCACTATGAGTTCCTCGTGATGCCCTTTGGTCTAACTAACGCCCCAGCTACATTCATGAGCCTGATGAATGAGGTGTTTCGAGAGTATCTAGATCGATTTGTCATAGTTTTCATCGACGATATTTTGATCTACTCAAAGTCCCGAGAGGAGTATGAGCAGCATTTGAGATTAGTGCTCCAAACTCTCAGAGAGAAGCAGTTGTATGGAAGAAGATGTAGCTCTCCAGTGGCTTGGGAAGAAGTGGGTGACAGAAGGATCTTGGCTCCCGAGTTGGTAGAACAGGCAATGAAAGATGTTCAGATAATCTGTGATAGACTTAAGACCGCACAAAGTAGACAAAAGAGTTATGCTAGCCAAAGAAGGACCTCGGAATTTCAGTAGGAGATTTAGAGTTTTAGAAGTTTCTCCTCCCTAGCATAAGAAGATTGGGGAAGAAAGGAAGGTTGAGTCTCCATTATATGGGACCTTTCGAGATCTGAGACCAAGTGGGAGATGAGCTAATAAATTGGAGATTACTGTCGAAATTATCAAGTATTCACGATATCTTCCACGTATCAATGCAACGTAAGTATCACCCAGATCTGACACATGTGATTAAGTATGAACCACTGGAATTGAAGAAGGATATGACCTATGAGGGAAAGCCAAAGTCGAATACTGGACAGGAAAGAAAAAGCACTACAATCTTAAACAATTTTGCTAGTTTAAGTCTAGTGACAATATCACAATTCAAAGAAGACCACGTAGAAATTGGAAGGTTTAATGCGAGAGAAATACCCACGTCTATTTGAGCACTAATGTACCCTTAAATTTGGGGACCAAATTTTCTAAGATGGGGAGAATGTAAACACCAAGAATTTTCATATACTTAGTCTTATCAAGGAATAACGATTGAATTATAGAGATTAAAATGTGTTTCCTTACTAAATGATTTTAATTAAAATTATAGCTAGACTAAGGTACAAATAATTCTCCATGTTAGGGCAGTACAAGTACTGAGTTTAATTTAATTCTAATACTTTGAGGAATTTAACAAGTGAATATCTACATTCATGTATACACATATCTATATATGCACGTATACATACACTATTAAATATATATATATAAAAGATGGTTCAATCCTGTTTCCCAAAGTTAGAAATATAAGTACATCATATCAGTATATGTGCATGTTGGTATAAAAATACATGAAAATTTATACATCCCACAGACAGTCATCTTAAAGGATAAAATATATGAGCATATATAATTACATCGGAAACAAAACTAAGGAAACTGTGTCGGCAGATAAGAAGGGAGGCATGGCGAGAAACTAATATGTGATTAGATGTTGGTAGGAGCAAAGCTGTAAGGGAGGATATGTATATATAAATATATATGTATATATATATATATTATGGATGATGACCTCGGGAATATCTTACATGGACAGAAATATGTACATAAATAATAATAAGAATAGATAGCAGCAATTGGGGAAAAGGAAATGAGAGTTGGAATTAACAGTAAGAAAAGACAGAAAATTTACACAAGCCTGACACGATTAAGGAAGTCAGAATCGAAAATGAAATGAAACAAAGAAGATGTGCGTGGCCTGGAAATTAGGATGGAAACTGAAGAGGGTAGCGTGTGGCAAAGGTCGAAAACGAGAGAGGGAGAATGACCTGGAAAAAAAAACCTGTAGCAGGAAAATCGAGAAATGAAAAACCACTGAAGTGGGAATGGCGCCTGTAGCACCTTATAGTGTTGGTGGACAAAATCATGATAGGCGAGCAGGCAGGAGCTTCTTAAAACACGAAATAGGCAGGTAAATAGGGACTAGAAGGGAAACAGTAAAGGAAGTTAGAGCAGAGGAACGAAATCAAGGAAGGCAAATGAAGTAGTAACTAAGAAAACGAATGTGGAAAGGATGAGAGAGAAACGTACAACTGCCTTCCATTGTTCTTTGAAAACCTTCAGTAAGGGGAAGTAAACAGGGGCTTTCATTTCCTCTGTAATTGGAAGAAGGCGAAAGAGAGGAAGTTGAAGCAATGATGTGAAATCGAGAATGTGCAGGGGAGATTGACGAAGAAGACCAGAACAGAAAGGGCTGGAACCGAGGCTGGGGAGATTGAAGAGATGCAGCACCGAGGGCCACAAAGCTGGAGCAAGCCGAGGGAGAAAGGAAATTAAAGTTGAAGTGAGGCTGAAACTGAGAAGCAAAGTAACCGAAGAAGAAAACTTAAGCAGGAAACAACAGCTCTGAGGAAAAGAAAAAAACAAGACAGACTCGGGGGTAAAAGAAGAAACAGAACCGAGGAAGAGTGTTGAAGAAGGAAGAAGAAGAGCAATCGAGGCAGTGAAGGCTGGAACCGAGAGCTGAAGAAAGGAGAAAACCGAGAGGGAAGAAAGGAGAAAAGAAAAAAAAATTCCCCCGACATTCAAGGGTCGAGGGTCGTTACATTATTAAACTTAAAAAGATAAAGCCTATGGAACATAATAGCCTTACAAGGAAATTGTAAACTATTCCAATTATGAGATCCATATGCATCAAAGTTTTGTTCTTGAAACTATTCTTGGTACTTTTTTTCTTTGTATTCTTCAATTAAATCCAAATATTCTCATTGTTTTTTTTTTTAATTTCATCTTGAAAGCAATTATACCACTTTTAATCTAATTTTCATAATATTCTATGTAAACCCCACAAAATTTTTCGCTACTTGGTTTTAAGTGATACTGATTGGGATTAAATTATGCCTGTGGTACAAAAAAAAATAAACAAACAAGATTATATCTTAATGTTAATACGAGAGACTCAGACTTAGATGAGGTTGATTTACAAATTTTCTTTTACATGTATATACATATATACATGATGGAATATTAAATAATTACCTAGAATTGGTTAGTAAATAAATGAGAATTTTTTTGAAATACATGGATGAGAATACACATGTATATATACATATATATACATTTGTACGTGCTATTGTAGATATATATATATATATATATATACACACACACGCATACAAGATTTATGTGTACAAATGCAGTGTGAATAGGAATCTGAAGATAGGTATCATATGTGAACTATACGTGTATATATACATGGAGAATTTAATCAAATACGTAGACATACATGTATTTATATATATATATATATATATATATATATATATATATATATATATATATGCAATGTTTAATTTATTTCTCAAGATTAAAATACATGTGCAAGGGTATACAATTATGCACAGATAATTATATATGTAAGAATAAATGTACCCATGTATATAAATGTATATATATGAGTGTATGTATATATATAAGTATACATACATGTGAGCCGAGAGCTTTCTTCAGTATTATGTACAAGTTATATACATAAATACACGAGGGAGGAAATGTCATGGCAGGGAATGGAATTAGAGAAGGAAGGGGTGAAAGTATTAAGAAATATGTATGTACACAGTACATAAAATGTAATGTTCCTGTCAGTGGAAGGTAAAGACATGAAAGGAAACGTGAAGGAAAAGAAAAAAAATCTAGAGCAGAGGTAGGAACAGTTAGAATTCAGCCTGTTTTGCTACTCCCATATTGTATTTGAGTAAATTAAGAACAAAATCAGAGTGACAAGAAACGGAAGGAAGCACCTGTCGAGCCCATCCCTGCTCCCTCTCTACGCTTACGTTACCGACCCCTCACCAGTACGTCTTCCCTGCTGTGGTCCTGTACATTCATAAAAGCAAGAAACGAGCAAGGGAGTCAAGCGAAAGAAACTGAGAGTTGAGTTGAAAACAAAATAGCTGCTTGTAAATTGGAAAATACAGCAGACAACTATTGAGGGCTGGAAAAGTGAGCAAAGAGAGGGGGCTCGGACCGTTGGTAGCTAGAGAATGCAGAAGAAAACGCGAAACAGAGGCAGACATGGGAAGTTAGTGGAGGAGCTGGAAACCGGAGTCGGTGTGTTGGGAGGATGGTGGCTGAATGCAGATGGAGAAGAGGATTAAGATGGTGACGGTGTCGAGAGGTTTGGATGACTGGAGCAGAATTGGCGACACAGGAAATGGAGATCGAAGCTTCTCGATTTTCTCCATCTCGTTTCGAGCTGAAGAGGAACAGCTGATTCGTTTGGTGAATTGGCAAAGGACAAGGCAGAGAGGTGGAGGCTGAACCTCGGGTAGAGATGGGGTCGAACAATGAAGGCTGAAATAATGATAATGATGATAGAGGTCGGTTGAAGGCTCGGGTGTGGCCTGGAACGGGGAACAAAACAGAGGCGTCGAGGCTGGTAGAGTAGTCAGAAAATGAGGTGGTTGGAGGAACCCCGATCTAGCGCCAGATGGAAGTGTACATAGATGGAGATGGTGGCAGCACCGAAAGCTTGGAAGGGATGAACTGTAACGACCCGAATTTACTGATATTTCGGTTGGGCTACAAGTCGATATTAGATCAGAACAGTGTTTAGTGTGATTAAAATTTTTTTTTCCTCAGTAACAATTTTAAATAGAATATGTTCACATTCCCTATACACATCTTATATTGCATTACTGTACTTACATAATTTTAGATACAAAAGAATTTCTTACACTAGGTATACCTTCGATGCAGAAATACGCTCCACGAAATCTTAACTATGTGGAATGCTTTACTAACGGAAGCGATCCCAGCTACAGAGGAACTCTGTGGAGGAGAGTAAGGGGGTGAGCTCAACATGCTCAGTAAGAAAAACCCCATAGCAGGTAGATAAATATACTACCTACAAAATATATATATATATTTTTATATTGCTAAATCCAGAAAAGTTTCACAGATGATTTTCTCAGATATCAGATTGTAAAATTCGGAAAACAGATTTAGTCTCGGCTAAAGCACAAATACCAAAAATAGATTCTTCAGAAACAGAATACGAAACAGTAATACATTTAACTATTGTTGTAAATCCAGAAAGTTCAGAGTTTTCAGTAGCAAAGCAGATTTCCAGATATTTCAGTTCAAGTAGACAAATTCAATAAATATTTTCAAATAGACGAGACAAGGCATGCATGCTATCAGATATCAGAAATGACTATTGGCCAATGTCGGTGACTCCGAGCAAATCACGGGCCAGGTGTGCCAGGATGTCAATCGCCGTGGGAGTGGTCAACTACCCAAACGACTCACAGATCAGAATGTCCGAAGACCAGAAACAGAATCAGAAGCACGGTACATCGTACTCGTGGACCACAGATACAGATACAGATAAGAAGTGCAGCATGATCTCACCAAAGCCTTTGTCTCAAAATCAGTGCGAGACGGACCGTACGACACACAGTCAGTACGTGCTCAAGCACATTTCATCAGAATAATTTATAACAGATCGTTTTCCTTAAATCACATATAAATTCATTTGTTTGATGAAATCGTTCAAAACAGGCTGACTAGCCCTTTTTCGAAAAATCTTAGAAAACGGTCTATGAAAAATCAAAATTCAATATTTTCAATAATTAAAACCGAATTCAAGTCATATCGTAATTTCTGCAAATCCTTAAAATTTAATCCGTAAAATTTGATGGCTTCAACTAGGCTAAAATCTCTAATTTTTCAG
Organism: Firmiana major; assembly: GCA_033439115.1. NCBI lineage: Eukaryota > Viridiplantae > Streptophyta > Magnoliopsida > Malvales > Malvaceae > Firmiana > Firmiana major. The sequence goes on from CM065909.1 coordinate 40,801,884, forward strand.
TCATAAAACTCGACCTAATCTTTTCGGTAATTTCAGTACTGCGAAATTCAACCTAAATTTTATATCTACAAATATACGAAATTTATGCATATTTATCTCTAGCAGCGACGAGAATTTTCCTTACCTCGGTGTCTGTTCGCAATCCTCGGTTGTCTCGACGTAGCAAGTCGACGAATCCGATCCACTCGGATTATTTCGATCGGAGCCTTTTTCCCCGGGTTTTCAAATTTAGTACACTAATTTTCCTTCTCCAATTTTTTCCTCTATTATCTATAATATATATATATATATAAATATATATATTATTTTCTTTTCTTCCTTATTTTTTTCTTTTTCAGCTACTGTTCACTATTCTCCAATTTAAATCTTCCCGCCACTTTCTTCATTTCTTTTCTTCTTCACTCCGACTACTGTTCATCATCTTCCATTTTAGCCTTATGTTTCGCGCCTCATATTCCCTCCCTTCATCACCATGTTTCCTTTTTCTTCCTTACTCCGACGCCTCCCGTCTCACCTCTCTTACCGCCGGTGCTGCTCTCCCACCATCACCTCCACTAGCCAGCTTTTCAAGGGAGGAGGAAGCCAATGGTTTTCGACTGGTTTACCTCTCGGCTACCACTCATCCATCATTTTTTCTCGATCTGTCATCATAATCGTCGGGTTCTGTCACCATTCTCACCACTTTGCCAGCTCAGTGCCCCTCTATTTCCTCCGTTTCTTGCGCCTATGTCCAGCCCCCTGTCACCGTTCAAGTTATGCCTCTCTCAGTCTTTGCTCTGTTTTTCTACTCACGGGTTCAGGTTTCAATTTTGGCTCTCGACTACCTGGTTTATCACTCTTTTCTAACGCCTCTGCGCCGGTGTCGGTATTCTCCAGCCATCTATAGCTTCATCAACAAAACAGAGGTGGAAGACGGCCCCTGTTCCACTCGACTGCCTCCCCGATTTCACCCCCGTTTCCAGCCTGTCCACTCCCCTGTCTGCGCTTGTATACTCTCGGGGTCACTGGGTTTTACAGGGCTGCCTTCTTCCCTTGTTCAACAAGGCCATCATCTTCCTTACCTATTCTAATTTCCACCTAAACCGAACGGGCCTGGTAGACATCAACATGTCCTCTGCGTTTCATCATGTTTCCAGCAGTCCCCCTCATGTTATCTATTGTTTCAATTTTGGTTTTTCTCAATCTTTCATCTATCTCTCTTCCTTACTGCCCTTAGTTTTCTGTTTTGGTTTTTTCCAGATGTTGTAGCTCTCGATTCTCTCTTCCCCTCCTATTTCTGGTGCCAAGAAATGGGTTAATAAATCATGAAGTATTGTATGTTGCAGGTTGATGGCGTAGTGCTCTATCTTTGGCAGAGCAGGTAGGGTGAAATGAAAAGGTTGGGTGGCGTGAAAATGTAAGGAAATGTGAGTGGTTTCAGTATCTGTTCCTTTATGTCCTTCGGTGGCAGTTCAGTGCTTCTGTTTCCTACTCGTCCACTGCTGCTACCTATTACTACTGGCTTCACGTTTCCTTCTCTTTTTTTTTTTTGCCAGAGTAACCACCCTGCTGTAGCTTCCTACCCAGTACATATGAAAATATATATTTCATCATTCTTTCCTTTTGTCGAGGATCATTCTCGGTTTCTTTACCTGTTTTTGTTTCAACCTTATCATTTTATCATCCCCATATATTTCTTTTCACCCAAAGCCTCTCGGTCTCATTCATTTATATATATATATATATATATATATATATATATATATATATATATATATATATATATATATATATATATATGTAAGTATTTATATATCTTCTCTTATGTATGTATATATATTTATATATACACTTATATGTAAGCATGTGCATTTTTTCCCAATTATACATGTGTATTCTTGTATACCTTGTACACACACATATATATAGATATATATATATATATATATATATATATATATATATATATATATATATATATCTATGCATAAGTCTGGGGAAGTAAATAAAATATTGCATGTAGTATGAAAAATAATATTAGTCTTATACTTACACTTAAATCAATTCACCCATACTCATATATTAAATCTTAATTTCCTTAAGTGTTACTCATAGCTAACATTGAGTGTATTGAAGATTTACGGTATTTACATTCTCCCCACCTTGAGAAATTTGGTCTCCAAATTTAAAGGTACATCAGCCCTATAATAACTCAGGGTATTTCTCTCGCATTAAAATTTTCAATTCCCACGTGGCTTCCTCCGAAATGTGATACTGCCACAGACCCTTGACTAAGGAATTGTCTTAAACCTCAATGCATTTTTTTTCCTATCCAAGATCTGAATCAATTTCTCAACATATGTCATCTCCTCTTTCATTTCCTGTGGTTCATACTTATCACTTGAGTTGGATCTTGATTATACTTTTGAAGCATCAATACGTAGATGTCGTTGTGGGTACCTGATATTTGTAACGCTAATCTATTAACCTGTTTCTCACTCGATTTAAGATTTCGAAAGGTTCAATATAGCGTGGACTTAATCTTCTTTTCTTTCCAAATCTTCATGTGCTATGGGGAGGAGAAACTTCCAAAAATCTAAATCTTCTACAGAAAATTCCAACGACCATCATCTTTGGTCAGCATAACTCTTTTACTTGTTTGAGTTCTTCTCAACCTTTCACAATTTAGTTGAATATCTTCAGAAACTTGCTTAACCAAATTACGAGTAAATATCTTTCTTTCACCCACTGCATCCATTAAATCAATGAACGACATTTTTGACCATACTATACTTCATATGGTATCATTTTGATACTTTAGTGTTATTTGATATTATGCGCAACTTCACTAATTGACAATTTATCCTTCCAGGAGCCTTTAAAATCTTGGCACATGCTTCCAATTCAATATAGGCAAGGGTAATAACCTCATAAACTTTTGGTGGTATCCCTTAACTTGTTGACGTATGAGACACTTAATCCCAATTTTAATTATTTCTCTTATCGTATTTAATTACCAATATACTTTCAGGAGATTTTGATAAATCTTACTATTCTCTGGATGCAGAGTATATCTCTATAAATTAACCTCTGACTACATCAATTCCTTTAATTATAGATCATTGGGTACATAATTCTGCTTTTAAATTCCAATAAATCATCGTTATGCTGAACTAATTCAATTCGATCAATCAAGTCTAGTGTTCAAATCTTAGGTTAACTACCATACAGAAATTATCAATATCAGTAGAACTGCATCCAATTGGAGGTTCACAAAACGTTTCACCATTTCGTATTTTCCTGGTCATTACATAAATATAACATCGTTTTCGAGGTTACTTCTGTTTAAGGCATCAACTCCAACCATTTATTTTCTTGCGTTAAACTGCTTTTGTGAGATTTAATATTTAAACTATCATGATCAGTAGAATTTCATAATTCTTCACCGCACAAGTAATGGTATCCTGATTTCCATCACGAATATTACAACTGTCAACTCCAGTGGTTCAAGGTTCAGTCCTAATAAAAAGTAGGATACCAGAATTTATCAGTATTCTCATCTATCCTTGGTTGCAATTCATTTTCAGTTCATATCATTTGATCTGAATCACTTCACATATCAGAGATATTCTTATATACACCTCTTATTCTAATATAACTTGCATTCAGAATTTATCACCCTCCAACGCTTGTCTCATTTCGTTTATCAATTATAACGAAATCATTTTCTTACTCAATTTGAGTCTCATATTCAAAACATAAGCATAGACAATTTACAATCCTCAGGTTCGATATGTAATTTATATTCCAAAGTCTCTATATATCTCAAATTCTGAATCATCTTAAAGAGTTTTAGGTTTTTTTTTTCTTTTTTTTTTCACTAATTTATAATCCTTGTTTGGGGAATCTAATTGACATTCATTCTTAATACAACGTGACCCAAAAGACTATGAGTCTCCTTAAAAATTAACACCAGACACTCCCAAGTTGGTCACTCAGTCTATAATCCTCTTTTCATATAGTCCTCGTAAGTGCTTTTTCAGCATTTCTAATTTAGTCAAAGCCATTTAGTATAGTGATCTGAATAATTAATTGGATACCACTGATAAATCAATTTCAAACTTCATCTCTCAATTTAGTGGTAATTCTGATAGATCATCCAAACACGTGTCGAAAATCTCTCTGTCTACTGTGGTGTCTTTTCACTTCGAACACGCCCTAACTTTATCAATCATATAAACAGTGTGACTTTCGTTTAAACTTTTTGTTTTGTAATTTATTTTTTCCAGTTACAGTGACTTTACTCTATCACTCTCACTTCTTCCTTTGTATATCTCTTTCCTGTCACTCTCTTTACCTTTCCATTTTCTTAATAACCTCGAAATATACATTTCATATCATCACAGTTGCGCCTTGCACACTGCTTCCTCAAAATAACATCAAATGGAGCTAAACTAGCTCGACTGAGGATCTCGGTATCTCTTAAGAATTTTTTGGACTTTCTCTGTTTCACACCTCTACTTATCCGGATCATACTCCTAAATCGATTTTATTTCATATTCATTCTCAGACTCATTTTCTCATGTCTGATTCAGTCATTTCAACTATAATTTCCAATATACCTCATCCAGCATGTATTGCCGTCTAAAAGCCTCCAAAAACATTTCCCATATATTTCTCTAATTTTTGGCTCTCGGGTTAAATCGAGAAACTTCCCTCTGAATTTGATTTTTCCATTTCAATACTGATGCTACAAGGGCTACTTTCTTTATAGTAGCGTACTTTAAAAATCCGTGTAACTTTCCCAATTCTTTATCAAAAATTGTAAAGAAACTTTCTCGGTAGAGTTACTATAAAATTCCATAGGATTTCTCTGTCTCACTTATCCAATCTTCCACAGTCATTGGATTTCTTAACTCCACTTGAAAACGGAGGCTTAAACTTCTGAAGTTGCCTCTATTAGGTTTACAATCATATCCAACAAATCTATATAAATTCTTCCAATTCATTTATTCCAGTTTTTCGTCACATTTGAATTTTGACTCCAGTATATAATAATGTACCATGTTTCAAAATTAACTCGGTCGTTCTCTTAGTCACACCTTAATCATTATCATTATCACGGGGCCACTATCACTTGACCCGATAATATCATCATCGTTTCCATGTTCCGCTCAAATCTTACGAAGCGGACTTCAAAATTTTCATTGAAACTATAAGATGTACACTAAGACGAGGGTTCACTACACCTCTCGGGCCTATCTCTACGACCTCGAGAAACGGTTCATTTTCATATGCCAATGTGGCTATAATACTAATCAGCCATATCTATCAGTTTTCCTTTATTCAAAGACATAATTTTCAATAAAGCACAATCAGGTATGCCCGTTTGTATCTAAACATTATACAGTAATGCTGAGGATGTGAACTTTCTAAATTTTTTTCACTTTTAATATCGACTCGTATCAGACCAACCTTGCTCTGATACCACTTCTGTAACGACCCGAATTTACTGATATTTCGGTTGGGCTACAAGTCGATATTAGACCAGAACAGTGTTCAGTGTGATTAAAATTTTTTTTCCTCAGTAACAAATTTAAATAGAATATGTTCACATTCCCCAGACATATCTTGTATTGCATTACTGTACTTACATAATTTTAGATACAAAAGGATTTCTTACACTAGGTATACCTTCGATGCAGAAATACGCTCCACGAAATCTTAACTATGCGGAATGCTTTACTAACGGAAGCGATCCCAGCTACAGAGGAACTCTGTGGAGGAGAGTAAGGGGGTGAGCTCAACATGCTCAGTAAGAAAAACCCCATAACAGGTAGATAAATATACTACCTACAAAATATATATATATATATATATATATATATATATATTGTTTATATTGCTAAATCCAGAAAAGTTTCACAGATGATTTTCTCAGATATCAGATTGTAAAATTCAGAAAACAGATTTAGTCTCGGCTAAAGCACAAATACCAGAAACAGATTCTTCAGAAACAGAATACGAAACAGTAATACATTTAACTACTGTTGTAAATCCAGAAAGTTCAGAGTTTTCAGTAGCAAAGCAGATTTCTAGATATTTCAGTTCAAGTAGACAAATTCAATAAATATTTTCAAATAGACGAGACAAGGCATGCTGTGAGACCCCGTATATGTTAAGTTGTAATGTGTAATGAATATGATTGGACTTGTAATGTAAAGTGTGATTAATGTAAGTCCATGGATTCAATGTACGTATGTGTAATATGAATTGTAACGTACATACAAGTTTCATTGAGTATGAATATGAAGAAATGAGTTCTGGCAGGTGATGGATGTGATTGAAACTCAAAATGAGTAGTGTGGTAAAATGGAATGGAGTTATGCTTCCTTTTGGTTTTATGTAGCATACCTTTGAACATACAATGAATGCACACAAGTTTCAATGTGCATAAGGTATGAAGGGATGCCATTTTCAAGTTATAAAGGTGGATGGATGAGAAAATGGCCATGGCAATAGATTAAGGATGTGTCGGTATGAGTTGCAGTAAGGAAACTGCAGGAAATCTGGAAAACATGAGGGCCAGATCGATCTCATAGGATGAGAGATCGATCTGGAAGAGCCAAAATGCTCTTATTTGGGCAAAAGAATAGAGCAGATCAACCTCCAATGGAGCCAGATCGATCTCCCAAGCATTCTGTAGTGAAAAGATCGATCCCCAAGCACCCAGATCGATCTCCTTAACTCTCTGTTTGGGAGCAGATCAATCTCATGCTTCCACAGATCGATCTCATGCCTCAACAGATCGATCTCATGCTTCAACAGATCGATCTCATGCTTAAAAATGCTGTGAGAAAGAGGGATTTTAAGGGACCAGATCGATCTCCTCTTGGACCAGATCGATCTCCTCAAGCTATTTCTATATAAGGAGGGCTGAAAATCAGGAAATCTCGGGAAAAACACTAACCTTCCACTTTCAACCCAAAAACCTAACTTTCCCTCTCTAAAATCAACCATTTTCAGTGAGATTTGAAGAGAGGCCATTAGAGGCAAAGTTGTTCCTATCAAAGAGAAGAACAACATAGTGTGAAGGCATTTTTCCATTGTTGGTATTGAAGGAGTTAAGGGCATTGCCATTTGGAGCAAGAAGAAAAATCATACTTGGTAAGATTCTAACACTCCAATCCAAATATATTGTCTATTTAATTGATTTTGGAGTTGTTTGGTATGACTATTGATGGATAAATTATCTAGGGATGTGGTGGAATTGGTGTAACCTAGAAAACCTAGAATGGGTATGATGTGAGAATATATGGGTTGAATGAGTTTATGATTTATGGGCATTGCTAAAGTTGTTATTGAGGTAATGTTTATGATTTTAGATGGTTAAATGAGATTACATTGTGAGTTTGGAGGAATTGTGAAAATGGGTATGTATATGCTTGATAAATGCCATAGTGAGGGAATTCATGGAATATGAACACTATGAGCTTAATGTCGATTTAATATCGATTTTGAATAAGTTAATAGGCCTAAGAAGATCCATAGACTCGAGTTATGGATAAAGTAATGGAACGAGGCCTCACAAGCATTAATAGAAAACTATAGGTCGAATTGACTATAGTGAACGCACGATGTCATATTATATGGATCGAATATAATACGGGATACGATTTTGTGCAGTCCCGAAGAGTTCGTTGAAGACGAATCGAACCGTACGAGTAAGCAGCTTAAGGAAGTGGAATCACGCATCGCGATTCCAGGTAAGAGAATTTTATGAGTATATAGAGGTAGCTGCTCATACTTTGAACTTGTGGGTGAATATTGGGTGTTTTATGAAATGCATGGTTGCTTAAATAAATGATTGATGCTATTCGTGAATGATGAGGAGTATATGCGTGGTTTTGGATTTGAAGTGGATTTTATGAAATGGGATAGTAAGGCTAATAATTGCATAAATCTAATGTTTTGATGTTTTTCAAAACGAAATTGCTTGGTTTTAAGCAAGCTTGTAGATGGGTCGGCTAGTATTGTATGGTTGTTGTGGAAAAGCATTTGTGAGTGCTAAACCCGATTGCCGGGATTGTTTGATTGTGTATGAGCCACCTATCGTATCTGTATGTCATAAATCATGCTAGAGCCTCGCTCGCGCTGGATTTCTATGTTTTCATTTGTATGAAACGTGCTGGAGCTTAGCTCGCACCTTGATTTGGAAACTATGATAATGTTTATAAACCGTACTGGAGCTTCTGCTCGTACGTGGATTTTTAGTGGGTGTCTTATGAGTATAACCGTACTAGAGCTATGCTCGTACGCGTCTCTGTGTGAGAGGATGCCTGAGTCGTGCTAGAGCTTTGCTCGCACAAGTTTGCAAATTGTGACACGTATAAGGTTGTGAAAGTTGGTAAGATCCTTAAGCCTTACATCCTTAAGCCAACATCCTTAAGCCCGAGGAGACAGGGAGGCTTTGTTAGGCGGGGAGGCTCTGTTCGGTGGGGAGGCTCTCTTACGGTGGGATCCTTAAGCCAACATCCTTAAGCCCTGGAGGGGCGGGGAGGCTCTGTTAGGCAGGGAGGCTCTCCTACATGGGTAGGTAAGATCCTTAAGCCCTACATCCTTAAGCCGACATCCTTAAGCCCAAAGAGGCGGGGAGGCTCTGTTCGGTGGGGAGGCTCTCTTACGGAAGGATCCTTAAGCCCTACATCCTTAAGCTAACATCCTTAAGCCCGAGAAGGCAGGGAGGCTCTGTTAGGCGGGGAGGCTCTGTTCGGCAGGGAGGCTCTCCTTCACGGATATGGAAAAAAAAAACTCTTGGTATGGGGTAGGTAAGACCTAGGAATGGCACCCCCAATCACGATATGAGTCTGCGGAGTACGCTGTACCGTGTATATCACATGGAGTACGATGTACCGCATGATGGTTATGTGGTGAGAAAGTCTGGCGAGGGATAATCCATCTTCGTGCCAGCGTGATACCCCGCACACCTGGATGCGTGTGGTCTGGGATGATTTATGATGTAATGGTCCACATAGGCACTTTTGATATAGTGACCTAGTTTTTATACACATGCATGAATTGTGAAATGAAAATGTGGTTGTGATTGTGAGTTGATTTGGTGGTAATTATGTGTTGAGAAAGAGGTTTATGATGTTAGTTTAAAAAGGAGGTTTCTTAATGAATTGCCCTTTTTATGAATTTAAATAAGATTGAGCATGAGATGATTTATACATGATGTTTCTACCATGTTTTATATGCCAATGCACATGATTTTGATACATGATATATATGTATATTCACATGGCATAGTTTTATTCCTCATGCTCCTACCATAAATGATTTATGCATAACACTATCAGCATGTAGATAGAGTAGTTATCTACCATGCTTGCATTATTACCTTACTGAGCGTGTGGTTGCTCATCCCACTCTATTTCCCCCTACAGATCGTGCATAGTAGCCCAGTAAGGACTGAGGCGTGGTATTTTGGACTCCGCTGCATCTTCATTGCTAAGAGGTATATACACAGTGATTCTTTTTATATCTAAACAATGTAAAAGCACAGTATTCTTTTGAGTTGTAATTATGGGGGATGTAGATGTCAGTAAAACATGTATTCGTATAAGTACACGATTAAATGCAAATGTATGACATCGTTTTAATTAATTGAGAATGAATGAGATGTGGTGTTTATTATTGACTCACAGCCCAACAGTGTGTGGTGAGTTTAGTTCACGACCGGGTAAGGTAACAGTAAAACGCTAAAAATTTTCAGTGATTTTCGGTTAAAGAGAATGGAATTGGGTCGTGACACATGCATGCTATCAGATATCAGAAATGACTATTGGCCAATGTTGGTGACTCCGGGCAAATCACGGGCCAGGTGTGTCGGGATGTCAATCGTCGTGGGAGTGGTCAGCTACCCAAATGGCTCACAGATCAGAATATCCAAAGACCAGAAACAGAATCAAAAGCACGGTACATCGTACTCGTCGACCACAGATACAGATACAGAAGTGCAGCATGATCTCACCAAAGCTTTTGTCTCAAAATCAGTGCGAGACGGACCGTACAACACACAGTCAGTACGCGCTCAAGCACATTTCATCAGAATAATTTATAACAGATCGTTTTTCTTAAATCACATATAAATTCATTTGTTTGATGAAATCGTTCAAAATAGGCTGACTAGCCCTTTTTCGAAAAATCTTAGAAAACGGTCTATGAAAAATCAAAATTCAAGATTTTTAATAATTAAAACCGAATTCAAGTCATATCGTAATTTCTGCAAATCCTTAAAATTTAATCTGTAAAATTTGATGGCTTCAACTATGCTAAAATCTCTAATTTTTCAGTCATAAAACTCGACCTAGTCTTTTCGGTAATTTTAGTACTGCGAAATTCAACCTAAATTTTATATCTACAAATAAACAAAATTTACGCATATTTATCTCTAGCAACGACGAGAATTTTCCTTACCTCGGTGTCTGTTCGCGATCCTCAGTTGTCTCGACGTAGCGAGTCGACGAATCCGGTCCACTCGGATTATTTCGGTCGGAGCCTTTTCCCTTGGGTTCTCAAATTTAGTACACTAATTTTCCTTCTCCAATTTTTTCCTCTATTATCTATAATATATATATATATATATATTTCTTTTTTTCCTTATTTTTTTCTTTTTCAGCTACTGTTCACTATTCTCCAATTTAAATCTTCCCGCCACTTTCTTAATTTCTTTTCTTCTTCACTCCGACTACTGTTCATCATCTTCCATTTTAGCTTTATGTTTCGCGCCTCATATTCCCTCCCTTTATCACCATGTTTCCTTTTTCTTCCTTACTACGACGCCTCCCGTCTCACCTCTCTTACCGCCGGTGCTGCTCTCCCACCATCACCTCCACTAGACAGCTCTTCAAGGGAGGAGGAAGCCCATGGTTTTCAACTGGTTTACCTCTCGGCTACCACTCATCCATCGTTTCTTCTCGATCTGTCATCATCATCGTCAGGTTCTGTCACCAGTCTCACCACTTTGCCAGCTCAGTGCCCCTCTATTTCCTCCGTTTCTTGCGCCTATGTCCAGCCCCCTGTCACCGTTCAAGTTATGCCTCTCTCAGTCTTTGCTCTGTTTTTCTGCTCACGGGTTCGGGTTTCAGTTTTGGCTCTCGACTACCTGGTTTATCACTCTTTTCTAACGCCTCTGCGTCGGTGTCGGTATTCTCCAGCCATCCATAGCTTCATCAACAAAACAGAGGTGGAAGACGGCCCCTATTCCACGCGACTGCCTCCCCGATTTCACCCCCGTTTCCAGCCTGTCGACTCCCCTGTCTGCGCTTGTATACTCTCGGGGTCACTGGGTTTTACAGGGCTGCCTTCTTCCCTTGTTCAACAAGGCCATCATCTTCCTTACTTATTCTAATTTCCACCTAAACCGAACGGGCCTGGTAGACATCAACAAGTCCTCTGCGTTTCATCATGTTTCCAGCAGTCCCTCTCACGTTATCTATTATTTCAATTTTGGTTTTTCTCAATCTTTCATCTATCTTTCTTCCTTACTGCCCTTAGTTTTCTGTTTTGGTTTTTTCCAGATGTTGTAGCTCTCGATTCTCTCTTCCCCTCCTATTTCTGGTGCCAGGAAATGGGTTAATAAATCATGAAGTGTTGTATATTGCAGGTTGATGGCGTGGTGCTCTATCTTTGGCAGAGTAGGTAGGGTGAAATGAAAAGGTTGGGTGGCGTGAAAATGTAAGGAAATGTGAGTGGTTTCAGTATCTGTTCCTTTACGTCTTTCGGTGGCAGTTCCGTGCTTCTGTTTCCTACTCGTCCACTGCTGCTACCTATTACTACTGGCTTCACGTTTCCTTCTCTCTTTTTTTTTTTTTGCCAGAGTAACCACCCTGCTGTAGCTTCCTACCCAATACATATGAAAATATATATTTCATCATTCTTTCCCTTTGTCGAGGATCATTCTCGGTTTCTTTACCTGTTTTTGTTTCAACCTTATCATTTTATCATCCCCATATATTTCTTTTCACCCAAAGCCTCTCGGTCTCATTCATTTATATATATATATGTGTATTTATATATCTTCTCTTATGTATGTATATTTATATATACACTTATATGTAAGTGATGGTGGTCGCGTCACCAGAATCCACGTGTGCAACTACCCGCCTGCCACGTGTCAAACCAAGAACGAGCCACGTGGCAGATTTGGCGACAGAGCGGCCACGTGGCACAGTTCCCAGCAGTGCGACAGAGTGTTCGATGCGATAGGAGTCTGTCGCCTTGTGATGTGCCGCACAGCAGGCGCGGCAGACCTCTCGCCCATATTGCGACATTGGTCTCCCGCATTACCCTCGCGACAAAGGTCTCCCGCACAGTCCGCGGTAGAGGTCTCCCGCACAGCCTGCGACCTAAGTCTCCTGCACAGCCCGCGATAGAGGTCTCCCGCACAGCCTGCGGCATAGTCTCCCGCACAGACTGCGGTAGAGGTCTCCCGCACAGCCTGCGACATAGTCTCCCGCATTGTCCGCGATAGAGGTCTCCCGCACAGCCTACGACCTAGGTCTCCCTCACAGCCTGCGACATAGTCTCCCGCACAGACTGCAGTAGAGGTCTCTCGCACAGCCTGCGGCATAGTCTCTGGCACAGTCTGTGGTAGAGGTCTCCCGCACAGCCTGGGGCATAGTTCTCCTGCACTGCCCGCGGTAGAGGTCTCCCGCAAGCTGCTTTACGTGAAGCGCGACAGAGTGCTATATGACTCTGTCGCGGCCCAGAAACGCGCCTGGGCCTCAGCTCGAACCGACTTGAAGAAACCTATATATACCAGGTGAGCTCTCTGAAAAGAGGATCCAAAAAAAAAAAGAGAAAAAAAGAACCAAAAAGAAGGGAAAAGTCTTAAACTCTCTAATTTAAGCAATACATTCTCTTCTTCATACATTCACAACTCCGATTACTTACTTAATCATCGGAGTGCGCGTGCAGGAACAAATCCCTACCCCCTCTGATTCCTGTTGTTTTTGCAGGATACACAAAGAACACGTGGAACGAATTGCATCGACGTCACCCTTTTGTCGTTAGTGCAATCAGACTACAAAAAAGATATATTCTTGTTGCTGTCAGTGAGGCAACATCAATTGGCGTTGTCTGTGGGAAATCTGACAAAAAGCCAGATTCTCTATCAAAATGGTGAGGACACGCTCTACAGCGGAGGTGACAGGAGGGCAGAATTCTGTGAGTCCCCCTGTCAGAGCAGAACAAAGACGAAGACATGGTGAAAGGGGTCAGGGAGAAGCCGTGGTTTCCCTAGAAGAATTTGAGACCCAGAAGCGCAAAAATGAGGAGACTACAACATCATTGAAAGCTATGGTGAGCTTCTTCAGAGACGCTCTCCCCCAATTCAGCTTACCCCATGAAGTGCAGCAGTTAGTGGGGGAAAGCACACCGAGGCAGACCTACGAGAGAGGTCAGCCCTCCACTCTGGTAAGTGCCGGACAAGGTGCAGGAACACAAGATAATGCTACTGCCAATCCAGCAAGACAGAGCTCACCCGTGGCTCAACAGCGACAGAGTTCACCTCTGGCCACTAGGCGGCAGAGCTAGCCCGCAACTCCTGTGCGGCAACGTTCGCCAGCGGTTAACGAGCGACAGAGCTCACCCGCGGCTCAACAGCGGCGGAGCTCCCCTCTGTCCGATAGGCGGCAGAGCTCCCCCGTGGCTCAAAGGCGACAGAACTCTCCCGCGGACTACATGCGGCAGAGGTATCCCACATCAGATATGCGACGGTGCTCTCCCGCCTCTAATAGGCGGCAGAGTTCACCCTTCCCCGATGCGCGACAGATTTCTCCTCTGGCCGCCAGGCGGCAGAGCTCCCCCGCAGCCCATAGGCGGCAGAGTTCCCTCACCTGCCGCAGCTCGTCTCCTGTGGAGTCAGAACGTGATCTAGGAACCTATAGGGTTGGGGAGCAACGAAGACAGGGAGGTTTTGACCCACGAGAAGGCCTCGAAATATCAAGTCCCGGAGTGAGAGGTACTAGAAGGGGCGCTTATCAATCGGACTCTTCTAGACCCGAAGGGACAAGGCCATGCTCAGCTCGAGGGTCGGAGGACGTGGAGAAGGTCATCCAAAGGATCCTCGAGAAGAAAAAACTGGTATCTCCGGACGATGGCCAAAGGAGGAGGATCCCATTCAGTCCGGAGATCATGAACAAGCCTTTGCCGAAGAAGTTCAAAATGCCTTCTATGGCTACTTACACCGGCAAAGCGGACCCCTACGATTACATACAGAGTTATGAATCCCTCATGCTGTTGCATGGATGGGAGGACGAAATTATGTGCAGAGCTTTTTCTCTCACATTGTCCGGGCATGCTCTGAAGTGGTTCAACGGGTTAAGCGAAGGCTCAATCTTCTCATTCGACCAGCTGAGAAATGAATTCTTGAAAGTCTTCATGATCCACAGCCAGAGGAAAAAAGACGCTACCTACCTACTCACGCTTAAACAAGGGAATAAAGAACCCTTGAAAAGCTTTGTAGACCGCTTCCGAGATGCAACCTTGGAAGTGGAAGATCTACCGGTAGGCGTAGCCTTGGCTGCAATGCTGCAAGGGATGAGCTCCGAGAAGCTACAAGAATCCTTCTCTCTCGATCAACCGATGACAATTTTTGACCTCTTTGCCAGGGCTAACAAGTATGTAGCTCAAGAAGAAGTGATGAAAATGATACAGCCTAGGGAGGCAAAGGAAGGAAAGAAGAGAGAGAGAGATGCACCCGAGAGAAGTTCCCCAAGACCCGTGAGAGCTGACAAAGCCCCTAGGCTCAGGTATGAAGGTTATACCAGGTTAAACGAGCCTCGCACTGCAATACTGGCAGCCATCGAAGGGGCAGGATTATTGGAATTCCCCAAGAAGAAAATTAGAGATGTAGGATGAAACCCTGAAGCCTACTGTGAATTCCATTGTGCTCACGGACACCCAACAGAGAGGTGCAGAGATTTAATGGACCAGTTGGAAAGACTGGCCAGAGAGGGGAAGATCAACCGCTTCCTATGGAGAAGCGAGAGACCCCGTTATCCTCCGCGTGACCAAAGGAATGATCATCCGCGGGCTGGGGCAAATAATGACAACAGAAGGGATAGGCCTAGAAACGAAGCAGTCAGGCCAATCCCCTGTGCTAATCCGCCAAACAACGAACCTACAGCCCCCGCAATAAATGTCATCGCAGGGGGGACTCAAGTGCAGAAAGCTCCTCTACTTCCCGCAAAAGCTACGCAAGGCAAGCGTATCAGGTTAACGTTGTGATGGAGGAACAGGCGGATGAAGAGCCCGTCATGTTCACTCCGGCTGACAAAGGTGATATTGTCATGGCCCATGACGACCCCATGGTAATATCCACGGTAGTGGCCAAACACCCGGTGAGCAGAGTCCTGGTCGATAACGGGAGCTCAGTGAACCTGATCTATTGGAACTGCTTCGAAAAAATGAGCATATCTGAAGATAGGTTAAAGCCCGTTATGACGCCACTATACGGATTCACGGGGGAGCGAGTGAAGGTTGCCGGGTCCATAGAGTTGCCTGTGACTCTCGGAGAGCACCCGAAGAACGTGACCCGACAAGTATTGTTCATGGTGGTCAGGTCAACCTTCGCTGCCTACAACATGATTTTGGGCAAACCTGTGCTGAATGACATGAGGGCGGTGATATCCTCTTGCTATCTATTGATGAAGTTTCCCACTCCCAACGGAGTCGGGCAAGTACGAGGAAACCAAAGGAGTGCCCGTACTTGTTATCTCGCTTCCACTGCCAACAAGGTAGCACAGAGGAAAGAAACCTTGTGCATAGACGATCCGCCCAAACCTCAGCCGGTAGAGGAGACAGAACCCATTGAGCTAATCGAAGGGGATGAAGGGAAAAAGGCATTCATAGGGACTCAACTGGGCGAACGACTCAAGAATGAGATAGTCGAGTGCCTGAGAAGAAACTCAGATGTCTTCGCCTGGAGCCCGACGGACATGCCCGAAATTAGTCTCGAAGTGATCTGCCATGAGCTTAATGTCATACCCGGGCACAGACCTGTCAAACAGAAGAAGAGGAGTTTCGCCCCGGAACGACAAAAAGCAATCACTGAAGAAGTGAGTAAACTCCTGGACGCCGGATTCATCCGAGAGGTCTACTACCCTGAGTGGTTGGCCAACGTAGTGATGGTAAAGAAATCTAGCGGGAAGTGGCGAATGTGTGTGGATTTCACCGATCTGAACAAAGCCTGCCCTAAAGATTCATACCCCCTACCTCGGATAGACAGACTGGTAGACGAAACATCCGGTTACGAATTCCTCAGTTTCTTGGATGCTTTCTCCGGCTATCAGCAAATCATGCTTCACCCAGAAGACGAAGAAAAGACTTCCTTCATAACCGATAACGGAACCTATTACTATCGGGTAATGCCATTCGGTCTAAAGAACGCGAGAGCCATCTATCAACGAATGGTGAGCAAAGTGTTCAAGGATCTTCTGGGAAATACCATGGAAGCCTACGTGGACGATATGATAATCAAGAGCCGCGTAGGAGAGTCTCATACTGATCAAATGTCCAAGGTATTCGAAGTATTGAGGAGATTTAACATGAAGCTAAACCCTAAAAAGTGCTCATTTGGGGTAAGATCAGGGAAGTTCTTAGGCTTCATGATCACTAACAGGGGCATTGAGGCAAATCCTGAGAAGGTACAGGTGGTCATTGACATGAAACCCCCAACCACCTTAAGAGAGGTCCAGAGATTGACAGGCAGGATAGCCGCTCTGAATCGCTTCTTGTCAAAATCTGCAGAAAGGAGCCTGCCGTTCTTCAAAACTCTACGGGGGGGAAAGAACTTCGAATGGAAGGAAGATTGTCAAAAAGCCTTTGAAGACCTCAAGGAGTACTTGAAACAGTTGCCTTTGTTAACGAGGCCCCTGGAAGGAGAACAACTCTATATGTATTTGGGAGTCGGTGACTTCGCCGTCAGTGCGGTGCTACTGAAGAAAGATGAAATGGTGCACCGTCCCATCTACTACGTGAGTAAAGTGTTATTGGATCCAGAGACCCGCTACCCGCTGGCCGAAAAGTTAGCATTAGCCCTTTTGATGGCCTCGCGAAAGTTGCGCCCGTATTTACAAGCACACCCTATCACCGTCTTGACAGATCAACCGTTAAGACAGATCCTCCAGAAACCTGAACACTCAGGAAGGTTAGTGAAATGGGCAGTGGAGCTTGGGGGATACGAAATCACATTCCAACCACGGCAGGCTATCAAGGGTCAAGCTCTGGCTGACTTCATCGTAGAATGCACTATCCCGAGTGACAGAAGTGAAGGGGAGGCTCACTCATGGTTGCTGCATGTCGACGGGGCATCAAGTACCAACGGAAGTGGAGCGGGTATAGTCCTGGTATCACCCGAAGGAAGATCCCTGGAATACTCCCTACGGTTCGGATTCCCAAGTACGAACAACATAGCGGAGTATGAAGCTCTGATAGCAGGGATGACGCTAGCAGAGAAGCTGCAGGTTCACCACTTGGTAGCACACAGTGATTCTCAATTGGTGGTGAACCAATTCAGCGAAGAGTATGAGGTACGGGAACCGATGTTGGTCCCTTACTTAAAGAAAGTCCAACTTCTGGCCCAGACTTTCAAAAGCTTTCAGCTGATACAAATCAACCGGTCCGAAAACACACATGCTGATGCATTGTCTAAGTTAGCCTCTTCCACCGAAACACGAGGAAGGACAGTGAAGGTGGAGAGGCTCGAACGACCTAGTATTGAAGAGGTCGAAGTGTGTGACATTCAAGTGGGAGACGATTGGAGATCCCCATACAAACAGTATCTCACCGAAGGAACACTCCCCCAAGATAAGGACGAGGCTCGTCACTTAAAATACAAGGGGCGAAGTTCACACTCATCAATGGAGAACTGTACAAAAGGGGATATTCGTCACCCTTATTAAAATGTCTGGGACCGGAACAAGCAAGCTACGCTTTAGCCGAAGTGCATGAAGGAATTTACGACGAACACTTAGGAGCTAGAGCTCTTGCTGCTAAAGTACTGCGATCGGGATTCTACTGGCCAACGTTGAAGAAAGATGCGATGGACTAAACCCGTAGGTGTGACAAATGCCAGAGGTTTGCGCCTATCACAACAGCCCCAGTGACTCCCTCTCAAGGCACAGTACAGCCAATTCCTTTTGCGCAATGGGGATTGGACATTCTTGGACCTTTCCCATTGGCCACGGGTCAAAGAAAGTTCCTATTAGTGGCTACCGATTACTTTACAAAGTGGATTGAAGCAGAGCCTTTAGCCACAATCACGGAAAAGAAATTGGAGGCAATGGTGTGGAAAGACATTATCTGTCGATTCGAAATTCCCCGCATCTTAAATGCCGACCATGGAAAGCAATTTGATTGCAACGCCTTCCGTGAATTTTGTAAGAGCCTCAACATTCAGCTAAGGATCTCCTCAGTGTCATATCCTCAAGCTAATGGATAGGCCAAACTCAGTAATCGAACTATCCTTCATGGGCTGAAGACCAGGCTAGACAAAGCAAAAGGGGCATGGGTGGACGAATTGCCTAGTGTTTTATGGGCATATCGTACCACCAGTCGTGTGTCAACTAAAGAAACGCCATTCAGCCTTGTATACGGCGCAGAAGCACTGATCCCCGTGGAAATTGGAGCGTTATCACCAAGAGTGATACCCTTAGTAGAGGAAGAAAATTCACAAGCTCTAAGGGAAGGCTTGGACCTACTCGACGAACATAGAGAAACCGCGGCTATTCGATTGGCATCCTATCATCAGAGGGTGGCCAACTACTACAATAGCCGGGTGAGAGATAGGTCAATGTCTGAGGGAGATCTAGTGCTCAGAAAGTCGCAGATCACGAATGCCCTGAAGGAGGATGGGAAGTTCAGAGCCAACTGGGAAGGTCCCTACAGAATCAGATACAAGATTGGACCTAACACCTGTTTCCTGGAAACTCTACAAGGAAAGAAGATAGGGAAAACATGGAATTCAAATCACCTAAAGCTGTATTTGAATTAATCGCTATATTTTCTTTCCCAAACAGTATTATCATTTGTTTATACCATCACAAGATATTGTCATCAAATCATCACGCAGAATGTCATTTTATTATACATCTGCAACTTCTATGCATCTAAATCTTGTGACAGGTATTCAGAAGAGCCGTAAGAGCCTGAGGCGCTATGCTTCACTGTGGTCAGGCGTAGTTCAGAAGAGCCGTAAGAGCCTGAGGTGCTATACGTCACTGTGGCCAGGCGTAGTTCAGACGAGCCGTAAGAGCCTGAGGCGCTATGCGTCACTGTGGCCAGGCGTAGTTCAGACGAGCCGTAAGAGCCTGAGGCACTATGCGTCACTGTGGCCAGGCGTAGTTCAGATGAGCCGTAAGAGCCTGAGGCGCTATGCGTCACTGTGGCCAGGCGTATACAATCAACCAAGCTATAAGAGCCTGAGGCGCTATGCGTCACTGTGGCCAGGCGTATACAATCAACCAAGCCGTAAGAGCCTGAGGCGCTATGCGTCACTGTGGCCAGGCGTAGTTCAGACGAGCCATAAGAGCCTGAGGCGCTATGCGTCACTGTGGCCAGGCGTATACAATCAACCAAGCCGTAAGAGCCTGAGGCGCTATGCGTCACTGTGGCCAGGCGTATACAATCAACCAAGCCGTAAGAGCCTGAGGCGCTATGCGTCACTGTGGCCAGGCGATAAAAATATCAAGGCTATAAAAACTAAAGACGCATACACGTCACAGTATCCAAGCCTTAAACAATTATACATTCACACAAAAAATTCTTTCTGAAAGTATACCTTTCTATCAAGAATTGGGGAGCATGCACGAATACATTCAAATGAATACATTCAAGCAAAATAAACAAACAGACAAAGAATGATAAATGATAAATAGAGAAGTAATGCAATACAAAGCATGAACAAAAATCTCAATTTCATTTCATTCAAAAGTCATTACAAACAGATCTTTAACAGATCTTTACGATTACATTCGACAAAAGTACAAAGTTAAAATAAAAAACGACAAAGTACTTGAAAAGAAATACAAAAAACAAAAATAGCTATCTACTCTTCGGGAGGAAGCTGGGGATCAGCTGCAGACGGACCATCACTTCCCAGGGACTGCTGACCCTCCTCGTCGTCTAGATCAATAAGAGCCTCGATAGGCTCGGGAGCACCATCCAAATCCATGGGCTCCCAAGGACCAGTGAGGTTGGCGAGGTCATCTTGGGCGGTCCTCTCGAATAACTTGTCTGCAGGTTCGGCTTCAAGCTCATATTTAGTCCAGTCGGGGGCCTCAAATAGCATCGCCTCGTTGGTATACTGGAGCTCGGGGAATTCCTCTCCTTCCCTATGTGCTTCTAACCATGATCGGGCAAGATAGAATTCGTACTTCACATAAGGGTTGGAGAAATCTTCCTTCCGCCTCAAGCAATCCTTGGAAAGGCGGTACTCCTTCACGGCCTCGGCTCGTATGCTATTGATCTCCACTGGGGTCAACGTAGGAGCTGCCTGACTTTCCAACTCGGCAACACGCTGCTCGAGCTCCTGATTCCGAGCAAGCAGAGACCCGTAGTTGGATTGTATACGGAATGGGCCTCCTGTAGATCCTCTTGAAATTTGCTAGACCGGGCCGTCTCTACAGTGAGATCCCCCTGGGCGTGATTAAGGTCTTGATGAACCTTTGCGAGCTGCTCCTCCAAGCTTCGAACTAAATCCGAAAGTTTGGACAAGTTATTGACGGTGTTCTGTAACTCCATAACTTGGTCCTTTAACTCTCGGATTTCCCTATCTGCACGCTCCCGATAAGCCCGGTGCTGGGCATTGTTGGCCACAGTTCATTGAGCCAGCTGCAAAGAAATGCAAAAAGTTAGATTCAAAGAATGTGGCAAAAAGGAGTCAAACGAAGAGGAGTATGAAACTTACCCTCAATGCCTCCATGTCGGCTAAATCCTCCCCCTCCGGGTAGTTTCTAAATATCCTTGCCTCGTCCCGAGTAAGGATAGTGGACCAGCTTAACCGGGAGGCCACCCCGGGAGTGTCCAAAATGTCGTTGTCACTAACCCCGGGGTAGACTCGAAACTCGTGGCCCCTCATAATGTTCCCCCATCCACGGGGTAGGACCTCTCGTCAGCAGGCCCTATCCTCGGCAATATTGGCCTGCTTCCCATCGAACCTTCGATGTACAAGCGCCTTCGATTCTTCCGCTGAGACGGAATGATATTGCATGCCGCACGCTCCTCGGAGCGTGATCGCCCGGATGACCCGAAAGCCCCCCGTGAAGATGAGGCAACTCTCCCCTATCCCGAGAGAGATCCCTCTGCTCCAAAGGAGGGGGAGGCATCGCCTGCCTAGAAACAGGAGGGGTCCGAGCACGAGGTGGCTGAGAGGGGACCGATGCCTCACTTGGGACATCGTCGGCCAAACGATGCCTCTTCCTGGCAGGAGCGCTGGAAGGACCAGCCTCAGAGACCTGGCGACCCAACGATCGTCGAAAATGACTCATATCTGTGAAAAAGAAAGAAAATACATCAATGGTCAAAAATTGATCAGAAACGATAAGCAACGAGAAACAATGAAAGGTTACCTTCAGGAGAGTCTAAATGCTCCTGAAGGGACTCGATATTTATCACGTCGTCATCCGGGAGCACTATGAAAGTGGAGCCGAACCCTTCCCAACCAGTCAGATCGGCTAAGGGTTCGCTGCCAGAACTTGATTCTACGTTGGTGCTCCCTATATCCTCTTGTGGCCTAGGTGCTTCAGGATTTAACTCGGGAGAAACCGAAGGCAGAGGATCTGACGAAGGAACAGAGGGTCTGGCAACAGGGACCGGACCCACACCCCAGCCAGCTAATATCAAATTTTCATTTGATATAAGGGTGTCGAGGCTAAGGGGATGAGGGACTAGCAGTTTGTTGACGTCAGAAGACAACTGCTCCCTAAGTGTGGCTATCCGGGGACCCTTGGGGACTTCACGCCTAGTCTCCCAACGAGTGGGGATATCCAGGCCCTCGGGCACTTTCACGACCAGCCATTCCGTCTCGAAACCATGAAGCTTGTTAGCCGGTTTCTCGAATAATCGGTTCTCAAAACCGGGCTGGTACACCCTCTGAAGCGAGTAAGGCACTAAGCCGGGGCTCCCTCGAAGCCTAAAGAATACTTCTAAAAGAGGAAGGGACGGAGAGACGCCCCTTAAATGGCAGTGCACGGTGAATGCTACCAATTGCATCCATGCATGAGGATGCAGTTGTCCCGGGGATACCCTGTGTGTCCTAAGGAAGGAAGCCCCGAAGTCGGACAATGGGAAGCGGAGTCCTAACTCCAAAGTTGCCCTAAAAATGACAGCCCCGTCGGATACACGACGTATGTCGCTCTCCTGAGGGGTTGAGAGCTTATAAGAGTATCCCTCAGGTAAAGAAAATCGGGATTCTAGGTCTTGGACGTCGGCTTCCTTTAAAGTCGACTTAACGCCTAGATCAATTTGTTTTCCTATACCATGGCCAGCCATTTTAGGAGTCCGTAAATCAAAAGAGTGGGGCTACGGACTATGAAATTACCTAAAATGAAGAAAAGGAGGAACTGGCGACAGAGTATGAAGAAGCTGCGGCAGTGTTGTGACACAGTATGTGTACGCGACAGAGTTACGGCAGAGTTGCGAGAGAGTGTCCAGAGAAAATCGCGGCTGAATTTCTTTTTGCGGGAGAACTCAATAGCGACAAGGACAGCAGGGGCCCAGTATATATAGCGGCTCGCCTGCGTCGACACACGCGCGGAGATCCGACCCGACCCGAGAAAAGTCTAGACCCAGATACTCTTTCGCAGGAAAGATTCCTACCAAAGAGTGGGGAGCAATTGATGGTGGTCGCGTCACCAGAATCCACGTGTGCAACTACCCGCCTGCCACGTGTCAAACCAAGAACGAGCCACGTGGCAGATTTGGCGACAGAGCGGCCATGTGGCACAGTTCCCAGCAGTGCGACAGAGTGTTCGATGCGATAGGAGTCTGTCGCCTTGTGATGTGCCGCACAGCAGGCGCGGCAGACCTCCATCGCCCATATTGCGACATTGGTCTCCCGCATTGCCCTCGCGACAAAGGTCTCCCGCACAGTCTGCGATAGAGGTCTCCCGCACAGCTTGCGACCTAGGTCTCCTGCACAGCCCGCGATAGAGGTCTCCCGCACAGCCTGCGGCATAGTCTCCCGCACAGACTGCGGTAGAGGTCTCCCGCACAGCCTGCGGCATAGTCTCTCGCACTGTCCGCGGTAGAGGTCTCCCGCACAGCCTGCGACCTAGGTCTCCCGCACAGCCTGCGACCTAGGTCTCCCGCACAGCCTGCGGCATAGTCTCCAGCACAGACTGCGGTAGAGGTCTCCCGTACAGCCTGCGGCATAGTCTCCCGCACAGTCTGCGGTAGAGGTCTCCCGCACAGCCTGCGGCATAGTTCTCCTGCACTGCCCGCGGTAGAGGTCTCCCGCAAGCTGCTTTACGTGAAGCGCGACAGAGTGCTATATGACTCTGTCGCGGCCCAGACACGCGCCTGTGCCTCAGCTCGAACCGACTTGAAGAAACCTATAAATACCAGGTGAGCTCTCTGAAAAGAGGATCCGAAAAAAAAAAGAGAAAAAAAGAACCAAAAAGAAGGAAAAAGTCTTAAACTCTCTAATTTAAGCAATACATTCTCTTTTTCATACATTCACAACTCCGATTACTTACTTAATCATCGGAGTGCGCGTGCAGGGACAAATCCCTGCCCCCTCTGATTCCTGTTGTTTTTGCAGGATACACGAAGAACACGTGGAACGAATTGCATCGACGTCACCCTTTTGTCGTTAGTGCAATCAGACTACAAAAAAGGTATATTCTTGTTGCTCTCAGTGAGGCAACATCAGTAAGCATGTGCATTTGTTCCCAATTATACATGTGTATACTTGTATACCTTGTACACACACATATATATAGATATATATATATATATCTATACATAAGTCTGGGGAAGTAAATAAAATATTGCATGTAGTATGAAAAATAATATTATTTTTATACTTACACTTAAATCAATTCACCCATACTCATATATTAAATTTTAATTTCCTTGAGTGTTACTCAACATTGAGTGTATTGAAGATTTACGGTATTTACATGAATAGTGCATGGAGGATCAAAACCGAGAAGTGTAAAAGAAGAAGAAGAAAATAAAAGAAAAGAAAAGAAAAAAAATGACAGGAAAGAATGATAGCATTCAAAAAAAAAAAGAAATGAATAGTGAAAAAAAGAAAAAAAGAAAAAGAAAAAAGAAAGAAGTAGTATATATATATATAATTATAATAATTATATATATATATTGAAAAAAAATGGGAAGAGGAAGAAAGTAATATATATATATATTATTGGAAATAGAGGAAAAATCGAGGAAGGAAAATAAGGGTACTAATTGGAAATTCGGGGAAGAGCCTTGAAAAATTTACCGAGAGAATCGGTCCCATCGACTCGTTACGTCGAGACAATCGAGGACTACAGATAGACATTGAGGTAAGGAATTTTTGCAAGTTTTAGAGATAATTGTACGTACTTTATGATTTTAAGTGTATTTTCCCTAGGTAAGCAAGTTTACGATTTTGACGTATCGTAGGTAATTCGAATAAATAGGATACTAAGAATACAAATTTTGATGTAGGAGAATCGTAGAAAGATTTAAGGGAGATACTTGGAGGCGTCACTACTCAAACTTGAAATTTTCGATAAATCAAGGTAAGGGGTACTATTTAACTTAGTTCTGATAATGCATTGTTGTCTCACCGATAAATGATTTTATGAAAGAGCATATGATTTGAAGTGATTTATCAATGCTTTCATACTTGTGAAACTGTTTACGATGCATGTTTTAATTTATTGAAATATTCCCCGAGTACCTTCCATGTTATGAAATGAAATTCCTAAGGTATGAAGCGTATGAATGTTTTACATTTATTTATGTTTTTATATCCATATCGTTAAAGAAACTTTTGACAATTTCAAAAGTATGTAAGAAAAGAAATTTGTTTTCGAAAGGGGATTGTGGGGGTCACCTCTTGAGTCCTACGGGAACAAAGTGCCACCCAGTCTTTCAGTTTTATGAAAGAGTTTTCAGATTACAAGGAATTCGATTTTATTACTTGATATGAGTTTAAGAGTTATAAAACCCAAGAAAGATTTTGGAAACTCTATTTTGAGACTATAGGCTTCATACATGTTACTTCTCGTGGTGTTCTAGCTACACCACTTGGGGTGCCGGTACGTTGGCCCCTTTAGCACTTGACTCAACCTGTGTGGAAGATGTCGTACTACTGGTTGTTTATGATGATGTATTGGTAGTATCTCGTACCCGTGCAACACTCATGAATGTTCCCCGCATGGTGAGTGCCACAGGTGCCCGTGCCCTAGCTATGTGCTAGTATATGATAAGAAATAAGAAAATACTACCCATGTTTATAATTATTATTGTTGTACGAACCTGATCCAGTCTACAGCTCCCCTTACTATGGCCATAGGTATGATGACTCTCTATGGAGAATGACACGTATCGCATGACTTAGTTATAGCCTAGTCTCCTCGACTTGATTATGAAAATTGACTATGATGAATGAATATGTGTTTTCATAATATATACGATAATTGGTTACGACTGATATGCTTTATGAAACGATTATGAAATATTCAAGAAATGTTTACGAAATGATTATGAAATATTCATGAAATGTTTACGAAAGGATTATGAAATATTCATGAAATGTTTATGAAATGTTCATGAAATGTTTACGCAATGATTATGAAATGTTTATGAAATGTTCATGAAACGTTTATGAAATGATTATGAAATGCTTATGAAATATTTACGAAAGGTTTATGAAATGTTTACAAAACGTTTATGAACCCGATGGTTTAAGAACTCATTCATGAACAATGAAAAGTTATAAAATGGTTAAGCATGTTATTTGTTTTAAAGACACGCATGCTTTATGACTTTTTACGATGATTATGCATGAAATGAGAATTTATGTATTTCATTAAAGTTTGGTTCTATGAACGATTTCACATGCTTTTATATATCAGAACTGCTTTAAGAGTATTATCTTACTGGGCTTTTCCCCAAAAGCTCACTCCTCTACCTCTCAGATTTTTGCAGCGAATTACAGTTAATAAATGCTGCGTAGATGACGTAGGCTGGCAGATATGAGCTTCCCCAGACTACCTTTTGTATATGTGTGAGGTATACATTCTTATCCCTATACCAGACTATTTGTATGCATAAACATCTATTGAAAATAATGTGTCGGGATGAAATCTGTCTAAGGATAAATTAAATGAAATATTTTTAAGGATTGACACTGAACAGGAATACAGCCTAAGTAAATAAAGGATTAAGTTGTAAGCCGAAGTTTCAAAAAAAAAAATTTCCCCCGATTTTCAAGGGTCAAGGGTCGTTACATTCTATGATTTCCTATACATGAGAAAATTTTGAATAAATAGAAAGGAAATTAGATAAAAATTCCAAAATTTAATCAAGGCTTAATAACCAAATATACTCTCAACATTTTGCACAAAAATGGATATAAGCTTTTAACATTTTATTGCATGGAAATAATTCCTTAAGCTTTTATTTTACTGTAAATAAACCCTAACCTTTTAAAATCATGCAATTAGGTTCAAATTTGTTAAATGGTACAAACCTCTATTAGTATCGTATACGTGGCATGCCACGTGGCAACTAACTAAGCTATCCAAACATAAGATGTCTAAACGGTAGTTAGTGTCACTTAACAGACTTGGACTTAATTGCATGATTTTGAAAGGTTAAGAGCTTATTTATAATAAAATAAAAGCTTATAGACTAATTTCTATGTGATAAAACGTTGATGGTTTATATCCATTTTATATAAAAGGTTGAGATATATTTGGCTATTAAGCCTTTCATAAAAAAATCATGTAATAAAAATACCTTAAAATATGATATTTTAAAGATATCAATCATAACCACTCAAAAAAAACCATAAAAAAACCCTAACCAGAACCAAAAAGTTTTTTTTTTTTTGGTTTCAGAAGGTGTCTATCATCAGCCTAACCTAAAAACTGTTAGGAAACATAGAATTTGATAATCAAGCAATAACTGAAAGTAACCCAACAGCCTAGCAACACATCAATATGCAAAGCCAACACATAATACACATAGAATATAAAAGCATAAATCAAACTCTGAAAATCTTTTATGGTTTCAAATTTTTTGGAAAAAGGCAGTGGGGTTTTAGGAGTTCTTGCTTAAATCTACAATGATTGGCTAGGATTAAAAGGACCTTTGTTAAGGAAAAGGTTTTTAGGAGAGGACAAGAAACAGCTTTGTAATTTTTTTGGATTTTTTCTGATTGTCAGCATAGCGATCAATGATGGTGCAATAGTGTTGTCATTGAAAAATTGGGATATGATGAAGTTTCTTATGGCCATTTGAAATTTTCGACCATCAAAAATCGCAATCCAAAAAGGAAACTAGAAAGATGTTTTTGTTTTGAAAGCAAAGGAAATAAAAAAAAAATTGACGTTTATAAATACAAAGCAAAACATATCATCTTGGTGAATTAGCTGATCCATGACTTGACCCACATGTCAACCTACATTGCACTTGACCTATTGGTAACTCGATCTGCTCTTACCAAGTTTTATTTTTTTTAATTTGTTGTCTTTATTATATTATTTTTAGTTTAATTAAGATATTTTGTTACATGATTAATTTTTTAATAAATTGTTTAATTATTGAAATTTAAGATTGAGGAAGGTTTAATAAAAGATTAAATTTAAATACATAAAATGAGTAAATCAAATTTATGCAATAAAATCTAGGAAAATAAATAAAATAGATAAGAAAAACAAAACGGTAGATTTGCACATTCTTAAAGAAAGTAGTAGTAATAATAATAATAATAATAATAATAATAATAATAATAATAATAATAATAATAATAATAATAATAATAATAATAATAATAATAATAATAATAATAATAGAAAGAAATTTTAACAATCACCTTGTAAATAAAAAATAAATTTATAAATCATGGAAATCTTGTACTTTCTTAATTTTTCTAAAAATTCTTCGAATTATGAAATTAAAAAGATTATGAGTAGTCA
This sequence comes from Firmiana major, assembly GCA_033439115.1. Taxonomy (NCBI): domain Eukaryota; kingdom Viridiplantae; phylum Streptophyta; class Magnoliopsida; order Malvales; family Malvaceae; genus Firmiana; species Firmiana major. Next base: position 40,830,068 of record CM065909.1, read on the forward strand.
TTTTCTTAGAATTCTAGGTGAGGAATATTTTAAAATTTCACCAAGCGTGTTGGAATGATTTTGGGAATATTTCAATAGAAAAGTTTCTTATTTAAATAAGAAATTATAAGAAATCATGTGAGATTTAATTCAAACAATAAAATTTTCATAATGAAAATAATAAATTTTAAAGAATTTTTAAGTGAGGAAATTTTCATTTTAGAACTTTCTAAAAAGTGTAAGGAAGTTCTTAAAACAAAATAAAAGGATAAATATAAAATTCGCAATAAATAATAAAAAATTTACTATTAAATAAATAAAAACTAGTTTTAAATTCTAGAGTAATTCCATATGAAATTTTTTTTAAAAAGTTCCTAAGTAAAGGATTTACTTTAAATCTTAGTAAAGGTTACGAAAGAATTTTAAAATATTAAGATAAAATGTGAAACCCAAAATTTTCCCACTATGTTCATCATTTGGAATCATAATACGGATGAATTGAGTATATAAATGTGAATGATGTAGTGGAGGTATGAAAATTTGGAACAGGATAAATGAGGAGCAGTAATTTAAATTAAAGGGATTTAAATCGTTGGACAAAAGATACGAGTTTAAAATGAGCAAAGATAGTGGATCCAAGAAGAGAAGTCGGTTTGATTTGGTTTCGAATACGTGTAAGGGTAAAAAGGGTTAACAGACCTGAAATCCGGTATAAATTCGACGAGATAATTTCGTTATAAATATTGATTTAGGAAATCTTGATCGATAAAGAAGAAATTATTGAATTCCGAATCCAATTGGTCAAGATACGAAAATATTACGATAAATCATAATTTTCGCCCGAGACATTATACCGAAAATATGAGAAAAATTATACCAAAAAAATAAAATAAGACTGATAAATTCAATAAATTGATTTAAGAAATAAAATATGATTTTTTAGATATTTTGTGTATTTTATTATATTTTATTTGATTAAAATAAAATAAAATAAAATATATATATAAAAAAAAGAATCATAATCGCGAAATCGCAATTCTAAAAACAAAGGGAAACGAAAGACAAAACCGAGGAAGCCGAACCCGGCCCCCGTCTGCCTCACCCACCGTATGCCACAGGAGAACTGACCAGGTGAGACAGCCGAGCAACCCGAGCTCGTCGACACCGACAGCTGGGGAGAAACGGCGATCGACGAGAGAAAGAGAGAGAAAGAGAGAAACCGAGAGAGAAAGAGCGAGAAAGAGAGGGAACGGTGGCGGACGGAGGTTGGAAGAAGGGAGAAGGCCTCGCCACCGGCCAAGAGAAGGGCCAGATTCGCCACCGTAGAAGACAAAAAGGGGAGAAAACGGCGAAAAAGAGAGGCACCACTGACGACGAAGAGAGAAGAGGTCGAACCAGCCACTTTTCGGCCAGTCCTGGCGAAACCGACACCAGATCCATGCACCGGACAACCCCGCAGACCTGCTGGAGATTGAAGCCGGTGAAGAACCTATCGATGAAGCTCCGAACGGCGAAGGAGAAAACCAAACTGGGCTGAACCGATCGGTCTGAACCGGGCTGAACCAGACCGAACTGGTTCAGCCAAGAAAGAGAGGAAAAAGGGAGAAAAAGGGAGAAAAAGAGAAAAAGGAAAAAGGGGAAGATTTTCGGGTATACATCGGACTTCGGGTAAGTCGGTAAGAGGTCAAAAGTAACCGATTTGATTTTCGAGAAATTTATTTAAATTATATTTGATAAAAAATTTACCCGAAATTAAATATAAAATTGTGCAGTTCGATGATAAATCGCCTACGTGAGCCCGGTCGAACTCCGATTTAGGCACCATCGCATAATCTTGGGTAAGTAAAGCTCATTAACGATAATTTTTGTAATTATCCCGTATTAAAGATTTATTTTACGAGTTACGGATTAAATTTCGCATTTAGTGGATTATATTGAGATTTTCAATTAAATTGTCGTAAATGATATACGGGATACTCAAAGAGTCTAGAAAAAGGGCCAATAAGTATTGATAGGCCTAGTGAGCCCAATAGGCCTTGATGAAAGAATTAATAAGTGGAAACGAGCTTAAAACAGATTAAGACCCATTAAGGTGCAATCGGGCCCAATAAGAGAAAAGTTGGCCCAATTAGCTAAATCGACTGTAGTAAATATGAGAAAAATATTTATTGAGTTAAATTGACTTAATAAATAATTATATGCAGCTCCGAGACTGGATTAAGAGCAGGTCAGACTGGACGAACCTCCGATAGAGAGATTTAACTACGTACTTGACGGGATTCGAGGTAAGGGATATAATTTAGAGTAGCGTTAATGCTCTTCCATCCTTACCTACGGTTTATAAATATGAATTGAATGAGATTTTGTGAAATGGATTTCCAATTGTCTTCAAACTGAAGCCAAAACAATTTCTTGAGTTTTCAACATGCTTTCTATATATGAGATACATTTTTACATCATACATGTTTATAAAAGTGATTTTTCACTTCTGAGACGAAAGCATAGTGTTTTCATGTGAGATCAGGGTTAAAGTCCCGGTATGTTTTATGAACTGTGTTTCCATTATACGGGTATGAGTCCCAAGAAATGACTATGATAACTATGCTTTTCATGTTTACACGGGCTAGAGTCCCGTAATGATTTATGAAAACTACGTTTTCTATGAGAAACGGGTTAGAGTCCCGTAACGATTTTGAAAATCGGGTTAGAGTCCCGAATGATTTTCAGTACACGGGTATGAGGCCCGAAAAGATTTTTGTGGGGCAAAAAGGCATGATTTGACGATAGTCAGAGGATCTGGGGTCGATCTCACATCATAGGGTAGCGTATGGAGATGATCGAGGATCTACCTAGCCAACGGCCAAGGAACGGGCAGGCTCTGACTCTATCTGAGAAATGTGTGTATATATAGTCCACACTTGGTGATGCACGTGAATTCGTGCGTATAGTCCCCATTTGGTAGTGCACGCGAGATAGGGCAGCGTACGACCCTGATCCAATCCTACGGCTCCCCTGTACAATGGCCATATGTACCTATGATGATCGTCCTACGGGACCTGATGTATGATGTCCTTCGGGACTATTATATGAGTATGCCTAGCTCCACGATGAATTGACGAAATGATGTATATATGTTTTCACACATTTCATGCTACCTGTTTTATGATTTACTATTGAGAACAGATTTTCTATGATGAAATTTTAAAGGTAACCATGAGTATGTTTTACGAAATGTGCCTGTGATAGCATGATTTCACTTTTAAAGTAACAGTGTGATATGATTCACGTATTTTGAGCTTTTGAGATGCTTTATGAATGTTTACACTATATGTTATGATTCAGCATGATACGTTTTACGAAAACGATGTATATGTGTAAACCGATGATTTTAAAGCATGTTTTTATTACTTTTATGAAATGTAAGCATCTCTACTCCACTGCATAAGTATGTTGATTTGTAAAACCATGAGTTTTACCACGTTTTGAGTATTTAAAGCTATTTTAAATGTATCTTTTACTGAGTTTGAAAAATTCACCCCCCTCCTCTCCATATCCCAGATTACCTACAGTGAGTTTACTACACATACGAGACTATGGTCGTTGACAAGATAGTCTGACCTTTCATCGGATACTTTCGTAGCCTTGAGGTACAGTCTTACTCGTATTCCAGACATGTGATACAGAATAGACACTATTGTATAAAATAGTCGGGATGTAATAGTTGTAAATGATTATATATATATAGTTTTAATTACGCAGAATGTATGTGATGTAATGCGATCCTGAAAATGAAAAACGTTTTAAATCTAGACATGGGACAGGAAAACAACATAGTTAATGGATAAAAAGTCTAAATTAGCCCCATTTTTTCGCGCTTCCGGGGCGTGACATAAAATATTTGGAAAAGGTAGTACATTTGAAGTTAAAAATAAAGATAAAATGAATTCTTTTTAAGGCATAAAATTTTAGAATAAATCAACGACGAAGCCTCTTAAAGAGAATAAATGATTTTCTTGAATATTTTTAAGAAAATTCCTTAAGTCATATATAAAGTGTCGAAAAACTTAAGAAAATATTCTTATTTCAATAATAAAAATTAAAGAAATAAAGACAATAAAAGAGATAAAATTATAAGTGATTGTATACAGTTATAGGATGAGTATTGTGAGGGTGCTAACACTTTCCTCACATGTGACCATACTCTTAAACCCTAAATTTGAAACGTAGACCAATCCTTATCTTTAGTTTGAATAAGTGACCTATCACACCTTAGTTTGAAGGTGTCACGACCGAAAACTATATATACACACATATGTGGAAGACTTTTCTTAATTATTATGAACTTCACGTTTGTTGCGAGTTACATAGGTAGTAACTTCAATCCAAATTTTCAATCATACATGTTTTTCTTTAAACCTAAACATGTTATACTGCTACAATATTTATAAACCAGACACTTTACTAAAACGACATAACAGTTATCTTACATCTTCACACTATCAATTAAAAATAATGCAATACAAATTTAAATTACATACCTACATACCTTCCAAGTAAAGGTAACAGTAGCCGCATGAAACTTAAGCTCTTCGAAGGTACCCAGAGCCTGCTCAATCTAAAACATTAAAAAAAAAAAAGATTAGTGAGATAACACTCAATAACTAATACAAACACATAGGATTAATACCACATAATGACTATTAAAAATTAAAATGGAATGATGTTCTGAAATTAGTTTTCTTATAAAAAGTATCATCACATAAGTTTTCAAACAAGCTAATTGAAAATGATAAGTGTTATTTGTAAAACAAATCTAAAACAAATACATGTCATGAGGGTGGTGCATGTCTACATGAAAATCGTAAGAAAACTCAAAAGTATACATGACATAGAATATTTCAAAGTGCAGTTACAAAATCCTACCATAGTTTGCCTCAAGAACAAAACAAAGTCCACAAATGAAACCACCTACTGAAAACCACGATCCTGCCAAGTGAGTAAGATATGGGCATATAATTTCCTAGAACTAACGTAGTAGGTCATAGTTATCCATTGTTGCATAGGCAACGATCCTCATACCTTCATGAAGTGTATACATCCACTTCAATAACTGGTTAAGCTCTACCAATGTCACATAATCACTCTATTAGTGCTTTCTTTGTCAGGAACACACAAAACAGTAATATGCATACAACGATGGGTCTTAGATCCATGCACCAAGATTGGATATCCCACCACTCGCCGATGCCTCGATCGGTTCTCATTTTTATGGGAGCCAACTACAGATCAACCTGATATCATTAGACAATCAATCATCATACCCTCGTAGAATGTATCCCAATCATCGATCACAAATCCTACATAGTTCTAATGAAGTGCCCAAATCTATAAATCAAGACACAAAATATCCTTGAAAGGATCCCAGTTAATAAAACAGTTACGAAATCATAGCAATGATCATCATAGTCATATCAAACTCATATCGAAATTGATTTAGTGTAAATATATATGGCCAAATCATGTACACAACGAAATCATGTTTAAGGTAATTTTAAAAACATATCAAAATCTCAACACACTTATAAAACGAATTATAACTATACTTATCATAAAATGACCATATACACAATAATCACAGCTTTTACAAAACACATGTATCAAATGTCACGCCTCGAAGGATGCAACTGAACACTTAACTTATGCGTAATTTGAATTTATGGGCAAACTTTTTCTTTTTACTTTAGGTTTGTCATTCGCTTAGTGTAGCCTAATGTTATCAAGTAGTTGACTACCTGGCTCAGTTTAAGGCTATTGCTTAAGGTCCTTGTTGTCATGCCCCAGAAACGTGGAAATATGAGCTAATTTTTCCTTTTTCTTACTTTCTTAATTAAGTTGCATTCTCATCAGTGCTGATTCTTAACCTTTTCATTTTACAAAATTTTGCCAGCATAACAACGTATTTATAAACTTACCTCCCTACAAAGTTTAAAAAAACACAGTTTATATCCACAGCAATTGGTTTTAATCTCAGTTCATGTAAGACTCATAATTTCCTATGTATCCTTATGATTTCATGAATGTATACACTTGTTACTTGTAATATGAATCATAAGAGATGTAAGGTTGGTAAATTCGATGTACACACTAGTTATATGAGTTCGTGATGTACACACAAGTTTTGTTATGCATGAATCAAAGGAAATGGACCTTTTTAAGTGCTAAGTATGGATAGAATGTAAAACGAGTAGTGAAGCAAATTGAATGCAACAATTCCCTTAAAATTCTAGAAAAAACTACTGTAGGAAGCCTACAGATGAAGGCCAGATCAATCTCATGTAGTGACAAGATCGATCTTACAATTTTAGAATGAAAACACTAAGGTTTTTAGGCAAGTAGATCGATCATTTATTCAAGCCAGATCGATCCCCTGTTGAAGAGCAGATTAATCTCCTCCCCAAGAAGATCGATCTTAAAGTGGCTTTGCCTGGAAAAGATCGATCCCTTTCACTGGGAGAACGATCTCAATTTGTCTCGACCAGGAGTAGATCGATCTCATCCCTATGGTAGATCAATCTCTATTAGCTACTGCCAAGCAAAGATCGATCCTTCCTTTAGGCCAGATTGATCTTGAAGGTTATGAATTGTGTTGTTAGAGTAAGGATAGATCGATCTCCCACCCTAGGAGATTGATCTCATAAGGCCAATTCTATATATAGCCCGACCATTTGAGCCTTCTTCCCCTGAACATTGAAAACCTTCCATATTTGAGCAATAACCTAGCTTTCTCTATCTAGATTTTTAACACCTTCCAAAGAGATTTGAGAAAAATGTATTTGAGCAAAGTTGTTACTTAAGAGGAGGAGAATAATATAATTGAAAACTAGAGGTTGGATCGAAGGACTGAAGGAGAAAAAGAATCTCTCCCCACATTTGGCAAAAAATGAGAAAAGTTAAGCTAGGTAAGATTTCAATACACCAACTTCAAGTATGTTTACCTAGATATTATTATGGGTTGATTGGTGTATGTATTTTTTGTTGGAACTACCTAGAATATGATGAACTAACCATATTCAAAAAATAGGTTTAGTGTGAGAAAGTGAACTATGGATTTAACTAATGATGGAATGAATGTGCTATGATGATAGTGATGTTATATGCAAGATTGTGAGATGGTTTGATATGATTAACTAATGGAATTTGATGGAGTTGAGAAAATGTGCATCTAGGGTGCTTAAGAAAATGCATGAATAAATGGATTAAACTAAGGCTATTGGATGTTTATTTAATACCGAAGGAACTCGTTTTATAACCCGAATAAGTGAAAAAATGAGAGAATAGAGGAAGTAATCAATAAGGGTTTGAAAGACCCCATTTTAGATTTGGATGAATAGAAGTGTGAAGTAGTGGTATAATGAGCAATTATTAATGTTTTGACATTTTTTGGACAGCTCGAAAATTTGACTCTTGAGTTTGAGCTAGTCTATGAAATGAGAATATTACACCACCTAAGGTGTAAGAGGTAAATGTTGCAAATTTTTGTGCATATGCATTTCCTTACTGATAAAAATTCTTTGGTAGCATAAAATGAGTTTACAAATGATGGCATGTGATTTTTTAGACTAAAAGGCTTGTCATGAAACTTACACATCGGTGGATGCCTCCACTTCAGTTGACACCGAGGCTTTGCTAGGCCCGAGTCTTATCATGCCTCCATTTTGGTAATGAGAGATGCCTCCGTTTTGGTAACGAGAGATGCCTCTGTTTTGGTAATGTGAGATACCTTCTTTCTGGTAATGAGAGATGCCTCCATTTTGGTAACGTGAGATGCCTCCATTTTGGTAACATGAGATGCCTGCCCTGGTAGCGCTGAGATATTTCTGCTTTGGTTGACGACGAGGCTTTGCTAGGCCCAGGTCTTACCACAAGTAGATGATTCCCTCGTTTGAGGATGCCCTCGTTGAGGATGATATGATGTGATGTGATGATTTCTTTCATAACATTTATACTATGCCTAGTCTCCATAATTATTTTGAGATATGACGTGCTTGTGAAATGAGATAAAGATGTTTTGATGAATTGTGATTTTAATCACGTATTTATAATCATGTGAATTATGTCATTATTACACTTATGCTTTAATGATGATTTTTAAAGCTCATATGCACTCCTTACTGAGCGAAGTTGAAAGATCACCCCCCTCATTTTCCTCCCCCCATAGATTGTTTGCAGTGAGTGATAGTAGCTGCTGCGTACGTGACATAGGCTGGTGGACTAGACTCTCCCCAGGCTATTTTTTGTACACACGAGAGGTATAATTCAATCCATTTTGTATCCAGACAGTTGTGTAATGCAGACACTTGTATTTGAGTAATATTAGGATGTAATCAGATTGGTATTAGTAAATGAATGGAGAAGTATACTTCTTTTGATGTCATGATATTTAATTAAGTAAATGTGGATGTTGAGAGATCCTTGAGATATTGATTGATGAGATAGAAAGGAGTTAACTGACACTATACAGGAATGCACATCGAGTAGGAAGTTTGATTTAAGAAAATTTTAAATTAGCCCTATTTTTCACGCTTCCGGGCTCACAGATTTGGCGGTATCAGAGTAAAGGTTACCTAGTACTGTCAGTGTCGAGTAATTGGAAATAGATTACATCCCAAGTGTCTGTTATTGTCTGGTTATGAATTGAATTTAACGGTTAAAATTATAATCGATGTTTAATATATACGCACTGTTATTGTCTGGTTATGAATTGAATTTAACGGTTAAAATTATAATCGATGTTTAATATATACGCACAGGTACATAAGAGATAAGATATGAGGGAGAAACGAGGTCATCCCCGGAGGTAGGCACAACCACCTCCACCACTTGAACTATAGCCTGAGAGTCCTAACTCTTGAATTAATCGGCTGGAGTAAGACGTACGACAGGGGTTTGAGCAGATGGCAGCGCTATTTACGCAACATTTCGGGGCTAACGCCTTAGGTACCACACCTACCCTAACTCCTACACCACCACAGGATCCGCCCCTACCTCCTATATCGACTAACCCAGTGCCACCCGCCATTCAGCCTCCGACACAGATCAGGCCCAATGATAGAAATATGAGTCGGTTGAAGGACTTTCTTAAGATGAATCCACCGATATTTAAAGGGTGAAGTGTCACGACCCAAATTACCTAAAAAAAATCAGTACAATTTTTTTTTCATTTTTTGTTTGTTATTTAATTCTTACATTCCTCTCCTCGTGACCATCCTACCAACAATTGGATATGATTCGGTGTTAGTCCCCTCTACAGAGTACTTTCAGTGGATAGAAAGCGACAGTGATCGTGCATTCCTGTTATCTGCTATTTCCCATCGAGAAAATGTATACACACTTATATGGTTTTGTATCTAAATATGTAAATGCATAGTACTGCAAACGTATATAACGTCGGGGATGTAAGATTATGTAAATGCAATTGTGAACGTATTAGTTAAAGTCAAAGGATAGAAAAATCCTAATATGTTAATGTAACAAGGAAATAGAATGGTAAGTAGTTTATTCACAACAAAACCAATATCATCAGTCAGGATCCAACCCCTCCCTCAGGTGGTCCAGACTCACACAAAATCTACGCATTCTCAATCTTTCAATGTTTTCAAAAATGCTTGGAAATAAATGATTTTATGTGGATCAGGATCACCCGAGGGAGGGGTTGAGTCCTGATGAGTACGATGGATGTGGATTTTTGAAATGAATTAAGTGTTTTCTCAAGTTTTGTGGAAACTCAGCATGATGTATTTTTCTTAATTGTTCATAATTCATGCAATGAAATGTTTTAGCATGAGGAGGTTATCCATGCTTTAATTGCAAATGCATGATTTTGATTTAAGTCATGCGTTTTATGATTTTACACGAGATGCCATTGAGGCATGAGTTGCATGATTTCCATAAGCATGAACAGCTTTTATAAACTATGGCATTGATGTGTGCATGATTTTGTGCGTGAGATTTAAATGAAAAGAAATGGATTTAAGGGCATGGTATTATGAGCATGTAGATAGTAGAGCTATCTACTTACTTGCATAATTACTTTACTGAGCGTGTGGTTGCTCACCCCCTTATTTTCCCCTCTTTTTAGAGCACTCACAGTAGATAGTGAGCGGCTGATGACTTGCATTCTTGGTATCTGCTGGTTCCCATCATCGAAAGATATACACCTTGATATCATTTTGTATCTAAACATGTAATAGCACAGTAATCATTTTGGAATGTAATATGTCACGCCCCGAAAATGCGAAAAATAGGGCTAATTTAAAACTTTTTACTCATTAATTCACAATTAAGAGTGCATTCCTGTGCAGTGTCATACATCATCATAATTATTATGCCTCAGGATCTCATCACTAGAATTTATATATCATATCAAATACATTAATCCATCTCAAGTTAATTAATCCTAATACATCCCATATAATGTTATACATCGAGTGTCTGCAATTACAATAATAGTCTGGGTACATGAAAAGATAAATATACCTCAAAGTACAAAATATATAGCCTGGAGCTCGAATCCTCCACTAGCCACTACTCTGTACGTCGCAGGGAAGTCCTTATTCACTTGAAGAACTCTGGGGGGAAAGGAAAACAGGGTGAGCTTCTAAATCGCTCAGTAAAGGGGGTAAGGAACTCATTTCATAAACCAAAATACACATCACAAAAGGTTTATTTGTATGTGAAACTCATTTGAAAACCATAGCATGAAAATACTCAAAACGACACTCTCATGTGTCAAGTCATGTGAAAACATGAAGTAAAAGGCTCATTCTAGAGCAAAAACAAAGTATGTGAAAATAACGCGTTAAACGCTTTCTCAAATACGTGATAAAATCATAGTAAAAATAATGCACGTGGCACAGCCACTAAACACACGTGGCAAAGCCACTGATTTAAATTCTCACGTGGCATAGCCACAAAACACACGTGGCAAAGCCACTGATTTAATTTCTCACGTGGCATAGCCACAAAACACAAGTGGCAAAGCCACTGATTTAATTTCTCACGTGGCATAGCCACAGAATAGGGTTTCTCAACGTGGCACTGCCACCAATGGGGTATAACGTGGCACAGCCACCAATGGGGTATAACGTGGCACAGCCACAAATGGGGTATAACGTGGCACAGCCACCAATGGGGTTTTCTCAACGTGGCACAGCCACCAATGGGGTTTTCTCAACGTGGCACAGCCACCAATGGGGTTTTCTCAACGTGGCACAGCCACCAATGGGGTTTTCTCAACGTGGCACAGCCACCAATTTTACGTGGCATAGCCACAGAATAGGTTATTCTCACGTTACCAGAACGGAGAAGAATTCGGGCTTACATGCTACCAGAGCAATGCCCGGTGTGTACTCACAACTACACACCCAAGTCTTATCACATAAGACAGGTTTGCCTTCACGTAGAACTCGTAATGGTTTTTCTCTCATAAAACCCATTTGAAAATCGTTTTGTACTCAACACAAAACGTAATAAAACCGAGTTCCAACCGGCAAAGCACACGCACACATTTCTCAAATCACAATATTGCCTTAACGTAGAGCCCAGTTATAAACTCATAAAACATTGGGCTCCAACCGGCTATAAAATCGTGTGCAATTTAATCTCAACACAAAACACTCAACATGCTTGTTTTATAAACCACAAATCATGCTAAAACAGTTTGCAATTCACATACACAAATGGTTTAGATTTCCCTTACCTCTTTGCACCTCGTATAGTGCAATCGTTCCCCCGTATCACGGACTAGCCTTGCATTCCACTCTGGAACTCCCGAGCTGTCCAAACGATGTTAAAACATCAATACTCAATATCTCATAACCCTCAATTCTCAAAATCGAGCATAATTGCTCATAACACCTCAAATCTCTTGATTTCTCGTAACTCAACCCTAAACTACAACCTCATTCACAATATCTCAATGTCCTACATTCCTCATGCCAATTATCTAGGCTAATTCTCCATATTGTCTATATTTTCGTTTACAGCACAAATCCTCAAAATTACCAAAATTATCAAATATCTACATTTCTCCAACTACATTGCAATTTCATCAATCCCTAATCCTTTCTCAACTATTTCAACGCAATGACAACCACCAACAACATCAAAATCAGCTCAAATATCAAGATCGAGGTTTAGAAATTACCCAAAGTTTGTGAGACGCACAACTCACGCCTCGATCCGATTCGTCCTTCGATTTCCAAGTATGTTGTTCTCCCTTTGATGAGGAACAACTTTCCTTCTTACCACAACAGCTGATTCGGCCGGAAATGAGGGATTTGGATGAGTGAGAAAGTTAGGTTTTTTGAAAAATGGGGGTTGGAAGAGAGAGAAAGTGAAATTTCAGGAGAAAACACGGGTTCCTTATATAGACTGGAGGTAGGAGATCGATCTGCCTCTTGATGAGATCGATCTGCGTTTGAAATTTGGGGACGATCTGGGCAATTTTATGCCTAGGAGATCGATCTGTCGAGGGGTGAGATCGATCTCTTTATGGCTTTATGAGATCGATCTGCTCCTAAGGAGATCAATCTTCTCCCAAACAGAATCATTTGGAGATCGATCTCTTCCTCATGAGATCGATCATTTCTCAAACAGAATCATTTGGAGATCGATCTCTTCCATTGGAGATCGATCTCTTCCATTGGAGATCGATCTGCTCCTCAAATTCCTCCTTCCTCGTCATTTCTAACTCACCAGATCGATCTCTCCTTCTCCCAGATCGATCTGTCCTCATACTTCATGCTTATTTTACACACTTAACATATAAATCTCCAATTATAATGCCCACAATTCACTTAGCTCAATAAATTTCACTTCAAATTCTTATTACATCATTAAAATATGTCTGAAATTCTCAGATCTCACATCCTTCCCACCTTAAATAGAATTTGGTCCTCCAAATTCAACTCAACTAGTCGAATATATGGGGGTATTTCTCCTTCATGAGACTCTCTAGTTCCCACGTTGCCTCTTCCCTTGAGTGATGTTTCCACAAAACTTTCACTAATGGGATGCTCTTGGTTCTCAGTACCTTCTCCTTTCTATCGAGAATCCGGACGGGTTCCTCAGTGTAGCTCATGTCCTCCTGTATGTCCATCTCATCATACTCTATAACATGAGAAGGGTCCGGGTGATACTTCCTCAACATAGACACATGAAAAACGTTGTGTATTCTGGACATCCGTGGGGGTAATGCTAATCTGTAAGCTACCTCTCCCACTCTCTCAAGAATCTCGAATGGTCCCACGTATCGAGGACTCAATTTCCCTTTCTTCCCAAATCGCATGATACCCTTGCTCGGTGATACTCTCAGGAATACTGCATCACCAACGTCAAACTCGAGTGGCCGTCTACGCATATCCGCGTAACTTTTCTGTCTACTTTGTGCAGCCCGTAACCTCTCACATATGAGTTTCACACTCTGTACGGCTTACTCAACAAGCTCGGGGGCATTTATCTTTCTGTCACCGACTTCTTCCCAAGCTACAGGGGATCTACACCTCCTACCATATAGAGCCTCAAAAGGTGCCATTCCAATACTCGCATGATATCTGTTATTGTATGTAAACTCTGCTAGGGGCAGGTGATCATCCCATGATCCCTTAAAATCCATCATACACGCCCTCAACATATCCTCCAGGGTCTGAATAGTCCTCTCTGACTGACCATCTGTCTGAGGATGATAGGCGGTACTAAAACTCAATCGAGATCCCATGGACTCCTGAAACTGGGTCCAAAATCTGGAAGTAAACCGGGAATCTCTATCAGAAGTAATACTCACTGGAGCCCCATGTAATCTAGCTATCTCGCTGACATATAGCTCAGCTAAGGCATCCACCGTATCTGTGCTCTTGATGGCAAGGAAGTGGGCACTCTTGGTCAATCTATCCACAATGACCCATATCGCGTCACGACCTCTCCGGGTCCTCGGTAAACCCATAATAAAGTCCATAGTGACATGCTCCCATTTCCATGTAGGTACAGGTAAGGGCTGTAGTAGTCCTCCGGGCTTTCGATGCTCAGCTTTCACTTGCTGGCATACTAAACACCTGGCCACATACTCTGCCACGTCTCGCTTCATACCACTCCACCAATACACCTTTCTCAAGTCTCGGTACATCTTAGTACTCCCTGGGTGCATGGTGTATCGCGAGCAGTGGGATTCTCTCAGTATCTGTCTCTTTAGGGTATCATCGTCCGGTACACAGATCCGTCTTCTGAATATCAACAATCCATCCTCACTGATGGTGAGATCCGACTGCGAACTCTGCTCAGCTTGGCTAACCATATCCATCAATCTCTGATCACTGCGCTGCCCAGTTCTAATCTGATCCATGATCCTGGGCTCTATCCGCAGGCTAGCCAAAAATCCAATCTCTACCTCTTTAACTCTGATCCGAAGTTTGGCGAACTGCTCTAACAAATCCCATTCCCTGATCATCATAGCAGATATCATACTCTTCCTGCTCAGGGCATCAGCAACTACATTCGCCTTACCCGGATGATATAGAATCTCGCAGTCATAATCCTTAAGGAGTTCCATCCATCTCCTTTGTCTCATGTTTAACTCTTTCTAATCAAAGAGATATCTCAAACTCTTGTGATCAGTGAAAATCTGGAATCTTTCCCCATACAAGTAGTGTCGCCAGATCTTCAAAGCAAATACCACAGCGGCTAACTCCAAATCATGCGTGGGGTTATTCCGCTCATGGTCCTTCAGTTGTCACGATCCATATGCGACCACTCTTCCGTGCTGCATAAGCACACACCCCAATCCTTGATGAGATGCATCACTATACACCGAGAATCCTCCTGATCCCTCAGGGATAGTTAACACAGGTGCCGCTGTCAATCTCCTTTTTAATTCCTGAAAACTGAGCTCACATTGATCAGTCCATATAAATGGAGTCTCTTTGCGCGTGAGCTTAGTCAAAGGAGTGGAAATCCTTGAAAATCCTTCCACAAATCTCCTGTAATACCCTGCCAAACCAAGGAAGCTTCGTACCTCAGTAACTGTCCTCGGCCTCTCCCAATTAAGCACAACCTCCACCTTGCTTGGGTCCACTGATACTCCTTCCTCTGAGACTATATGCCCAAGGAAAGCTATCCGGTTCAGCCAAAACTCACACTTACTAAGCTTTCCGTATAATTGCTTATCTCGGAGTATCTGAAGTACTAACCACAAATCCTGTGCATGCTCCTCATACGACCGAGAGTACACCAGGATATCATCAATAAAAACTATCACAAACTTATCCAGATAGTCTCTGAACACCTCGTTCATCAATCTCATAAATGCTGCAGGGGCGTTCGTCAATCCAAAGGACATCACCAGAAATTCGTAATGGCCATACCTCGTCCTGAAGGCCGTCTTTGGAATATCTTCTTCCTTGATCCTCAATTGGTGATAGCCCAATCTCAAATCAATCTTAGAAAAGACTGATGCCCCTCTCAGCTGATCAAGTAGATCATCAATCCTAGGTAGTGGGTATTTATTCTTCACCGTGGCTTTATTCAACAGTCGGTAGTCTACGCATAATCTGAGACTACCATCCTTCTTCTTAACAAATAGTACTGGCGCTCCCCACGGCGAAACACTAGGTCTAATAAACCCTTGATCCAATAACTCCTGTAGTTGTCTCTTCAATTCCTCAAGTTCCACTAATGCCATCCTGTAAGGAGGTTTAGAGATCGGCTGAGTATCTGGTACCAAATCAATGGTAAACTCCAGCTCTCTCTCTGGTGGTAAACCTGGCAATTCATCTGGGAAAACATCCAGAAATTCACACACCACAGGTATATCCTCAATCCTCGGATGTTCCCGCTCATCGTCTGAGATGAGTGTCTCATAGCCTTCACATGAATAATCATATTTAATATTCTCCAAAATAATGTTAAAATTCTCAAATTACTTACTAGAATTCCACATATACATTTCCTCAACATCTCAACCGTACACTGTAAAGTTCAGGTAGGGAGAAAGTTACAATCTTAGTGTAGCAGTCTAAACTCACTCGATTGGTCGCCAACCAATCCATTCCCAGAATTACATCAAACCCATCTATATTCAACATGATTAGATCTGCTAACATCACTCTATCTCCCACCTTTATCTCACATCCTCTACAGATTAACTCAGTTCTCTGAGATTCACGCATAGGGGTATTTACATGTAGTATATATTCTAGAGGTTCAAACTTCAAGTTTAATCTACATGCAAAGTGCTCAGAAATAAACGAATGCGTGGATCCTGAATCAATCAACACATGAGCCTCATAATTACAGACAGAGAGTGTACCTCTTATAGTTTCTGCCGAAGTGTTTGCGGTCTCCTTATCCAGGGCAAACACACGTCCCTGTGCCACAGGTTTCTTCCCTTTCTCTGCCGCAGTGGCCCGTCTCCGGGGATCCACTCTCTGAGGCTGTTGTCTAGTGGGCTCCGGAGCATGTGGTATCTGAGGTTGGGGACAGTCCTTCACTCTGTGACCCATGTCACCACATCTAAAACATCCATGGATCGACCCAGTACAACTTCCCTCATGCGATCGGCCACAGTCTCTACAAACCCTTATCTCCGGCCTGACATATCGAGGGGTCTCCTTGATAATAGGATAGGCTCTGGGTCTCTCCAATCTGTCCTTCTGCACCTCAATCCTTTCTCTTCTGAAAGAACCTCTCCGAGCCTCTATTTGGAAAAGTGCTGGCCTCTTGCCCTTATCTCTATTCACCGTTCTGAGCTCATTCTGGGATTGTACCATCTCAATTCCTCTTTCAATCTCTTGTGCTCGTCTCAGAGCATCTCCAAACTCAGTAATACATAGCCCTATCAATCTATCTCTGATGACGGGCTTCAACCCATACACAAACTTCTCTGTGCGGAGCTCTTCACTCTTGAAGGTCTCTGGATCATATCTCAGTAGCGCTGTGAATTGGCTCTCATAGTCATCCACAGACATGTCACCCTGTACCAAACTCAAAAACTCAGCTTGTTTCTTTCTCTGGGCGGCTCGTGGTACATATTGGGTCCTAAAGGCTGTCTGAAACTCTTCCCAACCAATCACACCATGGTGGGACATCAGAATACCCTGGGTAGTACCCCACCAATCTCGAGCTCTCCCCTTCAGCATATAGGCACTCATACTGACCCTCTCAGCATCGGTACACCCCAGGATATCAAATATAATCCTTAACTCCGTCAACCACTCCTCAGCCTCCGTAGGATCCTTCTTTCCCCTAAATGCGGGTGGATTCATCTTCAGAAAATCCCTTAGTCGGACCATACTTCTATCCTCAGGCTGGGCGACGGGAGGCACTGGGGGTATGGGAGGTCCTTGTGGTGGTGTAGGGGTAGTATCCGAGGCATTAACTCCAAAATGTTGCGTGAATAACGCTGCCATCTGCTCAAAACCTTGCCTCACATCGGTCTCAATCTGATTAAATCGAGAGTTAGGACTCTCTGGTTGTGGGACAGGTGGCGGAGGGGACTCTGCCTGCCTCCTCGAACGACCTCGTCGTTTACTCATTCTCTATCTCAACTCGTCTCCTGCGCGTACATATCAAAATTGATTGAAATCTCAATCCTCAATTTCAGTTCATGACCAGACTATTACAGACACTTGGGATGTATTCTATTTCACTTATCCGACACTGACAGTACTAGACACCCTAAGCTCTGATACCAAGAAAACTCTGTCACGCCCCGAAAATGCGGAAAATAGGGCTAATTTAAAACTTTTTACTCATTAATTCACAATTAAGAGTGCATTCCTGTGCAGTGTCATACATCATCATAATCATTATGCCTCAGGATCTCATCACTAGAATTTATATATCATATCAAATACATTAATCCATCTCAAGTTAATTAATCCTAATACATCCCATATAATGTTATACATCGAGTGTCCGCAATTACAATAATAGTCTGGGTACATGAAAAGATAAATATACCTCAAAGTACAAAATATATAGCCTGGAGCTCGAATCCTCCACTAGCCACTATTCCGTACGTCGCAGGGAAGTCCTTATTCACTTGAAGAACTCTGGGGGGAAAGGAAAACAGGGTGAGCTTCTAAATCGCTCAGTAAAGGGGGTAAGGAACTCATTTCATAAACCAAAATACACATCACAAAAGGTTTATTTGTATGTGAAACTCATTTGAAAACCATAGCATGAAAATACTCAAAACGACACTCTCATGTGTCAAGTCATGTGAAAACATGAAGTAAAAGGCTCATTCTAGAGCAAAAACAAAGCATGTGAAAATAACGCGTTAAACGCTTTCTCAAATACGTGATAAAATCATAGTAAAAATAATGCACGTGGCACAGCCACTAAACACACGTGGCAAAGCCACTGATTTAAATTCTCACGTGGCATAGCCACAAAACACACGTGGCAAAGCCATTGATTTAATTTCTCACGTGGCATAGCCACAAAACACACGTGGCAAAGCCACTGATTTAATTTCTCACGTGGCATAGCCACAGAATAGGGTTTCTCAACGTGGCACTGCCACCAATGGGGTATAACGTGGCACAGCCACCAATGGGGTATAACGTGGCACAGCCACCAATGGGGTATTCTCAACGTGGCACAGCCACCAATGGGGTTTTCTCAACGTGGCACAGCCACCAATGGGGTTTTCTCAACGTGGCACAGCCACCAATGAGGTTTTCTCAACGTGGCACAACCACCAATGGGGTTTTCTCAACGTGGCACAGCCACCAATAGGGTTTTCTCAACGTGGCACAGCCACCAATTTTACGTGGCATAGCCACAGAATAGGTTATTCTCACGTTACCAGAACGGAGAAGAATTCGGGCTTACATGCTATCAGAGCAATGCCCGGTGTGTACTCGCAACTACACACCCAAGTCTTATCACATAAGACAGGTTTGCCTTCACGTAGAACTCGTAATGGTTTTTCTCTCATAAAACCCATTTGAAAATCGTTTTGTACTCAACACAAAACGTAATAAAACCGAGTTCCAACCGGCAAAGCACACGCACACATTTCTCAAATCACAATATTGCCTTAACGTAGAGCCCAGTTATAAACTCATAAAACATTGGGCTCCAACCGGCTATAAAATCGTGTGCAATTTAATCTCAACACAAAACACTCAACATGCTTGTTTTATAAACCACAAATCATGCTAAAACAGTTTGCAATTCACATACACAAATGGTTTAGATTTCCCTTACCTCTTTGCACCTTGTATAGTGCAATCGTTCCCCCGTATCACGGACTAGCCTCGTATTCCACTCTGGAACTCCCGAGCTGTCCAAACGATGTTAAAACATCAATACTCAATTATCTCATAACCCTCAATTCTCAAAATCGAGCATAATTGCTCATAACACCTCAAATCTCTTGATTTCTCATAACTCAACCCTAAACTACAACCTCATTCACAATATCTCAATGTCCTACATTCCTCATGCCAATTATCTAGGCTAATTCTCCATATTGTCTATATTTCCGTTTACAGCACAAATCCTCAAAATTACCAAAATTATCAAATATCTACATTTCTCCAACTACATTGCAATTTCATCAATCCCTAATCCTTTCTCAACTATTTCAACGCAATGACAACCACCAACAACATCAAAATCAGCTCAAATATCAAGATCGAGGTTTAGAAATTACCCAAAGTTTGTGAGACGCACAACTCACGCCTCGATCCGATTCGTCCTTCGATTTCCAAGTATGTTGTTCTCCCTTTGATGAGGAACAACTTTCCTTCTTACCACAACAGCTGATTCGACCGGAAATGAGGGATTTGGATGAGTGAGAAAGTTAGGTTTTCGAAAAAATGGGGGTTGGAAGAGAGAGAAAGTGAAATTTCAGGAGAAAACACGGGTTCCTTATATAGACTGGAGGTAGGAGATCGATCTGCCTCTTGATGAGATCGATCTGCGTTTGAAATTTGGGGACGATCTGGGCAATTTTATGCCTAGGAGATCGATCTGTCGAGGGGTGAGATCGATCTCTTTATGGCTTTATGAGATCGATCTGCTCCTAAGGAGATCGATCTTCTCCCAAATAGAATTATTTGGAGATCGATCTCTTCCTCATGAGATCGATCATTTCTCAAACAGAATCATTTGGAGATCGATCTCTTCCATTGGAGATCGATCTGCTCCTCAATTTCCTCCTTCCTCGTCATTTCTAACTCACCAGATCGATCTGTCCTCATACTTCATGCTTATTTTACATACTTAACATATAAATCTCCAATTATAATGCCCACAATTCACTTAGCTCAATAAATTACACTTCAAATTCTTGTTACATCATTAAAATATGTCTGAAATTCTCAGATCTCACATAATATGGGAGATGTAAATATTAGTAAACACGTACAATTATAGAACCTCAATTATAAAGTATACGTGTCTACTTTTGAATAAATTAAAAGATAAATGACATGGTAGATGGTAAAGGGTGACTAATACTGACTCATAGCCCAACTGTTTGGTGGTGAGAATGTTCACGACCGAGAAAGGAAAAGAAAAAGTGAAATATTTGTAGCGATTTTTGCTAAAAAGGGGTCGTGAAATGAAGGGTCCAGCAGAGGCGGAGGAATGGCTAACAGAGATGAAGATAATCCTTGACTTTCTAGGATGCACTGATGCAGAGAGGGTTAGTATGGGTACCTACTTGCTTAAGGAACAAGCCCGATGTTAGTGGAATACCACCTAGAGTATATTGACTACCATCCATCCAGTGATCAACTATGAGACTTTTCAATCGGCCTTCAAGTCCCAGTATATCCCTTGTGCTGCCCAGAGGAAGATGTAAGCAGATTTTTTGAATCTAGTATAGGGCAGCATGATAGTCGACAAATATGAGAACCGGTTCACCGCCTTATTGAGATATGATCCAGAGATTATCAAGGATGAGGAGCACTGAACATGACAGTTTGTTTATGGGCTGAGACCAGCCATTCGAGATAGATTGATGGGGTTTTGCATCACTGAGTTTAATGATGCTCAAAGATGAGCACAAGAAGTTGAGAGGGGACTAGAGTTGATACAATCCCAGTTTGAGTCCCGAGTGATAACCAAGGATAAGGGTAAGAGACCTGTAGATTCCCACACTGATTTCAGAAGGGGTTCTTTCAAGAGGCAAATGGTCGAGGGACCTAAAAGGAGAGTTGATAGACCCAGGGAGTCTCATTGTTCCCGTTACAACATGCACCCAGGTAGTACTAAGATGTATCAAGACCTGCATGAGGTGTATTGGTAGAGTGGTATGAAACGGGAAGTGATAGAATTTGTGGCCAAGTGTTTGGTGTTTCAATAGGTAAAAGCTGAGCATCAAAAGCCCAGAGGATTACATAAGTCCTCACCAGTGCCTAAGTGGAAATGGGAGCATATCACCATGGACTTTATCATGGGATTACCGAGGACCCGGAGAGGTCATGATGCAATCTGGGTAATAATAGACAGGTTAACTAAGAGTGCCCACTTCCTTTCCATCAAGAGTACAGATACCATGAGTGTCTTAGCTGAGCTATATGTCAGAGAGATAGCTCGACTGCATGGGGCCCCAGTGAGTATAACATATGATAGAGATTCCAGGTTTACCTCCAGATTTTGGACTCATTTTTAGGAAGTCATGGGATCTCGGTTGAATTTTAGTACTGCCTATCATCCTCAGAGTGATGGCCAGTCCGAGCGGACTATACAGACCTTAGAGGATATGTTTCAGGCGTGTACGATGATTTTAAGAGATCATGGATGATCACCTATCCCTTGCTGAGTTTACTTACAATAATAGCTATCATGCGAGTATTGGTATGGAACCTTATAAGGCTCTCTATGGTAGGAGGTGTAGATCCCCGATAGCTTGGAAAGAAGTGGGTGATAGGAAAGTAATTACTCCCGACCTTATTGAGCAAGCAGTTCAGAGTGTACAGATTATTTGTGATAGATTACGAGCTACTCAGAGCCAACAGAAGAGTTACACTGATGTGCGTAGACGGCCACTTGAGTTTCAAACTGGAGATTTTGTGTTTCTTAAAGTGTCTCCAAGTAAAGGTATCATGCGCTTTGAGAAGAAGAGGAAGCTGAGTCCCCATTTTATTAGTCTGTTTGAGGTATTAGAGAAAGTGGGATATGTCGCCTATCGGTTAGCTTTGCCACCATAGCTTTTTACGATTCATAATGTCTTCCACATCTCGATGTTGAGGAAGTATAACCCAGATCCCTCCCATATCATTGAGTATGAAGCGTTAGACATCCAGGGAGACATGAGCTATATAGAAGAACCTGTCTGGATCCTCGACAAGAAAGAAAAGGTACTTCAGGCAAAGAGAATTCCATTGGTAAAGGTTATCTAGAAGCACCACTCAACATAAGAGGCGACTTAGGAACTGGAGAACCTGATGCAGGAGAAGTACCCTCGACTTTTTAAAGAATGACTTGATTCAAATTTAATGGATCAAATTTCTTGAAGGAGGGGAGGAATGTAAGACCCGTACTTTCGAATGTATCCTTATGGTTTCATGAATGTATACACTTGTTACTTGTAATATGAATCATAAGAGATGTAAGGTCCGTAAATTCGATGTACACACTTGTTATATGAGTTTTTCATGATGTATACATAAGTTTCGTTATGTACGAATCAAAGGAAATAGACATTTTTAAGTTCTAAGTATGGATAGAATGTAAAATGGGTAGTGAAGCAAATTGAATGCAACAATTCCCTTGAAAGTTTGGAAAAAACTGCAGTAGGAAGCCTACAGATGAAAGCCAGATCGATCTCATGTAGTGATAAGATCGATCTTACAATTTTGGAATGAAAACACCAAGGTTTTCAGGCAAGTAGATCGATCATTTATTCAAGCCAGATCGATCCCATGTTGAAGAGCAGATCGATCTCCTCCCTAAGAAGATCGATCTCAAAGTGGCTCTGCCTGAACAAGATCGATCCCATTCCCTGGGAGAACGATCTCAATTTGTCTTGATCAGGAGCAGATCGATCTCATCCCTATGGCAGATCGATCTCCATTAGCTACTGCCAAGCAAAGATTGATCCTTCCTTTAAGCCAGATCGATCTTAAAGGCTATGAATTATGCAGTTGGAGTAAGGGCAGATCGATCTCCCACCCTAGGAGATCGATCTCATAAGGCCAATTCTATATAAAGCTCGACCATTCGAGACTTCTTCCCCTAAACATTGAAAACCTTCCATGTTTGAGCAATAACCTAACTTTCTCTCTCTAGATTTTCAACACCTTCCGAAGAGATTTGAGAAAAATGTATTTGAGTAAAGTTGTTACTTAAGAGAAGGAGAATAATATAATTAAAACTAGAGGTTGGATCGAAGGATTGAAGGAGAAAAAGAATCTCTCCCCACATTTGGCAAAAAAGGAGAAAAGTTAAACTAGGTAAGATTTCAATACACCAACTTCAAGTATGTTTACCTAGATATTATTATGGGTTGATTGGTGTATGTATTGTTGGTTGGAACTACCTAGAATATGATGAACTAACCATAGTCAAAAAATGGGTTTAGTGTGAGAAAGTGAACTATGGATTTAACTAATGATGGAATGAATGTGCTAGGGTTATGGTGATGTTATATGCATGATTGTGAGATGGTTTGATGTGATTAACTAATGGAATTTGATGGAGTTGAGAAAATGTGCATATAGGGTGTTTAAGAAAATACATGAATAAATGGATTAAACTAAGGCTATTGGATGTTTATTTAATACCGAAGGAACTCGGTTTATAACCTGGATAAGTGAAAAAATCGAGAGAATAGAGGAAGTAATCAATAAGGGTCCGAAAGACCTCATTTTAGACTTGGATGAATAGAAGTGTGAAGTAGTGGTATAATGAGCAATTGTTGATGTTTGATGTTATTTGGACAGCTCGGGAATTTGACTCTTGAGTTGGAGCTAGTCCATGAAACGGAAATATTGCACCACCCAAGGTGCAAGAGGTAAGGGATGCAACCTTTTGTGCATATGTATCTCATTACTGATGAAAATTCTTTGGTAGCATAAAATGAGTTTACAAATGAGCATACTTATTAAGAAAAGTGTTTGATTTGAGATTTATCACTTGAGTGCATGTTTTCTCGGTTTGAGCTCGATTTTGTGATTTGAGTTATTTGTGAGCAAATATATCTTCTTATTTAAAAGAGATTTATAAGCAAAACTATCATGAGCTCTACGTGAAGGTGAAACTATTTTCTACATAATAATGGCATGTGAGTTTTTAGACTAAAAGGCTTGTCATGAAACTTACACATCGGTGGATGCCTCCACTTCTGTTAATGCCGAGGCTTTGCTAGGCCCGGGTCTTACTATGCCTCTGTTTTGGTAACGTGAGATGCCTTCGTTTTGGTAACGTGAGATGCCTCCGTTCTGGTAACGAGAGATGCTTCCGTTTTGGTAACGTGAGATGCCTCCGTTTTGGTAAAGTGAGATGCCTGCCCTGGTAGCGTTGAGATTTTTTTGCTTTGGTTGACGTCGAGGCTTTGCTAGGCCTGAGTTCTACCATAGGCAGATGATTCCCTCATTTGAGGATGCCCTCATTGAGGATTATATGATATGATGTGATGTGAAGATTGCTTTCATGACGTTTATACTATGCCTTGTCTCCATAATTATTTTGAGATATGACGTGCTTGTGAAATGAGATAAAGATGTTTTGATGAACTTTGATTTTAATCATGTATTTATAATCATGTGAATTATGCCATTATTACACTTATGCTTTAATGATGATTTATAAAGCTCATATGCACTCCTTACTGAGCAAAGTTGAAAACTCACCCCCTTCATTTTCCTCCCCCCACAGATTGTTTGCAGTGAGTGATAGTACCTACTGCGTACGTGACATAGGCTGGTGGACGAGACTCTCCCCAGGCTATTGCTTGTACACACGAGAGGTATAATTCAATTCATTTTGTATTGAGAGAGCTGTGTAATTCAAACACTTGTATTTGAGTAATATTGTAATCAGATCGGTATTAGTAAATGAATGGAGAAGTAGACTTTTTTGATGTCATGATATTTAATTAAGTAAATGTGGATGTTGAGAGATCCTTGAGATATTGATTGATGAGATAGAAAGGAGTTAACTGACACTGTACAAGAATGCACCTCGAGTAGGAATTTTGATTTAAGAAAATTTTAAAGCCATATTTTTCTCGTTTTCGGGCTGTCACAGTTCATAATTTATAGTGGCGTCTATAATACCCCTGAAAGTACTTTTACTCTATAAACTGTACGCTTACAACTTTACATACATACTTCCCTAAATTACATCCCAAAATATTCTTTACATCAATTGTCTATGCTATACAGGATGTTTGGCAATAAAAGCAAAAGTATACCTTAGCATGTATTGTAGGTAGCCAGGGGAGAGCATCGAGTCCACCAGCCTACTTCAATTACACTGAAGGCATAGATAATGATCACTTCAAGTAGCTTGTAAGAGTAGAAAAAGAGGTGAGCTCTTCAAGCCCAGTAAGACATGCGTTTAAGGCAGTCTTAATATCAAAGCGTACAAAAACAATATGTTTTTATACAAACACTAGTAAGCATAAATATATATATATATTGAAAACAAACTTTCTTAAAACAAGTAAGTCAAACACATTTCGGATCGCATAGTTCACTTGTCACAAAGTTTATCACTTTTCTTTTGAAATCATACAGAACATACATTGGAGACTAAGCAATTACACGTAGCAAACATAAGTCATGATCATATAAACTCGACCTCCGAAGAGGGAGACAAACAAACAGAGTATTGATGGCCATGGTAAGGGGACTATAGACTGGATCCGGGTCGTACAGTGCCCTACGCCACTAAGGATCAAACAAAAAATGCACCAAGTGGAGGATGATAAGGCACCAAAAGGCTACACATACCCGACACGGTTAAACATGCAATGTGGTGTAAGGCATGCACCACGAAGGTCCAAACTCCACACGGGCCATACATGACAGATATCATCGTCTATATGTTGCCTTAGTCTCAAAACGATACTTATGAATTCTTTTTCGGGCTTATTAACCCGCATAATAACAAAATCAAGCTTATAATCAAATTTCGTATACATAAAACTAATTCATAAAATCTATTTCCATATTACAATTCACATTTTCCAAACAATTTCACATAAGTCAGAAAATATACGCTAAGAGAGCTCAAAAGGTGGCTTTTCCTTCAATTTTTCGGTTTAAATATGAATAGTGCTTTTTCAAATATCAAAAATACATTTCAAAAGTTCAAACACATTTCATACATGTTTATATATTAAAAATGAGGTAATGGGAATACTAATACCAGTTTAAATTGCATCCCTTACATATCGAATCTTAAAATAGCACAAAATCATCGGGTGTCGAGTTTGCTTCATTTTACATGTTGGTACCTCGAGATGTCCAAAATAGTTCCAAAATCATCCAATGATGCTTAATTTCATTTAGTATGCTTAAACATACATTCACTTCCATAAACTTCACTAAACTTGACTGTTTTATCCACTTTTCCTACTTTCTCGATTTTACCGATTAAAGGGTTAGTTTAGGCAATTTTGATAGTTTCTTTTCTCTGAACTTCAAACTTATAAATTTAACAACCTAAACACTTATCCAAGTCTAAATTCAACACACTACAACTTGTCCAATTATCAAACTTTCATACTTTTACAATTCTCTACTAAAATGAGCTATAAACCGAACTTTTCGGTATTAAACAATCATTCTACAACATCAAATTCAACCAAATTTCAGCATTCTTAACCTTCCATGGCTGGTTGAATTCACACAATACACTAGACATTATTTCATCAATTTCTACTTTAGCAAAAATCATTTAAATTCATCAAACATTAACATATCTAACATTCATTATCTTTTATCAACTTTACCTCAAGTTTGACCAAGTTTGACTTAAGATTCTTCTTCAACATTGATTCCTAGCTATAGATAAACATGTATAATACTTAGAATTATCAAAAAACAAGCTCAAAAACCAATCAAAAACTCATAAATTCAAGTTTTCCTTTCACCCAGAAACAGGGCAGATTCTGCCCCTGTTCTTCTCTCTAGATTTTCACCTAGCAAACAAGCTTTTTTATCACTAGATTTTTTATATGTTGTATAGGAATTATGAAGGAAGATTTGATCCTTCTTGACCAAAGTCTAAAATAGTCCAAAAGGAGGTCAAAAAAATTACACAAGTCTAGGCAGGGAGTAATGTCAGTGGCAACTTTGGGAAGGTGGTTATCTCTAGTTCTAGCTTATTAAAGAGCTTGAAGTTATATTTCATATTGGAGAAGATTGGGCTCAAAAGCCTTCTGGATGGGCTTCAAATTGAGCTTTTATGCTGGGCCAGCAGATGTTGGGCCTAGGCCTGCCAGCAGCCCTATTTTTGTAAAATCCATAAAACTTATTTCCAACCTATTTATTCCCAAATTTCCACTTTTCATGTGTTCTACAAGGTCTCTAGTATGTCCCATAAAAATTTAGGGCCCACTTGTTTTGGAAAAGTTCCCCCATTGAGCCCATTTTGCACGATTTGATCATTACCGATTAAATTGGCTTAAGGTTTTCGGTTTACTTTCAAAATTGATTTGATCACCGAAACCTCCTTATTTTTACTAAATCTACATTTCCCAAGTCAAATATACCTTACTTTAATTTCCTATGACCTTAGAATAATTTTTGTGAATTTTTAAAATTTATTCCAAATTTATTTTACGCACTAGGCCCAATTGCTCGATTTAGTGCTAACTCGAGTCCCCACTAACTTTTTTCACTTCTAATACCTTAGTTTCAACTCCTAGTGTCATGCCCTCCCCTTACACGTGACCTACCAAAAGCACCACAAATTTTTCACATTTTTCTTACCTTTACTTCTATCATCACTTACGTCAAATGTTGGACTGTGATTCAATATTAGTCACCCATTCACATTCATTCACAACATATATAGAATTTAATATTCTTTTCTATGATGAAAACTCTTATATATTAATACAAAGATTTGTACATATATATCCCGACCATACATTAGTTTACATAATGGTGCTCTTGCATTCTTCAGTACAAAATGTCAAATGTGTATACCTCTCACAAGATGGATAGGTAGCAGATCAAAGTCTACAAATCTCCAGCCGTGTCCATATATTGTGGATGCTTTGAAAAGAGGGAAATAATAAGGGAGTGAGCTCATAGCTCAGTAAGAAAATCAGGAAAGCAAGTAGATAATCGTACTATCTACAAAATACAATGCTTATGCCTTGAAATCTTTTCCTTACCCATTTGAATCTAAAGCATGCATCTCTCTCAAAGCTTTTATGCAATATGTATATATATAGATACAAAACATCAATTATAAAACTTAAAATATGTTGGTTTAACAATCTTAGCATTTTATGCATAGCACTACATTTCTTATGTAATTTCACACAAATCACATTTATCATGCCATTCATTGAAATCAAAATCATATGGCATTCATCATGTTTCAAAACATGGAATTCTGGGCCTCACCCATCCCTCGGGTTACCCTTTATCACACACAAATTCACATGTTCAAGTTATAAAACCATGTGATAGTTCATTTAAGAAACTCAATTTACATTGCATGAAAAGAAAACCGAGATAAGCGACTACATGTTTCGAGATTATGATCATAACTAATTTTTTGTGATCCTAGGCTACACAGTACTTGGTGTACGGGGTCTTACAATTGCTGTAACGGGAGGTGGGTCAAATCTCTACCTTCAACTCTCAACTAAGGACCTAATCCCAGAGCACACCAGATCCCACTGGATCCCGCTCCCACTACTAACCAGTTCTATCCAAGTACATTTAAGTACTCATGGTACAACATACTCCATGTGACATACATGTTACACAGTACTCCATGAACCCTATCTCAAGGTGGGATGCTCGCCATGAGTCTTAGTCCTCATACCTTGGATATACCTCATAGTCGGGATGCTTGCCATAAGTCTTAATCCTCATACCATGGGTTCTATTTTTGATAGCCCTCGACCATATCTCAAAATAATGCACGTGTGAGCATATAATCGGTGCAACACACAGTCAACGCAGGCTCCCAATATGGTTGTTTCATGCTTTCTTTCAAACTGGTACGTGTGAGTAAGTCCTAACACGATCGTATCACAATGACATAACTCTAGTGCGAGCAATGCTCCCAACACTATGTTATGTAAAAACATGAGTATGATCAATGCTCCCAATACTCTATAATGTATAATAAATGAAAATTGAGCACGAGCTAAGCTTATAGTACTCTATCATGTAAAACTGAGTATAAGCATAGCTTCCAATACTCTATAATGCATCAATCAATAAATCAAAGTACGAGCAATGCTCTAATTACTCTAACATACATGAATTGCATTTAAAATTTAGTACGAGAATACTCTCAAGTACTATGTGATGCATATCTTAAAATCAAGTGCGAGTATTCTCTAACACTTATGGTTTCCACACAAAACTGATAGATTGCTGTTTAAATCATAATTCACACAATTAAATCAGATCGGCACTAAAATGTGCATGTTTTCGCATATACATGAAAACATTAGCCATTCTATCATGCAACTCATGAATTTTAGTCACAACATGCTTCTAAGGTCATTTCCTCCTATTTTTGGATAAATCACACTCATCTCATCAATTTTTATCACAACTTCATGCCTATTCATGGGAATTCATATAGAATATAATATCAAAATTTTATTCGAAATATGTGTAGCTATCTCTATCTACTCACGAAATTTCCTTACCTCAGATCACGTCACGTGACCTTTCTTCCTCAGTGCTGCTCACTCTCGTAGTCCGATCAACTTTCAATGTGATTTTTGAAGCTTTTATAATTATCTACGTTAGTATACCGTAATATACTTGTTTTACTGGCCAAATCTCAATTCAATATACCAATCTCACCACTTTCTCATATTATGGTGTTATACCATATTTTTCACATATCTATCTTCATTCCTCCTCATTTTCAATTTATGCATTTCATAAAATTAACTTAAAATCTTCCATACATGCATATTCCACCATTTAATTTATGTCAACACAACTCTCTTATCATTTTCTCACTTTCTTGCCAATAGCTAGGTCATGCTCATTTTTCATCATCCTTTCATTTCCAACAATTCATACATATACCAATTAACTCACCAATACACCTAGTTTAACATATATCAACTTGGTGCATTAAATCTTACCTAACTGAGATTTCCTCATTTTCTCAAAATTTGGTGAAATCCTCTTAGTTCTTTCAATATTTGATTCTAACTTCTTGTTTCCAAGTATATTGTTCTCCTCTTCACTAAGAACAACTTTGATTAACTATATCTCACTCAAAACTGATTGCAAACTGAAGTTTTCTAAAGTTGAAAGGTTAGGTTTAGCTTTGGTTCTTGAATGGAATAGTGAATCTTGTGAAACAGAGGTTGCAGAGGTCCAGTATTTATTGAATTGGCTCTTAGAGATCGGTTTGCTAACCGCATGAGATCTATCTCCTCTGTACTTTTCTCCTTTAAACCGAC
This sequence comes from Firmiana major, assembly GCA_033439115.1. Classification (NCBI taxonomy): domain Eukaryota; kingdom Viridiplantae; phylum Streptophyta; class Magnoliopsida; order Malvales; family Malvaceae; genus Firmiana; species Firmiana major. The sequence continues at coordinate 40,860,690 of CM065909.1, forward strand.
CTTTCAGGCCAAAGAAGATCGATCTGCCCCTAAGCATGAGATCGATCTGCATAACTCAAAACCTTAAGGAGATCGATCTGGCCTTGCAATGAGATCGATCTGTAGCAACTTGAACCTTAAGGAAATCGATCTGTATTGCCAAGGAGATTGACTTTCTCCCTTCCTGAAGTAGTTCTGCTGCTACTTTCATCCCAAAATCACTGTTACATTGGTATTTAATTTACTTAACCATCCATTTTACATTTCATACACATTTACAACTTCAAAACATTTATTCCTTATGATTTATATAATTTGTGACTTGTCCATACATCACAAAGTCGTAAAGATTACATGTTAAGTTACGGGCCTTACAATCCTGCCCACCTTAAGAAATTTGGTCCTCCAAATTAGAACTAAGTTACTCTATAAACAATTGGGTATATTTCTCTTGCATCAGACTCTCTAGCTCCCAAGTAGCTTCCTTTGAAGTGTGATGCTGCTAGAGAATCTTTACTAACCCGATAGTCTTATTCCTCAAGACTTTCTCCTTTCTATCCAGTATCCATATCGGTTTCTCTACGTATGTCAAATCATCTTTGAGCTCCAGCCACTACAAGAAAACATACTTTCAGCGACGGAATTTTAGCGACGGAATAATTCCGTTGGTAAAAAAATAAATTAGCGACGAATTTGCAACGAAATTTCGTCGCTATACGTTTCAAATATATAATTTACATTTTTCGACGGAATTTGCTACGGAGTTCCATCGCTGAAGACGATCGAATTTTGTGAAATTTAAGTTTTCTATTATTCCGTCGCTAAAATCAATCAGCGACGGAATTCCGTCGCTAACTGATCCCCTTTTTTTAAATTATTACTATTTTTTTTCGTCGCGAAAACTTATCAGCGACGGAATTCCATCGGTGATGAGTTCCGTTGCTGATATGTTTCAGCGACGGAATTTCGTCGCTAATTGAACACCTTTCATTTAAATTTTTTACCATTTTTTTCGTCGCTGAAACTTATCAGCGACGAAATTCCGTCGCTGATAAATTCCGTCGCTGAAACATATCAGCGACGGAATTCCATTGCTAATTGAACACCTTTAATTTAAATTTTTTTACTATTTTTTTTTCGTCGCTGAAACTTATCAGCGACGGAATTCCGTCACGGACAAATTCTGTCGCTGATATGTTTCAGCGACGGAATTTCGTCGCTAATTGAAAACCTTTATTTAAATTTTTTTATTATTTTTTCCGTCGCTGTAACTTATCAGCGATGAAATTCCGTCGGTGATGAATTCCGTCGTTGATATGTTTCAGCGACGGAATTCCGTCGCTAATTGGACACCTTTTATTTAAATTTTTTTACTATTTTTTTTCCGTCGCTGAAACTCATCAGCGACGGAATTTCGTCGGTGATGCAAGCGACGAATTTTCGTCGCTGATATGTTTCAGCGACGGAATTCCGTCGCTGGCGTCTTTTTTAAAGTTCCCAAATTTCTCTGCTTCACCCGATTTGTCCTCTGCTTCACCCGATTTTGTGCCTGTCCAGCCCCGATCTCCACCCTCTATGTTGTTTGTCTTCATCGACGGCAACAACCCAGCTCCACCGATCATCTGGATCTCCCTCTCTTCCTCACCGCCGACGATCTCCCCCCTCTCCTCACCCAATTTCTCCTCTGCTTCACCCGATCTCTCGCCTGTCCAGCCCCGATCTCCACCCTCTGTGTTGTTTGTCTTCACCGGTGACAACAACCCAGCTCCACCGAACGTCCGGATCTCCCTCTCTTCCTCACCGCCGACGATCTCCCCCCTCTCCTCACGCGATTTCTCCTCTGCTTCACCCGATCTCTCGCCTGTCCAGCCCCGATCTCCGCCCTCTGTGCTGTTTGTCTTCACCGGCGGTAACAACCCAGCTCCACCGAACGTCTGGATCTCCCTCTCTTCCTCACCGCCGACGATCTCGCCCCTCCCTGGCGTGAATCGAATTCAGGTTTAATTCCCCATTTTCTTCTGCACTTGTAAATTGAATATTTAATTAAGAAAAGCATTAGATCATTAATTATTTAATATACATAATGTTTGATTAATATTGGACATAAGTTTTATTAATATTGAACATAAGTTTAATATACATTAAACTTAAATAATTGAATAATTTACTTGTATATTAAATAATTTACTTGTATCAGTTTAATATGTTCAATTAATATTTATTTCATAATCAAAGCTGAGAAACTAAACAAGACCTTAACCGTGTATAATAAGCTCAGAAATACTTATTTCAGAACTTACAGCGTCAGAACTTTCTTTATTAATGAACTTATTTTCGTTTGATAATATACCTGGAATGGTGAAACTTAAGTAATTAGCTATCTTCAACAAAGTATAGTTGGCAAGAAAATGGTGTAAGATTTCATTACTAAATAAGAGCGTGGCATGGGCACCTAGTTCAGCCCATGGCATTCTTCTGTGTCCAGCTCCGAGCTGTAGATTCGTACTTGACTTTGTCAGTTTTGCACATATGAGCAATCTCAGGAACAAGAGGATCGTCAGGGTTTGGGTCTGTTAGCAGTGAACATATAAAGAGTAAAAACTGCAGGTAGACATAGCTTTCAGTTTTCAAGATTCATTTCATTCTTCTGGTTTTGTGCAGCGTCAGAAATCAGAATCAACTAGCAAGCTTACCTTAGATATGGTGAGCGCAGGACTCCATTGTTCTTTGAGTATGTCTAGGTAGATATTGCCATTGCTGTTTATGTTCGGATGGAAAACCTTGGTCCTGAAGGCAACCTGAAAACAATTTATTGTTGAAAAGATTAGGATGATTCTGAAATCTGCATATACGTTGGATAAGATTGGCCTTAGTTGTGAAAGAGTGGATTTTGATTTTCTTTGCAATTTATACCTTGGGAGGTTTGAATGGATAATCAGGTGGGAAATGGATGGTAACAAGAAAAACACCACAAGCATAAAGACTGTCATTTGGACCCATGATTGTTGCTTACCAGTGGAACATATCCTTAGCCACAGGACCTGAAGGTGTAGCATGATAAGTAATTAATTACCTTACAAAACAAGAATGAATCAGCAGAAATGGCTAGATTCAGGAAGGGTTTTCTTGTTTATCACTCTACCTGCACTGCATGAAGTTGGGGGATCCCTCTGCAAGTCCTTAAGCTCCTTCATTATTCTTTTCGACGCCATTAAGAAAAGCTCAGATGAGGAAGGTTTATGTTGCACAAATGGGAATTCAAGAGGGGGAATGAAACTGTGAATGAAGGGAAATTACTTCATGGATAGTGTATTTAATGGTGGAATTGCAATTGTTGGAAAGAGAGGTGTAAAAGACAGAGGTCCACCAATTCTTTTCATACTGATGAAAGTGGGCGCAGTATAAATTCCCACAGAAAAAGCTAACAAGTAAAGAATAAAGAATATAGAAAAGGAGAGTTGATATTTTTTCGTGCACTGGAACTGACTAATCATCACTTGATTAGCATATCTCTGTTCACAATTGACGTTTTGTTACAGCCGAAAGATGCCATCTCTAGATCATCTTTCTCAGTAATCTATAGAGTCAATGATGCCAATGATAGTCATTTGTTTCCAAATTCGCTTAAACTTTCTAAATCAACCGATTTCGTTCCACAGCATTTACTCTTTTCGTATACAACTTTGATGCCTGAATAGATACTTAATTATGATGATTGTGATCGTATTCATATCGTATAGTTCTAAGTGTAGCCTTTTCTAAGTGGAACCTTCTGTGGGAACCTTCTTTCCCATGTCACAACATGCACCTACTCAATCTCAAGTCAAAATATTAAAGACTCAAACTCAACATAACAGTAAAATCTTCAAATCAACTGAGACAATATTTCGTAAGTTTGATGCAGATAATATTTTGTAAGTTAAAAATGCAAATCTCTACTAATTAAAATCTTCATTTCAAATGAAAACCAAGGCTAAATCTATTGGGTATCTTTGAAACTGCTAAAAAATTACCACTACACTCCACCCACGTCCCAACAGGAAAAAGATTCGTCCTTAGCTAAATCGACTTCTTTGGTTGAGAATTTGAGAAAGCAAAGAACATGACAGGTTCAAGAGGCACCACAGAATTTGATTATAAACAGTCTTCCAATAGAATATGAATGCAATATTTATCCACCCGTGAAACGGGTCACGGACATGATGTCCTGTCTTTTTCCTTTTACTAACGACATTCATTCAGGCAAGTAAGAAAATGGTTATTGAATTTGTTGTTTAAATTTGGAATATTTATTTGAATTTGTTGTTTAAATTTGGAATATTTAATTGAATTTGTAGTTTAATTTTGGATTATTTGAAGATTTTGAGTATTTGATAAATAAAATACAACTCTATGTATGCCTTAACAAAATGATGTTGTTTCTCTCCTTCATAGGAAGAGAGGTAACGTGCGTGCATGAAAGCAAGCAAAAAACAAAGGATTTGAAGCCATATTGAACTAGAAGGCAAGAGCAAATAAGTTCATTCTGAAGGTAAAATTATTATGATATCAATTTTTTTTATTAATTATAACTAATAAATTTGTTATATAAATGTTATTATTATTATTGTTGTTGGTGATTATTTGGTTTGGCGTAGGCTACATATGAACACGCTGGTGACATAATTTTTGGGTTCAAATTTCTGTCAAATGATTAAAATAATGTGATAAGAGTCAAATTATTTTCATTTTGTTAATTGATTTATAATTATTTTAGCTAAGATTATGAATTATTCTTTAATGATTTATTATTCATACAAAAATTGATTTATGATATGATGGTTGCTGATGTGATTGTAAAACCTTAGTTATTAGTTGTGGATAACTAAGGTTGTTGAGATGATTTAATATGCATGATTTGTATTGATGATTTGGATTGCTATATAGTATTATTTGTAGGTTGGGTAGAGACAAATTACAGTCGTTATGCTGCCGAATTTTCTAAGGAACTTAGGACTTTAAATAAAATACTCCACACATTCAGTTCCAATATTTAAACCTAAATATATGTATGTTACCTAATTTGATTTATTTTGTAATAAGGACGGATTTATCCTTTTCAATTATTTATTTTGTTATTGTAGATGTTAAATTTTCTTATATGCATGTTACAAATTAAATTGATTTGACTTAATTGGAAAAAATTATTTGGTGATAGAGTGTAATTGTTATTCTATTTTTTCAGATACTGTATTCTGTGTGAAAAATGGATAAGGATAGATCTTGGATGTATTGTCGATTAGATGTAGATGGATTCATTAGAGATGAATTTTTGAATGGAGTTGAAGAGTTAATTAGTTTTGCATTTTGTCATCCTGAGGTAGTTAGTGGAAATAGAATTAAATGTCCTTGTAGCAAATGTATGAATAAACAATTCTTGGAAGTCGCTAAGGTGCGGAAACACCTTTATTACAAAGGTTTTGTTGTTAGGTATACGACTTGGAATCAACACGGAGAAATTGAAGAAGGACAGTCATCACAACATTTAAATGAAACAGTTGATCCACTATCTGGGGTGAGACCTGAGGGACAAAATCCATATGTTAGAATGGTTACGGATGCTTTTCAAATGGATGATAACGTAATTGGTAATTCGGTTAACAATTCAAGAAGTGAGGAGCAACATTCAGATTCATCTGCTACATACTTCTATTCTCTATTGAATGATGCCGAAGAACAACTATGGCCTGGTTGTTCAATGCACACAACATTATCGGCGGTTTCACAACTTTTGAATTGGAAGTCAGAGTTTAATATAAGTGAAGCATGCTTCAATCGTTTATTGGGGATTATGAAGCCAATGTTACCAGAAGATGATAATTTGCCACAAACCAACTATGAAATGAATAAGAAGCTAGAAAAATTGGGTCTTAGTTATGTTAAAATAGACGCATGCAAGAATAATTGTTTGTTGTTTGATAAAGAATATGTAGAGGATGAGTATTGTCAAATATGTGGTCAACCTTAATATAAACCTATCTCAACAGTTGGTGGACGAGGAAAAAAGATACCTTATAAGGTTTTACATTATTTGCCATTAATTCCGAGGTTGCAAAGGCTTTTTATGTCATCAGTAAATGCTAAGTTTATGACATGGCATGTTGAAAGTCGAAATACTAACGGAGTGCTCAATCATCCTGCTGATGGGGAGGCATGGCAAAAATTCGATAGTATCCACCAATCGTTTGCTGCTGATCCTCGGAATGTAAGACTTGGTTTGTGTGCTGATGGATTTTGTCCTTATGGCCCGGCATCGAGATCATACTCTTGTTGGCCAGTAATACTTGCTGTTTACAATTTACCTCCATGGATGTGCATGAAGCAACCATATTTGTTTCTCAATATGATAATTCCGGGAAGGAAAAGTCCATCACATAACATTGATGTTTTCTTGAGACCTTTAATTGATGAGTTAAAGGTGTTGTGGGAACATGGTGTTGAGACTTATGATGCTCACAGAAAACAACATTTTATGTTAAGGGCCGCATTGTTATGGACGATTAATGACTTCCCTGCTTATGGAATGTTGTCTGGGTGGAGCACCTATGGTCGATTATCTTGTCCTTATTGCATAGAACGTACAAAGGCCTTTAGGTTGCAGTATGGACGAAAGCCTTGCTTTTTCGATTGTCATCGTCAATTTTTTCCTCCTAATCATCCTTTCAGGAGGCAACGTGACAAATTTAGTAAAAGGGTAGATCATGATCCTCCAGTGCAGAGATTGTCAGGTGAAGAAGTATTGCAACAATTAGATGCAATCGACGATTTACCATACGGTACAAAATGTGGTCCACAAAAACCTCCAGGGTTTGGGGTATCTCATAATTGGGTGAAGAAGAGTATATTCTAGGAATTGCCTTATTGGCATACCAATCTTATTCGACACAATTTGGATGTCATGCATATTGAGAAAAATGTTTTTGACAATTTGTTTAACACCCTGATGGATGTTAAGGGGAAAACTAAAGATAATACAAATGCAAGAATGGATATGGCCTTCATTTTCAAAAGAAAAGAATTAGAATTGGTGAATAGTAATGGAAAAACATTAAAGTCTAAAGCTTCATTCACTCTAAGCAAGGAGGAGCAAAAACGACTATGTGCTTGGGTTAAAGAGTTAAGGCTTCCTGATGGGTTTGCATCAAATATAGCTCGGTGTGTTAATGTCGATGAATGCAAGTTCTACGGAATGAAATCTCATGACTGTCACATTTTTATGCAGTGCTTACATCCCATAGCTATTCGTGATTTTGTCCCAAATCCAATTTGGGATGCAATCACAGAGCTATCTCATTTTTTCAGAGATGTATGCTCACCGAAAATACGTGTAGATCACATGCAAGTTTTGCTAAGGAATATTGTACAAACCATTTGCAAATTAGAGAAGATCTTTCCCCCTTCATTTTTTGATTGTATGGAGCATCTTCCAATCCACTTGCCTTATGAGGCTATGGTGGGCGGTCCAGTGCAATATCGATGGATGTATCCTTTTGAAAGGTAATCACTTATAGTTAATTATTATTCAATGTTATACTAATATTTATCATCCAAAATATTCTATCTGAAAAAGTTAATAAAATTTTATTGCTTACAATATTCATTTCAGGTTTTTGCATCACTTAAAAAAGAAAATAAAAAATCCAGCTCATCCAGAAGGGTCGATATGTATGGCATACATAAGGGAGGAGATTGGAAACTTTTGTGCCTTGTATTTTGAAACTAAAGTTCAAACAAGATTGACCCGTCCACCACGTAATGATGATGGAGGAGATGTCGATCCGATGGGACGTTTGTCCATTTTTAGACGTCCAGGTCGACCAATTGGGCCGACAAAAAATAATGCTCGATACTTGGAGGAAGATGACTACAATGCTGCGTGTATATACGTGTTAATGAATTGTGAGGAAATAGTCCCCTATATTGAGTAAGTTATCTAAATCTATCTCATCGTTTAATGTTAAATAATATGGCTGATAGTTATCTTATTTAGTTTTAAATGATATTGTAGGTCATTTGATAATATGATTAAAAGAGATCATCCGAATATCAGCGATGCACAATTAGAGAAAGCACGTCATGATCATTTTCCAAAATGGCTTAAACAATTTGTAAGTACTATAAAAATAGAACAATCAGTAGTTTGAACTTAAATTTTAAAATTTTAATGCTAGGTTTTGCGGGGTTTCAGGTATTTGAACATGCCACTCAAACAGATCCACGTATTATTGAGATTTCTCATGGTCCTGGACGTATGATCAGGAGTTATCAAGGTTATTTTGTAAATGGTTTCAAGTTTCATACGTTGGATTATAGTCGATCTCAAAAAATAATGAATAGTGGTGTTTGTGTTAAAGGCAGCTGCTACAATGATATTGATCGTGATTTTTATGGCATACTGACAGATATAATCGAATTAGAGTACTTTGGAATTGGGAATAAAGTTGTGTTATTCAAGTGTCATTGGTTTGATACAGAACGAGGTCTTCATGTTGATCCCCGTCACGGTCTTGTTGATATCAAGCATAAATCTATACTTGCCAGTAACGAACCTTTTATATTAGCTGAACAGAGCCAACAAGTGTACTTTAGTACTTATCCTTCTACAAAAAAAGATCGTCGTCATTGGTGGGCCGTATTCAAAACAAAGGCACGAAGTAGATTTAATCTTCGACGAAATGACGGTGGACAGATTCTAGATTTGAACGAAGGAGTTTACCAAGAAGTGGAAGTTTCAAACCCTAGAATAGTTGCATATTCAGACGAATTGGACAACCCGACTGTTCATAGTAGTGGCGAATATGAAGAAGTTGATCAATTTGCAGAAGAAGAAGAAGAGGAGGAGGAAGAGGAAGTGGAAGAAGAAGAAGAAGAGGAGGAGGATGAAGTATGGAATGATAAAACAGTTGGTAATGATAGAGAAGATGACAGTGATTACAATAATGAATAGTAAGAATTAAACATTAGATTGTAAAATAGATATTATTGGACTTCATTTACTTATTTCTAAAGATAATTTTTTTATCTGTATTGCAGATGAGAAGATTGAAAAAGTTAGCACATAGATCACATAGGTCCAAGTCTCCTCTACCTGGATTGGAGTTTGACTATAATCTTGACTTTGACATTCAGCCTTAATCTCAGCAGCCTACTCCGTCTGATGCTCAGGCTCGTGATCAACCTTTAGTTCACCGTCCAAATCAGCCTCGTTCTCGGCCTCTCACCCAACCAAATCCATCTTCGAGTCGACCTGATCCAGCTCCTGATAATGATGACGACGACGATGATGATGCCATTCCAGCTCCTCCATCAGCGGTAGAAGAACCATTACCCGGGCGAAGAATATCTAATGAGGAGGCTACACAAACTGCGAGTGGTAGTGGGAGTGGGAGTGGGAGTGGTGGTAGTGGTCGGAAAAGAACAAGAGGCCCAAATCAAAGCCTTGAAACACCGCAAAACCCAGAGCATAGGTTATTCCTGACGCCACTTGGTAACAGGTATATTGCTTCTACTTTTGTTTTATTTTCATACAACTATGATATTAAATATGGTATAATATGTGGCGATATCTTCTTTTTTGATTGGCAGTTCTTTTGAAGACTCGAAGGGTGTGAGGACTATATCTAATTTAATTAAACAACATTACTCGGAACCATGGTCAACATGGAAAACGGTTCCAAATGAAGTGAAAGCACAGATGTGGAATAAATTTCAAGTACATTAGTTTGAAGTAAATAACTTGATAATTTGTCATAAACGTATTGAAATGATAATTATCATTTGTTTTTGTTTGCAGGAGAAGTTCAGGTGGTCTGCTGACCAAACCAATAATGTCTATACAATTTGGGAGCACTTATGCAAGTCACGTTTTAGAGACCTGCTGCAGTTGGAGAGAAGACAAGCAATGCAATATTTTAATATAGATAAAATATCTGAATGTAAAGGGTACAACAAGTCAAAGTGGATTTCAGTCCAAATATGGGATCAATTAATTGAGAATGAATGGGGGACTGAAAGGTGGGAGGCGAAGTCAAAAAAAGGAAAACAAAATCGGTTGACGGAAAAAGAAGGAACGATAACAAAGCATACGAGTGGTTCTGTTTCTTTTCCGGTACATGAGTATAGGATGGTAAGTCCAAATAATAATTTTATTTATTTTACTGTTGACTTTCATATATTTTTATTTAAATGTAATTTTTATTCATTACTCGAATTTCATATATTTTTATGAAAAATTGCATATCTTGTATTGTAGACGAAACGTCTAGGTCAAGCACCGACATATAAAGAATTGTTTGATCGGACGCATAGACGTTTAGGTGGAGATGGTGATTATGTGGACAACAAGTCCAAATCTGTCAGTGTACGTAATGCATTCTATTGGCTTCTAATATGGTTTTCCCGTTATTAAAGTTTACTGTTTATTATCCTTCTTCTAATTACATTCTAGGAAAAGTACGCTACTTCATTGACTCAGAAATACGGCGAGGATATAAGCACCCATCCTCCTTTTGATCGAGCTGCATGGTGTGAGGTAATTGGAGGGATGGAGAGTACGCGTACACATACTTACGGATTTGGGACTAGGCCACATCGCCTTGATTTACAAATGGGCACAAACATTGCATTTGCCTCTGGTTCCACCCAATCTTCTTGCGCATCTCATTCAGCTTATAGTCCTTTTCCTTATCCTACTCCTGGTGTGATGGGTACTCCTGACACAAATTCAGAGGTGCAGCAAGTGAAAGAGGATGTCAGAGTCATTTCAAACAAGATTGATAATCTGGAAGGAAAGTTGTCTGATTTTATGGATCAGATGATGAACTTGATGGCAAGGAATGCCAATAACACAGGAGCACCTGGACCTGGACCGTCTGGATCTGGAGGTACCCTAATCAGTGAGAGTACACATTTTATTGTATTTTCTTATGAATTCTGGATGATATTTGTGATGATGATATGATCAGACTGTATATGATGATGATTTTCAATTAATAGTTGATGTTAGTTTTGACATATAATTGTGATATATATTTTATGTTTGTTTTTATCGATTTCTACAGCTCTGTTTCATTATTTTAGGTATACGGATTTAAAAGAAAAAATATTAAAAAATATATAGTTAAATTAGCTACGGAAATCCGTCGCTAAATCCTATTATCGACGAAAAATTTAATTAATTAACAAAAGTAAACATATAAATTAGCGACGGAAATCTGTCGCTGAAACACTTTAGCGACGAAAATTTTATAAAAAATCAGCAACGGATTTCTGTTGCTAATATGTTTCAGAGATGGAATTATTAGGGACGGAAAATTCTGTCGCTGAAACCCTTTAGCGACCAAAATTTCATTAAATCATATAGTAATATCAGCGACGAAAATCCGTCGCTAAAATGTATCAGCGACGGAATTATTACCTACGGATTTTCGTCGCTGATTATTTTACCGATGGAATATTATCCGTCTCTGAATCTTTTTACCGACGGAATTATTAGCGACAGAAATCCGTCGCGGATGCAATTTAGCGACAAAAAAAACAGCGTCGGAATTCCGTCGCAAAAAGTTTTCACCGACGAAATTACTGACGAAAATTTTCCTTCAGCGATGGAAGACTTTCAGCGACTTTAAATTTAGCGACGGAATTTTCCGTCGCTAATTCCGTCGCTGTTTCCTCTTTTTCTTGTAGTGAACAGCTCATATCGAATCACATGATTTGGATCTGGATGATACTTCTTTAACATTAAAATGTGGAAGACATTGTGCACTCCCGATAAATCCGATGGCAAAGCAATCTCTCACTCTGTCCAGTATTTCAAAGGGTCTAATGTAGTAAGGACTCAACTTACCTCTCTTCCCAAATCTCGCTATACCCTTGGAAGGAGAAACCTTCAGAAATACTGAATCACCAACCGTGAACTCAAGTGGTCTCCGTCTCTTGTCAGCATAACTTTTCTGTCTACTCTGAACTGTTATCAATCTCTCAATAATTAATTGAACTTCCTCAGGGGCTTGTATAACCAAGTAAGGAGCAAATATTTTCCTGTCACCCACTTCTTCCCAACCGATAGGGGAATGACATCTACGACCATATAAGGCCTCATACGATGCCATCCTGATACTCACATGATAACTGTTATTGTAGGCGAATTCGGCTAGTGAAAAATGATCATCCCAGGAGCCTCTAAAATCCAGCACGCATGCTCTCAACATATCCTCCAGAGTCTGTATAGTCCTCTCTGACTGACCATCTGTCTGAGGATGATAAGCGGTGCTCAAACTCAACTGGGTTCCCATGGCTTCCTGAAAATATTCCCAAAAGTGGGAAGTGAAGCGGGAATCCCTATCCGAGACAATTCTCACTAGAATACCATGTAACCTCATTACCTTGCGTACATACAACTCTGCTAACGAACTCAGAGTATCAGTAGCTCTCATAGCTAAAAAGTGGCCTGACTTCGTCAGTCTATCAACTATCACCCATATAGCATCATGATTCCTCCGGGTCCTCGGTAAACCCATCACGAAATTCATGATGATATGCTCCCATTTCCATGTCGGTATAGGTAGAGGCTGTAATGACCTTACAGGTTTCTGATACTCTACCTTCATTTGCTGACATACGAGACATCTTGCCACGAATTCTGCCACATCTCTCTTCAGACCTGACCACCAGTACACCTTCTGGAGGTTCTGATACATCTTATTACTCCCCGGATGTAGCCTGTACCTCAACGAATGAGCTTTCGTCAATATTAATTTCCTAAGTTTTGGGTCCTTGGGAACACCCTATCTGCCTCTGAACCTCAGAAGTCAATCAGAACTCAACTCATAATCGGTCACTGTGCCTTTTTGTATTTGACTAATCACATCAATGCAAATGGATCAGTTTGCTGAGCCTATCTGATCCTGACTAACAAATCTGGCTCCAAGTGTAGACTAGCAATCATATAGTTTGTATACATGTCAGAAGGCACAACTCGTAAACTGAGGCTAGCAAATTGCTCTAGCAACTCATGTTCTCTGACCAACATATAGATACCATCCCAAGGCAATTCCTGCTCAAAGCATCAGCTACAACATTAGCCTTACCCAGATGATAAAGTATCTCATAATCATAGTCTTTCAGAAGCTCTAGCCATCTTCTCTGTCTCATATTCAATTCTGTCACGACCCAATTCCATTCTCTTTAACCGAAAATCACTGAAAATTTTTCGCGTTTTACTGTTACCTTACCCGGTAGTGAACTAAACTTACCACATACTGTTGGGCTGTGAGTCAATAATAAACACCACATCTCATTCATTCTCAATTAATTAAAACGATGTCATACATTTGCATTTAATCGTGTACTTATACGAATACATGTTTTACTGACATCTACATCCCCCGTAATTACAATTCAACGAATACTGTGCTTTTACATTGTTTAGATACAAAAAGAATCACTGTGTATGTACCTCTTTGCAATGGAGATGCAGCGGAGTCCAAAATACCACGCCTCAGTCCTTACTGGGCTACTATGCACGCTCTGTAGGGGGAAAAATAGAGTGGGATGAGCAACCACACGCTCAGTAAGGCAATAATGCAAGCATGGTAGATAATTACTCTATCTACATGCTGATAGTGTTATGCATAAATCATTTATAGTGGGAGCATGAGGAATAAAACTATGCCATGTGAATATACATATATATCATGTATCAAAATCATGTGCCTTGGCATATAAAACATGGTAGGAACATCATGTATAAATCATCTCATGCTCAATCTCATTTAAATTCATAAAAAGGGCAATTCATTAAGAAACCTCCCTTTTAAACCAACATCATAAACCTCTTTCTCAACACATAATTACCACCAAATCAATTCACAATCCACACATATGTATAAAAAATAGGTCACTATATCGAAAGTGCCTATGTGGACCAACTACACCATAAATCATCCTAGACCACACGCATCCAGGTGTACGGGGTATCATGCTGGCACGAAGATGGATTATCCCTCGCCAAACTTTCTCACCACATAACCATCATGCGGTACATCGTATTCCATGTGATATACACGGTACAGCGTACTCCGCAGATTCATATCGTGATTGGGGGTGCCATTCCTAGGTCTTACCTACCCCATACCAAGCGTTTTCCATATCCGCGAAGGAGAGCCTCCCTGCCGAACAGAGAATCCCCGCCTAACAGAGCCTCCCTGCCTCCTCGGGCTTAAGGATGTTAGCTTAAGGATGTAGGGCTTAAGGATCCTTCCGTAAGAGAGCCTCCCCACCGAATAGAGCCTCCCCGCCTAACAGAGCCTCCCCGCCTCTTTGGGCTTAAGGATGTTGGCTTAAGGATGTAGGGCTTAAAGATCTTACCGTACCCATATAGGAGAGCCTCCCTGCCTAACAGAGCCTCCCCGCCCCTCCAGGGCTTAAGGATGTTGGCTTAAGGATCCCACCGTAAGAGAGCCTCCCCACCAAACAGAGCCTCCCCGCCTAACAGAGCCTCCCCGCCTCTTTGGGCTTAAGGATGTTGGCTTAAGGATGTAAGGCTTAAGGATCTTACCATTTTGCACGACCTTATACGTATCTCACTATGCAAACTTGTGCGAGCAAGGCTCTAGCACGACTCATGCATCTTCTCATAAAGAGAAGCGTACGAGCATAGCTCTAGTACGATTATACTCATAAGACAACCACTCAAAATCCACGTACGAGCAGAAGCTCCAGTACGGTTTATAAACATCATCATAGTTTCCAAATCAAGGTGCGAGCTAAGCTCCAGCACGTTTCATATTTATGAAAACATAGAAATCCAGCGCGAGCGAAGCTCTAACGCGATTTATGTCATACAATTTTGATAGGCGGCTCATATACAATTTATCAATCTCGAAAATCGGGTTTAGCACTCACAAATGCTTTTCCACGACAACAATACAATACTAGCCGACCTATCTACAAGCTTGCTTAAAACCAAGCAAATTTTGTTTTGAAAAGCATCAAAACAATAGATTTATGCAATTATTAGCCTTACTATCCCATTTCAGAAAATCCACTTCAAAACCAAAACCACGCATATACTCATCATCATTCACGAATACCATCAATCATTTGTTTGAGCAACCATGCATTTCATACAACACCCAATATTCACCCACAAGTTCAAAGTACGAGCAGCTACCTCTATATACTCACAAAATTCCCTTACCTGGAATCGCGATGCGTGATTCCACTTCCTTAAGCTGCTTACTCGTACGGTTCGATTCGTCTTCAACGAACTCTTCGGGACTGCACAAAATCGTATCCCGCATTATATTCGATTCATACAATGCAATCCTTGCGCTTGCTATATCCAATATAGTCTATAGCCTCTATTAAAGCTTATTTGGCCTCGTTTCATTACTTTACCCATAGCTCGAGTCTATGGACCTTCTTAGGCCTATTAACTTATTCAAAGTCGATATCAAATCGACATAAAGCTCATAGTGTTCATATTTCATGAATCCCCTCACTATGGCATTTATCAATCATATACATACCCATTTTCACAATTCCTCCAACCCACCATGTAATTCCATCTAACCATCTAAAATCATAAACATTACCCCAATAACAACTTTAGCATGCCATAATTCATAAGCTCATTTAATCCCACATACTCTCACATTATACCCATTTTAGATTTCTAGGTCACACCAATTCCACTACATTCCTAGGTAGTTTATCCATCAATACTCATACCATTCAACTCCAAAATCAATTAAATAGCTAATGCATTTGGATTGGAGTGTTAGAATCTTACCAATATGATTTCTCTTCTTGCTCCAAATGGTAATGCCCTTAACTCCTTCAATTCCAAAAATGGGAAGATGCCCTCTCACTATGTTGTTCTTCTCTTTGATAGGGACAACTTTGCTTCTAATGATCTCTCTTCAAATCTCACTGAAAATGGCTGATTTTAGAGAGGGAAAATTAGTTTTTTTGGGGTTGAGATTGTAAGGTTAAGTGTTTTTCCGAGATTTCCCGATTTTTAGCTCTCCTTATATAGAAATGGCTTGAGGAGATCGATCTGGTCCAAGAGGAGATCGATCTGGTCCCTTAAAATCCCTCTTTTTTACGGCATTTTTAAGCTTGAGATCGATCTGTCAAAGCATGAGATCGATCTGTCTAGGCATGAGATCGATCCGTCGAAGCATGAGATCGGTCTACTCCCAAACAGAGAGCTAAGGAGATCGATCTGGGTGCTTGGGGATCGATCTTTTCACTACAGAATGCTTGAAAGATCGATCTGGCTCCATTGGAGATTGATCTGCTCTATTCTTTCGCCCAAATAAGAGCATTCTGGCTCTTCCAGATCGATCTCTCATCCTATGAGATCGATCTGGGCCTCATGTTTTCCAGATTTCCTGCAGTTTCTTTGCTGCAACTCATACCAACACATCCTTAATCTATTGCCATGGCCATTTTCTCATCCATCCACCTTTATAACTTGAAAATGGCATCCATTCATACCTTATGCACATTGAAACTCGTGTGCATTCATTGTATGTCCAAAGGTATGCTACATGAAACCAAATGGAAGCATAACTCCATTCCATTTTACCACACTACTCAACTTGAGTTTCAATCACATCCATCTCTTGGCAGAACTCATTTCTTCATATTCATACTCAATGAAACTTGCATGTATGCTACAATTCATATTATACATACATACATTGAATCCATGGACTTACAGCAATCATACTTTACATTACAAGTCCATTCGTATTATTTGATCCAATTATACATATTACCATTATACATATACGGGGTCTTACAATCTCCCCTCCTTCAAGGAATTTGGTCATCCAAATTAGAACCAAGTCACTCTTCAAAAAGTTGGGGGTACTTCTCCCGTATCAAGTTCTCCAATACCCACGTGGCCTCTTCCGCCGTGTGGTGTTGCCAAAGAACTTTCACCAAGGGAATTGTCTTATTTCGTAACACTTTCTCTTTTCTATCCAATATCCGAACCGGCTTCTCAACATACATCATACTCTCATTGAGCTCCAACGGCTCATATCTTATCACGTGTGCCGGGTCCGGGTGATACTTCCGAAGCATCGAGACGTGGAAGACGTTGTGGACATTTGCCAAGTCCGGTGGTAATGCCAACCTATACGCCTTATCTCCCACTCTCTCCAAAATCTCGAAGGGTCCGATATATCTAGGGCTCAGCTTGCCCTTCTTACCGAATCTCATAATACCCTTCAATGGTGAAACTCTCAGAAATACCGGCTCACCCTCATTAAACTCTAGTGGTCTTCGTCTCTTGTCAGCATAACTCTTTTACCGGCTCTGAGCTGTTCGTAATCTCTCACATATCAATTGGACATCCTCAGATGCCTGCTGCACTAAGTCCGGAGCAAAAATCTGTCTGTCACCAACCTCTTCCCATCCAATAGGGGAACGGCATCTACGCCCGTACAATGCCTCATAGGGTGCCATCCCGATACTAGCATGGTAGCTATTATTATAAGCGAACTCGGCTAACTGCAGGTGGTCATCCCAGGAGCCTCTAAAATCCAGCACACACGCTCTCAACATATCCTCGAGGGTCTGTATAGTCCTCTCTGACTGCCCATCTGTCTGAGGATGAAAAGCGGTGCTAAAACTCAGTCGGGTCCCCAGCGCTTCCTGAAAATGTTCCCAGAAATGGGAAGTGAAGCGGGCATCCCTATCAGAAACAATGCTCACTAGTACACCATGTAGCCGTACTATCTCTCGAATATACAGGTTCGCCAACTGACTCAGCGTATCGGTAGCTCTCATAGCCAAGAAATGGGCGGACTTAGTCAACCGGTCCACAATAACCCATATGGCATCATGACCTCTACGGGTCCTCGACAACCCCATCACAAAATCCATGGTGACATGCTCCCACTTCCATGTCGGTATCGGTAGAGGCTGCAATAATCCTGCAGGCTTCTGATGCTCTACCTTCACTTGCTGACAAACGAGACACTTAGCGACATATTTCGCAATGTCTCTTTTCATTCCAGACCACCAATAAACCTTCCGAAGGTTTTGATACATCTTGGTACTTCCCGGATGTATCGTATACTTCGATGAGTGAGCCTCTGATAAAATTGTTCTCCTGATCTCAGGATCCCTGGGAACGCATACTCTGCCTCTGAACCTCAATAAGCCATCAGCACTCTGCTCAAAATCAAGACCCACACCTGTTTGTACCTGCCTCAGCCAATCGATACACCGTCGATCGCTCTGCTGAGCTTGCCGAATACGGCCAATCAACTCTGGCTCTAGTCTCAAACTTGCCATGATCTCAAGTCTCTCAGATCTAGGTGGGGTTACATCTAAATTGAGGTTCGCAAAGTGTTCTAACAATTCATGTTCCCGTACCATCATATAAGACACCAACCCAAGGTTCTTTCTACTCAAAGCATCGGCAACTACATTTGCCTTACCTGGGTGGTACATGATTTCACAATCATAGTCTTTCAGGAGTTCGAGCCATCTCCTCTGTCTCATATTCAGTTCTTTCTGCGAGAACAGGTACTTAAGGCTCTTATGATCTGTGAACACCTGAAATTTCTCTCCATAGAGATAGTGGCGCCATATTTTCAAAGCAAATACTACTGCCGCCAACTCCAAATCATGTGTCGGGTAGTTCCTCTCATGATCTTTCAACTGTCTAGATCCATAGGCAACTACCTTCCCATCCTGCATAAGCACACAGCCCAGTCCCTGGTGTGATGCATCCGTATACACCGAGAATCCTCCTGAGCTGGTAGGAATGGTGAGAACTGGAACAGTCATCAATCGACGCTTAAACTCCTCAAAACTCCTCTCACATGCCTCATCCCATGTAAACTTGACATCCTTACGCGTGAGGCGTGTCAACGGAGCAGCTAGTCTGGAGAAACCCTCTACAAATCTCCGATAATATCCTGCCAATCCCAGGAAACTTCTGATCTTAGTTACTGTCTTGGGCTGTTCCCACTATACAACTGCCTCTATCTTGGATGGATCCACCGATACCCCATCCTTTGACACAACATGCCCCAGAAATGAGATCTGTTCCAACCAAAAGTTACACTTGCTGAGTTTGGCATACAATTCTCTCTCTCGGAGGGTCTGCAGAACTATCCTCAAGTGCTCCTCATGATCTTCCCTGAACTTGGAATAAACCAAAATGTCATCAATGAACACTATTACAAACTTGTCCAGGTATGGCTTGAATACATCATTCATCAATGCCATAAATGCTGCGGGAGCATTCGTCAGTCCGAATGGCATCACCAAAAACTCGTAGTGGCCATAACGGGTACGAAATACTGTCTTGGGTACATCTCCACTCCTGATCCTCAACTGATGGTACCCTGACCGCAGATCTATCTTAGAAAATACTTCGGCTCCCTGGAGCTGATCCAACAAATCATCGATTCTTGGAAGGGGATACTTGTTCTTAATGGTGGCCTTATTCAACAACCGGTAATCTATACACAGTCGGAGGCTTCCATCCTTCTTCCTTACAAATAGAACTGGTGCTCCCCAAGGTGAGACACTCGGTCTAATAAACCCCTTCTCCAGCAACTCTTGCAGCTGTTTCTTCAGCTCTTCCAACTCTATCGGAGCCATTCTATAGGGTGGTTTCGATATCGGCTCTGTACCAGGCACCAACTCAATGCAAAATTCCATTTCCCTTTCAGGTGGTAGTCCTGGTAATTCATCCGAAAAGACATCAGGGTAATCCGTAATTACGGGTATGTCCTTCAATTCCAGGTGTGCCTCATCTATATCGACCACATAGGCAATGAACCCTTCACATTATCCTCTCCATCGTTAGTAACATAAACCATCACTCCACATTCAATATTTATCAAAACAAATAATTTATCTCTCAAGCAATATGCATTTAAAATTATACTCTTTTATTTACCACAATTATACAAGTTTCATATCATTCCTTTTCATCAAAATTTACAATAAGATTGTCTAATCCTGAAAACATCAATGTTTTGGCGTGACAATCCATCACAACACGATTGGTAGCCAACCAATCCATTCCCAAAATTACATCAAAATCATTCATATTCAATAAAATCAGATTGGCTATCATTTCCTTCCCCTCTATCTTTAACTTACAATCCCTACATACATGCTCAGTCAATTGACTATCATTCATGGGTGTGGAAATCATCAACATTTTATCCAACAATGTTGGTTTCACATATTTCAACAATTTATGTGCAAAGGAAGGTGATATGA
The DNA here is from genome assembly GCA_033439115.1 of Firmiana major. Lineage (NCBI taxonomy): Eukaryota > Viridiplantae > Streptophyta > Magnoliopsida > Malvales > Malvaceae > Firmiana > Firmiana major. The sequence goes on from CM065909.1 coordinate 40,880,973, forward strand.
AAGAATGCGTGGCACCAGGATCAAATAATACCAATGCTTCTAAATCAAAGATTCGGATGGTACCTTTAATCACATCTGTCGAAGCATCTGCGGTGTCCTGATCCAGTGCATGTACTCTTCCTCTGCTCACACCCGCAGCTTGTTTCCCTTTTTCCTCAGCTATAGCCCTTCTCCTCGGGGCTGCTGTCTCAACTGGAGCTCCTTCAGGCTCCTTGCCCTTCTGTGGGGCAATCTCCATCTTCTCGGGACAATACTTAGCTATATGTCCTGGTCTCTCGCATCTAAAACACACCATAGGGGTCATCAGACAGGGCCTATTCCCATGAAATCTCCCACATCTCCTACACTGATCAGTAGTAGGCCGTGGTCCTCCAATAGTCATGCCCCTTGGCGCAGTCAAGGCTGGGTATACGGGAGGTCTAGCAGCTCTCTCCCGCACCTCCTCAATCTTTGGCCTCTTCTCGAAAAATCTTTGGCCATCTCTCTTGGCCACTCTTCCAAACCCGAATCTCTTCCGGTCTCTGTCCTTTCTGACACTGACTCTCCCAAGCTCGGAGGCATTTCGCTCAAAGTCTTGCTCACATAACTGAGCCTTATGTACAGCCTCCTCATAAGTCACAATGTCGAAGGGAGCTAGCTTAGTCGGATGGCCAATCTCAATCCATCCATGAACTTCTGAATCTTTCGGGTCTCACTACCCATTGTATCAGGGTCATATCTCCCCAATGACATAAACTTGGACTCATACTCGTCCACAGTCCGGTTCCCCTGAACCAGGTTCATAAATTCCATCCGCAATTTCCTCTGTGCGGTAGCTGGGACATATTGTCTCCTGAAGGCCTCTAGAAATATCTCCCATGAGATCTCAGAGTGTCTGGCCCTCAAAATAACCTCGGTGGACCTCCACCAATGCTCGGCCTCGCCTTTCAACATAAACACGGTAAAGGCTACCTTTTCAGCTGAAGTGCATCGGAAAAACCTATATAGTTTCTCCATCTCATACACCCAATCCTCCGTAATCACTGGGTCCTTCACCCCTCTAAACACTGGGGGTTTCAGCGCTTGAAACTCTCGCAACCTGCTCAAGTTGCAGTCATAACCCAAATCACTACCGCTCTGCTGTGGAGCGATAGGAGACTCTGTATCCTGGGCTGGAGGTGGTGTGACTGTAGCTGTCTCAGCAATCTGAGGTCTCTCCGCCTCTGCAGCTGCCTGTTCAGTAGTAGGCTGTGTCGCGGGACCTCGTCTGTCACCGGCATCCAATTCCTGCTTGACTATCTCCACCAAATTCTCAATACTCCGCTCTAACCTAGCGAATCGAGCCTCAGTATCCTCTGTTCTCTCAGCAAGGTTTTGTGGAGCCTGCTCAGTCTGTGGCTCCGCACGGCTCTCAGGCCTACCTCTACGGCCTCTAGCACGTGCTCTCGCCCCTCTACCTTTGCGTGTAACTGGCATAGTGCCTAACTTCCTGTATTATGATAATTCATTAAGCTCAATCCATCACAGTATACACAGTTATATCTAAACAAAAGCACAGTACTATGGGGATGTACTTTCCTATGTTTTATTAATGACTCACATCAGGCCAACACAGCTCTGATACCAATCTCTGTCACGACCCAATTCCATTCTCTTTAACCGAAAATCACTGAAAATTTTTTGCGTTTTACTGTTACCTTACCCGGTCGTGAACTAAACTTACCACACACTGTTGGGCTGTGAGTCAATAATAAGCACCACATCTCATTCATTCTCAATTAATTAAAACGATGTCATACATTTGCATTTAATCGTGTACTTATACGAATACATGTTTTACTGACATCTACATCCCCCGTAATTACAATTCAACGAATACTGTGCTTTTACTTTGTTTAGATACAAAAAGAATCACTGTGTATGTACCTCTTTGCAATGGAGATGCAGCGGAGTCCAAAATACCACGCCTCAGTCCTTACTGGGCTACTATGCACGCTCTGTAGGGGGGAAAATAGAGTGGGATGAGCAACCACACGCTCAGTAAGGCAATAATGCAAGCATGGTAGATAACTACTCTATCTACATGCTGATAGTGTTATGCATAAATCATTTATAGTGGGAGCATGAGGAATAAAACTATGCCATGTGAATATACATATATATCATGTATCAAAATCATGTGCCTTGGCATATAAAACATGGTAGGAACATCATGTATAAATCATCTCATGCTCAATCTCATTTAAATTCATAAAAAGGGCAATTCATTAAGAAACCTCCTTTTTAAACCAACATCATAAACCTCTTTCTCAATACATAATTACCACCAAATCAATTCACAATCCACACATATGTATAAAAACTAGGTCACTATATCGAAAGTGCCTATGTGGACCAACTACACCATAAATCATCTCAGACCACACGCATCCAGGTGTGCGGGGTATCATGCTGGCACGAAGATGGATTATCCCACGCCAAACTTTCTCACCACATAACCATCATGCGGTACATCGTACTCCATGTGATATACACGGTACAGCGTACTCCGCAGATTCATATCGTGATTGGGGGTGCCATTCCTAGGTCTTACCTACCCCATACCAAGCGTTTTCCATATCCGCGAAGGAGAGCCTCCTTGCCGAACAGAGCCTCCCCGCCTAACAGAGCCTCCCTGCCTCCTCGGGCTTAAGGATGTTAGCTTAAGGATGTAGGGCTTAAGGATCCTTCCGTAAGAGAGCCTCCCTACAGAACAGGGCCTCCCCACCTAACACAGCCTCCCCGCCTCTTTGGGCTTAAGGATGTTGGCTTAAGGATGTAGGGCTTAAGGATCTTACCGTACCCATGTAGGAGAGCCTCCCGGCCTAACAGAGCCTCCCCGCCCCTCCAGGGCTTAAGGATGTTGGCTTAAGGATCCCACCGTAAGAGAGCCTCCCCGCCTCTTTGGGCTTAAGGATGTTGGCTTAAGGATGTAAGGCTTAAGGATCTTACCATTTTGCACGACCTTATACGTATCTCAATATGCAAACTTGTGCGAGCAAGGCTCTAGCACGACTCATGCATCTTCTCATAAAGAGAAGCGTACGAGCATAGCTCTAGTACGATTATACTCATAAGACAACCACTCAAAATCCACGTACGAGCAGAAGCTCCAGTACGGTTTATAAACATCATCATAGTTTCCAAATCAAGGTGCGAGCTAAGCTCCAGCACGTTTCATACGAATGAAAACATAGAAATCCAGCGCGAGCGAAGCTCTAGCGCGATTTATGTCATACAATTTTGATAGGCGGCTCATATACAATTTATCAATCCCGAAAATCGGGTTTAGCACTCACAAATGCTTTTCCACGACAACAATACAATACTAGCCGACCTATCTACAAGCTTGCTTAAAACCAAGCAAATTTCATTTTGAAAAGCATCAAAACAATAGATTTATGCAATTATTAGCCTTACTATCCCATTTCAGAAAATCCACTTCAAAACCAAAACCACGCATATACTCATCATCATTCACGAATACCATCAATCATTTGTTTGAGCAACCATGCAATTCATACAGCACCCAATATTCACCCACAAGTTCAAAGTACGAGCAGCTACCTCTATATACTCACAAAATTCCCTTACCTGGAATCACGATGCGTGATTCCACTTCCTTAAGCTGCTTACTCGTACGATTCGATTCGTCTTCAACGAACTCTTCGGGACTGCACAAAATTGTATCCCGCATTATATTTGATTCATACAATGCAACCCTTGCGCTTGCTATATCCAATATAGTCTATAGCCTCTATTAAAGCTTATTTGGCCTCGTTTCATTACTTTACCCATAGCTCGAGTCTATGGACCTTCTTAGGCCTATTAACTTATTCAAAGTCGATATCAAATCGACATAAAGCTCATAGCGTTCATATTTCATGAATCCCCTCACTATGGCATTTATCAATCATATACATACCCATTTTCACAATTCCTCCAACCCACCATGTAATTCCATCTAACCATCTAAAATCATAAACATTACCCCAATAACAACTTTAGCATGCCATAATTCATAAGCTCATTTAATCCCACAGACTCTCACATTATACCCATTTTAGATTTCTAGGTCACACCAATTCCACTACATTCCTAGGTAGTTTATCCATCAATACTCATACCATTCAACTCCAAAATCAATTAAATAACTAATGCATTTGGATTGGAGTGTTAGAATCTTACCAATATGATTTCTCTTCTTGCTCCAAATGGTAATGCCCTTAACTCCTTCAATTCCAAAAATGGGAAGATGCCCTCTCACTATGTTGTTCTTCTCTTTGATAGGGACAACTTTGCCTCTAATGATCTCTCTTCAAATCTCACTGAAAATGACTGATTTTAGAGAGGGAAAATTAGTTTTTTTGGGGTTGAGATTGTAAGGTTAAGTGTTTTTTCGAGATTTCCCGATTTTTAGCTCTCCTTATATAGAAATGGCTTGAGGAGATCGATCTGGTCCAAGAGGAGATCGATCTGGTCCCTTAAAATCCCTCTTTTTCACGGCATTTTTAAGCCTGAGATCGATCTGTCGAAGCATGAGATCGATCTGTCTAGGCATGAGATCGATCTGTCGTAGCATGAGATCGATCTGCTCCCAAACAGAGAGCTAAGGAGATCGATCTGGGTGCTTAGGGATCGATCTTTTCACTACAGAATGCTTGGGAGATCGATCTGGCTCCATTGGAGATCGATCTGCTCTATTCTTTCGCCCAAATAAGAGCATTCTGGTTCTTCCAGATCGATCTCTCATCCTATGAGATCGATCTGGGCCTCATGTTTTCCAGATTTCCTGCAGTTTCTTTGCTGCAACTCATACCAACACATCCTTAATCTATTGCCATGGCCATTTTCTCATCCATCCACCTTTATAACTTGAAAATGGCATCCATTCATACCTTATGCACATTGAAACTCGTGTGCATTCATTGTATGTCCAAAGGTATGCTACATGAAACCAAATGGAAGCATAACTCCATTCCATTTTACCACACTACTCAACTTGAGTTTCAATCACATCCATCTCTTGGCAGAACTCATTTCTTCATATTCATACTCAATGAAACTTGCATGTATGCTACAATTCATATTATACATACATACATTGAATCCATGGACTTACAGCAATCATACTTTACATTACAAGTCCATTCGTATTATTTGATCCAATTATACATATTACCATTATACATATACGGGGTCTTACAAATTCTTTCTGCGAGAATAGATACTTAAGGCTCTTGTGGTTGGTAAAAATCTGAAACTTCTCTCCATACAAGTAGTGGCGCCATACCTTCAATGCAAACACTACTGCTGCTAACTCCAAATCCTGGGTCAGATAGTTCTTCTCATAGTCCTTCAACTGTCTGAATCTATAAGCAACTACCCTCCCATCCTGCATAAATACACAGCCCAGTCCCTGATGCGAAGCATCAGTATACACTGAAAATCCTCCTGAGCTGGTAGGGATAGTGAGAATTGGAGCAGTGGTCAATCGACTCTTCAACTCTTGAAAACTCTTCTCACAATCCTCATTCCATACGAATGCTACACCCTTCCAAGTGAGACGTGTCAACGGAGCAGCTAACTTCGAAAATCCTTCTACGAATCTCCGATGGTATCCTGCTAAACCCAGGAAACTTCTAATCTCGACGGCTGTTCCCACTGAACTACAGCTTCAATCTTGGATGGATCCACTGATACACCATCCTTCGACATAACATGTCCCAAAAACAAGATCTGTGACAACCAAAAATCACTCTTATTGAGTTTAGCATACAACTTCTGCTGTCATAACATTTGTAATACAATCCTGAGGTGCTTCTCATGCTGTTCCTCAAATTTTGAATATACCAAAATGTCATCGATGAAAACGATAACGAACTGATCTAAATATGGCTTGAACACATCGTTCATCAAAGCCATGAAAGCTACGGGAGCATTCGTTAATCCGAATGGCATAACTAAAAACTCATAAAGGCCATATTGAGTCCTAAATGTTATCTTGGGCACATCTCCACTTCGAACTCTCAACTGATGATACTCAGACCTCAGATCAATCTTAGAAAAGACCTACACTCCCTAGAGTTGATCCAACAAATCATCTATGCATGGAAGGGGATACCTATTCTTGATGGTTGCCTTATTCAATAATCGGTAATCTATACACAATCAGAGGCTTCCATCCTTCTTCTTTACAAATAAAATCGATGATCCCCACAGTGAAACACTCAGTCTGATGAAACACCTTTCCAACAACTCTTGTAATTATTTCTTGAGCTCCTCCAGCTCAACTAAAGTCATGCGATACGGTGGTTTCGATATAGGTTTAGTACTAGGCACCAAGTCTATACATAACTCCATCTCTCTGTCTGATGGTAACCCTAGTAATTCATCAGGAAATACATCTAGGAATTCACTAACCACAGGAATATCTGTCAACTCCGAATGTACCTTATCCGTATCAACCACGTACGCAATAAAACCTTCAACATATTCATTTGTCAGTCAGCATAGTACATTATCAATTACAACCATAACTACTATTTTTATTTCTTTTCATCAAACTTTACAACATATTTTTTCAGGGTTAGGAAACATAAATGTCTTAGCGTAACAATCTAAAATAGCATGGTTTGACGATAACCAATCCATTCCTAAGATTACATCAAAATCACTCGTACTTAACAATATTAGATTGGTTGCCATATCCTTTTCCCCTACTCTTATCTTACAATCTTTTAATACATACTCCACTAGTTGACTATTATCTATAGGCATACTAATCAACATTATCTTACTCGAAAGCGTACGCTCTACATGCTTTTCTAATTTACATGCAAATGAAGGCGATACAAATGAATGCGTGGCACCAAGATCAATTAAAACATGTGCTTCTAAATCATATATCAGGATGTTACCTCTAATCACATCTGACGAAGCATCGGTTGTCCCCTAGTCCAAGGCATGCACTCGCCCTCTTTCAATAACCTACTTCCCCTTTTCCTCTGCTGTCGCTCTCCTCTTCGGAGTAGACATATCAACTGGAGCTCTCTCAGGCTCTTTACTCTTCTGTGGGCCAACATCTATCACCTCTTGATAAACTCTGGCCATGTGTCCTAGCTTCCCACATCTGAAGCATAATCTACTAGAAATAAGATAAAATCTACCTACATATAATCTACCACATCTACTGCACTGGTCAGTAGTAGGCCTCGATCCTCCAATTACTATTCCTCTAGATGAAGTTATAACCGGGTATGCAAGAGATCTAACAGTCCTCTCTTGTACTTCCTCGATTCGTGGTCTCTTACAGAAGAGTCTCCTCCCTCTTCGATATCTAAAACCTCGAGCATTGTAGTTTACTGACCTCTTCCTATCTCTGTCTCTACCTTTTCCAATTGTTCTGAACTCTGAGACATTCCTCTCATAGTCTTATTCACAGAGTTGCGCCATGCGCACTACCTCATCATAAGTAGAGATGTCGAATAGAATAAGTTTAGACCATAATACTAGTCTCAGTCCATCGATAAACCTGCGAACTTTCCTGGTCTCACTACTCATAGTTTCAAGGTCATACCTTCCTAGGGCTAGAAATCTGGTCTCGTACTCATCTATTGACTGACTTCCTTGGTTTAACCCCAAAATTCAACCTGCAGCCTCTACTGAGCCGTATCTGGAACAAACTGCCTCCTGAAGGCATCTAAAAATATCTCCCAACTGATCTCTGTATGTCGGGTTCTCAATATGGGTCGGGTGGTCTTCTACCAATGCTTTGCCGTCCCCTTCAGTAGGAACGCAGCAAATGTGACCATCTCTAAAGTCGTACACTCAAAGAATCAATACAACTTCTTCATCTCTCATATCCACTCCTCTGTCAAAACTGGGTCCTTAATCCCACGAAAAGTTAGAGGTCTAAGCTTTTAGAATTGTCAGAGTCTGTCAAGATCACAACCATACCCCAAAACATTACCTCCATGTCATGGAGTAACATGAGATGGTGTATCCTGAACTTGTGGGGGTGTAGGTGTATCCATAGACTGTGGCACATGAGCTGGCTGTGCAGGTGTACCAGGTGCAACTGCCTCTCAAGGCGTAGTCTCTGTATCATGCCCCTGTCCTCCTGACATAGTCTGTGCCAGTATCTTTGCTATGGTCTCCATGTGACGCTCTAATCTTGCGAAGCGTGCCTCAGTACTCTCTGGTACCTCAGTGGGACCTGTAGTCTTATCTCAGGTCTCTAGCCTACCTCTACGGCCTCGAGCCCTATCTCTAGCCCCTCTAACATGACGAGTGTTAACCATAATAGCTAATTTCCTGCATTTATAATCATTAATTAGTATGATTTCCATCTCGTATACACAATTGTAACTGAACAAAGCACAGTACTATGGGGATGTATATTTTGCTAATTACTAATATCGATTCACATCTGGCCAATCTCTGATACCATTTTGTCACGCCCTCCCCTCACACGTGACCTACCAAAAGCACCACAAATTTTTCACATTTTTCTTACCTTTACTTTTGTCATCACTCACGTGAAACATTGGGATGTGATTCAATATTAGTCACCCATTCACATTCATTCACAACATATATATAATTTAATATTCTTTTCTATGATGAAAACTCTTATATATTAATGCAAATATTTGTACATATACATCCCGACCGTACATTAGTTCACATTACTCTGCTCTTACATTATTCAGTACAAAAATGTCAAGTGTGTATACCTCTCACAAGATGGATAGGCAGCGGATCAAAGTTTACAAATCTCTAGTCGTGTCCACCTATTGTGGATGCTCTGAAAATAGGGAAATAATAAGGGGATAAGCTCACAGCTCAGTAAGGTAATCAGACAAGCAAATAGATAACCGCACTATCTAGAAAATACAATGTTTATGCCTTGAAATCTTTTCCTTACCCATTTATATCTAAAGCATGCATCTTTCTCAAAGCTTTTATGCAATATGTATATATATAGATATAAAACATCAGTTATAAAACTGGAAATATGCTGGTTTAACAATCTCAGCATTTTATGCATAACACTACATTTCTTATGTAATTTCATACAAATCACATTTATCATGCCATTCATTGAAATCAAAATCATATGGCATTCATCATGTTTCAAAACATGGAATTCTAGGCCTCACTCATCACTCGGGTTACCCTTTATCACACACAAATTCACATGTTCAAGTTATAAAACCATTTGATAGTTCATTCACGAAACTCAATTTACATTACATGAAAAGAAAATCGAGATAGGCAACTACATGTTTCGAGATTATGATCATAACTCATTTTTCATGATCCTAGGCTACACAGTACTCGGTGTTCGAGGTCTTACAATTGCTGTAACAGGAGGTGGGTCAAATCTCTACCGTCAGCTCTCAACTAAGGACCTGATCCCACTAGATCCCGCTCCCAGAGCACACCAGTACTATCCAAGTACATTTAAGTACTCACGGTATAACATATTCCATGTGACATACATGTTACACAGTACTCCATGAACCCTATCTCAAGGTGGGATGCTCGGCATGAGTCTTAGTCCTCATACCTTGGATATACCTCATAGTCGGGATGCTTACCATAAGTCTTAATCATCATACCATGGGTTCTATTTTCGATAGCCCTCGACCATATCTCAAAATAATGCACGTGTGAGCATATAATCGGTGCGACACACAATCAGCACAGGCTCCCAACACAGTTGTTTCATGCTTTCTTTCAAAACTGGTACATGTGAGTAAACTCCCAACACGACCGTATCACAATGACATAACTCTAGTGTGAGTAATGCTCTTAACACTATGTTATGTAAAAACACGAGTATGAGCAACGCTCCCAATACTCTATAATGTATAATAAATGAAAATTGAGCACGAGCTAAGCTCCCAGTACTCTATCATGTAAAACTGAGTATGAGCATAGGTCCCAATACTCTATAATGCATCAATCAATAAATCGGAGTACGAACAATGCTCCCAGTACTCTAACATGTATGAATTGCATTTAAAATTTAGTACAAGAATACTCTCAAGTACTATATGATGCATATCTTAAAATCAAGTACGAGTATTCTCTAACACTTATGGTTTCCACATAAAATTGATAGATGGCTGTTTAAATCATAATTCACCCAATTAAGTCAGATCAGCATTAAAATGTGCATGTTTTCGCATATACATGAAAACATTAGAAATTCTATCATGCAACTCATGAATTTTAGTCACAACATGCTTCTAAGGCCATTTCCTCCTAATTTTGGATAAATTACACTCATCTCATCAATTCCTATCACAACTTCATGCCTATTCATGGGAATTCATATAGAATATAATATCGAAATTCTATTCGAAATAAGTGTAGCTATCTCTAGCTACTCACAAAATTCCCTTACCTCGGATCACGTCACGTAACCTCTCTTCCTCGGTGCTACGCACTCTCGCAGTCTGATCAACTTCCAATGTGATTTCTGAAGCTGTTATAATTATCTACGTTAGTATACCTGTCAAGACCCTTCCTGACTTAACCAAAACCACTACAAATTTTTTGCATTTGAACTTACCTTTCCTTTCATCAATGGTTGGGCTATGATTCGATGTTAGCTTCCTCACGTGTCATATCATTCATTACCATACATACATGTCAATATATTATTTCTTACTGTAAATTGCTTTTATAATACATGTAAGATCATATAAAATCTAATACAAATACATTTCCCAAAATATATATCGTATACATCATTGTGCTGTTTATATGTTTAGATACAGAACTATACAAAATATGTATATCTGTCGATCGATAGGAAATGGCAGTGGACAACAGGAATACTATCCCTCAAGCACACTCGCTCTACTGTTGATGCTCTGTAGAGAAGGAAAATAAAGGGGGATGAGCATACAACGCGCTCAGTAAGGAAATCAGGCAAGCAAGTAGATATCTACACTATCTACTCAAAATAATGCTATGCCTCAAAAATATCATTTCCTTAATTCACTTTAAAAGCGTGTCTTTAAAATATATACATATACTTGTACAAATTAAATCTCATGTACAGAAATCATGCTTTCTTTCTCAAATATAGGCATGTAGTGTAAAATAATACATCTTTATAATATCACAATGCCTTTAGATAAATTATGCCATGAATATTTAAATCATAGTAAATATGGCATTTAAATCATTCACAACATAAAATCAGATTTTGACCCATCCCTCAGGTCTATCCGTATCATAAATAATTCAATCAGTCAGGTGATATATCATGTGAGACTCTGTGGTGAAATGCAATAATATCCTGGACTATGGCCATATCCTATAATGGTGATCCCAGGCTACACGGAATCCTAGGTGCGGGGCATCACTGCTGCAACGGGAGGGGGGTTAGTCCAGCACAACCGCCAGCTATCAACTCCTCAACTCCACATCACCACACGGTACAGTGTACTCCATGCCACTCGCACGGTACAACGTACTCCATGGACCCTACATCACAGTCGGGGTGCCTGCCATAGGTCTTAGCCCTCAAACCATGGAAAATACATACCACGTCTCTAAATCCACATGCGAACATCTCACAGTGTGACACTCAGTTTACACAAGGAAATCAAGCATGGTTTTTCAACATGTCTTATATATCACATAAAATACAGTGCACGCCTTTGAGCGCGACTCATAGTCGACACTCTGCTCAAACACTGTTTCACATCACAAGCTCAAACTCTAGTGCGAGTAAACCTCCAGCAACTAGGTCAATGCATAGTTCATGTTTCAAATCAAGTACGAGCAATAGCTCCAGTACCATGCTATGCACAAAACTGATCAAATCAAGTACGAGTAATAGCTTAAGTACTATATCATGTATAAATCATGAAGAATCGAGTATGAGCAATGCTCTAGCACTCTGTCATGCATCTGACGTAAAATTCCAGTATGAGTAATAACTCCAACACTCTATCATACATGTCAATGGAAATCTAGTGCGAATCACAATCTAATGCTAACATATGTGGAAAATATATGAAATCTAGTGCGAGCTGTGCTCTAGCACGATTTATTCTCACATAATTTAAAAGATGGCTCTTTAAAAAGGGATGCTTTTCAAAACATCAAAATCAGCACTATAAAGTGTGCTTATTTCACATCAACCTTACAAACATTAGCCCATCTATTTATTCTTCTGCTAAAGAGCAGTAAAACACTTAAAATGGTGGTTTTCATGCTTTTTACAACTTTTTGCAAAAGTTAACTTTTTTCCTAACTAAGGGTAAAAATCGTAATTTACCACTATCGGGTCACAATAATTATTATTCACTTTCTCTGACCCTCAAAGTTTTTAAGTGAACGTAAAAGCAGACGAAAATACATGCAGGTATCTCTAACTAGTCATAAAAGTCCTTTACCTGCAATCACTTGAGAAATTTTACTTTCTCAACGCTGCTCGATCCAGCAGTCCGATTCGCTCCTCCAATAATCTCTGGAGCTGCATATAACCATTTATCAGGTTAATTATATTTTCCTACTATATTTCACATTAAATACAGTCCATTTCCCTTAATGGGCTTGAATAAACCTTAATGGGCCTAACTATGCCTTAAGCCCATTTCCATTTTACTATTCATGTTCGTTGGGCCTATTGGGCTTGTGTGGCCCACCAACTCTTATTGGGCTTATCCGGGACCCATTACATCACATTGGCTCGAAACCAATTGGGCTTCGCCTATTGGACCTCTCGACCACATGCCATGGCCGAGAGCATCCCATGCTGTCGGTCACACCATGGCATGTCGTCCATGTCCATTTGTTTAGCCAATTTCACTTAGGCATTTTCACAAACACTTGGTTGGCAATGTTCTTAAGCTTCACATAGTTCATTTAGGCATTTTATCAAACACCTTGATTGCCAACTAAATACATGTATCAATTAATCACATTGATTAATTCTAACTATACTATAATCATTAACACATGTATATCATCTCATTTGTGCCTTAAAATCATATATGCATTCATCAATATTTCATGACTCACTCTCGGCATCATAGTGATTTCATATGTTTCAATGCTTAAAAAATATACCAATATACTTAAAATCATTCATACATTAACACATATATGAATTTGAAAGCTTGAAAATATACCTAGTATTTGTGTTCACACTTGGCCGAAACTTTGGAGCCTCACAGTTTGCAAACTATAGCTTCTTGATAGCCAATTCCAACATTTGTCACTCTCCTCTCAATTTGTAACAACTTTCATGAAGGTTGCAAGTTCCAAATATGCATAAATCCTAGTGATTTCTAGTGAGAGAAAGCTTGGATAAATGTATTTCAATGGTTTCTTCTTCTAGCCGAGAACAGTATGGTGAAGATGACAATGGTGTGGCTGATTTTATAAGCCATTAACTTAGCCATTAAGCCTTACTTTCCAGCCATTATAATTGACTTCCTAAGGTTTAGTTATGAGTCACCTAATGAGTCATAGTTAGCTTTAACTAATGGCTTGATATTTAATCCTAATGGGCCTCACAATTGGGCATCTCAGTTTGGGGTTTCTTAATGGGTTTTCGGGCTGAAATGTTTACTATACCTCAGGCCTTTAATTGTATAAATATTTGGCCTATCAATTGGTCCAACAATTCGATCTAAGGGACCTAAGAATTTCGATATACATTTAGTATACCTTAATGGGCTTTAAAATCTTCATTTCGGCCCATTACGTTTTTATCCATTAAATTTAATCCAGAATCCTTCTGAATAAATTTTCCTTACTTCCGGGATGATTATCTTGTATTCTAACCAAAAGTATTTTTCTTCAAATTTTTCTCCATACTTAGGTTAATTTTTAACCATGGTTAGTCAACTATGGTAAAAGTCCACTTTTTTTAACTATAATTGACTTTTTCCTTAATCATTGACCACGTTGACTTTTTCTCAAAATTTTGAAAGTGTCATATCTTATGTTTTACACTCTCATCTTTACGTTTTAATCGTTCCCGGTAGTAAATATGCCCGAAATACCTTAACTCACTAAAAAGTCTATTTTACCCTTTTTAGCTTTTACTCTTATTCTTTGTGTTCGGGACTAAATCAAACTGACTTTCCTTCATGAGCTCTCTATATTTTCTCATTTTAAGTTCTTATCTTCAGTCAGAATTATTCAGATCCACTCGGTTTAACCTGTGACTCTTATAGCTCACATTATACTTTTATGTAGCTTATAAGTGTTAAATCATTTCACATACACTGTAAATCTAGTAAATACTCTTCTTATGATTCAACTATAATAATAGAGTGTTCATACACATAGGAATCATAAGGAACAAGCTACATAAAAGTACGAGTCTGATAATCCTCCCCCACTAAGAAAATTTGGTCCTCCAAATTAGAACCAAGTCAGTCATCAAATAGATTGAGGTGCTTCTCTCGCATCAGACTCTCCAGCTCCCAAGTAGCCTCCGCTGAAGTATGATGCTACCAGAGAACCTTCACTAATCCGATAGTCTTCGATCTCAATACCTTCTCCTTCCTATCCAATATCCGAATCGGTCTCTCAACATATGACATGTCCTCTCGGAGCTCCAAACGCTTATAACTAATCACATGTGTCGGATCTCGGTGCTACTTCCGAAGCATCGATATGTGGAAGATGTTATGGACACCTGATAAGTTCGGTGGCAATGCCAACCTATAGGCCTTATCTCCCACTCGATCAAGTATCTCAAAGGGTCCAATATAAAAAGGACTCAGCTTTCCTCTCTTCCCAAATCTCGCTCTTCCCTTATAAGGAGAAACTTTCAGAAACACGGATTCACCAACTGCAAACTCTAGTGGCCTTCGTCTCTTGTCAGCATAACTCTTCTGTCTACTCTGAGCTGTCCTCAATCTCTCTACAATCAAATGGATGTCCTCAGATGCTTGTGTAACCAATTCAGGAGTGAAGATCTTACGGTCACCCACTTCTTCCCATCTAATAGGGGAACGACATCTACAACCATATAAAGCCTCATACGGTGCCATCCCGATACTCGAATGATAACTGTTGTTGTAGGCGAACTCGGCTGGTGGCAAGGGCCTCTAAAATCTAGCACACATGCTCTCAACATATCCTCCAGAGTCTGTATAGTCCTCTTTGACTGACTATCTGTCTAAGGATGGAAAACGGTGCTCAAACTCAACTGGGTTCCCATTGCTTTCTGAAAATGTTCCCAAATCTGGGAAGTGAAGCGGGAATCCCTATCAGAGACTATGCTCACTGGTACATCATGTAACCTCACTACTTCGCATACGTAAAGCTCTGCTAATGTGCTCAGAGTATCGGTAGCTCTCAAAGCTAGGAAGTGGGCTGACTTCGTCAGTCTGTCAACGATCACCCATATAGCATCATGATTCCTACGGGTCCTAGGTAAACCCATCACGAAATCTATGGTGATATGCCCGCATTTCCATGTTGGTATGGGTAGAGGCTATAATAACCCTGTAGGTTTCTGATGCTCTACCATCACTTGTTGACATACGAGATATTTTGCCATAAAATCTGCTACATCTCTCTTCATACCCGACAACCAGTATACCTTCCGGAGGTTCTGATACATCTTGTTACTCCCTGGATGTAACGTATACCTCGATGAATGAGCTTCCGCCAATATCAATCTCCTGAGTCTTGGATCCTCGGGAACACATAATCTACCTCTGAACCTCAGTAGTCCATCCGAACTGAACTCAAAATCAGTCACTGTGCTCCTCTGCATCTGACCACTCACATCAATACAAAACGGGTCAGTCTGCTGAGCCACTCTGATCCTGTCCAACAGATCCGACTCCAAACGTAGACTAGCTATCACATAGCCTGTATCCATGTCAAAAGGCACAACTCCCAGACTGAGACTAGCAAACTGCTATAGCAACTCATGTTCCCTAACCATCATATACAATACCATCCCTTGGCTCTTCCTACTTAAAGCATCAGCTACAACGTTAGCCTTACCCGGATGATAAAGTATCTCGCAATCGTAGTCCTTCAGAAGCTCTAGCCATCTTCTCTGTCTCATGTTCAATTCTTTCTGTGAGAACAGATACTTGAGGCTCTTATGGTCGGTAAATATCTGGAACTTCTCACCATACAAGTAGTGGCGACATACCTTCAACGCAAACACTACTGCTACTAACTCCAAATCATGGGTCAGATAGTTCTTCTCATGATCCTTCAGCTGTTTGGATCCATAAGCAACTACCCTTCCATCCTGCATCAATACATAGCCCAGTCCCTGATGCGAAGCATCGGTATACATTATAAATCCTCTTGAGCTATAGGGATAGTGAGAATCAGAGCGGTGGTCAATCGATGCTTCAATTCCTAAAAACTCTTCTCACAATCCTCGTTCCATACGAATGGTACACTCTTTCGAGTGAGACGTGTCAATGGAGCAGCTAACTTCAAAAATCCCTCAACGAATCTCCAATAGTATCCAACTAAACCCAAAAAACTCCTAATCTTGGTGACTGTCCTCGACTGTTCCCACTGAACTACAGCCTCTATCTTGGATGGATCGACTGATAAACCATCCCTCGATACAACATGTCCCAAAAACGAGGTCTGTGATAACCAAAAGTCACACTTACTGAGCTTAGCATATAACTTTTGCTCTCGTAGAGTCTGTAATACGATCCTGAGGTTCTCCTCATGGTCCCCTTGAATCTCGAATATACCAATATGTCATCGATAAAGACGATAACAAACTGATCCAAATATGGCTTGAACACATCATTCAATAAAGCTATAAAAGCCGCAGGAGCATTCGTCAATCCGAATGGCATAACCAAGAACTCATAATGGCCATATTGGGTACAAAACGCTGTTATGGATACATCTCCACTTCGAACTCTCAGCTGATGATACCCAAACCTCAATCAATCTTGGAAAAGACCTGTACTCCTCAAAGCTGATCCAACAAGCCATCAATGCGTGGAAGGGGATACCTATTCTTGATGGCGGCCTTATTCAACAATCAGTAATCTATGCACAATCAGAGGCTCCCATCCTTCTTCCTTATGAATAAAATCGGTGCTCCTCAAGGTGAAACACTTGGTCTAACAAAACCCTTATCCAATAGCTCCTGCAACTGTCTCTTGAGCTCCTCTAGCTTAACTAAGGCCATGCGATATGGTGGTCTCGAAATAGGCTCCGTACCAGGCACCAAATCTATAACGAACTCCACTCTCTGTTTGGTGGTAACCCTGGTAACTCATCTGGAAAAACATCTAGGTACTCACTGACCATAAGAATATCTAACAACTCCGGATGTGCCTTATCCATATCTACCCTGTACGTAGTGAAACCTTGATATGTTGAAGGTTTTCTAAGTCAGTAAATCATATCATAATTATAATTACTCCTTTCATTTATTTCATTAAACTTTACAACATATCTAGTAGGGTTAGGAAACATAACTATCTTAGCATAACAATCTAAAACAACATGGTTTGCAGATAACCAATCCATTCCTAAGATTATATCAAAGTCGCTCATAATTAGCAATATTAGATTGGTTGTCATCTCCTTATTCCCTACTCTCAACTTGCAATCATTAAATACATATTTTACAATCTGACTATTATTCATAGGCGTACTAATCAACATCATCATACATAACGGTGTACGCTCTACATGTCTTGCAAATTTACATGCAAATGAAGGCGATACAAAAGAATGCGTGGCACCAGGATCAATTAAAACATATGCTTCAATATCATAAATCAGGATGTTACCTCGTATCACATCCGATGAAGCATCAGCTGTGCCCTGGTCCAAAGCATGTACACGCCCTTGACCGATCACTTGTTTCCCCTTCTCTTCTACTGTCGCTCTCCTCCTCGAAGCAGAAGGATCAATTGGAGCTCTCTCTGGCTCCCTGCCCTTCAGTGGAGCAGTCTCAACCATCTTCGGGCAAGTTCTAGCAATATGCCATGGTTTCCCGTATCGGAAGCACACTATAGGAGTTAGAGGACAAGGTCTACCTCCGTGCTGTCTATCGCATCTACTGCAGTGATCAGTAGTAGGTCTCTGTCCTCCACTGACAATACCCTTCGCTGGGGCTACGATCGGATAAGTAGGAGGTCTGGCAGGTCTCTCCCATGCCTCTTCAATCTGCGATCTCTTACCGAAGAGTCTCCTACCTCCTCGATAACTGAAACCTTCGTCGGCCTCTTCCTTTGTATATCTCGACTCCGACTAAACTTCCCGAACTCGAAAAAATTCCTCTCATAATCCTGCTTGAACAATTGCGCCCTGCGCACTGCTTCCTCATATGTGGCTATATCAAATGGAAACAATCTGGACTGCAGAATCGGTCTCAATCCATCGATGAACCAGTGGACTTTCTTGGCCTCACTATACATGGTATCTAGGTCATATCTTCCTAAGGATAGGAATCTAGTCTCATACTCATCCACGGACAAACTCCCTTGGTTTAGTCCCAAAAACTCATACTGCAGTTTCTGCTGTGCGGTATCAAGAATAAACTACCTCCTAAAGGCATCCTGAAATATCTCCCAACTAATATCTGTATGTCGGGCTCTCAATATGGGTCTGGTGGACTTCCACCAATGCTCTGTAGCTCCCTTCAGTAGGAATGCAGTAAATGCGACCATCTCTGTTGTTGTACACTCGAAGAATCCAAAAAGCTTCTCCATCTCACTAACCCACTCCTCAGCAGCACTAGGTCCTTGACCCCACTAAAAGATGGAGGTCTAAACTTCTGAAACTGTAAGCAACCAATCCAAATCACATCTGTACCTTAATACACTACTACCCAAAACTGGTGAGGGTGTAGGAGTATCTGTAGTCTGCAGTGCATGAGCTGTCTGTGTAGGTGTATCAGGGGCAATTGCCTCTCTTGTCGCAGCTCCTACCTCCTGTCCTTGCCTACCTGGCATCGTCTGTGAAATATCTCTACTATCGTCTATAGATTACGCTCTAATCTCATAAAGCACATCTCAGCACACTCTGGTGCCTCAGTAGCACCAAGAGTCTTATGTGTAGGTAATGGCTCGACAGCAGCTCGTCTCTCAGGCCTATCTCTATGGCCTCGAGCCCTACCTCTCGTCCCTCTACCACTATGAGTATTTGCCATATAGGCTAAGTTCCTGCATTCAGAATCATGAATTAGTCTGTCTCCCATCTGGTATACACAGTTGTATCTAAACACAGCACAGTACTATGGGGATGTACACTTTCCTATTTTCTAACACCGACTCACATCAGATTAATCTCTGCTCTGATACCATTCTGTCAAGACCCTTCCTGACTTAACTAAAACCATTATAAATTTTTTGCATTTTAACTTACCTTTCCTTTCATCAATGGTTGGGCTATGATTCGATGTTAGCTTCCTCGCGTACCATATCATTCATTACCATACATACATGTCAATATATTATTTCTGACTGTAAACTTCTTTTATAATACATGTAAGATCATATAAAATCTAATACAAATACATTCCCAAAAAATATATCGTATACATCACTGTGCTATTTATATGTTTAGATATAGAACCGTACGAAATATGTATACCTGTCGATCGATAGGAAATGGCAGCGGACAACAGGAATACTATCCCTCAAGCACACTCGCTCTATTGCTGATGCTCTGTAGAGAGGGAAAATTAAGGGGGATGAGCATAAAATGCTCTCAGTAAGGAAATCAGGCAAGTAAGTAGATATCTACACTATCTACTCAAAATAATGCTATGCCTCGAAAATATCATTTCCTTAATTCACTTTAAAAGCATGTCGTTAAAATATATACATATACATGTACAGATTAAATCCCATGTACAGAAATCATGCTTTCTTTCTCAAATATAGGCATGTAGTGTGAAATAATGCATCTTTATAATATCACAATGCCTTTAGATAAATTATGCCATGTATATTTAAATCACAGTAAATATGGCATTTAAATCACTCATAACACAAAATCGAATTTTGACCCATCCCTCAGGTCTATCCGTATCATAAATAATTCAATCAGTCAAGTGATATATCATGTCAGACTCTATGGTAAAATGAAATAATATCCTGGACTATGGCCATATCATATAATGGTGATCCCAAGCTACATGGAATCCTAGTGTGCGGGGCATCACTGCTGCAATGGGAGGGGAGTCAGTCCATCACAACCGTCAGCTATCAACTCCTCAACTCCACAACACCACACGGTACAGTGTACTCCATGCCACTCGCATGGTACAATGTACTCCGTGGACCCTACTATGAGACCTCGTACATGTATAGTTTTAATGTGTGTAATTGGATCAAATAAATGTGAATGGACTTGTAATGTAAAGTATAATTGTCAGGACCCCATTCTCGATCCATGACTTAACCAAAAACCACTACAAATTTTTCACATTTTTAACTTACCTTTCCTCTCTTCAATGGTTGGGCTGTGATTCGATGTCAAAGTCCTCGCTTACCACATTTTCCATTATCATACATACATGTCAATACGCTATTACTGACTGTAACAGCTTTTATTATACATGTGAGATTATATAAAATCTAACACAAATACATTCCCCATAATATATAACGTATACATCACTGTGTTGTTTCTATGTTTAGATACACAACTGTACATAATAGGTATACCTGGCGATCGATAGGAACTAGCAGTGGACTCAGGAATACTATCTCTCGGTAGCTCTCGCTCTACTACTGACGCTCTGTAGAGAGATGTAAAGAAAGGGGGGTGAGCATACAACGCGCTCAGTAAGGAAATCAGGCAAGCAAGTAGATATCTACACTATCTACTCAAAATAATGCTATGCCTTGAAAACATTATTTCCTTAACTCATTTCAAAAGTATGTCTTGAAATATAATATATATACTTGTATAGATTAAATCTCATGTACAGAAATCATGCTTTCTTTCTCAAATGTAGGCATGTAGTGCAAAACAATGCATCGCATATAAATCATGCCTTTATGGAAATCATGCCATGTATATTTAAATCATAATAAATATGGCATTAAATAATTCACATCATAAAATCGGAGTCCGACCCATCCCTCAGGTCTGTCCGCAATTTAAATCAGTCAATCAATGTGATATATCATGTGAGACTCTGTGGTTAAATGCAAATAGTATCCTGGACTATGATCATATCTGAAATGTGATCCCAAGCAACACAGATCTCGATGTGCGGGGCATCACTGCTGCAACGGGAGGATGGTCAGTCCACTACAGCCACCAGCTATACGTAACACAAGGTACAGCGTACTCCTCGTGCCCCCAGGCACGGTATAAAGTACACTCGTGGACCCTACATCACGGTCAGGGTGCCTGCCATAGGACTTAGCCCTCGAAACCATGGAATATCAACATCACAGTCAGGGTGCCTGCCATAGGTCTTAGCCCTCGCACCTGTGGAATATCATACCACATCTCTAATACCCTCATGCTGGACTTCCTCTCAAAATGCGACACTCAGTCACACGAGAATGCGGCATGAGTGGGTAACATGTAAATAATATCACATACAGTGTGTGCCCTTGAGTGCGACACACAGTCGACACTACGCTCGAGCACTATTTCACATCACAAACTCAACTCTAGTGCGAGTAAACCTCCAGCAACTAGGTCAATGCATAGTTCATGTATTAAATCAAGTACGAGCAATAGCTCCAGTACCATGCTATGCACAATATCAAATCAAGTACGAGCAATAGCTCCAGTACTATGTCATGTATAAACCATGAAGATTCGAGTACGAGCAACGCTCCAATACTCTGTCATGTATCTCATGTAAAACTCAAGTACGAGCTAATCGCTCCAGCACTTTGTCATGCATATATCATTTAAAACTGAGTATGAGTAAAACTCCAGTACTCTATTATGCATCACATGGAAATCTAGTGCGTATCAAAATCCAGCACTAATGTATGTGGAAAACATATGAAATACAGTGCGAGCTGTGCTCTAGCACGGTTCATTCTCACATCATATGATAGGTGGCTCTTTAAAAAGGGATTGTTTACAAAATATTAAAACCAGCACTATAAAGTGTGCTTAATTCACATCAACCATAAAATCATTAGTCCATCTATTTATTTTCATGCTAAACAACAGTTAAACACTCACAATAATTGTTTCCATGCTTTTTGTAACTTTTCACAAAAGTTGACTTTTTGACTAACTAGGGGCAAAATCGTAATTTGCCACTATCGGGTCTCAATAATTATTATTCACTTTCTCTGACCCTCAGAGTTTTTAAGTGAATGTAAATGCAGATGAAAATACGTGCAGGTATCTCTAATTACTCGTAAAAGTCCATTACCTCGGATCACGTCAAGTGACCTCACTTCCTCGGTGCTGCTCAATCTCGCAGTCCGATCAGCTCTCAATGTAAACTCTAGAGCTGTAAATAACCATTCCTCAGGTTATTTATAATTCTCCTACTGTATTACACATTAATACAGTCTATTTTCCCTTAATAGGCCTTAATAATCCTTAATGGGCCTAACTAGGCCTTAAGCCCATTTTCATTTTTCTATTCATTTTTGTTGGGCCTATTGGGCTTGTAGGGCCCACCAACTCTTATTAGGCTTGTTCTAGGCCCATTACACCTTATTGGGCCTAACATATTTGGGCTTGGCCCATTGGGCCTCTCGGCCACATGCCATGGCCGAGAGCTATCCATGCCTCGGTTTCACCATGGCATGCCATCCATGCCTATTATTTAGCCAATTTCACTTAGGCATTTTCACAAACACCTTGATTGCCAACAAATTACATGTATACATGTACACTAATCCATTTATGTTTTAAAATCATATTGACATAAATCAATATCCCATTACTCACTCTCGGCCTAACCCACTTCATGGTGATCTAATATGTTTCAATGCTTAAAACATATATCAACATACTTAAAATCATTCATACATTAATATATATGAAATTGAAAATTAGAAAATATACCAATTGTTGTGTTCACCCTTTGGCCGAAACTTTGGAGGCTCACGGTTTGCACTCTATGGCTCCTTGATAGCCAATTCCAACATATGTCACTCTCCTTTCAATTTGGAACAACTTCTATACATAATGCAAGTTCCAAATATGCCTAATTCCTAGTGATTTCTAGTGAGAGAAAGCTTGGAAAATATGTTTCAATGGTTTCTTCTTCTAGCTGGATTTGGTGTGATGAAGATGACAATGGTGTGGCTGAATTTATAAGCCACATACTTAGCCATTAAGCTTTACTTTTCAGCCATTTAACTTGACTTTCCAAGCTTTAGCCATGAGTCACCTAATGAGTCACCTTATGAGTCATAGTTAACTTTAACTATGGTTAGATATTTATCTCATCGGCTTTTTCATTTGGGCTTCTCGGTTTGGGCTTTCTTAATGGGCTTTCGGGCTAAAATTTTTACTATGTCTTGGGCCTTTAATTGTCTCAAAATTTGGCCAATCAATTGGTCCAACAATTCGGTCTTAAGGACCTAAAAATTTCGATATACGTTTAGTATACCTTAATGGGCTTTAAAATTTTCACCTTAGGCCCATTACGTTTTTAATCATTAAATTTATTCTGGAATCCTTCCGAATAAATTTTCCTTACTTTCGGGGATGATTATCTTGTATTCTGGCCAAGAATATTTTTCCCCAAATTTTCCTTCACACTTAGGTTAATTTTTAACTATGATTAGTCAACTATGGTAAAAATCCACTTTCTTAACTATAGTTGACTTTTTCCTTAACCATTGACTAAGTTGACTTTTCTTAAAATTCCGAAAGTGTCATATCTTATGTCTTACACTCTCGTCTTTATATTCCAACTGCTTTCGGTGGATAATTATACCCGAAACACCTTTTCTCGCTAAAAAGGTCCATTTTACCCTTTGTAGCTTTTACTCTCGTTTTCTATGTTCGGGACTAAATCAAGCTGACTTGCCTTCATGAGCTCTCTATGCTCTCTTATTTTAAGTTCTTATTTTCAGTCAGAATGATTTATATTTACTCGGTTTAGCCTGTGACACTTATAGTTCACATTAGGCTCTTTATGTAGCTTTTGCGTGTTAAATCATTTCACTAACACTTTAAGTCTAGTAAATACTCTTCTTATGATTCAACTATAATTACATAGTGTTCATACACATAGGAATCATAAGGTACAAGCTACAAAAATATGGGTCTGACAATAATTGATGTAAGTCCATGGATTCAATGTACATATGTGTATTATGATTTGTAATGTACATACAAGTTTCATTGAGTATGAATATGAAGAAATGAGTTCTTATAAGTGATGAATGTGATTGGAACTCAAAATGAGTAGTGTGGTAAAATGGAATGAAGTTATGCTTCCATTTAGTTTGGAATGTGATACTTTTGGATGTACAAGTAATGCACACAAGTTTCAATGTGTATAAGGTATGAATGGATGTCATTTCCAAGTCATAAAGGTGGATATATGAGAAAATGACTATGGCAGCAGATTAAGGATGTTTGGTGTGAGTTGCTGCAAAAAAACTGCAAAAAATCTGGAAAGTATGAAGGCCACATCGATCTCATAGGATGAGAGATCGATCAGAAAGAGCCAGAATGCTCTTATTTGGGCAATGGAATAGAGCAGATCAATCTCCAATGGGGCCAGATCGATCTCCTAACCATTCTATAATGAAAAGATCGATCCTCAAGCATACAGATCGATCTCCTTAGCTCTTTGTTTGGGAGCAGATCGATCTCAAGCTTTGACAGATCGATCTCATGCTTAAAATGCCATGAAAAAGAGGGATTTATGGGGACCAAATCGATCTCCTCCTAGTGCAAATCGATCTCCTCAAGCTATTTCTATAAAAGGAGTGTTGAAAATCTAAAAATTTTGAGAAAAACACCATCCTTCCATTTTCAACCCAAAAACCTAACTTTCTCTCTCTAAAATCAGCCATTTCCAGTAAGAATTGAAGGAAAGCCATTAGACACTAAGTTGTTCATCTTGAGGAAGAGAACAACATAGTTGGAACCTAAAATTTCATTGTTGGTATTGAAGGAGCTAAGGGCATTGACATTTGGAGCAAGAAGAAAAATAAGATTTGGTAAGATTCTAACACTGCAACTCTAGTACATTGTCTATTTAATTGATTTTGAAGTTGTTTGGCATGAGTATGGATGGTTGGAAATACCTAGGTTGTATTAGAAACTAATGTAACCTAGAAAAAGGGATATAGTCTAGTGTGAGAAAGTGTGGATTGGGTATGTTGATGACCTATGGGTTATGGTAAGTTGTTGTTGAAGTAGTATGGATGATTTGAGATGGGTAAATGAAGCCACATTGTGAGTGTAGGGAATTTATGGAAATGAGTATGTAAAAGGCTTGGTAAATGTCATAGAGAAGAAATCAAGGAAATATGAACACTATGAGCTTAATACCGATTTAATATCGATTCGTTATGAGTTAATAGGCCTAAAAGAATCCATAGACTCGAAATATGAGTAGACTAATGAAACAAGGCCTTAAGAGCGTCACTAGAAACTATAGGTCGAATTGACTATAGTGAACGCACGATGTCCTATTATATGGATCGAATATAATACGAAATATGATTTTGTACAGTTTCGAAGAGTCCGTTGGAAACGAATCGAGTTGTACAAGTAAGTAGCTTTAAGGAAGTGGATTCACGTATCGCGATTCCAGGTAAGGGAATTTTGTGAGTATATAGAGATAGCTGCTCGTACTTTGAACTCATGGGTGAATATTGGGTGTTTTATGAAATGCATGGTTGCTCAAGTAAATGATTGATGGTATTCATGAATGATGATAAGTATATGCGTGATTTTGGTTTTGAACTGGATTCTATGAAATGGGATAGTAAGGTTAATAATTGCATAAATATAATGTTTTGATGTTTTTCAAAATGAAATAGCTTTGTTTTAAGCAAGCTTGTAGATGGGTCGGCTAGTGTTTTATTAATGTTGTGGAAAAAGCATTTGTGAAGTGCCAAACCCGGTTGTCGGGATTGTTTGATTGTGTATGAGCCGCCTATCGTATTTGTATGACATAAATCGCGCTAGAGCTTGCTCACGTTAGATTTTGATATTTTCACTTGTGTGAAACGTGCTGGAGCTTAGCTCACACTTTGATTTGAATTGTGACGATGTTTTATAAATCGTACTGGAGCTTTTGCTCGTACGTGGTTTTCGATGGTTTTCTTATGCATATAACCATACTGGAGCTATGCTCGTACGTGGTTTCTTCATATTTTTATGCATAAATGTCGTACTAGAGCGTTGCTCATACGAAGTGATTTGTTTTGATGCATGAATCCGCGCTAGAGCATAGCTCGCGCTGGTTTTCACACTGTGGTATGTATGAGGCCGTGGTGAGGGTAATACGGATTAACTTAGGGAACCCAACAGGCCTAACAGACCTCTTGAGTGGGGTGAGGGTGAGGGACTAGGACCTGACATAATCCATTCAGGGAACCCAACAGGCCTAACAGACCTCTTGAGTGGGGTGAGGGTAAGGGGCTAAGACCTGAATCAAGGAACCCAACATGGGCGAGCAAGGCCATGAGGGGCTAGGACCTAGTATTGAGAGTACTCCCACGTACACTTAAGACTATAGAGGTTACACTTGGTATGGGGTAGATAAGACCTACGGCAGGCACCCCCAACCATGTTATGGGTTCGCAGAGTATGATGTACCGTGTATATCACATGGAATACGATGTACCGCCTGGTGGTTACTTGATTTGAGAAAGTCTGGCAGAGAACTAACCCACCTTCGTGCCAGCATGATACCCTGCACAATGGGATCCGTGTGGTTTGGGATGATATGTGACATAGTTGGCCAACATAGTCAGTTGAGATATAGTGACCTGTCTCCTCGCTTGATTTGCTTACTACCACATGATTTTAATTTATTAGTGTGATTGTGACTGTCCAGTGTAGACCCGTGGAAGGGGTCGAGCCTTGTAGACTTGATTTGTGAAACGATGATACTGTTTGTGATTGAAAAAATGGTTTGTGATAGGATTGTATGTGTTTGAGAAAGAGCTTTATGATGTGGGTTTAAAAAGGAGGTTTCTTAATGAATTGCCATTTTTATGAATTTAAATGAGATTGAGCATGAGATGATTTATACATGATGTTTTTCTCATGTTTTATATGCCAATGTACATTATTTTGATACATGATATATATGTAAACTCATATGGCATAGTTTTACTTCCTCATGCTCCTACTATAAACTATTTATGCATAACACTATCAGCATGTAGATAGAGTAGTTATCTACCATGCTTGCATTATTGCCTTACTGAGCATGTGGTTGCTCATCCCTCTCTATTTCCCCCTCCTATAGAGTGTGCATAATAGCCCAGTGAGGACTGAGGCGTGGTATTTTGGACATCCACTGCATCTCCATCACTCAAAGGTATATATACAGTGATTTCTTTTGTATCTAAATAATGTAAAAGCACAGTAGTCATTTGAAATGTAATTATGGGGGATGTAGATGTCAGTAATCACATTTTGTATAGGCAAATGATTAACTTTGAATGTATGACATCGTTTCATTAAAGTGTGAATGAATGATAAGTGGTGGTTAGTCTTGACTCACAGCCCAACTGTATGTGGTGAATTGTTCACAATAGGGTAAGATAACAGTAAAACGTGAAAAATTTATTGAGATTTTTGGTAAAAGGGAATGAAAATGGGTCGTGACAGGGATTGGTATCAAAGCTGAGTTGGCCTGATGTGAGTCAGTAATAAAACGTAGGAAAGTACATCCCCATATTACTGTGCTTTTGTTTAGTTATAACTGTGTATATTGTGATGGATTAAGCTTAATAAATTATTATAATACAAGAAGTTAGGCATTATGCCAGTTACACGTAAAGGTAGAGGGGCGAGGGCACGTGCTAGAAGCCGTAGAGGTAGGCCTAAGAGCTATGTGGAGCCACAAACTGAGCAGGCTCCATAGAACCCTGCTGAGAGAGCAGAAGATACAGAGGCACGCTTCGCTAGGATAGAGCAGAGTATTGAGAATTTGGTGGAGATAATCACGTAGGTATTGGGTGTCGACGATAGACAAGGTCCCGCGGCACAGCTTACTACTGAACAGGCAGTTGTAGAGGCAGAGAACCTCAAACTGCAAAGACTGCTACTGCTACACCACCTCCAGCACAGGATACAAATTCTCCTATCGCTCCACAGCAGAGCGATAGTGATTTGGGGTATGACTGTGACTTAAGCAGACTGCGAGAGTTTCAAGCGCTGAAACCCCCAATGTTCAGAGGGGTGAAGGATCCAATGGTTACAGAGGATTGGGTGTATGAGATGGAGAAACTGTATAGGTTTTTTTGATGCACTTCAGTTGAGAAGGTAGCCTTTGTTGTGTATATGTTGAAAGGAGAGGCCAAGCATTGATGGAGGTCCATCGAGGCTATTTTTAGGGCCAGACACTCTGATATCTCATGGGAGATATTTCTAAAGGCCTTCAGGAGATAGCACATTCCACCCACCGCACAGAGAAAACTGCGGTTGGAATTTATGAATCTGGTTCAAGGGAACCAAACTGTGGACGAGTATAAGTCCAAGTTTATGTCCTTGGGGAGATATAACCCGGACACGATGGATAGTGAGACCCGAAAGATTCAGAAGTTCATGGATGGATTGAGATTGGCCATTTGAACTAAGCTAGCTCCCTTCGACATTTTGACTTATGAGGAGGCTGTACATAAGGCTCAGTTGTGTAAGCAAGACTTTGAGCAAAATGCATCCGAGCTTGGGAGGATTAGTGTCAGGAAAGACAGAGACCGAAAGAGATTCGGGTTTGGTAAAGTGGCCAAGAGAAGTGGGCAAAGGTTTTTCGAGAAGAAGCCTAAGATTGAAGAGGTGCAGGAAAGAGCTGCTAGACCTCTCGTATACCCAGCCTTAACCGCACCGAGGGGTATGTTTATTGGAGGACCACGACCTACCACGGATCAGTGTAGGAGATATGGCAGATACCATGGGACTAGACCATGTCAAGTGACCCCTATGGTGTGTTTTAGATGTGAGAGACCAGAACATATAGCAAAATATTATCCCGAAAAGATGGAGATTGCCCCATAGAAAGGCAAGGAGCCAGAGAGAGCTCCAGTTGAGATGGCTACCATGTAGAGGAGGGCCACAGCTGAGGAAAAAGGGAAGCAAGTAGCGGGTGTGAGCAGAGGAAGAGTACATGCACTGGATCAGGACACCACAGATGCTTCGACGGAGGTGATTAAAAGTACCATATGAATCTTTGATTTAGAAGGATTGGTATTATTTGATCATGGTGCCACGCATTCTTTCATATCAGCTTCCTTTGCACATAAATTATTGAAGCATATGAAACCAACATTGTTGGATAAAATGTTGATGATTTCCACACCCATGAATGATAGTCAATTGACTAAGTATGTATGTAGGGATTGTAAGTTAAAGATAGAGAGAAAGGAAATGATAGCCAACTTAATTTTATTGAATATGGTTGATTTTGATGTAATTTTGGGAATAGATTGGTTGGCTACCAATCGTGTTGTTATGGATTGTCATGCCAAGACATTGATGTTTTCAGGATTAGACAATCTTATTGTAAACTTTGATGAAAAGAAATGATATGAAAATAGTATGTTTGTTGTAAATAAAAGAGTATGATTTTAAATGTATAATGCTTAAGAGATAAATTTATTGTTTATGATAAATGTTGAATGTGGAGTGATGGTTTATGTTACTAACGATGGAAAGGATAATGTGAAAGGTTCATTGCATACGTGGTTGACATAGATAAGGCATACCCGAAATTGAGGGACATCCCCGTGTTACGGATTATTCTGATGTCTTTCTGGATGAATTTCAAGACTACCACCCGAAAGGGAAATGGAATTTTGTATAGAGTTAGTGCCTGGTACAGAGTCGATATCGAAACCACCGTATAGGATGGTACCAATTGAGTTGGAAGAGCTAAAGAAACAACTACAAGAGTTGCTGGAGAAGGGGTTTATAAGACCGAGTGTCTCACCTTGGGGAGCACCGGTACTATTTGTAAGGAAGAAAGATGGAAGCCTCCGATTGTGTATAGATTATCGATTGTTGAATAAGGCCACCATTAAGAACAAGTACCCCCTTCTAAGAATCGGTGATTTGTTGGATCAGCTTCAGGGAGCCCAAGTGTTTTCAAAGATAGATCTGCGATCAAGGTACTATCAGTTGAGGATCAGGAGTGGAGATGTACCCAAGACAACATTTCTTACCCGTTATGGCCACTACGAGCTTTTGGTGATGCCATTCGGATTGACAAATGCTCCTATAGCATTTATGGCATTGATGAATGATGTATTCAAGCCATACCTGGACAAGTTTGTGATAGTGTTTATCGATGACATTTTGGTGTATTCCAAGTCCAGGGAAGATCATGAAGAGCATTTGAGGATAGTTCTGCAGACCCTCCGAGAGAGAGAATTGCATGCCAAACTCAGCAAGTGTAACTTTTAGTTGGAGTAGATCTCATTTCTAGGCCATGTTGTGTCGAAGGATGGGGTATCAGTGGATCCATCCAAGATAGAGGCAGTTGTACAGTGGGAACAGCCTAAGACAGTTACTGAGATCAAGAGTTTTCTAGGATTGACCGGATATTATCAGAGATTTGTAGAGGGTTTCTCCAGACTAGCTACTCCATTGACACGCTTCATACGAAAAGATGTTAAGTTTGTATGGGATGAGGCATGTGAGAGGAGTTTTGAGGAGCTTAAGCGTCGATTAACCACTGCTCCAGTTCTCACCATTCCTACCAGCTCAGGAGGATTCTTGGTGTATATAGATGCATCACACCAGGGACTGGGTTGTGTGCTTATGCAAGATGGGAAGGTAGTTACCTATGGGTCTAAACAGTTGAAAGATCATGAGAGGAACTACCCGACACATGATTTGGAGTTGGCAGCCGTGGTATTTGCTTTGAAAATATGGTGCCACTATCTCTATGGTGAGAAATTTCAGGTGTTCACGGATCACAAGAGCCTTAAGTACCTGTTCTCGCAGAAAGAACTGAATATGAGACAGAGGAGATGGCTCGAACTTTTAAAGGACTATGATTGTGAAATTATGTACCACCCGGGTAAGGCAAATGTAGTTGCCGATGTTTTAAGTAGGAAGAACCTTAGGTTGGTGTCTTATATGATGGTACGGGAACATGAATTGTTGAAACAATTTGCGGACCTCAGTTTGGATGTAACACCACCTGGATCGAAAAGATTGGATATCATGGCTAGTTTGAGATTAGAGCCAGAGTTGATTGGCTGTATTCGGCAAGCGCAGCAGAGCAATCAACGATGCATTGATTGGCTAAGGCAAATACAAACAGGTGTGGGAATTGATGTAGAGCTGAGTGCTAATGGCTTGTTGAGGTTTAGGGGTAGAGTATGTGTTCCCGAGGATCCTGAGATCAGGAGGCTGATTTTATCAGAGGCTCACTCATCGAAGTATACAATACATCCGGGGAGTACCAAGATGTATCAAAAACCTTTGGAAGGTTTATTGGTGGTCTGGAATGAAAAGAGACATTGCTGAATATGTCGCTAAGTGTCTCGTTTTTCAGCAAGTGAAGGTAGAGCATCAGAAGCTTACAGGATTATTGTAGCCTCTACCAATACCGACTTGGAAGTGTGAGCATGTCACCATGGATTTTGTGATGGGGTTGCCAAAGACCCGTAGAGGTCATGATGCCATATGGGTTATTATGGACCGGTTAACTAAGTCTGCCCATTTCTTGGCTATGAGAGCTACCGATACACTGAGTCAGTTGGCAAACCTGTATATTCGAGAGATAGTATAACTACATGGTGTACCAGTGAGTATTGTTTCTTATAGGGATGTCTGCTTCACTTCCTATTTCTGAGAACATTTTAGGAAGCGTTGGGGACCCAACTGAGTTTTAATACCGCTTTTCATCCTCAGACAGATGGACAGTTAGAGAGGACTATACAAACCCTCGAGGATATGTTGAGAGCGTGTGTGCTGGATTTTAGAGTATCTTGGGATGACCACCTGCAGTTAGCTGAGTTCGCTTATAATAATAGCTATCATGCGAGTATCAAGATGGCACCCTATGAGGCACTGTATGGATGCAGATGTTGATCCCCCATTGGATGGGAAGAGATTGGTGACAGACAGATTTTTGCTTCTGACTTAGTGCAGCAGGCATCTGAGGACGTCTAATTGATATGTGAAAGCCTACAGACAACTCAAAGCCGACAAAAGAGTTATGCTGACAAGAGACGAAGACCACTAGAGTTTGATGTGGGTGAGTCGGTGTTTCTGAGAGTTTCACCTTCGAAGGGTATTATGAGATTTGGTAAGAAGAGCAAGTTGAGCCCTAGATATATCAGACCCTTCGAGATTTTGGAGAGAGTGAGAGATAAGGCGTATCGATTGGCGTTGCCATCGGACTTGGCAAATGTCCACAACGTCTTCCACGTCTCTATGCTTCGAAAGTATCACCCAGACCAGACACATGTGATAAGATATGAGCCGTTGGAGCTCTATGAGAGTATGACATATGTAGAGAAGCCGATTCAGATATTGGAAAGAAAAGAGAAGGTGCTACAAAATAAGACAATTCCCTTGGTGAAATTTCTTTGGCAACATCACACAGTGGAAAATACCATATGGGAATTGGAGAACTTGATACGGGAGAAGTACCCCCAACTTTTTAAAGAGTGACTTGATTCTAATTTGGAGAACCAAATTCCATGAAGGAGGGGAGAATGTGAGACCCCGTACATGTATAGTTGTAATATGTGTAATTGGATCAAATAAATGTGAATGGACATGTAAGGTAAAGTATAATTGATGTAAGTCCATGGATTCAATGTACATATGTGTATTATGATTTGTAATGTACATACAAGTTTCATTGAGTATGAATATGAAGAAATGAGTTCTTATAAGTGATGAATGTGATTGGAACTCAAAATGAGTAGTGTGGTAAAATGGAATGAAGTTATGCTTCCATTTAGTTTGGAATGTGATACTTTTGGATGTACAAGCAATGCACACAAGTTTCAATGTGTATAAGGTATGAATGGATGTCATTTCCAAGTCATAAAGGTGGATAGATGAGAAAATGACTATGGCAGCAGATTAAGGATGTTTGGTGTGAGTTGCTGCAGAAAAACTGCAAAAAAATCTGAAAGTATGAAGGCCATATCGATCTCATAGGATGAGAGATCGATCTGAAAGAGCCAGAATGCTCTTATTTGGGCAATGGAATAGAGCAGATCGATCTCCAATGGGGCCAGAACGATCTCCAAACCATTCTATAATGAAAAGATCGATCCTCAAGCATACAGATCGATCTCCTTAGCTCTCTGTTTGGGAACAGATCAATCTCAAGCTTCGACAGATCGATCTAATGCTTAAAATGCCATGAAAAAGAGGGATTTAAGGGGACCAGATCGATCTCCTCTTAGTGGAGATCGATCTCCTCAAGCTATTTCTATAAAAGGAGTGCTGAAAATCTCAAAATTTCAGGAAAAACACCATCCTTCCATTTTTAACCCAAAAACCTAACTTTCTCTCTCTAAAATCAGTTATTTCCAGTAAGAATTTAGGGGAAGCCATTAGACACTAAGTTGTTCATCTTAAGGAAGAGAACAACATAGTTGGAACCCAAAATCCCATTATTGGTATTGAAGGAGCTAAGGGCATTGACATTTGGAGTAAGAAGAAAAATAAGATTTGGTAAGATTCTAACACTCCAACTCTGGTACATTGTCTATTTAATTGATTTTGGAGTTGTTTGGCATGAGTATGGATGGTTGGAAATACCTAGGCTGTGTTAGAAACTAATGTAACCTAGAAAAAGGGATATAGTCTAGTGTGAGAAAGTGTGGATTGGGTATGTTGATGACTTATGGGTTATGATAAGTTATTGTTGAAGTAGTATGGATGATTTGAGATGGGTAAATGAAGCCACATTGTGAGTATAGGGAATTTATGGAAATGAGTATGTAAAAGGCTTGGTAATGCCATAGAGAAGAAATCAAGGAAATATGAACACTATGAGCTTAATACCGATTTAATATCGATTCGTTATGAGTTAATAGGCCTAAAAGAATCCATAGACTCGAAATATGAGTAAAGTAATGAAACGAGGCCTTAAGAGCGTCACTAGAAACTATAGGTCGAATTGACTATAGTGAACGCACGATGTCTTGTTATATGGATCGAGTATAATACGAAATACGATTTTGTGCAGTTTCGAAGAGTCCGCTGGAAACGAATCGAGTTGTACGAGTAAGCAGCTTTAAGGAAGCGAAATCACGCATCCCGATTCCAGGTAAAGGAATTTTGTGAGTATATAGAGATAGCTGCTCGTACTTTGAACTCGTGGGTGAATATTGGGTCTTTTATGAAATGCATGGTTGCTCAAGTAAATGATTGATGGTATTCATGAATGATGATAAGTATATGCGTGATTTTGGTTTTGAAGTGGATTCTATGAAATAGGATAGTAAGGCAAATAATTGCATAAATATAATGTTCTGATGTTTTTCAAAATGAAATAGCATTGTCTTAAGCAAGCTTGTAGATGGGTTGGCTAGTGTTTTATTGATGTTGTGAAAAAAGCATTTGTGAAGTGCTAAACCCGATTACCCGGATTGTTTGATTGTGTATGAGCCGCCTATTGTATTTTTATGACATAAATCGCTCTAGAGCCTGCTCGCGCTAGATTTCGATATTTACACTTGTGTGAAACGTGCTGGAGCTTAGCTCGCACTTTGATTTGAATTGTGACGATGTTTTATAAACCGTACTAGAGCTTTTGCTCGTACGTAGTTTTCGATGGTTTTCTTATGCATATAACCGTACTAGAGCTATGCTCGTACGTGGTTTCTTCATATTTTTATGCATAAATGTCGTACTGGATCGTTACTCGTACGAAGTGATTGGTTTTGATGCATGAATTCACGCTAGAGCATAGCTTGCGCTCGTTTTCACACTGTGGTATGTATGAGGCCGTGGTGAGGGTAATACAGATTAACTCAAGGAACCCAACAGGCCTGACAGACCTCTTAAGTGGGGTGAGGGTGAGGTGCTAGGACCTGACATAATCCATTCAGGGAACCCAACAGGCCTAACAGACCTCTTGAGTGGGGTGAGGGTGAGGGGCTAGGACCTGAATCAGGGAACCCAATAGGGGTGAGCAAGGTCATGAGGGGCTATGACCTGGTATTGAGAGTACTCGCACGTGCACTTTAGACTATAGAGGTTACACTTGGTATGGGGTAGATAAGACCTACGAAAGGCACCCCCAACCATGTTATGGGTCCGTAGAGTACGATGTACCGTGTATATCACATGGAGTACGATGTACCGCCTGGTGGTTACTTCATTTGAGAAAGTCTGGCGGAGAACTAACCCACCTTCGTGCCAGCATGATACCCGCACACCGGGATCCGTGTGGTCTGGGATGATATGTGACATAGTTGGCCAACATAGTCAGTTGAGATATAGT
The DNA here is from genome assembly GCA_033439115.1 of Firmiana major. Taxonomy (NCBI): domain Eukaryota; kingdom Viridiplantae; phylum Streptophyta; class Magnoliopsida; order Malvales; family Malvaceae; genus Firmiana; species Firmiana major. The sequence continues at coordinate 40,916,560 of CM065909.1, forward strand.
GACCTATCTCCTTGCTTGATTTACTTACTACCACATGATTTTAATCTATAAGTGTGATTGTGACTGTCCAGGGTAGACCCGAGGGAGGGGTCGAGCCTTGTAGACTTGATTTGTGAAACGATGATGATGTTTGTGATTGAGAAATGGTTTGTGATAGGATTGTATGTGTTCGAGAAAGAGCTTTATGATGTGGGTTTAAAAAGGAGGTTTCTTAATGAATTACCTTTTTTATGAATTTAAATGAGATTGAGCATGAGATGATTTATACATGATGTTTTTACCATGTTTTATATGCCAATGTACATGATTTTGATACATGATATATATGTATACTCATATGGCATAGTTTTACTTCCTCATGCTCCGACTATAAACGATTTATGCATAACACTATCAGCATGTAGATAGAGTAGTTATCTACCATGCTTGCATTATTGCCTTACTGAGCGTGTGGTTGCTCATCCCTCTCTATTTCCCCCTCCTACAGAGCGTGCATAGTAGCCTAGTAAGGACTGAGGCGTGGTATTTTAGACATCTGCTGCATCTCCATCACTCAAAGGTATATACACAGTGATTTCTTTTGTATCTAAACAATGTAAAAGCACAGTAGTCATTTGAAATGTAATTATGGGGGATGTAGATGTCAGTAATCACATTTTGTATAAGTAAACGATTAACTTCGAATGTATGACATCATTTCATTAAATTGTGAATGAATGATAAGTGGTGGTTATTATTGACTCACAGCCCAACTGTATGTGGTGAATTGTTCACGATCGGGTAAGGTAACAGTAAAACGTGAAAAATTTATTGAGAGTTTTGGTAAAAGGGAATGAAAATGGGTCGTGACACCTACATCATAGTTGGGGTGCCTACCATAGGTCTTAGCCCTCAAACCATGGAAAATACATACCACGTCTCTAAATCCACATGCGAACATCTCACAGTATGACACTCAGTCTACACGAGGAAATCAAGCATGATTTTTTAACAGGTCTTATATATCACATAAAATATAGTGAGCGCCTTTGAGCGCGACTCACAGTCGACACTTCGCTCAAACACTGTTTCACATCACAAACTCAAACTCTAGTGTGAGTAAACCTCCAGTAACTAGGTCAATGCATAGTTCATGTTTCAAATCAAGTACGAGCAATAACTCTAGTACCATGCTATGCACAAAACTCATCAAATCAAGTACGAGCAATAGCTCAAGTACTATGTCATGTATAAATCATGAAGAATCAAGTACGAGCAACGCTCTAGCACTCTGTCATGCATCTCACGTAAAATTCGAGTACGATTAATAACTTCAGCACTCTATCATGCATGTCAATGGAAATCTAGTGCGAATCACAATCCAACACTAACATATGTGGAAAATATATGAAATCTAGTGCGAGTTGTGTTCTAGCACGATTTATTCTCACATAATTCGATAGATGGCTCTTTAAAAAGGGATGCTTTTCAAAACATCAAAATCAGCACTATAAAGTGTGCTTACTTCACATCAACCTTAAAAACATTAGTTCATCTATTTATTCTCTGCTAAACAACAGTAAAACACTCAAAATGGTGGTTTCCATGCTTTTTGTAACTTTTTCCAAAAGTTGACTTTTTTTCCTAACTAAGGGCAAAATCATAATTTGCCACTAGCAGGTCACAATAATTATTATTCACTTTCTCCGACCCTCAGAGTTTTTAAGTGAATGTAAAAGCAGACGAAAATACGTGCAGGTATCTCTAACTACTCACAAAAGTCCTTTACCTGCAATCACTCGAAAAATTTTACTTTCTCAACGCTGCTCGATCCAGCAATTCGATTCGCTCCTCCAATAATCTCTGGAGCTGTATATAACCATTTATCAGGTTAATTATATTTTTCCTACTATATTTCAAATTAAATATAGTCCATTTCCCTTAATAGGCTTGAATAAACCTTAATGGGCCTAACTATGCCTTAAGCCCATTTCCATTTTACTATTTATTTTCGCTGGGCCTATTGGGCTTGTAGGGCCCACCAACTCTTATTGGGCTTATCCGAGACTCATTACATCACATTGGGTCGAAACCAATTGGGCTTAGCCCATTGGACCTCTCAGCCACATGCCATGGCCGAGAGCACCCCATGCCGTCGGTCACACCATGGCATGCCGTCCATGTCCATTTGTTTAGCCAATTTCACTTAGGCATTTTCACAAACACTTGGTTGGCAATGTTCTTAAGCTTCACATAGTTCATTTAGGAATTTTATCAAACACCTTGATTGCCAACTAAATACATGTATCAATTAATCACATTGATTAATTGTAACTATACCATAATCATTAACACATGTATATCATCTCATTTGTGCCTTAAAATCATATGTGCATTCATCAATATTTCACTACTCACTCTCGGCCTAACCATGATCATAGTGATTTCATATGTTTCAATGCTTAAAACATATACTAATATACTTAAAATCATTCATACATTAACATATATGAATTTGAAAGCTTGAAAATATACCTAGTATTTGTGTTCACACTTGGCCAAAACTTTGGAGGCTCACGGTTTGTACACTATGGCTTCTTGATAGTCAATTCCAACATATGTCACTCTCCTCTCAATTTGGAACAACTTTCATGAAGGTTGCAAGTTCCAAATATGCATAAATCCTAGTGATTTCTAGTAAGAGAAAACTTGGATAATTGTATTTCAATGGTTTCTTCTTCTAGCAGAGAATGGTATGGTGAAGATGACAATGGTGTGGCTGATTTTATAAGCCATTAAATTAGCCATTAAGCCTTACATTCCAGCCATTATAATTGACTTCCTAAGGTTTAGTTATGAGTCACCTAATGAGTCATAGTTAGTTTAACTAATGGCTTGATATTTAATCCTAATGGGCCATACAATTGGGCCTCTCGGTTTGGGCTTTCTTAATGGGCTTTTGAACTGAAATTTTTATTATACCTCAGTCCTTTAATTGTCTAAATATTTGGCTATCAATTGGTCCAACAATTCGGTCTAAGGGACCTAAGAATTTCGATCTACATTTAGTATACCTTAATGGGCTTTAAAATCTTCATTTCGGCCCATTACATTTTTATCCATTAAATTTAATCTGGAATCCTTCCGAATAAATTTTCCTTACTTCCAGGGATGATTATCTTCTATTCTAACTAAAAATATTTTTTCCCAAATTTTTCTCCATACTTAGGTTAATTTTTAACCATGTTTAGTCAACTATGGTAAAAGTCCACTTTTCTTAACTATAGTTGACTTTTTCCTTAATCATTGACCACGTTGACTTTTTCTCAAAATTTTGAAAGTGTCATATCTTATGTTTTACACTCTCGTCTTTACGTTTTAACTGTTCTCGATAGGTAAATATGCCCGAAATACCTTAACTCGCTAAAAAGTCTGTTTTACCCTTTTTAGCTTTTACTCTTATTCTCTGTGTTCGGGACTAAATCAAACTGACTTTCCTTCATGAGCTCTCTATATTTTCTCATTTTAAGTTCTTCTCTTCAGTCAGAATGATTCTGATTCACTCGGTTTAACCTATGGCTCTTATAGCTCACATTATGCTTTTATGTAGCTTATAAGTGTTAAATCATTTCACATACATTGTAAATCTAGTAAATACTCTTCTTATGATTCAACTATAATAATAGAGTGTCCATACACATAGGAATAATAAGGAACAAGCTACATAAAAGTACGGGTCTGACAATACCATAATATACTTGTTTTACTTGTCAAATCTCAATTCAATATACCAATCTCATCACTTTCTCATATTATGATGTTATACCATATTTTTCACATATCTATCTTCATTCCTCCTCATTTTCAATTTATGCATTTCATAAGATTAACTTAAAATCTTCCATACATGCATATTCCACCATTTAATTCATGTTAACACAACTTTCTTATCATTTTCCCACTTTCTTGCCAATAGCTAGGTCATGCTCATTTTTCATGATCCTTTCATTTCCAACAATTCATACATATACCAATTAACTCACCAATACACCTAGTTTAACATATATCAACTTGGTGCATTAAATCTTACCTAACTGAGATTTCCTCATTTTTTCAAAATTTGGTGAAATCTTCTTAGTTCTTTCAATCTTTGGTTCCAACTTCTTGTTTCCAAGTATGTTGTTCTCCTCTTCACTAAGAACAACTTTGCTTGACTATATCTCACTCAAAATTGATTGCAAACTGAAGTTTTCTAATGTTAAAAGGTTAGGTTTAGCTTTGGTTCTTGAATGGAATAGTGAATCTCGTGAAACAGAGGTTGCAAAGGTCTAGTATTTATAGAATTGGCTCTTAGAGATCAATCTGCTAACCACATGAGATCGATCTCCCCTACACTTTTCTCCTTGAAACCGACTTTTCAGGCCAAATGAGATCGATCTGCCCCTAAGCATGAGATCGATCTGCATAACTCAAAACCTTAAGGAGATCGATCTGGCCTTACAATGAGATCAATCTGTGGCAACCCGAGCCTTAAGGAAATCGATCTGTATTGCCAAGGAGATCGATCTGCTCCCTTCCTGAAGCAGTTTTGCTGCTACTTTCATCCCAAAATCACTGTTCCATTGGTATTTAATTTACTTAACCATCCATTTTACATTACATACACATTTACAACTTTAAAACATTCATTCCTTATGATTTATATAATTTGTGACTTGTTCATACATCACAAAGTCTTAAAGATTACATGTTAAGTTACGGGCCTTACACCTAACCACCAAAACATACTTGTACATGCAATCTTGAGAAATATTTGAACTTGAAACCTGACCTCGATTTTTATGCCCCGAGCTCCATGCCACTAACCCGAGTGCTTTTATTGTTTCGGGCCTAGTGAAACGAAAAATTTCGGGTTTCACACTTGTCGAAATCATTCTCATAAATTCGTCCTGTAACCATGAAATTAAATTTCCATACATCCTCAATTAATTGGAAAGAATATTAATTTATTTTTACCTCAAACAGTGTATATTTCATATTCTGGAAGTTTGTTTACATAATTAGCATCTCAAACTACAATGCTACAGAGAAACTGCATGAATAGAAAATCATTTACTAAGCGAAAATATTTTTTTTTTTGGGTTCATAGGGAGATACAAGGGGAAGGGGGATTTAAACCTTGGACCTACTCCCTCTAAGTAGAGATAACAACTACTGGGCCAAGTCTTGGTTGTTTACATAGTCAAAATATTCCACTAAGATTATTTCCCATATTTTTATCAATAAGATGTATTTAGCACTATTAACTTATTCGCAACTCCGAAGCATTATGTTTTTCATTTAAAGGTGTATCAACTTAGTATACATCCCAAACTATAATACTACTAGAAAACTACAGGAAATAAAAATCGTATACACAATAAAAATATATATCCAATGTATTTCTACGAGTGCCTTAGAAACTAAATCTTTGAAGCTCGATACTGATTTAGAAACTAAAGCTTAACCTGAAAGGAAAACAATTGAGGGGAGTGAGCTAAAGCTCAGTAAGTTATTTATATAAGAATAGAGCTAGAATCATACAAATTTACTTGTATAAGATCTACAATCATACAATGAGTTTAACACTATTATGCAATTTTTTCACTTAAGCACTAGGACTCCATAATGCAGTCAAGGTCTTTAAGGGTATTAGTAGGAAGGATACTTTGAAGTACCTCATTTCCCCATTACCCTAACATCTAAACAAGAAAATCCAAACTTATACAATGCACTATACCTTTATATCACAACATGGTGTACTCTATATACTAGTATGCATAATCATGTCACGGTTTCAATATAGAAAAATATGAATACTTCCAAAATTCAATAACCAAGACATATATGATATCAAATACAATAATGTCAATGTATGACATCTATGATATTAAAATCAAGTCATGTAAGGTATTAAGTCTATGTTTGGTATTTAACACTTTAAAATGATGCATTTGAACCAAATCATGTCAAGTATGATATAAAATCATGGGTGAGGTTCAAAGTTAAAACCCGATAAAAACACTACATGGTACATCAAACAATGTTTCAATAAAACTATATTTGCTTATGTGATTAATAACTAAACTATACATCAAACAATGTTTTGATAAAACAATGTTTGCTTATCCAGTTATACACTGAAGGAAACATCAAGCAATGTTTAGATAAAACAATGTTTGTTTATGCAATTAAACTTTGAACAATACTTCAAACAATATTTTGAGAAAACAATGTTTACTTATGCTTCAAATAATGTCTTGGTAAGACAATGTTGCTTCAAACAATGTTTTGATAAACAATGTTCGCTTTTGAGATTAAATACTGCACTGTGTTCCAAATAATGTTTTGATAAAAAAATGTTCGCTTCTATAAACAATTTTTAATTTTGAGATTAGGCATTAATCCCTCACACTATATCAATAAAGACTTTCCCATTGTAGCTTGTAGTAAGCCAACATCACCCCTAGAAAAAAAAAAGGACGCGCCACTTATGGCCAATAGGCGTCTCTAGTTTTACTGATCAGGTATGAAGTAGAGTAGTTCTTTGACTAATGTCTGGTGCCTATAGAGTAAACTCAACTTAGGTTGTTTCCATTGCTTTATTGAGTCCCAATCTCTAGGGATGCCTAAACCTCTAAAACCATTAAAAACATGTGTTGACATTTTGAGAGCTAGTTTTTACTTCTCAAATCCATTTGCATATAAAATCTGTCATATGCTTTAACATTTCGAAAAATGTATCAACAGCTTTCACGTATGCATGTATAAATCAATGCAAGCTTTTAACTCTTATAAACACCATACTATGAACAAACATGCAAAATGCAATAAAAGCATGGTATAATGCACATTTTTCAAGCTTATGCTTATGTTCTGCATGCCTTAAATCAATGCACTAATCATGAGTACCACACTTACAATGTCATGGTTACCAAGACTAAGCTAAATGCATGTTATTAATGGCTAACCATGAATCAAGTCACATGCACACCATATCAAATAATCACATAGACTATGTTTTGCCATTCTAAACCGAATGCACAAAGGTATATTCACAATGTCATAATTGTCACGACCCTCAGCTTACTAAAATACGTACAAATTTTTCATATTTTCATGCATTATTTATTATTCGTCTTTCCTTGATCGTGAACAGCTACTCTTCTCAACAGTTGAGCTGTGTGTCAATGTCTATCTCATTCCACCATACCAATTTAATTGCATTTTTAAAATAAGGTAAACACTTGTATAATTAAATCAGAGTGCTGTTTACATGTGTTTACATTGCTTTACATCCCCAATAATTACATACAAAATGCTACTATGCTATAGAAAGTTTAGATACAAAATCTCATCAATGTGTATACCTTTTGCAATGGGATACTGCGGATACCAAAAGGGAACGCCTTCAGTCGCTCACAATTTGTACCCAAATCTCTGTAGAGAGGGGGAAAATAAGGGGGGTGAGCAAACTACACGCTCAGTAAGGCAATCATGCGAACAGTTAGATACTGCACTATCTATGTGATCGTGATGCCATGCTCAAAACCACACAATTCTCATTCACATCTCAAAAGCATTGTTTCGTGCTTATGTTAATGGCATGTAAAGCAAATCATGTTATTTAGTTCAGTGCACAAATCAAATTTAAAGCATGGCATAAATCATCATGCACATTTCACAAATAAAACATGGCATTAATTATCATGCATCTTTCATAAATAAAGCATGGCATTAATCATCATGCATCAGTGCACTATAAAACCATTAGCATACTTTCTCATCTCAATAAAATCACCATTGGCCAGGATTCATCCCCTTCCCCTCGAACTGTCCTGACCCACAAAGTATTTCAAAAACATGGATTTATTCATAAAACAAGACATGTAAGATATGCAATATAATAAGGAAACTCTCATCTAGGACTATGGCCATATCCTGTGATCCCAGGCTACATGGATCAGGTGTGTGGGGTATCACCACTATCTGCTTCCACACGGGAGGTAGGTCAACTCCAACCCGTCGGTCCATAGCAGATCTCGCCTGAAGACAGCATAACACAATCTCAACACAGTACAACGTACTCTATGCTACATGCACGGTACAACGTAATCCGTGAACCCATATCAACACATCATATCATGCCACATCTAAAAAACGCACGTGTGAGCCTCTTTAATCGGTACGACTTCTTGTCTACCCGAAGCTCCTAACACGACTATCAACATGTCAAAATATCAAAAAATGCACGTGCGAGCCTATTTAATCGGTACGACACCCAATCTACCTAAAGCTCCTAGCACGGCATCAAGTATGGTGGGCATCTAATACGAGCTCTGCTCTAACACCATGCCAAAACCAATATAAAGTTTGTGCAAGCTCCACTCCCGCATAACATCATAAAATTTATGCACTCGTGCATATAAAACACATCAAATCTCGGGTGAGTCATGCTCTAACACGCTTTCATTCTCAAGAAATCCATATAGGTGGCTCAATTCTTTGTAAAACATGGTTATCAACCAAATCAAAACATTTCTTTTGCAAATCATTTCTGTCACGACCCGAATTACCTAAAAATCAGAGTAAATTTTTCGCTTTCTCATTTATTATTTAATTCTTACTTTTCTCTCGTCGTGACCATCCTACAACACAGTTGGGCTATGATTTGGTGTTAGTCACCTCACACTATTTAACATTTCATTCCCATAATCATATATCAGAGTCTACTATCCTTTTTACTTTAAATAAACACATACCCAATGGTATTTACATGACTCTACATCCCCGACATAATATCCGTTTACAGTACTGTGCATTACATATTTAGATACAAAACCATACAAATGTGTATACCTGTCTCTCGATGGGAAGCAGCAAGCAGCGGATATTAAGCATGCAAGTCCTCAGCCGCTCAATAATTATTACAAGTGCTCTGAAAAGATGGGAAAATAAGGGGGGTGAGCAAACCACACGCTCAGTAAGGCAATTATGCAAGTAAGTAGATAGCTCCACTATCTATATGCTCATAATGCCATGCCCTTAAATCCATTTCTTTTCATTTAAAATTACACGCACAAAGTCATGCATATTCAATGCCATAGTTTATCCAAAACTATTTGTGCATATATAAATCATGTAACTCATGCATTCAAAGCATTTTATGTGACATCATTAAATCATATTAAGCATGAATTTAATCAAGATCATGCAGTCTTTCATGTCATGTAAGACAATTCAAGGTTTTCAAATGAAAGCATGGAAAAACACATCATGCCACTGCATTTAAATCAATTCATTTAAAACGCAGTATAAAATAACCCCTCTGGGTCAATCATCTCAAAACTCATAAAACAAATTGTTATATTTCATTATAAAACTTGAGTTATAAAACCACCCTTCTTTCAGGGTCACATATCATAAAATCATCTGAAATCATCAAATCATCAAATCGGGGGCCTGACCCCTCCTTCGGGTCTACCCTGGTCTAACAGACCACAAGTTATATCATGTGAGACAATCAGGTAATTAACAGTAACAATCGAGGACTATGGCCATATCCTAGTGATCCCTGGCAACACGGTACCTAGTGTGCGGGGTATCACACCTGAAACGGGAGGTGGGTCGTCCTACCCGCCAGAACAGCATAACACCAGGATTGCGAGGGCAAGGCTTGCTGCCTCGTGGCTAATGCCACTCCACTCCAACAATCCCCACGGTACAGCGTACTCCGCGTGACATACACGGTACAAAGTACTCCGTGAACCCAAGCTCAGTCAGGGGTGCCTGTAATAGGTCTTATCCACCCATATCATCTGTCTCAGAATGCACGTGTGAGCATATCATCTCACTGTGACACACAGTCTACAGGAGGCTCCAACACGGCTATATGCATGTAATATAAATCCCTGTGCGAGCGAAACTCAAGCACGGCTCCATGCATATTCATGATATCTGAAAATCTCGTGCGAGGGAAGCTCTAGCACGGTTTCATAAAAATCAGTGAAATCTGCGTACGAGCAGCGCTCCAGTACGACTTAAACTGATTATAATTTCATGTAATTCCACGTACGAGCAACGCTCTAGTACGGATATGTATATAAATTCAGTGAAAACCTCGTACGAGAAAAACTCCAGCACAGCATTCAAATGAATTATGAAAACCATATAAAACTTTGTGCGAGCAACGCTCCAGCACAAATGAATGCTCAAGTAAATCAAATCTCGTGCGAGTTATACTCCAGCACGGCTTTATGCATAACTAAATCAAATCTCGTGCGAGTTTCACTCCAGCACGGCTTTTATGCATAATTAAATCAAAACAGGATGCGAGCTAAGCTCCAGCATCTCTCATGCATGTCAAATCATTAAAAGTAGTGCGAGAAATCGCTCCAGCACTATTTTATGCATACCACGTCAAAACAAATCAAAACATGTCAAAACATGTCAAAACATGTCAAAACAGAGTGCGAGCTAGGCTCCAGCAGCTCTCATTTCACAATATTAAAAATCAGTGCGAGCACCATGCTCTAGCACATTTCATGCATATGATGTCACAAGTCGGTGCGAGCAAGCGCTCAAGCACATTTATGCACAATCACAAACGCAGATATAGTGCGAACTACGTGTCGGCACTATCTGTTTTCATACAAACTGGATAGTTGGCCTCTTTTCCAAAGAAATTTCCATTTAAATATAAATAACACCTACGTAGTGTTATCTTATGAAATTTAAACAATTACTGGCCAATCTATCAATTTTCTTTGATTAAAACCAATAAAATTCTTAAACCATAATAGTCCTTAAATCATGCATTTCATGCATGTCATGCTTTCACCATCCTTAGGTGAACTTCCCTCAATAGGGGTAAAATAGACATTTCACCTATTTCGATCCTTAAAATCATTCAAACCATTTTTAGGATCATTATACAATATCCATGTATACATACATACTCAGTGTACAGAAAAATTATTAAAATATGCGTAGCTACCTCTAGCTACTCACACAATTCCCTTACCTCATTTTCTGTACAGTCTGACCTTTCCCACTGACGTCTCGTCACGCAGTCCGATTTGCTCCGAATCCAAATCAAATCTCCGGCACTGCGGATACACATTCATCAGGTCAAATACAATACAATTAATTGTATTTCATAATTTTCTGGGCTTAATTTAAATCATTGGGCCCGTTTACCCATATTGGGCCCGATTGCACCATAATGGGCCTTAATCGGCCTTAAGCCCGTTTACCACACTTTATCGAGGCCTATTGGGCTCTCTGGGCCCATCAGTAATTTATTTAGCCTCGTTCTAAATTCTCTGATATCTCAATTTAATATTTACGACAATTTATCTAATTTTCCAGAATTTAATTCATTTATGCGGAAATTAAATCCGTAATTCATGCGTTAAATATCAATCACGCATAACGATATAAAATTGTCGTAAATAAGGGTCACTTACCCGTTATTCCATGATCGTACACAAATCGAGGCTGTCTCGAGCTCTCAGTGGATGCCAATTGTCGAGCTACACAATTAAATATATTTTTCCGGGTAAATTTCCAGTCGGAATTAATTAAATTAAATATTCAGAAAATTAAATCGGTCAATTTGACCGCTTTCCGACTTACCCGAAGCTCGATTGCATCACTGGAATTTTCCCCAAATTTTTTCTCTTTTTCTTTTTCCCTTTTTCTTCCTTTTTTCCCTCTCTTTTTGGCTGAACCGGTCCGGTCCGGTTCAGACCGCCGGTTCAGTCCGGTTCACCCATCATTTTGCCGTTCCGGCGCCGTCCGGCCGGTTCCCGGTGCGATTTCGGTGCCGTTCGGCGCGCCATGGCCTGGGCTTCCTAAATCGGGCCTCGGCTGGGGTCTAATCGGCGCCGATGGCCGCCGATCGACGTTTCTTCCCCGCGGCATCTCCTTCGCTTTTCGGCGTTTTCCGGCGACTCCACGGCGCGTCCTGGCCGCTGGTGGTTCGCCCGAGGTCGGCCGACCTTCGCCGACCCTCGTCGGCCCCTCAGCCTCGCCGGTGGTGGCTCGTCGGTGAGTCTCTCTTCTTCCCTCGGTCTCGCTTCGTTTTTCGCCTCTGTTTCTTTTCTTTCTGTTTCAGAATTTCGTTTTTTTTTTTTTTTTTTTTTTATTTATTTATTTATAATTAACTTTTAATATTATTTTATTCAATAAAATAATATTAAAATGCATAAATATCCTTAAAAAAATTTATATTTTATTCATTTAATCTGTAAATAATTTTCTCAGTCCGATTTTACCTTTTCGGTATATTTTTCGATTATTTTCGGGATTATTTTTCGATACGAAAATCTCGGTTTATTCCAATAAATTCATATCTTGATCAATTTAATCCGAAATTTAATTATTTCTTCGTCATTGATCAAGATTTCTCATTCTCTTATTTTAAATTAAATTTTCTTGTCCCGATTAATACCGAATATTAGTCTTTCGACCATTTTGCCCTTGCAAATTTTCGGGAATACCATTTTAGTCCTTTTGCATTTTTAAATTTACTCGAAAATATCGGGTCTTACAATCTCCCCCACTTAAAAAATTTGGTCCTCCAAATTAGAACCAAGTAAATGAGTCCATAATTTACTCCAGGTATATCTATCGTATCATATACTGTCATCCTCAAGTGACTTTCTCCGGAGTGTAATACTACCATCATACTTAAATAGGGAGATCGTCTCAAATCTCAACACTTTCTCTTTCCATTTTTAATAACCACCTCGATTTCATACATTACTCTTTCATTGAGCTAAACTGTTAGAGTTCATATCCGATCACATATACTGGATCCGGATATTATTTTCGAAACATCATAAGATAGGACACATAGTGGATGCCTGTTTACCCAAGTGGTAATGCCAACCTACAGGTCTTACCTCCCACTTGTCCCATATCTCTATCCGAATCTTGTTACTGCCAACATAATGATTCACCCTCGGTGAATTTCCAATGCTTTCCTGTCTCTTGTCAGCATAGTCTTTTCTATCTGCTCTGAGGTGTTCTTAATCTCTCTCAAATCAACTGAACATACTCAGAGGTTTGTCTTACCAATTCGGGAACAATTCTCTATTTGTCACCCACTTCTCTTATCCAAGTCAGGGAACAACTCCCTACTGTCATACAATGCCACATATAATCTCATCCCGATACTCAAGTGACAACTGTCATCACTAGCGAATTTGATTAGTAGCAACTGATCATTCCAGGAGCTCATAAAATCAATGGCACACGCTCTCATCACATCCTCCAGAACCTGTACAGTCCTCTCTGACTGACTATCTGTCTGAGGGTGGAAGCTGTGCTAACACGCAATCAGGGTCCCATAGCTTCCAAGAACATATTCCCAGAAGTGGAAAGTGAAGCGGGAATCCCTATCTGATACCATGCTCACTGGAACGCTACACAATGTTTCACAATATTCCACACACATAAATCCGCCTATACACTTAGAGTATCTAGGGATTTTCATAACCAGAAGGTGGGTAACTGAATCAATCTATCAACTATCACCTAGATAGCCTCGAGATTCATTCGGGTCCTCTGTAACCCATCACGAAATCCATGGTAACTTGTTCCCATTTCCGTGTCAATATAGGTAGAGGCTGCAATAACCCTGCAACTTCTTTTACTCTACCTTACTCTGCTGACATACGAGACACTTTTTCGCAATTCTCTACAATATCTCTTTTTCATACCTGACCACCAATACCCTTTTCAGAGATTCTGATATATTTATTACTTCTCGAATGCACTGTATATCCCGAAGAGTGAGCTTCTGACAATAGCACTTTCTTATCAACTATGGTCCTGAGGAGCACTTATACTGTCTCTGAACCTCTGTGAGTCATCATCACTCACTGTGAACTCTGTCACTATACCCTTCTGAATCTGACCCACACTATCGACACCATGCCGATCATCACGCTAAGCCTGGCAAATCCGGTCACACAATCTGGTTCTAACCTCAGGCTAGCTGTCACACAATCACCGTCATCATCAGAAGGAATCACATCACTACTGAGGTTCACAACTGCTCTAGCAGCTCACGCTCCCTGACCATCATATGTGATACCATCCCGAGACTCTTTCTGTTCAAGGCATCAGCCATTACATTAGCCTTTCTTGGGTGGTACAATATTCACAATCATAATCCTTAGAAGCTCTAACCCTCATGGTTATCTCATTTTCTACTCTTTCTGTTAAAACAGATACTTGGGGCTTTTACGATCAGTGCATACTCGAAATTTCTTACCGTATAAGTGGTAGCGCCATACTTTCAGTGTAATCGCTACGGCTGCCAACTCTAAATAATGGGTCAGATAGTTTCTCTCATGGTCCTTGAAGTAATTAGATCCATAAACGACTATCTTCCCATTTTACATCAATACACAGCCCAATCCTTATTTTGAGGTATCCATACATACTGAAACCTCTTGAGCTGTTAGTCATGGTGAGAATACTTACTGTGGTCAGTTCATTACTTCAATATACCAAAACTCACGAAAGCCATTTTCATACTTATCATACATCTCGTACGAAATCTTTTTCCAAACGAGACGTGTCAACTGAGCAGCCCATTTCAAGAAACTCATAAAACCTTGTCTGTAAGGCAGTTTCCTGTTGCTACTCATACTCTTCCCTGGACTTCGAATACATCATAATATCATCATTAAAAACGATAACCCTATCGGTCCAGGTAAGGTTCAAATACCTTAACGTAGTTGAGTTCTACTCAATATTTCAATTTTTCATATACTTGACCTATGTACGCATAAACGTACAATGTCATTTCGAAATAGCTTTCGTTCAAGATACTAGCTCACGTCATTTCCTTTTTCTTATATTAACGGCTTTTATAAAATTTTAAATTTTAAACCTTCTTGATTTATCAAATTCTATATTTCTTTATCGTACCAGCAAAGGTACCCAAATTTTAATGTATATATTATGACCGTCGAATTCAATCTATAGATTATGTGTGCGCTTCCAGACGCTGTCAAATCTTCAGGCAGGGAAGTATTTTAAAATACCTTTATTATCCCTCAGACTTGACTACATACCGCTTAATCCAATTTACTTTGCATATCAAGGATATCCTTACCTTGCATACGTCTCTTATTCCAATATATCTCCTTTTATATATCACTTGTGACAAACTCTTTCCTTACTTGTCAAGTTACAATACACTTTTCAGTGATATTTTCACCCCTATTTTCAACTTACAATCCCTATACCCATATTCAGTTAGTGAAAATCAACTAATTATCATCCTCTTCATGCTTAAAGGTATAGGCTTCACATTTTTTTTTCACTAACTTATAAGCAATTGAAGGCGGTATAAATAAATGCGTGGCACCAGGATCAATTAAAATAATTATTTCATTATTCACAACCAGTGTGGTATCTTCCACCACATCCAATGAAACATCAGTAGTGTCCTGGTCCAAGGCATACACTCGCCCTCGTCCAACATCTTATTTTCGTGGTAACTACCACATATCCTACACTGTTCACACTGCTACTCTGTTATACTGTTACGTAACAGGTCGGGGTCCTTGAATCACAATACCCCTCAATAGTGTTGAAATTAAATACACTGGGGCCTCCAATCATCTTACCCCGTGACTCATCAACTCTAAGCTTTTACCAAACTACCTTTTTCCCGTTCTGACATTCTTGTCATCCTCTATTCTCTTTTGTCTCAATTTCGGCCCTCACTACCTTTCTCAATCTCAGAGGCGTGCAACTCATGATCTTATTCACACAACTGTAGTCTGCGCACTGCCTCGGCATAGGTAGTGATATCTAACGGGCTAATCGGACTCTAATTGTTAATCTGAGTCCTTCCATGAACTTTCAAACATCTCGACTCTCACTGTTCATCGTGTCCGAGTCACATCTGCCCAGGAATATCAACTGAGTATCATACTCGTCAATCAACATGTTCCTCTGGGTCAGAGTAAATAATGTCATCTGTAATTTTCTTTAAACAATGTCCGGGATATTCTGTCACCGAAATTCATATAGAATTTTTTTTTCCATGTCCATTCTGGACGTCTAACTCTTCAAATGGGTCGAGCGACTTCAATTAATGCTCCAACTCGCCCTCAAATCTCATACATATTCTGAGCAATTAGCTCGTAAAATATTCTCCACACTCCGCTCCAACTTCGCGAAGCGTGCCTCAATACTGTTTGATCTCTCTGTCAGACTCTATCCGATCTCTCTGTTGGACTCTGTGGGGCATGATCAACCAGCCTCCACGTCAATCTCATCTCAAGTCTCATGTGGCGACTCAGTACAACTCATGGGCCTACCTCAACGGCCTTGAGCTCGTGTACTCGCCTCTCAACCATAGCGGCTATCAGTCAATGAGTCTGTTCTTGCATTTAAAACCAAATTCTTAGCTGCACATCCATCTCGATATACACAACTGTATCTAAGCAATGCACAGTACATGGGGATGTAAACTTTCTTAACCACTAACACCGACTCATATCAGGCCAACTCAGCTCTGATACCATTAAACCTGTCACGACCCGAATTACCTAAAAATCAGAGTAAATTTTTCGCTTTCTCATTTATTATTTAATTCTTACTTTTCTCTCGTCGTGACCATCCTACAACACAGTTGGGCTATGATTTGGTGTTAGTCACCTCACACTATTTAACATTTCATTCCCATAATCATATATCAGAGTCTACTATCCTTTTTACTTTAAATAAACACATACCCAATGGTATTTACATGACTCTACATCCCCGACATAATATCCGTTTACAGTACTGTGCATTACATATTTAGATACAAAACCATACAAATGTGTATACCTGTCTCTCGATGGGAAGCAGCAAGCAGCGGATATTAAGCATGCAAGTCCTCAGCCGCTCAATAATTATTACAAGTGCTCTGAAAAGATGGGAAAATAAGGGGGGTGAGCAAACCACACGCTCAGTAAGGCAATTATGCAAGTAAGTAGATAGCTCCACTATCTATATGCTCATAATGCCATGCCCTTAAATCCATTTCTTTTCATTTAAAATTACACGCACAAAGTCATGCATATTCAATGCCATAGTTTATCCAAAACTATTTGTGCATATATAAATCATGTAACTCATGCATTCAAAGCATTTTATGTGACATCATTAAATCATATTAAGCATGAATTTAATCAAGATCATGCAGTCTTTCATGTCATGTAAGACAATTCAAGGTTTTCAAATGAAAGCATGGAAAAACACATCATGCCACTGCATTTAAATCAATTCATTTAAAACGCAGTATAAAATAACCCCTCTGGGTCAATCATCTCAAAACTCATAAAACAAATTGTTATATTTCATTATAAAACTTGAGTTATAAAACCACCCTTCTTTCAGGGTCACATATCATAAAATCATCTGAAATCATCAAATCATCAAATCGGGGGCCTGACCCCTCCTTCGGGTCTACCCTGGTCTAACAGACCACAAGTTATATCATGTGAGACAATCAGGTAATTAACAGTAACAATCGAGGACTATGGCCATATCCTAGTGATCCCTGGCAACACGGTACCTAGTGTGCGGGGTATCACACCTGAAACGGGAGGTGGGTCGTCCTACCCGCCAGAACAGCATAACACCAGGATTGCGAGGGCAAGGCTTGCTGCCTCGTGGCTAATGCCACTCCACTCCAACAATCCCCACGGTACAGCGTACTCCGCGTGACATACACGGTACAAAGTACTCCGTGAACCCAAGCTCAGTCAGGGGTGCCTGTAATAGGTCTTATCCACCCATATCATCTGTCTCAGAATGCACGTGTGAGCATATCATCTCACTGTGACACACAGTCTACAGGAGGCTCCAACACGGCTATATGCATGTAATATAAATCCCTGTGCGAGCGAAACTCAAGCACGGCTCCATGCATATTCATGATATCTGAAAATCTCGTGCGAGGGAAGCTCTAGCACGGTTTCATAAAAATCAGTGAAATCTGCGTACGAGCAGCGCTCCAGTACGACTTAAACTGATTATAATTTCATGTAATTCCACGTACGAGCAACGCTCTAGTACGGATATGTATATAAATTCAGTGAAAACCTCGTACGAGAAAAACTCCAGCACAGCATTCAAATGAATTATGAAAACCATATAAAACTTTGTGCGAGCAACGCTCCAGCACAAATGAATGCTCAAGTAAATCAAATCTCGTGCGAGTTATACTCCAGCACGGCTTTATGCATAACTAAATCAAATCTCGTGCGAGTTTCACTCCAGCACGGCTTTTATGCATAATTAAATCAAAACAGGATGCGAGCTAAGCTCCAGCATCTCTCATGCATGTCAAATCATTAAAAGTAGTGCGAGAAATCGCTCCAGCACTATTTTATGCATACCACGTCAAAACAAATCAAAACATGTCAAAACATGTCAAAACATGTCAAAACAGAGTGCGAGCTAGGCTCCAGCAGCTCTCATTTCACAATATTAAAAATCAGTGCGAGCACCATGCTCTAGCACATTTCATGCATATGATGTCACAAGTCGGTGCGAGCAAGCGCTCAAGCACATTTATGCACAATCACAAACGCAGATATAGTGCGAACTACGTGTCGGCACTATCTGTTTTCATACAAACTGGATAGTTGGCCTCTTTTCCAAAGAAATTTCCATTTAAATATAAATAACACCTACGTAGTGTTATCTTATGAAATTTAAACAATTACTGGCCAATCTATCAATTTTCTTTGATTAAAACCAATAAAATTCTTAAACCATAATAGTCCTTAAATCATGCATTTCATGCATGTCATGCTTTCACCATCCTTAGGTGAACTTCCCTCAATAGGGGTAAAATAGACATTTCACCTATTTCGATCCTTAAAATCATTCAAACCATTTTTAGGATCATTATACAATATCCATGTATACATACATACTCAGTGTACAGAAAAATTATTAAAATATGCGTAGCTACCTCTAGCTACTCACACAATTCCCTTACCTCATTTTCTGTACAGTCTGACCTTTCCCACTGACGTCTCGTCACGCAGTCCGATTTGCTCCGAATCCAAATCAAATCTCCGGCACTGCGGATACACATTCATCAGGTCAAATACAATACAATTAATTGTATTTCATAATTTTCTGGGCTTAATTTAAATCATTGGGCCCGTTTACCCATATTGGGCCCGATTGCACCATAATGGGCCTTAATCGGCCTTAAGCCCGTTTACCACACTTTATCGAGGCCTATTGGGCTCTCTGGGCCCATCAGTAATTTATTTAGCCTCGTTCTAAATTCTCTGATATCTCAATTTAATATTTACGACAATTTATCTAATTTTCCAGAATTTAATTCATTTATGCGGAAATTAAATCCGTAATTCATGCGTTAAATATCAATCACGCATAACGATATAAAATTGTCGTAAATAAGGGTCACTTACCCGTTATTCCATGATCGTACACAAATCGAGGCTGTCTCGAGCTCTCAGTGGATGCCAATTGTCGAGCTACACAATTAAATATATTTTTCCAGGTAAATTTCCAGTCGGAATTAATTAAATTAAATATTCAGAAAATTAAATCGGTCAATTTGACCGCTTACCGACTTACCCGAAGCTCGATTGCATCACTGGAATTTTCCCCAAATTTTTTCTCTTTTTCTTTTTCCCTTTTTCTTCCTTTTTTCCCTCTCTTTTTGGCTGAACCGGTCCGGTCCGGTTCAGACCGCCGGTTCAGTCCGGTTCACCCATCATTTTGCCGTTCCGGCGCCGTCCGGCCGGTTCCCGGTGCGATTTCGGTGCCGTTCGGCGCGCCATGGCCTGGGCTTCCTAAATCGGGCCTCGGCTGGGGTCTAATCGGCGCCGATGGCCGCCGATCGACGTTTCTTCCCCGCGGCATCTCCTTCGCTTTTCGGCGTTTTCCGGCGACTCCACGGCGCGTCCTGGCCGCTGGTGGTTCGCCCGAGGTCGGCCGACCTTCGCCGACCCTCGTCGGCCCCTCAGCCTCGCCGGTGGTGGCTCGTCGGTGAGTCTCTCTTCTTCCCTCGGTCTCGCTTCGTTTTTCGCCTCTGTTTCTTTTCTTTCTGTTTCAGAATTTCGTTTTTTTTTTTTTTTTTTTTTTTTTATTTATTTATTTATAATTAACTTTTAATATTATTTTATTCAATAAAATAATATTAAAATGCATAAATATCCTTAAAAAAATTTATATTTTATTCATTTAATCTGTAAATAATTTTCTCAGTCCGATTTTACCTTTTCGGTATATTTTTCGATTATTTTCGGGATTATTTTTCGATACGAAAATCCCGGTTTATTCCAATAAATTCATATCTTGATCAATTTAATCCGAAATTTAATTATTTCTTCGTCATTGATCAAGATTTCTCATTCTCTTATTTTAAATTAAATTTTTTTGTCCCGATTAATACCGAATATTAGTCTTTCGACCATTTTGCCCTTGCAAATTTTCGGGAATACCATTTTAGTCCTTTTGCATTTTTAAATTTACTCGAAAATATCGGGTCTTACAATTTCAAATGTTAGCCAACCTACCAATCATTTGCTAAAAAGCAACAAAACCATATTTTGAAAGCATCATGCTTTTGTTTTTCATGCACTTTTCTCAAACACCCAACTTTTGCCCTTCAATCACCCAATTTCATTTCCTAATTTCTCATGCATTCTAGCAAAGCATTTAAGTGCCCAAATTGTGCACAGATATCTCTAAGAGTCCACACAATTCCTTTACCTCAATTTCCTCAAGGTACGACTCTCCTCCTTTTAGCTTCTCATGTCTTAAGCTCCACTTGTTCCGGCGTATCCTCAAAAGCTGCAATTCATTTATCCAAACACTTGAGTTAACGTTCTTAACTCTCATTCAACTATACCTTTTTACCTAATGCCTTAACTACTCATTTTACTCTTTTTGGGTAAGCCTCTTTATTCATTCCATAACACTATCTTAAACTCATACCCACAACACTATTATTACCTTAAGATATCTCATTCATCATCTAATCCTCTACATTTCACTTTCTCACACTACCCCATTTCTAGGTTAAAAATCATTCCATTGCATTTTTTATAGTTTCTAACATTACTAAGCACCCCAATCAACTCTAAACATCAATAGCTTAACAATGTACTTGAGTTGGTGCTTTAGGAACTCACCTCTTTGGATTTCCTCCTTGCTCCAAATAGAAATGCCCGTTGTTCCTTAAATCCAACAAATGGGGAAAATGTCTCTAAGCTAAGTTGTTCTTCTCTTCGATGTGAACAACTTTGTGTCTTATAGCCTTCCCTCAAATCTTCTTGAAAATGGCTAGATTTAGAGGGAAAATCTAGATTTTTGGATTGGAAGATGAAAGAAGTTAGTTGTTCCCAAAATCTGCAGATCCAACTGCTCCTATTTATAGATTCAGCTTGATGAGATCGATCTGCCTTAGATGGAGATCGATCTGGTCCTCACAAAATCCCTCTTTTTCACGGCATTTGAAGGTAGGAAATCGATCTGTTTGAAGACTGGAGATCGATTTGGCTTAGGAGGAGATCGATCTGCTCCAACCCGAGAGCTAAGGAAATCAATCTGTTTGCCTTAAAAATCGATCCTCATTTTACAGAATATTTAGGAGATCGTTCTGGCTCCATTGGAGATTGATCTGCACTGTTCCTATTGCTCGTATAAGAGCATTTTGGCTCTTCCATATCGATCTCTCATCCTATGAGATCGATCTGACCTTCATATTTTCTAGATTTTCTGCAGTTTTTCTGCAGCAACTCACACCCAACATCCTTGATTTGCTGCCAGGGTCATTTTCTCATCCAGTTACCTTTAAGTCTTGAAAATGACATCCATTCATACTTTATACCTATTAAAACTTGTGTGAAATCTTTATATAACCAAAGGTACATAATATAAACAAAATGGAAGTGCACAACTTATGTTATCTTCCTTCCATTTTATCACACTACTCATAATCCATTATACTCACATTCTTCACATGTTATAAATCCATTTCTTCATATTCATACATAATGCAACTTGTACGTACAATCACAACTCTTATTACAAGCGTGTACATTAAACTTGCGGACTTTCATCACATATACTTCTCATTACAAGTATGTCACCACATTTATGAATTCATTTACATATATATATACAAGGTTTAACCTATACGGGGTCTCACAATAATTATCCACTATGCATCAATATGGCTTAAACTTAATCATCCATCGGTTGTTGTTTCCACATAAGTCATCATTGCCTTAGCTAGCACTGGTATAATCCATACACATATTATGATATCCTATGCACCACATGGTTACTACGCCCTCATTAGGCAGTAACGACACAACTCATATATAACATTCCAAATCACATTATAGTTTTCAACCATTTATACGTACACCATATGATGCCAATATCCATTATTATATAACTAACTTACCAAAATTACCACAATTATGTAATATTCATGCTTTAGCTTAAATGCACACCACCTCTTAGCACTTTTCTCTACAGACAACATTAAACAACTTAGTAATGAACTCGTATACATGATAGAAATCAATTTATATGAATTCAAGTAACCTCACCTTAGTAATACTCTCTTGGCTGTGAGCTACTACTAGGTTTTCCTTATGCTTTTCTACATTAAATCACGCCACAAGTTAGTTACTATCATGTATATGCTTATGGTTCAATAAAATACATCACACTCTATATACTAACCTTTAACTCAAGTTTAAGGTTAAATAGTAAAACCTTCTTCCTTAAGGTTCCACTACAAACCAATATAATTAAACATTTTTGTATCACCATATGTAAGACCTGTATCTTCATATGTAATCCTTATGATTCCCTAAGTATACACTTGTTTATGTAATACAAATCATAAGTGATGTAAGGTCCGTAGATTTGATGTACACACTTGTTATGTGAGTTTGTGATGTACACGCAAGTTTCATTGGGTAGGAATTATAAGAAATGGACCTTTTTTAAGTGATAAATGTGGATTGAATGCAAAATGAGTAGTGAAGTAAATTGAAATGAAGTTAGCCTTCAAAAATTGTGATCAAATCCAACTAGGTATGCTGCAGAACAAGGGGAGATCGATCTCTCCTTCAAGACAGATCGATCTCGGTAAGCTTCTGCCAAGCAAGGATCGATCTCATCCTCAAGATGATCGATCTCCTTATGCCTCGGCCAGAAGCATATCGATCTCATTCCTTTGGCAGATCAATCTCTGAAGCTCTCTGCCTGGCTAAGATCAATCTCATGCTCTTCAACAGATCGATCTCATGCTTGAAAACTGAATGCTAAGAGGCTAAAAGCAAAAGAAGATCAATCCCTCACTTATGGAGATCGATCTCATCAAGCAATTTCTATATAAACTGGAGAGCTATACTGTCACGACCCTCAACTTACCAAAATACGTACAAATTTTTCACATTTTCGTGCATCATTTATCATTCATCCTTACCTCAATCGTAAACAGCAACTCTCCTCAATAGTTGGGCTGTGTGTCGACGTCTAACTCACTCCACCATACCAATTCAATTTGCATATTATTCATAAGTAAACACTTGTATAAATGTATATATATCAGAGTTGTTACATGTGTTTACATTGTTTTACATCCCCAATAGTTACATACAAAATGCTACTGTGTTATGTCTAGTTTAGATACAAAATAATCCAAGTGTGTATACCTTTAGCGATGGGATGCAGCGGATTACCAAAAGGGATAAGCCTCCAGTCACGCTCACTCTATACTCAAATCTCTGTAGAGAGGGGCAAAATAAGAAGGGTGAGCAAACCACACGCTCAGTAAGGCAATCATGCAAACAGGTAGATACTGTACTATCTACGTGATCGTGATGCCATGCTCAAAAGCATTTAGTTCATCATTTATCTCAAAACATGAGTGTATGATTGTGTTAATGGTATGTAAAGCATTCATGCTATTAAAATACAGTGCACATTTCAACTCAAAGCATGGCATAAATCATCATGCATAATTCACAATAAAGCATGACATTAACCATCATGCCTTTTCTCAAATAAGCATGGCATTAACCATCATGCATTTTCTCAAATAAGCATGGCATTAAACATCATGCATCTGTGCACTCTCAAAACCATTAACAATCAATATCCCAAAATAATTCAACACTTGTCAGGTCTCAGCCCATCCTTCGGACTGTCCTAACCCACAAATCATTTTAAACATGAATTTATTCTCAAAACAATAGACATGTGAGATAGGAAATTCTATAATAGGTAATAACCTTAAGGTCTATGGCCATAACCTGTGATACCAGCTACATGGATCAGGTGTGCGGGATACCACCACTATCTGCTTCCACATAGGAGGTGGGTCAAATCCTACCCGTCGGTCCATAGAAGATCTCGTCCGAAGACGGCACATCACATCTCAACACGGTATAACGTACTCTATGCTACATGCACGATACAACGTACTCCATAGACCCAATCAACACATCATATCAAGCCACATCTCAAAACACACATGTGAGCCTATTTAATCGGTACGACCTCTTGTCTACCCGAAGCTCCTAACACGGCTAATTAATCATATCAAAATAATGCACGTGCGAGCCTATTTAATCGATGTGACACCCAGTCTACTCGAAGCTCTAAGCACGGTAACAAGCAAGGTGGGCATCTAGTGTGAGACAAACTCCAAGCACAATGCCAAAACCAATATGAAATCCATGTGAAAGCTAGTGCCTATAGCACTCATGTGTATAAAACACGTCAAATCTCGTGCGAGTCATACTCTAGCACGCTGTCATTCTCACGAAAACAATGTAGGTGGCTCATTTCTTTGCAAAGTGTGGTTAACAAACCAAAACAATTCAACTCTTTTGTAAATCATTTCAAATATTAGCCAACCTACCAAATCATTTGCTAAAAAGCAATAAAACATTATTTTCAAAGCAATATGCTTTTATTTTCATGCATATTTCTCAAACACCCAACTTTTACCCTTCAATCACCCAATTTCATTTCCTAACATCTCATGCATTCTAGCAAAGCATTTAAGCACCCAAATTACGCACAAATATCTCTAAGAGTCCACACAATTCCCTTACCTCGATTTACTTGTTGTGACTCTTTTCCTCTTAGCTTCTCATGCTCTTAGCTGAACTCACTCCGGCGTATCCTCGGAAGCTGCAATTCAATCATCCAAACCACTTGAGTTAAAGTTGTTAACTCATATTTGACCTCATTAGTCAATATAACTCATCTTTGCATTTACCAATGCCTTAATTTTGAGACCCCATACAAGTATAGTTGTAACGTGTGTAATGGGATCAATTAATGTGAATGGAATTATAATGTAAAGCATAAGTGGTGTAAGTCCACGGATTCAATGTACATATGTGTAATATGATTTGTAATACACATACAAGTTTCATTGAGTATGAATATGAAGAAATGAGTTCTTGCAAGTGATAAATGTGATTAGAACTCAAAATGAATAGTGTGGAAAATGGAAGAAAGTTGTATGAATATAAATGCTTCCATTTGGTTTTATATAGTGTACCTTGGGATATACAATGAATGCACACAAGTTTCAATGTGCATAAGGTATGAATAGATGCCATTTTCAAGTTATAAAGGAGGATGGATGAGAAAATGGCTATGGTAGCAAATTAAGGGTGTTTTAGTGTGAGTTGCAGCAAGAGAACTGCAAAACATTTGGGAAGTATGAAGGCCAGATCGATCTCATAGGATGAGAGATCGATCTGGAAGAGCCAGAATACTCTTATTTGGGCAATGGAATAGAGCAGATCGATCTCCAATGGGGCCAGATCAATCTCCTAAGCATTCTGTAATGAAAAGATCGATCCTCAAGCATACAGATCGATCTCCTTAGCTCTCTGTTTGGGTGCAGATCGATCTCATGCTTTGACAGATCGATCTCATGCTTAAAATGTCATGAAATTGAGGGATTTATGAGGACCAGATCGATCTTCTCTTGGACCGGATCGATCTCCTAAGCATTCTATAATGAAAAGATCGATCCTCAAGCATACAGATCAATCTCCTTAGCTCTCTATTTGGGAGCAGATCGATCTCATGCTTTGACAGATCGATCTCATGCTTAAAATGTCATGAAATTGAGGGATTTAAGGGGACTAGATCGATCTCCTCTTAGACCAGATCGATCTCCTCAAGTGATTTCTATAAAAAAAGTGTTGAAAATCTAAAAATTTTAGAAAAAACACCAATCTTCCATTTCTAACCCAAAAACCTAACTTTCTCTCTCTAAAATCAGCCATTTTCAGCAAGAATTGAGGGGAGACCATTAAACACTAAGTTGTTCATCTTGAGGAAGAGAACAACATAGTTGGAACGCAAAATCCCATTGTTGGTATTGAAGCAGCTAAGGGCATTGACATTTGGAGCAAGAAGAAAAATCAAATTTTGGTAAGATTCTAATACTCCAATCCAAGTACATTATTTATTTAAGTGATTTTGGAGTTGAGTGGGATGTGTATTGATGGATAAATTATCTAGGGATGTGGTGGAATTGGTGTGACCTAGAAAACCTAGAATAGGTATAATGTGAGAAGATATGGGTTGAATGAGTTTATGATTTATGGGCATGCTAAAGTTGTTATTGAGGTAATGTGTATGATTTTAGATGGTTAAATGGAATTACATTGTGGGTTTAAGTGAAATTATGTAAAGGAGTATGTATATGCTTGATAAATGCCATAGTGAGGGAATTCATGAAATATGAACACTATGAGCTTAATGTCGATTTAATATCGATTTGGAATAAGTTAATAGGCCTAAGAAGATCCATAGACTCGAGTTATGGGTAAAGTAATGAGACGAGGCCTCATAAGCTTTAATAGAGGCTATAGATTGAATTGACTATAGCAAGTATAAGGGTTGCATTATATGGATCAAATATAATGTGAAATATGATTCTGTGCAGTCCCGAAGAGTTCGTGAAGACGAATTGGACCACACAAGTGAGCAGCGCTAAGGAAACGGAATCACGCGTCACGATTCCAGATAAGGGAATTCTGTAAGTATATAGAGGTAGCTGCTCGTATTTTGTGGGTGTATAGGGCTTTGGAAATGTGCATGAGTTTATAGAAATGTGTTTGAAGATGTATGGAAATTACTATGAGTATTTGTATGAGATTTGGTTGTTTGAAATGGTTATTGAAAAGGGATAGTAAGGCTAAAAATTGCATAAATCACGTGTTTTGAATGCTTTTACAAAACACAATGCTTTGATTTAAGCAAATAAAAGGATAGGCTGGCTAGTACTTGAATGATGTTGTGAAATAGCCCATGTGAGGCGCTAAGCATGTTTTGAGATGTTTTGAATGCATGTGAGCCGCCTATCGTGTGTATGTGATTTAATTCGCGCTAGAGCCTCGCTCGCGCTGGATTTCAGTGTTTTCACTTGTGTGAAATGTGCTAGAGCTTAGCTCGCACTTTGATTTGATTTGGAGTGATGTTTTATAAATCGTACTGAAGCTTTGGCTCATATGTGATGTTTTCGATGGTTTTCTTATGCATATAACTGTAATCGAGCTATGCTCGTACGAGGTTTCTTCATAGTTTTATGCATAAATGTCGTACTAGAGCGTTGCTCATACGAAGTGATTGGTTTTGATGCATGAATTCGCGCTAGAGCGTAGCTCCCGTTGGTTTTCACACTGTGGTATGTATGAGGCCGTGGTGAGAGATACGGATTAACTTAGGGAACCCAACAGGCCTGACAGACCTCTTGAGTGGGGTGAGGGTGAGGGGCTAGGACCTGACATAATCCATTCAGGGAACCCAACAGGCCTAACAGACCTCTTGAGTGGGGTGAGGGTGAGGGGCTAGGACCTGAATCAGGGAACCCAACAGGGGCGAGCAAGGCCATGAGGGGCTAGGACCTGGTATTGAGGTTACTCCCACGCGCTCTTAAGACAATAAAGGTTACACTTGGTATGGGGTAGATAAGACCTATGGCAGGCACCCCCAACCATGTTATGGGTCCGCGAAGTACGATGTACCGTGTATATCACATGGAGTACGATGTATCGCATGGTGGTTGCTTGATTTGAGAAAGTCTGACGGAGAACTAACCCACCTTCGTGCCAGCATGATACCCCGCACACCGAGATCCGTGTGGTTTGGGATGATATGTGACAATTGGCCAACATAGTCACTTGAGATACAGTAACCTATCTCCTTGCTTGATTTACTTACTACCACATGATTTTAATCTCTAAGTGTGATTGTGATTGATCAAGGTAGTCCCGAAGGAGAGGTCGAGCCTCGTGGAATTGATTTGTGAAATAAAAATGAGGTTGTGATTGTGAATTGATGTGATGGGATTGTATGTGTTTGAGAAAGAGTTTTATGACGTGGGTTTAAAAAGGAGGTTTCTTAATGAATTGCCCTTTTTATGAATTTAAATGAGATTGAGCATGAGATGATTTATACATGATGTTTTTACCATGTTTTATATGCCAATGTACATGATTTGATACATGATATATATGTATACTCATATGGCATAGTTTTACTTCCTCATGCTCCTACTATAAACGATTTATGCATAACACTATCAGCATGTAGATAGAGTAGTTATCTACCATGCTTACATTATTGCCTTACTGAGCGTGTGGTTGCTCATCCCTCTCTATTTTCCCCCTCCTATAGAGCGTGCATAGTAGCCCAATGAGGACTGAGGCGTGGTAATTTGGACATCTGCTGCATCTCAATCACACAGAGGTATATACAAAGTGATTCATTTTGTATCTAAACAATGTAAAAGCACAGTATTCTTTTGAGTTGTAATTATGGGGTATGTAGATTTCAGTAAAACATGTTTTTGTATAAGTACACAATTAAATGCGAATGTATGACATCATTTTATTTCACTGAGAATGAATGAGATGTGATGTTTATTATTGACTCATAGCCCAACAGTGTGGTGGTAAGTTTGTTCACGACCGGGTAAGGTAACAGTAAAACGCGAAAAATTTATAGTGATTTTCGGTTAAAGGGAATGAAAATGGGTCGTGACATTAATCCACATTTTACCCCTTTTAGGTAAATCTCACAATTTATTCACTAACAACATCTTAAAATCATACCACAACACTATTATTAACTTCTACATATCCCATTTCTCATTAACCTCCAAACATTCCACTTTCTCACACTAGGCTCAATCCATTTTCTAGGTCATAATCATTCCAATACATTTTAGGTAGTTTCTAACCATCCATACTCATGCCAAACAATTCCAAAATCAATTAAATAGACAATGTACCATAGTTGGAGTGTTAGAATCTTACCAAATCTGATTTCTCTTCTTACTCCAAATGACAATGCCCTTAGCTCCTTCAATACCAACAATGGGATTTTGGGTTCCAACTATGTGGTTCTCTTCCTCAAGATTAACAACTTAGTGTCTAATGGCCTGCCCTCAAATCTTACTAGAAATGGCTGATTTTAGAGAGAGAAAGTTAGGTTTTTGGGTTGAAAATGGAAGGATAGTGTTTTTCCTGAAATTTTCAGATTTTCAGCACTCTTTTTATAGAAATCACTTGAGGAGATCAATCTGCACCAAGAGGAGATTGATCTGGTCCCCTTAAATCCCTTTTTTTCATGACATTTTAAGCATGAGATCGATCTGTTGAAGCTTGAGATCGATCTGCCCCCAAACAGAGAGCTAAGGAGATCGATCTAGGTTCTTGAGGATCGATCTTTTCATTACAGAATGCTTAGGAGATTGATCTAGCTCCATTGGAGATCGATCTGCTCTATTCCATTACCTAAATAAGAGCATTCTGGCTCTTCCAGATCGATCTCTCATCCTATGAGATCGATCTGACCTGTATAATTCCCAGATTTTACTGCAGTTTTCTGCAGAAACTTATACCAAAACATCCTTAATTTGGTGCCATAGTCATTTTCTCATCCAATCATCTTTGAGACTTGAAAATAGCCTCCATTCATACCTTATACCTATTGAAACTTGTGTGGAATTCTTGTATAACCAAAAGTATACGATATAAACCAAATGGAAGTGCACAACTTATGCAATTCTACTTCCATTTTACCACACTACTCATAATCCATTCTACTCACGTTCCTCACATGTTTAAGTCCATTTCCTCTTATTCATACATAATGTAACTTGTATGTATAATCATAACTCTTATTACAAGTGTGTACATTAACTTTGGACTTACATCACATATACTTCACTTATGAATTCATCGTATAACTTCATTTACATTTCTATGTACATATATACAATTATACATATACGGGGTCTCACATATACTGCATTTCATGGGAGAAACATCAAACCCTTCCATTTTTAAGACAAAGTGACCTAGTTCCCTCTCCAAAGTATCAACACCTTCCACAAAGATTGGAGAAAAGTTTATTACATCAAAGTCGTTCATAGAGTGGAGAAGAACAACATAGTTGAACGAGAGGTAGAATTGCTGAATCGAATGAGAAAATGAGTTTTTCCTCAAAGTTGTGAAAAATGAGAAAAGCTGAGATTGGTAAGATTTCAATGCATCAATCTCATATATGTTGATCTATATACTGGTATGGGTTTATTGGTATATAGATTTATGGTTGAAATATCCTAGTTCGTGCCTAACCTTCCAAGACTTATAAATGGTTTGATGTGTCGAAATGAGAGAAGGATGAGTAGGCAAGGATTTAATGATGAATTAAGTATACATTGATGTTATTAAGCATGTATATATGCTTATATAATAGTTTGGTGAAATCCATGTGCTAGAAACAATAATGGCTGAAAGTGAGTATATGAGGTATTCGATGAAATGCCAAAATGAAATGAAATAATGAACTTGAGGTATTGTAAGCTTAATACCGATTTAATACGAATTAATAAACTTGAAGAGTCTGAGGGATTCTCGAAAATGAGTTATATACTCGAAATGGACTTAAGAAAGGATAAAGTCTGATAATGATGTAACGAGGCCAAATAAGATATAAATGGCCAAATGCATTGATTTGAATATCATGCAAGTGAAATGAAGTATATTGATGTGTGTAGTATACGATTTCATCTCCAGAAGATATCATTGGAGTCGACAGGATGGATCACGAGAAGTGAAAATCGAAGGAAAGCGATTCAAGCGTGATTCGAGCTAAGGGACTTATACGAGCTATTGAGATAGCTATATGTATGTTTTCTTACCTATTGTGTGTAAATGTATACGAAAAGTATATAGATATTGGTATATCTAAGTAGAAAACTACGTATGAGAATAATTCTATAAGTGTGAGTTGCATGACTTCTATGTTATGGTTGTGAAAAGAGGTTTTTTTGTAAACATTTTGAGAAATAATAATAATAGACGGGCTCCCGGTTTAACCATTTGCATGAAATGCTTCTAGCGAGTGATTCATTGAAGATTTGCCCTCTTACTCATGACTATACATGAATCCCCTTCTATTTCTTTTCTGTGTGAAAACGTGCTAGAGCCTGAGTGGCAACGGTAGATTGACCAGCCCTACTCGCACATTATTTTCAAAGGGACTTTTGAGAAAACAAAGAGTGCTCGATGCCACAGGTGATACTGTGTGTTCCACTCGAGAGCTTGCACTAGCGGATTCTCTCAATCAACCTCAATTCTAATCTCAAGCTGGCTATAATCATATGACTGCCAATCTCAGGTAAGGTCACATCCAAACTAAGGTTCGTGAATTGTTCCAACAACTCGTGCTCCTTAACCATCATTTATGATACCAACCCGAGACTCTTTCTACTCAATGCACCGGCAACCACATTCGTCTTCCCCGGATGGTACAAAATCTCACAATCATAGTCCTTGAGGAGTTCTAACCACCTTCTCTATCTCATATTTAACTCCTTCTATGAGAACATATACTTAAGACTCTTGTGATCTATAAAGATCTGAAATCTCTCACCATACAAGTAGTGGTGCCATATCTTCAATGAAAATACTATGGCCACCAACTCTAAATCGTGAGTGGGGTAGTTCTTCTCATGATCTTTCAGCTGTCTGGATCCATAAGCAACTATTTTACATCAAAACACAGCCCAGTCCGTGGTGTGAAGCATCTATGTAAACAGAATAGTTCCCTGAGCTGTTAGGAATGGTGAGAACTGGCGCAGTGGTTAATCTATGCTTAAGTTCCTAGAAACTCCTCTCACATGCTCCATCCCACGTACACTCCACATCTTTCCTCGTAAGATGTGTCAACTGTCACGCCCCGGAAGTGCAGAAAATAGGGCTAATTTAAAACTTTTTACTCATTAATTCACAATTAAGGGTGCATTCCTGTGCAGTGTCATACATCATTATAATTATCATGCCTCAGGATCTCATCATAATATAGTGTACATTGTATCATATATATTACTCAATTCCAAGTTAATTAATCCTAATACATCCCATACAATGTTATACATCAAGTGTCTGCAATTACAATAATCGTATGGGTACATGAAAAGATAAAAGGTACCTCAAAATACAATATATATGGCCTGGAGCTCAAGTCCTCCACTAGCCACTACTCCGTACGTCGCAGGGAGATCCTTTTTCACTTGAAGAACTCTGGGGGGGAAAGAAAATAGGGTGAGCTTCTAAATCGCTCAGTAAGGTGGGTAAGGAACTCATTTCATAAACCAAAATGTACATCACAAAATATTTATTTGTATGTGAAACTCATTTGAAAACCATAGCATGAAAGTACTCAAAACGACATTCTCATGTCTCAAATCATGTGAAAACATGAAGTAAAAAGGCTCAGTTTAGAGCAATAACAAAGCATGTGAAAATAATGCGATAAACGCTTTCTCAATGAACGTGATAAAATCACTGAAATAGTAATGCACGTAGCACAGCCACTAAACACACGTGGCATAGCCACTGATTTAAATTCACACGTGGCATAGCCACTAAACACACGTGGCATAGCCACTGAGTTAAATTTACACGTGGCACAGCCACAGGATAGGGTTTCACGTGGCAACGGCCACGAATTAGGGGTTCTCACGTGGCAACGGCTACCGAATAGGGTTTCTCACGTGGCAACGGCCACCAAATAGGGTTTCTCACGTGGCAACGGCCACCAAATGGGGTTTCTCACGTGGCAACGGCCACCAAATGGGGTTTCTCACGTGGCAACGGCCGCCAATGGGGTTTCTCACGTGGCAACGGCCACTAAGTATACGTGGCACAGCCACAGAATGGGTTATTCTCACGTTACCAGAACGGAGAAGAAATCGGGCTTTCATGCTACTAGAGCAATGCCCGGTGTGTACTCAAAATTACACACCTAAGTCTTATCACACAAGACTGGTTTGCCTTCACGTAGAACTCATATTGGTTTTTCTCTCATAAAACTCATTTAAAAACTGTTTTGTACTCAACACAAAACATAATAAAACCGAGTTCCAACCGGCAAAACACGCACACATTTCTCAAATCTCGATATTGCCTTAACGTAGAGCCCAATTCATTACTCACACAAATTCGACGGTTTATAAAGCAATTTCACACTCAGCTTATAAATGCATAAAACAATGGGCTCCAACCGGCTATAAAAACCGTGTGCAATTATAACTCAACACAACACTCAACATGCTTGTTTTATAAACCACAAATCATGCTATAATAGTTTACAAATCACATACACAAATGGTTTAGATTTCCCTTACTTCTTTGCACCTCGTATAGTGCAATCGTTTCCCCCGTATCACGGACTAGCCTCGTATTCCACTCTGGAACTCCCGAGCTGTCCAAACGATGTTAAAACATCAATACTCAACTATCACATAAACCTCAATTCTCAAAATCGAGCATAATTGCTCATAACACCTCAAATCTCTCGATTCTCGTAACTCTACCCTAAACTACAACCTCATTCACAATATCTCAACGTCTTACATTTCTCATGTCAAATCATCTACGCTAATTCACCACATTGTCTAAATTT
The DNA here is from genome assembly GCA_033439115.1 of Firmiana major. NCBI lineage: Eukaryota > Viridiplantae > Streptophyta > Magnoliopsida > Malvales > Malvaceae > Firmiana > Firmiana major. Next base: position 40,950,625 of record CM065909.1, read on the forward strand.
CCATTTATAGCTCAAAATTCCCAAAATTACCAAAATTGCCAAATATCAACATTACTCCAACTACATTGTAATTTCATCAATCCCTAATCATTTTTCAGCTATCTCAACGCAATGCTAACAACTAACATCACCAAAATCACCTCAAATATAAGGATCGAAATTTAGAAATTACCCAAAACTTGTGGAGAGCTTATCTCTTGCCTCGATTCGATCCGTCTTTCGATTTCCAAGTATGTTGTTCTCCCTTTGATGAGGAACAACTTTCCTTCTTGCCACAGCCTCTGATTCGACCGAAAATGGGTGCTTTGGAGGAGTGAGAAAGTTAGGTTTCGGTAAAAATGGGGGTTGGAAGAGAGAGAAAGTGAAATTGCAAGAGAAAAACAGGGGTTCCTTATATAGACTGGGGGTGGGAGATCGATCTGCCTCTTGATGAGATCGATCTGCATTTGAATTTTAGGACGATTTGGGGCAATTTATGCCTAGGAGATCGATTTGTCGAGAGGTGAGATCGATCTCTTTATGGCTTTATGAGATCGATCTGCTCCTTAAGGAGATTGATCTTCTCCCAAACAGAATCATTTGGAGATCGATCTCTTCCTCATGAGATCGATCTTCTCTCAAACAGAATCATAAGGAGATCGATCCTCTTCCATTGGAGATCGATCTGCTCTTTAAATTCCTCCTTCCTCGTCATTTATAACTCACCAGATCGATCTCTCCTTCTCCCAGATCGATCTGCTCCTTAAATTCCTCCTTCTTTGTCATTTATAACTCACCAGATCGATCTCTCCTTCTCCCAGATCGATCTGTCCTTATAGTTTCACATTTATTTTAAACACTTAACATATAAATCTCCAATTATCATTCCCCAATTCACTTAGCTCAATAAATTACACTTCAAGTTCATATTACATAATTAAAATATGTCTGAAATTCTCAGATCTCACATCAACGGAGTAGCCAATCTAGAGAAACCCTTTACAAATCTCCTGTAGTAATCAGCCAAACCCAAAAAGCTTCTGATCTTTGTGACTATCTTGGGTTGTTCCCACTGAACAATAGCCTCAATCTTGGATGGATCTACTAACACCCCATCCTACGATACAACATGGCCCAGAAAAGATATCTGCTCTAACCAAAAGTCACATTTATCAAGTTTGGCATACAACTTCCTCCCTCAGAGGGTTTGCAAAACAATCCTTAAGTGCTGCTCGTGATCTTCCCTGGATCTGGAATAAACTAATATATCATCTATGAATACTATCACAAATTGATCCAGGTATGGCTTGAATACCTCATTCATTAGAGCCATAAAATTCGCTGGCGCATTTGTCAACCTTAAAGGCATCACTAGAAATTTGTAATGACCATAGCGGGTACAAAAAGCTATCTTGGGCACATTTTCCTTTTGAATCTTCAGTTGATGGTACCCAGACCTCAGATCTATCTTGGAAAAGATTTGTGCTCCCTGAAGCTGATCCAACAAATCATCAATGTGCAGCAAGGGGTACTTATTCTTGATGGTAGCCTTGTTCAACATCCAATAATCAATACACAACTTAAGGCTCCCATCTGTTTTCTTCACAAACAATATCGAGGCTCCCCATGGTGAGACGCTTGGTCTTATAAACCCCTTATCTAGCATATCTTGCAACTGCTTCCTCAATTCCTCTAGCTCGATTGGAGCCATCCTATATGGTGGTTTGGATATTGGCTCTATTTCAGGTGTCAAATCTATACCAATTCCATTTCTCTATCCGGTGGCAATCCCGATAGGTTGTCTGGAAAGAAATCAGGTAATTCTTTAACCATGAAAATGTCATCTATATCCGAATGTGTTTTTTTCAAGTCCACCACATAAGCAATAAAACCTTCAAAATAACATTTATGTTATTTTTGTACCAAAGCACTTTACTTGCTACAAAATCAAGATTTCATTACTTCTCATAAAAATCTTACAACAAATTTCTCAGTTAAAGAAAATGCAATCGACTTAGAGTGGCAGTCTAAGACAGTATGATTGGTAGCTAACTAATCCATTCCCAAGATTACATCAAGGTCATACATATTCAACAAAATTAGATTAGCTGTCGTACACTTATCTCCTACCCTTACTTTACAATCTTTATATACTTGTTCAACTAATTGACTAACTCCCATTGGAGTACTTATTAATAAAGTCCCATTTAAATACGTGGGTTTTACAAATCCTGTTAACTTTGATGCACATGCGGGCAATATAAAAGAATGCGTAGCACCATAATCAAATAAAGCTATAGCTTCCAAATTGAAAATCAGAATTGTACCTTTCATCACCTCAGAAGAGGTATCTGCTGATGCCTGGTCTATCGCATATACCCTACCATGACCCATAACTTGCTTCCCTTTTTCTTCAGTCGTGGCTCTCTTCCTTGCAGGAGGTGTAACTGTATGAACTTTCTCTAGCTCCTTGCCCATCTGCGGGACTACCTCAACTGCTTATGGACAATCCCTTGCATAGTGCCTAACTCTACTACATCTGAAGCATCGTGTACCCTAAAAATGATAGGGCCTACTACCATGATATCAGCCACAAATTCTACACTGATCAGTAGTCTGTCGGGGTCCACCAATCACTATACCCCTAGCTAATGTTGGAGTCGAATGTACAATAGGTCTAGCAGCCTTCTTCTGTGACTCGTCTGCCTCTCTCCGATGTTTGCCAGGATATCTCCGACCAAATCTAGTACCCTTCCCATCTCTCAATTTCCTCTGACCCTTATTCATACCCCAACTGAACTCTGAAATTTACAGGTCATAGTCCTGCTCACACAACTGGGCCCGTCGTACGGCTTCTCTATATGTAGCAACATCAAATAAAGCCAGTTTAGCTCTAATTGAAGGCTTAATCCATCAATAAATCTGCGGACCCTAATAGCTTCACTCCTAATAGAGTCAGGATCATATCGGCCCAAAGATGTGAATCGTGACTCGTACTCATCCACTGATCAGTTCCCTTGAGTCAGATTCAAAAATTCCATTTGTAACCTACATCGAACAATATCTGGGATGTATTGTTCTCTAAAAGCACCCAAAAACATATCACATATGATCGGTGTACCCTGAGCTCTCAACATAGGCCTAGTGGACTTCCATCAGTGCTCTGCTTCGCATCTCAATACAAAGGCCGCAAGCGCTACTCTTTCCGTAGCCAAACATCTACAGAAGTAAAACAACTTCTCCATTTGACTTATCCAATCCTTAACCACTGCTGGATCCTTTACCCTACTAAAAGAATGAGGCTTAAAGTCCATAAAATGCCTCAACCTCTCCATATCACAGTCATAACCATGCCCAAAATCATCATCCTTATACCACTCTGGGGCCACTGGAGAAGGAACTGGCCGAATAGGGGGACCTCATGGTCTATCGGGTTTGGGTTGTGCAGGTGCAACATTCCCAGGTTCAGGTGCAGCTACTGGAGGATTCGGTGCAGCCTGTCCTACTGTACCAGGTATACCCTCCAATCTAGACATGATCTAACCTATCATGGTCATCATCATACGCATATCTTCCTCTAATCTGGCTATTAGAGGATCAAAAGTCTCTATCTAATCATAGGGTTCATGACTAGAGGACGATCTACAATGCCTCTCAGTCCTATCATTTTGCCCCTGAGCTTGTGAGCTCTCTCCCCTCTTGCGGTGTCTCTCAGGCATATCTCACAAGTTTACTCACTTTCCTGCATTTATAACAAACTCTTAGATCACTACCAGCTCCATACACACATTTGTATCTAAATATTGCATAATAACTTGGGGATGTACATTTTCTTAGCCCTAAATATCGCCCTAAACATCGGACCAACCAGGCTCTGATACCAAATTCTATCACACCCCGACTCCGAGTGCCTTTCATCCATACATATACCACATACGGTTGGGTTGTGAGCCGATACAATTACTAATTCCATACATTTATATAAGAAATATTTAAAAACTTTAATTCACACACTCCCAAGCATGTGTGTAGATATACAAAATCGATTGTATAAATATAATATCATTGCATAACATCCCCATACAATTTTCTCATTGTCAATGTATGACTGTACGATACAAAATGCTTATGTGTATACGTTTCTTATACCTTAGCAATTGGTGGGAGCTGACCAACACAAAACCAATCTGGAGACCATCGCACTGCTCTACTTCTTAATATCTGAAGGGGGAAAATAGTGGGATGAGCAAACCACTGCTCAGTAAGGAAAAAAATGCTAACAGGTAGATATTGTACTATCTACATAGCCCATGCATGATTAACAAATCATCATTTATTGTAAATGAAGTTATCATTAGAAAATGCATTTAAAACCTTTTTCTCTCATAGGCATTTTCATAAAACTGATGCTCAATATTTCTGTTTAAGAAACATATCATAAAACAGTGCTATCACATCACAAACATTCGGATCAGGATATTTATCAAATCTTAATATCTCTTTTTCTTTTCACAAAACATTTTATTTCATCAAATTTCTTACTCTTTTGATTTCTTCAATTTCTCTTATCTCTGAGATAGGTAGGGAATTTAGGCAAATAAATATCCATGACATATGGCCATAGTCAGTGATCCCAGGCCTCACTGATCAGCTGTGCATAGTGCATCACTCGCCTAAAAGGGGATGGGTCAGTCCTACCATTTGGCTCATCTCAATCATCATCATCATCATCTTCCTCATCATATCATATATAATCACGATACAACGTACTCCATGTGTAATCTACGTTATACTTGTACTCGCGTGCACCCAGCACGGTACATAGTATTCTCCAGACAACTACACGGTACAGCGTACGCCTGTGGACCCAGTCCATCCACCCTATACCGATGGACTCATCATCCTAAACCATGTCTTATATACCAGGCGAGCAAAATCAGCATGACACACAGTCTTTGCAAGGCTCCAGCATGGTATCTCTTAGTGCGAGCAACTGCTTCTAGCACTATATCATCTCAAAATCATTGTGCGAGCTAGGCTCCAGCACATTATCATCATTATAAAACCATGTGTGAGCTACGCTCCAACACAGTTTATCAAATCATGAAAACATATGCGAGTAAAATCTTCATCATAGTCAAAATCATCAAAATCGATGTGATCTAAGGCTCCAACACCAATTCACAACTCAAATCAGATAGGCAGCTATTTTTCTCTTTTAAAGACTCAAATCATGTTTATTAACGTAGCATGTCGTTCCATGCTAAACATGTAAAACTAGCCATCCTACCGATCATCATTTCCCAATCACAAAAATAACATTTAGTTGTAAAAACATTAAAACATGCATGTCATGTTATTTTCCTTACCGCATCCCATTTTCACAATATATACGATAGTACATTTCACAATTTCATATCACTTCATGGCTCAATAGCTAAACATAGTATCTCTTGCGTCATAACTATTGAAATCGCTATAATATACGTACGAATATCTCTATCGCTAACATACAATCCCTTACCTCGAATCACACTTGTATTTCCTTCATCTCGTTTGCTTCTTGCGCGATTCCAGGTTAATCGTGTTCTGACGTTTTTCAATCTACACATGTAAATCATTAGGTTATTTTCCTTTCCTTCTCCCAAACATTCACATTGTCATTTATTTATCTATTCATACTTCTCAAGCCTTTTATCATATTTCACCTTTTCAACTAGTATCACTATATCTTCTCTTAAGTTTACCATCACTTCTCCATAAGTATTTCTTCATGAATTCCCTCTTAATATTACTCATTCATCACTATAATCATCATTTCTATCTATATTTCACATACCATTTAACCCATAAAGTGTCTAGACACTCACATTTAAAGCTTGAGGGTTGAAGAACTTACCTAGCTTAGCTTTTTCCTTAGCCAAACTTGTGGTAGTCTATTCTCCTCCTCTTGATCAAACCAATTTGTGATTTTTAGGTATGTTGTTCTCCTTACTTCAAGGAATAACTTTCCCTTCTTGAGCTTCTTCCAAATCTAGCTAGAATGTAGTGATATTTAGAGTGAGAAAGCTTGATTCTTTGAGAGAAAGGATAGGTGCGAGTTTGGTAGGAAGAAAATCTGATTTTTAATTCAATCTTGTGCTCTTTTTATAGATGCAGAGACATGAGATCGATCTGGTCCCTTGTGAAGATCGATCTCTCTATGGTTTGGTAGTCCTTTCACCTAACGTAACTACTACTAAATCAATCTGCTTTTCATGATGAGATCGATCTATTACAAGCAAAATTCTTCTTGGAGATCGATCTGCCTCTTGTAGGAGATCGATCTTGTCCTCACAATTCTTAACGAGATCGATCTATTTGTAAAAGGGAGATCGATTTGTTTCCTTGTGAAAGATCGATCTCTTTCAGGTCGAGACTTAAGGAGATCGATCTGCCTTCCCATGAGATCGATCTGCCTTGTTCAATTGAACTGATACTTGACATTTTATGAGAGGGATCAATCTCTCTTTCATGAGAGATCGATCTGCTCTTCCCTTGCATCCAAATTTCTGCAGTTTTCTACAGATTTTCACTTTGTAATTCATCCTTATTTGCCTAATACCTCATTTTACATTCCGTACACAATCAATGTATAATAGTATTCATTCCGTATAGTTCATAGGCAATGAAACTAGTACACACACTTGAAATCTTATACTATAGATTAGATTCATCATCCTTACATCCTTTTGTCATTTATACACATGTAACAATGTACATATACATCATATCTTCATAAGAAGTACATGTAAAACTACAGGCATTACAGCCTAGTTGGAACATTCCTCAAGCATTTCAAAGCTTGTTCGATACATGTCGTATATAGGTCCTAATCACACCTGATCAGTAGGGTTAGGGTTTAGAAATCTATAGCCATAGGTTGTACCCATGTTTAAGGTAGTTAGGCTCAGTGATAGTTGCAGTAGGATTAGAGTGCAAATTATTGATAAGTCAAACATGATTATGCCATCTCTATACATAATTTGATTATCAGACTATCAAATTTGAGTTTAAATGATGTGGAAGCTTTATTAATCTATTTTACAACTTTTGGTTTTAAACCCTGAATATTTAGCATGACTTCACATATCATATATGATAGGATTAGTTAAGGGCATTGTTTCAGAATATTCAGCAACAATATGGTTTTGATAACAATTATAGCTTGATGATGCATCATTACATATAGAGCTACTACATTATGATATATGAAATATAGTAATGGGTATATGTTAGGACTGCATTGTATAAATGTCAGGTCGGTAGGGAAATGAGGTGCTTAAATCATCTTTCAAATTGATACCCCTAAAGGACCTTGATTACATTATGGAAAGTCCTAATACATAAATGTGAACGTTATACGATAAAATAATTTCGTTATATAATTTTCAGAACCTATATATATTTAGATGTTGCGTATGCATTGCACGTAGAACAATATGATTTTAACTCTGCTCTTATATGATTAACTTATTGAGCTTTAATTCACTTCCCTCCATTGTTTCCCTTTCAGATTGAGCTTGTGTTAAACCCTTTCTGATTTAGTATCAAGCTTCACAGATTAAATCTCTGAACCACTTGCAGTGACATATTTGGTATATATTTTCTTTGTGAATATGATTTTTATTTCATGCAATTTTCTGACAGTGTTGTAGTTTGGGATGTATGTTAGGTTAATACACCCTTAATTTGCAAAACATACTGTGTCTGGGATGTAAATAAATTATTACTACCAAATTCATTCTTACTGATAAATAAATGGGTGATGTATGCTAGGAAATATTTTGGATAACCATACGATTTTATTTTTAGGCAATTTCTTGGCAATATTGCAAATTAAGATGTTAGTTAAGAGAATGCACCTTCTGATTGTGAAAAATATCACTTTTGGAATGCAAAAACATTCACTACCTTAAATTAGTCGTTACTGATAAATGAATCGATGGTGTACAGATTTGTTATTTGTTGTTATAGGATGAAACTATGAATATGTTTTTGACAGGGACCTTAGATAATAGCCTTAAACTAAGTCAAATAGTCAACTACTTGATAATATTAGGCTACATGAAGTGAATGACAAACCTAGTATAACAGGAAAAAGTTTGCCTACAAATTCATAATCCATGTAAGTTAAGTGAATAATTACTAACACGAGATGTGACAGAGGAGTAGTGGTAGAACCCTAGGGTAGATTACCTAGCTTAGATTTCTTTATTTTTTATTTTGCATGTATCAAATAGTAACATGGAAGCATGGGTGGGGAATGGTTGAATGCTCTCCTTCTACTTTGATTTTCTTTTACTTAGTTTCTGTAACGACCTGAATTTACGGACATTGGGCTACAAGTCGATATTAGGTCAGAATAATACTCAATCTGATTAATTTTCTTTCTTAGTAACAAATTTAAATAAAATATGTTCACATTCCCCATACACATCTTGTATGCATTACTGTACTTACAAAAATTTTAGATACAAAAGAATTGTTTAAACTTGGGTATACCTTCGATGCATAAATATGCTCCGCAGAATCATAACTGAGCGAATTGTCTTACTAACGGAAGCGATCCAAACTACAGTGAGGCTCTGTGGAGGAAAGTAAGGGGGTGAGCTCAATATGCTCAGTAAGAAAAACCCCATAGCAGGGAGATAAATACACTATCTATAAATATATATATATATATATTGACAAATCCAGAATATTTTCACAAAGTATACAGATGATTTGGTAATTTCTCAGATACTAGAGTCTGAATTCGAAAAACAGATTTAGTATCAGCAGTGTAATCTTTTACTATGGTAAATACAAAAAATTTCAGAGCTTCCAATAATAGAATAAACACATTTCTAGAAAATCCCAATCCAAGTAGATAGTTCAGAAAATATTTCAAAGAAACACAGAGGCACTTCCAGTTTCGAAAAATCAAAGTTGAAAAATCCATGGCAAATTTATTATGAAAATGGAACTGAAATCAATACCGTTTCTAAAACTTTAAACAGCTTTTAAAAGCAACAACGGTGTGGCACTTTGCTCCCATAGGATTCAAGAGGTGGCCTTCACAATCTTTTATGCATTAAAATATTCAGTTTCATACGAGATAAATTCACATAGTCAATTCAGAAGTTCAAATAGACAAGACAAGGCAGGCATGCTATATCCGATATCAGAAATGATTATTGGCCAATGTCGGTAACTCCAGACAATTTAGGGGCCAAGTGTGTCGAGATGTCAATTGTCGTGGGAGTGGTCAGCTACCCAAACGGCTCATAGATCAGAATGTCTGAAGACTAGAAACAGAAACAAAATCAGAAACAAGTTACATCGTACTCGTGGACCACAGATACAAAAACAGATACAAAACAGACAGAAATGCAGCATGATCTTACCAATGCCTTTATCTCAAAATCAGTGCAAGACAGATCGTACGACACACAGTCAGTACACGCTCAAGCACATATCATCAGAATAGCTTTACAAGCAAATCATTTCACCTTAAATTACATATAAATTCAATTGGTGAAACCGTTCAAAACAGGCTGACTAGCCCTTTTTCAAAAAAATCCTAGAAAACAATCTATGAAAATTTAAAATTTGGGATTTTCGATATTTAAAACGAAATTCAAGCCACATCAGAATCTATGCAACCATTTAAATTCAATCAGTAAAATTAGGTTGTTCAACTAGGATAAAATCTCTAATTTTCAGAGTCATAAAATTCGGCCTAGATTTTTCGATAATTTCTGTACTGCGAAATTTAACCTAAAATTTTATATCTACAAATATACGAAAATTACGCATATTTATCTCTAGCAGCAACGAGAATTTTCCTTACCTCAGTAACTGTCTGTAATCCTCGATTGCCTCGATGTTGCGAGTCAGCGGCTGGTCCACTCGGTTTATTTCCTCAAAATTTCGTTCCAATTTTTCGACCATCTTTCCCCCGAGTTTCCAAACTTTAGTACACTTGTCTCTTTTTCCTCAATTTCCTAGATTTCCTTATGCACTCTACTCTAACTTTAATTCCATTATTTATTTATTTATTTATTTATATACTCATATATAAACATTTCCTTTTTTTTTCTTCGAGTTATTGTTCACCCAACTTTTTTCTTTCGAATCATTTCTTTCTTTCCCGCTCTTCTCTTCTTCATTTTCCTTTCTTTCTTCTTTAGTTTCTACTGCTCATGGTTCTTGTTCACCACGCCTTCACCAGCTCGTGACATTGCATAACTCGTCTCCTTCTTTGCCACTTTGTTCGGCGTTGGTGGCCTTTTGTTCACTCCATCTCCGGTGGTCTCCAACTACCTGTTCACCTCTGCTCTTCGCGGTCACCTCCCTCTTCTCGGTCGCACTCTGGTTTCCAGCCTTCTTCTCAGTCTCTATTTTATTTTATTTTATTTTTTTAACCTTTCCTTACTGCCAATTCCTTTATTTTCTCCTTCTTCTTCATCCTTCTCGCCCACTGTTCATCCACTTCTCCCTGCTCTGTTTCCTTCCCTTTCGGCCTCACCACCCTCTCCTTTTATTTCCCCTAGTTCCTAACACCACCATCATCCTCATATCTCGACCACCCCCTTCAGTACTACCGACTCCTCCCTGTCTTCCACTGTCTCTACTCAGTTTCCAACTTCCAAGGAGGTGGAATTCCCCCTGTTCCATCCTCAGTTTTTCATCCACATCGCTCGATGACCCTAACTCAACAGTGCCCTTAAGCGTTGCCTACTTCTGCTCCAGCTCCTTTCTTTTTTTATATACATTTTCTTTTTCTATTTCTCCACGGCCATTGGTGCTAGAAATTGAGAAGAATTCATGTGCCCATGCTTATTGCTTTCCTTTGTACTTACCCATGACTGCCTCATTTCCTTTCATCCATCTCCTCTGCTCTTTCCAATTTTAGGTGTATGTATATATATATATATACGTCATATATGTATATATTTCTTTCCTATGCAAGTGTCGTGGTCCATCACCTACCTCATCAACTTCTGACTAACCGTTCTCAGTTTCATTTCGATTCCAACTTTTACCAACCTCTGCTCAGCTTTAGTTTCCTCGCTCTCTTCTCTGTTTTAATCAAGTTACCCCCTACGTGGTCTGCTTCTCTTCCTGTTGTGGCCATTTTCTTATTTCTTTGTGCTGGCTTCACTATCAATGACCATGCCATCCTTCCACGTACACCTATACTTTTATTCCAGGCACCAGTATCCACTAACTCCCACCTTTCCCTACTATATTTGCTAAATCACTGAAGATTTCAGACCTCAGAACAGTAATCCTCTGCCATTCCTTTTATTTCCCACAGTCGTAGCCTTTCCTTTCTTCTTTGTATTGACTAGCATTTGTACTGAATATACATATATATATATATTTGAATATTATTTACACACTTCAGCTCCCTGTATGGTTTATATTTCTTTATCACTTCCTTAACCTGACGAGGCTAGCTCTTCACGTTTCCCTTGTCCCCCTCACTAGTGGAAACAACCTTGCTTTCATGTCAGTTCGCTATTTATTTCTCCTCTGCCAACTACCCACTGTTAGCTTCAGTCTAATCTTCTCCTTCAACACGTTTCTTCCTAGCCTTTGTTTTAGTTCTATCTTTCGATTCGTCATGTTTCCTTTCAACAACCACAAACCCTCTGTTTATATATATTTACACTTACATACCTTTGCCTCCTTCCTTTGGCCAGACCCTCCTCGGCATCACTTCCCCAAATGCTGCAACTAACCACCCTTTCCAAAAATTCATTCATTTGTATTTCCCCTTTTCTACCTATCTCTCATTTTCCATCGTGTAATAGCATGTATTTATATTTAGGTGGAGTTTCTTGAGTTTTGGGTGCTTCATGCCTTCCCATCATCCTTTTTTCTTGTTCTTTAATTTTTCATCAAATTACATATATATATGTATATACACCCTCAATGTCTCTTAGTTGGCAGCCATTCACCCACACTCCTGTATATAATTATGTATGTATATATATATATATGTGTGTGTGTGTCTATGTATACATATATACATTTTTTTTAGTCCTACTATCCAAGAAAACCTTTTGGTTTATGTACATATATTTATGTATGTACATATATACATAGGTATGAGTATTTATAGATATGTACATATGTATATTATGCATACCTATACTTATTCGCATGTATGTTTACATATGTACCGATTTATATATATATATCTTCACGTGTACATGCACATACCCTTATGAAAAATTATGGAAATCATTACCCATATATAAGCGCATATATATATTTGCATATTCTTATACTTGGTAAACCCGATCAAATAATTTTACTATTCAGGGTTGAATTCGGGTTCAAGAAAATTTACAGGATTTACATTCTCCCCACCTTAAGAAATTTGATCCCTAAATTTAGGAATACCTTAGCCTTAAACAGATGCGGATACTTCTAGACACTGTCAAGTCTCTCAGGCGGGGAGGTATTTTGAAATACCTTTATTAGCCATCAGACTTGACCACATAAATTGGTTGTGGATATAAGGGTTCAAGATTCAATCCCAATAAGAAGTAGGATACCAGAATTAATCTATATTCTCATTTATCTTTAGTCGCAATTCATTTTCAGTTCATATCACTTGATCTGAATCACTTCATGTAAGGCCCATAAATTTCTATATAATCTTATGATTTTCATGATATACAAACAAGTTACACAATAAATGAATCATAAGAATTGGATATTTTTTAGTGTTAAGTATGAATAAAATGCAAAATGGGTATTGGAGTGATTGAATAGGAGTTTAACTTTGAAAAGCCAAAAAATTATAGCTGAAATACTGCAGGATGAATGCCAGATTGATCTTACTTGCAAGGAAGATCGATCTCATTATCTCGAAATAGAGTACCAAGCATACTGTAAAGAGGAGATCGATCCATCATCCAAGCAGATCGATCTCTTATTCAATAGCAGATCGATCTCTCATTCAACCAGATCGATCCCCATGTGATTTTGTAAGGAACAAATCGATCCCCACTTGATTTAACAAGAGCAGATCGATCTCTCCCCATGAGCATATCGATCTCTAATTGCTTCTGCCTAACAAAGATTGATCTCTATCCAAAGCCAGATCAATCTCTAAGTGATTCTGCCTAGCCAAGATCGGTCTCTACTAATGACCAAATCGATCCCTTCTTCAAAGAGGCAGATCGATCCCCTAGCCTGCATTGTCAAATTCTGAAGGAATTTAAGCAAGGGGAGATCGATCTTCACCCTTGGAGATCGATCTTATAACGTGATCACTATAAAAGAGACCTGACCGTCGAGCCTTCTTCCCCAGAAATCCTAAAACCTTTCATTTTAACCAAAAATAACCTAGTTTTCTCACTCTAAGATATCTTTACCTTCCAAAAATATTTGAGGAAAAAGCTATTTGAGCAAAATTGTTCCTAGTGAGGAAGAGAACAACATAGTCAAAGATTGAAAAGCTAAAACTTTGGATTCAAGGAGAAAAGAAGTTTCTCCAATTTGGCAAAAAAAGGAAAAAGTCAAGCTAGGTAAGATTTCTATACACCATCTTCTAGTATGTTAATGTAGACATTTTGATGAGTTGATTGGTGTATGTAATGTTGGTTGAAATGTTCATGTACATGCTTAAACAACCATAACCTATAATGGGCTTAGTGAGAGAAAGTTGAAATGACATAGAGTTGATGATGATTTAAACATGTAGAGATGTTAGTAAGCATGTATAGATGATTTTAAGATAACTTTGTGAAATCCATATGTTGGAATGGATGATGATTAGAAATGGGCATAAGAGGTGTTTGACAAATTGCCTTAGTGAAGGAAATGATAAACTAGAGGCATTATGATTTTAATATCGGTTCATTGTGAATCTATAGACCTAAAGAGTCCAATCGATTCTCGAGAAATGAATAGAGTAATCAAAATGGACTTAAGAGAAAATGAGGCCTTATAAGTGTTAATGAAAACAATAAGTCGAATCGACTATAGTAAACACAAAAATCGTATTATATTGGGTTAAATTGATGTTATAAGTAATATTGTGCAACTCTGGAGATTACATTGAAGTAAATCATACTGCACGATCGAGCAGCTTTAAGTGGAGTCACTCGACGCAATTCCAGGTAAGAGAATTTTGTGAGTATCTAGAGGTAGCTGCACGTATTTTGAGGGTATTTATAGAGCTTTGTAATTGCTTGATTATCTAGAAAAGAATTAATGATTTGTACGAACGATTTCGGATATAGATGATTTTGGTTTTGGAAGTGAATCTTACAAAAAGGATAGTAAGGCTAATAAACTGAATGAATGTTATGTTTTGATATTTTTCACAAAATACATTGCTTTGGTTTAAGCAAATCAACGGCTAGGTTGGCTATTGACTTCATAATTTCATGAAATAGCATGAGTCAGGTGCTAATTGTGGTTTTAAGCGTGTTTTGTTGAAATAGAGTCGCCTATCAAATTTATATGAGTTAAATCGTGTTGGAGCTTCACTCACACTGGATTTTGATGTTTTAATATGCATGAAATATGCTGGAGCCTAGCTCATACCATGTTTTGAGTTGTGATGTTTTACAAACCGTACTGGAGCTATGCTCGTACGTGATTTCCTCATTATTTATTATGTATAAAGTCATACTAGAGCGTTGCTCGTACGAGGGTATTTACTAGTGATACATGAAATCGTGTTAGAGCTTTGCTCGCACTGGACTTTTCACACTGTGATATGTAATGAGTCATGCTGGATGCCTCGTGTAGACTTTGTGTCACATGGATGAGATGCTCGCACGAGTTGTGCGGGATGCCTCGTGTAGTCTACTAGTCACACGAATGAGATGCTCACAAGTGCACTTGAGACTGAGTAGGTTTACATGGCATGGAGTAGATAGGGCCTACGGCAGGCACCTCCAACCATGATATGGGTCCATGGAGTACGTTGTACCATGTATATCACATGGTGCACGTTGTACCGTGTGGTTATGATATTGATTTAAAAGTCCGGCATAGGATTAACCCACCTCCATTCCAGCATGATGGCCCGCACACCAGGATACGTGTGGTTTGGGATGATAGTGACATAGTTGGCCAACAGAGTGCTCGATTAGATATAATGACCACCTATCTCACATGATATCACATGGTTTTATATACTGAACATGATTTGTGTTGCCCAGGGTAGACTTGAGGGAGGGGTCTAACCTTGTGGGATTTTTTTTTAAGGATGATATGCTGATTGCGATGCGTTTTGCTAAGTTTTGATTTGATATTAAACTCTGAGGAATGATTTTATGATGAGTTTTATTACGATGAGCATGAGAAGTTTTACATGATGGTTTTCCATATTTACATGCCTATTTTCATGTTTTCCAGTACATGATATATGTATATACATGTGGCATAGTTTTAATATTCCTCATGCTCTGGATATTAATGATCTTTATGCATGACATTATAAGCATGTAGATAGTGTAGTTATCTACCATTCTTGTATTATTGCCTTACTGAACGTGTGGTTGCTCATCCCTATCATTTCCCCCTCTACAAAGCGCTCACAGTAGTCTAGTGAAGGACTAAGGAGTTGTATCCGGATATCCGCTGTTCTCCATTGCCAAGAGGTATTCACACATGAATCTTTTGTATCTAAACATGCAATAGACCTTAAGTATAAGTATGGGGGATGTAAGTGTTAGCAAACATGTATAAGTATAGAACTTAAACTTTCAAATGTATGTGTTTGCTCTTGATTAATTGAAAGATGAATAGTAAATGATGATTAATACTGACTCATAGTCCAACTGTTATTGGTGAGAGTTGTTCACGACCGAATAAGGAAATGAAAAAGCAAAAAATGTGTAGTGATTTTAGGTCAAGGGAGTCGTGATACTTCATATATCAGAGATATTCTTACCTTGTATACACCTCTTATTCCAATGTAACTTGTATTCAGAATTTATCACACTTCAAAAATCGTTTCATTTCATACATCAATTATAACAAAACTCTTTTTCCTTATTCGAATTAAGTCTCGCATTCAAACATTAACATATACAAATTTACAATCCTTAGATTCGAAACATAATTCATATTTCAAAGTCTCTTTATACTCCAAAACTCTAAATCTTCTTAACAGTTTTGGGTCTTTCCTACTGATCTATAATCTTTATTTTGGGAGGATCCAATTTATTCCCGTTTTTTATACAAAGTAACCCATAAGACTCCAAAACTCCTTAATAATTAATGCCAGCACACTCCAAAGTGGATCACCTGTCCGATAATCTCTTATCATACAATCTCTGTAATTATTATCTTAGCTTTACTAATTAAATCGAGCCATTCAGTATAGTGGTTGACTATTACCTCGGTACCAAATACTAAATCACCTTAAAACTTCATCCTTTTATCTAGAGGTAACTCTGATAAATCATCTGAACATGTATCGAAAAACTCTGTCTACAAGGGTGTCTCTTTACTCCGAACACACCCTATCTTTATCAATCATGTAAACAATGTGACCTTTAAGTTCCATTTATACAGTTTGATCTGTAGTTCTTTCTTCCAGTTACAAAGACTCTACTCTTTAGTAGATCTCTCTTCTGTCACTCTCTTTATCTTTTCCTTTTCTTAGTGACCTCGAAATATACATTTCATATCATCACAGTTGTGCCTTGCACACTGCTTCCTCAAAATAACATCCAATGAGGCTAATTTAGCTTGGTTGAGGATCTTAGTACCTCCTACGAGTTTCCTGGACTTCCTCCGTTTCACATCTTTACTTATCCGGATTATACTCCTTCCAAATATACTTAATTTCATATGCATTCTCGGACTTGTTTTCTTTCAATCATTCTAGCTATAATTTTCAATATGCTTCATCCAGAATGTGTTACTATTTAAAGGCCTCCAGAAACATATCTAATGTATTTCTCTAATGTCGGCTCTAGGACTAAATCGAGGGTTTTCCCTCCGAGCTTGACTTTTCGTTTCGATACTGATGCTACAAAGGCTACTTTCTTTAGAGTAGTGCACTTTGAAAATCCGTGTAGCTTCTCCAATTCTTTATCACAAAATTACAAGGCAACTTTCTCGGTAGAGTTACTACAAAAACTTCATAGGGTGTCTCTATCTCATTTATCCAATCTTCCACAATCATTGGATTGCTTAACTCCACTGAAAGAAAACGGAGGCTCAAGCTTCTGAATTTACCTCCAGTATATTAAGTTCCTAGTCATACCCTGAAAATCCATATAGGTTCTCCAATTCATTTATCTCAGTTTTCCATTACAATGGGATTCTTGACTCCAGTATATAATAGTGTAATATTTTTTGAAATTGTCTCAGTCTCACCTCAATCGTTATCATTATCACGGGGCCACTATCACTTGACCCGACAATGTCATTATTATTTCCACGTCCCGCTTAAATTTTACGAAACGGACTCCAAAATTTTCCAGTGAAACAATAAGGTGTACACTCAGATGAGGGTTCACTACCCCTCTCGGGCCTATCTCTACGGCCTTAAGGAACGGTTCATTTCCATCTGCCAATATGGTTGTAATACTAATCAGCCATATCTATCAGTTTTCTTTCTTGTAATGACATAATTTTCAATAAAGCACAGCCAGATATACTCGTTCGTATCTCAATAATGTACAGTAATGCTAGGATGTGAACTTTTCAAATTTTCTCTCACTTTAATGTCGACTCATATTAGGCCAACCTTACTATGATACCACTTCTTTAACTACCCGAATTTACGAACATTTCGGTTGGGCTACAAGTCAATATTAGGTCAGAATAATACTCAGACTGATAATTTTCTTTCTTAATAACAAATTTAAATAAAATATGTTCACATTCCCCAAACACATCTTGTATGCATTATTGTACTTACAAAAAGTTTAGATACAAAAGAATTGTTTAAACCTGGATATACCTTTGATACAAAAATATGCTCCGCGGAATCATAATTGAGCGATATGTCTTACTAACGGAAGCGATCCAAACTACAGTGAGGCTCTGTGCAGGAAAGTAAGGGGGTGAGCTCAACATGCTCAGTAAAAAAAACCTCATAGCAAGTAGATAAATACACTACCTATAAAAATATATATTTTTATATTTGCCAAATTCAGAATAGTTTCACAAAGTATACAGTTGATTTAGTAATTTCTCTGATACCAGAGTCAAAATTTGGAAAACAGATTTAGTATCGATAATGTAATCTTTTACTGTGGTAAATACAAAAAATTTCAGAGCTTCCAGTAACAGAATAAACAGATTTCCAGAAAATCCCAATCCAAGTAGATAGTTCAGAAAATATTTCAAATAAACACAGAGGCACTGCCAGTTCTGAAAAATCAAAGTCAAAAAATCCATGGCAAATTCAGTATGAAAATGGAACTGAAATCAATACAGATTCTAAAACTTTAAACAACTTTTAAAAGCAACGACGGTGTGGCACTTTGCTCCCGCAGGATTCAAGAGGTGGCCCCCACGATCTTTTATGCATTAAAATATTCAATTTCATACGAGATAAAATCACATAGTCAATTCAAAAGTTCAAATAGACGAGATAAGGCAGACATGCTATATCTGATATCAGAAATGACTATTGGCCAATGTCGGTGACTCCGGGCAATTCACGGGCCAAGTATACCTGGATGTCAATCGTCGTGGGAGTGGTCAGCTACCCAAACGGCTCACAGATCAGAATGTCTGAAGACCAGAAACAGAATCAGAAACATGGTACATCGTACTCGTGGACCATAGATACAGAAACAGATACAGAAGAGACAAAAATGCACCATGATCTCACCAACACCTTTGTCTCAAAATCAGTGCGAGATGGACCGTACAACACACTGTCAGTACGTGCTCAAGCACATATCATCAGAATAGCTTTATAACCAAATCATTTCACCTCAAATTAAAGATAAATTCAATTGTTTCGTGAAACCGTTCAAAACAGGTTGACTAGCCCTTTTTCGAAAAAATCCCAAAAAACAGTCTATGAAAATTTAAAATTTGGGATTTTTGATATTTAAAATAGAATTCAAGCCACATCAGAATCTATGCAACCATTTAAATTCAATTAGCAAAATTAGGTTGTTCAACTAGGCTAAAATCTCTAATTTTCAAAGTCATAAAATTCGACCTGAATTTTTCGGTAATTTCGGTATTGCAAAATTCAACATAAAATTTTATTTCTACAAATATACAAAAATTACGTATATTTATCTCTAGCAGCAATGAGAATTTTCCTTACCTCAATAACTGTCTGTAATCCTTATTGCCTCGACGTTGTGAGTCAGCGGGTCTAGTCCACTTGATTTATTTCCTTGAAATTTCGTACCAGTATTTTCGACCATCTTTCCCCCGGGTTTCCAAATTTTAGCATACTTGTCTCTTTTTCCTCAAATTCCCAGATTTCCTTATGCACTTTACTCTAACTTTAATTTCATTATTTATATATATATACGCATATATAAACATTTCCCTTTTTTTTCTACGAATTACTGTTCACTCAACTTTTTCTTTTGAATCATTTCTTTCTTTCCCGCCATTCTCTTCTTCCTTTTCCTTTCTTTCTTCTTCAATTTTTGTTGCTCGTGGTTCCTGTTCACCACGCCTTCACCAGCTTGAGGCGTTGCCTCACTCGTCTCCTTCTCTACCAATTTGTTTGATATTGGTGGCCTTCCATTCACTCCATCTCCAGTGGTCTCCAACTACCTGTTCACCTCTGCTCCTCGCGGTTTCCTCCTTCTTCTCGATCGCACTCTGGTTTCCAAACTTCTTCTCGATTTCTATTTTTTTATTTTATTTAACCTTTCCTTACCACCAGTTCCTTTCTTTTCTCATTCTTCTTCATCCTTCTCGCCCATTGTTCATCCACTTCTCCCTGCTTTGTTTCCTTCCCTTTCGGCCTCACTACCCTCTCCTTTTGTTTCCTCTAGTTCCTAACACCACCATCATCCTCATATCTCGACCACCCTCCTTCAGTACTGCCGACTCCTCTCTGTCTTCCACCGTCTCTGCTCGGTTTCCAACTTCCTGGGAGGTGGAATTCCCCCTGTTCCAGCCTTTGTTTTTCATCCACATCGCTCGATGCCCCTAACTCAACAGTACCCTTACGCGTTGCCCACTTATGCTCCAGCTCCTTTCTTTTTTATATATTCATTTTCTTTTTATGTTTCTCCACGGCCATTGCTGCTGGAAATTGAGAAGAATTATTGTGCCCCAACTTATTACTTTCCTTTGTACTTGCCCGTGACTAACTTTTCTCCTCTCATCCACTCCTCTGCTCTTTCTAGTTTTAGGTGTTTGTATATATATATATATATATATATATACATCTATATATGTATATATTTCTTTCCTATGCAGGTGTCGTGGTCTATCACCTACCTTCATCAACTTTTGATTGACCGTTCCCAGTCTCATTTCGATTCCAACTTTTACCAACCCCTGCTCAACTTCAGTTTCCCCCCTCTCTTATCTGTTTCGATTAGGTTACCCCTTTTTGTGGTCTGCTTCTCTTCCTACTGTGGCCATTTTCTTGTTTCTTTTTGCTGGCTTCACTATCAACGACCATGCCATCCTCCCACGTACACCCATGCTTTTATATATATATATATATTTATCTTCTTCATATTTTCCCTTTCCAAGGTCCAGCATCCACTAACTCCCACCTTTCCCTACTATGTTTTCTAAATCACTAAGATTTCAGACCTCGGGGCAACAATCCTTTGTCATTCCTTTTATTTCCCACAGTCATAGCCTTTCCTTTCTTCTTTGTCTTGACCAGCATTTGTACCGAATATACATATATATATATATTTGAATATTATTTACACACTTCAACTCCATGTATGGTTTATATTTCTTTATCACTTCTTTAACCTGCCAAAGCTAGCTCTTCACGTTTCCCTTATCCCCTTCACCAGTGGAAACAACTTTGTTTTCATGCTAGTTCGCTATTTATTTCTCCTCTTCTAACTACCCACTGTTAGCTTCAGTCTAATCTTCTCCTTCAACACGTTTCTTCCTAGCCTTGGTTTTGGTTGTCTTTCGGTCCGTCCCGTTTCCTTTCAACAACCACACACCCTCTGTTTTTATATATCTACACTACATATCTGTATGCACAAACTTATATATTGGGAATATTCATGTTGGGATGTAATTTGTAAGGAAAACGATGTAAACAATATTATTTTGGGATTATATTTTGAGATGACTAGTATTAAATTGAAATAGATGCATTGAGTTGTAAATGTGGATTTGGAAAGTATGCTTGGTAGTTGTGGATATCTAAGATTATTGGAAAGCGTGCTTGGTAGTTGTGGATATCTAGGATTGTCAAAACAATTGTTTTGCAGGTAGGTAGGCTTATATATAAGTCGTTATGCTGCCAAAATTTCTATCGGTCATATAAGTCAAAGTATGGAAATTAAATATAATTATGGATAAAGAATTAGGAAAATGTTTTGACACTGCACAGGAATGCAACCTAAGTGAATAAGGGAATAAGTGGGTAAATTAAGTTTAAAAAAAAATTTCCCCCGAGGGTCAAGGGTCATTACAGTTTAAGTGGTATCAGAGCGAAGGTTGTCTAGTACTGTCAGTGTCTAAAATAAGGATTTAATTACATCCCAAATGTCTATGCTTGTCTGGTTGTAGGTAATGTATACTTAATGGAATTAAGACTTGATCTTTGGAATTACGAGTAGGTATTAGATCACTTGCATGATGAGTGGAAGAAGTGGATGTCTTCGGAGGCAGGCTCAGCCACCTCCACCTCCTCCACCGGAGCTAGAGAGTTCTCGTACTCGTATGGCTCAGTTCACGTAGCGATTGGAGCAGCGCCTTGAGCGAGGCTTGGAGTCGATAGCTGCCATGATTGCCCAACATCTAAGGGTAAACGTTTCTGATTCAGTTGGCATGGCACCATTTCCTACCCCGGTGCTGATTCCTCTATAAGCACCAGCACCTCTTCCTCTACAAGTTCCTCAAGTACCTATGGCACCTCAGCCTCCTGTACAGGCCCGGAGGGAGGAGAGGGATATCGGTGGGATGAGGGATTTTCGAAAGATGAAGCCTCCAGCATTTAAGAGAAAGAACAGAGATAAGAGTAAGCGAACGAAGTTTGTGAGATAGGACCTTCGGAGGGGCTAGCCTAAGAAGCTGAGGACAGACGAGTCTAGGACTAGGGTTGATAGGCCCACAGTTTCTGTACCTGCTCCATAGACTACCAAAGGTTCGCAACAATATGGGAAGTTATGTAGGAAGTGTGGTAAACCCCATGAAGGTATTTGTTACCGGGCCACAAGGAGCTGCTTTGGGTATGGACAGAAGGGGCACATGGTAAAGGATTACCCACAGAAGCAGATTCCACAGCCCTTGGAGCTACCACGACAACCTGAAAGGCAAGCTCCTCAGAGATAAGTCCCACAGAGACGAGTTATCGTAGTAGAGAAAGGCAAGAAGCCTGTCACTCATGGAAGGGCCTTTACCTTGGACTGATATGGTGTGTAAGGATTGTAAAATCCAGGTAGGAGATAAGATCATATTAGCAGATCTAATCTGGTTGAGCATGTACGGCTTTGATGTAATTTTGAGTATGGATTGGCTAGCCACCAACCGTGTAAGTTTAGATTGTTACACTAAGACTGCAACCTTCTCCTTACCTAGTAAGTTTAATGTATGCTTTGCAGATAAGGAATAAAGTGTATGATTTTGACTATTGATGAAAGTTTTTTACGAACGTGTTGATGTGAAAGTTATATTGCATTCATCTCTAATACTAGTCGAGAATGTCCAAGTATTCAGGACATATCTGTGGTATGCAAGTTTTCGGATATGTTTCCTGAGAAACTATCGGGACTACCACTGGAGAGAGAGTTAGAATTCACTATAGATTTGGCACTAGAGACACAGCCAATCTCGAAGTCTCCTTGTCGAATGGACTTTGTGGATCATGAGGAATTGAAAAATGAGTTGCAAGAACTGTTAGATAAAGGGATTTTAGAAACTCATAGGAGATATTGGGATATTTAGTCAAGCTAAGATGACTCCATTTGAAATTATTTTGAGGAAGCAGTGCGCAAGGCGCAACTATGATGATATGAATTGTATATTTCTAAAGTCACTAAGAAATCTACAAGGGAAATAGTGACAATGAAAGAACACAGTCACTATACTGGAAGAATGAATCAAGGAACTAACGGTATAAATAAGACTCTAAAGGTCGCACTGCTTACATGATTGATAAAGACAGGGCGTGTTCGGAGTATAAAAACATCCCTGTAAATAGGGAAAAGTTTTCTGACACATGATCAAATGATTTATCAAGTTATCCCTAAACTAAAAGGAGAAGTTCTAGAATTAATTTAGCAGGTGGTATCGAATTAATTACTCAAACCACTGTACTGAGTGACTTTGCTTGGATTAGAAATGCTGAGAGAGCAATTATAAGAACTATATGAATGGGAGATTTTCGAACCGAGTGACCCACTTTGGAGTGTACTGGTGTTAAATTTTAAGGAGACTCGGAGTCTCTTGGGTCACAGTGTATTAAGAATAGGTGTAAGTATGATTTCCCAAACAGAGGTTACATGTTAATGGGAAAGATTCAAACTATTATGGAAAAATTCAGAGTTTGAGATATAAGGAAACTTTGGAATATGGATTTCATTATGGTTTAACAAGGACCCAAAAGGGGCATGATACAATCTGGGTGATCATAGACAGATTGACTAAGAGTACCCACGTCTATTCTGATGGACCCGAATGAATTTGAAGGACCAAATTCTTTTAAGCTAGCCAAAAATCCAGTCTCTATCTCTTTAACTCTGATCCGGAGTTCGATGAACTGCTCCAGTAAATCCCATTCCCTGATCATCATAACAGATATCATACTCTTCCTGCTCAAGGCATCAGCAACTACATTCACCTTACCCGGATGATATAGAATCTTGCAGTCATAATCCTTAAGGAGTTCCATCCATCTCCTTTGACTCATGTTTAACTCTTTCTAATCAAAGAGATATCTCAAACTCTTGTGATCAGTGAAGATCTGGAATCTTTCTCCATATAAGTAGTGTCGCCAGATCTTCAAGGCTAATACCACAGCGGCTAACTCCAAATCATGCGTGGGGTAATTCCGCTCATGGTCTTTCAATTGTTACGATCCATATGCGACCACTCTTCCGTGCTGCATAAGCACGCACCCCAGTCCTTGATGAGATGCATCACTATACACCAAAAATCCTCTTGATCCCTCAGGAATAGTTAACATAGGTGCCGCTGTCAATCTCCTCTTTAACTCCTGAAAACTGAGCTCACATTGATCAGTCCATATAAATGGGGTCTCTTTGCGCGTGAGTTTAGTCAAAGGAACGGCAATCCTAGAAAATCCTTCCACAAATCTTCTGTAATACCCTGCCAAACCAAGGAAGCTTCGCACCTCTGTAACTGTCTTCGGTCTTTCCCAGTTAAGCACAGCCTCCACTTTACTTGGATCCACTAATACTCCTTCCTCTGAGACTATATGACCAAGGAAAGCTATCTGATCCAGCCAAAACTCACACTTACTAAGCTTTCCATATAATTGTTTATCTCAGAGTATTTGAAGTACTAACCACAAATGTTGTGCATGCTCCTCATATAACCGAGAGTATACCAGGATATCATCAATAAAGACTATCATAAACTTATCTAGATAGTCTCTGAACACCTCGTTCATTAATCTCATAAACGCTGCAAGGGCGTTCGTCAATCCAAAGGACATCACCAAAAATTCATAATGGCCATACCTCGTCCTGAAAGCCGTCTTTGGAATATCTTCTTCATTGATCCTCAATTGGTGATAGCCCGATCTCAAATCAATTTTAGAAAAGACTGATGCCCCTCTCAGCTGATCAAGTAGATCATCAATCCTGGGTAGTGGGTATTTATTCTTCACTGTGGCTTTATTCAACAACCTGTAGTCTACGCATAATCTGAGACTACCATCCTTCTTATTAACAAATAAAACCGGTGCTCCCCACGGTGAAACACTGGGTCTAATGAACCCTTGATCCAATAACTCCTGTAGTTGTTTCTTCAATTCCTCAAGTTCCACTAGTGCCATCCTGTATGGAGGTTTAGAGATAGGCTGAGTATCTGGTACCAAATCAATGGTAAACTCCAGCTCTCTCTCTGGTGGCAAACCTGGCAACTCATTTGGAAAAACATCCAGAAATCCACAAACCACAGATATATCCTCAATCCGCGGATGTTCCCGATCATTATCTGATATGAGTGTTTCATAACCTTCACATGAAAAATCATATTTAATATTCTCCATAATAATATTAAAATTCTCAAATTGTTTACAAGAATTCCACATTTTCATTTCCTTAATATCTCAACCGTACCCTGCAAGGTTCAGGTAGGGAGAAAGTTACAATCTTAGTGTAGCAGTCTAAACTCGCTCGATTGGTTGCTAGCCAATCCATTCCCAAAATTACATCAAACCCATGTATATTCAACATGATTAGATCTGCTAACATCACTCTATCTCCCACCTTTATCTCACATCCTCTACAGATTAACTCAGTTCTCTGGGATTCACGCATAGGGGTATTTACATGTAGTATATACTCTAGAGGTTTAAACTTCAAATTTCAACTACACGCAAAATGCTCTGAAATAAACGAATGCATAGATCCTGGATCTACCAACACATGAGCCTTATGATTACAGACAGAGAGTGTACCTCTTATAGTTTCTGCTGAAGTGTCCGCAGTTTCCTTATCCAGGGCAAACACACTTCCCTGTGCCACAGGTTTCTTCCCTTTCTCTGCAACAGTGGCCTGTCTCTAGGGATTCACTCTCTGAGGCTACTGTCTAGTAGGCTCCGGAGCATGTGGTATCTGAGGTTGAGGACAGTCCTTCACTCTACGACCCATGTCACCACATCTAAAACATCCACGGATCGACCCAGTACAACTTCCCTCATGCGATCGACCACAGTCTCTACAAACCCTTATCTCAGGCCTGCCATATCGAGGGGTCTCCTTGATAATAGGATAAGCTCTGGGTCTCTCCAACTTCTCCTTCTGTACCTCAATCCTTCCTCTCCTGAAGGAACCTCTCCGAACATCTTCTTGAGACATCGCTGGCCTCTTGCCCTTATCTCTATTCATCGTTCTGAGCTCGTTCTGGGACTATACCATTTCAAGTCCCCTCTCAATCTCTTGTGCTCATCTCAGAGCATCTCCAAACTCAGTAATACACAACCCAATCAATCGATCTCTGATGATGGGCTTCAATTCATACACAAATCTCTCTGTACGGAGCTCTTCATTCTTGAAAGTCTCTAGATCATATCTCAGCAGAGCGGTAAATCGGCTCTCGTAATCATCCACAGACATGTCACCCTGTACCAAATTCAAAAACTCTGCTTGCCTCCTTCTTTGGGCAGCTCGTGGTACATATTGGGCTCTAAAGGATGTCTGGAACTCTTTCCAACCAATCATATCCTGGTGGGACATCAAAATACCATGGGTAGTACCACACCAGTCTCGAGCTCTCCCTTTCAACATATAGGCACTCATACTGACCCTCTCAGCATCTGTGCACCCCAGATAATCAAATATAATTCTCAACTCTGTCAGCCACTCCTCAGCCCCTATAGGATCCGACTTTCCCCTAAATACGGGCAGATTCATCTTCAAAAAATCCTTCAATCAGACCATACTTCTATCATCAGGTTAAGTGACGGGAGGCACTGGGTCCATCTGTACCGGGGGTATGGGAGGTCCTTGTGGTGGTGTAGGAGTAGTACCTGAGGCATTAACTCGGAAGTGTTACGCGAATAGCGCTGCTATCTGCTCAAAACCTTGCCTCACATCGATTTTAATCTGATTAAATCGATAGTTAGGACTCTCTGGTTG
Source organism: Firmiana major (assembly GCA_033439115.1). Lineage (NCBI taxonomy): Eukaryota > Viridiplantae > Streptophyta > Magnoliopsida > Malvales > Malvaceae > Firmiana > Firmiana major. Next base: position 40,977,579 of record CM065909.1, read on the forward strand.
GGGGGCAAGTGACGGATGGGACTTTGCCTGCCTCCTCGAACGACCTCGTCGTCCACTCATTCTCTATCTCAACTCGTCTCATACGCATACATATCAAAATCGATTGAAATCTCAATCCTCAAATTCAATTCATGACCAGACTATTACAGACACTTGGGATGTATTCTATTTCACTTAACCGACACTGACAGTACTAGACACCCTAAGCTCTGATACCAAGAAAACTCTTTGACGCCCCAAAAACGTAAAAAATATGGCAAATTTAAAACTTTTTACTCATCTATTCACGATTAAGGGTGCATTCCTGTGCAGTGTCATACATCATCATACCTATCATACCTCAAGATCTCATCATAAGATATTATATATCATATCATATACATTACTCAATTCCAAGTTAATTACTCCTAATACAACCTGTACATCATTGTACAATAAGTGTCTGTAAATATAACTCTAGTCTGGATACATGAATATTAAATATATACCTCAATACACAAAATACGGCCTAGAGCTCAAGTCCTCCACTAGCCTCTAACTCGTACGTCGCAAGGAACTCACTTCACTTGAAGCAATCTGGGGGAAGAGAACACAGGGTGGGCTTCCAAATCGCTCAGTAAGGGGGGGTAAGGGAATTCAGTTATATAAACCATATCACACATCACAAATATGTATTTGTTTATGAAACTCATTTGAAAGCATAGCATGAAAGTTCTCGAAACATCATCATCTCATAGCTCACAAATCATGTGAAAACATGAAGTTAAAAAGGCTCAATATCGAGTATTCACAAGCATGTGTAAATATATGCGATAATGGCTTTTCTCAAAATATGTGATAAAATCACCTCAGTAAATAGCACGTGACAAAGTCACAAAACACAACTCATGTGTAAAACGAGACTAGGCAATAAAACTCAATTAAAACTCATCATGGCACATCAAATATATATATAATCTCCTATGGGTGCGCATCTCAGGCATCCTCGTAAGAGGAAACATCGACAATATGGTCATATGCATGGTATATTGGACTTATATGTTACCAAAACAAGGCCCGACCTTACATACTACCAGAGCAATGCCTCGCCTCATGCACACTATCACGTGGTCCCTGGGTCGGTTCCCAGGCGGCCCACTCTCTCGGTCTTACATGCTACCAAAGCAAGGCCTCCCAGCGTTACTAGAACGGGGGTCATCTCATGTTACCAAAACGGAGGAATATCGGACTTACATGCTACCAGAGAAAGGCCTCCCAACGCTACCAAAGCAGAGGAATAATCGAACTTACATGTTACCAGAACAATGCCTGTGGTCCCTGGGTCAGTTCCCAGGCATCCCACTATATCGGTCTTACATGCTACCAAAGCAAAGCCCGATGTGTATTCAACATGACACGCCTAAGTCTCAATCATTAGCCATTATCTTATAAAACGTTATGCCTTCACGTAGAACTCATTATGGTTTTCTCTCATAAAACTCATTTAAAACGTTCGTGTACTCACACAAAACATATTAAAATCGAGTTCCAACCGACAAAACACGCACACGTTTTCTCAAATCTCAATATTGCCTTAACGTAGAGCCCAATTTACTTTTCACACAAACTCAACGGTTTATAAAGCAATTTCACACTCAGCTTATAAACTCATAAAATAATGGGCTCCAACCGGCTATAAAAATCGTGTGCAATCATATCACAACACAACACTAACATGCTTGTATTCTCAAATCATGGTTCATGCTACAAACAATTCATCAAAACACATACACAAATGGTTTAATTTTCCCTTACTTCTTTGCACCTCGTATAGTGCAATCGTTTCCCCCGTATCACGGACTAGCCTCGCATTCCACTTTGAAACTCCCGAGCTGTCCAAATGATGTTAAAACATCAATACTCATCATCACAGTAACCTCAATTCTCAAAATCGAGCATAATTGCTCATAACACCTCAAATTTTCTCAATTCTCATAACTCTATCACAAACCACAATCTCGTTCACAACACCTCAACATTCTACATTTCCCATGCCACAACATTTATGTTAATCCACCTCATTGTCTAAATCTCCATTTATAGCTCAAAATTCCCAAATTTACCAAAGTTGCTAAATATCATCATCACTCCAACTACATTGTAATTTCATCAATCCCTAATCATTTTTCAGCTATTTCAACACAATGCCAACAACCATTATCACCAAAATCATCTCAAATATCAAGATCGAGGTTTAGAAATTACCCAAACTTGTGGAGAGCTTATCTCTTGCCTCAATTCGATCCGTCTTCCAATTTCCAAGTATGTTGTTCTCCCTTTGATGAGGAACAACTTTCCTTCTTGCCACAGCCTCTGATTTGGACGAAAATGGGTGCTTTGGATGAGTAAGAAAGCTAGGGCTCGGGTGAAAATGGGGTTTTAAAGAGAGAGAAAATGAAATTGCAGGAGAAAGCAGGGGTTCCTTATATAGACTGAGGGTAGGAGATCGATCTGGCTCCTAATGAGATCGATCTGCATTTGAATTTGGGGACAATTTGGGGTAATTTTATGCCTAGGAGATCGATCTGTCGAGGGGTGAGATCGATCTCTTTATGGCTTTATGAGATCAATCTGCTCCTTGGGGAGATCGATCTTCTCCCAAACAGAAATATTTGGAGATCGATCCCTTCCTCATGAGATCGATCTTCTCTCAAACAAAATCATAAGGAGATCAATCCTCTTCCATTGGAGATCGATCTGCTCACTTAAACTCCTCCTTCCTTGTCATTTTTAACTCACCAGATCAATCTCTCCTTCCCCAAGATCGATCTGACCTCTTAGTTTCACACTTATGTTAAACACTTACACATAAATCTCCAAATATAATTTTCACAATTCACTTAGCTCAATAAATTACACTTCAAGTTCATATTACATAATTAAAATATGTCTAAAATTCTTAGATCTCACATCCTCCCCACCTTAAAAGAATTTGGTCCTCCAAATTCAACTCAACTAGTCAAATAGATGGGGGTATTTCTCCTTCATGAGGTTTTCTAGTTCCCACGTTGCTTCTTCCATTGAATGATGTCTCCACAAAACTTTCACTAATGGGATGCTCTTAGTTCTCAGTACCCTCTCCTTTCTATCGAGAATCTGGACGGGTTCCTCAGTATAGCTCATGTCCTCTTGTATGTCCATCTCGTCATACTCTATGACATGAGAAGGGTCCGGGTGGTACTTCCTCAACATAGACACATGAAAAACATTGTGTATTCCGGACATCTGTGGGGATAATGCCAATCTGTAGGCTACCTCTCCCACTCTCTCAAGGATCTCGACTGGTCCTATGTATCGAGGACTCAATTTTCCTTTCTTCCCAAATCGCATGGTACCCTTACTTGGTGATATTTTCAGAAATACTGTATCACCAACATCAAACTCGAGTGGCCGTCTACGCACATCCACGTAGCTTTTCTATCTATTTTATACAGCCTGTAACCTCTCACATATGAGTTTCACACTCTGTACAGCTTGCTCAACAAGCTTGGGAGCATTTATCTTTCTGTCACCGACTTCTTCCCAAGCTACAGGGGATCTACACCTCCTACCATATAGAGCCTCAAAAGGTGCCATTCCAATACTCGCATGATAGCTGTTATTGTATGCAAACTCTGCTAGGGGCAGGTGATCATCCCATGATCCCTTAAAATCCATCGTACATGCCCTCAACATATCCTCCAAGGTCTGAATAGTCCTCTCTGACTGACCATCTGTCTGAGGATGATAGGCGGTATTAAAACTCAATCGAGATCCCATGGACTCCTGAAATTGGGTCCAAAATCTGGAAGTAAATCGGGAATCTCTATCAGAAGTAATACTCACTGGAGCCCCATGTAATCTAGTTATCTCGCTGACATACAGCTCAGCTAAGGCATCCACAGTATCTATGCTCTTGATGGCAAGGAAGTGGGCACTCTTGGTCAATCTATCCACTATAACCCATATAACGTCACGACCTCTTTGGGTCCTCGGTAAACCCATAATAAAGTCTATAGTGACATGCTCCCATTTCCATGTAGGTACAGGTAAAGGTTGTAGTAGTCCTCCAGGCTTCCGATGCTCAACTTTCCCTTGCTGGCATACTAAACATCTGGTCACATATTCTGCCACGTCTCACTTCATACCACTCCACCAGTACACCTTTCTCAAATCTCGATACATTTTAGTACTCCCTGGGTGCATGGTGTATCGCGAGCAGTGAGATTCTCTCAGTATCTATCTCTTTAGGGTATCATCGTCCGGTACACAAATTCGTCCTCTGAATCTCAACAATCCATCCTCACTGACTGTGAGATCTGACTGCAAACTCTGTTCAACTTGGCTAACCATATCTATTAACCTCTAATCATTGCACTGCCCAGTTCTAATCTGATCCATGATCCTGGGCTCTATCCCCAAGCTAGCCAAAAATCCAGTCTCTATCTCTTTAACTCTGATCTGGAGTTCGACAAACTACTCCAGTAAATCCCATTCCCTGATCATCATAACAAATATCATACTCTTCCTGCTCAAGGCATCAGCAACTACATTCGCCTTACCCGGATGATATAGAATCTCGCAGTCATAATCCTTAAGGAGTTCTATCCATCTCCTTTGTCTCATGTTTAACTCTTTCTGATCAAAGAGATATCTCAAACTCTTATGATCAGTGAAGATCTGGAATCTTTCTCCATATAAGTAGTGTCGCCAGATCTTCAAGGCCAATACCACAGTAGCTAACTCCAAATCATGCGTGGGGTAATTCCGCTCATGGTCTTTCAATTGTCGCGATCCATATACGACCACTCTTCCGTGCTGCATAAGCACACACCCCAGTCCTTGATGAGATACATCACTATACACCAAAAATCTTCCTGATCCCTCAAGAATAGTTAACACAGGTGCCGCTATCAATCTCCTCTTTATCTCCTGAAAACTGAGCTCACACTGATCAGTCCATATAAATAGGGTCGCTTTGCACGTGAGTTTAGTCAAAGGAGCGGCAATCCTGGAAAATCCTTCCACAAATCTACTGTAATACCCTACCAAACCAAGGAAGCTTCGTACCTCTGTAACTGTCTTCGGTCTTTCCCAGTTAAGCACAGCCTCCACTTTACTTGGATCCACTGATACTCCTTCCTCTGAGACTATATAACCAAGGAAAGCTATCTGATCCAGCCAAAACTCACACTTACTAAGCTTTCCATATAATTGTTTATCTCAGAGTATCTGAAGTACTAACCACAAATGTTGTGCATGCTCCTCATATAACCGAGCATATACCAGGATATCATCAATAAAGACTATCACAAACTTATCTAGATAGTCTCTGAACACCTCGTTCATTAATCTCATAAACGCTGCAGGGGCGTTCGTCAATCCAAAGGACATCACCAAAAATTCATAATGGCCATACCTCGTCCTGAAAGCCGTCTTTGAAATATCTTCTTCCTTGATCCTCAATTGGTGAAAGCCCAATCTCAAATCAATTTTAGAAAAGACTGATGCCCCTCTCAGCTGATCAAGTAGATCATCAATCCTGGGTAGTGGGTATTTATTCTTCACCGTGGCTTTATTCAACAACCGGTAGTCTACGTATAATCTGAGACTACCATCCTTCTTCTTAACAAATAAAATCAGTGCTCCCCATGGTGAAACACTGGGTCTAATGAACCCTGGATCCAATAACTCCTGTAGTTATTTCTTCAATTCCTCAAGTTCCACTAGTGCCATCCTGTATGGAGGTTTAGAGATCGGCTGAGTATCTGGTACCAAATCAATGGTAAACTCCAGCTCTCTCTCTGGTGGCAAACCTGGCAACTCATCTGGAAAAACATCCAAAAATCTGCAAACCACAAGTATATCCTCAATCCACGGATGTTCCCGATCATCTTCTGATATGAGTGTTTCATATACATGAACAATCATATTTAATATTCTCCAAAATAATATTAAAATTCTCAAATTGTTTACAAGAATTCCACATATTCATTTCCTCAATATCTCAACCTACCCTGTAAGGTTCAGGTAGGGAGAAAGTTACAATCTATGTGTAGCAGTCTAAACTCGCTCGATTGGTTGCTAGCCAATCCATTCCCAAAATTACATCAAACCCATGTATATTCAACATGATTAGATCTGCTAACATCACTCTATCTCCCACCTTTATCTCACATCCTCTACAGATTAACTCAGTTCTCTGGGATTCACGCATAGGGGTATTTACATGTAGTATATACTCTAGAGGTTTAAACTTCAAATTTAAACTACTTGTAAAATGCTCTGAAATAAACGAATGCATGGATCCTGGATCTATCAACACATGAGCCTTACGATTATAGACAGAGAGTGTACCTCTTATAGTTTCTGCTGAAGTGTCTGCAGTTTCCTTATCCAGGGCAAGAACACTTCCCTGTGCCACAGGTTTCTTCCCTTTCTCTGCAACAGTGGCCCGTCTCTGGGGATTCACTCTCTGAGGCTGCTGTCTAGTAGGCTCCGAAGCATGTGGTATCTGAGGTTGAGGACAGTCCTTCACTCTGTGACCCATGTCACCACATCTAAAACATCCACGGATCGACCCAGTACAACTTCCCTCATGCGATCGACCACAGTCTCTACAAACCCTTACTCAGGCCTGCCATATCGAGGGGTCTCCTTGATAATAGGATAAGCTCTGGGTCTCTCCAGCCTGTCTTTCTGTACCTCAATCCTTCCTCTCCTGAAGGAACCTCTCCGAACATCTGCTTGAGACATCGCTGGCCTCTTGCCCTTATCTCTATTCATCGCTCTGAGCTCGTTCTGGGACTGTACCATTTTAAGTCCCCTCTCAATCTCTTGTGCTCCTCTCAGAGCATCTCCAAACTCAGTAATACACAACCCAATCAATCGATCTCTGATGATGGGCTTCAATTCATGCACAAATCTCTCTGTGCGGAGCTCTTCATTCTTGAAAGTCTCTAGATCATATCTCAACAGAGCGGTAAATCGGCTCTCGTAATCATCTACAGACATGTCACCCTGTACCAAACTCAAAAACTCTGCTTACCTCCTTCTCTGGGCAGCTCGTGGTACATATTGGGCTCTAAAGGCTGTCTGGAACTCTTCCTAACCAATCATATCCTGGTGGAACATCAAAATACCCTGGGTAGTACCCCACCAGTCTCGAGCTCTCCCTTTCAACATATAGGCACTCATACTGACCCTCTCAGCATCTGTGCACCCCAGATAATCAAATATAATTCTCAACTCCGTCAGCAACTCCTCAGCCTCTGTAGGATCCTTCTTTCCTCTAAATGCGGGCGGATTCATCTTCAGAAAATCCTTCAGTCGGACCATACTTCTGTCATCAGGCTGAGTGACGGGAGGCACTGGGTCCATCTGTACCGGGGGTATGGGAGGTCCTTGTGGTGGTGTAGGAGTAGTACCTGAGGCATTAACTCTGAAGTGTTACGCGAATAGCGCTTCCATCTGCTCAAAACCTTGCCTCATATCGGTTTCAATCCGATTAAATCGAGAGTTAAGACTCTCTGGTTGGGGGGCAGGTGGCGGAGGGGACTCTGCCTGCCTCCTCGAACGACCTCGTCGTCCACTCATTCTCTATCTCAACTCGTCTCCTGCGCATACATATCAAAATCGATTGAAATCTCAATCCTCAAATTCAATTCATGACCAGACTATTACAGACACTTGGGATGTATTCTATTTCACTTAACCGACACTGACGGTACTAGACACCCTAACCTTTGATACCAAGAAAACTCTGTGACGCCCCAGAAACGCGAAAAATATGGCAAATTTAAAACTTTTTAATCATCTATTCACGATTAAGGGTGCATTCCTATGCAGTGCCATACATCATCATACCTATCATACCTCAGGATCTCATCATAAGATATTATATATCGTATCATATACATTACTCAATTCCAAGTTAATTAATCCTAATACATCCTGTACATCATTGTACAATAAGTGTCTATAAATATAACTCTAGTCTGGATACATGAATATTAAATATATACCTCAATACACAAAATACGGCCTGGAGCTCAAGTCCTCCACTAGCCTCTAACTCGTACGTCGCAAGGAACTCACTTCACTTGAAGCAATCTGGGGGAAGAGAACACAGGGTGAGCTTCCAAATCGCTCAGTAAGGGGGGTAAGGGAATTCAGTTATATAAATCATATCACACGTCACAAATATGCATTTGTTTATGAAACTCATTTGAAAGCGTAGCATGAAAGTTCTCGAAACATCATCATCTCATAGCTCACAAATCATGTGAAAACATGAAGTTAAAAAGGCTCAATATCGAGCATTCACAAGCATGTGTAAATATATGCGATAATGGTTTTTCTCAAAATATGTGATAAAATCACCTCAGTAAATAGCACGTGACAAAGTCACAAAACACAACTCATGTGTAAAACGAGACTAAGCAATAAAACTCAATAAAAACTCGTTATGGCACATCAAATATATATATATAATCTCCTCTGGGTACGCATCCCAGGCATCCTCGTAAGAGGGAACGTCGACAATATGGTTGTATGCATGGTATATTGGACTTATATGTTACCAGAACAAGGCCCGACCTTACATGCTACCAGAGCAATGCCTCGCCTCATGCACACTATCACGTGGTCCTTGGGTTGATTCCCAGGCGGCCCACACTCTCGGTCTTACATGCTACCAAAGCAAGGCCACCCAGCGTTACCAGAACAGGGGTCATCTCACGTTACCAAAACGGAGGAATATTGGACTTACATGCTACCAGAGCAAGGCCTCCTAATGCTACCAAAGGGGAGGAATAATCGGACTTACATGTTACTAAAACATGGCCTGTGGTCCCTGGGTCAGTTCCTAGGCATCCCACTATATCGGTCTTACATGCTACCAAAGCAAGGCCCGATTTGTATTCAACGTGACACGCCAAGTCTCAATCATTAGCCATTATCTTATAAAACGTTATGCCTTCACGTAGAACTCATTATGGTTTTCTCTCATAAAACTCATTTAAAACGTTCGTGTACTCACACAAAACATATTAAAACCGAGTTCCAACCGGTAAAACACGCACACATTTTCTCAAATCTTATTATTGCCTTAACGTAGAGCCCAATTTACTTTTCACATAAACTCAACGGTTTATAAAGTAATTTCACACTCAACTTATAAACTCATAAAATAATGGGCTACAACCGGCTATAAAAACCGTGTGCAATCATATCACAACACAACACTAACATGCTTGTATTCTCAAATCATGGTTCATGCTATAAACAATTCATCAAAACACATACACAAATGGTTTAGTTTTCCCTTACTTCTTTGCACCTCGTATAGTGCAATCGTTTCCCCCGTATCACGGACTAGCCTCGCATTCCACTCTAGAACTCCCGAGCTGTCTAAACGATGTTAAAACATCAATACTCATCATCACAGTAACCTCAATTCTTAAAATCGAGCATAATTGCTCATAACACCTCAAATTTTCTCAATTCTCATAACTCTATCACAAACCACAATCTCGTTCACAACACCTCAACATTCTACATTTTCCATGCCACAATATCTATGCTAATCCACCTCATTGTCTAAATCTCCATTTATAGCTCAAAATTCCCAAATTTACCAAAGTTGCTAAATATCATCATCACTCCAACTACATTGTAATTTCATCAATCCCTAATCATTTTTCAGCTATTTCAACACAATGCCAACAACCATTATCACCAAAATCATCTCAAATATCAAGATCGAGGTTTAGAAATTATCCAAACTTGTGGAGAGCTTATCTCTTACCTCGATTTGATCCATCTTTCGATTTCCAAGTATGTTGTTCTCCCTTTTGATGAGGAACAACTTTCCTTCTTACCACAGCCTCTAATTTGGACAGAAATGGGTGCTTTAGATGAGTGAGAAAGCTAGGGCTCGGGGTGAAAATGGGGTTTTAAAGAGAGAGAAAATAGAATTGCAAGAGAAAGCAGGGGTTCCTTATATAGACTGAGGGTAGGAGATCGATTTGGCTCCTAATGAGATCGATCTGCATTTGAATTTGGGGACGATTTGGGGTAATTTTATGCCTAGGAGATCGATATGTCGAGGGGTGAGATCGATCTCTTTATGGCTTTATGAGATCGATCTGCTCCTTGGGGAGATTGATCTTCTCCCAAACAGAAACATTTGGAGATCGATCCCTTCCTCATTAGATTGATCTTCTCTCAAACATAATCATAAGGAGATCGATCCTCTTCCATTGGAGATCGATCTGCTCACTTAAATTCCTCCTTCCTTGTCATTTTTAACTCACCAGATCGATCTCTCCTTCCTCAAGATCGATCTGACCTCTTAGTTTTACACTTATGTTAAACACTTACACATAAATCTCCAAATAGAATTTCCACAATTCACTTAGCTCAATAAATTACACTTCAAATTCATATTACATAATTAAAATATGTCTAAAATTCTTAGATCTCACAAGGAGAAAGAAGAAGGAAAAGAAAAAAAGAGAAGAAGAGAAAGGAAGGAGGAGAGGGTTGGTCGGCTGGAGAAAAGAATAGAAGAAAAGAGAAGAAAGGAAAGGAAGAAGGGGCTGATCGGGGAAAGAAAGAAAAAAGGGAAGCTACTGGTCGAGAGAAAAAAAAAGGAATGGAAAGAGGAAAAGAAAAAGAAAGGGAGAAGAGAAGGGAAGCCGATTCTGCCAAGGGGGAAAGGACGCAGAAAACGAAGTTGGAAAGGGGAAGAAGTTATAGCAAATTGAGATGCAGAACAACTAGAGAAGAAACGAAAGCAGAAAAAAATCTAGAACTGAGGCTTCAATGGAAACGGACTGAGGTTGAAGCAGCTGGAAGTTGAAGCAGAAATGGGGATCGAATGAAGATGAGAATGATGGGAGACTAAAATAAATAAAAAAAGGGAAATTGAAGAAGAAGAAGAAGACAGAGATTGAAGAGAAGCAGAATCGAGGGAGAAGGAGACCAAATTAGAGCAGACCAAGAAGCAGGGGAGACCGACGAGAGGAATAAGAAGACCAAAGAAATTGAGCTGGAATCGAGACAAGTGAAGAGAACAGAAACAACTGGGAAACAGCAGCTAACCGAGGGAGAAAGAGAGGAAGAAGAAGAGCAATCGGGACAATGAAGGCTGGAACCGAGAGGGAAGAAAGGTAAAGGAAAAAAAGAAAAAAAAGAAAGAAGAGAGAAAGAAAAGAAAAGGTAAAATATTTATGTATATATGTATATTTAATATACATGTATATATGTGTTGTAGATACAAGCATGTTAGTGTAGATTTAATTAGACAAAAATGGGAATGATGAGAAGTAGGCACATAAATATATATTTGTGATATTGAATAATGGAAACAAGTAATAATATATATATATATATATATTGTGTATATACAAATAGGTGCATAAGATAAATGTGTGTGTTAGTACATACAAAGAATATATACATGTGATAAGGAAAAATGGAAAAAAATAATAATATATATAGGAGTATATATATATATATGTGTGTATATACATGTAGATGTATATAATGACGGTATATGTTAATGTTTGTATGTACAAAATATATAAATAGTAGAGAAAATATATAAACGTGCGTGTTGGTCTAGGTATGTACAATAATATGTACACACGCAGTAGTAACGAATAGGTTACGATTTTAACGCAATTCGGATGATTCGCATGAATAGGATGCTAAGTAAACGATTTCAGTGTAGGTGAATCGTAGAAAGAATTAAAGGAGGTACTAGGAGGCGTCACCACTCGAATTTGGGATATCCGATAAATCGAGGTAAGGGTATTATTTAACTTAGTTCTGATAATGCATTCTTGTTTCACCGATAAATGATTTTATGAAAGAGCATATGATTTGAAATGATTTCACAATGCTTTCATACTTGTGAAGCTGTTTATGAAGCATGTTTTAATTTGTCGAAATATTCCCCGAGTACCTTCCATGTTGTGAAATGAATTTCCTAAGGTATGAAGTGTATGGATGTTTTACATTTATTTATGTTTTTATATCCATATTGTTAAAGAAACTTTCGACAATTTCAAAAGTATTCAAGAAAAGAAATTTGTTTTCGAAAGGGGATTGTGGGGGCCACCTCTTGAGTCCTGCAGGAACAAAGTGTCACACAGTCTTTCAGTTTTATGAAAGAGTTTTCAGATTTCAAGGAATTCGATTTTATTACTCGATATGAGTTTATGGGTTATAAAACCCAAGAAAGATTTTGAAAACTCTGTTTTGAGACTATAGGCTTCATGCATGGTTACTTCTTGTGGTGTTCCGGCTACACCACTTGGGTGCCGGCACGTATGGCCCCTTTAGCACTTGACTCAACCTGTGTGGAAGATGTCGTGCTACTGGTGGTTTATGATGATATTTTGGTAGTATCTCGTGCCCGCGCAGCACGCATGAATGATCCCCGTACGGTGAGTGCCATAGGTGCCCGTGCCCTAGCTATGTGCTAGTATATGATAAGAAATAAGAAGATACTACCCATGTTTATAATTATGATTGTTGTACGAACTTGATCCAGTCTACAGCCCCCCTTACCATGGCCATAGGTATGATGACTCTCTACGGAGAATAACACTTATCGCATGACTTAGTTATAACCTACTCTCTCGATTTGATTATGAAAATCGACTATGATGAATGAATATGTGTTTTCATGATATATACGATTATTGGTTATGACCGATATGCTTCATGAAATGATTATAAATATTCATGAAATGTTTACGAAATGACTGTGAAATATTCATGAAATGTTTACGAAATGATTATGAAATGTTCATGAAAGGTTTATGAAAAGTTGTAAAATGGTTAAGCATGTTATTTATTTTAAAGACACGCATTTATGACTTTTTATGATGATTCTGTTTACGAAAGGTTTATGAAATGTTTGCGAAACGTTTATGAACCCGATGATTTTAAGAACTTATTCATGAACAATGAAAAGTTGTAAAATGGTTAAGCATGTCATTTGTTTAAAGACACGCATGCTTTATGATTTTTATGATGATTATGCATGAAATGACAATTTATATATTTCATTAAAGTTTGGCTCTATGAACTATTTCACATGCTTTTATATATCAGAACTGCTTTAAGAGTATTATCTTACTGGGCTTTTCCCCAAAAGCTCACCCCTCTACCTCTCAGACCATTGCAGTGATCTGTGGGCGCTACCTGCCGCATACACGACGTAGGCTGTGGGAAAGAGCTACCCTAGGCTACTTTTTGTACACGCAGCAAAGGTATACGATTACATTCCTTTACCAGACATACTAGTATGCACAGACATATATTGAAAATATTTCATTGGGATGTAATTTGTAAGGAAACGATGTAAAGAATATGATTCTTGGGATTAGGTTGTAAGATGATTGGTATTGGTCGATATGGATGTATTGAGTTGTAAATGTTGATTTGGAAAGTATGGTTGGTAGTTATGGATATCTAGGATTGTTGGAAAGCATGCTTGGTAGTCATGGATATCTAGGATTGTCGAAAACAATTGAATTGCAGGTGGGTAGGCTCATATATAAGTCGTTATGCTGCCGAAATTTCTATCGGCCATATAGGTCACAGTATGGAAATTAATTATAATTACGGGTAAAGAATTAGGAAAAGTGTTTTGACACTACACAGGAATACAACCTAAGTGAATAAAGGAATACGTGGGTAAATTAAATTCAAAAAAAAAAATCCCTCGAATTTCAAGGGTCAAGGGTCATTACAGTTTAAGTGGTATCAGTGCGAAGGTTGTCTAGTACTGTCAGTGTCAAAAATAAGGATAAAATTACATACCAAATGTCTGTGCTTGTCTGGTTGTAGGTAATGTATACCTAATGGAATTAAGATTGAACTTTGGAATTACGCGTAGGTATTAGATCACTTGTATGATGAGTGGAAGATGTGGACGTCTTCAGAGGCAGGCTCAGCCACCTCCTCCACCGGAGCCAGAGAGTCCTCGTACTCGTATGGCTCAGTTCGAGCAACGATTGGAGCAGCACCTCGAGCGAGGCTTGGAGTCGATAGCTACCATGATTGCCCAACATCTAGGGGCAAACGTTTCCGATTCAGTTGGCACGGCACCAATTCCTACTCCGGTGCCGACTCCTCCACAGGCACCACCACCACCTCCTCCTTCACAAGTTCCTCCAGTACCTAAGGTGCCTCAGCCTCCTGTATAGGCCCGGAGGGAGGAGAGGGATATCGGCAGGATGAAGGATTTCCTGGAGATGAAGCCTCCAACATTTAAGGAAAAAGGCAGGGATAAGAGTAAGCGGACAGAGTTTGTGAGGCAGGAGTTCAGGAGAGGTCAACCTAAGAGACAGAGGACAAATGAGTCTCGAGCTAGGATTGATAGGCTCACGACTCCTATAGCTACCCCACAGACTACCAGAGGTCCGCAGCAATATGGGAAGTTATATAGGGAGTGCGGTAAACCCCATAAAGGTATTTGTTATCGGGCCACAAGGAGCTGCTTTAAGTGTGGACAAAGGGGACACCTGATTAAGAATTACCCACTAAATAAGTTTCCACATCCCCTAGAGCCACCACGACAACCTGAAAGGCAAGCTCCCCGAAAGACAAGTCCCACAGAGACGAGCTACTGCAGTCGAGAAAGGCAAGAAGCCTGTCACTCATGGAAGGGCCTTTACCTTAGACTGATATGGTGTGTAAGGATTGTGAAATCAAGGTAGGAGATAGGATCATATTAGCAGATCTAATCTGGTTGAGCATGTATGGCTTTGATGTAATTTTAAGTATGGATTGGCTAGCCACCAACCGTGTAAGTTTAGATTGTTACACTAAGACTGCAACCTTCTCCTTACCTAGTAAGTTTAATGTATGCTTTGCAGTTAAGGAATAAAGTGTATGATTTTGACTATTGATGAAAGTTTTTTTTATGAACGTGTTGATGTGAAAGTTATATTGCATTCATCTCCGGTACTAGTCGAGAATGTTCAAGTATTCAGGACATATTTGTGGTATGCAAGTTTTCGGATGTATTCCCTAAGGAACTACCGGGACTACCACTGGAGAGAGAGTTAGAATTCACTATAGATTTGGCACTAGAGACTCAGCTAATCTCGAAGTCTCCTTATAGAATGGACTTTGTGGATCTTTAGGAATTGAAAAAGGAGTTGCAAGAACTGTTAGATAAAGGAAGTTCAAAAAATCCATAGGAGATATTAGGATATTTAGTCAAGCTAAGATGACTCCATTTGAAATTATTTTGAGGAAGCAATGCGCAAAGCGCAATTATGATGATATGAATTGTATATTTCTAAAGTTACTACAAAAGGGAAAGATAAAGAGAATGACGAAAAAGAAATCTACAAGGGAAATAGTGACAATGAAATAGTACAGTAACTATACTGGAAGCATGAATCAGGGAATTAACGGTATAAATAAGACTCTAAAGGTCGCACTGCTTACATGATTGATAAAGATAGGGCGTGTTCGGAGTATAGAAACATCCCTGTAAACAGGGAAAGTCTTCTGACACATGATCAAATGAATTATTAAGTTACCCCTAAACTACAAGGAGAAGTTCTAGAATTGATTTAACAGGTGGTATCGAATTAATTACTCAAACCACTGTACTGAGTGACTTTGCTTGGATTAGAAATGCTGAGAGAGCAATTATAAGAACTACATGAAGGGGAGATTTTCGGAGCGAGTGACCCACTTTGGAGTGTACTGGTGTTAAATTTAAGGAGACTCGGAGTCTCTTGGGTTACGGTGTATTAAGAATGGGTGTAAGTAGGATTTCCCAAATAGAGGTTACATGTTAATGGGAAAGATTCAAACTATTATGAAAATTTAGAGTTGAGATATTAGGAAACTTTAGAATATGGATTACGTATTGAATCTAAGGATTGAAATTTCTATATTCTTATGTTTTGAATGTGAGACTTAATTGGTATAAGGAAAAAAAAAATTTGCTATAGTTAATGTACGAAATGAGACAAGTTTTGAAATGAGATAAATCTTGAATATACGAGTCATATTGAAATAAGAGATGTATGCAATATCTCTCGTATGTGAAGTGATTTGGATCAAATGATATAAATTAAGAATAAGTTCTCATTAAGGATAAATGAGAAATTGTGATAAGTTTGGTGTCTCAAACGATGATGCCCTACGGCAAAGGATCTTAAAGGAGTCTCATTGCTCTCGGTACACCATGCACCCGGGAAGTACTAAGATGTGCCACGATTTACGGAGAGTGTATTGGTGGGTTGGTATGAAAAGAGATGTAGCTGAGTTGTGGCCAAGTGTCTGATTTGCCAACAGATTAAGATCGAACACCAAAGACCAGCGGGGTTACTTAAGTTTCTTCCAGTGCCTACTTGGAAATGGGAGCACATTATTATGGATTTCATAATGGGATTACCAAGGACCCGAAAGGGGTATGATACAATCTGGGTGATTGTAGACAGATGGACCCGAATGAATTTGGGGGACCAAATTCTTTTAAGTTGTGGAGAATGTAAACCCCACAAATTTCCTACATTTAATTAGATTATATAAAAATGGAAATAATATGTTTTAATGGAAGTGTGAATATTCGTTGTAGGGCTCGAGGAATATAGGAGCCGAGAAGCCCGTGAATGACAGGGAACCGAAAAATACTGGATGTGATAAAGCAAATGCAAGCACAGAGGGATTGAAAAATTTTAAATTATTAGTTGAAAATTGGTGATGTAAAAACTTGTATCGGGAATTCGTGAGGAGTGATGGAATCCCGATAATATTTCATTTTCGAAATAATGAGAATTTCATGGAAGGCATGGATATTATGTCCTTGGATAATCTTACAAGAAAATGTGTATATATAGATATATATATATACATAGGTGTATATGTATGTATAAATATACATGACATTTAAATAGATGGATAATAATATATATATATATATATATAGTTATAACAAATATATATATATATATATATTTATATATACTATGAAATGTATAGTATTTAATATATAAGTGTTAATAAATAAATAAAGCATGAGACAAATAAAAATAAAAATAATAACAACAATAACAATAAACAAACAACTAATGTATATGTATATTAATATAATGTATAGGTGTTAATATAAAATATAATATATTATTATTATATTATATATAAACAAAATGGTGTATGGAATTGGCTTCAAAAAGAAGCCAATCCTGCACCTTGAAAATGAAAGAAACAAATAAGAGCATTCGAAAACAGAGGGTGTTGGGCGGGAAGCAAAGCCAGGAAAGAAGAAGATGAGAAAGAAGAAGGAAAAGAAAAGAAGAGAAGAGGAGAAACGAATGAGGAGAGGGCTGGTCGGCTAGAGAAAAGAAGAAAAGAAAATAGAAGAAAGGAAAGGAAGAAGGGGCTGATCGGGGAAAGAAAGAAAAGAGGGAAGCTGCTGGCCGAGAGGAAAAGAAAGGAAAGGAAAGAGGAAAAGAAAAAGAAAGGGAGAAGAGACGGGAAGCCGATTCTGCCGAAGGGGAAAGGAAGCAGAAAACGAAACTGAAAAGGGGAAGAAGTTGCAGCAAACTGAGAAGCAGAACAACTGGAGAAGAAACGAAAGCAGAAAAAAATCTGGAATCGAGGCTTCAATGGAAACAGACTGAGGTTGAAGCAAAAATGGGGGAATGAAGATAAGAATGATGGGAGACTGAAACAAAAAAAGGGAAATTGAAGAAGAAGACAGAGGTTGAAGAGAAGCAAAACCGAGGGAGAAGGAGACCAATATTAATTAATGACTAATTAAAACTTCCCCGGCAACGGCGCCAAAAACTTGATGCGACCAAAAGGGTAATACCGCAAGTGCACGGATCGTACAAGTAATAATGGGATTTTGAGTCCCGAGTTATCGTCCCTCAGAGAAGTTGGTTAGCCTAATTAACTATCGGTTAATCTTACCCTAAGTATATCCTAGCAAATTATGAAATTAAAGTGGGTGATCAACTAATCTAGAATTGAAAATACCAAAAGCAAGAAAATAATAAAACTATAAAATAAGAAACTAAAACCGAGCTCAGAGTACTTACAAAATTCCAAGCACTTAAAATCGAAAACCTGCAAAAGAAATTAAAACAATTAAAACTAATTAACCAAATTAAAATAAAATGCAAAATAAATGAAAAGACATGATTAATTAAACTAAAATCTAACTAACCTAAAAAATGCATGTAATTAAACTAATTGCAAATTAAACTATTCCTAATGCTAGATTAAAATTACTTAGAAACTAATTAAATCTAAATTAACTAACTAAACATGATTGACTACATCTAAATACATAATTAAAACTATTAACTAAACTAATTACATCATCTAACTAATCTTAAAAACTAATCTAACACTAACTATATGAAAAATGCATTAATCCCTAAATAAGCAACCAAACATGGCCTAAAGATTTTAAACAAATAGTAACTTTCCCACCAAAACACTGTTCAAGCATCATTTGCAATTTGGTTTTCCAGGTAAGCTCGGGTTGGTGAGATCTGCCCAGCTGATTGCTCACGGGTTTCGGTTCTGCCAGGCTACCAACTCTGCATCGGGTTGCTCGGTCCTGTCCAAGCCTTCTGCCCACTACCAGCTCCATGCATAACCGTGCACGTTTCCTTCTCCAGGTGGTTTGGTTGGTAGCTGGTCCAGGCGTGGTCATGTCCGCTGCTGCTTGTTACTGCCCAGCTCCCTGCTACTGCCGTGCAACTGCTCCTTCTTGCTGTTTTTGCCTCTGTCCAGATTTTCTTGGGTTCCAGGCACTGCACCATTCCTACAAACTTCCACCTGCTGCCATTAACGGACCACACAGCAGCTGTACACTACAACAGAGCAGAACAGAGGATGAATTGGTCCCTGTTTGCTGCTTCGGTGCTGTCTCTGCCTGCTTATGCTGCTGCCGTCTCTGTTCAGTCATGCATTGCTGCATCCATCCTCATCTACCGGTCAGACAACACTGCTCTCTTGACAGGAAACAAGCTTAAACCCGACTACCATCAGCTTAACAACAAGAGCAGTGCACTCAATCGTGAGACAGAATTACACCGAGGACAACACCGAGAATAATAGCATGCAGTAGAAGAAACGGAAGCTAGGATTAACATGCATTAAAGATTACCATTTATGTTGAGCAAACAATGAAACATGAACAAACATTGCAATGAAACACCAACAGAATATTAGAAGAAGATTTATCAAAGGTTGCATGGCAAAATAATGTGAAACCGAGAGCTACCAAAGAAACTAGAAACCGAGCCCCTTAAATGGTGAAAGATTACTAAACACAACAATGAAGAAACACAAAGCAAGAAAACAGTGAAGAAACCGAAAGCTTGGATTGAAATTGCTTACATTAAAATGAGATTCAACAATGATAAAAGAAGACACTAGCATAAACAGTAAAAATTCTTTAAGGAAAATAGCTTAATCGGGAAAAGAAAAGAACAAGGAAAAATAAGCTATTCTACCCTAATCTACATTACCTTACACTACTCCTACTCCTAGATTACATTAACTTCTACTCCTAAAATTACCTTCCTTTCAATTGTCATCTTCCTATTTATAAGCACAATAGGGGCAAAATGGTAATTTTCACATCCTTGATGAGTTGGCATTTTTTTTGGCCACTTGTCTTCACACCATTGGCTCCTTGAAAAGATATTTCCATGTCATCGGTTTTCTTGTCCAATTGGATGTGTTAGGTGGCATGACTCGTGTTGTCCGCGTGGCTCAATCTCGATTTTAGCCCAATTCCGGTCCATTTTCTACCGAAATATTCAAAACTCATCCGGATTTGATTTATCTGCAAAAATGAGAATTTTAATTAAATAAAGGGGATAATTAACAAAATAAATTGGGGATTTAAATAATTATTTAGGAAATTAAGCACAAATAATTCTAAAAATATAGAATTATCACACCCCCAAACTTGAGCTTTTGCTTGTCCTCAAGCAAAACAAAATGATTGTGAGAATGACAAGTACTAAACACAATAATTTTCCCAATATTATCCTCAAAGAAAAAGTACAGACTATGAAATCAAAGAATTACAATTACAAGTCCAGCACTTAGAATTATTCAATCATAAGTCCTAACCCAAATTGGACTCCTCGTGAGTGTGTGAAAAATGTCTAAGTCACTTCTCAGTACATTATCCAGATCAGATTATGCAACACAGTGAATGCAAATTCAATGACAAGTGATCATTCCCATAAGTTTGCTTTTCACTAATCTCTCCACTAATGTAGTCACACTCAATCAAGGATCAATAGGACTTCATTAAGCTTGTAATGTCAGGCTGGGGTTAAGGTATGATAAAGTCGATTTAGGTTCAGTTACCCCTTAACATGCATTACCTTCTAGGATCTTTAATGTAAGAGCTCTAATTTATTCCCCCAAACTTATTTTATTTCACTAAACATTTTTGTTTCTTTTCTTGTTCTTTTCTTTTCTTTTTTTTATTTTTTATTTTTTTTTTTTACACACTCCTTCACAATCACTTAATACCCATACAGCTCACAATATATCCAATGACCTTTCATGCTTTCGGGGTAAGGGATAGGAAAAAGTATTTAAGCTAAGGAAAATAAAAATAAGCAGGTGTATTTACAGAGAAAAGCTTATTTGGCCCAGATGGGTGACTAGGGGTAGAATATGTACAAGGAAGGCTAGAAAGGCTCAAACGATCCAAAGATGGCCTAAATCATCTCCCTAATTAAGTGTGATCTAATATTTCGCCTCGAGATTAGATCAAACAAATTCTAGAATATGATACACAAAATCAACTGAACAATTGCAATCCTATGTACACATAAGCTTTCTCTAAATAAATATACTGATTCATGACATGACATGTGCATAAGATGAGGCAATCGCAATCAGAATCAAGACAAATTCAAGAATTCAACTTCATGCTTTTCCTATAATCATGCTTCTAAGTCAATCAAAGTCATACTAAATCATGGGGTCATATCACCGGAATATGGGAAAACTACATGCTAAGCACTCAATCATCCAAAATCAAGCAATTTAAGCTCATTTTATCGAAAAAATTTTGAAAATTCCTTCTCAGATTTTCGAAAAAATTTTAAAAATTTTTCCAATTTTTCAAAAAATTGCTCAAGTGATATCCCCTCCCCCAAACTTAACGTGCACAGTGTCCTCAGTGTGCAGATAATATAAGAATTTAAGCTCAAGAACAGAGTACTCCCCTTTCTGATGTTGATGAACAATCGAAGCTTTGATTGAAAGCATAAAACGAGAAAAGAAACCTGCAAAATAAACAAAGAAAGAAACAGCCAAAAAGAAAAAGAACTATATACAAAGTGAACATGAAAAGACAGCCACTTCAAATGCAGCTGAAGAAGACAACACTCAGCAGCAGGGCGAAGAGTAAGAGGATTAGCCAAAATGGTGACAGAATGTTAACAGTTAAATCCTCTTGAGCCCTATCTATTTCCCTCCTTCTTTCAGATTTTAAATGGTCAAGCCTTATGTTCTCCTCAATCTCTATCTTAAAACATTCTCGAGAGTCATCAGGGATCTTCAAAGGTTTGAAAATATTAAACTTTACTTCCTGATCTTGGACTCTCATCGTCAACTTTGTAGCATCAGAGGGCGAGGAAGGTAATGAATAAGAAGAAGGTATAGATGAAGAAGCGCTTAGCTTTGTTTCCTTAGCAGCCCGATCTTTAGGTTCCTGCTCATTCTGAGCTGCTTCGTTAGAACCTATGTGTTCTACAACTATGTGCTGTTCAGGTTGGGACTTAACTTGTGGCTCCTCTAGCTCTTTGCCACTCCTAAGGGTGATAGATATAACTTGTTCCTTACCCTCCCCTTGCTCATCAGGATTAACTTCAGTATTACTAGGAAGGGTCCCTTGAGGATGTTGGCTAAGAGCACTAGCTATTTGTCCAACCTGAACTTCTAAGTTCTTAAGTGAAGCAGCTTGATCTTGCAGGATAGTCGTGAACATCTCCTCTAATGTAGGCTTCTTCTCAGCTGCTGGTGCATGGTAGAATTGGGGCTGCATACATGCTGGTGGTGGTGGTGGTGGTGGTGATGGGTGATATTGAAATTGAGGTGAGGATGGATGATGTGGATGGTGGTAAGGAAATTGCTGCTCTGGTGGTACCTGAACTTGTGGAGCTTGAAAACTAGGGGGTTCTATAAATATGGAATTAGAAGTTTGCCCTTGGTTTTGGCTCCAGGAGAAGTTAGGATGATTCCTCCACCCTGAATTATAGGTGTTTGAAAAAGGGTTATTCTGTTGCGTAGGGAGAGCAACATACTGAACCGACTCTAAGTTGAGCGGACACCTATCTACAGAGTGGGTACCACTACACAGCTCGCATGAAAGAAAAGGACTTTGGACAGAATATATAGGGTTAGGACTGTTGGGATGATTATATTGGGTACTGAGCGACTCCACCTTCTTTGTAAGATTGGCAATCTGAGAGGTCAAGGTGGACAGTGTGTCAAGCTCGTACATACCCGCCGATTTCCTTGGCATCTGCCTTTCCGAGGACCATTGATAGTTGTTAGTCGCCATCCTTTCTAGCAACTCATAAGCCTCCTCCTCTGTTTTCCACATCAATGCTCCACCCACAGCAATGTCAACAATGGTCCTATTTGGGCTTGTAAGTCCGTGGTAGAAGGTCTGAACTTGCAACCACAACGGTAGGCCATGGTGAGGGCACTTCCTAAGAAGCTCCTTATATCGTTCCCATGCTTCATAAAGAGATTCAAAGTCGTACTGGGCAAAGGAAGATATATTGCTACGGAGTTGGGCTAATTTAGAGGGAGGAAAGAATTTGGCTAAAAATTGGTAGGCTAACTCATCCCATGTAGAAATGGATCCTGGAGGCAGAGAGGTCAACCAATGTCTCGCCCTATCCCTAAGTGAGAAAGGGAATAGTCTAAGCCTAAGTGCATCGTCTGATAATCCATTGTGCTTGAAGGTGTTGCATAAGTCCAAGAATTGCCCGAGATGAGCATGTGGGTCATCATGTGGAAGCCCACTGAACTGCAAAGATGTTTGGATTATCTGGATGATTGCGGGCTTAGTTTCAAAATTATTTGCATGGACAGCTGGTGGCCTAATGCCGGAATAATATTCTCCAATTGTCGGCATCGCATAATCTCCAACAGTTCTAGTTTTCCTATTTTCTGCCATGGTGAATTGCAGCGGAGCTAATAATTTCCTCGAGTCCTATTAAATTTTTCTAAGAGTGTGTTTGATTTTAGGATCTAGAGGAAAACAATCAAAACTTCTGGCTCTACGCTTGCAATCATCTAAAAGTCCTTAAAAAAATTTTTTAAATTTTTTGAATTTTTTTTTTTGATTTTAATTAAGAGAAAATTTAACTAACCTAAGCTAAGGCTCTAAATATTTACAACCTAAATATTTACAAGCTAGAATTACACCTAAGCATAATTTCACCGATATTAATTAATGACTAATTAAAACTTCCCCGGCAACGGCGCCAAAAACTTGATGCGACCAAAAGGGTAATACCGCAAGTGCACGGATCGTACAAGTAATAATGGGATTTTGAGTCCCGAGTTATCGTCCCTCAGAGAAGTTGGTTAGCCTAATTAACTATCGGTTAATCTTACCCTAAGTATATCCTAGCAAATTATGAAATTAAAGTGGGTGATCAACTAATCTAGAATTGAAAATACCAAAAGCAAGAAAATAATAAAACTATAAAATAAGAAACTAAAACCGAGCTCAGAGTACTTACAAAATTCCAAGCACTTAAAATCGAAAACCTGCAAAAGAAATTAAAACAATTAAAACTAATTAACCAAATTAAAATAAAATGCAAAATAAATGAAAAGACATGATTAATTAAACTAAAATCTAACTAACCTAAAAAATGCATGTAATTAAACTAATTGCAAATTAAACTATTCCTAATGCTAGATTAAAATTACTTAGAAACTAATTAAATCTAAATTAACTAACTAAACATGATTGACTACATCTAAATACATAATTAAAACTATTAACTAAACTAATTACATCATCTAACTAATCTTAAAAACTAATCTAACACTAACTATATGAAAAATGCATTAATCCCTAAATAAGCAACCAAACATGGCCTAAAGATTTTAAACAAATAGTAACTTTCCCACCAAAACACTGTTCAAGCATCATTTGCAATTTGGTTTTCCAGGTAAGCTCGGGTTGGTGAGATCTGCCCAGCTGATTGCTCACGGGTTTCGGTTCTGCCAGGCTACCAACTCTGCATCGGGTTGCTCGGTCCTGTCCAAGCCTTCTGCCCACTACCAGCTCCATGCATAACCGTGCACGTTTCCTTCTCCAGGTGGTTTGGTTGGTAGCTGGTCCAGGCGTGGTCATGTCCGCTGCTGCTTGTTACTGCCCAGCTCCCTGCTACTGCCGTGCAACTGCTCCTTCTTGCTGTTTTTGCCTCTGTCCAGATTTTCTTGGGTTCCAGGCACTGCACCATTCCTACAAACTTCCACCTGCTGCCATTAACGGACCACACAGCAGCTGTACACTACAACAGAGCAGAACAGAGGATGAATTGGTCCCTGTTTGCTGCTTCGGTGCTGTCTCTGCCTGCTTATGCTGCTGCCGTCTCTGTTCAGTCATGCATTGCTGCATCCATCCTCATCTACCGGTCAGACAACACTGCTCTCTTGACAGGAAACAAGCTTAAACCCGACTACCATCAGCTTAACAACAAGAGCAGTGCACTCAATCGTGAGACAGAATTACACCGAGGACAACACCGAGAAGAATAGCATGCAGTAGAAGAAACGGAAGCTAGGATTAACATGCATTAAAGATTACCATTTATGTTGAGCAAACAATGAAACATGAACAAACATTGCAATGAAACACCAACAGAATATTAGAAGAAGATTTATCAAAGGTTGCATGGCAAAATAATGTGAAACCGAGAGCTACCAAAGAAACTAGAAACCGAGCCCCTTAAATGGTGAAAGATTACTAAACACAACAATGAAGAAACACAAAGCAAGAAAACAGTGAAGAAACCGAAAGCTTGGATTGAAATTGCTTACATTAAAATGAGATTCAACAATGATAAAAGAAGACACTAGCATAAACAGTAAAAATTCTTTAAGGAAAATAGCTTAATCGGGAAAAGAAAAGAACAAGGAAAAATAAGCTATTCTACCCTAATCTACATTACCTTACACTACTCCTACTCCTAGATTACATTAACTTCTACTCCTAAAATTACCTTCCTTTCAATTGTCATCTTCCTATTTATAAGCACAATAGGGGCAAAATGGTAATTTTCACATCCTTGATGAGTTGGCATTTTTTTTGGCCACTTGTCTTCACACCATTGGCTCCTTGAAATGATATTTCCATGTCATCGGTTTTCTTGTCCAATTGGATGTGTTAGGTGGCATGACTCGTGTTGTCCGCGTGGCTCAATCTCGATTTTAGCCCAATTCCGATCCATTTTCTACCGAAATATTCAAAACTCATCCGGATTTGATTTATCTGCAAAAATGAGAATTTTAATTAAATAAAGGGGATAATTAACAAAATAAATTGGGGATTTAAATAATTATTTAGGAAATTAAGCACAAATAATTCTAAAAATATAGAATTATCAGAAAGGTAAAGGAAAAAAAAAAAGAAAAAACAAAGAAAGAAGAGAGAAAGAAAAGAAAAGGTAAAATATTTATGTATATATGTATATTTAATATACATGTATATATATGTTGTAGATACAAGCATGTTAGTGTAGATTTAATTAGACAAAAATGGGAATGATGAGAAGTAGGCAAATAAATATATATTTGTGATATTGAATAATGGAAACAAGTAATAATATATATATATATGTATATATATATATATATATATATATATATATATATATATATATATATATTAGTGTATATACAAATAGGTGCATAAGATAAATGTGTGTGTTAGTACATACAAAGAATATATACATGTGATAAGGAAAAATGGAAACAAATAATAATATATATATAGGAGTATATATATATATATATATATATATATATATATTTATTTATGTGTATATACATGTAGATGCATATAATGAAGGTATATGTTAATGTTTGTATATACAAAATATATAAATAGTAGAGAAAATATATAAACGTGCGTGTTGGCCTAGGTATGTACAATAATACGTACACACGCAGTAGTAACGAATAGGCTACGATTTTAACGCAATTCGGATGATTCGCATGAATAGGATGCTAAGTAAACGATTTCGGTGTAGGTGAATCGTAAAAAGAATTAAATGAGGTACTAGGAGGCGTTACCACTCGAATTCGGGATATCCGATAAATCGAGGTAAGGGGTACTATTTAACTTAGTTCTGATAATGCATTCTTGTTTCACCAATAAATGATTTTATGAAAGAACATATGATTTGAAATGATTTAACAATGCTTTCATACTTGTGAAGCTGTTTACGAAGCATGTTTTAATTTGTCGAAATATTCCTCAAGTACCTTCCATGTTGTGAAATAAATTTCCTAAGGTATGAAGTGTATGGATGTTTTACATTTATTTATGTTTTTATATCCATATTGTTAAAGAAACTTTCAACAATTTCAAAAGTATTCAAGAAAAGAAATTTGTTTTCGAAAGGGGATTATGGGGGGCACCTTTTGAGTCCTGTAGGAACAAAGTGCCACACAGTCTTTCTGTTGTATGAAAGAGTTTTCAGATTTCAAGGAATTCGATTTTATTACTCGATATGAGTTTATGGGTTATAAAACCCAAGAAAGATTTTGAAAACTCTGTTTTGAGACTATAGGTTTCATGCATGGTTACTTCTTGTGGTGTTCTGGCTACACCACTTGCATGCCCGTACGTATGGCCCCTTTAGCACTTGACTCAACCTGTGTGGAAGATGTCATGCTACTGGTGGTTTATGATGATATTTTGGTAGTATCTCATGCCCGCGCAGCACGCATGAATGATCCCCGCACGGTGAGTGCCATAGGTGACTGTGCCATAGGTGACTGTGCCCTAGCTATGTGCTATTATATGATAAGAAATAAGAAGATACTACCCATGTTTATAATTATGATTGTTGTACAAACCTAATCCAGTCTACAACCCCCCTTACCATGGCCATAGGTATGATGACTCTCTACGGAGAATGACACGTATCGCATGACTTAGTTATAGCCTAGTCTCCTCGATTTGATTATGAAAATCGACTATGATGAATGAATATGTGTTTTCATGATATATACGATTATTGGTTACGACCGATATACTTCATGAAATGATTATGAAATAGTCATGAAATGTTTACGAAATGATTGTGAAATATTCATGAAATGTTTACGAAATGATTATGAAATGTTCATGAAAGGTTTCTGAAAAGTTGTAAAATGGTTAAGTATGTTATTTGTTTTAAAGACACGCATGCTTTATGACTTTTTATGATGATTATGTTTACGAAAGGTTTATGAAATGTTTACGAAACGTTTATGAACCCGATGGTTTTAAGAACTCATTCATGAACAATGAAAAGTTGTAAAATGGTTAAGCATGTCATTTGTTTAAAGACACGCATGCTTTATGATTTTTATGATGATTATGCATGAAATGACAATTTATGTCTTTCATTAAAGTTTGGCTCTATGAACTATTTCACATGCTTTTATATATCAAAACTGCTTTAAGAGTATTATCTTACTGGGTTTTTCCCCAAAAGCTCACCCATCTACCTCTCAGACCATTGCAGTGATCCGTGGGCGCTACCTGTCGCGTACACAACGTAGGTTGTGGGAAAGAGCTACCCTAGGCTACTTTTTGTACACGCAGCAAAGTTATACGATTACATTCCTTTACCAGACATACTAGTATGCACAAACATATATTTCGTTGGGATGTAATTTGTAAGGAAACGATGTAAAGAATATGATTCTTGGGATTAGGTTGTAAGATAATTGGTATTAGTCTATATGAATGTATTGAGTTGTAAATGTTGATTTGGAAAGTATACTTGGTATTTGTGGATATCTAGGATTGTTGGAAAGCATGCTTGGTAGTTGTGGATATCTAAGATTGTCGAAAACAATTGAATTGCAGGTGGGTAGGCTCATATATAGCCGTTATGCTGCCGAAATTTTTATCGGCCATATAGGTCAAAGTATGGAAATTAATTATAATTACGGGTAAAGAATTAGGAAAAGTGTTTTGACACTGCATAGGAATACAACCTAAGTGAATAAGGGAATAAGTAGGTAAATTAAATTCAAAAAAAAAATTTCCCCCGAATTTCAAGGGTCAAGGGTCGTTACATGTACGTACAAAAATAATATATAGTAAGGAAAATATATAAACGTACGTGAATGGCCTGGATATGAATAATAATACGACGAAGTAGTACCGAATATGTTACGATTTTAACGCAATTCGGACAATTCGCATGAATAGGGTGCTAAGTTTACAATTTCAGTGTAGGTGATTGTAGTAGGAATTAAAGGAGGTATTAGAAAGCGTCACCACTCGAGCTCGAAAATTTTGATAAATCGAGGTAAGGGGATATAATTTAAAACGGTAATAGTTACTTTCTGAACCATGATTAAGGAAAGCTTACAAAGACGTGAAGTATGATTTTCATGCATGTTTCTAAATTATATTTCTGATCAAGAATATGCTTTTTGTATTTGTGTTTTTGAATAATTGCATATTCTTAATTTGACTTATGAATAAGAGCATGTCTTCTGAAATGATCTTTCGAATAAGATGATTTTATTTCGATGTTTTCGCATATGAAAACTATAGTATGTTTTGAGACTAAGGGCCATTTATGTTGTATGCTTACGCATGTCAACTCGCCTATGTGCCGTCTGAACTCGCCTGTGTGGCGCCTGAACTTTGCCCTCATGGCACCTGTATTTCGCCCTCGTGACGCCTATACTTCGCCCTCGTGGCTCCTAAATTTCACCCTCATGGCGCCTGTACTTCGCCCTCGTGGCGCCTGTACTTCGCCCTCGTGGCACCTGAATTTCACCTTCGGGTTCTAAATGTTGTATGACCTTAATCCCGTCTACAGCCTTATCATGGCCATAGGTTCTGAATTCCCTCTACGGAGGATGACTTGGTTATTTGCCGCATGATAATTATATGGGCCGATGTAGCCTCTATTTGAAAATTAAACTCTGTTTTCAGAATATGAATTTATATTATGTGATTTGACATATATTCCTGTTTTGGAATTCTGATTATACGAAAAGTTTACGTAATACTTGTTAAGTTCATGTACTTAAAGAATTACGTTTTGAATCATGATGTTTCCAATTTTCCTTAATTTTGAATGTCCTTTATATTAGTTTCAGAAAGTAATCATTATACGTACTATTATGTTTTCTACATATTTGAATTACTAGGACCGTTTTAAATACATTTTCTTACTGGGCTTTTTCCCAAAAGCTCACCCCTCTACCTCTCAGACCATTTGCAGTGATCCGTAGGTGCTACCTGTTGCGTACACGACGTAGGCTGATGGGAAGAGCTACCCTAGGCTACTTTTTGTACACGCAGAAAGGTATACATTTACATTCCTGTACCAGACATATCTGTACGCACAGACATATATTGGGAATATTCATGTTGGGATGTAATTTGTAAGGAAAACGATGTAAACAATATTATTTTGGGATTATATTTTGAGATGACTAGTATTAAATTGAAATAGATGTATTGAGTTGTAAAGGTGGATTTGGAAAGTATGCTTGGTAGTTGTAGATATCTAGGATTGTTGGAAAGCATGATTGGTAGTTGTGGATATCTAAAATTGTCAAAACAATTGTTTTGCATGTGGGTAGGCTTATATATAAGCTGTTATGCTGCCGAAATTTCTATCGGTCATATAAGTCAAAGTATGGAAATTAAATATAATTACTGATAAAGAATTAGAAAAAATGTTTTGACACTGTACAAGAATGCAACCTAAGTGAATAAGAGAATAAGTGGGTAAATTAAGTTCAAAAAAAAAATTCCCCCAAATTTCAAGGGTCAAGGGTCGTTACAACTACTTTGATTTTTTCTCATTCATTATTTATACATTTCATTCAGCTCAATAGATTACACTTCAAGTTCCTATTACATAATTAAAATATGTCTAAAATTCTCAGATCTCATATATGTCTTGTCTAATAGACATCTCCGTAAGACCCGATTTTTCGTAAGAGTAAATGGAATGAATAGAAATTTTCGAGTGCATTTAAAAATGCAAAAGGACTAAAATGATATTCTCGAAAACGTGCAAGGGTAAAACGGTCAAAAGATCAAAAGCCGGTATAAATTCGATAAGAAAATTTAA
This sequence comes from Firmiana major, assembly GCA_033439115.1. NCBI lineage: Eukaryota > Viridiplantae > Streptophyta > Magnoliopsida > Malvales > Malvaceae > Firmiana > Firmiana major. The sequence goes on from CM065909.1 coordinate 41,007,983, forward strand.
TTAAAAATATGGGATTGAGAAATCTTAATCAATAACGAAGAAATAATTAAATTTCAGGTTAAATTGATCAAGATATGAATTTATTTAATATTTTCAGAATTTTGACCTCGGAAAACGATCTCGAAAATAATCGAAAATTATACCGAAAAGCCGAAATAATACCAATAAATTCATTTAGTGATTAAATGAATAAAATATAAATATTTTTAGATATTTTTGCCAAATAATAATATTTAATTGAATATAATAATAAAAAATAATTAAAATAATAATAATAATAAAATAAAATAATTAAAAAAAAGGAAAATCGCGAAAACGCGATTTTCTGACACAAAAAAATGCAGCCAAACCCAAGGCAGCTCACCGACGAGCCACCGGTGGGATTGAAGGGTCGGCGAGGGTCGGCCAAGGGAGCCCGTCACCCGTGTGACCACCGGCAGCCGCGACGCGCTCCCCAGCCACCGAAAATCGTGAGAACGATGAGGGGGGAGAAACCGAAATGAGAAAAGCAAATCGGCAGCCACCGGCGCTGATCTGGCCAACCCCGCCCCCAATCGAACGTCCCCGAAGCAAAGACGAGCTGATTGGTGGTGGCCACGATCAGCGAAACCGACGGACGGCACCGAAAACGGCGAGAAAGGAAAATGGGTACCGACGCCGAGGGAGAAGAGCCGAACCGGCCACTTTCCGGCAGCCTTGGACGAAACCAACCCCAGATCCGTGCATCGGACGACCCAGCGAAGCCACTGGCGGTGAAAATCGGCAGAGAACCGGTTGGTAAGGTACTGAACCGATCGAACCGGACTGAACTGGCGGTCTGAACCGGGTTGAACCGGTTCAGCCAAAAAGAAAAAAAAGAGGAAAAATTGGAAAAAATTCTTGTGATGCAATCGAGCTACGGGTAAGTCGGTAAGTGGTCGAATTGACCGATTTAAATTTTGGAATATTTAATTTGATTAATATCCGACTGAAAGTTTACCCGAAAAAATATTTAATTGTGTAGCTCAACAATTGGCATCAACCGAGAGCTCGAGACATCCTTGATTTGCGTACTATCATGAAATCATGGATAAATAACCTTTATTTACGACAATTTTGCATCGTTATGCATGATTGATATTTATCGCATAAATTACGGATTTAAATTCCGCATTTAATGAATTAAATTCTGGAAAATTGGATAAATTATCGTAAATACTAAATTAAGCTATTCGAGAGTTTAGAACGAGACTCAATAAATAATGATGAGCCCAGTGAGCCCAATAGGCCTCGATAATGTGAATAGTAAGTGAAAAACGGGCTTAAGGCCGATTAAGGCCCATTATGGTACAATCGGGCCCAATATGGGTAAACGGGCCCAATGATTTGAATTAAACCCTAAAAAATATGAAATACAATTAAATTTATTGTATTTGACCTGATGAATATTTATCCGCAGTTTTGGAGATTGGATTCAGAGCAAATCGGACTGCGTGACGAGTCATCAGTGGAAAGGTCAGACTGTACAGAAAATGAGGTAAGGGAATTGTGTGAGTAGCTAGAGGTAGCTACGCGTATTTTAATTGTTTTGTATACACTGATTATGTATGTATACACGGTTATTGTATAATGAACCTAAAAGTGGTTTAAATGATTTTAAGGATCGAAATAGGTAAAAAAAATGCTATTTTACCCCTATTGAGAGAAGTTCACCAAAGGATGGTGAAAGCATGACATGCATGAAATGCATGATTTAAGGAATTTTCTGAACTAAGGAATTTTATTGATTTTTAAGCAAAGTAAATCAATAGATTAGCCAGTAATTGCATAAAGTTCACGAGATAACACTACGTAGGTGTTATTATGATTTAAATGAAAATTCTTTGGAAAACGGGCCAACTATCAAGTTTATATGGAAACAGATAGTGCCGACACATAGCTCGCACTATATCTGCATTTGTGAGTGTGCATAAAATGTGCTAGAGCGGTTGCTCGCACTGATTTTTATTCTTGTGAAATGCATGAGAAGTGTTGGAGCCTAGCTCGCACTCTGTTTTGACATGTTTTGACTGTTTTGACATGATATGCATAAAAAGGTGCTGAAGCGCTTGCTTGCACTAGCTTTAATCATTTGACATGCATGAGAGGTGCTGGAGCTTAGCTCGCATCCTGTTTTGATATGATATTTGCATAAAAGCCGTGCTGGAGTGTAACTCGCACGAGATTTGATTTACTTGAGCATTCATTCGTGCTGGAGCATTGCTCACACGTGATTTTATATGGATTTATAACTCATTCATTTTTTTAGTCGTACTGGAGTGCTACTCGTACGCAGATTTCATTGATTTCTATGAAACCGTGCTAGAGCTTCGCTCGCACGAGATTTTCTAATATCATGAATATGCATGGAGTCGTGCTAGAGCTTCACTCGCACAGGGATTTATATTACATGCATATAGCCGTGTTGGAGCCTCCTGTAGACTGTGTGTCACAGTGAAATGATGTGCTCACACGTGCATACTGAGACAGAGATGATATGGGTGGATAAGACCTATTGCAAGCACCCCTGACTGAGCTTAGGTTCACGGAGTACGTTGTACCGTGTATGTCACGCGGAGTACGCTGTACCGTGGGGATTATTGGAGTGGAGTGGCATTAGCCACGAGGCAGCAAACTTTGCCCTCGCAATCCTGATGTTATGCTGTTCTAGCGGGTAGGACGACCCACCTCCTGTTTCAGGTGTGATACCCCGCACACTAGGTATCATGTTGTCAGGGATCACGAGGTTATGGCCATAGTCCTATGTTGTTACTGATAGTCACCTACTTGTCTCACATGATATAACTTGTGGTCTGATAAACAAGGTAGACCGAGAGAGGGGTCAGGCCCCCGATTTTATGATTTTATGATTTTATAATGAATTTTAATGACTGTTTTATGAATTTGAGATTTACTTATGAGATAATTAATCCAGATGGGGTTATTTTATTCTGCATTTTAATAAAATGATTTGAATGCAGTAGCATGATGATGTTTTCCATGCTTTCATTTCAAATTCATGATTTGTCTTACATGACATGAAAGAATGCATGATCTTGTTTTACTTCATGCTAATTATGATTTAAGGATGTCACATAAAATGCTATTGATGCATGAATTACATGATTTATATATGCACAAATAGTTTTGATAAACTATGTCATGGATATATGCATGATTTTGTTCTTGTGATTTTAATGAAAAGAAATGATTTTTAAGGGCATGGCATTATGAACATGTAGATAGTGGAGCTATCTACTTACTTGCATAATTGTCTTACTGAGCGTGTGGTTTGCTCACCCCCTTATTTTTTTCATCTTTTCAGAGCACTCACAGTAATTAGTAAGCGGCTGAAGACTTGCATCATGGGTATCTGTTGCTTCCCATCGAGCGACAGGTATACACATTTGTATAGTTTTGTATCTAAATATGTAATGCACAGTACTGTAAACGGATATGATGTCGGAGATGTAGAGTTATATAAATACCATTGTGTATGTATTTATTTAAAGTCAAAGGATAGTAAACTCTGATATGTGAATGTGATTATGAAAATGGAATGGTAAATAGGTGAGAGGTGACTAACACCGAATCATAGCTCAACTGTTTGTAGGATGGTCACAATGACAGAAAGGTAAAATTAAATAATAAATGAAAAAGCGAAAAATTTACTCTGATTTTTAGGTAATTTGGGTCGTGACAATCTCTTTAGACAAGTTATGTATTTTAAATATCATTTTTATCTTCTGATAAGTTATATATGTTAGACATAATTTTTGACTAATTTTTAATTAATTTGAAATTAAAATAAATTAATTAATTTCAAAATAAAATTAAAAAAAATAAATAATTTGTTAGCCAACTTTAGAAGCCCAAGTGCCTATTTATAACTTAATATGAAGATGCAAGGCTCCTAGCCGAAGTTCACAGTCCAAAATCCAAGGCTTTTGACCTATTTATTAAAAACTGTAAGGCTTACAGAGTTAGAGACTTTTTATCTTCTTTTTTTTCTCAGTGTGAGATTCTTAATATTCTAGATTTCTTAACATTTCAAATTATTTAAAATGATGAGATTAAGTATTGTAGTGATGATATTAAAATCAACGGTCGTATATATGTTTGATACAATAGCAACGATAGCGGTTATACGAAATGTAGTGAGAAAAAATGAATATTAAATATATTAGATTATAAATTATATATAATGAAATTTATAATATATTTTATATTTATAAAAATAATATAATTAAAAATATTAATTTTTATATTGATTTTTTATTAAGTAAAAGTTAATAAAATTATTTTTATGTCAAATAATACGTTGTTATTAAATAGAGATACAACATATTTATAATTTAAAATAGTAAAAAAATTAATAATTAAATTTTAAACATAAAAAATTATAAATTACATATAAAATAAAATATCTAAAATAACAAAATAACAAAATAAAAAAAATGAAACATTATATGTAAGATAAGAAAGTGAAAGAATTAACAAAAATTAATAATATATAAATTTTAAGTAAAAATGTAATTTAATAAAATTAAAAATTACTAAAAGTTATTAAAAATAATTTAATAAAACAACAAATATTAAAAGATTCAAAATAATTGGGGCTAAGTTGGGAAATTTATTTCCCAACACAAGGTTTAGTTTTTCACTAGACTCTGCCTCCTCTAGCGGCCAAATAGAGGGGGAATTGGGAAAAGAAAAAAAAAAAAACCATTGTGGGGTGCATATCAAATGCACCCCACAATGCTTTTGATATGAAAATTAGTGTTGGATTACAATGCGATGGAATTCAAATGAAATCTTAACCAGCTTGAACAATCTATTATTAGATCAAAAAACAATTCTAAAAGCATTATGTAACTAAAAAGCAAACTCATGCATCACTAAAATCAATTTCATCAAGCTCAATTTTGACTCATTAAACTATAGTTAATTTGTTCATTGTAGAGAGTGTTGAATAAGAAGAAGAGGAAGGAGGACAAAATGGCACTAATGGCAACGAGGATTATTTTTTTTTTACCCTAAGTGCATTCAATCTCTACCAAAGAGGGTCTAACTTTGAGACAAACACATACGCCATTAGTAGAGGTGGCCAACGAGCGGGTTCGGGCAGGCTCGGTTCGGGTTCTCTTCGGGTTTGGATTTTTTCGGGTTCGGTTATTTTTGGGTTCAGGCTTTTTCGGATTCGGACATTTTCGATTTTGGGTTTTTTCAGTTTCGGGCTTCTTCGGGTTCGATCCCGGTTCTAATCGGGCGGGTTTAGCTGGCCGACTTGAATATTTTGAAATTTTATTATTTATGATTTTCTTAAAAATTTTGAATGTGATAATTAATTTAATTTTTATATGATTTTATATTTTAATAAATATTTATATAAAACAAATTTCTATATTTTAATATTTATTATTTGACAAAAATCATTTACTCTTTTTTAATTTCCTACAATATTTACTATAAAATAGTAGATATAATTATATTCATTAAATGCAAAAGAAAATATTACATATAGATATTATAGGAAGAAAAGTACCAATTAATATTATCATTTACCAAAAAAATGCTTAATATGAACAAATAATCAATTAATTAGCTCTATTTTATTTCTAATTTGTTTTTTATTTGTACATAAATCATAATTAACATTATTGTATTAAATATAATCGTTTGCATTAATTAATCAAATGTCTCATTAAAAATTTAAAATATTGAATTAAAAAAATTATATATTTTTAACATTTTATATAATTATATTGTGAAACCCGATATTTTTCCATATTATGATGCTTATGAGAAGTAACTTATAGCTCAATGTGACATTTTGCAGGCTCGTAGACGACTAAAAAAAAAGCACTTAGTCCTAGCGTGGGGCCCGATGGCACGCAAATCGAGGTAAAATCTTAGACTCGAGAATTGCTTAGAAATGACATGTTCATGTATGAAATGATGTATAAAAAAAACTAAGTGATTAGAGATGAAAAAGTGAGTTAAACTCGGGTTTTAAATTAAATCGAGAAAACAGACCTAATAAGAGAAATAAATTCGAATAAAATTTTAAAAATTCGTGAAAATTATTCTGAGGCCATAGACAATTAATATAAGATGGATTTGACATGGGGAATAAAAATCATGAAGAAATATGAAGATTTAGGGGTCCAAATGAATTTTTTAAGTGAATTGAAACCTTAATTCCATTTTTGCTTGGTATTGGCTAAATCGCACAAAATGAGCTCGTTCGTGAAATTTTCCTTAAACAAATAATCCCAAATTTTTATGGAACATACTATAAATGTAGTATAACAACGAAGAAGTGAAAGTCTCAAGAAATCTGATCAAATTTTTAATTGGTGAATTTTTTAAAATGAAAACTATAATTTCATGATTTTAACACCACCAACCCCTGACAAATAATGTATTTTAATTGCTTCTAAAAGATTAAAAAAAATTTCCAAGTATTGCCGACACAATGCTAACACTTTTGGCTTTCAAAAGAAAGCCAATTCCCTCTTCATTCCAGCCAAACCCGAGAGCTTCCCTCCCTCCATTCCTGCCGCACATGTTACTGTAGCTTCAGCATTGTCTGAATTTTTCGGCCATCTTCCGGCAAGATTCAGGCGACGGCCAAGAAGACAAATATCTTCCCCACTCATCCCTCTACAACATATACAAAATCCAGAAAAAACCGAGCTCATTTGCTAGCTGAATCATTAGAGAAAGAAAACTGGGCAGAACCTGTAACGTGACCTGACCTGGTAACTTGCTGGAATTTTTCAACAGCCTTCCACTCATTTTAAGACCTCGATTTCTTCAGGTAAAACATTAATCTACCTCTCCTCTAACATATGTAAAAATTTCAGAATTTATAGAGGCTTTTGGATAGCTGAATCGGTAGAAAAATGAAACCAGGGCAGAACTGTAACGTGAATTAGTTTGTTGTCGTGTAGGAATTTTTCAGCAGCCTTCCACTCACTTTCAGACCTTGGTCCAGTTTGACAAAATCTTCATTTACCTCCCCTCTAACATATATAAAAATTTCAGATTTAATGGAGGTCATTTGATGCTGGAAACAGTAGAGAGAAGATTGAGCACTAAAGCTGTCCTGTTCATGTAAGTGAAGTTTTGGATTCTTGGATGCAATGTGGCTGAATTGTGATGTGTTTTGAATTAAATTGAGTTGGATAATGAATGTCTTACAGCTTAGGAACAATTTTAAAATTTTTTGACTGAAGCCAAAGTTAGTCAAAGATGAGAGCATGTTGAGTGAAAGTGTTGAATGATGATGAAATTTGATATATGTTGATTTTTGGTGTTTTTGATGAATTTTCAAAGAAATGACATTGGCTAGGAAAAAAAAAATTTGTATGAGCTATTTGAGTTGTTTTCAACATCTTAGGGCACTTGGATAAATTAAAGGTGGTGAAATGTGGTTGAGGACTGATAAATTTATACGGTGATTAAATGATTGAGCAGCTAAAAAACTAGTTATCGAAAAAGAGCTAGATATAATGAAATAGTGAAGTGTATAAAAAGAAATGAATTGCTGAAATCGCAAAATATACCTTAAAGGTATTGAAAATGAGATAAAAAGGGTTGAACAAGTTTAAAACGATTAAATCGAGGTGTAGACCGGTAAAACCGAGGAAAGTGAGCACATTAGCTCAAAAGTCAACTTTCGATCAACCTTTCTGATGTATGTACTCATATGAACTCTTATGAGATAAGATGAACCATAAGTGATAAGTTAACATTGTTTTATGACAGCTCGATCTACCGACACGTTTTACGAGGTAAACTCGAGTATCGAGGAAAGTACTCTACATTAGTCGCTAAGAGGTAAAGGGTGTAATTTAAAATGGTAATAGTATCCTCCTTTCCTTCAAGCTTGGAATTATGAAAAATATTTGAGTTACGCAATATTTTAGTAAAGGATTAGAATTTATACCAAGCGTTCGTTCTTTAGTTCAAGTTCATATTTAAACAAAATCAAGTTCAACTTTTATTGAGCCCCAGCTTTATCTTGCCATGTTTCTGAAATTGTAAGAAAGGTTTATGAATTTAAATGCACGAGTTTTGAGCATGTCTTCAAATTTGTGAGCATATCTCTGATTTTGTTTCTCGAACGAAATGATATGATTTTAACTTATGCATGAATTTGTTACATATGTTGCGAGAAATGAATCTGTTATACGAGTACAGTTTCTCTATTTCTATGAAAGGGTTTTCAACCGCAAAAGATGGTTTATTTGAAACTCAGTTTATAAATTTTAAATATGTGAGGCTCACTTGGGATGAGGCTAGTCAGAAAAACTTCTTAAGTGGGGTGAGGTAGCGAAAAGACCCAGCTAACCGGAAAGACCTTTTAAGTGGGGTGAGGTAGCGAAAAGGCTCAACTAATTGAAAAGACCTCTTAAGTGGGGTGAGGTAGCAAAAAGGCTCAGCTAACCGGAAAGACCTCTTAAGTGAGGTGAGGTAGCTAAAAGACTCTGCTAACCGGAAAGACCTCTTAAGTGGGATGAGGTAGCCAAAAGACACAGCTAACCAGAAAGACCTCTTAAGTGGGGTGAGGTAGCGAAAATTGTCATGTTCATGATTTTCCCTCTACGGAGGATGAATATGTGATTCCCGCATGACAATTACATGAACTAGCCTAGTCTCCATCCAAAATGAATTTTGTTTTAAGATTTGATTACTTGATATGTTTTATACTCAACAATGCTTTTGAAGTCTGTATATCATGAAATATTCTGATCGGTTTGCTAAGGTTATCTTATTTTCGAAACCATGTTTCTGTTAAATGTCTTTTTCCGTGATATATGTTTGAAAGGGATGTTATATTTGTAAAGAAATGCCTCTCTTTCGTATTATTATTGTAAGACCCGAAATTAAATCGTAAATTTTATGAGGTAGAAAAATGCTCACAAATTTAAAGGAATGGGATTCGGACTGAAAATAAGGATTCAAATCATAAAATGAATGAATATTCGTGAAGGGAAGTCGGGCTAAATAAATCCCGAACACGTGTAAGGGCAAAACGGTCAAAAGATCGAAAGCCGGGATAAATTCGATAAGAAATTTAATTAAAAATAAGGATTTAGAATATCTTGATCTATAATGAGGAATTATACAATTTCGAGTCCAATTGATCAAGATCCAGAATTTTTAGAAATACCGAAAAGTCACTCGGGATAATATCTCGAAAATACGAAGAAATTATACCGGAAAAATGATTAAAAATATAATAAATAAATTAAAATAAATTAAATTAATTTATGTGGAATAAATTAATGGATTTTGTAGATATATTAGAATATATTTGAATATTTTGATGAATATTTAAATAATAAAACAAATTGTTAAATAATAAAATAATAATTGTAAAAAAAAAAAAGAGGAAATCAGAAGTTATCGGGGAGAGAGAAGAACCAGAGAAAACGGAGAGGGAGACGCGCGTGGCTCGTCCGACCGACGGCCACCGGGCACCGACGGCCTCCGACGAAGGGCCGAGCAGCAAGAGGAGAGGTCGGCGAAGCTATTGGCGCCGGCGACGCGCGCTAAGGAGGCCGAAAATCGCCGAACGGAGGGAGAGAAGCCCGCAAGGAAAACGGAGTCGGTACCGGCGATCCACGGCAGCTGGGGGCGAACGGCGGGTACCAGCGTGATCAGGAGGAGGAGCCGGTCCTTTTGAGACCAGTACCGGCCGGCGAAACCGCCGGAATTCGCCGGATCGAGAGGTGGCAGCCGCGAGGGAGAAGAGGTGATTCGCCGGCGATGGCTGCGTTTCGACCCCAACCGAGGCCCGATTCTGAATGCCCAGGTGTAGCCGAGCCGAACGGCACCGAAATCGCACCGGGAACCGGCCGGACGGCGCCGGAATGAGCAAATGGGGATTGAACCGGTTGAACCGGCCTGAATCGGCCAAAACTAAACCGAACCGGACTGAGCTGAACCGGCGGTCTGAACCGGTCTGAACCGGACTGAACCGGTTCAGCCAAAAAGAGAAGAAAAAAAGGAGAAAAAGAGGAAAAGGAAAAAGTGAAAGGATTTTCGGGGATACACCGGACTTCGGGTAAGTCAATATGAGGTCAAAAGTGACCGAATTGATTTCCGAGAAATTTATTTAAATTATATTTAATCGAAGAGTAACCCGGGATTAAATATAATAATTGTGCAGTTCGACGATAAAGCCCGAACGAGAGCCGATTGAGCTCCGATTTTCGTATCCCGCATCGTATCGGGTAAGTACAGTTTAATTTCGGCAATTAGAGTCCTTTAATACAGAGTTTCAATTATTTTACAGAATTTACGGATTAATTCTGTATAAAAGGAATATTAATCGGAATTACAACGTAATTACCGTAAATGATATACGGGCTATCCAATGAGTTTGGAACGAAGCCCGATAATTATTGGTAAGCTGAATGAGCCCAGTAAACCCGAAGAAGGGATTTAAACAGTATAAACGGGCTGAAAATGGGTCGAGGCCCATTAAAGTGCAATCGGGCCCAATAGGGATAAATGGGCCCAATGATTTAAATTAAGCCCAAAAAGTACTAAATACAATTAAGTTGTATAATATCTGACCTGAGGAATATTATTACGCAGTTTCGGAGGTTTGATTAGGAGCAGATCGGACTGCGCGACGTGACAACAGTGGAAAAGGAAAGGTCAGACTCGACGAGAATCGAGGTAAGGGAATTTTGTAGGTGCATAGAGATAATTATGCGTATTTTGAGAGGGGATTTACAGGGCTTAGAAATTTATTAAAACATCTAGAAATAAAGTAATAATTTTTACGAAAACCGGGGCTTAGATAAATAAAGGAAAATGACTATTTTGCCCCCAGTTAGGAAAATTTCAAAAAGGGTAGTAAGGCTATGAAATTGCATGAATTTCATGATTTTAATCTTTTATATGATTATATTGCTTTGATTTAAGCAAATATACATATAGGTGGGCTGTTGATTTCGTGAATTTTACGGAAAGGTACCGGTTTGTACCGGTTACTATTTTAAAAGATGTTTTATTACAAGTGAGCCACCTATCGTATTTACATGAATAAAAAGAGTGCTAGAGTATTACTCGCACTCAAGTTTATTGATTTATTGATCATGAAAAGCTGTACTGGAGCATTGCTCGTACGAGAAATTTGTGTGTGCATAAAACTGTGCTGAAGCTTCGCTCGCACGAGATTTTAGATATCATGATATGCATAGCGTGGTGTTGGAGCTCCGTAAGCCTGTGACCTGGTGTGGGGTGGGCAGCAGGATGCTCACATAAACGCACTAGACGCGAGTTGACATGCATATAGTCGTGCGGAAGCCTCCTGTAGACTGTGTGTCACAGAGAGTTGAGATGCTCGCACATATACTTTGAGACATGGGTTGGTTATCGACATAGTATTGGGCTGGATAAGACCTACGGCAGGCACCCCCAGACTATGATATGGGTCCACGGAGTACGATGTACCGTGTATGTCACACGGAGTACGCTGTACCGTGCAGTCATGATGACTCTACGATGTTACTCGATATTCTGGCGGGTAGGACTTGACCCCACCTCCCGTTGCAGTTGTGATACCCCGCACACCGGGATCCGTGTGCCTGGGATCACAGGGACAAAGTATGGCCATAGTCCTCGATTTTTCATACAGTAACCTACATGCCTCACATGATATCATACGGTCTGGATAGACCAGGACAAACCCGATGGAGGGGTAGTCCCGATTTGTGTTTTTAAAAGAGATGTGATTTGATGAATCAAGGTATTCCCGAGAGATGGGTTTGACCTTGATGAAGTTGTTTTATAATGAAACAAATGAGTTTTAAATGTGATGCATTTATGATGAAACAAATAAGTTTCAAAGTGATGAGTTTTGTGATTAAACAAATGAGTTTTAAAGTGAAGAGTTTACGATGAAATAAATGAGTTTTAATGTGACGAGCATGAGATGTCATACATGATGATTTTCCATGTGTGCTTTATATGTCGATTTCATGATTTCTTGTATATGATATATACATTCATGTGGCATTGTTTTAATCTTACCTCATGCTCCAAAAGTAAATGATTTTTACATCATGACATTATCAGCACGTAGATAGTATAGTTATCTACCTACTTACATTATTGCCTTACTGAGCACGTTTCGCTCACCCTTTCATTTTTCACCCCACAGGGTATATTCAGTAGAAGAGAGCGACAATAGTCTCGAATCTCGGTTATCCGCTGCTTCTTATTAAGATCAGGTATACACATTTATATAATTTTTGTATCTGAACAAATAGATGCACAGTACTGTATAAGGATTTAATATTGGGGATGTATTTTGTTTAAATAAATTGATATGTGAATGTGAATATGAAAATGGAATGGTAAATAGGTGAGAGGTTACTAACACCGAATCATAGCCCAACTGTTTAGAAGTGTAATTGTTCACGACGGGTAAGGAAATGAAAAGCGAAAAATTTGTAGGGATTTTTAGGTAATTTGGGTCGTGACAATTATGTATTATGTATGTTTTAAACGCTATGATCATTTTAAATGCGTTTCTTACTGGGTTTTTTCTCAAAAGTTCACCCCTCTACATTTCAGATTGTTTGCAGTGATCTACAGACGCTACCTGCCGTATACACGATGTAGGCTGGTGGAAAGAGCTGCCTTAGACTACTTTTGTACACGCAGAGGTATACAGATGCATTCTTTTACCAGACACATTATGTAAGCACAGGCATATAGTGGGAATATTTTATTGAGATGTAATTTGTAAGAAAACAAACATAAAAAAAAATATCTCTTTTGAGCATTAATCGTATAGTACTAATCCTAGTGGGAACAGATACATGTTGGCTTGATGATGCGAATTTGGGGAGCATGTTTGATAGTTGTGGATACTTAGGATTGTTAAAGCGTTTGATTTGCAGGTGGGTAATCTTATATATAAGTCGTTATGTTGTTGAAATTTCTACTGGCCATTTAGATGTAAAATTTAATTTAAGTATAATTATCGGTGAATAGGTAAGATAAAAGAAACGACACTGAGCAGGAATGCAGTCTAAGTGAATGAAAGAATAAGTAGGAATTTAAAACTTCAAAAAAAAAATTCCCTCCGAATTTTCAAGGTCAAGGGTCGTTACATATATCATATACAATTATACACTACCATATGTGCGATATTTTGTAGTTGATATAATACACTAAAAAAATATATTTATACAATAAAACTTTGTAAGCTTAAAAAAAATAAAGTATAATATAAATAATTATGAAATTAAAGTAGATAATTATAATTAAAATAATAAGTTTTTAATTTTAAATAGAAGTCACTAAAATTATATTAATAAAAGTTTCATAATATTTTTTTTTATTTCCTGAAATGTTAAGTAAATGTGAAATATGAATACGAAATTATGGAATTAATGTCAATGAAGATGAATGAAAAAATTTTGTAAGAATTGGAATGATTACACTCGTGTGTTGTCTTTTGGAGCTATACTTGATCCTAGGTTCAAGTTGCAACTTTGACAATTTATTTTCGCAAAATTGGGTGTTGAATATGAAAATAAGTGGATAGATATTTTGGAAGAAATGAAACTATTTTTCAAGGAGTATAAGAATCAAAATAATCTTCTTTCTCAATCATTCATGATGACCGGGGATAAAGATCAAAGCAATAGAAGAAATATTTTTGAAGATTTGAGTGTAAGTTTAATTTTTTTTTTAATTTTTTATTCAAAAGTTTAATATAAATTGCTTTAGTAACTTATTAAATTATTATTTTTTTATATTAAGTAATTCTTTTTTGAATTTTAATTTACATTTGTTATTATAATTTTATATATGAACTTATTTTATTATTGTAGGGATTTAGAATGTTCAATTCTGAATCTTTTTTATATAGATTAGAGTTAGATGTATATTTGAATGAATCAAGAGAAGATTATGAGATTCAAATTGATATTCTTGATTATTGAAAGTGTTGTTGCTCAGTTACAACAGTGTCGAATTGCTGACATCTTCGCCTTAATTTTTGTGTCACGTGCTACCGAAAGCTCTGTAAGAAAAAGAATGATCAAAGAGACGCAGATGTTTTTCCCTACTTAAGTACTCCGATGCTTAAGTCAGACAGAGAATTTGACAAAGTTTCAATAAAGAAAATTGAGAATTTGTTTTATAGATCATACCTAATCCTTTTTTATAGAGGTTGATTCCAGCTTTAATTACGTATTTATCTACTAATTAAATATTTTTATTGTTTTACGGATATGCAGAATCAAAAAATATTTAAGGGTAAAATTGTCAAAAAAAAATATTTACAGATATATTTCTTGTGCCACGTGGCACACTATCATTGCGCCACGTGGCGCAAAGGAAACTGAGGCAGGCTCCCGCCTCAGTTTCGCGGGAAGGTATCCTCCCGTCAGTGTGAGGGAGGGTACCTCCCGCATATTCAGTTTTGCGCCACGTGGTGTGTTCGCGGCACGCCACGTGGCGCGTTAAATTTCAAGAGGCGGGAGACTCTCTCGCCTACAATGCGGGAAGGTAGTCTCCCACCTCTTCTTTTTAAATGCGCCACGTGGTGCATTTTTCTCGTGCCACATGGCGCGATGTAATTATTTCAATTTTATTATTATTATTTATTATTTTATGCACAACGAGAAAAAAATCAATTTCGATACCTTGTATTTTCACTTATGGATAAGGATATATTGAGTGTTCCAATTACTACAGTTGCATCTGAATCAGTATTTAATATGGGTGGTAGAGTTATCAACAAATTGAAAAATTATCTCACAACACATAATGCAAAACTTTTGATTACCACTCATTATTGGCTGTATGGATATGATATAGATCAAGATGGTAAGATTTTAGTGTCATTATTATTTTATTAATATTTTATTATTTAAATTCTTATATGATTATTTTTATATATTTTATTAGATGAAGATGATGAAACAATGAGATTTGGAAGGAATGTTGGATTAAATTGAACTAGTTGGTTTATGGAGGAGGATGAAGAGTTCTAATTGCAATGTATGTTGATATTTTATTTCTTACTATTTATATTGTTAAGAATTTAAATTTTTTACTAAGAGTAATTGTGATTGATCATTAACTCATTAATCTCATTTGAAGACAATGTCGCTCTTGGAGATTTTGGTTGCTTCCTGCATTTACAATCTTTTCGAGCATGTTATTCATCAAACCGCTAGCTTTGAATGGAATGATCGTATTTTTCCTGTTTTGTTCTTCATGCAATGTGTGGCTAGAGATTGGTTTCTTCATGACTAGGTGGCTGTGTATGGGAATGATTGGATATTTTCTATTTTGTTGTTCTTGTAATGTTACATGTCATAGCTTTAGGTATTTGATGTTTTCTTTGTTGGTTTATTTCCTACTATATTGGACTAATTTAGAACATAGCAATCATTGACTTGTTAATGGCATGAGAATTTGGATGCAAACATGTCATAGTTGAGTATGAATTTTTTTTTTGCCGTGAAAAAATTATTACAACCTTTAAAAGGGTATGATCCCCTCTTTCAATTTTTAATTCTTATTTTTAGCATAATCACCATTTAAAAAGCAAATCATTATTTTTCTGTTTACGAGTTATAGGAGTCAGAATTTAAATTTTAATTTTGTTAATAATGTATTCAATATTTTATACGAAATATCAAATTTAAATAAATATTACAATTATATAATGATTTATATATATATATTTGATTTATTATTGTATTAAAATTAAAATTTTGATATGAAATAAATATAATAAAATAGTATAATAATTGTTTTTATAATAAAATCAAATGTTATATTTAATAATATATTTATTATTTATTATTACAAATATAATAAGCATAATATTGAAAATTATTTGATATTGAATATTATATTATGTTTTAAAATACTTTTATTTAAGAATTGAATTTAAATATTCAATATTTATTTTGTTGATAATAAATTATTGATATAATTATGTAATAAATAAATCATGATTGTTTTAAAATTTTATAAATTTTAATTAGAAAAAGTGTATTATTTATTTATTTATTTTTAATATAATAATTATATAATTATAATTCGGGTTTTTCGAGTTATAAATTCAGGTTTTCTCGGGTTTCAGATCGAGTCAGTTTCGGGCTCGGGTCGTATCGGGCTCGTGTTATGTCGGGTTCGGGTTTTTTCAGGTTCGAATTTTTTTGGGCTCGATCTTTTTCGAGCTCGGTCTTTATCGGGTTCGGGTTTTTTCGGGTCGAGCTTTTCTCGGGCTTGGGCCTTTAACTTTTTGGTCAATTCGGTCTGGTCTCGGGTTCGGTCTCAAACGGGCTCGGGCGAATTTTCGGGCTCGGGCCAACTTTTGCCAGCTCTAGCCATTAGCTTGGATTGGAGGTGTTTATGGGTTGAGTTGAAGTTGGGTTAGGTTTGGATAAAATATTAAGAGATTGAAATTAAATTCAAGTCCAATCCAACTCAACTTTTTGAACCTAATTTTTTGTTTACATCCGTTTTTTATATACAATTAATAAGCCTAAATCCATCCAAGTTCGTCTAAATACTATTAATTTTTTTAAATATATATAATAGTTAATAAGTATAATACAAAAAATAAATTCTTACAAAAGAACTACAAAAAATAAAAAATTAAAATTAAAATCTAAAAATAGTATAAGTTCAAATTAAAATTGTGCAAAAAATCAAAAGTGATTAAAAAATGCATTAGTATAAGAAATAGTAAAAAAAAAAAGTATAATGATGGACGAAGTTGGGCCGAGCTTGGATTTGAAAGGTTGAACCTAAGTCCGACAGTTTTTATTAGGTCTTGATTTTCAAGCCCAAACCCGTTTAACAGATTTAATATTTTTGTTCAAGTCCACCTAAAAATTAAGTGAGCCTTCATACTTTGGTGTATAGCTTGACCATTGAACAAGTTTAGTTTACACTTCTCTTACAAACCTTAATTATCACACTTTCCACTAAATCACAAAGCAAAATGTCTCAAAATTTTGAATTGAATCTAAGAAAATAAAAATCATAACAATCAAGAGAACTTTTTTTTTATAATTATTTAGATATGAACAATATTTAAAGAGAATATATCTATATCATATATACATATATATATATATAAGTACTTTATTTCTTTTAAATTAGATGAAAGAAGAATTTTTGGCATCTTTTTAAACTTTCACTAGTGAAATTTAAAAATTTCATTAATTATGAAAGAAATCATTTTCTAAAATCTTAATTTTTTTTTTCACTTTCTATTCTAAGAATACATTGTATTTCAATATATATATTTTTTTGTTTATAAGAAGGCACAAGGAGAAGGGGAGATTCAAACTTTAGACTTAATGCCTCATAAAAAATGATAATAACTTTTAAATTAAGCCTTGGTTGGTTGTTTGTATTCTGGTTACTTATTTGCTCATCACAAGCATTTTTTTTCTCCACAATTTTTTGCTTTTATTTTCTACCGTAGTTGATGCCAATATGACAAAGATCTATAGATTTTATTTCAGTTACTTTCTTTTCTGCATTTCTTGATCATTTGTAAATGTAAGACCCACTTTTTATTTCTTGTTAATGCATTCCTTATGATTCATGTGATGTACACTGCCACATATTAATTGAATCATAAGAAGAGTTTTGACTGAATTAAATTTGCAAATAGAATAAAACGAAATATCGGTGAATGTATGCAGTAGCCAAATATGGGCCGAGATGGCCATAGGTCAAACGAAAGGGATCGAAATGAAGTTAACCGAAAATACGAATTTAAAATAAGAAAAGATAATGGATGTATGAAGGAAAATCGGGTTAAATTGGTTTCGAAACAAGTGCAGGGGTAAAACGGTCAAAAGATCAAAATTCAGTATAAATTCGATAAGAGAATTTTAATTAAAAATAAGGATTTAGGACATCTTGATCAATAATGAGGAAATTATAAAATTTCGAGTCCAATTGATCAAGATCCAAAATTTTTAGAAATACCGAAAATTTATTCGGGACAATATCCTGAAAATACGTAAAAATTATACTGAAAAAAGGGTTAAAAATATAATAAATAAATTAAATAAATTAATTTGGAATAAAATAATACATTAATAGATATTTTTAGAATATTTTAGAATATTTTAATGATTATTATTATAATAAAATAATTTATAAATAATAATAATAATAATAATAATAATAATAATAAAGAAAAAAGAGGAAATTGAAATCGGGAAAACCCGAAAACGAAACTGGAAACGAAAAAGCGAAGACGACCCGCGAGAAACCGAGACCCACGGCCAACCATCGGCAATCGTCAAGCTTCGACGAAGACCCGAGGAGGAAGAGGAGAGGCCGACGAACCTCTTGGCACCGGAGACGCGCCGTTTGGAGGCCGAAAGCCGACGATCGGAGGAAGAGAAACTCGCAAGAGAAACGGCCTGATTCCCGGCGACTCACGGTTGCTGGGCGTGAACGGAGGCCACCAAAGAGTTCGGGAGGAGGAGGCGGTCCTTTTGAGACCGGTAGCTACTGACAAAACTGTCGAAAACGCCGGCGACGAAAAAGGGATAGAAACGGCACCGTTTGGCTGGAAGGAAAATGAAGAAAAAAGGGAAAGAAAGGAAAGGAAAAGAAAGAAAAAATGAAAAAAAAGGAAAGAAAAAATTATCGAGGACAACTCGAGATTCGGGTAAGTTGATCAAGGGTCGAGATTGACCTACGGGTAAATTCTGAAAATTTAATTAATATTATATTTAATGAAAAATAACCTGAATTTATCTAATTGTGCAGTTTTACGACAGGACCCGAATGAGAACCGATTGAGCTCCGATTTTTGTACCCCGCATAACATTGGGTAAGTATATTTTAATTACGATAATATGAGTCCTTTAATACAGAGTTTCGATTATTTTACTAAATTTACGGATTAATTCTGTATAAAAAGGAATATTATTCGAAATTGTAACGTAATTACCGTAAATAGTATACGGGATATCCAATGAGTTTGGAACGAAATCCGATGATTATTGGTAAACTGAATGAGCCCAGTAAACTCGAAGAAGGGATTTAATAAGTATAAACGGGCTGAAAATGGGTCGAGGCCCATTAAGGTGCAATTAGGCCTAATAAAGTAAAACGGACCCAATACTTTAGATTGATCAGTGAATGTGACATACTGATAAAGATAAGTGAATTGACCCAAATATGTGGTTATATGCAGTTTTGTAGACTTGTGTGACGCGCAATTGGACTGAGAGATCGAGTATTATCGAGACGGGATAAGTTTGCGCGTGATTCGAGGTAAGAGAATTTTGTAGGTGTACAGAGATTTCTATACGCATTTTTGAGGGGATTTACAGGGCCTAGAATTTCTTAAAGTATCTAGAAACGAAATAATAATTTTTGCGAAAATCGGGGCATGGGTGAAAATGAAAAAAGACGATATTGCCCTGGGAGTAAAATTTACAAAAAGGGTAGTAAGGCAAATAAATTGCATGATTATCATGTTTTGATGTTTTATATGAATATATTGCTTTGGTTTAAGCAAATTTACACATAGGTTGGCTATCGATTTCATGAATTATACGAAAGGGTACAGATTTGTACCGTTACGATTTTAAAAGATGTTTTATCAAGATTGAGCCACATATCATATTTACACGAGTAAAAAGAGTGTTTGAGTCTTACTTGCACTAAATTTTACTGATTTATTACTCATAAAAAGCCGTACTGAAGCATTGTTCGTACGAGAAATTTATGTATGTATAAAAATCGTGCTTGAACTTCGCTCGCACGAGATTTTAGATATCATGATATGCATAGCGTCGTGCTGGAGCTTCGCTCGCACTAGACGTGAGTTGACATTGTAAACCCCACAAATTTTCTACGTTAATTTAATTATAAAAAAAATGGAAAAACAATATTAATATATATATACATGTATAGGAGTGTATATATATATATATATATATGTATATTTATATATTTAGGTACATGTACAAATTGGTGTATATAATGAATTAGGTATGCTAGTATTTGTACAAAAAAAATATGTATGCATATGTGATAAGGAAAAATGGAAAACAATGATAATATATATATATTTATTTATTTATTTAGGTGCATATACATGTGGGGGGTATGAAAGGTGAATGTGTGCAAGTATATGTATATACAAAGAATGTATATATATGAGATAGGAAAACATGAAAACAATAAAAGTATATATATATATATATACATATAGGAGTGTATATGTATAAATATATATTTATGCGTGTATACATGTGGATGTATATAATAAAGGTATATGTTAATACTTGTAGGAGCAAATATATAAATAGTGAAGAAATATATAAACGTGCGTGTCGGCCTAAGGATATACAATAATACGTACACACGCAGTAGCAACGATAAATTACAATTTTAACGCAATTCACATGAATAGGGTGCTAAGTCTACAATTTCGGTGTAGGTGATTGTAGAAGAGATTAAAGGAGGTACTAGGAGACTTCACCGTTCGAATTCGAGATACTCGATAAATCGAGGTAAGGGGTAGTACTTAACTTAGTTCTGATATTGCATTCTTGTTTCACTGAGAAATGATTTTATGAAAGAGCATATGATTTGAAATGATTTATCAATGCTTCTATACTTGCGAAACTGTTTACAAAACATGATTTCGTTTTACAAAATGTTCGCTAGAACATCTATTTTTATGAAATAAACTTTCGAATTATGAAAATGCATGGAAGTTTTATGATGGCTTGAAAACTCATATTTACGCTTTGAAATGGAACTTTTGACGTTTTCAAAAGTATTTATGAAAAGAGAAAAGATGTTTTGAGACTATAGGCTTCATGCATGGTTACTTCTTGTGGTGTTTCGGCTCCACCACTTGAGTGCCGGTACGTAGGCCCCTTTAGTACTTGACTCGACCTGTGTGGAAGATGCCGTGCTACTGGTAGTTTATGATGATATTTCGGTAGTATCTCGTGCCCGAGCAGCACGCAATTATGTTTCCTACACGGAGAGTGCCACTGGTGCCCGTGTCCTAGCTGAGTGCTAGTGAATGTAAGTAAGATAGATACTAACCATACTTTACGAAAGGACTGTACGACCCTGATCCAGTCTACAGCTCACTTACCATGGCCATAGGTATGATGACTCTCTACGGAGAATGACACGTATCGCATGACTTAGTTATAGCCTAGTCTCCTCGATTTTAATTATAAAATCGACTATGATGAGAGTTTATGAAATGATTATGAAATATGCATGAGATGTTTATGAAATGATTATGAAATATGCATGATATGTTTACGAAATGATTTATGAAATGTTCATGTAAATGGTTAAGCATGTTAATGGTTTTATTGACACGCATGCTTTATGACGTTTATGCATGAAATGAAAATTTCTGTATTTCATTAAGTTCCGTTCCATGAACAATTTCAAATACTTTTATATGTCAGAACTGTTTTAATAGTACTATCTTACTGGGCTTTTCCCCAAAAGCTCACCTCTCTACCTTCAGATCATTTGCAGTGAATCTATAGACGCTACATGCCGCGTACACGACGTAAGCTGGTGGGAAGAGCTACCCTAAGCTACTTTTATACACGCGAAATGTATATATTTACATTCCTGTACCAGATATAATTGTACGCACAAACATATATTGGAATTATCAGTTGGGATGTAATTTTGTAAGGAACGATGTAAACATTACTATTTTGGGATAATGTTTTGAGATAATATTTTGAGATGACTATTATTAAATTGAAATGGATGTATTGAGTGGTAAAGATGAATTTGGGAAGTATGCTTGGTAGTTGTGGATATCTAGGATTGCCCAAAAATAACTGATTTTAAGGTGGGTAAGCTCGTATATAAGTCGTTGTGCTGCCGAAATTTCTATCGACCATATAAGTTAAAATATAGAAGTTAATTATAATTACGAGTAAAGTATTAGGAAAAGTGTTTTGACACTGTACAAGAATACAATCTAAGTGAATAAGGGATCAAGTGGGTAAATTAAATTCCAAAAAAAAAATTCCCCCGATTTTCAAGGGTCAAGGGTCGTTACAGACATGCATATAATCATGCGGAAGCTTCCTGTAGACTGTGTGTTGCAGAGAGTTGATATGCTCGCACGTATACTTTGAGACATGGGTTGGTTATCGACATAGTATTGGGGTGGATAAGACTTATGGTAGGCACCCCCAAATTATGATATGGGTCCACAGAGTACGTTGTACCGTGTATATCATACGGAGTACGCTGTACCTTAAGACCCGATTTTAATTAAAACACGAAATGAAAAATGCAAAAGGATTGAAATGGTATTCTCAAATACGTGAAGGGTAAAACGGTCAAAAGATCAAAATTCGGTATTTATCGGAACAAGAAAATTTAATTAAAAATATGGGATTGAAAAATCTTGATCAATAACGAAGAAATAATTAAATTTCGGGTTAAATTGATCAAGATATGAATTTATTGGAATAAACCAAAATTTTCGTCTCGGAAAACGATTTCGAAAATAATTGAAAAATATACCGAAAAGTCGAAATAAGATCGAGAAATTCATTTATTGATTAAATGAATTAAATATAAAATTTTTAGATATTTTAGAAAATAATAATATTTTAATCAAATAAAATAATAATAAAAATAATAATAAAAATAAATTAAAATAAATTAAAAAAATCGTGAAAAACGCGATTTGCGAAATAGAGGAAAACGAAAACGAAGACCGAGCCTTTGCCGACCACCGACGACGGCCCAGGAGAGCGGCCGACGAGGGGGAAGGTAGCCGACGCCGACCCCAGACAAATCCGGCCTAAAGGACCGGCGAAAGGTGACGATCGGCGAAAGAAAGCGAAAGAGAGAGAACCGAGAGAAAAGAAAAGGGATTCCCGGCGATCGGCGTCGATCTAGGCCTGGCCACCACCAGCCGAGCATTCCACAGGCCCCGACAGTGCGATTGGTGGCAACCTTTGCAGGCAGAACGACGACCAGTGCCGAAAACGGCTGCCAAACCGAAACGGTACCGACGGCGAGGAGAGAACAGGCCAGACCGGCCACTTTTCGACTACCTTGAACGAAACTGTCACGCCCGGAAACGCGAAAATTGGGCAAATTTAAAACCTTTTAACTTATTTAACTGAGTTGTGTTCCTGTCTATGTCAGTTTCTTAACTTTTATCATTTTATAAAGATTCGGCAGTATAACGACAGCATTTTGACTTAACCCAACCTGCAGAGTTTAAAACGCAATTTATAATTTTCAACCCACATTTGCAACACCATTTTCAATTCTATTCCAGGATCTCATGACATATATTTATTCTGCGTAATAAAAACTCTGTACATAAATATAATCCCTTACAACTATTACATCCCGACTGTAATATACATTAGTGTCTATGATGTACATCGTGTCTGGAACAAAAGTAAAGCTATACCTCGCCGCTATAAATGATTTGACGAAAGGTCGGACTGTCTCGTCCACGACCTCTAGCGCGTGAGTGCAGTAGAATCACTGTAGGAAATCTGGAAGATGGAAAGGAAGGGGGGTGAGCTTTTCAGGCTCAATAAGAGATACATTTAAAGTAACCTTAACACTTAAAACAAGTAAAACACGTGGTTTTACAAATCAGCATAAAACATGTACTGGGGTAGAGATACTTGAATTCATCAAAGTAGTAAAAACATGCTTAAATCATAAGTTTACACATTTTGCATCTTTTTGGTAAAACTCATATATAGTATGCATATCATGTAGTGTAAACAAGTGAAAAGCATCTCAAAACTCAATCATGCATATCATAACATGCTTATCAATTTGAAAGTGAAATCGTACTATCATATGCACATTTCATAAAACATAACTCATAAGCTACCTTTAAAATCACATCATAAAAAAAAACATGTGCTAAAAAGCAAATAACACATAAGGTAGCATGAAATGTGCAAAAACATATTTCGTTTCTCTTGGAGACATGACTTCATCATAACTGGTCCCGAAGGACATCATTAACATAACTGGTACTTATGGCCATAGTACAGGGAACTATAAGACTGGATCAGGGTCATACAGTGCCCTACTGGACTATGTGGTACGGGGCTATGGTGGGGTGACTCATTACGTGCCTGCAAAGGACTCGCAGTCTCTAAGCAGTCTCAACGCACGAACTTTAAATGGTTACATGGTACCACAAGTCATCTCATCTCGTCAGAGTCCTGCCCGTTCCCTGACCGTCGACTAGGAAGATCCTTGATCGTCTTTGTACCCTTTTCTCAACGTACAAGATCGACCCCAGATCACTCTGACCTCATAACATCAATAATTCGTGTCATAGTCTCAAAACATTAAGCACGTTTTTCATAAACACATATATCTCGAGTATATATGTACCCCATATAATGAAAACATAGTTTCATAAAACATTCCCGGGACTTTAACCCGTAAACTCATGGAAAACATACTATGTTTTTATTTCATAAGTGAAAATCACTTTTATAGACATAAACATATATACTAAAATGTATCTCATGTGATAAAAGTCATTTTGAAAAGCTTGGATAAGTTTATTCCGGTTTTGAGTGAATAGTACTCTTTTCAACTTCCGAGAAAGCTCTTTTTCATGGAAACTCAACTAATTATTCTCATAAACATTTGGTAGGGTTGAGGAGTACTAATGCTACTCTAAATTATATCCCTTACCTCTTAACGTTGAAGGTAGTGCACGTTCCTCGATTTTTGAGCTCACCTCGAAATGCGTGCCGATAACCCGAGCTGTCACATGCCAAGTTATCTCATCACATATAGCTCAAATTCATGTTAATATATTCAATATGTGATTACATCTAAAATGTTGAGCAAAAGTTGACTTTTTGCTACTATGCTCGTTTTGCTCGGTTTTATCGGTTTAAGCCTCGGTTTTAAACTTTCTTAACATATTCGACACCTTTAAATTTATTTTCAATACCTCTACATCATGTCTTACATTCCAGCAACTCATTCCACTTCAAACAAGACCTTAAACTATCGATTTTTGCATTATTTCGATAATTCACCTAGTTAAACACTAAACCGAACCTTTGCAGTATAATTTCTACTGTAAATTCATTTTAATTACATCTAACTTCATTATTCCAGCAACTAAATCTTGCTGGCAGCAACTGAATTCAATCATCTAAATTAATTCATCACTTTCCTTCAACAAAATTCCATTAAAAATCACAAATTAACAACCTATCTCATCATCATCACCATACCTCAACTTCTTCACTCCTTTGACCAAGTTTGACTTCGGTTTTAGGTCTCCAAATTGCCACTCAGCTGTAACAAAACATGTATAGAGCTTAGAAGTGTTCAGAATCATCCAAGAACCTCATCAAATTCATCCAAAAATCAAATTTTTGCTTACCTCGGAACAGGGCAGTTTTCTATCCTGTTCGTATCTCTACCTTTTTAGGGGGTAAATGACTCGTTTAGGTCTGAATTTTTTATATGTGCTATATGGGAGGAAGAGGAAGATTTCATATGGAGGGAACGTTGCCTGAAAATGGCCGGAAGGTGGCCGGAAAATTCACGCCAGTCTGGAACAGGGGTAACGTCTGCGGCAGAATAGGTGAGGCATAACTCTCGGGTTTTGCAAGGGTTCGGGATGGTTCTTAGCTTTTTAGAAAGCTTATCCAGTTGAATTTCAATCTGAAAAATATCAGAGTCAAAGAAAATCGGGAAGGTCATCAAATGAGATTGTTTTCATTGGCTGACAGTTTACTAAGTGCAGGGGAAATGACTATTCTGTTTTGTAAAATTTACCAAAATTAATCCTGATCAGATTTCCTCAAAATTCCACTTCTCACTTGTTATAATATGTCTATAGTATGTCCCATAAAAATTTTGGGGTCACTTGTTTAAGAAATATTTCACGAACGAGCTCATTTTGCGCGATTTGGCCAATACCGAGCAAAATGAAAATAAGCTTTCGGTTAGCTTTAAAAATTTATTTGAACCCCTAAATCTCCATATTTCTTCATGATTTTTATTTACCATGTCAATTTCACCTTATAATAATTTTCTATGGTCTCGGAATAATTTTCACGAATTTTTAAAATTTTATTCGAATTTATTTCCCTTATTAGGTCCGTTTTCTCGATTTAATTTAAAACCCGAGTTTAACTAACTTTTGCATTTCCAATCACTTAGTTTTCTCTTCTACACATCATTCAATGCATGAACATGACATTTTTAAGAAATTCTCGGGTCTAGGACCTTACCTCGATTTGCGTGCCATTAGGTCCCACGCTACAACCGAGTGCTTTAATCATCTACGGACCTGTAAAACGTTACATTGAGCTATAATTTACTTCTCGTAAGCATCATAATATGGAAAAATATCGGGTTTCACAGAAACCGAGACCAGATCCGTGCATCGGACGGCCCAGCGGAGCTGCTGGTGGTGAAAATCGGCGGAGAACCGATCGACAAGGCACCGAACCGACTGAACCGGCGGTTTGAACCGGGTTGAATCGGATCGAACCGGTTCAGCCAAAAAGAAAAGAAAAGAAAAAGAAGAAAAAAGGGGAAAAAAGAGAAAAAAATGGAGAAAATTTCAGTGATGTAATCGAGCTACAGGTAATTCGGTAAGCGGTAGAATTGACTGATTTAAATTTTGAAATATTTAATTTGATTAATATCCGACTGAAAATTTACCCGAAAAAATATTTAAATATGTAGCTCAGCAATTGGCATCAACCGAGAGCTCGAGACAACTTCAATTTGCGTACTATCATGGAATCTCGGGTAAGTAACCCTTATTTACGACAATTTTGCATCGTTATACATGTTAGATAAATTACGAATTTAATTTCCGCATAAATGAATTAAATTCTGGAAATTAGGATAAATTGTTGTAAATAATTCATAAGCTGTCTGAGAGTTTAGAATGAGACTCAATAAATACGGATGGGCCCAATGAGCCCAATAGGCCTCGATAAAGTGTGGTAAACGGGCTTAAGGCCGATTAAGGCCCATTATGGTACAATCGGGCCCAATATGGGTAAACGGGCCCAATGATTTAAATTAAGCCCCAGAAAATATGAAATACAATTAATTGTATTGTATTTGACCTGATGTATATTTATACGCAGTTCCGAAGATTTGATTGAGAGCAAATCAGACTGCATGACGAGACATCAGTGGAAAGGTCAGACTGTACAAAAAAATGAGATAAGGGAATTGTGTGAGTAGCTAGAGGTAGCTACGCATATTTTAATAGCTTTGCTGTACGCTGAATATGTATGTATACCCTGATTATGTATAAAGGTCCTAAAAATGGTTTAAAGATTTAAGGACCCGAAATAAGTAAAAGTCTATTTTACCCCTATTGAGGGAAGTTCACCTAAGGATGGTGAAAGTATGACATGCATGATTTAAGAAAATTTTCGAATTAAGGAATTTTCGTGGTTTTTAAGCAAAGTAAATCAATAGATTGACCAGTAATTGCATAAATTTCACAATATAACACTACGTAGGTGTTATTTATATTTAAATGAAATTTTTTTGGAAAATAGGTCAACTATCAAGTTTATATGGAAACAGATAGTGCTGGCACATAGCTCGCACTACATCTAAGTTTGTGAATGTGCATAAAATGTGCTTGAGCGGTTGCTTGCATCGACTTATGTGACATCATATGCATGAAATGTGCTAGAGCAGGGTGCTCGCACTGATTTTTATTATTGTGAAATAAGAGGTGCTGGAGCCTAGCTCGCACTCTGTTTTGACATGTTTTAACATGTTTTGACTTGTTTTAACTTGATATGCATAAAAGGTGCTGGAGCAATTGCTCGCACTAGTTTTTATGATTTGATATGCATGAGAGATGCTGGAGTTTAGCTCGCATCCAGTTTTGATATTTAATTGCATAAAGCCGTACTGGAGCCTTGCTCGTACGTGATTTAATCGATTTAATTTTATAAAGCCGTGCTGGAGTGTAACTCGCACGAGATTTGATGTATTTATGCATAAAGTCATACTGGAGTTTTTCTCGTACAAGGTTTTCACTGAGTTTTTATACATATCCGTACTAGAACATTGCTTGTACGTGGATTTTACTTGAATTTATAATTATTTTAAGTCGTACTGGAGCGCTGCTCGTACGCAGATTTCATTGATTTCTATGAAACCGTGCTAGAGCTTCGCTCGCACGAGATTTTCTGATATCATGAATATGCATGGAGCCGTGCTAGAGTTTCGCTCGCACAGGGATTTATATGACATGCATATAGCCGTGTTGGAGCCTCCTGTAGACTGTGTGTAACAGTGAGATGATATGCTCACACGTGAATACTGAGACAGAGATGATATGGGTGGATAAAACCTATTGCAGGCACCCCTAACTGAGCTTGGGTTCACGGAATACGTTGTACCGTGTATGTCACGCGGAGTACGTTGTACCGTGGGGATTGTTGGAGTGGAGTGGCATTAGCCACGAGGCAGCAAGTCTTGCCCTCGCAATCCTGGTGTTATGCTGTTCTGGCTGGTAGGACGACCCACCTCCCGTTTCAGGTGTAATACCCCGCACACTAGGTACCGTGTTGCCAAGGATCACGAGGTTATGGCCATAGTCCTATGTTGTTACTGATAATTACCTACATGTCTCACATGATATAACTATTGGTCGATAGACCAGGGTAGACCCGAGGGAGGGGTCAGGTCCCCGATTTTATGATTTTTAATATGCTAATTTATGTTTTAAAGGATTTTATGATATGTGACCCTGAAAGAAGGGTGATTTTATAACCGAAGTTTATAATGAATTATTTTATGAGATGATTGACCCGGAAGAGTTAGTTTATACTGCAGTTTTAATGAAATGATTTGAATGCAGTAGCATGATTATGTTTTCCATGCTTTCATTTCAAATCCATGATTTGTCTTACATGACATGAAAGAATGCATGATCTTGATTTAATTCATACTTATTATGATTTAATGATGTCACATAAAATGCTATTGATACATGATTTCGATATGCACGAATAGTTTTATAAACTAAGTCATGATGAAATACATGATTTTGTGCTTGAGATTTTAATGAAAAGAAATGGATTTTAAGGGCATGGCATTATGAGCATGTAGATAGTGGAGTTATCTACTTACTTCCATAATTGTCTTACTGAGCGTGTGGTTTGCTCACCCCCTCTTATTTTCTCATCTTTTCAGAGCACTCAAAGTAGTTAGTAAGCGGCTGAAGACTTGCATTCCAGGTATCTGTTGCTTCCCATCGAGAGACAGGTATACACATTTGTATAGTTTTGTATCTGAACATGTAAATGCACAGTACTGTAAACAGATATGATGTCGGGGATGTAGAGTTATAATTACCATTGTGTATGTATTTAATTAAAGTTAAAGAATAGTAAACTCCGATATGTGAATGTGATTATGAAAATGGAATGGTAAATAGGTGAGAGGTGACTAACACTGAATTATAGCCCAACTGTTTGTAAGATGGTCACGATGAGAGAAAGGTAAGAATTAAATAATAATCGAAAAGCGAAAAATTTACTCTGATTTTTAGGTAATTTGGGTCGTGACAGTACCGTGCAGTCATGATGACTCGATGATGTTACTTGATATTCTGGCGGGTAGGATTTGACCCCACCTCCCTTTACAGTTGTGATGCCCCGCACACCAGGATCCGTGTAGCCTGGGATCACAGGGACATAATATGGCCATAGTCCTCGATTTTTCATACAGTAACCTACATGCCTCACATGATATCATACGGTCTGAATAGACCAGGACAGACCCGAAGGAGGGGTAATGTCCCGTTTTATGTTTTTAAATGAGATGCGATTTAATGAATCAAGGTATTCCCGAGAGATGGGTTTAGCCTTGATGTGGTTGTTTTATGATGAAACAAATAAGTTTTAACATGATGAGCATGAGATGTCATACATCATGATTTTTTCATGTTTGTTTTATATCTCGATTTCATGATTTCTCGTATATGATATATATATACATGTGACATCATTTTAGTCTTACCTCATGCTCCAAATGTAAACGATTTTATATCATGACATTATCAGTACGGAGATAGTATAGTTATCTATTTTCTTACATTATTGCCTTACTGAGCTAGTTATGCTCACCCTTTCATTTTTCACCCTCCACAGAGCATCTACAGTAATTGAGAGCGGGTAGAGACTGCATTCCTGGTTGTCCGCTGCTTCCATCGCAAATCAGGTATGCACATCGTACAGTTTTGTATCTAAACAAATAATAGCACAGTTTTGTAACGAATATAATTATGGAGGATGTAAATATATGAAAACATATATATATATATATATATATATATATATATATATATATACAGTTTTATAATATAAGTACTTATTATTACACTGTCTGAAATTCTAACATGATTACCATGGTAAGAAGGATATGATCAAATGGAATAAGAGTTGGGATTATTACTGACTCATACCCCAACTCATTCAAAATGGAAATTGTCACGAGGAGGTGAGAAGTATAGAAAAAGCGAAAAATTTGTAGTGATTTTGTTAGAACGAGTCGTGACAGTAAACTTGATTCAATCATCTATCTATTGCATTAAATTGTTATTGCAAGTCCTCTTTCAATATATAAGATTACATACTTTTACTTGACTAACAAGTAAAACAGAGGGTGAAAATTGACCTTTCCAAGTATGATTTGAACCAATTCTTGATTAATTATTAAAGCAAAAAATCAAGGTATATAAAATGATTCACTCTTATGTGCATTGTGCATCAACCAACAGAGCTTTGGGTATGCCTGGACATGGATCATCTCCAAATTTTTGGTTCCAAACAGGAATGGAACAAATCCTCTTCCCTAGACAAGCCTGTCAAGTTACAATGCAAGAAAAACTAGGGTCAGTTTTTATATATGTAAAGTGAAAGTGAAAATCAACAGATTAATGTAAAGAGTTTGAAGTGCCAATCAATCTAACCTCCTCAACAATAGCTAAAGAATTAGATGAGTGACAGCTTCCAATGGCATAACTTCCACAATCACCAGAAGGGGTACCATAGCTTGAAAATAAGATGCTGGAAATGTTCCTTCCTGGAGGACATCGAAGCTGAACTTTCGGCCTCCTTCCATGGTGCTTCTTGTTGTAATTCTGTTCTGTTTTATTTTGTCCTCGCCATGAAATAACTGGCGGGAGATGTGAATCAGAAACATGACCACATACATTTCTGATGGATATGGTGTCTATGGAAATACCAAGAGGGTATCCATTTTCTTCTTCTAGGATGACGAGTAGATTATCCATCGGTTTGAGGAAGGATCGAGGCACATTGTACCTAAAGGAAAGGAAATTCAAAATTAAACATCAGTTAAACAAATGGAATATATTATTCATGAAATGAGAATGAATGTCTAATTACTTCACCATGTTTGTGAAGGTCTTCCTTTCGGGGTAAGAAATGAGACCCAATATCTACCAATGCTCTGGCCGTTTACCCAGGCTTCCCCCTTTCCCATCGATTCAAGGTTTAATGCCACAGCGTCCTTTCCAGCTGGAGCGTCAAATAGAGTCTGCAAACAGCATTCAGTAGAAATTAATGATGATTATCTGTAGTTTATTGTGTTGAATCAATTACTAGGATAAACAGCTTCCATACCTTGTACCATGTTAGAGGTTGATGAGTTGAGCTTCCATAGGCATTCCATTGTATTTTTCTTGATCCAAAATCTGTATGCACTTGTAATTTCTCACCCAACAGCCCAACCTACGGGAAAATTTTCAATTACATCAGTATAACATTTCATTCATCAATCAGTTTTCGATCAGTTTTTCGACTCAAATATAGGTCATTAGTGCCTTAACTTCTTGAAAGTTGCTTTTACATCAGTTTAAATTGTGTAAAATTATATACATTTATCTGGTTCTTTCCTTGGTGAAAATATTCAGATATCTCATTTAATAAATTGAACATCAGCCGTTGAAACCAAAATCTAGGAATTAAAGACAATAACCTGATATCCCCATGAATAGCTGGTAAAATCTTTAATTTCATGTTTACCCTTAACCATAACACGTCTTATTCCAGCCACCCTTCTCTCAAGGTATGCTCCTGAATCCTATATAGACAAACAAAGCTAAATCCACTAGGATCAAAGTGACAAGATTACACTTATATTATATTAAAATAAAATATACTTAACCACTAATTAGGGAACAGTAATTGACAATTACCGGTAATCCAACCATTCCACTGAGCAAGGAGACATGGTTTGTTCCATTATTGAAAGTAACTTTACTCTCTAGGCCGGTAGTTTTAGTCTTAAAACTTCCATGGGAAGAACCTAAAGAAGAAGATACAATGAAAGAAACCAATTTGTCATCAGCACATTGCAGGATCAAAGATGAAATTCGAGATTTATTTCAATTGTCCTGAAAGAAAAGCTTTAGGAGATAATAAGACTCACCTACAAATTCTCCATTTACAAAGGCATGTAGTACATGTGCAGAAGAGGTTACATTAAGCACATATTCAGCATCAGAAAAATCATTTTGAAACCTAAAATATTTGAACATTAACAATAAGTATTTTAGTATAGGGAGGCAGGTTATTCCTTAAAGATAATTTACCATCAGGTTGCTTGTTGAGGTTGCTTGTTGGAGTAAACTCTTTTTGAATCTTACCTGAAAGTGTACCAAAGATAATCAGAAGTATCTTTTGTTGTGTTCATGTGCTCCAACAACATGTTTGCTTTTAAAGAGGTATCTTCAAAAGTAGGGATAGCTTCCTTAAATTCTTCCCATTTTTCAATTGAATCTAGCTTCCGGCTTGTTTCCACTGCTCTGGTGCTGTATTGAGTGCTTACCTGTTGAATAAAAGCAGAATAATTAGAATCTCTATCTGTAAATTTCTAGTTTATTCTCTCTTAAGTAATTTATTTATAGCTATATCCCCCCCACCCCACCCAAAAAAAAAAAACCCCAAAACCCGCCTATATAAAAAGAAAATATTCATATATTGTTAATCTTTTAAACACTGAAAAATCAAGCAGTTTGGATTTTAATCATACCTTAGCACTGTTAAAGGCCTCAGTCCTGCAGTCTGGCAAGATGCTTATTGACTTTGGAGGCAATTCGTACAATGAATATAGAAAAGGTACTACAACATTCTTCCTAGTGTCATTATTTACCAGAAAAGCAGCACAATCAACTGAATTTCTTCTGTAAACAAAGGCCTGTTACAGAAAGATGTCCTTTTTTAGTTACATTCAAAAAGAATTAATTGGAATTAGGAGGGTAAATTCTCAGTTCCACCAGTATTCATACTTGTTGTGATTTACCCAAAGCCATGGTAGTATATACTCCAGAACTTAGAGGGTTTAGGCATAACTTGATTGCAGCATGTAACTCTTTAAGGTGACCCCATTTTGGCTGCCTAAACAAACCTGAAAGACAACTCGGCAAGTTAACTATTCACTAGTAGAGATTTGCATAAGATAGAAAGTGATTTGTACTCACCATACTCATCAAGAGGAGCTTGATCATAATAACTTGTTAGTATATATTCAGCAGCAGTTCTTCCGAAATTAGTTCCTCCATGGTACTACAAGTTTTTGGAGCTACACGATTAGCTGAATTCATATTTCATTTTCATATGACTATTAACCTTAAATCATATGTGCATTACAACATACTTGCTCTTATGGTATTTGTAACAGAATCTATTATAATTGAAGACTTCTAGAGGATTGCCATACCATATAATAATTCACATAGCTGCCTTTCTTTGCAATGAACAGTGCAACATGGAATGCTATGTCTTCAGCTGATCTGATGTCTGGCTCATCTCCATATACTTGATAACTTCAAAAACCATGGGCAACATTTAGTGGTAGCAGCTTTTTGCTAAAAATCTCATCAATCAAAAAGCTTAACTAGCATATGCTAGCATGTATATTTTCCAATTCAAGCAAATGGAAAATGTATAAATGTAAATTCAGGTCGGTTTCAAGACAGGACACAATCGGATTTCAGGAATTCTCAATCTTTTCTCCTTTATGCAATATTTAGTTAGCTTTACCATAGCTTAATAGTACACGAAAATGAAAAATGCAAGAGAAAAAAAATCAGGAATATACAAAGCATCTGACAAAAACATACAAGCTTGTCCAGTTCTCTGTCCATATTGCAGGCTTATTTGGCGAGTTGGGTCCAGGAAATGTTTCTCCACATCGCCTCCCATTGCATGCATTAATCTATCAATTAGCCAATTTTCGACAAAAATGAAAGGCACAAGGGAAAAGAATAAATAAGAAGGGTTTTATCAAGCAAATTCAACTGAAATATAGAGTTCAAATTATTTTTAAAGTTCTTCACCAATGATTAGTGTGGGGATCATTGTAGAACTGTAAGGGATATATATAATTTTTGACAAGTCATTTAGAAGAATCTGAAACTATTTTGCATTGCTAAGAGCAAAATCTGCTAACTAATTATGAAACCTGAAAACATATACTTTGAATGCCCAATTAGTTATAAAATCTGTCCAAAAGTAACTGGAGACGAACCACTGGGTCAGGAGCATTATTTTGCTTGCACATCACCCATGGCACACCAGTTTGAAGCCCCACCGCCATCTCTGTAGCCCAACGAAGATAAGGAGGCCCTTTTTCTCTAAATGCTGCTTCAACCATTTCATACTCATTTTCAATCTGCAATGCATTTAAACAACCTTTAGAATCATAAAAAATAGTACTTGAAAACAAAATGTTGGGTTTATGTTTTTGGACTCAAACCTGTGACAGAATAATTGGCCCTCCCTGGGAAGCATATAATTTTTCTGCTTTCATCATATTCACTATCTTTGTGACAAACGTCTTCATTTGATACTGCCATTATACCAGAAAGAGTAGTAGTGTCAGTGATAGCACTATCTTCAGAACCCCCAAGGCCTGAACTGAACAATTTCATTGCAAGTGAGAAAGTGAAGCACTCACCTTGAAGGGTTCGTTATCGGATCTATAAACTATGCCTGGAATATCATGTAACCAAAACGGCAGACCCCTGCAAAACCATTGTTTTAGGCCTTTGAAAATTAACTAGGACTGCATATTCAAGTATTGCAGAAAGTAATCTAATTACCCGTAAGACCATTCGCCTTGAATGAAGGGTCCGATCCTAATGCATGCGTATAGACCTTGTGCTTGAATTTCTTTAATGAATCTTACTATATCGCGTCTTCCACTAAAATCAAACTGCAAAACAATCATAACAGCAGCTTTAATATCCATATATTTTTCCTTTTTTTTTCAACATTAATGGTATAGGGAAAAGAACATTATAATTATCAAGGCAACCTGTCCGGGTTGGGGCTCGTGCAGGTTCCAAAACACCAGGGTTTCGATGACATCTAGTCCTCCAGCTTTGGCCTTGGCTATCAAGGGTGGCCACATCTGCAAATTAGCATTACATATTATTTTTCATAAAGAAAATGTAAGCAGTAGAAATATTTTCTTCAAGCATCGGTACTGATTACAAGGGGAAAAATAAAGTTATTTGTTCACTACTCAATTTCAAACAAATGAGCTTAAGTTATTATCCATTAAATCGAGTTCGAGTTTAGCTAACTCAAATGACAATAAATTCAAATTCAAATGTTTGAATATTTTAAATTTAAATTCAAGTTGAATTTTCAATATTATATTTGAGTACTGTAGCTTTGTAACTATGAAGAATATGATTTATAACCAGTAGAAAATTATTTTACATAATTTATTTTTTTGTCAAAATGTTATTATCATTGAAAATGTCAAAAAGAAAAGAAAAGAAAACAGGGGATGGTGAGTCCATTCTTTTACACGTTGTCGTTTAAACATTTTTTAGTGAGGAAAGAGCCAAAATGGCAAACAAATGACACTACCAAATGTATTTGACGCAATCAAAGTGGAGAACAAGTGGCAATTTTTGTTTCGAAAACAGACAGTCTAACCAAGTCATCGTCAAATCGATTTGGTGAAGTGAAGATCAACCATCCCAAAGAAAGGTTTGGCCAGAACCATTAACTTATTGCGTTGTTTTCTTCCTTCTAGTAATTTGACTATTTCACCAAACTAACTAAGTTTTTTCCAGGATTGAACATATGTTTCAAGCAAACAAAACGGGTGCAAGAAAGAGAAGGAAAGATTAAAGATAGAAGATTAATATATGTGTATGTACCTCAGGAGTGCTACGAGGGTAGTGAATTGAACCAGAAAAGAGAATCTTGTGTTGGCCGCCGATGATCAATGATCTTCCATCGTACGTGACATTGTCAGTGCCACCGCTACCAACAGCTGCTGCCAAAAGCAGCCCAAGAAGAAACAAGAACCGCTCCATATCTCTCAACCCTTTTCGTTTCTTCCTTTAATTGTCTTTTTCCTGTGCTATAAATGAGTTTGTTTAACCTGAGAAATACCCTGTCCACCGCCAACTCAAATCTCTGAAAATTTTCTTACTGGGTGATCTTGGGGGATCCAGTTATGGAACAGAAAAGGAAAGCCAAGCCAACTATCTGATTCAGTTTCCGAATAATCCAATCACTAAACAGGATATTCATGCCATTACATTTGCCATATTAAGCGTAATTGAAGTCTTGAGTTGATTTTGCATGGGAAGTTCGCCAAATTTTTAAAGCTTCTTTGTTCTTTCTTTCTTCCTTTCCTCCTAGTTTCCACTCAGTTTCTTTCAATCTCTACTTTAATTTTTCAATTGGGTTGAAGCCAATCATGGGTCCATTCGATTCACCAAAACTTTTTAACTTGTACCAAAAAAGGAAATTAACTTTTTAACTTCGGAAAGAAATCATGTATTAATGTATTGCCAAATATATGGTCATTAGGCTTATATGGACTTTTGACTTCTCGCAAAGTTTATAATTACCAAATATATAAAAAGATTTTTATTATTCAAATAAAATTACTTTATTTTTTGCTAAATTTTCTTCCTCTTACCCAAAAAAATAAAATATTGCTACTTTAAATATCAGAATTATACTTTGAGGAGTATGTTTTTAACGTGGGTTAGGGTGAAATGATTTTTTATTTTATATATAACGTGGGAGACTTGAGCAAGGCAATAATGAGAAGGCAATAAGGAGGAGGAGTAATATTAATGCGGAAGACTTAAGCGAGGCACTAAGCTGGATGATTATTAATTTTAATTTTCTATGCTTAATTATTGGCCGTTGAATTTTGAGAATTTGGTTACGTCACATTTTTAGCTACAATCAATAAAGAAAATTTTTAACAATTTGCTTAATTAGATTTTAGCGGAAAGGGAAAAAAATAAAAAATAAAATCAATATAAGTAACAATGAATTTTTTCTTTGATCTACTCATTAAATGTAGCCAATTTATTGAAATTGTGTTTTTTTTTAATTTTAATTTGATTATATCTAAATTTTACAACCAAAAAAAAAAACTTTACTAGAATTTTTTTTTTTTGTCTGTTGACATAAGTTGACAAATGCTTCCAAAATATAGTCTTACCTATATGAATTTTTTTTTTTAAATGTGTGATGTCTTCATATCATATTGAGTATGGGATAAATCTCTACTCGTGCTTTGTGATCGGTGCTGGTCAAAGAGAATTTGACTTTATAAAAATTCGAAAACGATATATTTCGCTATAGATCGTATTCACTCAAAAATTCAACAAAACCTTATATCACTGAGTCAACTCCTTGAATTAGCTATATAGATAATTACAAGATCAATATATGTGATAGTGGTCCTATCATCAAAGTTCACGTGTACAAGGATCGACCAACCAGAGACCGCCACGTGTCAGATGCAATATAAGCCACGTGGCAGTTAGGAGGGGCAATAAAGACCGTTGGCGGCAGAGTTCCCAGGTGATAGAGTTCTCATGCGACAGAGTCTCTAAAGCGATAGAGACTCTGTCGTAGAGTCTCTATGCGACACAGTAGGTCGCGATAGACCTCTAACGCATTTAGCGCGACAGAGCTCTATCGCAGGCACTACGACAGAGCTCTACCGCAGAGACGCCGCAGAGGTTCACGAAAACTCTGCCGCCTGTCGAACTCACCCGCAAGTCATCCAGCTTCAAGTCGCGACAAAGTATCTAATGACTCTGTCGCAGCCCAGACACCCGCCTGGGCCTCAGACCCGAAACACCCTAAAACCCGGATTGAACGTGATACCCGATCCGACCCGGGAGAAACCTATAAATACACCAGGTAAGTACTCAGAAGAGAGGACTGGAAAATGAAATCTCTTTGATTCTGCTTAAACGAATTCCCTCTCTCCTATTTACAGAAACTCAGCTTTCTAACTTAATCATCGGAGTGCGCATGCAGGGACAGATCCCTGCGTCTCTCTGATATTCGTTGTTTTTGCAGGAGATTCGAGGCACACGTGGAAGAAATTGCATCAACGTCATCTCTTTGTCATTTACTGAAACGTCAATACGTGGAAGGAATCACCCCGTTGTCGTTTAGGGCAACATCAATTGGTGCCGCATGTGGGAATCAGAACAAAAAGTCAGATTCCCTATTAAAATGGTGAGAACACGTTCTACAGCAGGAGAGACAGGGGAGCAGAATTCTGTAAGTCCCCCTATCAGATCAGAGCAAGGACGGAGGCAGAAGGAAAAGGAGGTGAGAGGGGCCTCAGTTTCTCTAGAGGAATTCGAGACTCTGAAACGTTAGAATGAGGAAACGACGACAGCGTTGGAGGCTATGGTGAACTTTTTCAGAGACGCTCTTCCACAGTTTAGCTTACTCCCTGAAGTGCAGCAGATGGTGGGGGAAAACATCCTAAGGCAGACCTACGAGAGAGATGAACCCTCTACCATGGTAAATGCTGGACAAGGGGAAGGAGTGCAAAATACTGCCACTGGACTGATTTCGAATTCTACCGCATTTCAAAGGAATCACCCTGTGGCAGGGTTACGGGAAGTGAATACTACCGCAGACCCGAGGCGGCAAAGCTCACCCGCGGATCGCAGGCGGCAGAGCTCACCCGCAGCAGATGGGCGGCAGAATTCGCCCGCGGACCGCAGACTTCAGAGCTCTCCTGCGGCAGATAGGCGGCAGAGCTCACCTGCGGATCGCAGACGACAGAGCTCTCCCGCAGCAGATAGGCGGCAGAGCTCACCTGCGGATCGCAGACGGCAGAGCTCTCCCGCAGCAGATAGGCGACAGAGTTCGCCCGCGGACCGCAGACTTCAGAGCTCACCCGCAGCAGATAGGCGACAGAGTTCACCCGCGGATCGTAGGCGGCAGAGTTATCCCGTATGACGCAGTACTTCTCCAGTGGAGTGGGAGTATGAGCTAGAAGATCATACGTCCAGGGAGCGACGAAGACAGAAGAGTTCTGACCCCCGAGATTGTTTAGAAGGTACAAGGTCAAATCTCAGAATGGGAGGTGCTGGAAGGGGTGCTTATCAGTCGGACTCTTCTAGACCCGAAGGGAGGGGAGCATACTCGATTTAAGGGTCAAAAAATGTGGAGAAAGTTGTCCAAAGGATTTTGGAAAAGAGGAAACTGGTGTCTCCGGATGATAGTCAAAAAAGGAGGATTCCGTTCAGTCTGGAGATCATGAACAAACCTTTGCCGAAGAAGTTCAAGATGCCTTCTATGGCCACTTACACAGGCAAAGCAGACCCCTACGACCACATACAGAGTTATGAGTCCCTCATGTTGCTGCATGGATGGGAGAACGAAATTATGTGCAGGGCTTTTTCGCTCACATTGTCCGGGTACGCTCTGAAGTGGTTCAATGGGTTGAGCGAAGGTTCCATCTCATCCTTCGACCAATTGCGAAATGAATTTTTGTAAGTCTTTATGATTAATAGCCAGAGAAAGAAGGACGCTACTTACCTACTCACTCTGAAACAAGGGAATAAAGAATCCTTGAAGAGCTACGTAGATCGTTTCCGAGATTCAACCTTGGAGGTTGAAGATCTACCGGTAGGAGTAGTCATGGCTGCAATGTTGCAGAGGGGAGCATACTCGGTTCAAGGGTCAAAAAATGTGAAGAAAGTTGTCCAAAGGATTTTGGAAAAGAGGAAACTGGTGTCTCCGGATGATAGTCAAAAAAGGAGGATTCCGTTCAGTCCGGAGATCATGAACAAACCTTTGTCGAAGAAGTTGAAGATGCCTTCTATGACCACTTACACAGGCAAAGCAGACCCCTACGACCACATACAGAGTTATGAGTCCCTCATGTTGCTGCATGGATGGGAGAACAAAATTATGTGCAGGGCTTTTTCGCTCACATTGTCCGGGCACGCTCTGAAGTGGTTCAATGGGTTGAGCGAAGGTTCCATCTCATCCTTCGACCAATTGCGAAATGAATTTTTGCAAGTCTTCATGATTAATAGCCAGAGAAAGAAGGACGCTACTTACCTACTCACTCTGAAATAAGGGAATAAAGAATCCTTGAAGAGCTACGTAGATCGTTTCCGAGATGCAACCTTGGAGGTTGAAGATCTACCGGTAGGAGTAGCCATGGCTGCAATGTTGCAGGGGACGAGGTCTGAAAAGTTGCAAGAATCCCTCTCCCTCGACCAGCCGGCGACACTTTCCAACCTGTTTGCCAGAGCCAATAAGTATGTGGCTCAGGAAGAAGTAATGAAGATGTTACCTCCCCGGGAGACAAGGGAAGGAAAAAAGAGAGAGAGAGATGTACCCGAGAGAAGCTCTCCAAGACCCGTTAGAATGGACAAGACCCCTAGGCTCAGGTATGAAGGTTATACCAGATTGAATGAGCCTCGCACCGCGATACTAGCAGCTATCGAAGGGGCAGGATTGTTGGAATTCCCCAAGAAGAAGATTGGAGATGTAGGACGAAACTCTGATGCCTACTACGAATTCCATTGTACTCAGGTCACCCCACGGAGAGATGCAGAGACCTGATGGATCAGCTAGAAAGACTAGCTAGGGAGGGGAAAATC
Source organism: Firmiana major (assembly GCA_033439115.1). NCBI lineage: Eukaryota > Viridiplantae > Streptophyta > Magnoliopsida > Malvales > Malvaceae > Firmiana > Firmiana major. Next base: position 41,049,009 of record CM065909.1, read on the forward strand.
AACCGCTTCCTATGGAGAAGTGAAAGACCCCGTTATCCTCCACGCGATCGAAGGAATGACCGTCCGCGGAATGTGCCAAATAATGATAACGGAAGAAATAGGCCAAGGAATGAAGCATTTAGGCCTATGATCCCCCGAAGCAATCAGCCAAACAATGAACCTACCGCCTCGACAATAAATGTTATTGCAGGAGGGGAATCGATGGCGGGAAGCTCCTCTACTTCCCGTAAGAGCTACACAAGGCAAGCGTATTAGGTTAATGTTGTAATGGAGGAGAAAGCGGATGAAGAACCTATCATGTTCACTCCGGCTGACAAAGGTGACATTGTCATGCCCCATGATGACCCCATGGTAATATCCGCAGTAGTGGCAAAACATCCGGTGAGCAGAATCTTAGTTGATAACGAGAGTTCGGTGAACCTAATCTATTGGAATTGCTTCGAGAAAATGAGCATATCCGAAGATAGGTTAAGACCTGTTATGACCCCGCTGTACGGATTTATTGGGGAAAGGGTGAAGGTGGCCGGGTCCATAGAGTTGCCTGTGACCCTTGGAGAAAACCCGAAGGATATGACCCGATAGGTATTGTTCATGGTAGTGAGGTCAACCTCGGCTGCTTACAACATGATCCTGGGAAGACCCGTACTGAATGATATGAGGGCGGTGATATCCTCTTGTTACCTGTTAATGAAGTTCCCTACTCCCAACGGAGTGGGGCAAGTACGAGGAGATCAAAGGAGGGCCCGTACTTATTATATCGCTTCTACCGCTAGCAAGGGAGTGCAGAGAAAGGAGACTTTGTGCATAGATGACCCGCCCAAGCCTCAGCCTGTAGAGGAAATGGAAGCCATTGAGCTAATCAGGGGGGATGGAGAGAAGAAGGCATTCATCGGGACTCAGCTGAATGAACAAGTAAGGAGGGAGATAGTTGAATGCCTAAGGAAGAACTCGGATGTTTTCGCTTGGACCCCGACTGACATGCCCGGGATTAATCCCGAAGTGATTTGCCACGAGCTTAATATCTCACCCGGGCACAGACCCGTCAAGCAGAAGAAGAGGAATTTTACCCCGGAAAGACAAAAGATAATCACTGAAGAAGTGAATAAACTCTCAGAAGCCAGATTCATCAGAAAGGTCCACTACCCTGAGTGGCTAGCCAACGTAGTAATGGTGAAGAAATCTAGTGGGAAGTGGCGAATGTGTGTAGATTTCACGGATTTAAATAAAGCCTGCCCTAAAGATTCGTACCCCTTACCTCGGATAGATAGGCTGGTGGATGAAACGTCCGGATATGAACTCCTCAGTTTTTTAGATGCCTTCTCCGGATATAACCAAATTATGCTTCACCCAGAAGACGAAGAGAAGACTTCTTTTATAACCGACGACGGAACATACTGCTATCAGGTAATGTCGTTTGGTTTAAAGAATGCTGGAGCTACATATCAGCGAATGGTGAACAAAGTGTTCAAAGATCTTCTGGGAAATACCATGGAAGCCTATGCGGACGATATGATCATCAAGAGCTGAGTGGGAGAGTCTCACGCTCATCAGATGTCCAGGGTATTCGAGGTACTAAGGAGATTCAATATGAAGCTAAATCCCAAAAAGTGCTCATTCGGGGTGAGATCAGGGAAGTTCTTAGGCTTCATGATCACTGACAGGGGTATCGAGGCAAACCCTGAAAAGGTACAGGCGGTTATCGACATGAAACCCCCAACCACCGTGAGAGAGGTCCAAAGGTTGACCAGCAGAATAGCAGCTTTGAATCGCTTTTTGTCAAAATCCGCAGAAAGGAGCTTGCCATTCTTCAAAACTCTGCGGGGAGGAAAGAACTTCGAATGGACGGGAGATTGTCAAAAAGCTTTTGAAGACCTCAAAGAATATTTGAAGCAGTTACCTCTATTGACAAGACCTTTGGAAGGGGAACAATTATATATGTACTTGGGGGTCGGTGATTTCGCCATCAGCGCGGTATTACTGAAGAAGGATGAAATAGTGTACCGCCCCGTCTACTATATGAGCAAGGTACTGTTAGACCCGGAGACCAGTTATCCGCTGGCAGAAAAGCTAGCATTGGTCCTCGTGTAAGTTGCGCCCTTATTTTCAGGCACACCCCATCACTGTCTTGACGGATCAACCGTTGAGGCAAATCCTTTAGAAGCCTGAACACTCAGGAAGACTAATGAAATGGGCCGTGGAACTTGAAGGATATGATATCACGTTCCAACCTAGGCAGGCTATTAAGGGTCAAGCTCTGGCAGACTTTATAGTAGAATGCACAAGTCCGAGCGACCGCACTGGAATAGAAACTCAACCATGGTTGTTGTATGTCGACGGGGCATCAAGTGCAAACGGAAGCGGAGCAGGTGTAGTCTTGGTATCGCCAGAAGGGAAATCCCTGGAATACTCCTTACGGCTTGGGTTCCCCAGCTCGAACAACGTAGCGGAGTATGAGGTTTTGATAGCCGGGATGAGGCTGGCAGAAAAGCTACAGGTTCACCACTTGGTAGCACATAGTGACTCTCAATTGGTGGTAAACCAGTTTAACGGGCAATATGAGGTTCGAGAACCAATGCTGGCCCCTTACCTAAAGAAAGTCCAATCTCTAGCTCAGACTTTTAAAAGCTTCCAGCTAATACAAATTAATCGGTCTGAAAACACACACGCAGATTCATTGTCCAAGTTAGCCTCTTCCAACGAGACAGGAGGAAGGATAGTGAAAGTGGAGAAGCTCGAACGGCCTAGTATTGAAGAGGTCGAAGTGTGTGATATTGCAATGGGAGATGACTGGAGATCCTCATTCAAACAGTATCTTACTGAGGGTACACTTTCCCAAGATAAGGACGAGGCTCGCCGCTTAAGGATACAAGGGGCGAAGTTCACGCTAATCAACGGAGAACTGTACAAGAGGGGATATTTATCACCCTTGTTAAAGTGTCTGGGGTCGGAACAAGCAAATTATGTCCTAGCTGAAGTGCACGAAGGAATTTATGGTGAACACTTAGGAGCTAGAGCCCTTGCTGCTAAGATACTGCGATCGAGATTCTACTGGCCGACATTGGAAAAAGATGCAATGGACAAAGCCCGTCGGTGTGACAAATGCCAGAGGTTTGCACCAATAACGACGGCCCCAGTAACTCTTTCCCAGGGTACGATACAGTCAATTCCGTTCGCACAATGGGGGTTGGACATTCTAGGGCCTTTCCCATTAGCCACGGGCCAAAGAAAGTTCCTATTAGTTGCCACCGACTACTTTACAAAGTGGATTGAAGCGGAGCCTTTAGCTACAATCACAGAGAAGAAAGTAGAGGCAATGGTATGGAAAGACATTATCTGTCGGTTCGGAATCCCACGCATCTTAAATGCTGACCATGGAAAGCAATTTGATTGTAATGCCTTCTGTGAATTCTGCAAGCGCCTCAACATTCAGCTAAGGATTTCTTCTATGTCATATCCTCAAGCCAATGGACAAGCCGAAGTCAGCAATCGGACTATTCTTCATGGACTAAAGACCAGGTTAGACAAAGCTAAGGGGGCATGGGTGGACGAATTGGCTAGTGTTTTATGGGCATATCGTACCACTAGTCGGGTGTCGACCGGAGAAACGCCGTTCAACCACGTATACGGCGCTGAAGTATTGATCCCCGTGAAAATTGGAGCACTGTCACCCAGGATGGTGCCCTTAGTAGAAGAAGAAAATTCATAAGCACTAAGGGAAAGCCTAGATCTGCTTGATGAGCATAGAGAAACCGTGGCTATTCGGTTGGCATCCTATCATCAGAGGGTGGTCAACTACTATAATAGTCGGGTGAGAGATAGACCAATGTCCGAGGGAGATTTGGTGCTCAGAAAGTCGCATATCACGAACGCCTTGAGGGAAGATGGGAAATTCAGAGCCAATTGGGAAGGTCCATTCAGAATTAAACATAAGATTGGGCCCAATACCTGCATCCTAGAAACCCTGCAAGGGAAAAAAATAAAGAAAACATGGAATTCCAATCACTTAAAATCGTATTTGAACTAATCGTTATATTTTCTTTCTTGAACGTTATATTCTCACGTTATTATTTGTTTACACTGTCACAAGATACTATTATCCAATCATTATGCAGATTGTTCTTTTGTCATATATCTCCAACTTTTATATATCTAAATCTTGTGACAGGATACGGAAGAGCCGTAAGAGCCTGAGGCGCTATGCGTCACTGTGGCCAGGCGTATTATCAGAAGAGCCGTAAGAGCCTGAGGCGCTATGCGTCACTGTGGCCAGGCGTATAATCAGAAGAGCCGTAAGAGCTTGAAGCGCTATGCGTCATTGTGGCCAGGCGTATAATCAGACGAGCCGTAAGAGCCTGAGGCGCTATGCGTCACTGTGGCCAGGTGCATAATCAGAAGAGCCGTAAGAGCCTGAGGTGCTATGCGTCACTGTGGCCAGGCGTATAATCAGACGAGCCGTAAGAGCCTGAGGCGCTATGCGTCACTGTGGCCAGGCATGAAAGATCAGACGAGCCGTAAGAGCCTGAGGCGCTATGCGACATTGTGGCTAGGCGTATAATCAGACGAGCCGTAAGAGCCTGAGGCGCTATGCGTCACTATGGCCAGGCGTGAAAGATCAGACGAGCCGTAAGAGCCTGAGGCGCTATGCGTCACTGTGACCAGGCGTGAAAGATCAGACGAGCCGTAAGAGCCTGAGGCGCTATGCGTCACTGTGGCCAGGCGTGAAAGATCAGACGAGCCGTAAGAGCCTGAGGCGCTATGCGTCACTGTGGCCAAGCGTGAAAGATCAGACGAGCCGTAAGAGCCTGAGGCGCTATGCGTCACTGTGGCCAGGCGTGAAAGATCAGACGAGCCGTAAGAGCCTGAGGCCCTATGCGTCACTGTGGCCAGGCGTATAATCAGACGAGCCGTAAGAGCCTGAGGCGCTATGCGTCACTGTGGCCAGGCGTGAAAGATTAGACGAGCCGTAAGAGCCTGAGGCGCTATGTGTCACTGTGGCCAGGCGTATAATCAGACGAGCCGTAAGAGCCTGAGGCGCTATGCGTCACTGTGGCCAGGCGTACAATCAGATGAGCCGTAAGAGCCTGAGGCGCTATCCGTCACTGTGGCCAGGCAATGGAAACATAAAGGCCGTAAAAACTAAAGACGCATTCGCGTCATAGTAATCGGACCTCAGAAAACGGTATGTTTATATAAAAAAATTCTTTCCATCAAGAATTGGGGAGCATACACGAATGAACAAAACAAATATACAAGAAAAACAAACAAACAGACAAAGGATGGTAAATGATAATAGAAGAGCAATGCGATACGAAACATGAACAAAATTTGGATTCCATTTCATTCAAGAAAATTACAAGTACGTCATTACGAGTACATCCAACAAAAGCAAAAAATCAAAATCACAACAAACAACAAAATATTCAGAAAAGAAAAATAAAAACAACAGCTCAATCTGCGGGAGGAGGCTGGGAATCAACTGCCGACGGACCCTCGCTCCCTAAAGACTGCTGGCCATCCTCTAAGTCGAGAAGGGCATCAATGGGTTCGGGAGCATCGTCCAGGTTCACAGGCTCCCAAGGACCGGTGAGGTTTTCAAGATCATCCTGGGCAGTCCTCTTGAAAAGCTCATCCGCAGGTTCAGCCCCGGGTTCATACTTAGTCCAATCAGGGGCCTCGAACAGCATCGCCTCTTCTGTATATTGGAGCTCGGGGAATTCTTCGCCTTCCCTATGCTTCTCCAACCAGGATCGGGTAAGGTAAAATCCATATTTCACATATGGATTCGAAAAATCATCCTTTCGCCTCAAACAATCCCTAGAAAGGCGGTACTCCTTCACGGCTTCCGCCCTGATGCTATCAATCTCCATTTGAGTTAGAGAAGGAGTAGCCCGACTTTCTAGATCGGCGACATACTGCTCGAGCTCCTGATTACGATCGATCAAGGGCCCGTATTTGGACTGCATGCGATCCAGTTCGACTTGGGCCTCAAGAAGATCTTCATGAAATTTCGTAGACCGAGCCACCTCAACGGTAAGATCCCCCTTGACCTGGTCCAAATCTTGGCGTGCCTTCGAGAGCTGCTCTTCTAAGTTTCGCACCACGTTTGGGAGCCTGGATAAGTTGTTAACGATATTTGACAGCTCCATGACCTTATCCTTTAACTCTCGGATCTCCTTGTCAGCTCGCTCCCGATAGGCTCGGTGTTGAGCATTACTGGCCACGGTCCTCTGAGTAAGCTGAAAAGAAATACAAAAAGTCAAACTTAAAAGCACAGCAAAAAGAAGTTAAACGAAGAAGAATATGAAAATTACCCTTATCACTTCCATATCAGCCAAGTCTTCTCCCTCCGGATAATTCCTGAATATTCTAGCCTCGTCCCTCGAGAGAATAGTAGCCCAACTCAGTTGAGAAGCCACCCCGGGAGTGTCCAAGGTATCGTTGTCGTGAACTCCCGAGTAAATCGAAACTCGGCTCCCCTCATGATAAAACCGGGTAGGACCTCCCATCAATAGGGCCTATCCTCGGGAGAATTGGCCTAGTCCCCATTGACGACTCGATATACAAGCGCCTTCGGTTCTTTCGCTGGGACGGAATTATGTTGCATTCAGCACGTTCTTCGGAGCGAGACCGTCCAGATGAACCGGAAGCCCCCCGGGAAGAGGACGAAACTCTCCCTCTATCCCGAGAGGGATCCCTTTATTCCAGAGGAGGAGGAGGCATCATTTGCCTAGAAACGGGTGGAGTCCGAGCTCGAGGCAACTGAAATGGGACCGGTTCCTCGCTAAGAACATCATCGGCTAAACGAGGCCTCTTTCTTATGGGATCACTAGACGGATCGCCCTCGGAGACTTGAATCGCTAGAGATCGTCGAAAGTGGCTCATTTCTGCAAAAAAGAAATAGAACAAATAAGTGGTCAAAAATATCATCAAAACCAGCAAAACAATAAAAAGCGTAAAAAGTTACCATCAGGAGATTCAAAATGCTCCTGAAGGGACTCTATGTTTATCATATCGTCGTCGGGTATAACCATGAAGGTTGAACCGAATCCTCCCCAGTCATTTAAGTCAGCTAAAGGCTCACTGTCAGAACTGGATTCTACGTTTGTGCTTCCTATATCTTCTTGTGGCCTTAACGGTTCAGGGTTTGACTCAAAGGGACTCGGGGATGAAGGATTCGGAGAAGGAACAGAAGGGCCGACAATAGGGACGGAACCTACACCCCAGCAAGCTGATATCAAATTTTCATTTGATAACAGACTGTCAAGACTAATGGGACGATCAACTAGTAACTTATTGACGTCCAGGGATAACTGTTCTCTAAGTGTAGAAATTCGGGGGCCCTTGGGGATTTCACGCCTAGTCCCCCAACGAGTGGGGAAATCCAGGCCCCCAGGCGTCTCTACAATACGCCACTCCGATTTGAAACCGTGCAGCTTATTAGCGGGCTTTTCGAATAACCTGTTTTCAAATCCAGGCATATACACCCGCTGAAGTGAATAAGGGACTAAGCCGGGGCTGCCTCGAAACCTAAAAAATACATCAAGAAGGGGAAGAGACGGAGAAACGTCCCTTAGGCAGCAGTGCACGGTAAACCCTATTAATTGCATCCATGCGTGAGGATGCAGTTGTCCGGGGGCAATCCTATGCGTCCTAAGGAAAGAAGCCCCAAAATCGGATAACGAAAAACGGAGTCCTAATTCTAAGGCTGCCCTAAAAATAAATATCCCGTCGGACACACGACGTATGTCACTTTCCTGAGGGGTTGGAAGTCTATATAAGTATCCCTCAGGCAAAGGGAACCTAGACATAAGGTCTTGAATGTCGGCTGCCTTCAAAGTCAACTTGACTCCTAGATCTATGTGCTTCCCTACACCGTGGCCAGCCATTTCTTGAAAGTTCGGGAAAAATCAAGAACAAATGGCGACAGAGTTTTACCTAACGGAGAAACAGAAGAATGTCAAAAAGCACAGGGCGACAGAGTTTTGAACCTCGCGACAGACTTGCGGCACGGTGATATTCACGCGAGAGAGATACGACAAACTGGCGACAGAGATTCGGAAGAGTGGCGACAGAGGTGCGATAGAGTGTTGAGAGGATCTGCGGCAGAGTGGTATTTGCGAGAGAACTCAGTGGCCACTGTGAGAAAAGGGACCCTGTATATATAGAGGCGCGACTACGTCAACGCGCGGGCGGGAATCCCCACCGGCCCAGGAACAACGAATCAGGGATCCTCACAGGCCCAGGAACAGCGAATCAGGGATCCGCACAGGCCCAGGAACGGTGAATCAAGGATTCTCTTTAACAGGAAATATTCCTACCAAAGAGTGGGGAGCAATTGATAGTGGTCCTATCATCAAAGTCCACGTGTACAAGGATCGACCAACCAGAGACCGCGCATGTGCCAGATGCAATATAAGCCACGTGGCAGTTAGGAGGGGCAATAGAGACCGTTGGCGGCAGAGTCCCCAGGCGATAGAGTTCTCATGCGACAGAGTCTCTAAAGCGATAGAGACTCTGTCGTAGAGTCTCTATGCGACACAGTAGGTCGCGATAGACCTCTAACGCATTTAGCGCGACAGAGCTCTACCGCAGGCACTACGACAGAGCTCTACCGCAGAGACGCCGCGAGGTTCATGGAAACTCTGCCGCATGTCGAACTCACTCGCAAGTCATCCAGCTTCAAGTCGCGACAGAGTATCTAATGACTCTGTCGCAGCCCAGACACGCGCCTGGGCCTCAGACCTGAAACGCCCTCAAACCCGGATTGAACGTGATACCCGATCCGACCCGGGAGAAACCTATAAATACACCAAGTAAGTACTCAGAAGAGGAGATGGGAAAATGAAATCTCATTGATTCTGCTTAAACGAATTCCCTCTCTCCTATTTACAGAAACTCAGCTTTCTAACTTAATCATTGGAGTGCGCGTGCAGGGACAGATCCCTGCGTCTCTCTGATATTCGTTGTTTTTGTAGGAGATTCGAGGCACACGTGGAACAAATTGCATCAACGTCATCTCTTTGTCGTTTACTGAAACGTCAATACGTGGAAGGAATCACCCCGTTGTCGTTTAGGGCAACATCAATATGTTTTTTTTATAGTGTATGAAAAATGATATAACAACTTATTTGTGAATAAATCACTTAATAGAGTTTAGGTGTTAATGTGAACATTTGACTTGATGACAAAATCTGTGTCTTAACCTAAAACTAGATCGACATGATTTGGCCATCTTTTCACTTTCGCAAAGCAAGGGATTGGTTGGAGCTAAGCAATTAGCTATCGCCATTGGATGTCAATTTCGCTCCAATTCGATTTCTCATTTTTAATAGGAATGGTGTGATGATAACCGAGATTTTTCTCCCTCAAAATTAAATTAATTAAGGTTATAAAGATTAAGTGAGTTTATTGGAAAGAAAATTTTGAATTGTGGCGTATGATCAACATGATTTACTGAAGATTTATTTGAGAATTAATATTTAGGTATTAAGGAAATTTAAAAGTGAACGAGTACATACAGACATACATATATATACCATAAATATATGTATATCTATTGTATGTTTTTCTATTACCTAGATAAATCTATATTAAGGAAATAAATATACATAAAAATTGAAAATATATAATATATATTTTTTATTTACAAACTTTTATTTAAATAAATAAATATTTTTATAAATATATAAAAATATATAAATTTATATATGTTTAAAATATATATATATAAAGACATTTAATATATATATATATATAAATATTTAGTTATTTAGAGAAAATATAATATAAAAATAAAAAATATAGAAAACCACATGGAAGCCTGTAGATGGAAGAGTGTCTGTTGAAGCAGATGCGAGTCAAAGGAAAAGGGCTAAATGAATCGGTCGACGACATTAAAAAGAAAGAGGCTGTTGAGGCCGCTGAGGCCGTCGCCGGCTAGAAGGGTTGTTTGACATCAAGATGTGATAATAATGATGAGTTATGATTGTGGTTTAATATATATATATATATATATATATATATATATATATATATATATATATATGGATCGGTATGAAGTGATATGCTAATAAATTGTGAAAATGAATGTGTAAGGATAGACTTATGATTTCACGATAGGGTGTATGCAACGGAAATAAGTTCGAAAAGTCCAGTTGATATTTGGAATGATTATTGAATGCCTTGAAATTAGAGAATGACTACACTATAATCAATAATTAAAGAACTACTCACTAAAGCAATATCTGAATAATCGTGGATTAATAGGAGAACCCACACTGATGATAAGAGTCTCGATATTGGTGATGTGATGTAAGATTGTTTATTTAGGTATATTAGTGATAATATTTTAGATGAAGTAATGGTAGAATAAAGGCATTAGGTTAATGAGGTGTGAAAAGTATGAATGAGAAAATTATAATTTAATGTTGTGACTAAAAGAATCCAAGAGTTGTGTACATATGATATATGAGTATAAATGATTGAGCGATGATGAGACACTGAATGTGTAATCATGAGAAGGTCTTCGGAGTAAGTCCTGAGTGATTCCTTGACACTTGAAAGAATTTAAGATTATTATGAATTTTGGATCAATGAACATAAGTGATCAAGGCTTAATGGAATCTTAGAGTTTGTACTTGATGGTGTTTAGTATAACGAGATTAAATTAGGTTTGTTTTATATGTTGGAAGGATAATCAGGAATGACTATGATTTCATAAAGGTTTATGGTTTCGTAGTTTATAATTTTGGATTTATTGTTGATATTTGGTGATAATGTGAATATATAGTGATAAGGGGTGAGTCCGAATCATGATATTGAAATTATAGGACTCAGGATATGCTCTGGTATATTCTTCAAAAGAATTCTTGGATGTTTAATTAACTCTTAGTATTGTGAATTGTTATGAATCATTAGTTAAATAAGTTTCCAGTACTAAGAGGACCCATAGTGAATGTAAGGGTTATATTATCGATAATTTGATGCAAAGGTGATTGGAATGATATGATAATATGGAAGAATGTTATTCATTTATGTATGTACTTTTGGAGGCTTCAAGGACCTACGGATAACTAAATCAAAGAATTGAGGATTGTAATTTACTCAAATTGAGTACAATCATATAGCTAATAGCAAATACGACCTCTGGGTGGCACGTTGTGTAATGAGGACTTAACAGCCAAGGGGTTCATGTATAAACAACGTAATTAAACAATATGATTATAGCGGAGTCCTTGGATTATTCAAAGGACAATTAAGTATTGAAATGTGATATATATATATATATATATATATATATATATATATATATATATATATATATATATATATGTATACCATTGGCATTTCATTTGGAGATGTATTTATGCATTGATTATAGGTTTGTATCTCATATTTGGGTGTTTTGAAATCTGTGTAATGTTCTGAATAAACGTGTTTAAGCTGATCTACTTTACACATAAGTATATGTTTGCTTTGCATTATGCTTTACCTCAAAAAACATGGTTTTGAATTGACCTTATAACTGAGGACTTTGATGCATAACATGTCTTGATTCAAAATATTTTAGGCTTGATTTTATAATAAATTAAATTATGGTTATAGCTTGAAAAGTACTCGGTAGTCAAATTAAATTTTAAAAGAAACCGAAAACCTTAAACAATTTCAATCGGTAATGACTAAATTGGGCAAAATAGGCCCAAACGGGAAATATTTCTTAAACAAGTGGGCCCCAAATTTTTAAGGGTCATACTAGAGACTTAGTATAACACTTAAGAAGTTGAAATTTGATGAAATTGGGCTGAAAATATTTTTATGGATTTTCTAAAAGCAGGGCAATTAACAGGCTCAGGCCTAGCATCCTGCAGGCCCAATTTGAAGCCCATCCAGAAGACTTTTAAGCCTGGTCTTCTCCAGAATAAAAGAGCATGAAAGAAAGCCCCAAACCAACCTCAACCCGAAAATCCATCCCCTCCCAAAGTTGTCACTAACGTCTTCAACTAGCTAAGATTGTACGATTTTTCTAGCCACCTTTCGGCCACTTTTAGAGTTTGGTCAAGGATCAAATATTCCTTCCGAAGTCCTCTACAACATATAAAAAAATGTAGCCTTAAACAAGCTCGTTTGCTAGGTTAAAAGCTAATGAGAAGAACAGGGGCAAAATCTGTCCTGTTTCAGAGGTGAGAGAAAACTTAAATTCATAAGTTCTTAGTTGGTTTTTGAGCTTGTTTTTGATAATTCTAAGTTGTATACATGTGTTTCTACAGCTGAAAATCATTTTTGGAGCAGGAAGAAGTGGTCAAAGTTGGTCAAATTAGGTGAGAATTTGATGGAAGATGACGATGCTTATATATGTTGTTGTTTGATGAATTTGGATGGTTTTTACTAAAGTAGAAAATTGAGAAATAATTTCTAGTGATAGGTGTGAATTCAGCCAACCTTTTAATGTTAAGAAAATGGTGAATTTTGGTTGAATTTGATGTTGTAGAATGATTGTTTAATACCGAAAAGTTCGGTTTATAGCTCAGTTTAGTGAAAAATTATAAAAGTATGAAAGTTTGACAATTTGACAAATTGTAGTGTGTTGATTTTAGACTTGGATAAGTGTCTAAATCATTAAGTTAGTGAGTTGGAATTTAGAAGAAAAGAAACCATCGATATTGTCTAAATTGGCCATTAAATCGGTAAAACAGAGAAAGTAGAAAATGTTGACAAAATAGTCAAATTTAGTGAAGTTTATGAAAGTAGAGGTATGTTTAAGCATACTAAGATAAAATTGGACATCATCTGATGATTTTGGAACTATTTTGGGCAGCACGAGGTATCAACACGCAAATCGAGGCAAGTATGATACCTTGCGATTTTGTGTTACCTCAATATTCATTAGGTAAGGGATGTAATTTAAAGTGGTATTAGTATCTTGATACCTTGTATTTAATATAACACCATGTTTGAAGTATACTCGTAATTATGAAATATGGTTTTGATACTTGTAAAGCATTATTCATGCTTAAATCGAAAGTAAAGCTGACCTTCCAAGCTCTTCGAGTATACCTTTTAGCATATGTAAAATATTTTGAAAATGCAAATTGTGATATGGAAATGAAATTTTATGAATTAGTTTTTATGTATACGAAATTTTGACATAAACTTGATTTTACTAGTATGCGGGTTAATAAGCCCGAAAATGAGTTTTTCAGTTCCATTTTAAGACTAAGGTAACATGTAGTCCATGATATCTGTCATGCATGGCCCGTGTGGAGTTTGGTCCTTCGTGATATATGCCTTTTGCCACATCGTACATGTTCAGTCTTTTGTGGTGCATGTTTAACCACGTTGTGCATGTGTTGCCCACTCGATGCCTTATCTTCCGCCACTTCGTGCATTGTTCGTTTTGATCCTTAGTGGCATAGGGCACTGTATGACCCCGATCCAGTCTATAGTCCCCTTTCCATAGCCGTCAGTACTCTATTTGTTTATCTCCCTCTTCTGAGGTTGAGATTGTATGAATATGACTTATACTTGCTATATGTATCTGCCTAGTCCCTATAATAGATTTTGTATGACTTCGAAAGATAAGTGATGAGCTGTGTGTCATTACATATTAGTAATATCATGTTTTCGTATATTTTGATATTAAGACTGCTATAAAACGCATTTCTTATTTGGTTTGAAGAGTTCATCCATTTTCTCTACTTTTTCAAACTATTTGCAATGATCACTTTTACACTTGCCATGTAGTTGACGTAGATTGGTGGACACTACATTCTCCCCAGGCTACCTCCAGTACACGATAATGTATATTCTTGTTTTTATCGCCAAACATCTTGTATAGCATAGACATATGATGTAAAGAATATTTTGGAATGTAATCTAGACAAGTATGTATGTAAAGTTTTAACATATAGTTATCCAACAAAATGTATTTCCAGAGGTATTAAGGAAATGTAATGGTTAAGGAAATCACTATTAATTATGAAATGAGATTAAAATCAACTGTTGTGAGATACAAATTGTATTTTGAATAATGCATGGAGGTATGAGTATAAATAAGCCGTTATGCCGACGAATTTTCATAAAATGGGAAGGTTAAGTAATCGGCACTGAATATAAATGCAACTTAAATAAGAAATTAAGTTAAAATTAGCTCATATTTTCGCGTTTCTGAGGCATTACAATTTATATCGATTTGAAACCCAAAATTGTTTTTAATAAGTATTTTAAGGCCACAGAAGCTACCTTTAGAATTTTTAAAGGAGCTACGTGCTACACGGATACCTCCGGGACCGTGGGAGCCACCTCTAAAATCCTAAATGACTTAAGTGTTACACGATTACTCTGTTTTCAGCTTGATTTTTTAGTAAAAGTAGATTTACTAACCTTTAGGTCATCCGAGCCTATTGAGCTTCACTCTAGGTTCCATTATCCTTCTATCGAGCTCTGTGCTCTAGACTTTTTATATCTATATCTATGCCTATTGAGGTTCACGCTGGTCAACCTATGCTTTTTTGAAAAACCAATAGACAAATTTTAGCTCTTGACTGATCAGTGGGACTAGAGATCTCTATGGCCATAGATCTATCGTGGGAGCACCCTATAGAATCCTAAGGGAGTTACGTGCTACATGGATAATTTTAAAACTATGGGAACCACCTCTAGATTGAGCTACGTGCTACACAGTGTGTCACTTGCGACACCCCCATCATTAGCTAGGATGGATATTTTGTGTCTGTATCTGTATCTGTTCTTGCCTAACCCCATCAGTATCAGTTTTCTATATTTGAGACTTTATATCTAACTATCAATATTAGTTTTTTGTATTTGATGCTTTATGCCTAACTATTAGTATCAATTTCCATATTTAAGACTTTATGCCTAACTATCCATATTAGTTTTCTGTATTTTAAGGCTTTATACCTAACTTCATAAGTTATCACATTTCATATGATTATCTGTTTTGAACCAAATGCATTAGAAATATGTTTTAAACGAAATGCATAGTTATCATGACTCAAATTCCTTACATTTATATCAATAATTCCCACACATCACGACTACACATACGAACAGTTGGGCTATGAGTTGATGTCAGTCGATCACTCCCATATACTTTAATTCATTCACTTCTCATGTATCCATAATAAGAAGTTATACTTATGATAATTTACAGAACTTTTACGTTTATTTACAATGGTTTACATCCCAGAACTAATATAAATACATCATTGTACCCTGTCATATTTAGATACAAAAAATTTCAAAAGTGTGTATACCTTTCGCAATGTAATAACAGCTGCTAGCGGAAGGAAAATACAATAATCTACCACAGAGTTCTCAGAAGCACTATGGCTAATCTGTGAAGGGATGAGAAAAAAAGGGTGAGCTAACACGCTCAGTAAGGAATAAATGAAAGTAGGTAAATAACCATACTATCTACGATGCTCATAATGCATGGGTTATGCTGAAAATCCATGGCATTCACAAAACCATTATAGTAAAACACATAGCAATTTACTGCCAAAAATCGAATGTCAAAACTCGTTCAGAGTAAAATATTTCTGTATTCAGTATTGAAACTCACATTTAAATCATATTCTCATTTCAAACGGTTTCATAACAAAAATCAAATCACAATTAGTTTCGTTATAGAAACCAATAAAAACAGGTGAGACTATGCAGGGATCCACATAAATCTATAAGACATTTGACCAAAGTCCGAGACCCTGAGCTATCACTAGCTAGGTGTGCAAGGGTATCTCAGAGTCCGAGGAGGGGATTAGTCTACCCATCGGCTCCTATCTAAGGACTATCACAAATCAGAACAATGACAAAGCATGCCCGAGTCCAAAGACACAATCCTCACATCCCATAGTTGCACTGTACAATGTACTCCATGTTGTCTACACGGTACATCGTACTCCGTGAACCACAGTACAATTTTCACACAATTGTAGGTGCTTGAGTCACAAGCTCACCACCCCAACCAAATAAATTATCAACCATAGCCTGTCGTCTCAAATCTAATGCGAGCAAGTCAGTGTGACACACAGTCTAACACGAGGGCTCCAGCACGATCTCAATCATACATCACAACAGAATCCAGTACAAGCAGTGCTCCAACACAGTTTGTTCATATGTCATATCAAAAATCAAGTGCGAGCGGATCTGGATAAATCCATAGACCTCATAGCTCCAGTACAATTTCACACACACAAATAGACAACTGGCTCTATTTTCGACAACAATGGTACTCAAAACTGAGTGCGATACGTAAAACAGTGCAAAACAGAGTAAGATGATAACATCTCATCAAATCACATTTCATAAAAACGTGCAATTTAATGCATACAGTCAAATCGTGAGCCAGTCTATCATTTTGGTTTCACAAAACCTCTTTTTCACATGTAAAATGTCAAGTTCATGCACTTTATACATTTCCAAATTTTTCCCGGGTCTAGGGGTATTTTCGTAATTTTTTCATATTTGAGTACTATCCAGAAATTTCATATCCATACTATCCAGAAATTTCATATCCATACTCTATACAGAATTTAAGTGTATGTAAACGGCAATAAAAACACATACAGCTATCTCTAAGAGCTCGCAAAGACCCCTTATTTGGAATCACGTCGATTGCTCTTTCACCTTTTCTCGCTTTTCGTATTTCAATCTATCTGACTCCGTATATATCTCTGGGAGCTGCAGATAATTACCAATCACATCAATTCATCCCGATATATTTCTTTTTCACTTTTCTACAATTAATTTAACATATTGAGCCCAATTTACCCTTAGCCCAATTGCTCCTTAATGGGCCTAATACCCTAATCGTGTCACCTTAAGTCTTTCTAGCCTTTTAGATCGTTCATTTAATCATTTACGATCGTCAATTTTTCAATTCCAAACATACAGTAATTTATACGAAATTAATCCGTAACTTACGCGATCCATTTCTATTTCACATACGATTAATTCTAATTTCGTATAAATATACAAGTTATAGTATGTGAGGATCACTTACCCGAATTTTTTCGATGGCACGTAAATTAAGACTCACTCAAACTCGTGTTTATTGCCTACCGTCGGGCGGTCTACTGTTGTGTCGGGGCGACACCGAATTTTTTTTCAAATTTTTTTCTCTCTTCTTTCTCTCTCCTACTGAACCGGTTCGGACTGGTTCTACCCCTTTCACACTGAATCGGTCCGAACCGATTCAGGGTTAATTTCGCCATTACTGGCGTTTTCGATCGGTCCTCAAGCCGATGCTGCCGTTGTTCGACACGGCTTCACCTGGGGGACCTTCGATGGGCTTGGTTGGGGTCAGATCGGCGCCGGTCACCGCTGAATCTTCCTTTCTCCCTTTCGACCTTCGCTTCGCCGATCTGCCTTTTGCCGACGATCCACGGCGCGTAACGGGCGCTCGGCGGTCGCCTGGTTCTGGTCGTCCATCGCCGGTCTCTTCCATGCTCTCTCGCCGTCGTTGCTCGTCGGAGGAAGAAACAGTGATTTTCGATTTTGGTTCTCCTGTTTCGCGATTCAGTTTTTGTTTCTCTTTTTTTTTTTTCGTTTTTTCCTTCTTCTTTTTTTCAAATTTCTCTTTTTTTCCTTAATATATTATATTACATTTTAATATAATATATTATAGTATAAAAATATCTTATAATATTATTATAATAATAATAATATAATAATAATATATCTCTTATTATTATTTATTATTATAATAATAATAATATTATTACAATGTATTTTATGTACATTGATATCCGTACACACATGTACATCTATATTATTTTTATTTCTCCAAATATATATGTACGTCATATTTTATTTTTTATTTCTTCATAAATATATTTTTTTCATATTTCCAAGATAAATTCTCATTGTGGGATAATTTTTGGGTTATCATTTTTGGACTAACTTCCCTTCTTGGACTCCCTATATTTTTGCTTTCTGAGTCTATATTTTCAATCGGTTTAACATAATTTCATTCGGTTTATTCCGAATTTATCAAAGCTCTTATTTCAATATTTTAAAACTTATCGGCTTCCATTACATCAGATGAACTCAAAATTGTATTATTTCTTCCTTATTGATCAATATATCATAATTACATATTCCACATGATATATTCTAAAAGAAATAACTCAAAGTTCAGGTTACATTTCCTCCCCCCTTAAGAAATTTGGTCCTCCAAATTAGAACCAAGTCAGTGCTCAAATAACTCTGGATACTTCTCTCGCATCAAGCTTTCCAATTCCCACGTAGCTTCCTCTGAAGTGTGGTACTACCAAAGAACCTTAACCAGAGAGATCATCTTAGTCCGTAAGTCCTTCTCCTTGTCCAAAATCTGAATCGGCTTCTTTACATATGACATATCCTTTGTGAGCTCCAACGGCTCATACTGAATCACATGTGCCCGGTCTGGATGGTACTTCCGAAGCATCGAAATATGGAAGACGTTATGCACACTCGCTAACTCCGGTGGCAACGCCAACCTATAAGTCTTGTCTCCCACTCGATCCAAGATCTCAAATGGTCCAATATAGCGAGGACTTAGCTTACCCTTCTTCCCGAATCTCATAATCCCCTTAGAAGGAGATACATTCAAGAATACTGACTCACCGACCATAAACTCCAAAGGTCTGCGTCTCGTGTTAGCATAGCTCTTCTGCCTACTCTGACCTGTCCTCAATCTGTCACATATCAACAGGACATCCTCAGAGGCTTGCTGCACCAAATCGGGAGCAAACATCTTCCGATCACCCACTTCTTCTCATACAATTGGAGATCGACACCTACGACCATATAGCGCTTCATATGGTGTCATCCAAATACTCGAGTGATAATTGTTGTTGTAGGTGAATTCGGCTAATGGCAAATGGTCATCTCAAGAGCCTCTAAAATTCATCACGCAAGCTCTCAACATATCCTCCAAAGTCTGGATAGTTCTCTCTGACTAACCATCGGACTGAGGGTGAAAAGCTGTACTGAAGCTCAATCGGGTTCTCATGGCTTCTTGAAAGTGTTCCTAAAAGTGAGAAGTGAAGCGGGAATCCCTGTCAGACACAATGCTCACTGGAACGCCATATAGCCTCACAATCTCCCGTACATATAAATTCACCAACGCACTCAAAGTATCCATAGCTCTCATAGCTAAGAACTGAGCTGACTTCTTCAATCTATCCACAATCACCCAAATGGCATCCTGGTTCTCTCGGGTCCTCGGTAAACTTATGATAAAATCCATGGTGATGTGCTCACATTTTCATGTCGGTATAGGTAGAGGCTGCAATAATCCCACAGGCTTTTGATGCTCTACCTTAACCTGCTGACACACCAAACACTTAGCCACAAACTCCGCCACATCCCTCTTCATCCCTGACCGCCAATACATTTTTTGGAGATTCTGATACATCTTATTGCTCCCCGGATGCAACATATAACATGATGAATGAGCTTCGAACAAAATGAGTTTTCTCAACTCAAGATCATTGGGAACGCACATTCTGCCTCTGAATCTCAGTAATCCATCAATGCTCAACTCAAAATCGGCATCGGTACCCATCTGAATCTGATTAGCCATATCAACACAGAAGCGATCAATACGCTGAGCTTGTCTGATCCGATCAATCAAATTCGATTCTAATCTCAGACTAGCTATCACACAATATGTGTTAGTATCAGAAGGTGCCACCTCTAAACTGAGACTCGCAAACTGCTCTAGCAGCTCATGTTCCCTGATAATCATGTATGATATCATCCCAAGGCTCTTTCGGCTCAAAGCATCGACAACTACATTCGCCTTACCCGGATGATACATGATCTCACAATCATAGTCCTTCAGAAACTCTAACCATCTACGTTGTCTTATATTCAATTCCTTAAGTGAAAACAAATATTTGAGGCTTTTGTGATTAGTAAAACCTGAAATTTCTCACCATACAAATAGTGACGTAATATTTTCAGTGCAAACACTACGGTTGCCAACTCTAAATCATGGGTCGGATAGTTCTTCTCATGTTCCTTAAGTTGTCGTGATCCATAAGTAACTACATTCTCATCATGCATCAATACACAGCCCAGTCTCTGTCCCAATGCATCCGTATATACAGAGAAACCTCCTGAGCTGGTCAAAATGGTGAGAATCAGTACGGTGGTCAGTCGCTACTTCAACTCTCTAAAGCTTTTCTCACACTTATCATCCCACTCAAATGCAACATTCTTCTGAGTGAGACGAGTCAAAGGAGCAGCTAATTTCGAGAAGCCCTCTACAAACCGTCTGTAATACCCAGCTAAGCCCAGAAAACTCTTGATCTTAGTGACTGTCCTAGGTCGTTCCCATTGAACTACTGCCTCTATCTTGGACGAATCAATAGACACCCCGTCCTTCGATACCACATGACCCATAAATGATATTTGTTTCAACCAGAAGTCAAACTTACTGAGCTTGGCATATAGCTGCTTCTCTTGGAGGGTTTGCAGAACAATACTCAAGTGCTGCTCATGTTCCTCCCTAGACTTCGAATACACAAATATATCATCAATGAAGACGATCACAAATCGGTCCAGGTATGGTTTAAACCACATCGTTCATCAAAGCCATAAAAGCTGCAGGAGCATTCGTTAACCCGAAAGGCATAACCAAGAACTCATAGTGACCATAACGGGTACGAAAGACTGTCTTGGGTACATCTCCACTCCGGATCCTCAACTAATGGTACCCAGACCTTTGATCGATCTTGGAAAAGATATGTCTCCTCTAAGCTGATCCAACAGATCATCAATACGTGGAAGAGGTGTGACAGCCCGAAAGCGCAAAAAATAAGGTAAATTTAAAATTTTTCTTAAATTAAAACTACCAACTCTGGGTGTATTCCTGTGCAGTATCTTTAAATCACTATTGTTTATAAACCAACATTAATCCCCAAGATCATACAACTCACACTTAATGAAATTAAATACATAATATTTCAAAAAGAATCAACCCATAAGTCTCAACCCATTTCTTTCATATCAACCTAATTACATCCCAAATACTCATCACAAATGTCTGTATTACATCATTGTCTGGATACAAAATGAACTGAATTATACCTTATGCGTGTACAAGCGATAGCCTGGGGAGATCTTGTCCACCAGCCTATATCACGTACGCAACAGGCTCTATCTCACTTAATTCAAGTAATCTGGAGGGGGGAGGAAAAAGGGTGAGCTCTCAAAATACTCAATAAGGAGGATAAGGGAAGTTATAAAAATCATAATCACAAACACAATATGATGGAAATAATGAGCATGCAAATCGTTATAGAAATAACAGTAGAAACAATGACATTAGCATAAAGCACATGATAAAAATCACCAATCACATTATACCAAATCTCATTGCGTGATATAAATTACAGTAGTAAAATCACATCATCATCAAATAAATCGAGACTAGGCATTTATAAAACTTAGATAAAACTCATCATCATAGGCACATCACAACGATTAAATTCGTCCCCTAAGCGGACATCCCCAATCGAGGGATTTCGTCGACAATAATACACATACATGGCCATGATTCGTTGTAGACTTTATCAGAGTGGTACAACCGTCGGTCTTACATGCTATTAAAGCACAGCCTGACCTTACATGCTATCAAAGCAAAGCCACCCATCGCTAACAGAGCGGGGTCATCTCACGTCACCAGAATGGAGGCGTTGGTCTTACATGCTACTAGAGCACGACCCGACCTTACATGTTACCAGAGCAAAGCCCGATGTGCATCTCATGAAAAGCCATAGTCTCAGTAAAAATCGTTTTGCCTTTACGTAGAGCTCTTAGTGGTTATCACAAAACTCATTTTAGTTATATCACATTGTATTCAGATTTACATAAAACTCATTAAAATTGAGCTCAAACCAGCAAAACACTCACACAGTAAAAGCATGCCATTGTTGTATATAAATCATTTTACCTTCACGTAGAGCTCATGGTGGTTATCACAAAAATCCATTTTGGTTATAAACCATATGTGTTCACAATTACACAAATCACATAAAAAAATTGAGCTCAAACCGGTAAACCACTCACACATTTATCAACACATCAAATAATCTCATAAAACATGCTTATTCATCAAACTCTTTTTCATGCTGTTAAAACGTTTTCATTCATTAGAAAACTCACAAGCACAAATGATTTATTTCACTTACCTCTTGTACCTAAAGTGATACAATATCCTCGGGTTCTCGGACTAACCTCATTTCCCATGTCGAATTCTCAAGCTATCCACACATATCATTAAATCGTCAATATACATCATTTTCATTTTCCATCTCTTTCTCTTACTCATTTTAACTTAACATTATCTCAAAACTATTTCTACATCTTTATCATTCTCTTAGCTAGCTCATAACCATCACAAAATACCCACATTAAATCACCTAAGCAAACCTATTTGTTGGTTCCATCATGCCTTAAACATTTCTAACCACGTATATAAACAAATATGTTTATTCACCCATATATAAAATGGTTATGCTTAAGAGCAAACGTCTTGTGAGCTTACCTAGCTTGTCTCCTCTCCTAACTAAGCTTGTAGAATGCTTGTCTCTTCCCTTTGTTCAAGCTAACCTTTGATTATCTAGTATGTTGTTCTCCTTGCCAAGAGGAACAACTTTGTCTCTTGCCCCTTTGTCTAATTTTATCTAGAATAGGGTGAATCTTAGAGTGAGAAATCTTGGTTTGGGTGAAAATGGTGAAGGTTTGGGTTACAGAGAGAGAGAGGCTCAGTTTCAGGTGAAAATCCCATGATCCTTATATAGACAGGGCTTATGAGATCGATCTGGTACTGAAGGAGATCGATCTCTGCTTCATTTTAACTGCTCCATCTGCTCCATTAACAACTACAAGATCGATCTGGTTAAGGTGAAGATCGATCTGATCTTCTAAGAGGAGATCGATCTGGTATTGAATTAACGATCGATTTCCAGGCCGAGAGTTAAGGAGATCGATCTGGCTAAGGGAGGAGATCGATCTGCTCCAACCCGAGAATTAAGAAAATCGATCTGCTTGCATTAAAGATCTATCTCTTCATTTACAGAACGTTTAGCAGATCAATCTGGCCCTCATTGAAGATCGATCTGCCCTATTCCATTGCTCAAATAAGAGCATTTTTTGCTCTTCTAAATCGATCTTTCCTTCAATGAGATCGATCTGGCATTCATATTTTTCAAATTTTACTGCAATTTTCTGTAGTAACTCACACAAAACATCTTTAATTTGCTGTCATAGTTATTTTCTCATCCAACCACCTTTAAGACTTGAAAATGACATCCATTCATACTTTATACTCATTAAAACTTGTGTGCATTCATTGTATAACCAAAGGTATACAATACAAAACTAAATGGAAGTACAAAGATTTATGCAACTCATGCAACTTCATTCCATTTTACCACACTACTCATTTTTCATTCCACTCACATTCATCATATACAAAAGTCCATTTCTTCATATTCATTCATAATGAAACTTGTACGTACATCAATATATCATAATTACATTCACCAATTTACAATTCTCACTTAGCAGATCTCATAAAATTTACAGTTCTCACATCCTCCCCACCTCAAGAGAATTTGGTCCTCCAAATTCAACTCGACCCATTAAATAACTGAGTGTATTTCTCTTTCATAAGGCTCTCTAGTTTCCAAGTTGCATTTTCCATTGAGTGGTGTTTCTAGAGAACCTTAACCAATGGAATCATTTTTGTCCGAAGTACCTTTTCCTTCCTGTCATGTATTTGGATGGGTTCTTCCATATAACTCATATCCCCCTGGATATTCAATGCTTCATACTCAATAACATGGGTGGGGTTCGGATTGTACTTCCTCAACATCAAGACGTGGAAGACATTGTGAATCGCAGAAAGCTGTGGAGGTAAAGCCAATCGATAAGAAACGTCTCCCACTCTCTCCAAAATCTCAAACGGTCCTATAAATTAGGGACTCAATTTTTCTTTTTTCCCGAATCGCATGATACCCTTACTTGAAGATATCTTAAAGAACACAGAATCTCAAACTTGAAACTCAAGTGGCAGTCTATGCACATTTGCGTAACTCTTCTGTCGACTCTGAGCAGCCCGTAATCTATCACAAATGATTTTCACATTTTGAACTATCTGTTCAACTAGTTCGGGAGCAATTACTTTCCTGTCACCCACTTCTTCCTACGCTATAAGGGATCTACACCTCCTACCATACAAAGCCTCATAAGGTGCCATACTAATACTAACATGATAGCTATTGTTGTACACAAACTCAGCAAGGGGCAGGTGATCATCCCATTATCCCTTAAAGTCCATTATACACGCCCTCAACATGTCCTCTAAGGTTTGTATAGTCCGCTTAGACTGACCATCAGTCTGAAGATGATAGGCGGTACTGAAATTCAACCGAGATCCCATGACCTCCTGAAAATGAGTCCAAAATCTAGAGGTGAATCGAGAACCTCTATTAGAGGTAATATTCACTGGAGCCCTATGTAGTCTAGCTATCTCTCTAACATATAGCTCGGCTAATGTACTCAATGTATCTGTGCTCTTGATGGCAAGGAAGTGAGCACTCTTTGTTAATCTATCCACTATCACCCATATTGCATCATAACCTTGTCGGGTCCTCGATAATCTCACGATAAAGTTCATGGTGATATGCTCTCATTTCCATGTAGGCATAGGCAAAGGTTTAAGCAATCCTCTAGGCTTCTGGTGCTCAGCTTTCACTTGTTGGCACACTAAACATCTGGCCACATATTCTGCCACGTCTCGCTTCATACCACTCCACTAATACACCCTTCTCAAGTCCTGATACATCTTGGTACTTTTCGATTGCATGGTGTATCGCAAACAGTGAGACTCTTTCAGTATTTGTTGCTTCAAGGTATCATTGTTCGGAACACAAATTTGTCCATTAAACCTTAATAGCTCATCGTCACGGACCATGAAATCTGACTGTGATGTTTGTTTAGCTTGGCCAACCATATCCAACAACCTCTGATCCATTCGCTACCCTATTCTAATCTGATCTATAATACTGGGCTCTATCCGCAGGCTAGCCATAAATCTGACCTCTACCTCTTCAGCTTTGATCCTGAGTCTGACGAATTGTTCCAATAAATACCATTCCCTGATCATCATAGCAGATACCATACTCTTCCTGCTCAAGGCATCAACAACTACGTTCACCTTCCCCGGATGGTAGAGTATCTCGCAATCATAATCTTTAAGGAGTTCCATCCATCTCCTTTGTCT
Source organism: Firmiana major (assembly GCA_033439115.1). NCBI lineage: Eukaryota > Viridiplantae > Streptophyta > Magnoliopsida > Malvales > Malvaceae > Firmiana > Firmiana major. Next base: position 41,074,306 of record CM065909.1, read on the forward strand.
CATATTTAACTCCTTCTGGTCAAATATATATATCAGGCTCTTGTGATCAATAAATATTTGGAACCTTTCCCCAAATAAGTAATGCCACCAAATCTTTAATGCAAACACCACTGCGGCTAACTCCAAATCATGTGTGGGGTAGTTCTGCTCATGATCTTTCAGCTGTCGCGAACCATAAGCGACTACTCTTCCATGCTGCATGAGTACACATCACAATCCTTGTTGAGAGGCATCATTGTACACTGCAAAGCCTCTGGGTCCATTGGGGATAGTCAACACAGGTGCCGTCCTTCATCTCCTCGTTAATTCTTGGAAACTCTGCTCACACTTCTCAGACCATACAAAAGGAGTCTCCTTACGTGTGAGTTTAGTTAAAGGAGTGGCAATCTTGGAGAATCCTTCAACAAACCTTCTGTAATACCCTGCCAACCCTAGGAAACTCTGAATCTTTGTAACTGTCCTCGGTCTCTCCCGATTAAGTACAACTTCTACATTAGACGGATCAACTGACACTTCGTCTTTAGATACAATATGCCCAAGAAAAGGTATTTGATCCAGCCAAAACTCACTCTTACTGATCTTTCCATAAAGCAGCTTATCTCTGAGTACTTGTAACACAATCCTCAAATGCTGTGCATGTTCCTCATGAGAGCGAGAATACACAAGGATGTCATCAATGAAGACTATCATAAATTGATCTAGATAGTCCTTAAATACCTCATTCATTAAGCTCATAAAAGCAGTAGGGACATTTGTCAAACCAAAAGGCATCACTAAGAACTCGTAGTGGCCATATCTAGTTCTGTAGGCCGTTTTCGAAATATCCTCTTTTTTTATTCTTAACTGGTGATAGCCCGATCTTAAATCAATCTTAGAAAAGATAGAAGCCCCTCTCAGCTGGTCAAACAAATCATCTATCCTTGAGAGGGGGTACTTGTTATTCACCGTAGCCTTGTTCAGCAATCGGTAGTCTATACATAGTCTCAGACTACCATCCTTCTTCTTTACAAACAACACCGGAGCTCCCCATGGTGACACTTTAGGTCTAATAAAACCCTGGTCAAGTAGTTCTTGCAACTGTTTCTTTAACTCTTCTAATTCGACCAACGCCATTCTATAGGGAGGTTTAGAGATCGGCTGGGTTTCTGACACTAAATTGATTGTGAACTCCAGCTCACTCTCCGGTGGTAAGCCAGACAATTCTTCTGGGAATACACCCTTCGCATCAATAATTAAATCAATGTTTAGCAGGGATATAACCATAACTTAAAATTTCACGATAAACGTCACATGTCTTTATTCCTTAACATTGAAACATACACTAAACTTTTCAGGTAGGGAGAAAGTTACAGTCTTAGTGTATCAGTCTAGGCTCACACGATTGGTCGCTAGTCAATCCATACTTAAAATCACATCAAACCTGCACATGTTTAACAATACTAGATCTGCTAACATCATCCTATCTCCTACCTTAATCTCACACCTTCTACACACCGTATCAGTCCTCTGGGACTCACGCATAGGGGTATTTACATGTAAAATATAATCTAAGGATTCATATTTTAAACTCAGTTTACATGCAAAATGTACATCAATAAAAGAATGCATGAATTCTGAATCAAATAACACATGAGCCTCATGATTACAGATAAGAAGTATACCTCGTATGGTTTCAGAAGAAATGTCTGCAGTCTCCTTATCCAAGGCAAACACACGTCCCTTTGTGATCGGCTTCTTGCCCTTATCAGCAATTGTAACCCGTCTCTAGGGAACCGTCCTCTGTGGCTGCTGTCTAGGAGGTTTTGGAGAATGTGGCTTCTGTGTTACGAGCAATACCTCACTCTGTGACCCATGTCCCTGCATCTGTAGCATCCTTGTATAATTCTAGGACAGCTTTCCTCATGTGATCTGCCACAATCTCTACAGACTCTAACCTCTGGTCTGGCACCTCGAGGGGTTTCCTTAATAATGGGAGGAACCTTGGGTCTGTCAACTTTTCCCCTCGGTCCCTCGAACTGTCTCCTCTTAAAAGAACCCCTCTGAAGGTCTGTGTGGGAAGTTACAGTTCGCTTACCCTTATCTCCGGTTAAAATTTTAGACTCAGTCTGTGACTGTACTAATTTTAGTCCATTTTTCACTTCTTATACTCGTCTCAAAGCATCTTTGAACTTAGTGATACAGAGCCCTATCAACCGGTCCCTAAAGATGGGTCTCAGTCCATATACAAATCGCTCTATACGGAGCTCCTCATCCTTAAGAGTCTCCGGATCATACTTCAGTAGGGTGGTGAATCAACTCTCATAATCATCAACCGACATATTGCCCTGAGCTAAATTTAGAAATTCAGCTTGCTTCCTCCTATGGTAGCTTTTGGCACATACTGGGTTCTAAATGTCGATTGAAACATCTCCCAGCTAATCACCTCATGGCTAGTCGCCAATATACTTTGAGTAGTGCTCCACCAATTCGGACTTGTCCTTTTAACAGATAAGCACCCATACTGACCCTCTTGGCATCGGTGCATCCCAAATAGTTGAAAATGACTCGCAACTCTGTCAGCCACTCCTCAGCCTTTGCGGGATCTTTCACCTCTCTAAAAGTCGGTGGGTTCATATTTAGAAAGTCCCTCATTCGACCCTTATCTCTATCAACAAGTTGGGTCCGCACCGGAGGCTGTGTGGCAGGAGGCACCGGATCAGTCTGCGGTGGGGGTGTGGGTGGTCCCTCTGGTGGTGGAGGGGTTGATACAGGTGTAGTACCCGAGGCATTAGCCCCAAAATGCTGCGCGAACAGCACTGCCATCTACTCGAATCCTTGATGCACATCGTGCTCTAGGCGATTCATTCAAGAGTTAGGACTCTTCGGCTGTGGTTCAGGTGGTGGAGGTGGCTACGCCTGCCTCCCTGAACGTCCCATTCTCCCTCTCATTTTCTATCACTTACGCACCTGCACGTATTCATTTAACATTGATCATAATGTTACTCGTTAAATTTAATTCATCACCAGACAATACAGACACTTGGGATGTGATTTAACTTCCAATTCACCGACACTGACAGTACTAGACACCCTTTGTTGTGATACCAAGAAAATCTGTGACAACCCGAAAGCGCGAAAAATATGACAAATTTAAAATTTTTCTTAAATTAAAACTACCAACTCTGGGTGTATTCCTGTGCAGTATCTTTAAATCACTATTGTTTAGAAACCAACATTAATCCCCAAGATCATACAACTCACACTTAATAAAATTAAATACATAATATTCCAAAAAGAATCAACCCATAAGTCCCAACCCATTTCTTTCATATCAACCAAATTACATTCCAAATACTCATCACAAATGTCTGTATTACATCATTGTCAGGATAAAAAATGAACTGAATTATACCTTATGTGTGTACAAGCGATAGCCTGGGGAGATCTTGTCCACCAGCCTATATCACGTACGCGGCAAGCTCTATCTCGCTTACTTCAAGTAATCTAGAGGGGGGAGGAAAAAGGGCGAGTTCTCAAAATGCTTAGTAAGGAGGATAAGGGAAATTATAAAAATAATCATCATAAACACAATATGATGAAAATAATGAACATGCAAATCGTTATAAAAATAACGGTAGAAACAATGGCATTAGCCTAAAGCACATGATAAAAATCACCAATCACATTATACCAAATCTCATTGCGTGATATAAATCACAGTAGTAAAATCACATCATCATTAAATAAATCGAGACTAGGCATTTATAAAACTCAGATAAAACTCATCGTCATAGGCACATCACAACAATTGAATTCGTCCCCTAGGCGGACATCCCCAATCGAGGGATTTCGTCGACAATAATACACATACATGGCCACGATTCGCTGTAGACTTGATCAGAGTCGTACAGCACGGCTCGGCCTTACATGCTATCAAAGCAAAGCCACCCATCACTAACAGAACGGGATCATCTCACATTACTAGAACAAATGCATCGGTCTTACATGCTACTAGAGCACGACCCGATCTTACATGTTACCAGAGCAAAGCCCGATGTGCATATCATGACAAGCCATAGTCTCAGTAAAAATCGTTTTGCCTTCACGTAGAGCTCTTAGTGGTTAGCACAAAACTCATTTCAGTTATAACACATTGTATTCACATTTACACAAAACTCATTAACATCGAGCTCAAACTGGCAAAACACTCACACAGTAAAAGTACGTAATTGTTGTATATAAATCGTTTTACCTTCAAGTAGAGCTCATGGTGGTTATCACAAAAACCCATTTTGGTTATAAACCATATGTGTTCACAATTACACAAATCACATAAAAAAATCGAGCTCAAACCGGTAAAATACTCACACATTTATCAACACATCAAATAATCTCATAAAACATGCTCATTCATCAAACTCTTTTTCATGCTCTTAAAACGTTTTCATTCATTAGAAAACTCACAAGCACAAATGGTTTATTTCCCTTACCTCTTGCACCTTGAGTGGTACAATATCCTTGGGTCCTCAAACTAGCCTCGTTTCTCGTGTCGGATTCTCGAGCTATCCACACATATCATTAAATCGTTAATATACATCATTTTCATTTTCCATCTCTTTCTCTTACTCATTCTAACTCAACATTATCTAAAAACGCTTTCTATATCTTTATCATTCTCTTAGCTAGCTCATAACCACCATAAGATACCCACATTAAATCTCCTAACCAAACCCATTTGTTGGTTCCATCATGCCATGAACATTTCTAACCAAATATATAAACATATATGTTTATTCACCTATATATAAAATGGTAATGCTTAAGAGCAAACGTCTTGTGAGCTTCCCTAGCTTGTCTCCTCTCCTAACCAAGCTTGTAGAATGCTTGTCTCTTCCCTTTGTTCAAGCCAACCTTTGATTTTCTAGTATGTTGTTCTCCTTGCCAAGAGGAACAACTTTGTCTCTTGCTCTTTTGTCTAATTTTATCTAGAATAGGGTGAATCTTAGAGAGAGAAAGCTTTTTTGGGTGAAAATGGTGAAGGTTTGGGTTGCAGAGAGAGAGAGGCTCAGTTTCAGGCGAAAATCCTGTGATCCTTATATAGACAGGGCTTATGAGATCGATCTGGTACTGAAAGAGATCGATCTCTATTTCATTTCAACTACTCCATCTGCTCCATTAACAACTACAAGATCGATCTGGTTGAGGTGAAGATCGATATGTTTCTAAAAGGAGATCGATCTGGCATTGAATTAGGGATCGATCTCTTCCAGGCCGAGAGTTAAGGAGATCGATCTGCTCCAACCCGAGAGCTAAGGAAATTGATCTGCTTGAATTAAAGATCGATCTCTTCATTTACAGAACGCTTAGTAGATCGATCTGGCCCCATTGGAGATCGATCTGCCCTATTCCATTGCTCAAATAAGAGCATTTTTGGCTCTTTAAGATCAATGTTTTCTTCAATAAGATCGATTTGACATTCATATTTTCCAGATTTTGCTGCAGTTTTCTGTAGTAACTCATACAAAACATCTTTAATTTGCTGTCATAGTCTTTTTCTCATCCAACCACCTTTAAGACTTGAAAATGATATCCATTCATACTTTATACACATTAAAACTTGTGTGCATTCATTGTATAACCAAAGGTATACAATACAAAACTAAATGGAAGTACAAAGATTTATGCAACTCATGCAACTTCATTCCATTTTACCACACTACTCATTTTTCATTCCACTCACATTCATCATATATAAAAGTCTATTTCTTCATATTCATACATAATGAAACTTGTACGTACATCAATATATCATAATTACATTCACCAATTTACAATTCTCACTTAGCAGATCTCATAAAATTTACAGTTCTCACAAGAGGGTACTTGTTTTTAATGGTAGCCTTAATTAACAATCGGTAATCTATGTATAGTCGGAGGCTTCCATCTTTTTTCTTAACGAACAAGACCGGAGCTCCCCAGAACGAGACCCTCGGTCTAATGAACCCCTTATCCAACAGATCTTGTAACTGCTTCTTCAGTTCCAACAACTCAACTGGAGCTATCCTGTACGGTGGTCTGGATATAGGCTTAATACCAGTCACCAAATCAATACAGAACTCCATCTCTCTATCGAGTGGTAACCCTGGCAAGCCATCTGAAAAGACATTTGAAAACTCTCTTATCACAGGAATGTCAATCAATTTCGGTTGTGTCTTATCCATATCAACCACGTACGTAATAAAACCTTCAAAACAATATTATGCAATCAATTTAATATTGTATTCTTCTCATCATAGTAATATTCTTTTGATTGTCATAACTATTTCTTTTATATATACTCAGAAAAACTTTACAACATGTTTCTCATGTAGAGAAAATGTTATCATCTTAGAATGACAATATAAGATAGCATGATTTGCAGCCAACCAATTCATTCCTAATATTACATCAAAATCAAACATACTTAACAGGATAAGATTGACTGTCATACTCTTATCTCCTACCTTTAACTTACATTGCTTACACACATACTCAGTCATTTGACTACTTCCCATTGGTGTGCTAATTATCAACTTCTTACCTAAAGGTGCACAAACTCTGATAATTTAAATGCACACGATGTTGATATGAATGAATATCTTGCACCAGGATCAAATAGAGTTAATGCTTCAAGGTTAAAAATCAGAATTATACCTTTCACCACATTCGGTGAAGCATCTGCAATGCCCTGGTCAAACGCATACTCTCTACCTTGGCTGGTGACTTGCTTCCCCTTCTCCTCAGCAGTGGCTCTCCTTCTCGGAACAGGAGTAACAGGTGAAACTTTCTCTGGTTCCTTACCCCTTTGAGGAGATACCTCAACTGATTTCGGGCAATCTCTCATCATGTGTTTGGTCTTACCACATCTAAAGCATGCTCCTGACATCCTATAACACGGTCGATTCCCGTGGAGTCCTCCATAAAGTCTACACCGATCGGGATTAGGCCGAGGCCTCTAATCACAATGCCCCGAGCCCACCAAAAGGCCTCTTCCCCTCTCTGTGACCTCTATCATCACCAGACCGCTTACGGTCTCTGTCTCTACTCTTACCACCCTTTCCAAGCTCTGAAATATAGAGCTCATAATCCTGCTCACATAACTGAGCCCATCTAACGATATCCTCATAAACTGAAATGTCAAGCGGGGCCAATCGAGCTCTAATCGGTGGTCTCAGGCCCTCCATAAATCTACGCACCTTCCTAGCTTTGTTGAACATCGTATCGGGATCATATCTGCCCAGAGATGTAAATCGAGATTCATACTCGTCTACTGACCAGCTTCCCTAGGTCAAACTCAGAAACTCTGTCTGTAGTTTTCGCTGAGCTGTATCAGGGATGTATTGCCTCCGAAAGGCATCCACAAAGATCTCCCATGTCAGTTCCCTATATCTAACCATTAGAATAGGCATAGCGGACTTCCACCAATGTTCCACCTCACCTGTCAACACAAAGGCCGTAAAGGCCACTTTCTCTGTCGAAGTACATCGAAAAAACTTATAAAACTTATCCATCGTGTTAATCCATTCCTCGGCCACTACCGAATCCTTAACTCCTCTAAATGATGGTGGCTGAAGCTTCTGGAATTGCCTCAGTCGATCTAGCTCACAGTCATACCCCAGATCATCATTACCCTGACGAGGTGCAATTGGATGAGGTGCGGGCTGAACAGGAGGAATCGTGGTGGTTCAGCTCTTTGTGGTGCAGGTGCAGGTTGTGTAGGCGCAGGGATCTCAGGTGCAGCTGCTGCAACAGTCGGTGCAGCCTGTCCTATTGTAGCTTGGGCACTGTAAAATCTAGCCATAAATTGCCCCAATAATGTCACCACTGAATTAAGCTGCCGCTCTAATCTCGAGTCACAAGCGCCAAAACTCTTAGATGGTTCTCGAGAAGTACGTCTAGATGAGGATCTACTTCGTCTCTCGAGTCTATCTCCATGCCCTTGAGATCGAGAACTCTCTCCTCTACTATGATGTCTGTCAGACATCCTGTCAATTCCTGTATATATAACACAATTTTTAGTGAAATCACAACCCGATATAGACAATTGTATCTAAACAAAGCACAGTGACAATGGGATGTAAACTTTCCTAGTTACTAGCAACGACTCATATCAGACCAACTCGGCTCTTATACCACTTCTGTCGTGACCTAAATTCCTTACATTTATATCAATAATTCTCACACATCACGACTACACATACGAACGGTTGGGCTATGAGTCGATGTCAGTCGATCACTCCCATATACTTTAATTCATTCACTTCTCATGCATCCATAATAAGAAGTTATACTTATGATAATTTACAGAACTTTTACGTTCGTTTACATTGGTTTACATCTCAGTACTAATATAAATACATCACTGTACCCTGTCATATTTAGATACAAAAGATTTCAAAAGTGTATATACCTTTCGCAATGTGATAACAGCTGCTAGCGGAAGAAAAATACAGAAATCTACCACAGAGCTCTCAGAAGCATTGGGGCTAATATGTGGAGTGTAAGACCCGAATTTAATTAAAATACAAAAATTAAATAAGAAAAGATGGGGGATGTATGAAGGAAGGTTGGGTTAAATTAATCCCGAATATGTGTAAGGGTAAAATGGTCAAAAGACCAAAGGTCGGTATAATTTCGATAAGAAAAATTTAATTAAAATATGGATTTAAGGAATCTTGGTCAATAAAAGTGAAATAAAATTATTTCGGATTAAATTGATCAAGATATTAATTTATGAAAATTAATCGGGATTAATCGGGATTTTTAGTTCAGAAGAATAATCCCGAAAATAATCGAAAAATATACCGAAAAGTCACCCAGGACAATATCCCGAAAATACGGAGAAATTATACCCGAAAAAGAGGCTAAAATATAATAAATAAATTAAATAAAAATTAAATTAATTGAATAAGAATAAAATAATAATTTTAAGAGATATTTTGGGTATTTATAGAGTATTTTATTGAATAGTATAATAATTAAAATAAATAAAAATAAAAATAATAAAAATAATAAAACAAAAAAAAAGAAAAAAAATGAATCTGAAACAAAAAAAAGGAGACTGAAAACGAAAATATCGGGGAGAGAGAGAGACCGAACGGAAGCAGCCGACCGAGCCCTGCCGGCGGCCAGGCGACCAGGCGAGGCCCAGGCGGAGGAAGCCCGACGAGGCCCGACCACCACCGGCCTAACAGAGGAACGAACGGCGGCGAAAACCGAGAGAGAAGGCCGACGGGGTTGAGGGGTTCGATCCCGGCGAACGGCGGCATCTTGGCTCCGACCGACCCCAGCCGAGGCTTCCCGAGGTCCAGACGAGTCGATTGGCAGCGACCCCGACCGACGAAACTGCCGGCAAACGTCGAAAACGACGGAGGAAAGGAAATGGGTCCGACGGCCGAGGGAGAACAGCCGGACCGGCGACTTTCCGGCGGCTTTGGGCGAAGCCGAGCCCAGATCTGAGACGCGGACAACCTCACGGAGCCACTGGCGGTGGAAGCCGGCGAAGAACCGGCCGAAAAAGGGGTGAACCGGCGGTGAACCGGCCAAACCGGGGTGAACCGGCGGTCTGAACCGGTCCGAACCGGACTGAACCGGTTCAGCAAAAAAGAGGAGAAAAAGGGAGAAAAAGGGAAAAGGAAAAAGAGAAAAAAATTGAGGAAAATTCCGGTGATGCAATCGAGCTTCGGGTAAGGCGATAAGCGGTCAAATTGACCCGATTTAAATTTGGAATATTTTATTTAATTAAATTTCGACCGAAAAGTTTACCCGAAAATGTAATTAATTGCGTAGCTCGACGATTGGCATCCACCGAGGGCTCGAGACAGTCTCGATTTGCGGACTAGCATGGAATCTCGGGTAAGTGACCCCTATTTACGATAATTTTCTCGTTATGCGTGATATTGATTTAATTTCCGCATAAATTGAATTAAATTATGGAAATTTAGATTAATTGTCGTAAATATTAAATTTAGCTATTCGAGAATTAGAACGAGGCCCGATAAATTATTGGTGGGCCCAGTGAGCCCAATAGGCCTCGATAAAGTGAAAATTAAGTGGAAAACGGGCTTAAGGCCGATAAGGCCCATTAAGGTTCAATCGGGCCCAATAGGGGTAAATGGGCCCAACGATTTAAATTAAGCCCAGAAAAGATTAAGTACAATTAAATTATATGTTATCTGACCTGAGGAATGTTAATACGCAGTTCCGGGCATTTGATTGGGAGCATAACGGACTGCGCAAGGTCAGACTCGACGAGAATCGAGGTAAGGGAATTCTGCGGACTGCTAGAGGTAACTTTACGCAATTTTAAATTCATACGCAGTCCTTTAAAATTTATCTGAAGGGTCTAGAGGTCGAATAATAATTTTAGTGCCCCGAATGGGCAAATTACTAAAATACCCTTGTTAAGGGTAAAATCTAAAAATTTAGGAAAAATTGGGAGGAGCAAGAACAAAAGGTTTCTGCTCATTCTGGAGGTGTTTTGATGCATGCATGAGTAGGCTGGCTCACCTTGAAAGAAAATGCACAGCATTGCATACTTTCAACGTGAAATTGTTTTGAAAACTGTTTTGAGGAAACAGAGCCGCCTACGTGTTTTTATTTACATGTGACGTGCTAGAGCTTAGCTCGCACGATGTTTGATTTGTGTGATGCATGCATTAGTGCTAGAGCGAGAGCTCGCACTAGAGTTTTACATGCATAGGTGCTGGAGTCCAGCTCGCACCAGATTTGTATACATATATATATGATTTTCGTGACAGGGTGCTAGAGTCTAACTCGCACCATATTTTTATATGATTTTGAGACAGGGTGTTAGAGCTTCGCTCGCACCAGATTTTTATACGATTTGCATACAGAGTGCTGAGCTTAGCTCGCACTAGTTTTACTGGATTTGTGGAGTACCGCTGTCTGCCCTTGGAGTCAGCCAAAAGGCCCAACAGGCTCAAGAGACCTCTTAGGTGGGGTGAGAGTGAGGGATGAGGTTGGCGGCCTTGTGGGGATGTAAAGCGGGCTCTGCCAGTTTTATTTGAGTTGATGAGAGTGCTGAGCATCGCTCGCACAGCTTTTATGAGAACATGCGATGAGCCGTGCTTGGAGCATCGGGTAGACTGTGTGTCACCGATTTAATAGGCTCGCACGTGCGTTTTGAGACATGGCATGAGTATTGAGAAACAAACCTCTGTGGGAAGCAGGCCAATTGGGCTGGAGTACCTAGAGATATTATATGGGTTCACGGAGTACGATGTACCGTGCAAGTAGCATGGAGTACGATGTACCGTGTGGTATCTTCGGATACGGCATCTCCGGATGCAGCATCTTCGGATGCCGGGGATCGGATAAGACTGACGGGATGGACTGACCCACCTCCCGGGCGGTTCCCGATCATGGTGAGAACCCGCACACTAGGATCCGTGTAGCTGTGGAACTCCCGAGGACAGATGTGGCCATAGTCCTAGTTATTATCGTTATACAGATATTGCCTCGTCTCGCATGTCGACGATTTCGATGATTTAAACTGGGTTTTAAAACTAAATTGCATGATGGTATTTCCATGCTTTTCAAAACCCACGTGTGATGTAAACGTTTTCATGATTTTGTGTGAGTCAGGATCACCCGCAGGAGGGGTCGAGTCCTGACTTTATTGTGAAAATCTTAATTGAGAAAGAAATAATTTATAATAATTGCATGTTGATTTTCCGTGCAAATGTGTTTTACATATCATCATAATGCATAGCATTGTTTTAAAATGTGTGGAGAAAAGGTGGTTTATGCATGGCACTACGTTCATGTAGGGAGTATGGTTACCTACTTGTTCGTAGGATTGCCTTACTGAGCTTGATGTGCTCACCCCTTTCATTTTCTCCCACAGATGATCTCCAGTTGAAGTTGCGACGTCTCAGTACTGCATTCTGGATATCCGCTGCTGCCCATCAACATAAGGTATATATATATACACTTGTACATATTGTATCTACATAAGCATAGCACAGTAACATGTTTGTAAGTAACTTTAGGGGATGTATAAATAATATAACAATTATAAATGACTGGAGAAGAAATAAGTACTAGGGTAGATGTATGGTGGGACTGGCATTGACGCACAGCCCAATTATTAAGTGGAGTGTTGGTCACGATTCGAGGACAGGTGAGAATTTAAGTAAGAAAATAATAAAAACGAGAAAAAAAATTAACTCTGATTTTTGGGTAGTTTGGGTCGTGACATGGAGGGATGAGAAAAAAGGGTGAGCTAACACGCTCAGTACGGAATAAATGAAAGCAGGTAGATAACCATACTATCTACGATGCTCATAATGCCTGGTTTATGCCAAAAATCCATGACATTCACAAAACCATTATAGTAAAACACATAGCAATTTACTGCCAAAAATCGAATGTCAAAACTTGTTCAGAGTAAAATATTTTTGCATTCAGTATTGAAACTCACATTTAAATCATATTCTCATTTCAAACGGTTTAATCATAGAAATCAAATCACAATTAGTTTCGTTATAGAAACCAATAAAAACAGGTGATACTAGGCAGAGATCTACACAAATCCATAAGACATTTGGCCAAAGTCCGAGACCCCGAGCTATCACTAGCTAGGTGTGCAAGGGTATCTCAGAGTCCGAGGAGGGAATTAGTCTACCCATCGGCTGCTATCTAAGGACTATCACAAATCAAAACAATGACAAAGCATGCCCAAGTCCAAAGACGCAATCCGTGAACCACAGTATAATTTCCACACATTTGTAGGTGTCTGAGTCACAAGTTCACCACCCCAACCAAATAAATTATCAACCATAGTCTGTCGTCTTAGATCTAGTCCGAGCAAGTCAGTGTGACACACAATCCAACACGAGGGCTCCAGCACGATCTCAATCATACATTACAACAGAATCCAGTATGAGTAGTGCTCCAACACAGTCTGTTCATATGTCACATCAAAAATCAAATGCGAGCAAATTTGGATAAATCCACAGATCTCATAGCTCCAGCACGATTTCACACACACAAATAAATAACTGGCTCTATTTCCCACAACAGTGGTATTCAAAATCGAGTGCGATACGTAAAACGATGCAAAACAGAGTAAGAGGGCAACATCCTATCAAATCACTTGTCAATCAAATCACATTTCATAAAAACGTGCAATTTAATGCATACAGTCAAATCGTGAGCCAGTCTATCATTTTGGTTCCACAAAACCTCTTTTTCACATGTAAAATGTCAAGTTCATACACTTTATGCATTTCTAAATTTTTCTCAGGTCTAGGGGTATTTTCGTAATTTTTTCATATTTGGGTACTATCCAGAAATTTCATATCCATACTCTATATGGAATTTAAGTGTATGTAAATGACGATAAAAATACATACAACTATTTCTAAGAGCTCGCAAAGATCCCTTACCTGAAATCACATCAATTGCTCTTTCATCTTTTCCCGCTTTTCTTATTTCAATCTATCTGGCTCCGTATATATCTCCGAGAGCTGCAGATAATTACCAATCATATCAATTCACCTTGATATACTTCTTTTTCACTTTTCTACAATTAATTTAACATGTTTGGCCCAATTTACCCTTAGTGGGCCCAATTGCTCTTTAATGGGCATAATACCCCCATCGTGCCACCTTAAGCCTTTCTAGCCTTTTAGATCGTTCATTTAATCATTTACGATCATCAATTTTTCAATTCCAAACATACAGTAATTTATACAAAATTAATTCGTAACTTACGCGATCAATTTCTAATTCACAAACGATTAATTCTAATTTCGTATGAATATACAAGTTATAGTATGTGAGGATCACTTACCCGAATTTTCTCGATGGCACATAAATCGAGGCTCACTCGAACTAGTGTTTGTCGCCTATCGTCGCGCGACCTACTGTTGTGCCGGGGTGACATCGAATTTTTTTTCATATTTTTTCTCTCTTCACTTTCTCTCTCCTACTGAACTAGTTTGGACCGGTTCAACCCCTTTCACACTAAATCGGTCCGAACCGATTCAGGGTCGATTTCACCATTGTCAGTGTTTTCGACCGGTCCTTGGACCGATTCTGTCGCCGTTCGACGTGGCTTCGCCTGGGGGACCTTCGATGGGCTTGGTTGGGGTCAAATCGGCCCTGGTCACCGCTGAATCTTCCTTTCTCCCATTCGGCCTTCGCTTCGCCGATCTGCCTTTTGCCGGCGATCCACGACGCGTAACGACGCTCAGCGGTCGCCTGGTGCTCGTCGTCCCTCGTCGGTCTCTTCCCTGTGCTCTCTCGCCGTCGTTGCTCGCCGGAGGAAGAAACAGTGATTTTCGGTTTTGGTTCTCTTGTTTCGCGATTTAGTTTCTGTTTCTTTTTTTTTTTCAGATTTCTTTTTGTTTTCCTTAATATATTATATTACATTTTAATATAATATATTATAGTATAAAAATATCTTATAATAATAATATTATAATAATATAATAATAAAATATCTCATATTATTTATTATTATTATAATAATATTATTACAATGTATTTTATGTACATTGACAATATATATTATTTTTATACACATGTACATATATATTATTTTTATTTCTCCAAATATATATGTACGTCATATTTTATTTTTTATTTCTCCGAAAATATATTTTTTCATATTTCCAAGATAAATTCTCATTGTGGGGTAATTTCCAGGTTATTATTTTCGAACTAACTTTCCTTCTTGGACTCCCTATATTTTTGCATTTTGAGTTCATATTTTCAATCGGTTTAACATAATTTTATTCGGTTTATTCCGAATTTACCAAAGCTCTTATTTCGGTATTTTAAAACTTATCGACTTCCAATTACATCAGATGAACTCAAAATTGTATTATTTCTTCCTTATTGATCGATATATCATAATTACATATTCCACATGATATATTCTTAAAGAAATAACACAAAATTCGGGTTTCACAATAGTAAATATGCTTCGAATGAAATGCATAGTTAATCAGATTTGAACGAAGTGATCAGTTCTCGATTTTGAACAAGTGCATAACGAATCTATTTCGAACTAAATGCATTGTAAATCTATTTTGAAACATGTGCATAAAACATCAATTTTGAACTAAGCACATGCAAATCATGGTGTTGTACATCCTATTGACATTATAGGATTGTGAGGAGTGGCTGCGCCCTTTCAGTATAGTGTTGAGGCTCGGAGAAATGAAGTACCTAAAGTATTCTTCCAACTAATGTCCCGTACAACCTCAACTTTGAAGTATGAGTCTAGATAGATAGATTCGGCATATAGGGCATGTTATCATGCATACACGTCACTCTACCTTTTTGTTAATGCATGCACGAGTATGTAGATTGACATGAGCCTAACATCTGTTTACTTAAGCTACTTATTGAGCTTTCAATTGTTCATCTCCGCTTACACCTTGCAAACTACTTGAGCTAGTATTGAATTTTTGAGTTTTTGTGTGGGCTATCAAGGACAATACCTAGTCTTGGTACATGCCTGTGTCCTCTAAGCCTTGCTTTTGCGACCTTTAAGGTATATAAAAGGTATATTATTCTGTTACATGCATAGACATATATATTGCACAGTACATGTTTAATTATAAATGTATTGGGGTGTAGCTTAAGATCGATTGGATTGGTATAGAAAGATATGATTTGTTTTGAGATTTTAGGATTAGAACTGTATCTGGTTTGATTGAAATGAGATGAAATGAAATCAAATGTAAAATGATATAACTTGATAAAATCTAATCATTGAATTGGATAATGTTGAATTAAATTATACTTACAAGTTTTGTAAATAACTTTACAGTTATTTTTTGAAAAATATATTTCTATTTTCAAAAGTGTAAGACAATTTTTAGAAAAATAGCTTTATTTTTTATTGACCACAAAATTATTTTTCATTGATCAATCAATTTTTTTTGTCAACTAAACACTAAAAAATATAGAATTCTTTTTCCGAATATCATTTTAAACAAAGCAAACGGAGGAAACAAAGCATGATATGATTTGTGTAATATTACCATGGGATTGACCACCCATCCTTGTCCATCTACGTCGGTTTCCATTTTCACCAAAGTCCTCCCCACTATTTCGATGCCAGGTACTGCCGTCTTCATTTAACGGGGTAGAGCTAACCTTAGCCTTTTTTTTTTTTTTATAAAAAAAACCCGTCTTTAAAATTATTCTATTAATTAAAAATTTTCAAAGCATTGAAACTCATCAAACCAACTATCAACTACTACATTTAATATAAAATATTAATATCATAATAATTTAACTAATCTTAAAGTGTATTTCCAGGGCACTTGTTAACAAAATTTTTAAAATTTATATATAACTTTATTAGATGATTAAAAATATGGATATACTTTTGATTATTGTATAATTATATTAGAATATATATTGGTATTTTCTAATCATTGGTTTATTTATAATTAATCATGAATTTTACCTTAATTTTATTTTGTACAAAATCTTTTAAAAAGTTAAAACTAAAAAAAATAAATAACAAAAGGTAAGGAAAGCCAAATAGAACTTTTGAATACTAAAACTCCATGGGAGAAATTCTTTTTCCATTTTATTATTAATACTTATATCTATTTTTATTATTTTATTTTTTTTTTACCAAAATCCTAAAAACAAAAATATCAATAAAAAGGAACTTAAATGTTGAAAAAAAAAAATAGAAAGGCCCAAGAGAAATATAAAAATTAAGAAAGTCTTCGTAATAAGAGAATCCAATAAACTCAGCCCAAAAAACCTCTACTCAACCAGTTCAACAATTTCTGATATAGGAACGGTTGGACCTTTGGAAACTAGAGTGACCTCCAAGCCACCTTACAGTCTTCTTCTTCTTCGTTTAAACTTGCTTTTACTAAAATCAAAACAGTTTCTCGCGGAATTGAACTTCTTAGCAGAAACGCTTAATTCCCCGATGTCGGTACGTCATTTCTCTTTTTCTAATGCTATTTTTGTTTTCTTTCTTGGAGACCTCATTCTTCGAAGCTTAATAAAAGATTTATTGTTTTGGCGGATGATGGTACAGATCTTTGAGTACAATGGAAGTGCCCTAGTAGCCATGGTAGGCAAGAATTGCTTCGCCATTGCCAGTGATCGGAGACTTGGAGTTCAACTCCAAACTATCGCCACCGATTTCCAGAGGATTTCTAAAATCCACGATCGCCTCTTTCTCGGTCTCTCTGGCCTCGCCACCGATGCTCAAACCTTGTACCTTTTTCCCTTAATTTTTTGCCCTTTCTGCTTCCTTTTTAAAAAAAAAAATTATAATATGTCTTGTCCTAATATTTGTTTTTTGTTTTTATAAATAATTGAAGGTATCAAAGGCTTGTCTTTCGGCATAAATTGTATCAGCTAAGAGAAGAGAGGGACATGAAACCTGAGACTTTTGCCAACCTTGTTTCTACTCTTCTTTATGAGAAAAGGTTTGTCTGAAAACCTCCCCGCTTACTCATTTTTGGCTTAGTTAGGTTCTTTTAGCATTTGAGCTTAGCTCTTAAGATTAATGGAAGAAATGGAAAGCTTTATTTTGTTTTATACTGCCAAATAGTAACTCTTGATTAGTTCGGCATTCTGATTAATTAAAAAAAGTAGTAGGAGAGAAACTGAATTCTTATGGATAGCGGGTGAGTAAGATAGTAGGAATAGTCGAGAAGTGATAAAATGAGATTTATTTTGGGTGTATAGTAATTTTGAATAATACTAGTTACCATGGCTGAAAGTAAAGGTATTTCTTTTTAAAGAAATGAAGTTCAAGAGAGGAAAAATTGGCAATGTAAGTGTCAAGGAAAAAGCCTTGCTTATGTTCTTGAACGGAAATAACCCGCATTTCTTATGATAAGAAACCAAATGGACTGCGCTTTTAATTATTTCAAGTTTAGCCTTGAAACCAAATGGACTCTCCTTTTCCTGATAACTTTAAGTCCTTTATGCTATGTCAAGCTTGAGAGGAATTCATAGGAAGTGTTACATTTGGAATAGGAATTACACTTGAAAAGGGTGCACATTTTTTTTATGTTTGTCAAAGCTAAGTTTATGGCTTTTTTTTTTTTTTTTCATAGGTTTGGTCCATACTTCTGCCAACCAGTAATTGCTGGATTGGGAGATGAAGAAAATCCCTTCATTTGCACCATGGATTCCATTGGAGCCAAGTAAGTGGATTTCATTCTCTTGTAGTTTTTGAAACAAAAAGCATATAGTTGTCTTAGTCGCTTAGAATATATATATATAGAAACACACGCGTGCACACACACAAACTCTTATATTGTAGTATTTACCTAACCAAGAGGCTGGTTCTTGTAAACTAAATGCACATAACTTTTCCCTCGGAAATATAAGCTGTGTTGTTATTAAGAAAAGTGGGTTATCTCCTTTTCATATCTTAATCAAAAGCCAATGAAGGTAGAGCTTGTACTCTATGAAAATAGATTGTCTATGGACCTGTGGCATCTATAAGAGAGAAAACTAGAAATTTGAGCACATTTTAGTAAAAGAACCCACTATTATTCCAAAATCACAAATTTGAGCGCTTTTTAGTAAAATAGCATGCCATTGTTGAATACCAGTAATTTGGGCATTGATCAACAAAAAAATCCCACTATTGTTCCAACTCCGTCATAGACGACTTATTACAAGCATGATCCTTGACACTTGACAAACTAGGGGCTTGAGATATCTATCAATAATTGCATGATGTTGTTGTTAGCGAAATTAAGAGTGACACCCCTATGCATTTTTTACGTTCTCTCCTTCTAGACACGATAAACTGGAAGAAACCATCCCCTAGGCACCAACTCTATATAATTAATTTTCTTTTATAAACAATTTTTTTTGGTATGTTGATGTCAATAGATTTAAGAAATATAAATCTTAAAAATAATGTGCATATTTTCTTTTGTTTTCAAGGAAACACGAATTGTGTATATTTATATTGATTGCTTTAGAAAGAAAAATTCAAAAAGTTTGGTGGTCAGTGGCCCTTTAAAATTTTTATATATTGATTATGATTCCATTAATAGTTTTGGATTGTATGATTCATTTATGATTCTTATCAAATACAATCCTTATAATTTTATATGAGTACTGAATCATATTGTACTATATCTATCCCGCATCATAGGATATCGATAGGTATAATCTAAGGAATTCTGGATGATTTCACATTTGTCATGGGCCATTGCCTTGTTATGTCTCTCTTTATTCCCAGATTTGATTAATACATGCCTGTTAGTGCAGCCATACAAGCTTTATCATGTGATTAACTCTCATATTGTGTTTATCTATATTTTGGGTACCAATGAGTTGGATTATTGCCTAACAATACTATTTTAAATCTTATGGTTTGAATGATTTCTTCATATTCTTTGTGGTTAGTGGAGACCTCTTGAAGCAAATGGTGACACTATTTTGGTTGCTATGTTTGCTTTCTTTTAAATGCAGGGAGCTTGCAAAAGATTTTGTTGTAGCTGGAACTGCCTCAGAGTCTCTCTATGGTGCCTGCGAGTCAATGTTCAAGGAGGACATGGTTTGTCATTTTATTTATTTTCTTATGCTCAAATTGAAACACATTCACATTAGTGATGATCCTTTTAAGAAGTGTAAAATTCCATTCCTTATCTGCACGTGACCTAAAAGCGAGGACACGGTACCCATTTTGGACTTGATAAGGTTACAGTTTACTGGGTCATGGCTAAAAGTATTGTGGTTGTTAGCTATAAAATATTCATGCCAGGAATACAGTTCACGGTTAATTGACTCATAAATATTCATGCCAGGAATACAATTCATGCTTAATTGACTCATTCTTTTCTTCTTATTCAGGAGCCTGAGGAATTGTTCGAAACGGTTTCCCAAGCTCTCCTTTCATCAGTAGATCGTGACTGTCTAAGTGGTTGGGGAGGACACGTCTATGTCGTGTAAGCATTTGTGAATGTTTTTCATATATATATATATATATATATATATATATATATATAGGGTAATGTTGTAGGTTAGCCGAAGAGGATCTGGTTGTTTATAGCCATCGAAATTCTTTCCTTTCTCCTAAGAGAAATTGCAGTATTTGGTTGTTTCTTGAATGATGATTGTGCAGTATAGGTAATTGGTGCCATTGTAATATTTTTTATATATACAATTTGCAGCACACCTACAGAAGTAAAGGAAAGAATCTTGAAGGGAAGGATGGATTGAGTGTAGCCAAGTGTTCTGAAGATCCTTCATTGCCAAATTATAAAACTTTAGGTTTATTTGTCTTTCACAAGTGCTCGAATCTGATGTACTCTGATAAATTCTGAAAAATCTGATAAAGTTTTACATTATTGGCAGGATGCTGTATTTGGTGTAGGTGATGAGTTAAATTTGTTTTTCCATGCATTACGAGTTGGATGATATGGGTTGTGCCTGGGTGCTTGTGCTAGAATTTATATTGACTAACTGTTTTTTTTTTTTTTAATGCACAAGATTCTCATATTGTTAGATTTGAAAGAAGTTACATGTACAAAACTTTTTTTTTTTTTTGCATTAATGAATAGATTGTTCTTGTAATTTGAATTCAGCGTAGGTTATGCTCAAGTTTAATCCTCTTATGTCATCTTCTCATCATAATAATAATAATAATAATAAGTGAACATTAGGTTCCTATGTGCTACCCATAAACTGTAAACATGTTATATTCTTTTCTGTACTATTTATTACTGGGTGCTTGTTATGAGCAAACATGGTTGGACAATCCCTCAAATCCCCTGGATTTGTCATCAGAATTTGTGTCATTGAATTCACCGGTTATTGATTGAGGCAAGTACTTTCAACACATTTTTCTATCACTCTATAGGCTATAGGCTATAGGCTATAGGCTATAGAGGAATATTTGAAATTAGGCCAGTAGGCATTAGGCAACAGCCTCTTCTCATTTTTCTCTACTATATATGCTTTGTCATAATATTCAATGCCGCCGCAATGCTGGACTCACCGCAGAATATAATAGTTTGTTTATTCCTTTTACCGTAGCTGTCTATTGCATGCATAAGATGCTCTTTGCTGTTCGCTGGAATGCCTTATTTGCATTTTCCTTTTCCGAGTAAGGACTTTCCCAAATTTACTTTTTTCTATCTCTGCTCTCTACTTTGCAATGGACTTCCATTGCTTTGCATGAAAGTTGCCTTTCTCTTGACAAAACTTCTGCATTATCTTATCTTACACATTAATTAAATTCTCTCCATCACATATGCCCACAGAATAGGATCTTCTTTTCACCACCTTATGACTTGAATAACATCGATTTGTATTCCAATGGAAAACGAATATTCATCTAAGAGGGTGCCCTTCTCCCATCTTGATCAAGTTTGACACGGATTTTGATTTGGCATTGGCATTGCAAGAGCAAGAGAGAGCCTTTTCAATGCTCGAAACCATTGAAAGTGATTATAGCGAAGGCATCCTATGAAAGCAACGACGATGATTACGAATATTTGGGAGGCCTTGAAGCCGTAGAGTTCCGTGAGGGACAACGTAGCAATATTGATTGCTCTAGTGGGGACGAGAGGGCTATCTCGGAATGAAATTTCTTCCTGCTTAATTAGTTCCAATCTGTTGATTGCAAAACTGGGATTGATCGGTGTGTAATTTGTCAAGTGGAATATGAAGAAGAGGAAGGAGTAGGTGCTCTTCCTTATTGTGAACACCCACGTCACTCAGTGCATAAGCAAGTGTCAAATTAAGAAGATTTGCCCCATGTGTAGCACTCAAATTTCATCATCCTAGACTTCTAGGATTAATGTCTAGGTTATTTTTATCCGTTTGCCAGTGTAAATTTTTATGATTCAAGTCAATACACAATTGCATTTCAATTCAATATAAAATGTACACAATTGCAATTGATTGAAAAACAAAGTGTCATAACGTCTAATTTCTATGGCCTAATTGATAGATGCAAATCAACAAAATCATCACTAACCATTTTATTTAAGTGTAATCGATCATTTATTCTAACCTAAGGAAACCTTAAACTCTACCACAAATTGGCACTAGTCTATATTCAAAATGTTGTTGCCTGAAACAACAATGATGAATTGCTGACGTCCTTCGTGCCACGTGTTGTCGAAATCTCTGCAAGAAAAATAAAGATCAGAGGGACGCAGGGCTTTCCCTGCGTTTGCACTCCGATGCTTAAGTCAGACCCAAAATTTGGCAGAGTTTCTGTAGGTGAAATAGAGACTTAGGTTAATGAATCATACCTGACCCCTATTTATAGGGATTTACTTGTCATTAATTACATTTTTGCCCCTTTTTTATCTTACTCAGGGCTTGTATCATTTCTCATACGTTTTCTTCATGCGCCACGTGTCGTTCTTTTATTATTCTTTTATCATGCACAACAATTGCTCCCCACTCTTTCGCTAGGTATAACCTTGCGGAAGAGTACATATGTTCTCATTGTAGCCTCAAGTCAAATTCTCTGGCCTTCTAATTCTCAAGCTCTTGTTTTGAGTGCGTGGCTTACCTCGCGCATTTTTCGCTTCAAGCCCTTTGTTTGTGCGCTTAGCTTACATCGCGCACTTTTCGCTTCAAGTTCTTGCACATTTTCTTCGTGGCTTACCTCGCGCATTTTTCGCTTCAAGCCCTTGGTTGAGTGCTTAGCTTACCTCGCGCATTTTTCGCTTCAAGCTCTCGCACATTTTCTTCGTGGCTTACCTCGCGCATTTTTCGCTTCAAGCCCTTGATTGAGTGCTTAGCTTACATCGCGCATTTTTCGCTTCAAGCTTTCGCACATGGTCTTCGTGGCTTACCTCGCGCATTTTTCGCTTCAAGCCCTTGATTTGTGTGCTTAGCTTACATCGCGCACTTTTCGCTTCAAGCTCTTGCACATTGTCTTCGTGGCTTACCTCGCACATTTTTCGCTTCAAGCCCTTGATTGTGTGCTTAGCTTACATCGAGCACTTTTCGCTTCAAGCTTTCGCACATGGTCTTCGTGGCTTACCTCGCGCATTTTTCGCTTCAAGCCCTTGATTTGTGTGCTTAGCTTACATCGCGCACTTTTCGCTTCAAGCTCTTGCACATTGTCTTCGTGGCTTACCTCGCGCATTTTTCGCTTCAAGCCCTTGATTGTGTGCTTAGCTTACATCGCGCACTTTTCGCTTCAAGCTTTCGCACATGATCTTCGTGGCTTACCTCGCGCATTTTTCGCTTCAAGCCCTTGATTTGTGTGCTTAGCTTACATCGCGTACTTTTCGCTTCAAGCTCTTGCACATTGTCTTCATGGCTTACCTCGCGCATTTTTCGCTTCAAGCCCTTTGGTTGGTTGAGTGTGTGGCCTACCTCGCGCATTTTTCGCTTCAAGCCCCTGCACATGTGTAGCTGGTGCGATCAGTCATTTATCAATTATGTGCGAATCTCAACAGCCAATAAAATATCAATATGACATAAATAATAGTTCAACAAATTAAATTTCAACCCATAGTTGAATTAACAAAAAATAATATTAAATGTCATAAAGTCTCGCTGCCAGTGTAGTTGTAAGTGGTTGATATTCCGCGTTTTTGCTATCCTCTTGCCTTGTGACCTTTCCATCTTCTTTCAAGGCATTGGTGATGGCTTAGGTAGCCCGACGATGGTAAGGGTTTCTTTTCTTTGAACTCCCTTACATGTAGTTCAGCGTCGGTATTCTTTTCATCACTTCTTCTTGAGTGATATATTTATCTGCTCTCGAGAACAAGTCTGAGATCGTCGTTGGCTGATCTAAAGATAGCGACTCTTGCAACTTTTCAGACCTTGTCCCTTGTAGCATAGCTGTCACAGCTACTCCAACTTGTAGATCATGTATTTCAATAGTAGCATTACGGAACCGATCCACATAGCTTTTGAGTGATTCCTTACTCTCCTGCCTTAAGGTGAGCAGATAGGTGGCCTCCTTCCTTTTCTGGCTTTTTATCACAAAGGCCTTCAAAAATTCACTTCTTAATTGATTGAAAGACGAAATAGACCCCTCCGACGAACTGTTAAACCATTTTAGTGCATGGCCAGTTAAAGTTAAGGGGAATGCTCTACACATAATCTCATCCTCCCATCCATGTAATAGCATTAATGACTCATAATTTTGAATGTGGTCATAAGGATCAGTTTTTCCCGTATACATCGTCATCTGCGGCATTTTGAATTTTGGGGGCAGCGGTCTTTTCATGATCTTTGTACTGAATGGGATTCTCCTCCTCTGATTTTCTTCAGCTGGGACTAACCTTTTCTCTTCTAAGATTCGTTCCACTATTCTTTTCATATCTGTGGCAACTTGTGCCTTGGACGGAGGTTTGTTTTGCACTTTCTTAGCATCGTATGCATCAGCTTGGCCGCAGTCCATAGCTTCTTTCCTGTTACCTTGAGTTCGATTTTGATGAGTCTGAGATTGAAAGTTTGTCATTCCAGTTTCAAGGTTTCGTGCTGGATCTATTTTCGAGTCTCTCTCAACATGAGACCCTGTCATTCCCACATCTTTGATTCCGTTGTTTGGTGGGCTGTTTGTGTTCTGGGGCCAAGGATCTTCGACGCCCAAATATCCAGAGTCTACTCGAGTCGGACCCTCAAGGTTTCTAGTACTTTGGCGTCTCCGACCACCAACAATCTCCCGTGTTGAATTCTTTGTACCACGACGCCGTAGTTTTTTGACACTCTGATGTCTCCAGTTCATTGGAGTCTCGCGCATGGGGTCTTCTGTAACTTGGTGCACCATCCTCTCGTCCGACTCTATCGCACCCTGGAGGCGACGCGGACCCTGGCGGAGAGATTCTTGCGCTTCTTGGTGCTCCGCGACTTCACGTATAAGGTCTTCTGCGACCTCGTACAACAGGTCTTCCGCAGCCACACGCACCGGAGTTCCAGCACCCTGACGCCTTAAGTCTTTCGCAGTCTCGCCCCCAATCTCACCAGCCTCCGAAGCGTTCCTTCTCTGCGTCCCCGGTTCAGCCCAGTTCTGGACAGCCGGTGGAAGATTTGTCTGCGGAAAGGCACCTTTGAACAAGTCTACCATCTCGCGCAGGGCTCGGGCAGTTTCCTCGCCCTGTTTCCTCATCGCTTCGAACTCTGCCACAGGAATAGTCATCATATGACTCTCCTCCCGAGCTTCTTCTCCACGGTCCAGGGGAGAACTGGCCGTGTCTTCATTCTCCGCATCCCTGATTGCCGTGGATCGTGTCTTCACCATCGTTGTAGAATCACAGCTTTTCTTTCGTTTCCCACAGACGGCGCCAATTGTTGTTGCCTGAAACAACAATGATGAATTGCTGACGTCCTTCGTGCCACGTGTTGTCGAAATCTCTGCAAGAAAAATAAAGATCAGAGGGACGCAGGGCTTTCTCTGCGTTTGCACTCCGATGCTTAAGTCAGACCCAAAATTTGGCAGAGTTTCTGTAGGGAAAATAGAGACTTAGGTTAATGAATCATACCTGACCCCTATTTATAGGGATTTACTTGTCATTAATTACATTTTTGCCCCTTTTTTATCTTACTCAGGGCTTGTATCATTTCTCATACGTTTTCTTCATGCGCCACGTGTCATTCTTTTATTATTCTTTTATCATGCACAACACAAAAATTTTAAGCTCAGGTGTGGTTATGTATAAGATCAAAGAAATTAGCATCCCACAATGTTCATTCTAAAATGGTATTAAATAATTTTAGGTTATCTTTAATTTATCTTATATTAATTTCGATATACATAAACATTTGAAATATTTTAAGATTTTCTATCGATTTGGATCTAGATTTAAAAATTTTCATCATCTTAAGAAGATTTAAGAAGTATCAATTGACTTTCTTAAACTCTGTTGTCGGATTGGTTCAATGTATTATGTAATCCAATTTCTTACCTAGATTCCTTCTATTCATTTTCTAAATTTCCTTAATTTTTACTATTATTATTATTATTTTAGTTTTTTATGTAGAAAA
Source organism: Firmiana major (assembly GCA_033439115.1). NCBI lineage: Eukaryota > Viridiplantae > Streptophyta > Magnoliopsida > Malvales > Malvaceae > Firmiana > Firmiana major. The sequence continues at coordinate 41,100,274 of CM065909.1, forward strand.
TAAATATGAAATACGGTTTATTGAAAATTCTCTTATAAGGTCTTAATGATTTAGCATTGAGTGAAAACTGAAATCTTCTTCTTTCTACTCCACTTAGTACTTCTATTTCTTCTTTTTTAGTATATTTCAGTATTTTACTAGCATAGTCTGAACAGTATGCATTCGCAGTCAACATCACACTCGGAATCCTTATCAAACTCAAGGGCATCATTTTATGTAAATTCACCACCTTTTTCTTCCCCCACTTCTTCATCAATTCTCATTTTCATCCCTTGTAAATTCCTATTACTACTAGATTCTCGCACTAATTCTTTTGAATTCGAGACTATAATACCAGCATCAGAACATTTAACGAGAGAATTATAGCTTGAACTTCTTTCACAATTCACATTTCAGACCTATTGCTAATTCCATTGTTGGAAACAACACAAGGAACTTCCATAAGCTATGCACTGCCATTGGAGTGTTTAACATCAATCAAGGGAGGTGGACTTGACAGAGCTTGTTCATTACCCAGCTTCTTATGCACTGTTTGGCTAAAGATTCCTCATTAAAGGGCTCCGGTGAACCTGTACCTTCTCACCACTATTCAAACTATCCTTTTAGCTCTCTAACCTATAAGATTTTTGTATCTCCTCTAAATTAATCTTTACGAGTAAAGTCCTATTCTCAAGATATTTACATATGGTTGCAAGTTCTAGAAACATAATGTTTGATTTTAATTATAATTTCTCATGTAATGTATCTTAGAAAAAACCAAAGTAGAGAAAATGCATGTGTAGAACAACATTTATATAAAGGATCTATAATTGGTGGAAGTTGAAAACTGTCAAAGACCAATATATATTATGATTCGGTACTCCTTCATTGTCTAAACTCTTTTTTTTTTTTTTTCCTTTTCTTTTATTGGTATTTAATTTAACCAAGTTTCTTTACCATCTCTTTTAATATTCTCCAAATAGTAGTTGCTAGGCATCCACTTAGTTCATAGTTTAATTTTACTTTAATAATTCTTATCTATTTGCTTATATTTCAAGTATTACATTTGCAAAATCCAAATACAACTTAACCCCGAAGCCCGACCTGAGTTGTGCCCGTAATGCTTGCTGGCCTACAGTCTAACCTAAGTCAACACAAGACAACTCTCGTACAAAAATATAGAAATTAATTTTTTTCTCAGTTTTATGAAAATGAAGGCATTAATAAACCTTGTACAACTAACCTTTTGACTTATAAAATCCACGTTTTATCTGATTAGGAAATTAAACATGAACTTCATGCAAAAGAAAAATTAAATCCAGCAACTAATAGTTTCTAAAAAATCCAAACATATCTCTTAAATTACACATCTCTGAGTGTGACTTCAAACAAAAATCCACTAATTCTTATAAATTGTTATAATCAACTACTTAAGATACATTTGGGAAGACGATAAGATTAAAATAAATTGTAGTAGTGAGATTAAAAATAAAGGAAGTTTTGAGATTAGTTATTAAAGTGGTTATATTCAAATTAGTAGTAGAATATGTGTTTTGGATGCATACGTAGTTGTAAAGTAAGACTAAAGTTTGTATATGAAATTTTTATAAGTTAATGAATAATTAAAAATTACTAAAAGTAATTGTCAAATAATAAAATTTATTATTTATTTATGTACTTATCAACTTATAATTAATTATTAATTATATAACAATTTTTATTATATTAAATTAATAAAATTGTTTATAAAAATTTAATTAAGAAAATCAAATGAAGAAAAAAGTGAAAAAAAACTTTTTGTCCATCCAATAGAGTTTTAAAGGTTAAAAAAAGAAAATAAGAGGTTTCAGGGGAAATCTTCTAAACCTATTTAAGGGTTAAGCTATCCGTCCAAGTCTAAAGCTCGCCTAATTTTTGGGATGGATTTGGAAAAAAAATTAAGCCCATTAAATGAGGTTAGGCTTAGACATCAATGTCGATAAATAATAAAGACAGGTTTGGGTTCAACAATTCATGTCCAAGCCCAGCTCGTAATTAAATTTTTTTTACTATTTCTTATACTAATACATTTTTTCAATTACTTTAGATTTTTTTAATACTGTAAACACCTATTTTGTCCATGTTTCTTTGAAGGGCTAATTAGGCCTACTAAGTTGTTTAAATTCGAGCTTGCTTTCAAATTTGATATTGATAAATGAATTTTGAAATTTAATCTTAAAATTTTGAGTTTGCAATATTGATGGAACTCTAAAACAATTATTTGACTTAGATTCATTTAATTGGACTTATTAACCTAAACAATCAAGTAAACTTTAGTTTCTTAAACTTAAATTGTGTGGTACTAAGGCACGTGAGAAGGAGGTAACTAAAAGAAGCGACATTGTCGGAGAATTAGTTAAGTCAGGTGGTTTTGGCGAGAATTTGGATAATAATTTGTTCAAGGAAGTTGAGGGTGGTGGGGCCTCTGAAAAAGTTGTTACTAGTTTAAAGAAATTAATTGGTGAGAAAGTTGAGTCAGAGAGGGATGAGTTAACTGCCACGGAGGAAATTGTTAATAAATATAATAAGGTAGAAGTGGAACGCAGGAAAATAAGGGTAAGGAGGTTATTAAGGTGCAAAGTTCTGAATTCATAAATTTGAAAGGTGAAGTTTGTAGTAAATAGGAGTTGAGTATTAGTAATAAAGCAAGGAATAATAGCTATGGTTGTGAAATGAGAAGTAATTTGGAATGTAAGAAGGAATTGATTGAGATTAACAAATATATAGTTGAACTACCTTCTGAAGGTGAAATAGTATGCTATGAGCCACTTTACGTTATGTTTTGGTGAAAGAGGAAGAAAGTAGAAAGTTGGCAATGAATTTCAAGAAATTAAATTAATAAGGATAATGGTTGATGTTGATGATGAAAAGAAGGAAGAAAGAAAAAAGAAGAACTCATGATAGTGTGAGGTTAGTTAATGTTGATATTGTTGATGAGTTTCCTTTTCAGATTGGTAATGGTCTAAGTAGTACTAACGTTTCTCATAAGAAGTATAAAGGTAAGAAGAAGTATAGCAAGGAAATTTCAAAGGAAGTATGTACTGGAGATAAATTGGTAGAGGTACAGGTTGGTGGAGAAATGGGTTTTGAAGGAATAGTTAAAGGTGATGGTGGCTGGCCTATAACAGCCACAAAGAGCTATAATTGCAATATCTTGGAACTGTCAAAATGCTGAATGAAACATGACAATTCATACCCTGAAGGGGATTAAAAAGAAATATGATCTAGATTGCATTTTAATGGAGGCAAAAAATGGGAGGAATAAGATGGAGATTTTAAGAAAGAAAGTTGGTTTGGAGGAATAGGAATATGTAGAATTGGTGGTTCTTAGTATAGGTTTGGCTTTATGGTGAAAAACAAGGGATTGGATGTTCAGATTTTGATAGGTGATAAAAATTTCATAAAATTTGTCTTTAAGTTGCCAGGAAAGAATGATATGTATAGGGTGCTTTGGGTTTATGGAGGTTCAATATTTGAAGATAGGAGATATCCTTGGGAACAATTAAAAAGGAAGATGATTAGTTGTAAAGTACATATATTGTGCAATGGAGATTTTAATGATATTAGATATGAAAGGTAGAAGGAGAGAGGAAGAAAGAAGGAAAAAAAAAATGGATTGCTTCAATGAGTTTATTAATAGTTGTTTTCTTAATGAAGTATATGCAAAAGGCCAAAAATTTACATGGTTTGGAATCAGGGAAGGGGAGATTATTAAGGAATGGCTGGATAGAACATTTGTTACTTTGGCTTGGATGGAGGAATTTCCAAATATGCATCATGCTCCAATTGTATTTTAAAACAGATTAGTCTGATAAGAGGGCTTTGAGGAGATTTAAATTTGAAGCATGTTGGTTAACTTGGAAAGATTGTAAAAAGTTGATAAAAGAAGTGTGGGAAAGTGATTGTGGTGGCGATATGGGGATACAAATAATTCGAAAGTTGAATGGGTTTAGAAGAAGGTTAATTGAAGGGAGTAAGAAGAAAGTTCTAAATAATAAATATATAATTTAAATGAAGGAAATTGGTTTTATACAGGAGTGTTGTGGGAATGTTTCTAGTTATGATAAAACATTGAAAGCTAAAAAAAAAGTTAAAAGAAGTTTAGGAGATAGGGGAAATTTACTAGAGACATAAGGCAAGAATAAATTGGTTAAAACATGGTGATGAAAGTACAAGAATTTTTTCACCAAGTTACAATGCAGAGAAAGAAGAAAAATATAGTAAGGATGCTTAAAAATGATAGTACTTAGAAGAAGGATGGGACACATTAGTAATATGTTTTTGTATCATTTTAAGAAACTTTTTGACACTGAAGGTAGTAGAGATTGGAGGAATGTGTTAGAGGAAATACCTTGCTTAATAAAGTTGAAATGAATAAAGAATTAGAAAAAGAGGTGTCTGAGGAGGAGGTGACGGAGGTAGTTCAGCTTGGAGTAGACAGGGCATCTTAATCAGATGGTTTTAATGGCTTATTTTATCAAAGTCTTTGGAAAATTGTTCAAAACGATGTTGTTGAAGTTGTAAGACTATTCTTTGTTTCTAAAAAAAAGGGTTAGGAGGTTAAATGATATTGACATAGTGTTGATTCCAAAACATGTCAGTCTTAAAAATTAGCCATTTAAGACCTATAAGTATTTGCAACTTCATTTAAAAAGTGATATTTAGAGTTTTTATTAACAGACTTAAACCTTATTTGGGGAACTTGGTGATTGAAAATCAAAGTGCTTTTGTTGTGGGAAGACAAATTCCTGATAACATCATTGTTGCTCAAAAGGTGTTTCATCATTTTAATATAAATAAGAAGGGAAAAAAGTTTGATTTGGCTTTCAAGTTTGATATGAATAAAGCCTACTAAAAAGTTGAATGAGACTTTTTGGAGATTGTGTTGAAACAATTAGATTTTTCTAGAAAATAGATGAATTGGATCATGGAATGTAAGGGTGTAAAACGGGCCACAATCTGCGGGCTGACTTGTTAAACCTGTTAATTTTAATAAGGTTGGATTTTTATTTTTAGGCCAATTTAAAAACGGGCCTACACTAGTTGAGCCTAGCGGACTAGCAATCCATGCAAGACAACCTGTGTGGATATAGGCCAACCTGCGAATCAACCAACAAAGGCCATTACATTAGGCCAGCCCTTCTTACCTTAAGCCCACATGTCATTATGTCGAGGCAGTTCCAAGTTGAAGCCTAAAGTTTTTTTCCTTCTTACTTCAGCTACATTGTGCCTCACTTCATTCAGGCCCGCAAACCTAAATGGCTAAATCCTAAATTCCTAAACCTCAGTCTCACTCTCACTCTCACAACACTCAGACATTCTCTCTTGACTCTCAGTCTCTTTCGCTCGATCGACAACCCTAATTCATAAATCCCTAAATCTAGTTCCCTAATAATCAGGCTTTAAGGCATGACAAAGAAATCTTTGATCTCATTCGCATATCGAACGGTGGCAACGATCGAGAAAAAGAAAGGTACATTGGCTTGCATAGGCATCTGTAGATCTAGGCATTTGCAAATATACTCTTCTTTGCTTGGATACTTCCAAGCATTTCATTGTGTTTAATATATTCATGATTTTAATTCCTTTCTTTTTATTTTTATTTTTTGACTAATGGAAATCATTGGGATATAGGAATCAATGGAATCTGAATGCCCAAAATAGTTGAGTTGGATTATGAATAGGGAACGGTACTTAAGATGTAGTGTGCAATGACAATGATGGTTGCTTCTATTTCTTTTCTTAGGTTGTTTGATCAAGAAAAAGACTTAAATGTGATTTGTTTTCTAGTGTTTCCCATTGAGATTATTGAGGATTACTTGCAAGCTAGTACTTGTCCAAAACCATTTAAAGATTTTTCTCTTAAAATGGCGAGAATTTGGTCTTTTCGACATAATCGGTCTTAGTTTTGACTTGGCATTAAGAAGAGTCTAAAGTCCTAACCCTATTACCACAGTGGGAGGAAGAGAAGTAGGAGTGGAAGGCGAAAGGGAATTTCCTTTTGATGGAAAGGGAAAAAAATTCTTGATTCAAGTCTTGGAGGAATAGTGGCTACTCTCTCTTTTGAGATTGTGAGAGCCAAAAGTTGAAGAGCTAACCATAGACAATCCTTATGCTAACAAGAAAGAGGAAGGCATGATACCTATCTCTTCTCTGACTCCACTTAACTTAGAAAAAAAACGAATGAAGGAATAAGAAAGAAAGAAGGCTTGGAACTACAAGCACTCAGATAAGAAAGATAGATACAGAGGATCAGTCCTTAAACATTGAGATAGAAAGCCATAGGACTTGACTTAGAGCAGTACTTCCATTAGCAAGAAAGCAGAGGATGAGACCATTGACTCTTTGGGTGAAGTCTTAAACTTAGACCCGAGGTATGCCATAGAGTTAGGTAGATCATAAAAAACTGCTAAAATCTTTAAGGTTCAAAGCTGGAGCTTAGTTTTAGGAAAGAGAGCTTTCGTGTGCTCTCGTAGTCAATTACTTTGATCTAAGACCTCTCGATTCAGAGAGCAAATGTGCATTTTTCTTCTTTTAACTTTACCCATTTCGATCTCTACTAATACTAATTTTGGGCTGGGTGAAGGGAAGCTTTATGGGAGAAAGGAGGACAAGATCAGGCTAGTTGCTAAAGGCTTGACTCAAACATATGTGATAGATTACGAGGAAGGAAGCCAAGAAGCTTTAGCCTTTACATGCCTACTTTAAGAGACCTTGTTGAAAGGTTAAAGAGTATACAAAGGCTGATACTAGACCTAATCCTATCCTACTAGTAAAAAAGGACACTGTCACAAGCTTTACCCCTATTATGAAAGTTAGCTTTATGCTAAACCATCAGATAGCCTTCTATGTTGAAATAGAATTTCCATGTTGATTGAGGCTCGGAACAAAGGGAGAGGGAAAGAAGGAAGCAAGCGTTCCAAGCAAAGCAAAGGACTTGGCAACAACCATGCAGCAACTCAAGCTTTAGAGCAGCTCTTTCAACTACCGCCTAAGGTTATACAATATCAACACTGCGTTGGCTAAGCAAAGGCGACTAATGGGAGTGAAAGAAGAGGATTGAGGAAGGCTTAGCTCTGCAGACTTTCTTGGGAAGATGACGATGCTATTGAATCTCTTCGTCGTTTAGTTAGGGCATTTGCAATAGCAAGTTTAGTAAAGGCATGCCTTAAGGCAACAAGTGAGACTGGAATAGCAGACAAAGTGGAATATGACTCATTAGGAAAGAAGAGATCAACGCTTTCGTTAAAAGTGGTTTTTTCCACTCGTAAGGCAGGCTCTAGTTCGACTAGCTTTTAGCTGAAACGTGGCCAGGATTGAGAGATATCGTAGTCTCAATCCTAACTACAGTGAATAGAGGATTTGGCCCAACTTCTCTGATCTTTCTTGGTATGAGGGTTTCACCCACTTTTGGTGTCACGACCCAATTCCATTCTCTTTAACCGAAATCACTGAAAATTTTTCGCGTTTTACTGTTACCTTACCCAGTCGTGAACTAAGCTCACCACACACTGTTGGGCTGTGAGCCAATAATAATCACCACATCTCATTCATTCTCAATTAATTAAAACGATGTCATACATGTGCATTTAATCGTGTATTTATACGAATACATGTTTTACTGACATCTACATCCCCCATAAGTACAACTCAAAAGAATACTGTGCTTTTACATTGTTTAGATACAAAAAGAATCACTGTGTATATACCTCTTAGCGATAGAGATGCAGCGGAGTCCAAAATAATACGCCTCAGTCCTCACTGGGCTACTATGCACGCTCTGTAGGGGGGAAAATAGAGTGGGATGAGCAACCACACGCTCAGTAAGGCAATAATGCAAGCATGGTAGATAACTACTCTATCTACATGCTGATAGTGTTATGCATAAATCATTGATGGTAGGAGCATGAGGAATAAAACTATGCCATGTAAATATACATATATATCATGTATCAAAATCATGTACATTGGCATATAAAACATGGTAGAAACATCATGTATAAATCATCTCATGCTCAATCTCATTTAAATTCATAAAAGGGCAATTCATTAAGAAACCTCCTTTTTCAACCAACACCATAAAACCACCAAATCAACTCACAATCACAACCACATTTTCATTCCACAATCCACGCATGTGTATAAAACTAGGTCACTATATCAAAAGTGCCTATGGGAACCATTACATCATAAATCATCCCAGACCACACGCATCCAGGTGTGCGGGGTATCATGCTGGCACGAAGATGGATTATCCCTTGCCAGACTTTCTCATCACATAACCATCATGCGGTACATTGTACTCCATGTGATATACAAGGTACAGCGTACTCCGCAAACTCATATCGTGATTGGGGGTGCCATTCCTAGGTCTTATCTACCCCATACCAAGAGTGTTCCATATTCCGTGAAGGAGAGCCTCCCTGCCGAACAGAGCCTCCCCGCTTAACAGAGCCTCCCCGCCTAACAGAGCCTCCCCTCCTCTTTGGGCTTAAGGATGTTGGCTTAAGGATGTTAGCTTAAGGATGTAGGGCTTAAGGATGTAGGGCTTAAGGATCCTTTCCGTAAGAGAGCCTCCCCACCGAACAGAGCCTCCCCGCCTAACAGAGCCTCCCCGCCTCTTTGGGCTTAAGGATGTTGGCTTAAGGATGTAGGGCTTAAGGATCTTACTGTACCCATGTAGGAGAGCCTCCCTGCCTAACAGAGCCTCCCCGCCTCTTTGGGCTTAAGGATGTTGGCTTAAGGATCCCACCATAAGAGAGCCTCCCCACCTAACAGAGCCTCCCCGCCTAACAGAGCCTCCCCGCCTCTCTGGGCTTAAGGATGTTAGCTTAAGGATGTAAGGCTTAAGGATGTAAGGCTTAAGGATCTTACCAACTTTAACAGCCTTATACTTATCACAATGTGCAAACTTGTGCGAGTAAATCTCAAGCACGACTCATGCATCCTCTCGTAAAGAGACGCGTACGAGCATAGCTCTAGTACGGTTATACTCATAAGACAACCACTCAAAAGCCACGTACGAGCAAAAGCTCCAGTACGGTTTATAAACATCAACATAATTTCCAATCAAGGTGCGAGCTAAGCTCCAGCACGTTTCATACAAATGAAAACATAGAAATCCAGCGCGAGCGAGGCTCTAGCGCGATTTATGTCATACAAATGTGATAGGCGGCTCATACACAATTTATCAATCCGGGCAATTCGGGTTTAGCACTCACAAATGCTTTTTCCACAACAACAATACAATACTAGCCGACCTATCTACAAGCTTGCTTAAAACCAAGCAATTCGTTTTGGAAAAACATCAAAACATTAGATTTATGCAATTATTAGCCTTACTATCCCATTTCATAAAATCCACTTCAAATCCAAAACCACGCATATACTCATCATCATTCACGAATACCATCAATCATTTATTTGAACAATTCATGCATTTCATACAACACCCAATATTCACCCACAAGTTCAAAGTACGAGCAGCTACCTCTATATACTCACAAAATTCCCTTACCTGGAATCGTGATGCGTGATTCCACTTCCTTAAGCTGCTTACTCGTACGGTTCGGTTCGCCTTCAACGAACTCTTTGGGACTGCACAAAATCGTATCCCGCATTATATTCGATCCATATATTGCAACCCTTGTGCTTGCTATAGTCAATTTAATCTATAGCATCTATTAAAGCTTATTTGGCCTCGTTTCATTACTTTATCCATAACTCGAGTCTATGGATCTTCTTAGGCCTATTATCTTATTCAAAATCGATATCAAATCGACATAAAGCTCATAGTGTTCATATTTCATGAATCCCCTCACTATGGCATTTATCAAGCATATTGATACTCATTTCCACAATTTCTCCAAACTCACAATGTAATCTCATCTACCATCTAAAATCATAAGCATCATCTCACTAACAACTTTAGCTTGCCCATAAATCATAAACTCATTCAACCCATAAATTCTCACATCATACCCATTCTAGGTTACACCAATTCCACCACATCCTAGATAATTTATCCATCAATACTCATACCAATCAACTCCAAAATCAATTAAATAGCTAATGCATTTGGATTGGAGTGTTAGAATCTTACCAATATGATTTTTCTTCTTGCTCCAAATGAAAATGCCCTTAACTCATTCAATTCCAAAAATGGGACAATGCCCTCTCACTATGTTGTTCTTCTCTTTGATAGGAACAACTTTGTCTCTAATGATCTCTCTTCAAATCTCACTGAAAATGGTTGATTTTAGAGAGGGAAAGTTAGGTTTTTGGGTTGAGATTGTAAGGTTAAATGTTTTTCCGAGATTTCCAGATTTTCAGCCCTCCTTATATAGAAATAGCTTGAGGAGATCGATCTGGTCCAAGAGGAGATCGATCTGGTCCCTTAAAATCCCTCTTTTTCACGGCATTTTTAAGCCTGAGATCGATCTGTAGAAGCAATGAGATCGATCTGTCTAGGCATGAGATCGATCTGTCGAAGCATGAGATCGATCTGCTCCCAAACAGAGAGCTAAGGAGATCGATCTGGGTGCTTGGGGATCGATCTTTCCACTACAGAATGCTTGGCAGATCGATCTGGCTCCATTGGAGATCGATCTGCTCTATTCTTTCACCCAAATAAGAGTATTCTGGCTCTTCCAGATCGATCTCTCATCCTATGAGATCGATCTGGACCTCATGTTTTCCAGATTTTCTGCAGTTTCTTTGCTGCAACTCATACCAACACATCCTTAATCTATTGCCATGGCCATTTTCTCATCCATCCACCTTTATAACTTGAAAATGGCATCCATTCATACCTTATGCACATTGAAACTTGTGTGCATTCATTGTATGTTCAAAGGTATGCTACATAACACCAAATGGAAGCATAACTCCATTCCATTTTACCACACTACTCATCTTAAGTCTCAATCACATCCATCACTTGCTAGAACTCATTTCTTCGTATTCATACTCAATGAAACTTGTATGTACGTTACAATTTATATTACACATACATACATTGAATCCATGGACTTACATCAATCATACTTTACATTACAAGTCCATTCATATTATTTGATCCAATTACACACATTACCCTTATACATATACGAGGTTTTACATTCTCCCCTCCTTCAAGGAATTTGGTCCTCCAAATTAGAACCAAGTCACTCTTCAAATAGTTGGGGGTACTTCTCCCGTATCAAGTTCTCTAATTCCCACGTGGCCTCTTCCGCCGTGTGGTGTTGCCAAAGCACTTTCACCAAGGGAATTGTCTTATTCTGCAACACTTTCTCTTTTCTATCCAATATCCGAACCGGCTTCTCAACATACGTCATACTCTCATGGAGCTCCAACTGCTCATATTTTATCACGTGTGTCGGGTCCGGGTGATACTTCCAAAGCATCGAGACGTGGAAGACATTGTGGACATTTGCCAAGTCCGGTGGCAATGCCAACCTATATGCCTTATCTCCTACTCTCTCCAAAATCTCGAAGGGTCCGATATATCTAGGGCTCAGCTTGCCCTTCTTACCGAATCTCATAATACCCTTCGATGGTGATACCCTCAGAAATACCGATTCACCCTCATCAAACTCTAGTGGTCTTCGTCTCTTGTCAGCATAACTCTTTTGCAGGCTCTGAGCTGTCCGTAATCTCTCACATATCAACTGGACGTCCTCAGATGCCTGCTGCACTAAGTCTGGAGCAAAAATCTGTGTGTCACCAACCTCTTCCCATCCAATAGGGGAACGGCATCTACGCCCGTATAATGTCTCATAGGGTGCCATCCCGATACTAGCATGATAGCTATTATTATAAGCGAACTCGGCTAACTGCAGGTGGTCATCCCAGGAGCCTCTAAAATCTAGTACACACGCTCTTAACATATCCTCGAGGGTCTGTATAGTCCTCTCTGACTGCCCATCTGTCTGAGGATGAAAAGCGGTGCTAAAACTCAATCGGGTCCCCAGCGCTTCCTGAAAATGTTCCCAGAAATGGGAAGTGAAGTGGGCATCCCTATCAGAAACAACGCTCACTGGTACACCATGTAGCCGTACTATCTCTCGAATATACAGGTTCGCCAACTGACTCAGTGTATCGGTAACTCTCATAGCCAAGAAATGGGCGGACTTAGTCAACCGGTCCACAATAACCCATATGGCATCATGACCTCTACGGGTCCTCGGCAACCCCATCACAAAATCCATGGTGACATGCTCCCACTTCCATGTCGGTATCGGTAGAGGCTGCAATAATCCTGCAGGCTTCTGATGCTCTACCTTCACTTGCTGACAAACGAGACACTTAGCGACATATTTAGCAATGTTTCTCTTCATTCCAGACCACCAATAAACCTTCCGAAGGTTTTGATACATCTTGGTACTTCCCGGATGTATCGTATACTTCGATGAGTGAGCCTCTGATAAAATCGTTCTCCTGACCTCAGGATCCCTGGGAACGCATACTCTGCCTCTGAACCTCAATAAGCCATCAGCACTCTGCTCAAAATCAATACCCACACCTGTCTGTATCTGCCTCAGTCAATCGATACACCGTTGATCGCTCTGCTGGGCTTGCCGAATACGGCCAATCAACTCTGGCTCTAGTCTCAAACTATCCATGATCTCCAGTCTCTCAGATCCAGGTGGGGTTACATCCAAACTGAGGTTCGCAAAGTGTTCTAACAATTCATGTTCCCGTACCATCATATAAGACACCAACCCAAGGTTCTTTCTACTCAAAGCATCGGCAACTACATTTGCCTTACCCGGGTGGTACATGATTTCACAATCATAGTCCTTCAGGAGTTCGAGCCATCTCCTCTGTCTCATATTCAACTCTTTCTGCGAGAATAGGTACTTAAGGCTCTTATGATCTGTGAACACCTGAAATTTCTCACCATAGAGATAGTGGCGCCATATTTTCAATGCAAATACTACAGCCGCCAACTCCAAATCATGTGTCGGGTAGTTCCTCTCGTGATCTTTCAACTGTCTAGATCCATAGGCAACTACCTTCCCATCCTGCATAAGCACACAGCCCAGTCCCTGGTGTGATGCATCCGTATACACCGAGAATCCTCCTGAGCTGGTAGGAATGGTGAGAACTGGAGCAGTCGTCAATCGACGCTTAAGCTCCTCAAAACTCCTCTCACATGCCTCATCCCACACAAACTTAACATCTTTTCGCGTGAGGCGTGTCAACGGAGCAGCTAGTCTGGAGAAACCCTCTACAAATCTCCGATAATATCCTGCCAATCCCAGAAAACTCCTGATCTCAGTAACTGTCTTGGGCTGTTCCCACTGTATAACTGCCTCTATCTTGGATGGATCCACTGATACCCCATCCTTAGACACAACATGCCCCAGAAATGAGATCTGTTCCAACCAAAAGTTACACTTGCTGAGTTTGGCATACAATTCTCTCTCTCGGAGGGTCTGCAGAACTATCCTCAAGTGCTCCTCATGATCTTCCCTGGACTTGGAATAAACCAAAATGTCATCAATGAACACTATTACAAACTTGTCCAGGTATAGCTTGAATATATCATTCATCAATGCCATAAATGCTGCGGGAGCATTCGTCAATCCGAATGGCATCACCAAAAACTCGTAGTGGCCATAACGGGTACGAAATGCTGTCTTGGGTACATCTCCACTCCTGATCCTCAACTGATGGTACCCTGACCGCAGATCTATCTTAGAAAATACTTCGGCTCCCTGGAGCTGATCCAACAAATCATCGATTCTTGGAAGGGGGTACTTGTTCTTAATGGTGGCCTTATTCAACAACCGGTAATCTATACACAGTCGGAGGCTTCCATCCTTCTTCCTTACAAATAGAACCGGTGCTCCCCAAGGTGAGACACTCGGTCTAATAAAGCCCTTCTCCAGCAACTCTTGCAGCTGTTTCTTCAGCTCTTCCAATTCTATCGGAGCCATTCTATAGGGTGGTTTCGATATCGGCTCTGTACCAGGCACTAACTCAATGCAAAATTCCATTTCCCTTTCAGGTGGTAGTCCTGGTAATTCATCCGGAAAGACATCAGGGTAATCCGTAATTACGGGTATGTCCTTCAATTCTGGGTGTGCCTTATCTATATCGACCACGTATGCAATGAACCCTTCACATTATCCTCTCCATCGTTAGTAACATAAACCATCACTCCACATTCAATATTTATCATGAACAAATAATTTGTCTCTCAAGCAATATGCATTTAAAATCATGCCTCTTCATTTACAACAAACATGCTAGTTTCATATCATTTCTTTTCATCAAAATTTACAATAAGATTGTCTAATCCTGAAAACATCAATGTTTTGGCATGACAATCCATCACAACACGATTGGTAGCCAACCAATCCATTCCCAAAATTACATCAAAATCATTCATATTTAATAAAATCAGATTGGCTATCATTTCCTTCCCCTCTATCTTTAATTTACAATCTCTACATACATGCTCAGTCAATTGACTATCATTCATGGGTGTGGAAATCATCAACATTTTATCCAACAATGTTGGTTTCACATATTTCAACAATTTATGTGCAAAGGAAGGTGATATGAAAGAATGCGTGGCACCAGGATCAAATAATACCAATGCTTCTAAATCAAAGATTCGGATGGTACCTTTAATCACATCCGTCGATGCATCTGCAGTGTCCTGGTCCAGTGCGTGCACCCTTCCTCTGCTTACACCCGCAGCCTGTTTCCCTTTTTCCTCAGCTGTAGCCCTCCTCCTCGGGGCTGCTGTCTCAACTGGAGCTCCCTCAGGCTCCTTGCCCTTCTGTGGGGCAATCTCCATCTTCTCGGGACAATGCTTTGCCATATGTCCTGGTCTCTCGCATCTAAAACACACCATAGGGGTCATCAGACAGGGCCTATTCCCATGAAATCTCCCACATCTCCTACACTGATCAGTAGTAGGTCGTGGTCCTCCAATAGTCATACCCCTTGGCGCAGTCAAGGCTGGGTATACGGGAGGTCTAGCGGCTCTCTCCCGCACCTCCTCAATCTTTGGCCTCTTCTCGAAAAATCTTTGGCCATCTCTTTTGGCCACTCTTCCAAACCCGGATCTCTTTCGATCCTTGTCCTTTCTAACACTGACTCTCCTAAGCTCGGAGGCATTTCGCTCAAAGTCTTGTTCACACAACTGAGCCTTATGTACAGCCTCCTCATAAGTCACAATGTCGAAGGGAGCTAGCTTAGTCCGGATGGCCAATCTCAATCCATCCATGAACTTCTGAATCTTTCGGGTCTCACTACCCATCGTGTCAGGGTCATATCTCCCCAATGACATAAACTTGGACTCATACTCGTCCACAGTCCGGTTCCCCTGAACCAAATTCATAAATTCCATCCGCAATTTCCTCTGTGCGGTAGCTGGAATATACTGCCTCCTGAAGGCCTCTAGAAATATCTCCCACGAGATCTCAGAGTGTCTGGCCCTCAAAATAACCTCGGTGGACCTCCACCAATGCTCGGCCTCACCTTTCAACATAAACACGGCAAAGGCAACCTTCTCACGTGAAGTGCATCGAAAAAACCTATATAGTTTCTCCATCTCATACACCCAATCCTCCGTAATCACTGGGTCCTTCACCCCTCTAAACACTGGGGGTTTCAGCGCTTGAAACTCTCGCAACCTGCTCAAGTCGCAGTCATAACCCAAATCACTACCGCTCTGCTGTGGAGCGATAGGAGAAGCTATATCCTGAGCTGGAGGTGGTGTAACTGTAGCTGTCTCAGCAGTCTGAGGTCTCTCCGCCTCTGCAGCTGCCTGTTCAGGAGTAGGCTGTGCCGCGGGACCACGTCTGTCACCGGCGCCCAAGGCCTGCGTGACTATCTCCACCAAACTCTCAATACTCCGCTCTAACCTAGCGAAGCGAGCCTCAGTATCCTCTGCTCTCTCAGTAGGGTTCTGTGGAGCCTGCTCAGTCTGTGGCTCCACACGGCTCTCAGGCCTACCTCTACGGCCTCTAGCACGTGCTCTCACCCCTCTACCTTGGTGCGTAACTGGCATAGTGCCTAACTTCCTGTATTATAATAATTCATTAAGCTCAATCCATCACGGTATACACAGTTATATCTAAACAAAAGCACAGTACTATGGGGATGTACTTTCCTATGTTTTATTAATGACTCACACCAGGCCAACACAGCTCTGATACCAATCTCTGTCACGACCCAATTCCATTCTCTTTAACCGAAATTCACTGAAAATTTTTCGCGTTTTACTGTTACCTTACCCGGTCCTGAACTAAGCTCACCACACACTGTTGGGCTGTGAGCCAATAATAATCACCACATCTCATTCATTCTCAATTAATTAAAACGATGTCATACATGTGCATTTAATCAT
Source organism: Firmiana major (assembly GCA_033439115.1). Classification (NCBI taxonomy): domain Eukaryota; kingdom Viridiplantae; phylum Streptophyta; class Magnoliopsida; order Malvales; family Malvaceae; genus Firmiana; species Firmiana major. The sequence goes on from CM065909.1 coordinate 41,116,661, forward strand.
GTATTTATACGAATACATGTTTTACTGACATCTACATCCCCCATAAGTACAACTCAAAAGAATACTGTGCTTTTACATTGTTTAGATACAAAAAGAATCACTGTGTATACCTCTTAGCGATGGAGATGCAGCAGAGTCCAAAATAATACGCCTCAGTCCTCACTGGGCTACTATGCACGCTCTGTAGGGGGGGAAAATAGAGTGGGATGAGCAACCACACGCTCAGTAAGGCAATAATGCAAGCATGGTAGATAACTACTCTATCTACATGCTGATAGTGTTATGCATAAATCATTGATGGTAGGAGCATGAGGAATAAAACTATGCCATGTAAATATACATATATATCATGTATCAAAATCATGTACATTGGCATATAAAACATGGTAGAAACATCATGTATAAATCATCTCATGCTCAATCTCATTTAAATTCATAAAAGGGCAATTCATTAAGAAACCTCCTTTTTCAACCAACACCATAAAACCACCAAATCAACTCACAATCACAACCACATTTTCATTCCACAATCCACGCATGTGTATAAAACTAGGTCACTATATCAAAAGTGCCTATGGGAACCATTACATCATAAATCATCCCAGACCACACGCATCCAGGTGTGCGGGGTATCATGCTGGCACGAAGATGGATTATCCCTTGCCAGACTTTCTCATCACATAACCATCATGCGGTACATCGTACTCCATGTGATATACACGGTACAGCGTACTCCGCAAACTCATATCGTGATTGGGGGTGCCATTCCTAGGTCTTATCTACCCCATACCAAGAGTGTTCCATATTCCGTGAAGGAGAGCCTCCCTGCCGAACAGAGCCTCCCCACTTAACAGAGCCTCCCCGCCTAACAGAGCCTCCCCGCCTCTTTGGGCTTAAGGATGTTGGCTTAAGGATGTTAGCTTAAGGATGTAGGGCTTAAGGATGTAGGGCACCGAACAGAGCCTCCCCGCCTAACAGAGCCTCCCCGCCTCTTTGGGCTTAAGGATGTTGGCTTAAGAATGTAGGGCTTAAGGATCTTACTGTACCCATATAGGAGAGCCTCCCTGCCTAACAGAGCCTCCCCGCCTCTTTGGGCTTAAGGATGTTGGCTTAAGGATCCCACCGTAAGAGAGCCTCCCCACCAAACAGAGCCTCCCCACCTAACAGAGCCTCTCCGCCTAACAGAGGCTCCCCGCCTCTCTGGGCTTAAGGATGTTAGCTTAAGGATGTAAGGCTTAAGGATCTTACCAACTTTCACAGCCTTATACTTATCACAATGTGCAAACTTGTGCGAGCAAATCTCTAGCACGACTCATGCATCCTCTCGTAAAGAGACGCGTACGAGCATAGCTCTAGTACGGTTATACTCATAAGACAACCACTCAAAAGTCACGTACGAGCAAAAGCTCCAGTACGATTTATAAACATCAACATAATTTCCAATCAAGGTGCGAGCTAAGCTCCAGCACGTTTCATACAAATGAAAACATAGAAATCCAGCGCGAGCGAGGCTCTAGCGCGATTTATGTCATACAAATGTGATAGGCGGCTCATACACAATTTATCAATCCCGGCAATTCGGGTTTAGCACTCACAAATGCTTTTTCCACAACAACAATACAATACTAGCCGACCTATCTACAAGCTTGCTTAAAACCGAGCAATTCGTTTTGGAAAAACATCAAAACATTAGATTTATGCAATTATTAGCCTTACTATCCCATTTCATAAAATCCACTTCAAATCCAAAACCACGCATATACTCATCATCATTCACGAATACCATCAATCATTTATTTGAACAATTCATGCATTTCATACAACACCCAATATTCACCCACAAGTTCAAAGTACGAGCAGCTACCTCTATATACTCACAAAATTCCCTTACCTGGAATCGCGATGCGTGATTCCACTTCCTTAAGCTGCTTACTCGTACGGTTCGGTTCGCCTTCAACGAACTCTTCGGGACTGCACAAAATCGTATCTCGCATTATATTCGATCCATATATTGCAACCCTTGTGCTTGCTATAGTCAATTTAATCTATAGCCTCTATTAAAGCTTATTTGGCCTCGTTTCATTACTTTATCCATAACTCGAGTCTATGGATCTTCTTAGGCCTATTATCTTATTCAAAATCGATATCAAATCGACATAAAGCTCATAGTGTTCATATTTCATGAATCCCCTCACTATGGCATTTATCAAGCATATTGATACTCATTTCCACAATTTCTCCAAACTCACAATGTAATCTCATCTACCATCTAAAATCATAAGCATCATCTCACTAACAACTTTAGCTTGCCCATAAATCATAAACTCATTCAACCCATAAATTCTCACATCATACCCATTCTAGGTTACACCAATTCCACCACATCCTAGATAATTTATCCATCAATACTCATACCAATCAACTCCAAAATCAATTAAATAGCTAATGCATTTGGATTGGAGTGTTAGAATCTTACCAATATGATTTTTCTTCTTGCTCCAAATGGAAATGCCCTTAACTCATTCAATTCCAAAAATGGGACAATGCCCTCTCACTATGTTGTTCTTCTCTTTGATAGGAACAACTTTGTCTCTAATGATCTCTCTTCAAATCTCACTGAAAATGGTTGATTTTAGAGAGGGAAAGTTAGGTTTTTGGGTTGAGATTGTAAGGTTAAATGTTTTTCCAAGATTTCCAAATTTTCAGCCCTCCTTATATAGAAATAGCTTGAGGAGATCAATCTGGTCCAAGAGGAGATCGATCTGGTCCCTTAAAATCCCTCTTTTTCACGGCATTTTTAAGCCTGAGATCGATCTGTCGAAGCAATGAGATCGATCTGTCTAGGCATGAGATCGATCTGTCGAAGCATGAGATCGATCTGCTCCCAAACAGAGAGCTAAGGAGATCGATCTGGGTGCTTGGGGATCAATCTTTCCACTACAGAATGCTTGGCAGATCGATCTGGCTCCATTGGAGATCGATCTGCTCTATTCTTTCGCCCAAATAAGAGCATTCTGGCTCTTCCAGATCGATCTCTCATCCTATGAGATCGATCTGGACCTCATGTTTTCCAGATTTCCTGCAGTTTCTTTGCTGCAACTCATACCAACACATCCTTAATCTATTGCCATGGCCATTTTCTCATCCATCCACCTTTATAACTTGAAAATGGCATCCATTCATACCTTATGCACATTGAAACTTGTGTGCATTCATTGTATGTTCAAAGGTATGCTACATAACACCAAATGGAAGCATAACTCCATTCCATTTTACCACACTACTCATCTTGAGTCTCAATCACATCCATCACTTGCTAGAACTCATTTCTTCGTATTCATACTCAATGAAACTTGTATGTACGTTACAATTTATATTACACATACATACATTGAATCCATGGACTTACATCAATCATACTTTACATTACAAGTCCATTCATATTATTTGATCCAATTACACACATTACCCTTATACATATACGGGGTCTTACATTTGGTCTTCTACTTTTATGTGAACAAAAGGCTGAAAGCGGTTGTCTCTTTCCACTTCCATTAAGATCACTTTCATCCGACTTTCCTTCGCCCTTTGTGGCTGCTAGTGAAGTGGCAACTGGATTGCCTAGTGAAATGCTATATCAATTTAAGCTAGATAAATCAAGCTTAAGACTAGGAGTTCCCATTGGAGTTGGAGGTGGGATAGATCTCATTCACTCTTGAGTTGAAACGTAAGCTAGATTGCCCATTGGCTTTGGGTTGGGATATGTTGAATTTGTTCTGCTTAGTTCTATTTTCACTACTCTTTGCCCTGCCCTTTCATCTTTCTATCCGGCTAGAGAGTTTGATATATGTTTCGGCTTTTTTCTTTCTCAAGTTCCTAGCCCAAAGCTTATAGAGACAATTCTCTGTTGAGTTGTCTTCACTCGGGTATTTCAGTTCCACTAACACGAGACAAGTCAGAAAAATTGGCTTACTTTTAGGCATAGCCCATGGTAGAACTTATATCTGAGTCTCTTTCACTTAAAAAAGATCGAAAAAATGCATCTTGAAGGCAAAAGAAGGAATCCAAGCCAGGAATCTATGAACATGAGTAGGGAAAGTAAGACTACAACTTATTCTTCGCTTGATCGTCTCCATCCCACGGAGGTTACTTCGTTCACCTAAGGGTCATCAGCAAATTTAACATTTTACTACCAACAAATATATTTTGAAGTGTACTTTTCTCTTATCTTTCAAGGTCCATAACAATATTTTAAAGTATAATCTGAATTAGGTGTCCAAATTAGGGTGACTTCAGTAAAAGATTTACATTACTTAATGGAATAACATAAAAATAAAAAATAAAATTGGTTTGTTCTGCATTAGGGCCTGACCGATCAAATTTTGACCCATTTAAATACATGCCCAAACGGTTTGCCTCGTTTAAGCCCGTACCTGTTCGGGCGTAGCCTACCCCATGTTGGCCCGCCCGTTTTTCACCTCTAATGGAATGTGTTTGTATAGCGTCTTATTCATTGGTAGTAAATGGAAAAGTTTCAACTAAGTTTCATCTTACTAGGGGAATCAGACAAGGAGATTCCAAATCTCCATACCTTTTTCTTTTTGTAATTAATGTTCGTTTTATGATTTTGAGTAGAGCACAAGCTAGAATTTTAGGAGGTATTAGGTTGAGTAAATATAATCATAAACTAACTCATTTATTATAGGCAGTTGATTCCTTATTTTTCTTAAAGGCTAATACCAAAAATTGTAAGATGATGGCTAATTATTAAAAGACTACGATTGTGCTTCTAGTCAATTAATGAATCTTCACAAGTTAAGTATTATTTCCAGTGCTAATACGCTAAGTAAAGTTAGAAAGAGCATTGAATACGGTTTGAGCATTAAGGCAGTAGGGCAAAAAGGTAATTTTACAGCTCAATGATTATTTTATTAGTGTGGGCCATGGGTTTGCAAAGATTTAATTTCTAAAAATTCAACAATTTTATGAAAGAAGAAATATGGATTAAATAGGAATTAATTAATCAAAAATTGTTAAGTTAGTGGGAAATATGTTTTTTTTTTTGCATATAATAATTATGTTACAGAGTAATGAGTTGCAAGTAATAGTGATTTCCCATTAATTATTTTCCCTATATCATTATACCCTATTATTGGCAATTTAGCTAGGCTAAGCCATGGGGTCCCTTAACAATTCTAATCTTAATGCTACTTAGTTAATTAACTAAAGATTAATTTTATAACATAACTATGAACTGAGAGTAAGCAAGTGAAAAGAAGCTTCTGGCAATGGTGGTTCTAAATAAGGCTTAATAATTCATTTCAGTTTTTAAGATTAAAACCCTTTGATTAATTAATAAGTGATGTTGCATGTTGGAATTGGTGCAAGATTTGGTGATGAAAGCTTGAAACGAGAGGCTTAGTTGCAAGAGAAAGCCACAATTTTACTAAACTGAGGTGACATTAATGAAGTTTATGTGGTAATTGGATTTCCTTTGTTGTAATCTAATTGAATGTTAAATGTTTGATGTTAGTTGGATTGATGAGAAGCCAAACTAAGAAGTTAAAGTGCCTAAGGGCTCTCGGGTTTATGAATTAAAGGTAAGAAAATCCATTTTGTTTGAGGTTTGAATTATCTATGGTGCAACCTTGTTGGATAACTAAACATATGTTGATTTTGGCTAGTGTGAAGGTGAAGCCGAGAAGACAACCTTAAAGAGTTCATGGCTTAAAGTCTTAGAATTGGTAGTGGAAAGCATGCAAGTATGAAAAAGTGATAAATCATGCACACATACTCTATCCATAACCCAAATTTAAAAATTCATTACAATTAATCCACAATGAGTTTAAATTTTAAATTTTTCCTGCTTATAGTCTATCAAGTTAAGTTTATGTTAAACTTAGAATCACTCAATTTGGAGTTCCCTACCTCCAGAATTATACAAATTAGTACAGGGTACTCAATTTTAAAAACGCACTTCCCAATGTTTTCTTTAAAAATACATGGAAATTGATGTAAATTTAATTAGGCTTTGGTTTTAACATTTCCAGATAAGGAGTTGAGTCAGGTTTCATATGGTTTTGGAATCACATTAATTGGATATCTCTACATTTAGTTATATCTATTTTAGTGCACAAAGATCAGTTTGCCATTTTGCTTGAACGTTTCTGCACATAAGGTAACTTTGGAAATTTTTTGGTGTTGATACATAATGAATTAAATTATGACCATTATAGTTTTAAATAGGGATTTAAGTTAGGTTTCATACAAAATTGATGGTTCGTTAATCGGACTCTGAATTTTTCAGTTTAAGCGAGAATAGTGCTAAAATGTCATATTTAAAATGTAAATAGTGAAGTTATATGTATAATATAATTGTGAATTGGTGGTGAGCATTGTTGGAAGAAATAATTGAGTTGGTTGAGTTCATATTGACCTTGTATAGGTGCCATATTAGTGACAAGGGTTAACTTGGCTCTCGGCAAATGCCACTAGACATATCTAGTCTTGATAAGGGTAGGAAGGCCCTCGGTGTTGCTCAATTAAGTGCAATTGTGGTGTTGTCTGGCTAAGGAAGGCTCTCAATTTTGTGGCAGATTGGTAATCAAAGGTACCAGACCTTGCTTTTTGTGATAAATGTGGTTATGTCAGTTTAATTGTGTCTGGCTAAGTGACCAATTGATTATAATTGCTTGTAGGTGATCGTGTGACTATTTTATGGATTGGTGTGGCTAAGATACATTTAGCCAAGTGCTTGGGAGAGCTAAATAGTTGTACATTAGCAAAATCTAACATGATTGCTTTTGAAATCATCTTGGTAATTAAGACTTTCGCGTTTTGGTGCTTATGGTGTGCTCTCAACCAAGGCTATTAACCCTAAGCCTTTGTTTTATAAATGCATGATTTAGTGTTTTTAACTGTTACTATAAAAACTATCATAGTTGGTTTACTAATTTGATTTTACATCAAGATTATCCAATGAGTTGGTAAATATTTATATTGGTTTAATAAACTAAATGATGTTTTAAACCATACCTCCTTGAAAATTAGTCTCTTACATGTTTATATGAATGGTTTTGGATGTTAAACCTAGAAATTGATTTGTGAGCAATTTAAGGTGGCAAGGCCCTTCAGGGTACACTATACTTGTTCCTAGCATAGTAGGAACACTTTATCTTATCCCAAGCTAGTAGGTATTGGTTTTGCTTGGCTTGTGGAAACAGTTTCATTTATTGTTGGCTCTACCGAGAGGGGGGTGAATCGGTTTTCTAATAATAATGGCAGATTTAAATTAATTCAACTTTAATTATCAATTAATAAATGAACAATATAATGAAATGAATTAAATTAAAGCAAGATAGGGAAGAGAGTAACAAACACAATCGTTTATAGAGGTTCGGCCAATCTCTTACCTACGTCCTCTCTCCTTAACCTTCTTGTCAAGTGCTTTCTTTCTCACTTTCAACAGAAGTTACAATATCCTTTTTCAGGTTAAGGAATAACCTCTCTACCTTGTTTAAACAATGGTGTATTCACCCTTTTACAGAATTTATCTCACTGAGGAACAATCCTCTTCTCTCTTAAGGATAGGATGAATACAATACCAAGCTTTTAATGTGGGTAGGACAAATACAGCTTTTACACACAAACTTATACAACAAATTCAAAGAATGAGAATTGAAGACAAAAGGAATGAGGGAATTAAACTCTTGAGAATATACAGAAAGTGCAGTAATTGTCTCTTTTTTCTCAGTGTCTTCAATGCTTGATTATATACTGAAGGATTGGTGGTTGGAGCATTAAATGCAATTTTTCCCGTTGAGATTTTTGCAGAAATAACCGTTGGGTACCTCCAGTAGAATGCCAGATCGATCTGCCATCTTGGCCAGATCGATCTCTTAGTTATAGTTCCTGCAAAATCAAGGCAAAATGAAGCTAGGAGATCGATCTCCTATCTGAGCAGATCGATCTCACAATTTGAAATGTTAGAGGAGATCGATCTGTCGAACAGGTAGATCGATCTTCCAACCTTTCTGTTTGAGGCATGATCGATCTATAGATCGATCTTTCAGGTAATGTCTTAATGAGGAGATCGATCTCTTATCAACCTAGATCGATCTCCTTAGCTCTCTGACTTTGAGGAGATCGATCTCTTCCTATACCAGATCGATCTCACAAACTCTCTGTTTGCATACAGATCGATCTTCTGCCTTTACCTTTTGTTTTAGGGGAGATCGATCTCTTGGTATACCAGATCGATCTCACCAGCATCCTGTATTAGGCAAATCGATCTTATAACCCTTACAGATCGATCTCATTCTTCCTTAATATCTATGAACAAGTTCAAGGCTTGGCAGATCGATCTCATGTCTTCTTGAGATCGATCTCTCATCCAAGAAAAACCCAGGAGATCGATCTCTCATAACCCAGATCGATCTCTCATCTACAGAACTTAAGTTCTGGTACTGATAACCTCTAAACATGTTTTTATATCATTTTTATTTATTGAATTTACTTGTTTTGTCATTTCAAAATATATTAACTCAACAATCTCCCCCTTTTTGATATGACAAAACCTAATCAATCAACATGTTTAGTTACCTATTTGCATTTTGCACAAACTCCCCCTTTTTGTAAACTCCCCCTTTTTGTAAACTCCCCCTTACTTTTGGCTTTTGATCTCTAAACTTTCTTAACTCCCCCTCATTTTAATCATTCCTTTAAACCATTAGATATGTTTCTTAAAGTCATTTCAACATGTTTTAACCAACGCATGTGTTCTTAACATAATTTCTTCTCCCTCTTTTTGTCATATCAATGGCAAAAAAAAAAAATCTAAACAATACTCCTGTCATTTCAAAATAGCATTTCATTAAAACTCATTCAACGAGAACACAGATGGCAACTCATTCAAGCAAATTCAATTCAAACAACAACGAGTAATTAGAACATATAACAAAACTAGAGCTATCAAATAAGTCCTATGGTGGAGGAGGAAATCGATCCATGAGATCCTCAACGTGAGTGCGAGTGACTTGAAGTTCATCATACATCGCCTGCTGAGTATCATGAAGGTTTGCAAAGCCTTCATCTACTTTGCGGTTCAGCTTCTAGATCATCCGCTGCTGGGTGGCATAAAGGTTTGCAAAACCTTCATCTATCTTCCGGTTCAGTTCACTCATCATCGTCACAATGAGCTCCATGCCAGCTGGTGAGGGAGCAGGTGCAGTGGGCTGAGGAGTCGAGGACGATGGACCCGCAGTCAGTGCAGCAGGTGGATCCATAGGCTCATCGGAGGGATCTTCCTCCATAGCTGCTGCAGATTGTTGTTCCCGCTTCTTCTTCCAGTCGCCCCGGAAGTCCTTGTAGTAGCCCATGTGGTGGAGTGTCCCGATGTTGAGGACGCTCTTTGGAGAGAGCACTTCACACGTTTCACAACTGCTGTCCACTCCAAGTCGTTGGAGAAAATACGCCAATGGTTGTGGAAACACTATCGTTGTGGCTTGGCCGCAGACAATCTTCAACCAGTCTTGATAGATAAAGTGGACAAGGTTGGGTTTTTGACTGGTGGAGTGTATGTGGTGTATCCAAAAGCGATCTAGCCTCCTAACGGTGGAATGACGGGTACCGAAAGGACGAAGATTCCATGAAATAATGAGGTGGAGTAACCGTGGGTGCATTGGGAGGTCACTCGCCTTATCCCCGGGAAGGTCAAACTCCAAGGGGACTTCCTCATCTTCATTGGTTAAGCCTTCATTGCTTATGTGGAAAGCTTTGGCTAAGACATCAGGGTCTATTGCAATTAACTTACCCATGACATAGGTTGTAAACCCGAGAATTTTGCAGGTATCAGTGTAAGACCCCGTATATGTAGAAGGGTAATGTGTGTACTTGGATTAAATAATATGAATGGACTTGTGATGTAAAGTATGATTGATGTAAGTCCATGGATTCAATGTATGTATGTGTAATATAAATTGTAACGTACATACAAGTTTCATTAAGTATGAATACGGAGAAATGTGTTCTAGCAAGTGATAGATGTGATTGAGACTCAAGATGAGTAGTGTGGTAAAATGGAATGGAGTTATGCTTCCATTTGGTCTTACGTAGCATACCTTTGAACATACAATGAATGCACACAAGTTTCAATGTGCATAAGGTATGAATGGATGCCATTTTCAAGTTATAGAGGTGGATGGATGAGGAAATGGCCATGGCAATAGATTGAGGGTGTGTTGGTATGAGTTGCAGCAATGAAACTGCAGGAAATCTGGAAGAGCCAGAATGCTCTTATTTGGGCGAAAGAATTGAGCAGATCGATCTCCAATGGAGCCAGATTGATCTCTCAAGCATTCTGTAGTGGAAAGATCGATCCCCAAGCACCCAGATCGATCTCCTTAGCTCTCTGTTTGGAACCAGATCGATCTCATGCTTCGACAGATCGATCTCATGCCTCAACAGATCGATCTCATTGCTTCGACAGATCGATCTCAGGCTTAAAAATGCCGTGAAAAAAGAGGGATTTTAAGGGACCAGATCGATCTCCTCTTGGACCAGATCGATCTCCTCAAGTCATTTCTATATAAGGAGAGCTGAAAAATCTGGAAATCTCGGAAAACACTTAACCTTACAATTTCAACCCCAAAAATCCAACTTTCCCTCTCTAAAATCAGCCAATTTCAGTGAGATTTGGAGAGAGATCATTAGAGGCAAAGTTGTTCCTATCAAAGAGGAGAACAACATAGTGAGAGGGCATTTTCCCATTTTTGGAATTGAAGGAGTTGAGGGCATTATCAATTGGAGCAAGAAGAGAAATCATATTGGTAAGATTCTAACACTCCAATCCAAATGCATTAGCTATTTAATTGATTTTGGAGTTGATTGGTATGAGTATTGATGGATAAACTACCTAAGAATGTAGTGGAAGTGGTGTGACCTAGAAATCTAAAATGGGTATAATGTGAGGATATGTGGGATTGAATGAACTTATGGTTTATGGATAAAGTAATGAAACGAGGCCAAATAAGCTTTAATAGAGGCTATAGATTAAATTGACTATAGCAAGCACAAGGGTTGCAATATATGGGTCGAATATAATGCGGGATACGATTTTGTGCAGTCCCGAAGAGTTCGTTGAAGGCGAACCGAATCGTACGAGTAAGCAGCTTAAGGAAGTGGAATCACGCATCGCAATTCCAGGTAAGGGAATTTTGTGAGTATATAGAGATAGCTGCTCGTATTTTGAATTGGGTGAATATTGGGTGTTGTATGAAATGCATGATTGCTCAAATAAATGTTGATGGTATTCGTGAAAGATGATGGGTATATGCGTGGTTTTGGATTTGAAGTGGATGTTATGAAAAAGGGATAGTAAGGCTAATAATTGCATAAGTCATGTGTTTTGAATGCTTTTACAAAACACAATGCTTTGATTTGAGCAAATAAAAGGATAGGCTGGCTAGTACTTGAATGATGTTGTGAGATAGCCCATACGAGGCACTAAGCATATTATGTGATGTTTTGAATGCATGTAAGCCGCCTATCGCGTGTATGTGATATAATTCGCGTTAGAGCCTCGCTCGCGCGAGATTTCTATGTTTTCACTTGTGTGAAACATGCTTGAGCCTAGCTCGCACTTTGAAATTGAATTGTGATGATGTTTATAAACCGTACTGGAGCTTCTGCTCGTACGTGGATTGTGAATGGTTATCTTATGAGTATAACCGTACTAGAGCTATGCTCGTACACGCCTCTTTATGAGAAGATGCATGATGCATGAGTCATGCTAGAGCTTTGCTCGCACAAGCTTGTACAATGGGATTCGTATAGGGTTGTGAAAGTGGGTAAGATCCTTAAGCCTTACATCCTTAAGCTAACATCCTTAAGCCCGAGGAGGCAGGGAGGCTCTGTTAGGCGGGGAGGCTCTGTTTGGTGGGGAGGCTCTCTTACGGTGGGATCCTTAAGCCAACATCCTTAAGCCCAAAGAGGCGGGGAGGCTCTGTTAGGCAGGGAGGCTCTCCTACATGGGTATGGTGAAGGTAAGATCCTTAAGCCCTACATCCTTAAGCTAACATCCTTAAGCCCGAAGAGGCAGGGAGGCTCTGTTAGGCGGGGAGGCTCTGTTCGGTGGGGAGGCTCTCTTACGAAAAGGACCCTTAAGCCCTACATCCTTAAGCTAACATCCTTAAGCCCGAGGAGGCAGGGAGGCTCTGTTCGGCAGGAAGGCTCTCCTTCACGGAATATGGAAAACTCTTGGTATGGGGTAGATAAGACCTAGGAATGGCACCCCCAATCATGATATGAGTTGTGGAGTACGCTGTACCGTGTATATCACATGGAGTACGATGTACCGCATGATGGTTATGTGATGAGAAAGTCTGGCGAGGGATAATCCATCTTCGTGCCAGCATGATACCCCGCACACCGGGATGCGTGTGGTCTGGGATGATTTATGATGTGATGATTCACATAGGCACTTTTGATATAGTGACCTAGATTTATACACATGCGTGAATTGTGGAATGTAAATGTGGTTGTGATTGTGAGTTGATTTGGTGGTGTTATGTTGTTGGTTCAAAAGGAGGTTTCTAAATGAATTGCCCTTTTATGAATTTAAATGAGATTGAGCATGAGATGTTTTATACATGATGTCTCTACCATGTTTTAATGCCAATGCACATGATTTGATACATGATATATATGTATATTCACATGGCATAGTCTTATTCATCATGCTCCTACTATAAACGATTTATGCATAACACTATCAGCATGTAGATAGAGTAGTTATCTACCATGCTTGCATTATTGCCTTACTGAGCGTGTGGTTGCTCATCCCACTCTATTTTCGCCCCTACAGAGCGTGCATAGTAGCCCAGTGAGGACTGAGGCGTATTATTTTGGACTCCGCTGCATCTCCATCGCTAAGAGTTATATACACAGTGATTCTTTTTGTATCTAAACAATGTAAAAGCACAGTATTCTTTTGAGTTGTACTTATGGGGGATGTAGATGTCAGTAAAACATGTACTCGTATAAGTACACGATTAAATGCATATGTATGACATCGTTTTAATTAATTGAGAATGAATGAGATGTGGTGTTTATTATTGACTCACAGCCCAACAGTGTGTGGTGAGCTTAGTTCACGACTGGGTAAGGTAACAGTAAAACGCGAAAAATTTTCAGTGATTTCGGTTAAAGAGAATGGAATTGGGTCGTGACAGAGATTGGTATCAGAGCTGTGTTGGCCTGATGTGAGTCATTAATAAAATGTAGGAAAGTACATCCCCATAGTACTGTGCTTTTGTTTAGATATAACTGTGTATACCGTGATGGATTGAGCTTAATGAATTATTATAATACAGGGAGTTAGGCACTATGCCAGTTACACGCAAAGGTAGAGGGGCGAGAGCACGTGCTAGAGGCCGTAGAGGTAGGCCTGAGAGCCGTGCGGAGCCACAGACTGAGCAGGCTCCACAGAACCCTGCTGAGAGAGCAGGTGATACTGAGGCTCACTTCGCTAGATTAGAGCGGAGTATTGAGAGTCTGGTGGAGATAGTCACGCAGGCCTTGGGCGCCGGTGACAGACGAGGTCCCGCAGCACAGCCTACTACTGAACAGGCAGCTGCAGAGGCGGAGAGACCTCAGACTGCTGAGACAGTTACAGTTACACCACCTCCAGCCCAGGATACAGATTCTCCTATCGCTCCACAGCAGAGCGGTAGTGATGTGGGTTATGACTGCGACTTGAGCAGGTTGCGAGAGTTTCAAGCGTTGAAACCCCCAGTGTTTAGAGGGGTGAAGGACCCAGTGATTACGGAGGATTGGGTGTATGAGATGGAGAAACTGTATAGGTTTTTCCGATGCACTTCAAGTGAGAAGGTTGCCTTTGCCGTGTTTATACTGAAAGGCGAGGCCGAGCATTGGTGGAGGTCCACCGAGACTATTTTGAGGGCCAGACATTCTGAGATCTCGTGGGAGATATTTCTAGAGGCCTTCAGGAGGCAGTATATTCCAGCTACCGCACAGAGGAAATTGCGGATGGAATTTATGAATTTGGTTCAGGGGAACCGGACTGTGGACGAGTATGAGTCCAAGTTTATGTCATTGGGGAGATATGACCCTGACACGATGGGTAGTGAGACCCGAAAGATTCAGAAGTTCATGGATGGGTTGAGATTGGCCATCCGAACTAAGCTAGCTCCCTTCGACATTGTGACTTATGAGGAAGGCGGTACACAAGGCTCAGTTATGTGAACAAGACTTTGAGCGAAATGCCTCCGAGCTTGGGAGAGTCAGTGTTAAAAAGGACAAGGATCGGAAGAGATCCGGGTTTAGAAGAGTGGCCAAGAGAGATGGCCAAAGATTTTTCGAGAAGAGGCCAAAGATTGAGGAGGTGCGGGAGAGAGCTGCTAGACCTCCCGTATACCCAGCCTTGACTGCGCCGAGGGGCATGAATATTGGGGGACCACGACCTACTACTGATCAGTGTAGGAGATGTGGGAGATTCCATGGGAATAGGCCCTGTCCGATGACCCCTATGGTGTGTTTTAGATGCGAGAGACCAGGACATATGGCTAAGTATTGTCCCGAGAAGATGGAGATTGCCCCACAGAAGGGCAAGGAGCCTGAGGGAGCTCCAGTTGAGACAGCAGCCCCGAGGAGGAGGGCTACAGCTGAGGAAAAAGGGAAACAGGCTGCGGGTGTGAGCAGAGGAAGAGTACATGCACTGGATCAGGACACCGCAGATGCTTCGACGGATGTGATAAAAGGTACCACCCGAATCTTTGATTTAGAAGCATTGGTATTATTTGATCCTGGTGCCACACATTCTTTCATATCACCTTCCTTTGCACATAAATTGTTGAAATATGTGAAACCAACATTGTTGGATAAAATGTTGATGATTTCCACACCCATGAATGATAGTCAATTGACCGAGCATGTATGTAGGGATTGTAAATTAAAGATAGAGGGGAAGGAAATGATAGCCAATCTGATTTTATTAAATATGAATGATTTTGATGTAATTTTGGGAATGGATTGGTTGGCTACCAATCGTGTTGTGATGGATTGTCATGCCAAAACATTAATGTTTTCAGGACTAGACAATCTTATTGTAAATTTTGATGAAAAGAAATGATATGAAAACTTGTATACTTGTGGTAAATAAAGGAGTATGATTTTAAATGCATAATGCTTGAGAGATAAATTTATTGTTTTTGATAAATGATGAATGTGGAGTGATGGCTTATGTTACTAACGACGGAGAGGATAATGTGAAGGGTTCATTGCATACGTGGTCGATATAGATGAGGCACACCCGGAGTTGAAAGACATACCCGTAATTACGGATTACCCTGATGTCTTTCCGGATGAATTACCAGGACTACCACCTGAAAGGGAAATGGAATTTTACATTGAGTTAGTGCCTGGTACAGAGCCGATATCGAAGCCACCCTATAGAATGGCTCCGATAGAATTGGAAGAGCTGAAGAAACAGCTGCAAGAGTTGTTGGGGAAGGGGTTTATTAGACCGAGTGTCTCACCTTGGGGAGCACCGGTTCTATTTGTAAGGAAGAAGGATGGAAGCCTCCGACTGTGTATAGATTACCGGTTGTTGAATAAGGCCACCATTAAGAACAAGTACCCCCTTCCAAGAATCGATGATTTGTTGGATCGCTCCAGGGAGCCGAAGTATTTTCTAAGATAGATCTGCGGTCAGGGTACCATCAGTTGAGGATCAGGAGTGGAGATGTATCCAAGACAGCATTTCGTACCCGTTATGGCCACTACGAGTTTTTAGTGATGCCATTCGGATTGACGAATGCTCCCGCAGCATTTATGGCATTGATGAATGATATATTCAAGCCATACCTGGACAAGTTTGTGATTGTTTTCATAGATGACATTTTGGTGTACTCTAAGTCCAGGGAAGATCATGAGGAGCACTTGAGGATAGTTCTGCAGACCCTCCGAGAGAGAGAATTGTATGCCAAACTCAGCAAGTGTAACTTCTAGTTGGAACAGATCTCATTTCTGGGGCATGTTGTGTCAAAGGATGGGGTATCAGTGGATCCATCCAAGATAGAGGCAGTTGTACAGTGGGAACAGCCCAAGACAGTAACTGAGATCAGGAGTTTTCTGGGATTGGCAGGATATTATCGGAGATTTGTAGAGGGTTTCTCCAGACTAGCTGCTCCGTTGACACGCCTCACGCGTAAAGATGTTAAGTTTACATGGGATGAGGCATGTGAGAGGAGTTTTGAGGAGCTTAAGCGTCGATTGACGACTACTCCAGTTCTCACTATTCCTACCAGCTCAGGAGGATTCTCGGTGTACACGGATGCATCACACCAGGGACTGGGCTGTGTGCTTATGCAGGATGGGAAGGTAGTTGCCTATGGATCTAGACAGTTGAAAGATCATGAGAGGAACTACCCGACACATGATTTGGAGTTGGCGGCCGTAGTATTTGCTTTGAAAATATGGCGCCACTATCTCTATGGTGAGAAATTTCAGGTGTTCACAGATCATAAGAGCCTTAAGTACCTGTTCTCGCAGAAGGAGCTGAATATGAGACAGAGGAGATGGCTCGAACTCCTGAAAGACTATGATTGTGAAATCATGTACCACCCGGGTAAGGCAAATGTAGTTGCCGATGCTTTGAGTAGAAAGAACCTTGGGTTGGTGTCTTATATGATGGTAAGGGAACATGAATTGTTAGAACACTTTGCGAACCTCAGTTTGGATGTAACCCCACCTGGATCTGAGAGACTTGAGATCATGGCTAGTTTGAGACTAGAGCCAGAGTTGATTGGTCGTATTCGGCAAGCCCAGCAGAGCGATCGACGGTGTATCGATTGGCTGAGGCAGATACAGATAGGTGTGGGTATTGATTTTGAGCAGAGTGCTGATGGCTTATTGAGGTTCAGAGGCAGAGTATGCGTTCCCAGGGATCCTGAGATCAGGAGAACGATTTTATCAGAGGCTCACTCATCAAAATATACGATACATCCGGGAAGTACCAAGATGTATCAAAACCTTCGGAAGGTTTATTGGTGGTCTGGAATGAAAAGAGACATTGCGGAATATGTCGCTAAGTGTCTCGTTTGTCAGCAAGTGAAGGTAGAGCATCAGAAGCCTGCAGGATTATTGCAGCCTCTACCGATACCGACATGGAAGTGGGAGCATGTCACCATGGATTTTGTGATGGGGTTGCCGAGGACCCGTAGAGGTCATGATGCCATATGGGTTATTGTGGACCGGTTGACTAAGTCCGCCCATTTCTTGGCTATGAGAGCTACCGATACACTGAGTCAGTTGGCGAACCTGTATATCCGAGAGATAGTACGGCTACATGGTGTACCAGTGAGCGTTGTTTCTGATAGGGATGCCCGCTTCACTTCCCATTTCTGGGAACATTTTCAGGAAGCGCTGGGGACCCGATTGAGTTTTAGCACCGCTTTTCATCCTCAGACAGATGGGCAGTCAGAGAGGACTATACAGACCCTCGAGGATATGTTGAGAGCGTGTGTACTGGATTATAGAGGCTCCTAGGATGACCACCTACAGCTAGCCGAGTTCGCTTATAATAATAGCTATCATGCTAGTATCGGGATGGCACCCTATGAGGCATTATACGGGCGTAGATGCCGTTCCCCTATTGGATGGGAAGAGGTTGGTGACAGACAAATTTTTGCTCCGGACTTAGTGCAGCAGGCATCTGAGGACGTCCAGTTGATATGTGAGAGATTAAGGACAGCCCAGAGCTGGCAAAAGAGTTATGCTGACAAGAGACGAAGACCACTGGAGTTTGATGAGGGTGAGTCGGTGTTTCTGAGGGTATCACCATCGAAGGGTATTATGAGATTTGGTAAGAAGGGCAAGCTGAGCCCTAGGTATATCGGACCCTTCGAGATTTTAGAGAGAGTGGGAGAAAAGGCGTATAGATTGGCATTGCCATCGGACTTGGCAAGTGTCCACAACGTCTTCCACGTCTCGATGCTTCGGAAGTATCACCCGGACCCGGCACACGTGATAAAATATGAGCCGTTGGAGCTCCATGAGAGTATGACGTATGTTGAGAAGCCGGTTCGGATATTGGACAGAAAAGAGAAAGTGTTGCGGAATAAGACAATTCCCTTGGTGAAAGTGCTTTGGCAACACCACACGGCGGAAGAGGCCACGTGGGAATTGGAGAACTTGATACGGGAGAAGTACCCCCAACTGTTTGAAGAGTGACTTGGTTCTAATTTGGAGGACCAAATTCCTTGAATGAGGGGAGAATGTAAGACCCCGTATATGTAGAAGGGTAATGTGTGTACTTGGATTAAATAATATGAATGGACTTGTGATGTAAAGTATGATTGATGTAAGTCCATGGATTCAATGTATGTATGTGTAATATAAATTGTAACGTACATACAAGTTTCATTAAGTATGAATACGGAGAAATGTGTTCTAGCAAGTGATAGATGTGATTGAGACTCAAGATGAGTAGTGTGGTAAAATGGAATGGAGTTATGCTTCCATTTGGTCTTACGTAGCATACCTTTGAACATACAATGAATGCACACAAGTTTCAATGTGCATAAGGTATGAATGGATGCCATTTTCAAGTTATAGAGGTGGATGGATGAGGAAATGGCCATGGCAATAGATTGAGGGTGTGTTGGTATGAGTTGCAGCAATGAAACTGCAGGAAATCTGGAAGAGCCAGAATGCTCTTATTTGGGCGAAAGAATTGAGCAGATCGATCTCCAATGGAGCCAGATTGATCTCTCAAGCATTCTGTAGTGGAAAGATCGATCCCCAAGCACCCAGATCGATCTCCTTAGCTCTCTGTTTGGAACCAGATCGATCTCATGCTTCGACAGATCGATCTCATGCCTCAACAGATCGATCTCATTGCTTCGACAGATCGATCTCAGGCTTAAAAATGCCGTGAAAAAAGAGGGATTTTAAGGGACCAGATCGATCTCCTCTTGGACCAGATCGATCTCCTCAAGTCATTTCTATATAAGGAGAGCTGAAAAATCTGGAAATCTCGGAAAACACTTAACCTTACAATTTCAACCCCAAAAATCCAACTTTCCCTCTCTAAAATCAGCCAATTTCAGTGAGATTTGGAGAGAGATCATTAGAGGCAAAGTTGTTCCTATCAAAGAGGAGAACAACATAGTGAGAGGGCATTTTCCCATTTTTGGAATTGAAGGAGTTGAGGGCATTATCAATTAGAGCAAGAAGAGAAATCATATTGGTAAGATTCTAACACTCCAATCCAAATGCATTAGCTATTTAATTGATTTTGGAGTTGATTGGTATGAGTATTGATGGATAAACTACCTAAGAATGTAGTGGAAGTGGTGTGACCTAGAAATCTAAAATGGGTATAATGTGAGGATATGTGGGATTGAATGAACTTATGGTTTATGGATAAAGTAATGAAACGAGGCCAAATAAGCTTTAATAGAGGCTATAGATTAAATTGACTATAGCAAGCATAAGGGTTGCAATATATGGGTCGAATATAATGCGGGATACGATTTTGTGCAGTCCCGAAGAGTTCGTTGAAGGCGAACCGAATCGTACGAGTAAGCAGCTTAAGGAAGTGGAATCACGCATCGCAATTCCAGGTAAGGGAATTTTGTGAGTATATAGAGATAGCTGCTCGTATTTTGAATTGGGTGAATATTGGGTGTTGTATGAAATGCATGATTGCTCAAATAAATGTTGATGGTATTCGTGAAAGATGATGGGTATATGCGTGGTTTTGGATTTGAAGTGGATGTTATGAAAAAGGGATAGTAAGGCTAATAATTGCATAAATCATGTGTTTTGAATGCTTTTACAAAACACAATGCTTTGATTTGAGCAAATAAAAGGATAGGCTGGCTAGTACTTGAATGATGTTGTGAGATAGCCCATACGAGGCACTAAGCATATTATGTGATGTTTTGAATGCATGTAAGCCGCCTATCGCGTGTATGTGATATAATTCGCGTTAGAGCCTCGCTCGCGCGAGATTTCTATGTTTTCACTTGTGTGAAACGTGCTTGAGCCTAGCTCGCACTTTGAAATTGAATTGTGATGATGTTTATAAACCGTACTGGAGCTTCTGCTCGTACGTGGATTGTGAATGGTTATCTTATGAGTATAACCGTACTAGAGCTATGCTCGTACACGCCTCTTTATGAGAAGATGCATGATGCATGAGTCGTGCTAGAGCTTTGCTCGCACAAGCTTGTACAATGGGATTCGTATAGGGTTGTGAAAGTGGGTAAGATCCTTAAGCCTTACATCCTTAAGTTAACATCCTTAAGCCCGAGGAGGCAGGGAGGCTCTGTTAGGCGGGGAGGCTCTGTTTGGTGGGGAGGCTCTCTTACGGTGGGATCCTTACGCCAACATCCTTAAGCCCAAAGAGGCGGGGAGGCTCTGTTAGGCAGGGAGGCTCTCCTACATGGGTATGGTGAAGGTAAGATCCTTAAGCCCTACATCCTTAAGCTAACATCCTTAAGCCTGAAGAGGCAGGGAGGCTCTGTTAGGCGGGGAGGCTCTGTTCGGTGGGGAGGCTCTCTTACGGAAAGGACCCTTAAGCCCTACATCCTTAAGCTAACATCCTTAAGCCCGAGGAGGCAGGGAGGCTCTGTTCGGCAGGAAGGCTCTCCTTCACGGAATATGGAAAACTCTTGGTATGGGGTAGATAAGACCTAGGAATGGCACCCCCAAT
The DNA here is from genome assembly GCA_033439115.1 of Firmiana major. Classification (NCBI taxonomy): domain Eukaryota; kingdom Viridiplantae; phylum Streptophyta; class Magnoliopsida; order Malvales; family Malvaceae; genus Firmiana; species Firmiana major. The sequence continues at coordinate 41,137,398 of CM065909.1, forward strand.
CATGATATGAGTTGTGGAGTACGCTGTACCGTGTATATCACATGGAGTACGATGTACCGCATGATGGTTATGTGATGAGAAAGTCTGGCGAGGGATAATCCATCTTCGTGCCAGCATGATACCCCGCACACCGGGATGCGTGTGGTCTGGGATGATTTATGATGTGATGATTCACATAGGCACTTTTGATATAGTGACCTAGATTTATACACATGCGTGAATTGTGGAATGTAAATGTGGTTGTGATTGTGAGTTGATTTGGTGGTGTTATGTTGTTGGTTCAAAAGGAGGTTTCTAAATGAATTGCACTTTTATGAATTTAAATGAGATTGAGCATGAGATGTTTTATACATGATGTCTCTACCATGTTTTATATGCCAATGCACATGATTTAATACATGATATATATGTATATTCACATGGCATAGTCTTATTCCTCATGCTCCTACTATAAACGATTTATGCATAACACTATCAGCATGTAGATAGAGTAGTTATCTACCATGCTTGCATTATTGCCTTACTGAGCGTGTGGTTGCTCATCCCACTCTATTTTCCCCCCTACAAAGCTTGCATAGTAGCCCAGTGAGGACTGAGGTGTATTATTTTGGACTCCGCTGCATCTCCATCGCTAAGAGGTATATACACAGTGATTCTTTTTGTATCTAAACAATGTAAAAGCACAGTATTCTTTTGAGTTGTACTTATGGGGGATGTAGATGTCAGTAAAACATGTACTCGTATAAGTATACGATTAAATGCACATGTATAACATCGTTTTAATTAATTGAGAATGAATGAGATGTGGTGTTTATTATTGACTCACAGCCCAACAGTGTGTGGTGAGCTTAGTTCACGACTGGGTAAGGTAACAGTAAAACGCGAAAAATTTTCAGTGATTTCGGTTAAAGAGAATGGAATTGGGTCGTGACAATCAGTCGGGTCATAGGTGAGTTCGGCATTAGAAAAGAATGCCCGGACAATGTTTGGGGGTACGGGAGTGTTAATTTTGAGAAATGGAATCCAACCAAATTCTTCAAATTTGGTTAGATACGGAAAGTCAATTCGATTTAAGAAGAAAAAATCAAGAGTTCGCCAATGTTTAATTGGCATGGTGGAAAAATATTCTTCATATCTCTTCCTTTTGGCAGGTGTTTTAAAACACCTGTTGAAGGTAGTGACAGAAGAGGGAGGAATGGATTGAGACGAGGACCCTGGTTCTACACTAGATCGAGGAGGTTTTTGGCCTGCTCTCTTAAGTCTAGGCATGGTTCTAGACACGGGAATTACTCTAAAACTGGTTCACAAAACAAAATCAATGGAACAGTAACTAGATTTGCCCTAGATAGAAATTGAGCACTTATCTAAGAATTTTGTAAAACAAATTTGCAATGTAGGTTACTAGAACAAGAATCAAAGAGAAAATACGTCAGAATTCTTACCGAAGATCGATCTGGGATGAGAATTGAGAGAGGAGGTGAGACAGGAGGTTAGGGATTTGAGATTTTGGAGTTTTGAAATTTGGGAATTTTCGCCAGATTTTATAGTCCAGGGCACAGGAGATCGATCTGTCGAGACGACAGATCGATCTGTCATTTCCAGAAGCTTGGGGAGATCGATCTGTGGTACCACGAGATCGATCCGCATAATGCAGAAGCTCAATAAGATCGATCTGGTAAGGACCCAGATCGATCTGCTTAAAACAGAGGCATAAGGAGATCGATCTTCCAAATGCGTAGATCGATCTGTCGTTTAACAGAGGCTGAAGAAGATCGATCTGCCAAATGCATAGATCGATCTGTCGTGTAACAGAGGCTTAGGAAGATCGATCTTATGGGTGAGAAGATCGATCTGCCTAGCTTAACCTTAACGTTTTAGGCTTATTTGAAGTAAGGAGATCGATCTATATTGATGGAAGACCGATTTCTCATACTTGTTGCCCAGAAAAATCATTGAAAAACACTTTTAAGACCAATTTGAAATCAAGATTTTGAAGCACAAACATCTTAGGGAACATTCATGAGCCCTAATTCACCTCTAAGAACACAAAACCTATCTCTATCAAGGGGTTTGGTGAATATATCAGCTATTTGATGTAGAGTGTCAATATACTCTAGAATTATATCCCCCTTTTGAACATGGTCTCTAAGAAAATGGTGCCTATAGTTCTAGAGTGTTGAATAGGATTTTTAGATAGATTGATAGCACTGGTATTATCACATTTAATAGAGACTTGTTTCATGTCAATATCATAATCTTTCATTTGTTGTTTAATCCACAACACTTGAGCACTACAACTACCTGCTGCTATGTATTCAGCTTCAGTTGTGGACTGAGCCACACTATTTTGTTTCTCAGAGAACCAGGAGATTAATCTAGTCCCTAAGAATTGGCAAGTACCTGAGGTACTTTTCCTATCTATTTTGCATCCCCCAAAATCTGCATCTGAAAATGCATGAAGTGTAAAGGTGGAGTCCTTGGGGTACCAAAGTCCTAGAGAGGGAGTGTCCTTAAGGTATCTAAAGATCCTTTTAGTTGCTAATAAGTGTGATTCCCTAGGAGAGGATTGAAATCTAGCACAAAGGCATACACTAAATAAAATATCTGGTCTACTTGCAGTTAAATAGAGCAATGGGCCACTCATAGACCTATAGAGTTTAGTGTTTACACACTTACCACTTTCATCTTTATCAAGCTTAATGTTGGTGCCCATTGGAGTTGCTTGAGGTTTGCAATTGTCCATTCCAAATCGCTTGAGCAAATCCTTAGTATATTTTGCTTGATTGATGAAGGTTCCATCCTTTGTTTGCTTCACTTGAAGTCCCAAGAAGAAAGTGAGTTCTCCCATCATGCTCATTTCAAATTCACCATGCATGATCTTAGAAAATTCTTGGCATAAAGATTCATTAGTTGATCCAAAAATAATATCATCTACATACACTTGTACAACTAGTAAATCCTTATTTTTATTTTTGATGAATAAAGTGGTATCCACTTTTCCTCTTGAAAATCTCTTTTCTATTAAGAATTTTGACAACCTTTCATACCATGCTCTAGGAGCTTGTTTCAAACCATAGAGTCCCTTAGATAGTTTGAAAACATGTTCAGGAAATTCATGATTTTCAAAGCCGGGAGGTTTAAACACCCTTAATTGTGATTTGATGAGTAAAAAGTTTTAAATTTGCCCTATTTTTCGCGTTTTCGGGGCGTGACAGTTTGTGAACTTGATTTCATTCTGTTTTTATGCTTTTGTGTAATTACTTATTGGGCCTCTAGCTCACCCTCTCTCTCCCTATCCACAAATTGAGCCTCGAAGACCTTGCGAACACACGAGGTCTTAATACAGCCTCTGAGGCTTTCGTTATCTACTTTATTGAGGTATATTAATGTGATGATGGTATATAGACACACACACATTTGAAATTTTGTGATGTAAGTTGATGTTTTGAGTTGATCTTTTGTTGACAATGTGGATTGTATGTAAACTTAGAACTGCGTTGTAATTACATGGAGTTAATTGTATATATTCCTAGCTTGCGGTTCTATGATCTATTGAGATTTGGTGATATAAATCCTTGTGTAACTAATATTGCTATTGATAACTATGTGATAGCTGATTAGCTACGGTATGAGTATGACTATGTACCTACTCAGTTTTATGGAATTAGCTTGAGATATGCTTTATGGCCAAAAGTTGTACAAATTTATAGTTGTGGATTGGTGTTAAACTAAATGGTTGTTATTGAAGTCAAATTGGTGTATACTTGTAATGTAATGGAATGATAAATTAGATAAGTTACTTTGATGCCGAATTTGTATGTGGATAAAAAAGGATTATAGTTTAAATGTGGTCATTAGCTAAGATAACTTAATGACTCAACTCACATGAAGGTAAGAGTTGCATTTAGGTAAGTTGTATTATTGACCCAACTAGTTGAATGGCCGAATGATTATATTGGTTAAATTTGGATTGAATTGCTTCAATTTTACCATGGTAGAAAGGAGGATAGATAATGAATTGATAGGCTGTATGGTTTTGACAAAATTGGTAAGATAAGGGGTTAATAAGATTTGGTAAATAGAACTTGGTACCAAATGATTATTTCTAAAGTGATAGTGACGAAATTGGTCAAAAAGTCAAAAAGTTTAAGTATCCAATACTTAAGGAAGTAGCTTATGTTAATGAAACTCTCTAGCAAAATCATATGTGTGAAATAAAATTGTTCTAATTACTCTGTGTTTCAAGTCTACACCTTAATTAGGACCTTAATGCACATATTCATGGATGAGTTAGGCGAAAGCGGCTAACCATGTAAGAAACTTACACAAATACACACAATCGTTATTGAAAGTTAAAAGTGAACAAAATTGTCCCGATTTTTATAGCTTTCGTAAAGATACGAAAATGAAGACATGATAAGTTGGTATCATAGCAATGTTTGTATGTGTTTATGTAGGCAGTTTTAGTCAATCTCACATCCCACTACATTGTGTTTATGTCTATGTACTTATGAACTATGATTGTGATATGAACTATACTAAACTATTGGTTTTTGTATAGGTGTTTGATCTTGATAGAGATAAAGAGGTCAAGCAATCAAGCTCCTGCTAGGAGACAGGCACAGTTTCTCACACCACTCCACAACCACTGAGCCCTAACACGAGGATAGGTCAAATGGAGCACAGCCTGGGGGAGTTGTAGAGCATTGTCAGCTATTTTTATAATGGAGATATTCCGTCAGCTGTAAATGGTGGAAGGGTTCCATGGAGTTGAAGCAGTCTGTTAAAAAGGAGAGAGTTCTTTAAAAAAAATGTTTTATGTGAGATTGCTATTAAAGATGATATTTCTATTCGGTAGGATGTTTGGATACCTGACTTAATCAATAGAACGTTGGCCATCTTGGAATTATTGAAGTAGATTTTCCTGATAAAGTTTTTGAGATTTTGGATAAAAATAATGAGGTTTGGAATTTAGATTGAATTAGAGATTGGCTGACCAAGGAGCAATACAAAGGAAGTATGGGATGGCTGAGTTTCATAGCAATTTTGTTACTTTGCCAGAGGTTGATTCTATTCAAGAAGTTAGAGGATATAAAGATAAGGGGAGAACACTAGAATATGGTTGGATTAGAATAAACTGTGATGAGGCATTTGATAAGTGTACAAAAAATGCTAGTTTGCTAGTCATTGCCAAAATTCTGAGTGCATAGTGTTAGATGGATGGAACAGAAGTTTTGTGACAAATAATGCCATGGTTGCTTAATGTTTGGCATTTAGAGTTGGAGTTCGATTGGCTTTACAGAATAAATATGAGAAAGTTATCTTCAAAACAGATGCAAAAGAGGTCTTTAACATGGTGATGAACGAAGCTCTTGTTGGTTAAAGATCCAATATTGTGATCAAAGATATTCAGGAATTATTACTGCAATGTATGAGCTATAGAATTGTTAAGATATGTAGAACAACTAACAAAACAGTTGATTGGATGGCTTCTTTTGCCAAGAAGGGATCTGTTAGTCTAGTAAATTCAGGTCATTTCCATCTGCTCTAGTTAGAATCTTGGACAAGGATGGAATACCAGCTTCACCAAGTTAGTACAATTTGCTCTTAATATGATATTAGAGTTTATGTTAGTAAACTCATGTACATTGGATTTTTTTGTATGATGTCATATAAATTTTGTATCACTCATAGTTCAATAAAAGTATTCTTTTGGCCAGAAAAAAAACTTGCATTACATGGGATGATTTGTTTATTTTGTGGATTTGAATATTAGTTTTTTTTTTTTTAACCCAATAGCTAACTACTGAGCATTGGTTTTTTTGTTGGTTTTTAATTCTCGTTGTACTTAGGTTCCAGATTATGGTAAGAAGATAAATCATGAAATTTGGAATAAATCAATGGATTGTGATATGGAGGAAATGAAAATAAAAGATAACCAAAGAAACGAAACTGTACTCACTCTTAATCACTCCGAATAACTAAAAATGTACACCTAAAATGCAAGATAAAGACAGTACATCGTGATAGATTAACCATACAGAGACTGATTTGAGGTCAATTTAATTCATATTGGTTATAAATGGAACTCAAAACAATAGGGAGATGGGGGATCGGCAACGAAGTTTAGAATTAATTCAGGTATTCAAACCTAACTACTCAGAAAATCCATCCTAGTTTTACAACCCAGAACAATTCCAGAAAGTTAAATTCAAACCCCATTCTGAACCTAGTTCAATATTCTTGATCAGAAAAAATTAGTAGTATTTAAGGCCACAAACGAACAAATTGATGTCTTTGTTTGTTAGTTTATTTTTTTTAATATCGTTCATATTCGATTTGTGTTCGTTAAAAAATTTGAATTTTATGTTCGAGCTCGTTTGTTTGTTTCATTAAGATTGTTTGTTAAATTTTTGCGACCAAACTCATTCTTCTTTAAACGAGCTCATTCATGAATATTAATCGAATATGTAAATGAACAAGTTTACAAACAAGTGTTCATGAACCATTAAACAAACTTGTTCAAAAAAAACATGTTCACGAACACATAGTCACGAACATTGTTGTTTAAGAACAATACAAACTGAATATTAAATATTAAAAATCTTAAATAAAGATTAAATCCCACATGTAAATTGATATTGTCCAACTCAAATATTTCTCTTGTAACTAAAAATAGAAAGGAAATAATCCAATAAGTACAACACAACTCGAGTTGAGAACTAATATCTTCATAAAAGTTTGTAAAATAATACTAAGGGCTCATGCAGTCATCATTCCTCCAAATCATCTGACAATAAGATGATTTGGGTGGTTAGAATTAATATTTATACCCAAAAACAATATATATATATATATATATATATATATATATATATATATATATATATTGGACACAAGTTATGAACAATCTTTGTATATTTTGCTTAGAACACTATTGCTTTAAACTATGGATTATCAAAGATCATAATTATTCTAACATAAAAAGAGTTATGAATACTTATGATAAAAGATTATATAAGTATATAAATATATAAATAAGTATAATTATTGAGATAAATATCTGCTTAAAACGGTCCATAAAACAATATGTAAATGATAACATTAGCACTACGTATATCTATTTCTCGTCCATAATACTTGCACAAAACCTCCTGTGCAACAAGAAAGAGTAATGTTGATCTTATCAAAGCATTTAAACTAGAACAACAGGTTTAAAAATCAAATTAACAATACAATTCAAGAATTAAAAAAAAAAAGAAAAAAATAACTAATTGCACAACATTTCAAACCAAACAGAACTTTCATAATGCCTCCAAGTAATCAAATTTAGGCTTATTTCTTTTAGTTATATTTTCTTCTTATCTTTTGTACATTTATAATTTCTTTTTTGATTCTTTATTGAATCCAATTCTTTTTCTGACAATTTCTAAGTTTATAGCTGAAGATTCGGTTTGATCAAATGCAGAGTGTTCAAAATTCAAAAGGAAGAAAATAAAGGAAACAATAGGAATTTGACAACAGGGAAGCTTCATATACTCCAAGCCAAGGTAAAAGAAGAAAAAAAATTAAACCTGAATCAAAAGAGAATCGGTGCTTACAAATAGAAAGTAAACAGAAAATTTAAAAAAAAAAAAGACAAAGTGACGCTTTAGATAAGCCCCGAAAGCATTGTAAGAGGGTTTTTTTTTTTTTTTGGGAAATGGGTATCTACTTTAAGTCACATCTTCTTACGTGAGCTACTGTATGCCTTCATCTCACACATCCAAATCACCTTACATAAGTCCCTCACTTTGCCCTCGAATGTCATACCTCCACTTTTCATTGATGAATAAATTGCGTATTATTTTAAAACCACATAATTTTTGTTTGATGTATTAATTGCCTTCTATCACTCTCTAGCTCTGATATATTTACAGATATAAAGCCATTCATTAAATATAGCTCTCTCACCAATACTAAGCCTTCATTCACTGGCGCTCTTCTCGTGCTTTACATAGTGATTGAGTTAGCAAGGAGCATTGTTAATCATCTTTGTACAAACCACTATAAAGAAGAAAAGTTTATATCTATTATTGTTATTAGATGGTTTCTTTATAAACTTCATTTTGAAAATTCTAGAACTCAAAAAATGTGACTGATTATTTTATTTTTATTATAGTGAAATTATAAAATGATTAAAAATAATTTCTATTTAAAAGAAATAAAGAAAGCTTTTAGTTTATGGCTCTTTGTTCATTTAGCGAGAGTGTGGTCTTTAGAAAGCCAACAAATTAGTATCAGATTACAGAATACCTGCTAGAGTCTGGAGACGAGATGCGCTGCCTGGAGGCTGGAGCTGTCACTTGCGAGAAGAGAGGAGCTGCGAGCTGCCGCTTGGATCTACCGCCTGAAGCAGCCCCCTGGAGCTGCCTTGTCGCTGTCGTCTTCTGCCGATCGTCTGCTGGAGGGAGGCAGAAGACGACAGCGACAAGGCAGCTCCAGGGGGCTGCTTCAGGAGGCAGGGAGCCAAGAAGGTTTTATCATGCACATAATTACATAATATCATTTTATATGTAATTTAATTTTATAGTTATTTTGTTATTATGAGGGTAGGAATTGTATATTAGTTTATTATAAAATTTTTATTAATTTAATTTCAATGCTTAATGTTTAAATTTAAAATTTTATTATCTTAAGGGTAATTAACTAATTTAATTTTATAATTATTTTATTATAATATTTCATTAATTTTTATGTCAACAATGTTTTATTAAAATTAATAATTATAATTTTAAGTACAATTTGTATCATACACATATATTATAATATCATATATGTAAATGGTCAATGTGTAAAATTGCATCTAAATTAATTAAGAAATTTTTATTAATTTAATTTTAGTATCTTATGTTTAAAATTAAAAAAACATAGTTTAAACATAATTAATTAATTTAATTTTATAATTATTTTATTATTATATTTTATTAATTTTTTTAAGCCAACAAAGTTGTATTATATAAATATGTTTAGAAATTTAGTACTAATTCTTGAGGTTAAAGTCTTAAAGATAGGGTATATATTATATAACTTATATAATTTAAGTAATTTTAATATTTTGATAAATAACAAATAAATAATATACGAATAACAAACGAATATTAAATAATACTTTAAACAAACACTAAACGAATAATAAATGAATGAACAATAAATGAACGAACAATAAACGAATATAAATAAATTTATTCGTGAATATAAACGAATGAATCACAATTCCGTTCATATTCGGTTGTTTAATAAACAAACATAAAAATATTATTCATATTTGTTTGTTAAATTTAATAAACGAACATAAAGCGAATGAGTTCACATACGGTCATTCGAACGTTCTGTTCGTTTACACCGATGATATTATTTGGACAGATTTAAACATATTTAAACTTATTTATGGTATGTAAATATAAGTTTTGACATAAATTTAAGTTTGAAAAATTTAGTTAAATCAAACTTATACCCACTTTTAATCCCTTCATATTTTATCAAAACTCGATCTAAGCTTAACATGGCTCAACCATGAAAATCTTCAAGGTTTTCCCTTCCCCTTCCCAAGGTCCAACGAAGGAACGGAAGTGCAGCATGGTAAAGGCAATTCCACTCATGCACTTTGTGATATTTTGAATCACAAACGACATGATTGAATCATTTTTTTCCCAATCATGTTGCATTATTGATTCCGATTGAAAGCAAATGAGATAATAATAAAAACTTTTGGCAATACGTCCAAATGTCTGTATCAATTTTCTTTTCTTTTTTGCTTTTCATAAATTTTTTCTATTTATTTTAATATTCAAACTCGAAATTTTTAAATTTAAAATCTAAAAAATTAATCCATAGGACTTGTATTATCTCTTCTCCACACCACTTGAGAAACAAATATTGTTTGGGCATGCTAATCCACACAACCACAAAGGCATGCGAAACTGAGTGGGTCCAACAATAGTGTAGCATTGGGATTTCACCATTCATTCTTACACAAACCACACAGACATCCATGGAGGAAAGCGTATATTGGAGAAACTATTGAGACATGTCCATTCACCCCTTTTCATGTCATTGAAAACTAAAGAGAAACTATCGAGACATGTCCATTAACCCTTTTTTCATGTCATTGAAAACTAAACACAACACAACAATTGTTTTAACTTAGCTTAAGTCCCAAGAAAACAAAACAGAGAAAATGCCAAGGAAGTCACCACTTTAACAACGTTTGAAAATCAAAAACCAATTGTTTTGAAGATAGTAGTTATACCCCTCTGCCGCCATAGGATCCAAGTTGTTGTACCTTTAATTAAACCTATTTTAAAGTAGTGGTATAACCAGATCGTGCAACTGGGGGCCAAGACTTTATTATCGAGGGACAAAAATATATTTATAAAATATACAACATTTATTTATTTGTTTGTTTTAAGTTTCTCAAATTAATGTGATCACATTTAAGATTTTATTTTAAATATTTTCAACAAGCATCCAATATTAATTAAGAAAAAAAGAGATTTTTTTAATATTGTTAGAGATTTCATCTTAATATAATCGTTTTCTAGAAAAAATTTAAGAAAATATTTTCTCATAATTATATTTTATTTTCAAAATGTTTCTCATAAAAATGTAATCCGAATTGATAAAAAAGATATTTTTTTTATTCAGCTAAACCCTTCGAATCTATTTTTTTTTTTTTTACCAACTAAACACTTCATAGATAATTCCTTTTGGGTTTTACCAAAGAATGGCATTTAGATTACTATATTAATTCAACGTAAAAATATTATTATAAATAAAATCCGAACCAATCTTGAAAATTGTCTTTGAAAACACTAGCTAATTAAGCCAAATCCGTTTTAAGGGGTGTTTTTTTTTTCAATGCACTGAAATAAAAAATTCAAAAAATTTTAAGCCGACAGCTAAAAAAATGATGGAAGCGACAATTTCTGACTGATGGCTTTGGATGGGAATTCAGATACATTGAACTTTGTCCGGCGTGAAAACTACTGCATGTCCAAAATCCATACGCATGCTTGCTTAAGGCGCCGCCATCAAAGGACAATATCCGCGGCCCAAATTGTCTCCATCGCCACTTTCTGTATTTGTCTACCAAGAAGACATAATAATTTTAAACATCATGCAAGTGTGCAATACGAAAATCAATAAATATATATATATATATATATATATATATATATATATAGATATAGAATGAATTAAAATTTAATAAAATTTAAAAAATATATATTAATATAAATTTTAATATAATAATTTTTTATTTTATAAATTTAATAGTCAAATATATCTTCGATTTTTTGAAAAAATGAAAATAACTGTTCAACTTTTAATTTTACTGTATAAACCTCTAATATTTCAAAATAATACAATTAAATTCAAACTAATTATAAATTTTTATAATAAAATATAAAAATTGAGAGTTTATAAGATTTTAACCAAATAAGACATAATATCCCAAAGAGACTCATAGTTCACACAACACAAATATAAAAATACAACAAATATTGTCAAGCTTATACAATTTTCTCACATCGAACTAAAATCAAAACAAGTGGCCCAAGCACATACTTTACGAAATATTATTAAAGGATAAGTTGAAAACACATCACATTTTCCAAGCGTTTATAAAACCAGTTACAAACATAGTTCACATGAAAAAAAAGGCCACATACATATTTGTCACAATTTCACAAAATCGCATGCGATATGTTACTAATGAAAAACTAAAGAGGTTTGATTAGAATTCTTACAATCTCCTAAAAAAATTTACCACACTTAAAACTATGAATTCACTAGAAGGCTCCTTGGTCAACGTGCAATTAAAGGCAATACTTATATGAAAAAGACAAACCTTGAACTTAATTACTTTAATTGATTTATTTCATATTTCAACTTAATTTTCTTTAATTATAAAGTTTCCTCTCGTAGTCAAATCCCGTTTGACTTTTTGGTCAAAGTTAACTCTTGATTAAAGTTAAACCTCGAAAGTTTAACACAATTAAACCCTAAGTTGACTTTACCCAAAGTTTATCTAAACCTCGATTTCATCAATGTGACCTTCAGAACTCACTCAAAACCTCAAATTACCGTAGTTAACATTTCTTACCAAAAGTCAAACCTTAAATCAAAAGGTCAATATTTTAACCCTTAAACCCTATTGTAACGCCCTCGAAAGCTGAAAATTCAAGGTAACTTTTTCCTTTATGTACTATGATTGTCATTCACTCAGTGTATTTATTATGTAACAAGTAGATTACCGCTGGTTTTAATTATTTGAGTTAAGACTAATTGTCTAAGGTCCCATTTATTTGTCTCGTAATGGTGCCATATCGAAACTGAAAAATTTCAACCTACTATATGTCAATTTTCCATCCCTAAATAATATCATAACATTATCTCAACCTGTAACACACAAATTATCTCAATAGACCATTCAAAATATTACATTTCCATTCAAGGCATAAAATCAAGTTACTGTTCATCACAAGGCATGGTTACAAATATTACTTGATACAATCCTAATACTTACATCTAAAATCCTATATATTATGTATACAAAAAGAATTCTTGAGTCTGGGATATAAACAATAGAAATAAGAGGTTATACCTCAACATAAAAAGTAGTAATGCTTGGCAACACGCAAGTCGAGCTTTCGGTACACCATACTCACACCCGAGCTTATCTGAAGTAATTTAGGATGAGAAAGAGAAGGTGAGCTAAAACCCAATAAGAAAACATATACTAAGCGATGCTAAGCTCATATCGTACCACATGCATGTTTATGCATGTTAAAACCGAGTAATAATCATGTAAATCATGCCTTACACATATGTAATGAGAATACCTAGACAAACTAGATAGATATACTCATGTGTCAGGGCTTTTAGGATACTAGTCGGGGGATGCTTTAAAGCTTCTTATTTCCCTGTGCACTAACACCTATCCTAAACGATCCCCATGCGTATGTAAACATAATAGCAAAATGTGTGTGCCATGCATAAACCAATGTATCTAAAACTATTCCATAATGTGCAGTTTACAAAGAACAGTGATATTCAAAAAGATAAATGGAGTCATGGAACCTATACAGTTATGCAGAAATCGTCAAATCAAGACAATGTTCTCAATAGTTATAAAACCAAGATCTTGTATAAAACTGAATCATTTTCTTTACTAAATCCAAAACACATAATCCAAACATTTATAGGAGACATAGCAATCATTCATAAGCATCAATAATGTAACCTGGGTATTTGGTAGACCTGGCAATCTGTGTCGTGTCGACACGACAAGAATTAAAACACGACATGAATTTATGAAACACGAACACGACACGAATTATAAAACGTGTCTGAAACGTAAACACGAACACAACACGTAATTTATACGTGTGACACGTGACACAACACGATTGATACGTTATAATTATCCGTGTCACACGACACGACGCGAATAGACACGACACAAATAGACACGAATGACACGGTTAAAAATAAAACATAATCAAAAATAAAAAAAATCATAATATTTACTGATTTACAATAATAATTTTATTTACATACATTCAAATATTATTAACAAATATAACATAATAATAATCTTCAATCCATATCATCCATAATATTTATTTAAAATTACAAAATATACAAACAAAACATAAAGAGTTAACATTAAGTCATAAAACATAAATAGTCAACAAACATTTAAACATTAAATTTGCAGATACCAACTCAATACAATGCAAGAAACAACAATTTAAGAAAACATGTTTCCTGTGTCGTGTACGTATTAATCGTGTATTCGTGTGACACGATTTAAGAAAACGTATTTCCGTGTCTTATACGTGTTTAGCCGTGTTTGACACGGCTAAACACAAAAATTATTGTGTAAAAATTTGTGTCGACACGGCTAAACACGAATTTTTCAAACACGTACATGATTTTTTCGTATCGTGTTCATATCGTGTCACTCGCGTCAGGTCTACATTTGCCGGGTCTAGTATTTGGAAATGTAACCAAGAAACTTTCCCTCGAAAGCATCCAATGTAGCTAACAGTGGTCTAACTCCCATACTAGTGCTCTACATTCATAATCATGAATCATCTCAGTACTAGTGATCATCTAGTCACTGATGTACATGTCTCAACTTATTGTCGGACAACTTACAATCCATATATATTCCAATATCTATTGCCACACAGGCTGTGAGATCTGAGAATTTCAGACATATTTCAATTATGTAATATGAACTTGAAGTATAATTTATTGAGCTAAGTGAATTGGGAAATGATAATTGGAGATTTATATGTTAAGTGTTTAAAATAAGTATGAAGTTATGAGGACAGATCGATCTGGGAGAAGGAGAGATCGATCTGGTGAGTTAAAAATGACAAGGAAGGAGGAATTTAAGGAGCAGATCGATCTCCAATGGAAGATGATCGATCTACTTATTATTCTGTTTGAGAGAAGATCGATCTCATGAGGAAGAGATCGATCTCCAAATGTTTCTGTTTGGGAGAAGATAGATCTCCCCAAGGAGCAGATCGATCTCATAAAGCCATAAAGAGATCGATCTCACCCCTTGACAGATCGATCTCCTAGGTATAAATTACCCCCAAATCGTCCCCAAATTCAAAGGCAGATCGATCTCATCAAGAGCCAGATCGATCTCCTACCCTCAGTCTATATAAGGAATCCCTACTTTCTCCTATAATTTCACTTTCTCTCTCTTCCAACCCCCATTTTCACCGAACCCTAGCTTTCTCACTCATCCAAAGCACCCATTTCCGTCTAAATCAGAAGTTGTGGCAAGAAGGAAAGTTGTTCCTCACCCAAGGGAGAACAACATACTTGAAAATCGAAAGACGGATCGAATCGAGGCAAGAGATAAGCTCTCCACAAGTTTTGGGTAATTTCTAAACTTCGATCCTTATATTTGAGATGATTTTGGTGATGGTAGTTGTTGGCATTGTGTTGAAATAGCTGAAAATGATTAGGGATTGATGAAATTACAATATATTTGGAGTGATGATGATATTTAGCAACTTTGATAAATTTAGAAATTTTGAACTATAAATGGAGATTTAGACAATGTGGTGTATTAGCATAGATATTGTGGCATAGGAAATATAGAATGTTGAGGTGTTGGGAGCGAGATTGTGGTTTATGATGGAGTTATGAGAATTGAGAAATTTGAGGAGTTGTGAGCAATTATGCTCGATTTTGAGAACTGAGGTTGATGTGATAATGAGTATTAATGTTTTAACATCGTTTGGACAGCTCGGGAGTTCCAGAGTGGAATGCGAGGCTAGTCCGTGATACGGGGGAAACGATTGCACTATACGAGGTGCAAAGAGGTAAGGGAAAACTAAACCATTTGTGTATGTGTTTTGATGAACTGTTGTTGCATGAACCATGATTTGAGAATACAAGCATGTTTGGTGTTGTGTTGTGATATAATTGCACACGGTTTTTATAGCCGGTTGGAGCCCATTATTTTATGAGTTTATAAGTTGAGTGTGAAAATGCTTTATAAACCTTTGAGTTGCGTGAAAAGTAAATTGGGCTCTACGTTAATGCGATATTGAGATTTGAGAAAATGTGTGCATGTTTTGCCGGTTGGAACTCGGTTTTAATATGTTTTGTGTTGAGTACACAAATGTTTTAAATGAGTTTTATGAGAGAAAACCATTATGAGTTCTACGTGAAGGCATAACGTTTTATAAGAAAATGCCTAATGATTGAGACTTAGGCATGTCATGTTGAATACATATCGGGCCTTGCTCTGGTAGCATGTAAGACCGATATAGTGGGACGCCTGGGAACCGACCCAGGGACCACAGGCCTTGTTCTGGAAACATGTAAGTCCGATTATTCCTCCGCTTTGGTAGCGTTGGGAGGCCTTGCTCTGGTAGCATGTAAGTCCGATATTCCTCCGTTTTGGTAGCGTTGGGAGGCCTTGCTCTGGTAGCATGTAAGTCCGATATTCCTCCGTTTTGGTAACGAGAGATGTCTCCGTTTTGGTAACGAGAGATGCCTCCGTTTTAGTAACGTGAGATGACCCCCGTTCTGGTAACGCTGGGTGGCCTTGCTTTGGTAGCATGTAAGACCGAGAGAGTGGGCCGCCTGGGAACCGACCCAGGGACCACGTGATAGTGTGCATGAGGCGAGGCATTGCTCTGGTAGCATGTAAGGCCGGGCCTTGTTCTGGTAACATATAAGTCCAATATACCATGCATACGACCATATTGTCGACGTTCCCTCTATACGAGGATGCCTGGGATGCGCACCCAGAGGAGATTACATATTTGATGTGCCATGACGAATTTTAATTGAGTTTTATTGCCTAGTCTCGTTTTACACATGAGTTGTGTTTTGTGACCTTGTCACGTGCTATTTACTGAGGTGATTTTCATCACGTATTTGAGAACAGTCATTATCGCATATATTTACACATGCTTGTGAGTGCTCGATATTGAGCCTTTTTACCTTCAAGTTTTCACATGATTTATGAGTTATGAGATGATGATGTTTTGAGAATCTTTCATGCTACGATTTCAAATGAGTTTCATAAACAAATACATATTTGTGATGTGTGATATGGTTTATATAACTGAGTTCCCTTACCCCCCTTACTGAGCGATTTGGAAGCTCACCCTGTTTTCTCTTCCCCCCAGATCGCTTCAAGTGAAGTGAGTTCCTTGTGACGTACGGGTTAGAGGCTAGTGGAGGACTTGAGCTCCAGACCGTATTTTGTGTACTGAGGTAGATATTTACTATTCATGTACCCAGACTAGAGTTATATTTACAGACACTTATTGTACAGTGATGTGCGGGATGTATTAGGATTAATTAACTTGGAATTGAGTAATGTATATAATACAATATATACTATATTATGATGAGATCCTGAAGCATGATAATTATGATGATGTATGACACTGCACAGGAATGCACCCTTAATTGTGAATAATGAGTAAAAAGTTTTAAATTAGCCCTATTTTCAGCGCTTCCGGGGCGTCACACAGGTAGAGTCCATTACGTGTATATATATGTAGGTGTCAATATGCTACACAAGCATATACACTTGCCACATAGGTTTCACCTTTGCTGCACAGGCATAAATATTGCCACACAGGCATAACAACAGTGCCACAAGTACTAAAATTCATGCAAACATAGCTTTGAAAATATACATAAATGATTCAAAGCATTTGATGTTTGAGAAGATGCAGTTTAATGTCAATAACGCAAGGTTAAACATACTTCGAACAACTCATCAAACTACATAAAATCACAAAAATGGAGTTGTCAAGGTAATCACATCATCACTTAGATAAATTGGACTTTGATACTAAAACAATATTTAACAGCATCAAAAGCATGCAGATCTCGATGCAGAGTTTCATTCATGAAATATATGATGATCATGAAGCATAATGCAGGTATAGGTTAGCCCTACAGTGAAACCCAGATTTTTTCCACTATGTTCATTAATTGGAATCATAAGATGGATGATTTAGAACATATGAATGTGAATGATGTAGTGGAGGTATGAAAATACGAAATTTAAATGAGAAAAGATTGTGAGTTTGAGAAGGAAAATCGATCTAAATTGGTCATGAACGTGTAGAAGGGTAAAATGGTCAAAAGATCCTAATTTCGGTGTAAATTCGGTAAGGGAATTTCATTAAAAATATGGATTTAGGAAATCTTGATCGATAAAGAAGAAATTATGGAATTTCGAGTCCAATTGGTCAAGATACGAAGATATTACGAATTTTCATAATTTTCGCTCGGGACATTATCCCGAAAATATGCGAAAAATACACCGAAAAAAATAAAATAAATTAAATAAATTAAATAAATTAAATAAATTAATAAAATAAAATATGATTTTTTAGATATTTTGAGTATTTTATTATATTTTATTTGATTAAAATAAAATATAATAAAATATAATATAATAAAATATAATAAATTAATAATAATAAAATATAATAAGTTAAAAAAAAAATTTATGAAACTCTGTCGCGCGAAACAGAGTTGCGCGACAGAGGAGCAATAGAGGATCGGGAAAACCCGATCCTCCCAAACCCTTCGTTCCCCGGCGATAACGCCATCGGAGAACTGACCAACAGACCGCCCGGCTCGTCGACACCAACAAGTGAGGAGAAACGGTGACTGGCGAGAGAAGGAGAGAGAAAGAGAGAGAAAGAGTGAAACCAAAAGGAGAAGAGAAGAGGAAGGAAAAGAGAAGAGGAAGGAGAAGAAAAGAGGGAGGAAAGGAAGAGAGGCCTGGCTGGGAGAGAAAGGAAACCAGGAAAAGAAATGAAGCTGGTGCTGGCGAGGAAGAAAGAAAGAAAACTAGGAAAGGAGAAGAAGAAGAAGAAGGAAAAAGGGGGAGAGTGGGTTGATCGGCTGAGAGAGAGGAGGAAGTGAAGAAGAAACCGAGGAAGAGGGGATGACTGACTGGAGCAGAACATGAGGCTGAAAATCGAGACCGGTGAAGAGAAAAGAAGCAGCAAGGCAACGGGAACAATCAAGAAGAAGAGGGGCTGGAACCGAGAAAAGAGAAAAGAAAAAAAAAGGGAAATAAGGAAAAAAAAATAGAAAAGGTAAAAGGGTATATTTATGTTTATGTGTATATTTAATATACATGTACATTTAGATTGAAATACAAGCATGTTTAGTGTAGATTTAATTTGGCAAAAATGGGAATGATGAGGAGTAGACAAATATGTGTGTATATGTGATAAGGAGAAAAAAATGGGAAATAAATATTTATTTATATATACATGTATAGGAGTGTATATATGTATATATATACTTGTTTATTTAGGTGCATATACATATAGGTGTATATAATGAATTGGGTATGCTAGTATTTGTACAAAAGATTTATATGCATATGTGATAAGGAAAAATGAAAAACAATGATAAAGAAAAATGAAAAACAATGATAAATATATATATATATATATATATATATATATATATATAAAGGAGTGTATATATATACATTTATTTAGGTGCATATACATGTAGGGGTACATAGGATGAATGTATGTTAGTATATGTATATACAAAGAATGTATATATATATATATATATATATATATATATATATATATATATATATATATATGAGATAGGGAAATATGAAAAACAAATAAAAGTATATAAGTGTATATACAAAGAATGTATATATGTGAGATAGGGGAACATGAAAACAATAAAAGTATATATATCTATATATATATATATATATATATATATATATATATATATACATATAGGAGTGTATATATATATATTTATACGTGTATACATGTGGATGTATATAATAAAGGTATACGTTAATACTTGTAGGTAAAAATATATAAATAGTGAAGAAATATATAAACATGCGTGTCGGCCTAAGGATATACAATAATACGTACACACGCAGTAGCAATGATAAATTACGATTTTAACACAATTCGCATGAATAGGGTGCTAAGTCTACAATTTCGGTGTAGGTGATTGTAGAAGGGATTAAAGGAGGTACTAGGAGACGTCACCGTTCGAATTCGAGATACCCGATAAATCGAGGTAAGGGGTATTACTTAACTTAATTCTGATATTGCATTCTTGTTTCAATGAGAAATGATTTTATGAAAGAGCATATGATTTGAAATGATTTATCAATGCTTCCATAGTTGCGAAACTGTTTACGAAACATGATTTCGTTTTACAAAATGTTCGCTAGAACATCTATGTTTATGAAATAAACTTTCGAATTATGAAAATACATGAGAGTTTTATGATGGCTTGAAAACCCATATTTACACTTTGAAATGGAACTTTTGACGTTTTCAAAAGTATTTACGAAAAGAGAAAAGATGTTTTGAGGGTGTTCCGGCTCCACCATTTGGGTGCCGGTACGTAGGCCCCTTTAGCACTTGACTCGACCTGTGTGGAAGATGTCGTGCTACTGGTGGTTTATGATGATGTTTCGGTAGTATCTCGTGCCCGCGCAGCCCGCAATTATGTTGCCCACACAGAGAGTGCCTTTGGTGCTCGTGTCCTAGCTAGGTGCTAGTGAAAGTAAGTAAGATGGATACTACCCATATTTTACGAAAGGCTGTACGACCCTGATCCAGTCTACAACCCACTTACCATGGCCATAGGTATGATGACTCTCTACGGAGAATGACACATATCGCATGACTTAGTTATAGCATAGTCTCCTTGTTTTTAATTATAAAATCAACTATGATGAGATGTTTATGAGATGTTTATGAAATGATTATGAAATATGCTTGAGATGTTTATGAAATGATTATGAAATATTCATGATATGTTTACGAAATGATTTATGAAATGTTCATGAAAATGGTTAAGCATGTTAATGGTTTTATTGACACGCATGCTTTACGACGTTTATGCATGAAATGAAAATTTCTATATTTCATTAAGTTTCGTTCCGTGCACAATTTCAAATACTTTTATATGTCAGAACTGTTTTAATAGTACTATCTTACTGGACTTTTCCCCAAAAGCTCACCCCTCTACCTTCAGATCATTTGCAGTGAATCTATAGACGCTACCTGCCGCGTACACGACGTAAGCTGGTGGGAAGAGCTACCCTAAGCTACTTTTGTACATACGAAAGGTATACATTTACATTCCGGTACTAGACATAATTGTACGTACAGACATATATTGGAAATATCAGTTGGGATGTAATTTTGTAAAGAACGATGTAAACATTACTACTTTAGGATAATGTTTTGAGATAATATTTTGAGATAACTAGTATTAAATTGAAATGGATGTACTGAGTGGTAAAGATGAATTTGGGAAGTATGCTTGGTAGTGGTGGATATCTAAGATTGTTGGAAAGCATGTTTGGCAGTTGTGGATATCTAGGATTGCCAAAAACAACTGAATTGCAGGTGGGTAGGCTCATATATAAGCCGTTGTGCTGCCGAAATTTCTATCGGCCATATAAGTTAAAATATAGAAATTAATTATAATTACGAGTAAAGTATTAGGAAAAGTGTTTTGACACCGCACATGAATACAACCTAAGTGAAAAAGAGAATAAGTGGGTAAATTAAATTCAAAAAAAAAAAATTCTCGATTTTCAAGGGTCAAGAGTCGTTACAGTTTAAGGTGGTATCAGAGTAAAGGTTGTCCAGTACTGTCCGTGTTGAAAATAAGGATTAAATTACATCTCAATGTCTGTGCTTGTCTGATAGTAGGTAATGTATACCTAATGAATGTAAGACTTGATCTTTGGAATTACGCGCAGGTATTAGATCACTAGTGTGATGAGTGGAAGACGTGGACGTCTTCGGAGGCAGGCTCAGCCACCTCCACCTCCTCCATCGAAGTTAAAGGGCCTCAATACACGTATGGTTCAGTTCGAGCGAGGTTTGGTGTCGATAGCTGCCATGATTGCCCAACATCTAGGGGCAAACGTTTTTGATTCAGTTGGCACGGCACCATTTCCTACTCCGGTGCCTATTCCTCCACAAGTACCACCACCTCCTCCTCTACCAGTTCCTCCAGTACCTATAGCACCTTAGCCTCTTGTACAGGCTTGGAGGGGGGAGAGGGATATCGGTATAATGAGGAATTTTCAGAAGATGAAGCCTCCAACATTTAAGAGAAAGAACAAGGATAAGAGTAAGCGAACGGAGTCTGTGAGACAGGACTTTCGGAGGGGCCAACCTAAGAGACTGAGGACAGATGAATCTAGGACTAGGGTTGATAGGCCCACAGTTCCTGTACCTACTCCACAGACTACCAAAGGTCCACAGCAAAATAGGAAGTTATGTAGGACGTGCGGTAAACCTCATGAAGGTATTTGTTACTGGGCTACAAGGAGCTGCTTTGGGTGTGGACAGAAGGGGCACATGGTAAAGGATTGCCCACAGAAGCAGATTCCACAACCCCTGGAGCTACCAGGACAGCCTGAAAGGCAAGCTCCCCAGAGACAAGTCCCACAGAGACGGGCTACCGCGGCAGAGAAAGGTAAGAAGTCTGTCACTCATGGAAGGATCTTTACCTAGGCTCGATGTAGTATGTAGGAATTGTGAAATCAAGGTAGGAGATAAGATCATATTAGCAAATCTAATTTTGTTGAGCATGTATGGCTTTGATGTAATTTTGGGTATGGAATGGCTAGCCACCAACCGTGTAAGTCTAGACTGCTACTCTAAGACTGTAACCTTCTCCTTACCAGTGAAGTTCAGTGTATGTTTGGTTAGAAAGTAATAAAAGTGCATAGTGTTAAAGTTATGAAATGATATGATGTATGATGGTTGATGGTGTGAAGGGTACGTTGCCTTCATTTCTGATGAGAGTCAGAACCACCAATTATATAGGATGTTTCAGTGGTATATGAGTTTCCCGAAGTATTCCCAAAGGACTTACTGGGATTACCACCCGAGAGAGAAGTTGAGTTTGCCATTGAGCTAGTATCAGATACTCAACCCATCTCCAAGCCATCTTACCAAATGACATTGGTAGAGTTGAAAGAATTAAAGAAGCAGTTGCAAGGATTACTCGATAAGGGATTTATAAGGCCTAGTGTGTCACCATGCGGTGCACCAGTACTATTTGCCAGAAAGAATGATGGTAGTTTCTGTCTATGTATAGACTACAGGCTTTTGAATAAAGTAACAGTTGAGAATAACTACCCCCTGTCAAGGATTGACGACTTATTTGATCAGCTGAGAGGGGCTTCAGTGTTTCAAGGATAGATTTGAGATCGGGTTATCATCAGCTAAGGATTAAGGAGGCTGATGTACCGAAAACAGCATTTCGGACCCAATATAGGCACTACGAGTTCCTAGTCATGCCCTTTTGGATTGGCTAATGCCCCAGTTGCATTCATAAGTCTTATGAACGATGTCTTCCGAGAATACTTAGATAGATTGATGATAGTATTCATCGATGACATCTTGATTTATTCTAGATCCCGGGAAGAGCACGAATAATATTTGAGGACTGTGCTCCAAACTCTCTGTGAAAAGAAGATATATGGTAAATTTAGAAATTGTGCCTTCTAGCTAGATCAGATTGCATTCCTCGGACATGTGGTATCTAAGGACGGGGTGCCAATAGATCCGTCCAAGGTAGATGCAGTATTGAGATGGGAAAGACCGAGGACAGTCTCGGAGGTCAGAAGCTTATTGGGATTAACATGGTATTATCGACGGATTGTCGAAGGGTTTTCACGGATAACAGCTCCATTAACCAGACTGACCTGTAAAGAGGTTCAGTTTATATGATCTGAATAGTGTGAGCAGAGCTTTCAAGAGCTCAAACGTTGGTTGAATACGACACCAGTCTTGACCATTTAGAGTGGTTCTGGGGGGATATGTGGTATTCAGTGATGCTTCCCACTAGGGTCTCGACTGTGTGCTTATGCAGCATGGTAGAGTAGTAGCTTATGGATCCCGTCAACTATAGGATCACGAGCATAATTATTCCACACACGACTTAGAGTTAGCTGCAGTAGTGTTCGCACTCAAGATATGGCAGCATTAATTGTATGGAGAGAGATTTCAGACATTCACTGACCATAAGAGTCTTAAGGACTGTTTGATCAGAATGAGCTAAATATGAGACAGCGAAGATGGATAGAGCTCCTCAAGGTTTATGACTGCGAGATTTTATACCATCCTGGTAAGGCGAACGTGGCAGCCGATGCCCTGAGCAGAAAGGGTATGGTATCCTACATGATTTAAGAGTGGGACTTATTGGAACAATTCACCAAACTCAGGATTAGTATGGATGAGATTGAGCATGGATATATGGCTAGCCTACAGATTGAACCAAGTATACTAGACCAGATTAGAGCTGGATCGCGAAACGATTAGAGGTTACTGGATATGGTTAGCCAGGCAGAGGAGAGATCACAGTCTGAGTTTATGGTCAGTGATGATGGATTACTGAAGTACCAAGGCCGTATCTGTGTGCCACATGATGACACCTTGAGTCAGAGCATTCTAAAGGAGTCTCATTGTTCTAGATTCACCCTGTTTCCGATTTAATGGAACAGGCAACTAAGGGTGCTCAGCTTATATGTGACAGATTGAGAACCGCATAGAAAAGTTATGTCGATGTGCACAGACGTCCTTTTGAATTTCAGGTTGGGGACTCCGTATTTGTTAAGGTGTCACCAATGAGGGGTATTGTGCGCTTCAAAAAAAAGGAAGTGCTACGATTTAAGACTATTCTACTAGTACAGGTTCTCTGGCAACCCCACAAGATAGAAGAAGCCACCTGAGAACTAGAGAGCCAAATAAGGGAGAAGTACCCTCACTGGGTTGATAGACCAGCTTGAATTCAGAGGACTGAATTCTTAAAAGGTGAGAAGAAATGTGAAACCCAGATTTTTCCCACTATGTTCATTAATTGTAATCATAAGATGAATGATTTAGAACATATGAATGTGAATGATGTAGTGGAGGTATGAAAATATGAAATTTAAATGAGAAAAGATAGTGAGTCCAACAAGGAAAATCGATTTAAATTGGTCCTGAACGTGTAGAAGGGTAAAATGGTCAAAAGATCTTAATTTCGGTGTAAATTCGATAAGAAAATTTCATTAAAAATATGGATTTAGGAAATCTTGATTGATAAAGAAGAAATTATAGAATTTCGAGTCCAATTGGTCAAGATACGAAGATATTACGAACTTTCGTAATTTTCGCCCGAGACATTATCCCGAAAATATACGAAAAATACACCGAAAAAGTTAAAATAAAATAAATTAATTAAATTAATTAATTAATAAAATAAAATATGATTTTTTAGATATTTTGGGTATTTTATTATATTTTATTTGATTAAAATAAAATAAAATATAATAAAATATAATAAATTAAAAATAATAAAATATAATAAGTTAAAAAAAATTTATGAAACTCTGTCGCGCGAAACAGAGTCGTGCGACAGAGGAACAATAGAGGATCGAGAAAACTCAATCCTCCCAAACCCTTCGTTCCCCGACGATAACGCCACCGGAGAACTGACCAGCAGACCGCCCGAGCTCGTCGGCACCGACAAGTGAGGAAAAACGGTGACTAGCGAGAAAAGGAGAGAGAAAGAGAAGAGGAAGGAAAAGAGAAGAGGAAGGAGAAGAAAAGAGGGAGGAAAGGAAGAGAGGCCTGGCCGGGAGAGAAAAGAAACCAGGAAAAGAAGGGAAGCTAGTGCTGGCCGAGGAAGAAAGAAAGAAAACCAGGAAAGGAGAAGAAGAAGAAGGAAAAAGGGGGAGAGGGGGTTGATCGGTTGGGAGAGAGGAGGAAGAGAAGAAGAAACCGAGGAAGAGGGGATGACTGATTGGAGCAAAACAGGAGGTTGAAAACCGAGACCAGTGAAGAGAAAAGAAGCAGTAAGGCAGCGGGAACAATCAAGAAGAAGAGGGGCTGGAACCGAGAAAAGAGAAAAGAAAAGGAAAAATGAGAAAAGAGAAAAAAAAAAGGGAAAGAAGGAAAAAAAGAAAATAGAAAAGGTAAAAGGGTATATTTATTTTTATCTGTATATTTAATATACATGTACATTTAGATTGAAATACAAGCATGTTTAGTGTAGATTTAATTTGGCAAAAATGGGAATGATGAGGAGTAGACAAATATGTGTGTATATGTGATAAGGAGAAAAAAATGGGAAATCAATATTTATTTATATATACATGTATAGGAGTGTGTATATGTATATATATACTTGTTTATTTAGGTGCATATACATATAGGTGTATATAATGAATTGGGTATGCTAGTATTTGTACAAAAGATTTATATGCATAAGTGATAAGGAAAAATGAAAAACAATGATATATATATATATATTTATTTATTTAGGTGCATATACATGTAGGGGTACATAGGATGAATGTATGCTAGTATATGTATATACAAAGAATGTATATATATATATATATATATATATATATATGAGATAGGGAAGTATGAAAAACAAATAAAAGTATATAAGTGTATATACAAAGAATGTATATATGTGAGATAGGGGAACATGAAAACAATAAAAGTATATATATCTATATATGTATATATACATATAGGAGTGTGTATATATATATATATATATATACATATATATATATATATTTATTTATTTATTTATAAGTGTATACATGTGGATGTATATAATAAAGGTATACGTTAATACTTGTAGGTAAAAATATATAAATAGTGAAGAAATATATAAACGTGTGTGTCGGCCTAAGGATATACAATAATACGTACACACGCAGTAGCAACGATAAATTACGATTTTAACACAATTCGCATGAATACTGTGCTAAGTCTACAATTTCGGTGTAGGTGATTGTAGAATGGATTAAAGGAGGTACTAGGAGACTTCACCGTTCGAATTCGAGATACCCGATAAATCGAGGTAAGGGGTATTACTTAACTTAGTTCTGATATTGCATTCTTGTTTCACTGAGAAATGATTTTATGAAAGAGCATATGATTTGAAATGATTTAGCAATGCTTCTATACTTGTGAAACTGTTTACGAAACATGATTTCGTTTTACAAAATGTTCGCTAGAACATCTATGTTTATGAAATAAACTTTTGAATTATGAAAATGCATGAGAGTTTTATGTTGGCTTGAAAACCCATATTTACGCTTTGAAATGGAACTTTTGACGTTTTCAAAAGTATTTACGAAATGAGAAAAGATGTTTTGAGACTATAGGCTTCATGCATGGTTACTTCTTGTGGTGTTCCGGCTCCACCACTTGGGTGCCGGTACGTAGGCCCCTTTAGCACTTGACTTGACCTGTGTGGAAGATGTCGTGCTACTGGTGGTTTATGATGATGTTTCGATAGTATCTCGTGCCCGCGCAGCACGCAATTATGTTGCCCACATGGAGAGTGCCTTTGGTACCCGTGTCTTAGCTAGGTGCTAGTGAAAGTAAGTAAGATGGATACTACCCATATTTTACAAAAGGGTTGTATGACCTTGATCCAGTCTACAGCCCACTTACCATGGCCATAGGTATGATGACTCTCTATGGAGAATGACACGTATAGCATGACTTAGTTATAGCCTAGTCTCCTTGATTTTAATTATAAAATCGACTATGATGATATGTTTATGAGATGTTTATGAAATGATTATGAAATATGCATGAGATGTTTATGAAATGATTATGAAATATTCATGATATGTTTACGAAATGATTTATGAAATGTTCATGAAAATGGTTAAGCATGTTAATGGTTTTATTGACACGCATGCTTTACGACGTTTATGCATGAAATGAAAATTTCTGTATTTCATTACGTTTCGTTCCGTGCACAATTTCAAATACTTTTATATGTCGGAACTGTTTTAATAGTACTATCTTACTGGGCTTTTCCCCAAAAACTCACCCCTCTACCTTCAGATCATTTGCAGTGAATCTATAGACGCTACCTGCCGCGTACACGACGTAAGCTGGTGGGAAGAGCTTCGCTAAGCTACTTTTGTACACGCGAAAGGTATACATTTACATTCCGGTACCAGACATAATTGTATGCACAGACATTTATTGGAAATATCAGTTGGGATGTAATTTTGTAAGGAACGATGTAAACATTACTACTTTGGGATAATGTTTTAAGATAATATTTTGAGATGACTAGTATTAAATTGAAATGAATGTATTGAGTGGTAAAGATGAATTTGGGAAGTATGCTTGGTAGTGGTGGATATCTAGGATTGTTGGAAAGCATGCTTGGCAGTTGTGGATATCTAGGATTGCCAAAAACAATTGAATTGCAGGTGGGTAGGCTCATATATAAGCAGTTGTGCTGCCGAAATTTCTATCGGCCATATAAGTTAAAATATAGAAATTAATTATAATTACAAGTAAAGTATTAGGAAAAATGTTTTGACACCGCACAGGAATACAACCTAAGTGAATAAGGGAATCAGTGGGTAAATTAAATTCAAAAAAAAAAATTTTCCAATTTTCAAGGATCAAGGGTCGTTACACCTACAGGGTGTGCCTAGGTGCTTTCAACTTATAACTGCATTAAAACAATATAAGTACCATGGTTCTGTATCACACATCCACATAGGCTCACTTGGCCTTAAATATCATCATTCAGCATGTATATGTAATTAATCAATCCACAAATATCCCAAGGCTAATGTGCCCTCACAAAGTAATTGGTCATTGTTGTATACATAAGTAAATACACTACATCATCCATCATGATAAAACAAATTTCATTCCTACATCATTCACCATGTCATATTCTATCAAACTTTTATTTGTGACATCAATAATAAACTAAAACAATAGTTCACCATATCATTTTCAACAACTTTTTTATTCATCAAATCACTTAAATATTTCATTCTCATACACCATAGCTCTATCATAACTCCTTCACCCACATATTTACCTCACATGCACAAATATACATATATAGATCATCTTATCCACAACACCCATATATTCTTATCAATCATGTGATAAATATATATATATATATATATATATATATATATATATATATATATATATATATATATATATATATATATACACTTAACATACATATATATAAGCAATATGGCACTAACAAGCACCTAGTATATATTCCCTTACCTCTTTGTGCAGAGCCAGATGCTTATCAACACCATTTTTGCACACCTTCTGCAAATTGTATAATTCCTTCTCCTTGGAAGTCTCCCTATAATTTCAGTGCACCCACACATTTAATATATATTCACACCAAACCTTCAGATTAACTTACACACCATAAACATTAACCATACTATATCATTATCACCTTATGAAACTCCTATAATAAAATCATTTATTTAATAACATATCATCATCATAATTTAGTTAACACAACATCAACTTCTTACCATTAAAAGCCTCTCAAACTGAGCTCCTCAATGAAATTACTAAAGGCCTCAGCCAATACCAACACCATATACATAGATTCCTTATCAACAACATGCATTAATATATATATATATATATATATATTAATCTTAACCAAGTGACAACTTCTTTATCATTGAAAATACTTACCCTTTCTCTCCCCAGTTTACCCTATTAGGTTTAGCCTTAACCCTCCCTAAATGGTTGCTACTCTTATAGTTGCTACTCTTATATCGCGAAGGGAGGAAAACAACAACTTTTGCTGTTTTTCGAAACAGACCGCGTGAAGGAGGCCAACAATGTTGTTGCTGCCATTGTTTCTTAACTAAGTCATGTGACGCCCCGGAAACGCGAAAAATATGATAAATTTAAAACTTTTTACTCATCAAATCACAATTAAGGGTGCATTCCTGTGCAGTGTCAAACATCATCATACATATCATGCCTCAGGATCTCATCATTAAATAGTATATATCATATCATATACATTACTCAATCCCAAGTTAATTAATCCTAATACATCACATACAACGTTGTACATCAAGTGTCTATAATTACAATAATTATCTGGGTACATGAAAAGATAAATGATACCTCAAAATACAATCTATGGCCTGGAGCTCAAGTCCTCCACTAACCACTACTTCGTACGTCGCAAGAAAACCCTTTTCACTTGAAGAAATCTGGGAGAAAGATAAAACAGGGTGAGCTTCTAAATCGCTCAGTAAAAGGATAAGAGATTCATTAATAATAAAATGATTTGCTCAGCACAATCATTTTGTTTTACATGATAAACTCAATAAATTCAGTGGAAAATGTAGCATGAATAGTTAAAACATCATCTAAAA
Source organism: Firmiana major (assembly GCA_033439115.1). Taxonomy (NCBI): domain Eukaryota; kingdom Viridiplantae; phylum Streptophyta; class Magnoliopsida; order Malvales; family Malvaceae; genus Firmiana; species Firmiana major. Next base: position 41,167,201 of record CM065909.1, read on the forward strand.
GCCCATGTAAAAACATTATAATAAATGGCTCAATTCAAGGTTACAAGCATGTAAAAATCAAGATGCGATAATGGTTTTTCTCTTTAAAACATGATAAATTCACTGCAATAGTAATGCACGTGGCACGACCACTAAATAAAATCTACACGTGGCCCAACCACTAATTAAAATCCGCACGTGGCACAGCCACCAAACACACGTGGCACAGCCACTGATTTAGATTCGCACGTGGCACAGCCACCAAATGCACGTGGCACAGCCACTGATTAAGATTCGTACGTGGCACAGTCACCAAATACACGTGACACAGCCACTGATTAAGGTTCGCGCGTGGCACAGCCACCAAATACACGTGACACAACCACTGATTAAGATTCGCACGCGGTAGGTAACCAACGCTACCAAAGTAGGGGTCATCTCACGTTACCAGAACGGAGGAATATCGGACTTAAATGCTACTAGAGCAATGCCCGGTGTGAATTCAAAATGACACACCTAAGTCTCAAGCAATAGCCATTATCATAAAAATCGTTTTGCCTTCGCATAAAGCTCATAATGGTTTTCTCTCATAAAACTCATTTCAAATTGTTTTGTACTCAACACAAAACATGTTAAAACAGAGCTTCAACCGGTAAATCCACGCACACATTTCTCAAATCTCAATACGCCTTATCGTAGGGCACAAAAAACTTTTCTCATTTTAAACACAAAATGGTTATAAAACATTTTCACATATAGTTTACAACTCATAAAGGTTGGGCCCCAACCGGCTATAAACTCGTGTGCAATTCTCATTCACAACACAAAAAATATGCTTGTTTTCTTAATCGAAAATCATGCTACAATATTATCACAAAACACATACACAATGAGTTTAGTTTTCCTTTACCTCTTTGCACCTCGTATAGTGCAATCGTTCCCCCGTATCACGGACTAGTCTCCCATTCCACTCTAAAACTCCCGAGTTGTCCAAACGATGTTAAATACATCAATATCTCAACTCAATCGCATTATTAAGCATACATTTGCTCATATTTTTCACTAACACCTAAATCTCTCAATTATCACATTTCTCATGACTATCACAATATGTCATCTCATCCACTGCATCTCAACATTCTATATTTCTCATGCATAATACCCATACCAAAATCACCTCATTGCCTAAATTTTCAATTTATAGACAAAAATCTCAATTTACCACAATTTACTTAATATCATTATCACTCCAATAAAATCACAATTTCATCAACCTCTAACCATCTCCTAGCTATTTCATCACAATGCCCATGTTCACAATCACCAAAAATCACTTCCAAATCCAAGATTGAACTTCAGAGATTACCCAAACTTGTGGAGTGCTTAACTCACACCTCGATTCGATTCGTCTTTCGATTTCCAAGTATGTTGTTCTCCTTTGGGTGAGCAACAACTTTCCTTCTTACCACAACTCTTGATTTGGACGAAAATGGGCAATTTGGAAAAGAGAGAAAGCTAGGGTTCGACTGAAATGGAGGTTTGAAAGAGAGAGAAAAGATGAAATGCAGGAAAACACTGGGGTCCTTTTATATACGGAGGGTAGGAGATCGATCTGGCTCTTGATGAGATCGATCTGCATTTGAATTTTGCGATAATTTTGGGTAATTTTATATCGTGGAGATCGATCTGTCGAGGGGTGAGATCGATTTCTTAATGGCTTTATGAGATCGATCTGGTCCAATTATGAGATCGATCTCTAATTTACAGAATGCTTCATGAGATCGATCTGCTCCTTGAGGAGATCAATCTTCTCCTTAACAGAAACATTTTGAGATCGATTCCTTCCTTATGAGATCGATCTCTTGTGACGATCGTGTGGCACTTTGTTCCCATAGGATTCAAGAGGTGGCCTCCACAGTCTCACTCAACGTATTATCCTCTTTGGCTGCGCAGCGGAAGCCTTAAGGTTTTGTTCCCTTAGGACGCGTCCCCATGGATTCGAACCTTGGAACCCTTAGGTATCCAAGCCTTACCACAATGGTACCAATTGTTCAAGTAGAACAATTGGTATCATTTGTGTAAGAACAAAGACTTTAAGGTCTTGGGTTCGAACCTCAAAGGACGCGAATTGGGGTATTTACCTCGATAAAGCCGTGAGGGGCCTGTGGGGCTTCCAAAGCGGACAGTACGTATTAGTAAGACTATGGGGGCCACCTCTTGAATCCTGCGGGAGCAAAGTGCCACACCGTCGTTACATCTCTTCATTACAGAATCATAAGGAGATCGATCCTCTTCCATTGGAGATCAACCTACTCGCTTAAATTCCTCTTTCCTTGTCATTTTTAACTTACCAGATCGATCCTCTCTTCTCCAAGATCGATCTGGCCCCATAGTTTCACCCTTTAACATAAAATCTCATTTATAACTCATTCATCACTTAAAATTTCATTCCATACCACCTCAATATATGAATACATCATATTTAGTTAAATCAATTACACTTCATGTTCTCATTACATAATTTGATATGTGTAAAATTCTCAGATCTCATAAGTCACAACTTCTTTATCATTAAAAATACCTTGAAACTTACCTTTTTTTCTTCCCAGTCTACCACCTTGGGTTCAACCTTAACCCTCCCAAAAGGTTGCTACTCTTATACCGAGAGGGAGGAAAACAGCAGCTCTTACCGCTATACAGAACAGGTCGCGCGAGGGAGGCCAACAATGCTACTATTGCCTTTGCATCTTGCCTAGGCCTCACCCCTATTGTGCTCTCAGTACTTACTTCTTTTTAAGTTACCATTTTATCCCAAAAAATAGCAGCTGTACCCTACATTTCCAATAGGTTTTCCTCATCATATACCATAGCATCAATCCCCAATCATATATATATATATATATATATATATATATATTAACCCTATGTCAGAATATAAATTTTACCATTGTAAGACCTTCCCAACCAAGCCTCCCTTACAGCTCCTCTATCTTTGCTCCTATTGGTCAGCTATTGTCCACACCAATGCAGCAGCTATCTAGCGGTGTTCAAGGCTTGAAGATGGTGAAGAGGGAAGGTGGTTTAGGTAGTCCACGTTTTCCTTCCTTCCCCTTCCTCTACCTTTTATTTTTCCTTCCTTGCCTCACATCACTCCCCTACTATTTCCACCACGGTTTAGCTGTGCATCTCTATTCCAATTATTGTTCAGAACATGTTAATGGTTCAAAATAGTGACAAAGAATAAGGTAAGGCAATAGGCTTAAGGTTCTTTCTTCCCTTTTTCCTTTTTCTCCTATTTTCTCTTTTATTTTTCTCTCCCACCTTCATAGTTTTTTAGTTCCAACAACAGGTACACGACTGCTTTTTCTTTGTTGTAGTAGAATGACTCCTGTGTTAGTGGGAATAAGTAAAGGCAATTAGCTTCTACAAGAAGCCAATTGTGTCCCTCCTTTCTTTTTTTATAATAATACATATATAATATGTATTATATGCATTAGAGATATACATAGGTATAACTATAGGTTTTATATAATTATTATTTATTTGTTTACTATAATATAGGTATATATATTATATTGTAATTAAGCATGTGATCATAGGTGGTGTAGGATTTAAATTAATATATATGTATATTTAGATATGTTAGGTAAGTTCCTAAATTAGGTGTATTTACTTAATGATTAGTGTATATATATACATATTCTATACCTAGGTATAGTATCTAATTTTCTATTGTTATATATATATATATACACACACACACACACTACACATACACATAAGTGGTATTTAATTAAATATTTATACTTAGGTTAGAAATTTTAATTAGCCATAGTTAGTTTTTCTATACTTAAAATGCTATTGAAATTGGCTCACTAATGTGCCTAAGATATTGGTCTCACATAGGTTAATAACAGGGTTTTAGTAATGCTTAAGAGTTAGGGTTTGGCCATGTACTTAGGGTTTGATCGAATAGGTTTTACTTTAAGGTTTTAGTGTTAGAGCTTGTTCGTTCATACGGTTATCTCCTTTGCATCCCTACACCAATACTGAGATGTCATTATCAAATTATGGAACATTATCGAAAATTAATTAATGGATTCATTTAAGTAAGGTCGAGAAAATCTTGATTATCACACCTATCTTCTCTCTTGGTCCTAAATGACTATAAACCCTTAAGTAAGTTTAACAATGATTTCAATCATAAAAAATCGACCTCTGAACCCCTAGTTCTTGGTTTTGGCTGAACCTACCTTACTAAAACCCTAAAATTGTACATTTTTTGTCCTAAAGCTTTTTGACCCCAAATTCATCTTTCTGCTACTTCAATGACCACACCATAATAGTTTTCTTCAACAAAGTAAACAACCATCATCCTAGCATATCTCAAATCATACCATTTTCTCCAAAGTTTAACATAACCCTAAAATGTCACAAACCTCAAAGTCATCATTCAAACTCTAAAATCAGCATACCAAATTTTCACATATCACAATTGATCAAAAGCAAGCATGAGTTATACCTTGTAGTATTAAAATGGTCAAGGTCATCTCTCTTCTAGTCTTGGTCGAATGTTCCTTAAATACATTTCCCAACTTTTTAGTTAATAAGCCCACAACACCACAATATTATCATCTACAATCAACACTTGAAAGATTAAACTAAAAATTCCTCACCTAGTTTTTCTCCTTTGGACGAACCTTGCTAACCCTTCAAATCTCCCTTCTCTTATCTTTTTACTTTGTTATATAGAGTTTGTAATATGAAAATAAATTAGATTGTAAATTTAAGAGTTAATGGCCACCATGGTGGGTAGGATTGCCCTATGATCGCCACTTGTTAGGTTGTGAATGGCCAAAATGGGAGGTAGAGAAATTACACAGAAGTTATGTGCAAAACTTTATTTACATAGTAGGTAATTTCCTTAATTTTTAATTTATTCAATTTAATCCCTAACTTCTTTTCATTTTAGTCCGTATTCCACTAATTAACTTAATTAAATTGATTAATCTCTAATTACATATTAAATTAAAATCTCAACTTGATAATAAACTCAAATTTCCTATGTAATCCATTTTAACTCAAATAATTATAATTAAATTTCTTAATTCGAGTTTAGGGAATTTTCAGGTCTCACAATTGTTGGAGATCTAAACATCGATCTCCAAATTGAAAAAGTGATTAACTTCATTGGGAATGTTCAAAACATCCCACACTACTTTAACACTATCATAATCTCTTAGGTAATGGATAAGTGTTTCATCATCTCTATTGCATCTTGGATAAGTAGGATTGAGACTTGAGAGAGAGGCCATGCTTGAAAAGGATGTAGCGGGTGGCCAATTTATAATTAATACACTGTCAAATTAAGTATCGGATCTTTGACAGAGTATTTAATTTCCATATAATTTTATAGTTGAAATAGGCGGTGTCTTCATAGCTTTTAAAAAAGTTGTGGGCAAAACCCATAGAAAAATCATCAAATTAAGTAAGGTTCTAACTCATGATATACATTTTATTACCTTCATTTTTAACAAGAATGGCCATAATTCTTTATTGGATGTAAAAAGGAAGATGGTTGCTAATGCAACTGAAGTTTCATTCCCCTTTATGAGCAAAAACATATCTAATCGTGAGTTTGTTGTCTTGAAGTAGCCAATGTCAATGGATGAGATGTTGAGAGGAGCAAGACTATTCCAATTGTCAGACATGAAGAGGACTTGGGTAATCGATGTAATGATCCATCAAATTCTTTTTTGAATGCTCGGATAACCCTACTGCATGCCTAACCTAACAAAAGAACAAGTTTTAATCTTAAAATCTTTATTCTTAAAGTATTTTGCTTTAAAAATTTTAACCCATATGCTATTAGCTTCCATGAAGAACCTCTACTCAAGTTTAACCCTATTGGCTTCATTGAGATTCCTCATGTCTCTTATTCTTGATCCACCTTCTACCTCAGATTTGGTAATCATCTCCCAACTAATCAAACGAGCACTTTTATGCTTTGCCTAGGTTTCCCATATAATTTTTCTAGAAATGCGATTTTACTCATTGCAAGTACTTATAAGAAAGTAAGTGCAATGCATATAATACATAGGAATGAATCTCAAAACTGATTTTATCAGGGTAGTACTTCTCGTAAAAGAGAGGAAGTTAAATTTTCATCCCGAAAGCTTTTATTTGGCCTTAATAATAAAAAACTGAAAGTTGAAATCTTTTATACTCTTTGAGATATGAAACCCTAAAAATTTTTGTAAGTAATTGGAGTGAGAAATCTCCAAAACACTGTAGATGTCGTCTTTAATCGAAGGTTCATTGTAATGGGAGAAAATTAGAATGGAATTTGGAAGATTGATAGAATGGCCTGAAGCCTGGTAGAATTCATTGAGGACCATTTTCATTTTCACAAGTAGATCTTGTAGCCTTTCCCTAAAGAATAAAGTTATGATCATAAAACAAGTGGGAAAGTTTAAGAGCTTTCTTAGATAGCTGGAGTTGATTCCATAGTCCTGCATCACACATTTCTTGAGTTATTAGAAAGATATTCCATACATATGATAAATATGTAGGGTGATAATGGGTCGGCCTATCTAATTCCTCTTTAGGGACTAATGTGGTAGCTTTGCCCTCCATTAACAAGGATCGTCATAGACCCTGTGGATATACAAGACATAATGAATTGAATCCAATTTGGAGGGAATCTAATGAAAGTTACAAATTTATGAATAGTCTCTTTCACTTTTACCATAGGCCTTCTATAAATCAATTTTTGCCAACATAAATCCTTGTTTTCTTTTTTCCTACTGAATGAGTGGTAAAATGGAATGGAGTTATGCTTCCATTTGGTTGTATGTAGCATACCTTTGAACATACAATGAATGCACACAAGTTTCAATGTGCATAAGGTATGAATGGATGCCATTTTCAAGTTATAAAGGTGGATGGATGAGGAAATGGCCATGGCAATAGATTGAGGGTGTATTGGTATGAGTTGCAGTAATGAAACTACAGGGAATCTGGAAAACATGAGGTCCAGATCGATCTCCTAGGATGAGAGATCGATCTGGGAGAGCCAGAATGCTCTTATTTGGGCGAAAGAATCGAGCAGATCGATCTCCAATGGAGCCAGATCGATCTCTCAAGCATTCTGTGGTGGAAAGATCGATCCCCAAGCACCCAGATCGATCTCCTTAGCTCTCTGTTTGGGACCAGATCGATCTCATGCTTCGACAGATCGATCTCATGCCTCAACAGATCGATCTCATGCTTCGACAGATCGATCTCATGCCTCAACAGATCGATCTCATTGCTTTGACAGATCGATCTCAGGCTTAAAAATGCCGTGAAAAAGAGGGATTTTAAGGGACCAGATCGATCTCCTCTTGGACCAGATCGATCTCCTCAAGTCAACTCTATATAAGGAGAGCTGAAAATCTGGAAATCTCGGAAAAACACCAAACCTTACAATCTCAACCCCAAAAACCTAACTTTCCCTCTCTAAAAAAATCAGCCATTTTCAGTGAGATTTGGAGAGAGACCATTAGAGGTAAAGTTGTTCCTATCAAAGAGAGGAACAACATAGTGAGAGGGCAATTTCCCATTCTTAGAGTTGAAGGAGTTAAGGGCTTTACCATTTGGAGCAAGAAGAGGAATCACATTTGGTAAGATTCTAACACTCCAATCCAAATGTATTAGTTATTTAATTGATTTTGGAGTTGATTGGTATGAGTATTGATGGGTAAACTACCTAAGAATGTAGTGGAAGTGGTGTGACCTAGAAATCTAAAATGGGTATAATGTGAGGATATGTGGGATTGAATGAGTTTATGATTTGTGGCACGCTAAAGTTGTTATTGGGGTATTGTTTATGATTTTAGATGGTTAAATGAGATTACATTGTGAGTTTGGAGGAATTGTGGAAATGGGTATGAATATGCTTGATAAATGCCATAGTGAGGGAATTCATGAAGTATGAACACTATGAGCTTAATGTCGATTTGATATCGACTTTGAATGAGTTAATAGGCCTAAGAAAGTCCATAGACTCGAGTTATGGATAAAGTAATGAAACGAGGCCAAATAAGCTTTAATAGAGGCTATAGATTAAATTGACTATAGCAAGCACAAGGGTTGCAATATATGGGTCGAATATAATGCGGGATACGATTTTGTGCAGTCCCGAAGAGTTCGTTAAAGGCGAACCAAATTGTACGAGTAAGCAGCTTAAGGAAGTGGAATCACGCATCGCAATTCCAGGTAAGGGAATTTTGTGAGTATATAGAGATAGCTGCTCGTACTTTGAACTTGTGGGTGATTATTGGGTGTTGTATGAAAATGCATGAATTGCCCAAATAAATGATTGATGATATTCGTGAATGATAATGAGTATATGCGTGGTTTTGGATTTGAAGTGGATTCTATGAAAGGGGATAGTAAGGCTAATAATTGCATAAACCTAACGTTTTGATGATTTTCCAAAACGAATTGCTTGGTTTTAAGCAAACTTGTAGATAGGTTGGCTAGTATTGTGATGTTGTTGTGGAAAAGCAAATTGTGAGTGCTAAACCCGAATTGCCGGGATTGATAATTGTATTTAAGCCGCCTATCATATTCGTATGACTTAAATCGCGCTAGAGCCTCACTCGCGCTGGATTTCTATGTCTTCATTTGTATGAAACGTGCTAGAGCCTAGCTCGCACCTTGATCTGAATTATGATGATGTTTATAAACCGTACTGGAGCTTCTGCTCGTACGTGGATTGTGAATGGTTATCTTATGAGTATAACCGTACTAGAGCTATGCTCGTACGCGCCTCTTTATGAGAAGATGCATGATGCATGAGTCGTGCTAGAGCTTTGCTCGCACAAGCTTGTACAATGGGATTCGTATAGGGTTGTGAAAGTGGGTAAGATCCTTAAGCCTTACATCCTTAAGCTAACATCCTTAAGCCCGAGGAGGCAGGGAGGCTCTGTTAGGCGGGGAGGCTCTGTTTGGTGGGGAGGCTCTCTTACGGTGGGATCCTTAAGCCAACATCCTTAAGCCCAAAGAGGCGGGGAGGCTCTGTTAGGCAGGGAGGCTCTCCTACATGGGTATGGTAAAGGTGGGATCCTTAAGCCAACATCCTTAAGCCCAAAGAGGCGGGGAGGCTCTGTTAGGCAGGGAGGCTCTCCTACATGGGTATGGTAAAGGTGGGATCCTTAAGCCAACATCCTTAAGCCCAAAGAGGCGGGGAGGCTCTGTTAGGCAGGGAGGCTCTCCTACATGGGTATGGTAAAGGTAAGATCCTTAAGCCCTACATCCTTAAGCTAACATCCTTAAGCCCGAAGAGGCAGGGAGGCTCTGTTAGGCGGGGAGGCTCTGTTCGGTGGGGAGGCTCTCTTACGGAAAGGACCCTTAAGCCCTACATCCTTAAGCTAACATCCTTAAGCCCGAAGAGGCAGGGAGGCTCTGTTAGGCGGGGAGGCTCTGTTCGGCAGGAAGGCTCTCCTTCACGGAATATGGAAAACTCTTGGTATGGGGTAGATAAGACCTAGGAATGGCACCCCCAATCATGATATGAGTTGCGGAGTACGATGTACCGTGTATATCACATGGAGTACGATGTACCGCATGAGGGTTATGTGAGGAGAAAGTCTGGTGAGGGATAATTCATCTTCGTGCCAGCATGATACCCCGCACACCTGGATGCGTGTGGTCTGGGATGATTTATGATGTAATGATTCACATAGGCACTTTTGATATAGTGACCTAGATTTATACACATGCGTGAATTGTGGAATGTAAATGTGGTTGTGGTTTGTGAGTGGATTTGGTGGTGTTATGTTGTTGGTTCAAAAAGGAAGTTTCTAAATGAATTGCCCTTTTATGAATTTAAATGAGATTGAGCATGAGATGTTGTATACATGATGTCTCTACCATGTTTTATATGCCAATGCAGATGATTTGATACATGATATATATGTATATTCACATGGCATAGTTTTATTCCTCATGCTCCTACTATAAACGATTTATGCATAACACTATCAGCATGTAGATAGAGTAGTTATCTACCATGCTTGCATTATTGCCTTACTGAGCGTGTGGTTGCTCATCCCACTCTATTTTCCCCCCTACAGAGCGTGCATAGTAGCCCAGTGAGGACTGAGGCGTATTATTTTGGACTCCGCTGCATCTCCATCGCTAAGAGGTATATACACAGTGATTCTTTTTGTATCTAAACAATGTAAAAGCACAGTATTCTTTTGAATTGTACTTATGGGGGATGTAGATGTCAGTAAAACATGTATTCGTATAAGTACACGATTAAATGCACATGTATGACATCGTTTTAATTTATTGAGAAGAATGAGATGTGGTGATTATTATTGGCTCACAGCCCAACAGTGTGTGGTGAGTTTAGTTCGCGACCGGGTAAGGTAATAGTAAAACGCGAAAAATTTTCAGTGATTTCGGTTAAAGAGAATGGAATTGGGTCGTGACACTTGCCTTTGCATGTTATAAAGATTTCAAGTTATATCAAATGGATGTAAAGAGTGCATTCTTAAATGGTTTCATTAATGAAGAAGTCTATGTAGAGCAACCTCCCGGATTTGAAAATCATGAATTTCCTGAACATGTTTTCAAATTATCTAAGGCACTTTATGGGTTAAAACAAGCTCCTAGAGCTTGGTATGAAAGGTTGTCAAAGTTCTTAATAGAAAAAGGGTTCTCAAGAGGAAAGGTAGACACCACATTATTCATAAAAAATAAAAATAAGGACTTACTAGTTGTACAAGTATATGTAGATGATATTATTTTTGGTTCAACTAATGAGTCTTTATGCCAAGAATTTGCTAAGATCATGCAAGGAGAATTTGAGATGAGCATGATGGGAGAACTCACATTCTTCTTGGGACTTCAAGTGAAGCAAACAAAGAATGGAACTTTCATCAATCAAGCAAAGTACACCAAGGACTTGCTCAAGCGATTTGGAATGGAGAGTTGCAAACCTCAAGCCACTCCAATGGGCACCAACATCAAGCTTGACAAAGATGAAGGTGGTAAGTGTGTAGACACTAAACTCTATAGGTCTATGATTGGATCTTTGCTTTATTTAACTGCTAGTAGACCAGATATATTGTTTAGTGTGTGCCTTTGTGCTAGATTTCAATCATCTCCTAGGGAATCACATCTATTGGCAACTAAGAGAATTTTTAGATACCTCAAAGATACTCCCTCACTAGGACTTTGGTATCCCAAAGACTCCACTTTTGCCCTTCATGCATTTTCAGATGCTGATTTTGGAGGATGCAAAATAGATAGGAAAAGTACTTCAGGTACTTGCCAATTCTTAGGAAATAGGTTAATTTCTTGGTTCTCCAAAAAGCAAAACAGTGTAGCTCAGTCCACAACTGAAGCTGAGTATATAGCAGCTGGTAGTTGTAGTGCTCAAGTGTTGTGGATTAAACAACAAATGAGAGATTATGGTATTGACATGAAACAAGTGTCTATTAAATGTGATAATACCAGTGCCATTAATCTGTCTAAGAATCCTATTCAACACTCCAGAACCAAGCACATAGAAATTAGACATCACTTCCTTAGAGATCATGTACAAAAAGGGGATATAATCTTAGAGTATATTGATACTACACATCAAATAGCTGATATATTCACCAAACCCCTTGATAGAGATAGGTTCTGTATCCTTAGAGGTGAATTAGGACTCATGAATATGCCTTAGGACTTTCATGTTGTAAAAATCTTGATTTCAAGTTGATTTTTAAAGAGTTTTTGCAAAAATTTTCTGGCAAAGAGGATGAGAGATCGATCTCCTTGTGATATAGATCGATCTCCATGCTTCTATCAAGCCTAAATCGTCAAGGTTAATCTAAGAAGATCGATCTTCTAACCATAAGATCGATCTCCTTACGTCTCTGTCTAAAGGAAGATCGATCTGTCCCCACGACAGATCGATCTCTTCAAAGCTTCCGCATTCTGCAGATCGATCTTTGCATTTGGCAGATCGATCTCTTTAAGCCTCTGTTTGCGACCAGATCGATTTGGCTTTGCGACAGATCGATCTCTCTTGGATTCTGGAAGTACCAGATCGATCTGTTGCCTCGACAGATCGATCTCCTGTGTCCTGCAGTATAAAATCTCGCAAAAAATCCCCAATTCTCACAAAACCTAAGTCTCAAACTCTCAAAATCCCTCGCATCATCACTTTCGAATCCTTCTCAGATCAATCTTCGTACGGTCATCCTTGCATCCCAGTGTCGTACTCTGGTATTTTAACCCACATCTCTTACTAATTTCTCAAAAATTTTCTCTGATTTGCGTTGATTCTCATTCTAGGGCAACCCTAGGTACTGTTTCATTGCTCTTATAATTTTTGAATCTGTTCAGTACTATTCTAGAGTCTAGATTCATGCCTAGGAAGTCAGTAGCAAACAAACCTCCTAGAACCACTGAGGCAGGTTCCTCATCAGAACCTCCTGTCGCTTCCTTCAATCGGTGTTTTAAAACACCAGCAAAAAGAAAGCGGTATGAGGAATATTTTTCAACCATGCCAATCAAGCATTGGCGCACTATCGATTTTTCATTCCTCAATCACATAGACTTTCCATACCTGTCAAAGTTTGAGGAATTTGGTTGGACAAACTTCTTGAGAATCAACACTCCTGTCCCTCCAAATCTCGTTCGCGCATTCTTTTCTAATGCCGAACTCGTATATGACCCCGATGACACCTGCAAAATCTTAGCCTTCAAAACCTTCGTCATGGGTCAATCCATTATAATTGACTCTGAAGTTCTAGCCAAAGTGTTTGATATACACGATGAAGGCTTAACTAATAAGGATGAGGAAGTCCCCTTTGCGTTTGAACTTCCCGGGGACAAGGCGAGTAACCTTCCAATGCACCTTCGGTTACTCCACCTCATAATCTCGTGGAACCTCCGCCCTTTCGGTACTCGTCATTCTACCGTTAGGCGTCTAGATCGTTTTTGGCTCCATCACATTCACACCACAAGCCAAAAACCTAACCTTCCTCACTTTATTTACGAAGATTGGCTGAAGATTGTGCGTGGCCAAGCTACCACAATAGTTTTTCCACAACCGGTAGCCTATCTTCTCCACCGCCTTGGTATCAACTGCAGCGGTGAATCTAGCGAACTCCCTTCTCCCAAGAGCGTCCTCAATATTGGGACCCTACATCATATGGGGTACTACAAAAATTTTCGGGGAGAGTGGACGAAAAAGCAAGAACAGCAACCTGATGATGCTGAGGAGGACCACACTGCTGAACCAGCACACCCACCTGCAGCACCCGCTCCAGAACCGTCGTCCTCCACGGCTGCGCCTACTGCACAAACATCGTCTCCTGCTGACTTGGAGCTGCTCGTGAAGATGATAAGCGACCTCAGTCAGAGGATCGATGAAGGACATACCACTCAGCAGCGTATGTTTGCCGAATTGAATCAACGAGTGGATAAACTTCAAGACACTCAAAAGGCGATGTTCGATAAATTTCAAGAAACTCAAGAGGCGATGTTCGATGAGCTCCAAGTTACGCGCACGCATGTTGAGGATCTTTTGGATCGTGATCCTCCCTCACATTAGGCTTTAGGTGTATGGTTTAGTTTAGTTATATCATTCCGCACTGCTCTTTGTACTGAATTTGCTTGAATGCAATATAAATTGATTGTTTATGAAAATGTGGCATTTTGTGAGTCAATGTTGATTTTGAACTGCCATGGTTTTGACAATGTTGCATTTTGTGAGTTAATGACTATGTGTGATTGATATGACAAAAAGGGGGAGAAGAAACATAAGAAACATGATAAGAAACATGCATGTTGTTGTGTTTGTGTTCATAGTTTAAAAGAATGATTTAATTGAGGGGGAGTTAAGACATGTGTTAAAAGTATTAAATGTTTAAAAGGGAGTTAGGATGATTTAATTGAGGGGGAGTTAAGAGCTAGAGCTTACTAAGGGGGAGTTAAGATTTAACTAAGGATGAGTTAAATCTTTAACAAAGTCAAAAGCTCACAAAAAGGGGGAACTTTGCAATTTCACTAAACATGTTTATTAGATGAGTTTTGTCATATCAAAAAGGGGGAGATTGTTGAGTTAATGTATTTTGAAATGACAAAACAAGTTAATACAATAATGTTAAAATGGTATACAAACATGTTTAGAAGATATCAGGATCAGAACTTAGAGTTCTGCTGATGAGAGATCGATCTGGGGTATGAGAGATCGATCTCCTGGGTTTATACTTGATGAGAGATCGATCTCATGATGGAAGAGATCGATCTGGCAAGCCTTAAAACGGTGTAAAGGGTTTAAGGTAAAAAGAGATCGATCTGCCAGGGTTAAGAGATCGATCTCCTCTAAGTCAGAGAACTTAGGAGATCGATCTGGTAAGGAAGAGATCGATCCGCTCAAAGTCAGTGAGCTTAAGAGATCGATCTGGTGTATTGAGAGATCGATCTCGCCTCAAACAGAGAGGATATGAGATCGATCTGCCTATTCGACAGATCGATCTGCCTCTGCCTATTCAAACTAACAGATCGATCTGGTAATGTATGAGATCGATCTCCCTGTGTATTTGTGCTTTGTCATTGCAGGATTTAAAACTAGGAGATCGATCTGGCCAAGATAGGAGATCGATCTGTCTGACCACTGGAGGTTCCCAACGGCTATTTTCTTCAAATCTCAACGGGAAAAACTGCATTTAATGCTCCAACTACCCAACCTTCAGTATTTAACCAAGCATTGAAGACAAAGAGAAGAGTGAGACACTATCACTGAACATTCCAAACATTCTCAAGCTTTAATTCTTTCATTCCTTGTGTCTCTATTGCTCATTAATTGAGATTTATTGTACAAGCTTAAGTACTACAAGCTTTGTTAGTCCTACCCACTGAAAAGCCTTATTCTGTATTCATCCACACCTTAAAAGAAAAGAGGATTGTTCCTCAGTGAGAGTTATTGTAAAAGGGTGAATACATTTTCTGTATTGCTAAGGGTAGAGAGGTTATTCCTTAACCTGTAAAAGGAACTTTGTAAACTCTATTGAAAGAGAGAAAGAAACCACTTGACAAGAAGGTCAAGGAGAGAGGACGTAGGCAAGAGTTGGCCGAACCTCTATAAGTCGTTGTGTTTGTTTCTCTTTCCCTCTCTTTGCATTAAATTGTTATATTGCACTGTTTTATTCATTATCATCTGTGTTTAAATTGTGATTAATTTAAAATCTGCCATAATTGTTAGAAAACCGATTCACCCCCCCTCTCGGTAGAGCCAACACATCACTTTCCCATAGATTTCCCTTTATAAATTTCTCTTAACATTACTCAATCATCACTACAATCATCATTCTTAGCAATATTTCACATACCATTCAACCCATTAAATGCCTAGAAATCCATATTTAAAGCTTGAAGGTTGAAGAGCTTACCCCTTTACTTAGCCAAACTTGTAGTAGCTAAAACTTCTTCTCTTGGCACACCAATGTGTGATTTTTGGGTATGTTGTTCTCTTTGCTTCAAGGAACAACTTTCCCTTCTTGAACATCTTCAGATTCTGACTGGAATGTAGTGAGTTTTTTAGTGTGAGAAAGCTTGGGTCTTTGAGAGAAAATGGCAGGTGCGGTTTGGTGGGAGGGAAATCTGATTTTCAGTTCAAATCCCGTCCCTTTTTATATATGCAGAGACATGAGATCGATCCAATCCTTGTGGAGATCGATCTCTGCATGGTTTGGTAGTCCTTTTTACCCAAAGCAACTACTACTAGATCGATCTTCTTCCATGATGAGATCGATCTGTTTACAAGCAAATTTATTCTTGGAGATCAATCTACCCCTTGTAAGAGATCGATCTGCTCCTTACAAAACCTTAATGAGATCGATCTGTCGCTTAGGGAAGATTGGTCTCATCCAAGCTGAGAGTTAAGGAGATCGATCTGCCTTCCCATGAGATCGATCTGCCTAGTTCCATTCGACAAATTCTGGGCATTTCATGAGGGGGGATCGATCTCTCCTTCATATGAGATCGATCTCTCATCCCCTTCACCCTCATTTTTTGCAGTTTTCTATAGATTTTTCAATGTACATTCATCCTTATTTGCTTCATACCCCAATTTACAACCCGTGCACAATTAACACACAATGGCATCCATTCCACATAGTTCATAGCTAATGAAACTTGTGTAGACAACTTAAAATCATGGATGTTTCATTAAATTTTCAAAATCCTTACATTCTCCTATCATTTTTACTCATGTAACATTACATATACATACATCATAGCTTCTCAAGCTATTTTTGTAAAAACGTACATATACATCATATCTTCATCAATACGTGTAAAATTTTGGGTATTACATTTCTCTCCTCCTTAGAAAATTTGGTCCTCCAAATTGAACCAAGTCTATTCCTCAAAAAGTTAGGGATATTTCTCTTTCATCAGGTCCACTAACTCCCAAGTGCATTCCTCTGATGTATGATGCTACCATAGGACCTTAACCAATGAAATCGTTTTGTTTCGCAACACCTTCTCTTTTCTGTCCAATATTCGGATCGATTTCTCCACATACGACATATCCTCCTTGAGCTCTAATGGCTCATAGCTAATTACATGAGTTGGATCCGGGTAGTACTTTCGAAGCATAGAAACATGGAAGACATTATGGACCTCCGCTAGCTCAGGTGGTAAGGCTAGCCTATACCCTATCTCCCACTCTATCCAAAATCTCAAATGGACCAATATAACGAGGACTCAGTTTTCCTTTCTTCTCAAACCTCGTTATTCCCTTGGAAGGAGACACTCTTAAAAATATGGACTCACCCACATCAAACTCAAGTGGTCTCTGTCTCCTGTCAGCATAGTTTTTTTTGTCGACTTTGAGCTATTCGCAGCCTCCCGCATATTATCTAAACATCCTCAGAGGCTTGTCTAACCAAATCGAGGGCAAGCAACTTGTCTGTCTCCAACTTCTTCCCAACCAATAGGTGATCGGCATCTACGATCATATAGTGCCTCATAAGGGGCCATTCCAAAACTTGAGTGATAACTGTTATTATAGGCGAACTCAATCAATGGCAAGTGATCGTCCCATGAGCCTCTAAAATCCATCACACACGCTCTCAACATATCCTCTAGGGTCTGTATAGTCCTCTCTGACTGACCATCTGTCTGAGGATGAAAAGCGATGCTAAAGCTTAATTGGGTCCCTTCGCTTCCTGAAAATGTCCCCAAAAGTGGGAAGTGAAATGGGCATCCCTATCAAAAACAACACTAACTTGGACTCCATGCAATCTCACTATTTTCCATACATAAAAGTTCGCCAATTCACTCAAAGTATATGTAGATCTCATAGCCAAAAAGTGTGTCGATTTCGTTAACCTGTCTACTATCACCCAGATTGTATCATGGTTCTTACGGGTTCTCGGTAATTTCATCACAAAGTCCATGGTGACGTGCTCCCACTTCAACGTCGATATCGGTAGAGGTTGCAATAATCTTCCAGGTTTTTCATGCTCTACCTTAACCTGCTGACAAATGAGACATCCAGCGACATACTCAGCTATGTCTCTTTTCATCCCTGACCACCAGTATTGTAAGACCCGATTTTATTTAAAACACGAAATGAAAAAATGTAGAAGGATTGAAATGGTATTCCCGAACACGCGTAAGGGTAAAACGGTCAAAAGATCAAAATTTGATATTTATCGTGACAAGAAAATTTAATTAAAATATGAGATTGAGAAATCTTGATCAATAACGAAGAAATAATTAAATTTCTGGATTAAATTATCAAGATATGAATTTATTGGAATAAATCGAAATTTTCACCTCAAGAAATTTTTTCGAAAATAATCGAAAAATATATCGAAAATACGAAATAATATCGATAAATTCATTTAATTGGTTAAATGAATAAAATATAATTTTTTAAGATATTTTTGGATTTTTAATAATTAAATAAGAAATTTGTAGGATATTTTAGGATTTTAATATTATTTTAATGATTAAAATAATATTAAAAATAAATTATAAATAAATAAATAAAGAGAACTTTCGCGAAACGCGAAAACTGGAAGAAGAAAACGAGGAGGGACAGAGGTTCCCTCTGCCTCATCGATCACCGACGATCGGCAGAGGCCTAGACCAGAGGTGGCCATCACCGGTAGCCCAGCCGAGCAACCAGTAACCCGAACGAACAGAGAACGGCGACGAACGACGAGAAACGGAGAAACTGAGAGGGGAAAGAGAATTTTTTGTCGACCGGCGTCGATCTAGGCCCGGCCACCTCCAGTCGAAGGAGGCCCACGACAAGACCGACTGATCAGCGACTGAATCGGCCGTTGGGAAGGCGGCTAGGCTGAAAAACAGTGAAAAACAAAAATGGTACCGACGGTAAAAAGGAGAAGAGCCGGACCAACCACTTTTCGACGACCTTGAGCAAAATCGACCACATATCCGTGCATCGGATGACCCCGCGGAGCTTCTGGCGGCAAAAACCGAGATTCCATGATAATATGATGTTTAGATTGCTATCCTAAGATAGTGATGTTTTCAACCCTGAAAAGTATACTGTAAGTTTTAATAAGTAATGAAAGAGTTTGTTATAAGTGATATATGAAAGGAGATATATTGGAATAAGATGCGTATGCAAGGTAAGAATATCTTTGATATGTAAAGTAATTTGGATTAAGTGATATGTAGTGAATATTAATTGCGACTAAGGATAAGGGAATGATATATCCATACCCAGCCCATGTGGTCAAGTCTGAGGGTTAATAAAGGTATTTCAAAATATCTCCCCGCCTGAAGACTTGACAGCGTCTAGAAGCGCACACATAACCTATAAATTGAAATCGACAGTCGTAATATATACATTTAAAATTTGGGTACCTTTATTGGTACGATAAAGAAATATAGAATTCGAGTAATCTTGAAGGTTTAAAAATTAAAATTTTATAAAAGCCGTTAATATAAGAAAAAGGAAATGGCGTGGGTTAGTATCTTAAACGGAAGCGATTTCGAAATGACATTATACGTTTATGCATACATAGTTCAAGAATATGGGTGATTGAAATATTGAGTGGAACTCAACTACGATGAGGTATTTAAACATTACCTGGACCGATTGGTTATCATCTTTAGCGATGATATTTCAATGTATTCGAAGTCCAGGGAAGAGCATGAGTAGCAACAGAAAACTGTCTTGCAGACGAGGTGTTGTGAGTTTCTCGAAATGGGCTGCTCAGTTGACACATCTTGTTCGAAAAAGATTGTATGTCAGTGGGATGATAAGTATGAAAATGGCTTCGATGAGTTTTGGTATATTGAAGTAATAAACTGACTACCGTAATTATTCTCACCATAACCAAGAGCTCAAGAGGTTTCAATATGTATGGATACCTCAAAATAAGGAGTGAGTTGTGTATTGATGTAAAATGGGAAGATAGTCGTTTATGGATCCAGATAGTTCAAGGACCATAGAGAAACTATCCGACCCATGATTTAAAGTTGGCAGCCGTAGTGTTTACACTGAAGGTATGGCGCCACCACTGAAATGGTAAGAAATTTCGGGCATGCACTGATCATAAAAGCCCTGAGTTCTGTTTTCACAGAAAGAGTAGAATATGAGATAACCAAGAGGGTTAGAGCTTCTCAGGATTATAATTGTGAACATTATACCACCCAGGAAAGGCTAATGTAATGGCTGATGCCTTGAACAGAAAGAGCCTCGGGATGGTATCACATATGATAGTCAGGAAGCGTGAGCTGCTAGAGCAGTTGTGAGCCTCAGTAGTGATGTGATCCCTTCTGATGATGACGGTGATTTTGTGACAGTTAGCCTGAGGTTTGAATCGGATTTGTCAGGTTTAGCGTGATGATCGGTATGATGTCGATAGTGTGGGTCAGATTCAAAAGGGTATAGTGACAGAGTTCACAGTGAGTGATGATGACTTACAGAGGTTCAGAGATAGTGTAAGTGCTTCCCAGGACCATAGTTGATGAGATAGTATTATTGTCAGCAGCTCACTCTTCGGGATATACAGTGCATCCGGGAAAAAGAAATATATCAAAATTTTTGAAAAAGATATTAGTGGTCAGATATGAAAAGAGACATTGTAGAGTTATAGCAAAGTGTCTAGTATGTCAGCAGATTAAGGTAGAGTACTAGAAGTTGCAGGGTTATCGCAACCTCTACCTATATTGACACAAAAATGGGAACAAGTTACCATGAATTTCGTGATGGGTTACAGAGGACCCGGATAAATCACGAGGCTATCTGCGTGATAGTCGATAGATTGATTTAGTTTACCCACCTTCTGGCTATGAAATCCCCAGATAGGTGTGTAGGCGAATTTATGTGTATGAAAAATTGTGAAACATTGTGTAGCATTCCAGTGAGCATGGTATCAAATAGGGATTCCCGTTTCACTTCCCACTTCTGGGAATATTGTTTTGGAAGTTATAGGAACCTATTTGAGTGTTAGCACAGCTTTTCGTCCTCAGACAGATGGTCAATCAGAGAGGACTGTACAGGTTCTGGAGGATGTGATGAGAGTGTATGCCATTGATTTTATAAGCTCCTTGGATGATCAGTTGTTACTAATCGAATTCGCCAATAATGATAGTTGTCACTTAAGTATCGGGATAACATATTATATTAGGCATTGTATGGCCGTAGGGGTTGTTCCCCGACTTGGATAAGAAGAAGTGGGTGACAGATAGAGAATTACTTCTGAATTGGTAAGACAAACCTCTGAGGATGTTCAGTGGATTGTGAGAGATTAAGAACACCTCGGAGCAGATAGAAAAGCTATGCTGACAAGAGACAAAACCATTGGAATTCACTGAGGGTGAATTAGTATTGTCGGTAGTTACCTGTCCTAAGGTCATAAGGACATAACGAGATTCGGAAAGAAGGTAAATTGAGATTCGCTAGATTTAATCCTTCGAGAGATTGGACAAAGTGGGAGATAAGGCCTGTAGGTTGGCATTACCACTTGAATTAGCAGGCATCCATAATGTGTCATATCTTTTGATGCTTCGGAAATACTATCCGGACCCAGCATATGTGATCAGATATGAGCTCCAACAGCTTAGCTCAATGAAAGTATAACGTATGACTGGAAAATCGATTCGGGTATTAGACAGAAGGAGAAAGTGTTGAGGTTTAAGATGATCTCCCTAGTCAAGTCCGTTGGTAGTATTACACTCCGGAAAAAGTTACATGAGAATTGAAGAGTATGATGCGATAGACGTACCCAGAGTTGTGTATGGACCCTTTTGACTTGATTCTAATTTGGAGGACTAAATTTCTTAAGTGGGGGAGATTGTAAGATCCAATTTTATTTAAAACACGAAATGAAAAAATGCAGAAGGATTGAAATGGTATTCCCAAACACGTGCAAGGGTAAAACGGTCAAAATATCGAAATTCGATATTTATCGTGACAAGAAAATTTAATTAAAAACATGAGATTGAGAAATCTTGATCAATAACGAAGAAATAATTAAATTTTCAGATTAAATTGATCAAGATATGAATTTATTGGAATAAACCGGAATTTTTACCTCAGGAAATTTTCTCGAAAATAATCGAAAAATATACCGAAAATACGAAATAATACCGATAAATTCATTTAATTGGTTAAATGAATAAAATATAATTTTTTAAGATATTTTTGGATTTTTAATAATTAAATAAGAAATTTTTAAGATATTTTAAGATTTTAATATTATTTTAATGATTAAAATAATATTAAAAATAAATAAATAAATAAAAAAGAAGAGAACTTTCGCGAAACGCGAAAACTGGAAGAAGAAAATGAGGAGGGACCGAGGTTCCCTCTGCCTCACCGATCACCGGCGATCGACGAAGGCCCAGACTAAAGGCGGCCATCACCGGCAGCCCAGCCGAGCCACCAGCAACCCGAACGAATCGAGAATGATGGCGAACAGCGAGAAACGGAGAAACCGAGAGGACAAAGAGAAATTTCTGACGACCGACGTCGATCTAGGCCCAGCCAACTCCAGCCAAAGGAGGCCCATGCCAAGACCGGTCGATCAGCGGCTGAATCGACCGGTAGGACGGCTGCTAGCGTTGGAAAATGGTCAAAAACAGAAACGGTATCGACGGCGGAAAGGAGAAAAGCCAAACCGGCCACTTTCCGGTGACCTCGGGCGAAATCGACCCCAGATCCCTGCATCGGACGACCCCGCGGAGCTTCTGGCGGCGGAAACCGGTGAAGAATTGACCGACGAGGCCCTGAACCGACCGAACCGGACTGAACCGGCTAGATCGAACCGGTCTGAACCGGGTTAAACCGGACCGAACCGGTTCAGCCAAAAAGAAAAGGAAAAAAAAAGAGAAAAAAGGTAAAAAAAAGAGGAAAAATTGGGAAAAAATCACAGTGATGCAATCGAGCTACGGGTAAGTCAGTAAGCGGTCGAATTGACCGATTTAAATTTTGAAATATTTAATTTGCTTAATATTCGACTGAAAGTTTACCCGAAAAAATATTAATTGTGTAGCTCGACAATTGACGTCAACCGAGAGCTCGAGATAGTCTTGATTTACGTATTATCATGGAATCTTGGGTAAGTAACCCTTATTTACGACAATTTGCATCGTTATGCGTGTTAAAAATTTACCGCATAAATTTCGGATTTAATTTCCGCATGAAATGAATTAAATTCTGGAAATTTAGATAAATTGTCGTAAATAATTCATTGAGCTATTCAAGAATTTAGAATGACGCTCAAAAAATACTGATGGGCCCAATGAGCCCAATAGGCCTCGATAATGTGAATAGTAAGTAAAAAACGGGCTTAAGGCCGATTAAGGCCCATTATGGTATAATCGGGCCCAATATGGGTAAACGAGCCCAATGATTTAAATTAAGCCCAGTAAATATGAAATACAGTTAATTGTATTGTATTTGACCTGATGAATATTTATCCGCAATTTCAGAGATTTGATTCGGAGCAAATCGGACTGTGTGACGAGACATCAGTGGAAAGGGTCAGACTGTACAGAAAAATGAGGTAAGGGAATTGTGTGAGTAGCTAGAGGTAGCTACGCGTACTTTAAATAGCTTTTGTATACACTGAATATGTATGTATACATTGATATTGTACAAAGGTCCTAAAAATGGTTTAAAAATTTTAAGGACTCGAAATAGGTAAAGACTATTTTACCCATATTGAGGGAAGTTCACCTAAGGATGGTGAAAGTATGACATGCATGATTTAAGGAATTTTCTGATTTAAAGAATTTTCGTGATTTTTAAACAAAGTAAATCGATAGATTGGCCAATAATTGCATAAATTTCACAAGATAACACTACGTAAGTGTTATTTAGATTTAAATGAAATTTCTTGAGAAAATAGGCCAACTATCAAGTTTATATGGAAATAGATAGTGTCGGCACATAGCTCACACTATATATGCGTTTGTGAGTGTGCATAAATGTGCTTGAGCGGTTGCTCACACCAACTTGTGTGACATCATATGCATGAATGTGCTAGAGCGGTTGCTCGCACTGATTTTTATTATTATGAAATGCATGAGAGGTGCTGGAGCCTAGCTCACACTCTGTTTTGACATGTTTTGACTTATTTTGACATGATATGCATAAAAAGGTGCTGGAGCGATTGCTCGCACTAGTTTTAATAATTTGACATGCATAAGTGGCGCTGGAGCCTAGCTCGCATCCAGTTTTAATATGATATTGCATAAAACCCGTGCTGGAGTGTAACTCGCACGAGATTTGATTTATTTATGCATAAAGTCGTGCTGGAGTGTAACTCGCATGAGATTTGATTTATTGATGCATAACACCGAGCTAGAGCTCGCTCGCACATGATTTTATATGGATTTATAACTCATTCATTTTTAGGTCATACTGGAGTGCTACTCGTACGCAGATTTTACTGATTTTTATGACACCGTGCTAGAGCTTCGCTCGCACAAGATTTTTAGATATCATAAATATGCATGGAGCCGTGCTAGAGCTTCGCTCACCCAGGGATTTATATGACATGCATAAAGCCGTGTTGGAGCCTCCTGTAGACTGTGTGTCACAGAGAGATGATATGCTCACACGTGCATACTGAGACAGAGATGATATGGGTAGATAAGACCTATTGCAGGTACCCCTGACTGAGCTTGGGTTCACGGAGTACGTTGTACTGTGTATGTCACGCGTAGTACGTTGTACCGTGGGGATTGTTGGAGTGGAGTGGCATTAGCCACGAGGCAGCAACCCTTGCCCTCACAATCCTGATGTTATGCTGTTCTGGTCGGTAGGACCGACCCACCTCCCGTTTCAGGTGTGATACCCCGCACACTAGGTACCGTGTTGCCAGGGATCACTAGGTTATGGCCATAGTCCTATGTTGTTACTGATAGTCTCCTACTTGTCTCACATGATATAACTATTTGTCGATAGAATAGGGTAGACCCGAGGGAGGGGTCAAGCCCCCGATTTTATGATTTTATGATATGTGACCCTGAAAGAAGGGTGATTTTATAACCTAAGTTTTATAATGAATTTTAATGAATTGTTTTATGAGATGATTGACCCAAAAGGGAAAGAATGGTGATTTTATAACCTAAGTTTTATAATGAATTTTAATGAATTGTTTTATGAGATGATTGACCCAGAATGGTTAGTTTATACTGCAATTTTAATGAAATGATTTGAATGCAGTAGCATGATGATGTTTTCCATGCTTTCATTTCAAATTCATGATTTGTCTTACATGACATGAAAGAATGCATGATCTTGACTTACTTCATGCTAATTATGATTAAGGATGTCACATAAAATGCTATTGATGCATAAGAAGTATGATTTATATATGCACGAACAGTTTTATAAACTAAGTCATTGATGAAATACATGATTTTGTGCTTGAGATTTTATTGAAAAGAAATGGATTTAAGGGCATGGCATTATGAGCATGTAGATAGTGGAGCTATCTACTTACTTGCAAAATTGCCTTACTGAGCGTGTGGTTTGCTCACCCCCTTTATTTTCCCATCTTTTCAGAGCACTCGCAATAGTTATTGAGCGGCTGAGGACTTGCATTCTTGGTATCCGCTGCTTCCCATCGAGAGACAGGTATACACATTTGTATAGTTTGTGTCTAAATATGTAAATGCACAGTATTATAAACGGATATGATGTCGGGGATGTAGAGTTATAAATACCATTGTGTATGTATTTAGTTAAAGTCAAAGGATAGTAAACTCTGATATGTGAATGTGATTATCGAAATGGAATGGTAAATAGGTGAGAGGTGACTAACACCAAATCATAGCTCAACTGTTTGGTAAGATGGTCACGATGAGAGAAAGGTAACAATTAAATAATAAATGAAAAAGCGAAAAATTTACTCTGATTTTTAGGTAATTTGGGTCGTGACAAGTATACCTTCCGAAGATTCTGATACATTTTACTACTCCTCAGGTATACTGTATATCTCGATGAGTGAGTCTCTGATAAGATCAAATTCCTTAGCTCTGAATCCTTAGGAACATATATTCGAATTCCAAACCTTAGTACTCCATCTGAACTCAATACAAAATATGTGCCCTCACATTTCTGAATTTGGCTATTTACATCAATACACCATTGATCATTCTACTGAGCTTGCCAGATTCTCTTAATCAACTCCAGTTCTAATCTCAAGCTAGCTATAATCCCATGACTGCCAATCTCAGGTGGGGTCATATCCAAACTAAGGTTCGTGAATTGTTCCAATAACTCGTGCTCCCTAACCATTATATAGGATACCAACCCGAGACTATTTCTGCTCAATGCATCTGTAACCAAATTTTCCTTCCCCGAGTGGTACAAAATCTCATAATCATAGTCTTTAAGGAGTTCTAACCACCTTCTGTCTCATATTTAACTCCTTCTGTTAGAATAGATACTTCAAACTCTTGTGATCCGTAAAGATCTAAAATCTTTCATCATACAAGTAGTGGCGCCATATCTTCAATGCAAATACTACGGCCGCCAACTCTACATCGAGAGTGGGGTAGTTCTTATGATCTTTCAGTTGTCTAGATCCATAAGCTACTACCCTTCCATTCTGCATCAAGACACGGCCTAGTCCTTGATGTGAAGCATCTGTATACACTGAGTAGTTCCCTGAGTTGTTAGGGATGATAAGAACTGGCGTGGTGGTTAATCTGCGGTTAAGTTCCTAAAAACTCCTCTCATACGCTTTATCTCACGTAAACTCCACATTCTTCCTCGTAAGTCGTGTCAACGGAGCAGCCAATCTAGAGAAACCCTCTACAAATTTCCTGTAGTAACCTGCTAAACCTAGAAAACTCCTAATCTCTGTGACTGTCCTGGACTGTTCCCACTGAACAATAGCCTCAATCTTGGATGGATCCACTGACATCTCATTCTTTGATACAACATGGCCCCGAAAAGAAATTTGCTCTAGCCAAAAGTCACATTTACCAAGTTTGGCATACAACTTTCTCTCTCGGAGGGTTTGCAAAACAATCCTTAAGTGCTACTCATGATCTTCCTTGGACCTTAAATACACCAATATATCATCAATGAAAACAATCACGAACTAGTCCAGGTATCGCTTGAATATCTCATTCATTAGAGCCATAAAAGAAGCTGGCGCATTCGTCAACCCGAAAGGTATCACCAGGAATTCATAATGGCCATAGCGGGTGCAGAAAGCTGTTTTGGGCACATCTTCCTTCTGAATCTTCAATTGATGGTACCCAGACCAAAAATCTATCTTGGAAAAGATTTGTGCTCCCTGAAGCTGATCCAATAAATCGTCGATGTGTGGCAAGGGGTATTTATTCTTGATGGTAGCCTTGTTCAACATTCGATAGTCAATACACAGCCTGAGGCTCCCATCTCTCTTCTTTACAAATAATACCGAAGCTCCCTATGGTGAGACGCTCGATCTTATAAACCCCTTATCTAGCATATCTTGTAACTGCTTCCTTAATTCTTCTAACTCAACTAGAGCCATCCTGTATGGTGACATGGATATTGGCTCTGTTCCAGGTGTCAAATCTATACCAAATTTCATTTCTCTATCCGGTGGCAATCCTAGTAGGTCGTCTGGAAAGACATCAGGAAATTCTCTAACCATAGGAATGTCATCCATATCCGGATGTGTTTTGTTCAA
Organism: Firmiana major; assembly: GCA_033439115.1. NCBI lineage: Eukaryota > Viridiplantae > Streptophyta > Magnoliopsida > Malvales > Malvaceae > Firmiana > Firmiana major. The sequence continues at coordinate 41,194,368 of CM065909.1, forward strand.
ATCCACCACATAAGCAATAAAACCTTCAAAACAACATTCATGTCATGTACATACCAATGCACTTTACTTGTCACAAAATTCAAGATTTCATTTCTTCTCTAAAAGTCTTACAACACATTTTTCGGGTAGAGAAAATGTAATGGACTTATAATGACAGTCTAAGACAGCATAATTGGTAGCTAACCAATCCATTCCCAAGATTACATCAATATCATACATATTCAACAAAATCATATTGGCTGCCATACACTTATCTCATACCCTCACCTTACAGTCTTTATACACTTGTTCAACTAATTGACTAACTCTCATTGGAGTACTTATTAATAAAGTCTCATTTAAGTATGTGGGTTCTACAAAATCAATTAACCTTGATGCACATGTAGGTGATATGAAAGAATGCGTAGCACCATAATCAAACAAGGTTATAGCTTCCAAGTTAAAAATCAAGATTGTACCTTTTATCACCTCAAAAGAGGTATTTGCTGATGCCTGGTCTATCGCATACACCCTGCCTTGACCCACAACTTGCTTCCCTTTTTCTTCAGCTGTGGCTCTCTTCCTTGCAGGAGGTGTAACCGTAGGAACTTTCTTTGGCTCCTTACCCCTCTGTGGGACTACCTCAACTGCTTTTGGGCAATCTCTTGCATAGTGCCCAATCCTACCACATATGAAGCATCGTGCTCCCTGCAAAAGATAGGGCCTACCACCATGATATCGACCACATACTCTGCATTGATCAGTAGTCGATCGGGGTCCACCAATCACTATACCTCTAGTTGGTGCTTAAGTCGGATGCATAAAAGGTCTGGTAGCCTTCTTCTGTGACTCATCTGCCTCTCTCCGATGCTTACTCATAATTTTTCGTCCAAATCTGGCACTCTTGCCATCTCCTAGTTTCCTCAGACCCTTGTCCTTACCCCAACTGAACTCTGAAATTTATAGGTCATAGTCTTGCTCACACAACTGGGCCCGTCGCACAGCCTCTCTATATGTAGCAACATCAAATGGGGCCAACTTAGCTCTGATCGAAGGCCTCAGTCCATCCACAAATCTGCGGACCCTAATAGTTTCACTCCTGATAGAGTCCAGATCGTATCGGCCCAATGAGGTGAATCGTGATTCGTACTCATCAACGGTTCGATTCCCTTGAGTCAGATTCAAAAATTTCATCTGTAACCTACGTCGAGCGGTATCTGGGATGTATTACTCTCTGAAAGCATCCAAAAACATATCCCACGAGATAGCTATACCCTAAGCTCTCAACATAGGCCTGGTGAACTTCCACCAGTGCTCTTCTTCACCTCTCAGTACAAAGGCCATAAGCGCTACTCTGTCTGTAGCCGAACATCAACAAAAATTGAACAGTTTCTCCATCAGACTTATCCAGTCCTCAGCCACTGCCGAATCCTTTACCCCGCTAAAAGAAGGAGGTTTGAAATGCATGAAACGCCTCAACCTCTCAATATCATAATCATATCCATACCCAAAATCATCATCATCATAGGACTGTGGAGCTACTGGAGGAGGTACTGGTCGTATATGGGGATCTCGTGGCCTAACCAGTTCAGGTTGTGCAGGTACTGGGGGATTCGGTGCAGCTTGTCCCGTTGTACCAGGTACACCCTCAAACCTAGCCATAATTTGACCCATCATGGTCTTCACCATACGCATATCTTCCTCCAATCGGGCTACCCAAGAATCGAAAACCTATATCTGTTCTTAGGGCTCATGACTAGAGGATGATCTACTGTGTCTCTCAGTCCTGTCATTCCGCCCTTCAGCTCTCGAGCTCTCTCCCCTCTTGCGGTGTCTCTCAGTCATATCTCATAAGCCTGATAACTTTCCTGGATTTATAACAAACTTTTAATTTACTACCAGCTCCGTATACACATTTGTATCTAAATATCGCACAGTAACTTACGGATGTATGTTTCTTAGTCCTAAACATCGACTTAAATCAGACCAACCAAGCTCTGATACCCAAACTGTCACACCCCACTTCCGGGTGCCCTTTATCCTTACATACGTTACTACGGTTGGGCTGTGAGTCAATGTAATTACTAAATTCTATACATTTATAGCGAAAAATTTTTAAACTTTAATTCACACTCTCAGGTGTGTGTGTAGATATACAAAATCAATTGTATAATATAATATCTTTACATAACATCCTCATACAACTATTTACATATATAATTCATAACTGTGCAATACATTATACTAGATACAAAATGCTCTTGGGTATACAATTCTTATACCTTTGCCAACTGGTAGGAGCTGTCAAACATAAAAAGGAATCTATAGATCACCGCACGGCTATACTTCTCAGTATTTAGAGGGAGAAAAATAGTGGGATGAGAAACCATAGCTCAGTAAGGAAAATAATGCTAACAGGTAGATACTGTACTATCTAAATAGCTCATGCATGCATAAACAAACCATGTTTCAATATAAAAGGAAATATTACTAGAAAATGCATTTAAACATTTATTTCTCATAGGCATTTTCATATAAAACCATATGCAATACTTCCAATTAAAGCATGTCATAAAACAGTGTTATCATAACACGAGCATTCAAATCAAGAGATTTATCAAATCACAATATCTCTTTGTTTTTCTCAAATCATTTCTTTTCATCAAATCTCTTTCTTTTCTGAGTTTCTCAATTTCTCTTATCTCTGAGACAGGCATGGAATTCTCGGTAATCTAATATCCATGACATATGGTCATAGTCAGTGATCCCAAGCCTCACTGATCAGGTGTGCACAGGGCATCACTTGCTTGAAGGGGGATGGGTCAGTCCTACCCTCTGGCCTCAATCATCATCATCCATGTCTCATATACCAGGCGAACAAATCAGCGTGACACACAGTCATCATAAGACTCCAGCGCGGTATTTCTTAGTGCGAGCAACAGCTTCTAGCATTATATTATCTCAACTCAATAAAAACTAGTGCGAGCAATACTCCAGCACTTCTCTCAAAATCATCGTGCAAGTTAAACTCCAGCACGGCATATCAAAAACGTAGAAACATGTGCGAGCTAAAACTCCAGCACATTATCAATATAAAAACACGTGCGAGTCACGCTCCAGCACGGTTTATCAAAACATGTAAACGTATGCGAGTAAACGTCCAGCATAGTCAATATTATTAAAACAGGTGTGAGCTAGTGCTTCAACACCAAATCACATCTCAAATTCGATAGGTGGCTATTTTCTCTTTTAAAAACTCAAAACATGTATATTCACATAGCATGTCGTTCCATGCTAAACATGTAAAACTAGCCAACCTATCCATCATCATTTCTCAATCACAAAATCAATACATAATTGAGATTTGAAAACATTGAAAACATGCATATCATGTTATTTCCTTACCACATCCTATTTTCACAATACATATCTATCATAGTACATTTTAGGATTTCATATTGTTTCATAGTTTCATAGCTAAAGGTACTAATTCTAGCATCATATCTACTAAAATCGCAGAAAAATACGTACGAATATCTCTATCGCTAACATACAGTCCCTTACCTCGAATCGCGCTCGTATTTCCTTCGTCTCGTTTGCTCCGTTCGTAATCCGGGTTAACCGTGTTCCACGTATTTCAATCTACACGTGTAAATCATTAAATTATTTTTCTTTCCCTCTACTAAACATACACATTGTCTTTTATTTATCTATTCATACTTCTCAATCCTTAAAATCACATTTCACCTTTCTCATTTGTATTCATTATATCTCATCTTAAGTTTTCCATCACTTTCTCATAGATTTCCCTTCATAAATTCCTCTTAACATTACTCACTCATCATTACAATCATCATTCTTAGCAATATTTCACATACCATTCAACCCATTAAATGCCTAAAAATTCATATTTAAATCTTGAAGGTTGAAGAGCTTACCCATTTACTTAGCCAAACTTGTGGTAGCTAAAACTCTTTCTCTTGGTCACACCAATGTGTGATTTTTAGGTATGTTGTTCTCCTTACTTCAAGGAACAACTTTTCCTTCTTGAGCTTCTTTAGATTCTGGCTGGAATGTAGTGATTTTTTTAGAGTGAGAAAGCTTAGGTCTTTGAGAGAAAATGGCAGATACGGTTTGGTGGGAGGAAAATTTGATTTTCAGTCCAAATCTCTACCCTTTTTATAGATGCAGAGACATGAGATCGATCTAGTCCTTGTGGAGATCGATCTCTGCATGGTTTGGTAGTCCTTTTTACCAAACGCAACTACTACTAGATCGATCTTCTTCCATGATGAGATCGATCTGTTTACAAGCAAATTTCTTCTTGGAGATCGATCTGCCCATTGTAGGAGATCGATCTGCTCCTTACAGAACCTTAATGAGATCGATCTATCGCTTAGGGAAGATCGGTCTCTTTGTGAGATCTGAGAATTTCAGACATATTTCAATTATGTAATATGAACTTGAAGTATAATTTATTGAGCTAAGTGAATTGTGGGAATGATAATTGGAGATTTATATGTTAAGTGTTTAAAATAAGTATGAAGCCATGAGGACAGATCGATCTGGTGAGTTAAAAATGACAAGGAAGGAGGAATTTAAGGAGCAGATCGATCTCTAATGGAAGAGGATCGATCTCCTTATGATTCTATTTGAGAGAAGATCGATCTCATGAGGAAGAGATCGATCTCCAAATGTTTCTGTTTGAGAGAAGATCGATCTCCTCAAGGCGCAGATCGATCTCATAAAGCCATAAAGAGATCGATCTCACCCCTCGACAGATCGATCTTCTAGGCATAAATTACCCCAAATCGTCCCCAAATTCAAATGCAGATCGATCTCATCAAGAGCCAGATCGATCTCCTACCCTCAGTCTATATAAGGAATCCCTGCTTTCTCCTACAATTTCACTTTCTCTCTCTTCCAACCCCCATTTTCACCGAGCCCTAGCTTTCTCACTCATCCAAAGAACTCATTTTCGTCCAAATCAGAAGTTGTGGCAAGAAGGAAAGTAGTTCCTCACCCAAGGGAGAACAACATACTTGGAAATCGAAAGACGGATCGAATCGAGGCAAGAGATAAGCTCTCCACAAGTTTTGGGTAATTTCTAAACTTCGATCCTTATATTTGAGATGATTTTGGTGATGATAGTTGTTGGCATTGTGTTGAAATAGCTGAAAAATAATTAGGGATTGATGAAATTACAATGTAGTTGGAGTGATGATGATATTTAGCAACTTTGGTAAATTTAGGAATTTTAAGCTATAAATGGAGATTTAGACAATGTGGTGTATTAGCATAGATATTGTGGCATATGAAATATAGAATGTTGAGGTGTTGGGAGCGAGATTGTGGTTTGTGATGGAGTTATGAGAATTGAGAAATTTAAGGTGTTGTGAGCAACTATGCTCGATTTTGAGAATTGAGGTTAATGTGATAATGAGTATTGATGTTTTAACATCATTGGACAGCTCGGGAGTTCCAGAGTGGAATGCGAGGCTAGTCCGTGATACGGGGGAAACGATTGCACTATACGAGGTGCAAAGAGGTAAGGGAAAACTAAACCATTTGTGTATGTGTTTTGATGAATTGTTGTAGCATGAACCATGATTTGAGAATACAAGCATGTTTGGTGTTGTGTTGTGATATAATTGCACACGGTTTTTATAGTCGGTTGGAGCCCATTATTTTATGAGTTTATAAGCTGAGTGTGAAATTGCTTTATAAACCTTTGAGTTTGCGTGAAAAGTAAATTGGGCTCTACGTTAAGGCGATATTGAGATTTGAGAAAATGTGTGCGTGTTTTACCGGTTGGAACTCGATTTTAATATGTTTGGTGTTGAGTACACAAATGTTTTAACTGAGTTTTATGAGAGAAAACCATTATGAGTTCTACGTGAAGGCATAACGTTTTATAAGATAATGGCTAATGATTGAGACTTAGGCGTGTCATGTTGAATACACATCAGGCCTTGCTCTGGTAGCATGTAAGACCGATATAGTGGGACGCCTGGGAACCGACCCAGGGACCACAGGCCTTGTTCTGGTAACATGTAAGTCCGATTATTCCTCCGCTTTGGTAGCGTTGGGAGGCCTTGCTCTGGTAACATGTAAGTCTGATATTCCTCCGTTTTGGTAACGAGAGATGCCTCCGTTTTGGTAACGAGAGATGCCTCCGTTTTGGTAACGTGAGATGACCCCCGTTCTGGTAACGCTGGGTGGCCTTGCTTTGGTAGCATGTAAGACCGAGAGAGTGGGCCACCTGGGAACCGACCCAGGGACCACGTGATAGTGTGCATGATGCGAGGCATTGCTCTGGTAGCATGTAAGGCCGGGCCTTGTTCTGGTAACATATAAGTCCAATATACCATGCATACGACCATATTGTCGACGTTCCCTCTATACGAGGATGCCTGGGATGCGCACCCAGAGGAGATTACATATTTGATGTGCCATGAGGAGTTTTAATTGAGTTTTATTGCCTAGTCTCGTTTTACACATGAGTTGTGTTTTGTGACCTTGTCACGTGCTATTTACTGAGGTGATTTTTATCACGTATTTTGAGAACAGTCATTATCGTATATATTTACACATGCTTGTGAGTGCTTGATATTGAGCCTTTTTACCTTCATGTTTTCACATGATTTATGAGTGATGAGATGATGATGTTTTGAGAATCTTTCATGCTACGATTTCAAATGAGCTTCATAAACAAATACATATTTGTGATGTGTGATATGGTTTATATACTGAGTTCCCTTACCCCCCCCCCTTACTAAGCGATTTGGAAGCTCACTCTGTTTTCTCTTCCCCCCAGATCGCTTCAAGTGAAGTGAGTTCCCTGCGACGTACGGGTTAGAGGCTAGTGGAGGACTTGAGCTCCAGGCCGTATTTTGTGTATCGAGGTAGATATTTAATATTCATGTACTCAGACTAGAGTTATATTTACAGACACTTATTGTACAATGATGTACGGGATGTATTAGGATTAATTAACTTGGAATTGAGTAATGTATATAATACATTATATACTATATTATGATGAGATCCTGAGGCATGATAATTATGATGATGTATGACACTGCACAGGAATGCACCCTTAATTGTGAATTAATGAGTAAAAAGTTTTAAATTAGCCCTATTTTCTGCGCTTCCGGGGCGTCACAGAGTTTTCTTGGTATCAGAGCTTAGGGTGTTTAGTACTGTCAGTGTCAGTTAAGTGAAATAGAATACATCCCAAGTGTCTGTAATAGTCTGGTCATGAACTGAATCTGAGGATTGAGATTTCAATCGATTTTGATATGTACGCACATGAGACGAGTTGAGATAGAGAATGAGTAAATGACGAGGTCATTCGAGGAGGCAGGCAGAGTCCCCTTCGCCACCTGTCCCACAACCAGAGAGTTCTAACTCTCGATTTAATCGGATTGAGACCGATGTAAGGCAAGGTTTTGAGCAGATGGCAGCGTTATTCACGCAACACTTTGGAGTTAATGCCTCGGGTACTACTCCTACACCACCACAAAGACCTCTCATACCCCCAATGCCTCCCGTCACTCAGCCTGATGACAGAAGTATGGTCCGACCGAAAGACTTTTTAAAAATGAATCCACCTGCATTTAGGGGAAAGAAGGATCCTACAGAGGCTGAGGAGTGGTTGACGGAGTTGAGAGTTATATTCGACTATCTAGGGTGCACCGATGCTGAGAGGGTCAATATGAGTGCCTACATGTTGAAAGGGAGAGCCCGAGATTGGTGGGGTACTACCCACTGTATTTTGATGTCCCACCAGGATGTGATTGGTTAGGAAGAGTTCCAGACAGCCTTTAAAGCCCAATATGTACCACGAGCTGCCCAGAGAAGGAGGCAAGCAGAGTTTTTGAGTTTGGTACAGGGTGACATGTCTGTAGATGATTACGAGAGTCGATTTACCGCTCTGCTGAGATATGATCAAGAAACTTTCAAGAATGAAGAGCTCTGCACAGAGAGATTTATGTATGGATTGAAGCCCATCATCAGAGATCGATTGATTGGGTTGTGTATTACTGAGTTTGGAGATGCTCTGAGACGAGCACAAGAGATTGAGAGGGAAATTGAAATTGTACAGTCCCAGAATGAGTTTGGAGCAGTGATTAGGGACAAAGGCAAGAGGCCAGCGATGTCTCAAGCAGATGTTCGGAGAGGTTCCTTCAGGAGAGGAAGGATTGAGGTACAGAAGGGCAGATTGGAGAGACCCAGAGCTTATCCTATTATCAAGGAGACCCCTCGATATGGCATGTCGGAGATAAGGGTTTGTAGAGACTGTGGCCGATCGCATGAGGGAAGTTGTACTGGGTCGATCCGTGGATGTTTTAGATGTGGTGACATGGGTCACAGAGTGAAGGACTGTCCTCAACCTCAGATACCACATGCTCCGGAGCCTACTAGACAGTAGCCTCAGAGAGTGAATCCCCAGAGACGGGCCACTGCTGCTGAGAAAGGGAAGAAACCTGTGACACAGGGACGTGTGTTTGCCCTGGATAAGGAAACTGCGGACACTTCAGCAGAAACTATAAGAGGTACACTTTCTGTCTGTAATCATAAGGCTCATGTATTGATAGATCCAGGATCCACGTATTCGTTTAGTTCAGAGCATTTTGCATGTAGTTTAAATTTGAAGTTTGAACCTCTAGAGTATGTACTACATGTAAATACCCCTATGCGTGAATCCCAGAGAACTGAGTTAATCTGTAGAGGATGTGAAATAAAGGTGGGAGATAGAGTGATGTTAGCAGATCTAATCATGTTGAATATACACGGGTTTGATATAATTCTGGGGATGGATTGGTTGGCAACCAATCGAGTGAGTTTAGACTGCTACACTAAGATTGTAACTTTCTCCCTACCTGAACCTTACAGTGTACGGTTGAGATATTGAGGAAATGAATATGTGGAATTCTAGTAAGTAATTTGAGAATTTTAATATTATTTTGGAGAATATTAAATATGATTGTTCATGTGAAGGTTATGAGACACTCATCTCAGACGATGAGCGAGAACATACGAGGATTGAGGATATACCTGTAGTTTACGAATTTCTGGATGTTTTCCCAGATGAGTTACCGGGTTTGCCACCAGAGAGAGAGCTGGAGTTTACCATTGATTTAGTACCAGATACTCAGCCGATCTCTAAACCTCCCTACAAGATGGCATTAGTGGAACTTGAGGAATTGAAGAAACAACTACAGGAGTTATTGGATCAAGGGTTCATTAGGCCCAGTGTTTCACCATGGGGAGCACCGGTTTTATTTGTCAAGAAGAAGGATGGTAGTCTCAGATTATGCGTAGACTACTGGTTGTTGAATAATGCCACGGTGAAGAATAAATACCCACTGCCCAGGATTGATGATCTACTTCATCAACTAAGAGGGGCCTCAGTCTTTTCTAAGATTGATTTGAGATCGGGCTATCACCAATTGAGGATCAAGGAAGAAGATATTCCCAAGACCGCCTTCAGGACAAGGTATGACCATTATGAATTTCTGGTGATGTCCTTTGGATTGACGAACGCCCCTGCAGCATTTATGAGGTTGATGAACGAGGTGTTCAGAGACTATCTAGATAAATTTGTGATAGTCTTTATTGATGATATCCTGGTATACTCTCGATCGTATGAGGAGCATGCACAGCATTTGTGGTTAGTACTTCAGATACTCCGAGATAAGTAATTATATGGAAAGCTTAGTAAGTGTGAGTTTTGGATGAACCGGATAGCTTTCCTTGGTCATATAGTCTCAGAGGAAGGAGTATCAGTGGATCCAAGTAAAGTAGCAGCTGTGTTTAGTTGGGAGAGACCGAGGACAGTTACTAAGGTGAGAAGCTTCCTTGGTTTGGCAGGGTATTACAGAAGATTTGTGGAAGGATTTTCAAGGATTGTCGCTCCTTTGACTAAACTCACACGTAAGGAGACTCCGTTCATATGGACTGATCAATGTGAGCTCAGTTTTCAGGAGTTAAAAAGGAGATTGACAGCGGCACCTGTGTTAACTATTCCTGAGGGATCAGGAGGATTTTTGGTGTATAGTGATGCATCTCATCAAGGATTGGGGTGTGTGCTTATGCAGCACGGAAGAGTGGTCGCATATGGATCGCGACAGTTGAAAGACCATGAGCGAAATTACCCCACGCATGATTTGGAGTTAGCCGCTGTGGTATTTGCTTTGAAGATCTGGCGACACTACTTATATGGGGAAAGATTCCAGATCTTCACTGATCACAAGAGTTTAAGAAAGAGTTAAACATGAGACAAAGGAGATGGATGGAACTCCTTAAGGATTATGACTGCGAGATTCTATATCATCCGGGTAAGGCGAATGTAGTTGCTGATGCCCTGAGCAGGAAGAGTATGATATCTGCTATGATGATCAGGGAATGGGATTTGTTAGAGCAGTTCGCCGAACTTCGGATCAGAGTTAAAGAGGTAGAGATCGAATTTTTGGCTAGCTTGCGGATAGAGCCCAAGATCATGGATCAGATTAGAACTGGGCAGCGTAGTGATTAGAGGTTGATAGATTTTGTTAGCCAAGCTTAACAGAGTTCGCAGTCGGATCTCACAGTCAGTGAGGATGGATTGTTGAGATTCAGAGGACGGATTTGTGTACCGGACGATGATACCCTAAAGAGACTGATACTGAGAGAATCCCACTGCTCGCGATACACCATGCACCCAGGGAGTACTAAGATGTACCGAGACTTGAGAAAGGTATACTGGTGGAGTGGTATGAAACGAGACGTGGCAGACTATGTGGCCAGGTGTTTAATATGCCAGCAAGTGAAAGCTAAGCATCGGAAGCCTGGAGGGTTACTACAGCCCTTACCTATACCTACATGGAAATGGGAGCATGTCACCATGGATTTTATTATGGGTTTACCGAGGACCCGAAGAGGTTGTGATGCGATATGGGTCATTGTGGATAGATTGACCCAGAGTGCCCACTTCCTTGCCATCAAGAGCACATATACTGTGGATGCCTTAGCTGAGCTGTATGTCAGCAAGATAGCTAGATTACATGGGGCTCCAGTGAGTATTACTTCTGATAGAGATTCCCGGTTTACTTCCAGATTTTGGATCCAGTTTCAGGAGTCCATGAGATCTCGATTGAGTTTTAGTACCGCCTATCATCCTCAGACAGATGGTCAGTCAGAGAGGACTATTCAGACCCTGGAGGATATGTTGAGGGCGTGTACGATGGATTTTAAGGGATCATGGGATGATCACCTGCCCCTAGTAGAGTTTGCGTACAATAACAGCTATCATGCAAGTATTGGAATGGCACCCTTTGAGGCTCTATATAGTAGGAGGTGTAGATCCCCTGTAGCTTGGGAAGAAGTCGGTGACAGAAAGATAAATGCTCCCGAGCTTGTTGAGCAAGTTGTACAGAGTGTAAAACTCATATGTGAGAGGCTACGGGCTACACAAGGTAGACAGAAAAGCTACGCGGATGTGCGTAGACAGCCACTCGAGTTTGATGTTGGTGATGCAGTATTTCTGAAAGTATCACCGAGTAAGGGTATCGTGCGATTTGGGAAGAAAGGAAAATTGAGTCCTCGATACATAGGACCATTCGAGATTCTTGAGAGAGTGGGAGAGGTAGCCTACAGATTGGCATTACCCCCATAGATATTCGGAATACACGTCTTTCATGTGTCTATGTTGAGGAAGTACCACCCGGACCCTTCTCATGTTATAGAGTATAACGAGATGGACATACAGGAGGACATGAACTATACTGAGAAACCCCTCCGGATTCTCGATAGGAAGGAGAAGGTACTGAGAACCAAGAACATCCCATTAGTGAAAGTTTTGTGGAAACATCACTCAAGGGAAGAGGCAACGTGGGAACTAGAGAACCTCATGAAGGAGAAATACCCCCATCTCTTTGGCTAGTTGAGTTGAATTTGGAGGACCAAATTCTTTTAAGGTGGGGAGGATGTGAGATCTGAGAATTTCAAACATATTTCAATTATGTAATATGAACTTGAAGTATAATTTATTGAGCTAAGTGAATTGTGGGAATGATAATTGGAGATTTATATGTTAAGTGTTTAAAATAAGTGTGAAGCCATAGGACAGATCGATCTGGGAGAAGGAGAGATCGATCTGGTGAGTTAAAAATGACAAGGAATGAGGAATTTAAGGAGCAGATCGATCTCCAATGGAAGAGGATCGATCTCCTTATGATTCTGTTTGAGAGAAGATCGATCTCTTTTCTGTTTGAGAGAAGATCGATCTCATGAGGAAGAGATTGATCTCCAAATGTTTCTGTTTGAGAGAATATCGATCTCCTCAAGGCGCAGATCGATCTCATAAAGCCATAAAGAGATCGATCTCACCCCTCGACAGATCGATCTCCTAGGCATAAATTGCCCCAAATCGTCCCCAAATTCAAATGCAGATCGATCTCATCAAGAGCCAGATCGATCTCCTACCCTCAGTCTATATAAGGAATCCCTGCTTTCTCCTGCAATTTCACTTTCTCTCTCTTCCAACCCTCATTTTCACCGAGCCCTAGCTTTCTCACTCATCCAAAGCACTCATTTCTGTCCAAATCAGAAGTTGTGGCAAGAAGGAAAGTTGTTCCTCACCCAAGGGAGAACAACATACTTGGAAATCGAAAGACGGATCGAATCGAGGCAAGAGATAAGCTCTCCACAAGTTTTGGGTAATTTTTAAACTTCGATCCTTATATTTGAGATGATTTTGGTGATGATAGTTGTTGGCATTGTGTTGAAATAGCTGAAAAATGATTAGGGATTGATGAAATTACAATGTAGTTGGAGTGATGATGATATTTAGCAACTTTGGTAAATTTAGGAATTTTGAGCTATAAATGGAGATTTATACAATGTGGTGTATTAGCATAGATATTGTGGCATATGAAATATAGAATGTTGAGGTGTTGGGAGCGAGATTGTGGTTTGTGATGGAGTTATGAGAATTAAGAAATTTGAGGTGTTGTGAGCAACTATGCTCGATTTTGAGAATTGAGGTTAATGTGATAATGAGTATTGATGTTTTAACATCGTTGGACAGCTCGGGAGTTCCAGAGTGGAATGCGAGGCTAGTCCGTGATACGGGGGAAACGATTGCACTATACGAGGTGCAAAGAGGTAAGGGAAAACTAAACCATTTGTGTATGTGTTTTGATGAATTGTTGTAGCATGAACCATGATTTGAGAATACAAGCATGTTTGGTGTTGTGTTGTGATATAATTGCACACGGTTTTTATAGCCGGTTGGAGCCCATTATTTTATGAGTTTATAAGCTGAGTGTGAAATTGCTTTATAAACCTTTGAGTTTGCGTGAAAAGTAAATTGGGCTCTACGTTAAGGCGATATTGAGATTTGAGAAAATGTGTGCATGTTTTGCCGGTTGGAACTCGGTTTTAATATGTTTGGTGTTGAGTACACAAATGTTTTAAATGAGTTTTATGAGAGAAAAACATTATGAGTTCTACGTGAAGGCATAACGTTTTATAAGATAATGGCTAATGATTGAGACTTAGGCGTGTCATGTTGAATACACATCGGGCCTTGCTCTGGTAGCATGTAAGACCGATATAGTGGGACGCCTGGGAACCGACCCAGGGACCACAGGCCTTGTTCTGGTAACATGTAAGTCCGATTATTCCTCCGCTTTGGTAGCGTTGGGAGGCCTTGCTCTGGTAGCATGTAAATCCGATATTCCTCCGTTTTGGTAACGAGAGATGCCTCCGTTTTGGTAACGTGAGATGACCCCCGTTCTGGTAACGCTGGGTGGCCTTACTTTGGTAGCATGTAAGACCGAGAGAGTGAGCCGCCTGGGAACCGACCCAGGGACCACGTGATAGTGTGCATGAGGCGAGGCATTGCTCTGGTAGCATGTAAGGTCGGGCCTTGTTCTGGTAACATATAAGTCCAATATACCATGCATACGACTATATTGTCGACGTTCCCTCTATACGAGGATGCCTGGGATACGCACCCAGAGGAGATTACATATTTGATGTGCCATGACGAGTTTTAATTGAGTTTTATTGCCTAGTCTCGTTTTACACATGAGTTGTGTTTTGTGAACTTATCACGTGCTATTTACTGAGGTGATTTTTATCACGTATTTTGAGAACAGCCATTATCGCATATATTTACACATGCTTGTGAGTGCTCGATATTGAGCCTTTTTACCTTCATGTTTTCACATGATTTATGAGTGATGAGATGATAATGTTTTGAGAATCTTTCATGCTACGATTTCAAATGAGCTTCATAAACAAATACATATTTGTGATGTGTGATATGGTTTATCTACTGAGTTCCCTTACCCCCCCTTACTGAGCGATTTGAAAGCTCACCATGTTTTCTCTTCCCCCCAGATCGCTTCAAGTGAAGTGAGTTCCCTGCGACGTACGGGTTAGAGGCTAGTGGAGGACTTGAGCTCCAGGCCGTATTTTGTGTATCGAGGTAGATATTTAATATTCATGTACCCAGACTAGAGTTATATTTACAGACACTTATTGTACAATGATGTACGGGATGTATTAGGATTAATTAACTTGGAATTGAGTAATGTATATAATACAATATATACTATATTATGATGAGATCCTGAGGCATGATAATTATGATGATGTATGACACTGCACAGGAATGCACCCTTAATTGTGAATTAATGAGTAAACAGTTTTAAATTAGCCCTATTTTCTGCGCTTCCGGGGCGTCACACTCTTCTAGGCCGAGAGTTAAGGAGATCGATCTGCCTTCCCATGAGATCGATCTACCTAGTTCCATTCGACAAATTCTGGGCATTTCATGAGGGGGGGACTGATCTCTCCTTCATATGAGATCGATCTCTCATCCCCTGCATCCTCATTTTCTGCAGTTTTCTGTAGATTTTTCAATGTACATTCATCTTTATTTGCTTCATACCTCAATTTACAACCCGTGCGTAATTAACACACAATGGCATCCATTCCACATAGTTCATAGCTAATGAAACTTGTGCACACAACTTAAAATCATGGATGTTTCATTAAATTTCAAAAATCCTTACATCCTCCTATCGTTTTTACTCATGTAACAATACATATACATACAAACGTACATATACATTATATCTTTATCAATACGTGTGAAATTTTCGGCATTACATAGGCTACCCATCCCTTTAACATTCTAGAGTAGAGCTCTCATGGGGAAAGGCTTATCGGTTAATTGGTTCATAAGCCAGTTGTCTAGCTTCGGGAGATCCTTGACTTCCCTCAATTGCACCTTACATAATAAATTTCGTGTAAGATAGTTCGAAGGTAACCATAGCATTATGTATTTCATTATCTCCATCTTAAGCATGTGTGATTTTTTTAGCACTAGGCTCACAAGATTTATCATTGGTGGAGTCGTATTCAACATTGTTGACTTAGTTTCCTTAGCTACCTCTATTCCCCAAATTGTATTTAGTAATACCTATTTTAGTTGGCGATGACGTAAGAAGGGGAGAGATTCCTCCTAACTGGGTATGAATGTCCTTCAAGGATGTGAGCTAAGTACAAGAATGGCTGGGGGTTTTAGGACCTTCATGGTTAAAATCAAGTTGTTCCATGCTCTTTTAGTCTCCTATTTACTCCAATTTTTTGTTTTCTTATTGTTCTCGGGTAATATCTCTAGTGCATGTTGCATACTAATGGTTTTTCCTTCCAGGAACAAGAACATCATGTTTAGATTTCGGGTGAGCTCTGGATGATTTGCCATTTGACTTAGGGATTGAAAAAGAAGTAAAGATCAAAGACATTGGGTTTGCTATTTCTTTCGCAAAGTTTAATGGTTACTCAGGAAATAAGGAAGTGTTAAGTTCCCTAGTTAGTGTAACTAAGCTAGTTCCCTTCTTATTGGTTCGATTTGATTATCTTAAAAGATGTTTATTATTTAGTCATATTAGCTACAGAGTGGGAACTCTACCCCATGAAGATAAACGGTTGTGTATCTAATCATTGGTCTGATACTAACACATGATCCTTAGTTTACCCTTCCATTTTGTCTTGATTGTCAAATGGATCTTGGGCCAGGTCTTCTCTACCCGATTTCTGCCTCATCCTCTAGTTGTTTTTGCATCTTAAAACCACCATCTTAGGTCGTATACTTCCTCATTGACATTAGTTTCCTCAGTTGGAAGCTAATCTTGATGAGGTTCAATGAGTTCAATAATCCCCTCTTTGTTGACATTACAATATTCTTTCCTATGGTTAATTATGCCATATTTACAACACAAGTGAGCACTTTCATATAAGATGTTTTGAATCAACTTGTGAATCCTAATTTTTAGGATCAATGGTTTATCCAAATCAACTTGAATGCAACACCTTGCATATGTCCCTTGAGAATTTTGTTTTGTGCATTTAACGATCTTTAGTAGCATCACTAATTGATTTCCAAGCCTTTGCAAGATGCTTTTATGAATTCAATAAGGATACCTAAAAAGTTGTGGAGGCTTTTAGGAGAAAATTAGGTTCCATAGGGGCATGGTTAACCAACATCCACCATAAATAACCCTATAAAAGTCTTCATTGTTCATGAATCTAAACATGAAGAAGTCATGACCAAGGTCTATACATTTCATTCTTCCACAAGGTTTCCATTAAGCTTTGACTCTTAAGAGTTGGTAATTATAACCTATTGTTTTCCCAAAAGTTGTCACTATGATTGCATTCTTCCAAAGCCTCCTAATTTTATTTTTCTCCTCTTTTGAAAGGAGGATGGTTGCAATATCAACATTTTGCTCGGATTCATAATCTGATTCTTCATCCATAAAGGATGGTTTGCTGATGATAGAGAAATAAGAAGAGTCTCGATTTCCCATAAGGGACTCCCTATAAAAATGATATTTGGCGGGCTATCTTGAATGTCAAGATCATGTTGCTTGAAATCACCATTCTTAGTTCTTTTCATGCATCTCACCTTTAGATCTTCAACTTCATGGTAGATGGGGATACTTTCAATAAAAAGCCTAAATAACATTATCCTAGAAACCCCAAAACACTGAAACCCTTAAGAATTATCGCTATTACTTAGAGATTATTTGCCTTGTTTCTTCTCTACTGTTGTGTTGCTTATGTATCCCAAGCTAAATTGATAGGCAAAACTCTTTGTGTTTAAATTTAATTTTATCTATACCCTAATCTATTTAATTTATCAAAATAATCTAAAATTTTAAATTATCTATAATATATTTATATAAATTATATAAATTTATTTAAATAATCTAAATTTATCTAATTTATCTAAATTTATTTTAATTTATCTAATTTATCTATCTTACTAAATAAAACAAATGGTAAACCAAATATTAAAATTAATAATATAACCAGGCCAAATACTTGAGTTTTGAACTAAGTTGGATCTCGAAAAACCTTACTAAATTTGATATGCCCAATAACTCAGATAAAATATTGTGTCTATAATTATAGTGTGGATGATAACTAAAAAAAGAAAAGAAATAAAACTAAAGTAAAAAGGGGTTAAAATATTGGAAAGTTCGTACCCACTTTGAAGATGAAAAGATTATTAGAATAGCTTTAGCATATTCTCAAGCTATGGTACTTCCTTTGGACTAATTGTTGAAACAATTTTAGACAAATTGACACTACGACTTTGCGGACCGAAAGAAATTAAGCAATATCTGACAGTCTGGCGGCTTACAATTTGACTATTCTTGTCAAATAAAACGTGTTCATTTCACCTAGATAATATTACAAAAAGCTTTCATATCTGTTTTCCAACAAAAATTAGAAAATACATTTTCAAATTAAAATATTAAAATACAAAAATAAAAGTCAAGCCTACCGACTTGTGTAGTTGAGCCATGAGCAAATTTCTTTTGCTTTCAAGAACTCATTATTCTTTTACCTAGTTTTAAGATATGATCACGTCGTCCTTCTCTTTAGAATTTTATAGAAATTTAATGAAAGTAAATGTCCTCAACTCCAGCAAAGTTGAAAAAATAAAACCAAGAATAGCTATCTTGGATTTAATTTCTATTAAGAAAGAGCATTAATCGATAGATCAAGTTTTTATTATTATACTAATTAATAAATAAATTTGTTGGTTTCAACATGAGATGGTTTAGAGTCGTCCTTATGAGATGTTTTGAGTTTAAGTTGAATTTTTTTTTAATAAATTTCAAAATTTAAACTGCATTTTTACAGTATTTAATTTCATCAAAAAAATTAGTCTCACGTTAATCTAAATGAATTATAAATTTATAAATTAATCAAATAACTTGATTTAATACTTGATAATTTTAAATACGATACATTATCATCACATAAATAAAAAAAATATAATGATGATATGAGTTAATATTGGATAAAAATTATATATGAATACGGTAAAAATTAAAAATAAAATTTTATATTTTTTATTTTGATATGAAATTTGTATGACATAATTAAAATCTTATATGGAAAACACAAATTATAAACAATGGCTGGGTCCAGTCTCAAGCAACTAGTTAGGAAGGCATCTCGTGCTTGGTAGAAATAAAAAAAAAAAAAAAAAAGCATGCTTCTTTTAACGTAGCATCTCTAAAAACTCTAAAACTACTTTTACGGAGCATCTCTGCCTCACTATATTTTCTTTTTATTTTTTGTTTAATAAAATCATTAGAAAGAATAAAATTGTTTGTGCGTGAAAAATGAAAATTAAAGAGTGCATGTAACAAGAGTTTATTTATTCAGAGTAATACTATTTTGTCTCGTTTTTTGAAACTTTATTATGAGTTCTTGTTTTATGTGAGTAATTGCACTATCAAACAGTTCAATTTTTTTTTATAATTTGCTCATGGTACGAAAACGTAAAATTATTTAATCTAGTAGATTATATTAAAATATCTCATACCTTCAGAAAATTTTATATTTAAAAATTAAATAAATAATTTTAGATATTGCCGATAAAATTCTTAAACTTTATAAATTAAATTAATACGGTAATGTATATTTTTTAAAATATATTTAAAAATAAAATAATTATTTAAAAAATTATATAGGACAATTTTTAACTTTATTTATGGAGTTAATATTTTTCATTGTCATTGTATTAAATACTAACTATTAAAAGTTAACATTAAAATAAAAATTTTAATATTTTTTTAATGTTTATTTTTCTTCAAACCAATTTTAGAATTATCACCTAACTTTTGCTGTAGTGGTGAAGTGTGTACCTCGTAGCAAAATTAGGATTCCCACCAACTTGACCGTAAAACATAACTTCGGGTGTCCTTTCATGGGGACATTACATAGGACATAGCCGTTGATTTCTCAATTCAACATTGTCCTCTTCGGCAAAAATAGAGAAAGGTTAAAACAAAAAGCAGGGTTTCTCATTGTTCATGTTCAATGTATCTGATCCCCCTTGAGCAATTAAGATTCAGACTCAGTCGCCGGTACTTTTGAATTCAGTCGTAGGTACTTTTGTTCTAGATAAATAAGATTTAAGCCTTTTAATTAGTGACCAAATTTTTATGCAATAATTGTTAAATTTTAAATATTTTTGGTTTTATATTTAAATTAAATATACTCAATAACTTGAATTAAATTTTTAATATAATATTAAAATTCAGCATTATTCTCTTCTTTCTATTTCATATCTTTTGTGAGTCTTTTATGTGGTAATAAGTTTTTTTTTTTATTTCATATATTTTATATATATATATATATATATATATATATATATCACTCGTTTAAAACAAAACAACAAAATTTAGGTTGAGTAGATAAAAATAAATTCAAATATTAGACTTTAATCTTTTCAAAGTCAAGTCATTGAAAGAATTCTCGAGATATGCATGGGAAAACTTTTACTTAAATTAAATTCAAGCGGTGAGTAGTAGGAAATATACTGATAATTTTGATTCCAACTTATTTATAAATCCCAGGTTTCATTATTCCTATTTCTACTCTAATTTATTTACCCAGGTTTAGTAATGGAAAGGAAAAGAAAGTAAAATGAATGAAGGTAAAGAAAAGGTACATATACTTTTTATTTGAATTGTTAAAATTAATAAAGAAATAAATAAAGTACAAAAATTTTAACAATCTTAACGAGTAGAAATGAAAGAAAATCACTCATTATAATTTTTTTTCCAAATTAATCTTCTTTTTATAAAATAAAATAATAATTTATATTGATTATTCATTTGATTAAAAATAAAATTTTTGTATATATTAAGCTATTTTAATTTTTATTGAAAAATATATATTTTATTTTTTCTTCAACTTGGTTAAAGTTATAATTGTTAAATTAGAATCAGTGCAGTTGTAGAGTATATCAAGCAACAATGCTCAAATATAATAAAACAAAATTTAAAAAATCATATTTTGAAATAAAAAATAAAATCATATTTTTTATCTAAGTAGAAATAAAAACAAATAAATGACAAATAAATTATAATAGATAAATAATTATAATGATTAATTAAAAATTTAAAAATTAAGGGTATTAACGTTATTAGAACGTCGCAATTACTTTTATCTTCCTCTTATCTTACTTGACACTTTTAATTAAGTCAAAAAAGTTTAGATTAGTAATATAAGATTTCGTTAAATTTTTT
Organism: Firmiana major; assembly: GCA_033439115.1. Classification (NCBI taxonomy): domain Eukaryota; kingdom Viridiplantae; phylum Streptophyta; class Magnoliopsida; order Malvales; family Malvaceae; genus Firmiana; species Firmiana major. Next base: position 41,214,962 of record CM065909.1, read on the forward strand.
TAATAAGGATCTTTCATAATTGAAATTTTTTTTATTTAAATTTTTATTTAATCAAATTTTTTAAATTAATATTAATTACAAAGTATAAATAAAAATTAATTTTATATTTAATATAATATAATATAAAATACTTAACGATTTAAAAAAAAGAGTCAATCGTGTTTGCTTTCATTAATAAAAATGTACCGACACAATTATGGATCAGGGCGTTGAATTTTATTATTATATTTTTAACTTTATTAATTATTGGACATAAAATGATGATATTGACAGAATTTTTCATTTATATTATTATAATATTCGGTAAAATACATTAATTTTGTTTAAGAATTAATAAAATTAAAAAATAATGGTAAAATTTATTATTTATATTAATAAAATTTCTTGAAATATTTTAATTTTGTTAAACATTTTACAAAATAAAAAAGAAAAATAGATTGATGGTAAATTTAATAAAATTTAAGTATAAAGATGAAATTTATTACTAAATATTTAATTAAACTATTATTATTTTCCTTTAATAAGAATTAAATTCAGCATTCAAATCCTACTTTCTCTTTTATTTATCTGTAAATCGGAAATTCAATACTAAATCATTGTATAACAGGTCAATTCCAAATTTTACAATAATTCAATCAAAATAAATTATATTTTTGAGTACTCTCCCTCAAAATTATACATTGATAACAAATCATAAATTATAAAAAAAAAAAATTAATGAAACTCGATTTCTTAGAGAGCACTTGCACTGAGATTTTCCTTTTTGATAATTAAGATTACTACGGTTATTTTTATTCATTGAAATTAAAATTTTAATATGTTTAAAATTAAAAATTTAATATGTTTATTTGATTAAGTAATAAATAATTTTAGACTTTATCAACATATTATCTTTTCGAATCAATTTAAACAAATTTATTTATATTGCACTTAAAAAATAAATAAATAAAATATCATTACTCAAAACCTCTGACAAATTCTAAAACAAAATCTATTACCACTTAAACTAAAGTCCATTAATAAAAATTGAATATTTTACTAACCAATCACATTGGGAGATCTTATTTTCATTTTCCACAAAATTTCAAAAGTCTGGAATTTAACATTTATCAGTATCACACAAATTGTAACCAAAAATAAATAAATAAATATATATATATATCTCACACTTAAATTAAGAACCGCATGGTGTTTAGATGGTAGCCCACATTTGTCCTTATCATTAAATTGAAATCACCCACCAATGCCAACCTGCCACATCACACGACAAAAGGACAACCGTGACATTTGACAAAAAAATTTTCTAACTATAAACGTGTCCTACGACAAGTGAAGGTACCTTTATGTCATGGCTGACGTGGAGACCGATCATACCGCGATCAGGAAGTTAGCCACCGGGTCCCCAGACAGTGACGAGACGGTGCTGAAAACCAATGCGTGTCATTAACCCATTGGTCCGTCGTATAGCATCTTTGACTGTGACACAGACAGTTTTTTTTTAAAGGCCACCGAAAGTAAAGGTGATAAAGCCACGTCGGGAAACTATTAATTCCACGGCTGCCAGTAATGTATTTTACATTTTTAGAAAAATTTTGGTTGTCTTTTTGTGAGGGGAGTGGAGTGGAAGAAGTGGAAAAATGGGCGGTTTCGGCACTTGCCGAGCAACTTCGTTTATCCTTATCCAAGTAGACCGTTGACACGTCAAAGTTTGAAATGATTCGTGAAGTTTTGAAAATTCGGTCTCCCCTTTTTCTCCGTTTTCTGTGGGGGTGGTCTACGCAGCCGCTGCCTGCCTACGCACCTCTTTTATTTTCTTTTCATATTCCTCTTTTCTTGTTCTGGTTATGAGAAATTTTGGATATTTTAAAGATAATTTGAATGTGAGATATAATTGATTTTGATTAATTTTAATAAAGTTAAAAATAAAAGTAATAGTAAAATTAATTTTAAATAGTGATGTATTTAATTTAATTGTAATAGTGATAATGAAATAATTATTAAAAATATTATATTAAAATAAAAATATAAAAGTAAAATAGTAATTTAGATGTAATAAAAACTTTTACTGTATCTCAACATGACTCATTTGATTCTAAACGGCCTCAAACTAAGATTTTAAAATTATTAATGACAATAAATTTGACTTATATAGTAAGTTTCAATAAAACTTTATCTTGCAAAAAAAAAAAAAGTTGGAAATTGCTTAAATACACACACTTTAACATTCCAAGTTGAATGAAATCGAGGGTTGGCAATGGTCAAGCAAGATTTGAAAGGACGAATTTAAACGATCAAACAAAAATGGCAGCTACTCGTCATTGGTTCATGCAAAGTTATAGGCACAAATTGCGGGGAATATTGTACTCAAAGAGACTAGTATTATATATTTGCAAATAGTTTTGTATCTTCGGTTGAGTGTTTTTAGGAATATAATTGAATTAAATTCAAATGATTCAATTTCATATTTAAATTTCATTCTATTCGAAAATTTAATAATTGAATATTGACTCAAATTTGATTTAATTTAATTTTTAAAATTTAAATTTAATTCGATAAAATATTAAAATTGTTGAAACTCAATTTAATAAATTCGAATTTTGATTTAACTTGTGAATTAAAAAACTCCACTAATATTAATACTTTTTTTCTAAATTTAAAAGAAGTTTTTATGTTTTTTAACGGTTATTGAGTTGCCACATCATCACTTACTTGCATTTTACTGCCACGTCGTGGACTGATTCGTACACACTGGACATCACGTGTGCACTGGAGGCATATATGTGGCGTCGTCCGCGTGATGCTCACATGACAACTCAGTTTTGCGTTTCTCTAAAGCGAACGGAACCGTTAATCATGTGTCCCATGTTATTAAGTTTCTTTTAAATTTAGTTAATATGATTAGAAATCAAATAATAAGACTAAATTGTCTTTAATTAAAGATAAAAGATTAAATTTACCTCTTTTTTTTCATAATTTGAGAATCAAAATAATGTAATGTATGTCACAATAATAATAATAATAATAATCATCATTATCATCCAAAAAATCTCGAGATAGCACTACAAATAGTAGATTGAGGATTACTCTAACTCACGCTCCCTTGATAATGGTCGATTTGAATGGACGAAAAAATCATTAAAAATATATTTTTTTATTAAAATAATAAAAATTTTAAAATTAAAAAAATAATATTATCTCATAATATTTTTTGTCTTATTTACATGTAGCACATCAATTGCACTAGACTGATAGTAATTTGTGTGTCAAACTCAATGTAAATAAACCAACAACAATATAGATGATGAGCGATGAGCTGGCTCGTTTCAACAATTTTGTTTTAACGTTAATTAGGAATGATTTCCATGTCAAAATAAAGAATTTCTTTTATTCCATGTTATTCTTGTTTCTAATTTGACTATACTAATCGAAGTCAAGGATTCTACTAAAAAAAAATCGCATTTATATATCTCTTTCTTCATTTGTATAAATGGTTAAAGTGTTATTTATTATTTAATTTTTAAAATAATTCCATCTTTAATAAAATGTTATAAGTACAAAATCTAAGGGGAGAGAGTATTCTTGTTTATGTCATATTTGTGTTAACCATATTTAACATGTTATTGTTAACCTGTTTAATTAATAATAAGTCATAAAGGTATCAACACGTTTATGACATGAACTACAATCACAAAAAATTCCTATCCTTCTAATTTCGTGGGGTGTACATGTATCAATCGATCTATTTAAAATTATTCAAATTTAATTGTTTTCGTTGTTATATAATTGTATTTATTGAAAATATAAATGATTAGTTTAATTGAAATTTATTAATTAAAAGAATTTAAAACTCCACAAAGATACATTTGACGCGTGAACGTGTATGTATGATATGAGTATATATTAATATACATTATCAATATATATATATATATATATATATTACAAGAGAAGACATGCACTTACTTTAGAATAAAACACATTGTTTTACATACCTTTTATAATTTTATGCAAGATTGTAACTTAACTGTTAGATTTAACAATATACTTATATTTATCATACACATAAAATTTTGAATTAATTTGATAATTCTATCATTTTAATCTAAAATAGCTTTTTTTTTAAAGATATATTAATAGTTAAAATTTTCTTATTATAGAATAAATAGTTAGGCATCTTCAGTTAACTTAAAATTTAACATACGTAATTTACTTGAATAGAGCATAAAGATTGAATTAAAAGAATATAAATCATATAAAAAATATGAAAATATGTCAAATTAAATTAGTTTTACATTGATATAAGTAGAACATTTATCATATTACAAATATCATCTATATAAAAATTTGAAAATATGTGACATTTTTTTCAGTTTATTTTCATTAAAATATATAGTCTAATACTATAATTGTATTTTTATTAAATTATTGTACCGAAAAATACTAGGGACAATCACCTTCCAAATGCTTCTAACAGTCGCACTTTCAAAAAGTCATGGTACATTACATGTAAAAATTAAAATTAGTAAACAATTGAAACTTGACTTAACAATTGTTACTTATTTGAAAAAATTAAGTCTAAAATTCGAATGCTTCTTTCTTATTATACCTATTTATGAAAAAAATTAAAACTAGTAACTTATTTTAGCAATTTCTTAATGTCTTGAAGTTACTTTTCATTCTACCAATAAAAGCATACGGAGCATAAGTGTTGTGATAATATATTTTGAAATGACAAAACAAGTAAATTTAATAATATAAAGATGATATAAAAACATGTTTAAAAGTTATCAGTACCAGAACTTGATTTTCTATAGATGAGAGATCGATCTGGGTTATGAGAGATCGATCTCCTGGGTTTTCTATGATGAGAGATCGATCTCATGTAGATGTAAGATCGATCTGATCTAGGAAGAGATCGATCTCCCCTAAAGTAAAGACAGTAGATCGATCTTACAGATCGATCTACACTCAAACAGAGAGCTCATGAGATCGATCTGGTATAAGAAGAGATCGATCTCCTCGAAGTCAGAGAGCTAAGGAGATCGATCTGGGTTAATGAGAGATCGATCTCCCCACTACGAGAATTCATGGCAGATCGATCTCTAGATCGATCTTGCCTCAAACAGAGGGATTGGAAGATCGATCTGCCTATTCGACAGATCGATCTCCCCTAACATGTTCAAATTGTAAGATCGATCTGCTCATATATGAGATCGATCTCCTTGTGTTATTTTGCTTTGATCTTGCAGGATTTATAACTAAGAGATCGATCTGGCCAAGATGACAGATCGATCTGGCATTCTACTGGAGGTACCCAACGGCTAGTTTTGCAAAAATCTCAACGGGAAAAACAACATTTAATGCTCCAACTACCAATCCTTCAGTATTTAACCAAGCATTGAAGACAATGAGAACAGAGACACTATTGCTGCACAATTCTTACATTCTCAAGAGTTTAATACTTTCATTCCTTGTGTCTTCATTGCTCATTTATTGAGTTTGTTGTATAAGCTTAAGTGCAAAAGCTGTAATTGTCCTACCCACATTAAAAGCCTGATTTTGTATTCATCCTTACCTTGTGAGAGAAGAGGATTGTTCCTCAGTGAGATAAAAATTGTAAAAGGGTGAATACATCTTTGTATTGCAAAGGGTAGAGAGGTTATTTCTTAACCTGAAAAAGGAACATTGTAACTTCTGTTGAAGGAGAGAAAGAAAGCACTTGACAAGAAGGTCAAGGAGAGAGGATGTAGGCAAGAGATTGGCCGAACCTCTATAAACGATTGTGTTTGTTTCTCTCTTCCCTATCTTGCATTAATTTGTTTAATTTCATTGTATTGCTCATTATCATTTGCTGATTAAATTAGGATTAATTTAAAATTTGCCATTAACATTAGAAAACCGATTCACCCCCCCTCTCGGTAGAGCCAACAATAAGAATAAAATTGTCGGGCAACATAAATAAGAGAGAAAGACGTAACTAAGGTAAGATAAATAAAATAATTCTTTTATTGATTTGTAAATGGTATATATATCTTTTTATTTATCATATTTATCTTTTATTGACATAGATTATTTTACTTACTACTGATATGAGTCAGAAAGGTTATTAGGCCTAAAAATAAATAGAGCTCTAGAGGAAAGAGAATTCAAAAGAACCATAAAAGAATTATTGTGTGATCATTTAAGTTATAGGTATTAATAGTAATCACGTACAAAATATCTCATATAAATAGGTAACAGGTATCATCCTTGAAAATTAATATCTATTTTGTTTATTGAAACTCTGTCAAAATCATGTCTGACTTAAGCATCGAAGTGTACGTGTAGGAAAACACCTTTATGTCTTTTTGATCTTTTCTTTTCTTGTAGAGTGTTCAAAGCACGCTAACATGAAGATCGAGATTCTTATGCCATAAAATTTTATTGTAACAAACTAGTAACAACAATTGGTTCCATTTGCAGGAATCTTATCCAAAAGCATTCTCGAGAAAAGAAAGTAATGATGTGAACCATAACAGCGAGAAACAATAGAGATGAGGGTCTATTTGTTCCCCAAATTGTCAATCTTGTAATGAGACTCAAGTTGAAGAAAGAGAAAATGTAGCCACAATCCCTTTAGCAAAATATGAGGCTTTCAAGCGATAAAACGAGGAGACATCATGAGAATTACATGATATGATAAACCTCATGAAGCTCTCCCACGAGTCGATCTGCCTCTCGTAGTTCAAAATCTAGCAGGTAGAGAAGGTTTGGGCAGTAGGGCCTAGGCATGGGGATATCCACGTTGCAGTACTAGCATGAGGCCACGCGCGCGGCAACTAAACGCATAGTAACCTGGCATGCAGCAGACTTGTTGCGTGATAACAAGTGTGCGACAGCCCTAGCGAGCGATAGCTTAGGCATGTGGCAACACAAGGCGATGAGGCTTAGACAAGTAGTATCCCTAGGAGGTGGGGCCCAAGCGACGACTGGTCTAAGTGGTAGGCGCCAAGGGGCGATAGGCTTGGGGTAGCAAACTGAGGTACGCCAGGGTTTGCTGGGTGCTGGGATGTCAAACTCGATAGTAGATATCGAGTTGAACCCAAAAATAGGTGGAGAAAGACATTAGCATATCGAGGCTTGCAAATATTCAATATATGCCTCCAATGATAAGGGAAAAGAAGTAATTAAATGTGATCAGGTAGACCCCACTAGTACAAATTAGGTGAAAAACCATTACACTTTCTCAACTCAGAAAACGGCTAACATGGAAAGATAGTGTAAGACCCAAAAATTCGGTGTCATTTTTAAGAAATTGTTATTTGTAAACTTGAATTTATGTAATCTTGATCAATAAAAAAGAAATAATTAAATTTTAGGTCCAATTGATCAAGATATGAATTTATTTCATATTTTCAAAATTTTTGTCTCGAAAAGCGAGCCCAAAAATAGTAAAAAAATATACCGAAAAAGTAAAATCAGACTGATAAATTCATTTACGGACTAAATGAATTTAATATGAATTTTGAGATATTTTTGGGATATTTTAGGATTTTTATTATTATTTTAATAATAAAATAATAAAATAATAAAATAATAATAAAAATATATTATAAATTAAAAAAACCAAAAAAAAAAGTTGAAAACAAAAAAATAGGAAAGAAGTTGAAAAATCGCGAAGAGAGAGAGAGAGAACCGAGAAAAATCGACCTCACCGTTCCCTCACCATCGGCGACCCACGACTGGCGGAAGAGCGCGAGGAAGACACCGGCGAGGGGTGACCGGCACCCAGGAGACAACTGGATGCCGGCACGCGCTGTGGGACGATCGAAAAAGGGAGATCGACGACGGAGAAGCCGCTGGGAGAAAAGGGAGATTCGCCGACACCGGCGGTGATCTGGGCCGACCCAAGCCAGGCGAACCTTCCCAGGCCGAGGCGCACCCAACGGTGGCCGACCCACCTCGGGAACCGACCAAAAATGCTGGAAAAGGCCAACTAGCCACTGAACCGGATCGGACCGGTTCAATGTGAAAAGGGGCGAACCGGTCCGAACCGGTTCAGGAGGAGAGAGAAAGAAGAGAGAGAAAATAATTGATACGAGGTCAAAAGTGACCAATTTAATTTTTGATAAATTTATTTGAATTATATTTAATCGAAAATTGGCCCGAAAATGAAAAATACGAAATTGTGCAGTTCGACGATTAATTCCGAACGGAAGCTCGATCGAACTTCGATTCGCGCACCATCGCACAATATCTGGTAAGTAAAGCTCATTTACGATAATTTATGTGATTAACGTGTATTTAAGATTTATTTTACGCATTTCGAATTAAATTTCGGATTTAGTGAATTATATTCGGAATTTCGAATAAACTGACATAAATGATATTCGGGCTATCCAAAGAGCTTGAAATAAAATCCAATGGGTATGGATAGGCCCAATGAGTTGATAGACCCTGATGAAGGGAAATAATACGTGAAAAATGGGCTTAATACGGAATAAGGCCCGATTAAAGTATTTAGGCACATTTAGAGTAAACGGGCCCAATTAAGTGAAATGAACTGTATTAAATGTGCAATACAGTAGGAAACATGTAATTAATCCAGTAAATGGTTAAATGCAGCTCCAGAGTCATATCGAGAGTTGACCGGACTGCGAGATTTGGACAACACAAAGGAAGAGAGGTCACACTACGTGATCCGAGGTAAGGGATCTATGCGAGCTATTAGAGATAACTGCACGTATTTTCACCGTCGTTTATAGTCAATTAAATTTCGTATAGAGTATAGATATGAAATTTCTGGATAGTATCCAAATATGGGAAAATTACAAAAATACCCTTAAACTCAGGAATTTTAGAATTGCATAAAGTGCATGCAATCCATGTTTTCTCTGTGAAAAAGAGATTTTTGTGAATCTAAAATGACTCATGATTTGACTGTATGTATTAACTTGCACGTTTTTCTAAAGTGTGATTTGATTGACGAGTGATTTGATGGGATGTTACCCTCTCACTCTGTTTTGTACCGTTTTGCATATTACACTCAGTTTTGAGTACCACTGTGGTGGGAAATAGAGCCAGCTGTCTATTTTGTGTGTGTGAAATCGTGCTGGAGCTATGATGAGATATGTGGATTTATCCAGATCCGCTCCCACTTGATTTTGGTATTGCATATGTACAGACCGTGCTGGAGCACTGCTCGTACTGAATTCTGTTGTGATTTGTGATTGAGATCGTGCTGGAGCCCTCGTGTTGACTGTGTGTCACACTGACTTGCTCGCACTAGATCTGAGACGACAGGCTATGGTTGATAATTTATTTGGTTGGGGTGGTGAGCTGTTGACTCAGGCACCTACAACCGTGTGGTAATATTACTCTGGTTTACGGAGTACGTCGTACCGTGTAGACAACATGGAGTACATTGTACCGTGCAACTATGGGTTGTGAGGATTGCGTCTTTGGACTCGGGCATGCTTTGTCATTGCTCTGTTTTGTGATAGTCCTTAGATAGGAGCCGATGGATAGACTAATCCCCTCCTCGGACTCAGAGACATCCTGGCACACCTGATCCATGATAGCTTGTGGGTCTCGGACTTTGGCCAATTGTCCCTTGGATTTGTGTTGAAATCCCTACCTAATCTCATCTATTTTATTGGTTTCGGTGATGAAACTAATTGTGATTTGATTTCTGTGATGACACCATTTGAAATGAGAATATGATTTTAAAGTGAGTTTCAATATTGAACACAGAAATATTTTACTCTGAATGAGTTTTGATATTCGATTTTTGGGCAGTAAATTACTATGTGTTTTACTATGATGGTTTTGTGAATGCCATGAGTTTTTCGGCATAAACCATGCATCATGAGCATCGTGGATATTTTGATTATCTACTTGCTTTCATATATTAATGCGAGTGTTTTGAAAAGTAAATGCATTTGTTTTACGAGATGATAAAACATGCATTATGAGCATCGTAGATAGTGTGGTTATCTAACTGCTTTCATATATTTCTTACTGAGCGCGTTATACTCATCCCATTATTTTTTCCACCTCCACAGAGCATTTCAGTAGAGTGTATAAGCTGCGTCCGTCCTGCGACCTTTTATACACAGCTATCCAGCAGTATCAAGGTATGCACACATGTACTTTTTGTATCTGAATAATAGTGTACAGTGATGTAGTCACGTTTTATGGGGGATGTATATGTTAGGCAATGTAAACGAATTTTAAATTCTAAAATAATAATATTATGAGCTTCCGCGAATATTAGTGTATGGGGCTAAAGTATTGCCTGTTATGCATATATATATATAATATATGAAACTGAGTGAGGGATATTAACTCACAGCCCAACAATTGAAATGTGGTAAGTTCCCGAAAAATTGGTAGTGATTTTAGAAAAATTGGGTCGCGACAGGAGTGGTATCAGAGCAGTGTTGGTCTGATGTGAGTCAGTGTCAGTAATTAGAAAGTATACATCCCCTTGTCACTGTACATTATTAGATACAATTGTGTGTACCGAGCTGTGGTTAAACTGAGAAATTAACTGTGTATGCGGGACAATTGAGATGTCTAATAGACATCGCAGCAGAGGGGAGAGTTAGCGTTTTCGGGGCCATAGAGATAGGTCCGAGAGATGCAGTGATAGGTCTGAGAGGCCTTGTGAATTGTCACGTGACCATATTCCATCAGATCCAGTTGAGACTATTGATGCCCGCATTACGAGATTAGAGCGGAGTTGGAACACATTTATGGAGTTGTTTACTCAGGCTAACTTCACTATGGCTAGGTTAGAGAGTAGGCAAGGTCCGACTGCTCAGACGACTCCTACTGAGTCGGCAGCTGCTCTTGAGACACATGCGCCTGCATAGATTGCACCTATGCCACGTGTTGGTGAGACCCTTGTGCCACCACCTGTGGTTCCACGACAAACTGGTGAGGATTCAGCGTTTAATTGTGAGTTTGATCGATTGAGGCAGTTTCAGAGCTGAAGCCTCCATCGTTCAGTGGGATCAAGAACCCTTTAGTAATAGAGGATTGGATCAACCGGTTAGAGAAGTTATATGACTTTTACCAATGTTCGACTACGGAGAGAGTGGCATTTGCTACATTCATGTTAGAGGGCGAAGTAGAGTATTGGTGAAAAATTCACCCGACTCATTATGAAAACTATGTATATCAGTTGATTGACTGTGAGATCTTTTTAGATGCCTTCAAGAGGCAGTATGTCCCAGTCACTGCTCAGCGGAGATTACAAATGAAAATTTCTTGCTCTGATCCAAGGGGAATAGATCGGTAGACAAGTATGAGTCTCGATTTACATCATTGGGAAGATATGACCCCGATACCATTAGCAGTGAGATGCAGAAGGTCTGCAAGTTTATAGAAGGATTGAGACCTTCCATCAGAGTCAGATTAGCCCTATTTGACGTCACGACTTACGAAGAGATCGTGCGTAAAGCTCAGTTGTGTGAGCAAGACTATGAGATGCACGTCCTTGAGTTTGGTAAGGTCGTGAAGGGCAGGAATAGAGATCAACAGAGGACTGTAATGTCTGAATGAGGAAGAGGTTTTTTGTTAGACGATCGAGAGTCGATGAGTCACAGGGTAGGATAATTAGCCCCCGGTGTATCGGGTCTCGACTCCAGCTAGGGGTATAGTGATTAGAGGACTCCGGTCAACTACAAATCAATGTAGAGTATGTGGTAGATACCACAGTACTAGGTCATGGCACGTATTGATTAGAACATATTTTAGATGTGGCAAGACGGGGCATATGATAAGGGATTGCCCAGAGTTGGTTGAGATAGCCCCACAGAATGGTAAAGAATCAGAGAATGATACAGCTAGTACTTCTGCCTGAAGAGGAGGGCTAAAGCTGAAAAGAAGTATGAAAGCCTCCGACTGTGAATAGATTACCGATTGTTGAATAAGGCGACCATTAAGAACAAGTACCCCATTCCACGTATTGATGATCTACTTGATCAACTTTGGGGAGCACATATCTTTTTTCAACATCGATATGAGGTCTAGGTACCATTAGTTGAGAATCCGGAGTGGAGATGTTCTCAAGACAGTTTTTCATACCCGTTATGGACATTATAAGTTCTTAGTTATGCCTTTTGGGCTAACGAATGCCCTTACAGCTTTTAAGGTATTGATGAATGGAGTGTTCAAGCCCTACCTGGATCAGTTTGTCATAGTGTTCATAGATGACATTCTAGTGTATTCGAAGTCAGGGGAAGAGCATGAACAACATCTGAGCATTGTGCTACAGACCCTCAGAGAGAGGAAGCTATATGCGAAGCTCAGTACGTGTGATTTCTAGTTGGAACAGATATCATTTTTGGGTTTGACTGGATATTACTGTCAATTTGTAGAAAGTTTCTCTAAATTGGCTGCTTCATTGACAAGTCTTACTCGAAAGAATGTTGTATTTGAGTAAGACAGTGCATGTGAGAAGAGTTTTCAGGAACTAAAGTAGTAACTGACCACTGCGTCGATTTTCACTATTCCTACCAGCTCAGGAGGTTTCTCTGAATATACAGACACCTCGGGACAAGGACTGGGCTGTGTATTGATGCAGAATGGGAAGATAGTTGCTTATGGATCCAGACAACTTAGGATCATGAGAAGAACTATCTGACTCATGATTTAGAGTTGGCAATCGTAGTGTTTGCACTGAAAATATGGTGCCACTATTTGTACGGTGAGAAATTTCAGGTATTCACTGATCTTAAGAGCCTCAAGTATCTGTTTTTAACAGAAAGAATTGAATATGAGGCAGAGACGATAGGTAGAGCTTCTGAAAGAAGATGATTGTAAGATACTTTATCATCCGGGTATAGAGAATGTAGTCGTTGATGCCTTGAGCAGAAAGAGCCTCAGGATGGTATCGTACATGATGGTCAGGAAACATGAACTGTTAGAGCAGTTTATTAGCCTCAGCCTGGATATAGACCCTTCTGACACTGATGCATATTGTGTGATAGCTAGTCTGAGATTTGAAACAGGATTTGATAGACCGGATCAGACAAGCTCAGCGTATTGATCGCTTTTGTGTTGATATGCATAGTCAGATACAGATGAGTAGAGTGACTGAGTGCACAGTTATTGATGATGGCCTGCTGAGATTCAGAGGTCGAATTTGCGTTCCCGATGACCCACAACTAAAAAGATTGATTTTGACAAAAGCTCATTCATCGAGGTATACAGTACATCCGGGGAGTAATAAGACGTATAAGAACCTCCAGAGAGTGTCTTGGTGGTCAAACATGAAAAGAGATATTGCAGAGTTTGTGGCTAAGTGCCTTACATGTCAATAGGTTAAGGTAGAGCATCAACAACATGCAGAATTATTACAACCTCTACCTATACCGACATAGAAATGAGAGCACATCACTATGGATTTCATCATGGGTTTACCAAGAACCCGACGAAACCATGATGCCATTTGAGTGATTGTGGAATGATTGACGAAGTCAGTTCACTTCTTAGCCGTGAAGGCTACGGATACTCTGAGTGCATTGGCAAATCTGTGTGTACGGGAAAATTGTGAGGCTACATGGTGTTCCAGTGAGTATTGTGTCTGACAGGGATTCCTTCTTCACTTTCCACTTTTGGGAACATTTTCAGGAAGCTATGGGAACCCGATTGAGTGTCAGTACAGCTTTCCATTCTCAGTCCGATGGTCAGTTAGAGAGAACCATCCAGACTTTAGAGGATATGTTGAAAGCTTGTGTGATGGACTTTAGAGACTCCTGGGATGATCATTTGTCATTAGCCGAATTCGCCTGTAACAATAGCTATCACACGAGTATTGGGATGGCACCGTATGAGGCGTTATATGGTCTTAGGTGTCGATCTCCGATTGGATGAGAAGAAGTGAGTGACCGAAAGATGTTTGCTCCCGATTTAGTGAAGCAAGCCTCTGAAGATGTCCAATTGATATGTGAGAGATTGAGGACACCTCAGATCATACAGAAAAGTTACGTTGAGACGAGGCATAAGCCTTTGGCATTTACTGTAGGTGAATCAGTATTCTTGAAAGTTTTTCCCTCGAAAGGGATAATGAGATACTGGAGCGAGTGGGAGTCCTGACACCTGAGCTAGTAGGCATTCACAACATCTTCCACACATTGATGCTTCAGAAGCATCATCTATATCAGGCACATGTAATTCAGTATAAGCCATTAGAGCTCAAGGATGATATGTCGTATGTAGAGACATCAATTCGAATACTGGATAGGAAAAAGAAAGTGTTACAATCTAAGACGATCTCTTTAGTTAAGGTTCTCAGGTAGTACCACACTTCAGAGGAAGTTATGTGGGAATTTGAGAGCCTGATGCGAGAGAAATATTCGCAATTATTCGAGAATTGACTTGGTTCTAATTTGGAGGACCAAATTTCTTAAGGTGAGGAGGAATGTAAGATCCGAAAATTCGGTGTCATTTTTAAGAAATTGTTATTTGTAAACTTGAATTTATGTAATCTTGATCAATAAAGAAGAAATAATTAAATTTCAGATCCAATTGATCAAGATATGAATTTATTTCATATTTTCAAAATTTTTGTCTCGAAAAATGAGCCCAAAATAGTGAAAAAATATACCGAAAAAGTAAAATCAGACTGATAAATTCATTTACGGACTAAATGAATTTAATATGAATTTTGAGATATTTTTGGGATATTTTAGGATTATTATTATTATTTTAATAATAAAATAATAAAAAAATATATTATAAATAAAAAAAAACCAAAAAAAAAACAAGTTGAAAAAAAAAAGAGGAAAGAAGCTGAAAAATCACGAAGAGAGAGAGAGAGAACCGAGAAAAACCGACCTCACTGTTCCCTCACCACCGGCGACCCACGACCGGCGGAAGAGTGCGAGGAAGACACCGGCGAGGGGCGACCGACACCTAGGAGACGACTGGACGCCGACACTCGCCGTGGGACGGCCGAAAAAGGGAGATCGGCGAGGGAGAAGCCGCGGGGAGAAAAGGGAGATTCGCCGGCGCCGGCAGTGATCTGGGTCGAGCCAAGCCAGGCGAACCTTCCCCAGGCCGAGGCGCACCCAACGGTGGCCAACCCACCCCGGGAACCGGCAGAAAATGTCGAAAACGGCCAACTAGCCACTGAACCGGATCAAACCGGTTCAATGTGAAAAGGGGCGAACAGGTCCGAACCGGTTCAGGAGGAGAGAGAAAGAAGAGAGAGAAAAAATAAATTTTGGGATTTCATCGGACTTCGGGTAAGTCGATACGAGGTCAAAAGTGATCGATTTAATTTCTGATAAATTTATTTGAATTATATTTAATCAGAAATTGGCCCGGAAATGAAAAATACGAAATTGTGCAGTTCGACGATTAATTCCGAACGGAAGCCCGATCGAACTTCGATTCGCGCACCATTGCACAATATCGGGTAAGTAAAGCTCATTTACGACAATTTATATGATTAACGCGTATTTAAGATTTATTTTACGCATTTTGGATTAAATTTCGGATTTAGTGAATTATATTCGAAATTTTGAATAAACTGTCGTAAATGATATTCGGGCTATCCAAAGAGCTTGGAATAAAGCCCAATGGGTATGGATAGGCCCAATGAGTCGATAGACCCTGATGAAGGGAAATAATACGTGAAAAATGGGCTTAATACGGATTAAGGCCCGATTAAAGTATTTAGGCCCATTTAGAGTAAACGGGCCCAATTAAGTGAAATGAACTGTATTAAATGTGTAATACAGTAGGAAACGTGTAATTAATCCAGTAAATGGTTAAATGCAGCTCCAGAGTCATATCGAGAGTTGATCGAACTGCGAGATTTGGACAGCACAGAGAAAGAGAGGTTACACTACGTGATGCGAGGTAAGGGATCTATGCGAGCTATTAAAGATAACTGTACGTATTTTCATCGTCGTTTATAGTCAATTAAATTTCGTATAGAGTATAGATATGAAATTTTTGGATAGTACCCAAATATGAGAAATTACGAAAATACCCTTAGACTCAGAAATTTTAGAATTGCATAAAGTGCATGCAATCCATGTTTTCTCTGTGAAAAAGAGATTTTTGTGATGCTGAAATGATAGACTGGCTCATGATTTAACTGTATGTATTAACTTGCACGTTTTTCTAAAGTGTGATTTGATTGACGAGTAATTTGATGGGATGTTACCCTCTCACTCTGTTTTGTACCGTTTTGCATATTGAACTCGGTTTTGAGTACCACTGTGGTGGAAAATAGAGCCAGCTGTCTACTTTGTATGTGTGAAATCGTGCTGGAGCTATGATGAGATATGTGGATTTATCCAGATCCGCTCCCACTTGATTTTGGTATTGCATATGTACAGACCGTGCTGGAGCACTGCTCGCACTGGATTCTGTTGTGATTTGTGATTGAGATCATGCTGGAGCCCTCGTGTTGACTGTGTGTCACACTAACTTGCTCGCACTAGATCTGAGACGACAGACTATGGTTAATAATTTATTTGGTTGGGGTGGTGAGCTGTTGACTCAGGCACCTACAACTGTGTGGTAATATTACTCTGATTCACGGAGTACGTCGTACCGTGTAGACAACATGGAGTACACTGTACCGTGCAACTATGGGTTGTGAGGATTGCGTCTTTGGACTCGGGCATGCTTTGTCATTGCTCTGTTTTGTGATAGTCCTTAGATAGGAGCCGATGGATAGACTAATCCCCTCCTCGGACTCAGAGACACCCTGGCACACCTGATCCGTGATAGCTTGTGGGTCTCGAACTTTGGGCAATTGTCCCTTGGATTTGTGTTGAAATCCCTACCTAGTCTCATCTATTTTATTGGTTTCGGTGATGAAACTAATTGTGATTTGATTTCTGTGATGAAACCATTTGAAATGAGAATATGATTTTAAAGTGAGTTTCAATATTGAACACAGAAATATTTTATTCTGAATGAGTTTTGATATTCGATTTTTGGGCAGTAAATTGCTATGTGTTTTACTATAATGGTTTTATGAATGTCATGAGTTTTTCGGCATAAACCATGCATCATGAGCATCGTAAATATTTTGATTATCTACTTGCTTTCATATATTAATACGAGTGTTTTGAAAAGTAAATACATTTGTTTTACGAGATGATAAAACATGCATTATGAGCATCGTAGATAGTGTGGTTATCTAACTGCTTTCATATATTTCTTACTGAGCGCGTTATGCTCATCCATTATTTTTCCCACCTCTACAGAGCATTTCAGTAGAGTGTATAAGCTGCGTCCGTCCTGCGATCTTTGATACACAGCTATCCAGCAGTATCAAGGTATGCACACATGTACTTTTTGTATCTGAATAATAGTGTACAGTGATGTAGTCACGTTATATGGGGGATGTATATGTTAGGCAATGTAAACGAATTTTAAATTCTAAAATAATAATATTATGAGCTTCCGCGAATATTAGTGTCTGGGGCTAAAGCATTGCCTGTTATGCATATATATATATATAATATATGAAACTGAGTGAGTGATATTGACTCACAGCCCAACAATTGAAATGTGGTAAGTTCGCGAAAAATTGGTAGTGATTTTAGAAAAATTGGGTCGCGACAGATAGTGAAGTAGATTTAAAAAAAAAATTGGTACCACAAAAGATAACCAAAAGAAGCAGATACCGTTCAATACTGCTGTAATAGAGAAGCCCTTACCTCATAAATTTAAGATGTTGCAGATAGTAATATATTCGAGAAAGGCAAATCCTTGTGATTATATGTAGTATTATGAAGCGTTAATGCTCATCCACGAATGGAATGATGAGATAATGTGCAAAGTTTTTTCGCTTACGTTGATGGACCATATGATGAAATGGTTTAAGAGTTTGGCCTGAAGGGTCCATTTCTTCATTTGACCAATTAAGGAGTGAGTTTTTGAAGGCATTTGTTATAAATAGTTAGAGAAAGAAAGAGGCCACGTATTTTCTCACATTACAGTAAACAGAAAAGGAATCATTGAAGAGTTATGTAAGCTGATTTCTAGACGGAATTCAAGAACTACAAGTTGGTGTTGTCATGGGTGCAATGTTACAAATTCGAAAAGCTACAAGAAATCACTATCTCTATATCAACTAACTATAATTTCAGATAGTTTGATTACTTTATTTCTAAATTAGTATAATGCACTTTCAAATTTTTGAATAAAATAAAATATTGATATATTGATATATATACATATATATTTATTAAATATTTAAATAATTAAAGTCAAAGTTAATAAATTCTCATTAAATAATTTTATGAAAGAAATATTTATAAGACAAGAAGATGTTATTTTGAGTATTCACTGTTAAAAATATTTTACTTAAATTTAATTTTAATTTGAATAAAATTAATTTTAGATTATAAAATAGATGGGACATATGTTTGAAAAAAAAATTACACTGCAAATTATACTGTAAATACATTTTTACCTTAGTGGATTTTTTTTGTGAATTTGTGAATACATTAAAAGCAAATCACGTTCAACTCCGATGTTAGAAAATAGAGAGAGCACAGCTGCAGAGAATGCTGCCGAGTCACAGGCACTGATGACCACACGACGGAGCTGACTTGTAATCCTCATCCACCGTTAAACTGTCGGCTCAAATTTCAATAAGACCAAACCAAAAAAT
The DNA here is from genome assembly GCA_033439115.1 of Firmiana major. Lineage (NCBI taxonomy): Eukaryota > Viridiplantae > Streptophyta > Magnoliopsida > Malvales > Malvaceae > Firmiana > Firmiana major. Next base: position 41,233,596 of record CM065909.1, read on the forward strand.
TAGTATTATTTTTTAATTGTAAAGAAGAATGGAGAAAAAACCACGCCGACCCCCACACGAATCCCGAGGACCACTTGGGATTCTAGTGTGTACTGAGATTGGGCGCACCTCCGTCCAAAACAAATGGCGTAAGCAGTGACAAAATCACTCCCAATGTGGGCTGTCGACACGCACGCACTTCACTTCCAGGACCTCCACGTGTCCCTCCCACGCTCTCATCACCCAATTCACTTCCCTTTCTCTAAAAAAAAGCCCACAAAAATCTTATCACCCACGTGGACTCTAGAACAACCACCATCTCACCCTGCCACGTGTCCCCTTCCTTCTTCTATAAATTCCTCGCTTTCCTCTGCGTTCTAAGTTTCAAGAGCCGTCGCCACATAGAAGAGCGAAGAACAAAAAGAGGAGCGGTGAGAAGAAAACGTCAAAAATGACAGCAACAGAGTTACAATTACCACCTGGCTTTCGGTTCCATCCAACGGATGAGGAGCTTGTGATGCACTATCTTTGCCGTAAATGTGCGTCGCAGCCGATCGCCGTCCCTATTATCGCCGATATCGACCTTTACAAATTCGATCCTTGGGACCTTCCTGGTAATCTTTTTTCCGTTCTTGTTTAATCTTCCTTTCATTTTAATTGTTTATTCATTTGTTTTATGTATGTACTTTGAATTTACAGACTTGGCCTTGTACGGAGAGAAAGAGTGGTATTTCTTTTCTCCCAGGGACAGGAAATACCCCAACGGTTCAAGGCCGAACCGGGCAGCTGGATCTGGGTACTGGAAGGCAACCGGAGCTGATAAGCCGATTGGCCAGCCAAAACCAGTCGGAATTAAGAAGGCTTTGGTGTTTTACGCCGGGAAAGCTCCTAAAGGGGAGAAAACTAATTGGATTATGCACGAGTATCGGCTGGCTGACGTGGACAGGTCGGCTCGCAAGAAAAACAGCTTAAGGGTACAAACACTTTTCCTCGGTTAGAATATTAGGTTAAACAGAAGATTTACTTGCACGCTAGGAATTTGGACTGGGACATGGAGGTGGAAATGACCGTTTTGACCTTTTCACACTCGGAAAATTGCCAGCTGGATCTTTACACCTGTCTTTCAATATTTTCATTCATAATTGGCGGCCGTGAATAGTGTGACTAAGCTAAGGGCTGTTTTATCTGCCTCCATGACCTACCTTACGATCAAAAAAGATATTTACAATCATGTGGTGGAGGAGATGCATCGTGATTTCGAATGAGAACATTGGGTCCCGCTCACCCACATGATGAAAACATTGGTACTAGACAGTGTGGTCCATTAAATAGTTGCGCACCTCACATATGCATTCGGTGACTCCCTCATCTCACGAGTCTCGACTCACGACATTCAAAACAGATTTTTAGTTTTACCACAGGATTGTGACAGAACCCTCTTGTCACTCTTAGACCAAACAACTATTAGGAAAAAGATTTCATGTTATATCGATAAATGATGACAAGATCATTAAATTCATCGAATTATTAGTTTATTAATACAAATCGTACCTTTTTTGCAGTTGGATGATTGGGTGCTGTGCCGGATTTACAATAAAAAAGGTACCATAGAGAAACAACCACCGCAAGGAATCGTCGCGAAAAAAGCCAGCGTGTTGGAGATTGAGGACAAGAAGCCGGATATTGGGACACTTGGCATGGACACGTTTGGGTTGCCTCCGGCTCCGCCGGGGGCGGTTAACGATTACGTGTATTTCGACACGTCGGAGTCGGTCCCGAGGCTTCACACGGACTCGAGCTGTTCGGAGCACGTGGTGTCTCCCGAGTTCACGAGCGAGGTTGAAAGCGAGCCCAAATTGAAGGACTGGGGAAATTCAAACAACAACGCCCTAGATTTCCCTTGTAATTTCATTGATGCCACTGTGGATACCGGATTTGCATCCCAGTTCCCGAGTAATAATCAGCTGTCGCCACTCCAGGATATATTCATGTACCTCCAGAAGCCATTTTAGATAAATAAAAATGTGGGCGTCGAAATTGAAAGTTGTAACTGCGTTTTGGCGCATCCCTGGGTAACACGAGACTGAAAGTCCATGAGTGTACCAGTGCGCAAGCGCGTAGGTAATAACAAATTTAAAAAAAAAAAATTGAAATTGGTAGATAGAAGGGGACTGCTGCGGTTAGAGATAGACCGTCGGATTTTTGTGCTGGGGATGATGGATGGTGATCGGCGGTGAAAGTTGTACTTTATGCATCGTAGGAAAGTAGAGTTAGCATAGGCATGTGTACAGATAATCTGTAATCACGTGTGTTAGGGTGTACTATGTACATGATAAAAGAACCGTTTTTTGGAAAGATCCTTTTACTTTAGGGCTTTCCACAAAATTCTTGTATTTTATATCAGAAAAGAAAATTCTCTATTTTTCTGTCAGAGTCGATTGGCATCCTACTCATCAGTACAATTTTTTTCTATTTTTTAAATTTTTTTGACTTTTAAATTTTTTTATTTATTATATATTTTACTTTTGATATTAATTCATTGTCGTATTTTCAATTTTGACAATTGAAAATTTTGAATAAATTATACTCTTAAAATTAATTTTGTAAAGAGAATTCGAACTTTTTTTTGAAAAAAAAAAAAATAACAAATACCAAGATCACAAAAATATTTATTCATTCCTTTTTTTACTATTTTAAGAAATGAAATAAAGAAATGATCAAACTATTTTTTTTTTTTTGGATATTTTGACCCCATGTATTTAATATTAGAGTATATAAGAGTGGAAGGGTTGATCGAGTAGAAAAGGTGAAAATGGAGTTGTTATGCTTAAGCTCAACTTTGAAGAAATCCAAATAGATTTTCTTCCCACTTCAACTGTACAAATTAATTAATTAGTTTCATAATATAAAATTAATGAATTAAATTCTAATTAATAGGCATTATTATATTGAAAAGTGCAATCATCCATCCATGTATTGAAAACCTAATCATTTTGTATGTTAGTTTCAAAATTTAATTATTAAAGTCATCTTTTAATAAAATTAACTTCTTCGTATGTATGTTTTTAAGATTGTTTGAAGAGAATTTAATTTTGAAGTGCATAGAAATTAATTAAAAGATTCTTAAATTGTACTTAATTTTAATATAGACGTAATGAAATAAAATGGATCAATGTATTTTATATAAAATAAATTAAATCGTATAAGCGAATAAATAACACATATTTATTGATTTTATCTCAAATTTTTGCATTCCGCATAATATATAATTATTAAATAAATTTAAAGATTAGAATCTATCAATTGATAAGTAATCAGTTTTTTAAACAAAAATGGCTATACAAATAATATTTTCAATTTGAAAATGATATGCTCTTAAAAGCATTCTTTTTGGGTGCAACTTGCACCAAAATTATTAATGAAATTGTGTAAAGTTTGTGCATTAATCTTGCAATATATCAAGAGTCGTTTTATTTTTCAATTATTCATCTCTATTCTTATAAAACCTCTTATTAAGTTTTGATTTTACAAATCAAGTGATATCAATTCAATCGAAGATAATTTTTAAAAAATATATATAAATAAAATTCAAGTATATTAAATGTTTTTTCACTTAAACAAAAATGACCATCTTTTATTTTAGGTATTTTTCTCTTTCAAAATACAATTTACCTTTTTATTTTTGGTTCAAAACATAATTCTTTTTTTACTCGGGGTCTATTTGTAATAATAAAACATAAAGTTTATATATAGTGCACTTAAAGTATATAATCTCTTTACATTGCCAATGCATATGAGATTGACACATTATTAATGAGAAAACTAAAATAACACTAAGCCCTTATAAACAAATTGGAAAAAAATTATTTGTGTTTATTTTTAAGGGCTAAGTTTTTTTTTTTTTTAAATTTACTCATTAATGATATGTCATTTTCGATGTATTAATAGTATATGAAATCTATACATTATTAGTGCATTACATATATATATATATATATATATATATATATATATATATATAAATGACCATCTTTTATTTTAGGTATTTTTCTCTTTCAAAATACAATTTACCTTTTTATTTTTGGTTCAAAACATAATTCTTTTTTTACTCGGGGTCTATTTGTAATAATAAAACATAAAGTTTATATATAGTGCACTTAAAGTATATAATCTCTTTACATTGCCAATGCATAAGAGATTGACACATTATTAATGAGAAAACTAAAATAACACTAAGCCCTTATAAACAAATTGAAAAAAATTTATTTGTGTTTATTTTTAAGGGCTAAGTTTTTTTAAAAAAAATTTACTCATTAATGATATGTCATTTTCGATGTATTAATAGTATATGAAATCTATACATTATTAGTGCATTACATATATATATATATTTATATAAATGACCATCTTTTATTTTAGGTATTTTTCTCTTTCAAAATACAATTTACCTTTTTATTTTTGGTTCAAAACATAATTCTTTTTTTACTCGGGGTCTATTTGTAATAATAAAACATAAAGTTTATATATAGTGCACTTAAAGTATATAATCTCTTTACATTGCCAATGCATATGAGATTGACACATTATTAATGAGAAAACTAAAATAACACTAAGCCCTTATAAACAAATTGAAAAAAAAATTATTTGTGTTTATTTTTAAGGGCTAAGTTTTTTTTTTTAAAATTTACTCATTAATGATATGCCATTTTCGATGTATTAATAGTATATGAAATCTATACATTATTAGTGCATTACATATATATATATATATATATATATATATAGATATAAATGACCATCTTTTATTTTAGGTATTTTTCTCTTTCAAAATGCAATTTACCTTTTTATTTTTGGTTCAAAACATAATTCTTTTTTTACTCGGGGTCTATTTGTAATAATAAAACATAAAGTTTATATATAGTGCATTTAAAGTATATAATCTCTTTACATTGCCAATGCATAAGAGATTGACACATTATTAATGAGAAAACTAAAATAACACTAAGCCCTTATAAACAAATTGAAAAAAAATTATTTGTGTTTATTTTTAAGGGCTAAGTTTTTTTTAAAAAAATTTACTCATTAATGATATGTCATTTTCGATGTATTAATAGTATATGAAATCTATACATTATTAATGCATTACATATATATATATATATTTATATAAATGACCATCTTTTATTTTAGGTATTTTTCTCTTTCAAAATACAATTTACCTTTTTATTTTTGGTTCAAAACATAATTCTTTTTTTACTCGGGGTCTATTTGTAATAATAAAACATAAAGTTTATATATAGTGCATTTAAAGTATATAATCTCTTTACATTGCCAATGCATATGAGATTGACACATTATTAATGAGAAAACTAAAATAACACTAAGCCCTTATAAACAAATTGAAAAAAAATTATTTGTGTTTATTTTTAAGGGCTAAGTTTTTTTTTAAAAAAATTTACTCATTAATGATATGCCATTTTCGATGTATTAATAGTATATGAAATCTATACATTATTAGTGCATTACATATATATATATATATATATATATATATATATATATATATATATAGATATAAATGACCATCTTTTTTTTTAGGTATTTTTCTCTTTCAAAATGCAATTTACCTTTTTATTTTTGGTTCAAAACATAATTCTTTTTTTACTCGGGGTCTATTTGTAATAATAAAACATAAAGTTTATATATAGTGCATTTAAAGTATATAATCTCTTTACATTGCCAATGCATAAGAGATTGACACATTATTAATGAGAAAACTAAAATAACACTAAGCCCTTATAAACAAATTGAAAAAAATTTATTTGTGTTTATTTTTAAGGGCTAAGTTTTTTTTAAAAAAATTTACTCATTAATGATATGCCATTTTCGATGTATTAATAGTATATGAAATCTATACATTATTAGTGCATTACATATATATATATATATATTTATATAAATGACCATCTTTTATTTTAGGTATTTTTCTCTTTCAAAATACAATTTACCTTTTTATTTTTGGTTCAAAACATAATTTTTTTTTTTACTCGGGGTCTATTTGTAATAATAAAACATAAAGTTTATATATAATGCATTTAAAGGATATAATCTCTTTACATTGCCAATGCATATGAGATTGACACATTATTAATGAGAAAACTAAAATAACACTAAGCCTTTATAAACAAATTGAAAAAAAAATCATTTGTGTTTATTTTAAGGGCTAAGTTTTTTTTAAAAAAAATGTACTCATTAATGATATGTCATTTTCGATGTATTAATAGTATATGAAATCTATACATATTAGTGCATTACATATATATATATATATATATATATATATATATATATATATAAAGCTCTAAAGCAATCTAGTAAAATAGAGTTTCACATTCGCCAATTTGTAATTTTATTGTTAAAGACCCTTGGGCCTAGTTTTGGGCTCTAATTGAAGTAGTGCCCTCCAATCTCCAATGGCCTTTCATTGAAGCCCAACTAGCCTAGGCCCTAAAAAGGAGCCTTTTATCATGATGGACCAACAGATAGGGAGGCCTCATCTTCCTTCATTAGCATTTCTCAGATGAACCCAAACCATTGTTGGGCTCCCTACCCCTAAAATCGAGAGGAGCCTGCCTCGGCTGAGCTGAGACATCTTCCCCTAAATTGTCATCACCCATGTCAGCCTGAGACATCTTCCCCACAAATCAAACATGTCTGGAGACACAACAAAGGCCCTGTAAATTATTTGCAAGAAGGTGCAATCAAACATTCATTCCCCTGTGGCTTACAAACAAGTTGGTCTGTGAAGGTACGAAGACGAAGAGAATAGAAAGGTCATGCATCTTACAAGTTTTCAATCATCTCCGACTTGTCTACACTAAACAAAGTTTTGGTACAATCATTTCTGCTACACTGATCCCTGCCCCTGTATTATATTTTACAAGCTTGGTTTTGCAAAGACGATTCCTTCCATCCCCCACGGCCATGTGATTGATAAACAAAAAAGAAAAGGAGTCTTCATAGCCATAAACAAACACACATATACACGGGCCTGAAATGATATGCTGTCTCAAGGGTAATTCAACTCACAGCCTCCAATTATTGACGAAGTTTAATCCTTCTTCCAATATAAAATAATGGGTAGATCTTAAAATTTGCATGCATGTTGATGTTAAGGCTTATGTTTCCTTTGTTAAATTAAAAATGATAAACTGTACAAGTAAAAATTTTTAAAATTAAATTTAAACGTTAATACCGATTTGATTCATAAATTTTTTTAATTTTTAAATAATTATGAAAATTTATATGATATGTTGTATAATTGTAAGTTTGTACCACAATGGGAGTTGAATCTTGGATTTAGAAAAGTTCCTAGATGAGGGCGAATTGGAGTGTATTTTCCAATGCAAATTTGTTTGTCATACAAGAAAGGGATGTGCATCGTCGTGTTCATGTATGATCCTCATCTTTCTCTTTCACTCGACAGTCAACAGTAAGGAGTAGGCTCCACATTTTAGTTAATTACTCTTCTTATGTACACACGTACCGTTCCTATGGTTAAAGATGCGTTAGGTTGCTGGTTGTTACACTCACATTTCATTCAATTCTAACCGCTCTTTGTGAATATGTTTTTATCACTATTACTTTATTTTTCTCTTTCATTTTTTTAATATTATCAGTATTTTTTTTCTTTTATTTGATTTTAATCTCTCTTTTTTCTATATATAATTTTAAATGCGTGCTTTGACATATCAGTTTAATGATTTTGAATTTTACACTCAAAACATTATTTTACAAGAATTTATGAAAAGTCATATTAATAAGACTGCAATTATTGAAGACGGAATTTTAAATTTTTTCTTTTAATATAACAAAAACTTTTGATCTAGGAAAAATAAGTTGAAGATATTAAAAATCAAATTTTAGAATAATCGCTTCGACAAAAAAAAATTATTTTTCTTGATATTTGATTTACTTAAAAACTATATTGAAAGTATTAACATCTCCTAGTGAAGTTTCAAAAATGAAAATTATTTTTTTTTAAAATTTATTTATAAAAAAGTACAAAGAAAAACGAAATTGAAACTGAAACTGAAACCTAATTTTCTTAAAAAAAATAAAAAATATTAAATCAAATCTTGATCATAATGAGAATTGATTTTCCAATCCATGATAATATTATGAAGTGCTATGCGTTTATGAAAAAAGTAACCAAACAAGCGTAGTATTTAATCAAGTCAGCCGAGTTGAGTCACTTAAACTTTGACTTATCAAGCAGTTGTGAATAGAAATGAAGGTTTGTTAGTGTAAAAAAGGATTTTTAAGAGGTTTAATTTTCATTCATTTTCCAGCAGCCTAGAGAGATGATCAAGCTTTTCCCAGTGTGAGAGAAATGTTGAGATTCTCACAGAAATACTTCAGAAAATAATATGGACGGAGGAAATTTGGAAAAGAAACATCTTTACAGATATGTACTATTTACAAAGCAATTTGTTTATAATAATAATAATAATAATAATAATTTAACAAAAAAAGAAAAAAAAAAGATGGCAGTGAGTCAGTCTCTCAGTCTCAGCGCACATGCTGTTGCTCCTTACAAAATAATACAGATCCAATTAGGAACATTTCTGTCAGAGTGAAACAAAGTTTATTTTACTATCCTTGCCATTAGCATCTTTTAATTTCTCTCAATTTCAATCTACATCCAGATCCAACAGCATCCTGCAACCACTACAATATTACTTTGATCCAAAACATGATCCCTTTTACCTTTAAAAAGTCACATGTTGTGATTGTAACAATTCAACGTGTTCAAATCAAATCGAATTCTAGATTAAATTTGGATTAATTTTTTTTACTTTTTTTAAAAAATTTTTAATCCGTTAAGAAAGTAACGGAAAATCAATCTAGAACTAAAAGACTGTTTCAATTTCATTAATGATGAGAATTCCAAATATTACATATTGATTTATTAAACAGAGATTCTAACTAATGAAAAAAATGATTAGTAAAAAAAAAAAACCCAACAAGTAGAAGAATTATCATAACTTCTGAAAAAAAAAAAAAAAAACCTCAAAAATTTCTTGGGATTTCTTAATAATGTGTATCCTATCAAGAATAAGAAAATGAACCTCAAATTGGGAGACAACTGAAATTAATATATGAGCATGAAATGTTTGACATGCATAATTTAAAGTTTAGACCAAATGGGTGGTTTAGAATAATTTAAAGTTCAGATCCACCAATATCCCATAGTTTAATGTTGGGACAGTGATAAGATATCTGATGATAAAGACTACAATGGTCATGGACACTGTTCAAAAAGAATCAAGATTTTGATTTCAACATGCTCAGTTATGATGTTTTATATGAATATTAATTATTTAAACCAACAATATAAAGGTAGATGACAACAGACATGCAATTGTTTTGTTTTGTTTTGTTTTATTTTTTGTTCTCTGATCTCTAGACTAATAGAAACAAATTACACAGAAATGCTGTTCCTTCTTCTGCAATGGGTTCTATCCAGATTTGCTGTCTTTCCAAAATTATTGTAGATGGACATATCCTCTAATTTTATTTATTTAAAAACCAATTATTTTTTCTATGGATCTCTCAATGAATATAGTGATTGTACTTTTTCGATAAAAATATATAATTGCTTGATAAAAAACTTATAATAACACTATTCTCTCTCTCTGTCTTTTTTTTTTTTTGTATAAAGTAATTAAAAGAATAAGAAAAATTCAAATTTTAAATTTCTTTTTTTTTTCCCTTTATTTTGCCAACTAAACTTCTCTTAACATTCCTTATAACTTAGTTTTGTCCACAATATATTGTTGAGCATTAAGATATAATTTTTGAGTACGTAGAACTTTACAAGAAAGGTGATTGGAGATCATATTTTTCAGGTCTTTTTTGTTAGGGTTTTTAGTTGTCCAAATCAAATTACAATAATGGCCGGCAATTTTAATCAAAAACTTAATCAGCAATGTCAATAGAAATTTAAAACAAAAATTAATATAAACATTTTTCTCAAAGTAATAACTATTTTATTATCTTTTTATTTATCTTATTGACATGTTCCAATATAGAAAAGGAGGGAGTTCAGCGTAAAAGATAAAAATCTGAATAGGGTAAAATTATTGTTTTATTTTTATTTTAAATTTTTTTATTTATTTTATTAAAAATATATATTTGAATAATTATTTTATTTTTTTAATTTCATTAAAATTAGTAATACTGTTCATCAAAATTAATCCTAAATTTTACTATTACTAAATTTTCAATAATCTTACCGTGCGTGGTGGTAAATTTTGAACAAACATTCTACAATTACACTATGTTTATTTAGAAAAATTACTAAGTTTTTGATAGTACAGAAAATGACAGTTATTTTCTCGCTGTTTCTGACTCACTCCCCCAGACAGAATGACAGTTACGAAAGGTAACTAAACCTGCAAATCTCCCATGTCCGAAAAATTTTTACTACTCGAAATAACCAAAAAAAAAAAAAAAGGTGTAGATTGGCATACATTTCTCCCACGTTACGTACACTGAAATTCAAAGAAATAAAATTAAAAAAAAAAAAAAAGAAATGAAAAGACTCAGACTTTCTCTCTCTCCTTTGTCTATTTTTCACTTTCTCTTTCTCTTTCTCTGAACTCTTTCTGATACCTCTGTTTCTGGCTGTTTACATTTGGGTTTCTTTCTCTTACCCTGGATTTTACCTATTTAATTTCTCTCCGGTTTTCCTTTTTTTTTTTTTTTTTAATTTATGACAGTTAAGAAAAGGACACTTGTTTTCCTTTGCCCTAGATTCTGTTATTGTGATCTGATCTCCTTACTGTTTCCCAGTTTTCTTTTTTTCTCTTCACGTTTCCATCGAATAATAACAATATTACTCTGATTTATCTTCTTTATTTCTGCATTTATTTATATTCAAGATCTGATACCTTTTTTTCACTCAATTTTCAATTTTGGAATTTGGGTTTTTGTTTTTGATACTTAGTAAACTAAAAAGGCAAAAGCTTTTACTTTCTTTTGAAGTGTGACTTAGCTTTGCAGCATTGCTACATTTTCTGGGTTTTAGTTATTTTGGACGAAATTGGGTTGAATGGTGAAGAGTTAAAGAGGTGATGCTTCTTCTTGGGCTGAGAACACGGTGGGTTTGGAGTTAGTAGTAAGGAGAGGAAGTTCTTCGGCATTTGCATTTTCAGCAAAGGTGAACTTTTTTCTTCTTTCTTATTTTTGTGTGTCTTAAAGGTATAATTTTGACAGCAATTTAGCTTTATTTTACTTCTTTAAGAAGTTATGGAATTGGATTATATTTGGTTATGTACTTATGTCTCAGCTGTTAAGTTTAATATCTGGAAATTGGGAATTGCTTGAAATTGTCCTTTTTTCTCACTAGAGGAAAATTTTCCCATTTTTCTCCCTACTTAATGGTATTGTAATCATAGGGTTTCAGAGTGGAGTGGTGAAATTGAACATTTCCATACCACAAAAGAATGAGCTCTCTCTCTGAAAGAAGAAATATAGGAGACATAGGCCGGAATGAACATTTGGTGTTCTATATATGAGATCTTTCTGTCTTTCATCCATCGATTCAATGTTTATTTAGTTTGAATATTTGTTTGCCTGATTCTGCAGGAGGCCGAGGAGCAAGCTAAAGTGGCTTTTGTTGGTAATGTCAAAGTCTCCCTCCCCTGAACCGCGAGATTTTGGTACCTCATCATCGTCTAAGTTTAGGTGAGTTAATATGTGTAGCGAGTTTACTAGAATATTAATGAAAACAAAGAAATGAATTTAACAAAGAAAATTGCGGAAATCATCTCTATAGTCTTGATTAACAAAAAGATCAAATAGTTATTCATTTCTTCTGACAAATCTAAGTTTTTTTAAGATTTATTGTTTGTTCTGATTCTGTTAATGCTAATTGTGGACAAATAAATTGACTGTTTATATCCAGGAAATCAAATGGAACCACCGGAGTGGGTGATCCAGATGATACAGTGGCAACAGTTGCTCGTTTTATTGAGCAACTGCATACCAACTCGTCTTCACCAAGTGAGAAAGAACTTATCACAGCCCGTGTGTTGGGTATTGCCAGAGCTAGAAAGGAGGCAAGAACACTTATTGGTTCTCATGGCCAAGCAATGCCATTGTTTATATCCATTCTCAGGAGTGGCACCCCTTTAGCAAAACTCAATGTTGCTGCAACTCTGACTGCATTATGCAAAGATGAGGACTTACGGCTGAAGGTGCTTCTAGGTGGATGCATTCCGCCATTGCTCTCACTTTTGAAGTCTGAATCTACTGAGGCCAGGAAGGCAGCCGCAGAGGCAATATTTGAAGTTTCCTCTGGTGGTCTCTCAGATGATCATGTTGGTATGAAAATATTTGTTACAGAAGGTGTAGTGCCAACTTTATGGGAACAACTCAGTCCAACAAACAAGCAGGACAAAGTGGTAGAAGGCTTTGTTACCGGAGCTTTGAGGAACCTATGCGGTGACAAGGATGGCTATTGGAGAGCAACACTTAAGGCTGGAGGAGTAGATATCATTGTGGGTCTTCTCTCGTCTGATAATGCTGCTGCTCAATCCAATGCTGCTTCCCTCTTGGCTCGATTGATGTTGGCATTCAGTGATAGCATCCCAAAAGTTATAGAGTCTGGTGCTGTCAAAGCCTTGCTTCGGCTTGTAGGTCAGAATAATGATACTTCTGTCCGTTCAAGTGCTGCAGATGCTCTGGAAGCTCTGTCTTCGAAGTCAAGTGCAGCAAAGAAGGCAATTGTAGATGCAAATGGTGTTCCTATTCTCATTGGGGCTGTTGTAGCTCCTTCTAAAGAGTGCATGCAAGGAGAGCATGCTCAGGCTCTGCAGGGCCATGCAACACATGCTTTAGCAAATATTTGTGGAGGGATGTCTGATTTGATACTGTATCTTGGAGAACTATCGCAGTCTGCTCGCTTAGCTGCACCAGTTGCTGACATAATAGGAGCACTTGCTTATGCTCTAATGGTGTTCGAGCAGATTTCTAGTTTTGATGAGGAACCCTTTGATGTAGCTCAGATAGAGGATGTACTAGTTATGTTACTCAAGCCTCGTTATAATAAGCTAGTCCAAGATCGTGTTCTTGAGGCCATGGCAAGCTTGTATGGTAACAAGTACCTCTCAGGATGGCTCAATCATGCTGAAGCGAAAAGGGTGCTTATCGGCCTCATAACAATGGCTGCTGTTGATGTCCAGGAGCATCTAATTCTTTCCTTAACCAGCTTATGCTGTGACAAAGTTGGCGTTTGGGAAGCTATTGGAAACCGAGAAGGTATTCAGTTGCTCATATCATTGTTGGGCTTATCTGGTGAACAGCACCAAGAGTATGCAGTACAGTTGCTGACCATCTTAACTGATCAGGTTGACGAAAGTAAGTGGGCCATTACTGCTGCTGGTGGGATTCCTCCATTGGTGCAGTTACTGGAGATGGGATCTCAGAAGGCAAGAGAGGATGCAGCACATATTTTATGGAATTTATGCTGTCACAGTGAAGACATTCGTGCCTGTGTTGAAAGTGGAGGTGCAATACCTGCATTCTTATGGCTTTTAAGAAGTGGTGGACCAAAAGGGCAAGAAGCATCTGCTAAGGCTCTTACGAAGCTTGTCCGGACTGCTGATTCTGCCACTGTTAATCAGTTATTAGCTTTGCTCCTGGGAGATACTCCAAGCTCAAAGGCCCATATAATCAGAGTTTTGGGCCATGTACTCATAATGGCTCCGCATGAGGACCTTGTGCATAAGGGATCTGCAGCTAACAAAGGGCTGAAATCTCTTGTCCAGGTTCTCAACTCCTCAAATGAAGAAACTCAAGAGTATGCAGCATCTGTCCTAGCCGATCTATTTAGCACAAGACAAGATATATGTGATAGTCTTGCCACTGATGAAATTGTGCATCCTTGCATGAAGCTTTTGACTAGCAAGACTCAAGTTGTTGCAACGCAATCAGCTCGAGCATTGGGTGCTCTATCTCGCCCAACCAAGTCCAAAACTGCTAATAAGATGGCTTACATTGCAGCAGCAGCAGATGTCAAGCCTCTAATTAGATTAGCAAAAACTTCTCTCGTTGGTGCTGCTGAAACTGCTGTTGCTGCCTTGGCCAATCTTCTCTCCGATTCCCATATTGCGGCAGAAGCACTCTCTGAAGATGTTGTTTCGGCTTTGACAAGAGTGCTGGGAGAGGGAACTTCAGAAGGTAAGAAGAATGCATCAAGGGCTCTTCATCAATTGCTGAAGCACTTTCCAGTAGGTGACGTGCTCATAGGAAATTCTCAGTGTCATTTTGCTGTTCTTGCACTTGTTGATTCCCTAAATGCAATGGATATGGATACCACTGATGCTGCAGACGCTTTAGAAGTAGTTGCACTTTTGTCTAGAACAAAAAAGGGAGTGAATTTAACCCATCCACCATGGTCTGCATTTGCTGAGGCTCCTTCAAGTTTAGAGCCTCTTGTGCAATTCCTCGCTGAAGGGCCTCCTCCACTGCAAGATAAGTCCATAGAAATTTTGTCTAGGCTTTGTGGGGAACAACCAGTTGTTCTCAGTGATCTGTTGGTTGCAAGATCAAAATCTATTGGTACACTAGCCAATAGAACGATCAATTCTGCCAGTTTGGAAGTCAGAGTTGGAGGGGCTGCACTTCTTACATGTGCTGCTAAAAAACACAAACAGCAATCATTGGATTTACTTGATCAGTCTGGGTATTTAAAACCTCTAGTAGAAGCTTTGGTGGATAAGGGAAAGAGGAATTCAAGATGCATCTCTTTAGAAATTGAGGTTAGAGCCCCAAGAGATTTTATTGAAAGAACTGCATTCCAGGAAGGTGAGGAATATGATGTTCCTGATCCTGCCACTATACTGGGTGGAACTGTTGCTTTGTGGTTATTGTCAATACTATCTTCCTGTCCTTCAAAAAACAGAATTACCATTATGGATGCTGGTGGACTTGAGGTTCTCTCTGACAAGCTTGCAAGTTATGCTTCCAATCCACAGGTATGGCTCTCTCTCTCTCTCTCTCTCTCTCTCTCTCTCTCTCTCTCTCTCTCTCTCTCTCTCTCTCTCTCGTGTGTGTGTGTGTGTGTGTATATATATATATAAAATACACACACACACACACATATATATATATATATATATATATATATATATATATATTTATGAAAGAAGCAGATCCACCTTTTTGTAGTCAATGCAGAGCAACCTCTTCTTTGCTCTCTTACATTCTTTATTATAGGATGAACACTATTACAACTTCTGGAGCTATTTTCATGATTGATTTCAGAAAGGATATGCAGTATAAACTTCTAGGCTATCTAACATAACTTTGGTTATGGGTCCTTGATAATTTCGACATTATTTTGTAAATAATTAGAGGAAAACTGTGGGACATGTTAATTGTAGGGTGGTTTTCCTTTTCAATTTTCAGGTCACGCTTCTTAATGTTATACTGGCATAAAACTACTCTTAGAGTGAAAAAAGTATCTGCAAGCTTAATTCGCTTGCACCCTTATCTTGTTAGCAGTTCGGGTTCTTTTAGAGGAGCTAATCCAATTGTTGCCTTATATGACCTATATACAAGGATGAGGCATATTTGTGCTAGTGAAATATGCCACGACTGTAGATACATATAACTAAACTGACATAGATATCTTCTGGACACTAATTGCTGAGAATGAGGAAAGGTGAGGAAGAATATAATGTTCACATGATTGTAGAGTCAAAGCTGGAAATATGTGTTTTGAATAGATAAAATATAATATAAATTTTCAAATTCTTGGAATCACTGCATAATTTTGTTTTTGTTGATATGATATTCCATTGTGGATGTTGGTGCATAAGATTCCTTGCTGAAGAATTTGGTAGCCAAGCTGAAAACTGCATTTATTTACAGGCAGAATTCGAGGATACAGAAGGTATATGGATTAGCGCCCTGCTTCTGGCTGTTTTGTTCCAAGATGCAGACGTTATTTTGTCTCCTGCGACCATGCGCATCATACCTTCCCTTGCTCTTCTGCTGAGATCTGAAGAAGTTATTGACAGATATTTTGCTGCTCAGGCAATGGCTAGTCTAGTTTGTAATGGAAGCAAGGGAATAAATCTTGTCATTGCAAATTCAGGTGCTGTGGCTGGGTTGATAACATTGATCGGCTACATGGAATCAGATATGCCCAATTTAGTTACTCTGTCTGAAGAGTTTTCGCTGGTGCAGAATCCTGGTCATGTTGTTCTAGAACATCTTTTTGAAATAGAAGATGTAAGAGTTGGCTCTACTGCTCGGAAATCTATTCCTCTTTTAGTGGATCTCCTGAGACCAATACCAGATAGGCCTGGAGCCCCTCCAATCGCTGTTCAACTCTTAACATGCATTGCTGATGGAAGTGATACAAATAAAATAATCATGGGTGAAGCTGGAGCTCTTGATGCTTTAACGAAGTATCTGTCTTTAAGCCCTCAAGACTCAACAGAGGCTGATATATGTGAATTACTCAGAATATTGTTTGGTAATCAGGATCTTATTCGATATGAAGCATCACTTAGCTCCTTGAACCAACTTATAGCTGTTCTGCGCCTGGGTTCAAAAAATGCTAGACTCAGTGCTGCAAGGGCTCTCCATCAAATTTTTTATGCTGAAAATGTTAGAGATTCTGAATTAGCTAGGCAGGCTGTACAACCACTGGTTGACATGCTTTGTGCTACATCAGAGAGTGAGCAGGAGGCTGCTCTTGTTGCCTTGATCAAATTAACTTCAGGAAATACTTCAAAAGCAGCTATAATGACTGAAGTTGAAGGAAACCCTCTTGAGAGTCTGTACAAAATCTTATCTTCTGCTTCATCCTTGGAATTGAAAAGAAATGCTGCACAACTTTGTTTTATTCTCTTTGGAAATACTAAATTTAGAGCAAATCCTATAGCTTCAGAATGCATACAGCCTCTTGTTTCTCTTATACAGTCTGATACTGGTACGGCTGTGGAGTCTGGAGTCTGTGCTTTGGAGAGATTGTTAGATGATGAGCAGCAGGTGGAGCTTGCTGCAGCATATGAGATTGTGGATCTCCTCATTGGCTTGATTTCTGGGAGAAACCATCAGCTTATCGAGGCCAGCATATGTGCACTCATAAAGTTGGGGAAGGACCGCATGCCACGCAAATTAGAAATGGTCAAAGCTGGAGTTATTGATAATTGTCTCGAGGTACTCCCTCTTGCGTCCGGTTCATTGTGCTCCTCAATTGCAGAGCTGTTCCGCATTTTGACAAATAGTAATGCTATTGCTAGAAGTTCAGATGCTGCAAAAATAGTAGAGCCTCTTTTCATGGTTTTACTTCGTCCAGATTTCAGTTTGTGGGGACAGCACAGTGCCTTGCAAGCACTTGTAAATATCTTGGAGAAGCCAAAAGCCCTAGCAACTCTGAAATTGACTCCCAGTCAAGTCATTGAACCTCTGATTTCATTTCTGGAATCGCCATCTCAAGCTATCCAGCAGCTTGGAACAGAATTATTGACTCATCTTCTTGCACAAGAACATTTTCAGCAAGACATCACAACAAAAAGTGCAGTTGTGCCACTGGTGCAGCTTGCTGGAATTGGAATATTGAATCTGCAGCAAACAGCAGTTAAAGCTTTGGAAAAGATATCTGCAAGTTGGCCAAAAGCAGTTGCTGATGCCGGTGGTATTTTTGAGCTTGCAAAGGTCATCATTCAAGATGATCCTCAGCCTCCACATGTGCTTTGGGAATCAGCTGCTTTGGTTCTCTCTAATGTTATGCGTTTCAATGCTGAGTACTATTTTAAAGTTCCTTTAATAGTTCTGGTCAAAATGTTGCACTCCACACGAGAGAGCACCATTACCGTGGCTCTTAATGCCTTAATTGTCCATGAAAGGAGTGATCCTTCGAGTGTTGAACAGATGACTGAAGCTGGAGCTATAGATGCATTGTTGGATCTACTAAGATCTCACCAGTGTGAAGAAGCTTCTGGAAGACTGCTTGAAGCTTTATTTAACAATGTAAGGGTACGAGAGATGAAGGTTTCTAAGTATGCCATTGCACCCTTAGCACAGTATCTGTTAGACCCACAGACAAGATCAGAGTCTGGCAGGCTCCTTGCAACTTTAGCTCTTGGAGACCTCTCCCAGTATGAAGGACATGCTAGAGCCAGTGATTCTGTTTCTGCATGCCGTGCACTTGTAAGCTTGCTTGAGGATCAGCCGACAGAAGAAATGAAAATGGTTGCAATTTGTGCATTGCAGAACTTTGTCATGCGGAGTAGAACTAATAGGCGAGCTGTTGCTGAAGCAGGTGGCATATTAGTAATTCAGGAACTTTTACTTTCTCCTAATGCAGAAGTTGCTGTGCAGGCGGCACTGCTGATCAAATTCTTATTTTCTAATCACACTCTTCAAGAATATGTATCAAATGAGCTCATCAGATCTTTGACAGGTGATACAACATTGCAACATTTTGTTTTTACAACTTGTTGATTTCAATTAGAACTGCTAGATGCATCACTAAATCTTTTGTTATGTTAATTGAAAAGTTAATGTTAGTAAGAGAAAGAAAAAGGTGGAACATTCTAAATTTTGCTGTAAAACTTAGCTCAATTACACATGATGCAGCTATCCTTTTACAATTCAAGTAATTCTGGTGAACAAGCAATATCTATGTTAAATTTTACATTTCTCTTTGTACAAGTTCCTGTCTATCCATCTCTTTTGGTTATCGACATTGCATTTTTGCTATTTAAGTGTGTAATCACTTCGCTGTGCAGCTTCCCTAGAGAGAGAATTGTGGTCTGCTGCAACTATTAATGAAGAAGTCTTGAGCACATTAAATGTGATATTCGCCAACTTTCCTAAGCTCCATATTTCTGAAGCAGCTACCCTGTGTATTCCCCATCTCATAGGAGCTCTAAAGTCCGGGAGTGAGGGTGCCCAGGAATCTGTATTGGACACTCTGTGCTTGTTAAAACATTCTTGGTCATCCATGCCAATAGAAATTGCAAAATCTCAGTCAATGATTGCAGCTGAAGCAATTCCTATTTTGCAAATGCTGATGAAAACGTGTCCTCCAAGTTTCCATGATAGAGCAGACAGCCTATTGCACTGCTTACCAGGGTGTTTGACTGTTACCATCAAGCGTGGTAACAACCTAAAGCAAGCCATGGGAGCTACAAATGCATTCTGCCGATTGACAATAGGCAATGGTCCTCCCCGGCAAACGAAGGTAACAATTCTATTCAAAGTCATTGGAAAATAAACTATCCTTATCCTACCTATAGATTGGTTTATGGTCGAATGAAATGTAGCTTCTTCTTTATTCTAGGAAATTTTCCCTATCTTAGCCTTTTTCTTTCTAATTTAGTTATGGTGATGCATTTTCCATTAATTTCCATTTTCCAGGGTATAGAAAATAGAGGTTTTGGAATATTGTCATTTCTTATTTTATTTATTTGATTGCTCCTGATATGCCACTGTAAATGGCAATCATGGTATGCATGACTTCATCACCTTGTTGGGATATTCTATTTTTTCTTTGTTTAAAAAATTGAACTCTGCAGGTATAGATTCCGAGAAACTCAGTGTTTAGGATTTCATTGATTCATTAAAATATTTTCTAAAGCATTTATGTCCAGATGAAGAATTTATTAACAAGTCTAGAATTTCTTTCTTTCTGAAAAAGTTTACGATCTGCACCATGATTCCTTATCACACACTTCTTATGTTATAAAAAAATTAAAGGTTTATTATTGGACCATTGCTGATTATGTATTATTTTATTAATATTAATGCCCACACTTTAAAATAAGCGGTTTTGTACTATGAATTATGATTAGGTTGTGAGCCACAGTACTACTCCAGAGTGGAAAGAAGGCTTTACATGGGCTTTTGATGTGCCCCCAAAGGGACAAAAACTCCATATCATTTGCAAAAGCAAAAATACTTTTGGGAAGGTAATTGAGATTTCCAATGTTATGCTGAATTTATAACTTAGTTGTTGCTACCTCAATGCAGTGATACTTGGTCCTTAGAAGAACAGTTTTCATTTTGTGGTGACGAAAGCACTAATAGTTTTTCATATCTCTCTCAGAAATGGATTTACTTTATGATTTCTGATCGAGATGTTGGCCTTTTCAGACAACTCTAGGAAGAGTGACTATTCAAATTGACAAAGTCGTGACCGAGGGAGTATATAGTGGTTTATTCAGCCTGAATCATGATAGCAACAAAGATGGGTCTTCCAGAACGCTTGAAATTGAGATTATCTGGTCCAACAGGATGCCAAACGATGATAGCATATAAAGGGTTACAAGAGCATATCTTTACAAGCGACCGCAATGAAATTGGGTGCAGAAATTTATAGGAGACAGATAATGTTAACATTATCAGGTGCAGGGAGGATTTCGATCAAGTTGCTTGTGTAAGTATTATATCTATCTATCTATTGAAGGTCCAGTTTTGTAGTAAATGCGTAAGATGTAAAGTATAAAATGTTTATTTAGTTGAGGAGATGAAAAAGAGAATCAGAGAGTTCCCTGTGTAGGGAGTGTAAAAGCTGTTTAGAGGTTTTTTGTACAGATCAGTCTATAGAGACTAGCGAGCAAGTGATGTTAAAGGAAAATTGCATTGCAAAAATGTGTTGAAATTGGGCTTTAATGGCACGAAGTGCTGCCTTGTTTAATAGTGTATGTTGTGCTTATATTTGTGTCATCCGGCTGATTAGATACTTGGTTGTTAGAACCAATAAGCCACTCTTCTGGCGTCTTTCATAGACCCCGAATTACGGAAAAAAAGATGTCATCTCTTTGTTTTCAACCATTTTTTTGCCTTTATATTTGCTTCATAACTGTCTAATCCATTATTTGCATCGAATAAGGCAAGGCCCCCATTTCAATGCCAATCATGCTCGATGCGCTTGCTGTTTGTCTGTGGTAGCTTTTCTCATGAGACTGGAAAGCACTTTTAAGAGAGATGTGAAAATCAGTATCCATTTCTTCAAAACTAAAAGTACTACTCCTTTAAATACAGGGAGCTAAGCTTAACTGTTAACAACCATCTTTACGGCCTCAAAATTACATGACTACATAAGCAAACACTTGGCACTTGGCAGGCCAAAATCATACAAAAAGAACATGTTCTGATCCCACAGGAAGAAGCAGCAAGCACAAGCTTAACAAACAGCTACTTTGCCGTGGCAACTAATGCAGATCTAGCTCGAGTGAAAGAAGCAATGATTGATCCAAGCTGCAGTTTATCATTGCACCCAAAACTCAAACGGTACCTGCAAATGGTTACATACCAGTTGATGCCATTAGCTACTATCTGATTCCTTACACAATCCATACCCTACGTGAGTGAACTAGTTACTGAACCACATCTGTTTGCAAATATGAATATGGAAATGACATAAAACTGTCATTTCCTTTATGGTTTCAAAACAAAGCCAACAGCATTCTTTTTTTGAATTATTATTCAATACACTGCCAGTGGAGTCTTTTGATTTCACAAACAGAGTTAAAATGATGATACATACCCTATTTTTTATTTTTTTATTTTTTTTATATTTCAAATAGGATATGTGTCATTATCTTAATTCCCTTTGTAGAATAAAAGAAAATTCATTATCAGTGTATTATATAATAATCCTTCTTTTATTGGGATTACGTATCATCTACTGGTCACTTATTCTTCAATCTATTAGCTAGTTAGCCCTGACCTAATGGTTCTAAAAGGAAAAAAATTCTCAGTTGGCTAAATATACTCTAATCCAGAGCCCAGATCAAGCAATACATAATACGTAGGGTGCAATAGTCTTAAGCTATATATTAAATAAATGGTAAAAATATAGTGCTTACTGTAGTGAAATAGTCTTGGACATGCTTTTCCTCCTATTTCTTTTTCTTTCTTTTAAAAAGTATAACTGGTTTATACTATATATTCATATATTTACATCAATCATTTACCAATTATTCATCTCTGTGTGTGCACATGCACGCGCGTGAGAGAGAGAGAGAGAGAGAGAGAGAGAGAGGGAGGGAGGGAGAGAGAGAGCATATGTAAGTACTTACTCTATGTCAGCTAAGTCATTAATTAGCTGAACTCGAACATCTGAGGGCATTTTAATCTTAAAAACAAACCTGTTAAAAAAGTAAAGCGCATGGTTATCAACCAACAAAAATTCGAAGAATGGCCATTAAATGCTAAACAGATGCTGCACTTACATTGTCACCTCCCTTACAATATCGATCAAGGCCAATCCTTTCCTTGTCTTGATTTCAGATATTCCTGCCGAGAGTTAATCACAGATTAAACAAATGGTTTTCAAAAGAATAAAATGTAAATCTCCAGACTAAAATTGTAGTAATTGTATAACTGAAAAATTGAGATGAATACGTGTGAAACTCTCTGCAAATGATTCATTCAGAAGCCAGTAAGATATTTGCTCAATGTCCTTAGGTAATGGATTTCCAGTACAGAGATACACGGCTTCTTCTGTGATCGTCTGAGAAGCCATGTGTGTTGACTGCATACAGCAAAAAATATATATATATATTAACAACGCCACTGTTGCACATTCATTAATAACACTAACAACTTCAGAAGTAATAAGTTGCTGCCTATAGCTAAAATTTTTTTTTAACACTGCTACTCTTGCAAATCCATGAATAACACTAACAACTCCAGAAGGAATAGGCACCTTACAATCCCAAATCCCCCTCAACAAGGATAATAGAGTACGTCTTATTCATGCTAGCATACAGTTCAATTGTAAGTGTAGGAATAGCCTTGCGCAAAGAGCTGGGTTGAATCCCTGTTTCCCCAATCAAAAATAGAAAAAGCACATATATAGTGTTGACGTCATTTTCCCAAAAAAAAGGAAAGTGTCGACATCACCTCTAAACACAATCACATAACTCACAAATCAAGTATTAACTCAGACAAGGCTACAACACCCCTCCAAAGGACAATAAAAGATCATATAACCATGTAAAATAACTTCTGCAATGAACAAAAGAACAAATCAATACCAACCTGTTGTTTTTCTGACTTACGTTTCTAATAAGCACTATATCATACACACCAATGTATGCAAAAGCGATATTTGAGTAGGGATCTAAATACCTGCAAAATGTTTAAAGCCTTCCTCATGTCACCATTGCTAAGACGCACAAGTGCTGCCAAGCCACTATCAGGTACATCAAGCCTGTTCCAATGAGGCAAATACATTAACAGCATTCTGGTGTAGCATTCAAAGATAAAGTCCAGAGAACAAATATATTCAAAATAAAAAGTCCAAAGAACAAAAAATAAAACCACATGACAAATAATAAGGCTTTAATTTTTACCTTTTTACAATTCTAATACAAGGTTGCGAATCATTTGAGCATGCTAGGCTATACTACCTTTGACCTACACTACATACATAATTATGCAAGCTTGGGCCAAGCCTGAAAAATGAAAGCACCAACGTAACTAGTGGCAAATTCACAAATCTGATGGTTATTCATGTAGGCTGATTTTATTTTAGCCAGTTCAGCTCAATTTGGAACCAAAAAAAAAATCAAAAGCATTAGAACCAGAGCAGTTCGCAACTAAAAAAAAGCAGGGGAAAAAATTTAGAGGCTGAAAAATTAACAGTGTCAGCCTGTATAAGGTTAGTGTTATTTATTTTATTAAATGAGAATTGATGCAAGCACAAACCGGGTTATCTAGTAAGTTCATATATTATAGATTTTTAGCTGATGGTCACCACTATTAAATTCATTCCCAACCCTCTTATCCACATAGAAGAGCACTTAATTAAAAACACTCCAATCCAACCCAAGTTGGGCACAACATAAATGTATGATAAAAGGAAACAAAATACTTGCCCTTCAGCCTCTATAACATGTTTAAGGCGTTCAGCGACATGAATAGGATCAAGAGGTGCAAACCGAAAGCGAGTACATCTGGATTGTAGGGCTGGAATGATCTTGTTGACATGATTGCAGATTAATGCAAACCTAGTGTTCTTTGTGTATTTCTCAATAACTGCATAGAATCATTGAAAATATAGTTATTAAAAAGATAATAATAACTTGTCAACGAGAAAAAGTTGGCCAAGATATACCTCTACGCAAGGCAAATTGTGCATCTTTTGTCATAGCATCCGCCTCATCAAGTAAAATCAACTTCACTGATGACTTTGCCCTGTGAAAACCTCCACATTAATCATCAATAAATCACCTTTGCAAAGCATTTATTCAAGCCTAAAGAAGATAAAGCTCTTATAACATACACACACAGTCATAAACATATAAAGACCATTAAATGCCATCCCAAAACCCAAAACACACAGAATAAACACGCATGCATCCCCCTCTCTTTGGAACACATTTAAATCACTTGTAATCACCCAAAAGAATGTTCAGCAGCAATACAAGATAAGAGCTGGATTGAAACAACAACTACAAGCGATTTATGCAGACCAAATTCAAAACAGAATGATGGTTGTCACACTAATACATTATATTAGCAATAACAAAGTAATTTAGTTTATCAAAACAAAAGGAATTTACCCAAATGAGAAGCTTTGAGTGCTAGCAAAATCTTGAATCTGTTGCCTAACAACATCAATTCCTCTATCATCTGAAGCATTCAATTCCAGAATCATATTATGATACTGTGCTCCGTAAAGTTTTCGTGCCACGGCCAGAATGGTGGATGTTTTGCCTGTTCCGGGAGGACCATACAATAGAAGATGCGGCAATCTATTCTCACTCGTAAGCCTATCAACTTATTTACCAAAAAAAAAAAAAAAGTACCGAGTCATAATTTGTTATAAGATATCGAGGAAAATATCATCCAATTTCCTTAAATTTAGTAATGATCAGGCTGTTTTATTAACCTAAAAAATTACTGATATACAATTAACAATGAAAATGAAAGAGGAATACGAAAATTTTGAAATATCGAATTGATTTTGTTGATTTCCAGTATTTTTTTACCCCTTATATTACAGTGAGGTTAAAAAAAAGAAAAAGAAATTAAGAGGTAATATATTTTAAAAAACCTAGGAGGAGAGGAAGGAATTACTGGTGTCGACGATATCGCGGTGAGCGGCGACGTCTGCAAGGGACTGAGGGCGATACTTCTCGACCCAGGGAGTAGCTTTGGTATCGGTGGCTGTGACGACGCTTTTGCCCTTGCTTAGCTTCTGAGAGTGGTTTTGCTTCTGGTGATTGTCTTCCTCGTCGATGTCCATCAACGAAATTACTTCCGCCATTGTCACTGAGTTTCAATTTTCAGTTCGATTTCCACTGTTCGCTACGGCTGATGAAACAAAAAACTTAGAAGAGGGATTCCTAACTGTGACCTTAGATGAGAGCGTGATGGCGCCAACCCTATATTCGAAGCGCGCTTCTTTTTGTTGTACGGGTCGTCCGGCTTTCTTTTCCATTTATCATTTTCATTATAGTTTAAAAATTATACCATTAAAATTATAATAACGACATATATATATATATATATATATATATTATTGGTATAATTTTTAAATTTTATTGATAATATATTTGATAATTATTATTATTTTAATAAATAAAATTACATTTGTTAATTAAATATTTCTTTTAAAAAATAATTGAATAAATAATCTTGTACATAAAAATTATGATTATATATATAATATATCATTGTAATAAAAATATTGACCATCAAAATCTACTTCTAAAATTAAAAAAAAAAAGTCAATATCAAGCATAATATTAATAAATAGTCATTAATAATATGTATTTTATATATTGAAAGAGAGTACAAATTGATTTTTTCTTGATATGTTATCAATTTTACCCTCAATTCATAGCTAAGTGAGGGATACATGTATCATTAATTTAGCATTGATTTTTTTTTCTTGTATATATAAGCAGAAACCATGCTTAACTTGCATCAATCTTCATATGATCAACACCCCTACAATCTTCCTCAAACAACTGAATCAAACCAATTGGGGGAATAGATAACTTCATCAATTCAGTCATGCTTGCTTGAGCCATATTTGCTATAAAATCTACAAAAACGTTGGCCTCAATATGAACTAAGAAGAAACACCACTCCATTGCTATTAAATTTTGACAATTCTTTAACTCCATAAATAAAGGATCAGTAACTCGCAAATCACCTCGAATTCTGTTATGAACTAACAGAGCATTAAACTTTATTTGAATGGATTTATAGCCTGAATCTCATGCCAACACCAACCCATAATATATGGCAAGAACTTCTTCTTTAATACCATAACAACAACCTAATCTTTTAACAAACACACCTAACCAACTCTCGTTCTTATCTCAGAATAAGCCTTCTACAGCTGCCTAACCTTCAGCCACTTAATTTAGCCCAATAAAGACTGAAGCATAAACATAGATTTTGATGAAAGGCTTTGAAGGTGGAGACCAGCGAACAAGAGTTCAGTTTAACAAACCTGTGTATATTACTGAGTTGCAAAAACTCAGTTATATATCTTAAAATGGCAATGTAACCGTTTATGGGCCAAATAAAGTTTTCTTCATATACCACTTGATTCCTTCAATACCATAAAAAATCGACGTACATAGCTAAAAAGTAATGACCAGAAGATACCACTATCCACCAAAACTATAAAACAACTCAAATTTGCACTAACCCAATTAGTTAAATTGAAAGAATTAAACTGCTCTAAGACTAATCCTTTTAATCATCTAGACCAGATTACTTGCGACGATTGACAATCACGTAGTACATGCAAAGTAAATTCTAGAGTTGCACCGCAAAGTGGACATGCAGAATCTATAACCATCCCTCTCTTTCATACAAGTCTTTTTGGTTAATAGTCTATCCCTTGAAACCAACCACAGAAAACGCCTTGACTCTTCGCGAGATTTTAAGTCTCCATGGGTGCTTCTAATTGAAACTTGAGGAGTATATACCCATTATCATCCGATAGGTTAAGTTAACAAAAAAAATGCCACTTGAATATGTTGCCCAGTAAACTTTATCCACCTTGGAAATCATAAGGGTCACTGAAAATACCTTATTGGTTATAACATTAGGTAACATAGTCAATTTATTGCAATCCCAATCACCATTCTCATTAGATGAAGTAACCGACTTTGTCATCAAAACTAGTCAGAAAGCCATCACCATCCAAAAGAGAAACAACTGGTCTATCACACACCCATCTATCATGCTAAATGATACCTTCTGACCATTACCAATGTTTCACACACAACCTCTTCTAATTATACACCTACTTAACATTATACCATGCCAAGTGGAAAAGGAATTTGTCCTTGGTTTGACATTTTTGCCTTCAAAACTTCTGCCTAAAGTCCAGGGTCCCTAACCTCCAACTTCTAACAGATTTTAACCAACATAGCTCCATTCATCTCTGCAGTTTTCTTATTGCCTAGGCCTTTAAATTCCTTAGGCTGGCAAACATCATCCCATTTTACTAGTGGCACTTTTTTCCTATCAAAAGTAAACCTCCATAGGAAATTCCTATTAAGGTTATCAATACTCTTGGTAATAGACAAATGCAATTTAGCCATTTGCATTGAATATGAAGTAATTATGCTTGTCAATGATTGAATTAAAGGTCATTCTCCCAAATAAAAAGTTGATTGACCTTCCAAGCAGCTAAACGACTACTTACTTTAGTAATCATATGCTGGTAAGTAAACTTATTTACCATTTTGTTATGAATGGGCACTCCAAGATACTTTCCAAACTTAGTACTATGCTTCATTCCTAAAACAGATTTGGTACTATTGAGTAAGCCAGTAGACATGTTATGTGAAGTAAAAAAACTTAGACTTACATGCATTTACCTTTTAGTAAGAGATATGGCAAAAAGAATTTAAACAATCCCTGATTACTCCACACTGATATAAAGTGGCCTTATCAAATAAGAGCAAATCCACACTGATATATAGGCCACCAAACTTCATCCCTAACCGCTTTCTCAGTTATATCTAATAATTTTTGCAAAAACATCCTAATCAAATAAGATGATAATGGATCACGTTGTCGAAGGCCTCTAGTAGGTTTAAAATAGGAAGATAATTCCTCATTCCATAAGACGTTCATCTCGATCGAAAAAGACGCAAAAGATGATAAGATCGAACAACAACTCAGGTAGTCTAAAATCCATTAAGACTCATCTGAGGAAGTCATAGCTCACTCAATCATTAGCTTTCTCTAGATCAATCTTCAACATCATGTCACCCTCCCTACTGTTCTTCTTTTTAAAAGAATGTATTGTTTCATGAACTACAATAATATTATTAACACTACTTCTTCTAAGTATAAAGCTACTCTGTATAGGAGCGATAATAGAAGATAATAAAGGACTAATTGATATGCCCTGAAGGTATAGTCCGTAAGTGCACAGGTCGTACAAGTAATAATGGGATTTGAGTCCCAGAATTATCATCCCACAGAGAATTTGACTAGCCTAATTAAGTACCAGTTAATCTTACCTTAAGTATATTCTAGCAAATTATGAAATTAAAGTAGGTGATCAACTAAGACTAAAAATTAAAAGTACTGAAAATAATAACACTAAAAACTAAGCAACAATAAAACTGAGCTAAAAATTACTTACAATACTCCACTTAAGCAACTACCTACAAAAGAAAATTAAAACAATTAGTTACGTAATCAAAATGAAATGCTAAAATAAAGAACAAAATTAATTAAGCTAAAATTAAACAAACCTAAGGTAAAATGTGAATGTAATTAAATTAACTAAGAAAATGCAATTTAAACTAACTTAAAGTCTAATAAGATAAAAATCTACTTACCTAAAGAAATTCTTAAACTTAACTCTAACTAAATGCTAATAAAACAAAATTTAACTAATGCATGCAAATAAATTTAATCTAAATATAACTCATAAAATACTAAACTAAAAATTAAATCCTAACATGTATAAACTAAAATTAACTATTAACTAAGACTTAAAACTAAAAATTAAATTAACAACTTAAAATATTAAATTTACCTATCAATTACCACTATCCTAACTAATATTAATAAAAACAACCAAAAATGCAATAGACATCAAATTGCAAAGAAGCAATAGCCAAACGTGGCCTTAGACAACATTAAAACAAAGTAATCCCGATAAGTTGGTACTATTCATTGTCTTTCCAACTTTTGCATTTCCAGCATGCTTGGTTATGTCCTCTGTTCAGGTCCTTCATACATGCTCTTGGTCTGCTTGCTGAAGCGCACGTCCAAGCCTGTTGTCTGCTGCATTCGGTCTGTCCACACCTCTCGGCTTTGCCCAGTTCACTGCACGTACTCCTCGCTGCTCCAAGAGATAAGTTCACGTACTGCTAGCTTGTCTCGCAATATAAGTTCAGTCTCTGCTCTTGCTGCCAGGTCCTGCTTCTGCTGTTGCTAATCCAGCTCCCGATTTTGTCCTATTTTGCTACCAGTGTTGCTGATCTGTTTCTTTTTAGTGCTGTCTTCAGATGCACCCTGCACATTCTCGGTACCGTGAGTGTTACATGTCACAGCATTTGGCATCAACATTTCTGCAATTCTCAGCAATGCAAATCTGGAAATAGATAAAACATAAGCATTAAATTGTAATATCAAGGCTGTGAATAAACTATGGCAAACTTAATATGACTGAAATGAAAAGCTATAATAGGAAAAGGAAAGTAACAGTAAATCACACATAAAACAGAGGAGAACAGAGAAAAAACAAGTAACCATTCACTGCAACATCCACGGTTTAAGAGACACCAAACTGAACATGAAGCAAAGCAAACTTGCTGGTAAAACAACTTTAAAGAGAGGCTACTTAATAAGTGAAGAAACTAAAAAATTTAACCCATAGAACAACCGATCCAAACTGAAGAAAAAAAAAACGTTAACAGTAAGAGATGATGAAAAAAGCATGAACTTTTTATCAATTGAGGAATTTTTTCATTCACAACAGCGGATCACACTAGAACATAAAATAAAAATAAATTAAAAGAAGATTACTCGGTGTTGAACATAATATCTTCAAATAAGAAAAGGAGAATAGAGATGCCGAAAACTAAGCTATACGTGAATCGAGACATTTCCAATAGCCACGGTTTCCTTTATTTCTCAATCAAATCAATATTATTCCACCATTTGAATATTATCAGTCAATACATAGATTAATCCCAACATATTTGTGAGACCCCATATATGTATAAGTACAACTTTGTATATATGTAAATAGTGATATGTTTGTAATGTGAAGTATAAATGATGTAAGTCCATAAGTTAATGTACACACTTGCAATAAGAGTTGTGATTGTGCATACAAGTTACATTATGTATGAAGGTGAAGAAATGGACTTAAATATGTGAAGAATGTGAGTAAAATGGAATATGAGTAGTGTGGTAAATGGAATGAAGAGTTGCATGAGTATGCACTCCCATTTGGTTAATATTAAGTATCTTTGGTTATACAAAGATTCCACACAAGTTTCAATAGGTATAAGGTATGAATGGATGCCATTTTCAAGTCTCAAGGATGATTGGATGAGACAATGACCATGGCACCAAATTAAGGATGTTTTGGTATAAGTTTCTACAGAAAACTGCAGTAAAATCTGGAAATTATGCAGATCAGATCAATCTCATAGGATAAGAGATCGATCTGGAAGAGCCAGAATGCTCTTATTTGGGCAATGGAATAGAGCAGATCGATCTCCAATGGAGCCAGATCGATCTCCTAAGCATTCTGTAATGAAAAGATCGATCCTCAAGCACCCAAATCGATCTCCTTAGCTCTCTGTTTGGAAGCAGATCGATCTCAAGCTTCGACAGATCGATCTCATGCTTAAAATGTCATGAAAAAGAGGGATTTAAGGGGACCAGATCGATCTCCTCTTGGTGCAGATCGATCTCCTCAAGTGATTTCTATAAAAGGAGTACTGAAAATCAAAAAATTTCGGGAAAAACACTAACCTTCCATTTTCAACCCAAAAACCTAACTTTCTCTCTCTAAAATCAGCCATTTCCAGTAAAATTTGAGGGCAAGCCATTAGACACTAAGTTGTTCATCTTGAGGAAGAGAACAACATAGTTGAAACTCAAAATCCCATTGTTAGTATTGAAGGAGCTAATGGCATTGTCATTTGGAGCAAGAAGAGAAATCAGATTTGGTAAGATTCTAACACTCCAACTATGGTACATTATCTATTTAATTGATTTTAGAGTTGTTTGGCATGAGTATGGATGGTTAGAAACTATCTAAAATGCATTGGAATGATTATGACCTAGAAATGGTCTAGTGTGAGAAAGTTGAATGTATGGAGAATAATGAGAAATGAGATGTCTAGAGGTGACAATAGTGTTATGGGTATGATTTTAAGATGTTGTTGGTGAATAAATTGTAAGATTTACCTAAAAGGGGTAAAATGTGGATTAAGGCATTGGTAAAATGCATAAGTGAATTATATTGAATAGTGAGGTCAAATATAGGTTAAAAACATTAACTCAATTGATTTGGATGAATGAATCGCAGCTTCCGAGGATACGCCAAAGCGAGTTGAGCCAAGAGCGTGAGAAGCTAAGAGGAGAAGAGTCACACCAAGTAAATAGAGGTAATGGAATTGTGTGGACTCTTAGAGATATATGTTTGCAATTTGGGCACTTAAATGCTTTGCTAGAATTCATGAGATATTAGGAAATGATGTTGGTTGATTGAAGGGTAAAAGTTGGGAGTTCGATAAATTTGCATGAAAACAAAGGCATAATGTTTTGAAAATCATGTTTTATTGCTTTTTAGCAAGTGATTGGTAGGTTGGCTAGCATTTGAAATGAATTGCAAAAGAAATGAGTTGTTTTGGTTTGTTAACCACACTTTGCAAAGAAATGAGCCACCTACATTGTTTTCGTGAGAATGAAAGCGTGCTAGAGTACGACTCGCACGAGATTTGACGTGTTTTATACACATGAGTGCTAGAGGCACTAGTTTTCACATGGATTTCATATTTGTTTTGACATTGTGCTTGGAGTTTGTCACGCACTAGATGCGCACCTTGCTTGTTGCCGTGCTTAGAGCTTCGAGTAGACTGGGTATCATATCGATTAAATAGGCTCGCACGTGCATTGTTTTGACATGATTTATTAGCCGTGTTAGGAGCTTCGAGTAGACAAGAGGTCGTTCCGATTAAATAGACTCACACGTGCATTTTGAGATGTGGCTTGATATTGGGTCCATAGAGTACATTGTACTGCGCATGTAGCATAGAGTACGTTGTACCGTGTTGAGATGCGATGTGCCGTCTTCGGACGAGATCTGCTATGGACCAGCGGGTAGGATTTGACCCACTTCCCGTGTGGAAGCAGATAGTGGTGGTATCCCGCACACCTGATCCGTGTAGCCGGTATCACAGGTTATGGCCATAGACCTTGAGGTTATTACCTATTATTGAATTGCTTATCTCACATGTCTATTGTTTTGAGAATAAATCCATATTTGAAATGATTTGTGGGTCAAGACAGTCCGAGGGATGGGCTGAGACCTGACAAGTGTTGAATTGTTTTGAGATATTGATTGTTAATGGTTTTTAAAGTGCACGGATGCATGATGTTTAATGCCATGCTTATTTGAGAAAACGCATGATGGTTAATGTCATGCTTTATTATGAATTATGCATGATGATTTATACCATGTTTTGAGTTGAAATGTGCACTGAATTTTAATAGCATGAATGCTTTACATACCATTAACACCATCATACACTCATGTTTTTTAGATAAATGATGAATTAAATGCTTTTGAGCATGGCATCACGATCACGTAGATAGTGTAGTATCTACCTATTCGCATGATTGCCTTACTGAGCGTGTGGTTTGCTCACCCCCTTATTTTCCCCCTCTCTACAGAGTGTTGAGTATAGATTGAGCGTGACTGGAGGCGTTTCCCTTTTGGTAATCCGTTGCATCCCATCGCATAAGGTATACACACTGTTAAAATTTTGTATCTAAACTTACTATAGCACAGTAGCATTTTGTATGTAACTATTGGGGATGTAAAACAATGTAAATACATGTAACAACTCTGATATATACATTTATACAAGTGTTTACTTATGAATAATATGCAAATTGAATTGGTATGGTGGAGGGAGTTAGACGTCGACACACAGCCCAACTATTGAGGAAAGTTGTTGTTCACGATTGAGGTAAGGACGAATGATAAACGATGCACGAAAATGAAAAAAATTTGTACGTATTTTGGTAAGTTTAGGGTCGTGACAGAAGTTGGTATCAGAGCTCGAGTTGGTCTGATGTGTGTCGTGTCTAAAATACTTAAGTTAAAAAATTACATCCCCATGTTACTGTACTTGTTTAGACACAATTGTGTGTGTGTCGATGGGTTGACTAAGTAATTGGTTATGAATGTAGGGAATTGAGTAAATATGCCTAATACCAGTCACGGTAGAGGGATGAGAGCGCAGGCTCGAGGCCGTAGAGGTAGGCTTGGGGGTCGTGTTGAACCGGAAACACACGAGGCTCAGGATGATGTTGAGGTGGACGCTGATGTTGAGCACGCTCCACAGGGTCCAAAGGAGAGGCCCGAGAGTACTGAGGCTCGCTTCGCGAGGATTGAGCGGAGCATTGAGATGATTATGGAGTTGGTCACCCAATCTTTATCTGGAGTTGGCGGTAGACAGAGTCCCGCTACACAGGGTGATACCGAGCAGGCGGCAGCTCCTGAGGCACAGGCAAGGGAAGCCTAGAGTTCTCAGACGATAGATACCCCACCCACACAGGATGTGCCTACGCCGGTTGTTCCACCAGGCAGTAGAGGTTGGGGATATGGATGTGATTTGGATAGACTGCGGCAGTTCCAGAAGTTTGAACCGTCATCTTTCAGTGGAGTAAAGGACCCAGTAGCGGCTGAGGATTGGATCAATGAGATCGAGAAATTATATGGGTTCTTTGAGTGCACTACTACCGAGATGGTAGCGTTCGTCGCTTTTATGCTGAAGAGGTCAGTAGAACATTGGTGGAAGTCCACCAGGCCTATTTTGAGAGCCCGACATACTGAGATCAACTGTGATATATTTTTGGAGGCCTTCCGGAGACAGTACATTCCAGATATCATACAGCGAAAGATGAAAATAGCATTTTTAGGACTGACCCAAGGGAGCAGGACTGTGGATGAGTATGAGACCGCTTTTATCTCTCTGGGCAGATATGATCCCAACACGATGAGTAATGAGGTCGGGAAGATCTAGAAATTTGTGGATGGATTGAGATCGACCATCGGGTCCAAATTGGTTCCTCTGGATACCGACCTATGAGGAGGCAGTGCGCAGGGCATAATTATGTGAACAAAATGTTGATAGAATCACCTAAGAGTTTGGAAAGGTTGGTAAGATGAGGGATAGAGAGAAAAAGAGACCAATGATGGATAGAGGCTTCAGTTATAAAGGAAGCAAGAGATTCTCTGGAAAGAGGCCGAGGATTGATGAGATTCGGAAGAGGATAATTAATACTCCCATGTATCCGGTCATCGCTCCAGCTAAGGGAATTGTGATTGGAGGGCCACGGCCTACTACGAAACAATGTGGCAAGTGTGGTAGGTACCATGGTACTCAACCATGTTATGGACCTCAGGTAGTATGCTTCAGATGTGGGAAGCCAGGGCACATAATCAAAGATTGCCCAGAGATGACGGAGAGAGCCCCATAGAAGGGTAAGGAGCCAGAGAGAGCTCCAGTTGGTACAGTTGCTCCGAGGAGGAGGGCTACAGCCGAGGAAAAGGGGAAGCAAGCAGTGGGTGTGAGCAGAGGACGAGTGCACGCACTGGATCAGGATACTGCGGATCAGTCATCGGATGTGGTAAAAGGTATCATCCAAATCTTTGATTTAGAAGCTTATGTACTGTTTGATCCTGGTGCCACACATTCTTTTGTATCACCATCCTTTGCATGTAAATTGTTGAAGCATGTAAAACTCACACTGCTTGATAAGATGTTGTTGATATCTACCCCTATGAATGATAGTCAGTTGACTGAGCATGTATATAGGGATTGTAAAACGAGGATAGGAGGTAAAGAGATGGTAGCTGATTTAATTTTATTAAATATGAGTGATTTTGATGTGATCCTAGGGATGGATTGGTTGGCCGCCAATCATGTTATTATGGATTGTCATGCAAAAACTTTGATGTTTCCAAATATAGACAATCTTGTAGTAAATTTTGTGAAATGAAATTAAGGAACATGATTATTATAAGTATGATGAGTACAATCTTGATACATGATGTATGAAAGATAAATCTGTTTATCAATCTTGTGTGTGAATATGATGATTTATGATTACTAATGGTGGAAAGAATAATGTGAAGGGTTCATCGCTTATGTGATTGAGACGGATAAGGCACGTCCGAAATTGGGAGACATACTAGTGGTTAAGGAGTTTCCAGATGTATTTTCGGATGAGTTACCAGGGTTACCTCCAGATAGAGAGATGGAATTTGGTATAGACTTGGCACCTGGTACAGAGCCGATATCCAAGCCACCGTACAGAATGGCTCAAGTTGAGTTGGAAGAACTAAGGAAACAGTTGTAAGAGTTGCTAGAGAAGGGGTTCATCAGACCGAGCGTCTCACCTTGGGAATGTAAGGAATGATGGAAACCTCTGACTGTATATGGATTACCGATTGTTGAATAAGGCCACCATCAAGAATAAGTATCCCCTTCCACGCATCGATAACTTGTTGGATCAGCTTAAGGGAGCGCAGGTCTTTTCCAAGATAGATATGAGATTAGGGTACCGTCAGTTGAAGATACGAGGTGGAGATGTACCCAAGACAGCTTTTCGCACCCGGTATGGACATTATGAGTTTATGGTTATGCTATTCGGGTTGACAATGCTCCCACAGCTTTTATGTCGTTGATGAATGAGGTATTCCACCAGTATTTGGATCGATTTGTGATTGTGTTTATTGATGATATACTGGTGTACTTAAGGTTGAGTGAGGAGCATGCAAGACATTTAAGGATAGTGCTATAGACCCTCCGAGAGAAGAAGTTGTACGCTAAACTCAGTAAGTGCGACTTTTGGTTGGAACAGATCTCTTTCCTAGGTCATATAGTATCAAAAGATGGAGTGTCAGTGGATCCATCTAAGATTGAGACTGTAGTTCAGTGGAAGAGACCCCAGACAGTGACAGAGATCAGAAGTTTTCTGTGTTTAGCTGGGTATTATCGAAGGTTTGTAGAGGGATTTTCGAGGTTAGCTGCTCCTTTGACATGTCTCACGAGGAAGAATGTGGAGTATGTGTGGGACGATAAGTGTGAGGAAAGCTTTGAGGAGTTGAAAAAGAGATTAACCACAGCTCCGATCATCACCATTCCTACTAGCTCAAGAGGTTTCTCGGTGTATACAGATGCTTCACACCAAAGACTGGGCTGTGTAGTGATGCAGGATGGGAAGGTAGTAGCCTATGGATCAAGGCAGTTAAAGGATCATGAGAGGAACTACCCGACCCATGACTTAGAGTTGGCGGCCGTAGTGTTTGCATTGAAAATATGGCACCACTACCTCTATGGTGAGAGATTTCAGATTTATACAGATTACAAGAGCCTTAAGTACCTGCTCTCACAGAAAGAGTTGAACATGAGACAAAGGAGATGACTCGAGCTATTAAAGGATTATGATTGTGAGATCTTATACCATCCGGGTAAAGCAAATGTGGTTGCTGATGCATTGAGTAGAAAGCATCTTGGAATGGTATCATTCATGATGGTCAGGGAACATGAGCTGTTGGAACAGTTCACAAACCTCAGTTTGGATATGAACCCGCCTGACACTGATAGAGGATTTATGATAGCTAGCCTACAGTTGGAACCAAATCTGGTCGATCGAATCCGACAGGCTCAGCGAGTTGATCAGCAGTGCAGTGATATTATCGGGCAAATACAGAGGGGTACAGACACGGACTATGGATTGAGTCCGGATGGATTGTTGAGGTTCAGAGGTAGGATATGTGTTCCTGATGATGTAGAGATCAGAAGGATGATCTTGACAAAGGCTCACTCATCGAAGTATACGATACATCCAAGGGGTACTAAGATGCATCAAAACCTTCGAAAGGTTTATTAGTGGTCTGGAATGAAAAAGCACATTGCTGAATATGTTGCTAAGTGTCTCGTTTGTCAGCAGGTGAAGGTAGAGCATCAGAAGCCTACAGGGTTATTGCAGCCTCTATCGATACCGACTTGGAAGTGGGAGCATGTCACCATGGATTTTGTGATGGGATTGCCGAGGACCCGGAGAGGTCATGATGCCATATGGGTGATTGTGGATCGGTTGACGAAATCAGCCTATTTTCTAGTTATGAGAGCTACTGATACTCTGAGCCAGTTAGCGAACCTATATGTGCGCGAGATAGTGAAGCTACATGGAATTCCAGTGAGCGTTGTTTCTGATAGGGATGTCCGCTTCACTTCCCACTTTTGGGAATGTTTTCAAAAAGCGATGGGGACCCAGTTAAGTTTTAGCACTGTATTTCATCCTCAGACAGATGGTCAGTCAGAGAGGACTATACAGACCCTGGAGGATATGCTGAGAGTGTGTGCATTGGATTTTGGAGGCTCCTGGGATGACCATTTGCCACTTGCAGAGTTCGCGTATAATAACAGTTTTCATGCGAGTATCGGGATGGCACCATATGAGGCATTGTATGGGCGTAGAGGCTGTTCCCCTATTGGATGGGAAGAGGTTGGTGACAGACAGATCTTTACTCCTGACTTGGTTAGACAAGCCTCTGAGGACGTCCAATTGATATGTGAGAGGTTACGGACAGTTCAGAGCAGGCAAAAGAGTTATGCTGACAAGAGACGAAGACCACTAGAGTTTGATGTGGGTGAGTCGGTGTTCTTGAAAGTTTCTCCTTTGAAGGGAATTATGAGATTTGGTAAGAAGGGCAAGTTGAGCCCTAGATACATCGGACCCTTCGAGATTTTGGAGAGAGTGGGAGACAAGGCTTATAAGTTGGCATTACCACCGAAGTTGGCAAGTGTTCATAACGTCTTCTACATATCCATGTTGAGGAAGTATCACCCGAACCCAGCACATGTGATAAGATATGAGCCATTGGAGCTCAATGAGGGTATGACATACATTAAGAAGCCAGTTCGGGTATTGGACAGAAAAGAGAAAGTGTTGAGGACAAAGACAATTCCCTTGGTGAAAGTACTTTGGCAACATCACATGGTGGAAGAAACCACATGAGAATTGGAGAGTTTGATATGGGAGAAGTATCCCGAGTTATTCATAGATTGAATTGATTCTAATTTGGAGGACCAAATTTTCTAAGTGGGGGAGAATGTGAGACCCCATATATGTATAAGCACGACTTGTATATATGTAAATAGTGATATGTTTGTAATGTGAAGTATAAATGATGTAAGTCCATAAGTTACTGTACACACTTGCAATAAGAGTTGTGATTGTACATACAAGTTACATTATGTATGAATGTAAAGAAATTGACTTAAATATGTGAAGAATGTGAGTAAAATGGAATATGAGTAGTATGGTAAATGGAATGAAGAGTTGCATGAGTATGCACTTCCATTTAGTTAATATTAAGTATCTTTGGTTATACAAAGATTCCACACAAGTTTCAATAGGTATAAGGTATGAATGGATGCCATTTTCAAGTCTCAATGATTGGATAAGACAATGACCATGGCACCAAATTAAATGTTTTGGTATAAGTTTCTGCAGAAAACTGCAGTAAAATCTAGAAATTATGCAGGTCAGATCGATCTCATAGGATGAGAGATCGATTTGAAAGAGCCAGAATGCTCTTATTTGGGCAATGGAATAGAGCAGATCGATCTCCAATGGAGCCAGATCGATCTCTTAAGCATTCTGTAATGAAAAGATTGATCCTCAAGCACCCAGATCGATCTCCTTAGCTCTCTGTTTGGGAGCAGATCGATCTCAAGTTTCGACAGATCGATCTCATGCTTAAAATATCGTGAAAAAGAGGGATTTAAGGGGACCAGATCGATCTCCTCTTGGTACAGATCTATCTCCTCAAGTGATTTCTATAAAAGGAGAGCTGAAAATAAAAAAATTTTAGGAAAAACACTATCCTTCCATTTTCAACCCAAAAACCTAACTTTCTCTCTCTAAAATCAGCCATTTCTAGTAAGATTTGAGGGCAGGCCATTAGACACTAAGTTGTTCAGCTTGAGGAAGAGAACAACATAGTTGGAACTCAAAATCCCATTGTTGGTATTGAAGGAGCTAAGGGCATTGTCATTTGGAGCAAGAAGAGAAATCAGATTTGGTAAGATTCTAACACTCCAACTATGGTATATTATCTATTTAATTGATTTTGGAGTTGTTTGGCATGAGTATGGATGGTTAGAAACTATCTAAAATGCATTGGAATGATTATGACTTAGAAATGGTCTAGTGTGAGAAAGTTGAATGTATGGAGAATAATGAGAAATGAGATGTCTAGAGGTGACAATAGTGTTATGGGTATGATTTTAAGATGTTGTTGGTGAATAAATTGTAAGATTTACCTAAAAGGGGTAAAATGTGGATTAAGGCATTGGTAAAATGCATAAGTGAATTATATTGAATAGTGAGGTCAAATATGGGTTAAAAACATTAACTCAATTGATTTGGATGAATGAATCGTAGTTCCGAGGATACGCCAGAGCGAGTTGAGCTAAGAGCGTGAGAAGAGTCACACCAAGTAAACCGAGGTAATGGAATTGTGTGGACTCTTAGATATATCTGTGCGCAATTTGGGTGCTTAAATGCTTTGCTAGAATGCATGAGATATTAGGAAATGATGTTGGTTGATTGAAGGGTAAAAGTTTGGAGTTTGATAAATTTGCATGAAAACAAAGGCATAATGTTTTGAAAATCACGTTTTATTGTTTTTTAGCAAGTGATTGGTAAGTTGGCTAGCATTTGAAATGAATTGCAAAAGAAATGAGTTGTTTTGGTTTGTTAACCACACTTTGCAAAGAAATGAGCCACCTACATTGTTTTCGTGAGAATGAAAGCGTGCTAGAGTACGACTCGCACGAGATCTGACGTGTTTTATACACATGAGTGCTAGAGGCACTAGTTTTCACATGGATTTCATATTTGTTTTGGCATTGTGCTTGGAGTTTGTTTCGTACTAGATGCGCACCTTGCTTGTTACCGTGCTGCCAGAGAATCTTCACTAATCCGATGGTCTTCGATCTCAATACCCTCTCCTTCCTATCCAATATCCGAATCGGTCTCTCTACATATGACAAGTCCTCTCGGAGCTCCAAAGGCTCGTAACTAATCACATGTGACGGATCCGGGTGATACTTCCGAAGCATCGATATGTGGAAGACATTGTGGACACCTGATAAGTCCGGTGGCAATGCCAACTTATACGCCTTATCTCCCACTCGATCAAGTATCTCAAAGGGTCCAATGTAGCGAGGATTTAGTTTCCCTCTCTTCCCAAATCTCGCTATTCCCTTGGAAGGAGAAACTCTCAAAAACACGGATTCACCAACTGCAAACTCTAGTGGCCTACGCCTCCTGTCAGCGTAACTCTTCTGTCTCTCTGAGCTGTCCTCAGTCTCTCTACTATCAAGCGGACGTCCTCAGATGCTTACGTAACCAAGTCAGGGGCGAAAATCTTACGGTCACCCACTTCTTCCCATCCAATAGGGGAACGACATCTACGGCCATACAAAGCCTCATACGGTGCCATCCCGATACTCGAATGATGACTGTTGTTGTAGGCGAACTCGGCTAGTGGTAGGTGGTCATCCCAGGAGCCTCGATAGTCTAGCACACATGCTCTCAACATGTCCTCCAGAGTCTGTATAGTCCTCTTTGACTGACCATCTGCCTGAGGATGGAAAGCGGTGCTCAAACTCAACTGGGTTCCCATGGCTTCCTGAAAATGTCCCCAAAAGTGGGATGTGAAGCGGGAATCCCTATCAGAGACTATGCTCACTGGTACACCGTGTAACCTCACTACCTCGCGTATGTACAGTTCTGCTAATGAACTCAGAGTATCGGTCGCTTTCATAGCTAGGAAGTGGGCTGACTTCGTCAGTCTGTCAACGATCACCCATATAGCATCAAAGACTGGGTGTCATATCGATTAAATAGGCTCGCACGTGCATTGTTTTGACATGATTTATTAGCCGTGTTAGGAGCTTCGAGTAGAAAAGAGGTCGTACCGATTAAATAGACTCACACGTGCGTTTTGAGATGTGGCTTGATATGATGTTTTGATTGGGTCCACGGAGTACGTTGTACCATGCATGTAGCATAGAGTATGTTGTACCGTGTTGAGATGCGATGTGTCGTCTTCGGACGAGATCTGCTATGGACCAACAGGTAGGGATTTGACCCACCTCCTGTGTGGAAGCAGATAGTGGTGGTATCCCATACACCTGATCCGTGTAGCCGGTATCACAGGTTATGGCCATAGACCTTGAGGTTATTACCTATTATTAAATTGCCTATCTCACATGTATATTGTTTTGAGAATAAATCCATATTTAAAATGATTTGTGGGTCAGGACAGTCTGAGGGATGGGCTGAGACCTGATAAGTCTTGAATTGTTTTGAGATATTGATTGTTAATGGTTTTTAAAGTGCACGGATGCATGATGTTTAATGTCATGCTTATTTGAGAAAATGCATGATGGTTAATGTCATGCTTATTTAAGAAAACGCATGTTGGTTAATGCCATGCTTTATTATGAATTATGCATGATGATTTATACCATGCTTTAGTTGAAATGTGCACTGAATTTTAATAGCATGAATGCTTTACATACCATTAACACCATCATACACTCATGTTTTTGAGATAAATGATGAATTAAATGCTTTTGAGCATGGTATCATGATTACGTAGATAGTGCAGTATCTACCTGTTCGCATGATTGCCTTACTGAGCGTGTGATTTGCTCACCCCCTTATTTTCTCCCTCTCTACAGAGTGTTGACTATAGATTGAGCGTGACTGGAGGCGTTTCCCTTTTGGTAATCCACTGCATCCCATCGCGTAAGGTATACACACTGTTGAAATTTTGTATCTAAACTTACGATAGCACAATAGCATTTTGTATGTAACTATTGGGGATGTAAAACAATGTAAACACATGTAACAACTCTGATATATACATTTATGCGAGTGTTTACTTATGAATAATATGCAAATTGAATTGGTATGGTGGAGGGAGTTAGACGTCGATACACAACCCAACTATTAAGGAGAGTTGCTGTTCACGATTGAGGTAAGGACGAATGATAAACGATGCACGAAAATGCAAAAAATTTGTACGTATTTTGGTAAGTTGAGGGTCGTGACAATATTAGATCGACAATAATGAATCAGAACATCTTAATCGGCATTGATGATTAAAGCTTTGCAAATGCTTTAGACTACAACCGAGAATGGATTAAAACATATAGCAAAAACATGATCTGAACATGTGAAGAAAACTGGATTGGTAAAGAATAATTCTAAGTAACCGAGATATATGAATTTAAAAAGAAGAGATTTTCATAAATTCAATAGAACAGTAGCTAAAATATGGAAGCTAGTAGAAAAAACTAATCGGCAGAATAATGAAAAACAAAGAAAGTAAGACTTTTTAAAGTTAACCTAAAAAAAAACTATTCTACCCTATTTTTTCACCCCCTTTACAATTGCCATCATTTTCTATTTATACACACACTTAGGGGTACAATTGTAATTCTTCCATCCTAGGTGAGTTGGCATTGTTTGGCCACTTGTCTTAACACCATTGGCTCCTTGAAAAATAATATTTTCATGTCATCTGTCTTTTTATCCAATTGAATGTGCTAGGATCGTGTTGTCCGCGTGGTCCAATCTCGATTTTAGCCCTATTTCGGTCCATTTTCTACCGAAATATTCAAAATTCATCAGGATTTAATTTATCTGCAAACATGAGGATTTTAATTAAATAAAGGGGATAATTAACAAAATAAATTGGGGATTTAAACAATTAATTAGGAAATTAAGCACAAATAATTCTAAAAATATAGAATTATCACTAATATAGCTTACAATAATCTTTGAGATCATCTTCACCACAATTTTACAGAGTCTAATTAGCTGAAACTGAGAGATTAGTTCTGGGTGATCCACCTTAGTCAA
This sequence comes from Firmiana major, assembly GCA_033439115.1. NCBI lineage: Eukaryota > Viridiplantae > Streptophyta > Magnoliopsida > Malvales > Malvaceae > Firmiana > Firmiana major. The sequence goes on from CM065909.1 coordinate 41,276,811, forward strand.
TAACACAATCAACACTTTACTAAGTTCGGCATTATACCAACCTTTATCAAAGGCCTCCCAATGAAATTACACACGAAATGTTTAACCACATCACAATTGGCATATAGAAATTCTACCAGAAACCCATCTGGACTTGAGCCTTAAAAGAAGGCATAGATTTTAGTACTTTAAAGATCTTATCCTCCTTAAGAACGTTTTTCAAATCAAGTAACACAAACTCCTCTAAGAAATTAGAAGAAAATGGATATAAGAAACTCATATAAACAACACAAGATTCAAAGGTATAAGGATTTCAAAAAAATCTCTCACCATTTCTCTGAGTTCCCGTTACTCCTCACACTAAGAACCATCTGCCTTTTTTTAAAGCCACAATTTTGTTTTCATTCTTTCTTATCACGATGGTCATGTGCAAAAACTTGGTATTTTTATCTCCAAATTTCATTCATTTCGATTAAGACTTCTAAAACCATATAATTTCCTCTTTATGAAGTATTTCATTACATTCGATAATTTATGTTTCCTTTAATTGTAACAAGAATAGGTTTGGCTGAAACTCCAATGCCCTTTATATTCCTTTAAGTCATACCATTAAATGTCGTTTCCTCTTAATACTTGTTTGTTCCACTCCTTCAACATGATTTGTATGGTAGAGAAGTTTCCATGCAACGTGTCATCACCACTCGAATCAGCTACTAAGAATTCCTGAAATTTCACGTAGCTCTGCCAAACTCTTTCAAATCGAAAAGGTCTCAACTTGACTTAAAATCTCCCACCAACTTAAGCGAAATAGGACAATTATCGCCCTTAACTCATGGAAGATTTCTAATACTTGCTTCTTGGAACTTCATCCGCCAAAAAATTATTACACAATACCCTATCCAATTTTTTTTTAAACAAACCTCCTGAAATTCTTTTATTTGTCCATATGAATTTACATCCCGAAACCTCAAAGTCAATAAGCTTTCTCCTTGAAATGAGTCTCTAGAACATTCTCATATTACTCATATTCTTTTTTTGAACTGCCTTATTTTTCTTCTTAAGACACTATCTGGATAAAGTCCCCAATCAAAACACATGACTCATTAACAAAATTTAAAAGATAGTCCTACAAAAGTCGACGTATAAAAACTATGGGACTAGCATAAATTGGATCAATATCTAACTCTTTCTTGGTCCTTTAGTATAACAATCAAAATAAATTGATTACTATACTCTACCACTTAGATTTCACAAAGGCTACACTTCTACAAAATCTAAATACCCCTAGTAAAACCAATATCATCCACTTTAGTTTACTTGTCAAAGTATATTTTGTTTATCATAGATACTGTTGTTTCACCACTAATATGAGGCTCAGCTATGATCATTAGTTCAACCTCATGTAGAGAAACTAACTCTCGTACATGCCTTTTGAAGCTACCACTATCCGTTCCCCTATAATTCTAGAACAAAATATTCCTTATGGAAAAAGGAAGGAATATTTCGGTTATAACCATTAGGCCATCCCCAAGTCAAGAAAACTAGTTAGCACTCTGCTTATGTCAACACCTTTATAGGTTTTTTCAAGATTAATAAGCAATTTGCAATCACCCCCTTTATCAATAACATAAAGCCTACCTCTAAATTTATAATTGGTGGTAATCTAGGTTGAGGAAATGTCTCAAGCTCGTTAACAATGGTAAAATCAATAGGCCTTGAGTCCATGACTTTTTCACCTAGACCTACATTATTAACAATTGATGGGCCAGCTCTTTTATGAGATCTATTCGCCAATATTGATGAAAACCCCATTATAAAGGTAAAACCGACTTGCTAATTTTTGGCTAAATTCATAAAGTTGTTGTATGAATCACGTTCAACTGTGGACCCCTCAAAAGCTTTAGACAATGTTGACTTCTTTTGATTGACCAAATTTCCTAGCTTATTTTTAGGCCTCTATTCTTTTACACAATTTCAACTACTCCTCCCTTATTAACGTCCAAAGTATTAGGCCTGAAGGAATCTTCCTTAACCCATGGCGAATCAATCTCCTCTAAGCAAATAAATTTGTTCCTTGATACAATCCCATAATTACTCTAAACTTTTTTCTTTCCTTTCATAGGATCATCCCTGTTCTGCGACTTTCTGTGCCTTCTCTACACCATTAGCCATGGTCCAAATTGATTTTTTCACGTAATAAAATCCTCATGCTTTAACGATTGCAATGGATTATCTTGGTTACATTAGCTTTTTACATTAAAAATGGGAAAGATTCTATCTGATGTCCAAATTTTTCACACTGAAAGCAAATTAAGTGGAAACCTTCAAACTCGATCAATTGACATGTTTCCCAACCAAAATTTTGGAAACCAAAGGCTTAGTTAGGTATTTCTCCATACTAAGTCTAGCAAAACTTCCTACAAATGGCTTATTTAATGTTTCAATCAATTTCAATTACTCTTCCAACACACGATCCCATTTGAAACAAGGACATAACACTATAATACTCCATTGAGAGACTGAGATATCTAATCCAAGCAATGACCTTGGAAATTTTATCCATAGATGAATTGAAATTCAGAATCCATTGACGAACAATTAGATAATGCCCTATAATAATCCAAGAACCCCTTTTCCAAGACATGACCATAGTCACTTCTTCTAGAACTTGAAAAAAATAATCATGTCCTAAATCACTAAACTTAAACCTTCCTTCCAAGTGCTATAATTGTTTTGTTCTAGTCATTAAAGTTTGAAAACCAATAGACTTGCCCAACAGTTTCACTATTAGTGCATTACTCCAAGGATTACGAATTAGTAATTTCTCTTCCTTGGTAAAAGTCACCCATGGAATCAAACCCATCCGATCATCTTCATCGTCCGAGATCTGATCAACAAAAAGACATTTCTTTATCCTCTGTATTATACTACCACTCATCCCAACCAAAATCATCATAAGTAAAAGCACCAGTGAGTCTATCCCGATAAGAATGTTTAACTCTGTCTTCCCCTTTGTTGCCCTAGATAGGAGGTGCAAACATATCTTCACTATCATCATGATCCTCTGACACCCCTCGTACTCTTTTGAATCTTCTCGTATGTTTTAGAATCTTATCGTCAACAATAGAACAGTAATACAAAGTTACCTTGGTCAATCAGTTCCATTCTTTACAACACTTAATTTGGCTTTGATTGCTTCTTTGCTTGCTTGATAATTGTGGCTTTGCATAGAAGGCAATTGTGGCTTTGCATGGAAAACAGCTATGGCATTGCATGGAAGAAACATGTGCATAAATTTCATGTATGGTTGAAACTTCTTTCCTATCGAACCAATTCTCTCACTAACTTTATTCTTTTATTTTGATTTATGTTTTCTAACGATAGCCCCACTAAAGCAATGTGACAGCCCGAAAGCGTGAAAAATAGGGCTAATTTAAAATTTTCTTACATTAAAACCACTAACTCGGGTTGCATTCCTATACAGTGTCATTTAATCACTTGTGTTTTAATCCCCAAGATCGCACAATTTTTATTTCACAAAATCAAATACATAATATCCAGAAGGGATCAACCCATAAAACACGATTCATTTTCCTTATATCGTCCTAATTACATCCCAAAAAGACTTAACACAAATGTCTGTATTACATCATTATCTGGATACAAAATGAACTGAATTATACCTTGTGCGTGTACAAGCGATAGCCTGGGGAGATCTTATCCACCAGCCTATATCACCTACGCGACAAACACTATCTCGCTCACTGCAAGAAATCTGGAGGGGGGAGGAAAAATGGTGAGCTCTCAAAACGCTTAGTAAGGAGGATAAGGGCAAGTTACAAAATTATCATCACAACACAATATCATAGAAATATTCGAGCATGTAAAACATTATAAAAATAACGGCGAAAACAATGGCATTGACATAATTCACGTGATAAGGATCACAAATCATCATAACATCAAATCTCATTACTTGATAGAAATCACAGTTGTAAAACACATCATTCATCAAAGAAATCGAGACTAGGCATTTAATAGAACTCAGATAAAATTATCGTCATAGGCACATCACATCAAAATAAGTTGTCCCCTAGGCGGACATCCTCAAAAGAGGGAAACGTCGATGTTGGCTCTACCGAGAGGGGGTGAATCGATTTTCTAAATGATAATGGTAAGTTTAAACTTAATTGAATCTAATTCCAAGTCATCAAAGAATAATCAATAAAATGCAGTGTAATAAATTAAAGGAGATAAGGGAAGGAAACAACAAACTCAGTAGTTTATAGAGGTTCGGCCAATCTCTTGCCTAAGTCTTCTCTTCTTGACTTCCTTGTCAAGAGCTTTCTTTCACTATATCAATAGCTGATACAAACTCTCTTTTTCAGGTTAAGGAATAACCTCTCTACCCTTTTTACACAGATAAATATTCACCTTTTACAAAGTTATCTCACAGAGGAACTCTCCTCTTCTCTCTTGAATTAAGGATGAATACAAAGTGAATCTTTCTTTTAAGGGTAGGAGAAAATAGCTTCTACACAAGGATTTTTACAATAATGTCAATAAATTATGTTTGAAGACAAAGAGAGTGTTGGAAAAGATTTCTTAAGAATATACAGAATTTATAGCAATAGTGTCTTCTTTTCCAGTGTCTTCAATGCTTGATTTTATACAGCAGGATTGGTAGTTGGAGCATTTAATGCTATTTTTTCCGTTGAAGATTTTACAGAAAGAGCCGTTGGGAACCTCCAGTAAAGTACCAGATCGATCTCCCATCATGACCAGATCGATCTCTTAGTTTAAATTCCTGCAATTACAAAGCAACTTGAAGCATGGAGACCGATCTCATATTTGTAGAGATCGATCTTATAATTTGAAAATGTTAGTGAAGATCGATCTGTTGAACCATCAGATCGATCTTCTAATCTCTCTGTTTGAGGCAAGATCGATCTCCAGATCGATATAGCAAGTATTCTCGTAGAGAGGAGATCGATCTCTAATCACCCTAGATCGATCTCCTAAACTCTCTGACTTTGAGGAGATCGATCTCTATACACAGGAGATCGATCTCATAAACTCTCTGTTTGAACATAGATCGATCTACAGATCGATCTAATACCTTTAGCCTTTGTCTTAGAGGAGATCGATCTCTTAGGCATTCTGTAATTTATAGATCGATCTCTTAACCCCTTCAGATCGATCTCAGTTTCCTCAAACATCCTATACAGCTCTCCTGGGTTTAATCCTTAGCAGACCGATATCATATTCTTATGAGATCGATCTCTCATACTTGAAAACCCAGGAGATCGATCTATCATCTCATGAGATCGATCTCTCAACCTTAAATACTTAGTTTTTGGCACTGATATGTATTTAAATAAACTCTAAATATGTTTAACACATTTCTATATTTTATATCCATTATTGAATTTATTGTTTTGTCATTTCAAAATAAATTAACTCAACAGTCGACATAAATACATGACCATGATTCGCTGTAGACTTTATCAGAGTCGTACAGCTGCGCTCTTACATGCTATTCAAAGCAAGGCCCGGTCTTACATGCTATTGAAGCAAGGCCACCCATCGCTACCAGAGCGGGGTCATCTCTCGTTACCAGAACGGAGGTATCAATCTTACATGCTACTAGAGCAAGGCCACTCAACGCTGTCAAGCGGAGTATCGATGTGCATCTTATAACAAGCCTTAGTCTCAGTAAAATATGTCATTGTTGTATTAAAACCGTTTTGCTTTCACGTAGAGCTCATAGGGGTTATTACAAAGCTCATTTCGGTTGTAAAACGTTATATCCATAATTACACAAAACTCATCAAAACCGAGCTTAAATCGATAAAACACTCACACATTCATCAAGCATAAATTCATCTCATTTCTCATAAACATGCTCATTTCATTAAACCTTTTTCATGCTATCAAAACGTTTTCAACCATTCGAAAACTCACAAGCACAAACGGTTTATTTCCCTTACCTCTTGCACATTGAGTGGTACAATATCCTCCAATCCTCGAACTAGTCTCGTTTCTCGTGTCAAATTCTCAAGCTGTCCAAACATCATTAAATTGTCAATATTCATCATTCTCATTTCCTCTTTTCACCTCACTTATACCTATACCTATACTATATCCGAGCTATCACTCTTAACTCATACATTATCTCAAATCTTCTCCTACATCTTAATCATCACCTTAGCTAGCTCATAATCAAACAAGATATCCACATTTCATTTTCCAACTATACTCATTGAGTGTTTCCCTCATGACTTAGACATTTCCAACCAAACATATATATGTACCCATTCACCAATATATATAAAATGATAATGCTTAAGAAAAACAAGGGTCTTGTGAACTCACCTAGCTTGTCTCCTCTTGACCAACTTGTAGAATGCTTGCCCTTTTTCTTTGTTAAATCAAATCCTTGATTTTCTAGTATGTTGTTCTCTTTACCAAGAGGAACAACTTTGTCTCTTACCCCTTTGTCTAATTCTGTCTAGAATATGGTAAATTTGAGAGAGAGAAAGCTTGATTTGGGTGAAAATGGTGAGTGTTGGGGTTTGTAGGTGAGAGAGGCTCGATTTTCAAGCAAAATCTCGTGATTCTTATATAAGCAGAGAGTTTGAGATTGATTTGGCATTGATGGGGATCGATCTCTGCTTGATTTCAACTGCTCCAACTGCTCCATTAACAACTACAAGATCGATCTGGTAGAGTGTGGAGATCGATCTATTATTCTATTAGAGATCGATCTAGCAGAGGGTAGGGATCGATCTCTTCCAAGCCGAGACTTAAGGAGATCGATCTGCCTTTGTGATAGGATCGATTCTTGCTAGGCAGAGGTAGCTTGAGATCAATCTGCTCCCTCATGAGATCGATCTGCTTGCCTGCTTTTGCACATTTTCTGCATTCTGGAGCCTTGAGATCGATCTCTCCTCCCTTGGAGATCGATCTGGCCTTTACAGATCCTACTACTGCTGCACAAATTTGCAGGAAACTCAATGTAAAATTTACCATAATATACTCCATAGTCCATATTTCAATCTATGTCCATTTAAGACTTAAAAACTCCATCTCCATGTACTTCATTATATTTAAAACTTGCGTGTACATCAATATAACATAATTACATTCTCTAATTACAATCTTCACAATGCAATCTCATGACTAAGGTACATAAAATTCTCAGGTCTCACATCCTCCCCACCTTCGAGGAATTTGGTCCTCCAAATTTAACTCGAGCTATTAAATAGTTGGGGGGTACTTCTCCTTCATAAGGCTCTCTAGTTCCCAAGTTGCTTCCTCCATTGAGTGGTGCTTCCAGAGAACTTTAACCAATGAAATCCTTTTCGTCTGAAGTACCTTTTCCTTTTTGTCGAGTATTCGGATGGGTTCTTCCACATAACTCATATCCTCTTGAATATCCAATGCTTCATACTCGATGACATGGGAGAGATCAAGATTATATCTCTTCAACATAGAGACGTGAAAGATGTTGTGAATTTTGAAAAACTGTGGAGTAAAGCCAACCGATAGGTGATGTCTCCCACTCTCTCCAAAATCTCAAATGGTCCTATATACCGAGGACTCAATTTTCCCTTCTTCCCGAAATGCATGATACCCTTACTTGGAGATTTCTTAAGGAATACAACATCTCCAACACGAAACTCGAGTGGCCATCTGCGTACATCTGCGTACATCTGCGTAACTTTTCTGTCGACTCTGAGCAGCCCGTAATCTATCACAAATGATCTTCACATTTTGAACTGCCTGTTCAACTAGTTCGAGAGCAATTACTTTCATGTCATCCACTTCTTCCCAAGCTATGGGGGATCTACACCTCCTACCATATAGAGCCTCATAAAGTGTTATACCAATACTCGCATGATAGCTGTTATTATATGCGAACTCGACAAGGGGCAAGTGATCATCCCATGATCCCTTAAAATCCATTGTACATGTCCTCTAAGGTCTGTATAGTCCGTTCGGACTGACCATCAGTCTGAGGATGATAGGAGGTACTAAAACTCAATCGAGATCTCATGGCCTCCTGAAAATGAGTCCAAAATTTGGAGGTGAATCGGGAATCTCTATCAGACGTGATACTCACTAGAGCCTCATGCAGTCTAGTTATCTCTCTAACATACAACTCAGCTAAGGTACTCAAAGTATCCATGCTCTTGATGGCAAGGAAGTGAACACTCTTCGTTAATCTATCTACTATCACTCATATTGCATCATGACCTCTTCGGGTCCTCGACAATCCCATGATAAAGTCCTTGGTGATATGCTCCCATTTTCATGTAGGCATATGCAAAGGCTTAAGTAATCCTCTGGGCTTTTGGTGCTCAGCTTTCACTTGTTGGCATATCAAACATCTGGCCACATATTCTGTCACGTCTCGCTTCATACCACTCCACCAATACACTCTTCTCAAATCTTGATACATATTGATACTTCTCGGGTGCATGGTGTATCATGAGCAGTGAGACTCTCTCAGTATTTGTTACTTCAATGTATCATTGTTCGAAACACAAATTCAACCCTTAAACCTCAATAACCCATCGTCGCTAACCATGAAATCCGACTGCAAGGTCTGTTCAGCTTGGTTAACCATATCAAATAGCCTCTGATCATATCGTTGCCCGATTCTAATCTGATCCATAATACTGGGCTCTATCCGTAGGCTAGCCATAAACCCGTCTTCTGCTTCCTCAACTCTAATCCTGAGTCCGGAGAACTGTTCTAACAAATCTCATTCCTTGATCATCATAGCAGATATCACACTTTTCCTACTTAAGGCATCAGCGACCACGTTTGCCTTCCTGGGATGGTAGAGTATCTCATAATCATAGTCCTTAAGAAGTTCCATTAGTCTCCTTTGTCTCATGTTTAACTCCTTTTGATCGAATATATATCTTAGGCTCTTGTGGCCAGTAAATAACTAGAACCTTTCCCTATATAAGTAATGCTGCCAAATCTTTAATGCAAACACCACTATGGCTAACTCCAAATCATGTGTGGGGTAGTTCTGCTCATGATCATTTAGCTGTCGCGAACCATAGGCGACTACTCTCCCATGCTGCATGAGCATACACCCCAATCCTTGTTGAGAGGCATCACTGTACACTGCGAAGCCTCCGGGTCCATTTGGGATAGTCAACACAGGTGTCGTCGTTAATCTCCTTTTTAATTTTTGGAAGCTTTGCTCACACTGCTCAGACCAAACAAAAGGAGTCTCCTTACATGTGAGTTTAGTCAAAGGAGTGGCAATCCTGGAAAATCCTTCAACAAACCTTCTATAATTCATTGCAAGCCCTAGAAAACTCTGAATCTTTGTAACTGTCCTCGGTCTTTCCCAATTAAGTACAATTTCTATCTTAGATAGATCGACTGACACCCCATCTTTAGATACAATATGACTAAGAAAAGGTATTTGATCTAACCAGAACTCACTCTTACTGATCTTTCCATAAAACTGCTTGTCTCTGAGTATCTGTAGCTCAATCCTCAAATGTTATGCATGTTCTTCATGAGACCGAGAATACACAAGGATGTCATCAATGAAGACTATCACAAACTGATCTAGATAGTCTCTAAATACCTCATTCATCAAACTTAAAAAGGCAGCAGGGGCATTCGTCAAACCAAAGGGCATCACTAAGAACTCGTAGTGGTCATACCTAGTTCTGAAAGCCGTTTTCAGAATATCCTCTTTCTTGATTCTTAACTGGTGATAGCCCGATCTTAAATCAATCTTAGAAAAGATAAAAGCTCCTCTCAGCTGGTCAAATAAATCGTCTATTCTTGGCAGGGGATATTTGTTCTTCACCGTAGCCTTGTTCCACAATCGATAATCTATGCATAATCTCAGGCTACCATCTTTCGTCTTTACGAACAACACTGGAGCTCCCCATTGTGACACACTGGGCTTAATAAAACCCTGATCAAGCAGTTCTTATAACTGTTTCTTTAACTCTTCCAATTCGACCAACTTCATCCTATAGGGAGGTTTAGAGATCGGTTGGGTATCTTGCACTAAATCGATAGTGAACTTCAACTCTCTCTCCAGCGGTAAGCCAAACAATTCATCAGGGAATACATCCGAAAGCTCACATACTACCGGTATGTCCTCTATCTTCAAATGTTCTCGACTTATATCAGAGATGAGTGCGATGTAACCTTCACATCAATAATTTAATCAGTGTTTTATAGTGGTATAACCATATTTTAAAACTTCTCAAAATAAACTTTATACATCTTTATTCCTTGACAGTCAAACGTACATTAAACCTTTTAGGTAGAGAGAAGGTCACAATCTTATTGTAGTAGTCTAGACTCACACAGTTGGTCGCTAACCAATCTATCCCTAAAATCACATCAAAACCACACATGTTTAACAACACTAGATCTGCTAACATCACCCTATCTCCTACCTTGATTTCACACCTTCTACACACCATATCAGTCCTCTAGGACTCATACATAGGGGTATTTACACGTAACATATAATCTAAGGATTCATGCTTTAAACTCAGTTTACATGCAAAATGTACATCAATAAAAGAATGCATAGATCCCGAATCAAATAACACATGAGCTTCACGATTACAGACAAGAAGTGTACCTCGTATGATCTCGGACGAAGTGTCTGCGGTCTCCTTATCCAAGGTAAACACATGTCCTTCTGTGACCAACTTCTTATCCTTATCAGCAGTCGTAGCCCGTTTTTAGGGAATCGTCCTCTGAGGCTATTGTCTATGAGGCTCTTGAGAGTGCGGTTTCTATGGCTGTGGGTAATTCCTCACTCTATGACTTATGTCCCCGCATCTAAAACATATTTGTATGGTTTTGGAACAACTTCCCTCATGTGGTCGGTCACAATCTCTCCAAACTCTAACCTTTGGCCTGACACTTCGAGGGTTCTCCATAACAATGGGAGGAACCCTAGGTCTGTCAACTCTTCCTTTTGATCCCTCAAATTGTTTCCTTTTAAAAGAATCGCTCTGGAAGTCTGTGTGAGAGGTCACGAGTTGCTTACTCTTATCCCTGGTCAAAATTCGAGACTCAGTCTGGGACTGTACTAACTCTAGTCCCCTCTCTACTTCTTGTGCTCATCTCAGAGCATCCTTAAACTAAGTGATACAGAGCCCTATCAACCAGTCTCTAATGACGGGCCTCAGTCCATACACGAATCGCTCTGTACGGAGCTCTTCCTCCTTAAGGGTTTTCGGATCATACTTCAGTAGGGTGGTAAATCGGCTATCGTAATCATCAACCGTCATATTGCCCTGAGCCAAGTTTAGGAATTCAGCTTGCATTCTCCTCTGGGCAGCTCTTGGCACATACTGAGTTCTAAATGCCGACTGAAATGCCTCCCAGCTAATCACCTCATGGCTAGTCACCATTATACTCTGAGTAGTGCTCCATCAGTCTCGAGCTTGTCCCTTTAACATGTAAGCACCCATACTGACCCTCTCGACATCGGTGCATCCCAAAAAATAAAAAATAACTCGTAACTCTGTCAACCACTCCTCAGCCTCTGAGGGATCTTTCACCCCTCTAAAAGTCGGTGGGTTCATCTTCAGAAAGTCCCTTAATCAACCCTTATTTCTGTCATTAAGCTGAGCTTGTACCGAAGGCTGTGTGGAAGGAGGCACCGGGTCAGTCTGTAATGGGAGTACGGGTGGTCCTTGTGGGGGTGGAGGAGTCGAAACTGGTGTAGTACCCGAGGTATTAACCCCAAAATGTTGTGCGAATAGCGCTGCCATCTGCTCAAATCCCTATCGCACATCATGCTCTAACCGATTCATTCGAGAGTTAGGACTCTCTGGCTGTGGGGCAGTTGGTGGAGGTGGCTGTGCTTGCCTCCCAAAACGTCCTCTTCTCCCCTTCATATCCTATCTCTTATGTGCCTGCGCGTATTCATTAAACATCAATTATAATTCTACCTGTTAAATTCAATACATTACCAGACAATACAAACACTTGAGATGTAATCTATTTCCAATTACTCGACACTGACAGTACGGCAACCTTTGCTCTGATACCAACAAAATCTGTGACAGCTCGAAAGCGCGAAAAATAAGGCTAATTTAAAATTTTCTTACATTAAAACCTTTGACTCGGGTTGCATTCCTGTATAATGTCATTTAATCAATTGTATTTATAATAAATCATTATCCCCAAGATCGCACAATTTCTATTTCACAAAATCAAATACATAATATTCAGAGGGGATCAACCCACAAAACACGATTCATTTTCCTTATATTGTCCTAATTACATCCCAAAAAGACTTAACATGAATGTTTGTATTACATCATTGTCTGGATACAAAATGAACTGAATTATACCTTGTACGTATACAATCGCTAGCCTGGGGAGATCTTGTCCACCAGCCTATATAACGTACGCGATAGACACTATCTCGCTCACTGCAAGAAATTTGGAGGGGGGAGGAGAAAGGGTGAGCTCTCAAAACTCTCAGTAAGGAGGATGGGGGAAAGTTACAAAATCATCATCACAACACAATATGAGAGAAATATTCGAGCATGTAAAACGTTATAAAAATAACGGTGAAAACAATGGCATTGGCATAATTCACATGATAAGGATCACAAATCATCATAACATCAAATCTCATTACGTGATAGAAATCACAGTTGTAAAACACATCATTCATTAAAGAAATCGAGACTAGGCATTTAATAGAACTTAGATAAAATCATCGTCATAGGCACATCACATCAAAATAAGTTATCCCCTAGGTGGACATCCTCAAAAGAGGGAAATGTCGACATAAATACATGGCCATGATTCGCTGTAGACTTTATCAGAGTCGTACAGCTGCGGTCTTACATGCTATTCAAAGCAAGGCCTGATCTTACATGCTATTAAAGCAATGCCACCCATCGCTACCAGAGCGGGGTCATCTCTCGTTACCAGAACGGAGGTATCGATCTTACATGCTACTAGAGCAAGACCACTCAACACTGTTAAGCGGAGTATCGATGTGCATCTCATGACAAGCCTTAGTCTCAGTAAAATATGTCATTGTTGTATTAAAACCATTTTGCCTTCACATAGAGCTCATAAGGGTTATTACAAAGCTCATTTCGGTTGTAAAACATTATATCCATAGTTACACAAAACTCATCAAAATCGAGCTCAAACCGGCAAAACACTCACTCATTCATTAAGCATCAATTCATCTCATTTTTCATAAACATGCTCATTTCATTAAACCTTTTTCATGCTATTAAAATGTTTTCAACCATTCAAAAACTCACAAGCACAAACGGTTTATTTCCCTTACCTCTTGCACCTTGAGTGGTACAATATCTTTTGGTCCTCAGACTAGTCTTGTTTCCCGTATTAAATTCTCGAGCTGTCCAAACATCATTAAATTGTCAATATTCATCATTCTCATTTCCTTTTTTCACCTCACTTATACATATACCTATATTATATCCGAGCTATCACTCTTAACTCATACATTATCTCAAAACTTCTCCTACATCTTAATCATCACCTTAGCTAGCTCATAATCAATACAAAATATTCACATTTCATTTTCCAACTATACTCATTGAGTGTTTCCCTCAAGACTTAGACATTTCCAACCAAACATATATATATATATATATATATACCCATTCACCAATATATATAAAATGATAATGCTTAAGAAAAACAAGGGTCTTGTGAACTCACCTAGCTTGTCTCCTCTTGACCAACTTATAGAATGCTTGTCCTTTTTCTTTGTTAAATCAAATCCTTGATTTTCTAGTATGTTGTTCTCTTCACCAAGAGGAACAAATTTGTCTCTTACCCCTTTGTCTAATTCTGTCTAGAATATGATAAATCTGAGAGAGAGAAAGCTTGGTTTGGGTGAAAATTGTGAGTATCGGGGTTTGTAAGTGAGAGAGGCTCGATTTTCAAGCAAAATCCCGTGATTTTTATATAAGCAGAGAGTATGAGATCAATCTCTGCTTGATTTCAACTGCTCCAACTGTTCTATTAACAACTACAAAATCGATCTGGTAGAGTGTGGAGATCGATCTGTTCTTCTATTGTAGGTCAATCTGGCAGAGGGTAGGGATCGATCTGCCCTTGTGATAGGATTAATTCTTGCTAGGCAGAGGCAACCCGAGATCGATTTGCTCCCTCATGAGATCGATCTGCTTGCCTACTTTTGCACATTTTCTGCATTCTGGAGCCTTTAGATCGATCTCTCCTCCCTTGGAGATCGATCTGGCATTTACAGATCCTACTACTGCTGCACAAATTTGCAGGAAATTCAATGTAAAATTTACCATAATATACTCCATAGTCCATATTTTAATCCATGTACATTTAAGACTTAAAAACTTCATCTCCATATAATTCATTATATTTAAAACTTGCGTGTACATCGATATAACATAATTACCTTCTCCAATTACAATCTTCACAATGCAAATCTCTTGACTAAGGTACATAAAATTCTCAGGTCTCACAAGCAACTCTTTTTCACTGTCGAAACCTTCAGCATCAATCATTCTCCTTCATCGTTGGTGTAAACAGTTGAGCTACCACACATCTGAGTCTCTTATTTGTCCTTTATTATCCAGTAACAAAAACCCAGTTTTGGTAAATCTTGATTGTCTACCTTTTTTTAGTAAAGCTTTTGATTCTTCTTTTTGTCTAACCAACATAAAAAATTTGGAAAAAGCACCTAGAAAATCTTCGAAGAAAATTGGGGTTTGGAGGAAACATATTTAGGTTTTTTAATTTATTGGGATCTGCTTCAGTTATTTGATATATTCTTCTTTTCATGTTGACTACACCTTTTTCATGTTTTCACATTTGTTAAATATAGAGTTTTGTGGTAAATGAGGGGATATGAAGCTTTAGTAAGAGGTTCTGATGGGTTCTGTGAAGAGTAGTGAGGGTTGATTGGACGAAAGGGTTTAAAGAAGAATTTGATGGAGTTGGAGTTGCTCTATCTAATTGTTAAGTTAATATATTTTGAAATGACAAAACAATAATTCAATAATGGATATTATAAATCTAGAAATGTTTAAAACATGTTAAGAGGTTAATTAGAATATATTGAGATACAAGTCATTGCCAGAAACTGGGTGTTAAAGGTTGAGAGATCGATCTCATGAGATGAGAGATCGATCTCTTGGGTTTTCAAGTATGAGAGATCGATCTCATGAGGATATGAGATCGATCTGATTAAGGATTAAAAACTTAAAGAATATGTATAGGATGTTAAGAAAGAAGAGATCAATCTCTAAAGGTTATGAGATCGATCTTTGACTTACAGAATGCCTATGAGATCGATCTGGCCTAGGAAGAGATCGATCTCCTCTAAGGCAGAGGTTAAAGGTCTTAGATCGATCTGTAGATCGATCTATGTTCAAAGAGAGAGCTTATGAGATCGATCTCATATTGATAGAGATCGATCTCCTCAAAGTCAGAGAGTTTAGGAGATCGATCTAGAGTGATTAGAGATCGATCTCCCCTCTATGAGAATGCTTGCTAAATCGATCATCTGTCGAACCATCAGATCGATCTTCTAAACTCTCTGTTTGAAGTAAGATCGATCTGGAGATCGATCTTACTTCAAAATCGATCTTACTTCAAACAGAGAGCTTAGAAGATCGATCTCTACAAATATGAGATCGATCTCCTTGCTTCTAGTTGCTTTGTAATTACAGGAATTCAAATGAGAAGATCGATCTGGTCATGATGGAAGATCGATCTGGTACTCTACTAGAGGTTCCCAACGGCTCTCTCTGTAAAATCTTCAACGAAAAAAACTGCATTAAATGCTTCACCTACCATCCTACTGTATAAAAACCAAGCATTGAAGACACTAGAGACAAGAGACTTGTGCTAAAAATTCTGAATACTCTCAAGAGATCATTCTTCAACATTCTCTTTGTCTTCAACATCACATTTATTGTATTGTCTTAAATAGCTTGAGTGAAAGTTATTCTTCCTACCCACAAAAAAGAGAAGTTCTTATTTGTATTCACTCTTAATCCAAAAGAAAAGAGGAGAGTTCATCTGTGAGAGAATTGTGTAAGAGGTGAATATATATATATCTTTGTAAAAAGGGGTAGAGAGGTTATTCCTTAACCTTAAAAAGGAGGTTGTATCAACTATTGTGATAGTGAAAGAAAACTCTTGACAAGAAGGTCAAGAAGAGAGGAAGTAGGCAAGCGATTGGCCGAACCTTTATAAATTGCTGAGTTTGCTGCTTCTCTCTCTTATCTCTTTTAATTCACTGCACTATAGTCTATTGTTTATTATTTGATTACTTGCAATTAAATTCAATTAAGCTTAAATTTAGTATTTAGACTAGAAAACCGATTCACCCCCCCTCTCGGTTGAGCCAACACTAATTAAGTGAAAATAAGGTCAAATCCTTTATTGAAAAAATAGGAAGTTCAAGGAAATGAGCAGTTCCTCTTTGAGATCGTTGCATGAGTTGCACAAGAGCCCTTGATGTGGATTGAAACTATAAGAGAAAATCAAAGTAGATAATGACAATTGCTTTTCTATCCACTAAGAGGTTTAAAGACCTAAACAGACAAGTCATGTTTTTTGTAAGATGTTATAATTTCTCATTAAATTATACATAATCATAGTGTCACGCCCCGAAAATGCGGAAAATAGGGCGAATTTAAAACTTTTTACTCGTTAATTCACAATTAAAGAGTGTATTCCTGTGCAGTGTCATACATCATCATAATTATCATGCCTCAGGATCTCATCATGATATAATAAATATTGTATTATACCCATTACTCGATTACAAGTCAATTAATCCTAATACATCCCATATAATGTCATACATCAAGTGTCTGTAATTACAATAATAGTCTGGGTACATGAAAAGATAAATATACCTCAAAGTACAAAGTATATAGCCTGGAGCTCGGATCCTCCACTAGCCACTACTCCGTACGTCGCAGGGAAGTCCTTATTCACTTGAAGAACTCTGGGGGGAAAGAAAAACAGGGTGAGCTTCTAAATCGCTCAGTAAGGGGGGTAGGGGACTCATTTCATAAACCAAAATGCACATCACAAAGCATTTATTTGTATGTGAAACTCATTTGAAAACCATAGCATGAAAATACTCAAAACGACACTCTCATGTGTCAAGTCATGTGAAAACATGAAGTAAAAAGGCTCACTCTAGAGCAAAACAAAGCATGTGAAAATACGCGTTAAACGCTTTCTCAAATAACGTGGCATAGCCACTGGTTTAAAAATCACACGTGGCATAGCCACAATACACACGTGGCAAAGCCACTGAATTATTTTCTCACGTGGCATAGCCACAGAATAGGGTTTCTCAACGTGGCACAGCCACCAATGGGGTTTTCTCAACGTGGCACAGCCACCAATGGGGTATACGTGGCACAGCCACCAAGGGGGTATCTCAACGTGGCACAGCCACCAATGGGGTATACGTGGCACAGCCACCGATGGGGTATAACGTGGCACAGCCACCAAGGGGGTATCTCAACGTGGCACAGCCACCAATGGGGTATACGTGGCACAGCCACCGATGGGGTATAACGTGGCACAGCCACCGATGGGGTATACGTGGCACAGCCACCAATGGGGTTTCTCAACGTGGCACAGCCACCAATGGGGTATACGTGGCACAGCCACCGATGGGGTATAACGTGGCACAGCCACCAATGGGGTTTCTCAACGTGGCACAGCCACAGAATAGGTTATTCTCACGTTACCAGAACGGAGAAAAAATCGGGCTTACATGCTACCAGAGCAATGCCCGGTGTGTACTCACAACTACACACCCAAGTCTTATCACATAAGACAGGTTTGCCTTCACGTAGAACTCGTAATGGTTTTCTCTCATAAAACTCATTTAAAATCGTTTTGTACTCAACACAAAACGTAGTAAAACCGAGTTCCAACCGGCAAAGCACACGCACACATTTCTCAAATCACAATATTGCCTTAACGTAGAGCCCAGTTATAAACTCATAAAACATTGGGCTCCAACCGGCTATAAAATCGTGTGCAGTTCAAATCTCAACACAAAACTCTCAACATGCTTGTTTATAAATCATAAATCATGCTATAACAGTTTACAAATCACATACACAAATGGTTTAGATTTCCCTTACCTCTTTGCACCTCGTATAGTGCAATCGTTCCCCCGTATCACGGACTAGTCTCGCATTCCACTCTGGAACTCCCGAGCTGTCCAAACGATGTTAAAACATCAATACTCCACTTCACATAAGCCTCAATTCTCAAAATCGAGCATAATTGTTCATAACACCTCAATTCTTTTGGTTCTCGCAACTCCACCCTAAACTACAACCTCATTCTCAATATCTCAATGTTCAATATTCCTCATGCCAATTATCTAGGCAATTCTCTACATTGTCCAATTTCCATTTATAACTCACAATTTCCTAAATTCACCAAAACTCTCAATATACATATCACTCCTACCACATTGAAATTTAATCACTCCCTAGTCATCTTTCAACCATTTCAACACCCATTCAACCACCAATAACATCGAAATCAACTCAAATATCAAGATCAAGATTTAGAAATTACCTAAAGCTTGTGAGACGCACAACTCTCGCCTCGATCCGATTCATCCTTCGATTTCCAAGTATGTTGTTCTCCCTTTGATGAGGAACAACTTTCCTTCTTACCACAATAGCTGATTCGGTCAGAAATGGGGGATTTGGAGGAGTGAGAAACTAGGTTTTCGGAAAAATGGAGGTTTGAAAGAGAGAGAAAGTAAGATTCCAGGAGAAGACACGGGTTCCTTATATAGACTGGAGGTAGGAGATCGATCTGCCTCTTGATGAGATCGATCTGTGTTTGAATTTTGGGGGCGATCTGGGCAATTTTATGCCTAGGAGATCGATCTGTCGAGGGGTGAGATCGATCTCTTTATGGCTTTATGAGATCGATCTGTGCCTTGAGGAGATCGATCTTCTTCCAAACAGAAGCATTTGGAGATCGATCTCTTCCTCATGAGATCGATCTGCCTTCAAACAGATTCATTTGGAGATCGATCTCTTCCTCATGAGATCGATCCCTTCTCAAACAGATTCATAAGGGGATCGATCTCTTCCATTGGAGATCGATCTGCTTCTCAAATTTCCTCCTTCCTCGTCAGTTTTAACTCACCAGATCGATCTCTCCTTCTCCCAGATCGATCTGTTCTCATGCTTCATGCTCATTTTACACACTTAACACATAAGTCTCCAATTATAATTCCCACAATTTACTTAGTCCCATTAATTACACTTCAAATTATTATTACATCAATAAATATGTCTGAAATTCTCAGATCTCACACATAGTTACCTAAAGTGCGTAATTTTGCAATTGATATTTTTTTTTCATGAAAATTTAATTTTGGATAAGTTAAATTTTAGAGTCCGATTTTTATAAGTGGGTGCATATTTGGCGAGTCAAAATGGTTGTTAGCAACTAAACTTTGATCTTGAGAAAAGTATATCTTTGTTTGAATTGTAATTTCTAGTCAACACTATCAGGCATTCATTGCTTATGGTATGGATGTTATTTTTTACCTTAATCAGGGACTAGCTATAATGGGTTTTTAAGAGGTTGTTCTCATGACCAACTTCTTTCAACAAAGGTTTGTACATCTTTTTAATAAATAAGCTTTCAACATTTTTACGACAAGATTTTAATAAATTTGTGCTTTTGGTTATGTTTCAGATATCTAAATTTAGGGATCCTTTGGAGACTAAGTATTTGTAAGGACTATGCTTTCTTAAACTCTCACTGTCTTTTCAACTGATGGCTTTATATTGTTACTCATGTTTCTTTCTGTATTGTTATTAGCCTATATTTGCTTTGTGCATTAATCAAATTATATGCCTTCAACATTTAGTATGAGAGTTTAATTACCATACAACATGCCCGAGTAGCTGCTACATGTAACTTGATAATGAGAGTTGAAAGCGGACAGTGGTCATGGCATAACATTATTTGGTACTTATAAGCCAAAAGTGATTACCTTTACGCGCTAATTCATTCATCTCATTAACAGATTAGATCTCCCTAACAGTTTAATCTATGTGATCTTCTTCATACCTAATCTTCTATATGACCAGAATTATGCGTCAGATAAAAATAAGCACATACTGAATGAAATATGATAATAGCTAAAATTATTGAATTAAAGGTTTCTATTTGTTACTTGTATTTTTTTTATGAAATCGCCAAGAATGATTAATGAAATAAAACTTCCTTAGCTTCTCACTTTCGGTATAAACCGATCCCTTTATTTATCTATAGCGAAAAAAAAAAAAAAAGAGAAGCAGAAGACTATGTACTTGACTACAATGTCCAAGTTATGTGTAGTTGCTTAGCAAATCTTGCTATTAAGAACAACGACAAGGTTATGATTCAGAGTTGAGGTAAAATTGCTCATCAAATCTTGATGGCAATGTTATAAAGCAAGATTTCTTTATAATGAAGGACTTTATATGAGGTAACTTCGCATTCGATGCTTCCTTTTTGTTTCAAAAGCTCAAACGAACATCTACATTGCAGGGATGTGACAATTAAAAATATGCAGTAGTTTTAAAATATCGAGAAAGAATAGGTGTTTTAGAAACTCGGGTTTGATTATAAATTATTAATCTTCGGAAGTTATTATTAATCACTTTAGGTCAATACTTGCAGGCAATTGTTCTCTATTCTTTCATGTTATATTTTATGCTTCTTAGCTATATTTATAATCTTTTAAAATTTTAAGGGAAGGGGTTTCATCAATCAACAAAAAGTAACGGAGACCGATTTGTAGAAGTCTACTACTATTAGAAATATTGTGTTTGAGAGAACATAAGATCTAGTAGCTTTGGTAAAGATTAAAGTCTTGATTTTACACAATAAACAAGGTAATTAAGCTTTTGGCTACCTGATTCCTGTAGCTATATATATATATTTATATATTTATAGGAGTTTATTTTGAGAAAATATAATTTTTTTTATTAAGAAAGCTTTTGATTTAAATTCAATCTTTAAATTTTGATTGATCTATTGATAAAAAAAACTTTGGATTTTTTAAGATATGTGTATTGGGTTTGAATTGTTTATTGGAACAATATTGATTTCATTTTTTTTATTCTTAGATGGTTTTGACTTTTGACAGTCTCAAACTGATGATTTAAAAGTTGATACCAAATCTTAATTCTTGATGGTTCCTTATTATTAACTTGTTATTCATGCAAGACATACAAGGGGGTTTATTGTCATGTATAGCTGAAAAACAAATATATATTGAGCAAGGAGATGATAGCTCCTCCAAGCTTCCTCCTTTTGACAAAAAAAGATATTTGAACCATCATCAAAGAGGTAATTAGCATTTTTGTGATTTGTTGTTTCAATTTAGCTTATTTATTATTGACATTATTGAGTTCATTATAAAGTTTAAGGTAAGCTTGGATTTTTTATATTTTATTTTTTGCATTCCATGTGTTTCACAGCATCAATTTTTGCATTATAACTATTATTTAATTAATTCTTTTTTTTTTTTTTCATTTCATGTTTTCTGGTGCATCAATTTTTACTTTATAACTATTATTTAATTAAATCTTATAAACAAAAATTGTGCTTTGCTCTTTTTTTTGGCAAAATTTAACATTGATGCCCATCATCTAGCTAGGCAATAAAAATAGAAGGGACACGAGGGAATTTGAAGAGAGTAAAGGCAGATGCGAAGCAGTATGAACAATGCCAATTGTGCATAAAGATCCATGTTAGGCGTTTATTTTAATTTTGCTATGAATTGAGATGATTCAAAATGGGTTTTAAAGTAAATTTCAATTCTGGAAATTGTGTTTAGCAATTGATTTTGATGTGCAAATCATGGTTTAGACATAAAAAACATCTAATGATATAGTCAGGTAAGGTTTGAGAATCTTGTTGTATGCATGTTTCTTGTTTCAGATGATTTGTATGCATTATTCTCGAGAGCTGGTTGCTAGTTTTGGATGAATCTTAAGCTTAAATGTATGAAAAATAGTTTTGTATATGTGCTAGAAAGATTCAATGTCGAGTGGCACATGAATTGGTCGTGAAAAGCCATGAAAGACCATACAAAAAGAAACCCAGAGACATGAAATTTTGACAAGCTCAACGAATTCCCTGGGAGTCTAATTTTGATAGTTTTGGTCTTCTTGGCCATGTATCGCATCCCACTATGAGTGGTGAAAATGATAGCTTGAGTTGATATAATATGGGCCGAATTCGAAAACTCGATAAATTCTAGAGACCATGAATTTCGAATAAGCAAGTTCAATTTTGGAAATTTTATTCTCCTTGACTTTGTACTATTGTCCTCCATAATCGATCAATCAAAGGTGGGCTCAATACGGGCCATGTTTTATTTTTGGAAACTAGTGATCTCTAAAAAAAAACTACATATTTTGTCATAAATTCTTAAATTTGTTTTAAAAAGTTAATGAGTGGTTTGATTACTATACAAGGAAAGTCTTCCTAAAATAAGTAATTTGGTCATGTGATGAAAAATTGAGTAAATCAGTTTCTTGAATTAATTGATTTGATTAGTACTAATTCCTAAGGGTTAGGCTTTATTTTAATTATGTTAGTCAATGAATTTAATTAAAATATGAAACTTCACATTCGCTAACTTGAAACTTAAATTTTCAATTGTTTTGTATTGTGATTGCATGAGGATGATTATGGACTTAGGCATAATTTTATTATGAATGGTTATATTTTGATCATATTTATTTTAAATAGGGACTGCCAACCTTGCTTTATCTTTATTTTTTTTAGGAGTTGTAGAATTCTATTCTCATCTAAATCTTCTTAAATATAACTCGAGGTTTCTTACAATTGATGAAATTAGATTAAAATGAAAATTTAAATTATGATTAGATATGATTGAATTTTATGTAACTTGAAGATGAAAATGGAGATCCTGAGACCCCATGAAGATTACATTCAAGACTTGTGAAGACAATGTATGTAATCATAGTATATGATTAACTAATTTCCTTTGATGGCTAAGGAAAATAGATTAGATTGAAAGTCAGCAATCATCCTAGTAAAATTGCATGTAATAGATTTATTTTATGCGAAATTATAAATCCTATGCATGCAAATAATGAGACCTAATAATGATTAAGTAAATAAAAATTTTTCATTCAAATATTCAGTGACACGTTAAAGCATGGTAAAGTTATCTTCTATCAAAAATACCGACGTAACCAAAAGTTCTTTTAATTAAAGACTTGTTGAGTTATCTCAGTAAGAGTGTAAATGAGTTAAACTATTTATAAGTTACTCAAATTTGACTTGATAATTACTTGAGTTCGACTTATTAATTTTTGAGTCGAGTTTAAGTTTACAGTATTCAAGTAACTAGTAGAGCAGTGTTCTAATAATTAAGTACCCAACTTTAGCCGCTCATGAGCTGTATCAAGCTTTTTTATTTTTAATAAATATTTTAATGTTTATTTATGAAAATACGTTTTTAACTTTATATAAATGTAATATAACAAAAAAAACCTTTAACTTATTTCCCATGTTTCTATTTTCTAACCCTAAACGACTCATTTTCAGACCTCAGTTTCTCTTCTTACGAATCTCACCTAATCCTCCTCCTCAGTAGCGCCGGCACTTAGCATAAACCTTCACCTTCCTTAATCTTTCCCTTTCAAGCTCCAATATTCCAGCAGCGGTTCAGCAACCAACAGTCTATATTCTTCTCTCCTTGAGTCTTGAATCGATACTGGACAGCAGCCTCTTTGAATCTCGATCTCGAGTTAGTGGACAACAGCCTCTTTTATTTTTTGCCTATTAAGCATCCACCAGAAAGATCACACATTGTTAAACATAATCTAGTGGAGGCCACAAATTCATAATAACTCAAATCTCTCTTCATACAATCTTTTTATAGAAATCATTGTCTGCCTTCTTCCTATTCCAAGTCCCACGATGTCGCCTTTCTTTATATTTGCATGCATCTTAAAATTTGTTAGTAACATTTAAGATTCACTCAGTTGTAAACTTGGTACTAGTGCAAGTAATACCTTAAGCAAATTCGTATCTCCATTTTGTTGTATGTTGTATCCATTTTTATTAATCAATAAAATTTTGATGCTTAACAAAAATAAAAACACAGTTGATCGTCTTGTTTTTCTTACACCAGGTAAGACTCAAGAGCTGTCAATTAATTTAATAGCATATTTACTGCCCATATGGATATCATGGAGTCATTTTCTATTCTTTGAATTATAGTTTATGATACTTGATCAAGAACTAGCTATTTGCATTATATTTGATGCTTGATCAATTTCACTTGATAGAATCTTGTTTGATCACCTTTAGCTCTATCAAGGACAATGAGTTTCAAATTTTCAGTAATTTGTCATCTTTCATGATATTTTATTTTTTGTTTTTGTTATTACTAGCATTTTTTTTAGTTTTTCCTTTTAAGTGGAAGATTTTATTTCTAATTATTTAATGTTTTGATGATAAAGAGGTCATACACCCCACTAGAAGTTTCTTCAATACCAGTTTTGCCAACACCAATTCATCCGTAAGTGAGATCAATTTTGGATGATTATCAGTGTTCTCCAAATGAAACTAATGCTACCAGTGTCACTAATTCAGCGGATGTTAATGTCCATGAAGAGGATGTTGAATAAAATGATGGGAACGATACATTTTAGGCGAAAAAAGACTAAAAAATCAACATTTTGGTTGGAATTTAAGGAAATAGATCTCTTTGATGGTTCTAAAAAGGTAGAGTGTGTTCATTGCAATAAAAAGCTAGCCATAACTATAAGTGGAAGCACAAGTCATTTTGTAAGGTACTTGCAAGGTTGTGCGTTGCAGAAAAGACATAGTACACAGCAACAAAAAATCAATTTTCTACTGGTAGCTTCAAACCATGATGTAACAATCCCTACTTTTACTAGTGGGTTGTTTGACATGGCAAAAATGAGGGACGTAGCAGCTCATTGGGTTCTCATGCATGAGCATCCATTCTCGATTATGGAGGAATAAGGCTTTGATATGATGTAGAAATGTGGGTTGCCAGAATGGGAAGAAATTCCATGCAATACAATCAGGAAAGATTGTGCACAAGTATATGAAATAGAGAAGAAAAGCTTAAGACACTACTAAAAAATGTTGAAATGGTCAGTTTGTCAACATATTTGTGGAAGTCTAGCAATCAAAAAATTGAGTACATGGTTCTTACAACACACTTCATTGATCTCAATTGGAAGTTGCATAAAAGTGTTATCAATTTTGTTCACTTGCCTCTTCCTCATCATGGCGATGAGATTGTTAATTGTATTTTTAATTGTTTGAAGGAATGGGTAATAAAGATCCAGGTCTACACACTTTCAGTTGATAATGCTTCAAGTAATGATGCAGCCATTAGGATCTTGAAAGACACATTTTCAAAAAACAAAAAGCTATTTTGTAGAGGTAAATTATTCCATGTTCAGTGTTGTGCACACATTTTGAATCTTATGGTTCAAGAGGGTATTTCTCAAATTAAACTCATATTGAAAACATACATGAAAGTGTTTGTTTCATCAATTAAAATGAGGGGAGGCTTAAAACTTTTTCAGATATTGTGCTGCAGTTATAATTGCTTAGTATGAATCTTATTCTTTGTCATAATGTATTAAGTTTCGGAAAAACTAATAGCTAGACACAAAATCTAAGAGTAACTATCAATCATTCAAATTTAGGTGATTGGTCATCAATTCAAATTAAAGATAAAGATTAGTTTACATCTCAAATTTAAAGTTCAAAAGTACGGTTACGTATAAAGAAAGTATAAACACCCTCATAAAGCTCATCTTAGAATGGTACCAAATTAATCTTATGTTATTTTTAAAAGGTTTTTTTTTATTAAATGGTCTTTAATTTAAATTTTCTTCATTTTATCCAAATATATAAATGTTGAAAAATCTTCAAGAAACTCTCCATCACTTTGGTGGAATTTCTTAAAAATTTATCATAATCTCAAGAGTATCCAAGTAATGTCATTCTACTTTCTTAGAGAGGCTCTATCGTTGGATTCATTAAATATCTTATGAAAATTTTCTAATTTTAACCTAATCTTAATTTTTACTTGTTATTTTATTTTAATTTATATGTACCAATTTTATTTATTTAAAATTTATTTAATTTATGAGAATAAGTTACGACCAAATTTGAAAGTTTCTCTCAAGTCTTCTTTCATTCCAACTAGACTTAGAGAAAAATTTTCTCTCAAAAATTTTCAAATGTCAACTATTTGTGACTTTTTAAAATCTCATTCTTAGAATGATTTTCATCAATTCTCAAATTATTATTTATAATTTATTGTATTATTATATATTATTATATTATTTATTTTATTTATTATTAATGAATTGATTATTGATATTAAAAACTTTTCTTAAATCTTCCAAAATACCGACAAAATTTAAGAAAAATATCTCACATAGAAATTTTCAAATATCAACCATTTACGACTCTTTAAAATTTCATCATCGAAATAATCTCAATTTACTTACATATTTTTGAAATTAATTAATTTAAAAGAAGGATAAATTCCATCTAGGTCCTTAAAGTTCAATCCTAATCCAATTTTAGTCTATTAGTTTCAAATATAGTGTCACAACCCCTTTTCATCCATTTCATCTAAAGATCACCATAAATTTTTCGCTTTATTTGTTAATTTATTCGGTCATGAACAACTCTTACCAGTAATAGTTGGGCTATGAGTCAGTATAATCATCATTTACTAATCATCTTTCAATTAATCAAAAGCAAACACATACATTTGAAAGTTTAAGTTCTATACTTATACATGTTTGCTAACACTTACATCCCCCATATTACAATTCAAAATGATTACTGTGCTATTACATGTTTAAATACAAAAAGAATTCATGTGTGTATACCTCTTGGCGATGGAGAGTAGCAGATATCCAGATATAACTCCTCAATCCTTCATTAAGCTACTATGTGCGCTCTATAGATGGGAAAATGAAAAGGGATGAGCAACCACACGCTCAGTAAGACAATAATGCAAGCATGATAGATAACTACACTATCTACATGCTTATAATGTCATGCGTAAAAATCATTAATATCCAGCGCATAAGGAATTATTAAAACTATGCCACATGTATATATATATATATATATATCATGTACTGAAAAACATGAAAATAGGTATGTAAACATGGAAAAGATCATTATGTAGAATATCTCATGCTCATCATATTAAAACTCATCATAAAAATGAAAACTCTTCACAAAACCATCCCTCAGGATTTAGCACTTTCTCAAAACATATTGAAACTCATCACAAACAACGATACCATCTCTTTAAAAACATCCCTCAAGGTTCGACCCCTCCTTCGGGTCTACCCTGGACAACACAATTCATGATCGGTATATAAAATCATGTGATATCATGTGAGACAAGTGGTCACTATAAAATCAAGAACTCTGTTTGCCAACTATGTCATTATCATCTTAGACTACACGGATCCCGGTGTGCGGGGCATCATGCTGGAACGGAGGTAGGTTAGTCCTACGTCAGACTTTCAAATCAACATCATAACCTTACTGTACATTGTACTCTATGTGATATACACGGTACAACGTACTCCGTGGACCCATATCATGGTTGGGGGTGCTTGCCATATGTCTATCTACCCCATGCCATGTATAACCTACTCAGTCTTGAGTGCACGTGCGAGCATCTCATCCGTGTGACTAGCAGTCTACACAAGGCATCTAGCACGGCTCGTGCGATCATCTCATCTGTGTGACACAAAGTCTACACGAGGCATCTAGCACGACTCATTACTTATCACAGTGTGAAAAGCCTAGTGCGAGCAAAGTTCTAGCACGATTTCATGCATTATCAGTAAATACCCTTATATGAGCAACGCTCTAGTACGACTTTATGCATAATAAATAATGAGGAAATCACGTACGAGCATAGCTCCAGGACGGTTATATGCATAAGAAAATATGAAAAACCCACGTACGAGCAAAAGCTCCAGTACGGCTTGTAAAACATCACAACTCAAAACATGGTACGAGCTAGGCTCTAGCACATTTCGTGTGTATTAAAAACATCAAAATCCAGTGCGAGCGAAGCTCCAGCACAATTATCTCAGATAAATCTGATAGGCGGCTCATTTCAACACCACACATTCGAAATCAAAGTCAACACATGACTCGTGCTATTTTATGAAATTATGAAAATTAAATAGCCAACCTATCCGTAAATTTACTTAAACCGAAGCAATGTATTTCATAAAAATATCAAAACATGGTATTTATACAATTATTAGCCTTACTACCCCTTTTTGAAAGATTCACTTCAAAACCAAATCATCTGTATTCGTAGTCATTCACACAAATCATTAATTCTTTTCTAGATAACCCACACAATTCCAATACCCTATAATTACCTGCAAAATACGTGCAGCTATCTCTAAATACTCACAAAATTCTCTTACCTGAAAATCACGTCGAGTGATTCCACTTCCTTAGAGCTGCTCGATCGAGCAGTTCGATTCACTTCTAAACGAAATCTTCGGGGCTGCATGAAATTACGTATCACATCAGTTTAATCCAATGTAATAAAATTCTTGCGTTTACTATACTCGATTCGACTTATTGTTTTCATTAACACTTATAAGGCCTCACTTTCTCTTAAGTCTATTTTGATTGCTCTATTAATTTCTCGAGAATTTATTAAACTCTTTAGGCCTATTGATTCACACTAAATCGACATTAGGCTCACAATGCCTCTAGCTCATCATTTCCTTTACTATGGCATTTCATCAAACACTCTTTATGCCCATTTTAAATCCTCATCCAATCCAACATATGGATTTCACGAAGTTATTTTCAAAATCACCCATACATGCTTACTAACATCTCTACATGTTTAAATCATCATCAACTCCATGCCATTTCAACTTTCTCTCACTAAGCCCATTCTAAGTCATAGTTGTTCAAGCATGTATATGAACATTTCAACCAACATTATATACATCAATCTACTCATCAAAATGTCTACATTAACATACTAGAAGATGGTGTATATAGAAATCTTACATAACTTGACTTTTTCCTCTTTTTGCCAAATTGGGAAAAAACCTCTTTGCTTATTCAATCGAAAGTTTGAGCTTCCAATCTTTAACTATGCTGTTCTCTTCTTCACTAGGAATAACTTTACTCAAATAGCTTTTTTCTCAAATCCTTTTGGAAGGGGGTGCATTCTAGAGTGAAAAAACTAGGTTGTTTTTTGGTTAAAATGGAAGGTTTTGGGATTTTTTGGGAAGAAGGCTCGACGGTCAAGTCCTTTTTATAGAAATCGCGTTATGAGATCGATCTCCAAGGGTGGAGATCGATCTCCCCTTTCTAAAATCCCTTCAGAATTCGACAATGCAGGCTAGGGGATCAATCTACTTATTGCATGAGATCGATCTGCCATATTGCATGAGATCGATTTGCTAAATGGAATGGGATCGATCTTTGTTCATGGGATGGGATCGATCTTGGTCAGGCAGAAAGCTTCGGAGATCGATCTGACCTTAGGAGGAGATCGATCTGGCCTATCCAGAGGCTACTGGAGATCGATCTGCTATGAGACCCCGTATATGTATAAGGGTATATATGTACATAGAAATGTAAATAGAGTTGTACTATGAATTCATGAGTGAAGTATATGTGATGTAAGTCCATAAGTAATGTACACACTTGTAATGAGAGTGGTAATTGTACATACAAGTTACATTAAGTATAAATGTGAAGAAATGGACTTAAACATGTGGAGAATGTGAGTGGAATGGATTATGAATAGTATGGTAAAATGGAAGTAGAATTGCATAAGTTGTGCACTTCCATTTGGTTTATATCGTATACTTTTGGTTATACAAGGATTCCACACAAGTTTCAATAGGAATAAGGTATGTATGGATGTCATTGTCAAGCCTCAAAGATGAATGAATGAGAAAATGATCATAGTAGCAAATTAAGGAGGTTTGAGAATGAGTTGCTACAGAAGAACTGCAGAAAATCTGAAAACTATGAAGGGCAGATCGATCTCATGGGATGAGAGATCAATCTGGAAGAGCCAGAATGCTCTTATTTGCGCAATGGAATAGAGCAGATCGATCTCCAATGGAGCCAAAAGATCGATCCCCAAGCACCCAGATCGATCTCCTTAGCTCTCTGTTTGGGAGCAGATCGATCTCATGCTTCGACAGATCGATCTCATGCTTAAAATACCGTGAAAAAATAGGGATTTAAGGGGAGCAGATCGATCTCCTCTTGGACCAGATCGATCTTCTCAAGCTATTTCTATATAAGGAGTGCTGAAAATCAGAAAATTTCGGGAAAAACACTAACCTTCCACTTTCAACCCAAAAACCTAACTTTCTCTCTCTAAAATCAGTCATTTTCAGTGAGGTTTGAAGAGAGACCATTAGAGGCAAAGTTGTTCCTATCAAAGAGAAGAACAACATAGTTGGAAAGCATTTTCCCATTGTTGGTATTGAAGGAGTTAAGGGCATTGCCATTTGGAGCAAGAAGAGAAATCAAATTGGGTAAGATTCTAACACTCCAACTATGGTACATTGTTTATATAATTGATTTTGGAGTTATTTGGCATGAGTATGAATGGTTAGAAACTATCTAAAATGCATTGGAAAGATTATGACCTAGAAATGGTCTAGAGTGAGAAAGTGAAATGTATGGAGATTAATGATGAATGAGATATGTAGAAGTTATTAATAGTGTTGTGGAATGATTTTAAGATGTGGTTAGTGGATAAATTGTGAGATTTACCTAAAAAAGATAAAATGTGGAATAAGGCATTGGTAAAATGCATAAGTGAGTAATATTTACTAGTGAGGTCAATTATGGGTTAAATACATTAACTCAATTGATTTAATGAATGAATCGCAGCTTCCGAGGATACGCCGAGGCGAGTTGAGCCAAGAGCGTGAGAAGCTAAAAGGAAAGGAGTCACACCAAGTAAATCGAGGTAAGGGAATTGTGTGGACTCTTAGAGATATCTGTGCGCAATTTGGGCGCTTAAATGTTTTGCTAGAATGCATGAGATTAGGAAATGATGTTGGGTGATTGAAGGGTAAAAGTTGGGAGTTTGAAAAATGTGCATGAGAACAAAAGCATATTGCTTTGAAAATCATGTTTTATTACTTTTTAGCAAATGATTGGTAGGTTGGCTGACATTGAAATGATTTACAAAAGAAATGAGTGTGTTTTGGTTTTGTTAACCATACTTTGCAAAGTTTTGAGCCACCTACATGATTTCGTGAATATGAAAGCGTGCAAGAGTATGACTCGCACGAGATTTGACGTGTTTTTATACACATGAGTGTAAGAGGCACTAGTTTTCATATGGATTTCATAATTATTTTGGCATTGTGCTTTGAGTTTGTCTCGCACTGGATGCCCACCTGCATGTTGCCGTGTTTGGAGCTTCGAGTAGACTGGGTGTCACATCGATTAAATAGGCTCACACGTGCATTGCTTTGACATGATTAATTAGCCGTGTTAGGAGCTTCGGGTAGACAAGAGGTTGTACCGATTAAATAGGCTCACACGTGCGTTTGAGATGTGGCGTGATATGATGTGTTGATTGGGTCCACGGAGTACGTTGTACCGTGCATATAGCATGGGGTACATTGTACCGTGTTGAGTTGTGATGTGCCGTCTTCGGACGAGATCTACTATGGACCGACGGGTAGGATTTGACCCACCTCCCGTGTGGAAGCAGATAGTGGTGATATCCCGCACACCTGATCTGTGTAGCCGGTATCACAGGTTATGTACATAGGCCTTGAGGTTATTACCTATTGTTGAACTGCCTATCTCACATGTCTACTGCTATTTGAGAATAAATCCATGTTTGAAAATGATTTGTTGGTCAAGAAAGTCCGAGGGATGGGCCGAGACCTGACCAGTGATGAATTGATTTGTTAATGGTTTTTAAAGTGCACGGATGCATGATGTTTAATGCCATGCTTTATTGTGAAAATGCATGATGGGTAATGCCATGCTTTTATTGTGAATTATGCATGATGATTTATACCATGCTTTGAGTTGAAATGTGCACTTGATTTTAATAGCATGAATGCTTTACATACCATTAACACAATCATACACTCATGTTTTGAGATAAATAATGAATAAAATGCTTTTGAGCATGGCATCACGATCACGTAGATAGTGCAGTATCTATCTGTTCGCATGATTGCCTTACTGAGCGTGTGGTTTGCTCACCCCCCTTATTTTCCCCCTCTCTACAGATAATTGAGTATATAGTGAGCGTGACTGGAGGCGTTCCCTTTTTGGTAATCCGCTGCATCCCATCGCTAAAGGTATACACACCTGGATTATTTTGTATCTAAACTAGACATAGCACAGTAGCATTTTGTATGTAACCACTGGGGATGTAAAACAATGTAAAACGATGTAAACACATGTAACAACTCTGATATATATACATTTATACAAGTGTTTACCTATGAATAATATACAAATTGAATTGGTATGGTGGAGTGAGTTAGACGTCGACACACAGCCCAACTGTTAAGAGTGTGGTTGTTCACGATCGAGGAAGAATGATTAAAGATTGATGCATGAAAATGAGAAAAATTTATACGTATTTTGGTAAGTTGAGGGTCGTGACAGAAGTTGGTATCAGAGCTCGAGTTGGTTTGACGTGTGTCGTGTCTAAAATACTTAATAAGTTGAAAATTTTAATCCCCAAGTTACTGTGCTTGTTTAGATACAATTGTGTGTGTGTCGATGGGTTGACTAAGTAATTGGTTGTGAATGTAGGGAATTGAGTAAGTATGCGTAATACCAGTCGCGGTAGAGGGATGAGAGCACAGGCTCGAGGCCGTAGAGGTAGGCCTGGGGGTCGTGTTGAGCCAGAAACACACGAGGCTCAGGATGATGTTGAGGTGGAGGCTGATGTTGAGCACGCTCCACAGGGTCCAGAGGAGAGACCCGAGAGTACTGAGGCTAGCTTCGCGAGGATTGAGCGGAGCATTGAGATGATTGTGGAGTTGGTCACCCAATCTTTATTTAGAGTTGGCGGTAGACAGAGTCCCGCTACACAAGGTGATGTCGAGCAGGTGGCAGCTCCTGAGGCACGGGCAAGGGAAGCCCAGAGGCCACAGACGATAGATACCCCACCCACACAGGATGTGCCTACGCCGGTTGCTACACCAGGCAGTAGAGGTTGGGGATATGGATGTGATTTGGATAGACTGCGGCAGTTCCAGAAGTTTGGACCACCGTCTTTCAGTGGAGTAAAGGACCCAGTAGCGGCTGAGGATTGGATCAATGAAATCGAGAAATTATATGGGTTCTTTGAGTGCACTACTACCGAGATGGTAGCATTTGCTGCTTTTATGCTGAAAGGATCAGCAGAACATTGGTGGAAGTCCACCAGGCCTATTTTGAGAGCCCGACATACTGAGATCAGCTGGGATGTGTTTCTATAGGCCTTTCGGAGACAGTATGTCCCGGATACCGCACAGCGGAAGCTAAAGATGGCATTTTTGGGACTGACCCAAGGGAGCAGGACTGTGGATGAGTATGAGACTGCTTTTATATCCCTGGGCAGATATGATCCCAACACGATGGGTAATGAGGTCGAGAAGATCCAAAAATTTGTTGATGGATTGAGACCGACCATCAGGTCTAGATTGGTTCCTCTAGATATACCGACCTATGAGAAGGCAATGCGCAGGGTGCAACTATGTGAACAAAATGTTGATAGGATTGCCTCAGAGTTTGGAAAGGTTGGTAAGATGAGGGATAGAGATAAGAAAAGACCAGTGATGGATAGAGGCTTCAGTTATAAAAGAAGCAAGAGATTCTCTGGAAAGAGGCCAAGAATTGATGAGATCCGGGAGAGGACAGTTGATACTCCCATGTATCCGGCCATTGCTCTAGCTAAGGGAATCGTGATTGGAGGACCACGACCTACTACGGAACAGTGTGGCAAGTGTGGTAGGTACCATGGTACTCGACCATGCTATGGATCTCCTGTAGTATGCTTTAGAAGTGGGAAGTCAGGGCACATAATCAGAGATTGCCCAGAGATGATAGAGAGAACCCCACAGAAGGGCAAGGAGCCAGAAAGAGCTCCAGTTGGTACAGTTGCTCCAAGAAGGAGGGCTACAGCTGAGGAAAAGGGGAAGCAAGCAGTGGGTGTAAGCAGAGGACGAGTACACACACAGGATCAGGATACTGCAGATCAGTCATCAGATGTGGTAAAAGGTACCATCCAAATCTTTGATTTAGAAGCTTATGTATTGTTTGATCCTGGTGCCACGCATTCCTTTATTTCGTCATCCTTTGCGTGTAAATTGTTGAAGCATGTAAAACCCACGCTGCTTGATAAGATGTTGTTGATATCTACCCCTATGAATGATAGTCAGTTGACTGAGCATATATATAGGGATTGTAAAATGAAGATAGGAGGTAAAGAGATGGCAGCCGATTTAATTTTATTAAATATGAGTGATTTTGATGTGATCCTAGGAATGGATTGGTTGGCTGCCAATCATGTTATTATGGATTGTCATGCAAAAACTTTGATGTTTCCAAAGATAGATCTGAGATCAGGGTACCATCAGTTGAAGATACGAGATGGAGATGTACCCAAGATAGCTTTTCGCACCCGGTATGGACATTATGAGTTTATGGTTATGCCATTCGGGTTGACGAATGCTCCCGCAGCTTTTATGTCGTTGATGAATGAGGTATTTCACCAGTATTTGGATCGGTTTGTGATCGTGTTTATTGATGATATACTGGTGTATTCAAGGTCTAGAGAGGAGCATGAGAGGCATCTAAGGATAGTGCTACAGACCCTTCGAGAGAAGAAGTTGTACGCTAAACTCAGTAAGTGTGACTTTTGGTTGGAACAGATCTCTTTTCTGGGTCATATAATATCAAAGGATGGAGTATCAGTGGATCCATCTAAGATTGAGGCCGTAGTTCAGTGGCAGAGACCCCAGACAGTGACAGAGATCAGGAGTTTTCTGGGTTTAGCTGGATATTATCGAAGGTTTGTAGAGGGATTTTCAAGGTTAGCTGCTCCTTTGACACGCCTCACAAGAAAGAATGTGGAGTTTGTGTGGGACGATAAGTGTGAAGAAAGTTTTGAGGAGCTGAAAAAGAGATTAACCACAGCTCCGATCCTCACCATTCCTACCAGCTCAGGAGGTTTCTCGGTGTATGCGGATGCTTCACATCTGGGACTGGGCTGTGTATTGATGCAGGATAGGAAGGTAGTAGCTTATGGATCAAGACAGTTAAAGGATCATGAGAGGAACTACCCGACCCATGACTTGGAGTTGGCAGCGGTGGTGTTTGCGCTGAAGATATGGCGCCACTACCTTTATGGTGAGAGATTTCAAGTTTATACAGATCATAAGAGCCTTAAGTACCTGTTCTCACAGAAACAGTTGAACATGAGACAGAGGAGATGGCTCGAGCTGTTAAAGGATTATGATTGTGAAATCCTATACCACCCGGGTAAAGCAAATGTGGTTGCTGATGCATTGAGTAGGAAGCATCTCGGGATGATATCATTCATGATGGTCAGGGAACACGAGCTGTTGGAACAGTTCACGAACCTCAGTTTGGATATGACCCCGCCTGACGCTGATAGTGGATTTATGATAGCTAGCCTGCAGTTGGAACCGGATCTGGTAGATCGAATCCGACAGGCTCAGCGAGTTGATCAGCAGTGTAGTGATATTGTCGGGCAGATACAGAGAGGTATAGAGACGGACTTTGAGTTGAGTTCGGATGGATTGTTGAGGTTCAGAGGTAGGATATGTGTTCCTGATGACGCAGAGATCAGAAGGTTGATCCTGATAGAGGCTCACTCATCGAAGTATACGATACATCCAGGGGGTACTAAGATGTATCAAAACCTTCGAAAAGTTTATTGGTGGTCTGGAATGAAAAAGCACATTGTTGAATATGTTGCTAAGTGTCTCGTTTGTCAGCAGGTGAAGGTAGAGCATCAGAAGCCTGCAGGGTTATTGCAGCCTCTACCGATATCGACATGGAAGTGGGAGCATGTCACCATAGATTTTGTGATGGGATTGCCGAGGACTCGGAGAGGTCATGATGCCATATGGGTGATTATGGATCGGTTGACGAAATCAGCCCATTTTCTAGCTATGAGAGCTACCGATACTCTGAGCCAGTTAGCGAACCTATATGTGCGCGAGATAGTGAGGCTACATGGATTTCCAGTGAGCGTTGTTTCTGATAGGGATGCCCGCTTCACTTCCCACTTCTGGGAACGTTTTCAGGAAGCGATGGGGACCCAGTTGAGTTTAAGCACCGCATTTCATCCTCAGACAGATGGTCAGTCAGAGAGGACTATACAGACCCTGGAGGATATGTTGAGAGCGTGTGCATTGGATTTTGGAGGCTCCTGGGATGACCATTTGCCACTCGCAGAGTTCGCGTATAATAACAGTTTTCATGCGAGTATCGAGATGGCACCATATGAGGCATTGTATGGGCGTAGATGCCGTTCCCCTATTGGATGGGAAGAGGTTGGTGACAGACAGATCTTTTCTCCCGACTTAGTTAGACAAGCCTCTGAGGACGTCCAATTGATATGTGAGAGGTTACGGACAGCTCAGAGCAGGCAAAAGAGTTATGCTGACAAGAGACGGAGACCACTAGAGTTTGATGTGGGTGAGTCAGTGTTTTTGAAAGTTTCCCCTTTGAAGGGAATTATGAGATTCGGGAAGAAGGGAAAGTTAAGCCCTCGATATATAGGGCCATTTGAGATACTTGATAGAGTGGGAGATAAGGCTTATAGATTGGCATTGCCACCAGAGTTGGCAAGTGTGCATAACGTCTTCCACGTATCCATGTTGAGGAAGTATCACCCGGATCCTATGCATGTAATAAGGTATGAGCCATTGGAGCTCAACGAGGGTATGACATATGTTGAGAAGCCAGTTCGGGTATTGGACAGAAAAGAGAAAGTGTTGAGGACAAAGACAATTCCCTTGGTGAAAATACTTTGGCAACATCACACTGTAGAAGAAGCCACATGGGAATTGGAGAGTTTGATGCGGGAGAGGTATCCCGAGTTGTTCACGGAATAATTGGTTCTAATTTGGAGGACCAAATTTTTTAAGTGGGGGAGAATGTGAGACCCCGTATATGTATAAGGGTATATATGTACATAGAAATGTAAATAGAGTTGTACTATGAATTCATGAGTTAAGTATATGTGATGTAAGTCCATAAGTAATGTACACACTTGTAATGAGAGTGGTAATTGTACATACAAGTTACATTAAGTATGAATGTGAAGAAATGGACTTAAACATATGGAGAATGTGAGTGGAATGGATTATGAATAGTGTGGTAAAATGGAAGTAGAATTGCATAAGTTGTGCACTTCCATTTGGTTTATATCGTATACTTTTGGTTATACAAGGATTCTACACAAGTTTCAATAGGAATAAGGTATGTATGGATGTCATTGTCAAGCCTCAAAGATGAATGAATGAGAAAATGATCATAGTAGCAAATTAAGGAGGTTTGAGAATGAGTTGCTGCAGAAGAACTGCAGAAAATCTGGAAACTATGAAGGGCAGATCGATCTCATGGGATGAGAGATCGATCTGGAAGAGCCAGAATACTCTTATTTGGGCAATGGAATAGAGTAGATCGATCTCCAATGGAGCCAAATCGATCTCCTAAGCATTCTGTGGTGAAAAGATCGATCCCCTAGCACCCAGATTGATCTCCTTAGCTCTCTGTTTGGGAGCAGATCGATCTCATGCTTCGACAGATCGATCTCATGCTTAAAATGCCGTGAAAAAAGAGGGATTTAAGGGGAGCAGATCGATCTCCTCTTGGACCAGATCGATCTCCTCAAGCTATTTCTATATAAAGAGTGCTGAAAATCAGAAAATTTCGGGAAAAACACTAACCTTCCACTTTCAACCCAAAAACCTAACTTTCTCTCTCTAAAATCAGCCATTTTCAGTGAGGTTTGAAGAGAGACCATTAGAGGCAAAGTTGTTCCTATCAAAGAGAAGAACAACATAGTTGGAAAGCATTTTCCCATTGTTGGTATTGAAGGAGTTAAGGGCATTACCATTTGGAGCAAGAAGAGAAATCAAATTGGGTAAGATTCTAACACTCCAACTATGGTACATTGTTTATATAATTGATTTTGGAGTTGTTTGGCATGAGTATGGATGGTTAGAAACTATCTAAAATGCATTGGAAAGATTATGACCTAGAAATGGTCTAGAGTGAGAAAGTGGAATGTATGGAGATTAATGATGAATGAGATATGTAGAAGTTATTAATAGTGTTGTGGAATGATTTTAAGATGTGGTTAGTGGATAAATTGTGAGATTTACCTAAAAGAGGTAAAATGTGGAATAAGGCATTGGTAAAATGCATAAGTGAGTAATATTTACTAGTGAGGTCAATTATGGGTTAAATACATTAACTCAATTGATTTAATGAATGAATCGCAGCTTCCGAGGATACGCCGAGGCGAGTTGAGCCAAGAGCGTGAGAAGCTAAAAGGAAAGGAGTCACACCAAGTAAATCGAGGTAAGGGAATTGTGTGGACTCTTAGAGATATCTGCGCAATTTGGGCGCTTAAATGTTTTGCTAGAATGCATGAGATTAGGAAATGATGTTGGGTGATTGAAGGGTAAAAGTTGGGAGTTTGAGAAATGTGCATGAAAACAAAAGCATATTGCTTTGAAAATCATGTTTTATTGCTTTTTAGCAAATGATTGGTAGGTTGGCTGACATTGAAATGATTTACAAAAGAAATGAGTGTGTTTTGGTTTTGTTAACCATACTTTGCAAAGTTTTGAGCCACCTACATGATTTCGTGAATATGAAAGCGTGCAAGAGTATGACTCGCACGAGATTTGACGTGTTTTATACACATGAGTGCAAGAGGCACTAGTTTTCACATGGATTTCATAATTGTTTTGGCATTGTGCTTTGAGTTTGTCTCGCACTGGATGCCCACCTTGCATGTTGCCGTGTTTGGAGCTTCGAGTAGACTGGATGTCACATCGATTAAATAGGCTCACACGTGCATTGCTTTGACATGATTAATTAGCCGTGTTAGGAGCTTCTGGTAGACACGAGGTCGTACCGATTAAATAGGCTCACACGTGCGTTTGAGATGTGGCGTGATATGATGTGTTGATTGGGTCCACGGAGTACGTTGTACCGTGCATGTAGCATGGGGTACATTGTACCGTGTTGAGTTGTGATGTGCCGTCTTCGGACGAGATCTGCTATGGACCGGCGGGTAGGATTTGACCCACCTCCCTTGTGGAAGCAGATAGTGGTGATATCCCGCACACCTGATCCGTGTAGCCGGTATCACAGGTTATGTACATAGGCCTTGAGGTTATTACCTATTGTTGAACTGCCTATCTCACATGTCTACTGCTATTTGAGAATAAATCCATGTTTGAAAATGATTTGTTGGTCAAGAAAGTCCGAGGGATGGGCCGAGACTTGACCAGTGATGAATTGATTTGTTAATGGTTTTTAAAGTGCACGGATGCATGATGTTTAATGCCATGCTTTATTGTGAAAATGCATGATGGGTAATGCCATGCTTTTATTGTGAATTATGCATGATGATTTATACCATGCTTTGAGTTGAAATGTGCACTTGATTTTAATAGCATGAATGCTTTACATACCATTAACACAATCATACACTCATGTTTTGAGATAAATAATGAATAAAATGCTTTTGAGCATGGCATCACGATCACGTAGATAGTGCAGTATCTACCTGTTCGCATGATTGCCTTACTGAGCGTGTGGTTTGCTCACCCCCCTTATTTTCCCCCTCTCTACAGAGAATTGAGTATATAGTGAGCGTGACTGGAGGCGTTCCCTTTTTGGTAATCCGCTGCATCCCATCGCTAAAGGTATACACACCTGGATTATTTTGTATCTAAACTAGACATAGCACAGTAGCATTTTGTATGTAACCACTAGGGATGTAAAACAATGTAAAACGATGTAAACACATGTAACAACTCTGATATATATACATTTATACAAGTGTTTACCTATGAATAATATACAAATTGAATTGGTATGGTGGAGTGAGTTAGACGTCGACACACAGCCCAACTGTTAAGAGTGTGGTTGTTCACGATCGAGGAAGGATGATTAAAGATTGATGCATGAAAATGCGAAAAATTTATACGTATTTTGGTAAGTTGAGGGTCGTGACATATGCCTTATGAGAGAATATCGATCTGGTTT
Source organism: Firmiana major (assembly GCA_033439115.1). Taxonomy (NCBI): domain Eukaryota; kingdom Viridiplantae; phylum Streptophyta; class Magnoliopsida; order Malvales; family Malvaceae; genus Firmiana; species Firmiana major. The sequence continues at coordinate 41,317,215 of CM065909.1, forward strand.
AAGTCGAGGCAACTTGAGATCGATCTATTTGAGTGAGGGATCGATCTCCCTTTTGCAGGATGCCCTAACATTGCATTTCAAGGCAATGAGATCGATCTCTCCTTGAAATGAGATTGATCTAACCTTCATCCTACAACATTTTAGCTGCAATTTTTTAGATTTTCAAAGTTAAACTCATATTCAATCACTTAAATATCCAATTTGCATTTCATTCACACTTAACATTCAAAAGCATCCAATTCTTATGATTCACATATTGTGTAACTTGTTTGTACATCATAGAAATCATAAGATTACATAGAAATTCACGGGCCTTACATATAGACACTCTGCCTCTAACTTTTCTATTTCGCATGATAAATTATTTTTTTCTGTTAATCAACATTAATAGTTAAAAACTTAATGTTGAGACTATTTTACCCCTTAAACTATTTGGAATGCTTTAAGTATTCAAATCAATCAATAATGGATAAAGAAATACTAAGATCTAATGTTTTCAAATGTTAGCTTTTTTTTCTTTATAATTTTTTTGTTTATTTATTTACTTATTCTTTATTTTTTATTTTTTGTCTATTATTTTCATTTACTATTTTTTGTTTTTATTTATTATTTTTATTGTTTATATTTTTGTCCATAGTCTTGAACAATTTCTAAGGTACTCAATGTAAAGTTAGCAACTAAAATTAGGTATAAAAATAACAATAATATGCTACTTAGTAGCATACCTAATAAATAAAAATAATAAACAAAAAATAAAAAAATAATAAATAATGAGTAAGTAAATGAAAAAAATAAATTAAAAAGAAAAAAGAAAACTAACCTTCAAAAACTTAGTAGCTCTTAATATTTTCTTATTTATTATTGATTGGTTTGAGTATTTAAAGCAATCCAAATGACTTAAAGGGTAAAATTATCTCAACATTAAACTTTTAACTGTTAAATGAAGAGTTAACTTGTCTTATGAAATAGAAAAATTTAAGATGGAGTGTTCATTTTTGAAACTAATGAATAAAAAGTATATTACGGTTAAACTTTAAGGGCTTAGATGAAATTTAAGCTAAAAAAATCATTACCCAATTTACTTTCTTAAAATATTTTGCACACATTTACTTGTAAATCTACAAATATATAATTTTAACGTTGATTGATCAATTTAATTAAAATTAATAACCAACCTAAATAATTAATTTTATTTTCCTGCTTAATCAAATCAAATAATTTTATCTATATGCCAAATCTATAATTAATACTAAAAATAGTACCTTCACTTTTTTTCTTCCTTTTCCTCCTGTTCCTTCTTTTCTTTCTATCTATCCTTCCGTGGCCTTGCCTCACGTTGTCAACAACTTAAAGTTTCTAGCACCTAAACTGTTCTTCGGCAGTAACTCTCGGTTTTGCTTTGTCCCAAGGCTTAGCAATGTTAAACGCAGCAGGGAACAACAATGCAGGCAAGGCATAATAGCTCATAGTCTGCTTCAAGTCATGGCAGCTTTCAATGACGGTTCTACTTCCAACTTCCTTAGCTTCCTATTGCAGCACTATTTCAGAAATTCAGCTCTGCCCTGTTTTTGAAGCTTCACGGGTTCAAGCAGCTCTCAGCTAATCTGTTCAACTTCAACAAATTACAGCAACTCTAAGCAATCAGCAACAGTCGGCTTACTTCTTGGTTCACGGCTACTGCTCTTCTTTCTCTCCTGAAACATATGCGAGAGCAAACCGCAGTTCTGGATCTCCAGCAACTTTCCTTCAGCGGAGTAGGCAGCACGCAGCAGGGTACGGTTTAATGACGTTACAGTGGTGATGATGGACAGTAAGCTTGTTATGTAGTGGTACAAGGCTGGCTGCACTAACCAGGCAACACCAAAGAGGTGACAACAACCACGCCTGATCACAACAAAGCAGAGCGATGACAGTAGACAGAAAGTTGCAGTAGTACAAGCGATGCAGCTTGAAGAATGGGCAAGGCACAGTGAACCAAGGCAACATCCTTTTCTCTCTTTTATATTTCTCTTGCCCGTGTCTTTTTTTGTATCTTGGTTCCCCTTTATATTGAATCCCCATTTAATGATTCATTCCCTTGATTTATTCAGTTAGTAATTAAAATTACAGATTTGATCATTAGTTTCCTTGATTTTCTTGATTTTTATCTTGCTTGAATTAATTAGTTTTTTTACATAAATTTTCCTTTTTCAATTTTCTTGAATCCTTAAAATTGCGATTTGCAAAGATTTGTTTTTTAAGTTGGAGATTCTTGCCTTTTTTTCTTTCTTTTTATTATCATCAAAAATAAGAATAGATAATAAAATTTAAATCAAAATAAAATCAAAAGCTAGATCTAAATCAAAAATAAAACTAAATATAATAAAAAAGACTAGTTAATCAAAGATTCGAAAAAAAATGGTATCTATATTCTTGATTGTAGAACACTTTGGAATTTAACGTATGAAATGTTCTCAATTCCTGTGCAATTTAAGGTTGCATTTCCAAGGTTCCAAGATTGCGAGCCTCTTTATGAGTGTTGCCCAAGCCTGAAGATTGGGAGAAAGTTGAAAGAATTTGTGAAGTTTTGGAGGTATTTAGTTCTACCACTAACATAATTTTTTGAAGTGACTATCCTACTTCAAATTTATTTATAAATGAAGCTCATCGTATCCAAATGCTACTAGATAAATATGCATAAGATGGAAATGATTTTATTCGACCACTGGTTGGTTAGATGAAAGAAAAGTTTGACAAATATTGGGGAGAATGTAATCTGTTGATGTTTATGGCAGTTGTCTTAAACCCAAGGTTCAAAATGAGAGTAGTTAAATTTACTTTCCCTAGAATCTAACCTTGGAAGTGAGGCAAGACAGAATACTACTAAAGTTTAAGAAACTTTATATGATATTTATGAAGAATAAGCTACTAAATACCATTATAGAGAAAGTGAACAAAGTGCTAAAACTCAAGTGGGTGGTTGTAATAATAGTAATGTGAATGTACAACCTTCATCTTCATCTGGTTGGTTAGAGTTTGCACAATTTATAAAAACTATTGAGACTATTCAACCCCAAAAGTTTGATCTAGATACTTACCTAGAAGAACGATGTTTCATATGAGAAAGAGATCAAGATAAATTTGATGCTTTAGATTGGTGGAAGGTCAATACTTTGAAGTACTGTGTCTTATCCAAAATGGCACGTGATATACTTGTCATTCCTATAACTATAATGGCTTCAGAGGCTACATTTAGTGCTAGCAGCAAAGTTATTGATACTTATTGAGCCTCGTTATTTCTAGAAATAATGTAAATATTACTTTGTGAGGGAGATTGGTGCAGCAATTTGCATGAAGTGAAGAAAAAGAACAAAGTAAGTTTTATTTTTTGATTAGCATGAATAATATTTGTCATGTTTTCTTTTGTAGAAAGAGAAGAAACCAACTTAAATTATCCTCCCAATACCTTAAAGTAAGTGTTTGCATATTGTTTAACATGTTTTGAGTACCTAAATTGTCAATAACTTAAATTTTGATTTGTAGGAAGTATTGAATTTTCGGATGGCTCTCAAATGAAATTATCCTTCCAATACCTTAAAGTAAGAGTTCACATATTGTTTAGCATGTTTCGAGTACCTAAACTGTCAATAACTTACATTTTTTGAAATTTTGGATGGTTGTTTTTTAAGGATCAAGCTTAAGTGAACGTGTCTATTGTCTTTTTTACTAAGTTCTATTTTAACTTTTCAATTCTGAGTTGCATTTTGAGTTATTTATATTTTGAGATTTACTCTGAGTTGTATGAGGATCCTGACTTCTGAGTTGCATTGGAGTTTTGCATGTTGAATTATTTTGATTTGTAAGAGTTGTATTTTGAATTGTTATGTTTTGAGTTATGAATCTAAAAACCATGTTTGATTTTTGGAGTCTCTTATCTTATGAGGTTTAGGAAGAAACAACAAAGGTGGACCGTTGCTGCAGCAATGTGTTGCACTTATTTTGTTTTTGAATGTTACTTAGTGTTGATTTGAGTTCAGGAAAAAGCAGTAAATGTATCAGCTTGATGGTGTTGAAAGTTGCTATTGGTTTGTGTTTAATAGCTTGATGATGCGTGACAATTTCAAACTTTTTTTTTTGTAAAGTTAAGTTAATGAAAATTGGACCAATTTAAGCTAATTTAGAGTAAATTTCGATAATTAAGAAGTTCGGGGATGACAAAATCAAGTCTGAAGTTTGGTCCAATTTTGAGATACGGGGTAAAACAGTAGTTTCTTTAACTCTAGAATATTTCAATTTTAAATTATAGAATTTTAAATTTATTAAGAATATTTAATAAATGCAAATTCATGTATGGAGTTAATTAAATACATACATGAAATCAAAATGATAAATTCGAAGCATAATTATATGTATGTAAATTAAATATAAATGTATCTTAATAAAGGCTTTTAAAATAAAAGGAAATTAGATTAAATAATTACTCTTATAAACCCAAACCTCCAAACTTGACACTGTCACGACCCTAAATCCACAGAAAATCCACTCCAAATTTTTTGTTTTTCATTTATCGATTATTATTTAATCCAACTTTTATTGTTTGTTCTTTACCTTTACCTTTACCTTATCTAATTGTGAACAGCTACACCTCCAACAGTTGGGTTGTGTATCGGTGTCAACCTCATTCAATCATATCATTTTGAATTACAATTCATTTAAATGTAAACACCGGTATTTCTAAATCAGAGTTGTTGTATTACATGTGTTTACAATTCTCTACATCTCCAAAAAAAAATTACTTTTAAATGTATTACTGTGCTTTGACATGTCTAGATACAAAAACTATACAAATATGTATAACTCGTGTGATGGGATGCAGCGGACACCAAAAATCCAATCCTCAATCCCCCACTATCTGTTGTAAGTGCTCTGTAGAGAGGGAAAATAAGGGGGTGAGCAAACCACGCGCTCAATAAGGCAATCATGAGAGCATTAGATAACTGTACTATCTACGTGATCGTGATGCCATGCTTAAATCACACATTTATATGTCATACTCCAAAACGTAAGCCCGTGCTTGTGTTGATGCCATGTAAAGCAAATCATGCTATATAAATCAGTGCACAGTTCTTAAAACATAGTATAGAAAAATCATCATGCGAAATCAAAATCAAAGCATGGAAAATCATCATGCAAAGTGCACTTAAAAGCATTTCGAATTCTCAACACAAGCCGACACAAAATCATCACTCGTCAGGACTCAGCCCTTCCCATGGATTATCCTGACCCACAAACACATTTCAAAACATGGATTTCTTATTCAACAATAGACATGAGAGATAGGCATACAATATCAATAAGGGTAATAACTAGGACTATGGCCATATCCTCTGTGATCCCAGGCTACACGGATCTTAGTGTGCCGGGTATCACCTCTATATGCTTTTGCACGGGAGGTGAGTCACGTCCAACCCGTCGGTCCATAGCAAAATCCATCGTCCGAAGACGACATACATAATATCACACATGGTACAATGTACTCCATGCTACTTGCACGATACAACGTACTCCGTGGACCCATATCATCACAATATATCCTGTCACATCTCAATACGCACGTGCGAGCCTATTTAATCGACGTGGCATACAACCGACCCAAAACTCCCAGCACGGCTCCCAACATGTCATAAAACCACGTGCGAGTAGTCTCAAGCACGACAACAAGTATGATGGACATCTAGTACGAGCTATGCTCCAGCATCATATCAAAACTCGTATGAAAACTAGTGCGAGCTAGGCTCTAGCAGAATGTCATAAAATCCATGTGAAAACTAGTGTGAGCTAGGCCCTAGCACAATGTCATAAAATCCATGTGAAAACTAGTGCGAGCTAGACTCCAGCACTCATGCATGTAAAACTCTAGTGCGAGTATTACTCCAGCACCAATGCACGTATAAAACACGTCAAATCTCGTGGAGCAACGCTCTAGCACGTTTCATTTCCACAAAACTCATGTAGGTGGCTCATCCTTTGCAAAGTATGGTTATGAAACCAAATCAAGCTATTTTTGTGCAAATCATTTCAAATGCTAGCCAACCTACCAATCTCATGCTAAAAAGCAATAAAAAGATTCAAAAGCATCTTTCAAAAGCTTCGTGCTCTTGCTTTTAATGCACATTTCTCAAAAACCCAATTCTTTACCCTTCAAACATTCATTTTAACATATGACCCTTAGCTATGTTAAAAATCGCCCATACGCTCGAAAGGCGTACAGATATCCCTAGGGCTAACACAATTCCCTTACCTCGATTCTCTTGGAAGCAACTCTTCCTTCCTTTCCCGCTTTTCGTGAATTTGGCTCAACTTGCTTCGAATTTTATCCTCGGGAGCTGCACACATTCATAAATCATATGAGTCAATACCGATAACTTATATTTAGACTTTAACTAATCGATATATCTCATTGAGCTTATTTTATCGAGTTTGGCCCATTTTCACATTTGGTCATCGTTATGTCATTTCTAGCCAATTTATCTAGTAACATACTTGGTTACTTATCAAACATTTGGCATAAATGTTTATCCATAACCTTCCATCATTTATGCATTCTCTATAACATCATTTATGCACATTTTTATCACTTGACTAATATCACAATGTGGTTTCATCCAATCATCTCAAAATCATGCATATCACCTTACTAACAACTTGATATAATCCATTTTATCATCAATCAACCACATTTCATCTTCTCACACTAAACTCATTCTAGGTTATGCTTGTTTCATTACATTCTAGGTAGTTTCAATCATCAATACATACACCAATCTACTCACAACAATAACTAGATAAATATACTTAGAGTTGGTGTATTGAAAACTCACCTAGCTTGACTTTCTTCTTTTCCAAGTTTTGAATACTCATTTGCTCATTCAATCCAACAAATGAAATGTTGGCTCTAAGCTATGTTGTTCTTTTCCTCAAGATGAACAACTTTGCTCTAATAGTTTTTTCTCAAATATTTATGGAAGAGGGTGCATTCTAGAGAGAGAAAGCTTGGTATTTTGGGTGAAAATGGAAGATGTGTGTTGGTTTGTTAAAGAAAAGGGTTTTTCCGTAAGGTATTTATAGATTGAGAGTGATGAGATCGATCTGCTAGGGTAAGGAGATCGATCTTCCTTTTGTTTTTGCCATCGAATTCTCAGGTTTGAAATGGAAGGGATCGATCTGCTCATTGGGGAGAGATCGATCCTGGCTTGATAGAAGCATAAGGAGATCGATCTGCTCATGGGGAGAGATCGATCTGCTCTTTACAAAATCCAATGGAGATCGATCTGCACTTAAGGGAGGATCGATTTGCGCTTGGCAGAGGCTAATGCAAATCGATTTGCTCATTAGGGAGATCGATCTGCTTGGTGGTGAGATCGATCTGCCTTGACAGATTCACTTGAAATTGCTCTATTTTGTATAAGGGATCGATCTGCCTTGAATGGAAGATCGATCTGCCCTTCATCTACAACCCTTTTGCTGCAATTTTCCATATTTTTCAAGGGTGAATTCCTATTTCATTACTCCAATACTCATTTTGCATTTTAATCCCACTTAGAGCATGAAAAGACTTATTTCCTATGATTCTCATACAAAATGACTTGTGTGTATTGCTTGAATTCATAAGGAATACGTAGAATTCACAGTCCATGCATTATTAATCTGTGTCTTCATTCCTTATCTTCAATTCGATTGCTTAAAGTTCTATTTGTTTAGTTTGTGGCCACTTCAGCCCTTATTTAATCTTTACTTGCATCATGACACTCCTTCATCCTATATACAATTCATTCACATTTACACGATCCGAAATCATTTGTCTTATAATTTCATTAACATATATTACAAAGTTATACATACATGGGGTCTCACAATCCTCTTCCTTTCACCCTTTTGGAACCAAAACTCCCACGCACACATATCTCTCTGCAGCTATGAATTTTCAAAGAAGAAATTGAAAATTCCAACCTTAAAACCCTTTCTCCTTTCGATTTTGAGCTCTCCTCCTCAAGGGATTTAGAAAATACTAAGGTTGTAAGAAGAAATTAAAGTGAGAAAATTGGGGATTTTCGGTGGGGAGGTTCGGTATTCTTAATCCAAAGGGGTAAGTGGAATAGTTTGATTTAATCTCATTTGGTATATGTTATTTTTCAAGGATTGAAGCTAAATTTAAAATTTACTTTGGAAATTTTAGGAGATTGAACATTTAGGGTTTTATTAAATTGGAGATTTCTAATTGGGTAAGCTAAATCTCTCTAAACTCATCTTCATGCATGTTCAATTTGTTAATTGATGTTGTTTAAGGTGTGAAATTGATATGGGTAGTGTGTAATTATCAAATAAGATTTGGGTTTGTTTAAAATAAATTGGGAACTTTGTTGAGCAAGGTTTAATTCTTATAATTTCCATTAAATTATAAGATTGGGCATGTCAACTATTGATGGGTGATTGGAATTTCATGATAATTGTGAAAATGCAACATATATGAGTTAGGCAAATTGTGGATTTTTGAATAAGGCCTCAATTTCCTGATATTGTTAGAATTTGATGAAATTAGGATATGTAATTATCCTTATGTGATGTATTCATATGGAAATAATAAGGAAAATTTATATTGGACTTATAGTTGACGATTTTGGGGTTTCGATGAAAATGCCTAAAATAGCTTAAACTTGTATATGTCTTGAATCTATATGGATAAGCGTAAGATAATACTTATGATGATTTTTACATGAACATGGTATGAAGTTGGCAAAAAGAAACTCGGTAGGCTATGAAACTTAACTAACATAATTAAGCATGATATAAGGTTGGATTTGATCAAATGAGTATGAAAGTCACGATAAGTTCAACATTATTGAGAAATTAAATGAAATCGTGATATGTTACTGAGTATAAAAAAGACGTGTGAATTATGTATTGATATGAGATGGTATTTGTGTAGCGTTTTTTAGGCACCTTCAAAGAAGTGTCTATCGTTTGAGGAGGATTCCTTGGTGGAACTACTAAGGTGGTGAGCTAAACGCTACTGAGCTGCAACCTAAGGATAGGCATAAGGTGCTAAGAGATAAGTTACATATACATGGCAAAATTTAGTATCATTCTGTATTAGGTGTGCATGTTGATACTTGAGATGGTGACATATATCATTATGTGTGACATGTGTACCATCATTGTCTAATAAGGGCATAATAGCCGTTGAGGTGCATGTGGTTATATGTCGCACTATTCATGCATATGGAATGATACTTGAGAATGATTTGATGATTATTGATATCGAGATTGATTAAGAATACTTATAGATCATGTGACATCCTAGGTAGAAAGCTTGTAAAGGTTAGTCTAGAAGGTGTACAGGTATAAATGGACTTATACGAATAGCATTGATCATGTCAGGCCTCATGTGACATTTTAAAAGAAAGGTTTTACGATGTGATAAACCTTATTTTAAAATGTTTTGACTAAATGAGCATTCATGCTTTTATGAGGTTTGAAATGATGCATTGGTTTGGAAATGCACTGAAATGGTTTTTATGGCATCTCTATGTATATTAGTGGATGGTCGGTCTAGGACATTGCCTAGTTGAGTTCACTCACTAGGGCTTTTATGAGATTTTTCATGACAACGGTCGTGGACAAGACCTTTAGCCGCACCTGATCAATGGGCTAGGATTGACTTATGGTCATTTGTTAGTCATCCTTGTCTAAGGTGAGATGATATATGATGATGTTGCTCAGGCCAGCTACCGTTGGGCATATAGACCTATGATTGCTCCTGATGTGATATGCCATGTATGATGATTATATTTTATTGTATGAGCACCTAATTGGTTTTAAACTTTATAATGGTATAATGATGTTTCAAAACCCCATTATTATGACATGTTTCAAATCCTAAACATGATGTGTGTTATAGCATGAAATGAGTTTTCGAAATGAGTTTTGTACAAGGTATTGTGCTAAAACTATGTGATTTGACATACATGACACAATATGATTTTTACATCATTAAGTTTTGTTTTATATAGCCTCAGGTTATGTGTTTCATGTATTTTTTTTAGCATGAATATACTTTGTGCTTGTGATTAAAACCTCATACTATGATTAAGTTTTCAGCCTCATGACATGACCTTGCATGTAAAGCATTCATATGAATCTAAAGATAAGAAAATGGCTGAAACATGATTATGGTTATGATGATGCTACGTGAAATTATAAATGATGATGATGCTTTAAGTGTAATCATGACATATATTAATGTTTAGAATATGTTTATGAGAATGATGTTTGTGTGAGAAGACGATGATGACATGATGATGATGTTTATGAGACAAGTTAATGAGTACTTTGTGGTTAATAAACTCGATAGTATTATGATAGTACTGCCTATAAGGCATGAATAATATTATCTCTATGTTGTGAGCTATAATGATGTGTTTGCTAATATTCATAGATGATGATGATTAAAATATTGATTCCGATGTTATGATGATGAATATGATGGTATTCCAAGATATGTTAATGGGATTCGTATACTATGAATCCGAGGATAAGACAAATGATGCTTTGAGGTTACATAGAGGTTTGCTCATGTTATAGTTTGATAGGTTGTCAAGGTAGACGAGGATAATAAGGTATCTTAAGGTACCCTTCTAAACGACCCTTAAACTACCTCGAATCAAAGTGTCATGCTGCCCGTTTTCCTCTTGGTTGTTTCAAGCATAATGTTGATATAATTATGTTGATGTTTTTTACGATTGTTAATGATAATGCAGATTAACAATTTGTCATGGTATGGGTGAGTATGCATTACATTAGAACAACATGGCCTAATTATACTTTTATATAAGTAATTTACTCGGCTCTCACTCATTAAATTCAACGATTTCAGGTAGAAGCTAATTTAGTCGAGAAGTTCGTGCAGAGATTTCGCAGGCATTGTACCACCTGCTGATATAAATTTTATTATGCATGTTTCATTTTCAGGCAACATTATTGGCAGTGTAGCATGTTGTAAATGTTTAATACGTGCATATTAGTTCATGATGCATAACATGTATACATATTAGGGTGTAAATAAATAAATAACCTTGTAGAATTGGCTTATACTAATAGTTTACCACGATGTTTAGGAATGTTCCTTAGGAGTAAGTCCTATATTTTTCACCCCGTTCCCGCTTAGAATATTTCCTTAAGTTGATATTGAGGTAATTGAAGGATTGGTATGAGTGTTGATGATTAATTGGTATTGGGAAATAAATTATTGAATTGAAATGAGCTTTCTATACAAAGGATATAGGAAAATACAGAGGGAGGTTCTGTGGAAATTTTTATTGGCATAGAATGAGAAAGGAATTTAGTTAGATTGGGACCTTAGGCAAATAGTCTTAAACCGAGAGTCCTTAAATAAATAAATTTAGGATTCTAACTTCACTAGGCTTGATAGACATTAGAAGAAAAAATCTAACCTGAGATTTCACGTTTTGCATAAGGTAAGGTACGTGTCGCATCTCCTGGGGCGTAACAGACATTGGTATAAGAGCGATAAGTGTCTAGAGGCAGTTAGTGAATTAAGTCAAAGTTTGTTTACATTTCACATGCATCTCATATGTGCTGTCAAAGCCTAAAATTATTGCTATGAGATCTCATTTGAATTGTTCTAATGCAATGAAATTGTTTAAATATGAAATAGAACGGTATTATCTCGAGAGGTAGTAAATGTGGGAAAGCACCTAGGAGAAGACAAGCACTAGTGCCTGCACCTCCACCACCTTTACCTCCCCAACATCCTTCACCTCTGTGCCATCCACGGAGTCTCGACACTCAAACAAGGTTGGAAAGGCTCGAGCAAAGTTTGGGTGGTGTGGTAGCGAGCTTACAGAACTTGACGGCTATATTAACCCAGCATCTGACTAATAACCCTTCAGTTGTTCCTCAACCACTAGCAGCATTTCAGCAACCTACTCCTCCATCAGTAAATCTCAGACCACCATTAGTGCCCCAACGGCCTCCACCGCCTCCGTTCTAACCTCAAGCTACACCACCACAGCCTATTGTTCCTCTACTAGCAGTGCTCGATGCGAAAAAGAATGTGGCGAGGCTCAAAAGTTTTCAAAAGATGAACCCTCTAGTGTTTAAGAGTAAGGACCCCGAAGTGGTCGAGACTTGGTTAATGAAAATAAAAAAGATTTTTTAGATTATGGGGTATGTGTCAGTTGTGAAAGTTACCAGGGCCACATACATGTTCGAGGAAGAAGTCGAACAATAGTGGCGATATGCTCAGACCATTCTTAAGGCCCAAAACTCGTTTATCACTCAAAAGGCACTCATGGTAGCCACTCAGGAGCAATATTTTTCGAAGTGCACCAAGGAATTGAAACAGACAGAGTTTCTCAACCTTACTTAAGGAAACATGACAATTGACCAATACGAGTCCAAATTTACTCAACTGAGGCGCTACGACCCCTGATAGCTCAAGATAAGGTCTGTAAGACTAAAAAGTATATTGATGGCCTCAAACCTATGATCCGTAGTTGGTTAGTTACTTTCCATATTGTATCCTATTCTGAGGCACTCAACCGTGCACAATATGTTAAGCAAGATTTGAACAGCTTTTCGGTACAGTTTGAGAGCTAGGGTAAGGAAAGAGTAAGAGGCTTGAGTCTAATAAGCCCTTTTAGGAAGAAAGATAAGGATAAAGACATGAGTAAGAGGCAGAAGAATAATGTTCCTCGATCACGGGTATCTAAGCCTAAGGCTTTGTAGACATGTATGAAGTATGGCAAGGATCATGACAATAAGTGTCACGACCCTCAACTTACCGAAATACGTACAAATTTTTCGCATTTTCATGCAGCAATCCTTAATCGTCCTTCCTCGATCGTGAACAACCACACACTTAACAGTTGGGCTGTGTGTCGACGTCTAACTCACTCCACCATACCAATTCAATTAGAAACATTATTTATGAGTAAACACTTGTATAAATGTATATATATCAGAGTTGTTACATGTGTTTACATTGTTTTACATCCCCAGTGGTTACATACAAAATGCTACTGTGCTATGTCTAGTTTAGATACAAAACAATCAAGGTGTGTATACCTTTAGCGATGGGATGCAGCGGAATTACCAAAAAGGGAACGCCTCCAGTCACGCTCAATCTATACTCAAATCTCTGTAGAGAGTGGAAAATAAAGGGGTGAGCAAACAACACGCTCAGTAAGGCAATCATGCGAACAGGTAGATACTGCACTATCTACGTGATCGTGATGCCATGCTCAAAAGCATTTAATTCATTGTTTATCTCAAAACATGAGTGTATGATTGTGTTAATGGTATGTAAAGCATTCATGCTATTAAAATTCAGTGCACATTTCAACTCAAAGCATGGTATAAATCATCATGCATAATTCACAATAAAAGCATGGCATTAAACATCATGCATTTTCACAATAAAGCATGGCATTAAACATCATGCATTTTCACAATAAGGCATGGCATTAAACATCATGCATCCGTGCACTTTAAAAACCATTAACAAATCAATTTCAACATTGGTCAGGTCTCGGCCCATCCCTCGGGCTTTCCTGACCCACAAATCATTTTCAAACATGGATTTATTCTCAAATAGCAGTAGACATGTGAGATAGGCAGTTCAACAACAGGTAATAACCTCAAGGCCTATGTACATAACCTGTGATACCGGCTACACGGATCAGGTGTGCGGGATATCACCACCATCTGCTTCCACACGGGAGGTGGGTCAAATCCTACCCACCGGTCCATAGCAGATCTCGTCCGAAGACGGCACATCACAACTCAACACGGTACAATGTACTTCATGCTACATGCACGGTACGACGTACTCCGTGGACCCAATCAACACATCATATCACGCCACATCTCAAACGCACGTGTGAGCCTATTTAATCGGGGTGACCTCTTGTCTATCCGAAGCTCCTAACACGGCTAATTAATCATGTCAAAACAATGCACGTGTGAGCCTATTTAATCGATGTGACACCCAGTCTACTCGAAGCTCCAAACACGGCAACATGCAAGGTGGGCATCCAGAGCGAGACAAACTCGAGCACAATGCCAAAACAATCATGAAATCCATGTGAAAACTAGTGCCTCTTGCACTCTTTCATACTCACGAAATCATGTAGGTGGCTCAAAACTTATAAAATGTGGTTAACAAAACCAAAACACACTCATTTCTTTTGCAAATCATTTCAACGTTAGCCAACCTACCAATCATTTGCTAAAGAGCAATAAAACATGATTTTCAAAGCAGTATGCTTTTGTTTTCATGCACACTTCTCAAACTCCCAACTTTTACCCTTCAATCACCCAACAACATTTCCTAATCTCATGCATTCTAGCAAAACATTTAAGCGCCCAAATTGCGCACAGATATCTCTAAGAGTCCACACAATTCCCTTACCTCGATTTACTTGGTGTGACTCCTTTCCTTTTAGCTTCTCACGCTCTTGGCTCAACTCGCCTCGGCGTATCCTCGGAAGCTGCGATTCATTCATTAAATCGATTGAGTTAATGTATTTAACCCATAATTGACCTCACTAGTCAACATTATTCACTTATGCATTTTACAAATGCCTTAACCCTCATTTTACCTCTTTTAGGTAAACCTCACAATTTATCCACTAACCACATCTTAAAATCATACCACAATCACTATTAATGATTTCTACATATCTCATTCATCATTAATCTCCATACATTCCACTTTCTCACTCTAGACCATTTCTAGGTCATAATCATTCCAATGTATTTAGATAGTTTCTAACCATCCATACTCATGCCAAATAACTCTAAAATCAATTATATAAACAATGTACCATAGTTGGAGTGTTAGAATCTTACCCAATTTGAGTTCTCTTCTTGTTCCAAATGGCAATGCCCTTAACTCCTTCAATACCATCAATGGGAAAATGGTTTCCAACTATGTTGTTCTTCTCTTTGATAGGAACAACTTTGTCTCTAATGGTCTCTCTTTAAACCTCACTGAAAATGACTGATTTTTGAGAGAGAATGTTAGGTTTTTGGGTTGAAAGTGGAAGGTTTGTGTTTTTCCCGAAATTTTCTGATTTCCAGCACTCCTTATATAGAAATAGCTTGAGGAGATCGATCTGGTCCAAGAGGAGATCGATCTGGTCCCTTAAAATCCCTCTTTTCCACGGCATTTTTAAGCCTGAGATCGATCTGTCGAAGCATGAGATCGATCTGTCGAGGCATGAGATCGATCTGTCGAAGCATGAGATCGATCTGCTCCCAAACAGAGAGCTAAGGAGATCGATCTGGCTCCATTGGAGATCGATCTGCTCTATTCTTTTGCCCAAATAAGAGCATTCTGGCTCTTCCAGATCGATCTCTCATCCCATGAGATCGATCTGCCCTTAAAAATTTCCAGATTTTCTGCAGTTCCTCTGCAACAACACTTACCAAACATCCTTAATTTGCTACCATGATCATTTCCTCATTCATTCATCTTTGAGACTTGAAAATGGCATCCATCCTCACTTCATACACATTAAAACTTGTGTAGAATCTTTGTATGACCAATGGTACTTAATATAAACAAAAATGGAAGTGCACATCTTATGCAATTCTACTTCCATTTTACCAAACTATTCATAATCCATTCTACACAAATTCTCCACATGTTTAAGTCCATTTCTACACATTCATACATAATGAAACTTGTGTGTACAATTACCACTCTCATTACAAGTGTGTACATTACTTATGGACTTACATCACATATACTTCACTTATGAATTCATAGTACAACTCTATTTACATTTCTATGTACATATATACCCTTATACATATACGGGGTCTCACAATAAGCCTTACTTGAAAGACAATAATGTATACTTTAAGTGTCGAAATCTGGGACACTTTATCCGAGATTACTTAAAAGGCAAGACTTCTGAGAAAGCCACATCAACTAAGAGATTGGCTATTGAGAAGCCTGAGGCCATAGATAAGGACAAGAAGCCTGTCACTAAGGGCAGAGTGTTTACACTTGATCAGGAGACTACAGATGCATATGGCTTGGTTGTTAGGGGTAAGCTCTTAATCTCTAACTATGAAGCAATGATTTTAATTGATCCTGGCTCTTCACATTCATTTATTTCCTTTATATTTGCTAGGAGAATAAACGTAGAGCCTGAGTTTCTAAGATATATGCTACATATTATCACACCAATGAAAGAATCTCAAATGATTTATAATGTATATAGAGCATGCAAAGCAAAAGTAGGAGAGAAAGAAGTGGAGGCTAATTTAATTTTGTTGAACATGTTTAACATAGACATTATTTTAGGCATAGATTGGTTAGCTATCAACCATGCAAGTATAGATTATAATAAGAAAAGTGTAACTTAAGCCCTTCATACACCAATTGTAATGCATTTTAAGAAATGAAATGAAAGTTGAAATTCTTTTTGGAAATCTCATGTGAATCATGTCTTTTTACTTATGAAGGCTATCTAGCATTCATCGAGGACTTAAATAAGGAAAAATTAGAACTATCAGACATTCTCGTGGTTTGAGATTATCCAGATGTCTTTTTCGATGACTTACTGGGACTACCACTTGAAGGGGAGACTGAGTTCACTATTGACCTCCTTCCTAGCACTCAGCCTATCTCAAAAACCCCATACCGAATGACATTAGTGGAGTTGAAAGAATTGAAGAACCAGGTTCAAGAACTATTAGATAAGGAGTTTATACGCCCCAATATATCACCATGGGTTGCTTCGGTACTATTCTTAAAGAAGAAAGACGATGGTATTTGTTTTTGCATTGATTACCGGGTATTGAACAAGGCAACAATGAAGAACAATTACCTGTTACCTAGGATTGATGATCATTTTGATCAGTTGCAGGGTGTACAGGTCTTCATTAAAATTAATATGAGGCCAAGATATCATTAATTGAGAATTTAGAACAAGGATATTCTTAAAACCGCTTTCAAAACCTATTATGGCCACTACGAATCTTTGTTCACACCTTTCAGCCTAAGAATGCACCTGCAGCATTTTATGGGTTTAATGAATAAGGTGTTCAATCCATATCTGGACAAGTTTATCATCGCATTCATAGATGACATCCTTATGTATTCGCAATCCCGAGAGAAAGATGAACAACATTTGCACATAGTCTTTTAGACACTTAGAGAGAGGAAACTTTATGCTAAATTCAGCAAGTACGACTTTTGGCTGGAACAAATAGCTTTTTTGAGACATATTGTGACTAAGGATGAGTCTCAATCGATTCGTCCAAAATCAAGGCTGTGGTACAATGGGAAAGGCCAAGAATAGTCACAGAGATACAAAGTTTTTTTGGGTTGCCTGGGTGCTATCGGAGATTTGTTAAGGAATTCTAAAAAATGGCAGTACCTTTGACATGACTTACACACAAAGATGTGAAATTTGAGTAAAATGATGCATGTGAACAAAGTTTCTAGACTTTGAAATAGATTTTGACCTCAGCACCGATCTTTGACCATTTTGAATGGTTCTGAAGGTTACGCAGTTTATAGCGATGCTTCTTTGCAGGGTCTTGGTTATGTGCTCATGCAATATGGGAAGGTTATAACCCATGTTTCTTGACAATTGAAGAATCATGAGAAAAATTACCCTACTCACGATCTAAAATTAGTTACAGTCGTATTTACTTTGAAAATATGGCGACATGATTTATATGGTGAGAAGTTTCAAATCTTCACCGATCATAAGAGTTTGAATACTTGTTTTCTCTGAAAAAACTAAACATGATACAGAAGAGATTGACAAAACTCCTTAAAGACTATAGTTGTGAAATTCTATACTATCTAAGTAAGACAAATGTGGTAGTCGATGCCTTAAACTATAAGAGCATGGGTATGGTATTATATATGATGGTTGAGGAATGGAGTTTGAATGAACAATTTGCTGATTTAAATTTGAAAGTGGAACTTTTTAGGGATTACTTATTGGTTAACTTACGGATAGAGTCGAACTTGATTGAGCATATAAGACAAGCTCAAAGGGAAGATCTAAACCTTCTCCAGATTACTACACAAGTCGAGCAGGGGGTTGAGACCCGATTTCGAGATAAGAGATGGTTTGCTCAGATATCAAAACTTGATATGTGTGCTTGATGATGATACTCTCAAGAGACAACTACTTAATAAAGCTCACAATTCTAGGTATACTATGCATCCAAGCGACACTAAGATGTATCAGAATTTGCGTAATGTTTATCAGTTGGTTGGAATGAAAATGAACATAGCTGAATTTGTACTGAAATGTCTTATCTAATAACAAGTTAAGGTTGAGCATTAGAAATTGGCAAGGTTGCTTGAACTTTTATTGATTCTAACTTGGAAAAGAGAGCATGTGAGTACTAACTTTATCATGGGTTTACTAAGGATTAAGAGAAACAATGATGTGATATGGATCATTGTTGATAGATTGAATAAGTTAACCTACTTCTTAGCGATTAAGGCCACAAATTCCTTTAATACACTGGCAGAGTTAGATAGTTAGGCTATATGGCATCCTAGTGAGTATCATGTCAAATAGAGACTTTCGTTTTACTTCCCAATTTTGAGAACATTTTCAGGATGCCTTAGGATCTAACTTGCAGTTCAGTACTACTTTCATCCTCAAACAGATGGTCAATCTGAGCAGACTATACAGATTTTGGAGGATATCCTTAGAGCATGTGTTATCGACTTTAGTGGCTCATCGGATAATCACCTGACATTAGTAGAATTTACCTATAATAATAGCTATCATGCCAGTATAAGGATGGCACTATGTGAGGCACTTTATGAATGAAGATGTCGATCTCCTATTGGACAGGAAGTAGGGGATGACAAGAAATTGTTTACTCCCAAACTGGTTGAGAAGGCTACCGAAGATGCTAGATTGATTTGTCATGGGCTGCGAACAGCTTAGAGTCGTCAGAAAAGTTATGTTGACACATGGAGATGACATTTGGAGTTCCAAGCCGATGATAATGTCTTCTTGAAAGTCTTTTCGTCCAAAGGTATCATGGGATTTGGTAAAAGGGGAAACTTGAGTCTTCACTTGATTGGCCCATTCGAGATCTTAGAAAGGGTCGAAAATGGCCTATAAACTAGCTTTACCACCTCAGTTATCTAGTGTCCATAACGTCTTCCATGTATCAATGTTGAAAAAGTATCACCCAGATACTTCTCATGTGATTCAATATGAGCCGTTAAAAATCTAGAAAACTTAAGTTATATTGAGAAACCAACCCAGATTCTAGATAGGAAGGATAAAGTTTTGAGATCAAAGGTAATTCCTCTAGTAAAGGTTCTCTGGCAACATCACTCTTCCAATGAGGCCAATTGGGAATTAGATAGCCTCATGTGCTAGAAATACCCTTACCTCTTTGAATCAAACTAGGCAATTTTGAAAGATCGAATTTCTAAAGGTAGGAAGGATGTGGCAATTCCAAACTTCTCTTATTTTGTGTAAAATTGATTTAATGAAAATTGGACCAATTTAAGCTAATTTAGAGTAAATTTCAATAGATTATGAAGTTCGAGGATAATACAAAGTCAAGTGCGAAGTTTGGTCCAATTTTAATATATGAGACGAAACGGTAATTTCCGTAGCCTAAGAATATTACGATTTTAAATTATAGAATTTTAAATTTATTAAGAATATTTAATAAATGCAAATTCATGTATGGAGTTAATTAAACACATACATGAAATTAAAATGATAAATTTGAAGCATAATTATATGTATGCATATTAAATATAAATGTATCTTAATAAAGGCATTTAAAATAAAAGGAAATTAGATTAAATAAGCATTTTACTCTTACAAACCCAAACCCCCGAACTGGATACTCTCTCCTTTCACCCTTTTGGGATCGAAAACCCTCTCCTACACATCTTTCTCAGCAGCCATCAAATTTTCAAGGAAGAAATTGAAAATTCCAACCTTAAAACCATTTCCCTTTTCGAATTTGAGCTCTCTTCCTCAAGGGATTTAAAAAATCCTAAGGTTTTGGGAAGAAATTAAAGTGAAAAAAATAGGGATTTTTCGTGTGGAGGTTCAGCATTCTTAATCCAAAAGGGTAAGTGAAATAGTTTGATTTAATCTCATTAGGTATATGCTATATTTTAAGAATTGAAGCTAAATTCGAAATTTACTCTGAAAATTCATGAGATTAAATATTTAGGGTTTTATTAAATTGGGGATTTCCAATTAGGTAAGCTAAATACCTCTAAACTTAGCTTCACGCATGTTCAATTTGTTAATTGACATTGTTTAAGGTGTGAAATTGATATGGGCAGTGTCTAATTGTTAAATAAGATTGGGTTTGTTCAAAATCAATTGGGAACTTCATTGGGCGAGGCTTAATTCCTATAATTTCTGTTAAATTATGAGATTAGGCATGTCAATTGTTGATGGGTGATTGGAATTTCATGATAATTGTGAAAATGCAAGAGATACGAGTTAGGCGAATTGGGGATTTTTGAATAAGACCCCAATTTCCTGATATTGTTGGAATTTGATGAAATTAGAATATGTAATTGTCCTTATGTGATGTATTTACATGGAAATGATGAGGAAAATTTACATTGGACCTATGATTGACGATTTTGGGGTTTCGACAAAATGCCTAAAATAGCTTAAACTTGTAATTGTTTTGAATCTATATGGATGAGTTTAAGATAATACTTATGATGATTTTTACATGAACATGGTATGAAGTTGGCAAAAAGAAACCTGGTAGGCTATGACACTTAACTAGCATAGTTAAACATGATATAAAGTTGGATTTAATCAAATGAATATGAAAGTCATGATAAGTTTAACTTTGTTGAGAAATTAAATGAAATCGTGATATGTTATTGAGTATTAAAAAAATGTGTGAATTATGTATTGATATGAGATGGTATTTGTATAGCGTTTTCGAGACACCTTTAGTGTCCACAGTTTGAGGTGGATTTCATGGTGGAACCACTAAGGCGGTGAACTAAACGCTACTAAATTGCTGCCTAAGGCTAGGCATAAGGTGTTAAGAGGTAACTTACTTATATGGGGTAGAATTTAGTATCATTCTGTATTAGGTGTATATGTTGACACATGGGATGGTGGTATATATCATATATGTGTGACTGCATGCCTTCATTAACTAATAAAGGCATAATAGTCATTGTGGTGCATGTGGTTATGTGTCGCATTATTCATGCATGTGGAATGATATTTGAGAATGATTTGATGATTATTGATCTTAAGCTTGATTGGGGATACTTGTGGATCATGTGACACCTTAGGTAAAAAGCTTGTAAAGGTTGATCTAAATGATATACAGGTATAAATGGACTCATACGAATAACATTGATCATGTCATGCCTCATGTGATGTTTTAAAAGATAGGTTTTATGATGTGGTAATGTAAGACCCGTATTTTCAGTTGTAACCTTATGAATTCATAAGTAATATACATGTACATGCTATGTGAAGCATAAATGATATAAGTCCATAAAGTTGATGTACACACTTGTAAAATAAGTTGTAATGTACGTACAAGTTTCATTATGTATGAATATGAAGAAATTGACTTTTCTAAGTGATTAATGTGAATGGAATGCAAAATGGTTAGTGTAGCAAAATGGAATAAAGTTACAGGAGTTGCATAACTATTTGTACCTCCATTTGGCTTTGTATTGTATATCTTTGGTTATACAATGAATGCACACAAGTTTTAATGTGTATAAAGTATGAAGGGATGTCATTTTCAAGTCTTAAAGGTGGTTGGATGAGAAAATGACTATGGCAGCAAAATTCAAGATGTTTTGTGTGAGTTACTACAGAAAACTTAGTAAAATCTAAAAAATATGAATGCTAGATCGATCTCATTGAAGGAAGATCGATCTGGAAGAGCAAAAAATGCTCTTATTCGAGCAATGGAACATGGCAGGTCGATCTCCAAAGGGGGTCAGATCGATCTTATAAGCATTCTGTGTGGAAGGAATCGATTTCCTTAACTCTCGGCCAAGAGCAGATCGATCTCACCCTTGGAGCAGACCGATCTCCTTAAGCTCTCTGCCTGGAGAAGATCGATCCCATCACTTAGAGCAGATCGATCTCATGAAACACATTGCACTGAAAAGTAAGGCGGTGAAGGAGAGATCTATCCTCTCACCATGCAGATCGATCTACTAGTGAAATTTCTATATAAGAAACGAGATTTTAGGTTGAAAAACATAGTAACCTAAAACCTCTCAACTTTTGCTTAAGTGTTCAAACACTTTTCCTAGACAAACCACCCTTTCTAGCCAGAAGTAAGAGACATTTCCTTCTACGAAGTTGTTCATTAGTCAGAGGAGAGCAACATAGTTGGAAACGAGACCTCGATACGATAGATCAAAGGTGTGGATTAACATTCAGAGATTTTGGACCAAGTGGCAAGAAAAACAAACTAGGTAAGCTTTCAGACTACCAAATTCTAGTATGTTAATCTAGCTACTGTTATGAACCTACTGATATATGGGAAGATAGCTAGAAGTGACTATAACATGTGAAGTCACTAAAGACCTATGTTAGGTCAAAGAGGAAATAAGAGAATAAATGGTGTTTTGATGGTTTGAAATTATAGAAATGATGAATGATACATTTAATGGGTATCTACAATGTCCGGAGAGATAGACGGAGCTGTAGACGTAAATGGTGACATGTGAAGCAGTGTGAGATAAAGAGATACATTGCAAGATTAAGGTAAGAGACTTATGTAAGCTATAGAGATAGCTATACGTATGTTTTCTTATCTGTTATATGTAAATGTATGTGATAGTATATAGATATCGATATATCTAGAAGAAAACTACGTATGAAAATAAATCGATGGTATGAGTTGTATGACTGATATGATTATTGTTAAAAGAGGTTTCTCAAATGTTTTAAGAAAGAATGATAATAGACAGGCTCCGATTTTTACCAATGGTATGAAATGTGTATAGAAAGTGATTGAAGGGAGTTTACCCTCTCACTTATATCAGTGAAAGGAGCAGTTCTATTTCTTTTATGTGTGAAATTGTGATTCAAGCGTGAGAGGCAATGGTAAATTGACCAGCCTCGCTCACACATTATTTTCAAAGAGGATTTTAGAAAACCAAAGAGTGCTTGATGCCTTGATGGTATTGTATGTTCCACTCGAGAGCTCGCACGTGATTTGAGACAACGAAAATAGGTGATAAGGATCCACGGGAGCACAATGTACCATGAGTGTTAGCCATGGGGTATGATGTGCCGTGACTATCTGTGTGAGCTGAAGGGATGGTTGATTCGCCTTCCTAAGCGTAGGGTTCCCGCACACCTGATCAGTGTAACCTGGAATCTGATTATGGCCATAAATCTACTATATCTGTGTGATATGATATTGTCACTACTGTGTGAGGTGACAAATATCCTCCTTTGTTGTGTGTTTGGGGATGGGATGACCCATGATTATGTCTTATATGAACATTGACTTGCTATGTGCAAAGTGATTTTGAAATGAACCTGCGTGGTTTTAAGTAAAGCATTTTTTAGATATGAGCTGCGTGAATAGATTTTTGTTATGTGAAACTATGTGCTACTGTGTGAAGTTAAACCCTAGTGGTTTTGTATGATGAACTGTGTGAATATGTATATACTTATCTAGCGAATTAATGATTTCGCATTGATGGAAGTTGTTTTAATGAACATGCATATTGTTTTATAAGGAAAATGAACATATATGTATTTTAGCATGTAAATAGTGTAGTTATCTACCTGCTTACACAATTTTCTTACTGAGCGTGTTATGCTCACCCCCTTATTTTCTCCTCCACAGATACTACGCAGTAGTGAGTACTGCAGTCGTCCCTACTAAGGTGTTCTCCAGTTCTCCAACAGTTCAGAGAGGTATACACTTCTGTTGAGAAAAGATTTGTATCCTGTAAATTAATGCACAATCTAGTGATATTGTGTACGAAAGAGATGTATAGTTAATAGGAACTGATGTAAACGCTTCCACATATTTATAAAAGTCCAGTTTCTATTCTCTTTCAATTAAATGAATGTATATGAGATGTGGATTGGATGTTGACTCACAGCCCAACTGTAAGTGGTAAGTGGTAAAGTAAAGGTCACGAATTAGGAAAGAGGGTCATGATCGTGACAAAATGGTATTAGAGTTGAGTTGGTCTGATGTGAGTCATATCCACGATTAGGAAATTATACATCCCTAAAGTACTATGCATTACTAGGATACAAATGTGTATACCAAGCTGGAAAATGTGACTGAGACACTTATTTTGAGAATACAGGATGTCTGATAGATGACGTATTCGTAGAGGAGAGAGTTCGCACTCTCAGGGGCATAAAAATGAGCCCGAGAGGCGTAGTGAGTCTAGTTCTCGTAGAGATCCACCAGAACTTAGTGAGGTCGCTGAGGCTCGTATAGCGTAATTATAGTACAGTGTAGACACAGTGATAGAGATGTTTACACAGGCAATGGCCAGAATGTAAGGTAGATAGGAAAACCCTATTGGTCAGGCTGCTGCACTTGAGAGAGATGAGCCTGCATAGCCTGCACCGAGACCTCGAGATGTAGAGGCAGAGATACCTGCACCTCCCTCAGCTCAGGACATTCCCCCACCGGTTAAGGATCCTGTAGTTCCACAACAGGTTGGTGGAGAGAGAATTTATGATTGTGACTTGAGTAGACTGAGAGAATTCTGAAAGTTCGGACCATCTTCGTTTAATGGGGTGAAGAACCCAGTGTCAGTTGAGTATTAAATACGTAGTATGGAGAAGCTCTACCGATTTTTTCATTGCTCCGACACATAAAAGGTCACCTTTGCAGCTTTTGTGTTAGAGGATGAGGCCGAGCATTGGTAGATGGCTACACAGCCGATGTTGAGTGCACGACACCTGGTTGTGACATGGGATATATTTTTAGATGCCTTCAGGAGGCAATACATTCTAGCTACTGCTCAGAGAAAGATGCAATTGGAATTGATGACATTGAGTCAGGGGAACCAAACAGTAGATGAATAAGAGTCTGGATTCACATCCCTAGGCAGATATGATACAATTACGATGAGCCTTAAGGACAGAAAGGTTAAAAAAATTCTTGAATGACTGAGACCTTCCATCAGAGCTCGACTAGCTCCATTGGACATTTTCACTTATGACGAGGCAGTACACAGAGCTCAGCTGTGTGAGGAAGATTATGAGTTGCATGCCTCGAAATTGAGTAAGAGTGGTAAGGGCAGAGATAGAGACCGAAAGAGGTCGATTGATGATAGAGGGTTCCGGAAGGGTCGAAGGTTATTCGGTAAGGGGTCTAAGATTGAGGAGATGCAAGAGGGGCCTGTGAAGCCTCCAGTTCTCCAACAGTACAAAGAGGTATACACTTGTGTTGAGAAAAAATTTGTATCCTGTAAATTAATGCACAGTCTAGTGATATTGTGTACGAAAGAGATGTATAGTTAATAGGAACTGATGTAAACGCTTTCGCATATTTATAAAAGTTCAGTTTCTATTCTCTTTCAATTAAATGAATGTATATGAGATGTTGATTGGATGTTGACTCACAGCCCAACTGTAAGTGGTAAGTGGTAAAGTAAAGGTCACAGATTGGGAAAGAGGGTCGTGATCGTGACAGGTAAACCTTGTTTCAAAATGCTTTGATAAAATGAACATTCATGCTTTTATGAGGTTTGAAATAACACATTGGTTTGGAAATGTACTGAAATGGTTTTTATGCCATATCTATGTATATCAATGGATGGTTGGTCTAGGACATTGCCTAGTTAAGTTCATTCATTAGGGCCTCTATGAGATTTGCCATGACGACGGTCGTGAATAGGACTTTTAGCCGCACCTGATCAGTGGGCTAAGATCGACTTATGGCTATGGGTTAGTCACCTCCGTCCATGGTGAGATGATGTATATGATGATGTTGCTTACAGCTAGCTACCATTGAATGTATAAACCTATGATTGCTTCTGATGTGATATGCCATGTATGATGATTATATTTTACTATATGAGCACCTAATTGGTTTTGAATTGTATAATGGTATGATGATGTTTCAAAACCCCACTATGATGACATGTTTTAAATCTTGTACATGATGCATGTTATAACATGAAATGAGTTTTTGAAATGAGTTTTGTCCAAGGTACTGTGCTCATACTATATAATTTAACGTACATGACACCATATGATTTTTATATCTTTGAGCTTTATTTTATGCAGCCTCGGGCTATGTGTTTCATGTACTTTATTTAGCATGAATATGATTTGTACTTATGATTAAGACATCATACTATGATTAAGTTTTCAGCCTTATAACATAACCTTGCATGTAAAGCATTCATATGAGTCTAGTGATAAGAATATGGTTGAAACATAATTATGATTATGATGATGATACGCGAGATCATAAATGATGATGATGCTTTAAGTGTAATTATAACAAATATCAATGTTGAGAATATGCTTATGAGAATGATGATGTCTATGTGAGAAGACGATGATGAACATGATGATGATGTTTATGAGACAAGTCAATGAGTACTTTGTGGTTAGTAAACTTGATAGTATTATGATGGTAGTGCATATGAGGCATAAATAATACTATCTCTGTGTTGTGGGCCATAATGATTAGTATGCTAATATTCATAGATGATGATGATGATTAAGATATTGATTTTGATGTTATGATGAGGAATATGAAGGTATTCCAAGATATGTTAATGGGATGTGTAGACTATGAATCCGAGGATAAGACCTATGATGCTTTGAGGTGACATAGAGGTTTGCTCATATCAGAGTCTAATAGGATGTAAGGGTAGACGAGGATAATAAGGTATCCTACGGTACCCTTCTAATCGACCCATAAATTGCCTCGACTTAAACTGTCATGCTACTTGTTTTTTCTATTTGTTGTTTTAAGCATAATGATGATATAATTATGTTGATGTTCTTTACAATTGTTAAAGATAATGCAAATTAAAAATTTGTCATGATATGGGTGAGTATGCATTGCATTAAAGCAGCATGAGCTTAACTCTAATTTTGTATAAGTATTTTATCGATCTCTTACTCACTAAACTCAACAATTTCATGTTGAAGCTAATTTAGCCGAGAAGTTTAGGCAGGGATTTCACAAGCATTGTACCATCAATTGGTATAAATTTTATTATGCATGTTTCTTTTTTAGGCAACATTATTGCAGTGCAGCATGTTGTAAATGTTTAGTACGTGCATATGAGTTCATGATGCATAACATGTATATATATTAGGATGTAAATAAATAAATAAATAACCTGGTGGAATTGGCTTATACTGATAGTTTACCACAATGTTAAGGAATGTTCCTTAGGAGTAAGTCCTGTATTTTCCACCCATTCTTACTCATAATATTTCCTTGAATTGATATTAAGATAACTGAAGGATTGGTATGAGTGTTAATGATTGACTACTATTAGGAAGTAAATTATTAAATTGAAATGGTCTTTTTATGTAAGGGACATAGGAAAATACAAGGGGAAGTTCTACCGAAATTTTTATTAGCATAGAATAAGAAAGGAACTTAGTTAGATTGGGACCTTAGGCAGATAGCCTTAAATCGAGAGTCCTTAAATAAATAACTTTAGGACTTTAACTTCACTTGGCTTGATAGACAATAGAAGAAAATAAATCTAGCCTGAGATTTCACGTTCCGCTTAAGATAAGGTACGTGTTGTAAACCCCACAATTTTTCTACGTTAATTTAATTATATAAAAATGGAAATAATATATATTAACAGAAGTGTAAATATTCGTTGTAGGGCTCGCGGACTATAGGAACCGAGAAGCCCGTGGGATGACTGGGAACCCGAAGATACAAGAAGTAATAAGGCGAATGCAAGTATGGAAGGATTAGAAAATTTTAATTTGTTATTCGAAAAGTGTCGATATAAACACTTGTATCGAGAACTCATGAAGAATGATGGAATCCCGATATTATTTTAATTTCGGAATAAGGAAAATCTCATGGAAGGCATGATATTATGTCTGTGGATAAATTATACAAGAAAATATATATGTGTAGAGACATACATAAGTGAAAATGTATATATATATATATGTATATATACATATATACTAGGCATTTAATTAAAAGGAAGTGTATATGTATATGTATATATATATATATATATATATATATATACATGGGTATAATATATACATATACTAGACAATTTAAAATGGAAGAACGATGATATATATATATATATATATATATATATAACAAATATATATATATATATATTGTAATGTATAATGTATAAGATATTTAAAGTAAGAAAAAAAATAATAGCAATAGTAATAACAATACTATTACATAAACAAAATAATAATAATAAATAATACCTACATACTAATATAATATATATACGTATACTAAACTAATATATATATATATATATATTATGGCATGTACGAAATTGGCTTAGAAAAGCCAATTCTGTCTACCACTGTTGCAATTGGAAAGGAAATCAAACAAAAAAATAGAGGAGGCTTGGGCGGGAAAAAGGAAGAGAGAAAGAGGAGAAGAGGAGGAGAAGAAAAGAGGGAGGAAAAGGAAGTAGTATGCCGGGGGAGAAGAAAAAGGAAAGGAAAGAAAGGAAAGGGAAGCAGTCCGCCGGGGAAGAAGAAAAAGGAAAGGAAAGAAGGAGGAAAGGAAGAGAGGCTTGCCGGGGAAGAAAAAGAAGGAAAGGAAAGAAAGAAAGGGGAAGAGGAAAACCAAAAGGGGGAAAGCTGGTCGGGGAAGAAAGGAAGAAGAGGAGCAAGGTAGGAAAGAGGAAGAAGAAAAGAGAGAGGGAATCGGTCGGCTGGAAAGGAGAAGAGAGGAAGAGAAGAAAGGGGGACTGACCGAGAGAGAGAGGATTGGAAAGGAGGGAGAAGAGTGAGCAAAAAGAGAAAAGGAAGACCGGAGGAGAGGGGGAGCAAAAAACTAAAGGAAGTCGGTGTGTGGGCTGGAAACTGGGCAGGGAAATGAGAGAAGGGAAGCTGGAATCGGGCAACACTAAGATTGAGCTAGATAGAAACGAAACAGGGGAGCTGAAGTTGGGAACCGAAGCAAAGACTGAGAGCCTCTGATTGAAGCAGCACCGAGAAGGAAGGAGATTGAGGCGAGGAACCGAGGCTGAAGGGGAGCTGGTAACAGAACCGAGAGGGAAGGGAATTAACCGAACTGAAGCAGTACAGTGAAGGCTGATCGGGAGGCGTGTACAGTGGATAAGAAGGGAGTTTTGGGTGCTGTGGAGAGTTGTTTTAGGGGGGTGATCGGTGGCTGTGAAGGGCAATTCGTGCCACAAAACAAAGTGGCAGATTGGTGTGATGAGAGGCAATAACAGAGGCAGTAACGGCAGCTAAAGAAAAAAAAACAGGACAGTGAACATTAGCCGAGAAAAGAAGAAGGAAAAAAAAAAGGAAAAAAAAAGAAAAGAGAAAAAGAAAGGAAGGTAAGATTTAAGTATATACATGCATATTTAATTTACATGTATATATATAGATTGAATTATAAGCATGATTAGTATATACTTAAATGGTGTAAAAAAAAAAAGGGGTAGTGATGAATGATGGATAAAGGGAGAGGTAGATGCATGTATGTATATATGTATATATGTATATTTATGTGAGGGTGCGTAAATGGAAACAAGTAAAAATGATATATATATATATACATATATCCATGTGGGTATGTATGAGTATACATATACATATATTGAGTATATACTTAGGTGTACATATAAAGGAATGTATGAGAGATGTGTATATAGTAGGAGGTATAAACAAATGAAGGTATAAGGTAAGAATGTGTTTTAATATATGTACATACATGGGATGGATACATGTGATGAGGAAAGAAATGAAAACAAATAATGATGCATATATAGGAATATATATACATATATACTCGTCAGTATATACATGTAGTTGTATATAATAATAGGTATACCGAGGTGTGTACGTACAAAAATAATATAGGGGAAGAAAATATATATATACGTACGTGAATAGCCTAGGTATGCACGATTAAACGTACACACGAGGAAGAACGAATAGGTTACGATTTTAATGTATTTCGAGTGACTCGTATGAATAGGAAGCTAAGTAAACTACCTTCGATGTAGGTAAAACGTAGACGAATTGAAGGAGGTGTTGGAAGGCGTCATTTCGCGAACGTGAGATATCCGATACATCGAGGTAAGGGGTACTATTTAACTATGTCCTGATAATGCATATTGTTTTTACCAATGAATGACTTTATGAAAAGAACATGTGATTTCGAAATGATTTATAGATGCTTTTATACCTGTACAATGATTATGTAACAAGTTTTAAATATGTTAAATGTCCCCCGAATACTTTACATGACATGAAATAAATTTTTCCAAGGGTATGAAGCGTAGGGATGTTTTATATTTACTCATGATTTTTATATCCATTTCACTAAAGTTAACTTTTGACAATTTCAAAGAAAATGGGGAAAAAGAAAATATGTTTTGAGACTTAGGCTTCATGCTTGGCTACTTCTCGCGGTGTTCCGGCTCCACCACTTGAGGTGCTGGTACGTAGGCCCCTGTAGCACTTGACTCTACCTGTGTGGTAGATGTCACGCTACTTGTGGTTTATGATGATGATGTTTTGGTAGTATCTCGTGCCCGCGCAGCACGCAATTATGTTGCCCACACGGAGAGTGCCATTGGTGCCCGTGTCCTAGCTATGTGCTAGTGAAAGTATGTAAGATGGATACTACCCATGTTTTACGAAAGAGCTGTACGACCCTGATCCAGTCTACAGCCACTTACCATGGCCATAGGTAACATGTTTAGCTCTCTACGGAGAATGACACGTATCGCATGACTTAGTTATAGCCTGGTCTCTATGAATTAGTTATGAATGATAAATGTGGCAACGAATATGTGCCTTATGAATTTCAATGATTGGTTATGAACCAACACGTTTATGTAATGTTTACAAAGTAATTATGAAATGTTTCATGAAAGCTTCACAAAATGTTTATGGCATGTTTACGAAATTAAAACGAGATGATTATGCAATGTATGCGAAAAGCTTATGAAAGAATTTATAGCATGGTTGAGCATGATTCTTGCTTTGAACTTGCATGCATTATGACTTTTACGATGAATTGCATAAAGTGATGATTTAAGTTTTTTTCCTTTTACTTAAAGTATGGTCTTACAAATAATTTTTACATGTTTTTCATATATATATATATATATATATATATATATATATATATATATATATATATATATATATATATCAGGATTAATTTAAAGGTACTATCTTACTGGGCTTTTCCCCAAAAGCTCACCCATCTACCTTCAGATCTTTTGCAGTGAATCTATAGGCGTTACCTGCCGCGTACACGACGTAGGCTGGTGGGAAGAGCTACCCTAGGCTACATTTTGTACGCGCAAGAGGTATACATTTACATTCCTGTACCAGACATAATTGTATGCACAGACATGTGTCGAAGTTATCAGTTGGGATGTAATTTTGTAAGGATGATGTAAACATTATTATTTTGGGATAATATTTGAGATGATTGGTATTAAATTGAAATAGATGTCTGAAGTGGTAAGGATGAATTGGAAAGTATGCTTGGTAGTTGTGGATATCTAGGATTGCCAAAAATAAATGACTTGCAGGTGGGTAGGGTCATATATAAGCCGTTGTGCTGCCGAAATTTTCTATCGGCCTTATAATCTAAAAAACGTGGAAATCAATTACTAATAAAAAAAATTTAGGAAAAATGTTTTGACACTGTACAGAAATACAACCTAAGTGAATAAGAGAATAAATGGGTAATGAAGTTTAAAAAAAAAAAATTTCGATTTTCAAGGGTCAAGGGTCGTTACACGTGTCGTGTCTCCTAAGGCGTGACATGGTGTGTTTAATATTATTAATTTTAAGTTGTATTTTAAGTTGTTTTATGAGTTGTGATTATTTTTATAGAGTTTAAATAATATTAATTTTGATTTTTAATTATATTTGAATTTTGAGTGAAATATATCAAGTCAAATTAAATTTATGAAATCGAACTCAAGCCTAACTAGTTGAGCTTTGAGCGAATCAGGTATCTCTTGAGTCAAGCTTAAGTTAAAAAAATGAAGCTTGACCGAGCTAAAGTTGAGCTTCGAGCTTCAAGTTTTGAGTTCTTGAACCAAGTCGAGCTCCAAGCCTGGTACTAGATCGTCTCTACTTGGCTCGATTGCACCTTTACCTGTGCATTCTAATAAACTCCCTAGCATTTCTCAGAAAGTCTTAATTACCTAACCCTTTAGTGTTCCATAGAAAAAGGTTCATTAAAAACACCTATATTTATGTCTAGATCAACCAGCTCTCTAGGTTGAGCTTCAATCCTCATGTTGTTGTTCCCGCGCAAAGCATCGGTCTGATTATAGACAACTAATTGCGTTTCTGGAACAAAAAGAATTAGACGGGTCCCTAATCCTATGGTCTGATGGTAACTCCATATCTTTAGGATCAAACAAAGTAGAAATCAGCAAGCCACCCTTTACCCGATTTGTTAAAGCTAATTTCCTCATGGAGGATAACCCTGCATCATCAGCAGCCCTTCCCTAAACATGAAACCTCATTCAACTCCAAAATTGGGACCATCGCTCTTGAGCTAGAGGCATGCCCACTAGGTTGCAATTTCTCACCATGTAAAAGCTCACCCTTAGCCTTAGTATTGGGCTCATCCAATTTGTTTGAAAAATCACTTTGTCGGCCCACGTTAGTCTTACTCGAGAAAGAGCTCCTTTGGACGTTGACTTGCATTAAATTATTCTGCATGGATCCCCCTATCTCTGTTACATGCTCTTATAAACTCCCCACATTCTCTTTCTCCAATAATTGGCACTGTGAGCCATGGTTCTAGTATTATTGAGATTCCTGGCATTATGTCAGTCAACCTTTCTTCTTCTCCATGGCTAAGCCACCATTCATGGGCCAAAGTCCCCAACCATTGCATATGAGGTTTTGTTTGGACATTCCTGTTGCTCAATTAGGGATGTAAATGAGTACCTTATAAACAGGTACTAGACATTACCTGACCAGATTAAGTAAGATTATGGTAGTTAATAATCGGGTTCGGGTAGTAATTTTTCTATCAATCACGAATTTGGGTAGGGTTTAAGTAATAATCTTAGAGTACCCCACTACCTTAACCTAATTATAAATAATAATATTTTAAATATTATCATATACATTTTATTTACAAAATATTTATTATTGATATAACACTTAATTAAATTAATTTATTAAGTATTTTAATTATGATTTTTAACATTAATTTTTTTATAAGTTAATTTTAATTTGTTAATTTAATTTTTGTTAATAACATAAATTAAAATTAGTTTTAAATTTAAATTTGAAAGTCAAATTTTGACTTAATAAATGAGTATTTAACAAGTTTGGGTAGTTAACGCTTATCTCGTATACTATATAGGTAGGTTCGGGTAGTAATATTCAGATAGTTAGTTAGATTCAGATATTGTAAAATGCATACGGGTTCGGGTTCACATCCCTATGTTCAACCTTTACATCAGGGTTCATGTTAGGATCTATTGCTCATCCATTTTTGTTACTAGAACACCTCATTTTGATCCCGATCACCTTGCTACTACAAAGCCTAAAAAGTACATGGTTCCTTATGTCCCATTCTTACACATTAGATGTAAATGACATTAAGACCTTTGTGTTCTACCTTTCGCCAATGGCCATCCACACAAATC
The DNA here is from genome assembly GCA_033439115.1 of Firmiana major. Lineage (NCBI taxonomy): Eukaryota > Viridiplantae > Streptophyta > Magnoliopsida > Malvales > Malvaceae > Firmiana > Firmiana major. Next base: position 41,351,095 of record CM065909.1, read on the forward strand.
TTTGGAACTACCAGTTTGTTCAACTTTATTTGAACACAAACTCTCATGATTTTACCCTGTGAAGCATAGCGAGTATTCAAGTCAACCTTAATCGTTACTCTAATTGTATTTCCTATTGCCATTAAGAACTTCTCATCATAGTACTTAATTGGAAGCTCAAGAAAATGGATCTACACTACTGATGGCCTCACTAGGACGACTTTCGGTTCCATTTTCGAATTGAGTTGGTGACCAAAGATAAGCCAAGGTCCTTTTTCTACTACAAACATGAAGGTAAATTTAACTAGATAGAAACTCTTACCCAAGTTAAGGAGTTCATAGTCACCTTTAGGATTCCAAAGTTGTTTTAGTTTATCATCCAATGTTCTATAACCCACAGAATAGCCTAATAGTTTATTAATCAAACAATCTCACCATTGTTGTTGAATCTATCTACGGAATCAATCTGATAAAGATATGCATAGCCAAGAGTTCTTCTCCATTATGGCAAATAACTCACCTTGAAACTCCATAGGATCATGTTCTTGGTCATCATTCTTATGCCACCCTCATCCATCTTGCGAGCCAATGACTATATCTTTGAATGATAGCTTAGAGACAATTTCCCATTATCATTTTGTTTTTCCATGGAGTTTACTATTGACTTAATCCACTTCGTTGATTTATCAAGAATATCTTCCTCTTAGTTGAGTCGACTGTGCTGAGATTTACCCATAAAAGAGTTTACCTATTTTTTAGTAATTTTCGAGGCTAATCAACTTTACATATACTATTTTGAAATACCGAGCTAAACACATCTAACATTTGAGAGTTATTTTTTTTTAATAAATAGTAAATCATTGCGAGTAAGACACATAACATATATATATATATATATATATATATATATATATATATATATATATATATATATATATAGCTACTAAATCACGTTAACTTTCAATAGCATGTTTTATATTAGTAAGTATATAACAATTGATTAAAGAGAAATTAGAATTATAATAAACTAATAAGGAAAATATGGTTATTACTATTTACAAAATAGACAAACAGAAAAATGATACAACAAAATCACATAATCATCTATAAGTATCTTTATATAATCATTATTCTAAGGTTATATATTCAAAATATTTTGGATTATTGATACTTTTGTTATTTATTTATTTTTATCTGTATAAATAATAAAAATTAATAAAATAAAATAAAATAAAATATTAACCAAATAAAGTGCTATATTTATATTTGAGGATTCTTTGTCTTCGTTTCGAGGATAACATTAACAATAAATTGGTATAAGCATTTCAAAACCATTATTTTTTTCCCTCCAATAAGATTACTATTATAGAAATAGCATTAAGTGACAAATTTTGATATTTATTTATTTTTTATAACAATATTGAAGACATGCAGAGCACATGACATGAAGGCGGAAAAAAACCAAAGCCAACTAGGCTCAGCTTTTGCCTTCCCGAAGCTTGAAAAGGTCGAATGGGAGGGCAAAAATTTTAAAAATAAAAAAATAAAAATTCGCATTGTACGTTAATAATTTTCACGAAATTTGCCTTTTTGCCCGCACTCAATTTCAAAACCCAACAGCACCTGACACAAGGGGCATATCTGACATTTCAGTGAAATGAAAAAAATGAAAAAAAGAAGCGCACAGCACACTGCACTCGTACAAATTCAAAGAAAAAATCAAATTAATCAGAAAACATAAATAAATTATTGTTAAAAATTAAATTAAAGCCTCGTTTTGGAGGGAGAGAAGAGAGAGAAAGGGAAATAGAAGGATTGCAGCTGAAGGGCGGCACGGACCTCACCCTCCTCTTGCCGGCATGTGAAAACCCCCCTCCTTTTCTCTATCTTTCTCTCTCTCAAACTTTGACTTTCTTTTGACTTTTTCTCCTCCCGAAGATGTCTAGTAGGTCGCATCGGTCCTCTATCTCGCCGTTCCGTTCACGCAAAGCTCCTGTTCCCTCGCTTTCCTCCAAAACGACCGGTCGTCCGGTGACTCCTTCGTCAACGACGTCGTCTCGTCCTCCTTCTAGACTTTCCTCGTCTCCAGCTACTTCCTCTAGTCACAGCCCAGGCCCAAGCCCGCCCGTTGTCGTCCTCGAACGCCCCGACGCCTCCAAGCCTAAAGAAAATGTCACCGTCACCGTCCGTTTTCGTCCTCTCAGGTACTCCTTCCCTATGGCTGTCTTCTATTGGTCCGTTATTTAGCTGCCTGTGACAGTACGGAAGCTTGTTGTTTCATTTTACTAATATTTAAGTATTTTTTTTTGGTAACAGTCCGAGAGAAATTAATAAAGGAGACGAGATAGCTTGGTATGCAGATGGGGATTATACTGTAAGGAACGAGTTCAATCCTTCTATTGCTTATGGCTTTGGTTAGTAACTTTTTTTTTTCTTGTTTTGCATTTTTGAGTTAAAGATGCAATAAATTTTCATTAAAATAACTATAATTTTTTTTTTAATTTGTAGAGTTTCCAATTACTTTGAATTTCTGTATGGCGTTTTTTATTCATTAACTTTCTTATTGGATTCAATTTATCTTCCATGTTGATACTGCTGCACTGCGTAAATCAATAATGAACAAACATTTTAGCAAAGTTTTTTTTTTCTTTTTTTAAGAAATTGGATAAGGAGTGCAAGAGTAAACAAAAAAAGGAAATGAGTAATATACATTTGTGGTTGCAAAAATCAATATCTTTTTTGTATTTTTAACATGAGGGTTATGTTTCATATAATTTAATGAGGTTAGCTTTCTTAGACTTCGACACATGTTATGGTTATTGATTTTCTTGCGTATACTGCAGACAGAGTGTTTGGTCCAGCAACAACTACACGCCATGTATATGATGTTGCTGCTCAGCATGTTGTAAGTGGTGCCATGCAAGGGATAAATGGTAACTTTCTTTATCTTAAGATGTTAATCTCAACAAAGTTTGAAGTACAATTGAAAGAAGTCTGCTGTGAGTCAATGTGAGTGATTTATGACTGTCACTGTTTGGTTGTGATTATGGATGGGATATCTTGAATGTCTAATGAGCCATTAGAATATTATTTATGTGGCAATTATAGTATCACTTTGTATAAATTTTAATTTCAAGTTGGGGCGAAAAGAGAAACACGCTTTCCTTATTACGCAAATAAATCTTGCTGAGCAAAATACATCCCATGCAAAATTCATAGTGAAAAAAACATAAGCTTCATTTTGTTTTTTGTGTGCAAAGTACATCAAATTCTAAGAAGGAAAATAGGAAGAAGACTTGCCCATCTTTACAAAACTAAAGAAGGATAGATCGGTGAACCATAATTGTCATACTTGTTTATCTAGAATATGGAGTAGTTGTTAAGATAGGTCAATTTTAGGAGAAATGATGGCCATGTTGATTAACCTAACAGGTCTTTTTTTTATTTTTCGTTTTAATTTTTTTATGCAATTTAACCTAACATGTTAAGTGTTGTTAACATAAAACAGTTAAAATTTTGCTTATCAATTTTTTTAACTTGCTAAACAATGAATTATTAAGAAAGTTTAATCTTAATACAAAACCAGACTGGTTTAACCATTTTAAGAATTTTTTTTTTAATTGAAAATCAGATAGGAAAGAACTATCTCTCAATAAAATTGTAAAAAGAGATAACATATACGCTAGCATTAATTTGGATGGTTTTGGTTATAATATAAGGCCTATTTTGTTTCTTAACCTGCTTCTTTACTAATTCAAATTGAATGACAACAAAGTTTACACTAATAGAGACTGTTTTTACACAAATTGTCTCTTCATGATGAATTTTTAGATGATAATTATTGCTGTCATCTCCTGCATGCAGGCACAGTTTTTGCATATGGTGTTACTAGTAGTGGGAAGACTCATACAATGCATGTAAGTGTTAAACAATAGATTCTGTCATTTCTCACCCATCATCTCTGCCCTATAAGTTGTATAAATACAATGAACATGTTTATTATTGGGTACTAGATTTTTTTTTTTATTGGATGCTTGATGGAAAAATATATTTCTTTTCCTGGAAATTGCATCAAACATTACAGTCAATATCTTTCTCACTCCAAATGGCTATGTGAAAATGGAAATATGTGTGAGAATTCTAATGTTTTCTGTTTTTAGCAGTTTTATCAGAGAATCAATATAATTTTTAGTAATAAATGAAATTCCTTACTGTCTCAGCATAGGGAGAACTGCCGCGGGGGGGTGTGGTTGTGGTGCTTCCACGGGATGTGTCATGTTTATCCTATCTCTACATGCTACTTACATATTATGGTGCAACCTTGACCTTATTTCTTGATGTAGGGGGAGCAAAAGTCACCTGGGATCATTCCATTAGCTGTTAAGGATGTATTTGCCACCATTCAAGAGGTAATTGTTTGATCTTACATTTGATTGATTGTGTTTTTAGACAAAACCTTTTCTTTGAGTAACCTTGCTTTTGTTTTTAGACACCTGGGCGGGAGTTTCTTCTTCGTGTTTCGTATCTTGAGATTTACAATGAGGTTGGTCCTGATCTTATTTTCATATTATAAAGTTTGTGAATTTTCTTTTCATTTATTATGCTTAGCTAAGAGGAGAACCTTAGTGCAAGAATAAAGGTTGTTTTTTTGTGACTTGGAGGTCATGGGTTCAAGCAGAAATAGCCTCTTTGTTAATGCAGAGGAAACACTGCATATATATGACTCTCCCTAGATTCCACAATGTGGGAAGTTACGCACTGGGTTGCTCTTTTCTTTTTTAATAATTTATTATGCCTAGCTAAGAAATTTTCCTTAAAGTGGTAAAAGTTAATGTCTGGTGGCTTCAAGTTGGGAGTTTTTAGGAGGGTAAAGGAAATATAGAGATGTAAGGCAATAATTATTTTTGATCTGTGTTGCAGAGGATTTATTTTCTTGTGTCCTCGTGATATTATTAGAGTTTGTGCTCACTATCTGGATCCAAGGGAAGTTTATAATAAGCAAGCTTTAAGTCATGATTGTAGATATTGGATACTGTCAGGGAGTTCAGAATGCTTCTTAATATCTAGTCAGTTTAGGAGCATTATCTCGTGGCCTGAAAAATTTGTTTGAGTTCAATTTGGCTTGTTGAATATAAAATGTAGCAAAAGCAGGGGTAAACATTAAAGGATCATTACTTGCTTTTTTGATGTCTTTAAATTCTTTTCTTTCTTGGCATGGTTAGTTTGGAAGGCAAGGTGCAAGCAGGTAAGGCATTGGATGATTAGATCAACCGTGCTACTTAGTCTGCATCATGGCTGTGTAGAGCATGTGTTAAGCACAAAATTATTTTCTTGGACTGGACATTGCATTATTCTTCACAAGTGACTGAAGAGATAAATTAAATTTCTGAAGATCATTATTGTAGCTCTGCTGTAAGCATAATCGACCACTTGATCTTACTCTGCCTAGTTGTTCAGTTTGTTGTATTTGATGATCTCTAGAAGCATCATGTCTTGTCCAGAATCCCTGCTTATTTTAAGTAAATGCTTTTGTGACTTTTTGCTTGGTGGTTGCTGTTTAATAAAATCTTTTGCCTTTGCCATCTTTGGTCACCAGGTTATCAATGATTTACTTGATCCAACAGGCCAGAACCTAAGGATAAGAGAGGATGCTCAGGTGAGCTAAACTTTATCTCTACTTTTCACCCTTCTAAGTGCTTATCTTTTGTACACTCCATAATTTTTCTGTGGAAGTTGCTCTTTTGTAGTCCTTTGTCTCGTCTTATCTGCTTTTGTTCCATCATATGCCCTGCTCTTTGGTAGCTTTATATGTAACTGTACACTTATTTCACTATATTACTGCAATCGCTGCAGTCATGTTCAGAGATTAAAGTCTTTCTTTATTTTTGTTTGTGGTTCATAATTTGAGCAGGGAACTTATGTTGAGGGAATCAAAGAAGAAGTTGTTTTATCTCCTGCTCATGCTCTTTCCTTGATAGCATCTGGAGAAGGTGTAGTTACATTCACTTTCTTTATTCTAGTAGACTTTTATAAGAAACATTTCTCCTTTGGTACATTTAGTCATTTATTTTCTTGAGATTTTAATTTATTGCTTGTAGCATAATTTTTTTTTTTGCTTTTATTTCTATATCCCTTTATATGTTTCATGTAGAAACTTTGTTTTAATCCTTTAATTTTTATCTTTTGTCAGATTTTATGATTTTCTGATTATTTTTGCTCACTCTTTTTCTCATTTTGACCCTCTATCCTTTAACATCTTTTTCTGATGTTGCAGAACATAGGCACGTTGGTTCTAATAATTTCAACCTTCTTAGCAGTCGGAGTCACACTATATTTACCCTGGTACTTATTTTTTGTTTAACTCAAAACTTAATTATTTCTTATGTCTATAGAAGCTTAAACCTTTGTTTGAGCAAATTTCATAAATTATATAAGTTCTTCATACTAAATAAAGGCAGAGGTAGCAAACCTTTTCATTGCCATCTTTGATAGAAATAAAGAGACTTAGTTCGGCTGCACATTCTTGGGTTCAAATGTGACAGGATAGAAGGGAAATTGAAGTGTTTTGTTGGCTGTTTTCAAAAGGGAAGAGGATGTATGTTTTGTAGAAGGTTTTTCTTGGTTGTTCTAGATGAATGATTCTATCTTGAGTCTTGACTTCTTTTTGATTTTCTTGGACAATCTTTTTGAATTTGGTACTCACAGTTATTCTTAACCATCAATAATGATCACTTTGATGGAGCTAGCCTAACTTTTTAAGATTTATAACAGTTATTTCCCAATCAAGTTGTTTTCTTGTTTGTTCTATTTTTTTCCCATAATTCTTGTCTCACTTTACTGAAATATTATATTAACTTTCAGACAATTGAAAGCAGTCCACGTGGGGAGAAGAATGGGGAAGAAGATGTCACTTTATCCCAACTGGTATTTATCTTACTCATTTTCATTAGAAGTTAGATATCTGCAAGGTTCAGCTGATCTTCCCTGACTGTGATCTTTTTTGAATACAAACATCCTGGTGTTGGTATCTATGTCTGACTGGGTTATTATTATTATTATTTGCAGAACTTAATCGATCTTGCTGGATCTGAAAGCTCTAAAACTGAAACAACTGGATTGCGGAGAAAAGAGGGCTCATACATAAATAAAAGCTTACTGACGCTAGGAACTGTATGACATTGCTCTCTTTTCAATCTTCTGTTCTCTCATTTTTACTTTTGATGATTAGGTTGTAATCAATTCTACTTAGTTGCATGATTGCTCCCCTTTCCCTCCTTGCCTGTGAGAAGTTATTCTTAGTTATTCTATATATAATGCAATTTACTTGTAATTATGAATCTATTGAACTATTTTGGACAATTTCCAGTTGGATTAACATTTAATTTTGCATTGGTGCTATTTATAGTGGTGCCACTTGTGCATTAAAATTGATCAACTTCTGAAATTGTCATTTCATGGTTTTTACAATTTTGTTCAAGCGTACAAATCCTTTACCATGCTTATATGAGTATATGTAGGAAATGAGCTGGCATATATTCTTGCTGAAAATTCAACCAGCATATGTCAAGATTTTTTTGCTTATTATCTCCCATTTCAGGTAATTTCTAAACTGACGGATGGAAAGGCAACTCATATTCCATACCGAGATTCCAAGCTTACCCGTTTATTGCAGTCATCTCTTAGTGGCCATGGACGGATTTCTGTAAGTCCAACTAGGTGATTCAGTATTACCATTATCACATTTTGTTTGAGATCTTTGTTTATTACTTTTCCCCTTTTGAAAATAATTCACTGGAGCAACCATTGTTCGTCTTTTTTTATCATCATAATTATCTGCTGAAGCATGTTTGTCAATGTTCACTGTTCTCAACTCTGTTGCAGCTCATCTGCACAGTGACACCTGCCTCTAGCAACAGCGAAGAAACGCACAACACAATAAAGTTTGCCCATCGAAGCAAGCGTGTAGAAATCAAGGCTTCTCAGAATAAGGTAAATGCTAGCCTTATTGTTTATTTGTAGTGTTAGATGAAACTTTGTTGGCCTTCCATGTGATTGATTTTCTTTACCTGTTTAGATTATGGATGAGAAGTCACTCATAAAAAAGTACCAGAAGGAAATATCCTCTTTAAAGCATGAACTTGAGCAACTAAAGCGGGGGATGATGGAAGGCCCTTACATGGCTGCAACTACACAAGAAGATCTGGTTAATTTGAAGCTTCAGGTTTGTTGCTGTTCCTTGAAGACTTCTGATGGTACTGGATATTAAAATGCTCCATTAAAAGTAAAAAAATTACTGATATTAAACTAAGGCCTTATAAAAATCATATTCATTGTGATGGAGTGTACTTGGTATTCTTCAATTTCAATTTACGGGATGTGGTCTAATTAAAATAAAAATAGTTCAACATAGCCCTCTAAACACCAAAATAGCTGATTTCATTAAGGTGTCTGCCATTTCTTGTTGTTTGTATCTGATATGCATTTATTTATGGTTTCAAAGCTGGAAGCTGGTCAGGTCAAACTACAGTCACGATTGGAGGAAGAAGAACAAGCAAAGGCAGCATTGATGGGAAGAATTCAGCGATTAACTAAACTAATATTGGTTTCCACCAAGAATTCCATGCCATCAAGCATTCCTGAAAGGTCTGGACATAGACGGAGGCATTCTTTTGGGGAAGATGAGGTTTGTGATCTATCATTTGAAACATGATTAGCATGAGTTACAGTTTCCTGGTGTTTCACAGTCTTAGCTATCATGTTGATTTTTGGAAATAGGCTTTTTGCAGTAAATCATTTTTTGTGGTTTGGTTCACTTGAAAATGTGAGTTCCTAGTTATTATTTTCTCAAATTTAAATTAGACACAATTGATGTTGCAGTTAGCATATCTTCCAGATAGAAAAAGAGAATACGCAATTGATGATGACGCTGGAAGCTGTGCTTCTGAGCTTTCAGTAGAAGGAAGGGATGATGTCACAAATCTGGATGAGTTGGTTAAAGATTATAAAAGGAACAGGAGGCGTGGAATGCTTGGCTGGTTTAAACTAAGAGTAAGTTATGATATTTATCTTCCTGCTCCTCCTTTAGCATTGGGTTTGAAAGCAGAGATTTATTTCTGGAGTATGGTGGTTGTCTAAGTAGAAAAATGTCCGATCACCATTATTCTGTTGTTCATCGTTTCTCGACTTCTTATATCTGCATACTTGATAAAAATTGCTGTCGATGCCGTTCAGGTCTCTCCGTGCATTTCACTGTGTTACAATTAATTTAACCCTTCCCCCACCTCTGCCCCATTCTGTGGCTTCACAACAATCGTCTATTGCTGTTTCTTGATTTATTTTGTGTGTGTGTGTGTGTGTGTGTGTGTATCTGCTATGCTGAATCTAAGACTTGGATGAGGATGATTATGACGTGATCAATTTAGAACCTTTTCATATAGAAGATTGCAATTTTCATAACCCTGAATATCTCACATTATTTTTTTTAAGTTATAATAGTTCCTCTTGGGAGCTGTCATTATAATTTCTCCCGCAAGGTTGATTCAAAAGAGTTGAAATGATTCCTCATAACAAGTAATTATAATAGGATTAAAGATTCTAAAGGAAATTAAATTTTGACTATAATCTTTCTCTCTTGCTCAGCTTTGTGTTTGAATATTGAAATGAGATGAAAACTCAATCTAGGTGCTTCTATATATTTTTTTTATGTCATTTTTCTATTTATTTTCTTGGCACATTGATTTTATACTTATAAATGCAATGAACTAAACAAAACTATGTATTTGAGAAATTTGCAGAAACCCGAGAATCTGACTGGACTGTCACCTAGTGCTGATAGTGGGAGCTCAGCAAGTGGGTCTCCTGCATCTTGTTCAAAATCTTTGCAGGACAAAGTTACATTTAGTGATATGAAGGATGGACATAGAAAATCAGTTAGTCGAAGAGGAGACGATCCTGCTATTATTGATTCATTTCCGGAAAGAACTCAAGCTGGTGATTTGTTTAGTGCAACTGTTGGAGGTCGTTTGCCTCCGGTAAGAACACTAATTACTTTGGCCTTTTGTTTTCATATATAAATATTCCAAAATAGCAAGTTATGCAGAATGGAATGAAGTTGGAACTTAAGATTTCTTATTAATATTTTTGTTTATTCAGTGAACTTATATTAATTAGTGTTTTGGTTATTTTCCAAGTATTAGGGCTTTTTGATCATATTTGGTATTTTGTGTTTCTATTAGGGATTTAGCTACAAGTACCTTCATCAAATTCCCTCTGGCATATATAACTGTCATGCCAAGATAGATAAACATGATAAAGCTGATAGTTAATTAACACTTGAGATGAAGGAGCTAAAACTGGAAATTTGAAATTCAAACAATAATTTGGAAACAAATTTGGTGGGATAACCTGATAATTTATATTTTTTGATCCGTAAGGTTTTTTGTGATCTAGAAATTTAAAACTTGGGCTTGAGCTTAGAAAGCTTTAATAGAATAATTTGGAGAAGTATGATAAGGTCTAAATTAAAGAGAAACCAGGATTTCTTGAGGGATGATATCCTTTTCTCTTAAAATATATTCAATTATGTTTGCCTGGGGAATCTTATTGTCCTAATTGATTCTTTTGGGTTTTCTACATTTGTGCATGGAGGCTGTTGGTTCTAGGATATGCTTTTACTCAAGCTGACTTCCTTCTACTCTGTTGTACTAAGATTACGCATAGAGTGCTTGACATATGTGCATCTAACGTTGTTTAATGTTTTTATACAGAAAGCCCAAACTGATATTGTGGTTATTTAATAGTAGCAACAGCATATTTTTGCGTGTAATGTGATATTTCTTTTTGGCACAGTTGTATTGGTTTCAGCTCTTATGGTTTTAAATAAGCCTATTGTTTATTTAAGTTCTTGTAATAAGTTCTGTTGCTCTCATAATCTGTCAAAACTAACAATTTGTTTGCTCATGTTGTGGGATTATTTGGAGAACATGTAAATAACTGCTATAGTATATTTTATTGCTTAAAACGTTATATTCACTTGGAGCTGAATACACTCTCCAGAGTGGGACCACTATTACAGATCAAATGGATCTTCTTCAAGAGCAGATGAAAATGTTAGCTGGAGAAGTAGCATTGTCTATTAGTTCTCTGAAAAGGCTTTCAGAGAAAGCGGCTAGCGGCCCTGAAGATTCACAGCTTAGGGTGAGCTAGATTCTATTATGCTCCACACATTCATGAATTTCTAACTTTAATTGGTAATGATCAATGACTTATGATATTTGTATTGGTTAATACAGGAGCAAATGCGGAAGTTGAAGGAAGAAATTAAGGAAAAGAGGCATCAAATACGTGTTCTGGAACAACGAATGATTGGGTCAGTTGAGAAAACTCCCCATACATCAAATAATGCTGAAATGTCGCAGGTAAGCATGCATCAAGTAATGGGCTCATTATTGGTGAAAAAAGTGTATATTATCAGTTTGGACTGAAATGAGACTTTGATGTTACATAGATGGAATCAACAAATTGAAAACTAAGATTTGAAAGTTCACACAGATGGTTAATCTCAGAATATTTGGACAATGTTACCGAATGAGAAGACAAATTTCCCTAGTATCTAGCTTAGGTTTTTCCAATTTAATCCACTACTTTCCATGTCAGTTGGCAGAAGAAACGTGTAATATTATATTAACCCTTTGCAGTGGTGTGAATAACTACTGCTTTTGAGTTTGAAGATCTTTGTTGAAAGAGCTTTCTCACTTTATTTATTCTTTTATTTGAAAATCATTTAAGTTTTCCTGTTTTATTATATTTCAAAGTTTCAATAAAACTTCGTTCTGTCTGACTGTAACTTTATTTATTGAGAATTGAAATGAAAATAATAAATTACAATGTTTGACTTTTGAATTATTGATGACCAAAAAGTTGAAAATAAACTGCTGTTTCTTTTTATTACACTTTTTATTTTATTTTATTTTTTATTGGGGGTGGGGGGTTTGGTGGGTGCGGCGTAGGGTAAGGGTAGTAGCTAGTTAGGTAGGAATGTCTCATTTGGTTGTTTTCATTTTCCGTGAAGTCTTTTTCTTGGCCATGCTTTCTTGCTGATTCAGTTTATTATTCTCTAATATAGGCTCTGTCAAAGCTTACAACACAGCTAAATGAGAAAACTTTTGAACTTGAGGTTTGTTGTCCTAATTACTCAGTTGTTTCGGCAATGGTATTTCAATGTCAAGAGCGAAGAATATTTTACTAATTCGAGTGCATTGTTTTGGAATGTGTATTTAAGATTAAGTCAGCAGACAATAGGATACTTCAGGAGCAACTTCAAATGAAGGTGGATTTTCTAAAGTTGCATTGATTTCCCCATGCTTTATTATTTTAGTCTTTTTATTATTAATAATCTTGGATTGTCTTATTAGATATCTGAGAATGCTGAGATGCAAGGAACTATTCTTCTACTAAGACAACAGCTAAATAGTAAAAGCTCCAGGAATCCAGAAGGAAGTGCAGATAATGAGGCTACCCCAGAAAAAACTTGTCCCAAGGAATTTTTAGAAAAAAATGATGGGAAGAATGGAATTCGTTCATGTGAAGAAACTTATGGTGATGATAACACTCCAACCAGCGTCATGAGCTTGAATAGAATCTTTTCCCGAGAGGACTCCAAAGAGTGTGACAAATTTGCCTGTTTGAATTCCCAAGTTCTTATTCAGGTTATTCCTTTTTCTTTATTAATTCTGGCATCTTAGCAATTTGAACTCAGTATGCTACTTCTGTTCAGTGCTTACAAAGGGAGGCTTAATATTCTTCAATGAGGGGTACTGCTGATGTGTTCTACCTGTTTTTATTTTCTTAGGCTGCTGAGATAGAGAGCCTGAAGCAAGAGAAGGTGAAACTAACAGAAGAGAAGGATGGGCTTGAAATTCACAGTAATAAACTGGCAGAGGAAGCTTCATATGCAAAGGAGTTGGCTGCAGCGGCTGCAGTTGAACTTCGAAACTTGGCTGAAGAAGTAACCAGGCTTTCTTATGAAAATGCTAAACTGACTGGTGAATTGGCTGCTGCAAAGGAGGCCCGTAGTAGATCCAACTGTTTCCAGAGAACTGCTCCACATGATTTTAGACAAAATAACATGAGTGGTGCTTGGCCTGAGGTACGTCATAGGAAACAAGAGGATGGAACTCTTATTGAGGAGTTGCAGAAAGAACTTAACATGAGAGACCAAAGGGAAGCTGCCCTGGAAGCTGCACTATCTGAGAGAGAGCAAAGGGAAAGTGATCTGCAGAGAAGAATTAATGATGCAAAAATGCATGAGGAAGATCTTGAAGGTGAGCTCGCGAACATGTGGATGCTAGTGGCAAAGATGAAAAAACATGGCGTCAATGCTGAGGACATATCATCAAATATTTCACAAACAGCAGCAAGAAATGGGCCTTTGCCATCCAATGGTCACTCAGTTAAATTATTGAAAGAGGAAGAAACCTGTGGAAATTTACATGGGATGAAGACATATGAAGAGTTAAGAGCTTGCTATCAGGAAGAAAGTAGAAGATGTGAAGAACTAGAAAGGCTTGTTACCAGAATGAAGGTATGCTTTTCTTGATTTTGTTTTGAAGAAATGGGAATTCATATGTTTCTTTTCTTGTACCATTTTATAATTTTTGTTTCTTCAGTTATGGATCTATCTTTCTGCCAGCCGATTGGCTTCTATTAAAGGTTTCACTTTTCAGCCCTAATACGAGTAGAAAATTAGTGTTCATATTATCATTGGGATGTAAGACTTTTACAAGCCAGTGAGGATAAGGTATTAATGGTTCTTATGGAAATTTATCCTGGCTAAGGATGAAGCATCGAGTCACAATTGGGAAAAGGTAGAGGGATCTAACCTCTATATAATACCAAAACAAACCCAGAACTCAACTGCTGTGGATAATACCACTTAACACTCTTTAACTCATGTATAAGCCCAATATTTTTCTACTGAAGTGAATGGGGAAAACAGAACAGCTAGCTTTTGATATAATGTTAAGCATTCGAGCTTCCTCAAACAAGAAATGTGTGTGTAAATGGTCTTCTACACTTGTATGTCTTGTTTCCTTCTTTTTGCTCTTCCTTGCTCTTTTCCTCAATTATTTGTATCATTAATGAATTAGCAATTGGTATCAAATTGTTGGTGCTCTGGTTTCAGCTGCGTTAGCCATATTTTGGTCTACAAATTAATTTGCTAGCAAATGCCAGCTTCCAGATTTCATGTGATCTTCTGCATCTTAGGACTATCTTTTCATATTTCTGAAGTTTAATATGGGTTATAAAATACTTATTCTAGTGTGAGTTGTTCAAGTGTCTGCCATGTTATGTGCATGTGCCTTAAGTTGGTTATAATGTGTGTGTGTATTTGTAGATGTTGAAGTCCCAGCCAAGCCTATGATTAAAAGATTGTGTTAAAACATTGAAAATTCAAAAATGTATACGGATCAATTATCTTATACAGGGTGAAGATATCAGTGGTTTGGATGTTACAACTCTCGAAGAACTGCAGAATTTTCATGTTGAGGCCATAACAAAGATTTGTCATGCGAAGGTCATATCTCTTTATATGCTTTCTGAAAATGTTGCTTTTTTACACTTACAAGCCATCCTTTGTATGTTCCTTAGTTTAACTTCTTCCATACAACACCTAACTTACCTAGTTGCCTCGTCCCTGATAAGCAGTTAAACAGAGCTCAGATGTGTGATGATTTGAGTATTGTCATTCATCACAACATTTTTAATGCTTAATATTGTTGTAACAGCAAGCAATTTAATCCTTTAGGGAGCAATGAAGACGGTGTAAAAGTTCATTCTATCCTGTATCATCTCTTTTTCGGTTCTACAGTATTTCTTTTGTTTTCCTAATTTTGGTTCTTTTATTTTTGCAGTGTGCAAATTATGTCTTGTAGCATGCAGAGTTTAACCATTTATTTCATAGAAGATCTTGCTTAATGGTTTTTCTGACAATCGAGGTCAGTATCAAATCATTTCTTGTTCCTTCTTTATTAGGCAAATGTGACTTTACTTTTGCCGACCACTTTATACTACATAAAAGAGGAGAGAGCAGAGCAGCTGAACTAAACTAATTTGAGCCCTTAAATCATGAAAAATCACAACTCAAATAGAACATATGCTTTCTCATTATTTTTGTAAAGAATGTTTATAAAGGCTACTTTTATTTGTATGGGTACGTAGGTGTAACCTATTCAATTTATGGCGAATCTGATGAATTGACTACACAGTTTCTTATCTAATCTTGTTGATGCTATGCAGGTGTTACTTATTCTGTACAGAATGGAAGTATTAACCAAATTGAAATGATTCTTCGATCATAATTCTTTGGCCAAGTAACAGCCATTGAGATGCATCTTTTTCCGTATCAAAAATTTCAAAGGCTTCTAGGGATATTTATGTAAATTTCTTCTACAACAAAAATCAGTATTACTATTTGTATCTGGGAGAATACCCATTACATTTTGTATCCTGTAGGTTACAAAAAGAGAGAATAGTTCTAATGTACCTTTGCAATCGAAGTATGCATTTGCTACATATGATAGATTAAGTCATTCTGCCCTATCTTTTACTAACTTTTGTTTAGCCTTTTTTCTGTATCAGAGCTCTGGTTTGCCAACCTGAATGTTGCTCTTGCTGGAAGCTTGTGTTGCAGGATAATTCTCTTCTAAGATACCAAAGTTGACTGCATATGGTTGTTGAAAATCTTCATTATAATTGCTGCCTAAACTGTTAACAAACAGGACAAAAAGAATATGGTAAAAAAAAAAAAAAAAAAAATTGCTAAATGCAATTATAAAGAAGAGAAGTAAATGCTAAGAGGATGAAAGGGTTCGGGACTTGGGAAGCCTATCACAATTTGCGGATATCCAGCCAATTCGCTGCTTCTCATTGTCATAAATCACCATTTTGTCTTGCAATGAGATGTCTGAGGAACACACCAAAAAGAATAAATGAATGACAAAGAATTACCTATTAAAGGACCCCTAAAATGGAGGAAACCATGGAACCCTTGTTTCTTATCTATTATTTCTCACCTCCAATTACGTTGAAGTCTTCCAATCCTGCTTCTGTGCCATTCAAGATTCCTAAACATGCATTTCCATGTTCCTGTATTGGAAGAGCATGTTAGATGTGTCACTGCACCTGGTGATTGCTTGGATTACATTGCTGGAAAATCAATCATTGATTTAGCGCTCACCGTGACAATAAGATATGCTTCAGGCTGTAATTCTAGCTGAATATTCCTGGTCTTTGTAAAGCTCAATGTCAAGGTGCTGAAATAGTTCTTGACATCATGAACTGAGTTGAAAGGTTTCGCGCCTTTCCAGCAGATTGGGAGAGCTTTATCTTGAACTGTATCCAATGGCTTCCCGTTTAAGCTTCTCCTTACCTGAAACATAAAATAAGGGATCAGTTCCTTAGGCAAAGCTTAAAGAATAATCTCAACGGGGGAGCACGCCCATTCATTTTCTCACCAAATCCAGTACCCCTTCGTAAACTCGGTAGCAGAAGTAAGTGTAGGAACTCCCGCTGTCGAATACTACTTTAAGGTCCTTTATACCAGTAGGCTTTCCACCAAAAAGGAGTTCTGCTGGACTGGACAAATAATGTTTACTGAAATAAAATAACCAAAGAAGCAGATAAAAAATGTTAATGGTAAGATGGGAGTTACTACAGAAGAACAGAAAAATTAATAGTGCTTACGAGTCGGCTGACATTGGCATCCAATGAATTCCTGAGGGGACGAGATCTTCTCCTAGGAACAAAAATCCTCCACCTTTCCCACTTAAACAATGGCCTAATACATTTCTTGTAAGATAGAAGCTTTGCAGCTGTGACAAGATGCTTGCTTTGCCATTGCCAAGCCCGAGGACTCCAGCTGTCGGAGGAGGAGGGTATGGGCCAGGATTTTTCAGATCATAAGCACATCTGTACACGAAGGATAAGAAAAGATGATATTGGTTATTAGGAAGTGATTTATCCAAAAAAAGAAAAGGATATTAGGAAATGAATACTTTCGAAGCCATTGCCAAAACAGAAAATTTAAGGTTGCTAATTGAGATAGAGAGCAAAATACCCACCCAAAAGTCAAAAGGGGACGAATAACAGAGCCATTCATAAGTCCAAGGGAAAAGATGTCAGTGACAACCACACCAAAAACTGAGCCATGATCAAGATACTGGACCTCGAAGTCACATTGGTCATCTGGTGTCTCACATCGAGGACTTTCAGGGAAGTGAACTGCATCACAGGAAGGATGCTCACAGCGCACAACAATGTGCTTTCCGGGCTTGTAAAGAAGATCGACGGGCTACAAAAGACAAAGACATAACAAGATATAATCAAGGACATGATAGGATAGGACTCAGCCTCTAGTGACAAAATTTACCTTGGTGCAACCGCTGCAAGGTGCATCACATTGGACCCAAGTGAGGTCACTGCCAGTATCAATATCAAACTCAAAAACCTTGGGTGGATGGCCTATGGGAAGCGATATAGAGTAGTACCTGTAGAAAGTAGGAATTTCCATGATTTTTTTTTTTTTTTTTTTGTTAAAGTGAAATGTTTGCTTAGATTTGATCTAAGCCTTACAATATATTACAATATTTCTTTAATGGCAGAATTATT
This sequence comes from Firmiana major, assembly GCA_033439115.1. Lineage (NCBI taxonomy): Eukaryota > Viridiplantae > Streptophyta > Magnoliopsida > Malvales > Malvaceae > Firmiana > Firmiana major. The sequence continues at coordinate 41,368,741 of CM065909.1, forward strand.
TTTAATCATAAGAGAAAAGGGCAAAATGATAGTCTAAAGATTTTAGAGAGAAACAGACCAATTATAGTTCAATGAAACCACACTCCCATAGACTCTGAGAGGTTTTACCAACAGTATGATATAAGAAATCAAATTAGAAAATCCAATGGAGAAACATTTCAATTCTTCCAAAAAGTTTTACAATCTCGAAAACAAGAACGATATATGACCAACAATCTCATTGTACAAACAAAGCTAAATGTACAAAACAATCCACCAACAAAATTAACATGCTTCAAGAAACCTAATTCGTAGAAGAGCTTAGCCGAGAGGATATCCCAGTAAAGAAAAAAACAAGAACAAGAACTAATCAAATGATACTAAAATTTTCCGGTAGAAAACAAGACTCACAAGAAATCAACAAAGAGTCCCATTACACATGCAAAAAAAAAAAAAAAAAAAAAAAACTAACATACTTAAAGAGACCTAAAGATTGAGCGAAGAAAACATGGACAAATTTGCAATTGAAATAAAACGAGAAGACTTACCCAAGAGGATAAACATTCCCAGTGACAGGAAAAAGAACAGATGAACCAATTGTGTTAGCAGCCTTAGTATGGCTTGACTTTTTCTTCTTGGGTTGCTGACTGGCAGCTGAGAAACACCGTGGAAAATTTGCAGACAGTACAAGAAAGAACATCGCTATCATCATCCATGGCACTGTTGCTTTACTTCTTTTTACATCCATCTTCTGCCAAGCAAATCTTTCTAAAAAATCCACAGAAAGTTAGATTCTTGGGAATCTAAGAAGCTAAAAAGGTAAAGAAAAAAAGACTTGTTTTGTTTGGATTAAAAAGGGCAGAGTTTTCTGAGTAAATAGAAAAAGAGGTTCTACTTGGCTAGTTTGATCTCTGGACTGACTTCAATGAATTTATTGCCATGAGTTTGCAACATTGTAGAGCGTCCACGTATTCTTTTTACTAAGAAAATATTTCTTGTTTTGGACAGACGAAAAGACTTTTGGAACTTTCTGAAAAGAAAAAAATAGTGGAGGTGCAGAACGGATGTCATTGATCGGACCGGATTCGATTCATGATCCGTTTAATTTCGTTTTTTAACGATCCGAGGACAGCACATCAAGTTCGGTCTTAATTCAGACTTAAATTAAATTAGATATGTCAAAAAAATCATTTGCCAAAATTAAATATGTCAAAATTAAAAATTCTGATTTTTTCATTCTCATCTATATACAATTCAGAATTAGAAAAACCTCTAATGTGTATGAGGAAAATCAGGACTACCATCATGAAAGTAAATTTTAGTTTAGTTAATGGGAATGTAAAGGAAAGACCGGTAAAGAAGAGGAAAGATGGTTGGAGTAAGCCTGAGTTGGGATGGTGTAAGATTAATGTTGATGGGGCTTATGCTCGATAGATGAATGTAGGAATTGTTGTGATTGTGAGGAATGAGGATGGGCATGTTGTTGCAGGAATGGCTAAGAAAATCAGTGTAGAATCTTCCATTGAAGCTGAAGCTATGGCAGTGAGGCCAAGTGTAGAAGTTGCAAAAAAATGTGTTAGAAACTAATTTTGAGTTGGTAGATAAGGAGATGAATTGTATAGCACGAAAGTTGAATTGGAGAATTTGTCCTCAAAGGTATTCAGAGAAGTAATAGTTTTTTAAGAGTTAAATGTTTTTAGGTGAGTAGTAAGGCTAACAAAGTAGCATATTAGTTTAATAAACAGGCAAGAAAGGTAATACATAATGTCCAAGCAACATTAGCAGGCAGTCCAAGCAAAACAACAAGAAGTGATAAGCACGGGTCAACTGAAGAAAATTCATCTTTTCTTTCTTCATATTTATTAGTAAGTTACTTTTTCAATTAGCTTTTTAGTTATGAAGATAGTTTGTTAGTTAGTTAGCTCAGTCAACTAACAATTGTATGAATGACAACTTGTATTCTCATTTTGATAATAATGAATTAACACAATTCTTAAGTTATCTTCTCAAGAATTTCACATGATATCAGAGCTCGACATTTTAGCTCTTTGAAACCTTCTTCTTCTTCTTCAGCCATGGCAGTAAGCATCAGGCCAAAATTATCACATTCCAGTCATTTCTTTCTTCATTCAAATGAAAACCTTACTATAGCTCTTGTTTCAGTTATTTTTGTTGGGTCTAATTATCATTCTTAGTAAAGGGCAATGTAAATGGTCATATTTCCCAAGAATGAATTCCAATTTGCTGATGGTTCTATCACAATTCCATCTAAGAATGATCCTTTGTTTGAAGTTTAAGAAAGATGCAACACTATGGTCCTTTCATGGATATTGCACTCTGTCTCAACATCAATTGTACATAGTGTAATGTGGTTTGATGATCAATTGCACACAGTGTAATGTGATTTGATAATGAAATCTATGTATGGAATAATCTAAAGGATTAGTTCTCTCAAAGAGATTCATTTAGAATCTCAGAATTGTAAAAGGAGATCTACTCTTTTCATCAAGGAAATCTGTCCATAACAGATTACTTTACAAAATTGAAGATGTTATGGGATGAGATGATGAATCCCAGGCCCATTCCAATTTGTTCTTGCACTCCAAGATGTAATTGTGGAGCCTCGGAGAAAGCAAGAAGATATCAAGAAGACAATTGTATTATTTGATTTCTAAAGGACCTCAATGAAAGCTTCTCAACAATTCGATCACAAATCATGCTATTAGAACCATTATCTTCAATTGATAAAGTCTTTTCAATGGTTCTTCAAGAAGAAAGACAGATTAATGCTACTTTTTAGGAGGGAAAATCAAGTGCATTTGCTAATAAGACAATCACATGCTCAACGAATGGAGGAGCGTCGTCCAGAAGATGTAATCTCAATCTCATAAAGCTTGTTTGTTCCCACTATGGATATAGAAGGCACTTAGTTGAAAAGTACTATTAAAAACATGGCTATCCACTAGGGTATAAGCCAAAAAATAAGATTGGAGCAGTAAATTATATTGAAACCAGTGAGATCAATGTATGTGAATATAAGAATGAGTTAAAAATTCAAAGGCCTGCTGCAGTTCCAGATACTTCTCTACTAGTTCTTGATATTCCTATTTCAATGTCTCTTACAAAAGATTAGTATAACAGATTACTTGATTTGCTTCATTGAGTAGACATTGCTTCTTCATTCTCTCATGCTAAAATGCAGCAACTAAGGTTGCAAATTCTTCTTCAGAAAAGTCAGGTACCTTTATTGCAACTTGCTCAATTAATAATTCATTATTATTTTCAAGCTTTTGGTTATACATATGAGCCACTGACCATATTGTGTCTTCCTTAGTTTTTTTTTTTTTTTTGAATCCTACAGACTTATCACAAATTCTTATGTAAAACTTTCTACTAGTTAACATCTGGCTATTTACACATATTGGTATTGTTAAAGATTTCTTCAAGCTTTATCCTAAAAGATGCTTTGTTTGTTCCCAATTTCTTTTACAATCTTATTTTTGTCTCCAAATTAGTCAAAACACTTAATTATTTCCTAATATTTCAAAATGAATTTTACACTATTCAGGATATCAGGACAATGGAGGATGATTGGATTAGCTAAACAAAAGCAAGGGTTTTACCAACTTGTAAAACATTATACTCTTGATCATTCAAAGATTGAACCATTACTTCTTATACATCTAATCTCTCAAAGTCAGTTCAACCTAAATCAAAAGACCAATCTATGACATTATCGTTTATGTCACATATCAGATACTAGATTGAAAATGTTAAACAGTTTAGATTCTTCAATTTGTACACGAGAATAAGGTCTATGAGAAGTTTGTCATTTTTCTGAACAAAAAATCTTCATTTTTTTTCCTATAAGCAATTCTGTTTTAAATGCTTCATTTGATCTTGAGCATGTAGACATATGAGGACCCTATAATATTTCTTCCCTCCTTATATGGTCATAATTATTTCTCGACTATTATTAATGATTACAGTAGACATACTTAGATATACCTTATGAAACAAAAATCTAATGTTAGGCTTTTACTTCAAGATTTTTGCATACTTGTTGGAACACAATTTACAACCAAAATCAAAGTTATTAGGACTAACAATGGCCAAGAGTTTAAAATGCTTTCTTTCTATCCAACAAAGTATCATACATTACACCTCTTGTGTATAAACACCTCAATAGAATAGTATAATATAGTAGAAAGAAAACACCAAAACATACTTAATGTGGCTAGGTCCATGAGATTTCTAACAAACTTACTTAAAAAGTTTTAGTCAGATTGTTTAAGTCATGCAATTCACCTTATAAACAAAACCCCTTCACCTGTCATAAACAATAAAACTCCACATGAGCTACTAAATAAAAGGCCTCATACTTTTTCTCATCTTAAGGTGTTTGGTTGTCTATTTATGAATCAACTTTAATCTATCCAATATCAAATGTTTTTTTTTGGTTTTCAAAGTAGAACAAACGTATATGAGTAGTTTTCCTTCAAAAACAATGATATTTTTATTTCAAGAGATGTTTTCTATGAGAAAGTATTTCCTTTTATTTCATATTCATGTCATGATCATATGTATAATGTCCAATCTTCCAAATCTACTGATCACACACTACCACTTCCTATTTCTATTCAGTTGAACCTTGATCATAATGATAATATTCTTCTTATTCCTACTCTTGTTCAATCAAAAATCATTACTGACTCTACCCAAAATATAGACCAATAATCTTGCACACTTAAAAGATCAAATAGAAACAAATGTGCTCCTAGATATCTACAAGAATACCATTGCAATTTAGCAAAATCTAATTATTCACAAGTTCTATATTCTACAACACAAGAAATGGGAACACCTCACATTTTGTGTTCTATCCTTGGATATAAAAAATGCTCAAAATGCACAAAAGCCTTTTCAGTAGGTATTACAACTTTTCTGAACCAGAGACTTATAGTCAAGTAATACAACATGAATGCTGAAGAAAAGCAATGCAAGCTGAATTAGAAGCTTTTCAAGCAAATAAAACATGAGAGATCATTGATCTACCTCATTCCAAAAAGGGAATATGATGCAAGTGGGTGTACAAGGTGAAATATAAAATTGATGGCTAAATTGAGAGTTAGAGTGGTTGCTAAAGGCTTCACTCAGTAGCCTGAGATTGATTTCAGAGAAACTTTCTCCCATGTTGTAAAAATGACAACCATTAGAACACTCTTTGCTATAGTAGTAGCTAAAAGCTGGCATTTGCATCACTTGGATATCAATAATTCATTTCTACATGGAGACTTACATTAGGAAGTGTTCATGCAACTTCCTCCTGAATATCCAAATGCCAAACCAGGTTGAGTTTGCAGGTTACTCAAGTCTCTCTATGGCTTAAAACAAGTTGGCAGACAGTGGTACTCTAAGCTCAATATTGCTTTGATAGCTCAAGGATATCAATAAACTTTTTCTGATCATTCTCTCTTTGTTAAAGCCTCTGGATCCCTTTTTATAACTTTATTGATATATGTTGATGGTGTTATCCTTTCTAGTAATGATGAAAGGCTTATTCAGGATATGAAAAATTATCTTGATTCAACATTCAAAATCAAGGACTTGGGAAAACTCAAGTATTTCATTGGTTTGAAGTTGCTAAATCGAACCAAAGAATAACCTATGTTAAAGGAAATATACATTAGAGATTCTTCAAGATTTTGGTTTTTTCGGATGTAAACTAGCCAAAACTCCAATGATTCCATCTGCAAAACTTTTTAAATTGATTAATGTGCCACTGAAAGATCCACTTGTGTACAAAAGGTTAATACACAAGTTGTTATACTTAAATACTACAAGACTAGATCTCTCCTTTGCAGTCCAGTAGCTTTCTTAGTTATTAGATAAACCAACAAACTTTCATTTGGTAGCTGCATATTGAGTTCTCAGATACCTCAAAGCTAATCCTAGTCAAGGCATATTTTTTCTTGTTGTTTTCGATCTTAAACTAAAAGGTTTTAATGATTCAAATTGGGCATCATGTGTTGATACCAAAAGGTTTGTAATAAGAAACTGTGTTTTCCTTGGTAACTCATTAATTTCCTGAAAGTCTAAAAAGTAACAAACTATCTCTATGTCCTTTTTTGAAGTGAGATATTGTGAAACCCAAATTTTTCCTACTATGTTCATCAATTGGAATCATAAAATGGATGAGTTGAGCATATGAATGTGAACGATGTAGTGGAGGTATGAAAATACGGAACAAGATAAATGAGGAGTAGTAATTTAAATTAAAGGGATTTAAATTGTTGGACGAAAGATATGAGTTTAAAATAAGCAAAGATAGTGGATCCAAGAAGGGAAGTCGGTTTGATTTGGTCCCGAATACGTGCAAGGGTAAAAAGGTTAAAAGACCTGAAATCTGATATAAATTCAATGAGAAAATTTCATTATAAATATGGATTTAGGAAATCTTGATCAATAAAAGGAGAAACTATTGAATTTCGAGTCCAATTGGTCAAGATACGAAAATATTACGATAAATCGTAATTTTTACCTGAGACATTATACCGAAAATATGAGAAAAATTATACCGAAAAAATAAAATAAGATTGATAAATTCATTAAATTGTTTTAAGGAATAAAATATGATTTTTTTAGATATTTTGGGTATTTTATTATATTTTATTTGATTAAAATAAAATATAATATAATTATAAAAAGAAAACTGAAAACTGAAAATTTTGCGAATTGCGAAATTTGAGAAGGAAAGAAAACAGACATGCGAAGAAGAAGAAACGAAGCAGAGAGACCGACGAGCACCGACGATTCACCTGCGTCAGACGAGGCTCGACGACCATCGAAAAACGTTGCTCGGCACCGCGCAACACTCCTGCCACTGGAACGCGTCGCACCGACGTCGGATTTCGACGGATCGAGGAGAGGAAGCCGGAAGGGAGAGAAGAAGATTTCAGCGGTTCCACCGGCGATTGACCCTAGTCGACCCTAACCGAACGTTCCCCTACTCCAGGCGCAACGATTGGCGTCAGAAACGGCCTGGGAACCCGTCGAAAAAGAGGTGAACGGCGACGGGGAAGCCAGAATCGGTACGAACCAGTTCAGTGAGAGTGTACTGTGCTAAACCGGATTAGACTGGTTCAGCCAAGAAAGAGAGGAAAAAGGGGGGAAAAAAGAAAAGAAAAGGAAAAATTTGGGGAAAAATTCGGCGATGTAGTCGAGCTACGAGTAAGTCAGTAAGCGGTCAAAATTGACCGATTTGATTTTTAAAAAATTTATTTAAATTATATTTGATCAAAAATTTACCCAGAATTAAATATAAAATTGTGTTGTTCTACGATAAATCGAGTACATGATCCCGATCGAACTCTGATTTGCGCACCATCACATAATCTCGGGTAAGTAAAGCTCATTTACGACAATTTATATAATTATCGCGTATTAAAGAATTATTTTATGAGTTACGGATTTAATTCCGCATTTAGTGGATTATATTAGGATTTTTAATTAAATTGTCGTAAATGATATACTGGCTATTCAAAGAGTCTAGAAAAAGGCCCAATAAGTACTGATGGGGCTAATGAGCCCAATAAGCCTTGATGAAAGAATTAATAAGTGAAAACATGTTTAAAACAGATTAAGCCCCATTAAGGTGCAATCGGGTCCAATACGAGAAAAATTGGTCCAATTAGCTAAATCGACTGTAGTAAATATGAGAAAAATATTTATTAAGTTAAATTGACTTAATAAATAATTATATGCAGCTCCGAGATTGGATTAGGAACAGGTCGGACTGGACGAACCTTCGACAGAGAGATTTAGCTACGTACTCGACGAGATTCGAGGTAAGGGATATAATTTAGAGTAGCGTTAATGCTTTTCCATCCTTACCTACGGTTTATGAATATGAATTGAATGAGATTTTGTGAAATGGATTTTCAATTGTCTTCAAACTGAAGCTAAAACCATTTCTCGAGTTTTCAGCATGTTTTCTATATATGAGATACATTTTTACAACATACATGTTTATAAAAGTGAATTTTCACTTCTGAGACGAAAGTATAGTGTTTTCATGTGAGATTAGGGTTAAAGTCCCGATATGTTTTATGAACTGTGTTTTCATTATACGGGTATGAGTCCCAAGAAATGACTGTGATAACTATGCTTTCCATGTTTACACGGGCTAGAGTCCCGTAATGATTTATGAAAACCATGTTTTCTATGATAAACAGGTTAGAGTCCCATAACGATTTTGAGAATCGGGTTAGAGTCCCGTAATGGTTTTCAGTACACGGGTATGAGGCTCGAAATGATTTTGATAAAATGGGTAAGAGGCCCAAAATTATTTTTGTGGGGTAAAAAGACATGATATGATGATAGTCAGAGGATCTGGGGTCGATCTCGCATACATAGGGTAGCGTATGGAGACGATCGAGGATCTACTTAGCCGACGGCCAAGGAACGGGCAAGCTCTGACTTGATACGAGAAATGTGCGTATAGTCCACACTTGGTGATGCACGTGAGTTCGTGCGTATAATCCTCATTTAGTGGTGCACGAGAGATAGGGCAGCGTACGACTCTAATCCAGTCCTACGGCTCCCCTGTACAATGGCCATATGTACCTATGATGAACGTCTTGCGGGACCTGATGTATGATGTCCTTCGGGACTAGTATATGATTATGCTTGGCTCTACGATGAATTGACGGAATTATATTTATATATATATATATATGTTTTCGCACATTTCATGCTACATGTTTTATGATTTGCTATTGAGTACAGATTTTCTATGATGAAATTTTAAAGGTAGTCATGAGTATGTTTTACGAATTGAGCCAGTGATAGCATGATTTCACTTTTTAAAGTGACAGTGTGATATGATTCACGTATTTTGAGCTTTTGAGATGCTTTATATATTTTTACACTATACGCTATGATTTCAGCATGATACGTTTTACGAAAACGATGTATAGGTGTAAACCGATGATTTTTAAGCATGTTTTTACTGCTTTTATGAAATGTAAGCATCTCTACTCCACTGCATATGTATGCTGATTTCTAAAACCATGAGTTTTACTATGTTTTGAGTATTTAAAGCTATTTTAAATGTATCTCTTATTGAGTCTGAAAAACTCACCTCCCTCCTCTCCATCTCCCAGATTATCTACAGCGAGTCTACTGCACATACGAGACTGTGGTCGTTGACAAGATAGTCCGACCTTTCATCGGATACTTTCGTAGCCTTGAGGTACAATCTTACTCGTATTCCAGACATGTGATACAAAATAGACACTATTGTATATAATAGTCGGGATGTAAGAGTTGTAAATGATTATATATATACAAAGTTTTAATTACGCAGAATGTATGTGATGTAATGAGATCCTGAAAATGAAAAAGGTTTTAAATCTAGACATGGGACAGGAAAACAACTTAGTTAATGGATAAAAAGTTTAAATTAGCCCCATTTTTCGCGCTTCCGGGGCGTGACTGATATAAAAGTATAGCCTTCCCGACTTATGAATTGCAATGGTTACTATATTTGACTCGTGACCTTCAAGTTCAGCATTCATCTCCAACATTTCTCTTTGGTGACAATAAATCAATTATAACTATACCTTAGAATCATGTGTTCCATGAAAGAACAAAGCATATTGAGAAACTCCAAGTTAGAGTATTTTGCTTGTTACATGTTCCTTAATCTTCACAACTAGCTAACCTATTTACTAAACCTCATTCTCCTTCAGGTTTTCATCCTTTCCTTTCAAAGCTTATAGTCCACAATCTCTTTACTCTAGCTTGAGGGGGGAAAATACAGAATGTCCAAGCAGCAGTAATGGGTAATCCAAGTAAAACAACAACAGCAAGTGACAAGCAGGAGTCAATAGACGAAAATTCATTTTTTTCTTTATATTTATTAGTCAGTTACTTTTTTAGTTCTTTAATTTTTTAGGTATGAAGTTAATTTGCTAGTTTGTTAATTAACTTAGTTAACTAACAAACTGATGTTCTTGTATAAAAGACTTGCACTCTTAGTTTGATAATAATGAATCAACACAATTCTTGAGTTTCTTTCTCAAGAATTTCACAAAAGGAGATGAGCTTGGTCAATTGGGATAATATGCCCCTATCTTAATTGCATTGTATAATCTTCTTCGCTTAATATTTTGAATAAGGATGGGCTACCATCTTCACCTTAATTACATTGTATAATTCTAGCTATTGAGGGATAATTGGTTGGTTTTCTCATTTTATAGTCTAGGTACTGTAAATGTTTCTACTAGAAGTATGGTATGTATATTGTGATATTACATCAATGAAGTGTTTTTGGTATAAATAAATAAAATCTATATACAATTCAAGATAATTGGGTTGGGTAATTATGTTTGAGCTTTAATATAGTTGGGAATGATTGTAGACTTTGGTTAATTGAGAGAGTTGGGTTATGGTTGAATAAGTCACAGATGATTAATTTAATTTGGACCATGGTTTGTTGACCAATCTGCAAATTAGTGATGAACTTTGGTCCATAGATTGGTTCGCGTAAGTTGCGAATCGTCGAATCAATTAAGAGAAATTAAATTAGAATAAAAGTGTTGTAGAATGTTAAAAGTACGTAATAGAATTTTTTATTTGTAATAAATGTAAAAATAAAATAATGAACTTTTTAAAATTAAATCAAAAGTTTTTAAGTGAAACAAACAGATAAAATAATAAAATACTTTTACTTATAAAAATAAAAAAATCATTGAAATAAATATAAAATTTATATAAAATAAATAAATTAATGTAAAATAATATAATCCTCTTTATAATTTTGTGAATTATTTAAGAGTAAAGTGAAAATATAAACAATTTTCACTAAATTCATGTTATACAATTAGTATTTCTCGAAAAAAAGTTTTAATTTATAAACTTTTGAGAGTTGAATATCTGGCTTCTGTTTCTACGATAATAAACTCTTTCATAAGATAGGCTAAACATGCTTTTAGGAGAAATTGAAATTGTAATAAAGTTCATTGATAAGCTCGACTTAATCTAACAATTGTTAATCGTATTTAATATAGTACTATCGAAGTTTAATGTTCATTTTTCTTATTTTTATTAAAAAATAGAACATCATTTTGGATTATATTTTAATTTTAATTAAAACTCCAACTTAAAAAAAGATTTTTTTCTTAGATGTTGCAACAAAAATCCATAACATTATATTAAAAGAAGCTCTTGTCAGCAAAATTGTAGAATTTTTTTTGACACCTCTTTAGTTTTTCTTTAATTTGGTTTGTAATTGAAAGATATCTATTATTTTGAGTAACAATAATCTGAAAGTTAATAAGGGAAATCTATATACATTCAATTGGGGCACACGCTCCACTATACATAGAAGCTTTTAGAGAGTAAAAGAGTAAAGTCGGTGGTCAACGTGATGAGCATGCAGGTAAGTAATGGATAAGTTACAATTTTATTTTTTATTTTTTACCTGCCAGAGAAATTGTTAACATTGGTTTAATACGTATGTTGTTGTTGACAATTGGAGATATAATTTTTTGTCTCTAGAAGCTTCACTATCTTTTCCTTTCCCTTTCCATCTTTTATCAATGAGCTATTTTTTCCTTTCTTTTCCATGCCTCATTTTACTTTTTTTTTTTTATCTTTATTTTTTTATCTCATGTTCTGATTTGAGATTTCATCACATGAGTTTTGATCCTTTGTTTTGAATCACTTTTGATTGTTTTTTTCTCATGGATTTAAAAATTAATAGCATTCTATTTAGTTTTTAATCGAAATTCCCAATATTTTACTATGAGAAGTTGTTTAAGTTTTATTTTCCTTTTAAATAGAATTTATCTAATTACATATTTTTCTATATTCTTTTTTTTTTCAGTGTGATAAATACAATTTCCTTAACTCTATGTAAGTTACTTAATGCTCGGTATACATTCAATAATTGAATAGTAACAAATTAAATTTTGTGTATGGACGTCAGTGTACGGATGCTCTATTATGCGGACCTCCCGGAAGATCACACCTACTCAAGAATTGTGAAATTCCTCTATTACGAGTATGACTAATATCTAGTAAGACATTCTAACTCAAATAGCTAAAGTTTCAGTATGCATGAGATTTTGTGCTACAAATCAAATAATGATGATTAAGTCCCTTGGTTGGTGGGTTAATGCAAAAAAAAAAAAAAATTGAATTACCTAATTCCAAATTAGAATGGTAACTTCAAAATGGAAAGTCACACCCTAAAATAAAATTGACCAAGTCAAACTTTGAATGGACTAACTAAACCACAAAATGACAAGTGATGACACCAAACTTTGAATCTTCCATGCCTGGCCATCCACATTAATAAAATATATGAGTTGTCTCCCATTTTATTAATAAAAATGTAATATTAACCATATAAATTCATATAAATTCCTAGCCAAGTAAATTTATTTAATTCTTAACCACAAGAAAAATTGAGAAATTTAATAATAACATTTAGTGGATAAGTGTGGAAAGTACTTACCAGATCTTCTTAAAGAAGCCAAGCTTGTCTTCCAAATTCTATGATGCAATATTTGCCATATGAATTATGTACTTTTTCTAGCAATACAAATTATTTAATTTATAGTCAAGTAAAATGTAATGGATAATTATTACATTTATTTAATTAGTAAGTATTTGGAAAAAAAGAAAAACACCTATGAGGCTTCTTGAAGAAGCCAAGTAAGTTGGGATAAAATTTGTTAAGTCTCGTGGGGCATGAAGGTTTCGGCCAACAAAAAAGGGAGTAGAGAAAAACATGAGGGTGAAAAGAAAAGAAAGGAGAAAGAAGAACATAAAGGAAGAAAAAAGGGAGAAGAGTGAAACCACATCTAGTTTTCATTGAATTCTACCTTTCTTAAGCTATTGAGCTTGATATTTTGCTAGTATGAAGAAGGTTGGGTGGTAGGTTCTTGCAAAAAGAGATTTTAGAGTAAATGTAAAACCCGTCATTTTCTTAGCATTTGTATGAGTAATGTATGCATTTGATTATATATAGTTTGTATTAAGACAAATTCCATGCAAGGATGAAATGAAGCTTATTTGTGAAGTTAAATGTGTTCATTTTGCTGATTGTGTGTGTTACGAGCAATATAAGACTATTAAGAGGGGAAATAAACGGAAAATTAATGAAATGGATGAAGGATGATGAGAAATCAATCTAAACAATTGTATATTGATGTGTTGGGGTTAGAAGCCTTGTATAATGGTTTGGTCTGAATTGAAGTGGTTTGGGAATGATTTTTAAAGCAAAAATTTGTAGAAAAGTGCAGTTTTGGTATGAGAGATCAATCCCTACCCTTAGAAGATCAATCCCCATGCTAAGATACTCTAGAAATTTGTATTCTGGAATGAATGAACTGATCTCTTAAAGAGAATGGATCAATCCCCTAGCTTGTGAAGGAGAGGTTATCATTTCCCTCAACGGATCAATCCCCTTGTATTTTGAAGAGCTTACCTGCTCCCACTATAGTCGAAACACACCACTAAACCCAACTTTTATCCTTAGCATCCTTTCTGTATCCCCATTTATGATTTCCCATGAATTTCAAGCCCCAAATTCACCCAAAGAAAACCTAGAGAGAAATAAGAAAAAAGAAAAAGAAAAGGGAAGGAATGCTACCTCTTAAACCCTAAATAAGACTCTATCTTGCCATCCTCTACCCTGTGTATCATTTTGCGAGCCACAAAGCATCCATGCTTGGTTGCACCTAGTAGTACTCTTTGATGTACCGAGTGGCACTTTTCACTGTTGTTAGACTTGAACACATCTATAGCTTTTCAGTACTCATCTATCCTGAGATATTGAGGACTCCGACTATGGCCATAGGTTTCTTTCAATTTAGTTTTATACAACTTCAGAATTTCAGCCTAGTCTCCACCATTTCATTTAGAATTTGATTTGATAAGTTTCAATCCTATATTTATGCTTTCAAATGTGTTGTTTGGATAAATGGATTTTGAATTATGTCTATGCTAAGTATCTGATTTGATAATAATGTTTTGGAAATTATTATATGATTTGTCTTCACATGATTCACATTGTTTTTGCATCACTGTTTTGATGCTATTGTGCTTGCAAATATGTTTCTTTCTTAGTGCGTAGCTCACCTTTTCATTTTTCAGACTAACCTTGTAGTGATTCGCGGAGTATCGCTTAGGTGGATCAGATTCAGGGGCCTCTCCTAGATCATCTCTCGTTCATACGAGGTATCCACCTCTTTTATATTTTGTTTCCAGGCAGCAAAGGCACAAACTAAGCTATTTGTATATTTTTTAGGTTATTTTGTTTGGATATAATGTTAGGTTGTAAAATATGTCTAATGTGGTCAATATGGCTAGATTGGATATCGATATAGCCTCTTCTAAGGTGATATACCGGGAAGATGCAATATGATTCTTTTGTATGACTTATAGATGACATTAAACGTGAATGAATGCAATAGTTTGTAGATGGTTAAGTTAGATCAATAAATCATTTATTTGTATCACTCTAATGTTTGGATTGGGATAACGAACTAAAGATATTTCAATCATATTATGAAGGATTATCTAACTAAGTTAATCACATCCTGCACTGTACGAAGGCAACTAATAAGAAGGAAAAAAGATAGTCCGCAATTTCGCAATTCCAAGACATTACAATAAGAGTTGATCTTTATATTTATGGTTAATATGATGATACTAAGTAAGATTATGGTATTAGTTTGCAGCAAAACCATAAGAAATGAAAGTGGTAAGATTTTTCCTTAGTGTGGACTAAGGGCAAGAAAAATTCATATAATGATTCTTTGGAACTATGATGAACTATATGAGCTGATCTGTGTGTTGTATGGTTAAAATTGTAGAAAAATCATAGGGAAGATGAGTTGTCATTTTCTACCCTAAGTGGAAGCTAAGAATAAGTGATGAGGTATATTGAGTTTGATGAAGTTATAGTCACATACATGATAGACACTAAGTGTTAGTATGTTTTTATGTAGAAAAGCATAAGGGAACATTTACAGTGGCTCACTGCCAAGTGAAAGGGAGGGGTGAGCTTGGCTTAATGTTACATAATTCTAGTTCTATTAGGTATATGACATTATACTAAGTTGTTTGGTATGTTGGAAATTATAGAGAATTGACTAAATTGGTGAAAGTGTGTATATGACCAATGAAGTTTGGTGTGTCTCTAAGTGCCAAGTTTTGGTAATTTTAGGTAAATGAGATAAATAAATGTTTGTTAGTATTGTACTGATAGGATAATGAATGTCATGATACACACTTACCATTACGTTCGACTGTGATGATGGTGATATGGAAATTTGACGTCTTGATAACAATATAATGGGAATAATTGTGTGAGTGTTGATTTTGGAGATGTGGATGGTGTAGGTGATTATGGAATGGTGATTATATAAGTATGTACAACCCATTGCCTAATGAGGGCATATTAGCCCATGTGGTGAATGTGGTATACTGCTATAGTATTGATGGTCGTAAGACATAATAGCTTATAGAAAGGTGTTAATGGTTGATGATTATATCTATGCAACATTAATGTATGATTTAGAGTGGAGATGATAGTAGGCACACCTTAGTATGTTGACTTAAGTATTCATTATATGGGGCTTGTTACATGTTGAGTTATGCAATGATAAATTGTGTATAATCATGCATATCATGTGGTTTATAACATTTGAGATATATGTAAAGTTTTAAATGTGATAACATCGTTTTAAAATGATGCACTGAAATCCTTTAAACATATGTGGTTAATTGACATGTTTTGACAGGCATAAATGATGATTTTATTACATGCCTTGATGGGATTCATAAACACATACCCATTGTGTACTTGACTTTTGATCATGCATTAACTCGAAATATAATGCTTTTGATTATGTGTTGTTATGTGGGTTGTCTTTACAAATGATTTTTGGTTTTGAGATAATAGGCACCCTATGTCTTATGCCCAAATGGCATTACATGCACATGTATATATACACGATGGACCTGCCCATGTAGCATGAGATCAGTATGTATATATATATATATATATATATATATATATATATATGTGTGTGTGTGTGTGTGTGTGTGTGTGTGTGTGTGTGTGTGTGTGTGCTATTATCAAAAGAAACCATTCCAGGAAATTGTGTTGTCTGACAACTAGTTGAGACATGTAACTCAATGGCCATCTTATCAGTGATACTAAGAGGATATATGATCATAGATAGAGCCCTTAAATGAGATTATGACCATTACTAGCTACAATAGATAATCAAAGTTATCTTGCCAATACTAGGGATCTATGCCTTGTCTCATGGATAAATGCTTTTAAGTATGCATTGTATTTTTATTTAAGGAAAAAGAATATACTCTTGTTCCTTTCAATAGGTGATCTTAGATTCCATGTTGTTTTAAGAACACATAACTTGAGTTTTAAGGATTATTACGTAATGGTATTATGTTTTATACATTGCTCATTTAAAAGTGCTAACTTTTCTTTGAAAGTTGCATCCAAAGCTATGATTTTAATGCATTAGGTTTCTTGCATGGTACAAACATCCAGACATTTATAGTTTCATAGATGTGGGGATCACATGGTATAAGTGTTAATGTTCGGGGAAACGAGGTGCTTCAAAGTATCATTTCAACTAATATCCCTTAAAGCCCTAAGTTAGGGATGGTTAGGAACACCTAGCATGAATGCGTAGGGTGATTTGATATATTACCTAAACTAACTTATGCATTATACATCCATGAACTAGTACGATATGAACCTAACACTCCTTTATATATTTTATGTGCTAGCGTTAGCTCACTCCCCTCTATTACTTCCTTACAGATTAATTTCGTTAAGCTCGAACGTGAGGATTGTAGATTAAGCATGTTGATCCACATGCTTCGAAGCCTTGTGTTATCCTTTGAGGGATAACCTCGTTATTTGTGTTATGTTTATGTTCCATATAGTTGCTTGTACACAATAATGCATGAACGGGATGTAAGCATCATGACTTTTGACTATAAGTTATATAATACCTTGCGAATGTAATTCAATTTGAGATTGTAGGTATGATGCAATATAATGTTTTAAAAAGGTTTACAGGATCATATCTTCCTTGATTGTAGTAGAATGTGAAAGATGAAAATATTAGAGAACCATAATCTTATTAAGATAAAATGGCATGTGTCACAAGGTAATCATATTGGGACCTTAGGTAACTAGCCTTAAATTTAAAATGAGTAGTAACCTACTTGTTAAATGAAACTCATACTACATATTGACAAACTTGGTAAGTCAAGAAAAAGTTAACCTGAATTTCGCTTCCAAGTTCGATTCATTCAATGGCACGACTAGCCATCAACAACGATTGTTGAAGGTAATTTCTCAGTTAAACTTCAAGTAGTTTTGAAGGTTATATTTTCCATTTTACTTATTTTCTTAATTTAAATTAGTTCAGGTATTTTACTTAACTTTTCTTTAAGTTTTTTTTTTTTTTTAAGTTTTTCTAGCCTTCATCTATCTATCATATCTCTTTTCCTAAAATTCTTTTTCTATCAACACAGATAATAAATTGTTTCAAAAAAGTATAGCAAAAAAGGATTGGTAAGGATCACGTTCTGACTCTGTTTTTAACATCTTATTTGTTGTGATTGATATTTATATATATTTTTTGGTTAATGGATTTGCATGTGTTAAACAATTAGATCGTGCTATAGCTATTTGTTCTACAAGACTTAAATCTTGACGAATAAATCTCAAAGACCCCTTATAATTAATATATATATATATATATTTGTTTTCTCTTAGAAGCATAAGTTTTATTTTATTCTTTTATTCTTTTATTCTTTCTCTTGCTTCTATCTGTTTTGTTAAAAAAAAAAAAATTAGTAGGAAGTTTGATAGAAATAATAAGTTCAACAGAAAAGAGTGAATATTTTCTCGAGTTGGTCTTCTGTTATGTTTTAATAGAATTGATGAAACAAATGGAGCTGAAACTTATTTGTTGGTGCGCATGAATTTAGATGAATTTGAATTAAGATTGATGAATGTACGGATTATTTGATCATTGGTCTTAGAGGAAATCATCTCTCAATAAATGTAGTCTTATCTTTAGTTTTAAATAAACATGTACAAATTCATTATTTTGTTTTCTAGTGGAAGTCAAGTGCAACACATGCTTCCGAAAGAATGGTGATGAAAAGATTTGTCAAGGATGGTGTAAATTTCATGGGTAATATGTACAAAGTTGGCTTTCAAAATCTTTTATATATGTTTTGGTTGGTTTGATTAATTTCAAAAATTGATTTGTTTGTTGTTTCTGTTTCAAAATTATTTAGTTGTCAGTGGTGGAGATTTTCCTATGATTTTGAGACAGATTGATTCTTTTGTTTTGTCTATGTAAGGAAACTTTTTGCACAAAGCATATTTGTTAAAATGCTTCTCAACATTAAGGTGTGGGATGCTTTTGTGTGTGTGTGTGTCTGCCCCTCTATATATATATATATATATATATATATTAACGTTAGAAGGCATATCAAGCATTGATATAATAGAGGTCTTAATTTTTTATTGTTGAACTTCTAAGGTTTTCTTCTCTGAAGAAAGAATTTTGAAACTAAATTATATTAATTAATTAATTTTTTTTTTCAATTTTTGATAAAAACTTTGGTGTTTTATTTTAATATGTTTTGTAAAGAAAATTTAAATTCGTAAAAGAATATATATATCCCGCAACGTGTAATATTCTACCTTTTTTTTCATCAGAATTAGACATGCATTCTGTTGCTCATGTTAATTAATGATGATGGCGAAAAGCTATGACAATTAATTAAAATTAAAATTAATTTCTTGTTTGATCTGTATAAATTTGTTGATGTATATTTAGATTTGTGGGAGATTTGGAGAAAGATTTGTCCGGCTATTAGCAGATAAATAATGAGCAGTGAAAACTTTGGAATGCATTTTGATTCTTAAATTGGTGACTACTCAAGAGAGGAGGATGTGAATAGCAAAAAAAAAAATATATCAAATAGTGAGAATGGATAAAAGGAATTTAGCTCCCTTCTTTTATTTTATACCATTAAATTCAATCAGTTTGTAATTCTTGTGGATAAGATTTAATTAGGGTATGCGGCATCCATGCTTTGAAATTGTGTCTTTTTTTTTTTTGTCAACCTTGTGAGTTTGATTAATGAAATTTAACCAAGTATCAATTTGATTCCAAATGAACAGAATTTAGGGACAAATTAGATGAGAGCTTCTGCTTTTTTATTTAGGCTGGAAGTATATAGTCGAAATTATCACTTAATATCTAATCGGGATGTGAGATTGGCAAGGGCAAAGTTGTCCTTTGAAGATCACGAGTTCTTGGGGTCTGCCCAACTTTTGGGTAACAAAAAGAAGAGCAAATATGAGGGATAACCAAAGAATGGTAGAGAAAAGAGAATGCGGGTCCAAAGACATTAGACAGTAGACATTAGACATCATCTTTTTCTTTTCATTTCTTTTTGCTACTCATTTTAATTGCAACTCTCAATCATGGAAAAGATCATTCTTCATCACTTGACAGAAAACTACTGAATACTACAAAAAAACTCATGAAATGTGTCGAATTAAAATGATTGAGATGTTTTATTTTCAAATAGGGTATTTATATTAGATTGTCTCTTGCTAAACAGAAGAGAGAGAGAGAAAGAAGGCCAGAAAACCATCAGTTCTGCAGTGTGCATGTATTCTCTCTCTCTCTCTTTTTAATCACAAGATGTCTCAAGATTAATTCTCGCTTGCGTTCCATTACTGACATTGACAAAAAAAATTTGACTCAAACATAAAATTTTTGACCATAAATCATTTTCACTCAAAAATTCAACGCATCTAAAGGGTGTTTATATCTGTGAGATCATATTAGATTTTTTCTAATATATCAATTTCTATCACTTGAAAGAAATGGACACAATTTAATTACTACATTCCACAAGATTTTCACCTTGTGCACTGAAGGATGCATCTTTCCTGGATATGGAAATTTCTAAAGCTAACTTTGCTGCTTAAAACAACATATCAATGGACATCGTGATTGTCTTCTGTAAAAGCCATCCATCATGCATTTTAGATAATTTGTTAGTCTTCATGCATTTTAGATAAGTTGTCAGTCTTTTACTTGTTCTACCTTTTATTTACCAAACTGAAGAATCATGGTAATGAGGCTTCTATAACTAAACAAAAGGTCTGTACCATCTGCTAAAGAATGAAGCTATTTTCTGCCTTTTATTTAGTTCTGCATACAAGTTTCCTATAGCATATTACAAGAAAAAAGATTCGCTATCAGCGAGGCTTGCGACCACAATCTGCTGAAGCCCATCCAATCCTCTGCCCCTCGTTATCATATATCATTAGTTTGTCTTGCAATGAAATGTCTGACAGCAAAAAAGAAGGCAAAGTTAGATTCCAAGTAAAGGGGGACGGACAAATAACAAGAAAATTAACCGATCAAAGCGATGTGTTGTACTAAAAAGCTCTTACCTCCAATCACGTTGCTTGTTTCTAGTCCTGCTTCAGAGCTACTTAGAATTCCTAGGCAAACATTTCCCCGTTCCTGTGAAAGATGAGCTTGTTACATGCAAGCTCTAATTGCTTCTATCTATTATCTTACTTCCTATAACTGCACTCTGTTTTGATTCTTATAAGGTTTCAGTGGTACTTACAGTGACAATCAGATAAGCTTCAGGTGGTAATTGTAGCTGAATATTACTAGCGCCTGTAAAACTGAGTGCAAAGGTGTTGAAATAATTCCCAACATCTCGCACAGATTTGAAAGGTCTAGTGCCTTTCCAGCAGATTGGTAGAGCTGCATCTTTCACATCTTGCAGTTGCTTTCCACTGAGATCTTTCCTTACCTGAAAAACAAAGTGAGCAATCAATTCCGGTAACGTGTTAGGATTCATAAGGTCTTGTTCATTGATGTTTGTTTATGTCTCACCAGATTAAGTACAGTTTGGTAAACTTTAGAACTCAAATAAGTGTAGGTGGATCCAGTATCAAAGATAACATTAATGCCCTTTACACCGGTAGGCTTCCCACCAAAAAGAAGTTCTGCTGGGCCTGAAGAATAATGTTTACTGAAATAAAAGTAACAAGAAAGAAACATATGTTAGAGGTAATATGGAATTACTGGAGAAGTAAAAATGAAGATATTGATTGTTCTTATTGTTCTTACTCAAAGGAATTTTGCAAAGTCCAAGTCACTCCTGATTTAGGGACAAAATCTGCTCCAAGGAACAAAAACCCTCCTTTTCCACTGAGACAATGGCCAAACACATTTTGAGTTATACCCATGGTACTCAATTGGGATGAGATGCTTGCTTTACTTTTGCCAAGGCCAAGGACTCCGGCAGTGGTAGGATGAGGGTGTGGACCACGATTTTGTAGACGATATCCACACCTGCAGATGAGGAAAAAACATAACACCATTAGTTGTCATGGCAGTGATGTGTCATACAACCATGACATAAACTGCACAAATTTCAAAAATTTTCTTTGAAAACAAGGCATTTTCACTTAGATTCAAATTGACAAAATTCTAAGTTACTCATAGCGTTGAAATCACTTCCAAAATTCGAAGGTTTTCAATAGAAATGAAGGGTTAGAAATACCCACCCAAAGGCCAAAAGGGGATAAGAAAAGGAGCCATTGACAAGGGGTAGGGGAATCTTGTCTGAGACTACGACACCAAGAACTGAACCATGATCAGCATAATCAACTTGAAAGCCACATTTTTCGTTAGGGTTCTTGCATTGATGTGCTTTTGAAGCGTGAAGTGCAGCACATATGGGGCTCTTGCAAGACAGGAAATTGCTCTTAACCGGCTTGTAAAGATGGTCACGAGGCTGCAAAAATGAAGATTAAGGCATGTAAGAAACTAGCAGTGTTATTTTCTCCTCCAACAAATATTATACTGCTACGATCATGTTCGAGTAAGAAATTTTACCAAAGTGCAACCGGTACAAGGAGCATCACATTGGACCCAAGTAAGGTCACTGCCAGTATCAATATCAAGCTGAAAAGGCTTAGGTGGGTTGCCTATCCCAAGTGTCACAGAATAGTACCTGAAGATTGACAGAAACAAGAATTCCACGAATTTCAGTAAAATTGTACTCTATTGCAGAGATATAAAGAGAGCGCAAAGCAAGAGTGAATGCAAAGTCAAATTATGATGAATATTCGAATTCCAAAAGATCTACAAACCCAAGAAATTCATCACTAATATGAGCAGATGGGGAGATTTTGGGGGAAAAGAAAAAAAAAATCTTTAAGAAATGCTATCAACTTATCCTGGGAAATTGGTACCTGCAATTTGTTCAAGGAATTCAAATTGTAAGAGCAAAAGGGTACTGCAATTATGAGCCAATTCAATTGACAAAAACAAAAATTAACTAGCATTTTATCTTATGATCAAATTCGGAACCAAGCAACATAAAAACATAAAACAAATAAACTTAGAATAAAAGCCAAAAAACTAACATAAAACAGGAAATTAAACAAAACCAAGTTTTCAAAAGAACAAAAAACGTGACAAAAAAAGCAGTACCCAAGAGGATAGACATTGCCAGAAACAGGAAGAAAAACAGAGGAGCCAAAACCATTAACAGCCGTTGGATGGACTGTACTTCTTTTCCTAGGTGGTTGACCTTGACCAGGTGCTGCAAAACAGCCATGTAAAGGTGCAGATAGAACCTGAAAGATCAACACCATCATCATCAATGATACAGTTCTTCCTTTCATTTTCATATCAGCCATCTCTACTTTGGATAAAAAAAGAAACCCAGAAGGAATAAAAATAAATATATTGCAAAAAATTACAAAAAAAAAAAAAACCAATGGATTGTTCGATATCAGAGGCCAAAAGGGTACTTAAAAGACCATTTCTTTTTCGATGAAAAAGAAAAAAGCCTCTGAGAACTTCGTTAGGAAGGTATCAAGGTGACTTCTTGGCTGTGACTGACTAAGCTTCCTCCTTGCTATATTTAAAGGCGCGCTCTTTTCAATTTTGACGGGGTTCAGACGGACTGGTTACGCGTTCTTTTGGACGCGGAAAACTTATCAGAAGAAAAGGTAAATAGTCAAATTTGCCATTGGAAAAATTTATCGACAGGCGGTCTAGGAGGGGCGGAATTGGTTTTAGGTAATTTTCTTGAGTTTTATTATTAAAAAATGTTGAACCGTTGAAGATGAAGGTGAGATCTGTGGGATGGTAGGGTGATCCAGATAAGTTGTTTTGCGGGGTAGAGTTTTTATTAAAAGATTGTGCACAGAACATATGTGCATTGGTCTTCGGTCTTTAACTTGGGGATTAAGGAGCTTGGGGTGGGGAGGACTTTTGAGTGTTGACTTCATGGTTCATGCACTGTTTTTTTTTATTTTTTTTATTTTTTATTTTTATTTTGAGATGTGCTAATATTAATGTAGTTAAATTAAGTGTAATTAAACGTAGAATCAATGATCATTCTACTAATTAACTTTTAGTATAGAGTTTTACTTGTTCTAAACTCAAATCCTAAGACTAAAATTGGAATGTGTTAATTAATGTTACTAAATACTTAAATAGTAGTTTGTATTCAAAAGTGATCAAATTAAAACAACATAATAATACAAATATCTTGAATAAGTATTTACGAAATAAGGTATGTTAAAGATGATATATCAAATTTTATCAATATTTAATGAATGAGTGCAATATTAGGGATTACCATTATATTTCTTAATCTATATAATAAATTTGCCAAAGATTAAAGTTCTTTGGGGCTATCCATGTCAAATGGCCCTCACTTTTTTTTTTTTTTTTAAAATTTTATTAATTTTTGTAGTGTTATTAGACTAAAGAAGAAAAAGGAGGAGAGAAGTTTAAATTTGATTTTTCATAAACATGTGTGAGTAAGGACGGATTTAGGTTGTGAGGAGTGGGGCAGCTGCCCCCTAGATGGTAAAATTTTATGGGTTACATATAAAAATTAAATATAAAAAAATTTCCTTACATAATAACTAACACAAAATTATGTCTTCATTCTTGTTTTCATTGTAAATATGAAAATAAGTATTTTTTTTATTTTCCACATTATAATAAATAAGAAACTAAAAACAAAATATATGTATTTACTAAAAGTAAATGACAAAACTAGAGTATTTTAAGAATTTTATAAATAAAATTTTATTAAATTTTTATATATACCTATATATGTGTGCATATATGCATGCACATGTGAGTCGAAAAATAATTTATCTATGGTATGATAGTGTTTAGGCTTTACTTGTCAACAACAATTAAGTTAATTTTAATTATGCAAATATTATTTTTTAGAAAAAAATTATATTATAAGTGTTAATTTTTGTTTGATTTTATTTTAATTTGGGTTTTAATAAAAAAAATAATGGATTAACTTAAAATATTTGTCCTTGATCATAAATTTCGGATATGTCCTTGTGTGTGTCATGCATTAAACCTTTGAATAAAAATGAAATATTTGGCTGAGCCTTCCCAAGTGTCCTCTCAGATGGCTTGCTTGCTCCACCATTTCTCCTCCCTTGCCAAAAAACATTCTCGCCTGCTTGTTGCTCCCCGCCCCCCAAAAAAAAAACTCCCACTTACTCCCTTGCCCTTTGCTCCCTTGCCCTTTTCCCTTTTCCCTTCCCATTTTTTCGACATCGATGATCTGTTTTTTCCACACCTTCTTTCAGTGTGTTTTATATTTGAAACTTTGGTTCATTTTAATTCACCTTTTCATTTTCCAAAAAATATTTCTCACATTTTTAAATGCGAAAGCCAATGGAAAACCAATTACGGACAACGGAAAATCTCATGAGGAATTTTGAAAATTATCTTCCTTTTTAGAAAACTGGAAAACATTTTACGAGCCAAATCGCTACTCACGCCTCCCTTAAATCAAAAAACACTTTCTGCAACCCAAACCCATCTGCACCACTGCATCGCCTTTACACTTGCCGTCATCCTTGAAAATCTCCAAGCCCTTCCTTCAAATTTCCATCTTTATTGGCCGATTCTCTTGATGGCACGTCGGCACCATCCTTCAAATCTCATCTTCCCAGCTCTACTCTGTCATTCTCTTGCTGGCACCGTCGCTTGTCTCGCCGATGGCAACCACAGGTAGATTTTCATTCTCCTAGCTAGTTTGCACTTTGATTTTTTCCTTAATGATTTTTTTTTTTTTTATGGTAGATTGCCACTGCTTTAGTAATCAATACAAAAATTTTCTAACCTGCATTCATTATTGTCAAGTTGATTCAATTTTTGCCTTCTCTAAATATTGTGGTTCTCTGTTCCTTGCCATAGGGTGCTGTCTCTCGATGTTGTTTGCCTGTTAAGTGTTTGTGTCTTTACCTTGAGGTTTGGGTTCTTTATAAGGTCATGTATTAGAACTGTCCTGGCCTAGCTCAGTCCAATTGACTAGATTGTATTTTATCTTATTAACCTTGAAAATCTCTATAAGTAAAGAGAAAAGAAACAGAGAAGAGCTTTTATATATTTATCTCTGCTCTTAAATAAATTTTCATTGTGTTTACAATGAAAATTAGCTGAGGATTTTAGGAAGTCTCTTTGAGATTTTGCCTTAGGTAGTCTCCAAATAATGAGTAGAATTTTTGTAGTAAGTAGTAAGTACAGGTTTAAAACAAATATGCAACAGAATTGTTAATATATATTTTTTGCCCACAAACTGTTTCTATAAGATCTAAACTTGAGGCCTTGAGGGTCTACAAGCATGTCCCATTAGTATTTTTGTTCAAATCCCTTTTGAAATGAATATCTTTTCCTTAACGCTAACTTAAAAATTGGATTAAAGATAAAAGGAAAAACATAAGAGATTATTATTACTGGAGACAAACTGAAGCGTGAAGGAGTGAAAAATATAAAAGGTTAAATTAAAGAGAATTAACGTGTCATTATGACCCTTTATATATTATTTATTATATACCATCACTCTTGAATTCAATGGATTTTTTGTGATATTAATTTATTGCTCTTTGAAATCTATATGTAAATGTTGTTTAGTAGATTCGCTTAGTCAAAGAAACAGATTGGACACCAATACCACATCAAGATCTGGTTGCCATACCAATGCTTGTGCCATCTCATCTAGAGAATTGTGAGCTTTGCAAAGTTAGAAAGCAATGGAGACTCTGTTTCATGTCAAGGCTGGGTATGTTGAGTGAATTTGACATCAAGGAAAGATTCTTAGGAGCAGATAATATTAGGAGTATGTTGTTTTGCTTTTTATATGCTTTCTTGTGTGTATTGTGGCTGAATTGTTGAAGCCTTGTGTTCTTGTGATAATTTTTATTTTTTCTGGTGAGGATGGGGTTTAATTTTAAGTGAACTATGCTAGGGCTGCAATTGGGACATGATGTGTTTAATGTATTGCCCCAATAAACTGCCCTCTATGGTTGGCTTCAATTTTGAATGAGGTCTGTCATAGCTGTGTAATGTTTTCTGTATCATTTTGACAGGATTATTCCTTGGATGTAAGCTATATTGATGAATAAAATTATTCTTTTCAAAATAAAAAAGTCTTTGATTGATCATGTCCTTGCTTTAGCTTCACAATATTTAATTTTTGCAGCAAATATGGAGTTGGCTTGGGTTGAAGAGATTCCTAAGATGCTACAAACTATTATAAAATCAAATGTAAACTCTATCAATCTTATTAATATATGATAAAGATTTCGTTTATCAAACTGAATATTGAATTGAAACAATTTCTGCATCAAAACTAATATTGAATCAAAGCAATTTCTGAATCAAAACAGATACTGAATCAAATAGTGGAGACTAGGTTAAATCCTGATAGTTATATGCTACTAAAACAGTTATGAATCCCTAAGCTTGAGCGAGACATAGCATGTGAGACCTTGAGCTTACGAGTAATGCACCAACAATAGGTACTTATGACCATGGTCGGTTCCACAACAATTCATGGACAAGTGAACACCGAGGGCGGTAGACGTGTCCAAGTCTAGCAACAACTATAAGAAAGGTGCCAATCGGCAAAACTGAAGCATATGCTAAGTTGCTCGTTGTCTCAAAAACAATGTTTGAAACTTATAGTGAGTCACTTGACCTCACGTCTGAGAAAACATTAAAAACGACACAAGTTTTACTTATCAAAGTAGTTAATATCATAGTTAAATTAATAAAACATGCATAAGTATGATACAAATCACTTTCGTAGAACAATGGGTCGCTTAAAGCTTCAAAAGTACACTTTAGTTCAAAATCTAAAGAGGGGATCGATCTTTTGAGTGTAGGGGATCGGTCCCTAAGTGGTAGAATATCTCTGCCCTATCTGAAAAGCAGGGGGATCGATCCCTGCCTCATACGGGATCGATCCCTCAAAGCCAGAATGCAAATCTTTGAAAAACATTGATGAGGGACAGATTCTTCATCTTAAGGGATCGGTCCCTAATGCACAAAAAAATGTCATTTTGATTGGGTTTTAAGTCCCAAGTCTAGTCAAAACTCTTTCAAAACATTAAACACATTTCATGGAAACCTTTTCCATGCCAAAAACATTCATGATGTGCTTGCGAAACCTATCATTCTCTCAAACCTTTCCAAAACTAATGCATTTGAAACCAAGTTTCTAACACATTTCTAAATAAGTTAATTTCATGGTTTCATAATCTTTTTATGCATCAAATATGTTAAGTGAACTATGCTAGGGCTGTAATTGGGACATGATGTGTTTAATGTATTGCCCCAATAAACTGCCCTCTATGGTTGGCTTCAATTTTGAATGGGGTCTATCATAGCTATGTAATGTTTTCTATATCATTTTGACAGGATTATTCCTTGGATGTAAGCTATATTGATGAATAAAATTATTCTTTTCAAAATAAAAGTCTTTGATTGATCATGTCCTTGCTTTAGCTTCACAATATTTAATTTTTGCAGCAAATATGGAGTTGGCTTGGGTTGAAGAGATTCCTAAGATGCTACAAACTATTATAAAATCAAATGTAAACTCTATCAATCTTATTAATATATGATAAAGATTTTGTTTATCAAACTGAATACTGAATCGAAACAATTTCTACATCAAAACTAATATTGAATCAAAGCAATTTTTGAATCAAAACAGATACTGAATCAAATAGTGGAGACTAGGCTAAATCCTGATAGTTATATGCTATTGAAACAGTTATGAATCCCTCAGCTTGAGCGAGACATAGCATGTGAGACCTTGAGCTTACGAGTAACGCACCAACAATAAGGGCCTATGACCATGGTCGGTTCCACAACAATTCATGGACAAGTGAACATCGAGGGTCGTAGACGTGTCTAGGTCTAGCAGTAATTATAAGAAAGGTGCCAATGGCACAACTGAAGCATATATTAAGTTGCTCGTCGTCTCAAAAGCAATGTTCGAAACTTATAGTGAGTCACTCGGCCTCACGTCTAAGAAAACATTAAAAACGACACAAGTTTTACTTATCAAAGTAGTTAATATCATAGTTAGATTAATAAAGCATGCATAAGTATGATACAAATCACTTTCGTAGAACAATGGGTCGCTTAGAGCTTCAAAAGTACACTTTAGTTCAAAATCTGAAGAGGGGATCGATCCTTTGGGTGTAGGGGATCGGTCCCTAAGTGACTAAATATCTCTGCCCTATTCGAAAAGCAGGGGGATCGATCCCTCAAAGCCAGAATGCAAATCTTTGAAAAACATTGATGAGGGACCAATTCCTCATCTTAAGGGATCAGTCCTAATGAAAAAAGAAAAAAAAAATGTAATTTTGATTGGGTTTTAAGTCCCAAGTCTAGTCAAAACTCTTTCAAAACATTAAACACATTTCATGGAAACTTTTTTCATGCCAAAAACATTCATGATGTGCTTGCGAAACCTATCATGCTCTCAAACCTTTCCAATCTAATGCATTTGAAACTAAGTTTCTAACACATTTCTAAATAAGCTAATTTCATAGTTTCCTAATCTTTTTATGCATCAAATATGTCCCTTTGGACATTATCACACCAGCAAATACACCCCTTACCTCTTAAGTTGATGGCTGTCGAGACCAACAAATTAAATTCCTGCTCAAAAATAAATTAAAACTGTAGTATAGATGAGTAAGATCGTTTTTCACAGAGATTTGTTAGATTTATTTCTCTGCAAAAGAATGAAAAGAAAAAAAATTCATTGATAGATTTAGTTTTCTGCAAACAAAAAGAATGAAAAGAAAAATAAATATATTGAAGCGTTGGAAAGAAAAATCAATATGTGAAGCATCCAACCAAATGAACAATTTTAGAATGTATTCATAGCATTGATCATTAATGCAAAAATGGATTCTTTTAATTTTTACCAAATTGATTATGGTTATTGGTACGACCTAACAACCTGTCTCTCCTTACTTCTTCGATAATTAGGATACGATCTCTAATTATTTCTCTTACCAGTAAACAACTTTAGATACGATCTTAAGATTTAATTTACCAACAACATTAAAAACTAGAGAAACTACCAATTTTAACCAACAAATACACATGTAGATTTATTTAAGTTAGATTATATATCCCCATAGCATAGAATTGAAAACCTCTTTGTAATCAATTATGTTATTTACCACTAATATTAGAATACCCAAACAATTACGGATTCAAGTTTCTAATTGGTGATATATTATCTTGACAATTGAATAAATGACTCTTTTTGCACAATCAATCAAAACAATAATTTCAACAAGCATAGAAGATATATATATATCAAAGTTATAAAAGAACAAATAAAAACTAATTAGATATCACAATTCTTGAAGAACCCAAATCTTTAATTATCTTTTGGCTGGACTAAATAATTTAGCAAGTCATGGAGTTAAGAGAAAAACACTAAAGAAAAAGAAATCTTCTATTGCCTAAAGAAAAATAGAATAGTTGACTGTATGTAGCCGTCCCCCTCTAGCCTTATATATATATATATATATATATATATATATATATATATATATATATTCTAAATATCCTCGTTCTAGAATCTTTTTCCAAAGGAAACTTATCTGATTGAGTTTAATTATAAGTTAACTTCTTTTATTCTTTGACCATTAATTGCTTTTTTCCCAAGAAAGCCATGCCATGTCACTTTATCAATAATTCCTTCATTTGGTATCCTCAGACTGGTTAAGTCAAATTTAGTTATAGGTGATGAAATTTGACTTGAATTCACATATTTGAGTTGTATTTTTCGTCACTACCTTAGACGTGCCCATGTCTAACACTACGATGTCCTATGGTTTTGAGACTTGATTTGCACAAAACAAAATTTGAAACTTTAGTCCATTTTGCTCTTATCCCTTCGTCCAATAATACAAAACACAAAGTGTAAGTCAAATACAAAAATCAAGCATATAAAAGAATGTAAATCATGAGAAAATATGACAATTAACGTGTTTAATATGTACCTTATTACAAGTGCAGCACTTGTCACTAACAAACCTTAACACCCTTCCTCAACTCCAAGCACTTCTTGGAGCACTTGGTTGTACTTCCATAATAGTGTCCATTAGCTTCTCAACTCATAATAAAATAAACCTTGAAGTTGACATTTTACATTTCTCCTTAATAAATCCTTTTATTCCAAAACACAATTCGGGGTCTAATTATCAACACATATAACTTCAGTGGCTTTCTTAATCATTCTTAACATCACTTCATTCATTAAGTTCTTCAATTTAACAATTCCTACATAAAACTCCAATTTCATCACATTCAACCCTAAATCATTATTCCACAGTTTATTTTCAACAATCTATTTATGCAAATCAATAGATTATACTACCAATAACAACTTATAATTATCTTAGGACTTTAGAAAATCCTTACCTTATAGAGAGAGAAACCCTAGCTTTGTCTTTCTCTAAGCTTCCACACCAACAATCACCTTCAAACCACAAATACTCATTCAATAAACACTTAGTAATCTTAACTAAACCATAACCATCAATTCAAAACCAACATTAAAGTTTCTCACCTTGATTCTCCCTTTTTGGAACCAAAAACCCATTTTTCCTTCATTTCTTCCTTTCTTTCACTTAAATCTTTCTATAGATCTAGTGTTTTTTTTTTTTTTTGTGAAAGAAATAGAAGTTGGGAATAGGATTAGGTTAAATCCCATTGCTTTTCTCCTTCATTTTTTCCTTTCTTTTCCCTTTTTTCTTTTCTCTTTTTCATTTCTCCCATTCGGTTTTCCCTCTTTTCTTTTAAGTTTCCCGACACTTTCTTCCCAGATATGAAACAATTCATGGTATCTCACTGTTAAGTGTCAAATGCTTAATCAAATATTATTGTTATATTTCCTGATAATTATTGTATGTCTCATAAATTACCCTTTCTGTAAACTCCACGAATTTTTGTACTCGGGTCCATTTACGAACCGTAATTAAATAAAGGGAATGAAGGATAAGTAAAATGGTGGAAAAATTTATTTGGAATATAATGTGACATGAGAAAGACCTAAAAGAAATAATTTAATTAAAAGGATAAATATCGATGGAAATAGAAATAAAATTAATATACGTATGAGCTATGGAAGTACCTATATGAGACATAAGTACAATTACTAGACTAAATCATTTTATATATTCTATAAAGAAAATTTTAGTAAGTACATAAATATAGAGATGCATATAAATGTACATACACTTGGGAGAGTAATATCATATTTAATTGTTAAAACCAAGTATAAGGAATACAAGGAATACATAAGAGTATGTATATGCATTTTACATATATATATATATATATATATATATATATATATATATATATATATATATATATATATATCAATGTATGAACCACCATATGCCGAGACCCCTACAATACTTCTATATGAGGACATTATATGTTTATATGAATAAAGAAATTGAAGGGAGTCGGTTGGCAGAAGAAATGTTGGAACCAAATGACGGAATGGTAAAAGCTGTGATGAGAGACAAACTGACCCATGTGCAGAAGGAAACAACAAAGGAAACGAGTAATCATAGAGGCAGGTAAACTGTAGCTTGACAATTGAGAGGCAGAGTGGGTAGAAGGGGGGTGGTGAACTGCTGAAATGAAGGAAACGTGAGAGGCAATGGTTTCCAAAATGCTATTGTTGCAGCAAACTAGGAAAAGAAATTTGGCAGGGAGAGTTTGTAAACACCACAAAATTCCTGTATATAGTTAGACTATATAGAAATAAAAATAATATGTTTTGATGGAAGTGCGGATATTCATTGTAGGGCTCGAGGAGTATGGGAGCTGAGATGCCCGTGAATGACGGAGAGCCCAAAATACAGGAAGTGATGAATTGAAGGTAAGCATTGAGGGATCGAAAATAATTTTGATGTAAAAACTTATATCGGGGATTTATGAGGAATGATGAAATCTCAAGAATATTTCATTCCCGAAATAATGAAAATTTCATGGAAGGCATGAATGTTGTGTCATTGGATAATTTTATAAAAAAAGAAAAAAGAAAATGTATATATATATGTATATACATATGTATATATATATATATATATATATATATATATATATATATATAAATATATATATATACTAGACAAATTTAAATAGACAGATAATAATGTAAATATATAACAAATATATATGTTAGGTAATATATAGTATGTAATATAGGTTAATAAATAAAAACAAATAAAACAAACAAAAACAATCAAAAAAATAATAATAACATTAAACAAAAAAAAATATATATATATATATATATTAATATAATATATATAGTAATGTATGGAATTGGCTTTCAAAGAAAGCCAATTCCACAATTGGGATTCGAAAGAAGCAGAGTGCCTTTGCTGAGTGGGAAAAAGGAGAAAGGAAAGAAGAGGAGGGCTGGCCGGGAGAGGAAAGAAGGAAAGACAAAAAAAGAAAAAGAAGAGAAGGAAGAGAGCTGGTCAGCCGAGAAAGAGAAGAAAGAAAGAAAAAAAAAGGAAAGAAAAAGAAGAGAAGGAAGAGAGTTGGTCAGCCGAGAAAGAGAAGAAAGAAAGAAAAGAAAAGAAAGAAAGAAAGAGGAAGGAAGGAGAGGAAGAAGAAGACCGAGGGAGCTGAAGGTGGAAGTGAGATCGCGAGGCAGGGGAGAAGAAGAAGAGCAGACCGAGGGTGAAATTGAAGCAGAACCGAGGTTGGAAAAAAATTGAAGTAGACCGAGAGCAGCAAATTTGAAGCAGACCGAGAGGCTGAAGAGGAGAAGTGACCGAATGAGGATGATGATGATGGAAGGCTGGAAAGAGGCAATCACGGTAGGCTGAAGGAGTAGCAAAACCGAGAGCTAAAGGAGGAAGAAGACCAAGCAAATCGAGGTTGGGCTGACCGAGAGAGGAGAAAGGAAAAGGAGAAAAGAAAAAAAGGGAAAGGAAAAAAAGGAAAAAAATTGGAAATTAAAAAAAAAAGGTAATATATATATGTATATTTAATGTACATGTATATATATGTATTGCATTTATAAGCATGATAATGTAAATTAAATTAGATGTTAAATAAAAAAAAATGGGAAAGATGAGAAGTAGACAAATAAATAAATATATATGATAATGTATAATGAAAACAAATAATAATATATATATGTGTGTGTGTGTATATATATATTTGTGTATATACATATAGGTGTATATAATAAATGTGTATGTTAGTATATGTACATACAATATATATATATATATAGTAAGAAAAATATATAAACACACGTAATAGCCTAAGTATGTACAATTATACGTACACACGAGGTAGTAACGAATAGATTATGATTTTGACGCATTTCGGATAATACGTATGAATAGGATACTGAGTATACAAGTGTCGGTGTAGGAGAATCGTAGAAGGAGCTAGGGGAGACACTTGGAGGCGTCATTACTCGAACGCGAAATGTTCGATAAATCGAGGTAAGGGGTACCATTTAACTTAGTTCTGATAATGCATTCTTGTTTCATCGACAACAGGTTTTATGAAGCAGCATTATATTTTGAAATGATTTATAACTGCTTTCATTATTGTGAAACTGTTTACGAAGCATGTTTTAGTTTTAAGAAATATTCCCCGAGTACCTCCATGTTATGAAATGAATTTTTCCTAAGGTATGAAACGTATGGAAGCTTTACATTTATTTATGATTTTATATCCATATTGTTAAAGATACTTTTGACAATTTCAAAAGCATAGAAAAAAGGAAAAGGGGAAAAAAATAAAGAAAAGAAGTTTTTGAGACTATAGGCTTCATGCATGGTTACTTCTTGTGGTGTTCCGGTTCCACCACTTTGGTGCCGGTACGTAGGGCCCCTGTAGCACTTAACTCTACTTGTGTGGAAGATGTCTTGCTACTGGTGGTTTATGATGATGTTTCGGTAGTATCTCGTGCCTGCGCAGCACGCATTTATGTTTCCCACATGGAGAGTGCATTTGGTGCCCGTGTCCTAGTTAGGTGCTAGTGAAAGTAAGTAAGATGGATACTACCCATATTTTATGAAAGGGTTGTACGACCCTGATCCAGTCTACAGCCCCCTTGCCATGACCATAGGTATGATGACTCTCTACGGAGAATGACATGTATCGCATGATTTAGTTATAGTCTAGTCTCCTCGATTTGATTATGAATGTTGATTATGACGAATGATTATGTGCTCTTATGAGATTTACGATAATTGGTTACGAACTGAAATGTTTTATGAAATGTTTATGAACACGATGATTTTAAGAACTCACCCATGATTAATGAAAAGTTTGTAAAACAGTTAAGCATGTTATTTGTTTTAAGGAAACCCATGCTTTATGATTTTTACGATGACTATGCATGAAATGACAATTTATGTATCACGTTAAAGATTAGTTTTATGAACAATTTTACATGCTTTTACATATAAGAACTGCTTTAAAAGTATTATCTTACTGGACTTTTTTCCAAAAGCTCACCCCTCTACCTTTCAGACTATTTGCAGTGATCTATAGGCGTTATCTGCCGCGTACACGACGTAGGCTGGTGGGAAAGAGCTAACCTAAGCTACTTTTTGTACACGCAGAAAAGGTATACAATTACATTCCTGTACCAGACATATTTGTATGCACAGACATATATTGGAAACATTTTATTGAGATGTAATTTGTAAGTAAAACAATGTAAAGAATATTATTTTTGGGATTAGGTTTTAAGATGATTGGTATTGAATCGAAATGGATGTATTGAGTTGTAAATGTGGATTTGGAAAGTATGCTTGGTAGTTGTGGATATCTAGGATTGTTAAAACAATTGAATTGCAGGTGAGTAGGCTCATATATAAGTCGTTATGCTGTCGAAATTTCTATCGGCCATATAAGCCAAAGTATGAAATTTAAATATAATTATGGATAAAGAATTAGGAAAAGTGAATTGACATTGAACATGAATACAACCTAAGTGAATAAGGGAATAAGTAGGTAAATTAAGTTAAAAAAAAATCCCCCAATTTTCAAGGGTTAAGGGTCGTTACAGTTAAAGGTGGTATCAGAGCGAAGGTTGTCTAGTACTGTCGGTGTAAAAAATAAGGATAAAATTACATCCCAAATGTCTGTACTTGTCTGGTTGTAAGTAATGTATACCTAACGAATTTAAGATTTGATCTTTGGAATTAAGCGTAGGTATTAGATCACTTGCATGATGAGTGGAAGACGAGGACGCCCTCGAAGGCAGGCTTAGCCACCTCCACCTCCTCCACCGTAGCCAGAGAGTCCCAATACTCTTATAGCTTAGTTCGAGCAGCGTTTGGAGCAGCGCCTCGAGCGAGGCTTGGAATCGATAGCTGCCATGGTTGCCCAACACCTAGGGGCAAACGTTTCTGATTCAGCTGGCACGAAACCAATTCCTACTCCGGTGCCGACTCCTCCACAAGCACCACCACCACCTCCTCCTTCACAGGTTCCTCCAGTATCTATGGCGCCTCAGCCCCCTGTACAGACCCGGAGGGAGGAGAGAGATATCGGTAGGATGAGGGATTTCTTGAAGATGAAACCTCCAGCATTCAAGGGAATTAAGAATCCAGTAGAGGCTGAAGAGTGGCTGGTAGACCTTGGGAAGATTTTCGATTTTCTGGGGTGTTTGATGTTGAGAAGGTTTCTATGGCCATATACATGCTGAAGGGCCAAGCAGAGTATTAATGGGGATCCACCAAGGTCCTTCTGACTGCTCAGCATCCGGTGATTAGTTGGGATGCATTCTCTACAGCCTTTAGAAATCAGTATGTTCCACGAGCTACCCAGCAAAAGTTGAGGACGGACTTTTTGAATTTGGAACAGAGCAGTATGACCGTGGATGAGTACGAGAGTAAGTTCACGATGCTAATGAGGTATGACCTGGAGATGTTCTAGAGTGAAGAGCATCGTACAGAGAGGTTTCTAGCAGGGTTAAGGCCAACTATCCGAGACAGACTTTTGGGGTTATGGATTACTGAATTCCAGGATGCCCTGGGTAGAGTACAGATGATTGAAAGGGGTCTAAATGTCACACAGACGAAGTATGGCTTTAAGGAAAAGAGCAGGGATAAGAGTAAGCGGACGAAGTTTGTGAGACAAGATTTTCAGAGGGGCCAGCCCAAAAGGCAGATGACAGATGAGTTTCGGTCTAATGTTGATAGACCCATCATTCCAACACTTGCCCCTCAGATTACTAGAGGTCCGCAACAGTATAGGCTGTTATGCAAAGAGTGTGAAAAACTCTATGGAGGTGTGTGTCGTTTGACCACAGGGAGCTGCTTTGTGTGTGGACAGAAGGGACATATAATAAGGAATTGTCCATAGAACCAGGTTCCACAACCCCCAGAGCAACCATGAAAACCTGAGAGGCAAGCTCCCCAGAGACAAAACCCACAGAGACGGGCTACCGTAGCAGAGAAGGGCAAGAAGCCTGTCACGCATGAGAGAGTCTTTGCTTTGGACAGAGAGACTGCTGATGCCTCCACTGTGACCATTCTGGGTAAGCTTTTAATTTGCAATCATGAGACACATGTATTGTTTGATTCAGGTTCCACCCACTCTTTCATATCACCCCATTTTGCACGTAAATTGCATGTTAAGCCTGAATCTCTAGACTTTACGTTACACGTTAGTACACCCATGTATAAATCACAAAAGACTAATATAGTGTGTAGAAATTGTGAAATCAAGGTAGGAGATAGGATCATGTTAACAGATCTAATCTTGTTGAGCATGTATGGCTTTGATGTAATTTTGGGTATGGATTGACTAGCCACCAACCGTGTAAGTTTAGACTGCTACTCTAAGACTATAACCTTCTCCTTACCTAGTAAGTTTGATGTATGTTTTGCAGTTAAGGAATAAATTTTATGATTTTGACTATTGATGAAAACTTTTGATGAACTTGTTAATGTGAAGGTTATGTTGCATTCATCCTCGATACTAGTCAGGAATGTCCAAGTATTCAGGACATATCAGTGGTATGCGAGTTCCAGGATGTGTTTCCTAATGAACTACTGAGACTACCACCGGAGAGAGAGTTAGAATTCACTATAGATTTGGCACCAGAGACTCAGCCAATCTCGAAGACTCCTTACTAGATGACCCTTGTTGAACTTGAGTAACTAAAAAAGCAATTGCAAGACCTGCTAGACAAAGGGTTCATTAGGCCAAGTGTATCCCCGTGAGGAGCTTCGATATTATTTGTGTGAAAGAAGGATGGTAGTCTCATGTTATGTATAGACTACAGGCTGCTAAACAAGGCCACAATTAAGAACAAGTATCCTTTGCCCAGAATAGATGATCTATTTGACCAGTTAAGATGGGCTACGGTGTTCTCAAAAATTGACTTGAGATCGAGCTATCACCAATTGAGGATTAGAAAGGAGGATATTTCGAAGACGGCCTTCAGAACGAGATATGGCCACTATGAGTTCCTCGTGATGCCCTTTGGTCTAACTAATGTCCCAGCTGCATTCATGAGCCTGATGAATGAGGTTTTTCGGGAGTATCTAGATTGGTTCGTCATAGTTTTCATCAACAATATTTTGATTTACTTAAAGTCTTGAGAGGAGCATGAGCAGCACTTGAGAGTAGTGCTTCAAACTCTCAGAGAGAAGTAGTTGTATGAGAAGTTGGATAAGTGTGAGTTTTGGTTGGAGCAAATAGTATTTCTGGACTATGTTATTTCTAAGGACGAGGTGTCAGTGGATCTGTCTAAGGTTGAGGCAGTACTTAACTGGGAGAGGTCGAAAACTGTTACAGAAATTTAGAGTTTTTTGGAATTAGCTGGATACTACAGGAGGTTTGTAGAAGGTTTCTCCAAGATAGCCGCTCCACTGGCTAACCTGATACGTAAGGATGTTCCATTCGAGTGGACTGATCAGTGTGAGCAAAGTTTTGAAGAACTTAAGAAGAGGTTGACTACCGCCCCAGTCTTAACCATTTCTAGTGGGTCTGGAGGCTATGCAGTATACAATGATGCATCATACTAGGGCTTGGGGTGTGTACTTATGCAGCATGGGAGAGTGGTCGCATATGGTTCTCGCCAGCTTAAGAACCATGAAAGGAATTACCCCACCAATGACTTGGAATTAACTGCGGTTGTTTTTGCTTTAAAGATATGGCGACATTATCTGTATGGAGAAAGGTTTCAGATTTTTACTGACCACAAGAGCTTGAAGTATATATTTGATTAGAAGGAGCTAAATATGAGACAGAGACAGTGGATAGAGCTCCTCAAGGATTATGATTATGAGATTCTGTATCACCCGGGCAAAACAAACGTAGTGGCAGATGCTTTAAGAAGGAAGGGGATGATTTCTTTTATGATGGTCAGAGAATGAGAGTTGTTAGAGCAGTTTGCCAAACTCAGTGTTAGTGTGGAAACAATAGATGTTGGGTTCATAACTAGTTTGCAGATTGAACCTAGTATACTAGATCAGATCAGAACTGGACAGAGGGGTGATCAAAAGTTATTGGACATGGTCAGTTAGGAAAAACAGGACGTACAATCAGACTTTGTGGTCGGTGAGGACAGGTTGATGAGATTTAGGGGCTGTATATGTGTCGCAAACGATGATGCCCTATGACAAAGGATCTTAAAAGAGTCTCATTGTTCTCGGTACACCATGCACCCAGGAAGCACAAAAATGTACCATGATTTACGGAAGGTGTATTGGTGGGTCGGTATGAAAAGAGATGTAGCTGAGTTTGTAGCCAAGTGTCTGATTTGTCAACAGATTAAGATCGAACACCAAAAGCCAGTGGGATTACTTAAGTCTCTTCCAATGCCTATTTGGAAATGGGAGCACATTACTATGGATTTCATTATGGGTTTACCAAAGACCCGAAATGGGCATGATGCAATCTGGGTGATTGTAGACAGATTGACTAAGAGTGCCCACTTCCTAGCCATCAAAAGTACAGACTCCTTAAGTGCTTTAGCAGAGTTGTATGTGAGAGAGATAGCTCGGTTGCATGGGGCTCCCGTGAGCATTACATCAGATAGAGATTCCCGTTTCACTTCTAGATTTTGGGCTCATTTTCAGGAAGTCATAGGATCTCAGCTTAATTTGAGCACAGCCTATCATCCTCAGACCGATGGTCAGTCCGAGAGGACCATTCAGACCTTATAGGATATGTTGAGGGCGTGCGTTTTGGAGTTTAAAGGCTCATGGGATGATCATCTGCCTCTCGCAGAGTTTGCTTACAACAACAACAATCATGCTAGCATCGGGATGACACCTTATGATGCCTTGTGTGGTAGAAGATGTAGGTCTCCAGTGGCTTGGGAAGAAGTGGGTGGCAGAAGGATCTTGGCTCTCGAGTTGGTGGAACAGGCAGCAGAATGTGTTCGGATAATCTGTGATAGACTTAAGACCACACAAAGTAGGCAGAAGAGTTATGCGGATAAGCATAGGCGGCCACTTGAGTTTCAGATTGGGGACTCTGTGTTTCTGAAGGTATCTCTGAGCAAGGGTATCATGTAGTTCGGGAAGAAGGGGAAGTTGAGTCCTCGCTTCATTGGTCCTTTCGAGATCCTAGAGAGAGTGGGAGATGTAGCCTACAGACTTGCTTTACCACCACAGCTTTCAGGGGTACATAATGTCTTTCATGTCTCGATGTTAAGGAAGTATAATCCGGATCCCTCACACATCATTGAGTATGAGCCCTTGAGCATTCAAGAGGATATGAGCTACATTAAGCGACCTATCCGGATTTTGAACAGGAAGAAAAAGGTACTTCAATCGAAGACGATACCTTTGGTAAAGGTTCTCTGGCAACACCATTCTATTGAAGAAGCTACATAGGAGCTAGAGAGCCTCATGAAGGAGAAGTACCACATCTATTCTGATAGACCCGAATCAATTTGGAGGACCAAATTTTTTTAAGGTGGGGAGAATGTAAACACCACAAAATTCCTGTATATAGTTAGACTATATAGAAATAAAAATAATATGTTTTGATGGAAGTGCAGAAGAATGAATAAGGAAATCTTGAAAAATTAACAAGATTTCCTTATTCATTCATTCAGCATCAACCTTGAAAAATTTGCAGACAATGAAACAAATAAAACTGTAATGAACAGTGACATGACACGAAAACAGAGCTAAACAGAGGACAAATTTCAAGTTAAACTTACTGCCAAGAATGAAACCATGCTCCACGAACTACTTCTTGAAACTCTACACTGAACAGTCTACTGCATCCTTTTCACTAACCATCAGCAAGCAACAAATGAGCAAACAACAATAATGCTGAAATGAAATGCAGTAAATGAAATGGATTAAAGAAACCTAAGAAAATGTCATAAAAAAATGGAAGCTAATACTCTAAATGCAGTCAAGAATCAAATCATGAAGTACAGACAAATAAAAATGAAATAAGGAAAGGAAAGAACAATAATGCATAGCAGAATATGAACTTAAACCGAAAGGAAATATGTAAAAACTACAACTACAAACATCACCCGTGAGCTTCATCAACGTGATCAGGGTACCCAACATCCTCAGGTTGCTTCATTTTCTTCTCCAACCGTGGTTCCACATTGCTCTTGATGTGGAACAATGCTCTTCATCAACCCACATCAAGGCAACAGAATCAAAAGGCAAAAGAATGAATAAGGAAAACTTGTCACCCGAATGCACACAAGAAGAGCTAACCGAGAGCTAGGAAAAATAAAGGTTTTTCAATGAAACAAAAACATAAACAATTTTAGGAAAACCGAGAGCTAGTAAAAGTGAAGCACATGGTTTTCATTAAACTTCATTGAATCAAATTCAAAGGAAATAAAATTTGCAAATGTGAACTACAAACGAAATAGCAAAGGAATGAAACTCTTCATAAAATAAAAAAAGTTACCATGAACAGTAAAAAATTTGCTTACTAAAAGAAAACTATTCGAAAATTGAAAAATAAAGAAAACTTAAAGTTACCCTAAAAGCTATTCTACCCTAGATTACTCCTAAAAACTACACTACTTGATTTTTTTCAATTGCCATCATGTTCTATTTATACACACACTTAGGGGTACAATGGTAATTTTTTATCCTAGATGAGTTGGCATTGTTTGGTCACTTGTCTTCATTTTATTTGCTGCAGAGTAGATATTTCCACATCATCCGTCTTTTTATCGAATTGGTTGTGCGATGTGGCTCGACGTGTGTCTTCCAGAAGGTTGGCACGGTGTCCGTCGATCTTATCGTTTCGGAGCGAATAAAATATGGACACCTGGCATCACGCGTGTCCAGATGACTGGTGACTCGATCTGTAAATTGGAAGTGGTCCAGTCTCCTTTAGCCCGTTTTCAGCCCATTTTTGACTAAAACGACTGAGTTTCATCTGGATTTAATTTATCTGCACATTAAAGAATTTTAATTAAATAAAATGGATAATTAATAAAATAAATTGGGAATTTAAATAATTAATTAAGAAATTAAGCACAAATAATTCTATTAAAAATAGAATTATCAACCCTCACTGAACCCATTATTTAAGTATATATATATGTATACATGAAAAGGACAAATGAAAGAGAAGACGGTAGAAAAGAAGGGGTAGTGCTCGGGAAAGAAGAAATCTATAGGATGATGACTATAAACAGAGGAGAAACAAAAGCTAGGAAAATGCATAGGGCGTGAAGGGCATGCTGCAAACTGCGGTAGGGAAGAGATAATCGACTAAGGCTGGTAGAACTAAACAGGGCATGTATTGTAAGACCCGTATTTCATGTGTAACTTTATGGATTCATAAGTGTGGTAATGTACTTGTAATGTGAAGTACAATTGATGTAAAGTCTATAAATGTAATGTACATATGTGTAATATGAGTTTGCAATGTAATACAAGTTTCATTGTGTATGAATATGAAGAAATGAGCTTTTATAAGTGATGAGTGTGATTGAAACTCAAAATGGGTAGTGTGGAAAGAGGGAATGAAATTGAACTTCCATTTAGCTTGGTATGGTATACCTTTCACTATACAATGGATACACACAAGTTCTAATGTGTATAAGGTATAAATGGATACCATTTTCAAGTCTTAAAGGTGGTTGGATGAGAAAATGACCATGGCAGCAAATTAAGAATGTTTGGGTGTGAGTTGTGTCACGCCCCGGAAGTGCGAAAAATAGGGCTAATTTAAAACTTTTTACTTATTAATTCACAATTAAGAGTGCATTCCTGTGCAGTGTCATACATTATCATATTTATCGTACCTCAGGATCTCATCGCTAGAAATTATATACATTACTCAATTCCAAGTTAATTAATCCTAATACATCCCATACAATGTTGTACATCAAGTGTCTGCAATTACAGTAATTGTCTGGGTACATGAAAAGATAAAAGATACCTCAAATTACAATATATGGCCTGGAGCTCAAGTCCTCCACTAGCCACTACTCCGTACGTCGCAGGGAGATCCTTTTTCACTTGAAGAACTCTGGGGGGAAAGAAAACAGGGTGAGCTTCTAAATCGCTCAGTAAAGGGGGTAAGGGACTCATTTCATAAACCAAAATGCACATCACAAAATATTTATTTGTATGTGAAACTCATTAATCTCATTTGAAAACCATAACATGAAAGTACTCAAAACGACATTCTCATGTCTCAAATCATGTGAAAACATGAAGTAAAAAGGCTCAGTCTAGAGCAATAACAAAGCATGTGAAAATAATGCGATAAACGCTTTCTCAATGAACGTGATAAAATCACTGAAATAGTAATGCACGTGGCACAGCCACTAAACACACGTGGCATAGCCACTAATTTGGATTCACACGTGGCACAGCCACTAAACACACGTGGCATAGCCACTGATTTGGATTTCATGTGGCAACGGCCACTAATTAGGGTTCTCACGTGGCAACGGCCACCAAATAGGGTTTCTCACGTGGCAACGGCCACCAAATGGGGTATCACGTGGCAACGGCCACCAATAGGGTTTCTCACGTGGCAACGGCCACCAAATGGGGTTTCACACGTGGCAACGGCCACCAAATAGGGTTTCTCGCGTGGCAACGGCCACCAAGTATACGTGGCATAGCCACAGAATGAGTTATTCTCACGTTACCAGAACGGAGAAGAATCAGGCTTACATGCTACCAGAGCAATGCCCGGTGTGTACTCAGAATTACACACCTAAGTCTTAATCACATAAGACTAGTTTGCCTTCACGTAGAACTCATAATGGTTATTCTCTCATCAAACTCATTTGAAACCGTCTTGTACTCAACATAAAATATAATAAAACCGAGTTCCAACCGGTAAAGTACACACACATTTCTCAAATCTCGATACTGCCTTAACGTAGAGCCCAGTTCATTACTCACACAAATTCGACAGTTTATAAAGCAATTTCACACTCAGCTTATAAACGTATAAAATAATGGGCTCCAACCGGCTATAAAATCGTGTGCAATTATATCTCAACACAACACTCAACATGCTTGTTTTATAAACCACAAATCATGCTATAATAGTTTACAAATCACATACACAATTGGTTTAGGTTTCCCTTACCTCTTTGCACCTCGTATAGTGCAATCGTTTCCCCCGTATCACAGACTAGCCTCGCATTCCACTCTGGAACTCCCGAGCTATCCAAACGATGTTAAAACATCAATACTCAATTATCTCATAAACCTCAATTCTCAAAATCGAGCATAATTGCTCATAACACCTCAAATCTCTTGATTCTCGTAACTCTATCCCAAACTACATTCTCATTCACAACATCTCAACGTTCTACATTTCTCATGCCAATCATCTACGTTAATTCACCACATTGTCTAAATTTCTATTTATAGCTCAAATTTCCAAAATTGCTAAATATCATTATCACTCCAACCACATTGCAATTTCATCAATCCCTAATCATTTTTCAGCTATTTCAACACAATGACAACCACCATTATCATCAAAATCATCTCAAATATTAAGATCGAGGTTTAGAAATTATCCAAAA
The DNA here is from genome assembly GCA_033439115.1 of Firmiana major. Taxonomy (NCBI): domain Eukaryota; kingdom Viridiplantae; phylum Streptophyta; class Magnoliopsida; order Malvales; family Malvaceae; genus Firmiana; species Firmiana major. The sequence goes on from CM065909.1 coordinate 41,413,231, forward strand.
CTTGTGGAGAGCTTATCTCTTGCCTCGATTCGATCCGTCTTTCGATTTCCAAGTATGTTGTTCTCCCTTTGATGAGGAACAACTTTCCTTCTTGACACAACTTCTGATTTGGCCGGAAATGGGTGCTTTGGATGAGTGAGAAAGCTAGGTTTCGGTGAAAATGGGGGTTGGAAGAGAGAGAAAGTGAAATTGCAGGAGAAAAACAGGGGTTCCTTATATAGGCTGAGGGCAGAAGATCGATCTGGCTCTTGATGAGATCGATCTGCGTTTGAATTTTGGGGACGATTTGGGGCAATTTATGCCTAGGAGATCGATCTGTCGAGGGGTGAGATCGATCTCTTTATGGCTTTATGAGATCGATCTGCTCCTTGGGGAGATCGATCTTCTCCCAAACAGAATCATTTGGAGATCGATCTCTTCCTCATGAGATCGATCTTCTCTCAAACAGAATCATAAGGAGATCGATCCTCTTCCATTGGAGATCGATCTGCTCCTCAAATTCCTCATTCTTTGTCATTTATAACTTACCAGATCGATCTCTCCTTCTCCCAGATCAATCTGTCCTCATAACTTCACACTTATTTTAAACACTTAACATATAAATCTCCAATTATCATTCCCCAATTGACTTAGCTCAATAAGTTACACTTTAAGTTCATATTACATAATTCAAATATATCTAAAATTCTCAGATCTCACAAGTTGTTGCAGAAAAACTACAAAAAATCTAGAAAACATGAAGGCCAGATCGATATCATAGGATGAGAGATCGAATTGGAAGAGCCAGAATGCTCTTATTTGAGCAATGGAATAGAGCAGATCGATCTTAAATGGGGCTAGATCGATCTCCTAAACATTTTGTAATAAAGAGATCGATCCTTGAAGTAGACAGATTGATCTCTAATTGGTTTCTGGAAAGAGCAGATCAATCTCTTCCCTTAGCTAGATCGATCCCCCTTAGCTCTCTGCCTTAAACACATCGATCTCTAAGCCCGACAGATCGATCTCCTGCTTGTAAAATGTCGTGAAAAAGAGAGATTTTAAGAGGGCCAGATCGATCTTCTTCCCCTGAAGATCGATCTCATCTAGCAATTCTATATATAAGAGTAGTGAAATCTGCCATTTACGGAAAACACACTTCACCCTTTCCATTTTTAACCCAAAACCTAGATTTCTCTCTCTAAAGTCCACCCATTCTAGTAAGATTTGAAGGGAGGCCATTAGACACAAAGTTGTTCATCTTGAGGAAGAGAACAACATTGTTGAATCCCAAAATCTCATTATTGCTATTGAAGGAGCAAGGAACATTTCCCTTTGGAGCAAGAAGAGAAATTAGATTGGTAAGTTTCTAATACTTCAACCCAAGTACATTGGTTCATTTATTAACTTTGGAGATGATTTTTATGGGTAGTGATGGTTGAAAACTACCTAAGATGTATTAGAATAAGTTAGACCTAAAAAATGGAATAAGTTTAGTGTGAGAAAGTGTAAATGGAATGAATTGATGAAATGGTGGGTATGCTAAGTTGTTATTTGAGTAATGTGGATGATTTGAAGTGGATAAATTAAGCTACATTGTGAATTGACTGAAATTATGAAAAATGGGTATGTAAATGCTTGATAAATGCCATAGTTAAGAAATCAATGAAATATGAACACTATGAGCTTAATGTCGATTTAATATCGATTTGGAATGAGTTAATAGGCGTAAAAGGATCCATAGACTCGAGTTATGAGTAAAGTAATGAAACGAGGCCTCATAAGCATTAATAGAAACTATAGGTCGAATTGACTATAGTAAACGCAAGTGTTGGATTATAATGGGCTAAAATGTTGAGAAATACGTTTATGTCCAGTTCCGGAGAGATCGTTGGAGACGAATTGGATCGCACGAGTACACAGCTTTAACGAAGTGGAATCACGCGTCGTGATTCCAGGTAAGAGAATTCTGTAAGTATATAGAGGTAGCTGCTTGTATTTTGTGGGTATATAGGGTGTTGCAAAAATGCATGCGTATGTAGAAATGATTTTGACGATGTATGGAAACAACTATGAGTACTTGTATGAGATTTGGTGGTTTGAAATGGTATTATAAAGAAATGGGATAGTAAGGCTAATAATTGCATAAATCACGTGTTTTGAATATTTTTACAAAACACCTTGCTTTGTTTTAAGCAGATCAACTGATAAGCTGACAAATGTTTGAATGATGTTGTGAAATAGCACATGTGAGGTGCTAAATGTGTTTTGAGATTGGTTTTTGAATGTTTATGAGCCGCTTATCATGTTTATGTGAATTAAACCATGCTGGAGCTTAGCTTGCACTGGATATTGATGTTTTCACATGTTTGCAACGTGCTGGAGCTTAGCTCACACTTTAATTTGAATTGTGGTGATGTGTTATAAACCGTACTGGAGCTTTTGCTCGTACGTGGATTTCGAGTGAATTTCTTATGCATATAACCGTACTGGAGCTATGCTCGTACGTGGTTTTCTTCACGTTTTATGTGTGAATGTCATACTAGAGCATTGTTTGTACTAAGTGATTTGATGATGATGCATGAATTCACGCTAGAGCATAGCTCGCGCAGGTTTTTTTCGTACTATGGTATGTATGATGCTGTAGTGAGGGTAATACGAGTTGGTGTTCGGGGAACCCAACAGGCCTAACAGACCTCTTGAGTGGGGTGAGGGTGAAGGGCTAGGACCTGACACTAATCCATTTAGGGAACCCAACAGGCCTAACAGACCTCTTGAGTGAGGTGAGGGTGAGGGGCTAGGACCTGAATCAGGGAACCCAATAGGGGTGAGCAAGGCCATGAGGGGCTAGGACCTGGTATTAAGAGTACTCCCACGTGCACTCGAGACTAGAGGTTTCACTCTGTATGGGGTAGATAAGACCAACTGTAGGCACCCCCAACCATGATATGGGTCCGCAGAGTATGATGTACCATGTTTATCACATGGAGTACGATGTACCGCGTGGTGGTTACTTGATTTGAGAAAGTCTGACGGAGAACTAACCCACCTTCATTCCAGTATGATACCCCACACACTAGGATCCATGTGGTCTGGGATAATTTACGACATAGTTGGCCAACATAGTCTTGTGATATAGTGACCTGTCTTATTTGATTTATTTACTACCACATGTTTTAACATATAAGTGTGATTGCGAACTGTCCATGGTAGACCCGAGGGAATGGTCGAACCTTGTGGGATTTTAAATTGAGAAATGATAATGATGTTGTGATTGAGGAACCATTTTTATGGGATTTCGGTGTGTTTGAGAAAGAGCTTGTGATGTGATTTTAAAAAGGAGGTTTCTTAAATGAATTGTCCTTTTTATGAGATTAAATGAGAATGAGAATGAGAATGAGACGGTTTACATGTTGATGTTTCCATGTTTTATAGGCCAATTTTACATGATTTTGATACATGATATATGTATATTCACATGGGATAGTTTTAATTCCTCATGCTCCTATCATAAATGATTTATGTAAAACACTATCAACATGTAGATAGAGTAGTTATCTACCATGCTTGCATTATTGCCTTACTGAGCGTGTGGTTCCTAATCCCTCTCTATTTTTCCCCTCTACAGAGCGTACATAATAGCCCAGTGAGGACTGAGGCGTTGTATTTTGGATATCCGCTGCCATCCATCGCTAAGAGGTATACACATGAAGATTCTTTTTGTATCTAAATAATTGTAAAAGCACAATAGTCTTTTTGAGTTGTAATTATGGGGGATGTAGATGTCAGTAATCATATTTTGTATAAATGAATGATTGACGTTCAAATGTATGAGATCACTTTGATTAACTAGGAATGGATATTGCAAGTGGATTATTATTGACTCACAACCCAATAGTGTAGTGGTAAGTTTATTCACGACCGAGTAGGGAAAGGAATAAATGCAAAAAATTTATTGAGATTTTCGGTTAATAAGAGGATAAAATGGGTCGTGACATGTATATATATATATATATATACGTGTGACAGGAAACATCACTGGAAGGGAGAGCAGAAAAGGAGAAATCAAGAAAGGGATGGTTGCTGTAGGGAGGCATGTGGCAAGAAGCTTGCAGAGTTGCTGAGGTGCAGAAAGATACAGTAGGCCAGCGATACACCATGGGTAACAGAGGAAGCTGAAGTGTGCGTGTATATATGTACATCCAGTTTATGAATAGAGGAAGAGTGAAGCTGAGAGAAAACAAGGACTGGGAGAAAAAGAAATCGAGAGCAAATAATGTCTGAAATCGAAGCCAAGGGAGAGGGTGGATTGTTGGTAGCTAGAGGATACATAAGAAATTGAGAACAAAGGCAGATATGGGAGGTTGGCAGTGATCGCGTGGAGGTTGGAAAAGGTGGAGAGAACCGAGAAGGGTGTTGAAAGCTGAAGACTGGGAAACTGTATGACATTGATGATGATGCGTGACAGAAGGAGAGGTTGAGGGAGTAAAGGAAGCCAAGGAGCTCGACGGTGGCAGAAAAATAGAGGAGAAGCAAAGGACCGAGAGAAAGGTGTAGGGAAACGGGTGAGGAGGCAGAACGTGGCCTCCCGAAAAACGGAGTGAACGGGAGGTCACCAACGTCGGCACCGAGAGGGAAGGAGGAAAGGACGAGTGGCGATGCCTTGTGAAGATCGGGGGTGATGAACAGTGAATAAAGGACTGAAACTGAAAGGTAAGGAAGGGGAAGGAAGTAGATAAAAAAAGAAAAGAAAAGAGTTGGCGCCAAATTCAAAAAAAGAGGAAGAAAAAATTAGGGGACATTTGTAGATATATATAGGATTATATATATATATTTGGAATAGAAAAAAAAGATGCAAAGCATTTAGGAAAAACCCGAGAAAAAGACAGTCGAAAATATTGGTACGAATTTTCGAGGAAATAAATCGAGTGGACCGGACCTGCCGACTCGCTACGTTGAGACAATCGAGGACTATGGACAGATACCGAGGTAAGGAATTTATTCAAGTTTTAGAGATAATTATATGTATTTTATGATTTCGAGTAGCTAAATAGATACCGTAGAGATAGAAATTTCCTATAATACCCCTACGTATAGGCTGAATCGTATCGTAAAGTGTTGGGAAAATCATAAAACATAAATTGCATGTTTTCAGTGTTTTCATTGTTGAATACTGTTTCCAACGGTATATGGATAGGTCAGCTATTATTTTTACTGTCTATATAAAAAAACACGTTTTACGAAGTTAAGTGTGCTCGAGTGAAAGAAATTCCATGATGGGTGACCTCCTGAGAAATCTCCATTCACATATTGTTTAAGCACTATTTTTGTACAAAACATTGGTTTCTATATTATTTTTGAAAGAATTGAACCGCCAATCCAATTTTCAAATGAAATGGTGCTGGAGCGCATGCAGACTGTATCGCACGGATCGACTCGCACTGACGCGATGTGCTTGAGTGTGTGCTGACTGTGTGTCACACGGCCTGACTCACACTGACGCGACATGCTTGAGCGCATGCTGACTGTATCGCACGGACTAACTTGCACTGATGAGATGTGCTTGAGTGCGTGTTGACTATGTGTCATACGACCTGACTCACACTAACGAGACGTGTTTGAGCGCGTGCAGACTATGTCGCATGGTCCGACTTGCACGAGATTTTTATATGATTTATGAAAAAAAGATCGTACTGGATTTTGAGACTAAGGTGATGGTGGAGATTGATGCTAAGGGGTAAATCCTTGAGATTACTCGGTACCCTCAGTCATATTGTATTGTATTGGGATCCACGAATGTACGCTGTACCGTGTGGATGCACATGGAGTACGTTACACCATGTATTGAGTCTTCAGACTACTGAACCGAACTGAATTGTACTGTATTTATTGGCTGACGGACTGGACTGACCCATCCCTCCTGAGGCGTATGACACTCGCGCACACTTGGCCTCTGAGGCGTGGGGTCACTGACTATGACCATATGTCGACTGTACTATTATTAACTGAATCCTACTGTTATTGATTTAATCTCAGCCTAGTCTCAACGAACTAAATTGTTTTATTGATAGAAAGAAAAGTGAACTGATCTGTTTTACTGATTGAATGAATCGTTTTAAAGAAACGAATTCAAGTGTTTTACTGCATCGATTGAACAGTAAATGGTTTAATCATACCAACTATATTGATTGCATATGTTTTACATACGGTAAAGTATATTACTGAAAATGGAGTGTGATTAAAAGTATTTATCAAATAAAGTGCATTGATTGTAAATCATTTTCAGTATTAATGAATTGAATTATATGCAAGTGTTTTATTGTGTTTTATAACTAATCATGGCACACATTATAAGCATGTAGATAGTATGGTTGTCTATTGCTTACATAAGTTTCTTAGTGAGCGCGTTAAGCTCACTCCCTACTTTCCTCCACAGAGTCCTATCAGTAACTTGAACGCTTCTGATTGTAAGACATGTTGCACAACTATGGTTCCGCGGAGTATTTTTCTGCGTTGAAGATATACCCATTTGTAAGAAATTCTTTTGTATATAAAATTTTTATAAGTACAGTAATGCCAACGAGGTGTGTATGGGGAATGTGAACATATTTTATTTAAATTTGTTACTAAGAAAGAAAATTAATCAGACTGAGTATTGTTCTGACCTAATATCGACTTGTAGCCCAACAAAAAATGTTTGTAAATTCGAGTCGTTACAGGAGTTGGTATCAGAGTAAGGTTGGCTTGATACGAGTTGATATTAGAAGTAAGAAAAATTTGAAAGGTTCACATCCCCAGCATTATTGTACATTATTTAGATACAAACGAGTATACCTAACTGTGTTTTAATGAGACATTGTGTCATTGAATGATGAAAAAACTGATAGATATGACCGGTAGGTATTACAACTATACTAATGGACGAAAATGAACCGTTCCTCGAGGTCATAGAGATAGGCCTGAGAGGTGTAGTGAACCCTCGTCTGAGCATACACCTTATAGTTTCGCTGAAAATTTTTAGAGTCTGTTTCGTAAAATTTGAGCGGGACATGAAAATAATGATGACATTGTCGGGTCAAGTGATAGTGATCCCGTGATAATGATAACGATTGAGGTGTAACTGAGAGTAAGACAGAGACAATTTCAAAAAATATTACACCATTATTTACTTTAGTCAAGGATCCCATTGTAATGGAAAACTGGATAAATAAATTGGAAAACCTATATGGATTCCTAGGGTATGACTGTGAACTTAATAGATAGAGGCAAATTCGGAAGGTTGAGCCTCAATTTTTCTTTCCAATGAGATTAAGAATCCAGTGATTTCAGAAGATTGGATAAATGAGACAAAGAAACCCTATGAAATTTTTGTAGTAACTCTACTGAGAAAGTTGCTTTTGTAACTTTTGTGTTAAAGAATTGAAGAAGCTACGTGAATTTTTAGAGTGCGCTACTATAAAGAAAATAGCCTTTGTAGCATCGATATAAGAAATGGAAAGTCGAGTTCGGAGGAAAGTCTCTCGGTTTAATCCGAGAGCCGACATCAAAGAATTACACGAGATATGTTTTTGGAGGCCTTTAAACGACAACACATTCTGGATGAAGCATATTAGAAATTATAGCTGAAATGATTGAATCAGAGATAAGGTAACAAGTCTGAAAATGAAGATGAAACAAAAATTATGGTTTTGGAAGAAGTATAATCCGGATTAGTAGAGATGTGAAACGGAGGAAGTCCAGGAAACTCGTAGGAGGTATTGGGATTCTCAATCAAGCTAAGTTAGCTCCATTTGATGTTATTTTGAGGAATCAGTGTGCAAGGCGCAACTGTAATGATATGAAATGTATATATTTCGAGGTTACTAAGAAAATGAAAAGGTAAAGAGAGTGACAAAAGAGAGATGTACTAAGGGAAGCAGTGAAAGTGATAAAGTAAGGTCACTGTAACTGAAAAGATAAATTACAAAACTAAAAGCATAAATGAAGGTCACACTGTTTATATGATTGATAAAGATAGGGTGTGTTCGGAGCAAAAAGACTGTAAGACCCATAAATTTCTATGTAATGTTTATGATTCCGGAATATACAGACAAGTTACAATATATATGAATCATAAGAAATGAATGTTTTTAAATTCTAAGTGTGAATGAATTGTAAAATGAGTATAGAAGCAATTGAATGGGAGTCTGTAAGACCCGATATTTATCGTAAGAGCAAAAGGGAATGAATAGAAATTTATGAGTGCATTTAAAAGTGAAAAAGGATTGAAATGGTATTCCCGAACCCGTGCAAGGGTAAAACGGTCAAAAAGACCAAAATTCGGTATTAATCGGGATAAGCAAATTTAATTAAAAATATGGGATTGAGAAATCTTGATCAATAACGAAGAAATAATTAAATTTCGGATTAAATTGATCAAGATATGAATTTATTGGAATAAAATGAAATTTTAGTATCGAAAAATAATCTCGAAAATAATCAAAAAATATACCGAAAAGGCAAAATCGGACTGATAAATTCATTTACGGACTAAATAAATTTAATATGATTTTTTGAGATTTTTATTATTATTTTAAGGAATAAAATAATAATTTTTCAGATATTTTGGATTTTTAATAATAAAATAATAATAAAATTTAAATTATAAATAATAAAATAAAGTAAAAAAAAATATCGCGAAATATGCGATTTTGCAAAAACAGAGGAAAACGAAAACGAAGAGCCGAGCCCTTGCCGACGACCGACAGCCGACGGAGGCCGAGGAAGGAAAACCCGACGAGGGTCGGGCCACCACCGGCCTAAAGGAGCGACGAACGGCGACGACCGGCGAGAGGAACGGCGAGAAAAACGAAACCATGAGGGAGAAAAAGGAAACAGCGGTGAACGGCGCCGATCTAGCCCCACCCGACAACCGCCGAACGTCCCCGAGGCCAAGACGAGCAGATTGGTGGTAGCCACAGCTGCCGAAACCGACGGACGACGTCGAAAACGGCGAGGAAAGAGAAAGTCACCGACGGAGAAGGGAGAGAAGGCCAGACCGGCCACTTTCTGGCGACCTCGGGTGAAACCGAGGGCAGATCCGAGATGCGGACGACCCAGCAGAGCCAGTAGCGACGGAAACCGGTGGAGAACCGGTCGGTAAGGCACTGAACTGGTCGAACCTGACTGAACCGATGGTCTGAACCGAGTTGAACCGAACCGAACCGAATCGGTTCAGCCAAAAAGGAAAGAAAAAAAAGAAGAAAAAGGGAAAAAAGAAAAAGAGGAAAAATTGGGGAAAATTCCAGTGATGCAATCGAGCTTCGGGTAAGTCGGTAAGCAGTCGAATTGACCGATTTAATTTTTGGAATATTTAAATTGATAAATAATCGACTGAAAGTTTACCTGAAAATATATTTTGAATTGTGTAGCTCGACAATTGGCATCCACCGAGAGCTCGAGACAACCTCGATTTACGTACTATCATGGAGTCACGGGTAAGTAACCCTTATTTACGATAATTTTTCATCGTTATGCATGTTAGATAAATTACGAATTTAATTTTCGCATTAAATGAATTAAATTCTGAAAATTGGGATAAATTATCGTAAATAATTCCTAAGCTGTCTAAGAGTTTAGAACGAGGCTAAATAAATACTGCTGGGCCCAATGAGCCCAATAGGCCTCGATAATGTGAATAATGAGTGGAAAACGGGCTTAAGGCCGATTAAGGCCCATTATGGTATAATCGGGCCCAATATGGGTAAACGGGCCCAATGATTTAAATTAAGCCCAAAAAATTATGAAATACAATTAATTGTATTTGACCTGATGATTATGTATCCGCAGTTCCGGAGATTGGATTCGGAGTAAATCGGACTGCGTGACGAGTCATCAGTGGAAAGGTCAGACTGTACAGAAAAATGAGGTAATGGAATTGTGTGAGTAGCTAGAGGTAGCTACGCGTATTTTAATAGTTTTTGTATACACTGATTATGTATGTATACACGATTATTGTATAATGATCCTAAAAGTGGTTTAAATGATTTTAAGGATCGAAATAGGTGAAAAGTCTATTTTACCCCTATTGAGGGAAGTTCATCTAAGGATGGTGAAAGCATGACATGCATGAAATGCATGATTTAAGGAAATTTATGGTTTAAGGATTTTATTGATTTTAATCAAAGCAAATCGATAGATTGGCCAGTAATTGCATGAATTTCACATGATAACACTACGTAAGTGTTATTTATATTTAAATGGAATTTCTTAGGAAAATAGGCCAACTATCAAGTTTATATGGAAACAGATAGTGTCGACACGTAGTTCACACTATATCTGCGTTTGTGAATGTCCATAAATGTGCTCGAGCGGTTGGTCGCACTGATTTGTGTGACATCATATGCATGAAATGTGCTAAAGCGTTTGCTCGCACTGATTTTATTATTGAGAAATGCATGAGAAGTGCTGGAGCCTAGCTCGCACTCTGTTTTGACATGTTTTGACGGTTTTGAACTGTTTTGACTTGATATGCATAAAAAGGTGCTGGAGCGATTGCTCGCACTAGTTTTTATGATTTGACATGCATGAGCGAAGCTGGAGCTTAGCTCGCATCCAGTTTTGATATGATAATTGCATAAGAGCCGTGCTGGAGTGTAACTCGCACGAGATTTGATTTAATTATGCATAAAGCCGTGCTGGAGTGTAACTCGCACGAGATTTAATTTACTTGAGCATTCATTTGTGCTGGAGCGTTGCTCGCACAAAGTTTTATATGGTTTTCATAATTCATTTGAATGTCGTACTGGAGTTTTTCTCGTACGAGATTTTCACTGAGTTTTTATACATATCCGTACTAGAGCTTTACTCGTACGTGGATTTTACTTGAAATTATAATCAGTTTAAGTCGTACTGGAGCACTGCTCGTACGTAAATTTTATTGATTTTTATGAAACCGTGCTAGAGCTTCGCTCGCACGAGGTTTTCTGATATCATGAATATGCATGGAGCCGTGCTAGAGCTTCGCTCGCACAGAGATTTATATTACATGCATATAGCCGTGTTGAAGCCTCCTGTAGACTGTGTGTCACAGTGAGATGATATGCTCACACGTGCATTCTGAGACAGAGATGATATGGGTGGATAAGACCTATTACAGGCACCCCTGATTGAGCTTGGGTTCATGGAGTACGTTGTACCGTGTATGTCACGCGGAGTACGCTGTACCGTGGGGATTGTTGGAGTGGAGTGGCATTAGCCACGAGGCAGCAAGCCTTGCCCTCACAATCCTGGTGTTATGCTGTTCTGGCGGGTAGGACGACCCACCTCCCGTTTCAATTGTGATACCCCGCACACTAGGTACCGTGTTGTCAAGGATCACTAGGATATGGCTATAGTCCTCGATGTTACTGATATAATCAGTTGTTTGTCTCACATGATATAACTTGTGGTTTGTTAGACCAGGGTAGACCCGAAGGAGGGGTTAGGCCCCCGATTTGACGATTTCATGATTTCATGATTTATGATTTGTGACCTTGAAAGAAGGGTGGTTTTATAACCGAAGTTTTATAATGAATTTTAAATGAATTGTTTTATGAGATGATTGACCCGGAAGGGTTAGTTTTACTGTAGTTTTAATGAATTGATTTAAATGCAGTAGCATGATGATGTTTTCCATGCTTTCATTTGAAATCCATGATTTGTCTTACATGACATGAAAGACTGCATGATCTTGATTAAATTCATGCTTATTATGATTTAATGATGTCACATAAAATGCTATGATGCATAAGTAGTATGATTTATATATGCACGAACAGTTTTATAAACTAAGTCATTGATGTTTGCATGACTTTGTGCTTGATGATTTTAATGAAAAGAAATGGATTTAAGGGCATGGCATTATGAGCATGTAGATAGTGGAGCTATCTACTTACTTGCATAATTGCCTTACTGAGCGTGTGGTTTCCTCACCCCCTTATTTTCCCATCTTTTCAGAGCACTCGTAATAGTTATTGAGCGACTGAGGACTTGCATGCTTGGTATCCGCTGCTTCTCATCGAGAGACAGGTATACACATTTGTATGGTTTTGTATCTAAATATGTAATGCGCAGTATTGTAAACAGATATGATGTCGGGGATGTAGAGTTATAAATACCAATGTGTATGTATTTATTTAAAGTCAAAAGATAGTAAACTCTGATATATGAATGTGATTATTGAAATGAAATGGTAAATAGTGTAAGGTGACTAACACTGAATCATAGCCCAACTGTGTTGTAGGATGGTCACGATGAGAGAAAGGTAAGAATTAAATAATAAGCGAAAAATTGAAAAATTTACTCTGATTTTTAGGTAATTTGGGTCGTGACAGTTTTTGGTATCAGAGCTTGAGTTGGCCTGATATGAGTCGGTGTTAGTGGTTAAGGAAATTTACATCCCCAACGTACTGTGCATTATTTAGATACAATTGTGTATATCGAGATGGAAGTGCAGCTAAGAATTTGGTTTTGAATGCAAGAATAGACTCATTAACTGATAGCCGCTATGGTTGAGAGGCGAGTACATGAGCTCGAGGTCGTAGAGGCAGGCCTGAGAGTTGTACTGAGTCGCCGCATGAGATTCGAAATGAGATTGAAGTGGAGGCTGATGTTGAGTATGCCCCACAAAGTCCAACAAAGAGATCAGATAGAGTCCGATAGATAGATCGAACCGTATTGAGACACGCTTCGCGAGGGTGGAGCGGAGTGTGGAGAATATTTTGAGAGCTAATTGCTCAAAGTATGCATGAGATTGTGGGCGAGTCGAAGCATTGGTGGAAGTCCGCTCGACCCATCTTAAGAGTTAGACATCCAGAATGGACATGGAAAATAATTCAAGATTTATTCCGGTGACAGAATATCCCGGATATTGTTTAAAGGTAATTACAGATAAAATTTGTTACTCTGACCCAGAGGAACTGGTTGATTGATGAATATGAAACTCAGTTTATATTCCTGGGCAGATGTGACTCTGACACTATGAACAGTGAGAGTCGAGATGTCTGAAAGTTCATGGAAGGACTCAGATTGTCAATTAGAGTCCAATTAGGCCGTTAGATATCACTACCTAAGCTGAGGCAGTGCGTAGACTACAGTTGTGTGAACAAGATTATAAGTTGCGCACCTCTGAGATTGGGAAAGGTAGTAAGGGCCGAAATAGAGACACAAAAGAGAATAGAGAATGACAGAGATGTCAGAACGGGAAAAAGGTAATTGATAAATCACGGGATAAGATGAACTGGTAAGGCCCCAATGTATCCAATTTCAGCACTTACGAGGGGTATAATGATTTGAGGACCCCGACCTGCTATGAAGCAGTGTAGCAGTGTAAGCAGTGTAAGATGTATGGTAGATACCACGGAAATAAGATGTTGGACGAGGGCGAGTGTATGCCTTGGACCAGGACACTATTGATGTTTCATCTGATATGGTGGAAGATACCACACTGGTTGTGAATAATGAAGTAATTATTTTAATTGATCCTGGTGCCACGCATTTATTCATACCGCCTTCAGTTGCTTATAAGCGAGTGAAAGTTGTGAAGCCTGTACCCTTAAGCAAGATGATGATGGTTAGATGATTATCACTAACTGAATATGGGTATAGAGATTGTAAGTTGAAAATAGGGGTGAAAACATCACTGAAAAGTGTATTGAAAGTTTTGATAAGAAATGAAAGAGTTTGTTATAAGTGATATATGAAAGGAGATAAGCTTTCAGATGTGATAGATCCTGAATACGAAAGATATTGGAATAAAAGGCGTATGCAAGGTAAGGATATCTTTGATATGTAGCGAATATGAATTGTGACCACAGGGACTGATATATAAAGTAATTATGGTCAAGTTTGAAGGTTAATAAAGATATTTCAAAATATCTCCCTGCCTGGAGATTTGACCGCGTCTAGAAGCGCACACATAACCTATAAATTGAAATCGACAGTCGTAATATATGCATTTAAAATTTGGGTACCTTTGCTGGTACGATAAAGAAATATAGAATTCGATTAATCATGAAGGTTTAAAAATTAAAATTTTATAAAAGCCGTTAATATAAGAAAAAGGAAATGATGTGGGTTAGTATCTTGACCGAAAAACGATTTCGAAATGACGTTTTACGTTTATGCGTACATAGGTCAAGGATAAGGATGATTGAATTATTGAGTGGAAACTCAACTACGATGAGGTATTTAAAGCTTACCTGGACCGATTGGTTGTCATCTTTAGCGATGATATTTTGATGTATTCGAAGTCCAGGGAAAAGCATGAGTAGCAAATGAAAACTGTCTTACAGACAAGGTGTTGTGAGTTTCTCGAAATTGGCTGCTCAGTTGACACACCTCATTCGGGAAAAAGATCGCAGACGAGTGAGATGATAAGTATGAAAATGGCTTCGGTGAGTTTTGGTATATTGATATAATAAACTAACCACCATAAGTATTCTTACCATAACCAACAGCTCAAGAGGTTTCAGTGTGTATGGATACCTAAATAAGGATTGGGCTGTGTATTGATGTAAAATGGGAAGATAGTCGTTTATGGATCCAGATAGTTCAAGGACCATAAGAGAAACTATCTGACCCATGATTTAGAGTTGGCAGCCGTAGCGTTTACATTAAAAGTATGGCGCAACCACTTATACGGTGAGACATTTCGGATATGCAATGATCGTAAAAGCCCCGAGTATCTGTTTTTACAGAAAGAGTAGAATATGAGGTAACCAAGAGGGTTAGAGCTTCTAAGGATTATGATTGTGAACATTGTACCACCCAGGAAAGGCTAATATGATGGTTGATGCCTTAAATGGAAAGAGCCTTGGGATGGTATCACATATGATGGTCAGGGAGCGTGAGCTGCTAGAGCAGTTGTGAGCCTCAGTAATGATGTGATCTCTTCTGATGATGACAGTGATTTTGTGACAGCTAGCCTGAGGTTAGAACCGGATTTGAGTTGACCAGATTTGCCAGGCTTAGCATGATGATCGGCATGATGTCGATAGTGTGAGTCAGATTCAGAAGAGTATAGTGAATGAGTTCACAATGAATAATGATGACTTACAGAGGTTCAGAGACAGTATAAGTGCTCCCCAAGACCACAGTGATGAGATAATATTATTGTCAGAAGCTCACTCTTCGGGATATACAGTGCATCCGAGAAATAATAAATATATCAGAATCCTTGAAAAGGGTATTGGTGGTCAGATATGAAAAGAGACATTGTAGAGTAATGGAAAAGTATCTCATATGTCAGCAGATTAAGGTAGAGTACTAGAAGTCTGCAGAATTATTGCAGCCTCTACCTATAGTGACACGAAAATGGGAACAAGTTACTATGAATTTTGTGATGAGTTACAGAGGACCTCGATGAATCATGAGGCTATCTGGGTGATAGTCGATAGATTAATTAAGTCTACCCACCTTCTGGTTATGAAAATCCCTAGATACTCTGAGTGTGTAGGCAGATTTATGTGTATGAAAAATTGTGAAACATTGTGTAGCGTTCCAGTGAGCATGTTATCAGATAGGGATTCCCGCTTCACTTCCCACTTCTGGGAATGTTTTTCAGAAAGCTATGGGAACCCGACTGAGTGTTAGCACAGCTTCCATCCTCAGACAGATGGTCAGTTAGAGAGGACTGTACAGGTTTTGGAGTATGTGATGAGATCGTGTGCCATTGATTTGATAAGCTCCTAGGATGATCAGTTGTTACTAATCGAATTTGCCAATAATGACAGTTGTCACTTGAGTATCGGGATGACTTTATATGAGGCATTGTATGGCCATAGGGAGTTGTTCCTTGACTTGGATAAGAAGAAGTGGGTGACAGATAGAAAATTGTTCCCGAATTGGTAAGACAAACCTCTGAGAATGTTCAGTTGCTTTGTGAGAGAGTAAGAACACCTCAGAGCAGACAGAAAAGCTATGCTGACAAGAGACAGAAACCATTGGAATTCACCGAGGGTGAATCATTATTGTTGGCAGTTACTTGTCTTAAGGACGTAATAAGATTCGGATAGAGATATTGGACGAAGTGGAAGGTAAGACCTGTAAGTTGACATTACCACTTGAATTAGCAGGCATCCACAATGTGTCCCATATTTTGATGCTTCGAAAATAATATCCAGACCCAGCATATGCGATCGGATATGAGCTCCAACAGTTTAGCTCAATGAAAGTATAACGTATGATTGGAAAAATCAATTCGGGTATTAGAAGGAAAGAGAAAGTGTTGTTTAAGATGATCTCCCTAGTTAAGTCTGATGGTAGTATTATACTCCGGAGAAAGTCACTTGAGGATGACAATATATGATACGATAGATGTACCCGGAGTTATTTATGGACTCATATGACTTGGTTCTAATTTGAAGGACCAAATTTCTTAACTGGGGAAGATTGTAAGACCCGATATTTATCGTAAGAGCAAAAGTGAATGAATAGAAATTTATGAGTGCATTTAAAAGTGCAAAAGGATTGAAATGATATTCCCGAACCCGTGCAAGGGTAAAACGGTTAAAAGACCAAAATTTGGTATTAATCGGGACAAGAAAATTTAATTAAAAATATGGGATTGAGAAATCTTGATCAATAACGAAGAAATAATTAAATTTCGGATTAAATTGATCAAGATATGAATTTATTGGAATAAACTGAAATTTTAGTATCGAAAAATAATCTCGAAAATAATCGAAAAATATACCGAAAAGGTAAAATCGGACTGATAAATTCATTTACGGACTAAATGAATTTAATATGAATTTTTGGGATTTTTATTATTATTTTAAGGAATAAAATAATAATTTTCAGATATTTTGGATTTTTAATAATAAAATAATAATAAAATTTAAATTATAAATAATAAAATAAAGTAAAAAAAAAATCGCGAAAAATGCGATTTTGCAAAAATAGAGGAAAACGAAAACGAAGAGCCGAGCCCTTGCCTGCGACTGACGGCCGACGGAGGCCGAAGAAGGAAAACTCGACGAGGGTCGGGCCACCACCGGCCTAAAGGAGCCACGAACGGCGGCGACCGACGAGAAAAACGAAACCATGACAGAGAAAAAGGAAACAGCGGCGAACGGCGCCGATCTAGCCCCACCCGACCACCGCCGAACGTCCCCGAGGCCAAGACGAGTAGATTGGTGGTGGCCACAGCTGTCGAAACCGATGGACGACGCCGAAAACGGCGAGGAAAGAGGAAGTCATCGACGGAGAAGGGAAAGAAGAACAGACCGCCACTTTCCGATGACCTCGGGCGAAATCGAGGGCAGATCTGAGATGCGAACGACCCAGCGGAGCCACTGGCGGCGGAAAACGGCGCAGAACTGACCTGCAAGGCACTGAACCGGTTGAATCGGACTGAACCGGGTTGAACCGAACCGGTTCAGCCAAAAAGGAAAGAAAAAATGAAGAAAAAGGGAAAAAAGAAAAAGAGGAAAAATTGGGAAAAATTTCATGGATGCAATCGAGTTTCGGGTAAGTCGGTAAGCGGTCGAATTGACCGATTTAATTTTTGGAATATTTAAATTGACAAATAATCAACTGAAAGTTTACCCGAAAATATATTTAATTGTGTAGCTCGACAATTGGCATCCACTGAGAGCTCGAGACAGCCTCGATTTGCATACTATCATGGAATCACGGTTAAGTAACCCTTATTTACGACAATTTAACATCGTTATGCGTGTTAGATAAATTACGAATTTAATTTTCGCATTAAATGAATTAAATTTTGAAAATTAGGATAAATTGTCGTAAATAATTCCTAAACTGTCTGAGAGTTTAGAACGAGGCTAAATAAATACTGCTGAGCCCAATGAGCCCAATAGGCCTCGATAATGTGAATAATGAGTGGAAAACGGGCTTAAGGCCAATTAAGGCCTATTATGGTATAATCGGGCCTAATATGGGTAAACGAGCCCAATGATTTAAATTAAGCCCAGAAAATTATGAAATACAATTAATTGTATTTGACCTGATGAATATGTATCCGCAGTTCCGGAGATTTGATTCGGAGCAAATCGGACTGCGTGACGAGTCTTCAGTGGAAAGGTCAGACTGTACAGAAAAATGAGGTAAGGGAATTATGTGAGTAACTAGAGGTTGCTATGCGTATTTTAATAGTTTTTGTATACACTGATTATGTATGTATACACGATTATTGTATAATGATCCTAAAAGTGGTTTAAATGATTTTAAGGATCGAAATAGGTGAAAAGTCTATTTTACCCCTATTGAGGGAAGTTCACCTAAGGATGGTGAAAGCATGACATGCGTGAAATGCATGATTTAGGTTTAAGGATTTTATTGATTTTAATCAAAGCAAATCGATAGATTGGCCAGTAATTGCATGAATTTCACATGATAACACTACGTAAGTGTTATTTATATTTAAATGGAATTTCTTTGGAAAATATGCCAACTATCAAGTTTATATGGAAACAGATAGTGCCGACATGTAGTTCACACTATATCTGCGTTTGTGAATGTGCATAAATGTGCTTGAGCGGTTGCTTGCACTGATTTGTGTGACATCATATGCATGAAATGTGCTAGAGCATTTGCTCGCACTGATTTTATTATTGAGAAATGCATGAGAAGTGCTGGAGCCTAGCTCGCACTCTGTTTTGACATGTTTTGACATGTTTTGACGGTTTTAAACTGTTTTGACTTGATATGCATAAAAAGGTGCTGGAGCGATTGCTCGCACTAGTTTTTATGATTTGACATGCATGAGCGATGCTGGAGCTTAGCTCGCATCCAGTTTTGATATGATAATTGCATAAAAGCCGTGCTGGAGTGTAACTCGCACGAGATTTGATTTAATTATGCATAAAGCCGTGCTGGAGTGTAACTCGCACGAGATTTAATTTACTTGAGCATTCATTTGTGCTGGAGCGTAGCTCGCACAAAGTTTTATATGGTTTTCATAATTCATTTGAATGTCGTACTGGAGTTTTTCTCGTACGAGGTTTTCACTGAGTTTTTATACATATCCGTACTAAAGCATTGCTCGTACGTGAATTTTACTTGAAATTATAATCAGTTTAAGTCGTACTGGAGCGCTGCTCGTACGCAGATTTTACTGATTTTTATGAAACCGTGCTAGAGCTTCGCTCGCACGAGATTTTCTGATATCATGAATATGCATGGAGCCGTGCTAGAGCTTCGCTCGCACAGAGATTTATATTACCTGCATATAGTCGTGTTGGAGCCTCCTGTAGACTGTGTGTCACAATGAGATGATAGCTCACACGTACATTTTGAGACAGAGATGATATGGGTGGATAAGACCTATTACAGGCACCCCTGATTGAGCTTGGGTTCACAGAGTACGTTGTACCATGTATGTCACGCAGAGTACGCTGTACCGTGGGGATCGTTGGAGTGGAGTGGCATTAGCCACGAGGCAGCAAGCCTTGCCCTCGCAATCCTGTGTTATGCTGTTCTGGCGGGTAGGACGACCCACCTCCCGTTTCAGTTGTGATACCCTGCACACTTGGTACCGTGTTGCCAGGGGTCACTAGGATATGGCCATAGTCCTCGATGTTACTGATATAATCAGCTGTTTGTCTCACATGATATAACTTGTGGTCTGTTAGACCAGGGTAGACCCGAAGGAGGGGTCAGGCCACCGATTTGACGATTTTATGATTTCATGATTTATGATTTGTGACCCTGAAAGAAGGGTGGTTTTATAACTGAAGTTTTATAATGAATTTTAAATGAATTGTTTTATGAGATGATTGACCCGGAAGGGTTAGTTTTACTGCAGTTTTAATGAATTAATTTAAATGCAGTAGCATGATGATGTTTTCCATGCTTTCATTTGAAATCCATGATTTGTCTTACATGACATGAAAGACTGCATGATCTTGATTAAATTCATGCTTATTATGATTTAATGATGTCACATAAAATGCTATGATGCATAAGTAGTATGATTTATATATGCACGAACAGTTTTATAAACTAAGTCATTGATGTTTGCATGACTTTATGCTTGATGATTTTAATGATCATTGATGTTTGCATGACTTTGTGCTTGATGATTTTAATGAAAAGAAATGGATTTAAGGGCATGGCATTATGAGCATGTAGATAGTGGAGCTATCTACTTACTTGCATAATTGCCTTACTGAGCGTGTGGTTTGCTCACCCTCTTATTTTCCCATCTTTTTAGAGCACTCGTAATAGTTATTGAGCTGTTGAGGACTTCTTGCTTGGTATCCGCTGCTTCCCATCGAGAGACAGGTATACACATTTGTATGGTTTTGTATCTAAATATGTAATGCATAGTACTGTAAACAGATATGATGTCGGGGATGTAGAGTTATAAATACCAATGTGTATGTATTTATTTAAAGTCAAAAGATAGTAAACTCTGATATATGAATGTGATTATTGAAATGAAATGGTAAATAGTGTAAGGTGACTAACACCGAATCATAGCCCAACTGTGTTGTAGGATGGTCACGATGAGAGATAGGTAAGAATTAAATAATAAATGAAAAAGTGAAAAATTTACTCTGATTTTTTGGTAATTTGGGTCGTGACAGAGTCTAACTTTGAAAATATGGGAAAGATTTCAGTTGACATGCTGCAGTGACAGGGCAGATCGATCTCATTGTAAGGGGAGATTGATCTCATGGCCTGGAAACACAATGCCAAGCATTCTATAAGAGGGAGATCGATCCCTCACTCAAGTAGATCGATCTCAAGTTGCTTCTATTTGGACTAGATCGATCTCCTCCCATAAGGTAGATTGATCTCTAGTTGCCTTTGGATAGGCCAGATCAATCTCTTTTTATGGCCAGATCGATCTCTGAAGCCTTCTGCCTGGCCAAGATCGATCTCATCCCATGAACAAAGATTGATCCTATCCCTTTGAGCAGATCGATCTCATGCAAATGAGCAGATCGATCTCCTGCTTGCAAGTCGAATTTTGAAGGAGTTTAAACAAGGGCAGATCGACCTCCCATCATTGGAGATCGATCTCATAATGCTTTTCCTATAAAAACTCAGCGACTGAACCTGCATTTCATGAGAGCAACCCATTTCCTCCATTTTTAACAAGTGACCTAGCTTTCTCACTCTAAAATCACCACTTTCTAATCAATTTTGAGAGAAGTTCCTTTGAGCAAAGTTATTCCTAGTGAGGAAAAGAACAACATAGTCAAAGATTGAAAGCTCAAACCTTGGATTGAAGGAGAAAAGAGATTTTCTCCCAATTTGGCAAAATGAGGAAAAAGTCAAGCTAGGTAAGATTTCAATACACCATTTTCTAGTATGTTAATCTAGACATTTTGATGAGTGATTTGGTGTATATAATGTTAGCTGAAATGTTCATTTACATGCTTAAAGAAACATGACCTAGAAAGAGTATAGTGAGAGAAAGTTGAAATGGCTTGGGGTTAATGATGATTTAAGCATGTAGAGATGTTAGTAAGCATGTATAGATGGTTTTAAGATAGTTTTGAGAAATCCATATGTTGGAATAGATGATGATTGAAAGTGGGCATAAGAGGTGTTTGAAAAAATGCCATGGAGAATAAAAATGATGAACTTAAGGCATTGTGAGGTTAATACCGATTTAATATGAATCAGTAGACTTGAGGAGTCTAATAGATTCTCGAGAAACGAATAGAACGATTGAAAGGGACTAAAGAGAGAGTAAAGTCCAATAAGACATAACGAGGCCAAATTGGTATAAAATGGCCGAATGCATTGAATTGAACTTCATGCAAGTGGAAATGAAGCATATTGAAATATACTGATGTGAATTGTAAATCATTGTAGCTCTTGGAGACATAATTGGAGTCGATAAGACCGGATCACGAGCATTGGAAACCAAGAAAAGCGATTTGAGCGCGATTCAAGGTAAGAGATTTATGCGAGCTATTAGAGATAGCTATACGTATGTTTCTTACCTGTTGTGTGCAAATGAATGCTATGATGTATATAGATATTGATATATCTACGTGAAAGCTAAGTGATAAGAAGTTTATTTGCATGACTTCAATGTCTTGTTGTGAAAAGATGTTTTGCAAATGTTTTGAGAAAGAGTAATGATAGATTGGCTCTCGTTTTAGTAATTCGTATAAAAAGCTTTTAACGAGTGATTGAAGAGAGATTTCCCTCTCACTCATACTTAGTGAATGAAGCCTTCTTTTCCTTTTCTGTGTCAACTTGTGCTAGAGCTGAAGTTGCAATGGTAGATCTACCTGATAATTCTATTTTTAATAGAATTATTTGTGCTTAATTCATTAATTAATTACTTAAATCCCCATATTATTTTATTAATTATCCTCTGTATTTAATTAAAATTCTTTAATGTGCAGGTAAATTAAATCCGGATGAAACTCAGTCGTTTCAGTCAATAATGGGTTGAAAATGGGTTAAAGGAGATTGGATCACTTCCAATTTGCAGACCGAGTCACCAGTTATCTGGACACGCGTGATCTAGGTGTCCGTATTTTATTTGCCTCGAAACGATAAGATCTACGAATACCGTGCCAACCTTTTGGAAGACATATGCCGGGCCACATCGCACAGTCAATTGGACAAACAGACAAGTGGCGTGAAAATATCTACTCTGCAGCGAATGGAATGAAGACAAGTGGCCAAACAATGCCAATTCATCTAGGATTGAAAATTACCATTCTACCCCTAAGTTTGTGTATAAATAGAACATGATGAGCAATTGAAAAGGGGGTAGTTTTTAGGGTAGGAATAGTGTAGAGTAATTTAGGAGTAGTTTTTTTAGAATTAGTTTTTAGAGTAATTTAGGAGTAGTGTAAGTTGAGTAGTTTTTAGGGTAAAATTTTATTACAAAGTTTTTATTTTTCCTTGTTCTTTTTAGCCTTTCTCGTTAGTGTTTAGTAGCATCCATTGTTATAGAAATTTACAAGATCCATTTTACTTTCTTTAAATGAAAAATGTTTCCTTTAAGCTGCGATTAATTTCTTTTACTACAATTTGCTTTCATTCCTCTGTTTTTGTTTATCTGGGTTGGAAGGGCTGGTGACAGCAACAAACTTCCTCAATTCGTTGCTCCTGTTTCATTTTCAGTCACAACATATTGTTATTTATTTCGTTTATCTTTCATTTTTCGGTTTGAGCTTTTTATCAGTTTCTATTTTTTTCTTTTGTTTATAGTCAGGTTGTGTTGCACTTGTTACTGTTTCATTACCTTTTTACGATTTTCTATTTGAATTTAGTAAAGTTTATGATGCAAGTTTTACTGTTCTGAGTAGAGGCACTCTTGGTTTGTGGTGCGGGTCTGTCGCTAACATCAGTTCCTCGTCGTCGGCATAGTGAAGTTTCATTGGCTGAGCCGAGTAGACCGCGTGACACAACCAAGCATCTTCACAGACTTCTACATTTTTCTTGACTGCTTTTGATTGTTCTCGAGAGCTTGTGACAGTCGCTCTGTTTTCATCATTTCATCTTGCTTTTAGTTATTATTTTTCTTAGCTTAGGTAGTAGATTAGTTAGTTATTTTTCATGCATAGTTACAGTTAAAAAGGGGAGAATCTTCACGTTAATATGGAATAGAAAAAAAATTTTGTGATAAGCTTTCTTTAGTTTATTCTTGCATATTTTTTCTTAGATACTGTTTGGTTATTTATCCTTCTTGGTTGCTATTATGAATGTTCTCATCAGCCTAGGCAGTAGTGCAGGACAGGGGTTGTATTTTTACTCTGTTCTGCTCTGTTTGTAATTTGTGTTACTGTTAAGTTTCGTTTCTCTTTTTTTTGTTGCATTCTTCCATTTGTTGCTGAAGCTTTGGTTTTCTGCTAGTTGTTTTACCAGTTAGGTAGCATTTGCTGGGGACGATTTGGATTGAGCAGTGCGTACTGCTAAAGAGGACGACACAGGACTGGAATTCGTGTTGCTGAGTAAGGCCGCTGTGCAGGAAAAGAAGCAAGAGCTACTGCTGGGTTGGTTTCCGATCGGCTATTGCAGAAACGATCTCTGTTGTATGCATTGCGGGAGTGTCACCGACTACTCTGGTGGGTACTGACTTGAGGCAGGAGTTGTGTGCGTGTCTTGCAGCATGCTCAGTACAAAACTGCTGCTGGAGATATGACTTGGTGTAGTTGTCTGGAATGCATCAGCAGGAGCAGGACAGTAACCAGGAGCAGGAGCGGGAGCCGGACATTGCAAGGAGCAGAGGGTGTGCTGGTTAGGCCGAGGACGGTACCAGGAGGCAGTACTTGCGAACAGTACCTGGACAATGTTACAAGAGCAACGCCTGGAGATGGCACGAACCAGACCTGGAAATGAAAATGGAGCATGAACAGTACAGTCGGGATCACGAGCTAGATAGACATGTTGTTAAGGCCACGTTTGGTTGCTCATTCCCCTTGCAAATTTAATATTTCATTTTTTTGTATTAATTAGTTTAATTGTTTTGATCCTTTATTAGTTGTTAGTTTAGGTAATTTGATCAATTAAAATGGTAAGTTAGTTTTAATGTCTTTGCTTGCTAATTTAATTTTTAGCTTTAATTTATGTTAATGGTTAATTTTATATAATAGGATTTAGGATTTAATTTTAGTGTAGAATTTATGAGTTGCATTTAGAGTTAATCTAGATTAAATTTGTCTCATGCATTTTTTATTTAGTATTCATCTTAAAATTGAAAAAAAATAAAAAAAAATAGTTCTCATACATTATTTAGATTTTGTTTTATTGTTAGTAATTCGTTAGAGTTAGATTTAATTTAGGATTATTTTATAGGTAGTCAATTTCTTAGTTAGATTTAAGAATTTTTTTAGGTTAATAGAGATTTTATTTCATTAAATTTTAAGTTAGTTTAATTTACATTTTTTATTAATTAGTTTAATTACATGTATATTTTATTCTTGGATGGTTTAATTTTAGTTTAATTAATTTGCTTCTTTATTTTCATATTTTGCATTTTAGTTTATTTTCGTTAATTAATTTTTAACTATTTTAATTATCTTTTGTAGGTTATTTGCTTTTAATTGCTTGGAGCTCTGTAAGTACTTTTTAGCTTGGTTTTATTTTTTTTAGTTTATAATTTTTATTATTTTCAGTATTGTTAGCCTTATAGATCGCCTACTTAAAATTCATAATTTGCTAGAATATACTTAGGATAAATTAATCGGTACTTAATTAGGCAATTTAGCTTCTCTGTGGGATGATAATCTGTGACTCAAATCTCATTATTACTTGTACGACTCATGCACTTGCGGATACACGTCTAGGTCACTTAGAGTGGGCGTAGTCGAACAATCAAGTTTTTGGCATCGTTGCCGGGGAAGATAATTAGCCATTAATTAATATCGATAAAATTATGCTTAGGTGTAATTCTAGCTTGTAAATATTTAGGTTGTTAATATTTAGAGCTTTAATCTAGATTAGTTAATTTTCTCTCTCAAAAAAATTAAAAAATTAAAAAAAATTGAAAAATTAAAATAAAATTTCCTGAGGACTTTTAGACGTTTGCATGCGTAGAGCCAAGAGTTATGATTGCTTTCCTTTAGATCCTGAAATTGAACAAACTCTTAGGAAAATCAGAAAGGATTCTAGGAAATTTATAGCTCTGCTGCAAAACACCATGGCAGAAAATAGAGAAATTAGGACCGTAGGAGATTATGCAGTATCGATTATTGGAGGGTATTATACCAGCATTAGTGTAATGACCATTGACCCTTGAAAATTGAGAGATTTTTTTTGAACTTAATTTACCCACTTATTCCCTTATTCACTTAGGTTGTATTAATGTTCAGTGTCAATTCACTTTTCCTAATTCTTTATCCATAATTATTTTTAAATTCCATGTTTTGACATATATGGTTGATAGAAATTTCGGCAGCATAACGACTTCTATATGAGCCTACCCACCTGCAAATCAATTGCTTTAACAATCCTAGATATCCACAACTACCAAGCATACTTTTCAACAATCCTAGATATCCACAACTACCAAGCATACTTTTCCAAATCCACATTTACAACTCAATACATCTATTTCGATTCAATATCAATCATTTTAAAACCTAATCCCAAAAATAATATTCTTTACGTTGTTTTCCTTACAAATTACATCCCAACAAAATGTTTCCAATATATGTCTGTGCATACAAATATGTCTAGTACAGGAATGTAATTGTATACCTTTTCTGCGTGTACAAAAAGTAGCCTAGGGTAGCTCTTTCCCACCAGCCTACGTCGTGTATGCGGTATGTAACGTCTATAGATCACTGTAAATAGTCTGAGAGGTAGAGGGGTAAGCTTTTGGGAAAAAACCAAGTAAGATAATACTTTTAAAGCAGTTCTGATATGTAAAAGCATGTGAAATTGTTATATAACCAATTTTTAACGTGATACATAAATTGTCATTTCATGTATAGTCATCGTAAAAATCATAAAGCATAAGTTTCCTTAAAACAAATAACATACTTAACTATTTTACAAACTTTTCATTCATGGATGAGTTCTTAAAATCATCGTGTTCATAAACATTTTATAAAACATATTTGTTCGTAACCAATTATCGTAAATCTCATAAAAGCACATAATCATTCTTCATAATCAACATTCATATTCAAATCGAGGAGACTAGGTTGTAACTAAGTCATGCGATACGTGTCATTCTCCGTAGAGAGTCGTCATACCTATGGCCATGGTAAGGGGGCTATAGACTGGATCAGCGTCGTACAACCCTTTCATAAAGTATCTATCTTTCTTACTTTCACTAGCACCTAGCTATGACACGGGCACCAAATGCACTCTCCATGTGGGAAACATAAATGCGTGCTACGCGAGCACGAGATACTACCGAAACATCATCATCATAAACCACCAGTAGCAAGACATCTTCCACACAGATTGAGTCAAGTGCTACAGGGGCCCTACGTACCGGCACCCAAGTGGTGGAGCCGGAACACCACAAGAAGTAACCATGCATGAAGCCTAAGTTTCAAAAACTTCTTTTCCCTTTTTCTATGCCTTTGAAATTTGTCAAAAGTTTCTTTAAAAATATGGATATAAATCATAAATCAATGTAAAGCTTCTATGCATTTCATACTTTAGGAAATATTCATTTCATAACATTGAGGTACTCGGGGAATATTTCTTCAAACTAAAACATGCTTCGTAAATAGTTACACAAGTATGAAAGCAGTGATAAATCATTTCAAAATATAATGCTGCTTCATAAATGTCACGCCCCGAAAACGCGGAAAATAGGGCAAATTTAAAAACTTTTTACTTATCAATTCACAATTAAGAGTGCATTCCTGTGCAGTGTCATACATCATCACACTTATCATACCTCAGGATCTCGTCATTAAATAGTATATACCATATTATATACATTCCTCGACCTCAAGTTAATTAATCCTAATACATCCCATACAATGTTATACATCAAGTGTCTGCAATTACAATAATTGTCTGGGTACATGAAAAGATAAAAGATACCTCAAAATATAATATATGGCCTGGAGCTCAAGTCCTCCACTAGCCACTACTCCGTACGTCGCAGGGAAACCCTTTTTCACTTGAAGAAATCTGGGGGGGGGGGGAAGAAAACAGGGTGAGCTTCTAAATCGCTCAGTAAGGGGGTAAGGGACTCATTTCATAAACCAAAATGCACTTCACAAAATATTTATTTGTATGTGAAACTCATTATACTGATTTGAAAACCATAGCATGAAAGTACTCAAAACGACATTCTCATATCTCAAATCATGTGAAAACATGAAGTAAAATGCTCAGTATAGAGCAGTAACAAAGCATGTGAAAATAATGCGATAATCGCTTTCTCAATAAACGTGATAAAATCACTGTAATAGTAATGCACGTGGCGCAGCCACTAAACACATGTGGCATAGCCACTGATTTAAAATCACACGTGGCACAACCACTAAACACACGTGGCATAGCCACTGATTTAAAATCACACGTGGCACAGCCACTAAACACACGTGGCATAGCCACTGATTTAAATTCACACGTGGCACAGCCACAAGATAGGGTTTCACGTGGCAACGGCCACCAAATATACGTGGCAGAGCCACTGAATGGGGGATCTCACGTGGCAACGGCCACCAAATAAGGTTCTCACGTGGCAACGGCCACCAAATAGGGTTCTCACGTGGCAACGGCCACCAAATAGGGTTCTCACGTTACCAGAACGGAGAAGAATCGGGCTTACATGCTACCAGAGCAATGCCCGGTGTGTACTCACAATTACACACCTAAGTCTTATCACATAAGACTGGTTTGCCTTCACGTAGAACTCATAGTGGTTTTTCTCTCATAAAACTCATTTAAAAACCATTTTGTACTCAACACAAAACATATTAAAACCGAGTTCCAATCGGCAAAGCACGCACACATTTCTCAAATCTCAAGATCGCCTTAACGTAGAGCCCAATTCATTACTCACACAAATTCAACGGTTTATAAAGCAATTTCACACTCAGCTTATAAACTCATAAAATAATGGGCTCCAACCGGCTATAAAAATCGTGTGCAATTGTATCACAACACAACACTCAACATGCTTGTTTTATAAATCACAAATCATGCTATAATAGTTCACAAATCACATACACAAATGGTTTAGTTTCCCTTACCTCTTTGCACCTCGTATAGTGCAATTGTTTCCCCCTTGTCACGGACTAGTCTCGCATTCCGCTCTGGAACTCCCGAGCTGTCCAAACGATGTTAAAACATCAATATTCATTATCACAGTACCTCAATTCTCTAAAATTGAGCATAATTGCTCCTAACACCTCCAATCTCTTGATTCTCGTAACTCTATCCCAAACTACAATCTCATTCACAACACCTCCACATTCTACATTTCCCATGTCTTAATATCTATGCTAATTCACCACATTGTCTAAATTTCCATTTATAGCTCAAAATTCCTAAAATTACCAAAATTGCTAAATATCACTATCACTCCAACTACATTGTAATTTCATCAATCCCTAATCATTTTCCAACTATTTCAACACAATGCCAACAACTATCATTACCAAAATCATCTCAAATATCAAGATCGAGGTTTAAAAATTACCCAAAACTTGTGGAGAGCTTATCTCTTGCCTCGATTCAATCCGTCTTACGATTTCCAAGTATGTTGTTCTCCCTTTGATGAGGAACAACTTTCTTTCTTGCCACAGCCTCTGATTTGGACGAAAATGGGTGCTTTGGATGAGTGAGAAAGCTAGGGCTCGATGAAAATGGGGGTTGGAAGAGAGAGAAAATGAAATTGCAGGAGAAAGCAGGGGTTCCTTATATAGACTGAGGGTAGGAGATCGATCTGGCTCTTGATGAGATCGATCTGCATTTGAATTTGGGAACGATTTGAGGTAATTTTATGCCTAGGAGATCAATTTGTCGAGGGGTGAGATCGATCTCTTTATGTCTTTATGAGATCGATCTGCTCCTTGAGGAGATCGATCTTCTCCCAAACAGAAACGTTTGGAGATCGATCCCTTCCTCATGAGATCGATCTTCTCTCAAACAGAATCATAAGGAGATCGATCCTCTTCCATTGGAGATCGATCTGCTCCTTAAATTCCTCATTCCTTGTCATTTTTAACTCACCAGATCGATCTCTCCTTCCCCAAGATCGATCTGACCTCTTAGTTTCACACTTATGTTAAACACTTACCCATAAATCTCTAAATATAATTTCAACAATTCACTTAGCTCAATAAATTACACTTCAAGTTCTTATTACATCTTTAAAATATATCTAAAATTCTCAGATCTCACATCCTCCCCACCTTAAAAGAATTTGGTCCTCCAAATTCAACTCAACTAGTCAAATAGATGGGGGTATTTCTCCTTCATGAGATTCTCTAGTTCCCACGTTGCCTCTTCCATTGAGTGATGTTTCCACAAAACTTTCACTAATGGGATGCTCTTAGTTCTCAGTACCTTCTCCTTCCTATCGAGAATCCGGACGGGTTCCTCAGTATAGCTCATATCCTCTTGTATGTCCATCTCGTCATACTCTATGACATGAGAAGGGTCCGGGTGGTACTTCCTCATCATAGACACATGAAAAACATTGTGTATTCTGGACATTTGTGGGGGTAATGCTAATCTGTAAGCTACCTCTCCCACTCTCTCAAGAATCTCGAATGGTCCTATGTATCGAGGACTCAATTTCCCTTTCTTCCCAAATCGCATGATACCCTTACTCGATGATATTTTCAGAAATACTGCATCACCAACCTCAAACTCGAGTGGCCGTCTACGCACATCCGCGTAGCTTTTCTGTCTACTCTGTGCAGCCCGTAACCTCTCACATATGAGTTTCACACTCTGTACAGCTTGCTCAATAAGCTCGGGAGCATTTATCTTTCTGTCACCGACTTCTTCCCAAGCTACAGGGGATCTACACCTCCTACCATATAGAGCCTCAAAAGGTGCCATTCCAATACTCGTATGATAGCTGTTATTGTACGCAAACTCTGCTAGGGGCAGGTGATCATCCCATGATCCCTTAAAATCCATCGTACACGCCCTCAACATATCCTCCAGGGTCTGAATAGTCCTCTCTGACTGACCATCTATCTAAGGATGATAGGTGATACTGAAACTCAATCGAGATTCCATGGACTCCTGAAACTGGGTCCAAAATCTGGAAGTAAACCGGGAATCTCTATCATAAGTAATACTCACTGGAGCCCCATGTAATCTAGCTATCTCGCTGACATACAGCTCAGCTAAGGTATCCACAGTATCTGTGCTCTTGATGGCAGGGAAGTGGGCACTCTTGGTCAATCTATCCACTATAACCCATATAGCGTCACGACCTCTTCGGGTCCTCGGTAAACCCATAATAAAGTCCATAGTGACATGCTCCCATTTCCATGTAGGTACAAGTAAGGGCTGTAGTAGTCCTCCGGGCTTCCGATGCTCAGCTTTCACTTGCTGGCATACTAAACACCTGGCCACATACTCTGCCACGTCTCGCTTCATACCACTCCACCAATACACCTTTCTCAAGTCTCGGTACATCTTAGTACTCCCTGGGTGCATGGTGTATCGCGAGCAGTGGGATTCTGTTAGCATCTGTCTCTTCAGGGTATTATCGTCCGGTACACAAATCCGTCCTCTGAACCTCAATAATCCATCCTCACTGATGGTGAGATCCGACTGCAAGGTCTGTTCGGCTTGGCTAACCATATTTATCAACTTCTGATCACTACGCTGCCCAGTTCTAATCTGATCCATGATCTTGGGCTCTATTCGCAAGCTAGCCAAAAATCCAGTCTCTATCTCTTTAACTCTGATCCGGAGTTCGGCAAACTGCTCCAGTAAATCCCATTCCCTGATCATCATAACAGATATCATACTCTTCCTGCTCAGGGCATCAGCAACTACATTCGCCTTACCCGGATGATATAGAATCTCGCAGTCATAATCCTTAAGGAGTTCCATCCATCTCCTTTGTCTCATGTTTAACTCTTTCTGATCAAAGAGATATCTCAAACTCTTGTGATCAGTGAAGATCTGGAATCTTTCCCCATATACGTAGTGTCGCCAGATCTTCAAGGCAAATACCACAGCGGCTAACTCCAAATCATGTGTGGGGTAATTCCGCTAATGGTCTTTCAACTGTCGTGATCCGTATGCGACCACTCTTTCATGCTGCATAAGCACACACCCCAATCCTTGATGAGATGCATCACTATACACCGAAAATCCTCTTGATCCCTTAGGGATAGTTAACACAGGTGCCGCTGTTAATCTCCTCTTTAACTCTTGAAAATTGAGCTCACACTGATCAGTCCATATGAACGGAGTCTCCTTACGCGTGAGCTTAGTCAAAGGGGCGACAATCCTGGAAAATCCTTCCACAAATCTTCTGTAATACCCTGCCAAACCAAGGAAGCTTCGTACCTCAGTAACTGTCCTCAGTCTCTCCCAATTAAGCACAACCTTCACTTTACTTGGATCCACTGATACTCCTTCCTCTGAGACTATATGACCAAGGAAAGCTATCCGATCCAGCCAAAATTCACACTTACTAAGCTTTCCATATAATTGCTTATCTCGGAGTATCTGAAGTACTAACCACAAATGTTGTGCATGCTCCTCATACGACTGAGAGTATACCAGGATATCATTAATAAAGACTATCACAAATTTATCCAGATAGTCTCTGAACACCTCGTTCATCAATCTCATAAATGCTGCAGGGGCGTTCGTCAATCCAAAGGACATCACCAGAAATTCATAATGGCCATACCTCGTCCTGAAGGTCGTCTTTGGAATATTTTCTTCCTTGATCCTCAATTGGTGATAGCCCGATCTCAAATCAATCTTAGAAAAGACTGATGCTCCTCTCAGCTGATCAAGTAGATCATCAATCCTGGGCAATGAATATTTATTCTTCACCGTGGCTTTATTCAACAACCGGTAGTCTACACAAAATCTGAGACTACCATCCTTCTTCTTAACAAATAATACTGGTGCTCCCTACGACGAAACACTGGGTCTAATAAACCCTTGATCCAATAACTCCTGTAATTGTTTCTTCAATTCTTCAAGTTCCACTAATGCCATCCTGTAGGGAGGTTTAGAGATCGACTGAGTATCTGGTACCAAATCAATGGTAAACTCTAGCTCTCTCTCTCTGGTGGTAAACTTGGCAACTCATCTGGGAAAACATCCAGAAATTCACACACCACAGGTATATCCTCAATCCTCGGATGTTCCCGATCATCATCTGATATGAGTGTTTCATAACCTTCACATGAACAATCATATTTAATACTCTCCAAAATAAAATTAAAATTCTCAAATTGTTTACAAAATTCCATCCGTCTATTTACTTAATATTTCAAACGCACACTGTAAGGTTCAGGTAGGGAGAAAGTTACAATCTTGGTGTAGCAGTCTAAACTCGCTCGATTGGTTGCCAACCAATCCATCCCCAAAATTACATCAAACCCATGTATATTCAACAAGATTAGATCTGCTAACATCACTCTATCTCCCACCTTTATCTCACATCCTTTACAAATTAACTCAGTTCTCTGGGATTCACGCATAGGGGTATTTACATGTAGTATATATTCTAGAGGTTCAAACTTCAAGTTTAATCTACATGCAAAATGCTCAGAAATGAACGAATGCGTGGATCCTGGATCTATCAACACATGAGCCTTATAATTACAGACAGAGAGTGTACCTCTTATAGTTTCTGCAGAAGTGTCTGCGGTCTCCTTATCCAGGGCAAACACACGTCCCTGTGTAACATGTCTCTTTCCTTTCTCTGCAGCAGTGGCCCGTCTCTGGGGATTCACTCTCTGAGGCTGTTGTCTAGTGGGCTCCGAAACATGTGGTTTCTGAGGTTGAGGGCAATCCTTCACCATGTGACCCATGTCTCCACATCTAAAACATCCATGGATCGACACAGTACAACTTCCCTCATGCATTCGGCCACAATTTTTGCAAAACCTTGTCTCAGGCCTGACATCTCGAGGGGTCTCTCTAATGTTAGGGTAACCTCTGGGTCTCTCTAATCTGCCCTTCTGCACCTCAATCCTTCCTCTTCTGAAGGAACCTCTCCGAGCATCTGTTTGAAAAATCGTTGGCCTCTTGCCCTTATCTCTATTCACCGCTCTGAGCTTGTTCTGGGATTGTACCATTTCAATTCCTCTTTCAATCTTTTGTGCTCGTCTCAGAGCATCTCCAAACTCAGTAATACATAGCCCTATCAATCTATCCCTAATGACGAGCTTCAATCCATACACAAACTTCACTGTGCGGAGCTCTTCATTCTTGAAGGTCTCTGGGTCATATCTCAATAGCGCGGTGAATTGGCTCTCATAGTCATCCACAGACATGTCACCCTGTACCAAACTCAAAAACTCAGCCTGTTTCTTTCTCTGGGTGGCTCGTGGTACATATTGGGTCCTAAAGGCTGTCTGAAACTCTTCCCAACCAATCACATCCTGGCGGAACATCAGAATACCCTGGGTAGTACCCCACCAATCTCGAGCTCTCCCCTTCAACATATAGATACTCATACTGACCCTCTCAGCATCGGTGCATCCTAGATAATCAAATATAATTCTCAACTCCGTCAACCACTCCTCAGCCTCTGTAGGATCCTTCTTTCCCCTAAATGCGGGTGGATTCATCTTCGAAAAATCCTTCAGTCGGACCATACTTCTGTCCTCAGGCTGAGTGACGGGAGGCACTGGGTCAATCTGTACTGGGGGTATGGGAGGTCCTTGTGGTGGTGTAGGAGTAGTACCCGAGGCATTAACTCCAAAGTGTTGCGCGAATAACGCTGCCATCTGCTCAAAACCTTGCCTCACATCGATTTCAATCCGATTGAATCGAGAGTTAGGACTCTCTGGTTGTGGGGCAGGTGGTGGAGGGGACTCTGCCTGCCTCCTCGAACGACCTCGTCGTCCACTCATTCTCTATCTTAACTCATCTCCTGCGTGTACATATCAAAATCGATTGAAATCTCAATCCTCAGATTCAGTTCATGACCAGACTATTACAGACACTTGGAATGTATTCTATTTCACTTAACTGACACTGACAGTACTGAACACCCTAAGCTCTGATACTAAGAAAACTCTGTCACGCCCTGGAAACGCAAAAAATAGGGTAAATTTAAAAACTTTTTACTTATCAATTCACAATTAAGAGTGCATTCCTGTGCAGTGTCATACATCCTCACACTTATCATACCTCAGGATCTAGTCATTAAATAGTATATACCATATTATATACATTCCTCGACCTCAAGTTAATTAATCCTAATACATCCCATACAATGTTATACATCAAGTGTCTACAATTACAATAATTGTCTAGGTACATTAAAAGATAAAAGATACCTCAAAATACAATATATGGCCTGGAGCTCAAGTCCTCCACTAGCCACTACTCCGTACGTCGCAGGGAAACCCTTTTTCACTTGAAGAAATCTGGGGGGGGGGGGGAAGAAAACAGGGTGAGCTTCTAAATCGCTCAGTAAGGGGGTAAGGGACTCATTTCATAAACCAAAATGCACATCACAAAATATTTATTTGTATGTGAAACTCATTATACTGATTTGAAAACTATAGCATGAAAGTACTCAAAACGACATTCTCATATCTCAAATCATGTGAAAACATGAAGTAAAATGCTCAGTATAGAGCAGTAACAAAGCATGTGAAAATAATGCGATAATCGCTTTCTCAATAAACATGATAAAATCACTGTAATAGTAATGCACGTGGCGCAGCCACTAAACACATGTGGCATAGCCACTGATTTAAAATCACACGTGGCACAGCCACTAAACACACGTGGCATAGCCAATGATTTAAAATCACATGTGGCACAGCACTAAACACTCGTGGCATAGCCACTGATTTAAATTCACACGTGGCACAGCCACAGGATAGGGTTTCACGTGGCAACGGCCACCAAATATACGTGGCATAGCCACTGAATGGGGGATCTCACGTGACAACGGCCACCAATTAGGGTTCTCATGTGGCAACGGCCACCAAATAGGGTTCTCACATGGCAACAGCCACCAAATAGGGTTCTCACGTGGCAACGGCCCCCAAATAGGGTTCTCACGTGGCAACGGCCACCAAATAGGGTTCTCACGTTACCAGAACGGAGAAGAATCGGGCTTACATGCTACCAGAGCAATGCCCGGTGTGTACTCACAATTACACACCTAAGTCTTATCACATAAGACTAGTTTGCCTTTATGTAGAACTCATAGTGGTTTTTCTCTCATAAAACTCATTTGAAAACCGTTTTGTACTCAACACAAAACATATTAAAATCGAGTTCCAACCGACAAAGCACGCACACATTTCTCAAATCTCAAGATCGCCTTAACGTAGAGCCCAATTCATTACTCACACAAATTCAACGGTTTATAAAGCAATTTCACACTCAGCTTAAAAACTCATAAAATAATGGGCTCCAACTGGCTATAAAAATCGTGTACAATTATATCACAACACAACACTCAACATGCTTGTTTTGTAAATCACAAATCATGCTATAATAGTTCACAAATCACATACACAAATGGTTTAGTTTTCCTTACCTCTTTGCACCTCGTATAGTGCAATTTTTTCTCCCTTGTCACGGACTAGTCTCGCATTCCGCTCTGGAACTCCCGAGCTGTCCAAACGATGTTAAAACATCAATATTCATTATCACAGTACCTCAATTCTCTAAAATCGAGCATAATTGCTCCTAACACCTCCAATCTCTTGATTCTCGTAACTCTACCCCAAACTACAATCTCATTCACAACACCTCCACATTCTACATTTCTCATGTCTTAATATCTATGCTAATTCATCACATTGTCTAAATTTCCATTTATAGCTCAAAATTCCCAAAATTACCAAAATTGCTAAATATCACTATCACTCCAACTACATTGTAATTTCATCAATTCCTAATCATTTTCCAACTATTTCAACACAATGCCAACAGCTATCATTACCAAAATCATCTCAAATATCAAGATCGAGGTTTAGAAATTACCCAAAACTTGTGGAGAGCTTATCTCTTGCCTCGATTCAATCCGTCTTACGATTTCCAAGTATGTTGTTCTCCCTTTGATGAGGAACAACTTTCCTTCTTGCCACAACCTCTGATTTGGACGGAAATGGGTGCTTTGGCTGAGTGAGAAAGCTAGGGCTCGGTGAAAATGGGGGTTGGAAGAGAGAGAAAATGAAATTGCAGGAGAAAGCAGGGGTTCCTTATATAGACTGAGGGTAGGAGATCGATCTGGCTCTTGATGAGATCGATCTGCATTTGAATTTGGGGACGATTTGAGGTAATTTTATGCCTAGGAGATCGATCTGTCGAGGGGTGAGATCGATCTCTTTATGGCTTTATGAGATCGATCTGCTCCTTGAGGAGATCGATCTTCTCCCAAACAGAAACGTTTGGAGATCGATCCCTTCCTCATGAGATCGATCTTCTCTCAAACAGAATCATAAGGAGTTCGATCCTCTTCCATTGGAGATCGATCTGCTCCTTAAATTCCTCCTTCCTTGTCATTTTTAACTCACCAGATCGATCTCTCCTTCCCCAAGATCGATCTGACCTCTTAGTTTCACACTTATGTTAAACACTTACACATAAATCTCCAAATATAATTTTCACAATTCACTTAGCTCAATAAATTACACTTCAAGTTCTTATTACATCTTTAAAATATATCTAAAATTCTCAGATCTCACAATAAAGTCTTTTATTGATGAAACAAAAATGTATTATCAGAACTAAGTTAAATGGTACCCCTTACCTCTGTTGAGATTAAGTGACGCTATTTCTCCGGGACCCAATATCGCCTCGTTACTCGTGTCGATTTCCAGAGCTATCCAAAATAACACCAATTCATCACACATAGGTAAAACTTACTTAAATACATTCAAACATGCATTTACATCCTTAAATTAGTCATTTTCAACCCTTTTTGCTAACTTTGTTCATTTCTTCGATTTTATCGATTTAAGCTTCGGTTTAAGCTGTCCTTACCAATTTTATCATTCTAACATCATATTTATCATCATAATGGCATAAATACTCATTCACATACACCATTCATGCTTACCATCAAACCCATTTTGTCAAATTCCATACCTTTCGGTTTTTCGTTAAACTAAGCTTTAAACCGGACTTTTCGGTATAATCTTTAACTATCAACCTTAAAACAACCCACATTATATCCTAAACTCATGAAGTCAAGGTTGGCTGAAACCCTTAAGCATTCTAAAATCATTTCCATCAATTTCATTCAACAACAAAATCCATAAAAATCATAAATCAAGAACATTGTTCATCATCTTCATCATTCATAAATTTTCTCTTACCTTTGACCCAAGCAAATCACTCCAATAAATCTCCAAATCAGACTTCAACTAAAAATCATCAAGTTTACAACTTAGATTCACTCAAAAACACAAGAAAAATCAACTACATTCATAAAAAATCCAAGCTTTCACTTACCCATGAACATGACAGTTTCTATCCGGCAAACTTCTCTCTACGATTTCTCTAGGTAAATGAACTTTTTTGGCTGAATTTTTTATATGTTGTATAGAAATCACAGGGAAGATTTTGTCTTTCTAGGACGTTGCCTGATTATGGCCAGAAGATCCCCGAAAAAATTGCACAAGATAGCATGAACAGTCACGTTTCGGCTGGAAGGAGGAGGGAAACAATTGGTTGGTCTCTCGGGATAGGTGGTCAAATGAGGTGATTCCAAGGGCTAATGTTAGATTATTAAGTGGGGTAAAAATCTGGAGGAGATGGGAATTTTTGGACCATTGGATGAGCTTCAAATCTAAGGGTGTACATGAGCTGGTGAGTTGACTGTGCAGGGCAGACACTACAAGAAAAAGAGGCAACAGCGACGAAATTAGCGACGAAATTTCCGTCGCTAATTCTAGCTTTCCGTTGCAAATAAGTTTTAGCGACGGAATTAGCGACGAAATTTTTCGTCGCTAATTCCGTCGCTAAATTTGAAGTCGCTGAAAGTCTTCCGTCGCTGAAGGAAAATTTCCGTCGCTAATTCCGTCGGAAATAAAATTCGTCGGTGAAAACTTTTATCGACGAAATTTCGACGCGGTTTTTCCGTCGCTAAATAAAATCCGCGACGGACTTCTGTCACTAATAGTTCCGTCGGTAAAAAGAATCAGAGACGGATATTGTTCCGTCGGTAAAATAATCAGAGACGGAAATCCGTCGGTAATATTTATGTCGCTGATACATATCAGCGACGGAAAAATCCGTCGTTGATATTATAATTTGATCCGTCGGTAAAGTGTTTCAGCGACGAAAAATTCCGTCGCTAATAATTCCGTCGCTGAAACATTTTAGAGACGGAAATCCGTCGCTGATTTTTAATGAAATTTTCGTCGCTAAAATGTTTTAGCGACAGATTTTCGTCGCTAATTTATATATTTATTTTTGTTAATTAATTAAATTTTCCGTCGCTAATAGGATTTAGCGACGGATTTCCGTAGCTAATTTAACTATATATTTTTTAATATTTTTTTTCTTAAATCCGTATACCTAAAATAATGAAACAAAGCTGTAGAAATCGATAAAAACAATCATAAAATATATATCACAATTATATGTCAAAACTAACATCAACTATTAATTGCAAATCATCATCATATACAGTCCGATTAAATCATAATCACAAATATCATCCAGAATTCATAAGAAAATAAAATAAAATGTGTACTCTCACTGATTAGGGTGACCTCCAGATCCAGACGGTCCAGGTCCAGGTGCTCCAGTGTTATTGGCATTCCTTGCCATCATGTTCATCATCTGATCCATAAAATCAGACAACTTTCCTTTCAGATTATCAATCTTGTTTGAAATGACTCTGACATCCTCTTTCACTTGCTGCACCTCTGAATTTGTGTCAGGAGTACCCATCACACCAGGAGTAGGATAAGGAAATGGACTATAAGCTGAATGAGATGCGCAAGAAGATTGGGTGGAACCAGAGGCAAATGCAATGTTTGTGCCCATTTGTAAATCAAGGTGATGTGGCCTAGTCCCAAATCCGTACGTATGTGTACGCGTACTCTCCATCCCTCCAATTACCTCATACCATGCATCTCGATCAAAAGGAGGATGGGTGCTTATATCCTCGCCGTATTTCTGAGTCAATGAAGTAGCGTACTTTTCCTACAATGTATTTAGAAGAAGGATAATAAACAGTAAACTTTAATAACGGCAAAACCATATTAGAAGCCAATAGAATGCATTTACGTACACTGACAGATTTGGACTTGTTGTCCACATAATCACCATCTCCACCTAAACGTCTATGCGTCCGATCAAACAATTCTTTATATGTCGGTGCTCGACCTAGACGTTTCGTCTACAATACAAGATATGCAATTTTATGGATTAGATATGAAATTCGAGTAATGAATAAAAAATACATTTAAATAAAAATATATGAAAGTCAACAGTAAAATGAATAAAATTATTATTTGGACTTACCATCCTATACTCATGTACCGGAAAAGAAACAGAACCACTCGTATGCTTTGTTATCGTTCCTTCTTTTTCCGTCAACCGATTTTGTTTTCCTTTTTTTGACTTCGCCTCCCACCTTTCAGTCCCCCATTCATTCTCAATTAATTGATCCCATATTTGGACTGAAATCCACTTTGACTTGTTGTACCCTTTACATTCAGATATTTTATCCGTATTAAAATATTGCATTGCTTGTCTTCTCTCCATCTGCAACAGGTCTCTAAAACGTGACTTGCATAAGTGCTCCCAAATTGTATAGACATTATTGGTTTGGTCAGCAGACCACCTGAAATTCTCCTGCAAACGAAAACAAAATAAATAATTATCATTTCGATACGTTTATGACAAATTATAAAGTTATTTACTTCAAAGTAATGTACTTGAAATTTATTCCACATCTGTGCTTTCACTTCATTTGGAACCGTTTTCCATGTTGGCCATGGTTCCGAGTAATGTTGTTTAATTAAATTGGATATAGTCCTCACACCCTTCGAGTCTTCAAAAGAACTGCCAATCAAAAAAGAAGATATCGCCAAATATTATACCATATTTAATATCAGAGTTGTATGGAAATAAAACAAAGCAATATACCTGTTACCAAGTGGCGTCAGAAATAACCTATGCTCTGGGTTTTGCGGTGTTTCAAGGCTTTGATTTGGGCCTCTTGTTCTTTTCCGACCACTACCACCACTCCCACTCCCACTCCCACTCCCACTACCACCCGCAGTTTGTGTAGCCTCCTCATTAGATATTCTTCGCCCGGGTAATGGTTCTTCTACCGCTGATGGAGGAGCTGGAATGGCATCATCATCGTCGTCGTCATCATTATCAGGAGTTAGATCAGGTCGACTCGAAGATGGATTTGGTTGGGCGAGAGGCCGAGAACGAGGCTGATTTGGACGGTGAGCTAAAGGTCGATCACGAGCCTGAGCATCAGACGGAGTAGGCTGCTGAGATTGAGGCTGAATGTCAAAGTCAAGATTATAGTCAAACTCCAATCCAGGTAGAGGAGACTTGGACCTATCTGATCGTTGTGCTAACTTTTTCAATCTTCTCATCTGCAATACAGATAAAAAAATTATCTTTAGAAATAATTAAATGAAGTCCAATAATATCTATTTTACAATCTAATGTTTAATTCTTACTATTCATTATTGTAATCACTGTCATCTTCTCTATCATTACCAACTGTTTTATCATTCCATACTTCATCCTCCTCTTCTTCTTCTTCTTCCGCTTCCTCTTCCTCCTCCTCTTCTTCTTCTTCTTCTTCTTCTTCTTCGTCTTCTTCTTATTCTTCTTCTGCAAATTGATCGACTTCTTCATATTCGCCACTACTATGAACAGTCGGGTTGTCCAATTCGTCTGAATATGCAACTATTCTAGGGTTCGAAACTTCCACTTCTTGGTAAACTCCTTCGTTCAAATCTATAATCTGTCCACCGTCATTTCGTCGAAGATTAAATCTACTTCGTGCCTTTGTTTTGAATACGGCCCACCAATGACGACGATCTTTTTTTGTAGAAGGATAAGTACTAAAGTACACTTGTTGGCTCTGTTCAGCTAATATAAAAGGTTCGTTACTGGCAAGTATAGATTTATGCTTGATATCAACAAGACCGTGACGGGGATCAACATGAAGACCTCGTTCTGTATCAAACCAATGACACTTGAATAACACAACTTTATTCCCAATTCCAAAGTACTCTAATTCGATTATATCTGTCAGTATGCCATAAAAATCACGATCAATATCATTGTAGCAGCTGCCTTTGACACAAACACCACTATTCATTGTTTTTCGAGATCGACCATAATCTAACGTATGAAACTTGAAACCATTTACAAAATAACCTTGATAACTCCTGATCATACGTCCAGGACCATGAGAAATCTCAATAATACGTGGATCTGTTTGAGTGGCATGTTCAAATACCTGAAACCCCGCAAAACCTAGCATTAAAATTTTACAATTTAAGTTCAAACTACTGATTGTTCTATTTTTATAGTACTTACAAATTGTTTAAGCCATTTTGGAAAATGATCATGACGTGCTTTCTCTAATTGTGCATCGCTGATATTCGGATGATCTCTTTTAATCATATTATCAAATGACCTACAATATCATTTGAAACTAAATAAGATAACTATATCAGCCATATTATTTAACATTAAACGAGGAGTTAGATTTAGATAACTTACTCAATATAGGGGACTATTTCCTCACAATTCATTAACACGTATATACACGCAGCATTGTAGTCATCTTCCTCCAAGTATCGAGCATTATTTTTTGTCGGCCCAATTGGTCGACCTGGACGTCTAAAAATGGACAAACGTCCCATCGGATCGACATCTCCTCCATCATCATTACGTGGTGGACGGGTCAATCTTGTTTGAACTTCAGGTTCAAAATACAAGGCACAAAAGTTTCCAATCTCCTCCCTTATGTATGCCATACATATCGACCCTTCTGGATGAGCTGGATTTTTCATTTTCTTTTTTAAGTGATGCAAAAACCTGAAGTGAATATTGTAAGCAATAAAATTTCAGCGACTTTTTCAGATAGAATATTTGGGATGATAAATATTAGTATAACATTGAATAATAATTAACTATAAGTGATTACCTTTCAAAAGGATACATCCATCGATATTGCACTGGACCGCCCACCATAGCCTCATAAGGCAAGTGGATTGGAAGATGCTCCATACAATCAAAAAATGAAGGGGGAAAGATCTTCTCTAATTTGCAAATGGTTTGTACAATATTCCTTTGCAAAACTTGCATGTGATCTACACGTATTTCCGGTGAGCATACATCTCTGAAAAAATGAGATAGCTCTGTGATTGCATCCCAAATTGGGTTTGGGACAAAATCACGAATAGCTATGGGAAGTAAACACTGCATAAAAATGTGACAGTCATGAGATTTCATTCCGTAGAACTTGCATTCATCGACATTAACACACCGAGCTATATTTGATGCAAACCCATCAGGAAGCCTTAACTCTTTAACCCAAGCACATAGTCGTTTTTGCTCCTCCTTGCTTAGAGTGAATGAAGCTTTAGGCTTTAATGTTTTTCC
This sequence comes from Firmiana major, assembly GCA_033439115.1. Taxonomy (NCBI): domain Eukaryota; kingdom Viridiplantae; phylum Streptophyta; class Magnoliopsida; order Malvales; family Malvaceae; genus Firmiana; species Firmiana major. The sequence goes on from CM065909.1 coordinate 41,456,383, forward strand.
ATTACTGTTCACCAATTCTAATTCTTTTCTTTTGCAAATGAAGGCCATATCCATTCTTGCATTTGTATTATCTTTAGTTTTCCCCTTAACATCTATCAGGGTGTTAAACAAATTGTCAAAAACATTTTTCTCAATATGCATGACATCCAAATTGTGTCGAATAAGATTGGTATGCCAATAAGGTAATTCCCAGAATATACTCTTCTTCACCCAATTATGAGATACCCCAAACCCTGGAGGTTTTTGTGGACCACATTTTGTACCGTATGGTAAATCGTCAATTGCATCTAATTGTTGCAATACTTCTTCACCTGACAATCTCTGCACTGGAGGATCATGATCTGCCCTTTTACTAAATTTGTCACGTTGCCGCCTGAAAGGATGATTAGGAGGCAAAAATTGACGATGACAATCGAAAAAGCAAGGCTTTCGTCCATACTGCAACCTAAAGGCCTTTGTACGTTCCATGCAATAAGGACAAGATAATCGACCATGGGTGCTCCACCCAGACAACATTCCATAAGCAGGGAAGTCATTAATCATCCATAACAATGCGGCCCTTAACATAAAATGCTGTTTTCTGTAAGCATCATAAGTCTCAACACCATGTTCCCACAACACCTTTAACTCATCAATTAAAGGTCTCAAGAAAACATCAATGTTATGTGATGGACTTTTCCTTCCCGGAATTATCATATTGAGAAACAAATATGGTTGCTTCATGCACATCCATGGAGGTAAATTGTAAACAGCAAGTATTACTGGCCAACAAGAGTATGATCTCGATGCGGGGCCATAAGGACAAAATCCATCAGCACACAAACCAAGTCTTACATTCCGAGGATCAGCAGCAAACGATTGGTGGATACTATCAAATTTTTGCCATGCCTCCCCATCAGCAGGATGATTGAGCACTCCGTTAGTATTTCGACTTTCAACATGCCATGTCATAAACTTAGCATTTACTGACGACATAAAAAGCCTTTGCAACCTCGGAATTAATGGCAAATAATATAAAACCTTATAAGGTATCTTTTTTCCTCGTCCACCAACTGTTGAGATAGGTTTATATCGAGGTTGACCACATATTTGACAATACTCATCCTCGACATATTCTTTATCAAACAACAAACAATTATTCTTGCATGCGTCTATTTTAACATAACTAAGACCCAATTTTTCTAGCTTCTTATTCATTTCATAGTTGGTTTGTGGCAAATTATCATCTTCTGGTAACATTGGCTTCATAATCCCCAATAAACGATTGAAGCATGCTTCACTTATATTAAACTCTGACTTCCAGTTCAAAAGTTGTGAAACAGCCGATAATGTTGTGTGCATTGAACAACCAGGCCATAGTTGTTCTTCGGCATCATTCAATAGAGAATAGAAGTATGTAGCAGATGAATCTGGATGTTGCTCCTCACTTCTTGAATTGTTAACCGAATTACCAATTACGTCATCATCCATTTGAAAAGCATCCGTAATCATTCTAACATATGGATTTTGTCCCTCAGGTCTCACCCCAGATAGTGGATCAACTGTTTCATTTATATTTTGTGATGACTGTCCTTCTTCAATTTCTCCGTGTTGATTCCAAGTCGTATACCCAACAACAAAACCTTTGTAATAAAGGTGTTTCCGCACCTTATCAACTTCCAAGAATTGTTTATTCATACATTTGCTACAAGGACATTTAATTCTATTTCCACTAACTACCTCAGGATGACAAAATGCAAAACTAATTAACTCTTCAACTCCATTCAAAAATTCATCTCTAATGAATCCATCTACATCTAATCGACAATACATCCAAGATCTATCCTTATCCATTTTTCACACAGAATATAGTATCTGAAAAAATAGAATAACAATTACACTCTATCACAAAATTTAATATTTCCAATTAAGTAAAATCAATTTAATTTGTAACATGCATATAAGAAAATTTAACATCTACACTAACAAAATAAATAATTGAAAAGGATAAATCCATCCTTATTACAAAATAAATCAAATTAGGTAACATACATATATTTAGGTTTAAATATTCGAACTGAATGTGTGGAGTATTTTATTTAAAGTCCTAAGTTCCTTAGAAAATTCGGCAGCATAACAACTGTAATTTGTCTCTACCCAACCTACAAATAATACTATATAGCAGTCCAAATCATCAATACAAATCATGCATATTAAATCATCTCAACAACCTTAGTTATCCACAACTAATAACTAAGGTTTTACAATCACATCAACAACCACAATATCATAAATCAATTTTTGTATGATTGTTCTCTTGACAATTTTTGTCTTCTAAATGAATTATTGCCTCTCCTTAATGGTAATATTGCTGACATAAAAATAATTTTTTTTTTTTAAAAAAAACTACTCTTTTGTAATACCCATTTGGATACCTTTGAAAAAAATGTCACTTTCAAAGCTAACGACCATGTGTTTTTATTTTGCTACCTAAAAAGCCTATAGATTTTTCAATTGACCAACTTCACAAAACACAGCTTTCGATCTCTTATCATAATTTCTCATCGTAATAATAAAACCTCTCATGTTTATTAGTTCATGTTTGGCAATCACGGAATTAATTTAAAATGAGATTGAAAGTTTGAGGTTGGTTGGTTGTTAAAGTGAAAAGAGGAGGAAAAAATTGAGTTGGTTTCATGAAGGGGAAAATAATAATTTTAAACAAAGACATTTTTATAATAAAATTTTTCATTAACATAGAACGTGTCAAGTAATTAATAAATTGTGTGTAAAAGCTCTCGCATAAATATTTCTATTTCAGCGTAAAGTGATCTTGAAGTTTAATATAAAAAAATGTATTCCATCATCATATGGCTGTACAATTGTAGGTGACCTAATTTGGATATCTAAAGTAGCTAGACTCCGTCATCATACTTTATGTTCTACCTATTTATTTTGATGATTAAAGTTTCTCAAACCATCTTAGTTGTTTCTTTATGTCTAAGAATTATTCAAGGAATAGACGGATCATGAAAATAAATGTATTCTGTTACGCTTGCAGATTTACATAATTAGGGGTATCATCAATTTTGAGTCAAAGATGTGAAGCGGATGTGTCAGGCAAAGGACTTCGTGATTGCACCAAAAAGAAAACCAGCTGGAGCATGAGGCTTGACTCAATATCAAATAAGAAAACAGCTACTTCCGGTGAAAGGGATAATGGCTTACCAATTTCTCAACAACTCCAGGAAAAAAAAAGGGATATGGATGATGAGAGAAAGTATTTTTATGGAATAGTTCCCCAAAAAAAAAAAATGAGGTTAATATAACGTGACTACGCAACAAATCTTATTTCTTATTATATTTTTATTGATTTTTTAATATTATACAATTTTTTTGAAAGGTTCAAATTTTTATCTATTTTAATTATTTATTATTTCACATTTTTCAATCAATGAAAATAAGAAAGTATGAAAAGGAACTTAAAATTATTTTTTCATCAAATATAAAAATATATGAATATAATTTTTTAAATACAAAATCTTTAATAATAACAATCTCATTACAAATATTAAGTATAAATAGCAAGAAAATGATAATTTCTTATATGATAATGAAATTTTAACATTTACAAGATTGAAAAATTAACTTAGATCTATTAAGATATATTTAAAAAATAATAAATTATTTAATTATTAAATAAACGTATAACAATAATCTTTTTTATATATTGCTCATGAATTCTATACTTTTAATGACATTTAGAAAAGTTTGCAATCTTAAGTCATTATTATGGGTTTAATGTAATTTTATGTTGGATTTGTTCAACTATACATGTGTTTGCTGTTTAGTTAGTTTATCTATTTATTTGATGTAGTTCATTAATTTTTCATATGTAATATTAAAACATGATTTTAAGTTTATATTAATAAAATCATAAAAAAATTGATCACTTATAGCTGCAATTGAGAAAATCAAAACTATTTTAATGTGAAAAAAATTATTGCATAAATAATACTAATAAATAAAAAAATTGATCACTTATAGCTGTAAAATAAAGTAATATCATAATTAATTTAAAATGAATCACGTAGTATAAGAAAAATATTATAATTAGTCAATATAAAAGTAGAGTCACGTAGTTTGTCATCCAAAAAAAATTACATATCTCGTATATAATCTTTCTAAAATTTTATTTACTTTCATACATGTAATATAATTGTCTACTGCTACTATGAATGAATCTCATGTCTAATATGTAGGTCAGCATGCAAAATTACAAGCTAGGTTCATAAACATTGTCTCTTCCTAAGTTCATAAACATTACATTGAATATGTAGAGAAATTATAAATGATAAAAAAAGGTAAACCTAACCTTTTTGACCTGAATTCGATTAACGCCAGGGAGGGGGGAGATCGTCGGCGGTGAGGAAGAGAGGGAGATCCAGACGTTCGGTGGAGGTGGGCTGTTGCCGCCGGTGAAGACAAACAGCACAGAGGGCAGAGATCGGGGTGAACCAGAGGATAAATCGCGTGAGGAGAGAGGGGAGATCGTCGGCGGTGAGAAAGAGAGGGAGATCCAGTCGTTCGGTGGAGGTGGTTGTTGTCGCCGGTGAAGACAAACAACACAGAGGGCGGAGATCGGGGCTGGACAGGAGAGAGAAGCAGAGGAGAAATCGGGTGAAGAAGAGAAATCTGGGAACTTAAAAAAGATATCCCCGACGGAATTCCGTCGCTGATAAGTTTCAGCGACGGAATAAAATATTCAAAAAAATAAAGAAAAATTGTTTAAATTCGCGACGGAATTCCGTCGCTGAAGCTTATCAGCGACGAAATTCATCACCTACGGAATTCCGTCGCTGATAAATTTCAGCGACGGAATAAAATATTCAAAAAAATAAAGAAAAATTGTTTAAATTCGCGACGGAATTCCGTCGCTGAAGCTTATCAACGACGGAATTCATCACCTACGGAATTCCGTCGCTGATAAGTTTCAGCGACGGAATAAAATATTCAAAAAAATAAAGAAAAATTGTTTAAATTAGCGACGGAATTCCGTCGCTGAAGCTTATCAGCGACGGAATTCATCACCTACGGAATTTCGTCGCTGATAAGTTTCAACGACGGAATAAAATATTCAAAAAAATAAAGAAAAATTGTTTAAATTCGCGACGGAATTCCGTCGCTGAAGCTTATCAGCGACGGAATTCATCACCTACGGAATTCCGTCGCTGATAAATTTCAGCGACGGAATAAAATATTCAAAAAAATAAAGAAAAATTGTTTAAATTCGCGACGGAATTCCGTCGCTGAAGCTTATCAGCGACGGAATTCATCACCTACGGAATTCCGTCGCTGATAAGTTTCAGCGACGGAATAAAATATTCAAAAAAATAAAGAAAAATTGTTTAAATTAGCGACGGAATTCCGTCGCTGAAGCTAATCAGCGACGGAATTCATCACCTACGGAATTTCGTCGCTGATAAGTTTCAGCGACGGAATGATAGGAAACTTAAATTTCAGCGAATTCGATCGTCTTCAGCGACGGAATTCCGTAGCAAAATCCGTCGGAAAATGTAAATTATATATTTGAGACGTATGGCGACGGAATTTCGTCGCAAATCCGTCGCTAATTTATTTTTTTACCAACGAAATTATTCCGTCGGTAAAATTTCGTCGCTGAAGGTATGTTTTCTTGTAGTGAGATTTTCTGCTCTGTTTTGTAAAATCCCAAAACAATATTTCTAGTCCAATTTCTCCCAAATTTTCACTTCTCCAATATTTTATCATGTCTTTAGTATCCCTCATAAAAATTTTAGGGTCACTTGTTTAAGAAATTTTCCCCGATTGAGCTCATTTTACTCGATTAAGTCAATACCGAGCAAAATGACTTTAAGCTTTTGGTTCACTTTAAAAATTCATTTAAATATCTAAACCTTTATATTTCCACTTAATTTTAATTACCCAAGTAAATCTTACCTTATACTAACTTTCCATAGCTTCGGAATAATTTTCTCAAATTTCTATAATTTATTTGAATTTATTTTCTTAACTAAGCACATTTTCCCGATTAAATATAAAACTCGAGTTTAACTAACTTTTTCACTTCCAATGACTAAATCTTCACTCTTAGACATCATTTCATGCTTGAATATGTAATTATTAATGTATTCTCGGGCTTAAGACCTTACCTCGATTTGCATGCCATTGGGCCCCATGCCACTGATCCGAGTGCTTTGGTCTTCTTTGGGCCTGCATAATATTATTCTGAGTTTTCTTAGTCACTTCTCAATACTTTAATAATAAGTACGGTGAAAAAATTTTGGGTTTCACACTCCTATTTTTATTTCACATCTAATTTAATCTACACTAACATGCTTATATCTCAACATATATATATATAAATATATATATAGATATACATGTACATTAAATATACATATATATAAATTTTACCTTCTTTTTTTTTTCTTCAAATTTCCAGCTTTTTCCTCTCTTTTTTTTTCCTTTCTTTTTCACTTTTCTTCTTTCTTTTCTCTTTTTCCTTCCTTCTTCCTCGGCTAGTGCTCACTGTCATGTTCTTTCATTTAGCTGCCGTTACTGCCTCCTCAATACCTCGATTTACGTGTCATTGGACCCCACGCCACTGATTCGAGTGCTTTGGTCTTCTTTGGGCATGCATAATATTATCCTGAGTTTTCTTAGTCACTTCTCAATACTTTAATAATAAGTACGGTGAAACAATTTTGGGTTTCACACTCCCATTTTTATTTCACATCTAATTTAATCTACACTAACATGCTTATATCTCAACATATATATATATATACATGTACATTAAATATACATATATATAAATTTTACCTTCTTTTTTTTTCTTCCAATTTCCAGCTTTTTCCTCTCTTTTTTTTTCCTTTCTTTTTCACTTTTCTTCTTTCTTTTCTCTTTTTCCTTCCTTCCTCGGCTAGTGCTCACTGTTATGTTCTTTCATTTAGCTGCCGTTACTGCCTCCTCAATCTCCCCACCGATTTCTTCCTCTGTTTGTCTTTTATCATCATCATCCTCATTCGATCACTTCTCATCTTCTTCCACCGAATCTCTATTTTCTCCAATTTACTGTATATATATATATATTTTTTCTACTGAATTGTCCCTTCCACACCGAACTCCCTCACTCTCGGTTTGCTTCCCTTCAGCCCCTCTTCCTCGATTCTATTTTCAGTCAGTGGCTCTCAATTCTGCTTCGGTTCCCAGCTTCAGTTTGCTTCGATTTCCAGCTCCGGTCTATTTCAATTTCCTTTCCCCTCGTGTCGGCTCCAGCTCCAGCCTCAGTTTGCTCTGCTTCAGTTTTGCTCTACTTCCCGTCGGTCTTCTTCTTCTTCTCCCCTGCCTCGCGGCCTTGCTTCTAGCTTCCTTGGTCTTCTTCTTCCTTTCCTTTCTTCCTTCTTTCTTTCTTTCTCCCTCGACCGACCCAGCCTCTTTCCCTTCTCCTCTTTTTTTCTTTCTTTTCTTTTCCTTCTTTCTTTCTCCCTCGGCTGACCCAGCCTCCTTCTCTTCTCCCTTTCTTTCTTCTTTCTCCATTCCTTTTCTTCCTTTCCTTCTTCTCTTTCTTCCTCCCCCTTCTCGGCTGACCAACTTTCTTTCTCTTCTATTTTTTTTCTTTTGCTTTCCCGCTCAGCAGAGGTAATCTCTGCTTTCGAATCACCAAAATGCGGAATTGGCTTTCTTTGAAAGCCAATTCCGTACATTCATATATATATATATATATATATATATATATATATATATATATATATATATTAGTTGTTTATTGTTTATCTGTTATTTGTTTGTTTTTATTTTTTTTTAATACTTATATATTACATACTATATATTACCTAACATATATATTTGTTATATAGTTACATTATTATCTATCTATTTTTAAATTTGTCTAGTGTGTATATATATATATATATATATATATATATATATATATACATTTTCTTTTATAAACTTATCCAATGTCACAATATTCATGTCTTTCATAAAATTTTTATTATTTCGAAAATGAAATATTCTTAGGATCTCATTACTCCTTATAAATCCCCAACATAAGTTTTACATCAAAATTTTCAACTAATGAATCAAAATTTTTCAATCCCTCCATGCTTGTATTTGCTTCGTCACTTCCTGTGTTTCGGGCTCTCTGTCGTTCACGGGCATCTCGGCTCCCATACTCCTCCAGCCCTACAACGAATATTCGCACTTTCATTAAAATATTTTATTTTTTATTTTTTTATAGTCTAATTAAATATACGAATTTTGTGGTGTTTACATTCTCCCCACCTTAAAAGAATTTGGTCCTCCAAATTCATTTGGGTCCATCAGAATAGATGTGGGTACTTCTCCTTTATGAGGCTCTCTAGCTCCCATGTAGCTTCTTCAATTGAATGGTGTTGCCAGAGAACCTTTACCAGAGGTATCGTCTTCGATCGAAGTACCTTTTCCTTTCTATCCAAAATCCGGATAGGTCGCTCAACGTAGCTCATATCCTCTTGAATGCTCAAGGGCTCATACTCAATGATGTATGAGGGATTCGAATTATACTTCCTTAACATCGAGACATGGAAGATATTATGTACCCCAGAAAGCTGTGGTGGTAAGGCAAGTGTATAGGCTACGTCTCCCACACTCTCTAGGATCTCAAAAGGACCAATGAAATGAGGACTAAATTTCCCCTTCTTCCCAAACTGCATGATACCCTTGCTCGGAGATACCTTCAGAAACACGGAGTTCCCAATCTGAAACTCAAGTGGCCGCCTATGCTTATCCGCATAACTCTTCTGCCTACTTTGTGCGATCTTAAGTCTATCACAGATTATCCGAACACCTTCTGCTGCCTGTTCCACCAACTCGAGAGCCAAAATCCTTCTGTCACCCAATTCTTCCCAAGCTACTGGAGACCTACATCTTCTACCATACAGGGCCTCATATGGTGCCATCCCGATGCTAGCATGATAGCTGTTGTTATAAGCAAACTCTACGAGAGGCAGATGATCATCTCATGAGCCCTTAAACTCCAAAACGCATGCCCTCAGCATATCCTCTAAGGTTTGAATGGTCCTCTCGGACTGACCATCGGTCTGAGGATGATAGGCTGTGCACAGATTAAGCTGAGATCCCATGGCTTCTTGAAAATGAGCCCAAAATCTAGAAGTGAATCGAAAATCTCTATCTGATGTAATACTCACGGGAGACCCATGCAACCGAGCTATCTCCTTCACATACAACTTTGCTAAAGCAATTAAGGAGTCTGTACTTTTGATGGCTAGGAAGTGGGCACTCTTAGTCAATCTATCTACGATCACCCAGATTGCATCATGCCCCTTTCGGGTCCTTGGTAAACCCATGAAATCCATAGTAATGTGCTCCCATTTCCAAGTAAGCACCGAAAGAGACTTAAGTAATCCAGTTGGCCTTTGGTGTTCGATCTTAATCTGTTGACAAATCAGACACTTGGCCATAAACTCAGCTACATCTCTTTTCATACCGACCCACCAATACACCTTACGCAAATCATGATACATCTTAGTGCTTCCCGGGTGCATGGTGTACCGAGAACAATGGGACTCCTTTAAGATCCTTTGTCGTAAGGCATCATCGTTTGGGACACATATACGGCCCCGAAATCTCATCAATCCGTCCTCACCGACCACAAAGTCTGACTGTACATCTTGTTTTGCCTGACTGACCATGTCCAATAATTTCTGATCACCCTTCTGTTCAATTCTGATATGATCTAGTTTACTAGGTTCAATCTGCAAACTAGCTATGAATCCAACATCTGTTGTTTCCACACTAATACTGAGTTTGGAAAACTGCTCCAACAACTCCCATTCTCTGACCATCATAAAAGAAATCATCCCCTTCCTGCTTAAAGTATTTGCCACTACGTTTTCCTTGCCCAGGTGATACAGAATCTCGCAATCATAATCCTTGAGGAGATCTATCTACCATCTCTGTCTCATATTCAGCTCCTTCTAGTCAAAAATGTACTTTAAGCTCTTATGGTTAGTAAAAATCTGAAACCTTTCTCCATATAGATAATGCCGCCATATCTTCAAAGCAAAAACAACCGCTGCTAGCTCCAAGTCATGGGTGGGGTAATTCCTTTCATGGTTCTTAAGCTAGCGAGAACCATATGCGACCACTCTACCATGCTGCATAAGTACACACCCCAAACCATGGTATGATGCATCACTGTATACTGCATAGCCTCCAGACCCACTAGGAATGGTTAAGATTGGGGCGGTAGTCAACCTCTTCTTAATTTCTTTAAAACTCTGATCACACTGATCAGTCCACTCGAATGGAACATCCTTGCGTATCAGCTTCGTCAATGGAGCGACAATCTTGGAGAAACCTTCTACAAACCTCATGTAGTATCCAGCTAGTCCCAAAAAACTCCAGATTTCTGTAACAGTTTTCGGCCTCTCCCAATTAAGTACCGTCTCAACCTTAGATGGATCCACTGACACCTCATCCTTAGAAATAACATGGCCCAGAAATGCTATTTGCTCCAACCAAAACTCATACTTGTCCAACTTCCCATACAACTGCTTCTCTTTGAGAGTTTGGAGCACTACTCTCAAATGCTGCTCATGCTCATCTCGGGACGTTGAGTATATCAAAATATCGTCGATGAAAACTATGACGAACCGATCTAGATACTCTCGAAACACCTCATTCATCAGGCTCATGAATGCAACTGGGGCATTAGTTAGACCAAAGGCATCACGAGGAACTCATAGTGGCCATATCTCATTCTGAAGGCCGTTTTTGGAACATCATCCTTCCTAATCCTCAATTGGTGATAGCACGATCTCAGGTCAATTTTTGAGAACACCGTAGCCCCTCTTAGCTGGTCAAATAGATCATCTATTCTGGGTAAGGAATACTTGTTCTTGATTATGGCCGTGTTCAGCAGCCTATAGTCTATACATAACCTGAGACTACCATCCTTCTTTCGTACAAATAATACCTGAGCTCCCCAAGGGGATACGCTTGGCCTAATGAACCCCTTGTCTAGCAGGTCTTGCAATTGCTTTTTCAGTTACTCAAGTTCAACCAAGGCCATCCGGTAAGGAGACTTCGAGATTGGCTAAATCTCTGGTGCCAATTCTATAGTGAATTCTAACTCTCTCTCCTGTGGTAGTCCCGGTAGTTCATCAGGAAATACATCCGAGAACTCGCATACCACTGATATGTCCTGAATACTTGGACATTCCCGACTAGTATCGGAGATGAAAGCAACATAACCTTCACATCAACACGTTCATAAAAAATTTTCATCAATAGTCAAAATCATGAAATTTATTCTTTAACTGTAAAGCATACATCAAACTTACTAGGTAAGGAGAAGGTTACAGTCTTAGTGTAGCAGTATATGCTTACACGGTTGGTGGCTAACCAATCCATACCCAAAATTACATCAAAGCCATACATGTTTAACAAGATTAGATTTGCTAACATGATCCTATCTCCTACCTTGATTTCACAATTTCTACACACCATATTAGTCTTTTGTGATTTATACATGGGTGTACTAACGTGTAACGTAAAATCTAAAGATTCAGGCTTAATATGCAAATTACGTGCGAAATGGGGTGATGTGAAAGAGTGTGTGGAACCTGAATCAAACAATACATGTGCCTCATGATTGCAAATTAAAAGCTTACCACGAATGGTCTCAATGGAGGCATCAGCAGTCTCTCTGTCTAAAGCAAAGACTCTCCCATGCGTGATAGGCTTCTTGCCCTTCTCTGCTGCGGTAGCCCATCTCTGTGGGTTTTGTCTCTGGGGAGCTTGCCTCTCAGGTTGTCGTGGTTGCTCTAGGGGATGTGGAACCTTGTTCAGTGGGCAATCTTTAATCAAGTGTCCCCTCTATCCACACCTAAAGCAGCTCCCTGAGGACTAGTGACACATACCTTTATGGAATTTACCATAACTATTACACAATCTCTCGTACTGCTAAAAGCCTCTGGTAATCTATGGGGTAGCTATAAGAGTCGTGGACCTATCAATCCTAGCCCAAGACTCATCTGCCCTCTATCTCTTGGGCTGGCCCCTCCGAAAACCATGTCTGGCAGACTCTATCCTCTTACCTTTATCGCCACTCTTCCTTTGAGAGCTATACTCAGCCTGTGTAATATCCAGACCCCTCTCGATCATCTGTGCCCTACCTAGAGCATCTCTGAATTCCATAATCCATAATCCCAACAGCCTGTCCCGAATAGCCGGCCTCAACCCAGATAGGAACCTCTCAGTACGACGCTCTTCATTTTTGAATGTCTCGGGGTCATATCTCATCAGCATAGTAAACTTACTCTCGTACTCATCCACAGTTATACTGCCCTGTTGTTGTGCTCAAATGGAACACTACTGCAAGTGCACAGGTCAGTTTTCGAGTATAAAGTAAATATAAGTATCGTCCCACAGGGAACTGTGTCTACCGCAAATCACTGTAATCAACAACCTTGAACTTTATTTAGAAAAAGTAATTTATATTGGTTAAGATCCTATTTACTATTCTAACTATTAATTACGGAACAAATTAATTAAAACAACTCACAATTATTACGAATGAAAATATCAATGGCAAAATATTCCTAGAACTCGATTTCACCTAACTAGGGTTCATACAATTCCTTTGATCAATTGTTGTTTTGATTTCTAATTGTTTATAGCCGAAACTATTTCCTGTTTATCTCTCTCGAGTTTTAAATAGTCATACCCAAATTACCTAATCCTAAACTCCCGATTCAGAATTAAATAATAGAGTTCATTAAGCGATGGTAATCCATTTCTCTATGGCTCGTAAGAATTGTCAACCTCCCGATTCAACAATGTCCTATGTTAAAATACCCTTGTGCATATAAATAATTCCCTCTCCCGAGTGCCGGATTCCTATACTAATTCATCCAATTGGTGGCCAATCAACTAGAGCATTAAGAACAAGTAGATTAAATAAACATAATTGAAATCATCCAAACAATCTTCACAAAGTAATTGCAATCTGCCCAAAGTTGGCTACATCGACTCTAGGAAAAAGGAGTTTAGTTCCTAGAAATCATAATAAACATCCAATAATTCCAAAGTATCATCCCTAGAATAAACATTGATCGAAAAAGATGTAAAAGATGGAGTTTCTATGGAGCTAAATCAATCCTGAAGCCTTCTGCCGCAACCTCTTTCGAAATTCTGATAAAAAGACTATTTATAAGGTTTTCAGGCACTAAAACGTGGAAGGCCACATGGAAAAACAGTGTTGCCCTAATCAGACTGCTATGCTGCGATAATGGTATTGATTTCCCAGATCTGCTCTGCATTGTCCAGTTTCTTCTATTGTTGCAGCATAAGTCACGATCAGCATCCTGCAACTTCACTTCTTCACAGAATCATCAGAACCAACTCCAAAAGCTTTAACTTTTCCAAATTGTTCTTTTTCCAGCACAAATGCACAAAACACATAAAAGATACCTAATATTGTAAAGAACAAATCAAATAACTAAGTAAAAAGGGTTCTAAACATATATAAAATTCAGTGCTAACAAATACCCCCAAACTTAGAAATTTGCTTGTCCTCAAGCAAACACATACTAGAAACAGAACAATTAAAGACTCTCAACCATACTCAGCTCACATTCTTGTCATACTAAATTGAGATTTTCCTTAAGAATTCACAAGGTTCTCAGCTTAAGATAAATTTTAGATTTATATTGTTCAAGTCAATCTAAGCAAACCAATCCCCCTTCACACTTCACTTTCCACTTGTGTGTGTGTGTACAATCATTTACTCAAATTCATGCACTCAAGTGTTAATGCGAAACCTAAATGAAAATTAAACACAAAACTTCATATGCTTGAATTAACTACTACTCTCCACTAATAAAGACTCATGCATAACCAAGAATCAAAAGGACTTTTCAAGGGTTGTAACATAAGGCTCGGGTTTTAGGTGGGATAAAGGATATAATATGAAGTTTAATCCACCTAAAGCATTGTAATCACCTTTGGATTTAATTTGTTTTGAGCTCATGAATCACTACCCAACTTTACTCATTCTCAAGTTTGATTTTTTTTTAAGAGCATTGTCACACTCCAGAATTTTATTTTTCACTACTTGTAACTGCATATGACACTAAATTTTCATCAAGACCCGAGAAAAAAATCCTTGTTTGTAACATTCAAGTTCTCAAACCAACAATTTACAAACCACCCTGTTTTCTTTTGAGCTCCTCCCTTAATCCAAAAATTTTGATTGATAGTGCTTTAAGTAAGGGACCAAAAGAATAGGATAATCAAACAATTAGGCCATGGCTTGTAATATGGTTATATAACAACAAAATGGAAAATTTTGGCTCAAAGGGTTTTCCAAAGGATTAATATAATTGAGTAGGCTTGAAAGGCTCAATCTCAAAACAAAAATGGCCTAGATCATTTTCCTAATCATGCATGGTCTATCAATTTCGTCTCAAGTAATAACTAATCAAGTTCTAGAGTCTTTTTAGTTTCACATATCAACACAGTAAGTGCATAAACTGAATATGATTGGTGCATAGTTTGAGTGAAAAGATTCAAGTGAAGCTTTTTATCCACATACCAATACTCAAACAATAAAAATCATCCATTTAAACAAAATTTGATCAATTCCTTGCAAAATCCATCTTTGGCCACAATCTAGAAAACTAATCTGTAAAACTGAGTTTAATTGCACACAAACAATAAAAAGAGGCACATAAAAAGAAATTAAAATAGGCACATAAAACATAACAAAGCATGACACAGAGCACAGCCAATAACTCCCCCAAACTTAAGATTTTCATTGTCCTCAATGAATTAGAAAAAGTAGTAAAGAGGACTTCCCTGGGGTAGTCTAACTGTCTGAATCCTCCTCTGAGCCATCTTCAGCATCAGCTTCCTCCTGGGCATCTTCTTCCATGTCATCATCATTAGAAACTGCCTCTCCCTGCTGTGGCATACACCATTGTGGCGGCAAGGAAAATATCACCTCTCCCTCACGATCCCTGGTATTTAGGTAGTCTACTAATGAATGATGGTAGGAAGCAACATACGCACAGAAAGTCCGATAGTCTCAGTTATTGTTGCGCATCTCCATCCGCAACTCCTTAATCTCGTTAAGCACAACGTCAATGGAGTCAGAAGTGGTGGAAGGTGCGTGCAGCAACCAGCAGAAGTACCAACAGAAGGTGGTGGTGGGGCAGCAGGAGGAGCAGCTTCTCTCTGAGTCAGAGGTACCCGAGGATTTTTAAAAGTGATTGCAGATTTCCTAGCCAGTCTTGGTTCAAGCTCAGTCCAATATACGCCATATTTCTTGTAAAGTCCACAAACCAATGAAGGGTGAGGTAAGCCCCTTCTATTTTCCCTGCGTATAAACTCTTGCATGGATCGAAAGATAATGGCTCCAAAATCAACAATCTTGCCAGTCAGAATACAGTAAAGGAGAGCAGCTCGATCGACATCAACGCTGCTTTTATGAGTTGTAGGCATGATTCGTGAGAAAATAAAATCATACCATTCGTGTAGACCATATTGAAGTCGATTGGAAGGGAATGCCATAGATTCAGCCTCTGGCCTCTTCTGCCAATGGGTGTGTGGTACTGTTAGTTCGTTAATGATCCGGTCCAGCTCATTAGAATCAGTGTGGAGAGGTGTGACATAACTGGTATATTCATCCTGTACCCCTTGCGGAAGGTCCAGGTACAGATTAATGGCATTGGCGTTGTAAGGAAAAAGAATACCCCTGACTTCAGATGTCGAATGGGTGCTTTCCATTGCATTGGCATAAAATTCTCGGACTACATCAAGAATGGCATCTTCAGGTTGTCCTGCTAATTTCAGCAACATGAAATCCCTCAAAAACTCAGAATACATATCCCAGCCACCAATATCAGGTCTAAAACTCCTTTCGATAATAATATTTTTGCCCATAATTTTCTTGAAATTTTCTGCGGCTTGGCTGTTTATAAATCTAGAGGGATCATAATTAGTGGTGACTGGCTCTTCCCTCTGTGGAAACGGGGCTGAACTATCAGTGGCTTGACTCGAACTGTCGAGGTTGCTCCTAGCTCGGGCTTTGGGTGCCATTACCAATGGAAGCTCAAATTGACAAGAATAGTGTTCAGCTGACCCAATCGGACAAGCACACAAACTAAACCCGAAAATTACGTCACAACCAGAGTTTTTCCAACAACAATTGACCACCGAGAAGAGCTTCAAAATCTAAGTTGTAGAAACCAAAAGGAAATCCGCTGGAAAATCGAAAACGATTGAAGAAAGCCGTAAAATACCCGGAACGAAAATCACGTAAGCTTAAGTTGGACCACTTTGTGTCTCTATCACAATCGGACAAGAAAATGCTTTCTGCTTCTCCCAAGCGTTTTGGGACCACCAAGATTGCGAACCCACAAAAATTTGTAGGCCAAACTACCAAATCAGTAGAAAACAATAGGATCGGAAGAAAGAAAAATAATGGGTGTAGGGTAATCGGTGTACTTCCAAGAGAACAAGGAAAGATGTATTACTAGAAAAAGAGAGAGTCGGGAAGATGGAAAAAGTTCAGTAGCCGCTTTCAAAGTAGTTTTGGTAGGGTTATTTGACTTAACCAAATAGTGAGTGGGGTTGACAAAAATAAGGGATTCCGGCTTCCAATCAAACATTGCCATGTGTATTCCATTCATCCTGCTTTGAGAATTTCAGACATTTGTTCCCTTTTTTGACAGATTTTCTTCTCACCCACTTGCTGACTTTCTTTTTCTCATCTATGCAACCATTATTCAATCCTCACCTGATCACGCACTCATGCATTCTTGCTTGCAGGATCATAATAATTATTCTTCCAAACTGTGCTCTTCTGATACATATGCCTGAAAAATAAAACTCAAACTAATAAAAATAAAAACAAACTAATTAAAAGCAAAGAAAATAAAACGAAATGAAAAACTAAGAATCTTAAAAAAATCAATTGGGTTGCCTCCCAAAAGTGCTGAATTTCAAGTCTTCAGCCAGACTGCTTCCAGTCTCCTTAATTCGGTTCACCAAGGGGAATGTTATCTAATTTATGCACTCCCTCTCCATAATAATGCTTTATATGCTGCCCATTGACCTTGAACAAGCTTCCATCTGATTTCTTCAACTCAATTGCTCCATATGGGAAAACTTGGTTTATCTCAAACGGTCCTGACCACCTTGACTTCAATTTGCCAGGAAATAATTTAAGCCTTGAATTATACAATAGAACTTGTTGTCCAGGACTGAATTCTTTTCTCATTATTATCTTGTCATGCCATCTTTTGGTCCTGTCCTTGTAAATTCTTGGATTGTTATAGGACTCATTTCTCAGCTCATCAAGCTCATTCAATTGGAGTGACCGATTTTCTCCAGCCTTGTTATAGTCAAAATTTAGCTTCTTAATGGCCCAGTAAGCTCGATGCTCAAGCTCTACAGGTAGATGACATGCCTTACCAAATACCAACCTATAAGGAGACATTCCAATTGGAGTCTTATAGGCTGTCTTGTATGCCCAAAGTGCGTCATCTAACTTGTTAGCCCAGTCTTTTCTATTCAGGTGGACAGTCTTCTCCAATATCAACTTCACTTCTCGGTTTGAAATTTCAGCTTGGCTATTTGTCTGCGGATGATAATCGAGAGCTACTTTATGTTGAATTCCATATTTTGACATCAAACCATTGAAGATTTTGTTACAGAAATGAGTGCCTTCATCACTCAAAATGGCTCTTGGGTACCAAATCTTGTCAATATATTCTTGCGCAGAAATTGAATTACCACTTTTGCATCATTTGCTGGTGTTGCTATTGCCTCCACCCACTTAGAGACATAATCAACAGCAAGGAGAATGTACAGCTTTCCAAAAGATGGAGGAAACGATCCCATAAAATTGATACCCCATACATCAAAGATTTTCACTTCTAGAATATTTGTCAAAGGTAATTCATGCCTTCTTGAGATGTTTTCAACCCTTTGACATCTGTCACATGTTTTTACAAACACGTAACTATCTTTAAACACACTAGGCCAATAAAAACCTGATTACAGCACCTTTGCTGTTGTACGTTCTGCACCAAAATGTCCCTCATATGCTGCAGCATGGTAGTGGCGCAAAATTTCCTGAGCTTCATCTTTCGGCACACATCGTCTTATAATCTGGTCTGGACACTTCTTAAACAGTAGAGGATCATCCCAAAAATACGAGTTGACATCATGGAAGAATTTCTTCCTCTGTTAGTAAGTTAAACCACTTGGCATTAATCCTCATGCTAAGTAATTCACTATGTCTGCAACCAAGGCAGATTTTCATCAATCTTCATTATTGTCTCATCTGGAAATTCCTCTTGAATAGGTTGTTCTTGCTGAATTTCAGATTGCTCCAACCTAGATAAATGATCAGCTATAACATTATCAGATCCCTTTTTGTCCCTGATCTCAAAATCAAATTCTTGCAAAAGCAAGATCCATCTAATAAGTCTGGGTTTGGCGTCCTTTTTTGCAAATAGATAATGAATAGCTGCATGATCTGTATAGACAATGACCTTGCTCCCAATTAAATATAGTCTGAACTTGTCAAATGCATGTACAACTGCAAGCATCTCTTTCTCTGTTGTTGTGTAATTTTTCTGAGCATCATCTAAGGTTTTGCTTGAATAATAGATAGCCCAAAAAATCTTGTCTCTCTTCTGTCCCAGGATAGCTCCAATTGCAAAATCACTCGCGTCGCACATCAGTTCAAATGGTTCTGTCCAATCTGGTGTAATTATAATAGGTGCAAAAATAAGCTCCTTCTTGATCTTTTCAAATGCCTGCAAGCAAAAATCATCAAAGGAAAAATCAACATCTTTTTCCAATAAGTGACATAAAAGTTTTGAGATTTTTGAAAAGTCCCTGATAAATCTACGATAAAAGCCTGCATGTCCCAAAAAGCTCCTCACAGCTTTAACTAACTTTAGAGGAGGAAGCTTTTCAATAGCAACGACTTTAGCTCTATCCACCTCAATGCCGTGAGCTGAAATTTTTTGTCCAAGGGCGATCCCTTCTTGCACCATAAAATGACACTTCTCCCAATTTAAGACCAGATTCGTCTCTTCACATCTCTGCAAAACAAGTGCCAAATTAGATAAACATTGATCAAAAGTCCTACCAAATACCGAGAAGTCATCTATGAAGACTTCCATTATCTCTTCAACCATGTCAGCGAAAATTGACATCATGCATCTCTGGAAGGTTGCTGGGGCGTTACACAACCCGAAAGGCATCCTTCTATATGCGAAAGTTCCATATGGGCAAGTAAATGTTGTTTTCTCTTGATCTTCTGGGGCTATCGCAATCTGGTTATAGCCCGAGTAGCCATCTAAGAAGCAATAATAATTGTGTCCGACTAGTCTGTCTAGCATTTGGTCGATGAACGGAAGCGAGAAGTGGTCTTTCCTAGTAGCTTTGTTCAGCTTCCTATAATCGATGCAAACTCTCCATCCTGTTACAGTTCTGGTGGATATGATTTGATCGTTTGTGTCACGAACTACTGTCATTCCACCCTTTTTAGCTACAACCTGCACAGGACTCACCCAAGAACTATCAGAGATAGCATATATAATACCAGCATTTAATAATTTTAAAATCTCAGCTCTAACAACTTCTTTCATTACTAGATTTAGTCTTCTTTGTGGTTCAATAGAGGGTTTATGATTTTCCTCTAATCAAATTTTGTGCATCACAACAGAGGGACTAATTCCTTTGATGTCAGCAATAGACCATCCAATTGCCGGTTTGTGCTCTCTTAAAATTCTAAGCAACTTGTCTTCCTCTGCAACTGATAAAAATGATGAAATAATTACAGGAAAAGTATTATCATTACCTAAAAAAGCATACCTTAAATGGCTTGGTAATTCTTTCAATTCAGTTTTGCCTTCTTTTTTTTACTTACCTGTGACTTGTCAATCTTCTCATTAGTTGTTGTAGTCGTACTTTCTAATAGCTTGTCTTCCAAAGTAACAACACAACTTTTAATTTCATCAGTTAGTAATTCATCATCTAAATTAGAAACTGAATTTACCAGACATTGAGCCATAGGATCAGTTGGTGCTTCCTTTGTTTCAACTTCTCTTACACAACTTTGCACTACTTCAATCAACTTACAGGTCTCTGGCTCATCAGCAAATTTCATCGCCTTATAGATGTTGAACATAACTGATTCATCATTCATCCTCAGGGTTAATTGCCCTCTTTGAACATCGATTAGTGCTCTCCCAGTAGCAAGGAATGGTCTCCCAAGTATAAGTGGAATTTCTCTGTCCTCTTCATAATCTAAGACTACAAAATCGGCAGGAAAAATTAGCTTATCAACTTTAATAAGTACATCTTCTATTATACCTCCGGGATAAGTAATCGATCTATCCGCTAATTGCAGTGTTATGGTAGTCGGCTTTACCTCTCCAAAACCTAGGCTCCTGAAAATAGATAAAGGCATTAAATTTATGCTAGCACCTAAATCACACAATGCCTTACCCACTTTCGATCCTCCAATCTCGCATGGAATAGTAAAGCTTCCAGGGTCTTTCAATTTTTGCGGTAACTTCTGCTGTAAAATTGCACTGCATTCCTCTGTCAAGTTGATAGTTTCATAATCTTCAAGTCTCCATTTCTTTGACAGCACTTCTTTCATGAACTTTGCATAATGTGGCATCTACTGCAGAGCATCAACAAACGGAATGTTAATATGTAATTTCTTAAATATATCAAGAAATTTCTTAAACTCAGATTCAATCTTCCTTTTATACAAAGCTTGAGGATAAGTAATAGATGGTTTTAACAAAGGAGGATTATCAGGAAAAAGTTTACTAAAAGGTTTAGAATTAACTCCCTGTTTTACTGTTTCTGATTCTGTATCCTTTGTCATAACAGGTTCAGTCTGCTTCTTCTGCACCTTAGTTATTGGTGCAGTTTCTTCTTTCTCTGCTACCTTTCGTGGCTCATATGGGTTCCCACTTCTCAAAGATATAGCATTGCGGTGTTCTTTCGGATTGAGCACTGTGTCACTTGGAAACTTACCTCTTTCATTTAAAGAACTGATAGCTGCAGCTAATTGTCCCAAAGTGGTCTCAACAGACTTCATCTGTGCACTAAGACTGGTGTTCATCTCTGACACTTTAGCTTCCACGTTGTCTAATCGCGCATCAGTTTTGCTAAATCTTGTTCTAGTTTCAACCATGAACTCCTCAAATTCGTTCCTTCTAACTCCACCATAACCTTGGAAATTCTCTTGGTTATTGAATCCTGTATTGCTGTTACTTACTGCTGGTGGGTTTAGAACGTTTTTAGAGTTACTATAAGATAGATTCTCATGGTTTCTGAATCCTGGCTGGTAGTAGTTAGGAACTCGATTTCCTTGAAAACCAAAGTTACGATTATTAACATAATTCACCTGCTCCAAATCTGTCCCCATCAAGTTAAGATTTGTGCTGTCATGATGAATCATAGCTTGCGACCCTTGTATACCCATTGAAGAAATTTGTGTTGAAATCTGCTCAAGTCTTGCTAGGATGGATGTCTGCGTATCTAACTCATGCATACCTGCTACTCTTCTGACATTAGCTCTTTCACCTGGCCATTAACTGCTGTTTATAGTCATCTCCTCAATTAACTGCATAGCTTGATCAGGTGTCTTAGACCACAGTGAACCTCCTGCTGAAGCATCCACAGTAGCTCGTGTCTGCGGAGTCATGCCTCTGTAGAAAACTTGTATCTGGTTTCCTTCATCATATCCATGCTGAGGGCATCTACGCAATAACTCTTTAAATCGCTCCCATGCCTCATGTAATGGTTCTTATCTAACTGTGTGAACTGGGGAATTTCTAATCTCATCTGCATTGTCTTTCCTAGTAGGAAGTATTTTGTTAAGAATTTTTGTGCCATCACTGCCCATGTTGGAATGCTTCCTACTGGTAGATTTTGATACCAACTCAAGGCTTTATCCCGAAGAGAAAATGGAAACAATCTCAGCCGAATAGCATCATCAGGGGCTCCATTAATCTTAATGGTGCTGCAAATCTACAGAAAACTTGTCAAATGTGTGTTAGGATCCTCTAAGGCCGAACCTCTAAATTGATTTTGCATAACCATGTTGATCAATGCCGGCTTCAACTCAAAGTTATTACAGTTTACAGGAATCTCTCTTATAGCGGCAAAATTCTAATTCAGAACTGGGGTAAAGTAATCGCGTATAGCTCGCTGCTGTTGATTTTTATCTTCCATGATTACATTTCGGTCTTTCTCTTCAAATCTGTTCTGTTGAATTTGCCTGATGATTCTCTCAATCTTTGGATCTAACTCTTCTTTTATGTCTGTATTTCCACTTCTGCGGGTTTTTACCATTCACCTAAAATAAAAATTTGTAGATAGTAAATTAAAACAAAAATAAAAATCTAAATTAAAGTAAAGGCTATTGGGGAACAGTGTTAACGAAAAACAAAACAACAATTCCCCTGCAACGGCGCCAGAAAACTTGTTGTGCTCAAATGGAACACTACTGCAAGTGCACAGGTCAGTTTTCGAGTATAAAGTAAATATAAGTATCGTCCCACAGGGAACTGTGTCTACCGTAAATCACTGTAATCAACAACCTTGAACTTTATTTAGAAAAAGTAATTTATATTGGTTAAGATCCTATTTACTATTCTAACTATTAATTACGGAACAAATTAATTAAAACAACTCACAATTCTTACGAATGAAAATATCAATGGCAAAATATTCCTAGAACTCGATTTCACCTAACTAGGGTTCATACAATTCCTTTGATCAATTGTTGTTTTGATTTCAAATTGTTTATAGCCGAAACTATTTCCTATTTATCTCTCTCGAGTTTTAAGCAGTCATACCCAAATTACCTAATCCTAACCTCCCGATTCAAAATTAAATAATAGAGTTCATTAAGCGATAGTAATCCATTTCTCTATGGCTCATAAGAATTGTCAACCTCCCGATTCAACAATGTCCTATGTTAATCTACCCTTGTGCATATAAATAATCCCCTCTCCCGAGTGCCGGATTCCTATACTAATTCATCCAATTGGTGGCCAATCAACTAGAGCATTAAGAACAAGTAGATTAAATAAAACATAATTAAAATCATCCAAACAATCTTCACAAAGTAATTGCAATCTGCCCAAAGTTGGCTACATCGACTCTAGGAAAAAGGAGTTTAGTTCCTAGAAATCATAATAAACATCTAATAATTCCAAAGTATCATCCCTAGAATAAACATTGATCGAAAAAGATGTAAAAGATGGAGTTTCTATGGAGCTAAATCAATCCTGAAGCCTTCTACCGCAGCCTCTTTCAAAATTCTAATAAAAATACTATTTATAAGGTTTCCAGGCACTAAAACGCGGAAGGCCACGTGAAAAACAGTGTTGCCCTAATCAGACTGCTATGCTGCGACAATGGTATTGATTCCCCAGATCTGCTCTGCACTATCCATTTTCTTCTATTGTTACAGTATAAGTCACGATCAGTATCCTGCAACTTCACTTCTTCACAGAATCATCAGAACCAGCTCCAAAAGCTTTAACTTCTCCAAATTATTCTTTTTCCTGCACAAATGTACAAAACACATAAAACATACCTAATATTGCAAAGAATAAATCAAATAACTAAGTAAAAAAGGTTCTAAACATATATAAAATTCAGTGCTAACACCTGTACCAAATTCAAAAAGTCAATCCGCATCTTCTGTTGGGCAGCTCGTGAAACATACTACTCTCTGAATGCTGATAAGAATGCATCCCAACCAATCACCAGATGCTGAGTAGTCAAAAGGATCTTGGTGGATCCCCACTAGTATTCTGCTTGGCCCTTTAACATGTATGTGGCCATAGATACCTTCTCTACATCGGAACACCCCAGATAGTCAAAAATCTTCTCCAGGTTTACTAGGCACTCTTCAGCCTCTATCGGATCCTTAACCCCCTTAAATGTTGCAGGCGTCATCTTCAGGAAATCCCTCATTTTACCAATTTCGCTTTCTTCAGTTCGAGTCTGTGTAGGTGGCTGAGGTGCCATAGGTATTGGGGGAACCTGGGGAGGAGGTGGTACCTGTGGAGGAGTTGGCACTGGAGTAGGAATCGGTATTGTGCCAACTAAATCAGTAGTATTTGCCCCTAAGTGTTGGGCAACCATCGGGGCTATAAATTCCAATCCTCGCTCGAGGCGCTGCTCTAACCGCTGTTCAAACTGAGCCATACGAGTATTGGGGCTCTTTGGCTGTGGTGGAGGAGGTGGAGGTGGCTGAGCCTACCTCCGAGGGTATCCTCGTCTTCCACTCAGTATGCAAGTGATCTAATGCCTACGCGTAAACAAAAGATAAAATCTTAAATTCATTAGGTATACATTGCCTACAACCAGACAAGCACAGACATTTGGGATGTAATTTTATCCTTATTTTTGACACTGACAGTACTAGACAACCTTCGCTCTGATACCACCTTTAACTGTAATGACCCTTAACCCTTAAAAATTGGAGGATTTTTTTTAAACTTAATTTACCCACTTATTCCCTTATTCACTTAGGTCGTATTCCTGTTCAGTGTCAATTCACTTTTTCTAATTTTTTATCCATAATTATTTTTAAATTCCATGTTTTGACATATATGGCCGATAGAAATTTCGGCAGCATAACAGCTTATATATGAGCCTACCCACCTGCAAATCAATTATTTTAACAATCTTAGATATCCACAACTACCAAACATACTTTCCAAATCCACATTTACAACCCAATACATCCATTTCGATTCAATACCAATCATTTTAAAACATAATCCTAAAAGTAATATTCTTTACATTGTTTTCCTTACAAATTACATCCCGACAAAATATTTCTAAAATATGTTTGTGCATACGAAATGTGTCTGGTAAAGGAATGTAATTATATACCTTTTCTGCGTGTACAACAAGTAGCCTATGGTAGCTCTTTCCCACCAGCTTACGTCGTGTACGCAGCAGGTAGCGCCTACGGATCACTGCAAATAGTCTGAAAGGTAGAGGGGTGAGCTTTCGGAAAAAAGCCCAGTAAGAAAATGCATTTAAAATGATATTAGTGATTCAAATATATAAAAAAAACATAATAATACGTACAATGACTTCTCTTTGAAACTAATATAAAGGACCTTCGAAAATAAAAAAATCGAAAACATCATGATTCAATACGTAAATTTTTAAGTACTTGAACTTAACATTCATCACATAACCTTTCGTATATTCAGAATTTCAAAAACATAATTACATGTAAAATCACATATCATAAAGTCAAATTTGAAAACAGAGTTTAATTCAGATAGAGACTACATTGGCCCATATGATTATCATGCATTTATAACAAAGTCATCCTTCGTAGAGGGAATTCAGAACCTATGGCCATTGTAGGGCTGTAGACGTGATCAAGGTCGTACAACGTTCAGACACCCGAAGGTGGAATTCAGACACCACAAAGGCAAAGTTCAGACGCCACAAGAGCGAAGCTCAGATGCCACACAGGCGAAGTTCAGACACCACAAAGGCGAGCATGATAAGCGTTAGCATATAACATAAGTGGCCCTTAGTCTCAAAACATACTATAGTTTTCATGTATAAAAACATCGAAATACAACCATCTTATTCAAAAGATAATTTCAGAGAACATGCTCTTATTCAGAAGTCAAATTCAGAAATATGCAATTATTCAAAATACAAATTCAGAGAACATGTTCTTGTTCAGAAAGCAAATTCAGAAACATGCTTTTATTCAGAAAAAACAATTTCAGAAATCACGTTCTTACTCAGAAAATAAAAGCAGAAAACATGCATCAAAAATCATAATTCAGATCCTTGTAAGTTTTCCTTAATCATGATTCAGAAAGTAAACTATTACCATTTTAAATTACACCCCCTTACCTCGATCTATCAAAAATTTCGAGTTCGAGTGGTGACACCTCCCAGTACCTCCTTTAATTCCTTCTACGATTCTCCTACATCGAAATTGTATACTTAGCATCCTATTCATACGAATTGTTCGAATTGCGTCAAAATTGTAACCTATTCGTTACTACTTCGTGCGTGCGTATAATCGTACATACCTAGGCCAACACGTGTGTTTATATATTTTTATTACTATTTTTTTTGTATGCACTTATACTAACATACACATTTATTATATCCATCTATATGCATATACACATAAGTATATACACACATATATATATTTTATTATTTGTTTTTATTATTCCTTATCACATACATATATTTTTTTGTCTACTCCGATTTTTATTTCACATCTAATTTAATCTACACTAACATGCTTATATCTCAACATATATATATATATATATACATGTACATTAAATATACATATATATAACTTTTACCTTCTTTTTTTCTTCCAATTTCCAGCTTTTTCCTCTATTTTTTTCCTTTCTTTTTCCCTTTTCTTCTTTCTTTTCTCTTTTTCCTTCCTTCTTCCTCAGCTAGTGCTCACTGTCCTGTTCTTTCATTTAGCTGCCGTTACTACCTCCTCAATCTCCCCATCGATTTCTTCCTCTGTTTTGTTTCTATCATCATCATCATCATTCGATCACTTCTCCTCTTCTTCCATCGGATCTCTGTTTTCTCCAATCTATTGTGTATATATAGATATATATATATATATTCTGCTAAATTGTCCCTTCCACACTGAACTCCCTCACTCTCGGTTTGCTTCCCTTCAGTCCCTCTTCCTCGGTTCTATTTTCAATCAGTGGCTCTCGGTTTTGCTTCGGTTCCCAGCTTCAGTTTGCTTCGATTTCCAGCTCCGCTCTGCTTCAATTTCCTTTCCCCTCAGGTCGGCTCCAGCTCCAGCCTCGGTTTGCTCTGCTTTAGTTCTGCTCTGCTTCTCGTCGATCTTCTTCTTCTTCTCCTTTGCCTCGTGGCCTTGCTTCTAGCTTCCTCGGTCTTCTTCTTCCTTTCCTTTCTTCCTTCTTTCTTTCTTTCTCCCACGACCGACCCAGCGTCCTTCCCTTCTCCTCTTTTTTTCTTTCGTTGGTTTTGTTTCTTTCTTTCTTCCTCCGGCGGCCGATCCATCCTCCAGCCTCCTTCTCTTCTCCCTTTCTTTCTTCTTTCTCCCTTCCTTTTCTTCCTTTCCTTCTTCTCTTTCTTCCTCCCCCTTTTCTGCTGACCAGCTTTCTTTCTCTTTTATTTTTTTTTCTTTTGCTTTCCCGATCAGCAGAGGTAATCTCTACTTTCGAATCACCAAAATACAGAATTGGCTTTCTTTGAAAGCCAATTTCGTACATTCATATATATATATATATATATTAATATATATATATATATATATATTATATTAATATATATATATATATTAGTTGTTTATTGTTTATTTGTTATTTGTTTGTTTTTGTTTTTTTTAATACTTATATATTACATACTATATATTACCTAACATATATATTTGTTATATATTTACATTATTATCTATCTATTTTTAAATTTGTCTAGTATATATATATATATATATATATATATATATACATTTTCTTTTTTAAACTTATCCAATGTCACAATATTCATGTCTTCCATGAAATTTTCATTATTTCAAAGATGAAATATTCTTAGGGTCTCATTACTCCTTATAAATCCCCAACATAAGTTTTACATCAAAATTTTCAACTAATGAATCAAAAATTTTCAATCCCTCCATGCTTGCATTTGCTTTGTCACTTCCTATGTTTCGGGCTCTCTGTCATTCACGGGCATCTCGACTCCCATACTCCTCGAGCCCTACAACGAATATTCACACTTCCATTAAAACATATTATTTTTATTTTTTTATAGTCTGATTAAATATAGGAATTTTGTAGTGTTTACAATTAAGCCACCAACTGTCCCTGCAAACAATTTCGAAATCAAGCTTGTAATCCTTCAGATGATCCAAACCTCGTTATAGTTTAGTGGGCTTCCTCATGATGACCCACTTGCTCATCTAGGGCAATTCTTAGATCTGTGCAACACCTTCAAGTACAATGGATTATCTGATGATGTGCTTAGGCTTAGATTATTTCCCTTCTCGCTTAAGGATAGGGCACGACACTGGTTAACCTCCTTGTCTCAAGGATCCATTTCCACTTGGGACGAGTTAGCCCATCAATTTTTAGCTAAGTTTTTCCCTCCCTCTAAAATGGCCAAACTTCTTAGTGACATATCTTCCTTTGCCTAATTCGATTCTGAATCTCTTTACGAAGCTTGGGAACGATATAAGGAGCTTCTTAGGAAGTGCCCTCATCATGGCCTACCTTTATGGCTGCAACTCCAGACCTTCTACAACGGACTTACAAGCTAAAATAAGACCATCGTTGACGCTACTGCGGGTGGAGCCCTGATGTACAAAATGGAGAAGGAAGCTTATGGTCTCTTAGACAAGATAGCTGCTAACAACTACCAATGGTCTTCGGAGAGGCAACTGCCTAAGAAGTCGACGGATATCTATGAGCTCGACGCGCTATCTACCTTGACCTCTCAAATAGCCAACCTTTCGAAAAAGGTAGAGTCGCTCAGTACCCAGCATAATCCTTCCACCAATTCTAATCCTCTTTATTCTGTCTAAAGTCTTTTTCTTTCTTACGATCTGTGTGGTGGTACACACTCTGTATATAGGTGTCCTCTTAACTTAGAATCGGTTCAGTACGTTGCCCCATCTCAGAAGCAACAGAATAACCCATTTTCAAACACCTACAATCCAGGGTGGAGGAACCATCCTAATTTTTCCTATAGCCAAAATCAAGGGCAACCTTCTAATTCCAGACCTGAAGGACCCCCTAGTTTTCAAGCTCCACCAGTTCATGTACCACCATATCAGCAGTTTTCATATCATCCACCTCATCACCTATCCCTACAACAATTTCAACATCATCCATCCCCACCACCACCACCACTTATGCAGCCCCAACATTTACATGCACCGGCAGCTGAGAAGAAGCCTACACTAGAGGAGATGTTCTCGACTGTCCTGAAAAATCAAGCTGCTTCAATTAAGAATTTAGAGGTTCAGGTGGGACAAATTGCGAATGCTCTTAGCTAGCGTCCTCAAGGGACCCTTCCTAGTAACACCAAAGCCAATCTTGTTAGGCAAAGGGAGGGAAAGGAACATGTTAAAGCCATCACCCTTAGGAGCGGTAGAGAGCTAGATGATCCACAAGTTAAGTCTAGACCTGAACAGCCCATAGTTGAAGAACCTTCTAATGAAGCAGCTCAGAAAGATCAGGAATATAAAGATCAGGTTGTAAGATAAACAAAGCTAGGCGCTTCTTCATCTTTACATTCTTCTTCTTATTTACAACCTTCCTCGCCCTCTGATGCTACACATGTTTCCATTGCATCCCCTCCAGTTAGACCACCAGTACCTTTTCCTCAAAGGTTCTAAAATAAAAAAACTGGATCAATAATTCACTAAATTCCTTGAGGTTTTTAAGAAACTTCACATCAACATTCCTTTCGCAGATGCCTTAGACCAAATGTCGAATTATGTGAAGTTTATGAAGGATATCCTCTTGAGGAAAGGAAGATTGGAAGATTATGAGATGGTGGCCTTATCTGAGGAGTGTAGTGCCATTATCCAGAGGTAATTACCCCCCAAGCTCAAAGATCCTGGGAGTTTTACCATACCCTGCACTATAGGAAATCTGTTCTTTGGTAGAGCCTTGTGTGATTTAAGAGCCAGTATCAATCTGATGCCTTTGTTTATTTATCAGAAGTTAAGAGTAGAGGATGCCAAGCCCACCACAGTGACCCTTCAGCTAGCTGATCGATCCATTAAATATCCGAAGGGGGTTATTGAGGACGTGCTAGTTAAGGTGGATAAATTTATTTTCCCTGCAGACTTTATTGTGTTGGACATGAAGGAAGACAGGGAAGTCCCCATTATTTTAGGCAAACCTTTCTTAGCGATTGGTAGAACCTTAATTGATGTGCAAAAGGGGGAGTTGACTATGAGAGTCCTAAATCAGGAGGTGACATTTCATGTTTTCAAACCTTTGAAGTTCCCTGATGACTCTCAAGAGTGTTTTAAGATCGAGGTTAAGGAAGATATAATGCTTAAGTTATCTGATAGAATGAGGGAAGTAAATAGAGTTAAGGAGGATTTAACTGTCAACACTCTGTCACCACTTTGGTTGACCCTCCTACTATTCGCCTTGCTGCTGAGTGTCGTTTTCTTTAGCTGCATTTGAAGTGGCTGTGTTTTTCTTTTCACTTTTTGCATAGTTCTTTTTCTTTTTCTTTTTCGTTGTTTCTTTCTTTGTTTATTTTTCAGATTGCTTTTCTAGTATTACGTTTTCAATCAAGTTTCGGTTGTTCATTATCATCATCAGATAGGAAAGTACTCTGTTCTAGAACTTCAATGTTTATATTATCTGCACACTGAGGATATTGTGCACTTTAAGTTTGGGGGTGGGGATATCACTTGAGCATTTTTGGACAAAATTGAAAAAAAAAATTCGAAAATTTAAGCTTACATTGTTGGATTTTGGGATGATTTAGTACTTAGCATGCAGTTTTCCTATATTTCGATGATATAACCCATGATTTAGTCTGACTTTGATTGAATAAGAAGCATGATTATAGGAAAAGCATGAAGTTGAATTCTTGATTTTGTCTTGATTCTAATTGTGATTTCCTCATCTTCTGCACATGTCATGTCATGAATCTGTATATTTATTTAGAGAAAGCTTATGTGGACATAGGATTGCATTAGTTCAATTGATTTTGTGCATCATATTCTAGAATTTGTTTGATCTGATCTCGATGTGAAATATTAGATCACACTTAATTAGGGAGATGATTTAGGCCATCTTTGGATCGTTTGAGCCTTTCTAACCATCCCTATATATATTTTACCCCTAGTCACCCATCTGAGCCAAATAAACTTTTCTTTGTAAATACACTTGCATATTTTTCCTTAGCTTAAACACTCTATTCCTATCCCTTACCCCGAAAGCATGAAAAGTCATTAGGATATATTGTGAGCTTTATACATATGAGTATCTGGTGATAGTGAAAGTTCGAAAAAAATGGGAAGAAAAAGAATAAGAAAGAAGAAATTTCCATTAAAAAAAAAAGAAGAAGAAAAAATACAAAAATAGAATAAAATGTTTAGCAAAAGAAATAAGTTTGGGAGAATAATTATGAGCTCTTACATTAAAGATCCTAGAAGTGATGCATGTTAAGGGGTAATTAACCCTAAATCGACTTTATCATACCTTAGCCCCAGCCTTACATTACAAGCTTAGTGAAGTCCTATTGATCTTTGATTAAGTGTGACTACATTAGTGGAGAGAGAAGTGAAAAGCAAACTTATGGGAATGATCACATGTCATTGACTTTGCATTCACTGTTTTTGCATAATCTGATCCGGGTAATGTACTGTGAAGTGGTTTTGACATTTTCACACACACACGAGGAGTCCAATTTGGGTTAGGACATATGATGGAATAATTCTAAGTGTTGGACTTGTAATTATGAGTCTTTGAGATCATAGTTGGTACTTTGTCTTTGAGGATAATATTGGAGAAATTATTATGTTAGTACTTGTCATTCCTACATTTGTTTTGTTTTGCTTAAGGACAAGCAAAAGCTCAAGTTTGGGGGTGTGATAATTCTATTTTTAATAGAATTATTTGTGCTTAATTCCTTAATTAATTACTTAAATCCCCATATTATTTTATTAATTATCTCATGTATTTAATTAAAATTCTTTAATGTGCAGGTAAATTAAATATGGATGAAACTTAGTCATTTCAAACAATAATGGGTTGAAAACGGGCTAAAGGAGATTGGACCATTTCCAATTTACAAACCAAGTCACTAGTTGTCTGGACACGCGTGATGCCAGGTGTCCGTATTTTATTTACCTCGAAACGATAAGATCGACGGATACCGTGCCAACCTTCTGGAAGACACGTCGGGCCACATCGCACAGTCAATTGGACAAACAGACAATTGACGTGAAAATATCTACTCTGCAGCGAATGGAATGAAGACAAGTGGCCAAACAATGCCAACTCATCTAGGATTGAAAATTATCATTCTACCCCTAAGTTTGTATATAAATAGAACATGATGAGCAATTGAAAAGGGGGGTAGTTTTTAGGGTAGGAGTATTGTAGAGTAATTTAGGAGTAGTTTTTTTAGAATTAGTTTTTAGAGTAATTTAGGAGTAGTGTAGGTAAAGTAGTTTTTAGGTTAAAATTTTATTGCAAAATTTTTATTTTTCCTTGTTCTTTTTAGCCTTTCTCGTTAGTGTTTAGTAGCATCCATTGTTATAGAAATTTACAAGATCCATTTGACTTTTTTTAAATGAAAAAAGTTTCCTTTAAGCTGCGATTAATTTCTTTTACTACAATTTGCTTTCATTCCTCTGTTTTTGTTTATCTGGGTTGGAAGGGCTGGTGACAGCAGCAAACTTCCTCAATCCGTTGCTCCTGTTTCATTTTCAGTCACTGCATATTGTTATTTATTTCATTTATCTTCCATTTTTCGGTTTGAGCTTTTTATCAGTTTCTATTTTTGTTCTTTTGTTTACAGTCAGGTTGTGTTGCACTTGTTACTGTTTCATCACCTTTTTACGATTTTCTATTTGAATTTAGTAAAGTTTATGATGAAAGTTTTACTGTTCTGAGTAGAGGCACTCTTGGTTTGTGGTGTGGGTCTGTCGCTAACATCAGTTCCTCGTCGCCGGCACAGTGAAGTTTCATTGGCTGAGTCGAGTAGACCATGTGACACAGCCAAGCATCTTCACAGACCTCTGCATTTTTCTTGATTACTTTCGATAGCTCTCGGGAGCTTGTGACAGCCGCTCTATTTTCATCATTTCATCTTGCTTTTAGTTATTATTTTTCTTAGCTTAGGTAGTAGATTAGTTAGTTATTTTTCATGCATAGTTACAGTTAAAAAGGGGAGAATCTTCACGTTAATATAGAAAAGAAAAAAAAAATTGTGATAAGCTTTCTTTAGTTTATTCTTGCATATTTTTGCTTAGATACTGTTTGGTTATTTATCTTTGTTGGTTGCTGTTATGAATGTTCTCTTCAGCTTAGGCAGTAGTGCAGGATAGGGGCTGCATTTTTACTCTTTTCTGCTTTGTTTGTAATTTGTGTTACTGTTAAGTTTCGTTTCTCTTTTTTTTTTTGTTGCAGTCTTCCATTTGTTGCTGAAGTTTTGATTTTCTGCTAGTTGTTTTACCAGTTGGGTAGTATTTGCTGGGGATGATTTGGACTAAGCAGTGCGTACTGCTGAAGAGGATGACACGGGATTGGAATTCATGTTGTTGAGCAAGGTCACTGTACAAGAAAAGAAGCAAGAGCTACTGCTGGGTTGGTTTCCGATCGACTGTTGCAGAAATGATCTTTACTGTATGCGTTGCGGGAGTGTCACCGACTGCTCTGGTGGGTACTGACTTGAGGCAGGAGTTGTGTGCGTGTCTTACCGCATGCTCAGTACAACACTGCTGCTGGAGATATGACTTGGTGCCGCTGCCTGGAATGCATCAGTAGGAGTAGGACAGCAACCAGGAACAGGAGCGGGAGCTTGACATTGCAAGGAGCAGAGGGCGTGCTGGTCAGGCCTAACACGCCCTAAACGTATTACCGCAAGTGCACGGGTCGTAAAAGTAATAATGGGATTTTGAGTTCCGAGTTATCGTCCTACAGAGAAGTTGACTAGCCTAATTAACTACCGGTTAATCTTACCCTAAGTATATTCTAGCAAATTATAAAATTAAGGTGAGTGATCTACATAGCTAGAATTAAAAATACTGAAAGCAATAAAATAATAAAAACTATAAAATAAAGAAATTAAAACCGAGCAAAATTACTTACAGTGCTCCACGCAATTAAAATAAAAAAACCTACAAAAATAATTAAAACAGTTAAAACTAATTAACGCAATTAAAATAAAATGCAATTATGAAAATAACAAAGCAAGATTAATTAAACTAAAATTAACAAACCTAAAATGCAATAAGACTACTTAATCAAAATGAAATTTAAACTAACTTAAGATTTAATGAAATAAATTTACCTCTAATCTAATTCTAAATGAACACTTAATTAACTATCATCCTAATTAAAACTAAGTTTTATACTACTATGCAAGAATACTAACATGCAATTTAATTAAAGACTCTAAACTAAGTTTAACAAATTAAATTGAAATTAAACTTATACTAACAATGAAAATGACTTAATTAACTAAAATGAACTAGCCAAACAAGGCCTTAACCAATTTTAAATCATCAAAGATATCCCTCCAAACACTGTTCATGTCTTCAATTTTCATTTTCATTTCCAGGTGCTTTCGGGTTGGTTGTCTAGGCGTGTCCTGTCCATGCCTCTCGGTTCAGTGCTTCTGCTCCATGCCTCTCGGGTTGTCCTCTGTCCAGTTACCGCATACAGCCTACACGTTTCCACCTACTTCAACCTGCATTTTCTGCATCTGCCAGGCGTGACCAGCTCCCATTCTCGGTTCCGTGTACAACATCCTTACTTGCAACAACACATCATGTTACCACCTGCTTCTCCTTCTTCAGGTCACGACTTCTGCCCCTGCATTTGCTTCCAACTCCAGCAACAAAAGCCCCCTATTCTGCTCCAGCTGCTGGCTTATGCTCCTGCCTTGCTGTTGTTTCAGGCTCTAGGTGCCACGAATGATGCAACTGCTCTTGGTCTGCTCTGTTCTGCACTGGTGTTGCTGCTCATTCCTCGCATGCCCTGCTTACTGCAATTAGCTGACTCAACCTCCTACTGCATATGAAAGATTAATATAAACCAATAGCAAAGACAAAAGAGAATGAACAGTAATATCATCATAAAACAGAGGCAAACAGAGGAGAACTCTCGGTTTCCAGGCGTACTGTTGTTTTTGGATTGTTTGCTACTGCTGCCCTCTCGGGTTTGTTTCCAAATAATTGTCCAAGTAGTGCTATATCTCCTATTCTACTGCTGTTATGCAATGAAGAGCAATAAAAGATGAAATCCAGCAAGAAGGCTAAACCGAGAACCACAAGAAATTTGAGAACTCAAGTGCTAAAAAAATCAAAGAACTAAGCTTACCAAACTGAGAGCACAACCATATAACAAAAATTAAGCTTTTTAGAATAACCTAACATAAAAATAAAGAAATGGAAGCTTAATAAAACCAAGAATAAGAAAAGGGAATTGATTGCCATTAAAATGATATATCCAAGACTAGAAAAATGAAGAACATCAAAATGAAATGAACATTAAAAAAAATTGTAGCTAACGGAAAACTAGACTAAAAGAAACAAGGAAAAAATAAATCCTAAGATTAATTCTAACACTATACTACTCCTAACTTACATTACATTACACTACTCCTACTCCTACTCCTACTCCGACCTTACATTTACTTCTACTCCTAAAATTACATACTCTTTCAATTGTCATCCTTTCCTATTTATAAACACACTAGGGGTAAAATTGTAATTTCTACATCTTTGATGAGTTGACATTTTTTGGCCACTTGTCTTCACACCATTGGTGTCACGACCCAAAACTACCCAAAAATCAGAATAAATTTTTCGTGTTTTGTTATTTTCTTTCATGCTTACCTGTCCTCTGATCGTGAACACACTCCACTAATAATTGGGCTGTGCGTCAATGTCAGTCCCACCAAATTAATTCTTTCTCAGTCATTTATAAATGTTTACAATATTTATACATCCCCTAAAGTTACTTACAAACATGTTACTGTGCTATGCTTATTTAGATACAATATGTACAAGTATATATACCTTAAATGATGGGCAGCAGCGGATATCCGGAATGCAGTACTCAGTCGTCTCAACATCTACTGGAGATTATCTGTGTGAGAAAATGAAAGGGGTGAGCACATCAAGCTCAGTAAGGCAATCCTACGAACAAGTAGGTAACCATACTACCTACATGAATGTGGTGCCATGTATAAACCACCCTTTCTCCACACATTTTAAAACTGATGCTATGATTCATGATGTCATGTAAAACACGATCGCATGAAAAATTCAACATGCAACTCTTTTTAAATTATTTCTTTCTCATTTAAAAATTTCACAATAAAGTCAAGACTCAACCCCTCCTTCGGGTGATCCTGATTCACACAAAACCATGAAAATCAGTTTACATCACACATGGGTTTAAAAAGCATGGAAATAATCATCATGCACATTTGATTTAAAATCCAGTTTCAATCATCGTCAGATCATCAACATGCGAGACTAGGCAACATCTGTATATCGGTAATAACCAGGACTATGGCCGTGTGTCCTCGTGAACCCCTCTGCTACACGGATCCTAGTGTGCAGGGTCTCACCCTGATCGGGAACCGCCCGGGAGGTGGGTCAATCCAACCCGTCAGTCTTATCCGATCCCATGCATCCGAAGATGCCGTATCTGAAGATACCCCGTATCCGAAGATACCACACGGTACATCGTACTCCATGCTACTTGCACGGTACATCGTACTCCGTGGACCCATATCATATCTCTATACTCATGCCATGTCTCAAAACGCATGTGCGAGCCTATTTAATCGGTGACACACAGTCTACCCGAAGCTCCAAGCACGGCTCATCACATGTTCTCATAAAATCAGTGCGAGCGATGCTCAACACTCTCATCAAATCAAGTAAAACTAGTGCAAGCTAAGCTCTAGCACTCTCATCAAATCATGTGAAAAATCTGGTGCGAGTTAGACTCTAGCACCTTGTCACGAAAATCATGTAAAATCTAGTGCGAGTTAAACTCTAGCACCGTGTCACGAAAATCATATATATATAAAATCTGGTGCGAGTTGGACTCCAGCACCAATGCATATAAAACTCTAGTGCGAGCTCTCGCTCCAGCACTAATGCGTACATCACACAAATCAAAAACATCGTGCGAGCTGAGCTCTAGCACGTCACATGTCAATAAAAACACGTAGGCGGCTCTGTTTCCTCAAAACAGTTTTCAAAACAATTTCATCGTTGAAACTATGAAATGCTGTGCATTTTTCTTTCAAGGTTAGCCAGCCTACTCATGCATGCATCAAAACACCTCCAGAACGAGCAGGAACCTCTTGTTCTTGCTCCTCCCAATTTTTCCTAAAATTGTAAATTTTACCCTTAACATGGGTATTTTGGTAATTTACCCATTCGGGGCACTAAAATTATTTATTTACTTCTAGACCCTTCAGATAATTTAAAAGACTGCATATGACTTGAAATTTTGTAAAGTTACCTCTAGCAGTCCGTAGAATTCCCTTACCTTATTTTCCTGTAGAGTCTGACCTTTCCTTTTTCACTGCTGTCTCGTCATGCAGTCCGATCTGCTCCCAATCCAATGTCCGAAACTGCGTATAATTATTCTTCAGGTTAGATATTATACAATATAATTGTATTTCCTATTTTCTGGGCTTAATTTAAATCATTGGGCCCATTTACCCCTATTGGGCCCGATTGCACCTTAATGGGCCTTAATCGGCCTTAAGCCCGTTTTTCACTTAATTTTCACATTATCGAGGCCTATTGGGCTCATTAGGCCCACCAACAATTTATTGGGCCTCGTTCTAACTCTCAAATAGTTCAATTTATTATTTACGACAATTTATCTAAATTTTCATAATTTAATTTATTTTATGCGGTAATTAATTTCGAAACATGCATAACGATGTAAATTGTCGTAAATAAGATTTACTTACCCGAGATTCCATGCTAGTACGTAAATCGAGGCTATCTCGAGCTCTCGTTTGACGTCGATTGTTGAGCTACACAATTTCATAATTTTCGGGTAAATTTTCAGTCAAAAATAAATTAAATAAAATATTCTAAAATTTAAATCGATCAATTTCGACCGCTTATCGACTTACCCGTAGCTCTATTACTTCGTCGGGATTTTTTTCCAATTTTTCCTCTTTTTTTCCCTTTTTCTCCTTTTTTCCTCTCTTTCTTGGCTGAACCGGTTCGGTCCGGTTCAGACCGCCGGTTCACCCCAATTCGCTCCGGTTCAGGGCCTTGCTGGCCGGTTCTCCACCGGCTTCCGCCGCCAGTGGCTCCGCTGGGTCGTCCGCATCTCAGATCTGCCCTCGGTTTCGTCCAAGGACTTCGGAAAGTCGCCGGTCCGGCCTTTCTCCTCTTCCGTCAGAACCCATTTCTCTTTCCGTCGTTTTCGGCGTTTACCGGCAGTTTCGCCGGTCGTGGCCGCCACCAATCTGCTCGTCCGCGCTTGGGGAACCGCCAGCTAGCGTCGATTGGGGCTAGCTTGTCGACGAATGGCCGGATTTCTCTTCTCCTTCCCCCCTCGATTTTCTCTCGTTTTCTCCCCCTTTCGGTCGCCGTTCACCGCCGTTCGTCGGCTGGTTGGTGCCGACAGGCGCAGGCGACTCGGCTAGTCACCTCTCCGGTGGCGTCCGGTGGTGAGGCCGACGGAGACGGGGCTGGTCCTCGGGTTCCCCTTTCCTTTTCTCTCTTCCTTCTCTCTCCCCGATTTTTCGTTTCTGAATCTTTTTTTAATTTATTTATTTATTTATTTATTTTTATTAATATTTTAAATCAGTAAAATACATTAAAAATACCCAAATATCTCTTAAAATATCCTTAAAATTATTATTTAATTCCAAATTCATTTATTTAATTTTATTTAATTTATTTAATTTATTTTAACCCTTTTCGGTATATTTTTCGATTATTTTCGGGATAATTTTTTTTTCGATTTAAAAATTCTGATTAATACCGATTAATTCCAATAAATTGATATCTTGATCAATTTAACCCAGAATAAATTTATTTCACCTTTATTGACCAAGATTTCTTAATCCATTATTTTTAATATATTTTTCTCATCGAATTGATATCGGCTTTCGATCTTTTGATCATTTTTCCCTTGCACGTGTTCGAAAATTCCATTTCAGTCCTTTTACATATTTAATTTCGTGTTTTAACTAAAATCGGGTCTTACATAATCTCCCCCACTTAAGGAATTTGGTCCTCCAAATTAGAACCAAGTCAGATGAGTCCATAAACTACTTCGGGTACATCAATCGTATCATACTTTTTAATTCTCATGTGACCTTTTTTCGGAGTGTAATACTACCAAAGGACTTTAATTAGGGAGATCGTCTTAATCCTCAATACTTTCTCTTTCCTGTTTAATGCCCGAATCAACTTTTTCAATATACTTATATTTGCACTTGAGCTAAACTGTTGGAGTTCATATCCGATCACCTATGCTGGATCTGGATAGTATTGCCGAAGTATCAAAAGATGGGACACATTGTGGAGGCCTGTTTATTCAGGTGATAATGCCAACCTACAGGTCTTATCTCCCACTTGTCCAATCTCTCAAAAATTCCATTCAGCAAAACTCAATTTGCCTTCTTCCCGAGTCTCGTTATGTCCTTATTCCTTTAGGACAAATAACTTCAACAATTACTGATTCACCCTCGGTGAATTCCAATGCTTTTTGTCTGCTCTGAGGTGTTCTTAATCTCTCACTCAACTGAACATCCTCAGAGACTTATTATACTAATTCAAAAGAAATTTCTATCTGTCACCCACTTTTTCTTATCCAAGTCGGGGAAACAACCCCTACAACCATACTATGCCTTATATCTTGTTATCCCGATACTCAAGTGACAACTGTCATCATTGATGGCTTAACAACTGATCATTCCAGGAGCTTATAAAATCAATGCACATACTCTCATCATATCCTCCAGAACTTGTACAGTCCTCTCTGACTGACCATCTGTCTGAGGACGAAAAGTTGTGCTAACACTCAGTCGGGTTCCCATAGCTTCCTGAAAAATATTCTCAGAGGTGGGAAGTAAAGCGGGAATCCCTATATGATACCATGCTCACTGGAACGCTACATAATGTTCCACAATCTTCCTTATACCTGAATCCTCATACACACTTTGAGTATCTGGGGATTTCATAACCAGAAGGTGGGTAGACTTAGTCAACTTAGCGACTATCATCTAAATAGCCTCGTGATTCATCTGAGTCCTCTATAACCCATCACAAAAGTCATGGAGACTTGCTCCCATTTCCGTACCGTGTCGATATAGGTATAGGCTGCAATAACTCTGCAGACTTTTAATACTCTACCTTATTCTGCTGACATACTAGGCACTTTTTCACAATCTCTACCATATCTCTTTTCACATCTGACCACCAATACCCTTTTCAGAGATTTTATATATATATTCGTTACTTTCCGTATGCACTGTATATCCCAAAGAGTAAGCTTTTGACAATTTTACTATCTCATCAACTGTGGTTCTGAGGAGCACTTATACTGTCTCTGAACCTCTTTGTAAATAATCGACACTCTGTGAACTCTGTCACTGTACCCTTCTGAATCTGACCCAAACTATCGACACTAAGTCGATCATCACGCTAAGCCTGTCAAATCCGGGCACTCTCATCCGGTCCTAGTCTCAGGCTAGCTGTCACACAATCACTATCATCATCAGAAGGGATCAAATCACTACTGAGGCTCACAACTGCTCTAGCAGCTCACGCTCCCTGACCATCGTATGTAATACCATCCCGAGGCTCTTTCTGCTCAAGGCATCAGCCGTCACATTAGCCTTTCTTGGGTGGTACAATTTTTCCACAATCAAAATCTCTCAGAAGCTCTAACCCACTATATATTCTCATATTCGCATCTTTCTATGAAAACAGATACTTGGGGCTTTATGATCAGTGCATATCCAAAATTTCTCACCATGTACATAATAGTACCATATCCTCAGTACAAGTACTACCGCTGCCAACTTTAAATCATGGGTCAAATAGTTTATTTTATGATCCTTAAGTTGTCTGGATCCACAATCGACTATCTTCCCTTTTTGCATCAATACCTAGCTCATTCATGATTTTGAGGTATCCATACACACTGAGGAACCTCTTGAGCTGTTGGGTATGGTGAAAATAATCACGGTGGTCAGCTCATACTTCACTACACCGAAATTCATGTCACATCTATCATCCCAATTATCACCTTATTCAAATACCACGCTTTCATAGTTAAACGTGCCAACAAAATATACCCTTTTTTAGAACTTGCAGCAACCATCTGTAAAAGCAATTTTCCAATTGTTGCTTATAATTTGCCCTGGACTTTAACTACACCCAACATATCATTAATAAGGATGATGATAAATCGGTCCAGGTAACGTTTAAATAACTCGTTGTAGTTGAGCTCCATTACATATTTCAATCGCTCATATCCTTGACCTATGTACGCATAAGCGTATAATCACTTCAAAATTGCTCCCGTTCAAGGTACTAACCCGCGTCATTTCCTTTTTCTTATATTAACGGCTTTTATTAAATTTTAATATTTTAACCTTCATAATTAATCGAATTTTATAGTTCTTTATTGTACCAGTAAAAGTATCCAAATTTTAAATGCATATATCTTACCACGGTCGATTTCAAGTCATAGATTATATATATATTTCTAGACGCTGTCAAGTCTTCAGGCGGGGAGGTATTTTGAAATACCTTTATTAACCCTTAGACTTAACCACAATTACTTTACATACCAGTCCCTGTGGTCACAATTCATATTCGCTACTAATTGCTTTAATCCTAATTACTTCACGTATCATAGATGTTCTTACCTTACATACTCCTCTTACTCCAGTACATCTTGTATTTAGGATCAAACTTATCTCAAAGATTATCTCCTTAATGTATCAATTATAACGAAACTCTGTCATTATTCATTTCGTGAGTACCATCATTTGCTCCTTTAATTTCAACCGTTGCACCCCTTTTTATTACTTGTCAAAACTTACAGTATACTTTTCAGGGGTATAACAGCACTATCTTAGGATAGAAATCTGAACATCATAGTATGCAGCCGACTACTTTATTCTCAAATATTACTTTAAATTATTCATGGTCCATTGAACAAAATCGGCTGACTTATACTTTTACCCCCATTTTCAACTTAAAATCTCTTCATAGTTTTCCGTTAGTTAACCTTCCTCTATTGGGGTACTCAATTATCAGCATTGTGCCCAAGAGTGTAGGCATTCATGTCTTTTACTCACTTACATGCGAATGAAGGTGGTATGAAGAAATACGTGGTACCAGGATAAATTAACACAATTACTTCTTTATTCATAAGTAGTATGGTATCTTTCACCACATCCTGTGAAACATCAGTAGTGTCTTAGTCCAAGACATACACTCGCCTTCGTCCAACAGCCTACTTTCCTTTTCTCTTCAGCTGTGGCCTCCCTTTTCGATGTAGCTATCACAACAGGGTTTTCTTTATCTCTTTACCTTTCTGTGGGGCAATTTCACCCAACTCTGTGCAATCACAATAAATGGTCCTTCTTATCACACTTAACGGTCATTTTCATCAATAATAGGTAAGCGTAGGTCCTACTTCCATGGTAATTACCAAATATTCTATAGTGATCCGTAGTAGATCGGGGTTCTCCAATCACAATACCCCTCAAAAGTGCTACAATCGGATAACTGTGGCCTTACCAATCATCTTAGCCCATATTTCATCAAATCAAATCTTTTACCAAACTACCCTTTTTTCTCGTTCTGCCATCTCTAACATTCTCGATTCTCTTTCTGTCTCTATTTTGACCCTTACTACCTTACCCAATCTCATAGGCGTGCAGCTCACAATCTTATTCACACAACTGTATTCTGCGCACTGCCTCGGTATAAGTAGTGATATCTAACGGGGCCAATCAGACTCTAATTGACAATCTGAGCCCTTCCATAAACTTTTAGACATCTCGACTGTCACTGTTTATAGTGTCGAGGTAATATCTGCCCAAGAATATAATCGAGTCTCATACTCATAATTCATACTCATCAATAAATCAATTCCTCTGGGTCAGAGTAAGGATTTTATCTATCATTCCTTTTAAACAGTGTCCGGATATTCTATCACTGGAATACATCCAAAATATTTCTCTTGTCAACTCTGGATGTTTAACTCTTAAGTTGGGTCGAGCCGACTTCCATCAATGCTCTGACTCGCCCTCAAATCTTATGCATACTCTGAGCAATTAGCTCCCAAAATATTCTCCACACTTCGCTCCAACCTCGCGAAGCGTGTCTCAATATTGTCCGATCACTCTGTCGGACTCTGTGAGGCATGCTCAACATTAGCCTCTATTTCAATCACATCCTGATTCTCATAGGTCAACTCAACACGATTTGCAGGCTCAGGTCTACCTCTACGACCTCTGCCTCATGCTCTACCTTCTCTATTGCGACTAATATTAGGTATTCCTGCATTCTCAACCATTTCTTAATTAAAACCCATCTCGATATACACTATTGTATCTAACCAAGCACAGTAACACGGGGATGTAATTTCTTAATTACTGACACTGACACACATCAGACTAATTTCTGCTCTGA
The DNA here is from genome assembly GCA_033439115.1 of Firmiana major. NCBI lineage: Eukaryota > Viridiplantae > Streptophyta > Magnoliopsida > Malvales > Malvaceae > Firmiana > Firmiana major. The sequence goes on from CM065909.1 coordinate 41,499,881, forward strand.
TACCACCTTTATATGTCACGACCCAAAACTACCCAAAAATCAGAGTAAATTTTTCGCGTTTTGTTATTTTCTTTCATGCTTACCTGTCATCTGATCGTGAACACACTCCACTAACAATTGGGCTGTGCGTCAATGCCAGTCCCACCAAATTAATTCTTTCTCAGTCATTTATAAATGTTTACAATATTTATACATCCCCTAAAGTTACTTACAAACATGTTACTGTGCTATGCTTATTTAGATACAATATGTACAAGTGTATATACCTTAAATGATGGCCAGCAGCGGATATCCGAAATGCAGTACTCAGTCGCCTCAACATCTACTGGAGATTATCTGTGTGAGAAAATGAAAGGGGTGAGCACATCAAGCTCAGTAAGGCAATCCTACGAACAAGTAGGTAACCATACTACCTACATGAACGTGGTGCCATGTATAAACCACCCTTTCTCCACACATTTTAAAATTGATGCTATGATTCATGATGTCATGTAAAACACGATCGCACGAAAAATTCAACATGCAACTCTTTTTAAATTATTTCTTTCTCATTTAAAAATTTCACAATAAAGTCAGGACTCAACCCCTCCTTCAGGTGATCCTGACTCACACAAAACCATGAAAATCAGGTTACATCACACATGGGTTTAAAAAGTATGGAAATAATCACCATGCACATTTGATTTAAAACCCAGTTTCAATCATCGTCAAGATCATCAACATGCGAGACTAGGCAACATCTGTATATCGGTAATAACCAGGACTATGGCCGTGTGTCCTCGTGAGCCCCTCTGCTACACGGATCCTAGTGTGCGGGGTCTCACCCTGATCGGGAACCGCCCGGGAGGTGGGTCAATCCAACCCGTCAGTCTTATCTGATCCCATGCATCCGAAGATACCCCGTATCTGAAGATACCACACGGTACATCGTACTCCATACTACTTGCACGGTACATCATACTCTGTGGACCCATATCATATCTCTATACTCATGCCATGTCTCAAAACGCATGTACGAGCCTATTTAATCGGTGACACACAGTCTACCCGAAGCACCAAGCACGGCTCATCACATATTCTCATAAAATCAGTGCGAGCGATGCTCAACACTCTCATCAAATCAAGTAAAACTAGTACGAGCTAAGCTCTAGCACTCTCATCAAATCATGTGGAAAATCTGGTGCAAGTTAGACTCTAGCACCTTGTCACGAAAATCATGTAAAATCTGGTGCGAGTTAAACTCTAGCACCGTGTCACGAAAATCATATATATATATATATATAATTTGGTGCGAGTTGGACTCCAGCACCAATGCATGTAAAACTCTAGTGCGAGCTCTCGCTCCAGCACTAATGCGTGCATCACACAAATCAAAAACATCATGCGAGCTGAGCTCTAGCACGTCACATGCCAATAAAAACACGTAGGCGGCTCTATTTCCTCAAAACAGTTTTCAAAACAATTTCATCGTTGAAACTATGAAATGCTATGCATTTTTCTTTCAAGGTTAGCCAGCCTACTCATGCATGCATCAAAACACCTCCAGAACGAGCAGGAACCTATTGTTCTTACCCCTCCCAATTTTTCCTAAAATTGTAAATTTTACCCTTAATAAGGGTATTTTGGTAATTTACCCATTCGGGGCACTAAAATTATTTATTTACTTCTAGACCCTTCAGATAATTTAAAAGACTGCATATGACTTGAAATTTTGTAAAGTTACCTCTAGCAGTTCGTAGAATTCCCTTACCTTATTTTTCTGTAGAGTCTGACCTTTCCTTTTTCACTGCTGTCTCGTCACGCAGTGCGATCTGCTCCCAATCCAATGTCTGAAACTACGTATAATTATTCTTCAGGTCAGATATTATACAATTTAATTGTATTTTCTATTTTCTGGGCTTAATTTAAATCATTGGGCCCATTTACCCCTATTGGGCCCGATTGCACCTTAATGGGCCTTAATCGGCCTTAAGCCGGTTTTTCACTTAATTTTCACATTATCGAGGCCTATTGGGCTCATTGGGCCCACCAACAATTTATTGGGTCTCGTTCTAACTCTCGAATAGTTCAATTTATTATTTACGACGATTTATCTAAATTTTCATAATTTAATTTATTTTATGCGGTAATTAATTTTAAAACACGCATAACGATGTAAATTGTCGTAAATAAGATTTACTTACCCAAGATTCCATGCTAGTACGTAAATCGAGGCTGTCTCGAGCTCTCGTTTGACGTCGATTGTCGAGCTACACAATTTCATAATTTTCGGGTAAATTTTCAGTCGAAAATTAATTAAATAAAATATTCTAAAATTTAAATCGGTCAATTTCGACCGCTAATCGACTTACCCGTAGCTCGATTACATCGTCGAGATTTTTCCTCAATTTTTCCTCTTTTTCTTTTTCCCTTTTTCTCCTTTTTTCCTCTCTTTCTTGGCTGAACCAGTTCGGTCCGGTTCAGACCGTCGGTTCACCCCGGTTCACTCCGGTTCGCTCTGGTTCAGGGCCTTGTCGACTGGTTCTCCGCCGGCTTCCATCGCCAGTGGCTCCGCTGGGTCGTCCGCATCTCAGATCTGCCCTCGATTTCATCCAAGGCCGTCGAAAAGTCGCCGGTCCGGCCTTTCTCCTCTTCCGTCGGAACCCATTTCTCTTTCCGCCGTTTCCGACGTTTACCGGCAATTTCGTCGGTCGTGGCCGCCACCAATCTGCTCGTCCGCGCTTGGGGAACTGCCAGCTAGCGTCGGTTGGGGCTAGCTTACCAATGAATGGCCGGATTTCTCTTCTCCTTCCCCCCTCGATTTTCTCTCGTTTTCTCCCCCTTTCGGTCACCGTTCACCGCCGTTCGTCGGCTGGTTGGTGCCGACGGGCGCAGGCAACTCGGCTGGTCACCTCTCCGGTGGTGTCCGGTGGTGAGGCCGAAGGAGACGGGGCTGGCCCTCGGGTTCCCCTTTCCGTTTCTCTCTTCCTTCTCTCTCCCCGATTTTTCGTTTCTGAATCTTTTTTTTTTAAATTTATTTATTTATTTATTTATTTTTATTTTATTTATTTATTTTTATTAATATTTTAAATCATTAAAATACATTAAAAATACCCAAATATCTCTTAAAATATCCTTAAAATTATTATTTAATTCCAAATTCATTTATTTAATTTTATTTACTTTATTTTAACCCTTTTCGGTATATTTTTCGATTATTTTCGGGATAATTTTTTTTTCGAATTAAAAATTCTGATTAATCCCGATTAATTTCAATAAATTGATATCTTGATCAATTTAACCCAGAATAAATTTATTTTACCTTTATTGACCAAGATTTCTTAATCCATTATTTTTAATAAATTTTTCTCATCAAATTTATATCGGCTTTCGGTCTTTTGACCATTTTGCCCTTGCACGTGTTCGAAAATTTCATTTCAGTCCTTTTACATATTTAATTTCGTGTTTTAACTAAAATCGGGTCTTACAATTGGCTCCTTGAAAAGATATTTCCATGTCATCGGTCTTCTTATCCAATTGGATGTGCTATGTGGCATGACTCGTGTTGTCCACGTGGTTCAATCTCGATTTTAGCCCAATTTCGATCCATTTTCTACCGAAATATTCAAAATTCATTCGGATTTAATTAATCTGCAAACATGAGAATTTTAATTAAATAAAGGGGATAATTAACAAAATAAATTGGGGATTTAAATAATTAATTAGGAAATTAAGCACAAATAATTCTAAAAATATAGAATTATCACACCCCCAAACTTGAGCTTTTGCTTGTCCTCAAGCAAAACAAAATGATTGTAGGAATGATAAGTACAAAACACAATAATTTTCCCAATATCATCCTCAAAGAAAAAGTATAGACTATGAAATCAAAGACTCACAATTACAAGTCCAGCACTTAGAATTATTCAATCATAAGTCCTAACCCAAATTGGACTCCTCGTGAGTGTGTGAAAAATGTCTAAGTTACTTCACAGTACATTATCCGGATCAGATTATGCAACACAGTGAATGCAAAGTCAATGACATGTGATCATTCCCATAAGTTTGCTTTTCACTTCTCTCTCCACTAATGTAGTCACACTTAACCAAAGATTAATAAGACTTCATTAAGCTTGTAATGTAAGGTTGGCTAAGGTATGATAAAGTCGATTTAGGTTTAATTACCCCTTAACATGCATTACTTCTAAGATCTATAATGTAAGAGCTCTAATTATTTCCCCCAAACTTATTTCTTTTGCTAAACATTTTTTTTGAATGTTTCTTCTTTCTTCTTTTCTTTTTCTTTCTTTTTCATCATTTTTTTTATACATACTCTTTCACTATCACTTAATACCCATATAGCTCACAATATATCCCAATGACTTTTCATGCTTTGGGGTAAGGGATAGGAACAAAGTATTTAAGCTAAGGAAAATAATGCAGGTATATTTACAAAGAAAGCTTATTTGGCCCAGATGGGTGACTAGGGGTAGAATATGTACAAGGAAGGCTAGAAAGGCTCAAACGATCCAAAGATGGCCTAAATCATCTCCCTAATCAAGTGTGATCTAATATTTCACCTCAAGATTAGATCAAACAAATTCTAGAATATGATACACAAAATCAACTGAACAAATGCAATCCTATGTACACATAAGCTTTCTCTAAATAAATATACCGATTCATGACATGACATGTGCATAAGATGAGGCAATCGCAATCAGAATCAAGATAAATTCAAGAATTCAACTTCATGCTTTTCCTATAATCATACTTCTCTTTCAATCAAAGTCAGACTAAATCATGGGGTCATATCATCGGAATATGGGAAAACTACATGCTAAGCACTAAATCATCCCAAAATCAAGCAATTTAAGCTCATATTATCGAAAAATTTTTAAAAATTCTTTCTCAGATTTTCAAAAAAAAATTTGAAAATTTTTCCAATTTTTCACAAAATTGCTCAAGTGATATCCCCCCCCCCCAAAAAAAAAAACTTAAAGTGCACAGTATCCTCAATGTGCAGATAATATAAGAATTTAAGCTCGAGAATAGAGTACTCCCCTTTTTATGATAATGAACAACTGAAGCTTGATTGAAAACGTAATGCTCGAAAAGAAATCTGCAAAATAAACAAGGAAAGAAACAACAGAAAAGAAAAAGAAAAACGACTATATACAAAGTGAAAAGGAAAACACATCCACTTCAAATGCAGCTGAAGAAAACAACACTCAGCAGCAGGGCAAAGAGTAGGAGGATTAGCCAAAGTGGTGACAGAATGTTAACAGTTAAATCCTCCTGAGCCCTATCTACTTCCTTCTTTCTCTCAGATTTCTTATGCCTAAGCCTTAAATCCTTCTTAACATCCATCTTAAAACATTCTTGAAAGTCATCAGGGAGCTTCAAAGATTTGAAAACATTAAACTTTACTTCCTGATTTGGACTTTCATCGTTAACTCCCCCTTCTGTACATCAATTACTGTTCTACCAGTAGCTAGGAAAGGTCTGCCTAGTATAATGGAGATTTCCATGTCTTCCTCCATATCCAAGACAATAAAATCCGCAGGGAAAGTAAACTTGTCCACATTTACTAATACATCCTCAATGACTCCCTTCGGATATTTAATTGATCGATCGACCAACTGAAGGGTCACTGTGGTAGGCTTGACATCCCTTATTCCTAACTTATGATAGATAGACAATGGCATTAAATTTATACTAGCTCTTGAATCACACAGGGCTCTACCAAAGAATAAATTTCCAATAGTGCAGGTATGGTAAAACTTCTGAGATCCTTGAGCTTGGGGGGTAATATCCTCTGGATAATGGCACTACATTCCTCAGTTAAGGCCACCTTCTCATAATCTTCCAGTCTTCTCTTCCTCGAGAGGATATCCTTTAAAAACTTCACATAGCTTGGCATTTGCTCTAAGGCATTTGCGAAAGGAATGTTGATGTGAAGTTTCTTAAAAACCTCAAGGAATTTGGCGAATTGTTGATCGAGTTTTTGATTCTGAAACCTCTGAGGAAAAGGAACTGGTGGTCTAACTAGAAGGGATGTAGTGGTAACATGTATAGCATCAGAGGACTTTGAAGGCTGTGAAGTAGAAGAAGGTATAGATGAAGAAGCATCTAACTTGGATTCCTCTGCAGCTTGATCCTTAGCTGCTTCGTTTGAACTTAAGGATTCTTCAACTATGTGCTGTTCAGGGCTGGACTTAACTGGTGGCTCATCTAGCTCTTTGTCTCTCCTAAGGATGATGGATTTGACATATTCTTTACCTTCCTTTTGCTTAACAGGATTAGCTTCAGTGTTACTGGGAAGGGTCCCTTGAGGACATTAGCTAAGAGCATTTGCTATTTATCCTACCTGAACCTCCAAGTTCTTAATTGAAGTAGCTTGATTTTGTAGGATAGTCGTGAACATTTCCTCAAGCTAGGGCTTCTTCTCAGCTGTTGGTGCATGGTAGGGTTGTGGTGGTGGTGGTGGTGGTGGTTGGTGGAAGTGAGGTGGATGATGCTGAAATTGAGGTGGGGATGGATGATGTGGTGGATGGTGCGGAAATTGCGACTGTGGTGGTACATGAACCGGTGGAGCTTGAAAACTAGGGGGTTCTACAGGTCTAGAGCTAGAAGTTTGCCCTTGGTTTTGGCTTTAGGAGAAGTTAGGATGGTTTCTCCACCCTGGATTATAGGTGTTTGAAAAATGGTTGTTCTGTTGCTTCTGAAGTGGAGCAACATACTGAACTAATTCTAGGTTGAGCGGACACCTATCTACAGAATGGGTACCACTACACAGCTCACAGGAAAGAAAATGACTTTGGATAGAAAACACTGGGTTAGGATTAGTGGAAGGATTATGTTGGGAACTGAGCGACTCTACCTTCCTCGTAAGATTAGCGATTTGAGAGGTCAAGGTAGACAGTGTGTCGAGCTCATAAATACCCATCGGCGTCTTTGGCAATTGCCTCTCTGAGGACCATAGATAGTTGTTAGCCACCATCTTGTCCAAGGGCTCGTAAGCTTCCTCCTCTGTTTTACACATTAGTGCTCCACCCGCAACAGCATCAACAATGGTCCTATTCTGACTTGTAAGTCCGTTGTAGAAGGTCTGGACTTGCAGCCATAATGGTAGGCCATGGTGAGGGCACTTCCTAAGAAGCTCCTTATATCTTTCCCATGCTTCTTAAAGAGATTCAGAGTCGTACTAGGCAAAGGAAGATATATTACTACGGAGTTGGGCAATTGTAGAGGGAGGGAAAAACTTAGATAGAAATTGATGGGCTAACTCATCCCATGTAACAATGGATCCTGGAGGCAAGGAGGTTAACCAGTGTCGTGCCCTATCCCTAAGTGAGAAGGGGAATAATCTAAGCCTAAGTGCATCATCAGATAATCCATTGTGTTTGAACGTGTTGCACAAGTCTAGGAATTGCCCAAGGTGAGCATGTGGGTCATCGTGTGGAAACCCACTGAACTCTAAAGAAGTCTGGATCATCTGAAAGATTGCAGGCTTAATTTCGAAATTGTTCGCAGGGACAGCTGGTGGCCTAATGCCGGTATAATATCCTCCAATCGTCGGCATTGCATAATCTCCAACGGTTCTAAATTCCCTATTTTCTGCCATGATGTTTTGCAGCGGAGCTAATAATTTCCTGGAATCCTTTCGAATTTTTCTAAGTGTTCAATTTCAGGATTTAAAGGAAAGCAATCATAACTCCTGGCTCTACGCATGCAATCATCAAAAAGTCCTAAGAAAATTTTTTTAAGTTTCTTAATTTTTCATTTTTTTTATTTTAATTAATTATGGGAAAATTAACTAAACTAATCTAGGGATCTAAATATTTACAACCTAAATATTTACAAGTTAGAATTACACCTAAGCATAATTTCACCGATATTAATTACTGACTAATTAAAACTTCCCCGGTAATGGCGCCAAAAACTTAACACGCCCTAAACGTATTACCGCAAGTGCACGGGTCGTACAAGTAATAATGGGATTTTGAGTCCCGAGTTATCGTCCCATAGAGAAGTTGACTAGCCTAATTAACTATCGGTTAATCTTACCCTAAGTATATTCTAGCAAATTATAAAATTAAGGTGAGTGATCTACATAGCTAGAATTAAAAATACTGAAAGCAATAAAATAATAAAAACTATAAAATAAAGAAATTAAAACCGAGCAAAATTACTTACAGTGCTCCACGCAATTAAAATAAAAAACCTACAAAAATAATTAAAATAGTTAAAACTAATTAACGCAATTAAAATAAAATGCAATTATGAAAATAACAAAGCAAGATTAATTAAACTAAATTAACAAACCTAAAATGCAATAAGACTACTTAATCAAAATACAATTTAAACTAACTTAAGATTTAATGAAATAAATTTACCCCTAATCTAATTCTAAATGAACACTTAATTAACTATCATCCTAATTAAAACTAATTTTTATTAGGGGTGTAAAACGGTTCAAACGGTGCGGACCGATGCGGATTAATACGGACACGGATTTAAGCGGGTTGAGCCCGTTTAGGCCCGCATTTAAACGGATTAAATTTGTGGAGACCGATCTGATTCTAATGCAGGCCAGATTGGCCCGCGGGCTAACTTAACTTTTTTTTTTGGAAATAAAGGATTGGATTTTAAAAAATAATGAATTGAACATAAACACTTAATTAAGTCTAATTTTAATTTGTTAAATGATTATTGGGCTTTGGGAATTAACCAAAATTGTTATAAAATCAAATCACATAGATTTGAGACTAAAATACAAAGTTTAATTTGCAATTTTTTTAACAAGAGGAATATTAGTTCATTCATTATCAAATATAACAAGTTCAAAGCAAAAACCAAAATGATTTGGAGTTCTCCACTTAATTTCAAATTGTAAGTTAGTCATATAAAACAATATATTATGTACAAAAGCAAATTATGGGTTTGTAATATATATATATATATATATATATATATATATATATATATATATATATCAGCATAAGCAATATATTATATCATAAGCAAGCAAGTCATAAAATTGTGAAAATAGTTCTACAAATATTATTATATTAATCTCAATAAAAATAAAATCCACAAACATAATATTCATTAAACAAACTCGCATTACAAATACAAATTACACATGACATAATATTATGGTCTAAATAATTAAATAAAGAATAGTAAATAAGTTTAAAAGTCATAAAATCTATAAGCATCCATTAAACTCCACATCAAACAACATTAAACTTGTGAGTTAATCTCATTATTCAAATGATTTGAATCATTTGATTCTTCCACCAATTTATCTTTGTTTTCCTCATCATTTTTCCAACCTATAAAATAAAATTTTCAATTATTAAATAAAAATACAATAACATTATTTTGGTAAATTTTCAATTTTTTACTTTTGTAGTTTTGTTTGTTTAAACTTTAGAAATTAGAATAGGTAGAATGAGAATGATTTAGGACTTAGGTTTGATTGGTGTGTTGGTAAAATAGCCCGCGGGTCGGTCCGTACCCGTACGGGTTGGCTCGTATAAATTATTTACCCGACGGGCTCGACCCGTATAAGCCCGTTTTTAAACGGATCACATATTAATGGACCGGATCGTTAAAAGCCCGCGGTTTTTAAGGACCAACCCGCGGGCTTGAGCCCGTTTTACACCACTAATTTTTATACTACTATGCAAGAATACTAACATGCAATTTAATTAAAGACTCTAAACTAAGCTTAACAAATTAAATTGAAATTAAACTTATACTAACAATGAAAATGACTTAATTAACTAAAATGAACTAGCCAAACAAAGTCTTAACCAATTTTAAATCATCAAAGATATCCCTCCAAACACTGTTCATGTCTTCAATTTTCATTTTCATATCCAGGTGCTTTCGGGTTGGTTGTCTAGGCGTGTCCTGTCCATGCCTCTCGGTTCAGTGCTTCTGCTCCATGCCTCTCGGGTTGTCCTCTGTCCAGCTACCGCATACAGCCTACACGTTTCCACCTACTTCAACCTGCGTTTTCTGCATCTGTCAGGCGTGACCAGCTCCAATTCTCAGTTCTGTGTACAACATCCTTACCTGCAACAACACATCACGTTACCACCTGCTTCTCCTTCTTCAGGTCACGACTTCTGCCCCTGCATTTGCTTCCAACTCCAGCAACAAAAGCCCTCCATTCTGCTCCAGCTGCTGGCTTATACTCCTGCCTTGCTGCTGTTTCAGGCTCCAGGTGCCACGAATGATGCAGCTGCTCTCGGTCTGCTCTGTTCTGCACTGGTGTTGCTGCTCATTCCTCGCATGCCCTGCTTACTGCAATTAGCTGACTCCACCTCCTGTTGCATATGAAAGATTAATATAAAACAATAGCAAAGACAAAAGAAAATGAACAGTAATATCATCATAAAACAGAGGCAAACAGAGGAGAACTCTCAGTTTCCAGGTGTGCTGCTGTTTTCGGATTGTTTGCTGCTGCTGCCCTCTCGGGTTTGTTTCCAAATACTTGTCCAAGTAGTGTTATATCTCCTATACTACTGCTGTTATGCAATGAAGAGCAATAAAAGATGAAATCCAGCAAGAAGGCTAAACTGAGAACCACAAGAAATTTGAGAACTCAAGTGCTAAAAAAATCAAAGAACTAAGCTTACCAAACCGATAGCACAACCATATAACAAAAATTAAGCTTTTCAGAATAACCCAACATAAAAATAAAGAAATGGAAGCTTAACAAAACCAAGAATAAGGAAAGAGAATTGATTGACATTAAAATGATCTATCCAAGACTAGAAAAATGAAGAACATCAAAATGAAATGAACATTAAAAAAAATTGTAGCTAACAGAAAACTAGACTAAAAGAAACAAGGAAAAATAAATCATAAGATTAATTCTAACACTATACTACTCCTAACTTACATTACATTACACTACTCCTACTCCTACTCCTACCTTACATTTACTTCTACTCCTAAAATTACATACTCTTTCAATTGTCATCCTTTCCTATTTATAAACACACTATGGGTAAAATTGTAATTTCTACATCCTTGATGAGTTGGCATTTTTTGGCCACTTGTCTTCACACCATTGGCTCCTTGAAAAGATATTTTCATGTCATCGGTCTTCTTGTCCAATTGGATGTGCTAGGTGGCATGACTCGTGTTGTCCGCGTGGCTCAATCTCGATTTTAGCCCAATTTCGGTCCATTTTCTACTGAAATATTCAAAATTCATCCGAATTTAATCTATCTGCAAACATGAGAATTTTAATTAAATAAAGGGGATAATTAACAAAATAAATTAGAGATTTAAATAATTAATTAGGAAATTAAGCACAAATAATTCTAAAAATATAGAATTATCAGTCGAGGATGGTACCAGGAGGCAGTACTTGCGAACAGCAGCTGGACAATGTTACAAGAGCAACGCCTGGAGACAGCATGAACCAACAGTGGACAAACCTGGAAATGAAAATGGAGCATGAACAGTACAGTCGGGACTGCGAGCTAGATAGACATGTTGTTAAGGCCACGTTTGGTTGCCCATTCCCCTTGCAAATTTAATATTTCATGTTTTTTTTATATTAATTAGTTTAATTGTTTTGATCCTTTATTAGTTGTTAGTTTAGGTAATTTGATCAATTAAAATGGTAGGTTAGTTTTAATGTCTTTGCTTGTTAATTTAATTTTTAGTTTTAATTTATGTTAATGGTTAATTTTATATAATAGGATTTAGGATTTAATTTTAGTGTAGAATTTATGAGTTGCATTTGGAGTTAATCTAGATTAAATTTGTCTCATGCATTTTTAGTTTAGTCTTCATCTTAAAATTGAAAAAAAAAATAAAAAAATATTAGTTATCATGCATTATTTAGATTTTGTTTTATTGTTAGTAATTCGTTAGAGTTGATTTAATTTAGGATTATTTTATAGGTAGTCAATTTCTTAGTTAGATTTAAGAATTTCTTTATGTTAATAGAAATTTTATTTCATTGAATTTTAAGTTAGTTTAATTTGCATTTTTATTAATTAGTTTAATTACAGGCATATTTTATTCTAGGATGGTTTAATTTTAGTTTAATTAATTTGCTTCTTTATTTTCATATTTTGCATTTTAGTTTATTTTCATTAATTAATTTTTAACTGTTTTAATTATCTTTTGTAGGTTATTTGCTTTTAATTGCTTGGAGCTCTGTAAGTAATTTTTAGCTCGATTTTATTTTTTTTAGTTTATAGTTTTTATTATTTTCAGTATTGTTAGCCTTGTAGATCACCCATTTAAAATTCATAATTTGCTAGGATATACTTATGATAAGATTAACCGGTACTTAATTAGGCAATTTAGCTTCTCTGTGGGACGATAATCCGGGACTCAAATCTCATTATTACTTATACGACCCGTGCACTTGCGGATACACGTTTAGGTCACTTAGAGTGGGCGTAGTTGAACAATCACTACCAGCCTGGCTCGCACAACCTTTTGATAGGGCTTTTGAGAAAAGAAAAAGGTGCTAGAGCTCAGTGAAGCTGTGTGATCCACTCGAGAGCTCGCACTAGATTTTGGGAACCATGCTAGAGCCATCGAGTACTGCTAAGTGATCTTGCTCTAATTATGCTCGCATGTGACCTCCTTGATTTAAAAGATGGGACAAAATCGTGCTCAATGCCTCGGGTATTGCTGTGTGATCTCATGCCCAGTTGCTCTCATGTGGTTTTATAAGCTTGCTGTGTTACGAGTAAAACTGTGTTGGAGTCGTCGTGTATTGTTTAGTGATCTTGCGCAGACCTACTCGCACGTGATTTTTCAGACAATGGAAATGGGTGATAAGGATCCACGGGAGCACGATGTACCGTGAGCGTTAACCATGGAGTACGATGTGACGTGATATCTTAGTGATTCTATGTGGGGTGAAGGGATGGTTGATCCGCCTCCCCAAGCATGGGATTCCCACACACCTGATCAGTGTTGCCTGGAATCTGAACTATTGCCATAAGTTCTTTTATCTGTGTGATATGACATTTTTTCACTACTATATGAGGTGACATATGTCCCCCTGCTGTGTGATACAGGGTGAATTGATATCCCATACTACTTCTAATGTAAATTGATTTACTAAGAAATTTGCTAAGTGCAAAGAGATTTATAAGTGACTGTGTGAATTGATTGATGTATATACATATACTCATATAACGAATTAATGATTTTACAATTGATGGAAGCTATTTTCAAAGAATGCTTATGTTTTATAAGGAAAAATAAATGTTTATATTTTAAGCATGTAGATAGTATAGTTATCTACCTGCTTTCATATTTTCCTTACTGAGCGTATTAGCTCACCCCCTTATATCTTCCTCCACAGATTCTACACAGTAGTGAGTTACTGCAGTTGTCCCTGTTACAGTGTTCTCCAACAGTACAAAGGTATACATTTATGAGAGAAAAATTTTGTATCCTATAAATTAATGCACAATCTAGTGATCTTTTATACGAAAGGGATGTATATAATAGAAACTGATGTAAACGTTTCCGCATATATATAAAAGAACAGTTTATATTTCATTAAATGAATTTTAAATTATGAATGGATGATATGGTTGTTAACTCACAGCTCAACTGTTAATAGTAAGTTACGTCACAAGAAGAGGGTCGTGATATAGACACCCTTGTAGACATAGAATTTTTCGATACATATTTGGATGATCGGTCAAAGCTATAACTAGACCGAAGGATAAAGTTTGAGGTGATCTAGTACTTGATATCGAATTAATTATTCAAACCACCATACTAAATGGCTTCAATATAATTAGAAGAGTTGAATCAGAAAATACAAGGATTACATGAAAAGGAGATTTAGGTAATTCACTTTGGAGTGTGCTGGAGTCAAATTTTAAGGAGATCCAGAGTCTTCTGGGTCACGTTGTATTAAGAATGGGTGTCAATTGGATTGCCCCATACAAGGATTATAAATCAGTGGGAAAAACCTAAAACTATTAAGAGGATTTAGAGTTTTGAGATATAAAGAGACTTTGGAGTATGAAGTACGTATCGAATCTAAGGATTGTAAATTGTATATGCTTATGTTTCGAATACAAGACTCAATTTGAGTAAGGAAATGATTTCGTTATAATTGATATACGAAATGAGACAAGTTTAGAAGTGTGATTAATTTTGGATACAGGATTGTAATTAGAATAAGAGGCGTATACAAGGTAAGAATATCTTTGATATGTGAAGTGATTCAGATAAGTGATATGAACTGAAAATGAATTACGACCAAGGATAAATGAGAATATCGATAAATTCTAGTATCCTACTTCTTATTGGGACAAAACCTTGAACCCTTATATCCATAACCAGTTTATGTGGTCACGTCTGATGGCTAATAAAGGTATTTCAAAATACCTCCCTGCCTGAGAGACTTGACAGTGTCTAGAAGTAACCATAACCCATAAATTAAAACTGAAGGTCGTAATATTTGTATTGAAGTCAAGATACCATCACTTGTGCGGTGAAGAACTTCGGAATTCTATTGATTATGAAGGTTGAAATATTAAATCTCACAAGAGTCGCCTAATACAAGAAAAAAGAAATGACTAGCATTAGTGCTTTGAGCTAAGTGACTTCAAGATGACATTTATTAGTCAGAGATATAAGTTATTGAAATATTTAGTGAGCCTCGACTTGAATGTGGTCTTTCCCGGATACTGACATTTATTTCGTGGTAGTGAGCATGAAAGATGAAACTGGACTTGACTTGATTGAATCGAACAGACCCTGCGTAATGATAAATATTGTATTGATGTAGCTGATCGAACCTAAATGGGTGCTGCTACAGGTGTTGGCATTGGTACTAACGACTTAAAAGTAGAATTGTGTACCCAATGATATATAGTAAAGAAATTGATCTTGTCTGAGGCTCATTTATAGTGATATACTTTATATCCGGAGAATAGTAAGTTTTATCAAAAAGCTCTTGAAGGAACATCGAAAATCAAGGGTGATAATGTAAGACCCGAATTTAATTAAAATACGAAATGAATGAGTATTCGTAAAGGGAAGTCGGGTTAAATTAATCCCGAACACGTGTAAGGGCAAAATGGTTAAAAGACCGAAAACCGGTATAAATTCGAGAAGAAAAATTTAATTAAAAATAACGGATAGAGAAATCTTGGTCAATAAAGGTGAAATAAATTTATTTCGGGTTAAATTAATCAAGATATCAATTTATTAGAATTAACCGGGATTAATCAAAATTTTTAATTCGAAAAATAATCCCGATAATAATCGAAAAATATATCGAAAAGTCATTCGGGACAATATCCCGAAAATATGGAGAAATTATACCCGAAAAAGGGTTACAATATAATAAATAAATTAAATTAAATTAATTAATTTAGAATAAAATAATAATTTTTGGTAGATATTTTGGGTATTTTAATGTAATTTAATGATTAAAATAATAATAAAAATAATTAATAAAATAAATGAAAAAAAAAAGAAAAGAGAAAAAAAAAAGGAATCAGAAATCGGGGAGAGAGAAGAAGATTGAAACAGAAAGCAGCCGACCGAGAGGCATCACGATCGGCAATCGGTGGCGACCAGGCGAGGCCGGCGAAGGGAAGCCCGACTAGGGCCGAGCCACCACCGGCCTAACGGAGATGCGAACGGCGGCGAACAGTGGAGCAAAAATCGAGAAACAAAATCGAGAGGAGAGAAGCCGATTCCCGACGACCGACGATGATTCGGCACCGACCGACCACAGATGAACGTCCCCGAGGTGCAGACGAGCCGATTGATGGCGGCCACGACCGGCGAAGCTGCCGGTAAACGCCGAAAACGGCGGAAAGAGAAATGGGTTTCGACGGCCGAGAGAGAACATGCCGGACCGGCGACCTTCCGGCGGCCTTGGACGAAGCCGAGGCCAGATTCGAGCTGCGGACGACCCAACGGAGCCACTGGCGGTGGAAGCCGACGGAGAACCGGCCGGTAAGGCGGTGAACCGGAGCGAACCGGAGCGAACCGGAGTGAACCGGGGTGAACCGGCGGTCCGAACCGGTCTGAACCGGACTGAACTGGTTCAACCAAGAAAGAGAGAAAAAAAGGAGAAAAAGGGAAAAAGAAAAAGAGAAAAAAATTGGAAAAAATTCCAGTGATGCAATCGAGCTACGGGTAAGTCGATAAGCGGTTAAAATTGACCGATTTAAATTTTGGAATATTTTATTTAATTAATTTTCGACTGGAAATTTACCCAAAAATTTATGAAATTGTGTAGCTCGACAATTGGCATCCAAAGAGAGCTCGAGACAACCTCGAATTTCGTACTATCATGGAATCTCGGGTAAGTGACCCTTATTTATGACAATTTACATCGTTATGCGTACTTCGAATTTAATTTCCGCATTAATTAGATTAAATTATGGAAAGTCGGATAAATTGTCGTAAATAATAAATTTAGCTATTCGAGAGTTAGAACGAGGCCCAATAAATTGTTGGTGGGCCCAATGAGCCCAATAGGCCTCGATAATGTGAAAATTAAGTGAAAAACGAGCTTAAGGCCGATTAAGGCCCATTAAGGTGCAATCGGGCCCAATAGGGGTAAACGGGCCCAATGATTTAAATTAAGCCCAGAAAATATTAAATACAATTAAATTGTATAATATCTGACCTGAGGAATATTTATACGCAGTTCCGGAGGTTTGATTGGGAGCAGATCGGACTGCGCGACGTGACATCAGTGGAAAGGTCAGACTCGACAGGAAAATAAGGTAAGGGAATTCTGCGGACTGCTAGAGGTAACTTTACGAAATTTTAAGTCCATTTGCAGTCATTTAAAAATTATCTGAAGGGTCTAGAGGTCAAATAATAATTTTAGCGCCCCGAATGGGCAAATTACCAAAATACCCTTGTTAAGGGTAAAATTTACAAATTTAGGAAAAATTGGGAGGAGTAAGAACAAGAGGTTTCTGCTCGTTCTGGAGACATTTTAATGCATGCATGAGTAGGCTGGCTAACCTTGAAAGAAAATGCACAGCATTGCATACTTTCAAAGATATAATTGTTTTGAAAACTGTTTTGAGGAAACAGAGCCGCCTACGTGTTTTCATTGACATGTGACGTGTTAGAGCTCAGCTCGCATGATGTTTGATTTGTGTGATGCATGCATTGGTGCTGGAGCGAGAGCTCGCACTAGAGTTTTACATGCATTGGTGCTAGAGTCTAACTCGCACTTGATTTTACATGATTTTCGTGACAGGGTGCTAGAGTCTAACTCGCACCATATTTTTATTTGATTTTTAAGACAGGGTGTTGGAGCTTCGCTCGCACCAGCTTTTCACATGGTTTGCATACAGAGTGCTAGAGCTTAGCTCGCACTAGTTTTACTTGATTTGATAAGAGTGCTGAGTATTGCTCGCATTGATTTTTATGAGAACATGCGATGAGCCGTGCTTGGAGCATCGGGTAGACTGTGTGTCACTGATTAAATAGGCTCGCACATGCGTTTTGAGACATGGCATGAGTATTGAGATATGATATAAGAAACAAAATCTCTCTGTGGGAAGCAGGCCATTTGGGCTGGAGTACCTAGAGCGATATGGGTCCACGGAGTACGATGTACCGTGCAAGTAGCATGGAGTACGATGTACCGTGTGGTATCTTTGTGATACGTTGTATCTTTGTGATACGTTGGCATCTTCGGATGCATGGGATCGGATAAGACCGACGAGATGGAGTGACCCACCTCCCGGGCGGTTCCCGATCATGGTGAGAACCCGCACACTAGGATCTGTGTAGCAGAGGAACTCCCGAGGACACACATGGCCATAGTCCTGGTTATTGCCGATATACAGATGTTGCCTAGTCTCGTATGTCGACGATTTTGATGAGATCAAAGTGGGTTTTAAATTAAATGTGCATTATGGTTATTTCCATGCTTTTTGAACCCATGTGTGATGTAAATCGATTTTCATGGTTTTGTGTGAGTCAGGATCACCCGCAGGAGGGGTCGAGTCCTGACTTTATTATGAAATTTTTAAATGAGAAAGAAATGATTTGAAATAATTGCATGTTGAATTTTCCATACGAACGTGTTTTACATAACATCATAACTCATATCATCTGTTTTAAAATGTGTGGAGAAAGGGTGGTTTATGCATGACACCACGTTCATGTAGGTAGTATGGTTACCTACTTGTTCGTAGGATTGCCTTACTGAGCTTGATGTGCTCACCCCTTTCATTTTCTCCCACAGATAATCTCCAGTAGACGTTGAGGTGACTCAGTACTGCATTTCAGATATCCGCTGCTGCCCATCATTTAAGGTATATACACTTGTATGTATTGTATCTAAATAAGCATAGCACAGTAACATGTTTGTAAGTAACTTTAGGGGATGTATAAATATTGTAAACACTTATAAATGATTGAGAAAGAATTGAGTTATATGGTAAATGTATGGTAGGACTGGCATTGATGCACAGCCCAATTTGTTAGTGGAGTGTGGTCACGATCAGAGGACAGGTAAGCATGAAAAAAAAACGTAAAAAATTAACTCTGATTTTTGGGTAGTTTGGGTCATGACATATAAAGGTGGTATCAGAGCGTAATTGGTCTGATGTGTTTCAGTGTCAGTAATTAAGAAATTACATCCCCGTGTTACTGTGCTTGGTTAGATACAATAGTGTATATCGAGATGGGTTTTGACTAAGAAATGGTTGAGAATGCAGGAATGCCTAATATGAGTCGGTTAGATGAGATAGTGCACGAGGCAGAGGTCATAGAGGTAGACCTGAGTATACTAAGTCGTGCTGAGTTGACCTGTGAGAACCAGGATGAAATTGAAATGGAGGCTAATGTTAAGCATGCCCCACTGAGTCCGATAGAGAGATCGGATAGTATTGAGACACGCTTCGCGAGATTGAAGCGGAGTGTGGAGATTATTTTAAGGAGCTAATTGCTCAGATTATGAATGAGATTCGAGGGCGCAGCGGAGCATTGGTGGAAACCCGCTCGACCCATCATAAGTGTTAAACATCCAGAGCTGATGTGAGAAATGTTTATGGATGTATTCCGGTGATAGGATATCCCGGACATGATTTAAAGGAAATTATGGATAAAAGTCCTTACTCTGACCCAGAGGATTTGATTTATTGATGAGTATGCTTATGAGTATGAAACTCAATTATATTCCTGGACAGATATTACCTCGACACTATGAACAAGTGACAATCGAGATGTCTAAAAGTTCATGAAATGGCTCAACTTTTCAATTAGAGTCCGATTGGCCCGTGAGATATTACCTATACCGAGGCAGTGCGCAGATTTACAATTGGGTAAATAAGAACATGAATTGCACGCCTCTGAGATTGGGAAAGGTAGTGAGGGCAGAAATAGAGACAGAAAAGAGAATCGAGAAATGACAGAGATGTTAAAATGGGAAAATGGTAATTGGTAAAAGATTTAATTTGACGAGTCATGGAGTAAGATAATTGGTAAGGCCCCAGTGCATCCAATTTTGGCACTCTTGAGGGGCATTGTGATTGGAGGACCCCGACCTGCTACGAAGCAGTGTAGCAGTGTAAGCACTGTAAGCAGTGTGAGATGTGTGGTGAATACCACAGAAGGAGGGTCTATACCTACACTGTATTGATGAAAATGACCGTTAAGTGTGGTAAGACGGACCATTGTGTTGGCTCTACCGAGAGGGGGGGTGAATCGGTTTTCTAACAATTATGGCAGATTTTAAATTAATCACAATTTAAACACAGCTGATAATGAATAAAACAGTGCAATATAACAATTTAATGCAAAGAGAGGGAAAGAGAAACAAACACAACGACTTATAGAGGTTCGGCCAACTCTTGCCTACGTCCTCTCTCCTTGACCTTCTTGTCAAGTGGTTTCTTTCTCTCTTTCAATAGAGTTTACAAAGTTCCTTTTACAGGTTAAGGAATAACCTCTCTACCCTTAGCAATACAGAAAATGTATTCACCCTTTTACAATAACTCTCACTGAGGAACAATCCTCTTTTCTTTTAAGGTGTGGATGAATACAGAATAAGGCTTTTCAGTGGGTAGGACTAACAAAGCTTGTAGTACTTAAGCTTGTACAATAAATCTCAATTAATGAGCAATAGGGACACAAGGAATGAAAGAATTAAAGCTTGAGAATGTTTGGAATGTTCAGTGATAGTGTCTCCCTTTTCTTTGTCTTCAATGCTTGGTTATATACTGAAGGTTGGGTAGTTGGAGCATTAAATGCAGTTTTTCCCTTTGAGATTTGAAGAAAATAGCCGTTGGGAACCTCCAGTGGTCAGACAGATCGATCTCCTATCTTGGCCAGATCGATCTCCTAGCTTTAAATCCTGCAATGACAAAGCACAAATACACAGGGAGATCGATCTCATACATTACCAGATCGATCTGTTAGTTTGAATAGGCAGAGGCAGATCGATCTGTCGAATAGGAAGATCGATCTCCTATCCTCTCTGTTTGAGGCAAGATCGATCTCTCAATACACCAGATCGATCTCTTAAGCTCACTGACTTTGAGCAGATCGATCTCTTCCTTACCAGATCGATCTCCTAAGTTCTCTGACTTAGAGGAGATCGATCTCTTAACCCTTGCAGATCGATCTCATTCTCCCTGAATGCTTTTACAACGTTTTAAGGCTAGGCAGATCGATCTCTTACTTCCTGAGATCGATCTCTCATCAATTAAAAACCCAGGAGATCGATCTCTCATACCCCAGATCGATCTCTCATCAGCAGAACTCTAAGTTCTGGTACTAATCACTTCTAAACATGTTTGTATATCATCTTAACATTATTGAATTAACTTGTTTTGTCATTTCAAAATACATTAACTCAACAATCTCCCCCTTTTTGATATGACAAAACTCATCTAATAAACATGTTTAGTGAAATTGCAAAGTTCCCCCTTTTTGTGAGCTTTTGACTTTGTTAAAGATTTAACTCATCCTTAGTTAAATCTTAACTCCCCCTTAGTTAGCTCTAGCTCTTAACTCCCCCTCAATTAAATCATCCTAACTCCCTTTTAAACATTTAATACTTTTAACACATGTCTTAACTCCCCCTCAATTAAATCATTCTTTTAAACTATGAACACAAACACAACAACATGCATGTTTCTTATCATGTTTCTTATGTTTCTTCTCCCTTTTTGTCATATCAATCACACATAGTCATTAACTCACAAAATGCAACATTGTCAAAACCATGGCAGTTCAAAATCAACATTGACTCACAAAATGCCACATTTTCATAAACAATCAATTTATATTGCATTCAAGCAAATTCAGTACAAAGAGCAGTGCGGAATGATATAACTAAACTAAACCATACACCTAAAGCCTAATGTGAGGGAGGATCACGATCCAAAAGATCCTCAACATGCGTGCGTGTTACTTGGAGCTCATCGAACATCGCCTCTTGAGTTTCTTGAAATTTATCGAACATCGCCTTTTGAGTGTCTTGAAGTTTATCCACTCGTTGATTCAATTCGGCAAACATACGCTGCTGAGTGGTATGTCCTTCATCGATCCTCTGACTGAGGTCGCTTATCATCTTCACGAGCAGCTCCAAGTCAGCAGGAGACGATGTTTGTGCAGTAGGCGCAGCCGTGGAGGACGACGGTTCTGGAGCGGGTGCTGCAG
Source organism: Firmiana major (assembly GCA_033439115.1). Taxonomy (NCBI): domain Eukaryota; kingdom Viridiplantae; phylum Streptophyta; class Magnoliopsida; order Malvales; family Malvaceae; genus Firmiana; species Firmiana major. The sequence continues at coordinate 41,521,535 of CM065909.1, forward strand.
GTGGGTGTGCTGGTTCAGCAGTGTGGTCCTCCTCAGCATCAGCAGGTTGCTGTTCTTGCTTTTTCGTCCACTCTCCCCGGAAATTTTTGTAGTACCCCATATGATGTAGGGTCCCAATATTGAGGACGCTCTTGGGAGAAGGGAGTTCGCTAGATTCACCGCTGCAGTTGATACCAAGGCGGTGGAGAAGATAGGCTACCGGTTGTGGAAAAACGATCGTGGTAGCTTGTCCACGCACAATCTTCAGCCAGTCTTCGTATATGAAACGGGCAAGATTTGGTTTCTGGTTTGTGGTGTGAAGGTGATGGAGCCAGAACCGATCTAGACGCCTGACGGTTGAGTGACGGGTACCGTAAGGGCGGAGATTCCAGGAGATTATGAGGTGGAGTAACCGAAGGTGCATTGGTAGGTTACTCGCCTTGTCCCCGGGGAGATCAAACGCAAAGGGGACTTCCTCATCCTCATTGGTTAAGCCGTCATCGCGTAAATCAAACACTTTGGCTAGAACTTCAGAATCAATTATAATGGATTGACCCATGACGTAGGTTTTGAAGGCAAGGATTTTGCAGGTGTCATCGGGGTCATATACGAGTTCGGCATTGGAAAAGAATGCGCGAACGAGATTTGGAGGGACAGGAGTGTTGATTCTCAAGAAGTTTGTCCAACCAAATTCCTCAAACTTTGACAGGTATGGAAAGTCTATGTGATTGAGGAATGAAAAATCGATAGTGCGCCAATGCTTGATTGGCATGGTTGAAAAATATTTCTCATACCGCTTTCTTTTTGCTGGTGTTTTAAAACACCGATTGAAGGAAGCGACAGGAGGTTGTGATGAGGAACCTGCCTCAGTGGTTCTAGGAGGTTTGTTTGCTACTGACTTCCTAGGCATGAATCTAGACTCTAGAATAGTACTGAACAGATTCAAAAATTATAAGAGCAATGAAACAGTACCTAGGGTTGCCCTAGAATGAGAATCAACGCAAATCAGAGAAAATTTTTGAGAAATTAGTAAGAGATGTGGGTTAAAATACCAGAGTACGACACTGGGATGCAAGGATGACCGTACGAAGATCGATCTGAGAAGGATTCGAAAGTGATGATGCGAGGGATTTTGAGAGTTTGAGACTTAGGTTTTGTGAGAATTGGGGATTTTTTGCGAGATTTTATACTGCAGGACACAGGAGATCGATCTGTCGAGGCAACAGATCGATCTGGTACTTCAAGAATCCAAGAGAGATCGATCTGTCGCAAAGCCAGATCGATCTGGTCGCAAACAGAGGCTTAAAGAGATCGATCTGCCAAATGCAAAGATCGATCTTCAGAATGCGGAAGCTTTGAAGAGATCGATCTGTCGTGAGGACAGATCGATCTTCCTTTAGACAGAGACGTAAGGAGATCGATCTTATGGTTAGAAGATCGATCTTCTTAGATTAACCTTGATGATTTAGGCTTGATAGAAGCATGGAGATCGATCTATATCACAAGGAGATCGATCTCTCATCCTCTTTGCCAAAAAATTTTTGCAAAAACTCTTTAAAAATCAACTTGAAATCAAGATTTTTACAACATGAAAGTCCTAAGGCATATTCATGAGTCCTAATTCACCTCTAAGGATACAGAACCTATCTCTATCAAGGGGTTTGGTGAATATATCAGCTATTTGATGTGTAGTATCAATATACTCTAAGATTATATCCCCTTTTTGTACATGATCTCTAAGGAAGTGATGTCTAATTTCTATGTGCTTGGTTCTGGAGTGTTGAATAGGATTCTTAGACAGATTAATGGCACTGGTATTATCACATTTAATTGAGACTTGCTTCATGTTAATACCATAATCTCTCATTTGTTGTTTAATCCACAACACTTGAGCACTACAACTACCAGCTGCTATATATTCAGCTTCAGTTGTGGACTGAGCTACACTGTTTTGTTTCTTGGAGAACCAAGAAATTAACCTATTTCCTAAGAATTGGCAAGTACCTGAAGTACTTTTCCTATCTATTTTGCATCCTCCAAAATCAGCATCTGAAAATGCATGAAGGGCAAAAGTGGAGTCTTTGGGATACCAAAGTCCTAGTGAGGGAGTATCTTTGAGGTATCTAAAAATTCTCTTAGTTGCCAATAGATGTGATTCCCTAGGAGAGAATTGAAATCTAGCACAAAGGCATACACTAAACAATATATCTGGTCTACTTACAGTTAAATAAAGCAATGATCCAATCATAGACCTATAGAGTTTAGTGTCTACACACTTACCACCTTCATCTTTGTCAAGCTTGATGTTGGTGCCCATTGGAGTGGCTTGAGGTTTGCAACTCTCCATTCCAAATCGCTTGAGCAAGTCCTTGGTGTACTTTGCTTGATTGATGAAAGTTCCATCATTTGTTTGCTTCACTTGAAGTCCCAAGAAGAATGTGAGTTCTCCCATCATGCTCATCTCAAATTCCCCTTGCATGATCTTAGCAAACTCTTGACATAAAGACTCATTAGTTGAACCAAAAATAATATCATCTACATATACTTGTACAACTAGTAAGTCCTTATTTTTATTTTTGATGAATAATGTGGTGTCTACCTTTCCTCTTGAGAATCCTTTTTCTATTAAGAACTTTGACAACCTTTCATACCAAGCTCTAGGAGCTTGTTTTAACCCATAAAGTGCCTTAGACAATTTGAAAACATGTTCAGGAAATTCATGATTTTCAAATCCGGGAGGTTGCTCTACATAGACTTCTTCATTAATGAAACCATTCAAGAATGCACTCTTTACATCCATTTGATATAACTTGAAATCTTTATAACATGCAAAGGCAAGTAACATTCTTATTGCCTCTAATCTAGCTACCGGTGCATATGTTTCATCATAGTCTATGCCTTCCTCTTGTCTATAGCCTTGAGCAACTAGCCTAGCCTTATTCCTTACGATCACACTATTTTCATCCATCTTGTTCTTGAATATCTATTTAGTTCCAATTATTGAGTGATCATTAGGCCTAGGAACTAGTTTCCATACTTTGCTTCTCTCAAATTGATTTAATTCTTCTTGCATTGCTAGGAACCAATTATTGTCTTCTAAGGCTTCATTGATATTCCTAGGTTCAATTTGAGATACAAAGGCTATATATTGGCACATATTCCTTAGGGATGATCTAGTTCTAACTCCAAGAGTTGGATCTCCTACTATTTCACAATCTTTTACATATCCTAACTCTCTTGGTGCTCTAGGCTCTCTTTCTAAAACCTCTATTTCTTCTTCATCTTCTTTATTTAAGTCAAGCTTTTCTAGAAAGTCATCTTCTAAGCCTTCATCAAATATTCCAACATTTTCATCATTGGTTGAATCTTTAGATATATTATTTGATTCATCAAATATAACATGAATAGACTCTTCAACCACTAATGTTCTTTTGTTATATATTCTAAAGGCCTTTGAATTCAATGAATATCCTAGAAAAATTCCCTCATCACTCTTGGCATCAAATTTTCCTAAGTTATCTTTTCCATTATTTAGAACAAAGCATTTGCAGCCAAAAGGATGGAAGTAACTAATGTTAGGCTTCTTGCCTTTGTAGAGCTCATAAGGAGTTTTCTTTAGCATGGGTCTTATCATAGCTCTATTAATTATATAACATGATGTGTTTATAGCTTCAGCCCAAAAGTACTTTGGCAAGTTATTTTCACATAACATGGTCCTAGCCATCTCTTCCAAAGTTCTATTTCTTCTCTCAACTACACCATTTTGTTGTGGTGTCCTAGGGGCTGAAAAATTATGGCTAATTCCTTGATCATTGCAATACTCATCGAATCCTATATTTTCAAATTCTTTGACATGATCACTTCTAATGCTTGTTATTGTATATCCTTTTTCATTTTGAGTCACCTTTGAGTAAGTTATGAATTTCTCTAAGGCTTCATTTTTTACTCTCAAAAAGAACACCCAAGTGTATCTAGTGTAATCATCAACTATTACAAAACCATAGTGTTTCCCACCTAGGCTAGTGGTTCTAGTTGGTCCAAACAAGTCTAAATGCAGTAATTGAAGGGGCCTAGTGGTGGATACACTATTCTTAGGCTTAAAAGTTGTTCTCTTGTGTTTTCCTTTAACACAAGCTTCACATATTTCTTCATGATCAAAGGTTATTTTGGGTAAGCCTATAACTAGATCCTTTCTAGCTAATTTGGATAGCACATGCATGCTAGCATGACCTAGTCTTCTATGCCATAACCAGGATTCCTTTTTGTTGTCTACCATTAAGCATATGTTTTCATTTTTGAGTTCATTAAGGTAGACTATATATATGTTACCTTGCCTATGACCTAGAAGAAGAATTTTATTTGACTTAGGATCTATAACATTACATTTCATGCAATCAAAAATTACTTTGTAACCTTTGTCACAAAGTTGACTAATGCTTAGTAAGTTATGCTTTAGACCCCTAACAAGTAATACTTTTTCTAAAGAGAAATGATCATTACCTATTGAGCCACTTCCTTCCACTTGGCCTTTGGAGTTGTCCCCAAAAGTGACTTCTCCACCAATTTTCGATTTGAAGGAATTGAAATGGCTTTTATCACCCGTCATGTGCCTTGAGCATCCACTATCTAAGTACCAAGCTTCTTTTGTTTTAGCTTTGTGGCTATGCTCAATCACCTACAACAAAAAAAAAATAAACCCACTCAAGTCTTAGGTACCCAACTTCTCTTGGGTCCTTGGAGGTTAGTAAATGAAATTCTTGATCCCATTGGGATCCATTTTGCTAATGCATTGCAGTCCTTGGAATGAATTACCTCTTTTGGAATCCATATCCTTTTTACAATTTTTCTTTTAAGATTCCTCATCTTTATATTGCAATAATGTGACTTATGTCCTTTCTTATTACAATATGAACAAATAATTTCAGGTTTATTCATGCTCTTCCTAGCAATAAAACTCTTAAGATGGGTCTCCCTACTTTGTGCATTATACCCTAAGCCATTTTTGTCAAAAAATGCCCTTTGGGTTTCTAACATGCTATCTAGCTTTTGTTGCCCCATGTGAAATCTATTAAAGGAGTTATGTAAATTGCTATTTTTCTCCTTAAGATCACCAATTTCTAGATTTGCAATCTCTAGTTTCTCCTCACATTCCAATTTATCTTTTAACATTATCTCATTTTCCCTTTTTAATTTCGATATTAACTTTTTATACTTCATGCTCATAGATTCATACTCTAATGCTAAATCATCAAATGCATCTTGCAGTTCATCAAAAGAGTATTCATTGATATTAGAAGTTACCTTTTCATCATCATCAATTGCCATGAAGCATAGGTTGGCAATGTCCTCATTTGATTCATCATCGGAGCAGTCACTGTCACTCCATGTTGCTACCATTGCCTTCTTTTTATGAAACCTATCATTGGATCTTTTGAGAAGAGGGCAGTTAAATTTTATGTGTCCAGGTTTTTTACATTCGTAACACACAATAGAGTCTTTTCTACCTACTTCCTCTTGTTCTCTCCTATTGTTTCTCCTATTGCTATTACTAGCTCTCATCCTCATGAATTTATTAAATCTTTTGGCAAACATTGCCATCTCAATATCCTCCTCACTCCCACTCTCATTTTTAATCTCCTCTTGAGCAGTGGAATTTAGAGCAACACCCACTTTCTTGGGTGGCTCTTCATTTCTTTTAAGCTTCATCTCATAAGTTAGCAATGAACCTATTAATTCATCTAAGGACAGTGTGTGTGGATCCTTAGATTCCTCTATTGCTGTCACTTTAGCTTCCCATGACTTAGGTAAGCTATTTAAAATCTTCTTTACCATTTCAATATTAGAATATATTTTTCCTAAAGATTTTAATCCATTAATTATATCTGTAAACCTAGTGAACATATCACTAATGGATTCTCCTTCCTTCATCCTAAAAAGCTCATAATCATGTGTGAGCATACCTACTTTTGTCTCCTTCACTTGGGTTGTACCCACATGGGTTATTACCAATTTATCCCATATTTGCTTGGCATTATCACACCCGGAGACTCTATTATATTCATTAGGACCTAAAGCACAAAATAATGTGTGCATAGCTTTAGCATTTAGCTGTGCACATTTAATGTCATTAGAATCCCATTCATCTTCTTCTTTGGGAATATCTCTTCCCTCTATTTTCTTTGTAGGGATTTGAGGTCCCTTAACTATAATTCTCCATACTTCATAATCGTTTGCTTGAATGAATAACACCATCCTAGTCCTCCAATAAGAATAATGTTCACCATTGAACATGGGAGGTCTAACCGTGGAGTGCCCCTCTCCTATCAAACTAGTTGCTACATTGTTATGAGCCATTTGATCGTTTCTACTCTTAGGAAGTTGTTCCTATGTGATTAGAGAGTCCTTGCTCTGATACCAATTGTTGGCTCTACCGAGAGGGGGGGTGAATCGGTTTTCTAACAATTATGGCAGATTTTAAATTAATCACAATTTAAACACAGATGATAATGAATAAAACAGTGCAATATAACAATTTAATGCAAAGAGAGGGAAAGAGAAACAAACACAACGACTTATAGAGGTTCGGCCAACTCTTGCCTACGTCCTCTCTCCTTGACCTTCTTGTCAAGTGGTTTCTTTCTCTCTTTCAATAGAGTTTACAAAGTTCCTTTTACAGGTTAAGGAATAACCTCTCTACCCTTAGCAATACAGAAAATGTATTCACCCTTTTACAATAACTCTCACTGAGGAACAATCCTCTTTTCTTTTAAGGTGTGGATGAATACAGAATAAGGCTTTTCAGTGGGTAGGACTAACAAAGCTTGTAGTACTTAAGCTTGTACAATAAATCTCAATTAATGAGCAATAGGGACACAAGGAATGAAAGAATTAAAGCTTGAGAATGTTTGGAATGTTCAGTGATAGTGTCTCCCTTTTCTTTGTCTTCAATGCTTGGTTATATACTGAAGGTTGGGTAGTTGGAGCATTAAATGCAGTTTTTCCCTTTGAGATTTGAAGAAAATAGCCGTTGGGAACCTCCAGTGGTCAGACAGATCGATCTCCTATCTTGGCCAGATCGATCTCCTAGCTTTAAATCCTGCAATGACAAAGCACAAATACACAGGGAGATCGATCTCATACATTACCAGATCGATCTGTTAGTTTGAATAGGCAGAGGCAGATCGATCTGTCGAATAGGAAGATCGATCTCCTATCCTCTCTGTTTGAGGCAAGATCGATCTCTCAATACACCAGATCGATCTCTTAAGCTCACTGACTTTGAGCAGATCGATCTCTTCCTTACCAGATCGATCTCCTAAGTTCTCTGACTTAGAGGAGATCGATCTCTTAACCCTTGCAGATCGATCTCATTCTCCCTGAATGCTTTTACAACGTTTTAAGGCTAGGCAGATCGATCTCTTACTTCCTGAGATCGATCTCTCATCAATTAAAAACCCAGGAGATCGATCTCTCATACCCCAGATCGATCTCTCATCAGCAGAACTCTAAGTTCTGGTACTAATCACTTCTAAACATGTTTGTATATCATCTTAACATTATTGAATTAACTTGTTTTGTCATTTCAAAATACATTAACTCAACACATTGATTTTGATTGCATAGAGTTGGGCAAGATCGCCCCACAGAAAAGTAAAGAGACAGAGAAAAAAAAAACTTCGTTGGTATAGCTGCAACGAAAAAGGAGGCCATAGTCGAAAATAAAAAGGAAAGTAGGCTGTTGGACGAAGGCGAGAGGATGTCTTGGACCAGGACACTATTAATGTTTCATGGATGTGGTGTAAGATACCACACTTGTTATGAATAATGAAGTACATATGTTCATTGATCCTGGTGCCACACATTTATTCATACCGCCTTTATTCGCATATAAGTGAGTAAAAGGCATGAATGCCTACATCATTGGGCACAATACTGATAAATGAGTACCCCAATAGAGGAGGATTAATTAACGGAATATGGATATAGAGATTTTAAGTTGAAAACAGGGGTGAAAACATCACTGAAAAGTATACTGTAAGTGTTGACAAGTGATAAAAAAGGGTGCAACAGTTGAAATTAAAGGAGTAAAGGATTGTACTCACGGAATGAATAATGAAAGAGTTTTGTCATGAGGGATATACGAAAGGAGATAATCTTTAAGATATGATATGCTTGATTATGAATACAAGATGTATTGGAGTAAGAGTGCGTATATGAAGTCATTAGGATTAAAGCAATTAGTAGCGAATATAAATTGTGACCTCATGGACTGATATGTAAAGTAATTGTGGTTAAGTCTGAAGGTTAATAAAGGTATTTCAAAATACCTCCCCGCCTGAAGACTTGACAGCGTCTAAAAGTATATATATTTAACCTATAACGTGAAATCGATCGTTGTAATAACTACCTTTAGCATTATGATACCGTTACTAAGACGATAAGAATGTTAAAATTCGACAAATCATAAAGGTTATCATAGTAAAAATTTAATAAGAGCCGTTAAGATAAGAAAAGGAAATGACGCAGGTTAGTACCTGAAAACGTAAGCAATTTTGAAGTGACACTACAAGTTTATGCTTAAATAAGTCAAGGATTGGACCAAATTGTAATCATCATTATCGATGATATGTTGGGTGTAGTTAAAGTCTAGGGCGATTTATAAGCAACAATTAGGAAATGGCTTTTACAATGGGTTGTTGCGAGTTCTCAATATGGTCTACTTGGTTGACACGTTTAACTAAGAAAACGTGGTCTTTGAATGAGATGATAAATAAGATGATAGATGTGACATGAATTTCGGTGTAGTGAAGTATGAACTGACCACCGTGATTAAGTTCACCATACCCAACAGCTCAAGAGGTTCTCAGTGAGTATGGATACCTCAAAATTATGAAGGAGCTGTGTATTGATGTATAATGGGAAGATAGTCAATTTTGGAGTCAGACAACTCCTTGATCACGAAATAAACTATCTGACCCATGATTTAAAGTTGGCAGCGATAGTACTTGTACTGAGGATATGGTACTATTATGTACATGGAAAGGAATTGTGGATATGCACTGATCATAAAAGTCTCGAGTATCTGTTTTCACAGAAAGAGTAGAACATGAGAGTACATAGTGGGTTAGAGCTTCTGAGAGATTTTGATTGTGAAAATTGTACCACCCAGGAAAGGCTAATGTGATGGCTGATGCCTTGAGCAGAAAGAGCCTCGGGATGGTATTACATATGATGGTCAGGGAGCGTGAGCTGCTAGAGCAGTTGTGAGCCTCAGTATTGATGTGACCCCTTCTGATGATGACAGTGATTATATGACAGCTAGCCTGAGACTAGAACCGGATGAGAGTGCCCGGATTTGACAGGCTTAGCGCGATGATCGGCACGATGTCGATAGTTTGGGTCAGATTCAGAAGGGTACAGTGACAGAGTTCACGGAGTGTGTTGATGGTTTACAGAGAGGTTCAGAGACAGTATAAGTGCTCCCCAGGACCACAGTTGATGAGATAATAATATTGTCAGAAGCTTACTCTTCGGGATATACAGTGCATACGAAAAGTAACGAATATATATATGAAATCTCTGAAAAGGGTATTGGTGGTCAGATGTGAAAAGAGAAATGGTAGAGATTGTGGAAAAGTGCCTAGTATGTCAGCAGAATAAGGTAGAGTATTAAAAGTTTGCAGAGTTATTGCAGCCTCTACCTATATCGACTTGGCACAGAAAATGAGAGCAAGTCTCCATAAATTTCGTGATGGGTTACAGAGGACCCAGGTGAATTACGAGGCTATTTGGATGATAGTCGATAGAGTGACTAAGTCTACCCACATTCTGGTTATGAAATCCCCAAATACTCAGGGTGTATATGAGGATTTATGTATAAGGAAGATTGTGGAACATTAAGTAGCGTTCCAGTGAGCATGGTATCATATAGGGATTCCCGCTTCACTTCACATTTCGGGGAATATTTTTCAGGAAGCTATGGGAACCCGACTGAGTATTAGCACAGCTTTCCGTCCTCAGACAGATGGTCAGTCAGAGAGGACTGTACGAGTTCTGGAGGATATGATGAGAGTTTGTGCATTGATTTTATAAGCTCCTGGAATGATCAGTTGTTACAAATTGAAGTCGCCAATAACAACAGTTGGCACTTGAGTATCGGGATAACAAGATATGAGGTAGTGTATGGCTGTAGGGATTGTTCCCCAAATTGGATAAGAAAAGTGGGTAACAGATAGAATTATTTTCGACTTTAGATAATAAGTCTCTGAGGATGTTTAGTTAAGGATGAGAGATTAAGAACACCTCGGAGCAGATAGAAAAGTATTGGAATTCACCGAGGGTGAATTAGTATGGTTGAAATGTTTCTTGTCCTAAGAGAATAAGGACATAGCGAACTTTTGGAAGAAGGTAAATTGAGTTTCGCTGGATTGAATCTTTTGAGAGATTGGACAAGTGGAAGATAAGACCTGTAGGTGGCATTTCCACTTGAATAAGCAGGCACCCGCAATGTGTCCCATCTTTTGATGCTTCGGAAATACTATCCAGATCCAGCATAGGTGATAGGATATGAGATTCAACAGTTCAGCTTAACGCAAATATAAGTATATTGAAGAAGTTGATTCGGGCATTAAACAGGAAAGAGAAAGTATTGAGGTTTAAGACGATCTCCCTAATTAAAGTCCTTTGGTAGTGTTACACTCCGGAAAAAGGTCACATGAGAATTAAAGAAGTATGATACGATTAATGTAACCGGAGTAGTTTATGAACTCATATGACTTGGTTCTAATTTGGAGGACCAAATTCCTTAAGTGGGGGAGAGTTGTAAGACCCGAATTTAATTAAAAATACGAAATGAATGAGTATTTGTGAAGGGAAGTCGGGTTAAATTAATCCCGAACACGTGTAAGGGAAAAATGGTCAAAAGACCGAAAGTCGGTATAAATTCGAGAAGAAAATTTTAATTAAAAATAACGGATTGAGAAATCTTGGTCAATAAAGGTGAAATAAATTTATTTCGGGTTAAATTGATCAAGATATCAATTTATTAGAATTAACCGGGATTAATCGAAATCTTTAATTCGAAAAATAATCCCGATAATAATCGAAAAATATACCGAAAAGTCATTCGGGACAATATCCCGAAAATACGGAGAAATTATACCCGAAAAAGGGTTAAAATATAATAAATAAAATAAATTAAATTAATTAATTTGGAATAAAATAATAATTTTTGGTAGATATTTTGGGTATTTTAATGTAATTTAATGATTAAAATAATAATAAAAATAATTAATAAAATAAATGAAAAAAAAAGAAAAGAGAAAAAAAAGGAATCAGAAATCGGGGAGAGAGAAGAAGATTGAAACGGAAAGCAGCCGACCGAGAGGCATCACGATCGGCGATCAGTGGCGACCAGGCGAGGCCGGCGAAGGGAAGCCCGACGAGGGCCGAGCCACCACCGGCCTAACGGAGACGCGAACGGCGGCAAACGGTGGAGCAAAAATCGAGAAACAAAACCGAGAGGAGAGAAGCCGATTCTCGGCGATCGACGATGATTCGGCACTGACCGACCACAGCTAAACGTCCCCGAGGTGCAGACGAGCCGATTGATGGCGGCCACGACCGGCGAAGCTGCCGCCAAACGCCGAAAACGGCGGAAAGAGAAATGGGTTTCGACGGCCGAGAGAGAACATGCCGGACCGGCGACCTTCCGGCGGCCTTGGACGAAGCCGAGGCCAGATTCGAGCTGCGAACGACCCAACGGAGCCACTGGCGGTGGAAGCTGGTGGAGAACCGGCCGGTAAGGCGGTGAACCGGAGCGAACCGGAGTGAACCGGGGTGAACCGGCGGTCCGAACCGGTCTGAACCGGACTGAACCGGTTCAGCCAAGAAAGAGAGGAAAAAAGGAGAAAAATGGAAAAAGAAAAAGAGAAAAAAATTGGAAAAAATTCCAGTGATGCAATCGAGCTACGGGTAAGTCGATAAGCGGTCAAAATTGACCGATTTAAATTTTGGAATATTTTATTTAATTAATTTTCGACTGGAAATTTACCCAGAAATTTATGAAATTGTGTAGCTCGACAATTGGCATCCAAAGAGAGCTTGAGACAGCCTCAAATTTTGTACTATCATGGAATCTCGGGTAAGTGACCCTTATTTACGACAATTTACATCGTTATGTGTACTTCGGATTTAATTTCCGCATTAATTAGATTAAATTATGGAAAGTCGGATAAATTATCGTAAATAATAAATTTAGCTATTCGAGAGTTAGAACGAGGCCCAATAAATTGTTGGTGGGCCCAATGAGCCCAATAAACCTCGATAATGTGAAAATTAAGTGGAAAACGAGCTTAAGGCCGATTAAGGCCCATTAAGGTGCAATCGGGCCCAATAGGGGTAAACGGACCCAATGATTTAAATTAAGCCCAGAAAATATTAAATACAATTAAATTGTATAATATCTGACCTGAGGAATATTTATACGCAGTTTCGGAGGTTTGATTGGGAGCAGATCGGACTGCGCGACGTGACATCAGTGGAAAGGTCAGACTCGACATGAAAATAAGGTAAGGGAATTCTGCGGACTGCTAGAGGTAACTTTACGAAATTTTAAGTCCATTTGCAGTCATTTAAAAATTATCTGAAGGGTCTAGAGGTCAAATAATAATTTTAGCTCCCCGAATGGGCAAATTACCAAAATACCCTTGTTAAAGGTAAAATTTACAAATTTAGGAAAAATTGGGAGGAGCAAGAACAAGAGGTTTCTGCTCGTTCTGGAGACATTTTAATGCATGCATGAGTAGGCTGGCTAACCTTGAAAGAAAATGCACAGCATTGCATACTTTCAACGATATACTTGTTTTGAAAACTGTTTTGAGGAAACAGAGCCGCCTACGTGTTTTCATTGACATGTGACGTGTTAGAGCTCAGCTCGCACGATGTTTGATTTGTGTGATGCATGCATTAGTGCTGGAGCGAGAGCTCGCACTAGAGTTTTACATGCATTGGTGCTAGAGTCTAACTCGCACTTGATTTTACATGATTTTCATGACAGGGTGCTAGAGTCTAACTCCCACCATATTTTTATTTGATTTTTGAGACAGGGTGTTGGAGCTTCGCTCGCACCAGCTTTTCACATGGTTTGCATACAGAGTGCTAGAGCTTAGCTCGCACTAGTTTTACTTGATTTGATAAGAGTGTTGAGCATCGCTCGCGCTGATTTTTATGAGAACATGCGATGAGCCGTGCTTGGAGCATCGGGTAGACTGTGTGTCACCGATTAAATAGGATCGCACGTGCATTTTGAGACATGGCATGAGTATTGAGATATGATATAAGAAACAAAATCTCTCTGTGGGAAGCAGGCCATTTGGGCTGGAGTACCTAGAGCGATATGGGTCCACGGAGTACGATGTACCGTGCAAGTAGCATGGAGTACGATGTACCGTGTGGTATCTTTGTGATACGTTGTATCTTTGTGATACGTTGGCATCTTCGGATGCATGGGATCGGATAAGACCGACGAGATGGAGTGACCCACCTCCCGGGCGGTTCCCGATCATGGTGAGAACCCGCACACTAGGATCCGTGTAGTAGAGGAACTCCCGAGGACACACATGGCCATAGTCCTGGTTATTACCGATATACAGATGTTGCCTAGTCTCGCATGTCGACGATTTTGATGAGATCAAACTGGGTTTTAAATTAAATGTGCATGATGGTTATTTCCATGCTTTTTAAACCCATGTGTGATGTAAATCGATTTTCATGGTTTTGTGTGAGTCAGGATCACCCGAAGGAGGGGTCGAGTCCTGACTTTATTATGAAATTTTTAAATGAGAAAGAAATGATTTGAAATAATTGCATGTTGAATTTTCCATGCGAACGTGTTTTACATAACATCATAACTCATATCATATGTTTTAAAATGTGTGGAGAAAGGGTGGTTTATGCATGGCACCACGTTCATGTAGGTAGTATGGTTACCTACTTGTTCGTAGGATTGCCTTACTGAGCTTGATGTGCTCACCCCTTTCATTTTCTCCCATAGATAATCTCCAGTAGACGTTGAGGCGACTCAGTACTGCATTTCGGATATCCGCTGCTGCCCATCATTTAAAGTATATACACTTGTATGTATTGTATCTAAATAAGCATAGCACAGTAACATGTTTGTAAGTAACTTTAGGGGATGTATAAATATTGTAAACACTTATAAATGATTGAGAAAGAATTGAGTTATATGGTAAATGTATGGTGGGATTGGCATTGACGCACAGCCCAATTTGTTAGTGGAGTGTGGTCACGATCAGAGGACAGGTAAGCATGAAAAAAAAAACGCAAAAAATTAACTCTGATTTTTGGGTAGTTTGGGTCGTGACAGATAAGGGATGTAAGTAAACTTTAGACCAAATGTCTCTAATGTTAGCAGATTATGGTAAAACACTAGAACCCTACAGGGTTACTACAACATTTACCCATGCTAATATGGAATTGAGAGCATGTACCCAAAATTTTAAAGGCTCCTAGAGGACCAATTGCCATTAGTAGAATTGCATATGATAATAGCTACCACCCAAGTATCGGGATGACACTGTATGAGGGTTGCATGGTCAAAGATATCGTTTATCGATTGATGGAAGTAGTGGGTTTAAGGAAAATAATTGTTCTCGATTTGGTTAAACAGGCTTCTGTGGAAGTATAATTAGGTTGTAGGAAACAGAGAACATATTAAAGCAGGCAAAAGAGAGTTGTACTGATTAAAGACGAAGATCCTTGGAAATTAGAAGTTCAGTGTTTCAGGAAGTTTCACCTTCCAAAGGCATAATGAGAGTTGAAAAGAAGGGAAAGTTAAGTCTTCGCTATATTAAACCTTTCAAAATTTTAAACCGAGTGAGAAACAAGTTAATAGATTGGCGTTACAAATATCAGGTACCCACAATGACATATACGCTTTAATGCTTCGTAAGTATCATCCAGATCTGACTCATGTGATAAAATATGAGCCATTGGAGTTGAAAGAGGATATGACGTATGTAGAGAAACCGATTTGGTTCTTGGAAAAAAAACATGGCGGTCTAAGATGATTCCTTTAGTCAAGGTTTTGTGGTAATATCACACTTCAGAGGAGGCTACGAGAGAATTGGAGAACTTGATGCGAGAGAAGTACCCGTATCTGCTTAAGGACTAAGGTACTCCTAAATTTGGAGACCAAATTTTTTAAGGTGGGGAGAATGTAAACTTCACAAATTTTTGTACTTGGGTCTAATTACGAACCGTAATTAAATAAAGGGAATGAAGGATAAGTAAAATGGTGGAAAAATTTATTTGGAATATAATTGTGACATGAGAAAGACCTAAAAGAAATGATTTAATTAAAAGGATAAATATCGATGGAAATAGAAATAAAATTAATGAACATATGAGCCAGGGAAGTACCTATATGAGACATAAGTACAATTACTAGACTAAATCATTTTATATATTCTATAAAGGAAATTTTAGCGAGTACATAAATATAAAGATGCATATAAATATACATACACTTGGAAGAGTAATATCATATTTAATTGTTTAAACCAAGTATAAGGAATACAAGGAATACATAAATATATATATATATATATATATATATATATATATATGTCAATATATGTACATAAGAGTATGTATATGCATTTTACATATATATATATATATATATATATATATATATATATCAATGCATGAATCACCCACATGCCGAGACCCCTACAATACTTCTGTATGAGGACATTATATGTTTATATGAATAAAGAAATTGAAGGGAGTCAGTTGGTAGAAGAAATGTTAGAACCAAAGGACCGAATGGTAAGGGCTATGATGAGAGACAAACTGACCTATGTGAAGAAGGAAACGACAAAGGAAACAAGTAATCCTAGGGGCAGGTAAACTGTAGCTTGACAATTGAGAGGCAGAGTGGGTAGATGTGGGGTGGTGAATTGTTGTAATGAAGGAAACGTGAGAGGGAAGGGTTTCCAAAATGTTGTTGTTACAACAAACTAGGAAAAGAAATTTGGCAGGCAGAGTCTTCCCATCTGCACCCTCATTGAACCCATTATTTAAGTATATATATGTATACATGTAAAGGACAAACTAAAGAGAAAACAGTAGAAAGGAAGGGGTAGTGCTTGGGGAAAGAAAAAATCTATAGGATGATGACTATAAACAGAGAAGAAACAAAAGTTAGGAAAATGCATAGGGCGTGGAGTGCATGCTGCAAACTGCAGCAAGGAAGAGAAAATCAATTAAAGCTGGTAGAACTAAACAAGGCATGTATATATATATATATATATATATATATATATATATACGTGTGACAGGAAACAACACTGGAAGGGAGAGCAAAAAAGGAGAAACCGAGAAAGGGATGGCTGCTACAGGGAGGCATGTGGCAGGAAGCTTACAGAGGTGCTGAAGTGTAGAAAGATACCGTAGGCCAGCGATACACCATGGGTAACAGAGGAGGCTGAAGAGTGCGTGTATATATGTGCATACAATTTATGAATAAAGGAAGAGTGAAGCTGAGAGAAAACATGGACTGGGAGAAAAAGAAACCGAAGCAAACACTATCTGAAACCGAAGCCAATGGAGAGGGTGGATCGTTGGTAGCTAGAGGATGCAGAAGAAATTGAGAACAGAGGTAGATAGGGGAGGTTGGCAGTGATCGGTGCATGGAGGTTAGAAAAGGTGGAGAGAACCGAGAAGGGTGTTGAAAGCTGGAGACTGGGAAATTGTATGACATTGATGATGATGTGTGATGGAAGAAGAGGTTAAGGGAGTGGAGGAAACCGAGCAGCTCGACGGTGGTAAAAAAATAGAGGAGAAGCAAAGGACCGAGAGAGAGGCTGAGGGAAACGGACGGAGAGGCAGAACGTGGCCTCCTAGAAAATGGAGTGGACAGGAGGTCACCGGCACCGGCATCGAGAGGGAAGGAGGAAAGGACGAGTGGCGACGCCGAGTGAAGACTGGGAGTGATGAACAGTGAATGAAGGACTAAAACCAAAAGGTAAGGAAGGAGAAGGAAGTAGAGAAAAAAAAAAAAAGAAAAGAGTTGGCGACAAATTCAAAAAAAAAGAAGGAAAAATTAGGGGACATTTCTAGATATATATATATATATATATATATATATATATATATATATATATATATATATATATATATATATATGGAATAAAAAAAAGGCGTAAAGAGTTTGGAAAAAGCCCGAGGAAAAAACAGTCGAGAATATTGGTACGAAATTTCGAGGAAATAAATTGATTGGATCGGACTTGCCGACTCGCTACGTTGAGACAATCGAGGACTACGGATAGACACTGAGGTAAGGAATTTATGCAAGTTTTAAAGATAACTGTACGTATTTTATGATTTCGAGTAGCTAAATAGATACTGTAGAGATAAAAATTTCCTATATTACCCCTACTTATAGACTGAATCGTATTGTAAAGTGTTGGAAAAATCATAAAGTATAAATTGCATGTTTTCAGTGTTTTCATCATTGAATACTGTTTCCAACGGTATATGGATTGGTCGGCTATTGTTTTTACTGTCTGCATAAAATAACACGTTTTACAAAGTTAACCGTGCTCGAGTGGGAGAAATTCCATAATGGGTGACCTCCCAAAAAATCTTCACTCACATATCATTTAAGCACTATTTTAGTACAAAACATTGGTTTCTATATTATTTTTGAAAGAATCGAACCACCTATCTGATTTTCAAATGAAACGATGCTGGAGCGCATGCTGACCGTATCGTACGGACTGACTCGCACTGACGAGATGTGCTTGAGCGCGTGCTGAATGTGTGTCGCACGGGCTGACTTGCACTGACGAGATGGGCTTGAGCGCATGCTGACTGTATCGCACAGACTGACTCGCACTGACGAGATGTGCTTGAGCGCATGCTGACTATGTATCGCACGACCTATCTCACACTAACGAGACGTGCTTGAGCGCATCTAGACTATGTCGCGTGGTCCGACTAGTACGAGATTTTTATATGATTTATGAGAAAAAGATCATACTGGATTTTGAGACTAAGGTGATGGTGGAGATTGATGCTGAGGGGTAAATCCTTGAGATTACTCAGTATCCTCAGTCATATTGTATTGTATTGGGGTCCACTGATGTACGTTGTACCGAGTGGACGCACATGGAGTACGTTACACCGTGTATTGAGTCTTCGAACTACCGAACTGAACTAAACTAGACTGAATTATACTGTATTGATCGGCCGACGGGCTGGATTGACCCATCCCCCCTGAGGCGTATGACACTCGCGCACACTTGGCCCGTGAGGTGCGGGGTCACTGACTATGGCCGTATGTCGACTGTACTGTTATTGACTGAATCCTATTGTTATTGATTTAATCTTAACCTAGTCTAAACGAACTGAATTGTTTTATTGATAGAAAGAAAAGTGAACTGAACAGTTTTACTGATTGAATGAATCGTTTTAAAGAAACGAATTCAAGTGTTTTACTGCATCGATTGAATAGTAAATGGTTTCATCATACCGACTTATTGATTGCATATGTTTTACATACAATAAAGTATATTACCAGAAATGGAGTGTGATTGAAAGTATTTATCAAAGAAAGTGCATCGATTGTGAATCGTTTTCAGTATTAATGAATTGATTTATATGAAAGTGTTTTATAACTGATCATGACATACATTATAAGCATGTAGATAGTATGATTGTCTACTGCTTACATAAGTTTCTTACTGAGTGCGTTAAACTAACTCCCTACTTTCCTCCACAGAGTCCCATCAATAACTTGGACGCTTCAAATGGTAAGGCATGTCGCACAACTATGGTTCTGCGGAGTATTTTTCTGCGTTGAAGGTATACCCAATTGTAAGAAATTCTTTTGAATCTAAAATTTTTATAAGTACAGTAATACTAACAAGGTGTATTTGGGGAATGTGAACATATTTTATATAAATTTGTTACTAAGAAAGAAAATTAATCAGACTGAGTATTGTTATGACCTAATATCGACTTGTAACCCAACAAAAAATGTCCGTAAATTCGGGTCGTTACACTTGCAGCTTTATAGTTCTTTCAATATTAGTATATAGATTTATTTTTATCTCATCAAATTAGCCACTTTTGTTCACTTGTTATCTCTCTCTATCCAAGATCCGAGATCTTAATGCAACACCTCCCTATGATTTTAAGAACAATTCTGAAATGAGAATTCGAGAGCCACCACGTAAAAAAAAAATACTTTCAGGTGTTAACTTAACCTAACAATTAACTTTGATTATAATCCTTCTTTGCACCAGCTTGTTAATTATTAATTGTTTGATTATTCCTTTTCTCTGTTGTCTTGCGTCCAATTCTTACTTTCTACTTCAGCAAGCACATAGATGAAGCATTATGTCCCCCAACTACACATACTGACACTGATGCTGATGCCAACTCTAATAATTTACTTTTGAAGAGTCTTTGCTTGGTTCAGTTAGACCTTTTATAAAAAGTCTTGTTCGAGTAAAACATTTTTAAAAGTGCTGTTAAGAGAAATTAAATTAAAATTTGAAAAAACTAATATAAAAATACTGTAGAATGTTGAAAACTATTTGTAAACCCCCACAAAATTCTGTTGTATGTGATTTTAAGTAAAACCCCTTGGAATTAAATAGGTGCATATTAGAGAATTAATTAATTTTGTATGTTGATATGAAAGACTTAGGTGAATCCAATAATATAAAATATCTCATTTTCTAGTATGGAGAGTAGACAAAATATACCATAATATCAAGTGGAGTATTATGCCATAGTGGAGTGAAATCTAATAAATGGTATAGCATTATTGTTAGTCTTATTTTAATTACATAGATTGGCTCCTTTCTTTTAAGCCAACTCATATTGCCATGTTGATTTGGTATACATTCGGTAGTGAAGATGATGTCTTGGTAGGATAGTAAGGAAGAAGGGGGATAACCCGTAAGGAAATTTAACGAAGAGTAAAAAAAAAAAAAAAACTAGTTTTCTTATTCGGTGAAAGGGGATGTCGAGCAGCGAAGGTAACGAGGGATGATGATGATTCAGGCCAGCAAAGGGAAACCCCGATTTGACTTAAAGGAGGACAGTAGGTAGGGTGCTACTGCAGTGAAAGATGAGCACTCTACTGAAGGAATGATTGGTCATTAACGAGAGAAGAAGGTTGTGAAGTTGCTGACAGAGGAGAATGATTATGGATAAAAGATATATAATATAAAATCACATAGAATGGAAGAAAGTTGCTGAAACAACCTAGGGTAATGGTGAGACCGAAATAAAATGATAGAATGGACAATAGGGACTGTGTTTTATCCAGGAAGCAGACCAACATCGAGAGAGAAAGTAGAGGAAATCGTGTTGTCTCATGTTCTGTATTGTTTGGTGGATATTTTACTGAAACAGCAGGAAGTGGATGTAGCTGCTGGAAGCATGTACTGAAAACAGCAGCAACAATGCCTGGTTTAATGCAGGAAACGAAGCAGCAGAGGGAAGGAAGGCAGAAACTGGAGACTCGAAAATAGCTGGAGCACAACTCAAACGTGTCTGGAAGGGGAAAACTGGTAGAAAAGAGTGATGAAGCTGACCAAGATAAGGGAAGAAAACAGAACAGCAGGCTGCTGTTTACAGTAGCTGGAAGTAATGTTGAAGAGTCTGCAGCTGTTTACAGCAGCTATATGAAACGTATGAGCATCAATTGTAAGAATGTTGCACGAACATGGTATTAGTTTTCCATGTAAACAAACTGAGGCAAATTATTTCTGCTGTAGTGAAAGGAACAACGCAGCAGGAAGAAAAGGATGGGACACCTCATGGCAAGAACTAAAATGGAAAATATAATATTGAGAGGATGGACTTCGATACAAGGGAGTGGTGAAGTGAATGAGTGGACTGAAGATTCAAAAAAAAAAAAATCACCAAAATCTGCTGTTGGAAACAGCAGTTGGTAGAGGAGCCTGATCCCGAAAATTCACACCAAATCCTGCCATAAACAGTAGTAGCCAGAGATAGAGTAAAATTCACTCAAGAGGAAACAATAATAGCAACCTGCAATTGAAAGGAGGAGAAATCGAAGCAGTTGGAGGGTTGGACGGGTGAAAGAGCTGCTGAAGAATGGATAAAACCAAGAGACAAAGACCTGGACAGAGGACATTGGAGATGGCCAGCCAACTTGAAAATGTTAAGTGAATTATATATATTCACATTAATGAAGATAGCAGCATAGACGTCACACCATGGTAGAAAACATATGATAGGCCTCGACGATCTGAGAGAGGCCATAAGCCAAATTCTAAATATTTGGGATGAGTAGCGGGGACGTGCAGAACGTGCGGAACCATTGCATGGTACATGCAATGAAGAGAGAAGATGAAAGCTATGCAGGAATGGACTGGGTCATGGCCGTTCTACGTGCAGAAGAAGTGGTCATCAGTAGTTGCGAGTTTTACGTTGTTTTATTTCAGTTTGTTAAGTGTTAACTTTCCTTTTATTTCGGTTGGATTGTAAACGGCTTGGCTTATTTAAACAGCTCATGCCTTCGTATGGAATCAAGTATTTTTTTGCATTCAAAATTGCGGTACGTTTCTCACCCAAAGAGAACAAATATTTTTTGCACTTACAATTTCTGTGTTGGGACCTACCATTGGTATCAGAGCCAGGTTTCATAATGGGAACGAACAAGGAGCGTATTGAGCACTTGGAGTTTGGACTAAGTACAGTTCAAGAAGGCTACAGCGGATAGAGGAAACTCTCAATCGACTTTCGAATGTGATGATCGCAAATCAGGAAAATCTCAACCACGGCAACCATCACCGAGAAGGCTTCGATGGGGGTCGGCAAATCGTCCCTGCAAAAACGGCAAAGGTGGAATTTCCACGATTTTTGGGGGATGACCCAACCGAATGGTTCAACCGGGTGCATCAGTTTTTTGAATACCAGAGCACGGCGAAAATCCAAAAGGTTTCCATGGCAGCATATCATTTGGAAGGAGAAGCCAACCAATGGTGGCAGTGGATTCGAAGAACATTTCGGGATGAAGGACACGAGCTTTCATGGGAGAGATTTGAGGAAGAACTCTGGGCTTGCTTCGGACCATCGGAGTGTGAGGACTTCGACGAAGCTCTTTCCCGTGTCAAACAACTGGGAACCTTGAGGGACTACCAGCGCGAGTTTGAAAAGCTCGGCAACAGGGTCCAGGGGTGGACTCAGAAGGCATTGGTAGGGACTTTCATGGGCGGCTTGAAGGCAGAAATAGCGGATGGAATTCGGATGTTTAAGCCACAGTCACTCAAAGAGGCCATTAATTTAGCACGTATGAGGGATGATCAACTCGCACGGCAAAGGAGGTTCATGCGGTTACCACCTGCAAGAGCTCCGTTAGCTCTTCCGCAAGCCACCCGTATAACTCCTGTTGTACCGACAGGACCCATTAAGCGTTTGTCTTGGGAGGAAATGCAGAGAAAGAGGGCACAAGGCCTCTGTTTCAACTGCAATGAGCGATTTACAGCAGGCCATCGATGCCAGAAGCCGCAGTTGTTACTCTTGGAAGGGCATGTGGGAAAAATGACATGTGAAGACATTACTGATCAACAAATACTAGAAGACGACCACGGGGAAGATACGGTAGAAATACAAAAACCTGAACCTGAACCGAAGATCACCCTGCACACCTTAACGGGATGGACTGCACCGAAAACCATGCGTGTAACAGCAAAAATGGGTCCCCACGAGATAATGGTTTTGATTGACAGTGGATCGACTCACAACTTCATCAGCAACCGATTAGCAAGCATGCTCAGGTTACCTGTCATACCTACTGAGACCTTCCCTGTCCGAGTGGCCAATGGAGACAAACTTACCTGCCAGGGGCGTTACGACAAGGTACGGGTAGAATTGCAGGGCACTGAATTTTATCTTACCCTTTTTTCTCTACCCTTATCAGGCCTTGATCTTGTCCTTGGGGTTCAATGGCTTGAAATGCTAGGATCTGTGGTTTGTAACTAGAAACAGTTGACCATGGATTTTATTTGGGAAAATCAAGACCGAAGATTGCAAGGTGTAGACGTGCAAACCATTCAAGCGGCTTCCTCAGCAGAAATAACAAAGGAGTTTCGTCAAGGGCATGCGATATTTGCTGTGTGTTTTCAATCGACATTAGAACCTGCACCAACCGATGCAGCAACTGACAACAAACAACAAAGTAACAAGAGCTGTTGAAGGAATATGAGGATGTGTTCCAAGAGCCCTCCAGTTTACCACCTGCACGTGAAGTGGACCATTGCATTACGTTGAAGGAGGGGACCGAACCAATTAACGTACGACCCTACAGGTATGCTCACTTCCAGAAAGCTGAGATCGAGAAGCAGGTCCAAGAAATGCTGGATTCTGGGCTCATTCGTCCTAGCACCAGTCCTTTCTCGTCGCCGGTACTACTAGTGAGAAAGAAAGACGGTAGTTGGCGATTTTGTACTGATTACCGAACACTTAACGTTGCCACCGTTAAGGATCATTTTCCCATTCCAATAGTTGACGATATGCTAGAGGAATTGTATGGCGCCACTTACTTCACCAAATTTGATCTGAGAGCCGGCTATCATTAAGTAAGAGTGAATCCCCCCGATGTTATTAAAACTACTTTCCGCACTCATAATGGCCATTACGAATATCTCATAATGCCTTTTGGCCTTTGTAACGCACCTTCGACATTTCAGGCCATTATGAATTCAATATTTCGTCCCTTCCTTCGAAAGTTCATCTTGGTTTTTTTTTATGATATTCTAGTATATAGTCCCACTTGGGACCAACATTTGGTGCATGTTAGACAGACATTGGAGATCTTACTACAACACCGATTTTTTGCCAAGGCAAGCAAATGCGTGTTTGGTCGGCAGGAATTGGAATACTTGGGACACGTTGTCACGCACCAAGGAGTGAAGGTTGATAGCAGTAAAATTGCAGCCATGGTCGCGTGGCCACCCCCCACTAATATTTCTGAGTTACGTGGTTTTTTAGGCTTGACAGGATATTATCGGAAGTTTGTTCAAAACTATGGCATCATCGCACGGCCCCTGACCAACTTGCTCAAAAAGGGACAATTCGGCTGGAGTGATGAAGCCGACGCAGCTTTTCTGGCTCTTAAACAAGCTATGACCACTACTCCGACGTTAGCCATGCCTAATTTCAATGATTCATTCACCATCGAAACCGATGCATCTGGAGAGGGAATTGGAGCAGTATTATCACAGCAAGGCAGGCCTATAGCTTTTATGAGTCGCGCATTGGGGGTTACAAAGAAATCTTGGTCGACTTACGCCAAGGAAATGCTTGCAATTGTGGAAGCCATACGCCTATGGCGCCCTTATCTACTGGGAAGAAAATTCTTCATCCTCACCGACCAGCGTAGCTTGAAATACTTTTTGGAGCAGCGTGTGGCTACACCAGAACAGCAGAAATGGGTAATCAAGTTAATGGGCTACGACTACGAGATTGTTTATCGCCCAGGCCGCGAAAATTCAGCAGCGGACGCCCTCTCACGCAAGTCAGGTAGTCCAGTTCTCCACCATATACATGTGCCAGCAATATCCGTATGGGATGAGATTAAACAAGCTTATGAAGGTGACTCTTACGTCCAGACACTAACTCGCCTGGCTAATAATCAACTGGAAGGGCCGTATGCATGGCGTAACGGATTGTTATTTTTTAAAGGGAGAGTCGTCATTCCTGCTCATGCTGCATTACGGACGGAATTACTCCACGAAATGCATGATACAAACATTGGAGGCCATTCGGGGGTCTTACGAACATTCAAGAAATTAGCCCAACAGTTCTACTGGCCAAAAATGTACCAAGCGGTGCAAGAATATATCAAACAATGTGCAACTTGCCAGAAAGTGAAGTCTAAAACCATGTCTCCAGCCGGGCTCTTGCAACCGTTACCCATTCCATGTCAAGTATGGGACAACATCACCTTAGACTTCATTGAAGGACTTCCGACATCACACGGCAAGGATACGATCTTAGTAGTTGTCGATCGTTTAAGTAAGTCTGCACATTTCCTCTCATTAACTCATCCTTTTACTGCTAAAAACGTGGCTAAAAGGTTTGTCGAAGGAGTTATTAAATTGCATGGCTTACCCAAGTCCATCATCAGCAATCGGGACCCCATTTTTATCAGCAAATTCTGGCAGGAATTTTTTCAAATGTCAGGAACCAAGCTACTTCTCAGTACCGCCTACCACCCACAGACGGACGGACAGACCGAAGTTGTCAATCGCTGTGTTGAGCAATACCTCCGTAGTATGGTTCACCAATGGCCGCGCAAGTGGAGCAACTACCTTCCGTGGGCTGAACTCTGGTACAATACCACATATCATGCATCCACAGGAATGACCCCTTTTCAGGCACTATATGGACGATTGCCTCCTCTAATGGCCATTTACCAGACTGGGTTTTCTTCTGTGCATGAAGTAGATCAAAGTTTAGAAACTCGCGATGAACTGTTACGTCAACTCAAAAGCAATCTGGAGACTTCCATTAATCGCATGAAGCAAATTGCGGTTCAAAAACGTCGGGACGTTTCATTCGAAGTTGGAGATCTGGTGTTTCTTAAGTTACACCCTTACAGACAGCAATCCGCTTTCAGACGTGCCCACCAGAAGCTAGCTAGTCGTTTCTACGGACCATATCCAGTAATACAGAAAATTGGGGCAGTGGCATACAAACTTCAACTGCCGGACGGAGCCCGTATTCATCCCGTTTTCCACGTCTCACTCTTAAAAAAATTCGTTGGTGAGCTTATTACACCTTCCAAAGAGCTGCCGCCCGTAAATGATGAAGGAGCTGTTATGCTCGAACCTAAAAAAATATTGGATACTCGTTGGGTCAAACGAGGGAATAAATTTGAAGAGGAAAGTCTGATCCAGTGGAAGCATCTACCAGCCGAGGACGCCACGTGGGAGACCAACCAATCTTTTCTTGAACGATTTCCTTTTATGGACCTTGGGGACAAGCGTCCACTTCATGGGGAGGGTATTGATAGGCCTCGACGATCTGAGAGAGGCCATAAGCCAAATCCTAAATATTTGGGATGAGTAGCGGGGACGTACAGAACGTTCGGGACCATTGCATGGTACATGCAATGAAGAGAGAAGATGAAAGCTATGCAGGAATGGACTGGGTCATGGCCGTTCTACGTGCAGAAGAAGTGGTCATCAGTAGTTGCGAGTTTTACGTTGTTTTATTTCAGTTTGTTAAGTGTTAACTTTCCTTTTATTTCGGTTGGATTGTAAACAGCTTGGCTTATTTAAACAGCCCATGCCTTCGTATGGAATCAAGTATTTTTTTGCATTCAAAATTGCGGTACGTTTCTCACCCAAAGAGAACAAATATTTTTTGCACTTACAATTTCTGTGTTGGGACCTACCAACATAGGCAAGAAAAATGGAAAAAAATGAAAATTTAGGAAGGTAATGCCTGCTAGGAACTGCCATGGTTCGGTGAAAAAACAATGATGAATGGAGATGAATAGACCGAAGCAATAAGGAAACGTGAGTAATGATGATGAGTTCTGACAGGCATGGAACACATTAAAAGGGAAGTAGTGGAATTGTGTAAGGGTTGGAACAAAACCGAAGCAAACTGAAAACTTAAAGTGCCGGCTTGATTGAAATAAAGAAGAGGAAAATCGAGAGTTACAGAGGGGAGAACTGGAAACAGAATTGAAGAGCTTGAAAATAGGGAGTAACGAAGAGAAAGAAGGGGTGAGGAGGAAGACAATGGCTGATGATTGGCAAGTCAGAAACAGAGTCGAACAAGGGACGAGAACGATGGTTCTCTACTGGAAGATGGTGAGCTGGCAGAACCGAGAGAAGATGATGTTGATGGTGGGGAAAACGTCGACAGTGAACGGTGGTGAAAACCGAGAATGGTATTGGGGCCCTTGGATGAACGGTACCCTCAGTCATATTGTATTGTATTGGGGCCCACGGATGTACGCTGTACCGTGTGGATGTACATGGAGTACGTTACATCGTGTATTAAGTCTCCGGACTACTAAATTGAACTGAACTGAACTGTACTATATTGATTGGTCGATGGGCTAGATTGACCCATCCCCCCTGAGGCGTATGACACTCGCGCACACCTGGTCTGTGAGACGCGGGGTCACTGATTATGGTCATATGTCGACTGTACTGTTATTAACTGAATCCTACTGTTACTGACTGAATCCTAATGTTATTGATTGAATCTCAGCCTAGTCTCAATGAACTGAATTGTTTTATTGATAGAAAGAAAAGTGAACTGAACTGTTTTACTAATTGAATGAATCGTTTTAAAGAAACGAATTCAAGTGTTTTACTGTATCAATTGAATAGAAAATGGTTTCACCATACCGACTATATTGATTGCATATGTTTTACATACGGTAAAGTATATTACCCGAAATTTAGTGTGATTGAAAGTGTTTTACAAAAAAAATGCATCCATTGTGAATCGTTTTCAGTATTAATGAATTGATTTGTATGCAAGTGTTTTACAGTGTTTTATAACTGATCATGGCATACATTATAAACATGTAGATAATATGGTTGTCTATTGCTTACATAAGTTTCTTACTGAGCGTGTTAAGCTCACTCCCTACTTTCCTCCATAGAGTCCCAACAGTAACCTGAACGCTTTCGTTAGTAAGGCATGTCGTACAACTATGGTTCCGCCGAGTATCTTTCTGCGTTAAAGGTATACCCAGTTGTAAGAAATTCTTTTGTATCTAAAATTTTTATAAGTACAGTAATGCATACAAGATGTGTATGAGGAATGTGAACATATTTTGTTTAAATTTGTTTATAAGAAAAAAAATTAATCAGACTGAACACTGTTCTGACCTAATATCGACTTGTAACCCAATCAAACTGTGTGTAATTTGAGTCATTACAGCAGTGGTATCAGAGCGAGCTTGGCCTGATACGAGTCGATATTAAAAGTGAAAAAGACTTAGAAAGTTCACATCCCCAGCATTACTGTACAATATTTAGATACAAACGGATATACCTGGTTGTGCCTTATTGAAACTTGTGTCATTGAATGAAGGGAAACTAATAGATATGGCTAATTAGTGTTACAACCATATTGACAAATGGAAATGAACCGTTCCTTGAGGCCGTAGAGGTGGGCCCGAGAGGTGTACTGAACCCTCGTCTGAGTGAACACTTTATAGTTTCACTGGAAAGTTTTTGGAGTCTGCTTCGTAAAATTTAAGTCGGACATGGAAATAATGATAACATTGTCGGGTCTAGTGATAGAACCCTTTTTACTTAGTTATTTGATTTGTTCTTTGTAATATTAGGTATGTTTTATGTGTTTTGTGCATTTGTGCAGGAAAAAGAACAATTTGGAGAAGTTAAAGCTTTTGGAGCTGGTTCTGATGATTCCGTGAAAAAAGTGAAAGTGCAGGATGCTGATCGTGACTTATGCTACAATAATAGAAGAAACTGGATAGTGCAGAGTAGATCTGAGGAATTAATACCATTGTCACAGCTTAGAAGTCTGATTAGGGCAACATTATTTTTCCATGTGGCCTTCCGCGTTTTAGTGCTTGGAAACCTTATAAATAGTCTTTTTATCAGAATTTCTAGAGAGGCGGCAGCAGAAGGCTTCAAGATTGATTTAGCTCCATAGAAACTCTATCTTTTACCTCTTTTTCCACCAATGATTATTCTTGGGATGATAATTTGGAATTATTGGATGTTTATTATGATTTCTAGGAACTAAACTCCTTTTTCCTAGAATCGATGTAACCAACTTTGGGCTGATTGCAATTACTTTGTGATGATTGTTTGGATGATTTCAATTATGTTTATTTAATCTACTTGTTCTTAATGCTCTAGTTGATTGGTCACCAATTGGATGAATTAGTATAGGAATCCGGCACCCGGGAGATGGGATTATTTATATGCACAGGGGTAGATTAACATATGACGTTGTTGAATCGGGAGGTTGACAAATCGTATAAGTCATAGAGAAACAGAATTACTATCGCTTAATGAACTCTACTATTTAATTTTGAATCGGGAGGTTAGGATTAGATAATTTGGGTATGACTGTTTAAAACTCGGGAGAGATAAACAGGAATTAGTTTCGGCTATAAACAAGTGGAAATCAAAAGAACAATCGATCAAAGGAATTGTATGAACCCTAGTTAGGTGAAATCGAGTTCTGGGAATATTTTGCCATTGATATCTTCATTCGTAATAATTGTGATTTGTTTTAATTAATTTGTTTCGTAATTAATAATTAGAATAGGAAATAGGATCTTAACCAATATAAATTACTTTTTCTAAATAAAGTTCAAGGTTGTTGATTACAGTGATTTGCGGTAGACGTAATTCCCTGTGGGACGATACTTATATTTACTCTATACTCAAAAACTGACCTGTGCACTTGCAGTAGTGTTCCATTTGAGAACAACAAGTTTTCTGGCGCCGTTGCCGGGGAATTGTTGTTTCATTTTTCGTTAACACTATTTTCCAATAGCCTTTACTTTAATTTAGATTTTTATTTTTGTTTTAATTTACTATCTACAAATTTTTATTTTAGGTGAATGGTGAAAACTCGCAGAAGTGGAAATACAGACATAAAAGAATAGTTAGATTCAGAGATTGAGAGAACCATCAAACAAATTCAACAGAATAGATTTGAAGAGAAAGATTGAAATTTAATCATGGCAGATGAAAATCAGCAGCAGCGAGCTATACGCGATTACTTTACCCCAGTTGTGAATCAGAATTTTGCTGCCATAAGAGAGATTCCTGTGAACTGTAACAATTTTGAACTAAAGCAGGCATTGGTCAATATGGTTATGCAAAACCAATTTGGAGGTTTGGCCTTAGAAGATCCTAACACACATTTGATAAGTTTTCTGCAGATTTGCAGTACCATTAAGATTAATGGAGCCCCTGATGATGCTATTCAGCTGAGATTGTTTCCATTTTCTCTTCGGGATAAAGCCTTGAGTTGGTATCAAAATCTACCAGCATGAAGCATTCCGACATGGGCAGTGATGGCACAGAAATTCTTAGCAAAGTACTTCCCACCAGGAAAGACACTGCAGATGAGATTAGAAATTGCCCAGTTCACACAGTTAGACTAAGAGCCATTACATGAGGTGTGGGAATGATTTAAATAATTATTGTATAGATGCCCTCAGCATGGTTATGACGAAGGAAATCAGATACAAGTTTTCTACAGGGGAATGACTCCGCAGACACGAGCTACTGTGGATGCTTCAGCAGGAGGTTCACTGTGGTCTAAGACACCTAATCAAGCTATGTAGTTAATTGAGGAGATGGCTATAAACAGCAGCCAATGGCCAGGTGAAAGAGCTAATGTCAGAAGAGTAGCAGGTATGCATGAGTTAGATACACAGACAGCCATTCTAGCAAGATTTGAGCAGATTTCGACACAAATTTCTTCAATAGGTATACAAGGGCCGCAAGCTATGATTCATCCTGACAACACAAATCCTAACTTGATGGGGACAGATTTGGAGCAGGTGAATTATGTTAATAATCGTAACTTTGGTTTTCAGGGAAATTGGGTTCCTAACTATTACCAGCCAGGATTCAGAAACCATGAGAATCTATCTTATGGTAATTCTAAGAATGTTCTAAACCCAGCAGCAGGAGGTAACAGCAATACAGGATTCAATAACCAAGGGAATCCCCAAGGTTATGGCGGAGTTAGAAGGAACGAATTTGAGGAGTTCATGGTTGAAACTAGAACACGATTTAGCAAAACTGATGCTCGGTTAGACAACGTGGAAGCTAAAATGTCAAAGATGAATACCAGCCTTGGTGCGCAGATGAAGTCTGCTGAAACCACTTTGGGACAGCTAGCTGTAGCTGTAAATTCTTTGAATGAAAAAGGTAAGTTCCCTAGTGATACAGTGTTAAATCCAAAAGAACACTGCAATGCTATATCTTTGAGAAGTGGGAACACCTATGAGCCACCGAAGGTAGCAGAGAAAGAAGAAACTGCATTAATAACTGAGGTGCAGAAGAGGCATACTGAACCTGTTATGACAAAGGATGCAGAATCAGAAACAGTAAAACAGGGAGTTAATTCTAAACCTTTTAGTAAACTTTTTCCTGATAATCCTCCTTTGTTGAAACCATCTATTCCTTATCCTCAAGCTTTGTATAAAAGGAAGATTGAATCTGAGTTTAAGAAATTTTTTGATATATTTAAGAAATTACATATTAACATTTCGTTTGTTAATGCTCTGCAGCAGATGCCACATTATGCAAAGTTCATGAAAGAAGTGTTGTCAAAGAAACGGAGACTTGAAGATTATGAAACTGTCAATTTGACAAAAGAATGCAGTGCAATTTTGCAACAGAAGTTACTGCAAAAATTGAAAGACCCTGGAAGCTTTACTATTCCATGCGAGATTGGAGGATCGAAAGTGGGTAAAGCATTGTGTGATTTAGGTGCTAGCATAAATTTAATGCCTTTATTTATTTTCAGGAGCCTAAGTCTTGGAGAGGTAAAGCCAACCACCATAACACTACAACTAGCGGATAGATCGATTACTTATCCCAGAGGTATAATAGAATATGTTCTTGTTAAAGTAGATAAGCTAATCTTTCCTGTCGATTTTGTAGTCTTAGATTATGAAGAGGACAGAGAAATTTCACTTATACTTGGGAGACCATTTCTTGCCACTGGAAGAGCACTAATAGATGTTAAGAGAGGGCAATTAACCTTGAGGATGAATGATGAATCAGTTATGTTCAACATCTATAAGGCGATGAAATTTGCTGATGAGCTAGAAACCTATAAGTTGATTGAAGTAGTGCAGAGTTGTGTAAGAGAAGTTGAAACAAATGAGACACCAACCGATCCTATGGCTCAATGTTTGGTAAATTTAGTTTCTAATTTAGATGATAAATTATTAACTCGTGAAATTAAAAGTTGTGTTGTTACTTTGAAAGCCAACCCATTAGAAAGTACGACTACAACAACTAAGGAAAAGATTGACAAGTCACAAGTAACTGAGAAAAAAGAAGAAAAAACTGAATTGAAAGAATTACCAAGTCATTTGAGGTATGCTTTCTTAGGTGATGATAGTACTTTTTCTGTAATTATTTCATCATTTTTATCTGCTGTAGAGGAAGACAAGTTACTTAGAATCTTAAGAGAGCATAAACCGACAATTGGATGGTCTATTACCGACATCAAATGAATTAGTCCCTCTGTTGTGATGCACAAAATTCGATTAGAGGAAAATCATAAACCCTCTATTGAACCACAGAAAAGACTAAATCCAGCAATGAAAGAAGTTGTTAGAGCTTAGATTTTAAAATTATTAAATGCTGGTATTATATATGCGATATCTAATAGTTCTTGGGTGAGTCCTATGCAGGTTGTGCCAAAAAAGGGTGGAATGACAGTAGTTCGTGACACCAACGATGAAATCATATCCACCAGAACGGTAACAGGTTGGAGAGTCTGCATCGATTATAGGAAGCTAAACAAAGCTACTAGGAAAGATCACTTCCCGCTTTCGTTCATTGATCAAATGTTAGACAGACTAGCCGGACACAGTGATTATTGCTTTTTAGATGGTTACTCAGGCTATAACCAGATTGCAATAGCCCTAGAAGATTAAGAGAAAACAACATTTACTTGCCCATATGGAACTTTCGCATATAGAAGGATGCCTTTCGGTTTGTGTAACGCCTCAGCAACCTTCCAGAGATGTCAATCTTCGCTGACATGGTTGAAGAGATAATGGAAGTCTTTATGGATAACTTCTCAGTATTTGGTAAGACTTTTGACCAATGTTTATCTAATTTGGCACTTGTTTTGCAGAGATGTGAAGAGACGAATCTCGTCTTAAATTGAGAGAAGTGTCATTTTATGGTGCAAGAAGGAATCGTCCTTGGACACAAAATTTTAGCTCACGGCATTAAGGTGGATAGAGCGAAGGTCGCTGCTATTGAAAAGCTTCCCCCTCCAAAATCAGTTAAAGCTGTGAGGAGCTTTTTGGGACATTCAGTCTTCTATCACAGATTTATCAGGGACTTTTCAAAAATCTCAAAACCTTTATGTAATTTATTAGAAAAAGATGCTGATTTTGTCTTTGATGATTTTTGCTTGCAGGCGTTCGAAAAGATCAAGAAGGAGATTATTTCTGCACTTATTATGATCGCACCTGATTGGACAGAATCGTTTGAACTGATGTGTGATGCTAGTGATTTTGCAATTTGAGCTATCCTTGGACAGAAAAAAGATAAAATTTTTTGGGCTATCTATTACTCAAGCAGGACTTTAGATGATGCTCAGAAAAATTACACAACAACGGAGAAGGAGATGCTTGCAGTTGTACATGCATTTGACAAGTTCAGACCATACTTAATTGGGAGCAAGGTCATTGTTTATACAGACCATGCAGCTATTTGATACCTATTTGCGAAGAAGGACGCCAAACCCAGACTTATTAGATGGATCTTGCTTCTGTAAGAATTTGATTTTAAGATCAGGGACAAAAAGGGATCTGATAATGTTATAGCTGATCATTTATCTAGGTTAGAGCAATCTGAAGTTCAGTAAGAACAACCTATTCAAGAGGAATTTTCATATGAGACAATAATGAAGATTGATGCAAATCTGCCTTGGTTCGCAGATATAGTGAATTACTTAGCATGAGGATTAATGCCAAGTGGTTTAACTTACCAACAGAGGAAGAAATTCTTCCATGATGTCAACTCGTATTTTTGGGATGATCCTCTGCTGTTTAAGAAATGTCCAGACCAGATTATAAGACGATGTGTACCGGAAGATGAAGTTCAGGAAATTCTGCATCACTGTCATGCTGCAGCATATGGAGGACATTTTGGTGCAGAACGTACAGCAGCAAAGGTGCTGCAATCAGGTTTTTATTTGCCTAGTATGTTTAAAGATAGCTACATGTTTGTAAAAACATGTGACAGATGTCAAAGGGTTGGAAACATTTCAAGAAGGCATGAATTACCTTTGACAAATATTCTAGAAGTGGAAGTCTTTGATGTATGGGGTATCGATTTTATGGGACCGTTTTCTCCATCTTTTGGGAAGCTGTATATTCTCCTTGCTGTTGATTATGTCTCTAAATGGGTGGAGGCAATAGCAACACCAATAAATGATGCAAAAGTGGTGATTCAGTTCCTACACAAGAATATATTGACAAGATTCGGTACTCCAAGAGCCATTTTAAGTGATGAAGGCACTCATTTCTGTAACAAAATCTTCAATGGTTTGATGTTAAAATATGGAATTCGACATAAAGTAGCTCTCGGTTATCATCCGCAGATAAATGGTCAAGCTGAAATTTCAAACCGAGAAGTGAAGTTGATATTGGAGAAGACTGTAAATCTGAATAGAAAAGATTTGGCTAACAAATTAGATGATGCGCTGTGGGCATACAGAATAGCATATAAGACTCCAATTGGAATGTCTCCCTATAGGTTGGTATTTGGTAAGGCATATCATCTACCTGTAGAGCTTGAGCATTGATTGGAAGCCGGAATCCCTTTTTGATTGGAAGCCGGAATCCCTTATTTTTTTCAACCCCACTCACTATTCGGTTAAGTCAAATAACCCTACCAAACTACTTTGAAAGCGGCTGCAGAACCTTTTACATCTTCCCGACTCTCTTTTTCTAGTAATACATTTTCCTTGTTCTCTTGGAAATACACCGATTACCCCACACCCATTATTTTTCTTTCTTCCGATCCTGTTGTTTTCTGTTGATTTGGTAGTTTGGCCAACAAATTTTTGTGGGTTCGCGATCTTGGTGGTCCCGAAACCCTTGGGGGAAAGCAGAAAGTGTTTTCTTGTCGGATTGTGATAAAGACGAAGAGTGGTCCAACTTAATCTTACGTGATTTTTGTTCCAGGTATTTTACTGCTTTCTTCAATCGTTTTCGATTTTCCAGCGGATTTCCTTTTAGTTTCAACAACTTGAATTTTTTAAGCTCTTCTTGGTTTGATAAATTGTTGTTGGAGAAATTCTGGTTGTGAAGCGATTGTTAGGTCTATTTTGTGTGCTTGTCCGACTGGGGTTAGCTGAACACTATTCTTGTCAATTTGAGCTTCCATTGGTAATGGCACCTAAAACCCGAGCTAGACAAAACCTGGAGAGTTCAAGTCAAACGACTGATAGCTCAGCCCCATCTCCACAGAGGGAAGAGCCAGTCACCACTGATTATGATCCCTCTAGATTTGTAAACAGCCAAGCCGTAAAAAATTTCAAGAAAATTATGGGCAAAAATATGATTATCGAAAGGAGTTTCCGGCCTGATATTAGTGGCTGGGATATGTATTCTGAATTTTTGAGGGATTTCAGGTTGCTGAAATTAGCAGGACAACCTGAAGATGCCATTCTTGATGTAGTCCGAGAATTTTATGCCAATGCAATGGAGAGCACCCATTCGACTTCTGAAGTCAGGGGTATTCTTGTTCCTTACAACGCCAACACCATTAATCTATACTTGGACCTTTCGCAAGGGGTGCAAGATGAATATACCAGCTATGTCGCTGCTCTCCACACTGATCCTGATGAGTTGGTCTGGGTCATTAACGAACTAACAGTACCACACACCCATTGGCAGAAGAAGCCAGAGGCTGAATCTATGGCATTCCCTTCCAATCGACTTCAATATGGTCTTCACGAATGGTATGATTTTATTTGCTCATGAATCATGCCTACAACTCATAAAAGTAGCGTTGATGTCGATAGAGCTACTCTCCTTTACTGTATTCTGACTGGCAAGATTGTTGATTTTGGAGCCATTATTTTTCAGTCCATGCAAGAGTTAGAAGGGGTTTACCTCACCCTTCATTGGTTTGTAGACTTTGCAAGAAATATGGCGTATGTTGGACTGACCTTAAACCATGACTGGCTAGGAAATCTGCAATCACTTTCAAAAATCCTCGGGTACTTCTGCCTCAGAGAGAAGCTGCTCCTCCTACTGCTCCTCCACCACCTTCTATTGGTACTTCTGCTGGTCCATCCACTGCACCTTCCACCACTTTCGGCTCCATTAACGTTGTGCTTAACGAGATTAAGGAGTTGCAGATGGAAATGCGCAACAATAACCGAGACTAGCGAACTTTCTGTGTGTATGTTGCCCACTACAATAATTCATTAATAGACTACCTAAATATGAGGGGTCGTGAGGGAGAGGTGGTATTTTCCTTGCCACCACAATGGTGTATGCCACAGCAGGGAGAGGCAGCTGATGATGATGATGACATGGAAGAAGATGCCCCAGAGGAAGCTGACGCTGAAGATGGCTCAGAGGAGGATTCGGACAGTTAGACTACCCCAGGGAAGTCCTCTTTACCATTTTTTTCAATTCATTGAGGACAATGAAAATCTTAAGTTTGAGGGAGTTATTGGCTGTGCTCTGTGTCATGCTTTGCTGTATTTTCCATGTCTGCTGTTATGTTTGCCATGCTTTGTTATGTTTTATGTGCCTGCCTGCTGGTATGTTTGTCATGCTTTATTATGTTTTATGTGCCTGTTTCAATTTTTTTATGTGCCTGTTTCCATCTTTTTAGCAGTTTTTATTTCAAATTTATATGTTTGTGTGCAATTATACTCAGTTTTACAGATTAGTTTTCTAGATTGTGGCCGAAGATGGATTTTGCAAGGAACTGATCAAATTTTGTTTAAATGGATGATTTTTATTGTTTGAGTATTGGTATGTGGATAGAAAGCTTCACTTGAATCTTTTCACTCAAACTATGCACCAATCATATTCAGTTTATGTACTTACTGTGTTGATATGTGAAACCAAAAAGACTCTAGAACTTGATTAGTTATTACTTGAGGCGAAATTCATAGACCATGCATGATTAGGAAAATGATCTAGGCCATTTTTGTTTTGAGATTGAGCCTTTCAAGCCTACCCAATTATATTAATCCTTTGAAAAACCCTTTGAACCTAATTTTTCCATTTTGTTATTATATAACCATATTACAAGCCAGTGCCTAATTGTTTGATTATCCTATTCTTTTGGTCCCTTACTTAAAGCACTATCAATAAAAATTTTTGGATTAAGGGA
Organism: Firmiana major; assembly: GCA_033439115.1. Taxonomy (NCBI): domain Eukaryota; kingdom Viridiplantae; phylum Streptophyta; class Magnoliopsida; order Malvales; family Malvaceae; genus Firmiana; species Firmiana major. The sequence continues at coordinate 41,558,668 of CM065909.1, forward strand.
TGAGCTCAAAAGAAAACAGGGTGGTTTGTAAATTATTGGTTTGCGAAATTGAATGTTACAAACAAGGGTTTGTTCTCGGGTCTTGATGAAAATTTAGTGTCATATGCAGTTACAAGTAGTGAAAATTAAATCTTAAATTCTGGAGTATGACATTGTGAAAAAAAAAAGAGAAATCAAACTCGAGAATGAATAAAGTTGGGTAGTACTTCTTGAGTTCAAAACAAATTAAATCCAAAGGTGCTTACAGTGCTTTAGGTGGATTAAACTTCATATTATATCCTTTATCCCATCTAAAACCCGAGCCTTATGTTACAACCTTTGAAAAGTCCTTTTGATTCTTGGTTATGCATAAGTCTTTATTAGTGGAGAGTAGTAGTTAATTCAAGCATATGAAGTCTTGTGTTTAAATTCTTATTTAGGTTTCGCATTAACACTTGAGTGCATGAATTTGAGTAAATGATTGTACACACACACACTAGTGGAAAGTGAAGAGTGAAGAGGGATTGGTTTGCTTTGATTGACTTGAACAATATAAATCTGAAATTTATCTTAAGTTAAGAACCTTGTAAAGTCTTGAGGAAAATCCCAATTTGGTATAACAAGTATGTGAGCTGAGTAGGGTTGAGAATCTTTAATTGTTCTGTTTCTAGTATGTCTTTGCTTGAGGACAAGCAAATTTCTAAGTTTGGGGGTATTTGTTAGCACTGAATTTTATATATGTTTAGAACCTTTTTTACTTAGTTTTTTTATTTGTTCTTTGCAATATTAGGTATGTTTTATGTGTTTTGTGCATTTGTGCAGGAAAAAGAACAATTTGGAGAAGTTAAAGCTTTTGGAGCTGGTTCTGATGATTCCGTGAAAAAAGTGAAATTGCAGGATGCTGATCATGACTTATGTTGCAACAATAGAAGAAACTGGACAGTGCAGAGCAGATCTGAAGAATTAATACCATTGTCGCAGCATAGCAGTCTGATTAGGGCAACACTGTTTTTCCATGTGGCCTTCCGCGTTTTAGTGCTTGGAAACCTTATAAATAGTCTTTTTATCAGAATTTCGAGAGAGGAGGCGGCAGAAGGCTTGAAGATTGATTTAGCTCCATAGAAACTCTATCTTTTACATCTTTTTCCACCAATGTTTATTCTTTTGATGATAATTTGAAATTATTGGATATTTATTATGATTTCTAGGAACTAAACTCCTTTTTCCTAGAATCGATGTAACCAACTTTGGGCTGATTGCAATTACTTTGTGATGATTGTTTGGATGATTTCAATTATGTTTATTTAATCTACTTATTCTTAATGCTCTAGTTGATTGGCCACCAATTGGATGAATTAGTATAGAAACCGGCACTCGGGAGAGGGGATTATTTATATGCACAGGAGTAGATTAACATATGACGTTGTTGAATCGGGAGGTTGACAAATCGTATGAGTCAGAGAGAAACAGAATTACTATCGCTTAATGAACTCTACTATTTAATTCTGAATCGGGAGATTAGGATTAGATAATTTGGGTATGACTATTTAAAACTCAGGAGAGATAAACAGGAATTAGTTTCGGCTATAAACAAGTGGAAATCAAAAGAACAATCGATCAAAGGAATTGTATGAACCCTAGTTAGGTGAAATCGAGTTCTAGGAATATTTTGCCATTGATATCTTCATTCGTAATAATTGTGATTTGTTTTAATTAATTTGTTTCGTAATTAATAATTAGAATAGGAAATAGGATCTTAACCAATATAAATTACTTTTTTCTAAATAAAGTTCAAGGTTGTTGATTACAATGATTTGCGGTCGACACAATTCCCTGTGGGACGATACTTATATTTACTTTATACTTGAAAACTAACATGTGCACTTGCAGTAGTGTTCCATTTGAGAACAACAGAAACCCTATGAAATTTTCGTAGTAACTCTACCGAGAAAATTGCTCTTTCAATTTTGTGGTATAGAATTGGAAAAATTATACAGACTTTTGAAGTGCACTACTATAAAGAAGTAGCTTTTGTAGCATCAGTATCGAAATGAAAAGTCGAGCTAGGAGGGAAAACCCCCGATTTAATCTGAGAGCCAACATTAGAGAAATACATGAGATATGTTTTTGAAAGCCCTTAGACGGCAACACATTCTGGATGAAGCATATTGGAAATTATAGCTAAAATGATTGAATCAGACATAAGAAAACAAGTCCGAGAATGAATATGAAATTAAAAAGATTTGGAAGGAGTATAATCCGGATAAGTAGAGATGTGAAACAGAGAAAGTCTAGGAAACTCGTAGGAAGTACTAAGATCCTCAATCGAGCTAAATTAGCTCCATTGGATGTTATTTTGAGGAAGCAGTGTGCAAGGCACAACTATGATAATATGAAAAAGCAAAGAGAGTGACAAAAAAGTGATATACTAAAGAAGCAGTGAGAGTGATAGAATAAAGTCACTGTAACTAAAAAGATGAATTACAAAACTAAACGTATAAGTGAAAGTCACACTGCTTACATGATTGATAAAGTTAGGGCGTGTTCGGAGTAAAAAGACACCCTAGTAGACAGAGGGATTTTCAACACGTATTTAGATGATCTGTCAGAGTTACCATTAGATCAAAGGATGAAGTTTGAGGTGATCTAGTACTTAATATCGAATTTATTATTCAAACCATTGTATTGAATTGTTTCGATTGAATTTGAAGTGCTGAAAAAGTAATCACAGGGATCATATGATAAGGGGATTACCAGACTGAATGATCCGTTGTGGGTGTACTGGCATTAATTGTTAAGGAGTTTCGAAGTCTTTTGGGTCACGTTGTATCAAGAACGGGTGTTAATTTGGATTCTCTCAAGATAGAGGTTATAGACTAGTAGGAAAGACCAAAACTGTTAAGAAAATTCAGAGTATTTGGGGTATAAAGAGACTTTGGAGTATGGAACACGTTTCGAATCTAAGAATTGAAATTTGTGTGTGGTAATGTTTTGGATGCGAGACTCAATTTGAGTAAGGAAATGATTTCGTTATAATTAATGAACGAAATGAGACAAATTTAGGAGTGTGATAAATTTTGGATACAAGATTGTAATTGGAATGAGAGGCGTATACAAGGTAAGAAAATCTCTAACATGTGAAGTGATTCAGATCAAGTGATATGAACTGAGAATGAATTGTGTCTAAAGGATAAATGAGAATTGCATTAAATTTTCGTATCCTACTTTCTATTGAGACTGAACGTTGAACTCTTATATCCATAACCAGTTTATGTGGTCAAGTCTGATGGCTAATAAATGTATTTCAAAATATCCCCCCGCCTAAGAGGCTTGACAGCGTCTAGAAGTAACCATAACCTATTGTAAACACCATGAATTTTCTTGTATTGATCTTATTAAGGAATAACAAATAAACTATTGGGTTGCAATGTGTTTCCTTGGTAAATGATTTTAATTAAATTATATTTAACACGAGAGGGAATTTAAGAGAATTTGATTAATTAAAGTATTTTAACTTGAAGAACAAATAAATGGTGAAGGATAGAACAAACTTGAAGGAGCTAGATTACGGTATGAATGATTCCCTATGATAGGAAAGTATAAGTATAAAGTTAACTCAATTCAAATACTATAAGGAAATTAGCAATTGAACATCTATGTATATATCTATATACATATACATAGGCTATTAAATATATACATATATATATATATATATATATATGTATATAACAAGTAGTGGATATCCATTATAAAGCATTTTTCTGCGTAAGTACATACATTGGGCGGTGAAACATTGAATCTGGAAAGGAATGAGCAGGTAAGAGTGGCAAACAATAGCAAACAAAGATGGAAGAATGGATTAAGCTGGCAGTGAAGGAAGATAAGACCTGACCCTAAGGTTAGCACGACAAAGGAAAATGATACATACATATGTGTCCATACCGAGCTGCAGCAGAAAAGGGAGAGGAAAATGTAAATCTGGAAACGTGACAAAAAAGAGAGAATCGAAACATGTGAAGGCTGATTTCTGGGATGTACAGGAGCAAAAACAATGTGAAGATGTGTCCCATCAACATAAAATTTTGAGAGAAATCTGAACATAATTAAATGAGAAGCAGAGAAATAGTATACTGCTGCAGGAGACGTGTATAGGGCTGTAGAGTGAAGTCCGGCCTGCTTCCATAAGGAAATAATCTTAGATAACATATAAACATACATATAATACAATAAATAAATAAATAAATAACTGGAATGCAGTAGAGAGAGACACGAGAATAGAAACAAAAGAAGGGAGATGTAATGCTTGCCGTAAACAGCCTGCAGTAAGCAGTGCTAATTTGGTGAAAGAAAATAAAGAAAAACGTAAAGGTGACAGTGATGAGCCTGAATTAATCGAAGAGGAAGAAAAGAAATGTTGAAAGTTATAATCCGAGAGGTAAAGACTCGAGACCGAGGAAATTGTGATGGCGTGTTAATCTGAATTGTTAGGTAGATTATATATATATATATATATATAAATTACTGAAGCAGCAGTAGGAATGTCAGACCGAAACGGGGCTGGACAGCTTGCATATGACCTGTTGCAAGAGAGGAAATAAAGCCCGACAAAGGCATGAAACGTGAGAGAGAAAACAGGAAAGAAAATAAAAGGATTAAGGGCGTCATGCTTTGCTGAAAAAAAAAACATTGATTTGGTGAAACAAATCAAATGAAAAGAGACAGTTGAAGATAGTCTGAAACACGAAAGGAAGTGAGAGTAGCAGAGCATGAGAAGGTTGGTTAGACAGGAAACAATTGAGTATAGAAAATAATGATGGAGCAGTCTGAAGAGGATACAAACACGTTAAGAAAAAAGGGGGATACAGATGAGAGTAATATAAGGGGGTGAGAGTTGAGGCAGTCGAGAAGAGGTTAGAAGGAGATGAAACAATAAACAGAAGAGAGGAAAACAACAGTAGAATTGCAGGAGAAAGGAATTTATAACAGAGGCAGATTCGGGAGCTGGTAGAGTGAGGGAGGCTGTCAAGAATAGGGACAGCAGCGAAGACGCTGGAAACAGAGGAGGTTACTGAAGATATGTAAGAGAAGTAGGTGGCTGATTGAGTCATGGACTGGGTTGAAGCAAGGAAAATTGAGAACAGGGATGAACAGAGCCATCCCGAGGAAGGTGACGATGATGATGTTGGTGGCCGGAGCAAGCTCTGTGGTGATAAAGATGATGATCGAATAGGAAAGGTGGTGGTGATCTACTTCGGGTGGGAATTTGTTTGAAGCAGAAGCAATGACAGTGGAAATGGGAGAACCGTAGCCTGGAAAACAGAGGGACTAGAAATGGAAAGAAAAAAAAACGTGAGGATGATGAATGTGAGAAACAGTGGAAGAGAAGGTTGTGATGCCGAGAGGAAGGAGGCAGATGAGGAGAACAGAGGCAAAGCACAATACTCTCGGTGATAATGGAGATGATGATGAATAGTGTCGGGTGAGTGACGCGAGGAAGAAGAAGAACAGAGAAATAGAGAAAAAAAGAAAGTGGCGGGAAATTCAAAGAAAAAGAAAAAAAAAAGAACAGAAAAGAAAAGGATGAATAGTAACTGAAAAGAAAAAAAAAAAGAAAAGGGTAAGTAATAAATAAATATATTTATATTTATATAAGTATATATATCATAGGAAATGGAGGAAAATAGAGGAAAATAGACAAGTGTACTAAATTTGGAAAATTCGGGTGAAAAGGTTCCGACTGAAATAACTCGAGTGGATCAGATTTGTCGACTCGTTACGTCGAGACAACCGAGGATCGCAGACAAACACCGAGGTAAGGAAAATTCTCGTCGCTGCTAGAGATAAATATGCGTAATTTTCGTAGATTTGTAGATATTAAATTTAGGTTAAATTTTGCAGTACCGAAATTATAAAAAAGACTAGGTTGAACTTTATGACTGAAAAATTAGAGATTTTAGTTTAGTTGAACAATCAAATTTTATAGATTAAATTTTAAAGGATTTGCATAAATTACCGTATGACTTAAATTCAGTTTTAATTATTGAAAATCTTGAATTTTCAATTCAGTTTCAAAGACCGTCTTCTGAGGTTTTTTCGAAAAATGGCTAGTCAGTCTGTTTTGAACGATTTCATAAAACAAATGAATTTATATGTGATTTTAAGGAAAAACGATTTGTTATAAAATTATTCTGATGAAATGTGCTTGAGCACGTACTGACTGTGTGTCGTACGGTCCGTCTCGCACTGATTTTGAGACAAAGGCGTTGGTGAGATCATGCTGCACTTCTGTTCGGTATCTGTATCTGTATCTGTGGTCCACGTGTACGATGTACCGTGCTTTTGATTCTGTTTCTGGTCTTCGGACATTCTGATCTGTGAGCCGTTTGGGTAGCTGACCACTCCCACGACGATTGACATCCCGGCACACCTGGCCCGTGATTTGCCCGGAGTCACCGACATTGGCCAATAGTCATTTCTGATATCTGATAGCATGCATGCCTTGTCTCGTCTATTTGAAAATATTTATTGAATTTGTCTACTTGAACTGAAATATCTGAAAATCTGCTTTGCTACTGAAAACTCTGAACTTTCTGGATTTACAACAGTAGTTAAATGTATTACTGTTTCGTATTCTGTTTCTGGTATTTGTGCTTTAGCCTAGACTAAATCTGTTTTTCGAATTTTACAATCTGATATCTGAGAAAATCATCTGTGAAACTTTTTTGGATTTAGCAATATAAAAAAATATATATTTTATAGGTAGTATATTTATCTACCTGCTATGGGGTTTTTCTTACTGAGCATGTTGAGCTCACCCCCTTACTCTCCTCCACAGAGTTCCTCTGTAGCTGGGATCGCTTCCGTTAGTAAAGCATTCCGCATAGTTAAGATTTCGTGGACCGTATTTCTGCATCGAAAGTATACCTAGTGTAAGAAATTCTTTTGTATCTAAAATTATGTAAGTACAGTAATGCAATACAAGATGTGTCTGGGGAATGTGAACATATTCTATTTAAATTTGTTACTGAGAAAAAAAAATTTTAATCACACTAAACACTGTTTTGATCTAATATCGACTTGTAGTCCAACCGAAATATCAGTAAATTCGAGCCGTTACACCTATAAATTGAAATTGACAGTCGTAATATTTGTTTTGAAGTCAGGATACCATTATTTGTATGGTGAAGAATTATAGAATCCTACTGATCAAGAAGGTTTAAATATTAAATTTCACAAAGGCCGTCTAATACAAGAAAAAGGGAGTGACTCGGGTTAGTGCCTTGAGAAGTGATTTCAGGATGGCGTTATGTATATTGGTTAAGGACTTGAGTTATTGAAATATTTAGTGAACCTCAACTGGATGTGGTTCCTTTCTGATACTGACATTTATTTCGTGGTAGCAAGTCTGAGAGTGAAAAACTGGACTTGATTGATTGAATCAAGTAAGCTCAGTGTATTGATAAGTACCGTATTGATGTAACTAATCAGACCCAGATGGGTGCTACAACTAGCATGAGTATTGGTACTGATAATTTATTGAGATTTAAAAACAGAATTGTGTATCAAATGATCTATAGTCAAAGAAATTCATGTAGTTAGAAACTCATTTATAGAGATATACTCTGAATCCGGAGAATGGTAAAGACTTATCAAATCTCTTGAAAGTACATTGGCAATCAAGTACGATAAGAAAAATAACTGAAATTAAGAATTAAATGTCTCATAGGTCAGCAGGTTAAGGTAAAGCACCAAAAGCCTATGAGATTATTACCCATGCCTATATGGAATTGAAAGCATGTGCCAGTATTTTAAAGACCCTGGAAAGACCAATTGCCATTAGCAGAAACTGCAGATAGTAACAATTACCACTCAAATATCGGAATGACGTCGTATGAAGCGTAGTATGGTCAAAAATATCGTTCACCGATTGGAGGGAAGAAATGGGTGAAAGAAAGAAAAAGCATTACGGTTTATGAAAATTTCCCCTGGTCAAACGCTTTGTGGAAATACCACACTTCATAAGAGGTCACGTGGGAATTAAAAAGTTTAATGCGAAACAAAATACCCACAATTATTTAAAGACTGATGTACCTTTAAATTTGAAGACCAAATTTCCTCAGGTGGGAAGAAGGTAAACCCTACGAAATTCCCTTGTACGTGATTCTAAGTAAAACCACTTGGAATTAAATAGGTGCATATTGGAGGATTAATTAATTTTGTATGTTGATATGAAGGACTTAGGTGAATCCAATAATATAAAATATCTCATTTTTGTAGTATGGAGAGTAGATAAAATATTCCATAATATCAAGTGGAGTATTATGCCATAGTAAAGTGAAATCTAATAAATGGTATAGCATTATTGTTAGTCTTATTTTAATTACATAGATTGGCTCCTTTCTTTTAAGCCAACCAATATCGCCAAGTTGATTTGGTATACATTCGGTAGTGAGATGATGTCTTGGTAGGATAGTAAGGAAGAATGGGGATAACCAGTAAGGAAATTTAACGAAGAGTAAAAAAAAAAATAGTTTTCGTATTCGATGAAAGGGGATGCCGAGCAGCGAAGGTAGAAAGGGATGATGATGATTCAGTCCAGCAAAGGGAAACCCCAATTTGACTTAAAGGAGGACATAGGTGGAGTGCTACTGCAGTGAAAGACGAGCACTCTACTGAAGGAATGATTGGTCATTAACGAGAGAAGAAGGTTACGAAGTTACTGACAGAGGAGAATGATTATGGATAAAAGATATATAATATAAAATCACATAGAATGGAAGAATGTTGCTGAAACAACCTAGGGTAATGGTGAGACCGGAATGAAATGATAGAATGGATAATAGGGACTGCGTTTTTATCTAGGAAGCAGACCAGCACCTAGAGAGAAAGCAGAGGAAATCGTGTTGTCTGATGTTTTGAATTGTTAGGTGGATATTTTACTGAAACAACAGGAAGTGTGTAAGACCTGAATTATATCGTAATTTCGTATGAAGCATTGAAAATGGTCCCAAATCAAATGAAACGGGATTCAGACAGGAGATAAGGATTTAAAATACGAAATGAGTGAATATTCGTGAAGGGAAGTCGGGTTAAATTAATCTCGAACACGTGAAGGGCAAAATGATCAAAAGACTGAAAGCCGAAATAAATTCAATAAAAAAATTTAATTAAAAATAATGGATTTGAGAATCTTGATCAATAACGAAGAAATAATTAAATTTCGAGTCTAATTAATCAAGATCAAGAATTTTTAAAAATATCGAAAAATCACTCAGGACAATATCTCGAAAATACGGAGAAATTATACCCGAAAAAGGGTTTAAAATATAATAAATAAATTAAATAAAATTATTTGGAATAAAAAAAATTGATTTTTAGATATTTTTGAATATTTTTGACTATTTTAATGAATAAAATAATAATAAATTAATTTATAAATAATAATAAATTAAATTAAATTAATTCAAAAAAAAAGAATCAGAAATTGAAAATCGAGGAGAGAGAAAGAAGAGAGAAACGGAAAATGAAGCTGAGAGAAGACCGGACGGCCACCGGCGACCCAATCGGCCAGGTGAGGACCGAAAAAGGAAGAGGAGAGGCCGGCGACCTCCCTGGTTCCGGCGACGCGCCCCACCGACGCCGGAGAACGTCGGATCGAGGGAGAGAAGCCGAGAGAGGAAAGGGAATTTTTTCGGTGATCGACGCCGATTCGGCCCCAACCATCGGCCACCGAAGAACCCCCATGTGATGCCGAGCAGAATGGGGGCAGAAACAGCCAGGGAAACGGCGGCCAACGCCAGCAACGGCGAAAAACGAGGAAGCCACCGACGCCGGAAAGGAGAAGAGGCCAGACCGGCCACTTTTCGACGACCTCGTGTGAAATCGAGACCAGATCCGAGCTGCGGACGACCTCGCAGAGCTGCTGGTGGCGGAAGTCGGCAGAGAACCGACCGTTAAGGCCGTGAATCGAAGTGAACCGGGGTGAACTGGCAGTCTGAACCGGGTTGAACTGGACTGAACCGTTCAACCAAGAAAGAAGAAAAAAAAAGAGAAAAAGGAAAAAGGGGAAGAATTTTTGGGGATACACCGGACTTCGGGTAAGTCGACACGAGGTCAAAAGTGACCGATTTGATTTTCAAAAAATTTATTTAAATTATATTTAATCGAAAAATAACCCGAAATTAAATATAATTGTGCAGTTTTACGACTAAGCCCAAACGAGAGCCGATTTAGCTCCGATTTTTCGTACCCCGCATCATATTGGGTAAGTATATTTTAATTACGATAATATGAGTCATTTAATACAGAATTTTGAATATTTTACGGAATTTATGGATTAATTCTGTATAAAAAGGAATATTAATCGAAATTGTAACGTAATTACAGTAAATAGTATACGGGCTATCCAATGAGTTTGGAACGAAGCCCGATAATTATTGATAAGCTGAATGAGCCCAGTAAACCAGAAGAAGGGATTTAAATAGTATAAATGGGCTAAAAATCGGCTCGAGGCCCATTAAGGTGCAATTGGGCCCAATAAAGTAAAACGGGCCCAGTACGTTAGATTCGATCAGTAAATGTGATATACTAATAAAAATAAGTGAATTAACCCAAAATATGTGGTTATATGCAGTTTCATAGACTTGGTTGACGTGCAGTTGGACTGAGAGATCAGATATTATCGAGACGAGATAAGTTTGCACGTAAATCGAGGTAAAGAAATTTTGTAGGTGCATAGAGATTTCTATACGTATTTATTGAGGGGATTTACAGGGCTTAGAATTCCTTAAAGTATCTAGAAATGAAATTATAATTTGTACGAAAATCGGGGCATAGGTGAATAAAGAAAAAAGATGATATTGCCCCTAGGAGTAAAATTTTCAAAAAGGGTAGTAAGGCAGATAAATTGCATGATTTTCATGTTTTAATGTTTTATATGAATATATTGCTTTGATTTAAGCAAATATGCACATAGGTTGGCTATTGATTTTATGAATTATACGAAAGGGAACCGATTTGTACCGATTACGATTTTAAAGATGTTTTATCAAGATTGAGCCACCTATCATATTTACACAAGTAAAAAGAATGCTAGAGTCTTACTCGCACTAAAGTTTATTGATTTATTACTCATGAAAAGCCGTACTGGAGTATTATTCGTACGAAAAATTTGTGTGCATAAAACCGTGCTGGAGCTTCGCTCGCACGAGATTTTAGATATCATGATATGCATAGCGTGGTGCTGGAGCTTTGCTCGCACTAGACGTGAGTTGACATGCATATAGTCGTGCGGAAGCCTCTTGTAGACTGTGTGTCACGGAGAGTTGAGATGCTCGCACGTATACTTTGAGACATGGGTTGGTTATCGACATAGTATTGGGGTGGATAAGACCTACGGCAGGCACCCCCACACTATGATATGGGTCCACGGAGTACGATTTACTGTGTATGTCACACGGAGTACGCTGTACCGTGCAGTCATGATGACTCGATGATGTTACTTGATATTCTGGCGGGTAAGACTTGACCCCACCTCCTGTTGCAGTTGTCATACCCCGCACACCGGGATCCGTGTAGCCTGGGATCACAGGGACAAAGTATGGCCATAGTCCTCGATTTTCATATAGTAACCTACATGCCTCATATGATATCATACGGTCTGAATAGACCAGGACAAACCCAAGGAATGGGTAATGTCCCGATTTATGTTTTTAAAAGAGATGTGATTTAATGAATCAAGGTATTCCTGAGAGATGGGTTTAGTTTTGATGTGGTTGTTTTATGATAAAACAAATGAGTTTTAACGTGATGAGTTTATGATGAACACAAATAAGTTTTAAATGTGACGAGCATGAGATGTCATACATGATGATTTTCCCATATTTGATTTATATGTCGATTTCATGATTTCTCTTATATGATATATACATACATGTGGCATCGTTTTAGCCATACCTCATGCTCCAAATGTAAACGATTTTATATCATGACATTACTAGCACGTAGATATTATAGTTATCTACCTGCTTACATTATTGCCTTACTGAACTGTTTATGCTCACCCTTTCATTTTCCACCCCACAGGGTACATTCAGTAGAAGAGAGCGACAGTAGTCTTGCATTTCGGTTATCCGCTGCTTCTTATCGAGACCAGATATACACATTCGTATAATTTTGTATCTGAACATATAGATGCACAGTACTGTATATAGATGTAATATTAGGGATGTATTTAGTTTAAATAAATTGATATGTAAATGAAATATGAAAATGGAATGGTAAATAGGTGAGAGGTGACTAACACCGAATCATAGCCCAACTATTTAGTAGTGTAACTGTTCACGACGGGTAAGGAAATGAAAAAGTGAAAAATTTACTCTGATTTTTAGGTAATTTGGGTCGTGACAGAAAAGGTGGTATCAGAGCAGAGTTGGCCTGATATGAGTCGGTGTTAGTGGTTAAGTAAATTTACATCCCCATGTACTGTGCATTGTTTAGATACAATTGTGTATATCAGATGGAACTGCAGCTAATAATTTAGTTTCGAATGCAAGAATCTAGTTTTTATAAATGATAGCCGCTATGGTAGAGAGGCGAGTACACATGCTTGAGGCCATAGAGATCGGCCTGAGAGTCGAATGAGTCATCACATGAGACTCAAGATGAGAGTGAGATGGAGGCTGATGTTGAGCATACTCCACAGGGTCCTATAAAGAGACCAAACAATATTGAGACACGCTCCAAGAGGATGGAGTGGAGTGTAGAAAATATTTCAGAGTTGTTTACTCAATCTATACAGGTAGTTGAGGATAGGCAGGGTAAAGCCTAGACAGATGCCTCAAACTATAGAGATTTCACACCCCTCTGATATATAGCGAAGTAAAGAAACCAATAGTTACTGAGGACTGGGTGAATAAGATAGCGTAGTTGTATGGATTCTTTCGGTGTATGTCGACCGAGAAAGTGACTTTTAAATACGTTTATGTTGGAGTCGAGGAGGAGCATTGGTGGAAGTCCGCTCAATGCATTTGAAGAGTTAGATGTCCAGAGTCGACATGAAAAATATTTTTGGATGTATTCCGGTGACAGAATATCCCGGACATTGCTTAAAGGAATTTATAGATAAAATTTCTTACACTGACCCAGAGATACTGGTTGATTGACGAGTATGAAACTCAGTTTATATACCCGGGCAGATATTACCCTGACACTATGGGCAGTAGGAGTCGGAAAGCCTAAAAGTTCATGGAAATGCTCAAATTATCGATTAGAATCCGATTGACTCACTACTTATGTCGAGGCAGTGCGCAAAATTCAGTTGCGTGAATAATATCATGTGTTGCACGCCTCTGAGATTGGAAAGGTAGTAAGGGCTAAAATAGAGACAAAAGAGAATAGAGAATGACAGAGATGCCAGAGCGGAAAATAGACCAGTTGGTAAGAGATTAGAGCTGATGAGTTACGGGGTAAAATGAGTGGTAAGACCCCAGTGCATCCAATTTTAGCACTTTTGAGGGGTATTGTGATTTGAGGACCCCGACCTGCTCAGTAGCAGTGTGAGCAGAGTAGTAGTGTATGCAGTGTAGGATGTGTGGTAGATACCACGGAAGTAAGGCCTACACCTACACCTTATTGACTAAAATAGGCGTTAAGTGTGGTAAGACGGGTCAATTAATTAATGATTACTCAGAGTTGGGTAAGACTGCCCTACAAAAGAGCAAAGAGACATAGAAAACCCTGTTGATATCTCTGCTCCAAAAAGGGAGGCCACAGCCGAAGAGAAAGGGGAACGTAGGCTGTTGGATGAGGGCGAGTGTATGCCTTGGACCAGGACACTATTGATATTTCATATGATGTGGTGAAAGATACCACACTATTTATGAATAGTGAAGTAATTATTTTAATTGATCCTGGTGCCACGTATTTAGTCATACTGCCTTCATTTGTTTATAAATTAGTAAAAGACGTGAATGCCTACACCTTTGGGCACAATGCCGATAGTTAGTACCCCAATGAAGGAGGGTTAATTAACGAAATAATTATGAAGAGATTATAAGTCGAAAACGGGGGAAGAAGTATAAACTAGTCGATTGGAATATGAATAATTTGAAGTAATATTTGAGAATAAAATTTGTCGGTTGCAAATTATGATGTTCAGAGTTCTATTCTAAGATAGTGTTGTTTTGCCCCAGAAAAGTATACTGTAAGTTTTGACAAGTAATAAAAAGGGGTGTAGCGATTGAAATTAAAGGAGTAAATGATTGTACTCACAAAATGAGTAATGACAGAGTTTGTTATAAGTGATATACGAAAAGAGATAAGTTTTAAGATGGGATAAATCCTGAATACGAGATAGACTGGAATAAGAGACATATGCAAGGTAAGAATATTTATGATACGTGAAGTAATTTGGATTAAAGCAATTAGTAGCGAATATGAATTGTGACCATATGGACTGATATGTAAAGTAATTGTGGTCAAGTCTGAGGGTTAATAAAGGTATTTCAAAATACCTCCCCGCCCGAAGACTTGACAGCGTCTAAAAGTATACACGTAACCTATAAATTGAAATCGACAGTCGTAATATATACATTTAAAATTAGGGTACCTTTACTTGTACGATAAAGAAATATATAATTCGATTAATCGTGAAGGTTTAAAAATTTATTTAAAATTTTATAAAAGCCGTTAATATAAGAAAAGGAAATAACGCGGTTAGTAGCTTGAACGTAAGGGATTTTAAACGAACATTATACGTTTATGCGTATATAGGTCAAGGATATGGGTGGTTGAAATATTTAATGTAACTCAACTACGATGAGATATTTAAACTTTACCTGTGTAAATACCGTAAATCTTCAATACACTCAATGTTAGCTATGAGTAACACTTAAGGAAATTAAGATTTAATATATGAGTATGGGTGAATTGATTTAAGTGTAAGTATAAGACTAATATTATTTTTCATACTACATGCAATATTTTATTTACTTCCCCAGACTTATGCATAGATATATATATATATCTATATATATGTGTGTGTACAAGGTATACAAGTATACACATGTATAATTGGGAACAAATGCACATGCTTACATATAAGTGTATATATAAATATATATACATACATAAGAGAAGATATATAAATACTTACATATATATATATATATATATAAATGAATGAGACCGAGAGGCTTTGGGTGAAAAGAAATATATGGGGATGATAAAATGATAAGGTTGAAACAAAAACAGGTAAAGAAACCGAGAATGATCCTTGACAAAGGGAAAGAATGATGAAATATATATTTTCATATGTACTGGGTAGGAAGCTACAGCAGGGTGGTTACTCTGGCAAAAAAAAAAAAAGAGAAGGAAACGTGAAGCCAGTAGTAATAGGTAGCAGCAGTGGACGAGTAGGAAACAGAAGCACTGAACTGCCACCGAAAGACGTAAAGGAACAGATACTGAAACCACTCACATTTCCTTACATTTTCACGCCACCGAACCTTTTCATTTCACCCTACCTGCTCTGCCAAAGATAGAGCACCACGCCATCAACCTGCAACATACAACACTTCATGATTTATTAACCCATTTCCTGGCACCAGAAATAGGAGGGGAAGAGAGAATCGAGAGCTACAACATCTGGAAAAAACCAAAACAGAAAACTAAGGGCAGTAAGGAAGAGAGATAGATGAAAGATTGAGAAAAACCAAAATTGAAACAATAGATAACGTGAGGGGGACTGCTGGAAACATGATGAAACGCAGAGGACATGTTGATGTCTACCAGGCCTGTTCAGTTTAGGTGGAAATTAGAATAGGTAAGGAAGATGATGGCCTTGTTGAACAAGGGAAGAAGGCAGCCCTGTAAAACCCAGTGACCCCGAGAGTATACAAGCGCAGACAGGGGAGTCGACAAGCTGGAAACGGGGGTGAAATCGGGGAGGCAGTCGAGTGGAACAGGGGCCGTCTTCCACCTCTGTTTTGTTGATGAAGCTATGGATGGCTGGAGAATACCGACACCGGCGCAGAGGCGTTAGAAAAGAGTGATAAACCAGGTAGTCGAGAGCCAAAACTGAAGCCTGAACCCGTGAGCAGAAAAACAGAGCAAAGACTGAGAGAGGCATAACTTGAACGGTGACAGGGGGGCTGGACATAGGCGCAAGAAACAGAGGAAATAGAGGGGCACTGAGCTGGCAAAGTGGTGAGAATGGTGACAGAACCCGACGATGATGATGACAGATCGAGAAGAAACGATGGATGAGTGGTAGCCGAGAGGTAAACCAGTCGAAAACCATGGGCTTCCTCCTCCCTTGAAGAGCTGGCTAGTGGAGGTGATGGTGGGAGAGCAGCACCGGCGGTAAGAGAGGTGAGACGGGAGGCGTCGGATTAAGGAAGAAAAAGGAAACATGGTGATGAAGGGAGGTAATGGTGGTCGTGTCACCAGAATCCACGTGTACAACTATCCGCCAACCAGAGAGTGCCACATGTCAGAACAAGAATAAGCCACGTGGCTGATGATGCGACAGAGTTGCCACGCGACACAGTTGCCTGTTAAACGACAGAGTGTTCGGGACGATAGGCACTCTGTCGCCTGGTATGTGTGCTGCACAGTTGGCGCGATAGACCTCCATCGCCCCTATTGCGACATAGGTCTCCCGCATTGTCCACGGTAGAGGTCTCCCGCACAGCCTGCGGCAGAGGTCTCCCACACAGCCTGCGGCAGGGGTCTTTCGCATAGTCTGTGGCAGAGGTCCATGGGTACTCTGCCGCCTGTCGACTCCCCCTCAAGCTGCTTAACCCGAAGCGCGACAGAGTGCTCTATGACTCTGTCGCAGCCCAGACACGCGCCTGGGCCTCAGCTCGAACCGACTTGAAGAAACCTATAAATATGCCGAGGAGCTCTCAGAAAAGAGGAGAAGGAAAACAAAAGAGCAAAAAAGCAGGGAGAAATACTTCAACCCTTTGAATTAAGGAACACATTCTCTTCCTCTTACTTACACAACTCCCGATTACTTACTTAATCATCGGAGTGCGCGTGCAGGGACAAATCCCTGCCCCCTCTGATTCCTGTTGTTTTTACAGATTATACGAAGAACACGTGGAACAAATCGTACGGACGTCACACTTTTGTCGTTAGTGCAATCAGAATACGTGGAAGGTAAATTCTTGTTGCTGTTCATTCAGGCAACATCAATTGGCGCCGTCTGTGGGAAATCTGACAAAAAGTCAGGTTCTCTATCAAAATGGTGAGAACACGCTCTACAGCAGAGTTGACAGGAGGGCAAAATTCTGTGAGTCCCCCTGTCAGACCAGAGCAGAGACGAAGACGTAGTGAAAGGGGTGACAGAGAAGCCTTGGTTTCTCTAGAAGAATTTGAGACCCTGAAACGCAAGAATGAAGAAACTACGACAGCATTAAAAGCTATGGTGAGCTTCTTCAGAGAGACTCTCCCCCAATTCAGCTTGCCCCATGAAGTGCAGCAGTTAGTGGGGGAAAACACGCCTAGGCAGACCTATGAGAGAGGTCGGCCCTTCACCCTGGTAAATGCTAGACAAGAGGCAGGAACACAAAATAATACCACTGCAGATCCAGCGAGATTGAGTTCGCCCACAGCACCTGTGCGGCAGAGCTCACCTGCAGACCTCGCGCGGCAGAGGTCTCCCCCAGCGGATAGGCGGCAGAGCTCAACCGCGGACCGTGGACGACAGAGTTCACCCACAGCACCTGTGCGGCAGAGCTCACCCGCAGACCTAGCGCGGCTGAGGTCTCACCCAGCAGATAGACCACAGAGCTCGCCCGCGGCTCAACGGCGACAGAGCTCACCCCCAGACTTCAGGCGACAGCGTTCTCTTGTGGAACCCGTACGGCAGAGCTCTCCCACGGACTACATGCGGCAGAGCTATCCCGCAACACGTACGCGACGGTGCTCTCCCGCCGCTGATAGGCGACAGAGTTCTCCTCTGCCCGGCAGGCGGCAGAGTTCTCCTCTAGCCGATAGGCGGCAGAGTTCCCCCACATGCCGCAGTTCATCTCCCGTGGAATTGGAACATAATTTAAGAGAATATGGGGCTGGGGAGCGACGGAGACAGAGAGGTCCAGACCCACGAGAAGGTCTCGAAATCTCAAGTCCCGGAATGGGAGGTGCTGGAAGGGGTGCTTATCAGTCGGACTCTTTCAGACCCGAAGGGACAAGGCCACACTCAATTCGAGGGTCAGAGAACGTGGAGAAGGTTATCCAACGGATCCTTGAGAAGAAAAAACTGGTGTCTCCGGATGATGGCCAAAGGAGGAGGATTCCATTCAGTCCGGAGATCATGAACAAACCTTTGCCGAAGAAGTTTAAAATGCCTTCTATGGCTACTTACACCGGCAAAGCAGACCCCTATGATCACATACAGAGTTATGAATCCCTCATGCTGCTGCATGGATGGGAGGACGAAATTATGTGCAGAGCTTTTTCTCTCACATTGTCTGGGCACGCTCTGAAGTGGTTCAACGGGTTGAACGAAGGATCGATCTCTTCTTTCGATCAATTGAGGAATGAATTCCTCAAAGTCTTCATGATCCACAGCCAGAGGAAGAAAGACGCTACTTACCTACTCACGCTTAAGCAAGGGCCTAAAGAACCCTTGAAGAGTTTTGTAGACCGCTTCCGAGATGCAACCCTGGAAGTGGAAGATCTACCGGTAGGGGTAGCCATGGCTGCAATGCTGCAAGGGACGAGCTCCGAAAAGCTGCAAGAATCCCTCTCTCTTGATCAACCAATGACAATCTCCGATCTCTTTGCTAGGGCCAATAAGTATGTGTCCCAAGAAGAGGTGATGAAGATGATACAGCCCAGGGAGGCAAAGGAAGGAAAGAAGAGAGAGAGAGATGCGCCCGAGAGAAGCTCTCCGAGACCCGTGAGAGTAGACAAAGCCCCTAGGCTCAGGTATGAAGGTTATACCAGGTTGAACGAGCCTCGCACTGCGATATTGGCAGCAATCGAAGGGGCGGGATTGTTGGAATTCCCCAAGAAGAAAATTGGAGACGTAGGACGAAACTCTGAAGCCTACTGTGAATTCCATTATGCTCACGGTCACCCAACAGAGAGGTGCAGAGATTTAATGGATCAGTTGGAAAGACTAGCCAGAGAGGGGAAAATCAATCGCTTCCTGTGGAGGAGCGAGAGACCCCATTACCCTCCGCGTGACCAAAGGAATGACCATCCGCGGACCGGGCTGAATGATGATAACAGAAGGAATAGGCCCAGGAATGAAGCAATCAGACCCATCCCCCGAGCCAATCCGCCAAACAACGAACCTACAGCCCCCGCAATAAATGTTATTGCAGGCGGGGAATCAATGGCGGGAAGCTCCTCTACTTCCCGCAAAAGCTACGCAAGGCAACCGTATCAGGTTAACGTTGTGATGGAAGAACAAGCGGATGAAGAACCCATCATGTTCACTCCGACTGACAAAGGTGATATTGTCACGCCTCATGACGACCCCATGGTAATATCCACGGTAGTGGCTAAACACCCGGTGAGCAGAGTACTGGTCGATAACGGGAGCTCAGTGAACCTAATCTATTGGAACTGCTTCGAAAAGATGAGCATATCCGAAGATAGGTTGAAACCCGTTATGACGCCACTATACGGATTCAAGGGCGAGCGAGTGAAGGTGGCAGGGTCCATAGAGTTGCCTGTGACTCTCGGAGAGCACCCGAAGGACGTGACCCGGCAAGTATTGTTCATGGTAGTCAGGTCAACCTCCGCTGCCTATAACATGATCTTGGGTAGACCTGTGCTGAACGATATGAGGGCGGTGATATCCTCTTGCTATCTATTAATGAAGTTCCCCACTACCAACGGAGTCGGGTAAGTACGAGGAAACCAAAGGAGTGCCCGTACTTGTTATCTCGCTTCCACCGCCAACAAGATAGCACAGAGAAAAGAAACCTTATGTATAGATGATCCACCCAAGCCTCAGCCTGTAGAAGAAACTGAGGCCATTGAGCTAACAGAAGGGGATGAGGGAAAAAAGGAATTCATAGGGACCCAACTGGGCGAACAACTAAAGAATGAGATAATCGAGTGCCTGAGAAGAAACTCGGATGTCTTCGCCTGGAGTCCGGCAGACATGCCCGAAATCAGTCCCGAAGTGATCTGCCATGAGCTTAATGTCATACCCGGGCACAGACCTGTCAAATAGAAGAAGAGGAGTTTCGCCCCGGAACGACAAAAAGCAATCACTGAAGAAGTGAGCAAACTCCTGGGCGCCGGATTCATCCGAGAGGTATACTACCCTGAGTGGTTGGCCAACGTAGTGATGGTAAAGAAATCTAGCGGGAAGTGGCGAATGTGTGTGGATTTCACTGATCTGAACAAAGCCTGCCCTAAAGATTCATACCCCCTACCTCGGATAGACAGACTGGTAGACGAAACATCCGGTTACGAATTCCTCAATTTCTTGGATGCTTTCTCCGGGTATCACCAAATCATGCTTCACCCAGAAGACGAAGAAAAGACTTCCTTTATAACCAACAACGGAACCTATTGCTACCGGGTAATGCCATTCGGTTTAAAGAACGCGGGAGCCACCTATCAACGAATGGTGAGCAAAGTGTTCAAAGATCTTCTGGGAAATACCATGGAAGCCTACGTGGACGATATGATCATCAAGAGCCGCGTAGGAGAGTCTCACGCTGATCAAATGTCCACGGTATTCGAAGTATTGAGGAGATTCAACATGAAGCTAAACCCCAAAAAGTGCTCATTCGGGGTAAGATCAGGGAAATTCTTAGGCTTCATGATCACTAACAGGGGCATTGAGGTGAATCCTGAAAAAGTACAGGCGATCATTGACATGAAACCCCCAACCACCGTAAGAGAGGTCCAGAGATTGACAGGCAGAATAGCAGCTCTGAATCACTTCTTGTCAAAATCAGCAGAAAGGAGCTTGCCATTCTTCAAAACTCTACGGGGGGGAAAGAACTTCGAGTGGACGGGAGATTGTCAAAAGGCCTTCGAGGACCTCAAGGAATACTTGAAACAGTTACCTTTGTTAACAAGGCCCCTAGAAGGAGAGCAACTCTATATGTATTTGGGAGTCGGTGATTTCGCCGTCAGTGCGGTGCTACTGAAGAAAGATGAAATGGTGCACCGTCCCATCTACTACGTGAGTAAAGTGTTATTAGATCCAGAAACCCGCTACCCACTAGCCGAAAAGCTAGCATTAGCCCTTGTGATGGCCTCGCGAAAGTTGCGCCCTTATTTCCAAGCACACCCTATCACCGTCTTAATAGATCAACTGTTAAGACAAATCCTTCAGAAACCTGAACACTCAGGAAGGTTAGTGAAATGGGCAGTGGAGCTTGGGGGATACGACATCACATTCCAACCGAGACAGGCCATCAAGGGTCAAGCTTTGGCAGATTTTATAGTGGAGTGCACTAGCCCGAGCGGCTGCGATGAAAGGGATGTTCAATCATGGTCGCTATATGTCGACGGGCGTCAAGTGCAAACGGAAGCGGGGCAGGTGTAGTCCTGATATCACCAGAAGGGAAACCCCTGGACTACTCCTTACGGTTTGGGTTCCCTAGCTCAAACAACGTAGCGGAGTACGAGGCTTTGATAGCCGGGATGAGGTTGGCTGAAGTGCTGCAGGTTCACCACTTGGTAGCACATAGTGACTCGCAATTGGTGGTGAACCAGTTCAACGGACAATATGAGGTACGGGAACCGATGCTGGTCCCTTACTTGAAGAAAGTCTAACTTCTGGCCCAGACTTTCAAAAGCTTTCAGCTGACACAAATCAACCGGTCCGAAAACACACATGCTGATTCACTGTCTAAGTTAGCCTCCTCCAATGAGACACTAGGAAGGATAGTGAAGGTAGAGAGGCTCGAACGACCTAGTATTGAAGAGGTCGAAGTGTGTGACATTCAAGTTGGAGACGACTGGAGATCCCCATTTAAACAGTATCTCACCGAAGGTACACTCCCCCAAGATAAAGATGAGGCTCGTCGCTTGAAAGTACAAGGGGCGAAGTTCACACTCATCAACGGAGAACTGTACAAAAGGGGATATTCGTCACCATTATTGAAATGTCTGGGACCGAAACAAGCAAGCTATGCCCTAGCAGAAGTGCATGAAGGAATTTGTGGCGAACACTTAGGAGCAAGAGCCCTTGCTGCTAAAGTACTGCGATCGGGATTTTACTGGCCAACGTTGAAGAAAGATGCGATAGACCAAACCCGCAGATGTGACAAATGTCAGAGGTTTGCTCCTATCACAACAGCCCCAGTGACTCCCTCTCAAGGCACAGTACGGCCAATTCCTTTTGCACAGTGGGGATTGGACATCCTAGGACCTTTCCCCTTAGCCACGGGCCAAAGAAAGTTCCTGCTAGTGGCTACCGATTACTTTACAAAATGGATCGAAGCAGAGCCCTTAGCTACGATCACAGAAAAGAAGGTCGAGGCGATGGTATGGAAAGACATTATCTGTCGATTCGAAATCCCACGCATCTTAAATGTCGACCATGGAAAGCAATTCGATTGTAATGCTTTCCACGAATTCTATAAAAACCTCAACATTCAGCTAAGGATCTCTTCAGTGTCATATCCTCAAGCCAATGGACAGGCCGAGGTCAGTAATCGGACTATTCTTCATGGGCTGAAGACCAGGCTAGACAAAGCAAAAGGGGCATGGGTGGACGAATTGCCTAGTGTTCTATGGGCATATCGTACCACCAGTCGTGTGTCAACCAGAGAAA
This sequence comes from Firmiana major, assembly GCA_033439115.1. NCBI lineage: Eukaryota > Viridiplantae > Streptophyta > Magnoliopsida > Malvales > Malvaceae > Firmiana > Firmiana major. The sequence goes on from CM065909.1 coordinate 41,581,412, forward strand.
CGCCATTCAGCCTCGTATATGGCGCAGAAGCACTGATCCCCGTGGAAATCGGAGCGTTATCACCAAGAGTGGTACCCTTAGTAGAGGAAGAAAACTCATAAGCTCTAAGGGAAGGCTTGGACCTACTCGATGAACATAGAGAAGCCGCGGCTATTCGATTGGCATCCTATCATCAGAGGGTGGCCAACTACTATAACAGCTGGGTGAGAGATAGGCCAATGTTTGAGGGAGATCTAGTGCTCAGAAAGTCGCAGATCACGAATGCCCTGAAGGAGGATGGGAAATTCAGAGCCAATTGGGAAGGTCCATACAGAATCAGACACAAAATTGGACCTAACACCTGTGCCCTGGAAACTCTACAAGGGAAGAAGATAGGGAAAACCTGGAATTCAAATCACCTCAAGCTGTATTTGAATTAAGCACCATATTTTCTTTCCCAAACATTATTATCATTTATTTATACTATCACAAGATATTGTTATCATGCAGAATGTCATTTTATTATACATCTGCAACTTCTATACATCTAAATCTTGTGACAGGCTATCAGAAGAGCCGTAAGAGCCTGAGGCGCTATGCGTCACTGTGGCCAGGCGTATATTCAGAAGAGCCGTAAGAGCCTGAGACGCTATGCGTCACTGTGGCCAGGCGTACATTCAGCCGAGCCGTAAGAGCCTGAGGCGCTATGCGTCACTGTGGCCAGGCGTATATTCAGAAGAGCCGTAAGAGCCTGAGGCGCTATGCGTCACTGTGGCCAGGTGTATATTCAGAAGAGCCGTAAGAGCCTGAGGCGCTATGCGTCACTGTGGCCAGGCGTATATTCAGAAGATCCGTAAGAGCCTGAGGCGCTATGCGTCACTGTGGCCAGGCGTACATTCAGAAGAGCCGTAAGAGCCTGAGGCGCTATGCGTCACTGTGGCCAGGCGTACATTCAGAAGAGCCGTAAGAGCCTGAGGCGCTATGCGTCACTGTGGCCAGGCGTACATTCAGAAGAGCCGTAAGAACATGAGGCGCTATGCGTCACTGTGGCCAGGCGTACATTCAGCCGAGCCGTAAGAGCCTGAGGCGCTATGCGTCACTGTGGCCAGGCGTATATTCTGTCGAGCCGTAAGAGCCTGAGGCGCTATGCGTCACTGTGGCCAGCCGTATATTCAGACGAGCCGTAAGAGCCTGAGGCGCTATGCGTCACTGTGGCCAGGCGTACATACTGCCGAGCCGTAAGAGCCTGAGGCGCTATGCGTCACTGTGGCCAGGCGTACATACTGCCGAGCCGTATGAGCCTGAGACGCTATGCGTCACTGTGGCCAGGCGTACATACTGCCAAGCCGTAAGAGCCTGAGACGCTATGCGTCACTGTGGCTAGGCGTACACTCTGTCGAGCCGTAAGAGCCTGAGGCGCTATGCGTCACTGTGGCCAGGCAATAAAAACATCAAGGCTATAAAAACTAAAGACGCATCCACGTCATAGTAATCAAGCCTTAAACAGTTATACGTTTACCCAAAAAATTCTTTCTGAAAGTATACTTTTCTATCAAGAATTGGGGAGCATACACGAATACATTCAAAGCGAATATATACAAGCAAAATAAACAAACAGACAAAGAATGATAAATGATAAATAGAGAAGTAATGCGATACAAAGCATGAACAAAAATCTCGATTTCATTTCATTCAAAAGTCATTACAAACAGATCTTTAGTAGATCTTTACAATTACATTCAACAAAAGTACTTGAAAAGAAAAACAAAAAACAGAAATAACTATCTAATCTTCGGGAGAAAGCTGCGGATCAGCTACAGACGGACTCCCGCTACCCAGGGACTGCTGCTGGCCCTCCTCGCCGTCCAAATCAAGAAGAGCGTTAATAGGCTCAGGAGCACCGCCCAAATCCGCGGGCTCCCAAGGACCGGTGAGGTTGGCGAGGTCATCTTGAGCGGTCCTCTCGAATAGTTCGTCCGCGGGTTCAACCCCAGGCTCATACTTGGTCCAGTCGGGGGCCTCGAATAGCATTGCCTCGTTCGTATATTGAAGCTCGAGGAATTCCTCGCCATCCCTATGCTTCTCTAACCACGATCGGGCAAGATAGAACCCGTACTTTACATAGGGATTCGAGAAATCCTCCTTCCGCCTCAAGCAGTCTTTGGAAAGGCGGTACTCCTTTACGGCTTTCGCCCGGATGCTATCGATCTCTACTCGGGTCAAAGTAGGAGCAGCTTGACTTTCTAAATCGGCAACGCGTTGCTCAAGCTCCTGATTCCGAGTGAGTAAGGACCCGTAGTTGGACTGCATACGATCCAGCTCGGCATGGGCCTCCTGAAGATCCTCGTGGAATTTGCCAGATCGGGCTGTCTCGACAGTGAGATCCCCCTTTGCCTGATTCAGGTCCTGGTGAATTTTCGCGAGCTGCTCCTCCAAGCTTCGAACCAAATCCGGAAGTTTGGACAAGTTATTGACAGTGTTGGATAACTCCATAACCTTGTCCTTCAGCTCCCGGATTTCTTTATCGGCCCGCTCCCGATAGGCCCGGTGCTGGGCATTGTTGGCCATGGTTCTCTGAGTCAGCTGCAAAGAAATACAAAAAGTTAGATTCAAAGAATGTAGCAAAAAGGAGTCAAACGAAGAGGAGTATGAAACTTACCCTCAATGCCTCCATGTCGGCTAAGTCCTCCCCCTCCGGATAATTTCGAAATATTCTCGCCTCGTCCCGAGGAAGGATATAAGACCAACTAATCCGGGAAGCCACCCCGGGAGTATCCAAGGTATCATTGTCGCGGACCCCGGGGTAAACTCGAAATTTGGCCCCTCTCATAATAAACCCCCCGTCCACGGGGTAGGACCTCTCGTCAGCAGGTCCTATCCTCGGAAGTATTGGCCTGCTTCCCATCGAACCCTCGATGTATAAGCGCCTTCGATTCTTCCGCTGCGACGGAATGATATTGCACTCCGCACGCTCCTCGGAGCGGGATCGTCCGGATGACCCGGAAGCCCCCCGTGAAGATGAGGCAACTCTCCCCCTATCCCGAGAGGGATCCCTCTGCTCCGAAGGAGGGGGAGGCATCGCCTGCCTAGAAACAGGGGGGGTCCGAGCACGAGGTAGCTGAGAGGGGACCGGTGCCTCGCTTGGGACATCGTCGGCTAAACGGCGCCTCTTCCTGGTAGGAGCACTGGAAGGACCAGCCTCCGAGACTTGACGACCCAACGATTGCCGGAAGTGACTCATTTCTGCAAAAAAGGAAAAGAAAACAAATCAGTGGTCAAAAACTGATCAAAAACAGCAAGTAGTAAAAAGAATTAAAAGTTACCGTCAGGAGAATCGAGATGCTCCTGAAGGGACTCTATATTTATTGTGTCGTCATCAGGGAGCACCATGAAAGTGGAGCCGAACCCTTCCCAGCCAGTCAGGTCAGCTAAGGGTTCGCTGCCAGAACTAGACTCCACGTTAGTACTCCCTATATCCTCCTGTGGCCTTACAGGTTCAGGATTTAACTCGGGAGAAGCCGAAGGCGGAGGATTAGACGAGGGAACAGAAGGCCCGGCAACAGGGACCGGACTCACACCCCAGCCAGTTGATATCGAATTTTCATTTGATATAAGACTGTCAAGGCTAATGGGATGATTGACCAACAGTTTGTTGACGTCTGAAGATAACTGCTCCCTAAGTGTGGAAATCCTGGGGCCCTTGGGGATTTCTCGCCTAGTCTCCCAACGAGTGGGGAAATCCAGGCCCTCGGGCACTTCCACGACAAGCCACTCCGTCTCGAAACCATGAAGCTTGTTAGCAGGTTTCTCGAACAACCTGTTCTCAAAACCGGGCTGATACACCCGCTGAAGCGAGTAAGGTACTAAGCCGGGGCTCCCTCGAAACCTAAAAAATACATCTAAGAGAGGAAGGGATGGAGGGACGCCCCTTAAATGGTAGTGCACGGTGAACCCAACTAATTGTATCCATGCATGAGGATGCAGTTGTCCCGGAGATACCCTGTGCGTCCTAAGGAAAGAAACCCCGAAGTCGGACAACGGGAAGCGGAGTCCTAATTCTAAGGCTGCCCTAAAAATGACTACCCCGTTGGACACACGACGTATGTCACTCTCCTGAGGGGTTGGGAGTCTATAGGAATATCCCTCGGGTAAAGGAAACCTAGATACTAGGTCTTGGATGTCGGCTTCCTTTAAAGTCGACCTAAAGCCTAGGTCTATTTGTTTTCCTATACCATGGCCAGCCATTTTAGGAGTTCGGAAACCAAAATGTGGGATTACGGACTACTAAATCACCTAAAATGAAGGTGAGGAGAACTGGCGACAGAGTCTCAAGAAGCCGCGACAGACTTGCGACACAGTGATGTGTATGCGGCAGAGTTACGGCAGAGTGTCTTTGCGAGAGAACTGAATAGCGACAAGGACAGCAGGAGCCCAGTATATATAGCGGCTCGCCTGCGTCGCCACACGCGCGAAAATCCGACCCGACCCGAGAAAAATCCGGACCCAGATCCTCTTTCGCAGAAAAAATTCCTACCAAAGAGTGGGGAGCAATTGATGGTGGTCGTGTCACCAGAATCCACGTGTACAACTATCCGCCAACCAGAGAGTGCCACGTGTCAGAACAAGAATAAGCCACGTGGCTGATGATGCGACAGAGTTGCCACGCGACACAGTTGCCTGTTAAACGACAGAGTGTTCGGGACGATAGGCACTCTGTCGCCTGGTATGTGTGCTGCACAGTTGGCGCGATAGACCTCCATCGCCCCTATTGCGACATAGGTCTCCCGTATTGTCCGCGGTAGAGGTCTCCCGCACAGCCTGCGGCAGAGGTCTCCCGCACAGCCTGCGGCAGGGGTCTTTCGCATAGTCTGCGGCAGAGGTCCATGGGTACTCTGCCGCCTGTTGACTCCCCCGCAAGCTGCTTAACCCGAAGCGCGACAGAGTGCTCTATGACTCTGTCGCGGCCCAGACACGCGCCTGGGCCTCAGCTCGAACCGACTTGAAGAAACCTATAAATATGCCGAGGAGCTCTCAGAAAGAGGAGAAGGAAAACAAAAGAACAAAAAAACAGGGAGAAATACTTCAACCCTTTGAATTAAGGAACACATTCTCTTCCTCTTACTTACACAACTCCCGATTACTTACTTAATCATCGGAGTGCGCGTGCAGGGACAAATCCCTGCCCCCTCTGATTCCTGTTGTTTTTGCAGATTATACGAAGAGCACGTGGAACAAATCGCACGGACGTCACACTTTTGTCGTTAGTGCAATCAGAATACGTGGAAGGTAAATTCCTGTTGCTGTTCATTCAGGCAACATCAGGAGGGAATATGAGGCGCGAAACATAAGGCTAAAATGGAAGATGATGAACAGTAGTCGGAGTGAAGAAGAAAAGAAATGAAGAAAGTGGCGGGAAGATTTAAATTGGAGAATAGTGAACAGTAGCTGAAAAAGAAAAAAATAAGGAAGAAAAGAAAATAATATATATATATATATTTATATATATATATATATATTTATATATATATATATATATATATATAATAGAGGAAAAAATTGGAGAAGGAAAATTAGTGTACTAAATTTGAAAACCCAGGGAAAAAGGCTCCGACCGAAATAATCCGAGTGGATCGGATTCGTCGACTCGCTACGTCGAGACAACCGAGGATCGCGAACAGACACCGGGGTAATGAAAATTCTCGTCGCTGCTAGAGATAAATATGCGTAAATTTCGTATATTTGTAGATATAAAATTTAGGTTGAATTTCGCTGTACTGAAATTACCGAAAAGACTAGGTCAAGTTTTATGACTGAAAAATTAGAGATTTTAGCCTAGTTGAAGCCATCAAATTTTACGGATTAAATTTTAAGGATTTGCAGAAATTACGATATGACTTGAATTCGATTTTAATTATTGAAAATCTTGAATTTTGATTTTTCATAGACCGTTTTCTAAGATTTTTCGAAAAAGGGCTAGTCAGCCTGTTTTGAACGATTTCATCAAACAAATGAATTTATATGTGATTTAAGGAAAACGATCTGTTATAAATTATTCTGATGAAATGTGCTTGAGCGCGTACTGACTGTGTGTCGTACGGTCCGTCTCGCACTGATTTTGAGACAAAGGCTTTGGTGAGATCATGCTGCACTTCTGTATCTGTTCTGTATCTGTATCTGTGGTCCACGAGTACGATGTACCGTGCTTCTGATTCTGTTTCTGGTCTTCGGACATTCTGATCTGTGAGCCGTTTGGGTAGTTGACCACTCCCACGGCGATTGACATCCTGGCACACCTGGCCCGTGATTTGGCCGGAGTCACCGACATTGGCCAATAGTCATTTCTGATATCTGATAGCATGCATGCCTTGTCTCGTCTATTTGAAAATATTTATTGAATTTGACTACTTGAACTGAAATATCTAGAAATCTGCTTTGCTACTGAAAACTCTAAACTTTCTAGATTTACAACAGTAGTTAAATGTATTACTGTTTCGTATTCTGTTTCTGAAGAATCTGTTTCTGGTATTTGTGCTTTAGCCGAGACTAAATCTGTTTTCCGAATTTTACAATCTGATATCTGAGAAAATCATCTGTGAAACTTTTCTGGATTTAGCCATATAAAAATATATATATATATTTTGTAGGTAGTATATTTATCTATCTGCTATGGGATTTTTCTTACTGAACATGTTGAGTTCACCCCCTTACTCTCCTCCACAGAGTTCCTCTGTAGCTGGGATCGCTTCCGTTAGTAAAACATTCCGCATAGTTAAGATTTCGTGGAGCGTATTTCTGCATCGAAGGTATACCTAGTGTAAGAAATTCTTTTGTATCTAAAATTATGTAAGTACAGTAATGCAATACAAGATGTGTCTGGGGAATGTGAACATATTCTATTTAAATTTGTTACTGAGGAAAAAATATTTTAATCACACTGAACACTGTTCTGGTCTAATATCAACTTGTAGCCCAACCGAAATATCAGTAAATTCGGGTCGTTACAGAAGTGATATTAGAGCAAGGTTGGTCTGATACGAGTCGATATTAAAAGTGAAAAAGATTTAGAAAGTTCACATCCTCAGCATTACTGTACAATGTTTAGATACAAACGGGCATACCTGATTGTGCTTTATTGAAAATTGTGTCTTTGAATAAAGGAAAATTGATAGATATGGCTGATTAGTATTATAGCCACATTGGCATATGAAAATGAACCGTTTCTCGAGGTCGTAGAGATAGGCTCGAGAGGGGTAGTGAACCCTCGTCTTAGTGTACATCTTATAGTTTCAATGAAAATTTTGAAGTCCGCTTCGTAAGATTTGAGGGGAACATGGAAACGATGATGATATTATCGGGTCAAGTGATAGTGGCCCCGTGATAATGATAATGATTAAGGTGTGACTAAGAGAACGACCGAGTTAATCTTGAAAGATGATACACTATTATATACTGGAGTCAAAATTCAAATGTGACGAAAAACTGGAATAAATGAATTGGAAGAATTTATATGGATTCGTTGGATACGATTGTAAACCTAATAGAGGCAACTTCAGAAGTTTAAGCCTCCGTTTTCAAGTGGAGTTAAGAAATCCAATGATTGTGGAAGATTGGATAAGTGAGACAGAGAAATCCTATGGAATTTTATAGTAACTCTACCGAGAAAGTTTCTTTACAATTTTTGATAAAGAATTGGGAGAGTTACACGGATTTTTAAAGTACGCTACTATAAAGAAAGTAGCCCTTGTAGCATCAGTACTGAAATGGAAAAATCAAACTCGGAGGAAAGTTTCTCGATTTAACCCGAGACCCAAAAATTAGAGAAATATATGGGAAATGTTTTTGGAGGCTTTTAGACGGCAATACATGCTGGATGAGGTATATTGGAAATTATAGTTGAAATGACTGAATCAGACATGAGAAAATGAGTCTGAGAATGAATATGAAATTAAATCGATTTAGGAGTATGATCCGGATAAGTAGAGATGTGAAACAGAGAAAGTCCAAAAAATTCTTAAGAGATACTGAGATCCTCAGTCGAGCTAGTTTAGCTCCATTTGATGTTATTTTGAGGAAGCAGTGTGCAAGGCGCAACTGTGATGATATGAAATGTATATTTCGAGGTTATTAAGAAAATGGAAAGGTAAAGAGAGTGACAGGAAAGAGATATACAAAGGAAGAAGTGAGAGTGATAGAGTAAAGTCACTGTAACTGGAAAAAATGAATTACAGAACAAAAAGTTTAAACGAAAGTCACACTGTTTATATGATTGATAAAGTTAGGGCGTGTTCGGAGTGAAAAGACACCCCAGTAGACAGAGAGATTTTCGACACGTGTTTGGATGATCTATCAGAATTACCACTAAACTGAGAGATGAAGTTTGAAATTGATTTATCAGTGGTATCCAATTAATTATTCAGATCACTATACTAAATGACTTTGACTGAATTAGAAATACTGAAAAAGCACTTACAAGGACTATATGAAAAGAGGATTATAGACTGAGTGACCAACTTGGGAGTGTACTATGTTAATTTTTAAGGAGACTCATAGTCTTTTGGGTCACGTTGTATTAAGAATGAATGTCAATTAGATTCCCCAAACAAGGATTATAAATTAGTGAAAAAAAAAGAAAAAAAAACCTAAAACTCTTTAAGATGATTCAGAATTTGAGATATATAGAGACTTTGGAATATAAATTACATATCGAACCTGAGGATTGTAAATTGTCTATGCTTATGTTTTGAATATGAGACTCAAATTGAGTAAGAAAATGATTTCGTTATAATTGATAAACGAAATGAGACAAGCGTTGGAGGGTGATAAATTCTGAATGCAAGTTATATTAGAATAAGAGGTGTATATAAGAATATCTCTGATATGTGAAGTGATTCAGATCAAATGATATGAACTGAAAATGAATTGCGACCAAGGATAGATGAGAATACTGATAAATTCTGGTATCCTACTTTTTATTGGGACTGAACCTTGAACCACTGGAGTTGACAGTTGTAATATTCGTGATGGAAATCAGGATACCATTACTTGTGCGGTGAAGAATTATGAAATTCTACTGATCATGATGGTTTAAATATTAAATCTCACAAAAGCAGTTTAATGCAAGAAAATAAATGGTTGGAGTTGATGCCTTAAACAGAAGTAACCTCGAAAACGATGTTATATTTATGTAATGACCAGGAAAATACGAAATGGTGAAACGTTTTGTGAACCTCCAATTGGATGCAGTTCTACTGATACTGATAATTTCTGTATGGTAGTTAACCTAAGATTTGAACACTAGACTTGATTGATCGAATTGAATTGGTTCAGCGTAACGATGATTTATTGAAATTTAAAAGCAGAATTATGTACCCAATGATCTATAATTAAAGGAATTCATGTAGTCAGAGGTTAATTTATAGAGATATACTCTGCATCCAGAGAATAGTAAGATTTATCAAAATCTCCTGAAAGTATATTGGTAATTAAATACGATAAGAGAAATAATTAAAATTGGGATTAAGTGTCTCATACGTCAACAGGTTAAGGGATACCACCAAAAGTTTATGAGGTTATTACCCTTGCCTATATGGAATTGGAAGCATGTGCCAAGATTTTAAAGGCTCCTGGAAGGACAAATTGTCAATTAGTGAAGTTGCGCATAATATCAAATAACACTAAAGTATCAAAATGATACCATATGAAGTATAGTATGGTCAAAAATGTCGTTCATTGATTTAATGGATGCAGTGGGTGAAAGAAAGATATTTACTCGTAATTTGGTTAAGCAAGTTTCTGAAGATATTCAACTAAATTGTGAAAGGTTGAGAAGAACTCAAACAAGTAAAAGAGTTATGCTGACCAAAGATGATGGTCGTTGGAATTTTCAGTAGAAGATTTAGATTTTTGGAAGTTTCTCCTCCCAATAGCACATGAAGATTTGGAAAGAAAAGAAGATTAAGTCCACGCTATATTGAACCTTTCGAAATCTTAAATCGAGTGAGAAACAGGTTAATAGATTAGCGTTACAAATATCAGGTACCCACAACGACATCTACGTATTGATGCTTCAAAAGTATAATCAAGATCCAACTCAAGTGATAAGTATGAACCACAGGAAATGAAAGAGGAGATGACATATGTTGAGAAATTGATTCAGATCTTGGATAGGAAAAAAAATGCATTGAGGTTTAAGAAAATTCCTTAGTCAAGGGTCTGTGGCAGTATCACATTTTGGAGGAAGCCACGTGGGAATTGAAAATTTTAATGCGAGAGAAATACCCTGAGTTATTATAGGGCTGATGTACCTTTAAATTTGGGGATCAAATTTCCCAAGATGGGGAGAATGTAAATACCGTAAATCTTCAATACACTCAATGTTAGCTATGAGTAACACTTAAGGAAATTAAGATTTAATATATGAGTATGGGTGAATTGATTTAAGTGTAAGTATAAGACTAATATTATTTTTCATACTACATGCAATATTTTATTTACTTCCCCATACTTATGCATAGATATATAAATCTATATATATGTGTGTGTACAAGGTATACAAGTATACACATGTATAATTGGGAACAAATGCACATGCTTACATATAAGTGTATATATAAATATATATACATATATAAGAGAAGATATATAAATACTTACATATATATATATATATATATATATATATATATATATATATATAAATGAATGAGACCGAGAGGCTTTGGGTGAAAAGAAATATATGGGGATGATAAAATGATAAGGTTGAAACAAAAACAGGTAAAGAAACCGAGAATGATCCTCGACAAAGGGAAAGAATGATGAAATATATATTTTCATATGTACTGGGTAGGAAGCTACAGCAGGGTGGTTACTCTGGCAAAAAAAAAAAAAAAAAAAGAGAAGGAAACGTGAAGCCAGTAGTAATAGGTAGCAGCAGTGGACGAGTAGGAAACAGAAGCACTGAACTGCCACCGAAAGACGTAAAGGAACAGATACTGAAACCACTCACATTTCCTTACATTTTCACGCCACCCAACCTTTTCATTTCACCCTACCTGCTCTACCAAAGATAGAGCACCACGCCATCAACCTGCAACATACAACACTTCATGATTTATTAACCCATTTCCTGGCACCAGAAATAGGAGGGGAAGAGAGAATCGAGAGCTACAACATCTGGAAAAAACCAAAACAGAAAACTAAGGGCAGTAAGGAAGAGAGATAGATGAAAGATTGAGAAAAACCAAAATTGAAACAATAGATAACGTGAGGGGGACTGCTGGAAACATGATGAAACGCAGAGGACATGTTGATGTCTACCAGGCCCGTTCGGTTTAGGTGGAAATTAGAATAGGTAAGGAAGATGATGGCCTTGTTGAACAAGGGAAGAAGGCAGCCCTGTAAAACCCAGTGACCCCGAGAGTATACAAGCGCAGACAGGGGAGTCGACAAGCTGGAAACGGGGGTGAAATCGGGGAGGCAGTCGAGTGGAACAGGGGCCGTCTTCCACCTCTGTTTTGTTGATGAAGCTATGGATGGCTGGAGAATACCGACACCGGCGCAGAGGCGTTAGAAAAGAGTGATAAACCAGGTAGTCGAGAGCCAAAACTGAAACCTGAACCCGTGAGCAGAAAAACAGAGCAAAGACTGAGAGAGGCATAACTTGAACGGTGACAGGGGGCTGGACATAGGCGCAAGAAACAGAGGAAATAGAGGGGCACTGAGCTGGCAAAGTGGTGAGAATGGTGACAGAACCCGACGATGATGATGACAGATCGAGAAGAAACGATGGATGAGTGGTAGCCGAGAGGTAAACCAGTCGAAAACCATGGGCTTCCTCCTCCCTTGAAGAGCTGGCTAGTGGAGGTGATGGTGGGAGAGCAGCACCGGCGGTAAGAGAGGTGAGACGGGAGGCGTCGGAGTAAGGAAGAAAAAGGAAACATGGTGATGAAGGGAGGGAATATGAGGCGCGAAACATAAGGCTAAAATGGAAGATGATGAACAGTTGTCGGAGTGAAGAAGAAAAGAAATGAAGAAAGTGGCGGGAAGATTTAAATTGGAGAATAGTGAACAGTAGCTGAAAAAGAAAAAAATAAGGAAGAAAAGAAAATAATATATATATATATATATATATATATATATATATATATATTATAGATAATAGAGGAAAAAATTGGAGAAGGAAAATTAGTGTACTAAATTTGAAAACCCAGGGAAAAAGGCTCCGACCGAAATAATCCGAGTGGACCGGATTCGTCGACTCGCTACATCGAGACAACCGAGGATCGCGAACAGACACCGAGGTAATGAAAATTCTCGTCGCTGCTAGAGATAAATATGCGTAAATTTCGTATATTTGTAGATATAAAATTTAGGTTGAATTTCGCTGTACTGAAATTACCGAAAAGACTAGGTCGAGTTTTATGACTGAAAAATTAGAGATTTTAGCCTAGTTGAAGCCATCAAATTTTACGGATTAAATTTTAAGGATTTGCAGAAATTACGATATGACTTGAATTCGATTTTAATTATTGAAAATCTTGAATTTTGATTTTTCATAGACCGTTTTCTAAGATTTTTCGAAAAAGGCTAGTCAGCCTGTTTTGAACGATTTCATCAAACAAATGAATTTATATGTGATTTAAGGAAAACGATCTGTTATAAATTATTCTGATGAAATGTGCTTGAGCGCGTACTGACTGTGTGTCGTACGGTCCGTCTCGCACTGATTTTGAGACAAAGGCTTTGGTGAGATCATGCTGCACTTCTGTATCTGTATCTATGGTCCACGAGTACGATGTACCGTGCTTCTGATTCTGTTTCTGGTCTTCAGACATTCTGATCTGTGAGCCGTTTGGGTAGTTGACCACTCCCACGGTGATTGACATCCTGGTACACCTGGCCCGTGATTTGCCCGGAGTCACCGACATTGGCCAATAGTCATTTCTGATATCTGATAGCATGCATGCCTTGTCTCGTCTATTTGAAAATATTTATTGAATTTGTCTACTTGAACTGAAATATCTAGAAATCTGCTTTGCTACTGAAAACTCTAAACTTTCTGGATTTACAACAGTAGTTAAATGTATTACTGTTTTGTATTCTGTTTCTGAAGAATCTGTTTCTGGTATTTGTGCTTTAGTCGAGACTAAATCTGTTTTCCGAATTTTACAATCTGATATCTGAGAAAATCATCTGTGAAACTTTTCTGGATTTAGCCATATAAAAATATATATATATATATATATATTTTATAGGTAGTATATTTATCTACCTGCTATGGAGTTTTTCTTACTGAGCATGTTGAGCTCACCCCCTTACTCTCCTCCACAGAGTTCCTCTGTAGCTGGGATCGCTTCCGTTAGTAAAGCATTCCGCATAGTTAAGATTTCGTGGAGCGTATTTCTGCATCGAAGGTATACCTAGTGTAAGAAATTCTTTTGTATCTAAGATTATGTAAGTACAGTAATGCAATACAAGATGTGTCTGGGGAATGTGAACATATTCTATTTAAATTTGTTACTGAGGAAAAAAAATTTTAATCACACTGAACACTATTCTGGTCTAATATCAACTTGTAGCCCAACCGAAATATCAGTAAATTCGGGTCGTTACAACCTGGACCGATTTGTTATCATCCATATTGATGATATTTTGGGTGTAATTACAGTCCAGGAAAAATTATAAGCAACAATTGAAAATTATTTTTACAGATGATTTGTTGAGAGTTCTCGAAATGGATTACTTTATTGACACGTTTAACTTAGAAAAAATTGTATTTGAATGGGATGATAGACGTGACAGGAATTTTGGTGTACTGAAGTAATAAACTGACCACCGCATTTATTCTCACCATACCCAAGAAATTAAGGGGTTTTTCATGAGTCTATGGATACCTCAAAATAAAGAATGGGCTGTGTATTGATGCAAAAATGAGAATATAGTCGATTATGAATCCAGACAACTCAAGGATCATGAAAGGACTATCCGGCCTATGATTTAAAGTTGACAGCGATAGTGGTTGTATTGAGTATATGACACTACTATGTATACGGTGAGAAATTTCAGGTATGCACTGATCATAAAAGCCCCGAATATATGTTTTCACAGAAAGAGTCGGATATGAGAACAAAGAGGGTTAGAGCTTCTGAGAGATTATGATTGTGGAAATTGTACCACCCAGGAAAGGCTAATGTGATGGCTAATGCTTGAGCAAAAAGAGCCTCGAGATGGTATTACATATGATGGTCAGGGATCGTGAGCTGCTAAAGCAGTTGTAAGCCTCAATAGTGATGTGATCCCCTCTGATGATGACAGTGATTGTGTGAGAGCTAGCCTGAGATTAGAACCGGATTTGAGTGACCAGATTTCACAGGCTTAGCGTGATGATCGGCAGGGTGTCGATAGTGTGGGTCAGATTCAGATGGGTACAGTGACAGAGTTCACAGAGAGTGATGATGACTTACTGAGGTTCAAAGACAGTATAAGTACTCCCCATGACCACAGTGTGAGATAGAGTTATTGTTAGAAGCTCACTCTTCGGGATATACAATGCATCCGAGAAGTAATAAATATATTGAAATCTTAGAAAAGGGTATTGGTGGTCAGATATGAAAAGAGACATGGTAGAGATTGTGGAAAAATGTCTCGTATGTCAGCAGAGTAAGGTAGAACAAAAAGAAAGAAGTTGCAGGGTTATTGCAGTTTCTACCTATATTCACACGAAAATGGGAACAAGTTACCATGAATTTCGTGATGGGTTACAGAGGACCCAGATGAATCAAAAGGCTATCTGGGTGATAGTCGATAGATTGACTAAGTCTACTCACCTTCTGGTTAGGAAATTCTCAGATACTCTAAGTGCGTAGACAGATTTATGTGTATGGAAAAAATTGTGGAATACCAAGTATTTTCTAGTGAGCATTGTATCATATAGGGATTCCCGCTTTACTTCTCACTTCTGAGAATATTTTTCAGGAAGCTATGGGAACCCGACTGAGTGTTAGCACAGCTTTCGTCCTCAGACAGATGGTCAGTCAGAGAGAACTGTACAGGTTCTGGAGGATATAATGAGAGCGTGTGCCATTTATTTGATAAGCTCTTGGGATGATCAGTTGTTACTAATCGAATTCGTCAATAATGATAGTCGTCACTTGAGTATCAGGATGACTTCAGATGAGGCATAGTATGACCGTAGGAAGTTTTTCCCTGACTTGGATAAGAAGAAGTGTGTGACAGATAGAAAATTGTTCCCGAATTGGTAAGACAAACCTCTGAGGATGTTCAGTTAATTGTGAAGGATTAAAAAACACCTCAGAGCGGATAGACGAGCTATGCTGACAAGAGACAGAAACCATTGGAATTCACCGAGGGTGAATTAGTATTGTTGGAAGTTATTGGTCCTAAGATATAACGAGCTTCAGAAAGAAGGCAAATTGAGTTTCATTAGATTCAGAAAGAGATTGGACAAAGTGGGAGACAAAGCCTGTAGGTTGGCGTTACCACCTGAATTAGCAGACATCCACAATGTGTCCTATTTTATGATACTTCGAAAATATTATCCGGACCCAACTTATATGATCAGATATGAGCTTCAACAGTTTAGCTCAATGAAAGTATAACGTATGATTGAAAAATCGATTCGGGTATTAGATGGAAGGAGAAAGTGTTGAGTTGAGGTTTAAGATGATCTCCCTAATTAAAATCCTTTGGTAGTAGTACACTCCGAAAAAGTCACTTGAGAATGACAGAGTATGATACGATAGGCATACCCGGAGTTGTTTATGGATCCAATTAACTTGGTTCTAATTTGGAGGACCAAATTTCTTAAGTGGGGGAGATTATGTAAGACCCGAATTATATCGTAATTTCGTATGAAGCATTGAAAATGGTCCCAAATTAAATGAAACAGGATTCAGACAGGAGATAAGGATTTAAAATACGAAATGAGTGAGTATCCGTGAAGGGAAGTCGGGTTAAATTAATCCAGAACACGTGAAGGGCAAAACGATCAAAAGATCGAAAGCTGGAATAAATTCGATAAGAAAATTTAATTAAAAATAATGGATTTGAGAATCTTGATCAATAACGAAGAAATAATTAAATTTCGAGTCTAATTGATCAAGATCCGAAATTTTTAGAAATACCGAAAAGTCACTCGGGACAATATCCCAAAAATACGGAGAAATTATACCCGAAAAAGGGTTAAAAATATAATAAATAAATTAAATAAAATTATTTGGAATAAAAAAATTGATTTTTAGATATTTTTGAATATTTTTGACTATTTTAATGAATAAAATAATAATAAATTAATTTATAAATAATAATAAATAAAATTAAATTAATTCAAAAAAAAAATCAGAAATTGAAAACCGAGAAGAGAGAAAGAAGAGAGAAACGAAAAATGAAGCTGAAATCGGGAGAAAACCAGATGGCCACCGGCGACCCAATCGGCCAGGTGAGGGCCGAAAAAGGAAGAGGAGAGGCCGGCGACCTCCCTGGTACCGGGGACGAGCCCCACCGATGCCGGAGAATGCCGGATCGAGGGAGAGAAGCCGAGAGAGGAAAGGGGATTTTTTCGACGATCGACGTCGATTCGACCCCAACCACCGGCCACCGAAGAACCCCCACGTGATGCCGAGCCGAATGGGGGCGAAAAAAGCTGGGAAAACGGCGGCCAGCGCCGGCAATAGCGAGAAACGAGGAAGCCACCGACGTCGGAAAGGAGAAGAGGCCGGACCGGCCACTTTCCGGCGACCTCGTGTGAAACCGAGACCATATCCGAGCTGCGGACGACCTCGCGGAGCTGCTGGCAGCGGAAGCCGACGGAGAACCGGCCGGTAAGGTCGTGAACCAGAGTGAACTGGGGTGAACCGGTGGTCTGAACCGGGTTGAACCGGACTGAATCGGTTCATCCAAGAAAGAAGAAAAAAAAGGAGAAAAAGGAAAAAGGGGAACAATTTTCAGGGATACACCGGACTTCGGGTAAGTCGATACGAGGTCAAAAGTGACCGATTTGATTTTCGAAAAATTTATTTAAATTATATTTAATCGAAAAATAACCCAGAATTAAATATAATTGTGCAGTTTTACGACTGAGCCCAAACAAGAGCCGATTTAGCTCCGATTTTTTGTACCTCGCATCATATTGGGTAAGTATATTTTAATTACAATAATATGAGTTCTTTAATACAGAATTTCGATTATTTTACGAAATTTATGGATTAATTTTGTATAAAAAAGAATATTAATCGAAATTGCAACGTAATTACCGTAAATAGTATACGGGTTGTCCAATGAGTTTGGAATGAAGCCCGACGATTATTGATAAGCTGAATGAGCCCAGTAAACCCGAAGAAAGGATATAAATAGTATAAACGGGCTGAAAACCGGCTCGAGGCCCATTAAGGTGCAATTGGGCCCAATAAAGTAAAACGGGCCCAGTACGTTAGATTCGATCAGTAAATGTGATATACTGATAAAAATAAGTGAATTAACCCAAAATATGTGATTATATGCAGTTTCGTAGACTTGGTTGACGTGCAGTTAGACTGAGAGATCGGATATTATCGAGACGAGATAAGTTTACGCGTAAATCGAGGTAAGAGAATTTTGTAGGTGCATAGAGATTTCTATACGTATTTATTGATGGGATTTACAGGGCTTAGAATTCCTTAAAGTATCTAGAAATGAAATTATAATTTTTACGAAAATCGGGGTATAGGTGAATAAAGGAAAAAGACGATATTGCCCCTAGGAGTAAAATTTACAAAAAGGGTAGTAAGACAGATAAATTGCATGATTTTCATGTCTTAATGTTTTATATGAATATATTGCTTTGATTTAAGCAAATATGCACATAGGTTGGCCGTTGATTTTATGAATTATATGAAAGGGAATCGGTTTGTACCGGTTACTATTTTAAAGATGTTTTATCAAGATTGAGCCACCTATCATATTTACATGAGTAAAAAGAGTGCTAGAGTCTTACTCGCACTAAAGTTTATTGATTTATTACTCATGAAAAGCCATACTGGAGCATTGCTCGTACGAAAAATTTGTGTGTGCACAAAACCGTGCTGGAGCTTCGCTCGCACGAGATTTTAGATATCATGATATGCATAGTGTGGTGCTGGAGCTTCGCTCGCACTAGACGTGAGTTGACATGCATATAGCCATGCGGAAGCCTCTTGTAGAGTGTGCGTCACAGAAAGTTGAGATGCTCGCACGTATACTTTAAGACATGGGTTGGTTATCGACATAGTATTGGGGTGGATAAGACCTATGGTAGGCACCCCCACACTATGATATGGGTCCACGGAGTACGATGTACCGTGTATGTCACACAGAGTACGCTGTACCGTGCAGTCATGATGACTCGATGATGTTACTTGATATTCTGGCGGGTAGGACTTGACCCCATCTCCCGTTGCAGTTGTGATACCCCGCACACCAAGATCCGTGTAGCTTGGGATCACAGGGACAAAGTATGGCCATAGTCCTCGATTTTCATACAGTAACCTACATGCCTCACATGATATCATACGGTCTAAATAGACCAGGACGAACCCGAGGGAGGGGTAATGTCCCGATTTATGTTTTTAAAAGAGATGTAATTTAATAAATCAAGGTATTCCCGAGAGATGGGTTTAGCCTTGACGTGGTTGTTTTATGATAAAACAAATGAGTTTTAACGTGATGAGTTTATGATGAACACAAATAAGTTTTAAATGTGACGAGCATGAGATGTCATACATGATGATTTTCCCATATTTGATTTATATGTCGATTTCGTGATTTCTCTTATATGATATATACATACATGTGGCATCGTTTTAGCCATACCTCATGCTCCAAATGTAAACGGTTTTATATCATGACATTACTAGCACGTAGATATTATAGTTATCTACCTGCTTAATTATTGCCTTACTGAACTGTTTATGCTCACCCTTTCATTTTCCACCCCACAGGGTACATTCAGTAGAAGAGAGTGACAGTAGTCTTGCATTTCGGTTATCCGCTGCTTCTTATCGAGACCAGATATACACATTCGTATAATTTTGTATCTGAACATATAGATTCACAGTACTGTATATGGATGTAATATTGGGGATGTATTTAGTTTAAATAAATTGATATGTAAATGAAATATGAAAATGGAATGGTAAATAGGTGAGAGGTGACTAACACCAAATCATAGCCCAACTGTTTAGTAGTGTCACTGTTCACGACGGGTAAGGAAATGAAAAAAACGAAAAATTTACTCTGATTTTTAGGTAATTTGGGTTGTGACAAAGTGGATGTAGCTGTTGGAAGCATGTATTGAAAACAGCAGCAATAATGCCTGGTTTAAGGCAGGAAACGAAGTAGCTGAGGGAAGGAAGGCAGAAACTAGAGACTCGAAAATAGCTAGAGCACAACTCAAACGTGTCTGGAAGGGGAAAAACTAGCAGAAAAGAGTGATGAAGCTGACCGAGATAAGGTAAGAAAATGGAACAGCAAGCTGCTGTTTGCAGCCGCTGGAAGAAATTTTGAAGAGTCTTTTGCTATTTGCAGCAGCTATATGAATCGTATGAGCATGAATTGTAAGAATGTTGCACGAACATGGTATTAGTTTTCCATGTAAACAAACAGAGGCAAATTATTTCTATTGTAGTGAAAGGAACAACGCAGCAGGAAGAAGGGGTTGGGACACCTCATGGCAGGAACTGAAATGGAAATAAAATATTGAGAGGGTGGACTTCAGTATAAGGGAGTGGTGTGAGAACTGTAAATTTTATAAGATGTGCTAAGTGAGAATTGTAATTTGGTGAATGTGATTATGATATATTGATGTACACGCAAGTTTTAAATTTAATGAATTATAAGGAGATGAAGTTTTTAAGTCTTAAATGTGTATGGATTGAAATATGGCATAGGGGGTAGAATTAAGGTGAGTTTTGCATTGAGTTTCCTGCAATTGATGCAGCAGTAGTAGAATCTGTGAAGGCCATATCGATCTCTAAGGGTGCGAGATCGATCCCATAGCTCCAAAATGTAAAAAACGAGCAAAAACAGACAGGCAGATCGATCTCATAAGGAAGAAGATCGATCTCCTAATGCCTCTGTCTAGTAAGAATCGATCCTGTCACAAGGGCAGATCGATCTCCTTACCTCTCAGCCTGGAAAAGATCGATCCCTAATTCAATGCCAGATCGATCTCCTCTTAGAAGAACAAATCGATCTTTACCCTCAACCAAATTGATCTTGTAGTTGTTAATGGAGTAGATGGAGCAGTTGAAATGAAGCAGAGATCGATCTCCTCTAATACCAGATCGATCTCATAACCCCTGTCTATATAAGGAACACGGGACTCTTGCTTGGAAACTGAGCCCTCTCATTTCCAAACTTAAATCTTCACCATTTTCACCCAAACCAAGCTTTCTCTCTCTAAGATTCACCCTATTCTAGACAAAATTAGACAAAGGGGTAAGAGACAAAGTTATTCCTCTTGGCAAGAAGAACAACATACTAGAAAATCAAAGGTTGGCTTGAACAAAGGGAAGAGGCAAGCATTCTACAAGCTTGGTCAAGAGAGGAAACAAGCTAAGTAAGCTCACAAGACCTTTGCTCTTAAGCATTACCATTTTATATATGGGTGAATAAACATATATGTTTATATATTTGGTTGGAAATGTTTAAGGCATGATGGAATCAACAAATGGGTTTAGTTAGAAGATTTAATATAGATGTCTTGTGATGGTTATGCGTTAATTAAAGTGTTAATAAAGATGTAGAAAGAGTTTGAGATAATGTTAAGTTAGAATGAGTAAGAGAAAGAGATGGAAAATGAAAATGATGTATCTTGATGATTTAATGATGTGTGTGGACAGCTTGAGAATTCGACGTGGGAAACGAGGTTTGTCCGAGAACCCGAGGATATTGTACCACTCAAGGTGCAAGAGGTAAGGGAAATAAACCATTTGGGCTTATGAGTTTTCGAATGAATGAAAACGTTTTAATAGCATGAAAAAGGTTTAATGAAATGAGCATGTTTATGAGATGATTTGATATGTTGATGAATGTGTGAATGTTTTGTCGGGTTGAGCTCAATTTTGATGAGATTTGTGTAATTGTGAACACATATGGTTTATAACCAAAATGGGCTTTGTGATAACCACAATGAGCTCTACGTGAAGGCAAAACTATTTTTATACAACAATGGCATATTTTATGAGAAATGTGATAAATTGATGTTTTGATGAATGTGTGAGTGTTTTGTCGGTTTGAGCTCGATTTTTATGTGACTTGTATAATTGTGAACACATATGGTTTATAACCGAAATGAGTTTTATGATAACCACTATGAGCTCTACGTGAAGGCAAAACGATTTCTACTGAGACTATGACTTGTCATGAGATGCACATCGGGCTTTTCTCTGGTAGCATGTAAGGACGGGCCGTGCTCGAGTAGCATGTAAGACCGACGCCTCCGTTCTGGTAATGTGAGATGACCCCGCTCTGATAGTGATGGGTAGCTTTGCTTTAATAGCATGTAAGGCCAGGTCATGCTTTGATAGCATATAAGACCGATGACTGTACGACTCTGATCAAGTCTACAGCAAATCATGGCCATGTGTATATTGTCAACGAAATCCCTCGATTGGGGATGTCCGCCTAAGGGACGAATTCAATTGATGTGATGTGTCTATGACATTGATTTCATATGAGTTTTTATAAATGCCTAGTCTCGATTTCTGTGATGATGATGTGATTTTACAACTACAACTTATATCACGCACTGAGATTTGATGTGATGTGATTTGTGATTTTATCATATGAATTATGCTGATGCCATTGTTTTATACAGTTATTTCTATAACATTTTGCATGCTCAAATATTTTCATCATATTGTGTTTGTGATGATGATTTTTATAATTTCCCTTATCCTCCTTACTGAGCGTTTTGAGAGCTCACCATTTTTCCTCCCCCTTCCAGATTACTTGAAGTAAGCGAGATATAGTCTGTCGCGTACGTGGTATAGGCTGGTGGATAAGATCTCCCCAGGCTATTGTTTGTACACGCATAGGGTATAATTCAGTTCATTTTGTATCCAGACAATGATGTAATACAGACATTTGTGATGAGTATTTTGGGATGTAATTAGGTTAATATGAAATAAATGAATTGAGACTTATGGGTTGATTCTTTTTGGGATATTACGTATTTGATTTCATTAAGTATGAATTGTATGATCTTGGGGGATAATGTTAGTTTCTAAACAATAGTGATTTAAAAATACTGCACAGAAATACACCCAGAATTCAGAATTTTAATTTAAAAAAATTTTAAATTTATCATATTTTCCGTACTTTCGGGTTGTCACAAGTGACGAAGTGAATAAGTGGACTGAAGATTTAAAAAAATAAAATCACCAAAATCTACTGCTAATAGCAGTTGCTAGAGGAACCTAATCCTGAAAATTTACACCAAATCCTGCTATAAACAATAGTAGCCAGAGATGGAGTAAAATTCACGCAAGAGGAAACAATAATAGCAACCTGCAATTGTAAGGAACAGAAACCGAAGCAGTTGGATGGGTGAAAGAGCTGCTGAAGAATGGATAAAACCAAGAGACAAAGACCTGGACAGAGGACATTAGAGATGGCCATACAACCTGAAAATGTTAAGTGAATAATATATATTCACTTAATAAAGATAGTAGCAAAGACGTCACACCATGGCAGAAAACATGGGCAAGAAAAATGGAAAAAAAATGAAAATTTAGGAAGGTAATGCCTGCTAGGAATTGCCATGGTTCGGTGAAAAAAAATGATGAATGGAGATGAATAGACCGAAGCAATAAGGAAACGTGAGTAATGATGATGAGTTCTGACCGACATGGAACACATTAAAAGAGAAGTAGTGGTATCGTGTAAGGGCTAGAACAAAACCGAAGCAAACTGGAAACTTAAAGTGCAGGCTTGATTGAAATAAAGGAGAGGTACAGAGGGGAGAACTGAAAACAGAATTGAAGAGCTTGAAAACATAGAGTAACAGGAGAAAGAAGGGGAGAGGAGGAAGACGATGGCTGATGATTGGCGAGTCAAAAACAGAGTCGAACAGGGGACGAGATAACGATGGCTCTCGACTAGAAGATGGTGAGCTGGCAGAACCGAGAGAAGATGATGTTGATGGTGGCAAAAACGGCAACAGTGAGCGGTGGCGAAAACCGAGAAGGAATGGTGGAGTGGGTAGTCGCGCCAAGGGAAGGAAGCCGAGAGTGGAGTTTCTTTGGTTTGAGAATGAGAAAGGTGAACAGTGGCAGCTTCGATGGTCTGGTGAAGAAATAATGAATAATGCACCGTGGAGGACCGAAAATGAAGAAGAAAGAAAAGAAAAGAAAGTAAGAAAAGTGGCGGGAAATGAAGAAATATTAAAAAAAAAAATAGAAAATGATTCAAAAAAAGGGTAGTATATATATATATATATATATATATATATATATATATATATATATATATATATATTAGAATAGGAGAAAAATTGAAGAAAAAGAAGGTGAGTGCACTGGAAATTTGGGAAATCCCAGGGAAAGAGCTCCGAAAAATAACCCTAGTGGACCGGACCCCCCGACTCCCTACGTCGAGACAATCGAGGACTACGGACAAACATTAAGGTAAGGAATTTATGCAAGTTTTAGAGATAATTGTACATATTTTATGATTTCGAGTAGCTAAATAGATACCGTAGAGATAGAAACTCGATATTACCCCCACATATAAACTGAACTGAACTGAAAAGTGTTAAAAAAATTCATAATTGCATAAATTGCATGTTTCAGTGTTTTTATCGTTGAAATACTATTTCCAAAGGTATATGGATAGGTCGACTATTGTTTTTACTGTCTGCATAAAATAGCACGTTTTACGAAGTTAAGTGTGCTCGAGTGGGAGAAATTTTCATGATGGGTGACCTCCCGGGAAGTCTCCACTTACATATCATTTATGCACTATTTTTATACAGAACATTGGTTTCTATATTATTTTTGAAAGAATTGAACCACCTATCAGATTTTCAAATGAAACGGTGCTGGAGCGCATGCTGACTGTCTCGCACTGACCGACTCGCACTGACGAGATGTGCTTGAGCGCGTGCTGACTGTGTGTCGCATGGCCTGACTCACACTGACGAGATGTGCTTGAGCGCGTGCCGATTGTATCGCACGGACCGACTTGCACTGACGAGATGTGCTTGAGCGAGTGCTGACTGTGTGTCGCACGACCTGACTCGAACTGACAAGACGTGTTTGAGCACATGCAGACTGTGTCATATGGTCTGACTCGCATGAGATTTTTATATGATTTATGAAAAAAGAACGTACTGGATTTTGAGACTAAGGTGATGGTGGAGATTGATGCTGAGGGGTAAATCCTTGAGATTACTCGGTACCCTCAGTCTTATTGTATTGTGTTGGTGTCCACGGATGTACGTTGTGCCATGTGGATGCACATGTAGTACGTTACACCGTGTATTAAGTCTTCGGACTACTGAACTGTACTGTATTGATTGGTCGACGGGCTGGACTGACCCATCTTCCCCCTGAGGCGTATGACACTCGCGCACACCTGGCCCATGAGGCGCGGGGTCACTGACTATGGTCATATGTCGACTGTATTGTTATTTACTGAATCCTACTGTTACTGACTGAATCCTACTGTTATTGTTTGAATTCCAGCCTAATCTCAACCAACTGAATTGTTTTATTGTTAGAAAGAAAAGTGAACTGAACTGTTTTATTGATTGAATGAATCGTTTTAAAGAAACGAATTCAAGTGTTTTACTGCATCGATTGAACAGAAAATGGTTTCATCATACCGACTATATTGATTGCATATGTTTTACATACGGTAAAGTATATTACCCAAAATGGGGAGTGATTGAAAGTGTTTTTCAAAGAAAGTGCATCGATTATGAATCATTTTCAGTATTAATGAATTGATTTATATGCAAGTGTTTTATAACTGATCATGACATATATTATAAGCATGTAGATAATATGGTTGTCTACTGCTTACATAAGTTTCTTACTGAACGCGTTAAACTCGCTCCCTACTTTCCTCCACAGAGTCCCAACAGTAACCTGGACGCTTCCGTTAGTAAGGCATGTCGCACAGATATGGTTCCGCTGAGTATCTTTCTGCGTTAAAGGTATACCCAGTTGTAAGAAATTCTTTTGTATCTAAAATTTTTATAAGTACAATAATGCATACGAGATGTGTATGGGGAATGTGAATATATTTTGTTTAAATTTGTTTTTAAGAAAAAAAATTTAATCAGACTGAACACTGTTCTGACCTAATATTGACTTATAATCCAACCAAACTGTGTGTAATTCGGGTCGTTACACTCTTTAATAAATTTTTTGTATATTTTTAATAAATGAAAATAATTAATATAATAAACTTTATTAAATTAAATCACAAGCTTTTAAGTGAAATAAATAAATAAAATAAAACTTTTGCTACTTGAAATAAAAACAAATTAAATAAATATAAAAATTGCACAAAATAAATAAATTAATGTGAAATAATATGAATACTCTTTATAATTTTATAAATTATTAAAAAGCAAAGAGAAAATATATAAAATTTCTCCAAATACATTTTATTAAAATTAGCACATTTTGAAAAAACTTTAATTCAAAATTTCGCCAAAAAGCTCAAATATGCTTTCAGCATAAGTTATAATTTTTAAAATTTTGAAAGCCAAACATTTAACTTCTGCTTCTAAAGTAAATAAGTTTTTTCATAAATTAAGTCAAACATGCAGGTCAAGATTTTTAAAAGTTTTTCTTATTTGTTTGTTACGACCAAAACCATTGACCTATATGCCTAAAATTTTCTTTCTTTCTTGCAATATTTCATGCTATTTAAGAAGAATAGAAAACTTATGTGTATCATGAAGATACATTTATTTTCTCGTTTGCTTTAGGCTCCTATAAATAGCATTTCCCAACCAGTCCACTCCAACTAAAACATGATGCTGGATCTTCTTTTTTGCTCTTCACTTTTTGTTGCACAGGTATGAGTAATGCTAAATATACCATGTTCCTGATGTGTTTGCCATGTCATTATGTCTCTTTCTTGTTCATCGCTGTCTTTTGCTTATCTAATGCCACGCTTGCATTCTCATTTCCTTCATTAAATCTTACATATTTGTTCAAAGCAAATTCTTTTTTGGCGCAATCACAGGTATTCTCATCCGTTTTACTATCTAAGACTAATCCAATTTGGGCCAATGTGGTATTTAAGTAAAATCCTCTCAACAGTAGCGATTCCAAGAATCAAACTTTGTCCAAATATCTAGGGAAGAAGTCTACTTACGCTTCTTCTAACCAACTGTTGGTTGTTTGCTTGCATTTTTTATCAAAGTCAAAAGAGAACCATTTATGAAGTAAGCTTTGTCCTCATAAATGTAGTAAATAGACTTAAAAAATTCTTTTCCCTCCTTGATGGATCAATGTAATTAAACACAATGCATAACCTTAGCTATTAGATCTCATTACTCAAAGAGAATGTGAATATTGATAAAAATAATAAAGATTTAATTTTACTAATCTTCTATCCTCTCACATAGAGCTGAAAAAAGTTGGTCCAAGTCGAGAAACCCACCCAAACCTAATCGAGACAGAACTTGAGA
This sequence comes from Firmiana major, assembly GCA_033439115.1. Classification (NCBI taxonomy): domain Eukaryota; kingdom Viridiplantae; phylum Streptophyta; class Magnoliopsida; order Malvales; family Malvaceae; genus Firmiana; species Firmiana major. Next base: position 41,608,074 of record CM065909.1, read on the forward strand.
CTAGCCCGAATAGACCAAAAAAGTAAAAGGCCCAAACCCGAAAAAAATTCGGCTCGAAAACATCCAAACTCGAAAAAGATTGAACCCGAAAGAGACCAAACTCGAAAAAACATGAACCTGATACTATCTGAACCTAACATAACCCCGAGCCTGATACGATCTGAACCCGAGATCGATCCAATCTGAAATCCGTAAAAACTCGAATTTATAACTCGAAGAAACTCGAATTACAGTTATATGATTATTTTAGTAAAAAATAAAATAAATAAATAAATAAACAATGATACACTTTTTTATTATTAAAATTTATAAAATTTTAAAAGTAATAATTATTTATTACATAATTATATAAATAATGTATTATCATTTATCAACAAAATAAGTATTTAATATTTAAATTCAATTATTAAATAAAATTATTTTAAAACGCGATATATATATATATATATATATATATATATATGAATATCAAATCATTTTCAATATCATACTTATTGTATTTATAATAATGAATAATAAATATATGATTAAATATAACATTTGATTTTATATTAAAAACAAATATTATACTATTTTATTATATTTATTTCATATTAAAATTTTAATTTTAATGCAGTAATAAATCAAATATATAAAAATTATTATATAATTGTAACATTTGTTTGAATTTAATATTTTGTGCAAAAATTAAGAACATTATTAGCAAAATTAAATTTAGATTATATTTTCTTAAAGTTTCAAATATATAAAGATATTACATTTACTTGAGAATAAAAACTTAATCTTAAAATTAAAATATATTGTTTTTAAAATTAAAAGAAAAGTTAAATATTTAAATCAAATAATACAACTACAACATCCAAAATAAATATAATAAAATAAAAATGTTCTTAAATTCATAAAATGAATAATTAATTGTAACGACCTGAATTTATGGACATTTTGGTTGGGTTACAAGTCGATATTAGGTCAAAACAATACTCAATCTGATTAATTATTCTTTCTTAGTAACAAAATTAAACAAAATATGTTCACATTCCCCATACACATCTCATATGCATTACTGTACTTATAAAAATTTTAGCGACAAAAGAATTTCTTACAACTGGGTATACCTTCAATGCAGAAAGATACTCCGTGGAACCATAGCTGTGCGACATGCCTTAATAACAGAAGCGTCCAAGTTACTGATGAGACTCTGTGGAGGAAAGTAAGGAGTGAGCTTAACGCTCTCAGTAAGAAACTTATGTAAGCAGTAGACAACCATACTATCTACATACTGATAATGTATGTCATGATCAGTTATAAAACACTGTAAAACACTTGAATATAATTCAATTCATTAATACTAAAAATGATTCACAATCGATGCAGTTTCTTTGAAAAACACTTTCAATCCCACTCTATTTTCGATAATATACTTTACCATATGTAAAACATATGCATTCAATATAGTTGGTACGATTAAACCATTTACTATTCAATCAATGCAGTAAAACACTTAAATTCGTTTCTTTAAAACGATTCATTCAATTTGTAAACAGTTCAATTCACTTTTCTTTCTATCAATAAACAATTTAGTTCGCTGAGACTAGGCTGAGATTCAATCAATAACAATACAGTTGACATATGGTTATAGTCAGTGACCACGGGCCTCACGGGCCAGGTGTGCGCGAGTGTCAAACATCTCAAAGGGGATGAGTCAGTCCAGCTCGTCGGCCAATCAATGCAATACAGTTCAGTTCAATTCAGTTCAGTAGTCTGAAGACTCAATACACGGTGCAATGTACTCCATGTGCGTCCACACGATACAGCGACTCCGTGGACCCCGATACAATACAATATGACTAAGGGTATTGAGTAGTCTTAAGGATTTACCCCCCAACATCAATATCAACCATCACCTTAGTCTTAAAATCCAATGCGAGTAGGTCAGTGCAAGATCACACAGCAATACACGACAGCTCTAGCACGATTTTTCTCATAAATTATATAAAAAACTAGTGCGAGCAATTCCGTGTGACACACAGTCTACACAAAGGCTCCAGCATTGTTTTGTATCGAAAATCGGATATGTGGTTCAATTCTTTCAAAAGTGATATAAAAATCAATGTTCAGTACAAAAACAATGCATAAACGATATGTGAGTGGAGACTTCCTGGGAGGTCACCCATTATGGAATTTCTCCCACTCGAGCACACTTAACTTCGTAAAACGTGTTCTTTTATGCAGACAGTAAAAATAATAGTCGACCTATCCATATACCATTGGAAACAGTATTCAATGATGAAAACACTGAAAAAATGCAATTTATGCATTTATGATTTTTTTTCAACACTTTTCAGTTCAATTAAGTCTGTACGTAGGGGCAGTATAGAGTTTTCTATCTCTAGGTCTTTACCTAGATTTTTCATTTTCTATATTCTCTACAGTATTTATTTAGCTATTAGGGGTCATAAAATACATACAGTTATCTCTAAAACTTCCATAAATTTCTTATCTCGGTGTTTGTTTGTAGTCCTCGATTGTCTCAACATAGCGAGTCGACGGGTCTGGTCCACTCGATTTATTTCCTCGAAATTTCGTACCAAGATTTCAAAAATTTCGAACCGATATTTCAACCGTCTTTTCCCTAGGTTTTTTTTCAAATTCTCGAAGCACTTTCTTTTCTCTTCAATATTTATTTTCTTCTCTAATATATATATATATATATATATATATATTAAAATATACCTACTTTTTTTTCAAATTATTTTTCCTTTCCCGCCCATTTCTTTCTTCCTCCTTTTTCTTTCTCGGTTTACTGTTCATCCACCTTTGTCTTCCTTTACAGCCTGAATCTCCAACTCCGTTCCTTAGCATCACCATTGCCGCCATCTCCTCCTTCATCGTCCTATCATCTCCAGTTCACCTGTTCCCATGTTCTCCCACCGTTACTGTCTCCAGCTCCTCCACATTTCACTTCGCCAACCTCCCCTGCTGCCTCTGTTTTCAGCTTTCCCTTCGGTTACTGTTTCAAGCTCACTGCCTTTTTCATTGTCCACGGTTTCGCCACCTTTATCACTTCCACGTTTCAGCCATCATTACCATCATCATCACCCCTTCATTTCCATCTCCTGCTACCACCTTCAAGCTCGTGCCCCCACTATTCACACTTCTATTTCTGCCTTTCGCGATCGCCTTTAGGTTTGAGTGCCCAGCTGCTGCTTCTGTTTCCAGGCGTCCGGCTATCACCTCCCCTTGTTCTGCCTCCACTTCAGCCAGGTTACCAATCTTCAAGAAGGTTGCGTGTAAGACCTGTAAATTTTTATGTAATGTATATGATTTCAGAATGTACAGACAAGTTGCATTACATATGAATCACGAGTAATGGGTGTTTTTTAAATCCTAAGCGTGAATGAAATGTAAAATGAGTATAGCAGCAAATGCATCAAAGTTTAACTTTGGAAATCTGGGAAAACTGCAGCTGGAATGCTGCAGAACACAGGGTAGACCGATCTCATTGAGGGGGAGATAGATCTCATTTCCTTAAAATTGCAATACCAGGACATCCTGCAAGAGGGAGATCGATCCCTCACCCAAGTAGATCAATCTCAATTTGTTCTCGGCTATGAGCAGATCGATCTCATCCCTCTAGCAGATCGATCTCCAAAAACCTCTGCCTGAACCAGATCGATCCCTTACTAAGGCTAAATCGATCTCATGCTATAGGAAGATCGATCTCCTGCCTGTCAATTGTCGAGATTTTGAGGGAGTTTAAGCAAGGGGAGATCGATCTCCACCCCTTGGAGATCGATCTCATAATGTGAATTCTATAAAAAAAAAAAAAACTCAACAATCTGTGCCTTCTTCCTCAGACATTCACCATTCCTCCATTTTACCAAAGGAAAACTACCATTTCCAAAATGATTTGAGAAAAAGTCTATTTAAGTAAAGTTGTTCATGGTGAGGAAGAGACCAACATATTTTGGAATCAACATTTAACTTAGAGGATTGAAGGAGCAAGAGGTCTTCCAGTTTCGAGTAAGAGAAAAAAATCAAGATAGGTAAGATTTCAATGCACCAACCTCTAGCATGATAATCTAAACATTTAGATATGTTGATTTGGTATATACATTGTTGGCTTGAATGTTCAAAATACATGCTTAATTAATCATGACTTAGAATGAGCTTAGTGAGAGAAAATTGAAATGGCATGAAGTTAATGATGATTTGAGTATGTAAAAATGTTGATAAGCATCTATAGATGGTTTCAAAATACCTTTGTGGAATCCAAATGTTGGATTAGATGATGATTGAAAATGGGTACAGTAAGTATTCGATAAAATGCCATAGAGAACGAAAATGGATTAAACTAAGACTAATGGATGCTTATTTGATACCGAAGGAACTCGATTTATAACCGGATAAGTGGAAATCCAAAAAAAAAAAGAGGAAGTAATCGAGTAAGCATCTGAGTGACCCCATTTTAGAGTTGAATGAGTAGAAGTATGAAGTAGTGGTATAATGAGTAATTGTTGATGTTTTGTCGTTATTTGGATAGCTCGAGAATTTGACTCATGAGTCGGAGCTAGTTCGTGAGACGGGAGTATTGCACCACCCAAGGTGCAAGAGGTAAGGGATGCAACCTTTTGTGCATGTGTATTTTCTTACTAATGAAAATGCTTTGGTAGCATAAAATGAGTTCACAAATGAGCATACTTATTGAGAAAAGTGTTTGATTTGATATTTATAACTTGAGTGCATGTTTTGCCGGTTTGAGCTCGGTTTGTGAATTGAATTGTTTATGAGCAAATATATTCTTGTATTTAAATGAGATTTACAAGTAAAACTATCATGAGCTCTACTGAAGGCGAAATCGTTTTCTGCATAATAATGGCATGTTTTAATTTGAGATTAAAGGCTTGTCATGAAATTTATACATCGGTGGATACCTCTATTTTGGTAATGTGAGATGCCTCCGTTTTGGTAACGTGAGATGCCTCCGTTTTGGTAACAAGAGATGCCTCCGTTCTGGTAATGAGAGATGCCTTCGTTTTGGTAATGAGAGATGCCTCCGTTTTGGTAACGTGAGATGCCCTTGTTGAGGATGATATGATATGATATGATGTGATGAAATGATTTCATTCATGACTTTTTATACTATGCCTAGTCTCCATAATTAATTTGAGATTTAACGTGTTTGTGAAATGAGATAAAGATGTTTGATGAACTATGATTTTAATCACGTATTTAAAATCATGTGAATTGTGTCATTATTATACTTATGCTTTAAATGATGATTTTTAAAGCTCATACGCACTCCTTATCGAGCGAAGTTGAAAGCTCACCCCCTTTTTTTCTCCCCCTACAGATTACTTACAGTGAGCGCTGGTACCTGTGGCGTACGTGACATAGGCTAATGGACGAGACTCTTCCCAGGCTATTGCTTGTACATGCGAGAGGTATAATTCAATTCATTTTGTAACCAAACAATTATGTAATACAAACACTTGTATTTGAGTAATATTAGGATGTAATCAGATTGATATTAGTAAATGAATGGAGAAGTAGACTTCTTTTGATGTCATGATATTTATTTAAATAAATATGGATGTGAGGAGATCCTTACGATATCGATTGACGAGATAGAAAAAGCTAACTGACACTGTACAAGAATGTAACCCAAGTAAGAAGTTTAATCTAAGAAAAAAATTTAAATTAGCCCTATTTTTCGCGCTTCCGGACTGTCACAGATTTGGTGGCATCAGAGCCAGGTTGCCTAGCACTGTCAGTGTCGATTTAGTGGAAATAGATTACATCTTAAGTGTCTGTAATTGTCTGGTAATGAATTGAATTAAACGATTAACATTGTAACTAATGTTTAATGTGTACGCGCAGGTACGTAAGAGATAAATTATGAGGGGGAAAAAGAGGCCGTCCTCGGAGGCAGCCACAACCACCTCCACCACCTGAACTACAATTGGAGAGTCCTAACTCTCGAATTAATTGGCTCGAGCAGAATGTACGACAGGGGTTTGAACAGATGGCGATGCTATTTGCGCAACATTTCAGAGCTAATGCCTCAGGTACCACACCTACCCCGACTCCTACACCACCACAAGATCCGCCCCCACCTCCTAAACAAACTGACCCAATGCCACCTGTCGTTCAGCCTCCAACACAAACTAGGCACGATGATGGAGGTAAGGGCCAGTTGAAGGACTTCCTTAAGATGAATCCGTCGGCATTTAAAGGGGTGAAGGGTCCAACAGAGGCGGAGGAGTGGTTGATCGAGATTATGGTCATCTTTGACTTTTTGGGTTGCACCGATGTGGAGAGGGTTAATATGAGTACCTACATGCTTAAGGAACAAGCACAGTGTTGGTGGAATACCACCCAGAGTATATTGACCGCCATCCATCCAGAGATCAGCTGGGAAACTTTTCAGTCCGGTTTTAGAACCTAGTATATCCCTCGTGCTGCCAAGAGGAAGATACAAGCAGAATTTTTGAATCTAGTGCAAGGCAGCATGACAGTCGATGAGTATGAGAACTAGTTCACTGCTTTGCTGAGATATGATCCGGAGACTGTCAAGGATGAGGAGCGTCGGACAGAGCGCTTTGTTTATAGGCTGAGACCAGCCATTCGAGATAGACTGATGGGGCTCTGCATTATGGAGTTTAATGATGCTCGGAGATGGGCGCAGGAAGTTGAGAAGGGACTAGAGTTGATACAGTCCCAGTCTAAGTCTCGAGTGATTACCAGAGATAAGGGTAAGAGACCTGCAGCTTCCTACACCAACTTCAAGAGGGGTTCTTTTAAGAGACAAATGGTCGAGAGACCTAAAAGGAGATTTGATAGACCTAGAGTTCCTCTCATTACTGTGAAAACCCCTCGAGGTGCCAGACCTGACACTAAGATCTGCAGAGACTATGGTCTGCCGCATGAGGGTACTGTTTTCGGATTCTACCGGGATGTTTCAGGTGCGGGGATATGGGTCACAGTGTGAATGATTGCTCTCATCCACAGAGGCCACATCCTCAAGAACCTCCTCGACAACAACCTCAGAGGGTGATTCCCAGAGACGGGTCACGACAGCTGATAAAGGAAAGAAGCCTGTCACTGAGGGGCGTGTGTTTGCTTTGGATAAGGAGATCGCAGACACTTCGTCCGAGGCTATACGAGGTTCACTTCTTGTCTGTAATCATAAAGCTCAGGGTCCATACATTCTTTTATTTCTGTACACTTTGCATGTAAATTAAATTTAGAGCCTGAACCCCTAGCTCATATTTTACATGTAAGTACACCTATACGTGAGTCGCAAAGAATTGATATGGTATGTAGAAAGTGTGAGATTAAGGTGAGAGATAAAGTGATGTCAGCAGATCTAACTTTACTAAATATGTGTGGTTTTGATGTGATTTTAGGAATGGATTGGTTAACGACCAATCGCGTGAGTCTAGACTGCTACACTAAAACTGTAATTTTTTCTCTACCTAAAAAATTTAGTGTACGTTTGAATGTTAAGAAATGAAAATGTGTGAAGATTATTGTAAGAAATCTTGTTGATACAATTATGATTTCCTGAAAACACTGACTAAATTAATGATGTGAAGGGTACATCGCACTCATCTCTTATATGAGTCGAGAACCTCCGAGGATAGAGGACATACCGGTAATATGCGAGTTTCCAGATGCGTTCCCAGATGAGTTACCGAGTTTACCACCGGAGAGAGAGCTGGAGTTCACTATCGATTTAGTGTTAGATACCCAGCCAATCTCTAAACCTCCCTATAGAATGGCATTGGTTGAATTGGAAGAATTAAAGAAACAGTTGCAAGAGCTGCTTGACTAGGGTTTTATTAGACCTAGTGTGTCACCATGGGGAGCTCTAGTGTTATTTGTGAGGAAGAAGGATGGTAGCCTCAGATTGTGTATAGACTACAGACTATTGAATAAGACTACAGTGAAGAACAAATATCTCTTACCAAGGATAGACGATTTGTTTGATCAGCTGAGAGGGGCTTCTGTCTTTTCCAAGATTGACTTAAGATCGGGCTATCACCAGTTAAGAATCAGGAAAGAGGATGTTCCGAAAATGGTCTTCAGAACTAGGTACGGTCACTACGAATTCTTAGTGATGCCCTTTGGTTTGACGAATGCCCCTACTGCTTTCATGAGTTTGATGAACGAGGTATTTCGAAACTATCTAGATCAGTTTGTGATAGTCTTCATTGATGATATTCTTATATATTCTCGGTCCCAAGAGGAACACACACAGCATTTGAGGATTGTGCTTCAGATACTCCGAGACAAACAGTTGTATGAAAAGCTCAGTAAAAGTGAGTTTTGGTTGGATTGGATAGCTTTCCTTGGTCACATTGTATCTAGAGACGGAGTGTCAGTTGATCCGTCCAAGGTAGAAGCTCTACTTAATTGGGAGAGGCCGAGGACAGTTAAAGAGATTCGAAGTTTTTTGGGACTTGCAGGATATTACAGATGGTTTGTTGAGGGATTCTCTAAGATCGCAGCTCCTCTGACTAAGCTTACACGCAAGGACGTTCCGTTTATATGGTCTGATCGGTGTAAGTAAAGTTTTCAAGAGCTTAAACGGTGATTGACCACAACACCCATTTTAACGATTTCGAGTGGATCTAGAGGCTTCTCAGTGTATAGTGATACTTCGCATTTAGGTTTGGGGTGCATGCTCATGCAGCATGGAAGAGTAGTCACTTATGGATCATGACAACTGAAGGACCATGAGCGAAACTACCCCATGCACGATATGGAGTTAGCTGCAGTGGTGTTTGTATTGAAAATATGACGGCATTACCTGTATGGGGAAAAGTTTCAAATTTTCACTGACCATAAGAGTCTGAAGTATATCTTCGACCAGAAGGAGCTTAATATAAGACAAAGACGATGGATAGAGCTCCTTAAGGGTTATGACTGTGAGGTTTTGTATCATTCGGGAAAGGCGAACGTAGTTACGGATGCCCTTAGCAGAAAGAGCATGGTTTTTGTTATGATGATCAGGGAATGGGATTTATTGGAACAGTTCGTCAGACTCAGGATAAGAGTTGAGGAAGCAGAGGTCGGATTTATGGCTAGCCTACAGATAGAGCCCAGTATTTTGGATCATATTACAACTAGACAGAGAAGTGATCAAAAGCTACTAGATTTGTTGGCCAAGCTGAGAAGACCCTGCAGTCAGATTTTGCGGTCAGTGATGATAAATTATTAAGGTTTAAAGGTTGTATTTGTGTCCCGAGCAATGATACCTTGAAGCAACAAATTTTGAGGGAGTCTCACTGTTCCCGTTACACCATGCACCCAAGTAGTACCAAGATGTATCAGGATCTGCGTAAGGTGTATTGGTGGAGTGGTATGAAATGGGAAGTGGTAGAATTTGTGGCTAAGTGTTTAGTGTGTCAACAGGTAAAAACTGAGCATCAAAAGCCCGGATGATTACTTAAGTCCTTGCCAGTGCCTAAGTGAAAATGGGAGCATATCACTATGGACTTTATCATGGGATTACTAAAGACCCAAAGAGGTCATGATGCGATTTAGGTGATAGTCGACAGATTGACTAAGAGTGCTCACTTCCTTGCCATCAAGAGTACGGATACATTGAGTGCTTTAGCTGAGCTATATGTTAGAGAGATAGCTAGATTGCATGAGGCCCCAGTGAGTATAACATCTGATAGAGATTCCAGGTTTATCTCCAGATTTTGGACTCATTTTCAGGAAGTCATAGGATCTCGGTTGAATTTTAGTATTGCCTATCATCCTGAGACTGATGGTCAGTCTGAGCAGACTATACAGACCTTGGAGGATATGTTGTGGGCATGTACGATGGACTTTAAGGGATCATGGGATGATCACGTGCCCTTTGTTGAGTTTGCTTACAACAATAGCTATCACGCAAGTATTGGAATGACACCTTATGAGGCTCTATATAGTAAGAGGTGTAGATCCCCCATAGCTTGGGAAGAAGTGGGTAACAGAAAGGTAAATGCTCCCAACCTCATTGAGCAGACAGTTCAAAGTGTAAAGATTATTTGTGATAGATTACGGGCTGCTCAGAGTCGATAGAAGAGTTACGCTGATGTGCGTAGACGGGCACTTGAGTTTCAAACTGGAGATTATGTGTTTCTTAAGGTGTCTCTAAGTAAAGGTATTATGCACTTCAAAAAAAAGAGGAAGTTGAGTCCTCGATTTATTAGTCCGTTTGAAGTATTAGAGAGAGTGGGAGATGTTGTCATACCCCGCTTTTGTGAACCCTTCTATCCATACATTCTCTACTACGGTTGGGCTGTGAGAAGATGCAATTACTAAAAATTCATTCATTTACAGCGGAATATTTAAAGCTTTAATTCACACTCCCAGGTGTGTGTGTAGATACACAAAATTAATTGTATAAATACCATGTGCTTACATTTCATCCCCATAATACTGTTTACAATTCCAAGATATAACTGTGCGATACAATATATTAGATACAAAATACTCGTGTATACGAATCTTATACCTTTGCGGATTGTGGGAGCTGTTTAACACAAAAGATCTAGAGACCACCGCTCTCTTACTTCTCAGTACCTGGAGGGGGAAAATAGTGGGATGAGCAAACCACAGCTCAGTAAGGAAATGTATGCTAGCAGGTAGATATCGTACTACCTACATAGCCCATGCATGCATAAACCAAAACCATATTTTTGTTATAAATGGAAATATCATACGAAAAATGCATTTAAACATATATTTCTCAATAGCATTTTCGTGTAAAATGAGTATCAAGCTTCCATTTAAAACATGCTCATAAATAGTGCCCTCACGGCACGAATGTGAAATGAGAGGTTTATCAAAAACACGAAATCTCTTTCACTTCTCAAATCATTCTTTTCGCAATTCTCTTTCTTTTCTGAGATTATCTCTGTTTCTCAAATCCCTGAGACAGGCATGGAATTTTCGACAATCAAATATCCACGACAAATGGCCATAGTCAGTGATCCCAGGCCTCACTGATCAGGTGTGCATAGGGTATCACTTCGCCTGAAGGGGGATGGGTCAGTCCTACCCTCCGGCTCATCTCAATCCACCTCATCTCCTCGTATACTCACGGTGAAGATACGTCGTGTGTCATCTACGCGATACTCGTACTCACGTGTACCCAGCACAGTACATAGTATACCAACGGGTGACTACACTATTCTACGTACGACCGTGGACCCATGTCACGCCCCGAAAATGCGGAAAATAGGGCAAATTTAAAACTTTTTACTCGTTAATTCACAATTAAAGGTGCATTCTTGTGCAGTGTCATACATCATCATGATCATTATGCCTCAGGATCTCATCACTAGAATTTATATATCATATCAAATACATTAATCCATCTCGAGTTAATTAATCCTAATACATCCCATATAATGTTATACATCAAGTGTCTGTAATTACAATAATAGTCTGGGTACATGAAAAGATAAATATACCTTAAGATACAATATATATGGCCTGGAGCTCGAATCCTCCACTAGCCACTACTCCGTACGTCGCAGGGAAGTCCTTATTCACTTGAAGAACTCTGGGGGGAAAGAAAAACAGGGTGAGCTTCTAAATCGCTCAGTAAGGGGGGTAGGGGACTCATTTCATAAACCAAAATGCACATCACAAAACATTTATTTGTATGTGAAACTCATTTGAAAACCATAGCATGAAAATACTCAAAACGACACTCTCATGTGTCAAGTCATGTGAAAACATGAAGTAAAAAGGCTCACTCTAGAGCATTAACAAAGCATGTGAAAATACGCGTTAAACGCTTTCTCAAATAACGTGGCATAGCCACTGGTTTAAAATCACACGTGGCATAGCCACAATACACACGTGGCAAAGCCACTGAATTATTTTCTCACGTGGCATAGCCACAATACACACGTGGCAAAGCCACTGAATTATTCTCACGTGGCATAGCCACAGAATAGGGTTTCTCAACGTGGCACTGCCACCAATGGGGTTTCTCAACGTGGCACAACCACCAATGGGGTATAACGTGGCACAGCCACCAATGGGGTATACGTGGCACAGCCACCGATGGGGTATAACGTGGCACAGCCACCAATGGGGTATACGTGGCACAGCCACCAATAGGGTTTTCTCAACGTGGCACAGCCACCAATGGGGTATAACGTGGCACAGCCACCAAGGGGGTATCTCAACGTGGCACAGCCACAGAATAGGTTATTCTCACGTTACCAGAACGGAGAAGAAATCGGGCTTACATGCTACCAGAGCAATGCCCGGTGTGTACTCACAACTACACACCCAAGTCTTATCACATAAGACAGGTTTGCCTTCACGTAGAACTCGTAATGGTTTTCTCTCATAAAACTTATTTGAAATCGTTTTGTACTCAACACAAAATGTAGTAAAACCGAGTTCCAACCGGCAAAGCACACGCACACATTTCTCAAATCACAATATTGCCTTAACGTAGAGCCCAGTTATAAACTCATAAAACATTGGGCTCCAACCGGCTATAAAATCGTGTGCAGTTCAAATCTCAACACAAAACTCTCAACATGCTTGTTTATAAATCATAAATCATGCTATAACAGTTTACAAATCACATACACAAATGGTTTAGATTTTCCTTACATCTTTGCACCTCGTATAGTGCAATCGTTCCCCCGTATCACGGACTAGCCTCGCATTCCACTCTGGAACTCCCGAGCTGTCCAAACGATGTTAAAAACATCAATACTCAACATCACATAAATCTCAATTCTCAAAATCGAGCATAATTGCTCATAACACCTCAAATCCCTTGCTTCTCGTAACTCAACCCTAAACTACAACCTCATTTTCAATATCTCGAAGTTCTACATCTCTAATACCAATTATCTACGCTAATTTACCACATTGTCTATATTTCCGTTTATAGCACAATCCTCAAAATTGCCACAATTTCCAAATATCAACATTAATCCAACCACATTACAATCTCATCAATCCCTAATCATTTCTCAACTATTTCAACACAATTACAACCACCAATAACATCAAAATCAGCTCAAATATCAAGATCGAGGTTTAGAAATTACCCAAAGCTTGTGAGACGCACAACTCACGCCTCGATCCGATTCGTCCTTCGATTTCCAAGTATGTTGTTCTCCCTTTGATGAGGAACAACTTTCCTTCTTACCACAATAGCTGATTCGGCCGAAAATGGGGGATTTGGAGGAGTGAGAAACTAGGTTTTCAGAAAAATGGAGGTTTTGGAAGAGAGAGAAAGTGAAATTGCAGAGAAAACACGGGTTCCTTATATAGACTGGAGGTAGGAGATCGATCTGCCTCTTGCTGAGATCGATCTGTGTTTGAAATTTGGGGACGATCTAGGAAATTTTATGCCTAGGAGATCGATCTGTCGAGGGGTGAGATCGATCTCTTTATGGCTTTATGAGATCGATCTGCTCCTAAGGAGATCGATCTTCTCCCCAAACAGAAGCATTTGGAGATCGATCTCCTCCTCATGAGATCGATCTTCTCTCAAACAGATTCATTTGGAGATCGATCTCTTCCTCATGAGATCGATCCCTTCTCAAACAGATTCATAAGGAGATCGATCTCTTCCATTAGAGATCGATCTGCTCCTCAAATTTCCCCTTCCTCGTCATTTTTAACTCACCAGATCGATCTCTCCTTCTCCCAGATCGATCTGTCCTCATGGATCATGCTTATTTTACACACTTAACACATAAATCTCCAATTATAATTCCCACAATTCACTTAGCTCAATAAATTATACTCAAATTATTATTACATCAATAAAATATGTCTGAAATTCTCAGATCTCACATCCTCCCCACCTTAAAAAGAATTTGGTCCTCCAAATTCAACTCAACTAGTCAAATAGATGGGGGTATTTCTCCTTCATGAGACTCTCTAGTTCCCACGTTGCTTCTTCCCTTGAGTGATGCTTCCACAAGACTTTCACTAATGGGATGCTCTTGGTTCTCAGTACCTTCTCTTTTCTATCGAGAATCCGGACGGGTTCCTCAATGTAGCTCATGTCCTCCTGTATGTCCATCTCATCATACTCTATGACATGAGAAGGGTCCGGGTGGTACTTCCTCAACATAGATACATGAAAAACGTTGTGTATTCCGGACATCTGTGGGGGTAATGCCAATCTGTAGGCTACCTCTCCCACTCTCTCAAGAATCTCGAATGGTCCTATGTATCGAGGACTCAATTTCCCTTTCTTCCCAAATCGCATGATACCCTTGCTCGGTGATACTCTCAGAAATACTGCATCACCAACATCAAACTCGAGTGGCCGTCTACGCACATCCGCGTAGCTTTTCTGTCTACTCTGTGCAGCCCGTAACCTCTCACATATGAGTTTCACACTCTGTACGGCTTACTCAACAAGCTCGGGAGCATTTATCTTTCTGTCACCGACTTCTTCCCAAGCTACAGGGGATCTACACCTCCTACCATATAGAGCCTCAAAAGGTGCCATTCCAATACTCGCATGATAGCTGTTATTGTATGCAAAATCTGCTAGGGGCAGGTGATCATCCCATGATCCCTTAAAATCCATCGTACACGCCCTCAACATATCCTCCAGGGTCTGAATAGTCCTCTCTGACTGACCATCTGTCTGAGGATGATAGGCGGTACTGAAACTCAATCGAGATCCCATGGACTCCTGAAACTGGGTCCAGAATCTGGAAGTAAATCGGGAATCTCTATCAGAAGTAATACTCACTGGAGCCCCATGTAATCTAGCTATCTCGCTGACATATAGCTCAGCTAAGGCATCCACAGTATCTGTGCTCTTGATGGCAAGGAAGTGTGCACTCTTGGTCAATCTATCCACAATGACCCATATTGCGTCACGACCTCTTCGGGTCCTCGGTAAACCCATAATAAAGTCCATAGTGACATGCTCCCATTTCCATGTAGGTACAGGTAAGGGCTGTAGTAGTCCTCCGGGCTTCCGATGCTCAGCTTTCACTTGCTGGCATACTAAACACCTGGCCACATACTCTGCCACGTCTCGCTTCATACCACTCCACCAATACACCTTTCTCAAGTCTCGGTACATCTTAGTACTTCCTGGGTGCATGGTGTATCGCGAGCAGTGGGATTCTCTCAGTATCTGTCTCTTCAGGGTATCATCGTCCGGTACACAAATCCGTCCTCTGAATCTCAACAATCCATCCTCACTGATGGTGAGATCCGACTGCGAACTCTGCTCAGCTTGGCTAACCATATCTATCAATCTCTGATCACTGCGCTACCCAGTTCTAATCTGATCCATGATCCTGGGCTCTATCCGCAGGCTAGCCAAAAATCCAGTCTCTACCTCTTTAACTCTGATCCGAAGTTCGGCGAACTGCTCTAACAAATCCCATTCCCTGATCATCATAGCAGATATCATACTCTTCCTGCTCAGGGCATCAACAACCACATTCGCCTTACCCGGATGATAAAGAATCTCGCAGTCATAATCCTTAAGGAGTTCCATCCATCTCCTTTGTCTCATGTTTAACTCTTTCTGATCAAAGAGGTATCTCAAACTCTTGTGATCAGTGAAGATCTGGAATCTTTCACCATATAAGTAATGTCGCCAGATCTTCAAAGCAAATACCACAGCGGCTAACTCCAAATCATGCGTGGGGTAATTTCGCTCATGGTCCTTCAGCTGTCGCGATCCATATGCGACCACCCTTCCGTGTTGCATAAGCACACACCCCAATCCTTGGTGAGATGCATCACTATACACCGAAAATCCTCCTGATCCCTCAGGGATAGTTAACACAGGTGCCACTGTCAATCTCCTTTTTAACTCTTGAAAACTGAGCTTACATTGATCAGTCCATATGAACGGAGTCTCCTTACTCGTGAGCTTAGTCAAAGGAGCGGCAATCCTCGAGAATCCTTCCACAAATCTTCTGTAATACCCTGCCAAACCAAGGAAGCTTCGTATCTCAGTCACTGTCCTCGGTCTTTCCCAATTAAGCACAGCTGCTATTTTACTCGGATCCACTGATACTCCTTCCTCTGAGACTACATGCCCAAGGAAAGCTATCCGGTTCAGCCAAAACTCACACTTACTAAGCTTTCCGTACAATTGCTTATCCCGGAGTATCTGAAGTACTAACCACAAATGCTGTGCATGCTCCTCATACGACCGAGAGTACACTAGGATATCATCGATAAAGACTATCACAAACTTATCCAGATAGTCTCTGAACACCTCGTTCATCAATCTCATAAATGCTGCAGGGGAGTTCGTCAATCCAAAGGACATCACCAGAAATTCGTAATGGCCATACCTTGTCCTGAAGGCCGTCTTTGGAATATCTTCCTCCTTGATCCTCAATTGGTGATAGCCCGATCTCAAATCAATCTTAGAAAAGACTGATGCCCCTCTTAGCTGATCAAGTAGATCGTCAATTCTGGGCAGTGGGTATTTATTCTTCACCGTGGCTTTATTCAATAGCCGGTAGTCCACACATAATCTGAGACTACCATCCTTCTTCTTAACAAACAGTACTGGCGCTCCCCACGGTGAAACACTGGATCTAATAAACCCTTGATCTAATAACTCCTGCAGTTGCTTCCTCAATTCCTCAAGTTCCACTAATGCCATCCTATAGGGAGGTTTAGAGATCGGTTGAGTATCTGGTACCAAATCAATGGTAAACTCCAGCTCTCTCTCTGGTGGTAAACCTGGCAATTCATCTGGGAAAACATCCAGAAATTCGCAAACCACAGGTATATCCTCAATCCTCGGATGTTCCCGCTCATCGTCTGAGATGAGTGTCTCATAACCTTCACATGAATAATCACATTTAATATTCTCCAAAATAATGTTAAGATTCTCAAATTACTCACTAGAAATCCACATAATCATTTCCTCAATATCTCAATTGTACACTGTAAGGTTCAGGTAGGGAGAAAGTTACAATCTTAGTGTAGCAGTCTAAACTCACTCGATTGGTCGCCAACCAATCCATCCCCAGAATTACATCAAACCCATGTACATTCAACATGATTAGATCTGCTAACATCACTCTATCTCCCACCTTTATTTCACATCCTCTACAGATTAACTCAGTTCTCTGGGATTCACGCATAGGGGTATTTACATGTAGTATATACTCTAGAGGTTCAAACTTCAAGTTTAATCTACATGCAAAATGCTCAGAAATAAACGAATGCGTGGATCCTGAATCAATCAACACATGAGCCTCATAATTACAGACAGAGAGTGTACCTCTTATAGTTTCCGCTGATGCGTCTGCGGTCTCTTTATCCAGGGCAAACACACGTCCCTGTGCCACAGGTTTCTTCCCTTTCTCTGCCGCAGTGGCCCGTCTCCGGGGATCCACTCTCTGAGGCTGTTGTCTAGTGGGCTCCGGAGCATGTGGTATCTGAGGTTGGGGACAGTCTTTCACTCTGTGACCCATGTCACCACATCTGAAACATCCATGGATCGACCCAGTACAACTTCCCTCATGCGATCGGCCACAATCTCTACAAATCCTCATCTCCGGCCTGACATATCGAGGGGCCTCCTTGATAATAGGATAGGCTTTGGGTCTCTCCAATCTGTCCTTCTGCACCTCAATCCTTCCTCTTCTGAAGGAACCTCTCCGAGCCTCTGACTGGAAAAGTGCTGGCCTCTTGCCCTTATCTCTATTCACCGCTCTGAGCTCATTCTGGGATTGTACCATTTCAATCCCTCTTTCAACCTCTTGTGCTCGTCTCAGAGCATCTCCAAACTCGGTAATACATAGCCCCATCAGTCTATCTCTAATAACGGGCTTCAACCCATACACAAACTTCTCTGTGCGGAGCTCTTCACTCTTGAAGGTCTCTGGGTCATATCTCAATAGTGCGGTGAACTGGCTCTCATAGTCATCCACCGACATGTCACCCTGTACCAAACTCAAAAACTCGGCCTGTTTCCTTCTCTGGGCGGCTCGTGGTACATATTGGGTTCTAAAAGCTGTCTGGAACTCTTCCCAACCAATCACATCCTGGTGGGACATCAAGATACCCTGGGTAGTACCCCACCAATCTCAAGCTCTCCCCTTCAGCATATAGGCACTCATACTGACTCTCTCAGCATCGGTGCACCCCAGTAAATCAAATATAACTCTCAACTCCGTCAACCACTCCTCAGCCTCTATAGGATCCTTCTTTCCCTTAAATGCGGGTGGATTCATCTTCAGAAATTCCTTTAGTCGGACCTTACTTCTGTCCTCAGGCTGAGTGACGGGAGGCACTGGGGGTATGGGAGGTCCTGGTGGTGGTGTAGGGGTAGTATCCGAGGCATTAACTCCAAAGTGTTGCGCGAATAGCGCCGCCATCTGCTCAAAACCTTGCCTCACATCGGTCTCAATCCGATTAAATCGAGAGTTAGGACTCTCTGGTTGTGGGACAGGTGGTGGAGGGGACTCTGCCTGCCTCCTCGAACGACCTCGTCGTTTACTCATTCTCAATCTCAACTCGTCTCCTGCGCGTACATATCACAATCGATTGAAATCTCAGTCCTCAATTTCAGTTCATGACCAGACTATTACAGACACTTGGGATGTATTCTATTTCACTTAACCGACACTGACAGTACTAGACACCCTAAGCTCTGATACCAAGAAAACTCTGTCACGCCCCGAAAATGCGAAAAATAGGGCAAATTTAAAACTTTTTACTCGTTAATTCACAATTAAAGGTGCATTCCTGTGCAGTGTCATACATCATCATGATCATTATGCCTCAGGATCTCATCACTAGAATTTATATATCATATCAAATACATTAATCCATCTCGAGTTAATTAATCCTAATACATCCCATATAATGTTATACATCAAGTGTCTGTAATTACAATAATAGTCTGGGTACATGAAAAGATAAATATACCTTAAGATACAATATATATGGCCTGGAGCTCGAATCCTCCACTAGCCACTACTCCGTACGTCGCAGGGAAGTCCTTATTCACTTGAAGAACTCTGGGGGGAAAGAAAAACAGGGTGAGCTTCTAAATCGCTCAGTAAGGGGGGTAGGGGACTCATTTCATAAACCAAAATGCACATCACAAAACATTTATTTGTATGTGAAACTCATTTGAAAACCGTAGCATGAAAATACTCAAAATGACACTCTCATGTGTCAAGTCATGTGAAAACATGAAGTAAAAAGGCTCACTCTAGAGCATTAACAAAGCATGTGAAAATACGCGTTAAACGCTTTCTCAAATAACGTGGCATAGCCACTGGTTTAAAATCACACGTGGCATAGCCACAATACACACGTGGCAAAGCCACTGAATTATTTTCTCACGTGGCATAGCCACAATACACACGTGGCAAAGCCACTGAATTATTCTCACGTGGCATAGCCACAGAATAGGGTTTCTCAACGTGGCACTGCCACCAATGGGGTTTCTCAACGTGGCACAGCCACCAATGGGGTATAACGTGGCACAGCCACCAATGGGGTATACGTGGCACAGCCACCGATGGGGTATAACGTGGCACAGCCACCAATGGGGTATACGTGGCACAGCCACCAATAGGGTTTTCTCAACGTGGCACAGCCACCAATGGGGTATAACGTGGCACAGCCACCAAGGGGGTATCTCAACGTGGCACAGCCACAGAATAGGTTATTCTCACGTTACCAGAACGGAGAAGAAATCGGGCTTACATGCTACCAGAGCAATGCCCGGTGTGTACTCACAACTACACACCCAAGTCTTATCACATAAGACAGGTTTGCCTTCACGTAGAACTCGTAATGGTTTTCTCTCATAAAACTTATTTGAAATCGTTTTGTACTCAACACAAAACGTAGTAAAACCGAGTTCCAACCGGCAAAGCACACGCACACATTTCTCAAATCACAATATTGCCTTAACGTAGAGCCCAGTTATAAACTCATAAAACATTGGGCTCCAACCGGCTATAAAATCGTGTGCAGTTCAAATCTCAACACAAAACTCTCAACATGCTTGTTTATAAATCATAAATCATGCTATAACAGTTTACAAATCACATACACAAATGGTTTAGATTTCCCTTACATCTTTGCACCTCGTATAGTGCAATCGTTCCCCCGTATCACGAACTAGCCTCGCATTCCACTCTGGAACTCCCGAGCTGTCCAAACGATGTTAAAAACATCAATACTCAACATCACATAAATCTCAATTCTCAAAATCGAGCATAATTGCTCATAACACCTCAAATCCCTTGCTTCTCGTAACTCAACCCTAAACTACAACCTCATTTTCAATATCTCGAAGTTCTACATCTCTAATACCAATTATCTACGCTAATTTACCACATTGTCTATATTTCCGTTTATAGCACAATCCTCAAAATTGCCACAATTTCCAAATATCAACATTAATCCAACCACATTACAATCTCATCAATCCCTAATCATTTCTCAACTATTTCAACACAATTACAACCACCAATAACATCAAAATCAGCTCAAATATCAAGATCGAGGTTTAGAAATTACCCAAAGCTTGTGAGACGCACAACTCACGCCTCGATCCGATTCGTCCTTCGATTTCCAAGTATGTTGTTCTCCCTTTGATGAGGAACAACTTTCCTTCTTACCACAATAGCTGATTCGGCCGGAAATGGGGGATTTGGAGGAGTGAGAAACTAGGTTTTCGGAAAAATGGAGGTTTTAGAAGAGAGAGAAAGTGAAATTGCAGAGAAAACACGGGTTCCTTATATAGACTGGAGGTAGGAGATCGAT
This sequence comes from Firmiana major, assembly GCA_033439115.1. Lineage (NCBI taxonomy): Eukaryota > Viridiplantae > Streptophyta > Magnoliopsida > Malvales > Malvaceae > Firmiana > Firmiana major. Next base: position 41,628,855 of record CM065909.1, read on the forward strand.
CTGCCTCTTGCTGAGATCGATCTGTGTTTGAAATTTGGGGACGATCTAGGAAATTTTATGCCTAGGAGATCGATCTGTCGAGGGGTGAGATCGATCTCTTTATGGCTTTATGAGATCGATCTGCTCCTAAGGAGATCGATCTTCTCCCCAAACAGAAGCATTTGGAGATCGATCTCCTCCTCATGAGATCGATCTTCTCTCAAACAGATTCATTTGGAGATCGATCTCTTCCTCATGAGATCGATCCCTTCTCAAACAGATTCATAAGGAGATCGATCTCTTCCATTGGAGATCGATCTGCTCCTCAAATTTCCCCTTCCTCGTCATTTTTAACTCACCAGATCGATCTCTCCTTCTCCCAGATCGATCTGTCCTCATGGATCATGCTTATTTTACACACTTAACACATAAATCTCCAATTATAATTCCCACAATTCACTTAGCTCAATAAATTATACTCAAATTATTATTACATCAATAAAATATGTCTGAAATTCTCAGATCTCACAACCCAAGTCCATACTTCAACTCCGATGGACTTTTTATCCTAAACCATGTCTCATATACCAGGCGAGCAAGCAGCGTGACACACAGTCAACGCAAAGCTCCAGCGCGGTACGATCTATCGTTAAGGCCCAGCCCGTTCAAATGGCCGTCGGCTGGTATCCCCTTGGGTCCCAGACCCCCAGGTTTACCTCAACTCAACAAAACAGATGCGAGCAAAGTTCTCGCACTTTCTCAAAACCATCGTGCGATTTAAACTCCAACACGGTACATCAAGGCATTAAAAACAGGTGTGAGCTAGCGCTTCAACACCAAATCTCATCTCAAAGCTGATAGATGGCTATTTTCTCTTTTAAAACTCAAAACACATTTATTCGTACAGCATGTCTCTTCATGCTAAAACATGTAAAATTAGCCAACCTATCATCAACATTTCTCAATCATCAATAACAATATAAAATTGAGAATATCATTGAAAACATGCATATCATGCTATTTCCTTACCTATCCCATTTCTCAATACATATATACATCATAGTACTTTTCATACTTCCATATCATTTCATAGAATTATAATATCGTACTAGTTCTAGCAGTATATCTACGAAATTGCTGTAAAATACGTATGAACATCTCTATAGCTAACACACAGTCCCTTACCTCGTTTTACTTGTGTGCAACTATCCGCCTTTATGCTTCTTGCGTTCTCATCTCGACTTGCTCCGGCGTATCATCCGAAACTGAAATTCATCCATCAAATACTCGAGTTAACGTTTCTAACTCTTACCCAACTAATCATTTATCCAATGCCTTAAATACATATTTTACCCTTTGTGGTAAATCTCACAATTTTATCCCAATATCAACATGTCCAAACCATTTCCACAACATAATCATCCACTCAAGATATCTCATTTATCGTTAACACCTCTACATTCCACTTTCTCACACTTGACTATTTCTAAGTTATATTCATTTCATACCATTCTAGGTAGTTCTATCCACAATATGCACACCCAAATATCTTTATAATCATAAACTAAACCAATGTACTTGGATTTGTGCATTAGAACTTACCTCATTGGATTTCCTCTTGCTCCAATTAGGAATGCCCTTTATTTCTTCAATCCATCAAATGGGGAAACGCCTCTAGACTATGTTGTTCTTCTCTTTGTCGTGATCAACTTTGTCTCTAATAGACTTTTCTTAAATCTCACTGAAAATGGCTGGATTTAGGAGTGAGAAAGCTAGTTTTCTTTGAGTTGAAGTGAGAGGAAATGGTTTATCCCGAAATTCTGCAGATCCAACTGCTCCTATTTATAGTTTTGACTTGATGAGATCGATCTCCCTTGGGTGGAGATCGATCTGGTCCCCTAAAATCCCTCTTTTCTAAGACATTTTAAAGGCAGGAGATCGATCTGTCGAGACTGGAGATCGATCTGCTGTCGAACAGAAGCTTAAGGAGATCGATCTGGTCTTAGGGGAGATCGATCTGCTTCCAACCCGAGAGCTAAAGAGATCGATCTGCTTCCTTTGGAGATCGATCTGTTCCCTTCCATTACTCACATAAGAGCATTCTGGCTCTCCCAGATCGATCTCTCATCCTATGAGATCGATCTGGCCTTCACAAATTCCAGATTTCCTGCAGTTTTTCTGCAACAACTCCCTTCAAGACTTCCTCAATTTACCCTCATAGTCCTTTCCTCATTCATTGCTCCTTGAGACTTAAAAATGTCATCCCATCCCACTTAATGTATTTTCAAACTTGTGAAAAATCTTTGTATAACCAAATATACACGATATTACTCGAATGGAAATATACACTTATGTAAATCTTTCCTTCCATTTTACTATACTACTCATATTCCATCTCGATCACATTCTTCTCGTGTTCAAGTTTATTTCCTCCTACTCATGCGTAATGCAACTTGTACGTATAATCACAATTCTTATTACAAGTGCGTACATAATCTTATGAACTTACATTGCATATACTTCACATTACAATGTATCATCATACTTATGATTTTATTTACATTCCCATGTTCCTATATACCTAGCTATACATATACGGGGTCTCACATTCTCCCCCACTTAGAGAATTTGGTCCTCCAAATTAGAACCAATTTAATCCTTGAATAACTCGGGATACTTTTTCCGCATCAAACTTTACAGTTCCCATGTGGCCTCTTCCTCAGTGTGATGTTGCCACAAAACCTTAACCAATGAAATCGTCTTGTTCCGCAACACCTTCTCTTTCCTGTCCAACACCCTGATCGGTCTCTCGACATACGACATATCTTTCTTGAGCTCCAACGGCTCATAACTAATTACATGTGTCGGATCCGGGTAGTACTTTCGAAGCATAGAAACGTGGAAGACATTGTGGACTTCTGCTAGCTCAGGTGGTAAGGTTAGCCTATATGCTCCTTCTCCCACTCTATCCAAAATCTCAAAGGGACCAATGTAACGAGGACTTAATTTTCCTTTCTTCCCAAACCTCATTATTCCCTTAGAAGGAGATACTTTCAAAAATACAGACTCGCCAACATCAAACTCAAGTGGTCTCCGTCTCCTGTCAGCGTAGCTCTTTTGTCGACTTTGAGCTGTTCGCAGCCTCTCGCATATTATCTGAACATCCTCGGAGGCTTGCTTAACCAAATCGGGAGCGAGCAATTGTCTGTCACCAACTTCTTCCCAACCAATGGGCGATCGGCATCTACGACCGTATAGTGCCTCATAAGGGGCCATACCAATACTTGAGTGATGACTGTTATTGTAGGCGAACTCAATCAATGGCAAGTGATCGTCCCATGAGCCTCTAAAATCCAGCACACACGCTCTCAACATATCCTCCAGGGTTTGTATAGTCCTCTCTGACTGACCATCTGTCTGAGGATGAAAAGCGGTGCTAAAACTCAATTGGGTCCCCATCGCTTCCTGGAAATGTCCCCAAAAGTGGGAAGTGAAGCGGGCATCCCGATCAGAAACAACACTCACTGGGACTCCATGCAATCTCACTATTTCTCGCACATACAGGTTCGCCAGTGCACTCAATGTATCTGTAGATCTCATGGCTAAGAAATGTGCCGATTTCATTAACCGATCTACTATCACCCATATCGCATCATGGTTCTTACGGGTTCTCGGTAACCCCATCACAAAATCTATGGTGACATGCTCCCACTTCCATGTTGGTATCAATAGAGGTTGTAATAATCCTCCTGGTTTCTGATGTTCGACTTTTACTTGCTGACAAATGAGACATCTAGCGACATACTCAGCTATGTCTCTCTTCATTCCAGACCACCAATATGCTTTTCGAAGATTTTGATACATCTTACTACTCCCCGGGTGTATCGTGTATCTCGACGAGTGTGCCTCTGATAAGATCAGCTTTCTCAGCTCTAAATCCTTAGGAACACATATTCTATCTCTAAACCTTAGTATTCCATCTGGACTCAATATAAAATCGGCACCCTTCCCTTTCCGGATTTGGCTAATCATGACAATACACCATTGATCAATTTGCTGAGCTTGTCGGATTCTCTCAATCAACTCCGGTTCTAATCTCAAGCTAGCAATAATCCCATAGCTGCCAATCTCAGGTAGGGTCATATCCAGACTAAGGTTCGTGAATTGTTCCAACAACTCGTGCTCTCTAACCATCATATGAGATACCAACCCGAGACTCTTTCGACTTAATGCATCGGCAACCACATTTGCCTTCCCCGGGTGGTATAAGATCTCACAATCATAGTCCTTGAGGAGTTCCAACCACCTCCTCTGTCTCATGTTTAACTCCTTTTGTGAGAATAGATATTTCAGACTCTTATGATCCGTAAAGATCTGAAATCTCTCACCATATAAGTAGTGGCGCCATATCTTCAACGCAAACACTACGGTCGCTAACTCCAAATCGTGAGTGGGGTAGTTCTTCTCATGATCTTTCAGCTGTCTAGATCCATAAGCTACTACCCTCCCATCTTGCATCAAAACACAGCCTAGTCCTTGATGCGAAGCATCTGTATACACCGAGTAATTCCCTGAACTGTTAGGGATGACAAGAACTGGCGCGGTAGTTAATCTACGCTTAAGTTCCTGAAAACTCCTCTCACAAGCTTCATCCCATGAAAACTCCACACTCTTTCTCGTAAGACGTGTCAATGGAGCAGCTAATCTAGAGAAACCTTCTACAAATCTCCTGTAGTAACCAGCCAAACCCAGAAAACTTCTGATCTCTGTGACTGTCCTAGGTTGTTCCCACTGAACAACTGCCTCAATCTTGGATGGATCTACTGACACCCCATCCTTCGATATCACATGGCCTAGAAAAGAAACCTGTTCTAGCCAAAAGTCACATTTGTTAAGCTTGGCATATAACCTTTTCTCTCGGAGGGTCTGCAAAATAATCCTTAGGTGCTGCTCATGCTCTTCTCTGGACCTTGAATACACCAATATATCATCAATGAAAATAATTACGAATTGGTCCAGGTATGGCTTGAATACTTCGTTCATTAGAGCCATAAAAGCTGCCGGCGCATTGGTCAACCCAAAAGGCATCACTAAGAATTCGTAATGGCCATAGCGGGTACGAAATGCTGTCTTGGGCACATCCTCCTTCCGAATCTTCAATTGATGATACCCAGACCTCAGATCTATCTTGGAGAAGATCTGTGCTCCCCGAAGCTGATCCAATAAATCGTCAATGCGTGGCAAGGGGTACTTATTCTTGATGGTAGCCTTGTTTAACATCCGATAGTCAATGCACAACCTGAGGCTTCCATCTCTCTTCTTCACAAACAATACCGGGGCTCCCCATGGTGAGACGCTCGGTCTTATGAACCCCTTCTCTAACAACTCTTGTAGCTGTTTTCTTAATTCCTCTAACTCAACTGGAGCCATCCTATATGGTGACTTCGATATTGGTTCGGTTCCAGGCGTCAAGTCTATACCGAATTCCGTTTCTCTATCAGGTGGCAATCCTGGTAGATCGTCTGGAAAGACATCAGGGAATTCTCTGACCACTGAGATGTCCTCCATATCCGGATGTACTTTGTTCAAATCCACCACATAAGCAACAAAACCTTCAAAACAACACTCAAGTCATTTATACCAAAGTACTTTACTTAACACAAAATTTAAGATTTCATTTCTTCTCTTAAAATCTTACAACACATTCTTCAGGTAGAGAAAACTTAATGGTCTTAGAACGACAGTCTATGACAGCATGATTGGCGGCTAACCAATCCATTCCCAAAATTACATCAATGTCATACATATTCAACAAAATCAAGTTGGTTGTCATGCACTTATCTCCCACCCTCACTTTACAATCTTTATACACTTGCTCAACTAATTGACTCACTCTCATGGGAGTACTTATTAGTAAAGTCCTACTCAAGTATGTGGGCTCTACAAAACCTTTTAACTTAGATGCACATGCAGGTGATATGAAAGAATGCGTAGCACCAGAATCAAACAAAGCTATAACCTCCAGATTGAAAATCAAGATTGTACCTTTTATCACTTCAGAAGAGGTATCAGCCGATGCCTGGTCTATCGCATACACCCTGCCTTGACCCACAACTTGTTTTCCTTTTTCTTCAGCCGAGGCTTTCTTTCTTGCAGGAGGTGCAACTGTAGGAACCCTCTCTGGCTCTTTACCCCTCTGTGGAATTGCCTCAACTATCTCGGGCACTCTCTGGCATAATGTCCAAATTTACCACATCTGAAGCATCGGGTACCCTGAAGATGACATGGCCTACCACCATGGTATCGACCGCATAACCTACACTGATCTGTAGTCGGTCGGGGTCCACCAATCACTATACCCCTGGCTGGTGTCTGAGTCGGAGGCATAAAATGTCTAACAACCTTTTTCTGGAACTCATCTACCTCTCTCCGACGTTTATTCATGAATTTTCGACCAAATTTGGCACTCTTGCCATCTCCCAGCTTCCTCGGTCCCTTGTCCTTACCCCAACTAAACTCAGAAATCTGCAAGTCATAATCTTGCTCACATAACTGGGCCCGTCGCACAGCCTCTCTATATGTAGCGACATCAAATGGGGCCAACTTCGCTCGGATCGGAGGCCTCAGTCCATCTACAAATCTACGGACTCTAATAGCCTCGCTCTTGATCGAGTCCGGATCGTATCTACCCAGTGAAGTGAATCGTGACTCGTACTCATCAACTGTTCGATTCCCTTGAGTCAGATTCAGAAATTCCATCTGTAGTCTCCGTCGAGCAGTATCTGGGATGTATTGCTCTCTGAAAACGTCCAAGAACATATCCCAAGTGATAACCATTCCTTGAGCTCTTAACATTGGCCTAGTGGACTTCCACCAGTGCTCTGCTTCGCCTCTCAATACAAAGGCCGCAAGCGCTACTCTCTCCGTAGCTGAACATTTACAGAAGTCGAATAACTTCTCCATTTGACTAATCCAGTCCTCAGCCACTGTCGGATCCTTTACCCCGCTAAACGAAGGAGGCTTAAAGTCCATAAAATGCCTCAATCTTTCCATATCACAATCATATCCATACCCCAAATCATCATCATGCTGATGTGGGGCTACCGGAGGAGGTACCGGTCGAATATGAGGTTCCCGTGGCCTAGCCGGTTCAGCTTGCGCAGGTGCAACATTCTCAGGTTCAGGTGCAGCTGCTGGGGGATTCGGTGCAGCCTGTCCCGCTGTACCAGGTGTACCCTCAAACCTAGCCATGATCTGACCCATCATGGTCATCATCGTGCGCATGTCTTCCTCCAATCGAGTTATTCGAGGATCAGAAGCCTCTATCTGCTCCTGGGACTCATGACTAGAGGATGATCTACTGTGCCTCTCAGTCCTGTCATTTTGCCCTCGAGCTCTCGAGCTCTCTCCCCTCTTGCGGTGTCTCTCAGGCATAACTCACTAGCCTGATAACTTTCCTGCGTTATAACAAACATTTAACTTACTACCAGCTCCGTACACACATTCGTATCTAAATATCGCACAGTAACTTGGGGATGTATGTTTTCTTAGTCCTAAGCATCAACTCACATCAGACCAACCAAGCTCTGATACCAAACCTGTCATACCCCGCTTTTGTGAACCCTTCTATCCATACATTCTCTACTACGGTTGGGCTGTGAGAAGATGCAATTACTAAAAATTCATTCATTTACAGCGGAATATTTAAAGCTTTAATTCACACTCCCAGGTGTGTGTGTAGATACACAAAATTAATTGTATAAATACCATGTGCTTACATTTCATCCCCATAATACTGTTTACAATTCCAAGATATAACTGTGCGATACAATATATTAGATACAAAATACTCGTGTATACGAATCTTATACCTTTGCGGATTGTGGGAGCTGTTTAACACAAAAGATCTAGAGACCACCGCTCTATTACTTCTCAGTACCTGGAGGGGGAAAATAGTGGGATGAGCAAACCACAGCTCAGTAAGGAAATGTATGCTAGCAGGTAGATATCGTACTACCTACATAGCCCATGCATGCATAAACCAAAACCATATTTTTGTTATAAATGGAAATATCATACGAAAAATGCATTTAAACATATATTTCTCAATAGCATTTTCGTGTAAAATGAGTATCAAGCTTCCATTTAAAACATGCTCATAAATAGTGCCCTCACGGCACGAATGTGAAATGAGAGGTTTATCAAAAACACGAAATCTCTTTCACTTCTCAAATCATTCTTTTCGCAATTCTCTTTCTTTTCTGAGATTATCTCTGTTTCTCAAATCCCTGAGACAGGCATGGAATTTTCGGCAATCAAATATCCACGACATATGGTCATAGTCAGTGATCCCAGGCCTCACTGATCAGGTGTGCATAGGGTATCACTTCGCCTGAAGGGGGATGGGTCAGTCCTACCCTCCGGCTCATCTCAATCCACCTCATCTCCTCGTATACTCACGGTGAAGATACGTCGTGTGTCATCTACGCGATACTCGTACTCACGTGCACCCACCACGGTACATAGTATACCAACGGGTGACTACACTATTCTACGTACGACCGTGGACCCAAGTCCATACTCCAACTCCGATGGACTTTTTATCCTAAACCATGTCTCATATACCAGGCGAGCAAGCAACGTGACACACAGTCAACGCAAAGCTCCAGCGCGGTACGATCTATCGTTAAGGTCCAGCCCGTTCAAATGGCCGTTGGCTGGTATCCCCTTGGGTCCCAGACCCCCAGGTTTACCTCAACTCAACAAAACAGGTGCGAACAAAGTTCTCGCACTTTCTCAAAACCATCGTGCGAGTTAAACTCCAACACGGTACATCAAGGCATTAAAAACAGGTGTGAGCTAGCGCTTCAACACCAAATCTTATCTCAAAGCTGATAGATGGCTATTTTCTCTTTTAAAACTCAAAACACGTTTATTCGTACAGCATGTCTCTTCATGCTAAAACATGTAAAATTAGCCAACCTATCATCAACATTTCTCAATCATCAATAACAATATAAAATTGAGAATATCATTGAAAACATGCATATTATGCTATTTCCTTACCCTATCCCATTTCTCAATACATATATACATCATAGTACTTTTCATACTTCCATATCATTTCATAGAATTATAATATCGTACTAGTTCTAGCAGTATATCTACGAAATTGCTGTAAAATACGTACGAACATCTCTATAGCTAACACAGTCCCTTACCTCGTTTTACTTGTGTGCAACTATCCGCCTTTATGCTTCTTGCGTTCTCATCTCGACTTGCTCCGGCGTATCATCCGAAACTGAAATTCATCCATCAAATACTCGAGTTAACGTTTCTAACTCTTACCCAACTAATCATTTATCCAATGCCTTAAATACATATTTTACCCTTTGTGGTAAATCTCACAATTTTATCCCAATATCAACATGTCCAAACCATTCCCACAACATAATCATCCACTCAAGATATCTCATTTATCGTTAACACCTCTACATTCCACTTTCTCACACTTGACTATTTCTAAGTTATATTCATTTCATACCATTCTAGGTAGTTCTATCCACAATATGCATACCCAAATATCTTTATAATCATAAACTAAACCAATGTACTTGGATTTGTGCATTAGAACTTACCTCATTGGATTTCCTCTTACTCCAATTAGGAATGCCCTTTATTTCTTCAATCCATCAAATGGGGAAACGCCTCTAGACTATGTTGTTCTTCTCTTTGTCGTGATCAACTTTGTCTCTAATAGACTTTTCTTAAATCTCACTGAAAATGGCTGGATTTAGGAGTGAGAAAGCTAGTTTTCTTTGAGTTGAAGTGAGAGGAAATGGTTTATCCCGAAATTCTGCAGATCCAACTGCTCCTATTTATAGTTTTGACTTGATGAGATCGATCTCCCTTGGGTGGAGATCGATCTGGTCCCCTAAAATCTCTCTTTTCTAAGATATTTTAAAGGCAGGAGATCGATCTGTCGAGACTGGAGATCGATCTGCTGTCGAACAGAAGCTTAAGGAGATCGATCTGGTCTTAGGGGAGATCGATCTGCTTCCAACCCGAGAGCTAAAGAGATCGATCTGCTTCCTTTGGAGATCGATCTGGCCTTCACAAATTCCAGATTTCCTGCAGTTTTTTTGCAACAACTCCCTTCAAGACTTCCTCAATTTACCCTCATAGTCCTTTCCTCATTCATTGCTCCTTGAGACTTAAAAATGTCATCCCATCCCACTTAATGTATTTTCAAACTTGTGGAAAATCTTTGTATAACCAAATATACACGATATTACTCGAATGGAAATATACACTTATGTAAATCTTTCCTTCCATTTTACTATACTACTCATATTCCATCTCGATCACATTCTTCTCGTGTTCAAGTTTATTTCCTCCTACTCATGCGTAATGCAACTTGTACGTATAATCACAATTCTTATTACAAGTGCGTACATAATCTTATGAACTTACATTGCATATACTTCACATTACAATGTATCATCATACTTATGATTTTATTTACATTCCCATGTTCCTATATACCTAGCTATACATATACGGGGTCTCACAGATGTGGCCTACCAGTTAGCTTTACCCCCACAGCTTTTCGCGATTCATAATGTCTTCCACGTCTCGATGTTGAGGAAGTATAATCCAGATCCCTCCCATGTCATCGAGTATGAAGTATTAGACATCCAGGGAGACATGAGCTATGTAGAAGAACCTGTCCGGATCCTCAACAAGAGAGAAAAGATACTTCGAACAAAGAGATTTTCATTGGTAAAGGTTCTCTGGAAACATCACTCAGCAGAAGAGGCAACTTGGGAACTCGAGAGCTTAATGAAAGAGAAGTACCTCTGACTTTTTGAAGAATGACTTGGTTCAAATTTGAAGGACCAAATTTCTTTAAGGATGGGAGGAATGTAAGACCTATAAATTTCTATGTAATGTATATGATTTCGAAATGTACAGACAAGTTGCATTACATATGAATCACGAGTAATTAATGTTTTTTAAGCCCTAAGCGTAAATGAAATGTAAAATGAGTATAGCAGCAAATGCATAGGAGTTTAACTTTGAAAATCTGGGAAAACTGCAGCTGGAATGCTGCAGAACACAGGGGAGATCGATCTCATTGCAAGGGGAGATCGATCTCATTTCCTTGAAATTGCAATACCAGGACATCCTGCAAAAGGGAGATCAATCCCTCACCCAAGCAGATAGATCTTAATTTGTCTCGGCCAGGAGCAGATCGATCTCATCCCTCTGGCAGATCGATCTCCATAAACCTCTGCCTGAACCAGATCGATCCCTTACTAAGGCCAGATTAATCTCATGCTATAGGAAGATCGATCTCCTACCTGTAAATTGTCAAGATTTTAAGGGGGTTTAAGCAAGGAGAGATCGATCTCCACCCCTTGGAGATCGATCTCATAATGTGAATTCTATAAAAAGCTCGACAATCCATGCATTCTTCCTCAGACATTCACCATTCCTCCATTTTACCAAAGGAAAACCTAGTTTCTCACTCTAGAATACTACCATTTCCAAAAGGATTTGAGAAAAAGGCTATTTGAGTAAAGTTGTTCATGGTGAGGAGGAGAACATATCTTGGAATCAACATTTAACTTGAAGGATTGAAGGAGCAAAAGGTCTTCCAATTTCGGGCAAGAGAAAAAAATCAAGATAGGTAAGATTTCAATGCGCCAACTTCTAGCATGATAATCTAAACATTTAGATGAGTTGATTTGGTATACACATTGTTGGCTTGAATGTTCAAAATACATGTTTAAGTAATCATGACCTAGAATGAGCTTAGTAAGAGAAAATTGAAATGACATGAAGTTAATGATGATTTGAGTATGTAAAGATGTTGATAAGCATGTATAGATGATTTCAAAATACCTTTGGGGAATCCAAATGTTGGATTAGATGATGATTGAAAAAAGGTATAGGAAGTGTTCGATAAAATGTCATAGAGAACGAAAATGGATTAAACTAAGATTACTAGATGCTTATTTGATACCTAAGGAACTCGATTTATAACCGGATAAGTGGAAATCCAAAAAAAAAAAGAGGAAGTAATCGAGTAAGGGTCCGAGTGACCCAATTTTAGAGTTGAATAAGTAGAAGTATGAAGTAGTGGTATAATGAATAATCATTGATGTTTTGTCGTTATTTGGACAGCTCGGGAATTTGACTCGTGAGTCGGAGCTAGTCCGTGAGACGGGGGTATTGCACCACCCAAGGTGCAAGAGGTAAGGGATGCAACCTTTTGTGCATGTGTATTTTCTTACTAATGAAAATGCTTTGGTAGCATAAAATGAGTTCACAAATGAGCATACTTATTGAGAAAACTGTTTGATTTGAGATTTATAACTTGAGTGCATGTTTTGCCGGTTTGAGCTCGGTTTTGTGAATTAAGTTGTTTATGAGCAAATATATTCTTGTATGTAAATGAGATTTACAAGCAAAACTATCATGAGCTCTACGTGAAGGCGAAACTGTTTTCTGCATAATAATGGCATGTTTTTAATTTGAGACTAAAGACTTGTCATGAAATTTACACATCGGTGGATACCTCAGTTTTGGTAACGAGAGATGCTTCTGTTCTGATAGCGAGAGATGTCTCCGTTCTAGTAACGTGAGATGCCCTCGTTGAGGATGATATGATATGATATGATGTGATGTAATGATTTCATTCATTACTTTTTATACTAAGCCTAGTCTCCATAATTAATTTGAGATTTGACGTGTTTGTGAAATGAGATAAAGATGTTTGATGAACTGTGATTTTAATCATGTATTTAAAATCATGTGAATTGTGTCATTATTATACTTATACTTTAAATGATGATTTTTAAAGCTCATACGCACTCTTTACTGAGCAAAATTGAAAGCTCACGCTCTCTTTTCCTCCCCCCACAGATTACTTACAGTGAGTGCTGGTACCTGCGGCGTACGTGACATAGGCTCGTAGACGAGACTCTCCCCAGGCTATTGCTTGTACACGCGAGAGGTATAATTCAATTCATTTTATAACCAGACAATTATGTAATACAGACACTTGTATTTGAGTAATTTTGAGATGTAATCAGATTGATATTAGTAAGTGAACGGAGAAATAGAATTCTTTTGATGTCATGATATTTATTTAAATAAATGTGGATGTGAGGAGATCCTTGCGATATCGATTGACGAGATAGAAAAAGTTAACTGACACTGTACAAGAATGCAATATGAATAAGAAGTTTAATCTAAGAAAAAATTTTAAATTAACTTTATTTTTCACGCTTTCGGACTGTCACAAATTTGGTGGTATCAAAACCAAGTTGCCTAACACTGTCAATGTCGATTTAGTGAAATAGATTACATCTCAAATATATGTAATTGTCTGGTAATGAATTAAATTAAAAGGTTAACATTGTAACATATCAAACAAAGATAAAACTATTTGAGCCTCAGACAAGCTTGCTGCTTTGCAACGCCTGGTAAGATTATGTTAAGCTGACAGATTTTCGCAATTTTAAAATGCATTTAATCCAAACTCCTTCCTGTAAATTATTCTTGACGCAGCTATGTTCCTATAAGTCTGATATCAGCAAACAATCACTGATCATAAACACTACATTCTGCACATCACATATTTTCCATTGTCTTGTATAAAATCAACCTTGGTCATTATTACATATACACTGAATTAATGCTTAAAAATATACTTAAATGAGTGCCGTAAATTACATTGTTACATACTTGAAAATGGAAAACCTACGACAAAGCCACAGCCATCGTCATTCAAGCCTTCTACCATCCCAGCAAAGCACGGATTATGCCTAATATGCCACCACCAAGAAGGGCCTGCAACATTCTTAGCTTTCCCCTTGTGTATGGTGGGTATCTCACAAATGCATCACAAGCAAAACTTCTATAAAGAACAGCCTTCTTATGGCTAAAAGTGTCAAAGGAAAATTTCCCATGGTACACACCCATTCCGCTGTCCCCAACTCCTCCAAACGGTAAAGTGTGCACAGCCAGCTGAAATAATATCAGGTGCGCATCACAGATACAACTTCTCATATTCAATAAGAATGCGACAATGAATTTTCGAAAGTCTCATGTTTAAACTGATTTCAACTTGCGTAATCAAAAACAAGTGATTAGTAATGCCTGCTGTTAAAACTTCCCTATTTCACCTTTCTAAGACAAAAAAAATGAACAAATCCGATCCTTTGCCCACCGTTAAATTAAAAAATTGTCTACTAATAGCTTTAGAAGATAATGTTTTCCACTGCTATATTCATTCTAGAACTTCTCGACTGAATAATTTCCCAAAATGGCTTATAAGTTCCTACTGACATTCTTCAAGGATTGATATAATAATAAATCCTATAAACTAACCTAATTTGAAATTTACACATCTCATGTTTAACATACCAATTTAACCATCAGAACACACTCAATATGCTCTCATTAGCCAGATTGAGGGTCATTTGTAACCTATCCCGGGAGATTACCACCAATTTTGAAGGCAAATATGTCTAAATCTAAATTGTGATAATGCATGCATGTCTATATTGATTCCATAAGTTAAAAGCATAATTACATGTACAGTAGTGTCATTCACGAGCAAACCCCCCGCAGAGACTGTTGCAACAAACTTCTCTTTTAGCTTCTTGTTATTTGTAAACAGATATGCTGCTAGTGGCTTTGTTCCTGAAGAATTTATCACATCAAAGCTGTCCTCCACTTTGTCAACCTGTCATAAACCAACCACAAGAAACTTTTGGTAATGCCCATATTCAATCTCTATAACTAAAGTAGAAGAATACTGAGCCAATTATTAATTTCAAATATGATTCATGTTCCTTTGAAGAAAAGCATACACATTCTTTTTGCTCAAGCAATTAAAAGAAGGCACAAGACTCCTTAAATTTTTCAAAGACAAAGCTACACAGAAACTTAAAAGAAAATGAAAAATAATCAACAAAAAAATTCAGTGCAATCAACACTTTTAGTTCCTACCAGGATAATTGGAAGCAATGGACCAAATATCTCTTCATTCATGATTAGAGAACCTTGTGGGACATCAAGCAAGATAGTGGGAGCAAGCTTCCTGCAGAAGGAAGAAAGAAATGAATTTTAACAGTGTAAAATGCCGCGTGCACTTGAGAAGAGAAGAAGCAAAACCCTGGTCCGAACTCACAAGCTTGATATGTCTCTTTCACCTCCATGGACAATCTTACTAGAAACCTTGTCCTCATCCAAGAGCTTTGACAAGCGAGCAAAGTGGTTCGAATTCACTATGCGAGACAAGTCTTTTGACTCCAATGGATTCTTTCCATAAAATCGCTCCAATTCACATTTGAAAGAATCTACCTGCAGGATGAAAAGCGTTTCAGAAGAATGATCAAAACAATGGATTACAAATGTTAACATACACAGGCAATCTTACCAGCTTTAGAGCATAATCTTTTGTTGTGATAATGTAATCAGGAGAAATACATGCTTGTCCATTATTACAACCCCACTTGCCTGCAATTATCCGCCTGGTTGCAACCTGAAAATACACAAAAACATGTCAGTATGTGAGTCACAAAGAAAGCAGGCATGGTGGCAAACTAAAGACTATGCTTACCTGCAAATTGATGTCAGAATCAACAATGACTGGAGACTTTCCTCCAAGCTCCAAAACAACTGGAGTTAAGTGCTTCGCAGCAGCTGCCATCACAATGCGTGCAACTCTTCCATTGCCTAAAAATTCAAGGATGTTTAGATTGATAACACCTTTTATCAGAACTGAGATGACAATAGAAATACTATAGCATGGCAATGTCTAACACGTCAATTAATAACCAAGCAATGAAAATTATAACCTGTAGAAAGCACCAAAATTTTGCAACATGATTTTATCTTTTTTTGAAAAATCAATCTAAAACATAGTGACATTGCATATTTGAAAAAAGAATCCAAAAAAGGCATATCAGCAGAGGATCCAATAGATATACCAAAGCAAACCACATAAGATCCCCCAAAACCCTCTTCAGTTCTTCCCAGATTCCAAAATCAGAAGCTTCTAAGCACTATTAAGCCAGCTGTATTTCCTTGTTCCACTAAACTCTTAACCGGTTCAACTGCAATCCTCCATAAACACCCTCAGGGGAACCATTAGCTTCTGCCAACCAAGGGACCATAAACTATCTTCAAAAACCCTAAAGGACCTTTTTGTGTCTATCTAATCAACTCACCAAGGACGGGAAAAGGTTCATGTTGAAGTGAGATTTCAATGAAAAGAGCCCAACTTACTAAGGCCTAATGTTTTTTAATTCATATTTGAGGTCCCAAACGAGGAGAACTTTGGTGCAACGGTAAAAGTTGCTCCTTTATGATCTATAGAGGACACAGGTTTAAGCGAAAACAGTCTCTCCATTAATGCAGAGGAAAGCTGCGTACAATAACCATTCCCAAACCCACAAAATAGAAGCCTTGTGCACTAAGTTGCCTTTTTTTTTTTTTTTAATTTCAGGTCCCAAACCAGATAAAGGATGAGAGTTGCAGTAGGTTGGCCTGGCAGCCAGTGCAGAATTAGAAACACGAGTTATCACTATAAATCCTAGAGAGAGAAAAGATTGCCAGGAGAATCGACAAAAAGTGTTTACAGAATAAACAGTTGAAAAAAAAACTAAGTTATACATTGCCCAGAAATAAAGAATCCCTGATTTTGTATCTAACACTGCATTTGTTTGCAGAGTGATCTACACTAGATCCAAGCTACAAAGAAACATCTTAACTGAATGCAAAAAGGTAAATCATGTTAAATCACCAGTTGTAACCATCTGGCTCTTCACTACAATGGACATCATCTTAAAACAACACAGCAGACATATAAGACTTCAAATCCAATCCTTCACCCCAACTGTTTGATAATAAGTAATAGAAGCTAGATGCTCCAATCCGACACCTACTTTGATCACAAACTTCTTGAGGCATGATACACATATGAACCTAAAATGCAGTTGTGCAAGTGTACATTAATTAAAACATAAAAGATTGAGCCAGGGAAGGTATGTGGATGTAAATGAGCAAGAACCTGTATAAAATATTTTGTCCCACTTTTGCTCCAGTAGTGCTGATGTTTCAGGAACTGCCCCTTCAACAACCTTTATGCAAGAGCCATCCAAATAATTGGCTACCAGCTTTGCAAGCAATGATGCTGAGGCAGGAGCAATTTCAGATGGCTTTAAGACTATAGCATTACCGGCTGCAATAGCTCCAACAACTGGATCAAGAGACAACACTGAAGGAAGAGATACAATTATAGCAATCATTCCGACAAATTTTCAGGAATCAAAAATAAGAAAAGAAAAAGAAAGATATGATTGTGAACAAGTCCATCAGGACGTCTAACATACAAAAAGGATAATTCCATGCTGAGATTACAAGCACAACACCCAATGGCTCACATACAATTTCAGCAGAGGAAGGAAATGTAGTCATTGAAGTTTTCACCTGCAGAAAAGGGCAACTTAATGATACTCAACTCTTTTAATGTCAAGAAGAAACCCTAATGGAAGCTTCAACCTAGTTAAGAGGTATCCAAAAATTTTACCTTTACTGGCTTCATCCAATGCTTCATTTCCTTGAGTGCCAATCTACATGAGTTCTTTAACATTGCTATCTGCAGAGTAAACCATGTCAAGATCAGAGGACAAAAAATAACATAATTCATCTTCATATGGGACTTCAATTGAAAAGAAGAGTGCACTCAGGAGGATAAATATAAATAACTCAAATATTGTTGCCTTGTCCAAAGTTCTAGTTTTCTAAATAGAGCGATATTTAGAGTTTAACTATCAGGTGTTTTATGAAAAATAAAATTAAAACAAAGATATCAACAATCAAGATTTGCACTAATTTAACAGAGAAAGACATCTTCAAATAAAATTGTCCGTGCGACAAAAAATGAATTACCCCTAAACAATAGGTACCCAATATATTATTTTCCCTGAATTTAAAATGCCTAAAATAACTGAGTTCCTTAAAGCAATTTATCTTCAGCGAAAAATTGGCAGTACCGCCAAGAACAATCATAAGGAAACCTCGGAAGAAAATTTGGTACTGTTCAACGTTCATTAGCTAATAAGAAAGGTTTAACATTGCTACTGCGGTTGAAAAAAGAAAGAATAGTAAGAAAATATGGTTTAAAAATTTTAAATGTTTAGCATGCTGTGACAAAGTGTTGTGATGAACTAAAATGTCCTAAAAGAAATGCATAAAATAAAAAAACTATAGAGATAAAAGGATAATAAAGTTATATTACCCAAAATATTGTGGTTGACCACAAAAGCACTTTTTTTAAGAGTTTTTTGGTTTAGGTTTGCAAACCAGGCTTTTAGATTGAAAAGCCACATTTTTTATTTAGCAAAAAGGTTGGATCGGTGGATGCTCCAATTAGGAGAGTGGAAGCTATAAATGATGAAAAAAAGGTCAATACTGAAGGAAGAGCAAAACAGATTTAGAAAGAAGTCATCCGAAAACACAGAGTGGCACTAGAGTTGAAAGAATGCATTGCCTAGCATAAGAATGAGAGGAGGAGAATTCATGTTAATGACTTAATATGAGTTCATATATTAGTTCATATATTAGTTCATATTATTAAGATAAAGGTTCTAATGATAATGATGATGATGATGATGATCATTGGATCAAAAGCAGCTTTTGAACCCAAAAGCCACTTTTACACTCAATGCTACACTATACTAAATCTGATGAACTTAACACAGAAGGTTGACTTAAATGATACGTATAACTAGCTAAAAGTAAGCCACACCAACCTCCACAATTACTCTCGGAGACTGAAATATATAATTTAAGCAATTGAAACAGATACTGTTTCCTTCGAACATGTAGCAGACAATTATGATAATAAACAGACGATAATTGTTGAAACAACACCTCAAATATTCTTAAGAATTGAGAAAATCAATGTTTATCTAGCTTTCAAGTTCCCTATCATTCAGTGATTCCCACATTAATCAATCAGAATTACAGTTATCCTCACATCTGAATGTCTGTAATAACCAAAGCTCCAATCATCGAAATATAACTATTCAAAATAACAGAAGACAGCAAGACGACTCTCTTTCTTTCTGTTTTCTTCTCTATTTTCCAATGTCTGTCCACCTACTGACATGCATTCCTAAAGTCAAACTCAACCGCTATGTATTATTCTTAATCCTGATGTCTACAAAGTAAGGGTAAACTCATGAACTATCCATCCCAAAGCCCAAACTTGTTCCAAAGAGCTAATAATTTTGAAGAATCTTCACCAATAAAAGAACATCACCGGTTACTATAAAAGCTGAACAAAAAGAATGCGCCAAAAATAGGAAGATTTTTAACTATAATTACATTTTGTCGGTAGAGATCTTAACAATGTGTGCAAGTTGGACTCGCAATAAACATATAAGCGCTTGAGTTCTAGCAGTTTCGAGCACTGTATATAGCTAGCAATTCTTTACTAAAGTCTGAAAAATGACTGTCATAAATGCTACTTGTGTGTTGTGTCCACCAAGATCTCAAGTCTGTCACGTGTTTAAACACCTTCAAAACTTTGCACGGCAAGAAAAAAAAATGGACCACTCTAATTCCCAAATTCCCCAACTGCTATCTTTATGAGTTTCATGATCCTCAATTGGAAGTTTGACACGAAACAAGGTCTCCCATAAAATTTATAATATTAATACAGATATATCTATATAAATGTGAAAAAATAAATAAACCCCAAAATAGATAAATTAATGAAAATAGACAGCACCAATTAGCTTTAAAGACAAATTTCTTTCAAGAAAAAAAATTATAAAAAATATAATAAAATTAGCTTTTGAGACAGAGGAGTAGTTGAAGTTCTTTATCAGTAACCACATATGAACCATCAAATCTATTATGAACATTCTGATATGGAGACAGGTCGACTATGTCTATTAGCAACAAAATTTTTAAAAATATATATATATATATATATATATATATAATCTAAATTCAATAATAATTAAGGACACAGTGAATTTTTTATTATTGAAATTGACTGCGAATCAAGAATCATTAATAACTTACTTACAGCCGCCTATTGACTATCTACTGTCTAATACTATGATTCAGTTCATGAAAAAACTCTACTGAGATCTACTTCTCATCGCTGGCCAAAAATGAAAATCAATCCATTTTTAATTATAATAAAATAAAAAACCTAATCCGAAATCATTTTTTAAAAATATATATATATATATTGAAAAAATTCAAAATAAATAAATAAATAAAAAGCTTTGACCTCGTAGATGGAGGATTCTAGTTCCGGCTTGGAAAGATCATCGCGAAGAGCGGCGATGATTTGCGGCTCGTTCTCTTCCAACATCTTCAACATGGCTTTCAACTGAGCCCTTCTCCATTCGTAGCTTTTAGTCTTTCCGGCTACGAAGCTAGCTCTCAACTCCTTCACCACCTCCTTCGCCGACTCCGTATCGAAAACCGCCTTCTTCTCCACTTCGCTCGCCATTATTATCCAAAATCAACTCAAAATACAATAATCAACCGAATCAGATTAAAACTTTTAAACTTAAAGAAGAACCGAGAACAAGAAACAAAATGACAACTGAATTTATTGGCCTTGTTTTGTAATTTTGTTTATAATATTCTTCGAGAAGACGCCGGCGTCGATATTGATGATGTCGCACGTTACTTTCTCGTGTGAGCGTTGAGCGCGACGAAATTGCGTGTGCGTGGCGTATATATAATATATTTTCACGCGAGGTAATGGGCGCCTGTAGGGTGGGTGAGTGGGTGTTCTTTATCCTATTCCTGCAGCTGGCTTGGAAAAAATATCCTTGGAAACGTTTGGTTTTTTTCCAAATATTCGGGTTTCCTCTCATTTCTTTCGGCATCTGGCGAAAATGACTTTTGACACTTCTTCCGTTGTTCTTCGTCTACACGAGATGACTTATTTTTATCACAACGTTTTATATAATTATAATATTTAAGATTTTATAAATTAAGAGTATAATATTTCATGATTTAAGTTTTAAATATTATAAATTTTAATACTATTAAAATTTTCAGAATAACTTCTTAAATAAATCTTTAAAATGGAAAAAAATAATGCACCACCAATTATACATATAAGCATATTTACTAAGAGTTTATTTCATATGCACTTCTTTACATTATCAATCAACAATAAAATATCATACACTATCAATCAATCATGAAATATTATATTATTGTTGAGAGAAGTTAAAAATTATGCGAATCCTTAAAAAATATATTTATATTTAATCCATTCACAATGTATATACACTATATTCTATAAGTAAATAAAAAATGTCACATTTTTAATGAGTAAAGTTAAAAAATATGTGTAAATTATTAAAATAAATATCAATATTTAATTTATTTTTAATGACTTACATAATTTTTAGTTTTCTTATGTTTACAAATTTTACTTATTAGACTTGATCATAAACTGGGTTGAGCCGAGTTTAAACCAAGTTTAAGTAAGATATTAAGGAAGTGAAAATGTACCTAAATTTGGCCTAATTCATCTTTCGAGTTTAAATTTTTACCAAGCCCATTTTTACATATAATGAACAAATCCAAGCCTACCCAAATACTATTACTTAAAAAATGTTATAATAAAATATAAAAATAGTAAAATACATAATAATTAATATATATATCTATAACACAATAAATTTGAATTTATATAACCTCCTGATTATTTTGTTTGATGTATAACCTCTTTGTTATTCTTTTTGTTTGTATTTCTGATTGTATATTTTGTATACACAATATGTATGGATGGGATGTAAGTCATAGGAACAATATTAAAATATAAGATGTAACGATCATTGACCCTTGAAAATTGGAAGATTTTTTTTTTGAACTTAATTTATTTACTTATTTCCTTATTCACTTAGGTTGTATTTTTGTTCAGTGTCAAATCACTTTTCCTAATTCTTTATTCGAATTTATATTTAAATTCCATAATTTGACTTATATGACCGATAGAAATTTCGGCAGCATAACGGCTTATATATGAGCATACCCACCTGCAAATCAATTTTTTTAACAATCTTAGATATCCACAACTACCAAACATACTTCCCAAATCCACATTTACAACCCAATACATTCATTTCGATTTAATACCAATCATCTCAAAATATAATCCCAAAAGTAGAATCATTTACATTGTATTCCTTACAAATTACATCCCAACAAAATATTCCCAATATATGTCTGTGCATGCAAATATGTCTGGTACAAGAATGTAATTGTATACCTTTCTGTGTGTACAAAAAGTAGTCTATGGTAGCTCTTTCCCACCAGCCTACTTCGTGTACGCGGCAGGTAGAGTCTGTAGATTACTGCAAATAATCTGAAAGGTAGAGGGTG
Organism: Firmiana major; assembly: GCA_033439115.1. Classification (NCBI taxonomy): domain Eukaryota; kingdom Viridiplantae; phylum Streptophyta; class Magnoliopsida; order Malvales; family Malvaceae; genus Firmiana; species Firmiana major. The sequence goes on from CM065909.1 coordinate 41,651,283, forward strand.
AGCTTTCGGGAAAAAAGTCCAGTAAGAAATGCATTTAAAATGATCATGGTGGCTAAATCACATTGAATACATGATAAAACTAAGAGATAACGTTTCTTTACAAATATCACATAGCTTCCAAAAAGCGTATATATAAAACATAATCGATAGAAATATAATTTCGAAGTAACAAATCTATTCAGTTACATCACAATCTTTCGAAACATACAGAACTCCAGAATATTTCAAAACCGATAGAACTTCAAAAGCATAACTGATACATAAACATATATCAAATGATCAAAATCTTATAACATAGTTCATATCGGATGGAGAGTAGGCCAACTTATAGAATTGTCATGCGATGATAACATAGTCATCATCCGTAGAGGGAAATCAGAAACATGGCCATGGCAAGGCTGTAGATGTGATCAAGGTCGTACAACAAATCAAACATACCCGAAGGCAGAATTCATATACACCACAAAGGCGCGCATGACAAAAATGCATTGACCGTGTGGTACTTTGCATCTATAGGACCCAAGAGGTGGCCCCTACAGTCACACAGACTGTGTAGCACTTTGCTCCCACAAAACCCAAGAGGTGACCCCCATGATCGCATATAATTGTGAACTGCGTGACACTTTGCTCCCGTCGAACTCAAGAGGTGGCCCCCACGTTCACATGTCATTGTGAAAATTGTGTGGCACTTTGCTCCCGTCGAACTCAAGAGGTGGCCCCCACAATTCCACTATACATTACTTTTTTGTCTCAAAACAGAGTTTTCAAAGTCTTTCTTGGGTTTTATAACCCGTAAACTCATATCGAGTAATAAAATCGAATTTCTTGTGATCTGAAAACTCTTTCATAAAACAGAAAGATTGTGTGGCACTTTGTTTCCGTAGGACTCAAGAGGTGGCCCCCACAATCACCTTTCAAAAACAAATTTCATTTCTTAAGCATATGTTCACATACCAAATTTTATTTCATCCAAAAACATGAAATCAATCATACATAAGAAGAAACCGTAGCCTTTATTCAGAAATCATGCTTGAAATTGTGCATTTAATTTTATACGACATTCCTTTATCTCGAAAACATGATCAAATAAAACTTGGACTTAATAGGTGTCGGGTTTTGTTTTACAATCAATGGCTGCACGAGAAGGCTCGAAAACACATAGATAAATCAGAATCTAAGGGTAGGGATACCATTACCATCTTAAATTACACCCCTTACCTCGATCTATCGAAAATCCCGAATTCGAGTGGTGACGCCTCCTAGTACCTCCTTTAATTCCTTCTACGATCACCTACACCGAAATTGTATACTTAGCACCCTATTCATGCGAATTGTCCGAATTGCGTTAAAATCGTAACCTATTCGTTACTACTTCGTGTGTACGTATTATTATACATACCTAGGCCAACACGCACGTTTATATATTTTCATTACTATAATATATTTTGTACATACAAATATTAACATACACATTTATTATATACATCTACATGTATATACACATAAATATATGTATACTCCTATATATATATTATTTGTTTTCATTTTTTCCTTATCACATGTATATATTCTTTGTATGTACATAGACTAACACACACATTTATCTTATACACCTATTTGTATATACACCTAAGTATATAAACATATTCATTTTATCATTTGATCTCCTTATTCATCATCACATAGATATATATATATATATATTTTGTCTATTCTCCCATTTTATCTAGTTTAATCTATACTAGCATGCTTATATCTCAAACACATGTATATATACATATATATATATGTACATTAAATTTACTTATATATATTTTACCTTGATCTTTCTTTTTCCTCTTTTTTTTTTCTTTTCTTCCAATTTTATCGGATGACCAAAAGTGAAGAAATCGGCAGCAAATTGTTGCTGTTTCAATGCAGTCCGCAAGGTGGAACCACCGTTCTACCACCAAGAGAATGCTGCTGTTCCAGGGGTCCAAGGCCTCAGCCGACCCTTTCCTCCGTTTCGTCCAACTCTAGCTGAGCTCCACCGCCTAGAATTCCTTCAAAAACTTTCCTGTCAAACCTTTTTGTGCCCTATGAAACCAGCCATACCGCCTGACTTTCCAGCCTTTAAACCAGCGCTCTATCACCCAGTTTTAATTCTTCTTCACTTCCTTTTGCTTCCCACTGTCTCTCTTATCTTCGCTGTGTGTTTCTCTACTCTTTCCTTTTTTTTTTTTTTTATTTACAGAGGGCAATGCTCCTCTGTTTTGACCACTGCTAGGAACTCTCTTCCTCCCTCTCGGTCTGCTTCAATTTCCTGCTTTCATTTCTTCTCCTCTGCCTCTCGGTTTCAGCCTTCCACAATCATCACCCACCTTTGATCACTTTCCTCTTCAGCCCCTTGGTCTTCTTTGATTTCCAGCCCCTTGTTCTGCTCCAGCCTACTTCAATTTCTTTTCCCCTGCAGCCTCTCGGTTTCTTCTCCCCGGTCGGCTAGCCTCATTTCCTTTCCTTTCCTTTCTTTTCTTTTCTTTCTTTTATCTCCCGGTCAGCTCCTCTTTTCCCCCCCTTTCCTTCTTCTTCCTCTTCTCCTTTCTCTTTTCTTTTCTTCTCTTCTTCATTTCCCGCCCAGCAGAGTTGCTTTGCTTCTTTCAATTTGGTCTCCTATTTTTTTCATTTCCAGGTGCGGGATTTGGCTTCTTTTTAAAGCCAATTCCGTACACCATTATATATATATATATATATATTAATATTATATTATATATATTATATTGATTTATATACATATATATATATTTGTCATATATATATATATATATATATCATTATTTATCCATTTTAAATTTTTCATAGTATATATATATACATATACATATATATATATATATATACATTTTCTTCGCATAAAATTATTCAATGACACAATATTCATGTCTTCATGAAATTTTCATTATTTCGAAAACGAAATATTCTTGGGATTTCATCATTCCTCATAAATCCCCGATATAAGTTTTTACATCAAGATTATTTTCGATCCCTCCATACTTGCATTTATTTCATCACTTCCTGTATTTTCGGGTTCCCTGTCATTCACGAGCTTCTCGGCTCCTATACTCCTCGAGCCCTACAACGAATATTCACACTTCCATTAAAATATATTATTCTCATTTTTATATAGTCTAATTAAATGTAGGAAATTTGTGGTGTTTATATAAGATGACTCTTACGTTGTGATCTAAATTATTTGATAATATTTGTACAGTGCTAGGTAATATTTTAGAAAGGTTATGATATAGTTATATGTTGTATGGTTTGAGATATAACTATGAGATAAGTTAAAGGATGGAAAATAGGTCAATATAAAGAAGCTAAATCATATGGATTGAGAATTGGCACGTGTCACGAGGTAATTAGTGGGACCTTGGATAATTAATCTTAAACTTTCAAACAAGTAGTAATCTATCTGCATGGCAAAACTTACATTGCGTGACAACAACACGATAAGAAAAGAAAAAAAATAGCCTAAAAATTTAGCTTTCGAGATCTTTATATATAGCTTAATGGAGTCCATCTCCTCTATAGCTTAACTATCGTTTATGCATCTTCCAATTCATCAATATTCAACTCACAATATCAAGAAGGTATTTTAAAGATATATTACTTCTACAAGTTCCAGTATAGCACATTTTCATTAAAATTTAAATTTTGGAAAAATACAAATGTATTTTTCAACAATTGAGGATTTGTATAAGTCAAAATGCAAAAGAGAAAAATCATTCTACCAAATGATCCTAATATTACTCTGAATCATCAAACACAATTCTTACATCTACTTGTAAAAAAATCCACTCCTAAATTGTATATCTTTCAAACATTTAATTCAATCAACTATCTCACGATAAATTACAAACATTTAACTCAATCATATCCCACAATTATTTCTAAATGTTTGATTCAAAGTTGTCATTCAAGTTCATTACCAATATATTAACACAATTTACAAATCAACCAAAAGTCATAACTTAGCAAACAAATCTGTTTGTTAAACCAATTAAATATAGTTATATTTTACAAAAAATGGAAACTACTCACTTTAATTTATGAAAAAATGTGAACAGATGAAAGACAAGAACCCTAAACCCGAAGAATTATTTCACATTAAATCCCATAAAAAATCTAATTGGAAGACAAGAATCATAAACTCAAAGAACTATTTCAAACTAAATCCCATAAAAAATCTTATCAAAATACAAGAATCTTAAACCCAAAGAACTATTTCATACTAAATCCCATAAAAGATCTGATCGAAAGATAAGAATCATAAACCCAAGAACTATTTGAAACTAAATCCGATAAAAAATCTGATCCAAAGACAAGAATCATAAACCCACACAATGGGCAGTTAGTAATGAATGAACAAACAACAAGCATCAAAAGTTGACGAACGAAATACAAACTATGGTAGTAGACGAATGTCCGACCGGTGATGACAACTAATAAATGCACAACAAGAAACAATAGATTAAGACAAAGGTCGAGGTCCAAAATGGGTGTGGGAGAGGGAAAAGAAGAAATAAGAATATATATTTATATATTTACTTTGTAATTTTATTAGACTGATGGGTAAAGTGGTCAAAAATGTAAAAGAGTAAGGACAAAATAGGAATATTCTTTTACTTTCCTTTAAGAATCTTAAAAAACCTCAAGCATATAAGGGTTTCACATTCTCCCTATTTTTTCACTTTTTAACACCATTGGGAAACACAGATTCCCAACAAAAGGGAAAATAACCAAACAAGGTAAATTGATTACAGAAAAAGTAAGATTTCGACCATAAATCTTACTTCCCCTAAACCAAACGGCCTTAAGGATATAAAAATTATTTTATAAATAATTTTTTATTCATTTCAGTTCCCTAGCATTTCTCCACTTTGAGATGAATGAAAAATTGGACATTTGAAGGAAAGTGAGAAATTCTCAACCCCTCCCTTTCTTTTATTATTTTTTATATTCTACTCAAACAAAGAAAAGTAAGGAAAATATTTCCATGTTTTCTCTCATTTTCTATAAATATTGTAAATTTTTATGTATTTATTTTGTCTATAAATAATAATTTAGACAATTAAAATTAAATATGTGATTATGAATGAATTAATATTAAGAATAAATATTAGACTAACACTATTTTTATGCTACATGAAAAATTTTAGTTAAGTACATAAACATACATGTATATGTATATGTGTATATATATATATATATATATATATATATATATATATATATATATATAAGTGTATATACATATATGAGAGTAAATATATATATATATAGATACATATGTACGGGACCGAGAGCCATTGAGTGAAAAGAAACATATGGGATGGTGAAATGATAAAATTGAAGCAGAAACAGGAAAGGAAATCAGAAAAGAGTGGAAGGAACTGTGGAAGCTTTGTGACCAAAGGGTAAAAGGGGGATGGCCTGACATCTGGGATTGTTAAGTAGAAAATATAGGTAGGTAGGGTACTGATGAAAGAAGACAGATCGAGACGTTTGAGAGCCGGTGGAAGAGAAGGAGAACGCATGAAGGAAGGCATGTGGTGAGGCTAGCAGGCTGGAAAAGGTTGCGTGTAACCAGTGTAGATAGTTAATCAGGAAGAGGTGGAAGGGAGTCGGTGAGAGCAGGAAAAGGGCAGAAGACCATGCGGTGTACTGTGGGAAATAGAGGAGACTGATGAGTACATACATTTTATGGATAGGAAGAAGAGAGAAACTGAGAGTTACAGAGTGTTGAAATTAATGGCTTATTAGTCTAGTAAGGAATCCCACATTAGAAAATCACAAAGGGAGAGAAAGAGTTTTGGCTTATAAATTGAGGCCTGGGCTAATAGGTTAGATATCCCTGAGAGAAATATAAATAACCCATATATTTGTATTTTGGTTTTTCCTTATTAATTTCTGGATTTTGCAATTGTGTCCAGATTTTGTAATAATTTAATTTTGGAATTAGTGAAGGTTTTCAGCAGCGCCCGTGGACCTAGGTAATTATACTGAACCACGTAAAATCTTGTGTTTTTCTCTTTTCTTCCTTTATGCTTTGCATTTGATAATTTGTTTTTGTCTGCTTCAATAATTAGTAGTTATAGTTGTGTTTTATGCTTCCGCTTGCGCACAACACAGAGGAAGAAAATACAAAGGCAGAAAACAGGATACACTACCCCCATCTCCTGATTCATTATCTGGTCTCACTCGGCTAACCTCTATAAACTCCTCTCTGTTTCCAGTGCTGCACCAAGCTACCCATGTTCTGATTCTTGGTGGTCGAAAACAAAACTTGGGAAGGGTAGGAAACAGTGAAGCGAGACGAAACAGAGAAATAGAGAGGTGGTGACCATGCTGGAGCAGGCGACGCGTCGAAGGGGGAATGGGCTAAGGTCAGGGTCGTTCGGTGCTGTTAAGTACTTGTAAACAAAGATAAAAGAAGAGATACTAGAGTAAGTAGAGGACAAGATGTCGTTTAGTTGAGGAAGACTGAAAATCGGAGCAGAGAACGTAGACCTCGGTAGGAGTAGTGGCAAACAGTGGTGATTGGGAGGAAGATGACGTTAGTGGTGGCAGAACGAGGATGAAGAAGATGATAACTGAGATGGGAGAAGGAAAAATGGTGACGCTGATGGAAGATTGATGACGATGAACGAAACTAAGGAAGCGAAACAGTGAAGGAGGATACGAGAGGAAGAAGAAAGAAAGAAAGAAAAGAAAAAGACGGTAAAGAAAAAAAAGAAATTCAAAAAAAAGTATTTATATATATTCAAGATTATATATATATATATATATATATATATAAATAAATAAAAATATTTGGAGATAGGAAAGAAGACACAAATGAAGTTGGGAAAAAACAAAGGAAAGAGTTTTGAGGAAATTAATCGAGCAGATCGGACTCACTGTCTCCAGTCATAAAGGCATTGATGACTGGGGGCAGATACCGAGGTAACGAAATTAATGTTTGCTGTTAGAAATAGATTCACGTATTTTTCTTTGGATTTGTAGATATTGCATCCTAGGTTGAATATACAAATATCGAAATTGTAGAAGGCATTAGGCCAATTTTATAGTATCGAAAATTACAGAAAACTTTAGTCTTGATTATATGGCCTATCTACACCGACATAAATTTAATTCAATTAAATATATATCAGTATAGTTTTAATTATTGATTTTAGTTAAAAAGCCCTGATTAAATCATCATAGCCTATTTACTGAGATTTTTAATCGAAAAAAGGGCTAATCAGCTTCTTTTGAATTGTTTTATGAAATGAACATAATTTATAAGTGATTTAAAGAAAATGATTTGCTTATAAAGTTATTCTGATGATATGTGCTTGAGCACGAACTGAGTGTGTGTCATACGGTCCGACTCGCACTGATTTTGAGATAAAGGTGTTTGTTAAATCATGCTGCACTACTATCTGTACTGTTTCTATTTATGTGGTCCATATAGTACATTGTACCGTGCAGCATGCATATGAGTACGATGTACGGTGTTTCTAATTCTGGTCTTCGGACATTTTGATCTGTAAGCCATTTGGGTAGCTGACCACTCCCACGACGATTGACATCCTGACACGCTTGATCAGTGATTGCCCGGAGTCACCGATATTGGCCAATTGTTATTTCTGAATTTTGATATAGCATGTTCTGCCTTATCTTTTCTATTTGATTTTCTGAACTGATCGTATGAACAGTCTCGTCTATTTGATTTTCTGAACTGACCATATGAACGGTATTGTCTATTTGATTTTCTAAACTGACCATATGAAGGATATCGTCTATTTGATATATTAAATTGACCGTATGAACTGTATTTTCGTATGAAACTGCATTATTTTACTGCATATAAAGATTGTAGGGGCCACCTCTTGAATCTTGCAGGAGCAAAGTGCCACACAGTCGTCTCTATAAAATGTTATATAAAGTTTTAGAACAAGTATTGATTTCAGTACCATGTTTAAACTATCGGTGTTGGCATTGTTATGAATTTTTCGAATTCTAATTTTCTGTATTGACAATGGCTTTGTATATTTTCATGAAAGATCTTATTTGCCAATATATAAATAAATATATATATTTATATGTAGTGTGTTTATCTACTAGTCACGTGTTTTTCTTACTGAGCACGTTGAGCTCACCTCCTTACTCACCTCCTTACTTTCCTCCACCGAGCCTCATTAGTAGTTGAGACTGCTCTTGCAAGTTAATTATTTTGCACAGCCATATGTCAGTGATGTATTCGTCCATGTTAAAGGTATACCCAGTATAAATATCAATTTTGTATCTAAATTTTGTAAGTACAGCAATGCATAGAGAAATGTGTCTGGGGAATATGAACACGAATATTTGGTAAAAAAACAATTTCGTTGATTAAATTGAAAAGCATTACCATTGTTTTTGTTTTAATTTGTTACTAAGAAATTAAATTGAACAATCAAATTTATTATTCTGATCTATTATCGACTCGTAACTCGATCAAAATGTACATAAATAAGGTTGTTACATTTCCTTTCTCTCCCCTCCCCTTGATCCAAACAATGAGAAAGTCCTTTTCTTTTAACTAGATATTCCAAAACTCTTCATCTTTTATTTCTCCTTTTCCCTTACAATTATAGTGTTGGGACATTAATGCCCCTATTACTTTCTTTTCATTTTGATTTTTTATTTAAATTTTTTAAATCATTAATTTAATATAATACATAAATTTTATTATTCTATAAAAATAATTAATAAATTATTATAATTAAATAAAAATGAATTATATTATATGATAAAATTAATTTTAGTAAATTTTAATTATTTATTAATTTTATAAAAGATTCATTAAATACAAACTTTAGTCTTTTTTTGGTAAAAAATACAAACTTTAGCTTAATATTCTTTATAGTCATTTTTTTCTCATTATATTTCATCTCATCATCATCGTTGCTTTTGCGGCCAAACATATATCCCACAACTTATTCTTACAGTTACAATAATTAATTTCATTGTCACCATTATTTTCAATTTCATCGAAATAAATTTTGTTACTCATCTAAATAAACCCTTAAAAGTTGAGCAACAAATTGCAACTTGTTCATGTCATAGAAATATTTTATAAACATTTTTATATTATGAAATAGGAAAAATTGTATGCTTAAAGTCTTTGACTGAATTAATGTCACGAATTAAAATAGCATCAAATTAATTGAAAATTATTAAAATAAATAAATATTATAATAAATATAAAAAGAAAATATGTGTATGTTTTTCTATTTTTTTTATAAAACACATTTTTTATTTAAAATTTATGAAAACTTTTCAAATCTACAAAAAAAAATTTAACTAAAACTACTCTTTTCAAAATTTAGAATAATAATAAAATCTCACTGCATTTGTAACCTGTGGTTGTATCAAATTCTAGTCAATAATAACGCAAATAATTGAACACTACTTTAAACATTTTTATTAAATTTTCTCTTTTAATACTATTTTTTTATTAAGTTTTCTTCATAAGCCATCTTCATTTAAAATCTTGATTGTATTGCAAGTAAATTAAAATAAGAAAACGATTGGCACCACGACTCGCGACCGAAGTGCCTTGGGCTGGGTCTGGTTGATGAATTTCTGTTGAGAAAAGCAGGCGTGAACGTTGCAACTACCGTCGCCTTTGCCCTTGGGTGTCAATTGTCATGATCAAAGATTCATGTTTTTCTTCATAAAAAAGAAAAAAGAAAAAAGGGTTCATGTTTTCGTTTGTTGTCATTAAAGATTGAAATCCAAAGCCACGTCATATACTGATGCAGTCACGACATGTCGTTCCCATTTATGACTTTTCTAATTATTTTAAATACACTTTATAACTTTAAATATGATATAAAACCAACCAAATAAAAAATATAAAAATAATATAAATTAAAATTAAATAAAAATATATTTAAATATAATAAAAGATAAAAAATAAAATTTTACATTTTTTGTGTCAATAAAAATTTTAACTTAAAATTTTTATATTTTATATGATACAAATACAATTTTATGTGATATAAATATAAATTATAAACATGAACAAGTTACTAATTCTTATTTTAAAGATCAAATTTTGTTCATTTGACATTTCCTATTAAAAATCAACAAATCTTTTTTGGTTTTTCACAAACAGTGAAAGAACAAGCTCTAATTTATTATTATTAAGAGAGATTTTTTTAATATTAAAATAAAGTATATGGATTAATATATAAATTTATATTAGCATAAAATTTTTTTATTTATATTTAAAATAATTTATTCTTTTAATTTTTATTATATTATATATTTTTAAATAATTTTTTTTCGAATTTTCTTTTAAATAACTTCTTTCCAATATTTTTTTTCGCTGATCTTACTCGTTTTTCATCACTTTTGCTTTTAATTCTTAGTCGTCGCCAATTGGTCTAAGCTCAAACTAAAAAAAAAAAAACTCATAGTGAATCATTATGGCCGCACCACGAGACGAACGTGATTTTCCCTTTCTTCATTCTTAGCCCTCTCACCATAGATGTGATGCAAAAGTTATAGCACTGTACTACCTACTTCACTTAATTACCCCGAAATTGACCATTAATATTTTTTTAAAGTAAAATCAAGTGGAAGAAATTTATATTTTTGTGAAATTAATTAAAAAATTTAAGATTTAATCTAATATTTTTTTTTAAAAAAAAAGTAAGTTAAAAGTTTGATTTCTTAATTTTCTTATTGATCGTTACTAACCAAAAAAATTAATTGGAAGACATTGATTAATTGTTTAAAATGTTTATGATTAAGCAATAAAGTGAAAAAATGTCATGATGAGATATATGGCAATTCTATATATATAAATATATACATATAAATACATATATAGATAAATATAATTTTAACAAATAATAATTAATTTCGATAAAATACATATAAAATAAATTTATGAAAATTGTAGATCCAAAATAAGTTAAACGTGTAATATACTTCTGAAATGAATTAAGTAGATATAAATTAAAAGTTAAAGTATAAATTAAAAATGCAAAAAGAATATGATTTTGGTTGAGAAAATTGCAGAACCATTAGGTTTGATAGGAGTGGAAGATTAAAATAAAGATGAGGAAAAAAGAAAAATTATGATTTTGGTTGAGAAAATAGCAGAGACGTTGCAACAACCTTTGCCTATGGCGTGTGAGAAAGCTTGTAAATCATTTCCATCAAAGATTTAAATCCAAGTAGTGCTTACTTGACTTGAGGGAAGCTTAGATTGTCAAAGTATAGTTCAACTCTCCGCAAGTTGTTAGGATGCACTTTGAATTTTTAGCAAGGAAAAAAATGAAAGATAATGATGGCTTAAAATAAAATCAATGCTGTGCTTACTTACTGAAAAAATAAAAATAAAATTGTTGATTCAATTATTAGATTTTATAACATTTTTTATTTTGTTGTTTATTCTTTGGATTAATAATTTTTTTCAATTTTTTACCCAGTAAAACCTGCTTACTATTTACAATTATTTCAAATAATTGAGATTGATAAAGATTTTATATCTAACATTTTGTATACATTTTTCTTAAAATTGGAGTTCATTGTAAATCTGGAAAAAAAATCCTACCCAATACCATCAAAATAAAACAAATTTTCTCAAAGAAAAATTGAATAATGTAAAAATGATGTTTAAACATTTAATTTAATAATAATTCAAAAATCATTTCTTTCTTATAAAAAAACAGTGAAAAAATTGATGTTACTTATACTGTAATTGATTTTGATGGGATTAAAAATATTAATCATTAAAAATATATTTTTTATTAAAATAAAAAAAATTTAAATGAAGAATGATAATTTTACCTTCCCGTATTTTTTTTATTCTTTTCCAAAGTTTCCAACTTATTTATTAACAGAAATGTTGATGTTATGCGCTGGATTGTTGGCCCAATTCATCATGGCTAATTGTTAAAAGGAAAAAAATATGGACACGTCGATATTATTTAACTCTACAGCTGGATTCGGGCTTCGCAGCCTTTTAAAGCTAATTATTTTTGCAAAACTTGATTTTTTTAATCGAAAAGCCTATGATATATATTAAACACATATAATCTAACGAACTCATTTTTCACATAATTTAGTTGGATTATAAATTGATATTAGGTCAAAATAATATTTAGTTTGATTAATTTTTCTTTTTTAGTAACAAATTTAAACAAAATATGTTAACATTTCTCATATACATCTCGTATGCATTACTGTACTTATAAAAATTTTAGATACAAAAGAATTTCTTACAACTAGGTATACTTTCAATGCAGAAAGATACTCTACAAAACCATAGTTGTACGATATGCCTTACTAACGGAAGCATCCAAGTTACTGATGAGATTCTATGGAGGAAAGTAGGGAATGAGCTTAACGCGCTCAGTAAGAAACTTATGTAAGTAGTAGACAATCATACTATCTATATGCTTATAATGTATGCCATGATCAGTTATAAAACACTGTAAAACACTTGAGTATAATTCAATTCGTTAGTAATGAAAACAATTCACAATCGATGCACTTTCTTTGAAAAACACTTTCAATCACACCTCATTTCCGGTTATATAATTATCATATGTAAAACATATGCATTCAATATAGTCGGTACGATGAAACCATTTACTGTTCAATCAATGCAGTAAAACACTTGAATTCGTCTCTTTAAAACGATTCATTTAATCAGTAAAACAGTTCAATTCACTTTTCTTTCTATCAATAAACAATTCAGCTCGCTGAGACTAGGCTGAAATTCAATCAATAACAGTACATTCGACATATGGCCATAGTCAGTGACCCCGCGCCTCACTAGCCAGGTGTGCGCTAGTGTCATGCGCCTCAGGGGGATGGGTCAGTCCAGCTCGTCGGCCAATCAATACAGTTCAGTTCAGTTTAGTTCAGTTCAGTAGTCCGAAGACTCAATACACGGTCTAACATACTCTATGTGTGTCCACACGGTCCAGCGTACTTCGTAGACCCCGATATAGTACAATATGACTGAGGTTACCGAGTAGTCTCAAGGATTTACCCCCAACATCAATATCAACAAGCACCTTAGTCTCAAAATCTAGTGCGAGCAGGCCAATGCAATATCACATAGCAATACACGACGACTTTAGCACTGTTTCATATCGAAAATCGGATAGGTGGTTCAATTCTTTCAAAAATGATATAAAAATTAGTATTTAGTACAAAAACAGTGCATAAATGATATGTGACTGGAGACTTCCCAGGAGGTCACTCATCATGGAATTTCTCCAACTCAAACACACTTAACTTCGTAAAACGTGCTATTTTATGCAGACAATAAAAACAATAGCCAACCTATCCATATACTGTTGGAAACAGTATTTCAACGATGAAAATACTGAAACATGCAATTTATGCAATTATGAATTTTTTAACACTTTTCAGTTCAGTTCAGTCTATACGTAGGGGTAATATCGGGTTTTCTATCTCTACGATATCTATTTAGCTACTCGAAATCATAAAATACGTACAGTTATCTCTAAAACTTGCATAAATTTCTTACCTCGGTGTCTGTCCGTAGTTCCCGATTGTCCAACGTAGCGAGTCGGTGGGTCCGGTCCACTCGGTTTATTTCTCCGAAATTTTGTACCAGTATTTTTGAAATGTCGAACCGATATTTTTGACTGTCCTTTCCTCGGGTTTTTTCAAATTTCTTTACATCTTTTTCTCTATATCATATATATATATATATATAATCATGTATATATATAAAAATTTCCTTTTTTTACTTTCTTTTAAACCTTCCCGCCATTTTTCTTTTCTTTCTTTCTTTTCCTTCTTCTTCTTCTCTTCATTTACCAGCTACGGTTACTGTTCACAGTTGCATTCCTTTTCTCTACGCTTCACCGTCCTCCTCCCTTAGCTCTTCCGTCCGACGCTGGTGGTCCTCTCGAGTCACCCTATTCCGGCTACCAGTTTTTGACTTCCACCGTCTCAACATCTCCTTCCTGATCCCTTTGTTTGCCCCAGTCTCTTCTGTCCAATCTCTATCTGTAAGACCCGATTTTAGTTAAAACACGAAATTAAAAATGCAAAAGGATTGAAATGGAATTATCGAACACGTGCAAGGGCAAAATGGTCAAAAGATCGAAATTCGATATAAATTCGACAAGAAAATTTCATTAAAATTATGGATTTGAGAAATCTTGATCAATAAAGGAGAAATAATAAAATTTCGGGTTAAATTGATTAAGATATAAATTTATTAGAATAATTCAGAATTTTTACCTGAGAAAAATTATCCCGAAAAATAATCAAAAAATATATCGAAAAGTCGAAATAATACTGATAAATTCAATTAGGGATTAATTGAATAAATTAATAATTTTTTTAGATATTTTGACAAAATAATAGTATTTTAATGATTAAAATAATAATAAAAAATAAAAAATAAAAAACTAAAAAAATAAAAAATAAAATAAATTAAAAAAGAAAGAAAGAAGAATCAGAAATGGAAATCGGGGAGAGAGAACAAAAAATGAAGCCGAAAATTGAGGAGAAGATTGAACGAACCACCGGCGACCGACTACCCCCGACGAAGAGCCGAGGAGGAAGAGGAGAGGCCAGCGATCTTCAGGACACCGGAGACGCGCCGTTTGGAGGTCGGAAGACGCCGATCGGAGGAAGGAAAAATCGAGGGAGAAACGGCCTGATTCCCGACGGTCTACGACGGCTGGGCTTGAACGGAGGCCACCGACGAGTTCAGGAGGAGGATCCGGTCATTTTGAGACCGGTAGCAGTTGGCGAAACGGCCGGAATCGCCGGCGACGACTAAGACCAGAAATGGGTATCGACGGTCGAGAGAGAACAGCCGGACCGGCCACTTTCCGGCGGCCTTGGACTAAACCGAGGGCAGATTCGTGCTGCGGACGGCCCAACGGAGCCACTGGCGATGGAAACTAGTGGAGAACCGACCGGCAAGGCACTGAACCGACCGAACCGGAGTGAACCGACGGTCCGAACCGGGTTGAACCGGACTGAACCGGTTCAGCCAATGAGGAAAGAAAAAAAAGGAGAAAAAGAAAAAAAAAAAGAAAAAGAGGAAAAATTGAAGAAAAAATCCCGGCGATGTAATCGAGCTACGGGTAAGTCAGTAGCGGTCGAAATTGACCGATTTAAATTTTGAAATATTTTATTTAATTAATTTTCGACTGGAAATTTACCCGAAAATTTATGAAATTGTGTAGCTCGACAATTGACGTTAAACGAGAGCTCGAGATAGCCTCGATTTGCGTACTAACATGGAATCTCGAGTAAGTAACCCTTATTTACGATAATTTACATCGTTATGCGTGCTTCAGATTTAATTATCGCATAAAATAAATTAAATTATGGAAATTTAGATAAATTATCGTAAATAATAAATTGAGCTATTCGAGAGTTAGAACGAGGCCCAAGAAATTATTGGTGGGCCCAATGAGCCCAATAGGCCTCGATAATGTGAAAATTAAGTGGAAAACGAGCTTAAGGCCGATTAAGGCCCATTAAGGTGCAATCGAGCCCAATATGGGTAAATGGGCCCAATGATTTAAATTAAGCCCAGAAAATAGGAAATACAATTAAATTGTATGATATCTGACTTGAGGAATATTTATACGCAGTTTTGGATATTGGATTGGGAGCAGATCGGATTGCGTGACGAGATAGCAGTGGAAAAGGAAATGTCAGACTCTACAGAAAAATAAGGTAAGGGAATTCTACGGACTGCTAGAGATAACTTTACGAAATTTCAAAGTTCATATGCAGTCTTTTAAAGTATTTAAAGGGTCTAGAAGTAAGTTAATAATTTTAGTGCCTCGAATGGACAAATTACCAAAATACCCTTGTTAAGGGTAAAATTTTCAATTTTAGGAAAAATTGGGAGGAGCAAGAACAAGAGGTTCCTATTCATTCTGGAGATGTTTTGACGCATGCATGAGTAGGCTGGCTAACCTTGAAAGAAAAATGCACAGCATTGCATATTTTCAACGAGGAAATTGTTTTGAGGAAACAGAGCCGCCTACGTGTTTTTATTGACATGTGACGTGCTAGAACTCAGCTCGCACGATATTTTGATTTGGGTGATGCATGCATTAGTGCTGGAGTGAGAGCTCGCACTAGAGTTTTACATGCATTGGTGCTGGAGTCTAACTCGCACCTGATTTTACATGATTTTCATGATACGGTGCTAGAGTCTAACTCGCACCAGGTTTTACATGATTTTCGTGACAGGGTGCTAGAGTCTAACTCACACCATATTTTTATATGATTTTTGAGACAGGGTGTTGGAGCTTCGCTCGCACTAGATTTTCACATGGTTTGCATATAGAGTGCTAGAGCTTAGCTCGCACTAGTTTTACTTGATTTGATGAGAGTGCTGAGCATCGCTCGCACTGATTTTATGAGAACATGCGATGAGCCGTGCTTGGAGCGTCGGGTAGACTGTGTGTCACCGATTAAATAGGCTCGCACGTGCGTTTTGAGACAGGATATGATATATGGGTCGACGGAGTACGATGTACCGTGCAAGTAGCATGGAGTACGATGTACCGTGTGGCATCTTCGGATGCGTGGTATCTTCGGATACGTGTGGCATCTTCGGATGCGTGGGATCGGATAAGATCGATGAGATGGACTGACCCACCTCCCGGGCGGTTCTCGATCGTGGTGAGACCCCGCACACTAGGATCCGTGTAGGCAGAGGGACTCCCGAGGACACATGGCCATAGTCCTGGTTATTACCGATATACAGATGTTGCCTAGTCTAGCATGTTGATGATTTTGACGAGATTGAAACTGGGTTTTAAACTAAATTTGCATGATGTTATTTCCATGCTTTTTAAACCCATGTGTGATGTAAACTGATTTTCATGGTTTTGTGTGAGTCAGGACCACCCAAGGGATGGGTTGAGTCTTGGATTTGTTGTGAAATTTTAAATGAGAAAGAAATGATTTGAAATAGTTGCATGTTGAATTTTCCATGCAAACTTGTTTTACATGACATCATGAATCATAGCATCAGTTTTGAAATGTGTGGAGAAAGGGTGGTTTATGCATGGTACCACGTTCATGTAGGTAGTATGGTTACCTACTTATTCTTAGGATTGCCTTACTGAGCTTGATGTGCTCAACCCTTTCATTTTCTCACACAGATAATCTCCAGTAGATGTTGAGGCGACTGAGTACTGCATTCCGGATATCCGTTGCTACCCATCATTTAAAGTATATACACTTGTGCATATTGTATCTAAATAAGCACAGTAACATGTTTGTAAGTAACTTTAGGGGATGTATAAATATTGTAAACATTTATAAATGACTGAGAAAGAATTAATTTGGTGGGACTGGCATTGACGCACAACCCAATTATTAGCGGAGTGTGGTCACGATCAGGGGACAGGTAAGAATCTAAGAATAAACAAAAAGCGAAAAATTTACTTTGATTTTTGGGTAGTTTTGGGTCGTGACACTATCCCCTCTATGCTTCGGTTCTAGCTTCTCCTTCTCTGTTCTGTTTACTGCTTCAGCCTGTTCAAAACTTCCAGTCATGCCAGAAATCAACCGAGAATCACCCCAAACAGCCCGGTCTTCTTCTTTGATTCATCTGCTTCGATTTTTTTTGTCTCATTTTCTAGCCTCCATTCTCGGGTTGAAGCAATTCAGGGGACCACGCTTCTGTTTCTTAATTCATTTGAATCAGATTCTGTTTCACCTCCAATGCGACTGGGTTTTCAACGCCTTCCAGCCTTTATCTAGCCTCCCTCAATTCCTAATCCTGTAAATACTGTGAATATTCATGTACTGGGTGTTGTCCATGAATGGCCATGTGGGAAATTAAGATTTGATATGTGACTATGGGCAATTTTGTTCAAGCATAAACATTGGGCTAACATTATTACTACAAGGAAAGACTTAATTAAATTCATAGGAATACATGTGTATATATGTATACAATATTTCATGTATTCCTCAAGTATAATGAATATATATAATGTGTACAAGGTATACAAATACATTTACGTGGAAAGGAAGGTACACACGTGCATAAATAAATGTGTATATATAAAAATTTAAATATGTATATATGTATATACATATAAATATTATATATATATAAATTAATACATATTACATGCTCATGTATCGGATTGAAAGCAACTCACCAGTTAGCATATATAGACATGAGTGTACAATGTGGGGATGACAAAAACTAGAAAAAAATCGGAAACGAAAATGATGTGAGTCGGTGAAAGCAAGAAATGGGGCATGACAGTGCTGTAGTTACAAGAGAAGGGAGGTCTTGGGAAGTGCCATGCAAAGGGATGAAGTAGGTAGTAACAGGGGAAATATGCAGGTTCAGTAGACTATGGTACAGGCAAAAAAATGAGACTACAGTGGCTGACCCAACCAACCCCTGTATATTTTCTTTTCCATAGTATGCCAGCATGCCTCTCTCTATTGCTGTCCCCTTACTAAATTAGCCATGCCCTAAGTCTGTCCATAAATAAAGGAACGAAAACAGAAGTAGACTAACGCAAAAGAGGCTGAAGGAAGTGCAACAACGTGGGTAAAGAAAGTGAGCAAACCAAGCTTTTCTTTGCCAAAATTTCCCAATAAACTCAATCTGTTTCCCTGCACCTTTTCCTTATCCCCATCGTCTTCAAGTCAACCTTTCTCCCTTGTTTTCTTTAATCGTCACCAATCCACTATTGTAGCAAACAATTTGCATCATTGAGAAACCATAGTCGCTGTCATTTATCCCCAAACAACACCACCATTTCGCATAGCCAACTTGGATACTGCTGCCATGCATTGTTTATTACTGCTTTGCTTCAGTTACGCAGTGATGGAAAGGAGGGAGCTGAGAGCTTTGGAGCCTTGGGTTTAAGGGTGAAGGGAACTGGGAATGAAACAGAAGTGTGAACAGGGGGCACGAACTGGAAGGTGGTAGCAAGAGATGGAAATGAAGGGTGATGACGATGGTAATGATGGCTGAAAACGTGGAAGTCGTAAAGGTGGTGAAAATCGTGGACGATGAGGAAGGTAGGGAGCTCGAAAGAGTGATGGTCGGATGGAAATGGTAGAGAAGGAAGCAAAGTGAGGTAGCACCGAGAGTGGAGTGAGGCTTAATGCCTCTCAGTAGAGATGATGAATAGTAACAACAACTTGGGAAGATGATGAATAGTGATGAGATGAGGGAGAGCTAAGAACAGAGGCTTGCAGGAGGCGATGAAGATGGTGATGGTGGTGGTGAAAACGGGAGGTGATGATGAACAGAGGGACAAACCAGTGCCAGATGGGACTGTCAACGGTGGATGGAGGCAGCACAGAGGGCTCGACTATGAACAGTACTGTGAAAAATCGAAACAAAGAAGAAAATAGAAAGAAGAAAGGTTGGCGGGAAAGAAGAAAATAAATTCAAAAAAATGATGAACAATAATAAAAAAAGAGTAATATTTTTATTTATATATATATATATAAAATTATATATATGTGTATATTTGGAGGAAGGAAAGAAGACACCGAGAATATGAAAAAACCTAAGGAAAAGGCGATCGAAAATATTTATTTGAAATTTTCGGTGAAATAAGTAGGGAGGGTCGGGCTTGCCGACTCGCTAAGTCGAAGCAATCAAGGATTATGGACAGTTACCGAGGTAAGGAATTTATGCAAGTTTTAAAGATAACTGTACGTATTTTATGATTTCGAGTAGCTAAATAGATATCGTAGAGATAGAAATTTCCTATATTACCCCTACGTATAGACTGAATCGTACCGTAAAGTGTTGAAAATCATAAATGCATAAATTGCATGCTTTCAGTGTTTTCATCGTTGAATATTGTTTCTCACGGTATATGGATAGGTCGGCTATTGTTTTTACTGTTTGCATAAAATAACACGTTTTACGAAGTTAAGTGTGTTCGAGTGGGAGAAATTTTCATGATGGATAACCTCCCGGAAAGTCTCCACTCACATATCGTTTATGCATTATTTTTGTACAGAACATTGGTTTTTATATTATTTTTGAAAGAATTGAACCACCTATTCGATTTTCAAATGAAACGGTACTGGAGCGCATGCTGACTGTATCTCACGGACCGACTCGCACTGATGAGATATCCTTGAGCGCGTGCTGACTATGTGTCGCACAGCCTGACTTGCACTAATGAGACGTGCTTGAGCGCGTGCAGACTGTGTCGCATGGTCTGACTCGCTCGAGATTTTTATATGATTTATGAGAAAAAGACCGTACTGAATTTTGAGACTAAGGTGATGGTGGAGATTGATGCTGAGGGGTAAATTCTTGAGATTACTCGGTACCCTCAGTCATATTGTATTGTATTGGGGTCCACGGATGTACACTGTGCCATGTGGATGCACATAGAGTACGTTACGCCATGTATTGAGTCTTCGAACTACTGAACTAAACTGAATTAATTGGTCGACGGGCTGGACTGACCCATTCCCCTTGAGGCGTATGACACTCGCACACACCTGGTCCGTGAGGCGCGGGGTCACTGACTATGGCTATATGTCAACTGTACTGTTATTGATTAAATTCTACTGTTATTGATTTAATCCTAGCCTAGTCTCAACGAACTGAATTGTTTATTGATAAAAAGAAAAGTGAATTGAACTGTTTTACTGATTGAATGAATCGTTTTAAAGAAACAAATTCAAATGTAAACTGCATTGACTGAACAGTAAATGGTTTCATCGTACCGACTGTATTTAACACATATGTTTTACATATGTTAAAGTATTGGAAAAGGGAGTGTGATTGAAAGTATTTATCAAAGAAAGTGCATCGATTGTGAATCGTTTTCGGTGTTAACAAAATGAATTATATGCATGTGTCGGGTCAAGTGATAATAGTCTCATGATAACGATAATGAATGAGGCGTGATTGAGAGAAAGACTGAGCTAATTTTGGAAGATAGTACATTATTATATACTTGAGTCAAGAATCCCATTGTAATGGAAAACCATATAACTGAGTGGTAAAAACTTATATGGATTCTTAGGGTATGATTGTGAACTTAATAGACTGATGACAATTTCAGGAGTTTAAGCCTCCATTTTTTAATAAGGTTAAAAATTCAATAATTCAGAGGGTTGGATGAATGAGATAGAAAAGCTTGATGATTTTAGAAGTAACTCTATCGAGAAAGTTGCTTTTGCAACTTTTGTGTTAAAGAATTGGAGAAGCTACATGGATTTTAAGAGTGCGCTACTATAAAGAAAGTAGCCTTTGTAGCATCAGTATCGAAATGGAAAGTCAAACTCAGAGGGAAGTTCCTCGATTTAATCCGAGAGCTGACCTAAGAAAATTACATGGGATATGTTTCTGAAGGCCCTTAGGAGGCAACACATTCTGGATGAAATAAAGTGGCAATTATAGATGAAATGAGTGAATCAGACATAAGGAAACAAGTCCGAGAATGAATACAAAATTAAATAGATTTGGAAGGAGTATAATCCGGATAAGTAGAGTTGTGAAACAGAGGAAGTCCAGAAAACTCATAGGAGGTACTGGGATCCTCAGTCGAGTTGAGTTAGCTCCACCAGATGTTATTTTGAAGGAGCAGTGCACAAGGCGCAACTATGAGAATATGAGATATACACTCTCGAGGTTCCTAAGAAGAGGAAAGGTAAAGAGAGTGATAGAAAAGAGGTCTACTGAAGTAAGATTGATAGTGAAAGAGCAAGTCATTGTATCTGAAGGGACGAATTTCGGAACTAAATGCACAAACTAAACTTAAAGGTTTCACTGCTTACATGATTGATAAAGTTAGGGTGTGTTCAAAGTAAAAATACACCCTAGTAGACAGAGAGATTTTCAACACGTATTCAGATGATCTATTAGAGTTACCACTAAATTGAAAGGTGAAGTTCTGAAATTGATTTAGCACCTGGTATCAAATGAATTATTTAGACCACTATATGTCATGACCTATTTTATCCTTTTTAATCGAAAATCAATATAAATTTTTCGTATTTTTCCTTTCCTTACCCGGCCGTAAACAAACTCACCACTACACAGTTGGGCTGTGAGTCAATAATAATCATCACTCATCATTCATTCTCAAATTAATCAAAAGAAGTGTCGTTCATTTGAAAGTTAAGTTATACACTTATACATGACAGTTTTCTAACTTTTACATCCCCCACATTACAATACAAAATGACTACTGTGCCTTTACATGTTTGGATATAAAAAGAATCCCTGTGTGTATACCTTCTTACGATGGAAGCAGCGGATGTCCAAAATACAACACCTCAGTCCTCACTGGGCTGCTATGTACGCTCTGTAGAGAGGGGAAAGTAGAGAGGGATGAGCAACCACACGCTCAGTAAGGTAATAATGTAAGCATGATAGATAACTACTCTTTCTACATGCTTATAGTGTTATGTATAAATCATTTATAATCGGAGCATGAGGAAATAAAACTATGCCACATGTATATACATATATCATGTATCGAAAATCATGTAAATAGGCATAAAACATGGAAATATCAACATGTAAAAACATCTCATACTCAGTCTCATTAAAACTCATCACAAAAAGGAAAATTCTTTGAAGAAATATCCTTTTCAAATCACATCACATCTCATCATAAATCTCTTTTCAAATTCCATCATATCTAATCATAAATCAAATTATCATTCCTTTAAATCTCAAAATCCCACAAGGCTGACCCCTCCCTCGGGTCTACCCTGGACAATCACAATCATACTCATGTATCAAAACCATGTTGTACTATGTAATATTAGGTGAGACAGGTCACTATATATCAATAGACTATGTTAGCCAACTATGTCATAAATCATCCCAAACCACACAGATCCCGGTGTGCGGGGTATCATGCTGGAACGAAGGTGGGTTACCCAGACTTTCTCATCAGTAACTCAACCACGCGGTACTGCGTACTCCATGTGATATACACAGTATAACGTATTTCGCAGACCCATAACATGGTTGGGGGTGCCAACCGTAGGTTTTATCAACCTCATACCACGTGTAACCTACTCAGTCTCAAGTGCACGTGGGAGTATTTTTAATGTCAGGTCCTAGCCCCTCATGGCCTTCAGCGCCCCTTTTGGGTTCTCTGAACACCAATTCGTATTACCCTCACCACGACATCATACATACCACAGTGTGAAAACCTGTGCGAGCTAAGCTCTAGCACGGTACATGCATCATAGATAAACCTCATTGTACGAGCAACGCTCTAGTACGACATTTATGCATTAAAAAAACATGAAGAAACCACGTACAAGCAAAGCCCCAGTACGGTTATATGCATTAAAAAACCACTCGAAATTCACGTACGAGCAAAGCTCCAGTACGGTTTACAAAACATCATCACAATCAAATCAAGGTGCGAGCTAAGCTCCAACACGATTTAATTCACATAAACACGTTAGGTGGCTCATAATCAACCAAAATAATCTCAAAAATCATGATTAGCACCTCACATGGGCTATTTCACAAAGTCATTTAAATACTCGCCAGCCCATACATTGATTCGCTTAAAACCAAGCAATTGTGTTTCATGAAACCATTGGAAACATATGATTTATGCAATTATTAGCCTTACTATCCCCTTTTTATAAAACTCACTTTGAAAACCAAATAATATATACATACTCGTAATTATTCACGCATATCATAAATCATTTTTCTTAAACATTCATGCATTTCATAAATGCCCTATATTCACCCACGAGTTCGAAGTACGAGCAGCTATCTCTATATACTCACAAGATTCCCTTACCTGGAATCGTGTCGTATGATTCCGTTTCCTTAGAGCTGCTTACTTGTGCGGTTCAATTCGTCTCCAACAAACTCTCCGGAACTGCACAAAATCATATATCGCACTAATTTAGTTCAATACTACACAACTCTTGCGTTTGCTATAGTCGATTCAACCTATAGCCTCCATTAACGCTTATAAGGCCTCGTTTTATTGTTTTACTCATATCTTAAGTCTATTGATTTTTTTAGGCCTATTGATTCATACTTAATCAATATTAAATCGATATTAAGCTCATAGTGTTCATATTTCATCAATTTCTTCACTATGGCATTTTATCAAATATCTTATATACTCATTCCCATAAATTGACTATCCTAAAAATATGGCTTCATTTACCCATCACAAATCATTTCCATTACTTCAATAACAACTTAGCATAATCCATAAATCATCAATTCATTCAAATCACATTTTCTCACACTAGATTCATTTCATTTTTCTGGGTCACACTAGTTCCATCACATCCTTGGTAGTTTTAACCATCAATACACATACAAATCAACTCCAAAATCATTAAATAGACAAATGTACTTGGGCTGAAGCATTAGAAACTTACCAATCTAGTTTCTCTTCTTGCTCCAAATGAAAATGTCTCTTACTCCTTCAATCCAACAAATGAGGCTTTGATTCCAAAGTATGTTATTCTTCTCTTGGATATGAACAACTTTGTATCTAATAGCCTTCCCTCAAATCTTTATGAAAATGGGCGGATTTAGGAGTGAGAAAGCTAGGTTTTGGCTTGAAAATGAAGAAAATGGGGGTTGTTTTCGTGATTTGCAGATTTCATTGCTCCTATTTATAGAAATTGCTTGATGAGATCGATCTGCATTGGAAGGAGATCGATTTGGTTCTCTTAAATCCCTCATTTTCACGCCAATTTGAATGCATGAGATCGATCTGTAGAGGATTGAGATCGATTTGTTTTCAGACAGTAGCTTAAGGAGATCTATCTGGCTAAGGAGGAGATCGATTTGCTCCAACCCAAGAGCTAAGGAAATCGATCTGTTTGCACTAAGGATCGATCTCTTCATTACAAAATGTTTAGAAGATCTATCTGTCCCCATTGGAGATCGATCTGCCCCGTTCCATTGCTCAAATAAGAGCATTTTTTACTCTTCCAGATCGATCTCTTATCCTATTAGATCGTTCTGGTATTCATCTTTTCTAGATTTTGCTGTAGTTTTCTACAGTAACTTACACATAACATCCTTAATTTTGCTGCCATAGTCATTTTCACATTCAACCACCTTTAAGACTTGAAAATGACATCCATTCATACTTTATACACATTAAAACTTATGTGCATTCATTGTATAACCAAAGGTATACAATACAAAGCTAAATGGAAGTATAACGATTTATGCAACTCATGCAACTTCATTCCATTTGCTGCACTACTCATTTTGCATTCCACTCACATTCATCACATAACAAAGTCCATTTCTTCATATTCATACATAATGAAACTTGTGTGTACATTCCCAACTCATATTACAAGGGTGTACATCGATTTTATGGACTTTACATCACTAATGACTCACTTTACATGTACATAGACATACGTACGAAGTCGTAAGGTTACATATAAAATACGGGTCTTACACTATACTCAGTGGCTTTGATTAAATTAGAAATGCTGAAAAACAAAAGCAATTACAAGGACTACATAAAAGGAGATCTTCGGACCAGGTGATCCACTTTGGAGTGTACTGACGTTAATTGTTGAGGAGTTCCGGAGTCTTTTGGGTCACGTTGTATTAAGAATGGGTGTCAATTGGATTTCCCAAAAATAAGGATTATAAATCAGTGAGAAAAACCTAAAACTGTTAAGATGATTCAGAGATTGAGATATAAAGAGACTTTGGAATATGAATTACGTATCGAATCTAAGGATTGTAAATTGTATATGTTAATGATTAGATGTGAGACTTGATTCGAATAAGGAAAGGGTTTTGTTAAAATTAATAAACGAAATGAGACAAGTGTTGAAGTGTGATAAATTCTAAATGCAAATTATATTGGAATAAAAGGTGTATACAAGGTAAGAATATCTAATATGTGAAGTGATTCGGATCAAGTGATGTGAGCTGAAAATAGATTGTGTCCGGAGGATAAACGTGAGATCGCGATAAGATTTGGTATCCTACTTCTTATTAGGATTGAACCTTGAACCCTTATATCCATAGCCAATTTTTGTGGTCAAGTCTGATGGCTAATAAAGGTATTTCAAAATACCTCCTCGCCTGAGAGACTTGACAGCGTCTAGAAGTACCCATAACCCATAAATTGAAATTGACAGTCGTAAAATTCAAGTTGAAGTTAGGATACCATTACTTGTGCGGAAAAAAAATTATGGAATTCTATTGATTAAGAATGTTTAAATATTAAATTTCGCAAAGGCAGTTTAATACGAGAAAAAGGGAATGACTCGAGTTAGTGCTTTGAACAGAAGTGATTTTTGGATGGCATTATGTATATTGGTCAGGGACATGAGTTATTGAATTATTGGTGGACCTCGACTTGAATGTGGTCCTTCCCTGACACTGACATTCGTTACATGGTGGCTAGCCTGAGAGTTAAAATTGGGCTTGATTGATCGAATCGAACATGTACAATGAAATGATAAAAACTACATTGATGTGATTGGTCAGACCCAAATGGGTGTTGTAACTAACTTGAGTATTGGTACTGATAATTTATTGAGATTTAAAAACAGAATTGTAAAC
Source organism: Firmiana major (assembly GCA_033439115.1). Classification (NCBI taxonomy): domain Eukaryota; kingdom Viridiplantae; phylum Streptophyta; class Magnoliopsida; order Malvales; family Malvaceae; genus Firmiana; species Firmiana major. Next base: position 41,677,891 of record CM065909.1, read on the forward strand.
CCAATGATCGATAGTAAAGGAATTGAAGTTTTCAGAGGCTCCTTTATAGGGATATACTCTGCATCCGAAGAATAGTAAGATTTATCAAAGTCTCCTGAAGGTATATTGATAATCGGGTACAATAAGAGAATTAACCGAATTTGAGATTAAATGTCTCATATGTCAGCAGGTTAAGGTAGAGTACCATAAACCTATGAGATTATTACAATAATTACCCATGCCAATATGGAATTGAGAGCATGTGTATAAGATTTTAAAGGCTTCTAGAAGGACCATTTGCCATTGGCAAAGTTGCATATAATATCAGATAACACTTAAGTTTCAAGATGATACCGTATGAAGTGTTGCATAATTGAAAATGTCGTTCACCGATTGGAAGGAAGAGATAGGTGAAAGGAAGAGAACTGTTTCCGATTTGGTTAAGTAAGTTTTTGAGTATGTTTAATTAATTGTGAGAGGTTAAGGACAGCTCAGAGCAAACAAAATGAGTTATGCTAACTAAGATGAAGGACTTTAGAATTTCAGTAGGAGATTTAGAGTTCTGAAAGTTTCTCCTCCCAATAGCATAAGAAGATTTTGGAAGAAAGGAAGGTTAAGTCCCCGTTATATGGGACCTTTCGAAATCCTAGATCGAGTGGGAGACAAGGCGTACAGGTTGGCGTTACCATCAGAATTGTCAAGTATTCATGATATCTTCCACGTATCAATGCGACACAAGTATCACCCAGATTCGACACATGTGATTAAGTATGAAGCATTGGAATTGAAAAAAGGATATGACATATGTCGAAAAACCGATACAGATATTAGACAGGAAAGAGAAAGCGTTGTGGTTTAAGACAATTCCTTTGGTCAAGGTGTTATGGCAATATCATATTTCGGGAGAGTCTACGTGGGAACTAGAAAGTTTAATGCGAGATAAGTACTCGCATCTGTTTAAGGACTAATGTACTCATAAATTTGGGGACCAAATTTCCCAAGGTGGAGAGTAAATACCGTGAATTTTCATGTACCGGGTGTTGTCCATGAATGGCCATATGGGAAATTAAGATTTGATATGTGACTATGGGCAATTTTGTTCAAGCATAAACATTGGGTTAACATTATTACTACAAGGAAAGACTTAATTAAGTGCATAGGAATACATGTGTATATATGCATACAATATTTCATGTATTCCTCAAGTATAATGAATATATATAATGTGTACAAGGTATTCAAATACATTTACGTGGAAAGGAAGGTACACACGTACATAAATAAATGTGTATTTATAAATATTTAAATATGTGTATATATATGTATATACATATAAATATTATATATATAAAAAATAATACATATTACATACTCATGTACCGGATTGAAAGCAACCCACCAGTTAGCATATATATACATGAGTGTACAGTGTGGGGATGACAAAAACTGGAAAAAAAATCAGAAACGAAAATGATGGGAGTTGGTGAAAGTAGGAAATGAGGCATGGCAGTACCGTAGTTACAGGAGAAGGGAGGTCTCGGGAAGTGCCATGCAAAGGGATGAAGTAATTAGTAATAAGGGAAATATGCAGGCTCGACAGACCATGGTATAGGCAAAAAAAGAGACTACAATGGCTGACCCAACCTACCCCTGTATATTTTCTTTTCCACAGTATGCCAGCATGCCCCTCTCCATCGCTGTCACCTCACCAAACCAGCCTTGCCCCGAGTCTGTCCATAAATAAAGGAAGGAAAACAGAAGTAGACTGACATAAAAGAGGCTGAAGGAAGTGCAACAACGTGGGTAAAGAAAGTGAGCAAACCAAACTTTTCTTTCCCAAAATTTCCCCAGCAACCTCAATTTGTTTTTGTAAGACCCGTATTCCATATGTAACCTTATGACTTTGTACGTATGTCTATGTACATGTAATGTGAGTTATGAATGATGTAAAGTCCATAAAATCGATGTACACCCTTGTAATATGAGTTGGGAATGTACACACAAGTTTCATTATATATGAAAATGAAGAAATGGACTTTTGTATGTGATGAATGTGAGTGGAATGCAAAATGAGTAGTGCAGCAAATGGAATGAAGTTACATGAGTTGCATAAATCTTTGTACTTCCATTTAGTTTTGTATTGTATACCTTTGGTTATACAATGAATGTACACAAGTTTTAATATGTATAAAGTATGAATGGATGTCATTTTCAAGTCTTAAAGGTGGTTGGATGAGAAATTGACTATGGCAGCAAAATTAAGGAGGTTTTGTGTGAGTCACTGCAAAAAACTGCAGTAAAATCTAAAAAATATGAATGCTAGATCGATCTCATAGAAGGAAAGATCGATCTGGAAGAACAAAAAATACTCTTATTCGAGCAATGGAATAGGGCAGATCGATCTCCAATGGGGCCAGATTGATATGCTAAACATTTTGGAATGAGAAGATCGATCTCCAATGGGGCCAGATCGATAAAGCTCTCGGGTCGAAGAAGATCGATCTCCTCCCTTAGCCAAATTGATCTCCTTAACTTTCTGCCCTCGACAGATCGATCTCCTGCCTTAAAAATGTCGTGAAAATGAGGGATTTAAGAGGACCAGATCGATCTCCACCTAATGCAAATCGATCTCATCAAGCAATTTCTATAAAATGAGCAATTGAAATCTGCAATTCACGAAAAATAACCCCTATTTCCTCCATTTTCAATCTAAAACCTAACTTTCTCACTCCTAAATCCACCTATTTTCATAAAGATTTGAGGGAAAGCTATTAGATACAAAGTTGTTCACATCCAATAGAAAAAGAACATACTTTGGAATCAAAGCCTTATTTGTTGGATTGAAGGAGCACGGGACATTTTCATTTGGAGCAAGAAGAGAAACTAGATTGGTAAGTTTCTAATACTTCGGCCCAAGTACATTTGTCTATTTATTGATTTTGGAGTTAATTGGGTGGTGTATTAATGATCGAAACTACTTAGGATGTGATGGAACTAGTGTGACCTAGAAAATAGAATGAATCTAGTGTGAGAAAATAGGATTTGAATGAGTTGATGATTTATGAGTATGTTAAAGTGTTTATGAGGTAATGTGCATGATTTAAGATGATGGAATGAAGTTACATTGTGAGTATAGAGAATTTATGAAAATGAGTATATAAGACGTTTGATAAAATGTCATAGTGAAGCAAGTGATAAAATATGAATACTATGAGCTTAATATCAATTTAATATTGATTTAGTATGAATCAATAGGCCTAAAAGAATCGATAGACTCGAGATATGAGTAGAACAATAAACTAGGCCTTATAAGTGTTAATGGAGGTTATAGGTTGAATCGACTATAGCAAACACAAGAGTTGTGTTGTATTAGACTAAATTGGTGCGATATACGATTTTGTGCAGTTTCGGAGAGTTCGTTAGAGACGAATCGAACCGCACAAGTAAACAGATCTAAGGAAGCGGAATCACGAGACACGATTCTAGGTAAGGGAATTCTATAAGTATATAGAGCTAGCTTCTCGTACTTTGAACTCGTGGGTGAATATAGGGTGTTATAAATTGCATAATTGTTTAAGAAATTGGTTGTTGATATGCGTGAATAGCTACAAGTATTTGTATGGGATTTGGTTTTGAAGTGGATTTTATAAAAAGTGATATAGTAAGGCTATTAATTGCATAAATCACGTGATTTGATGAATTACGAAAACATATTGCTTTGCTTTGAGCAAAATAACGGATAGGTTGGCTAATGTTTGAATGCTTTTGTGAAATAGAACATGTGAGGTGCTAAACACGGTTTTGAGATTTTCTTGGTTGATTATGAGCCGCTTATCGTGTTTATGTGAATTAAATCGTGCTGGAGCCTCGCTCGCACTGGATTTTAATGCTTTCACTTGTATAAAATGTGCTGGAGCTTAGCTCGCACCTTGATTTAAATTATTATTATGATGTTTTGTAAACCGTACTGGAGTTTTTGCTCGTACATGACTTTCAAGTGGTTTTCTTATGCATATAACCGTACTGGAGCTATACTCGTATGTGGTTTTCTCATGAATTTATGCATAAATGTCGTACTAGAGCGTCGCTCGTACGAGGATGATTATTGATGATGCATGAATCGTGCTAGAGCTTGGCTCGCATAGGTTTTCACACTGTGGTATGTATGATGCCGTGGTAAGGGTAATACGAATTAGTGTTCAGGGAACCTAAAAGGGGCGAGTAAGGCCATGAGGGGCTAGGACGACATCAAAAAAAATACTGCCACGTGTACTTGAGACTGAGTAAGTTACACGTGGTATGGGGTAGATAAGACCTACAGCTGGCACCCCCATCCATGATCTAGGTTTGCGGAGTACGTTGTACTGTGTATATCACATGAAGTACACTGTACCGCGTGGTTGAGTTACTGATGAGAAAGTCTGGTGAAGAACTAACCCACCTTCGTTCCAGCATGATACCCCGCACACCGGGATCCGTGTGGTCAGGGATGATTTATGACATAGTTGGCCAACATAGTCCATTGAGATATAATGACCTATCTCATTTGATATTACATAGTACCACATGTTTTCTTATACATGAGTGTGATTGTGATTGTCCAGGGTAGACCCAAGGGAGGGGCGAGCCTTGTAGGATTTTAATTGAGAAATGATAATGATATTTGTGATAGAGAAATGATTATTAGTCTATTTCAAGTCCAGGGAAGATCATGAGGAGCACTTGAGAGTAGTTCTGCAGACCCTCTGAGAGAAAGAATTATATGCCAAACTCAGCAAGTGTAACTTTTGGTTAGAGCAGATCTCATTTCTAGGCCATGTTGTGTCGAAGGATGTGGTATCAGTGGATCCATCCAAGATAGAGACAGTTGTATAGTGGGAATAGCCCAAGACAGTTACTGCGATCAAAAGTTTTCTAGGATTGGTAGATTATTATCGAAGATTTGTATAGGGTTTCTCCAGACTAGCTACTCCATTGACACGCCTCACGCGGAAAGATGTTAAATTTGTATGGGATGAGGCATGTGAGAGGAGTTTTGAGGAGCTTAAGCGTCGATTGACCACTGCTCCGGTTCTCACCATTCCTACCAGCTCAAGAGGTTTCCTGGTGTATACGGATGCATCACACCAGGGACTGGGTTGTGTGCATATGCAAGATGGGAAGGTAGTTGCATATGGATCTAAACAGTTGAAAATCACTAGAGGAATTACCCGACACATGATTTAGGATTGGCGGTCGTAGTGTTTGCTTTGAAAATATGGTGCCACTATCTCTATGGAGAGAAATTTTAGGTTTTTACATATTATAAGAGCCTTAAGTACTTGTTCTCGCAGAAAGTGTTAAATATGAGACAAAGGAGATGGCTCAAACTCCTTAAGGATTATGATTGTGAAATCATGTACCACCCGGGTAAGGCAAATGTAGTTGCCTTGAGTAGGAAGAACCTAGGGTTGGTGTCTTATATGATGGTACAAGAACATGAGTTGTTGGAACAATTTGCGTACCTCAGTTTGGATGTAACCCCACTTGGATCAGAGAGATCGGATATCATGGCTAGTATGAGATTAGAGCCAGAGTTGATTGGCCGTATTCGACAGGCTCAGCAGAGCGATCGACAGTGTATCGATTGGTTAAGTCAGATACAGGCAGGTGTGGGTATTAATTTTGAGCTGAGTACAGATGGCTTATTGAGGTTCAAAGGCAGAGTATGTGTTCTCGAGGATCCTGAGATCAGGAGACTGATTTTATCAGAGGCTCACTCATCGAAGTACACGATACATCCGGGGAGTACCAAGATGTATCAAAACCTTCAGAAGTTTTATTGGTGGTCTAGAGTGAAAATAGACATTGCTGAGTATGTTGCTAACTGTCTCGTTTGTCAGCAGGTAAAGGTAGAGTATCAGAAGCCTGCAGGGTTATTGCAGCCCCTACCGATACCGACATGGAAGTGGGAGTATGTCACCATGGATTTTATGATGGGATTGCCAAGGACATGTAGAGGTCATGATGCCATATGGGTTATTGTGGATCGATTGACTAAGTTAGCCTATTTCTTAGCTATAAGAGCTACCGATACTCTAAGTCAGTTGGCGAACCTGTATGTTCAAGAGATAGTATGACTACATGGTGTACCAGTGAGCGTTGTTTCTGATAGGGATGCTCGCTTCACTTCCCATTTTTGGGAACATTTTCAGGAAGCGATGGGGACCCACTTGAGTTTTAGCACCGCTTTTCAACTTTAGACAGATGGGCAGTCAGAGAGGACTATATAGACCCTAGAGAATATGTTGAGAGCGTGTGTGCTAGATTTTAGAGGCTCCTGGGATGATCACCTATCGTTAACCGAGTTCGCCTATAATAACAATTATCATAGGAGTATCGGGATGGCACCCTATGAGGCACTGTATGGATGCAGATGTCGATCCCCCGTTGGATGGGAAGAGGTTGGTGACAGACATATTTTTGCTCTCGACTTAGTGCAGTAGGCATTTGAAGACGTCCAATTGATATGTGAGGGATTCGGACAACTCAGAGCCGGCAAAAGAGTTATGCTGACAAGAGACGGGGTATTATAAGATTTGGTAAGATAGGTAAGCTGAGCCCTAGATATATCAGGCCTTTCGAGATTTTGGAGAGAGTGAGACATAAGGCGTATAGGTTGGCATTGCCACTAGACTTGGAAAATGTTCATAACGTCTTCCACGTCTCTATGCTTCGAAAGTATCATTCGGACCCGGCACATGTGATAAGATATGAGCCGTTGGAGCTCAATGAGAGTATGACGTATGTTGAGAAGCAGGTTCGGATATTGGACAGAAAAGAGATGGTGTTAAGGACATAAATAATCCTTTTAGTGAAAGTGCTTTGGCAATATCATACTCCGGAGGAAGCCACATGGGAATTGGAAAGCATAATGCAAGAGAAGTACCCGGAGTTGTTTTGAGATGACTTGGTTCTAATTTGGAGGACCAAATTCCTTGAAGGAGGGGAGGAATGTAAGACCCGTATTTCATATGTAACCTTATGACTTCGTACGTATGTCATGTACATGTAATATGAGTCATGAGTGACGTAAAGTCCATAAAATCGATGTACACCCTTGTAATATGAGTTGGGAATGTACACACAAGTTTCATTATATATGAAAATGAAAAATTGGACTTTTGTATGTGATGAATGTGAGTGGTATACAAAATGAGTAGTGCAGCAAATGGAATGAAGTTGCATGAGTTGCATAAATCTTTGTACTTCCATTTAGTTTTGTATTGTATATCTTTGGTTATACAATGAATGTACACAAGTTTTAATGTGTATAAAGTATGAATGGATGTCATTTTCAAGTCTTAAAGGTGGTTGGATGAAAAAATGATTAAGGCAACAAAATTAAGGAGGTTTTGTGTGAGTTACTGCAGAAAACTGCAGCAAAATCTAAAAAATATGAATGCCAGATCGATCTCATAGAAGGAAAGATCGATCTGAGAGTGCCAAAAATGCTCTTATTCGAGCAATGGAACCGGGCAAATCGATCTCCAATGGGGCCAGATTGATCTGCTAAACATTCTGGAATGAGGAGATCGATCCTCAATGCAAGCCAAATCGATCTCCTTAACTCTCGGGTTAGAGAAGATCGATATCCTCCCTTAGCCAGATCGATCTCCTTAACTCTCTGCCTGAGACAGATCGATCTCAAGCCCTCGACAAATCGATCTCCTGCCTTAAAAATGTCGTGAAAATGAGGGATTTAAGAGGACCAGATCGATCTCCACCCAATGAAGATCAATCTCATTAAGCAATTTCTATAAAAGGAGCAGTTGAAATCTGCAATTCAAGGAAAACAACTCCCATTTCCTTCATTTTCAATCTAAAACCTAGCTTTTTCACTCCTAAATCCACCCATTTTCATAAAGATTTGAGGGAAAGTTATTAGATATAAAGTTGTTCACATCCAAGAGAAGAACAACATACTTTGGAATCAAAGCCTCATTTGTTGGATTGAAGGAGCACGAGACATTTTCATTTGGAGCAAGAAGAGAAACTAGATTGCTAAGTTTCTAATACTTCAGCCCAAGTACATTTGTCTATTTATTGATTTTGGAGTGATTGGGTGGTGTATTAATGATCGAAACTACCTAGGATGTGATGTGTAAGACCCGATTTTAATCAAACACAAAATGAGTGAGTTTTCGTGAAGGGAAGTCGTGTTAAATTAATTCCGAACACGTGCAAGGGCAAAATGATCAAAAGATCGAAAGCCGGTATTAATTCGAAGAAAAATTTAATTAAAAATAATGGATTGAGAAATCTTGGTCAATAAAGGTGAAATAAATTTATTTTGGGTTAAACTGATCAAGATATCAATTTATTGGAATTAATCGGGAGTAATTCGAAAAATCATTTCCAAAATAATCGAAAAATTAAACCGAAAAGATGAAATAATACCGCTAAATTCATTTATGGATTAAATAAATAAATAAATAAATATTTTTTTAAGATATTTTTGGGAGTTTTAGACTAAAATAATAAATAAAATAATATTAAAAATAAAATTATATATAAAAAAAAGAATTGGAAAAAAAACTGGAAAAAAAAAATGAAAAACAAAAACGCAGAATCGTGAAATAGCGATTCTGCCAAAACGGAAGCTGAAGACCGGACGGACAGCACCGGTGACCCAGGCGAAGGAGACCAATGCGCCAGCGGGCCACCACCGGCACCATGGAGGCACGAACGGCGGCGATAGGCGGCGAAACGGAGAGAAATCGAGGGCCGAGAGAAGAGAAGGCGATTCCCGACGACGATTTGGCACCGACCGACCACAACCGAACGTCCCCGAGGCACAGACGAGCCGATTGGCGGTGGCTATGGCCGTCGAAATGGCCGAAAACGTCGAAAATGGCGGAAAGAGGAAATGGGTACCGACGGTGGAGAGAACAGGCCGGACCGACGACTTTTCGACGGCCTTGGACAAAACCGAGGGCAGATTCGTGCTGCGGACGGCCCAGCGAAGCCACTGGCGGCGGAAACCGACAAAGAACTGGTTGGTAAGGCACTGAACCTGCCGAACCGGAGTGAACCGGCGGTCCGAACCGGATCGATCCGGTTCAGCCAAGAAAGAAAGGAAAAAAGGAGAAAAAGGGAAAAAGAAAAAGAGGAAAAAGTTGGAGAAAAATTCCGGTGGTGTAATCGAGCTACGGGTAAATCGGTAAGCGGTCGAAATTGACCGATTTGAATTTTGGAATATTTTATTTAATTATTATTCGACTGAAAATTTACCCGAAAATTTATGAAATTGTGTAGCTCGACAATTGGCATCTAACGAGAGCTTGTGACAGCCTCGATTTACGTACTAGCATAGAATCTCGGGTAAGTAACCCTTATTTATGACAATTTGCATCGTTATGCATGCTTCGGATTTAATTTTCGCATTAATTAAATTAAATTTTGAAAAGTCGGATAAATTGTCGTAAATAATAAATTGAGCTATTCGAGAGTTAGAACGAGGCCCAATAAATTGTTGGTGGGCCCAATGAGCCCAATAGGCCTCGATAATGTGAAAATTAAGTGGAAAACGAGCTTAAGGCCCATTATGGTGCAATCGGGCCCAATAGGGGTAAATGGGCTTAATGATTTTAATTAAGCCCAGAAAATGGGAAATACAATTAAATTGTATGATATCTGACCTGAGGAATATTTATACGTAGTTCCAAACATTAGATTGGGAGCAGATCGGACTGCGTGATGAGACAGCAGTGGAAAAGGAAAGGCCAGACTCTACAGAAAAATAAGGTAAGAGAATTTTACGGACTGCTAGAGGTAACTTTACAAAATTTCAAAGTTCATATGCAGTCTTTTAAATTATCTGAAGGGTCTAGAAGTAAGTTAAAAATTGTAGTGCCCCGGATGGGCAAATTACCAAAATACCCTTGTTAAGGGTAAAATTTTCAATTTTAGGAAAAATTGGAAGGAGCAAGAACAAGAGGTTCCTGCTCGTTCTGGAGATGTTTTGACGCATGCATGAGTAGGCTGGCTAACCTTGAAAGAAAAATGCACAACATTGCATATTTTCAATGATGAAATTGTTTTGAAAACTGTTTTGAAGAAATAGAGCCGCCTACGAGTTTTTATTGACATGTGACGTGCTAGAGCTTAGCTCGCACGATATTTTGATTTGGGTGATGCACGCATTAGTGTTGGAGCGAGAGTTCGCACTAGAGTTTTATGTGCATTGGTGCTGGAGTCTAACTCGCACCTGATTTTACATGATTTTCGTGATATGGTGCTAGAGTCTAACTCGCACCATATTTTTATATGATTTTTGAGACAGGGTGTTGGAGCTTCGCTCGCACCAAATTTTCACATGGTTTGCATACAGAGTGCTAGAGCTTAGCTCGCACTAGTTTTACTTGATTTGATGAGAGTACTGAGCATCGCTCGTACTGATTTTATGAGAACATGCGATGAGCCGTGCTTGGAGCGTCAGGTAGATTGTGTGTCACCGATTAAATAGGCTCGCACGTGGGTTTTAAGATAGGGTATGATATATGGGTCCACGAAGTACGATGTACCATGCAAGTAGCATAGAGTATGATGTACCGTGTGGCATCTTCGGATGCGTGGTATCTTCGGATACATGTGGCATCTTCGGATGTGTTGGATCGAATAAGACCGACGAGATGGACTGACCCACCTCCCGGGCGATTCTTGATCGTGGTGAGACCTCGCACACTAGGATCCGTGTAGGCAGAGGGACTCCCGAGGACACATGGCCATAGTCCTGGTTATTACCGATATACAGATGTTGCCTAGTCTCGCATGTTGATGATTTTGACGAGATTGAAACTGGGTTTTTAAATCAAATGTGCATGATGATTATTTCCATGCTTTTTAAACCCATGTGTGATGTAAACTGATTTTCATGGTTTTGTGTGAGTCAGGACCACCCGAGGGAGGGGTTGAGTCCTGACTTTATTGTGAAATTTTTAAATGAGAAAGAAATGATTTAAAAAGAGTTGCATGTTGAATTTTCCATGCGAACGTGTTTTACATGACTTCATGAATCATAGCATCAATTTTAAAATGTGTGGAGAAAGGGTGGTTTATGCATGGCACCACGTTCATGTAGGTAGTATGGTTACCTACTTGTTCGTAGGATTGCCTTACTAAGCTTGATGTGCTCACCCCTTTCATTTTCTCACATAGATAATCTCCAGTAGATGTTGAGGCGACTGAGTACTGCATTCCGGATATCCGCTGCTGCCCATCATTTAAGGTATATACACTTGTACATATTGTATCTAAATAAGCATAGCATAGTAACATGTTTGTAAGTGACTTTAGGGGATGTATAAATATTGTAAACACTTATAAATGACTGAGAAAGAATTAAGTTATATGGTAAATGAATGGTGGGACTGGTATTGACGCACAGCCCAATTGTTAGTGGAGTGTGGTCACGATCAAAGGATAGGTAAGCATGAAAGAAAATAACAAAACGCAAAAAATTTACTCTGATTTTTGGGTAGTTTTGGGTCGTGACATGATGAAACTAGTGTGACCTAGAAATTAGAATGAATCTAGTGTGAGAAAATGAGATTTGAATGAGTTGATGATTTATGGGTATGTTAAAGTGTTTATGAGGTAATATGCATGATTTAAGATGATGGAATGAAGTTACATTGTGAGTTTAGAGAATTTATGAAAATGAGTATATAAGACGTTTGATAAAATGTCATAGTGAAGCAAGTGATAAAATATGAACACTATGAGCTAAATATCGATTTAATATTGATTTAGTATGAATCAATAGGCCTAAAAGAATCGATAGACTCAAGATATGAGTAGAACAATAAAACTAGGCCTTATAAGTGTTAATGGAGGCTATAGGTTGAATCGACTATAGCAAACACAAGAGTTGTGTTATATTGGACTAAATTGGTGCGATATACGATTTTGTGCAGTTTCAGAGAGTTCGTTGGAGACGAATCGAACTGCACAAGTAAGCAGCTCTAAGGAAGCGGAATCACGAGACGCGATTCTAAATAAGGGAATTCTGTAAGTATATAGAGCTAGCTGCTCGTACTTTGAACTCGTGGGTGAATATAGGGCGTTGTAAATTGCATAATTATTTAAGAAATTGGTTGTTGATATGCGTGAATAGCTGCAAGTATTTGTATGGAATTTGGTTTTGAAGTGGATTTTATAAAAAGGGATAGTAAGGCTATTAATTGCATAAATCACGTGATTTGATGTATTACGAAAACACATTGCTTTGTTTTGAGCAAAATAACGGATAGGCTGGCTAATGTTTGAACGCTTTTGTGAAATTGCACATGTGAGGTGCTAAACACGGTTTTGAGATTTTCTTGGTTGATTATGAGCCGCCTATCGTGTTTATGTGAATTAAATCGTGCTGGAGCCTCGTTCGCATTGGATTTTGATGCTTTCACTTGTACAAAACGTGCTGGAGCTTAGCTCACACCTTGATTTAAATTATTATGATGATGTTTTATAAACCGTACTGGAGCTTCTGCTCGTACGTGGCTTTCGAGTGGTTTTCTTATGAATATAACTGTACTGGAGCTATGCTCGTACGAGGTTTTTTCATGGATTTATGCGTAAATGTCGTACTAGAGCGTCGCTCGTACGAGGATGATTATTGATGATGCATGAATCATGCTAAAGCTTACCTTACACAGGTTTTCACACTGTGGTATGTATGATGCCGTGGTGAGGGTATTACGAATTGGTGTTCAGGGAACCCAAAAGGGGCGAGCAAGGCCATGAGGGGCTAGGACTTGACATAAAAAAAAAACTCCCACGTGCACTTGAGACTGAGTAAGTTACACGTGGTATGGGGTAGATAAGACCTACGGCTGGCACCCCCAACCATGATATGGGTTCGTGGAGTACGTTGTACTGTGTATATCACATGGAGTATGCTGTACCGCGTGGTTGAGTTACTGGTGAGAAAGTCTGGCGAAGAACTAACCCACCTTCGTTCCAGCATGATACCCCGCACACCGAGATCCGTGTGGTCAGGGATGATTTATGAAATAGTTGGCCAACATAGTCCATTGAGATATAGTGACCTGTCTCACTTGATATTACACAGTACCACATGTTTTCTTATACATGAGTGTGATTGTGATTGTCCAGGGTAGACTCGAGGGAGGGGTTGAGCCTTGTGGGATTTTAATTGAGAATTGATAATGATATTTTTGATAGAGAAATGATTATGATGGGATTTTAACGTGATTTGAGAAAGAGATGAATTTAAAAGGATCTTTCTTAAATGAATTTCCCTTTTGTGACGAGTTTTAATGAGATTGAGCATGAGATGGTTTCACATGTTGACATTTTCATGTTTTATGCATATTTACATGATTTTCAATACATTATTTATGTATATACATGTGGCATAGTTTTATTTCCTCATGCTCCGATTATAAACGATGTATGCATAACACTATCAGCATGTAGATAGAGTAGTTATCTACATGCTTGCATTATTCCCTTACTGAGCGTGTGGTTGCTAATCCCTCTCTACTTTCCCCTTTCTAAAGAGCGTACATAGCGGCCCAATTAGGACTGAGGCGTTGTATTTTGGACATCCGCTGCTTCCATCGCCAAGAGGTATACACACAGGGAATTCTTTTTGTATCTAATCATGTAAAGGCACAATAGTCATTTTGTATTGTAATGTGGGGGATGTAAAAGTTAGAAAATGTGTCATGTATAAGTGTATAACTTAACTTTCAAATGAATGACACTTCTTTTGATTAATTTGAGAATGAATGATGAGTGATGATTATTATTAACTTACAGCCCAACTGTGTAGTGGTGAGTTTGTTCACAACCGGGTAAGGAAAGGAAAACGCAAAAAATTTATAGTGATTTTCGGTTAAAAAGGATAAAATGGGTCGTGACAGTTTCCCTGCACCTTTTCCTTATCCCCATCGCCTTCAAGTCAGCCTTCCTCCCTTGTTTTCTTTGCTTGTCACCAATCCACTGCTGCAACAAACCAATTTGCATCTTTGAGAAACCATAGCCGCTGTCATTTATCCCCAAACAGCACCACCATTTCGCGTAGCCAACTTGGATAGTTCTGCCATGCATTGTTTATTACTGCTTTGCTTTGGTTACGCACTGATGGAAAGGAGGGAGCCGAGAGCTTTGGAGCCTCGAGTTTAAGGATGAGGGGAGTTGGGAATGAAACAGAAGTGTGAAAAAAGGGGGAGGACTGGCTGGAAGGTGGTAGCAGGAGATGGAAATGAAGGGTGATGACGATGGTAATGATGGCTGAAAACGTGGAAGTGATAAAAGTGGTGAAAACCGTGGACGATGAGGAAGGCAGGGAGCTTGAAACAGTGACAGAAAGGAAAGATGGAAACAGAGATAGAAGCAAGGGCACCGAAGGTTGACGGGGATTGAAAGAGTGATGGCCGGATAGAAATGGTAGAGAAGGAAGAAAAGTGAGGCAGCACCGAGGGTGGAGTGAGGCTTAATGCCTCTTGGTGAAGATGATGAATAGTAACAGCAACCTGGGAAGATGATGAATAGTGATGAGATGAGGGAGAGCTAAGAACAGAGGAGAACAGAGGCTTACGGGAGGTGATGATGATGGTGATGGTGGTGGTGAAAATGGGAGGTGATGATGAACGGAGGGAGAAACTAGTGTCGGATGGGACCATCAACGATGGAGGGAGGCAACACAGAGGGCTCGATTATGAACAATACTGTGCAAAATCGAAACAAAAAAGAAAATAGAAAGAAGAAAGGTTAGCGGGAAAAAAGAAAATCAATTAAAAAAATGATGAATAATAAAAAAAAGAGTAATATTTTTATTTATATATATATATAAATAATTATATATGTGTATATTTGGAGGAAGGAAAGAAGAAACCGAGAATTCGAGAAAACCTGAGGAAAAGGCGATCGAAAATAATTATTTGAAATTTTCGATAAAATAATCCGGGAGGGCTGGGCTCGTCGACTCGCTAAGTCGAAGCAATCAAGGATTATGAATAGTTACCGAGGTAAGAAATTTATGGAAGTTTTAGAGAAAATTGTACGTATTTTATAATTTCAAGTAGCTAAATAGATACCGTAGAGATAGAAATTTCCTACATTACCCCTACGTATAGACTGAATCGTACCGTAAAGTGTTGAAAATCATAATTGCATAAATTGCATGTTTTCAGTGTTTTCATCGTTGAATACTATTTCTCATGGTATATGGATAGGTCGGCTATTGTTTTTGCTTTTTGCATAAAATAACACGTTTTACGAAGTTAAGTGTGCTTGAGTGAGAAATTTTCATGATGGGTGACCTCCCGGGAAGTCTCCACTCACATATCGTTTATGCACTATTTTTGTACAAAACATTGGTTTCTATATTATTTTTGAAAGAATTGAACCACCTATCTAATTTTCAAATGAAACGGTGCTGGAGCGCATGCTGACTGTATCGCACGGACCGACTCGCACTGACGAGATGTGCTTGAGCACGTATTGACTATGTGTCGTACGGTCTGACTTGCACTGACGAGACGTGCTTGAGCGCGTGCAGACTGTGGCGTATGGTCCGATTCGCATGAGATTTTTATATGATTTATGAGAAAAATATCGTACTGGATTTTGAGACTAAAGTGATGGTGGAGATTGACGCTGAGCGGTAAATCCTTGAGATTACTCGGCACCCTCAGTCATATTGTATTGTATTGGGGTCCACGGATGTACGTTGTACCGTGTGGACGCACATGGAGTACGTTACACCGTGTATTGAGTCTTCGGACTACGGAACTGAACTGAACTGTACTGTATTGATTGGCCGACGGGCTGGACTAATCCATCCCCCTTGAGGCATATGACACTCGTGCAAACCTGACCCGTGAGGCGCGGGGTCACTGACTATGGTCATATGTCGACTGTACTATTATTGAATTGTCACGCCCGGAAGCGTGAAAAAATAGGCAATTTTAAAACTTTTTATCCATTAACTATGTTGTTTTCCTGTCCATGTCTAGATTTAAAATCTTTTTCATTTTCCAGGATCTCATTACATTACATACATTCTGTATATATAAAATCATTTACAACTATTACATCCCGACTATTATATACAATAGTGTCTATTATGTATCACATGTCTGGAATATAAGTAAGACTGTACCTCAAGGTTACGAAAGTATCCGATGAAAGGTCAGACTACCTTGTCAACGACCACAGTCTCGTATGTGCAGTAGACTTGCTATAGATAATCTGGGAGATGGAGAGGAGGGGGTGAGTTTTTGAGACTCAGTAAGAGATACATTTAAAATAGCTCTAAATACTCAAAACAGGGTAAAACTTATGGTTTTACAAATCAGCATAAATATGTACTAGAGTAGAGATGCTTACATTTCATAAAAGCAGTAAAAACATGCTTAAATCTAAAACTCATATATAGTTTGCAGATCACGTCGTGTAAACAAGTAAAAAGCATCTGAAAACTTAATCATAAATATCATAACATGCTTATCACTTTGAAAATGAAATCTTATTGTCATATGTATAATTCGTCAAACATACACATGACTACCCTTAAAATCTCATCATAAAAAATCTATACTCAATAAAATCATAAAACAGGTAGCATGAAATATACGAAAACATATATATATTATTTCGTCAATTTATCGTGTAGGGTCAGGCAATCGTCTCATATACTAGTCCCGAAGGACATCATACATCGGTCCCGTAGGACGTTCATCATAGGTACATATGGCCATTGTACAGGGGAGCCGTAGGACTGGATCAGGGTCGTACGCTGCCCTATCTCTCATGCACCACTAAATGAGAACTATACGCACGAACTCAGGTGCATCACCAAGTGTGGACTATGCGCACGTTTCTCATATCAAGTCAGAGCCTGCCCGTTCTCTGGCCGTCGGCTAGGTAGATCCTCGATTGTCTCCATACGCTACCCTATGTTTGTGAGATCGACCCCAGATCCTCTGACTATCGTCATGTCATGCCTTTTTACCCCACAAAAATCATTTTGGGCCTTTTACCCAATTTATCAAAATCATTTCGGGCCTCATACCCATATACTGAAAACCATTACGAGACTCTAACCGGATTTTCAAAATCGTTATGAGACTCCAACCCGTTTCTCATAGAAAACATAGTTTTCATAAACCATTGCGGGACTCTAGCCCGTGTAAATATGAAAAGCATAGTTATCAAAGTCAATTCTTGAGACTCATACCAGTACCGTGAAAATATAGCTTAAAAGCTGTTTCAGGGCTTTAACCCGTATCATGAAAACATGGTTTCATAAAACATATCGGGACTTTAACCCATAATCTCACATGAAAACACTATGCTTTCATTTCATAAGTGAAAATCACTTTTATATACATAAACATAATTACTAAAATGTATCTCATGAAATAAAAGTCATTTTGAAAGGTTAGGATAAGTTTATTTCGGTTTTGAGTGAATAGTATTCTTTCCAATTTTCGAGAAAACCCTTTTTCATGGAAAATAAACTAACTATCCACATAAACATTTGGTAAGGTTGAGGAGTACTAATGCTACTCTAAATTATATCCCTTACCTCTTAGCGACTGATGTAGAGCACTTTCCTCGATACTCGAGTTTACCTTGTAAAACGTGTCGATAGACCGAGTTGCTGCAAAATAAGTTCAACTTATCACATATGGCTTAAATTCATTTCAACATATCCAAATATGTGATTATATCGAAGCTTTGACTAAAATTTGACTTTTAATCGATTTTACTCTTTTTGCTCGGTTTTATCGGTATAAACCTCGTTTTAATCGTATTCAACTCAATAAATATTTTCTCATATTTATTATTGTTGATTTAGCTAATTGGGCCAATTTCTCTCTTATTGGGCCCGATTGCACCTTAATGAGCCTTAATCTGTTTTAAGCTCGTTTTCACATATTAATTCTTTCATTAAGGCCTATTGGGCTCACTGGGCCCATCAGTACTTATTGAGCCTTTTTCTCGACTCTTTGAATAGCCCGTATATCATTTACGACAATTTAATTAAAAATCTCACTTTAATCCACTAAATGCCCAATTTTAATCCATAGCTCGTAACATAAACCTTTAATGCGCGATAATTACATAAATTATCGTAAATGAGCTTTACTTACCCGAGATTATGTAATGGTGCGTAAATCGAAGTTCGATCGAGCTCACGTACGCGATTTATCATCGAACTGCACAATTTTATATTTAATTTTGGGTGAATTTTTGATCAATTATAATTTAAATAAATTTCTTGAAAATTAAATTGGCCACTTTTGACCTCTTACCGACTTACCCAAAGTCCGGTGTATCCCCAAAATTTTTTCCCTTTTTCTCTTTTTCTTTCATTTTTCTCATTTTTTCCCTTCTTTCTTGGCTAAACCGTTTCGATCCGGTTTAGACCGGTCCGGTTCAGTTCGATTTAGTCTGGTTTGGCCGGTTCGGTGCTTAGTCGATCGGTTCTTCGTCGGCTTCCATCGCCAGTAGCTCCGCGGGACCTTGCGAAGCTCGGATCTGGCCTCGGTTTCGCCATGACTGGTCGGAAAGTGGCCGATCCGGCCTCTTCTCCCTCGGCGTCGGTGGTGTCTTTCGTTTCCACCATTTTTGACCGTTTTGGTCGTCGATGGTGGCAAATTGGACCTCCTCATGGCCGGTGGCGAGGCTCTCTCTCTTCCTCCGAACTCCGTCCGCCTCCGTTCTCTCTCTTTCTCTCGCTGGTCGCCGTTTCTTCCTCAGATGCCGGTGCCGACGAGATCGGGCTGCTCTGTTGGTCAGTTCTTCGGTGGTGTCCTCGTCGGGGGAAGGAAGAATTTGGGAGGATCTGGCTTTCCCGATCCCCCATTCCATCTCTGTCGCGCGACTCTGTTTCGCGCGACGGAGTTTCTATTTTTTTTTACTTTTTTTTATTATTTTATTATATTTTATTTTAATCAAATAAAATATAATAAATTATACAAAATATCTAAAAAATCATATTTTATTTAATTAATTAATTAATTTAGTTAATTTAATTTATTTTAACTTTTTCGGTGTATTTTTCACATATTTTAGGGATAATATCCCGGACGAAAATTATGAAAATTCGTAATATCTTCGTATCTTGAACAATTGGACTCGAAATTTAATAATTTCTTCTTTATCGATCAAGATTTCCTAAATCCATATTTTAATGAAATTTTCTTATCGAATTTACACCGAAATTAGGATCTTTTGACCATTTTACCCTTCTACACGTTCGAGACCAATTTTCCTTCTCGGACTCACCATCTTTTCTCATTTAAATTTCGTATTTTCATACCTCCACTACATTATTCACATTCATATGCTCAATTCATCCGTCTTATGATTCCAAATAATGAACATAGTGTGAAAAATCTGGGTTTCACATGAATGAATCATACTGTTATTGATTTAATCCCAGCCTAGTCTTAACGCACTGAATTGTTTATTGATAGAACAAAAACTGAACTGAACTGTTTTATTGATTGAATGAATTGTTTTAAAGAAACAAATTCAAATGTTTTACTGCATTGAATGAACAGTAAATGGTTTCATCGTACCGACTGTATTTAACGCATATGTTTTACATATGTTAAAGTATTGGAAAGGGAAGTGTGATTGAAAGTATTTATCAAAGAAAGTGCATTGATTGTGAATCGTTTTCGGTGTTAACAAAATGAATTATATGCATGTTTTACAGCGTTTTATTGTAAGACCCAATTTTTATCGTAATTTCTTATGATTCAAATGATGTAAACATGGTTTTATGTAAATTGAATCATACGAAGAGTTTTACATGAATGAAAATGCAAACGAAATCAATAAAAATTTTCGAATGCATTTAAAGATCAAGTGAAGGATTGAAATGGTCACAAATTAAACGAATGAGATTCGAACTGGAGATAAGGATTTAAAACGCGAAATGAGTGAGTGTTCGTGAAGGGAAGTTGGATTGGTTTGGTTTCGAACACGTTAAAGGGTAAAACGATCAAAAGACAAAAATTCGATATAAATTTGATAAGGAAATTTCATTAAAAATATGGAATTGAGAAATCTTGATCAATAACGAGGAAAAGATTGAATTTTGAGTCTAATTGATCAAGATATGAATTTATTGGAATTAAATCGAAATTTTCACTTCGAAAAATTATCCCGAAAATATTGGAAAAATATAATGGAAAGACGAAATAAGACAGATAAATTCATTTATGGATTAAATGAATTAAATAAGAATTTTTTTAGATTTTTGGGGATGAAATAATATTTTATTGATTAAAATAATAATAAAAAGAAAACAGAAACCGCGAAACGCGATTTCTGGGAAGGCAAAGACAGACGGAAGCTGAGGGAATCGGTTTCCCTCACCGGTGAGCCACCGGTGAGACAGAGGGGCAGCCGTCGACTGTCGAGAGGAGCCCGACACCGGGAGACCCACCAGTAGTCGTGACGCACGCGGACGTTGCTGGAAAGAGGAGATCGACGAAGGGGAGACCGAAAGAGAGAAGAGGGAATTGGCGGCCGTCGGCGCCGATTCGACCCACTCCGTGGCTAGTTGAAGGTTCCCCTCACGATGGCGTGCCGATTGGTGGTGGACACGGTCGGAGAAACTAACGGATGGCGCAGAAAACGCGAATGAAGAATCGATAGCAAAATCGAGGAGAGAAGAGGTCGGACTGGTCACTTTTCGGTCACTCTTGGTGAAACCGACACCAGATCCGTGCTTCGCGTGGCCAGACGGACCCATATGGAAAAGGAAGCCAGTGAAGAACCGACCGGCGATGATCCGAACGGCGAAGGAGAAAACTGAACCAGACTGAATCGGCTGAACCGAACCGGTTTGAACCAGGCTAAACCAAATCGAACTGGTTCAGCCAGAAAATAAGAAAAAGAAAGAGAAAAAGGGAAAAAGAAAAAGAGAAAAAATTGAAAAAAATTTCAGTGATGCAATCGAGCTATGGGTAAGCTGGCAAGCAGTCAAAATTGATCGATTTAAATTTTGAAATATTTGATTTGATTAATATTCGACTGAAAATTGACCGAAAAAAATATTTAATTGTATAGCTCGACAATTGACGTCTAACGAGAGCTCGAGTTAGCCTCGATTTACGTACTATCATGGAATCTCGGGTAAATAACCCTTATTTATGACAATTTTCATAGTTATGCTTGTTAAAAATTTATCGCATAAATTACAGATTAATTCCGTATAAAATGAATTAAATTCTGGAATTAGAGATAAATTGTCGTAAATAATTAATTGAGCTATCGAACAGTTTAGAATGAGGCCCAATAAATGCTATTGGGCCCAATGAGCCCAATAGGCCTCGATGATGTGAATAGTAAGTGGAAAATGGGCTAAAGACCGGTTAAGGCCCAGTATGGTACAATCAGGCCCAATATGGGTAAACGAGCTCAATGATTTAAATTAAGCCCAAAAAATATGAAATACAATTAATTATATTGTATTTGACCTGATGGATATTTATACACAGTTTCGGAGATAGGATTGGGAGCAAATCGGACTGCATGACGGGACATCAGTGGAAAGGTCAGACTGTATAGAAAAATGAGGTAAGGAAATTTTGTGAGTAGCTAGAGGTAGCTACGCGTATTTTTAATAGCTTTTGTATACATTGAAAATGAATAAAGGTCCTAGAAATGGATTAAAAATTTTAAGGACTCGGGATAGGTAAAAGACTATTTTACCCCTACTGAGGGAAAATTCACATAAGGATGGTGAAAGCATGACATGCCTGAAATGCGTGATTTGAAAAATTTTTGTGACTTTTTAGCAAAGCAAATTGGTAGATTGGCCAGTGTTTGCATAAATTTCACAAGATAACACTACGTAAGTGTTATTTAGATTTAAATGAAATTTCTTTGGAAAATGGGCCAACAATTAAGTTTATATGGAAACTTGATAGTGCTAGAGTATTTCTCGCACTATATCTGAGTTTGTGAGTGTGCATAAAAGGGTACTGAAGTGCTCGCACCGATTTGTGTGACATCATGTGCATAAAATGTGCTAGAGCGGTTGCTCACACTGATTTTTATTATTGTGAAATGCATGAGAGGTGCTGAACCTATCTCGCACCCTATTTTGACTTGATATGCATAAAAAGGTGCTAGAGCGATTGCTCGCACTAGTTTTAATGATTTGACATGCATGAGAGGTGTTGGAGCTTAGCTCGCATCCTGTTTTGATATGATAATTGCATAAAAGCTGTGCTGGAGTGTAACTCGCATGAGATTTGATTTCTTTATGCATGAAACCCTGCTGGAACGTTGTTCGCACGAAGTTTTGATTTACTTGAGCATTTATTTGTGCTGGAACATTTCTCACACGAAGTTTTGAATGATTTATGCATGATACCGTGCTGGAGCATTGCTCGCACGAGGCTTTGATGGATTTTATGCATAAACCGTGCTGGAGCTTGCTCGCACGTGATTTTATATGGATTTATAATTCTTTTAAAGTTGTACTGGAGTGCTGCTCGTACGCAGATTTTACTAATTTTTATAAAACTGTGCTAGAGCTTCGCTCGCATGAGGTTTTCAGATATCATGAATATGCATGGAGCCGTGCTGGAGCTTTGCTCGTACAGGGATTTATATGACATGCATATAGCCGTGTTGGAGCCTCATGTAGACTGTGTGTCACAGTGAGATGATATGCCCACACGTGCATACTGAGACATAGGTTGGGTGGATAAGACCTACGGCAGGCACCCCCTGACTATGATTTGGGTTCACGGAGTACGTTGTACTGTGTACGTCACGCGGAGTACGCTGTATCGTGGGGATTGTTGGAGTGGAGTGGCATTAGCCATGAGGCTGTAAGCCTTGCCCTCACAATCCTGATATTTATGTTGTTTTGGCGGCAGGATTGACCCACCTCCCGTTTCAGGTGTGATACCTCGCACACTGCCATAGTCCTCGATGTTACTGATATAGTCACCTACATGTCTCACATGATATAACTTTTGGTCTCGATAGACTAGGGTAGACCTGAGGGAGGGGTCAGGCCCCCGATTTCGTGATTTTCACTGAGATCTGATTTTCTACTATGATGCTAGATTTTTTAGAGGATTTTATGACATGTGACCCTAAAAGCAGGGTGATTTTATAGCAAAATTTTTTATAATGAAATTTTAATGAGTTTGAGATGATTGACCCAGAGGGGTTATTTTATACTGAGCTTTAATGAAGTGATTTAAATGCAGTAGCATGAGGAGTTTTCCATGCTTTAATTACAAATTCATGAAAAGAATTGTCTCTCATGATTTGTTTTACATGACATAAAATAATGCATGATCTTGATTTACTTCATGCGAATTATGATTTTACATAAAATGCCATTAATGCATGAGTTGCATGATTTCTATATGCACGAATAGTTTTTATAAACTATGGCATTGATGTGTGCATGATTTCATGCGTTAGATTTAAATGAAAAGAAATGGATTTAAGGACATGGCATTATAAGCATGTAGATAATGGAGCTATCTACTTACTTTCATGATTGCCTTACTGAGCGCGTGGTTTGCTCACCCCCTTATTATCCCCTTTTTTTCAGAGCACTCGTAGTAGTTAGTGAGTGGCTGAGGACTTGCATTCTTGGTATCCGCTGCGTCCCATCGAGAGACTGGTATACACATTTGTATAGTTTTGTATCTGAACATGTAAATGCACAGTACTGTAAACGTATATGATGTCAGGGATGTAAGGTTAAGTAAATCCAATTGTGAATGTATTAGTTAAAGTCAAGGATAGAAAAATCCTAATGTGTAAATGTAACATGGAAATGGAATGGTAAGTAGTGTGAGGGGACTAACACCGAATTATAGCTCAACTATTGGTAGGATGGTCACGATCAGAGAAATGTAAGAATTAAATAACAAACAAAAAAATTTGTAGTAATTTTTATGTAATTTGGGTCGTGACATTTATAAATGATCATGACATGCATTATAAGCATGTAGATAGTATGGTTGTCTACTGCTTAATAAGTTTCTTACTGAGCGCGTTAAGCTCTCTCCCTACTTTCCCCCACAGAGTCCCAACAGTAACTTGGACACTTCCGTTAGTAAGGCATGTCTCATAGCTATGGTTCCACGGAGTATCTTTCTGCATGGAAGGTATATCCAGTTGTAAGAAATTATTTTGTATCTAAAAGTTTTATAAGTACAATAATACATACGAGATGTGTATGGGGAATGTGAACATATTTTGTTTTAATTTGTCACTAAGAAATAAAATTAATCAGACTGAATATTGTTCTGACCTAATATCGACTTGTAGCCCAACTAAAATGTCCGTAAATTTGGGTCGTTACAAATCCAGTTCTAGTTTTCTGTTTGCTGATCTAAACCAGTCGAGAAGTCCCCCATTATCCCTGTTTTCTCACACAGCAACCATCCCGAGCTCTTCCTTCCTCTCGATTTCTCTCTATTCTCCCCTCAGCTTGTTTCCATTTTCTTCTCGCCACTCTTTTTATGGTTCCACTGATTCAGCCTAGTTTTTCAGTAGGAATCCTGCATTTTCCCTCGACCATATTCAGCTCTCTTTCTCCCATCTCTTCTTCTTTTTTTTTCTTTTGTCTTTTTCTTCTGCTGAAGTAAAATCATACTGCAGCAGACAGGGCTTGGCCTCGGTCGTTTTTTCTCATTTTTTGTCAACACCAAGCTTTCACATTTCTGCTTCCTCTCCTTCTGTCATCCCCTGCTTACGCACCGAAAGCATATATATATATACTAATTTATATGTTTGATTCAACAATGCGGTAGTCTTCAGTATTTATACATATATATTTATATATATGTGTACCAGGAGAAAGCTTCCCTTTCCTCTGCTGCATTTTCCCATCTCTTGGCATGTTCAAGAGTTTCCATGCTGCTCACGTTT
Organism: Firmiana major; assembly: GCA_033439115.1. NCBI lineage: Eukaryota > Viridiplantae > Streptophyta > Magnoliopsida > Malvales > Malvaceae > Firmiana > Firmiana major. The sequence continues at coordinate 41,702,815 of CM065909.1, forward strand.
TCTCTGCTGTCAACAGTGGTTTTGGGTGTCTTCCACTTCTTCAACATATCACTTCTTCACGTTTCCTATCCTGTCTTTCCTTTATCATTTCCCAACTACAACTATCTATCCTTGTACATATGTATATATATATTTCTTCATTCTTTCCCTTTGCCGAGGATCATTCTTGATTTCCTTTCCTATTTCTATTTCAACTTTATCATTTTATCATCCCCATATATTTCTTTTCACCCAATGTCTCTCGGTCTCATACATTTATATATATCTATATCTTCTCTTATGTATGTATATATTTATATATACACTTATATGTAAGGGCATTTGTTCCCAATTATACATGTGTATACTTGTATACCTTGTACACACACACACACACACACACACACACACACACACACACACACACACACACACACACACACACACACACACACACACACATATATCTATACATAAGTCTTGGGAAGTAAATAAAATATTGCATGTAGTATAAAAATATTAATAGTCTTATACTTGCACTTAAATCAATTCATCCATACTCGTATATTTAATCTTAATTGCCTAAAGTATTACTTATAGCTAACATCGAGTGTATTGAAAATTTACGGTATTTACATATAAAGATAGATTTTTTTTTTCAAATGAATGCACAACAGAAAAAGTAGATTTAAAATGTAAATTTAATATTTTTTAAAGTAGAGTAATAATTATTAACAAAATTTTAGTTATTAGAGGTAGCAAACGGATCAGTTCGGGTGGGTTCAGTCAGGGTTATTTTTAAATTGGAGTCATTTCATGTTCGGGTTTACTTTTGAGTTTGGGTAATTTCGAGTTAGCATTTTTTTTTTTTTCAAATTCGGGTTTTTTTCAAGTTCAAATAGTTTTGAGTTCATACTTGTTATAGGTTTGATTATTTTTGAGTTTGATTAATTTCAGTTTCGCTTCGGTTTGAGTCGAGCTGGTTTACCAAGCCAAAAATAGAATTATTTTGGAATTTTATAAGTTATAAACATTTTTTATAATTCTGAATGTAATGCAAAATTTAATTTTTTATACAGTGAAATAAAAATATAGCAAAAATACTAAAGTTAAAATTTAATAATATTTATATAAATATAAATTTCTACATTTGAATATTTTATTTATTTGACAAGAGTTATTTGCGTTTTTTAAAAATTTCTTAAGATATTTGCTATAAAATATATAATTATATATTAATGATATAAGAATTGTTTTTTTTAAGAGAGTCAAAATTATATATATATATATATATATATATATATTTATAAAGTAAAACTAAAGAAAAGTAAAAGTTCAAAATCATTGACTACAATACATAAACACATAATTATTTAAAAGAAAAAGACTAGCATATTATAAATAAATCAAACTAAATAAGTAAACATTTATATAAATAGTTTTGTACTCTTAAATTAAACCAAGAACTCATTGAGCCATTAAATTTTTTTAGGCCAAAGTTCAGTCATTAAAATTTGGACACTTTATTTTTTAATTTGTTTTTGTCAGACCCGGATTTTTGTAGCTTATTTCCTTATGATTCCTATGTGTATGAACACTATGTAATTATAGTTGAATCATAAGAAGAGTATTTACTAACATGCAATCGACAATTTGAGAAATTTAAAAATGCATGTAAGCTACATAACAACGAGATAAGGGTTAAGTTAATTCCCGAACGAGTGCAGGGGTAAAACGGTCAAATGACTGACATTCGGTATAATTTCGATAAGAGAATTTCATTAAAAATATGAAATTGAGGAATCTTGATCAAAATCGAGGAAAATATTTAATTTCGAGCCCAATTGATCAAGATATAAATTTATTAGAATTTATCGGAATTTTTACCTCGAAAAATGAGCCCAAAAATAGTGGAAAAATATACCGAAAAGGTAAAAGCGGACTGATAAATTCATTTACGGATTAAATGAATTTAATATGATTTTTGGAGATATTTTTAGATATTTATGGGATATTTTTGAGATTTTTATTATTATTTTATAATAAAATAATAATAATAAAAAAAAGAAACGAAATCTGAAGAGAAAACACGGGGAGAGAGAAGAGAGAAATCGTGTGAAGCCGACCCGAGGGAGAAGACCACCGGACGGCGAGCACCGGTCACCCCACGGCCAGGCAAGCTGTGGAAAAGGAAGCCCGGCATCGTGCGCACCCATCGGCACCGGTCACGCCATCCACCGACGCCGGACGCCGACGAATCGAAGAGGTGAAGCCGCGGAGGAAAAGAAGGAATTCGGCGGCCACCGGCGGTGCTTGGTCCCGATCGAGCCCAGCCGAGTGTTGCCCAGGCTTAGGCGCGCCGAACTGCGGTGGTGATGCGTCGGGAACCGATCGGAATACGCCGGAACGGCCAAAGGATGCCTGAACCGGTCGGCGGTTCAGGGGAGAAGGTTCTGTGCTGAACCGGACCGGACCGGTTCAGCCAAGGAGAAAAGGGGAAAAAGAGGAAAAAGAAAGAAAAAGGAAAAGAAAAATTTTCGGGATTTCACCGGACTTCGGGTAAGTCGATACGAGGTCAAAAGTGACCGATTTGATTTCCGATGAATTTATTTAAATTATATTTAATCGGAAATTGACCCGGAGTTAAATATAATAAATTGTGCAGTTCGACGATAAATTCCGAACGAAAGCCCGATCGAACTTCGATTTGCGTACTATCGCATAATCTCGGGTAAGTAAAGCTCATTTACGACAATTTATGTGATTTATGCGTATTTAAGATTTAATTTACGCATTTCGGATTAAATTCCGTATTTAGTGAATTATATTCGGAATTTTGAATTAACTATCGTAAATGATATACGGGCTATCCAAAGAGCTTGGAATAAAGCCCAATGGGTATTGATAGGCCCAATGAGTCGATAGACCCTGATGAAGGGAAATAATAAGTGGAAAACGAGCTTAATACGGTTAAGGCCCATTAAGGATTTTTAAGGCCCATTAAGGGAAATTAAACTGTATTAATGTGTAATACAGTAGGAAAATGATAATTAACCTGAGGAATGGTTATTTACAGCTCCGGAGTTTACATTGAGAGCTGATCGGATTGCGGGAATTAGCAGCACCGAGGAAGCGAGGTCACTTGACGTGATCCGAGGTAAGGGACTTTTGCAAGTAGTTAGAGATACCTGCACGTATTTTCAACTGCTTCTGCATTCACTTAAAAACTCTGAGGGTCAGAGAAAGTGAATAATAATTATTGCGACTCGATAGTGGCAAATTACGATTTTGCCCCTAGTTAGTCAAAAAGTCAACTTTTGTGAGAAGTTGCAAAAAGCATGGAAAATGCTATTGTGAGTGTTTAATTGTTATTAGCATGAAAATAAATAGATGGGCTAATGATTTTAAGGTTGATATGACTTAAGCACACTTTGAGTGCTGATTTTGATGTTTTATAAACAATCCCTTTTTAAATAGCCATCTATCATATTATGTGAGAATGAATCGTGCTAGAGCACAGCTCGCACTGGGATTCATATGTTTTCCACATAATATTAGTGCTGGATTTGATACGCACTAGATTTTCATGACATGCATGATAGAGTACTGGAGTTTTACTCGTACTCAGCTTTGAATGATATATGCATGACAGAGTGCTAGAGCGTGGCTCGTACTCGATTCTTCATGGTTTATACATGACATAGTACTGGGAGCTATTGCTCGTACTTGATTTTGATATTGTGCATAGCATAGTACTGGGAGCTATTGCTCGTACTTGATTTAATACATAAACTATGCATTGACCTAGTTGCTTGAGAGTGCTCGCACTAGAGTTGAGTTTTATGATGTGAAACAGTGTTTGAGCGGAGTAACGACTGTGAGTCGCACTCAAAACGCACACTGTATGTGATATGTAATACATGTTGAAACCCATGCCTGAGACCTTGCGTGACTGTGTGTCATAGCTAGAGAGGATATCCGCATGAGGTTGGTATAGACGTGGTATGATATTTCCACAGGCGCGAGGGCTAAGACCTCTGTTAGGCACCCTGACTGTGATGTTGATAAGTTCCACGGGAGTGAGAGCTAAGTCCTATGGTAGGCACTCTGGCCGTGAGAACGGGTCCACGGGTGTACTTTGTACCGTGTCTGAGTGGCACGAGGTGTACGCTGTACCGTGTGTTGTTATGGAGTTGAGGAGGATATAGCTGGCGGTTGTGATGGACTGACCCCCCTCCCGTTACAGCGGTGATGCCCCGCACACCTAGTACTGTGTTGCTTGGGATCACATCGGATATGATCATAATCCAGGATACTATTTACATGTACCACAAAGTCTTACATGATATATCACCTTGATTGATTTATTGATTTAAACTGCGGACAGACCTGAGGGATGGGTCGGACTCCGATTTGTGTTGTGAATCATTTGATGCCATATTTATATGTGATTTAAATATACATGGCATGATTTACATAAAGGCATGATTTATATATAAATGCATTGTGTTGCACTACATGCCTACTTTTGAGAAATAAAGCATGATTTCTGTACATGGGATTTATTCTGTACAAGTACATATATATTATATTTCAAGACATGCTTTTAAAGTGAGTTAAGGAAATAATGTTTTCAAGGCATAGCACTATTTTGAGTAGATAGTGTGGATATCTACTTGCTTGCCTGATTTCCTTACTGAGCGCGTTATGCTCACCCCCTTTTCTTTACATCTCTCTACAGAGCGTCAGTAGATCGAGAGTTATCGTGGGAGAGTGTCCCAGAGTCCACTACTAGTTCCTATCGATTTATCAGGTATACTTATTATGTACAGTTGTGTATCTAAACATAGAAACAGCACAGTGATGTATACGTTATATATTATAGGGAATGTAAATGTAATCGTATTAGATTTTATAAAATCTTACATGTATAATAAGAACAACTACAGTCAGAATTAATATATTGACATGTATGTATGAGAATGGATATAATGGTAAGTGAAGACTCTGACATCGAATCACAGCCCAACCAGTGAAGAGAGGAAAGGTAAGTTAAAATGCGAAAAATTTATTGTGGTTTTTGGTTAAAGTCAAGGATTGAAACTGGGGTCCTGACAGGATGGTATCAGAGCAGAGGTTGGTCTGATGTGAGTCGGTGTTAGAAAATAGGAAAGTGTACATCCCCATAGTACTGTGCTGTGTTTAGATATAACTGTGTATACCAGATAGGAAATGGACTGATTCATTATTAAGAATGCAGGAACTTTGCCTAAATGGCAAATACGCTTAGTGGTTGAGGTATGAGAGGTAGGGCTCGAGGCCGGGGAGATAGACCCGAGGGACGAGCCGCTGCCGGACCATTACCTACGCATGAGACTCCAGGTGCTACTGAGGCACCCGAGTGTACCGAGACGCGTTTCACGAGATTAGAGCGTGGTCTCGAGACTATTATTGAGATACTGGCACAGACGATGCCAGGTAGGCAGAGACAGGAGGCAGGAGCTGCTACTGGAGAGGCAGTTGCCCCTGATACACCTACGCAGACAGCTGATGCACAGAGGACAGTAGATACTCCTACACCCCCACCGGTTTCGGGTGGTAGTGGATTAGGATATGGATGTGACCTGCATCGGTTGAGGGAGTTCCAGAAGTTTAGACCTCCATCATTTAGTGGGGTCAAGAACCCCGTAGCTGCGGAGGAGTGGTTGGCAGAGCTAGAGAAGCTCTATGGATTCTTCGAGTGTACGACCTCGGAGATGGTCGCGTTTGCTGCGTTCCTACTGAAGGGAGCCGCAGAGCATTGGTGGAAGTCCACCCGACCTATATTGAGATCCCGACACACAGATATCACTTGGGATATATTTTGGGAGGCCTTTAGGAGGCAGTTTATTCCTGATACCGCACATCGGAAGTTACATGCAGAGTTTTTGAGACTCAACCAGGGGAGTTTATCGGTGGACGAGTATGAGACTCGATTCCTATCCCTAGAGAGATACGACCCGGATACTATGTATAGTGAGACCAGGAAGGTCCACAGATTTATCGACGGGTTGAGACCGATGCTACGGTCCAAGTTGGTTCCACTGGACATAGTGACCTATGAGGAGGCAGTGCGCAGGGCGCAACTATGTGAGCAGGACTACGAGAGGAATGCTTCCGAGTTTGGGAAGTTTAGCTGTAGCCAAGACTTGCAGAAGAAGATGCCGGCTAGAGGGGACACGAGATAGATATGCTAGATCTCCTGCTTATCCGACTGCAGCCCCAACGAAGGGCATTATGATAGGAGGACCGCGACCTGCTGCAGATCAGTGTAGAAGATGCGGCAGATCACATGAAGATAGACCGTGTCCACAGGGTGCTATGGTATGTTTTCGATGTGGAAAACAGGGGCACATGGCTAGAGAGTGCTCAGCGCCATTTGTGACTGCACCACAGAGGGGCATGGAGTTTGATAGAGCTCCAGCTGGTACGTCTGCTCAGAGAGGTAGAGCGACGGCAGAGGAGAAAGGGGAAACAAGTGATGGGTCAAGGGCGAGTACATGCTTTGGACCAGGGGACAGCTGATGCTTCATCGGATATGATTCGAGGTAACATCCTGATTTATGATATTGAAGCATATGTTTTAATTGATCCTGGTGCCACGCATTCTTTTGTATCGCCTTCATTTGCATGTAAATTAGAGAGACATGTAGAGCGTACACATTTATGTATGATGATGTTAATCAGTACGCCTATGGATAGTAGTCAAGTTGTAGAATATGTATATAATGACTGCAAGTTGAGAGTAGGGGATAAGGAGATGACAACCAATCTAATATTACTAAGTATGAACAACTTTGATATAATATTAGGAATGGATTGGCTATCTGCGAACCATGCTGTTTTAGACTGCTATACTAAGACAGTTATGTTTCCTAACCCTACTAGATATGTTGTAAAGTTTAATAAAGATAAATGAAAAGAGTAAATATGATTATTATATGACTTCTGATTTAGAAAACCTTCAACATATCAAGGTTTCATTGCGTACGTGGTAGATATGGATAAGGCACATCCGGAGTTGGCAGATATCACTGTGGTCAGTGAGTACCCAGATGTTTTCCGTGATGAATTGCCAGGGTTACCACCAGACAGAGAGATGGAGTTCTGTATAGATCTGGTACCTGGTACGGAGCCTATTTCGAGACCACCATATCGCATGGCCTTAGTTGAGCTGGAGGAGCTCAAGAGACAGTTACAGGAGCTGTTGGATAGGGGCTTTGTACGACCGAGTGTTTCACCTTGGGGAGCACCGGTTCTGTTTGTGAGGAAGAAGGATGGGAGCCTCCGATTGTGTATAGACTACCGATTGTTGAATAAGGCCACCATCAAGAATAGGTACCCCCTTCCACGCATTGACGACTTGCTAGATCAGCTACAGGGAGCACAGGTCTTTTCCAAGATTGACCTAAGGTCTGGGTATCATCAGCTGAAGGTTCGGAGTGGAGATGTACCCAAGACAGCATTTCGTACCCGATATGGCCACTACGAGTTCTTGGTCATGCCATTCGGATTGACGAATGCTCCAGCTACTTTCATGGCTTTGATGAACGATGTGTTCAAGCCATACTTGGACCAGTTTGTTATCGTCTTCATCGATGACATATTGGTGTATTCGAGATCTAAGGAGGAGCATGAGGAGCACCTCAGGATCGTGTTGCAGACGTTACGGGAGCATGAGTTATATGCTAAGCTCAACAAGTGTGACTTTTGGTTGTCACAGATCTCGTTTTTGGGACATGTTATATCGAGAGATGGTGTATCAGTTAATCCATCTAAGATAGAGGCTGTAGTTCAATGGGAACAGCCGAGGACAGTCACCGAGATCAGGAGTTTTTTGGGTTTAGCTGGATACTATCGGAGATTCGTTGAGGGATTTTCGAAGTTGGCTGCTCCGTTGACACGTCTTACTCGAAAGAGTGCACCGTTCGTATGGAACGGGGATTGTGAGAAGAGCTTTGAGGAGTTGAAGCGTCGATTGACCACCGCTCCGATTCTCACTATCCCTACCAGCTCAGGAGGATTTGCAGTATATACCGATGCTTCGCATCAGGGACTGGGCTGCGTATTGATGCAGGATGGGAAGGTAGTTGCTTACGGATCCAGACAGCTGAAGGATCATGAGAAGAACTATCCGACCCATGATTTGGAACTAGCAGCGGTAGTGTTTGCGTTGAAGGTATGGCGCCACTACTTGTATGGTGAGAAGTTTCAGATATTTACCGACCACAAGAGCCTCAAGTATCTGTTCTCGCAGAAGGAGCTGAACATGAGACAGAGAAGATGGCTAGAGCTTCTGAAGGACTACGATTGTGAGATACTTTATCATCCGGGTAAGGCTAATGTTGTAGCCGATGCCTTGAGCAGGAAGAGCCTGGGGATGGTATCGTATATGAGGGTTAGGGAGCATGATTTGCTAGAGCAGTTTGCCAGCCTCAGTTTGGGAGTCGTGCCTTCTGACATGGATATAGGCTATGTGGTAGCTAGTCTACGCTTGGAGCCGGACCTGTTGGATAGGATCAGAGTGGCTCAGCAGACTGATCCATTTTGTATGGATGTGAGTAGTCAGATGCAGAAGGGCACCGTGACTGATTTTGAGATGAGTTCTGATGGACTACTGAGGTTCAGAGGCAGATTATGTGTTCCCGAGGATCCAGGACTTAGGAGATTGATATTGGCGGAAGCTCATTCGTCGAGGTATACGTTGCATCCGGGGAGTAACAAGATGTATCAGAACCTCCGGAGGGTATACTGGTGGTCGGGCATGAAGAGAGATGTGGCAGACTTTGTGGCAAAGTGTCTTGTATGTCAGCAGGTGAAGGTAGAGCATCAGAAACCTGCAGGATTGTTGCAGCCTCTACCTATACCGACATGGAAATGGGAGCATATCACCATGGATTTCGTGATGGGTTTACCGAGGACCCGCAGGAATCACGATGCTATATGGGTGATCGTTGATAGACTGACGAAGTCAGCCCACTTCCTAGCTATGAGAGCTACCGATACTCTGAGTTCATTAGCAGAACTGTACGTACGCGAGGTAGTGAGGTTACACGGTGTACCAGTGAGCATAGTCTCTGATAGGGATTCCAGCTTCACATCCCACTTTTGGGGACATTTTCAGGAAGCCATGGGAACCCAGTTGAGTTTGAGCACCGCTTTCCATCCTCAGACAGATGGTCAGTCAGAGAGGACTATACAGACTTTGGAGGACATGTTGAGAGCATGTGTGCTAGACTATCGAGGCTCCTGGGATGACCACCTGCCACTAGCCGAGTTCGCCTACAACAACAGTCATCATTCGAGTATCGGGATGGCACAGTATGAGGCTTTGTATGGCCGTAGATGTCGTTCCCCTATTGGATGGGAAGAAGTGGGTGACCGTAAGATTTTTGCTCCTGACTTGGTTACGCAAGCATCTGAGGACGTCCGATTGATAGTAGAGAGACTGAGGACAGCTCAGAGCAGACAGAAGAGTTACGCTGACAGGAGACGTAGGCCACTAGAGTTTGCAGTTGGTGAGTCCGTATTTTTGAGAGTTTCTCCTTCCAAGGGCATAGCGAGATTTGGGAAGAGAGGGAAACTAAATCCTCGCTACATTGGACCCTTTGAGATACTTGATCGAGTGGGAGATAAGGCATATAGGTTGGCATTGCCACCGGACTTATCAGGTGTCCACAACGTCTTCCACATATCGATGCTTCGGAAGTATCACCCGGATCCGTCACATGTGATTAGTTACGAGCCTTTGGAGCTCCGAGAGGACTTGTCATATGTAGAGAGACCGATTCGGATATTGGATAGGAAGGAGAAGGTATTGAGATCGAAGACCATCAGATTAGTGAAGATTCTCTGGCAGCATCATACTTCAGAGGAAGCTACTTGGGAGCTAGAGAGTCTGATGCAAGAGAAGTACCCTCACCTATTTGAGGACTGACTTGGTTCTAATTTGGAGGACCAAATTTTCTGAGTGGGGGAGGATTGTCAGACCCAGATTTTTGTAGCTTATTTCCTTATGATTCCTATGTGTATGAACACTATGTAATTATAGTTGAATCATAAGAAGAGTATTTACTAACATGCAATCGACAATTTGAGAAATTTAAAAATGCATGTAAGCTATTAACAACGAGATAAGGGTTAAGTTAATTCCCGAACGAGTGCAGGGGTAAAACGGTCAAATGACTGACATTCGGTATAATTTCGATAAGAGAATTTCATTAAAAATATGAAATTGAGGAATCTTGATCAAAATCGAGGAAAATATTTAATTTCGAGCCCAATTGATCAAGATATAAATTTATTAGAATTTATCAGAATTTTTGCCTCGAAAAATGAGCCCAAAAATAGTGGAAAAATATACCGAAAAGGTAAAAGCGGACTGATAAATTCATTTACGGATTAAATGAATTTAATATGATTTTTGGAGATATTTTTAGATATTTATGGGATATTTTTGGGATTTTTATTATTATTTTATAATAAAATAATAATAAAAATAATAATAAAAAAAAAGAGAAACGAAATCTGAAGAGAAAACACGGGGAGAGAGAAGAGAGAAATCGCGTGAAGCCGACCCGAGGGAGAAGACCACCGGACGGCGAGCACCGGTCACCCCACGGCCAGGCAAGCTGTGGAAAAGGAAGCCCGGCATCGTGCGCACCCATCGGCACCGGTCACGCCATCCACCGACGCCGGACGCCGACGAATCGAAGAGGTGAAGCCGCGGAGGAAAAGAAGGAATTCGGCGGCCACCGGCGGTGCTTGGTCCCGATCGAGCCCAGCCGAGTGTTGCCCAGGCTTAGGCGCGCCGAAATGCGGTGGTGATGCGTCGGGAACCGACCGAAATACGTCGGAACGACCAAAGGATGCCTGAACCGATCGGCGGTTCAGGGGAGAAGGTTCTGTGCTGAACCGGACCGGACCGGTTCAGCCAAGGAGAAAAGGGGAAAAAGAGGAAAAAGAAAGAAAAAGGAAAAGGAAAATTTTCGGGATTTCACCGGACTTCGGGTAAGTCGATACGAGGTCAAAAGTGACCGATTTGATTTCCGATGAATTTATTTAAATTATATTTAATCGGAAATTGACCCGGAGTTAAATATAATAAATTGTGCAGTTCGACGATAAATTCCGAACGGAAGCCCGATCGAACTTCGATTTGCGTACTATCGCATAATCTCTGGTAAGTAAAGCTCATTTACGACAATTTATGTGATTTATGCGTATTTAAGATTTAATTTACGCATTTCGGATTAAATTCCGTATTTAGTGAATTATATTCGGAATTTTGAATTAACTATCGTAAATGATATACGGGCTATCCAAAGAGCTTGGAATAAAGCCCAATGGGTATTGATAGGCCCAATGAGTCGATAGACCCTGATGAAGGGAAATAATAAGTGGAAAACGAGCTTAATACGGTTAAGGCCCATTAAGGATTTTTAAGGCCCATTAAGGGAAATTAAACTGTATTAATGTGTAATACAGTAGGAAAATGATAATTAACCTGAGGAATGGTTATTTACAGCTCCGGAGTTTACATTGAGAGCTGATCGGACTGCGGGAATTAGCAGCACCGAGGAAGCGAGGTCACTTGACGTGATCCGAGGTAAGGGACTTTTGCAAGTAGTTAGAGATACCTGCACGTATTTTCAACTGCTTCTGCATTCACTTAAAAACTCTGAGGGTCAGAGAAAGTGAATAATAATTATTGCGACCCGATAGTGGCAAATTACGATTTTGCCCCTAGTTAGTCAAAAAGTCAACTTTTGTGAGAAGTTGCAAAAAGCATGGAAAATGCTATTGTGAGTGTTTAATTGTTATTAGCATGAAAATAAATAGATGGGCTAATGATTTTAAGGTTGATATGACTTAAGCACACTTTGAGTGCTGATTTTGATGTTTTATAAACAATCCCTTTTTAAATAGCCATCTATCATATTATGTGAGAATGAATCGTGCTAGAGCACAGCTCGCACTGGGATTCATATGTTTTCCACATAATATTAGTGCTGGATTTGATACGCACTAGATTTTCATGACATGCATGATAGAGTACTGGAGTTTTACTCGTACTCAACTTTGAATGATATATGCATGACAGAGTGCTAGAGCGTGGCTCGTACTCGATTCTTCATGGTTTATACATGACATAGTACTGGGAGCTATTGCTCGTACTTGATTTTGATATTGTGCATAGCATAGTACTGGGAGCTATTGCTCGTACTTGATTTAATACATAAACTATGCATTGACCTAGTTGCTTGAGAGTGCTCGCACTAGAGTTGAGTTTTATGATGTGAAACAGTGTTTGAGCGGAGTAACGACTGTGAGTCGCACTCAAAACGCACACTGTATGTGATATGTAATACATGTTGAAACCCATGCCTGAGACCTTGCGTGACTGTGTGTCATAGCTAGAGAGGATATCCGCATGAGGTTGGTATAGACGTGGTATGATATTTCCACAGGCGCGAGGGCTAAGACCTCTGTTAGGCACCCTGACTGTGATGTTGATAAGTTCCACGGGAGTGAGAGCTAAGTCCTATGGTAGGCACTCTGGCCGTGAGAACGGGTCCACGGGTGTACTTTGTACCGTGTCTGAGTGGCACGAGGTGTACGCTGTACCGTGTGTTGTTATGGAGTTGAGGAGGATATAGCTGGCGGTTGTGATGGACTGACCCCCCTCCCGTTACAGCGGTGATGCCCCGCACACCTAGTACTGTGTTGCTTGGGATCACATCGGATATGATCATAATCCAGGATACTATTTACATGTACCACAAAGTCTTACATGATATATCACCTTGATTGATTTATTGATTTAAACTGCGGACAGACCTGAGGGATGGGTCGGACTCCGATTTGTGTTGTGAATCATTTGATGCCATATTTATATGTGATTTAAATATACATGGCATGATTTACATAAAGGCATGATTTATATATAAATGCATTGTGTTGCACTACATGCCTACTTTTGAGAAATAAAGCATGATTTCTGTACATGGGATTTATTCTGTACAAGTACATATATATTATATTTCAAGACATGCTTTTAAAGTGAGTTAAGGAAATAATGTTTTCAAGGCATAGCACTATTTTGAGTAGATAGTGTGGATATCTACTTGCTTGCCTGATTTCCTTACTGAGCGCATTATGCTCACCCCCTTTTCTTTACATCTCTCTACAGAGCGTCAGTAGATCGAGAGTTATCGTGGGAGAGTGTCCCAGAGTCCACTACTAGTTCCTATCGATTTATCAGGTATACTTATTATGTACAGTTGTGTATCTAAACATAGAAACAACACAGTGATGTATACGTTATATATTATGGGGAATGTAAATGTAATCGTATTAGATTTTATAAAATCTTACATGTATAATAAGAGCAACTACAGTCAGAATTAATATATTGACATGTATGTATGAGAATGGATATAATGGTAAGTGAAGACTCTGACATCGAATCACAGCCCAACCAGTGAAGAGAGGAAAGGTAAGTTAAAATGCGAAAAATTTATTGTGGTTTTTGGTTAAAGTCAAGGATTGAAACTGGGGTCCTGACAGTTTTATTAGCCTTTTTAGTAATTATTAATACAATTTTAAATTTTCAAGAAATTTTCTTACATTTATTTTTTTAATACCAACATAATTATATTAGTCGACTCATATAACTAGTTGACTAATTTTTTAATTAAAATTAAAATGTATTAATAATTGGTTTAACTATAATATAAGGATAATTATCCTATACACTGCCAGTTAAATTTTTTGACTATACAAATAGAATTAGGATAATGATACATCTTCTTTAAATATATTAAGAAAATAAAAAATAAATAAATAAAACATGTGTTATCATCCTAACCCTATTTGTGGAGTAAAAAACTCCATCGGCGGTGTATAACATATTAATCATAATAATTATTTCTTAAAAAATTGAGAAAACCATTATATGTAAAACCTAATAGAAAATAGCAGTATTAAGCTAATTTGACCATTTTGAAATTAACATTAAATATAATCATATCCATCAATTACAAAATATATAATTATATATTAATGATTATATAAGAATTTATTTTTTAAGTGAGCCAAAATAAAAATAGTAAAACTGAAGAAAAGTAAAAAAAAAATAAAATTGGCTCAAATACATAAAAATAGAATTATTTCAAAAAAATAATTAACAATATATAAAAAAATCACACTGAATAAGTAAACATTAATATAAATTGTTTTAGGATAATTATCTCATATACTGTCAGTAGAATTTTTTGACTTTATAAGCGGAGTTAGGATGATAATACATGTCCTATTTAATTTATTTTTATTTTCTTAATATATTTAAAAAATATGCGTCATCATTCTAACCATATTTGTGGAGTCAAAAAACTCCACTGACAGTGCATGAGATAATTCTTAATTATTTTATACTCTGAAGTTATACCAATAATTCATTGAGTTGGGCGATTGAATTTTTTTGGCCATATTGGACCATTGAAATTTTGTCACTCTTAATCCAATAAATTATTATTTTTTTCTTTTTTAGTTTGTTTTATTAACTTGTTTTAGTAATATGACGCCCTAGAAACGTGGAAGTCAGGGCAAATTTTAAACTTTTTCACGTCCATATACAATTCTAGGTGCATTCCTGTGCAGTATCATGCATCATATATATATATAAATATATTATAAAACATTCACCTCAAGATCTCACTATCTCATATTGATATATCATACCATATACATTCCTCAATTCAGAGTTAATTAATCCTAATACATCCCATACATTATTGTTCATCAAGTGTCTGTAAATACAACTTTAGTCTGGGTACATGAAATGTTAAAGTATACCTCAGATACAATATATGGCTTAGAGCTCAAGTCCTCTACTAGCCACTACTCTGTACGTCGTAGGAAAACTCTCTTCACTTGAAGAAATCTGGGGGATATAAAAATAGGGTGAGCTTCTAAATCGCTCAGTAAAGGAGTAAGGGACTCATTAATAAAATGCTCAATTACACAGCACAATCATTTTGATTTGTAGATGAAATTCAATAGAAAACGTAGCATGAATTCATTAAAACATCATTCTCATCTCAATTCTCTAAAATCATGTAGAAACATGAGAGTAAATGGCTCAGCATAAAAACCATAGTTACAAGCATATGGAAATCAGGATGCGATAACGGCTTTTCTCGTAAAAACGTGATAGAAATCACCTCAGTAATGATGCACGTGGCACAGCCACAAAACACAATCTCATGTGTAAAACGAAGACTAGGCAATTAAAAACTCAGATAAAAACATCCATCATGGCACATCAAAATAATCTCCTCTAGGTGCGCATCCCAGGCATCCTCAAAAGAGGGAACGTCGACAATATGGTCGTGTACATGGTGTATTGGTCTTACGTGTTACCAGAACAAGGCCCGAACTTACATGCTACCAGAGCAAGGCCTCTCCTCATGCACACTATCGGTCTTACATGCTACCAAACTAAGGCTCGGACTTACATGCTACCAAAGCAAGGCCACCCAGCGCTACCAGAGCGAGGGTCATCTCACGTTACCAGAACGGAGGCATCTCTCGCTACCAAAACAGAGGAATATCAGATTTACATGCTACCAGAGCAAGGCCCAGACTTATATGCTACCAGAGCAAGGCCCGATGTGTTATCACATGACATGCCTAAGTCTCAATAACAACCATTATCATATAAAATCGTTTTGCCTTCACGTAAAACTTATAATGGTTTCTCTCATAAAACTCATCTGAAGATGTTTTTGTACTCATTACAAAATGTGTCAAAACCGAGCTCAAATCGGCAAAACCACACACACATTTCTCAAATCTCAGTACGCCTTAACGTAGAGCCCAAATCCCATTTCACATTTTAAACTCAAACGGTTAGTAAAACAATTTCACATTTTGTTTACAACTCATAAAAATTGGGCCCCAACCGGCTATAAAATCGTGTGCAATAAATCAATCACAACTAGTAAAACATGCTTGTTTCTCAAACGTTTCATGCTACAATTATCATCACAAAATCACATACACAATGAGTTTAAGTTTTCCCTTACCTCGTTGCACATCGTATAGTGCAATCGTTTCCCCCTAACGACGGACTAGCCTCACATTCCTCTCTGGAACTCCCGAGCTGTCCAAACGATGTAAGAACATCATCAACATACCATCACATTGTCTCTAATCTCAACATCTAGCATAATTGCTTACATTCTCATAATTTCTCAATACCTCAATGATTCTAACAACCCTAACCATTTTCAGCATACTCATCACAACATATACAGCCACAATCGTAGAAATCTACTTCAAAATCAAGGATTGAAGCTTAAAAATTTACCCAAAACTTGTGGAGTGCTCAATTCATGCCTCAGCTCAAATCATCATTCGATTTCCAAGTATGTTGTTCTCCTTTTGATGAGGAACAACTTTTCTTCTTGCCACAACCTCTGATTCGAACGAAAATGAGTGTTTTGGAAGAGAGAGAAAGCTAGGGATTTCAGTAAAAATGGGGTTTTTGGTTTTTAGAGAGAGAAGATGAATTCCAGCGAAAACACAAGGGTCCTTATATAGGCAAAAAGGTGAGAGATCTATCTGCTCCTGTAGGAGATCGATCTGCCTTTGAATTGGAAACTTTTTTAGGCGATTTTTATGCCTACTAGATCGATCTGTCGTGTGGGCAAGATCAATCTCATAATCTTGAGGAGATCGAGCTGCTCCTTGTGAGGAGATCGATCTATATTTTACAGAAACATTTAGAGATCGATCTGCTCTTGTAGGAGATCGATTCCTTTAAGGCAGAATCACAAGGAGATCGATCTGCTTCCATTGGAGATCGATTTGCTCGTTTAGATTTTCCATTCCTTATCATTTTGGCCTACCAGATCGATCCCCTCTTCTCCAAGATCGATTTGGCCTCATAGTTTCACATTATGGTTGCACACTTGGCATAAAATCTCCATATATAATTGCCATAATTTACTCTATTGATTATTCCTCATTCAATACTCATTCTTAATGCCTCAATATATGAGTACATCACATTTAGCCCAATCAATTACACTTCATGTTCACATTACAAAATTAGATGTGTACAGAATTCTCAGGTCTCATAAGTAATCTAATATATATTATATATTACAAAGCACAAGCACAATTTTCATTTTTTTTGCTTATATGGTATCTATGTGTATCATCAATAATAATAACACATAAGTAATTGTTTTTGTTAATTTTTCTCTCTTATCATAGCAATTTAAAAACTCTCTCATCCACAACTTATGGTCCACGTTTCTTCATTTTTCTCACTTTTTTCTCTCTAACCCACACTTTTTTGTCTCCCTCGCACACACAAATACTAATATTATTTTTTAAAATTAATTAAGAATTTTTATATCCCTTTTTCTTTATCACTATCTTTTTTCCACCTAATTATATATTCAGTTTACTATCAGTTTTCTCATTTCTCTCTCCCTCAGTTTTCTGTCTCTCTCAGACACAAACACTATTAACAGTTTTTTATACCCATCTTTCATTTTTAGGTCTTTTTTTTTACCTAACCATTATATATTCAATTTATAACAACACTTATACTTCATCAATTGTTTTTCATTGTTTTCTTTTATTTATTTCATTGAAAGTATCTCTCAAAAAAAAAAAATCTCTATTCATATAAAGATCATTAAGGAATTGTTTTGGTGAGCTTTTTTTGTTTCTTAATTGATGTTCTTTGAAAAATTGGCTCTAATAAATCTCTCTTTCAATTTTTTTACTATATTTTATTTTATTTTCTATGAATTACAAGTTTGATAATTCTTTTTAATTTCTTTAAATAAACATTCATTATAGAGAAAAAAAGTTAGTAAATATAAGCTAGAATAGTAAATATAAGTTAGAATAAATAACTATTCTCTTTTTCTTTTTTACCTTTGATTATTAAGGATGTTTGGGATTCAACAGGAGAGGTGGCGCTCTATCAAAGAAAAGTTAACAATCTCGACGTAAGTGTAAACACCGCAAATTTTCTGTATTTAAATAAAAAAATGAAATGAAGGATAAAAACAATTACAATAAATATATATACATGTAATTGTCCAAGAATGAAAATATAATTAAAAAAATATATATATAAATACAAATATAACATATATAATAAAAATATAAAAATATATATATATATATATATAAATATAAAAATATAGAAATATAAATAAATATAAATAGATATATATATATATATATATAAATATAGATAAATATAGATATATATATAAACTAAAAAAGAAAAAAAGAAAAACCCATTTCTTCCTCCCCCGGTTCCCTTCCTCTGCGATAGCCGGCCAAAGCCCTTCTCTCCTGTTCGTTTCGCCTATCGATCACCGTCGAGTTTGTCGACCGATCGAGACACCAAAATCGGTGACCCGAACGCAGACCCCGACTCCCCCTTTTCTCTTCTTTCCCACTGTTGTTCGTTGAAAACCTGAGCCCCTTCCTCTCTCCCTTTCTTTCGTCGGACCAACGATCGAACCCAGGAGGATCGACGACCGAGCATTCCCCCTCTGACCACCGACGACCTATTCCTTGCCTTCTCCCTCTCCCCTCGCCTGAAAAACAGAAACGAAACAGAGGAGTTTTCCTTTGTTTCGTGGACTGCAGCAACCCGGAGGAGACCCGACGCCGACCATCACCGAACCCGAGCCCGACGACCTCCCTTGCCTGTCCTTCCCTGTCCGGCCACCCTTATTTTCGATGCTACAGTGTTCCAAAAAAATTACAGATAAATTACCCAATTTCTGTTTCCCCATTTTTGTACCAGTGGATCCCTAGGTAAAAACCCAAGCTTTCTTTAGTTTAATGTATGTATAAATTGTATTATGGAAGTATGATGTTGTATGAATTAATTGAAATTTGATTGTGAAGAAATTAGGGAACTAGGGATTAATTTGACAGATTTGGGGATTTTAAAAATTAGGCAAGAAATTAGACATTAGAAGTTAAATTATCAAGCATTGAAATGAAGATTAAAGATGATAAAATTGTATTCGGTTATTTTGTGGATGATAGATTTGGGTCATTCTGATGATGAAGAGGAAAGTAGAGAAAAAAATTCTTATCGGTAGCTTAAAACAAATCTTGAATCGACAATACCCGAGAATGAATGAGAAGTAGACAAAAATAATAATCATAACGATAAAAATAAAAATAATGATAGTAAAGAAATAAATAAATAATAAATAAATAATATATATATATATATATATATATATATATATATATATATACTTATGTATATATATACACATATATATTAAACGTGCGTGTTAGTATAAGTGCGTGTCGACAATAATATGAACACATAAGCGGGAGCAGGTAGGAAACATATAAGATGATAGGAGAAAAAAGGACAATTTAATTAGGAATGTAGCTAAAGACTTTGTAGTAGGATTAAATTTTCGAATGTATGATGGAACTGGAAGAAAAAAAGAAGTTGATGAGCTCCAAAGGTTGAATATGTATAGTTTAATACGAACTTAAGGAGCTAGAATTTAAATTTCGGAAGTATTTTCCTTAGGCTAATAAGATTTCAATTTTGAAGCATTGTAGGCTATTCGATTTAAATAACGATACTAAGAATACCAAATTTGGTATAGGAAAATCGTAGAAGGAAAAGAGGGAGACACTTGGAGGCGTCACTACTCGAACCTTGAGCTCCCGATAAATCGAGTTAAGGGGTGTAATTTAAAATGGTAATAGTATCCTCCTTTCCTTCAAGCTTGGAATTATGAAAAATATTTGAGTTACGTAATATCTTAGTAAATGATTAGAATTTATACCAAGCGTTCGTTCTTTAGTCCAAGTTGACGTTTAAACAAAATCGAGCTCAACTTTTATTGAGCCCTAGCTTTATCTTGGCATGTTTCCGAAATTGTAAGAAAGGTTTATGAATTTAAATACATGAATTTTGAGCATGTGTTCAAATCTGTGAGCATGTTTTTGATTTTGTTTCTCGAACGAAATGATATGATTTTGACTTATGCATGAATTTGTTACTTATGTTGCGAGAAATGAAATCTGTTATACGAGTACAGTTTCTCTGTTTTTATGAAAGAGTTTTCAACGGCAAAAGAGGGTTTATTTGAAACTCAGTTTATGAATTTTAAATATGTGAGTGAGGCTCATTTGGGATGAGGCTAGCCAGAAATACCTCTTGAGTGGGGTGAGGTAGCCAAAAGGCCCAGGTGTATATGATTGCCACTTGAGATGAGGCTAACCAAAAAGACCTCTTAAGTGGAGTGAGGTAGCAAAAAGGCTCAGCTAACCAGAAAGACCTCTTAAGTGGGGTGAGGTAGCCAAAAGACACAGCTAACCAAAAAGACCTCTTAAGTGGGGTGAGGTAGCGAAAATGGTCATGTTCATGATTTTCCCTCTATGGAGGATGAATATGTTATTTTCGCATGACAATTACATGAGCTAGCCTAGTCTCCATCTAAAACGAATTCTATTTTAAGATTTGATTCTTTGATATGTGATTTACCCAACAATAGTTTGAAGTTCTGTTGTGAGACCCGAAATTAAATCGTAAATTTTATGAGGCAGAAAAAAGTTCACAAATTTAAAGGAATGGGATTCGGACTGAAAATAAGGATTCAAATCATAAAATGAATGAATATTCGTGAAGGGAAGTCGGGCTAAATAAATCCTGAACACGTGTAAGGGCAAAACGGTCAAAAGACCGAAAGCCGGGATAAATTCGATAAGAAAATTTAATTTAAAATAAGGATTTAGAATATCTTGATCAATAATGAGGAAATTATATAATTTTGAGTCAAATTGATCAAGATCTGGAATTTTTAGAAATACCGAAAAGTCACCCGGGACAATATCCCGAAAATACGAAGAAATTATACCGGAAACATAATTTAAAAACAAAATAAATTAAATTAAATTTAATTTAATTAAATTGGTGGAATAAAATAATAATAAGTGTAGATATTTTTAGAATATATTGAATATTTTATTGAATATTTTAATAATAAAACAATTGGTTAAATAATAATAATAATAATCAAAAAAAAAAAAGAGGCTGAAATTGAAAAACCCGAAACCAAGAAGAGAAACGGAATCCGTCTGCCACCCGAGAGAACCGACCACCGATCTCCACACACCGGCGACCGTCCGCGTCCGACGAAGGTACCAGGAGGAAGAGGAGAGTCCGGCGAACACGTGGGCACCGGAATCGCACCGCCAGGTGGCCGGAGCAGATCGATCGGAGCTTCGAAAATCCGAGGGAGAAACGGGGTGATTGCCGGCGAACCGTCGCGACTGGGCCGAAAAGGAGACCACCGACACACTCAGGGGAGGAAGCCGGTTCTTTTGAGATCGACCTTGGCCGGTGAGACCGCCGGAAACGCTGGCGACGGCAAGTGGCAGTGAACGGTGTCGTTTGGCCGAAAGGAAAGGGAAGGAAAAGGAGGGAAAAGGAAGGAAAAGGGGAAAGAAAAGAAAGGAAAAGGAAAGAAAAGGAAAGAAAAGAAAGGAAAAAGGGGAAAAAGGGAAAGAAATTACCGGGGACGACTCGAGGTTCGGGTAAGTTGACTGAGGGTCGAAATTGACCTACGGGTGAATTCCGAAAATTTAATTTAATATTATTTTAATAAAAAATAATCCGGATTTACCTAATTATGCAGCTTTACGACAGAGACCGAACGAGAGCCGATTGAGCTCTGATCTTCGTACCCCGCATCGTATCGGGTAAGTATAGTTTAATTTTGGCAATATGAGATTCGTTAAATACCGAGCTTTAATTATTTTACGGAATTATGGATTAATTTCGCATAGAAGGAATAGTAATTCAGAGTTGTAATAAATTGCCGTAAATAGTATACGGGCTATCCAATGAATTTGGATCGAAGCTCGATAATTATTAGTAAGCTGCATGAGCCCAGTAAACCCGAAGAAGGGATTTAAATAGTATAAACGGGCTGAAAATGGGTCGAGGCCCATTAAAGTGCAATCGGGCCCAATAGGGATAAATGGGCCCAATGATTTAAAATTAAGCCCAGAAAGTATTAAATACAATTAAGTTGTATGATATCTGACCTGAGGAATAATTATACGCAGTTCCGGAGGTTTGATTGGGAGCAGATCGGACTGCGCGACGTGACAACAGTGGAAAAGGAAAGGTCAGACTCGACGAGAATCGAGGTAAGGGAATTTTGTAAGTGCATAGAGATGCCTATACATATTTTGAGGGTATTTACAGGGCTTAGAATTTATCTAAGTATCTAGAAACGAAGTAATAATTTTTACGAAAATCGGGGCTTAGATAAATAAAGGAAAAAGACAATTTTGCCCCTAGGAGTAAAATTTACAAAAAAGGGTAGTAAGGCAGGTAAATTGCATGATTCCATGTTTTTAATGCTTTATATGAATATATTGCTTTGATTTAAGCAAATATACACATAGGTGGGCTGTTGATTTCGTGAATTTTACGAAAGGGTACCGGTTTGTACCGGTTACTATTTTAAAAGATGTTTTATTAAAAGTGAGCCACCTATCGTATTTACATGACTAAAAGAGTGCTAGAGTCTTTCTCGCACTCAAGTTTACTGATTTATTTATCATGAAAAGCCGTACTGGAGCATTGCTCGTACGAGAAATTTGTGTGTGCACAAAATCGTGCTGAAGCTTCGCTCGCACGAGATTTTAGATATCATGATATGCATAGCGTGGTGCTGGAGCTCCGTAAGCCTGTGACCTGGTGTGGGGCAGGCAGCAGGATGCTCACATAAACGCACTAGACGCGAGTTGACATGCATATAGTCGTGCGGAAGCCTCCTGTAGACTGTGTGTCACAGAGAGTTGAGATGCTCGCACATATACTTTGAGACATGGGTTGGTTATCGACATAGTATTGGGCTGGATAAGACCTACGGCAGGCACCCCCAGACTATGATATGGGTCCACGGAGTACGATGTACCGTGTATGTCACACGGAGTACGCTGTACCGTGCAGTCATGATGACTCTACGATGTTGCTCGATATTCTGGCGGGTAGGACTTGACCCCACCTCCCGTTGCAGTTGTGATACCCCGCACACCGGGATCCGTGTGCCTGGGATCACAGGGACAAAGTATGGCCATAGTCCTCGATTTTTCATACAGTAACCTACATGCCTCACATGATATCATACGGTCTGGATAGACCAGGACAAACCCGATGGAGGGGTAGTCTCGATTTGTGTTTTTAAAAGAGATGTGATTTGATGAATCAAGGTATTCCCGAGAGATGGGTTTGACCTTGATGAAGTTGTTTTATAATGAAACAAATGAGTTTTAAATGTGATGTATTTATGATGAAACAAATAAGTTTCAAAGTGATGAGTTTTGTGATTAAACAAATGAGTTTTAAAGTGAAGAGTTTATGATGAAATAAATGAGTTTTAATGTGACGAGCATGAGATGTCAGACATGATGATTTTTCATGTGTGCTTGATATGTCGATTTCATGATTTCTTGTATATGATATATACATACATGTGGCATTGTTTTAATCTTACCTCATGCTCTGAAAGTAAACGATTTTTACATCATGACATTATCAGCACGTAGATAGTATAGTTATCTACCTGCTTACATTATTGCCTTACTGAGCACGTTTCGCTCACCCTTTCATTTTCCACCCCACAGGGTATATTCAGTAGAAGAGAGCGACAATAGTCTCGCATCTCGGTTATCTGCTGCTTCTTAGCAAGACCAGGTATACACATTTATATAATTTTTGTATCTGAACATATAGATGCACAGTACTATATATGGATTTAATATTGGGGGTGTATTTAGTTCAAATAAATTAATATGTAAATGAAATATGAAAATGGAATGGTAAATAGGTGAGAGGTTACTAACACCGAATCATAGCCCAACTGTTTAGTAGTGTAACTGTTCACGACGGGTGAGGAAATGAAAAAGCGAAAAATTTGTAGGGATTTTTAGGTAATTTGGGTCGTGACATCTGTATATCATGAAAGAGTCTGATCGGTCTGCTAATGTTTTCTTATTTTCGAAACCATGTTTATGTTAAATGTGTTTTCCATGATATGTGTTTGAAAAGGATGTAATATTTGTAAACAAATGCCTCCTTTTCATATTATTATGTACCATGCATGTTTTAAACGCTATGATCATTTTAAATGCGTTTCTTACTGAGCCTTTTTCCTCGAAAGCTCACCCCTCTACCCTTCAGATTGTTTGCAGCGATCTACAGACGCTACCTACCGCGTACGCGACGTAGGCCGGTGGAAAGAGCTACCCTAGGCTACTTTTTGTACACGCAGAGGTATACAAATGCATTCCTTTACCAGACACATTTTGTAAGCACAGACATATAGTGGAAATATTTTATTGGGATGTAATTTGTAAGAAAACAAATGTAAAGAATATCTCTTTTGAGAATTAATCGTAGAGTACTAATCCTAGTGGGAACAGATACATGTTGGCTTGATGATGCGAATTTGGGGAGTGTGTTTGATAGCTGTGGATATCTAGGATTGTTAAAGCGTTTGATTTGCAGGTGGGTAGGCTTATATATAAGCCGTTATGCTGCCAAAATTTCTATCGGCCATTTAGATGTAAAATTTAATTTAAGTATAATTATTGGTGAATAGGTAAGATAAAAGAAACAGCACTGAGCAGGAATGCAGTCTAAGTGAATGAAAGATTAAGAAGGAATTTAAAACTTCAAAAAAAAATTTCCTCCAAATTTTCAAGGTCAAGGGTCGTTACAGTTTAAGTGGTATTAGAGCGAAAGCTGTCTAGTACTGTCAGTATCGTTATTAAGGACAAAATTACATCCCAAATGTCTGTGCTTGTCTTGTTGTAGGCAATGTATACCTAAAGAAGTTAAGATTTGATCTTTGATTTACGCGCAGGTAGTAGATCACGTGTATCATGAGAAGAAGATGAGAACGCCCATGGAGGCAAGCTCAGCCACCTCCACCTCCTCCACCGCAGCCAAAGAGCCCCAATACTCGTATAGCTCAGTTCGAACAGCAGTTAGAGTAGCGTCTCAAATGTGGATTGGAATCTATTGCTGCCATGGTTGCCCAACACTTAGGGACAAATGCTTCTGATTCAGCTGGCGCAGCACCGATCCGTACTCCGGTGCCAACTCCTCCATAAGTTCCCCCGGTACATTTGTGAAACCTGGATTTTTAAAGGGATTTAAATCGTTGGACAAAAATTTACGAAATTTAAATGAGAAAAGATAGTGAGTCCGAGAAGGAAAATCGGTCTAAATTGGTCCTGAACGTGTAGAAGGGTAAAATGGTCAAAAGGTCCTAATTTCGGTGTAAATTCGATGAAGAGAATTTCATTAAAAATATGGATTTAGAAAATCTTGATCGATAAAGAAGAAATTATGGAATTCCGAGTCCAATTGGTCAAGATACAGAGATATTACGAATTTTCGTAATTTTCGCCCGGGACATTATTTCGAAAATATGCGAAAAATATACCGAAAAAGTTAAAATAAATTAAATTAATTAATTAATAAAATATAATATAATTTTTGAGATATTTTGTGTAATTTATTATATTTTATTTGATTAAAATAAAATATAATAAAATATAATAAATTAATAATAATAAAATATAATAAAATAATAATAAAGTAAAAAAAAAAACGAAATTGAAATTGGCAATCGGGATTTGGAGAAGTGAAGGAAACAGAAGACAAACCTGCACCACCCCGTCTGCCTCAGCCGCGAGCCACCACCGGAGAACCGACCAAGGGAGAGAGCCTAACCGCCCGAGCTCGCCGGCACCGATAGTGGAGGGAGAAACGGTGACCGGCGAGAGAAGGAGAGAGAAAGAGAGAGAAAGAGTGAAACCGAGAGAAAGAGGGAGAAAGAGAGAGAACGGCGACGAACGGAGGCTGGAGGAAGAGAGAGGACCTCGCCACCGGCTAGGAGGAGGTCCGATCTGCCACCATCGGCACCGAAAACGGCCGAAAATGACGGAAACGGAAGACACCACCGACGCCGAGGGAGAAGAGGCCGGACCGGCCACTTTCCGACGAAACCGAGGCTAGATCCGAGCTTTGCGAGGTCCCGCGGAGCTGCTGGTGACGGAAGCCGGTAAAGAACCGGCCGACGAAGCACCGAACCGGCCGAACCGAACTGAACTAGATTGAACTAGACCGATCTGAACCGGTCTGAATCGGACCGAACCGGTTCAGCCAAGAAAGAGAGGGAAAAGGAGAAAAAGGGAAGAAAAAGAGAAAAAGGAAAAAGGGAAAAATTTTTAAGGATACACCGGACTTCGGGTAAGTCGGTAAGAGGTCACAAGTGATCAATTTAATTTTCGAGAAATTTATTTAAATTATATTTGATAAAAAATTTACCAGAAATTAAATATATATAATTATGTAGTTCGACGATAAATCGCGTACGTGAGCCCGATCGAACTTTGATTTGCGCACTATCGCAAAATCTCGGGTAAGTAAAGCTCATTTACTACAATTTATATAATTATCGCGCATTAAAAGTTTATTTTACGAGTTACGGATTAAATTGCGCATTTAGTGGATTAAAGTGAGATTTTTAATTAAATTGTCGTAAATAATATACGGGCTATTCAAAAAGTCTAGAAAAAGGCCCAATAAGTACTAATGGGCCCAGTGAGCCCAATAGGCCTTGATGAAAGAATTGATAAGTGGAAACGGGCTTAAAACGAATTAAGGTCCATTAAGGTGCAATCGGGCCCAATAAGAGAGAAATTGGCCTAATTAGCGAAATCGACAATAGTAAATATGAGAAAATATTTATTGAGTTGAATACGATTAAAACGAGATTTATACCGATAAAATCGAGCAAAAAGAGTAAAATAGATTAAAAGTCAACTTTTGGTCAAAGCTTCGATATAATCACATATTTGGATTTGTCGAAATGAATTTAAGCCATATGTGATAAGTTGAACTTGTTTTGCAGCAGCTCGATCTATCGACATGTTTTACGCTTACTATATACTTGTTAAGCCATATGTTCACGCTTACTATATACTCAATTCTCTGTAGAGAGGGGGAAAATAAGGGGGGTGAGCAAACCACACGCTCAGTAAGGCAATCATGCGAATAGGTAGATACTGCACTATCTACGTGATCGTGATGCCATGCTCAAAAGCATTTCATTCATTATTTATCTCAAAACATGAGTGTATGATTGTGTTAATGGTATGTAAAGCATTCATGCTATTAAAATCAAGTGCACATTTCAACTCAAAGCATGGTATAAATCATCATGCATAATTCACAATAAAAGCATGGCATTACCCATCATGCATTTTCACAATAAAGCATGGCATTAAACATCATGCATCTGTGCACTTTAAAAACCATTAACAAATCAATTCATCACTGGTCAGGTCTCGACCCATCCCTCGGACTTTCCTGACCCACAAATCATTTTCAAACATGGATTTATTCTCAAATAGCAGTAGACATGTGAGATAGGCAGTTCAACAATAGGTAATAACCTCAAGGCCTATGTACATAACCTGTGATACCGGCTACACCGATCAGGTGTGCAGGATATCACCACTATCTGCTTCCACATGGGAGGTGGGTCAAATCCTACCCGCCGGTCCATAGCAGATCTCGTCCGAAGACGGCACATCACAACTCAACACGGTACAGTGTACTCCATGCTACATGCAAAGTCCAACGTACTCCGTGGACCCAATCAACACATCATATCACGCCACATCTCAAACGCACGTGTGAGCCTATTTAATCGGTACGACCTCTTGTCTACCCGAAACTCCTAACACGGCTAATTAATCATGTCAAAACAATGCACGTGTGAGCCTATTTAATCGATGTGACACCCAGTCTACTCGAAGCTCCAAACACGGCAACATGCAAGGTGGGCATCCAGTGCGAGACAAACTCCAAGCACAATGCCAAAACAATTATGAAATCCATGTGAAAACTAGTGCCTCTTGCACTCATGTGTATAAAACATGTCAAATCTCGTGCGAGTCATACTCTTGCACGCTATCATACTCATGAAATCATGTAGGTGGCTCAAAACTTGCAAAGTATGGTTAACAAAACCAAAACACACTCATTTCTTTTGCAAATCATTTCAATGTCAGCCAACCTACCAATCATTTGCTAAAAAGCAATAAAACATGATTTTCAAAGCAATATGCTTTTGTTTTCATGCACATTTTTCAAACTCCCAACTTTTGCCCTTCAATCACCCAACATCATTTCCTAATCTCATGCATTCTAGCAAAACATTTAAGCGCCCAAATTGCGCACAAATATCTCTAAGTGTCCACACAATTCCCTTACCTCGATTTACTTGGTGTGACTCCTTTCCTTTTAGCTTCTCACGTTCTTGGCTCAACTCGCCTTGGCGTATCCTCGGAAGCTGCGATTCATTCATTAAATCAATTGAGTTAACGTATTTAACCCATAATTGACCTCACTAGTCAATATTATTCACTTATGCATTTTACCAATGCCTTATTCCACATTTTACCTCTTTTAGGTAAATCTCACAATTTATCCACTAACCACATCTTAAAATCATACCACAACACTATTAATAACTTCTACATATCTCATTCATCATTAATCTCCATACAATCCACTTCCTCACTCTAGACCATTTCTAGGTCATAATCATTCCAATGTATTTAGATAGTTTCTAACCATCCATACTCATGCCAAACAACTCCAAAATCAATTATATAAACAATGTACCATAGTTGGAGTGTTAGAATCTTACCCAATTTGATTTCTCTTCTTGCTCCAAATGGCAATGCCCTTAACTCCTTCAATACCAACAATGGGAAAATGCTTTCCGACTATGTTGTTCTTCTCTTTGATAGGAACAACTTTGCCTCTAATGGTCTCTCTTTAAACCTCACTGAAAATGGCTGATTTTAGAGAGAGAAAGTTAGGTTTTTGGGTTGAAGTGGAAGGTTTGTGTTTTTCTTGAAATTTTCTGATTTTCAGCACTCCTTATATAGAAATAGCTTGAGGAGATCGATCTGGTCCCCTTAAATCCCTCTTTTTTCACAGCATTTTACGCATGAGATCGATCTGTCGAAGCATGAGATCAGTCTGCTCCCAAACAGAGAGCTAAGGAGATCGATCTGGGTGCTTGGGGATCGATCTTTTCACTACAGAATGCTTAGGAGATCGATCTGGCTCCATTGGAGATCGATCTGCTCTATTCCATTGCCCAAATAAGAGCATTCTGGCTCTTCCAGATCGATCTCTCATCCTATGAGATCGATCTGCCCTTCACAATTTTTAGATTTTCTGCAGTTCTTCTACAGCAACACTTACCAAACATCCTTAATTTGCTACCATGATTATTTTCTCATTTATTCATCTTTAAGACTTGAAAATGGTATCCATACATACCTTATTCCTATTGGAACTTGTGTGGAATCCTTGTATAACCAAAAGTATACGATATAAACCAAATGGAAGTGCACAACTTATGCAATTCTACTTCCATTTTACCACACTACTCATAATCCATTTTACTCACATTCTCCACATGTTTAAGTCCATTTCCTTACATTCATACATAATGTAACTTGTATGTACAATCACCACTCTCATTACAAGTGTGTACATTAACTTATGGACTTACATCACACATACTTCACTTATGAATTCATAGTACAACTCTATTTACATTTCTATGTACATATATACCATTATACATATACGGGGTCTCACATTCTCCCCCACTTTGAAAATTTGGTCCTCCAAATTAGAACCAATTATTTTGTGAACAACTCGGGATACTTCTCCCGCATCAAACTCTCCAATTCCCATGTGGCTTCTTCCACAGTGTGATGTTGCCAAAGTATTTTCACCAAGGGAATTGTCTTTATCCTCAGCACTTTCTCTTCTCTGTCCAATACCCGAACTGGCTTCTCAACATATGTCATACCCTTGTTGAGCTCCAATGGCTCATACCTTATTACATGTGCCGGGTCCGGGTGATACTTCCTCAACATGGATACGTGGAAGACATTATGCACACTTGCCAACTCTGGTGGCAATGCCAATCTATAAGCCTTATCTCCCACCTTATCAAGTATCTCAAATGACCCTATATATCGAGGGCTCAACTTTCCTTTCTTCCCAAATCTCATAATTCCCTTCGAAGGGGAAACTTTCAAAAACACTGACTCACCCACATCAAACTCTAGTGGTCTCCGTCTCTTGTCAGCATAACTCTTTTGCCTGCTCTGAGCTGTCTGTAACCTCTCACATATCAATTGGACGTCCTCAGAGGCTTGTCTAACCAAGTCGGGAGCAAAAATCTGTCTGTCACCAACCTCTTCCCATCCAATAGGGGAACGACATCTACGCCCATACAATGCCTCATATGGTGCCATCCCGATACTCGCATGAAAACTGTTATTATAGCGAACTCTGCGAGTGGCAAATGGTCATCCCAGGAGCCTCCAAAATCCAATGCACATGCTCTCAACATATCCTCCAGGGTCTGTATAGTCCTCTCTGACTGACCATCTGTCTGAGGATGAAACGCGGTGCTAAAATTCAACTGGGTCCCCATCGCTTCCTGAAAATGTTCCCAGAAGTGGGAAGTGAAGCGGGCATCCCTATCAGAAACAACGCTCACTGGAATTCCATGTAGCCTCACTATCTCGCGCACATATAGGTTCGCTAACTAGCTCAGAGTATCGGTAGCTCTCATAGCTAGAAAATGGGCTGATTTTGTCAACCGATCCACAATCACCTATATGGCATCATGACCTCTCTGGGTCCTCGACAATCCCATCACAAAATCCATGGTGACATGCTCCCACTTCCATGTCGGTATCGGTAGAGGCTGCAATAACCCTGCAGGCTTCTGATGCTCTACCTTCACCTGCTGACAAACGAGACACTTAGCAACATATTCAGCAATGTGCTTTTTCATTCCAGACCACCAATAAACTTTTCGAAGGTTTTGATACATCTTGGTACCCCCTGGATGTATCGTATACTTCGACGAGTGAGCCTCTGTCAGGATCAACCTTCTGATCTCTGCGTCATCAGGAACACATATCCTACCTCTGAACCTCAACAATCCATCCGAACTCAACCCAAAGTCCGTCTCTATACCCCTCTGTAGCTGCCCGACAATATCACTACACAGCTGATCAACTCGCTGAGCCTGTAGGATTCGATCTACCAGATCCGGTTCCAACTGCAGGCAAGCTATCATAAATCCACTATCAGCATCAGGCGGGGTCATGTCCAAACTGAGGTTCGTGAACTGTTCCAACAGCTCGTGTTCCCTGATCATCATAAGTGATACCATCCCGAGATGCTTCCTACTCAATGCATCAGCAACCACATTTGCTTTACCCGGGTGGTATAGGATTTCACAATCGTAATCCTTTAACAGCACGAGCCATCTCCTCTGTCTCATGTTCAACTCTTTCTGTGAGAACAGGTACTTAAGGCTCTTATGATCTATATAAACCTGAAATCTCTCACCATAAAGGTAGTGGCGCCATATCTTCAGCGCAAATACTACCGCTGCCAACTCCAAGTCATGGGTCGGGTAGTTCCTCTCATGATCCTTTAACTGCCTTGATCCATAGGCTACTACCTTCCCATCCTGCATCAATACACAGCCCAGTCCCAGATGTGAAGCATCCGCATACACCGAGAAACCTCCTGAGCTGGTAGGAATGGTGAGGATTGGAGCTGTGGTTAATCTCCTTTTCAGCTCCTCAAAACTTTCTTCACACTTATCGTCCCACACAAACTCCACATTCTTTCTTGTGAGGCGTGTCAAAGGAGCATGAGAGGCATCTAAGGATAGTGCTACAGACCCTTCGAGAGAAGAAGTTGTACGCTAAACTCAGTAAGTGTGACTTTTGGTTGGAACAGATCTCTTTTCTGGGTCATATAGTATCAAAGGATGGAGTATCAGTGGATCCATCTAAGATTGAGGCCGTAGTTCAGTGGCAGAGACCCCAGACAGTGACAGAGATCAGGAGTTTTCTGGGTTTAGCTGGATATTATCGAAGGGTTGTAGAGGGATTTTCGAGGTTAGCTGCTTCTGTCACGACCCTCAACTTACCAAAATAAGTACAAATTTTTCACATTTTCATGCATCAATCTTTAATCATCCTTCCTCGATTGTGACCAACCACACTCTTAACAGTTGGGCTGTGTGTCGACGTCTAACTCACTCCACCATACCAATTTAATTTGAAACATTATTTATGAGTAAACACTTGTATAAATGTATATATATCAGAGTTGTTACATGTGTTTACATTGTTTTACATCCCCAGTAGTTACATACAAAATGCTACTGTGCTATGTCTAGTTTAGATACAAAATAATCCATCCCTAGGATTACATCAAAATCACTCATATTTAATAAAATCAAATCGGCTGCCATTTCTTTACCTCCTATCCTCATCTTACAATCTCTATATACATGCTCAGTCAACTGACTATCATTCATAGGGGTAGATATCAACAACATCTTATCAAGCAGTGTGGGTTTTACATGCTTCAACAATTTACATGCAAACGATGGTGATACAAAAGAATGCATGGCACCAGGATCAAACAGTACATAAGCTTCTAAATCAAAGATTTGGATGGTACCTTTTACCACATCCGATGACTGATCTGCAGTGTCCTGGTCCAGTGCGTGCACTCGTCCTCTGCTTACACCCACTACTTGCTTCCCCTTTTCCTCAGCTATAGCCCTCCTCCTCGAAGCAGCTGTACCAACTGGAGCTCTCTCTGGCTCCTTGCCCTTCTGTGGGGCTCTCTCTATCATTTCTGGGCAATCTCTGATTATGTGCCCTGGCTTCCCACATCGAAAGCATACTACAGGAGATCCATAGCATGGTCGAGTTCCATGATACCTGCCACACTTGCCACACTGTTCTGTAGTAGGCCGTGGCCCTCCAATCACGATTCCCTTAGCTGGAGCAATAGCCGGATACATGGGAGTATCAACTGTACTCTCCCGGATCTCATCAATTCTCGGCCTCTTTCCAGAGAATCTCTTGCTTCCTTTATAGCTGAAGCCTCTATCCATCATAGGTCTTTTCTTATCTTTGTCCCTCATCTTACCAACCTTTCCAAACTTTGAGGTGATTCTATCAACATCTTGTTCACATAATTGTGCCCTGCGGACTGCCTCCTCATAGGTCGGTATATCCAGAGGAACCAATCTCGGTCTGATGGTTGGTCTCAATCCATCCACGAACTTCTGGATTTTCTCGACCTCATTACTCATCGTGTTGGGATCATATCTGCCCAGGGATATAAAAGCAGTCTCATACTCATCCACAGTCCTGCTCCCATGGGTCAGTCCCAAAAATGCAATCTTTAGCTTTCGCTGTGCGGTATCCGGGACATACTGTCTCCGGAAGGCCTCTAGAAATACATCCCAGCTCATCTCAGTATGCCGGGCTCTCAAAATAGGCCTGGTGGACTTCCACCAATGTTTTGCTGATCCCTTCAGCATAAAAACGACAAATGCTACCATCTCGAAAGTAGTGCACTCAAAGAACCCATATAATTTCTCGATCTCGTTGATCCAATCCTCAGCCGCTACTGGGTCCTTTATTCCACTGAAAGACGGCGGTCCAAACTTTTGGAACTGCTGCAGTCTATCCAAATCACATCCATATCCCCAACCTCTACTACCTGGCTTAGCAACCAGCGTAGGCACATCCTGTGTGGGTGGGGTATCTGTCGTCTGTGGCCTCTGGGCTTCCCTTGCCCGTGCCTCAGGAGCTGCCGCCTGCTCGGCATCACCCTGTGTAGCGGGACTCTGTCTACCGCCAACTCCAGATAAAGATTGGGTGACCAACTCCACAATCATCTCAATGCTCTACTCAATCCTCGCGAAGCGAGCCTCAGTACTCTCGGGCCTCTCCTCTGGACCCTGTGGAGCGTGCTCAACATCGACCTCCACCTCAACATCCGCCTGAGCCTCGTGTGTTTCTGGCTCAACACGACCCCCAGGCCTACCTCTACGGCCTCGAGCCTGTGCTCTCATCCCTCTACCACGACTGGTATTAGGCATACTTACTCAATTCCCTACATTCACAACCAATTACTTAGTCAACCCATCGACACACACACAATTGTATCTAAACAAGCACAGTAACTTGGGGATGAAATTTTCCAACTTATTAAGTATTTTAGACACGACACACGACAAACCAACTCGAGCTCTGATACCAACTTCTGTCACGACCCTCAACTTACCAAAATACGTACAAAATTTTCGCATTTTCATGCATCAATCTTTAATCATCCTTCCTCGATCGTAAACAACCACACTCTTAACAGTTGGGCTGTGTGCCGACGTCTAACTCACTCCATCATACCAATTCAATTTGTATATTATTCATAGGTAAACACTTGTATAAATGTATAAATATCAGAGTTGTTACATGTGTTTACATTGTTTTACATCCCCAGTAGTTACATACAAAATGCTATTGTGCTATGTCTAGTTTAGATACAAAATAATCCAAGTGTGTATACCTTTAGCGATGGGATGCAGTGGATTACCAAAAGGGAAACGCCTCCAGTCATGCTCACTATATACTCAATTCTCTGTAGAGAGGGGGAAAATAAGGGGGGTGAGCAAACCACACGCTCAGTAAGGCAATCATGCGAACAGGTAGATACTGCACTATCTACGTGATCGTGATGCCATGCTCAAAAGCATTTCATTCATTATTTATCTCAAAACATGAGTGTATGATTGTGTTAATGGTATGTAAAGCATTCATGCTATTAAAATCAAGTGCACATTTCAACTCAAAGCATGGTATAAATCATCATGCATAATTCACAATAAAAGCATGGCATTACCCATCATGCATTTTCACAATAAAGCATGACATTAAACATCATGCATCCGTGCACTTTAAAAACCATTAACAAATCAATTCATCACTGGTCAGGTCTCGGCCCATCCCTTGGACTTTCCTGACCCACAAATCATTTTCAAACATGGATTTATTCTCAAATAGCAGTAGACATGTGAGATAGGCAGTTCAAAAATAGGTAATAACCTTAAGGCCTATGTACATAACCTGTGATACCGGCTACATGGATCAGGTGTGCAGGATATCACCACTATCTGCTTCCACACGGGAGGTGGGTCAAATCCTACCCGCCGGTCCATAGCAGATCTCGTCCGAAGACGGCACATCACAACTCAACACGGTACAGTGTACTCCATGCTACATGCAAGGTACAACGTACTCCGTGGAACCAATCAACACATCATATCACGTCACATCTCAAACGCACGTGTGAGCCTATTTAATCGGTACGACCTCTTGTCTACCCAAAGCTCCTAACACGGCTAATTAATCATGTCAAAACAATGCACGTGTGAGCCTATTTAATCGATGTGACACCCAGTCTACTCGAAGCTCCAAACACGGCAACATGCAAGGTGGGCATCTAGTGCGAGACAAACTCCAAGCACAATGCCAAAACAATTATGAAATCCATGTGAAAACTAGTGCCTCTTGTACTCATGTGTATAAAACACGTCAAATCTCGTGCGAGTCATACTCTTGCACGCTATCATACTCACGAAATCATGTAGGTGGCTCAAAACTTGCAAAGTATGGTTAACAAAACCAAAACACACTCATTTCTTTTGCAAATCATTTCAATGTCAGCCAACCTACCAATCATTTGCTAAAAAGCAATAAAACATGATTTTCAAAGCAATATGCTTTTGTTTTCATGCACATTTTTCAAACTCTCAACTTTTGCCCTTCAATCACCCAACATCATTTCCTAATCTCATGCATTCTAGCAAAACATTTAAGCGCCCAAATTGCGCATAGATATCTCTAAGAGTCCACACAATTCCCTTACCTCGATTTACTTGGTGTGACTCCTTTCCTTTTAGCTTCTCACGCTCTTGGCTTAACTCGCCTCGGCGTATCCTCGGAAGCTGCGATTCATTCATTAAATCAATTGAGTTAACGTATTTAACCCATACTTGACCTCACTAGTCAATATTATTCACTTATGCATTTTACCAATGCCTTATTCCACATTTTACCTCTTTTAGGTAAATCTCACAATTTATCCACTAACCACATCTTAAAATCATACCACAACACTATTAATAACTTCTACATATCTCATTCATCATTAATCTCCATACAATCCACTTCCTCACTCTAGACCATTTCTAGGTCATAATCATTCCAATGTATTTAGATAGTTTCTAACCATCCATACTCATGCCAAACAACTCCAAAATCAATTATATAAACAATGTACCATAGTTGGAGTGTTAGAATCTTACCCAATTTGATTTCTCTTCTTGCTCCAAATGGCAATGCCCTTAACTCCTTCAATACCAACAATGGAAAAATGGTTTGTTGTTCTTCTCTTTGATAGGAACAACTTTGCCTCTAATGGTCTCTCTTCAAACCTCACTGAAAATGACTGATTTTAGAGAGAGAAAGTTAGGTTTTTGGGTTGAAAGTGGAAGGTTTGTGTTTTTCCCAAAATTTTCTGATTTTCAGCACTCCTTATATAGAAATAGCTTGAGGAGATCGATCTGGTCCAAGAGGAGATCGATCTGGTCCCCTTAAATCCCTATTTTTTCACGACATTTTAGGCATGAGATCGATCTGTCGAAGCATGAGATCGGTCTGCTCCCAAACAGAGAGCTAAGGAGATCGATCTGGGTGCTTGGGGATCGATCTTTTCACTACAGAATGCTTAGGAGATCGATCTGGCTCCATTGGAGATCGATCTGCTCTATTCCATTGCCCAAATAAGAGCATTCTGGCTCTTCCAGATCGATCTCTCATCCTATGAGATCGATCTGCCCTTCACAATTTCTAGATTTTCTGCAGTTCTTCTACAGCAACACTTACCAAGCATCCTTAATTTGCTACCATGATTATTTTCTCATTTATTCATCTTTAAGACTTGAAAATGGTATCCATACATACCTTATTCCTATTGGAACTTATGTGGAATCCTTGTATAACCAAAAGTATACGATATAAACCAAATGGAAGTGCACAACTTATGCAATTCTACTTCCATTTTACCACACTACTCATAATCCATTTTACTCACATTCTCCACATGTTTAAGTCCATTTCCTTACATTCATACATAATGTAACTTGTATGTACAATCACCACTCTCATTACAAGTGTGTACATTAACTTATGGACTTACATCACACATACTTCACTTATGAATTCATAGTATAACTCTATTTACATTTTTATGTACATATATACCATTATACATATACGGGGTCTCATATTGACTATTGATGAAAACTTTTGATGAATGTGTTAATGTGAAGGTTACGTTGCATTTATCTCTGATACTAGTCGGGAATGTTCGAGTATTCAGGACATATCGGTGGTATGCGAGTTCTCGGATGTGTTTCCTGATGAACTACCAGGACTACCACCGAAGAGAGAGTTAGAATTCACTATAGATTTGGCACCAGAGACTCAGCTAATCTCGAAGTCTCCTTACTGGATGGCCCTTGTTGAACTTGAGGAACTGAAAAAGCAGTTGCGAGACCTGCTAGACAAAGGGTTCATTAAGCCAAGTGTATCCCCGTGGGGAGCTCCGGTATTATTTGTGCGAAAGAAGGATGGTAGTCTCAGGTTATGTATAGACTACAGGCTGCTAAACAAGGCCACAATTAAGAACAAGTATCCCTTGCCCAGAATAGATTATCTATTTGACCAGCTAAGAGGGGCTACGGTGTTCTCAAAAATTGACTTGAGATCGGGCTATCACCAATTGAGGATTAGGAAGAAGGATGTTTCAAAGACGGCCTTTAAGACGAGATATGGCCACTATGAGTTCCTCGTGATGCCTTTTGGTCTAACTAATGCCCCAGCTGCATTCATGAGCCTGATGAATGAGGTGTTTCGGGAGTATCTAGATCGGTTCGTCATAGTTTTCATCGACAATATTTTGATCTCCTCAAAGTCCCGAGAGGAGTATGGACAGCATTTGGGAGTAGTGCTCCAAACTCTCAGAGAGAAGTAGTTGTATGGGAAGTTGGATAAGTGTGAGTTTTGGTTGGAGCAAATAGCATTTCTGAGCCATATTATTTCTAAGGACGGGGTGGTAGTGGATCCATCTAAGGTTGAGGCAGTACTTAACTGGGAGAGGTCAAAAACTGTTATAGAAATCTGGAGTTTTCTGGGAGTAGCTGGATACTATAGGAGGTTTGTAGAAGGTTTCTCCAAGATTGCCACTCCACTAACTAAGCTGATACACAAGGATGTTCCATTCGAGTGGACTGAACAGTGTGAGCAGAGTTTTAAAGAACTTAAGAAGAGGTTGACTACCGCCCCAGTCTTAACCATTCCTAGTGGGTCTGGAGGCTATACGGTATACAGTGATGCATCATACCAGGGCTTGGGGTGTGTACTTATGCAGCATGGGAGGGTGGTCGCATATGGTTCTCGCCAGCTTAAGAACCATGAAAGGAATTACCCCACCCATGACTTGGAGTTAGCCGCGGTTGTTTCTGCTTTGAAGATATGGCAGCATTATCTGTATGAAGAAAGGTTTCAGATTTTTATTGACCACAAGAGCTTGAAGTATATATTTGATCTGAAGGAGTTGAATATGAGACAGAGACGGTGGATAGAGCTCCTTAAGGATTATGATTGCGAGATTCTATATCACCCGGGCAAGGCAAACGTAGTGGCAGATGCTTTAAGCAGGAAGGGGATGATTTCTTTTATGATGGTCAGAGAATGGGAGTTGTTAGAGCAGTTTGGCAAACTCAATGTTAGTGTGGAAACAACAAATGTTGGGTTCATAGCTAGTTTGTAGATTGAACCTAGTAAACTAGATCAGATCAGAACTGGACATAGGGGTGATCAGAAGTTATTGGACATAGTCAGTCATGCAAAACAGGACGTACAGTTAGACTTTATGGTCGGTGAGGACTGGTCGATGAGATTTAAGGGCCGTATATGTGTCCCAAACGATGATGCCTTATGACAAAGGATCTTAAAAAAGTCATATTGTTCTCGATACACCATGCACCCGGGAAGCACTAAGATGTACCACGATTTACGGAAGGTATATTGGTGAGTTTGTATGAAAAGAGATGTAGCTGAGTTTATGGCCAAGTGTCTGATTTGGCAACAGATTAAGATCGAACATCAAAGGCCGCGAGATTACTTAAGTCTTTTTCGGTGTCTACTTGGAAATGGGAGCACATTACTATGGATTTCATTATGGGTTTACCAAGGACCCGAAAGGGGCATGATGCAATCTGGGTGATTGTAGATAGATTGACTAAGAGTGCCCACTTCCTAGCCATCAAAAGTACATACTCCTTAAGTGCTTTAGCAGAGTTGTATGTGAGAGTGATAGCTCGATTGCATGGAGCTCCCGTGAGCATTACATCAAATAGAGATTCTCGATTCACTTCTAGATTTTGGGCTCATTTTTAAGAAGCCATGGGATCTCAGCTTAATTTGAGCACAGCCTATCATCCTCAGATCGATGGTCAGTCTGAGAGGACCATTCAGACCTTAGCGGATATGTTGAGGGCGTGGGTTTTGGAGTTTAAGGGCTCATGGGATGATCATCTGCCTCTCGCAGAGTTTGCTTATAACAACAGCTATCATGCTAGCATCGGGATAGCACCCTATGAGGCCTTGTATGGTAGAAGATGTAGGTCTCCAGTGGCTTGGAAAGAAGTGGGTGACAGAAGGATCTTGGCTCCCGAGTTGGTGGAACAGGCAACAGAAGGTGTTTGGATAATTTGTGATAGACTTAAGACCGCACAAAGTAGGCAGAAGAGTTATGCGGATAAGCATAGGCGGCCACTTGAGTTTCAGATTGAGGACTCCGTGTTTCTGAAGGTATCTCCAAGCAAGGGTATCATGCAGTTCGGGAAGAAGGGGAAGTTGAGTCCTCATTTCATTGGTCCTTTTGAGATCCTAGAGAGAGTGGGAGACGTAGCCTATAGACTTGCCTTACCACCGTAGCTTTCTAGGGTACACAATGTCTTCCATGTCTCGATGTTAAGGAAGTATAATCCGGATCCCTCACACATAATTGAATATGAGCCATTGAGCATCCAAGAAGATATGAGCTACGTTGAACGACCTATCCGAATTTTGGACAGAAAGAAAAAGGTACTTTGATCGAAGACGATACCTCTGGTAAAGGTTCTTTGGCAACACCATTCGATTGAAGAAGCTACATGGGAGCTAGAGAGCCTCATGAAGGAGAAGTACCCATATCTATTCTGATGGACCTGAATGAATTTGGTGGACCAAATTCTTTTAAGGTGGGGAGAATGTAAACACCACAAAATTCTTATATTTAATTAGACTATATAAGGATAAAAACAATATGTTTTAATGGAAGTGCGAATATTCGTTGTAGGGCTCGAGGAGTATGGGAGCCGAGATACCCATGAATGACGGAGAGCTCGAAATACAAGAAACGATGAAGCAAAAGCAAGCATGGAGGGATCGAAAATAATTTTGATGTAAAACTTATATCGGGGATTTATAAGGAGTAATGAGATCCCAAGAATATTTTATTCTCGAAATAATGAAAATTTCATGGAAGACATGAATATTGTGTCATTGGATAATTTTAAAAAAAAATGTATATATATATATATATACAAGACAAATTTAAAATAGATAAATAATAATATATATAACAAATATATATGTAATGTATAGTATGTAATATATAAGTACTAATAAATAAAAACAAACAAAGCATGAGATAAGAAAATGAAATGAAATGAAATGAAATGGAAATAAACAAAAACAAACAAAATAACACTAAACAACAAACAAATAATATATATATATTAATATAATATATATAAAAATTAATATAATATATGTATATATTAATATAATATATATATATATAGTATTGTACGGAATTGGCTTTCAAATAAAGCCAATTCCGTTTTGCTGCCATTCGAAGAGCAGAGTATCCTCTGTTGGGTTGGAGAGCAAAGAAAAAAAGAGGAAAAAAAGAGCTGGTCGGCTGGGGGAGAAAGAAAGAAAAGAAAGGAAAGAAGAAAGAAAGGGAGAAGAGGAGGCTGGGTCAGCCGAGAAGGGGGAGGAAGAAAAAGAAGAAGGAAGGAGAAGAAGAAGAGAAGAGAAAGAAAGCAAAGCAAACCGAGGAAGAGGGAGGAGAAGCAAGGACCGAGGGGCTGGAAAATTGAAGCAGACCGAGAGTGAAGCAGAACCAAAAAAAATTGAAGCAGCTGGAAAACTGAAGCAACGACCGAGGGGCTGGAAAATTGAAGCAGACCGAGAGCTGAAACAGAACCGAGGAAGAGGAGCTGAAGGGGAGGAACAAACCGAGAAGGAAGAAAAGTGAGGGAGTTCGGGTGTGGCCAGGAACAGTGAAGGAGTAGGAGATGGCAGCACCGAGTGTATAGGAAGACGATGAACAATGTCGTCGGCTGATTAACGAGGGAGAAGAAAAAAAAAGAAAAAAAAAGGAAAAAGGTAAAACTTATATACATGTGTATATTTACTGTACATGTATATATATATATATATATGTGTGTGTGTGTGTTGTATTTATGAGCATGATACTATGAATTAAATTAGAGGTGAAATAAGAATGGGAAAGATGAGAAGTAGACAAAAAATATGTATATATGTGATAAGGAATAATGAAAACAAATAATAATATTATATATGGGTATATACTTATGTGTATATACATATAGGTGTATATGATAAATGTGTATGTTAGTATATGCAGATACAAAAAAATATATAGTAATAAAAATATATAAACACATATGTTAGCTAGGCATGTATGATTATACGCACACACGAAGTAGTAACGAATATGTTACAATTTTAACGCAATTCAGACAATTCGTATAAATAGGATGCTAAGTATACAATTTCAGTGTAGGAGAATCGTAGAAGGAATTAAAGGAGGTACTAGGAGACGTCACCACTCGAACGCAGAAATTTCGATAGATCGAGGTAAGGAGGTGTAAGTTAAAACAGTAATAGTTACTTTCTGAACCATGATTAAGGAAAACTTACAAAAATCTGAATTATGATTTTTGAGCATGTTTTCTGCTTTTGCTTTCTGAGTAAGAATGTGATTTTCTGAAATTGGTCTTTCTGAATAAAAACATGTTTCTGAATTTGTTTTCTGAACAAGAACATGTTCTCTAAATTTGTATTCTGAATAATTGCATATTTCTGAATTTTACGTTTTAATAAGAGCATGTCCTTTGAAATTATCCTTTGAATAAAACGGTTGTATTTCGATGTTTTTATATATGAAAACTATATTATGTTTTGAGACTAAGGGCCACTTATGTTGTATGCTAACGCTTATCATGCTCGCCTGTGTGGTGTCTGAACATCGCATGTGTGGCGTCTGAATTTCCACCTTCGGGTGTCTAAACGCTGTACGAACTTGATCACGTCTACAGCCTTACCATGGCCATAGGTTCTTAATTCCCTCTACGGAGGATGATTTTGTTATTGCCGCATGATAATTATAAGGGCAAATGTAGTCTCTATCTGAATTAAACTCTGCTTTCAGATTTGACTTTATGATATGTGATTTTTACATGTAATTATGTTTTTGGAATTCTGAATATACGAAAAGGTTATGTGATAACTATTAAGCATAAGTACGTAAAGAATTACGTTTTGAATCATGATGTTTTTTATTTTTCTTAATTTTCGAAGGTCCTTATATTAGTTTCAGAGAGTAGTCATTATACGTATTATTATGTTTTTCTACATATTTGAATCACTAAGACCATTTTAAATTCATTTTCTTACTGAGCTTTTTCCCGAAAGCTCACCCCTCTACCTTTCAGACTATTTGCAGTGATTTATAGGCGTTACCTGTCGCGTACACGACGTAGGCTGGTGGGAAAGAGCTACCCTAGGCTACTTTTTCTACACGCAGAAAAAGTATACAATTACATTCCTGTACCAGACATATTTGTATACACAGACATAAATTGGAAACATTTTGTTGGGATGTAATTTGTAAGGAAAACAATGTAAAGAATATTATTTTTGGGATTAGGTTTTAAGATGATTGGTATTGAATCGAAATAGATGTATTGAGTTGTAAATGTGGATTTGGAAAGTATGCTTAGTAGTTGAGGATATCTAGGATTGTTGGAAAGTATGCTTGGTAATTGTGGATATCTAGGATTGTTAAAACAATTGAATTGTAGGTGGGTAGGCTCATATATAAGCCGTTATGCTGCTGAAATTTCTATCGGTCATATATGTCAAAATATAGAATTTAAATATAATTACGGATAAAGAATTAGGAAAAGTGATTTGACACTGAACAAGAATACAACCTAATTGAATAAGGGAATAAGTGGGTAAATTAAGTTCGAAAAAAAAATCCCCTAATTTTCAAGGATCAAGGGTCGTTACAGCTAGCATGTGGTTTGGCCTCCAATAAAGCCAAACCCGAAAGCCTACATCTAATTGCAATAGTCTGTAGCTGAAACTGTCATA
Organism: Firmiana major; assembly: GCA_033439115.1. Taxonomy (NCBI): domain Eukaryota; kingdom Viridiplantae; phylum Streptophyta; class Magnoliopsida; order Malvales; family Malvaceae; genus Firmiana; species Firmiana major. Next base: position 41,746,453 of record CM065909.1, read on the forward strand.
AAGGGAAGGAAATGATTTTAAAGTAATTATAGGACATGAAAATTGAACATGGTAGGCATGATTAATTGAGGGAAGGGAGTATGGCATGCTGGAAGATAAAAGAGGTTGCTAGATAAAATATTGCTGCAGACTATGGCAGGTGACCGACTAGAATGAATTTAAGCTGAAGCAATTTGCGCTGTCTGCTGGAAATAAGTGTAACGACCCAAATTTACTGATATTTCGGCTGGGTTACAAGTCGATATTAGCTCAGAATAATATTGTCTGTTTAATTTTCTTTCTTAGTAACAAATTTAAATAAAATATGTTCACATTCCCCAGACACATCTTGTATTGCATTACTATACTTACAAAAATTTTAGATACAACAGAACTTCTTTAAACCTGGGTATACCTTCGATGCAGCAATATGCTCCACGGAATCATAATTGTGTAGAATGCCTTACTAACGGAAGCGATCCAAACTACAATTGGGCTCTGTGGAGGAAAGTAAGGGGGTGAGCTCAACATGCTCAGTAAAAAAACCCCATCACAGGTAGATAAATATACCTGTAAGTACCCTAAATTTTATGTACTTGGTTTTATCCATGATTAACAAATTAATCATCGAGATAAAAGATTTCATTCCATTAGTCAGAAATTTAAATTTAAATTATATTACTCCGCAGTAAGACTTGGAAGGAGTAATTTAATTTAATTATAATAAATCTAAGGATGAATAACAAAGGAAATAGGAATAAAATTGTAACCGTACGAGCTAGGGAAAGTATCTACATGAGGTATAAGTACGAATATTAAATTTTGATTCGTTTTATACATATTATATAAGAAACCTGTCAAGTACCAGAAAATGTATAAGGGTGTAACTGTATAGGTATGTATAACCACATATATACATATGGCTAGGTAGAAACGGACAAATATGGCCCTCCCACCGATCTCACATATAGTATATTTACATATATATATATATATATACATATATATAGAAGTATGTATATAAAAACAGAAGCTGAATTGGGGGAAGGAGTGGTGTTGATGATGATGACGGTAGTAAAGAAAAGAAAAGAAATCAGTGTAAGATAGCTAAACTGAAAACTCTGACAAAAAAAAAAAAAGAGAAAGGTGGAAACGTGAGGAATGAAGCATAAAAGAGAATGGAAATTGACTGAAGTGAAAAGAAATATATACATATGCGTAAACTGAAGCATGACAGTATTGAGAACGGAAACAGGGAAAAGAAAAACGTGTAGCATGAACAAAAAAAATGAATGAAAATGATTACGGTGATGAAATTCAGTGAAATGAAAAGGATTAGAGAAGATATGGGTAGATGTGGAAACCAGGAAACTGCCAAATACTATTTGCACAACATAAATATATATATATATATATAGCATATGTATATGAATGTAAACCTCTGACACGGAGCTACTCAAACCCGAAGATATAAAAGGAAACTCTTGCTGCAACAGCTGCAGTTAAATATGTATATATATACATTTAAATATAACGGGAGCAGGTGGTGAGTGACTAAAACAAGAAAGAGGAATGAAAGAGCGCAGTGTTGGAAAAAAATCGAAAAGAGGAATGGAACAGGCTGAAAATGATAAGAGGAGAAAATGGAATGAGACAAAGCAAAAAAAAAAAAAATCGGGGAAGGGTTCTGAAAGCGGAGAGAAAGAGAAAGAACAAAAAATTGAAAAAAAAAGGAGAAGCAGCAGTGTGAAACTGAGAAGAGAGTAGGAACAGGTGGAAATCGGGACTGTCGGCTGCTACATCGGTAAACGAAAGAAAACTAAAGTAGGAAATCGAGAGGGAAGTAAAAATAGGGGAGAGCAGATGTTGTGAGAGGTGATGATGATAAGGGTGGTACTGGAACAGAATGGTGGAGATAATGATGGTGGTGGAGGTGATGGCTGAAGTGGCCGAGGGAGGTGAGGAAATTGGGGAACCGAAGCTTGCGGGAGGCGACGACGATGATGATGACGTTGATAGGAATGACCGAAGCACATGGGAGCAGGGTCGACAAGCTGAGCTGGAGCAGTGGCGATGGAAGACGAGGAGGAGTCAGTAACGATGAAGGAAGATGGTTGAGGCATGGGAGTGATGCTGCTGATGTTGAAAATCAAAGGAAGTGGAGGCGAGGATGAAGAGTATCTGCTGTCGAGGAAGAAATGAACAGAAGAAAAAAAAACGGAGGGCTCGGGGCCGACATGTTGGAGCTAGAAACGAGTGGTCGGAAAGGACGTGATCGGAGGGACCATCAGCGCCAGAAGGAACCGTCAACAGTAGAGGAGTGGCAGCTTCGATGGTCAGGAGAAATATGATGAATAGTAACCAACAAAATAGAAATGAAGAGAAGAAGAAAAGGCGGGAAAATTCAAAAAAAATGAATGATGAATAGTGAAAAATGAATAGTAGCCGAGAGAAAAGAAAAGAAAAGAAAATAAAGATAAAATAAAAAAGGGGATATATATATATATAATTATATATATATTTAGAATATAGGAAAAGACACAAAGAATTTGAAAACCTAAGGGAAAGGTGTTCCGACAAAAATAACCCGAGTAAATCGGATTTGCCGACTTGCTAAGTCGAAGCAATTAAGGACTGCAGATAGACACTGAGGAGAATCGTAGAAGGATTTAAGGAAGAATACTTGGAGGTGTCACTATTCAAACTGGTACTTTGGATAAATCGAGGTAAGGGGATATAATTTAAAACGATAATAGTTACTTTCTGAACCATGATTAAGGAATGCTTACAAAGACATGTTTCTAAATTTTATTTCTGATCAAGACTATGCTCTCTGTACTTGTGTTTTTGAATAATTGCATATTTCTGAATTTGACTTCTGAATAAGAGCATGCTTTCTGAAAGGATCTTTCGAACAAGATAATTTTATTTCAATGTTTTCGCCTAGGACAACTATAATATGTTTTGAGACTAAGGGCCATTTACGTTGTATGCTTACGCATGTCAACTTCGCCTGTGTAGCGTCTGAAATCACTTGTGTGGCGTTTGAACTCGCCTGCATTTCGCCTTCGTGGTGCCTGTGTTTCGCCTTCGTGGCGCCTGTATTTCGCCTTCGTGGCGCCTGTGTTTCGTCCTCGTGGCGCCTGTATCTCGCTCTCGTGGCGCCTGTATCTCGCCTTCGTGGCGCCTATATTTCACCTTCGTGGCGCCTGTATTTCACCTTCGTGGCGCCTATATTTCGCCTTCGTGGCGCCTGTACTTCGCCTTTGTGGCGTTTGAAATTTCCTTCGGGTTCTGAATTCCCTCTACGGAGGATGACTTGGTTATTTGCCGCATGATGAATATATTATTGTTGCACGATAATTATATGGGCCGATGTAGTCTCTATTTGAAAATTAAACTCTGTTTTCAGAATATGATTTTATAATATGTGATTTGACATATATTCCTATTTTCGAATTCTGATTATACGAAAAGTTTACGTAACATCTGTTAAGTTTATGCACTTAAAGAATTACGTTTTGAATCATGATGTTTCTGATTCCTTAATTTTGAATGCCCTTTATATTAGTTTCAGAGAGAAATCATTATACGTATATTTATGTTTTCTACATACTTGAATCTCTAAGACCGTTTTAAATGCATTCTTCTTACTGGGCTTTTTTCCCGAAAGCTCACTCCTCTACCTCTCAGACTATTTGCAGTGATCCGTAGGCGCGAGCTGCCACGTACACTACGTAGGCTGTGGGAAAGAGCTACCCTAGGCTACTTTTTGTACACGCAGCAAAGGTATACAATTACATTACTTTACCAGACATATTTGTATGCACAGACATCTATTGAAATTAATGTGTCGGGATGAAACCTGTATAAGAATAAATGAAATGGAATAATTTTAAGGATTGACACTGAACAGGAATACAGTCTAAGTGAATAAGGGAATAAGGGGGTAAATTAAGTTCAAAAAAAAAATCCCCCGATTTTTAATGGTCAAGGGTCGTTACAATACCACCTAAGATACATATATGTACTTGCCAAAATTCGTAACATTTTCACATACTATATACAGATGTTTTAGTAATTTCTCAGATACTAGAGTCAAAATTCAAAAAACAGATTTAGTATCGACAAAAGCACAAATACAAAGAACAAATTTTCAAAAACAGAGCATGTATCCGTAATAAATTTAGCTACTGTTGTAAATCCAGAAAGTTCAAAGTTTTCCAGTAGCAAAACAAACAGATTTTCAGATATCTCAGTTCAAGCAGACAATTCAAAAAAATATTTCAAATAGACGAGACAAGGCATACATGCTATATTAGATATCAGAAATAACTATTGGCCAAAGTCGGTGACTCCGAGTAATTCACGGGCCAGGTGTGCCAAGATGTCAATCACTGTGGGAGTGGTCAGCTACCTAAACAGCTCATAGATCAGAATGTCGAAAGACCAAAAACAGAATCAGAAACACGGTACATCGTACTCGTGGACAATAGATACAGAAATAGATGCAAAACAGACAGAAATGCAACATGATCTCGCCAACGCCTTTGTCTCAAAATTAGTGCGAGATGGATTGTACGACACATAGTCAGTACGCGCTCAAGCACATATCATCAGAATAGTTTTATAAGCAAATCTTTTCACCTCAAATCACATATAAATTCAATTGTTTCGTGAAACCGTTCAAAACAGGCTAACTAGCCATTTTTCGGATAAAATCCCAAAAACCAGTCTATGAAATTTCAAAATTCGAGATTTTCGATATTTAAAATAGAATTCAAGCCACATCAGAATCTATGCAACCATTTAAATTCAATCAGTAAAATTAGATTGTTCAACTAGGCTAAAATCTCTAATTTTCAGAGTTATAAAATTTGGCCTAGATTTTTCGGTAATTTCGGTACTGCGAAATTTAACCTAAAATTTTATATCTAAAAATATACGAAAATTACGCATATTTATCTTTAGCAGCAACGAGATGTTTCCTTACCTCGGTTGTCAAGCCCGTGTTTTCGATTTACGTATGTAGTTTGTACCTTATGATTCCTATGTGTACGAACATTATATTTCATAGTTGAATTATAAGAAGAGTATTTACTATCATGCAATCGACAATTTAAGAAATTAAAAATGCATGTAAGCTACATAACAACGAGATAAGGGTTAAGTTGATTCCCGAACGAGTGCAGGGGTAAAACGGTCAAATGATTGAAATTCGGTATAATTTAGATAAGACAATTTCATTAAAAATATGAAATTGAGGAATCTTGATCAAAATCGAGGAAAATATTTAATTTTGATTCCAATTGATCAAGATATAAATTTATTAGAATTTATCGAAATTTTTGCCTCGAAAAATGAGCTAAAAAATAGGAGAAAAATATATCGAAAAGGCAAAATCGGACTAATAAATTCATTTATGGATTAAATAAATTTAATATGATTTGTCGAGATATTTTAAGATTTTTATTATTATTTTAATGATTAAAATAATAATAAAAATCTATTAAAAAAATAGAAATCTGAATTGAAAAATGTGGGGAGGGAGAAAAGAGAAACCAAAACCGAAGCAGACCCGAGGAAGAGAAATTCACCGGACGAGCCAGAACCGATGACCAGCGGCCAGGCAAGCGGCCGAAAAAGGGAGAGGACGTCGGCGCGAACCACCAGCGGCAAGGACGCGCCCCACCGCGAGAGGTCCCCTGCCAAAGATGCGTCGAACGACGGTGGTGAGACACCGGGAACCGACCGGACGACGTCGAAACGACCAAAGGAAGCTGAACCGGTCAGCGGTTCAGTGAGGAAGCTTTTGCGTTGAACCGGACCGGACCGGTTCAGCCAAGGAGAAAAGAGGAAAAGGAGGAAAAAAAGAAAAAGAGAAAAAGGAAAAAAAAAGAAATTTTTTTTGAGATTTCACCGGACTTTGGGTAAGTCTATACGAGGTCAAAATTGACCGATTTGATTTTTGATTAATTTATTTAAATTATATTTAATCAAAAATTGACCCGAAATGAAATATATAAAATTATGCCGTTCGACGATAACTTTTGAACGTGAGCTCGATCGAACTTCGATTTACGCACCATTGCATAATCTCGGGTAAGTAAAGCTCACTTATGACAATTTATGTGATTATCACATATTTAAGATTTTTTTTTACGAGTTACAGATTAAATTTCGCATTTAGTAGATTAAATTGGAAATTTTGAATATCTTGTCGTAAATGATATACGGGCTATCCAAAGAGTTTGGAACAAAGCCCAATGGGTATTGATAGGCCCAATGAGCCAATAGACCCTGATGATGGGAATTACTAAGTGGAAAACGAGCTTAATACGGATTAAGGTGTTTAAGGCCCAATAACTGTAAACGGGCCCATTTAAGTGAAATGAACTGTATTAAATATGTAATACAGTAGGAAAATTATAATTAACCCAGTGAATGGTTAATGCAGCTCTAGTGTCATATTGAGAGTGGACCGGACTGCGAGATTTGGGCAGCACAGAGGAAGAGAGGTCACTTTACGTGATCCGAGGTAAGGGACTCTTGCAAGTAGTTAGAGATATCTGTGCGTATTTTTGTCTGCTTTTGCATTCACTAAAACTGTTCGAGGGTCAAAGAGAATCGATAATATTATAGGGACCCGATATGGATAAATTACGATTTTACCCCTAGTTAGGCAAAAGGACAAATTTTGGGATAAGTTGTAAAAAGCATGAAAATAATGTTTTGAGTGGTTTTTACTGCTGTGTAGCAGAAGAGTAGGTGGAGAGGCTAATGTTTTGAGGTCGATGTAAACTAAGCACACTTTATAGTGCTGATTTTAATGATTTGAAACATCCTTAGTTTTAAAGAGTCATCTACCGAATTATGTGGAAACAATCGTGCTGGAGCACAGCTCGCACTTGATTTCAGATGTTTTTCACATACATTAGTGCTGGAGGTTTACTCGTACTTCATTTACTTGACATACATGATAGAGTACTGGAGCATTGCTCGTACTCAGTTTTATGTGATTTGTGCATGATAGAGTGCTGGAGCGATTAGCTCGTACTCGAGTTTTACATGAGATGCATCATAGAGTCCTGGAGCATTGCTCGTACTCGATTCTTCATGATTTGTACATGACATAGTACTTGAGCGATTTTCTCGTACTTGATTTGAAATGAGAACTATGCATGACTTGGTGCTGGAGGTTTACTCGCACTAGTGTTGATATTTTGACATGGATATACAGTGTTTTGAGGTGGAGCGTTGACTGTGAGTCACACTCAAGATGCGCACTGTAGTTTTACGTGATATATAGACATGTTAGAAAAATTGTGACGATTTCCTCGTGTAGACTGAGTGTCACACTGGAGAGGTTCTCACGTGGATTTAGAGATGTGGCATTTATTCCATAGTATGAGGGCTAAGACCTAAGGCAGACACCCCAACTATGATGTATTTCCATGGTATGAGAGGCTAAGACCTATGGTAGGCACCTCGACCATGATGTAGGGTCCACGGGTGTACGTTGTACCGTGCGTGTGGTATGGAGTACACTGTACCGTGTGTTGTTGTGGAGTTATGGAGAAGAGTTATTGATAGCTGGCAGTTGTGATGGACTGACCCCCCCTCCCGTTACAACAGTGATAACTCGCACACCGAGTACTGTGTTGCTTGGGATTTCACCATGTTAGGATATGGCCATAGTCCAGAGAGATTGCATTCAGCCACTGAGTCTCGCATGATATATCACATGTGTTTTATGAAATGGGTAGACCTAAGGGATGGGTCGGAACCCGATTTGTTTGTGTTGTGATGAGAAATGCCATATTTACTGTGTTTTGAAAGGCAAAGCATATTTTATATAAAGGTATTCTTAAATGATTAAATATGCACTGTTTTGCATGAATGCCTCTGATTGATAAACCAACATGTGTTTAGTACATGGGATTTTAAATCTGTACTATTATTATTATATTTGAAACATGCTTTTAAATTAAGAGAAGGAAAGCCAAAGCACTATTTTCAGTAGATAGTATGGATGTCTACTTGCTTGCCTGATTTCCTTACTGAGCGGGTTGATATCTCATCCCTTTCATTCCCCCCTCTCTGTAGATCATCGTCAGTAGATTGAGTCGACTAGGATATTGCATTCCTTTTGACCGCTGCCACTCACCATCTAGCGAAAGGTATACACATGCGCACTATTTTGTATCTGAACAATGTATACACACAGTGATGTACACGTTTTAATATTGGGGATGTAATTATATTAAGTATATGAATTTACTTATGAGAAAGTGTACGTACAGTCGATAAATATTTAGAATGACATGTATGTATGTGTGGATGAGGAGACTAATGCCTAATCACAGCCCAACTGTTGAGAAGAGAAAGGTAAGTAAAAAGCGAAAAAAATTTGTTGTGGTTTTTGGTAAGTCGCGTGTGGGAGGAGGGCGTGACAGAATGGTATCAGAGCGTAGTTGGTCTGATGTGAGTAGGTATTAGTAATTAGGAAAATGTACATCCCCATATTACTGTGTTTTGTTCAGTTACAATTGTGTATATAAGATGGGAATCAGGCAAATTAATGTTTGTGAATACAGGAATTGAGCTATTATGGTAATTACCCGCCATGGTAGAGGGGCGAGAGGTAGGGCTGGAGATCGTAGAGGTAGGTCAGCTAGCCAGGGCGAGTCTTCGACTGCCCATACACTACCAGGTACTACTGAGGTACCAGAGACTACTGAGGCATGCTTCACGAGGATAGAGCGTAGCCTGGAGGCGATAGTAGAGTTGTTGGCACAGACTGTGCCAGGTAGGTAGGGACAGGATGCAGAGACTGCAATGAGAGAGGCAATTGCACCTGTTACACTTGCACAACCTATACAGAGGCCACAAACTATTGATACTCCTACACCCCCACCAGTTCAGGGTAGTAGTGGATTGGGATATGGGTGTGATTTGGATCGACTGCGACAGTTGCAGAAGCTTGGACCTCCATCTTTTCGAGGGGTCAAGGACCCAACCAGTGCTGAGGAGTGGATTGGTGAGATGCATAAGTTGTACGGCTTTTTTTGATTGTACGACTTCTGAGAGAGTCGCATTTGCTATGTTCCTACTGAAGGGAACGACAGAGCATTGGTGGAAGTCCATCGGGCCGATATTGAGAGCCCGACACATAGAGATCAGTTGGGAGATATTTTTGGAGGCCTTCAGGAGATAGTTTGTTCCTGATATTGCACAGCGTAGACTACAGGCTGAGTTTTTGGGGTTGAGCTAGGGGAGTCTCTCAGTGGATGAGTATGAGACTAGATTTTTAGTCCTGGGGAGGTATGATCCCGATACCATGTATAGCGAGACCAAGAAGGTCCGCAGATTTGTCGATGGTTTGAGACCGGTGTTACGGTCTAGGTTAGTACCATTTGATATTGGTACGTATGATGAGGCAGTGTGCAGGGCGTAACTTTGCGAGCAAGACTACGAGAGGAATGCCTTTGAGTTTGGAAAGTTTAGTTGGAGCCGAGATAGAGAGAGGAAGAGGCCGACTAGAGATAGAGGTTTCAGTTATTGAGGAGGGAGGAGACTCTTCGGTAAGGGACCACGGAAAGAGGTGGTGCGAGAGTTACCAGTTAGACCTCTTACATACCCGGCCATAGCTCCAGCGAAGGACATTGTGATTGGAGGACCGAGGCCTACTACAGATCAGTGCAGCAGATGTGGTAGACATCATGGCAGTAAACCTTGTCCGTTGAGCCCTATTGTGTGTTTTTATGTGGGAAACAAGGGCACATTGCTAGAGCTTGCCTAGAGACATTTGAGACTGCCCCACAGAAGGGCAGGGAGCTTGATAGAGCTCCAGCTGGTACGTCTGCTCAGAGAGGGAGAGTGACGGCAGAGGAGAAGGGGAACCAAGTGATGGGTCGAGGGCGAGTACATGCCTTGGACCAGGACACAACTGATGCTTCTACGAATGTGATTAGAGGTTTCCTTGCGCACATGGTGGATACGGATAAGGTACATCCAGAATTGGTAGATATTCCTGTGGTCAGTGAGTACCCAGATGTTTTGTAAATACCACAAATTTCTACAGTTAAATTAGATTATATAAATGAGAATAATAAATTTTAGTGGAAGTGTGAATATTCGTTGTAAGGCTCGAGGACTATAGGAACCGAGAAGCCCGTGAACGACAGGGAACCTGAAATACAGGGAGTGACAAAGCAAATGCAAGCACAGAAGGATTGGAAAATTTTAATTTATTAGTTGAAAATTGTTGATGTAAAAAAACTTGTATCGGGAAGTTATGAGGAATGACGAAATCCCAATAATATTTCATTTTCGGAATAATGAAAATTTCATGGAAGGCATGAATATTGTCATTAGTGATTTTATAAAAAAAAAAAAAAAGGAAAGAAAATGTATATATACATAGGTATAATATATATATATATATATATATATACTAGACAAATTTAAATGGACAAATAATGATATATATATATATATATAAATATATATATATATATAACGAATATATATATATATATATATATATATTGTAATGTATAACATACAATATATAAGAATTAATAAATGAACACAAAACAATAAAACAAAAAATAATACAAACATTAAACAAAAACAAACAACTAAATATCTATCTATATATTAATATAACATATATATATATATATATATATATTAGGTGGTACGGAATTGGCTTTCAAAGAAAGCCAATTCCGTTTCCTGCATTTTCGAAATGCAGAGGCTGTAGTGGGGAGCGGGAAAGGGAAAGGAAAAGAAGAGAAGAGGAGAAAGGAAGAAGGAGAGGGCTAGCCAGGAGGAAGAGAGGAGAAGAAAGAAGAAAGAGAAGAAGAGAAGAAAGGAAAGGGAGAGAAAAGAGAAAGGAAAAGAAGAAGAAGAGAAGAGGAAGAAGGCTGGAACCGAGAGGCAGGGGAGAAGAGAAAGAGAGCTAGTTCTGCTGAGGGGAAAAGGAAGCAGGGAAATAAAAGAGGAGAAAGAGAGAGTTGGGTTGGCGAGGAAGAAGGAAAGGAAGGGAAAAAGAAGGAAGAAAGAAAGAGGAGGAAAGAGGGCGAAGAAACCGAGACTGAAAAGTGGAAGAGCAGACCGAGAGGTAGGGGAGACCAACGGGAAGAAGAAGACCAAAATTGGAGCTGAAAACCAAGACTGAAAAGAGGAAGAGAAGATTGAGAGGCAGAGTAGAACTGAAGCAGAGCAGGACCGAAACAAATTAGAGCTGGAACCGAGACAAAAAAAAGGAAATTGAAGAGGAAGACTGAGGCTGGAAAACAGAGGCAGAATCGAAGGAGAAGAAGGCTGAAGTTAGAAGAAGACCGAGAGTGAAGCAAAAAGATTTGAGCTGCTGGAAAACTTAAGTAAAACCGAGAAGCTGAAAACCAAACCGAGGAAGAAGGACAAAGCCGAGACTGGGCTGACCGAGAAGGAAGAAAGGAGAAAAGAAAAAAAAAGAGGAAGAAGAAGAAGAGAAGAAAAGCTGGAAAATTGGAAGGAAAAATAGGTAAGATATATATATATATATATATATATATACATGTATGTATATCTAACGTACATGTAGATATATGTGTTGTAGATACAAGCATGTTAGTGTAGATTTAATTAGACAAAAAAATGGGAATGATGAGAAGTGGGCAAATAAATATATATTTGTGATATTGAATAATGGAAACAAATAATAATAATATATATATATGTATATGTATATATATATATATATTGGTGTATACACATAAGGTGTATATAGGATAAATGTGTATCTTAGTATATGTAGATACAAAGAATATATACATGTGATAAGGAAAAATGGAAAACAAATAAAAATATATATAGGAGTGTATATATATATATATATATGTGTATATACATGTAGATGTATATAATAAAGGTATATGTTAATATTTGTATGTACAAAATATATAAAGAGTAAAGAAAATATATAAACGTGCGTGTTGGCCTAGGTATGTACAATAATACGTACACACGAAGTAGTGATGAATAAGTTACGATTTTAATGCAATTCGGATGATTCGCATGAATAGGATGCTGAGTAAACGATTTCGGTGTAGGTGAATCGTAAAAAGAATTAAAGGAGGTACTAGGAGGCGTCACCACTCAAATTCGAGATTTCGATAGATCGAGGTAAGGGGTACTATTTAACTTAGTTCTGATAATGCATTCTTGTTTCACCGATAAAATATTTTATGAAGGTGCATATGATTTGAAATGATTTATCAATGCTTTCATACTTGTGAAACTGTTTACGAAGCATGTTTTAATTTGTCGAAATATTCCCCGAGTACCTTTCATGATATGAAATGAATTTTCCTAAGGTATGAAACGTATGAATGTTTTACATTTATTTATGTTTTTATATCCTTATCGTTAAAGAAACTTTTTACGATTTTAAAAGTATTTAAGAAAAGAAATTTGTTTTCGAAAGGTGATTTTGGGGGCCACCTCTGGAGTCCTGCGGGAACAAAGTGCCACACAATCTTTTTGTTTTATGAAAGAGTTTTCAAATTACAAGGAATTCGATTTTACTACTCGATATGAGTTTATGGGTTATAAAACCCAAGAAAGATTTTGAAAACTCTGTTTTGAGACTATAGGCTTCATGCATGGTTACTTCTTGTGGTGTTTTGGCTCCACCACTTGGGTGCCGGTACGTAGGGCCCTTTCAGCAGTTAACTCAACCTGTGTGGAAGATGTCGTGCTACTGGGGGTTTATGATGATGTTTTGGTAGTATCTCATGCCCGCGTAGCACGCTTGAATGTTCCCGCTTGGTGAGTGCCAATGGTGCCCGTGCCCTAGCTATGTGCTAGTATATGATAAGAAATAAGAAGATACTACCCATGTTTATGATTATGATTGTTGTACGACCCTGATCCAGTCTACAGCCCCTTACCATGGCCATAGGTAACTCTTTACGGAGAATGACATGTATTGCATGACTTAGTTATAGCCTAGTCTCCTCGATTTGATTATGAATATCGACTATGATGAATGAATATGTGTTTTCATGATATATACGATTATTGGTTACGACCGATATGTTCATGAAATGTTAACGAAATGATTATGAAATGTTTATGAAATGATTATGAAATGTTTATGAGATGTTTATGAAATGTTTACGAACGGTTTATGAAATGTTTATGAAACCTTTATGAACCCAATGGTTTTAAGAACTCATTCATTAACAATGAAAATTTGTAAAATGGTTAAGCATGTCATTTGTTTAAAGACACACATGCTTTATGATTTTTTTATGATGATTATGCATGAAATGACAATTTATGTATTTCATTAAAGTTTGGTTCTATGAACGATTTCACATGCTTTTATATATCAGAACTGCTTTAAGAGTATTATCTCACTGGGCTTTTCCCCAAAAGCTCACCCCTCTACCTCTCAGACCATTTGCAGTGATCCGTGGGCGCTACCTGCCGCGTACACAATGTAGGCTGTGGGAAAGAGCTACCCTAGGCTACTTTTTATACATGCAGCAAAGGTATACGATTACATTCCTTTACCAGACATACTTGTATGCACAGACATATATTGGGAATATTTTGTTGGGATGTAATTTGTAAGGAAACGATGTAAAGAATATGATTCTTGGGATTAGGTTTTAAGATGATTGGTATTAAATCGATATGGATGTATTGAGTTGTAAATGTGGATTTGGAAAGTATGCTTGGTAGTTATGGATATCTAGGATTGTTGGAAAGCATGCTTGGTAGTTGTGGATATCTAGGGTTGTCAAAATAACTGAATTGCAGGTGGGTAGGCTCATATATAAGCAGTTATGCTGTCAAAATTTCTATCGACCATATATTTCAAAGTATGGAAATTAAACATAAATATGGATAAATAATTAGGAAAAGTGTTTTGACACTGCACAGGAATACAACCTAAGTGAATAAGGGAATAAGTGGGTAAATTAAGTTAAAAAAAAAATCCCCCGATTTTCAAGGGTCAAGGGTCGTTACATGTTTTCCCAGATGAGTTGCCAGGGCTACCACTAGACAGAGAGATGGAGTTCTGTATAGATTTGATGCCTGGTACTGAGCCTATTTCGAGACCACCGTATCGCATGGCCTTAGTTGAGCTGGAAGAGCTCAAGAGACAGTTGCATGAGTTGTTGGATAGGGTTTCTTCAGACCAATTGTTTCACCGTGGGGAGTACCGATTTTATTTTTGAGGAAGAAGGATGGGAGCCTCCGATTGTGTATAGACTACAAATTGTTGAATAAGGCTACATTCAAGAATAGATATCCCCTTCCACGCATTGACGACTTATTGGATCAGCTTCGGGGAGCGCAAGTCTTTTCTAAGATTGATCTGAGGTCTGTGTATCATTAGTTGAGAGTCCGGAGTGGAGATGTACCCAAGACGGCATTTAAGACTCGATATGGCCATTATGAGTTCTTAGTTATGCCATTCGGACTGACGAATGCTCCCGTAGCTTTCATGGCCTTGATGAACGTTGTGTTCAAGCCATATTTGGATCAGTTTGTTATCGTCTTCATCGATGACGTATTGGTGTATTTGAGATCCGAGGAGGAGCATGAACAGCCCCTCAGGATAGTATTGCAGACTCTACGAGAGCAGTAGTTGTATGCTAAACTCAGTAAGTGTGACTTTTGGTTGATAGAGATCTCATTTTTGGGACACGTAGTGTTGAGGGATGGCGTATCAATAGATCCATCAAAGATTGAGGATGTAGTTTAGAGGGAACAGTCGAGGACAGTTACTGAGATCAGGAGTTTTTTTGGGTTTAGCTAGGTATTATCGAAGATTTGTAGAGGGATTTTCAAAGTTGGCTGCTCCGTTGACGCATCTCACTCGGAAGAGTGTTGCATTCGTGTGGGACAAGGATTGTGAGAGGAGTTTTCAAGAGCTGAAGAGTCGATTGACCACCGCTTCGATTCTCACTATTCCTACCAGCTCAGGAGGATTTTCAGTATATACCGATGCTTCGCATCAGGGACTGGGCTATGTGTTGATGCAGGATGGGAGGGTAGTTGCTTATGGATCCAAATAGCTGAAGGACCATGAGAAAAACTATCTGACCCATGATTTAGAGTTGGCAGGAGTAGTGTTTGCATTGAAGGTATGGTGCCACTACTTGTATGGCGAGAAGTTTTAGATATTTACTGACTACAAGAGCCTCAAGTACCTGTTCTCATAGAATGAGCTGAACATGAGACAAAGAAGATGGCTAGAGCTTCTGAAGGATTATGATTGTGAGATACTTTATCATCCAGG
Source organism: Firmiana major (assembly GCA_033439115.1). Taxonomy (NCBI): domain Eukaryota; kingdom Viridiplantae; phylum Streptophyta; class Magnoliopsida; order Malvales; family Malvaceae; genus Firmiana; species Firmiana major. The sequence continues at coordinate 41,761,739 of CM065909.1, forward strand.
TAAGGTTAACGTCGTAGCAGATGCTTTGAGTAGGAAGATCCTTGGGATGATATCGTACATGATGGTTAGGGAACATGATTTACTAGAGCAGTTTGCTAGTCTTAGTATGGGAGTCGTGCCTTCTGACATGGATACAGGCTATGTGATAGCTAGTCTATGCTTGGAGCCGGATCTATTAGACAGGATCAGACAGGCTCTGCAAACTAATCCGTATTGCATCGATGTGATTGGTCAGATGCAGAGGGGCACAGTGACTGATTTTGAGTTGAGTTCTGATGGACTACTGAGGTTCAGAGGTAAATTGTATGTTCCCAAGGACCCAGAGCTTAGGAGATTGATATTGTCGGAAGCTCATTCATTGAGGTACACGTTGCATCCGGGGAGTGGCAAGATGTATTAGAACCTCCGAAAGGTGTACTGGTGGTCAGGTATGAAGAGAGATGTGGCGGATTTTGTGGCAAGATGTCTTGTATGTCAGCAGGTGAATGTAGAGCATCAGAGACCTGCAGGGTTATTGCAGCCTCTACCTATACCGACATGGAAATGGGAGGACATCACCATGGATTTCGTGATGGCTTTACCGAGGACCCGAAGGAATCATGATGCTATATGGGTGATCGTTGATAGACTGACGAAGTCAGCCCACTTTCTAGCTATAAGAGCTACCAATACTCTGAGCACATAGGTAGGATTATATGTACGCGAGGTAGTGAGGTTACATGGTGTTCCGGTGAGCATAGTCTCGGATAGGGATTTTCGTTTCACTTCTCACTTTTGGGAACATTTTCAGGAAGCCATGGGAACCCAATTGAGTTTGAGCACAGCTTTCCATCCTCAGACAGATGGTCAGTCAGAAAGGACAATACAGACTATAGAGGATATGTTGAGAGCATGTGTGCTGGATTTTAGAGGATCTTGGGATGATCATTTGCCACTAGTCGAGTTCGCCTACAACAATAGTTATCATTCGAGTATCGAGATGGCATAGTATGAGGCCTTGTATGGCCGAAAGCTTTTTGCTCCTAATTTGGTTACACAGGCTTCTGAGGATATCCGATTGATAGTTGAGAGATTGAGGACAACTCAGAGTTGACAAAAGAGTTATGCTGACAAGAGACGTAGGCCACTTGAGTTCGCAGTAGGTGAGTCCGTGTTTCTAAAGGTTTCTCCTTCTAAGGGTATATCGAGGTTTGGGAAGAGGGGTAAGCTGAGTCCTCGCTACATTGGGCCCTTTGAGATACTTGTGCGAGTGAGAGATAAGGCCTATAGGTTGGCATTGTCACCAGGTTTGTCAGGCGTGCATAACGTCTTCCACATTTCGATGCTTCGGAAGTATCACCCGAATCCGCCGCATGTGATTAGTTATGAGCCATTGGAGCTCAGTGAGGACATGTCATATGTTGAGAGGCTAATTCAGATACTAGATAGGAAGGAGAAGGTTTTGAGATCGAAGACTATCGGGTTAGTGAAGGTTTTATGGTAGCATTATAGTTCCGAGGAGGCTACTTGGGAGTTAGAGAGTTTGATGCGAGAGAAGCACCCCCAGTTGTTTGATGATTGATTTGGTTCTAATTTGGAGGACCAAATTCTTTTAGTTGGGGAGGATTGTCAAACCCGTGTTTTCGATTTACGTATGTAGCTTGTACCTTATGATTCCTATGTGTACGAACATTATATTTCATAGTTGAATCATAAGAAGAGTATTTACTATCATGCAATCGACAATTTAAGAAATTAAAATTGCATGTAAGCTACATAACAACGAGATAAGGGTTAAGTTGATTCCCGAACGAGTGCAGGGGTAAAATGGTTAAATGACTAAAATCCGATATAATTTCGATAAGACAATTTCATTAAAAATATGAAATTGAGGAATCTTGATCAAAATCGAGGAAAATATTTAATTTCGAGTCCAATTGATCAAGATATAAATTTATTAGAATTTATCAAAATTTTTGCCTCAAAAAATGAGCCCAAAAATAGGAGAAAAATATATCAGAAAGGTAAAATCAGACTGATAAATTCATTTATGGATTAAATGAATTTAATATGATTTTTTGGGATATTTTGGGAAAAACGCGGGGAGAGAGAAAAGAGAAACCAAAATCGACGCAGACCCGAGGAAGAGAAATTCACCGGACGAGCCAGCACCGGCAACCAGCGGCCAGGCAAAAGGTCGAAAAAGGAAGAGGACGTCGGTGCGAACCACCAGCGGCAAGGATGAGCCCCACCGGTGCCGAAAAAAGCAGATCGACGAAGAAATTACCGAAAAGAGGAGAAGAGGAACGACGGCCACCGACGGTGATTTGGTCCGATCTGAGGCCAGCTGAGAGGTCCCCTGCCAGAGACGCGTTGTATGGTGGTGGTGAGACACCGAGAATAGGACAGACGGCGCCGGAACGACCAAAGGAAGCTGAATCGGTCGGCGGTTCAGTGAGGAAGCTTCTGCGCTGAATCAGACCGGACCAGTTCATCCAAGGAGAAAAGAGGAAAAGGAGGAAAAGAAAGAAAAAGAGAAAAGGGAAAAAATGGAAAATTTTTAGGATTTTACTGGATTTCGGGTAAGTCGATACGAGGTCAAAATTAACCGATTTCATTTCCGATAAATTTATTTAAATTAAATTTAATCAAAAATTGACCCGGAATGAAATATACAAAATTATGCAGTTCGACGATAACTTTCGAACGTGAGCCAGATTGAACTTCGATTTATGCACCATCGCATAATCTCGGGTAAGTAAAGCTCATTTACGACAATTTATGTGATTATCGCATATTTAAGATTTCTTTTACGAGTTAAGGATTAAATTTCGCATTTAGTAGATTAAATTGGGAATTTTGAATATCTTGTCGTAAATGATATACGGGCTGTCCAAAGAGTTTGGAACAAAACCTAATGGGTATTGATAGGCCCAATGAGCCAATAGACCCTGATGAAGGGAATTACTAAGTGGAAAACGAGCTTAATACGGATTAAGGCCCAATTAAGGTTTTTAAGGCCCAATAACTGTAAACGGGCCCATTTAAGTGAAATGAACTGTATTAATTGTGTAATACAGTAGGAAAATTATAATTAACCCAGGGAATGGTTAATACAGGTCAGGAGTCATATTGAGAGTGGACCGGACTGCGAGATTTGGGCAGCACAGAGGAAGAGAGGTCACTTTACGTGATCCGAGGTAAGGGGCTCTTGCAAGTAGTTAGAGATATCTGTACGTATTTTCGTTTGCTTTTGCATTCACTGAAATTGTTTGAGGGTCAGAGAGAATCAATAATATTATAGGGACCCGATATGTGTAAATTACGATTTTGCCCCTAGTTAGGCAAAAAGACATTTTGGGATAAGTTGTAAAAAGCATGGAAATAATGTTTTGAGTGGTTTTTACTGTTGTGTAGCAAAAAAGTAGGTGGATGGGCTAATGTTTTGAGGTTGATGTAAACTAAGCACATTTTATAGTGTTGATTTTAATGATTTGAAACATCTCTAGTTTTAAAGAGCCATCTACAGAATTATGTGGAAACAATCGTGCTGGAGCACAGCTCGCACTTGATTTCAGATGTTTTTCACATACATTAGTGTTAGAGGTTTACTCGCACTACATTTACTTGACATGCATGATAGAGTACTGGAGCTTTGCTCGTACTCAGTTTTATGTGATTTATGTATGATAAAGTGCTGGATCGATTAGCTCGTACTCGAGTTTTACATGAGATGCATGAAAGAGTGCTGGAGCGTTGCTCGTACTCGATTCTTCATGATTTGTACATGACATAGTACTTGAGCGATTTGCTCGTACTTGATTTGAAATGAGAACTATGCATGACCTGGTGCTGGAGGTTTACTTGCACTAGTGTTGATATTTTGACATGCATATACAGTGTTTTGAGGCGGAACGTTGACTGTGAGTCACACTCAAGACACGCACTGTAGTTTTACGTGATATATAGACATGTTAGAAAAATCGTGACGATTTCCTCGTGTAGACTGAGTGTCACACTGGAGAGGTTCTCACGTCGATTTAGAGACGTGGCATTTATTCCATAGTATGAGGGCTAATACCTATGGCAGGCACCCCAACTATGATGTATTTCCATGGTATGAGAGGTTAAGACCTATGGCAGGCACCTCGACCATGATATAGGGTCCACGGGTGTACGTTGTACCGTGCGTGTGGCATGGAGTATACTGTACCGTGTGTTGTTGTGGAGTTGTGGATGAGAGTTGTTAATAGCTAGCGGTTGTGATGGACTGACCCTCCCTCCCGTTACAGCAGTGATAACCCGCACACCGAGTACTGTGTTGCATGGGATTTCACCATGTTAGGATATGACCATAGTCCGAAGAGATTGCATTTAGCCACTGAGTCTCGCATGATATATCACATGTGTTTTATGATACGGGTTGACCTGAGGGATGGGTCGAAACCCGATTTGTTTGTGTTGTGATGAGAAATGCCATATTTATTTTATTTTGAATGTAAATGGCATATTTTATATAAAGGCATTCTTAAATGATTAAATATGCACTGTTTTGCATGAATGCCTCTGATTGATAAACCAGCATATGTTTAGTACATGGGATTTTAAATCTGTACTATTATTATATATATTTGAAACATGCTTTTGAATTGAGAGAAGGAAAGGCAAAGCACTATTTTCAGTAAATAGTATGGATGTCTACTTGCTTGCTTGATTTCCTTACTGAGCACGTTGATAGCTCATCCCTTTCATTTTCCCCCTTCTCTACAGATCATCGTCAGTAGATCGAGTTGGCTAGGGTATTGCATTCCTTTTGACCGCTTCCACTCACCATCTAGCAAAAGGTATACACATGCGCACTCTTTTGTATCTGAACAATGTATACACATAGTGATGTACACGTTTTAATATTGGGGATGTAATTATATTAAGTATATGAATTTACTTATGAGAAAGTGTTCGTACAATCGATAAATATTTAGAATGACATGTATGTATGTGTGGATGAGGAGACTAATGCCTAATCATAGCCCAACTGTTGAGAAGAGAAAGGTAAGTAAAAAGCAAAAAAGAATTTGTTGTGGTTTTTGGTAAGTCGCATGTGGGAGGAGGGCGTGACATCGGTGTCTGTCCGTAGTCCTCGATTGTCTCAATGTAGTAAGTCGGCGAGTTCGGTCCACTCGATTAATTTTTCGGAGCTCTTTCTTGAGATTTCCCAAATTTTAGTACACTTGTCTTATTTCTTCAATTTTCCTCTATTTTCTAATATATATATATATATATAATATTTTATTATTTTCTTTTCACTTCTATGTATAGTGTTTATACATGAATCCTAGAGGCCTCAACATGTAGGGGTTACATGTCCCTCTTTGTATACACATTGCATACATATATGTATGTATATATATATATATATATATATATATGTACCTAGGTATAGGTATTGATACATATAATTATTTATTTATTCATGTACCCATATGCTTGATTTTAAATAATGGATACAAAATTACTCAACCACATGTATATGTACGTATCTCTATACTTTTGCACTTGACAAATTTCCTTAATAAATTTATTGATTAATTATTATTTCATATAGATATTTCTATAGTTCATACGTATACTGACTTTATTACCATTTCCATCGATAATCATTCTTGAAACTAATATAATTTAATTAAATTAATTCTTCTGAGCCTTTCCCTTGCCACGATTATATTTTCGGTTAATTCACCTCCAATAGTACATATCCTCAACTTCCTTTTAATTAATTACTGTACATAATCAACCCGAGTATAAAAATTTGTGAGGGTTTACATCCTCTCCACCTTAGGAAATTTGGTCCCCAAATTTAAAATTGCGTTAGTCTTCGAACAAGTGTGGATATTTCTCTCGCATTAAGCTCTCCAATTCCCACGTAGCCTCCTATGAGGTGTGATATTACCACAGAACTTTTGTAACGACCCAAATTTACTGATATTTTAGTTGGGCTACAAGTCGATATTAGGTCAGAACAATATTCCGTCTTATTAATTTTTTTTCCTTATTAACAAACTTAAACAAAATATGTTCACATTCCCTATACACATCTCGTATGCAATACTGTACTTATAAAACTTTTAGATACAAAATAATTTCTTACAATTGGGTATACCTTCGACACAGAATAATACTTCGTGGAACCATAGCTGTGCGATGTGCCTTACTAACGGAAGCGTCCAAATTACTGATGGGACTCTGTGGAGGAAAGTAGGGAGTGAGCTTAATGCGCTCAGTAAGAAACTTATGTAAGCAGTAAACAACCATACTATCTACATGCTTATGACATCATATCATGTAGTAAAATATTCACTTTCAATTAAAACAGTATTAGTAAAATCGGCATTCAATCTATGCCATATATATAGAAAAAAGCTCATTCAGTAAAAACCAATTCGATTTAGTATGGTAAAATCCGTTCAGTTCAGTAAACAACACAGTAATTCTGCTTCAGTTCAGTACAGTCCATAACGATTTAGTACTGTTAAAACAGTTCAGTAAACAGTGCAGTTCAGTACGATAAATCATTCAGTCTAGTTCAATCAAAATACGGTCGTCAAATATCAGTAAACAATATCAATAGAGACTAGGTAGGTGAATTCGGTAACAGTAGGATTCAGTCAATAACACTACAGTCGACATATGACCATAGTCAGTGACCCCGCGCCTCACGTGCCAGGTGTGCGCGAGTGTCATACGCCTCAGGGGGGATGGGTCAGTCCAGCCCGTCGACTAATCAACACAGTACAGTCCAGTTCAGTTCGGTTCAGTAGTCCAAAGACTTATACACGGTACAACGTACTCCATGTGTTTCCACATGGTACAACGTACTCCATAGACCCCCGTACAGTACAGTATATCTGGGAGTACCTGGGTTAGCCAGGGATTTGCCACCCCAGAATCAGTCATCAACCTGTGCCATGTCTCAAACTCTGGTGCGAGCCTTAAGTGCAACACTCAGTCAACACCCCGCTCAAGCACAATTTTCTCGTAAAATCAATAGGTGGCTCCGTAATGTTGAAAACGGTTCAAAAATAAAAATTTTGTATACAAAACGACGGAAAACAGAAGGTGTGGTGGAACTTCCTAAGGGGTCACCTATCCATGGAATTTCCCCCATCTAAGCACGCTTAACTTTGAAACGCGTGTCAATTTATGCAGTCAATAAAAATATAAACCAGCCTATCCTAATACAGTTATAAAAAATGGTAGACGATAAATCTTTGAAACCATGCAAATCATGCAATGATATGCTATATATGGAATTTACAGTCTAACTTAGTCTGTATAGGCTGGTCAGTGCAGTTGGATTCAAAACACTGATATTACTATATCTACGTATCCTACAGTATATATCTAACTGCGAAAAATTAATTAGGTGTACGTACAACTATCTCTATAGCTTACAGAAGTCCCTTACCTCAATGTCTATCCGTAGTCCTCGATTATCTCGACTTCGCCAGTCGGCAAGTCCGGTCCACTCGGTTAATTTTTTGGAGCTCTTTCCCTGGATTTTCAAAATTTAATACACTTATTTTCCTTCCTCTATTTTCCTCTATTTTCCATAATATATATATTTGAATAAATAAATAAATATATATATATTTATATTACTTCTCTTTTCTTTTTCTTTTTTTTATCATTTTCCTTTTCCCTCCATTTTCTTTCTTTCTCTTTTCTTCTTTGGTTTCGGTTCCAGCCACTGTTCACTTTCTTCTCCAATGGCTCGAGACTGCCATTCTCCATTGTGGACGGCTCCGCCCGGCGCTGATGGTCGTCCTTTCATCTCCATTCAGCCACCGCCGATCTCCTCTGCTCTCAGGTTCTCTCTCTCGACAACGTTTTCTTCTTTCACGTCACCAAGCATTTACCGCTCCAGCCTATTTGCTCTCAGGTTCAGGCCTTAATTTTCCAGTAGCAACTGACTTCCTTGATTCCTGCCATTGCCTTACTCCCTTATCTCTTGCTTCAATCATAGGAGTAGCTCCTGTTCACACCAACCAGTAGTACCTTAAGCAATCTTTCTTCTTCCACGTTTGACTTGCAGAGGGCCTCGTATCCTCTGTTTCTTTTTTACCATTTCCATTCCTACTTTCTTTCGTCTTCAGCTTCCTTCCTCTCGGTTTCTATTTCTAGCACCGTCTTCTTCTTCTTGTTCAATTTTCAAGGCGCGCACTAATGCCCTTCCTGGTTTCTCTTTTGCTTCAGCTTCGGTTTACTGCTTTAGGTTTCTCAAACAACTTCCTTACTTATGTTTTCTCAGAATCCACTTCAACCATGCTTCTGCACTTCGTTCACTACTCTTGCTTCAGTTTACCGCCTTCTCTGCTCCCGAATTCCTCTCAGTCTCAGCTCGTCTCCTTTTCCTCTTCTTCAACAGTTTTCCAGAGGATGAAAACTCGTCTGTTTGTCCAGCCTTTTTTTCCTCTCCTCCTACTATATTGCCTCGTTTCCAGCTTTGGTTTTCAGTCTACATGCAAGTCAAACACCCCTTTTTTTTTCTGCTCTTACCACTCTTTCTCTTTCTTTCGGCTTCTGTCCTGCATATATATCTACTTATATTTGTTTATAATGTTTCCTTATGCTGCCTCACCAGTAGACTGCTCTCCACCTGTTTCGTTCTCTACTTTTCTTCCCTTCAATTTTCCTTTCTTTTTGGGCAGCTTCGGTACTCCTCTCTTCTTTCATTTTCTATTTCCCGACTCTAACAACTGCCCTTGTATATATAAATATATATGTATATATATATATAGACAGATGCAACCTTGTAAGACTCGATTTTTATCGAAATTCCTTATGATTCATACGATGTAAACATGGTTGGATGTAAATTGAATCATAAGAAGAGTTGTACGTGAATGAAAAATGCAAAAGGAATGAATTAAAATTTTCGAATGCATTTAAAGATCAAATGAAGGATTGAAATGACTACAGATTAAATGAATGGGATTCGGACCATTCAAATTGGAGAAAAGGATTTAAAACCTGAAATGAGAAAGGGTTCATGCAGGGAAGTTGGATTGGTTTGGTCTCAAACACATCTAAGGGTAAAACGGTCAAAAGACCCTAAATTCGATGTCAATTCGGTAAGAAATTTACACTGTAAACATGGATTCAAGAAATCTTGATTAATAAAGGAGAAATAATTAAATTTCAAGTTAAACTGATTAAGATATGAAATTATTGGAATAAATCGAAATTTTCACCTCGAGAAATTATCCCGAAAATATTGGAAAAATATACCGAAAAGATGAAATAAGATAGATAAATTCATTTATAGATTAAATGAATAAAATATAAATTGTTAATGATATGTTGGGAATTTTTATAATATTTTAATGAATAAAATAATAATAAAATAAATTATAAATAATAAAAAAAGAAACTGAATTTCGCGAAACGCGAAACTGAGAAAGGAAACAGAAGACAATCGAGGGAGACCCAGCCGTCTCCTTTGCCTCACCGAAACGGAAGCCACCAAACTAGAAGCCGATGAGGGAGAGGCTGTCGAGCCTCACCGATGTTGGTAGACGGAGGAAAAGCGCGGTCGGCGAGAGAAATGAGGAAGAAAAGAGAGAAACAGAGAGAGAAGAGAGAAAATGGAGGAGAGAGGCGAACGGAGGCCAAGGAAGGGGGAAACGCCTCGCCATCGACCAAAAGGGACAACTAATGACGTCGATCCAAGCACAAATCAATGAGAAACAACGCCGATCGGGAGAGAGAGAAATGGGTAGCGACGCCGAAGGGAGAAGAGGTCGAATCTGCCACTTTTCGGCCATCGTTGGCGAAACCGAGGCCAGATCCGTGCATCGAACAGTCCCGCGGACCTGTTGGAGACGGAAGCTGGCGAAGAACCGATCGGCGAAGCTTCGAACGACGAAGAAGAAAATCAGACCGAATTGAACCGAGCTGAACCGAATCGACCTAAACCAGGTTGAACCGGACCGAACCGGTTCAGCCAAAAAAGAAGAAAAAAAGCAAAAAACGAAAAAAGAAAAAGAAGAAAAAAATTAGGAAAAATTTTAGTGATGCAATCGAGCTATGGGTAAGCCAGTAAGCGATCGAAATTGATCGAGTTAAATTTTGAAATATTTAAGTTGATTAATATTTGACTGAAAATTGACCGAAAAAATATGTAATTGTGTAGCTCGACAATTGACGTCAAACGAGAGCTCGAGTCAGCCTGGATTTGTGTACTATAATGGAATCTCAGGTAAGTAACCCTTATTTATGATAATTTGCATAGTTATGCATGTTAGAAAATTACCGCATAAATTACGGATTAATTCTGTAAAAAATGAATTAAATTCTGAAATTTGAGATAAATTGTGGTAAATAATTAATTGAGCTATCCCAGAGTTTAGAATGAGGCACAATAAATATGGATGGGCCCAGTGAGCACAATAGGCCTCGATAATGTGAATAGTAAGTGAAAAATTGGCTTAAGGCCGATTAAGGCCCATTAAGGTGCAATTGGGCCCAAGATTGTAAACGGGCCCAATACTTTGAATTAAGCTTAGAAATGATGAAATAAAGTTAATTGAATGATTTTTGACCCGATAAATAATTATACGCAGCTCCGGAGATTATATTGGGAGCAAATCGGACTGCGTGACGAGACATCAGTGAAAAGGTCAGACTGTACAGAAAAATAAGGTAAGGGAATTTTGCAAGCAGCTAGAGGTAACTACGCATATTTTTAATAGTTTTTGTATACACTGAAAATGTATAAAGGTCTTAGAAATGGATTAAAAAATTTTAAGGACTCAGAATAGGTAAAAGATTATTTCACCCTTACTAAGGGAAATTCACCTAAGGATGGTGAAAGCATGACATCCATGAAATGCTTGATTTGAGGAATTTTTGTGACTTTTTAGCAAAGCAAATTGGTAGATTGACCAGTATTTGCATAAAATTCACAAGATAACACTAAGTAAGTGTTATTTAGATTTAAATGAAATTTATTTGGAAAAAGGGCCAACTATCAACTTTATATGGAAATAGATGGTGCTGGAGCCTTACTCGCACTATATCTGAGTTTGTGAGTGTGCATAATGGTGCTGGAGCGATTGCTCGCACCGATTTGTATGACATGATATGCATAAAAAGGTGCTGGAGCGATTGCTCGCACTAGTTTTAATGATTTGACATGCATGAGACGTGCTAGAGCTTAGCTCTCATGAGTTTTGATTTGTGTGATGCATGCATTAGTGCTGGAGCAAGGGCTCGCACTAGAGTTTTACATGCATAGGTGTTGGAGTCTAACTCGCACCAGATTTTCATATGATTTTTGTGACAGGATGCTGGAGTCTAACTCACACTAGATTTTCAATTGATTTTTATGAAACGCGTGCTGGAGCTTTGCTCGCGCGAGATTTTCCTTGATTTTATGAGAGTGCTGGAGCATCGTTCGTACTGATTTTATGAGACATGCGATGAGCCATGCTTAGAGCGTCGAGTAGACTATGTGTCACGCCGATTAAATATGCTCTCACGTGTGTTTTGAGACAAGCACGATTATTGATATGAGATGTGGGTCCACGGAGTACGTTGTACCGTGCAAGTAGCGTGGAGTACGCTGTACCGTGCTGGGATTGATTATGTGGCTCTTCAGATACGAGTGGCATCTTCGGATGTGAGATATCGGGATGGACTAACCCATCTCCCGGGGCGGTTCAGATAGTGGTGAGACCCCGCACACAGGATCCGTGTAGCAGTGGGATCACGAGTAAATGGCCATACTCCTGGTTATTTGCCTAAGATATTGATATATATATTGCCTAGTCTCGCATGTTACTATCTAATGTTTTGAAAGCTTGAGAATGCATGGATTTTGTGTGAGTTTGGACCACCCGAGGGAGAAGTTGGATCCTGACTGATGATATTGGTTTTATTGTGAATAAATGAAATTTTCAATGTTTTTGAAAATGCTTGGAAATAAATGATTTTATGCGGATCAGGATCACCCGAGGGAGGGGCTGAGTCCTGATGAGTGTGATGGATGTGGATTCATGAAAATGAATTAAAATGTTTTCTACGGTTTTGTGGATACTCAGCATGATGTATTTTCTATACTTGTTTATAATTCATGAAATGAAATGTTTTAGCATGAGGAGGTTATCCTTGCTTTAATTGCAAATGCATGATTTTGATTTAATTCATGCGTTGTATGATTTTACATGAGATGCCATTGAGGCATGAGTTGCATGATTTTCATAACCACGAACAATTTTTTTAAACTATGGAATTGATGTGTGCATGATTTCTTGCTTGAGCTTTAAACGAAAAGAAATGGATTTAAGGGCAGGACATTATGAGCATGTAGATAGTGGAGCTATCTATTTACTTGCATGATTGCCTTACTGAGTTCGTGGTTTGCTCACCCCCTTATTTTCCCCTATTTTCAGAGCACTCGCAGTAGATAGTGAGCGGCTGATGACTTGCATTCTTGGTATCTGCTGCTTCCCATCATCGAGAAAAGGTATACACACTTGTATGGTTTTGTATCTAAATATGTAAATGCACAGTACTGAAAATGTATATGACATTGGGGATGTAAGGTTATGTAAATGAAATTGTGAATGTAACATGGAAATGGAATGGTAAGTAGTGTGAGGGGACTAACACTGAGTCATAGTCCAACTGTTGGTAGGATGGTCACGATGAGAGGAAGGTAAAAAAATTAAATATGAAAGAAAAACGAAAAATTTACTCTGATTTTTAGGTCGTGACAAACTTCACATTGCCATATCTGCCTTTAGTCAGATTTGGTTTCCTCTTTGTTATTTTCGCTTGTCTCCTCTGCATTAAATCCTATTCTCTCTTCTCTCTTATTATTATTATTATTATTATTATTATTATTATTATTATTATTATTATTATTATTATTATTATTATTATTATTATTATTATTATTATTATTATTATTATTATTATTATTATTATTATTATTACAGTAGATATAGCAGACCCTCCTTAGATCCTTTGGTTTCGAGATTTGTCTCTCGGTTTTACCCCTTTTTAATAGCCATTTTGTTCAGTCCCCTATCACTTCGGCTTCTACTTTCCTTCGTGTTTAGGTAGCTATCAGACTGCCTCATTCATCCTTTCTCTACTCACCGAACTACTGCAGATTTCTTGGTAGTCGTCACACCATTTCCTTTCTCATTGCTCACTTTTCTTTTAAAGTATTTCATTTTATCTACATATTACTGATAGGGCTCTCGACCTTGTAGCTATGTAGGTATATATATTGTGAGACCCCATATATGTATAAGCACGACTTTGTATATATATATAAATAGTGATTGTGCTTGTAATGTGAAGTATAAATGATGTAAGTCCATCAGTTTAAGGTACACACATGTAATAAGAGTTGTGATTGTACGTACAAGTTGTATTATGTATGAATGTGAAGAAATGGACTTAAACATGTGGAGAGTGTGAGTAAAATGGAATATGAGTAGTGTGGTAAATGGAATGAAGATTTGCATGAGTTTGCACTTCCATTTGGTTAATATTAAGTATCTTTGGTTATACAAAGATTCCACACAAGTTTCAATAGGTATAAGGTATGTATGGACGTCATTGTCAAGCCTCAAAGATGAATGGGTGAGAAAATGACTATGACACCAAATTAAGGATGTTTTGGTATAAGTTTACTGTAGAAAAACTGCAGAAAATCTGGAAATATGAATGACAGATCGATCTCATAGGATGAGAGATCGATCTGGGTGAACCAAAATGCTCGTATTTGAGCAAAGGAATAGGGCAGATCGATCTCCAATGGGGCAAGATCAATCTCCTAAACATTCTGTAGTGAAAAGATCGATCCTCAAGCGTACAGATCGATCTCCTTAGCTCTTTGTTTGGAGCAGATCGATCTCTAGCTTCGATAGATCGATCTCATGCTTAAAATGTCATGAAAAAGAGGGATTTTAGGGGACCAGATCGATCTCCTCCTAGTGCAGATCGATCTCCTCAAGCTATTTCTATAAAAGGAGTGTTGAAAATCTGAAAATTTCGAGAAAAACACTATCTTTCCATTTTCAACCCAAAAACCTAACTTTCTCTCTCTAAAATCAGTCATTTCCAGTAAGATTTGAGGGGAGGCCATTAGACACTAAGTTGTTCATCTTGAGAAAGTGAACAACATAGTTGGAACCCAAAATCCCATTGTTGGTATTGAAGGAGCTAAGGGCATTGTCATTTGGAGCAAGAAGAGAAATCAGATTTGGTAAGATTTTAACACTCCAACTATGGTATATTGTCTATTTAATTGATTTTGGAGTTGTTTGGCATGAGTATGATGGTTAGAAACTATCTAAAATGCATTGGAATGATTATGACCTAGAAATGGTCTAGTGTGAGAAAGTGGAATGTATGGAGATTAATGAGAAATGGGATGTCTAGAGGTGATAATAGTGTTATGGGTATGATTTTAAGATGTTGTTGGTGAATAAATTGTAAGATTTACCTAAAAAGGGTAAAAATGTGGATTAAGGCATTGGTAAAATGCATAAGTGAATTATATTGAATAGTGAGGTCAAATATGGGTTAAAAACATTAACTCAATTTATTTGGATGAATGAATCGCAGCATCCGAGGATACACCGGAGCGAGTTGAGCCAAGAGCGTGAGAAGCTAAGAGGAAAAGAGTCACACAAAATAAATCGAGGTAAGGGAATTGTGTGGACTCTTAGAGATATCTGTGAGCAATTTGGGCGCTTAAATGCTTTGATAGAATGCATGAGATGTTAGGAAATTATGTTGGGAGTTTGATAAATTTGCACGAAAACAAAAGCATAATGCTTTGAAAATCATGTTTTATTGCTTTTTAGCATGTGATTGGTAGGTTGGCTAGCATTTGAAATGAATTGCAAAAGAAATGAGTTGTTTTGGTTTGTTAACCACAATTTGCAAAGAAATGAGCCACCTACATTGTTTTCGTGATGCTAGAGTACGACTCGTATGAGCTTTGACGTGTTTTATACACATGAGTGCTAGAGGCACTAGTTTTCATATGGATTTCATATTGGTTTTGGCATTGTGCTTGGAGCTTAGCTCGCACTAGATGCCCACCTTATTTGTTGTCGTGCTTGGAGTTTCGAGTAGACTAGGTGTCACATCGATTAAATAGGCTCGCACGTGCATTGTTTTGACATGATTTATTAGCCGTGTTAGGAGCTTCTGTAGACAAGAGGTCATACCGATTAAATAGGCTCACATACGTTTTGAGATGTGGCGTGATATGATATGTTGATTGGGTCTATGGAGTACGTTGTACCGTGCATGTAGCATGGAGTACGTTGTACCATGTTGAGATGTGATATGCCATTTTTGGACGAGATCTGCTATAGACCGATGGGTAGGATTTAACCCACCTCCTATGTGGAAGCAGATAGTGGTGATATCCCGCACACCTGATCCATGTAGCCGGTATCACAGGTTATGGCCATAGACCTTGAGGTTATTACCTATTATTGAATTACCTATCTCACATGTCTATTGTTTTGAGAATAAATCCAAGTTTGAAATGATTTGTGGGTCAGGACAGTTCGAGGGATGGGCTGAGACCTGACAAGTGTTGACTTGTTTTAAGATATCGATGTTAATGGTTTTTAAAGTGCACGAATGCATGATGATTTATGCCATGCTTATTGAGAAAATGCATGATGTTTAATGCCATGCTTTATAGTGAAAAATGCATGATGGTTAATGCCATGCTTATTTGAGAAAATGCATGATGGTTAATGCCATGCTTATTTGAGAAAACGCATAATGGTTATTGCCATGCTTTTATTGTGAATTATGCAAGATGATTTATACCGTGCTTTGAGTTAAAATGTGTACTGGATTTTAATAGCATGAATGCTTTACATACCATTAACACAATCATACACTCATGTTTTGAGATAAATGATGAAATAAACACTTTTGAGCATGGCATCACGATCACGTAGATAGTGCAGTATCGACCTATTCGCATGATTGCCTTACTGAGCGTGTGGTTTACTCACCCCCTTATTTTTCCCCTCTCTACAGAGATTTGAGTATAGAGTGAGTGACTGGAGGTTTGTCCCTTTTGGTAATCCGCTGCATCCCATCGCTAAAGGTATACACACTTGGATTATTTTGTATCTAAACCAGACATAGCACAATAGCATTTTGTATGTAACTATTGGGGATGTAAAACAATGTAAACATATGTAACAACTCTGATATATACATTTATACAAGTGTTTACTCATAAATAATATACAAATTGAATTGGTATGGTGGAACGAGTTAGACGTCGACACACAGCCCAACTATTGAGGAGAGTTACTGTTCACGATTGAGGTAAGGACGAATGATAAACGATGCACGAAAATGTAAAAAATTTACACGTATTTTGGTAAGTTGAGGGTCGTGACAGAAGTTGATATCAGAGCTTGAGTTGGTCTGACGTGTGTCGTGTCTAAAATACTTAATAAGTTGGAAAATTACATCCTCATGTTACTGTGCTTGTTTAGATACAATTGTGTGTGTGTCGATAGGTTGACTAAGTAATTGATTGTGAATGTAGGGAATTGTGTAAATATGCCTAATACCAGTTGCGGTAGAGGGATGAGAGCACAGGCTTAAAGCCGTAGAGGTAGGCCTGGGGGTCGTGTTGAGCCGAAAACAAACGAGGTTCAGGATGATATAGAGGTGGAGGCTAATGTTGAGCACACTTCACAGGGTCCAGAGGAGAGGCCCGAGAGTATTGAGGCTCGCTTCGCGAGGATTGAGCGGAGCATTGAGATGATTGTGGAGTTGGTCAGCCAATCTTTATCTGGAGTTGGCGGTAGACAGAGTCCCGCTACACAGGGTGATGCTGAGCAGGCGACAACTCCTGAGGCACGGGCAAGGGAAGCCTAGAGACCTCAAACGACAGATACCCCACCCACACAAGATGTGCCTACGTTGGTTGTTACACCAGGCAGTAGAGGTTGGGGATATGTATGTGATTTGGATAGACTGCGGCAGTTCGAAAAGTTTAGACCACTATCTTTCAATGGAGTAAAGGACCCAGTAGTAGCTAAGGATTGGATCAATGAGATCAAGAAATTATATGGGTTCTTTGAGTGCACTACTACCGAGATGGTAGCGTTTACCGATTTTATGCTGAAAGATCAGCAGAACATTGGTGGAAGTTCACCAGGCCTATTTTGAGAGCCCGACATACTTAGATCAGCTAGGATATATTTTTGGAGGCCTTCCGGAGACAGTACGTTCTGGATACCGCACAGCGAAAGATGAAAATGATATTTTTAGGACTGACCCAAAGGAGCAGGACTGTGGATGAGTATGAGACTGCTTTTATCTCCCTAGGCCGATATGATCCCAACATGATGAGTAATGAGGTCGAGAAGATCTAAAAATTTATGGATGGATTGAGACCGACCATCAGGTCCAGATTGGTTCCCCTGGATATACCGACCTATGAGGAGGCTGTGCGCAGGGCGCAATTATGTGAATAAGATGTTGATAGAATCGCCTCAGAGTTTAGAAAGGTTAGTAAGATGAGGGACAGAGATAAGAAGAGACCAATGATGGATAGAGGCTTCAGCTATAAAGGAAGCAAGAGGTTTGCTGGAAAGAGGCCGAGGATTGATGAGATCCGGGAGAGGACAGTTAATACTCCCATGTATCAGGCCATTGCTCCAGCTAAGGGAATTGTGATTGAAGGGCCACGGCCTACGACAGAACTGTGTGGCAAGTGTGGTAGGTACCAAGGAACTCGACCATGCTATGGACCTCAGGTAGTATGCTTCAAATGTGGGAAGCCAGGGCACATAATCAGAGATTGCCTAGAGATGACAGAGAGAGCCCCACAGAAGGGCAAGGAGCTAGAGAGAGCTCCAGTTGGTACAGCTGCCCCGAGGAGGAGGGCTACAACTGAGGAAAAGGGGAAGCAAGCAGTGGGTGTGAGCAGAGGACGAGTGCACGCGCTGGACCAGGACACTGCAGATCAATTTTCAGATGTGGTAAAAGGTACCATCCAAATCTTTGATTTAGAAGCATTTGTGTTGTTTGATCCTGGTGCCACGCATTCCTTTATTTTGCCATCCTTTGCATGTAAATTGTTGAAGCATGTAAAACCCACACTGGCTGATAAGATGTTGTTGATATCTACCCCTATGAATGATAGTCAGTTGACTGGGCATGTATATAAAGATTGTAAGATGAGGATAGGAGGTAAAGAAATGGCAGTCGATTTAATTTTACTAAATATGGGTGATTTTGATGTAATCTTAGGGATGGATTGGCTGGCTACAAATCATGTTGTTATGGATTGTCATGCAAAACTTTGATGTTTCCAAAAATAGACAACCTTGTAGTAAATTTTGTGAAATGAAGTTAAAGAACATGATTATTATAAGTGTGATGAGTACAATCTTGATACATGATGTATGAAAGATAAATAATGTGATGATTTATTATTACTAATGGTGAAAAGAATAATGTGAAGGGTTTATCGCTTATGTGATTGAGACGGATAAAGCACGTCCGAAATTGGGAGACATACCAGTGGTGAAAGAGTTTCCAGATGTCTTTCCGGATGAGTTACCAAGGTTACCTCCAGATAGGGAGATGGAATTTGGTATAGACTTGACACCTGGTACAGAGCCGATATCTAAGCCATCGTACAGAATGGCTCAAGTTGAGTTAGAAGAATTAAGGAAACAATTACAAGAGTTGCTAGAGAAGGGGTTCATCAGGCCGAGCGTCTCACCTTGGGGCGCACCGGTTCTGTTTGTAAGGAAGAAGAATGGAAGCCTCCGACTGTGTATAGATTACCGGTTGTTGAATAAGGCCACCATCAAGAATAAGTATCCACTTCCACACATCGATAACTTGTTGGATCAGCTTAAGGGAGTACAGGTCTTTTCCAAGATAGATCTGAGATTAGGGTACCATCAGTTGAAGATACGGAGTAGAGATGTACCCAAGACAGCTTTTTGCACCCGGTATAGACATTATGAGTTTATGGTTATGTCATTCGGGTTGACAAATGCTCCCGCAGCTTTTATGTCGTTAATGAACGAGGTATTCCGCCAGTATTTGGATCGATTTGTTATTGTATTTATTGATGATATACTAGTGTACTCAAGGTCTAGAGATGAGCATGAAAGGCATTTAAGGATAGTGCTACAGACCCTCCGAGAGAAGAATTTATGCTAAACTCAGTAAGTGCGACTTTTGGTTGGAACAGATCTTTTTTCTGGGTCATATAGTATCGAAGGATGGAGTGTTAGTGGATCCATCGAAGATTGAGGCAGCGATACAGTGGCAAAGACCCCAGACAGTGACAGAGATCAGAAGTTTCCTGGATTTAGCTGGGTATTACCGAAGGTTTGTAGAGGGATTCTTGAGATTAGCTACTCCTTTGACACGTCACGAGGAAAAATGTAGAGTTTGTGTGGGACGATTAGTGTGAGGAAAGCTTTGAGGAGTTGAAGAGGAGGTTAACTACAGCTCCGATACTTACCATTCCTACCAGTTTAGGAGGATTTTTGGTATATACAGATGCTTCACACCTAGGACTAGGCTGTGTATTGATGCAGGATGGAAAGGTAGTTGCATATAGGTCTAGACAGTTAAAGGATCATGAGAGGAACTACCCGACCCATGACCTAGAGTTGGCAGCGGTGGTGTTTGCGCTGAAGATATGGCCCTACTACCTCTATGGTGAGAGATTTCAGATTTATACAGATCATAAGAGCCTTAAGTATCTATTCTCACAGAAAGAGTTGAACATGAGACAGAGGAGATGGCTTGAGCTGTTAAAGGATTATGATTGTGAGATCCTGTACCACCCAGGTAAAGCAAATGTGGTTGCTGATGCATTGAGCAGGAAGCATCTCGGGATGGTGTCATTCATGATGGTCAGGGAACACGAGCTATTGGAACAGTTCACGAACCTCAGTTTGGATATGACCCTGCCTAACGCTGATGGTGGATTTATGATAGCTAGCCTGCAGTTGGAACCAGATCTGGTAGATCGAATCCGACAGGCTCAGCAAGTTGATCATCAGTGCAGTGATATTGTGGGGTAGATACAGAGGGGCACAGAGATTGATTTTGAATTGAGTTCGGATGGATTGTTGAGGTTCAGAGGTAGGATATGTGTTCCTAATGATGCAGAGATTAGAAGGTTGATCTTAACAGAGGCTCACTCATCGAAGTATACGATACATCCAGGGGGTACCAAGATGTATCAAAACCTTCGAAAGGTTTATTGGTGGTCTGGAATGAAAAAACTCATTGCTGAATATGTTGCTAAGTGTCTCATTCGTCAGTAGGTGAAGGTAGAGCATCAGAAGCATGCAGGGTTATTGCAGCCTCTACCGATACTGACGTGGAAGTGGGAGCACATCACCATGGATTTTGTGATGGGATTGCTGAGGACCCGGAGAGGTCATGATGCCATATGGGTGATTGTGGATCGGTTGACGAAATCAGCCCATTATAGCTATGAGAGCTATCGATACTCTGAGCCAGTTAGCAAACCTATATGTGAGCAAGATAGTGAGGCTACATGGAATTCCAGTTAGCATTGTTTCTGATAGGGATGCCCGCTTCACTTCCCACTTCTGGGAACATTTTCAGGAAGCGATGGGGACCCAGTTGAGTTTTAGCATCGCGTTTCATCCTCAGACAGATGGTCAGTCAGAGAGGACTATACAGACCCTGGAGGATATGTTGAGAGCGTGTGCATTGGATTTTAGAGGCTCTTGGGATGACCATTTGCCACTCGCAGAGTTCGCCTATAATAACAGTTTTCATACGAGTATCGGGATGGTACTATATGAGGCATTGTATGGGCGTAGATGTCGTTCCCCTATTGGATAGGAAGAGGTTGGTGACAGACAGATCTTTGCTCCTGACTTGGTTAGACAAGCCTCTGAGGACGTCTAACTGATATGTGAGAGATTACGGACAGCTCAGAGAAGGCAAAAGAGTTACGCTGACAAGAGACGGAGACCACTAGAGTTTGATGTGGGTGAGTCGGTGTTCTTGAAAGTTTCTCCTTCGAAGGGAATTATGAGATTTGGTAAGAAGGGCAAGTTGAGCCCTAGATACTTCAGACCCTTCGAGATTTTGGAGAGAATGGGAGACAAGGCTTATAGGTTGGCATTGCCACCGGAGTTGGCAAGTGTTCATAACGTCTTCCACGTATCCATGTTGAGGAAGTATCACCCGGACCCGGCACACGTGATAAGATATGAGCCATTGGAACTCAATGAGGGTATGACATACATTGAAAAGCCAGTTCGGGCATTAGATAGAAAAGAGAAAGTGTTGAGGACAAAGACAATTCCCTTGGTGAAGGTTCTTTGGCAACATCACACTGTGGAAGAAGCCACATGGGAATTGGAGAGTTTGATGCTGGAGAAGCATCCTGAGATATTCGTGGATTGAATTGGTTCTAATTTGGAGGACCAAATTTTTTAAGTGGGGGAGAATGTGAGACCCCATATATGTATAAGCACGACTTTGTATATATATGTAAATAGTGATGTGCATTTAATGTGAAGTATAAATGATGTAAGTCCATCAGTTTAAGGTACACACATGTAATAAGAGTTGTGATTGTACGTACAAGTTGCATTATGTATGAATGTGAAGAAATGGACTTAAACATGTGGAGAATGTGAGTAAAATGGAATATGAGTAGTGTGGTAAATGGAATGAAGATTTGCATGAGTATGCACTTCTATTTGGTTAATATTAAGTATCTTTGGTTATACAAAGATTCCACATAAGTTTCAATAGGTATCAGGTATCTATGGATGTCATTGTCAAGCCTCAAAGATGAATGGGTGAGAAAATGACTATGGCACCAAATTAAGGATGTTTTGGTATAAGTTTACTGTAGAAAAACTGCAGAAAATCTAGAAATATGAATGACAGATCGATCTCACAGGATGAGAGATTGATCTGGGTGAGCCAGAATGCTTGTATTTGAGCAAAGGAATATGGCAGATCGATCTCCAATGGGGCAAGATCGATCTCCTAAACATTCTGTAGTGAAAAGAACGATCCTCAAGCATACAGATCGATCTCTTTAGCTCTCTATTTGGAGCAGATCGATCTCTAGCTTTGACAGATCGATCTCATGCTTAAAATGTCGTGAAAAAGAGGGATTTAAGGGGACCAGATCGATCTCCTCCTAGTGCAGATCGATCTCCTCAAGCTATTTCTATAAAAAGAGTGTTAAAAATCTAAAAATTTCAGAAAAAACACTATCCTTCCATTTTCAACCGAAAAACCTAACTTTCTCTCTCTAAAATCAGTCATTTCCAGTAAGATTTGAGGGGAGGCCATTAGACACTAAGTTGTTCATCTTGAGGAAGAGAACAACATAGTTGGAACCCAAAATCCCATTGTTGGTATTGAATGAGCTAAGGGCAGTGTCATTTGGAGCAAGAAGAGAAATCAAATTTGGTAAGATTCTAACACTCCAACTATGGTACATTGTATATTTAATTGATTTTGGAGTTGTTTGGCATGAGTATGGATGGTTAGAAACTATCTAAAATGCATTGGAATGATTATGACCTAGAAATGGTCTAGTGTGAGAAAGTGGAATGTATGGAGATTAATGAGAAATGGGATGTCTAGAGGTGACAATAGTGTTATGGGTATGATTTTAAGATGTTGTTGGTGAATAAATTGTAAGATTTACCTAAAAGGGGTAAAAATGTGGATTAAGGCATTGGTAAAATGCATAAGTGAATTATATTGAATAGTGAGGTCAAATATGGGTTAAAAACATTAACTCAATTGATTTGGATGAATGAATCGCAGCTTTCGAGGATACACCGGAGCGAGTTGAGCCAAGAGCGTAAGAAGCTAAGAGGAAAAGAGTCACACCAAGTAAATCGAGGTAAGGGAGTTGTGTGGACTCTTAGAGATATCTGTGAGCAATTTGGGCACTTAAATGCTTTGATAGAATGCATGAGCTGTTAGGAAATGATGTTGGGTGATTGAAGGATAAAAGTTGGGAGTTTGATAAATTTGCATGAAAACAAAAGCATAATGCTTTGAAAATCATGTTTTATTGCTTTTTAGCAAGTGATTGGTAGGTTGGCTAGCATTTGAAATGAATTGCAAAAGAAATGAGTTGTTTTAGTTTGTTAACCACACTTTGCAAAGAAATGAGCCACCTATATTGTTTTCGTGAGAATGAAAGCGTGCTAGAGTACGACTCGCACGAGATTTGATGTGTTTTATACACATGAGTGCTAGAGGCATTAGTTTTCACATGGATTTCATATTGATTTTGGCATTGTGCTTGGAGCTTAGCTCGCACTAGATGCCCACCTTATTTGTTGCCGTGCTTGGAGCTTCGAGTAGATTGGGTGTCACATTGATTAAATAGGCTCGCACGTGCATTGTTTTGACATGATTTATTAGCCGTGTTAGGAGCTTCGGGTAGACAAGAGGTCGTACCAATTAAATAGGCTCACACGTGCGTTTTGAGATGTGGCATGATATGATATGTTGATTGGGTCCATGGAGTACTTGTACCATGCATGTAGCATGGAGTACGTTGTACTATGTTGAGATGTGATATGCTGTCTTCAGACGAGATCTGCTATGGATCGGCGGGTAGGATTTGACCCACCTCCCCTGTGGAAGCAGATAGTGGTGATATCCCTCACACCTGATCCGTGTAGTCGGTATCACAGGTTATGGCCATAGACCTTGAGGTTATTACCTATTATTGAATTGCCTATCTCACATGTCTATTGTTTTGAGAATAAATCCATGTTTGAAATGATTTGTGGGTCAGGACAGTCCGAGGGATGGGCTGAGACCTAACAAGTGTTGACTTGTTTTGAGATATCGATGTTAATGGTTTTTAAAGTGCACGAATGCATGATGATTTATGCCATGCTTATTGAGAAAATACATGATGTTTAATGCCATGCTTTATAGTGAAAAATGCATGATGGTTAATGCCATGCTTATTTGAGAAAACGCATAATGGTTAATGCCATGCTTTATTGTGAATTATGTATGATGATTTATACCATGCTTTGAGTTGAAATGTTCACTGGATTTTAATAAAATGAATGCTTTACATACCATTAACACAATCATACACTCATGTTTTGAGATAAATGATGAATTAAATGCTTTTGTGCATGGCATCACGATCACGTAGATAGTGCAGTATCTACCTGTTCGCATGATTGCCTTACTGAGCGTGTGGTTTGCTCACCCCCCTTATTTCCCCCTCTCTACAGAGATTTGAGTATAGAGTGAGCGTGACTGGAGGCTTGTCCCTTTTGGTAATCCACTGCATCCCATCGCTAAAGGTATACACACTTGGATTATTTTGTATCTAAACCAGACATAGCACAGTTGCATTTTGTATGTAACTATTGGGGATGTAAAACAATGTAAACACATGTAACAACTCTGATATATACATTTATACAAGTGTTTACTCATAAATAATATACAAATTGAATTGGTATGGTGGAACGAGTTAGACGTCGACACATAGTCCAATTATTGAAGAGAGTTGCTGTTCACGATTGAGGTAAGGACGAATGATAAACAATGCACGAAAATGCAAAAAATTTGCACGTATTTTGGTAAGTTGAGGGTCGTGACATATATTTATATGTTTTATATATATATATATATATATATATATATATATATATATACTGCTATATATTTATAAGCATGTATCCATATACATAATTTGATGAAATTATTACACTCATATGTAATCACATATATATATATATATATATATTTGTATATCCTTGCTCTTGATAAATTCCAGTCAAATAAGGTTTACTATTCACGATTAAAATTGAGTACAAGAAAATTCACGGAGTTTACATTCTACCCATCTTAGAAAATTTGGTCCCCAAATTTGATCTCACATCTGCCCTCAAACGAATGTGCGTATTTCTCTCGCATTAGACTTTCCAGTTCTTACGTGGCCTTTTTCGAAGTGTGATACTGCCACAAATCCTTGACCAAAGAAATCGCCTTAGATCGCAATGCTCTTTTCTTTTCTGTCTAGTATTCGAATCGGTGAATGACATTTTCGACCATACTACACTTCATACGGTATCATCTCGATACTTGAGAGTTATCTGATATTATGTGCAACTTCGCTAATTGGAAATTTACCCTTCCAGGTGCCTTTAAAACCTTGGCACATGCTTTCATTTCCATATAGCCATGGGTAATAACCTCATAGGCTTTTGGTGTTCTACCTTAACCTGCTGACCTATGAGACATTTTGCCACAAATTCAGTTATTTATTTTGTTGTATAGATTACCAATATACCTTCAGGAGATTTGATAAATCTTTATCTCTATAAATAAGCTTCTGACTACATCAATTTCTTTAACTATAGATTATTTGGTGCATAATTCTGTTTTTAAATCTCAATAAATTATCAGTACCAATACCAAAACTTGTTGTAGCACCCATCTGGGTCTGATTAGCTACATCAATATAGTGTTTATCATTTCGTTGTGCCTGTTCGATTCGATCAATCAAGTCTAGATTTAACTCTCAGGCTAGCCACCATGTAACGAATGTCAGTGTCAGGGAAGGACCACATTCAAGTCGAGGTCCACCAATAATTCGATAACTTATGTCCCTGGCCAATATACATAACGCCATCTCGAAATCACTTTTGCTCAAAGCATTAATCCTAGTCATTTCCTTTTTCTTATATTAGACGACCTTTGTGAAATTTAATATTTAAACCTTCTTGATCAGTAGAATTCCATAATTCTTCACCACACCAGTAATGGTATCCTCACTTTAAACACGAATATTATAGTTGTCATTTCCAGTTTATGGGTTAAGGATCAAGGTACTTCTAGACGCTGTCAAGTCTCTCAGGCAGGGAGGTATTTTGAAATACCTTTATTAGCCATCAGACTTGACCACATAAACTGGTTATGGATATAAGGGTTCAAGGTTCAGTCTCAATAGAAAGTAGGATACTAAAACTTATCGCAATTTCACATATATCCTTTAGTCACAACTCATTCGTTTTCAATTCAGAACACTTGATCCAAATCATTTCACATACCAGAGATTTTCTTACCTTACATACATCTCTTATTTCTATATAACTTGTATTCAGTATTTATCCCATTTCAACACTTGTTTCGTTTTGTATATCAATTATAGCGAAACCCTTTCCTTATTCCTATTAAGTCTCGCTTCCTAAAACATTAGCATATACAATTTACAATCCTTAGATTCGATACGTAATTCATATTCCAAAGTCTCTTTATATCTCAATCTCTGAATCATCTTAACAATTTTTGGTCTTTCCCATGGATCTATTATCTTTCTTTTGGGAGAACCCAACCGACTCCCATTCTTAATATAACATGACCCAGAAGACTTCAAGTCTCCTTAAAATTAACGCCAGTACACTCCAAAGTGGATCACCTGGTCTGATAATCTCCTTTTCATGTAATCCTTGTAATTGTTTTTTCAACATTTCTAATTCAATCAAAGCCACTGGGTACAGTGATCTGAATAATTAATTTGATACCAGGTGCTAAGTTAATTTTAGAACTTCACCTTTCAATTTAGTGGTAAGTCTGACAGATTTTTCAAGTATGTGTCAAAAATTTCTCTGTCTACTGGGGTGTCTCTTTACTTCGAACACACCCTATCTTTATCCATCATATAAGCAGTGTGACCTCTACTTATACTTTTAGTTCTGTGATTTATCTTTTCACCTATAGTGACTTAACTCTATCACTCTAACTACTTCCTTAGTACATCTCTTTTCTGTCACTCTCTTTACCTTTTTATTTTCTTAGTAACCTCGAAATATACATTTCATATTATCACAATTGCGCCTTGCGCACTGCTTTCTCAAAATCACATCTAATGGAGCTAATTTAGTTCGACTGAGGATTTTAGTACCTCCTACAACTTTCCTGGACTTCTTCCGTGTGAGATCCGCATCTTTGTATGACATTCCTTATGATTTCCATATTGTATGACATTATTATATGTTAATAGATTCATAAGATGGTTGATTCGAATCTGATAAATGTGAATGAAACGAAATAACGTACGTAAAATCGCATAAGGATAAATCGGGAAAGTAGGGACCCAAATATTTAGTTAAAGGAATTTAATCGAGTTCATTGAAAATTTGGAATTTAAAATAGGAAAAAGCTTGTGGGTTTATGAAGGAAAGTCGGTTCAATTTGGTTCCAAACACGTGCAAGGGTAAAACGGTCAAAAGATCAAAATCTAGAATAAATTTGATAAATGGAATTTGCGAAATCTGGATCAATAACGAGGAAAATAGTTAATTTCGAGTCCGATTGATCTAGATATGAATTTATTAAAATTAATCAAAATTTTTAATTCGAAAAATTATCCAGAAAATAATCGAAAAAATATACCAGAAAGATGAAATAAGACCGATAAATTCATTTATAGATTAAATGAATTAAATTAAAAATTTTGGAGATATTTTGATTTTTTAAGGGATTTTAATGATTAAAATAATAATAAAATAAATAAATAAATAAAATTGAAAAATCTGAAAAATTGAGGAGAGAGAAAAATCGAAATCGATAGCCGAAACCTGAGACCCCCGACGAGCCACCGGCAGCCGACGAACCCAGACGACGGTCAGAGAAGAGAGAGGACTGTCCAACGAATCCATCGGTACGGTAACGCGCTCCGACGACACCTATTTCCGGTGAATCAACAAACGGAAAGCCGAGGAAGAAAACGCATTGGTTTCGACGATCCACGTTGTCCCAGCTTCGATTCGACCTAGTCAAGAGATCCCCTGGCCGAGACGGTTCTTTTGAGACCAGTGGTGGCCGGTGAAACGATCGGGAACGCCGGCAATGGTGAAAGGACCAAACCGGCACCGTAGCCGGAAAAGGGAAAAAGGAAAAAGAAAAAGAAAAAAAGAAAAGAAAGAAAGGGGAAAAAGGAAAGAAAGTGTACTGGGGACGATTCGAGATTGACCTCTGAATAAATCTCGGGAATTCAATTTAATATTATATTAATGGAAAATAACTCAGATTTACCTAATTGTGCAGTTTTACTACAGAGCCCGAACGAGAGCCAATTAAGCTCTGATTTTCGTACCCCACATAGCATTGGGTAAGTACATTTTAATTCCGACAATTTGAGTCCTTAATGTAGAGTTAAGATTATTTTACGGATTTTACGGATTAATTCTATATAAAAGGAATTATATTCGAAATTTCAAAGTAATTATTGTAAATACTATACGGGCTATCCAATGAGTTTGGAACGAAGTCCGATGATTATTGGTAAGCCAAATGAGCCCAGTAAAACCGAAGAATGGATTTAAAAAGTGGAAACAGGCTGAAAAAGGGGTCGAGGCCCATTAAAGTGCAATCGGGCCCAATAAAGTAAAACGGGCCCAGCACTTTAGATTCGATCAGTAAGAGTAAAATACTGATAAGTATATTTGAACTGAACCAATATGTGGTTATATACAGCTCCGTAGACGAGCGAATTGGACTGAGGAACCTGGTACAATCGAGTCGGGATAAGCTCGTGCGTGATTCTAGGTAAGGGAATTTTATGAGCATTTAGAGGTAGTTGTACGTAGTTTCGAGGGAAGTTATATTACATTAAATTCATTAGGCTACACAAAAATAGAATAATAATTTTTACGAAAAATGTGAAAAACGCGACAAATTACTATTTTACCCCTAATTAGGAAAATTTCAAAAATGATAATAAGGCTATAAAATTACATAATTTTCATGATTTTGTTATTTTATGATGACATTGCTTTAATTCAAACAATTTATGGATAGGTTGGCTATTAGTTTCATGTTTTAAGTGAAAAGGCACAGGTTAGGTCTCAAATGATATTTATTTAGTATGTTTTGATTAAATTGAGCCACCTATCAGTGTTATATGAGTTTTAATCGTGCTGGAGCACTGCTCGCACTGGATTTTATACTTTAACTCATACACAGAGCGCTGAAGCCTTGCTCGCACTATTTTACAGACTTATTTCACATGACTACCGTACTGGAGTTTTTACTCGTACGAGGTTTTCACTGAGTTTTAATACATATTCGTACTAGAGCATTTCTCGCACGTGGATTTTACTTGAATTTATAATTATTTTAAGTCATACTGGAGTGCTGCTCGTACACAGATTTCATTGATTTCTATGAAACCGTACAACAGCTTCACTTGCAAAAGGTTTTTAGATATCATGTATATGTATGAAGTCGTGTTGGAGTTTTCTCCTGTAGATTGTGTGTCACAGTGAGATGATATGCTCACAAGTGCATACTGAGACATAATTGACATGGGTGGATAAGACCTATTGCAGGCACCCCCTGACTGAGCTTGGGTTCATGGAGTACGTTGTACCATGTATATCACATGGAGTACACTGTACCGTGAGGAATGTTGGAGTGGATTGGCATTAGCCACGAGGTAGCAAGCCTTACCCTCACAATCCTGATATTATGCTGTTCTGACGGGTAGGACCGACCCACCTCCCGTTTCAGGTGTGATACCTCGCACACTAGGATCCTTGTAGCCAGGGATGTGACGCCCCTACAACGCGGAAAATAGGGCAAATTTAAAACTTTTTACTCATCAATCACAATTAAGGATGCATTCCTGTGCAGTGTCATACATCATCATACTTATCATACCTCAGGATCTCATCATAAATTAGTATATATCATATCATATACATTACTCAATTCTGAGTTAATTAATCCTAATACATCTCATACATCATTGTACAACAAGTGTCTGTAAATATAACTCTAGTCTGGATGCATGAATATTGAATATATATACCTCGACACACAAAATACGGCCTGGAGCTCAAGTTCTCCTCTAGCTTCTAACCCGTACGCTACAGGGAACTCACTTCACTTAAAGAAATCTGGGGGAAGAGAAAACAGGGTGAGCTTCTAAATCACTCAGTAAGGGGGGTAAGAGAACTCAATTAGATAAACCATATCACACATCACAAATATGCATTTGTATATGAAACTCAGTATACTCATTTGAAATCGTAGCATGAAAGTTCTCAAAACATCATCATCTCATAGCTCATAAATCATGTGAAAACATGAAGGTAAAAAGGCTCAATCTAGAGCATCCACAAGCATGTGTAAATATATGCGATAATGGCTTTTCTCAAAATATGTGATAAAAATCACCTCAGTAAATAGCACGTGACAAGGTCACAAAACACAACTCATGTGTAAAACGAGACTAGGCAATAAAACTCATATAAAACTTGTCATAGCACATCAAATATATATAATCTCCTCTGGGTGCGCATCCCAAGCATCCTCGTAAGAGGGAACGTCGACAATATGGTCGTATGCATGGTATATTGGACTTGTATGTTACCAGAACAAGGCCCGACCTTACATGCTACCAGAACAACGCCTCACCTCATGCACACTATCATGTGGTCCCTGGGTCGGTTCCCAGGCGGCCTACTCTATCAAGTGGTCCCTGGGTCGGTTCCCAGGCAGCCCACTATCTCACGTGGTCCCTAGGTCTGTTCCCAGGCGACCCACTATATCGGTCTTATATGCTACCAAAGCAAGGCCTCCCAACGCTACCAAAGGGGAGGAATAATCGGACTTACATGTTACCAGAACAAGGCCCGGACTTACACGCTACCAGAGCAAGGCTCGATGTGTATTCGACATGACAGGCCTAAGTCTCAATCATTAGCCACGATCATAAAAGAAATCGTTATGCCTTCACGTAGAACTCATAATGGTTTTCTCTCATAAAACTCATTTAAAACATTCATGTACTCAACACAAAACATATCAAAACCGAGTTCCAACCGACATAACACGCACGCATTTTCTCAAATCTCAATATTGCCTTAACGTAGAGCCCAATTTATTTTTTTTCACACAAATTCAACGGTTTATAAAGCGATTTTACACTTAGCTTATAAACTCATAAAACAATGGGCTCCAACTAGCTATAAAAACAGTGTACAATCTTATCACAACACACCAACAAACATGGTTCATGATACAAACAGTTCATCAAAACACATACACAAATAGTTTACTTTTCCCTTACCTCTTTGCACCTCGTATAGTCTAATCGTTCCCTCGTATCATGGACTAGTCTCGCATTCCACTCTGGAACTCCTGAGCTATCCAAAGATGTTAAAAACATCAATAACCCAACTCAATCGTATTATTAAGCACACGTTATCAATAACCCGATTCAGACCACCGATTCACTCCGGTTTGGCCGGTTCAGTGGCTTGTCGGCCGGTTCTCCGTCGATTTCCGTCTCTAATGGCTCCGCTGGGTCGTCCGCAGCTCAAATTTGCCCTCGGTTTTCCCCGAGGTCACCGAAAAGTGGCCGGTCCAGCCCTTCTCCCTCGGCGTCGGTACCCATTTCTGTTTCTTGTCGTTTTTCGACGTTAGCCGCCGCCCCACTGGCCGATTCAGCCGCTGATTGGCCGATCTTCGCTCGGGCTTCCTTCGGCTGGCGGTGGCCGGGCCCGAATCGGCTCCGATCACCGGGAAATGCCTCTTTCCTCTCTCGGCTCTCTTTCCTCTCTCTCCATCGCTGTTCGCCGCCGTTTGTCGGCTTGATGGTCCGGTGGTGGCTCGGCTCTCGTCGGGCTTCCCTTCGTCGACCTCGCCTGGCCGCCGCCGGTCGCCGACGGTGATGGCAAAAGGAAGCATCGGCTTTCGTTTTTCCATTTTCAGAAAATCGCGTTTTGCGATTTTCTTCTTCTTTTTTTTTAATTCAGTTTTTTATTTATTATTAATTTTTTTATAATTAAATTTTATTATTATTTTATTCAATAAAATAATAATAAAATTCCCAAAAATATCTAAAAAATTTATATTTTATTCATTTAATCCGTAATTGAATTTATCAGTCCGATTTTACCTTTTCGGTATATTTTTTGATTATTTTCGAGATTATTTTCGAGATTATTTTTCGATACGAAAATTTCAGTTTATCCCAATTAATTCATATCTTGATCAATTTAATCCGAAATTTAATTATTTCTTCGTTATTGATCAAGATTTCTCAAGCCATTATTTTTAATTAAATTTTCTTGTCTCGATTTATACCAAATTTTGATCTTTTGACCATTTTACCCTTGCACGTATTTGGGAATACCATTTAAGTCCTTTTGCATTTTTAAATGCACTTGAAAATTTCTATTTATTCCCTTTTTGCCCTTATGATAAAATCGGGTCTTACAATCTCCCCCACTTAAAAAATTTGGTCCTCCAAATTAGAACAAAGTAAATGAGTCCATAAATAACTCCGGGTACATCTATCGTATCATATACTGTAATCCTCAAGTGACTTTCTCCGAAGTGTAATACTACCAACATACTTAACTAGGGAGATCATCTTAACCCTTAACACTTTCTCCTTCCGTCTAATACCCGAATCAATTCTCCAATCATACGTTACACTTTTATTGAGCTAAACTGTTGGAGCTCATATCCGATCACATATGTCGGGTCCGGATATTATTTTCGAAGCATTATAAGATAGGACACATTATGGATGCCTATTTATTCAAGTGGTAACGCCAACCTACAGGTCTTATCTCCCACTTGTCCAATATCTCTATCCAAATCTCGTTACGTCCTTATGCTCTTAGGACAAGTAACTATCAACAATACTGATTCACCCTCGGTGAATTTCCAATGATTTCTGTCTCTTGTCAGCATAGCTTTTCTATCTGCTCTGAGGTGTTCTTAATCTCTCATAAATCAACTGAACATCCTCAGAGGTTTGTTTTACCAATTCGAGAACAATTTTCTATCTGTCACCCACTTCTTCTTATCAAAGTCAGGTATAACTCCCTACGGCTATACAATGCCACATATAAAGTCATCCCGATACTCAAGTGACAACTGTCATCACTGGCGAATTTGATTAGTAGCAACTGATCATCCCAGGAGCTTATAAAATCAATGGCACACGCTCTCATCACATCCTCCAAAACCTGTATAGTCCTCTCTGACTGACCATCTGTCTGAGGATGGAGGCTGTGCTAACACACAATCGGGTTTCCATAACTTCCAAAAACATATTCCCAAAAGTGGGAAGTGAAGCGGGAATCCCTATCTGATATCATGCTCACTGGAACGCTACATAATGTTTCACAATTTTCCATATACATAAATCCGCCTACGCACTCAGAGTATCTAGGGATTTCCATAGCCAGAAGGTGGGTACACTTAGTCAATCTATCGACTATCACCCAGATAGCCTCGTGATTCATTCGGGTCCTCTATAACCCATCACAATATTCATGGTAACTTGTTCCCTTTTCCGTGTCAATATAAGTAGAGGCTGCAATAACCCTGCAGACTTCTCGTACTCTAACTTAATCTGCTGACAGACGAGACTTTGCTACAACTCTACAATATCACTTTTTATACCCGAATCACCAATACCCTTTTCAAGGATTTCGATACTTTATTACTTCTAGGATGCACTGTATATCCCGAAGAGTGAGCTTCTGACAATAACACTATATCATCAACTGTGGTCCTGGGGAGCACTTATACTATCTCTGAACCTCTGTAAGTCCTCATCACTCATTGTGAACTCTGTCACTATACCCTTCTGAATCTGACCCACATTATCGACACCATGCTGATTATCACGCTAAGCCTGACAAATCCGGTCACACAAATCCGGTTCAACCTCAGGCTAGCTGTCATAAAATCACCGTCATCATCAGAAGGGATCACATCACTATTGAGGTTCACAACTGCTCTAGCAGCTCTCGCTCCCTAACCATCATATGTGATACCATCCCGAGGCTCTTTCTATTCAAGGCATCAACCTTTACATTAGCCTTTCCTGGGTGGTATAATGATCACAATCATAATCCTTAGAAGCTCTAACCCTCTTGGTTATCTCATAAACGATTACTCGGGGCTTTTACTATCAGTGCATACCCGAAATTTCTTACCATTTAAGTGGTGGCACCATACTTTCAGTGTAAACACTACGGCTGCCAACTCTAAATCATGGGTCGGATAGTTTCTCTGATGGTCCTTGAACTAATTGGATCCATAAACGACTATCTTCCTATTTTACATCAATACACAGCCCAATCCTTATTTTAAGGTATCCATACACACTGAAACCTCTTGAGCTGTTAGTCATGGTGAGAATACTTACGGTGGTCAGTTTATTACTTCAATATACCAAAACTCACCGAAGCCATTTACATACTTATCATACCACTCGTATGAAATCTTTTTCCAAACGAAACGTGTCAACTGAGTAGCCCATTTCAAGAAACTCATAACACCTTGTCTGTAAGATAGTTTCCTATTGCTACTCAAGCTCTTCCCTGGACTTCGAATACATCAAAATATCATCACTAAAGATGACAACCAATCGGTCCAGGTCAGGCTTAAATACCTTATCATAGTTGAGTTCCACTCAATATTTCAAATTCTCATATTCTTGACCTATGTTCGCATAAACGTACAATGTCATTTTGAAATCGCTTCCGTTCGAGATACTAACCCGCGTCATTTTCTATTTTTCTTATATTAACGACTTTTATAAAATTTTAATTTTTAAACCTTTATGATTAATCGAATTCTATATTTCTTTATCGTACCAGTAAAGGTACTCAAATTTTAAATGTATATATATTACGACTATCGATTTCAATTTATAAGTTATGTGCGTTTCTAGACGCTGCCAAATCTTCAGACGGTAAGTATTTTAAAATATCGTTATTAACCCTCAGACTTGACCACATATACTGGGGGTAAATATATCCACCCCTTATCCTTGGTCGCAATTCATATTCACTACTTATCGCTTAATCCAATTTACTTTGCATATCAAGGATATCCTTAGCTTGCATACGCCTCTTATTCCAATATATCTCGTATTTAGCATCTATCACATCTCAAAGCTTATCTCCTTTCATATATCACTATAACAAACTCTTTCATTATTTGTCAAACTTACAATCTCTATACCCTTATTCAGTTAGTGAAAATCAGCTAACTAGCATCATTTTGCTTAAGGGTACAGGCTTCACATCTTTCACTCGCTTATAAGCAACTGAAGGCGGTATGAATAAATGCGTGGCACCAGGATTAATTAAAATAATTATTTCATTATTCACTACCAGTGTGGTATCTTCCACCACATCCAATGAAACATCAATAGTGTCTTGGTCCAAGGCATACACTCACCCTCGTCCAACATTTTATTTCTGTGGTATCTACCACACATCCTTCACTGCTCACACTGTTACGGAGTAGGTTGGGGTTCTCAAATCACAATACCCCTCAAAAGTATTGAAATTGGATACACTGGGGCTTATCAATCAACTTACCCCTTGACTCATCAGCTCTAATCTTTTACCAAACTACCTTTTCTCATTTAGACACCTCTGTCATTCTTTATTCTCTTTTTGTCTCAATTTCGGCCCTCACTACCTTTCCCAATCTCAGAGGCATGCAACTCATAATCTTATTCACATATCTGTAGTCTGCGCACTGCCTCGGTATAGGTAGTGATATCTAACGGGCTAATCAGACTCTAATTGACAATCTAAGCCCTTCCATGAACTTTCAAACATCTCGACTCTCACTGTTCATCGTGTCCGAGTCATATCTGCCCAGGAATATAAATTGAGTTTCATACTCGCAATAAACATGTTCCTCTGGGTCAGAGTAAAGAATTTCATCTGTAAATTTCCTTTAAACAATATCTGGGATATTCTGTCACCGGAATACATCTAGAATTACTTTTCATGTCCATTATGGATGTCTAATTCTTCAAATGGGTCGAGCGAACTTCCACCAATGTTTCGACTTGCCCTCAAATCACAAACATACTCTGAGCAATTAGCTCATAAAATATTCTCCACACTCCGCTCTAACCTCGCGAAGCATGTCTCAATACTGTCCGATCTCTCTGTCGGACATGTTCCTCCACGTCAATCTCATCTCGAGTCTCATGTTGCAACTCAGTACAACTCTCGGGCCTACCTCAACGACCTCGAGTTCGTGTACTCGCACTTTTACCATAGCGGCTAACAGTTCATGAGTCTATACTTGCATTTAAAACCAAATTCTTAGCTGCACTTCCATCTCGATATACACAATTGTATCTAAACAATGCACAATACATGGGGATGTAAACTTCCTTAACCACTAACATCGAATCATATCAGGCCAACTCAGCTCTGATACCATTAAACCTGTCACGACCCAAATTACCTAAAAATCAGAGTAAATTTTTCGCTTTTTCATTTATTATTTAATTTTTACCTTTCTCTCATCGTGATCATCCTACAAACAGTTGGGCTATGATTCGGTGTTAGTCACCTCACACTATTACCAATTCCATTTCCATAATCACATTTATACATCAGAGTTTACTATCCTTTGACTTTAATTAAATACATACCCATTGGTATTTATAACTCTACATCCCCGACATCATTTCCATTTACAGTACTGTGCATTACATATTTAGATATAAAACTATACAAATGTGTATACCTGACTCTCGATGGGAAGCAGCGAATACCAAGCATGCATGTCCTCAGCCGCTCAATAACTATTGCGAGTACTCTGAAAAGATGGAAAAATAAGGGCGGTGAGCAAACCACACGCTCAGTAAGGCAATTATGCAAGTAAGTAGATAGCTCCACTATCTACATGCTCATAATGCCATGCCCTTAAATCCATTTCTTTTCATTTAAAATTTCACGCACAAAGTCATGCATATTCAATGCCATAGTTTATCCAAAACTATTTGTGCATATATAAATCATGTAATTCATGCATTCAAAGCATTTTATGTGACATCATTAATCATAATAAGCATGAAGTAAAACAAGATCATGCATTCGTTCATGTCATGTAAGACAAATCATGAATTTGAAATAAAAGCATGGAAAATAACATCATGCTTCTGCATTTAAATCAATTCATTTAAAACTGCAGTATAAACTAACCCTTCCGAGTTAATAATCTCATTAAAACAATTCAGTAAAGTTCATTATAAAACTCCAGTTATAAAACCACCCTTCTTTCAGCGTCACATATCATAAAATCATCTGAAATCTCATATCACAGTATAAAATCGTAAAATCGGGGGCCTGACCCCTCCCTCGGGTCTACCCTGGTCTATCGACCAATAGTTATATCATGTGAGACATGTAATTGATTATATCAGTAACATCGAGGACTATGGCCATATCCTAGTGATCCCTGGCAACACGGTACCTAGTGTGCGGGGTATCACACCTGAAACGGGAGGTGGGTCGTCCTACCCGCCAGAACAGCATAACACCAGGATTGCGAGGGCAAGGCTTGCTGCCTCATGGCTAATGCCACTCCACTCCAACAATCCCCATGGTACAGCGTACTCCGCGTAACATACAAGGTATAACGTACTCCGTGAACCCAAGCTCAATCAGGGGTGCCTGTAATAGGTCTTATCCACCCATATCATCTCTGTCTCAGAATGCACGTGTGAGCATATCATTTCACTGTGACACACAGTCTACAGGAGGCTCCAACACGGCTATATGCATGTAATACAATTCCCTGTGCGAGCGAAGCTCAAGCACGGCTCCATGCATATTCATGATATCAGAAAACCTCGTGCGAGCGAAGCTCTAGCACGGTGTCATAGAAATCAATGAAATCTGCATACGAGCAACGCTCTAGTACGACTTAAACTGATTATAAATTCAAGTAAAATCCATGTACGAGCAATGCTCTAGTACGAATATGTATAAAAACTCAATGAAAACCTCGTACGAGAAAAACTCCAGTACGACATTCAAATGAATTATGAAAACCATATAAAACTTTGTGCGAGCAACGCTCTAGCACAAATGAATGCTCGAGTAAATCAAATCTCGTGCGAGTTACACTCCAGCACGGCTTTATGCATAATTAAATCAAATCTCGTGCGAATTACACTCCAGCACGGCTTCATGCATAATTAAATCAAAACAGGATGCGAGCTAAGTTCCAGCATCTCTCATGCATGTCAAATCATTAAAACTAGTGCGAGCAATCGCTCCAGCACCTCTTTATGCATACCACGTCAAAACAAATCGAAACATGTCAAAACAGAGTGCGAGCTAGGCTCCAGCACTTCTCATGCATTTCATAGGAATAAAAATCAGTGCGAGCAACCGCTCTAGCACATGTCATGCATATGATGTCACAAGTCGGTGCGAGCAACCGCTCAAGCAAATTTATGCACACTCACAAATGCAGATATAGTGCGAACTACGTGTCGGCACTATCTGTTTCCATATAAACCTGATAGTTGGCCTATTTTCCAAAGAAATTTCCATTTAAATACAAATAACACTTACGTAGTGTTATCATGTGAAATTCATGCAATTACTGGCCAATCTATCGATTTGCTTTGATTAAAACCAATAAAATCCTTAAACCATAAATTTTCTTAAATCATGCATTTCATGCATGTCATGCTTTCACCATCCTTAGGTGAACTTCCCTCAATAGGGGTAAAATAGACTTTTCACCTATTTCGATCCTTAAAATCATTTAAACCATACATATTCAGTGTACAGAAAAACTATTAAAATACGCGTAGCTACCTCTAGCTACTCACACAATTCCCTTACCTCATTTTCTGTACAGTCTGACCTTTCCACTGATAACTCGTCACGCAGTCCGATTTGCTCCGAATCCAAATCAAATCTCCGGCGCTACGGATAAATGTTCATCAGGTCAAGTACAATACAATTTAATTGTATTTCATATTTTTTTGGGCTTAATTTAAATCATTGGGCCCATTTACTCATATTGGGCACGATTGCACCATAATGGGCCTTTATTGGACTTAAGCTCGTTTACCACACTTTATCGAGGCCTATTGGGCTCATTGGGCCCATCAATATTTATTTAGCCTCATTCTAAATTCTCGGATATCTCAATTTAATATTTACGACAATTTATCTCAATTTTCAGAATTTAATTCATTTATGCGAAAATTAAATCCGTAATTTATGCGTTAAATATCAATCACGCATAACGATATAAAATTGTCATAAATAAGGGTCACTTACCTGTCATTCCATGATCGTACACAAATCGAGACTATCTCGAGCTCTCGGTTGATGCCAATCGTCGAGCTACACAATTAAATATATTTTCGGGAAAACTTTCAGTCGATTATTTATCAAATTAAATATTTCAAAAATTAAATCGGTCAATTCAACCGCTTACCGACTTACCTGAAGCTCGATTGCATCACTGGAATTTTTCCTAATTTTTTCTCTTTTTCTTTTTCCCTTTTTCTTCCTTTTTTTTTCTCTTCTTTTTGGTTGAACCGGTTCGGTCCAGTTCGGTTCAACCCGATTCAGAACACCGGTTCACTCTGGTTTGGCCGGTTCAGTGGCTTATCGACCGGTTCTCCGTCGGTTTTCGCCGCCAGTGGCTCCGCTGTCGTCCGCAGCTCAGATCTGCCCTCGATTTTCCCCGAGGTCGCCGAAAAGTGGCCGGTCCGGCCCTTCTCCCTCGGCGTCGGTACCCATTTCTGTTTCTTGCCATTTTTCGGCGTGAGCCGCCGCCCCACCAGCAGATTCAGTCGCTGATCGGCCGGTCTTCGCTCGGGCTTCTTTCGGCTGGCGGTGGCCGGGCCCGAATCGGCTCTGGTCACCGGGAAATGCCTCTTTCCTCTCTCGGCTCTCTTTCCTCTCTCTCCATTGCTGTTCGCCGCCGTTTGTCGGCTTGATGGTCCGGTGGTGGCTCGGCTCTCATCGGGCTTCCCTTCGCCGACCTCGCCTGGCAGCCGTCGGTCGCCGACGGTGATGGCAGAAGGAAGCATCGGCTTCCGTTTTTTCGTTTTCAGAAAATCGCGTTTTGCGATTTTCTTCTTTTTTTTTTTAATTCAGTTTTTTTATTTATTATTATTTTTTTATAATTAAATTTTATTATTATTTTATTCAATAAAATAATAATAAAATTCCCAAAAATATCTAAAAAAAATATATTTTATTCATTTAATCCGTAATTGAATTTATCAATCCGATTTTGCCTTTTCGGTATATTTTTCGATTATTTTCAAGATTATTTTTCGATACGAAAATTTCGGTTTATCCCAATTAATTCATA
This sequence comes from Firmiana major, assembly GCA_033439115.1. NCBI lineage: Eukaryota > Viridiplantae > Streptophyta > Magnoliopsida > Malvales > Malvaceae > Firmiana > Firmiana major. Next base: position 41,801,966 of record CM065909.1, read on the forward strand.
TCTTGATCAATTTAATCCTAAATATAATTATTTCTTCGTTATTGATCAAGATTTCTCAAGTCATTATTTTTAATTAAATTTTCTTGTCCCTATTTATACCAAATTTTGATCTTTTGACTATTTTACCCTTTCACGTATTCGGGAATACCATTTAAGTCCTTTTGCATTTTTAAATGCACTCGAAAATTTTTATTTATTCCCTTTTTGCCCTTACGATAAAATCAGGTCTTACAATTTCGTACATCAATTATAACAAAACTCTTTCCTTATTCCAATTAAGTCTCACATTCAACACATAAGCATAAGAAATTTACAATCCTTGGACTCGATACGTAATTCATATTCCAAAGTCTCCTTATACCCCAAACTCCGAATCATCTTAATAGTTTTGGGTCTTTTCCCACTGATTTATAATCATTATTTGGGGAATCCAATTAACACTCGTTCTTGATACAACGCGACCTAGAAGACTCTGGATCTCCTTAACAAGTAATGCCAGTACACTCCAAACTAGATCACCCGGTTTAATAATTTCCTTATCATATAGTCCTTGTAATTGCTTTTTTAGCATTTCTAATTCAATCAAAGCTATTCAGTACAGTGGTCTGAATAGTTAATTTGATACCACTGTTAAATCAATTTCAAACTTTATCTTCCAATTTAGTGATTCTGATAGATCATCCGACTATGTGTCTGAAAACTCTCTGTCTACTAGGGTGTCTTTTTACTACGAACATGCCCTAACTATTTCAATCATGTAAGCAGTGTGACTTTTAAGTTTCATTTATACAGCTCATTCCCCGATTCGTCCTTTCAGACACAGTGACTTTGCTCTTTCACTATCAGTTTTTCTTCAATAGACCTCTCTTCTGTCACTCTCTTTATCTTTTCATTTTCTTAGTAATCTTGAAATATACATTTCATATTATCGTAGTTGTGCACTACTTTCTCAAAATAACATCAAATGAGGCTAATTTAGTTCGATTGAGGATCTTAGTACCTCCTACGAAATTTTAGGACTTCCTCTGTTTCACATCTCTACTTATCCGGATTATACTTCTTCTAAAACCATAAATTTAGTTTCGTATTCATTCTCAAACTTGTTACCTCATGTCCGATTTCAATCATTTCATCTATAGTTGCCAATATGCTTCATCCAGAATGTGTTGCTGTCTAAAGGCCTCCAGAAACATATCTCATGTATTTCTCTAATGTCAGCTCTCAGATTAAATCGGGGGACTTCCTTCCGAGCTCGACTTTCCATTTCGATACTGATGCTACAAAGGCTACATCTTTATAGTAGTGCACTCTAAAAATTTGTAACGACCCGTGACCTATAAAAATTCAAGGGAAATTTTTTTTTTGTAACTTCAATTTTCCACTTATCCCTTTATTCACTTAGGTTGTATTCCTATTCAGTGTCAATCATTTTTCTTACTTTTTATCTGTAATTATATTTAAGTTTAACATTTTGATTTATATGGCCGATACAAATTTTGATAGCATAACGACTAATATATAAGCCTACCCACCTGCAAATTCTCACAATATCAACCTTAGCTATCCACAACTATCAGACATGCTTTCCAACATATCATCAAATCATTCTACATATTCCAAACACGTCTAGTTACTCCAAAATATCAATCCTTAAAAATATTTCATTTATCCCTATACATGTTACATCCCGACACATTACTTTCAATAGATGTCTATGCATACAAATGGTCTGGTAAAGAGATAGAAATGTATACCTCAAGCATGTACAAAAGGTAGTCTGGGGAATCTCGTATCTGTCAGTCTACATCGTCTACGCAGCAATTATCAACTGTAGTTCACTGCAAACAATCTGAGAGGTGAAGGGGTGAGCTTTCGGGAAAAAACCCAGTAAGAAAATACATTTAAAGTAGTCATGATATGTAAAATCATGCAAGAAATCATTCATTAAACAAACTTTGCTTCAGAAAAATTGATCATAAGTTTCTTTTAGAAACTAGTATTTAGAAGATATGTAAAACTTTCGTTACGTGCATAGTCATCATAGGAAAATATGAAGCATAGGTTCTTTAAATCAAATAACATGCTTAAACCGTTTCATAAAATCTTCATCGTTCATGGATAATTTTATAAAATCATCGTCATTCATAAACGTTTCATAAAACATAATCATTCTTAAACATTTAGTCATAAATCATAATTGTTCGTAAACATTTCGTCAAAATCTCATAAAAACATAGTCATTCATCATCATCATCATCATCATCATCATCATCATCATCATCATAAACATATTCATAATCATAATCATAATCGTGGAGATTAGGCTTTAACTAAGCCATGCGATACGTGTCATTCTCCGTAAGAGTCAATCATACATATGGCCATGGTAAGGGGGGCTGTAGTGTAACGACCCTTGACCCTTTAAAATTTGAGGGATTTTTTTAAAGTGTTTTTAAAAAACTTAAATTTTCAATTTATTCCTTTATTCACTTAGGTTGTATTCCTGTTCAAAGTCAGTTCATTTACTTACTTATTTATCCGGATTTATACTTAAATTTTATATTTGGATTTATATGGCCAATAGAAATTTCAGCAGCATAACGGCTTATACATAAGCCTACCCACCTGCAAACCACTTGTTTTTAACAATCCTAGATATCCACAACTACCAAACATGCTTTCCCACATCCACATCATCAATCCAAGACATTCATTTCAATCAAGACCAATTACTTTAAGACAAATTCCCAAAAAGTAATATCCTTTACATTTGTTTTCTTACAAATTACATCCCAACAAAATATTTCCAATATATGTCTGTGTATACAAAATGTGTCTGGTAAAGGAATGTAATTGTATACCTTTTCTGCGTATACAAAAAGTAGCCTAGGGTAGCTCTTTCCCACCAGCCTACGTCGTGTACGCGGCAGGTAACGCCTATAGATCACTGCAAATAGTCTGAAAGATAGAGGGGTGAGCTTTTGGGAAAAAGCCCAGTAAGATAATACGTTTAAAGTAGTTCTGATATGTAAAAGCATGTAAAATCGTCATAAAACCAATCTTTAAAAGGATATGTAATTTTCATTTCATGCATAGTCATCATAAAAATTATGAAGCATGAGTTTCTTTAAATCAAATTACATGCTTAACTATTTCATAAAATTTTCATCTTTCATGGATAATTTCTTAAAATCATCGTTATTCATAAACATTTCATAAAACATAATTGTTCATAAACAATTGTCATAATCTCATAAAAGAAAACATAGTCATTCATCAACATCATCATTAAAATCATAACCATGACCATAATCATGGAGACTAGGCTATAACTAAGTCATGCGATACGTGTCATTCTCCGTAGAGAGTCATCATACCTATGGCCATGATAAGGGGGTTGTAGACTGGATCAGGGTCGTACAACACTTTCATAAAAATATGGGTAGTATCTTTCTTACTTTCTCTACCACCTAGCTAGGGCACAGGCACCATAGGCACTCTCCGTGTGGGAAACATACATGCGTACTACGCGGGCACGAGATACTACCAAAACATCATCATTATAAATCACAAGTAACAAGACATCTTCCACACAGGCAGAGTCAAGAGCTACAGGGGCCCTACGTACCGACACTCAAGTGGTGGAGCCGAAACACCACAAGAAGTAGCCATGCATGAACCCTATAGTCTCAAAATTTTCTTTTCCCCTTTCCCCTTTTTTTTATACTTTTGAACTTGCCAAAAGTTTCTTTCAAAATATGAATATAGAATTATAAACCATTGTAAAGCTTCCATGCATTTTCATACTTTAGGGAAATTCATTTCATAAACATAGATGTACTCGGGGAATATTTCTTAAAATGAAATCATATTTTGTAACCCGTTCCATAAGTATGAAAACAATTATAAATCATTTGAAAACATAATGTTGCTAAATAAAATCTTTTTATCAATGAAATGAGGATTCATTATCAGAACTAAGTCAAATTGTACCATTTACCTCGATTTATCAAAAATTCCAAGTTCGAGTAGTGACTCCTCCAAGTGTTTCCGTTAACTCCTTCTACGATTCTCCTACACCGAAATATGTATACTTAGTATCCTATTGATCTGAATTGTCCACAATGTGTCCAAATCGTAACCTTATTCGCTACTACTTCGTGTGTGCATATTATTGTACATACCTAGGCTAACATATGTGTGTTTATATATATATATATATATATATATATATATTTGTATGTACTTATACTAACACACACATTTATTATATACATATATATATACACATAAGTATATACACATATATATATTATTATTTATTTTTATTATTCATTATTACATTTTTTTATCTACTTCTCATTTCTCACCTTTTTATTTTACCTCTATTTTAACTTACACATACATGCTTATAAACACAAACATATATATATGTACATTATATATATATATATATATATTTACCTTCTCTTTTTCTTTCTTCAATTTCCAACTTCTCTTCTTTTTTTTCATTCTTTTTTCCCTTCTTTTTTTTTTCCTTTTTCTTCTTCCCTTTCTTCCCTCGGTTACTGCTCACTGGCTTACTGTTTTTCTTCCTCTCCACTGTTTGTTGTTACATCATCCTCACCTCCCCACTGAATTCTTCCTCTGCTTTGGCTTCCCCGATTTCCTGCTCACTTCCATCGGCTAGCTGTAGTTTCCTTCTTGGTTTGCCTCAGCTACAGCTCCCCTCGGTTCTGCTTCAGTTTCCAACCTCTCAGCTCTGCTTCTACTTTCAGCTCTCGGTCTGCTTTAGCTTTCAGCTCCCAGTTCTGTTTCAGCTTCAGCTCTCGGTTCTGCTTCCCCCTCAGCCTCTCGATTTTTGCTTCTCCTTCAACCCTCTCGGTTCTGCTCTCCCTCAACCTCTCGATTTTTTTGCTTCCCTTCAAACCCTCGGTTCTGCTCTCCCTCACTCTCGGTCTGCTTCAACTTTCTTCCTCTCCCTCGGTTCTGCTTCAGCTCCTTTCTTCCTAGCTAGCCACTCCTCTCTTTCCCTTGTCTCCCTTTCCTACTCCTGGCCAACCTCTCATTCCTTTCCTTTCTTGTCCCGGCCGGCCTCTCCTCTCTTCCTTTTTTTTTCTTTCCTTCCCGCTTCAACAATAAAGGACGTCTCTGTTTCCTTCAAAATGAAAAAGGTGCGGGAATTGGCTTCTCTTTGAAGCCAATTCTGTACCCCACTTTATGTATATATATTATTATTATTATATAAAAGTTATTTATATTATTTATTTATTTTATTTATGTTTTAGTCTTATACTTTGTTTTATTTATTATTATGCATATATATGTTGTTGTGTTTTTTTTTTTAAATTACATTTTAAATTTGACAAATATATACATATATATTGTAATTATTTTTATCATTCATTCATTTCATTTTTTTATGCATTTTCAATTTAACAAATATATATACACATATTTTCTTATAACATATTTCCACTTAATTTTATTGTTTAATTAAATACAGAAAATTTGCAGTGTTTACATGTAGACTGGATCAGGGTCTTACAGCACTTTCATAAAAACATGGGTAGTATCTATCTTTCTTACTTTCTCTAGCTCTTAGCTAGGGCACAGGCACCAAAGGCACTCTCCGTGCAGGAAACATTCATGCGTGCTGCGCGGCACGAGATACTATCAAAATGTCATCATCATTAACCACAAGTAGCGAGACATCTACCACATAGGTAGAGTCAAGTGCTACAGGGGCCCTACGTACCGGCACTCAAGTGGTGGAGCCAGAACACCACGAGAAGTAGCCATGCATGAAGCCTATAGTCTCAAAAATTATTTTCCCTTTTCTTAAATACTTTTGAAAATGTCAAAAGTTCCTTTTAAAGCATATATATGGGTTTTCAAACCATCATAAAACTTCCATGCATTTCATGCTTCAGGAAATTTATTTCATAAAAATAAACGTACTTGGAGAACATTTCATAAAACGAAATCATGCTTCGTAAATCGTTCCATACGTATGAAAACAATCATAAATCATTTCGAAATATAATATTGCTTCATAAAAATCTTTTTTATCAAGGCAATGAGTGTTCATATCGAAACTAAATTAAATTATATCCCTTACCTCGATTTCTCCATACAGTCTAACTTTTCCAAATGCTAAGATTTCGCTCAGTCCGATTTGCTCCCAATTCGGCGCTCTGGAGCTGTAATTAATCACAAATCGCTTATTATTATTTTTTATAAACACGTACGTATTGTAATTTCACTTCAGATAAAATTTTGGACCCAATTATTTTTATTGGGCCTTATAGTCCCTTAATGTGCCTACCTCTATCCTAAGTGTGTTTTAACTCCCTTATTCAATCCTTAAAATCCATTTAACTATTTAGGCTCAATTACAATTTATGGGCCGTCCATTAGGTCATTAAAGAGTTTAGGCCGATTGTTACACAAGCTAGGCCCATTATAGACGTTTAGCTAACATACATGGCCTACTATCACCATCACACCATTTTAAACCTTTTCTAATTTCTTTGGATAGTTCATAATATTGTTTACGATAGTCAATTTTCCAATTCTGGTTATAACGCAATTTATACGAAATTAATCCGAAAATTATGCGATTAATTTCTAACTCATATATTTATACAAGTGATAGCAAGTGAGATTCGTTTACCCAAGATTTCGTGATGACATGTAAATCGAGACTATATCGATCTCTCGTTCGTCACCCATTGTCATGCTACACACACATATTTCCAAATCAGGTCAATTTCATTCAGATATAAATTGAAATAATTTTTCTAAAAAATTAAACAGTCAATTTCGACCCCTTACCGATCTACCGTCAAACCGAAGCATCTCCGAAATTTTCCTTTTCCTTTTCCCCCCTTTTTTTCCTCTTTTTCTTTTTCTTTTCTTTTTCTTCTTTTCTTTTTTTTCTTTTTTTTTTCTGGCTGAACCAATTCGGACCGGTTCAGACCACCCTCTTTCGCTGAACCGGTTCAGTACCATTTTGCCCAAGTCTGACATCGACGATCGGTTCTTCGCCAGTTTCCACCTCCAGTGAATCCACGAGGCTACGCGATGTGTGGATCTGGTGACAGTTACGTGCATAGTCATCATAAGAAAATACGAAGCACGAGTTTCTTTAAATCAAATAGTATGCTTAACTGTTTCATAAAATTTTTATCATTCATGGATAATTTCATAACATCATTGTCATTCATAAACATTTCATAAAACATAATCATTCTTAACCTTCTTGTCATAAATCATAATTGTTTGTCAACATTTGTCATAATCTCATAAAAACATAGTCATTCATTAGCATCATCATCATAATCATAATAATAATTGTGGAGACTAGGCTATAACTAAGTCATGCGATACGTGTCATCCTCCATAGAGGGTCATCATCATACCTATGGCCATGGTGGGGGCTGTAGATTGGATCAGGGTCGTACAACACTTTCATAAAACATGGGTAGTATTTATCTTTCTTACTTTTTCTAGCACCTAGCTGAGCACGGGCACCAAAGGCACTCTCCGCGCGAGAAACATTCATGCATGCTGCGCGGGCACGAGATACTACCAAAACATCATCATTATTAACCATAAGTAGCGAGACATCTACCACACAAGTAGAGTCAAGTGCTATAGGGGCCCTACGTACCGGCACTAAAGTGGTGGAGCCGATGCACCACAAGAAGTAGCCATGCATGAAGCCCATAGTCTAAAAAAAAGATTTTTTTCCCTTTTCTTAAATACTTTTGACATTGTCAAAAGTTTCTTCCAAAGCATAAATATAGGATTACAAACCATCATAAAACTCCCATGCATTTTCATACTTCAAGAAATTCATTTCATAACATAGATGTACTTAGTGAACATTTCATAAAACAAAATCATGTTTCGTAAATCGTTCCATAAGTATGAAAACAATCATAAATCATTTCAAAACATAACATTGCTTCATAAAAATCTTTTTATCAATGCAATGAGTGTTCATTATCATAACTAAATTAAATTATACCCCTTACCTTTACTGAGTTTAGGTGGCGTTATTTCCTTGAGATTTGGTATCGCCTCGTTAATCGTGTTGATTTCTCAAACTGTCCAAAATGACACAAATTCATCACACATAAGCAAAACTTAAACACATCCAAAAATGCTTTACATCTTTAAATCAACCATTCTCGACCCTTCTTGCTAACGTTGTTCATTTTCTCATTTTTTTGTCGATTCAATACCCGTTTTAAGCTACCCATAAAAATTTCATTACCCTACTTTCATATTCATCATTAGAATAACCCAAATACATCATCCACATGTACAATTCATACCTGTAAGGAAACCCACGAACATTTTAAACCCATAAAGCTCTTGCTGGCCGAGACTCTACGCCATTCTTGAGATTATTTTCATCACTCTTACACAATTATAAAATCCACAAAATGACCAAATACATACTTAATTTATCATCTTCAACCTTCAATTCCAATTCTTGATAAATCAACTCATAATATCTAATTCCTTGCCTAATTCTCAAAATCCCCAATTTTTCAAATTAACCCTAGTTCCCTAAGTTCTTCACAACCAAATTTAAATTAATTCATACAACAATCATGCTTCTATAATAAATTTATATAGACATTTAACTAGATAAAGCTTGTGTTTTTACCTAGGAGTCCACTAGTACAAAAATGGGGAAGTAGCAAATAGGTATTTTTTTGACACTGTAACGTCGGAAGGGGAAAAGGGGAAGGCCTGATGGGGTGGATGGGACATCGGTGGTCACCAGGCTCGCGGTTTCGTCGCTGATGGTCGGTGGTTCACGAAATAGAGGAAAGATTCTTGGTTTCGTTTTCAGTTTCGGGCGAGGGAGAGGGAGAAGGAGAGGGGGACTGCCGCTCGGTGGGGTCTCCTATGAGGCTTTAGTCATCGACGTTAGGGACGGACGGCAGGGGATGGTAATGAGAAGGGAGAAGGTTCGGCGAGGCAGAAGAGAAAAAAAAGAAGAAGAAGATGAAGGCTGGTCGCGCAATGGGGTTTTCCCTGTCTCGCGATCCGTTCCCGATTCCTTTTTTTTACTTATATATATATTTATTGTATTTATTTTTTATTTTATTTTTATTATTTTATATCTTTTTGAAACCACAAATATAGACTTTACATAAATTTCCAACTAATAAACTAAAATTCCACAATATTGCCATACTTTCATTTGCTCCTCACCTCCTGTATTTTAGGCTCTCAGCCATTCCAGAGCTTCTTGATTCCCATCCTTCTCGAGCCCTACAACGAATATTCGCACTTCCATTAAAAACTTTTTATTAAATTTATTTTATTGTCTAATTAAGTACAAAAAATTTTACGGTGTTTACATTCTCCCCACCTTTAAAGAATTTGGTCTTCTAAATTCATCTTGGTCCTTCAGAATAGATGAGGGTACTTCTTCTTCATGAGGCTCTCTAGCTCCCATGTAGCTTCTTCAACCAAATGGTGTTGCGAGAGAACCTTTACCAGAGGAATAGTCTTCGATCGAAGTACCTTTTCCTTTCTGTCCAAAATCTGGATAGGTTGGTCAATGTAGCTCATGTCCTCTTGAATGCTCAAAGGCTCGTACTCAATGATATGTGAGGGATTCGGACTATACTTCCTTAACATCGAGATGTGGAAGACATTACATACCCCAAAAAGCTGCGGTGATAAGGCAAGTCTGTAGGCAACATCTCCCACTCTCTTTAGAATCTCAAATAGACCAATGAAGAGAGGACTCAGTTTCCCCTTCTTTCCAAAGCGCATAATACCCGTGCTCGGGGATACTTTCAGAAACTCGGAGTCCCCAATCTGAAACTCAGGTGGCCGCCTATGCTTATCTGCATAACTCTTCTGCCTACTTTGTGCGGCCTTAAGTCTATCATAGATTATCCAAACACCTTCTGCTGCATGTTCCACTAAATTGGGAGCCAAGATCTTTCTATCACCTGCTTCTTTCTAAGCCACTGGAGACCTACATCTTTTACCATACAATGCCTCATATGGTGCCATCCCGATGCTAGCATGATAGCTGTTGTTATAATCAAACTCTGAAAAGGCAAATGATCATCCCATGAGCCCTTAAACTCCAAAACGCACGCCCTCAACATATCCTCTAAGGTCTGAATGATCCTCTCGGATTGACCATCAGTCTGAGGATGATAGGCAGTACTCAGGTTAAGCTGAGATCTCATGGCTTCTTGGAAATGAGCCCAAAATCTGGAAGTGAATCAGGAATCTCTATCTGATGTAATGCTTACCGGAGCCCCATGCAACCGAGTTATCTCCTTCACATACAACTCTGCTAAGGCACCTAAGGAGTCTATACTTTTAAAGGATAGGAAGTAGGCACTCTTAGTTAATCTATCTACAATCACTAAGATTGCATCATGCCCCTTTCGGGTCCTTGGTAAGCCCATAATGAAGTCCATGGTAATGAGCTCCTATTTCCAAGTAGGCACTGGAAGAAATTTAAGTACCCTTATTGGCTGTTGGTGTTCGATCTTAATCTGCTGACAAATCAAACACTTGGCCACAAACTCTGCTACATCTCTTTTCATATCGATCCATCAATACACCTTTCGCAGATCATGGTACATCTTAGTGCTTCCCGGGTGCATGGTGTACCGAGAACAATGAGACTCCTTTAAGATCCTTTGTCTCAGGGCATCATCATTTGGGACACATATGCAGCCCCTAAACCTCAACAACCCATCCTCACCAACCACAAAGTCTGACTGTATGTTCTATTTTGCCTGACTAACCATATCTAATAATTCCTGATCACCCCTCTGTCCAGTTTTGATATGATCTAGTATACTAGGTTTAATCTGCAAACTAGCTATGAACCTAACATCTGCTGTTTCCACACTAACACTGAGCTTGGCAAACTACTCTAACAACTCCCATTCTCTGATCATCATAAAAGAAGTCATACCCTTCCTGCTTAGAGCATTTGCCACTACATTTGTCTTGCCCGGGTGATACAGAATCTCGCAGTCATAATCCTTGAGGAGCTCTATCCATTGTCTTTGTCTCATATTCAGCTCCTTCTGGTCAAAGATGTACTTCAAGCTCTTATGGTCAGTGAAGATCTAAAATCTTTCCCCATACAGATAGTGCCGCCACAACTTCAAAGCAAAAATAACCACGGCTAACTCCAAGTCATGGGTGGGGTAGTTCCTTTCATGATTCTTAAGTTGACGTGAACCATACGTGACTACTCTCTCATTCTGCATAAGTACACACCCTAAGCCCTGGTAGGATGCATTATTATATACTGTATAGCCTCTAGATCCACTAGGAATGGTTAAGACTGGGGCGGTGGTCAACCTCTTCTTAAGTTCTTGAAAACTTTGCTCACACTGATCAGTCTACTCAAATGGAACATCCTTTCGTATTAACTTAGTTAGCAGAGCAGCAATCTTGGAGAAACCATCTACAAACCTCCTGTAGTATCCAGCTAGTCCCGAAAAACTCTGGATTTTTGTAACGATTTTCAGCCTCTCCCATTTGAGTACTGCCTCAACCTTAGACGGATCCACTGACACCTTGTCCTTAGAAACAATATGGCCCAAAAAAGCTATTTGCTCCAACCAAAACTCACACTTATCCAACTTCCCATACAATTGCTTCTCTTTGAGAGTTTGGAGCACTACTCTCGAATGCTGCTCATGCTCCTCTCGGGACTTTGAGTAGATCAGAATATCGTCGATGAAAACTATGACAAACCGATCTAGATACTCTCGAAACACCTCATTCATCAGGCTCATGAATGCAGCTGGCCATATCTCGTTCTGAAGGCCATTTTCAAAACATCCTCATTTCTAATCCTCAATTAGTGATAGCCCAATCTTAGGTCAATTTTTAAGAAGATCGTAGCCCCACTTAGCTAGTCAAATAGATTATTTATTTTGGGCAAGGGATACTTATTCTTGATTGTGGCCTTATTCAGCAGCCTATAGTCTATACATAACCTGAGACTACCATCCTTCTTCCACACAAATAATATCGGTGCTCCCCACGGGGATACACTTGGCCTAATGAACCCCTTGTCTAACAGGTCTTGCAACTGTTTTTTCAGTTCCTCAAGTTCAACAAGGGCCATTCGGTAAGGAGACTTCGAGATTGGCTGAGTCTCTGGTGCCCAATCTATAGTGAATTCCAACACTCTCTTCGGTGGTAGTCTCGGTAGTTCATCAGAAAATACATCAGGGAATTTGTATACCACTGGTATGTCCAAAATACTTGGACATTCCCGACTAGTATCGAAGATGAATGCAACATAACCTTCACATTAACACGTTCATCAGAAATTTTCATCAATATTCAAAATCATGTAATTTATTCCTTAACTGCAAAGCATACATCAAACTTATTAGGTAAGGAGAAGGTTACAGTCTTGGTGTAGCAGTCTATACTTACGCGATTAGTGGCTAGCCAATCCATACCCAGAATTACATCAAAGCCATACATGTTCAACAGGATTAGATCTGCTAACATGATCCTATCTCCTACCTTGATTTCATAATTTCTACACACCATATCAGTCTTTTGGGATTTATACATGGGTGTGCTAATGTGTAACGTAAAATCTAGAGGTTCAGGCTGAATAGGCATATTACGTACAAAATAGGGTGATATGAAATAGTGCGTGGAACCTGGATCAAATAGTACATGTGCCTCGTCATTGAAAATTAAAAGCTTACCTCGAATAGTCTCAGTGGAAGCATCAGCAGTCTCTCTATCCAAGGCAAAGACTCTCCCTTGAGTGACAGGTTTCTTACCCTTCTCTACTGCGGTAGCCCATCTATGAGGGATTTGTCTCTAAGGAGCTTATCTCTTGGGTTGTCGTGGTTACTCTAGGGATTGTGGAATCTGGTTCTGTGGGTAATCTCTTACCATGTGTCCCTTCTGTCTACGCCCATAACAGCTCCCTGTGGCCAAAAGACAAACACCTCCATGGAGTTTTCCGCACTCTTTACACAACTTCCTATACTGTTGTGGGCCTCTGGCAATCTGGGGAGCAGGTACAGGAACTGTGGGTCTATTAACTCTAGTTTGAAACTCACTGGTGCTCTGCTTCTTGGGCTAGCCCCTCTAATAATCATGTCTAACAAACTCTATCTTCATACCTTTATCCTTGCTTTTTCCTTTAGAGCTATACTCTGTCTGTGTAACATTTAGACCCCTCTCCATCATCTGTGCTCTACCGAGAGCATCCTTGAACTCAATAATCCATAACCCTAATAGTCGATCTCAAATAATTGGCCTTAACCCAACTAGAAACCTCTCAGTACGACGTTCTTCATTCCGAAACGTCTCAGGGTCATACCTCATCAGCATAGTAAACCTACTTTCATATTCATCCACGGTCATTCTGCCCTGTACCAAATTCAAAAAGTTCATCTGCATCTTCTGTTGGGCAGCTCGTGGAACATACTGTTCTCTGAAGCTTGTCAAGAATGCATCTCAACTAATCACCGGATACTGAGCGGTCAGAAGGACCTTGGTGGATCCCCACCAATACTCTGCTTGGCCTTTAAACATGTAAGTGGCCATAGAGACCTTCTCTACATCACAACACCCCAGATAATCAAAGATCTTCTTGAGGTCTATTAGTCATTCTTTAGCCTTTACTGGATTCTTAACTCCCTTGAATGCTGGAGGCTTCATTTTCAGGAAGTCCCTCATCCTACCAATACCCCTCTCTTTCGTCCGATTTTGTATAGGCGACTGAGGTGCCATAGGTATTGAGGGTACATGTGGAGGAGGAGGTGGAGGAGGAGGTGGAGGTGGCGCTTGTGAAGGAGTTGGCACCAGAGTAGGGATTGGTGTTGTGCCAGCTAAATCAGAGGCATTTTCCCTTAAGTGTTGGGCAATCATGGCAGCTATTGATTCCAAGCCTCGCTCGAGGCGCTGCTCCAAACACTGCTTAAATCGAGCCATACGAGTATTGGGATGCTCTGGTTGCTGTGGAGGGGGTGGAGGTGGCTAAGCTTGCCTCTGAGGACGTCTTCGTCTTCCACTCGTTATGCACGTTATCTAATACCTGCGCGTAAACCAAAGATCAAACCTTAACTTCATTAGGTATACATTGCCTACAACCAGACAAGCACAGATATTTGGGATGTAATTTTATCCTTATTTTCGACACTGACAGTACTAAACAACCTTTGCTCTAATACCACCTTAAACTGTAAAGAGCCTTGACCCTTGAAAATTTGGGGGATTTTTTTTTAAACTTAAAATTTCCACTTATCCCTTTATTCACTTAGGCTGTATTCTTGTTCAGTGTCAATTCATTTTCTTACTTCTTTATCCTTAATTATATTTAAGTTTCATATTTGGATTTATATGGCCGATAGAAATTTCAGTAACAGAACACCTCATATATAAGTCTACCCACCTGCAAACCATATGTTTTTATCAATCCTAGATATCCACAACTACCAAACATGCTTTCCAATTCCACATTATCAAACCAAGACATCCATTTCAAATCAAGACCAATTACTTCAAAACAAATTCCAAAAAGGAATATTCTATACATTTGTTTTCTTACAAATTTCATCCTAACAAAATATTTCTAAGATATGTATGTGCATACAAAATGTGTCTGGTAAAAGAATGTAATAGTATACCTTTTTTTGTGTACAAAAAGTAACCTAAGGTAGCTCTTTCCCACCAGTGTACGTCGTGTACGCGGCAGGTAGCGCCTGTAGATCACTACAAATAGTCTGAAAGGTAAAGGGGTGAGCTTTCGGGAAAAAGCCCAGTAAGAAAATATGTTTAAAGTAGTTCTGATATGTAAAAGCATGCAAAATCATTCATAAACCAAACTTTGCTTCAGAAAAACTGATCGTACGTTCCTTTCAGAAACCAAACATTTAAAAGATGTGTAAAACTTTCGTTACGTGCATAGTCATCATAAGAAAAAACGAAGCATGAGTTTCTTTAAATCAAATAGCATGCTTAACTGTGTCATAAAATTTTCATCATTCATGGATGATTTCATAAAATCATCGTCATTCATAAACATTTCATAAAACATAATCATTCTTAACCTTCTTGTCATAAATCATAATTATTCGTAAACATTTGTCATAATCTCATAAACACATAGTCATTCATCAACATCATCATCATAATCATAATCATAATCATGGAACTAGGCTATAACTAAGTCATGCGATACGTGTCATCCTCCGTAGAGGGTCATCATCATACCTATGGCCATGGTGGGGGCTGTAGATTGGATCAGGGTCGTACAACACTTTCATAAAACATGGGTAGTATCTATCTTTCTTACTTTTTCTAGTACCTAGCTAGAGCACGGGCACCAGAGGCACTCTCCACACGAGAAACATTCCTACGTGCTACGCAGGCACAAGATACTACTAAAACATCATTATTATTAACCACAAGTAGCGAGACATCTACCACACAGCTAGAGTCAAGTGCTACAGGAGCCCTACGTACCAGTACTCAAGTGGTGGAGCCGATGCACCACAAGAAGTAGTCATGCATGAAGCCCATAGTCTCAAAAAAAGATTATTTTCCCTTTTCTTAAATACTTTTGAAAATGTCAAAAGTTTCTTCTAAAGCATAAATATAGGATTACAAACCATCATAAAACTCCCATGCATTTTCATACTTTAAGAAATTCATTTCATAACATAGATGTACTTAGTGAACATTTCATAAAACGAAATCATGTTTTGTAAATCATTCCATAAGTATGAAAACAATCATAACTCATTTCAAAACATAACATTGCTTCATAAAAATCTTTTTATCAATGCAATGAGTGTTCATTATCATAACTAAATTAAATTATACCCTTTACCTTTACTGGGTTTAGGTGACGTTATTTCCTTGGGACCCGATACCGCCTCGTTAATCATGTTGATTTCCCGAACTGTCCAAAATGACACCAATTCATCACACATAAGCAAAACTTACTTAAACACATCCAAACATGCATTTACATCTTTAAATCAACCATTCTCGACCCTTCTTGCTAACGTTGTTCATTTACTCCTTTTTTTTGTCAATTCAAGACCCGTTTTAAGCTACCCATAAAAATTTTGTTACCCTACTTTCATATTCATCATTAGAATAACCCAAATACATCATCCACATGTACAATTCATACTTGTAAGGAAACCCACAAACATCTTAAACCCATAAACCTCTTGCTGGCCAAGACTCTACGCCATTATCAAGATTATTTTCATCACTCTTACACAATTATAAAATCCGCAAAATGACCAAATACATACTTAATTTATCATATTCAACCTTCAATTCCAATTCTTGATAATTCAACTCATAATATCTAATTCCTTGCCTAATTATCAAAATCCCCAATTTGTCAAATTAACCCTAGTTCCCTAATTTCTTCACAACCAAATTTAATTAATTCATACAACAATCATGCTTCTATAATACAATTTATATAGACATTGAACTAGATAAAGCTTGGGTTTTTAAAAGGAGTCCATTGGTATAAAAATGGGAAAGTAGCAAATAGGTATTTTTTTTGGGACACTGTTGCGTCGGAAGGGGAAAAGGGGAAGGCCTGATTGGGTGGATGGGACGTCAGTGGTCGATGGTTCAAGAAACAGAGGAAAGCATCTCGATTTCGTTTTTGGTTTCGAGCAAGGGGAGAGGGAGAAGGAAAGAGGGACTGCCGGTCGGTAGGGTCTCCTGTAAGGCTTTGGTCGTCGACGTTAGGGACGGATGGTAAGGGATGGTAATGAGAAGGGAGAAGGTTCAGTGAGGCAGAAGAGAAAAAAAAGACGAAGAAGATGGGGGTTGGTCGCGCGATGGGGTTTTCCCTGTCACGCGATTCGTTCCGATTCCTTTTTTTTTTACTTATATATTTATATATATATTTATTGTATTTAGTTTTTTTTATTATTTTATATCTTTTTGAAACCACAAATATAGACTTTACATAAATTTCCAACTAATAAACTAAAATTTCACAATATCGCCATACTTGCATTTGCTCCTCACCTCTTGTATTTCGGGCTCTCAGCCATTCCAGAGCTTCTCGACTCCCATCCTTCTCGAGCCCTGCAACGAATATTCGCACTTCCATTAAAAGCTTTTTATTAAATTTATTTTATTGTCTAATTAAGTACAGAAAAATTTTGCGGTGTTTACAGTAGCGAGTCAGCAAGTTCGGTCCACTCTGTTAATTTTTCGAAGCTCTTTCCTGAGATTTCCCAAATTTTAGTACACTTGTCTTCTTTCTTCAATTTTCCTCTATTTTCTAATATATATATGTGTGTGTGTGTGTGTGTGTGTGTGTGTGTATATATATATATATTTATTAATTATATTCTCTCTTTTTATTTTTTCACTTCCATATATAGTGTTTATACATGAATCCTAGAGGCCTTGGCATGTAGGGGTTACATGTCCCTCTTTGTATACACATTGCATACATATATGTATGTATATATATATACCTAGGTATAGGTATTGATACATATAATTATTTATTTATTCATGTACCCATATGCTTGATTTTAAAGAATGGATACAATATTACTCAACCACATGTATATGTACGTGTCTCTATACTTTTGCACCTAGCAAATTTCTTTAATGAATTTATTGATTAATTATTATTTCGTATAGATATTTCTGTAGTTCATACATATACTGACTTTATTTCCATTTCCATCGATATTCATTCTTGAAACTAATATAATTTAATTAAATTAATTCTTCTGAGCCTCTTGTGACAGCCCGGAAGTGCGAAAAATATGGCTAATTTAAAATTTTTCTTATATTAAACCTCTTACTCGGGTTGCATTCCTGCACAGTGTCATTTAATCACTTGTGTTTATAATGGATCATTAACCCCAAGATTACACAATTTCCATTTCATAAAATCACTTACAAAATATCCAAAAGGAATCAATCCTGAAAACACGATTTATTCTCCTCATATCGTCCAAATTACATCACAAAAATACTTAACACAAATGTCTGTATTACATCATTGTCTAGATACAAAATGAACTGAATTATACCTTGGGCGTGTACAAGCGATAGCTTGGGAGATCTTTCCACCAGCCTATATCACGTACGCGGCAGGCTCTAACACTCTACTTCATGTAATCTGGAGGGGGGAGGAAAAAGGGTGAGCTCTCAAAACGCTTAGTAAGGAGGATAAGGGAAAATTTATTAAATCATCAACACCGCACAATATGATGGAAGCATTTGAGCATGTAAAATGTTATAGAAATAACATCGAAAACAATGGCATCGGCATAATCCACGTGATAAAGATCACAAATCATCATAACATCAAATCATCATTACGTGATAGAAATCACAATTGTAAAACACATCATTCATCAAGGAAATCGAGACTAGGCATTTAATAAAACTCAGATAAAATCATCGTCATAAGTACATCACATCAAATCAAATCGTCCCCTAGGCGGGCATCCTCAAAAGAGGGAACGTCGACAATAATACATGGCCATGATTCACTGTATACTTGATCAACGTTGTACAGCTACGGTCTTACATGCTATTCAAAGCAAGGCACTGTCTTACATGCTATTAAAGCAAGGCCACCCATCACTACCAGAGCGGGGTCATCTCTCATTACCAGAATGAAGGTATTGGTCTTATATGCTACTAGAGCAAGGCCCGGTCTTACATGCTACCAGAGCAAGGCCAATCAACACTGTCAAAGCAGAGTATCGATGCGCATCTCATGACAAGCCTTAGTCTCAGTAAAATATGTCATTGTTATATTAAAATCGTTTTGCCTTTACGTAGAGCCCATAGTGGTTATTACAAAACTCATTTCGGTTATAAAACATTATATTCACCGTTACACAAAACTCATCAAAATCGAGCTCAAACTGGTAAAACACTCACTCTTTGATCAAAGCATCAGTTCACCTCATTTCTCATAAACATGCTCATTCATCAAACCCTTTGTACACTAAAAAGGTATTTTCATCATTTTAGAAACTCACATACACAAA
The DNA here is from genome assembly GCA_033439115.1 of Firmiana major. Taxonomy (NCBI): domain Eukaryota; kingdom Viridiplantae; phylum Streptophyta; class Magnoliopsida; order Malvales; family Malvaceae; genus Firmiana; species Firmiana major. Next base: position 41,821,030 of record CM065909.1, read on the forward strand.
CATTTTATTTCCCTCACCTCTTGCACCTTGAGTGGTACAATACCCTCCGGTCCTCGAACTAGTCTCGTTTCTCGTGTTGGATTCTCGAGCTATCTAAACATAATTCAATTGTTAATATTCATCATTCTCATTCCCTTTTTCACCTCATTTATTCCTATATCTATATTATATCCAAGTTACCATTCTTAACACATACATTGTCTCAAAATTTCTCCTACATGCAAATCATCACCTTAGCTAGCTCATAATCAATACAAGATATCCACATTTCATTTTCCAACTATACTCATTGGTTGCTTCCCTCATGAATTAGGCATTTTTAACCAAATATACATATATATATACATATATATCCATTCACCAATGTATAAAATGATGATGCTTAAGAAAACAAGGGTCTTGTAAGCTCACCTAGCTTGTCTCCTCTTGACCAAACTTGCAGAATGCTTGCCCTTTCCTTTGCTTCAATCCAATCCTTGATTTTCTAGTATGTTGTTCCCTTTACCAAGAGAAATAACTTTGTATCTTACCCTTTTGTCTAATTCTGTCTAGAATATGATAAATCTGAGAGAGAGAAAGCTTGGTTTGGTTAAAAATGGTGAGTGTTAGGGTTTGTAGGTGAGAGAGGCTCAGTTTCCAGGTAAAATCTCATGATTCTTATATAGGCAGGGCGTATGAGATCGATCTGGCATTAATAGAGATCGATCTCTGCTTGATTCAACTGCTCCATCAACAACTACAAGATTGATCTGGCCAAGGGTAGAGATCGATCTCTTCCAGGCCGACATTTAAGAAGATCGATATGCTCTTATGACGAGATCAATCTGGCTAGGTAGAGGCAATAGGAGATCGATCTTTCTGCCTGCTTTTGTACATTTTCTGCATTCTGGAGCCAAGAGATCGATCTCTCTTCCCTTAGAGATGGATCTGGCCTTCACAAATTCTACTACTACTGCATAAATTTACAGGAAACTCCATGTAAACTTACCATAATCCACTTCATAGTCCATATTTCGATCCATACACATTTATGACCTAAAAACTTCATCTCCCAATACTTTATTATATTTAAAACTTGCGTGTACATCGATATAACATAATTACATTCACCAATTACAATCTTCACGTTGCAAATCTCATGACTAAGGTACATAAAATTCTCAGGTCTCACATCCTCCCCACCTTCGAGAATTTGGTCCTCCAAATTTAACTCGAGCTACTAAATAGTTGGGGGTACTTCTCCTTCATAAGGCTCTCAAGTTCCCAAGTTGCTTCCTCCATTGAGTGGTGCTTCCAGAGAACTTTAACCAATGGAATCCTCTTCGTCTGAAGTACCTTTTCCTTTTTGTCGAGTATTCAGATGGGTTCTTCCATATAACTCATATCCCCTTGAATATCCAATGCTTCATACTCGATGACATGGGAGGGATCCGGATTGTATTTCCACAACATGGATACATGAAAGACATTGTATATCTTGGAGAACTGCGGAGGTATGGCCAATCGATAGGCCACGTCTCCCACTCTCTCCAAAATCTCAAACGGTCCTATATATCAAAGACTCAATTTCCCTTTCTACCCAAAGCGCACGATACCCTTACTTGGAGACACTTTAAGGAACACATAATCCCCAGTTTGAAACTCAAGTGGCCGTCTACGCACATTTGAGTAACTTTTCTGTCGATTCTGAGCAGCCCTTAATCTATCACAAATGATCTTCACATTCTGAACTGCCTGTTCAACAAGCTCGAGAGCATTTTGTGAGACCCCGTATAAGTTTAACCTTGTATATCTATGTAAATGAATTCATAAGTATGGTGATATACTAGTAATGTGAAGTATATGTAATGTAAGCCCATAAGTTTAATGTACACACATGTAATAAGAGTTGTGATTGTACGTACAAGTGACATTATATATGAATATGAAGAAAATGGACTTAAACATGAGAAGAATGTGAGTAGAATGCAAAATGAGTAGTGTGGTAAAATGGAAGGAAGGTTGCATAAGTTATGCACTTCCATTTGGTTTATATCGTATACCTTTGGTTATACAAGGACACCACACAAGTTTTAATAGGTATAAAGTAGGAATGGATGTCATTTTCAAGTTTCAAAGATGGTCGGATAAGAAAATGACTATGGCAGCAAATTGAAGTTGTTTTGGTGTAAATACCTACAGAAAAATCTAAAAATATGAAGGCCAGATTGATCTCATAGGATGAGAGATCGATCTGGAAGAGCCAAAATGCTCTTATTCTAAGCTATGGAATAGGATAGATCGATCTCCTAAGCATTCTGTAAAATACATATCGATCTCCCCTAAGACCAGATCGATCTTCTGAACCTTCTATAAAATGCAGATCGATCTTCCCCAAGACCAGATCGATCTCCTTAACCTTTTGTTTGAAGCAGATCGATCTCAAGCCTCGACAGATCGATCTCCTGCCTTCAAATGTCATGGAAAAAGAGGGATTTTAAGAGGACCAGATCGATCTCTACCCAATGCAGATCGATCTCATCAAGCAAATTCTATAAATATGGAGCAGTTGGATCTGTAGTTTTTCGAGACAAAACCAATATTTTCCATTTCCAAGCTAAAACCTAGCTTCTCACTCCTAAATCTACACATTTTCAGTAAGATTTGAGGAAAAGATATTAGAGGCAAAGTTGTTCACATCAAAGAGAAGAACAACATAGTTTGGAGGCATTTCCCCACTTGTTGGATTGAAGGATCAAGGTACATTTTCATTTGGAGCAAAGAGGAAAACAAGCTAGGTGAATTTCTAATGTAAATATTCAAGTACATTGTTGGGATATTGATGTGGGGAATGATTTGGTATGCATAGAAATGGTAGAAACTACCTATAGTAGAATGAGTCCACCATGACCTATAAATGGTCTAGTGTGAGAAAGTGAAATGTATTAAGATTAATGATGAATAGGGTATCTTGAAGTGATAATAGTGTTATGAGTATGACTTTAAGATGTTGTTAGTGAATAAAATGTGAGGTTTACCAAAAAGGGGTAAAATGTGGATTAAGGTATTGTAAAATGCACGAATGAGTTACATTAACTAGTGAGGTCAAAACATAAGTTAACAATATTAACTCAAGTGGTTTGATGAATGAATCACAGCTCCCGAGGATACACCAGAGCAAGGCGAGCCAAGAGCGCAAGAAGCTAAGAGGAAGAGAGAGTCGCACTCAAGTAAATTAAGGTAAGGGAATTCTATGGACTCATAGAGATATCTGTGCGCAATTTGGGTGCTTAAATGATTTGCTAGAATGCATGAGATATTAGGAAATGATATTGGGTGAATGAAGGGTAAAAGTTGGGTGTTTGAGAAATGTGCACAAAAACAAAGGCATAATGCTTTGGAAAATCATGTTTTATTGCTTTTTGGCAAGTGATTGGTAGGTTGGCTAACATTTGAAATAAATTGCAAAAGAAATGAGATGTTTTGGTTTGTTAACCATACTTTGCAAAGAATTGAGCCACCTACATGGTTTTCATGAGAATGAAATCGTGCTAGAGTATGACTCACATGAGATTTGATGTGTTTTATACGCATGAGTGCTGGAGCTTAGCTCGCACTAGTTTTCACATGGATTTCATACTAGTTTTAGCATGGTTCTTGGAGCATAACTCGCATTAGATGCCCACCTTATTTGTTGTCATGTTTGGAGCTCGGGTAGACTGGGTGTCGCACCGATTAAATAGGCTCGCACGTGCATTTGTGATATTTTGACATGTTGATAGCTGTGTTATGAGCTTTGGGTAGACAAGAAGTCGTACCGATTAAATAGGCTCACACGTGCATTTTGAGATGTGGCGTGATATGATGTGTTAATGTGGGTCCACGGAGTATGTTATACCATGCAGGTAGCATGGAGTACGTTGTACCGTGTTGAGATTGTGATATGCCATCTTCAGACGAGATCTGCTATGGATCGACGGGTTGGATTTGACCCACCTCCCGTGCGAAAGCAGATAGTGGTGATATCCCGCACACCTGATCCGTGTAGCCGGTATCACAGGTTATGGTCATAGTCCTAGAGGTTATTTCCCTTATTGAATTGCCTATCTCACATGTCTATTGCTTTGTGAATAAATCCATGTTTGAAATGATTTGTGGGTCAAGACAGTCCGAGGGAGGGGCTGAGACCCGAAAAGTGTTGAATTGTTTTGAGATATCGGTTATTAATGGTTTCAAAGTGCACAGATGCATGATGTTTAATTTCATGTTTTACTTATGAATTATGCATGATGATTAATGCCATACTTTACTTCTAAAATATGCATGATGGTTAATGCCATGCTTTGAATTGAATTGTGCACTGGATTTTAATAGCATGAATGCTTTACATAACATTAACACCAGCATGAACTCATATTTTGAGAAAATGATGAAATGTATGCTTTGAGCATGGCATCACGATCACGTAGATAGTGCAGTATCTACTTGTTCACATGATTGCCTTACTGAGCATGTGGTTAGATCACCCCTCTTATTTTCCCCCTCTCTACAGAGATTTGAGTATAGATTGAGAGCGACTAGAGGTTTTTCCATTTTGGTATCCGCTACATCCCATCGCGTAAGGTATACACACTTGAATTATTTTGTATCTAAACTAGACATAGCACAGTAGCATTTTGTATGTAAACATTGGGAATGTAAAGCAATGTAAACACTTGTAAATAATAACTCTGATGTATTTATAAAAGTGTTTACTGCTAAAATTATATTGCAAATTGAATTGTTATGGATGGATGAGGTAGACATTAACACACAGCCCAACCATTGAGTGTGTAGCTAATCACGATCGTGATAAGGTAAGAACATGGGATGAATAATAAACAACGCATGAAAATGCAAAAAATTTGTACGTATTTTTGTTGGGTTGAGGATCGTGAAAGAAGTTAGTGTCAGAGCTGAGTTGGTCTGACGTGTGTCGTGTCTAAAATACTTAATAAGTTGGAAAATTACATCCCCATGTTACTGTGCTTGTTTAGATACAAATTGTGTGTGTGTCGATGGGTTGACTAAGAATTTGATGTGAATGTAGGGAATTGAGCAATTATGCCTAATACCAGTCGCAGTAGAGAGGCGAGGGCGCAAGTTAGAGGCCATAGAGGTAGGCTTGGGGGTCGTGTTGAGCCAGAAACACACGAGGCTCAGGAAGAGATTAAGGTGGAGGCTAAGGTTGAGCATGCTCCACAAGGTCCAGAGGAGAGACCCGAGAGTACTGAGACTCGCTTCGCGAGGATTGAGCAGAGCATTGAGATGATCTTGGAGTTGGTCACTCAATCATTGCCTAGAGTTGAGGGCAGATAGAGTCCCACTACACAGGGTGATGCCGACCAGGCGGTAGTTCCTGAGGTAAGGGCACAGCCAACCTAGAAACCTCAGATGATAGAGACACCTACACCCCCACCAGCACAGGATATGCCTACACCTGTTGCTACACCACAGGCCAGTAGAGGGTGGGGTTATGGTTGTGATTTGGATAGACTACGGTAGTTCCAAAAGTTTGGATCGCCGTCTTTCAGTGGAGTAAAAGACCCAGTAGCTGCTGAGGATTGGATAAATGAGATCGAGAAGCTGTATGGGTTTCTTGAGTGCACTACTACCGAGATGGTAGCATTTGCCACATTCATGCTGAAGTGATCAGCAGAACATTAGTGGAAATTCAGTAGGCCTATTTTGAGAGCCCGACATATTGAGATCAGCTGGAATATATTTTTGGAAACATTTCGGAGATAATATGTCCCGGATACTACACAGCGGAAGCTAAAGATGGCATTTTTTGGACTAACCCAAAGGAGTAGGACAGTAGATGAGTATGAGACGACATTTATCTTTTTGGGTAGATATGATCCCAACACGATGGGTAATGAGGTTGAGAAGATCCAGAAGTTTTTGGATGGATTGAGATCGACCATCAGGTCTAGACTGGTTCTCCTAGATATACCAACCTACGAGGAGGCAATGCGCAGGGTGCAATTCTGTGAACAAGATGTTGATAGGATTGCCTCAGAGTTTGGAAAGGTTAGTAAAGTAATGGACAAAGATAAGAAGAGATCAGTGATTGATAGAGGCTTCAGTTATAAAGGAAGCAAGCGGTTTTCTGGAAAAAGGCCGAGGATCGAGGAGATTCAGGAGAGGACAGTTAATATTCTCATGTATCTGGCCATAGCTCCTGCTAAGGGAATTATAATTGGAGGGCCACGGCCTACGACAAAGCAGTACGACAAGTGTGGCAGGTACCATGGTACTCGACCGTGTTATGGACATCCTGCATGTGGGATTTCAGGGCACATGATCAGGGATTGCCCAGAGATGACAGAGAGAGACCCACGGAAGGACAAGGAGCCAGAGAGAGCTCCAGTTGGGACAGCTGCTCCAAAGAGGAGGGCTACAGCTGAGGAAAAGGGGAAATAGGCAGTGGGTGTGAGCAGAGGACGAGTGCACGCACTAGACCAGGACACTGCGGATCAGTCTTCGCATGTGGTTAAAGGTACCATCCAAATCTTTGATTTAGAAGCATTTGTATTGTTTGATATTGGTGCCACATATTCCTTTATATCGCCATCCTTTGCATGTAAATTGCTGAAGCATGTAAAACCCACACTGCTAGATAAAATGTTGATGATATCTACCCCTATGAATGATAATCAATTTACTGAGCATGTATATAGAGATTGTAAGATGAGGATGGGAGGTAAAGAAATGACAGCCGATTTAATTTTATTAAATATAAGTGATTTTGATGTGATCCTAGGAATGGATTGGTTGGCTGCCAATCATGTTGTTATGGATTTTCATGCAAAAATTTTAATGTTTCCAAAGATAGACAATCTTGTTGTAAATTTGGTGAAATGAAATGAAAGAATATGTTATTGCAATTGAGAAGAGTATAATCTAGTTACATGACAATTTAAAGATGAATCTAATTTACAAATTATATATGTTGATGAGATGATTTATGATTACTAATGGTGGAAAGAATAATGTGAAGGATACATTGCTGATGTGGTTGAGACGGATAGGCACGTCTGGAGTTGATAGACATCCCAGTAGTCAGGGACTATCCAGATGTCTTTTCGGAGGAATTACCAGGTTACCTCCAGATATGGAGATGGAATTTGGTATAGGCACCTGGTACAGAGCCGATATCCAAGCCACCGTACAGAATGGCTCAAGTTGAGTTAGAAGAATTAAGGAAGCAGTTGCAAGAGTTGTTGGAGATGGGGTTCATAAGGCCGAGCGTCTCACCCTATGGAGTACCGGTTCTGTTTGTAAGGAAGAAGGATGGAAGCCTCCGACTGTGTATAGATTACCGGTTGTTGAATAAGGCCATCATCAAGAATAAGTATCCCCTTCCACGCATCGATGACTTGTTGGATCAGCTTAAGGGAGCGCAGGTCTTTTTCAAGATAGATCTGAGATCTGGGTACCATCAATTGAAGATACAAAGTGGAAATGTACCCAAGACAGCTTTTCGCACCCAGTATGGACATTATGAGTTTATGGTTATGCCATTCGAGTTGACGAATGCTCCCGCAACTTTTATGTCATTGATGAATGAGGTATTCCACCAGTATTTAGATCGATTTGTAATCGTGTTTATTGATGATATACTGGTGTACTCAAGGTTTAGAGAGGAGCAAGAACGACACCTAAGGATAGTGCTGCAGACCCTCCGAGAGAAGAAGTGTACGCTAAACTCAGTAAGTACGACTTTTGGTTGGAATAGATCTCTTTTATGGGTCATATAGTATCAAAAGATGGAGTATCAGTGGATCCATCTAAGACTGAGGCTGTAGTTCAGTGGCAGAGACCCCAGACAGTGACAGAGATCAGAAGTTTCCTGGGTTTAGTTGGGTATTACCGAAGGTTTGTAGAAGGATTCTCAAGATTAGCTGCTCCTTTGACACGTCTCACTAGGAAGAATGTGGATTATGTGTGGGACGATAAGTGTGAGGAAAGCTTTGAGGAGTTGAAAAGGAGATTAACCACAGCTCCGATCCTAACCATTCCTACCAGCTCAGGAGGTTTCTCGGTGTATGCGAATTCTTCGCACCAAGGACTGGGCTATGTACTAATGCAGGATGGGAAGGTAATAGCCTATGGATCTAGACAACTGAAGGATCATGGGAGGAACTACCTAACCCATGATTTGGAGTTGGCCGCGGTGGTGTTTGCGCTGAAGATATGGCGTCACTACCTTTATGGGGAGAAATTCCAAGTGTTTACAGACCACAAGAGTCTTAAATACCTGTTCTCGCAGAAAGAGTTAAACATGAGACAGAGGAGATGGCTCAAGCTCTTAAAGGATTATGATTGTGAGAACCTGTACCACTCGGGTAAAGCAAATGTGGTTGCTGATGCATTGAGTAGGAAGCATCTCGGGATGGTATCATTTATGATGATCAGGGAACACGAACTGTTGGAATAGTTCACGAACCTCAGTTTGGATATGACCCCGCCTGACGCTGATAGTGGACTTATTATAGCTAGCCTGTAGTTGGAACCGAATTTGGTAGATCGAATCCAACAGGCTCAACGGATTGATCAGCAATGCAGTGATATTGTCGGACAGATACAGGGAGCACAGAGACAGACTATGAGTTGAGTTCAGACGAATTGTTAAGGTTCAGAGGTAGGATATGTGTTCTTGATGATGCAAAGATCAAAAGGTTGATCTTGACAGAGATTCACTCAATGAAGTATACGATACATCTAGGGAGTTCTAAAATGTATCAAAACCTTCGAAAGGTTTATTGGCAGTCTGGAATGAAAAAGCACATTATTGAATATGTTGCTAAGTGTCTCGTTTGTCAGCGGGTGAAGGTAGAGCATCAGAAGCCTGTAGGGTTATTGCAGCCTCTACCGATACCAACTTGAAAGTAGGAGCACATCACCATGAATTTTATGGTGGGATTACCGAGGACCCGCAAAGGTCATGATGCCATATGGGTGGTTGTGGATCGGTTGACGAAATCAGCCCATTTTCTAGCTATGAGAGCTACTGATACTCTGAGCCAGTTAGTGAACCTATATGTGCGTGAGATAGTAAGCCTACATGGAATTACAGTGAGCGTTGTTTCCGATAAGGATGCCCACTTCACTTCCCACTTCTGGGAACATTTTCAGAAAGCGATGGGTACCCAGTTGAGTTTTAGCACCGCGTTTCATCCTTAGACAAATGGTCAGTCAGAGAGGACTATTCTGACCATGGAGGACATGTTGAAAGCATGTACTTTGGATTTCGGAGGCTATTGGGATGACCATTTGCCACTCGCAGAGTTCGCCTATAATAATAGTTTTCATGCGAGTATCGGGATGGCACCATATGAGGCATTGTATAGGCGTAGATGTCGTTCCCCTATTGGATGGGAAGAGGTTGGTGACAGACAGATCTTTGCTCCTGACTTGGTTAGACAAGCCTCTAAGGATGTCCAGTTGATTTGTGAGAGGTTAAGGACAGATCAGAGCAGACAAAAAAGCTATGCTGACAAGAGATGGAGACCACTAGAGTTTGATGTGGGTGAGTCGGTGTTCTTGAAAGTTTCTCCTTCGAAGGGAATTATGAGATTCGGAAAGAAGGGAAAGTTGAGCCCTCGATATATAGGGCCATTTGAGATACTCGATAAGGCGGGAGATAAGGCGTATAAATTGGCATTGCCACCAGAGTTTACAAGTGTGCATAACGTCTTCCACGTATCCATGTTAAGGAAGTATCACCCGAACCCGGCGCATGTAATAAGGTATAAGCCTTTGGAGCTCAATGAGGGTATGACATACGTTGAGAAGCTAGTTCGGATAATGGATAGAAAAGATAAAGTGTTGAGGACGAAGATAATTCCTTTGGTGAAAGTTCTTTGGCAACATCACACTATGGAAAACACCACATGGTAATTGGAAAGTTTGATGCAAGAGAAGTACCCCAAGTTGTTCACAGAATGATTGGCTCCAATTTGGAGGACCAAATTCTCTAAGTGGGGGAGAATGTGAGACTCCGTATAAGTTTAACCTTATATATCTATGTAAATGAATTCATAAGTATGGTGATATACTAGTAATGTGAAGTATATGTAATGTAAGCCCATAAGTTTAATGTACACACATGTAATAAGAGTTGTGATTGTACGTACAAGTGACATTATATATGAATATGAAGAAAATGGACTTAAACATGAGAAGAATGTCAGTAGAATGGAAAATGAGTAGTGTGGTAAAATGGAAGGAAGATTGCATAAGTTATGCACTTCCATTTGGCTTATATCGTATACCATTGGTTATACAAGGACTCCATACAAGTTTTAATATGTATTCATTTTCAAGTTTCAAAGATGATCGGATAAGAAAATGACTATGGTAGCAAATTGAATTGTTTTGGTGTAAGTACCTGCAAAAAAATCTGGAAATATGAAGGCCAGATCGATCTCATAAGATGAGAGATCGATCTGGAAGAGCCAAAATGTTCTTATTCTAAGCTATGGAACAGGACAGATCAATCTCCAATGGAGCCAAATCGATCTCCTAAGCATTTTGTAAAATACAGATCGATCTCCCCTAAGACCAGATCGACTTCTGAACCTTCTGTAAAATGCAGATCGATCTACCCCAAGACCAGATCAATCTCCTTAACCTTCTGTTTGAAGCAGATCGATCTCAAGCCTCGACAGATCGATCTCCTGCCTTCAAATGCTGTGGAAAAAGATGGATTTTAAGAGGACCAGATAGATCTCTACCCAATGCAAATCGATCTCATCAAGCAAATTCTATAAATATGAAGCAGTTGGATCTGTAATTTTTCGAGACAAAACCAATCTTTTCCATTTCCAACCTAAAACCTAGCTTCTCACTCCTAAATCCAACATTTTCAGTAAGATTTGAGGGAAAGCTATTAGAGGCAAAGTTGTTCACATCAAAAAGAAGAACAACATAGTTTGGAGGCATTTCCCCACTTGTTAGATTAAAGGATCAAGGTGCATTTTCATTTGGAGTAAAGAGGAAAACTAGCTAGGTGAGTTTCTAATGCAAATATTCAAGTACATTGTTTGGATATTGATGTGGGGAATGATTTGGTATGCATAAAAATGGTAGAAACTACCTAGAGTAGAATGAGTCCACATGACCTATAAATGGTCTAGTGTGAGAAAGTTAAATGTATTGAGATTAATGATGAATGGGGTATCTTGAAGTGATAATAGTGTTATGAGTATAACTTTAAGATGTTGTTAGTGAATAAATTGTGAGGTTTACCAAAAAGGGGTAAAATGTGGATTAAGGCATTGTAAAATGCACGAATGAGTTACATTGACTAGTGAGGTCAAAACGTGAGTTAACAATATTAACTCAAGTGATTTGATGAATGAATCGCAGCTCCCGAGGATACACCAGAGCAAGGCGAGCCAAGAGTACAAGAAGCTAAGAGGAAGAGAGAGTCGTACTCAAGTAAATTAAGGTAAGGAAATTCTGTGGACTCTTAGAGATATCTGTGCGCAATTTGGGCACTTAAATGCTTTGCTAGTATGCATGAGATATTAGGAAATGATATTGGGTGAATAAAGGGTAAAAGTTAGGTGTTTGAGAAATGTGCATGAAAACAAAGGCATAATACTTTGGAAAATCATGTTTTATTGCTTTTTAGCAAGTGATTGGTAGGTTGGCTACCATTTGAAATGAATTGCAAAAAAAATGAGATGTTTTGGTTTGGTTTGGTTTGTTAACCATACTTTGCAAAGAATTGAGCCACCTACATACTTTTCGTGAGAATGAAATCGTGTTAGAGTATGACTCACATGAGATTTGATGTGTTTTATACGCATGAATATTGGAGCTTAGCTCGCACTAGTTTTCACATGGATTTCATACTGGTTTTGGCATGGTGCTTAGAGTATAGCTCGCATTAGATGCCCACCTTATTTGTTGTCGTGCTTGGATCTTCGGGTAGACTGGGTGTCACACCGATTAAATAGGCTCGCACGTGCATTTGTCATATTTTTACATGTTGATAGCTATGTTAGGTGCTTCATGTAGACAAGAAGTCGTACCGATTAAATAGGCTCACACGTGCGTTTTGAGATGTGGCGTGATATGATGTGTTAATATGGGTCCATGGAGTACATTGTACCATGTAGGTAGCATGGAGTACATTGTACCGTGTTGAGTTTGTGATGTGCCGTCTTCGGACGAGATCTGCTATGGACTGACGGGTTGGATTTGCCCACCTCCCATGTGGAAGCAGATAGTGGTGACCTCCAGCACACCTGATCCGTGTAGCTGGTATCACAGGTTATGGCCATAGTCCTAGAGTTTATTTCCCTTATTGAATTGCCTATCTCACATGTCTATTGCTTTGTGAACAAATCCATGTTTGAAATGATTTGTGGGTCAGGACAGTTTGAGGGAGGGGCTGAGACCTAACAACTGTTGAATTGTTTTGAGATATCGGTTGTTAATGGTTTCAAAGTGCACAGATGCATGATGTTTAATGCCATGCTTTACTTATGAATTATGCATGATGATTAATGCTATGATTTACTTATAAAATTTGCATGATGGTTAATGTCATGCTTTGAATTGAATTGTGCACTGGATTTTAATAGCATGAATACTTTACATACCATTAACACTAGCATGAACTCATATTTTGAGAAAATGATGAAATGTATGCTTTGAGCATGGCATCACGATCACGTAGATAGTGCAGTATCTACATGTTCGTATGATTGCCTTATTGAGCGTGTGGTTTGCTCACCCCCTTACTTTCCCCCTCTCTCCAGAGATTTGAGTATAGATTGAGAGCGACTGGAGGCTTTCCCTTTTTGGTATCTGCTGCATCCCATCACGTAAGGTATACACACTTGAATTATTTTATATCTAAACTAGACATAGCACAGTAGCATTTTGTATGTAAACATTGGGGATGTAAAGCAATGTTAACACTTGTAAACAATAACTCTGATGTATTTATAAAAGTCTTTACTTCTAAAATTATATTGCAAATTGAATTGTTATGGATGGATGAGGTAGACATTGACACACAGCCCAATCATTGAGTGTGTAGCTGATCACGATCGTGATAAGGTAAGAACATGGGATGAATAATAAACAACGCATGAAAATGCGAAAACTTTGTACGTATTTTTGGTGGGTTGAGGGTCGTGACACATTTATTTTCCTGTCGCCCACTTCTTCCCAAGCTATAGGGGATCTACACGTCCTACCATATAGAGTCTCGTAAGGTGCTATACCAATACTCGCATGATAGCTATTCTTATATGTAAACTCGACAAGTGGTAGGTGATCATCCCATGATCCCTTAAAATTCATCGTACATGCCGTCAACATGTCCTCCAAGGTCTATATAGTCCACTCGAACTGACCATCAGTCTGAGGATGATAGGCAGTATTAAAACTCAATCAAGATCCCATGGCCTCCTGAAAATGAGTCTAAAACCTGGAGGTGAACCGAGAATCTCTATTAGATGTAATACTTACTGGAGCCCCATGCAGTCTAGCTATCTCTCTAACATACAGCTCAGCTAAGGTACTCAAGGTTTCCGTGCTCTTGATGGCAAGGAAGCGGGCACTCTTCGTTAATCTATCTACTATCACCTATATTACATCACTACCTCTTCGGGTCCTTGGCAATCCCAAGATAAAGTCCATGGTGATATGCTCCTATTTCCATGTAGGCACAGGCAAAGGCTTAAGCAATCCTCTAAGCTTTTGGTGCTCAGCTTTCACTTCGTGGCATACCAAACATCTGGCCACATATTCTGCCACGTCCCGCTTCATACCACTCCACCAATACACCCTTCTAAAATATTGATACATCTTTGTACTTCCCGGGTGCATGGTGTATCGTGAGCAGTGAGACTCTCTCAGTATTTGTTGCTTTAGGGTATCATCATTCGGAACACAAATTCAACCCTTAAACCTCAATAACCCATCGTCACTAATCATGAAATCTGACTGTGAGGTCTGTTCAGCTTGGTTAACTATATCCAATAGCCTCTGATCATATCGCTGCCCAGTTCTAATCTGATCCATAATACTAGGTTCTATCCGTAGGCTAGCTATAAACCCAACCTCTGCTTCCTCAACTTTGATCCGGAGTCCAGCGAACTGTTCTAACAAATCCCATTCCTTAATCATCATAGCAGATACCATACTTTTTCTACTCAGGGCATCAGCAACTACATTCGCCTTCCCCGGATGGTAGAGTATCTCGCAATCATAGTCTTTAAGGAGTTCCATCCATCTCCTTTGTCTCATGTTTAACTCCTTTTGGTCGAATATATATCTCAGGCTCTTATGGTCAGTAAATATCTGGAACCTTTCCCCATATAAGTAATATCGCCAGATCTTTAATGCAAACACCACTGTGGCTAACTTCAAATCATGTGTGGGGTAGTTTTGATCATGATCCTTTAACTGTTGTGAACCATAAGCGACTACTCTCCCTTGTTGCATCAGCACACACCCCAATCCTTGTTGAGAGGCATCACTGTACACTGCGAAGCCTCTAGGTCCATTTAGAATAGTCAACACCGGTGCCGTAGTTAATCTTCTCTTTAATTCTTGGAAACTTTGCTTAAACCATACAAAAGGAGTCTCCTTACGTGTGAGCTTGGTCAAAGGAGTGGCAATCTTGGAAAATCCTTCAACAAACCTTCTATAATACCCCGCGAGTCCTAGAAAACTCTAAACTCTGTAACTGTCCTTGGTCTCTCCCAATTAAGTACAGCTTTTATCTTAGACGGGTCAACTGACAGTCCATCCTTAGATACAATATGACCAAGAAAAGCTATTTGATCTAGCCAAAACTCACTCTTATTAATCTTTCCATAAAGCTGCCTATCTCTGAGTATCTGCAGCACAATCCTTAACTGTTGTGCAGGTTCTTCGCGAGATCGAGAATACACAAGGATGTCATCAATGAAGCCTATCACAAACTGATCTAGATAGTCTCTAAATACTTCATTCATCAAACTCATAAAAGCAGTAGGGGCATTCGTCAAACCAAAGGGCATCACTAAGAACTCGTAATGGACATACCTAGTTCTGAAGGTCGTTTTTGACATATCCTCTTTCTTGATTCTTAACTGGTGATAGCCCGACCTTAAGTCAATCTTAGAACAGACAGAAGCCTCATTCAGCTGGTCAAATAAATCGTCTATTCTTGGCAGGGGATACTTGTTCTTCACGATAGCCTTGTTCAGCAATCTGTAATCTATACATAATCTAAGGCTACCATCCTTCTTCTTTACGAACAACATCGGAGCTCCCCATGGCGACACACTAGGCCTAAAAAAACCCTGGTCAAGCAGCTCCTGTAACTGTTTCTTTAACTCTTCCAATTCAACCAACGCCATCCTATAGGGAGGTTTAGAGATAGGCTAGGTATCTGGCACTAAATCGATAGTTAACTCGAACTCTCTTTCTGGTGACAAGCCAGGCAATTCGTTAGGGAATACATCCAAAAACTCACATACTACCAGTATGTCCTCTATCCTCTGATGTTCTCGACTCATATCAGAGATGAGTGCGATGTAACCTTCACATCAATAATTAAATCAACGTTTTATAGTAACATAACCATATTTTTTAAATTTCTCAAAATAAACTTTATACATCTTTATTCCTTGACATTCAAACATACACTAAATTTTTCAGGTAGGGGGAAGGTCACAATCTTATTGTAGCAGTCTAGACTCACACGGTTGGCCGCTAACTAATCCATCCCTAAAATCACATCAAAACCAGACATGTTTAACAACACTAGATCTGCTAACATCACTCTATCTCCCACCTTGATTTCACACCTTCTACACACCATATAAGTCCTTTGGGATTCACACATATGGGTATTTACATGTAAAATATAATCTAAGGATTCATGCTTTAAACTCAGTTTGCATGCAAAATATACATCAATAAAAGAATGGGTGGATCCCGAGTCAAATAACACATGAGCCTCATGATTACAGACAAGAAGTGTACCTCGTATGGTCTCGGACGACGTATCTACAGTTTCCTTATCCAAAGCAAACACACGTCCTTCTGTGATCGTCTTCTTACCCTTATTAGCAACCGTAGCCCGTCTCTAGGAAATGGTCCTCTGAGGCTGCTGTCTAGGAGGCTCTTGAGAGTGTGGCTTTTGTGGCTGCAGGCAATACCTCACTCTATGGCCCAAGTCCCCCATCTAAAACATCCTTGTATGGTTCTGGAACAACTTCCCTCATGTAGTCAGACACAATCTCTACAAACTCTAACCTCTAGCTTGGCACTTCGAGGGGTCTCTATAACAGTGGGAGGAACCCCAGATCTGTCAACTCTTCCTCTCGGTCCCTCAAACTGTCTCCTCTTAAAAGAACCTCTCTGAAAGTCTGCGTGGGAGGTCACGAGTCTCTTACTCTTATCCCTGGTCAAAAACTGAGACCCAGTCTGGGACTATACCAACTCTAGTCCCCTCTCTACTTCTTGTGCTCGCCTCAGAGCATCCTTAAACTCAGTGATACAAAGCCCTATCAACCGATCTCTAATGACGGGTCTCAATCCATACACGAATTGCTCTGTATGGAGCTCCTCATCCTTAAGGTTTTCCGGATAATACTTCAATAGGGTGGTGAATCGGCTCTCGTACCCATCAACCGTCATATTGCCCTGAGTCAAGTTCAAAAATTCAGCTTGCATTCTCCTCTGAGCAGCTCTTGGCACATACTGAGTTCTAAATGCCGACTGAAACGCCTCCCAGCTAATCACTTCATGGCCAGTTGCCATTATATCTGAGTAGTGCTCCACCAATCTCGGGCTTGTCCCTTTAACATGTAAGCACTCATACTGACCCTCTCGGCATCGGTGCACCCCAAAAAGTCAAAAATAACCCGCAACTCTGTCAGCCACTCCTCAGCCTCTGCGGGATCTTTCACCCCTCTAAAAGCGGGTGGGTTCATCTTCAGAAAGTCCCTCAATCGACCCTTATCTCTGTCATCAAGCTAGGTCTGCACTGGGGGCTGTGTGGCAGGGAGCACCAGGTCAGTCTGTAATGGGGGTGCGTGATAGGAACTACGCCCACTCTAAGTAACTTAGACGTTCTATCCGCAAGTGCACGGGTCGTACAAGTAATAATGGGATTTTGAGTCCCGGATTATTATCCCACAGGGAAGTGATTAGCCTAATTAACTATCGGTTAATCTTACCCTAAGTATATCCTAGCAAATTATGAATTGTTGATTGGGTGATCTACATGGCTAATAATACTGAAAATAATAAAAACTATAAAATAAAGAAAATTAAACAAAGCTAAAATTACTTACAGAGTTTCGAGTAATTAAAAGCAACAACCTACAAATGATAATTAAAACAATTAATTAATGCAATTAAAAATGCAAATATGAAAATAAGATACAAAATTAATTAAACTAAAATTCAACAATCCTAAAAATAAAATATGTATGTAATTAAATTAATTAATAGAAATGCAAACTAAACTAACCTAAAGTCTAATAAAACAAAATCCTATTAACTTAAGGAAATTCTTAAATCTAACTAAGAAATTAACTACCTATAAAATAATCCTAAATTAAATCTAACTCTAACTAATTGCTAACACTAAAACAAAATCTACATAATGCATGAGAAATAATATTTTTGGATTTTTCAATTTAAAATGAAAATTTAAAAATGCATAAAATAATCGTCCTCTAATTTAATCCTAAGTGCAACATCTAATTCCTAAATCCTAATATAGTCACAAATTAAGTATTTATAAAATTAATCTAAACCTTAAACTAATAAACTAAGAAAATTAAACTAACTTGCAAATTAATTCAGGAATAAACTTTTACTTAAACTAGCAATTAATATTGAAAATAAATAATATCAAATATGAGAAATGCAAGAAAAATGGATTAATGATAACTCCCAACGACCAAACATGGCCTTAATCGAATTGTGCAATCTACCAACTACCCCCGATACTGGTCCCTCTTTTGCGATGGTAGTGTGCACGTTTCCTTCATTTCCAGGTCTGCATGTTCAGCTCCTGCTCTCGGTTCCTACTCAACTCATTCCCTGCACAACTCCAGCCCCACACGCATCAGCTATTCTCAATGCAAAGAAGAATCCAGCAAGCATACAGCAGTAGCTCCTGCTTCAGTTGCCCGATCCCTACGCCAACATGCCATATGCTTCAAGCTTCATTTTCATTTCCAGGTCTATCCACTGCTGGTTCGTACTATCTCCAGGCGTTGCTACAGCTGCTCTCAGTCCTATCCAGGTCTGTTGTCCTGCGTCGCTAGCACCACATCCTGCTTCAGGCGCTATCCTATGCTGCCTTAGGTTCTGTCTGCTTCGTTGAATCCTGGAATCATTCCTCGGCTACACTGGTAGCTTCCCTGCCCTGCGTTCTTTTCTTTAGCAGTATAGATACTGCTTCTTGCCTTCAGCTCGAGCCCTACTCCTACAGCAACCACGAACAGCCACACCCTAAGTCAGTAGCAGTGTCCAGAAAACTACTCTATTGTAGAATTGGCTCTTGCATTATTCCCAACAGTAGCCAACTCCCGTTCCTCACTCAAGCAATACTCGGTAATGCCATACCGAGAAACACACACAAGCAGCAGCTGATAACAAGGAAATTTAAATCTGTAAATATACTACAATTATAAACTTTGATGATAACCACATTGATGAAAAATAAATGAACAGTAAATGATGGAAAAAAATAGAGGTTAACAGAGGGGAAATGTGCACCCAGTCACTATAAAACTCATGGTTTAAGGGACAAAAAACAGAACATGTAGCAATGCCAATTTATAGGTAATATAACTTAAGAAGAAAAGATGCTAATATGTGAAGAAAATAAAAGATATACCGAGAGGACAGAAGATCTAACCTGCTGAAATGAAAATATGAAGATGAACAGTAAAAGATGATGAAGAACAGAGGAGAATAAAGCATGATTTTGGTTTAATGATCTGTTTCCTCATTACCGTTCAGCTGCCCACCGAACAACACTCTCTCGGTACTAGAAATAAACACATTCAAATAAGCTAAGAAAAATAGAAAATACTGAAAACTAATACATGATAACTAAACCATACATGAAGAAAATTGTAAAACATCAAAATAGAAATTTCCAGTAGCCACGGTTTCATTCATTCTTCGATCAAGCCAGTATTGTTCCACCATTTCAGTATTGCAAGACAATACACAGTATTAGATCGGTAATACTGCATCAGAACATATTAATGGCATTGATGATCAAAGCATTACAAATGCTTTAGACTACAAAAGAAGATGGAGTGAATGAAACGTAGAATAAAAACAAGATAGTAACGGGTGAAGTAAAACTGAAATGATAAAGAAAAATTTCTAAGCAACAATACTGATGAACTAAAAACAAGAATTTTTCATAATAAACTAAGTTGAATAAAACAAGAGCTATGGAGAAACATGGAGGCCAAAAACTATTTGGGAAAACAAGGAAAAATAAAATTCTAACTTAAAGTTACCTAAACGAAACTATTCTACCCTAGATTACATTAACTAGATGCTTTTTCAATTGCTATCATGTCCTATTTATACACACAGTTAGTGGTACAATGGTAATTTTCCATCTTAGATGAGTTGGCATTGTTTGGCCACTTGTCTTCATTTTATTTGCTGCAGAGTAGATATTTCCACGTCACCCGTTTTCTAGTACACTTGACTGTGCGATGTGGCCCGGCGTGTGTCTTCCAGAAGGTTGGCACGGTATCCGTCGATCTTATCGTTTCGAAGAGGCTAAAATACTAACACCCGGTATCCCACGTGTCCAGATGATTGGCGACTCGGTTTGCAAATTGAAAGTGGTCTAGTTTCCTTTAGCCCGTTTTCAGCCCATTTTTTACTGAAACGACTAAGTTTCATCTGGATTTAATTTACCTGCACATTACAAAATTTTAATTAAATAAAGGGGATAATTAACAAAATAAATTGAGGATTTAAATAATTAATTAGGAAATAAATCACAAATAATTCTATTTTCATAGAATTATCACACCCCCAAACTTGAGTTTTTACTTGTCCTTAAGCAAAACAAAATTCATGCAGGAATGACAAGTACCAACATAATAATTTTCCCAATATTATCCTCAAAGAAAAAATACAAACTATGATCTCAAAGATTCACAATTACAAGTCCAACATTCAAAATCATTCAATCATAAGTCCTAACACAAATTGGACTCCTCGTGTGTGTGTGAATATGTCAAAGCCACTACTCAATACATTATCCGGATCAGATTATGCAAACATAGTGAATGCAAAGTCAATGACAAGTGATCATTCCCATAAGTTTGCTTTTCACTTCTCTTTCCACTAATGTAGTCACACTTAACCAAAGATCAATAGGACTTCATTAAGCTTATAATGTAAGGCAGGGGCTAAGGTATGATAAAGTCGATTTAGGTTTAATTACCCCTTAACATGCATTACTTCTAGGATCTTTATGTAAGAGCTCAAATTTATTTCCCCCAAACTTATTTATTTCACTAAACTTTTTATTCTATTTTTGTATTTTTCTTCTTTCTTCTTTTCTTTTTCTTTTTCCTTCATTTTCATCATTTATATATATATATATATATATATATATATATATATATATTCCTTCACTATCACTTAATACCCATATGTACATAGCTCACAATATATCCCAAAGACTTTTCATGCTTTCGGGGTAAGGGATAGGAACATAGTATTTAAGCTAAGGAAAAAATAAGCAGGTGTATTTACAGAGAAAAGCTTATTTGGCCAAGACGGGTGACTAGGGGCAAAATATGTACAAGGATGGCTAGAAAGGCTCAAACGATCCAACGATGGCCTAAATCATTTCCCTAATTAAGTGTGATCTAATATTTCACCTCGAGATCAGATCAAACAAATTCTAGAATATGATGCACAAAATCAACTGAACAAATCCAATCCTATGTCCACATAAGCTTTCTCTAAATAAATATACCGATTCATGAAATGACATGTGCATAAAATGAGGAAATCACAATCAGAATCAAGACAACTTCAAGAACTCAACTTCATGCTTTTCCTATAATCATGCATCTCAGTCAATCAAAGTTAGACTAAATCATGGGGTCATATCATTGAAATATGGAAAAATTATATGCTAAGCACTAAATCATCCCAAAATCAAACAATATAAGCTCATATTTTTAAAAAAAAAATTAAAAATTCTTTCTCAGATTTTCAAAAAAAGTTTGAAAATTTTTCTAATTTTTCCCAAAATTGCTCAAGTGATATCCCCTACCCCAAACTTAAAGTGCACAATATCCCCAGTGTGCAGATAATATAAGAATTTAAGCTTAAGATCAGAGTACTCCCCTAT
This sequence comes from Firmiana major, assembly GCA_033439115.1. Lineage (NCBI taxonomy): Eukaryota > Viridiplantae > Streptophyta > Magnoliopsida > Malvales > Malvaceae > Firmiana > Firmiana major. The sequence continues at coordinate 41,842,436 of CM065909.1, forward strand.
TTGATGATGATGAATAATTGAAGTTTCGAAAGTATCACCCGGATCCGTCACATGTGATTAGTTATGAGCCATTGGAGCTCAGACAGGATATGTCATATGTTGAGAGACTGATTCGGATACTAGATAGGAAGGAGAAGGTATTGAGATCGAAGACTATCGGATTACTGAAAGTTCTCTACCAGCATCATACTTCAGAGGAGGCTACTTGGGAGCTGGAGAGTCTAATGTGAGAGAAGCACCCCCATCTGTTTGATGATTGACTTGGTTCTGATTTGGAGGACCAAATTTTCTTATTTAAGGAGGATTGTCAGACCCGTATTTTTTATGTATCTTGTTCCTTATGATTTATATATGTACAAATATGTATTAAGTTATTTAAATCATAAGAAGAGTATTTACTAGATTTAAGTGTTAGTGAAATGCTTTAACACTTAAAAGCAACATAAAAGTCTAATGTGAGCTATGAGAGCTACAGGTTAAACCGAGTGGATTTAAATTATTCTTGATGAAGAGAAGAACTTAAAATGAGAAAATATAGAGAACTCGTGAAGGAAAGTCGGGTTGATTTAGTCCCGAACACAAAGAACAGGAGTAAACACTAAAAAGGGTAAAACGGACTTTTTTAACGGTTTAAGGTATTTAAGGTATGGAAGGCATATCTACCTACCAAAAATGGCTAAAACGTAAAGACGAGAGTGTAAGACATAAGATATGACACCTTTCAAAAATTTGAGAAAAAGTCAACTTGGTCAATGATTAAGGAAAAAGTCAACTATAGTTAAGCAAGTGGACTTTTACCATAGTTGACTAACCATGGTTAAAAATTAACCTAAGTATGGAGAAAATTTTGGGAAAAAATATTTTTGGTCAGAATACAAGATAATCATCCCCGGAAGTAAGGAAAATTTATTCAAAAGGGTTTCGGATTTAATTTAATGGTTAAAAACGTAATGGGCCAAAGTAAAGATGTTTAAAGCCCATTAAGGTATACTAAACGTAGATCGAATTTCTTAGGTCCCTTAGATCGAATTGTTGGACCGATTGATAGACCAAATATTTACACAATTAAAGGCCCGAGGTATAGTAAAAATTTCAGCCCGAAAACCCATGATGAAGGCCTAAACCGAGAGGCCTAATTGTAAGACCCAAATGAGTAAATATCTAACCTTTAGTTAAAGTTAACTATGACTCATTAGGTGACTCATAACTAAACCTTAGGAAGTCAATTATAATGGCTAGAAAGTAAGGCTTAATGGATAAGTAAATGGCTTATAAAATCAGCCACACTATTGTCATCTTCACCATACCATTCTCGGCTAGAAGAAGAAACCATTGAAATAAATTTATCCAAGCTTTCTCTCACTAGAAATCACTAGGATTTAGGCATATTTGGAACTTACATTCTTCATGAAAGTTGTTCCAAATTGAGAGGAGACCGACATATGTTGGAATTGGCTATCAATAAGCCATAGTATTCAAACCATGAGGCTCCAAAGTTTCGGCCAAGTGTGAACATGAATTCTAGGTATAATTTCAAGTTTTCAAATTCATATATGTTAATGTATGAATGATTTTAAGTATATTGGTATATGTTTTAAGCATTGAAACATATGAAATCACTATGAACATGGTTAGGCCGAGAGTGAGTAGTGATATGTTGATGAATGCCCATATGATTTTAAGGCATAAATGAGTTAATGTACATATGTTCATGATTTTGGTATAGTTAGAATTAATCAATTTGATTAATTGATACATGAATTAGTTGGCAATCAAGGTGTTTGATAAAATGCCTAAATGAACTAAGTGAAGTTTAAGAACATTGCCAACCAAGTGTTTGTGAAAATGCCTAAGTGAATTGGCTAAACAAATGGACATGGACGGCAAGCCATAGTGTGACCGACGGCATGGGATGCTCTCGGCCATGGCATGTGGCCGAGAGATCCAATGGGCCAAGCCCAATTGGTTTTGGCCCAATGTGATGTAATGGATCCCGGATAAGCCCAATAAGAGTTGGTGGGCCCCACAAGCCCAATAGGCCCAACGAAAATGAATAGTAAAATAGAAATGGGCTTAAGGCATAGTTAGGCCCATTAAGGTTTATTAAAGCCCATTAAGTGAAATAGACTATATTTAATGTGAAATACAGTAGGAAGAGTATAATTAACTTGATAAATGGTTATATACAGCTCTAGAGATTATTGAAAGAGCGAATTGGACTGCTGGATCGAGCAGCGTTGAGAAAGTAAAATCTCTCGAGTGATTGCAGGTAAAGGACTTTTATGAGTAGTTAGAGATACCTGCACATATTTTCGTCTGCTTTTACATTCACTTAAAAACTCTGAGGGTCAGAGAAAGTGAATAATAATTATTGTGACCCGATAATGGCAAATTATGATTTTGCCCTTAGTTAGGAAAAAAGTCAACTTTTGGGAAAGGTTGTAAAAAGCATGGAAACCATCATTTTAAGTGTTTTACTACTGTTTAGCAAAAGAATAAATAGATGGGCTAATGTTTTTAATGTTGTTGTGAATTACGCACACTTTATAGTGCTAATTTTGATGTTTTGAAAATCATCCCTTTTTAAAGAGTCATCTATCATATTATGTGAGAATAAATCATGCTAGAGCAGAGCTCGCACTTGATTTCATATGTTTTCCACATATATTAGTGTTGATGTATGATTCGCACTGGATTTCCATGACATGCATGGTAGAGTGCTGGAGTTATTACTTGTACTCAATTTTATATGATTTATGCATGATAGAGTGCTGGAGCGATTAGCTCGTACTTGAATTTTACATGAGATGCATGACAGAGTGCTAGAACGTTGCTTGTACTCGATTCTTCATGATTTATACATGACATAGTACTTGAGCTATTGCTCGTACTTGATTTAATGAGTTTTATGCATAGCATGGTAATGGAGTTATTGCTCGTACTTGATTTGATACATGAACTATGCATGACCTAGTTGCTAGAGGTTTACTTGCACTAGAGTTGAGTTTTTGATGTGAAACAGTGTTTGAGCGGAGTGTCGACTGTGAGTCGCGCTCAAAGGCACGCACTGTATTTTATGTGATATATAAGACATATTGAAAACCATGCTTGATTTTCTTGTGTAGACTAAGTGTCACACTGTGAGATGTTCGCATGTGGATTTAGAGACGTGGTATTTATATTCCATGGTATGAGGGCTAAGACCTATGGCAGGTACCCCGACTGTGATTTAGGGTCCACAAAGTACGTTGTATTGTGCAAGTGGCATGGGGTACACTGTACCGTGTGGTGTTGTGGAGTTGAGGAGTTTATAGCTGGCGGTTGTGATGGACGACCCCCCTCCCGTTGCAGCAGTGATGCCCCACACACCGAGATCTGTGTTGCCTGGGATCACCATTATAGGATATGACCATAGTCCAGGATATTATTGCATTTCACCACAGAGTCTCACATGATATATCACCTGATTGACTGATTTATTTATGATACGGATAGACCTGAGGGATAGGTCAGAATCTAATTATTGTGTTGTGAATGATTAAACGCCATATTTACTTTGATTTGAATATCAATGGCATGATTTATCTAAAGGCATTATGATATTTTAAAGATGCATTATTTTGCACTACATGCCTACATTTGAGAACGAAAGCATGATTTCTGTACATGGGATTTAATTCTGTACAAGTATATGTATATATTTCAAAAACATGCTTTGAAAGTGAGTTAAGGAAATGATATTTTGAGGCATAGCATTATTTTGAGTAGATAGTGTAGATGTCTACTTGCTTGCCTGATTTCCTTACTAAGCGCGTTATTTGCTCACCCCCTTTCTTTTACATCTCTCTACAGAGTATTAACAATAGAGTGAGAGCATTTGAGAGATAGTATTCCTATTATCCGCTGTTATTTCCTATTGATCGACAGGTATACATATTTTGTACGGTTTTGTATCTAAACATATAAACAACACAGTGATGTATACGATATATATTATGGGGAATGTATTTGTATCAGATTTTATATGAGCTCACATGTATTATAAAAGAAATTATAGTCGGTAGATAGTGTATTGACTTATACGAGCCGGAGGGCAGGACTGACCCATCCCCCTTCAGGCGAAGTGATGCCCTGTGAACACCTGATCAGTGAGGCTTGGGATCACTGACGATGGCCATATGTCGTGGATATTTGATTGCCAAAAATTCCATGAGAGTCTCAGAGATTCGAGAAACAGAGATAATCTCAGAAAAGAAAGAGATTTGCAGAAAAAAAAAGTGAATTAAGAGAAGAAAGAGATTTTGTGTTTTTGATAAATCTCCGATTTCACATCTGTGTCATGAGGGCACTATTTATGAGCATGTTTTAAATGGAAGCTCGACATATTTGATTGACACGAAAATGCTATTGAGAAATATATGTTTGCATGCATTTTTCGTATGATATTTCCATTTATACTGAAAACATGGTTTTGGTTTATACATGCATGGGCTATGTAGGTAGTACAATATCTACCTGCTAGCATACATTTCATTACTGAGCTGTGGTTTGCTCATCCCACTATTTTCCCCTACAGGTACTGAGAAGTAAGAGAGCGGTGGCCTCTAGGTCTTTTGTGTTGAACAGCTCCCACAATTCCGCAAAGGTATAAGATTGTATACACAAGTATTTTGTATCTAATTTATCGTATCGCACAGTTATATCTTGAAATTGTAAACAGTATTATGGGGATGATATGTAAGCACATGGTATTTATACAATTGATTTTGTATATCTACACACACACCTGGGAGTGTGAATTAAAGTTTTAAATCTTCCGTTGTAAATGAATGAATTTTAGTAATTGCATCTTCTCACAGCCCAAACATAGTAGAGTAAGTATGGATAGAAGGGTTCCCAGAAGTGGGGTGTGACAGATTTGGTATCAGAGCCTGGTTGGTCCGATGTGAGTTGATGTTTAGGACTAAGAAAACATACATCCCCAAGTTACTGTGCGATATTTAGATACAAATGTGTGTACGGAGCTGGTAGTGAATTAAATGTTTGTTATAACGTAGGAAAGTTATCAGGCTAGTGAGTTATGCCTAAAAGACACCGCAAGAGGGGAGAGAGCTCGAGAGCTCTAGGGCGAAATGACAGGACTGAGAGGCACAGTAGATCATCCTCTAGTCATGAGCCCTAGGAACAGATAGAGGCTTCTGATCCTCAAATAACTCAATTGGAGGAAGACATGCCCACGATGATGACCATGATGGGTCAGATCATGGCTAGGTTTAAGGGTACACCTGGTACAGCGGGACAGGCTGCACCGAATCCCCCAGCAGCTGCACCAAAACCTGAGAATGTTGCACCTGCACAAGCTGAACCGGTTAGGCCACGGGAACCTCATATTCGACCAGTACCTTTTCCAGTAGCCCCACAGCAGTATGATGATGATTTGGGGTATGGATATGACTGTGATATGGAGAGATTGAGGCATTTTATGGACTTTAAGGCTCCTTCATTTAGCGGGGTAAAGGATCCAACAATGGCTAAGGACTGGATCAGTCAGATGGAGAAGTTATTCAACTTCTGTAGATGTTCAGCTACGGAGAGAGTATCACTTGCGGCCTTTGTATTGAGAGGCGAAGCAGAGCACTGGTGGAAGTCCACCAGGCCGATGGTAAGAGCTCAAGGTATGGCTATCACTTGGGATATGTTCTTGGGTGTTTTCAGAGAGCAATATATCCCAGATACTGCCCGGCGTAGGCTACAGATGAAATTTTTGAATCTGACTCAAGGGAATCAAACAGTTGATGAGTACGAGTCACGATTCACTTCACTGGGTAGAGATGATCCGGACTTGATCAGGAGTGAGGCTATCAGAGTCCGTAGATTTATAGATGGATTGAGGCCTTTGATCCGAGCGAAGTTGGCCCCATTTGATGTCGCTACATATAGAGAGGTTGTGCGACGGGCCCAACTATGTGAGCAGGATTATGACTTGCAGACTTCTGAGTTTAGTTGGGGTAAAGACAAGGGTCTAAGGAAGCTGAGAGATGGCAAGAGTGCCAAATTTGGTCGAAAATTTATGAGTAAGCGTCGGAGAGAGGCAGATGAGTTCCAAAAAAAGGTTGCTAGACCTTTTATACCTCTGACTCAGACACCAGCCAGGGGTATAGAGATTGGTGGACCCCGACCGACTACAGATCAGTGTAGACTATGCGGTCGATACCATGGTAATAGGCCATGTCATCTTCAGGGTACCCAATGCTTCAGATATGGTAAATTTGGACATTATGCCAGAGAGTGCCCGGAGATAGTTGAGGGAATTCCACAGAGGGGTAAAGAGCCAGAGAGGATTCCTACAGTTGCGCCTCCTACAAGAAAGAAAGCCTCCGCTGAAGAAAAGGGAAAACAAGTTGTGGGTCAAGGCAGGGTGTATGCGATAGACCAGGCATCGGCTGATACCTCTTCTGAAGTGATAAAAGGTACAATCTTGATTTTCAATTTAGAGGTTATAGCTTTGTTTGATTCTGGTGCTACGCATTCCTTTATATCACCTGTATGTGCATCAAAGTTAAAAAGTTTTGTAGAACCCACATACTTGAGTAGGACTTTACTAATAAGTACTCCAATGAGAGTTAGCCAATTAGTTGAGCAAGTGTATAAAGATTGTAAAGTGAGGGTGGGAGATAAGTGCATGACAGCCAACCTGATTTTGTTGAATATGTATGACATTGATGTAATCTTGGGAATGGATTGGTTAGCCACCAATCATTCTGTCATAGACTGTCGTTCTAAGTCCATTAAGTTTTCTCTACCTGAAGAATGTGTTGTAAGATTTTAAGAGAAGAAATGAAATCTTAAATTTTGTGTTAAGTAAAGTACTTTGGTATGAATGACTGGAGTGTTGTTTTGAAGGTTTTGTTGCTTATGTGGTGGATTTGAACAAAGTATATCCAGATATGGAGGACATTCCAGTGGTCAAAGAATTCCCTGATGTCTTTCCAGACGATCTACCAGGATTGCCACTCGATAGAGAAAAGAAATTCGGTATAGACTTGACGCCTGGAACCAAACCAATATCCAAGTCACCATATAGGATGGCTCCAGTTGAGCTAGAGGAATTAAGGAAACAGTTGCAAGAGTTGCTAGAAAAGGGGTTCATAAGACCGAGCGTCTCACCATGGGGAGCCCCAGTATTGTTTCTGAAGAAGAGAGATGGGAGCCTCAGGTTGTGCATCGACTATCGGATGTTGAACAAGGCTACCATCAAGAATAAGTACCCCTTGCCACACATTGACGATTTATTGGATCAGCTTCGGGGAGCACAAATCTTTTCCAAGATAGATTTGAGGTTTGGGTATCATCAATTGAAGATTCGAAAGAAGGATGTGCCCAAGACAGCATTTCGTACCCGCTATGGCCATTACGAATTCCTAGTGATGCCTTTTGGGTTGACCAATGCGCCGGCAGCTTTTATGGCTCTAATGAATGAAGTATTCAAGCCATACCTGGACCAGTTCGTAATTGTTTTCATTGATGATATATTGGTGTATTCAAGGTCCAGAGAAGAGCATGAGCAGCACTTGAGGATTATTTTGCAGACCCTCCGAGAGAGAAGGTTGTATGCCAAGCTTAGTAAATTTGACTTTTGGCTAGAACAGATTTCTTTTCTAGGCCATGTTATATCGAAGGATAGGGTGTAGGTAGATCCATCCAAGATTGAGGTCGTTGTTTAGTGGGAACAACCTAGGACAGTCACAGAGATCAAAAGCTTTCTGGGTTTGGCTGGTTACTACAGGAGATTTGTAAAGGGTTTCTCTAGATTGACTGCTCCATTGACACGTCTTACGAGAAAGAGTGTGGACTTTTCATGGGATGAAGCTTATGAGAGGAGTTTTCAGGAACATAAGCGCAGATTAACTACCGCGCTAGTTCTTATCATCCCTAACAGTTCAGGGAATTACTCGGTGTATACAGATGCTTCGCATCAAGGTCTAGGCTGTGTTTTGATGCAAGATGGAAGGGTAGTAGCTTATGGATCTAGACAGTTGAAGGATCATGAGAAGAACTACCCCACTCACAATTTAGAGTTAGCAGCCGTAGTGTTTGCGTTGAAGATATGGCGCCACTACTTATATGGTGAGAGATTTCAGATCTTTACGGATCACAAGAGTCTAAAATATCTATTCTCACAGAAGAAATTAAATATAAGACAGAGGACGTGGTTAGAACTCCTCAAGGACTATGATTGTGAGATCTTGTACCACCCGGGGAAGGTAAATGTGGTTGTCAATGCATTGAGTCGGAAGAGTCTCGGGTTGGTATCACATATGTGGTTAGAGAGCACGAGTTGTTGGAACAATTCACGAACCTTAGTTTGGATATGACCCTACCTGAGATTGGCAACTATGGGATTATTGCTAGCTTGAGATTAGAACATGAGTTGATTGAGAGAATCCGATAAGCTCAGCAAATTGATCAATGGTGTATTGACATGATTAGCCAAATTTGAAATGGGAAGGGTGCCGATTTTATATTGAGTTCAGATGGAATACTAAGGTTTGGAGATAAAATATGTGTTCCTAAGGATTTAGAGCTGAGGAAGCTGATCTTATCAGAGGCTCACTCGTCGAGATATACGATACACTCGGGGAGTAGTAAGATGTATCAAAATCTTCGAAAGGTATATTGGTGGTCTGGAATGAAGAGAGACATAGCTGAGTATGTCGCTAGATGTCTCATTTGTCAGCAAGTAAGGGTCGAACATCAGAAACCAGGAGGATTATTACAACCTCTACTGATACCAACATGGAAGTGGGAGCATGTCACCATGGATTTTGTGATGGGATTACCGAGAACCCGTAAGAACCATGATGCGATATGGGTGATAGTAGATCGATTAACGAAAAATGCACACTTCTTAGCCATGAGATCTACAGATACATTGAGTGCACTGGTGAACCTGTATGTGCGAGAAATAGTGAGATTGCGTGGAGTCCTAATGAGTGTTGTTTCTGATCGGGATGCCCACTTCACTTCCCACTTTTGGGGACACTGTTGAGTTAATATATTTTGAAATGACAAAACAAGTAAATTCAATAATATAAAAATGATATAAAGACATGTTTGGAGGTTATCAGTACCAGAACTTAGAGTTCTGTTGATGAGAGATCGATCTGGCTTATGAGAGATCGATCTCCTGGGTTTTTACTTGATGAGAGATCGATCTCATGAAGAAATGAGATCGATCTGCCAAGCCTTGAACCTTTACAAAGGTATTAAGGAAGAGTGAGATCGATCTGCAAGGGTTAAGAGATCGATCTGGCTAAAGCTAGAGTTGAGAGATCGATCTGGTCTAGGAAGAGATCGATCTCCTTTAAAAGCATAAGACTGTAGATCGATCTGAAAGATCGATCCACACTCAAACAGAGAACTTATGAGATCGATCTGGTAAGGAAGAGATCGATCTCCTCAAAGTCAGAGAGCTAAGGAGATCGATCTGAGGTATTGAGAGATCGATCTCCCCACTACGAAACTGCATGGCAGATCGATCTGTAGATCGATCTTGCCTCAAACAGAGAGATTGGAAGATCGATCTGCCTGTTCGACAGATCGATCTGCCCTATCATTTTCAAATTAACAGATCGATCTGCTAACCTATGAGATCGATCTCCTTGTGTTTTTGTGCTTTGATCTTGTAGGATTTATAACTAAGAGATCGATCTGGCCAAGAAGGCAGATCGATCTGGCACACTACTGGAGGTACCCAACGGCTAGTTTCTGCAAAATCTCAACGAGAAAAATAGCATTTAATGCTCCAACTACCAATCCTTCAGTATTTAACCAAGCATTGAAGACAAAAAGAATAGAGACATTATTGCTGCATATTTTCTACATTCTCAAGCTTTCAACACTTTCATTCCTTGTGTCTTCATTCCTCATTTATTGAGATTTATTGTATAAGCTTAAGTGCAAAAGCTGTATTTGTTCTACCTATATTAAAGCTTTATTTTTGTATTCATCCTTATCTTGAGAGAGAAGAGGATTGTTCCTCTGTGAGATAAATTGTAAGAGGGTGAATACATTTTCATATTACAAAGGGTAGAGAGGTTATTCCTTAACCTGTAAAAGGAACATTGTAAACTTCTGTTGAAGGAGAGTAAGAAAGCACTTGACAAGAAGGTCAAGGAGAGAGGACGTAGGCAAGAGTTTGGCCGAACCTCTATAAACGATTGTGTTTGTTTCTCTCTTCCCTATCTTGCATTAAATTGTATAATTTTGTTATATTGCTTACTTTCATTTCCAAATTAAAATAGGATTAAATTAAAATTTGCTATTAACGTTAGAAAACCGATTCACCCCCCCTCTCGGTAGAGCCATCAGACACTTTCAGGAAGCGATGGGACCCAGTTGAATTTTAGCACCGCTTTTCATCCTCAAATAGATGGTCAATCAGAGAGGACTATACAGACCCTGAAGGATATGTTGAGAGCGTGTGTGCTGGATTTTAGAGGCTCATGGGACGATCACTTGCCATTGATTGAGTTCACCTACAATAACAGTCATCACTCAAGTATTGGTATGGCCCCTTATGAGGCACTATACGGTCGTAGATGCCGATCGCCCATTGGTTGGGAAGAAGTTGGTGACAGACAGTTGCTCACTCCTGATTTGGTTAAACAAGCCTCTGAGGATGTTCAGATATGCGAGAGGCTGCGAACGGCTCAAAGTTGACAAAAGAGCTACGCTGAATTTGATGTTGGTGAGTCCGTATTTTTGAAAGTATCTCCTTCTAAGGGAATAACGAGGTTTCGGAAGAAAGGAAAATTAAGTTCTCGTTACATTGGTCCCTTCAAGATTTTGGATAGAGTGGGAGATGGATCATATAGGCTAGCCTTGCCACCTGAGCTAGCAGAAGTCCACAATGTCTTCCACGTTTCTATGCTTCGGAAGTACTACCCGGATCCGACACATGTAATCAGCTATGAGCCGTTGGAGCTCCAGGAGGATATGTCTTATGTCAAGAGACCGATCCGGATGTTGGACAGAAAAGAGAAGGTGATGCGGAACAAGATGATTTCATTGGTTAAGGTTTTGTGGCAACATCACACTGTGGAAGAGGCCACATGGGAACTGGAAAGTTTGTTGCGGGAAAAGTATCCCGAGTTATTCACAGATTAAATTGGTTCTAATTTGGAGGACCAAATTCTCTAAGTGGGGGAGAATGTGAGACCCCGTATATGTATAGCTGTATATAGGAACATAGAAATGTAAATGAAATGACAAGTATGATGATACATTTGTAATACGAAGTATATGCAATGTAAGTTCATAAAATTATGTACGCACTTGTAATAAGAGTCGTGATTGTACTTACAAGTTGCGTTATGAATGAGTATGAAGAAATGAACTTAAACATGAGAAAAATGTGATTGAAATGGAATATGAGTAGTGTGGTAAAATGGAAGGAAAGATTTGCATAAGTTGTATATTTCCATTCGGGTAATATCGTGTATAACTGGTGAGCAAGTTGTGCTCACCCCTTTCACTTTCCACCCCTACAAAGCATCCACAATAGTTGAGAGCGGGTAGAGACTGCATTCCTATTGTTCGCTGCTTCCCATCACCAAGAGGTATACACACTGGTACTTTTTTGTATCTAAACATGTAAAAGCACAATACTATACATGGATGGAATATTGGGGATGTATACAAAGATTTCCCACAAGTTTTAATATGTACTAAGTGTGATTGGATGGCATTTTTAAGTCTCAAGGAGGGATGAATGAGGAAAGGACTATGAAGGTAAATTGAGGAAATTTTGAATGAAGTTGTTGCAGAAAAACTGCAGAAAATCTGGAAATATGGAGGGCAGATCGATCTCATAGGATGAGAGATCGATCTGGAAGAGCCAAAATTCTCTTATGTGAGTAATGGAATGAAGCAGATCGATCTCCAAAGGAATCAGATCGATCTCCTTAGCTCTCGGGTTGGAAGCAGATCGATCTCCCATAATACCAGATCGATCTCCTTAAGCTTCTGTTTGACAGCAGATCGATCTCAAGCCTCGACAGATCGATCTCCTGCCTTTAATATGTCTTAGAAAAGAGGGATTTTTAGAGGACCAGATCGATCTCCACCCAAGGAAGATCGATCTCATCAAGTTAAATCTATAAATAGGAGCAGTTGGATCTGCAGATTTCGGGATAAACCATTTCTTTTCACTTCAACTCAAAAACCTAGCTTTCTCACTCCTAAATCCAGCCATTTTCAGTAAGATTTGAGGAAAAGCTATTAGAGACAAAGTCGTTCACGTCTAAGAGAAGAACAACATAGTCTAGAGGCATTTCCCCATTTGACGGATTGAGGGAATAAAGGGCATTTCTAATTGGAGTAAAGAGGAAATCCAAGGAGGTAAGTTCTAGTGCACAAATCCAAGTACATTGGTCTAGTTAATGATTATGAAGTTGATTGGGTGTGCACATTGTGGGTGGAACTACCTAAATTGGCATGAAATGAATATAACTTAGAAATGGTCTAGTGTGAGAAAGTGGAATGTAGAAGTGTTAATGATGAATGAGATATCTTGAGAGGATGATTATGTTGTGGACATGGTTTGGGTATGTTGATATTGGGATAAGAATTATGAGATTTACCATAAGGGGGTAAAATGTATGTTTAAGGCATTGGATAAATACTTAGTTGAACAAGAGTTAGAAACGTTAACTCGAGTGTTTGATGGATGAATTTCAGTTTCGGATGATACATCGGAGTAAGTTGAGATGAGAATGCGAGAAGCGTAGTGGAGGATAGTTGCACACAAGTAAAGCGAGGTAAGGGACTGTGTGTTAGCTATAGAGATGTTCGTGCGTATTTTACAGCAATTTCGTAGATATATTGCTAGAACTAGTACGATATTATAATTCTATGAAATGATATGGAAGCATGAAAAGTACTATGATGTATATATGTATTGAGAAATGGGATAGGGTAAGGGAATAGCATGATATGCATGTTTTCAATGTTTTTCTCTATTTTACATTGATCTTGATGATTGAGAAACATTGATGATAGGTTGGCTAATTTTACATGTTTTAGCATGAAGAGGCATGCTGTATGAATAAACATGTTTTGAGTTTTAAAAAGAGAAAATAGCCATCTATCAGTTTTGAGATGAGATTTGGTGTTGAAGCGCTAGCTCACACCCGTTTTAATGCCTTTGATATACTGTGCTGGAGTTTTAACTCTCACGATGGTTTTGAGAAAGTGCGAAAGCTTTGCTCGCACCTGTTTTATTGAGTTAAGGTAAACCTGGGGGTCTGGGACCCAAGGGGATACCAACCGACAGCCATTTAAACGAGCTGGGCCTTAACGATAGATCGTACCGCGCTGGAGCCTTGCGATGACTGTGTGTCACGCTGCTTGCTCGCCTGGTATATGAGACATGGTTTAGGATGAAAAGTCCATCGGAGTTGGAGTATGGACTTGGGTACACGGTCATACGTAGTACAGTGTAGTTGTCCGTTGGTATACTATGTACCGTGCTGGGTGCACGTGAGTACGAGTATCGCGTAGATGACACCCGGCATATCTTTACCGTGAGTATACGAGGTGATGAGGTTGATTGAGATGAGCCAGAGGGCAGGACTGACCCATCCCCCTTCAGGCGAAGTGATGCCCTGTGCACACCTGATCAGTGAGGCTTGGGATCACTGACGATGGCCATATGTCGTGGATATTTGATTGCCGAAAATTCCATGCCTGTCTCAGAGATTCGAGAAACAGAGATAATCTCATAAAAGAAAGAGATTTGCAGAAAAAAAAAAGTGAATTAAGAGAAGAAAGAGATTTTGTGTTTTTGATAAATCTCCGATTTCACATTTGTGTCGTGAGGGCACTATTTATGAGCATGTTTTAAATGGAAGCTCGACATATTTGATTGACACGAAAATGCTATTGAGAAATATATGTTTGAATGCATTTTTCGTATGATATTTCCATTTATACTGAAAACATGGTTTTGGTTTATACATGCATGGGCTATGTAGGTAGTACAATATCTACCTGCTAGCATACATTTCCTTACTGAGCTGTGGTTTGCTCATCCCACTATTTTTCCCCTCCAGGTACTAAGAAGTAAGAGAGCGGTGGTCTCTAGGTCTTTTGTGTTGAACAGCTCTCACAATTCCGCAAAGGTATAAGATTGTATACACGAGTATTTTGTATCTAATTTATCGTATCGCACAGTTATATTTTGGAATTGTAAACAGTATTATGGGGATGATATGTAAGCACATGGTATTTATACAATTGATTTTGTATATCTACACACACACACCTGAGAGTGTGAATTAAAGTTTTAAATCTTCCGCTGTAAATGAATGAATTTTAGTAATTGCATCTTCTCATAGCCCAACCGTAGTAGAGTAAGTATGGATAGAAGGGTTCCCAGAAGTGGGGTGTGACACAACTAGATCGAGAGCAAATATTTTCCTATCGCCCACTTCTTCCCAAGGTACAAGGGATCTGCATCTTCTACCATATAGAGCGACATAAGGTGCCATGCCGATGCTAGCATGATAACTATTATTATAGGCAAACTCTATGATGGGCAAATGATCATCCCACGATCCTTTAAAGTTTAATGTACACGTCCTTAACATATCCCCCAGGGTCTGAATGGTCCAGTCGGATTGACCATCAGTCTGAGGATGATAGGCGGTACTGAAATTCAGCTGATATCCCATAGCTTCCTGAAAATGAGTCCAAAATCTTGAGGTGAACCTGGAATCTCTATCAGACGTAATACTTACGGGAGCCTCATCCTGCTTATAGAAGGATGTCAACCAGTAAAAACAAGTTGTGATCATGCAAGCTGCTAAAAACTGAGAAAGAAAGGAGAGTGGACTGGGTTCATCTTGCTAGGAGGTTTCTGTAAAAAGGGAGGTAGTAGAAAGAAGAAAAAAATAGTAGAAGCGGGAAGAGTGATGAAGCAAAAGAACTTAAGCCAAACCGTGAGCAAAGGGAAAGAGTGAAGAACTGAGTTGAAGCAGTAGGCAGAACAGAGGAGTCTCGTTCTTTGGAATCGAAAGCTGCTTTCATCCCTTTCCTCGGTACTGAAACAGAATGGAATGAAAAAAAAACTTGAAGAGAGCTAGAATCGGGCAGCCCTGGGCTGTTACAGGACAGAGAAGGAAAGGTACGAACCGAGAACAAAGAAGGAGAGGCGCGAACCGGAGCCGAAACAGAGGTGAACAGGGGCACTGGAATTAGTGGCAAAATGAGGAGGCCGGAGCTGGCTAGCGTCGTGAGGAAGGTGGCTAGAAAATGATGATGATGATGGTGACGGTTGAGGGAAGAACGAAGAGATAGAGCAGAGAAGACGCCATGAACAGCCAACGCGAGGAAGAAGAAGAAAGGAAAAGCAAGGTTGGCGGGAAAAGGAAAGATAATTTGAAAAAAAAAGGGAGGGGATGTTTATTTATATATATTATTATTGTGAAAATATATATATATATATAAAATAAAATTTAAGCTAGATCAGAATACACAAGGAAACTGGGAAATTCGAGGGATAGACCATTCGAAAATATTATTGCAATTACTGGTACAAAATTCTAGAGAAATAAACCGAGCAGACCGGACCCACAAACTCCAGTCACTAAAGGCATTGCTGACTACGGACAGACACCGAGGTAAGGAAAATTTCGTGTGCTACTAGAGATAATTGCACGTATTTTTCTTATGCTTTGTAGATATAAAATTAGGCCGTATTTCTACTCTACAAAAATATTCGTGAATTGTTAAAAATATCTGAGTATATTTTTTGGGTATTTGAGACTGCGAACTTTAGGACAAAAATTTTTAGTCGCCTGAATTGTAGAAAACTTTAGGTCGATTTTACGTTTTGAAATTTAAGAAAGAGTTTTAAAACTCCGTAAAAACAGCCTGATTTCCAGTATAGTATTATCGAGCCTATTTAAATAAATATTTGAGTAGTTTTAAAATTATTTGTAAAAAATCTAAAAATTTTGAAATTATACTGAAAAATCGGGTTTTATGAAAAAGGGCAAGACCAGCCCCTTTTACGCTATTTTATGAGCATAAACGAGATTAAAGTATTTGAGGTTAAAACCGTGCCATCCAGGCGTGTATTGTTGTGTGATCTTGCACTACCTGCTTGCACATGATTTAAAGCATTTTGATGTTAAAATCATGCCTGTCAGGAGTGTATTGATGTGTGATCTTGCACTACCTACTTGCACATGATTTGAGGCAAAAGGGCGACAGTGAAATCATATGAAATTATGAATAGTAAAATTTTACTGAATGGTGAATGATGTCGAGGTCCATGGAGTACGATGTACCATGCTGTATGCATGTGTGCATGATGCACCGTGTTACTGGAAAATAGTGTACTGTGTGAGCCGTATGGGTAGCTGACCACTCTCATGGCACATGACATCCCGGCACACCTGGCCCGTGAATTAATCGGAGTCACTGACATTGGCCAATAGTCACTTCTGATATCTGATATAGTGTGAAATGTCTTGCCTCGTCTATCTTAAATTTCTGAAATGAAAATGTGAATTGTGTTGTGATTTGAAACTAAGTATTTCACTGCTTGAAGTTTCGAAATTGTGAAATTGTTACAGTAAACTGTGAAGATACTATTTGTGGATTTCCATTTCTGATTTTATTGAACTGAAACTTTTTAGCATATTTTACGAGAAACTCATTTGTGGCATAAGTATTTAGGAAGTGTATTTATCTACCTGCCACGTGTTTTTCTTACTAAGCATGTTGAATTCACCCCCTTACTTTCCTCCACAGAGTTCCTCTGTAGTTGGGATCGCTTCTGTTAGTAAGGTATTCCGCACAGTTATGATTTCGCGAAGCATATTTCTGTATCGAAGGTATACCCAGTTGTGAGAAATTCTTTTGTATCTAAAATTTTGTAAGTACAGTAATGCATATGAATATGTATGTGGAATGTGAACATATTTTGTTTAAATTTGTTACTAAGAAAGAAAAAAATTAATCAGATCGAATATTGTTCTGACCAAATATCGACTTGTAGCCCAATCAAAATGTGTGTAATTCGGGTTGTTACAGAAGTGGTATCAGAGCAAGGTTGGCCTGATACGAGTCGATATCAGGAGTAAGAGAAATTTGAAAAGTTCACATCCTTAGCATTAGTGTACATTGTTTAGATACAAACAGGTATACCTGGCTGTGTTTTATTGAGAGTTGTGTCATTGAATGATGGAAAACTGATAGATATGGCTGGTAGGTATTACAGCTATACTAATGGATGAAAATGAACCGTTGCTCGAGGTCGTAGAGATAGACCCGAGAGGAATAGTGAACCCTCGTCTGAGTGTACACCTTAAAGTTTCACTGAAAAAATTTTGGAGTCTGCTTCATAAAAATTGAGCGAGATATGAATATAATGATGACATTGTCAGATCAAGTGATAGTGGCCCCGTGATGAGGATAATGATTGAGGTGTGACTGAGAGAATGACCTAGCTAATTTCGAAAGATAGTATGCTATTACATACTGGAGTCAAGAATCTCATTGTGATAGAAAACTGGAATAAATGAATTGGAAGAATTTATATCGATTCGCAGGGTACGACTGTAAACTTAATAGACTCAGGCAATTTCAGAGGTTTAAGCCTCTGGTTTTCATTAGAGTCAAGAAATTCAGTGACTGAGGAAGATTGGATAAATGAGACAGAGAAACCCTATGGAATTTTTGTAGTAATTCTACCGAGAAAGTTATTCTTGCAATTTTGTGGCAAAGAATTGGAAAAGTTATACGGACTTTCGAAATGCATTACTATCAAGAAGTAGCTTTTGTAGCATCAATATCGAAATGGAAAGTCGAGCTCGAAGGGAAAACCCTCGATTTAATCTGAGAGCCGACATTAGAGAAATACATGAGATATGTTTCTAGAGGACTTTAGAAAGCAACACATTCTGGATAAAGCATATTGGAAATTATAGCTGAAATGATTGAATCGGACATAAAGAAACAAGTCCAAGAATGAGTATGAAATTAAATAGATTTGGAAGGAGTATAATTCGGATAAGTAGAGATGTGAAACAGAGGAAGTCCAGGAAACTCGTAAGAGGTATTAAGATCCTCAATCGAGCTAAATTGGCTTCATTGGATGTTATTTTGAGGAAGCAGTGTGCAAGGTGCAACTGTGATGATATGAAATGTATATTTCGAGGTTACTAAGAAAATGAAAAGGTAAAGAGAGTGGCAGAAAAGTGATGTACTAAGGAAGCAGTGAGAGTGAAGAGTAAAGTCACTGTAACTGGAAGAATGAATTACGAACTAATTTTATAAATAAGACTCTGAAGTTCACACTGCTTACATGATTGATAAAGTTAGGGCGTGTTCGGATTAAAAAGACACCCCAGTAGACAAAGGGATTTTCGACACGTATTCAGATGATCTATCAAAGTTACCACTAAATTGAAAGGTAAAGTTCTGAAATTGATTTAGCAGTTGGTATCGAATTAATTATTTAGACAACTATGCTCAATGGCTTTGATTGAATTAGAAATGCTGAAAAGACAATTACAAGAATTACATGAAAAGGAGATTATCGAATCAGGTGATCCACTTTGGAGTGTACCGCCGTTAATTTTTAAGGAGATCTGAAGTCTTTTGGGTCACGTTGTATTAAGAATGGGTGTCAATTGGAATCCCCAAAACAGAGGTTATAGACCAGCAGGAAAGACCTAAGCTATTAAGAGGATTCAGAATTGTAAGAATATAAAGAGACTTTGGAAAGTGAAATACGTTTCGAATATAAAGATTGTAATTTTTTATGTGCTTATGTTTCGAATACGAGACATAATTAGAATAAGGAAAGAGTTTTGTTATAATTGATGCACGAAATGAGACAAACTTGAAACATGATAGATTCTGAATACAAGTTACATTGGAATAAGAGGTGTATGCGAGGTAAGAATATCTCTGGAGTGATTCGGATCAAGTGATATGAATTGAGAATGAGTTGTGACTAAAGGACAAACGCGAAATTGTAATAAGTTTTGGTATCCTATTTCTTATTGAGACTGAACTTTGAACCCTTATATTCATAATCAGTTATGTGGTCAGGTTTAATGCCTAATAAAGGTATTTCAAAATACCTCACCGCCTGAGAGATTTGACAGCATCTAGAAGTACCCTAATCCATAACCCATAAATTGAAATTGACAGTCATAATATTCGCGTTTGAAGTCAAGATATCATTACTTGTACGGTGAAGAATTCTAGAATATTACTGATCAAAAATGTTTAAATATTAAATTTCAAAAAGGCAGTTTAATACAAGAAAAAGGAAATGACTAGGGTTGGAACTTTGAGCAGAAGTGATTTCGGGATGACATTATATGTTTATATATACATAGGTTAGGGACATAAGTTATTGAAGTATTTAGTGAAATTCAATTGGATGTGATTCGTTTCTGATACTGACATTTATTTCGTAGTAGCGAGCTTGAGAGTTGAAACTAGACTCGACTAATCCAATCAAAAAGGCTCAACGAATGATATGCACTGTATGGATATGGCCAGATAGATACCAAAGGGTGTTATAACAAATTTGGTATCGACGGTAATGATTTATTGAGATTTAGAAGTAAAATTTTGTACCCAAATGATCTATAGTTAAGGAAATTAAAGTCGTCAAAGGCTCATCTATAGAGATATAACTTCACATCTGGAGAATAGTCAGATTTATCAAATCTCCTAAAGATATATTGGTAATTAGAGATGATGAGAGACATAACTAAATTGCGACTAAATGTCTCATATGTCAATAGGCTAAGGTAGAGTACCAAAAGCCTATGGGGTTATCACCACCTTAACCATGTCAATATGGAATTGAGAGCATGTACCTGGAATTTTAGGGCTCCTGGAAGGACCAATTGCAAACTAATAAAGTTCTCATATAATATCAATTATCACTCAAGTATCGGAGTGACACCGTATAAAGCGTAGTATGTTTGCTACCAATTTGGTCAAGTAAGTTTCTGAAGATATTCAATTAATTTGTGAAAGGTTGAGAATAACTCAGAACAAGCAAAAGAGTTATGCTGACCAAAGACGATGGTCTTTGATATCTACAGTAGGAGATTTGGTGTCTTGGAAGTTTCTCCTTCCAATAGCATAATGGGATATGGAAAGAAAGGAAAGATAAGTCCACGTATATTGGACCTTTCGAAATCCTAAATCGAGTGGGAGATAAGGCTTACAGGTTGGCGTTACCTCTAAAATTATCAAGTATCCATAATGTCTTCCACGTTTCGATGCTTCGGAAGTATCATTTCGATCCAACGCATGTGATAAAGCATGAGCCACTAGAGTTGAAGGAGGATATGATCTATGTGGAAAAGTCAATTTGGATCTTGGACAAAAAGGAAAAAACATTGCGGTCTAAGATAATTCCCCTGATTAAGGTTTTGTGACAGTATCACACCTCAGAGTAGGCCACGTGGGAATTAGAAAGTTTAATGCGAGAAAAATACCCACAGTTGTTTAAGGACTAGGGTACTCCTAAATTTAGGGACCAAATTTCTCAAGGTGGAGAGAATGTAAATACCGTAAATTTCCAAGCGTACTCGGTGTTGGATATAAATAATAAATTGGACAATTAAGATCTAAATGTGATTATAGGTGAATAAAATTAAGTCTAAACATTAGGCAAATATAACTATAGAAGAGAAAGACATATAGGTATGTATTTACTACAGTTACAGTCAAGGAAACAAGGTAAATTTCATATTACACGTAAAAGTATAGATATACATATATATATACATATATACAAAGTACAGATTGGCTTCAAAAAAAAAAACAATCCCGAGAGCAACCGTGAAGCACTAAGGTTTAAGAAAATAAATGTGATTATACAATGGAAGCATAAAGAAAAAAGGAAGTGACATGGTGATAGGATAGTTGTCGATGGAGAAAGGAAAAGAGGATTGAGTTGAAGGGATGATGCTGACTAGCTTGGTATTATCACTGTAGTATTATTAAAACAAATTAAGTGAGATTTAAGGTAGTGTTCTGTAGTGGGAAGGAAAAACCAAGAAAGAAGAGAGGAAACGTGAAAGTGATGGTCTGAAATGTGGTAGGCTCGATAGTGAAGAGAAATAGAAGAAAGTCAGAACCGAGAATATGGTTGTAACCTGCACCGATTAGGTAGGAGAAAAAGAAATAATAATACAAAAGCTGTAGCAGGAAATCAAGAAGGAAAAATGACATGAAAGGAAGGCGTGTGATGGTCTAGAAAATGAAAAGAAAGAATAGCAGAGAACGTGTGATAGATTGCTGGAAATCAAAATAGGAGATTGAGTGAATATGTGAGGCAAGAAATGAAAGAAGAAAATGTATAGGCAGAAAACACGAGAAAACAAATGAGCATGAATGTACAACTATAGGCTGAAAAAAATAGAAAAGAAAAGACATCTGATGCAGAGCTGAAGCAGCTGTCTGCTACTTCTTGGGAGCTGTTTGTTGCTATGCAAAGTTGAGAAACGTGGAAAATCGAAGCTGCAAGAGGAAAGCTGCTGCAACGTTTATATTGATGCGAACTAGAAACAAAGGTGCTGGAAGGAAGCAGCTATTGTAACTGAGAGTATATAGAACTGAGAGCCGCTTATAGAAGAATGCCAACCAGTAAAAACCAGTTGTGATCGTGCAAGCTGCTGGAAACCGAGAAAGAAAGGAGAGTGGAGTGGGTTCATCTTGCAAGGAGGTTTCGGTAAAATGAGAGGTAGTAGGAAGAAGAAAAAAACAGTAGAAGTGGGAAGATTGATGAAGTAAAGGAACTTAAGTCGAACCGTGAGCAGAGGAAAAGAGGGAAGAACCGAGATGAAGCAGTAGGCAGAACAGAGGAGTCTCGTCCTTTGGAACCGAAAGCTGCTTTCATCCCTTTCCTCGGTACTAAAACAGAATGGAAAGAAAAAAAAAACTTAAAGAGAGCTAGAGTCGGGCAGCCCTGGGCTGTTACAGGACAGATAAGGAGAGGCACGAATCGGGAACAAAGAAGGAGAGGCACGAAACGAAGCTGAAACAGAAATGAATAGGGGCGCTGGAATTAGTGGCAAAAGGAGGACGCCAGAGCTGGCTAGCGTCGTGAGAAAGGTGGCTAGAAAATGATGATGATAATGGTGACGGTTGAGGGAAGAACGAAGAGATGGAGCAGAGAAGACGCCATGAACAGCCGGCGCGAGGAAGAAGAAGAAAGGAAAAGCAAGGTTGGCGGGAAAAGGAAAGATAATTTGAAAACATAAAAAAGAAAAAGAGAAAAGGGATGTTTATTTATATATATTATTATTATTGTCAAAATATATATATAAATAATAAAATTTAAGCTAGATCAGAATACGCAAGGAAACTGGAAAATTTGAGGGATAGACCATTCGAAAATATTATTGCAATTACTGGTAAAAAATTCTGGGGAAATAAACTGAGTGGACCGGACCCACAAACTCCAGGCACTAAAGGCATTGCGGACTGCGGACAGACATCGAGGTAAGGAAAATTTCGTGTGCTGCTAGAGATAAATTGCACGTATTTTTCTGATGCTTTGTAGATATAAATTTAGGCCTTATTTCTACTGTAGAAAAAAAAATCGTGAATTGTTAAAAATATCTACGTAAATTTTCTTGGTATTTGAGACTGCGAACTTTAGGACAGAAATTTTTAGTCGCCTAAATTATAGAAAACCTTAGGCCGATTTTACATTTTGGAATTTAAGGAAGAGATTTAAAACTCCGTAAAAACAGCCTAATTTTCGATATAGTATGATCGAGCCTATTTAAATAAATATTTAAGTAGTTTTAAAATTATTTGTGAAAATTTTAAAAATTTTAAAATTATACTGAAAAATCGGGTTTTGTGAAAAAGGGCAAGACCAACCCCTTTTACGCTATTTTATGAGAAAAAACGAGATTAAAGTATTTGAGCTTAAAATTATGCCAATCAAGCGTGTATTGTTGTGTGATCTTGCACTACCTGCTTACACGTGATTTGAGGCAAAGGGGTGACAGTGAAATTATACGAAATTATGAATAGTGAAATTTTACTGAATGGTAAATGATGTCGAGGTCCATGGAGTACGATGTACCATGTTGTGTGCATCTGTGTATGATATACCGTGTTACTGGAAAATAGTGTACTGTGTGAGCCGTATGGGTAGCTAACCACTCCCATGGCACCTGACATCCCGGCACACTTGGCCCGTGAATTGCTCGAAGTCACCGACATTGACAAATAGTCACTTCTGATATTTGATATAGTGTGAAATTCCTTGCCTCGTTTATCTGAAATTTCTGAAATAAAAATGTGAATTGTGTTGTGATTTGAAACTGTGTATTTCACTGCTTAAAGTTTCGAAATTTTGAAATTGTTACAATAAACTGGGAAGATACTATTTGTGGATTTCCATTTCTGATTTTATTGAACTGAAACTTTTTAGTATATTTTACGAGAAACTCATTTGTGGCATAAGTATATAGGTAGTGTATTTATCTACCTGCCACGTGTTTTTCTTACGGAGCATGTTGAGCTCACCCCTTTACTTTCCTCCACAGAGTCCCTCTGTAGCTGGGATCGCTTCTGTTAATAAGGCATTCCGCACAGTTATGATTTCGCAGAGTATATTTCTGCATCGAAGGTATACCCAGTTGTGAGAAATTCTTTTGTATCAAAAATTTTGTAAGTACAGTAATGCATATGAATGTGTATGGGGAATGTGAACATATTTTGTTTAAATTTGTTACTAAGAAAGAAAAAAATTAATCAGACCGAATATTGTTCTTACCTAATATTGACTTGTAGCCCAACCGAAATGTGTGTAATTTGGGTCGTTACAATCTGATCTAACCAGAACTCACATTTACTAAACTTTCCATACAACTGCTTGTCTCGGAGCTTTTGAAGCACGGTCCGTAAATGTTGCACATGTTCTTCCCGGGACTTAGAATAGATGAGAATGTTGTCAATGAAAACTACTACAAATTGATCCAAATACTCACGGAACACCTCGTTCATCAGATTCATAAATGCAGTAGGGGCATTAGTCAAACCAAAGGGCATCACTAAAAATTCATAATGGTTGTACCGAGTTCTGAAGGCCGTTTTATGAATATCATCTTTTTTTATCCTTAATTGGTGATAGCCCGATCTCAAATCAATCTTGGAAAACGTTGACGCCACTCTCAGCTGGTTAAGTAAGTCATTTATTCTTGGCTGGGGATATTTATTCTTCATTGTAGCTTTGTTCAGTAATCTGTAATCTATACACAATCTGAGGCTACCATCCTTCTTCTTGATAAATAAAACTGAAGCTCCCCATGATGACACACTAGGTCTAATAAAACCCTATCAAGCAACTCTTGTAACTGCTTCTTCAGTTCTTCTAATTCAACTGGTGTTATCCTATAAGGAGGTTTAGAGATTGGCTGAGTATCTGACACTGAATCAATAGTAAACTCCAGCTCTCTCTCCAATGGTAAGCCTGGCAACTCATCTGGAAATACATTCAAAAATTCACACACAACTAGTATTTCTTCTATCCTCGAATGCTCCCAATTGATATCAGAGATATAACCTTCACATCAGCAAATTCATCAGTAATTACAAGAAATTATAATTATATCATGAGATCTCATACATTGAACCTCACTCGTTTACTTCTTATCAGCCAAACGTACACTGAATTTTTCAGGTAGGGAGAACATTACAGTTTTAGTATAGATGTCTAAACTTACGCTATTGGCAGCTAGCCAATCCATACCTAGAATCACATCAAAACCATACATATGTAACAAAACTAGATTTGTTAGCATTACCCTGGCTCCCACCTTAATTTCACACTTTCTACATACTTTATCAATTCTTTGAGACTCACGCATAGGTGTATTTACATGCAGTATATGATCTAACGGTTCAGGCTCTAAGTACAGTTTATATGCAAATTATGGCGAAATAAAAGAATGTGTAGATCCAGGGTTAAATAATACATGTTCTTTATAGTTATAGACAAGAAGTGTACCTCGGATAACCTCGGATGAAGTGTTTGTCGTCTCTTAATCAATAGCGAACACATGCACCTCAATGACAGGTTTTTTTCCCATTTCAGCGGCGGTGGCCCGTTTCTAGGGGATCAATCTTTGAGGCGGTTGTCGAGGTGGCTCTTGGGGCTATGGCGTCTGAAGCTGTGGACAATCCTTAACCTTGTGGCCCATGTCTCCACACTTAAAACATCTGTCTATCACCTAGTAGTAAACACCCTCGTGCGGTCAACTATAGTCTTTACAAATCTTAACACCCGGCCTGGTCCGTTGAGTGGTCTTCACAGTGCTGGAAGGACTCTTGGGCCTATCAACCCTAGCTCTAGACTCTTCAGTCCTCTGCCTCTTAGGCGGATCCCTCCTATAATCTACTTGGGATGCTTCAAGCCTCTTAATCTGTATAAGAACCGCTCTGTACGGTGCTCCTTGTCCCTGACAGCCTTGGGATCGTATCTCATTGAAGTAGTAAACTGGTTCTCGTACTCATCGACAGTCATGCTGCCCTGGACTAAATTTAAAAAATCTGTTTGCATCTTCTTTTGGACAATACGAGGATGTACTGGGTCTGAAAAGCTGATTGGAAAGCATCCCAACTGATTACCGAGTGGTTGACAGTCAATAGTCTCTAGATGGCTCTCCACAACTGTCGAGCTTGTCCCTTAAGCATATATGCGCCCATGCTAACATTTTCTGCCTCAGTACACCCTAGATATTCAAAAGCTATCTCCATTTCTGATGAACACTTCTCTGCCTCGACGAGGTCCTTAACCCCATTGAATGACGACGGATTCAACCTAAGAAAATCTCTTAATCAGCCCACATTTATGTCCTCGAGTCTGGTCTATACAGGTGGTTGAGTGGTTGGAGGCACTGGAATAGTCTATGGAGGAGGTAGGAGTGGATCCTGTGGTGGTGTAGGTGTAGGCACTGGAGTGGGGGTTGTACCAGAGGCATTATCTGTGAGGACCTAGTGTGCACTGGGGTGCACCACCCCTGGTTGGCCACCGCCCCAGCCACCGCTCTGCCTCACTCAACCGTACTGTCCTCTTTGGCTGCGCAGCGCAAGCCTCAAGGTTTTATCGTGGAGGGTGTCCAGGGGCTACCGTTCCATAATTCGCGTCCTTAATGGTTCAAACCTAAGACCTTAAAGTCTTAGTTCTTACACACTTGGTACCAATTGAGTTTTATTGTGAGGACCCGGGGTGCACTGGGGTGCACCACCCCTGGCTGGCCACCGCCCCAGCCACCACTTCGCCTCACTCAACTGTACTGTCCTCTTTAACTGGTACCAAGTGTATAAGAACTAAGTGTGTAAGAACTAAGTGTATAAGAACTAAGACTTTAAGGTCTTAGGTTCGAACCACTGAGGACGCGAATTGTGGAATAGTGGCCCCTGGACACCCTCCACAAAAAAACCTTGAGGCTTCTGCTGTGCAGCCAAAGAAGACAGTACGGTTGAGTGAGACGGAGCAGTGGCTGGGGCGATTGCCAGCCAGGGGTGGTGCACCCCAGTGTACTTCGAGTCCTCATATTAGCCCTGAAATGTTGAGCGGATAAAGCTGTGATCTGGTCAAATCCCAGCCTCACATCCTACTCCAACCGATTTATCCGATAGTTAGGACTCTCTATCTGTGGGGCAGGTGGTGAGATGGTTGTGCCTGCCTTCGGGGACGATCTCGTCTCCCACTCATAGTGTATATTTAATGTACCTATGTGTACATAATAAACTTGGTCATAATTTTAGCATATATTTTCAATTTATAACCAGACAAATACAGACACTTGGGATGTAATCTATCTCCAATAGATCGATATTGACAATATTAAACACCCTTAGCTCTGATACCAAGAGACTGTAACGCCCCAGAAACATGAAAATTAAGGTTGATTTAATTTTTTTTACTTAACCTTATACTTGAGGTATATTTTTGTTCAATGTCAGTTCCTGACTTATCATTCATTTCTTAAACTGTTATACATTGTAACCCCATGAAATTACCTATTTTTCCATTTTCATATATAAAAGTAATTACATCACAAATGCTCATTTACATATAAGTATCTGTATTATACAGGACGTCTGGATGCAGCTGAAATATACCTTAAATGTGTACAAGAGATAGCCTTGGGAGAGTCTCGTCCACCAGTCTATATCGGGTATGCAGAAGGTACAGACGTACTTACTGTAAATAATTTGAAAGGAAGGAAAAATGGGAATGAGTTTCAAATAGCCTAGTAAGGAGTGCATTAAAATAATAATAATATTCAAAACTTTTGGAAAACAAATAGTATTACTAGATAATTGAATGCCACTTCAAAACGAACAATTAAAATCATATATTTTTTTTCGTACTAAAACATAACTCATATATATATTTATATATATATATATATATATATATATACATTTCTTACTTCAATCAGGGTCTCGAAAATCAGTGTTTGCATAACCAAACATAGCTTATAAACAAATCGTAATGAAATCAAATTATGGAGACCAGGCATTCCATATTATTGTCATGAGGGTAATCATTACTTTATCCTCAAGGAGGGTATCCTCCACAGAAGGAACAGAATACTTATGGCCATGGTAGGGCTGTAGACTAGATCAGGGTCGTACAACGTCACATAAACGCCACATAGGCGAAAACATATACTGCCACAAAGGCGACATGATAGATACATAGAAGTATGCATGATAGAGTCAAGGCACAGCCCGTTCATAGGCCATCAACTAGAATTCCCTTGGGTCCCTTTAAATCGACCCACATGTTTACCCTGACTCGCATGCTTTAGTGCCCTTAGTTTCGAAACTCACTATTATCGTGCTAAGAATATTTTTCGAGTTGATTTGTACAAAATTTATAAAATTCATGCTTCAAAAATCACATATATATAATCATGTTCACAAATATTTGGAATTATAAGGTTGTGCAGAATTGTGCACTCATATGAAATTGAACAGGGCTCAATCGAATAGGACTCAAGGTCATTTTGAAATTTGTGTTTATTATATAAAAGATTTTCTATGCTATAAATATCTATTTGCAGGTAAGGAATATCGTTACTAAAATGATTGCATCCCTTACCTGACCGAGGCTGGGACAGCATTAAATTGCCAGGTGTCGAGTTTGCCTCGTTTTGCATGCCAACGCTTCGAGATGCCAAAAATAATTTCAAATCCATGAAATGATACTCAAATTCATCTTAATATACTTAAATATACCTCATCCTACATAAAACTCACTAGATTCAGCCATTTTGCCTATTTTCCCCACATTCTCGATTTTACCAATAAAGTCTTGGTTTAAGCTATTTTCGATAGTTTCTTTCCTTCTATTTTCAAGTCATTAACCTAATGTCTTACACATTTATTTTAGCCTCCAATTAACAATTCACAGCATACCAAATCATCAGATTTTCACACTTTCATAGTTTTCAGCTAAACCGAGCTATAAACTGAACTTTTGGTATAAATCTAACATTCCACAACATCAAACTCAGCCAAATTTCATCCTTACACTAACAGCCAAGGGCTGGCCAAATCTATACATACTCCTAGAAAAGTTTTCTTCCAATTCTACTTAAGCAAAAACTATCCAAATTCATCAAACATCAACATATCTAGCCATCATCAACTTCCAACAACTTTACCTCGGGTTTAACCAAGTTTGACCCAAGATTCATCCTTCAAAAATGACCCTCAGCTATAGATAAACATTTATATTACTTAGAATCATCAAAAATCAACCAAAAACTTATAAATTTAAATTTCTCTCTTACCCCAAAACAGGACAGATTTTGTCCTTGTTCTTCTCACTAACGTTTCACCCAGCAAACGAGCTTGTTTAGGGCTTAATTTTTTATATGTTGCATAGAACTTAAGAAGGAAGATTTTATCCGCATTGACCAAACTCCAAAAGTGGCCAGAAGGTGGCCAAAAAAATTGTACAATTCTGGTTCAGGGATGACACGTATGGTAGAATAAGGGGAATAGTTCTCTCGGGTCTTAAGTCGATTGGGGTTGGTTTTTACCTTTTCAGAAATAGCATGAAGTCTATTTTTATTCTGGGAAATTTAGGGGTCAAAAGCCTTCTGGAAGGTCATCAAATTTGGCTTTGGGTCAGCAAATTTATGGGCGAGGGCAGTATGCTATTACATATGTAAATTTGGGGGTCAAAAGTCTATTTTTATTCTGTAAGTTCACTAACGGATGGGGACCGAGCTGATTTCAGAGGATAGTATGCTATTACATACTAGATTTAAGAATCCAATTGTAATGAAAAACTGAAAAATCAAATTGGAAAACTTGCATGGATTCTTAGAGTATGACTGTGAGCTTAATAGACTGGAGGCAATTTCAAGAGTTTAAGCCTCCATTTTTCAACAAGGTTAAGAATTTCGTGATTTGAAGTGTTGGATGAATGAGATAGAAAAGCTTGATGATTTTAGAAGTAACTCTACCGAGAAAGTTGCTTTCGTAACTTTTGTGTTAAAGGATTGGAGAAGCTACACAGATTTTCAGAGTGTGCTGCTATAAAGAAAGTAGCCCTTGTAGCATCAGTATCGAAATGAAAAGTTGAACTCGGAGGGAAGTTCCTTGATTTAATCCGAGGGCCGACATCAAAAAATTACATGGGATATATTCTGAAGGCCCTTAGGCGACAGCACATTCCGGATGAAATAAAGTGGCAATTATGGATGAAATGATTGCAATCGGACATAAAGTAACAAGTCTGTGGATGAATATGAAATTAAATTTATGGTTTTGGAAGAAGTATAATCCGGATAAGTAGAGATGTGAAATGGAGGAAGTCCAAGAAACTCGTGGGAGGTACTAAGATCCCCATTGGATGTTATTTTGGGGAAGCAGTGCGCAAGGCACAACTGTGATGATATGAAATGTATATTTCGAGGTTACTAAGAAAATGAAAAGGGTAAAGAGAGTGACAGAAAAGAGATGTACTAAGGAAGCAGTGAGAGTGATAGAGTAAAGTCACTGTAACTGGAAAGATGAAATACATAACTAAAAAGTATAAGTGAAGGTCACACGGTTTATATGATTGATAAAGTTAGGGCGTGTTCGGAGTAAAAAGACATCCCAGTAGACAAAATGATGTTCGACACGTATTTAGATGATTTATCAGAATTACCACTAAATTGAAAGGTGAAGTTCTGAAATTGATTTAGCACTTGGCATCAAATTTATTATTCAGACCACTGTATTCAGTGCCTTTGATTGAATTAGAAATGCTAAAGAAACAAATACAAGAATTGCATGAAAAGGAGATTATCGGACCAGTTGATTCACTTTGGAGTGTACTGATATTAATTTTTAAGGAGACCCGGAGTCTTTTGGGTCACGATATGTCAAGAACGAGAGTTAATTGGATTCTCCCAAAACAGAGATTATGGATCAGTGGGAAGGACCCAAAACTCTTAAAGATGATTCAGAGTTTGAGATATATGGAGACTTTGGAATATGAATTACGTATCGAGTTTAAGGATTGTAAATTGTTTATGCTTACATTTTGAATACGAGACTCAATTTGAGTAAGAAAATGATTTCGTTATAATTGATATACGAGGGAAAAAATCAGTTTTAAGGTGTGATAAATTCTAAATATAGATCATATTTTGGATAAGAGACATACACAATGTGGGAATATTTCTAGTATGTGAAATGATTCGGATTAAGCGAGATGATTGAGAATGGATCATGTCTAAAGGATAAATGTGAAATTGCGATAAGTCTTGGTATCTTACTTTCTATTGGGACTGGATCTTGAAACCCTATACCCATAACTAGTTATGTGATCAGGTCTGATGGCTAACAAAGGTATTTCAAAATACCTCCCCGCCTGAGAGACTTGACAGCGTCTAGAAGTACCCATAACCCATAAATTGAATTTGACAGTCGTAATATTTGTGTTTGAAGTCAGGATACCATTACTTGTGCGATGAAGAATTATAGAATCCTATTGATCAAAAAGTTTTAAATATTAAATTTCACAAAGGCCGTTTAATACAAGAAAAAAGAAATGACTCGGGTTAGTGCTTTAAGCAGAAGTGATTTCGGGATGGCATTATGTATATTGGTCAGGGAAATGAATTATTGAAATATTTAGTGAACCTCGACTCGGATATGGCCATTTTCTTGATACCTACATTCATTACATGGAGATTAGCCTGTGAGATGAAACTGGATGTGATTGATCGAATCGAGCAGGCTCAGCGTAGTGATAAGTGTCGTATTGATGTAGCTAATCAGACCTAGATGGGTGCTGCAACTAGCTTGAGTATTGGTATTGATAATATATTTAGATTTAAAAATAGAATTGTGTACCAATGATCTATAGTTAAAGAAATTGATGTCGTCAGAGGCTCATTCATAGAGATATACTTCGCATCTTGAGAATAGTAAAATTTATTAAAAGCTCCTGAAGGTATAATGGTAATCAGGTACGATAAGAGAAATAATTGAATTTGTGACTAAATGTCTCTTATATCAGCAGGTTAAGGTAAAGTACAAGGAACCTATGAGATTATCACAATCTTTACCCATACCAATATGGAATTGAGAGCATGTGCCCAGGATTTTAAAGGCTTCGGAAGGACCGTTTGTCATTAGCAGAATTTGTATATAATATTGGTTACCATGCGAGTGTCATCCGAATCCGACATACGTGATTAAGTGTGAACCACTGAAATTGAAAAAAAATGAATGATTTGACATATGTAGAGAAACCGATACAGATCTTGAATAGGAAAAGAAAAAAAAAGGCATTGTGGTCTAAGACGATTCCTTTGGTCAAAATTTTGTGGCAGTATCACGGAAGAGGCCACGTGGGAATAAGAAAGTTTAATGCGAAAGAAATACTCACACCTGTTTAAGGACTAATGTACTCTTAAATTTGGGGACCAAATTTTCTAATGTGGGGAGAATGTAAATACCGTAAAATTTTCAATGTACTTAAAATTGTCCATAAATAATAAATTGGACAATTAAGATTGAAAGTGTGAATATAGATGAATTAATTCGATAATAAATATTAGTCTAACCTTATTCTACACAACGTGTGTATATACGAATGTCATGTTATATCTACCTTTCAAGATTACGGTATAAGCAACACATGTATGAGGGTATACGAATATATATGGGAATATATGGGTATATTTATATGCTAATCCAAGGGACCCCAATGAAAATATGTGAACCGAGGTGTGTAGATATATATATACATATAGGTATGAGCAAATATATATACCTATTTGGGTGTGTATACATATAGAGAGGTATATACAAATACATACAAAATATATATATATATATATATATATTTGTATACCTATACAACGTATATACATGTACCTATGAACATGTGCTATGAAAATTGGTTTTACAGGAAATCAAAACCCGAGAGCCACCTGTTATATTTACATATGAAGGCTATAAAACAAAAGGGTACGATAGCCTAGGAAAGGGAAATGATGAAGCTGAAAACAAAAAGGAAACGTGAAAAGAAGGAAAACAAGAAACTGAAGTATGAGAGTCTGAAATAAGGATGTGATGGAAGGGATGGTGGACTGAATGATGGGGTGTAACAGAACAGGTGAAGTAGAAGCTGAAAACGTGAAGGAGCCGGAATGTTCTGCAATATACAGTAACTAGAAAACAATTTAATATGCTAAACATTGTTATAAGTGGAGTCCCACCGGCTAGGACAATGGGAAAAAAACTGGACAAAGTTTAATGTGAATTCAGAAGATGAGGGTTGCTGCAAAAAGGTGTGGACTTAACTGAAGGAGTCGGTGAAAGCAAGAAATAGGGCATGGCAGTGCTGTGGCTACAAGAAAGATGTCAAAAAATTTTAATCGAAGCAGCAATGTTTTTATGAGTATTCTGTCGAGGGAATGGTGTGAAATTGACAATATAGCAGTTGGAAACGAGTTAAAAACATAATTGAGGGAATGTGTGTATGTGACTGAAAAATCGAAACAACCAAAGGCTATTTAAGTAGGCCTGCTGGAATAAAGTGGGAAAGAAGGTGTTGAGTTAATGTATTTTGAAATGACAAAACAAGTTAATACAATAATGTTAAAATGGTATACAAACATGTTTAGAAGATATCAGGATCAGAACTTAGAGTTCTGCTGATGAGAGATCGATCTGGGGTATGAGAGATCGATCTCCTGGGTTTATACTTGATGAGAGATCGATCTCATGATGGAAGAGATCGATCTGGCAAGCCTTAAAACGGTGTAAAGGGTTTAAGGTAAAAAGAGATCGATCTGCCAGGGTTAAGAGATCGATCTCCTCTAAGTCAGAGAACTTAGGAGATCGATCTGGTAAGATAGAGATCGATCTGCTCAAAGTCAGTGAGCTTAAGAGATCGATCTGGTGTATTGAGAGATCGATCTTGCCTCAAACAGAGAGGATAGGAGATCGATCTGCCTATTCGACAGATCGATCTGCCTCTGCCTATTCAAACTAACAGATCGATCTGGTAATATAAGAGATCGATCTCCCTGTGTATTTGTGCTTTGTCATTGCAGGATTTAAAACTAGGAGATCGATCTGGCCAAGATAGGAGATCGATCTGTCTGACCACTAGAGGTTCCCAACGGCTATTTTCTTCAAATCTCAACGGGAAAAACTGCATTTAATGCTCCAACTACCCAACCTTCAGTATATAACCAAGCATTGAAGACAAAGCAAAAAGAGAGAGACTATTACTGCACATTCTCAAGATTCTGAAGCTTTAATTCTTTTATTCCTTGTGTCTCTATTGCTCATTAATTGAGATTTATTGTACAAGCTTAAGTACTACAAGCTTTGTTAGTCCTACCCACTGAAAAGCCTTATTCTGTATTCATCCACACCTTAAAAGAAAAGAGGATTGTTCCTCAGTGAGAGTTATTGTAAAAGGGTGAATACATTTTCTGTATTGCTAAGGGTAGAGAGGTTATTCCTTAACCTGTAAAAGGAACTTTGTAAACTCTATTGAAAGAGAGAAAGAAACCACTTGACAAGAAGGTCAAGGAGAGAGGACGTAGGCAAGAGTTGGCCGAACCTCTATAAGTCGCTGTGTTTGTTTCTCTTTCCCTCTCTTTGCATTAAATTGTTATATTGCACTGTTTTATTCATTATCATTTGTGTTTAAATTGCGATTAATTTAAAATCTGCCATAATTGTTAGAAAACCGATTCACCCCCCCTCTCGGTAGAGCCAACAATTGGTATCAGAGCTAGGACTCTCTAATCACATAGGAATAACTTCCTAAGAGTTAGAAACGATCATATGGCTCTTAACAATGTAGTAGCTAGTTTGGTAGGAGAGGGGCACTCTACGGTGAGACCCCCCATGTTCAATGGTGAACATTATTCGTATTGGAGGACTAGGATGATGCTATTCATTCAAGCAAACGATTATGAAGTATGGAGAATTATAGTTAAGGGACCTCAAATCCCTACGAAGAAAATAGAGGGAAGAGATATTCCCAAAGAAGAAGATGAATGGGATTCTAATGACATTAAATGTGCACAGCTAAATGCTAAAGCTATGCACACATTATTTTGTGCTTTAGGTCCTAATGAATATAATAGAGTCTCCGGGTGTGATAATGCCAAGCAAATATGGGATAAATTGGCAATAACTCATGAGGGTACAACCCAAGTGAAGGAGACAAAAGTAGGTATGCTCACACATGATTATGAGCTCTTTAGAATGAAGGAAGGAGAATCGATTAGTGATATGTTCACTAGATTTACAGATATAATTAATGGATTAAAATCTTTAGGAAAAATATATTCTAATATTGAAATGGTAAAGAAGATTTTAAATAGCTTACCTAAGTCATGGGAAGCTAAAGTGACAGCAATAGAGGAATCTAAGGATCCACACACACTGTCCTTAGATGAATTAATAGGTTCCTTGCTAACTTATGAGATGAAGCTTAAAAGAAATGAAGAGCCACCCAAGAAAGTGGGTGTTGCTCTAAAATCCACTGCTGAAAAGGAAATTAAAAATGAGAGTGGCAGTGAGGAGGATATTGAGATGGCAATGTTTGCCAAAAGATTTAATAAATTCATGAGGATGAGAGCTGGTAATAGCAATAGAAGAAACAATAGGAGAGAACAAGAGGAAGTAGGTAGAAAAGACTCTATTGTATGTTATGAATGTAAAAAACCTGGACACATAAAGTTTAACTGCCCTCTTCTCAAAAGATCTAATGATAGGTTTCATAAAAAGAAGGCAATGGTAGCAACATGGAGTGACAGTGACTGCTCCGATGATGAATCAAATGAGGACATTGCCAACCTATGCTTCATGGCTATTGATGATGATGAAAAGGTAACTTCTAATATCAATGAATACTCTTTTGATGAACTGCAAGATGCATTTGATGATTTAGCATTAGAGTATGAATCTATGAGCATGAAGTATAAAAAGTTAATATCGAAATTAAAAAGGGAAAATGAGATAATGTTAAAAGATAAATTGGAATGTGAGGAGAAACTAGAGATTGCAAATCTAGAAATTGGTGATCTTAAGGAGAAAAATAGCAATTTACATAACTCCTTTAATAGATTTCACATGGGGCAACAAAAGCTAGATAGCATGTTAGAAACCCAAAGGGCATTTTTTGACAAAAATGGCTTAGGGTATAATGCACAAAGTAGGGAGACCCATCTTAAGAGTTTCATTGCTAGGAAGAGCATGAATAAACCTGCAATTACTTGTTCATATTGTAATAAGAAGGGACATAAGTCACATTATTGCAATATAAAGATGAGGAATCTTAAAGGAAAAATTGTAAAAAGGATATGGATTCCAAAAGAGGTAATTCATTCCAAGGACTGCAATGCTTTAGCAAAATGGATCCCAATGGGATCAAGAATTTCATTTACTAACCTCCAAGGACCCAAGAGAATTTGGGTACCTAAGACTTGAGTGTGTTTATTTTATTTTTGTAGGTGATTGAGCATAGCCACAAAGCTAAAACAAAAGAAGCTTGGTACTTAGATAGTGGATGCTCAAGGCACATGACGGGTGATAAAAGCCATTTCAATTCCTTCAAATCGAAAATTGGTGGAGAAGTCACTTTTGGGGACAACTCCAAAGGCCAAGTGGAAGGAAGTGGCTCAATAGGTAATAATCATTTCTCTTTAGAAAAAGTATTACTTGTTAGGGGTCTAAAGCATAACTTACTAAGCATTAGTCAACTTTGTGACAAAGGTTACAAAGTAATTTTTGATTGCATGAAATGTAATGTTATAGATCCTAAGTCAAATAAAATTCTTCTTCTAGGTCATAGGCAAGGTAACATATATATAGTCTACCTTAATGAACTCAAAAACGAAAACATATGCTTAATGGTAGATAACAAAAAGGAATCTTGGTTATGGCATAGAAGACTAGGTCATGCTAGCATGCATGTGCTATCCAAATTAGC
Organism: Firmiana major; assembly: GCA_033439115.1. Taxonomy (NCBI): domain Eukaryota; kingdom Viridiplantae; phylum Streptophyta; class Magnoliopsida; order Malvales; family Malvaceae; genus Firmiana; species Firmiana major. Next base: position 41,878,989 of record CM065909.1, read on the forward strand.
TAGAAAGGATCTAGTTATAGGCTTACCCAAAATATCCTTTGATCATGAAGAAATATGTGAAGCTTGTGTTAAAGGAAAACACAAGAGAACAACCTTTAAGCCTAAGAATAGTGTATCCACCACTAGGCCTCTTCAATTACTGCATTTAGACTTATTTGGACCAACTAGAACCACTAGCCTAGGTGGGAAACACTATGGTTTTGTAATAGTTGATGATTACACTAGGTACACTTGGGTGTTCTTTTTGAGAGTAAAAAATGAAGCCTTAGAGAAATTCATAACTTACTCAAAGGTGACTCAAAATGAAAAAGGATATACAATAACGAGCATTAGAAGTGATCATGGCAAAGAATTCGAAAATATAGGATTTGATGAGTATTGCAATGATCAAGGAATTAGTCATAACTTTTCAGCCCCTAGGACACCACAACAAAATGGTGTAGTTGAGAGAAGAAATAGAACTTTGGAAGAGATGGCTAGGACCATGTTATGTGAAAATAACTTGCCAAAGTACTTTTGGGCTGAAGCTATAAACACATCATGTTATATAATTAATAGAGCTATGATAAGACCCATGCTAAAGAAAACTCCTTATGAGCTCTACAAAGGCAAGAAGCCTAACATTAGTTACTTCCATCCTTTTGGCTGCAAATGCTTTGTTCTAAATAATGGAAAAGATAATTTAGGAAAATTTGATGCCAAAAGTGATGAGGGAATATTTCTAGGATATTCATTGAATTCAAAGGCTTATAGAATTTATAACAAAAGAACATTAATGGTTGAAGAATCTATTCATGTTGTATTTGATGAATCAAATAATATATCTAAAGATTCAACCAACAATGATGAAAATGTTGAGATTTTTGATGAAGGCTTAGAAGATGACTTTCTAGAAAAGCTTGATTTGAATAAAGAAGATGAAGAAGAAATAGAAGTTTTAGAAAGAGAACCTAGAGCACCAAGAGAGTTAGGATATGTAAAAGATTGTGAAATAGTAGGAGATCCAACTCTTGGAGTTAGAACTAGGTCATCCTTAAGGAATATGTGCCAATATATAGCCTTTGTATCTCAAATAGAGCCTAGGAATGTCAATGAAGCCTTAGAGGATAATAATTGGTTCCTAGCAATGCAAGAAGAGTTAAATCAATTTGAGAGAAGCAAAGTATGGAAACTAGTTCCTAGGCCTAGTGATCACTCTATAATTGGAACTAAATGGATATTCAAGAACAAGATGGATGAAAATAGTGTGATCATAAGGAATAAGGCTAGGCTAGTTGCTCAAGGCTATAGACAAGAGGAAGGCATAGATTATGATGAAACATATGCACCGGTAGCTAGATTAGAGGCAATAAGAATGTTACTTGCCTTTGCATGTTATAAAGATTTCAAGTTATATCAAATGGATGTAAAGAGTGCATTCTTGAATGGTTTCATTAATGAAGAAGTCTATGTAGAGCAACCTCCCGGATTTGAAAATCATGAATTTCCTGAACATGTTTTCAAATTGTCTAAGGCACTTTATGGGTTAAAACAAGCTCCTAGAGCTTGGTATGAAAGGTTGTCAAAGTTCTTAATAGAAAAAGGATTCTCAAGAGGAAAGGTAGACACCACATTATTCATCAAAAATAAAAATAAGGACTTACTAGTTGTACAAGTATATGTAGATGATATTATTTTTGGTTCAACTAATGAGTCTTTATGTCAAGAGTTTGCTAAGATCATGCAAGGGGAATTTGAGATGAGCATGATGGGAGAACTCACATTCTTCTTGGGACTTCAAGTGAAGCAAACAAAGGATGGAACTTTCATCAATCAAGCAAAGTACACCAAGGACTTGCTCAAGCGTTTTGGAATGGAGAGTTGCAAACCTCAAGCCACTCCAATGGGCACCAACATCAAGCTTGACAAAGATGAAGGTGGTAAGTGTGTAGACACTAAACTCTATAGGTCTATGATTGGATCATTGCTTTATTTAACTGCTAGTAGACCAGATATATTGTTTAGTGTGTGCCTTTGTGCTAGATTTCAATCCTCTCCTAGGGAATCACATCTATTGGCAACTAAGAGAATTTTTAGATACCTCAAAGATACTCCCTCACTAGGACTTTGGTACCCCAAAGACTCCACTTTTGCCCTTCATACATTTTCAGATGCTGATTTTGGAGGATGCAAAATAGATAGGAAAAGTACTTCAGGTACTTGCCAATTCTTAGGAAATAGGTTAATTTCTTGGTTCTCCAAGAAACAAAACAGTGTAGCTCAGTCCACAACTGAAGCTGAGTATATAGCAGCTGGTAGTTGTAGTGCTCAAGTGTTGTGGATTAAACAACAAATGAGAGATTATGGTATTGACATGAAACAAGTGTCTATTAAATGTGATAATACCAGTGCCATTAATCTGTCTAAGAATCCTATTCAACACTCCAGAACCAAGCACATAGAAATTAGACATCACTTCCTTAGAGATCATGTACAAAAAGGGGATATAATCTTAGAGTATATTGATACTCTACATCAAATAGCTGATATATTCACCAAACCCCTTGATAGAGATAGGTTTTGTATCCTTAGAGGTGAATTAGGACTCATGGATAAGCCTTAGGATTTTTTGTGTTTCAAAAATCTTGGTTTCAAATTGATTTTAAATGAGTTCTTGCAAAGATTTTCTGGCAAAAAGGATGAGAGATCGATCTCCTTGAGATATAGATCGATCTCTATCCCTTAAACAAGCCTAAATTATCAAGGTTAAGCTAAGCAGATCGATCTTCTAACCATAAGATCGATCTCCTTACGTCTCTGTTTAAAGGCAGATCGATCTGTCCACACGACAGATCGATCTCATCAAGCTTCCGCATTCTACAGATCGATCTATGCATGTACCAGATCGATCTCCTTAAGCCTCTGTTTGCGACCAGATCGATCTGTCCCTACGACAGATCGATCTCTCTTCGCTTCTGGGAGTACCAGATCGATCTGTCGCCTCGACAGATCGATCTCCTATGCCTTGGAGTATAAATACCCGCGAAAAATCCCCAAATCTCCCAAAACCTAAAATTCAAATTCTCCAATTCCCTCGCATCCTCTTCTTCGAATCCTCCTCAGATCGATCCTCGTACGGTCTTCCTTGCGTCTCGGTGTCAAATTCCAGTATAGTAACCTACATTTCTCACTAATTTCTCAAAAATTTTCTCTGATTTGCGTTGATTTTCATTCTAGGGCAACCCTAGGTACTGTTTCATTGCTCTTATCATTTTTGAATTTGTTTAGACGAATCTAGAGTCTAGAATAATGCCTAGGCTTAAGAGAGCAGGAACCAAACCACCTAGACCCAATGTAGAGGCAGGTTCTTCATCACAACCCATTCCTCCACCTCCTATCGCTTCCTTCAATCGGTGTTTTAAAACACCAGCAAAAAGAAAGCGGTATGAGGAATATTTTTCAACAATGCCAATCAAGCATTGGCGCACCATTGATTTTTCTTTCCTCAATCGCATTGATTTTCCATACGTGTCAAAATTTGAGGAATTTGGTTGGGTGAAATTCTTGAGAATCAACACTCCTGTCCCTTCAAATCTCGTTCGCGCATTCTTTTCCAATGCCGAACTCGTTTATGACCCCGATGACACCTGCAAAATCCTTGCCTTCAAAACCTTCGTCATGGGTCAATCAATAATAATTGATTCTGAAGTTATAGCCAAAGTATTTGATATACGCGATAAAGGCTTAACTAATGAGGATGAGGAAGTCCCCTTTGCGTTTGAACTCCCCGGGGACAAGGCGAGTAACCTTCCAATGCACCTTCGGTTACTCCACCTCATAATCTCGTGGAATCTCCGCCCTTACGGTACCCGTCACTCAACCGTTAGGCGTCTAGATCGTTTTTGGCTTCATCACATTCACACCACAAGCCAAAAGCCTAACCTCCCTCATTTCATATACGAAGACTGGCTGAAGATTGTGCGTGGACAAGCTACCACGATCGTTTTTCCACAACCGGTAGCCTATCTTCTCCACCGCCTTGGTATCAACTGCAGCGGCGAAACTGGCGAACTTCCATCTCCTAAAAGCGAGCTTAACATTGGGACCCTACATCATATGGGGTACTACAAAAATTTCCGGGGAGAGTGGACGAAAAAGCAAGAACAGCAACCTGCTGATGCTGAGGAGGACCACACTGCTGAACCAGCACACCCACCTGCAGCACCCGCTCCAGAACCGTCGTCCTCCACGGCTGCGCCAACTGCACAAACATCGTCTCCTGCTGACTTGGAGCTGATCGTGAAGATGATAAGCGACCTCAGTCAAAGGATCGATGAAGGACATACCACTCAGCGGCGTATGATCGAGGACTTAACTCAACGAGTGGATAGGATTCAAGACACTCAAAAGGCGATGTTCGATAAATTTCAAGAAACTCAAGAGGCGATGTTCGATGAACTTCAAGTAACCCGCACGCATGTTGAGGAGCTTTTGGATCGTGATCCTCCCTCACATTAGGCATTAGGTGTTTTAATTTAGTGTAGTTACAACATTATTAAGCTACTTGATGTTATCTGTGAAAAATTTGCTTGAATGAAATGTTGATTGACTTGTGTTAATGAAATGTCATTCTTGTGTTAATGCAAAATATTATTTTGCAATGATGAGTATTCCATTCTTGTCTTATTGATATGACAAAAAGGGGGAGAAGAAACATGTGTTAAATGTTTAAAAGGAAGTAACATGTGTTAAATGTTTAAAAGGAGTTAGGATGATTTAATTGAGGGGGAGTTATAGGATGATTTAATTGAGGGGGAGTTAAGAGCTAGAGCTAACTAAGGGGGAGTTAAGATTTAACTAAGGATGAGTTAAATCTTTAACAAAGTCAAAAGCTCACAAAAAGGGGGAATTTTGCAAATTCACTAAACATGTTTGTTAGATGAGTTTTGTCATATCAAAAAGGGGGAGATTGTTGAGTTAATGTATTTTGAAATGACAAAACAAGTTAATACAATAATGTTAAAATGGTATACAAACATGTTTAGAAGATATCAGGATCAGAACTTAGAGTTCTGCTGATGAGAGATCGATCTGGGGTATGAGAGATCGATCTCCTGGGTTTATACTTGATGAGAGATCGATCTCATGATGGAAGAGATCGATCTGGCAAGCCTTAAAACGGTGTAAAGGGTTTAAGGTAAAAAGAGATCGATCTGCCAGGGTTAAGAGATCGATCTCCTCTAAGTCAGAGAACTTAGGAGATCGATCTGGTAAGGTAGAGATCGATCTGCTCAAAGTCAGTGAGCTTAAGAGATCGATCTGGTGTATTGAGAGATCGATCTTGCCTCAAACAGAGAGGATAGGAGATCGATCTGCCTATTCGACAGATCGATCTGCCTCTGCCTATTCAAACTAACAGATCGATCTGGTAATATAAGAGATCGATCTCCCTGTGTATTTGTGCTTTGTCATTGCAGGATTTAAAACTAGGAGATCGATCTGGCCAAGATAGGAGATCGATCTGTCTGACCACTGGAGGTTCCCAACGGCTATTTTCTTCAAATCTCAACGGGAAAAACTGCATTTAATGCTCCAACTACCCAACCTTCAGTATATAACCAAGCATTGAAGACAAAGCAAAAAGAGAGAGACTATTACTGCACATTCTCAAGATTTTGAAGCTTTAATTCTTTTATTCCTTGTGTCTCTATTGCTCATTAATTGAGATTTATTGTACAAGCTTAAGTACTACAAGCTTTGTTAGTCCTACCCACTGAAAAGCCTTATTCTGTATTCATCAACACCTTAAAAGAAAAGAGGATTGTTCCTCAGTGAGAGTTATTGTAAAAGGGTGAATACATTTTCTGTATTGCTAAGGGTAGAGAGGTTATTCCTTAACCTGTAAAAGGAACTTTGTAAACTCTATTGAAAGAGAGAAAGAAACCACTTGACAAGAAGGTCAAGGAGAGAGGACGTAGGCAAGAGTTGGCCGAACCTCTATAAGTCGCTGTGTTTGTTTCTCTTTCCCTCTCTTTGCATTAAATTGTTATATTGCACTGTTTTATTCATTATCATTTGTGTTTAAATTGCGATTAATTTAAAATCTGCCATAATTGTTAGAAAACCGATTCACCCCCCCTCTCGGTAGAGCCAACAGAAGGAAATAAAACAAGGAAGGAAATGAAGCAGTGAAGCAGGAAGGTAGAAGATTGATTTTGAGCAGAGACGAAAGGCTGAAAACAGCCACGAGTGGGAGATCGAGAAGGAGAGACTGGATCAGTGGAAGTTCCTCCTCAGGCTACCGAGAAGGATAGCTTGAAAACAAAAATAAAGGAGGAGAAGAGGGGATGGTTCGGGATTAGAAACAAAAAGAGCTTGGCCCCTGAAATTCTTGCAACTCGAGAGGATGGGGAGAGCAGAGGACGTGGACCACGGAAGATACAATGGTAACCGGAGGTGACTGAAAGAAGAAGAAGCTGTTGGTAAGCAAGGTTATGATTTTGACGCATCATAGGTAATTCGAATAAATAAGATACTAAGAATATAAATTTCGGTGTAGGAGAATCGTAAAAGGATTTAAGGGAGATACTTAAAGGCGTCACTACTCAAACTTGGAATTTCCGATAAATTGAGGTAAGAGGGTGTAATTTAAAATAGTAATAGTTTACTTTCTGAACCGCGATTAAGGAAGATGCTTGAATTTTCAACACGTTCGACAAACGTTAAAAAAAATAAAAATTTACGGTTAGACCGCTCTCCAGCCCAAGATTTCGTTTGACTATATTTTGAATACAAGGAAAACTTACAAAAATTTGAATTATGATTTACGAGCATGTTTTTTGCTTTTGTCTTTTGAGTAAGAGCGTGATTTCTGAATTAGTTTTCTGAATAAAAGCATGTTTCTGAATTTGTCTTCTGAGTAAGTGTATGCTTTTGAATTTGTTTTCTGAACGAGAACATGTTATCTGAATTTGTATTCTGAATAACTGCATATTTTTTAATTTGACTTCTGAACAAGAACATATTCTCTGAAATTGTCTTTTGAATAAGATGGTTGTATTTCGATATTTTTTTACATATGAAAACTATAGTATGTTTTGAGATTAAGGGCCACTTATGTTGTATGATAACGCTTGTCATGCTCGCCTTTGTGGCGTCTGAACTCCGCCTTTGTGGCTTCTGAATTCCACCTTCGGGTGTCTGAGCGTTGTACGACCTTGATCACATCTACAGCCCTACTATGGCCATAGGTTCTGAATTCCCTCTACGGAGGATGATTTTGTTATTGATGCATGACAATCGTATGGGCCAACGTAGTCTCTATCTGAACTAAACTCTGTTTTCAGATTTGACTCTGTGATATGTGATTTATATGCAAATATGTTTTTGAAATTCTGAATATACGAAAGGTTATGTTATGACTGTTAAGTTCAAGTACTTGAAGATTCACGTTTTGATTGATGATGTTTTCGATTTCTTAAATTCGGAGGTCCTTTATATTAGTTGCAGAGAGAAGTCATTTTACGTATTATTATGTTTTTTGTATATTTTAATCACTATGATCGTTTTAAATGCACTTTCTTAATGGGCTTTTTCCCGAAAGCTCACTCCTTCACCTCTCAGATGTGTTGCAGTGTAACTACAGTTGATAATTGCTGCGTAGACGACGTAGGTTGGCGGATACGAGTTTTTCCCAGACTATCTTTTGTACATGCATAAGGTATACATTTCTATCTCTTTACCAGACCATTTGTATGCACAGACATCTATTGAAAGTAATGTGTCGGGATGTAATCTATATAAGGATAAATGAAATATTTTAAGGATTAATTGTTGGGAGTAACTAGACGTGTTTGGAATTTGTAGAATGATTTGATGATGTGACTTGGAAAGCATGTCTGATAGTTGTGGATATTTAAGATTGTTAAAAACATATGGTTTGCAGGTGGGTAGGCTTATATATAAGTCATTATGCTGCCGAAATTTCTATCGGTCATATAAATTTAAATGTGAAACTTAATTATAGTTACGGATAAAGAAGTAAGAAAATGAATTGACACTGAATAGGAATACAACCTAAGTGAATAAAGGGATTAAGTTACGAGGTGAAATTTCAAAAAAAACGTTTCCCGAATTTTTTTATAAGTCACAGATCGTTACAATAAAATATAAAAAACTAATTGTATTAAAATTATTGCTTACACAACAATTACTACTATAATATATTTCTAAATTGTACTTCAATTTACATCTAAAAACAACTATTTTTATCCACACTTTAATTTTATATTTAATAGATAATAAATAAATTATTATATATTTGTTATTTATTATTATAAAATACAAAAAGTACAATATTAAAAATTATTTTATATTCATATATAAATATATAAATTGTTTTTAAATGAATTTTATTTAATAATTGAATTTAAAGATTCAATACTTACTTTATTGATAATACATTATTGATATAATTCTATAATAATCAAAATTTTAAAATTTTTAATTAAAAAGTGTATCATTTATTTATTTATTTATTTTATATTTTGAAGGTTTTTTTAGGTTATAAATTCAATTTTTTATGGATTTCAAATCAGATTGATTTCGAGTTCAAATTGTATTGGGTTCAGGTTGCATCGCGTTCAGAGTTTTTTTGGATTCAAACTTTTTCAAGTTTAGGTTTTTTCAAGCTAGCTTTTTTCGAGTTAAGAACTTTTACATTTTTTAGTAAATTTTGATTGGCTCAGATTTAGTCTTTGGTTAACTCGGAAGGATTTTTGAGATCGAATCAACTTTTGCGAACTCTATAATGGTAGATCATATAAAGATTATTTAGCATACTAAATATGTATAAAGATTACATAGTAATGTCGTTAAGCAAACTCGCCTTCAATCTAATAGGGTATAATCAAATCGAGTTGAGACAATATAGTGTCAAGTTTTAACTCTACTAGATTCAAAAATTCGATATTCGAAATATAGTTTGAGTTTTATCAAATTTATTTTTTGAAAATATGAACTCAACTTAATAAAATATTCGAATTGCTCAAATTCGATTCAATAAATTTGAATTGCTATTTTTCAATAATATATTTATGAGAATAAAATAATAAATTAATAATAAATATTAAAAACATATTTAAAAAAATCTTCACTATACTTGTGAGTCATTCAAGTCAAATATTGAGATATTCAAACTTAAACAAATCGTTATTCAAGTAGTTCAAACTCGAGTTTCAAATTAAATAAGTTGAACTTAAATAATGATTAAGTTGAATTCAAATATCTCACAAATAACTTAATCATTTATATCCATAATATTGATTATTGCTTTAAATAATCAGCTTCTCTTTCCTAAAATATAAAAATTCTACAAAAATGAATTTAAATTTAATTTTCAAGACATACTTTTTTTTTTCCTTTAAGTCAAGGGCTTTTATTGAGAAAAAAAATTCTCCTTCTGCCGAGTGTCTCTTTTGTTCCCTTAGATTTGGGGCTTTATTTATTAGCTTGGTAGCTTAGAGTAGGGCCTTTACAAAATACAATTTCTTATTCCAAGACTTGTTTGACACAATGGGACGGTGCTCGAGAACTGAGAAGAAACTCTGAGTTTTTTTGCTGTGCTAAGGTATGCTAAAATCTTTATTCCCAAACAAGATAGTTTTTATTTTTTATTTTTATTCCTTAAATGAGGTAATAGAAACGATGTCAACTCCACGTCAACATCCATAACACAAGAGCTTCATACTGTCATTTTGAAATTTTTGCCTGAAACAATTGCTCAGTAGAATTCAATTCTACTCAACCTTGGATTGGAAACATCGATTTACTAATTGGAGGGCGGAAAATGTAAGGAAGCATGCAAACAGAGTGAAAGAGTCCAAAGGAACCATAGCAAATTGTTGCGGATGTGCGGGCTTGTTTCTGTTCTAAATTCTCATTGTCGTAAAGTATTCAAACAATACTCTTTGTAAGAATTAGGGTATAAGACAATAAATCTTGATTGTATTTGCCAAAAGGATATCTACGCATTACCTGAACACTATTTGATACATCTGACATTTTATTTCTTTTGCAGTTTGTAGTTTATGTAATTTTTCTTAACGTAATTGGTGATTTTGTTGGATATCAAAAAGTAAAATTATACAAGGGCGGGGTCTGTAAGAATTTGTATCTCAATGGGACTTGATTTCGCAATATATTATCTCAGATTTGGATGGACTCTACAGAAAGATGGATTGCATGTTCGATGTTCGATAGAATGCCACAAAGAAATGTCATAAGTTGAAAACAAAAAATGGTGAAAATAAAAGATATTGAAGTAGTATTATGTTTCTTCTTATTATTTGTTGATAGACATCATTTCTCACGGACAAGGAGGATCACATGTTATTTAGCATTAGAATCGGATAGGCTGTATATATATATGATTGCATGTTCGATGTTTGATAGAATGCCACAAAGAAATGTCATAAGTTGAAAACAAAAAATGGTGAAAATAAAAGATATTGAAGTAGTATTATGTTTCTTCTTATTATTTGTTGATAGACATCATTTCTCACGGACAAGGAGGATCACATGTTATTTAGCATTAGAATCGGATAGGCTGTATATATATATATATATATATATATATATATATATGATTGCATGTTCGATGTTTGATAGAATGCCACAAAGAAATGTCATAAGTTGAAAACAAAAAATGGTGAAAATAAAAGATATTGAAGTAGTATTATGTTTCTTCTTATTATTTGTTGATAGACATCATTTCTCACGGACAAGGAGGATCACATGTTATTTAGCATTAGAATCGGATAGGCTATATATATATATATATATATATATATATATATATATATATATATATAAGTGAGGCTTGATGAAGTAATTTTTAGTTCTTGCAATTTATTCGAGTAATCGAGTGTTTTACTTTTGTCTTGCTTTATACACCTAGAACGTATGCTAATCCTTTTCAAGATCCACGCTACATCTAGCGATGTTAGCACAGATGAGAAAAAATAGAAAAAATAATAATAATAATAATAATTGGTGCTCATTGCTACGTTGCAGTTTTAACCATTTGAATAATGGCATGGATTTTAGTTGACTTAGAATATCTTATTTATAAAAAATTAAAAAGTACCCCTACTTAAGAATAAAGATTTTAACTAACTCTCTTATAGACCTGGTAAATATAGACACGACATTAGTAACACGACACGAACACGACACGAAAGAACCGTATAAGTGTTTGAAAAATTTGTGTTTTGTGTTTATCCGTGTCGACATGAATTTTGACACGACAATTTTCGTGTTTAGCCGTGTCAAACACGGCTAAACACGTGTAAGACACGAAAATACGTTTTTAATTCGTGTCACATGAATACACGATTAACACGTACAAGACACAAGAAACACGTTAAAAAATCGTGTTATACGAATACACGATACACGTGAAAGACACGAAAATAATATTTACTTAAATAATAAATAATAATAAAAATTTATAATATTTATTTAGATAAAAAATATATTTGATTTATTTTAAATTATAATCTAATGTCTTTTCATCCTTTTATTTTATATGTTAAAAATTAAAATCATCAAAACCCTAACTATCCCAGCAGCATTGAGCATTCTTTTCTAAAGAGACAGCACTCGGCAGTCGGCAGCAAGCTAGCAACAAAAGCTCTGAAAAAAAACTCAGTTTCAGATATCTCTTTCATCTTGCCTGAAGTCATGGTAAGTCTCTCTTTCCATCTATTTCGATTCTCAATGTTAAGTTAATTTGTGTTTGGTAGCTGAGAAAAAAAATCTAGGATTTGGGTGTAGAAAATAGAAAACAGGAATGAGCAGAACCCAGGAAACAGAGAAGCTCATAGAGCAGTCGACTTAAAGTAGAAGATTGCTGGCTTGAGACTCTCAGGCGGGGCGGGGGCGCAGGATAGGCAAGGCAAGCTCGTATTTTTGAGGACTGAGTGGTAGTGTTTGCTTAAGCTCGATGCCGTAGGAATCGGAGTGAGTGAGGGAACAACTCCAACTACAGTTTCCAGTACATTACTCTAATCCTTTTAGTTTTGGAAAAGAATCAACCAGGAATCTGAAAAAAAAAAAATTCTGACAAGCAATTAGATTAAGATAAGATTATATGAACCAAAAATAAAAGATAAAGATAAATATCTAAAAAGTTGATTTGATCTCTTTTTCCCCACTGGTAGTGAAGTAATCCAGGAGAAGAGTAAGGCCATAGATAGTGTGTACACTTGACTTGGAATAAATCCACAATAACTTGTTTTTATTTTATTTATTTATTGCTTTTAGCTGGTTTCTTGGGTCTTTCGTGGTAAGAAAAAAATAACAAGAAAGTATGGCAAAGAAAATTAGGATGATAAGGAATTTTCAATAAAAAAAATTCAAACTCAATTCAAAATTTGAAACTTAAGAATCCGTTTCAGATTGGATTGAGTTTTTTTTTAATTAAAGTTCAATTAAAAAAGTAAATTTGATATTTTTTATTCTAAAAACACTATGCTAATTTTTTTTTTGGTGAAATAACACTATGCTAATTTAGACTTAAATATTAATAATTAACTTTAAATGCCAGCAAATTTTTTAATCAAAATGCCAATAATCTACTTTGTAAAATTGACAAAAACTAGATGAATGTATGGCTTTGGATTTAATTATAAAGGACAAAAATTGTGTGATTTGAACCAGCAGGAAATGCAAATCCATTATGCCGCGTTTGGGCCAAACTGATTCTTAACGCAATGGGCACTGTCTTTTCTCTAAAAGCAGGGGTTCTCATTTTTTTGAATAAATGAAAATTAAAAAATTTTCATTTAAAAGTTACTGAATATATTGACTGAATATATATTTTTTCATTATTTATTTTATATTTTATATTACTATTATTAGTAATAATAATATTTAATTATTATTTCATCGGTATAGTTACTAGTTAGCATTAATATCAACTCTCTTTATCTTCTGGTCATATTCTTAAAGACAAGATTCGTCCCCTTGGTTTCAAATACTCCTTTTTAATGTTTCCCTTAACCTATTGGTCATGTTTTCTTGCAGTAATATTGTCCAATTATTATGACCTACCATTCAATGACACTCTATTGTTGAACAATCTATTTACATATTGTTTATTATTATAGATTGAAAGTTTCTTACTGCATATTTGATTAAGTTGTTTATATATTATTTACTATAAATCAAAGCTGATTGAGTTGTTCACTTACTAAGTGTTATATTCTTTAATATTTGTAGATGGAGATGGACGATATCAATGTTCCTTTGCAGTCAAATTCTGTTGCTAACACTGCTGTGGAGGTAGAGGACTTGGAGTTGGAGGATAATGATGATTGTTTGGAGGTATAACAAGTAGTTGATACAAAAGGGATTGGAAAGGGCAAAGGGAAACGTAAAAGAGAAAAGAAATTTACATCTTCTGTTTGGACGGTGTTCGAGATATTGCCTGAGAAGACAATCGATGGTATTAAGAAGGTAAAATGTAGATTGTAATGAAATTAAGAATTATGACACCAAATATGGGAATGGTAATCTCTTACGTCATATGAAGACTTGTGTTAGGAGAGGCACACGTGATGTAGGACAAATGATATTTTCTAAGGAACATGGTGGGTCTATGCTAATGAGGTCTACAAAATTTGATCCTGAACAATTTCGTGAAAAATTAATAACTGCAATTGTTAAACATAATCTGCCATTGTCATTTGTGGAGTATAGTGGAATTAGGGATGTGTTCTCTTACTTGTGTAATGATGTGATTTTAGTATCTAGGAACACTGTCAAGTCTGATGTCATGAAAATGAATAAGAGAGAAAAAAGTTACTTGAAACTCTTGTTGAAAGAAATACCCGGTAAAATTTGTTTGACTTCTGATTTATGAACTTCTATTACTACTGATGGGTATATATGCATCATTGCACATTTTATTGATCATGATTGGAATTTACAAAAGAGGATCTTGAATTTTTCCTTTATGCCACCTCCACACAATGGTGTTAGTTTGAGTGAAAAAGTGTATTCTTTGTTGGCTGATTGGGAGATAGAGCGTAAATTGTTTTCTATGACATTAGACAATGCTTCTTCTAATGATACTTTTGTTGATTTTCTGAAGTTGCAATTGAATGTACGGAACGCACTTTTAGGAAATGGTCAGTTTTTTCATTTAAGATATTGTGCTCATATTCTGAATTTAGTGGTCCAAGATGGTTTGAAAGAAGTTGATGAGTCTGTCAGAAAAGTGAGGGAAAGTATTAAGTATGTGAAAGGGTCTCAAGTCAGAAAACAAAAATTTTTGGAGTGTGTGAACCTAGTTAGCTTAAATGCCAAAAGAGGATTGAGACAAGATGTTCCAACTAGATGAAACTCCACATTTCTCATGCTTCAAAGTGCCCTTTACTTTCGCATGGCTTTTACGCACTTGGAAATTAGTGACTCAAATTATAAGAGTTGTCCATCTAAAGTTGTCGTGACCCGAATTCCTTACATTTATATCAATAATTTCCACATATCACGACTACACATACAGACAGTTGGGCTATGAATCGATGTCAGTCGATCACTCCCATATTCTTTAATTCATTCACTTCTCATGCATCCATAATAAGAAATTGTACTTATAATAATTTACAGTACTTTTACGTTCGTTTACATTGGTTTACATCCCAGTATTAATATAAATACATCACTGTACCATGTCATATTTAGATACAAAAGATTTCAAAAGTGTGTATACCTTTCGCAATGTGATAACAGCTGCTAGCGGAAGGAAAATACAAAAATCTGCCACAGAGCTCTCAGAAGCACTAAGGCTAATCTATGGAGAGATGAAAAAGGGGTGAGCTAAAGCGCTCAGTAAGGAATAAATGAAAGCAGGTAGATAACCGTACTATCTACGATGCTTATAATGCATGGTTTATGCTGAAAATTCGTAGCATTCACAAAACCATTATTGTTAAAACACATAGCAATTTACTGCCCAAAAATCAAATGTCAAAACTCGTTCACAGTAAAATGTCTGTATTTAGTATTGAAACTCGCATTTAAAACATGTTCTCATTTCAAATGCTTTTCATCACAGAAATCAAATCACAATTAGTTTCGTTATAGAAACCAATAAAATCAAGTGAGACTAGGCAGGGATTCACAGAAATCCATAAGACATTTGGCCAAAGTCCCGAGACCCCGAGCTATCACTAGCTAGGTGTGCAAGGGTATCTCAGAGTCCGAGGAGGGGATTAGTCTATCCATCGGCTCCTATCTAAGGACTATCACAAAACAGAGCAATGACAAAGCATGCCCGAGTCCAAAGACGCAATCATCACATCCCATAGTTGCACGGTACAGTGTACTCCATGTTGTCAACACGGTACAGCGTACTCCGTGAAACACAGTACAATTACCACATAGTTGTAGGTGCTTGAGTCAAAAGCTCACCACCCCAACCAAATAAGTTATCAACCATAGCCTGTCGTCTCAGATCTAGTGCGAGCAAGTCAGTGTGTGAGGTCCTGCCTACCACAGGCGACCTCTCTGGGCCCCTGCTGCGACAGCCTCCTACTTAACCCGTGGGCTCCAGCACGATCTCAATCACAAATCACAACAAAAATCAAGTGCGAGCGGATCTGGATAAATCAACAGACCTCATAGCTCCAACATGATTTCACACACACAAATAGACAGCTGGCTCTATTTTCCACAACAATGGTACTCAAAACCGAGTGTGATACACAAAACGGTGCAAAACACACATTTCATAAAAACATGCAATTTAATGCATACTGTCAAATCGTGAGCCAGTCTATCATTTTGGTTTCACAAAACCTCTTTTCCACATGTAAAACATCATGCTCATGTACTTTATGCATTTCCAAATTTTTCCCCGGGTCTAGGGGTATTTTCGTAATTTTCCCATATTTGGGTATTATCCCGAAATTTCATATTCATACTCTATAAGGAATTTAAGTGTATGTAAACGACGATGAAAATACATACAGCTATCTCTAAGAGCTCACAAAGATCCCTTACCTCGGATCACGTAGTGTGACCTCTCTTCCTCCGTGCTGTCCAAATCTCGCAGTCCAGTCAACTCTCAATATGACTCTGGAGCTGCATTTAACCACTCACTGAATTAATTACACGTTTCCTACTGTATTACACATTTAATACAGTTCATTTTACTTAAATAGGCCCGTTTACTTTTAATGGGCCTTAACACTTTAATTGGGCCTTAATCCGTATTAAACCCGTTTTTCCCGTATTAATTCCCTTCATTAGGGTCTATCGACTCATTGGGCCTATCAATACCCATTGGGCTTTATTCCAAACTCTTTGGATAGCCCGTATATCATTTACGACAATTTATTCAAAAATTCGAATATAATTCACTAAATCCGAAATTTAATCCGAATTGCGTATAATAAATCTTAAATACGCGTTAATCACTTAAATTGTCGTAAATGAGCTTTACTTACCCGAGATTATGCGATGGTACGCGAATCGGAGTTCAATCGGGCTTCCGTTCGGAATTAATCGTCGAACTGCACAATTTTGTATATTTAACTCCGGGTCAATTTTCGATTAAAAATAATTTAAATAAATTTATCGAAAATTAAATCGGTCACTTTTGACCTCGTATCGACTTACCCGAAGTCCGGTGAATTCCTGAAATTTTTTTTTCTCTCCTCTTTCTCTCTCCTGCTGAACCGGTTCGGACCGGTTCAACCCTTTTCACACTGAACCGGTCCGAACCGGTTCAGGGTCGATCTCGCCGTTGCCGGCGTTTCCGGCCGGTTCCGAGGCTGATTTCGCCGCCGTTCGACGCGGCTTCACCAGGGGAGCACTCGGTCGGCTGGGCTTGGGCCAAATCGGCGTCGGTGCCGTCCGATTTCTCCTCTCTCTCTCGCTGCTGTCCTCCCTCGATTCTTCGGATCTCGGCGCCGGTGGGGCGCGTGACTGGTGCCGATGGGTGCGCACGGTGCCGAGCTTCCTTTTCCGACCGTTCGCTGGCCGCTGGGGTCGCCGGATGGTGGCCGTCCGATGGTTTCTCTCTCCTCGGTTTGCTTCCGTTTCCTCACTCTTTCTCTCTCCCCGATTTCAATCCGTTTCTCTTTTTTTTTTTTCTGTTTGTTGTTGTTTTTTTTTTCTTTATAGTATATTTTATTATTATTTTATTATTATTTTAATAATAAAATAATAATAAAATACCAAAATATCCCAAAAATATCTCAAAAATTCTTATTAAATTTATTTAGTCCGTAAATGAATTTATCAGTCCGTTTTTACTTTTTCGGTATATTTTTCTACTATTTTTGAGCTCGTTTTTCGAGATAAAAATTCCAAAAATTAAATAAATTCATATCTCGATCAGTTGGACTCGAAATTCAATATTTGCCCCGTTATTGATCAAAATTTCTCGATTTCATATTTTTAATGAAATTGTCTCATCGAATTTATACCGAATTTTGATCAATTGACCGTTTTACCCCTGTACTTGCTCGAGAATCATTTTAACCCTTATCTCGTTGTTATATATCTCACATGCATTTTTAATTTCTCAATTAATCGATTGCATGTAGTAAATACTCATCTTATGATTCAACTATGAAAATATAATGTTCATACACATAGGAATCATAAGGTACAAGCTACATACGTAAAATCGAAAAATTCGGGTCTGACAATCCTCCCCAACTAAAAAAAATTTGGTCCTCCAAATTAGAACCAAATCAATCCTCAAACAACTGGGGGTACTTCTCTCGCATCAAACTCTCTAACTCCCAAGTAGCCTCCTCAGAAGTGTGATGCTGCCATAAAACTTTCACTAACCCGATAGTCTTCGATCTCAAAACCTTCTCCTTCTTATCCAGTATCCGAATCGGCCTTTCAACGTATGACATGTCCTCACTGAGCTCCAACGGCTCATAACTAATCACATGCATCGGATCCGGGTGATACTTCCGAAGCATCGAAATGTGAAAGACGTTATGCACATTCGCTAACTCCGGTGGCAATGCCAACCTATAAGCTTTGTCTCCCACTCGATCCAAGATCTCAAATGGTCCAATGTAGCGAGGACTTAGCTTACCCTTCTTCCCGAATCTCATAATCCCCTTAGAAGGAGATACTTTCAAGAATACTGACTCACCGACCATAAACTCCAAAGGTCTGCGTCTCGTGTCAGCATAACTCTTCTGCCTACTCTGAGCTGTCCTCAATCTGTCACAAATCAACCGGACATCCTCAGAGGCTTGTTGCACCAAATCGAGAGTAAACATCTTCCGATCACCCACTTCTTCCCATCCAATCGGAGATCGACACCTACGACCATATAACGCCTCATACGGTGCCATCCCAATACTCGAGTGATAACTATTGTTATAGGCGAATTCGGCTAATGGCAAATGGTCATCCCAGGAGCCTCTATAATCCATCACACAAGCTCTCAACATATCCTCCAAAGTTTGGATGGTTCTCTCTGATTGACCATCGGACTGAGGGTGGAAAGCTGTACTGAAGCTCAATCGGGTTCCCATGGCTTCCTGAAAGTGTTCCCAAAAGTGGGAAGTGAAGCGGGAATCCCTGTCAGACACAATACTCACTGGAACGCCATGTAGCCTCACAATCTCTCGTACATATAAATTCGCCAATGCACTCAGAGTATCTGTAGCTCTCATAGCTAAAAAGTGAGCTGACTTGGTCAATCTATCCACAATCACCCAAATGGCATCATGGTTCCGTTGGGTCCTCGGTAAACCCATGATAAAATCCATGGTGATGTGCTCCCATTTCCATGTCGGTATAGGTAGAGGCTGCAATAACCCTGCAGGCTTCTGATGCTCTACCTTAACCTGTTGACATACTAAACACTTGGCCACAAACTCTGCCACATTCCTCTTCATCCCTGACCACCAATACACTTTTCGAAGATTCTGATACATCTTATTGCTCCCCGGATGCAACGTATAACGTGATGAATGAGCTTCGGACAAAATGAGTTTTCTCAACTCAGGATCATCGGGAACGCACACTCTGCCTCTGAATCTCAGTAATCCATCAGTGCTCAACTCAAAATCGGCACAAGTACCCTTCTGAATCTGACTAACCATATCAACACAGAAGCGATCAATACGCTGAGCTTGTCTGATCCGGTCAATCAAATCCGGTTCTAATCTCAGACTAGCTATCACACAATATGTGTCAGTATCAGAAGGTGTCACATCTAAACTGAGACTCGTAAACTGCTCTAGCAGCTCATGTTCCCTGATCATCATGTATGATACCATCCCAAGGCTCTTTCGGCTCAAAGCATCGGCAACTACATTCGCCTTGCCTGGATGATACATGATCTCACAATCATAGTCCTTCAGAAGCTCTAACCATCTACGTTGCCTCATATTCAATTCCTTTTGTGAAAACAAATATTTCAGGCTTTTGTGATCAGTAAATACCTGAAACTTCTCACCATATAAATAGTGGCGCCATATTTTCAGTGCAAACACTACGGCTGCCAACTCTAAATCATGGGTCGGATAGTTCTTCTCATGGTCCTTAAGCTGTCGGGATCCATAAGCAACTACTTTCCCATCCTGCATCAATACAGAGCCCAGTCCCTGTCCCGATGCATCCGTATATACAGAGAAACCTCCTGAGCTGGTTGGAATGGTGAGAATCGGTGCGGTGGTCAGTCGCTGCTTCAACTCTCTAAAGCTTTTCTCACACTTATCATCCCACTCAAATGCAACATTCTTCCGAGTGAGACGAGTCAAAGGAGCAGCTAATTTCGAGAAGCCCTCTACAAATCGTCGGTAATACCCAGCTAAGCCCAGAAAACTTCTGATCTCGGTGACTGTCTTGGGTCGTTCCCACTGAACTACTGCTTCTATCTTGGACGGATCAACAGACACCCCGTCCTTCGATACCACATGACCCAGAAATGATATTTGTTCTAACCAGAAGTCACACTTACTGAGCTTGGCATATAACTGCTTCTCTCGGAGGGTCTGCAGAACAATACTCAAGTGCTGCTCATGTTCCTCCCTAGACTTCGAATACACCAATATATCATCGATGAAGACGATCACAAATCGGTTCAGGTATGGCTTGAACACATCGTTCATCAAAGCCATAAAAGCTGCAGGAGCATTCGTTAACCCGAAAGGCATAACCAAGAACTCATAGTGACCATAACGGGTACGAAAGGCTGTCTTGGGTACATCTTCACTTCGGATCCTCAACTGATGGTACCCAGACCTCAAATCGATCTTGGAAAAGATCTGTGCTCCTCTAAGCTGATCCAACAGATCATCAATACGTGGAAGGGGGTACTTGTTCTTAATGGTAGCCTTATTCAACAACCGGTAATCTATGCACAGTCGGAGGCTTCCATCCTTCTTCTTAACGAAGAAGACCGGAGCTCCCCAAGGTGAGACGCTCGGTCTAACGAACCCCTTATCCAACAGATCCTGTAACTGCTTCTTCAGTTCTAACAACTCAACAGGGGCCATCCTGTACGGTGGTCTGGATATAGGCTCAGTACCAGGTACCAAATCAATACAGAACTCCATCTCTCTGTCTGGTGGTAACCCTGGCAAATCATCCGGAAAGACATCCGAAAACTCTCTGATCACAGGAATGTCAATCAATTTCGGTTGTGCCTTATCTAGGTCAACCACGTACGCAATAAAACCTTCAAAATAATATTATGCAATCAATTTAATATTGCATAAGTATTTCTTTTATATTTACTCAGGAAAATTATACAACATGTTTCTCCGGTAGAGAAAACATTATCGTCTTAGAATGACAATCTAAGATAGCATGATTTGCAGCCAACCAATCCATTCCTAATATTACATCAAAATCAAACATACTTAACAGGATAAGATCGGCTATCATACTCTTATCTCCTACCCTTAACTTACATTGTTTACACACATACTCAGTCATTTGACTACTTCCCATTGGTGTGCTAATTATCAACCTTTTACCTAAAGGTGTAGGTTTCACAAACTCTGATAATTTAAATGCACACGATGGTGATATGAATGAATGCGTTGCACCAGGATCAAATAGAGCAAATGCTTCAAGGTTAAAAATCAGAATTGTACCTTTCACCACATCCGGTGAAGCATCTGCAGCGCCCTGGTCAAGTGCATACACTCTGCCTTGGCCAACAACTTGCTTCCCTTTTTCCTCAACCGTGGCTCTCCTTCTCGGAGCAGGAATAACAGGTGGGACTTTCTCTGGTTCCTTACCCTTCTGAGAAGACGCTTCAACTGGTTCCGGGCAATCTCTCATCATATGTCCGGTCTTACCACACCTAAAGCATGCTCCTGATATCCTATAACAAGGTCGGTTCCCGTGGAGTCCTCCACAAAGTCTACATCTATCAGGATTTGGTCGGGGACCTCCAATCACAATACCCCGAGCCGGGGCTGCTGTCGGATATACAGGAGGTCTAACTGCCCTACTCCGCGACTCATCGATCTTTTGTCGCCCACTAAAAGGCCTCTTCCCCTCTCTACTACCTCTGTCGTTCCCAAATCTCTTCCGGTCTCTATCTTTGCCCTTACCACCCTTCCCATACTCTAACACATGGAGCTCGTAATCCTGCTCACACAGCTGAGCTCGTCTAACTGCTTCCCCATATGTCGAAATATCCAACGGGGCCAGTCGAGCTCTAAATGATGGTCTCAGGCCTTCCATAAACTTACGAACTTTCTTCCGTTCACTGCCCATGGTATCAGGATCATATCTGCCCAGAGATGTAAACCGAGATTCATACTCGTCCACTGACTTACCTCCCTGGGTCAAACCTGAAAACTCATTCTGTAACTTCCGTTGAGCAGTATCTGGAATGTATTGCCCCCTAAAAGCGTCCAAGAACATCTCCCAAGTAATAACATGATGTCCAGCTGATAGAATAGGCATAGTGGATTTCCACCAGTGTTCTGCCTCACCCTCTAGCATAAAAGTCGCAAAAGCCACTCTCTCAGTAGTAGAACATCAGGAGAATCTATAAAGTTTCTCCATTCTATTAATCCAATCCTCTGCCACAACCGGATTCTTCACCCCACTAAATGACGGAGGCTGTAGCTTCTGAAACTGTGTCAATCTATCTAAATCACAATCATACTCCAGATCATCATCATAACCCTGAAGAGGGACTACTGGAGGAGGTGCAGGCTGAACAGGAGGAGCATGTGGTGGTTCGACTCTCCGTGGTGCGGGTGCAGGCTGTGCAGGCGCACGGGTCTCAGGTGCAGCTGCTGCAGCAGTCGGTGCAGCCTGTCCTGCTGTACCCTGGGCACTGCCAAAACTAGCTATAAACTGCCCCAATAATGTCACCACTGTATCAAGGCGTCGCTCTAATCTCGAGTTGCGAGCGCCAGAACTCTCAGATGGTTCTCGAGAAGTATGTCTAGATGAGGATCTACTCCGTCTCTCGGGTCTATCTCCGTGCCCGTGAGATCGAGAACTCTCTCCTCTACTACGATGTTTGTCAGACATCCTATGTATTTCCTGTATATATAACACAAATTTCAGTGATATCACAACCTGATATACACAATTGTATCTAAACAAGGCACAGTGATAATGGGATGTAAACTTTCTTAGTTACTAACAACGATTCATATCAGACCAACTTGGCTCTGATACCACCTCTGTCGTGACCCGAATTCCTTACATTTATATCAATAATTTCCACATATCACGACTACACATACAGACAGTTGGGCTATGAATCGATGTCAGTCGATCACTCCCATATTCTTTAATTCATTCACTTCTCATGCATCCATAATAAGAAATTGTACTTATAATAATTTACAGTACTTTTACGTTCGTTTACATTGGTTTACATCCCAGTATTAATATAAATACATCACTGTACCATGTCATATTTAGATACAAAAGATTTCAAAAGTGTGTATACCTTTCGCAATGTGATAACAGCTGCTAGCGGAAGGAAAATACAAAAATCTGCCACAGAGCTCTCAGAAGCACTAAGGCTAATCTGTGGAGAGATGAAAAAGGGGTGAGCTAAAGCGCTCAGTAAGGAATAAATGAAAGCAGGTAGATAACCGTACTATCTACGATGCTTATAATGCATGGTTTATGCTGAAAATTCGTAGCATTCACAAAACCATTATTGTTAAAACACATAGCAATTTACTGCCCAAAAATCAAATATCAAAACTCGTTCAGAGTAAAATGTCTGTATTTAGTATTGAAACTCGCATTTAAAACATGTTCTCATTTCAAATGCTTTTCATCACAGAAATCAAATCACAATTAGTTTCGTTATAGAAACCAATAAAATCAAGTGAGACTAGGCAGGGATTCACAGAAATCCATAAGACATTTGGCCAAAGTCCCGAGACCCCGAGCTATCACTAGCTAGGTGTGCAAGGGTATCTCAGAGTCCGAGGAGGGGATTAGTCTATCCATCGGCTCCTATCTAAGGACTATCACAAAACAGAGCAATGACAAAGCATGCCCGAGTCCAAAGACGCAATCATCACATCCCATAGTTGCACGGTACAGTGTACTCCATGTTGTCAACACGGTACAGCGTACTCCGTGAACCACAGTACAATTACCACATAGTTGTAGGTGCTTGAGTCAAAAGCTCACCACCCCAACCAAATAAGTTATCAACCATAGCCTGTCGTCTCAGATCTAGTGCGAGCAAGTCAGTGTGTGAGGTCCTGCCTACCACAGGCGACCTCTTTGGGCCCCTGCTGCGACAGCCTCCTACTTAACCCGTGGGCTCCAGCACGATCTCAAACACAAATCACAACAAAAATCAAGTGCGAGCGGATCTGGATAAATCAACAGACCTCATAGCTCCAACATGATTTCACACACACAAATAGACAGCTGGCTCTATTTTCCACAACAATGGTACTCAAAACCGAGTGTGATACACAAAACGGTGCAAAACACACATTTCATAAAAACATGCAATTTAATGCATACTGTCAAATCGTGAGCCAGTCTATCATTTTGGTTTCACAAAACCTCTTTTCCACATGTAAAACATCATGCTCATGTACTTTATGCATTTCCAAATTTTTCCCCGGGTCTAGGGGTATTTTCGTAATTTTCTCATATTTGGGTATTATCCCGAAATTTCATATTCATACTCTATAAGGAATTTAAGTGTATGTAAACGACGATGAAAATACATACAGCTATCTCTAAGAGCTCACAAAGATCCCTTACCTCGGATCACGTAGTGTGACCTCTCTTCCTCCGTGCTGTCCAAATCTCGCAGTCCAGTCAACTCTCAATATGACTCTGGAGCTGCATTTAACCACTCACTGAATTAATTACACGTTTCCTACTGTATTACACATTTAATACAGTTCATTTTACTTAAATAGGCCCGTTTACTTTTAATGGGCCTTAACACTTTAATTGGGCCTTAATCCGTATTAAGCCCGTTTTTCCCGTATTAATTCCCTTCATTAGGGTCTATCGACTCATTGGGCCTATCAATACCCATTGGGCTTTATTCCAAACTCTTTGGATAGCCCGTATATCATTTACGACAATTTATTCGAAAATTCGAATATAATTCACTAAATCCGAAATTTAATCCGAATTGCGTATAATAAATCTTAAATACGCGTTAATCACTTAAATTGTCGTAAATGAGCTTTACTTACCCGAGATTATGCGATGGTACGCGAATCGGAGTTCAATCGGGCTTCCGTTCGGAATTAATCGTCGAACTGCACAATTTTGTATATTTAACTCCGGGTCAATTTTTGATTAAAAATAATTTAAATAAATTTATCGAAAATTAAATCGGTCACTTTTGACCTCGTATCGACTTACCCGAAGTCCGGTGAATTCCCGAAAATTTTTTTTTTTCTCTCCTCTTTCTCTCTCCTGCTGAACCGGTTCGGACCGGTTCAACCCTTTTCACACTGAACCGGTCCGAACCGGTTCAGGGTCGATCTCGCCGTTGCCGGCGTTTTCGGCCGGTTCCGAGGCTGATTTCGCCGCCGTTCGACGCGGCTTCACCAGGGGAGCACTCGGTGGCTGGGCTTGGGCCAAATCGGCGCCGGTGCCGTCCGATTTATCCTCTCTCTCTCGCGGCTGTCCTCCCTCGATTCGTCGGATCTCGGCGCCGGTGGGGCGCGTGACTGGTGCCGATGGGTGCGCACGGTGCCGAGCTTCCTTTTCCGACCGTTCGCTGGCCGCTGGGGTCGCCGGATGGTGGCCGTCCGATGGTTTCTCTCTCCTCGGTTTGCTTCCGTTTCCTCACTCTTTCTCTCTCCCCGATTTCAATCCGTTTCTCTTTTTTTTTTTTCTATTTGTTGTTGTTTTTTTTTTCTTTATAGTATATTTTATTATTATTTTATTATTATTTTAATAATAAAATAATAATAAAATACCAAAATATCCCAAAAATATCTCAAAAATTCTTATTAAATTTATTTAGTCCGTAAATGAATTTATCAGTCCGTTTTTACCTTTTCGGTATATTTTTCTACTATTTTTGAGCTCGTTTTTCGAGATAAAAATTCCAAAAATTAAATAAATTCATATCTCGATCAGTTGGACTCGAAATTCAATATTTGCCCCGTTATTGATCAAAATTTCTCGATTTCATATTTTTAATGAAATTGTCTCATCGAATTTATACCGAATTTTGATCAATTGACCGTTTTACCCCTGTACTTGCTCGAGAATCATTTTAACCCTTATCTCGTTGTTATATATCTCACATGCATTTTTAATTTCTCAATTAATCGATTGCATGTAGTAAATACTCATCTTATGATTCAACTATGAAAATATAATGTTCATACACATAGGAATCATAAGGTACAAGCTACATACGTAAAATCGAAAAATTCGGGTCTGACAAAAGTTGAGTGGGATAGAATTGAGAAACTAAGCCGGTTCTTAAGTGTTTTTTATGAGATTACTTGTGTGTTTTCTGGATCGAAGTATCCTACATCCAACTTATACTTTCCTTCAGTATTTTGGGCACGATTAAGCTTGAAAGAACACATGAATAGTGATGATGTGCAGTTTAAAAATATGGCTTCTTCAATGTTTGAAAAGTATTAGTCTGAGTTTAGTTTGATTTTAGCTATAGTTGTGATATTGGATCCTCGTTACAAGATACAATTTGTAGAATGGAGTTACAACAAGCTTTATGGGCATGATTCCAAAGAGTTCAAGAAAGTTAAGGATGCTTTGTTTTTTCTATATTCTGAATATGCTAACTCTAGTAAAGCTGCGAAGGCTTCTATTTCTGGCTCCTTTTCAGTGGATGGTAACAGCGAAACTGTTGATGGTGTGGGATTCGATATCATGACTATGAGTTCACATCAAAATGATATTTGGAAGGTAAGTAAATGTTGTCTTGTCTCGTTTTATAAAGAAAGATGAATTTTAATTATATTCATTTAATGTTTTTCTTATTTGTTTATTCTTAAAAAGAAATTTTTTTGTATTATGTATTGGCATTTGTACACATTGTTTATTCAAATAGGGAATTACATCAGATTTATGGCTTGCTACTGTTTGTTAATTATTATATTGTTTTTGTTTGAAGTGTCTATGAATACATGATTTTGATTTTACATTTTTTTTTCAATTAGGAGTTTGAGACTTTTGATGTTGAGTATGGTGCTGCTATTAAAAAATCTCAATTGGAGTTGTATTTGGAAGAAAAAAAGAGTTGCAACGAATCAAGAAATGGATATTTTGCAATTTTGGAGGCAAAGTCATTATCGGTATCCTGAGCTTGCTGCTATGGCTCGAGATATCTTGAGTATTCCTGTTTCCACAGTAGCGTCTGAATCTGCTTTTAGTGTTGGTGGCAAAGTTCTTGATCAGTATCGTAGTTCACTTAAGCCAGATATTGTGGAGGCAATTGTTTGTTCCAAAGATTGGTTGCGTGATGATGTTGATGGGAACTTTGAGGAGATGATAGATAGTGCCATCAAGTTGGATCTTAGTAAAGAAGATTCAACATCACTCAAGTGTTCTAGTTCTTTTCAATTTACTGAATCTTATTGAGTTATGTTAACCGTTTGAATTGTTGTTGTTTGTATTGTATTGAATTGATATATGCAAACTTAATATTTGAATGTTTGTTGACTATTTATGTTTTTTTACTTAATATTAACTCTTTATGTTTTGTTTATATATTCTGTAATTTTAAATAAATATTATGGATAGTATGAATTGAAGATTATTATGTTATATTTGTTAATAATACTTGAATGTATGCAAATTAAATTATTTTTTAAATCAATAAATATTATGATTTTTTTTATTTTTGAATACATTTTATTTTTAACCGTGTCATCCGTGTCGCGTCTATTTGTGTCGCGTTTAATCGTGTCATTTCGTATTTATCGTGTCGTGTCGTGTGACACGGATAATTATAACGTGTCAATCATGTCGTGTCACGTGTCACACGTATAAAATAAGTGTCGTGTTCGTGTTTACGTGTCAGACACATTTTATAATTCGTATCGTATTCATGTTTTATAAATTCGTATCGTATTTTAATTCGTATCATATCATGTCATGACACAAATACACAAATTATCAGATCTACTCTCTTATAAGAAAAAAAAAAACTCGAAGAAACTCTTCCCCGTCAATTACTGTGTGAGCGACAGCTTTTTTTCTTTTTTTTAATGACCCTCATTGATTCCATTTAGCATAATTTATAACCGCACTCACTTTTTTAATGTTAAGTGATGAAGGTTTTTTAATTTATGATTAAAATATCTTTATTATTATTATTATTATTATTATTATTATTATTATTATTATTATTAGTATTCACAACCTATTTTTTCTTTACGACCAAAGTTTTGTCTTTGATACTTTTTTTTTTATGTTATGATAATATTATATTTTTAAAAAAAATTAAATTTAAAATTCAATTCTTTTATATTTTTATCTTTATGAAAAAAATTATTCAAAAAAAAAAAGTCAACTTTAACATTCTATTAAACGTAAGTACTGAGGACCTATCATCACGTCGCTTGTAGCCAGTCATACCATCCACCACTTGTCAATGTTGAAAAACTCTAAAAATTATCCGAAAACGTTACTCAAGCTCCCCTTTTTCGATTTTGTCTCATTTTTATATATAAAAAAAAAAGTTCTTATTTTCTTATATCTAGAAAGAATTTTAAAAGTTATATTAAAAAAATAGGAGTATTTTTGGTAAAATAGTGCAAGAATACGAAACAGGAGCTCTAAAGAAGATTTTGGATCATTTTTTGGAGTTTTTTTTTTGGCATTGGCAAGTGACAGTTGGCATTGGGCAGCCGAATCGCCAAGTTTTAAAATTTTTAATAACCTAAATTTATCGGTATTTTTATCATAACATTATAATTTTTAAGTTGTGAAAAAATTTGTGTCGTGAACATAACTTTTACTATTATTACTATTATTATTATTATTAAAGAAAGAGATGTGAGGATGGTAATTTTTAGAATATCTATTAATTTTGAAGTATTCAAATTTAATTATATTTTATAATATTTGAATTTAATTAACTACTAAATATTTTGATTTTTACAATCTTAACACTGCTCATATTATATAAGAACTACCTCTTAATTATCCAAATTCGTTAATACTTATTTATTAACTCAAAATTTGATTTTAAAATTTAAATTTAAAATCAATTTAATACATATTATTAAAAAATTAAATTAATAAATTTAAATTAACTCATATTAATCCATAAATTAATACTAAAAATCATAATTAATTAATTTAATTAAATTTTACATTAATAATAAATAATTTAGAAATAAAATATATATAATAATATTTAAAATTATTATTTATAATTCAATTTTAGTAAAAAAAAAAAAATTAAGATCACTATTTAAATCTGCCCAATCTTTTATCGAATAGTAAAATTATCTTCCAACTCCATTCAAATCTAATTATTAGATACTAAAATAATATTTTAAAAAAAGTACAGCAAAATATAAAGTACCGATTTAAAGTACGAGTGTGAACGGAAAGATACCCGTACGAACCTATGCCTCGGAGCAAACGAAACATCATTTTTGACTTTCTCACATTTGATTTACATGAATGTTAGTATGTTACCGGCTTTTAGGTAGCATGTAAAGAGACGATCGATGACTTCAACATTTGACTATTTTTGTCTTCAATAAAAATGAGGAGTTTATTCAGAAATAGGTTTCATCTTTTTTCATTATTATTATAAATTAATTATTGAAAAAAGTGTATATACGCCGTAATTAGTATTTTGGCTATTCTGTCAAATAAATAAGCTATTTGCACTTACTGAACTATTAGATGTTCCTTAAATTACAATGAAAATTATTATTATTATTATTATTATTATTAAAATAACAGCATGCGATAATCTTATAAATCCATTGATGTATAACAAATTAATAATTGAATTACAGATAACTATTTTATTATGTAAAATATATTTGTTTATGTACGTATATAAAATAACAAATAAATTCTACCAAGCAGGCCAACATCACAAACAATACAATGTGTGAAAGAATAAATTCATAAAAAAAAAGAAAGTAAAATGCAATTTTGCTACTATCAATTACCTCTTGCTGCCAAGTGTCATTTTAGTCCCTTCAAAATCCCATTAAAAAAGTATATCTTACTTTGAAAAGACGAAGCCAAAGATTTTAATATATGTGGCTGATATATATATATATATATATATATATATATATATATATATATATATGATAATTGGTAGAGGCCAAAGCCACAGCCAAAACCGAAGCTTTGATTGGCGCGTGTTTGCCATTGGGCCCAAAAAACAAATTCCATAATCCAAAACCATCGGAGACAGAGAGCTAAACGGCAGAGCGACTATCGCAGCCGACACTAATGAAAGCTGCGCTTACTATTCCTTCGCCTTCACAATCTCAGTGGCAGTCGAAGCCAATGGCTTCCTCTCTAGGCACCGCCGCCTCTTCTCGAATCTTCGTTTCTTCCTCTGCCAGAGCTCGACTGTCCCTACGCTCCTACTCGTCCTCTTCTTCTCCCTCTCTCCTTTCTTTCTCTTCCTCTCTCAAGTCTCTCGCTTTCTCTCCTCTCTCTTCTCATTTCTCTGGCCACCAGGTTCCGCCTTTTCTTTCTTCTTTTCTTTTTTTAGATAAAAATTTTTATTTATTTTTTTGAATTAATATTGCTAAATTGATAAAATAGAGGAGATCGTCTGTTAATGTGTCGAGTACCGGAGGGTTCAGCACAGTTGCTCCGAAATGTGCAGCTTCGGATCCTGATCAGTTGAAGAGTGCTAGAGAAGATATCAAGGAGATTCTCAAATCTAGGTTCTGCCATCCTATCCTGGTATTAATTTTGTATCTTTCTCAATGCTTTTCTTTTTTTGCATTGTTGCTTCACTTTGTTCTTTGTTGAATAAATGTGGTTATGTTCTTTGATATTTTAGCATAAAAAAAAAAATTTCCTGGTTTACTCTGTAGAAATATTTGACTTTAATGAACTTGATTTCATATTTGATGAAATGAAGTATCAGTTTAGGCAGCATTAACAGTGTAGAGTGAACTTAAAGTTTTAGTTGAGAGTAAAATAGTATGTAAAATGCTTAATTTAAGTTAAAGGGAGCGTGTCCTTTTGATTTCCTTCTCTTATGGAAGAATTGGCTTTTGATAGAAAGAAAAAGCACTAATCTTTCCTTCTTTCTTCCTATTTCCTTCCAACCAAACCAGAGAAAATAGTTTGTCAAAGACTTGAGAGAAGCAACAAGTTTACTTCCATAGGAATTTAATTTGATTAAGGCAACAGGTTCGCTTAGGATGGCACGATGCTGGGACCTACAACAAGAACATTGAGGAATGGCCACAAAGGGGTGGAGCAAATGGAAGTCTAAGGTTTGAAGTTGAGCTCAAGCATGCAGCGAACGCTGGTAAAGTTTTTTTTTTTTTTTTTTACTTATAATGTCTGATTAGCTAAGTTGGTAGGATTGTTGACTCATAAGCTTAAGTTTCAGGTCTTGTGAATGCATTAAAACTTATTCAGCCAATCAAGGACAAGTACTCCGGTGTTACTTATGCGGATTTATTCCAGTTGACTAGTGCTACTGCTATTGAGGTCATCCTTATTACTTTTAGTCTTCTAGAAGTATTTATGTTTGTTACTATTACTCTGCTATAAGTATTTGTGTACTAACTGGTTTTGTAATTATTTTACTCAAAATCCTGTTGAAATTTCAGGAGGCCGGGGGACCCAAAATTCCCATGAAATATGGAAGAGTGGATGTCTCAGGGCCTAATGAGTGTCCTGAAGAGGGCAGGCTACCTGGTATGTACGTGAACCTTCGATTGGTGTATGATGTATCCATATAAATGTAAATTTGGCGGATGATTATGTTGCTTATTAATTAAGAAACACGGCAGAAGCCTGAGGTGCTAATGAATTGGCAGGGGTGGGTTACTAAAATTTTTTAAATGGCTGTACTATGAATTTGAACATGGCATTACTTAGTCCATCTAATTCTGGATTTTTGGGACAGTCATTTCGTATTTCAGCATTATGTCATGGATTTTACTGAAAATATGTCTTTATCTGATAAGACAATAGGTGCCACTTGGTTTTCTGTTATCAACAAGATAACATAAATACTTTAAGTAGCATCATTCTAGACTGTATAAGAGTATTAAAATCTTTAGGTTTTCTTGTGAGAAATAGTACCTACAAGATCCTTAGTAGTTTTTTTTAAGTAAAAGATACTTTATAAATAAACAAGCTAATCATTGTTTTAGCTACCATTACATTAGCAGTTTGTGAGCTACGGATCTGGATCGTACACTAGCACTAATACAATTTTATTTTGCAGGATTTTGTGAGTATGAGCTCCTAGGTTCTTATCTTTTTTCAACATTTTGTACATGTGCACTATGTAGCTAAATTATCGGCTATAGATAATTAGATGTTTCATATTGCAGCCTTTCATGGTTTTAGGGTTGTTTAGATCTATCCCTTCTCAAAGTAGTTTGGGCTTATCCCCCCATTACCATCATAGGTATTGGATACCTTTTGATTGACTTCTGCTTATTTTGGAAACCACTAACTTTTAAAGTATTTTCTGTGGCTTAGATGCTGGCCCCCCATCACCTGCTGATCATCTCCGAGATGTTTTTTACAGAATGGGATTGAATGACAAGGTAAATTTAATTGTAAAAATCATGGTAATAGTCTTTATTTTGGCAAACGGGTGATACTATTAATCATCTGCCTTTTCGATTTGTAGGAAATAGTTGCATTATCTGGTGCACACACTCTTGGGAGGTCCAGACCAGAGCGCAGTGGTTGGGGAAAACCAGAAACGAAGTATACGGTATTTAAATAGCTTGTTGATAATATATTTGTTCAAGTTACTTGACATTTGTCATATCCAATCCTTGATTTGGGCTAGACATTCTGATGCAAATTCTTAGCACTATAGTCTGTTATAGTTATCATAGAATATGTGAAGCTCCAGTTTTTTGGCACATTACTGTTCCTAAGAAGCAGTCTCCGTGTCCTGGACTCATCAATATCATCCATAAATCAAATTGCTGGTCTTCCTAAATATATTTTTCCTTTTTAGTACAATTCAAAGGGATTCCTGAATATAATAAAGTGTTTTTTTTTAATGTTTCTCATTTGATAAGAAACCTATTAATGATTGATAGGCGGCGTGTCTTTGGTATGTGGTATTATACCTGTTAATGACTTCATAATTACTGGAAAGCTCTGTTTCCTTAAATGGAACATGTATTGAGGATAGGCAATGTAGTAATTTCCAGCAGAATGGTGGTGGTTATACTAGCTATGGTTGTATTAATAGCAGCAGTAAGGATTTAAATTGGATTTTCTTTCTTTAATGACAGAAAGATGGGCCAGGAGCACCAGGAGGACAGTCCTGGACTGTGCAATGGTTGAAGTTTGATAATTCATACTTCAAGGTTTGAAACTGAAATCGCTTTCTCTTCTCCAGTAAGAAGAGATGTAAAAGTTTCTGATTCTCTTTTATCCATACAGGACATCAAAGCAAGAAGGGATGAAGATCTGCTTGTGTTGCCAACTGATGCTGTTCTTTTTGAAGATCCCTCTTTCAAGGTAAATAAACCAAGCTTAATTCAAGCCAGTAAGAAAACATAATCACATTTTTGGCTAAGAATTACTCTATATGCAGGTATATGCTGAGAAATATGCTGAAGATCAAGAGACATTCTTCAAGGATTATGCAGAAGCCCATGCCAAACTCAGCAACCTTGGGGCCAAATTTGACCCTCCAGAGGTTTGTTTGTGATAAATGGTTGCCATTTATTGCTTCCATGAATAAGTTTAATTAGTAAAAATTGCTAGGCTTCTGTTACTTTAAACCACTTTTCTTTTTTGGTGTAGTTTTTCGACATTTTGAGAAGATCCTTGTTATAGAGAGCTGCTTGTTAAACAGACTTTACCAAATTTTTCATGCACATAAATTTCCACAAGGAAGAGTTTATCTCATCTTTGGATGGATCGATGATATTTTAGAGAAAGCAAAAAAAATAAAAATGATAGGGTTGCTTCTGTGCAAATTCCAGTGTTGTTGAAACATTCTAAATTGCTCATGTTTATGGTACTTAATGATACAAGACTTTAAATTTGTGATTTGGCTAGTATCAATTTCTAAGTTTTTGTTTCATCTGGTTGCTTTTGTCTTTTGGTTTCTGATGTAGGTTTACATTTAGATACATGTTTCTTTTTTTTTGGTGATACATTTATATATATATATATATATATATATATATATATATATATATATATATATATATATATATATATATATATATATATGCATAGACATGCAACTTTTATGCTTCTTTTACAAACTTTAAAAAGAAAGATTTTCTTTTATTAAGTTAGCTTGTAAGATTGATGTGAGAGAGTTATTTAAGGACCTGAATATTGATTTGCTGAATTCGATGATCAGGGTATTGTGTTAGATGACGCTCCCAAACAAGCTGCACCTGAGAAGTTTGTGGCTGCCAAATACTCGACAGGAAAGGTTGTAACCACGAATAACTTATTTCATTTTCGTTACAGCTAGTGTTTTCTAAAATTCATTGCATTTTTTTCGCATGAAGGACTCATCTGAAGGAAATTATACATGTGCAAATTGTTCATCTTGTCTGTTTTCTTTGATTTATTGCAGGATTAAAAATAAAAAACAAGTTTCTTGTTTTGTTGTGCGGTTTCTTATAATAATACAAGCACACATCTTAAACTTGGAAGTCTAAATGAAGAGGAAAAGAATAAAAATTCAATGAGTGTTTTGAATTGCAGAGAGAGCTCTCAGATTCTATGAAGCAGAAGGTTCGAGCAGAATACGAGGCTTTTGGTGGAAGCCCAGATAAGCCTCTACCAACCAACTATTTTCTAAATATAATGATTATTATTGGTGTTTTGGCCTTATTGACATCTCTTCTTGGTAATTAACTTAGTGTTTTTGGGCTTCATTAGAAAAGTAGTATCATGATTTAATTGTGAATTGAGTGAGACAATGAGTATATATGGTTTGGTTATGATGCTGCATCAGTGCTTTAATCAATGTTTATATCAGCAAAGTCGCGAAAGCATCTGAAGATTGTTAGAATATGTGATGCTTGAAAAAAATTGAAAGTAGATTTTAGCAGCTACTTACTAATAGTCATGACCAGTTCCGAGCTATTTGACATAGTACTAAGCAGGTAGCCCTTGAGAAAAATGGAGAAGATGATTTGATATGGCTGTCTACGAGTAATTTGCAATGCAAGTTGCGTTGGTTGAATTCGGTTGAAAAAAGCAGCTGCTTGATGGAAATTGAACATTTCAATACTGTACACTTGTATTAATGGCAAACATGATACGAGTAAAATCTCCACCCCACACCCCCCCCCCCCCCCCCCCAAAAAAAAAAAAAAAAATCAGGTCATTAAAGGATAAAGAATCCTGGTCGTCCATCTTAATAAAATAAAATACACAATCCTGACAAAACTAAACAATTTTAACATCATTAAAAGGTGAGAATTTTTTTTCTTTTTTCCTGTAGGAATTTAAAACACAGAAAGGTTATAGGACTTGTAGCACATCTAAGAAATTGTTCATTTTAATTACAACAAAAGATAATTTCACTCTTATGTTTTAATGTTTTTTTTTTCTTTTTGAACGAAAATAATTTCTTTTATGGAGCTGGTTTCAGTTTATGATAGATATGATTATTAAAATATAAGATGACAAATATCTCATCTTTCAATCATATAAATAATTAATTCGTGTGACAACAAATATTCCTTTCACACCGATCAGTTTAGATTGTAGTGGATCAGAAACAGTTTGGCAAAATTGGCCTCAATAATTTGTTTTGCAAAACATGTTAATGAATAGAAGATGGAACTATTTGAGTCTTAGAACAAAGGAGAATGTAGATTCCATTCCACAGGAAGCAGAACTTCAACAACTTTCAAAATTAAGACCTCCCAACAGGCCAACAACTACCCAAGTTTCGATTATCAGAATCCTCGTAAAGTGGTCTTTCTTGCAAAAGCATATCGTTTTTGAGTTTTGACCAGACAAAGACGTCCATTCAAACTTTTGTCTTCTCTCCAACAGTGGAGTGTGAAAAGGAAAGCAGAGATCATTGCCCTGCCACCTTTAAGCAGCACATGGGATGTTCACTGTTCAGGTATAATTAACTCTCATGGATCGGGAAGCATCATTCTATAACCCTTTTTTGCTTCTTTAGACTTTTGAGCCATTCTTCTTTACTCTTTTCAGCTTTATTATGGTAAAGCTTATATATGGTACTATATTATTGGGAGCTGATCCCTCATCTTCTTTCTTTTTCTATTACTTTTCTCTGGGCGTCATGCTCAGTTTTTGCCTCTCCCATTATTAATTTTTGATGTTGCCTACCTGACAACAACAAGAAAATGCTTTTCACGTAATCTGATTGCACTAACGACAAAAGGGTGACGTCGATGCAATTTGATCCACGTGTTCTTCGTATCTCCTGTAAAAACAACAGGAATCAGAGGAGGCAGGGATTTGTCCCTGCACGCGCACTCCGATGATTAAGTCAGTAATCGGAGTTGTGAATGTATGAAGAAGAGAATATATTGCTTAAATCAAAGAGTTTAAAGCTTTTCCCTTCTTTTTGTCTTTTTTGGTTTTTTGACCTCCTGATTCAGAGAGCTCACCTGATATTTATAGGTTTCTGCAAGTCGGTTCGAGCAGAGGCCCAGGCGCGTGTCTGGGCCGCGACAGAGTGATAGAGTACTCTGTCGCGCCTCGAATTCAAGTAGCTAGCGAGGGACCTCTACTGCAGACTGTGCGGGAGACCTCTACCGCGGGCTGTGCGAGAGCCCTCTACCGCAGACTGTGCGGGAGGCTATGTTGCAAGCTGTGCGGGAGACTTCTATCGCGGGCTGTGCGGGAGCCCTCTACCGCAGACTGTGCGGGAGACCATGTCGCAGGCTGTGCGAGAGACTTCTACCGCGGTCTGTGCGGGAGACCTCTACCGCGGTCCGTGCGGGAGACTTCTATCGCGGGCTGTGCGGGAGCCCTCTATCGCAGACTGTGCGGAAGACCTCTACCGCAGTCCGTGCGGGAGACCATGCTAGCAGGCTGTGCGAGAGACCTCTATCGCGGGCTGTGCGGGAGCCCTCTACAGCAGACTGTGCGGAAGACCTCTACCGCAGTCAGTGCGGGAGGCCATGCTGCAGGCTGTGCGAGAGACCAATGTGGCGATATGGGCGATGGAGGTCTGCCGTGCCTGTTGCGTGGCACATCACAAAGGCGACAGACTCCTATCGCATCAAACACTCTGTCGCACTGCAAGGAACTATGCCACGTGGCTGCTCTGTCGCTATAATCCGTCACGTGGCTCTTTCTTGATTCGACACGTGGCAGGCGGATGATTGTACACGTGGATCCTGATGACGCGACCACCATCAATTGCTCCCCACTCTTTGGCAGGAATCATTCCTGCGAAAGAGTATCTGGGTCTGGATTATCTCGGGTCGGGTCGGATCTTCGCGCGTGTGTCGACGCAGGCGAGCCGCTATGTATACTGGGCCCCTGCTGTCCTTGTCGCTATTGAGTTCTCCCGCAAAAAGACACTCAGCCGCGATTTTCTCTGCACACTCTCTCGCAACTCTGCCGCACGCTACTGTACTCTGCCGCAAGTCTGTCGCGTACACATCACTGTGTCGCAACTCTGTCGCAACTTCTTCATACTCTGTCGCCAATCTCTCCTTTTCTTCATTTTAGGTAATTTCATAGTCTGTAGTCCCACTCTTTTGATTTACAGACTCCTAAAATGGCTGGCCATGGTATAGAAAAACAGATTGATCTAGGCGTTAAGTCGACTTTAAAGGAAGCCGATGTCCAAGACCTAGAATCCCGATTTCCTTTACCCGAGGGATACTCTTATAGACTCCCAACCCCTCAGGAGAGCGACATACGTCGTGTGTCTGACGGGGCTGTCGTTTTTAGGGCAGCTTTGGAGTTAGGACTCCGCTTCCCATTGTCCGACTTCGGGGCTTCCTTCCTTAGGACGCACAGGATATCCCCGGGGCAACTGCATCCTCATGCATGGATGCAATTGGTAGCATTCACTGTGCACTGCCATTTAAGGGGCGTCCCTCCATCTCTTCCTCTTTTAGAAGTATTCTTTAGGCTTCGAGGGAGTCCCGGCTTAGTGCCTTACTCGCTTCAGCGGGTGTACCAGCCCGGTTTTGAGAACCGATTGTTTGAGAAACCCACTAACAAGCTCCATGGTTTCGAAACGGAATGGCTGGTTGTGGAAGTGCCCGAGGGCCTGGATTTTCCCACTCGTTGGGAGAATAGGCGTGAGATTCCCAAAGGTCCCCGGGTTGCCACACTTAGGGAGCAGTTGTCTTCTGACGTCAACAAACTGCTAGTCCCTCATCCCCTTAGCCTTGACACCCTTATATCAAATGAAAATTTGATATTAGCAGGCTGGGGTGTGGGTCCGGTCCCTGTTGCCGGACCCTCTATTCCTTCGTCAGATCCTCTGCCTTCGGTTTCCCCCGAGTTAAATCCTGAAGCACCTAGGCCACAAGAGGATATAGGGAGCACCAATGTAGAATCAAGTTCTGGCAGCGAACCCTTAGCCGATCTGACTGGTTGGGAAGGGTTCGGCTCTACTTTCATGGTGCTCCCTGATGACGACACCATAAATATAGTCCCTTCAGGAGCATCTCGATTCTCCTGACGGTAACTTTTAATTTTCTTTACGGCTTGCTGTTTTTGATTAGTTTTTGACCACTGATTTGTCTTCTTTTTTTTTTTGCAGATGAGTCATTTTTGGCAATCGTTAGGTCGCCAGGTTTCTGAGGCTGGTCCTTCCAGCGCTCCTGCCAGGAAGAGGCATCGTTTGGCTGACGATGTCCCAAGTGAGGCACCGGTCCCCTCTCATCCACCTCGTGCTCGGACCCCTCCTGTTTCTAGGCAGGCGATGCCTCCCCCTCCTTCAGAGCAGAGAGATCTCTCTCGGGATAGGGGGAGAGTTGCCTCGTCTTCACGGGGGGCTTCCGGGTCATCCGGGCTATCACGCTCCGAGGAGCGCGCGGAATGCAATATCATTCCGTCTCAGCAGAAGAATAGAAGGCGCTTGTACATCGAAGGTTCGATGGGAAGCAGGCCAATATTGCCGAGGATAGGCCCTGCCGACGAGAGGCCCTATTCTGTGGACGGGGGAAATATTATGAGGGGCCACGAGTTCCGAGTCTACCCCGGGGTTCGTGACAACGACATTTTGGACACTCCCGGGGTGGCCTCCCGGTTAAGCTGGTCCACTATCCTTCCTCGGGACGAGGCAAGGATATTCAGAAACTACCCAGAGGGGGAGGATTTAGCTGACATAGAGGCGTTGAGGGTAAGTTTCATACTCCTCTTCGTTTGACTCATTTTTGCCGCATTCTTTGAATCTAACTTTTTGTATTCCTTTGCAGCTGGCTCAACGAACTGTGACCAACAATGCCCAACATCGGGCTTATCGGGAGCGTGCTGATAGGAAAATCCGGGAGTTAAAGGATCAAGTTATGGAGTTGCAGAACACCATCAACAACTTATCCAAACTTCCGGATTTAGTTCGAAGCTTGGAGGAGCAGCTCGCAAAGGTTCATCAAGACCTTAATCATGCCCAGGGGGATCTTACTGTGGAGAAGGCTCGGTCTAGCAGATTTCAAGAGGATCTCCGGGATGCCCACTCTGAGCTAGACTGTATGCAGTCCAACTACGGGTCTTTACTTGCTCGAAATCAGGAGCTCGAGCAGCGTGTTGCCGAGTTGGAAAGTCAGGCTGCTCCTACATTGACCCAAGTGGAGATCAATAGCATACGGGTCGAGGCTGTGAAGGAGTACCGTCTCTCCAAGGATTGCTTGAGACGGAAGGAGGATTTCTCGAATCCCTATGTAAAGTACGGGTTCTATCTTGCCCGATCATGGTTAGAAGCACATAGGGAAGGAGAGGAATTCCCAGAGCTCCAGTACACCAACGAGGCAATGCTATTTGAGGCCCCCGACTGGACTAAATATGAGCCTGAAGCTGAACCTGCAGACGAGTTATTTAAGAGGACTGCCCAAGATGACCTCGTCAACCTCACTGGTCCTTGGGAGCCCATGGATTTGGATGGTGCTCCCGAGCCTATCGAGGCTCTCATTGATTTAGATGACGAGGAGGGTCAGCAGTCTTTGGGAAGTGATGGTCCGTCTGCAGCTGATCCCCAGCTTCCTCCCGAAGAGTAGATAGCTATTTTTGTTTTTTGTATTTCTTTTCAAGTACTTTGTTGTTTTTTATTTTAACTTCGTACTTTTGTCGAATGTAATGACTTTTGAATGAAATGAAATTGAGATTTTTGTTCATGCTTTGTATTGCATTACTTCTCTATTTATCATTTATCATTCTTTGTCTGTTTATTTTGGTTGAATGTATTCGTTTGAATGTATTCGTGTATGCTCCCCAATTCTTGATAGAAAGGTAAACTTTCAGAAAGAATTTTTCGAGCGAACGTATAATTGTTTAAGGCTTGATTACTGCGACGTGTATGCGTCTCTAGTTTTTATAGCCTTGATATTTTTATCGTCTGGCCACAGTGACGCATAGCGCCTCAGGCTCTTACGGCTTGATTGTATACGCCTGGCCACAGTGACGCATAGCGCCTCAGGCTCTTACGGCTCGTCTGAACTATGCCTGGCCACAGTGACGCATAGCGCCTCAGGCTCTTACGGCTCTTCTGAACTACGCCTGGCCACAGTGACGCATAGCGCCTCAGGCTCTTACGGCTCTTCTGAACTACGCCTGGCCACAGTGACGCATAGCACCTCAGGCTCTTACGGCTCGGTTGAACTACGCCTGGCCACAGTGACGCATAGCGCCTCAGGCTCTTACGGCTCGGTTGAACTACGCCTGGCCACAGTGACGCATAGCGCCTCAGGCTCTTACGGCTCTTCTGAACTACGCCTGGCCACAGTGACGCATAGCGCCTCAGGCTCTTACGGCTCGTCTGAATACCTGTCACAAGATTTAGATGCATATAAGTCGCAGATGTATAATAAAATGACATTCTGCGTGATGATTTGATGACAATATCTTGTGATGGTATAAACAAATAATAATACTGTTTGGGAAAGAAAATATAGCGATTAATTCAAATACAGCTTTAGGTGATTTGAATTCCATGTTTTCCCTATCTTCTTCCCTTGTAGAGTTTCCAGGACACATGTGTTAGGTCCAATTTTGTATCTGATTCTGTAGGGACCTTCCCAGTTGGCTCTGAACTTCCCATCCTCCTTCAGGGCATTCGTGATCTGCGACTTTCTGAGCACTAGATCTCCCTCAGACATTGGCCTATCTCTCACCCGGCTATTGTAGTAGTTGGCCACCCTCTGATGATAGGATGCCAATC
Source organism: Firmiana major (assembly GCA_033439115.1). Classification (NCBI taxonomy): domain Eukaryota; kingdom Viridiplantae; phylum Streptophyta; class Magnoliopsida; order Malvales; family Malvaceae; genus Firmiana; species Firmiana major. The sequence goes on from CM065909.1 coordinate 41,919,982, forward strand.
GAATAGCCGCGGTTTCTCTATGTTCATCGAGTAGGTCCAAGCCTTCCCTTAGAGCTTGTGAATTTTCTTCCTCTACTAAGGGTATCACTCTTGGTGATAACGCTCCAATTTCTACGGGGATCAGTGCTTCTGCGCCGTATACAAGGCTGAATGGCGTTTCTTTAGTCGACACACGACTGGTGGTACGATATGCCCATAAAATGCTAGGCAATTCGTCCACCCATGCCCCTTTTGCTTTGTCTAGCCTGGTCTTCAGCCATGGAGGATAGTCCGATTACTGACTTCGGCCTGTCCATTAGCTTGAGGATATGACACTGAGGAGATCCTTAGCTGAATGTTGAGGCTCTTACAAAATTCACGGAAGGCGTTGCAATCAAATTGCTTTCCATGGTCGGCATTTAGGATGCGGGGAATTCCGAATCGACAAATAATGTCTTTCCACACCATTGCCTCCACTTTCTTTTCCGTGATTGTGGCTAAAGGCTCTGCTTCAATCCACTTTGTAAAGTAATCGGTAGCCACTAGCAGGAACTTTCTTTGGCCCGTGGCTAAGGGGAAAGGTCCAAGGATGTCTAATCCCCACTGTGCAAAAGGAATTGGTTGTACTGTGCCTTGAGAGGGAGTCACTGGGGCTGTAGTGATAGGCGCAAACCTCTGGCATTTGTCACACCTGCGGGTTTGGTCCATCGCATCTTTCTTCAACGTTGGCCAGTAGAAACCCGATCTCAATACTTTAGCTGCAAGAGCTCTCGCTCCTAAGTGTTCGCCGCAAATTCCTTCATGCACTTCGGTTAGGGCGTATCTTGCTTGTTCCGGTCCCAGACATTTCAATAAGGGTGACGAGTATCCCCTTTTGTACAGTTCTCCATTGATGAGTGTGAACTTCGCCCCTTGTATTTTTAAGTGACGAGCCTCGTCCTTATTTTGGGGGAGTGTTCCTTCGGTGAGATACTGTTTGTATGGGGACCTCCAATCGTCTCCCACTTGAATGTCACACACTTCGACCTCTTCAATACTAGGTCGTTCGAGCCTCTCCACCTTCACCGTCCTTCCTCGTGTTTCGGCGGAAGAGGCTAACTTAGATAATGCATCAGCATGTGTGTTTTCGGACCGGTTGATTTGTATCAGCTGAAAGCTTTTGAAAGTCCGGGCCAGAAGTTGGACTTTCTTCAAGTAAGGGACCAGCATCGGTTCCCGTACCTCGTACTCTCCGCTGAATTGGTTCACCACCAATTGAGAATCACTGTGTGCTATCAAGTGGTGAACCTGTAGCTTATGCGCTAACATCATCCCTGCTATCAGAGCTTCATACTCCGCTATGTTGTTCGAACTGGGGAATCCGAACCGTAGGGAGTATTCAAGGGATTTTCCTTCGGGCGAAACCAAGACTATACCCGCTCCGCTTCCGTTAGCACTTGATGCCCCGTCGACATGCAGCAACCAGGGGTGAGCCTCCCCTTCACTGCTGTCGCTTGGGATAGTGCATTCTACGATGAAGTCGGCCAGAGCTTGACCTTTGATAGCCTGCCGTGGTTGGAATCTGATTTCGTATCCCCCAAGCTCCACTGTCCATTTCACTAACCTTCCTGAGTGTTCAGGTTTCTGAAGGATCTGTCTTAACGGTTGATCTGTCAAGACGGTGATAGGGTGTGCTTGGAAATACGGGCGCAACTTTCGCGAGGCCATCAAAAGGGCTAATGCTAGCTTTTCGGCCAGCGGATAGCGGGTCTCTGGATCCAATAACACTTTACTCACGTAGTAGATGGGACGGTGCACCTTTTCATCTTTCTTCAGTAGCACCGCACTGACGGCGAAATCGCCGACTCCCAAATACATATAGAGTTGTTCTCCTTCCAGGGACCTTGTTAATAAAGGCAACTGTTTCAAGTATTCCTTGAGGTCTTCAAAGGCTTTTTGATAATCTTCCGTCCATTCGAAGTTCTTTCCCCCCGTAGAGTTTTGAAGAACGGCAGGCTCCTTTCTGCTGATTTTGACAAGAAGCGATTCAGAGCTGCTATCCTGCCTGTCAATCTCTGGACCTCTCTTACGGTGGTTGGGGGTTTCATGTCAATGACAGCCTGTACCTTCTCAGGATTTGCCTCAATGCCCCTGTTAGTGATCATGAAGCCTAAGAACTTCCCTGATCTTACCCCGAATGAGCACTTTTCAGGGTTTAGCTTCATGTTGAATCTCCTCAATACTTCGAATACCTTGGACATTTGATCAGTATGAGACTCTCCTACTCGGCTCTTGATTATCATATCGTCCACGTAGGCTTCCATGGTATTTCCCAGAAGACCTTTGAACACTTTGCTCACCATTCGTTGATAGGTGGCTCCCGCGTTCTTTAGACCGAACGGCATTACCCGATAGCAATAGGTTCCGTCGTCGGTTATAAAGGAAGTCTTTTCTTCGTCTTCTGGGTGAAGCATGATTTGGTGATACCCAGAGAATGCATCCAAGAAACTGAGGAATTCGTAGCCGGATGTTTCGTCTACTAGCCTGTCTATCCGAGGTAGGGGGTACGAATCTTTAGGGCAGACTTTGTTCAAGTCGGTGAAATCCACACACATTCGCCACTTTCCGCTAGATTTCTTTACCATCACTACGTTGGCCAACCACTCAGGGTAGTAGACTTCTCGGATGAATCCGGCGTCCAAGAGTTTACTCACTTCTTCAGTGATTGCTTTTTGTCGTTCCGGGGCGAAATTCCTCTTTTTCTATTTGATGGGTCTGTGCCCGGGTATGATGTTAAGCTCATGGTAAATCACTTCGGGACTAATCCCGGGCATGTCTGTCGGGCTCCAGGCGAAGATGTCCGAGTTTCTTCTCAGGCACTCGACTATGTCGTTCTTTAATTGTTCGCCGAGTTGAGTCCCGATGAATGCCCTTTTTCCTCCATCCCCTTCGATTAGCTCAATGGGTTCTGTCTCCTCTACAGGCTGAGGTTTGGACAGATCATCTATGCACAAGGTTTCTTTCCTCTGTACTACCTTGTTGGCAGTGGAAGCGAGATAACAAGTACGGGCGCTCCTTTGGTTTCCTCGTACTTGCCCGACTCCGTTGGGAGTGGGAAACTTCATCAATAGATAGCAAGAGGATATCACCGCCCTCATGTCATTCAGCACAGGTCTGCCCAAAATTATGTTGTAGGCAGCAGAGGTTGACTTGACCACCATGAACAATACTTGCCGGGTCACATTCTTCGGGTGCTCTCCGAGAGTCACAGGCAACTCTATGGACCCGGCAACTTTCACTCGCTCCCCCGTGAATCCGTATAGTGGCGCCATAACGGGCTTTAACCTATCTTCGGATATACTCATTTTTTCGAAGCAATTCCAGTAGATTAGGTTTACTGAGCTTCCGTTATCGACCAGAACCCTGCTCACCGGGTGTTTGGCCACTACCGTGGATATCACCATGGGGTCGTCATGGGGCATGACAATATCACCTTTGTCAGCCAGAGTGAACATGATGGGCTCTTCATCCGCCAGCTCCTCCATCACCACATTAACCTGATACGCTTGCCTGGCGTAACTTTTGCGGGAAGTAGAGGAGCTTCCTGCACTTGAGTCCCCGCCTACGATGACATTTATCGCGGGGGCTGTAGGTTCGTTGTTTGGCGGATTAGCACGGGGGATGGGCCTGACTGCTTCGTTTCTAGGCCTATCCCTTCTATTGTCATTATTTGCCCCAGCCCGCGGACGATCATTCCTTTGGTCACGCGGAGGATAACGGGGTCTCTCGCTTCTCCATAGGAAGCGGTTGATCTTCCCCTCTCTGGCCAGTCTTTCCAATTGGTCCATTAAATCTCTGTACCTCTCTGTTGGGTGACCGTGAGCACAATGGAATTCACAGTAGGTTTCGGGGTTTCGTCCTACATCTCCAATTTTCTTCTTGGGGAATTCCAATAATCCTGCCCCTTCGATAGCTGCCAATATCGCAGTACGAGGCTCGTTCAACCTGGTATAGCCTTCATATTTGAGCCTAGGGGCTTTGTCTCCTCTCACGAGTCTTGGGAAGCTTCTCTCGGGTGCATCTCTCTCTCTTTTCTTTCCTTCCTTCGCCTCCCTGGGTTGTATCATTCTCATCACTTCTTCTTGAGCTACATACTTGTTAGCCCTGGCAAAGAGGTCGAAAATCGTCATCGGTTGATCGAGAGAGAGGGATTCTTGTAGCTTCTCGGAGCTCGTCCCTTGTAGCATTGCAGCCAAGGCTACGCCTACCGGTAGATCTTCTACTTCCAAGGTTGCATCTCGGAAGCGGTCTACGAAGCTTTTCAAGGGTTCTTTATTCCCTTGTTTAAGCGTGAGTAGGTAGGTGGCATCTTTCTTCCTCTGGCTGTGGATCATGAAGACTTTGAGGAATTCATTTCTCAACTCGTCAAAAGAGGAGATTGAACCTTCGCTCAACCCGTTGAACCACTTTAGAGCGTGCCCGGACAATGTGAGGGAAAAAGCCCTGCACATAATTTCGTCCTCCCACCCATGCAGCAGCATGAGGGACTCGTAACTCTGTATGTGGTCATAGGGGTCCGTTTTGCCAGTATAAATGGCCATGGAAGGCATTTTGAACTTCTTTGGCAAAGGTTTGTCCATGATCTCCAGGCTGAATGGGATTCTCCTCCTTTGGCCGTCATCTGGAAACACCAATTTTTTCTTCTCGAGGATCCTTTGGACGACCTTCTCCACGTCCTCCGACCCTCGAGCTGAGCATGGCCTTGTCCCTTCGGGTCTAGAAGAGTCCGATTGATAAGCGCCCCTTCTAGCACCTCCCACTCCGGGACTTGATATTTCGATGCCTTCTCGTGGGTCAAAACCTCCTTGTCTTCGCTGCTCCCCAGCCCTATAGGTTCCCGGATCACGTTCTGACTCCACGGGAGACGAGCTGTGGCAGGTGGGGGAACTCTGCCGCCTATGGGCTGCGGGGGAACTCTGCCGCCTGGCGGCCAGAGGGGAAGTTTGCCGCGCATCGGGCAAGGGTGAACTCTGCCGCCTATTAGAGGCGGGAGAGCACCGTCGTATATCTGATGTGGGATACCTCTGCCGCATGTAGTCCGCGGGAGAGTTCTGTCGCCGTTGAGCCGCAGGGGGATTCTGCCGCACATTTGGCGAGCTCTGCCGCCTATCGGACAGAGGGGGACTCTGCCGCCTAGCAGTCTGAGGGGAACTCTGCTGTTGTTGAGTCGCGGGTGAGTTCTGCCGCGCGTTAGCTGCTGGAGAACTCTGCCGCCTATATGCCGCGGGTGAGTTCTGTCTGGCTGGACTTGCAGTAGCATTATTTTGCGTTCCTGCCTCTTGTCCAGCGTTTACCAGAGTAGAGGGCTGACCTCTCTCGTAGGTCCGCCTCGGTGTGCTTTCCCCCACTAACTGCTGCACTTCATGGGGTAAGCTCAATTGGGGGAGAGCGTCTCTGAAGAAGCTCACCATGGCTTTCAATGCAGCTGTAGTCTCCTCATTTTTGCGCTTCAGGGTTTCAAATTCTTCTAGAGAAACCAAGGCTTCTCTCTGACCCCTTTCACCATGTCTTCGTCTTTGTGCCAATCTGACAGGGGGACTCACAGAATTCTGCCCTCCTGTCAACTCTGCTGTAGAGCGCGTTCTCACCATTTTGATAGAGAACCTGACTTTTTGTCAGAATTCCCACAGACGGCGCCAATTGATGTTGCCTACCTGACAGCAACAAGAAAATGCTTCTCACGTAATCTGATTGCACTAACGACAAAAGGGTGACGTCGATGCAATTTGATCCACGTGTTCTTCGTATCTCCTGCAAAAACAACAGGAATCAGAGGGGGCAGGGATTTGTCCCTGCACGCGCACTCCGATGATTAAGTCAGTAATCGGAGTTGTGAATGTATGAAGAAGAGAATATATTGCTTAAATCAAAGAGTTTAAAGCTTTTCCCTTCTTTTTGTCTTTTTTGGTTTTTTGACCTCCTGATTCAGAGAGCTCACCTGATATTTATAGGTTTCTGCAAGTCGGTTCGAGCAGAGGCCCAGGCGCGTGTCTGGGCCGCGACAGAGTGATAGAGTACTCTGTCGCGCCTCGAATTCAAGTAGCTAGCGAGGGACCTCTACCGCAGACTGTGCGGGAGACCTCTACCGCGGGCTGTGCGGGAGCCCTCTACCGCAGACTGTGCGGGAGGCTATGTTGCAAGCTGTGCGGGAGACTTCTATCGCGGGCTGTGCGGGAGCCCTCTACCGCAGACTGTGCGGGAGACCATGTCGCAGGCTGTGCGAGAGACTTCTACCGCGGTCTGTGCGGGAGACCTCTACCGCGGTCCGTGCGGGAGACTTCTATCGCGGGCTGTGCGGGAGCCCTCTACCGCAGACTGTGCGGAAGACCTCTACCGCAGTCCGTGCGGGAGACCATGCTGCAGGCTGTGCGAGAGACCTCTATCGCGGGCTGTGCGGGAGCCCTCTACCGCAGACTGTGCGGAAGACTTCTACCGCAGTCAGTGCGGGAGGCCATGCTGCAGGCTGTGCGAGAGACCAATGTGGCGATATGGGCGATGGAGGTCTGCCGTGCCTGTTGCGCGGCACATCACAAAGGCGACAGACTCCTATCGCATCAAACACTCTGTCGCACTGCAAGGAACTGTGCCACGTGGCTGCTCTGTCGCTATAATCCGTCACGTGGCTCTTTCTTGATTCGACACGTGGCAGGCGGATGATTGTACACGTGGATCCTGATGACGCGACCACCATCAATTTCAATGGGGGAAGTGGGGATCTGGGGAGTGTTGGCTCAATTCATGTCTTACACTAGGTGGAAGAAATTGTTCTACAATTGGAGAAATAGGTCGAGTCAAAATGGATTTCATGACCCCCTTTCATTTTTCATGCTTGAATTACCATTTTTATGACTGTACTTTCTTGAATAAATAAAGTTGAAAAAGAATGAAATTAAGCATCCAAACTTTTAATTCAGTTGATTAATATATAATTTTTGCGAAAATAAATATATGATCAATTTGATTCTCCAAATTAAAAAAATTAAAAAGGAGACTTGCATCAAATTGAACTGTTGCTCAAATTTTTAAATTAAATTCCTAATTGAAGTTTTTGAATTTTAATTCATGTAGGGAATGGGTAAATTTTTTTTGAAGAGGAACAAAAAGGGGAGAAAAACAACAGTAGAATTGGGTTTCACTTTATTGATATAACAAGAAATGATGACTATGTCAATAATTTTAAGTGTCGGGCAGGCTTAATTAGGGCCAGTATTGATAAGATTTAGCAATCAAGAACCCTAATTTTTTTTAATGGAGTATGGACAGCAAAGGAACAGTGCAACAATCAGATGAAACAGCGGCAGCATATTAAATTAACGGGTATTCGATCAAGAGAAAGAAGAGATTCTCACCAAAAAAAAAAAAAAGAGAAAGAAGAGATTAGCCGATGATGTTTTGGTTAGGACAAACGTTTTACGAGGCTGTTGCTTGCATCCTTATCTCTAAAAAGCTGTTCTGCTTTTGTTTCAAATTAAATTAAGCTTAAAAATTTTGAATATATTAAAAATAATTTTTAAATCGAATAATAAAAAAAAGTAATCATATATTATATGATTTAAATTTAAATTTAAATAATTTTATTTTTATATTTAATAATAAAATATTTTCATTATAAAAAACACATTAAAAAAATTTTAATTAAAGTGAATATTTAAAATAAATCATTCGGAGTTAACTCATTTGGTATATATGAGTTGAAAATGAGTCTATAGCTAATTTACGAAAAAGGTATTTCCCTTTTTCTTTCCCCTGAATTGGGTGATTCTTTGTTCTTCCTCCTCCAAAGAAAAAAAAAAAGAAACTTCGTGATCAATAAAGAATTGCAACTTTTATATTTTTAATATTAAAAAAATAGGATAATAAAAATTAACCGTATGAAAGTACAAAACTAATCTTATTCTAATTAACTTAGATTACTGGCCTTTTATCTTTTAAATTTTGATGGAAAGAAATTCCAAAATTTTCCCGTCTCGATGTCATATGAGTTTTTCAATTTCCGATGGAACTTTCAATGAATAAAAGTATTGGACCCGCAATTCCTGCTGGCTATAAAAATGGAGTGATAATGTACTATCTGAAAATATATCATGGTATATATAATTTTATATATTTACATATGAGAATATCAATATTTGTACATTTATTTTGTTTTCATAATTTAAATGATATTAACTAATAACTTTTTTTACACATTTTATAATTTTTATATTTAATATATAATATTAAAATATTCTTATTTTATTAATTATTAAAATTAAATTTATAAAATTTAATCATTTACAAATTACATAATACAAACGCATTTTTTAGAGTAAATTATGTGAATTTTCTGAAAAATGTGTAATTTACATGTATTTGTATATATTATTAAATTATTAGGTATTGACTATATGTAAATTGAGCAATTTCTTTGGAGATTGATTTTATATTTTTAAAATTTATTATCATGATTAACAAATATTAATAAAAATATTTTTAAAATATTTTTAAAATATATCACATGGCAAGTGAAGAACTCGCCACATTGTAGTTATAGCTGGCAAACTTTCCATGTTATCGTTAAAAGAATTGCAAGAGTTGCAATTGTAGATAATATATTGGCGAGATTTAATTAAAAAAAATCATATTTTAGAAAATGAGATCTAAATTTTTTTAATTTAAAGAAGAAATCTAAATAAAATTTTTGTGTTATTTGATTTTTTTTCTTTTCTTGATTAAAAATATAATTCACAGATAAATAATTTTTAATTTTATTTTATATTTACTTTTTATTTGTTATAATGTGCTATTTATTGTTGATTTTGATTATTTTGGAATGGATTTTCTTTGTTGTGATTTGAGATTTATATTGTAGATTTTGGTGATGATTTTCTTTTAATAAGATTTTATTATAATAGTTTGCATTTTTTATTTCTATTATTTTTTATTTTTTCTATTAATTTATCAATTTGATTATTATTATTATTATTATTATTATTATTATTATTATTATTATCTCCATCTATTTTTTCTGAAAATTTATAATAACTATGTCATGCTTTGATTTTTTCTTCAACGATAATATGATACTGGATAAAGATTAAAAATTAAAAATAAAGACAGGGTAGAGGTTAAATATATTTGGAAGCATAAATTATTATTGTTGTTGTGCATGATAAAATAATAATAAAAGTGCACTACATGACGCACGAAGAATGCACCAAGTGGCGCATGAAGAAAACATATGAGAAATGATATAACCCCTGATTAAGATAAAAATGGTAAAAATGTAATTAGTGACAGAGTAAATTTCTATAAATAGGGGTCAGGTACGATTCGTTAACCTAAGTCTAAATTTTCCTACTGAAACTCTGCCCAATTCTTTGGCTGGCTTAAAAATCGGAGTGCTAATGCAGGGAACAACCCCTACGTCTCTCTGATCTTTCTCTCTTTTGCAAAAGCATTCTAGAACACGTGACGCAAAGTTCGAAGTGAAGACGTCAGCAATTCATCATTGTTGTGCCTTGGCAACAACACTTGACGCCGTCTGTGAGAATCGAGAGAAAAGCTTTCTGCGGACCCTCATGGCATGCCCCCGCAGTACCCTCACAGCATACCCATGTGAGGCCCTTACGGCATACCTGCGCAGCACCCTCACGGCATGCACGTTGCCGACCCTCCCGGCATGCCCGCGCAACACCCTTACAGCATGCCCGCTCTCGACCTTCACGACATGCCCGCGCAACACCCTTACAGCATGCCCGCTCTCGACCTTCATGACATGCCCGCGGAGCACCCTCACGGCATGCCCGCTGTCGACCCTCACGGCATGCCCGCAGCTGACTCTCGAGGCATGTCTGCATTAAACTCTCGCGGCATGCCCACATTGAACCCTTACGACATGCCCACATCTGACTCTCACGACATGCCTGCATTAGACCCTCACAGCATGCCTGCATTGAACCCTCATGGCATGCCTGCATTGGACCCTCACAGCATGCCTGCAGCTGACTCTCACTGCAGGGGAGCGCGAGACCCTCATGGCAAGGGTGCACGAAACCCTCACAGCATGGCTACGCAAGACCCCCCGTTTTCTTCGTGCGCCACGTGGCGCACTCATAGCGCGGGGATGCTAGCTCGCGCAGGACCCTGACGACATGACCGCGTGAGACCTTTACGACCTTGCTTCGCGAGACCCTCACAGCAGGGGTGCGCGAGATCCTAGCGGCATAGCCGCACGAGACCCTATGTGTGAAACCAAGGAAGAGATGAGGCGATAGGATATGGGAGACCCAGTGCGTGAGGCCTCGGAAGGCCTGCGACGCCAAGCTACGAAAAACACCATGCACGAGACTCCAATGAACTGGAGACATCATGGTGTCGGAAAACTAGGGCGTTATGGTACAAGGAATTCAATATGGGAGATTGTTGGTGGTCGAAGACGCCAAAGTACTAGAAACCTTTAGGGTCCAGCTATAGTAGATTCTGGATATTTAGGCGCGAAAGATCCTTGGCCCCAGAACACAAATGGCTCGCCAAATAATGGAATCAAATGTGTGGGAATGACAAGGTCTCATGTTGGGAGAGGCTCGAAAATAGATCCAACACGGAACCTTGAAACTGGAATGGTAAACTTTCAACCTCAAACTCATCAAAACCGAACTCAAGGTAACGGGAGAGAAGCTATGGACTGCGACTAAACTGATTCATATGATGCTAAGAAAGTGCAAAACAAACCTGCGTCCAAGGCACAAGTTGCCACAGACATGAACAGAATGGTGGAACGAATCTTAGAAGAGAAAAAGTTAGTTCCAACTGAAGAAAACTAGAGGAGGAGAATCTTATTCAGTACAACGATCATGGGAAAATCGCTGCCCCCAAAATTTAAGACACCGCAGATAAAGGCGTATACGGGAAAGACTGACCCTTATGACCATATTCAGAATTATGAATCGTTAATGCTATTACATGGATGAGAAGATGAGATTATGTACAAGACATTCTCGTTAACTTTAACTGGTCACGCGCTGAAGTGGTTCAATAGTTTGGCGAAAGGGTCCCTTTCGTCCTTTGATCAATTGAGGAGTAAGTTCGCGATAAATAGCCAAAAAAGAAAGGAGGCCGTTTACCTACTTATCCTGAGACAAGGGAATAAGGAATCACTCAAGAGCTATGTGGATAGGTTCTGTAATGTTACTCTTGAAGTACATGATCTAAAAGCTGGAGTAGCTGTGGCAACTATGCTACAAGGGACAAGGTTTGAAAAGTTGCAAGAGTCGCTATCTTTAGATCAACCGACGACGATATTGGACTTGTTCTCTAGAGCAGATAAGTATATGACTCAAGAAGAAGTGATGAAAATGATACCGACATTGAACTACATATAAGGAAGTTTAAAAAAAAGAAACTCTTACCATCGTCGGGCTACCTAAGCCATCACCAATGCCTTGAAAGAAGATAGAAAGTTCATAAGACAAGAGGATAGCAAAAACGCGGAACAACTACTTGCAACTACACTGGCAGTGAGACTTTATTTCATTTAATGTTATTTTTTGTTACTCAACTATGAGTTGAAATTTAATTTGTTGAACTATGATATATGCCATATTGATATTTTATTGGCTGTTGAGGTTCTCACATAATTGATAAATGACTGATCGCACCAGTTACACATGTGCAAGAGCTTGAAGTGAAAAATGCGCGATGTAAGCCACACACTCAACAAATAAAAGGCTTGAAGCGAAAAATGTGCGAGGTAAGTCACGAAGACAAAGTGCAAGGGCTTGAAGCAAAAAATGCTTGAGGTAAGCCACGCACTCAAACAAATAAAGGGCTTGAAGCGAAAAATGCGCTAGGTAAGCCACGAAGAAAATGTGCAAGGGCTTGAAGCGAAAAGTGCTCGATGTAAACCATGAAGAAAAAGTGCAAGAGCTTGAAGCGAAAAGTGCGCGATGTAAGTCATGAAGAAATAGTGCAAGAGCTTGAAGCGAAAAGTGTGCGAGGTAAGCTAAGCACCTAAAACAAAAGGCTTGAAGCGAAAAGTGCGCAATGTAAGCCATGAAGAAAAAGTTCAAGAGCTTGAAGCGAAAAATGCGCAAGGTAAGCCACGAAGAAAAATGTGCAAGGGCTTGAAGCGAAAAATGCGCAAGGTAAGCCACGCCCTCAAATAGAAGGCTTGAAACGAAAAATGTGCGAGATAAGCCACGAAGAATATTGCAAGGGATTAAAGAGAAAAATGCGCGAGGTAAGTCACGAAGAAAATGTGCAAGGGCTTGAACCGAAAAATGCGCAAGGTAAGTCACGCACTCAAACAAGAGCTTGAGAATTAGATGGCCAGAGAATTTGACTTCAGAATCTAATGTAAAGACGTGACCTGAGGTGTAAGACCCGATTTTTATTGTAAGAGCAAAAGGGAATGAATAAAAATTTTCGAGTGCATTTAAAAATGCAAAAGGATTGAAATGATATTCCCGATCACGTGAAGGGTAAAACGATTAAAAGATCGAAATTCGATATTTATCGTGACAAGAAAATTTAATTAAAAATATGGATTGAGAAATCTTGATCAATAACGAAGAAATAATTAAAGTTCGGGTTAAATTGATCAATATATGAATTTATTTAATATTTTCAAAATTTTCACCTCGAAAAATTATCCCGAAAATAATCGAAAAAATATACCGGAAAGACGAAATAATACCGAGAAATTCATTTATTAAATAAATGAATAAAATATAATTTTTTAAGATATTTTGGATATTTAATAATATTTTAATGAATAAAATAATAATAAAAATAAATTATAAATAATAAAATAAAGTAAATGTAAAAAAAAAAGTTTGAATCGCGAAAATGCGAAACAGAAAAGGAAATGGCGAAAAAGCAAGGGCGACGATCGACGGACCAAATCCTCTCACCGGCGAGCCACCGATAAGGCTGAGGGGTCAGCGAGGGCCGACGAACGCAGCGTAGCACCAGGCGACTCGCTAGCGGCCAAGACACGCCGTGGAGACCGTCGGAGCACGTCGAAAATGAGGAGAGATGCCGCGGGAGAGAAGCCTCGATCGGCGATCATCGACGCCGATTCTAGCCACACCGAGGCCCGATTTTGGAAGCTCAGGCGATGGGGCGCCGAACGGCACCGAAAATGACCCGAGAATCGACCGGACGGCGCCGGAACAGCGAAATGATGCTTGAACCGATCGAACCGGACTGAACCGCTGGATCGAACCGGATTGAATCGACGGTCTGAACCAAGTTGAACCAGACCGGACCGGTTCAGCCAAAAAAGAAAAGAAAAGAAAGAGAAAAAGGGGAAAAAGAAAAGAGAAAAAATTGAGAAAAATTCCAGTGATGCAATCGAGCTACGGGTAAGTCGGTAAGTGGTCGACTTGATCGATTTAAATTTTGTAATATTTAATTTGATTAATATTCAACTGAAAGTTTACCCGAAAAAATATTAAATTGTGTAGCTCGACAATTGACGTCAAACGAGAGCTCGAGACAGTCTCGATTTGCATATTATCATGGAATCATGGGTAAGTAACCCTTATTTACGATAATTTTGCATTGTTATGCGTGTTAGAATATACCGCATAAATTACGGATTTAATTTCCGCATTTAAATGAATTATATTTTGGAAATTAGAGAAAATGGTCGTAAATACTAAATTAAGCTATTCGAGAGTTTAGAACGAGACTCAATAATTACAGATGGACCCAGTGAGCCCAATAGGTCTCGATAATGTGAATAGTAAGTGAGAAAACGGGCTTAAGGCCGATTAAGGCCCATTAAGGTGTAATCGAGCCCAATATGGGTAAACGGGCCCAATGATTTAAATTAAACCCAGAAAATTATGAAATACTATTAATTATATTGTATTTGCCCTGATGAATATGTATCCGCAGTTTCGGAGATTGGATTTGGAGCAAATCAGACTGCGTGATGAGTCATCAGTGGAAATGTCAGACTGTACAGAAAAATGAGGTAAGAGAATTGTGTGAGTAGCTAGAGGTAGCTAAGCGTATTTTAATAGCTTTTGTATACACTGATTATGTATAAAGGTCCTAGAAAATGGTTTAAAGATTTTAAGGACTCGAAATAAGAAAAGACTACTTTACCCCTATTGAGAGAAGTTCACCTAAGAATGGTGAAAGCATGACATCCACGAAATGCATGATTTAAGGAATTTTTTGATTTAAGGAATTTTCGTGATTTTTAAACAAAGTAAATCGATAGATTGACCAATAATTGCATAAATTTCACAAGATAACACTACGTAAGTGTTATTTAGATTTAAATGAAATTTCTTGGGAAAATGGGCCAACTATCAAGTTTATATGGAAACAGATAGTGCCGACACATAGCTCGCACTATATCTGCGTTTGTGAGTGTGCATAAATGTGCTTGAGCGGTTGCTCGCACCGACTTGTGTGACATCATATGCATGAATGTGCTAGAGCGGTTGCTCGCACTGATTTTTATTCTTGTGAAATGCATGAGAAGTGCTGGAGCCTAGCTCGCACTCTGTTTTGAGATGTTTTGACATGTTTTGACCTGATATGCATAAAAAGGTGCTGGAGCGATTGCTCGCACTAGTTTTAATGATTTGACATGCATGAGAGGTGCTGGAGCTTAGCTCGCATCCTGTTTTGATATGATAATTGCATAAAAGTTGTGTTGGAGTGTAACTCGCAAGCGATTTGATTTATTTATGCATAAAGCTATGTTGGAGTGTAACTCGCACGAGATTTGATTTATTGATGCATAACACCGTGCTGGAGCTCGCTCGCACGTGATTTTATATGGATTTATAACTTATTTTAAAGTCGTACTGGAGTTTTTCTTGTACGAGGTTTTCACTGAGTTTTTATACATATCCGTACTAGAGCATTGCTCGTACGTGGATTTTCTTGAATTTATAATTATTTTAAGTCGTACTGGAGCGCTGCTCGTACACAGATTTCATTGATTTCTATGAAACCGTGCTAGAGCTTCGCTCGCACGAGATTTTCTGATATCATGAATATGCATGGATCTGTGCTTGAGCTTCGCTCGCACAGAGATTTATATGACATGCATATAGCCGTGTTGGAGCATCCTGTAGACTGTGTGTCACAGTGAGATGATATGCTCACACGTGCATACTGAGACAGAGATGATATGGGTGAATAAGACCTATTGCAGGCACCCCTGACTGAGCTTGGGTTCATGGAGTACGTTGTACCGTGTATGTCACGCGGAGTACGCTGTACCGTGGGGATTGTTGGAGTGGAGTGGAATTAGCCATGAGGCAACAAGCCTTGCCCTGACAATCTTGATGTTATGCTGTTTTGACGGGTAGGACCGACCCACCTCCCGTTTCAGGTGTGATACCCCGCACACTAGGTACCGTGTTGCCAGGGATCACGAGGTTATGGCCATAGTCCTATGTTGTTACTGATAGTCACCTACATGTCTCACATGATATAACTATTGGTCGATAGATCAAGGTAAACCCGAGGGAGGGGTCAGGGCCCCGATTTTATGATTTTCTACTATGCTAATTTATGTTTTAGAGGATTTTATGATATGTGACCCTGAAAGAAGGGTAGTTTTATAACAGAATTTTATAACGAATCGTTTTATGAAATTGAGATTTATTTATGAGATGATTGACCCGAAAAGGTTAGTTTATACTGCAGTTTTAATGAAATGATTTGAATGCAGTAGCATGATGGTGTTTTCCATGCTTTTATTTCAAATTCATGATTTTTCTTACATGACATGAAAGAATGCATGATCTTGTTTTACTTCATGCTAATTATGATTTAAGGATGTCACATAAAATGTCATTGATGCATAAGTAGTATGATTTATATATGCACGAATAGTTTTATAAATTAAGTCATGATGAAATACATGATTTTGTGCTTGACATTTTAATGAAAAGAAATGGATTTTAAGGGCATGACATTATGAGCATGTAGATAATGGAGCTATCTACTTACTTGCATAATTGCCTTACTAAGCGTGTGGTTTGCTCACCCCCCTTATTTTCTCATCTTTTCAGAGCACTCGCAATAGTTATTGAGCGGCTGAGGAGTTGCATCTTGGTATCCGCTGCTTCCCATCGAGAGACAGGTATACACATTTGTATAGTTTTGTATTTAAATATGTAATGCACAGTTTTGTAAACGGATATGATGTCAGGGATGTAGAGTTATAAATATCATTGTGCATGTACTTAATTAAAGTCAAAAGATAGTAAACTCTGATATGTGAATGTGATTATGAAAATGGAATGGTAAATAGTGTGAGGTGACTAACACCGAATCATAGCCCAACTATTTGTAGGATGGTCACGATGAGAGAAAGGTAAGAATTAAATAATAAATGAAAAAGTGAAAAATTTACTCTGATTTTTAGGTAATTTAGGTCGTGACAAGTTTAATGGTATCAGAGCTAAGTTGGCCTGATATGAGTCAGTGTTAGTGGTTAAGAAAGTTTACATCCCCATGAACTGTGCATTGTTTAGATACAATTGTGTATATCGAAATGGAAGTGCAGCTAAGAATTTGATTTTTAAATGCAAGAATAGACTCATTAACTGATAGCCGCTATGGTAGAAGGGCGAGTACACGAGCTCGAGGCCGTAGTGATAGGCCCGAGAGTCGTACTGAGTCACCACATGAGACTCGAGATGAGATTGAAATGGAGGTTGGTATTGAGTATGCCCCACAGAGTCCTACAGAAAGATCGAACAGAGTCCGACAGAGAGATCAGACAGTATTGAGACACGCTTTGCGAGGTTGGAGCGGAGTGTGGAGAATATTATGGAGCTAATTGTTCAAAGTATGCATGGTATTTGAGGGCGAGTCGGAGCATTGGTGGAAGTCCGCTCGACCCATCTTAAGAGTTAGACATCCAGATTGGACATGAAAAATAATTTTAGATGTATTCCGGTGACAAAATATCCCGGACACTACTTAAAGAAAATTACATATGAAATTCTTTACTTTGACCTAGAGGAACTGGTTGATTAACGAGTATGAAACTCAGTTTATATTCGTGGGCAGATATGACTCCGACACTATGCACAGTGAGAGTCGAGATGTCTGGAAATTCATGGAAGGGCTCAGATTATCAATTAGAGTCTGATTGATCCTGTTTGATATCATTACCTATGCTGAGGCAGTGCACAGGCTACAGTTGTGTGAATAAGATCATGAGTTGCACACCTCTGAGATTGAGAAAGGTAGTAGGGTCGAAATAGAGATAGAAAGAGAATAGAAAATGACAGAGATGTCAGAACGAAAAAAAGGTAGTTTGATAAAGGATTAGAGCTGATGAGTTACGAGGGGTATTGTGATTGGAGGACCCCAACCTGCTCCGTAACAGAGTAGGATATGTGGTAGTTCCCAAGGGAAATAAGATGTTGGACGAGGGCGAGTATATGCCTTGGACCAGGACACTACAGATGTTTCATCTTATGTGGTGGAAGATACCACACTGGTTGTGAATAATGAAGTAATTATTTTAATTGATCCTGGTGTCACGCATTTATTCATACCGCCTTCAGTTGCTAATAAGCGAGTGAAAGACGTGAAGACTGTACCCTTAGGCAAGATGCTAATAGTTAGCTGATTTTCACTAACTGAATATGGGTATAGGGAGTGTAAACTAAAAACAAGGGAAAAAAGGATATGTCAGCCGATTGTATACAATGGAATATGAATAATTTTGAAGTAATATTTAAGAATAGATTGATTCGGCTGCAAACTATGTTGTGGAGATTGCTATCCTAGATAGTGATGTTTTCACCCCTGAAAAGTGTACTGTAAGTTTTAACAAGTAATGAAAGAGTTTGTTATAAGTGATATATGAAATGAGATAAGCTTTGAGATGTGATAGATCCTGAATACGAGATATATTGGAATAAGAGGCGTATGCAAGGTAAGAATATCTTTTATATGTAAAGTAATTTGGATTAAGCGATATGTAGTGAATATGAATTGTGACCAAGGATAAGAGAAGGATATATCATAACCAGTCTATGTGGTCAAGTCTGAGGGTTAATAAAGGTATTTCAAAATATCTCCCCACCTGAAGATTTGACAACGTCTAGAAGCGCACACATAACCTATAAATTGAAATCGACAGTCGTAATATATATACATTTAAAATTTGGGTACCTTTACTGGTAGACTTCGATTAATCATGAAGTTTTAAAAATTAAAATTTTATAAAAGTCGTTAATATAAGAAAAAGGAAATGACATTATACGTTTATGCGTACATAGGTCCAGGATATGGGTGATTGAAATTTTTAGTGGAACTCAACTACCATGAGGTATTTAAACCTTATCTGGACCAATTGGTTGTTATCTTTAGCGATGATATTTCGATGTATTTGAAGTCCAGGGAAGAGCATGAGTAGCAACTGGAAACTGTCTTACAGACAAGTTGTTGAGAGTTTCTCGAAATTTGCTGCTCAGTTGACACATCTCATTCGGAAAAAGATTGTATACGCATGAAATATGCACGAACAATTTTATAAATTAAGTCATGATGAAATACATGATTTTGTACTTGACATTTTAATGAAAAGAAATGGATTTTAAGGGCATGACATTATGAGCATGTAGATAGTTGAGCTATTTACTTACTTGCATAATTGTCTTACTGAGCGTGTGGTTTGCTCACCCCCCTTATTTTCCCATCTTTTCAGAGCACTCGCAATAGTTATTGAGCGGCTGAGGACTTGCATCTTGGTATCCGCTTCTTCCCATCGAGAGACAAGTATACACATTTGTATAGTTTTGTATCTAAATATGTAATGCACAGTATTGTAAACAGATATGATGTCGGGGATGTAGAGTTATAAATACCATTGTGTATGTACTTAGTTAAAGTCAAAAGATAGTAAACTCTGATATGTGAATGTGATTATGGAAATGGAATGGTAAATAGTGTGAGGTGACTAACACCGAATCATAACCCAACTGTTTGTAGGATGGTCACGATGAGAGAAATGTAAGAATTAAATAATAAATGAAAAAGTGAAAAATTTACTCTGATTTTTAGGTAATTTGGGTCGTGACATTAGGCTACAATGAGAACGTATGTACTATTCCGCAAGGTTATACCTAGCGAAAGAGTGGGGAGCAATTGTTGCGCATGATAAAAGAATAATAAAAGTGCGTCACGTGGCACACGAAAAAAATATATGAGAAATGATACAAGTCTTGAGTAAGATAAAAAGAGCAAAAATATAATTAGTGACAGTAATTTTTATAAATAGGAGTCAGGTACGATTCGTTAATCTAAGTCTAAATTTTTCTACTAAAACTCTATTCAATTCTCTTGCTGACTTAAGTATCGGAGTGTCAACGCAGAGAACAAACCTTGCGTCTCTCTGATCTTTCTCCTTTTTATAGAGATATTTTAAAACACGTAACGCGAAATTCGAAATGAAGATATCAGCAATTCATCATTGTTGTGGCTTGACAACAACAATTATAAAAATGGATATATGCTTAAATTTTCTCCGACAATTAAAAAATTAAAAAGAAAAATAAATTAGAGGACTTAACTAAAAAAAATTTACATGAAATTTCGTTCTGGGAATTTGAGAATGGGTTTAGGGAGAGAATGAGACGACTGAAGATGTAAAAAAACAAAATTATAAGAGACGAAAGAAAAGTTAAGAAACTAAAAAAAAGTGGAACCTATAGCAATATGACACATGTTACAAAAAAATTGAAGATTGAGTTTAAATATAGTTTTATAGATTTGCTAAAAGTCGAGCAGAATCCATATTAATGACGTGTAAGAAGTTAAGGGTTTTTTGTTTTTATAATGGAAATTTGCCTCGGAGTTGGAGGGAGAGAAATTTTTTCTAGTGAGAGAGGGTAGTTCTACAAAGGAGTAACTCTTTTTTCTTTTTTTTTTTAATGATTAAGCAAATTGTATCCTCTTATGAAAGATTTGAAGTTTTTTATTATCTTTTTATCAGATAATAATTATGATTTACTTAGAATTAAATCATGGGAATAAAACTTGATATGCAATGTATATTTGGATAAAAACTTGCATCAATTTTTTTTTTCAAGAAAAGAGATTCATTTATATTTGTATAAAATAATTTTGTTTTATATTATTTTTATAATTTTATGTAAAATTAAAATTTATACGATCAAGCATTAAATTTAAAATCCTACTCCCAATGGTGGAGCTAGTAGGGGCTAATTAGTTTAAATATATTAAACTATAAAGAATAATTAAAAAATTAAACTTTTAAATTCAATCATAATTATTAAATTTTTATAATTATTCTGGACACAATTTTATATTTTGAAATCAGTATATAATAATCCTTTTATCAATGTTTTTAAATATAAATTTTTTTGATGTATACAATTAACATGTCATTCAAGATCTCTCATTTAGTATTATATTACAAAAACCAGTCTTCAAGATATTTATTGTTAAAAATATTTTCTCTATTGTGACAATGACAATTAATAAAATTAATATTAGTGTAAATAATAAAGAAACTAATATATATCTTTTTTTTTAATTTTAACCATTTTTATAGCAAAATTGTTTTTTCCTTTTAACTTTAAATATTCAATGGTATAGAATATATTCCTCAAGTTGATTGTCAAAAGTTGCATCGAAATTTCTTTTGAAAAAAATTTAACAACATGCAAAAAATTTTAGTTTTAAGACATATAAAGTAGTAATTTTTTTGGGCCAACGAGGACTTGAGCCTCTACTAGTCCCAATAGCACTTTGTTCATGTTTATTCGTATCCATTATACACGTAAAATTTTAAATCGATTCGATATCTATATCATTTTGGTTGAGAATAATATATTTTTCAATATATATTAACAATTGAAAATTTATTATTATCAAACTAATAGTTAAAAATATATAAATTATATAAAAAGATATAAAATGATGTAAAATAAAATTATTACGATGGCATAACTTGATCTTTCTTTTTTTTTTTTTATAGGTGAATAATGGAAGAGTCTAACATAGATAAATTTGCATAATGCTTTTTTTTTTCTCTTAAGTATGGTTTCTTTAATTGTATTATAATTCCATTACAACTTGCATAATTTGTTGTTGTGTGATAACAATATGAATTGGATAATTAATTGTGATCATATGTACAATTCCCTTAACTAATCTTCTAATTATAATTCATTTGGAGATACTACGGAGTTGATTAAATAAAATAAAACTTTTTTAGGGTATTTTACTTTTTTATTTTTAGTTTTAATATTTTATTATTATTATTATTATTATATTAAAAATATATTTTTAATGATCATTTTATCATTTTTTATCTCAACAGAGTTAATTTTATTATTATCCAAATTAATTTTAAGTCAAAATCAATAGAAAACTTTATTGAGAACCCTTTATATATATATATATATATATATATCAACAATGGGCGAAAATAATCCACGAGCACAAACAAAACTTAGTTGTCCTAGCTAAATTTGAGAACTCTAATTGAAATGTCCCTAAAAGGAGTTGCAAGAAAATTTATTTAACATTTCTTGGTCTTATCTGCAAAGTCCTTTGCAATGACCAAATCCCTGCGACTCTTTCTACGTTGGAACAATTTTGAGTTGAAAAAATGTGTCGGAAAAAGGACAATGTGTAGGCCAATGTTTTTTGTTCCCTTAATAGCCAAGTAATCCAAAAAAACAACTCTTCTGTTCATATGAGTTAGACAGTCACAGACGCATCAAATTAATTTTTTAGATTCTCCAAAAGCATCTCCTTCACAAAGAAAACATCAAAAAAAATCAGATTCCTTTTCACGAGTAGTTGTCTTAAAATAAAGACTTAGATTTTAAATATCGATTTAAATTATTATATTTTAATTTTTAAAATGCTAACATTTTATAATTGTAAAATTCGAATTTAACTGTATTTTTTAAAATTTTCAAATAAAAAACTTCTACTATAAAAATAAAATCTAAAATTTCACTACAATAAAAAAAAAATTATTTCACAAAAATTATAGCATTATAATGTCTTTCTAGAAATTTTGTTTGGTGGTGGACCCATTTCCGTTATGTTAGATTAAAGGGATTTGAATGTCCTATCCTAGGAAATTTCAAAGGACGTGTCTTCGCATGGGAAATGTGGGCATTGCATTTCTTGGTAGATGACTGCCCCTACCTCGCTGAAAAGAATTGTGAAATTGAATCAATAGTCAATTAATTTGCTTAAATTTAAATTTAAGTCTAAAAAAAAAATTCAATTCCAATGGTTTGAAGTCAAATAAACGGAGGCTAAATTTATGTTAACTCATAAACTCAATCTTCTCAAAGTTTAAACTTTAATTTAAACCATTAATTTGGATGTCTTAAATTTTAATTGTAAAAATCATCAAATCGAATACAAGTTTTTAACAAAAAATCGGATACAAGTTAAAATTTTAAATTAGTGTGTCATATATTCAAT
The DNA here is from genome assembly GCA_033439115.1 of Firmiana major. NCBI lineage: Eukaryota > Viridiplantae > Streptophyta > Magnoliopsida > Malvales > Malvaceae > Firmiana > Firmiana major. The sequence continues at coordinate 41,942,452 of CM065909.1, forward strand.
TTCAACTTCGGATTATTATTATTTTAATTCCTTATCATGATTCAAAAAATATATATAACTCACATAATTAATTTAGTATAATTTTAATAAAATCTTAATTTACATAAAAGTATATATTTTATTGCATGAATTTCTTAAATATTATTAATTACATAATAAGTTCATTAATAATATAATATATAATTAAATGAATATTAGTATATATGATAGCTTTGAACAGATTTAGACAAAAAAAATTTAAAATTTCTCTTGACTGATCGATTAAACTAATCATTAGATTTAATAACTTAATTAAACTCATCATGCATGTCAAAAATTAAGATTTAAATGTCTTAAATTTATGAAATAAAGTGTACCACATATGGAAGTGTCAAATAGGTTGTGTTGCATTGACACACTCCATTAAAATATTAGTTCATACATTAATGAATCGTGCTGACACAATACTATTTTTAATAGGTCTTGCTGGCACAATCTATGAAAATTAAGGGCATGGTCCTGTACTGCACATGGTCCATAACACTAAAAGGTCGTGTGAGGCCAAGCGCAGTCTTAAAAGATTTTTAGAATCTTATTATTTTAAAATTTTTTATTTATTAATTTAAATAACATACAAGATAAATAAAAATAAAATAAAAAACACATAATTTTATTCGACAAAATGTCTATAGCTACGAAAAAAATAATAAAACCTACTACATGAAGATATCAAAATTTACAATTCTAATATTTAAAACACACATACATATAAAAAAAGACAGTAAAACCCAAAAGATTATTATTTTATTTTTCATTCTCTTCATCTAATAATTTACTTATATAATGTGATTTGTCTTATGTTTGAGCCTCTCCATCTAACAAATCTTTAACTAGAATAATCTTTAATAATTTATTTGTTGATGAGTTTTTATTAGTAGTGTACTTAATAAAAAAATTATATATGTAAAATGTGACACACCATACATTTTTGTATTCAAAATGAAAAGATTATACATTTATGTATCAATAATTCAAATTTTATGAAATTTTTAAATATAATTTTACATCTATAAATGGGCCAATACGGCATGGCACATGGGCTGATGTGCCATATCATGCAAGCTCACTGGTCCTTCATAGGTCGTGTTGTGTTGATCCATGTGCCTAAAAACCTCTAGCTAAACATGACACACGTATATATATCGTACTTAGTCCGACCCGCTTACTTAAGTGTGAGCTATGCCAAGCATGGCCTATACCATGTCGAATCATATCCTACCATGAGCCACCTAGTCTGCTTGATACCTTTAATTACATATGTAATATATAACATTGGGTTTTTAAGTGGGGAGAAATACTTTTCAACTTAGAAAAATAAAAATGCTAATATAAAAGGAGGTTCTCGAACAATCATAAAAAAGAGACTAAATACACTCTTCATTTTGTTTTTTACACCCCAAATGTAAGAGAGTGAATTAATGTAGTGGAATGTAGGAAAAACGAAGAGAAGAAAAAGTGGAATGTATTTAAAAATCTTTTTATGAGAATTATACAAACAAAAGCTAAATTATAATAACTTCTCTATGAAATCCAATTCATTTTATACGGTAAATACTTTTTAAGTAATTTCTTCTTATATGTTAGGAAGTTAGAGTTTTTTTTCCTTGACATAATAGAATAAAAGGGGCAAGAAAAATGAATTAAAAGTTGATAAAATATTAAGAAATTAAAAATTGAAAATATTTAATAATTTTTATTAATTTTCATAAGTATTTATTTAATAAAATACTTATCAACTCCCGAGTTTTATTTGTAAAATTTTAAACATCAATATATAGAATAATTTTGCATAAAATGTTACCTACATTTTTCTCTTAAGTTCAAAAATAATGTGGGTTTTTTAGTGGTTGGATGGAAGAATCAAGAATCTATGCTTAGGGTTGCCCAATTGCATAAGTTGTTTCCATCAAATCCCCACTTAACAACAACCACTTTATTTGTTTGATCCATGCACATCCCTTTCATGAACCAGCAACTAGTACCACTACTACTCTTTTGCACATATACATTTTTTTTAGTTAAAATTTTCCCCCACAATAGCTTTCATTCTTTCATTTTTTACTTAAAGTCCTTTTGGATTGGCAGTAAAATTGGCTCAAATAATATTGAAAATAGTAGTGGCGATATTTGTTACTGTAACGGTGACCAATTGGTACTATAATGGTGAAATTAAAATTAGTGGTAGGATATGCGTTTGGATATGAACATAGAAGTAGCAATAAGGTGAAGTGTAGTAAAAAAATAAAATAACAATTAAAGACAAGAGATTAAAACTTATATATATTAAAATTTTATTGTATTTAGTCATATTTGTGAAATTAATAAATAATTAAAATTATTAAATTAACCAAATAATATTTTTGTTAATCATCATCATCATTATTAGAGCCTTTATCCTAATAGATTTGAGTAGGCTACATGAACTAATATACAAAATTATGTTAAGTTGACAACATGAATTCTCATCCTCTACTTATTCCTATCCAAGGCAATATGTTCTTCCAACTTTAGTGTCGTCATATCTCTTCGAATGATTTCCCTCCAAGTCTTTCTCAATCTTCCTCTAACCTTAACCATTTCTTCAACATTCATAGTTTCTACTTTCCTATTGGAGCATTTACAGGTTTATGTCGTACGTGTCCAAACAAATGTAATGACTTTTATTCATCTTATCTTCATTAAGTACCACTCTAACCTTCTTATGGATGTCTTCATTTCTCATTCTATCATTTCTCGTATATCCATACATCCACCGCAACATTTGCATTTCTACTACATATATCTTTTATATAGGTAGTCTCTTTATGACCCAACATTCACTACCACATAGCAATGTTGGTTTAACATGTAAGAATCCTAATTTTCTACATATATTAGTGTTATAAGATCATTAAAAATGTGATAAAAACATGTGAATAGTAAAAATGGCTAAACCTTGATTTTTTGATTTTCAATACAAACACGTACTTCAACTGAACGAACAAGTTCATGGGGTCCATGCAACTGCACACTTATCCAAGATCGTCCAACATATCATATATTAATGATATATGACTTCAGGTGAGCTTAATTAATGCATTTAAAGTTAAATTTGAGCATATCTCGTAAAACGTGTAACAAATTGAAAAAATAACGATTTTATCCATAAGTCAAATTTACACACTAACTAAATGGACACTGTGAATGAATTTAAAGATATGAAATAAGTTATATCAAACTCTTAAATTGTCATGTCGGGCCTTGTATCAAAAATTAATATGATAGAATCGAAAAAGATCGAAATAGGTGAAAACCGGGTGAAATTCCTATTGTAAAAGTACATGATCGGCCACCCTTTGAAATTTTCACCTATAATACATTATTTGTATGGAACATGCATGTGAATAATGAATTTTTCACCAACATGAAAAGTGGACCCATGAGAGTGAAGAAAAATGGAATTAGCGGATTTATGGCAAAATTAAGAGATATTACAAAAAGCTTATGATATATGCTTATGAAAACTCATTAAATAAATTATTAAGCATTATGATAAGCCACTTGTACTAATGTGAGCCTAACTATAGTCGTCCACCACCTTAATTAGCCATTTTAAGATATAAAAATAACTTAGAAAAAAACTAAGCGTAGGAAAAACTAGTGAGACACCATAAAAGCCTTTGATGTCGTGAGCTCTTCCATCAAATCTAGCCATTTTTAGCTCTTCCTTTTCTCTACAAAGTTGTTCCTTAAGTCTCCTCTACAAAATAGCTAAATTTGGTAGCTTAATTCTATGATTTGATCAAGCTATAGCCAAGGATTCTAAGAGGTAACATTTTTGGCTACTTGCTAGATCCCTAGGTTCTTGTATCTTTCTTTCTTCCATTTTAATATAAGATAAACAAAGCTTAATATGAAGTGTTTTGGTGTCATCAGATTGGAGCAAAACACTCCCTAAGGCGAAGAAGTGAATTCGGCTACTTCATGGTCTTAAGTGGATTGTTAGGTTTAGTATCTAATTTTGATATATGATGATGTTTATGATATGTCATGATGATATTTGGCATTGAAATTGAATAAAATCAATGGGATTATGGAGTAATGTATTCGACCATAAGGGTTTTATGTAGTGAATGTGTGTGTTTCAAGGGGATTTTGAGATATGTTTCCTATTTCATGTAATTAAGGATGAATTTAATGAAATTGTGGAATAAAATTGATCATAAGACATGTATTGGTATTCAACCAACTAAGGGGTAAAATGGTAATTTTACACCAATGGTGCAAACTTAGTGTTATGTGAGTAATAGACTAGTAGCAATGTGATTGGTGTAATTAGAATGATTGAAAAGTATAGAAATGTGACTTTTATCACAATGTGACTTTTATCACAATATTACTTATAGCAATAAAGAGAAAGTAACGTATGTTTAATGTTAAGTGACTATATGATAGTACGTAGTGGTGAATAATAAGTTTGTGATATGTATTTGCAGTGAAAACTGTTGTTTCGTTGGTGTGGTGTAGCTTATTGATTTGTAAGACCTAAAACCCATTACTTTTCCTTAAAAGACATGTTAACAGTACATTTTTAACCGAATAAGTAAGGTTGAATTGTGATCTGCAGGGAACCTCTGGAAGTTGGAAACTTAAATCTAAGCATGGAAAGTGGCTATAAAGTCCACGGTACAGTTGAGGTATGGATTGAATTAGATGGAATGAGACTAATCTAACTGACAGTAATGATAAAGAACAACAAAATAAGGGTAGGTTATGAAAGAAAGTTAACTTGGATAGGTCTCGATTTAAGTTTGCATCGCCAAAATGTCAAAAAGGGACTAAACGAGCTCAAAATTAATCGTTTGAGCTGTTTTTAGCATTTTGAGCCTCAAAGGGTAGTCAAACTCCAAAAACGGGAAACTTTTACATGGAAACCCTGTATTAGGGATAGTCAAACATGGTTAAACGCGGTCCAAGGTCAATGTCAGAGTCAAAGTCAACAAGTGGCTTGACCAAGAGACCTAACCCTAGTTAAACTAACACAACCATGGTTAATGCATGAGAAATTAATCTTAGGGTTAATAAATTCTTATTTTCAGAATATTGATTTATTAAATATAATGAAATAAATTAAAAGCAATGTATGGGCTGAATCTATATGTATTGGTAATTAGGTTTTATGAAAAATCATATGGTGGCCCAATATGGAAAAAGGAAAGGATGGGCTAACTTAACATGGGACCTTAGGCTATATATGTATATAAAAGTAATTGGCCCAAGAAATAAATCCAAGCCACCAGCCCAATTAATTTAAATAAAAACTCAATTGAAATTAAACTAAACCCAATAACTAAGCCTAAAAACCCAAGGGATTTAAAAGCCCATTTAATGGGTTAAATTTTATCTAATAAATATCTAGAAAATTCCTTATAAAAATCAGAATATTGTCCCCTTGTTGTCGTCCCCTATTTCCTCTCTTATTCTTCACCAGTTTTGCTAAGTTCAAAGCTTTCTTCACAATAATCAAACTGTCCCTTTCCATTCAAAACTTCGGCAAGCTTCCTTAATGAAAACCGTTCCCCACTACTTGAACTTCAACATATCTAAATTTGGGTGTTGGAATGAGTTAAATTGAAGGAAGATAAACTCCCCTCCATTTTCGGCCACAATTGAAAACTAGAGCTATGTGAGTTCTTTTCCTCTCAAATTAATATATGTTTACCTGTGAAATTTATGAAGCATAACTATAAAAAATTTAGTATGGAAAACAACCAATATGGCATGAACCATTGCTTGGCCGAATGGGTATGGGAAGTTACAAAAAAAAAACATGGTTTGTGATTTAATTAGTTTATATGTAGATTGTTGAATTGAGATGATGATGAGAATAATAGGAGGGATCAAATTTAAGGAATAATTAAATTAGGATGTATGAGATTTTCATGCATATAAGGTGTTTGTCAAAATGCCTCAATGAACTAAAAACAAGTATTATTGATGGGCTTAAGAGGTGTAAACCAAGTGATTGTAGAAATGCAACAATGAGATAACAATATGCTTTAGTTTATGTAATGAGCTTTAGATTATTAATGAGTCTTTAAGAAGATAAGATGGATAACCTAAGATAGATTCATAGGTTAGTGGGCCACGTGATTAGTTGCATATTAAACATATTAATTGCCATATTTTCCCATGATTTAGATTATTCTGTATGCTTAATTTTTTGATTTGACTTATATTTTGTATTTTGTATTGTGGATGAAGGAAAAAAGACAAAATGGACTAAAGTTGCAATTTTTGATCAAATCACAAAATCAAAAGAAATCTTGGTGTAAGACGTGCGCATGCCAAGGCAGTGACAATGATTGCAAGTCAAATATGTGAATTCAAGTCAAGATCCATCCCTGTAGCTGAAGTTGACTTAAATAGTCTAAAGATGGCAAGTGGAAGATTTTTATTATTGAGGAAGAGATATGCAATGACTGTCTTTGGCAAGTGTTGAAAAAGGAAAGAAGTTTAATTGTAATAAAACTCAATCAGAGAAATTTCCTTTGGAAACAGATTCTGAGGGTTAGGAAATTTAGTATTTATAGACTAAGAGTGGAAAGGGAGATCGTCATCATCATCATAGACACACAATTCTATATTTTTATTTTTCTTTAGTGTTTTTCTTTCAACTTATGACTTGCTAAATTATTTAGTCTAGCCAAATGATAATTAAAGTTTGGGTTCTTCAAGAATTGTGAGATCTAATTAGTTTTATCTTGTTCTTTTACATCTTTGCTATTTATATATCTTTTATGCTTGTTTAAATTATTGTTTAGATTGATTGTGCAAAAAGAGTCATTTGCTCAATTGTCAGGATAATATATCACCAATTAGAAACTTAAATCCGTAATTGTTTAGGAATTCTAATATAAGTGGTAAATAACATAGTTGATTACAGAAAGGTTTTCAATTCTATGTTAAGAAGATATATAATCTAGCTTAAATGAACCTACATGTGTGTTTGTTAGTTAGAATTGGCAGTCTCTTTAGTTTTTAATGCTGTTGGTGAATTAAATCTTAAGATCGTATCTAAGGTTGTTTAACTGGCAAGAGAAATAATTAGAAATCGTATCCTGATTATCGAAGAAGTAAGGAGGGATAGGTTGTTAGGTCGTACCAATAACCATAACCAATTTGGTAAAGATTAAAAGAATTCATTTTTGCATCAATGTTAAATTCCATGAACCCATTCTAATATTATTCATTCGGTTGAATGTTTTCATCATATTGATTTTTACCCAACATTTTACATAGTGATTTTTTCTCTGCTACATTTTAATATATTAATTTTTCTTTTTATTCTCACTACAACAAAATCCCCATACATATTTACTTTTTAAATATTTTACAGAAAAATGAAAGCTAACCAATCTCTTGGGAAACGACCTTACTCAACTATACTACAGTTTTAATTTATTTTTGAGTAGGAATTATTATTGTTGATCTCGACAACCACCATCACGACCCAAGAGAGGACTTATGGAATAATGGGCTTTATGAAATAATAAGAAAAATGTAATAATGAGGTTAAATCAATGCCTAGCCCATTAAGATGTGAATTTAGCCCACCTAGATAAATTGAGCCCAAAACTCAAGTTTAGCTATAATAAGGCATCTACGAGCTTATAATAATTAATAAAAATGGTTGGTAATTTACTGCAGCTCCGAGAGATGTGAACGGGATAGAGCAGACCCACTGACATACGATGTTGGGATATTAGCACTACAGTCTACCACTAAGGTAAGAGGGATTTGTAAGTAGCTAAAGTTAGTTGTACGTACACGTTTTACTTGTTTAGGAGTAGATACAAACTGTAGGGTAGTTATATACAGTAATATATAGAAGTTAAGCTCAATAGGTAATGACCCTAGCCCTGTCTTATATAACTATTTGAACTATACTAGAATTCACACTAGCACTGCATTACACTATGAAACCCCATATTTTCTGAAATACATTGCATGCTGATGTTTTAACTGAAAAACGATAGGTCAACTCATTTTTATATTTTATAAAATTGCACGAGTTTCAAAGTTAAGCGTGCTTGAATGAGGGGAAAATTCCATGGATGAGTGACCATTTTGGAAGTTTCCACCCAAGCACCTTTTATACCTCGTTTTGTGTACCAAATATTATTTATCACTTATTCTAATTAAATCGAGCTTATCGATTTTATGGGAAAAAATCGTGCTTTGTACCAAGTGTTGACTGTGTGTTACACTATCAGGTTTTGCACTTGTTTTGAGACAAAGGCCTTAGATATTCATACTAAACTGGGGTGGCAAATACCTGGCCTACCCAGGCACTCCCAATTTTCCCCTTGGTCCACGGAGTACGTTGTACCGTGTAATTTACATGTGAGTACGTTGTACCATGTTCAGTTTTCAGACTTCTGTAGGGCCGCTGGGTTACTGACCACTTCCCACTGTAATTAATATCCTTGCACACCTGATCAGTGATACTTGGAATCACTGACTATGACCATATGTCACTCTCTCATTTGGGATCTGTAATACCATGTTCTGCCTAATCTCATTTATATAAATTATTGAATAAATTGTTTATTTAAAATACTAAATGAACTGAATGATTAAAATGCCTTTTGTATGTATAATGTTTGTAAACTCTGTATATATTGTTTTCAGCTTCCTAAGTTAATGATATTGGCATTAATCGCTTTCACTGTTTTACTGTATGACCTTTCATTATAGGCACGTAGATAGTATAGTTATCTACATGCTTACTTATATTTCTTACTGAGCATGTTGGGCTCACCCTTTCATTTCATCTCCACAAATTGCCTCTAGTAGCGAGGACCCCATTATATTATAGGGATCTTTTGGGGAGTACATATCATTGCATAGCTTCCCTTTGTGCAGAGGTATACACAATGTATTATTCTTTTTGTATCTAACATTTGTTGCGCAATAATGTATATAGACATGTTTTGGGGGATGTAAACATGTATGAATACCGATGATAGGAAAGTTGAATAGTTGAATGTATAGAATATGATTTTGATTTAGTATAAAGAAATTCTAAAATTTTCATTTTGTTTATAAGTAAATGTTAATACGAATTACTGCATAGACTGACACTGACTCATAGCCCAACCAAAAGTAAAATGAGTTTTTAAGTAAAACAGATGTGATAGAAGTTGGTATCAAAGAAGGGTTGGCCTGATATGAGTCGGTGTTAGAGTTAAAGGAAGTTAGGAAAGTTTACATCCATATATTACTATGCGTTGTTTAGATACATTTGTGTATACCTAGCTGTGTTTATACTGAGAATTTCTTATTGGATGTGGGAAGACTGTTAGATATGGCTGGTAGATATCATAGTCGTTCTAGCATATGAGATGGCACATCTTCTCGAGGTCATAGAGATAGATCTGAGAGGCGTGATGGCTCCTCATTTAAAAGTACTCCTCAGAATCCAGCGAAGAGTTCTGAAGCCCGATTTGCAACATTATTCGATCAGGTGATGGCCAGATTTGATAGCATGTAGGGTATGGCTGGCTAGACGGCACCAGCTACACCGATAGCAGTACCTGCCACACCTACACCTACTCAGCCAACACTTATACCACCGACAGTAGGACCCTTTACTCCAACACCAATTGTGCCACCATAGACCCCACTTGTACAGCCTTCGTCGACTCAAGTAGCCCCACAACAAAACAATGATGAGTTGGGGTATGATTGTGAACTGGATAGGCTGAGACAGTTTCAGAAGCTTAAGCCACCATCCTTTATCAGGGTTAATAATCCAGTGACTGCATAGAATTAGATTAATGAGCTAGAGAAGTTATATGGGTTCTTTAAGTGCATAGCTACTGAGAAGGTTACCTTCGCAGCTTTTATGTTAAATGATGATGCAGAGCATTGGTGGAAGTCCATCGGATCGATTTTGAAGGCCAGACATCAGATTATCACATGGGATATTTTTCTTGATGCCTTCTAGAGACAATACATCCTTGACACTGCCCAGAGACGACTGCAGACTGAGTTTCTAAACTTGACTCAGGGTAACAGATCTGTAGATGAATACGAGTCTAAGTTTACCTCTTTGGACAGATATGATCCGGATACCATGAGTAGCGAAACGAAAAAGGTCCAAAAATTTATGAATGGACTTAGACCCTCCATCTGAGCCCGATTAGCCTCTTTTGACATTACCACATATGAGGAGGCAGTTCGTCGAGCACAGTTGTGTGAACAAGACTACGAGCTGCATGTGTCTGAGTTCGATAAGAAAGGTAAGGGTAAAGATCGGGATAAAAAGAGATCTGCAGAGGATTGAGAAGCTAAAGAGGGTAAAAAACCATCCGAGAAGCGACAGAAAAGTTTTAAAAAGTCGCGAGTTAAGGCAGCTAAGCCGTTTGTTTCTCTGACCACAACTCCAGTTAAGGGTATTGTTATTGGTGGACCCAGACCCATTACTGAGCCATGTAAGATTTGTGAAAGATATCTGTCACGATCCAAAAATCAGAGTAAATTTTTCATTTTTCTTTTATACTTACCTATCCTCTGATCGTGACCACACTCCACTAACAATTGGGCTGTGCGTCAATGTCAATCCCACCATTCATTCACCATATAACTTAATTCCTTATTAAAGGAAAGGTAAACACATGAATTTTTCATTAATTCTTTCTCATTCATTTACAAGTGTTTACAGTGTCTATACATCCCCGAAAGTTACTTACAAACATGTTACTGTGCTTATTTAGATACAATATGTACAAGTGTATATACCTCAAGTGATGGGCAGCAGTGGATATCAGGAATGCAGTACTCAATCGCCTCAAAGTCTACTGAAAGAAATCTGTGTAGGAAAATGAAAGGGGTGAGCACATCAAGCTCAATAAGGCAATCCTACAAACAAGTAGGTAACCATACTACCTACATGAATGTGGTGTCGTGCATAAACCACCATTTCTCCACACATTTCAAAATATATGCTACAATTCATGATGTCATGTAAACAAGTTCACATATGGATTTCAAAAAGCATGGAAAACTCAACATGCAAATCCATTTAAATCATTTCATTCTCATTAAAATTTCACAACACAGTCAGGATGCAACCCCTCCCTCGGGTGATCCAGACTCACACAAAAGTTCACAAAACATGATTTTCAAAACATCATGTAACAACATGCGAGACTTGGCACAATATATATATATATTTCTCAGGCAAATAACTAGGACTATGGCCATATGTCCTCGTGATCCCTCTGCTACACGGATCCTGTGTGTGGGGTCTCACCACTATCGAGAACTGCCCCGGGAGGTGGGTCAGTCTATCCCATTGGTCCTGTTCGATAACTCGCATCCGAAGATGCCATATAATCAATCCCAGCATGGTACAGCATACTCCATGCTAATTGCACGGTACAACGTACTCCATGGACCCATATCTCATATCCATACTCGTGCCCTGTCTCAAAACGCACGTGCGAGCATATTTAATCGGCGTGACACATAGTCTACCTGACGCTCCAAGCACGACTCATCGTATGTCCCATAAAATCAGTGCGAGCGATGCTCAAGCACTCATAAAACCAATGAAAATCTCGTACAAGCAACGCTCCAGCACGCGTTTCATAATATCTCATAAGATCTAGTGCGAGCTAAGCTCCAGCACTGTCAAAATCATGTAAAACTAGTGCGAGCTAGACTCCAGCACCTATGCATGTAAAACTCTAGTGCGAGACCTTGCTCCAGCACTAATGCATGCATCACACAAATCAAAACTCGTGCGAGCTGAGCTCTAGCATGTCACACTTTCATAAAATCACGTAGGCGGCTCTGTTATCTCAAAACAATTTTCGGAAGAAATTACATTGTTGAAAATATGCAATGCTGTGCATTTTTATTTAAAAGTTAGCCAGCCTACCCATGCACATTTCAAAACACCTCAAAAACAAGCAGGAACCTCTTGTTCTTGCTCCTTCCAACTTTTTCTAATTTTGAAAATTTTACCCTTCACAGGGGTATTTTGGTCATTTGCCAATCCAGGGCACTAAAATTCTTACCTTAAATCTAGACCCTTCAGACAATTGTAAGGAATGTAAATGATGTCGAAATTGCATAAAGTTACCTCTAACAGTCCGTAAAATTCCCTTACCTGGAATCACGTGCGAGCTTATCCTGTCTCGATCGTACTAGGTCTCTCAGTCCAATTCGCTCCAAATCAAGTCTACGGAGCTGCATATAACCACATCTTTGGGTCAATTCTAATATACTTATCAGTATTTCACTCTTACTGATCGAATCTAAAACACTGAGCCCATTTTACTTTATTGGGCCCGATTGCACATTAATGGGTCTCGACCCCTTTTTCAGCCCGTTTCCACTTATTAAATCCCTTCTTCGGGTCTATTGGGCTCATTGAACCTATTAATACTTATTGGGCTTCGTTCCAAACTCATTGGATAGCCCGTATATACAACAATTTATTCAAAAATCCGAATTGAATCTATTTTATTGCAAAAATAAATTCGAAATTCGCAAAATAAATTTCAATTTCGCAATAATCATACAATTGTCGTAAATGAGCTTTACTTACCGAAAATTATGCCATGGTGCGCAAATCGGAGTCCGATAGGGCTTACATACACGATTTCTCGTCGAACTGCATAATTTTATATTTAATTTCAGGTTAATTTTCGATCAAATATAATTTTAAATTAAATTCTTGGAAATTAATTCGATCACTTTTTACCTCTTACCGACTTATCCGAAGTCCGGTGTATCCTCGAAAATCTTCCATTTTTTTTCTTTTTCTCTTTTTCTTTCTTTTTCTCTCTTTTTTCTCTCTTTCTTGGCTAAACCGGTTCGGCCCGGTTCAGACCGGTTCAGACCGGTCGATTCAGCCCAGCTCTTTTCTTACTGAATCGGTCCGTACCGATTCAGGCTTCCCCGTTGCCGTTCATCTCTTTTTCGACCGGTTCCCGAGTCGTCTCTGGCGCTAATCGGTGCGCCAGGAGTAAGGGAACGTTCGGCTGGGGGTGGGGTTGGCCAAATCGGTGTCGGTGGCCTCCGATTTCTCTTTTCCCTTTCGCTGCTTCTCTCCCTCGATCCGTCGAATTTCGGCGCTTTCGGCACGCATCGCCGGTACCTGGGGGATCGCATAGTCGTCCTCTTTCTTCTCTAGCCCTTCGCGTAGCTGCTGGGTCGTCGGATGCTCGCCGGTGCTCTCGGTCTTCCTCGCTATTTGCCTGCTTCATTTTCTTTCAGAAATCGCGTTTCGCGATTTCCAGTTTCTTTTTTTTAATTATTTAATTATTATATTTATAATTTATTTTATTATTATTTTAATCATTAAAATATTATAAAAATCTCAAAATATCAATAAAAATATTATTTTATTCATTTAATCAATAAATAAATTTATCTGTCTTATTTCATCTTTTCGATGTATTTTTTCAACATTTTCGGGATAATTTTTCGATGTGAAATTTCTGATAAATTCAAAAAAATTCATATCTTGATCAATTGGACTCAAAATTCAATATTTTCTCCTTTATTGATCAAGATTTTCTAAATCCATATTTTTAATGAAATTTTCTTATCGAATTTATACCGGATTTCGGTCTTTTGACTGTTTTACCCTTCTACACGTTCGGGACCAATTTAGGCCGACTTTCTTTCTTGGACCCACTATAATTTCTCATTTAAAATTCGAATATCTGTCCGGACAATTCATATCTCATAAATTAAATTTAAAATTCCTTAACTGTCCGTTTTCAAATTTTACGTACGTTCGACTACTGCATTCATATTTATATGATCAAAATCATCAGTCTTATGATTCCATTAACATATAACAATATCCATACAATGTGTGAATCATAAGAAAATACAATAAAAATCGGGTCTTACAATATCATGGTAATAGGCTCTGTTATTGGGTATCTAAAGCATGCTTCCGTTGTGGCAAAACTAGGCATCTAATAAAAGACTGCTCAGAGCCTCCCGAGTCAGCCCCACATAAGGGTAAAGAACTAAAGAAAACTCTTGTTGCTACTCCTACCCCGAAGAAGAATACTACAATTGAGGAGAAAGGTAAACAAGTTTTAGGCCATGAGCGAGTGTATGCATCAGATCAATAGACTACAGATGCAACATCAGACATAATTTAAGGTACAATTCTGGTTTTTGATATTGAAGCATTAGCCTTATTTGATCTTGGTGCAACTCACTCTTTTATATCCTCGGCATTTGCATATAAACTGTCATCGTATGTACAACTTGTACCTTTAGGAAAGATATTATTGATTAGAACACCAATGAAGGATGGTCAAATGACTGAATTAGTGTATAAGGACTTTAAGTTTAAAGTAGGAGATAGGAATATGTTGCTGACCTAATCATACTAAATATGTATGATTTTGATGTAATACTGGGCATGGACTGGTTAGTAGTGAACCACGCCGTCCTTGATTGTCACACTAAGATGATAACCTTTTTCCTACCTAAGGAATATGATGTAAACTTTTCTAGGAAGTAATGAAAGAAATTTAGTTTATCGTAACTGAAGAATTCATACTAACTGTACGAATGGTATTTTTGAAGGTTTCATTACTTATGTAATTGGTACGGATAAGGCGTCTGGAGTTAAGAGACATTCCCATAGTCAGGGAATTTCTTGACGTATTCTCGGATGATTTACCAGGGTTGTCACCAGATAGGGAGATGGAGTTTTGTATTGATTTGGTGCCTGATACTGAACTGATATCCAAACTACCGTATAGAATGACTCCGGTTGAATTAGAGAAGCTGAAGAAACAATTACAATAACTACTTGATAAGGGGCATATCAAACCGAGTGTCTCACATTGGGGTGCTCCGATTTTATTTGTTAAAAAGAAATATAGGAGCATCAGATTATGCATCGACTATAGATGGCTTAACAAGGCTACCATTAAAAATAAGTATCATCTTCCACGTATTGATGATATACTTGATCAGCTTCGGGGAGCATAAATCTTTTCCAAAATTGATCTAAGGTCGGGGTACCATCAGTTGAAAATCAGAAGCAAAGATGTACCCAAGACGACTTTTAGAACTCGATACAGACATTACGAGTTTCTGGTTATGCCTTTCAGGTTAACAAATGCTCCTGGAGCTTTCATAACACTAATGAATGAGGTATTTAAGCCTTACTTGGACCGATTTTTCATAGTTTTCATTGATGATATTTTGGTGTATTTCAAGTTTAGGGAAGACCATAAGCAGCATCTAAGAATTGTTTTACAGACCCTCATGGAGAAGAAGTTGTCACGCCTTCCTTTTACTGAAATTACTACAAATTTTTCGCTTTTTACTTACCTTTTTTCCTTTGTGAAAATTTAACCACCAATAGTTAAGCTATGATTCGGTATTAGTCATCTCATCTTTACTTCCCTTACCATCAATTTTATATCATACATACATGTCAATATAAATTATCGATTGACTGTAAATACTTTTATCTCATAAGTGAGCTCACGTATATTTACATACATTTACATCTCCGATATTACATCTGTATACAGTATTGTACTATTACATGTTTCGATACAAAATCATACGAATGTGTATACCTTTCGCTCGATGGGAATATAGCGGATACCGGAATACGTGTCCTCAGTAGCTCACTATGCTACTGTAAATGCTCTGTAGAGAGGGAAAAAATGAAAAGGGTGAGTTCACTAGCTCAGTAAGGCAATCAGGCAAGTAAGTAGATAACCACACTATCTACATATTTATGATGTCATGCCTTAAAACACTCTTTTCTTCGTTTCATAATTAAAGCATGAATTGGAAAACTGATGTAGTGTGTATATATATTTACTCACATATACTGAAATCATGTTGTGTTCATAAATGCAAGCATTTCATACAAAACATTGCATTTTATATAATCTCATATAATGCCTTTAAAACATATCATGCTATTTCATTTAAATCATATAAAATATGACATTTCCTCATATCAAAATACATCTATCAGGTCTCAACTCATCTCTTGGGTCTATCCTGATTCACAAACATTAACATTGATGTAAAACCATAAAATCATTTAACGGGGTCGGACCCATCCCTATGGTCTACCCGAGTTCATATAGAACTATGTGATATGATCATGTGAGATTGGACAATTACTATGATAATATCTAGGACTATGACCATATCTAATACTGTGATCCCAGGCTACATGGTACCTAGTGTGAGAGACATCACTGCTGCAACGGAAGGTGGGTTAAATTCTACACGCCAGCTAACAACTCCACAACTCCACATATCTCCCTTAACACCGCACGGTACAACGTACTCTGTGTCACATGCACGGTACAACGTACTCCCGAGGACCCTATCTCAAGTTGATAGTCAATGTCACGTCTCTAAATACACATGCGAGCATCTCATCCGTATGACACATAGTCTACACAAGGCATCCAACACGACCTTAAACATGTCATGTATATCATATCAAAATACAGTGCGCGCCTTGAATGTGACTCTCAGTCGACAACCCGCTTAAACTCTGTTTTATGCACATTTCATATTAGATCAATGTGAGTAACACTCCAACACTATACCATACATAAATCATATTTCAAATCGAGTACGAGCAACGCTCCAGTACTATGCCATGCATAAATCGTATTAAAATTAAGTACGAGCAATGCTCCAGTACTATGTCATGCATATCATGGGAAATCTAGTGCGAGTAACACTCCAGCACTTTTTCATGCAGAAAACATATAAAATCCAGTGCGAGTAGTGCTCCAGCACGATTTGTTTTCATACAACTCGATAAATGGCTCATTTCAAAAGGGATATTTCAAATCAGTAAAGTTAGCACCATAATTGTGCTATTTTGTGTATTTCATGAAAACACTCTCCAATCTATCCATTCTTCTGCTAAACAGCAGTAAAAACACTCATAAACATGTTTTTCATGCTTTATACATCTTTTCGCAATTTTCCTAATTTTACCCTTAATAGGGGTAAAATGGTTATTTACCCATGTCGGGTCTCTATAAAATTTATTTACTTTCTCTGACCCTTAGACTTTTTAAGTGAATGTAAATACTGATGAAAATACGCGCAGATATCTCTAACTACTGGCAAAATTCCCTTACGTCGAGTGAATTTACTTTTCCAATGTTGCTCGATCACACAGTCCAATTCGCTCCCAATATAATCTTCGGAGCTGCATATAACCATTTATCAGGTTAATTATACTTTCTCAATTATATCTCACTTTTAATACAGTCTATTTTACTTAATGGGTCTGTTTACTCTTATTGCGTCTAATTGCATCTTAATGGGTCTAACACTATCTTAAGCCCATTTCATTTTACTATTCATTTCATCTGGGCCTATTGGGCTTGTGGGGCCCACTAACACTTATTGGGCTTGGCCCGAGGCTCATCATCTCTTATTGGGCCGAAACTAATTTGACTTGACCCATTATGCCTCTCGACCATGGCATGTGACCGAGAGCCATGCATACCACCCTTGGCCGACGGTCACGCCACCCTTCACCAACCTTACCAATTGCCTAGTCATTCACTTAGGCATTTCATTAAACACATACTATGCATGCCTTAAGCCTTTAGTTTTTGTTCGTTAAGGCATTTTATCAAACAACTTATATGCCAACCTTAATTCACCAACCAATTGACCAAATTGATTAAAACTAACTATGTCATAATCATGTATACATGTTTACCAACCTATCCATGTCTTAAAATCACATGGGTATTCATCAAAACCTAAATACCCATTTTCGGCCAACATGTGTTCAAGGTGATTATGTGTTGTTTTGATCCATAAAACGTATACCAATCATCTTAGAATAATTCCTAGATTAACATACTAGAAGTTGGAAGCTTGAAAACTCACATAGGTTACACTTCTCTTCTTGGCCGAAACTTCTAAGGATTTCGCCTCTCTCAATATGACTCCTTGATGGCTAATTTCAAGATATGTTAATCCTCTCTGAATTTGGAACAACTTTCATGAAGATCACTTGTTTCAAATATGTCTCTAGGTTAGTGTTTTCTAGTGAGATAAAGCTTGAAAGTTAGGTTTCCATGGTGTTTCCTTGTTGTCGAGAGCTTAAGGGAGAAGAAGGCTTGGCTTTGGCTAGTTTTTACTTAGGAAATTAATCCAGTTAATCTACAATTTCAACCCACCATTTGGGCTTGGCCATGGTTTTGGGCTTTGGCAATTTGGGCTTAAGTTTTGGGCCTAAACTTTTAACTAATGGGCCTAGTTTTTAGGCTTTCGGATTGGGCTTTTCTTTTGGGCTGAAAATTTTCTTACAATTTGGGCCTTCAATTGGCTTAATGTTGGGCCCACCAAATTGCCCAACAATTCGGCCCATTGGGCCTACAAAATTTGGCCCATGTTTAATCCACCTTAATAGGCTTTATAATTTTCATTAGTTGGCTCATCGATTTCTACTCATTTAATTTAATCCGAATTTCGATTAAATTAATTTTTCATACTTAAGGAGTTGAAGATCGAGTGTTTTAGCTAAAAATATTTCTTCCCCACTTCTTAACCTTGGTTAGGTTAAATTTTAACCATGGTTAGTTCTCTAAGGTCAAAGTCAACATTTCTTAACTAACCTTGACTTTTCTTGACCATTAACCACGTTTGACTTTTTCTCAAATATTCAAAAGTATCAATTTTCATAGTTAATACGCTCATCTCTGCGTTTTGGTCATTTTCGGGAAGTGAAATATCTGAAAACACCTTAAACTGACCATTTAGAGCTCGTTTAGCCCCATTTTGGCTTTTCCTCTACTTTGACCTATTCGGGATCACACCGAACCAACTTTTCTTCTTGAATCCTCTATATTTTGATATTTTAAGTTCTTCTCCCAATCAGAAGAATTTGAATCCCTTCAGTTTAGCCTGTGGCCATCTCGGCCCTTAGTTGGCCTTTACATGGCTTACATGCATTTAATCATTTCACTTATATTTTCATTTCAATAAATACTCTTCTTATGATTCAATTAACATAATCAAATGTTTACACATAGGAATCATAAGGAACATAGTAAAAATATGGGTCTTACAGAAGTTATATGCTAAGCTCAGTAAGTGTGACTTTTGGTTAGATCAAATATCTTTTCTGGGTCACATTGTGTCAAAGGACGAGATGTCTGTTGATTCGTCCAAGATAAAGGCTATAGTCCAATGAGAAAGACCCAAAACTATTACAGAATTCAGAGTTTCCTGGGTTTGACAGGGTATTATAGACGATTTGTGGAGGGTTTCTCTAAACTGGCTACTCCTTTGACTCGACTTACTCGAAGAATGTTCTATTTAAGTGGGATGATTCATGTGAGAGAGGGTTCCAAGAATTGAAGCACCAACTGACCACTGCACCTATTCTCACCATACCTACTAGCTCAAGGGGTTTCTCTGTGTATACAGATACTTCTAGTTAAGGACTGGGCTATGTACTGATGTAGAACGAGAATGTAGTTACTTATAGATCCCGACAGCTAAAGGACCATGAGAAAGGAATTGGCAGCCGTGGTGGTTGCATTAAAGATATGATGTCATTATTTATATGGTGAAAAATTTCAAATTTTCACTTATCATAAAAGTCTGAAGTACTTATTTTCACAAAAAGAATTAAATATGAGATAGAGAAGATGGTTAGAGTTTTTGAAAGACTATGACTGTGAGATTTTTTACCACCCAGGAAATGCGAATATAGTAGCGGATGCCTTGAGCTGAAAGAATCTCGGGATAGTGTCTTATTTGATAGTCGAGGAATACGAGTTACTAGAACAGTTTTCGAGCCTCAATTTGGATATAGACCCTTCTGATACTGACATTTACTGCATGGTAGCTAGCCTAAGGTTGGAACTGGACTTAATTGACCGAATCCAACAGGCTTAGCATAGTGATTAATACTGTATTAATATGGTTAATTAGATTCAGTTGGGTACAGTATCAGAGTTTGAAATCAGCACTGATGGCTTACTGAGGTTCAAAGGCAGAATTTTTGTTCTCAATAATCCATAATTGAAGAAATTGGCTTTGTCAAAAGCTCACTCATCGAGGTACACTTTACACCGGGGAGTAGTAAAATGTACCAGAATCTTCAGAAAGTATATTGGTGGTCAGGTATGAAGAGGGATATAGCTGAATTTATGGCTACATGTCCTGTGTGTCAGCAGATTAAGGTAGAGCATTAGAAACCTGCGGGGTTGTTACGGCCTCTACCTATACCAACATGGAAATGGGTGCATATCACTATAGATTTCATTATAAGTTCGTTAAGGACCAGAAAAATCATGACGCGGTCTGGGTGATTGTTGATAGACTAACAAAATTAGCTCACTTTCTGGCTATGAAATCCATAAATACTTTGAGTGCCTTGGCGGATCTGTATGTACGAGAAATTGTAAGGCTACAAGGTGTTCCGATGAGCATTTTTTCTGACAGGGATTCCCCGTTCACTTCCCACTTTTGAAAACATTTTCAGGAAGTCATGGGCACCCAATTGAATCTTAGCATAGTTTTCCATATTCAAATAGATGGTCAATCAGAGAGGACTATTCAAACACTGGAAGATATGTTGAGAGCATGTGCACTGACTTTAAGGGCTCTTGGGATGACCATTTGTCATTAGCTAAATTCCCCTACAATAATAGTTACCACTCGAGTATCAAGATAGCGCCGTATGAAGCTTTATATAGTTGTAGATGTCGTTCTCCAATCAGATGGAAAGAAGTGGGTGAAAAAAAGATATTTGCTCTTGACTTGGTTAACCAAGCCTATGAAGATGTTCAGTTGATTTGTGAAAGGTTGAGAACAACATAGAGCAGACAAAAGAGCTATGCTGACACGAGACGAAAACTTTTGGAATTTTCAGTGGGAGACTCGATATTTCTGAAAGTTTCTCCCTCCAAAGGCATAACGAGGTTCGAAAAGAAAGGAAAGTTGAGTCATCATTACATTGGATCTTTCGAGATCTCAGACCGAGGGGAGACAAAGCATATAGATTGGCCTTACCGCCTGAGTTATTGGGTATCCACAATGTCTTTCACGTTTCGATGCTCCAAAAGTATCATCCGGACCCGACACATGTGATTAAGTATAAACCACTGGAACTGAAGGAGGATATGATTTATGTGGAGAAACTGATTCGGTATTGGATAGAAAGGAGAAAGTCTTATGGTCTAATACAATTCCTCTGGTCAAGGTTATCTGGCAATACCACACTTCGGAAGAGGCCACGGGAGAATTGGAGAGCCTGATATGAGAGAAGTATCTGCATCTATTTGAGGATTGACTTGATTTAAATTTGGAGGACCAAATTTTTTAAGGTGGGGAGGAAATGTAAGACCCAAAACTCATTACTTTTCCTTAAGAGACATGCTAACAGTACACTTTTAACTGAATAAGTAAGGTTGAATTGTGATCTGCAAGGAACCTCTGGAAGTTGGAAACTTAAATCTGAGCATGGAAAGTGGCTATAGAGTCCACGGTACAGTTAAGGTAAGGATCCATACTTTAATTTTCATGCGATTTAAGTTAGTTGGAGTTTTGATGAATAATTAGAAAAATATGGTTAAGGAATTAGCCCAGATCGAATTAGATGGAATGAGACTAATCTAACTGACAGTAATGATAAAGAACAAAAACATATGGGTAGGTTATGAAAGAAAGTTAACTTGGATAGGTCTCGACCATGTAGGAATTGCAAAAATGCCAAAAAGGACCTAAATGAGCTCAAAATCAATCGTTTGAGCTGTTTTTAGCATTTTTGAGCCTCAATAGGTAGTCAAACTCTAAAAAATGAGAACCTTTTACATGGGAAACCCTATATGAGGGATAGTCAAATATGGTTAAACGTGGTCTAAGGCCAAAGTTAGAGTGAAAGTAAGCAAGTGGCTTTGACCAAAAGATCTAACCCTAGTTAAACTAACCCAACCATGGTGAATGCATGAGAAATTAATCTTAGGGTTAATAAATTCTTATTTTCAGAATATTGATTTATTAAATAAAATGAAATAAATTAAAAGCAATGTATGAGATGAATATATATATATATATGTATTGGTAATTTGGCTTTATGGAAAATCATATGGTGGCCCAATATGGAAAAAGGAAAGGATGGGCTAACTTAACATGAGACCTTAAGCTCTCTCTCTCTCTCTCTCTCTCTCTCTCTCTCTCTCTCTCTCTCTCTCTCTATATATATATATATATATATATATATATATATATATATATTAAGTAATTGTCCAAAGAAATGAACCGAAGCCACCAGCCCAATTAATTTAAATAAAAACTCAATTGAAATTAAACTAAACCCAATAACTAAGCTCAAAAACCCAATGGATTTAAAAGCCCATTTAATGGGCTGAATTTTATCTAATTAATATCTAGAAAATTCCTTATAAAAATCATAATACTTTTCCCTTGTTGTCGTCCCCTATTTCCTTTCTTCTTCTTCACCATTTTTGCTAAGTTCAAAGCTTTCTTCACAATAGCCAAACTGTCCCTTTCCACTCAAAACTTCAACAAGCTTCCTTAATGAAAACTGTTCCCCACTACTTGAACTTCAACATATCTAAATTTGGGTATTGGAAGGAGTTGAATTGAAGGAAGATAAACTCCCTTCGATTTTTGGACACAATTGAAAACTAGTAGGTGAGTTCTTTTCTTGCCAAATTAATATATGTTTACCTATGGAATTTATGAAGTGTAGCTATATAAAATCTAGTATAGAAAATAGCCAATATGGCATGAACCAATGCTTGGTCAAATGGGTATGGGTAGTTACAAAAAAAACATGGTTTGTGATTTAATTAGTTTATATGTAGATTGTTAAATTGAGATGATGATGAGAATAATATGAGGGATCAAATTTAAGGAATAATTATTGTTGATGGGCTTAAGAGGTGTAAACCAAGTGATTGTAGAAATGTCACAATGAGATAACAATAGGCTTTAGTTTATGTAATAGGCTTTAGTTTATGTAATGAGCTTTAGATTATTAATGGGCTTTTAAGAAGATAAGATGGACAACCCAAGATAAATTCATGGGTTAGTGGGCCACGGCCCAAAAGAGGACTTATGGAACAATGGGCTTTATGAAATAATAAGGAAAATGTAATAATGAGGTTAAATCAATGCCTAGCCCATTAAGATGTGAATTTAGCCCACCTAAATAAATTAGGTCCAAAACTTAAGTTTAGCTATAATAAGGCATCTACGGGCTTATAATAATTAATAAAAATGGTTGGTAATTTATTGCAGCTCCAGGAGACGTGAACGGGATAGAGCGGACCCACTGACATACGGTGCTGGGATATTAACACCACCGTCTACCACTAAGGTAAGAGAGATTTATAAGCTACTAGAGATAACTGTACGTACACCTTTTACTTGTTTAGGAGTAGATACAAACTGTAGGGTAGTTATAGACAGTAATATATAGAAGTTAAGCTTATTAGCAAAATGACCCTAACCTTGCCTTATATAACTGTTTGAACTATACCGGAATTCACACTAGCATTGGACTATAATATGAAACCCCATATTTTCTGAAATACACTGCATGTTGATGTTTTAACTGAAAAACGATAAGTCTGCTCATTTTTATATTTTACAAAACTGCACGAGTTTCAAAGTTAAGCGTGCTTGAAATGGGGGAAATTTCATGGACGGGTGACCATTCGTGAAGTTTCCACCCAAACTCTTTTTATACCTCGTTTTGTGTATCAAATATTATTTATCCTTATTCTAATTAAATCGAGCTGCTTATCAATTTTACGAGAAAAAATCGTGCTTTGTACCGAATGTTGATTGTGTGTTGCACTGTTAGGTTTTGCACTTGTTTTAAGACAAAAACCTTGGATATTCATGCTAAACTGGGGTGGTAAATACCTGGCCTACCCAGGCAGTCCCAGTTTTCTCACTTAGTCCTTGGAATACGTTGTACCATGTAAGTTACATGTGAGTACGTTGTACCATGTTCAGTCTTTGGACTTCTGCAGGGCCAATAGGTTGCTGACTACTTTCCACGGCAATTGATATCCTTGCACACCTGATCAGTGATGCTTGGAATCACTGACTATGGTCATATGTCATTCTCCCATTTGGGATCTATAATAGCATGTTCTGCAAAGTCTTGTTTATATAAATTACTGAATAAACTGTTTATTTAAAATATTAATTGAACTGAATGATTAAAATGCCTTATGTATGTATGATGTTTGTAAACTCTGTATATATTGTTTTATGCTTCCTAAGTTAATGATATTGGCATTAATCACCTTCACTGTTTTACTATATGACCTTTCATTACAAGCATGTAGATAGTATAGTTATCTACATGCTTCTTTATTTTCCTTACTGAGCATGTTGGGCTCACCCTTTCATTTCATCTCCACAGACTACCTCTAATAGTGAGGACCCCACTGTATTATGAGGATCTTTTGAGGAATACATATCATCGCATAGCTTCCCTTTGCACAGAGGTATACACAACATATTATTCTTTTTGTATCTAACATTTGTTGTGCAGTAATGTATATATATACATGTATTTGCGGGATGTAAACATGTATAAATATCGATGATGGGATAGATGAGTAGTGGAATGTATAGAATATGATTTTGATTTTGTATAAAGAAATTCTAAAATTTCTGTTTTGTTTATCAATAAATGTTAATATGAATTATTGCATGGACTGACACTGACTTATAGCCCAACCAAAAGTAAAACGGGTTTGTAAGTAAAACGGGTGTGACATGACCAGCTTGGACAAGTGCCCAATTTTACAAGTTTTGGGTAAGTTAATCATATAAGATGTTTAATAGCATCATACAGCGAAAGTGAATGCAATCGAACTTATGAAAATGATTTTTGAATATGTATACGTACATGTGATTAAATACTGAATGAGTTGTGGATTAAATATTGAATGAAACTGTGGATTGGGAAATACCATTGCTTTTTACTTGCAGGGCTGGGTTGAGTCAGATAGTAAACCCGACCTTTTGCAGTATTTTTGAAAAATGAGTACTAAAAGAATATCGATTTCATGTGAACCATGCTTTTATTGCATTTTGCATCTATTACATAAAATGGTATTGATTTGATTTCAAAGTTTGCATCGATTTATACTACTATATATAAAAGCTTTGAAATCATCTTATTACATATTTTGAAATAATATGACTATATGGCAATTATTGCCTATGTTATTGTTTTCAGATTTAGCATACTGTTGCTTTTATATTCGTGTTATCAACTATTGAATTTTAAAACATGTGATTGAATTGTTATACGGTTTTTATTGGCTCTCCATTTATTATATGGACTGATAAAGCAATAGGAAACATGTCTGAGTGTCACCACTCTTGTAAGAAAAACTGACTTGTCCGATAAATTATCGTTGACAAGTTCTGATATTAGCTAATCACTAGGATTGGAGTTTATCGAGTCTATAGCTATAGGTAACACCCCCAGTTTCTAAGGTATATTTATCATTTCATTGTTAGGTAAAGTGAGATGAGTTTTTAATAGTATTTATTGGGGAGTTGCTTAATTGTTTACTGAATATTGTTTATCGAACTGAAAGTGTTTACCGAATATTGTTTATCGAATCATATGAAATTACATTGAATATCGATTTACTGAATAATGCATTATGATTGTGAAAGCTATAAGTTTATCAAAAAATGTATCATACCGGTTTTATCGAACAATTGCATAGTTTACTGCATCAAACATTTGTGACATGATATTAATAGACAACATAGTTGTGAGGTCAGGTCAGAAAGGAAACTGAGGTACTTTAAAGTATCCTCTCCCCTTGAAAGACTTTCACAACGATGTCGAGTTCTAGTACAGAGAATTATATGTAAAGTTATCAATTATCGAAAGTGAAATGATTATATGAAAAATGTTATATGCATCGTTATCGAAAATCGTATCGTATCGTTTTATGTGCATGCATTACTGAACAGATTTTTGTTGTTTGTGGCTATTTTCGCACTTGTATATTGAGCTTACTGAGCCCCCTAACTCACTCCCTTACTTTTCCTTATAGGTTAAGTCGAAATAGCATCGATCTATGTGATTGGTATCCAACTTTGCAAGTTCAAGCTTCAAAGCTTTGTACAGTTTCATTCTTCGATATATTATTTATGTGATTAAACAATATTATTTATGGATAGTTTTGTACAGTACTATGAATTGGGATGTGTAGCATGTGAATATGGACTTAGATTACAGAAATGTGCTAAATCGAGATGTAAACTAAATGTTATTAAAAAATGTGTCAAAAATCGAGGGAAAATATTCTATTATTTTTTAGTATATATTTTGGAGAACCAAATAACCTCTGAAAAAATATGAAACTAGAATATATGATAAATCTTGAAGTGTATGAGAGAGATAGATAGTGAAATTGAGAATCCGACTGCTTGTGAATAGTGAATTGTGATTTGTCAAAATTGGTGTTGCAGGGAAAATACGCGTTTATGCGGAAATTTTATTGAATTGAATTTTGAACTTCGTATTGATATTTATTAGAATAGGGCCTTAGGTACGATTACCTTAACAGGTATCAAGCCATGAGGTACCGATATTGATACAATACTGACTTTCTACATAAACAATTACCATTAAAATTCGTATTCATCATACTTTATCATAACTATTGCATCTCTCAAACAATTGTCGTATAAAACTTTCCTTTCAACAATACAAGAATTTCTTTCTCGAATAGCACACCCATAGTGTTGTTCCACTTACTCTAACCAGTTTGGATCCTATAGGTCACATTGCTATCAATCTTCCATCCATCTATATTATTGACATCAAATATCGAAAATGATCATGTTTGAATATCACAACTCTATTTGATGTCACTTTGTTTTGATATTCCTCTTTACTTGAATTGAATTTACATTCCATGTATTCAGTCTCCACTTTACTTATTCTAAACCCTCTTGATTCTAGTGTCTGTCTTCATTGTTCTAACTTTACGTTGATCTTTGCTTTGGTTTCAGCACACATAACAATTTCATCTGCAAACATCACATACCAATGAATATTATCCTAATAGATTTTGTTAGTTCATCCATTACTACAGCAAACAAGAATGGACTTAATGTCGACCTTTGATTTAACCTCACAATGATAAAAAAAAAATCACTTGTTTTTCCTCTACATGTCCTTACAAATGTCATTGAATCTCTATATATGTTCTTAATTAGTTCAATATATTTCATATTGACTTTTTTCTTCATTAAAAACTACCATAACACATCCCTAAGTACTTTATCATATGCTTTTTCCAAATCTATAAAGATCATATGAAGATTTTTACCCAGTACTTAAGAACGTTTCACAAGTTGTCTAAGAAAATGTATTGCCTCCATAATTGATCGACTGGGCATAAAACCAAATTGATTCTCTGATATCTCTACGGTCTTTCTTAATCTCCGTTCTATCATCTCTTATAGTTTCATCGTATGACTCATTGGTTTTATATCTCGATAGTTAGAGCAATTTTGAATGTCTCTCTTGTTCTCATATAGAGATATCAAGACATTCTTTCTCTATTCCTCAGACATTTTGTTAGTACGCCAAATCTTGTTAAAAGGACTTGTCAACAACTTAATTCCTACTTCTCGAAGACATTTCCAAAATTATTAAAAAAATTTATATAAAATAATAATTTTATTATTAAATATTTAAAATTTTTTATGTATACATATACATTATCATCAACATCAAAGTTTTTATCCCAATAAATTGAAGTAAGCTACATTAACCAATATATGAAATCATGTGTAAGTTGTCGTACGTATACATATACATATATATGTAATATTAATTTACTTCACAATATTAAAATTTATTATATATTATACTAAATAAATTAAGTTATTCTACAAATTTTAAATAAAATTAAAAGAAAATCAAAAATAACAAACATATTTTTATTCAGTGCTATAATGTTTAAAGTAAAAAAAAAAATCGAAAATTACACCAGTGCGATGGGATGAGAATTTTCCACTACCCTCCGGTGGAGAATGAAGTTGTGGCATGGTGAGATTGCTACCACCGTGCCACATAGGTGTAATCCATTATTACACTAGTGAGATTGGGGCACAACGTGCCCCATTGTCACCAAACCACAGCTCCGTTTGAATTTAGGGTATAAATGAGTTAAGTTATTTGTAAGTTATTCGAATTTGACTCGATAATTACTTGAGTATGACTCATTTATTTTTAAGTCGAGCTCAAGTTACTTGAGTAACATTCAAACCGAACTCGAATGTTTTAATACTTGACTCGAACGGTTCACAAGTCTAACTGAACTTTTTTATTATATATTTTACATATTTTATTATTAATTTACTATTTGACTTTCATAATATAGGGTTAAAAATTGATAAATCGAGTTCAACGAATCGAGTTTGAGTATTTTGTTGAGTCGAGCTCAAACTTCACAAGCGAAGCTTAATTAATCTCGAACCGAACTTTAAGTTTCAAGTTTTCGACTCGAACTGAACTCGAGTTTAATATTGATTCGCACTGACTTATCTTGATTGTACCCCTATTTGATCCAAACGAAACCTTTGGCTGTTAATGAATCCTTTTTATTTATTTTCAAAATGTTTTCTAAAAGTTATTATCTACCACCATGGCACTTTATAGTTATACGTATGGCACAATTCGTACGTGAAATTCCTTATGTTCTATATTAAAAAAAAAAAAAGGAAAGTATTATTCATGCATTTATTACTAAATAATAACATTTATTTATTCATGCCGTATGAAATACTTTTTCTAAACGATTATTACATATACGAAGATTCCATTTTCGGGGCAATTTTTTCTGCTCCAACAAACTTTTATGTTAAATAAATAGCATAGCTTTAATCGTGCAATTAGCCTCTAAAAGATATCTTAATATTAAAAAAATATTTCGGATACAGATCAATAGATATTAAAATTGGATCGGATTGTTCGATTGGAACAATTAAATCGATGATCCAATACCAAATATATTCGATTTTTCTATTAGATCAGACTTACAATTAATCTATTTTAAATCATGTTGAATCGATGATTTAATTTATAAGCTGATGAACCATTCGAATTTTATTAAATCCAGTGGGTTTAAAATTTACCACAAAACCACCTTAAAAAATATGATTAATTTAGTTTATAATTAAATTTATTGCATGTTTTGTTATTTAACTAAATTAATATATTTTGAAGTGGACTTGTTTAGGGATCAAGCTACCAACTTAATTCCTAAGGTCTGACCAATTTTTGTGTGAGATAGAAAAAAATGTTAAATCCACCGAATTGACTTGAGTTTGAAAATCAAGACCCACTAAATAAATCGAGCCAGATTTAGATTTAACATTTCAAGTTCAAGATCAGTCTTTTTTAATTAATTTTGACTTTTTTTACAATTTAATTTGAGTTAGTATTTTTTTTATACTTTAATTTAAATTTTCATATTTTTAGTATTCTTTTGTAAGAAGTTACTATTATATACTTATTAACTAATATGTATTTTAAAATTTTATATTTTACTATAATTTGATCGTTTTACATCGAATATCATAATTTTGAAAATATTTATTTTTTATTTTTACTTTCTTAAAATTTATTTTACATGTATTGCTTTAAGTTATTAATTACTTTAGTTTGGTCCTTTACATTAATATATTTAAATTATTTGACTAGTATTTTGAGAGTTTGAGTTAGGAGTTTGAACTTTGAATTATTTCGTGAAATTTTCGTATATATTTTAATTATATAACAATATGTTATATTGTTTATATACATTTGAACTTTCATTATTTTATATTATATGTTTTAATTTTTTAAGTATAAAATTATTTACAATTGTATTGTATTATTTATCTAGTAATGAATTAAAATTTTAAAATATTTTTATTGAGCAGACGATCGACTTGATTTATCAGCAATAAAATCATTGACTCAAAATTTTGAGACTTCAAACGATTCAGTGTCCAATTTGATTCTAATAACTATAGTTTAAAATTTTGAATGAAAATTGAAATATTTTATGAGAAATAAGAAAATCATTTAGATCTTTTAAATAAAAATCATATGTATTATTTTAAAAAAAATCATATGTATTATAAGAAGGAATCTATATATAGAGGATTATTATATTAAAATATCGCAATTTTTTTTTTCAGAATTGAATAATTGACGTGGCCGAAGTATTTTGAACTTGCACATGCAATTCTGATATTGTGGTTTAATAGAGCTATGATTGCCCAAAACATAGTGATTCTTTTAATGCCAAACAAATCACCAAAGAAATATAAAAAAAAAAATTCAAATTAAAGGGTTAATTTATTGTTATTTGTAAGAATTCATGACTTAATTGTGTTTGATTCTTTGCTATTTCTATTTGCTCATTGCTGCATGTGTTTGCTGCTTTGTCAACAACTCTCATTACAACATTCAACCTACCAAATCAGCATCTTTCTCATCTTACAAACACACCACGTTAAAAATAAAGTTAATGTTTAATGCATTCTTAATGTAAAAATCTTATATATTATTATTAAATTTTATCATGACATTTCATTATTAGTGATTTTAATAATATTTATTTTTAAAATTTATAAATTAATGAAGTGATATATTATAATTTACCAATTGTGTGTAAAACATATACATATTGATAGTGAATCAAATTAATATAAACTCCTAAAAATTATTCCCAGATATGGCAAATTAAACAGCTAGGTTTTTACTTTTAAAGTTAGTGGAAAAAAAGTGAAAAAAAAAAAAGGCTCTCAAACAAGGAATCATACTACTTATAGTGCCATGAGGTTAAGATGAGGATGGAATAAAATTGATAAATTTAACAACTTTGAATCAAAAGAAAATAGTTTTTTTCAAGTCCTTTTGAGAGTTAAAATCATTATTTCTGGTTTGTTTAGGGGTCGTTTGGTATCGTTTCTTGTTTCTATTTTATGTTTCTTGTTTTTGAAATTTTTGTTTTTGTTTTAGTTTGTTTTGTTTTCGATTTCTAAAAACAAAAAACATGTTTGGTTAAAATTGTTACGTATTCAGGACAAATTTTTAAACTGATTTAGATACAATAATTCAATCACAAAATAAAATTTAAAAATTGAACAAAAATAATAATATATTTATTATATAATATTATGTACATATTATTAAATTATATTATTTATAATATTTAATACTAATATGAAATATCTACTTTTAATCATATTAAAATTTAATATTATTTAAATTTTATTATAATTAAATATAATATTAAATAAAATAATTACTTAAAAAATAATTCAATTAAAATAATAATAAATAAATTTTTAATATTAATTTTATTAGATAATAATGGAGATTAATAAAAATTTTAAATTTTATATATTAAATAATAATATGAATTAATAAATTATTACCTATATTTAATAATATTATTTACTTTAATTGAAATAATATTAAATTACTAAAAAAAATATATTTAACTAAGTAATTTATAAAAAATATATATTATTAAAACATGTTATATTTAATATAAATAATTTTATTTAATGTCAAAGATTCACTTTTTTATAATATTAAATTATTTTATGTTAAGAGTGATATGTTTAAATTTAATTAAAAATATATAATATTAAATAATAATATCATTTAATAAAATATTTATTAAATATATTATATAATAGCAATTAGCAATAATATTAATTATTAACATATCTAAATTATAATAAATTATATTATTTAAATTTATAATATATTCAATCAATTATTATACAAGTTAAAATTAAAAATATTATGATATTATAGTTTATGCTATTTCTTGTTATTTTTTACATTTTTCTATTTTTCTATTTTAAAATAAATATATTAAAATTAAACTATTTTTTAATTAAATAATCTTTTATATTAAACATTAATGTTATTTTTATTTTAAAAAATTAATTAATTTTATTTTATAATTTTATTATGAAAATATATTAATATTATATTAATATATAAATACTGTTCACTTATTTATGAACAGTAACAGAAATGAAAACATGTTTCCGAAAATAATGAAAACATCAAATTCTTGTTTCCAATAATTTTGAAAATTTTCATTTTCATTTTCGTTTTTTTAAAACAGAAATCAATACCAAACATATTTTCTGTTTTTGTTTTCCAAAAAACAGAAAACAAAAACAGAAAACAAAAAACAAAAACATTCCCAAACGAGCCCTTAATTATTCTTAGTTAAAACATATTGATGAAAAGTTAATAAGATTTTGACTTAATAATAAAAAAATTAAAAAATTTGAGATTTTAGGTTCATATCTCATCTATATGAATTTAAATTTAATTTAATTATTTATTAATTTAATTAATTTTAATTATTTATTAATTTACTTAATATAAATAAAGTGATTTTCTTCTTTTTTTATTACATTGATTTTTACAGTTACAGTTTAAAAAAGTAATCCGCGGACTATAATTCTAGCTTCCGATGGAAATATATTATAAAAAAACACATTAATTAAAAATAAATTAAAGCTTGTTAATGAGTGATGTTGACACTTTGTTCTCCATTTTATGATCCTTAAAAACTGAAAAAAATTCTCTTAAGCATTTAAATATTTATAGACCTAAGTTGGCAATCTTAAAAATAGATTAATAGTACAAAGAATTTACATTTTGATGTGCTATCATAATATAATCTAATACACTTTTGAGTAAATCATATATATCATTTCATTTATTCATAAATATTAAATATATTAAAATGATAATTTTTAAAATAAATATTATTGAATTACTAATTAATAAAATGTTATTATGTGATTCATATAAAATTTATACATTCATATTACATCAAATATCACATTTTTTGAGTCATATCTATGTCTATGTTACTTTTCAATGGTTGCATTTTAATGTTTTTCGTAACGATATCATCTTGGTGAGAAACTGTATTAATGAACTTAAAATAGGTGGAAGAAAATTAGTGTTGTTATTCGATTATAAGGGTGACGAATTGTTGACGTTTTCACCTCGATATTTGTATCACATGTTACCAAAAAACTCTGCAAGAAAAAGATTAATCAGAGAGACGCAGGGGTTGTCCCTTGCGTTGGCACTCCGATACTTAAGGCAGCCAGAGAATTGGGCAGAATTTCAGTAGGAAAATTTAGAATTCAGTTAACGAATCGTACTTGGCCCATATTTTATAGGGATGTACTCTGTCATTAATTACATTTTTGCCATTTTTATCTTACTCAGGGTTTATATCATTTTTCATATGTTTTATTCGTGCGCCACATGGTGCACTATTCGTACGTCACGTGGCGTACTATTATTATTCTTTTATCATGCACAATAATTGCTCCCCACTCTTTCGCTAGGTATAACCTTGCGGAAGAGTAGATATATTCTCATTGTAGCCTTATGTCAAGTCCTTACATTATATTCTGAAGTCAAATTCTCAAGCTCTTCTTTGAGTGCGTGGCTTACATCGCGCATTTTTGGCTTCAAGCTTTTGCTCATTTTCTTCGTGGCTTACATCGCGCACTTTTCACTTCAAGTCCTTGGTTGAGTGCTTAGCTTACCTCGCGCATTTTTCGCTTCAAGCTCTTGCACATTTTTTTCATGGCTTACATCGCGCACTTTTCGCTTCAAGCCCTTAGTTGAGTGCTTAGCTTACATCTCGCACTTTTCGTTTCAAGCTCTTGCACATTTTCTTTATGGCTTACATCGCGCACTTTTCGCTTCAAGCTCTCGCACATTGTCTTCGTGACTTACCTCGCGCACTTTTCACTTTAAGCCCTTATTTGTTAAGTGTGTGGCTTACCTCGCGCATTTTTCGCTTCAAGCCCTTTATTTGTTGAGTGCGTGGCTTACCTAACGCATTTTTCGCTTCAAGCCCTTGCACTTTGTCTTCGTGGCTTACCTCGCGCATTTTTCGCTTCAAGCCTTTCTCTGTTGAGTGCGTGGCTTACCTCGCGCATTTTTCGCTTCAAGCCCTTGCACTTGTGTAGCTGGTGCGATCAGTCATCTATCAATTATGTGAGAACCTCAACAACCAATAAAATATCAATATGGCATAAATCATAGTTCAACAAATTAAATTTCAACCCATAGTTGAATAACAAAAAATACCATTAAATGAAATAAAGTTCCACTGCCAGTGTAGTTGCAAGTGGTTGATATTCCGCGTTTTTGTTATCCTCTTGCCTTGTGAACTTTTCATATTCTTTCAAGACATTGCTGATCGCTTAGGTAGCTCGGTGATGGTAAGGGTTTCTTTTCTTTAAACTTCCTTATATGTAATTTAGCGTCGGTATCCTTTTCATTACTTCTTCTTGAGTGATATACTTATTTGCTTTAGAGAACAAGTCCGAGATCATCGTCGGTTGATCTAAAGATAGCGACTCTTGCAACTTTTCAAATCTTGTCTCTTGTAGCATAGCTGTCACAGCTACTCCAGCTTGTAGATCATGTACTTCAAGAGTAGCATTACGGAACCGATCCACATAGCTCTTGAGTGATTCCTTGCTCCCTTGCCTTAAGGTAAGCATATAGGTGACCTCATTCATTTTCTGGCTTTTTATCACAAAGACCTTCAAGAATTCACTTCTTAATTGATTGAAAGACGAAATAGACCCCTTCGGCAAACCGTTAAACCACTTTAGTGCGTGATCAGTTAAAGTTAAGGGGAATGCTCTGCACATAATCTCATCATCTCATCCATGTAATAGCATCAATGACTCATAGTTCTGAATATGGTCATAAGGGTCAGTCTTTCCCGTATACGCTGTCATCTGCGGTGTCTTGAACTTTAGGAGTAGCGATTTTCCCGTGATCGTTGTACTTAATGAGATTCTCCTCCTCTGATTTTCTTCGGTTGGAACCAACCTTTTCTGTTTTAAGATTCGTTTCGCCATTCTTTCATATCTGTGGCACATCCTTCCATCCATGTAATAGCATCAATGACTCATAGTTCTGAATATGGTCATAAAGGTCAGTCTTTCCCGTATACGCTGTCATCTGCGGTGTCTTGAACTTTAGGAGTAGCGATTTTCCCCGTGATCGTTGTACTGAATGAGATTCTCCTCCTCTGATTTTCTTCGGTTGGAACCAACCTTTTCTCTTTTAAGATTCGTTTCGCCATTCTTTTCATATCTGTGGCAACTTATGCCTTGGACGCAGGTCTGTTTTGCACTTTCTTAGCATCATATGAATCAGTTTGGTCGCAGTCCATAGCTTCTCTATCGTTACCCTGAGTTCGATTTTGATGAGTCTGAGGTTAAAAGTTTGTCATTCCAATTTCAAGGTTCCGTGTTGGATCTATTTTCGAGTCTCTCCAAACATGAGACCCTGTCATTTTCACACTTTTGATTCCATTGTTTGGCAGACCATTCGTGTTCTTGGGCCAATGATCTTCCGTGTCCAAATATCCAGAATCTATCATAGTCGAATCGTCAAGATTTTTGGTACTTTGACGTCTCCAGCCACCAACAATCTCCCGTGTTGGATTCCTTGTACCATGACACCGTAATTTTTCGACGCCCTAATGTTTTCTGACGCCCTAATGTCTCCAGTTCATTGGAGTCTCGTGCATGGGGTCTTCCGCGGCTTGT
Organism: Firmiana major; assembly: GCA_033439115.1. NCBI lineage: Eukaryota > Viridiplantae > Streptophyta > Magnoliopsida > Malvales > Malvaceae > Firmiana > Firmiana major. The sequence goes on from CM065909.1 coordinate 41,978,200, forward strand.
CGTCTCAGGTTTATCGCAACCTCATGTAACAGGTCTCTTGCGGTTGTGCCGAGAGGGTATCACGCGCCTCGCACGCCAGGGTCTTCTGCGTTAGGGTCTTGTGCACCTCCCGCACCTGGGTCTCGCGCGCCTCTGCCGCTAGGGTCTCGCGCTTCTCCCGTGCCTAGGTCAGAGTCTCTCGCGCCTCCCGGCAACTTCACTTTCGCGACATTAACATTACACCCTCGCGACGTCCTTTTTTTCTCGTGACACTCTTTCCCTTCGCGGTACTCACGGCATAACTATAACTCAAGGCACTCACAACAACACTTACACTTCTCACGTCACTCGCGACACTGGTGGCAAAGCTTAAGTATCGCTGCATAGATAGACCCGCGCGACCGACATTGAACCCTCGCAGCAGCTTGGATCCTCACGATAATACCTCCCGGCATTTAGACCCTCGCGGCAGGCTTGTCCCCCGCGTCTGTAGATCCTCACGTCAGGTTTGGTGCCTCGCGGCATTCGGTTCTCGCTGCAGCTTGACCCACGCGGCAGTCACAGACTCTCGCGGCAAAACCCTCGCGGCAGGCTTGGACCCTCGCGACATTCGGCTTTCGCGGCAGCTTAACCCTCGCGGCAGGCTTGGACCCTTGCGGCATTCGGCTCTCGCGGTAGCTTGACCCTCACGGCAGTCACAGACTCTCGCGGCAATACCCTCTTGACAGGTTTGGACCCTCGCGACACCTCGCTCCCCTTGTGCTCAAAATTTCGAAAGGCTATAACTTTGTGCTCGGTGGTCCAATTGAGGTGATTTTTTTTTTAATTTGCGTAACTTTTCGAGATCTATACGATGGAAAACGGCCAAAGGCAATTTGTCAGGGATTTCGTCCAAAAAAACGTCGTTTTAGCCTCAAATTTTGATTTTTTCGTATTATCCATTGGTTCTCGTCCCTCCTGAACGTGTCTGTACCAAAGCTTTTCTTTCGATTTTCCACAAACGGCGCTAATTGTTGTTGCTCGATTACAACGGTGATGAATTGCTGACGTCTTCACCTCGATCTTTGTGTCAGAGAGACGCAGGGGTTGTCCCTTGCGTTGGCACTCCGATGCTTAAGTCAGCCAGAGAATTTGACAGAGTTTTAGTAGGAAAATTTGGAATTCGATTAACGAATCGTACCTGACCCCTATTTATAGGGATTTACTATGTTATTAATTATATTTTTGCCTTTTTTATTTTACTCAGGATTTGTATAATTTTTCATATATTTTATTCGTACGCCACGTGGTGCATTCTTTTATCATGCACAACAACTAAAAAAGTGAAGGAACAAATAAAAATATTCACTTGAAATCAAACTATCAATAAAATTGGTAAAAATATGGATTCAATGCGATATAATAATTTTTTAAACATCAATTAAATAAATTAGGGTAGAATGGCCTAATTTAATTATAAAATCGAAAGAAACTTAAAATAATATTATTTTAATAAATCTTATGACATATACGTGAAAAAAAAAAATCATATCATATGACAAAGTTAAAAGAGATAAAAGTTAAAAGAGATAATCGGTAAATATTACGAAACAAAATTTGAATTTTTATATTATATTAAATATTTAAATTAAAATAAATTTACTATAGATTTGTGTCTAGAAGGACGGGAACTTTTTTCTGGGAACTTTTTTCTCAATGTCTCATTTTTCTTCTGATGATAGAGACGAGACGTCTTTGAAAAAACAATTAATTTGCAAGCCAGTTGAAGAATAAGCATAAAATTTTTCTAATCTTTTGAAGTTGTTCACCAAGTTGGATATGTAGGTGGGCTCTTTGCGAATCTTATCAAGAACTGTTAACATCAATTCAGCATTACATGTGCCAAAATGATTTAGCTAATAATTTTATTATCCGATGGATATCAGTTTTTCGGAACTCCAAATCTAACATAAAACTAAGGTTAGTCTCAAATATTATTAAACAGATAAGTATATTAAAAAAGTTGACGGATAATTTAACTGTTCTCTTAAAAATATATAACATGCGATCAGATTATCATGTATGGATAATCATATAGACAGAATGGCCGACATGTCATAGCGTAAGGCCAAATGTTACACTCTTACACCCTTCAAATTCAACTGAAAATATCATGGTGGTGTTTGGTAGTGGAACTATTCAATACGTCAAAAGAAAAATAGAAAACAACAATTTCAATGAAAAAAATCCAAAATCAAATGCAATAAATGTGTGATTAAATGCATGTCGTAAACAAACACCTACAAGCATTTAACCCTCAGATCAATTGCATCGTTGTGTGAAGTAGCATCTCATAAATGACGGCAATCACCTAAATTTCATCAACCTCTCCTTAGGATACATTAAAAAAAAAAAAAAAAAGCGGGACATCGTTTGATCCCCTTGTTTCTTTTTTTGTAGGGGGTATATATTTTAATTAATAAAATCTTTAGGTCTTAGACCTATAACTTTGTTGAACGTATGCAAACTTGGTAATTGGAATTAGCCCATTTTCTATTTATACAAATATATATTTCATTTCATATAATAATAAATATCTCGAGTTTTGAGTTGAAGCATTAATTGTGATTTTTGGACTCTTCGTTTTTTAGTTTCGGAAACTTTTCAAGACAATAAAATTGCTTCAACTATTAGATTAAAATGCAAATGTAAAAAATTTTCACACATTCTTCATTGATATTTTTAAAATTACTAATCTATTATATGTTAAAAATTTTAAATTAAAATAATAAAGATTTTGCAATAAATAAAAATCTATAAATAAAACACAAAAACGAAAGTGCTAAAATTCAAAGAACACGTTATTTAAAAAAATCGAAAGTATTAGACAGTGCATTTTGATTGTTCTTAGTATGACATTTCGTCGTCATTTGCAAGCAATAAAACCATGAACAAGGCAGGCAGGGAACGTGGGCTTAACTGTTTCACACAAAACTTATTACAGTCGATTAATATTTACTGCTATCAAAACAAGATAAAATGTAAAACGGAAACAAAAGAAGGGAAAAAGAAAGGGAGGGGAAAATGGGGGTAATAATGACAACGTCCGTCACCAATGGCGGGTTCCACGAGCCTTCTCCTTCTTTCTGCAACTCTGAAGTCTGAACCCTCTCTCTGCAATAAACAAAACAAAATCAAAGGACAGACAAATCAAAGCAGAGCCTTCCTTCGCTCTCCCTCTCCCTCTCCCTCTCCCAACCATTCATTCAGTTTTTTCGTATCCCCAGACCCTCTTCACGCATCTCTATAAAATCATTTTTATTTTTTTTCATATACTCTGAATTCAATAACTATACTACAAAATACCCATATCTCAGTTTCATCAATCTCCTTCTCTCTCTGTATGGACGGTCATTTTTTGTTCTCTCCAATCTCAACGGTGAGATTTCTCCCTCCTTCTGTCTTTGCATGTATCAAATGAAAGTACAGTTCTTCCCCTTGTCCAGTTCTCCTTGCAGATTTTTAGTGGTATTTTCTTTCTTATCAAAGCCCTCCTTTTTCTAGGATAATTTTTTGGCTGACAAAAAATGGATATTTTTTGGGGATTGTGTTATGGGCAGGCACCATGAGTGGAGCTACTGGATCAAGTTTCCATCTTGGGTTTTTTTCTTCTTCGACTTCTTCAGTTTTGGCTACACTTTTCGTCGCTGGTAGTATTATGGGCTGCGGACAATCCAAAGTCGACGACTTACCTTTAGTGACTCTTTGTAAAGAACGTAAAGAACTTATCAAAGCGGCGACGATTCACCGTTCCGCTCTCGCCGCTGCTCATGTCACCTACTTCCACTCTCTCCGGGACGTTGGTGAAGCGATCCGTAGATTCGTCGACGAAGAACTCGTCGTCGGATCTTCCTCTTCCGCTGATTCCCCTGTTCTTACATTACCTTCTGACGAATTCAAATCCTCTAAAAAGAACAAGAAAAAAGACAACAACTTTCCTTCCTCTTCAACATCCCTTTCCCATTCCATTGAAGAAAACAGCAAAACTACGAAAAAAGAAAAAGGAGAAAGCGATGGAGAGGATTCTCATTTGGATTTGTCATCTGGGTCACCTTCAATTTCCGGTTTAGGTTCCGGTTCAGGTCCTGCTTCACCTTCTGGTCATGTTAAAATGGATCATAGTCATAGCCATAGCCCAGACCAAGAAGGAGCAGCGCCTTATGGTTACAACTACGGCTATGGCGATGGCTATGGTTATGGCTATGGCTATGGATACCCTTACCCTCCTCCTCAAGAAAACTGGGGGTATAATGGTAATTCTACTTCTTATACGTATTACATGAAGAAATCTGCAACTCCTTCTCAATCTTTTGTTTATCAGGAGCCTGAGGGACATTCAAGTTATGGCTACTCAAGTTATCAAAATGGGGCCTTTTTTGGGTACCCTTTGGGATCTCCAAGAGGGGGATATGGATATGGGCAGAGGAACTCACCTCCTGATCCACCACAACCACCGCCCGCGCCGCCGTCTCCGCCGAGAAATTCGACATGGGATTTTCTTAACGTGTTTGATAGTTTTGATAATAGTGGGTATCCGGTTTATTATCCGGCGGCTAGATACGGTTATGGTTCGAGTACGAGTAGTCCAGACTCGAAGGAGGTGAGGGAGAGAGAAGGGATCCCTGATTTGGAAGATGAAACTGAGCCTGAGATGTTAAGAGCTGCTCATAAAGAGAAGCGGAAAATAATGGATGAGGAAATGAATCATGGTCATAATAATAGTAACAAAACTAGGAACTTTGGTGAAGGTACTTCGAAGTCAGTTCCAGTTCAAAAAGTTAATAGTACCACTGATGGATCTACTTCCGCTTCAAAGGCAATGCCATCAAGCAAAAGTGAGAGCTTGGAGTCTGGTGGTCATATTAATATTAATACAAGTAGCGGAAGTGCTGATACTATTGTTACAAAGAGCTCTGAGGAAGAGTATGCAAAGAATAAAAGGGTGAGTTTTGAGGTGGAAGAGGCATCAAATTTGGATGTTGAGTCTTCCAAGCCGAGTAGTTTAACTACATTGTCCGTTCATGGGACCAGGGATCTCCAAGAGGCTGTGAAGGAGATTAAGGATGAGTTTGAGACTGCCTCTAGTTATGGGAAAGAGGTTGCTATATTGCTTGAGGTCGGCAAGCTGCCTTATCAGCAGCGCAAAGGAACAGGGTTTAGAGGTGGGTTTTCAGTTTTTTTTTTTTTGGGTCCTCTTCTCCTTTTTTGTCTCTGTTATTGGATGCTTGTAAAGTTATCCTGTTGGATGTGCTAGGTTGGTTAGGCGTTGTGGAGAGGTTTAAAGATTTTACTGTATTGCTACGGGGTGATCTCATATTTTGTATCTTTGGCCGTGGTTAGACATGCAAGCTAATTTTTGAAATTCTTTCTGGTAGAAATTTTGCCTAAGCTTTCATTGAAATTCAGGTCTCTAATGACTCTCTTATGATGATGCCAAAATTGAAAAAGGACAAGATTGATCTATTCCCAAAAAGGCTAAAAATAAAATGATATTGATACGACGAGGGCTGTAGCTAATTACATGATTGTACATCCCAATAAAAGTTGAAACACTGAGCATTAGGCCTGTAAACTTAACCATGTCTTTCTTTCATGATTTTGACTATTCAATTCTTGTTTGCATAGATGATTGAATTGTCTGAGTTGATCGATTTTAAAGTTGTGTTCCTTTCTACTATGCTGCTTTATTGAAGCTTATATCCCTTTTCTGCAGTGATCTTTTCCAGGATCCTGTATCTGGTAGCACCTAACATGGTATCATCTCATCCTCCACCCAGATCTTCCATACGAGTAACTTCTAGGACAATGAAAATGGCAAAAGAGTACTGTCAGATATCAGAGCAGGATGAAAAGCCTAGAAATCTCTCATCAACTTTGGAGGAACTTTATGCATGGGAAAAGAAATTATATAAAGAAGTCAAGGTATGCATGTTATTAAAATAAGAACTTTGCTTCTGTACCTAGGAATTTGATGGTAGTTTTAGCCTCGATAACTTTTGCCCAATCAATTTTTATTGAAGGACTGAAAAGGTTGTATAGCATAATAGTTATATTCTCATAAGCGATGGTTTTGGTTGTTTGTTCTCTGCTTTAGTCACAATGTGATGCTTATTGAATTGTTTTTGCCTGATTCTTATTATTATCTTACTATCTATTATTTTCTCAGCTTTTCTAGCTAGGCAAAATTTTCGTCTGTTTTTCTTTTTATTTTTACATTTAGTACTATTTTTTTCACCAGTTTCTGTTATTTCAACTCTTACTTCCTAAGTGAACAAAAAGCTATCTATAATTGTTGGGTTTTAAAACTTAAAGTATGTTAGTAATCATGAAGTGACCCTATATGATCTGAAACATTATTTTTTTCCTGTTAACACGTGTATGAATATTAGATACCTGATAATTATTAATGGCATTTTGAAGTAGTTATTCCAAAATGGAAGCAATTCCTGGGAGTTGGACTTTATTGGTTTGCGATCTGATAATTGGGTATAAGCATTTTTATTGTTGCCATTCATATTAAGATAAATCTTCAAATTTTCTTTATTATTATTTGGCTGAATGTGGTTAAATCCTTTGACATAACTCTAGCCATGCTCTATTTTTTGTTCATTAGTTCAAAACTAAATTTCAGGCCAATCATGTAATAAGATCTTCTATTGTGAATTCAATAATTGATCTGGATGTATCAATTAATTGTTGTTCACAAATGTTTTGAAACTATTCTGGTTCGTTTGGTATCATGCTTATGATATGTTTGTTTTTGCCTTGATTTTAGGATGAAGAAAGGCTACGAGTTATTTATGAGAAGAAGTGTAAGAGACTGAGAATGTTAGATGGCCAAGGAGCAGAGGCCAGCAGGATTGATGCAACACGGGCTTCAATAAGAAAGTTGCTCACAAAAATTGATGTTTGTATAAAGGCTGTTGAAGCTATATCAACTAGGATACAAAAGCTAAGGGATGAAGAATTGCAGCCCCAGCTCACTGAATTGGTTCATGGGTATTGAATTACTTCCGTCCTTTTCCTAGTTAAAATTGATAATTGGTGTGCTTACTAATTAGTTATCTTCATGAACCTTGGTGCCACCTGATGACATATTACATGATTTGCCTGTGAATCTAGGAATATCATCTTGTTGGTGGTTTTCATTGAATACATGCCCGCTAATGGCTTATGGTTGGGGATGGAAGAAAGGTTTAATGGGGTTGGGTTATTTGACTTCGTCATGCAAAACTTCTGATTTTTCTTTTCAATGAATACAATAAAATTGTGCTTCAATGGTGAATAATGCCTGCTGTGGGTAATGATACATGCATGTTTTGGTGGTATGTCGGTCAGTTTGTAATTATAACTACACACTCCTTTATTCATTCGTCTTGCAACTTGCTCAGGAAATGATTTTAGTTTTCTCTTATTCTTGTTTACCATCCAAGTGAAATTATCTTGTATTCTTGTTTACCATCCGAGTGAATTATCCTGTAACTTAAAAGATTTCTAGAATGTTGTATTTGCATGTTGTGAAAAACTTGTGCAGGTTTTCATTATTATGAGATGCGAACTTAATATCTATTTATCTGTTTGGGGATAGTTGAAAGCTTATTACTCTTTAGTAATTACTAATTTGACTTTTGAGTGATGTGATAGTATATTTGAAGCTTATGATGGTCAAGAGCATTTCTTTTATTGTTTCGTGTTATTTTCCCCCTAGAATGGAGGAAGACATTTATGTCTCTTTGTGGAAATGACAACTGATTACATACCTATCTCATCTTGCCTTTTTTATTTGACTTCTTGAGGTTCTTATGTGATAATATGTGGCCACTTTAATTTTCAGATTGATAAGAATGTGGAAATCCATGCTTAGATGCCATCAGAAACAGTTCCAAGCCATAATGGAGAGCAAAGTTCGCTCTCTTAGAGCAAATACTGGTTTTGAAAGAGATTCAGGTTTGAAAGCTACTATTGAGCTTGAGATGGAGCTTTTGGACTGGTGCACTCGCTTTAATAATTGGATTAACACCCAAAAGGCATATGTTGGGTCCTTATATGAGTGGCTTATGAGATGCATTGAACGCGAACCGGAAATAACTACTGATGGAGTTGCTCCTTTCTCCCCAGGCCGGATTGGAGCACCACAGGTTTTTGTAATTTGCAATGATTGGTACCAAGCAATGGATAGAATTTCAGAGAAGGGTGTAGCAAATGCCATGCACAATTTTGCTTCCAGCCTACACCAGTTTTGGGAAAGGCAAGATGAGGAGCAACGTCATAGGACCAGAGCACAATATCTCTCAAAGGATTTTGAGAAAAGGCTTAGGGAGTTACGCTTAGAGAGGCAGAGGATAGAGCAGGAGCAAGATGCATTATCAGGTAAAGCTGCTGTTTCCAAGGTTCCTTCTGAAAGTGGGGTTTCACCACTGGATGACCTAAAGGTGGATTTGGATTCTATGAGGAAGAAATTAGAAGAAGAGAGAGCTAGGCATAAGGATGCCATGAAATTGGTTCATGATGCTGCTTCAAGTAGTTTGCAAGTAGGTTTGGTCCCAATCTTTGAAGCCTTGGGCAACTTTACCTCGGAGGTTTTGAAAGCTCACGAGCAGGTCAGACTCGAAAATGCTGGAGTTTCCTAGCTTATCATCCCAAGGAAGAAAGCTTTTATTGTGTATGTACAGTTGTTGCCATTTCAGATTAGATTTGCTGATAAAGAATGTTAGGCATAACAGAAAGTGGCTTTGAGAACAACTTGTGTGGGGTTGGGAGTTGGCAGAAGGGAGTTTTACTAGCAGATTCTTGCTTGAAACCTTAAATCCCCCTAGTTAATTTGAGATTAACCCCTTAAGATATAGTTAGGTAGCAGTTTTGTACAGAAAATATTCATTTATTGGTTGATTGGTTACGAGTTGACTGTATGGGAGGAGGATTGTAGTTAGGAGTAGACATAAATTGTAGTTCAGTAACTTGAAAACAAATTTTGGTTGGTTAGATATATGGAAAGCTCTCTTTGGCTGCCTTTTTTTTTTTTATGTTTGATCATTTTGGTTTGTGCTTTAGAAATCTAGAGATCATTCTTAGTTCCTAGCAGGCTAGTTAATGTTATTCCAAAAAAAAAAAATCCAGAATAATGCCACAGAGTCCGGGATTGAGCACTGCAATTGTACTTCGGGAAAAAAAAAAAAAAAAAAAGCTCCGGGTAATGGTGAGGCAGAGGCAGAAGCAGAGGACAGAAGAAGTTTGTTGTGTTGGGATAAGTTGGATCCAACCCAAGGACAATCAGCCTCTTGACTGAATAAAGTTACTAAAAACAGCGAGAATGGAGAAATGAGCAGTAATTAATTGTCTGATAAGTGGTCCATGGACCATGACCAGTCTCCACTCCAATCCTCTTATTCCAAGCTTCCTTTATGGGCCATTTTTTATCACCCATCTGAACTTTGTTGTCCCTCTGGTTTGCTCAGCTGATGCCTTTCCGTTTAGTTAGAAATGTGAAATCAGAAAATTAAATTTAAATGATAAAAAGTTATGTATAATAGATATAGGCATAATTTGTTAAAAGGTTATATATAACAGGTAGTTAGCCCTAATAAACATAATTTATTTAAATGTTATATATAAAAAATATAACCAATATGAAATGATGCTTTTTGAACCGTACATATTCATTCAAAGTATTTATTGATCATTATAAATATTCATACTTATGTTCTTAATTTTACATATAAATTTCATATTTATTGAGGGAGTTTGAAAAATTCTATTGTATCTTGGGAAATTTTTTAATTCTTAAAAAAGTGATTAAATTTCACGTTTTAGAATTATTTCTTCTTGTATGTTTCATTTTTCTAACAATCTTAAAATTCAAATATTGACACTTATTTTGAATACAAGTTTCAAGATTCTGAATCAATAGGTGATTAAGTTGGATTATTTTAAGGATACTAACTACGTGTGATGGAAAGACAATGACTTTTCTATTGACATTGTTGAAGGTATCTTATGCGTTTGATTTGAGTCTGTCATCACTATCAACATAAAATGAAGATGACATTGAATATGTGAACAATGAAAGGTTGAAGCAACGAGTGAAGAAATGAAATGAATATTTCTCACCGAAAAAGAAGGTTAATGGTTTTTTATCAATTACCAGATAAGTTGCATTTGCTTCTTAAATTCTACACGTGATTATTTGAATTGTTCATTGTTGCATATTTATTTTGGATTATGCAGTAATAATTGTATAATTATTTTATATAAAATTAAAATTTGTCCTTAATAATTTCTATATTCATCCATCTTCATGAAAATATTTCAAAAAAAATCAATTTATAGAAAATGGAAAAAAAATCATTTCCTTTAAAAGCTTGTATGAATAATATTAGAACTAACATAAAAAAAATGTTAAAATGTGATATGGAAGAAAAATATATTTAGTCCAACAAATACACAAAAAGAAAAGCTTATGCTAATTCATGCTCATGAAATTAAGGGTGCATGTTTTTATAATTAAAAAAAAAAAGTCATTAAAAAATGACTATTACTTATTCTTAAAGAAGAAAAATGCACCGATAGCTACAAATTTAATTTGTTGTAATAATATTTAAGTTGAAAAACTTAAATAACTTAGGCATGGTGGATAAAGACAAGCTAATAAGAACTAGGACTTGTTTAAAAACTTTTCAAATGTGATAATGAAAGAAATGTAACATACATGAAATTCCTTCAGTATTAAAACCAACGGTTAGCTCTATAAATTAGAAAATTTATAGTTTGCTTGATAATTAAGTTTGATTTCTAATTAATATTGAATACAAATTAAATTGTTTTGTCTAAAGTTGGAATATTTGGAAAGGACTATGCATGTGAGGACATCTTGATATTTCATTTGAATTAAATGATCTTTTGATTAAGATAAATTATTTAAGCATGCTTTTGATAAAAGTATGATTGATATGACTAAATTGGATCATTTATGAGTGAAGTTATAAAAGTATGTATTAAGAAATCCATAATTAAAATGAAATTTGATTAATTATGTATTAGTTGGCATTTGTGACATTACTTGCTTATTAAATTCTGTAAGAAAGTTAGGAAATCTGATCACATAGAATCAGAAAATCTGATCCCATAAAATTAAAAAATTAGAATTTTCTTCTGTTACTATTTCTCCTCCTTAATTCTAGGAACTAAATCTTGTGCTCTTTTCTATTTAAAAATTGATGTAATTCAGATTATTAATAATATTGACGAGAGTTTTTATCCTCTCTGTTTTCCTTCATTTTATTCTATGTTTTTCTTCATGGTATCAGAGCTCTAGGTTCCGATCTAAGGATTATCTATGGTGAATTAGAATTCATGGAAGACGACTTTAATCAGTGTGACCAGCAAGGACTCAACGGCATCAGGAGAAAGCACCGCGAGTTCGAATCTGAACTCCTCCATCTTGTTCAATGGTTCGGAGGGATCAACTAATTCGCTTCAATTAAATATTCATCGTCTAAATGAAAAAAATACACAGAATGGTAGCAAACCGTTCGTTTGATCTTGGAAGGCAAGGGGAAGCTTGGATATCTGACAGGAGAAGTGATAAAACCTGTAGATGGAGATTCGACTCTCAAGACTTGGAAATGAGAAAATTCTTTGATTATTGCATGGTTAGTGAATTCGATAGAACCCGCAATTGGTAAGCCCTTCATGTACTTGCCGACGGTCAAAGATGTTTGGTAAGCAGTCAGGGATACATATTCTGATCTGGAGAATTCTTCACAGATTTTTTATTTAAAATCCAAATTTTGGCATGCAAAACAAGGTGATTGAGATGTAACCTCCTACTACAACAAAATTATGACCTTGTGGCAGGAGTTAGATCTTTGTTATGATGATGTCTGAGAGTGAACGAATGATAGCATTCGATTTATAAAACGACAGGGGAATGATCGTGTCTTCATGTTTTTGGCGGGTCTTAACAAGGAGTTAGATGAAGTGCGGGGTCAAATTTTAGAGAAAAATCCTCTGCCAACAATCCGTGAGGCCTTCTCAGGTTCGGAGAGAAGAAGCAAGGCAGAGTGTGATGCTTAACAACAAATCCGCTCCTATTACTACAAACTCAGAAGTAGAAAGTTCTGCTCTTGTAACTAGGAGTTTTCAGGAGGGAGTGAAGAAGGATGGTAAGCACTTTGAACGACCATGGTGTGACCACTGCAAACATCCATGGTGTGACCACTGCAAACGCCCATGGCACACACTGGAAACATGCTGAAAAATTCATGGCAAGCCTCAAAACCAGAAGAAGAGGTCCAGTGGAGGGAAGCGTGCACTTCAAGCTAGTGTCTCAAATTAAGAGCAGCAGTATTCTTTAAGTTCGTTTCCTTTTACCAAAGAGCAGATAGACCAACTGTGCAACCTTCTCGAGTCTCAAAAAATTCCTTCTTGCTCATTAGCTCAAAAAGGTAATTACATAAAAGCAGCTCTCACTAGTGTCAACTCCAATTGCACCTGGATCATCAATTCAGGCGCAACCGATAATATGACAGGGTTGTCAAACCTTTTTTCTTCATATAGTCCTTATGCAAGTAACTAGAAAATTGAGATTGCAGATGGCTCTCTTTCAGCCATTTCATGAAAAGATTCTATTGTAGTGTCTCCATCACTCACTCTTCACGATGTTCTTCACGTTCCCAAACTTTCTTGTAATCTTTTGTCTGCCAGTAAGTTAGCCCGTGATCAAAACTGTCATACTAATTTTTTTCCAACTCATTGTGTGTTCCAAGATTTAACCTCTGGGAGGATGACTGACAGTGCTAAACAGAGTGAAGGACTCTACTTCTTTGATGATGGATCTGAATCAAGGGGACAATCTCAACTAATAGATTCCTGCTTTGAATCTATTTCTGTTTCTAATAATAATAATATTATGTTATGACATTTAAGATTAGGCCACCCAAGTTTTAAATATTTAAAACATTTATTTCCTAAGTTGTTTGGCAATAAAGACCCATCCTTTTTTCATTGTGAAATATGTGAATTTGCAAAACACCATCGTACATCTTTCCCTTCACAACCATATAAACTATCGAAACCTTTCACTATTATCCACAATGATGTTTGGGATCCTAATAAGATAAGTGCACCTTCTAACAAGAGATGATTCATCACATTTACGGATGATCATACTCGACTTTGCTGGGTGTATTTATTGAAAGAAAAATCAGAGGTTAAATGGGTTTTTAAAAATTTTTACAATATGGTGCAGACTCAATTTCAGACAAACATATAAGTTTTTAGAAGTGATAATGGGAAGAAGTTTTTTAACATGATCTTGGGGAATTTTTTTATTGAAAAATGGATAATTCACCACAGTTCTTGCATCGATACACCGCAACAGAACGGTGTCGTTGAAAGAAAAAATAAACATCTGTTAGAAGTTGCTCGTGCATTACTCTTTACAACTAAAGTTCCTAAGTATTTGTGGGGAGAGACTGTTTTAACTGCTGCATACTTAATAAACAAAATACCCTCCAAAGTTTTACAATTTCAAACTCCTTTTCAAGTTCTCAAAAATTATTTTTCAACTGTGAGACTCTTTGCTGATCTACCTCTGAAAATATTTGGTTGTACAACTTTTGTTCATGAACATAAAAAATTGGAAAACTTGAACCCAGAGCTATAAAATGTGTCTTCATTGGTTATTCTCCAACTTAGAAAGGCTACAAATGTTTTGACCCCTTATCAAAAATACCTCTGAAAATATTTGGTTGTACAGCTTTTGTTCATGAACATAAAAAAATTGGAAAACTTGAACCCAGCGCTATAAAATGTGTCTTCATTGGTTATTCTCCAACTCAGAAAGGCTATAAATGTTTTGACCCGTTATCAAAATTTTTTTTTTGTCATAATGGATGTCACTTTTTTTTTTAAAACAACCATTTTTAAGGATATTCATCTTAAGGGGAGAATTTTAAGGAAGATTCATTGGTTAACACAAGTGATCTCTTTCTCTTAGATAATGTGTTTCTCATACTAGATTCTAAGTCTAGTACCTCTGCACCTATAACAAATGGTCAAGATTCATTCTTTGAAACTCCTCTCACTATGAGCGATGTTTCTTTTGAGACTAGGCTTACATTGGAAAAGCAATCTGAAAATTAGAATTATGAAAAGTAATCTGAAAATCAGAATTCTGAAAAACATTTTTTGAAAACTGAAAATAAGGGACAACCTACTATATTGCCTCAACATGATAATTCTGCTAAAGCAATAGGCAATAGATTCAAGGAAGGTGATCAAACTTGGAAATGGATTGTTTACTTGAAGAAGAATCATAAGAAAAGGAATAATAAATTGACTCTACAGCACAGCCATGATTTTGAACAAAGGATAAATCAACAATTTAAGTCTGTTTCAGGTACTTCTCTTTCTCTTCCTAACAATCAATTTGAGTATTCCAATCTTGACATTCCTATAGCTCTTCGTAAAGGGGTTAGATCTTGTACTAGTCATCCATTGTCCAAATTTGTGTCATACTCAAAATTGTCTCAATCCTTTGTTGCTTTTACCTCTCAAGTGTCTAGTGTAGAAATTCCTAACAATGTACAGGAGGCTCTAAAAATTCTGAAGTGGAAGGAAGCAGTACTTGAAGAGATGAGAGCTCTTGAGAAGAATAATACTTGGAGTGTTGAGGCTTTGCCAGCTGGGAAGACTATTGTGGGCTGTAAATGGGTCTTCACTGTGAAGTACAATTCTGACGGTTCAGTGGAGAGATACAAGGCTAGGTTGGTGGCTAAAGGATTCACCCAAACATATGGCATTGATTACTCTGAGACCTTTGCTCCTGTTGTAAAATTGAACATAGTAAGAATACTTTTATCTATTTATGCTAATTTGGATTGGTTATTGCAACAACTGGATATGAAAAATGCTTTTCTCAATGGTGACTTGGAGGAAGAGGTGTACATGGATAGTCCACCGAGCTTTGAGGAGAATTTTGGCTCAAGAGTGTGCAAACTAAAAAAACTTTGTATGGCCTCAAACAGTCTCTGATGGCTTGGTTTGAAAACTTTACACAATCTGTCAGAAAACAAGGATATTCTCAAGGACAAGCTGATCATACCTTGCTTTTTAAGTACTCTTCTGAAGGAAATGTAGTTGTGATAATAGTTTATGTTGATGATATTATTCTCACAGGTGATGATGTGATTAAGATGGAGAGAATGAAGAAGAGCCTTGTGTTAGAATTCGAGATCAAGGATTTGGGAGCATTAAGATATTTTCTTGGCATGGAAGTTGCTCGTTCAAAGAAAGGAATTATTGTCTCTCAACGAAAATATATTCTTGATCTTTTAAAGGAAATCGGGATAAGTGGTTGCAGACCAGCTGAAACTCCCATGGATCCCAATATGAAGCTTTGGGAAGAGATAAGTGTTCCTGTTGATACTGGTAGATACCAGAGATTGGTTGGTAAACTAATCTATTTATCCCATACTCAATCAGATATTGCCTTCTCAGTCAGTGTTGTAAGCCAATTCATGCACGCGCCTTATGAAGAACATCTTGAGGCAGTTTATCGAATTTTGAGATATTTGAAGTCTACTCCTGGGAAAGGTCTATTTTTCAGAAAGACTAATCACAGAGGTGTTGAGGTATTTACTGATGCAGATTGGGCAGGTTCAGTAACTGACAGGAGATCTACTTCAGGGTATTGCACATTTGTGTAGAGAAACTTGGTTACCTGGCGAAGCAAGAAGCAAAGTGTTGTAGCCAGAAGTAGTGCATAGGCTGAATTTAGGGCAATGACTCAAGGGATTTGAGGGGTATTGTGGATATATAGAATCTTTGGAGAACTCAAGAAGACCGTGGAACTTCCTCTAAAGCTGTACTGTAACAACAAGGCTACAATAAGTATTGCTCACAATCCTGTCCAACATGATAGGACGAAACATATTGAAATTGATCGACACTTCATTAAGGAAAAACTTGAAACTGAAACTATTTGCTTTCCGTTTGTACCTTCTAGTCAGGAAACAACTGATATTTTGACTAAAGGACTTGCAAGACCTAACTTTGAACATCTGATAAGCAAGTTGAGCATGATTGACATCTATGCATCAACTTGAAGGGGAGTGTAGGAAAGTTAGGAAATTTGATCACATAGAATCAGGAAATCTGATCCCATAAAATTAGGAAATTAGAATTTTCTTTGTTACTATTTCTGCTTCTTAATTCTAGGAACTAAATCTTGTGCTCTTTTCTATTTAAAAACTGATGTAATTCAGATTATTAATAATATTGAGGAGAGTTTTTATCTTCTCTGTTTTCCTTCATTTTATTCTATGTTTTCCTTCAAATTCTTCAGGAAGTTAAGATAAGAATTGCTTTATAACTACTTGAATTATCATGCATAGTGTTGGATGTGATTTAGTACTCACATAACATCACTAACTTCTAAGTTAATTAATTTAAGTAGTACTATGATTTCATGCAAATAATGATCACTCGATATATTTGTAGGTTTTTTGGGTCATGCATAGGTGGATCATACGTGAATAATTAGAGGTTAAATGCAGCGAAAATTAAAAATTTTACATCAAGAAACCGATCTCAATGAATTTCTTTGATAAAAAACATTCAAATCTTGCAAATAATTATCAAGAATCATAAAGATGTTTCAAGAAATATGCATAAGCTTTAGATATTGTAATCTAAAGCTTACTCCTTGTTGATGATACTTGATCTTCTTGTCTTGAATCAGAAAGATAAGTTGTCCAAGTGTCTAGCCTCTAACGATAATCCATACAAATAGCAACGAAACTTTAAGAAGGTTGGATTGTATCACGATCGTCATCTCACTAAAACGATATACGTTTCATAAACTCACCATAACTTTCTCAATCTCTTAAAGCTTACAACATAAAGAAACATTTTTCTTAAAGCAAGCAAGAAAAAGATGAGGACTAGAGTGGGCAATAGAAACTCTACAAGGGCTTGCTGCCTACCACAAGAATCATACTCCCCAAAAGTGTGGCTGGCCATGATTATTTATTTATTGGCTAGGGTAAATGTATTTCATTAATTGATACATTTACCTTTTAGCCCTCAAAACTTATTTTAATTGCAGTTGGGTTTTCATCTTCATTAAACTATTTAAGTAGATGCAAGGCTCAAGTTATAATTAAAGGTAGGGATCCTATCTTAATTAAACTCTTTTAATTAAGTCCACTTAACCAAACATTTTTTGTTAAGCCCAATAATCCATTTTAATTATAATTTGATCTAAATTTTACTTAATTAAATACATTTAACTAAGCTCAATTATAATTCCATCTGATAAGTTCAAATGAGAAATTTCAAATTTTTTTAGACCAATCTGTTTTCTACCATCGGTTACCTTTTATGCGTGACCCATTAGGATCTTAACAACATGGCAATAAACTTAATTGTTATTGAAATTCATAAATCAAGTTAGGCATCTAGTTATACTGCATGAGCACCTAAAAGTTAGAGAGGTTAAGAGTAATTCTCAAATCAAAGCCTTTTAGTGATAAGTCTCTTAGTGTTATAATATCCTTCCATCAATTATATTTCAAGGAATTAATAAGCATGTTGCAGAGTCTACTTATCAATTCATCATATTAATTAGTTCTTGTAACTTTAAGATTGATTCCAATAAATCTTATGAAATCAATTTCATTAAGGACTCATTATGCAGTGCCACAGACTTGCATAAGTCAATTTCAAGTCAATGACAATTGAGATATGTCCCATAAATTCACTTGGGGTGATGGATTCTCTCCTAACCACTTATTCACCTTCATATGGTCTGGGCAGACACCCAAAAACACATTGATTAGGCATTTGGCAATCTAAACTCGTAGAGTGACATCAAAGTGTGACGTTTCACATATAAAATGACCTGGTGTCCTAAGTCAGAGGATCACTTACATGACTATCACATGGAATGTTTTCATAGACTCTTAAGTGGAACTACGAAATGGTATTCTCATGTTGGGTCATATTTAATGAACTTATTTTCTAAGAAGCACACACATCTTATTTTTGAGTATCTTGTATACTTCAATTTATGAGATCAATTGCTTACTTTACAAGTAATATGCTTAACATGTGCTAGTGTCTAGTGCATTGTCAATGCCTATTTTTGACAATACATTGACTAGGAATGTTTGTAAGGAACAAGGCTTTGATGTGCAAGGATCTTATAATTATACCTCTTTATAATTCTTTCGTAAGGCTAATTTTGTTTGATGGGCTTCACAATATTTAGTGACAAATAATCACTATTATTGTCGATCTAAAAAAGAAAATTTTTATGCCACTTGCCATAAGTGATCATGTGTTACTATGATACTATGTCTCTTACAAAGTGAGTCGGCTTTAAGGCATATACTAAAAATATTTTGATCATCAACTTGATAGTAAAGTTGATAAGACTGTAGATTAGAAGTCAAATGTTTTGCAAAGAGAAAGATTTATAAAAAAATTGAATGATTACTTTCACATACACTCACACACACCATAATAAGAATTAATTGCTAGAAAGAAATGTTTATTACATTTATATCAATTAAAAAAAAAACATTATTTCACCAACGGATTTGAAATTCACATGATTTTAAAAAAGTGAATAAAGTAAAAAGGTTTATATGGAATAACATAAATTGTTATGAATTCCATGGTAAAAATAAAAGTGTGTAAATAAGTCAAGTTTTTGAATGAACTTAAAGATCTTAAGAAATGACATTATAATATGATGATATAATTTTGACTTATGATTATATTTATAGTAAGTTCAATAAGATGTTATCATCTGACTATATGAAGATGACATGTGTAATTTTAGTACGAAAGCAAGTACTAAAGGGTCTTTGTTTAGCAATTTTGCAATAAAAAGACATAAATGTTGCATATGTGATTTTGGGAATAAGAAATTAGAGAATGACAAGTTATTTTTACCAATTTCACAATATTAGAAAGATTTAAAATTTTTTATTATTTTAGGTGTGCAACGGATGCAACACTATAACAGATATGTTAGTTGCACAATGGAAAATGCAAAATTGTATGCTATGACAGTTAATAAGGGTATAATTTTTGTGATTAGCAAATGTTAGTAGATATAATTGCAATGGAATTATCTTAACATATTTAAGACAACATAATATGACTTTGAATATTGTAATCCTTCAATAATAGAAGGTTAGGGCAATGCAATTTTTTATTACCAGTGATACATGGCTTGATTAGTGAAGGCAAAATGTGACTTAAGCGAGGTAGTTTATATAGAGCAACTATAAAGCTATATACTTCTTGAAAACAAAGATAAATATGCCAATTGGTTAAGTCATTGTATGACTTAAAATAGGCTCCCAAGTAATGTCATAAGAAATTTAATTCACAAATTTTGACAAATAATTTCAAAGCAGATTTGGTAAGATGCTACCATGGTTTTTTTTTTTTTTTAATGACATAACCATCCATTAACTTCATGTACACCTAGTCAAAACTAACATTAAATGTTAAATTTGTTCACTTTTTCACTTTGCTAATTTTTTTTAATCCTAAAATTTCTCAATCTTATTTTTAAAAAAATCTGAAAATAAATTAAAATATTATCTAATCTAAAAATATTTAAAAGATATAATTTTAATATTATCTATTTAAAAAACTAATAAAATATTAATTGATATATATTTATATTGTAAAATAAATTATTTTTAATTTTAATTTATTAAAAAATATTTTATTAACTAAACAAAAAAAATATAAAAGTAAGCTATCAATAATATATATTATGTAAATATTTAAAATTATTTTTTTAAATGAAAAAAAATCATGTATAAAACATATGAATTTACAAATATATGATTACATACATATTTATATAGATAAAATTAATTTGTGCATTACACAATTTATTGTGCTTTTAGATATAAATATAAATATGTTAATGATATAATCATTCTTTATATATATATATATATATATAAACACATATTTATATTACATATGCATATAAATGCATATTTATATTATATGTATATAAAATGCATATTTATAATAATGATTATTCTGGTCAAAAAATAAAAATATACCTTACAATGTTGCTCTAACACTTAAAAATTGTTAAGTATACTTTTAATTTCTATTTTAACATTTTATTGATGTGCTTAATAATATTATTTATAATATGTTTTTTAGTTTTTATTCTTTCTAACATTTGTTTATCTTATATTTTGAATTTTCTAATTTTTTAATTAAATATTTAATTCTTTTAAGGTTAGATATCTTTATTATATTCTATGTATTATATATAAAATAAATACTATTATTTTATATATTTATAAATTAAATAATTAAGACTACTTGAATGATAATTCCTTAAAAAAAGTGACATATGTTATAGTTTTTTAACCTTACCTAAAATTTTTCAACTGTTGTAAGAAACTAATCCAATAATGTGTCGTAATTAAATTATTTATTTATCTATGAATATAAAATATTATCTGAGACATTGTCGTCATTGAATTTAAATTATGGATCATATTTACAAAATAACACATATTTTTTAATATATAAAGGTAAGAAAATAATTAAAAATTAAACATGTCATGATCTTGTACATCCGTTTAATATATTCTTTAGCCTAAAATTCCGTAGCCGTTTATTCTGGCTTATGGCAAGACGAGAAAAGATTGTGTCTTGTACAGACGACGAAACTAATAAAAAGTAAAGCCAATTAAAATATACAATAAAATGACGTGGAAAGATTGCATTGGTATGGCAAAAAAAAAAATCTTAAGAAATTAAAACCCAGATATACTTGCCTTCAATCACCGTTTTTCCAATTCAGCTTACAATGACGAAGATCATCCAATAAGTACCTTCCACGTGGAAACCAGCCACATGCGAAGCGAATAGCAGGTCATCATCTACTCTAGAGCGTGACCTACCAATAACCATGTTTGTCTCGGTTTACTTTCTAAAGTCTTTGAAAACCCTATAAAATCTGAAGGAGGGAAAAAAAAGAAAAAGAAAAAGAAAAAGAAGACACAAAAAGGTTAAAGAATAAGTGAGGAAAAGAGGGATCTGCTATAATGGCGAAAAGTGTTTCCGTTTGGTTTGCTTTGGCCGCAATCGTGTGCTCTCTGACGGCCATCTCAGCTGATGAGAGTGAATCGAAAGAGTTCGTTCTGACTTTAGATCACTCTAACTTTACTGAAGCTGTTAGTAAGCAGAACTTTATCGTCGTCGAATTTTACGCTCCTTGGTAAACGTTTCATTTTCCATTTTCCCTAAATTTTGCTTACTAATGTTTGGATTTTATTTTCGCTTCTCTTTTTTTTTTAATTCTTAAATGTGGATTTTTTTTTTTGGGTTAAAGTCCAGGCAATGAGTTTAGTAGCTGATTTAGAATTTAAGAAGTCTTTCTAATAAAATTTTAAAAATTCAATGCGAAATTAGAAATAATCAATTTTTTTTTTTGTGGATTTTTTGTCCATTGTACGGTATTATATGCGATTTTATTTTTCATGGAAAAATTTTCAATTGAAGTTGGTAAGAATTGAAATCAGTGATTAATCTTAGGATTGCTTGATCGAAATTAGCAAGTTATAATGAAAATTTCATCTCGTAGTTTGCAATCTGGCATTTGTTTATGTGGAAACGAGTGGATAATGGATTGCTTACCGAGAGCCAAATGGAATTATTTACTTTCGGAAGCAACAAGAAATTCTCATGAATTCTAACGAAACATTAATGCTCACGTATACATATAATATTCTTTGATATTTTGTGACATTTTAGATATTTCAGATTATTATGATTTTTTTTTTTTGTGTAATTAAATATGGTTTTCGATCCGCTAGGTAGCTGATGCTTGACCTTTTATGATTAGAATATAGTGTGCAACATATTGTCAAACCTTTTAACATCAGGCTGCAGCTCTAAATCCTTTTGGCTTACCTGAAATATGATTATTATATTCATAAAACAATTTGACATATAGAAAAATCAACATGATCCTACCATCGTTGGTAACCGACAGATCAACAGAGATATGTTTCATATATGATTACTTAATTCAGCAGTGAAATGCTTAATTCTCGAGAGATTTAACTTAATTTCCCACTTCACAATGTGCAATTCCTTTCCCTTGTTTAATATGCTCTATTAGTCTTGTTTACCTTCTTGGCACTAAACAGTCTCCTTTTACCTCTACTTTTAGGTGTGGACACTGTAAGAATCTTGCTCCAGAGGTAAACAAGATTAGAGTTTCTTCAAATTGTTGAATTTTTGTCGTTAATTCATACGCTTAGTCTGTTACTAAAAATAAAAGTTTTGTGTAGTATGAAAAGGCAGCATCTATATTGAGTAAACACGACCCTCCAATTATTCTTGCTAAAGTTGATGCCCATGAGGAAGCAAACAAAGATTTAGCAAAGGAATATGAAGTCAATGGTTACCCTACACTTAAAATTTTGAGAAATGGAGGAAAGAATATTCAAGAATACAAAGGTCCACGTGAAGCTGATGGTATTGTGGAGTATTTGAAGAAACAAAGTGGTCCTGCTTCTGCTGAAATAAAGTCTGCTGAAGATGCCAGTAATCTTATTGATGACAAGAAGATAGTTGTTGTAAGTTCTCCGTGAATTCATTGCTCTTCTGTTTTCATTGTTTTTCCGTGGTAAAGTTTAATTGATATGCATCTGTCTTTTGTTTCTAGATTGGGGTGTTCCCAAAATTCTCTGGTGAAGAGTTTGAGAGCTATATAGCTCTAGCTGAGAAATTGCGTTCTGACTATGACTTTGGTCATACTTTGGATGCTAAACAACTTCCCCGTGGCGAATCATCAGTGACCGGCCCTGTCGTCAGACTTTTCAAGCCTTTTGATGAGCTTTTTGTTGACTTCAAGGTAATCTGGAATGTTGACTATATTCTATGTCATCATTGAATACAAGTTCATTGATGTTTTATGTTGTTAGATACCTCTGTAGCATTTGCAATTAGCTATTTTTATAGAAGGTATTTGCTTGCAGGACTTTAATGTGGAAGCTTTAGAGAAGTTTGTTGAAGAATCTAGCATTCCTATTGTGACTTTATTTAACAAGGACCCAAGCAATCACCCCTTTGTTATCAAATTCTATAACAGTCCCAATGCGAAGGTAAATTACACAGAAATTTCATTCTCTTTATCACCTCATTCTTATACACGGTGAAGGAAATATGAGTGTGGCTGGCATTTATTTGGTAGCCATCATTCTCTTGGACTACCAACTTTGGTCATGTTTTCTAGTTGAACTACCAGATTCACTCACTCATCTTGATTCATATTTAATACACTTTGGACTGTGTTATTAAGTTCTTTATCAATTTCTCTTCCTTCTATATCATTGTGGTTAGATTGTCATAATTGTCATAACTTGTTTACATCCTTTAAGTTCATCTGCTAATAGGATTTTGAATCTCGTAGGCTATGTTGTTTGCAAACTTGAGCAGTGAAGGCATTGATTCCTTAAAATCAAAATATCGTGAAGTTGCTGAGCAATACAAAGGACAGGGCATTAGTTTCCTTTTGGGAGATGTTGAGGCTAGTCAAGCTGCCTTCCAGGTTAGTATCTACTAAAATATGGTAGTATGTTTATTGTATTTGCTTCTGAAGTCTAATTTTTCTGTTGGTTGAAAACAGTATTTTGGAGTTCTAGAAAGCCAAGTACCTCTCATCATCATTCAGAATAATGATGGGAAGAAGTATTTGAAAGCAAATTTGGAGGCTGATCACATTGCTCCATGGGTGAAGGATTATAAGGTGACTTTTGCACTACATTTAATGCATTGGTTAAGAAGGGATGAAAAATCTCCTTTCTTATTATGAAAAATTTGGTATAATCACTAAATTATGAAGTTTGTACTGGTTAAGGGCATGAGTTTAGTAAGAGGATATCGAGCATTGAGTTAATGCTATATTACTAATATTAGTGGTTTTCTGTTTTTGTTTGACTAAAGTACTCTTCTGCAGGAAGGAAAAATTCCGCCATATGTAAAATCTGAACCTATCCCCAAGGAAAATGACGAACCTGTCAAAGTGGTGATTGCCGACACTCTAGAAGACATGGTTTTCAAATCAGGAAAAAATGGTATGTAATTTTTAGTTTGCAATGGTTTTGCTCCCCTTTATCATATTGTTGTTAGTCATGGTTTACTATCTGCATTTTTTGTATCTTGTTTCACTTGAAGTTATGTTGTTTTCATTTAGAGCATATGGCAATTGAAGCTATGGACTCAAAAAATTGGCATGCTTTGGTTTTATCCAACAGTGTGGAACATTGAATTTGGACTGAGTTGATCTTGGTCTATAGTTTATTCAAAGTCCAATAATTAGTGTACCTCTCTATTGAGAATTTGTTGGTAGAGTGCTGAAACCTTAGTTCCAATGATCAGGTTTTAATCTTTGGCACCGTCAAGTACAAAAAAAAAAAAAAAAAAACTCTGTGGAAGCTGCTTTTTTTTTATATTTTTTTTATGGTCTTGTGCTTTTCAGATAGGCTTCTTTTTAATACTTTTTGTTTGGTTCAAGACATGATTAATTGGTGGATAACTTCATTTTATCCAAACGCTAACAAATAGTTATGTGAATCTAAAATTTAACTTTTAAGAAGTTGATATCAAGCTTTCTTTTCATTTTTAGAGCTACCTGGTAGTTACTATGTGAGTCTTAATTTAGGGGCTTGAATAATGTTCCCACTGCATTTGGTGGAGTTTTCCGGTGCTTTACAATTGTTGGTGTTAGACTTCAATCTTCATGTATAACTAGCTTTGGTAATTCTATTTTTATAACCCCCTTTTTGGGATTATTAAATGATATCAAGCTTTTCTTTCTGCAGTTCTACTTGAGTTTTATGCCCCATGGTGTGGACATTGCAAGAAATTGGCACCAATCTTGGATGAAGTTGCTGTCCATTACGAAAAAGATGCTGACGTTTTGATAGCAAAACTTGTAAGCTTTATAACTTTTGTTGGTTTTAACAGGGAGAGTACATGTTGCTTTATATGATTACGTTGAATATTTCCCAACTTTCGTTTCAGTTTAGATCTATGTTTTGGTCAGATGAAGTTTTGAGCTATACTCTCTTACCAGGGTAAGATATAGAATGATAGAAAATGCCTTAAAAACAAGAGGTCTTGGTTTGTTATTTATTGGTAGAGTAGTCTCTTGGAACACCATGATTATTTGTTTCATGTAATACAATTTATGAGTAATCGGACAAAAACTAAAATCTCCATTCCTTTTGCAGCATGGTAAGGTTTAGTTAGTGGCATTAGTAATTATATGTTATCCACTGACGCTAACCAAATTATTAGGATGGATATTGAGGTAGGCGACATTATTTGTTTCAGGGACCACATCTTTCTCTGGTCTATATGTTGTGTTGACATCATATTATGTTAAATTACTTTCTACATTTGGGAAGAGTTTTCTGATCCGTAGGCTTCTCCTTTCTTTGTAGGATGCAACTGCAAATGATATCTTGGATGAGAATTTTGATGTTAGAGGTTACCCAACTGTTTACTTTAGATCCGCTAATGGAAACATCACTCTATATGATGGTGGTAGGACCAAGGAAGACATCATTGACTTCATTGAAAAGAACAGGGACAAAACTGTCCATCAAGAGTCTGTAAAAGATGAGCTTTGAAGAGGGTAAGTTTCTTACATTTCTACTTCTATTTTGGTCTTACAAGCATTGGTGTTTGTTTTTGTATGTCTATTATAAATTTAATGAAAGCAATACACTTATAGACTTCCAAATTTGAATTGGTATATCAGCGTTTGGCTATTTGCTCTTTTTTAATTAATCTATTAGTATAATTTTATTTTATCATTCGGCCATTTGCTCTTTTTTAATTTATCTAGTAGTATAATTTTATTTTATCTTTTGACAATTTGAGGAAACAAATGGTAAAAAGCATATAATGAAAGTGACAACCGTACAAAGCCTTAGCCATACAACTTTGATGCCGGAATTCGTTGATATTTTTTTTCAGGACTTGAAAGTACCAAACATACCACGTAGATGGTATGTGCAATGAGTTATATACAAGAACTGCTATGGACCTGAGTGATGCCTGATCTTCCTCCTTCACTTCCTTCCCCTTTTTATTTCACTTTAGCCCTTATACATCTATAAATCTATGAATAATTACAGGATGTGTTTTTTTCGGGAATTTCAGGCATAGTAGTTTTTGGTATACCATTACCTGTAACAGTTACATGGCTGTAGGAACATCCGATCAAGTTAAACTTAGAGAGGATATTTTGAATTTATTCTCTTCTGCCTATATTTTTGAATGTTTTCTGTCACTGCTGATTGCTTTGACGAATATTAAGTAAAACTAATACTCTTAATTCTCGCTGCTGAATTTATCAATACAAATAAATAAGCTTAATAGAGTAGTACCCTGTTTATGAGTTTATGGGAGTACACACTAAGTTTCGCCATTGAAATGGTAGTGTGGCCTGGCTTGAAAGTTAACCATGTTAGCTTGACAACACTAAGTTGTTTGCTATGCCGAATAATAAAATATATTTAGAGAAATTTTTTACATTTTTATTTTACTCTTAAATAATTTACAAAATTATAAAGAGGGTAATATTATTTCACATTAATTTATATATTTTGTGTAATTTTATATTTATTTTATTTGATTTATTTGTTTTACTTAAAAAAACCTTTGATTTAATTTAATAAAGTTTATTATTTTATTTGTGCTTTTATAAAAAATATACAAAAATTTTATTAAATAGTTTTGAAAACATTCATGACTTTGATAACATCACATATGTTTAATACGTTCGAGTTTGAATTATTTAATATCATGTATATATTCAGAGATATAAGAATATGTTTTGAGAATATGAAATCATGACATGAATTATACATATGGCATTAATACTTACCATGTCATCTGAGTTTGTATTCTGTACTTGACAGGATTATTTTGTCATACGACAAAGTAAAAGAGGAAATGAGATATTTCAAAGTTTTCTTTTGACTAATATTCAACACAAACTTTTCAGAGTCAGATTGGACACACAAATTTTTTGAGTCAGAAAATTAGACTTGAAAAATTTGGGAACAAATATCAATTTTATTTATTGAATGCAAAAGTTACAATCTCGAAATATTTTTGGTTCTTTTCTTTAAGAAAATTCGTTTTAAGAGTCTTGATTGATAATTTTATTTATTGAATGCGAAGGTTACAATCTCGAAATATTTGTGAATTTATTTTTAAAAAATTTGCTTTAAAAGTCTTGATTGACTTGATTTTGAGCGATAGGAATTAACTTTGTTTTGTAAAATGAAACAAGATAAACAACAATTTCTTTAAATTTCTTTAAATGTTCTTCGGGTTCTTCAATTCTTGAAAGATTGATGTTTGAGACTTTGGAGAGGTTACGAATTCTTCAAAATCTTCTTCTCTTTTTGAATTGACCAATGGTCCTTTAAAATGGTTTGTTGGAGCACTATACTTATAGAGTTAGATGGAAGAGTTCTGAAAAAAAAAAAAAAGAAAAATTAAGGGTGCAGAGGAAAAAACATTCACTATTGTTTTTTTTTTTATTTCATTTGGAAAATAGGTATATAGATAGCCTAAGTCAAAGATATCCAGCTGCACATTCCTTAACTATCTCCTAAAAATCAGAAAATAATAACTCCAAAAACAAGGAATAAACTCTCCTAAAAATCAAGAAATTATACTAACAATATTTTCATAACAGCTTGGACAAAATTAGACTTTATTCAAAAATAAAAAATAAATCTTCTAAAAACTTGGATGACAACACTCCCCCTCAGGCTGAATAGATGTTTATCATTCCAAGCTTGTTTGTGAGCACTTCAAATTTTTGTCGTGGTAGCCCTTTAGTTAGGATGTCTGCAGCTTGCTGGCTGGTTGGAACATAAGTCACACAAATCACTCCACTTTCATTTTTTTCTTTTATAAAATGTCTATCAACCTCCACATGCTTAGTTCTATCATGGTGGACTGGGTTGTGTGCAATACTAATGGCAGCCTTGTTGTCACTGTATAATTGCATTGGAGAGTTTAGTTTAATCTTTAATTCTTCCATAAGCCTTTTGATCCAAATCAGTTCACAAATGTCGTGAGCCATAGCTCTAAACTCTGTCTCAGCACTACTTTTAGCAACCACCGATTGTTTCTTACTTCTCCAAGTTACTAAATTTTCCCAAACCATAGTGCAATATCCGGATGTAGACTTCCTATCATTAACTGAACTTGCCTAATCTGCATCAGTAAAAGCTTCCACCTTTCTTTCTTCTATTTTTTTTTAAAACAACCCTTTCCCTGGAGTCATCTTGAGATACCTCAAAATTCAATAAACTGCATTGAGGTGTTCTTCCCTTGGATCGTGCATAAATTGACTAACAAAGTTGACAGCAAAAGCTATATCAGGTCTCGTGTGAGAGAGATAAATTAGTTTTCCCACTAATTTTTGATATCTTCCTTTGTCAATTGAAATTTCTCCCTTACATTGGACTGTCTTGTGGCTTTGTTCCATTGGTGTATCAGCAGGTTTGCACCCCAACATTCCTGTCTCCTTTAACAAGTCCAAAGTATACTTTCGTTGAGCAACATATATGCCTGTCTTGCTTCTAGCTACTTCCATTCCCAAAAAATACTTTAAAGGACCAAGATATTTTATTTCAAACTCTGTGGCTAGTAGACCTTTCAATTTCTCCATTTCCTCTAAAGCATCCCTGTGAGAACTATGTCATCCACGTACACTATCAAAATAGCAACTTTTCCAAACGGAAGGTGTTTGAAGAACAAAGTGTGGTTAGTTTGGCATTGATTATATCCATATCTTCTTATCACTCTTGAAAAACGATCAAACCATGCTTGCGGTGATTGCTTCAGTTCATAAAGGGATTTTTTGAGCTTTCATACCTTCTGAGTATTGTTAGTATCTTCAAATCCTGGTGGAATGTCCATGTAAACCTTATCTTTTAGGTCTCCACTCAAGAAGGCCTTCTTTACATCTAGTTGTTGTAATGGCCAAATCAAATTTGTTGCCAAAGACAACAAGACCCTTATGTTATTTAGTTTAGCAACCGGTGCAAATGTCTCTATGTAATCGACCCCATAGGTTTGTGTGAAACCTTTGGCAACAAGTTGAGCCTTGTATCTCTCAACTGATCTATCTACTTTAGATTTTACTGTGAATACCTACTTACAACCAACAATAGTCTTCCCATTAGGTAGAGTCACTAGTTTCCAGGTGCTATTTTTTTCAAGAGCATTCATTTCCTCCCACACAGCCGTTTTCCATTCACGTTTAGCTAGAGCCTCTTGTATTGACCTAAGAATCTCAATATTGGAAACATTAGTGGTAAAAACACGAAATGATGGTGAAAGATTTTTGTATGACACAAACTGAGACATGGGAAGCAAAGTGTAAGAACAGACTCCTTTCCTAAGAGCAATGGGTAACTCAATAGTTTCATTTGAGAGAGGAATGGTTTCATGAATACTTGAGATATTGGCATCCTCTGGTTTAGACTCTTGGCTATGAGGGACAATGAGTTGCTTTCTTTCTTGAGGTTGATTTCTTCTAATATAGACACGTAGCTCTTGATTTTTTTTTTTGCCTTGTGAAACCTCCATCTGTTTCCAAATCTATTTTTTGTTTTTGTTGTTGTGGTAATTTTAGAGAAGGCGAACTTGGATTTAACTCAAGTGAGGGATGTAGAGTAGACTTGGGCATATCATTAATAGACATGGATACTGTTTCCAAAAAATGATCTTCATTGGTTTCAATCTCCCCCTGAAAAGAGGTGGCAGGAAAAAATGGTTGAGTCTCAAAGAAGGTAACATCACAAGAGATGAAGAATTTGTTTTCTAAAGGTGAGTAACAACGGTATCCCTTTTGTGTGGGTGAGTAGCCAAAGAACACTATTTTAATGGCTTTGGGGTATAATTTGCTGCGATATTAAGTATGTATATGTATGAAGGCAGTACACCTAAAGGTTTTCAAAGGAAGATTATTCAAGGTGTGAAGATGAGGATAGTGTATAGTGAGGGTGGAGAGAGGTGTTCGGTAGTGGATAGTTCGACTCGGTAATCTATTTATAAGGTAGGCCGCTGTAAGAACTGCTTCACCCCACAAGTATTTGGGAACATGCATGGTGAACATAAGAGCCCGAGTGACTTCAAGTAAATGTCTATTCTTTCGTTCAGATACCCTATTTTGTTGTGGGGTGTCCACACATGAACATTGATGGATAATCCCATTGTTGGCTAAAAACTCACCTAACACATAATGAAAATACTCTCGGCCATTGTCAGTACGTAAGACATGAATTTTTGCCTGAAACTGTGTTTGAATCATGGAATGAAAGTTCTTAAAGATTTGACAAGTTTTAGACTTTTGTTTCAAGAGGTAAACCTAAGTGACTCGTGTGTGATTATCAATAAATGTTATGAACCAACGTTTTCCAGATGAAGTAGTAACTTTGGATGACCTCCAAATGTTACTATGAATCAATGAGAAAGGTGAAGAAGACTTATAAGGTAAGGGAGGAAAAGGATTGTGATTGTGCTTTCCTAATTGGCAAACATCACATTGGAAAGAATGATGATTTTTATTTTTGAAAAGTTGAGGAAACAAACATTTAAGATAAGAAAAGTTTGGGAGGCCAAGTCTATCTGCCACAACATTATTTCATTTTCATTGGAAAAAAAAAAAAAATTCACTACTTGATACAAAAACTTGTCTAGTTCTGGAATCTTCATCCTCAATGAAGTAGAGTCCTTCATATTCCCTAGTGTTGTTGCTTAGTTACAACAATTACGAATTGCTTACGTCATCACCTTGATTTTTTGTGTCACGTATTACCGAAAACTCTACAAGAAAAAAAATGATCAGGGGGACGCATGGGTTATTCCCTGCGTAAGCACTTCGATATTTAAGTCAGCCAGAGAATTTGACAGAGTTTTTGTAAACAAAATAGAGTCTTAGTTTCAGGAATCATACCTGTCCACCTCTGCTTGTTGATGGTGATTGTGCTTTTAAAGATATGAGTTTGTACCTGATTGAAACTCTCTTCCTTTATCTATATATATTTTTACCTTGATAATATGTGAGACCCCATGTATGTATGAATTTATTATATATTAATGAAATTATAAGATAGATGATTTGTGAGTCATATAAATGTGAATGGATTGCAAATGAGAATGAATGAGTATCATGGATGCATGTAGAGGCTAAATAAGGGCTGAAGTGGCCATAAACTAAACGAATAGAACCGTAAACAATCAAATTCAAGATAAGGATTCAAAACACGAAATGATAAGGCATGAACTGTGAATTCTGTGTATATTTTATGAATTCAAGTAATACGCACAAGTCATATAGTATGTGAATCATAGGAAATGAGCCTTTCCATGCTCTAAGTGAGATTAAAATGCAAAATGAGTATTGGAGTAATAAAATAGGAGTTTACTCTTGAAAAATCTGAAAAAATGCAGCAAGAATGCCCTAGATAAAGGTCGAATCGATCTCCTATTCAAGGCGAATCGATCTCTTGTGCAAGCAGAATAATTCCAAGTGAATTTGTCAAGGCTAGATCGATCCCCCCATTGGGCAGATCGATCTCCCCAATGAGCAGATCGATCTGCATTTGCCTCTGCCTAGCAGAGTTCGATCCCCTCTTAAGTTCTGATCGATCTCTATTTGATTTTGTCAAGAATAGATCGATCTCTCTCTATGAGCAGATCAATCTCCTCAAGCTTCTACCAAGCAAAGATCAATCTCTCCCCAATGAGCAGATCCATCTCGCTCATTGCAAACTTGAAAATTTGAGAGTTAAAAACCACGAGAAGATCAATCTCCTACCCTAACAGATCGATCTCATCACTCTCAATCTATAAAAACCCGACGACCAACTTCATTCTTCAGCAAATCAACCATTTCCCCTCCATTTTTACCAAAATACCAAGTTTTCTCTCTCTAGAATACCTCCCTTTCCAAAAAGGATTTGAGCAAAAGCTATTAGAGCAATGTTGTTCATTGTGAAGAGGAGAACAACATACCTTGGAATCAAAACTCAACTTGTTAGATTGAAGGAGCAAAATGATTTTTCAATTTCGGATAAGGAAAAAGTCAAACTAGGTGAGTTTTCAATACACAAACTCTAAGTATATTTATCTAGTTGTAGTTGTGAGTAGATTGATGTATGAATTGATGATTGAAAACACATAGAATGTGATGAATCAACAATGACCTAAAACTAGGTTACTGTGAGAAAATGGGATATGGTGGAATTCTATGCTAAATAGGTTATATCAAGGTGTTAGAAATGTTATATGCATGATTTTAAGATTATGTTGTGAAAGCAAATTATGGGATTGGGCAAAGTGATGAAATGTGCATAAATGGTAATTGTAAATGCATGAATGAATGGAGGAACTAAAGTTTAAACATGCAAATCAAGTGTTTGATTTGATAAATAAGTGAGTTACTAGCCAAATTGATTAGGAACGACAAAATGTTGTGTAAGACCCTAAGATTCAAGTACATGCATGTACATGCTATGTGAAGCATGAATAATGTAGGTCCATAAATTAAATGTACACACTTGTAATATGAGTTGGTGATGTATGTACAAGTTTCATTATGTATGAATAATAAGAAATGGACTTTAGTATGTGATGAATGAGAATATATAGAAAATTGAGTAGTGTGGTAAAATGGATTTAAGTATGCATAAGTTGCATAAGTTTTATACTCCATTTGGTTTTAAATGGTATACCTTTGGCTATACAAAGGATACACACAAGTTTCAATGTATATGATGTAGGAATGAATGTCATTTTCAAGCCTTAAGTATGGATGAATGAGAAAATGACCATGGTAGCAAAATGTATTAAGTTGGGTGTGTGTTTACTACAGAAAACTGCAGTAAAATTTGGAAATTTAGGATGAGAGATCGATCTCATGGGATGAGAGATCGATCTGGAAGAGCTAAAATGCTCAAATTTGAGCAATAGAACAAGGACAGATCGATCTCATTGGAGAGCAGATCGATTTGCTGAGCATTCTGTATTGAAGGGATCGATCCCAAGAGGGTCAGATTGATGTCCTTAGGCTACTGACTTGGAGGAGATCGATCTCATGCAAGAGAAGATCGATCTCCTTAAGGTTTTGAGTTGCAACAGATCGATCTCATGCTTGGGAGCAGATCGATCTCATGTAGTCTGAAAGGTCGATTTCAAGAGGAAAAATGCAAAGCAGATCGATCTCCTAGGGTAGCAGATCGATCTCATCAAGACAATTCTATAAATACTGGACTTCTGCATTTCATTTTCCCGAGAGTTACTATTCCATTTGAGAGCTAAACCTAAACCTAGCCAAGAAACACTAGAAAACTTCAGTTTGTAATTAGTTTTGAGTGAGGTATAAGTGAGCAAAGTTGTTCTTAGTAAACAGAAGAGAAACATACTTAGAAAGAAGAGATTGGAATCAAGAGTTGAAAGAGCAAAGAGGATTTTAGCAACTTGGTGACAAAGGAAGGAAAGTTCAACTAGGTAAGATTTAATGCACCAAGTTGATATATGTTAAACTAGGTGTATAGAGGAGTTTGTAGATATATATATATATTGTTGGAAATGAAAGGATTATGAAAAATGAGCATGACCTAGCTTTGGCATGAAAATGAGAAAGTGATGAGGAAATGGTATTAACTTTGATTTAATGATAGAATATGCATGTATGGAAGATTTTAAGTTAATCTTATGAAATGCATATATTGGAAATAAGGAGTGAGGAATATAGTTATGTGAAACGTGACTTTATACCATATTGAGAGAAAATGGTATAATAATGTGTTAGTTGAGACTTGACAAATGAAATGAGTCTAGAGTGATATACTAATGCCAATAATTGTAACAGCTTCAGAAATTATCGTGGAAGCTGCTCGGAATACGAAAGTGAGTTGCACCGAGGAAGAGAGGTCACTTGACGTGATCCGAGGTAAGAAAATTTCGTGAGTAGCTAGAGATGGCTACACGTATTTTAAATAACATTTCAATATTATATGCTATATGAATTCCCATGAATAAGCCTAATGTGTGATAGAGCCAAATGAGATAAAGTGTAGTTTTATCCAAAAATAGGATAAAAAGCCTGAGAAGCATGTTGTGACCCAAAATGCATGAGTTGCATGATAGAATGACTAATGTTTTCATGTATATGCAAAAACAACACATTTAAGTGCCGATTTGATTTGAATGAGAGAGTTGTGTTTTGAAATAGCCATCTATCTGGTTTTGTGTGAAAACCATAAGTACTAGAGAATACTCGCACTATATTTTGATATATGCATCACATAGTACTGGAGGATATACTCATACTATATTTTAAATGCTATTTTATGCATGTTAGAGTACTGGGAGCTTAGCTCGTACTCAGTTTGTGATTGATGCATATAGAGTATTGGGAGCTATGCTCATACTCAGTTTTACATGATAGAGTGCTGGGAGCTTTGCTCGTACTCAACTTTTCATGATTTATACATGATATCGTACTAGAGCGATAGCTCGTACTTGATTTGAAAAGAGAATTATGCATTGACCTAGTGCTAGAGGTTACTTGCACTAGTGTTTGAGATTTTGAGATGCATACACAATGTTTAAGAGGCGGAGTGTTGATTGAGAGTCACACTCAAGACGCGCAGTGTTTTTTTATGTGATATATAAGACATGTTATGAAAAACCATGACGATTTCCTCCGTGTAGACTGAGTGTCACATTGTTGATATGTTCGCATGAAGATTTAGAGACGTGACATTATTTTCAAAGCATGAGGGCTAAGACTCATGGCGAGCACCCCTACTATGATGTATTTCCATGGTGTGAGGACTAAAACCTATGGCAGACATCCAGACCATGAGGAGAGGGTCCATGAGTGTACGTTGTACCGTGCATGTGGCATGGAGTACACTGTACCGTGTGTTATGTGAAGTTGTGGAGTTGAGGAGTATATAGCTAGCGGTTGTGATGGACTGACCCCCCTCCCGTTACAGTAGTGATGCCCGCACATTGAGATCTGTGTTGCCTGGTATATCACATTAGGATATGACCACAGTCCAAGAGAGTATTGCATTTAGCCACTGAGTCTCACATGTTATATCACTTGTTTTCATGATACAGTCAGACCTAAGGATATAGGTCGAAAATCGGGTTCTGTTGTGTTGTGAACTGCCATATTTACTTGAT
The DNA here is from genome assembly GCA_033439115.1 of Firmiana major. NCBI lineage: Eukaryota > Viridiplantae > Streptophyta > Magnoliopsida > Malvales > Malvaceae > Firmiana > Firmiana major. The sequence continues at coordinate 42,013,522 of CM065909.1, forward strand.
TTGAATGTAAATGGCATGATTGAGATAAAGGCATTCCTAATTTTATAAATATGCACTGTTTTGCATGAATGCCTACATTTGATAAATAAGCATGATTTCAAGTACATGGAAATTAAATTTGTACTATATTATATCATTTTAATACATGCTTTGAGATGAGAGAAGGAAAGGCAAAACCTTATTTTCAGTAGATAGTGCGGTTATCTACTTGCTTGCTTGATTTTCTTACTGAGCGCGTTGTATGCTCACCCCCCTTATTTTCCACTCTTTACAGATTATCCGCAGTAGATTGAGTCCTGACACGCCCTAAAGGTATAGTCCGTAAGTGCACGGGTCATACAAGTAATAATGAGATTTGAGTCTCGAGTTATCGTCCCTCAGAGAAGTTGGTTAGCCTAATTAACTACCGGTTAATCTTATCCTAAGTATATTCTAGCAAATTATGAAATTAAAGTTGGTGATCTACTAAGGCTAATTAAAATTACTGGAAAGCAACTAAATAAAATAAAACCGAGCTGAAAATACTTACAATGCTCCAAGCAATCAACCTACAAAAAAAAATTAAAACAGTTAAAATGAATTAACGCAATTAAAATGCGAATATAAAAATACAGGAATAAAATTAATTAAACTAAAATTTAAACAAACTTAAAATGAAATGTGCATGCAAATTAATCTAATTAATAAAAATTGCAATTTAAACTAACCTAAGATCTAATAAAATAAAATCCTAGAAAATTAAGAAAAATAATCCTAAATCTAAATGTCTAAACTAATGAATCTAAAATTACTCCTAAATATATCTAAATACTAACTTAACACTAAAATCTAACTAATGCATGAAACACATTTTTGCAATTTTCACTAAAACTTAAAATGCATTAAATGAGTTTATCTAAATTAATTTTAAACACATCCCCTAATGCTAGAATAAAAATTACTTAGTAGCCAAATTAAATCTAAGTTAAACTAATGCAACAAAGAAACTATGACTAACATGCAAATTAGAAATCAACTAGCAAAATTAAATAATAAACTTGAACTTAATCTATCTAAAAATGCATGCAAAATGAATTAACAACTACAATGGGCTAGCCAAACGTGGCCTTAGACAATTGCAAAACCACTAAAGTGGGCCCGATAGTCTCGGGTTGCTGTCTCCAGGTGCTGCAGGTGCCCTGCACTCTCGGTTCTGGCCAGGTAATGTCTGTCCTACTGCTCCAGGCTGATGTGCATCTACCACCGGTGTTGTCCTACCCTGCTGTAGCTGCTCCTGGAACCTGTTAAGCCCCGTATGCCTCAGCTGTCATTCTCTGTATTTCCTCTGCAGGTCCCAACAGAGCAGTACGTGTTCATGCAGATTCAGAATGCATAAATCTTCTTGGCCATCTTTTGCTCCTCGCACCACGTCTAAATGACACAAACAATAGCTAATGGTTCTGCACCCTTGCACCAGTACAAGCAAGCTCAACACCCGATTCCAGCATCTTCCTTAGCCTCCTCGTGCCCAGCTAGCAGGTAGTTATCGTAACATGGAATATAAACACCACTGCAGCCATTCCAGCCGACCAGCTCACTAAACCTCAATCTACAGCAACTTAACAGCAGAAAACAATTGGATTAACACTTAACAAAAGACAACTAAAATGAACAGTAACATGGAATATAAACAGAGCTAAACAGAGAAGAAATGTGAAGTTATCTTGCTGCCATGACTTTAACTATGCTCCTATGAATTGCTTCTTTAATCTTTATACCGGACAATCAACCACAATCATTTCACAATCCAGCAAGTAACAAACTACAATGAAGGTGAAATAGAATGCAGTAAATGAACTATATGCAGGAAACATAAATAAAAGCAGAAAACATGGAAGTCATAATCTAACTACAATCAGCACCGAATAAGGAAAAACATGAAAATACAAAATGGAATAAGGAAAAAAATAAAACAATGATGCAAAGCAGCATATGATTTTAAACCCGAAAGGATTTAACAACAACACCATTGACACATCGTCCGTGAGCTTCAACAATGTAAACATGGAACTCATCCTCTTCGGGTAGCTTCATTTTCTTCTCCAGCCGTGATTCCACATAGCTCTTGATGTGGACAAATGATTTGCATCCTCCCACATCAAGGCAACAGAATCAAAAGGCAGAAGACTGAATGAAGATATCCTCTTGAAACCCGAATGCTAAAAAAGGAACAAATCGAAAGCTAAAATCAACTAATGGTTTATCAAACAAATATAGAAATGAATTTGGAAACCGAGAACTTGATACTGAAAGCTTTAAGTTTCTATTTAAAACTTCACTAAATAAGAAACATCCAGTAATGGATTTTTGCAAATCGAAAAAGAATAAAAAGGTGAACAAGATTGCTAATGAAATACCATGAAATTAGAAAATGAAACAAACTTTTTCATGAAGTGAATAGTGAATGAACAGTAAAATTTTGCTATAAGAAACTAATCTTTTCGGGAAAGCTTAAAAACAAAGGCAATAAATCTAAAACTACCTTAGAAACTATTCTACCCTAAATTTACACTCTTTTTCAATTGCCATCATGTTCTGTTTATACACAAACATAGGGGTACAATGGTAAATTTTCATCCTAGATGAGTTGGCATTGTTTGGCTACTTGTCTTCATTTGATTCTCTGCAGAGCAGATATTTCCACGTCATATGTCGGTTTGTCCAGTTGGCTGTGTGATGTGGCCCAGCGTGTGTCTTCCAGAATGTTCACGTGGTGTCCGTCGATCTTATCGTTTCAGAGCAAATAAAAATCGGACACCTGGTATCACGCGTGTCCAGACGATTGCAAATTGAAAGTGGTCCAGTCTTCTGTAGTCCGTTTTCAACCCAATTTTGACTGAAACGACTGAGTTTTCATCCAGATATAATTTACCTGCACATTAAAGAATTTTAATTAAATAAAGGGGGTTATTAATAAAATAATATGGGGATTAAATAAATAATTAGAAATTTAAGTACAAATAATTTTATTAAAAATAGAATTATCAAGTCCGGTTGAGGTATAGCATTCATTGTATCCGCTGCCTATCCATTTTACGAGAGGTATACACACTCGAACAAATTTTGTACTGAACAATGTATAAGCACAGTTATGTAACCAATTGTACGGTCGGGATGTATATGTATAAGTACTGTATAACAGTTTATATTATCGAAAATAATATTAAATTCTATATATATTGTGATTGAATGTGAGTGGATAACTAATATCGAATCACATGTAAACACCGCAAATTTTCTGTATTAATTAGACAATAAAATTGAATGAAAATGTTATAAGAAGATATGTATATATTTTTGTTAAATTTAACATGTATTTAAAAAAATAAAAAAAATAAATACAATAAATATATATATACATATATATTTTGGTTTGTAATTTAAAAAATATATATAAATATATGTATTTATAAAAAAAATATATATATATAAAGTAATAATAATAAAATATAAAAAATATATAAAAATATAATAAATAATATAAATAAATAAATAAATATCATATAATAAATATAATAATAAAAATAAATAAATAAAATATATATTAAAAAAAAAGAATTGGAGTGTCGCACGATTCTATTTCGCGTGACACAAAGAGGCAGGGAAGGGAATCGGGATTCCCATCCCCGACCGAGAGGTGGATTAGGAGGAGAAGGGAGATGGTGACCGAGAGAAGAGGCACCCTCAACACCGACGGGCGAAGGCAACGGCGAGGAAGCCATGGACGCCGGTGAGAAGAAACCAAAAAAAAGGGAAGAGAAAGGAGAGAGGGAGAGACCGAAGGAGGAGGAGAAAAGGGAAGAGAAAGGGAGAAGCAGTTGGAGGCGGGGCGAAGAATGCCTCTTTGCCTGCTAGAGGGAGGCCGAATGGCTACCGACGACGCGGGAGAAGAAGTAGATCGACGTGGAGAAGAGGCAACAATGCTGCCGAAGGAAGAAATGGCCGAACCGGCCATGTTTCGATGAGCCCAGGCGTAACCGTCACCCGATCCACGCACCGCGCAGCATCGCAGATTCACCGGAGGTGGAAACCGGCGAAGAACCGGTCAACGAAGCTCCGAACGACAAGGGAGAAAGTTGAACCGGACTGAATCGGGGTGAACCAGACCGGTCTGAATCGGGTTGAACCAAACTGGTTCAGCCAGGAAAAAAAAAGAAGAAAAATTTGAAAAAAAATTCGACGATGCAGTCGAGCTATGGGTAAGCCGGTAAGCGGTCAAATGGACCGATTTAATTTTTGAAATAATTATTTAAATATGTATTTGACCGAATCTGACTTGAAAAACATATGAATGTGTAGCTCGATAATTGGCGACAAATGGGAGTTCAAATCTCACTTGCTACCACTTGTATAAATATACGATTTAGAAATTAATCGCATAATTTTGGGGTTAATTTCGTATGAATTGCGTTATAATTGAAATGGAAAAATCGACTATCGTAAACGATATTATGAACTATCCAAAGAAATTGGAAAAGGTTTAAAATGACGTGTTGGTGATAATAGGCCATGTAGTCAGCTAAACGTCTATAATGGGCCAAACTTGTGTAACAATCGGGCTAAGCTCGTTAATGACCTAATGGATGGCCCACAAATTGTAATTGAGCCTAAATAGTTAAATGGATTTTAAAGATTGAATAGGGGAGTTGAAACTGGCTTAAGATAAAGGTGGGCACATCTCGGAAATATAAGGCCCAATACAAATAATTGAGACCAAAATGTTATTTGAAGTGAAATTACACTGCGTATGTGTTTATAAGGAATAATAATAAGCGATTTGTGATTAATTACAGCTCTAGAGGATTGAATTGGGACTTAGAGGAATGACTGATCAGAGGTACTGGGTTAATAGCGCTACCGACATATATTGAGGTAAGAGGTGTAATTTAAGATGGTAATGGTTTCCCTACCTTTAGACTTTGATTTATCTATGTGTTTTTATGCCTTCTCGTGTAACCCTTAATTTTAAAACAAAACCCGACACCTATTAAGCCCAAGAATTATTTGATCATGTTCTCGAGATAAAGAAATACCATGTGAAATTAAATGCATAGTTTCAAGCATGATTTCTGAATAAATGTTACGATTTTGACTTATGTATGAATTGATTTCATGTTTTTGAAAGAAATGAAATTTGGTATGTGAACATATGTTTAAGAAATGAAATTTATTTTCGAAAGGTGATTGTGGGGGGGCCACCTCTTGAGTCCTACAGGAACAAAGTGCCACACAATCTGTCTGTTTTATGAAAGAGTTTTCAGTTCAGAAGAAATTCGATTTTATTACTCGGTATGAGTTTATGGGTTACAAAACCCAAGAAAGACTTTGAAAATTCTGTTTTGAGACGAAAGGGCAACGTATAGTGGAATTGTTGGGGCCACCTCTTGAGTCCGACGGGAGCAAAGTGCCACATGGATCACAAAGGCATGAGAACGTGGGGGCCACCTCTTGGGTTCTGTGGGAGCAAAGTGCCACACAGTCTGTGTGACCGTGAGGGCCACCTCTTGAGTCCTACAGATGCAAAGTGCTGCACGATCAATGCATTTTTGTCATGCGCGCCTTTGTGGCGTATATGAATTCTGCCTTCAGGTATGTTTGATATGCTGTACGACTTTAATCATGTCTACAGCCTTGCCATGGCCATGATTATGATTTCCCTCTACGGAGGATGACTATGTTATCATCGCATGACAATTCTATAAGTTAGCCTAGTCTCCATCCGATATGAACTATGTTATAAGATTTTAATCTTTCGATATATGTTTATGCATCAACAATGTTTTTGGAAGTTCTGTATGATTTGAAAGATTTTGACTTCCATCTGACTTGATCTCTGTTTTAAGATGTTGATGTTCCAAAATATGTTTCATGCTCAACTATGTTTTTGAAGTTATGAATATCATGAAAGATTTCGACCGATCTGCTAAGGTTTTCTTATTTTGAAACCATGTTTCTGTAAAATGTGTTTTCCGTGATATGCGATTTGAAAGCGATGTAATATTTGTAAAGAAATGCAACCTTTTGGTATTATTGTGTCCTTTATATGTTTTAAATACTATGATCATTTTAAATGCATTTCTTACTGGGCTTTTCCCCGAAAGCTCACCCCTCTACCTCCCAGACTGTTTTTGCAGTGAACTACATATGGTAATTGCTGCGTAGATGACATAGACTGGCGGATACGAGTTTCTCCAGATTACCCTTTGTACATGCGTGAGGTATACGTTTCTATCTCATTACCAGACTAATTGTATGCACAGATATTTATTAAAAGTAATGTGTCGGGATGTAATCTATATAAGGATAAATGAAATGAGATATCTTTAAGGATTGATTTTGGGGATAACTAGACGTGGTTAGGAATACGTAGAAGAATTGATGACATGACTTGAAAAACATGGTTGGTAGTTGTGGATATCTAGGATTTGTCAAAAACGGTTGGTTTGCAGGTGGGTAGGCTTATATATAAGTCGTTATGCTGCCGATATTTCTAGCGGCCATATTAATGTAAATGTGAAACTTAATTATGATTACGGATAAAGAAGTAAGAAAATGAATTGACACTGAACATGAATACAACCTAAGTGAATAAAGGGATTAAGTTGCAAGCTGAAGTTTCAAAAAAAAAATTTCACGAATTTTTATAGGTCACGGGTCGTTACAGTTTAAGGTGGTATTAGAGCAAAGGTTGTCTAGTACTGTCAGTGTCAATGATAAGGATAAGATTACATCCCAAATGTCTATACTTGTCTGGTTGTAGACTAAGTATACCTAATTAAATTAAGACTTAATGTTTGGGTTACGTGGGGAATTAGATCACGGGCTAAAGGCCGTTTAGGTAGGCTTGAGAATCATGCAGAGTTGTTATATGAGACTCATAAATGATACTGAGATTGAAACCGATGTTGAACTTGCTCCATCAAGTCCTGTGGAAAGGACAGATGATATTGGGATACACTTTTCTAAGACTGACTGAAGTATTGAACATATTATGGAAATTTTTTGACACAGGCTATGTTAGGTGATATGGTAGACGAAAGAATAGACAGACAGATTGCTTCCGATACACCCACATCGCCTGTAGAGATGTTTTAGAACTGCAAATATGTCCGCTCCTGTGGCTCCACAGCAGAATGATGATGACTTGGGTTAGAAGTAGGAGCTACATGAGATGAGGCAGTTTCAAAAGTGCAGACCGCCATTGTTAAATGGGATAAAGGACCTGCTAGTTATAGAGAACTGAATGAATGAGATTAAGGGAACTACGAATGGAATTTATGAGTTTAGCACAAGGAAATTGATTTGTTTGAGTATGAATTGTGAATTATATCTCTGAAAATGTATGATCAAATGTTATGGGCAATGAAGTCAAGAAATGTCTGTAAGTTCACTAATGGATAGAGACCGAGCTGATTTCGGAGGATAGTATGCTATTACATACTGAAATCAAGAATCCAATTGTAATGGAAAACTAGAAAATTAAATTGAAAAACTTGGATGGAATTTTTAGAGTATGACTGTGAGCTTAATAGACTGGGGGGGCAGTTTTAAGAGTTGAAGCCTCCATTTTTCAACAAGGTTAAGAATTCAGTGATTCGGAGTGTTGAATGAATGAGATAGAAAAACTTGATGATTTTAGAAGTAACTCTACCGAGAAAGTTTCTTTTGCAACTTTTGTGTTAAAGGATTGGAAGAGCTACACGGATTTTCAGAGTGGGCTACTATAAAGAAAGTAGCCCTTGTAATATCAATATCGAAATGGAAAGTTGAACTCAGAGGTGAGTTCCCCGATTTAATCCGAGAGCCGACATCAGAAAATTACATGGGATATATTCTGAAGGCCCTTAGGCGGCAGCACATTTCGGATGAAATAAAGTGACAATTATAGATGAAATGATTGCAATCGGACATAGAGTAACAAGTCTATGTATGATTTTGAAACTAAATTTATAGGTTTGGAAAAAGAATAATCCAGATAAGTAGAGATGTGAAACGAGGAAATCTAGGAAACTCGTGGGAGGTACTAAGATCCTTAATCGAGCTAAATTACCCTCATTGGATGTTATTTTGGGGAAGCAATGCGCAAAGCGCAACTGTGATGATATGAAATGTATATTTCGCAGTTACTAAGAAAATGAAAAGGGTAAAGAGAGTGATAGAAAAGAGATTATCGGATCAGGTGTTTCACTTTGGAGTGTACTGACATCAATTGTTAAGGATACCCGGAGTCTTCTGGGTCACGATATGTCAAGAACAAGAGTTAATGGGATTCTCCAAAAGAAAAAATTTTGAATCAGTGGGAAAGACCCAAAACTCTTAAAGATGATTCAAAGTTTGAGATATAGGGAGACCTTGGAATATGAATTACGTATCGAGTCTAAAGATTGTAAATTGCTCATGCTTATGTTTCGAATGCGAGACTTAATTGGAATAAGGAAAGAGTTTTGATATAATTGATGTACGAAATGAGACATGTTTGAAATGTGATAGATTTTGAATAGAAGGTACATTGGAATAAGAGGTGTATGCAAAGTAAAAATATCTCGGTTATGTGAAGTGATTCGGGATCAAGTGATTAAATTGTGATAATGGTTCCAAAATTGAGGAATCAATGGAATTATGTGATGTATGTGAGTGGTGTTTGGAGTTGTGACCTTGATATGAATTTTATTATTTGGAGTCAATAGTGTATTTGGTTAATAGAAAGTCTTGGATTATGATAATATAAGCTTAGCGAAGAGCTTCATCCTCATCTATGATTGACCTATGGGACTTGGAAGCTATTAATACCTGAGATTAGAGATGAGTTGGATACTCATAAATTTATGCTTAAATTTGTTGGGTGTGAAAAACTTACGTTTATTACACAATTTTTGTTATATCAACTTCACCTTTAGCGTGGTGTATGGTGGTCAACTAATGATAAATATTCTGATATAGTGAAAAAGAAAAGAGGATCAATATCCAATAGTTTATAACTAGAAAATTTGTTGATATCAATATTTAGATTTCAAATTTTATGTGATTAAAATTACCTAATATGATTTGAGAATTTTATTCTAAGAAATTTGTTGAACAAGAAATTATGTTGATCCCGGGCAATGTTATGAACAATAACTTTGAGGTTTTCACGTTTATATTCGAATGACATAATAGAGGGAGCTAGAGAGCCTCATGAAGGAGAAGTACCCTAATCTATTCTAAAGGACCAAGATGAATTTAGAGGACCAAATTCTTTAAAGGTGGAGAGAATGTAAACACCGCAAATTTTCTGTATTAATTAGACAATAAAATTGAATGAAAATATGTTATAAGAAGATAAGTATATATTTTAGTTAAATTTAACATGTATTTAAAAAAAATAATAAAAATAAATACAATAAATATATATGTACATATATATGTTGGTTATTTTGAAATTGTAATTTAAAATATATATATGTATTTATAAAAAATATATATATAAAGTAATAATAATAAAATATAAAATATATATAAAAAATATAATAAATAATATAAATAAATAAATAAATAATATATAATATATATAATAATAAAAATAAATGAATAAATAAATAAATAAAATATATATTAAAAAAAGAATTGGAGTGTCGTGCGATTCTATTTCTCGTGACACAAAGAGACCGAGAGGTAGATTGGGAGGAGAAGGGAGATGGTGACCGAGAGGGGAGGCACCCTCAGCACCGACGGGCGAAGGCAATGGCGAGGAAGCCATGAACGCCGACGAGAAGAAAAAAAAAGGGAAGAGAAAGGAGAGAGGGAGAGACCGAAGGAGGAGGAGAAAAGGGAAGAGAAAGAGAGAAGCAGTCGGAGGCGGGGCGAAGAATGCCTCTTTACCGGCTAGAGGGAGGCCAAATGGCTGCCGACGACGCTGGAGAAGAAGTAGATCGGCGTGGAGAAGAGGCAGCAACGCTGCCGAAGGAAGAAATGGCCGAATCGGCCTTGTTCCGGCGAGCCCAGGCGTAACCGTCACCTGATCCACGCACCGTGCAGCCTCACGGATTCACCGAAGGTGGAAATCGGCGAAGAATCGATCCACGAAGCTCCGAACGACGAGGGAGAAAGTTGAACAGGACTGAACCGGGGTGAACCGGACTGGTCTGAACCGGGTTGAACCGAACCGGTTCAGCCAGGAAAAAGAAGAAGAAAAATTTAGAAAAAAATCCGACGATGCAGTCGAGCTACAGGTAAGCCGGTAAGCGGTCAAATGGACCGATTTAATTTTCAAAATAATTATTTAAATATGTATTTGACCGAATCTGACCTGAAAAACATATGAATGTGTAGCTTGATAATTGGCGTCAAATGGGAGTTCAAATCAGCCTCGATTTACGGGTATCATGAAATCTTGGGTAAGCGAGTCTCACTTGCTACCACTTGTATAAATATACGATTTAGAAATTAATCGCATAATTTTTGGGTTAATTTCGTATGAATTATGTTATAATTGAAATGAGAAAATCGACTATCGCAAACGATATTATGAACTATCCAAAGAAATTAGAAAAGGTTTAAAATGACATGTTGGTGATAATAGGCCATGTAGTTAGCTAAACGTCTATAATGGGCTCAGCTTGTGTAACAGTCGGACTAAGCTCGTTAATGACCTAATGGATGACCCACAAATTGTAATTGAGCCTAAATAGTTAAATTGATTTTAAGGATTGAATAGGGGAGTTGAAACGGGCTTAGGATAAAGGTAGGCACATCTCGGGAATATAAGGCCCAATACAAATAATTGGGACCAAAATGTTATTTGAAGTGAAATTACACTGCGTATGTGTTTATAAAGAATAATAATAAGCGATTTGTGATTAATTACAGCTCTAGAGGATTGAATTGGGACTTCGAGGAATGACTGATCAGAGGTATTGGGTTAATAGCGCTACCGACATATATTAAGGTAAGGGGTGTAATTTAAGATGGTAATGGTGTCCCTACCTTTAGACTCTGATTTATTTATGTGTTTTTATGCCTTCTCGTGCAACTCTTGATTTTAAAACAAAACCCGACACCTATTAAGCCCAAGTTTTATTTGATCATGTTCTCGAGATAAAGAAATACCATGTGAAATTAAATGCATAGTTTCAAGCATGATTTCTGAATAAAGGTTACGGTTTTGACTTATGTATGAATTGATTTCATGTTTTTGAAAGAAATGAAATTTGGTATGTGAACATATGTTTAAGAAATGAAATTTATTTTCGAAAGGTGATTGTGGGGGGGCCACCTCTTGAGTCCTACGGGAACAAAGTGCCACACAATCTGTCTGTTTTATGAAAGAGTTTTCAGTTCAGAAGAAATTTGATTTTATTACTCGGTATGAGTTTATGGATTACAAAACCCAAGAAAGACTTTGAAAATTCTATTTTAAGACAAAAGGGCAACGTATAGTGGAATTGTGGGGGCCATCTCTTGAGTCCGACGTGAGCAAAGTGCCACGCAATTTACACAATGACATGTGAACGTGGGGGCCACCTCTTGAGTCCGACGGGAGCAAAGTGCCACATGGATCACAAAGACATGAGAACGTGGGGGCCACCTCTTGGGTTCTGTGGGAGTAAAGTGCCACACAGTCTGTGTGACTATGGGGGCCACCTCTTGAGTCCTACATATGCAAAGTGCCACACGGTCAATGCATTTTTTTCATGCGCGTCTTTGTAGCGTATATGAATTCTGCCTTCGGGTATGTTTGATATGCTGTACGACTTTAATCACGTCTATAGCCTTGCCATGGCCATGATTATGATGTCCCTCTACAGAGGATGACTATGTTATCATCGCATGATAATTCTATAAGTTAGCCTAGTGTCCATCCGATATGAACTATGCTATAAGATTTTAATCTTTCGATATATGTTTATGCATCAACAATGTTTTTGGAAGTTCTGTATGATTTGAAAGTTTCTGACTTCCATCTGACCTGATCTCTGTTTTAAGATGTTGATGTTCCGAAATATGTTTCATGCTCAACTATGTTTTTGAAGTTATGAATATCATGAAAGATTTCGACCGATCTGCTAAGGTTTTCTTATTTTGAAACCATGTTTCTGTAAAATGTGTTTTCCGTGATATGCGATTTGAAAGCGATGTAATATTTGTAAAGAAATGCAAGCTTTTGGTATTATTGTGTACTTTATATGTTTTAAATACTATGATCATTTTAAATGCATTTCTTACTGGGCTTTTCCCCGAAAGCTCACCCCTCTACCTCCCAGACTGTTTTTGCAGTGAACTACATATGGTAATTGCTGCGTAGATAACGTAGACTGGCGGATACGAGTTTCCCCAGATTACCCTTTGTACATGCGTGAGGTATACGTTTCTATCTCATTACCAGACTAATTGTATGCACAGATATTTATTAAAAGTAATGTGTCGGGATGTAATCTGTATAAGGATAAATGAAATGAGATATCTTTAAGGATTGATTTTGGGGATAACTAGACGTGGTTAGGAATACGTAGAAGAATTGATGACATGACTTGGAAAACAAGGTTGGTAGTTGTAGATATCTAGGATTTGTCAAAAAATGGTTGGTTTGCAGGTGGGTAGGCTTATATATAAGTCGTTATGCTGCCGAAATTTCTATCGGCCATATTAATGTAAATGTGAAACTTAATTATGATTACGGATAAAGAAGTAAGAAAATGAATTGACACTGAATAAGAATACAACCTAAGTAAATAAAGGGATTAAGTTGCAAGCTAAAGTTTCAAAAAAAAAATTCACGAATTTTTATAGGTCACGGGTCGTTACATCACAGCCCAACAGTTGAGGAAAGAAAGGTAAGTAAAGTAAAAAGCGAAAAATTTGTAGTGGGTTTTGATAAGTCACGTGTGAGAGGAGGGCGTGACATGTTGACCAAATGCAAAAATGGACCAATCTTAATACTATAAGGTCCGATAAGATATATCGATTGTGATGAAGTGATTAGTGAATGTTTGTAGCTCCAGAGACCGGACTAGGGGAAAATCGAATTGAACGAGCTTCCAGCGGTGGAACTTGTACTGCGCTCGACGTGATTCGAGGTAAGGGGGTTTTGTAAGTGCCTAGAGGTAGCCATACGTATTTTGAGGGGAATTATAGGGCGCAGAATTCTCTAGCTATCTAATAATGCATTAAAAAAACTTTTGAGAAAGGTTCCAAAAAAAAAATGGAAAGAAAAGATGAGTTACCTTGGTAGGAATTTTATGAAAGGGGTAGTAAGGATCCTAAAATGCATGTATTTTCATGATTTTGATGTTTTCATGATAAATGTTTGGATATGAATGAAATGAGGATAGGTTGACTATTGCTTTGTGTGTTTACATGAAAAAGCACGGATCATGTGCTAAGTTTTATCCTTGAAATTACTTTATATTTTAACTGGAGCCACCTATCATATTTGTGTGAGTGCAAATAGTGCTGGAGATTAGCTCGCACTAGATTTTGATGCTTTTATTCCTACTGATAGTGCTGGAGGCGCGCTCGCACTAGATTTTACTGATTTATTATGCATGAAAGCCGTACTGAAGCGTTGTTCATACAGAGATTGGACATGTTTTATAGAAAACAGTGTTGATGCCTCCTGTAGACTGTGTATCACGGTGAGATGATACATCGCATGCGTGTTTTGAGACATGAAATGATTACCGGCATGGTATAGGGTGGCGAAGACCTATGGCAGATACCTCCGAACCATGATATGAGCTAAGTTTTATGGCAGGCACCCTAAAAACAGTCACATGAGCTATGTCCTATGGCAGGCACTCCTGACAATGATGTGAGCAAAGACCTATGGCAGGCACCCTCAGACCGTGTGGGTCCACGAAGTACGTTGTATCGTATATGTCACATGGAGTACGTTGTACGGTGTAGTCTTGATAACTAGTTGGTTGAGTTATTGCACGAGTAGGGTTGACCTCACCTCTCATTGCAGTTGTGATGCCTCGCACGTCGGGATCCGCGTAGCCTGAGATCACAGTGATTCATGCATGGCCATTATTCCCAATTTATTTTCGAAATGTAACCCTACATGCCTCACTTGATATTATGTTTTATTGATAGGCTTGGGTAGACCTGAAGGAGGGGCGACATGTGTGATTTGGTTTTAAAAGGAAATGTGATTTTATGCACAATGTATTCTCGAAGGGTGGGATTAAATTTGATTTAAATGGATTGGGACGAGTTTTGATATGATGAGCATGAGATGTTTTATATGTTGATTTTCCATTTGATATCATGCCTACTTTTTATGAGTTTTTCATATACTATATACATATTCATGTGGCATGGTTTTGACCTACCTCATGTTCAAGATATAAATGATTTTGATATCATGTCATTATAAGCACGTAGATAGTGTAGCTGTCTACCTGCTTATATTATTTCCTTACTGAGCGTGTGGTTGCTCACCCTTTCACTTTCCATCCCTACAGAGCATCCATAGTGGTCGAGAACGAGCAGAGACTTGCACTCCCAGTGTCCGCTGCTACCCATCGTTGAGAGTTATACACATTATTATCGTTTTATATCTAAACAAGTACAGCACAATAATACTAATGGAAATGTAAATTCAGGGGATGTAAACATTTGTAGACATGTATAAATTAATGAAGTTAATATAAGAAATTTAAGCGTCTACAATTATTATATATAAATGTTAAGTGATATTGTGTATGGTAAGAGGTAACTAGCTCCGAATCATAGCTCAACTATTTGGTGTAGGAAATTGTTCACAACAAGGTAAGTTAATGAATAAAGCGAAAAAATAGTGATTTTAGATGAAAGAGGGTCGTGACATAATGTTACAACCATGTAGATGAGGTTGCGTTTGAATCCAACGCCAATTACTATTTTTATTTATTTATTTATTATTGTTATTATCATTCACAACAATTGCTCCCCACTCTTTCGCTAGGTATAATCTTGTGGAAGAGTACATATATTCACATCGTAGCCTCAGGTCAAGTACTCACGTTAGACTCTGAAGTCGAATTCTCAAACCGTCCAATTCTCAAGCCCTTGTTTGAATGCGTGGCTTACCTTGCGCATTTTTCGCTTCAAGCCATTTATTTGGGTACGTGGCTTATCTCGTGCATTTTTCGTTTCAAGCCCTTGTACATTTTCTTTGTGGCTTACCTCGCGTATTTTTCGCTTCAAGCCCTTTATTTGGGTGCGTGGCTTACCTCGCGCATTTTTCGTTTCAAGCCCTTTATTTGAGTGCTTAGCTTACCTCACGCACTTTTCGTTTCAAGCCCTTGTACTTTTTCTTCGTCACTAATTCGAGAATTGACAAACAAGCATTCTCCCCATTTGAGTCAGGCTGAGATACTGTTTGAGTACCCTCCACCGTCTCAGAAAATATTCTTGGATGGACGACCTCGGGGGATGGTATAATAGCCGGTGGATAAAGGAAAAGAAAATATTTTGTAAAATATTCTATGGAAAAGGAAGAGTAAATCCTGGGAAATAGCTTGGAAATTTAGAGTAGATAAGCCTCAAAATATGGTTTCTGCCTCTTGGTCCATAGAAGGCCCTTCTGCATCTGCATCTTATTCCAAGGATATACCAATTGAAGGAGGAGGATTCAGTGAACCTAGTAAGTCTGTTTTAATATTTTACAGAGATGGAAGCTCTGGATTTGCAAAAGCCATGTTAGGCCATCCTTAACCAGTTTATCTGTACAGAAGGATACAAGCATGAAGTTGGCAGGTGTGAGTGGTTAATAGGGTTTGGTTCTGGAAAATTGGTTACTTTCTGGCAATCGATTGTCTTGATGACATATCTCTAATGAGCTTTCCTCGAGTTACACTGTGGAAGCGACATCAGCTTCGGGGCCTTGAAGTTGAACATCTTCACAGAAATAGACTTTCAACATTAAAACAACAATCACTTCTTAAAAAGGCTGTTATAATGAGAAATTATTTGTCTGGACCACCAATTGTATGATCTTTGGTCCATTTATTTCCTTGTAAATTTTTGACCTGGTCTATGTTAGATACCAAAACATCCAATGATACAGAGGATGCATCTCCTCGTGAATCTAGGACAGAGAATTTGTTATGTTTAGCAGGTGGAATTTTAGATATAGATGGTTACACCAGGGAAATCTTACAAGTTGCTATACACTCCTATGTCTGTGACATTGAATTGGCTGTTTCTTTAGATTCCAATGGGCTACTTCTGTTTTGGTCACTTTCAACAGAAATCAACAACATTCTTGACCTTCCAACATTGGTTCCTGCTTGGAGAATTTTATGGAAAACATGAAACTCAAGATAAATGTTCTAGATATACAAGCTTGAGTTGGGCACCTTTCTTGTTAACCAAAGATCGGGTTCTTCTTATGGGACATGTTGGAGGAATTGACTACTTTACAATAAAGATTTTTCACGGTGAAGAAGATGATCTACTATGTAACTACATGTGCACTATACCTTTTACAAGTCATGATCCTTATGAAGATGGTCCAGCCAACATATATTCAGTACCTTTATCTTTGTCTTGTAATAAAACTTCTGTTTGTGACAGATTTTTGCTTTTGGACATATGGATGAAAGAGTTTCGAGCTCTTTCCTCGGAAATAACCATGCATGCATATGAGCTAACGGGAAGCTACTCTGAATGTAATTTTAATGATAATAATGTTGTTGAATGCAACATAAGGAAATTTGAAAACACTATTTTTGGTACAAGATACTATCTTCATGTTGTTCCTTGCTCAGCACATTTGCCGAAACTTCATCTTCACGATCAGGTCACAAGTTTTGTTGTGATCTCTCCTGGTGGTTTGACACCTGTGCAGCTAAAATTACCTATTGATAGTGATTCATATAGTTGTAAAAGTCCTGCATATGTTATGGCCACGTGCTGCTCTGATGGTAGTTTAAAGTTGTGGAGATGTAGCCCTAATGAACCATCGATTTCCTTCACACAATGGGAGCTTGGGGGTATGTTTACTGCACTTCAAGGTCCTGTTAGTGCTATATGTTTGACCAATTGTGGTAGGAAGATTGCAACCATTGGCTCAGATAGTCTGTCAAATGCTGTCCATAATCTTCGTATATGGGACTCTATACACCTAGCAGACTCAGGGACTTTTATGTTAGAGGACACATTGTCCCTTAACGAAGATATTGTTGCTTTAAATTGGTTAGCCCTAGGTAATGGTCAGCTTTTACTTGCAGTTTGCATGAGTAATGAGTTACAGGTATATGCTCAAAAGCATTGTGGTTGTCATGCTTTGTTAAACTCTAAAATGTCTCTCGGTATGCAAATCTAGTTCTGCATTAGGATTAGTCATACTTTTTCTGCTATTCATGATTTCTTGTGGGGGCCCAAGACCACATGTGTGGTTGTCCATGCTAATTACTTGAGTCTTTTAAGTCCATGGCTATTTCTTTTAGAAAAGAAACATAAGACTGAATTCAATCCAAAATTTATCCCAGAAGGCCTTCTTGATTCTGAAAATGGTATGGATGAGGGCAACCTTTTTGGTTTCTGGAGCTTGCTAGACATATTGGAGATGTTAGCAGGAGTTTTGCCTGTTTATCATCTAGAGGCACTTTTTGCAAATATATATTCAGGCAATTGGAAACGTGCATACAACTCTGTGAAGCCTATGGTTGAATATCTTAATTCTAGTTATATTTATGAGAAAAGGGTTCACCATCCAAAGATTAGCGATATTATTCCACATATACCTTTGTCTGATTACTTTGAAGGGACTCTCTCCAAAGGTTCAACTGAGAATG
Organism: Firmiana major; assembly: GCA_033439115.1. Taxonomy (NCBI): domain Eukaryota; kingdom Viridiplantae; phylum Streptophyta; class Magnoliopsida; order Malvales; family Malvaceae; genus Firmiana; species Firmiana major. The sequence continues at coordinate 42,031,320 of CM065909.1, forward strand.
CTTTCCAATGGAGTGGGAATGCTACTTTCATGACATTATCTTCACAAGTTCAAAGTGGCTTGAGTCAATTTGCTTGTAATTTAACACCTGAAGCTTCCAGCAATATGTTCAGCTTCTCTTCAACAAAATATGAACTTAGGGACTTCCTTGAGCCTATTAATAAGTTGCATAAATTGGCAGCTATAACTGCAACAACTTATCCAAATCAACAGTAAAGCACTGATGCATTTTGGTGCCATAATTTCATTCCCTAACTCATTTTTAGCCTTGAAGTCGCACATGATATCAATAGCAGCAGGTACTATACCATTATGGGCAGCAATTTCACGTGTATTAGCATCCTCTAAAAGAAGCAGTGCTACAATATGAGATACCATATACAATGTGCTAGAATCCTTGGAAAAATCCAGTGGACAAAGCTTCAACTGTTGAATAAGAAAGGATAGCACTCTTAGACGGTCTTCTCCTTTGTTATGATTGCAAAGTGTTACAAGCAAGTCTGTCAATGAAAATGCCATGTTATCACTACTCTGGAACAACTTCATGGAAGCACTAAGAATATCATCAATTGGAGGTTCTGCGGGCCACCCTTCTTCTGTCATGACATCCATTGGCTTATCAACACTGTCAACTTTCGATGTCTCCGATGAATTTCTAAGTGATACGGCAAGTGCCCGAGCTAGTTCATCATCCTCTTGCACAGGGTCCTCAGCATGACTAATCAACCACTCCATGGCTATTTCAACACTATTTGTTTCAACTTGTCTCAATGCTTCCTCAGTTGCTATCGCCATTAGCAGCGCTGCCATCGTGACTGCGAACTTGATTCACAGTAATAATATTGTTTCCTTTAAGACTAAGATCATTCATTCCTTCCGTAACTTCCTTCGTAGATTTCTTAGTCCACGTCTTTGCAATCTGGGGATCACTATTCTCTGGTTCAGTTGCAAGCAAAAAATCGTCGACCATTTTTTTCGTGCATGTATTCACTACAAACATTAGCTTGTTTGCTCTCTTAATCCTCCACATTCCTTTTTTCTTCCATTGAAGAGCAAGTTTCTTTCCCCATAGACACCTTGCCATATGTCTTGTCTTGGTTTTTTTCCTTGCCAATTTAACTCCCAAAATCTCAAGATTGTTTGGTACATCCTTTTCTTTCAAGGGTTAATTTTCCTCATCTGTTTCCTCATTTTCAGCATAATTTCTTTACTCATTAATTTTTCTTCTTCTTCTCTTATCAAATATGGCAATCCATGCTGATAATTCCTTGCTGAATTTCCCACCGTCTATGAGCTGCACTGGTTTATGTCACTTAGCTGCCTACTGTGGATGCTAAAACTTCTTCGTGGAGGCATCTTCCATGGGTAAGACCACTGATGTTGCTAAATCAGGTCTTCTTGCCTAAAAAATATTGTGGAAATTGATGTCGCTTTGTCAACTTCTTAAAGTGATTTTCCTTGTTCTGGTATTGAAGGCAATAGGCTACATAGCATAAATACATGAACACAGTAGCCAAAAATCAACGCGTAATGACAATTTTTCTTTCTTGCTTCTTTTCTCCCTTCTCTTCACCATGCAGCTAAGTCTTGCTAGGAATGGTGAAAGCTAGGGATAAACAGAGCAGGACGTGGTAAGTAGCAACGCAGTAATAGGGTAAAGTAGTGACAACGACAAAGTGGCAACAAATGATAGTGCAGCATAGGTGTAAGATGGAGACAGCAGCCAGTAGGGACGTGCGAGGAAGCTTAGCAATGAGGATGATGAAAACAGTGCACATGGAAGAAACACAGTAGCAACAGACAATAGGCGATGTGCAATGAAAGAAGACTTGGCTCGTTGAGAACAACTTAAAAAGCTTTGTAGCTAGAAACTTAGGTGCAGTACAATGATGATGAAAATGACAAGAAGGCTCGGCTTGACAGAAAACGGTGTAAGCGACACACCCTTTTCTTTCTTTCCTTTTCCTCCCCCCTTGCTTGAGTGGTGAAGTAGCAAGCAAGGTTTCAGTATGCAGGGACGGTGGCAACAACTCGATGATGGCAACAGTCGGCTCGACTTTTTTTTTTGCAGCTTTATTTCTTTTCTTGTAGCTGCCTTCTTTAACAGTAGCTGGCAGTGGCGGTATAGAAGTGAGGTGGCTATGCGGCGATGGGGGCAGCTTGGGACCACAGCAGAGAGTGATGCAAGAATCGACCGCTAGTGTGGCAAGTACAAGGGTGACAGTGGGTGAGCAAGGAACGGTGGCATTGTCGCAGCTAAGGGTCTTCTCTCTTTTCTTAAATCGGCCCATTTTCCCCTCTTTGCTTGCTGACTGTGTCATCACCATTTTTATAGAGTAAATGGGTTTTCTTCCATTTCCTACAGACGGCGCCAATTGTTGTTGTTCAGTTACAATAATTACGAATTGCTTATGTCATCGCCTTGATTTTTTATGTCACTTGTTACCGAAAGCTCTGCAAGAAAAAAAATGATCAGAGGGACGCAGGGGTTATTCCCTGCGTAAGCACTCCGATGCTTAAGTCAGCCAGAGAATTTGATAGAGTTTGTGTAAACAAAATAGAGTCTTAGTTTCAGGAATCATACTTGTCCCCCTCTGCTTGTTGATGATGATTGTGCTTTTATAGATATGAGTTTGTTCCTAATTGAAACTCTCTTTCTTTATCTATATATATTCTGATTTTTACCTTGATAATGTTACAACCATGTAGATGAGGTTGCGTTTGAATCAAACGACAATTACTCTTATTTATTTATTTATTATTATTATTATCATTCACAACACCTAGCATTACTAATCGTGCTCCTCGAGGATATCTCCTGAAATTCACAAGAAGATGGTGAGAATTTTGCAAAGCAATTGTTATCACATGTTAATTTGCTAATTGACACTAGATTACAAGTAAGGTTGGGCACATGAAGAGCAGAATGAAGAATCAGGTTTTTTGAGAGTCTTATAGAACCTTTTCCAGTTACAGTTGACAAAGAACCATTAGCAATTTTTACTTTAATATTACTAGAGCAGGGATTACATGTGAGAAAAGAATTAGATGAACCTGTCATGTGATCAGAAGCTCTTGAATCAATAATCTAGGGACTCTTTGAAGTTGAAGTGACACTAAAGGCTGTGTGAAAGTTACCTGTTTGGGCTAACGAGCTAGAACTGACACTAGGGTTAGAAGCAAGTGGATTTTGAGGTTGTGATTGACTAAGAAGCTTACACAAGTGATCTATTTGCTCTTTGATAAACCCGACTGAAGTATAGGCTGATTCTCCTTCTGTTACACCTATGGAAATAGCGTGCTCCTTATCTATTGGCTTGAAGAGACAGTTGAAGACTCGTCCCTTTTAGTTGTTCTAGTCATGGCAGTTTTTGCCATTAAATTCAGAATCTTTTCTGCATTGATGCCATGAAAAAGACGAAGAAAAATTAAGGGTGTAGAGGAAAAAGAATTCACTATTATTTTTTTATTCATTTGGAAAATAGGTATATAAATAGCCTAAGTCAAAGATATCCAGCTGCACATCCCTAAACTATCTCCTAAAAATAAAAAAATAATAACTCCAAAAACAAGGAATAAAATCTACTAAAAATCAGGAAACTATACTAACAATATTTCCATAACAACCTGGACAAAATCAGACCTTATTCAAAAATAAGAAAATAAATCTTCTAAAAAACTTGGATGACAACATGTCACGACCCTCAACTTACCAAAATACGTACAAATTTTTTGCATTTTCATGCATCATTTATTATTCGTCCTTACCTCAATCGTGAACAGCAACTCTCCTCAATAATTGGGCTGTGTGTCGACGTCTAACTCACTCCACCATACCAATTCAATTTGTATATTATTTATGAGTAAACACCTATATAAATGTATATATATCAGAGTTGTTACATGTGTTTACATTGTTTTACATCCCCAATAGTTACATACAAAATGCTACTGTGCTATCGTAAGTTTAGATACAAAATTATAACAGTGTGTATACCTTACGCGATGGGATGCAACAGATTACCAAAAGGGAACGCCTCCAGTCACGCTCAATCTATACTCAACACTCTGTAGAGAGGGGGAAAATAAGGGGGGTGAGCAAACCACACGCTCAGTAAGGCAATCATGCGAACAAGTAGATACTGCACTATCTACGTGAACGTGATGCCATGCTCAAAGCATATTTTTCATCTCATTTTCTCAAATATGAGTTCATGCTTATGTTAATAGTATGTAAAGCATTCATGCTATTAAAATCTAGTGCACAATTCATTTCAAGGCATGGCATTAACCATCATGCATTTTTCACAATAAAGCATGACATTAATCATCATGCATCAGTGCACTTTAAAAACCATTAACAAAACAATCTAACACTTGTCAGGTCTCAACCCATCCCTCGGACTGTCCTGACCCACAAATCATTTCAAACATGGATTTATTCACAAAAAAATAGACATGTGAGATAGGCAATTCAATAAAAGGTAATAACCTCTAGGACTATGGTCATATCCTGTGATACCGGCTACACAGATCAGGTGTGCGGGATATCACCACTATCTACTTCTACACGGGAGGTGGGTCAAATCCAACCCGTCAGTCCATAGCAGATCTCGTCTGAAGACGGCATATCACAATCTCAACACGGTACAACGTATTCCATGCTACATGCACGGTACAACGTACTCCGTGGACCCAATCAACACATCATATCACGCCACATCTCAAAACGCACGTGTGAGCCTATTTAATCGGTACGACCTCTTGTCTACCTGAAGCTCCTAACACGACTATCAACATGTCAAAATCACAAACTGCACGTGCGAGCCTATTTAATCGGTGCGACACTAAGTCTGCCCGAAGCTCCAAGCACGATAGTAATTAAGGTGGGCATCTAGTGCAAGCTAAGCCCCAAACACCATGCCAAAACTAGTATGAAATCCATGTGAAAACTAGTGCGAGCTAAGCTCCAGCACTCATGCGGATAAAACACATCAAATCTCGTGCGAGTCATACTCTAGCACGCTTTCATTCTCACGAAAACAATGTAGGTGGCTTAATTCTTTGCAAAGTATGGTTAACAAACCAAAACAACTCATTTCTTTTTGTAATTCATCTCAAATGTTAGCCGACCTACCAATCCTTTGCTAAAAAGCCATAAAACATGATTTTCCAAAGTAATAAGCTTTTATTTTCATACACATTTCTCAAAGACCCAACTTTTACCCTTTAATCACCCAACATCATTTCCTAATATCTCATGCGTTCTAGCAAAGCATTTAATGCACCCAAATTGCGCACGATATCTCTAAGAGTCCATAGAATTCCTGTAAGACCCGAAATTAAATCGTAAATTTTATGAGGTAGAAAAATGTTCACAAATTTAAAGGAATGGGATTCGGACTGAAAATAAGGATTCAAATCATAAAATGAATGAGTGTTCGTGAAGGAAAGTTTGACTGAATTAATCCCGAACACGTACAAGGGCAAAACGATCAAAAGATCGAAAGCCGGTATAATTTAACAAGAAATAACTATTAAAAATAATGGATTGAGGAAGTTTGATCAATAACGAAGAATTACATATGTTTTGGGTTAAAATTGATTAAAATATTAATTTTTAAAATTAACTGAAATTTTTGCTACGAAAAACAATCCCGAAAAATAATCGAAAAAATATATCGAAAAGTCATTCGGGACAATATCCAAAAAATACGGAGAAATTATACCCGAAAAAGGGTTAAAATATAATAAATAAATTAAATAAAATTAAATTAATTAATTTATAATAAAATTATAATTTTTGAGAGATATTTTTGGGATTTTAATGGATTTTAATGATTAAAATAAGAATAAAAATAATTAATAAAATAAATGAAAAAAAGAAGAGAGAAAAAAAAGAAAAAAAAGAAAAAGAAAAAAAAAGGAAACTAAAACGAAAACGAAATGACGCGAGGAAATGAAACAGACGAAACAGAAGCCGAGCAACCGAGGAAGGCCGACGTGCCACCGGCGACCGACGACCCCCGACGAAGTGCCGAGAAGGAAGAGGAGAGGTCGGCGAGCTTCAGGACACCGGAGACTCGCCGTAAGGAGGTCGGAGGACGCCGAAAAACGGAGAAGAAGGCCGCGGGAAAGAAATGGTCACCGGCGGTGAACGGCGGCGATTCGAGCGGAACTAAGGCCCGATTCTGAAAGCCCAGGCGACGATGGTTCTTTCTGCACCAGTAGCAGCCAACGAAACGGCGGGAATCGCCGGCGACGGCCAAGGGAAGAAATGGGTTCCGACGGCCGAGGGAGAAGAGCCGGACCGACGACCTTCCGGCGACCTCGACCGAAGTTGAGGCCAGATTCGAGCTGCGAACGACCTTGCGGAGCCACTGGCGAAGGAAGCCGGCTGAGAACTGGCCGGCAAGGTGGTGAACCGGGGTGAACCGGCGGTCCGAACCGGTCTGAACCGGACTGAACCGGTTCAGCCAAGAAAGAGAGGGAAAAAAAGGAGAAAAAGGGAAAAAGAAAAAGAGAAAAAATTGAGAAAAATTTCAGTGATGCAATCGAGCTTCGGGTAAGTCGGTAAGCGGTCGAATTGACCGATTTAAATTTCGAAATATTTAATTTGGTAAATAATCGACTGAAAGTTTACCCGAAAATATATTTAATTGTGTAGCTCGACGATTGGCATCGACCGAGAGCTTGAGACTGCCAAGAATTTCATACTATCATGGAATCTCGGGTAAGTGACCCTTATTTACGACAATTTACATCGTTATGCGTGATATGAATTTAAATTCCGCATAAATTGAATTAGATTTTGGAAATTTAGATAAATTATCGTAAATAATAAATTTAGCTATTCGAGAGTTAGAATGAGGCCCGAGGAATTGTTAGTGGGCCTAATGAGCCCAATAGGCCTCGATAATGTGAAAATTAAGTGAAAAACGGGCTTAAGGCCGATTAAGGCCAATTAAGGTGCAATCGGGCCCAATAGGGATAAATTGGCCCAATGATTTAAATTAAGCCCAGAAAATGAGAAATACAATTAAATTGTATGATATCTGACCTGAGGAATAATTATACGCAGTTTCGGGCATTTGATGGGGGAGTAGATCGGACTGCGCGACGGGACATCAGTGGAAAGGTCAGACTCGACAGGAAAATAAGGTAAGGGAATTTTGTAGGTATATAGAGATACCTATACGTATTTTTGAGGGGATTTACAGGGTCTAGAATCTCTTAAACTATCTAGAAACGAAATAATAATTTTGTGAAAACCGGGGCATAGGTGAATAAAGAAAAATGACGATTTTGCCCCTGGGAGTAAAATTTACAAAAAGGGTAGTAAGGCAGATAAATTGCATGATTATCATGTTTTTAATGTTTTATATGATTATATTGCTTTGATTTAAGCAAATATGCACATAGGTTGGCTATTGATTTCGTGAAATATACGAAAGGGTACCGGTTTGTACCGGTTACTATTTTAAAAGATGTTTTGTCAAGATTTAGCCACCTATCGTATTTATACAAGTAAAAAGAGTGCTAGAGTCTTTCTCGCACTCAAGTTTACTGATTTATTTCTCATGAAAAGCCGTACTGGAGCATTGCTCGTACGAGGAATTTGTGTGTGCACAAAACCGTGCTGGAGCTTCGCTCGCACGAAATTTTAGATATCATGATATGCATAGCGTGGTGCTGGAGCTTCGCTCGCACTAGACGTGAGTTGACATGCATATAGTCGTGCGGAAGCCTCCTGTAGACTGTGTGTCACAGAGAGTTGAGATGCTCGCGCGTATACTTTGAGACATGGGTTGGTTATCGACATAGTATTGGGGTGGATAAGACCTACGGCAGGCACCCCCAGACTATGATATGGGTCCACGGAGTACAATGTACCGTGTATGTCACACGGAGTACGCTGTACCGTGCAGTCATGATGACTCTATGATGTTACTTGATATTCTGACGGGTAGGACTTGACCCCACCTCCCGTTGCAGTTGCGATACCCCGCACACCGAGATCCGTGTAGCCTGGGATCACAGGGACAAAGTATGGCTATAGTCCTCGATTTTTCATACAGTAACCTACATGCCTCACATGATATCATACGGTCTGGATAGACCAGGACAAACCCGATGGAGGGGTAGTCCCGATTTATGTTTTTAAAAGAGATGTGATTTAATGAATCAAGGTATTCCCGAGAGATGGGTTTGACCTTGATGAAGTTGTTTTATGATGAAACAAATGAGTTTTAAAGTGATGAGTTTTGTGATTAAATGAATAAGTTTTAAAGTAAAGAGTATATGATGAAACTAATAAGTTTTTAATGTGACGAGCATGAGATGTCATACATGATGATTTTTCCATGTTGATTTATATGTCGATTTCATGATTGCTCTTATATGATATATACATACATGTGGCATCGTTTTAGTCATTCCTCATGCTCAAAATATAAAGGATTTTATATCATGACATTATCAGCACATAGATAGTATAGTTATCTACCTGCTTACATTATTGCCTTACTGAGCACGTTTCGCTCACCCTTTCATTTTCCACCCCACAGGGTACATTCAGTAGAAAAGAGCGACAATAGTCTCGCATCTCAGTTATCCGCTGCTTCTTATCAAGACCAGGTATACACATTTGTATAATTTTGTATCTAAACATATAGATGCACAGTACTGTATATGGATGTAATATTGGGGATGTATTTAGTTCAAATAAATTGATATGTAAATGAAATATGAAAATGGAATGGTAAATAGGTGAGAGGTACTAACACCAAATCATAGCCCAACTGTTTAGTAGTATAACTGTTCACGACGGGTAAGAAAATAAAAAAGCGAAACATTTGTAGGAATTTTTAGGTAATTTGGGTCGTGACAATTCCCTTACCTCAATTTACTTGAGTGCGACTCTCTTTTCCTCTTAGTTTCTTGCGCTCTTGGCTCGCCTTGTTCCGGTGTATCATCGGAAGCTGCAATTCAATCATCCAAACCACTTAAGTTAAAGTTGTTAATTCACATTTGACCTCATTAGTTAATATAACCCATCTTTGTATCTACCAATGCCTTAATCCACATTTTACCCCCTTTAGGTAAATCTCACAATTTATTCATTAACAACACCTTAAAATCATACCACAACACTATTATTAACCTCAATATATCCCATTCATCATTAATCTACACATTTCACTTTTTCACACTAGACCATTTCTAGGTCATGGTGGATTCATTACTTCCTAGGTAGTTTCTACCCTTTCTATGCATACCAAACAACTCCAAAAATCAATATCTACACAATGTACTTAAGTTATTTCATTTAGAAACTCACCTAGCTTGATTTTCTCTTTGCTCCAATGGAAATGCACCTTTAATCCTTCAATCCAACAAGTGGGGAAATGTCTCCAAACTATGTTGTTCTTCTCTTTGATGTGAACAACTCTCTCTCTAATAGCTTTCCCTCAAATCTTACTGAAAATATGTGGATTTAGGAGTGAAAAAGCTAGGTTTTAGGTTGGAAATGGGAAAGATTGGTTTTTGTCTCGGAAATGCAGATTCAACTGCTCCATATTTATAGATTCAGCTTGATGAGATCGATCTACCTTGCGTGGAGATCGATCTGGTCCTTTTAAAATCTCTCTTTTCCAAGACATTTTGAAGGCAGGAGATCGATCTGTCGAGTAAGGGAGATCGATCTTGCTTCAAACAGAGAGTCAAGGAGATCGATCTAGTCTTAGGGGAGATCGATCTGCTTCCAACCCGAGAGCTAAGGAGATCGATTTGTTCCATTAAGGATTGATCTGTATTTTACAGAATGTGTTAGGAGATCGATCTGGCTCCTTTGGAGATCGATCTGCTATATTTCATTGTTCAAATAAGAGTATTCTAGCTTTTCCAGATCGATCTCTCATCCTATGAGATCGATCTGGCCTTCATATTTTCAGATTTTTTGCAATTTTTCTGTAACAAACTCATACCAAAACAACTTTAATTTGCTGCCATAGTCATTTTCTCATCCAATCATCTTTGGGGCTTGACAATGACACCCATTCATGTTTTATACCTATTGAAACTTGTGTGGAATCCTTGTATAACCAAAGGTATACGATATAAACCAAATGGAAGTGCACAACTCATGCAATCTTCCTTCCATTTTACCACACTATTCATTTTCTATTCTACTCCCATTATTCACATGTTTAAGTCCATTTCTTCACATTCATACATAATGTAACTTGTATGTACAATCACAACTCTTATTGCAAGTGTGTACATTAAACTTATGGACTTACATCACATATACTTCACTTATGAAATCATAGTATAACTCCATTTACATTTTTATGTACATATTACAATTATACATATATGGGGTCTCACACAACAAGTTCTAAAAGAATTGAATTTCTTTGATTTTATCTCTAAAATAATTTTAATTTCTTTAGAAATAAAACTATTGACTCATGGATGAATTTTAATTGGATGACTCATAAATCCGTAAATTTCAATTGGCCAGAATTTGGATTTATTTCTTAATTATTTTATTTTAATTAAGAAATAAATTGCTTGAACTTGATTGGTCAAGTCAAGTGAATTATCTTTAAATTAATTATAAAATTAATAATTTGGTATTTAATTGTACAATTAACTTAAAATAGATCATGAATCTATATAGCAATATATGATTTGTCACTTGAAAATTTTTTAATTAATTTATAAAAGAATTTCATTAGACACGTGGTCATTCGTGATTGGTTAAAATTTTTCTCCTTCAACAAATGCCCCTCAAGATTTAGATACATATATGAATTTTTGAGAGTAACAAGTAGACAAGTCTTAAATTTTGATTTGATTTGATGCCACTATTTGTATACACCTTATATTTGAAGTATACATTTAATTGACAAGAATTTTTTTCTAGGACAATTTGAAGTCCTTTTGCCCTTGTAATTGATAGCACCATGTTATCTTTATGCCTGAGAATTTATATTTCAATTTGAACCATACTATCGGTCCAGAGTTTTAGTCTAAAGAGTAATTCTTACTCGATGGATCGTATACTCTTATATCGATTAGGCGTAATACTTTTTCCCTGTAAAAGCAAAGCTCTCATGTTTATTTGCATCATCGATCTCGTCAATTTCATCAGCTTGTTTATCTCCCTATCTACCGTTTGCTTCAGGTAAATACTTCGCAACTTTCAAAGTTAATGTCTTCGTAGTTGTTCATCTTGCTTCACATGTCTTTTATGTATTTCCATTCTTCCATATATTTTTTATGACATATCATGTCAACCACCAACAAGATCTGCTTGCCAGGTTTATTTGAGATTAAGAAACATGCACGTTGACACTTCATAAAGTATGTCCTAGTTTAGTTGAGATCAAGAAGCATGCACATATACCTACATATTGCCAAGAAATCTTCCACCATGGCTTTCTTTTTCTTTTTTGAATTTTAGTTTATCAAGTCCAGACTTCTTTGGCGAGAAACACACACGTGTATGTATTTTTTTTCTCTCTCTCTTTGCAAACAATTTTCTTGAGGTAAACTTTATTAACTGTCTTTATTTACTGTAGCCATATTGAAGAAATCTAAATTTCCTTTTATTTGTCAGGTACAATTTCTTATTTATTTTTATTTTTTTCTTGCTTGTTTTGCTTTGCCTTGCCATTCTTTTCTTATCTTGCTAAGATAAAAGCCAATTCATAATTCCTTAGCTTGATTAATTAACAGCAGCACATTCCTCGTTATTCATGCATATGCCACGTTTAATCCATGCATATTGATACTTGAAAAGCTACTTTACCATACATACACATTTATTAGCCTTCCATTCCCTGCCACGCATCAAAACATATTCCACTTGCGTGTAAAAAAATGCTTCCTTACTATATTGAAAGCTGATTTTGTAGTTCCACACCTCTTTAATGCTTCAATTGTATAGAAATCTTGAAAACGCAGGTGGAGCCATTGGTAAACATGAAACCAGGACTAGTAGAACGCTTAGCAAACACCGTGAACTTGAGATTAATTGACGTCCTTGTAAGCCATGTATGAATCATGCATATTGACACTTCAATCCGTCGCCCACTTGAACACTTTGCATCCTTGTATTCTTGCATGATAATACTTGTATCCATAATTTCCTTTGTTAATTTACATACACAAAAAAAAAAAAGTTTTTGCTGCAGCTCTACTTAAGAAACTGTCATTATATCGATGAAAATCCAATTTCTTTTCAACCTTCAGGTAGGGCTTTATATCGCCATTTGTTTGTTCTCTTTAAATTCTTAGACTTGAGAACTTTCTTATGTCTTTTATTATTGCAAATTCAACAATTGATTCCTTTATATCCTTGTGATATACCACGTATCACTTGAGCCTTCATGCATGATAACACTTGACAAAGTTCTCAGCCTTGCATATTATAAATAATCTTAGGCCTTGAAAAGGGCATCACACCCAATTTCGCATAATCTTATTTTCAAGAGCTTGTGCCTTGCGTTTTTTCAATTAGCTACGCATTGAGTTTAAGCACGACATCAATCACACATTTAACCAATTTTTTTAATCTCTCTTTTTTTCTTGTTAGTTAATTCTCTGCATCAAGAACCGATGCTTTCGGCCATCACTTGAATCATATCAATTGCATGGATTTTCCTTCATCAGGTACATCTCGAAGTGCTATTCTTGGACATCGGTTGATTACACGAGCTTTTTTGGATTTGGCTTACCATTGGATTGCTTCCAAGTTGGGTTTGCTCGGTCTTAAGAATATGGAGATTTAGCTTACAATTAGGCTAATGGGTTGACCCCAAGTACAGTATGCTTGACCTCGAAAACATGGGGGGAATTAGTTCACCTTTAGACTAATGGGTTGATGCCAAGTAAGTAAGGTATGCTATGTCAGAGCCCGCTTTACATCCCCACAAGGCCGTTATCCTCACCCTCACTACTTCACTGGTAGACTTTTGGGCCTGTTGGATAACTCCAAGGGTAGACAGCGCTACTCCACAACCTCTACGTATTGTCCGCTTTAGCCCATTGGACCGCACGACTTTGTTTCATTCGGGTACTCCAGCCCTCATGGCCTGCTTCCCCTCAGAACGCGTCCTCGGAGGCTCGAACTCGGGACAACACCCTTGTTCTTGCACTCCTGATGCCATTGAGCCCGAGGAATATGCTCGGGACAACACCCTTGTTCTCGCACTCGCAGTAGCAGAACATGGAAATGGAGAAAAAAATATATAGTATTGTGGATGTGGCCTTCAGTGTAATACAGGAGAAGGGAGAAATAAGTGGACAGAGAGTCCACGTTAACTCTCAAGTATCACCGAACCTGCTGTTAGAAAACCACAGCAGCTAGTGGAGTCCAATCCTGAAAACCCCACTAAAATTCTATTGAAAAACAGTAGCTGTAATTGATAGAGTGAAACACACTCAACAAAAATTAATATTAATGATTTGAATGTTAGGGAGGGAAACCAGAAAAGGAATAGAATTGCTGAAGTAAGGAGCAAAACGACTTAGCCTGTGCAGTGGAAACCCGATACCAAGAGGAAGGTAATAAGTAATTTCAGCAGTAAGGCCTGAACTGAACAGGTCAGAGCTGAGTTGATTGGGAACAGAACAGAAGAGGATTAAAGGAAGGCCGAAAATCGTGAACGCAGAATGGAGAGCCAGGGGGATTAAGTGAGCTAGAATAGAGGGCTTCTCTCCCCTGGAAACTCCTGAGAAAGGTGACGAGATGAGAAAGAAACTAGGGAGCAGAGATAAAATGAACTGTATGGAAGGCTGAAGCAATAGACGGACAGTAGAGGAAACGATGATGGTGACGGTGAAGTGAGGAGAAAGATGAAGAGATGAACCGAGAAGGGAAAGAGAGAAGCAGTAGGAGAATGATGGTGATACCGAGGAGAGACAGGAAATAGAGAACGGTGTAGACTGAAGGTAGATGGGTGAAGCAGGGAAACCGAGAGAACTGTTGAAGCTGATACAGTGTAAACAGGGGGCTCCTCTCGACGTGGAAAGCTGGGTAACCTGGCAGCCGTGGAAGTGTAGGCAGAGCCATTGGAAACGGTGGCGTCGTGTGGACAAAGAAGGAGATGCCAACCGAGAAGAATGAAGGGAACTGCTTGAAGAATCCGAAGCAAAAAAAAAAGAGAATACTTAAGATAAACAGAGGAGGATATGGGAGACTCCTTGGCAGCAGTAGCCCCCGGCGGAAGGTTGGAATAGAGCCGATTGTGGGGAGGAGGACGAGGAAGACATGATGAGGGTGAGTACCGAAGGTTGCGACGCCCAGAAAGATCGAGGTACACAGAGGAAGATGATGAATAGTGATCGACGTGGAAGAAAAGAGAAGAAAAAAATAACAGTATGCGGGAAAGGAGAAGCAAATTCAAAAATGATGAAAAAAAAAGAATGAATGAGCAGTAGCCGAGAGAAAAGAAAAAAAAAAGAAGGGATTTATATATATATATATATATATATATATATATAAAATTATATATATTTGGAATAGTGGAAAAGACAAAGGATTTGGAAACCCAAGGGAAAAGAGCTTTGATAGAAATAATTCGAGTAGATCGAACTTGTTGACTCGCTAAGTCGAAGCAATTAAGAATAACGGACAGACACCGAGGTAAAGAATTTATGCAAGTTTTAAAAATAACTGTACGCATTTTTATGATTTCAAGTATATTTTCCTTAAGTAAGTAAGGTTACGATTTTGACGCATCGTAGGTAATTCGAATAAATAGGATACTAAGAAATACAAATTTCGGTGTAAGAGAATCGTAAAAGAATTAAGGGAGGTACTAAGAGGCGTCACCACTCGAGCACGGAGATTTTGATAGATCGAGGTAAGGGGATATAATTTAAAACGGTAATAGTTACTTATCGAAACTTGATAAAGAAAGCTTGCAAAGACATGAAGTATGATTTTCATGCATGTTTCTAAATTATATTTCTGATCAAGACTATGCTCTTTGTGTTTATGTTTTTGAATAATTGTATATAACTGAATTTGATTTCGGAATATGAGCATGTCTTTTAAAATGATCTTTCGAATAGGATGAATTTATTTCGATATTTTCATATATGAAAACTATAGTTGTTTTGAGACTAAGGGCCATTTATGTTGTGTGCTTATGCACGTCTACTTCGCCTGTGTGGCGTCTGAATTCGCTTGTGTGGCATTTGAACTAGCCTGTGTGGCGCCTGTATTTCGCCTGTGTGGCGCCTGTAATTCGCCTTTGTGGCTCATGTATTTCGCTTGTGTGGCGCCTGTAATTCGCCTTTGTGGCGCCTGTATTTCACCTATGTGGCTCCTGTATTTCGCTTGTGTGGCACCTGTAATTCGCCTTCATGGCGCTTGTATTTCGCCTTCGTGGCGCCTGTATTTTGCCTGTGTGACGCCTGTATTTCGCCTTCGTGGCGCCTGTATTTCGCCTGTGTGGCGCCTGTATTTCGCCTGTGTGGCGCTTGTAATTCGCCTTTGTGGCTCCTGTTTTCCGCCTTTGTGGCATCGGGAATTACCCTTAAGTTCTGAATTCCCTCTACGGAGGATGACCGGGTTATTTTGCCGCGTGATTACCTTGTTATTTTGCCGCGTGATTACTTTGTTATTGCCGCGTGATAAATTTGTTATTGCCACGTGATAATTATATGGCCGATGTAGTCTCATTTTGAAAATTAAACTCTGATTTCAGAAATGGATTTTGTAGTATGTGATTTGATATGTATTCCTGTTTGGAATTCTGAATGTACGACCAGTTTTACGTAATATCTGCTAAGTTCACATACCTAAAGAATTACGTTTTGAATCTCGATGTTTATGATTTTCTTTAATCTTTGAATGTCATTATTATTAGTTCCAGAAAGTATCATTATACGCATTATCATGTCTTATACACATTTGAATTGCTAGAATCGTTTTAAATACATATTCTTACTGAGCTTTTTCCCGAAAGCTCACCCCTTTACCTCTCAGATCTTTGCAGTGAATTACAATTAATAAATGCTGCGTAGACAACGTAGGCTGGCGGATATGAGCTTCCCCAGACTACCTTTTGTATATGCGTGAGGTATACACTTTTATCCCTATACCAGACTATTTGTATGCACAAACATTTATTAAAAATAACGTGTCGGGATGAAACCTGTATTAGGATAAATGAAGTGAAATATTTTTAAGGATTGACACTGAACAGGAATACAGCCTAAGTGAAGAAGGGAATAAGTGAGTAAAATAAGTTCAAAAAAAAAATCCCCCGATTTTCGAGGGTTAAGGGTCGTTACAGGAACAGAGGCAAGGGGGGTGGAAATTGAAACCGAAACAAGGACTGAAGAGGCAGCACAGAGAGTAGGAAATCTGGAAACAGAATCGGGCTTGAAGGGATAGCAGAACAGGGGCTGGAAATGGAGGCTGTAATTGAGACCAAGCAGGGAAACCGTGAGGGAGAAAGGGGCTGGAACCGAGGGAGAAAGGAAGGAAGAAGAAGGGCTGACCGAGAGGGAAAAGGAAAAAAAAAGAAAAGAAAAGAAGAAAAAGAAAATAGAAAAGGTAAATGAAATATTTATGTATTTGTGTATGTTTAATATACATATACATTTAGATTGAACTAGAAGTATGTTTAGTGTAGATTTAAATTGGCAAAAATGGAAAGATGAGGAAAAAAAATGGGAAAACAATATTAGTGTATATATATACATGTATAGGAGTGTGTATATATATATACATGTATATTTATTTATTTAGGTACATGTACACATAGGTGTATATAATGAATTAGGCATACTAGTATTTGTACAAAAATATGTATGCAAATGTGATAAGGAAAAAAATGGAGAAACAATGATATATATATATATATATATATATATATATATATTTAGGTACATATACATATGGATGTACATAGGATGAATGTGTGCTAGTATATGTATATACAAAGCATGTATATATATGTATGAGATAGGAAAATATGAAAACCAAATAAAAGCATACATGGGTATATACAAAGAATGTATATATGTGAGATAGGGAAACATGAAAAACAATAAAAGTATATATGTATATATATATACATATAGGAGTGTATATATGTATATATATATATATATATATTTATGCATATATACATGTGGATGTATAAAATAAAAGGGTATTTGTTAATACTTGTAGGAACAAATATATAAATAGTGAAGAAATATATAAACGTGCGTGTCGGCCTAAGGATATACAATAATACGTAAACACGCAGTAACAATGATAAATTATGAATTTATCACAATTCGCATGAATAGGGCGCTAAGTCTACAATTTCGGTGTATGTGATTGTGGAAGGGATTAAAGGAGGTACTCGGAGACGTCACCGTTCGAATTCGAGATACCCGATAAATCGAGGTAAGGGGTATTATTTAACTTAGTTCTGATAATGCATCCTTGTTTCACTTATAAATGATTTTATGAAAGAGCATATGATTTGGAGTGATTTATCAATGCTTTTATACATGTGAAACTATTTACGATGCATTTTTTAATTTATCAAAATATTTCCCGAGTACTTTACATGTTGTGAAATGAATTCCTAAGGTATGAAGCGTATGGATGTTTTACATTTGTTTATGTTTTTATATCCATACTGTTAAAGAAACTTCGACAATTTTCAAAAGTATTTAAGAAAAGAAATTGTTTTCGAAAGGGGATTGTGGGGGCCACCTCTTGAGTCCTACGGGAACAAAGTGCCATACAGTCTTTCGGTTTTATGAAAGAGTATTTAGGTTTCAAGAAAATTCAATGTTATTACTCGATATGAATTTATGAATTATAAAACCCAAGAAAGACTTTGGAAACTTTGTTTTGAGACTACAGGCTTCATGCATGGTTACTTCTTGTGGTATTCCGACTACACCACCCGAGGTGCCGGTACGTTGGCCCCTTTAGCACTTGACTCAACCTTTGTGGAAGATGTCGTGCTACTGGTGGTTTACGATGATGTTTTGGTAGTATCTCATGGCCGCGCAGCACGGATGAATGTTCCCCGCATGGTGAGTGCCACAGGAGCCCGTGCCCTAGCTATGTGCTAGTATATGATAAGAAATAAGAAGATACTACCCTTATTTATAATTATTATTGCTGTACGAATCTGACCCATTCTACAGCCCCCCCTTACCATGGCCATAGGTATGATGACTTTCCAACGGAGAATGATACGTATCGCATGACTTAGTTATAGCCTAGTCTCCTCGATTTGATTATGAAAAATCGACTATGATGAATGAATATGTGTTTTCATGATTACGAAATATTCATGAAATATTTACGAAATGATTATGAATTATTCATGAAATGTTTACGAAATGATTATGAAATATTCATGAAATGTTTATGAAATGATTATGAAATATGCATGAAATGATTACGGAATGACTATGAATTATTCATGAAATGTTTACGAAATGATTTATGAAATGTTCATGAAAGGTTTATGAAAAGTTGTAAAACGGTAAAGCATGTGATTTGTTTTAAAGACACACATGCCGTATGATGATTTTGCATTAAATGAAAGTTTATGTATTGCATTAAGTTTCATTTTATGAACAACTTCAAATGCTTTTATATATCAGAACTGCTTTAATAATATCATCTTACTGGGCTTTTCCCCAAAAGCTCACCTCTCTACCTTCAGATCATTTGCAGTGAATCTATAGACGCTACCTGCCACGTAGACGACGTAGGCTCATGGGAAGAGTTATCATAGGCTACTTTCTTGTACACACAGAAAGGTATACATTTACATTCCTGTACCAGACATATCTGTACGCACAGACACATATAATAGAAATAATTTGTCAGGATGTAATTTGTAAGGAAATGATGTAAAGAATATAATTCTTGGGACTAGGTTGTAAGATGATTGTATAAATCGATATCGATATATTGAGTTGTAAAAGTGGATTGAGAAAGTATGCTTGGTAATTGTAGATATCTAGGATTGTTGGAAAGTATGCTTGGTAGTTGTGGATATCTGGGATTGTTAGAAACAACTGAATTGCAGGTGGGTAGGCTCATATATAAGCCGTTATGCTGCCGAAATTTCTATCGGCCATATAAGTTAAAGTATGGAAACTAATTATAATTACGAGTAAAGAATTAGGAAAAGTGTTTTGACACTGCACAGGAATACAACCTAAGTGAATAAGGGAATAAGTGGGTAAATTAAATTTAAAAAAAAATTTCTCTCGATTTTTAAGGGTCAAGGATCGTTACAGTAACTTTGATAAATCATTTGATCATGTGTCAGAAGACTTTCCCCGTTTACAGGGATGTTTCTATACTCCGAACACACCTTATCTTTATCAATCATGTAAGCAGTGCAACCTTTAGAGTCTTATTTATACCATTAATTCCCTGATTCATTCTTCCAGTATAGTGACTGTGCTCTTTCATTGTCACGATTTCCCTTGCAGATTTCTTTTCCGTCGTTCTCTTTATCTTTCCCTTTTTTAGTGACTTTAGAAATATACAATTCATATCATCATAATTGCGCCTTGCGCACTGCTTCCTCAAAATAATTTCAAATGGAGTCATCTTAGCTTGACTAAATATCCCAATATCTCCTATGAGTTTTTGAACTTCCTCTATCTAACAGTTCTTGCAACTCCTTTTTCAATTCCTCAAGATCCACAAGGTCCATTCGGTAAGGAGACTTCGAGATTGGCTGAGTCTCTGGTGCTAAATCTATAGTGAATTCTAACTCTCTCTCCAGTGGTAGTCTCGGTAGTTCATCAGGAAACACATCTGGGAACTCGCGTACCACTGGTATGTCCTGAATACTTGGACATTCCCGACTATTATCGAGGATGAATGCAACATAACCTTTACATTAACAAGTTCATCAAAAATTTTCATCAATAGTCAAAATCATATACTTTATTCCTTAACTGCAAAGCATACAACAAACTTATGAAGTAGATGGAAGGTTACAGTCTTAGTGTAACAATCTAAACTTGCACGGTTGGTGGCTAGCCAATCCATACCCAAAATTACATCAAAGCCATACATGCTCAACCAGATTAGATATGCTAATATGATCCTATCTCCTACCTTGATTTCATAATTCCTACACACCATATCAGTCTTCTATGATTCATGCATGGGTGTACTAACGTGTAACGTAAAATCTAGAGATTCAGGCTTAACATGCAATTTACGTGTGAAATGGGGTGATATGAAAGAGTGTGTGGAACCTGAATCAAACAATACACGTGCCTCATGATTGCAAATTAAAAGCTTGCCCTAAATGGTCTCAGTGGAGGCATCAGCAGTCTCTGTGTCCAAAGCAAAGACCCTCCCATGAGTGATAGGCTTCTTGCCCTTCTCTGCTGCGGTAGCCCATCTCTGTGAGACTTGTCCTGGGGAGCCTGCCTCTTAGGTTGTCGTGGTAGCTCTGGAGGCTGTGGAAACTTATTTAGTGGGCAATCTTTAATCTAGTGTCCCCTCTATCCACACCTAAAACAGCTCCCTGAGGACCAGTGACACGCACCACTATGGAAATTACCACAACTAGTGCACAATCTCTCGTACTGTTGGAAGCCTATGGTAGTCTGTGGGGTAGCTATAGGAGCTGTGGGCCTATCATTCATAGCGTGAGACTCATTTGTCCTCTGTCTCTTAGGCTGGCCCCTTCGAAAGTCCTGTCTCACAAACTCCATTCGCTTACTCTTATCCCTGGTCTTCCCTTTAAAACTATACTCCGTCTGGGTGACATTAAGGCCCCTCTCGACCATCTGTGTTCTACCCAGGGCATCCTGAAATTTCATAATCCATAGCCCCAAAAGACGGTCTCTGATAGCTGGCCTTAACCCTGCTAAGAACCTCTTAGTCCGACGCTCTTCATTCTGAAACGTCTCCGGATTATACCTCATCAGCATAGTGAATTTACTTTCGTACTCATCCACGGTCATACTGCCCTGTACCAAATTCAAAAAGTTCATCCTCAACTTCTGCTGGGCAGCTAGTGGAACATACTGTTTCCTAAAGGCTGTGGAGAAAGCATCCCAACTAATCACCGGATGTTGAACAGTCAAAAGGACCTTGGTGGATCCCTACCAATACTAACATGTAAGTAGCCATAGAGACCTTCTCAACATAGAACACCCCAGAAAATCGAAGATATTCCCAAGGCTTACCAACCACTCTTTAGCCTCTAATGGATTCTTAATTCCCTTAAATGCTTGAGACCTCATCTTTAGGAAATCTCTCATCCTACCAACATCCTTCTCCTCCCTTCGGGCCTGTACAGGAGCTTGAGGTGCCATAAGTACTGGAGGAACTGGTGGAGGAGGAGGTGGTGGTGGTGCTTGCGGAGGAATCGGCACCGGAGTAGGAATTGGTGCCGTGCCAGCTGAATCGAAAATGTTTACCCCTAGATGTTGGGCAACCATGATAGCTATCGACTCCAAGCCTCGCTCGAGGCGCTGCTCCAATCGATGCTCAAATTGAGCCATACGAGTACTAGGACTCTCTGGCTTTGGTGGAGGAGGTGGATGTGGCTGAGCCTGCCTCCAAGTATGTCTGCATCTTCCACTCATCATACAAGTGATCTAATACCTGCGCATAATTCCAAAGATCAAGTCTTAATTCCATTAGGTATACATTACCTACAACCAGACAAGCACAGACATTAGGATGTAATTTTATCCATATTTTCGACATTGACAGTACTAGACAACCTTCGCTCTGATACCACTTAAACTGTAACGACCCTTGACCTTTAAAATTCGGGGGAAATGTTTTTTTTGAACTTAATTTACCCACTTATTTCCTTATTCACTTATGTTGCATTCCTGTGCAGTGTTAAAACACTTTTCCTAATTCATTATCCGTAATTATATTTAATTTCCATACTTTGACCTATATGGCCGATATATATTTCGGCAGTATAATGGCTTATATATAAGCTTATCCACCTGCAAAACAATTGTTTTACAATCCTAGATATCCACAACTACCAAGCATGCTTTCCAACAATCCTAGATATCCACCTTTACAACTCAATACATCTATTTCGATTTAATACTAGTCATCTTAAAATATAATCCCAAAATAATATTGTTTACATCGTTTCCTTACAAAATTACATCCCAACAAAATGTTTCAATATATGTCTGTGCATACAAATATGTCTGGTAAAGGAATGTAATTGTATACCTTAGCTGCGTGTACAAAAAGTAGCCTAGGGTAACTCTTTCCCACAGCCTACGTCGTGTACACGGTAGGCACCTACGGATCACTGCAAATGGTCTGAGAGGTAGAAGGGTGAGCTTTCGGAAAAAAGCCCAGTAAGAAGATGTATTTAAAACGGTCCTAGTAATTCAAATATGTAGAAAACATAATAGTACGTATAATGATTACTTTCTGAAACTAATATAAAAGGACATTCAAAGATTAAGGAAAATCGAAAACATCGAGATTCAAAACGTAATTCTTTAAGTACGTAAACTTAACAGATATTAATTAAACTTTTCGTACATTCAGAATTCCAAAACAGGAATACATGTCAAATCACATACTATAAAATCAGATTCTGAAAATAGAGTTTTAATTTTCAAATAGAGACTACATCGGTCCATATAATTATGATGCGAAAAATAACCATGTCATCCTCCGTAGAGGGAATTCAGAATTCGAAGGTGAAGTTCAGACGCCACAAGGGCGATGTTCAGACGGCACACAGGGCGAAGTTCAGGCACCAGACAGGGTGAGGTTTAGGTGCCACAGAGGGCGAAGTTCAGACGCCACACAGGGCGAAGTTCAGGCGCCACACATGGTGAAGTTCACATGCTTTAGCACACAAAATAAATGACCCTTAGTCTCAAAACATACTATAGTTTTCATATGCAAAAACATTGAAATAAAATCATCTTGTTCGAAAGATCATTTCAAAAGACGTACTCTTATTCAGAAGTCAAATTCAAAAATATGCAATTATTCAAAAACACAATTACAGAGAGCATATTCTTGATCAGAAATATAAATTTAGAAACATGCATGAAAATCATACTTCATGTCTTCGTAAGCTTTCCTTAATCATGGTTCAGAAAGTAACTATTACCGTTTTAAATTATATCCCCTTACCTCGATCTATCGAAATTTTTGAGCTCGAGTGGTGATGCCTTCTAATATCTCCTTTAATTCCTTCTACAATCACCTGCACCGAAATTGTATACTTAACACCATATTCATACGAATTGTCCAAATTGCGTTAAAATCGTAACCTATTCGTTACTACTTCGTGTGTACGTATTATTATACATACCTAGGCCAACACGCATATTTATATATTTTCTTTACTATTTATATATTTTGTACATACGAATATTAACATATACCTTTATTATATACATCTACATGTATATACACATAAATATAAATATATATACACTCCTATATTTATATGTATATATTTTCATTTTTTTTTTCGTTTTTTCCTTATCACATGTATATATTATTTGTATGTATTATCTTATACACCCATTTGTATATACACCTAAGTATATACACATTTTTCGTATACTCCTATATGTATATACACCTAAGTATATACACATATTTATTTTATCATTGGCTTTCCTTATTCATTATCAAATATATATATATATATATATATATATATATATATATATGTCTATTATTCATCTCTCCCATTTTTATTTTTATTTCACATCTAATTTAAAATCTACAATATCATTGTTTATAGCCCATCATGCATATATATACATGTATATCAAATGTACATATATAAATCTACCTTTCCTCTTCAAATTTCCAGCTTTCTTTTCCTTTTTTGTTGCATGTGCCGTCCCCTGCTTCATTGCTTCACGGTTTCTCCCTCAATTCAGCTTCACTTTCCTTTCTCCCTCAGCTCTCGGTCTGCCTCAATCCAGTTCCAATTCCCTTTTGGTCTTCGGTCCACTTTTGTATCAGCTCCAAACACCCGAGAGAATAGTTCTCACACAGCTCGAAATGTCGCGAGGAGGAGCCACTTCACGCCTCTGTTTCCAGCATCCTCTGACCATCGACAGTCCCTGTCACAGCTTCAGTTTGGACTCTGCTTCAGCGTCAGTTTTGTTTTAAATTCTTTTCCAGCCTTGTCAAATCCTCCTCCCCTGCCTCGGTCAGCTCTTCCCTTCAGTCTCCCTCTCCTTCAACCTCGGTTTGTCCAGCTTTCTTCCAGCCTCTTGGTTCTCCTTCCAGCAGCAACTCTCCTGCTCTGTTTCACGTTCCAAGGACTGCTCCTGCTTCACGGCTTCACTGGTTCAGTCTTGTTCAAGCCTTCACACAGGTTTTCCTCAATTTCTGCTTCCTACCCGACGGTCCCCCTCTCCTTCTCCCCAATCGATTTGCCTCAATCTCCGATCGACCAGTCTTTCTCCTCTTCCCTTCTTCCTTCTCTTCTCTTTTCTCTTCTCTTTTCTTTTCTTTCCTTCTTCCTCTCCCGGCTAGCCCCCTTCTTTCCTTGGTTTTCTTTTCTTCCTTGCTATTTTTCCCGCCCAGCTATACCTGTGTTTCTCTTTCAATTTGTCTTCTTAATTTTTCCATTTCTAGGTGTGCGGGATTGGCTTCTTTTTGAAGCCAATTTCGTACACCTCAATATATATATTATATCTATATATATTTATATTATATTAATCTATGTATATATGTTATATTAATATATAGATATATATCTTTTGTTTGTTGTTATTGTTTCCATTTTGTTTTAAATATATTATACATTATACATTACAATATATATATATATATTTGTTATACATATATATATCATCATTTATCCATTTTAAATTTGTCTAATATATATATATATATATTATACATATGTATATATATATACACACTTTCTTTCTTTTTTTGTTATAAAATCACCTAATGACAATATTCATGCCTTCCATTAAAATATATTACTTCCATTTTTATATAATCTAATTAAATGTAGAAAATTTGTGGGGTTTACAACCTTTCCTAGGGAGATTTTTGGAACTTCAATTGATTTAGGAAATTTTGTAATATCCATCAAGGAACTATCACCATCTTCTTAAAGCATTGACTAGTGATTTTAGCCAGAAGTCATGGGTTTCTTTTCACTGAGACTAGTAATCCTTTCGATCATGATAGCCATTTGATTATCCCTTTCCTTTATGCTGAATGCAAGGGATTCCACAATTTTTGCTAAAAGAGCAACTTGTTCTTCTAATGATGTATTGCTGGTTGTTATGACAACCATTACTCCAGAAGATGATGGAGTAGAGCCACTTCTTGAATAAGCATCTTGGTTATTGACTAATAACTAGTGACTTGAAATTGATTCATGAGAATAAGTTGCTTGGCAAAAGATTCTTCTTCATTTGAGGAACAAAGTCCCACGAGGTGAGTTTTGGTTGAACACCAAAGAAGTTTGAGTGTAAATCTCCTTAAGAGCTTTAGTCTTTCTTCTAATGCCATAAGAATGAGTAGGGGTATCCATAATTGAGGATGAAGCAGGGTATATCACAAGACTAGCTTGAGCTGGTTTGAGAGTTGTCATATTAGCAGAATTCTTGTTAAAAGCCAAGTTGAACTTGGAAGCAAAGAGGTGAGAGGTAGAGATTGTCCCACATGGCGTGCTAGAAGTTTGTACACACAAATATATCGAGTCAGAAAATTAGTTTTGAAAATTTTAGGAACAAATATCAATTTTATTTATTTAATGCGAAGCTTACAATCTATGAATATTCTTTAGAGTGGAAAATCCTCTGATTCTTTTCTTCAAGAAAATTTACTCCAAGGGTCTTGATTGACTTGATCTTGATCGAACAGAATTATCTTTGTTTCGTATGATGAAACAAGATCAAACTGCAACTTCTTGAAATTTCTTCAAATGTTCTTCGTGTTCTTCAATTCTTGAGAGACTGATGCTTGAGACTTTGGAGAGGCTATGAGTTCTTCAAAATCTTCTTCTCTTTTAGAGTTGACCAATAGTCCTTTAAATAGCTTGGAGAAGCACTGTATTTATAGTGCTAGGTGGAAGAGTTCTAAAATAACTCAATTTTTTTGATTTTATCTCTAAATAATTTTAATTTTTATAGAGATAAAACTATTGATTCATCGGTGAATTTTAAATAGATAACCATAAATCCTTGAATTTTGATTGGCCAGCATTTGAATTTATTTCTTAACTATTTTAGTTTAATTAAGAAATAAATATCTTGAATTCGATTGGCCAAGCCAATGAATTATCTTTAAATTAATTATGAAATTAATAATTTGGTATTTAAATCTATAATTAACTTAAAATATATCATAAACCCACATGACATTATATGATTTGTCACTTGAAAATTCTTTAATTAATTTGTCAAAAGAATTTTATTGGTTATGTGGCCATTCATGATTGGGTAAAATTTTTCTTCTTCTACAAATACCCCAAATAATACCTTGACTTCATATTAGAAGTCCTAGTATGCTAGTCTTAACATTATACGATATCGATTATGTTGTTATATGAAATTGGAACTTATTTGGTAGATGTTGTGTGTGCATGGCATATAGAACAAAAATATTCTAACTTTACTTCTATATAAGTAATTTACTGAGCTTTCGCTTATTAAAATCTTTTCCATACTTTACAGATTGAGTTGAGTTAGTCGGCCCTCTCCGCACTGATCTTGCAACCCATTATTTCACTGTGGATATATATTTTTGCTGTGTAAATGATTTTTCTTTCACGAATTTTCTAGCAGTACTATACTTTGGGATGTTTATTAGCATATTGTAGTCTTACGTTACAAAAACAACTGCATTTGGCAAGTAAATAAATTATATGAATTAATTCCTCTGCATCGATAAAATATTTCTATTCTATGATAAGTATATATTTTGAAAGGGTAAACGATCTCAGTTTAAGGAAGTTTTCTAGAGTTTGATAGATTTGGATGTTATTAAGAATAATAGACAGTTTGTATGCCAATAGGGCGTTATCGGTAAAATGTTGATTTCGATGGACATTGTGAAATTGTGGCAAATTTTGGTATAAGACGATTATTTGGATAGATTTTCTGATAAGGACCTTAGACAAGTAGCCTTAAACCAGTGTCCTCTAGAAATTTACATTAACACCTAATATTGCAGATAAACTAAATTGTGATAAGTAAATCTGGAAAAATTTAGCTCTAAAATTTCATGTTTCTCATGAGCTATCCATTTTGTCATGTCTTTCGGGACACAACAGAAATCAATTATCTTGATTAGAATTTATTTTAATATGATTAAAATGGGAGTTAATCAAGAAAGTGAATTACTTCATAATACATCATGCGTGGCAACTTGAAACTTTGTCATTCTACATGTTGAATGTTACTGATGCATGAGGATGGTTATAGACTTTGGAAAAGTATGTTATATTTGTGGTTATTTTTGAAATAAACTGTGAGCCATGCCTTAATCTCTATTTTATTCTAGGGTTATAAAATTCTCTTTTCACCTAAATCTCCTTGAATGTAACTCGAGATTTCTTTACATATGATATAAATTAGAATTACAAATGTAATTAGGATTATTTAGGAATTGAATTTTATGTAGCTAAAGAAGGAAGATGGAGATCTCCCATAAGCACCATGAAGATTGCAACAAGGCTTACGAAGACCTTGTGTGTGCAAGTTAGGATATAACCAATTAATTTACTTAAATGGCTCAAGGAACTTAGATTAAATAAAAGTCTGTAATTGCAACAACCCGTAACCTATAAATATTCAGGGTAAATTTTTTTTTTTTGAATTTCTACTTGCAACTTATTCCCTTATTCACTTAAGCTGTATTTATGTTCAGTGTCAATCCTTAAAAATATCTCATTTAATTTATCCTTATACAGATTTCATCCCGACACATTATTTTCAATAGATGTCTGTGCATACAAATAGTATGGTAAAGAGATAAGAATGTAAACCTCACGCATATACAAAAGGTAGTTTGGGGAAGCTCATATCCGTCAGCCTACATCGTCTACGCAGCATTTATTAGCTATAATTCACTCCAAAAATCTGAGAGGTAGAGGGGTGAGCTTTTGGGGAAAAGCCCAGTAAGGTAATGCTCTTAAAGTAGTTCTGATATATAAAAACATTTGAAGTTGTTCATAGAACGACACTTAATGCAATATATAAATTTCCATTTAATGCATAATCGTCATAAAGCATGCGTGTCTTTAAAACAAATCACATGCTTAACCATTTTACAACCTTTCATAAACCTTTCATGAACATTTCATAAATCATTCCGTAAACATTTCATGAATATTTTATAGTCATTTCGTAAACATCTCATGAATATTTCATAATCACTTTGTAAACATTTCATGCATATTTCATAATCATTTCGTAAACTTTTCATGAATAATTCATAGTCATTTCGTAAATATTTCATGAATATTTCATAATCATTTCGTAAACTTTTCATGAATAATTCATAGTCATTTTGTAAACATTTCATGAATATTTCATAATCATTTCGTAAACTTTTCATGAATAATTCGTAGTTATTTCATAAACTTTTCATGAATAATTCATAGTCATTTCGTAAACATTTCATGAATATTTCATAATCATGAAAACACATATTCATTCATCATAGTCGATTTTTCATAATCAAATCGAGGAGACTAGCTTATAACTAAGTCATGCGATACGTGTCATTCTCCGTGGAGAGTCATCATACCTATGGCCATGGAAGGGGGGCTGTAGACTGGATCAAGGTCGTACAGCAATCATAATCATAAACATGGGTAGTATCTTCTTATTTCTTATCATATACTAGCACATAGCTAGGGCACGGGCACCTGTAGCACTCACCGTGCAGGAAACATAATTGTGTGCTGCGCGGGCACGAGATAGTACCAAAACATCATCGTAAACTACTAGTAGCACGACATCTTCCACACAGGTTGAGTCAAGTGCTAAAGGGGCCAACGTACCGGCACCCCAAGTGGTGTAGCCGGAACACCACAAGAAGTAACCATGCATGAAGCCTATAGTCTCAAAACAGAGTTTCAAAATCTTTCTTGGGTTTTATAACCCATAAACTCATATCGAGTAATAACATCGAATTTCCTTGAAATCTGAAACTCTTTCATAAAATCGAAAGACTGTGTGGCACTTTGTTCCCGTAGGACTCAAGAGGTGGCCCCCACGATCCCCTTTCGAAAACAAATTTCTTTTCTTAAATACTTTTGAAATTGTCGAAAGTTTCTTTAACAATATGGATATAAAAACAAAAATAAATGTAAAACATCCATACACTTCATACTTTAGAAAATTCATTTCACAACATGGAAAATACTCGGGGAACATTTCGACAATTTAAAACATGCTTCGCAAGTATGAAAGCAATGATAAATCATTTCAAATCATATGCTCTTTCATAAGATCATTTATCGGTGAAACAAATATGCATTATCAGAACTAAGTTAAATAATACCCCTTACCTCGATTTATCAAAAATTTTAAGTTCGAGTAGTAACGCCTCCAAGTATCTCCCTTAAATCCTTCTACGATTCTCCTACATTGAAATTTATATTCTTAGTATCTTATTTATTCGAATTACCTACGATGCGTCGAAATCGTAAAATTCACTTGAAAATTCGCTTGAAATCATAAAATATGTACCGTTATCTCTAAAACTTGCATAAATTTCTTACCTCGGTGTCTGTCCGTAATCCTCGATTACTTCGACTTAGCGAGTCGACGAACCCGATCCACTCGGTTAATTTTTTGGAACTCTTTCCCAAGATTTCCCAAATTATTTGCGTCTCTTTCTCTATTCTAAATATATATATATATATATATATCTATAATATAAATAAATTCCCTTTTTCCTTTCCTTTATTATATATATATATATATATATATATATATTTCTTTCCTTTTTTTTTTACTATTCATCACTTTCACTATTCATTCATTTTTGTTTGAATTTGTTTTCTATTTCCCGCCAACTTTGCTTTTCTTTCTTCATTTTCATTTCCTTGTTACTGGTCCTTCATTTCTTCTTCCCCTGTTTCCTCTCCTTGACACTATTCATCATCATCTCCATTATCACTGGGAGCATTGTGCTTTGCCTCTGTTCTCCTCATCTGCCTCCTTCCTCTCGGCATCACAAGCTTCTCTTCCACTATTTCTCACATTCATCATCCTCCCAATCCTATCATCATTCCAACACTCCCTCGGTTCGATCATCATCCCATCACCATCATCATCTTCTCCATCAACCTCGGTTCAACCTTCCACCGTGGGTATTGTTGCCCGAGAAAGGGCCTCCTCTGCTCCTCAATACCCCTCGGCATTAGCTTCAGCTTACCTCCATTTTTTCCAAATTCCAGCAACTTTTCAAACTCCCTTGTTTCCGAGTCACAGCTCATTTTTCCTTCTTCCACATTCTCATCTGGTTCACACTTACTGTGATCGTCAACAGCAGCAACTTGGGTTATCCTCTTTTCACTGCCCCTCTCTCCTAAGCCTAAAAGATGCTGAGAATGCCGAATGGTTTAAGTGCGACCCTTTTTCCTCTGCTCCAGCTCTTCGATCTCGCCTATATCACTGCTCGGGTTTCCTTCCCAATTTGGTGGCAGTTGACAACTTCAGCCTCTTCGTTCTCTCTTCAGTCACAGTTTATGTTCTTCCTGACACTAGTAGTATCCCTCGATCGTCACTGTCTTCTGCCCCCTTCGATCAGCTTTGTTCCATCCTCCCTTCTCCGTTTTAGTTTTCTACAGAGGATAAAGCTCCTTCTGTTTCCCAATATTCCTTCACGGAATGAAGCCCTTTCCCTGCAGCCTCATCACCTCAGTTTTTCTTCTGTTTCCAGCATTTCACTCTCTCCCTCGCGTCATTCCCCTGAACTTTCTTTTTTTTTTTTCATTATGTTTCCTTCTTCTCGCCTGATCTGCTACTGCTTCAATATATATATATATATATATATATATATATATATATATATATATTGTTCTCCCTTCTATAATAGTTTTCGGTGCCAGGAGCATGGAAATGAAAGATGGGGTCAGTGTGATGGGAGTTAATGGAGGGAGGGTATGGTGTGGCACGAGAGTGGGTGTGTAGAGGGCATGGTGCTGCAGTGGGGTCGGTTTCTTTCACCATTCTTTGCTTCATCTTCTACTGACAGTCACCCCCCTTCATGTACCAGTTTATACATTTTTTTTTTGCCACCGTCATTCGCCCATCATTCACTGCTGCGTTTTCTTTATTTCTTTCACTAATTTGAATTTTGTGTATGCCAATATAATAAACGGATGGGCTCTTGGTCCTATACATGTATTGTATACATCTACTCTCATATATATATATTCACATATATTTACATGGGTGTATTTCTTTCATATATATATATTTATCTATGCATTTTTGTATACCCTTGCACCCATATATTTTAATCTTGAGAAATAAATTAAACATTGTATATATATATATAAATATATATATATATATATATATATAAATGCATTTATGTCTACGTATTTGATTAAATTCTCCATATGTATTACACGTATCGTTCACATATGCTACCTATCTTCAGACTCCTATTCACACTGCATTTGTACACATAAATCTTGTATGCGTGTGTGTGTGTGTATATATATATATATATATATATATATATATATATATATATATATATCTACAACAACACGTACAAATGTATATGTATGTATATATACATGTGTATTCTCCTCTATGTATTTCAAATAAATTCTCATTTATTTACTAACCAATTCTAGGTAGTTATTTAATATTCCATCATGTATGCATGTATATACATGTAAAAGAAAAATTTGTAAATCAACCTCGTCTAAGTCTGAGTCTCTCATATTAACATTAAGATATAATCTTGTTTGTTTGTTTTTTTTGTACCACAGGCATAATTTAATCCCAATCAGTGTCACTGAAAACCAAGTACCGAAAAATTTTTGTGGGGTTTACGTTCTCCCCACCTTAGGAAATTTGGTCCCCAAATTTAGGAGTACCTTAGTCCTTAAACAATATAGGTACTTCTCTCGCATTAAATTTTCTAATTCTCACGTGGCTTCTTTCAAAGCATGGTACTACCATGAAACTTTGACCAAAGGAATCGTCTTAGACCTCAATGCCTTTTCTTTCATGTTCATGATCCGAATCAATTTCTCCACATGTCCTATCCTCTTTCAATTCCAATGGTTCATACTCAATCACGTGTGTCGGATCTAGGTGATACTTGCGTCGCATCAATACATGGAGGATATCGCGACTACTTGATAATTATGTCTTCAAAATTCAATAAATTATCAGTACCAATAAGCAAGCTAGTTGTAGCACCTATCTGGGTTTGATTTGTTGCATCAATACGACACTTATTAATATGCTAAGCTTGCTCGATTCGATCAATCAATTCCAGTTCTCAACTCTTAAACTCACTACCACGAAATAAATGTCAATATCAGAAAGGAACTACATCCAGTTAAGGGTCACTAAATATTTCAGTAACTCATATCCTTGACCAATATACGTAACATCGTCCCATAATCGCTTCTGCTCAAAGCACAAACTCAAGTCGTTCCCTTTTTCTGGTATTAGACGACCTTTGTGAAATTTAATACTTAAACCTTCATGCTCGTAGAATTTCATAACTCTTCACCATACAAGTAATGGTATCCTTTAGTCACACTCATTCTCTGTTCATATCACTTGATCGGAATAATTTAATTTACCAGAAGTATTCATACATCATATACATCTCTTGTTCATAGTATCACCTATATTCAAAATCTATCACATTTCAAACTTGCTTCATTTTGTACATCAATTATATTAGAACTCTTTCCTTATTCTAATTAAGTATCGCATTCGAAATATAAGCATGAGCAATTCACAATCTTTATACTCGATACGTTATTCATAGTCCAAAGTCTTCATATATCTCAAACTCTGAATCATCTTTAAGAGTTCTGGGTCTTTCCCCACTGATTTATAATCCTTGTCTTGGGAATCCAATTAACACCCGTTCTTAACATATCGTGACCAAAACGACACCAGGTCTCCTTAACAATTAATGCTAGTACACATCAAAGTGAATCACCTGGTCCGATAATCTCATTTTCATGTAATCCTTATAATTATTTTCTCAGCATTTTAATTCAATCCTGTAAGCAGTGTGACCTTCACTTATACTTTTAATTATGTAATTCATCTTTTCAATTATAGTGAGTTTACTCTATCACTCTCACTGCTTCTTTAGTACATCACTTTTTGTCACTCTCTTTATCTTTTCATTTTCTTAGTACCCTGAAATATATACATTTCATATCATCACAGTTGCATCTTGCGCACTGCTCTCTCAAAATAACATTAAGTTGAGCTAACTTAGCTCGATTGAGGATCTCAGTACCTCCTATGAGTTTCCTGAATTTTCTCCGTTTCACATCTCTACTTATCTAGATCATTCTTTTTCCAAAGTTATAAATTTAATTTCATATTCATCCACAGACTTGTTACTTTATGTTCAATTGCAATCATTTCTTCCATAATTGCCACTTAATTTCATCCGAAATGTGCTGTCGTCTAAGGGCCTTCGAAATATATCCCATGTAATTTTCTGATGTCGGATCTTGAATTACCGAAAATAATCAAAAAATATATCGAAAATGGTTAAAATAAATTAAATAAATTTAATAAAATTAAATAAATTAATTTAGAATAAAATAAGAAATTTGTAGATATTTGTAGAATATTGTGAATATTTTAATGATTAAAATATTAATAAAATAAATAAATAATTAATTAATTAGTTAAAAAAAAAGAAGAAGAAGAAAAAAAAAGAGAGAGAGGATCGCGCGACACAGTCGTGCGACCTAAACCGAGAAACCCAAAATCTGTCTTCGGGTGCCGGCGAACGGCGACGACAAGGGGGAAGAGAAGACCGGCGAAGCAAGGCCGGCACCGAGACAGCCTCTACCGGTCGGCACGCCCTCCCCAGCCACCGAAATTCGCGAGAACGGCGAAGGGGGGGAAACTGAAAAGAGAAAAGAGAACGGCGACGAACGGCGCCGATCTGGCCGATCCCGACCATCGCCGAACGTCCCCGAGGCCCAGACGACGCGATTGGTACCGAAAACGACCTGCGAAACTGCCAAAAAATGTCGAAAACGACGAAAAGAAGAAATGGGTTTCGACGGCAGGAGAGAAGAGGCTGGACCAACGACTTTTCGGTGGCCTGGGACAAAACCGAGGGCAGATTCGTGCTGCGAACGGCCCAGCGGAGCCACTGGCGACGAAAGTCGGCGGAGAACCGACCGAACCGGAGTGAACCGACGGTCCGAACCGGGTCTGAACCGGACCGAACCGGTTGAACCAATGAGGAAAGGAAAAAAGAGAAAAAGGGAAAAAGAAAAAGAGAAAAAATTGGAGAAAAATCCCGACGATGTAATCGAGCTACGGGTAAGTCAGTAGCGATCGAAATTGACCAATTTAAATTTTGGAATATTTTATTTAATTAATTTTCGACTGGAAATTTACCCAAAAATTTATGAAATTGTGTAGCTCGACAATCGACGTCCAACGAGAGCTCGAGACAGCCTTGATTTACGTACTAGCATGGAATCTCGGGTAAGTAAATCTTATTTACGATAATTGCATCGTTATGCGTGCTTCAGATTTAATTTTTGCGTTAATTAAATTAAATTTTGGAAAGTCGGATAAATTGTCGTAAATAATAAATTTAGCTATTCGAGAGTTAGAATGAGGCCCAATAAATTGTTGGTGGGCCCAATGAGCCCAATAGGCCTCGATAATGTGAAAATTAAGTGGAAAATGGGCTTAAGGCCGATTAAGGCCCATTAAGGTGCAATCGGGCCCAATAGGGGTAAATGGGCCCAATGATTTAAATTAAGCCCAGAAAATAGGAAATACAATTAAATTGTATGATATCTGACCTGAGGAATAATTATATGCAGTTTTGGACATTGGATTGAGAGCAGATCGAACTGCGTGATTAGACAATATTGAAAAAGGAAAGGTCAGACTCTACAGAAAAATAAGGTAAGGGAATTCTACGGACTGCTAGAGGTAACTTTACGAAATTTCAAAGTTCATATGCAGTCTTTTAAATTATCTGAAGGGTCTAGAAGTAAGTTAATAATTTTAGTGCCCCGAATGGGTAAATTACCAAAATACTCTTGTTAAGGGTAAAATTTACAATTTTAGAAAAAATTGGGAGGAGTAAGAACAAGAGGTTCTTGCTCGTTCTGGAGAGGTTTTGACGCATGCATGAGTTGGCTGGCTAACCTTGAAAGAAAAATGCACAGCATTGCATATTTTCAATGATGAAATTGTTGTGAAAACTGTTTTAAGGAAATAGAACCGCCTACATATTTTTATTTACCTATGACGTGCTAGAGCTCAGCTCGCACGGTGTTTTGATTTGTGTGATGCGTGCATTAGTGCTGGAGCGAGAGCTCGCACTAGAGTTTTACATGCATTGGTGCTGGAGTCTGACTCACACCAGATTCTTTATATATATATATATGATTTTCGTGATACGGTGCTAGAGTCTAACTCGCACCAGATTTTACATGATTTTCGTGACAGGGTGCTAGAGTCTAACTCGCACCAGATTTTTCACATGATTTGATGAGAGTGCTAGAGCTTAGCTCGCACTAGTTTTACTTGATTTGATGAGAGTGCTGAGCATCGCTCGCATTCATTTTATGAGAACATGCGATGAGCCGTGCTTGGAGCATCGGGTAGACTGTGTGTTACCGATTAAAAAGGCTCGCACGTGCGTTCTGAGATAGGGTATGATATATGGGTCCACGGAGTACGATGTACCGTGCAAGTAGCATGGAGTACGCTGTACCGTGTGCATCTTCGGATGCGTGGTATCTTCGGATACGTGTGGCATCTTCGGATGCGTGGTATCTTCGGATACATGTGGCATCTTCGGATGCATGGTATCTTCGGATACGTGTGGCATCTATGGATGCGTAGGGTCGGATAAGACCGACGGGATGGAGTGACCCACCTCCCGAGCGGTTTTCGATCAGGGTGAGACCCCGCACACTAGGATCCGTGTAGCAAAGGGGCTCACGAGGACACACGGCCATAGTCCTGGTTATTACCGATATAGAGATGTTGCCTAGTCTCGCATGTTGATGATCTTGACGATGATTGAAACTGGGTTTTTAAACTAAATGTGCATGATGATTATTTCCATGCTTTTTAAACCCATGTGTGATGTAAATTGATTTTCATGGTTTTGTGTGAGTCAGTACCACCCGAAGGAGGGGTTGAGTCCTGACTTTATTGTGAAATTTTTAAATGAGAAAGAAATAATTTAAAAAGAGTTGCATGTTGAATTTTCGTGCGATCGTGTTTTACATGACATCATGAATCATAGCATCAGTTTTAAAATGTGTGGAGAAAGGGTGGTTTATACATGGCACCACGTTCATGTAGGTAATATGGTTACCTACTTGTTCGTAGGATTGCCTTACTGAGCTTGATGTGCTCACCCATTTCATTTTCTCACCCAGATAACCTCTAGTAGATGTTGAGGCGACTGAGTACTACATTCCGGATATCCGCTGCTACCCATCACTTAAGGTATATACACTTGTATATATTGTATCTACATAAGCATATCACAGTAACATGTTTGTAAATAACTTTAGGGGATGTATAAATATTGTAAACATTTATAAATGACTGAGAAAAAATTAAGTTATATGGTAAATGAATGGTGGGACTGGCATTGACGCTCAACCCAATTGTTAGTGGAGTGTGGTCACGATCAGAGGACAGGTAAGCATGAAAGAAAATAACAAAACGTGAAAAATTTACTCTGATTTTTTGGTAGTTTTGGGTCGTGACATACAACGGTGGTATCAGAGCAGAAATTGGTCTGATGTGTGTGAATGTCAGTAATTAAGAAATTACATCCCCGTGTTACTGTGCTTGGTTAGATACAATAGTGTATATCGAGATGGGTTTTAGCTAAGAAATGGTTGAGAATGCAGGAATGCCTAATATTAGTCGCGATAGAGAAGGTAGAGCACAAGGCAGAGGTCGTAGAGGTAGATCTGAGCCTGTTAATCGTGCTGAGTTGACCTGTGAGAATCAGGATGAGATTGAAATGGAGGTTTATATTGAGCATGCCTCACAGAGTCCGACAGAGAGATCGACAGTATTGAGACACGCTTTGCGAGGTTGGACCAGAGTGTGGAGAATATTTTGGGAGCAAATTGCTCAGAGTATGCATATGATTTGAGGGCGAGTCGGAGTATCGATGGAAGTCCGCTCGACGCAACTTAAGAGTTAGACATTCAGAGCTGACATGCAAAATATTTTGGATGTATTCCGGTGATAGAATATCCCGGACACTGTTTAAAAGGAATTGATTTATTGATAAGTATGAATTATGAGTATGAAACTTAGTTATATTCTTGGGCAGATATTACCTTGACACTATGAACAGTGACAGTCGAGATGTCTAAAAGTTTATGGAAGGGCTCAGATTGTCGATTTGAGTCCGATTGGCCCATGAGATATTACCTATGTCGAGGCAATGCGTAAACTACAGTGGTGTGGATAAGATTGTGAGTTGCACGCCTCTGAGATTGGGAAAGGTAGTAAGGGCCAAAATAGAGACAAAAAGAGAATCGAGAATGTTAGAGATGGTAGAACGAGAAAAATGGGTAGTTTGGTTAAGGATTTGATTTGATGAGTTATGGGCTAGGATGATTGGTAAGGCCACAATTATCCGATTGTAGCACTTTTGAGGGGTATTGTGATTGGAGAACCCCGATCTGATACGGATCACTGTAGAATGTGTGGTAAATACCACGGAAGTAGGACCTACACCTACATATTATTGATGAAAATGGTCGTTAAGTGTGGTAAGACGGACCATTTATTATGATTGCTCAGAGTTGGCGAGATTGCCCTACAGAAAGGTAAAGAGATAGAGAAAACCCTGTTGAGATAGCTGCATCGAAAAGGTAGGCCACAACCGGAGAGAAAAGGAAAGTAGGCGGTTAGACGAAGGCGAGTGTATATTTTGGATCAGGACACTACTGATGTTTCACAGGATGTGGTGAAAGATACCACACTGCTTATGAATAAAGAAGTAATTGTGTTAATTGATCCTGGTACCACGTATTTCTTCATATCGCCTTCATTCGCATGTAAGTGAGTAAAAGACATAAATGCCTACACTTTTGGGCATAATGTTGATAAATGAGTACCCCAATAGAGGAAGGTTAACTAACAGAATAATTATAAAGAGATTTTAAGTTAAAAATGGGGGAAGAAGTATAAGTCAGTCGATTTTATTCAATGGACTATGAATAATTTAAAGTAATATTTGAGTATAAAGTGGTCGGCTGCAAGCTATGCTGTTCGGATTTCTATCCTAAGATAGTGCTGTTTTACCCCTGAAAAGTATACAGTAAGTTTTGACAAGTAATAAAAAGGGGTGCAACGGTTGAAATTAAAGGAGCAAATGATGGTACTCACGAAATGAATAATGACAGAGTTTCGTTATAATTGATACGCTAAGGAGATAATCTTTGAGATATGCTTGATTCTAAATACAAGATGTACTGGAGTAAGAGGCGTATGCTAGGTAAGAATACCCTTAAAATATGAAGTAATTAGGATTAAAGCAATTAGTAGCGAATATAAATTGTGACCACAGGGACTGATATGTAAAGTAATTGTGGTTAAGTCTAAGGGTTAATAAAGGTATTTCAAAATACCTCCCCGCCTGAAGACTTGACAGCATCTAGAAATATATATATATATTCTATGATTTGAAATCGACCGTAGTAAGATATAAATTTAAAATTTGGACACCTTCACTAGTACGATAAAGAACTATAAAATTCGATTAATCATGAAGGTTAAAATATTAAAATTTAATAAAAGCCGTTAATATAATAAAAAGGAAATGACGCGGGTCAGTATCGTGAACAGAAGCAATTTTGAAGTGATATTATACGCTTATGCGTACATAGGTCAAGGATATGGGCGATTAAAATATGTAGTGGAGCTCAACTACAATGAGTTGTTTAAACTTTACCTGGACCGATTTGTCATCATCCTTATTGGTGATATGTTGGGTGTAGTTAAAGTCCAGGGCAAATTATAAGCAATAGTTGGAAAATTGCTTTTACAGATGGTTGCTGCGAGTGCTAAAAAG
Source organism: Firmiana major (assembly GCA_033439115.1). Classification (NCBI taxonomy): domain Eukaryota; kingdom Viridiplantae; phylum Streptophyta; class Magnoliopsida; order Malvales; family Malvaceae; genus Firmiana; species Firmiana major. Next base: position 42,070,608 of record CM065909.1, read on the forward strand.
GGTATACTTTATTGGCATGTTTAACTATGAAAACATGGTATTTGAATGAGACGATAAGTTAGATGATAGATGTGACATGGAATTTCGATGTAGTGAAGTATGAACTGACCACCGTGATTTTTTTTCACCATACCCAACAGTTCAAGAGGTTTCTCTGTGTGTATGGATACCTCAAGATCATGAATGAGCTAGGTATTGATGCAAAATGGGAAGATAGTCGATTATGGATCCAGATAACTCAAGGATCATAAAATAAACTATCTGACCCATGATTTAAAGTTGACAACGGTAGTACTTGTACTGAGGATATGGTACTATTATGTACATGGTGAGAAATTTTGAGTATGCACTGATCATAAAGCCCCAAGTATCTGTTTTCACAGAAAAAGGTGAATATGAGAATACATAGTGGGTTAGAGCTTCTGAGAGATTTTGATTGTGGAAAATTGTACCACCCTGGAAAGGCTAATGTGACGGTTAATGCCTTGAGCAGAAAGAGTCTCGGGATGGTATTACATATGATGGTCAGGGAGCGTGAGCTGCTAGAGCAGTTGTGAGCCTCAGTATTGATGTGATCCCTTCTGATGAAGACAGTGATTGTGTGACAGCTAGCCTGAGACTAGAACCGGATGAGAGTGCCCGGATTTGACAGGCTGAGCGTGATGATCGGCATGGTGTCGATAGTTTGGGTCAGATTCAGAAAGGTACAGTGACGAAGTTCACAGAGAGTGTTGATGAATTACAGAGAGGTTCAGAGACAGTATAAGTGCTCCCCAGGACCACTGTTGATGAGATAGTAATATTGTCAGAAGCTTACTCTTCGGGATATACAGTGCATAGGGAAAGTAACGATTACATATATGAAATCTCTGAAAAGGGTATTGGTGGTCAGATGTGAAAAGAGATATGGTAGAGATTATGGAAAAGTGCCTAGTATGTCAGCAGGATAAGGTAGAGTATTAAAAGTCTGCAGAGTTATTGCAGCCTCTACCTATATCGACACGACACGAAAATGGGAGCAGGTCCCTATGAATTTCGTGATGGGTTATAGAGGACTCAGATGAATCACGAGGCAGTGTATGGTTGTAGGGGTTGTTCCCCGACTTGGATAAGAAAAAGTGGGTGACAGATAGAAATTTCTTTCGAATTAGTATAATAAGTCTCTGAGGATGTTCAGTTGAGTGAGAGATTAAGAACACCTCACAGCAGACAAAAAACATTGGAATTCACCGAGGGTGAATCTGTATTATTGAAGTTATTTGTCCTAAGGGAATAACGACATAACGAGACTCGGGAAGAAGGCAAATTGAGTTTTGCTGAATGGAATTTTTGAGAGATTGGACAAGTGGGAGATAAGACCTGTAGGTTGGCATTATCACCTGAATAAACAGGCATCCACAATGTGTCCCATCATTTGATACTTCGGCAATACTATCCAGATCCAGCATAAGTAATCGAATATGAAATCCAACAGATTCAGCTCAGTGCAAGTATAAGTATATTGAAGAAGTTGATTCGGGCATTAAACAGGAAAGAGAAAGTATTAAGGTTTAAGACGATCTCCCTAGTTAAAGTTCTTGAGAAGTATTACACTCCGAAAAAAGGTCACAGAAGAATTAACGAGTATGATATGAGAAAACGTACCCGGAGTTATATATGGACTCATATGACTTGGTTCTAATTTGGAGGACCAAATTCCTTAAGCGGGGGAGATTATGTAAGACCCGATTTTAGTTAAAAACATGAAATTAAAAATGCAAAAAGATTGAAATGGAATTCTCGAACATGTGCAAGGGCAAAACGGTCAAAAGATCGAAAGCCGGTATAAATTCGATGAGAAAAATTTATTAAGAATAATGGATTGAGAAATCTTGATCAATAAAGGAGAAATAAATTTATTCTGGGTTAAATTGATTAAGATATCAATTTATCGACATTAATCGGGATTTTTACTTCGAAAAATAATCTCGAAAATAATAGAAAAATATACCGAAAACAGTTAAAATAAATTAAATAAATTAAATAAAATTAAATAAATTAATTTAGAATAAAATAAGAAATTTGTAGATATTTGTAGAATATTGTGAATATTTTAATGATTAAAATATTAATAAAATAAATAAATAAATAAATAATTAATTAGTTAAAAAAGAAGAAGAAGAAGAAAAAAAACAAAAAGAGAGAGAGAGGATCGCGCGACACAATCGCGCGACCCAAACCGAGAAACCCAAAATTGGTCTTCGGGTGCTGGCAAATGGCGACGACAAGGGGGAAGAGAAGACCGGCGAAGCAAGGCCGGCACCGAGACAGCCTCCACCGGTCGGCACGCACTCCCCAGCCATCGAAATTCGTGAGAACGACAAAGGAGGGGAAATCGAAAAGAGAAAAGAGAACGGCGGCGAACGGCGCCGATCTGGTCGATCCCGACCACCGCTGAACGTCCCCGAGGCCCAGACGACGCGATTGGTATCGAAAACGATCGGCGAAACTGCCGAAAAACGTCGAAAACAGCGGAAAGAAGAAATGGGTTTCGACGGCAGGAGAGAAGAGGCCGGACTGGCGACTTTTCGGCGGCCTTGGATGAAACCGAGGGCAGATTTGTGCTGTGGACGGCCCAGTGGAGCCACTGGCGGCGGAAGCCGGCGGAGAATCGGTCGAACCGACGGTCCGAACTGGGTCTGAACCGGACCGAACCGGTTCAGCCAATGAGGAAAGGAAAAAGGAGAAAAAGGGAAAAAGAAAAAGAGGAAAAATTGGAAAAAAAATCCCAGTGATGTAATCGAGGTACGGGTAAGTCAGTAGCGGTCGAAATTGACCAATTTAAATTTTGGAATATTTTATTTAATTAATTTTCGACTGGAAATTTACCCAAAAATTTATGAAATTGTGTAGCTCGACAATTGACGTCCAACGAGAGCTCGAGACAGCCTCGATTTATGTACTAGCATGGAATCTCGGGTAAGTAAATCTTATTTACGACAATTACATCGTTATGCATGCTTCGGATTTAATTTCCGCATTAATTAAATTAAATTTTGAAAAGTCGGATAAATTGTCGTAAATAATAAATTTAGCTATTCGAGAGTTAGAACGAGGCCCAATAAATTGTTGGTGGGCCCAATGAGCCCAATAGGCCTCGATAATGTGAAAATTAAGTGAAAAACGGGCTTAAGGCCGATTAAGGCCCATTAAGGTGCAATCGGGCCCAATAGGGGTAAATGGGCCCAATGATTTAAATTAAGCCAAGAAAATAGGAAATACAATTAAATTGTATGATATCTGACCTGAGGAATAATTATACGTAGTTTCGGACATTGGATTGGGAGCAGATCGGACTGCGTGACGAGACAGCAGTGGAAAAGGAAAGGTCAGACTCTACAGAAAAATAAGGTAAGGGAATTTTACGGACTGCTAGAGGTAACTTTACGAAATTTCAAAGTTCATATGCAGTCTTTTAAATTATCTGAAGGGTCTAGAAGTAAGTTAATAATTTTAGTGCCCCGAATGGGTAAATTACCAAAATACCCTTGTTAAGGGTAAAATTTATAATTAAGAAAAATTGGGAGGAGCAAGAACAAGAGGTTCCTGCTCGTTCTGGAGAGGTTTTGACGCATGCATGAGTAGGCTGGCTAACCTTGAAAGAAAAATGCACAACATTGCATTCAATGATGAAATTGTTGTGAAAACTGTTTTAAGGAAATAGAGCCGCCTACGTGTTTTTATTTACCTGTGACGTGCTAGAGCTCAGCTCGCACGATGTTTTGATTTGTGTGATGTGTGCATTAGTGCTGGAGCGAGAGCTCGCACTAGAGTTTTACATGCATTGGTGCTGGAGTCCGACTCGCACCAGATTCTTTATATATATATATATGATTTTCGTGATACGGTGCTAGAGTCTAACTCGCACCAGATTTTACATGATTTTTGTGACAGGGTGCTAGAGTCTAACTCGCACTAGATTTTCCACATGATCTGATGAGAGTGCTAGAGCTTAGCTAGCACTAGTTTTACTTGATTTGATGAGAGTGCTGAGCATCGCTCGCACTGATTTTATGAGAACATGCGATGAGCCGTGCTTGGAGCATCGGGTAGACTGTGTGTCACCGATTAAATAGGCTCACACGTGCGTTCTGAAATAGGGTATGATATATGGGTCCACAGAGTACGATGTACCGTGCAAGTAGCATGGAGTACGTTGTACCGTGTGGCATCTTCGGATGCGTGGTATCTTCGGATACGTGTGGCATCTGCGGATGCGTGGTATCTTCGGATACGTGTGGCATCTTTGGATGCGTGGTATCTTCGGATACGTGTGGCATCTTCGGATACGTGTGGCATCTACGGATGCGTAGGGTCGGATAAGACCGACGGGATGGAGTGACCCACCTCCCGGGCGGTTCCCTATCAGGGTGAGACCCCGCACACTAGGATCCGTGTAGCAGAGGGGCTCACGAGGACACACGGCCATAGTCCTGGTTATTACCGATATACAGATGTTGCCTAGTCTCGCATGTTGATGATCTTGACGATGATTGAAACTGGGTTTTTAAACTAAATGTGCATGATGATTATTTCCATGCTTTTTAAACCCATGTGTGATGTAAACTGATTTTCATGGTTTTGTGTGAGTCAGGACCATCCGAAGGAGGGGTTGAGTCTTGACTTTATTGTGAAATTTTTAAATGAGAAAGAAATAATTTAAAAAGAGTTGCATGTTGAATTTTTCGTGCGATCGTGTTTTACATGACATCATGAATCATAGCATCAGTTTTAAAATGTGTGGAGAAAAGGTGGTTTATACATGGCACCACGTTCATGTAGGTAGTATGGTTACCTACTTGTTCGTAGGATTGCCTTACTGAGCTTGATGTGCTCACCCATTTCATTTTCTCACACAGATAACCTCCAGTGGATGTTGAGGCGACTGAGTACTGCATTTCGGATATCCACTGCTACCCATCACTTAAGGTATATACACTTGTATATATTGTATCTACATAAGCACAGCACAGTAACATGTTTGTAAGTAACTTTAGGGGATGTATAAATATTGTAAACATTTATAAATGACTGAGAAAGATTAAGTTATATGGTAAATGAATGGTGGGACTGGCATTGACGCACAGCTCAATTGTTAGTGGAGTGTGGTCATGATCAGAGGACAGGTAAGCATGAAAGAAAATAACAAAACGCGAAAAATTTACTCTGATTTTTTGGTAGTTTTGGGTCGTGACAGGCTACTTTCTTTATAGTAACACACTTTGAAAATCCGTATAGCTTCGTCGATTCCTTAACACAGAAGTTGCAAGTGCAACTTTCTCGGTAGAGTTACTTCTAAAATCATCAAGTTTTTCTACCTCATCCATCCAATACTTCGAATCACTGAATTCTTAACTTTGTTGAAAAACGGAGGCTTAAACTCTTGAAACTGCCCCCAGTCTATTAAGCTCACTGTCATACTCTAAGAATCCATGCAAATTTTCCAATTTTCCATTACAATTGGATTTTTGACTCCAGTATGTAATAACATACTATCCTCTGAAGTCAGCTCGGTCTCAATCCTTTAGTGAACTTACAGACATTTCTTAACTTCACTGCTCACAACGTTGGGTCACACCTTTCCAGGGATATAAATCATAATTCATACTCATTGACAGATCGATTTCCTTGTGCTAGACCCTAAATTCCATTCGTAGTTTCCTTAATCTCATTCATTCAATTTTCTATCGGGTCTTTTTATCCTATTTGACAATGGTGGTCTGCAGTTCTTAAACTGTCTCATCTAGTGTAGCTCCGACTCCTACTCAAGTCATCATTATTCTACTATGGGGCTACAGGAGCATGCATATTTGTAGTTCTAAAACAGCTCTATAGGCTGTGTCGACGCATCAGAAGTAATCTGTCTGTCTATTTTTCCGTCTACCCCATCACCTAACATAGTCTGTGTCCTAATTTCCCATAATATGTTCAATACTCCACTCAATCTTAGCAAAGTGTGTCTCAATACCCTCTGTCCTTTTCACAGAACCTGATGGAGCACGCTCAACATCAGTTTCAATCTCGGTATCATTTTTGAGTCTCATATGATGACTCTACATGATTCTCAGGCTTATCTCTACGGCCTCTTGCTCATGATCTAAATTATCTCGTAAACCCAACATTAAGTCTTAACTTAATTAGGTATACTTACTCTACAACAAGATAAGCACAGACATTTGGGATGTAATCATATCCTTATTATTGACACTAACAGTACTAGACAACCTTTGCTCTGATACCACTAAATGTAACGACCCGTAACCTATAAAAATTCAGGGTAAATTTTTTTTTGAACTTCTACTTGCAACTTATTCCCTTATTCACTTAGGCTGTATTCCTGTTTAGTGTCAATCCTTAAAAATATCTCATTTAATTTATCCTTATAGAGATTTCATCCCGACACATTATTTTCAATAGATGTCTGTGCATACAAATAGTCTGGTAAGGAGATAATATAAGACCTGAAATTAAATCGTAAATTTTTATGAGGGATGAAAATGATAAAAAAATTTAACTGAATGGGATTCGGATTGGAAATAAGGAATTAAAATACGAAATGAATGAGTATTCGTGAAGGGAAGTTGGGGTAAATTAATCCCGAACACGTGCAAGGGCAAAATGGTCAAAAGATCAAAAGTCGGGATAAATTCGATAAGAAAATTTAATTAAAAAATAAGGATTTAGAATATCTTGATCAATAATAAGGAAATTATATAATTTTGAGTCAAATTGATCAAGATCTGGAATTTTTAGAAATATCGAAAAGTCATTTTGGGACAATATCCCGAAAATACGGAGAAATTATACCCGAAAAATGGTTAAAAATATAATAAATAAATAAAATTAAATTAAGTTAAATTGTTTGGAATAAAATATTAATTTTGTAGATATTTTCAGATTTTTTTAGACTATTTTAATGAATATTTTAATAATAAAATAAATTGTTAAATAAAATAATAATTGTAAAAAAAAAAAAAGAGGAAATCTGAAAATGTATCGGGGAGAGAGAAAACGATGGAAACTGAGGAAGCTGCCGCGCGTGGCCTGTCCGATCCACGGCCACCGGTGACCGACGGCCCCGACGAACAGTCGGGCAGGAAGATGAGAGGCTGGCGAAGCTGTTGGCACCGGCGACGCTCGCCAAGGAGGCCGGAGATCGCCGAACGGAGGAAGAGAAGCCCGCGGGGAAAACGGAGTTGGTTCCGGCGATCCACGGCAGCTGGGCTCGAACGGCGGGTACCGATGTGATCGGGAGGAGGAGCCGGTTCTTTTGAGACCAGTATCGGCCGGCGAAACCGTCGGAATCCGCCGGATCGAGAGGTGACAGCCGCGGGGGAGAAGGAAAAATTCGCCGGCGATGGCTGCGTTTCGACTCCAACCGAGGCCCGATCTTGGATGCCCAGGTGCAGACGCATCGAACGGCGGTGGTGAGGCACCGGGAACCGGCCGGACGGCGCCGGAATGACCAAATGGGGACTGAACCGGCCAAACTGAACCGAACCGGACCGAGCTGAACCGGCGGTCTGAACCGGACTGAACCGGTTCAGCCAAAAAAGAGAAGGAAAAAGGAAGAAAAAGGGAAAAAGAAAAAGGGAAAAAATTGGGGAAAAATCTCGGCGATGTAATCGAGCTACGGGTAAGTCAGTAGTGGTCGAAATTGACCCGATTTAAATTTCGGAGTATTTAATTTAATTAATTTTGGGCTGAAAAACTTACTCGAAAAAATTGTGAAATTATGTAGCTCGACGATTGGCATCAACCGAGAACTCGAGACAGCCTCGAATTTCGTACTATCATGGAATCTCGGGTAAGTGACCCTTATTTACGACAATTTACATCTTTATGCGTGATATGAATTTAAACTCCGCATAAATTGAATTAAATTATGAAAAATTAGATAAATTGTCGTAAATAATAAATTTAACTATTCGAGAGTTAGAACGAGGCCCAATAAATTGTTGGTGGGCCCAATGAGCCCAATAGGCCTCGATAAAGTGAAAATTAAGTGAAAAATGAGCTTAAGGCCGATTAATGCCCATTAAGGCGCAATCGAGCCCAATAGGGGTAAACGGGCCCAATGATTTAAATTAAGCCCAGAAAATAGGAAATACAATTAAATTGTATAATATCTGACCTGAGGAATATTATTACGCAGTTCCGGAGGTTTGATTGGAAGCATATCGGACTGCGCGACGAGACAACAGTGAAAAAAGGAAAGGTCAGACTCGACGAGAATCGAGGTAAGGGAATTTTGTAGGCGTATAGAGATTTCTATACGTATTTTGAGGGTATTTACAGGGCTTAGAAATTTCTTACAGCATCTAGAATTGAAATAATAAATTTGTGAAAATCGGGGCATAGGTGAATAAAGGAAAAATATGATTTTGCCCCTGGAAGTAAAATTTACAAAAAGGGTAGTAAGGCAGATAAATTGCATGATTTTCATGTTTTGATATTTTATATGACTATCTTGCTTTGGTTTAAGCAAATTTACACATAGGTTGGCTGTTGACTTAATGAATTATACGAAAGGGTACCGGTTTGTACCCGTTTCTATTTTAAAAGATATTTTATCAAGATTGAGCCACCTATCGTGTTTACATGAATAAAAAGAGTGCTAGAGTCTTACTCGCACTCAAGTTTACTGATTTATTCTCATGAAAAGCCGTACTGGAGCATTGCTCGTACGAGAAATTTGTGTGTGCACAAAATCGTGCTGGAGCTTCGCTCGCACGAGATTTTAGATATCATGATATGCATAGCGTGGTGCTGGAGCTTCGCTCGCACTAGATGTGAGTTGACATGCATATAGTCGTGCGGAAGCCTCCTGTAGACTGTGTGTCACAGAGAGTTGAGATGCTCGCACGCATACTTTGAGACATGGGTTGGTTATCGACATAGTATTGGGGTGGATAAGACCTACGGCAGGCACCCCCAGACTATGATATGGGTCCACGGAGTACGATGTACCGTGTATGTCACACGGAGTACGCTGTACCGTGCAGTCATGATTACTCTATGATGTTACTTGATATTCTGGCGGGTAGGACTTGACCCCACCTCCCGTTGCAGTTGTGATGCCCCGCACACCGGGATCCGTGTAGCCTGGGATCACAGGGACATAGTATGGCCATAGTCCTCGATTTTTCATACAGTAACCTACATGCCTCACATGATATCATACGGTCTGGATAGACTAGGACAAACCCGATGGAGGGGTAGTCTCGATTTGTGTTTTTAAAAGAGATGTGATTTGATGAATCAAGGTATTCCTGAGAGATGGGTTTGACCTTGATGAAGTTGTTTTATAATGAAACAAATGAGTTTTAAATGTGATGAATATATGATGAAACAAATAAGTTTCAATGTGATGAGTTTTGTGATTAAACAAATGAGTTTTAAAGTGAAGAGTTTATGATGAAATAAATGAGTTTTAATGTGACGAGCATGAGATGTCATACATGATGATTTTCCATGTGTGCTTGATATGTCGATTTCATGATTTCTTGTATATGATATATACATACATGTGGCATTGTTTTAATCTTACCTCATGCTCCGAAAGTAAACGATTTTTACATCATGACATTATCAGCATGTAGATAGTATAGTTATCTACCTGCTTACATTATTGCCTTACTGAGCACGTTTCGCTCACCCTTTCATTTTTCACCCCACAGGGTATATTCAGTAGAAGAGAACGACAGTAGTCATTTCCGCTGCTTCTTATTAAGATCAGGTATACACATTTATATAATTTTTGTATATGAACATATAGATGCACAGTACTGTATATGGATGTAATATTGGGGATGTATTTAGTTTAAATAAATTGATATGTAAATGAAATATGAAAATGGAATGGTAAATAGGTGAGAGGTACTAACACCGAATCATAGCCCAACTGTTTAGTAGTGTAACTGTTCACGATGGATAAGGAAATGAAAAAGCAAAAAATTTGTAGGGATTTTTAGGTAATTTGGGTCGTGACAGATAAGAATGTATACCTCACGCATATACAAAAGGTAGTTTGGGGAAGCTCATATCCGCCAGCCTACGTCGTCTACGCAGCATTTATTAGCTTTAATTCACTGCAAAAATCTGAGAGGTAGAGGGGTGAGCTTTTGGGGAAAAGCCCAATAAGGTAATTCTCTTAAAGTAGTTCTGATATATAAAAACATTTGAAGTTGTTCATAGAACGACACTTAATGCAATATATAAATTTCCATTTCATGCATAATCGTCATAAAGCATGCGTGTCTTTAAAACAATCACATGCTTAACCATTTTACAACCTTTCATAAACCTTTCATGAACATTTCATAAATCATTTCATAAACATTTCATGAATATTTTATAGTCATTTCGTAAACATCTTATGAATATTTCATAATCACTTCGTAAACATTTCATGCATATTTCATAATCATTTCATAAACTTTTCATGAATAATTCATAGTCATTTCATAAATATTTCATGAATATTTCATAATTATTTCGTAAACATTTCATGAATATTTCATAATCATTTCGTAAACTTTTCATGAATAATTCATAGTCATTTCGTAAACTTTTCATGAATAATTCATAGTCATTTCGTAAACATTTCATGAATATTTCATAATCATGAAAAGACATATTCATTCATCATAGTCGATTTTTCATAATCAAATCGAGGAGACTAGGCTATAACTAAGTCACGCGATACGTGTCATTCTCCGTGGAGAGTCATCATACCTATGGCCATGGTAAGGGGGGCTGTAGACTGTATCAAGGTCGTACAGCAATCATAATCATAAACATGGATAGTATCTTCTTATTTCTTATCATATACTAGCACATAGCTAGGGCACGGACACATGTGGCGCTCACCGTGCGGGAAACATAATTGCGTGCTGCGCGGGCACGAGATAGTACCAAAACATCATCGTAAACCACCAGAAGCACGACATCATCCACACAGGTTGAGTCAAGTGCTAAAGGGGCCAACGTACCGGCACCCCAAGTGGTGTAGCCGGAACACCATAAGAAGTAACCATGCATGAAGCCTATAGTCTCAAAACAGAGTTTCAAAATCTTTCTTAGGTTTTATAACCCATAAACTCATATCGAGTAATAACATCATATTTTCTTGAAATTTGAAAACTCTTTCATAAAACCGAAAGACTGTGTGGCACTTTATTCCCGTATGACTCAAGAGGTGGCCTCCACAATCCCCTTTCGAAAACAAATTTCTTTTCTTAAATACTTTTGAAATTGTCGAAAGTTTCTTTAACAATATGGACATAAAAACATAAATAAATGTAAAACATCCATACACTTCATACTTTAGGAAATTCATTTCACAACATGGAAAACACTCGGGGAACATTTCGACAATTTAAAACATGCTTCGCAAGTATAAAAGCAATGATAAATCATTTCAAATCATATGCTCTTTCATAAGATCATTTATCGGTGAAACAAATATGCATTATCAGAACTAAGTTAAATAATACCCCTTACCTCTATTTATCAAAAATTTCAAGTTCGAGTAGTAACGCCTCCAAGTGTCACGACCCAAATTTCCTAAAAATCAGAGTAAATTTTTTCACTTTTTCATTTATTATTTAATTCTTACCTTTCCCTCATCGTGACCATCCTACACACAGTTGGGCTATGATTCGGTGTTAGTCACCTCACACTATTACCAATCCATTTCCATATTCACATTCATATATCAGAGTTTACTATCCTTTTAACTTTAAATAAATGCATACCCAATGGTATTTACATGACTCTACATCCTCGACATAATATCCGTTTACAGTACTGTGCATTTACATATTTAGATACCAAACCAAACAAATGTGTATACCTGTCTCTAGATGGGAAGCAGCGGATATCAAGCATGCAAGTCCTCAGCCGCTCATTAATTACTGTGAGTGCTCTGAAAAGATGGGAAAATAAGGGGGGTGAGCAAACCACACGTTCAGTAAGGCAATTATGCAAGTAAGTAGATAGCTCCACTATCTACATGCTCATAATGCCATGCCCTTAAATCCATTTCTTTTCATTAAAATCATTAAGCACAAAGTCATGCAAACGTCAATGACTTAGTTTATAAAACTGTTCGTGCATATATAAATCATACTACTTATGCATCAAAGCATTTTATGTGACATCATTAAATCATAATAAGCATGAATTTAATCAATCTCATGCAGTCTTTCATGTCATGTAAAACAAATCATGGATTTCAAATGAAAGCATGAAAAACATCATCATGCTACTGCATTTAAATCAATTCATTAAAACTGCAATAAAAACTAACCCTTCTGGGTTAATCATCTCATAAAACAATTCAATAAAGTTCATTATAAAACTTCGGTTATAAAACCACCCTTCTTTCAGGGTCACAAATCATTAATCATCTGAAATCTCATATCACAGTATAAAATCATAAAATCCAGGGCCTGACCCCTTCCTCGGGTCTACCCTGGTCTATCGACCAATAGTTATATCATGTGAGACAATTAGCTGATTATATCAGTAACATCGAGGACTATGGCCATATCCTAGTGATCCCTGGCAACACGGTACCTAGTGTGCGGGGTATCACACCTGAAACGGGAGGTGGGTCGTCCTACCCGCCAGAACAGTATAACACCAGGATTGCGAGGGCAAGACTTGCTGCCTCGTGGCTAATGCCACTCCACTCCAATAATCCCCACGGTACAACGTACTCCGCGTGATATACACGGTACAACGTACTCCGTGAACCCAAACTCAATCAGGGGTGTCTGCAATAGGTCTTATCCACCCAAATCATCTCTGTCTCAGAATGCACGTGTGAGCATATCATCTCACTGTGACACACAGTCTACAGGAGGCTCCAACACGGCTATATGCATGTCATATAAATCCCTGTACGAGCGAAGCTCAAGCACGGCTCCATGCATATTCATGATACCAGAAAACCTCGTCCGAGCGAAGCTCTAACACGGTTTCATAAAAATCAGTAAAATCTGCGTACGAGCAGCGCTCCAGTACGACTTAAACTGATTATAATTTTAAGTAAAATCCACGTACGAGCAATGCTCTAGTACGGATGTGTATAAAAATTCAGTGAAAACCTCGTATGAGAAAAACTCCAGTACGACATTCAAATGAATTATAAAACCATATAAAACTTTGTGCGAGCAAGCTCCAGCACAAATAAATGCTCAAGTAAATCAAATCTTGTGCGAGTTACACTCCAGCACGGCTTTATGCATAATTAAATCAAATCTCGTGCGAGTTACACTCCAGCACGACTTTATGCAATATCAAATCAAAACAGGATGCGAGCTAAGCTCCAGCATCTCTCATGCATGTCAAATCATTAAAACTAGTGTGAGCAATCGCTCCAGCACCATTTTATGCATACCACGTCAAAACAAATCAAAACATGTCAAAACAGAGTGCGAGCTAGGCTCCAGCACTTCTCATGCATTTTACAATAATAAAAATCAGTGCGAGCAATCGCTCTAGCACATTTCATGCATATGATGTCACACAAGTCAGTGCGAGCAACCGCTCCAGCACATTTATGCACATTCACAAACGCAGATATAGTGCGAACTACGTGTCGGCACTATCTGTTTCCATATAAACTTGATAGTTGGCCCGTTTTCCAAATAATTTCATTTAAATAATAATAACACCTACGTAGTGTTATTTTGGGAAACTTATGCAATTATTGGCCAAATCTATCGATTTACTTGATTAAAACCAAGAAAATTCCTTAATCATAAAAATCCTTAAATCATGCATTCCATGCATGTCATGCTTTCACCATCCTTAGGCGAACTTCCCTCAATAGGGGTAAAATAGTTTTTTCACCTAATTCGATCCTTAAAATCATTTAAACCACTTTTAGGATCATTATACATAATTAGAGTATACATACATATTCAGTGTACAGAAAAACTATTTAAAATACACGTAGCTACCTCTAGCTACTCACACAATTCCCTTACCTCATTTTCTGTACAGTCTGACCTTTCCACTGATGACTCGTCACGCAGTTCGATTTGCTCCAAATTTAATCTCCGAAACTGTGGATACATATTCATCAAGTCAATTACAATACAATTAATTGTATTTCATATGTTCTGGGCTTAATTTAAATCATTGGGCCCGTTTACCCATATTGGGCCCGATTGCACCTTAATGGGCCTTAATCGGCCTTAAGCCCGTTTTCCCACTTACTATTCACATTATCGAGGCCTATTGGGCTCATTGGGCCCAGCAATATTTATTTAGCCTCGTTCTAAATTCTCGGATATCTCAATTTAATATTTACGACAATTTATCCAATTTTCCAAAATTTAATTCATTTATGCGGAAATTAAATTCGAAATTTATCAACACGCATAACGATGTAAATTGTCATAAATAAGGGTTACTTACCCGTGGTTCTATGATAGTACTCAAATCGAGGCTGTCTCGAGCTCTCGGTTGATGCCAATCGTCGAGTTACACAATTAAATATATTTTCGGGTAAACGTTCAGTCGATTATTTATCAAATTAAATATTCTAAAAATTAAATCGATCAATTCAACCGCTTACCGACTTACCCGAAGCTCGATTGCATCACCGAAATTTTTCCCAATTTTTTCTCTTTTTCTTTTTCCCTTTTTCTTCCTTTTTTCCCTCTCTTTTTGGCTGAACCGGTCCGGTCCGATTCAACATGGTTCAGACCGCCTGTTCAACTTGGTTCAGTTTGGCCGGTTCAGTCTGGTTCGATCGGTTCAGTCACCATTTGGTCATTCCGACGCCGTTCGGCCGGTTCTCCGGTCGATTTCACCACCAATCGGCGCGCCACGGCCTGGGCTTCCATAATCGGTCCTCGGGTTGGACCAAATCGAAGCCATCGTCGACAAATCGAGGTATCTCTCCCGCGGCATTTCCTCTCCCGATCTATTGATTTCGGCCACCTCGCCGCACGTCGCGGCTGCTGGTGGGTTACGCGGGTGTCGGCCCTGCTTCGCTGGCCCTCGCCTGGGTCCCTAATAGCCAGTGGCCGTCGGTTGGAGGGAAACCGTTCCCTCGGTTTCCTGCTTGCTTTCTCGTTTCCAGAAATCGCGTTTTGCGATTTCTGGCTTCTTTTTTTTTCATTTACTTATTTTTTATTTATTATTATTTTTATTATTATTTTATTTTTAATAATATTTTAATCAATTAAAATATTATTAAAATCCAAAAATATCAGTCCGATTTACCTTTTCGGTATATTTTTCGATTACTTTCGGGATTATTTTTCGATACAAAAATTTTGATTTATTCCAATAAATTCATATCTTGATCAATTTAACCCGAAATTTAATTATTTCTTCATTATTGATCAAGATTCTCAAATCTCATATTTTTAATTAAATTTTATTCTCCCGATTAATACCGAATTTTGATCTTTTGACCGTTTTGCCTTTGCACGTTTTCGGGAATACCATTTAAGTCCTTTTGTATTTTTTAAATGCACTCAAAAATATCAGGTCTTACACCAAGTATCTCCCTTAAATCCTTCTACGATTCTCCTACATCGAAATTTATATTCTTAGTATCCTATTTATTCGAATTACCTACGATGCGTCGAAATCATAAAATTCACTTGAAAATTCGCTTGAAATCATAAAATATATACCGTTATCTCTAAAACTTGCATAAATTTCTTACCTTGGTGTCTGTCCGTAATCCTTGATTACTTCGACTTAGCGAGTCGACGAACCCGATCCACTTGATTAATTTTTTGGAACTCTTTCCCGAGATTTCCCAAATTATTTGTGTCTCTTTCTCTATTCCAAATATATATATATATATATATATACATATATATATATATATCTATAATATAAATAAATTCCCTTCTTCCTTTCCTTTATTATATATATATATATATATATATATTTCTTTCTTTTTTCCTTTTTTCATTACATTTCCTTCTTCTCACCTGGTCTGCTACTGCTTCAATATATATATATATATATATATTGTTCTCCCTTCTATAATAGTTTTTGGTGCCAGGAGCATGGAAATGAAAGATGGGGTCGGTGTGATGGGAGTTAATGGAGGGAGGGTATGGTGTGGCAGGAGAGTGGGTGTGCAGAGGGCATGGTGCTGCAGTGGGGTTGATTTCTTTCACCATTCTTTGCTTCATCTTCTACTGACAGTCACCCCCCTTCATGTACCAGTTTATACATTTTTTTTTTGCCACCATCATTCGCCCATCATTCACTGCTGCGTTTTCTTTATTTCCTTCACTAATATGAATTTCGTGTATGCCAATATAATAAACGGATGGGCTCTCGGTCCTATACATGTATTGTATACATCTACTCTCATATATATATTCACATATATTTACATAGGTGTATTTCTTTCATATATGTATATTTATCTATGCATATTTGTATACCCTTGCACCCATATATTTTAATCTTGAGAAATAAATTAAACATTGTATATATATATATATATATAAATGCATGTATGTCTACGTATTTGATTAAATTCTCCATATGTATTACACGTATCGTTCACATATGCTACCTATCTTCAGACTCCTATTCACACTGCATTTATACACATAAATCTTGTATGCGCGCGTGTGTGTGTGTACATATATATCTACAACAGCACGTACAAATGTATATATATGTATATATACATGAGTATTCTCCTCCATGTATTTCAAATAAATTCTCATTTATTTACTAACCAATTCTAGGTAGTTATTTAATATTCCATCATGTATGTATGTATATACATGTAAAAGAAAAATTTGTAAATCAACCTCGTCTAAGTCTGAGTCTCTCATATTAACATTAAGATATAATCTTGTTTGTTTGGTTTTTTTGTACCACAGGCATAATTTAATCCCAATTAGTGTCACTTAAAACCAAGTACCGAAAAATTTTTGTAGGGTTTACAGTAATCATCCAAGTAGCTAGCATGTGATGGAATTTTTTTTATGTATTAATAAATGCTATGCATGTAGAATATATGTGTGAGATATATGAATATGTAATGAGACGTAATAAACTAAAAATCCCTTATAAAATAGTCACACATTTTTATGTATTTAGATGCCTTCCACTATCTTTGCAACATAACATGAGTTTTTTTTTTTAATTGAAGGCCTTAATGACAACTATTTGGGTCAAACTTTTACATAAATGTGTTTGAACTGACTGATAATGGGTTTTACTCAACTAAAGTTATATATTCTGGATGCAACAAACTTAACTATATGGTTTTTAGAGGCAAGGATTGGGCGAAGCCTATATGATATGTTTAGACACAAAGAGTTGTCACCCACTCGATCTAGGCGTTACATTATGATATAATTGATAATTCTATTAAAATAGAATTATTTGTGATTAAATTCTTAATTATTTTAATCCCTATATTATTTTATTAATTATCTCCTTAATTTAATTAAAATTCTTTAATGTGCAGGTAAAATAAATCCAGATGAAACTCAGTCGTTTCAATAAAAAATGGACTGAAAACGGGCTAAAGGAGACTGGACCACTCCCAATTCGCAGATCGAGTCACCATTCGTCTGGACACGTGTGATGCTAGTGGCCGTATTTTATTCGTTTCGAAAAGATAAGATTGACGGACACCGTGCCCACCACATGAAAGACACACGTCGAGCCACATCGCACATCCAAGTGGACAAAAAGACAAGTGATGTGAAAATATCTACTATGTAGTAAATGGAATGAAGACAAGTAACCAAACAATGCCAACTCATCTAAGATTGAAAATTACCATTGTACCACCAAGTTTGTGTTTAAATAGAACATGATGAGCAATTAAAAAATCAAGTAGCCTAGGGTAAGGTAGTGAGTAGTCTAGGGTAACTTTTAGGGTAGTCTTTAGAATAGCTTTTAGGTTAAAGTTTTAATAAAGTTTTAGTTTTCTTTCTTTAGTTTTGCCCATTGGTTTTCATCGACAACCATTGTTTTTATTTTACTGTTCATGGCAATTTCCTTTTTCATTTTATGAATAGTTTCATTTTGTTTTTATTTCACGTTGGTGGCAGCCACCATTTTTAGGCTTTGAAAGTTTCCATTCCCGTTAGATTTAACACATTTAAGCTCTTTGAATGGAAATCCTTGTTTCTGATTAATAGTAGGTTCATTCCCTGTTTCGTTTATTTTTTTTTTTTGTTTTTACCTTCTTTACTGTGGATTGGGTGTTGAGCGGAGGGGAAGATACTGGGTACAAGAGTCAAGTTCCCTTGCATCGCTCGTTCACCTGCTCATGCTACACGCTACTGTAAGACCCAAATTTTTTTTTCGTTAGAGCAAAAGGAAATGAATAGAAATTTTTGAGTGCATTTAAAAATGCAAAAGGATTGAAATGGTATTCCCGAACACGTGTAAGGGTAAAACGGTCAAAAGACCAAAATTTGATATTAATCGGGACAAGAAAATTTAAATAAAAAAAATATAGGATTGAGAAATCTTGATCAATAACGAAGATATAATTAAATTTCGGGTTAAATTGATCAAGATATGAATTTATTGGAATAAACCAGAATTTTCGTATCAAAAAATAATCTAAAAAATAATCAAAAATTATATCGAAAAGTCGAAATAAGACTGAGAAATTCATTTATAGATTAAATGAATAAAATAGTATTTTTTTTTATATTTTGGATTTTTAATAATATTTTAATTGATTAAAATATTATTAAAAATAAAATAATATTAAAAATAAATAATAAATAAAATAATAAAACAATTGAAAAAAAAAGAAATCTGAATTGGAAAATGCGAAAACTGAAGGAAACTGAGAAACGGAAGCCGAGTCTTCTGCGGCACCGACGGAGGCGGTCGACGGCGAGCCCAGGCGAGAGGCAGCCCAGTCGAGCCTTACCGGCGCCGGTATGAGGAAGAGAATTGACGACTGGCGGCGAAAGAGGCAGGAAACGGAGAAGCCGAGAGAGAAAGGAGCATTCCCGGTGACCAGAGCCGATTCGGGCCCGACCACCACCACCCGAGGGTAGCCCATGCCAAGGCCGGCCGATTAGCGGCTGAATCGATTGGTGGGGCGGTGGCTATCGTCGAAAAATGAGAAGAAAAGGAAGGCCACCACCGGCGGAGGAGAGAAGAGCCAAACCGGTCACTTTCCGGTGGCATTGGATGAAACCAACCCTAGATCCGTGCATCGGACGACCCAGCGGAGCCACTGGCGGCGAAAATCGACGGAGAATCGGTCGGTGAGCCACTGAAATGGCCGAACTGGACTGAACCGGCGGTCTGGACCGTGTTGATCCGGTTCAGCCAAAAAGAAAAGGAAAAAGGAAGAAAAAGGAAAAAAAAGAGGAAAAATTGGAGAAAATTCCAGTGATGCAATCGAGTTTGGGTAAGTCGGTAAGCGGTCGAATTGATCAATTTAATTTTTGGAATATTTAATTTGATAAATAATCGACTGAAAGTTTACCCGAAAATATATTTAATTGTGTAGCTCGACAATTATCGTTAACCGAGAGCTCGAGACAGCCTCGATTTATGTACGATCATGGAATCTCGGGTAAGTAACCATTATTTATGACAATTTACATCGTTATGCGTGTTGATGAATTTCGGATTTAATTTTCGCATAAATGAATTAAATTCTGAAAAATTGGATAAATTGTCGTAAATAAATAATTGAGATATCCTAGAATTTAGAACGAGGCTAAATAAATACTGATGGGCCCAGCGAGTCCAATGGGCCTCGATAATGTAAATAGTAAGTGTGGTAAACGGGCTTAAGGCCGATTAAGGCCTATTAAGGTGCAATCGGGCCCAATATGGGTAAACGGGCCCAATGATTTAAATTAAGCCCAAAAAATTATGAAATTCAATTAAATTGTATTGTATTTGACCTGATGAATGTGTTTTCGCAGTTCCGGAGATGAGATTGGAAGCAAATCGGACTGCATGATGAGACATCAGTGGGAAAGGTTAGACTGTACAAAAAAATGAGGTAAGGGAATTGTGTGAGTAGCTAGAGGTAGCTATGCGTATTTTAATAGTTTTTGTATACATTGATTATGTATGTATACACTGTTATTGTATAATGATCCTAAAAGTGGTTTAAATGATTTAAGGATCGAAATAGATGAAAAGACTATTTTACCCCTATTGAGAGAAGTTCACCTAAGGATGATGAAAGCATGACATGCATGAAATGCATGATTTAAGGAATTTTTTGAGTTAAAGAATTTTATTGGTTGTAATCAAAGCAAATCGATAGATTGGCCAGTAACTGCATAAATTTCACAAGATAACACTACGTCGGTGTTATTCATATTTAAATGGAATTTCTTTAGAAAATAGGCCAACTATCAAGTTTATATGGAAACAGATAGTGCCGACATGTAGTTCGCACTATGTCTACGTTTGTGAATGTGCATAAATATGCTTGAGTGGTTGCTCACACCGATTTATGTGACATCATATGCATGAAATGTGCTAGAGCGGTTGCTCGCACTGATTTTATAATTTGATATGCATGAGAGCTGCTAGAGCCTAGCTCGCACTCTGTTTTGACATGTTTTGACATGTTTTGAATTGTTTTGATGTGGTATGCATAAAATGGTGCTGGAGCGATTGCTCGCACTAGTTTTTATGATTTGACATGCATGAGAGATGCTGGAGCTTAGCTCGCATCCAGTTTTGATATGATATTGTATAAAAGCCGTGCTAGAGTGTAACTCGCACGAGATTTGATTTAATTATGCATAAAGCCGTGCTGGAGTTTAACTCGCATGAGATTTGATTTACTTGAGCATTCATTTGTGCTGGAGCGTTGCTCACACAAAGTTTTATATGATTTTATAACTCATTTGAATGTCGTACTGGAGCTTTTCTCGTACGAGGTTTTCACTGAGTTCTTATGCATATCCGTACTAGAGCGTTGCTCGTATGTGGATTTTACTTGAATTTATAATCAGTTTAAGTCGTATTGGAGCGCTGCTTGTACGCAGATTTTATTGATTTCTATGCAACCATGCTAGAGCTTCGCTCGCATGAGATTTTTTGATATCATGAATATGCATGGAGCTGTGCTTGAGCTTCGCTCGCACAGGGATTTGTATTACATGCATATAGCTGTGTTGGAGCCTCCTGTAGACTGTGTGTCACAGTGAGATGATATGCTCACACGTGCATACTGAGACAGAGATGATATGGGTGGATAAGACCTATTACAGGCACCCCTGATTGAGCTTGGGTTCATGGAGTACATTGTACTGCGTATGTCACACGGAGTACGCTGTACCGTAGGGATTGTTGGAGTGGAGTGGCATTAGCCACGAGGCAGCAAGCCTTGCCCTCGCAATCATGGTGTTATGCTATTCTGACGGGTAGGACAACCCACCTCCCGTTTCAGGTGTGATACCCCGCACACTAGGTACCGTGTTACCAGGGATCACGAGGTTATGTCCATAGTCCTATGTTGTTACTGATAGTCACTTACATGTCTCACATGATATAACTAGTGGTCGATAGACCAGGGTAGACCCGAGGGAGGGTCAGGCCCTCGATTTTGTGATTTTATGATATGTGACCCTGAAAGAAGGGGGTTTTATAATCGAAGTTTTATAATGAATTATAATGAATTGTTTTTTGAGATGATTAACCCGGAAGGGTTTGTTTATACTGCAGTTTTAATGAAATGATTTGAATGCTGTAGTGTGATGATGTTTTCCATGCTTTCATTTCAAATTCATGATTTGTCTTACATGACATGAAAGAATGTATGACTGGATTTGCTTCATGCTCATTATGATTTAATGATGTTACATAAAATGCCTTTGATGCATGAATTATATGATTTATATATGCACGAACAATTTATAAACTAAGTCATTGATGAAATACATGATTTTGTGCTTGAGATTTTAAAGAAAAGAAATGGATTTTTAGGGGCATGGCATTATGAGCATGTAGATAGTGGAGCTATCTACTTACTTGCATAATTGCCTTACTGAACGTGTGGTTTGCTCACCCCCCTTATTTTCCCATCTTTTCAGAGCACTTGCAATAGTTATTGAGCGGCTGAGGAGTTACATGTCCGCTGCTTCCCATCGAGAGACAGGTATACATATTTGTACAGTTTTGTATCTAAATATGTAATGCATAGTACTGTAAATGGATATGATGTCGAGGATGTAGGGTTATAAATACCATTGTGTATGTATTTAATTAAAGTCAAAGGATAGTAAACTCTGATATATAAATGTGATTATGGAAATGGAATGGTAAATGGTGAGAGGTGACTAACACCGAATCATAGCCCAACTATTTGTAGGATGGTCACGATGAGAGAAATGTAAGAATTAAATAATAAATAAAAAAGCAAAAAATTTACTTTGATTTAGGTAATTTGGGTCGTGACAGCTACTGCTTCCATTTATTCTACTGTTCATCATTTCCAGAAACTCTATTTTTCTGAACTTTCGATAGTTATTCTTGAGGTTGTGATTCTAGATTCTGCTTGATGAGTACTTTGATGGCATGAGAATCTGAACCCAGACAAATTATTTCTTGCTGGAGTTAGGCCAGAGGAGTAGAATGTCACGGTTGATGCTGTCCAGAAGAACAACTGCACTACACCGCCACTGCTGTTATTGAAGGGAAAAGTTAGTAGGAGACTGTGCAATGAGGTGACTATCGGTGCAGTGTTTCGGGACAGTGGTTCAAGCCCGAAGACACAGCTTAAATCCATACTCCCGTCAGTTGTATGATGGAGGCTTGACATTGTCACTATTATTCTCTGTTCTCTCCTGTTCCATGCTTTCATTCACTGTTTATTTTCTTAGAGTTAGTTTTATATTGTCTAATTCTAGTATTTACTAACTGTCTACTGTCTTTGCTCTAGGTTGGTTGCTGAGTTGTGTGGCAAGTGAACAAGGTGATAAGTGATCCTTTTCTAATTCGGCATCTGTGGCTGTCTATGTCCCATTTCCACTGTGTTGCTGGGATGTGAGGAGCAAATGGGGAAGGTTAGTGGCATGACTGGGTGACGAGCCAAACGGGGCAGATCTGCTGCTAGTTCCATTGCCAGGAACAACGCTGGAGTGCATGGTTGCAGTAGACAGAGAACATCTGCTTATTTTCGTTTTCTGCTCATATGTTTTTGCTTTTATTTCATCCAGTATTTTTTATTTGTTTTAGTATTGCTCTAACTTACATCCATTAATCTGTTCTTCTCTGTTTCTCATTTAACTTACTGTTATGATTTTCTTTGGTTAATTTCACACATCGTTTTCTATTATTCTTGTTGTATCCTGGTAGTGCATGCTGCAAGGAGGCTAGTGATGGTGTTGCTCGGTTCTGCAGTTGAATGAAGATCACGCAAAGATGGCACTGAGCGTTGATGTACAACAGATGATGCGTGTGAGTAGGCGAGGATAACACTTGTAGCAGAGAAATGGTGTGTGGCTGGAGTAATTCGGACTGCATCTGTTGAGTATCAAATTGAAGCAGGAGCTTATGTGCGTGCCTTGCCGCAGTGAGCAGTACAACGCTGCTGCTGGAAATACGGCATGGAATGGTATGCACTGTTGCACAGAAAATGAAGGAAGGCTGCTGGTGGTGATGCAAATGGCCTCTCCTGAATCAGAGGACGTGTGCTGCAGTGTGCAGGGAAAGAAGTAGTGCACAGTACAGTGCACGGACACGTTGCTGGTTGGCAATCTGTAAAAAGGCCATGTTTGGCTGCACTTAATCTTCACAATTTAATGTTTCATGCATTTATTTTATTTTGTTTAATTTTTATTATTCCTTTTACTAATTTTTAGCTTAGGTATACATTACTTTGCATGATAGTTTAATTTTCTTGGTTTATTAGTTTAAAGTTTAGTTTTAATTTCATCACTAGTTGATTTTTGACTACAATAGAATTGAAGACGTAATTCTAGTGTTAATGTCTTGCAATTAGAATTAGATTAAGGATAGATTTATTTCATGCAATTTTAAGTTAATTTGAATTTAAATTTAAAAATCCAAAAATATTTATCTCTCATGCATTATTTAGATTTTATTTTATTATTTATTTAGACATTTATTTAAGTTAGTAATTAGTTAGAGTTATATTTACTTTAGGATCATTTTTTTTTTAGTATTTAGTTTCTTAGTTATATTTAGGAATTTTATTAAATCGTTAGAATTTTATTTCATTAGATTTATGTTAGTTTAATTTGTATTTTCATAATTAAATTAATTGCATGCACATTTTATTTTTATTTAGAATTGTCTAATTTTATTCAAGTTAATTTTATTTCTTATTTGCATTCTAGTTTATTTGCATTAATTAATTTTAATTGCGTTAATCATCTTTTGTAGGTTATTGCTTTTAATTGTTTGGAGACTTTTTAATTGTAGCTTTGTAGATCACCCATTGAATATTCATAATTTGCTAGGATATACTTTGGCTAAAATTAACCGGTACTTAATTAGGCTAATTAGATTCTCTGTGGGACAATAATCCGGGACTCAAATCCTATTATTACTTGTACGACCCGTGCACTTGTGGTTAACATGTCTAGGTCACTTAGAGTGAGCGTAGTCGACATTAAGTTTTTGGTGCCGTTGCCGGGGAAGATAATTAGCCAGTAATTAATATCGGTGAAATTATGCTTAGGTATAATTCTAGTTTTGTAAATATTTAGGTTGTAAATATTTAGAGCCTTAATTTATTTTCTCTGAATTTTTTTTCTTAAATTAAAAACTAAAAAAAAAAAATTCCTGAGGACATTTTGATGTTTGCATACGTAAAGCCAAGAGTTTTGATTGCTTTCCTTTAGATCCTGAAATTGAAAGAACACTTGGGAAAATTAGAAAGGATTCTAAGAAATTAATAGCTCCACTGCAAAACACCATTGTTGAAAATAGAAAAATTAGGACCATAGGAGATTATGCGGTACTGACTATTGAAGGGTATTATACTAGCATTAGGCCACTAGCTGTCCTTGCAAAAATTTTGAAATTAAGCCTTCAATCCTCCAGATGATCCAAACTTCACTACTGTTCAATGGGCTTCCTGATGATGACCCACATGCTCACCTTGGGTAATTCCTGGATCTGTGCAACACCTTCAAGCATAATGGATTATCGGACGATGTGCTTAGGCTTAGGTTATTTCCTTTCTCGCTTAGGGATAGGGCGTGACACTAGTTAACCTCCTTACCTCTAGGATCCATTTCCACTTGGGACAAGTTAGCCCATCAATCTTTAGCTAAGTTCTTTCCTCCTTCTAAAATGGCTAAACTCCGTAGTGACATATCCTCCTTTGCCCAAATCGATTCTAAATCTCTTTACGAAGCATGGGAATGATATAAAGACCTTCTTGGGTGTGTCCTTATCATGGCCTACCCTTGTGGCTGTAAGTCCAGACCTTCTATAATGGACTAACTAGCCAAAATAGGACCATCGTTGACGCTGCTGCGGGATGAGCTTTAATGTGTAAAACGAAGGAGGAAGCTTACGATCTCTTACACAAGATGGCAGCTAACAATTACCAATGGTCTTCGGAGAGGCAACTGCCTAACAAGTCGACGGTATCTATGAGTTAGACACACTGTCTACCTTGACTTCTCAAATTGCTAACCTTACGAAAAAGGTAGAGTCACTCAGTACCCAGCATAATTCTGCAACTAGTCTTAACCCTGCTCTAGCTATCCAAAGTCCTTTTGTTTCATGCAATCTATGTGATGGTACACACTCTGTAGATAGGTGTCCGCATAACTTAGAATCTGTTCAGTATGTTGCCCCACCTCAGAAGCAACATAACAACTCCTTTTCAAACACCTATAATCTAGGGTGGAGGAACCATCCTAATTTTTCCTGGAGCCAAAATCAAGGGCAATCTACTAACTCCACATGTGAGATCTGAGAATTTCAGACATATTTTATTGATGTAATAATAATTTGAAGTGTAATTTATTGAGCTAAGTGAATTGTGGGAATGATAATTGGAGATTTATATGTTAAGTGTTAAAATAAATGTGAAACTATGAGGACAGATCGATCTGGGAGAAGGAGAGATCGATCTGGTGAGTTATAAACGACAAAGAAGGAGAAATTTAAGGAGCAGATCGATCTGGGAGAAGGAGAGATCGATCTGGTGAGTTAAAAAATGACAAGGAAGGAAGAATTTGAGGAGCAGATCGATCTCCAATGGAAGAGGATCGATCTCCTTATGATTCTGTTTGAGAGAAGATCGATCTCATGAGGAAGAGATCGATCTCCAAATGATTCTGTTTGGGAGAAGATCGATCTCCTCAAGGAGCAGATCGATCTCATAAAGCCATAAAGAGATCGATCTCACCCCTCGACAGATCGATCTCCTAGGCATAAATTGCCCCAAATCGTCCCAAAAATTCAAACGCAGATCGATCTCCTCAAGAGCCAGATCGATCTCCTACCTCCAGTCTATATAAGGAACCCCTGCTTTTCTCCTGCAAACTCACTTTCTCTCTCTTCCAACCCTATTTCCACCGAAAACCTAACTTTCTCACTCATCCAAAACACCCATTTTTGGTCAAATCAAGAGTTGTGGCAAGAAGGAAAGTTATTCCTCATCAAAGGGAGAACAACATACTTGGAAATCGAAGGACGAATCGGATCGAGGCGTGGGTTGTGCGTCTCACAAGCTTTGGGTAATTTCTAAACCTCGATCTTGATATTTGAGATGATTTTGATGATATTGGTGGTTGTCACTGCGTTGAAATAGCTGAGAAATGATTAGGGATTGATGAAATTACAATGTAGTTGGAGTAATGTTGATATTTGGTAATTTTGGGAATTTTGAGCTATAAATGGAAATGTAGACAATGTGGTGAATTAGCGTAGATGATTTGACATGAGAAATGTAGGACGTTGAGATATTGTGAATGAGAGTGTAGTTTGGGGTAGAGTTACGAGAATCAAGAGATTTGAGGTGTTATGAGCAATTATGCTCGATTTTGAGAATTGAGGTTTATGAGATAATTGAGTATTGATGTTTTAACATCGTTTGGACAGCTCGGGAGTTCCAGAGTGGAATGCGAGGCTAGTCCGTGATACGGGGGAAACGATTGCACTATACGAGGTGCAAAGAGGTATGGGAAATCTAAACCATTTGTGTATGTGATTTGTAAACTATTATAGCATGATTTGTGGTTTATAAAACAAGCATGTTGAGTGTTGTGTTGAGTTATAATTGCACACGGTTTTTATAGCCGGTTGGAGCCCATTGTTTTATGCGTTTATAAGCTGAGTGTGAAATTGCTTTATAAACTATCGAATTTGTGTGAGTAATGAATTGGGCTCTACGTTAAGGCAATATCGAGATTTGAGAAATGTGTGCGTGTTTCGCCGGTTGGAACTCGGTTTTATTATGTTTTGTGTTGAGTACAAAACAGTTTTCAAATGAGTTTTATGAGAGAAAAACCACTATGAGTTCTACGTGAAGGCAAACCAGTCTTGTGTGATAAGACTTAGGTGTGTAATTTTGAGTACACACCGGGCATTGCTCTGGTAGCATGTAAGCCCGATTTCTTCTCCGTTCTGGTAACGTGAGAATAACCCATTCTGTGGCTGTGCCACGTATACTTAGTGGCCGTTGCCACGTGTGAAACCCCATTTGGTGGCCGTTGCCACGTGAGAAACCCCATTGGTGGCCGTTGCCACGTGATACCCCATTTAGTGGCCGTTGCCACGTGAGAAACCCCATTGGTGGCCGTTGCCATGTGATACCCCATTTAGTGGCCGTTGCCACGTGAGAAACCCCATTGGTGGCCGTTGCCACATGATACCCCATTGGTGGCCGTTGCCATGTGAGAAACCCTATTGGTGGCCGTTGCCACGTGAGAACCCCTAATTAGTGGCCGTTGCCACGTGAACCCTATCCAGTGGCTATGCCACGTGTGAAATTAAATCAGTGGCTATGCCACGTGTGTTTAGTGGCTATGCCACGTGAGAATTTAAAATCAGTGGCCATGCCACGTGTGTTTAGTGGCTATGCCACGTGAGAATTTAAATCAGTGGCCATGCCACGTGTGTTTAGTGGCTATGTCACGTGAGAATTTAAATCAGTGGCCATGCCACGTGTGTTTAGTGGCTATGCCACGTGCGAATTTAAATCAGTGGCTATGCCACGTGTGTTTAGTGGCTGCGCCACGTGCATTACTATTTCAGTGATTTTATCACGTATTTGAGAAAGCGTTTATCATGTTATTTTCACATGCTTTGTTATTGCTCTAGACTAAGCCTTTTTACTTCATGTTTTCACATGATTTGAGACATGAGAATGTCGTTTTGAGTACTTTCATGCTATGGTTTTCAAATGAGTTTCACATACAAATAAACATTTTGTGATGTGCATTTTGGTTTATGAAATGAGTTCCTTACCCCCTTTACTGAGCGATTTAGAAGCTCACCCTGTTTTCTTTTCCCCCCAGAGTTCTTCAAGTGAAAAAGGATCTCCCTGCGACGTACGGAGTAGTGGCTAGTGGAGGACTTGAGCTCCTGGCCATATATTGTATTTTGAGGTATCTTTTATCTTTTCATGTACCCAGACAATTACTGTAATTGCAGACACTTGATGTATAACATTGTATGGGATGTATTAGGATTAATTAACTTGGAATTGAGTAATGTATATGATTCAATATACACTATATTATGTTGCGATCCTGAGGCATGATAATTATGATGATGTATGACACTGCACATGAATGCACTCTTAATTGTGAATTAATGAATAAAAAGTTTTAAATTAGCCCTATTTTCCGCATTTCCGGGGCGTGACAGAGTTTTCTTGGTATCAGAGCTTATGGTGTCTAGTACTGTCAGTGTCGGTTAAGTGAAATAGAATACATCCCATGTGTCTGTAATAGTCTGGTCATGAACTGAAATTAAGGATTGAGATTTCAATCGATCTTAATATGTACGCGCAAGAGACGAGTTGAGATAGAGAATGAGTAAACGACGAGGTCGTTCGAGGAGGCAGGCAGAGTCCCCTCCGCCACCTGTCCCACAACCAGAGAGTCCTAACTCTCGATTTAATCGGATTGAGACCGATGTGAGGCAAGGTTTTGAGCAGATGGCA
The DNA here is from genome assembly GCA_033439115.1 of Firmiana major. Classification (NCBI taxonomy): domain Eukaryota; kingdom Viridiplantae; phylum Streptophyta; class Magnoliopsida; order Malvales; family Malvaceae; genus Firmiana; species Firmiana major. The sequence continues at coordinate 42,099,763 of CM065909.1, forward strand.
GCGTTATTCGCGCAACACTTTGGTGTTAATGCCTCGGACACTACCCCTACACCACCACAAGGACCTCCCATACCCCCAGTGCCTCCCATCACTCAGCCTGAGGATAGAAGTATGGTCCGACTAAGGGATTTTTTGAAGATGAATCCACCCGCATTTAAGGGAAAGAAGGATCCTACAGAGGCTGAGGAGTGGTTGACGGAATTAAGAATTATATTTGATTTCCTGGGGTGCACCGATGCTGAGAGGGTCAGTATGAGTGCCTATATGCTGAAGGGGAGAGCTCGAGATTGGTGGGGTACTACCCAGGGTATTTTGATGTCCCACCATGATGTGATTGGTTGGGAAGAGTTTCAGACAGCCTTTAGGACCCAATATGTACCACGAGCCGCCCAAAGAAGAAACAAGCTGAGTTTTTGAGTTTGGTACAGGGTGACATGTCTGTGGATGACTACGAGAGCCAATTCACCGCACTATTGAGATATGACCCAGAGACCTTCAGGAGTGAAGAGCTCCGCACAGAGAAGTTTGTGTATGGGTTGAAGCCCGTCATCAGAGATAGATTGATAGGGCTATGTATTACTGAGTTTGGAGATGCTCTGAGACGAGCACAAGAGATTGAAAGAGGAATTGAGATGGTACAATCCCAGAATGAGCTCAGAGCGGTGAATAGAGATAAGGGCAAGAGGCCAGCGATTTTCCAAACAGAGGCTCGGAGAGGTTCCTTCAGAAGAGGAAGGATTGAGGTACAGAAGGGCAGATTAGAGAGACCCAGAGGTTACCCTAACATTAGAGAGACCCCTCGAGATGTCAGGCCTGAGACAAGGTTTTGCAGAGATTGTGGCCGAATGCATGAGGGAAGTTGTACTGGGTCGATCCATGGATGTTTTAGATGTGGAGACATGGGTCACATGGTGAAGGATTGCCCTCAACCTCAGAAACCACATGTCTTGGAGCCCACTAGACAACAGCCTCAGAGAGTGGATCCCCAGAGACGGGCCACTGCGGCAGAGAAAGGGAAGAAACCTGTGGCACAGGGACGTGTGTTTGCCCTGGATAAGGAGACCGCAGACACTTCGACAGAAACTATAAGAGGTACACTCTCTATCTGTAATTATGAGGCTCATGTGTTGATTGATTCAGGATCCACGCATTCATTTATTTCTGAGCATTTTGCATGTAGATTAAACTTGAAGTTTGAACCTTTAGAATACATACTACATGTAAATACCCCTATGCGTGAATCCCAGAGAACTGAGTTAATCTGTAAAGGATGTGAAATAAAGGTGGGAGATAGAGTGATGTTAGCAGATCTAATCCTGTTGAATATACATGGGTTTGATGTAATTCTGGGAATGGATTGGTTGGCGACCAATCGAGTGAGTTTAGACTGCTACACTAAGATTGTAACTTTCTCCCTACCTGAACCTTACAGTGTACGATTGACATATTGAGGGAATGATTATGTGGATTTCTAGTAAGTAATTTGAGAATTTTGATATTATTTTGGAGAATATTAAATATGATTATTCATGTGAAGGTTATGAGACACTCATCTCAGACGATGAGCTAGAACATCCGAGGATTGAGGATATACCTGTGGTTTGCGAATTTTTGGATGTTTTCCTGGATGAATTGCCAGGTTTACCACCAGAGAGAGAGCTGGAGTTTACCATTGATTTGGTACCAGATACTCAGCCGATCTCTTAACCTCCTTACAGGATGGTATTAGTGGAACTTGAGGAATTGAAGAAACAACTACAGGAGTTATTGGATCAAGGGTTCATTAGGCCCAGCGTTTCACCGTGGGGAGCACCAGTTTTATTTGTCAAGAAGAAGGATGGTAGTCTCAGATTATGCGTAGACTACCGGCTGTTGAATAAAGCCACGGTGAAGAATAAATACCCACTGCCCAGGATTGATGATCTACTTGATCAGCTAAGAGGGGTATCAGTCTTTTCTAAGATTGATTTGAGATCGGGCTATCACCAATTGAGGATCAAGGAAGAAGATATTCCAAAGACGGCCTTTAGGACAAGGTATGGCCATTACGAATTTCTGGTGATGTCCTTTGGATTGACGAACGCCCCTGCAGCATTCATGAGATTGATGAACGAGGTGTTCAGAGACTATCTGGATAAGTTTGTGATAGTCTTTATTGATGATATCCTGGTATACTCTCGGTCGTATGGGGAGCATGCACAGCATTTGTGGTTAGTACTTCAGATACTCCGAGATAAGCAACTGTACGAAAAGCTTAGTAAGTGTGAGTTTTGGCTGAACCGGATAGCTTTCCTTGGTCATATAGTCTCAGAGGAAGGAGTATCAGTGGACCCAAGCAAGGTGGAGGCTGTGCTTAGTTGGGAGAGACCGAAGACAGTTACTGAGGTGCGAAGCTTCCTTGGTTTGGCAGGGTATTACAGAAGATTTGTGGAAGGATTTTCAAGGATTGCCGCTCCTTTGACTAAGCTCACGCGCAAAGAGACTCCATTTATATGGACTGATCAATGTGAGCTCAGTTTTCAGGAATTAAAAAGGTGATTGACAGCGGCACCTGTGTTAACTATTCCTGAGGGATCAGGAGGATTCTCGGTGTATAGTGATGCATCTCATCAAGGATTGGGGTGTGTGCTTATGCAGCACGGAAGAGTAGTCGCATATGGATCGCGACAACTGAAAGACCATGAGCGGAATTATCCCACGCATGATTTGGAGTTAGCCGCTGTGGTATTTGCTTTGAAGATCTGGCGACATTACTTATATGGGGAAAGATTTCAGATCTTCACTGATCACAAGAGTTTGAGATATCTCTTTGATCAGAAAGAGTTAAACATGAGACAAAGGAGATGGATGGAACTCCTTAAGGATTATGACTGCGAGATTCTTTATCATCCGGGTAAGGTGAATGTGGTTGCTGATGCCCTGAGTAGGAAGAGTATGATATCTACTATGATGATCAGGGAATGGGATTTGTTAGAGCAGTTCACCGAACTTCGGATCAGAGTTAAAGAGGTAGAGACTGGATTTTTGGCTAGCCTGCGGATAGAGCCCAGGATCATGGATCAGATTAGAACTAGGCAGCGTAGTGATCAGAGATTGATAGATATGGTTAGCCAAGCTGAGCAGAGTTCGCAGTCGGATCTCACCATCAGTGAGGATGGATTATTGAGATTCAGAGGACGGATTTGTGTACCGGACGATGATACCTTGAAGAGACAGATATTGAGAGAATCCCACTGCTCGCGATACACCATGCACCCAGGGAGTACTAAGATGTACCGAGACTTGAGAAAGGTGTACTGGTGGAGTGGTATGAAGCGAGACGTGGCAGAGTATGTGGCCAGGTGTTTAGTATGCCAGCAAGTGAAAGCTGAGCATCGGAAGCCCGGAGGACTACTACAGCCCTTACCTGTACCTACATGGAAATGGGAGCATGTCACTATGGACTTTATTATGGGTTTACCGAGGACCCGAAGAGGTCATGACGCTATATGGGTTATAGTGGATAGATTGACCAAAAGTGCCCACTTCCTTGCCATCAAGAGCACAAATACTGTGGATGCCTTAGCTGAGCTGTATGTCAGCGAGATAGCTAGATTACATGGGGCTCCAGTGAGTATTACTTCTGATAGAGATTCCCGGTTTACTTCCAGATTTTGGACCCAGTTTCAGGAGTCCATGGGATCTAGATTGAGTTTTAGTACCGCCTATCATCCTCAGACAGATGGTCAGTCAGAGAGGACTATTCAGACCCTGAAGGATATGTTGAGGGCGTGTACGATGGATTTTAAGGGATCATGGGATGATCACCTGCCCCTAGCAGAGTTTGCATACAATAACAGCTATCATGCGAGTATTGGAATGGCACCTTTTGAGGCTCTATATGGTAGGAGGTGTAGATCCCCTGTAGCTTGGGAAGAAGTCGGTGACAGAAAGATAAATGCTCCCGAGCTTGTTGAGCAAGCCGTACAGAGTGTGAAACTCATATGTGAGAGGTTACGGGCTGCACAAAGTAGACAGAAAAGCTACGCGGATGTACGTAGACGACCACTCGAGTTCGACATTGGTGATGCAGTATTTCTGAAAATATCACCGAGTAAGGGTATCATGCGATTTGGGAAGAAAGGGAAATTGAGTCCTCGATACGTGGGACCATTCGAGATTCTTGAGAGAGTGGGAGAGGTAGCCTACAGATTGGCATTACCCCCACAGATGTCCAGAATACACAATGTTTTTCATGTGTCTATGTTGAAGAAGTACCACCCGGACCCTTCTCATGTTATAGAGTATCACGAGATGGACATTCAAGAGGATATGAGCTACACTGAGGAACCCGTCCGGATTCTCGATAGAAAGGAGAAGGTACTGAGAACCAAGAGCATCCTATTAGTGAAAGTTTTGTGGAAACATCACTCAAGGGAAGAGGCAACGTGGGAACTAGAGAGTCTCATGAAGGAGAAATACCCCCATCTCTTTAATTAGTTGAGTTGAATTTGGAGGACCAAATTCTTTTAAGGAGGGGAGGATGTGAGATCTGAGAATTTCAGACATATTTTATTGATGTAATAATAATTTGAAGTGTAATTTATTGAGCTAAGTGAATTGTGGGAATGATAATTGGAGATTTATATGTTAAGTGTTAAAATAAATGTGAAACTATGAGGACAGATCGATCTGGGAGAAGGAGAGATCGATCTGGTGAGTTATAAACGACAAAGAAGGAGAAATTTAAGGAGCAGATCGATCTGGGAGAAGGAGAGATCGATCTGGTGAGTTAAAAAATGACAAGGAAGGAAGAATTTGAGGAGCAGATCGATCTCCAATGGAAGAGGATCGTTCTCCTTATGATTCTGTTTAAGAGAAGATCAATCTCATGAGGAAGAGATCGATCTCCAAATGATTCTGTTTGGGAGAAGATCGATCTCCTCAAGGAGCAGATCGATCTCATAAAGCCATAAAGAGATCGATCTCACCCCTCGACAGATCGATCTCCTAGGCATAAATTGCCCCAAATCGTCCCAAAAATTCAAACGCAGATCGATCTCCTCAAGAGCCAGATCGATCTCCTACCTCCAGTCTATATAAGGAACCCCTGTTTTTCTCCTGCAAACTCACTTTCTCTCTCTTCCAACCCCATTTCCACCGAAAACCTAACTTTCTCACTCATCCAAAACACCCATTTTCGGTCAAATCAAGAGTTGTGGCAAGAAGGAAAGTTGTTCCTCATCAAAGGGAGAACAACATACTTGGAAATCGAAGGACGAATCGGATCGAGGCGTAGGTTGTGCGTCTCACAAGCTTTGGGTAATTTCTAAACCTCGATCTTGATATTTGAGATGATTTTGATGATATTGGTGGTTGTCACTGGGTTGAAATAGCTGAGAAATGATTAGGGATTGATGAAATTACAATGTAGTTGGAGTAATGTTGATATTTGGTAATTTTGGGAATTTTGAGCTATAAATGGAAATGTAGACAATGTGGTGAATTAGCGTAGATGATTTGACATAAGAAATGTAGGACGTTGAGATATTGTGAATGAGAGTGTAGTTTGGGGTAGAGTTACGAGAATCAAGAGATTTGAGGTGTTATGAGCAATTATGCTCGATTTTGAGAATTGAGGTTTATGAGATAATTGAGTATTGATGTTTTAACATCGTTTGGACAGCTCGGGAGTTCCAGAGTGGAATGCGAGGCTAGTCCGTGATACGGGGGAAACGATTGCACTATACGAGGTGCAAAGAGGTATGGGAAATCTAAACCATTTGTGTATGTGATTTGTAAACTATTATAGCATGATTTGTGGTTTATAAAACAAGCATGTTGAGTGTTGTGTTGAGTTATAATTGCGCACGATTTTTATAGCCGGTTGGAGCCCATTGTTTTCTGCGTTTATAAGCTGAGTGTAAAATTGCTTTATAAACCGTCGAATTTGTGTGAGTAATGAATTGGGCTCTACGTTAAGGCAATATCGAGATTGGAGAAATGTGTGCGTGTTTCGCCGGTTGGAACTCGGTTTTATCATGTTTTGTGTTGAGTACAAAACAGTTTTCAAATGAGTTTTATGAGAGAAAAACCACTATGAGTTCTACGTGAAGGCAAACCAGTCTTGTGTGATAAGACTTAGGTGTGTAATTTTGAGTACACACCGGGCATTGCTCTGGTAGCATGTAAGCCCGATTTCTTCTCCGTTCTGGTAACGTGAGAATAACCCATTCTATGGCTGTGCCACGTATACTTAGTGGCCGTTGCCACGTGTGAAACCCCATTTGGTGGCCGTTGCCACGTGAGAAACCCCATTGGTGGCCGTTGCCACGTGATACCCCATTTAGTGGCCGTTGCCACGTGAGAAACCCCATTGGTGGCCGTTGCCACGTGATACCCCATTTAGTGGCCGTTGCCACGTGAGAAACCCCATTGGTGGCCGTTGCCACGTGATACCCCATTTAGTGGCCGTTGCCACGTGAGAAACCCTATTGGTGGCCGTTGCCACGTGATACCCCATTTGGTGGCCGTTGCCACGTGAGAAACCCTATTGGTGGCCGTTGCCACGTGAGAACCCCTAATTAGTGGCCATTGCCACGTGAACCCTATCCAGTGGCTATGCCACGTGTGAAATTAAATCAGTGGCTATGCCACGTGTGTTTAGTGGCTATGCCACGTGAGAATTTAAAATCAGTGGCCATGCCACGTGTGTTTAGTGGTTATGCCACGTGAGAATTTAAATCAGTGGCCATGCCACGTGTCTTTAGTGGCTATGTCATGTGAGAATTTAAATCAGTAGCCATGCCACGTGTGTTTAGTGGCTATGCCACGTGCGAATTTAAATCAGTGGCTATGCCACGTGTGTTTAGTGGCTGCGCCACGTGCATTACTATTTCAGTGATTTTATCACGTATTTGAGAAAGCGTTTATCACGTTATTTTCACATGCTTTGTTATTGCTCTAGACTGAGCCTTTTTACTTCACGTTTTCACATGATTTGAGACATGAGAATGCGTTTTGAGTACTTTCATGGTATGGTTTTCAAATGAGTTTCACATACAAATAAACATTTTGTGATGTGCATTTTGGTTTATGAAATGAGTTCCTTACCCCCTTTACTGAGCGATTTAGAAGCTCACCCTGTTTTCTTTTCCCCCCAGAGTTCTTCAAGTGAAAAAGGATCTCCCTGCGACGTACGGAGTAGTGGCTAGTGGAGGACTTGAGCTCCAGGCCATATATTGTATTTTGAGGTATCTTTTATCTTTTCATGTACCCAGACAATTACTGTAATTGCAGACACTTGATGTATAACATTGTATGGGATGTATTAGGATTAATTAACTTGGAATTGAGTAATGTATATGATTCAATATACACTATATTATGTTACGATCCTGAGGCATGATAATTATGATGATGTATGACACTGCACAGGAATGCACTCTTAATTGTGAATTAATGAATAAAAAGTTTTAAATTAGCCATATTTTTCGCACTTTCGGGGCGTGACACCACACCTGTAGGACCCCCTGGTTTTCAAGCTCCACCAGTTCATGTACCACCATATCAGCAATTTCCACATCATCCTAATCATTCCCATTCGACCTCCTCAATTTCACCATCCACCACCTCAATTTCATCCACCACTACCACCACCACCACCACCACCACCTATGCAGCCCTAGCACTTACCTGTAGCTGAGAAGAAGCCCTCGCTTGAGGAAATGTTCATGACTATCCTGCAAAATCAATCTACTTCCATTAAGAATTTAGAAGTTCAGGTTAGACAAATAACGAATGCTCTTAGCCAGCGTCCACAAAGGACCCTTCATAGTAATATCGAAGCTAATCCTATTAGGTAGAGGGAGGGTATGGAACATGTTAAAGCCCATAGTTGAAGAACCCTTAGGTTCTAAAGAAGCAATCCAAAAAGAGAAAGAACAAAAAGATCATGCTGCAAAGGAAACAAAGTCAGACGCTTCTTCATCTTTACCTGTTTCTTCTTCACAACCTTCTTCGTCATCTGATGCTACACATGTTACCACTACACTTCCACCAGTTAGACCACCAGTACCTTTTTCCCAGAGGTTCCAAAATCAAAAGCTTGATCAACAATTCGCTAAATTTCTTGAGGTTTTTAAGAAACTTTACATTAACATTCCTTTTGCAGATGCTTTAGAGAAAATGTCAAGTTATGTGAAGTTTATGAAGGACATCCTCTTGAGGAAAGGAAGATTGGAGGACTATGAGACGGTGGCCTTAATTGAGAAATGTAATGCAATTATTTAGAGGAAATTACCCCCCAAGCTCAAAGATCAAGGGAGTTTTACCATACCCTGCACTATAGGAAACCTATTCTTTGGTAGAGCCCTGTGTGATCTAGGAGCCAGTATCAATCTCATGCCTTGGTCTATTTACTAGAAGTTAGGAGTAGGGGATGTAAAGCCTACCACAGTGACCCTTTAGCTAGCCGATCGATCCATTAAATATCCCAAGGTGGTCATTGAGGATGTTTTAGTAAAGGTGGACAAATTTATTTTCCCTGCAGATTTTATTGTATTAGACATGGAGGAGGACTGAGAAGTCCCCATTATACTAGGTAGACCTTTCCTAGCTACTGGTAGGACATTAATTGATGTACAAAAGGGGGAGTTAACTATGAGAGTTCAAAGTAAAGTTTAATGTTTTCAAATCTCTAAGGTTCCCTGATGACTCTCACGATTGTTTTAGGATGGATTTAGTAGATAAGGACATCATTGAGGAGTTTTCCAAGACCCATCCATTGAACCCGCTAGAAGCCCCCTTAGTGAAATCTGTTGATCTTAAAGAATACAGTGAATATGATGAGGTTTATGAAGCTTTACAGTTATTAGAGGTTTCTCCTTTCGTGGAAATTGCCTAATTTGAGATTTTAGACACTTCATCTATTCCAGCTTCAGATGTCTTTTGATCCACCAGAGATCCCCCAGCTTTGGAGCTCCAACCTTTACCCTCACACCTTAGATATGCTTACTTAGGTGAATCCTCCACTAGACTGGTGATAGTGTCTGCTGCTCTCTCCAGTGATCAGGAAGTAAAATTATTACAAGTTTTGAGAGAGCACTAGAAGGCTCTAGGCTGGTCTATCTCTGATCTTAAGGGTATTAGTCCCTCAATCTATATGCATAAGATACTATTGGAGGAAGGGTATAGGTTGTTAATAGAGCACCAGTGTCGATTGAATCCTGTAATGAAAGAAGTTGTCAAGAAGGAGATAATTAAGTGGTTGGATGCAGGGATCATATATTCCATTTCTGACAGTACTTGGGTGAGCCTAGTACAATGTGTCCTTAAGAAGGGAGGGATGACTGTGATTAAAAATGAAAATAATGAGCTCATCCCCACTAGGACTATCACTGGTTGGTGAGTATGTATGGATTATAGGAAAGTCAACAAGGCCACCAGGAAAGACCACTTCCCTTTACCCTTTATTAACCAAATGTTATCGATTAGTTGGTCATGAATTATATTGCTTGCTGGATGGATACTCTGAGTACAATCAGATCACTATAGCCCTGGAAGACCAAGAAAAGACTACCTTCACCTATCCTTATGGGACATTTACTTTTAGGAGAATACCTTTTGGCCTATGCAATGCACCTGCTACCTTCCAGCGTTGCATGATGGCCATATTTCATGATATGGTGGAGGATTTTCTTGAGGTCTTCATGAACGATTTTTCTGTATTAGGGGATAGCTTTGATTTATGTTTGCATAATTTGGCATTAGCTTTGAAAAGGTGTGAAGAAAAAAATTTAATGGTTAATTGGGAAAAGTGCCATTTCATGGTGAAAGAACGTATAGTGCTTGGGCACAAAATTTTTGCTTGAGGGATAGAAGTAAATAAAGCTAAGGTGGAAATTATGAGGGATTCGAAGTTACCTCCCCCTACCTCTGTTAAAGGGATTCAAAGTTTCTTAGGCCATGTAGGATTTTACAGAAGGTTCATTAAGGAGTTTTTTCAGATATCGAAGCCTTTATGTAATCTCCTGGAAAAAGACACTGCGTTTTGCTTTGATGAACGATGCTTAAGAGCATTTAAGACTTTAAAGGAAAAATTAGTTACAGCCTCTGAAATCATAGCTTCAGATTGGAGTTTACCTTTTGAGCTTATGTGTGATGCAAGTGATTATGCTGTTGGGGCTGTATTAGGACAAAGAAAAGGAAGAGTGTTTTACGCTATCTACTATGCAAGCAAAACTCTAAATGAAGCCTAGTTAAACTATGCTACTATCGAAAAGGAGCTGTTGGCTGTAGTATTTACGTTTGATAAATTTTGCTCCTATTTTATTGGTACTAAGATAATAATTTATACAGCTCATGCTGCCATTAAGTATTTAGTCTCCAAGAAGGATGCAAAGCCTCGACAGATTACATAGATCCTTCTACTATAGGAGTTTGACTTGGAGATTAGGGACACGAAAGGAACGGAGAATCAGGTTGCTGATCATCTATCTAGATTGGAGAGCAGACTTAAGGAAGATGGTATAGTTATTAATGAGTCATTTCCTGATGAGCAGTTATTTACTTTCGGGCACAACAAATTGCCATGGTACGCTGATTTTGTAAACTACCTGGTGGGCAATGTAATGCCACCCGATTTGATTGCCCAGCAAAAGAAAAAGTTTTTGAGTGATGTTAAGTGTTATGTTTGGGATGAACCCTTCCTGTACAAACAATGTAATGATCAAATTTGGAGGAGTGTGATCCCATGGATGAAGTAGAAGATATACTTAGACATTGCCATTCTTCGGATTATGGAGGGCACTTTGGATGAGAAAGGACAGCGGCCATGGTTTTGCAATCTGGATATTACTGGCCCAAGTTATTTAAGGATGTCCACTACTTTGTCCTGAAATGTGATAGATGTCAGAGGGTAAATAATATTTCCAAAAGAAATGAGATGCCTTTGACTAATATTTTAGAAGTAGAGCTTTTTGATGTATGGGGTATTGACTTCATGAGACCTTTTGTTCCTTTATATGGCAATCTCTACATTTTAGTGGTTGTAGATTATGTGTCGAAATGGGTTGAAGCAATGACTTTACCAACTAATAATGCCAAGGTGGTGATAAGGTTTTTGAAGAAAAATATTTTTATAAGAATTGGCACACCTAGGGCCATCATTAGTGATGGGGGATCCCACTTTTGTAGTAGGAGTTTTGCTGGGCTTTTAAAGAAATATGGGGTCAAACATAAGGTAACCACTGCTTATCACCCATAGACGAGCGGTGAAGTAGAGTTGTCCAATAGGGAAATTAAGGGGATATTGTAGAAGACATTGAACCCAAGTAGGAAGGACTGGTCCATTAGGTTAGATGATCAACTTTGGGCCTATAGGACATCCTTCAAAACACCTTTAGAAATGTCCCCTTATCAGCTTATTTATAGTAAGACATGTCATTTACCAGTGGAGTTTGAGCACAAGGCCTATTGGGCCCTTAAGAACCTGAATTTCAATTTAGATGCAGCAGGAGAGAAGAGGCTGCTATAGCTCAATCAGTTAGATGAGTTCAGGTTGCAGGCATATGAGAATGCCAAGCTCTACAAGGAAAAGACTAAGCGATGGCATGATAAGAAAATCAAGGAGAGACACTTCGAGCCAGGCCAACAAGTTCTGCTATTTAATTCACGCTTGAAGTTGTTTCTAGGAAAGCTTAAGTCTAGGTGGTCAGGACCCTTCATCATTACACAAGTATTCCCTTATGGAGCCATTGAAATCATAGATGAAACCTTGAAGCAACCCTTTAAGGTTAATGGGGGCAGACTGAAGCATTATTTTGGGGGAGGATTTGATCGTCAGCATTCTTTTACCACTTTAGCTGATCCTCCTACTTCTGATCCTACTACTTAGCTTCATTTAATTTTTTTTTTTACTTTTTGTACAGTTCTTTTCTCTTTTTCGTTGTTTCTTTCTTTGTTTCTTTTGCAGATTGCTTTACTAGTATGTTCCAATCAAGCTTCAATTGTTCTTCATCATCATCAGATAGGGGAGTATTCTATTTTTGAGCTTCAATTCTGATATTATTTGTACACTGAGGACATTGTGCGCTTTAAGTTTGGGGGTGAGAATATCACTTGAGCATTTTTGAAAATTTTTGGGCAAAATTGAAAAATATTTTTTCAAAAATTTGAGCGTTCATTGTTTGATTTTGGGATGATTTAGTACTTAGCATGTAGTTTTCCCATATTCCAATGATATGACCCATGATTTAGTCTGACTTTGCTTGACTAAGAAGCATGATTATAGGAAAAGCATGAAGTTGAATTCTTGAATTTATCTTGATTCTGATTGTGATTTCCTTATTTTATGCTTATGTAATGTCATGAATCTGTATATTTATTTAGAGAAAGCTTATGGGGACATAGGATTGCATTTAGTCAGTTGATTTTGTGCATCATATTCTAGAATTTATTTGATCTGATCTCGAGGTGAAATATTAGATCACACTTCTACATATTTTACCGCTAGTTACCCATCTGGGCCAAATAAGCTTTTCTTTATAAATACACCTATATAATTTTTCTTAGCTTAAACACTCTGTTCCTATCCCTTACCCTGAAAGCATGAAAAGTCATTGGGATATATTGTGAGCTATGTACATATGGGGATTAGGTGATTGTGAAAGTTTTTTAAAAAAAGAAGAAAAATGATGAAAGAAGAAGAAGAAGAAGAAGAAAAATACAAAAATAGAATAAAATGTTTAGCAAAATAAGTTTGGGGGAAACAATTATGAGCTCTGACATTAAATATCCTAGAAGTAATGCATGTTAAGGGGTAATTAAATCTAAATCGACTTTATCATACCTTAGCTCCAGCCTTATATTACAAGCTTAATGAAGTCCTATTGATCTTTGGTGAAATGTGACTACATTAGTGGAGAGATAAGTGAGAAGCAAACTTATGGGAATGATCACTTGTCATTGACTTGGCATTAACTGTGTTTGCATAATCTGATTCGGGTAATGTACTGTGAAGTGGCTTTGACATTTTCACACACACATGAGGAGTCCAATTTGTGTTAGGACTTATGATTGAATGATTCTGAATGTTGGACTTATAACTGTGAATCTTTGATTTCAGAGTTGGTACTTTTTCTTTGAAGCTAATATTGGGGAAGTTATTATGTTGGTACTTGTCATTCCTACATTTGTTTTGTTTTGCTTAAGGACAAGCAAGAGCTTAAGTTTGGGGGTGTGATAATTCTATTAAAATATAATTATTTATGCTTAAATTCTTAATAAATTATTTTAATCCCCATATTATTTTATTAATTATCCCCTTAATTTAATTAAAATTCATTAATGTGCAAGTAAAATAAATCCGGATGAAACTCAGTCGTTTCAGTTCAAAATGGGCTGAAGAAGGGCTAAAGGAGACTTGACCACTCCCAATTCGTAGACTGAGTCACCATTCGTTAGGACACGTGTGATGCTAGGTGGTCCTATTTTATTCTCTTCGAAAAGATAAGATCGACGGACACAGTGCCCACCTCATGGAAGACACACGCCAGGCCACATCTCACATCCAAGTGGATAAAAAGACAAGTGACGTGGAAATATCTACTCTGCAGCAAATGAAGTGAAGACATGTGGCCAAACAATGTAAACTCATCTAGGATTGAAAATAACCATTGTACCCCCGAGTTTGTGTATAAATAGAACATGATGAGCAATTGAAAAATCAAGTAGCCTAGGGTAAGGTAGTGAGTAGTCTAGGGTAAATTTTAGGGTAGTCTTTAGAATAGCTTTTAGGTTAAAGTTTTTATAAAGTTTTAGATTTCTTTCTTTAGTTTTGCCCATTGGTTTTCATCGGCAGCCATTGTTTTTATTTTACTGTTCATGGTAATTTCCTTTTTTATTTTATGAATAGTTTTATTTTTTTTATTTCACATTAGTGGTAGCCACCATTTTTAGGCTTTGAAAGTTTCCATTCCCGTTATATTTGACACATTTAAGCTCTTTGAATGGAAATCCTTATTTCTGATTAATAGTAGTTTCATTCCCTGTTTCGTTCTTCTTTTTTGCTTTTTTTTTTTTACCTTCTTTACTATGGATCGGGTGTTGAACGGAGGGGAGAATACTGGGTGCAGGAGCCAAGTTCCCTTGCATTGCTCATTCACTTGCATGTGCTACACGCTACTGCTCCCATTTAGTCTACTGTTCATCATTTCCAAAAACTCTATTTTTCTGAACTTTCGATAGTTATTCTTTAGGATGTGCTTCTAGATTCTGCTTGATGAGTACTTTGTTGGCATGAGAATTTGAACCCAGGCAAAATATTTCTTGCTGGAGCTCGGCCAGAGGAGTAGAATGTCATGGTTGCGGCTGTCCAGAAGAACAACTATATTGCACCACCGCTGCTGTTGTTAAAGGGAAAAGTTAATAGGAGACTGTGCAATGAGGTCACTATCGGTGCAGTGTTTCTGGGCAGTGGTTCAAGCTCGAAGACACAGCTTAAATCCATACTCCTGTTGGTTGTATGATGGAGTCTTGACATTGTCACTACTATTCTCTGTTCTCCCCTGTTCCATGCTTTCATTCACTGTTCATTTTCTTAGAGTTACTTTTATTTTGTACAATTCTTGTATTTACTAACTGTCTGTTGGGTTGGTTGCTGAGCTACGTGCAAGTGAATAAGGTTATAAGTGTTCCTCTTCTAATCCGACATCTGTGGCTATCTTTGTCCCATTTTTGTTGTGTTGCTGGGACGTGAGGAGCAAATGGGGAAGGTTAGTGGCATGACAGGGTGACGAGCCGAACAGGGCAGATCTGTTGCTAGTTCCATTGCCAAGAATAGCACTGGAGTGCATGGTTACAGTAGAAAGAGGCTATATGCTTATTTTCATTTTCTGCTCATATGTTTTTGCTTTTATTTCATCAAGTATTTTTCCTTTGTTTCAGTATTGCTCTAACTTACATCCATTAATTTGTTCTTCTTTGTTTCTCATTTAACTTACTGTTGTGATTTTCTTTGGTTAATTTCACACATTGGTTTCTGTGATTCTTGTTGTATCCTGGTAGTGCATGCTGCAAGGAGGCTAGCGATGGTGTTGCTCGATTCTGCAGCTGAATGAAGATCACGCAAAGATGGCACTGAGCGTTAATGCACAATAGATCATGCGTGTGAGTAGGCGAGGATAACACTTGTAGCAGAGAAAGGGTGTGTGGCTGGAGTAATTCGGACTGCATCTGTTGAGTACCGAACTGAAGTTGGAGCTTGTGTACATGCCTTACCGCAGTGAGCAGTACAATGCTGCTACTGGAAATACGGCATTGAATGGTATGTATTGCTGCGGGATTCGAAGTTACCTCCCCCTACCTCTGTTAAAGGGATTCGAAGTTTCCTGGGCCATGTAGGATTTTACAGAAGGTTCATTAAAGATTTTTCTCAGATATCTAAGCCTTTATGTAATCTCCTAGAAAAAGTCACTGCGTTTTGCTTTGATGAACGATGCTTAAGAGCATTTAAGACTTTAAAGGAAAAATTAGTTACAGCCTCTGTAATCTTAGCTCCGGATTAGGGTTTACCTTTTGAGCTTATGTGTGATACAAGTGATTATGTTGTTGGGGCTGTATTAGGACAAAGAAAAGGTAGAGTCTTTTATGCTATCTACTATGCAAACAAAACTCTAAATGAAGCCTAGTTGAACTATGCTACTACCGAAAAGGAGCTGTTGGCTGTAGTATTTGCATTTGATAAATTTTGCTACTATCTTATTGGTACTAAGATAGTAGTTTATACTGATCATGCTGCCATTAAGTACTTAGTCTCTAAGGAGGATGCAAAGCCTCGGCTGATTAGATGGATCCTCCTACTACAAGAGTTTGACTTGGAGATTAAGGACATAAAAGGAACGGAGAATCAGGTTGCTGACCATCTATCTAGATTGGAGAGCGGACTTAAGGAAGATGGTACAGTTATTAATGAGTCCTTTCCTGATGAGCAGTTATTTACTTTCAGGCACAACAGATTGCCCTGGTACGCTGATTTTGTAACCTACCTGGTGAGCAATGTAATGCCACCCGATTTGACTGCCCAGCAAAAAAAAAACGTTTTTGAGTGATGTCAAGTATTATGTTTAGGATGAACCCTTCCTGTACAAACAATGTAAAGATCAAATTTTGAGGAGGTGTGTTCCCATGGATGAAGTATAAGATATACTTAGACATTGCCATTCTTCTGATTATGGATGGCCCTTTGGATGAGAAAGGACAACGACCAAGGTTTTGCAATCTGGATATTACTGGCCCAAGTTATTTAAGGATGCCCACTACTTTGTGCTAAAATGTGATAGATGTCTGAGGGTAAGTAATATTTCCAATAGAAATGAGATGCCTTTGACTAATATTTTAGAAGTACAGCTTTTTAATGTATGGGGTATTGACTTCATGGGATATTTTGTTCCTTCATATGGCAATCTCTACATTTTTGTGGCTGTAGTTTATGTGTTGAAATGGGTTGAAGCAATGACTTTACCAACTAATGATGCCAAAGTGGTGATAAGGTTTTTGAAGAAAAATATTTTTATAAGATTTGGCACACCTAGGGCCATCATTAGTGATGGGGGATCCCATTTTTGTAATTGGAGCTTTGATGGGCTTTTAAAGAGATATGGGGTCAAACATAAGGTAGCCACTGCTTATCACCCACAGACGAGTGGCCAAGTAGAGTTGTCCAATAGGGAAATTAAGGGGATATTGGAGAAGACAGTGAACCCAAGTAGGAAGGACTGGTCTATTAGGTTAGATGATCCACTTTGGGCCTATAGGACATCCTTCAAAACACCTTTACGAATGTCCCCTTATCAGCTTGTTTATGGTAAGACATGTCATTTACTAGTGGAGCTTGAGCACAAGGCCTATTAGGCCATCAAGAACTTGAATTTCAATTTAGATGCAGTAGGAGAGAAGAGGCTGCTACAGCTCAATCAGTTAGATGAGTTCAGGTTGCAGGCATATGAGAATGCCAAGCTCTACAAGGAAAAGACTAAGCGATGGCATGATAAGAAAATCAAGGAGAGACACTTCGAGCCAGGCCAACAAGTTCTGCTATTTAATTCACGCTTGAAGTTGTTTCTAGGAAAGCTTAAGTCTAGGTGGTCAGGACCCTTCATCATTACACAAGTATTCCCTTATGGAGCCATTGAAATCATAGATGAAACCTTGAAGCAACCCTTTAAGGTTAATGGGGGCAGACTGAAGCATTATTTTGGGGGAGGATTTGATCGTCAGCATTCTTTTACCACTTTAGCTGATCCTCCTACTTCTGATCCTACTACTTAGCTTCATTTAATTTTTTTTTTTTTACTTTTTGTACAGTTCTTTTCTCTTTTCCGTTGTTTCTTTCTTTGTTTCTTTTGCAGATTGCTTTACTAGTATGTTCCAATCAAGCTTCAATTGTTCTTCATCATCATCAGATAGGGGAGTATTCTATTTTTGAGCTTCAATTCTGATATTATTTGTACACTGAGGACATTGTGCGCTTTAAGTTTGGGGGTGAGAATATCACTTGAGCATTTTTGAAAATTTTTGGGCAAAATTGAAAAATATTTTTTCAAAAATTTGAGCGTTCATTGTTTGATTTTGGGATGATTTAGTACTTAGCATGTAGTTTTCCCATATTCCAATGATATGACCCATGATTTAGTCTGATTTTGCTTGACTAAAAAGCATGATTATAGGAAAAGCATGAAGTTAAATTCTTGAATTTGTCTTGATTCTGATTGTGATTTCCTCATTTTATGCATATGTAATGTTTTGAATCTGTATATTTATATAGAGAAAGCTTATGTGGATATCGGATTGCATTTGTTCAGTTGATTTTGTGCATCATATTCTAAAATTTGTTTGAACTGATTTCGAGGTGAAATATTAGATCACACTTAATTAGGGAGATGATTTAGGCTATATTTGGATTGTTGGAGCCTTTCTAGCTATCCTTATACATATTTTACCCCTAGTCACCCATTTGGGCCAAATAAGCTTTTCTTTGTAAATACACCTACATAATTTTCCTTAGCTTAAACATTCAGTTCCCATCCCTTACCCCGAAAGTATGAAAAGTCATTGGGATATATTGTGAGCTATGTACATATAGGGATTAGGTGATAGTGAAAGTTCGAAAAAAAAAATGATAAAAGAAGAAGAAGAAGAAGAAAAATACAAAAATAGAATTAAATGTTTAACAAAATAAGTTTGAGGGAAACAGTTATGAGCTTTGACATTATATATCCTAGAAGTAATGCATGTTAAGGGGTAATTAAACCTAAATTGACTTTATCATACCTTAGCTCTAGCTTTACATTACAAGCTTAATGAAGTCCTATTGATCTTTGGTTAAGTGTGACTACATTAGTGGAGAGATAAGTGAAAAGCAAACTTATGGGAATGATCACTTGTCTTTGACTTTGCATTAACTGTGTTTGCATAATCTGATCCGAGTAATATACTGTGAAGTGGCTTTGACATTTTCACACACACACGAGGAGTCCAATTTGTGTTAGGACTTATGATTGAATGATTCTGAATGTTGGACTTATAACTGTGAATCTTTGATTTCAAAGTTGGTACTTTTTCTTTGAAGCTAATATTGGGGAAGTTATTATGTTGGTACTTGTCATTCCTACATTTGTTTTGTTTTGCTTGAGGATAAGTAAGAGCTCAAGTTTGGAGGTGTGATAATTCTATTAAAATAGAATTATTTTTGCTTAAATTCTTAATTAATTATTTTAATGCCAATATTATTTTATTAATTATCCCCTTAATTTAATTAAAATTCATTAATGTGCAAGTAAAATAAATCCGGATGAAATTCAGTCGTTTCAGTTCAAAATGGGCTGAAGACGGGTTTAAGGAGATTTGACTACTCCCAATTCGCAGACTGAGTCACCATTCGTCTGGACACGTGTGATGCCGGTAGTCCTATTTTATTCGCTTCAAAAAGATAAGATCGACGGACACCGTGCCCACCTCATGGAAGCCACACGCCAGGCCACATTGCACATCCAAGTGGATAAAAAGACAAGTGACGTCGAAATATCTACTCTGCAGCAAATGGAATGAAGACAAGTGGCCAAACAATGCCAACTCATCTAGGATTGAAAATTATCATTGTACCCCCAAGTTTGTGTATAAACAGATCATAATGAGCAATTGAAAAATCAAGTTGCCTAGGGTAAGGTAGTGAGTAGTCTAGGGTAAATTTTAGGGTAGTCTTTAGAATAGCTTTTAGGTTAAAGTTTTTATAAAGTTTTAGTTTTCTTTGTTTAGTTTTGCCTATTGGTTTTCATCGGCAGCCATTATTTTTATTTTACTGTTCATGGCAATTTCCTTTTTTATTTTATGAATAGTTTCATTTTTTTTTATTTCATGTTTGTAACAGCCACCATTTTTAGTCTTTGAAAGTTTCCATTCCCGTTAGATTTGACACATTTATGCTCTTTGAATGGAAATTGATGTTGCCCTGTACGACAGCGGGGTGATTCCTTCCCCGTATTCAAGTTACGCTAACGACAAAAAGATGCTGTTGACTCGATTTCTTCCACGTGTGCTTCGTATATTCTGCAAAAACAACGGAAATCAGAGGGCGCAGGGATTTGTCCCTGCACGCGCACTCCGATGATTAAGTTAGAAAGCTGAGTTTCTGTATATATGAAGAAGAGAAATGTGTTCTTCAGAATTAAAAAGGTTCAAGCGTTTTTTCGTCATCTTTTCTGAGTACTCACCTGGGGTATTTATAGGTTTCTCCCGGGTCGGTTCGGGCTGAGGACCAGGTGCGTGTCTGGGCCGCGACAGAGTCCTTTGGTACTCTGTCACGGTTCGGAGCTAGACGGCTTTGCGGGTGAGTTCGGTGGGTGGCAGAGTATATTTATGAACCTCTGTTGCGGTCTACGCGGTATAGGTCTGTCGCTGTACAAGCGGTAGAGATCAGTGCGGTAGAGGTCTGTCGCTGTACAGGCGGTAGAGATCAGTACGGTAGAGGTCTGTCGCTGTACAGGTGGTAGAGATCGTACGGTAGAGGTCTATCGCGTCCAGCTGTGTCGCATAGAGACTCTACGACAGAGTCTCTATCGCTTAGAGACTCTGTCGCCTACCAAGCGACAGTGTCCCGCGAAAGCTCTATTGCCTAGAGACTCTGTCGCTATAACAGCCACGTGGCTTATATTATGTTTGACACGTGGCGATCTCTGGTTGGTCGATCCATGTACACGTGGACATTGATGATTGAACCACCATCAATTGCTCCCCACTCTTTGGTAAGAATTTTTCCTGCGAAAGAGGATCCTGGATTCGCTGTTCTTGGGCCATTCGCTGTTCTTGGGCCAGTGCGGATTCCCGCGCGTGTGTTGATGCAGCCGCGCCTCTATATATACTGGGTCCCTGCCGTCATTGTCGCTATTAAGTTCTCTCGCAAGACCACTCTGTCGCAGATTCTCTCAACACTCTACCGCGACTCTGCCGCATCTCTGTCGCTACTCTCTCGCAAAACATCACTGTGTCGCAAGTCTGCCGCAAGGTTCAAAAACTCTGTCGCTCCATACTGTTTGCTGTTCTTTCGTTTCTCTGTTAGGTAAAGTCTGCTGCAAATAGTTTTTTTCTTGATTTTTTTCAAACTTTCAAGAAATGGCTAGCCACAGTGTAGGGAAGCAGATAGATCTAGGAGTCAAGTCGACCTTGAAGGAAGCTGACATTCAAGATCTTATGTCTAGGTTCCCTTTGCCTGAGGGATACTCCTATAGACTTCCAACCCCTCAGGAAAGTGACATACGTTATGTGTCCGACGGGATAGTTATTTTTAGGGCAACCTTAGAATTAGGACTCCGCTTTCCGTTATCTGATTTTGGGGCTTCTTTCCTTAGGACTCATAGGATTGCCCCCGGACAACTGCATCCTCATGCATGGATGCAATTAATAGGGTTTACCGTACACTGCCACCTGAGGGGCGTTTCTCCGTCTTTTCCCCTTCTTGATGTCTTTTTCAGATTTCGAGGTAGCCCCGGTCTAGTCCCTTACTCACTTCAGCGGGTGTATATGCCTGGTTTTGAAAACAGGCTGTTCGAAAAACCCGCCAATAAGCTTCACGGTTTTGAATCGGAGTGGCTTGTTGTGGAAACGCCTGGGGGCCTGGATTTCCCCACTCGTTGGGAGACTAGGCGCGAAATCCCCAAGGGCCCCAGGATTTCTACACTTAGGGAACAGTTATCCTTGGACGTCAATAGATTGCTAGTTGATCATCCCATTAGCCTTGACAGCCTTATATCAAATGAAAATTTGATTTCAGCTGGCTGGGGTGTGGGTCCTGTCCCTATTGTCAGCCCTTCTGTTCCTTCCTTGGATCCTCCATCTTCAGTTCCCCCCGAGTTGAGCCCCGAACCTCTAAGGCCACAGGAAGATATAGGGAGCACCAATGTAGAGTCTAGTTCTGGCAGCGAACCCTTAGCTGACCTGACTGGCTGGGAAGGGTTCGGCTCAACTTTCATGGTACTCCCTGATGAAGATACGATAAATATAGAGTCCCTTCAGGAGCATTTTGATTCTCCTGATGGTAACTTTTTATTCTTTTTTACTGCTTGCTGGTTTGGATCATATTTTTTGACCACTTATTTGTTTTCTTTCTTTTTTGCAGAAATGAGTCACTTCCGACGATCTCTGGCGAGTCAAGTCTCGGAGGCCGGTCCGTCTAGTGATCCCACTAGAAAGAGGCCTCGTTTAGCTGACGACGTTCTTAGCGAGGCACCGGTACCGCCTCAGTTACCTCGAGCTCGGACTCCACCTGTCTCTAGGCAAATGATGCCTCCTCCTTCTCCGGAACAAAGAGATCCCACTCGGGATAGAGAGAGAGTTCCTTCATCGTCACGGGGGGCTTCTGGTTCATCTGGACGGTCTCATTCCGAAGAGCGCGCTGAATGCAACATAATTCCGTCCCAGCGAAAGAACCGGAGGCGCTTGTATATCGAGTCGTCAATGGGGAGTAGGCCAATTCTCCCGAGGATAGGCCCTATTGATGGGAGGTCCTACCCTGTGGACGGTGGTTTTATCATGAGGGGGGTCGAGTTTTGGGTTTAACCAGGAGTTCGCGACAATGATACCTTGGACACTCCCGGGGTGGCTTCTCGACTGAGTTGGGCTACTATTCTCCCGAGAGACGAGGCTAGAATATTTAGGAATTATCCGAAGGGAGAAGACTTGGCTGATATGGAAGTGATAAGGGTAATTTTCATATTCTTCTTCGTTTAACTTCTTTTTGCTGTGCTTTTTAATTTGACTTTTTGTATTTCTTTTCAGCTTGCCCAGAGGACCGTGGCCAATAATGCTTAAAACCGAGCCTATCGGGAGCGAGCTGACCAGGAGATCCGGGAGTTAAAGGATAAAGTCATGGAGCTGTCAAATACTGTTAACAACTTATCCGGGCTCCCAAACGTGGTGCGGAACTTAGAAGAGCAGCTCTCGAAGGCACGCCAAGATTTGGACCAGGTCAAGGGGGATCTTACCGTTGAGGTGCTCGGTCTACAAAATTGCATGAAAATCTTCTTGAGGCCCAAGCTGAACTGGATCGTATGCAGTCCAAATACGGGCCCTTGATCGATCGTAATCAGGAGCTCGAGCAGTATGTCGCCGACCTAGAAAGTCGGGCTACTCCTTCTCTAACTCAAATGGAGATTGACAGCATTAGGGCGGAAGCCGTGAAGGAGTACCGCCTCTCTAGGGATTGCTTGAGGCGAAAGGAGGATTTTTCGAATCCATATGTTAAATATGGATTTTACCTCGCTCGATCCTGGTTGGAGAAACATAGGGAAGGCGAAGAATTCCCCGAGCTCCAATATACAGAAGAGGCGATGCTGTTCGAGGCCCCTGATTAGACTAAGTATGAACCCGGGGCTAAACCTGCGGATGAACTTTTCAAGAGAACTGCCCAGGATGATCTTGAAAACCTCACCGGTCCTTGGGAGCCTGTGAACCTGGACGATGCTCCTGAACCCATTGGTGCCCTCCTCGACTTGGAGGATGGCCAGCAGTCTTTAGGGAGCGAGGGTCCGTCGGCAGTTGATTCCCAGCCTCCTCCCACAGATTGAGCTGTTGTTTTTATTTTTCTTTTCTGAATATTTTGTCATTTGTTGTAATTTTGATTTTTTGCTTTTGTTGGATGTACTCGTAAAGATGTACTTGTAATTTTCTTGAATGAAATGGAATCCAAATTTTGTTCATGCTTCGTATCGCATTGCTCTTCTATTTATCATTTACCATCCTTTGTCTGTTTGTTTGTTTTGCTTGTATATTTGTTTTGTTCATTCATGTATGCTCCCCAATTCTTGATGGAAAGGTATATGTTCAGAAAGAATTTTTCATATAAACACACCGTTTTCTGAGGCCTGATTACCACGACGCGAATGCGTTTTCAATTTTTACGGCCTTTAGGTTTCCATTGCCTGGCCACAGTGACGCATTGCGCCTCAGGTTCTTACGACTCGTCTGATCTTTCACGCTTGGCCACAGTGACGCATAGCGCCTCAGGCTCTGACGGCTCGTCTGATTATACGCCCGGCCACAGTGACGCATAGCGCCTCAGGCTCTTACGGCTCGTCAGGTTATACGCGTGGCCACAGTGACGCATAGTGCCTCAAGCTCTTACGGCTCGTCTGATTATACGCCGGGCCACAGTGACGCATAGCGCCTCAGGCTCTTACGGCTCGTCTGATTATACGCCTGGCCACAGTGACACATAGCGCCTCAAGCTCTTACGGCTCGTCTGATTATACGCCTGACCACAGTGACGCATAGCGCCTCAGGCTCTTACGGCTCTTCTGATTATACGCCTGGCCACAGTGACGCATAGCGCCTCAGGCTCTTACGGCTCGTCTGATTATACACCTGGCCACAGTGACGCATAGCGCCTCAGGCTCTTACGGCTCTTCTGATTATACGCCTGGCCACAGTGACGCATAGCACCTCAGGCTCTTACGGCTCTTGTGATTATACGCATGGCCACAGTGACGCATAGCGCCTCAGGCTCTTACGGCTCGTCTGATTATACGCCTGGCCACAGTGACGCATAGCGCCTCAGGCTCTTACGGCTTTTCTGATTATACGCCTGGCCACAGTGATGCATAGCGCCTCAGGCTCTTACGGCTCGTCTGATTATACGCCTGGCCACAGTGACGCATAGCGTCTCAGGCTCTTACGGCTCTTCTGATTATACGCCTGGCCACAGTGACGCATAGCGCCTCAGGCTCTTACGGCTCTTCTGATTATACGCCTGGACTCAGTGAAGCATAGCGCCTCAGGCTCTTACGGCTCTTCTGATTATACGCCTGACCACAGTGACGCATAGCGCCTCAGGCTCTTACGGCTCGTCTGATTATACGCCTGGCCACAGTGACGCATAGCGCCTCAGGCTCTTTCGGCTCTTGTGATTATACGCCTGGCCACAGTGACGCAGAGCGCCTCAGGCTCTTACGGCTCTTCTGATTCCTGTCACAAGATTTAGATATATAAAAGCTGCAGATATATAACAGAAGAACAATCTGCATAATGATTGGATAATAATATCTTGTGACAGTGTAAACAAATAATAACGTGAGAATATAATGTTTAAGAAAGAAAATATAACGATTAGTTCAAATACGGTTTTAAGTGATTGGAGTTCCATGTTTTCCCTATTTTCTTCCCTTGCAGGGTTTCTAGGGTGCAGGTATTGGGTCCAATCTTATGTTTAATTCTGAATGGACCTTCCCAATTGGCTCTGAATTTCCCATCTTCCCTCAAGGGGTTCGTGATATGCGACTTTCTGAGCACCAAATCTCCCTCGAACATTGGTCTATCTCTCACCCGACTATTATAGTAGTTGACCACCCTCTGATGATAGGATGCCAACCGAATAGCCACGGTTTCTCTATGCTCATCAAGCAGATCTAGGCTTTCCCTTAGTGCTTGTGAATTCTCCTATTCTACTAAGGGCACCATCCTGGGTGACAGTGCTCCAATTTCCACGGGAATCAATGCTTCAGCGCCGTATACGAGGCTGAACGGCGTTTCTCCGGTCGACACCCGACTAGTGGTACGATATGCCCACAAAACACTAGGCAATTCGTCCACCCATGCCCCCTTAGCTTTGTCTAACCTGGTTTTTAGCCCATGAAGAATAGTCCGATTACTGACTTCGGCCTGTCCATTGGCTTGAGGATATGACACAGAAGAAATCCTTAGCTGAATGTTGAGGCGTTTACAGAATTCACGGAAGGCATTACAATCGAATTGCTTTCCATGGTCTGCATTTAAGATGCGTGGGATTTCGAATCGACAGATAATGTCTTTCCATACCATTGCCTCGACTTTCTTCTCTGTGATTGTAGCTAAAGGCTCCGCTTCAATCCACTTTGTAAAGTAGTCGGTGGCAACTAACAGGAATTTTCTTTGCCTCGTGGCTAATGGAAAATGCCCTAGAATGTCCAACCCCCATTGTGCGAAAGGAACTAGCTGTATCGTACCCTGGGAGGGAGTCACTGAGGCTGTTGTGATTGGCGCAAACCTTTGGTATTTGTCACACCGGCGGGCTTTGTCCATTGCATCTTTTTTCAAGGTCGGCCAGTAGAATCCCGATCGTAGTATCTTAGTAGCAAGGGCTCTAGCTCCTAAGTGTTCACCGTAAATTCCTTCGTGCACTTCGGCTAGGACATAATTTGCTTGCTCCGGCCCCAGGCACTTTAACAAGGGCGATGAATATCCCCTTTTGTACAGTTCCCCGTTGATTAGCGTGAACCTCGCCCCTTGTGTTCTTAAGCGACGAGCCTCGTCCTTATCTTGGGGGAGTGTACCTTCAGTGAGATACTGTTTGAATGGGGATCTCCAGTCATCTCCCATTTCAATGTCACACACTTCGACCTCTTCAATACTAGGCCGTTCGAGCCTCTCCACCTTCACTATCCTTCCTCTTGTCTCATTGGAAGAGGCTAACTTGGACAATGAATTTGCGTGTGTGTTTTCAGACCGGTTAATTTGCATTAGCTGGAAGCTCTTAAAAGTCTGAGCTAGAGAGTGGACTTTCTTTAGGTAAGGGGCTAGCATTGGTTCTCGAACCTCATATTGCCCATTAAACTAGTTTACCACCAATTGAGAGTCGCTATGTGCTACCAAGTGGTGAACCTGCAGCTTTTCTGCCAGCCTCATCCCGGCTATTAAAGCCTCATACTCTGCTATGTTGTTCGAACTGGGGAACCCAAACCGTAAGGAGTATTCCAGGGATTTCCCTTCTGGTGATACCAAGACTACACCTGCTCCGCTTCCATTGGAAATTAATGCCCCGTCGACATACAGTAACCATGGTTGAATTTTCCTTCCACCGCTGTCGCTCAGGCTAGTGCATTCTACTATAAAGTCTGCCAGAGCTTGACATTTGATAGCCTGTCGGGGTTGGAACGTGATATCATATCCTTCAAGTTCCACTGCCCATTTCACTAGTCTCCCTGAGTGTTCAGGCTTCTGAAGGATTTGTCTTAACGGTTGATCCGTCAAGACAGTGATGGGGTGTGCCTGAAAATAGGGGCGCAACTTACGCGAGGCCATCACAAGGGCTAACGCTAGCTTTTCGACCAGCGGATAACGGGTCTCCGGGTCTAATAGTATCTTGCTCACATAGTAGATGGGGCGGTACACCATTTCGTTCTTCTTCAGTAGCACCGCACTGACGGCGAAATCACCTACTCCCAAGTACATATACAATTGTTCCCCTTCCAGGGGCCTTGTCAATAAAGGTAGTTGCTTCAAATATTCTTTGAGGTCCTCAAAAGCCTTTTGACAATTGATAATTCTATATTTTTAGAATTATTTGTGCTTAATTTCCTAAATAATTATTTAAATCCCCAATTTATTTTGTTAATTATCCCCTTTATTTAATTAAAATTCTCATTTTTGCAGATAAATCAAATCCGGATGAGTTTTGAATATTTCGGTAGAAAATGGACCGGAATTGGGCTAAAATCGAGATTGAGCCACGCGGACAACACGAGTCATGCCACCTAACACATCCAATTGGACAAGAAAACCGATGACATGGAAATATCTTTTCAAGGAGCCAATGGTGTGAAGACAAGTGGCCAAAAAAAAAAAATGCCAACTCATAAAGGATGTGAAAATTACCATTTTGCCCCTAGTGTGCTTATAAATAGGAAGATGACAATTGAAAGGAGGTAATTTTAGGAGTAGAAGTTAAAGTAATTTAGGAGTAGGAGTAGTGTAATATAGTTAGGAGTAGTGTTAGGATAGTTTGATTTTTTTTTCAAGCTCCTCTTTTCCGTTTAACTCCCATTTATTTTTACTATTCACAACAATCTCCATTGTCATTTCTACAAGCTTTTTATTATAGTTTTTAGTTACCCTTTCCATCATTTTCACTCTTCTCGGTTTGTTTATAGTTGCTTATCTCTGTATGTTCATGTCCTTCTGTTCATTTGCTTATTGTTGAGCAGTTTCCATTCACAGCATTAGAGCTTCACGAGTGATCGGGGAGAACATCACATTTCCTGCTCTGTTCTCCCCTGTCCTAAGCATGGTGGCAGTGGATATCCATGCATTGATAACGTCACAAGCAGGGGACTAACTGTGAGCAACCTAGCAGCAGGAACAGCAGCAGCGGACGTGCTGGCTAGGACAGCAGCTGGGAGTAGCCTGGAACCGAGGGGATCCCATGACCTGCAACCAAAACAGAGCCGACCAGGACGTGCAGCAGTGGGCAAGACAACGCCTGGAGAAGGAAACGTGCACGGTTATGCATGGAGCTGGTAGTGGGCAGCAGGCTTGGACAGGACCGAGCAAAGCTGGAACCGAGACCTGGACAGCAGCTGGAAATGTGGAAGAATGCAGGACCGTGCAGCAGAGCAGACCGAGAGAAGCTGTGTCACGCGTAGCACCTGGGCAGCGAATGGAAACGTGTAGATCATGCCTGGCAGCAGAAGCATGGGCAGAGAAGAAGGAGGTGCATGAAACCGAGGTAGAGTTGGTAGCCTGGCAGAACCGAAACCCGTGAGCAATCAGCTGGGCAGATCTCACCAACCCGAGCTTACTTGGAAAACCAAATTGCAAATGATGCTTGAACAGTATTTTGGTGGGAAAGTTACTATTTGTTTAAAATCTTTAGGCCATGTTTGGTTGCTTATTTAGGGATTAATGCATTTTTCATATAGTTAGTGTTAGATTAGTTTTTAAGATTAGTTAGATGATGTAATTAGTTTAGTTAATAGTTTTAATTATGTATTTAGATGTAGTCAATCATGTGTAGTTAGTTAATTTAGATTTAATTAGTTTCTAAGTAATTTTAATCTAGCATTAGGAATAGTTTAATTTGCAATTAGTCTAATTACATGCATTTTTTAGGTTAGTTAGATTTTAGTTTAATTAATCATGTTTTTTCATTTATTTTGCATTTTATTTTAATTTGGTTAATTAGTTTTAATTGTTTTAATTTCTTTTGCAGGTTTTCAATTTTAAGTGCTTGGAGTTTTGTAAGTACTCTGAGCTCGGTTTTAGTTACTTATTTTATAGTTTTATTATTTTATTGCTTTTGGTATTTTCAATTCTAGATTAGTTGATCACCCTTGAAAATTCATAAATTTGCTAGGATATACTTAGGATAATAGTAACCGGTACTTAATTAGGCTAACAACTTCTCTGTGGGACGATAATTCCGGGACTCAAATCCCATTATTACTTGAACGACCTGTGCACTTGCGGAGTAATACCCTTAGGGCCCATCAAGTTTTTGGCGCCGTTGCCGGGGAAGTTTTAATTAGTCATTAATTAATATCGGTGAAATTATGCTTAGGTGTAATTCTAGCTTGTAAATATTTAGGTTGTAAATATTTAGAGCCTTAGCTTAGGTTAGTTAAATTTTCTCTTAATTAAAATAAAAAAAAAAAAATTTCAAAAATTTAAAAAATTTTAAAAAATTTTTTAAGGACTTTTAGATGATTGCAAGCGTAGAGCCAGAAGTTTTGATTGTTTTCCTCTAGATCCTAAAATCAAACACACTCTTAGAAAAATTTAATAGGACTCGAGGAAATTATTAGCTCCGCTGCAATTCACCATGGCAGAAAATAGGAAAACTAGAACTGTTGGAGATTATGCGATGCCGACAATTGGAGAATATTATTCCGGCATTAGGCCACCAGCTGTCCATGCAAATAATTTTGAAATTAAGCCCGCAATCATCCAGATAATCCAAACATCTTTGCAGTTCAGTGGGCTTCCACATGATGACCCACATGCTCATCTCGGGCAATTCTTGGACTTATGCAACACCTTCAAGCACAATGGATTATCAGACGATGCACTTAGGCTTAGACTATTCCCTTTCTCACTTAGGGATAGGGCGAGACATTGGTTGACCTCTCTGCCTCCAGGATCCATTTCTACATGGGATGAGTTAGCCTACCAATTTTTAGCCAAATTCTTTCCTCCCTCTAAATTAGCCCAACTCCGTAG
The DNA here is from genome assembly GCA_033439115.1 of Firmiana major. NCBI lineage: Eukaryota > Viridiplantae > Streptophyta > Magnoliopsida > Malvales > Malvaceae > Firmiana > Firmiana major. The sequence continues at coordinate 42,129,259 of CM065909.1, forward strand.
CAATATATCTTCCTTTGCCCAGTACGACTTTGAATCTCTTTATGAAGCATGGGAACGATATAAGGAGCTTCTTAGGAAGTGCCCTCACCATGGCCTACCGTTGTGGTTGCAAGTTCAGACCTTCTACCACGGACTTACAAGCCCAAATAGGACCATTGTTGACACTGCTGCGGGTGGAGCATTGATGTGCAAAACAGAGGAGGAGGCTTATGAGTTGCTAGAAAGGATGGCGACTAACAACTATCAATGGTCCTCGGAAAGGCAGATGCCAAGGAAATCGGCGGGTATGTACGAGCTTGACACACTGTCCACCTTGACCTCTCAGATTGCCAATCTTACAAAGAAGGTGGAGTCGCTCAGTACCCAACATAATCCTCCTACCAGTCCTAACCCTATGTATTCTGTCCAAAGTCCTTTTCCTTCCTGCGAGCTGTGTAGTGGTACCCACTCTGTAGATAGGTGTCCGTTCAACCTAGAATCGGTTCAGTATGTTGCCTATTCTCAAACGCAACAGAACAACCATTTTTCAAACACCTATAATTCGGGGTGGAGGAACCATCCTAACCTCTCCTGGAGCCAAAACCAAGGGCAAACTTCTAATTCCATATCTGTAGGACCCCCTAGTTTTCAAGCTCCACAGGTTCAGGTACCACCACAGCCGCAATTTCCTTACCACCATCCACATCATCCATTTCCACCTCAATTTCAGTATCATCCATCACCACCACCACCACCACCACCACTTATGCAGCCTCAATTCTACCATGCACCAGCAGCTGAGAAGAAGCCTACATTAGAGGAGATGTTCACGACTATCCTGCAAGATCAAGCTGCTTCACTTAAGAACTTAGAAGTTCAGGTTGGACAAATAGCTAGTGCTCTTAGCCAACATCCTCAAGGGACCCTTCCTAGTAATACTGAAGTTAATCCTGATGAGCAAGGGGAGGGTAAGGAACAAGTTAGATCTATCACCCTTAGGAGTGGCAGAGAGCTAGAGGAGCCACAAGTTAAGTCCCAACCTGAACAGTACATAGTTGAAGAACACATAGGTTCTAACGAAGTAGCTCAAAAAGAGCAGGAACCTAAAGATCGGGCTGCCAAGGAAACAAAGCTAAGCGCTTCTTCATCTATACCTTCTTCGTATTCATTGCCTTCCTCGCCCTCTGATGCTACGAAGTTGACGATGAGAGTCCAAGATCAGGAAGTAAAGCTTAATGTTTTCAAACCTTTGAAGCTCCCTGATGACTCTCAAGAATGTTTTAAGATAGAGATTGAGGAGAACATAAAGCGTGACCATATAAAATCTGAAAGAAGGAAGGAAGTAGATAGGGCTCAAGAGGATTTAACGGTTAACATTCTGTCACCATTTTGGCTAATCCTCTTACTCTTCGCCCTGCTGCTGAGTGTAGTGTTTTTCAGCTGCATTTGAAGTGTTTGTGTTTTCACTTTCACTTTGTATATAGTTCTTTTTCTTTTCTGTTGTTTCTTTCTTTGTTTGTGTTGCAGGTTTATTTTCTCGTCTTATGCTTTCAATCAAAGCTTCGATTGTTCATCAACATCAGAAAGGGGAGTACTCTGTTCTCGAACTTTAAATTCGTATATTATCTGCACACTGAGGACACTGTGCACGTTAAGTTTGGGGGAGGGGATATCACTTGAGCAGTTTTTTGAAAAATTGGAAAAATTTTTAAAATTTTTTCGAAAATCTGAGAAGGAATTTTCAAAATTTTTTCGATAAAATGAGCTTAAATTGCTTGATTTTGGGATGATTGAGTGCTTAGCATGTAGTTTTCCCATATTCCGATGATATGACCCCATGAATTAGTATGACTTTGTTTGACTTAGAAGCATGATTATAGGAAAAGCATGAAGTTGAGTTCTTGAATTTCTCTTAATTCTTATTGTGATTTCCTCATCTCATGCACATGTCATGTCATGAATCAGTATATTTATTTAGAGAAAGCTTATGTGTACATAGGATTGCATTTGTTCAGTTGATTTTGTGCATCATATTCTAGAATTTGTTTGATCTAATCTCGAGGCGAAATATTAGATCACACTTGATTAGGGAGATGATTTAGGCCATCTTTGGATCGTTTGAGCCTTTCTAGCCTTCCTTGTACATATTCTACCCCTAGTCACCCGTCTGGGCCAAATAAGCTTTTCTTTGTAAATACGCCTACTTAATTTTCGTAGCTTAAATACATTTTCCTATCCCTTACCCTGAAAGCATGAAAAGTCATTGGATATATTGTGAGCTATATGGGTATTAAGTGATAGTGAAGGAGTATGTAAAAAAAAAAAAAAAAAAAAAATTTGAAAAAAAAAAAAAGAAAAAAGAAAAAAGAGTTTAGCAAAAGAAATAAGTTTGGGGGAAATAATTAGAACTCTTACACTAAAGATCCTAGAAGGTAATGCATGTTAAGGGGTAACTGAACCTAAATCGACTTTATCATACCTTAACCCCAGCCTGACATTACAAGCTTAATGAAGTCCTATTGATCCTTGATTGAGTGTGACTACATTAGTGGAGAGATTAGTGAAAAGCAAACTTATGGGAATGATCACTTGTCATTGAATTTGCATTCACTGTGTTGCATAATCTGATCTGGATAATGTACTGAGAAGTGACTTAGACATTTTTCACACACTCACGAGGAGTCCAATTTGAGTTAGGACGTATGATTGAATAATTCTAAGTGCTGGACTTGTAATTGTAATTCTTTGATTTCATAGTCTGTACTTTTTCTTTGAGGATAATATTGGGAAAATTATTGTGTTTAGTACTTGTCATTCTCACAATCATTTTGTTTTGCTTGAGGACAAGCAAAAGCTCAAGTTTGGGGGTGTGATAATTCTATATTTTTAGAATTATTTGTGCTTAATTTCCTAAATAATTATTTAAATCCCCAATTTATTTTGTTAATTATCCCCTTTATTTAATTAAAATTCTCATTTTTTCAGATAAATCAAATCCGGATGAGTTTTGAATATTTCGGTAGAAAATGGACCGGAATTGGGCTAAAATCGAGATTAAGCCACGCGGACAACACGAGTCATGCCACCTAACACATCCAATTGGACAAGAAAACCGATGACATGGAAATATCTTTTCAAGGAGCCAATGGTGTGAAGACAAGTGGCCAAAAAAAAAAAATGCCAACTCATAAAGGATGTGAAAATTACCATTTTGCCCCTAGTGTGCTTATAAATAGGAAGATGACAATTGAAAGGAGGTAATTTTAGGAGTAGAAGTTAAAGTAATTTAGGAGTAGGAGTAGTGTAATATAGTTAGGAGTAGTGTTAGGATAGTTTGATTTTTTTTTCAAGCTCCTCTTTTCCGTTTAACTCCCATTTATTTTTACTATTCACAACAATCTCCATTGTCATTTCTACAAGCTTTTTATTATAGTTTTTAGTTACCCTTTCCATCATTTTCACTCTTCTCGGTTTGTTTATAGTTGCTTATCTCTGTATGTTCATGTCCTTCTGTTCATTTGCTTATTGTTGAGCAGTTTCCATTCACAGCATTAGAGCTTCACGAGTGATCGGGGAGAACATCACATTTCCTGCTCTGTTCTCCCCTGTCCTAAGCATGGTGGCAGTGGATATCCATCCATTGATAACGTCACAAGCAGGGGACTAACTGTGAGCAACCTAGCAGCAGGAACAGCAGCAGCGGACGTGCTGGCTAGCTGGGCAGGACAACAGCTGGGAGTAGCCTGGAACCGAGGGGATCCCGTGACCTGCAACCAAAATAGAGCCGACCAGGACGTGCAGCAGTGGGCAAGACAACGCCTGGAGAAGGAAACGTGCACGGTTATGCATGGAGCTGGTAGTGGGCAACAGGCTTGGACAGGACCGAGCAAAGCTGGAACCGAGACCTGGACAGCAGCTGGAAATGTGGAAGAATGCAGGACCGTGCAGCAGAGCAGACCGAGAGAAGCTGTGTCACGCGTAGCACCTGGGCAGCGAATGGAAACGTGTAGATCATGCCTGGCAGCAGAAGCATGGGCAGAGAAGAAGGAGGTGCATGAAACCGAGGTAGAGTTGGTAGCCTGGCAGAACCGAAACCCGTGAGCAATCAGCTGGGCAGATCTCACCAACCCGAGCTTACCTGGAAAACCAAATTGCAAATGATGCTTGAACAGTGTTTTGGTGGGAAAGTTACTATTTGTTTAAAATCTTTAGGCCATGTTTGGTTGCTTATTTAGGGATTAATGCATTTTTCATATAGTTAGTGTTAGATTAGTTTTTAAGATTAGTTAGATGATGTAATTAGTTTAGTTAATAGTTTTAATTATGTATTTAGATGTAGTCAATCATGTGTAGTTAGTTAATTTAGATTTAATTAGTTTCTAAGTAATTTTAATCTAGCATTAGGAATAGTTTAATTTGCAATTAGTCTAATTACATGCATTTTTTAGGTTAGTTAGATTTTAGTTTAATTAATCATGTTTTTTCATTTATTTTGCATTTTATTTTAATTTGGTTAATTAGTTTTAATTGTTTTAATTTCTTTTGCAGGTTTTCAATTTTAAGTGCTTGGAGTTTTGTAAGTACTCTGAGCTCGGTTTTAGTTACTTATTTTATAGTTTTATTATTTTATTGCTTTTGGTATTTTCAATTCTAGATTAGTTGATCACCCTTGAAAATTCATAAATTTGCTAGGATATACTTAGGATAATAGTAACCGGTACTTAATTAGGCTAACAACTTCTCTGTGGGACGATAATTCCGGGACTCAAATCCCATTATTACTTGAACGACCCGTGCACTTGCGGAGTAATACCCTTAGGGCCCATCAACAATCTCCAGTCCATTCGAAGTTCTTTCCTCCCCGCAGAGTTTTGAAGAATGGCAAGCTCCTTTCTGCTGACTTTGACAAAAAACGATTCAGAGCTGCTATTCTGCCTGTCAATCTTTGGACATCTCTTACGGTAGTTGGGGGTTTCATGTCGATGACTGCCTGTACCTTTTCGGGATTTGCCTCAATACCCCTGTCAATGATCATGAAGCCCAAGAACTTCCTTGATTTCACCCCGAATGAGCACTTCTCGGGATTTAGCTTCAAATTGAATCTCCTCAGTACCTCGAATACCCGGGACATCTGATGAGCGTGAGACTCTCCTACTCGGCTCTTGATGATCATATCGTCCACGTAGGCTTCCATGGTATTTCCCAGAAGATCTTTAAATACTTTGTTCACCATTCGCTGATATGTGGCTCCAACATTCTTTAAACCAAACGGCATTACCCGATAGCAATATGTTCCGTCATCGGTTATAAAAGAAGTTTTCTCTTCGTCTTCTGGGTGGAGCATGATCTGGTGATATCCGGAGAAGGCGTCTAAGAAGCTAAGGAGTTCATATTCGGATGTCTCATCCACAAGTCTATCTATCCGGGGTAAGGGGTACGAATCTTTAGGGCAGGCTTTATTCAGATCGGTGAAGTCTACACACATTCGCCACTTCCCACTAGATTTCTTTACCATTACCACGTTGGCTAGCCACTCGGGGTAGTAGACCTCTCGAATGAATCCGGCGTCTAGGAGTTTATTCACTTCTCCAGTGATCGCCTTTTATCTTTCCGGGGTAAAATTCCTCTTTTTCTGCTTGACAGGTCTGTGCCCGGGTGAGACGTTAAGCTCATGGCAAATCACTTTAGGATTAATCCCAGGCATATCAGCCGGGGTCCAAGCGAAAACATCCGAGTTTCTCCTCAAGCATTCAACTATCTCCCTTCGTTCAGCTGAGTCCCGATGAATGCCTTCTTCTCTCCAGCCCCCTTGATTAGCTCAATGGCTTCTGTTTCTTCTACAGGCTGAGGCTTGGGCGGATCCTCTATGCACAAGGTTTCCTTTCTCTGTACCCCTTTGCTAGAGGTAGAAGCGATATAACAAGTACGGGCTCTTCTTTGGTCTCCTCGTACTTGTCCAACTCCGTTGGGAGTGGGGAACTTCATTAACAGATAACAAGAGGATATCACCGCCCTCATGTCGTTCAGTACGGGTCTACCCAGGATCATGTTGTAAGCAGCGGAAGTTGACCTTACTACCATGAATAATACTTGTCGGGTCACATCCTTCGTGTTTTCTCCGAGAGTCACAGGCAACTCTATGGACCCGGCCACCTTCACTCTTTCGCCCGTAAATCCGTACAGTGGTGTCATAACGGGCCTTAACCTATCTTCGGATATGCTCATTTTTTCGAAGCAATTCCAATAGATTTGGTTTACCGAACTCCCGTTATCAACCAGGATTCTGCTCACTGGATGTTTTGCCACTACTGCGGATATTACCATGGGGTCATCATGGGGCATGACAATGTCACCTTTGTCAGCCGGAGTGAACATGATGGGTTCTTCGTCCGCTTTCTCCTCCATTACAACACTAACCTGATACACTTGCCTTGCGTAGCTCTTACGGGAAGCAGAGGAGCTTCCCGCCATCGATTCCCCTCCTGTAATAACATTTATTGTCGGGGCGGTAGGCTCGTTGTTTGGCTGATTGCTCCGGAGAACGGGCCTAAATGCTTCATTCCTTGGCCTATTTCCTCCGTTATCATTATTTGGCACAGTCCGCTGATGGTCATTTCTTCAATCGCGCGGAGGATAACGGGGTCTTTCACTTCTCCAAAGGAAGCGGTTGATTTTCCCCTCTCTAGTTAGTCTTTCTAGCTGATCCATTAGGTCTCTGTATCTCTCCGTGGGGTGGCCATGAGCGCAATGGAATTCGCAGTAGGCATCAGAGTTTCGTCCTACATCTCCAATCTTCTTCTTGGGGAATTTCAACAGTCCTGCCCCTTCGATAGCTGCTAGTATTGTGGTGCGAGGCTCATTCAGTCTGGTATAACCTTCATACCTGAGCCTAGGGGCTTTGTCCGCTCTAACGGGTCTTGGAGAGCTTCTCTCAGGTGCATCCCTCTCTCTCCTTTTTCCTTCCCTTGTCTCTCGGGGAGGTACCATCTTCATCACTTCTTCCTGAGCCACATATTTGTTGGCTCTGGTTAACAGGTCGGGAAGTGTCACCGGCTGGTCGAGGGAGAGGGATTCTTGCAACTTTTCAGACCTCATCCCTTGCAACATTGCAGCCATTGCTACTCCTACCAGTAGATCGTCAACCTCCAAGGTTGCATCTTGAAAACGATCTACGTAGCTCTTCAAGGATTCTTTATTCCCTTGCTTCAGAGTGAGTAGGTAAGTAGCGTCCTTCTTTCTCTAGCTATTAATCATGAAGAGTTGCAAAAATTCATTTCACAATTGGTCGAAGGATGAGATGGAACCTTGGCGCAACCCATTGAACCACTTCAGAGCATGCCCGATCAACATGAGTGAAAAAGCTCTGCACATAATTTCGTCCTCCCATCCATGCAGCAACATGAGGGACTCATAACTCTGTATGTGGTCATAAGGGTCTGCTTTGCCTGTGTAAGTGGCCATAGAAGGCATCTTGAACTTCTTCGACAAAGGTTTGTTCATGATCTCCGGACTGAACGGAATCCTCCTTTTTTGACGATCATCCGGAGACACCAGTTTCCTTTTTTCCAAAATCCTTTCGACCACTTTCTCCACGTTTTTCGACCCTTGAATTGAGTATGCTCCCCTTACTTCGGGACTTGAAGAGTCCGACTGGTAAGCACCCCTTCCGGCACCTCCCATTTCAGGATTCGACCTTGTACCTTCGAAACAATCTCGGAGGTCAGGACTCTTCTGTCTTTGTCGCTCCCCGGACCTATGTTCTTCCAACTCATGCTCTAGCCCCCTTGGAGAAGTACTGCGCCATGCGGGAGAACTCTGCCGTCGTTCCAGCACGGGTGAGCACTGACGCCTGCAATCCGCGAGAGAGCTCTGCTGCCTAACTGCCGCAGGTGAGCTCTGTCGCCTGAGATCCACGGGTGAGCTCTGTCGCGGGTGAGCTTACCGCATGTGATCCGCTGGTGAGCTCTGTGGCCTACCTGCTACGGGAGAACACTGCCGCCTGTCCGGCATGGGTGAGCTCTGACGCCTACAATCCGTGAGAGAGCTCTGCCACCTAACTGCAGCAGGTGAGCTCTGTCGCCTGAGATCCACAGGTGAGCTCTGTCTTGTTGGGTCTGCGGTAGTATTCACCTCCCGTGACGCTTCCATAGGGTGACTTCTTTGAAATGCGGTAGAGTTTGGGATCAGTCCAGTGGTATTATTTTACGCTATTTCCCCTTGTCCATCATTCACTATGGTGGAGGGTTGACCTCTCTCGTAGGTCTACCTTGGGATGTTTTCCCCCACCATCTGCTGCACTTCAGGGGGTAAACTAAAATGTGGGAGAGCATCTCTAAAAAAGTTCACCATAGCCTTCAACGCTGTTGTCGTCTCCTCATTCTGACGTTTCAGAGCCTCAAATTCCTCTAAAGTAACCAAGGCTCCTCTGCCATCCCTTTCACTCTGTCTTCGTCTTTGCTCTGACCTGACAGGGGGACTCATAGAATTCTGCTCTCCTGTCCCCCCTGCTGTAGAACGTGTCCTCACCATTTTAATAAGGAATCTGACTTTTCGTTCTGATTCCCACAGACGGCGCCAATTGATGTTGCCCTGTACGACAGCGGGGTGATTCCTTCCACGTATTCAAGTTGCGCTAACGACAAAAAGATGTTGTTGACTCGATTTCTTCCACGTGTGCCTCGTATATTCTGTAAAAACAACGGAAATCAGAGGGCGCAGGGATTTGTCCCTGCACGCGCACTCCAATGATTAAGTTAGAAAGCCGAGTTTCTGTATATATGAAGAAGAGAAATGTGTTCTTCAGAATTAAAAAGGTTCAAGCATTTTTTCGTCGTCTTTTTTGAGTACTCACCTGGGGTATTTATAGGTTTCTCCCGGGTCGGTTCGGGCTGAGGCCCAGGCGCGTGTCTGGGCCGCGACAGAGTCCTTTGGTACTCTGTCGCGGTTCGGAGCTAGACGGCTTTGCGGGTGAGTTTGGTGGGTGGCAGAGTATATGTGTGAACCTTTGCTGCGGTCTATCCGGTAGAGGTCTGTCGCTGTACAGGCGGTAGAGATCAGTGCGGTAGAGGTCTGTCGCTGTACAGGCAGTAGAGATCAGTGCGGTAGAGGTCTGTTGCTGTACAGGCGGTAGAGATCAGTGCGGTAGAGGTCTGTCGCTATACAGGTGGTAGAGATCGTGCGGTAGAGGTCTATCGCGTCCAGTTGTGGCGCATAGAAACTCTACGACAGAGTCTCTATCGCTTAGAGACTCTGTCGCCTACCAAGCGACAGTGTCCCGCGAAAGGTCTATCGCCTAGAGACTCTGTCGCTATAACAGCCACGTGGCTTATATTATGTTTGACACGTGGCGGTCTCTGGTTGGTCGATCCATGTACACGTGGACATTGATGATTGAACCACCATCAGAAATCCTTGTTTTTGATTAATAGTAGTTTCATTCCCTGTTTCGTTCTTCTTTTTTGTTTTGTTTTTTTTTTTACCTTCTTTACTGTGGATCGGGTGTTGAACGGAGGGGAGGCTACTGGGTACAGGAGCTAATTCCCTTGCTTCGCTCATTCACCTGCACGTGCTACACACTACTGCTCCCATTTATTTTATTGTTCATCATTTTTAGAAACTTTATTTTTTAAACTTTCGATAGTTATTCTTTAGGATGTGCTTCTAGATTCTGCTTGATGAGTACTTTGTTGGCATGAAAATCTGAACCCAGGTAAAATATTTCTTACTGGAGCTAGGCTAGAGGAGTAGAATGTCACGGTTGCTGCTGTCCAGAAGAACAACTGCACTGCACCACCGTTGCTATTGTTAAAGGGAAAAGTTAATAGGAGACTATGCAATGAGCTGACTATCGGTGCTGCATTTCTAGACAGTGGTTTAAGCTCGAAGACATAACTTAAATCCATACTCCCGTCGGTTGTATGATGGACGCTTGACATTGTCACTACTATTCTCTGTTCTCCCCTGTTCCATGCTTTCATTCACTGTTCATTTTCTTAGAGTTAGTTTTATTTTGTACAATTCTAGTATTTACTAACTGTCTGCTGTCATTGCTCTGGGTTGGTTGCTGAGTTGCATGGCAAATGAATAAGGTTATGAGTGATCCTCTTCTAATCCAACATCTGTGGCTGTCTATGTCCCGTTTTCGCTGTTTTGCTGGGACGTGAGGAGCAAATGGGGAAGGTTAGCGGCGTGATTGGGTGACGAGCCGAACGGGGCAGATCTGTTACTAGTTCCATTGCCAGGAATAGCACTGGAGTGCATGGTTGCAGTAGAAAGAGTCCATCTGCTTATTTTCATTTTCTGCTCATATGTTTTTGCTTTTATTTCATCAAGTATTTTTCCTTTGTTTCAGTATTGCTCTAACTTACATGCATTAATCTGTTCTTCTCTGTTTCTCATTTAACTTACTGTTGTGATTTTTTTGGTTAATTTCACACATCGGTTTCTATTATTCTTATTGTATCCTGGTAGTGCATGCTGCAAGGAGGCTAGTGATGGTGTTGCTCGGTTTTGCAGCTGAATGAAGATCACGCAAAGATTGCACTGAGCGTTGATGCATAACAGATGATGCATGTGAGTAGGCGAGGATAACACCTGTAGCAGAGAAAGGGTGTTTGGCTGGAGTAATCCAGATTGCATCTGTTGAGTACCGAACTGAAGTAGGAGCTTGTGTGCGTGCCGTACCGCAGTGAGCAGTACAACGCTGCTGCTGGAAATACAGCCTGGAATGGTATGTACTGCTGTGCAGAAAATGAAGGAAGGCTGCTGCTGGTGATGCAAATGGCCTCTCCTGAATCAGAGGACGTGTGCTGCAGTGTGCAGGGAATGAAGTAGTGCACAGTACAGTGCACGGGCAGGTTGCTGATTGGCAATTTGTATAAGGGCATGTTTGGCTGCACTTAATCTTCACAATTTAATGTTTCATGCATTTATTTTATTTTGTTTAATTTTTATTATTCCTTTTATTATTTGTTAGCTTAGGTATACATTAATTTGCATGATAGTTTAATTTTCTTGGTTTATTAGTTTAAAGCTTAGTTTTAATTTTATCACTAGTTGATTTTTGACTACAATAGAATTTAAGACGCAATTCTAGTGTTAATGTCTTGCAATTAGAATTAGATTAAGGACATATTTATTTCATGCAATTTTAAGTTAGTTTGAATTTAAATTTAAAAATTCAAAAATATTTATCTCTCATGCATTATTTAGATTTTATTTTATTGTTTATTTAGACATTTATTTAAGTTAGTAATTAGTTAGAGTTATATTTACTTTAGGATCATTTTTCTTAGTATTTAGTTTCTTAGTTATATTCAGGAATTTTATTAAATTGTTAGAATTTTATTTCATTGGATTTAAGTTAGTTTAATTTGCATTGTATAATTAAATTAATTGCATGCACATTTTATTTTTATTTAGAATTGTCTAATTTTATTCAAGTTAATTTTATTTCTTATTTGCATTCTAGTTTATTTGCATTAATTAATTTTAATTGGGTTAATCATCGTTTGTAGGTTATTGCTTTTAATTGCTTGGAGCTCTGTAAGTAATTTTAGATCTGTTTTTTTCTCTTTATTTTATAATTTTTATTATTTTCAGTACTTTTTAATTGTAACCTTGTAGATCACCCACTGAATATTCATAATTTGCTAGGATATACTTAAGGTAAAATTAACCGGTACTTAATTAGGCTAATTAGATTATCTGTGGGACGATGATCCGGGACTCAAATCCCATTATTACTTGTACGACCCGTGCACTTGCGGTTAACACGTCTAAGTCACTTAGAGTGCACGTAGTCAACATCAATAATTTATAAACTAAGTTATCTACCCAATTAGATCTTATTTTATGACTTACAACTACAATCATAGTAAGTTGTTAGGTCATAATAAATAAATTACTCTAAAACTACTAAATAGTAGCTAAAGAAGTAGAAGTTGATCCCAAAGGACTGCATCAATTGAATTAAGCAATTAAAGTTTTAAAAACACAAAACAAGACATGACACAGTACGAGGTTTTATAATTATTAATTAATGTTGGGCACTGTGAAAAGAAAGCAAAGAATGCAAAACAATTATTAATTTTGACTTCAACAATGAAAAAGATTTTCGTTAGTATGATTCTTGATTTTCTTGATTTAGGATGTTGATCGTTGAAATTCAAAAGATAGTTATTAATTTTAGCATTCAACCGTAGCATAACAACAAGCTTTGTTACACTATTTTCCCTTACTTCTTAGTTAGTCACAACAAGTTTTGCAATTAATCCCTAACTAATTCAATTATCTAGAACAAGCTCTCTAGATAAAATTCATAGCAATATTAAAATTTGTAGAAGATATGAGTTCAATTAAGCAATAAATATGCAAGCTTGGTTTATTAGCCTAAAAGAGATTTTCCTCTAGCTTTGGGTGATTTCAAACAAAAACAATTACGAACTTAAGTTTTTAATCAAGTAGTAAATTATTAATATTAATTATATAGTATCCTTTTTTTTTATCAAACTAAATCAACAATCATATAAAGATGCTACAGAAAATCTTGATACTTAATCAATAATAAATTGTAAGATCATACTTCTCACAACATCATGCAATCAAGTTCAATAAAGAAGAATACCAACCAAATAAGGACTGTACTCACTAGACATCATGCTTAAAAGTATGACACAACTAATAAAAGAAACATAAAGACTTAACTTTATAAAGTTAACGCGAGAACTAGTGAACAATGCAATTTTCGACTTCTTAGTTTTATATATTATGCTATGTGACAAGATATGAAACCTATATACTATTGAAAGAATTGTATCATGCAAGTAGAATATGTAATTAAACTAAGAAGAACCAAGAAAATAAAGATCTCAATTTTATATGCAAGGTAATTGATTTCTAACTAAAGTTATGCAAAAGAAGTATCTAACATACAAAACAAGAAACTAGATGCAAAATATCATGAATCCTAGTTAAAGAAAGCAATTAAACAAGTAAGCATGCAAGAACTATAATTAACTCAATGTTAAATAAAAAGAAGGCAATTAGTATTGAAAATCAAAGAGAGAAAGAAATAATCATGCAAAGAAAGCAAGCAAGAATTAAAAGAACACAAGATTGAATAACATAAACCAATCGGGTAACCTTTTATAAACTTAAAATGAAATCGGTTTTGCATAATATAAAAGTAAGAAATTAAAATAAAACTAAGGTCAATTGATGAGAATATTAGCCATCCTAAGGTCCCTTTATATAATGAGGGAGCAATCCTAATCTTACTTGGGAATAAAAGTTTAGTTACAATTGAAATAGGATTCTAATTACTAATATTTATCCAATAATTGCTCTTTAATAGTTGACTTAGTTGCCAACTCATCTTGCTAACTCATCAACGATCTTCTTTCTCTTGGTAATATCTTCCAAAAAGGCTTTAATTAATTTCTTCAATTATCCTTGTAGCAATCCCACATTGACTAGGAGTTGGCTTTCTTAATTTTAGTGCTAAATTTACAAGAACTTTTGACCCATTAAACAAATTCTGATTTGGATGATCTTAGACATTTAGGAAAGCTTGAGAAGTCTTATACAACTTTAAAGAAGGTCACTTTTTTTTCGAAAAAATTCGGACGAAGACGAAATTACCAAAACAATATTGCTGGTCATATTTTGCAAAAAAGTGCAAAAGTGTCTTTTTAGCTCCATTTTCGCTCATAAGTCCAATTTCAGTACTTATAACATCAAAAGAATGTTACATAGCACTTTTAAATACAATAATAAATCTAAAAGTATTATTAGATAATATTAATATAAGAAGTTAAGCACTTATCAAATTCTCCCACACTTAAGCTTTGCTAGTCCTCTAGCAAATCCTAAAGTCTTAAATTTAATTCCTGAGTATCAACTCCTTACACATTTTCATAGTAGTTACAATTGTATTTAGCCTATGCAATAAGCCTTTAAACCCCTAGGTTATCCCTAGTGGACGAGTTATGTCTTGTGAGGGCTTTTAGGTGATATACTAACAAAATCTTTACTTAGACTCAATCGTAATAAGTTAGTAATTTTGTTTGACAAAGATCATGAATACTTCTCAATCTTTCAACTTTCAATTCGTAACTCAATATATTCACATAATCAAGTCAATAATATCTTAATAATTCTTTCATATTCATGCATACCTCTAAATTTGCCAATGTTAAATACACAACTAACATTAATTGAAACATGTAACACAAGCATGCAACTCATCCATCTCGATTACCACAAGCATCAGCAATAAATCAAGAATTCTTCATATTTTTAAGCATTTGAGGTTATATCATACCTTCTCTAAGTACTCACTTGTAGAACAAATTAGTTTCCATATTTAGAGTGATTTGCATACTCATATTTCAAGTCACTAATGACAATTGCTCTTTGTAAACTTATTGACTCAAAATATTATAGTAGCTAATATCAAATTTTCTTTACTTAACCTCTTTATTTTCTTTCATATCATGTTTTTTCTTTTTCACTTCTTTTTCTTTTAAAGACATTCTTGTTTACTTGAATTTAGTTTAGGACTAATGTCAATGAGTAAAATCACAATATAAAAATCACATCGTCAATTATATTAAATCATGCATTCACCTAAAACTCTTTACAAAGTATTCACTTCAACAATCACAACAATTAAAATACTTTCAACTCTTTTATAAAACTTTGTTTAAGTTAGAATTAAGCATCAAAAGAGATAAATATCATGATCTTTTTAACTTAACTTGACTTTTCCCTAATCTAAATACCAAAATCGATTATTACCTTGGCTTTATATTATAAATCAACATTAATATAAAAGAACTTAAGCATTGGCCGATTACATTGTAGCCAAACTGAACTTATACTAGAAACTTTTTCAATATATCGAAGTTGAATATCATTCCTTAATGCGAAAACCGAAACAAGATAGCCTAAAGGATTAAAAGTCGACTAAAAAATCCTAATACTAACTAAGAATTTTGACACAGCTTTAACACTATGTAAAGGTCGACTAACCTATTATAAACTATACTATTTGACTAACACTATAAAACAGAACCTAAAGAAGATCAAGACTTCTATATATTTCAACAAAGACATAAAAATTTTAAAAATTTGGCTTAAATTTTTCCTAATGTAAGACCTGTAAATTTCTATGTAATGTATATGATTATTAGATGTACAAACAAGTTACATTACATATGAATTACAAGAAAATGATGTTTGTAAGTTCCAAGTGTGAATAAATCGTAAAATAGATTTTGAATGGATTAAATGAGAGTTAACTTAGGAAAATTGCAGCTGAAATACTGCAGGATGAAGGCCAGATCGATCCCATGCAAGGAGAGATCGATCTTATGACCTGGAAAAGATAATGCCAAGCTTTCTACAAGAGGGAGATCGATCCCTCACTCAAGCAGATCGATCTCCATTGGTCTCGATTGGGACCAGATCGATCTCCTCTTAAGGTTAGATCGATCTCCTTAGCTTTCTACCTGAAACAAATCGATCCTATTTCCATTAAGCAGATCAGACTCATGCAACATCACAGATCAATCTTATACATTCAACAGATTGATCCCCTGCTTGCAAAATGGTCAAAATTCTAAGGATTCAAGCAAGGCCAGATCGATCTCCACCCTATGCAAATCGATCTCTTAAGGCATTTTCTATAAAAGCAGAGCAGTTGGATCTGCATTTCATGGGAACAAATCTATTTCTTCCACTTTTAAGCCTTAACATAGCTTTCTCACTCTAAAACCATCCAATTTCCATAAAGATTTGAGGAAAAGCTATTAGAGCAACGTTGTTCATTATAAAGAGAAGAACAACATAGCTTGGAACCAACACTTCATTTGGTGGATTGAAGGAGCAAAGGAGTATTCTTATTTGGACCAAGAAGAAAGTCAAGTTAGGTGAGTTTCTAATACACCAACTCAAAGTACATTGATCTAGTTATTATTGTGAGTAGATGAGTATATGTATTGATGATAGAAACTACCTAGAATATAAGGGAACAAGTATAACCTAGAATGAGTCTAGTGTGAGAAAATGTGATATGGGTGAGTTGATGATAAATGGATTATGGTAAGGTGTTAGTGAAGTAATAAGCAAGACTTTAAGATAATAGAATGAAGCTACATTGTGAGATTAGTCAAGTTAAGAAAATAAGTATATAAGGTGTTTGATTGATTGCTATAGTGAAGTGAATGATGGGCTAGAGGCACTATGAGCTTAATATCGATTTAGTATGAATCAATAGGCCTAAAAGAGTTCAATAGACTCGAGAAATTAATAAAGCGATCAAAACAGACTTAAGAGGAAGTGAGGCCTTATAAGTGTTAAAGAAAAGTATAGGTCGAATTGACTATAGTACATGTAAGAATTATGTTATATTGGATCGAATTGATGTGATATATGATTTCGTGCAGTCTCGGAGATTTCGTTAGAGGTGAATTGAACTGCACAAATGAGCAGCTCTAAGGAAGTGGAATCATTTGATGCGATTTTTAGGTTAGGGAATTCTGTAAGTACTTAGAGATAACTGCTCGTATTTTGTGGGTGAATATAGGGCTTTGTAAATGCATGGTTATTTAGAAAAGTGATTGATGATATAAGCAAATGACTATGAGTATATATACATATGATTTGGTTTTGAAGTGAATCTTACAAAGGGGATAGTAAGGCTAATAATTGCATAAATCACATGTTTTGATATTTTTACGAAATACATTGCTTTGGTTTAAGTAAAATTGATGGATAGGCTGGCTAGTGATTTCATGATTTTGTGAAATAGCATAAGTGATGTGCTAAATTTGGTTTTGAGAGTGTTTTGTTGAAATAGAGCCTCCTATCATACTTATATGAGTTAAATTGTGCTGGACCCTAGCTCGCACCATATTTTGATTTGTGATGTTTTATAAGCTATACTAGAGCTGATAGCTCGTACGTGGGTTTTCCTTGACTTACTTATACATATATCCATACGGGAGCTATACTCATCTGTGATTTCTCCATTATTTGTTATGCATAAAGTCGTACTAGAGCGTTGCTCGTATGAGGATATTTGCTGATGATGCATGAAACCGTGCTAGAGCGTTGCTCGAACTGAGTTTTCACATTGTGATATGTAATGAGTCGTGTTGGATGCCTCGTGTAGACTTTGTGTCACACAGATGAGATACTCGCATGGGCCGTGCTGGATGTCTCGCGTGGACTGCTACTCACACAGATGAGATGCTGGCGCGTGCACTTGAGACTGAGTAGGTTATGCATGGTATGAGGTTGACAAGACTTACGGCAGGCACCCCCAACCATGATATGGGTTCACGGAGTACGTTGTACCATGTAGATCACATGGAGTATGCTGTACCACGTGGTTGTGATGTTGATTTAAAAGTCTGGCGTAGGATTAACCCACATTCGTTCCAACATGATACCCCGTACATTGGGATCCGTGTGGTTTGGGATGATTATAACCTAGTTGGCCAGCATAGTCCTTGGTTTACCAGGACTACCTGTCTCACATGATATCACATGGTTTTGTATACTGAGTATGATTGTATTGTCTAGGGCAGACCCGAGTGAGGGGTCGAGCCTTGTGGGATTGTGTTTTAAGAGATGGTATTGCTATTTGTGATGGATTTTGACGCATTTTGAGAAAGTGAAAAATCATGAGGGATGTTTTGTGATGAATTACCTTTTTTATGATGAGTTTTAATGATGATGAGCATGAGAGGTTTTACATGATGATGAGCATGAGAGGTTTTACATGATGATCTTTCCAAGTTTTATGTGCCTATTTTAGTGTTTTCAGTGCATGATATATGTCACGACCCTTTTTATCCATTTCTTCTAAAAATCTCTATAAAATTTTCACTTTAACCATTAACTTACCCGGTCGTAAACAACCCTTACAAGTACAATTGGGCTATGAGTCAGTAATAATCACCATTTCCATACATCTTCCAATTAATCAAAACAATTTTATTCATTTACAAGTTTAAGTCATGTACTTATACAAGACAAGTTTTCTAACATTTACATCCCCCATATTACAATTCAAAATGATTTCTGTGCTATTACATGTTTAGATACAAAAAGAATTCCTGTGTGTATACCTCTGGGCGATGGAGAGAAGCGGATATCCAAAAATAAATCCTCAGTCCTTCACTAGGCTATTGTGCGCACTCTGTAGAGGGGGAAAATAGAGGGATGAGCAACCGCACACTCAGTAAGGCAATAATGCAAGCATGGTAGATAACTACACTATCTACATGCTTATAATGTCATGGCATAAATCATTTATAATTGGAGCATGAGGAAATAAAACTATGCCACATGCATATACATATATCATGTACTGAAAACATGGAAATATGCATGTAAAACCTCTCATGCTCATCTTTATTAAAACCATAAGAAAAGAAGCTCAACACAAAACATTCCTCAGGATTCATCATTCTCTCAAAACATGTCAAATCTCATCACAAGTAGAAATATCATTTCTTTAAACAAAATCCCACAAGGCTCGACCCCTCCCTCGGGTCTACCCTGGGCAACGCAATCATACTCAGTAAACAAATCCTTGTGGTACTATGTAATATTATATAAGACAGCGGTCACTATATCTCAAGGACTATGTTGGCCAACTATGTCATAATCATCCTAAACCACACAAATCCTGGTGTGCGGGGCATCATGCTGGAACAAAAATGGGTTAGTTCTTTGCCAGACTTTCAAATCAACATCTCAACCACGTGGTACAATGTACTCCATGTGATTTACATGATACAACGTACTCCGCGGACCCATATCATGGTTGGGGGTGCCTGCCATAGGACTTATCTACCGCATACCATGAGTAGCCTGCACAGTCTCAAGCGCACATGGGAACATTTCGTTTTAATGTAAGAGCCTCCCCGTCGAACAGAGCCTCCCCGACTCAATGGGCTTAAGGATATTAGGCTTAAGGATCTTACCAATCTCGTTTTAACGTAAGAGAGCCTCCCCACCGAACAGAGCCTCCCCACCTCAATGGGCTTAAGGATGTTGGTCTTAAGAATCTTACCAACTCCACGGCTCATACATACCACAGTGTGAAAATCCAGTGCGAGCGAAGCTCTAACACGATTTGATGCATCATTAACAAATATCCTCGTACGAGCAACGCTCTAGTACAGTCTTATGCAGGAAAAATAATTAAGAAATCACGTATGAGCATAGCTCCAGTACGGTTACATGCATAAGTAATTTAAGGAAGCCCACATATGAGCTATCAGCTCCAATACGACTTATAGAATATTGTGAATCAAAATATGGTGCGAGCTAGGCTCCAACACGATTTAACTCATTTAAGTATGATTGGCAGCTCTTTTTCAACAAAACACTTTTAAAACCAAAGGTTAGCACCTCACTTGTGCCATTTTACAATTCATGAAATCTCTAGCCAACCTATCCATTAGTTTTACTTACCAAAGCAATGTATCTCACAAAATATTAAAACATGAGGTTTATGCAATTATTAGCCTTACTATCCCCTTTGCAAAGTTCACTTCAAAACCAAATCACATATATTTACATATACCCATAGTCGCACACTTAAACCATCAATCACTTTTCTAGACAACCATGCATTTTACAAGGCCATATATTCACCCTCAAAAATGAGTAATTATCTCTATATACTTACAGAATTCCCTTACCTGGAATCACGTCGAGTGATTCCACTTCCTTAAAGCTGTTTGATTGCATAGTTCGATTCACCTCTAACTTTATCTTCGAGATTGCACAAAATCATATTCCACATCAATTGGGTCCAATATAACATAATCCTTGCATTTACTATAGCCGACTCGACCTATAGTTTCCATTAACGCCTATAATGCTTCATTTGATCGCTCTACCCATATCTTGAGAGCCTGTTGGATTCTTTTAGATCCATTGATTCATACTAAATTGATATTAAGCTCATGGTACCTCTAGTTCAACATTTACTTCACTATGGCATTTTGTCAAACACCTTATGTACTTATTCTCATAACTTGATAAATTTTACAATATAGCCTCATTCAATCATCTCAACATATTACATACTACTTCACTAACACCTTAGCATAATCCATTTATCATTAACTCACCCATAACATATTTTCTCACACTAGACTCATTCTAGGTTTTACTTGTTCCATTACATTCTAGGTAGTTTCAATCATCAATACATATACCAATCATCTCACAGCAACAACTAGATAGATATATCTTGAGTTTGGGGTATTAGAAACTCACCTAGCTAGATTTCTTTCTTGATCCAAATAAGAACACTATTTACTCCTTCAATCCCACCAATGGGATATTAATTCTAACTATGTTGTTCTTCTCCTTATAATGAGCAACTTTGCTCTAATGGCTTTTTCTTAAATCCTTATAGGAATGGGATGATTTTAAAGTGAGAAAGCTAGGTTTAAGATTGAAAATGGAAGAATGAAGTTTGTTCCCATGAAATGCAGATCCAACTGCTCCCTTTTTATAGAAATAGCTTGATGAGATCGATCTGCATAGGGTGGAGATTGATCTGGCCCTCTTGAATTCTTCAATTTCTTGACATTTTGTAGGCATGAGATTGATCTATTGAATGCATGAGATCGATCTGTTGTGTTGCATGGGATCGATCTGCTCAATGAAACAGGATCGGTCTATTTCAGGTAAAAAGCTTATGAGATCGATCTGCTTGAGTGAGGGATCGATCTCCCTCTTGTAGAAAGCTTGGTATTGTGTTTTCCAAGCCATGAGATCAATCTCCCCTTGCATGGGATCGATCTGGCCTTCATCCTGCACCTTTTTACTGCAATTTCCCCATTTAACTCATACTTAATCACTTTAACACTTATTCATCAATACATTCACACTTAGAACTCAAAAACATTTATTTCTTGTAATTCATATGTAATGTAACTTGTCTATACATCAAATAATCATATACATTACATAGAAATTTACGGGTCTTACAATATATGTATATAAATGTGGCATAGTTTAATATTTCCTCATGCTTTGGATATTATTGATTTTTATGCATGACATTATAAGCATGTAGATAGTGTAGTTATCTACCATGCTTGCATTATTGCCTTACTGAGTGTGTGGTTTCTCATCCCATTCACTTTCCCCCTCTACAGAGCGCGCATAGTAGCCTAGTGAAGGACTAAGGCGTTATATTTTGATATCTGCTGCTCTCCATCGCCCAAAGGTATACGCACATGAATTCTTTTTGTATCTAAACATGTAATTGCATAGTAATCATTCTGAATTGTAATACAGAGGATGCAAATGTTAGCAAACAGGTCATGTATAAGTATGTGACTTAACTTTCTGACGTATGAAATTGTTTTTGATTAATTGGGAAATAGATGGTAGATTATGATTATCACTAACTCACAGCACAATTGTATTTGTGAGAGTTGTTCACGACCGAGTAAGTTAACGAATAAAGCAAAAAATATATGGTGATTTTTAGAGGAAATGGATAAAGATGGTCATGACAGAGATTGGTATCAGAGCTGAGTTGGCCTGATGTGAGTCGGTATTAATAAGTAGGAAAGTTACATCCCCATATTACTGTGCTTTTGTTTAGATATAACTGTATATACTGAGATGGAATGAGACTAATAAATTGTTATAGATACAGGAAATTAGGCAGTATGCTTTTTACACACCGAGGCAGAGTGGTGGGTGCACGTTCTAGAGGCCGTAAGGGTAGGCCCGAAGGCCTTGCGGAGCCAAAGACTGACCAAGCTCTACAGGACCCTGCTGAGAGACCAAAGGATACCGAGGCACGCTTCGCTAGGATAGAGCGGAGTATTGAGAGCCTTGTTGAGATAGTCACTCAGGCATTAGCGGCCGGTGATAGACAAGGTCCAGCAACGCAGCCTACTATTACTGGACGGCCAGTCGCAGAGGCAGAGAGGCCTCAGACTACAGGGACTGTCACACCACCCCCAGTACAGGATATGACTTCTTCTATCGCTCCACAGTCGATCGACATCGACTTGGGTTATGATTGTGAACTGAGTAGGCTATGACAGTTTCAGGAGTTGAAACCTCCAGTATTTAAAGGAGTGAAGGACCCAGTTATTACTAAGGATTGGGTTTATGAGATGGAGAAATTGTATAGGTTCTTCAGATGTACATCGGATGAGAAAGTGGCCTTTACAGTATTTATGCTGAAAGGAGAGGTAGAACACTGGTGGAGATTCACCAAATCTATTCTGAGGGCCCGACGCTCCGAGATCACATGAGAGATATTCTTGGAGGCCTTTAAGAGGGAATATATTTCGGCTACCGTACAGAGGAAATTACGGATGGAGTTCATGAACTTGGTTCAGGGGAACCGTTTCGTTGACAAGTATGAGTCAAGGTTCATGTCTTTGGGGAGTTACAACCCGAATACGATGAGCAGTGAGACTCAGAAGGTTCTGAAGTTCATGGATGGATTGAGATTAGCCATCCAAACTAAATTAGCTCCATTTGACATTCACACTTACGAGGAAGCAATGTACAGGGAACAGTTTTACGAGCAGGACTTTGAGCGGAATGCCTTCGAGCTTAGGAAGGTTAGTGGCCGAAAGGATAGAGACCGAAAGAGATTCAAAGTTGATAGAGTGGTCAGAAGCGGAGGTCAAAGATTGTTTGAGAAAAGGGCAAAGATTGAGGAGGTCCAGGAGAGAGTTGCTAGACATCCTGTGTATCCAGCTTTAGCTCCACCAAGGGGTATGATCATCGGAGGACCACAACCTACTACCGATTAGTGTAGGAGATGTGGCAGATTTCATGGAACTAGGCCTTGTCCGACGCCCCCTGTTGTGTGTTACAGATATGGGAAACTCAGACATATAGCTAGGTATTATCCTGAGATGATTGAGATTGCCTTACAGAAGGGAAAGGAGCCAGAGAGAGCTCCAATTGAGACAGTTGCTCTCAGGAGGAGAACTACAGCTGAGGAAAAAGGGAAATAGGCGATGGGCAGAGGACAAGTACATGCACTGGACCAAGACACCGCAAACACTTCGACGAATGTGATTAAAGGTACCATCCTAATTTTTGATTTAGAAGCATTTGTATTGTTTGATCCTGGTGCCACACATTCCTTCATATCGCCTTCCTTTGCACATAAATTATTGAAGCATGTAAAACCCACACTGTTAGACAGAATGTTGATGATTTCCACACCCATGAATGATAGTCAGTTGATTGAGCATGTATATAGGAATTGTAAGTTGAAGATAGGGAAAGGAAATGACAGCCGATTTAATTTTATTGAGTATTAACGATTTTGATGTAATTTTAGGAATGGATTGGTTGGCTGTAAATCATGTTGTTATGGATTGTCATGCTAAGACATTGATGTTTCCAGAGATAGATAATCTTATTGTAAACTTTGTCGAAAAGAAATGAAAGTACATGATTTTTGTGATGAGAAGAGCATAATTTTAATCCATCATATTTAAGAGATAAATTTATTTATTAATTGTAAATGTTAATGCGATGACTTATGATGCTAACAGTGGAAAAAGATAATGTGAAGGGTTCATTGCATACGTGGTTGACACAGATAAGGCACATCCAAAATTGAGAGACATTCCAGTAATGGCAGAATTTCTTAATGTCTTTTCGGACGATTTACCAGGGCTACCACCGGATAGGGAAATGGAGTTTTGTATAGAGTTAGTACTTGGTACAAATTCGATATCTAAGCCACCGTATAGAATGGCTCCAATTGAGTTGGAAGAGCTAAAGAAGCAATTGCAAGAGTTGCTAGAGAATGAGTTTATTAGCTTGGGGAGCTCCAATTTTGTTTGTAAGGAAGAAAGATGGAAGCCTCCTACTGTTTATAGATTACCGGTTGTTGAATAAGGCCACCATTAAGAACAAGTATCCCCTTTTGTGTATTGATGATTTATTGGATCAGCTTCGGGGAGCACAAGTCTTTTCTAGGATAGATCTGCGACCTGGGTACCATCCGTTGAGGAATCGGAGTGTAGATGTACCCAAGACAGCATTTCGTACACGCTATGGCCATTACGAGTTCTTAGTTATGCCATTCGAATTGACGAATATCCCCGCAACATTTACGACGTTGATGAATGATGTATTTAAGCCATACTTGGACCAATTTATGATTGTGTTTATTGATGACATTTTGGTTTATTCCAAGTCTAGGGAAAACCATGAGCAGCATTTGAGGTTAGTTCTGTAGACCCTCCAAGAGAAGGAATTATATGCCAAACTTAGTAAGTGTAACTTTTGGTTAGAGCAGATCTCATTTTTGGGCCTAGTTGTGTTGAAGGATGGGGTATCAGTGGATCCATCCAAGATTGAGGCAGTTATACAGTGGGAACATCCCAAGATGGTAATTGAGATCATAAGTTTTCTGGGATTGGCAAGTTATTATCGGAGAGTTATTGAGGGTTTCTCCAAACTAGCTGCTCTGTTGACATGCCTCACGCGGAAAGATGTTAAGTTTGTGTGGGATGAGGCATGTGAGAGGAGTTTTCAGGAGCTTAAGCGTCGGTTGACCACCGCTCTGATTCTCACCATTCCTACCAGCTCAAGAGGTTTCTCTGTGTATACGGATGCATCACACTAGGGACTAGGTTGTGTACTTATGCAGGATGGAAAGGTAATTGCCTATGGATCTAGACAATTGAAGGATCACAAGAGGAGCTGTCCGACTCATGATTTAGAGTTGGCAACCATAGTGTTTGGATTGAAGATATGACGTCACTATCTTTATGGTGAGAAATTCCAGGTATATATGGATCATAAGAGCACAGAAGATGGCTCGAACTCCTGAAAGATTATGATTGTGAAATCATGTACTACCCGGGTAAGGTGAATGTAGTTACTGATGCCTTGAGCAGGAAGAACCTCGAGTTGGTGTCTTATATGATGGTTCGAGAACATGAGTTGTTAGAGCAATTTGTGAACCTCAATTTGGATGTAGCCCCACCTGATACAGAGAGAATTAATGCAATGACTAGTTTGAGATTGGAGCCAGAGTTGATTGGTAGTATTCAAGGGGCTCAGCAGAGCGATCGATAGTGTATCGATTGGTTGAGTCAGGCACAGACAGGTGTGGGTACAGATTTTGAACTGAGTACTGATGGATTACTGAGGTTCAGGGGTAGAGTGTGTGTTCCCAAGGATTCAGAGATCAGGAGGTTGATTTTATCTGAGGCTCACTCAACGAAGTATACGATACATCCAAGGAGTACTAAGATGTATCAAAACCTTCGAAAAGTTTATTAGTGGTCTGGAATGAAAAGAGACATTGCTGACTATGTCGCTAGATGTCTCATCTGTCAGCAAGTGACAGTAGAGCATCAGAACCCTGTAGGGTTATTGCAACCTCTA
The DNA here is from genome assembly GCA_033439115.1 of Firmiana major. Lineage (NCBI taxonomy): Eukaryota > Viridiplantae > Streptophyta > Magnoliopsida > Malvales > Malvaceae > Firmiana > Firmiana major. The sequence continues at coordinate 42,154,666 of CM065909.1, forward strand.
CTGATACCAATATGGAAGTGGGAGCAAGTCACCGTGGATTTTGTGATGTGTTTACCAATGACCCGTAGAGGTCATGATGCCATTTGGGTTATTGTGGATCGATTGATAAAGTCAACCCATTTCTTAGCTATGAGAGCTACCGATACTCTGAGCCAGTTGGTAAACTTATATGTTTGAGAGATAGTTCGGTTACATGGTGTTTCAGTGAGCGTTTTTTCTGATCGGGATGCCCGCTTCACTTCCCATTTCTGGGAACATTTTAAGCAAGAGATGAGGACCCACTTGAGTTTTAGCACTGCTTTTCATCCTCAGACAGATGGTCAATCAGAGAGGACTATATAGACCCTGGAGGATATGTTGAGAGCGTGTGTAATGGATTTTAGAGGCTCTTGGGATGATCACCTACCGTTAGCCGAGTACGCCTATAATAATAGCTATCATGCGAGTATCGGGATGGCACCATATGAGGCACTGTATGGACGTAGATGCCAATCCCCTATTGGATGGGAAGAGGTTAGTGGCAGATAGATTTTTGCTCTTGATTTAGTGCAGTAGGCCTCTGAGGACGTCCAGTTGATATGTGAGAGATTACAGACAGCTCAAAGCCGGTAAAAGAGTTATGCTGATAGGAGACGGAGACTACTGGAATTTACTATAGGTAAGTCAGTATTTTTGAGAGTTTCTCCCTCTAAAGGGATTATAAGGTTTGGTAAGAAGGGAAAGTTAAGCCCTCGATATATTGGACCCTTCGAGATGCTAGAGAGAGTGGGAGATAAGGCTTATAGGTTGGCATTGCCACCAGATTTAGTAAGTGTTCATAATGTCTTCCACGTCTCTATGCTTCGAAAGTATCACTCGGACCCGGCACATGTGATAAGATATGAGCCATTGGAGCTCAATGAGAGTATGACGTATGTTGAGAAGTCGGTTCGGATATTGGATAGGAAGGAGAAGGTATTGAGGTCGAAGACTATTCCCTTAGTGAAAATTCTGTGGCAATATCACAATCCGGAGGAAACTACATGGGAATTGGAAAGCATGTTTGTAATTTGACTAACTTGGTTAACTTGGTTCTAATTTGGAGAACCAAATTTCTTGAAGGAGGGGAGGAATATAAGACCCATAAATTTCTACGTAATTTATATGATTATTGGATGTACAGACAAGTTACATTACATTTGAATTACAAGAAATGAATGTTTATAAGTTCTAAGTGTGAATAAATCGCAAAACAGATATTGAATGGATTAAATGAGAGTTAACTGAGGAAAATTGCAGCTGAAATGCTGCAGGATGAATGCCAGATCGATCCCATGCAAAGAGAGATCAATCTCATAGCCTGAAAAATACAATGCCAAGCATTCTGCAAGAGGGAGATCGATCCCTCACTCAAGCAGATCGATCTCCATTGGTCTCGAGCTGGACCAGATCAATCTCTTTTTAAGGCCAGATCGATCTCTTAAGCTTTATGCTTGAAACAAATCAATCCTATTTCCATTGAGCAGATCGGTCTCATGCAACATGGTAGATCGATCTCATACAACATGGCAGATCGATCTCATACATTCAACAGATCGATCCTCTGCTTACAAAATGGTCAAAATTCTAAGGATTCAAGCAAGGCCAGATCGATCTCTACCCTATGCAGATCGATCTCCTAAGGCATTTTCTATAAAATCATAGCAGTTGGATCTGCATTTCATAGGAACAAATCTATTTCTTCCATTTTTAAACCTTAACCTAGCTTTCTCACTCTAAAACCATCCCATTTCCACAAAGATTTGAGAAAAAACTATTAGAGCAAAGTTGTTCATTAGAAAGAGAAGAACAACATAGCTTGTAATCAACACTTAATTGGGTGGATTGAAGGAGCAAAGGAGTATTCTTATTTGGACCAAGAAGAAAGTCAAGCTAGGTGAGTTTCTAATACACCAACTCAAAGTACATTCATCTAGTTATTATTGTGAGTAGATGGGTGTATGTATTGATGATAGAAACTACCTAGAATGGAAGGGAACAAGTATAACCTAGAATGAGTCTAGTGTGAGAAAATATGATTTGGGTGAGTTGATGATAAATGGATTATCTAAGGTGTTAGTGAAGTAATATGCAAGACTTTAAGATGATAGAATGAAGCTACATTGTTAGATTAGTCAAGTTAAGAAAATAAGTGTATGAAGTGCTTGATAGATTGCCATAGTTAAGTGAATGATGGGCTAGAGGCACTATGAGCTTAATATCGATTTAGTATGAATCAATAGGCCTAAAAGAGTTTAATAGACTCAAGAAATTAATAAAGCGATCAAAACAAACTTAAGAGGAAGTGAAGCCTTATAAGTGTTAATGAAAACTATAGGTCGAATCAACTATAGTACACGTAAGAATTGTGTTATATTGGACCGAATTGATGTGATATATGATTTCATGCAGTCCCGAAGATTTCATTGGAGGCGAATCAAACTGCACAAATGAGCAGCTCTAAGGAAGTGGAATCATTTGATGCGATTTCCAGGTTAGGGAATTCTGTAAGTACTTAGAGATAACTGCTCGTATTTTGTAGGTGATTATATGCTTTGTGAATGCATGGTTATCTAGAAAAGTGATTGATGGTATAAGTGAATGGCTATGAGTATATATACATATGATTTGGTTTTGAAGTGAATCTTACAAAGGGGATAATAAGGCTAATAATTGCATAAATCACATGTTTTGATATTTTTACAAAATACATTGCTCCGGTTTAAGCAAAATTGACAGATAGACTGGCTAGTGATTTCATGATTTTGTGAAATGGCACAAGTAAGGTGCTAAATTTGGTTTTGAGAGTGTTTTATTGAAATAGAGCCACCTATCGTACTTATATGAGTTAAATCGTGCTGGAGCCTAGCTCGCACCATATTTTGATTTGTGATGTTTTATAAGCCGTACTCGAGCTGATAGCTCGTACGTGGGTTTTCCTTGACTTACTTATGCATATAATCGTACGAGAGCTATGCTAGTATGTGATTTCTCCATTATTTGTTATGCATAAAGTCGTAGTAGAGCGTTGCTTATACGAGGATATTTGCTGATGATGCATGACATCATGCTAGAGCGTTGATCGCACTGAGTTTTCACATTGTGATATGTAATGCGTGCTGGATACCTCGTGTAGACTTTGTGTCATACGGATGAGATGCTCGCATGGGCCATGCTGGATGCCTTGTGTGGACTGCTACTTACACGGATGTGATGCTCACACGTGCACTTGAGACTGAGTAGGTTATGCATGGTATGAGGTTAATAAGACCTACGGCAGACACCCCCAACCATTATATGGGTTCACGGAGTACGTTGTACCACGTAGATCACATGGAGTATGTTGTACCGCTTGTTTGTGATGTTGATTTAAAAGTCTAGCGTAGGATTAACCCACCTTGTTCTAGCATGATGCCCCGCATGTAAGACCCGATATTTTCGAGTGCATTTAAAAAAGCAAAAGGACTTAAATGGTATTCCCGAATACGTGCAAGGGCAAAATGGTCAAAAGACCAAAATTCGGTATTAATCGGGATAAGAAAATTTAATTAAAAATATGAGAATGAGAAATCTTGATCAATAACGAAGAAATAATTAAATTTCGGGTTAAATTGATCAAGATATGAATTTATTGGAATAAACTGGGATTTTTGTATTGAAAAATAATCCCGAAAATAATCGAAAAATATACCGAAAAGGTAAAATCGGACTGAGAAAATTATTTACAGATTAAATGAATTAAATATAATTTTTAAGGATATTTATGCATTTTAATATTATTTTATTGAATAAAATAATATTAAAAGTTAATTATAAAAAAAAAATAAAAAAAATAAAAAAAAACAAAAAAAAAAAAACAAAAAAAAAACAAAACAGAAACGAAATCTGAAGAAACAGAGAAAACGCGAAGCAAATGGGGCGAAAGGCGAACCCGAAGAGGAATCCACCGGCGAGCCACCACCGGCGGGATCTAGGGGCCGGTGAGGACCGGCGAGCGCAGCCCAGCACCGGGCGAACCTCCAGCAGCCCAGACGCGCGGCGAGGTGGCCGGAAAACGTCGGAAACGGAGGAGAAGACCGCGGGGGAGAGAACCCCGATTCGCCGGCGATGGGGCTGATTCGACCCCAGCTGAGGCCCGATTTAGGGAGCCCAGACGATTGCGCGCCGATTGGCACCGAAATCATGCCGGGAACCGGCCGGACGGCGCCGGCACGACCAAAGGGAGATTGGACCGGCCGAACCGGACAGAACCGGCCGAACCGGACCAGACCGAACCGGCGGTCCGAACCGGGTTGAACCGGACCGGACCGGTTCAGCCAAAAAGAGAGGAAAAAAAAGGAAGAAAAAGGGAAAAAGAAAAAGAGAAAAAATTGGGGAAAATTCCAGTGATGCAATCGAGCTTTGGGTAAGTCGGTAAGCGGTCAAATTGACCGATTTAAATTTTAGAATATTTAATTTAATTAATTCCGACTGGAAATTTACCCGGAAAAATATATTTAATTGTGTAGCTCGACGATTGGCATCCACCGAGAGCTCGAGATAGCCTCAATTTTTGTATTATCATGGAATAACGGGTAAGTGACCCTTATTTACGACAATTTTATATCGTTATGCGTGATTGATATTTAACGCATAAATTACAGATTTAATTTTCGCATAAATGAATTAAATTCTGGAAAATTAGATAAATTGTCGTAAATATTAAATTGAGATATCAGAGAATTTAGAACGAGGCTAAATAAATTACTGATGGGCCCAGTGAGCCCAATAGGCCTCGATAAAGTGTGGTAAACGGGCTTAAGGCCGATTAAGGCCCATTAAGGTACAATAGGGCCCAATATGAGTAAACGGGCCCAATGATTTAAATTAAGCCCAGAAAATTAAGAAATACAATTAATTGTATTGTATTTGACCTGATGAACATTTATCCGCAGTGCCGGAGATTTTATTTGGATTCGGAGCAAATCGGACTGCGTGACGAGACATCGATGTAAAGGTCAGACTGTACAGATAAATGAGGTAAGGGAATTGTGTGAGTAGCTAGAGGTAGCTACGCATATTTTAATAGATTTTGTATACACTGATTATGTATGTATACACGATTATTGTAAAATGATCCTAAAAGTGGTTTAAATAATTTTTAAGGATCGAAATAGGTGAAATGTCTATTTTACCCCTATTGAGGGAAGTTCACCTAAGGATGATGAAAGCATGACATGCATGGAATGCATGATTTAAGGATTTTTATGATTAAGGAATTTTCTTGATTTTAATCAAAGTAAAGCGATAGATTGGCCAGTAAATGCATGAATTTCACAAAATAACACTACGTAGGTGTTATTAATATTTAAATGAAATTTCTTTGGAAAAGAGGCCAACTATCAAGTTTATATGGAAACAGATAGTGCCGACACGTAGTTCGCACTATATCTGCGTTTGTGAATGTGCATAAATGTGCTTGAGCAGTTGCTCGCACCGACTTGTGACATCATATGCATGAAATGTGCTAGAGCATGGTGCTCGCACTGATTTTTAATATTGTGAAATGAGAGCTGCTGGAGCCTAGCTCGCACTCTGTTTTGACATGTTTTGACATGTTTTGATTTGTTTTGACGTGGTATGCATAAAATAGTGCTGGAGCGATTACTCGCACTACTTTTAATGATTTGACATGCATGAGAGATGCTGGAGCTTAGCTCGCATCCTGTTTTGATTTAATTATGCATAAAAGCCGTGCTGGAGTGAAACTCGCACGAGGTTTGATTTAGTTATGCATAAAGCCGTGCTGGAGTATAACTCGCACGAGATTTGATTTACTTGAGCATTCATTTGTGCTGGAGCGTTGCTCGCACAAAGTTTTATATGGTTTTCATAATTCATTTGAATGTCGTACTGGAGTTTTTCTCGTACGAGGTTTTCACTGAATTTATATACATATCCGTACTAGAGCGTTGCTCGTACGTGGAATTTACATGAAATTATAATCAGTTTAAGTCGTACTTGAGCGCTGCTCGTACGCAGATTTTACTGATTTTTATGAAACCGTGCTAGAGCTTCGCTCGCACGAGGTTTTCAGATATCATGAATATGCATGGAGCCGTGCTTGAGCTTCGCTCGCACAGGGATTTAAATTACATGCATATAGCCGTGTTGGAGCCTCCTGTAGACTGTGTGTCACAGTGAGATGATATGCTCACACGTGCAATTGAGACAGAAATGATATGGGTGGATAAGACCTATCACAGGCACCCCTGATTGAGCTTGGGTCCACGGAGTACGTTGTACCGTGTATGTCACGCGGAGTACGCTGTACCGTGGGGATTGTTGGAGTGGAGTGGCATTAGCCACGAGGCAGCAAGCCTTGCCCTCGCAATCCTGGTGTTATGCTGTTCTGGCGGGTAGGACGACCCACCTCCCGTTTCAGGTGTGATACCCCGCACACTAGGTACCGTGTTGCCAGGGATCACTAGGATATGGCCATAGTCCTCGATTGTTACTGTTAATTACCTGATTGTCTCACATGATATAACTTGTGGTCTGTTAGACCAGGGTAGACCCGAAGGAGGGGTCAGGCCCCCGATTTGATGATTTGATGATTTCAGATGATTTTATGATATGCGACCCTGAAAGAAGGGTGGTTTTATAACTCAAGTTTTATAATGAAATATAACAAATTGTTTTATGAGTTTTGAGATGATTGACCCAGAGGGGTTATTTTATACTGCGTTTTAAATGAATTGATTTAAATGCAGTGGCATGATGTGTTTTTCCATGCTTTCATTTGAAATCCATGTTTTGTCTTACATGGCATGAAAGATTGCATGATCTTGATTAAATTCATGCTTAATATGATTTAATGATGTCACATAAAATGCTTTGAATGCATGAGTTACATGATTTATATATGCACAAATAGTTTTGGATAAACTATGGCATTGAATATGCATGACTTTGTGCGTGTAATTTTAAATGAAAAGAAATGGATTTAAGGGCATGGCATTATGAGCATGTAGATAGTGGAGCTATCTACTTACTTGCATAATTGCCTTACTGAGCGTGTGGTTTGCTCACCCCCCTTATTTTCCCATCTTTTCAGAGCACTTGTAATAATTATTGAGCGGCTGAGGACTTGCATGCTTAATATCCGCTGCTTGCTGCTTCCCATCGAGAGACAGGTATACACATTTGTATGATTTTGTATCTAAATATGTAATGCACAGTACTATAACTGGATATGATGTCGGGGATGTAGAGTCATGTAAATACCATTGGGTATGTGTTTATTTAAAGTCAAAAGGATAGTAGACTCTGATATATGATTATGGGAATGAAATGTTAAATAGTGTGAGGTGACTAACATCGAATCATAGCCCAACTGTGTTGTAGGATGGTCACGACGAGAGAAAGGTAAGAATTAAATAATAAATGAAAAAGCGAAAAATTTACTCTGATTTTTAGGTAATTCGGGTCGTGACAATTAATGGTATCAGAGCTTAAGTTGGCCTGATATGAGTCGGTGTTAGTGGTTAAGGAAGTTTACATCCCCATGTACTGTGTATTGTTTAGATACAATTGTGTATATCGAGATGGAAGTGCAGCTAAGAATTTGGTTTTAAATGCAAGTATAGACTCATTGACTGATAGCCGCTATGGTTGAGAGGCGAGTACACGAGCTCAAGGCCGTTGAGGTAGGCCCATGAGTTGTACTGAGTCGCCACATGAGACTTGAGATGAGATTAACGTGGAGGCTGGTTGATCATGCCCCACAGAGTCCGATAGAGAGATCGGATAGAGTCTGACAGAGAGATCAGACAGTATTGAGATACGCTTCGCGAGGTTGGAGCGGAGTGTGGAGAATATTTTGCGAGCTAATTGCTCAGAGTATGTTTGTGATTTGAGGGTGAGTTGGAGCATTAATTGAAGTTCGCTCAACCCATCTTAAGAGCTAGACGTCCAGAATGGACATGGAAAAGTAATTCTAGATGTATTCCGGTGACAGAATATCCCGGACATTACTTAAAGGAAAATTACAGATGACATTATTTACTCTGACCCAGAGGAACATGTTGATTGACGAGTATGATACTCAGTTTATATTTCTGGGCAGATGTGACTCGAACATGATGAACAGTGAGAGTCGAGATTTTTGAAAGTTCATAGAAGGACTCAGATTATCAATTAGAGTCCGATTGGCCTGTTAGACATCACTACCTATGCCGAGGCAGTGCGCAGACAACAGTTGTGTGAATAAGATCATGAGTTGCACGCCTCTGAGATTGAGAAAGGTAGTGAGGGCCGAAATTGAGACAAAAGAGAATAGAGGATGACAAGAATGTCAGAACGGGAAAAAGGTAGTTTGGTAAAGGCTTTGAGCTGATAAATCATGGGGTAAGTTGATTGATAAACCCCAGTGTATCCAATTTCAATACTTTTGAGGGGTATTGTGATTTGAGGACCCCGACCTGCTACGTAACAGTATGACAGAGTAGCAGTGTGAACAGTGTAAGATGTGTGGTAGTTACCACGAAAATAAGATGTTGGACGAGGGCGAGTGTATGCCTTGGACCAGGACACTATTGATGTTTCATAGGATGTGGTGGAAGATACCACACTGGTTAAGAATAATGAAATAATTATTTTAATTGATCCTGGTGCCACGCATTTAATTATACCGCCTTCAGTTGCTTATAAGTTAGTGAAAAATGTGAAGCCTGTACCCTTAGGCATGATGATGATAGTTAGTTGATTTTCACTAACTGAATATGGGTATAAGGATTGTAAGTTTTCACACGTAATGAAAGAGTTAGTTATAAGTGATATATTAAAGGAGATATATTGGAATAAGATATGTATGCAAGGTAAGGATATCTTCGATATGCAAAGTAAATTGGATTAAGCGATAAGTAGTGAATATGAATTGCGACCAAGGATAAGGGGTGGATAAATTTACACCCAGTATGTGGTCAAATCTTAGGGTTAATAAAGGTATTTTAAAATATCTCCCTGCCTGAAGATTTGACAGCGTCTAGAAGCGCACGCATAATCTATAGATTGAATTCGACGGTCATAATATATACATTAAAAATTTGGGTACCTTTGCTGGTACGATAAAGAAATATAGAACTTGATTAATCATGAAAGTTTAAAAAAATTAAAATTTTATAAAAAAAAAAAAAAGCCGTCAATATAAGAGGAAAGAAATGACGTGAGCTAGTATCTTGAACGAAAGCTATTTCGAAATGACATTGTACGTTTATGCGTACATAGGTCAAGTATATGAAAAATTGAAATATTGAGTGGAACTCAACTACGTTAAGGTATTTAAACCTTACCTGGACCGATTGGTTGTCATCTACAGCGATGATATTATGATGTATTCGAAGTCCAGGGATGAGTATGAGTAGCAACAGGAAACTGTCTTACAGACGAGGTGTTGAGAGTTTCTTGAAATTGGCTGCTCAATTGACACGTCTCGTTTGGAAAAAGATTTCATACGAGTGTTATGATAAGTATGAAAATAGCTTCAATGAGTTTTGGTATATTGGAGTAATGAACTGACCACCGTAAGTATTCTCACTATAACCAACAGCTCAAGAGGTTTCAGTGTGTATGGATACCTCCAAATAAGGATTGAGCTATGTATTGATGTAAAATGGGAAGATAGTCGTTTATGGATCCAGATATATTCAAGGACCATAAGAGAAACTATCCGACCCATGATTTAGAGTAGGCAGCCGTAGCGATTACACGGAAAGTATGGCGCCACCACTTAAATGGTAAGAAATTTTGGGTATGCACTAATCGTAAAAACCCCCGAGTATCTGTTTTCACAGAAAGAGTCGGATGAGATAACCATGAGGGTTAGAGCTTCTAAGGATTATGATTGTGAACATTGTACCACCCAGGAAAGGCTAATATTATGGCTAATGCCTTGAACCGAAAGAGCCTCGAGATGGTATCACATATGATGGTCAGGGAGCGTGAGCTGCAAGAACAGTTGTGAACCTCAGTAGTGATGTGATCCTTCTGATGATGACGGTGGTTTTGTGACAGCTAGCCTGAGGTTAGAACCGGATTTGTGTGACCGGATTTGCCAGGCTTAGCGTGATGATCGGCATGGTGTCGATAGTGTGGGTTAGATTCAGAAGGGTGTAGTGACAGAGTTCACAGTGTATGATGATGACTTACAGAGGTTCAGAGAAAGTATAAGTGCTCCCCATGACCACAGTTGATGAGATAGTAGTATTGTCAGAAGCTCACTCTTCGAGATATACAGTGTATCCGAGAAATAATAAATATATCGAGATCTCTGAAAATGGTATTGGTGGTCAGGTTTGAAAAGTGATATTGTAGAGATTGTATAGCAAGTGTCTCGTATGTCAGCAGAGTAAGGTAGAGTAAAAGAAGTTGCAGGGTTATTGCAGCCTCTACCTATAGTGACACAAAAAAAAAAATGGGAACAAGTTACCATGAATTGCGTGATGGGTTACAGAGGACCCTAATGAATCACGAGGCTATCTAGGTGATAGTTGATAGATTGATTTAGTTACCCACCTTCTGGTTATGAAAATCCCTAGATACTCTAAGTGTATAGGCGGATTTATGTGTGTGGAATATTGTGAAACATTGTGTAGCGTTCCAGTGAGCATGGTATCAGATAGGGATTCCCGCTTCACTTTCCACTTCTGGGAATATGTTTTTGGAAGCTATGGGACCCTGATTGTGTGTTAGCACAGCTTCCACCCTCAGACAGATAGTCAGTCAGAGAGGACTGTACAGGTTCTGGAGGATGTGATGAGAGCGTGTGCCATTGATTTTATGAGCTCCTGGATGATCAGTTGCTACTAATCAAATTCGCCAAGGATGACAGTTGTCACTCGAGTATCGGGATAACAAGTTATATGAGGCTTAGTATGGCCGTAGGGAGTTGATCCCTGACTTAGAGAAGAAGTGGGTGACAAATAGAGAATTGTTCCCGAATTGGTAAGACAAACCTCTGAGGATATTCAGTTGATTTGTGAGAGATTAAGAACACCTCAGAGCAGATAGGAAACTATGCTGACAAGAGACAGAAACTATTGGAATTCACCGAGGGTGAATTAGTATTATTGGCAGTTACTTGTCTTAAGGACATGACGACATTCGGATAGAGATTGGACAAAGTGGAAGGTAAGACCTGTAGGTTGATATTACCACATGAATTGGCAGGCATCCACAGTGTCCTATCTTTTGATGTTTAAGAAATACTATCCGGATCCAGTATATGTGATCAGATATGAGCTTCAATGGTTTAGCTCAATGAAAATATAACGTATGATTGGAGAAATTGATTCGGGCACTAAACGGAAAGAGAAAGTGTTTAGGGTTAAGATGATCTCCCTAGTTAAGTATGATGGTAGTATTACACTCCGGAGAAGGTCACTTGAGGATGACAGTATATGATGCGATAGACATACCCGGAGTTGTTATGGACTCATATTACTTGGTTCTAATTTGGAGGACCAAATTTCTTAAGTGGGGGAGATTGTAAGACCCGATATTTTCGAGTGCATTTAAAAATGCAAAAGGACTTAAATGGTATTCCCGAATACGTGCAAGGGCAAAATGGTCAAAAGACCAAAATTCGGTATTAATCGGGATAAGAAAATTTAATTAAAAATATGAGAATGAGAAATCTTGATCAATAACGAAGAAATAATTAAATTTCGGGTTAAATTGATCAAGATATGAATTTATTGGAATAAACTGGGATTTTTGTATTGAAAAATAATCCCGAAAATAATCGAAAAATATACCGAAAAGGTAAAATCGGACTGAGAAAATTATTTACAGATTAAATGAATTAAATATAATTTTTAAGGATATTTATGCATTTTAATATTATTTTATTGAATAAAATAATATTAAAAGTTAATTATAAAAAAAAATAAAAAAAATAAAAAAAAACAAAAAAAAAAAAACAAAAAAAAACAAAACAGAAACGAAATCTGAAGAAACAGAGAAAACGCGAAGCAAATGGGGCGAAAGGCGAACCCGAAGAGGAATCCACCGGCGAGCCACCACCGGCGGGATCTAGGGGCCGGTGAGGACCGGCGAGCGCAGCCCAGCACCGGGCGAACCTCCAGCAGCCCAGACGCGCGGCGAGGTGGCCGGAAAACGTCGGAAACGGAGGAGAAGACCGCGGGGGAGAGAACCCCGATTCGCCGGCGATGGGGCTGATTCGACCCCAGCTGAGGCCCGATTTAGGGAGCCCAGACGATTGCGCGCCGATTGGCACCGAAATCATGCCGGGAACCGGCCGGACGGCGCCGGCACGACCAAAGGGAGATTGGACCGGCCGAACCGGACCAGACCGAACCGGCGGTCCGAACCGGGTTGAACCGGACCGGACCGGTTCAGCCAAAAAGAGAGGAAAAAAAAGGAAGAAAAAGGGAAAAAGAAAAAGAGAAAAAATTGGGGAAAATTCCAGTGATGCAATCGAGCTTTGGGTAAGTCGGTAAACGGTCAAATTGACCGATTTAAATTTTAGAATATTTAATTTAATTAATTCCGACTGGAAATTTACCCGGAAAAATATATTTAATTGTGTAGCTCGACGATTGGCATCCACCGAGAGCTCGAGATAGCCTCAATTTTTGTATTATCATGGAATAACGGGTAAGTGACCCTTATTTACGACAATTTTATATCGTTATGCGTGATTGATATTTAACGCATAAATTACAGATTTAATTTTCGCATAAATGAATTAAATTCTGGAAAATTAGATAAATTGTCGTAAATATTAAATTGAGATATCAGAGAATTTAGAACGAGGCTAAATAAATTACTGATGGGCCCAGTGAGCCCAATAGGCCTCGATAAAGTGTGGTAAACGGGCTTAAGGCCGATTAAGGCCCATTAAGGTACAATAGGGCCCAATATGAGTAAACGGGCCCAATGATTTAAATTAAGCCCAGAAAATTAAGAAATACAATTAATTGTATTGTATTTGACCTGATGAACATTTATCCGCAGTGCCGGAGATTTTATTTGGATTCGGAGCAAATCGGACTGCGTGACGAGACATCGATGTAAAGGTCAGACTGTACAGATAAATGAGGTAAGGGAATTGTGTGAGTAGCTAGAGGTAGCTACGCATATTTTAATAGATTTTGTATACACTGATTATGTATGTATACACGATTATTGTAAAATGATCCTAAAAGTGGTTTAAATAATTTTTAAGGATCGAAATAGGTGAAATGTCTATTTTACCCCTATTGAGGGAAGTTCACCTAAGGATGATGAAAGCATGACATGCATGGAATGCATGATTTAAGGATTTTTATGATTAAGGAATTTTCTTGATTTTAATCAAAGTAAAGCGATAGATTGGCCAGTAAATGCATGAATTTCACAAAATAACACTACGTAGGTGTTATTAATATTTAAATGAAATTTCTTTGGAAAAGAGGCCAACTATCAAGTTTATATGGAAACAGATAGTGCCGACACGTAGTTCGCACTATATCTGCGTTTGTGAATGTGCATAAATGTGCTTGAGCAGTTGCTCGCACCGACTTGTGACATCATATGCATGAAATGTGCTAGAGCATGGTGCTCGCACTGATTTTTAATATTGTGAAATGAGAGCTGCTGGAGCCTAGCTCGCACTCTGTTTTGACATGTTTTGACATGTTTTGATTTGTTTTGACGTGGTATGCATAAAATAGTGCTGGAGCGATTACTCGCACTACTTTTAATGATTTGACATGCATGAGAGATGCTGGAGCTTAGCTCGCATCCTGTTTTGATTTAATTATGCATAAAAGCCGTGCTGGAGTGAAACTCGCACGAGGTTTGATTTAGTTATGCATAAAGCCGTGCTGGAGTATAACTCGCACGAGATTTGATTTACTTGAGCATTCATTTGTGCTGGAGCGTTGCTCGCACAAAGTTTTATATGGTTTTCATAATTCATTTGAATGTCGTACTGGAGTTTTTCTCGTACGAGGTTTTCACTGAATTTATATACATATCCGTACTAGAGCGTTGCTCGTACGTGGAATTTACATGAAATTATAATCAGTTTAAGTCGTACTTGAGCGCTGCTCGTACGCAGATTTTACTGATTTTTATGAAACCGTGCTAGAGCTTCGCTCGCACGAGGTTTTCAGATATCATGAATATGCATGGAGCCGTGCTTGAGCTTCGCTCGCACAGGGATTTAAATTACATGCATATAGCCGTGTTGGAGCCTCCTGTAGACTGTGTGTCACAGTGAGATGATATGCTCACACGTGCAATTGAGACAGAAATGATATGGGTGGATAAGACCTATCACAGGCACCCCTGATTGAGCTTGGGTCCACGGAGTACGTTGTACCGTGTATGTCACGCGGAGTACGCTGTACCGTGGGGATTGTTGGAGTGGAGTGGCATTAGCCACGAGGCAGCAAGCCTTGCCCTCGCAATCCTGGTGTTATGCTGTTCTGGCGGGTAGGACGACCCACCTCCCGTTTCAGGTGTGATACCCCGCACACTAGGTACCGTGTTGCCAGGGATCACTAGGATATGGCCATAGTCCTCGATTGTTACTGTTAATTACCTGATTGTCTCACATGATATAACTTGTGGTCTGTTAGACCAGGGTAGACCCGAAGGAGGGGTCAGGCCCCCGATTTGATGATTTGATGATTTCAGATGATTTTATGATATGCGACCCTGAAAGAAGGGTGGTTTTATAACTCAAGTTTTATAATGAAATATAACAAATTGTTTTATGAGTTTTGAGATGATTGACCCAGAGGGGTTATTTTATACTGCGTTTTAAATGAATTGATTTAAATGCAGTGGCATGATGTGTTTTTCCATGCTTTCATTTGAAATCCATGTTTTGTCTTACATGGCATGAAAGATTGCATGATCTTGATTAAATTCATGCTTAATATGATTTAATGATGTCACATAAAATGCTTTGAATGCATGAGTTACATGATTTATATATGCACAAATAGTTTTGGATAAACTATGGCATTGAATATGCATGACTTTGTGCGTGTAATTTTAAATGAAAAGAAATGGATTTAAGGGCATGGCATTATGAGCATGTAGAAAGTGGAGCTATCTACTTACTTGCATAATTGCCTTACTGAGCGTGTGGTTTGCTCACCCCCCTTATTTTCCCATCTTTTCAGAGCACTTGTAATAATTATTGAGCGGCTGAGGACTTGCATGCTTAATATCCGCTGCTTGCTGCTTCCCATCGAGAGACAGGTATACACATTTGTATGATTTTGTATCTAAATATGTAATGCACAGTACTATAACTGGATATGATGTCGGGGATGTAGAGTCATGTAAATACCATTGGGTATGTGTTTATTTAAAGTCAAAAGGATAGTAGACTCTGATATATGATTATGGGAATGAAATGTTAAATAGTGTGAGGTGACTAACATCGAATCATAGCCCAACTGTGTTGTAGGATGGTCACGACGAGAGAAAGGTAAGAATTAAATAATAAATGAAAAAGCGAAAAATTTACTCTGATTTTTAGGTAATTCGGGTCGTGACACCGCACACCGAGATCCATATGGTCTGGGATGATTATGGCATAGTTGACCAACATAGTCCTTGGTTTACCGTGACTGCCTATCTCACATGATATCACATGGTTTTGTATACTGAGTATGATTGTATTGTCCAGGGTCCGAGGGAGGGGTTGAGCCTTGTGGGATTGTGTTTTAAGAGATGGTATTCTGTTTGTGATGGATTTTAACGTGTTTGAGAGAGTGACAAATCCTAAGGGATATTTTGTGATGAATTACCCTTTTTTTTGATGAGTTTTAATGACGATGAGCATGATAGGTTTTACATGATGATCTTTCCATGTTTTACGTGCCTATTTTCGTGTTTTCAGTGCATGATATATGTATATACATGTGGCATAGTTTAATATTTCCTCATGCTCTGGATACTACTGATTTTTATGCATGACATTATAAGAATATAGATAGTGTGTTATCTACCATGCTTGCATTATTGCCTTACTGAGCGTGTGGTTGCTCATCCCATTTACTTTCCCCCTCTACAGAGTGCGCATAATAGCCTAGTGAAGGATGAGGCATTATATTTTGATATCCGCTACTCTCTATCGCCTAGAGGTATACACAGAGGAATTCTTTTTGTATCTAAACATGTAATAGCACAACAATCATTCTGAATTGTAATACTTAGGATGTAAATGTTTGCAAACAGGTCATGTATAAGTATGTGGCTTAACTTTTAAACGTATGAAATTATTTTTGATTGATTGGGAAATGGATGGTAGATTATGATTATCACTGACTCACAGCCCAACTGTATTTGTGAGGGTTGTTCATGACTGGGTAAGTTAACGAATAAATTGAAAATTTTATGGTGATTTTTAGAGGAAATGGATAAAGAGGGTCGTGACACCTAAGGCATAGTTAAATCGTACTTTATCCTTAATGGAAGTCAATCATGCAAAGAAGAAGAAATACTCAAAAAATCAAAGTAAAATTTAGAAATACCCCTCAATTCGAACCTTGGGTTGCTTCTCATGAATCACGTTTGTTTAATGTCGTTTGCTCGACTCTCATATCTTGCTTATTCATAAACAGGATCTTCTAAATCCACTTTCTCAACATTATACACCTTGAATCATTCATGAAAGGACTTGAGTCTATGTCCAATAACTTTGAAAGTTTTTGAGGTAGTTGGACTTTGAATTTCTACAACACCATGAGGATAAATATTAGTAAATATAAAAGGTCCTACCCATCTAGAATGTAACTTACCAGGGAATAGCTTCAGCCTTGAATTATAAAGAAGAACTTTTTGATTAATCTCAAAGTTCTTTCTTGAAATTCTGTTGTTATGGAAGGCTTTAGTGTTCTTCTTGTAGATCTTTGTGTTCTCATAGGTATCATTGCGTATCTCCTCAATCTCTTACAGTTGTAACTTCCTATGCTTTCCAACTTCATCTACCTCCATATTGCACTCTTTAATTGCCCAATATGCTTTATGCTCCAACCCTATAGGAAGGTGACATGGCTTACCATAGACCATCTTATAAAGAGACATCCTAATGGGTGTCTTCTAGGCAATCCTATAAGCCCATAAAGCATATTGAGTCTAGGGCTCTAATCTTTCCTTTGGAGGTTGATAGTCTTTTTAAGGATAGACTTTATCTCTCTACTGTACACCTCAGCTTGGCCACTTGTTTGTGGATGTTAGGTTGTGGACACCTTATGAGTGACATGGTATTTCTTCAACAGTGCTTCCATCACTTTATTGCAAAAGTGAGTACCCCTATCACTTATCAATGTTCTTGGTGTTCCATACCTAGTAAAAATATTAGACTTGATAAATTTTGCAACTTTAGCATCATCAGTTCTAGTGGCTTTAGCTTCCACCCATTTAGAGACATAATCAACAACTAAAAGAATATAAACATTACCAAAAAAAGAATGAAAAGGACCCATAAAATCAATATCCTAAACATCCAAGATTCGTAAACTATTATGGGGGTTTGTGGCATTTGATTCCTTTAGGTTATGTTACCTATCTTTTGACAGTATTCACATGTCCTGCAAAATAAGTAAGCATCCTTGAACTTTGAGAACCTGAATTTTTATACATTAGAAGTGAACTAAGATAAGTTTGAGACAAGTGATAAGTCTCGAATGCGGTATAAAGAGGAGCTATTGAACAAATCAAGGCAAAGGCACCCATAGAGATCAATTCCCTTCGATTCGATCTTGATTTTGTGAAGAAATAAAGTCAATTTTAGCCTTAAGGGGTTTAAGGATTGATCCCATAGGTAATGGGATTGATCCCTACTTGGCAGAATGTCAATTTTGGCTTAATTGACTTAAAAGATCGATCGCTAGAGCAGCGGGATCAATCTCCTGGGGAAGAGATTGACCCCCTCTGGATAAGTTCCATATAAAGGCTCGAGAAATTCTAGAAAACGTGAAAGAAGAAAGAGAAACTGCCCTTTTGTTTTTCTTTTCAGTTTTCACTTGTTTTTACAATTTTTAGCCTTTTTTTTTTTTGCTTCTGAGTGCTCTTGCAAACTTGCTCTACTCCACCTTCTCTACAATATAATAGAAAATAAAGGTAGGATTTGGAGAAACGAGCGAGAAAAGCTATGCGAAGCAAAAAAATGGGTAAGTTGTGATTTCTCTCAAATTTGTAGAGATAGATTTTCTATCAATCCTTAGTTCTTATATATGAAATAAGGACTAATGTGGAGCATATCTATGCTTTCACATCAGAGCAAAATGAATTCCAAGCTTGTTTTCCACAACTTTCTAAATTGGGTCTAAAAAGGGTAAGCTTGGTTTTGCTTGGTTTTAATGTAAGACCCATAATTTAATATGTACTCTTTATGATTTTGTGATGTAAGGACAAGTCACAATTGATAGAAATCATAAGGAATGAATGTTTTTAAGTTGTAAATACGTATGAAATGCAAAACAGGTAGTTAAGCAAATCGAAAATGAATGTAACAATGAATTTTGAAAAAAAAATGCAGCAGAACTGCTTGAGAAGAGGAGCAGATCGATCTTGGTTAGGTTCTTGGTAGAAGAGATCGATCTCAATTAAGGGCCAGATCGATCTCCTTAAGGTTTTGTGTAAAGCAGATCGATCTCATGCTTAAGAGCAAATCAATTCCTTAAGCTTAAAAAGTCGATTCCTGAAGAGAAAAGACAGGACAGATCGATCCCCTAGAGTAATTCTATAAATACACGGCTCTGCAACCTCTGTTTTCCCGAGAAATATCAAACCCTTCATGAACTAAAGTTAAACCTAACCTTTCTACTCCAGAAATCTTCATCTTTCAAGTAGTTTTGAGTGAGATTTAGTTCAGCAAAGTTGTTCTTAGTAAAGAGGGGAACAACATACTTGGAAGCAAGAAGTTGGAATCAAAGATTGAAGGAACAAGGTGGATTTTGCCAATTTTGGTGAAAAAGAGGGAAAGTTCAAGCTAGGTAAGATTCAATACACCAAGTTCATAAATGTTACTCTAGGTGACTTGGTGAGTTGATAGATGTATGTTTGAATTACTGAAAACAATTTGATCATGAAAAATATCCATGACCTAGATATTGGCATGAAATTGAGAAAATGATGAGGAAGTTGAGTAAACATGGATTTAAGGATGAAATAAGCATGTATGGAAGATTATAAGGTAGTTTTATGAAATACATGAATTAGAATAGATATGAATATAGATATATGAGAAATATGGTAAAATACCATAATGGGAGAAATGATGAGATTGAGGTATCGAGAGGAGTTGAATACATTGATTTAGAGTCATGCAGGTGAAAACAAGTATATTACGGTATACTGATGTGGATAATTATTAACACCTTTGAAGTTGATATTGGAAGCTGATCAGATTGCAAGAGTGAGAAGCATCGAGGAAGTGAGGTCATGCGACGTGATCCGAGGTAAGGGAATTTTGTCAGTAGCTAAAGATAGCTACACGTATTTCAAATAGAATTTCAATAACTAAAGTCTATATGAAATTCCATGTATAGAGACGTTCTATAGGATCTGATAAGTTAAAAAGCTTAGGAAGCATGTGGGTGATTAAATTCAACATATTTTGAATGTGTATGGATAGGATGGCTAATGTTTTTATGTATATGCGAAAACAACACATTTGAGTGCCAATTTGATTTGATTGGGTGAAATTCAATTTAAATAAGCCATCTATCTGGTTTGTGTGTAAACCATTAGTGCTAGAGAATACTCGCACTATATTTTATGATATATGCATCACATAGTACTTGAGTATATTCTCGTGCTTAATTTTAAATGCGATTGATGCATTATAGAGTATTGGGAGCATTGCTCATACTCAATTTTACATGATAGAGTACTGGGAGCATTGCTTGTACTCAGTTTTCCTTGATTGATGCATTATAGAGTATTGAGAGCATTGCTAATACTTGGTTTTTACATGACATAGTGCTGGGAGCATTGCTCGCACTAGATTTATATCATTTATGTTATGGTCGTGCTGGGAGTTTACTCGCACGTACCCGTTTTAAAAGAGAAAGCATGAAACAACCGTGTTGGGAGCCTGTACTGACTATGTGTCAAACTGATTATATGCTCGCACATGCAATATTTTGAGATATGGCTGAGGGCTATCAAAATTATTATCCATAGTATAAGGGCTAAGACTTATGGCAAACACCCGACTATGAGGTATATCCAATGTATGAGGGCTAAGACTTATGGCAAGCACCCCACCTTGAGATTGGGTCCATGGAGTACTTTATACGGTGTATGTCACATGGTGTCATGACCCTCTATACCAGTTCGTGACCTTTACCTTACCTCTTATAGTTGGGCTGTGATTCAGTATCCAATTCATATCTCATCCACTTTAGTTTGATACATTCATTTAATAGAGTAAAATAGAAACTGGACTTTTATAAATAAGTACGGAAGTGTTTACATCAGTTTCTATTATATACATCCCCCAAAATACTAAATACAAACTTTGCTGTGTATTAATTTACAGGATACAAAACTTTTTCATCTCAGGTGTATACCTCTCTGTATTGCTGAATGACTAGAGAAACACGATAGCATGGACGACTGCAGTATACTCACTGCTGCGTATAATCTGTGGAGGAGAAATAAAGGGGTGAGCTAACACGCTTAGTAAGGAAAATATGAAAGTAGGTAGAAAACTACACTATCTACATGCTAAAATATACATATGTTCATTTTCATTATAAAGCAGTATACATGTTGTTTAAAATAACTTCCATCAATGCGAAATCACTAATTCGCTAGATGGGTATATGCATATTCACACAGCATCACACAGCTTCACACAACATGATCTATTCACACAGTTCATATATAGAAAATGCTTTACATTTTGTAAATCAATATATAATGAGACATAATTCATGGGTTATCATATCCCCAGACACACAACAAGGGAAACATATGTCACCTCACACAGTAGTGACACTGTCGTATCACTCAGATACATAAAGGACTTATGGCCACAGTCGGATTCTAGGTTACATTGATCAGGTGTGCGGGAACCCTACACTTGGGGAGGCGGATCAACCATCCCTTCAGCTCATACTCAACTCACGGTACATCGTACCCCATGGCTAATGCTCACGGTACATTGTACTCTCGTGGATCCTTATTACCCATTTTCGTTGTCTCAAAATCTCGTGTGAGCAGGTCAGTGCAAGACACACAACAGTACACGACGGCTCAAGCATGGTTTTATACTTATTACATCACATTCATAAATCACGTGTGAGCAGGTTAATGCAAGACATACAACAATACATGACGGCTATAACACAGTTTTTACTCAACACACAACACAATCATAAAAACTTTGTGCAAGCAACTCAGCGTAAGACACACAACATATATGAGGCATCGAGCACGATATTACTAGGAAATTACATGCGAGCATAGTCAGAGCAAGACACATAGCAATACTCGAGGCTCTAGCATGATTCCTAAAATCTAGTGCGAGCATCTCGAGTGGAACACACAGCATCACCCGAGGTATCGAGCACTCTTTCATTTTCTCAAAAATCCTTTTTAAAACAATGTGCGAGTAGAGTTGGTCAATCTACCATTGCCACTAGGCTCTAGCACGATTTCACACAGAAAAGAAATCGAAGGGTCTCCATGTATAGTCATGAGTGAGAGGGCAAATCTCCTTTTAATCACTCGATAAAAACATTTCACGCACATGGTTAAAACGTGAGCCCGTCTATTATCATTCTTTCTCAAAATGTTTGCAAAAACCCTCTTTTAACAATAATCTTAGAAGTCATGCAACTCATACTATGGACTTATTTTCATATGTAGTTTTCACCTAGATATATCCATATCTATGTATCTATCGCATACATTCGCACACAACAGGTAAGAAAACATACGTATAGCTATCTCTATAGCTCGCATAAGTCCCTTACCTCAAATCACGCTTGAATCGCTTTCTTTCGATTTTCACTTCTCGTGATCATCTCTATCGATTCCAGCGATATCTTCTGAAGTTGAAATTGTGTATCACACGCATCAGTATATTGTCATATGCTTCATTTCACTTGCATGATTTTCAAATAAATGCATTTGGCCATTTATACCATTATGAGACTTTATCTTTTCACAAGTCCATTTCGAGTATTTAACTCGTGTTCGAGAATCTTTCAGACTTCTCAAGTCTATTGATTCCTATTAAATCGGTATTAAGCTTATAATATGTAAGACCTGGATTTTTTATGTAGCTTATCCCTTATGATTCCTATATGTACAAACATTTTATTATGTTGGTTGAATCATAAGAAGGGTATTTACTATAAAGAAATTGTAAGTAAAATGGTTAAACACACATACGCTACATAAAGGCCGATTAAGGGCTATAAGAGCCACAGGCTAAACCGAATGGATCAAAATCACTCTGACTGAAGAGAAGAACTTATGATGTGAAAATATAGAGAGTTCATGAAGGAAAGTCAGTTTGATTTGGTCTCGAACACATAGAGGTAGAGTAAATGCTAAAAAGGGGCAAAACAGACCTTTTAAGCCGTTCGAGGTGTTTTAGATATATTCACTTCCCGAAAATGGTCAAAACATAAAGATGAGAGTGTGAATCATAAGTTATGACACTTTTGAAATTTTGAGAAAAAGTAAAAAGTGGTCAATGGTCAAGAAAAGTCAAAGGTAGTTAAGAAAAGTGGACTTTGACCTTAGTTGACTAACCATGGTTAGGAAATAACCTAAGTATGGAGAAAAAATTGGAGAAAAATAATTTTAGCTTTAATACAAGATATTCATCCTCTGAAGTAAGGAAAATTTATTTGGATGAATTTCAGATTTAATTTAATGGTTAAAAACGCAATGGGCCAAAGTTGAAAATTTTAAAGCCCATTAAGGTATCACAAGTGTAGGCTGAATTTGGAAAGCCCAATGGGCCGAATTGTTGGGTCAATTTGTGGGCCCAATATTGAGACAATTGAAGGCCTAATAGGTAGTAAAAATTTCAGCCCGAAAGCCCATTAAGAAAGCCCAAACCGAGAAGCCCAATTAAAAAGCCTATTAGTATAAGTTAAAAGCTATTAATGAAAGGTAACAAAGTCTAAAATGATAACCATTACCTAAACTTTTTGAAAGTCAATTAAGGTGGCTGG
Source organism: Firmiana major (assembly GCA_033439115.1). Classification (NCBI taxonomy): domain Eukaryota; kingdom Viridiplantae; phylum Streptophyta; class Magnoliopsida; order Malvales; family Malvaceae; genus Firmiana; species Firmiana major. The sequence goes on from CM065909.1 coordinate 42,177,894, forward strand.
ATTTTAGACTTAATGGCTAAGTCCTTGGCTTATAAATACCAGCCAACACATAATCATCTTCATCCTTTCATTTTCAGTAAAGTGAAGAAACCATAACCAAATAGTTTTCAAGTTTTCTCTCACTAGAAATCACTAGGATTTAGGCATATTTGGAACTAGCAATCTTCATGAAAGTTGTTCCAAATTGAGAGGAGAGTGACATATGTTGGAACTGGCTATCAAGGAGCCATAGTGTGTAAACCGTGAGGCTTCAAAGTTTTGGCCAAGTGTGAACACAAATACTAGGTATAATTTCAAACTTCCAACTTCATATATGTTAATCTATGAGTTATATGGAGTTGATTGGTATATGTTTTATGGATTGAAACACATGAAAACACTATGAACATGTGATGGTCAAAAATTGGTATATGAGTTTTGATAAATACCCATGTGATTTTAAGACATGTATAGGTTGATATGCATGTAGACATGATTATGGCATGGTTAGTTATAATCTGTTTGTTCATATGGATGGTGGTATGATATTAGCACATAAGGTTTTTGATAAAATGCCAATATGAACTATAGGAAAGGCTTAAGACATGCCAACCAAGTGTTTGTGAAAATGTCTAAGTGAATTGGCTAGTAAATGGCCATGAGTGGCATGATATGGCATGATTGGCGGCATGATGGCTCTCGGCCACATGCCATGGCCTAGAAGGCCAATGGGCTAAACCGACTTGATTTTGGCCCAATGAGGTGTTATGGGCCTCGGATAAGCCCAATAGGATTTGGTGGGCCCTACAAGCCTAATAAGCCCTACAAAAATGAATAGTAAAATGGAAATGGGCTTAAGATAATGTTAGGCCTGTTAAGAGTGAACCAGCCCATTAAGTGAAATAAACTGTATTAAATGTGTAATATAGTAGGAAAAGTATAATTAACTTGATGAATGGTTATTTACAGCTTCGGAGTTTACATTGAGAGCTGATCAGACTGCAAGATTTAGCAACACTGAGGAAGTGAGGTCACTTGACGTGATCCGAGGTAAGGGACTTTTGTGAGTAGTTAGAGATATTTGCACGTATTTTCATCTGCTTTTACATTCATTTAAAAATTCTGAGGGTCAAAGAAAGTGAATAATAATTATTGTGACCCGATAGTGGTAATTTACGATTTTACCCCTAGTTAGAAAAAAAGTCAACTTTTGAGAAAAGTTGTAAAAAGCATGGAAACCACCAATTTTGAGTGTTTTACTGTTGTTTAGCAGAAGAGTAAATAGATGAGCTAATGTTTTAAGGTTGATGTGAATTAAACACGCTTTATAGTGTTGATTTTGATGTTTTGAAAATCATCCCTTTTTAAAGAGCCATCTATCTTATTATGAGAGAATAAATCGTGCTAGAGCTTAGCTCGCACAGGTTTTCACACTATGGTACGTATGATGTCATGGAAGCTGGTGAGATCCTCAAGCCCAACATCCTTAAGCCCAAGGAGGGTGGGGAGGCTTTGTTCGGTGGGGAGGCTCTCTTACGGTAAGATCCTTAAGCCCAACATCCTCAAGCCAGAATGGGCGGGGAGGCTCTGTTCGGCAGGGAGGCTCTCTTACTTGGATACGAAAAGCTTCATGTTCATTTGAGGTACCGTGTTGCCTAGGATTTCACCATTTTAGGATATGGCCATAGTCCAGGAGAGTATTGCATTTAGCCACTGAGTTTCGTATGATATATCACCTGTTTTCATGATACGGTTAGACCTGAGGGATGGGTCAGAAACCTGTTAATGTGTTGTGAATGATTGAAATACCATATTTACTGTGATTTGAATATAAATGGCATGATTTATATAAAGGCATTATGAAATTATAAAGATGCATTGTTTTGCATGAAATGCCTATGTTTTGAGAACGAAAGCATGATTTCTATACATGGGATTTAATCTGTACAAGTATATATATATATATATATATATATATATATATATATATATATATATTAAAGACATGCTTTTAAAGTGAGTTAAGGAAATAATATTTTCAAGGAAGAGATTATTTTCAGTAGATAGTGTGGATATCTACTTGCTTGCCTGATTTCCTTACTGAGCTGTGAGCTCACCCATTTTTTTCTTTCCCCCTCTCTACAGAGCCTACGCAGTAGATATAGTACGACTGAGGATTTGAATTCCTTGTGTCCGCTGTACTCCCATCGAGCGAAAGGTATACATACACACGTACGCTTTTGGATATGAACATATAAACAACATAGTGATGTAAACATATGTAATATGGGGGATGTATTTGTATTTATTATATGTGAGCTCACTATGAGACAAAAGTAGTTACAGCCAATAGATAGTTATATTGACATGTATGAATGATAAGATAATGTGAAAGAGGTGACTCATGCTGAATCACAGCCAAAATGTTCGTGAAGAGAAAGCCAAGTAAAAAGAGAAAAAATTGTAGTGATTTTTGGTAAGTTACGGATGGAGGTCGAGACATAATACCTCAAGTTCATGATTTTCATTTCATTGTGGCATTTCATCGAACACCACATATACTCACTTTTAGCCATTTTTGTTTCTAGCAAATGAACTTCATCCAACTATTATACAATCATGTATATATGCTTAATAACATTTATTCATGCTTAAATCATCATTAAATCCAAGCCTACTTTACTATCTCATCTTTTCTCACATTTCACCAATATAGGTATGGAGATTAAGCATGTTCTAAGATGTTTAAATCAACAATATATACACCAATCAACTCATAAAATTGTATAGCTTAACATACATGAGATTGGTGCATTGAAATTTCACCCAGCTTAGCTTTCCTCTTTTTGGCTGAATTTGGAGAAATCACTTTGTTTCCTTCAATCAAATAGTTTGACCACTTGTTTTTGGACGAAGTTATTCTCCTCTTCACTATGAACAACTTTGCTAAACCAACCTCTCTCAATTTTGCATGAAAAGTGATGATTTCCTATGGTGAATAGCTAGGTTACTTGCTTAGAATGAAAGGTTTATGTTTCTCCCGTGAATTGCAGTTTAGCAGGCCCTGTTTTATAGAAATTGCATTGATGAGATCGATCTCCATTAGTGAGGGATCGATCTGCTGCTGCTTTTAGCCTTCCAGAATTCAATTTTCAAGCTTAGGAGATCGATCTATCGAAGAACATGAGATCGATATCTTCCAGGTCGAGAGCTTCATAGATCGATCTGGCAGGGTAATGAGATCAATCTACTTCAGGCTGAGGCTTAAAGGGATCGATCTGCTTGGACTGAGGATCAATTTCCTTCTTCAAAATGCCTGTAAGATCGATCTCCCTTGCATTGGAGATCGATCTGCCCTTGTCCTGCAGCCATACTTAGCTATTTTTCACTCCAATTCTCCAAGCTAACTTCATTTCCATTTACCACACTACTCATTATGCATTCAATACACATTTTTCACTTAGAGAGGTCCATTTCTTACTATTCATACTTGATGAAACTTGCGTGTACATCACGAATCCATATAACAAATGTGTACATCAAATTTACGGACCTTACATCATTTATGATTCATATTACATAAACGAATGTATACTAAGGAAACCATAAGAGTTACATGTGAAAATATGGGTCTTACATTCCTCCCTCCTTTAAGAAATTTTGTCCTCCAAATTAGAACCAAGTTACTCTTTAAAAAGTCAGGGGTATTTTCCTCGTATAGAGTTTTTCAACTCCCAAGTAGCTTATTTTGAATTGTGGTGCTGCCAAAGAACCTTAACAAGTGGAAGCGTCTTGTTCCATAACACAATTTCCTTCCTATCCAGTATCTGGGTTGATTTCTGTACATATGACAAATCATTCTTGAGCTCCAATAGCTCATACCGAATCACATGGGTTGGATCCGGATGGTACTTTTAAAGCATCAATACGTGGAAGACGTTATGTATGCCTGCTAGCTCCAGTGGCAATGCTAGCCTGTAGGCCTTGTCTCTCACATGCTCCAATATCTCAAATGGTCTGATATACCGAGGGCTCAACTTACCCTTCTTACCGAACCTCATAATCCCTTCCGAGGGAGAGACTTCTAAAAATACTAAGTCACCTACAGTGAACTCTAGTGGTCTTCATCTTATGTCAGCGTAGCTTTTCTGCCTGCTCTGAGTTGTTCTCAATCTTTAACATATTAGCTGAACAACCTCATAGGCTTGCTATACCAAATTAGGAGCAAAGATTTTTCTTTCACCCACTTCTTTCCAACCAATAAGGGAGCGACACCTTCTACCATACAAGGCTTCATATGGTGTCATCCCGATACTCGAGTGGTAACTATTGTTGTACGTAAATTCGGATAACGGTAGGTAATCATCCTAGGAGCCTTTAAAATCCATAACACTTTCTCTCAACATGTTCTCTAATGTTTGGATGGTTCTCTCTTACTGACCATTGGTCTGAGGATGGAAAGCAGATTGAAACTCAAACCGGTTCCCATAACTTCCTAAAATTGCTCCCAAAAGTGAGAAGTGAAGCAGGAATCCCTATCCGATACGATGCTTATTAGAACACCATGTAGCCTCACTATCTTCCGTACATACAACTCTGCTAAACTACTCAAGGTATCTATAGCTTTCATAGCCAGAAAGTAGGCGAATTTTGTCAATCTGTCAACCACTACCCAGATAGCACCATGGTACCTCTTAGTTCTCGGCAATCCCATGATGAAATCTATGGTGACATGCTCCCATTTCTAATTTGGTACTGGTAGAGGCTGCAATAACCCTGCAGGCTTCTGATGCTCTACCTTCACTTGCTGACATATCAGACATCTTGCCACAAACTCTGCGATATCTCTTTTCATTCTTGACCACCAATACACTTTTCAGAGATTCTGGTACATCTTATTACCTCCTGGATGCAATGTGTATCTCGATGAATGAGCTTCTGTCAAAATCAGTCTCTTTAACTCTAGATTATTGGGAACACAAATTTTACCTCTAAACCTCAGTAGGTTATCATCACTCACTAAGAAATCGACCACATAACCCCTCTGAATCTGACTCGCATGATCCTCACACAGTAGATCGGCATGCTGGTCAATCAAATCTGATTCCATTCGTAGGCTAGCTATCACACAGCCACTGTCAACATGACGAGGGTCTATATCCAACTTGAGGTGAGCAAACTGCTCGAACATCTCATATTCCTTGACCATCATGTGCGATACCATTTCGAGGCTCTTTCTACTTAGGGTATCAGCCACAACATTAGCCTTTCCTGAATGGTACAATATCACGTACTCATAATCTTTTAGAAGCTCTATCCATCATCTCTGCCTCATATTTAACTCTTTCTGTGAGAACAGATATATAAGGCTCTTATGATCTGTTTACACCTGAAATTTCTTACCGTACAAGTAGTGGCACCATATTTTCAATGCAAATACCACGACTGCCAACTCTAAATCATGGGTCAGGTAGTTCTTTTCATGGTCTTTAAGCTGTCTGGATCCATAGGCTACTACTCGTTCTGCATCAACACACAGCCCAGTCCCTATCTCGAGGCATCTGTATACACTGTATAACCTCCTGAGCTCGTGGGGATGGTGAGAATAGGTGCGGTGGCCAGTCTATGCTTTAACTTGCAGAAACTACTTTCAGATTTATCATCCCACTCGAATGCCACTTTCTTTCGGATGAGACGTGTCAATGGAGCAGCCAGCTTAGAGAATCCCTCGACAAATTGTCGGTAATAACCTGCTAAACCCAGGAAACTGCAGATCTCTGTAACCGTCTTGGGTCTTTCCCACTGTGTCACAGCCTCTATCTTGGACGGATCCACTGATACACCATCTCTCGAGACTACATGACCCAAAAACCATATCTCACTCAGCCAAAAATCACACTTGTTGAGTTTAACGTACAATTCCTGATCTCAGAGGGTCTGCAACACTGCTCTCAAATGCTGCTCATGCTCTTCCCTAGACTTCGAGTATACCAATATGTCATCTATAAAGATAATCACGAATCTATCCAGGTATGGCTTGAATACATCATTCATTAAGGCCATAAACGCTGCAAGAGCATTCATCAACCAGAATGGCATCACCAAAAACTCATAATAACCATAACGGGTTTGAAACGTTATCCTGGGTATATCTCCACTCCGAATCCTCAATTGATGATACCCTGACCTCAGATCAATCTTCGAAAAGACCTGTGCTCCTTGTAATTGATCCAGTAGATCATCAATCAAAGGAAGGGGATATTTATTCTTGATGGTAGCCTTATTCAATAATCGATAGTCTATACACAGTCGGAGACTCCCATATTTCTTCTTTACAAACAGAACCGGTGCACCCCATGGTGATACACTCGATCTGATAAACCCCTTGTCCAACAACTCTTACAGTTGCTTCTTTAGCTCCTTCAATTCAATCAAAGCCATTCTATATGGTGGCTTGGATATCTGATCAGTTCCAGGCACCAAATCAATACAGAATTCCATTTCTCTATCTAGTGGCAACCCTAGTAATTCTTTCGAAAAGACATTGGGAAATTCTCTAACCACTGTGATGTCAGCTACATCCGAGTACACCTTATCTAAGTCAACCAAATAGGCGATAAAACCTTCAACACATTATTATTACATTCGTTAGCAACATCATCCATCCTTAGAAATAATTTACTACTTCTTTCATTTCTTTTCAAATCTTACAACATACTTTTCAGGGATGGAAAACATTACTGTCTTAGCATAACAATCTAAAACAACATGGTTTGCAGCTAACAAATCCATTCCTAATATTACATCGAAATCCTTCATAGCTAATAGGATGAGATCAACGACATGTCCCTTTCCCCTACTTTTAGCTTACAATTCTTACACACATATTCCGTCATTACATTGTCTCTCACTGAAGTACTTATAAGTAAGATTCTACCTAAGGGTATATGTTTCACATGTTCACACAGTTAACATGCAAATAAAGGTGATATGAATGAATGCGTGGCACCAGGATCAGTCAATGCTAATGCTTCAAAATTAAAGACAAGGATGGTACCTTTAATCACATCTGAAAAAGTCTTTGCAAATGCCTGGTCCAATGCAAACACTCGCCCTCGACCAATAGCTTGCTTCCCTTTCTCTTCAGCTGTGGCTTTCCTCTTAGGTCTAGGTGTCTCAATCGTAGCCTTCTCTGGCTCTTTGCCCTTTTGTGGGGCTGTATCAATCAACTCTAAGTACTCACGAGCTATGTGCCCCGACTTACCACACCTATAGCATGATCTCATCGATAATGGGCAAGGTCTACCCCTATGATATCTACCACATGCCTTGCACTGCTCTGTGGTAGGCCAAGGTCCACCAATAACTATGCCCCTCGATGCTGGAGGTGGAGCTGGATACACTGGAGGCTTCACTGGCCTCTCTCGTACCTCCTCGATCTTAAGCCCCTTTTCGAATAACCTTCGACCCTTTTGGAACCCTCTGTCATCAACCAACATCTTGCGGTCTCTATCTCTGCCCTTACCACTCCTGCTCAACTCTGAGGCATGTGTCAGGACCCTATTCTCAATCCATGACTTTAACCAAAATCACTAAATTTTTTTTGCATTTTAACTTACCTTTCCTCTCTTCACTGGTTGGGCTGTGATTCGATGTCAGAGTCTTCGCTTACCACATCATCCACTTTCATACATACATGTCAATATATTATTACTGACGGTAACTGCTTTTCTTATACATGTAAGATTATATAAAATCTAATACCAATACATTCCCCATAATATATAACGTATACATCACTGTGCTGTTTCTATGTTTAGATACACAACTGTACATAATAAGTATACCTGGCGATCGATAGGAACTAGCAGTGGACTCTGGGACACTATCCCTCGATAGCTCTCGCTCTACTGACGCTCTGTAGAGAGATGTAAAGAAAGGGGGTGAGCATACAACGCGCTCAGTAAGGAAATCAGGCAAGCAAGTAGATATCAACACTATCTACTCAAAATAATGCTATGCCTTGAAAACATTATTTCCTTTACTCACTTTAAAAAGCATGTCTTGAAATAAATATATATACTTGTACAGAATAAATCCCATGTACAGAAAATCATGCTTTCTTTCTCAAATGTAGGCATGTAGTGCAAAACAATGCATCGTATATAAATCATGCCTTTATGTAAATCATGCCATGTATATTTAAATCACAATAAATATGGCATCAAATGATTCACAACACAAAATTGGAGTCCGACCCATCCCTCAGGTCTGTCCGCAGTTTAAATCAGTCAATCAATGTGATATATCATGTAAGACTCTGTGGTTTATGCAAATAGTATCCTGGACTATGATCATATCCGAAATGTGATCCCAAGCAACACAGTACTCGGTGTGCGGGGTATCACTGCTGCAACGGGAGGATGGTCAGTCCACTACAGCCGTCAGCTATATGTAACACACGGTACAGTGTACACCTCGTGCCACTCAGACACGGTACAAAGTACACCCGTGGACCCTCACAACCAGGGTGCCTCCCATAGGACTTAGCCCTCGTAACTATGGAAATATTTATACCACATTCACAAATACCCTCATGCTGGCCATCCTCTCAAAATGTGACACTCAGTCACACAAGAATGCGACATGAATAGGTACCATGTATATAATATCACATACAGTGTAAGCCCTCGAGTGCGACACACAGTCGACACTACACTCGAACACTGTTTCACATCACAAACTCAACTCTAGTGCGAGCAATCTCCAGCAACTAGGTCAATGCATAGTTTATGTATTAAATCAAGTACGAGCAATAGCTCCCAGTACTATGCTATGCACAATATCAAATCAAGTACGAGTAATAGCTCCCAGTACTATGTCATGTATAAACCATGAAGAATCGAGTACGAGCAACGTTCCAGCACTCTGTCATGCATCTCATGTAAAACTTGAGTACGAGCTAATCGCTCCAGCACTCTGTGTCATGCATATATCATTAAAAGCTGAGTACGAGTAAAACTCCAGTACTCTATCATGCATGTCATGAAAATCTAGTGCGTATAAAAATCCAGCACTAATGTATGTGGAAAACATATCAATCCCAGTGCGAGCTGTGCTCTAGCACGATTCATTCTCACATAATATGATAGATGGCTATTTAAAAGGGATTATTTATAAAACATCAAAATCAGCACTATAAAGTGTGCTTAAGTCACATCAACCTTAAAATCATTAGCCCATCTATTTATTTTCATGCTAATAGCAATTAAACACTCACAATAGTATTTTCCATGCTTTTTGCAACTTCTCACAAAAGTTAACTTTTTGACTAACTAGGGGTAAAATCGTAATTTGCCACTATCGGGTCGCAATAATTATTATTCACTTTCTCTGACCCTCAGAGTTTTTAAGTGAATGTAAAAGCAGACGAAAATACGTGCAGGTATCTCTAACTACTCGCAAAAGTCCCTTACCTCGGATCACATCAGGTGACCTCACTTCCTCGGTGCTGCTCAATCTCGCAGTCCGATCAGCTCTCAATGTAAACTCCGGAGCTGTAAACAACCATTCCTCAGGTTAATTATACTTTTCCTACTGTATTACACATTAATACAGTCTATTTTCTCTTAATGGGCCTTAAAAATTCTTAATGGGCCTAACTAGGCCTTAAGTCCATTTTCATTTTACTACTCATTTTCGTTAGGCCTATTGGGCTTGTGGGGTCCACCAACTCTTATTGGGCTTGTCCTAGGCCCATTACACCTTATTGGGCCTAAAATAATTGGGCTTGGACCATTGGGCCTCTCGGCCACATGCCATGGCCGAGAGCTACCCATGCCTCGGTTTACCATGGCATGTCATCCATGCCTATTATTTAGCCATTTTCACTTAGGCATTTTTACAAACACTTGGTAGGCAACATTACCAATCATCATATAGTTCATTTAGGCATTTTATCAAACACCTTGGTTGCCAACAAATTACATGTATTAATTAATAAATTTGATTAATTCTAATTACACCATTAACATTAATACATGTACACTAATCCATTTATGTCTTAAAATCATATTGACAAAATTTTATATCCCATTGATCACTCTCGGCCTAACCCATTTCATGGTGATTTAATATGTTTCAATGCTTAAAACATATATCAACATACTTGAAATCATTCATACATTAACATATATGAAATTGAAAATTAGAAAATATACCAATTGTTTTGTTCACCCTTTGGCCGAAACTTTGGAGGCTCTCGGTTTGCACTCTATGGTTCCTTGATAGCCAATTCCAACATATGTCAATCTCCTTTCAATTTGGAACAACTTCCATGAAGAATGCAAGTTCCAAATATGCCTAATTCCTAGTGATTTCTAGTGAGAGAAAGCTTGGAAAATATATTTCAATGGTTTCTTCTTCTATCCGGATTTGGTGTGATGAAGATGACAATGGTGTGGCTGCATTTATAAGCCATATACTTAGCCATTAAGCTTTACTTTCCAGCCATTATACTTGACTTTCCAAGTCTTAGCCATGAGTCACCTTATGAGTCACCTTATGAGTCATAGTTAACTTTAACTATGGTTAGATATTTATCTCATGGGCTTTTCCATTTGGGCTTCTCGGTTTGGGCTTTCCTAATGGGCTTTCGGGCTGAAATTTTCACTATACCTCGGGCCTTTAATTGTCTCAAAATTTGGCTGATCAATTGGTCCAACAATTCGGTCTAAAGGACCTAGAAATTTCGACATACGTTTAGTATACCTTAATGGGCTTTAAAATTTTTACCTTAGGCCCATCACGTTTTTAACCATTAAATTTATTCCGGAATCCTTCCAAATAAATTTTCCTTACTTCTGTGGATGATTATCTTGTATTCTGGCCAAGAATATTTTTCCCCAAATTTTCCTCCACACTTAGGTTAATTTTTAACCATGATTAGTCAACTATGGTAAAAGTCCACTTTCTTAACTATAGTTGACTTTTTCCTTAACCATTGACTATGTTGAATTTTTCTTAAAATTTCGAGAGCGTCATATCTTATGTCTTACACTCTTTTCTTTATATTCCAACCGCTCCCGGTGGATAATTTCACCCGAAACTCCTTTTCTTGCCAAAAAGGTCCATTTTACCCTTTTTAGCTTTTACACTCGTTTTATATGTTCGGGTCTAAATCAAGCTGACTTTCCTTCATGAGCTCTCTACGCTCTCTGATTTTAAGTTCTTATTTTCAGTTAGAATGATTTAGAATAACTCGGTTTAGCCTGTGATACCCATCGCTCACATTAGGCATTTTATGTAGCTTTTGCGTGTTAATTCATTCCAAGAACACTTTAAGTCTAGTAAATACTCTTCTTATGATTCAACTATAATTACATAGTGTTCATACACATAGGAATCATAAGGTACAAGCTACAAAAATCTGGGTCTGACAGCATGCAACTCATAATCTTGCTCACATAACTGAGCTCTGCGTACTGCCTCATCATAAGTGGTAATGCTCAGTGGAGCTAGTCAAGCTCTGATGGAAGGTCTTAGTCCCTTAAGGAATTTTTGAACCTTTCTGTCCTCAAGACTCATAATGATTGTATCATATCTGTCCAGGGATGTGAACCCTACTCATGCACTGTTCAGTTCCCTTGAGTCAATGTCATAAATTCCATCTGCATCTTTCTCTAAGTAGTAGTTGGAATGTATTGCCTCCTGAAGGTATCCAAAACATATCCCATGTCACAACCGGGTGTCGTGCACTCAACATCGGCTGTGTGGCCATCCACCAATGTTCGACCTTATCCTCTAACACAAAAGTCGTAAAGGTGACCTTCTCTGTGTCGGAGCAATGGAAGAATTGGTAGACCTTCTCCATACTATGTATCCAATGCTCGCTGATACTGGGTTCTTCAACCCATTAAATGAAGGTGGTCTGAACTTTCGAAACTCTCTTAGTCCATCCATCAATGTTCGGCCTCATCCTCTAACATAAAAGCCGCAATGGTGACCTTCTCTGTGTCGGAGCAATGGAAGAATTGGTAGAGCTTCTCCATACTATATATCCAATGCTCAGCTAATACTGGGTTCTTCACCCCATTAAATAAAGGTGGTCTGAACTTTCGAAACTCTCTCAGTCTACCTAGATCACAATCGTAAACTCCCTCGCCATCAACCTATTGTGGAGCTACAGGTTCCTGAACTGGTGGGGTAATATACTGAACTGGAGGGGTACAAGTATCTCTACCTCTACATCTCGAGCTCTCGATGTAGGCTATGCTGGCTCATATCTCTCTGGTGCAGCAGCCTGACCAGCTAGGTTCTCCTGTCTACATTGTGTTGTAACTGCGCTATACTTTCCTCAGCAGCCTCACTAAGACCGAGTGAATCTCTGCTAGAACTAGACCCATTGTGTCTCTTGGGCTCATCTCTATGCTCTTAAGAACGCGAACTCTCTCCTCTACGAGTACATCATCTATCAGACATCCTGTATACTCAAAATAAGTGTCCCAGTCACATTTTCCAGCTTGGTATACACAACTGTATCCTAATAATGCATAGTACTTTGGGGATTATAATTTCCTAGATGTGGATGTTAAGTCACATCAGACCAACTCTGCTCTGATACCATTAATTCTGCCACAACCCTCTATACTAGTTCGTGACCTTTACCTTACCACTTACAGTTGGGCTGTGATTCAATATCCAATTCATATCTCATCCATTTTAGTTTAATACATTCATTTAATAGAGTAAAATAGAAACTGAACTTTTATAAATAAGTACGAAACCATTTACGTCAGTTTCTATTATATACATCCCCCAAAATACTAAATTCAAACTTTATTGTGCATTAATTTACAGGATACAAAAATTTTTCATCTCAAGTGTATACCTCTCTATATTGCTGGATGACTAGAGAAACACAATAGCAGGGATGACTGCATTAAACTCACTGCTACGTAGAATCTATGGAGGAGAAATAAGGGGGTGAGCTAACATGCTCAGCAAGGAAAATACGAAAGCAGGTAGATAACTACACTATCTACATGCTAAAATATACATATGTTCATTTTCCTTATAAAACAATATGCATGTTTTTTAAAACAACTTCCATCAATGCGAAACCACTAATTTGCTAGATGGGTATATGCATATTCATACAACATCACACAGCTTCACACAACATGATCTATTCACACAGTTCATATATAGAAAATGCTTTACATTTTGTAAATCAATATATAATGAGACATAATTCATGAGTTATCATATCCCCAAACACAAAGCAAGGGAATCATATGTCACCTCATCACAGTAGTGAAAATGTCGTATTACTCAAATACATAAAGGACTTATGGCTTAGTCGAATTCCAGGCTACACTTATCAGGTGTACAGGAACCCTATGCTTAGGGAGGCGAATCAACCATCCTTTCAGCTTATACTCAACTCACAGCACATTGTACCCCATGGCTAACACTCATGGTACATCGTGCTCCCGTGGATCCTTATTACCCATTTTCGTTGTCTCAAAATCTCGTGCGAGCAGGTCAGTGCAAGACACACAACAGTACACGACGGTTCAAACACGGTTTTGTACTCATTACATCACATTCATAAACCACGTGTGAACAGGTCAATGCAAGACACAGAGCAATACATGACGGCTCTAACACGGTTTTTACTCAACACACAACACAATCATAAAAAATTCGTGCGAGCAACTCAGCGTAAGACACACAACATACCTGAGACATCGAGTAGGTATTACTAGGAAATTACATGCGAGCATAGTCAGAGCAAGACTCATAGCAATACTCAAGGCTCTAGCATGATTCCCAAAATCTAGTGCGAGCATCTCGAGTGGAACACACAGCATCATCCAAGGCATCGAGCACTCTTTCGTTTTCTCAAAAATCCTTTTTAAAACAACGTACGAGCAGGGCTAGTCAATCTACCATTGCTACTAGGCTCTAGCACGATTTCACACAGAAAAGAAATTGAAGGGGCTCTATGTATAATCATGAGTGAGAGGGCAAATCTCCCTTTAATCACGTAATAAAAACATTTCATGCACATGGTTAAAACATGAGCCCGTCTATTATCATTCTATCTCAAAACGTTTACCAAAAACCTCTTTTAACAACAATCATAGAAGTCATACAACTCATATTATGGACTTATTTTCATACGTAGTTTTCACCTAGATATATCAATATCTATGTATCAATTGCATACATTCGCACACAGCAGGTAATAAAACATACGTATAGCTATCTCTATAGCTCGTATAAGTCCCTTACCTCGAATCACGCTTCAATCGCTTTCCTTCGATTTTCACTTCTCGTGATCCGCTCTATCGATTCCAACGATATCTTTCGAAGTTGAAATTGTGTATCACACACATCAGTATTGTCAGGACCCGTTCTCAATCCTTGACTTTAACCAAAAACCACTATAAATTTTTCGCATTTTTAACTTACCTTTCCTCTCTTCAATGGTTGGGCTGTGATTCGATGTTAGAGTCTTCACTTACCACATCATCCATTATCATACATGTCAATATATTATTACTGACTGTAACTGCTTTTATTATACATGTTAGATTATATAAAGTCTCATATAAATACATTCCCCATATAACGTATACATCACTGTGCTGTTTCTATGTTTAGATACACAACTGTGCAATATAAGTATACCTAGCGATCGATAGGAACTAGCAGTGGACTTTGGAACACTATCCCTTGATAGCTCTCACTCTACTGACGCTCTGTAGAGAGATGTAAAGAAAGGGGGGTGAGCATACAACGTGCTCAGTAAGGAAATCAGGCAAGCAAGTAGATATCAACACTATCTACTCAAAATAATGCTATGCCTTGAAAACATTATTTTCTTTACTCGCTTTAAAAAGCTTGTCTTGAAATATAATATATATACTTGTACAGAATAAATCCCATGTACAGAAAATCATGCTTTCTTTCTCAAATGTAGGCATCTAGTGCAAAACAATGCATCGTATATAAAACATGCCTTTATGTAAATCATGCCATGTATATTTAAATCACAATAAATATGGCATCAAATGATTCACAACACAAAATCGGAGTCCGACCCATCCCTCAGGTCTGTCCGCAGTTTAAATCAGTCAATCAATGTGATATATCATGTAAGACTCTGTAGTTTATGCAAATAGTATCCTGGACTATGATCATATCCGAAAAGTTATCCCAAGCAGGCATCACTGCCGCAACGGGAGGATGGTCAGTCCACTACAGCCGTCAGCTATACGTAACACACGGTACAGTGTACACCTCGTGCCACTCAGACACGGTACAAAGTACACCCGTGGACCCTCACAGCCAGGGTGCCTCCCATAGGACTTAGCCCTCGTAACTATGGAAATATTTATACCACATTCACAAATACCCTCATGCTGGCCATCCTCTCAAAATGTGACACTCAGTCACACAAGAATGCGACATGAATAGGTACCATGTATATAATATCACATACAGTGTGCGCCCTCGAGTGCGACACACAGTCGACACTACGCTCGAACACTGTTTCACATCACAAACTCAACTCTAGTGCGAGCAATCTCCAGCAACTAGGTCAATGCATAGTTTATGTATTAAATCAAGTACGAGCAATAGCTCCCAGTACTATGCTATGAACAATATCAAATCAAGAATCGAGTACGAGCAACGCTCTAGCACTCTGTCATGCATCTCATGTAAAACTTGAGTACGAGCTAATCGCTCCAGCACTCTGTCATGCATATATCATATAAAACTGAGTACGAGTAAAACTCCAGTACTCTATCATGCATGTCATGGAAATCTAGTGTGTATAAAAATCCAGCACTAATGTATGTGGAAAACATATGAATCCCAGTGCGAGCTGTGCTCTAGCATGATTCATTCTCACATAATATGATAGATGGCTATTTAAAAGGGATTGTTTATAAAACATTAAAATCAGCACTATAAAGTGTGCTTAAGTCACATCAACCTTAAAATCATTAGCCCATCTATTTATTTTCATGCTAATAGCAATTAAACACTCACAATAGTATTTTCCATGCTTTTTGCAACTTCTCACAAAAGTTGACTTTTTGACTAACTAGGGGCAAAAATCATAATTTGCCACTATCGGGTTGCAATAATTATTATTCACTTTCTCTGACCCTCAGAGTATTTAAGTGAATGTAAAAGCAGACGAAAATACGTGCAGTTATCTCTAACTACTCGCAAAAGTCCCTTACCTCGGATCACGTCACGTGACCTCACTTCCTCGATGCTGCTCAATCTCGCAGTCCGATCAGCTCTCAATGTAAACTCCGGAGCTGTAAACAACCATTCCTCAGGTTAATTATACTTTTCCTACTGTATTACACATTAATACAGTCTATTTTCCCTTAATGGGCCTTAAAAATCCTTAATGGGCCTAACTAGGCCTTAAGTCCATTTTCATTTTACTACTCATTTTCGTTGGGCCTATTGGGCTTGTGGGGCCCACCAACTCTTATTGGGCTTGTCCTAGGCCCATTACACCTTATTGGGCCTAAAATAATTGGGCTTAGGCCATTGGCCTCTCGGCCACATGCCATGGCCGAGAGCTACCCATGTCTCGGTTTCACCATGGCATGCCATTCATGCCTATTATCTAGCCATTTTCACTTAGGCATTTTAACAACCACTTGGTAGGGAACATTACCAATCATCACATAGTTCATTTAGGCATTTTATCAAACACCTTGATTGCCAACAAATTACATGTATTAATTAATCAATTTGATTAATTCTAATTACACCATTAACATTAATACATGTACACTAATCCATTTATGTCTTAAAATCATATTGACATAATTTTATATCCCATTGATCACTCTCGGCCTAACCCATTTCATGGTGATTTAATATGTTTCAATGCTTAAAACATATATCAACATACTTGAAATCATTCATACATTAACATATATGAAATTGGAAATTAGAAAATATACCAATTGTTGTGTTCACCCTTTGGCCGAAACTTTGGAGGCTCTCGATTTGCACTCTATGGCTCCTTGATAGCCAATTCCAACATATGTCCATCTCCCTTCAATTTGGAACAACTTCCATGAAGAATGCAAGTTCCAAATATGCCTAATTCCTAGTGATTTCTAGTGAGAGAAAGCTTGGATAATATGTTTCAATGGTGTTTTCTTCTAGCCGGAATTGGTGTGATGAAGATGACAATGGTGTGGCTGCATTTATAAGCCACATACTTAGCCATTAAGCTTGACTTTCCAGCCATTAAGCTCGACTTTCCAAGCCTTAGCCATGAGTCACCTAATGAGTCACCTTATGAGTCATGGTTAGCTTTAACTATGGTTAGATATTTATCTCATGGGCTTTCCATTTGGGCTTCTCGGTTTGGGCTTTCTTAATGGGCTTTCGGGCTGAAATTTTTACTATGTCTCGGGCCTTTTATTGTCTCAAAATTTGGCTGATCAATTGGTCCAACAATTCGGTCTATAGGACCTAAGAATTTCGATATACGTTTAGTATACCTTAATGGGCTTTAAAATTTTCACCTTAGGCCCATCACGTTTTTAACCATTAAATTTATCCAGGAATCCTTCCGAATAAATTTTCCTTACTTCTGGGGATGATTATCTTGTATTCTGACCAAGAATATTTTTCTCCAAATTTTCCTCCACACTTAGGTTAATTTTTAACCATGATTAGTCAACTATGGTAAAAGTCCACTTTCTTAACTATAGTTGACTTTTTCCTTAACCATTGACTATGTTGACTTTTTCTCAAAATTTCGAGAGTATCATATCTTATGTCTTACACTCTCGTCTTTATATTCCAACCGTTCCTGGTGGATAATTTCACCCGAAACTCCTTTTCTTGCCAAAAAGGTCCATTTTACCCTTTTTTAGCTTTTACTTTCGTTTTATATGTTCGGGACTAAATCAAGCTGACTTTCCTTCATAAGCTCTCTACGCTCTCTTATTTTAAGTTCTTATTTTCACTCAGAATGATTTAAAATAACTCGGTTTAGCCTGTGATACTCATCGCTCACATTAGGCATTTTATGTAGCTTTTACGTGTTAAATCATTTCAATAACACTTTAAGTCTAGTAAATACTCTTCTTATGATTCAACTATAATTACATAGTGTTCATACACATAGGAATCATAAGGTACAAGCTACAAAAAATCTGGGTCTGACAATCCTCCCCACTTAGAAAATTTAGTCCTCCAAATTAGAACCAAGTCAGTCCTCAAATAGGTGAGGGTACTTCTCTCGCATCAGACTCTCTAGCTCCCAAGTAGCTTCCTCTGAAGTATGATGCTGCCAGAGAATCTTTACTAATTCGATGGTCTTCGATCTCAATACCTTCTCCTTCCTATCTAATATCCGAATCGGTCTCTCAACGTATGACATGTCCTCTCGGAGCTCCAAAGGCTCGTAACTAATCACATGTGACGGATCCAGGTGATACTTTCGAAGCATCGATATGTGGAAGACGTTGTGGACACCTAATAAGTCCGGTGGCAATGCCAACCTATACGCCTTATCTCCCACTCGATCAAGTATCTCAAAGGGTCCAATATAGTGAGGATTTAGTTTCTCACTCTTCCCAAAACTCGCTATGCCCTTGGAAGGAGAAACTCTCAAAAACACGGATTCACCAACTGCAAACTCTAGTGGCCTACGTCTCCTGTCAGCGTAACTCTTCTGTCTGCTCTGAGCTGTCCTCAGTCTCTCTACTATCAAGCGGACGTCCTCAGATGCTTGCGTAACCATGTCAGGAGCGAAAATCTTACGGTCACCCACTTCTTCCCATTCAATAGGGGAACGACATCTACGGCCATACAAAGCCTCATACGGTGCCATCCCGATACTCGAATGATAACTGTTGTTGTAGGTGAACTCGGCTAGTGGCAGGTGGTCATCCCAGGAGCCTCAATAATCTAGCACACACGCTCTCAACATGTCCTCCAGAGTCTGTATAGTCCTCTCTGACTGACCATCTGTCTGAGGATGGAAAGCGGTGCTCAAACTCAACTGGGTTCCCATGGCTTCCTGAAAATGTCCCCAAAAGTGGGATGTGAAGCGGGAATCCCTATCAGAGACTATGCTCACTGGTACACCGTGTAACCTCACTACCTCGCGTACGTACAGTTCTGCTAATGAACTCAGAGTATCGGTAGCTCTCATAGCTAGGAAGTGGGCTGACTTCGTCAGTCTATCAACGATCACCCATATAGCATCGTGATTCCTGCGGGTCCTCGGTAAACCCATCACGAAATCCATGGTGATATGCTCCCATTTCCATATCGGTATAGGTAGAGGCTGCAATAATCCTGCAGGTTTCTGATGCTCTACCTTCACCTGCTAACATATGAGACACTTTGCCACGAAGTCTGCTACATCTCTCTTCATACCCGACCACCAGTATACCTTTCGGAGGTTCTGATACATCTTGTTACTCCCCGGATGTAACGTATACCTCGACGAATGAGCTTCTGCCAATATCAATTTCCTGAGTCCTGGATCCTCGGGAACACACAATCTGCCTCTGAACCTCAGTAGTCCATCAGAACTCAACTCAAAATCAATCACGGTGCCCTTCTGCATCTGACTACTCACATCCATACAAAATGGATCAGTCTACTGAGCTACTCTGATCCTGTCCAACAGATCCGACTCCAAGCGTAGACTAGCTATCACATAGCCTGTATCCATGTCAGAAGGCACGACTCCCAAACTGAGGCTAGCAAACTGCTCTAGCAAATCATGTTCCCTAACCATCATGTACGATACCATCCCCAGGCTCTTCCTGCTCAAGGCATCAGCTACAACGTTAGCCTTACCCGGATGATAAAGTATCTCACAATCGTAGTCCTTCAGAAGCTCTAGCCATCTTCTCTGTCTCATGTTCAGCTCCTTCTGTGAGAACAGATACTTGAGGCTCTTGTGGTCGGTAAATATCTGGAACTTCTCACCATATAAGTAGTGGTGCCATACCTTCAACGCAAACACTACTGCAGCTAGCTCCAAATCATGGGTCGGATAGTTCTTCTCATGATCCTTCAACTGTTTGGATCCATATGCAACTACCTTCCCATCCTGCATCAATACGCAGCCCAGTCCCTGATGCGAAGCATCGGTATACACTGTAAATCCTCCTGAGCTGGTAGGGATAGTGAGAATCGGAGCGGTGGTCAATCGACGCTTCAACTCCTCAAAACTCTTCTCACAATCCTCGTTCCATATGAACGGTGCACTCTTTTGAGTAAGACGTGTCAACGGAGCAGCCAACTATGAAAATCCCTCAACGAATCTCCGATAGTATCCAGCTAAACCCAGGAAACTCCTGATCTCGGTGACTGTCTTCAGCTGTTCCCACTGAACTACAGCCTCTATCTTAGATGGATCAACTGATACACCATCTCTCGATATAACATGTCCCAAAAACGAGATCTGTGATAACCAAAAGTCACACTTACTGAGCTTAGCATATAACTCATGCTCCCGTAACGTCTGCAGCACGATCCTGAGGTGCTCCTCATGCTCCTCCTTGGATCTCGAATACACCAATATGTCATCGATGAAGACGATAACAAACTGGTCCAAATATGGCTTGAACACATCGTTCATCAAAGCCATGAAAGCAGCTGGAGCATTCGTCAATCCGAATGGCATGACCAAGAACTCATAATGGCCATATCGGGTACGAAGTGTTGTCTTGGGTACATCTCCACCCCGAACCTTCAGCTGATGATACCCAGACCTCAGGTCAATCTTGAAAAAGACCTGTGCTCCCTGAAGCTGATCTAACAAGTCGTCAATGCGTGGAAGGGGGTATCTATTCTTGATGGTGGCCTTATTCAACAATCGATAGTCTATACACAATCGGAGGCTCCCATCCTTCTTCCTCACAAACAGAACCGGTGCTCCCCAAGGTGAAACACTCGGTCGAACAAAACCCCTATCCAACAGCTCCTGCAACTGTCTCTTGAGCTCCTCCAGCTCAACTAAGGCCATGCGATATGGTGGTCTCAAAATAGGCTCCGTACCAGGTACCAGATCTATATAGAACTCCATCTCTCTGTCTGGTGGTAACCCTGGCAATTCATCCGGGAAAACATCTGGGTACTCACTGACCACAGTGATATCTGACAACTCCAGATGTGCCTTATCCATATCTACCACGTACGCAATGAAACCTTGATATGTTGAAGGTTTTCTAAATCAGTAACCATGTAATAATCATAACTACTCCTTTCATTTATTCTTATTAAACTTTACAACATATCTAGTAGGGTGAGGAAACATAACTGTCTCAGCATAACAATCTAAAACAGCATGGTTTGCAGATAGCTAATCCATTCCTAATATTATATCAAAATCACTCATACTTAGCAATATTAGATTGGCTGTCATCTCCTTATCCCCTACTCTCAGCTTGCAGTCATTAAATACATATTCTACCACTTGACTACTATTCATAGGTGTACTAATCAACATCATCATACATAAATGTGTACGCTCTACATGTCGTGCTAATTTACATGCAAATGAAGGCGATACAAAAGAATGCGTGGCACCAGGATCAATTAAAACATATGCTTCAATATCATAAATCAGGATGTTACCTCGAATCACATCCGATGAAGCATCAGCTGTCCCCTGGTCCAAAGCATGTACTCGCCCTTGACCCATCACTTGTTTTCCCTTCTCCTCTACCGTCGCTCTACCTCTCTGAGCAGACGTACCAGCTGGGGTTCTATCAAACTCCCTGCACCTCTGTGCTGCAGTCACAAATGAAGTTGGGCACTCTTTAGCCATGTGTCCCTGTTTCCCACATCGGAAACATACCATAGCACCCTGTGAACACGGTCTATCTCCATGTGATCTACCGCATCTTCTGCACTGATCTGCAGCAGTTCTCTGTCCTCCTATGACAATGCCCTTTGCTGAGGCTACAGTCGGATAAGCATGAGGTCTAGCATATCTCTCTCGTACCTCCTCTACTCGTGATCTCTTACCAAAGAGTTTCTTCCCTCCTCGATAACTGACATCTCTAGCCGGCCTCTTCTTCTGTATATCTCGGCTACGGCTAAACTTCCCAAACTCGAAAGCATTCCTCTCGTAATCCTGCTCACATAATTGCGCCCTGCGCACTGCTTCCTCATAGGTCACTATGTCTAATGGGACCAACTTGGACCGTAGCACCGGTCTCAACCAGTCAATAAACCTGTGGACCTTCCTGGTCTCACTGTACATGGTATCCGGGTCATATCTTCCTAGGGATAGGAATCGAGTCTCATACTCGTCCACAGATAGACTCCCTTGGCGTAGTCCCAAAAATTCTGCCTGTAGTTTCCGCTGTGCGGTGTCGGGAACAAACTGCCTCCTGAAGGCCTCCCGAAATATATCCCAACTGATATCTGCGTATCGGGATCTCAATATAGGTCGGGTGGATTTCCACCAATGCTCTGCAGCTCCCTTCAGTAGGAACGCAGCAAACGCGACCATCTCCGAGGTCGTACACTGGAAGAATCCATAAAGCTTCTCCAGCTCTGCTAACCACTCCTCAGCAGCCACTGGATCCTTAACCCCACTAAATGATGGAGGTCTAAACTTCTGGAATTCTCGCAACCGATGCAGATCACATCCATATCCTAATCCACTACCACCCGAAACCGGTGGGGGTGTAGGAGTATCTACAGTCCTCTGTGCATCAGCTGTCTGCGTAGGTGTATCAGGGGCAACTGCCTCTCTTGTAGCAGCTCATGCCTCCTGTCTCTGCCTACTTGGCATCGTCTGTGCCAGTATCTCAATAATAGTCTCGAGACCAAGCTCTAATCTCGTGAAGCACGTCTCGGCACACTCGTGTGCCTCAGTAGCACCTGGAGTCTCATGCGTAGGTAATGGTCCGGCAGCGGCTCGTCCCTCGGGTCTATCTCTCCGACCTCGAGCCCTACCTCTCATACCTCTACCACTACGCGTATTTGCCATATAGGCAAAGTTCCTGCATTCATAATAATGAATTAGTCCATCTCCTATCCGGTATACACAGTTATATCTAAACACAGCACAGTACTATGGGGATGTATACTTTCCTATTTTCTAACACCGACTCACATCAGACCAACCCCTGCTCTGATACCATTCTGTCAGGACCCGTTCTCAATCCTTGACTTTAACCAAAAACCACTATAAATTTTTCGTATTTTTAACTTACCTTTCCTCTCTTCAATGGTTGGGCTGTGATTTGATGTCAGAGTCTTCACTTACCACATCATCCATTATCATACATGTCAATATATTATTACTGACTGTAACTGCTTTTATTATGCATGTAAGATTATATAAAGTCTCATATAAATACATTCCCCATATAACGTATACATCACTGTATTGTTTCTATGTTTAGATTCACAACTGTACAATATAAGTATACCTGGCGATCGATAGGAACTAGCAGTGGACTTTGGAACACTATCCCTTGATAGCTCTCACTCTACTGACGCTCTGTAGAGAGATGTAAAGAAAGGGGGGTGAGCATACAACGTGCTCAGTAAGGAAATCAGGCAAGCAAGTAGATATCAACACTATCTACTCAAAATAATGCTATGCCTTGAAAACATTATTTTCTTTACTCGCTTTAAAAAGCTTGTCTTGAAATATAATATATATACTTGTACAGAATAAATCCCATGTACAGAAAATCATGCTTTCTTTCTCAAATGTAGGCATCTAGTGCAAAACAATGCATCGTATATAAAACATGCCTTTATGTAAATCATGCCATGTATATTTAAATCACAATAAATATGGCATCAAATGATTCACAACACAAAATCGGAGTCCGACCCATCCCTCAGGTCTGTCCGCAGTTTAAATCAGTCAATCAATGTGATATATCATGTAAGACTCTGTAGTTTATGCAAATAGTATCCTGGACTATGATCATATCCGAAAAGTTATCCCAAGCAGGCATCACTGCCGCAACGGGAGGATGGTCAGTCCACTACAGCCGTCAGCTATACGTAACACACGGTACAGTGTACACCTCGTGCCACTCAGACACGGTACAAAGTACACCCGTGGACCCTCACAGCCAGGGTGCCTCCCATAGGACTTAGTCCTCGTAACTATGGAAATATTTATACCACATTCACAAATACCCTCATGCTGGCCATCATCTCAAAATATGACACTCAGTCACATAAGAATGCGACATGAATAGGTACCATGTATATAATATCACATACAGTGTGCGCCCTCGAGTGCGACACACAGTCGACACTACGCTCGAACACTGTTTCACATCACAAACTCAACTCTAGTGCAAGCAATCTCCAGCAACTAGGTCAATGCATAGTTTATGTATTAAATCAAGTACGAGCAATAGCTCCCAGTACTATGCTATGCACAATATCAAATCAAGAATCGAGTACGAGCAACGCTCTAGCACTCTGTCATGCATCTCATGTAAAACTTGAGTACGAGCTAATCGCTCCAGCACTCTGTCATGCATATATCATATAAAACTGAGTACGAGTAAAACTCCAGTACTCTATCATGCATGTCATGGAAATCTAGTGCGTATAAAAATTCAGCACTAATGTATGTGGAAAACATATGAATCCCAGTGCGACCTGTGCTCTAGCACGATTCATTCTCACATAATATGATAGATGGCTATTTAAAAGGGATTGTTTATAAAACATTAAAATCAGCACTATAAACTGTGCTTAAGTCACATCAACCTTAAAATCATTAGCCCATCTATTTATTTTCATGCTAATAGCAATTAAACACTCACAATAGTATTTTCCATGCTTTTTGCAACTTCTCACAAAAGTTGACTTTTTGACTAACTAGGGGCAAAAATCGTAATTTGTCACTATCGGGTCGCAATAATTATTATTCACTTTCTCTGACCCTCAGAGTTTTTAAGTGAATGTAAAAGCAGACGAAAATACGTGCAGTTATCTCTAACTACTCGCAAAAGTCCCTTACCTCGGATCACGTCACATGACCTCACTTCCTCTGTGCTGCTCAATCTCGCAGTCCGATCAGCTCTCAATGTAAACTCCGGAGCTGTAAACAACCATTCCTCAGGTTAATCAAAATTTTCCTACTGTATTACACATTAATATAGTCTATTTTCCCTTAATGGGCCTTAAAAATCCTTAATGGGCCTAACTAGGCCTTAAGTCCATTTTCATTTTACTACTCATTTTCGTTGGGCCTATTGGGCTTGTGGGGCCCACCAACTCTTATTGGGCTTGTCCTAGGCCCATTACACCTTATTGGGCCTAAAATAATTGGGCTTGGCCCATTGGGCCTCTCGGCCACATGCCATGGCCGAGAGCTACCCATGTCTCGGTTTCACCATGGCATGCCATTCATGCCTATTATCTAGCCATTTTCACTTAGGCATTTTAACAACCACTTGGTAGGCAACATTACCAATCATCACATAGTTCATTTAGGCATTTTATCAAACACCTTGATTGCCAACAAATTACATGTATTAATTAATCAATTTGATTAATTCTAATTACACCATTAACATTAATACATGTACACTAATCCATTTATGTCTTAAAATCTGATGGTGGTCGTGTCACCAGAATCCATGTGTACAACTATCCGCCAACCATTGACTGCCACGTGTCAGAACAAGAATAAGCCACGTGGCTGATTTCGCGACACAGTTGCTTGTTGAACGACAGAGTGTTCGGGGCTATAGGCACTCTGTCGCCTGGGATGTGTGCCGCACAGTAGACGCGACAGACCTCCATCGCCTCTATTGCGACATAGGTCTCCCGTATTGCCCTCGCGGCAAAGGTCTCCCGCATAACCGCGGTAGGGGTCTCCCGCACAGCCTGCGGTAGAGGTCTTCCGCACAGCCTGCGGCACAGGTCTCCCGCACAACCTGCGGCAGAGGTCCATGGGCACTCTGCCGCCTATCGACTCCCCCGCAAGCTACTCCACCGGAAGCGCGACAGAGTGCTCTATGACTCTGTCGCGGCCCAGATACGCACCTGGGCCTCTGCTCGAACCGACTTAGAAGAAACCTATAAATATGCCGAGGAGCTCTCAGAAAAAGGGACGAAAACCAAAGAACAAAAAACCAGGGAGAAATATTTCAACCCTTTGAATTAAGAAACACATTCTCTTCCTCTTACTTACACAACTCCCGATTACTTACTTAATCATCGGAGTGCGCGTGCAGGGACAAATCCCTGCCCCCTCTGATTCCTGTTGTTTTTGCAGATTATACGAAGAACACGTGGAACAAATCGCACAGACGTCACATTTTTGTCGTTAGTGCAATCAGAATACGTGGAAGGTAAATTCCTGTTACTGTTCGTTCAGGCAACATCAATTGGCACCGTCTGTGGGAACTCTGACAAAAAGTCAGGTTCTTTATCAAAATGGTGAGAACACGCTCTACAGCAGAGTTGACAGGAGGGCAGAATTCTGTGAGTCCCCCTGTCAGACCAGAGCAGAGACGAAGACGTAGTGAAAGGGGTGACGGAGAAGCCTTGGTTTCTCTAGAAGAATTTGAGACCCTGAAACGCAAGAATGAAGAGACTACGACAGCATTAAAAGCTATGGTGAGCTTCTTCAGAGAGGCTCTCCCCCAATTCAGCTTGCCCCATGAAGTGCAGCAGTTAGTGGGGGAAAGCACGCCTAGGCACACCTCCGAGAGAGGTCAGCCCTCCACCCTGGTAAATGCTGGATAAGAGGCAGGAACACAAAATAATGCCACTGCAGATCCAGCGAGACTGAGTTCGCCCACAGCACCTGTGTGGCAGAACTCACCTGCAGACCTCTCGCGGCAGAGGTCTCACCCAGAAGATAGACCACGGAGCTCACCCGCGGCTCAACGGCGACAGAGTTCGCCAAATGTGCGGCAGAGCTCACCCGCTGCACATCGGCGGCAGAACTCACCCGCAGACTTCAGGCGACAGTGTTCTCTTGCGGAGCCCGTGCGGCAAAGCCCTCCCAGGGACTACATGCGGCAGAGCTATCCCGCAACACATACGCGACGGTGCTCTCCCGCCGCTGATAGGCGGCAGAGTTCTCCTCTGCCCGGCAGGCGGCAGACTTCTCCTCTAGCAGATAGGCGGCAGAGTTCCCCCACATGCCGCAGCTCATCTCCTGTGGAGTTGGAACATGGTTTAAGAGAATATAGGGCTGGGGAGCGACGGAGACAGAGAGGCCAAGACCCACGAGAAGGTCTCGAAATCTCAATTCCCAGAATGGGAGGTGCTGGAAGGGGTGCTTATCAGTCGGACTCTTCCAGACCCGAAGGGACATGGCCACACTCAATTCGAGGGTCGGAGAACGTGGAGAAGGTCGTCCAACGGATCCTTGAGAAGAAAAAACTGGTGTCTCCTGATGATGGCCAAAGGAGGAGGATTCCATTCAGTCTGGAGATCATGAACAAACCTTTGCCGAAGAAGTTTAAAATGCCTTCTATGGCTACTTACACCGGCAAAGCAGACCCCTATGATCACATACAGAGTTATGAATCCCTCATGCTGCTGCATGGATGGGAGGACGAAATTATGTGCAGAGCTTTTTCTCTCACATTGTCTGGGCACGCTCTGAAGTGGTTCAACGGGTTGAACGAAGGTTCGATCTCTTCTTTCAATCAATTGAGGAATGAATTCCTCAAAGTCTTCATGATCCACAGCCAGAGAAAGAAAGACGCTACTTACCTACTCACGCTTAAGCAAGGGAATAGAGAATCCTTGAAGAGCTTTGTAGACCGCTTCCGAGATGCAACCTTGGAAGTGGAAGATCTGCCGGTAGGGGTAGCCATGGCTGCAATGCTACAAGGGACAAGCTCCAAAAAGCTGCAAGAATCCCTCTCTCTTGATCAACCAATGACAATCTCCGATCTCTTTGCTAGGGCCAATAAGTATGTGGCCCAAGAAGAGGTGATGAAGATGATACAGCCCAAGGAGGCAAAAGAAGGAAAGAAGAGAGAGAGAGACGCGCTCGAGAAAAGCTCTCCAAGACCCGTGAGAGTAGACAAAGCCCCTAGGCTCAGGTATGAGGGTTATACCAGGTTGAACGAGCCTCGCACTGCGATACTGGCAACAATCGAAGGGGCGGGACTGTTGGAATTCCCCAAGAAGAAAATTGGAGACGTAGGACGAAACTCTGAAGCCTACTGTGAATTCCATAGCGCTCACGGTCACCCAACGGAGAGATGCAGAGATTTAATGGATCAGTTGGAAAGACTGGCCAGAGAGGGGAAGATCAACCGCTTCCCGTGGAGGAGCGAGAGACCCCGTTATCCTCCGCGTGACCAAAGGAATGACCGTCTGCGGACTGGACCAAATGATGATATCAGAAGGAATAGGCCAAGAAACGAAGCATTCAGGCCTACCATCCCCCGAGCCAATCCGCCAAACAACGAACCTACAGCCCCCGCAATAAATGTTATTGCAGGCGGGGAATCAATGGCGGGAAGCTCCTCTACTTCCCGCAAAAGCTACGCAAGGCAAGCGTATCAGGTTAACGTTGTGATGGAAGAACAAGCGGATGAAGAACCCATCATGTTCACTCCGGCTGACAAAGGTGATATTGTCACGCCTCATGACGACCCCATGGTGATATCCACGGTAGTGGCCAAACACCCGGTGAGCAGAGTCCTGGTCGATAACGGGAGTTCAGTGAACCTAATCTATTGGAACTGCTTCGAAAAGATGAGCATATCCGAAGATAGGTTGAAACCCGTTATGACGCCACTATATGGATTCACGGGCGAGCGAGTGAAGGTGGCAGGGTCCATAGAGTTGCCTGTGACTCTCGGAGAGCACCCGAAGGACGTGACCCGATAAGTATTGTTCATGGTAGTCAGGTCAACCTTCGCTGCCTACAACATGATCTTGGGTAGACCTGTGCTGAACGATATGAGGGAGGTGATATCCTCTTGCTATCTATTAATGAAGTTCCCCACTCCCAACGGAGTCGGGCAAGTACGATGAAACCAAAGAAGTGCCCGTACTTGTTACCTCGCTTCCACTGCCAACAAGATAGCACAGAGGAAAGAAACCTTATGTATAGATGATCCGCCCAAGCCACAGCCTGTAGAAGAAATAGAGGCCATTGAGCTAACAAAAGGGGATGAGGGAAAAAAGGCATTCATAGTGACTCAACTGAGCGAACAACTAAAGAATGAGATAGTCGAGTGCCTGAGAAGAAACTCGGATGTCTTCGCCTGAAGTCCGGCGGACATGCCCAGAATCAGTCCCGAAGTGATCTGCCATGAGCTTAATGTCATACCCGGGCACAGACCTGTCAAACAGAAGAAGAGGAGTTTCGCCCCGGAACGACAAAAAGCAATCACTGAAGAAGTGAGTAAACTCCTGGGCGCCGAATTTATCCGAGAGGTATACTACCCTGAGTGGTTGGCCAACGTAGTGATGGTAAAGAAATCTAGCGGGAAGTGGCGAATGTGTGTGGATTTCACTGATCTGAACAAAGCCTGCCCTAAAGATTCATACCCCCTACCTCGGATAGACAGACTGGTAGACGAAACATCCGGTTACGAATTCCTCAGTTTCTTGGATGCTTTCTCCGGATATCACCAAATTATGCTTCACCCAGAAGATGAAGAAAAGACTTCCTTTATAACCGACAACGAAACCTATTGCTACCGGGTAATGCCGTTCGGTTTAAAGAACGCGGGAGCCACCTATCAACGAATGGTGAGCAAAGTGTTCAAAGATCTTCTGGGAAATACCATGGAAGCCTACGTGGACGATATGATCATCAAGAGCCGCGTAGGAGAGTCTCACGTTGATCAAATGTCCAGGGTATTCGAAGTATTAAGGAGATTCAACATGAAGCTAAACCCCGAAAAGTGCTCATTCGGGGTAAGATCAGGGAAGTTTCTAGGCTTCATGATCACTAACAGGGGCATTGAGGCAAATCCTGAAAAGGTGCAGGCGGTCGTTGACATGAAACCCCCAACTACCGTAAGAGAGGTCCAGAGATTGACAGGCAGAATAACAGCTCTGAATCGCTTCTTGTCAAAATCAGTAGAAAGGAGCTTGCCGTTCTTCAAAACTCTACGAGGGGGAAAGAACTTCGAGTGGACGGGAGACTGTCAAAAGGCCTTTGAGGACCTCAAGGAATACTTGAAACAGTTGCCTCTATTAACAAGGCCCCTGGAAGGAGAACAACTCTATATGTATTTGGGAGTCGGTGATTTCGCCGTCAGTGCGGTGCTACTGAAGAAAGATGAAATGGTGCACCGTCCCATCTACTACGTGAGCAAAGTGCTATTGGAGCCAGAGACCCGCTATCCGCTAGCCGAAAAGCTAACATTAGCCCTTGTGATGGCCTCGTAAAAGCTGCGCCCTTATTTCCAAGCGCACCCTATCACCGTCTTAACAGATAAACCGTTGAGACAAATCCTTCAGAAACCTGAACACTCAGGCAGGTTAGTAAAATGGGCAGTGGAACTTGGAGGATACGATATCACGTTCCAACCGAGACAGGCCATCAAGGGTCAAGCTTTGGCAGATTTTATAGTGGAGTGCACTAACCCGAGCGACTGCGATGAAAGGGATGTCCAATCATGGTCGCTATATGTCGACGGGGCGTCAAGTGCAAACGGAAGCGGGGCAGGTGTAGTCCTGATATCACCAGAAGGGAAACCCCTGGAATACTCCTTAGGTTTGGGTTCCCTAGCTCAAACAACGTAGCGGAGAACGAGGCTTTGATAGCCGGGATGAGGCTGGCTGAAGTGCTACAGGTTCACCACTTGGTAGCACATAGTGACTCTCAATTGGTGGTGAACCAGTTTAACGGACAATATGAGGTACGGGAACCAATGCTGGTCCCTTACTTGAAGAAAGTCCAACTTCTGGCCCAGACTTTCAAAAGCTTAGCCTCCTCCAATGAGACACTAGGAAGGATAGTGAAGGTAGAGAGGCTCGAACGACCTAGTATTGAAGAGGTCGAAGTGTGTGACATTCAAGTTGGAGACGACTGGAGATCCCCATTCAAACAGTATC
Organism: Firmiana major; assembly: GCA_033439115.1. Classification (NCBI taxonomy): domain Eukaryota; kingdom Viridiplantae; phylum Streptophyta; class Magnoliopsida; order Malvales; family Malvaceae; genus Firmiana; species Firmiana major. The sequence goes on from CM065909.1 coordinate 42,208,941, forward strand.
TCACCAAAGGTACACTCCCCCAAGATAAAGACGAGGCTTGTCGCTTGAAAGAACTGTACAAAAGGGGATATTCGTCACCATTATTGAAATGTCTGGGATCGGAACAAGCAAGCTATGCCCTAGCAGAAGTACATGAAGGAATTTGTGGCGAACACTTAGGAGCAAGAGCCCTTGCTGCTAAAGTACTGCGATCGGGATTTTACTGGCCAACGTTGAAGAAAGATGCGATGGACCAAACCCGCAGATGTGACAAATGTCAGAGGTTTGCGCCTATCACAACAGCCCCAGTGACTCCCTCTCAAGGCACAGTACAGCCAATTCCTTTTGCACAGTGGGGATTGGACATCCTTGGACCTTTCCCCTTAGCCACGGGCCAAAGAAAGTTCCTGCTAGTGGCTACCGATTACTTTACAAAATGGATCGAAGCAGAGCCCTTAGCTATGATCACAGAAAAGAAGGTCGAGGCGATGGTATGGAAAGACATTATCTGTCGATTCGGAATCCCACGCATCTTAAATGTCGACCATGGAAAGCAATTCGATTGTAATGCTTTCCGCGAATTCTGTAAGAACCTCAACATTCAGCTAAGGATCTCTTCAGTGTCATATCCTCAAGCCAATGGACAGGCCGAGGTCAGTAATCGGACTATTCTTCATGGGCTGAAGACTAGGCTAGACAAAGCAAAAGGGGCATGGGTGGACAAATTGCCTAGTGTTCTATGGGCATATCGTACCACCAGTCGTGTGTCAACCAGAGAAATGCCATTCAGCCTCGTATACGGCGCAGAAGCACTGATCCCCGTGGAAATTGGAGCGTTATCACCAAGAGTGGTACCCTTAGTAGAGGAAGAAACTCACAAGCTCTAAGGGAAGGCTTGGACCTACTCGATGAACATAGAGAAGCCGCGGCTATTCGATTGGCATCCTATCATCAGAGGGTGGCCAACTACTATAATAGCCGGGTTAGAGATAGGCCAATGTTTGAGGGAGATCTAGTGCTCAGAAAGTCGCAGATCACGAATGCCCTGAAGGAGGATGGGAAATTTAGAGCCAATTGGGAAGGTCCATACAGAATCAGATACAAGATTGGACCTAACACCTGTGTTCTGGAAACTCTACAAGGGAAGAAGATAGGGAAAACATGGAATTCAAATCACCTAAAGCTGTATTTGAATTAATCGCTATATTTTCTTCCCCAAACAGTATTATCATTTGTTTATACCATCACAAGATATTGTTATCAAATCATCACGCAGAATGTCATTTTATTATACATCTGCAACTTCTATGCATCTAAATCTTGTGACAGGTATTCAGAAAAGCCGTAAGAGCCTGAGGCGTTATGCGTCACTGTGGCCAGGCGTGTATTCAGAAGACCCGTAAGAGCCTGAGGCGCTATGCGTCACTGTGGCCAGGCGTGTATTCAGAAGAGCCGTAAGAGCCTGAGGCGCTATGCGTCACTGTGGCCAGGCGTGTATTCAGAAGAGCCGTAAGAGCCTGAGGCGCTATGCGTCACTGTGGCCAGGCGTGTATTCAGAAGAGCCGTAAGAGCCTGAGGCGCTATGCGTCACTGTGGCCAGGCGTGTATTCAGAAGAGCCGTAAGAGCCTGAGGCGCTATGCGTCACTGTGGCCAGGCGTGTATTCAGAAGAGCCGTAAGAGCCTGAGGCGCTATGCGTCACTGTGGCCAGGTGTGTATTCAGCCGAGCCGTAAGAGCCTGAGGCGCTATGCGTCACTGTGGTCAGGCGTGTATTCAGAAGAGCCGTAAGAGCCTGAGGCGCTATGCGTCACTGTGGCCAGGCGTACATACAGCCGAGCCGTAAGAGCCTGAGGCGCTATGCGTCACTATGGCCAGGCGTACATACTGCCGAGCCGTAAGAGCCTGAGGCGCTATGCGTCACTGTGGCCAGGCGTACACTCTGCCGAGCCGTAAGAGCCTGAGGCGCTATGCGTCACTGTGGCCAGGCGTACACTCTGCCGAGCCGTAAGAGCCTGAGGCGCTATGCGTCACTGTGGCTAGGCAATAAAAACATCAAGGCTATAAAAACTAAAGACGCATTCACGTCATAGTAATCAAGCCTTAAACAGTTATACGTTTACGCAAAAAATTCTTTCTGAAAGTATACATTCAAAACGAATATATACAAGCAAAATAAACAAACAGGCGAAGAATGATAAATGATAAATAGAGAAGTAATGCGATACGAAGCATGAACAAAAATCTCGATTTCATTTCATTCAAAAGCTATTACAAATAGATCTTTAGTAGATCTTTACAATTACATTCAACAAAAGGACAAAATTAAAACAAAAAGAACAATAAAGTACTTGAAAAGAAAAACAAAAAACAGAAATAGCTATCTAATCTTCGGGAGAAAGCTGGGGATCAGCTACAGACGGACCTTCACTACCCAGGGACTGCTGCTGACCCTCCTCGCCGTCCAAATCAAGAAGAGCGTTAATAGGCTCGGGAGCACCGCCCAAATCCGCGGGCTCCCAAGGACCGGTGAGGTTGGCGAGGTCATCCTGAGCGGTCCTCTCGAATAGTTCGTCCGTGGGTTCAGCCCCAGGTTCATACTTGGTCCAGTCGGGGGCCTCGAATAGCATTGCCTCGTTCGTATATTGAAGCTCGGGGAATTCCTCGCCATCCCTATGCTTCTCTAACCATGATCGGGCAAGATAGAACCCGTACTTTACATAGGGATTCGAGAAATCCTCCTTCCGCCTCAAGCAGTCTTTGGAAAGGGGGTACTCCTTTACGGCTTCCGCCCGGATGCTATCGATCTCTACTCGGGTCAAAGTAGGAGCTTGACTTTCTAAATCAGCAACGCGTTGCTCAAGCTCCTGATTTCGAGTGAGTAAGGACCCATAGCTGGACTGCATACGATCCAGCTCGGCATGGGCCTCCTGAAGATCCTTGTGGAATTTGCCAGATCGGGCTGTCTCGACAGTGAGATCCCCCTTTGCCTGATTCAGGTCCTGGTGAATTTTCGTGAGCTGATCCTCCAAGCTTCGAACCAAATCCGAAAGTTTGGACAAGTTATTGACAGTGTTGGATAACTCCATAACCTTGTCCTTCAGCTCCCGGATTTCTTTATTGGCCCGCTCCCGATAGGCCCGATGCTGGGCATTGTTGGCCACGGTTCTCTGAGCCAGCTGCAAAGAAATGCAAAAAGTTAGATTCAAAGAATGTAGCAAAAAGGAGTCAAACGAAGAGGAGTATGAAATTTACCCTCAATGCCTCCATGTCGGCTAAGTCCTCCCCCTCCGGGTAATTCCAGAATATCCTCGCCTCGTCCCGAGGAAGGATGGAAGACAAACTAATCCGGGAAGCCACCCCGGGAGTGTCCAAAGTATCGTTGTCGCGGACCTTGGGATAAACTCAAAATTCGGCCCCCCTCATAATAAACCCCCCGTCCACGGGGTACGACCTCTCGTCAGCAGGGCCTATCCTCGGTAGTATTGGCCTACTTCCCATCGAACCCTCGATGTATAAGCGCCTTCGATTCTTCCGCTGCGACGGAATGATATTGCATTTCGCACGCTCCTCGGAGCGAGATCGCCCCGATGACCCGGAAGCCCCCCGTGAAGATGAGGCGACTCTCCCCCTATCCCGAGAGAGATCCCTCTGCTCCGAAGGAGGGGGAGGCATCGCCTGCCTAGAAACAGGGGGGTCCGAGCACGAGGTAGCTGAGAGGGGACCGGTGCCTCGCTTGGGACATCGTCGGCTAAACGACGCCTCTTCCTGGTAGGAGCACTGGAAGGACCAGCCTCCGAGACCTGACGACCCAACGATTGCCGGAAGTGACTCATTTCTGCAAAAAGGAAAAGAAAATAAATCAGTGGTCAAAAACTGATCAAAAACAGCAAGTAGTAAAAAGAATTAAAAGTTACCGTCAGGAGAATCGAGATGCTCCTGAAGGGACTCTATATTTATTGCGTCGTCATCAGGGAGCACCATGAAAGTGGAGCCGAACCCTTCCCAGCCAGTCAGGTCGGCTAAGGGTTCGCTGCCAGAACTAGACTCCACGTTGGTACTCCCTATATCCTCCTGTGGCCTTACAGGTTCAGGATTCAACTCGGGGGAAGTCGAAGGCGGAGGATCGGATGAAGGAACAGAGGGTCTGGCAACAGGGACCGGACCCACACCCCAGCCAGCTGATATCAAATTTTCATTTGATAAAAGGCTGTCAAGGCTAATGGGATGACGGACTAGCAGTTTGTTGACATCCGAAGATAACTGTTCCCTAAGCATGGAAATCCTGGGACCCTTGGGGATTTCTCGCCTATTCTCCCAACGGGTGGGGAAATCCAGGCCCTCGGGCACTTCTACAACAAGCCACTCCGTCTCAAAACCATGAAGCTTGTTAGCAGATTTCTCGAACAACCTGTTCTCAAAACCGGGCTGATACACCCGCTGAAGCGAGTAAGGCACTAAGCCGGGGCTCCCTCGAAACCTGAAAAATACATCTAAGAGAGGAAGGGATGGAGGGACGCCCCTTGAATGGCAGTGCACGGTGAACGCTACTAATTGCATCCATGCATGAGGATGCAACTGTCCCGGGGATACCCCGTGCGTCCTAAGGAAGGAAGCCCCGAAGTTGGACAATGGGAAGTGGAGTCCTAACTCTAATGCTGCCCTAAAAATGACTACCCCATTGGACACACGACGTATGTCACTCTCCTGGGGGGTTGGAAGTCTATAGGCGTATCCCTCGGGTAAGGGAAACCTAGATACTAGATCTCGGATGTCGGCTTCCTTCAAAGTCGACTTTACTCCTAGGTCTATTTGTTTTCCTACACCATGGCCAGCCATTTTTAGGGGTTCGGAAGCCAAAAAATGGAACCACGGACTATAAAATTACCTAAAAAGAAGAAGAGAAGAACTCGCGACAGAGTCTCAAGAATGCGCGACAGACCTGCGACACAGTGTTGTGTGCGCGGCAGAGTTGCGATGGAGTTGCGGTAGAGTGACGAGAGAGTAGCGACAGAGTCTGCAGAGGAAAATACGGTAGAGTATTTTTGTGAGAGAACTGAGTAGCGACGAAGACCGCAGGGGCCCAGTATATATAGCGGCTCGCCTGCGTCGCCACACGCGCGGAGATTCGACCCGACCCGAGAAAAATTCGGACCCAGACACTCTTTCGTAGGAAAAATTCCTACTAAAGAGTGGGGAGCAATTGATGGTGGTCGTGTCACCAGAATCCACGTGTACAACTATCCGCCAACCATTGACTGCCACGTGTCAGAACAAGAATAAGCCACGTGGCTGATTTCGCGACACAGTTGCTTGTTGAACGACAGAGTGTTCGGGGCGATAGGCACTCTGTCGCCTGGGATGTGTGCCGCACAGTAGATGCGACAGACCTCCATCGCCTCTATTGCGACATAGGTCTCCCGCATTGCCCTCGCCGCAAAGGTCTTCCGCATAGCCGCGGTAGGGGTCTCTCGTACAGCCTGCGGTAGAGGTCTTCCGCACAGCCTGCGGCACAGGTCTCCCGCACAGCCTGCGGCAGAGGTCCATGGGCACTCTGACGCCTATCGACTCCCCCGCAAGCTACTCCACCTGAAGCGCGACAGAGTGCTCTATGACTCTGTCGCGGCCCAGACACGTGCCTGGGCCTCTGCTCGAACCGACTTAGAAGAAACCTATAAATATGTCGAGGAGCTCTCAAAAAAAGGGACGAAAACCAAAGAACAAAAAACCAGGGAGAAATATTTCAACCCTTTGAATTAAGAAACACATTCTCTTCCTCTTACTTACACAACTCCCGATTACTTACTTAATCATCGGAGTGCACGTGCAGGGACAAATCCCTGCTCCCTCTGATTCCTGTTGTTTTTGCAGATTATACGAAGAACACGTGGAACAAATCGCACGGACGTCACATTTTTGTCGTTAGTGCAATCAGAATACGTGGAAGGTAAATTCCTGTTGTTGTTCGTTCAGGCAACATCAAAATCATATTGACATAATTTTATATCCCATTGATCACTCTCGGCCTAACCCATTTCATGGTGATTTAATATGTTTCAATGCTTAAAACATATATCAACATACTTGAAATCATTCATACATTAACATATATGAAATTGGAAATTAGAAAATATACCAATTGTTGTGTTCACCCTTTGGCCGAAACTTTGGAGGCTCTCGGTTTACACTCTATGGCTCCTTGATAGCCAATTCCAACATATGTCCATCTCCCTTTAATTTGGAACAACTTCCATGAAGAATGCAAGTTCCAAATATGCCTAATTCCTAGTGATTTCTAGTGAGAGAAAGCTTGGATAATATGTTTCAATGGTGTTTTCTTCTAGCCGGAATTGGTGTGATGAAGATGACAATGGTGTGGCTGCATTTATAAGCCATATACTTAGCCATTAAGCTTTACTTTCCAGCCATTATACTTGACTTTCCAAGTCTTAGCCATGAGTCACCTTATGAGTCACCTTATGAGTCATAGTTAACTTTAACTATGATTAGATATTTATCTCATGGGCTTTTCCATTTGGGCTTCTCGGTTTGGGCTTTCCTAATGGGCTTTCGGGCTGAAATTTTTACTATGTCTCGGGCCTTTTATTGTCTCAAAATTTGGCCGATCAATTGGTCTAACAATTCGGTCTATAGGACCTAAGAATTTCGATATACGTTTAGTATACCTTAATGGGCTTTAAAATTTTCACCTTAGGCCCATCACGTTTTTAACCATTAAATTTATCCCGAAATCCTTTCGAATAAATTTTCCTTACTTCTGGGGATGATTATCTTGTATTCTGGCCAAGAATATTTTTCCCCAAATTTTCCTCCACACTTAGGTTAATTTTTAACCATGATTAGTCAACTATGGTAAAAGTCCACTTTCTTAACTATAGTTGACTTTTTCCTTAACCATTGACTATGTTGACTTTTTCTCAAAATTTCGAGAGTATCATATCTTATGTCTTACACTCTCGTCTTTATATTCCAACCGTTCCCGGTGGATAATTTCACCCGAAACTCCTTTTCTTGCCAAAAAGGTCCATTTTACCCTTTTTTAGCTTTTACTTTCGTTTTATATGTTTGGGACTAAATCAAGCTGACTTTCTTCCATGAGCTCTCTACGCTCTCTTATTTTAAGTTCTTATTTTCAGTCAGAATGATTTAAAATAACTCGGTTTAGCCTGTGATACCCATCGCTCACATTAGGCATTTTATGTTGCTTTTGCGTGTTAAATCATTTCAATAACACTTTAAGTCTAGTAAATACTCTTCTTATGATTCAACTATAATTACATAGTGTTCATACACATAGGAATCATAAGGTACAAGCTACAAAAAATCCGGGTCTGACAAGTATATTGTCATATGCTTCATTTCACTTGCATGATTTTCAAATCAACGCATTTGGCCATTTATACCATTATGTAACTTTATCTTTTCACATGTCCATTTTGAGTATTTAACTCGTGTTCAAGAATCTTTCAAACTCCTCGAGTCTATCGATTCATATTAAATCGGTATTAAGCTTATAATACCTTAAGTTCATGATTTTCATTTCATTGTGGCATTTCATCGAACACCATATATACTCACTTTCAGCCATTTTTGTTTCTAATCAAACACCACATATACTCACTTTCAACCATTTTTGTTTCTAGCACATGAACTTCATCCAACTATTATACAATCATGTATATATGCTTAATAACATTTCTTCATGCTTAAATCATCATTAAATCCAAGCCTACTTAACTATCTCATCTTTTCCACATTTCACCAATATAGGTTATGGAAATTAAGTATGTTTTAAGATGTTTAAATCAACAATATATACACCAATAACTCATAAAATTGTATAGCTCAACATACATGAGATTGGTGCATTGAAATCTCACCTAGCTTAGCTTTCCTCCTTTTGCCTGAATTTGGAGAAATCACCTTGTTTCCTTCAATCAAATAGTTTCACCACTTGTTTTTGGACTAAGTTATTCTCCTCTGCACTATAAACAACTTTGCTAAACCAACCTCTCTCAATTTTGCATGAAAAGTGATGGTTTCCTATGGTGAAAAGCTAGGTTACTTGCTTAGAATGAAATGTTTATGTTTCTCCCGTGAATTACAGTTCAAAAGGCCCTATTTTATAGAAATGGCATCGATGAGATCGATCTCCATTTGTGAGGGATTGATCTACTGCTGCTTTTAGCCTTCCAAAATTTAATTTTCAAGCTTAGGAGATCGATCTGTCAAAGAACATGAGATCGATCTCTTCCATGCTGAGAGCTTAATATATCGATCTGGCAGGGTAATGAGATCGATCTGCTTTAGGCCAAGGCTTAAGGAGATCGATTTACTTGGACTGAGGATCGATTTCCTTCTTTAAAATACCTCTAAGATCGATCTCCCTTGCATTGGAGATCGATCTCCCCTTGTCCTGCAGCCATACTTAGCCATTTTCACTCCAATTCTCAAAGCTAACTTCATTTCCATTTACCACACTACTCATTTTGCATTCAATACACATTTTTCACTTAGAGAGGTCCATTTCTTATTATTCATACTTAATTAAACCTGCGTGTACATCATGAATCCATATAACAAGTGTGTACATCAGATTTATGGACCTTACATCATTTATGATTCATATTACATAAACGAATGTATACTTAGGAAACCATAAGAGTTATATGTGAAAATACGGGTCATACACATGGAGCACGTTGTACCGTGAGTATACAATGTGATTGAGTTGTGAGCTGACGGTAGAGGATTTGACCCACCTCCCGTTACAGCACATGTGAGACCTCGCACACCGAGTACTGTGTAGCCTGGGTTCAAAGAAAATGAGTTATGATCATAATCTCGGAACATGTAGTCGCCTATCTCATTTCATCACTTGAGATTTCTTGAATGACTTATCACATGGTTTTATAATTTGAACATGTGAATTGTGTGTGATAAAGGGAACTTGAGGGATGGGTGAGGCCCAAAATTTCATGTTTTTAACATGATGATATGCCATATTATTTTGATTTAATTGAATGGCATCATAAATGTGAATTATATGAATTACATGAGAAATGCAATGTTTTGCATAAACTACTGAGATTTATTAAACCAGCATGTTTCCAGTTACATAACTGATGATTTATATCTATATGTATATATTGCATAAATGTTTAAATAAAGACACATGCTTTAGATATGAATCGATAAGGAAATGATTTCAAGGCATGAGCTGTCATAACCCATTTTATCCTTTTATAACCGAAAATCACAATAATTTTTTCTCATTTTCCTTTCCTTACCCTATCGTGAACAAACTTACCACTACACAGTTGGGTTGTGAGTCAATAATAAACATCACTCAACATTCATTCTAAAACAAATCAAAAGAAGTGTCATTCATTGAAAGTTAAACTATACATGACACATTTTCTAACTTTTACATCCCCCATATTACAATACAAAATGACAACTGTGCCTTTACATGTTTAGATACAAAAAGAATCCCTGTGTGTATACCTTTGGTGATGGAAGCAGCGGATGTCCAAAATAAAATGCCTCAGTCCTCACTGGGCTGCTATGTATGCACTATAGAGAGGGATGAGCAACCACACGCTCAGCAAGGCAATAATGCAAGCATGGTAGATAGCTACCCTATCTACATGCTGATAATGTTATGCATAAATCATTTATAATAGGAGCATGAGGAAATAAAACTATACTGTATGAGTATACATATATCATGTATTGAAAATCATGAAATTAGGCATATAAAACATGGAAGAATCAACATGTAAAATCATCTCATGCTCATTCTCATTAAATCTCATCACAAAAAGGGAAATTCATTTAAGAAACATCCTTTTTAAATCACATCACATCTCATCACAAATCTCTTTTCAAATCCCATCACATCTCATCATAAATCAAATTATCATTTCTTTAAACCACAGATCCCACAAGGCTCGACCCTTCCCTCGGGTTTACCCTGAATAATCACAATCACACTCATGTATCAAAACTATGTGGTATTATGTACTATCAGGTGAGACAGGTCACTATATCTCAATGAACTATGTTGGCCAACTATGTCATAAATCATTCCAGACCACACGGATCCCGGTGTATGGGGTATCAAGCTAGAACAAAGGTGGGTTAGTTCTTCGCCAGACTTTCTCATCAGTAACTCAACCATGCGATACAACGTACTTCATGTGATATACATGGTACAACGTACTCCACAGACCCATATAATGGTTGGGGGTGCCAACCGTAGGTCTCATCTACCCCAAACCACGTGTAACCTACTTAATCTCAAGTGCACGTGTGAGTATTTTCTTATGATGTTAGGTCTTAGCCCTTCATGTCCTTGCTCGCCCCTTTTGGGTTCCTTGAACACTAACTAGTAATGTCAGGTCCTAGCCCCTCATGGCCTTGCTCGTCCCTTATGGGTTCCCTGAACACCAACTTGTATTACCCTCACCACGGCATCATACATACCACAGTGTGAAAACCTGTGCGAGCTAAGCTCTAGCACGATTCATGCATCATCAATAATTATCCTCGTATGAGCAACGCTCTAGTACGACATTTATGCATATGAGAAAACCACGTACGAGCATAGCTCCAGTACGATTATATGCATAAGAAAATCACTCAAAATCCTTGTACGAACAGAAGCTGCAATACGATTTATAAAACATCATCACAATCAAATCAAGGTGCGAGCTAAGCTCCAACATGTTTCATACAAGTGAAAGCATCAAAATCCAGTGCGAGCTAGGCCACATCTCGATTTAACTCACATAAACATGTTAGGCGGCTCATACGTAATCAAACAATCTCAAATCATGTTTAGCAATTCACATGTGCTATTTCACAAAATCATTCAAACATTAGCCAGCCTATTCATTAATTTGCTCAAAACAAAGCAATGTGTTTCTTAAAACACCAAAACATGTGATTTATGCATTTATTAGCCTTACTATCCCCTTTCGAGAATCGTTTTAAGAAACCAAATCATATACATTCTCATAGCTATTCACACATACCAACAATCATTTTCGTAAACAATTATGCATTTTATAACACCTTATATTCACCCACGAGTTCAATGTATGAGCAGCTATCTCTATATACTCACAGAATTCCTTTACTTAGAATCGCGTCACGTGATTCCACTTCTTTAGAGCTGCTTACTTGTGCGGTTCAATTCATCTCTAACGAACTCTCCAGAACTGTACGAAGTCATATATCACATCGATTTAGTCCATATGACACCACTCTTGCGTTTGCTATAGTCAATTTAATCTATAGCCTCCATTAACACTTATAAGGCATAGTTTTATCGTTCTATTCATATATCGAGTCTATTGATTCTTTTAGTCCAATTGATTCATACCAAATCGATATTAAATCGATATTAAGCTCATAATGTTCATATTTCATCAATTTCTTCACTATGGCATTTCATCAAACATCTTATAAACTCATTTTCATAAATTCTCTAAACTCACAATGTAACTTCATTTAACCATCTCAAATCATTCTCATTACTTCAATGACAACTTAGTATAATCCCATAAATCACCAACTCATCAAAATTCCATTTTCTCACTCTAACTCATTCTATTTTCTAGGTTACACTAGTTTTATCACATCCTAGCTAGTTTTAACCATCAATACACATCCAACTCAACTCCAAAATCAATAAATAGACAATGTACTTAGGTTGAAGTATTAAAAACTTACCAAACCTAGTTTCTCTTCTTGCTCCAAATGAAAATGTCTCTTGCTCCTTTAATATAACAAATGAGACTTTAATTAAAACATGTGCTTCTAAATCATATATCAGGATGTTACCTCTAATCACATCCAAAGAAGCATCGGCTGTCCTCTGGTCCAAGGCATGCACTCGCCCTCATTCCATAACTTGCTTCCTTTTCTCTTCTACTGTCGCTCTCCTCCTCGGAGCAGACGTATCAGCTGGAGCTCTATAAAGCTCCTTACACTTATGTGGGTTAGTATCAATGATCTCTTGGCACACTCCAGCCATATGGCCTGGCTTCCCACATCTGTAGCATAAACCACTAGAGATAGGACAAGGTCTACCTCCATGGAATCTACTACATCGACTGCACTGCTAAGTGGTATGCCTCTGTCCTCCAATCACAAATCCTCTAGCTGGAGCTATAACTGGGTAAGCAGGAGATCAACAATATTCTCTTGTACTTCCTCGATCCTTGGACTCTTACCGAAGAGTCTCTTCCCTCCTCGATATCCAAAACCTCGAGCACTGTCACTCACCGACCTCTTTTTGTCTCTATCTCTATTCTGAACTCTGAGGCATTTCTCTCATAATCTTGTTCATAAAGTTGCGCCCTGCGCACTGCCTCATCGTATATAGAGATATCAAATGGAACTAATTTAGACTGTAATACTGGTCTCAGTCCATCTATGAATCTACGGACCTTCCAAGTCTCGTTGCTCATGGTGTCAGGGTCACACCTCCCTAGGGATAAAAATCTGATCTCATACTTATCCACTAAGTGACTCCCCTGGCTTAACTCCAAAAATTCGACCTACAACCTCCGATGAGTCGTATCTGGAACAAACTACCTCATGAAGGCATCCAAAAATATCTCCCAACTGATGTCTGTATGTCGGGCTCTCAATATGGGTCGGGTGGACTTTCACTAATGCTCTACAGTCCCCTTAAATAGGAATGCAGCAAATGCGACCATATCTGAAGTTGTACACTTAAAGAATCCGTACAACTTCTCCATTTCTCCTATCTATTCCTTCGCCAAAACTGGGTCCTTAATCCCACGAAAAGTTGGAGGTCAAAGTTTCTGGATTTGTCGGAGTTTGTCCAAATCACAACCATACCCCAAAACATTACCGCGCTGTTGTGCAGTAACCTGTGATAGCATATCCTGAACTGGCAGAGGTGTAGGTATATCAGGTGCAACTGCTCTCCCGACGTAGCCTCTGCATCTTTTCCTTATACTCTTGGCATCGTCTGTGCTAGTATCTCTACTATGGCTTTTGGGTGATGTTCTAGTCTCTCAAAATGTGCCTCGGTACTCTCTGGTACCTTAGTAGGACCAACAGTCTCATCTCGGGTCTCTGACCTACCTCTAGGCCTCAAGCCCTATCTCTAGCCCCTCTACCATGGCGAGTATTAACCATAATGGCTAAATCCCTGCATTTAGAATCATTAATTAGTCTACATTCCATCTCGTATACACAATTGTAACTGAACAAAGCACAGTACTATGGGGATGTATATTTTTCTAATTACTAATATCGATTCACATCAGACAAACACTGATCTGATACCATTTCTGTCACGCCCTTCCCCTACACCCGACCTACCAAAAGCACCATAAATTTTTCGCAATTTACTTACCTTTCCTTCTGTCATTACTCACCTCAAACATTGGGTTATGATTCGATATTAGTCACCCATTCTCATATATTCACACACATATAAAATTTTATATTCTTTTCTATAATATAACTCTTGTACATTAATACATTCATATGTACATATACATCCCGACCGTACTTTAATTTACATAATTGTGCTTATACATTGTTCTGTACAAAATGTTAAGTGTGTATACCTCTTATAAGATGGTTCTGCAGCGAAATTAGGGAATACCAGTCCTCAGCCGTGTCCACCTACTGTGGATGCTCTGAAAAGGGGGAAATAATAAAGGGGTGAGCTCACAGCTTAGTAAGGAAATCAGGCAAGCAAGTAGATAACCGCACTATCTACAAAATACTATGCTCATTCCTTGAAATCTTTTCCTTATCCAATTGTGTCTAAAGTATGTATCCCTCTCAAATCTTTATGCAATATATATATAGATATAAAACATCAGTTTTAAAACTGAAAATATGTTGGTTTATCAACCTCAACATTATATGCACAAAAACTGCATTTCTCATGTAATTTCACACAAATCACATTTATCATGCCATTCATTTAAATCAAAAGCATATGGCATTCATCATGTTTCAAAACATGGAAATCTGGGCTTCACCCATCCCTCGGTTACCCTTTTCACAATTCTCAAACTCACATGTTTATTTCATAAAGTCATGTGATAATTTAATTAAGAAATATTGATTCACATAATATGAAAAGATAATAGGGATAGGTGACTACATGTTCCGAGTGTATGATCATAACTCATTTTCTGTGATCCCAAGCTACACAGTACTCGATATGCGGGGTCTCACAATTGCTGTAACGGGAGGTAGGTCAAATCCTAGCCATCAGCTCACAACTCACTCTCATCATGTACTCACGGTACAACGTACTCCATGTGACATACACGGTAAATAGTACTCCATGAACCCGATCTCATGGTAGGATGCTCGCCATGAGTCTTAGTCCTCACACCTTGGATATACCTCATAGTCAGGATGCTCACCATGAGTCTTAGTCCACGTACTATGGGTTTACCTCATAGTTAGGATGCTCACCATGAGTCTTAGTCCTCACACCTATGGGTTATTTCGATAGCCCTCAGCCATATCTCAAAATAATACACGTGTGAGCATATAATATCAGTGCGATACACAGTTAGCACAGGCTCCCAACACGGCTATTTCATGCTCTTTTCAAAACTGGAACGTGTAGTAAAAACCCCAACACGACCATATCACAATATCACAACTCTATTGTGAGAAATGCTCCCAACACTATGTCATGTGAAAACTTAAGTATGAGCAAAGCTCCTAATACTATATAATGAGTAATATATCAAAACTGAGTACGAACAAAGCTCCTAGTACTCTATCATGTAAAATTGAGTATGAACATAGCTCCCAATACTCTATAATGCATCAATCAGAATCTATGTACGAGCAATGCTCCTAGTGCTTTAACATTCATAAATCGCATTAAAACTAGTACGAGTAAACTCAAGTACTATGTGATGCATATCTCAAAATATAGTGCAAGTAATCTCAAGCAGTTATGGTTTTCACACAAAACCTAATAGATGGCTATTCAAATCACAATTCACTCAATTCAAATCAAATAAGCACTCAAATGTGCATATTTTCGAATATACATGAAAACATTAGCCATTCTATCTTACAACTTATGAATCTTAGTCACAACATGCTTCTAAGGTATTTTCATCCTTTTTTTGGATAAAACACACTTATTCTTAATCATCATAATATGCCTATTTAAGGCATATGCTATTCAAAATATGTGGAGCCATCTCTAGCTACTCACGAAATTCCCTTACCTTGGATCACGTCAAGTGACCTCTCTTCCTCGGTGCTGCTCACTCTCGCAGTCCGATCAGCTTCCAATGTGATTTTCGAAGCTGTTGTTCATATTTACGTTAGTATATCATATTATACTCGTTTCATTTGCTAAATCTCAACTCAATACATCATTTTCATGATTTTCTCCCCTTTATGGTATTATACCATATTTTCCATATAACCAAATTCATTCCTATTTATTTCCAATCTTTGCATTTCATACAACTACTTTAAAATCTTCCATTCATGCATATTCCACCATTAAATCCATGTTAACACCATTTCTTCATCATTTTCTCATTTCACACTAATAGTTAGGTCATGCTTATTTTTCATGATCCTTTCATTTCCAACAATTCATAAATATACCAATAAACTCATCAATACACCTAGTTTAACATATATCAACTCGGTACATTAAATCTTACCTAGCTGAGATTTTCTTCCTTTTTTCACAAATTGGTATAAATCCTCCTTGCTCTTGAAATCCTTGATTTCAATCTCTTGTTTCTAAGTATGTTGCTCTCCTCTGTACCAAGAACAACTTTACTAAACTAAAACTCACTCAAAACTGGTTGCAAATTGAAGTTTCCTAAGGTAGAAATGTTAGGTTACACTTTTGCTCTTGAATGGAATAGTTTCTCTCGTGAAAACTAAAGTGCAGAAGTCCAGTATTTATAGACTTATCTCTGTGAGATCGATCTGCTAACCAATGAGATTGATCTGCCCTTCATATTTCCTCTCGAAACTGACCTTTCGAACTTAATGAGATCAATCTACCTCTAAGTATGAGATCGATCTTCACAACTTAGAACCTTAAGGAGATCGATCTGGTCTTGCAATGTATGAGAACTGTGAATTTTATATACCCCATTTATGATAATTGTAATTTGGTGTATGTAATTATGATATGTTAATGTACGCACAAGTTTTAAACATGATGAAGTATATGAAGAAAAAATTTTTAAGTCATGAATGTATACGGATTGAACTATGGACTATGGGGTAGATTTTGAGAAGTTTTACATTGAGTTTTCTATAAATTGTGCAGCAGCAGTACAATCTGTGAAGGCCAGATCGATCTCCAAGGATGAGATATGGATCTCATGTCTCTAGAATGCAGAAAATGTGCAAGAACTGATAGGCAGATTGATCTCCAATGGAAGAGGATCGATCTCCTTATGATTCTGTAACGAAGAGATCGATCTCATGAGGAAGGAGTCGATCTCAAAATGTTTCTATAAGGGAGAAGATCGATCTCCTCAAGGAACAGATCAATCTCATAAAGCATTCTGTAAGGAGAAGATCGATCACCCCAAGGAGCAGATCGATCTAGTGAAGCATTCTATAAACTAGAGATCGATCTCATAATTAGCGTAGATCGATCTCACAAAACCATTAAGAGATCGATCTCACCCCATGACAGATCGATCTCCTAAGCATAAAATTACCCCAAATCGTCCCTAAATTTAAATGCAGATCGATCTCATCAAGAGCCAGATCGATCTCCTACCCTAAGCCTATATAAAGACCCCTTTGTTTTCCTGGAAATCAATTTCTCTCTCTCTCTCTCCCCCAAATCGCTAATTTTAGAACCCTAGCTTTCTCTCCCCTCCAAAACACTCATTTTCATCCAAATCGAGGGTTGTGGCAAGAAGGAAAGTTGTTCCTTATCCAAAGGAGAACAACATACTTGGAAATCGAAGGACGAATCGAATCGAGGTGTGAGTTGAGCACTCCACAAGTTTGGGTAATCTCTAAACTTCAATCTTGGATTTCGAAGTAATTTTTGGAGATTGTGAATATGGGCATTGTGATGAAATAGCTAGGAAAGGATTAGAGTTGACAAAAATTGTGATTTTATTGGAGTGATGATGATATTAAGTAAATTGTGGTAAATTGAGATTTTTGTCTATTGATAATTCTATTTTTAATAGAATTATTTGTGGTTAAATTCCTAATTATTTATTTAATTCCCATATTATTTTATTAATAATCCTTTTAATTTAATTAAAATTTTTTAATGTGTAGATAAATTAAATCTGGATGAAACTCAGTCGTTTCAGTCGAAATTGGGTTGAAAACGGGCTAAAAGAGATAGGACCACTTCCAATTTGCAGACCGAGTCACCAATCATCTGGACACGCATGATGCCAGGTGTCCAATTTTTATTTGCTCTGAAACGATAAGATCGACAGACACTATGCCAACCTTCTGGAAGACACACGTCGGGCAACATCGCACATCCAATTGGACAAAAAAATTAATGACGTGGAAATATATACTCTGCAGCAAATTAAATGAAGACAAGTGGCCAAACAATGTCAACTCATCTAGGATAGAAAAATTACCATTGTACCCCTAAGTGTGTGTATAAATAGAAAAATATGGCAATTAAAAATGAGGTAGCCTAGGTTAGACTAGAAGTAATTTAGGAAGTAGGAGTAGTGTAGAGAAATTTAGGAGTAGTTTTAATTTAGGGTAGAGTAGTTTTAGGTTAATTTTAAAGCATTCCTTGTTTTAAATTTACGAATGTTTTCTTTTACCAACAAACAATTTGTCTTTACTGTTCATGGCAATTAATTTAATTTCACGTTCTCGGTTTGTTTATCGATCAGTATCACCCTTTGTTCTTCAATGTTCATTCGAGCTAATCAATTCCATCCATCACTGCTTTTGATTCTGATGCGTTGATGTGGTTTTAATGCCCAGTATTATTTCCACATTAATGGTAATGTGGGATCACAGCAGTAGGAGGAGGAATTGAAACAAACCGAGGATCCTAGTTTTTCATGTTTAGGTGCTTTACGGGTGTTGATGGTCTTGTTGTTAATTTCAGTTGCTAATGTTACTTAATTCCTTTCGGTTTTAAGTGTGATTACCTTGTTATTTGTTTTTTTGTTGTTGTTTATTTTATCTCCCTTTGTCTGCACTTCATGAATTAAACTCTTCACTGGGTTTTAATATTATCTTTCATAGCTCTCTTCTGCTTATGGCTTCTCGATTTTGAGTGCTTAATGTGCCAAGAACTGCTACTTTGGTTCCATGATCATGTTTAGTTGCCATATTCTGCTTATATTTACTTATTAGTTTCTATTAAGTTCATATTGTCATTTTTTGTTTAAAGATTTTATTCAACCCATATGTTTCTTCAACTTCAGTTTTAATCCTCTGTTTATCTCAGTTCTTATGTTTTGCACTGTTCATCATAGTTTAGTTGTTTTCTTTTCTGCAATATTCGTTAGTTGATGCTATTAGTGTTGGGTTGTTCCTATGTTGATCATTGACACCAAAGCTGCTTCCAGGTTACTCTTGGTTACAAGAAGTTGCAAGGTGAAGTAAGCATCTTGTTGCTCTCGATAGTATGCTGTTATCGGGCATGGTTTTGTAGGGTATTAAGTTGATGAGCAAAGCTGGGTATAGATGAAACAAGTGGTAACAACGGTGATGGACATTGTACGGAGCAGCAGGACATAGGCATTCAACAGAGAGCATGTATGGAGCACCTGGAGCAACCAAAATCTGGAGCAGATGAAAGGACCGTGAGCACCTGAAACTTACAGTGGGGACGTGCATTGTACTGGACAGGACAGACCGAGGAACAGCAGCT
Source organism: Firmiana major (assembly GCA_033439115.1). Lineage (NCBI taxonomy): Eukaryota > Viridiplantae > Streptophyta > Magnoliopsida > Malvales > Malvaceae > Firmiana > Firmiana major. The sequence continues at coordinate 42,227,830 of CM065909.1, forward strand.
GAAGCAGAGGTTGCAGGTCGACTGGAGACAGCACGAACAGCAGCCTGGAGCAGCACTTGCAGAGGACATGTGCAGCAGCATTGTACGGGGAACCGAGAATGCCTGGAGCTGGAATCTATAAAGAAGACATGTGAACAGTGCAGTATCGGGGCCACTTGGTGTTTTGCAATTCGGCTAAGGCCTTGTTTGGTCACCTCAATTGTGTTTAGTTTAAGTTTTATGGCATTTTTATTATTTTGATTGTTTCATTAGTTGTTAGTTTAGTGTAGTTGTTAGTCGATAATTGTAGGTTAAATTTAATGTTTTAAGTTGTTAATTTAATCTTAGTTTTAAGTCTTAGTTAATAGTTAATTTTAGATTATATGTGTTAGGATTTAAATTTTATTTTAGTATTTTACGAGTTTTATTTTAGAATTAATTTAGATTAAATTTGTTTCATGCGTTAGTTAGATTTTATTTTATTAGCATTTAGATTAAATTTCTTTAGGTAAGTAGATTTTTATCTTATTAGACTTTAAGTTAGTTTAAATTGCATTTTCTTAGTTAGTTTAATTACATGCACATTTTATTTTAAGATTGTTTAATTTTAGTTTAATTAGTCTTTTTTAGTTATTTTCATATTTGCACTTTATTGCGTTAATTAATTTTAACTGTTTTAATTTTCTTTTATAGGTATTTGCTTGCGTGGAGCATTGTAAGTAATTTTTAGCTCAGTTTTATATTTTATTTAGTTTTTAGCTTTTATTATTTTTAGTTTTTTTTAATTTCAAGCCTAGTAAATCACCCACTTTGATTTCATAATTTGTTAGGATATACTTAGGGTAAGATTAACCGGTACTTAATTAGGCTAGTTAACTTCTCTATGGGATAATAATTCTAGGACTCAAATCCCATTATTACTTGTACGACATGTACACTTGCGGATAATACCCTTAGGGCGTGTCAAGTTTTTGGTGCCGTTGCTTGGGAAGTTTTAATTAGTCCTTAATTAATATCGGTGAAATTATGATTAGGTGTAGTTCTAGCTTGTAAATATTTAGGTTGTAAATATTTAGAGCCTTAGTTTAGTTTAGTTAATTTTCTCTATCTCATTAAAAAAATTTTTTTAAAAAATTTAAAAACTTAAAAAAAAAAATTCTAAGGACTTTTTTATGATTGCAAGAGTAGAGCCAGGAGTTATAATTGTTTTCCTCTAGATCCTGAAATTGAAAGAACACTTAGAAAAATTACAAAGGATTCTAGGAAGTTATTAGCTCCGCTGCATAACATCATGGCAGAAAATAGGGAAATTAAGACAGTTGGAGATTATGCAGTGCCGATGTTGGAGGATATTATACCGGTATTAGGCCACTAGTTGTCCTTGCTAACAACTTCGAAATTAAGCCCGCAATCCTCCAGATGATCCAGACTTCATTGCAGTTCAGTGGGCTTCCGTACGACGACCCACATGCCCACCTCGAGCAGTTTCTGAACCTGTGCAACACGTTCAAGTACAATGGATTATCTGATGATGTGCTTAGGCTTAGATTATTCCCCTTTTCACTTAGGGATAGGGCGTGACACTGGTTAACCTCCTTGCCTCCAGGATCCATTTCTACATAGGACGAGTTAGCCCATTATTTTCTAGCTAAGTTTTTCCCTCCCTCTAAAATGGCCAGACTCCGTAGTGATATATTTTCCTTTGCACAGTACGACTCTGAATCTCTTTACGAAGCATGGGAATGATATAAGGAGCTTCTCAGGAAGTGCCCTCACCATGGCCTACCTTTGTGGTTGCAAGTTCAAACGTTCTACGACGGACTTACAAGCCAAAATAGGACCGTCGTGGTCGCTACTGCGGGTGGAGGGCTAATGTGCAAAACAGAGGAGGAAGCTTACGAGCTCTTGGACAAGATGGCTGTTAACAACTATTTATGGTCCTCGGAGAGGCAATTGCCAAAGAAGTCGGCGGGTATTTATGAGCTTGACATGCTGTCTACCTTGACTTCTCAAATCACTAATCTTACAAAGAAGGTAGAATCGCTTAGTACCCAGCATAATCCTTCCAGTCCTAATCCTGTCTACTATGTACAAAGTCCTTTTCTTTCCTGCGAGCTGTGTAATGGTACCCACTCTGTAGATAGGTGTCCACTCAACTTAGAATCAGTTCAATATGTTGCTCCCCCTACGCAACAGAACAACCCTTTTTGAAACACCTATAATCCAAGGTGGAGGAACCATCCTAACTTGGAGCCAAAACCAAGGGCAAACTTCTAACTCCATATCTGTAGGACCCCCTAGTTTTCAAGCTCCACCGATTCAGGTACCACCACAATCGTAATTTCCATACCATCCACCACATCATCCATCCTCACCTTAATTTCAGCATCATCCACCTCACTTCCATCAGCCACCACCACCACCACCACCATAACCCTTGCAGTCCCAACATTACCACGCACCAGTAGTTGAGAAGAAGCCCTCGCTTGAGGAAATCTTCACGACTATCCTGCAAAATCAAGCTGCCTCAATTAAGAACTTAGAAGTTCAGATTGGATAAATAGCTAGTGCTCTTAGCCAACGTCCTCAAGGGACCCTTCCTAGTAACACTGAAGTTAATCCTGTTAAGCAAAGGGAGGGTAAGGAACATGTTAGATCCATCACCCTTAGGAGTGGCAGAGAGCTAGATGAGCCACAAGTTAAGTCTGGACCTGAACAGCCCATAGTTGATAAACCCATAGGTTCTAACGAAGCAGCTCAGAAGGAGCAGGAACATCAGGATTGGGCTACAAAGGAAGCAAAGCTAGGCGCTTCTTCATCTTTACCTTCTTCTATTTCACAGCCTTCCTCGTCCTCTGATGCTATACATGTTTCCATTACATCCTCTCCAGTTAACCACTAGTACCTTTTCCTCAGAGGTTCCAGAATAAAAAACTCGATCAACAATTCGCTAAATATCTTGAGGTTTTTAAGAAACTTCACATCAACATTCATTTCACAGATGCCTTAGAGCAAATGCCAAGTTATGTGAAGTTTCTGAAGGATATCCTCTCTAGGAAAAGGAAATTGGAAGATTATGAGACGACAGCCTTAACTGGGGAATGTAGTGCAATTATCCAGAGGAAATTACCCTCCAAGCTCAAGGATCCCGAGAGTTTTACCATACCTTGTACTATTGGAAATCTATTCTTTGGTAGAGCCCTGTGTGATTTAGGAGCTAGTATCAATCTAATGCCTTTGTCTATCTATCAGAAGTTAGGAATAGGGGATGTCAAGCCCACTACAGTGACCCTTCAGCTAGCAGATCCATTAAATATCCAAAGGGGGTTATTGAGGATGTATTAGTAAAGGAGGACAAATTTATTTTCCCTGCGGATTTTATTATTTTGGATATGGAGGAAGACAGGGAAGTCCCCATTATACTAGGCAGACCTTTCCTAGCGACTGGTAGAACTTTAATTGATGTACAAAAGGGGGAGTTGACAATGAGGGTCTAAGATCAGGAAGTGAAGTTTAATGTTTTCAAACCTTTGAAGCTCCCTGATAACTCTCAGGAGTGTTTTAAGATGGAGATTGAAGAGGATATAAGGCTTGAGCATAGGAAATCTGAAAGAAGGAAGGAAGTAGATAGAGCTAAGGAGGAGTTAACTGTCAACATTCTATCACCACTCTGGATGATCCTTCTACTCTTCGCCCTACTGCTGAGTGTTGTGTTCTTTAGCTGCATTTGAAGTGGCTGTATTTTTTCTTCACTTTGTATATAGTTCTTTTTCTTTTCTGCTGTTTCTTTCTTTGTTTATTTTGCAAATTTCTTTTCTAGTTTTATGCTTTCAATCAAGTTCCGGTTGTTCATCATCATCATCAGAAAGGGGAGTACTCTGTTCTTGAGCTTAACTGTTTATATTATCTGCACACTGAGGATACTGTGCACTTTAAGTTTGGGGGAGGGGATATCACTTGAGCATTTTTCAAAAATTTGGGCAAAATTGAAAACTTTTTGAAATTTTTTTCAAAAATCTAAGCTTAAATTGTTTGATTTTGGGATGATTTAGTACTTAGCATGTAGTTTTCCCATATTCCGATGATATGACCCCATGATTAAGTCTGATTTTGATTGACTTAGAATCATGATTATAGGAAAAGCATGAAGTTGAGTTCTTGAATTTGTCTTGATTCTGATTGTGATTTCCTCTTTTTATGCACATGTCATGTCATGAGTCTATATATTTATTTAGAAAAAGATTATGTGGACCTAGGATTGCATTTGTTCAGTTGATTTTGTGTATCATATTCTAAAATTTGTTTGATCTAATCTCGAGGTGAAATATTAGATCACACTTAATTAGGGAGATGATTTAAGCCATCTTTGGATCGTTTGAGCCATTCTAGCCATCGTTGTACATATTTTATCCCTAGTCACCCATCTGGGCCAAATAAGCTTTTCTCTGTAAATACACATGCGTTATTTTCCTTAGCTTAAATACTTTGTTCCTATCCCTTACCACGAAACCATGAAAGTCATTGGGATATATTGTGAGCTTTGTACAATGGGTATTTGGTGATAGTGAAAATTTGAAAAAAAAATTGCAAAAGAAAAAGAAAAAAAGAAAAAAAAAGAAAAGAAAAAAGATGAAAAATACAAAAATAGAATAAAATGTCTAGCAAAATAAATAAGTTTGGGGGAAATAAATTGGAGCTCTTACATTAAGATCCTAGAAAGTAATGCATGTTAAGGGGTAATTAAACCTAAATCGACTTTATCATACCTTAACCCTAGCCTTACATTACAAGCTTAATGAAGTCCTATTGAGCTTGGATTAAGTGTGACTATATTTGTCAAGACTCGTTCTCAATCCATGACTTAACCAAAAATCACTACAAAATTTTCACATTTTTAACTTACCTTTCCTCTCTTCAATGGTTGGTCTGTGATTCGATGTCAGAGTCCTCGCTTACCACATTATCCATTATCATACATACATGTCAATATACTGTTACTGACTGTAACTGCTTTTATAATACATGTGAGATTATATAAAATCTAACACAAATACATTCCCCATATATATATATCATATACATCACTGTGTTGTTTCTATGTTTAGATACATAACCGTACAAAATCTGTATACCTGGAGATCGATAGGAACTAGCAGTGGACTCAGGAATACTATCCCTCAATAGCTCTTGCTCTACTGATGCTCTGTAGAGAGATGTAAAGAAAGGGGGTGAGCATACAATGCGCTCGGTAAGGAAATCAGGCAAGCAAGTAGATATCTACACTATCTACTCAAAATAATGCTATGCCTTGAAAACATTATTTCTTTTACTCATTTTAAAAGCATGTCTTTAAAATATATATGTATACTTGTACAGATTAAATCCCATGTACAAAAATCATGTTTTCTTTCTCAAATGTAGGTATGTAGTGCAAAACAATGCATCTTTATATAAATCATGCCTTTATGTAAATCATGCCATGTATATTTAAATCACAATAATTATGGCATTTAAATCATTCACATCACAAAATCGAAGTCCGACCCATCCCTTATGTCTGTCCGCAATTTAAATCAGTCAATCAATGTGATATATCATGTGAGACTCTGTGGTGAAATGCAAATAGTATCCTGGACTATGATCATATCCGACATGTGATCCCAAGCAACACAGTACTCGGTGTGCAGGGCATCACTGCTGCAACGGGAGGGGGGTCAGTCCATCACAACCGTCAGCTATATCATCCTCAACTCCACAACAACACACGGTACAATGTACTCCCATGCCCCAGGCACGGTACAAAGTACACCCGTGGACCCTATATCATAGTCGGGGTACCTGCCATAAGTCTTAGCCTTCAAACCATGGAATATCATACCACATCTCTAATACCCTCATGCGGCTATCCTCTCACATAATGTGACACTCAGTCACACAAGGATGCGGGCATGGGTTTGTAACATGTATTATATATCACATACAGTGCGCGCCTTTGAGTGCGACTCACAGTAGATACTCCACTCAAACACTATTTCACATCACAAACTCAACTCTAGTGCAAGTAAACCTCTAGCAACTAGGTCAATGCATAGTTCATGTATTAAATCAAGTACGAGCAATAGCTCCAGTACCATGCTATGCACAATATCATCAAATCAAGTATGAGCAATAGCTCCAGTACTATGTCATGTATAAATCATGAAGAATCGAGTACGAGCAACGCTCCAGCACTCTATCATGTATCTCATGTAAAACTCGAGTACGAGCTAATCGCTCCAGCACTCTCTCATGCATATGTCATATAAAACTGAGTACGAGTAAAAATCTCTAGTACTCTATCATGCATGTCATGGAAATCTAGTGCGAATCAAAATTCAGCACTAATGTATGTGGAAAATATATGAAATCCAGTGCAAGCTGTGCTCTAGCACGATTCATTCTCACAAAATATGATAGATGGCTCTTTAAAAAAGGATGATTTACAAAACATCAAAATCAGCACTATAAAGTGTGCTTAATTCACATCAACCTTTCATTAGCCCATCTATTTATTCTCCTGCTAAACAGTAGTTAAACACTCAAAATAGTGGTTTCCATGCTTTTTACAGCTTTTTACAAAAGTTGACTTTTTGACTAACTAAGGGCAAAATCATAATTTGCCACTATCGGGTCACAATAATTATTATTCACTTTCTCTGACCCTCAGAGTTTTTAAGTGAAGTAAAAGCAGACGAAAATACGTGCAGGTATCTCTAACTACTCACAAAAGTCCCTTACCTGCAATCACTCGAGAAATTTCACTTTCTCTGCGCTGCGTTTCAGCAGTCTGATTTGCTCCTCCCATACTCTCTGGAGCTGTATATAACCATTTATCAGGTTAATTACACTTTTCCTACTGTATTTCACATTAAATACAGTCTATTTCCCTTAATGGGCTTTAGAAATCTTTAATGGGCCTAACTATGCCTTAAGCCCATTTTCATTTTACTATTCATTTTCGTTGGGCCTATTGGGCTTGTGGGGCCCACCAACTCTTATTGGGCTTGTCCTAGACCCATTACATCACATTGGGTCTAAAATATTTGGGCTTGGCCCATTGGGCCTCTCGGCCAGATGCCATGGCCGAGAGCTACCCATGTTCTCGGTTTTGCCATGGCATGCCATCCATGCCTATTTCTTAGCCAATTCACTTAGGCATTTTCACAAACACTTGGTTGGCAACATTCCTAACCATCATATAGTTCATTTAGGTACTTTATCAAACACCTTGATTGCCAACTAATTACATGTATTAATTAATCAAATTGATTAATTCTAATTACACCATAATTATTAACACATGTACATTAATCCATTTATGCCTTAAAATCATATGGACATAAATCAATGTCTCACCACTCACTCTTGGCCTAACCAACATCATAGTGATTTAATATGTTTCAATGCTTAAAACATATATCAATATACTTAAAATCATTCATACATTAACATATATGAAATTGAAAATTAGAAAATATACCAATTGTTGTGTTCACCCTTTGGCCGAATCTTTGAAGGCTCTCGGTTTGCACTCTATGGCTCTTGATAGCCAATTCCAACATATGTCACTCTTCTTTCAATTTGGAACAACTTCCATGAAGGATGCAAGTTCCAATTATGCCTAATTCCTAGTGATTTCTAGTGAGAGAAAGCTTGGATAATATGTTTCAATGGTTTCTTCTTCTAGCCGAATTTGGTGTGATGAAGATGACAATGGTGTGGCTGATTTTATAAGCCACATACTTAGCCATTAAGCTTGACTTTCCAGCCATTAAGCTCAACTTTCCAAGCCTTAGCCATGAGTCACCTAATGAGTCACCTTATGAGTCATGGTTAGCTTTAACTATGGTTAGATATTTATCTCATGGGCTTTCCATTTGGGCTTCTTGGTTTGGGCTTTCTTAATGGGCTTTCGGGCTGAAATTTTTACTATGTCTCGGGCCTTTAATTGTCTCAATATTTGGCAAATCAATTGGTCCAACAATTCGGTCTAAAGGACCTAAGAATTTCGATATACGTTTAGTATACCTTAATGGGCTTTAAATTTTCACCTTAGGCCCATGACGTTTTTAACCATTAAATTTAATCCGAAATCCTTCCGAATAAATTTTCCTTACTTCCGGGGATGATTATCTTGTATTCTAGCCAAGAATATTTTTCCCTAAATTTTTCTCCACACTTAGGTTAATTTTTAACCATGATTAGTCAACTATGGTAAAAGTCCACTTTCTTAACTATAGTTGACTTTTTCCTTGACCATTGACCCAGTTGACTTTTTCTCCAAATTTCAAAAGTGTCATATTTTATGTCTTGCACTCTCGTCTTTATGTTTCAACCATTCTCGGTGGATAATTTCACCCGAAACACCTTTTCTCGCCAAAAAGGTCCATTTTAACCTTTTTAGCTTTTACTCTCGTTTTCTATTTTCGAGACTAAACCAAGCTGTCTTTCCTTCATGAGCTCTCTATGCTCTCTCATTTTAAGTTCTTATTTTCTATCAGAATGATTTGGATTTACTCGGTTTAGCCTGTGACACTTATAGCTCACATTAGGCTTTTTATGTAGCTTTTGCGTGTTTAATCATTTCACTAACACTTTAAGTCTAGTAAATACTCTTCTTATGATTCAACTATAATAACGGAGTGTTTATACACATAGGAATCATAAGGTACAAGCTACAAAAAATCTGGCTCTAACAATATTAGTGGAGAGAGAAGTGAAAAGCAAACTTATGGGAATGATCACATGTCATTGACTTTGCATTCACTGTGTTTGCATGATCTGATCCGGATAATGTACTGTGAAGTGACTTTTACATTTTCACACACACACGAGGAGTCGAATTTGGGTTAGGACTTATGATTGAATGATTCTAAGTGTTGGACTTGTAATTGTGATTCTTTTAGATCATAGTTTGTACTTTATCTTTGAGGATAATATTGGGAAAATTGTTATGTTTTGTACTTGTCATTCCTATAATTGTTTTGTTTTGCTTGAGAACAAGTAAAAGCTCAAGTTTGGGGGTGTGATAATTCTCTTTTTAATAGAATTATTTGTGCTTAAATTCCTAATTATTTATTTAATCCCCATAATATTTTATTAATAATCCCCTTTATTTAATTAAAGTTCTTTAATGTGCAAATAAATTAAATCCGGATGAAACTCAGTCATTTTAATCGAAATTGGGTTGAAAACGGGCTAAAGGAGACTGAACCACTTCCAATTTGTAGACCGAGTCACCAGTCATCTGGACACGCGTGATGCCAGGTGTCCGATTTCTATTTGCTTCGAAATGATAAGATCGATGGACACCGTGCCAACCTTCTGGAAGACACATGTCGGGCCACATTGCACATCCAATTGGACAAAAAGACTGATAACGTGGAAATATCTACTCTACAGCAAATTAAATGAAGACAAGTGGCCAAACAATGCCAACTCATCTAGGATAGAAAAATTACCATTGTACCCCTAAGTGTGTGTATAAATAGAAAAATATGGCAATTGAAAATGAGGTAGCCTAGGTTAGAATAGAAGTAATTTAGGAAGTAGGAGTAGTGTAGAGAAATTTAGGAGTAATTTTAATTTAGGGTAGAGTAGTTTTAGGTTAATTTTAAAGCTTTCCTTGTTTTAAATTTTCGATTGTTTTCTTTTTCCAACAAACAATTTGTTTTTACTGTTCATGGTAATCAATTTAATTTCATGCTCTCGGTTTGTTCATCCGTTAGAATCACCCTTTGTTCTTCAATGTTCATTCGAGCTAATCGATTTCATCCATCACTGCCTTTGATTCTGATGCTTTGATGTGGTTTTAATGCCCAGTATTATTTCCACATCAATGGTAATGTGGGATCACAACAGTATTAAGAGGAATCAAAGCAAACCGAGGATGCTAGTTTTTCATGTTTAGGTGCTTTACAGGTGTTGATGGTCTTGTTGTTAATTTTAGTTGCTAATGTTACTTAGTTCCTTTCAGTTTTAAGTGTGATTACCTTCTTATTTGTTTTTTTTTTTGTTTATTTTATCTCCCTTTTTCTGCACTTCATGAATTAAGCTCTTCACTGGGTTTTAATATTATCTTTCATAGCTTTCTTCTGCTTATGGCTTTTGGTTTTGAGTGCTTAATGTGCTAAGAACTGCTGCTTTGGTTCCATGATCATGTTTAGTTGGCATGTTCTGCTTATATTTACTTATTAGTTTCTATTAAGTTCATATTGTCATTTTTTGTTTAAAGATTTTATTCAACCCGTATGTTTCTTCAACTTCAGTTTTAATCCTCTGTTTATCTCTTTTTTTATGTTATGCACTGTTCATCATAGTTTATTTGTTTTCTTTTCTGTAATATTCATTAGTTGATGCTATTGGTGTTGGGTTGTTCCTATGTTGATCATTGACAACAAAGCTGCTTCCAAGTTACTCTCGGTTATAAGAAGTTGCATGGTGAAGTAAGCATCTTGTAGCTCTCGGTAGTATGTTGTTATCAGGCATGGTTTTGTAGAGTATTAAGTTAATGAGCAAAGCTGGGTATGGATGAAACAAGTGGTAACAGCGGTGATGGACATTGTACGGAGCAGCAGGACACATGCACTGAACAGAGAGCATGTATGGAGCACCTGGAGCAACCAAAATCTGGAGCATATGATAGGACCTTGAGCACCTAAAACTTGCAGTGGGGACGTGCTTTTTACTGGGCAGGACAGACCGAGGAACAGCAGCTAAAGCAAAGGTTGCAAGCCGACTGGAGACAGCACGAACAGCAGCTTGGAGTAGCACTTACAGAGGACGTGTGCAGCAGCATTGCACCTGGAATCGAGAATGCCTAGAGCTGAAATCTACAAAGAAGACATGTGAACAGTGCAGTATTGGGACCACTTGGTGTTTTGCAATTCGACTAAGGCTTTGTTTGGTCACCTCAATTGTGTTTAGTTTAATTTTTATGGCTTTTTTATTATTTTGATTGTTTCATTAGTTGTTAGTTTAGTGTAGTTGTTAGTTGATAATTGTAGGTTAAATTTAATATTTTAAGTTGTTAATTTAATCTTAGTTTTAAGTCTTAGTTAATAGTTAATTTTAGATTATATGTGTTAGGATTTAATTTTTAGTTTAGTATTTTATGAGTTATATTTTAGAATTAATTTAGATTAAATTTGTTTCATGCATTAGTTAGATTTTATTTTATTAGCATTTAGATTAAATTTCTTTAGGTAAGTAGATTTTTATCTTATTAGACTTTAAGTTAGTTTAAATTGCATTTTCTTAGTTAGTTTAATTACATGCACATTTTATTTTAAGATTGTTTAATTTTAGTTTAATTAGTCTTCTTTAGTTATTTTCATATTTGCACTTTATTGCGTTAATTAATTTTAACTGATTTAATTTTCTTTTGTAGGTATTTGCTTGCGTGGAGCATTGTAAATAATTTTTAGCTCAGTTTTATATTTTATTTAGTTTTTAGCTTTTATTATTTTTAGTATTTTTTTAATTTCAAGCCTAGTAGATCACCCACTTTAATTTCATAATTTGCTAGGATATACTTAGGGTAAGATTAACCAGTACCTAATTAGGCTAGTCAACTTCTCTGTGGGACGATAATTCCAGGACTCAAATCCCATTATTACTTGTACTACCCGTGCACTTGCGGATAATACCCTTAGGGCGTGTCATCTATAAATTGGAAATTGAGGCAATGAGGTGATTTTGGCATGGGTATTATGCATGAGAAATGTAGAATGTTGAGATGTAGTCGATGAGATTATGAATTGTGATAGAGTCATAAGAAATGGGATAATTGAGGTATTTAATGAGAATATGGGCAATATGCTCGATGTAGAGATTTGGAGGTTATGTGATAATGAGTTATTGATGTTTTAACATCGTTGGACAGCTCGGGAGTTCCAGAGAGGAATGCGAGACTAGTCCGTGATACGGGGGAACGATTGCACTATACGAGGTGCAAAGAGGTATGGGAAACTTAAACTCGTTTGTGTATGTGTTTTGATGTTAATTGTAGCATGAAAAGTGATTTGAGCAAACAAGCATGTTTTTATGAGTTGTGAATGATAGTGCACACGGTTTTATAACCGGTTGGGGCCTAACTTTTATGAGTTATAAACTAAGCGTGAAAATGTTTTACAATCGTTTTGTGTTTAAAACATGAAAAGAGATTTGGGCTCTACGTTAAGGCGTACTGAGATCGACAAGTGTGTGCGTGGTTTTGCAAGTTGGAATTCGATTTTAACATGTTTTGTGTTGGGTAAACAAATGTTTTATATCAGATTTATGAGAGAAAAACCATTATGAGTTCTACGTGAATGCAAAACGTTTTATATGATAATGGTTAATGATTGAGACTTAGGCGTGTCATGTTGAATACACATCGGGCCTTGCTTTGGTAATATGTAAGTTTAGGCCTTGTTCTGGTAACATGTAAGTCCGATTATTCCTCCACTTTGGTAGCGTTGGGAGGCCTTGCTCTGGTAGCATGTAAGTCTGATATTCCTCCGTTTTGGTAACGAGAGATGTCTCCGTTTTGGTAATGTGAGATTACCCCAGTTTTGGTAACGCTGGGTGGCCTTGCTTTGGTAGCATGTAAAACAGATAGAGTGGGTCGCTAGGGAACCGACCCAGGGACTACGTGATAGTGTGCATAAGGAGAGGCATTGCTCTGGTAGCATGTAAGGTCGGGTCTTGTTCTGGTAACGTGTAAGTCCAATATACCATGTACACGACCATATGTCGATGTTCCATTTTATGAGGATGCCTGGGATGCGCACCTAGAGGAGATTTACTATGATGTGCCATGACAAGTTTTATATGAGTTTTATTGCCTAGTCTCCTTTTTATACACATCAGTTCTGTTTTGTGGCTGTGCCACGTGCATTCTATTGAGGTGATTTCTATCACGTTTTAATGAGAAAAGCCATTATCGCATTATGATTTTCACATGATTGTGATTGTGATTTGTACTGAGTTATGTACTCTCATGTTTTCATATGATTTTACAGAAATCAGTTGAGAATGATATTTTAATGAGTTCATGCTACGTTTTAATTGAGTTTCAACTACGAGATAAAATGATTGTGTTGTGTAAATCATTGTTCTATTAATGAGTCCCTTACCCCCTTACTGAGCGATTTAGAAGTTCACCCTGTTTTATCTTTCCCCCCAGATTGTTTCAAGTGAAAAGGGTTTCCCTGCGATGTACGAAGTAGTGGTTAGTGGAGGACTTGAGCTCCAGGCCATATATTGTATTTTAAGGTAGAATTTATCTTTTCATGTACACAAAAAATTATTGTAATTATAGACACTTGATGTAGAACATTTTATGGGATGTATTAGGATTAATTAACTTGGAATTGAGTAATGTATATGATATGATATATACTATTTAATGATGAGATCTTGAGGCATGATAAGTATGATGATGTATGACACTGCATAGGAATGCACCCTTAATTGTGATTTAATGAGTAAAAAGTTTTAAATTTGTCCTATTTTTCGCACTTCCGAGGCGTCACACAATGAGATCGATCTGTTGCAACTCGAGACTTAAGGAAATCGATCTGCTTCAGCTAACACTTGCTCAAGATCGATCTGCATCATTGAGGATCGATCTGTTCTTGCTTAAAGATCGATTTGCCTCTTGCAGATTCCTCATTTCCTCATATTAAACCTATGGGATCGATCTATATTGTCAAGGAGATCGATCTGCTCCCTTCCTAAAGCAGTTCTGCTACACTTTTTCATCCGATTTCACTATTACATTGGTTTTTAATTTACTTAACCATCCATTTTACATTTCATACACATTTACAACTCCAAAACATTCATTCCTCATAATTTACATCATTTGTGACTTGTCTATACATCATAAACTCACAAAGATTACATGTTGCAAATTTCGGGTCTTACAATCCTCCCCACCTTAAGAAATTTCGTCCTCCAAATTATAACCAAGTTACTTTACAAACAAATAGGGGTATTTCTCTCGCATCAGACTCTCTAGATCCAAAGTAGCTTCCTCGGAAGTGTGATGCTGTTAGAGAATCTTCACTAACCCAATAGTCTTATTTCTCAAGACTTTCTCCTTTCTATTCAGTATCCGTATCAGTTTCTCTATATATGTCAAATCATCTTCGAGCTCCAATGGCTCATACCGAATCACATGATTTGGATCTGGATGATACTTCCTCAACATCGAAATGTGGAAGACATTGTGCACTCCCGATAAATCCAGTGACAAAGCTAATCTGTATGCGTTATCTCCCACTCTATCTAGTATTTCAAAGGGTCCAATGTAGTGAGGACTCAATGTCATAACCCTTTTTCATCCTTTATAATAGAAAATCATAATAAATTTTTCACATTTTCCTTTCCTTACCCGGTCGTGAACAAACTCACCACTACACAGTTGGGCTGTGAGTCAATAATAAATAGCACTCATCATTCATTCTCAATTAAATCAAAAGAGGTGTCATTCATTTATAGTTAAGTTATACATTTATACATGACACATTTTCTAACTTTTACATCCCCCACATTACAATACAATTGACTACTGTGCCTTTACATGTTTAGATACAAAAAGAATCCCCGTGTGTATACCTTTGGCGATGGAAGCAGCGGATGTCCAAAATACAACGCCTCAGTCCCCACTGGGCTACTATGTATACTCTGTAGAGGGGGAAAGTAGAGAGGGTTGAGCAACCACACGCTCAGTAATGCAATAATGCAAGCATGGTAGATAACTACCCTATCTACATGCTGATAGTGTTATGCATAAATCGTTTATAATTGGAGCATGAGGAAATAAAACTATGCCACACGTATATAAATACATCATGTATTGGAAATCATGTAAATAGGCATAAAACATGGAAATCTCAACATGTAAAATCATCTCATGCTCAGTCTCATTAAAACTTATCACAAAAAGTAAATTCATTAAGAAACATCCTTTTCAAATCACATTACATCTCATCACAAATCAAATCATCATTTTATTAAATCACAAATCCCACAAGGCTCGTCCCCCCCCCCCCCCCCGGGTCTACCCTGGAGAAATCACAATCACACTCATGTATAAAGATCATGTGGTATTATGTAATAATTGATGAGACAGGTCACTATATCACAAAGACTATGTTGGCCAACTGTGTCATAACTCATCCCAGATAACACGGATCCCTGTGTGCGAGGTATCATGCTGGAACGAAGGTGGGTTAGTTCTCTGCCAAACTTTCATATTATCATCACAACCACGTGGTACAACATACTCCATGTTATATACACGATACAACGTACTCTACAAACCCATAACATGGTTGGGGGTGCCAGCCGTAGGTTTTATCTACCCCAATGCCATGTGTAACCAATATAGTCTCCAGTGCACGTGGGAGTATTTTCTTTTGATGCTAGGTCTTAGCCCCTCATAGCCTTGCCCACCCCTTTTGGGTTCCCTGAACACCACATCAGGTCCTAGCCCCTCATGGTCTTGTTCGCCCCTTTTGGGTTCCCTGAATGGATTAATACCAGGTCTTAGCCCCTTATGGCCTTGCTCGCCCCTTTTGGGTTCCCTGAATTAATCCGTATTACCCTCACCATGACATCATACATACCACAGTGTGAAAACATGTGCGAGTTAAGCTCTAGCACGATTCATGCATCATAGATAAACCTTCTCATACGAGCAATGCTCTAGTACGACATTTATGCATAAAAACATGAAGAAACCACGTACTAGCATAGCTCCAAAACAATTATATGCATAAGAAAATCACTCGAAATCCACGTACGAGCAGAAGCTCTAGTACAGTTTATAAAACATCATCACAATTTTAAATCAAAGTGCGAGCTAAGCTCCAGCACATCTTATACAAATGAAAGCATACGAGGCTTCAGCACGATTTAAATCAGACAAACATGATAGGCAGCTCATATACATTTAAAACAATCTCAAAGCATGTTCAACACCTCACACATGCTATTTTACAACATCATTCAAACATTAGCCAGCCTACTCGTAGATTTGCTTAAAACAAAGCAATGTGTTTTGTAAAAACATCAAAACATGCGATTTATGCAATTATTAGCCTTACTATTCCCCTTTTTAAGAATCATTTCATAATCCAAATCATATACAATACTCGTAGCATTTCATACATACCAACAATCATTTTCTTAAACCATAGTGCATTTTATAACATCCTATATTCACCCATAAGTTCATAGTACGAGCAGCTATCTCTATATACTTACAGAATTCCCTTACCTGGAATCGTGTTGCGTGATTCCACTTCCTTAGAGCTACTTACTTGTGCAGTTCGATTTGTCTCCAACGAACTCTCTGGAGTTGCACAAAATCATATATCGCACTGATTTAGTCCATATTACTCAACTCTGGTGTTGCTATAGTCGATTTAACCTATAGCCCCCATTAACACTTAGAAGGCCTAGTTTTATCGTTCTACTCATATCTTGAGCCTATTGATTCTTTTAGGCTTATCGATTCATACCAAATCAATATTAAATCGACATTAAGCTCATAGTGTTCATATTTCATCAATTTCTTCACTATGACATTTTTTTCAAACATCTTATATACTCATTTTCATAAATTCTCTAAACTCACAACGTGGCTTCATTTAACCATCTCAAATCATCCACATTATATCATAAACACTCTAGCATACCCATAAATCACCAATTCATCCAAATCACATTTTCTCACACTAGATTCATTCCATTTTCTAGGTTACACTAGCTCCACCACATCCTAAGTAGTTTTAACCATCAATACACATATGAATCAACTCCAAAATCCATAAAAAGACCAATGTACTTGGGCTGAAGTGTTAGAAACTTACCAATCTAGATTCTCTTCTTGCTCCAAATGAAAATACACCTTGCTCCTTTAAAACCACAAATGAGGCTTTGAATCTAAAGTATGTTGTTCTTCTCTTTGATAGGAATAACTTTGTATCTAATGTTTTTTCCTCAAATCTTACTGGAAATAGGTTGATTTAGGAGTGAGAAAGTTAGGTTTTAGGTTGAAATGGAAGGGTGAGATTGTTTTTTCGAAATGTGCAAATTTTTTTGCTCCTATTTATAGAAATTGCTTGATGAGATCGATCTGTTGAGGCATGAGATCGATCTGGTCCTCTTAAATCCCCTATTTTCACGACATTTTTAAGGCATGAGATCAATCTGTCGAGGGCTTGAGATCAATCTATCCCAGGTAGTAGCTTAAGAAGACCGATCTAGCTAAAGAGGAGATCGATCTTCTCCAACCCGAGAGCTAAGGAAATCGATATGCTTGAATTAAAAATCGATCTTCTCTTTACAGAATGTTTAACAGATCGATCTAGGCCCATTAGAGATCGATTTGCCCTGCTTCATTACTCGAATAAGAGCACTTTTGGCTCTTTCAGATCGATCTCTCTCCTATAAGATCAATCTGGCATTTATATTTTTTAGATTTTGCTACAGTTTTCTACTGTAACTCATACAAAACATCCTTAATTTCCTGTCCTAGTCATTTTCTCATCCAACCACCTTTAAGACTTGAAAATGACATCCATTCATACTTTATACACATTAAAACTTGTGTGCATTCATTGTATAACCAAAGGTATACAACACAAAGCTAAATGGAAGTACAACGATTTATACAACTTATGCAACTCCATTTCCATTTGCTACACTACTCATTTTCCATTTCATTCACATTCATCACATACAAAAGTTCACTTCTTCATATTCATACATAATGAAACTTGTACGTACATCACAAACTCTTATTACAAGTGTGTACATTGAATTTATGGACTTTACATCACTTATGCTTCACATTATAAGTACATCACCTTACTTATGAACTCGTAAGGTTTACATATGAATATACGGGTCTTACACTCAATTTACCTCTCTTCCCAAATCTCGCTATACCTTTGGATGGAGAAACTTTTGGAAATACTGATTCACCAATTGCGAATTCAAGTGGTCTCTGTCTCTTATCAGCATAGCTTTTCTGTTTACTCTGAGCTATCCTCAATCTCTCAACTATCAACTGGACATCTTCAGAGGCCTACATAACCAAATCAGAAGCAAAAATCTTTCTGTCACCCACTTCTTCCTAACCGATAGGGGAATGACATCTACGACCATATAAAGCCTCATACGGTGCCATCCTGATACTCGCATGATAACTGTTGTTGTAAGCGAATTTAGCTAGTGGCAAATGATCACCACAGGAGCCTCTAAAATCCAGTACACATGCTCTCAACATATCCTCCAGAGTCTGTATAGTCCTCTCTGACTGACCATCTGTCTGAGGATGATAAGCGGTGCTCAAACTCAATTGGGTTCCCATGGCTTCCTGAAATGTTCCCAAAAGTGGGAAGTGAAATGGGAATCCCTATCCAAAACAATGCTCACTGGAATACCATGTAACCTCACTACCTCGCGTACATCCAACTGTGCCAATAAACTTAGAGTATCGATAGCTCTCATAGCTAGAAAGTGGGCTGACTTTGTCAATCTATCAACTATCACCCATATAGCATCGTGATTCCCCCGGGTCCTTAGTAAACCCATCAAGAAATCCATGATGATATGCTCTCATTTCCATGTCGGTATAGGTAGAGACTGCAATAACCCTGCAGGTTTCTGATGCTCTACCTTCACTTGCTGACATACGAGACATCTTGCCATGAATTTCGCCACATCTCTCTTCATATGACCAACAGTACACCTTTCGGAGATTCTGATACATCTTATTGCTCCCGGATGTAACGTGTACCTCGATGAATGAGCTTCCATCAATATCAATCTCTTGAGCTCTAGGTCCTTGGGAACACACAATCTGCCTCTAAATCTCAGAAGTCTATCAGAACTTAACTCAAAATCAGTATCGGTGCCCTTCTGTATCTGACCAATCGCATCAATGCAATACAGATCAGTCTGTTGAGCTTGTCTGATCTTTTCCATCAGATCCTGCTCTAAGCGTAGACTAGCAATCATGCAGTCCGTATTCATGTTAGAAGGCACAACTCCTAAACTGAGGCTAGCAAACTGCTCTAGCAACTCATGTTCCCTGACCATCATATATGATACCATCCCTAGTCTTTTCCTGCTCAAAGCATCGACTACAACATTAGCCTTACCTGGATGATAAAATATCTCACAGTCGTAGTCCTTTAGAAGCGCTAGCCATCTTCTCTGTCTCATATTCAATTCTTACTGCGAGAATAGATACTTGAGGCTCTTGTGGTCGGTAAATATCTATAATTTCTCTCCATACAAGTAGTGGCGCCATACCTTCAACTTAAACACTACTGTTGCTAACTCTAAATCGTGGGTTGGATAGTTCTTTTCATGATCCTTCAGCTGTTTGGATCCATAAGCAACTACCCTCCCATCCTGCATCAATACACAGCCTAGTCCCTGATGCGAAGCATCCTATATACTGAAAATCCTCCTGAGTTGGTAGGGATTATGAGAATCGGAGCAGTAGTCAATCGACTCTTTAACTCCTGAAAACTCTTCTCATAATCTTTGTTCCACACAAAAGCTACACCCTTCCGAGTGAGACGTGTCAACAGAGCAATTAACTTCGAGAATCCTTCTATGAATCTTCAATAATATCCCGCTAAACCTAAGAAACTCCTGATCTCGGTGACTATCCTTGGCTGTTTCCACTGAACTATAACCTTAATCTTGGATGGATCTATTGATACACCATCCTTTGACACAACGTGTTCCAAAGATGAGATCTGTGACAACCAAAAAGCACACTTGTTAAGTTTAGCAAAAAGCTTCTGCTCTTGTAAAGTCTGCAATACAATCATGAGGTGCTCTCTTGCTCTTCCTTAGATTTTGAATATACCAAGATATCATCTATGAAGACGATAACAAATTGATCTAAATATGGCTTGAACACATCGTTCATCAAAGCCATGAAAGCTGCATGAGCATTCGTCAATCCGAATGGCATAACCAATAACTCATAATGGCCATATCGGGTCTTAAATGCTGTCTTGGGCACATCTCCACTCCGAACTCTCAGCTGATGATACCCAGACTTCAGATCAATCTTAGAAAAGACTTACGCTCCACGGAGCTGATCCAACATATCATCAATGCGTGGAAGGGGATATCTATTCTTGGTGGTTGCCTTATTCAATAATTGGTAATCTATACATAATCGGAGGCATCCATCCTTTTTCTTTACAAATAGCACAGGTGCTCCCCAAAGTGAAACACTCGGTCTGATGAAACCCCTGTCCAGCAACTCCTGTAACTGTCTTTTGAGCTCCTCTAGCTCAACTAAGGCCATGTGATACGGTGGTTTTGATATAGGTTCAGTACCAGGCACTAAGTCTATACAGAATTCCATCTCTCTGTCTGGTGACAACCCTAACAACTAACCACAGGAATATCTTCCACCTTCGGATGTACCTTATCCATATCAACAACGTACGCAATAAAACCTTCAACATATTCATTTCCCAGTCAGCATAGTACATTATCACTCACAAATCATAACTACTTTCATTTCTTTGTATCAAGCTTTACAACATATTTTTCAGGGTTAGGAAATATAACCGTCTTATTATAACAATCTAAAACAGCATGGTTTGACGATAACCAATCCATTCTTAGGATTACATCAAAATCACTCATACTTAACAGTATTAGATTGGCTATCATGTCCTTTTCCCATACTTTTAACTTATATTCATTTAACACATACTCTACTAGCTGACTATTATCTATAGGCGTACTAATCAACATCATCCTACTTAGAGGTGTACGCTCTACATGCTTTTCTATTTTACATGCAAATAAAGGTGATACAAATGAATGCGTGGCACCATGATCAATTAAAACATGTGCTTCTAAATCATATATCAAGATGTTAGCTCTAATCACATCCGAAGAAGCATCGGCTGTCCTCTGGTCCAAGGCATGCACTCGCCCTTATCCCATAACTTGCTTCCCTTTCTCTTCTGTTGTCGCTCTCCTCCTTAGAGCAGACGTATCAACTGGAGCTCTCTCAGGCTCCTTACCCTTATGTTGGTAGTATCAATGACCTCTTGGCACATTCTAACCATATGGCCTGGCTTCCCACATCTGTAGCATAAACCACTAGAGATAAGATAAGGTGTACCTCCGTGGAATCTACCACATCGACTGCACTGTTTAGTGGTAGGCCTCTGTCCTCTAATCACAACTCCTTTAGCTGGAGCTATCGCCGGGTACGTAGGAGATCTAACAATCTTCTCTTGTACTTCCTCAATCCTTAGTCTCTTACCAAAGAGTCTCCTCCCTCCTCGATATCCAAAACCTCGAGCACTATTACTCACCAGCCTCTTTCTGTCTCTATCTCTACCTTTTCCAACTGTTCTGAACTCTTAGGCATTTCTCTCATAATCTTGTTCACAAAGTTGCGCCCTGTTCACTGCCTCATCGTATGTAGAGATATCAAATGGAACTAATTTAGAATGCAATACTGGTCTCAATCCATCTATGAATCAACGGACCTTCCTAGTCTCGCTGCTCATGGTGTCAGGGTCATACCTCCCCAAGGATAAAAATCTGATCTCATACTCGTCCACTGAGTGACTCCCTTGGCTTAACCTTAAAAATTCAACCTGCAGCCCCCGCTGAGTCGTATCTAGAATAAACTGCCTCATGAAGGCATCTAGAAATATCTCCCAACTGATCTCTGTTTGTCGGGATCTCAAAATGGGTCGGGTGGACTTCCACCAATACTCTGCAATCCCCTTCAGTAGGAATGCAGCAAATACGGCCATCTCTGAAGTCGTACACTTAAAGAATCCGTACAACTTCTCCATTTCTCCTATCCATTCCTCCACTAAAACTAGGTCCTTAATCCCACGAAAAGTTGGAGGTCCAAGTTTCTTGAATTGTCAGAGTCTGTCCAAATCACAACCATACCCCAAAACATTACCGCCCTATCGTACAGTAACCTGTGACGACATATCCTGAACAGGCGGGGGTGTAGGTGTATCAAGTGCAGCTACCTCTCCCAGCGAAGTCTCTGCATCCTGACCCTATCCTCTTGGTATCGTCTATGCCAGTATCTCTACTATGGTCTCTAGGGGACGTTCTAGTCTCTCAAAATGTGCCTCGGTACTCTCTAGTACCTCAGTAGGACCAACAATCTCATCTCGAGTCTCTGGCCTACCTCTACGGCCTCGAGCCCTATCTCTAGCCCCTCTACCACAGCGAGTATTAACCATAATGGCTAAATCCCTGCATTTAGAATCATTAATTAGTCTACATTCCATCTCGTATACACAATTGTAATTGAACAAAGCACAGTACTATGGGGATGTATATTTTCTTAATTACTAATATCGATTCATATCATATCAACACTGCTCTGATACCATTTCTGTCATGCCCTTCCCCTACATGCGAAATATTTTACAATTTACTTACCTTTCCTTCTGTCATTACTCACCTAAAACGTTGGGTTGTGATTCGATATTAGTCACCCATTCTCATATATTCACACACATATAAATATTAATATTCTTTTCCATAATATAACTCTTGTACATTAATACATTTATCTGTACATATACATCTCGATCGAAATTTAATTTACATAACTGTGCTTATACATTGTTCAGTACAAAATGTTAAGTGTGTATACCTCTTATAAGATGGTTATGCAGTGGAATCAGGGAATATCAGTCCTCAGTTGTGTCCACCTATTGTGGATGCTCTGAAAAAGGGGAAATAATAAGGGGGTGACCTCACAACTCAGTAAGGAAATCAGGCAAGCAAGTAGAAAACTGAACGATCTACAAAATACTATGCTCATGCCATGAAATCTTTTCCTTACCCAATTGTATTTAAAGCATGCATCTCTCTCAAAGCTTTATGCAATATATATATATAGATACAAAACATCAGTTTTAAAACTGGAAATATGTTGGTTTATCAACCTCAGCATTATATGTATAAAAACTGCATTTCTCATGTAATTTCACACAAATCACATTTATCATGCCATTCATTTAAATCAAAATCATATGAAATTCATCATGTTTCAAAACATGGAAATCTAGGCTTCACCCATCCCTCGAGTTACCCTTTTCACAATTCACAAACTCACATGTTTATATCATAAAGTCATGTGATAATTCAATCAAGAAATATTGATTCACATAACATGAAAAGATAATAGAGATAGGCGACTACATGTTTGGAGTGTATGATCATAACTCATTTTTCATAATCCCATGCTACACAGTACTCGGTGTGCGAGGTCTCACAATTGCTGTAACGAGAGGTGGGTCAAATCCTAGCCGTCAGCTCACAACTCACTCTCATAGTGTACCCACGGTACAACGTACTCCATGTGACATACACGGTACATAGTACTCCATGAACCATATCTCAAGGTAGGATGCTCGCCATGAGTCTTAGTCCTCACACCTTGGATATACCTTATAGTCAGGATGCTCTCCATGAGTCTTAGTCCACATACTATGGGTTCACCTCATAGTTAGGATGCTCTCCATGAGTCTTAGTCCTCACACCTATGGGTTATTTCAATAGCCCTCGACCATATCTCAAAATAATATGCGTGTGAGCATATAATATCAATGCGACACACAGTCAGCACAGGCTCCTAACACGGCTATTTCATGCTCTTTTCAAAACTGGCACGTGCGAGTAAAACTCTCAACATGACTATATCACAATATCACAACTCTAGTGTGAGCAATGCTCCCAACACTATGTCATGTGAAAACTCGAGTATGAGCAAAGCTCCCAATACTCTATAATGTGTAATATATCAAAACTGAGTACGAGCAATGCTCCCAGTACTCTATCATGTAAAACTGAGTATGAGCATAGCTCCCAATACTGTATAATGCATCAATCACAATCTGAGTACGAGCAATGCTCCAGTACTCTAACATGTATAAATCGCATTAAACTTATGGGATCGATCTATATTGTCAAGGAGATCGATTTGCTCCCTTCCTGAAGCAGTTCTGCTGCACTTTTTCATCCAATTTCACTGTTACATTGGTTTTTAATTTACCTAACCATCCATTTTACATTTCATACATATTTATAACTCCAAAACATCAATTCCTCATAATTTACATCATTTGTGACTTGTTTATACATCACAAACTCAAAAGATTACATGTTACAAATTTCGGGTCTTACACAACTACTCCTTTTATAGAAATTGCTTGATGAGATCGATCTATCAAGCCATAAGATCGATATGGTCCTCTTAAATCCTTCAGTTTCTTGACCTTTTTCAAGCATGAGATAGATTTGTCGAGGTGTGAGATTGATCTGTTCCAGGCAGTAGCTTAAGGAGATCGATCTGCAGTCAGGGGAGATCGATCTGCTCCTACACGAGAACTAAGGAGATCGATCTGGCCCTTCAGGGATCGATTCCTTCTATACAGAATGCTTAGCACATCGATCTGGCTCCATTGGAGATCGATCTGCCTTGTTCCATTGCTTAAATAAGAGCATTTTTTACTCTTCCAGATCAATCTTTCCTTCTATAAGATCGATCTGGCATTCATATTTTTCAGATATTGCTATAATTTTCTGCAGTAACTCATACCAAACATTCTTAATTTACTGCCATAGTCATTTTCTCATCCAATCACCTTTAAGACTTGAAAATGACATCCATTTATACTTTATACACATTAAAACTTGTGTGCATTTATTGTACAACCAAAGGTACACAATATAAAACCAAATGAAAGTACAAAGATTTATACAACTCATGCAACTTCATTACATTTGATGTACTACTCATTTTGCATTCCACTCACATTCATCACATACAAAAGTCAATTTCTTCATATTCATACATAATGAAACTTGTGTGTACATTCCCAACTCATATTACAAGGGTGTACATCGATTCTATGGACTTTACATCACTTATGACTCACATTACATGTACATAAACATAAACATACGTACGACGTCATAAGGTTACATATGAAATACAGGTCTTACATTCCTCCCCTCCTTCAAAGAATTTGGTCCTCCAAATTAGAACCAAGTTATCTCAAAACAACTCCAGGGTACTTCTCTTGCACCATGCTTTCCAATTCCCATGTGGCTTCCTCCGAAGTGTGATATTGCTAAAGCATATTCTCTAAGGGGATTGTCTTCGTCCTTAACACCTTCTTTTTTTTGCCCAATATCTGAACCAGCTTCTCAACATATGTCATACTCTCATTGAGCTCCAACGGCTCATATCTTATCATATGTGACGGGTCCAGGTGATACTTCTGAAGCATAGAGACGTGGAAGACATTATGAACATTTGCCAAGTCTGGTGGCAACGCCAACCTATACGCCTTATCTCCCACTCTCTCTAAAATCTTAAAGGGTCTGATATATCTAGGGCTCAGCCTTTCTGACCAAATCTCATAATACCCTTCGAAGGAAAAACTCTAAAAAATATCGACTCATCCACATCAAACTCTAGTAGTCTCCATCTCTTATCAGCATAACTCTTTTGCCAGCTTTGAGCTGTCCGTAATCTCTCACATATCAATTGGACATCCTCAGATGCCTGCTGCACCAAGTCAGGAACGAAAATTTGTCTATCACCAACTTCTTCCTATCCAATGGGGGATCGACATCTGCGTCCATACAGTGCCTCATAGGGTGTCATCCCAATACTCGCATGATAGCTGTTATTATAGACAAACTCGGCTAGCTGCAAGTGATCATCCCAGGAGCCTCCAAAATCCAGCACATATGCTCTCAACATATCCTCCAGGGTTTGTATAGTCCTCTTTGACTCCCCATCTATCTGAGGATGAAAAGAGGTGATAAAACTCAAGTGGAGCCCCATCCCTTCCTGAAAATGTTCCCAGAAATGGGAAGTGAAGCGGGCATCCCTATCAGAAACAATGCTCACTGTACACCATGTAGCCATACTATCTCTCAAACATACAGGTTCGCCAACTGAGTCAAAGTATCGGTAGCTCTCATAGCTAAAAAATGGGCTGACTTATTCAATCGATCCACAATAACCCATATGGCATCATGACCTCTACGGGTCCTCGGTAATCCCATCACAAAATCCATGGTGACATGCTCCCACTTCCATGTCTGTATCGGTAGAGGCTATAATAATCCTACAGGCTTCTGATGCTCTACCTTCACCTGCTGACAAATGAGACACTTAGCGACATATTCAGCAATGTCTCTTTTCATTCCAAACCACCAATAAACCTTTAGAAGGTTTTGATACATCTCGGTACTCCCTGGATGTATCGTGTACTTCGATGATTGAGCCTCTGATAAAATCAGTCTCCTAATCTTAGGATCCTTGGGAACACATACTTTGCCTTTAAACTGCACTAAGCCATCTGTACTCAGCTCAAGATCAAAACCCACACCTGCCTGTATCTGACTTAACCAATCGATACACTGTCGATCACTCTACTGAGCCTATCGGATACGGCCAATCAACTCTGGCTCTAATCTCATACCAACCATGATATCCAAACTCTCTGATCTAGGAGGGGTTACATCCAAATTAAGGTTCGTAAATTGTTCCAACAACTCATGTTCCTGTACCATCATATAAGACACCAACCCGAGGTTCTTCCTACTCAAGCCATCGACGACTACATTCGCCTTACTTGGGTGGTACATGATTTCACAATCCTTAAGAAGTTTAAGCTATCTCCTTTGTCTCATATTTAACTCTTTCTGCGACAATAGGTACTTAAGGCTCTTATGATCTATAAAAACCTAAAATTTCTCTCCATAGAGATAGTGGCTCCATATTTTCAAACCAGACACCACGATCGCCAACTCCAAATCATGTGTCGGGTAGTTCCTCTCATGATCTTTCAACTGTCTAGATCCATAAGCAACTACCTTCCCATCCTGCATAAGTCACAGCCCAATCCCTAGTGTAATGCATCCGTATACTTCGAGAAACCTCCTGAGCTGGTAAGAATGGTGAGAACCAGAGCAGTGGTCAATCGAAGCTTGAGCTCCTCAAAACTCCTCTCACATGCCTCATCCCATACAGACTTAACATCCTTCCGGTGAGGTGTGTCAATGGAGTAGCTAGTCTGGAGAAACCCTCTACAAATCTCCAATAATAACCTACCAATCACAGAAAACTTTTGATCTCAGTAACTGTATTGGGTTGTTCCCACTTTACAACTGTCTCTATCTTGGATGGATCCACTGATACCCCATCCTTTGACACAATATGGCCTAGAAATGAGATCTGCTCTAACCAAAATTTACACTTGTTGAGTTTGGTATATATCTCTTTCTCTCGGAGGGTCTGCAAAACTATCCTTAAGTGCTCCTCATGATCTTCCCTGGACTTGGAATAGACTAATATATCATCAATAAACACAATCACAAACTTGTCCAGGTATGGCTTGAATACATCATTCATCAGTACCATAAATGCTGCGAGGGCATTCATCAATCCGAATTGTATAACCAAAAACTCGTAGTAGTCATAACGGGTACGAAATGCTATCTTAGGTACATCTCCACTCCATATCCTCAACTGATGGTAGCCTGACCGCAGATCTATCTTAGAAAAGACCTGTGCTCCCCGAAGCTAATCCAATAAATCATCTATGCATGTAAGGGGGTACTTGTTCTTAATGATGGCCTTATTCAACAACCGGTAATCTATACACAGTTGGAGGCTTCCATCCTTCTTCCTTACAAACAGAATCGGTGCTCCCCAAGGTGAGACACTAGGTCTAATAAACCCCTTCTCTAGCAACTCTTGCAGCTGTTTCTTTAGCTCTTCCAACTTAATCGGAGCCATTCTATACTGTGGTTTAGATATCGACTCGGTACTAGGCACTAACTCTATGCAAAATTCTATTTCCCTATTAGGTGTTAGCCTTGGTAAATCGTTCGGAACAACATCAGGAAATTCTACAATCACTGGTATGTCTCTTAATTCCAGGTGTGCTTATCTATATCCACCACGTATGTAATGAACCCTTCACATCATCCTTTCCACCGTTAGTGTTTAAAGTCATCACATCAATATTCAACATAAACAAATAAATTCATCTCTCAAGTAGATTAAATAAAATCATACTCTTTTCATTTATAATAAATCAGGATCTTTCTTTTCATTTCACACATCTTACAACATGATTTTCTATCTCGGGAAACCTCAATGTTTTAGCATGACAATCCATAACAACGTGATTGGTAGCCAACCAATCCATTCCCAATATTACATCAAAATCATTCATATTCAATAGAATTAAATCGGCTGTCATTCCCTTTTCCTCTATCTTCAATTTACAATCCCTACATACATGCTCAATCAATTGACTATCATTTTTGGGTGTGGAAATCATCAACATTTTATCTAACAATGTAGGTTTCACATGTTTCAACAATTTATGTGTAGAGGAAGGCGATATGAAGGAATGCGTGGCACTAGGATCAAACAATACAAATGCTTCTAAATCAAAGAGTCGTATGGTACCTTTAATCACATCCATCGATACGTCTGCTGTGTCCTGGTCTAGTGCGTGCACTCTTCCTCTACTCACACCCAATACCTGCTTCCCTTTTTCCTCTGTTGTAGCCCTCCTCTTTGAAGCAGCTATCTCAATTGGTGTCATGACCATTCGTGATTTATCCAAAACCACAAATTTTTCGCATTTTTAACTTACCTTTCCTCTCTTCAATGGTTGGGCTGTGATTCGATGTTAGAATCCTCGCTTACCATATCCATCATCCACTTTCATACATACAAGTCAATATATTATCTATTGACTGTAATTTCTTTTATAATACTTGTGAGATCATATAAAAGCTAATACAAATACATTCCCTATAATAAATGTCGTATACATCACTGTGTTGTTTCTATGTTTAGATACATAACCGTACAAAATATGTATACCTGTCGATCGATAGGAAATAGCAGCAGACACGGGAATATTATCCCTCAAAAGCTCTCACTCTACTGCTGATGCTCTGTAGAGAGATGTAAAGAAAGGGGGTGAGCATACAACGCGCTCAGTAAGGAAATCAGGCAAGCAAGTAGATATTACACTATCTACTCAAAATAATGCTATGCCTGAAAACGTTATTTCCTTAACTCATTTTCAAAGCATGTCTTTAAATATATATATATATATATATACTTGTACAAATTAAATCCAATGTACAGAAATCATGCTTTCTTTATCAAATGTAGGCATGTAGTGCAAAACAATGCATCTTTATAATATCACAATGCCTTTAGATAAATCATGCCATTTATATTTAAATCACAGTAAATATGGCATTTAAATCATTCACAACACAAAATCGGAGTCCGACCCATCCCTCAGGTCTATCCGCAATTAAATCAGTCAATCAGGTGATATATCATGTGAGACTCTGTGGTGAAAATGTAAATAGTATCCTGGACTATGATCATATCCGACAATGGTGATCCCAGGCAACACAGTACTCGGTGTGCGGGGCATCACTGTGTGGGGGTCAGTCCATCACAACCGCCAGCTATATCCTCCTCAACTCCACAACACCACACGGTACAGTGTACTCCATGCCACATGCATGGTACAACGTACTCCGTGGACCCTACATCATAGTCGAGGTGTCTGCCATAGGTCTTAGCCCTCAAAACCATGAAATATCATACCATGTCTCAAAATCCTCATGCGAACCTCTCATAGTGTGACACTCAGTCTACATGAGGAAATCAAGCATGGCTTTCAACATGTATCATATATCACATAAAATACAGTGCACATCTTTGAGCACGACTCATAGTCGACACTCCACTCAAACACTGTTCACATCACAAACTCAACTCTAATGCAAGTAAACCTCCAGCAACTAGGTCAATGCATAGTTTATGTTTCAAATCAAGTACGAGCAATAGCTCCAGTACTATACTATGCACAAAACTCATCAAATCAAGTACGAGCAATAACTCAAGTACTATGCCATGTATCTCATGTAAAATTCGAGTACGAGCTAATTGCTCCAGCACTCTCTCATGCATAAATCACATAAAACCAAGTACGAGTAATAACTCCAGCACTCTATCATGCATGTCATGGAAATATAGTGCGAATCACAATCCAACACTAATATATGTGTAAATATATGAAATCAAGTGCGAGCTGTGCTCTAGCACGATTTATTCTCACATAATATAATAGATGGCCCTTTAAAAAGTGATGATTTTTAAAACATTAAAATCAGCACTATAAAGTGTGCTTAATTCACATTAACCTTAAAATCATTAGCTCATCTATTTATTCTTCTGCTAAACAGCAGTAAAACACTTAAAATGGTGGTTTCCATGCTTTTTACAACTTTTCACAAAAGTTGACTTTTTGACTAACTAGGGGTAAAATCGTAATTTACCACTATTGGGTCACAATAATTATTATTCACTTTCTCTGACCCTCAGAGTTTTTAAGTAAATGTAAAAGCAGACGAAAATACGTGCAGGTATTTCTAACTACTCATAAAAGTCCCTTACCTGCAATCCCTCAAGAAATTTCACTTTCTCAACGCTGCTTGATCCAGCAGTCCGATTTGCTCCTCCAATAATCTCTGGAGCTGCATATAACCATTTATCAGGTTAATTACACTTTTCCTACTGTATTTCACATTAAATACAATATATTTCCCTTAATGGGCTTTAATAAACCTTAATGGGCCTAACTATGCCTTAAGCCCATTTTTATTTTACTATTTATTTTCGTTGGGCCTAAAGGGCTTGTAGGGCCCACCAACTCTTATTGGGCTTGTCCTAGACCCATTACATCACATTGGGCTTAAAATAATTGGGCTTGGCCCATTGGACCTCTCGGTCACATGTCATGGTCGAGAGCATCCCATGCCATCGGTCACACCATGGCATGCCTTCCATGTCCATTTGTTTAGCCAAATTCACTTAGGCATTTTCATAAACGCTTGGTTGGCATGTATTAAGCCTTTCCTATATTTCATGTTAGCATTTCATAAACACTTGGTTGGCATGTATTAAGCCTTTCCTATAGTTCATGTTAGCATTTTATCAAACACCTTATGTGCCAATATCATACCACCATCCATATGAACAAATTGATTATAACTAACCATGCCATAATCATGTCTACATGCATATCAACCTATACATGTCTTAAAATCACATGGGTATTTATCAAAACTCATATACCAACTTTCGGCCATCACATGTTCATAGTGTTTTCATGTGTTTCAATCCATAAAACATATACCAATATACTTAAAATCATTCATACATTAACATATATGAATTTGAAAGCTTGAAAATATACCTAGTATTTGTGTTCACACTTGGCTGAAACTTTGAAGCCTCACGGTTTGTACACTATGGCTCCTTGATAGCCAATTCCAACATATGATACTCTCCTCTCAATTTGGAACAACTTTTATGAAGATTGCAAGTTCCAAATATGCCTTTTTCCTAGTGATTTCTAGTGAGAGAAAGCTTAGAAAACTTTTCGGTTATGGTTTCTTCACTTTGCAGAAAATGAAATGATGAAGATGATTATGTCTTGGCTGGTATTTATAAGTCCATTACTTAGTCATTAAGCTAAAATCCAGCCACCTTAATTGACTTCCAAAAATTTTAGGTAATGGTTATCATTTTAGACTTTGTTACCTTTCATTAATGGCTTTTAACTTATTCAAATGGGCTTCTCGGTTTGGGCTTTTTCTTTGGGCTTTTGGGCTGAAATTTTTTACTACCTATTGGGCCTTCATTGTCTCAATATTGGGCCCACAAATTGGCCCAACAATTCGGTCCACTGGGCTTTCCAAATTTGGCCCACACTTATGATACCTTAATGGGCTTTAAAATTTCCAACTTTGGCCCATTGCGTTTTTATCCATTAAATTAAATCCGAAATCCTTTCGAATAAATTTTCCTTACTTCCAGGGATGATTATCTTGTATTCTGACCAAGAATATTTTTTCTCAATTTTTTCTCCATACTTAGGTTAATTTATAACCATGGTTAGTCAACTATGGTAAAAGTCCACTTTTCTTAACTATAGTTGACTTTTTCCTTAACCATTGACCAAGTTGACTTTTTCTCAAAATTTTGAAAGTATCATATCTTATGTCTTACACTCTCGTCTTTACGTTTCTACCGTTCCCGGCAGATAATTACACCCAAAACACCTTAACTTGCTAAAAAGGTCCATTTTACCCTTTTTCAGCTTTTACTCTCGTTCTCTGTGTTCGGAACTAAATTAAACTGACTTTCCTTCATGAGCCCTCTATATTTTCTCCTTTTAAGTTTTTCTCTTCAGTCAGAATGATTCAGATCCACTTGGTTTAGCCTGTGACTCTTATAGCTCACATTAGGCTTTTTATGTAGCTTTTACGTGTTAAATCATTTCACTAACACTTTAAATCTAGTAAATACTCTTTTTATGATTCAACTATAATAATAGAGTGTTCATACACATAGGAATCATAAGGTACTGGCTACATAAAAAATGTGGGTCTGACAACTGGAGCTTTCTTTGGCTCCTTACCCTTCGGTGGGGCACTCTCAACCATCGCAGAACAGTACCTCAAAATATGTCCGGGCTTCCCACACCTATAACAAGAAATAGGGGGCGTATAACATGGTCTAGTCCCATGGTATCTACCATAACTCCTACATTGATCAGTAGTAGGTCGTGGTCCTCCAATAACCATACCCCTCGGTGCAGGCAAAGTCGGGTACACGGGAGGTCTAGCAGCTCTCTCCTCCACCTCCTCAATCTTTGGTCTCTTCTAGAAAAATATCTGGCATCTTCTCATGGCCACTCTATCCATCCTGGATCTCTTTCGGTCTCTATCTCCTCTGACACTAATCTTTCCAAGCTCGGAGGCATTCTCTAAAAGTCTTGCTCGCATAACTGAGCCTTGTGCACTACCTCCTCATAAGTCTGTATGTCAAATGGGGCTAGCTTAGTCCGGATGGCCAATCTGAATACATCAACGAACTTCTGAATCTTTCGAGTCTCACTACCCATCGTATCCGGGTTGTATCTCCTCAGAGACATGAATCTCGACTCATATTCATCCACAGTACTGTTCCCCTGAACCAAATTCATAAATTCCATCCCCAATTTCCTCTATGCGGTGGCTGGGATGTACTGCCTCCTGAAGGCCTCCAAAATTATCTCTTAGGTGATCTTGGGGTGTCGAACCCTCAAAATAGACTCTGTGGATCTCCACCAGTGTTCTGCCTTGCCTTTTGGCATAAATACGACAAAGGCCACTTTCTCAGCTGATGTACATCTGAAAAATCTGTACAACTTCTCTATCTCATACACGCAATCCTCCATAATAACCGGGTCCTTTACCCCTCTAAACACTGTAGGTTTCAACTCTTGAAATTGGCGTAACCTACTCAGCTCGCAATCATACCCTAAATCATTGTTGCTCGTCTGTGGAGCGATAGGTGAAGTCGTATCCTGTACTGGGGGTGTCACCGTCTCAGTAGCCTGAGGTCTCTCTGCCTCTGTAGCTGCCTGTCCAGTAGTAGGCTATGCTGCGGGACCTCATCTATCACCGGCACCTAATGCCTATGTGACTATCTCCACTAGGCTCTCAATACTCCGCTCTATCCTAGCGAAGCGTGCCTTAATATCCCCTGGTCTCTCTACAAGGTTCTGAGGAGCCTGGTCAGTCTATGGCTCACCACGGCTCTCAAGCCCACCTTTACGGCCTCTAGCAGATGCTCCCGCCCCTCTACGTCGGCATGTAATTAGCATAATGCCTAACTTCCTGTATCCATAATCATTTATTAGACTCAATCAATCACGGTATACATTGTTATATCTAAACAAAAGCACAGTAATATGGGGATGTAACTTTCTTACGTCTTATTACTAACTCATATCATGCCAACTCAGCTCTGATATCAATCTTTGTCACGACCCATTTTTTCCTTTTATAACCGAAAATCACTATAAATGTTTTTACGTTTTCCTTTCCTTACACTGTCGTGAACAAACTTGCCACTACACAGTTGGGCTGTGAGTCAATAATAAAACATCACTCAACATTCATTCTCAAATAAATCAAAAGAAGTGTCATTCATTGAAAGTTAAATTATACATGACACGTTTTCTAACTTTTACATCCCCCACATTACAATACAAAATGACTACTGTGCCTTTACATGTTTAGATATAAAAAGAATCTCTGTGTGTATACCTTTGGCGATGGAAGTAGCGGATGTCTAAAATAAAATGCCTCAGTCCTCATTGGGCTACTATGTACGCTATGTAGAGAGGGGAAATAGAGAGGGATGAACAACCACATGCTAAGTAAGGCAATAATGCAAGCATGGTAGATAGCTACCCTATCTACATGCTGATAATGTTATGCATAGATCATTTATAATAGGAGCATGAGGAAATAAAACTATGCCATATGAATATACATATATCATGTATTGAAAATCATGAAATTAGGCATATAAAACATGGAAGAATAAACATGTAAAATTATCTCATGCTTATTCTCATTAAATCTCATCACAAAAAGGGAAATTCATTTAAGAAACATCTTTTTCAAATCATATCACATCTCATCACAAATCTCTTTTCAAATCCCATCACATCTCATCATAAATCAAATTATCATTTCTTTAAATCACATATCGCACAAGGCTAGACCCTTCCCTTGGGTCTACCCTGGATAATCACAATCACACTCATGTATTAAAACTATGTGGTATTATGTACTATCAGGTGAGACAGGTTACTATATCTCAATGAACTATGTTGGCCAACTATGTCATAAATTATCCCAGACCACATAAATCCCAGAGTGCGGGTTTCATGTTGGAACGAAGGTGGGTTATTTCTCCGCTAGACTTTCTCATTAATAACTCAATCACGCGGTACATCGTACTCCATGTGATATACACGATACAATGTACTCCGTGGACCCATATCATGGTTGGGGGTGTCAGCCGTAGGTCTTATCTACCCCATACCACGTGTAACCTACTCAGTCTTAAGTGTACGTGGGAGTATTTTCTTATGATGTCAGGTCCTAGCCCCTCATGGCCTTGCTTGTCCCTTTTAGGTTCCCTGAACACCAACTCGTATTACCCTCACCACGACATCATACATACCACAATGTGAAAACCTGTGCGAGCTAAGCTTTAGCACGATTCATGCATCATTAATTATTATCCTCGTACGAGCAATGCTCTAGTACGATATTTATGCATAAAAACATGAGAAAACCACGTAGGAGCATAACTCCAGTCAGTTATATGCATAAGAAAATCACTTGAAACCTCATACGAGCAGAAGCTCCAGTACGGTTTATAAAACATCATCACAATCAAATCAAGGTGCGAGCTAAGCTCCAGCACGTTTCATACAAGTGAAAGCATCAAAATCTAGTGCGAGCTAGGCTCCAGCATGATTTAACTCACATAAATACGATAGGCAGCTCATACATAATCAAAACAATCTCAAATCATGTTTCGTACTTCACATGTGCTATATCACAAATTCATTCAAACATTAGACAGCCTATTCGTTAATTTGCTCAAAACAAAGCAATATGTTTCTCAAAACACCAAAACATGTGGTTTATACATTTATTAGCCTTACTATCCCCTTTCAAGAATCGTTTTCATAAACCAAATCATATACATTCTCATAGCTATTCACACATACCAACAATCATTTTCGTAAACCATCGTGCATTTTATAACACCTTATATTCATCCACGAGTTCTAAGTATGAGCAGCTATCTCTATATACTCACAGAATTCCCTTACCTGAAATCGCGTCTGTGATTCCACTTCCTTAGAGCTGCTTACTTGTGCGGTTTGATTCGTCTCCAACGAACTCTTCAGAACTGCACAAAGTCGTATATCACATTGATTTAGTCCATATGATACCACTCTTGTGTTTGCTATAGTCGATTTAACCTATAGCCTTCATTAACACTTATAAGGCCTAGTTTATCGTTCTATTCATATATCGAGTCTATTGATTCTTTTAGGCCTACTGATTCATACCAAATCGATATTAAATCAATATTAAGCTCATAATGTTCATATTTCATCAATTTCTTCACTATGGTATTTTATCAAACATCTTATATACTCATTTTCATAAATTCTCTAAACTCACAATGTAACTTCATTTAACCATATCAAATCATTCACATTACTTCAATGACAACTTAGTATAATCCCATAAATCACCAACTCATCAAAATTCCATTTTCTCACACTAACTCATTCTATTTTCTAGGTTACACTAGTTCCATCACATCTTAGGTAGTTTTAACCATTAATACACATCTAACTCAACTCCAAAATCAATAAATAGACAATGTACTTAGGTTGAAGTATTAAAAACTTACCAAACCTAGTTTCTCTTCTTGCTCCAAATGTAAATGTCTCTTGCTCCTTCAATCCAACAAATGAGACTTTGATTCCAAAGAATGTTGTTCTTCTCTTTGATGTGAACAACTTTGTATCTAATAGCTTCCCCTCAAATCTTTATGAAAATGGGTGGATTTAGGAGTGAGAAAGCTAGGTTTTTGATTGAAAATGGAGGAAATGGGGGTTGTTTTTCATTAATTATAGATTTCAACTGCTCCTTTTATAGAAATTGCTTAATGAGATCGATCTGTCGAGGCATGAGATCGATCTGGTCCTCTTAAATCCTTCAGTTTCTTGACCTTTTTCAAGCATGAGATCGATTTGTCGAGACGTGATATCGATCTGTTCTAGCCAGTAGCTTAAAGAGATCGATCTGCATTCAGGGGAGATCAATCTGCTCTAACCCGAGAGCTAAGGAGATCGATCTGGCCCTTCAGGAATCGATTCCTTCTATACAGAATACTTAGCAGATCGATCTAGCTCCATTGGAGATCGATATGCCTTGTTCCATTGCTCAAATAAGAGCATTTTTTGCTATTCCAAATCGATCTTTCCTTCTATGAGATCGATCTGGCATTCTTATTTTCTAGATTCTGATATAATTTTCTGCAGTAACTCATACCAAATATTCTTAATTTGCTGCCATGGTCATTTTCTCATCCAATCACCATTAAGTCTTGAAAATGATATCTATTTATACTTTATACACATTAAAACTTGTGTACATTCATTGTACAACCAAAGGTACACAATACAAAACCAAATGGAAGTACAAAGATTTATGCAACTCATGCAACTTCATTCCATTTACTGCACTATTCATTTTGCATTCCACTCACATTCATCACATGCAAAAGTCCATTTCTTCATATTTATACATAATGAAACTTGTGTGTACATTCCCAACTCATATTACAAAGGTGTATATCGATTATATGGACTTTACATCACTTATGACTCATATTACATGTACATAGACATACGTATAACGTCATAAGGTTACATATGAAATACCGGTCTTACATGAGCATTGTATTTTGTAGATAGTGTGGTTATCTACTTGCTTGCCTGATTTCCTTGCTAAGTTGTGAGCTCACCCCCTTTTTATTTCCCCTCTCTATAGAGCGTTCACAGTAGTTGAGCGCGGCTGAGGTCTAATATTCCTTGATCCACTGCTTATCCATCTTACGAGAGGTATACACATTCGAACATTTTGTACTGAATATTGTAAAAGTACAGTTATGTAAATGAATGTACGATCGGGGATGTATATGTACAAGTTTTTGTATTTAAAGTATATGAGTTTACTTTTAAGAAAAGAATACTTATAATCAATGGAATATCTGTGTTGACATGTATGTGTGTTGTGGAATGAATATGGTTGAGGTAACTAATATCGAATCACAACCCAATGGTTTGGTGTTGAGTTATGGCAGAAGTAGAGGTAAGTAAATGCAAAAAATTTTGTGGTGGTTTTTGGTAGAAGTCATGAGCGTTATGGGCGGTCGTGACATTTAATGATTTAAATTGATATATGGGAATATATAGGATTGATAGAAAAGATAAGTGGAAGAAAATTTGTTGTAGCATGTGTAAATAGAAAGATATGTCTTAAGTCAAGTGAGAGGCAAAATGGAAATTTTACCTTATAAGTATAAACTGTTATCGAACCAGTGTGACACACATGTTAGTGTGTCTAGTGTGATCGAAATGATCAATAAGTACAGAATTGTGACTTTTGTCACTTTGGTAGTATTGTAGACTTAAGGCAATGTCTACTAATGGTATGTATAAGGATAAGTGAAGTGACTTTTGAACGATTGTACAAAATTGTAGGTTGAGAAAACCAAGTATGGCATGTAGCGGCTTTTAGATTACCTTGAAGTATGTGATTGCTCACTGATAAAGGTAAGTGACCTTCACTTGATACAGACTGTATCGTATAGATAATTGAATTGTTCTTATCTTAGTAGCTATAGTATGTTAAGTAACCAAACTACATAAGCTACTAATTAAATTCATAAATAATGAATTTAAGTGTGAAATCAGTAACCTACTATTGCTTAAGTAAATATGGATAAATCAACTGTTTTGGGATTATAAACTTCTTCTGCTTTGCAAGTTGGTAATAGGTAATTGCTACTCGGTCTTATTATAAAAATTTTTTAAATCACCAATGATTAGTAAATAAAAAGGGCGACTAGGTAGCGATAAGCAATTGAATAATGTATAGGATATCGGATAAAGTGTTCGACTATAAGTGAATAATGTATAGGATTATTGAAGTGAAAATGATTGTTCGCGATGCAAAGAAGCATCACATTGTTACCGTATGTATTTATTTAAGTACTAAATCGTAATCAAATAAGGATTAAGGTTAAAAGAAAAATCAAAAGGATAAGCAATCTTTGGGATACAAAAAATCAAAAGGATAAGCAATCTTTGGGATACAAAGTAGAATCTTAAGATATAAATCATAGATGCGAGATAACATCGTATGGAATAAATAGGGTCTTAAAATAGAAATAGAATGACGTTTTATGAATATAAGTGTTATAAGTGAAAGAATGATCGACTATCTATTGAATTAAAAATTGTTTTCAGAGAAGAACTGAAGAGGAACAATCGCCTCCCTGAGAGAGGATCGATCCCGGTATAACAATACGTCATAAGTGTTTGTGGAAACGATAGAGGGATCGGTCCCCCTCAGTATAAGATCGATCCTTATAGTGGCGTTGGCATTTCTTTACGGGTTTTGGAGGAAAGGAATCGATCCCCATGAAAAGTAGGATGAATCTTTTAGTATTTGAAGGCCTTTGAAGGCTATGTAAATAGTTCAAAGAAGCATACTACAATATATACTTCTCTAACCTCCAAAGTGTGTAACTCCTGTATTGAAGATAGTAAGGCCAACCTTTATTGATTGGGTATTTGAATAAAAGAATTTAATGATATCATTACCAATTTTGATGCAAGGTCACATCATAAGAGATAGTGAAATTCATGGATGCGAGGTGGTATCCTATAGAGTAATTGGGTCCTAAAACAGAAGATAAATGTTTAAGGACTGAAGTACATTATGTGCGAGTGATCAAATAAGAAAAGTGTATAATAATAAGGATAGGAAGTGTATTATACATTTTCGTGTTTTTAATCCAATTCATGTGATTTATTGAACTATGCTTCGTGCTTTATTGCATTTTGTGCAAAGCATGGTAAACCATGAGATTTTTAAAGCGTGTATCGATTTCATTGCATTGATTTATCAAACCATTACATTGTTTAATGCATCGAATAGAGTGATAAAGCATTGATAGGATTGTATAGTGGTGACAACATGTAAGACCCGTACTTTTATAGGTATTCCTTTATGATTCCATGTTGTACACACAAGTTACATAATACGTGAATCATAAAAAATAGACCTTTTTAAGCTCTGAGTGTGATTAGAATACAAAATGATTAGTAAAGCATTTAAATGCAATCTTTCCCTTGAAATTGTGGAAAAAATAGCAGCTCGAATCTTGTAGATGAATGCCATATCGATCTCCTTTCGTGGCAAGATCGATCTTGTAGTTCCAGAATGAAATCACAACGGTTCTAAAGGCAAGCAAATCAATCTCGAGGTGATTCTACATAGAGAGGATCGATCTCTACCCAAAAGCAAGTCGATCTCAAGGTGATTCTGCATAGAAATGATCGATCTGTACCCAAAAGCAAATCAATCTCAAGGTGATTCTACATAGAGAGGATCATTCTCTACCCAAAAGCAGATCGATCTCGAGGTGATTCTGTATTGAGATGATCAATCTCTACCCAAACACATATCGTTCTCTCCCTAGGAATAGATCGATCCCACAACTTACTTACTGAATATTTGTGTAGTTCAACCAAAGAAGATCGATCTCTCACCCTAGGAGATTGATCTCACAATACCATTTCTATATAAAATCCCGAGCCCAAATTTAACAAATATCTCTCCATAACAAAGTAAACAAGTTTTTCTCACTCTAAGATATCACCACCTTCCAAATAAATTTGAGAAAAGGTTGTTTTTAGCAAAGTTGTTCCTTTGAGGAGGAGAACAAGATAGTTAAAAACTAGTTCCTTGAAGTTATGGATTGAAGGAGCAAGGTTTTTCCCCATTTTTGGCCAAAAGAGAAAGGTTAAGCTAGGTGAGTTTTCAATATACCAACTTCAAGTATGTTAATCTAGAAATTTTTATCAGTTGATTAGTGTTTGTATTATTAGTTGAAACATCCTTAAGCATGATTAATCATCCATGACCTAATATGGGTTTAGTGTGAGAAAGTGAGCTAAGGTTGATTTAATGATGAATTAATTATACTATGGTGTTAGTGATGTTACATGCATGATTTTGAGATGGTTTTGTCAAACTAATATGTTTGAATAGATGATGATTTAAAGTAGGCATAAGAGGTGTATGATGAAATGCCTTAGTGAAGGAAAGTGATGACCTTGAGGCAAGCACAATAAGTATTTGTCGAAATAACTATGAGAACTGGAATCGTGGTGTCGACCATGGCTAGGCATGGTGCAACAAGTGTGACTAAATGGTTAAGTGGACCAAGCATTGAGTATTTGGCTCAATAAGGCATTATGGGCCTAAGGTCGTCCCAATATGAATCAGTAGGCTTGATGGACCCAATAGATTCTCAAGAAATGAATAGTACAATCGAAATGCACTTAAGAGAAAGTAAGTCCCAATAAGAGTAAATGTACCAATAAGTTAAATCGATTGTAGTGAAAGTGAAATACAGATAAATAAATTGTATTTGATATGATAAATAATTTCGTGCAGCTTCGGAGATTATATTGGGAGCGAATCGAACTGCGCGATCGAGCAGTTTTGAGGAAGTGGAATTACTCGATGCGATTCCAGATAAGGGAATTTTAAGAGTATTTAGAGGTAGTTGCACGTATTTTAAGGGTGTTTACGGGGCATTAAATTTGCTTGGTTACCATAAAAGAAATAATTTTTTTTGTAAAAAAATTCAGATATAGGTGAAAGAGACTATTTTGCCCATGGGAGAAAATTTTACGAAAGGGTAGTAAGGCTAATAAATTGCATGGACATCATGTTTTAATATTTTTATGAAATATATTGCTTTAATTTAAGAAAATTTATGGATACGCTGGCTATTGATTTTTTAATTTCATGAAATAACATGAGTCAGCTGCTAACTTTGATTTTTAGCGTGTTTTGTTGAAATAGAGCCGCCTATCAGATTTATATGAGATGCAAGCAAGTCGTACTGGAGCTTTTGCTTGTATGTGAGTTTCATTTATTTCTTATGCATATAGCCGTACTGGAGCTTTGCTCGTACATGATTTTACCATTATTGATTTTGCATAAAGCCGTACTAGAGCGTTGCTCGTATGAGGATTTTTACTGATTATACACGAAATGGTGCTAGAGCCTTACTCGTACTGGACTTTTCACACTGTGATATGTAATGAGTCGTGCTGGATGCCTCGTGTAGACTATGTGTCACATGGATAAGATGCTTGCATGAGTCGTACTGGATGCCTCATGTAGATTATTAGTCACACGGATGAGACGCTCGCACGTTCAGACTGAGTCGGTTATATATGGTATGGGGTAGATAAGACCTACAACAGGCACCCTCGATCGTGATATGGGTCCATGGAGTACGTTGTACCATGTATATCACATGGAGTACATTGTATCGTGTGGTGATGATGTTGAGTTATAGTCTGGCGGGTAGGATTTGACCCACCTCTCGTTGCAGCATGATGCCCTGCACACCGAGATCCATGTGGTCTAGGATGATAGTGACATAGTTGGCTAACAGAGTCCTCGATTATATACGTGACCACCGATCTCACATAATATCACATGATTTTATATGTACTGAACATGATTTGTGTTATCCAAGGTAGACCCGAGGGCAGAGTCGAACCTTGTGGAATGTTTTTTGAGGATGATGTATTATTTTATGATGAAATTGATAAATTTTAATGTGACGAGCTTGAGATGTTATACATGATGATTTTTTCATGTTTGTTTTATATGCTTGCTTTCATGTTTTACAATACATGATATATTTATACACATGCGACATAGTTTTATGTATTACCTCATGCTCTGGATATAAATGATTTTTATATCATGACATTATAAGCATATAGATAGTGTAGTTATCTACTTGCTTACATTATTGCCCTATTGAGCAAGTTGTGCTCACCTCTTTCACTCTCTACCCCTACATAGCATCCACAATAGTTGAGAGCGGGTAGCGACTGCATTCCTGTTGTCCGCTGCTTCTCATCACCAAGAGGTATACACACTGGTATCTTTTTGTATCTAAACATGTAAAAGCACAGTAGTGTACATGGATGAAATATTGGGGATGTAAACCTATGTAAATACAGTTATGAATGTAATTAGTTAAAGTCAAATGACAGTAGATCCTAATATGTAAATGTGATATGGAAATGGATGTTAAGGTAAGTAACATGACAGGAGGGACTAATGTCGACTCATAGCCCAACTGTTAGTATTGAAACTGTTCTCGACCGGTAAGGAAATGAAAAAGGAAAAAATTTGTAGTGATTTTAGGTAAAAATGGGTCGTGGCAGAGATGGTATCAGAGCTTAGTTGACCTGATTTTGAGTCGGTATTAGTAAGTAGGAAAGTTACATCCCCGTATTACTGTGCTTTGTTTAAATATAATTGTGTATACTGAGATAGAATTAGACTAATGAATGGTTATGGATACAAGAATTTATGCATTATGTCTGTCACCCGTTGTGGTAGAGGGGCGAGTGCACATG
Organism: Firmiana major; assembly: GCA_033439115.1. Taxonomy (NCBI): domain Eukaryota; kingdom Viridiplantae; phylum Streptophyta; class Magnoliopsida; order Malvales; family Malvaceae; genus Firmiana; species Firmiana major. The sequence goes on from CM065909.1 coordinate 42,271,131, forward strand.
TTAGAGGCTGTAGGGGTAGGTCTGAGAGCCGTGAGGAGCCACAGACTGATTGGGCTCCATAAGACCCTGTTGAGAGACCAGGGGATACTGAGGCACGCTTCATTAGGATAGAGGGGGTATTGCGAGCCTTGTTGAGATAGTCACGCAGACATTAGGGGCTGGTAATAGACGAGGTCCAGTCGAATAGCCTGCTGCTACTGGATAGATAACTACAAAGGGCCTCAAACTACAGAGACTGTTACATCACCTCTAGTTCAGGATACAGCTTCTCCTATCGTTCCACAGTCGAGTGAGAGTGATCTGGGTTATGACTGTGAGTTGGATAGGTTATGACAGTTCCAAGAGTTTTGACCTCCAGTCTTTAGAGGAGTGAAGGACCCGGTTATTACAAAGGATTGAATATATGAGATTGAGAAGTTGTATGGGTTCTTTGGGTGTACATCGATTGAGAGGGTTACCTTTGCCGTATTTATGTTGAAGGGCGAGGCAGAGCATTGGTGGAGATCCACAGTATATATTCTAAGAGCCCGACACCCAGAGATTACATGAGAGATATTTTTTGAAGGCATTTAGGAGGCAGTATATTCTGACCACTGCACAACGGAAGCTGCAGATGGATTTTATGAGTTTGGTTCAGAGGAACCACTCCATTGATGAGTATAAGTCGAGGTTCATATCCTTGGGGAGGTATGACCCAGATACGTTGAACAGTGAGACTCGAAAGGTCTAGAAGTTCATGGATGGATTGAGACCAGCCACCAGATCTAGATTAGCTCTGTTTGACATCCCCACTTATGAGGAGGCAGTGCACAAGGCGCAGTTATGCGAATAAGACTTTGAGCAGAATGCCTCCGAGTTTGGGATGGTTAGTAGCAGGAGAGACAATGATTGAAAAAGATCCGGAGGTGATAGAGATATCAGGAGAGGAGGTCGGAGACTGTTTGGGAAGAGACCTTGGATTGAGAAGGTACAGGAGAGGACTGCTAAGCCTCATGTACATCTGACCTTAACACCATCGAGAGGTATAGTCATTTTGGGACCTTGGCCTACTATCGAGCAGTGTAGGAGATGTGGTAGATATTTTGGTACTATGCCTTGTCCGATGACCCCTGGAATGTGTTACAGATGTGGGAAGTTAGGGCATATCATAAGGTATTGCCTATAAATGATTGAGACTACCCCACAGAAGGGCAAGGAGCCAAAAAGAGCTCTTATTGAGACTTCTGCTCCAAAGAGGAGAGCTACAGCTAAGGAGAAGGGGAAACAGGTTGTTTGCAGAGGGCGAGTGCATGCATTGGACCAGGACATGGCAGACGCTTTAGCAGATGTGATTATAGGTACTATCCTGATTTTTTATTTTGAAGCATTTGTGTTATTTGATCCTGGTTCCACACATTCCTTTATATCGCTTTCATTTGCACGCAAGTTGTTGAAGCATGTAAAACCTACATCATTAGATAGAATGTTGTTGATTTCTACACTTGTGAATGATAGTCAATTGATTAACTATGTATATAGGGACTATAGGCTGAAAATAGGGGGAAGGGATATGTCAGCCGATCTTATCTTACTGAATATGAGTGATGTCGATGTAATTTTAGGAATGGATTGGTTGGCTACAAATCATGCTGTTTTAGATTGTTATGCTAAGAAAGTAATGTTTTCAGGGATAGATAGCTTTACTGTAAGTTTTCCTGGAAAGAAATGAACATGATTATTGTAAATGGGAAGAGTATAATTTTAATTCATCATATTTAAGAGATGAATTTACTTGTTAATCATGAATGTTAATATGATGGCCTATGTTACTAACGGTTGAAAAGGATAATTTGAAGGATTCATTTCATACGTAGTTGACACAGATAAGGCATATCCGAAATTGAGAGACATTCCAGTGGTTGCAGAGTTTCCTGATGTCTTTTCGGATGATTTACCAGGGTTACCACCCGACAGAGAGATGGAGTTTTGTATAGAGTTGGTACTGGTACAGAGCCGATATCTAGACCACAGTATAGAATGACTCTGATTGAGTTGGAGGAGCTAATGAAGCAGTTGCAGGAGTTACTAGAGAAGGGGTTTATTAGACCGAGCATCTCACCCTGGGGAGCTTTGGTCTTGTTTGTGAGGAAGAAGGATGGGAGCCTCCGACTGTACTTAGATTATTGGTTGTTGAATAAGGCTATCGTCAAGAATAAGTTCCCCCTTTCATTCATTGACAATCTATTGGATCAGCTTTAGGGAGCATAAGTCTTTTCTAAGATAGATCTACGATCTAGGTACCATCAGTTGAGGATACAGAGTGGAGATGTACCCAAGACAACATTTCGTACCCGTTATGGCTACTAAGAGTTCTTGGTTATGTCATTCGGATTGATAAATGCCCCCGCAACATTTATGGCTATCATGAATTATGTATTTAAGTCATACCTGGACCAGTTTGTATTAGTGTTTATCGATGATATATTGGTTTATTCCAAGTCCAGGGAAGATCATGAGCAGCACTTAAGGATAGTTCTACAGACCCTTCGAGAGAAAAAGTTGTATGTCAAGTTCAGTAATTGTAACTTTTGGTTGGAGCATATTTCATTTATGGGTCATGGTGTATCAAGGGATGAGGTATCAGTAGATTCATCCAAGGTAGGGTAGTTGTTCAGTGGGAGAGACCCAAGGTGATTACAGAGGTCCGTAGTTTTCTAGGTTTGGTAGGTTATTACCGACGGTTTGTGGAGGGATTCTCTAAGCTGGCTGCTTCGTTGACACCTCTCGTTGGGAAGAATGTGGCTTTTAAGTGGGATGATCAATGTGAAAGTAGTTTCTGCGAGGTGAAGCAACGATTGACCATTGCACCTATTCTCACCATACCCACCAACTCATGAGGCTTTTCAGTGTATATAGATACCTCGGGATACGAACTGGGGTAGTATTCCCTGATAAAATTGTGAGGGGCCTATGGGGCTGCCAAAGTCTCAATGACTCAGAGATCAGGAGGTTGATCTTAACAGAAGCTCATTCATCGAGTTATACATTACATCCGAGAAGCAACAAAATGTATCAGATCTCTAGAGAGTGTATTGGTGGTCCAGGATGAAGATGGATATTGCAGAGTTTGTGACGAAGTGTCTCATATGTCAGCAGGTGTAGGTAGAGCACCAGAAGCTAGTAGGGTTATTGTAACCTCTATCGATACTGACATGGAAGTGGGAGCATGTCACCATGGATTTTGTGATGGGTTTACCGAGGACCCGCAGAGGTCATGATGCCATATGGGTTATTATGGATAGGTTGACAAAGTCAGCCCATTTCTTATATATGAGAGCTGCCGATACTTTGAGTACATTAGTGGATCTATTTGTACGTGAGATAGGGAGGTTACATGGTGTCACAGTGAGTATTATTTCAGATAGGGATTCTCGCTTCACTTCCCACTTTTGAGAACACTTTTAAGAAGCGATGGAGACCCAGTTGAGTTTTAGCACCGCTTTCCATCCTCAGACAAATGGTCAGTCAGAGAGGACTATACAGACTCTAAAGGATATGTTGAGAGCATGTCTGCTAGATTTTAAAGGCTCATGGGATGATAATTTACCACTAGCCGACTTCACCTATAATAACAGCTATCATGCGATTTTTGAGATGACACCATATGAGGTACTATATGGACGCAGATGTTGATCCCCTCTTAGATGGGAGGAGGTTGGTGACAGATAAATTTTTGCTTTCAATTTAATGCAACAAGCCTCTGAGGTTGTTCAGTTGATATGTAAGAGATTGAGGACAGCTCAAAGTAGGTAGAAGAGTTATGCTGACACGAGACGGAGGCCATTGGAGTTCCCTGTAGGTGATTCGATGTTCTTAAGAGTTTCTCCCTCGAAAGGGATTATGAGGTTCAGTAAGAAGGGTAAGTTGAGCCCTCGGTATATCGTGCCATTTGGGATACTGGAGCGAGTGAGAGATAAGGCCTACAGGCTCTCATTACCATCGAAGCTAGCAGACATTCATAACGTGTTCCATGTATCGATGCTTCGGAAGTACCATTCAGATTCGACCCATGTGATTCGGTATGAGTCATTGGAGCTCAAGGATGTTCTGTCATATGTAGAGAGACCAATCCGGATACTGGATAGCAAGGAGAAGGTGTTATAGACCAAGATGATTTCGCTTGTTAAGGTGCTCTGGTAACACCACACTTCAGAGGAGGTTACATGGGAGTTGGAAAGCCTGATATAGGAAAAGTACCCCTAACTTTTTGAGGAGTGACTTGGTTCTAATTTGGAGGCCCAAATTTCTTGAAGGAGGGGAGGAATGTAAAACCCGTACTTCTATAGGTATTCCTTTATGAGTCCATGTTGCACACACAAATTACATAATAAGTGAATCATAAAAAATGGACCGTTTTAAGCTCTAAGTGTGATTAGAACGCAAATGATTAGTGAATCATTTAAATGCAATATTTTCCATGAAATTTTGGAAAAAATAACAGCTGGAATCCTGTAGATGAATGCCAGATCGATCTCCCTTCATGACAAGATCGATCTTGTAGCTCCAAAATGAAATCACAAAGGTTCTAAAGGCAAGCAGATCGATCTCGAGGTGATTCTGCATAGAGAGGATCGATCTCGAGGTGATTCTGCATAGAGAGGATCGATATCTACCTAAACACAGATCGATCTCCAATGATTTCTGGCTAGAAAGGATCGATCTCACCCTAGGAGCAGATAGATCCCACAGCTTACTTACTGAATATTTGTGTAGTTCAACCAAAGGAAGATCAATCTCTTACCCTAGGAGATCGATCTCACAACACCATTTCTATATAAAAGCCCAACAAATGAGCCTTCTTCCCCAGATTAAACAAATATCTCTCCATAACAAAGTAAACAAGTTTTTCTCACTCTAAGATATCACCACCTTCTAAACAAATTTGAGAAAGGTTGTTTTTAGCAAAGTTATTCCTTGTGAGGAGGAGAACAACATAGTCAAAAACTAGTATTTAAAGTTATGGATTGAAGGAGCAGGGTGTTTCCCCATTTTTGGCCAAAAGAGAAAGGTTAAGCTAGGTGAGTTTTCAATACACCAACTTCAAGTATGTTAATCTAGACATTTTTATGAATTGATTGGTGTATGTATTGTTGGCTCAAACATCCTTGAGCATGATTAATCATCCATGACCTAATATGGGTTTAGTGTGAGAAAGCGAGCTATGGTTGATTTAATGATGAATTGATTATATTATGGTGTTAATGATGCTATATGCATGATTTTAATATGGTTTTGTGAAACTAATATGTTTGAATAGATGATGATTTAAAGTAGGCGTAAGAGTATGATGAAATGCCTTAGTAAAGGAAAGTGATGAACGTAAGGCAAACACAACAAGTGTTTGCCAAAATAACTATGAGAACTAGGCAACCATGGTGTCGACCATGGCTAGGCACGGTGCACCAAGCATGACCGAATGGTCAAGTGGACCAAGCATTGAGTATTCGATTCAATAAGGCAATGTGGGCCTAAGGTCAGCCCAATATGAATTAGTAGGCTTGATGGACCCAATAGATTCTCGAGAAATAAATAGTACAATCGTAATAGACTCAAGAGAAAGTAAGAGTAAATGTACCAATAAGTTAAATCGATTATAGTGAAAGACCCAATAAGAGTAAATTGACCAATAAGTTAAATCGATTGTAGTGAAAGTGAAATACAAATAAATAAACTGTATTTAATATGATAAATAATTTTGTACAGTTCCGGAGATTATATTGGGAGCGAATTGGACTACACATCGAGCAGCTCTGAGGAAGTGGAATTACTCGACGCGATTCTAGGTAAGGGAATTTTATGAGTATTTAGAGGTAGCTGCACATATTTTGAGGGTGTTTACAGGGCATTACATTTTCTTGGTTACCTAGAAAAGAAATAAAAAAATTTTGCGAAAAAATTCGGGTATAGGTGAAAGAGACTATTTTACCCTTGGGAGCAAATTTTACAAAAGGGTAATAAGGCTAATAAATTGCATGGACATCATGTTTTGATATTTTTATGAAATATATTTTTTCGATTTAAGCAAATTCACGGATAGGCTGGCTATTGATTTCATAATTTCATGAAATAACACGAGTCAGGTGCTAACTTTGATTTTAAGCGTGTTTTGTTGAAATAAAGCCGCCTATCAAATTTATATGAGATGCATGCAAGCTGTACTGGAGCATTTGCTCGTACGTGGGTTTCATTTATTTCTTATGCGTATAACCGTACTGGAGCTTTGCTCGTACATGATTTTACAATTATTGGTTTTGCGTAAAGCCGTATTGGAGCATTGCTCATATGAGGATTTTTACTGATTATGCATGAAATCGTGCTAGAGCCTTGGTTGCACCGAACTTTTCACACTGTGATATGTAATGAGTCATTTTGGATGCCTCGTGTGGACTGTGTGTCACACGGATGAGATGCTCGTACGAGCCGTGCTGGATGCCTTGTGTAGACTATTAGTCACACGGATGAGATGCTCGCACGTGCACTTGAGACTGAGTCGGTTATACATGGTATGGAGTTGATAAAACCTACGGTAGGCACCCCCGACCGTGATATGGGTCCATGGAGTACGTTGTACCGTGTATATCACATGGAGTACACTATACCGTGTGATGATGCTGAGTTGTAGTCTGGTGGGTAGGATTTGACCCACCTTCCATTGTAGCATGATGCCCCATACACCGGGATCCATGTGGTCTGGGATGATAGTGATATAGTTGGCTAACAAAGTTCTTGATTGTATACAGTGACCACCTGTCTCACATGATATCACATGATTTTATACGCATTAAACATGATTTGTGATATCCAGGGTAGACCCGAGAGAGGGGTCGAACCTTGTGGAATGTTTTAAGAGGATGATGTATTGTTTTATGGTGAAATTGATAAGTTTTAATGTGACGAGCATGAGATGTTATACATGATGATTTTTCCATGTTTGTTTAATATGTCTGCTTTCATGTTTTATAGTACATGATATATTTATACACATGCGACATAGTTTTATGTATTACCTCATGCTCTGGATATAAATTATTTTTATATCATGACATTATAAGCAAGTAGATAGTGTAGTTATCTACCTGCTTACATTATTGCCTTACTGAGCAAGTTGTGCTCACCCCTTTCACTTTCCACCCCTACAGAGCATCTACAATAGTTGAGAGCAGGTAGAGACTGCATTCCTATTGTCTGCTGCTTCCCATCACCAAGAGGTATACACACTAATATCTTTTTGTATCTAAACATGTAAAAGCACAATACTGTACATGGATGGAATATCGGGGATGTAAGCCTATGTAAATACAGTTATGAATGTAATTAGTTAAAGTCAAAGGACAGTAGATCCTAATATGTAAATGTGATATGGAAATGGATGTTAAGGTAAGTAACATGACAAGAGGGACTAATGTCGACTCATAACCCAACTGTTAGTAGTGAAACTGTTCACGACGGGTAAGGAAATGAAAAAGCAAAAATTTTGTAGAGATTTTAGGTAAAAATGGGTCGTGACACAACATACTTAGTCCTAGTATTGAGGATGATATGAAGAAGTATCGATCTTTGGAAGTGAAGAGTTATTGAACATTGATGAGTTATCGAAAAGTGATAGAAGTAATGTTATCGAAAATTCATATCGAATTGTGATAAGTGTTATAGTGATCGTTTCAGGGTGGTCAGGTTTAATGGTCAATCAAGGTATTTCAAAATACCTCCCTGCCTGAAAGACTTGACAGCGTCTAGATAGTGTTCTAGCCAAAACTTAGGAAAGTGGAACTTTCAATAAGGTTCAAATGGTGAATCGATTAGTGATAAAAAATTGATCGAATGAGAATGCGTTAGACATGCATTAGAATTCAATATTTGTATGTATTACTTTCATATTTGCGTTGGTTACTTACTAAGCTTTTTCCAATGCTCAACCCAATTATTTTCCATCATAGGTCTAGGTAAGAAGTGTATTGGCACCGATATTAGTATTGACTTCAAAGTTAAGGCTTCAGAAATCTTGCAACTCATATTTGGTATGTGTTTAAGCCAGACAGTTTATTTTCAATACATGAGTCAAGATCTGTAATTAGAGTTGAAGTTTGCAATGTAAATGAATGATTCTTGGTTTAAAAAAAAAAAGAATAAAAGGCATAAATCAATAAGTATTAGACTGGGACCGTAGGTAACTTGCCTTAAATTGTATAAAGTAGATGTCTGTTGGATACCATTATAAGACTGAGCTCACAACACAAATGAATTTTAAAGAAAAATGAAAAAAATTAGCTTGAAATTTTTGTACTTTCATAGCAAAGTATTTGAAATTTCACGATTTTCAAGAGGTGACATGAACAGAATGGGCCAATAGAATCCATAATCCAATATTCCTTAGTTGTCTTCTTTGGGCTAAAGTGTCCACCATTTTTATATGTGTCGAAAAGGTTAGAATAGATTGGGCCTCATCTTAAGGAATACAACTTTTTCTTACTTGGTTAACACAGTGCTTCCATAAATATGAATCATCCCAAATATAGTACTTAACATCACTCTTAAGCTTATCTTTTTAGGCCCTAAACAATTCTTTAGGCAAAGAGTTAGTAACTAAAAAATTGACTAAGTTAGCATACCATGGAGGCGTCAACTTCAATGTCATAAGTTGTTTAATAGGAAAGCTCTTATGGATGGGTTTGACATCTTCCTCCTAATTAATTGTCATAATGTTTCCTATACCTACGATACTGGACATTATTATTTAGGGAGTCACCACAAATCTTTTTATCTAGGTGTGATTGGTCACCTATTCAAATAAGGGATAAAACATTGGTCTATGCTAAGTTTTAAGTTCTAAGGTCCAGGAGTTCGTTTACGTGTGAGAAAAGATTAATACCCCCACAATGCCCATCTAAAATTGTACTAACTAATTTTGTGAAATTTTAAAATCTCGACTAAATGGCATTTTGTTCTTATTCGGTTTACAATTTAAATGTTGGACAAATTCTTAAGCTGTCACGACCCTCAACTTAGCAAAAATCGCCACAAATTTTTCGCTTTCTATGCATTATTTATTTTTCGTCCTTACCTTACCTCGATCGTGATCAGCTACCCTCTCAACAGTTGGGCTGTGTGTCAATGTCTACCTCACACATTTAATTTACATAAAAATTTAGAAGTAAACACTTGTATAAATAGATCAAAGTTGTTGTTTACATGTGTTTACATTGCTTTACATCCCTAATAGTTACATACAAAATGCTACTGTGCTATAGAAAGTTTACATACAAAATTACATCAGTGTGTATACTTTATCGATGGGATGCAATGGATACCAAAAGGGAAAGCCTCCAGTCGCTCTCAGTATATACTCAAATCTCTATAGAGAGGGGAAAATAAGGGGGTGAGCAAACCACACACTCAGTAAGGTAATCATGCGAACAGTTAGATACTGCACTATTACGTGATCGTCATGCCATGTGCAAAACCGCACAATTCTCATTCACATCTCAAAAGCATTATTTCGTGCTTGTGTTAATGGCATGTAAAGAAAATCATGCTATTTAGTTCAGTGCACAAATCAAATTTAAAGCATGGCATAAATCATCATGCGTATTTCACAATTAAGGTATGTCATAAATCAACATGCGTATTTCACAATTAAGGAATGGCATAAATCATCATGCATCAGTGCACTTTAAAACCATTAACATGCTTTCTCATCTCATAAAATCAACACTTGTCAGGACTCAGCCCCCTTCCCTCAGACCATCCTGACCCATAATATGTTTTCAAAACATGGATTTATTCATAAAACAATAGACATGCGAGATAGGCAATATAACAAGGAAATTTCCTCAAAGACTATGGCCATATCCTGTGATCCCAGGCTACACGGATCAAGTGTGTGGGGTATCACCACTATCTGCTTTCACATGGGAGGTGGGTCAAGTCCAACCCGTCGGTCCATAGCAGATCTCGTACGAAGACAGCAAACTCAATCTCAACACGGTACAACGTACTTCATGCTACATGCATGGTACAATGTACTCCATAGACCCATATCAACACATCATATCATGTCACATCTCATAATGTACATACGAGCCTATTTAATTGGTGCGACATCTTGTCTACCCGAAGCTCCAGTATGGCAATCAATATGTCAAAATCCCAATAATGCATGAGCGAGCCTATTTAATCGGTGTGACACCCAATCTACCCGAAGCTCCTAGCATGACTATCAACAAGTATGATAGGCATCTAATGCGAGCTATGCTCTAGCACCATGCCAAAACCAGTATAAAGTCTGTGAAAGCTCCACTCTAGCACAACATCATAAAAATCCATGTGAAAACTAGTACGAGCAACACTCTAGCACTCATGCGTATAAAAACACATCAAATCTTGTGCGAGTCATACTCTAGCACGCTTTCATTCTCACAAAATCCATGTAGGCGGCTCAATTCTTTACAAAACATGGTTAATCAACCAAATCAAAATCATTTCTTTTGCAAATCATTTCTAATGTTAGCCGACCTACCAATCACTTGCTCAAAAGCAAGAAAACATGATTTTCAAAGCGTCATGCTTTTGTTTTCATGCAAATTTATGAAAACCTCACTCTTTGCCTTTCAATCACCCAATTTCATTTTCTAATATCACATGTATTCTAGCAAAGCATTTAAGCACCCAAATTGTGCACAGATATCTCTAAGAGTCCACACAATTCCCTTACCTCAATTTCCTTGGGGCGCGACTCTCTTCCTCTTAGCTTATCGCGCATGTGGCTCAACTTACTCTGGTATATCCTCGGGAGCTGCAATTCATCCATCCACACACTTAAATCAATGTTGCTAACTCCCATTTAACTCTACAATTTACCCAATGACTTAAATACTCATTTTACCCCTTTTTGGGCAAGTCTCACAATTCATTCCATAACACCATCTTAAAATCATTTCCACAACACCATTATCATCTCAAGGCATCCTATTCATCATTTCTTCCACCACATTTCACTTTCTCACACTAATCCATATCTAGGTTATACTTATTCCATTGCATTCTAGATAGTTCTACCAATAATGTGCACCCCAAATCAACTTCATAATCAATAACTAAACAAATGTACTTAGATTGGTGCACTAGAAACTCACCTCTTTAGATTTCCTCCTTGCTCCAAATAGAAATGCCCCTAGTTCAAATCTAACAAATGGGGAAAATGCCTCTAAGCTAAGTTGTTGTTCTCTTTGATGTGAACAACTTTGCGTCTAATAGCCTTCCCTCAAATCTTCTTGAAAATGGGCGGATTTAGAGAGAGAAAACTAGGTTTTTGGTTGAAAATGGTAGAGTGAGAGTGTTTCCCGAAATCTACAGATCCAACTGCTCCTATTTATAGATTTAGCTTGATGAGATCAATCTGCCTTGGGTGGAGATCGATCTGGTCCTCTTAAAATCCCTTTTTTTCACGACATTTGAAGGCATGAGATCAATCTGTCGAAACCTTGAGATCGATCTGTCTTAGGCAGAAAGTTGAGGAGATCTATCTGGCTAGGGAGGAGATCGATCTACTATAACCCGAGAGCTAAGGAAATCGATCTGTTTGTCTCAAGAATCAATTCTCTCATTACAGAATGTTTAGTAGATCGATCTTGTCACGACCCAATTCCATTCCCTTTAACCGAAAATCACTAAAAATTTTTCGCGTTTTACTGTTACCTTACCCGGTCGTGAACCAACTCACCACACACTGTTGGGCTGTGAGTCAATAATAAACTCTGCATCTCATTCATTCTCAGTTAAATAAAACGATGTCATACATTTGCATTTAATCTTGCACTTATACAAAAGCATGTTTTACTGACATCTACATCCCCCATAATTACAACTCAAAGAATACTGTGCTTTTACATTGTTTAGATACAAAAAGAATCAGTGTGTATATACCTTTAAGCGATGGAGATGCAGCGGAGTCCAAAATACCACGCCTCAGTCCTCACTGGGCTACTATGCACGCTCTGTAGGGGGGAAAATAGAGAGGGATGAGCAACCACACGCTCAGTAAGGTAATAATGCAAGCATGGTAGATAACTACTTTATCTACATGCTGATAGTGTTATGCATAAATCGTTTGTAGTAGGAGCATAAGGAAGTAAAACTATGCCATATGAGTATACATATATATCATGTATCAAAATCATGTACATTGGCATATAAAACATGGTAAAAACATCATGTATAAATCATCTCATGCTCGATCTCATTTAAATTCATAAAAAGGGCAATTCATTAAGAAACCTCCTTTTTAAACCCACGTCATAAAACTCTTTCTCAACACATACAATCTCATCACATCAATTCACAATCACAACCTCATTTTCATTTCACAAATCAATTCCATGAGGCTCGACCCCTCCTTCGGGTCTACCTTAAACAATCACAAATCACACTTAGAGATTTAAAATCATGTGGTAGTAAGTAAATCAAGCAAGGAGACAGGTTACTATATCTCAAGTGACTACGTTGGCCAATCGTCGCATATCATCCCAGACCACACGGATCCCGGTGTGCGGGGTATCATGCTGGCACGAAGGTGGGTTAGTTCTCCGCCAGACTTTCTCAAATCAAGTAACCACCACGCGGTACATCGTACTCCATGTGATATACATGGTACATCGTACTCCGCAGACCCAAAACATGGTTGGGGGTGCCTGCCGTAGGTCTTATCTACCCCATACCAAGTGTAACCTTTATAGTCTCAAGAGCGCGTGGGAGTAACCTCAATACCAGGTCCTAGCCCCTCATTGCCTTGCTCGCCCCTGTTGGGTTCCCTGATTCAGGTCCTAGCCCCTCACCCTCACCCCACTCAAGAGGTCTGTTAGGCTTGTTGGGTTCCCTGAATGGATTATGTCAGGTCCTAGCCCCTCACCCTCACCCCACTCAAGAGGTCTGTCAGGCCTATTGGGTTCCCTGAGTTAATCCGTATCTCTCACCACGGCCTCATACATACCACAGTGTGAAAATCGGCGCGAGCTATGCTCTAGCGCGAATTCGTGCATCAAAACCAATCACTTCGTACGAGCAATGCTCTAGTACGGCATTTATGCATAAAATATGAAGAAACCACGTACGAGCATAGCTCCAGTACGGTTATATGCATAAGAAAAACCACTCAAATCCAAGTACGAGTGTAAGCTCCAGTACGGTTTATAAAACATCATCACAATTCAAATCAAACTGCGAGCTAAGCTCAAGCACGTATCACACAAGTGAAAACATAGAAATCCAGCGCGAGAGAGGCTCTAGCGCGATTTATATCATGCAAATACGATAGGCAGCTCATACACAATCAAACAATCCCGGCAATCGGGTTTAGAACTTCACAAATGCTTTTCCACAACATCAATAAAACACTAGCCGGCCCATCTACAAGCTTGCTTAAAACCAAGCAATTCCGTTTTGAAAAACATCAAAACATTAGATTTATGCAATTATTAGCCTTACTATCCCATTTCTTTACAATACCATTTCAACCACCAAATCTCATACAATTATTCATAGTCACATCCATACATCTTCAAAACACATTTCTATAAATCCATGCACATTTCCAAAGCCCTATACACCCACAAAATACGAGCAGCTACCTCTATATACTTACAGAATTCCCTTACCTGAAATCGCGATGCGTGATTCCACTTCCTTAAGCTGCTTACTCGTACGGTTCGATTCGTCTTCAACAACTTTGGAGACTGCACACAATCATATTTCACATTATATTCGATCCATATAATGCAACCCTTGTGCTTGCTATAGTCAATTTAATCTATAGCCTCTATTAACGCTTATATGGTCTCGTTTCATTACTTTACCCATAACTCGAGTCTATGGATCTTCTTAGGCCTATTAACTTATTCCAAATTGATATTAAATCGACATTAAGCTCATAGTGTTCATATTTCATGAATTCCCTCACTATGGCATTTATCAAGCATATACATACTCATTTTCACAATTTCACTTAAACCCATATTATAACTCCAAATAACCATTCCAAATCACCCACATTACTCATTTAACAACTTATCATAATCCATAAACCACCAATTCCCCAAATCATACTTTCTCACACTAGAGGCATTCCATTTTCTAGGTTACATTAGTTTCTAACACAACCTAGGTGTTTCCATCTATACATACTCATACCGAACAACTCCAAAATCAATTAAATAGACAATGTACTTGGATTGGAGTGTTAGAATCTTACTAAATATGATTTTTCTTCTTGCTCCAAATGTCAATGCCCTTATCTCCTTCAATACCCACAATGGGATTTTGGGTTCCAACTATGTTGTTCTCTTCCTCAAGATGAACAACTTGATGTCTAATGGTCTCCCCTCAATTCTTGCTGGAAATGGCTGATTTTAGAGAGAGAAAGTTAGGTTTTGGGTTAGAAATGGAAGATTGGTGTTTTTCCCGAAATTTTCAGATTTTCAGCCCTCCTTATATAGAAATAGCTTGAGGAGATCGATCTGGTCCCCTTAAATCTCTCATTTTCATGAAATTTTAAGCATGAGATCGATCTGTCGAAGCATGAGATCGATCTGGTCCCAAATAGAGAGCTAAGGAGATCGATCTAGGTGCTTGAGGATCGATCTTTTCATCACAGAATGCTTAGGAGATCGATCTGGCCCCATTGGAGATCGATCTGCTCTATTCCATTGCCCAAATAAGAGCATTCTGGCTCTTCCAGATCGATCTCTCATCCTATGAGATCGATCTGGCCTTTATGTTTTCTAGATTTCTTGCAGTTTTCTTGCTGCAACTCACACCAACACATCCTTAATCTGTTGCCATGGCCATTTTCTCATCCATCCACCTTTATAACTTGAAAATGGCATCCATTCATACCTTATGCACATTGAAAATTGTGTGCATTCATTGTATGTCCAAAGGTATGCAACATAAAACCAAATGGAAGCATAATTTCATTCCATTTTACCACACTACTCATTTTGAGTTTTAGTCACATCCATCACTTATAAGAACTCATTCCTTCATATTCATACTCAATGGAACTTGTATGTACGTTACAAATCATATTACACATACGTACATTGAATCCATGGACTTACATCAATCATACTTTACATTACAAGTCCATTCATATTTATTTGATCCAATTACACACATTACCATTATACATATACGGGGTCTTACATTCTCCCCTCCCTCAAGGAATTTGGTCTTCCAAATTAGAACCAAGTCACTCTTCAAAAAGTTGGGGGTACTTCTCCCGTATCAAGTTCTCCAATTCCCATGTGGCCTCTTCCGCCGTGTGATGTTGCCAAAGAACTTTCACCAAGGGAATTGTCTTATTCCGTAACACTTTCTCTTTTCTGTCCAATATCCGAATCGGCTTCTCAACATACATCATACTCTCATGGAGCTCCAACGGCTCATATCTTATCACGTGTGCTGGGTCCGGGTGATACTTCCGAAGCATCGAGATGTGGAAGACGTTGTGGACATTTGCCAAGTCCGGTGGCAATGCCAACCTATACGCCTTATCTCCCACTCTCTCCAAAATCTCGAAGGGTCTAATATATCTAGGGCTCAGCTTACCATTCTTACCAAATCTCATAATACCCTTCGATGGTGATACCCTCAGAAACACCGACTCACCCTCATCAAACTCCAGTGGTCTTCGTCTCTTGTCAGCATAACTCTTTTGCCGGCTCTGAGCTGTCCGTAATCTCTCACATATCAACTGGACGTCCTCAGATGCCTGCTGCACTAAGTCCGAAGCAAAAATCTGTCTGTCACCAACCTCTTCCCATCCAATGGGGGAACGGTATCTACGTCCAAACAATGCCTCATAGGGTGCCATCCCGATAATCACATGATAGCTATTATTATAAGCGAACTCGGCTAACTGCAGGTGGTCATCCTAGGAGCCTCTAAAATCCAGCACACACGCTCTCAACATATCCTTGAGGGTCTATATAGTCCTCTCTAACTGCCCATCTGTCTGAGGATGAAAAGCGGTGCTAAAACTCAGTCGGGTCCCCAGCGCTTCCTGAAAATGTTCCCAAAAATGGGAAGTGAAGCGGGCATCCCTATCAGAAACAACGCTCACTGGTACACCATGTAGCCGTACTATCTCTCGAATATACAGGTTCGCCAACTAACTCAGTGTATCGGTAGCTCTCATAGCCAAGAAATGGGCGGACTTAGTCAACCGGTCCACAATAACCCATATGGCATCATGACCTCTACGGGTCCTCGGCAACCCCATCACAAAATCCATGGTGACATGCTCCCACTTCCATGTCGGTATCGGTTGAGGCTGCAATAATCCTGCAGGCTTCTGATGTTCTACCTTCACTTGCTGACAAACGAGACACTTAGCGACATATTCAGCAATGTCTCTCTTCATTCCAGACCACCAATAAACCTTCCGAAGGTTTTGATACATCTTAGTACTTCCCGGATGTATCGTATACTTCGATGAGTGAGCCTTTGATAAAATCGTTCTCCTGATCTCAGGATCCTTGGGAACGCATACTCTGCCTCTGAACCTCAATAACCCATCAGCACTCTGCTCAAAATCAATACCCACACCTGTCTATATCTGCCTCAGCCAATCGATGCATCGTCGATCGCTCTGCTGGGCTCGCCGAATACGGCCAATCAACTCTGGCTCTAGTCTCAAACTAGCCATGATCTCAAGTCTCTCAGATCCAGGTGGGGTTACATCCAAACTGAGGTTCGCAAAGTGTTCTAACAATTCATGTTCCCGTACCATCATATAAGACACCAACCCAAGGTTCTTTCTACTCAAGGCATCGGCAATTACATTTGCCTTACCCGGGTGGTACATGATTTCACAATCATAGTCTTTCAGGAGTTCGAGCCATCTCCTCTGTCTCATATTCAGCTCTTTCTGCGAGAACAGGTACTTAAGGCTCTTATGATCTGTGAACACCTGAAATTTCTCACCATAGAGATAGTGGCGCCATATTTTCAAAGCAAATACTACAGCCGCCAACTCCAAATCATGTGTCGGGTAGTTCCTCTCATGATCTTTCAACTGTCTAGATCCATAGGCAACTACCTTCCCATCCTACATAAGCACACAGCCCAGTCCCTGGTGTGATGCATCCGTATATACCGAGAATCCTCCTGAGCTGGTAGGAATGGTGAGAACTAGAGCAGTCGTCAATCAACGCTTAAGCTCCTCAAAACTCCTCTCACATGCCTCATCCCACACAAACTTAACATCTTTTCGCGTGAGGCGTGTCAATGGAGTAGCTAGTCTGGAGAAACCCTCTACAAATCTCCGATAATATCCTGCCAATCCCAAAAAACTCCTGATCTCCGTTACTGTCTTAGGCTGTTCCCACTGTACAACTGCCTCTATCTTGGATGGATCCACCGATACCCCATCCTTTGACATAACATGCCCCAGAAATGAGATCTGTTCCAACCAAAAGCTACACTTGCTGAGTTTGGCGTACAATTCTCTCTCTCGGAGGGTCTGCAGAACTATTCTCAAATGCTCTTCATGATCTTCCCTGGACTTAGAATAAACCAAAATGTCATCTATGAAAATAATCACAAACTTGTCCAGGTATGGCTTGAATATATCATTCATCAATGCCATAAATGCTGCGGGAGCATTCGTCAATCCGAATGGCATCACCAAAAACTCGTAGTGGCCATAACGAGTACGAAATGCTGTCTTGGGTACATCTCCACTCCTGATCCTCAACTGATGATACCCTGACTGTAGATCTATCTTAGAAAATACTTCGGTTCCCTGGAGCTGATCCAACAAATCATCGATTCTTGGAAGGGGGTACTTGTTCTTAATGGTGGCCTTATTCAACAACCGGTAATCTATACACAGTCGGAGGCTTCCATCCTTCTTCCTTACAAATAGAACCGATGCTCCCCAAGGTGAGACACTCGGTCTAATAAACCCATTCTCCAGCAACTTTTGCAGCTGTTTCTTCAGCTCTTCCAATTCTATCGGAGCCATTCTATAGGGTGGTTTCGATATCGGCTCTGTACCAGGCACTAGCTCAATGCAAAATTTCATTTCCCTTACAGGTGGTAGCCCTGGTAATTCATCCGGAAAGACATCAGGGTAATCCGTAATTACGGCTATGTCCCTCAATTCCGGGTGTGCCTCATCTATATCAACCACGTATGCAATGAACCCTTCACATTATCCTCTCCATCGTTACTAACATAACCATCACTCCACATTCAACATTTATCATAAACAATAATTTATCTCTCAAGCAATATGCATTTAAAATCATACTCCTTTATTTACAACAAACATGCTATTTTCATATCATTTCTTTTCATCAAAATTTACAATAAGATTGTCTAATCCTAAAAACATCAATGTTTTGGCATGACAATCCATCACAACACAATTGGTAGCCAACCAATCCATTCCCAAAATTACATCAAAATCATTCATATTCAATAAAATCAGATTGGCTATCATTTCCTTCCCCTCTATCTTTAACTCACAATCTCTACATACATGCTCAGTCAATTGACTATCATTCATGGGTGTGGAAATCATCAACATTTTATCCAGCAATGTTGGTTTCACATGCTTCAATAATTTATGTACAAAGGAAAGTGATATGAAAGAATGCGTGGCACCAGGATCAAATAATACCAATGCTTCTAAATCAAGGATTTGGATGGTACCTTTAATCACATCTGTCGATGCGTCTGCAGTGTCCTGGTCCAGTGCATGTACTCTTCCTCTGCTCACACCTGCAACCTGTTTCCCTTTCTCCTCAGCTGTAGCCCTCCTCCTCGGGGCTGCTGTCTCAGCTGGAGCTCCCTCAGGCTCCTTGCCCTTCTGTGGGGCAACCTCAATCATCTCAGTGCAGAACCTCGATATATGTCCTAGCCTCCCACACCTAAAACACGAAACAGGGGGCACCTGACATGGCCTAGTCCCATGGTATCTCCCACATCTCCTACACTGATCCGTGGTAGGTCGTGGTCCTCTAATAGTTATACCCCTCGGTGCAGTCAAGGCTGGGTATACGGGAGGTCTAGCGGCTCTCTCCTGCACCTCCTCGATCTTAGGTCTCTTCTCAAAATACCTTGGGCCTTCTTTCCTAGCCACTCTATCCCTCCCGAATCTCTTTCGATCTCTGTCCTTTCTAACACTGATTCTCCCAAGCTCGGAGGCATTTCGCTCAAAGTCTTGCTCACATAACTGAGCCTTATGTACAGCCTCCTCATAAGTCACAATGTCGAAGGGAGCTAGCTTAGTCCGGATGGCCAATCTCAATCCATCCATGAACTTCTGTATCTTTTGGGTCTCACTACCCATCGTGTCCGGGTCATATCTCCCCAAGGACATAAACTTGGACTCATACTCATCCACAGTATGGTTCCCCTGAACCAAATTCATAAATTCCATCTGCAATTTCCTCTGTGCGGTGGCTGGGATATACTGTCTCCTGAAGGCCTCTAGAAATATCTCCCACGAGATCTCAGAGTGGCTGGCCCTCAAAATAACCTCGGTGGACCTCCACCAATGCTCGGCCTCACCTTTCAACATAAACATGGCAAAGGTTACCTTTTCAGCTGAAGTGCATCAAAAAAACCTATACAGTTTCTCCATCTCATACACCCAATCCTCTGTAACCACTGGGTCCTTCACCCCTCTAAACACTGGGGGTTTCTGTGCTTGAAACTCTCGCAACCTGCTTAAGTCGCAATCATACCCCAAATCACTACCGCTCTGCTGTGGAGCGATAGGAGAATCTGTATCCTGTACTGGAGGTGGTGTAGCAGTAGCAGTCTCTGTAGTCTGAGGTCTCTCCGCCTCTGCAGCTGCCTGTTCAGTAGTAGGCTGTGCCGCGGGACCTCGTTTGTCACCGGTGCCCAAGGCCTGCGTGACTATCTCCACCAAATTCTCAATACTCCGCTCTAACCTAGCGTAGCGAGCCTCAGTAGCCTCTGCTCTCTCAGTAGGGTTCTATGGAGCCTGCTCAGTCTGTGGCTCCGCACGGCTCTCAGGCCTACTTGTACGGCCTCTAGCACGTGCTCTCGCCCTCTACCTTTGCGTGTAACTGGCATAGCGCCTAACTTCCTGTATTGTAATAATTTATTAAGCTCAATCCATCATGGTATATACAGTTATATCTAAACAAAAGCACAGTACTATGGGGATGTACTTTCCTACGTTTTATTAATGACTCACATCAGGCCAACATGGCTCTGATACCAATCTCTGTCACGACCCAATTCCATTCTCTTTAACCGAAAATCACTAAAAAATTTTCACGTTTTACTGTTACCTTACCCGGTCATGAACTAACTCACCACACACTGTTGGGCTGGGAGTCAATAATAAACTCCACATCTCATTCATTCTCAGTTAAATAAAACGATGTCATACATTTGCATTTAATCTTGCACTTATACAAAAGCATGTTTTACTAACATCTATATCCCCCATAATTACAACTCAAAGAATACTGTGCTTTACATTATTTAGATACAAAAAGAATCAGTGTGTATATACCTCTAAGCGATGGAGATGCAACGGAGTCCAAAATACCACGCCTCAGTCCTCACTGGGCTACTATGCACGCTCTGTAGGGGGTAAAATAGAGAGGGATGAGCAACCACGCACTCAGTAAGGCAATAATGCAAGCATGGTAGATAACTACTCTATCTACATGCTGATAGTGTTATGCATAAATCGTTTGTAGTAGGAGCATGAGGAAGTAAAACTATGCCATATGAGTATACATATATATCATGTACCAAAATCATGTACATTGGCATATTAAACATGGTAAAAACATCATGTATAAATCATCTCATGCTCGATCTCATTTAAATTCATAAAAAAGACAATTCATTAAGAAACCTCCTTTTTAAACACACATCATAAAACTCTTTCTCAACACATACAATCTCATCACATCAATTCACAATCACAATCTCATTTTCATTTCACAAATCAATTCCATGAGGCTCGACCCCTCCTTCGGGTCTACCTTAAACAATCACAAACCACACTTAGAGATTTAAAATCATGTGGTAGTAAGTAAATCAATCAAGGAGACAGGTTACTATATCTCAAGTGACTACGTTAGCCAATCGTCACATATCATCCAGGACCACATGAATCCCGGTGTGCGGGGTATCATGCTGGTACGAATGTGGGTCAGTTCTCCGCCAGACTTTCTCAAATCAAGTAACCACCACGCGGTACATCGTACTCCATGTGATATACACGGTACATCGTACTCCACGGACCCATAACATGGTTGGGGGTGCCTGTCGTAGGTCTTATCTACCCCATACCAAGTGTAACCTTTATAGTCTCAAGAGCGCGTGGGAGTAACCTCAATCCAGGTCCTAGCCCCTCATGGCCTTGCTCGCCCCTGTTGGGTTCCCTGATTCAAGTCCTAGCCCCTCACCCTCACCCCACTCAAGAGGTCTGTTAGGCCTGTTGGGTTCCCTGAATGGATTATGTCAAGTCCTAGCCCCTCACCCTCACCCTACTCAAGAGGTCTGTCAGGCCTATTGAGTTCCCTGAGTTAATCCGTTTCTCTCACCACGGCCTCATACATACCATAGTGTGAAAATCGGCGCCAGCTATGCTCTAGCGCGAATTCATGCATCAAAACCAATCACTTCGTATGAGCAACGCTCTAGTACAGCATTTATGCATAAAATATGAAGAAACCACGTACGAGCATAGCTCCAGTACGGTTATATGCATAAGAAAAACCACTCAAATCCAAGTACGAGCGTAAGCTCCAGTACGGTTTATAAAACATCATCACAATTCAAATCAAACTGCGAGCTAAGCTCAAGCACGTATCACACAAGTGAAAACATAGAAATCCAGCGCGAGCGAGGCTCTAGCGCGATTTATATCATGCAAATATGATAGGCGGCTCATACACAATCAAACAATCCCGACAATCGGGTTTAGCACTTCACAAATGCATTTCCACAACATCAATAAAACACTAGCCGGCCCATCTACAAGCTTGCTTAAAACCAAGCAATTCCGTTTTGAAAAACATCAAAACGTTAGATTTATGCAATTATTAGCCTCACTATCCCATTTCTTTACAATACCATTTCAACCACCAAATCTCATACAATTATTCATAGTCACATCCATACATCTTCAAAACACATTTCTATAAATCCATGCACATTTCCAAAGCCCTATACACCCACAAAATACGAGCAGCTACCTCTATATACTTACAGAATTCCCTTACCTGGAATCGCGATGCGTGATTCCACTTCCTTAAGCTGCTTACTCGTACGGTTCGATTCGTCTTCAACAACTTTCGAGACTGCACACAATCATATTTCACATTATATTCGATCCATATAATGTAACCCTTGTGCTTGCTATAGTCAATTTAATCTATAGCCTCTATTAACGCTTATATGGCCTCGTTTCATTACTTTACCCATAACTCGAGTCTATGGATCTTCTTAGGCCCATTAACTTATTCCAAATTGATATTAAATCGACATTAAGCTCATAGTGTTCATATTTCATGAATTCCCTCACTATGGCATTTATCAAGCATATACATACTCATTTTCATAATTTCACTTAAACCCATATTATAACTCCACATTACCATTCCAAATCACCCACATTACTCATTTAACAACTTATCATAACCCATAAACCACCAATTCCCCAAATCATACTTTCTCACACTAGAGGCATTCCATTTTCTAGGTTACATTAGTTTCTAACACAACCTAGGTGTTTCTATCCATACATACTCATGCCGAACAACTCCAAAATCAATTAAATAGACAATGTACTTGGATTGGAGTGTTAGAATCTTACCAAATATGATTTTTCTTCTTGCTCCAAATGTCAATGCCCTTATCTCCTTCAATACCCACAATGGGATTTTGGGTTCCAACTATGT
Source organism: Firmiana major (assembly GCA_033439115.1). NCBI lineage: Eukaryota > Viridiplantae > Streptophyta > Magnoliopsida > Malvales > Malvaceae > Firmiana > Firmiana major. The sequence continues at coordinate 42,294,125 of CM065909.1, forward strand.
TGTTCTCTTCCTCAAGATGAACAACTTGATGTCTAATGGTCTTCCCTCAATTCTTGCTGGAAATGGCTGATTTTAGAGAGAGAAAGTTAGGTTTTTGGGTTAGAAATGGAAGATTGGTGTTTTTCCCGAAATTTTCAGATTTTCAGCCCTCCTTATATAGAAATAGCTTGAGGAGATCGATCTGGTCCAAGAGGAGATCGATCTGGTCCCCTTAAATCTTTCATTTTCATGAAATTTTAAGCATGAGATCGATCTGTCGAAGCATGAGATCGATCTGGTCCCAAACAGAGAGCTAAGGAGATCGATCTAGGTTCTTGAGGATCGATCTTTTCATCACAGAATGCTTAGGACATCGATCTGGCCCCATTGGAGATCGATCTGCTCTATTCCATTGCCCAAATAAGAGCATTCTGGCTCTTCCAGATCGATCTCGCATCCTATGAGATCGATCTGGCCTTCATGTTTTCCAGATTTCCTGCAGTTTTCTTGCTGCAACTCACACCAACACATCCTTAATCTGTTGCCATAGCCATTTTCTCATCCATCCTCCTTTATAACTTGAAAATGGCATCCATTCATACCTTATGCACATTGAAACTTGTGTGCATTCATTGTATGTCCAAAGGTATGCTACATAAAACCAAATGGAAGCATAATTTCATTCCATTTTACCACACTACTCATTTTGAGTTTTAGTCACATCCATCACTTATAAGAACTCATTCCTTCATATTCATACTCAATGGAACTTGTATGTACGTTACAAATCATATTACACATACGTACATTGAATCCATGGACTTACATCAATCATACTTTACATTACAAGTCCATTCATATTTATTTGATCCAATTACACACATTACCATTATACATATACGGGGTCTCACAGATCTGGCTCCACTAGAGATCGATCTGCACTATTCTTATTGCTCGAATAAGAGCATTTTGGCTTTCCAGATCGATCCCTCATCATATGAGATCGATCTGACTTTCATATTTTCCAGATTTTCTACAGTTTTCTGCAGCAACTCATGCCAAACAATCCATAATTTGCTGCCATATTCATTTTCTTATCCAGTCACCTTTGAGACTTGAAATGACATTCATTCATACTTTATACACATTGAAAATTGTGTGCATTCATTGTATATCCAAAGGCATACAACCTAAAACAAAATGGAAGTATTTAGATTCATACAACTCCATTCCATTTACCACACTGCTCATTTTCCCTTCCACTTACATTCATCACGTATAAGAGCTCATTCCTTCATATTCATATAAAATGAAACTTGTGTGTACATTACAACTAATAATACAAGTATGTACATCAAATCCATGGACTTACATCACTTATGCTTTGCATTGTAAATACATCACCATTTACACATATATAAAGTTATACATATGTGGGGTCTCACATAAGCATTCTCTATCATTCTGGTAGAATCCTTAAGAATTTTATCCTCACATCAAGAGTATTCAGGAAATCCCATTCGTCTTTCTAGAGAGGACCCGTCATCGAATTCATTAAACACTTTTTCTAAAATTTATTTTTTATTTCATTAATTATTATTTGATGTTATTTTTTATTGTATGGACCCAAAACTGTAAAATTTCAGTAATTTCTTACGGAAGCGAAAATATTTGGGCTAAATTTTCATTTTTCCTTTCATACTTGTTTGTCATGTGAGTACAGTCTTATATATTTCTAGGTCTCAAACTACCTAGATTAGTTTAAGGTCATGAACCTAAGGTCTTAGTCTAACTTCTTATTAACTTTTGTAATTATTTCTTAATTTAACACACATCCCGACACATAGACTGAAAGGTAATTTGTCTGAAAAAGTACAATTAAATAGTATAAATAACTGTACCGATATGAGCGATGAGATCTCGAGGTGTTTACTTCGAAGCCGATACTAATATCGTTGCCATTGCAATTGTAGTCTGAACCTGAGATGGAAAGAAGAAGGGGGTGAGCTTTGTAGAAACTCAGTAAGTAAACCACATAAGCACAGAAGTAATAACTTACATGATACTGAATTTCTAATGCATGTCTAACACACTTCCATTCGACCATTTTTATTACCACTTATCGAATCACTATCCGAAACTTATCACATTTCGAAACATATCTTATTACAAAACATACTTTACAATCGAAACTCATCGAAAGTCATACTTCTCTCGGGTTTAGGGGTTAGTCTGCTATCTAAACGCTGTCAAGTTTTTTAGACAGAGATTTATTTTGAAATACCTTAATTGGCCATCAAACCTGACAACCTGAACTAAATATAGCCATAGAGGTTTAAAATTCGAATCATAGTCGAAAGCAGAAAACTAAAGTTTATTACAATTCTTATCCATCCTTCGGACACAACAATTTTCGAAATTATATCACATAACCCGAATCATATCACATATCGAAAATAATCATATATCAAAAACATCTCTTATTTAAAATATAACCTGTATTCAAAACTTATAACACTTCAAAACTTGTCTTATTTCGAACATCATCTATATCAAAACATTTTCCTTACTTGAAATTGGTCTTACATCCAAAATGTTTTCACATTCGAAATATAATCTTTATATTCGAAACATCTTTTATATTCCAAGCTCTTTTTGCATTTCGAAACGTAGTTCTTATTCTAAAACATATATCACAAGTCTAAACATATCTAGTACTATCTTTTGGAAATTATTCTAACCCGTTAGCAAGGATACTATTGACTATTACATTCCTTCAATAGGGACTTCGTTACTAACTATTATCATTCCTATTAGTAAGGGCAACCACATGTTTATTTTATATCGTCATGATATGTTATGGGAACCATACTTATGTTGATAAAATATTTTCAAAACTATCTTTCATACTTTAAAACATTTTTCAGGTTTTCATAATACATTTCACATTTCAAAACACTTTTCAAGCATGTCCTGAAATTCGAAATATATTTCACATACTTATTATTGTAACCCGTGATCGGGAAAACATATTGAAAGTCATGATTTACATGTGTTCAAAACTTTTCATACTTACTTTATTCAAATCACATAACCTTACTCGGTTATTATAGCAAAACCACATTTACTTACTTTGAAATAAAACATTTATTCATAAATACTTAGTCAAATTTCACATACTTACTTTAATAAAGCTTACTTTCATAATTCAAATCATTCATACACTAAACCATGGAGACTAGGCATACACTATTACTGTCATGTGGGTAATCACTTATTCACTTCATTCTCAAAAGAGGGCATCTTTCGAAGAGGGAACATAATACCAATGGCAATGGGAGCTGTTGAATGGGCCAGAGTCATACAACATCACATATAACGCCACATAGGCGAACATATATCACATATAACGCCACACATGCTGACATATTAGTGCCATATAGGTAAAAACAGAAATGCCACGAAGGTGACATGACACTCACATAGAATTACGTATGTCATTGTCAAGGTCCAGCCCGTTCTTAGGCCATCGGCTAGAATTCCCTGAGGTCCCTAGATTGACCCCCAAGTTTACCCTGACTCATATGCTATTATGCCTTAGTCTTAAAACATTCTTATCATATTGGAATCACTTCCTGTTTATTTGTACAAAAGCTTATGAATATCATGTCTCGAAAAGCCGCATATATACATGTTGGATCCATAATTAATCAAAGTTACAAATTGTACAAAAACCATGCGAGCTTTTTAAAATCCCACAAAATCATAATGTGTAGTGAAATACAATTTTTAATTTAGAATAAGGTTCGTACAAGAACATATCCCTTCCGATAATCTTATTGTCAATATTTTCACATATTTATATCCCTTAAGATCCTTGAACATCATTTATTCCTTGCTTTAGGACTCGATTTAATTCATTCAATGTTATCTCGTATCAAAGGGATTAATTCGTATGATATCCATATGTCCGAAAACAATTTGAAAACCATATAGTTTGATATCTTATTCACAAGGTTCAATAATTAGATTATTCAAATATAAACGACGTCCACAATTATTTTTTGATCGAAACTTTCCCATTGTAACTATCAATGAGCTGAAACTATCCCAGAGACTAGGATGTCACCTATGTTCATAGATCCAGAAGTCTCCAGTACTAGTGATTAACCAAAATCGAAACCTATCTCGACAATGTCGGACAAGCCAGACTGCCTGTATAAGAGTCGTAAACTTTAAGTTGTCTCTATATACTCTATCGGGCACAACTTAACCAGAATGCCTATAACAATAAATCTTCAAAAATCGTAGTTCCATAAGTCATATCACAATCGAGACAGAAAGCAGTTTATGCTTAAATTCGAGAATACTAAGCATAAGCTAAATAAGTCTTATACTCCAATTAATCCAAACAATTCGAATGAGATTATACAGATAAAATCTGTACAAGCATTGAAATCTCCTAAGAAATGTCGTGCAATGATTTTAATGTACTAAAATCATCACAAAGTTCAAAAACGTGTCAAAATGAGTCGAGATCACTTTGTCGATAACATAAACGTCTTAGTTCGAATTTCTGACAATTTATGAAAGATTTGCAATAAGATCGGGTATTATTTGCTCATTACCCAGCCTGCAAAGCAGAAAAAAATTTATATTTCCAATCTAGTTAATTCATCACTTTTCATCTTCTAAATCGGTGAAACGTTTCACATACGTCTTCGAGACATTCAAACAATTATTTGCGATAGTAAATGTTTAATTCCAAAACATTACGCAATTTATACGGGATTAACTCACAGCTTATGCAATTAACTTTTAACTCATATAATCATACATGTTGTAGCAAGTGAGATTCACTTACTTGAGATTCCGTGATGACACATAAATCGAGGCTTGATTGAACTAGCGTTCATTGCCTATTATCACGCTACACATTTATATATTTAAATCGGGTCAATTTTGATCAAATATAAATTCAAATAAATTTACCAAATATTAAAACGATCAATTTCGATCGTTTACCGACTTATCCATAACTCGAGGCATTATTACATTTTTCTCTTTTTTTTTTCTTTTTTTCCTTCCTGAATCGGTTCCCTTTAGTTGAACCGATTCGAACCAGTTCAGCCTCAATCCCTCCGATCTGGCTCTAGCGGTCAATTCGTCATCGATTTTCGACTCTAGCAGGTCCACATAGCTGCGCGACGCGTGGACTTTACAGCGTGTCATGACCCAAATTACCTAAAAATCACTACAATTTTTTTCGTTTGTTATTTAATTCTTACCTTTCTTTGATCGTGACCATCCTACCAACAGTTGGGTTATGATTCGGTGTTAGTCACCTCTCACCTATTTACCATCCTATTTCCATATTCACATTCACACATCAGGATTTACTATCCTTTAAATTTAACTAAATCCATTCACAGTGGTATTTACATAACCTTACATCCCTGACATCATATCCATTTACAGTACTGTGCATTTACATATTCAGATACAAAAACTATACAAATGTGTATACCTATCTCTCGCTGGGACGCAGTGAATACCAAAAATGCAAGTCATCAGCCGCTCACTAACTACTGCGAGTGCTCTGAAAAAGAGGGATAATAAGGGGGTGAGCAACCACACGCTCAGTAAAGCAGTTATGCAAGTAAGTAGATAGCTCCACTATCTACATGCTCATAATGCCATGCCCTTAGATCTATTTCTTTTCGTTTAAATCTCACGCACAAAATCATGCATGCATCAATGTCATAGTTTATAAAAACTATTCATGCATATAGAAATCATGCAACTCATGTATCAATGGCATTTTATGTAAAATAATAATTAACATGAAGTAAATCAAGATCATGCATTATTTCATGTCATGTAAAACAAATCATGAGAGACAATTCTTTTCATGAATTTGTAATTAAAGCATGGAAAACTCCTCATGCTAATTCATTTAAATCACTTCATTAAAGCTCAGTATAAAATAACCCCTCTGGGTCAATCATATCATAAATCAATCTCAAACTCATTAAAAATTCATTATAAAATTTTGTTATAAAATCACCCTTCTTTTAGTGTCACATGTCATAAAATCCTCTAAAAAATCTAGCATCATAGTAGAAAATCACATTTCAGTGAAAATCACAAAACCGAAGGCCTGACCCCTCCCTCGGGTCTACCCTGGTCTATCGAGACTAAAAGTTATATCATGTGAGACATGTAGGTGACTATATCAGTAACATCGAGGACTATGGCCATATCCTAGTGATCCTTGGCTACACGGTACCTAGTGTACGGGGTATCACACCATAAATGGGAGGTGGGTCAAACCTGTTGCCAGAACAACATAAATACCAGGATTGTGAGGGTAAGGCTTACAGCCTCGTGGCTAATGCAACTCTACTCCAACAATCCCCATGGTACAACGTACTTCGCTTGACATACACAGTACAATGTACTCCGTGAACCCAAATCATAGTCAGGGGGTGCCTACTGTAGGTCTTATCCACCTAACCTATGTCTCAGTATGCACGTGTGGGCATATCATCTCACTGTGACACACAGTCTATAGGAGGCTCCAATATAGCTATATGCATGTCATATAAATCCCAGTGCGAGAAAAGCTCCAGCACGGCTCCATGCATATTCATGATATTTGAAAACCTCGTGCAAGCAAAGCTCCAACACGTTTTCATAAAAAATCAGTGATCTGCGTATGAGCAGCACTCCAGTACGACTTTAAAAAGAGTTATAAATCCATATAAAATCACGTGCGAGCAAGCTCTAGCACGGTTTTATGCATAAAATCCATCAAAGCCTCATGCGAGCAATGCTCCAGCACGAATGAATGCTCAAGTAAATCAAAACTTCATGCGAGCAACGTTTCAGCACCGTTTCATGCATAAATAAATAAAATCTTGTGTGAGTTACACTGCAACATGACTTTTATGCAATTAAATCGATTAAATCACATACGAGCAAGGCTCTAGTACGATTTTTATGCAATTATCATATCAAACAAGGATGCGAGCTAAGCTCCAGCACCTCTCATGCATGTCAAATCATTAAAACTAGTGCGAGCAAATGCTTTAGCACCTTTTTATGCATATCAAATTAAAACAGGGTGTGAGTTAGGCTCCAGCACCTCTCATGCATTTCACAATAATAAAAATCAGTGCGAGAAACCGCTCCAACACCATTATGCACACTCACAAACTCAGATATAGTGCGAGGAAATGCTCTAGCACCATCTGTTTTCATATAAACTTGATAGTTGGCCTATTTTCCAAAGAAATTTTATTTAAATCTAAATAACACTTACGTAGTGTTATCTTGTGAAATTTATGCAACTATTGGCCAATCTACCAATTTGCTTTACTAAAAGTTACGAAAATCTTCCAAATCATGCATTACATGCATGTTATGCTTTCACCATCCTTAGGTGAATTTTCCCCCAGTAGGGGTAAAATAGTCTTTATCCATCTCGACTCCTTAAAATTTTTAATCCATTTCTAGGATCTTTATACAGTTTTAGTGTATGTAAAAGCTGTTAAAATTACGCGTAGCTACCTCTAGCTACTCACAAAATTCCCTTACCTTATTTTACTCTGTACAATCTGACCTTTCCACTGACATCTTGTCACGCAGTCCAATTTGTTTCCAATCCAATCTCCAAAATTACGTATAAATATTCATCACGTCAAATACAATATAATTAATTGTATTTGATATTTTATGGGCCTAATTTAGATTATTGAGCCCGTTTACCCATATAAGGCCCGATTGTACCATAATGGGTCTTAACCAGCCTTAAGCCCATTTTTCACTTACTATTCACATCATCGATGCCTATTGGGCTCATTGGGCCCATCAGTATTTATTGGGCCTCGTTCTAAACTCTTGGATAGCTCAATTAATTATTTATGACAATTTATCTCAAATTCTAGAATTTAATTCATTTTATACAGAATTAATTCGTAATTTATGCAGTAAATTTCTAACACGCATAACTATGCAAATTGTCGTAAATAAAGGTTACTTACCCAAGATTCCATGATAGTACACAAATCGAGGCTGACTCGAGCTCTCGTTTGACATCAATTGTCGAGCTACATAATTACATTTTTCTGGGTAAATTTTCAGTCAAATATTAATCAAATCAAATATTCTAAAATTTAAATCGGTCAATTTCGATCGCTTGTCGACTTACCCGTAGCTCAATTGCATCATAGGAAATTTTTTCAATTTTTCCTCTTTTCCCTTTTACTTTTTCTTTTTCTTCTTTTCTGGCTGAACAGGTTCGATCCGGTTCAGCCCCGTTCGAACCGGTTCGATTCAGCCGGTTCAATTTTCTCCTTCGCCATTCGGACCATCGTCGGTCTGTTATTCGTTGACTTCCGTCTCTAACAGATCCGCGGGGTTGTCCAGTGCATGGATCTAGTATCGGTTTCACCAAAACTGGCCGAAAAGTGGTCGGTCCAGCCTCTTCTCCTTTCGACGTCGGTGCCGTTTCCTTTCTGCCGCCGTTCACGGCGTTGTCGATCATTCCATTGGTCAATTCAGCCACCAATCGGTCAATCTTCACTTGGAGAATACTCGACTAGTGGTGGTCGGGGCTAATCGGCGCTGGTGACCGTCGAATCTCCCTTTCCTCTCTCAGTTCCTCTCGACCCTTCCTCTTTCTCCTTTCGCCGGTGTTCCCTTGCCGTTCTTTGGGTCGTTGGTGCCGGTGGTGGCTTGGCTACCTCGTCGCCTCTCGTCTGGGTTCATTGCCTCTCGTCTCCGTCGGTGAGGCAAAAAGGAGGCCCTCGGCTCCCTCGCTTCCGTTTGTCTTTGGTTTTCATCGCAATTTTGCCTTTTTTAAAATTATTTTATTATTTATTATTAGTTTTTTATTATTTTATTCAATTAAAAATACATTAAAAATCCAAAAATATCTTTAAAAAATATTATTTTATTCATTTAATCAATAAATGAATTTATCTGTCTTATTTTATCTTTTCGGTATATTTTTTCTGTATTTTCGGGATAATTTCTCGAAGTGAAAATTTTGGTTTATTCCAATAAATTCATATCTTGATCAATTGAACTCGAAATTCAATATTTTCATCGTTATTGATCAAGATTTCTCGATTTCATATTTTTAATGAAATTTTCTTGTCAAATTAATATCGAATTTCAGTCTTTTGACTATTTTACCATTCACGAACACCCGTTCATTTTCGTGTTTTAAATCCTTATCTCCAGTCCGAATCCCATTCGTTTAATTTGTGACCATTTCAATCCTTCATTTGACCTTTAAATGCATTCGAGAATTTTTATTCATTCCATTTGAATTTTTTATTCACGTAAAACTATTTTTCATTCACGTAAAACTCTTCTTATGATTCAATTTACATAAAACCATGTTTACATCATTTGAATCATAAGAAATTATGATAAAAATCGGGTCTTACACAGTGGCACGCCTGAGCTGGTCGGAACGAGGCCGGTTCAGCCGTTTCATTCCTTGACGTCCCTACCTCCTTCTCCTTCGCTGATCTGCGCCTCTCTGTGTTGTCGACCGTCGCCGTCACTTCCCCTTGGTTGACCGACGTTGACTCCCTCTCTCTCTACGGCCGACCCTTTCTCTTTTCTTCTCTCTTTTTCTCCTCATTCTTTTTCCTTCCTTCTTCGCCCCCCTCGATTCCGTGCTCTCCTTTGTTAACAAACAGATGCGAGAAAGGAAAGGGTCGGGCCCTTTTCCCCAACTCCTTTTCTTTCGTTTCTTTTCATAATATATATAATATATTATATATATTTTAATATAATATAATATATTATATAATAAATATCTTATGTATATAATATATTATTAAAGTATATTACATACATAAACATCCAAATATATATTTATTTAAATCAATTATATATTATTATTATTATTATTTTAATACATTATTACATATATTTATTTAATATATATTTAGACAACTTTTTTCCTTTTTTTCTGGGAATATTTTTTCACAATTCTGAGATGATTTCCCAAGGTGAAAAAATTTTGGGTTATCACATCCCACCCTCCTTAAAAAATTCAATCCTCCGAATTACTTCCAATCCAAACAGATTAGCTGAACTCATATTCGAATTACTCTTTTACGGAGAGTGATACCATCAGAGTTACTTGTTCTCACTCAAATCCTTTTGGAAGTTCACAATATCGACTTCACTTAATTCATTTGAGGAGGTGAAGAAATCACAATACCAATGTCAATCTTCTTCAGGACTACTTATATGTCTTTACCCCACTTTTTGATTTACTATTTTTACATGGATAACATTACATGCATTAGAATAGTATCGTTCATATGACAGTTAAATATCATACAGATACAGTGCATGAGATGTGATTGGGATGTAATTTACTCTTTGAACCTTTCTTGATTGACTCAACAAGATAAACTTGCTCTGTACCACCAAATCTGTAACGACCCAAAACTGTAAAATTTCAATAATTTCTTATGAAAGTGTAAAAATTTGGGCTAAATTTTTCATTTTTCCTTTCATACTTGTTTGTCATGTGAGTACAGTCTTACATATTTTTAGGTCTCAAACTACCTAGCTTAATTTAAAGTTATGAACCTAAGGTCCTAGTCTAACTTCGTATTGACTTTTGTAATCATTTCTTAATTTAACACACATCCTGACATATATATTGAAAGGTAATCGGTCTAAAAAAGTATAATTAAATAGTATAAATAACTGTACCGATATGAGCTGTTAGATCTCGAAGTGTTTACTTCGAAGCCAATACTGATATCGTTGCCATTGCAACTGTAGTTTGAACTTGTGATGGAAAGAAGAAGGGGGTAAGCTTTGGGGAAGCTCAGTAAGTAAACCACATAAGCACAGAAGTAATAATTAATATGATACTGAATTTCTAATCCATATCTAACACACTTCCATTCGACCATTCTTTATTACCACTTATCCGAATCACTATCCAAAACTTATCACATTTTGAAACATATATTGTTCCAAAACATACTTTACAATCGAAACTTATTGAAAGTCATACTTCTCTTGGGTTTAGGGGTTAGTTTGCTATATAGACGCCAGGAAGAGAGGTATTTTGAAATACCTTAATTGGCCATCAAACCTGTCACGACCCAAATTTACTGATATTTCGGTTGGGCTACAAGTCGATATTAGATCAGAACAGTGTTCAGTGTGATTAAATTTTTTTTTCTCAGTAACAAATTTAAATAGAATATGTTCACATTCTTCAGACACATCTTGTATTGCATTACTATACTTACAAAATTTTAGATACAAAAGAATTTCTTACAATTGGGTATACCTTTGATGCAGAAATATGCTCCGCGAAATCTTAACTATACGGAATGCCTTACTAACAAAAGCGATCCTAGCTACAGAGGAACTCTGTGGATGAAAGTAAGGGGGTGAGCTCAACATGCTCAGTAAGAAAAACCCCATAGCAGGTAGATAAATATACTACCTACAATATATATTTTTTATATTGCTAAATCCAGAAAAGTGTCACTGATGATTTTCTCAAATACCAGGTTCAGAATTCGGAAAACAAATTTAGTATCGGCAAAAGCACAAATACCAGAAACAAACTTTTCAGAAACAAAATATGTATCAGTAATAAATTTAACTACTGTTATAAATCCAAAAAGTTCAGAGTTTTTCAGTAGCAAAACAAACAGATTTCTAGATATTTCAGTTCAAGCAGACAAATTCAATAAATATTTTCAAATAGACGAGACAAGGCATGCATGTTATATCAGATATCAGAAATGACTATTGGCCAATGTCGGTGACTCCGGGCAATTCACAGGCTAGGTGTGCCGAGATGTCAATCACCATGGGAGTGGTCAGCTACCCAAACGACTTATAGATCAGAATGTCCAAAGACCAAAAATAAAATCAAAAACATGTTACATCATACTCGTGGACCACAGATACATATACAGATACAGAACAGACAGAAATGCAGCATGATCTCACAAACGCCTTTGTCTCAAAATCAGTGCGAGACGGACCGTACGACACACAGTCAGTACGCGCTCAAGCACATATCATCAGAATAACTTTATAATCAGATCTTTTTTCCTCAAATCATATATAAATTCGATTGTTTCGTGAAACCGTTCAAAAACAGGCTGACGAGCCCTTTTTCGAAAAACTCCCAGAAAATAGTCTATGAAAATTCAAAATTCGAGATTTTCAATAATTAAAACAGAATTCAAGTCATATCATAATTTATGAAAACCATTAAATTCAATCTATAAAATTTGATTGTTCAACTAGGCTAAAATCTCTAATTTTCAGAGTCATAAAATTCGATCTAGGTTTTTCGGTAATTTTGGTACTACGAAATTCAACCAAAATTTTATATCAACAAATATAAGAAAATTACGCATATTTATCTCTAGCAGCGATGAGAATTTTCTTTACCTCGGTGTCTGTCTGCGGTCCTCGATTGTCTCAACGTAGCGAGTCGACCAGTCCGGTCCACTCGAGTTATTTTCGCCGGGGCCTTTTTTCCAGGGTTCCCAAATTCTTAATATACATGTCTCCTTTTTCTTCAATTTTTCTTTCTTCTCTAATAATATATATATATATATTTAAAATATATATATATATATATATATATTTCCCTTTTTTTTTAATCCTTCCCGCCACTTCTTCTTTTCTTTTTCGTTCTTCTTTTCTTTCACAGACCACGATTACTGTTCATCTTCACCATTCTCTATTCGCCCTCTCTTCCTCCTTCATTCTTCTCGGTTCACATCTCTTTCCTCATCCACACGTCGCCACCATTTCCAATGTCTCTGCCTACACTTCCATGGCTACCAGTTGCCCAACTTTCCATGCCGAGAGGAGCCCCTGGTTACACTGTATCATCACCTTTGTCTACAGCTCTAGCTCTCAGCCTCAACACTTCTCTTGGTTTTCTCCACCGTCTTCAGCCACCTATCATTATCATTTTTGCTCTCAGCTACTAGTTTCCTTTCCAGCTGATGGTGGTCCTATCGTCATCGTCCACGTGTACAAGGATCAACCAATCGGAGACCGCCACGTGTCAAACACAAGATAAGCCACGTGGCTGTTACAGCGTCAGAGTCTCCAAGCGACAGAGTAGCGTGGTAGGCGACAGAGTAAGGCGATAGAGACTCGTCCGCGTAGGCTTGTGCGGCACAGTATGCCGCGACAGACCCCTACCGCCTATACTGCGGCAGACCCCTGCCGCATAGACTGCGGCAGACCCCTGCCGCATAGATTGCGGCAGTGGTTCACACACACTCTGCTGCCTGCTGAACTCTCCCGCAAAGTCGTCCAGCTCCGAACCGCGACAGAGTATAAAAGACTCTGTCGCGGCCCTGACACGCGCCTGAGCCTCATCCTAAACCGACTCGGGAGAAACCTATAAATACACCAGGTGAGCACTCAGAAGAGGGGGGCTGAAAAACTTGAATCTCCTCGATTCTGCTTAAACCCATTTCCTTTCTCCGATATACAGAAACACAGCTTTCTAACTTAATCATCGGAGTGCGCGTGCAGGGATAAATCCCTGCACCTCTCTGATCTTTGTTGTTCTTGCAGAAGATTCGACGCACGTGGAAGAAATTGTATCAACATCATCTCTTTGTCGTTTACTGAAACGTCAATACGTGGAAGTTGTAATCTCGTTGTCGTTTTACCAAGCAACATCAATTGGCGCCGTCTGTGGGAATTAGGACAAAAACCAAATTTCCTATTAAAATGGTGAGGACACGTTCTACAGCAGCAGAGGAGACAGGGGAACAGAATTCTATAAGTCCCCCTGTCAGGTCAGAACAAGGACGAAGACAGAGTGAAAGGGATGACAGAGGAGCCTTGGTTTCTCTAGAGGAATTTGAGACCCTGAAACGTCAAAATGAGGAGACGACAACAGCGTTGAGGGCCATGGTGAGCTTTTTCAGCAACGCTCTCCCACAATTTAACTTACCCCCTGAAGTGCAGCAGTTGGTGGGGGAAAGCATCTCAAGGCAGACCTACGAGAGAGGTCAACCATCCACCCTGGTAAATGCTGGACAAGGGGAAGGAGCACAAAATACTACCACTAGACTGATTTCAAACTCTACCGCATTTCAAAGGAATCACCCTGTGGCAGGGTTACGGGAAGTAAATACTACCGTTGACCCGACGCGTCAGAGCTCTCCCGCAGTAGATAGGCGACAGAGCTCACCCGCGGACCGCAGACTTCAGAGCTCTCCCGCAGCAGATAGGCGGCAGAGCTGACCCGTAAATCGCGGGCGTCAGAGCTCTCCTACAGCAGATCGGCGGTAGAGTTCGCCTGCAGCACGTATGCGACAGAGTCCTCCCGCAAAATATAGGCGGCAGAGCCCTCCCGCGGTCTATATGCGGCAGAGTTCTCCCACATGGAGCGGTACTTCTCCCGCGGAGTTTGAGCATGAGTTAGGAGAACATAGGTCCGGGGAGCGTCGAAGACAGAGGAGTTCTGACCCCCGAGATTGTCTCGAAAGGTCGAGTCACGAAATGGGAGGCGCTAGAAGGGGTGCTTACCAGTCGGACTCTTCTAGACCCGAAGAGAGGGGAGCATACTCAGTCCAAGGGTCGAAAAACGTGGAGAAATTCATCGAAAGGATTTTGGAAAAAAGGAAACTGGTGTCTCCGGATGATCGTCAAAAAAGGAGGATTCCTTTCAGTCCGGAGATTATGAACAAACCTTTGCCGAAGAAGTTCAAGATGCCTTCTATGGCCACTTACACCGGTAAAGCAGACCCCTATGACCACATACAGAGTTACGAGTCCCTCATGTTGCTGCATGGATGGGAGGACGAAACTATGTGTCGGGCTTTTTCACTCACATTGTCCGGGCACGCTCTGAAGTGGTTCAATGGGTTGCGCCAAGGTTCCATCTCATCCTTCGACCAATTGCGAAACAAATTTCTGGAAGTCTTCATGATCCACAGCCACAGAAAGGAGGACGCTACTTACCTACTCACTCTTAAACAAGGAAATAAAGAATCCTTGAAGAGCTACGTAGATCGGTTCGGAGATGCAACCTTGGAGGTGGACGATCTACCGGTAGGAGTAGCCATGGCTACAATGTTGCAAGGGACGAGGTCTGAAAAGTTGCAAGAATCCCTCTCCCTCGACCAGCCGACGACACTTTCCGACCTGTTTGCCAGAGCCAATAAATATGTGGCTCAGGAAGAAGTTATGAAGATGGTACAGCCCCAGTGACTCCCTCCCGGGGTACGATACAGCCAATTCCATTCGCACAATGGGGCTTGGACATTCTGGGGCCTTTCCCATTAGCCACGAGCCAAAGAAAATTCCTGTTAGTTGCCACCGACTACTTTACAAAGTGGATTAAAGCGGAACCTTTAGCTACAATCACGGAGAAGAAAGTTGAGGCAATGCCAATGGACAGGCCGGAGTCAGTAATCGGACTATTCTTCATGGGCTAAAGACTAGATTAGACAAAGCTAAAGGGGCGTGGGTGGATGAATTACCTAGTGTTTTATGGGCATATCGTACCACTAGTCGGGTGTCGATCGGAGAAACGCCGTTCAGTCTCGTCTACGGCGCTGAAGCATTAATCCCCGTGGAAATTGGAGCATTGTCACCCAGGATGGTGCCCTTAGCAGAAGAAGAGAATTCACAAGCACTAAGGAAAAGCCTAGATCACTCAGAAGAGCCGTAAGAGCCTGAGGCGCTATGCGTCACTGTGGCCAGGCGTATGTTCAGACGAGCCGTAAGAGCCTGAGGCGCTATGCGTCACTGTGGCCAGGCGTATACTCAGAAGAGCCGTAAGAGCCTGAGGCGCTATGCGCCACTGTGGCCAGGCATATACTCAGACGAGCCGTAAGAGCCTGAGACGCTATGCGTCACTGTGGCCAGGCGTATGTTCAGACGAGCCGTAAGAGCCTGAGGCGCTATGCGTCACTGTGGCCAGGCGTATACTCAGAAGAGCCGTAAGAGCCTGAGGCGCTATGCGTCACTGTGGCCAGGCGTATACTCAGACGAGCCGTAAGAGCCTGAGACGCTATGCGTCACTGTGGCCAGGCGTATGTTCAGACGAGCCGTAAGAGCCTGAGGCGCTATGCGTCACTGTGGCCAGGCGTATACTCAGAAGAGTCGTAAGAGCCTGAGATGCTATGCGTCACTGTGGCCAGGCGTATGTTCAGACGAGCCGTAAGAGCCTGAGGCACTATGCGTCACTGTGGCCAGGCGTATAATCAGAAGAGCCGTAAGAGCCTGAGGCACTATGCGTCACTGTGGCCAGGCGTATAATCAGACGAGCCATAAGAGCCTGAGGCGCTATGCGTCACTGTGGCCAGGCGTGAAAAATCAGAGGAGCCGTAAGAGCCTGAGGCGCTATGCGTCACTTTGGCCAGGCATGAAAAATCAAACGAGCCGTAAGAGCCTGAACGCTATGCGTCACTGTGGCCAGGCGTGAAAGATCCAACTAGCCATAAGAGCCTGAGGCGCTATGCGTCACTATGGCCAGGCAATGGAAACATAAAGGCCGTAAGAACTAAAGACGCGCTCGCGTCGTGATAGTCAGGCCTCAGAAAGGTATGTAAAATTCTTTCTGAAAATATATCTTTCTATTAAGAATCCTCTTTCGCAGGAAAAATTCCTACCAAAGAGTGGGGAGCAATTGATGGTGGTCCTATCGTCATCGTCCACGTGTACAAGGATCAACCAATCGGAGACCGCCACGTGTCAAACACAAGATAAGCCACGTGGCTGTTACAGCGTCAGAGTCTCCAAGCGACAGAGTAGCGTGGTAGGCGACAGAGTAAGGCGATAGAGACTCGTCCGCGTAGGCTTGTGCGGCACAGTATGCCGCGACAGACCCCTACCGCCTAACTGCGGCAGACCCCTGCCGCATAGACTGCGGCAGAGGTTCACACATACACTCTGCCGCTCGCTGAACTCTCCCGCAAAGTCGTCTAGCTCCGAACCGCGACAGAGTATAAAAGACTCTGTCGCGGCCCAGACCCGCGCCTGGGCCTCAGCCTAAACCGACTCGGGAGAAACCTATAAATACACCAGGTGAGCACTCAGAAGAGGGGGGGCTGAAAAACTTGAATCTCCTCGATTCTGCTTAAACCCATTTCCTTTCTCTGATATACAGAAACACAGCTTTCTAACTTAATCATCGGAGTGCGCGTGCAGGGACAAATCCCTGCACCTCTCTGATCTTTGTTGTTCTTGCAGAAGATTCGACGCACGTGGAAGAAATTGTATCAACATCATCTCTTTGTCGTTTACTGAAATGTCAATACGTGGAAGTTGTAATCTCGTTGTCGTTTTACCAGGCAACATCACCAGCCTTTTAAAACCCAATGGAAGTTCTCGATTCTGCACTTTTTCACGCAGAGGTTGTTGCGTCGCTGGGTTCCTCTGTTCTGCCCTTCATTTGCTGTGTTTCTTACAACCAGCAGTCTTCCAACCTTCCCTTATCCCCGGAACATCTGGGGGCACGAGCAAAAACGTCTAGGGCCTTTTGACAGACGCCAATTCCAATATCACAGCCCTCCAAAAAAAACTGAGATGAGTCTTTGTATTGAACAACACTTTTCTCTTCATTTTCCCTCGTTTTTTGCCATCTACATTTCTTTCTTCCTCTTATTGCTGTTTTCAGTTTCCAAAACCGAAAAGAGACTCAGCTCTCATCCTATTGTTGGCCTATCCTCACCAAGAGGATGCCACTACCCTTCAACTCAAGTGTCCAGCCCCTTACTATTGTTCAGCAATCTCTTCCCCGTGACCCTTGCTCTGCTACTCCTCGCTCAGCTTCAACCTTAAACACCATCTTATCTTCTCTCCTATCTATCTCCCTCACACACTCTCTCGGTTTCTATCTTATTTTCACTCTATATATATATATATATATACACACATATATTTTTGTCTTCCTTTCCTGTTTCTTTTCTTTTCTTTGCTGCAATTTTTAGTATATTTTTATACATGTATATCTATATATATATATATATGTAATTTGCTACGTTTCTGTCCTCCTATCCTGCTCCTATTTCCTTCACACGTTACCTTTCCTGCAACTCAGACCACGTGCAGGTAGTACCACCTCACCTAAGGTCTGTCATCCTTCACGTTTGCCTCATTATATAATGTACTGTGTATTAATTCCATTGAGTAGCTACTTCATTTCTAAGTGGTGCCTACTGCTTCGGTTGGTGAGAGCTTCCTACCCAGTAAGTTCCTCCACCCAATTTTCTATTTTCTTTCCATATTTCAGCCAACTACTCCTAGTCAGTCTCTTCCATTTTCGAGCAGGCTATACTTTCTTCTTCTTCCCTTCAATCAATTCGGCCTGCTCAGTTCAGTTTTTAAGTCCCAAAAAAAAATTTATTTCTTTTCTTTTTCGCTTCAGGTTTTCCTTGTTTGCTGGTTCAACTTCAGTTTGTGTTATTTCATTGCCTTGCTAGCCTATATCCCACTCTCATACGGTTTCCATCAACATCACCTACCTTCCTACTGCAGCTTCCGTTTTGTTTCCTTCTCTGGTCACATCGGTCAGCTGCTGTTTAAAATACCTCACTTATGCGGCGTATATTTTTTTAGTTAGCTTCCCTCTATTGCATCCATACGGGTATATATGTATATATATATATATATATATATATATATTTCATCCTTTCTTTCGACTATCCACGGGATTGTCAAAGTGTACTATGTGCATTCAGACGTACACTCATATAATTTTATTTATACATATATATAAATATATATATATATAGATGCACCTATATCCCCCCCTTATAAAAAAAATGTGATTGAGTCATCATATATATATGTATATACTTTATAGTGTGTATATATGTATATCTATATATACATATAGGTAGATATTTACTTGATAAATTTTCTCGTAATATTTGAATTAAATAAAAAAAACTGAGTACTTATACTTCCCTATCACCGAGAATTAATCGTATTTTACTTTAACTATAATTTAATTAAAATCGTTTGCCAATGATACATATTTTAATCTCGATAGTTAAATTGATATTTCTTGATAAGACCGAGTACATGAAAATTCTTGGTGTTTACAAAACCTGACCACCCGAACCAAATATAGTCATAGAGGTTCAAAATTTGAATCAAAGTCGAAAGCAGAAAAGTAAAGTTATTACAATTCTTATCCATCCTTCGGACACAACTATTTTCGAAATTATATCACTTAACTCGAATCATATCACATATCGAAAATATTCTTATATCGAAAACATCTCTTATTTAAAATATAACTTGTATTCAAAACTTATAACATTTCAAAACTTGTCTTATTTCGAACATCATCTATATCGAAACGTTTTCCTTATTTGAAATCGGTCTTACATCCAAAACATTTTCACATTAGAAATATAATCTTTATATTTGAAACATCTTTCATATTCCAAACTCTCTTCGTATTTCAAAGCGTAGTTCTTATTCTAAAACATATCTCATACTATCTTTTGCTAATTATTCTAACCCATTAGCAGGGATACTACTGACTATTACATTCCTTCAGTTAGGACTTAGTTACTAACTATTATCATTCCTATTAGCAAGGGCAACCACATTTTTATTTTACATCGTTAGGATATGTTTTGGGAACCATACTTATGTTGATAAAATATTTTCGAAACTATCTTTCATACTTTAAAACATTTTTCAGGTTTTCAAACATTTTAAAACACTTTTCAAACATGTCCTAAAATTCGAAATACATTTCACATACTTACTATTGTAGGAAAACATATTGAAAGTCATGATTTACATGCTTTCAAAACTTTTCATACTTACTTTATTTAAATCACATAACCTTACTCGGTTATTGTAGCAAAACCACATTTACTTATTTACTTTGAAATAAAACATTCATTCATACATACTTAGTCAAATTTCACATACTTACTTACTTTAATAAAGTTTACTTTCGTAATTCAAATCATTCATATACTAAACCATGGAGACTAGGCATATCACTATTACTATCATGTGGGTAATCACGTCTTCACTTCATCCTCAAAAGAGGATATCCTCCGAAGAGGGAACATAATATGTCACGACCCAAATTTACCTAAAAATCAGAGTAAATTTTTCGCTTCGTCATTTATTATTTAATTCTTACATTTCTCTCATCGTGACCATCCTACAACACAGTTGGGCTATGATTCGGTGTTAGTCACCTCACACTATTTACCATTCCATTTCCATAATCACATTCATATATCAGAGTTTACTATCTTTTGACTTTAATAAATACATACACATTGGTATTTATAACTCTACATCCCCGACATCATATCTGTATACAGTACTGTGCATTGCATATTTAGATACAAAACTATACAAATGTGTATACCTGTCTCTCGATAGGAAGCAACGGATACCAAGCATGCAAGTCCTCAGCCGCTTAATAACTATTGCAAGTACTCTGAAAAGATGAGAAAATAAGGGGGGTGAGCAAACCACACGCTCAGTAAGGCAATTATGCAAGTAAGTAGATAGCTCCACTATCTACATGCTCATAATGCCATGCCCTTAAATCCATTTCTTTTCATTAAAATCTCAAGCACAATCGTTCATACACCTATGACATAGTTTATTCAAAACTATTTGTGCATATAAAAATCATGTAATTCATGCATCGAGGCATTTCATGTGACATCATTAAATCATAATAAGCATGAATTTAATCAATCTCATGCAGTCTTTTATGTCATGTAAGACAAATTATGGATTTCAAATGAAAGCATGAAAAACATCATCATGCTACTGCATTTAAATTAATTCATTTAAACTGCAGTATAAACTAACCCTTCAGGGTTAATAATCTCATAAAACAATTCATTGTAAAACTTTAGTTATAAAACCTCCCTTCTTTCAGGGTCACAAATCATAAAATCATTTAATCATAAAATCGTCAAATCGGGGGCCTGACCCCTCCTTCGGGTCTACCCTGGTCTAACAGACCACAAGTTATATCATGTGAGACAAGTAGGTAATTATCAGTAACATCGAGGACTATGGCCATATCCTAGTGATCCCTGGCAACACGGTACCTAGTGTACGGGGTATCACACCTGAAACGGGAGGTGGGTCGTCCTACCTGCCAGAACAGCATAACACCAAGATTGCGAGGGCAAGGCTTGCTACCTCATGGCTAATGCCACTCCACTCCAATAATCCCCACGGTACAGCGTACTCCGCATGACATACACTGTACAACGTACTCCGTGAACCCAAGCTTAATCAGGGGTGCCTGCAATAGGTCTTATCCACCCAAATCATCTCTGTCTCAGAATGCACGTGTGAGCATATCATCTTACTGTGACACACAGTCTACAGGAGGCTCCAACACGACTATATGCATGTCATATAAATCCCTGTACGAGCGAAGCTCAAACACGGCTCCATGCATATTAATGATATCTAAAAACCTCGTGCGAGCGAAGCTCTAGCACGGTTTCATAAAAATCAATAAAATCTGCATACGAGCAGCGCTCCAGTACGACTTAAACTGATTATAAATTCAAGTAAAATCCACGTACGAGAAATGTTCTAGTACAGATATGTATAGAAACTCAATGAAAATCTCGTACGAGAAAAACTCCAGTACGACATTCAAATGAATTATAAAAACCATATAAAACTTTGTGTGAGCAAGCTCCAGCACAAATGAATGCTCAAGTAAATCAAATCTCGTGCGAGTTACACTCCAGCACGACTTTATGCATAATTAAATCAAATCTCGTGCGAGTTACACTCCAGCACGGCTTTATGCAATATCAAATCAAAACAGGATGCGAGCTAAGCTCTAGCACCTCTCATACATATCAAATCGGTAAAACTAGTACGAGCAATCGCTCCAGCACCTTTTTATGCATATCAAGTCAAAACCAGTCAAAACATATCAAAACATGTCAAAACGGAGTGCGAGCTAGGCTCCAGCAGCTCTCATGCATATCAAATCATAAAATCAGTGCGAGCAACCGCTCTAGCACATTTCATGCATATGATGTCACACAAATCAGTGCGAGCAACATGCTCTAGCACATTTATGCACATTCACAAACGCAGAATAGTGTGAACTATGTGTCAGCACAATCTGTTTCCATATAAACTTAATAGTTGGCCCATTTTTCAAAGAAATTTCCATTTAAATACAAATAACACTTACGTAGTGTTATCATGTGAAATTCATGCAATTAGTGGCCAATCTATCACTTTGCTTTGATTAAAACCAATAAAATTCCTTAATCA
Organism: Firmiana major; assembly: GCA_033439115.1. NCBI lineage: Eukaryota > Viridiplantae > Streptophyta > Magnoliopsida > Malvales > Malvaceae > Firmiana > Firmiana major. The sequence continues at coordinate 42,316,409 of CM065909.1, forward strand.
TAAAATTCCTTAAATCATGCATATCATGCTATCACCATCCTTAGGTGAACTTCCCTCAATAGGGGTAAAATAGTCTTTTTCACCTATTTCGATCCTTAAAATCATTCAAACCATTTTTAGGATCATTATACAATATCAATGTATACATACATACTCAGTGTACAGAAAAGCTATTAAAATACGCGTAGCTACCTCTAGCTACTCACATAATTCCCTTACCTCATTTTTCTGTACAGTCTGACCTTTCCCATTGATGTCTCGTCACGCAGTTCGATTTGCTTCGAATCCAATCTCCTGAACTGCGGATAAATATTCACCAGGTCAAATACAATACAATTAATTGTATTTCACAATTTTTTGGGCTTAATTTAAATCATTGGGCCCGTTTACCCATATTGGGCCCGATTGCACCTTAATGGGCCTTAATCGGCCTTAAACCCGTTTTCTACACTTTATCGAGGCCTATTGGGCTCATTGGGCCCAGCAATATTTATTTACCCTCGTTCTAAACTCTCAGACAGCTTATGAATTATTTACGACAATTTATCCCAATTTTCCAGAATTTAATTCATTTATGCGGAAATTAAATCCGAAATTCATCAACACGCATAACGATGTAAATTGTTGTAAATAAGGGTTACTTACCCGTGATTCCATGATAGTACTCAAATCGAGGCTGTCTTGAGCTCTCAGTTGATGCCAATTGTCGAGCTACACAATTTAATATATTTTCGGGTAAACTTTCAGTCGATTATTTATCAAATTAAATATTTCAAAAATTAAATCGGTCAATTCGACAGCTTACCGACTTACCCGAAGCTCGATTGCATCACTAGAATTTTCCCAAATTTTTCCTCTTTTTCTTTTTCCCTTTTTCTTCCTTTTTTCCTTCTCTTTTTGGCTAAACCGGTTTGGTCCTGTTCAACCCGGTTCAGATCACCGGTTCACTCCGGTTCGGTCGGTTCAGTGGCTTGCCGGTCGATTCTCCACCGATTTTCACCGCCAGTGGCTCCGCTGGGTCATCCACATCTCGGATTTGCCCTCGGTTTCGTTCAACGTCGCCGGAAAGTGGCCGGTCCGGCTCATCTCTCCTCCGTCTGCGGTACTGTTTCTTTCCTCGCCGTTTTTCGACACTAGCCGTCGCCCCACCGGCCAAGGCTACCACCAATCGATCGGTCTTGGCATGGCGCTCCCTCGGCTGGCGGTGGTCGGCCTCAAATCGGCGCCGATTGTCGGGAATCCCTTTTCTCTTCTCTCGGTTCTCTCTCTTTCATTTTCTCTCGTCGATTCTCTCTCTTCACCGCTGATCACAGCCTAGGTCGGCGTCAGCTGGGCTTCCTTCGCCTGGGCTGCCGCCGACAGCCTCCATCCGATGAAGGTAAGGGCTCGGCTTCGTCGAGCTTCCCAGAAATCGCAAAACGCGATTTCTGCGTTTCTCTTTTTTTTTTTTACTTTTTTTTTATTATTTAATTTTTAATAATATTTTAATCAATTAAAATATTATTAAAATCCAAAAATATCTAAAAAAAATTATTATTTTATTCATTTAATCCTTAAATGAATTTCTCAGTCTGATTTTACCTTTTCGGTATATTTTTCGATTATTTTCGGGATTATTTTTCGATACGAAAATTTCGGTTTATTCCAATAAATTCATATCTTGATCAATTTAATCCGAAATTTATTTATTTCTTCATTATTGATCAAGATTTCTCAAATCCCTATATTTATAATTAAATTTTCTTGTCCCGATTAATACCGAATTTTGGTCTTTTGACCGTTATGCCCTTGCACGTGTTCGGGGATACCATTTTAATCCTTTTACATTTTTTAAATGCACTAAAAATATCAGGTCTTACATAATACCCATGGCCATGGTAGCTGTTGATTGGGCCAGAGTCGTACAGCATCACATATAACGCCACACATGTGGACATATAAGTGCCACATAGGCAAAAATAGAAATGCCACGAAGGCGACATGACAGTCACATAGAATTACGCATGCCATTGTTAAGGTCCAGTCCGTTCCTAGGCCGTCGGCCAGAATTCCCTTGGGTCCCTAGTTTGACCACTAGGTTTGCCCTGACTCATATGCTATAATATCATAGTTTCAAAACATTCTTATCATACTAAAATCACTTCCAGTTTATTAGTACAAACACTTATGAAAATCTTGTCTCGAAAAATCACACATATACATACTGGATCCATAATTAATAAAAGTTATAAATTGTACAAAAACCATGAGAGCTTTTTAAAATCCCATGAGATCATAATGTGTAATGAAATATATATTTTAATTTAGAATAAGGTTCGTACAAGGACATATCCTTTTCGATAATCTTATTGTCAATAGTTCCACATACTTATATCCCTTAAGATCCTTGAACATCATTTATTCCTTGCCTTAGGACTCAATTTAATTCGTTCGATGTTATCTCTTATCAAAGGGATTAATTCGTCTGATATTCGTACATCCAAAAACAATTCTAAAACCATATAGTTCGATATCATACTCACAAGGTTCGTGTTACGACCCTCCGTGACTCAACCAAAACCACTACAAATTTTTCGCTTTTTACTTACTCTTCTTCTTCTCAACAGTTGGGCTGTGATTCGATGTTAGCATCCACTCTTACCATGCCATTCATTATCATACATACATGTCAATATACTATTTACTGACTGTAATTTCTTTTATGATATAAGTGAGCTCGTATAAAATATAATACAAATACATTCCCCATAATTTACATCATTTACATCACTGTGCTGTTTATGTGTTTAGATACAGAACAGTACAAATATGTATACCTGTCGATTGATAGGGAAATGACAACGGACAACAGGAACACTATCCCACTCTCAAAATCGCTCTACTGTGGATGCTCTATAGAGAGGTGTAGAGAAAAGGGGTGAGCTCACAGCTCAGTAAGGAAATCAGGCAAGCAAGTATACATCTACACTATCTACTCAAAATAATGCTATGCCTCGAAATTATTATTTCTTTATCTCACTTTAAAAGCATGTATTTAAAATATATACATATACTTGTACAAATTAAATCCCATGTACAGAAATCATGCTTAGTTCTCAAATGTAGGCATTTCGTGCAAAACAATGCATCTATAAAATTTCACAATGCCTTTAGAGAAATCATGCCATTTATATTCAAATCACAGTAAATGTGGCATTTAAATCATTCACAACACAACAATCGGATTCCGATCCATCCCTCAGGTCTATCTGTATCAATTAAATCAATCAAGTGATATATCATGTGAGACTCTGTGGTTAAATGCAATAATATCCTGGACTATGGCCATATCCTATAATGGTGATCCTAGGTTACACAGGCCTCGATGTGTGGAGAAATTACTATTGTAATGGGAGGGGGGTCAGTCCATCACAACCGCCAGCTATAAACTCCTCAACTCCACAACAACACACGGTACAGTGTACTCCATGCCACTAGCACAGTACAACGTACACCTGTGGACCCTATCTCAATGGATAATCAATACCACATCTCTAAATCCACATGCAAACATCTCACAGTGTGACACTCACTCTACACAAGGAAATCAACATGGTTTTCCACATGTCTTATATATCACATAAAACTATAGCGCGCGCCTTTCAGCGCGACTTACAGTTAACACTACGCTCAAACAATGTTTCACATCACAAACTCAACTCTAGTGCAAGTAAACCTCCAGTACTAAGTCATGCATACTTCATGTTTCAAATCAAGTACGAGCAATCGCTCCAGTACCATGCTATGTAAAAAACTCATCAAATCAAGTACGAGCAAATTGTTCAAGTATGATGTCATGTATAAATCATAAAGAATCGAGTACGAGTAATGCTTTAGCACTCTGTCATGCATGTCATGTAAAATTTGAGTACGAGTAATAACTCCAGCACTCTAACATGCATAATTCATATAAAACTAAGTACGAGCAATAACTCTAATACTCTATCATGCATATCATGGAAATCTAGTGCGAATCTCATATCAACACTAATATTTGTGGAAAATATATGAAATCAAGTGCGAGTTGTGCTCTAGCACGATTTATTCTCACATAATTCGATAGATGACTCTTCAAAAAGAGATGATTCTCAAAACATCAAAATCAGCACTATAAATTATGCTAGTTTTCATCAACTAAGAAAACATTAGCCCATCGACCCACTCTTCTGCTAAACAGCAGTAAAAACACTCAAAATAATTGTTTTCATACTTTTTACAACTTTTCACAAAAGTTGACTTTTTTTCCTAACGAAGGGTAAAATCGTAATTTGCCACTATCAGGTCACAATAATTATTATTCACTTTCTCTAACCCTCAGAGTTTTTAAGTGAATGTAAAATCAAATGAAAATACGTGCAGGTATCTCTAACTACTCATAAAAGTCCTTTACCTATAATTACTCGAGAAATTTTATTTCTCAACGCTGCTCGATTTAGCAGTCCGATTCGCTCCTCCAATAATCTCTAGAGTTGCATATAACCATTCATCAGGTTAATTATACTTTTTCTACTATATTTCACATTTAATACAATCTATTTCACTTAATGAGCTTTGATAAACCTTAATGGGCCTAACTCTTCCTTAAGCTCATTTCCATTTTACTATTTATTTTTGTTGGGTCTACTAGGCTTGTGGGGCCCACCAACTCTTATTGGGCTTATCCAATACCCATTACATCACATTGGGTCGAAACCATTTGGGCTTGGCCACATGCCATGGTCGAAACCACACATGCCTAGCCATGCCCAGCACCACACCACCATCGGCCATTTGCTAGCCATTTCACTTAGGCATTTTCACAAACACTTAGTTGGCAATGTTCTTAACCTTCTCTTAGTTCATTTAGGCATTTTATCAAACACCTTGATTTTCAACTTATTTCATCCACCAATTGATCAAATTGATTAATTTTAACTATACCATAATCATAAACACATGTATATTAACTCATGCATGCCTTAAAATCATATAGGCATTTATCAATCTATCACTACTCACTCTCGGCCAATTCATGTTCATAGTGATTCCATGTGTTTCAATGCTTAAAACATATACCAATATACTTAGAATAATTCATACATTAACATATATGAATTTGAAAGCTTAAAATTATACCTAGTATATGCGTTTACACTTGGTCGAATCTTTGAAGCCTCTCGGTTTGCACACTATGGTTCCTTGATAGCCAATTCCAACATGTGTTAATCCCCTCTCAATTTGGAATAACTTTCATGAAGATTGCAAGTTCCAAATATGCCTTTTTCCTAGTGATTTCTAGTGAGAGAAAGCTTAGCTATATGTGTTTTAATGGTTTCCTTCTTCTAGCTGAACTCTTAAGGAAGAAGATCTATTTGTGTTGGCTAATATATAAGTCCATTTCTTAGTCATTAAACCTTACTTTTCAGCTAAAAAAATTCACTTTGAATTGATTTAGGTAATGGTTACCAAATTGGCTATGGCTACCTTTACTACTAGGCTTGATTTTTACCTATTTGGGCCTAGATTTTGGGCTTCTCGGTTTGGGCCTTCCTAATAGGCTTTTGAGCTGAACTTTTTACTATACATCAGGCCTTTAATTGTCTAAATATTTGGCCTACCAATCGATCCAACAATTCGGTCTAAGGGACCTAAGAAATTTGATCTACACTTATTATACCTTAATGAGCTTTAAAAATCTTCACTTTGGCCCATTACGTTTTTACCCATTAAATTTATTCCGAAATTCATCTAAATAAATTTTCCTTACTTTCGAGGATGATTATCTTGTATTCTGACTAAAAATATTTTTCCCCAAATTTTTCTCCACACTTAGGTTAATTTTTTTTAACCATGGTTAGTCAACTATGGTAAAAGTCCACATTTCTTAACTACAGTTGACTTTTTTCTTAATCATTGACTATGTTGACTTTTTCCCAAAAATCCAAAAGTATCATATCTTATGGTTTACACTCTCGTCATTATGTTTCAGTCATTTTCGGTAGGTAAATATGTCACGACCCAAATTACCTAAAAATCAGAGTAAATTTTTTCACTTTTTCATTTCCTTAATCGTCGTGAACAGTTACATTACTAAACAGTTGGGCTATGATTCGGTGTTAGTCACCTCTCACCTATTTACCTTTCCATTTTCATATTTCATTTACATATCAATTTATTTAAAATAAATACATCCCCAATATTAAATCCATATACAGTATTGTGCATCTATATGTTTAGATACAAAATTATACAAATGTGTATACCTGATCTTGATAAGAAGCAACGGATGACCAAATTGCAAGACTATTGTCTATTTCTTCTACTGAATATACCCTGTGGGGTGGAAAATGAAAGGGTGAGCCTAAACAGCTCAGTAAGGCAATAATGTAAGCAGGTAGATAACTATACTATCTACATGCTGATAATGTCATGATATAAAATCGTTTACTTTTGGAGCATGAGGTAAGATTAAAACGATGTCACATGTATGTATATATCATATACAAGAAATCATGAAATCGACATATAATTCAAACATGGAAAAATCATCATGTATGACATCTCATGCTCATCACATTAAAACTTATTTGTGTTCATCATAGACTCAGCACGTTAAAACTCATTTGTTTTATCATAAAATAACCACATCAAGGCTAAACACATCTCTCGGGAATACATTGATTCATTAAATCACATCTCTTTTAAAAACATAAATCGGGACATTACCCATCCTTCGGGTTTGTCCTGGTCTATCAAGACCGTACGATATCATGTGAGGCATGTAGGTTACTGTATGAAAATCGAGGACTATGGCCATACTTTGTCCCTGTGATCCCAGGCTACACGGATCCCGGTGTGCGAGGCATCACAACTGCAACGGGAGGTGGGGTCAAGTCTTACCCGCCAAAATATCAAGTAACATCATCGAGTCATCATGACTGCACGGTACAGCGTACTCCGTGTGACATACACGTTACATCATACTCCGTGGACCCATATCATAGTCTGGGGGTGCCTGCCGTAGGTTTTATCCACCCCAATACTATGTCGATAACCAACCCATGTCTCAAAGTATACATGCGAGCATCTCAACTCTCTGTGACACACAGTCTACAGGAGGCTTTCGCACGACTATATGCATGTCAACTCACGTCTAGTGCGAGTGAAGCTCCAGCACCACGCTATGCATATCATGATATCTAAAATCTCGTGCGAGCGAAGCTCCAGCACGGTTTTGTGCACACACAAATTTCTCGTACGAGCAATGCTCCAGTACGGCTTTTCATGAGTAATAAATCAGTAAACTTGAGTGCGAGAAAGACTCTAGCACTCTTTTTATTCATGTAAATACGATAGGTGGCTCAATCTTGATAAAACATCTTTAAAATCGTAACCGGTACAAACCGGTTCTCTTTCGTATAATTCTTAAAATCAAAAGCCAACCTATGTGCATATTTGCTTAAATTAAAGCAATAAATTCATATAAAGCATTAAAAACATGAAATCATGCAATTTATCTACCTTACTACCCTTTTTGTAAATTTTATTCTCAGGGGCAAAATCATCTTTTTCCTTTATTCACATATGCCCCCAGTTTTCGTAAAAATTATTATTTCATTTTCTAGATACTTAAAGAAATTCTAGGCCCTTTAAATCCCCTCAATAAATACGTATAGCCATCTCTATGCACCTACAAAATTCCCTTACCTCGATTCACGTGTAAACTTATCTCGTCTCGATAATACCCGATCTTTCAGTCCAACTGCACGTCAACTAAGTCTACAGAATTGCATATAACCACATATTTTGGGTTAATTCACTTATTTTTATCGGTATATTACATTTACTGATCGAATCTAACGTACTGGGCCCGTTTTACTCTATTGGTCCCAATTGCACTTTAATGGGCCTCGAGCCCGTTTTCAGCCCGTTTATAGTATTTAAATCCCTTTTTCGGGTTTGATGGGTTCATTCAACTTACCAATAATCATCGGGTTTCGTTCCAAACTTATTGGATAGCCCGTACACTATTTACGGTAATTTCGTTGTAATTCCGATAAATATTCATTTTTATACAGAATTAATCCATAAATTCCGTAAAATAATCGAAACTCTGTATTAAAGGACTCTAATTGTCGGAATTAAAATGTACTTACCCAATATGATGCGGGATACGAAAATCGAAGCTCAATCAGCTCTCGTTTGGGCTATGTCGTACAACTGCACAATTATATATTTAATCCCGGGTTACTTTCTGATTAAATATAATTTAAATAAATTTCTCAGAAATCAAATCGGTCACTTTTGACCTCTTACTGACTTACCCGAAGTCCGGTGTATCCCCAAAAATTCTTCCCCTTTTTCCTTTTTCTCTTTTTCTCCCTTTTTCCCTTCTTTCTTAGCTGAACCGGTTCAGTCCGGTTCAAACCCGGTTCAGACCGGTCTGGTTCAGTCCGGTTCACTCCGGTTCGGCCGATTCATCGCCTTGCCAGCCGGTTCTCTACCGGCTTCTGTCGCCAGTGGCTCTGTGGGGTTGTCCGATTCTCGGATCTAGCCTCGTTTTCGTCCAAGGCTGCCGGAAAGTCGCCGGTCCGACCTGTTCTCCCTCGACCGTCAGTACCCATTTCTTCCCTTCGTCGTTTGCGACTTTTCCGGTGGCTGGGGGCACAGATTCCGGTGGCTGGTGGGTCTCCCGAGGTCGAGCTTCCTTCGGCTGGCGGTGGTCGGGCCTAGATCGTCGTCGATCACCGGATTCCTCATTTTCTTCTCTCGATTTTATTTTCTCGATTTCGTCGGATTTCGACGCTGTTTACGGTGGTCTCGGTGCCTGGAGGGTTGCCGGTGGCTCGATTGTGGCCGCCTCTTGCATCGCTCGTTGCCCGTCCCTCCTCTAGCTCGCCGGTGGCCATTTCGATTTTCCCCTGGCAGAATCGCGATTTCGCGATTCTGCGTTTTGCCCCCCCTTTTTTTTTACAATTATTATTATTTTTATTTATTATTATTTATAATTTAGTTTATTATTATTATATTCATTATTTTATTATTATTTTGTCAAAAATATCTACCAAAATTATTATTTTATTCAAATTAATTTATATAATTTTATTTAATTTATTTATTATATTTTTAACCCTTTTTCGGGTATAATTTCTTTGCATTTTCGGGATATTATCCCGAGTAACTTTTCGGTATTTCTAAAAATTTCGGATCTTGATCAATTGGACTCGAAATTTAATTATTTCTTCGTTATTGATCAAGATTCTCAAATCCATTATTTTTAATTAAATTTTCTTATCAAATTTATTTCGGCTTTCGGTCTTTTGACCGTTTTGCCCTTACACGTGTTCGGGATAAATTTAACCCGACTTCCCTTCACAAATGCTCATTTATTTTGTGTTTTTAATTAAATTCGGGTCTTACAAAATCTCCCCCACTTAAGAAATTTGGTCCTCCAAATTAGAACCAAGTTAGTCTGTAAATCACTTCGGATATTTCACACATATCATACTCTTTAATTCCCTTGTTACTTTTTCGGAGTATACTACTACCAAAGGACTTTAATTAGGGAGATCATCTTAAACCTCAACACTTTCTCTTTCCATCTAATACCCAAATTGATTTTCCAATCATACGTTAAACTTTCATTGAGTTGAGCTGTTGAAGCTCATATCTGGTCACATATGCTGGGTCCGGATAATATTTTTGAAATATCATAAGATGGGACACATCATGAATGCCTACTACTTCAGGTGGTAACGCAAACCTACAGGTCTTGTCTCCCACTTTGTCCAATCTCTTTCTGAATCTTGTCACATCCTTATGCTATGTCCAATGGCATGTAACTTCCAACAATACTAATTCACCCTCGGTGAATTCCAATGGTTTCTGTCTCTTGTCAGCATAGTTTGTCTATCTGCTCTGAGGTGTTCTTAATCCTTCACAATTAACTGAACATCCTCAGAGGTTTTGTCTTACCAATTCGGGAACAATTCTCTATCTATCACCCACTTCTTATCCAAATCGGGGAAACAACCCTTACGGCCATACAATGCCTCATCTGAAGTCATCCCGATACTCAAGTGACAATTGTCATTATTGGCGAATTCGATTAGTAACAACTGATCATCCCAGGAGCTTATCATATCAAGCACACACTCTCATCATATCCTCCAGAACCTGTACAGTCCCCTCTGACTGACCATCTGTTTGAGGATAGAAAGCTGTGCTAACACTCAATTAGGTTCCCATAGCTTCCTGAAAACGTTCCCAAAAATGGGAAGTGAAGCGGGAATCCCTATCTATACCATGCTCCCTGGAAAATACTTGGTGTTCCACAATTTTCCTTATACATAAATCTACCTACACTCAGAGTATCTGGGGATTTCCATAGCCAGAAGGTGGGTAGACTTAGTCAATCTATCAACTATCACCCAGATAGCCTTATGATTCATCGGGGTCCTCTGTAACCCATCACAAAATTTATGATAACTTGTTCCCATTTTCGTGTCAATATAGGTAGAGACTGCAATACCTTTGCAAACTTCTTTTGCTTTACCTTACTCTGCTGACATACGAGACACCTTTTCCACAATCTCTACCATGTCTCTTTTCATATCTGACCACCAATACCCTTTTCTAGGACTTTGATATATTTATTACTTCTCGGATGCACTGTATCTCCTGAAGAGTGAGCTTCTGACAATAACTCTACCTCATCAACTATGGTCTTGGGGAGCACTTATACTGTCTCTGAACCTCAGTAAGTCATCATCACTCCCTGTGAACTCTGTCACTGTACCCTTCTAAATCTGACCCAAATTATCGACACCATGCCGATCATCACGCTAAGCCTGTCAAATCCGGGCACTCTCATCCGGTTCTAGTCTCAGGCTAGCTGTCACACAATCACTATCATCATCAGAAGGGATCACATCACTACTGAGGCTCACAATTGCTCTTGCAGCTCATGCTCCCTGACCATCATATGTAATACCATCCTGAGGCTCTTTCTACTCAAAGCATTAGCCATTACATTAGCCTTTCCTGGGTGGTACAATTTCCATAATCAAAATCTCTCAGAAGCTCTAACCCACTATGTATTCTCATATTCGCCTCTTTCTGTGAAAACAGATACTTGGGGCTTTATGATCAGTGCATACCCAAAATTTCTCACCATGTACATAGTACCATATCCTCAGTACAAGTACTACCGCTGTCAACTTTTAAATCATGGGTCAGATAGTCCTTTCATGATCCTTGAGTTGTCTGGATCCAAAATCGACTATCTTCCCTTTTGCATCAATACACAGCCCATTCATTATTTTGAGGTATCCATAGACTCATGAGAAACCTCTTAATCTGTTGGGTATGGTGAGAATAAATGCGATGGTCAGTTTATTACTTCAGTACACCAAAACTCCTGTCACGTCTATCATCTCATTCAAATATAACTTTTTCTAAGTTAAACGTGTCAATAAAGTAGTCCATTTCGAGAACTCTCCATAAATCATTAGTAAAAACAATTCCCAATTGTTGCTTATAATTTCCCTGGACTTTAAATACACCCAAAATATCATCAATAAGGATGATAACAAATCGGTCCAGGTAAAGTTTAAATAACTTGTCGTAATTGAGTCCTATTGAATATTTCAATTACCCATTTCCTTGACCTATGTACGCATAAACGTAAAATATCTTTCAAAATCGCTTTCGTTCAAGCTACTAACCTGCGTCATTTGCTTTTTCTTATATTAACGACTTTTTATAAAATTTTAAATTTTTAAACTTTCCTGATTAATCAAATTTTATATTTCTTATTGTACTAGTAAAGGTACCCTATTTTTAAACGTATATTTTACGACTATCGATTTCAATTTATAAGTTACGTGTATACTTTTAGACGCTGTCAAGTCTTCAGGAGGAGAGATATTTTGAAATACCTTTATTAACCCTCAGACTTGACCACAATTACTTTACATATCAGTCCATGTGGTCACATTCATATTCGCTACTAATTGCTTTAATCTAAATTACTTCGCGTGTCATATATATTCTTACCTTGCATACGTCTCTTATTCCAATCTATCTCGTATTCAGGATTTATCATAATCTCAAAGCTTATCTCCTTTCGTATTCACTTATAACAAAAACTCTATCATTACTCATTTCATGAGTACAATCATTTACTCCTTTAATTTCAATCGCTACACCCCTTTTATTACTTGTCAAAACTTACCGTATACTTTCCAGTGATGTTTTCACCCCTATTTTCAACTTATAATTTCTTCATAATTATTTCGTTAGTTAACCCTCCTTCGTTGGGGTACTAACTATCAGCATTGTGCTCATGGGTATAAGCATTCACGTCTTTTACTAACTTATATACAAGTGAAGGCAGTATGACTAAATACGTGGCACCAGGATCAATTAAAATAATTACTTCACTATTCATAACTAGTGTGGTATCTTTCACCACATCATATGAAATATCAATAGTGTCCTGGTCCAAGGCATACACTCGCCCTCGTCCAACAGCCTACTTTCCCTTTCTCTTCGACTGTGGCCTCCCTTTTTGGTGCAGAAATATCAATAAGGTTTTCTCTGTCTCTTTGCTCTTCTGTAGGGCAATCTTACCCAACTTTGAGCAATCATTACTTAAGTGGTCCGTCTTACCACACTTAACTCCTATTTTAGTCAATAAAGTGTAGGTGTAGGCCCTACTTCCGTGGTATCTACCACACATCCTACACTGTTTACACTGCTAACTCTGCTTACACTGGTACACTGCTTCATAGCAGGTCGGGGTTCTCCAATCATAATACCCCTCATAAGTGTTGAAATTAGATATATTGGGGTCTTACCAATCATCTTACTTCGTGACTCATCAATTCTAATCCCTTATCAGTTGGTCTCTTTCTCGCTCTGACATTTCAGTCATTCTCTATTCTCTTTTGTCTTTATTTCGGTCCTTACTACCTTTCCCAATCTCAGAGGCGTGCAACACATGATCTTCTTCACGCAACTGTATTCTGCGCACTACCTCGACATAGGTAATGAGCTAATCGGACTCTAATCGATAATTTGAGCCCTTTCTATGAACTTTTGAGCTTTTCGACTCTCACTGCCCATAGTGTCAGGTTCACACCTGCCCAGAGATATAAATTGAGTTTCATACTCATCAATCAACTAGTGTCTCTGGGTCAGTGTAAGAAATTTTACCTATAAATTTCCTTTAAACAGTGTCTGGGATATTCTGTCACCAGAATACATCCAGAATTATTTCTCATGTCGATTCTGGATGTCTAACTCTTCAGATGGATCGAGCGAACTTCCACCAATGCTCCGCCTCGACTCCAACATAAACGTATTTAAAAGTCACCTTCTTGGTCGACATACACCAAAAAATCCATAGCAATTCGCTCTCTCATACACCCAGTCCTCAGCAACTATTGGTTTCTTTACTTCGCTATATACCGGAGGGGTGTGAAAATCTCTATAGTTTGAGGCATCTGTTCAGGCTTTACTCTGCCTATCCTCAACTGCCTGTATAGACTGAGTAAACAACTCCAAAATATTTTCTACACTCCACTCCATCCTCTTGGAGTGTGTCTCAATACTGTTTGGTCTCTTTATAGGACCCTGTGGAGTATGCTCATCATCAGCCTCCACCTCACTCTCATATTGAGTCTCATGTGATGACCCATTCGACTCCTAGGCCTATCTCTACGGCCTCGAGCATGTGTACTCGCCCTTCTATCATAGCAGCTATCATTTATAAAAACTATATTCTTGCATTCGAAACTAAATTCTTAGCTGCACTTCTATCTTGATATACACAATTGTATCTAAACAATGCACAGTACATGGGGATGTAAATTTACTTAACTACTAACACCGACTCATATCAGGCCAACTCTGCTCTGATACCATCTTTTCTGTCACGACCCAAATTACTTAAAAATCAGAGTAAATTTTTTCACTTTTTCATTTCCTTACCCGTCGTGAACAGTTACACTACTAAACAGTTGGGCTATGATTCGGTGTTAGTCACCTCTCACCTATTTACCTTTCCATTTTCATATTTCATTTACATATCAATTTATTTAAACTAAATACATCCCAAATATTAAATCCATATATAGTACTGTGCATCTTTATGTTCAGATACAAAATTATACAAATGTGTATACCTGATCTTGATAAGAAGCAGCGGATAACCAAATTGCAAGACTATTGTCTGTTTCTTCTACTGAATATACCATGTGGGGTGGAAAATGAAAGGGTGAGCCTAAACAGCTCAGTAAGGCAATAATGTAAGCAGGTAGATAACTATACTATCTACATGCTGATAATGTCATGATATAAAATCGTTTACTTTTGGAGCATGAGGTAAGATTAAAACGATGTCACATGTATGTATATATCATATACAAGAAATCATGAAATCGACATATAATTCAAACATGGAAAAATCATCATGTATGACATCTCATGCTCGTCACATTAAAACTTATTTGTGTTCATCATAAACTCATCATGTTAAAACTCATTTGTTTTATCATAAAATAACCACATCAAGGCTAAACTCATCTCTCGGGAATACCTTGATTCATTAAATCACATCTCTTTTAAAAACATAAATCGGGACATTACCCATCCTTCGGGTTTGTCCTGATCTATCCAGACCGTATGATATCATGTGAGGCATGTAGGCTACTGTATGAAAATCGAGGACTATGGCCATACTTTGTCCCTGTGATCCCAGGCTACACGGATCCCAGTGTGCGAGGCATCACAACTGCAACGGGAGGTGGGGTCAAGTCTTACCCGCCAGAATATCAATTAAGATCATCGAGTCATCATGACTGCACGGTACAGTGTACTCCGTGTGACATACACGGTACATCGTACTCCGTGGACCCATATCATAGTCTGGGGGTGCCTGCCGTAGGTCTTATCCACCACAATACTATGTCGATAACCAACCCATGTCTCAAAGTATACATGCGAGCATCTCAACTCTCTGTGACACACAGTCTACAGGAGGCTTTCGCACGACTATATGCATGTCAACTCAAGCTAGTGCGAGCGAAGCTCCAGCACCACGCTATGCATATCATGATATCTAAAATCTCGTGCGAGCGAAGCTCCAGCACGGTTTTGTGCACACACAAATTTCTCGTACAAGCGATACTCCAGTACGGCTTTTCATGAGTAATAAATCAATAAACTTGAGTACGAGAAAGACTCTAGCACTCTTTTTATTCATGTAAATACGATAGGTGGCTCAATCTTGATAAAACATCTTTAAAATCGTAACCGGTACAAACCGGTTCTCTTTCGTATAATTCTTAAAATCAACAGCCAACCTATGTGCATATTTGCTTAAATTAAAGCAATAAATTTATATAAAGCATTAAAAACATGAAATAATGTAATTTATCTGCCTTACTACCCTTTTTGTAAATTTTATTCTCAGGGGCAAAATCATCTTTTTCCTTTATTCACATATGCCCCCGGTTTTCGTAAAAATTATTATTTCATTTTCTAGATACTTAAAGAAATTCTAGGCCCTTTAAATCCCCTCAATAAATACGTATAGGCATCTCTATGCACCTACAAAATTCCCTTACCTCGATTCACGCGTAAACTTATCTCGTCTCGATAATACTCGATCTCTTAGTCCAACTGCACGTCATCCAAGTCTACAGAACTGCATATAACCACATATTTTGGGTTAATTCACTTATTTTTATCGGTATATTACATTTACTGATCGAATCTAACGTACTGGGCTCGTTTTACTCTATTGGGCCCAATTGCACTTTAATGGGCCTCGAGCCCGTTTTCAGCCCGTTTATAGTATTTAAATCCCTTCTTCGGGTTTGCTGGGTTCATTCAGCTTACCAATAATCATCGGGCTTCGTTCCAAACTCATTGGATAGCCCGTACACTATTTACGGTAATTACGTTGCAATTTCGATAAATATTCCTTTTTATACAGAATTAATCCATAAATTCCGTAAAATAATCGAAACTCTGTATTAAAGGACTCTAATTGTCGGAATTAAAATGTACTTACCCAATATGATGCGGGATACAAAAATCGAAGCTCAATCGGCTCTCGTTCGAGCTTTGTTGTACAACTGCACAATTATATATTTAATCCCGGGTTACTTTCTGATTAAATATAATTTAAATAAATTTCCCAGAAATCAAATCGGTAACTTTTGACCTCTTACTGACTTACCCGAAGTCCGGTGTATCCCCGAAAATTCTTTCCCTTTTTCCTTTTTCTCTTTTTCTCCCTTTTCCCCTTCTTTCTTAGCTGAACCGGTTCAGTCCGATTTAGATCGGTCCGGTTCACTCCGGTTCACTCCGGTTTGACCGATTCATCGCCTTGCCGACCGGTTCTCTGTCAACTTCCGTCGCCAGTGGCTCCGCGGGGTTGTTCGATTCTCGGATCTGGCCTCGTTTTCATCCAAGGCCGCTGGAAAGTCGTCGGTCCAGCCTGTTCTCCCTCGACCGTTGTACCCATTTCTTCCCTTTGCCGTTTGTGACTTTTTCGGTGGCTGGGGGTGCGGATTTCGGTGGCTGGTGGGTCTCTCGAGGTCGGGCTTCCTTCGGCTGGCGGTAGTCGGGCCTAGATTGACGCCGATCACCGGATTCCTCATTTTCTTCTCTCGATTTTGTTTTCTCGATTTCGCCCGATTCTGACGCTGTTTACGGTGGTCTCAGTGCCAGGAGGGTTGTCGGTGGCTCGGTTGTGGCCGCCTCTTGCATCGCTCGTGGCCGGTCCCTCCTCTAACTCGCCGGTGGCCATTTCGGTTTTCCCCTGGCAGAATCGCGATTTCGCGATTCTGCGTTTTACCCCCCCTTTTTTTTTTACAATTATTATTATTTTTATTTATTATTATTTATAATTTAGTTTATTATTATTATATTTATTATTTTATTATTATTTTGCCAAAAATATCTACCAAAATTATTATTTTATTCAAATTAGTTTATATAATTTTATTTAATTTATTTATTATATTTTTAACCCTTTTTCGGGTATAATTTCTTCGTATTTTTGGGATATTGTCCTGAGTAACTTTTCAGTATTTCTAAAAATTTCGGATCTTAATCAATTGGACTCGAAATTTAATTATTTCTTCATTATTGATCAAGATTCTTAAATCCAGTATTTTTAATTAAATTTTCTTATAGAATTTATTCCGGCTTTCGATCTTTTGACCGTTTTGCCCTTACACGTGTTCGGGATAAATTTAACTCGACTTCTTTTCACAAATGCTCATTCATTTTGTGTTTTTAATTAAATTCGGGTCTTACAAAATATACCTTAAATGCCTTAAACCGTTAAAAATGTCTGTCTTACCCCATTTTCGCTTTTACTCTTGTTCTCTATGTTCGGGACTAAATCAAACTGACTTTCCTTCATGAGTTCTCTATATTTTCTCATTTTAAGTTCTTCTTTTTTGTCAAAATGACTCAGATTGACTCGATTTAGTCATGTGGCCCTTATAGCCCTTTTTTGACTTTTATGTAGCTATGAAGTGTTAAAGCATTTTACTAACACTTAATCTAGTAAATACTCTTCTTATAATTTAATTTACTTAATACAACATTTGTACATATATAAATTATAAGGAACATGCTACATAAAAACATAGGTCTTACAATCCCCCATAACTAAGAAAATTTGGTCCTCCAAATTAGAACCAAGTCAGTCGTCAAACAGATGGGGTGCTTCTCTCTCATCATACTCTCTAACTCCTAAGTAGCTTTCTCTAAAGTGTGATTCTGCCAGAGAACCTTCACTGATCTGATAGTCTTTGATCTCAAAACCTTCTCCTTCCTATCCAGTATCCTAATTGGTCTCTCAACATATGACTTGTCCTCTCTGAGTTCCAATGGCTCATAACTAATCACATGTGCTGGATCCAGGTGATACTTTTGAAGCATCGAAATGTGGAAGACGTTATGGGCACCTGATAAGTTTGATGGTAACGTTAACTTATAGGCCTTATCTCTCACTCGATCAAGTATCTCAAAGGGTCCAATGTAGCGAGGTTTTCCTCTCTTTCTAAATCTTGTTCTACCCATGGAAGGAGAAACTTTCAAAAACACTGATTCACCATCTGCAAACTCTAGTGGCCTTCGTCTCTTGTCATTATAACTCTTCTATCTACTCTAAGCTATCCTCAGTCTCTCTATAATCAAACGGACATCCTCAGAGGCTTGTGTAACCAAATCAGGAGCAAAAATCTTACGGTCACCCACTTCTTCCCATCCGATAGGGGAACGACATCTATGGCCATATAAAACCTCATACGGTGCCATCTCGATACTGGAATGATAACTGTTGTTGTAGGTGAACTCGGCTAGTGGAAAGTGATCATCCTGGGAGCTTTTAAAATCTAGCACACACACTCTCAACATATCCTCAAGAGTTTGTATAGTCCTCTCTGACTAACCATCTCTCTGAGGATGGAAAGCGATGCTCAAACTCAACTAGGTTCCCATGGCTTCCTAAAAATGTTCTTAAAAGTTGGAAGTGATGCAGGAATCCCTATCAAAGACTATGCTCACTGGTAGACCATGTAACCTCACTACCTTGCATACATACAGTTCTACCAATGAACTTAGAGTATCAGTAGCTCTCATAGCAAGGAAGTGGGCTGACTTCGTCAGTCTGTCAACGATCACCAATATAGCATCGTGATTCCTGCGAGTCTTCAGTAAACCCATCATAAAATCTATGGTGATATGCTCTCATTTCCATGTCGATATAGGTAGAGGCTGCAATAACCCTGCAGGCTTCTAATGCTCTACCTTCACCTACTGACATACAAGACATCTCGCCACAAGCTTTGTCACGTCTTTCTTCAGACTTAACCACCAGTACACATTCCGGAGGTTCTGATACATCTTGTTAGTCTCTGGATGTAACATGTACCTCAACGAATGAGTTTCCACCAATAACAATTTTCTAAGCTCTAGGTCATCAGGAATGCACAATCTACCCTTGAACCTCAGTAATCCATCAGATCTTAACTCAAAATCAGTTACCGTGCCCTTCTGTATCTGACTAGTCATCTCGTCACAATATGGATCAATCCGCTGAGCCTGTTTGATCTTGTCCAATAGATCCAGCTCCAAGCGTATACTAGTTATCACATAGCCTGTATCTATGTCAGAAGGCACAACACCTAAACTGAGGCTGGCAAATTATTTCAACAGCTTGTGTACCCTGGCTATCATATACGATACCATCCCAAGGCTATTCCTACTCAAAGCGTCAGCTACAACATTAACCTTACCTATATGATAAAGTATGTCACAATCGTAGTCTTTCAGAAGCTTTAGCCATCTTCTCTATCTCATGTTTAGCTCCTTCTCCGAGAACAGATACTTGAGGCTCTTGTGGTCGGTGAATATCTAAAACTTCTCACCATACAAGTAGTGGCTACATACCTTCAATGCAAACACTATTGTCGCTAATTCCAAATCATGGGTCTGATAGTTCTTCTCATGGTCCTTTAGCGTTTGGATCCATAAGCAACTGCCCTCCCATCTTGCTTCAATACACAACCCAGTCCCTAATGCAAAGCATCGATAATGTGAGACCTGAGAATTTTATACACATCTAATTTTGTAATGTGAACATGAAGTGTAATTGATTGAGCTAAATGTGATGTAATCATAAATTGAAGTGATGAATGAGTATTAAATGAGAAATAATCTATCGAGTAAAATATGGCAATCATGTATTGAGATTCTATGCCAAGTGTACAACCATAGTGTGAAACTATGAGGCCAGATCGATCTTGGAGAAGAGGGGATCGATCTGGTAGGCCAAAGTGATCAGGAATGGAAAATTTAAACGAGCAAATCGATCTCTAATGGAAGCATATCGATCTCCTTGTGATTCTACCTTAAAGGGATCGATCTCCTATAGGAGAAGATTGATCTCCAAATGTTTCTGTAAAAATCAGATCGATCTCCTCATAAGGAGCAGATCGATCTCCTCAAGATTATGGGATCGATCTTGCCCCCATGACAGATTGATCTGGTAGGCATAAAAATCGCCTAAAACATTCCCAATTCAAAGGCAGATCAATCTTTACCTAAGAGCAGATCGATCTCCCGCCTTCTGCCTAAATAAGGACCCATGTGTTTCTATTGGAATTCATCTTCTCTCTCCAAAAAAATTGAAAATCCCCATTTGGCCGAATCCCTAGCTTTCTCTCTCCTCCAAAATGCCTATTTCTATTTGAATCAAAGGTAGTGGCAAAAGGGAAAGTTATTCCTCATCGTAAGGGGAACAACATAATTGGAAATCGAAGGACGATTTGAGCTGAGGAGTGAATTGAGCACTCCACAAGTTTTTGGTAAATTTTTGAGCTTTAATCCTTGAGTTAGAAGTAGATTTATGTGATTGTGGTTGTAGATGTTGTGATGAGTTGGCTGAAAATGGTTAGGGTTGTTAGAATTATTGACGTATAGAGAAATTATGAAAATGTGAGCAATTATGCTCAATGTTGAGATTTGAGACAATCTAATGATGTGTTGATGATGTTTTTACATCGTTTGGACAGCTTGGGAGTTTCAGAGAGGAATGGAAAACTAGTTCGTCGTTTAAGGGAAACGATTGCACTATACGAGGTGCAACGAGGTAAGGAAAAAACTTAAACTCATTTATGTATGTGATTTTTTATGATAATTGTAGCATGAAATGTTTTTAGAAATGCATGTTTTTACGAGTAATGATTGATTTATTGCACACGGTTTTATAACCGGTTGGGGCTCAATTTTTATGAGTTGTAAACAAAGTGTAAAATTGTTTTACAAATTGTTTGAGTTTAAAAGTATGTAAGTTCGTGCCTTGCTCTGGTAGTATGTAAGTTCGGGCCTTGCTCTGGTAGTATGTAAGTTCGAGCCTTGCTCTGGTAGCATGTAAGTTCGATATTCCTCCTCTTTGGTATCGAGAGATGCCTTCATTCTGGTAACGTGAGATGACCCCCGTTCTAGTAGCGTTGGGTGGCCTTGCTTTGGTAGCATGTAAGATCGGTAATGTGCATGAGGAGAGGCCTTGCTCTAGTAGCATGTAAGTCCGGGCCTTATTTTAGTAACACGTATGACCAATAAACCATGTACACGATCATATTGTCGATGTTTCCTCTTTTGAGGATGCCTGGGATGCATACCCAGAAGAGGTTATATTGATGTGCTATGACGAATGTTTTTATCTGAGTTTTTATTGCCTAGTCTCCATTTTATACATGAGATTGTGGCCTTGCCACGTGTGTGAGATCCGCAATTTTAGTATGATATTCCTTATGATATCCTTATTGTATGACATTAGTATATGTTAATGGATTCATAAGATGGTTGATTCGGATTTGATAAATGTGGACGAAACGAAATAATGTACGTAAAATCGAATATGGATAAATCGGGAAAACAACGAAGCAATATGTTCGTTTAAGGAATTTAATCGAGTTGACTGAAAATGAAGAATTGAAATAGGGAAAAGATTGTGGATTGATGAAAGAAAGTTGATTCAATTTGGTCTCGAACCAGTGCAACGGTAAAATGGTCAAAAGAGTAAAATTTGGTATAAATTCGATAAGTAAATTTTGTTAAATTATGAAATTTACGAAATCTAGATCAATACCGAGGAAAATATTTAAATTCGAGGCCAATTGATCTAGATATTCATTTATTGAAATTTACAAGAATTAATTTGGAATTAATCGAGATTTTTAATTTAAAAAATTATCCCGAAAAGAATCGAAAAATATACCGGAAAGACGAAAATACATTGATAAATTCATTTATTGATTAAATGAATTTAATAATAATTTTTAAGATTTTTTTGGGATATTTGGATTATTTTAATATATTTTATTGATTAAAATAATAATAAATAAATTAATAAAAAAAACAAAAATTGGAAAATCTGAAAATCGGGGAGAGAGAAGACCCGCGAAAATGGAACCCGAAACCCGACAGCCAAAATCGAGGAGTCTGATGATCCACCGGCGGCCGATGAGCCCAGGCGAAGGTCAGAGAAGATAGAGCGACGTTCGACGGTTCCAACGGTACCGGTGACGCGCGCCGACGACAGCTATTTTCGGTGAATCGAAGGTCGATAGTCCCGGGGAGAAAACGCGTCGGTCCCGGCGAACGGCGGCATTCCAGCGTCGATTCATCCCAGCCGAGATGGTTCTGTTGAACCCACTGGCTGCCGGTGAGATGGCCAAAAACGTCGGCGACGGTGAAATGCCCAAAACGGCACCGTAGCCAGGAAACGGAGAAGGAAGGAAAAAAAAGGAAAAGAAAAAGAAAAAAAGAAAAGGAAAAAGAAAAAAAAAAGGAAAAAAAGGAAGAAAGTGTACCCGGGGACAACTCGAAAATTTGGGTAAGTGACTGAGGGTCGGGATTGACCTGCGGATAAATCCCGAGAATTCAATTTAATATTATTTTATTGGAAAATGACCCGGATTTAAATAATTGTGCAGTGTCACTAGAGAGCCCGAACGAGAGCCGATTTAGCTCCGATTTTCGTACCCCGCACCATATTGGGTAAGTACATTTTAATTACGATAATATGAGTCCTTTAATGCAGAGTTTCGATTATTTTACGGAAATTACGGATTAATTCTGCATAAAAGGAATTTTATTCGAAATTTCAAAGTAATTATCGTAAACAGTATCTAGGCTATCCACTGAGATTGGAACGAAGCCTAATGTTTATTGATAAATCAAATGAGCCCAGTAAACCCGAAGAAGGGATTTAAAAGTGGAAAACGGGCTGAAAAAGGGGTTCGAGGCCCATTAAAGTGCAATCGGGCCCAATAGAGTAAAACGAGCCCAGAGCTTTAGATTCGATCAGTAAGAGTGAAATACTGATCTGTATATTTGAACTGAACCCATATGTGGTTATATGCAGCTCCGTAGACGAGCGAATTGGATTGAGAAACCTGGTACGGTCGAGTCGGGATAAGCTCGTGCGTGATTCCAGGTAAGGGAATTTTATGAACACTTAGAGGTAGCTGTATGTACTTTTGAGGGGATTTACATTACGTTAAATTCAATAGGCTACCCGAAAATAGAATAATAATTTTTACGAAAAAATATAGAAATAATGAAAAATGACTATTTTCCCCCCAGTTAGGAAAATTTCAAAAAGGGTAGTAACGCTATGAAATTGCATGAATTTCATGATTTTAATGTTTTCATGATGATATTGCTTTAATCCAATCAATTTATGGATACGTTGGCTATTATTTTCATGTTTTAAGTGAAAATGCACAGGTTAGGTGCCAGTTGATATTTATTTAACATGTTTTGATAAAATTGAGCCACCTATTAGTGTTATATGAGTTGTAACTGTGCTTAAGCACTGCTCGCACTGGATTTTATATTTTAACTCATACACAGAGTGTTGGAGCCTTGCTCGCACTATTTTACAGATTTATTTCATATGACTACCGTACTGGAGTTTTTCTCGTACAAGGTTTTCACTGAGTTTTTATACATATCCGTACTGGAGCAATACTCGTACATGGATTTGAATTGAATTTATAATCAGTTTAAGTCGTACTTGAGTCCTGCTCGTACGCAGATTTCATTGATTTCTATGAAATCGTGCTAGAGCTTCGCTCGCACGAGGTTTTTAGATATCATGAATATGCATGGAGCCGTGCTAGAGCATCGCTCGTACAGGAATTTATATGACATGCATATAGCCGTGTTGGAGCCTCCTGTTGACTGTGTGTTATAGTGAGATGATATGCTCACACGTGCAGACTGAGACATACTAGACATGGGTGGATAAGACCTATTACAGGCATCCCGGATTGAGCTTGGGTTTACGGAGTACGTTGTACCGTGTATGTCACGCGGAGTACGCTGTACCATGGGGATTGTTGGAGTGGAGTGGCATTAGCCACAAGACAGCAAGTCTTGCCCTCACAATCCTGATATTATGCTGTTCTGGCGGGTAGGGTGACCCACATCTCGTTTCAGGTGTGATACCCCGCACACAAGGATCCGTGTGCTAGGGATCACGAGGTTATGGCCATAATCCTGGATATTACCGATATAGTCGCTTGCATGTCTCACATGATATAACTATTGGTCTTGATAGACCAGGGTAGACCCGAGGGAGGGGTCAGGCCCCGATTTTCTTATGATTTCAATTAAGATTTGATTATTCCCATCAAGGGATTTTATGAAACTTTCATTGATTTGTAATCCTGTGAGAATGGTGATTTTATAACGAAGATTTGAAAATAAAGAATTTTGTTGAAATGGAATTCGATTTGTGAGTGTATTATATTTTGACCCGGATGGGGTATTTTAAAACGTGTTGTTTCATTTGAGCATGAGATGTTTTCATATGAGAATTATTCCATGTTTTAATATGCCGATTTCCTGTTTTAGAACAGATGATATTATATATATGGCATATCATTGTTTTTACCTCATGCTCACATATATCCTGATTTCTTATCAGCATGTAGATAGTATAGCTATCTACTCGTTTGTATTATTGCCTTATTGAGCATGTGGAGCTCACCCTTTCATTTTTCACCCACTTTCAGTGTTTCCACCAAATAGATAGCGGGTGTAGAGAGTAGACGGCATAGCTGATATCTTTGTTTTCCATCGACTGTCAGGTATACACCACGTACAGAATTTTGTATTAGTATGCTTACAGCACAGTATTATATATGAAAGAATATTTGGGGATGTACATTTAGAATCATCTGATGTATAAACATACCGACTAGTCTATTATATAATAAATGATATCAGTATGTATGTTTACGTGTGATATTTCTTAATGGTTTGATTGGTATATCGATATTGATTCACAGCCCGACCTGTTTAAAGGAATATGTCACGAGGAGGTAAGAAAGATTTTCCAAAAGCGAAAAATTTGTACTGATTTTGGTAGTATTGGGTCGTGACAGTAAAAATGGTATCAGAGCAGAGGTCGGCCAGACATGAATCAGTATCGATAAGTATGTAATTAAGAGTTAGAGTTGGTCGGATAAGAGTCGATAGTGGTCGTTAAGGAAAATTACATCCCTCTTAGTACTGTGCTGGATGAGATGTCAAAGTGTATACTAGATGGGAATTAAATTAACAAATGATCTTGGAATACAAAATTTACATATGCCGGTCACCCGCAGTGGTAGTGGGGCTAGTACACGTGCTAGAGGCCGTAGGGGCAAGCTTAGAGGCCGTGGTGATGGTATATAAACTGGTCAGGTACTCGAGGGTACTGCTGTGTGACCAGATGAGACTGAGGCATGCTTCGCTAGACTTGAGCGGAGTATTGAGAGCCTGGCTAAGATTATAGTGTAGCAGGTAGCACTCGGGGCTAGAGATAGGTAAGATCCAGTGGGACAGGCAGCACCTGATCCCGAGATGCCGGCATAGGTCGCAGAGTTACCCGAGGTTCAGACTCAGGCTGTAGAGGCAGTGAGACCCCAGCCAGCTCAGGATGCTGGATATGAGTGTGAGCTGGATAGATTTAGACATTTTCAGATGTTTAGACCTCTAGTCTTCCATGGGAAGAAGGACCCAGTAGTAGTTGAGGATTGGGTGTATCAGATGGAGAAGTTATATAGGCTTTTCAGGTGCACTACTACTGAGAGGGTTGCTTTTGCCGTATTAGTATTTCAGGGAGCGGCAGAGCATTGGTGGAGATCTACCGAGCCAATTTTGAGAGCTCGACATACTGAGGTCACATGGGAGATATTTTTGGATGCCTTTAAGAGGCAGTATGTTCCCGCTACTGCACAGCGGAAGTTGAGGATGGAGTTTTTGAGTTTGGTTCAGGGGAACTAGTCTATTGATGAGTATGAGGCTCGATTTATCTCTTTGGGGAGATATGATTTGGAGACGATGAGCAGTGAGGATCGAAAGGTCCAGAAGTTTATAGATGGACTGAGACCAGCCATCAGATCTCTGTTAGCTCCCTTTGATGTTTCAACTTATGAAGAGGCAGTACATAGAGCTCAGCTGTGTGAGCAGGATTATGAGCGGAACGTCTCTGAGATAGGAAAGTTCAGTAGGAGTCGAGACAGAGATCGAAAGAGACCCGAGAGAGATAGATTTCTCAGGAGAGGTGTACAGCTCTCTGATTAGAGGTCGAAGATTGAGGAGGTTCAGGAGAGGACAGATAGACCCCCTGTTCATCCGGCTTTACCACCAGCTAGAGGCATTGTCATTGGAGGACCACACCCTACTACTAATCGATGTAGGCGATGTGGCAGATATCATGGTACCAGACCTTGTCCAGTGCCTATAGCTACTACTATAGTATGTTATCGATGTGGGAGGCCAGGGCATGTGGTGAGAGATTGCCCAGAGAGACTAGACACTGCCCCACAGAAGGGCAAGGAGCCGGAGAGAGCTCCAGTTCAGGTTCCTGCTCAGAGGAGGAGAGCTACTACCGAAGAGAAAGGGAAGCAAGTGATGGGTACAGGGCGAGTTCATGCTTTGGACAAGGATACAGTAGATCAGTCGTCTGATGTGGTGAAAGGATTCATCGCATATATGGTTGATACGGACCAGGTACGATCGGATTTGAGAGATATTCCAGTGGTTAGGGAGTTTCTTGACGTCTTTCTAGATGATTTACAAGGATTACCTCCAGCCAGAGAGATAGAGTTTGGGATAGATTTAGTACCTGGTACATAACCGATTTCAAGACCACCGTATAGGATGGCTCCGATTGAGTTGGAGGAGCTGAGGAAGCAGTTACATGATTTACTTGAGAAGGGGTTTGTGAGATTGAGCATATCAACTTGGGGAGCTCCGATCTTGTTTGTGAGGAAGAAGGATGGCAGCCTTTGATTGTGTATGGATTACAGATTGTTGAATAAGGCTACCATTAAGAACAAGTATCCCCTTCCACGCATTGATGATCTCTTGGATCAGCTTCGGGGAGCACAAGTCTTTTCTAAGATTGATCTGAGGTTTGGGTATCATCAGCTGAGGATACAGAGAGAGGATGTTCCCAAGATAGCATTTAGGACCTGTTATGGTCATTATGAGTTTTTGGTTATGCCATTCGGGTTGACTAATGCCCCCGCAGCATTCATGGCTTTGATGAACGATGTGTTCAAGCCATACTTGGATCGGTTTGTGATTGTATTTATCGATGATATTTTGGTATACTCCAGATCCAGGGGGGACCATGAGCAGCACTTGAGGATAGTGTTACAGACCCTCAGAGAGAGATAGTTGTATGCCAAACTCAGTAAGTGTGACTTCTGGTTGGAGCAGATTTCTTTTCTGAGCCATGTAGTTTTGAGAGATGGAGTGTCAGTGGACCCATCCAAGATAGAGGCAGTTGTTCAGTGGGAGTGGCCTAGGACAGTCACAAAGATTCAAAGTTTTTTGGGTTTGGCAGGATACTACAGGAGATTTGTAGAAGATTTCTCCAGATTAGCTGCTCCGTTGACACGTCTCACACGGAAGGATGTTGAGTTTGTGTGGGATGATGCCTGTGAGAGAAGTTATTAGGAGCTGATGCTTCGATTGACCACTGCTCCAGTTCTCACCATACCTACCAGCTCAGGAGATTTCTTGGTATATACAGATGCATCGCATCAGGGACTGGGTTGTGTATTGATGTAGGAAGGAAGGGTAGTTACCTATGGATCTAGACATCTGAAAGATCACGAGAGGAACTATCCGACCCATGATTTGGAGTTGGTGGCCATAGTGTTTGCACTGAAGATATGGCGCCATTACTTATATGGTGAGCAGTTTCAGATCTTTACAGACCATAAGAGTCTGAAGTATTTATTCTCGCAGAAGGAGCTGAACATGAGATAGAGGAGATGGCTCAAGCTCCTAAAGGATTATGATTGCGAGATATTATACCACAAGGGTAAGGCTAATGTAGTTGTTGATGCTTTGAGCAGGAAGAGCCTAGGGTTGGTATCATTTATGATGGTTCGGGAACATGACCTGTTGGAGCAGTTCGTGAGCCTCAGTTTAGACATAACACCCCCTGAAATAAACAGAGTTGAGATTGGAGCCGGAGTTGATTGATCGTATCCGATAGGCTCAGCAGAGTGATCAGGGATGTATTCAGTTAATGAGGTAGGTACAGGCAGGTGCAGATACAGATTTTGTATTGAGTAATGATGGATTACTGAGGTTCTGCCGTAGGATATGTGTTCCCAAGGATCCTGAGATCAGGAGGATGATTTTATCAGAGGCTTACTCAGCGAGGTATACAGTACATCTGGGGAGTACGAAGATGTATCAAAATCTCCGGAGAGCTTATTGGTGGTCTGGGATGAAGAGAGACATAGCAGAGTATGTTACGAGATGTCTCATCTGTCAGTAGGTAAAGGTAGAGCATCAGAAGTCTGCAGGATTATTGCAGCCTTTACCGATACCGACATGGAAGTAAGAGCATGTCACCATGGATTTTGTAATGGGATTATCGAGGATCCGCAGAGGTCACGATGCCATCTGGGTGATTGTGGATAGACTGACGAAGTCCACCCATTTCTTAGCTATGAGAGCTACAGATGCTTTGAGTACGTTGGCAAACTTATATGTTCGAGAGATTGTAAGGCTACATGGCATTCCAGTGAGCGTTGTTTCTGATAGGGATGCCCGCTTCACTTCCCATTTTTGGGAACATTTTCAGGAAGCGTTAGGGACCCAGTTGAGATTTAGCACCGCTTTCCATCCTCAGACAGATGGTCAGTCAGAGAGGACTATCCAAACTCTGGAGGATATGTTGAGAGTGCGTGTACTGGATTTTGTAGGCTCTTGGGATGATCATTTGCCATTAGCCGAGTTCGCCTACAATAACAGTTATCACTCGAGTATCGGGATGGCACCGTATGAGGCACTGTATGGTCGCAGATGTCGTTCCCCTATTGGAAGGGAAGAGATTGGTGACAGACTGTTATTTGCTTCTGACTTGGTATAGCAGGCTACTGAGGATGTCAGGTTGATATGCGATTGTAAGACCCGATATTTTTAACATAAAAGCAAACGGGAATAAATAAAAATTTTCAAGTGCATTTAAAAATGCAAAAGGACTGAAATGGTATTTTCGAACAAGTGCAAGGGTAAAACGGTCAAAAGACCAAAATTCGGTATTAATCGAGACAAGAAAATTTAATTAAAAATAATGGTTGGAGAAATCTTGATCAATAACGAAGAAATAATTAAATTTCGAGTTAAATTGATCAAGATATGAATTTATTGAAATAAACCGGAATTTTCGTATCGAAAAATAATCTCGAAAATAATCGAAAAAAAAATATACCGGAAAGGTATAATTGGACTGAGAAATTTATTTACAGTTTAAATGAATAAAATATAATTTTTTTAAGATATTTGTGGATTTTAATATTATTTTAATGAATAAAATAATATTAAAATTAAATTATAAATAAATAAATAAAATGTAAAAAAAAAGGAAATCTGAATTGAAAATCGCGGGGAGAGAGAAACCCGCAGAAGGCAAAACGTGAAGGCAGACCGAGGAAGAGAGATTCACCGGACAAGGCACCACCGGTGACCGAGGAGGCTCGACGTCCACCGGGAAAGGAAGCCCGGCACCGTGCGACCTCCCTGCCACCAGGATGCACTCCACCGACGTCGAAATCTGGCGAATCGAAGGGAGGAAGCCGCGGAGGAAAAAAGGGCATTCGACGGCCACCGGCGGGAGTTGGCTCCGATCGAGGCCAGCCGAGAGGTCCCCTGCCCAAGACGCGTCGAATGGCGGTGGTGAGACGTCGGGAACCGGCCGGACGGCGTCGACACGACCAAATGTTGCCTGAACCGATCGAACCGGACTGAATCGGTCGAACCGAACTGAGCTGAACCGGCGGTCTGAACCGGGTTGAATCGGACCGGATCGGTTCAGCAAAAAAGAAAAGGAAAAAAGGAAGAAAAAGAGGAAAAATTGAGAAAAATTTCAGTGATGCAATCGAGCTACGGGTAAGTCGGTAAGCAGTCGAATTGACCGATTTAATTTTTGAAATATTTAATTTGATAAATAATCGACTGAAAGTTTACTCAAAAATATATTTAATTGTGTAGCTCGACAATTGGCATCCACCGAGAGCTCAAGACAGTTTCGATTTGAGTACTATCATGGAATCACGGGTAAGTAACCCTTATTTACGATAATTTACATCGTTATGCGTGTTGATGAATTTTGGATTTAATTTCCGCATAAATGAATTAAATTCTGGAAAATTGAGATAAATTGTCGTAAATAATTCATAAGTTGTCTGAGAGTTTAGAACGAGGCTAAATAAATACTGATGGGCCCAATGAGCCCAATAGGCCTCGATAAAGTGTGGTAAATGGGCTAAAGGCCGATTAAGGCCCATTATGGTGCAATCGGGCCTAATATGGATAAACGGGCCGAATGATTTAAATTAAGCCCAAAAAATATGAAATACAATTAAATTGTATTGTATTTGACTTGATAAACATTTATCTGCAGTGCCGAAAATTTGATTTGGATTCGGAGCAAATCGGACTGCGTGACGAGTCATCAGTGGGAAAGGTCAGACTGTACAGAAAATGAGGTAAGAGAATTGTGTGAGTAGCTAGAGGTAGCTACGCGTATTTTAATAGTTTTTGTATACACTGATTTTGTATGTATACACTGTTATTGTATAATGATCCTGAAAGTGGTTTAAATGATTTTAAGGATCGAAATAGGTGAAAAGTCTATTTTACCCCTATTGAGGGAAGTTCACCTAAGGATGGTGAAAGCATGACATGCATGAAATGCATGATTTAAGGAAATTTATGGTTTAAGAATTTTATTGGTTTTAATCAAAGCAAATCGATAGATTGGCCAGTAATTGCATGAATTTCACATGATAACACTACGTAAGTGTTATTTGTATTTAAATGGAAATTTCTTTGGAAAATAGGCCAACTATCAAGTATATATGGAAACAGATAGTGCCGACACGTAGTTCGCACTATATCTGCGTTTATGAATGTGCATAAATGTGCTTGAGCGGTTGCTCGCACCGACTTGTGACATCATATGCATGACATGTTCTAGAGCGGTTGCTCGCACTGATTTTTATTCCTATGAAATGCATGAGAAGTGCTAGAGCCTAGCTCGCACTCTGTTTTGACATGTTTTGACATGTTTTGATTTGTTTTGACGTGGTATGCATAAAATGGTGCTGGAGCGATTGCTCGCACTAGTTTTAATGATTTGACATGCATGAGAGATGCTGGAGCTTAGCCCACATCCTGTTTTGATTTGATATTGCATAAAGCCGTGCTGGAGTGTAGCTCACACGAGATTTGATTTAATTATGCATAAAGCCGTGCTAGAGTGTAACTCGCACGAGATTTGATTTATTTGAGCATTCATTTGTGCTGGAGCGTTGCTCGTACAAAGTTTTATATGGTTTTCATAATTCATATGAATGTCGTACTGGAGTTTTTATACATATCCGTACTAGCACATTGCTCGTACGTGGATTTTCCTTGAAATTATAATCAGTTTAAGTCGTACTGTAGCACTGCTCGTACGCAGATTTTACTGATTTTTATGAAACCGTGCTAGAGATTCGCTCGCATGAGGTTTTCTGATATCATGAATATGCATGGAGCCATGCTAGAGCTTCGCTCGTACAGGGATTTATATTACATGCATATAGCCATGTTGGAGCCTCCTGTAGACTGTGTGTCACAGTGAGATGATATGCTCACACGTGCATATTGAGACAGAGATGATATGGGTGGATAAGACCTATTACAGGCACCCCTGATTAAGCTTGGGTTCACAGTGTACGTTGTACCGTGTATGTCATGCGGAGTACGCTGTACCGTGGGGATTGTTGGAGTGGAGTGGCATTAGCCACGAGGCAGCAAGCCTTGCCCTCGCAATCCTGGTGTTATGCTATTCTGGCGGGTAGGACAACCCACCTCCTATTTCAGGTGTGATACCCCGCACACTAGGTACCGTGTTGCCAGGGATCACTAGGATATGGCCATAGTCCTCGATGTTACTGATAAAATCAGTTGTTTGTCTCACATGATATAATTATTGGTCGATAGACCAGGGTAGACCCGAGGGAGGGGTCAGGCCCCCGATTTTATGATTTTATACTGTGATATGAGATTTCAGATGATTTTATGATATGTGACCCTAAAAGAAGGGTGGTTTTATAACCGGAGTTTTATAATGAACTTTACTGAATTGTTTTATGAGATGATTGACCCAGAAAGGTTAGTTTTTACTACAGTTTTAAATGAATTGATTTAAATGCAGAAGCATGATGATGTTTTCCATGCTTTTATACAAATTCATGATTTGTCATACATGGCATGAAAGACTGCATGGTCTTGATTTACTTCATGCTTATTATGATTTAATGATGTCACATAAAATGTTGTTGATATATGATTTATATATACACGAACAGTTTTATATACCAAGTTATTGATGTTTACATGACTTTGTGCTTGATGATTTTAATGAAAAGAAATGGATTTAAGGGCATGGCATTATGAGCATGTAGATAGTGGAGCTAACTACTTACTTGCATAATTGCCTTACTGAGCGTGTGGTTTGCTCACTCCCCTTATTTTCCCATCTTTTCAGAGCACTTGAAATAGTTATTGAGCGGCTGAGGACTTGCATGCATTGGTATCCGCTGCTTCCCATCGAGAGACAGGTATACACATTTGTATAATTTTGTATCTAAATATGTAATGCACAGTATTGTAAATGGATATGATGTCGGGGATGTAGTGTTATAAATACCATTGGGTATGTATTTATTTAAAGTCAAAGAATAGTAAACTCTGATATGTGAATATGATTATGGAAATGGATTGGTAATAGTGTGAGGTGACTAACACCGAATCATAGCCCAACTGTTTGTAGGATGGCCACGATGAGAGAAAGGTAAGAATTAAATAATAAATGAAATAGTGAAAATTTTACTCTGATTTTTAGGTATTTGGGTGGTGATAGGTTTAATGGTATCAGAGCTTGAGTTGGCTTGATATGAGTCGGTGTTAGTGGTTAAGAAAATTTACATTCCCATTTACTGTGCATTGTTTAGATACAATTGTGTATATCGTGATGGATGTGCAGCTAAGAATTTAGTTTTAAATGCAAGTATAGACTCATGAACTGTTAGCCGCTATGGTAAAAGTGCGAGTACACGAACTCAAGGCCATTGAGGTAGGCCCGGGAGTTGTACTGAGTCGTCACATGAGACTCGAGATGAGATTGACGTGGAGGCTGGTATTGAGCATGCCCCACAGAGTCCGACAGAGAGATCGGACAGTATTGAGACACGCTTCGTGAGGTTGGAGCGGAGTGTGAGAATATTTTACGAGCTAATAGCTCAGAGTATATATGAGATTGGAGGGCGAGTCGGAGCATTGGTGGATATCCGCTCGACCCATCTTAAGAGTTAGACATCCGGATTGGACTTGAGAAAATAATTCTAGATGTTTTCCGGTGACAAAATATCTCGGACATTACTTAAAGGAAATTACTGATAAAATTATTTACTCTGCCCCAGAGAAACATGTTGATTGACGAGTATGAAGCTTAGTTTATATTCCTGGGCAGATGTGACTCGGACACTATGAACAGTGAGAGTCGAGAAGTTTGAAAGTTCATGGAAAGGGCTCAGATTGTCAATTAGAGTCCGATGGGCCACGTTAGATATCACTACCTATGCCGAGGCAGTGCGTCGATTATAGTTGTATGAATAAGATTATAAGTTGCACGCCTCAGAGATTGGGAAAGGTAGTAAGGGCCGAAACAAAGACTAAAAGAGAATAGAGAATGACAGAGAATACCAGAATGAGAAAAGGTAGTTTAGTAAAGGCTTAGAGCTGATGAGTCATGGGGTACGATGATTTGGTAAAGCCCTAGTGTATTCGATTTCAATACTTATGAGGGGTATTGTGATTTGAAGACCCGACCTGCTCTGTAGCAATGTAGCAATGTAGCAGTGTACACAGTGTAAGCAGTGTAACAGTATAGCAGTGTAAACAGTGTAAGATGTGTGGTAGTTACCACGAAAAATAAGATGTTGGACGAGGGCGAGTGTATGCCTAGGACCAGAACACTATTGATGTCTCATAATATGTGGTGGAAGATAAAACACTGTTGTGAATAATAAAATAATTATTTTAAATTGATCCTGGTGCCACGCATTTATTCATACCGCCTTCAGTTGCTTATAAGTTAGTGAAAAATGTGAAGCCTGTGCCCTTAGGCATGAGGATGATGGTTAGCTAATTTTCACTAATTGAATATGGGTATAGAGATTGTAAGTTGAAAATAGGGGTGAAACATCGCTGAAATGTGTATTGTAAGTTTGACAAGTAGTGAAAGAGTTGTTATAAGTGAATATGAATATGTAGTGTATATGGATTGCGACCAAGATAAGGGGTAGATATATCTACACCCAGTCGATATGGTCAAATCTGAGGGTTAATAAAGATATTTCAAAATACTTCCCTACCTAAAGACTTGACAGCATCTAGAAGCGCACACCTCACCTATAAACTGAAATCGACAGTCGCTATATATACATTTAAAATTTGGGTACCTTTACTGGTACGATAAAGAAATATAAAATTTGATTAATCATGAAGGTTTAAAAATTAAAATTTTATAAAAGCCGTTAATATAAGAAAAAGGAAATGACGTGGGTTTGTACCTTAAACGAAAGCACTTTCAAAATGACGTTTTACGTTTATGCGTACATAGGTCAAGAACATGAATTATTGAAATATTTAGTGGAACTCAACTATGATAAGGTATTTAAACCTTACCTGGACCAATTGGTTGTCATCTTTAGTGATGATATTAAGATGTATTCAAAGTCCAGGAAAGAGAATGAGTAGCAACAGGAAACTGTCTCACAAATGAGGTGTTGAGAATTTCTTAAAATGAGCTACTCAGTTGGCGCATCTTATTCGAAAAAAGATTGTATGTCAGTGGGATGATAAGTATGAAAGTAGTTTCGGTGAGTTTTGGTATATTGAAGTAATGAACCAACCATCGTAAGTATTCTCACCATAACCAACAGCTTAAGAGGTTTCAATGTGTATGGATACCTCCAAATAAGGATTGGGCTAAGTATTGATGTAAAATGGGAAGATAGTCGTTTATGGATCCAGACATTTCAAGGACCATGAGAGAAACTATCCGACCCCTGATTTAGAGTTGGCAGCCGTAGCGTTTACACTGAAAGTATGGCGTCATCACTTATACGGTGAGACATTTCAGGTATGCACTGATCGTAAAAGCCCTAAGTATCTGTTTTCACAGAAAGAGTCGAATATGAGATAACCAAGAGGGTTAGAGCTTCTAAGGATTATGATTGTGAAAATTGTACCTCCTAGGAAAGGCTAATGTAATGGCTAATGCCTTGAACAGAAAGAGCCTCGGGATGGTATCACATATGATGGTCAGGGAGCATGAGCTGCTAGAGTAGTTGTGAGCCTCAATAGTGATGTGATCCCTTCTGATGATGATGGTGATTTTGTGACAGCTAGCCTGAAGTTAGAACCGGATTTGAGTGATCGGATTTGCCAAGCTTAGCGAGATGATCGACATGGTGTCAATAGTATGGGTCAGATTCAGAAGGGTATAGTGACAGAGTTCACAGTGAGTGTACAGTGCATCCGAGAAGTAATAAATATATCGAAATCCCTGAAAAGGGTATTGGTGGTCAGATATAAAAAGAAACATTGTAGAGATTGTAGCAAAGTGTCTCGTATGTCAGCAGATTAAGTAGAGTACTAGGAGTCTGCAGAGTTATTGCAACCTCTACCTATATTAACATGGAAATGGGAACAAGTTATCATGAATTTTGTGATGGGTTACTGAGGACCCGAATAAATCATGAGGCTATCTGGGTGATAGTCGATAGATTGATTAAGTCTACCCACTTTCTAGTTGTGAAATCCCTAGATACTCTGAGTGTGTAGGCGGATTTTTATGTATGGAAAATTGTGGAATAATATGTAGCGTTCCAGGGAGCATGATATCAGATAGGGATTCCCGCTTCACTTCCTACTTCTGGGAATGTTTTTCAGGAAGCTATGGGAACCCGATTGTGTGTTAGCACAGCCTCCATCCTCAGATAGATGGTCAGTCAGAGAGGACTGTACAGGTTCTAGAGGATGTGATGAGAGCATGTGCCATTGATTTTATGAGCTCTTGGGATGATCAGTTATTACTAATCGAATTCGCCAATAATGATAGTTGTCACTTGAGTATCGAGATGACTTTATATGTGGCATTGTATAGTCGTAGGGAGTTGTTCCCGACTTGGATAAGAAGTGGGTGACATATAGAGAATTGTTCCCGAATTGGTAAAACAAAACTTTGAGGATGTTCAGTTGATTTATGAGAGATTAAGAACACCTCAGAGCAGATAGAAAAACTATGCTGACAAGAGACAAGAAATCATTGGTATTCACCGAGGGTGAATTAGTATTGTTGGCAGTTACTTGTCTTAAGGACGTAACGAGATTCGGATAGAGATATTGGACAAGTGGGAGATAAGGCATGTAGGTTGGCGTTACCTACATGAACTAGCAGGCATCCACAATATGTCCTATCTTATGATGTTTCGAAAATACTATCCGGATCTAGCATATGTGATCGGATATGAGCTCCAACAGCTTAGCTCAATGAAAGTATAACGTATGATTGGAAAATCAATTCGGGTATTAAATGGAAGGAGAAAGTGTTGAGGTTTAAGATGATCTCCCTAGTTAAGTATAATAGTAGTATTACACTCCGGAGAAAGTCACTTAAGGATGACAGTATATTATACGATATATGTATCCGGAGTTATTTATGGACTCATTTGCCTTGGTTCTAATTTGGAGGACCAAATTTCTTAAGTGGGGGAGATTGTAAAACCTGATATTTTTAACGTAAGAGCAAAAAGGAATAAATAAAAATTTTCAAGTGCATTTAAAAATGCAAAAGGACTGAAATGGTATTCCCGAACAAGTGCAAGGGTAAAACGGTCAAAAGACCAAAATTCGGTATTAATCGGGACAAGAAAATTTAATTAAAAATAATGGTTTGAGAAATCTTGATCAATAACGAAGAAATAATTAAATTTCGGGTTAAATTGATCAAGATATGAATTTATTGGAATAAACCAGAATTTTCGTATCGAAAAATAATCCTGAAAATAATCGAAAACAAAATATACCGGAAAGGTATAATCGGACTGAGAAATTTATTTACAGATTAAATGAATAAAATATAATTTTTTAAGATATTTGTGGATTTTAATATTATTTTAATGAATAAAATAATATTAAAAATAAATTATAAATAAATAAATAAAATGTAAAAAAAAAAGGAAATCTGAATTGAAAAACGTGGGGAGAGAGAAACACGCAGAAGGCAAAACGCGAAGGCAGACCGAGGAAGAGAGATTCACCGGACGAGCCACCACCGGTGACCGAGGAGGCCCAACGTCCACCGGGAAAGGAAGCCCGGCACCGTGCGACCTCCCTGCCACCAGGACGCGCTCCACCGACGCCGAAATCTGACAAATCGAAGGGAGGAAGCCGCGGAGGAAAAAAGGGAATTCGGCGGCCACCGGCGAGAGTTGGCTCCAATCGAGGCCAGCCGAGAGGTCCCCTGCCCAAGACGCGTCGAGTGGCGGTGGGGAGACGCCGGGAATCGGCCGGACGGCGCCGACACGACCAAATGTTGCCTGAACCGGCCGAACCGGACTGAACCGACCGAATCGAACCGAGCTGAACCGACGGTCTGAACCGGGTTGAACCGGACCGGACCGGTTCAGCCAAAAAGAAAAGGAAAAAAGGAAGAAAAATGGGAAAAGAAAGAGAGAAAAAATTGGGAAAAATTTCAGTGATGCAATCGAGCTACAGGTAAGTCGGTAAGCAGTCGAATTGACCGATTTAATTTTTGGAATATTTAATTTGATAAATAATCGACTGAAAGTTTACTCGAAAATATATTTAATTGTGTAGCTCGACAATTGGCATCCACTGAGAGCTCGAGACAGTTTCGATTTGAGTACTATCATGGAATCACGGGTAAGTAACCCTTATTTACGATAATTTACATCGTTATGCGTGTTGATGAATTTCGGATTTAATTTTTGCATAAATGAATTAAATTCTGGAAAATTGGGATAAATTGTCGTAAATAATTCATAAGTTGTCTGAGAGTTTAGAACGAGGCTAAATAAATACTGATAGGCCCAATGAGCCCAATAGGCCTCGATAAAGTGTGGTAAATGGGCTTAAGGCCGATTAAGGTCCATTATGGTGCAATCGGGCCCAATATGGGTAAACGGGCCCAATGATTTCCATTATGGTGCAATCGGGCCCAATATGGGTAAACGGGCCCAATGATTTAAATTAAGCCTAGAAAATATGAAATACAATTAAATTGTCTTGTATTTGAGCAGATGAACATTTATCCGCAGTGCCGGAGATTTGATTTGGATTCGGAGCAAATCGGACTGCGTGACGAGTCATCAGTGGGAAAGGTCAGACCATACAGAAAATGAGGTAAGGGAATTGTGTGAGTAGCTAGAGGTAGCTACGCGTATTTTAATAGTTTTTGTATACACTGATTTTGTATGTATACACTGTTATTGTATAATGATCCTAAAAGTGGTTTAAATGATTTTAAGGATCGAAATAGGTGAAAAGTCTATTTTACCCCTATTGAGGGAAGTTCACCTAAGGATGGTGAAAGCATGACATGCATGAAATGCATGATTTAAGGAAATTTATGGTTTAAGGATTTTATTCGTTTTAATTAAAGCAAATCGATAGATTGGCCAGTAATTGCATGAATTTCACATGATAACACTACGTAAGTGTTATTTGTATTTAAATAAAAATTTCTTTGGAAAATAGGCCAACTATCAAGTATATATGGAAACAGATAGTGCCGACACGTAGTTCGCACTATATCTGCGTTTGTGAATGTGCATAAATGTGCTTGAGCGGTTGCTCGCACCGACTTGTGACATCATATGCATGACATGTGCTAGAGCGGTTGCTCGCACTGATTTTTTTTCCTATGAAATGCATGAGAAGTACTGGAGCCTAGCTCGCACTCTGTTTTGACATGTTTTGACATGTTTTGATTTGTTTTGACGTGGTATGCATAAAATGGTGCTGGAGCGATTGCTCGCACTAGTTTTAATGATTTGACATGCATGAGAGATGCTGGAGCTTAACTCGCATCCTGTTTTGATTTGATATTGCATAAAGCCGTACTGGAGTGTAGTTCACACGAGATTTGATTTAATTATGCATAAAGCCGTGTTGGAGTGTAACTCGCACGAGATTTGATTTATTTGAGCATTCATTTGTGCTGGAGCGTTGCTCGCACAAAGTTTTATATGGTTTTCATAATTCATATGAATGTCGTACTGGAGTTTTTCTCGTACGAGGTTTTCACTGAGTTTTTATACATATCCGTACTAGCGCCTTGCTCATACGTGGATTTTACTTGAAATTATAATCAGTTTAAGTCGTACTGGAGCACTGCTCGTATGCAATTTTTACTGATTTTTATGAAACCGTGCTAGAGCTTCGCTCACACAGGGATTTATATTACATGCATATAGCCGTGTTGGAGCCTCTTGTAGACTGTGTGTCAGAGTGAGATGATATGCTCACACGTGCATATTGAGACAGAGATGATATGGGTGGATAAGACCTATTACAGGCACCCCTGATTAAGCTTGGGTTCACGGAGTACATTGTATCGTGTATGTCATACGGAGTACGCTATACCGTGGGGATTGTTGGAGTGGAGTGGCATTAGCCACGAGGCAGCAAGCCTTGCCCTCGCAATCCTGGTGTTATGCTATTCTGGCGAGTAGGACGACCCACCTCCCGTTTCAGGTGTGATACCCCGCACACTAGGTACCGTGTTGCCAGGGATCACTAGGATATGGCCATAGTCCTCGATGTTATTGATAACATCAGTTGTTTGTCTCACATGATATAATTATTGGTCGATAGACTAGGGTAGACCCGAGGGAGGGGTCAGGCCCTCGATTTTATGATTTTATACTGTGATATGAGATTTCAGATGATTTAATGATATGTGACCCTGAAAGAAGGGTGGTTTTATAACCAAAGTTTTATAATGAACTTTACTGAATTGTTTTATGAGATGATTGACCTGAAGGGTTAGTTTTTACTACAGTTTTAAATGAATTGATTTAAATGCAGAAGCATGATGATGTTTTCCATGCTTTTATACAAATTCATGATTTGTCATA
This sequence comes from Firmiana major, assembly GCA_033439115.1. Taxonomy (NCBI): domain Eukaryota; kingdom Viridiplantae; phylum Streptophyta; class Magnoliopsida; order Malvales; family Malvaceae; genus Firmiana; species Firmiana major. The sequence goes on from CM065909.1 coordinate 42,356,761, forward strand.
CATGGCATGAAAGACTGCATGGTCTTGATTTACTTCATGCTTATTATGATTTAATGATGTCACATAAAATGTCGTTGATATATGATTTATATATGCAGGAACAGTTTTATAAACTAAGTTATTGATGTTTACATGACTTTGTGCTTGATGATTTTAATGAAAGGTAATGGATTTAAGGGCATGGCATTATGAGCATGTAGATAGTGGAGCTATCTACTTACTTGCATAATTGTCTTACTGAGCGTGTGGTTTGCTCACCCTCTTATTTTCCCATCTTTTCAGAGCACTTGAAATAGTTATTGAGCGGCTGAGGAGTTGCATGCATTGGTATCCGCTGCTTCCCATCGAGAGATAGGTATACACATTTGTATAGTTTTGTATCTAAATATGTAATACACAGTACTGTAAATGGATATGATGTCGGGGATGTAGTGTTATAAATACCATTGGGTATGTATTTATTTAAAGTCAAAGAATAGTAAACTCTGATAGGTGAATATGATTATGGAAATGGATTGGTAATAGTGTCAGGTGACTAACACCGAATCATAGCCCAACTATTTGTAGGATGGTCATGATGAGAGAAAGGTAAGAATTAAATAATAAATGGAAAAAGTGAAAAATTTACTCTGATTTTTAGGTATTTGGGTTGTGACAGCGATAGATTGCGGACAGCTCAAAGCCGACATAAGAGTTATGCTGACAGGAGACGCAGACCACCAGAGTTTGCAGAGGGTGAGTCGGTGTTTTTGAGAGTTTCTCCTTCAAAGGGTATCATGAGGTTCGGTAAGAAAGGTAAGCTGAGTCCTCATTTTATTGGACCCTTTGAGATTCTGGAGCGAGTGGGAGATAAGGCCTATAGATTGGCATTGCCACCAGAGTTGGTAGGTGTACACAGTGTCTTCCACGTTTCTATACTTCAGAAGTATCATCCGGATCCATCACACGTGATTCACTACGAGCCGTTAGAGCTCAGTGACAGTATGACATATGTTGAGAGACCAGTTCAGATTTTGGATAGGAAGGAGAAGGTATTGCGATCCAAGACGATCCCCCTGATGAAGGTTCAGTGGCAGTATCACACTCTGGAGGAAACTACCTGGGAGCTAGAAAGCTTGATACAGGAAAAGTACCCGGAGTTGTTTACCGATTGATTTGGTTCTAATTTGGAGGACCAAATTCTTTTAGTGGGGGAGATTGTGAGATCCGCAATTTTAGTATGATATTCCTTATGATATCCATATTGTATGACATTGTATATGTTAATGGATTCATAAGATGGTTGATTCGGATTTGATAAATGTGGACGAAACGAAATAATGTACGTAAAATCGAATATGGATAAATCAGAAAATAACGAAGCAACAAGTTCGTTTAAGGAATTTAATCGAGTTGATTGAAAATGAAGAATTGAAAATAGGGAAAAGATTGTGGATTGATGAAAGACAGTCGATTCAATTTGGTCTCGAACCAGTGCAAGGGTAAAATGGTCAAAAGAGTAAAATTCAGTATAAATTCGATAAGTAATTTTCGTTAAATTATGGAATTTACGAAATCTGGATCAATACCGAGGAAAATATTTAAATTCGAGGCCAATTGATCTAGATATTAATTTATTAAAATTTACGATAATTAATTTGAAATTAATCAGGATTTTTAATTCAAAAAATTATCCCGAAAAGAATCGAAAAATATACCGGAAAGACGAAAATACACTGATAAATTCATTTATTGATTAAATGAATTTAATAATAATTTTTAGGATTTTTTTGGGATATTTGGATTATTTTAATATATTTTATTGATTAAAATAATAATAAATAAATTAATAAAAAAATGGAAATTGGAAAATCTGAAAATCGGGGAGAGAGAAGACCCGCGAAAATGGAACTCGAAACCCGACAGCCAAAACTAAGGAGTCCGACGATCCACCGGCGGCCGATGAGCCCAGGCAAAGGTCGGAAAAGATAGAGCGATGTCTGGCGGTTCCAACGGTACTGGTGACGCACGCCGACAGCAGCTTTTTTCGGCGAATCGAAGGTCGATAGTCCCGGGGAGAAAACACGTCGGTCCCGGTGAACGGCGGCATTCCAGCGTCGATTCATCCCAGTCGAGACTTCCCCTAGCCGAGACAGTTCTGTTGAACCCACTGGCTGCTGGTGAGATGGTCGGAAATGCCGGCGACGGTGAAATGCCCAAAACGGCACGGTAGCCAGGAAAGGGAGAAGGAAGAAAAAAAAGGAAAAGAAAAAGAAAAAAAGAAAAGGAAAAAGAAAAAAAAAGGAAAAAAAGGAAGAAAGTGTACCTGGGGATGACTCAAAAATTCGGGTAAGTGACCGAGGGTCGGGATTGACCTAGGATAAATCTCGGGAATTCAATTTAATATTATTTTATTAGAAAATGACTCGGATTTAAATAATTGTGCAGTGTCACTACAGAGCCCGAACGAGAGCCGATTTAGCTTCGATTTTCGTACCCCAGACCATATTGGGTAAGTACATTTTAATTACGATAATATGAGTCCTTTAATGCAGAGTTTCGATTATTTTACGGAAATTACGGATTAATTCTGCATAAAAGGAATTTTATTCGAAATTTCAAAGTAATTATGGTAAACAGTATCCGGGCTATCCACTGAGTTTGGAACGAAGCCCAATGATTATTGATAAATCAAATGAGCCCAGTAAACCCGAAGAAGGGATTTAAAAGTAGAAAACGGGCTGAAAAAGTGGTTCGAGGCCCATTAAAGTGCAATCGGGCCTAATAGAGTAAAACAGGCCCAGAGCTTTAGATTCGATCAGTAAGAGTGAAATACTAATCTATATATTTGAACTGAACCCATATGTGGTTATATGCAGCTCTGTAGACGAGCGAATTAGACTGAAAAACCTAGTACGGTCGAGTCGGGATAAGCTCGCGCGTGATTCCAGGTAAAGGAATTTTTATGAACACTTAGAGGTAGCTGTACGTAATTTTGAGGGGATTTATATTACGTTAAATTCAATAGGCTACCCGAAAATAGAATAATAATTTTTGTGAAAAAATATGGAAATTGTGAAAAATGACTATTTTGCCCCTAGTTAGGAAAATTTCAAAAAGGGTAGTAAGGCTATGAAATTGCATGAATTTCATGATTTTAATGTTTTCATGATGATATTGCTTTAATCCAAGCAATTTATGGATAGGTTGGCTATTATTTTCATGTTTTAAGTGAAAAGGCACAGGTTAGGTGCCAGTTGATATTTATTTAACATGGTTTGATAAAATTGAGCCACCTATCAGTGTTATATGATTTGTAACTGTGCTTGAGCACTGCTCGCACTGGATTTTATATTTTAACTCATACACAGAGTGCTAGATCCTTGCTTGCACTATTTTATAGATTTATTCATATGACTACCGTACTGGAGTTTTTCTTGTACGAAGTTTTCACTGAGTTTTTATACATATCCGTACTGGAGCAATACTCGTACGTGGATTTGAATTGAATTTATAATCAGTTTAAGTCGTACTTAAGCGCTACTCGTACGCAGATTTCATTGATTTCTATGAAACCGTGCTAGAGCTTCGCTCGCACGAGGTTTTCAGATATCATGAATATGCATGGAGTCGTGCTGGAGCTTCGCTCGCACAGGAATTTATATGACATGCATATAGCCGTGTTGGAGCCTCTTGTTGACAGTGTGTCACAGTGAGATGATATGCTCACACGTGCAGACTGAGACATACTAGACATGGGTGGATAAGACCTATTACAGGCACCCCTCATTGAGCTTGGGTTCACAGAGTACGTTGTACCGTGTATGTCACTCGGAGTACGCTGTACCGTGGGGATTGTTGGAGTGGAGTAGCATTAGCCACGAGACAGCAAGTCTTGCCCTCGCAATCCTGATATTATTCTGTTCTGGCGGGTAGGATGACCTACCTCCCGTTTCAGGTGTGATACCCCGCACACTAGGATCCGTGTGCCAGGGATCACGAGGTTATGGCCATAGTCCTGGATATTACCGATATAGTCGCTTGCATGTCTCACATGATATAACTACTGATCTTGATAGACTAGGGTAGCCCCGAGGGAGGGGTCAGGCCCCGATTTTCTTATGATTTCAATGAGATTTGATTACTCCCATGGAGGGATTTTATGAAACTTTCGTTGATTTGTAATCCCGTGAGAAGGGTGATTTTATAACGGAGATTTGAAAATAAAGAATTTTGTTGAAATGGAATTCGATTTGTGAGTGTATTATATTTTGACCCGGATGGGGTATTTTAAAACGTGTTGTTTCATTTGAGCATGAGATGTTTTCACATGAGAATTATTCCATGTTTTAATATGCCGATTTCCTATTTTAGAACAGATGATATTATATATATGGCATATCATTGTTTTTACCTCATGCTCACATATATCCTGATTTCTTATCAGCATGTAGATAATATAGCTATCTACTCGTTTGAATTATTGCCTTACTGAGCATGTGGAGCTCACCCTTTCATTTTTCACTCACTTTCAGTGTTTCCACCATAGAGATAGCGGGTGTAGAGAGTAGACGGCATAGCTGATATCTTTGTTTCCCATCGACTGTCAGGTATACACCACGTACAAAATTTTGTATTAGTATGCTTACAGTGCAGTATTATATATGAAAGAATATTTGGGGATGTACATTTAGAATCATCTGATGTATAAACATACCGACCAGTCTATTATATAATAAATGATATCAATATGTATGTTTACGTGTGATATTTCTTAATGGTTTGAATGGTATATCGATATTGATTCACAGCCCGACCTGTTTAGAGGAATATGTCACGAGGAGGTAAGAAAGATTTTTCAAAAGCGAAAAATTTGTATTGATTTTGGTAGTATTGGGTCGTGACAACGTGCATTACTACTGAGGTGTTTTTTATCACGTTTTTACTAGAAAAGCCATTATCGCATCCTGATTTCCTCATGCTTGTAACCATGGTTTTCTATTCAGAGCGATTTATTCTCATGTTTATGCATGATCTTAGAGAAATGAGATGATAATGATGTTTTAATGATTTCATGCTACATTTTCTATTGAGCTTATTGAGTCTCACTTACAAATAAAATGATTACGCTGTGTAATTAATCATTTTTGTTTATGAGTCCCTTACCCCCCCCTTTACTGAGCGATTTAGAAGCTCACCCTATTTTTAATATCCCTCAGATTTCTTCAAGTGAAGAGTGTTTCCTGCGACGTACGGAGTAGTGGCTAGTGGAGGAATTGAGCTCCAAGTCGTATATTGTATTTTGAGGTATACATTAATATTTCATGTACCCAGACTAAAGTTGTATTTACAGACACTTGATGAACAATGGTGTGTGGAATGTATTAGGATTAATTAACTCCAAATTGAGGAATGTGTATGGTATGATATGTGAATATTAAATGATGAGATCCGGAGGTGAAAGTTTTATAATTTATGTATCATGATGCATGACACTATATAGGAATGCACCTAGAATTGTGTATTGATGAAAATAAGTTTTAAATTAGCCATGTTTTTTGCGCTTCTGGGGCGTCATATAGTTTTTTTGGGTATCAAAGCTTAGGGTGTTTAGTATTGTCACTGTCGGTCAAGTGAAATAAGATACATCCCAAGTGTCTGTATAAGTCTGGTCGTGAACTGAAATTGAGGATTGAGATTTCAATCGAGTTTGATGTGTACGCACAAGAACGTATTGAGATTGGAAAATGAGTGGATGATGAGGTCATTCTAGGAGGCAGGCAGAGACACCTCCGCCACCTGCCCCACAACTAGAGAGCCCTAACTCGCCAATTAACAGGGTTGAGCAAGATGTGCGATAGGGTTTTGAACAGATAGTAGCGTTATTCGCGTAACATTTTGGAGTTAATACCTCAAGTACTACTCCTACACCACCATAAGGACCTCCTGAGCCCCCAATACAGATGGACCCAGTTCCTCCTGCCACTCAGCTCGATGACATAAGTATGATGCGACTGAAGGACTTTTTGAAAATGAATTCACCCGCATTCAAGGGGAGAAAGGATCCTATAGAGGCTGAGGAGTGATAGACTGAGTTGAGAGTTATATATGACTATTTAGGATGCACAGATGCCGAGAGGGTCAGTATGGGCTCTTATATGTTGAAAGGAGAGCTCGAGATTGGTGGGATACTACCCAGAGTATTTTGATGTCCCGCTAGGGTGTAATTAGCTGGGACGAGTTTCAGAAGGCCTTTAGAGCCCAATATGTACCACGAGCTGCCCAAAGAAAGATACAGGCTGAATTTTTGAATATGGTACAGGGCAATATGTCTATGGATGATTATGAGAGTCGATTTACCCCTCTATTGAAATATGATCTAGAGACATTTAAAGATGAAGAGCTCCATACCGAGAGATTTGTGTATGGACTAAAGCCCATGATCAGAGATCGATTGATAGGGCTGTGTTACTGAGTTTGGAGATGCTCTGAGACGAGCACAAAAGATTGAGAGAGGAATCGAAATTGTACAATCCTTGAATGAGTTTAGAGCAGTGACTAGAGATAAGGGCAAGAGGCCAACGATTTTCCAGATAGATAATCAGAGAGGTTCCTTCATAAGAGGAAGGATTAAGGTACAAAAAGGCAAATTAGAGAGAACCATAGCTTATCCCATCATTAGAGAGACCCCTCGAGATGTCAGGCCTAAGATAAGGGTTTGTAGAGACTATGGTCAACTGCATGAGGGAAATAAATGTGTGGAATTTTTGTAAGCAATTTAAAATTTATGATGTTACCTTTTGAGAGTATTGAATGTGCTTTTGAATGTGAAGGTTATGAAACGCTCATCTCAGATGATAATAGGGAACATCCGAGGATTGAGGATATACCTGTGGTGTGTGATTTTCTGGACATCTTCCCAGATGAGTTGCCCGATTTACCACCAAAAAAAGAGCTGAAGTTTACCATTGATTTGGTACGGATACTCAGCCTATCTCTAGACCTCCATATAGGATGGCATTAGTGGAACTAGAGGAATTGAAGAAACAACTATAGGAGTCATTGAATTAGGGATTTATTAGACCCAGTGTCTCACCGTGGGGAACACCAGTGTTATTTGTAAGGAAGAAGGATGGTAGTCTCAGATTATGCATAGACTACCGACTATTGAATAAAGCCACAGTGAAGAATAAATATCCATTGCCAAGGATTGACGATCTGCTTGATCAGTTGAGAGGGGCCTCAGTTTTCTCTAAGATTGATTTAAGATCGGGCTATCACCAATTGAAGATTAAGGAGGAAGATATTCCGAAGATGACCTTAAAGACAAGGTATGGCCATTATGAATTTTTAGTGATGCCCTTTGGATTGATGAACGCCCCTATGACCTTTATAAGATTAATGAATGAGGTTTTCAGAGACTGTCTAGATAAGTTTATGATAGTCTTTATTGATGATATCTTGGTGTACTCTTGGTCTTATGAGGAGCACATATAGCAATTGTGGTTAGTACTTCAAATACTCTGAGATAAGCAATTATATGGAAAGCTTAGTAAGTGTGAGTTTTTGCTGGATCGGATAGCTTTCCTTGGACATATAGTTTCAGTGGAGTGAGTATCAATTGATCTAATTAAAGTCGAGGCTATGCTTAATTGGGAAAGACCGAGGACAGTTACGGAGGTACGAAGCTTCATTGGTTTGGCAGGGTATTACAGAAGATTTGTTGAAGGGTTTTCTAGGATTACCACTCCTTTAACTAAGCTCACACGCAAGGAGACTCCATTCATATGGACTAATCAATGTGAGCTCAATTTTTAGGAATTAAAAAGGAGATTAACAGCGGCACCTGTATTGACTATACTTGAAGGATCAGGAGGATTTTCAGTGTATAATGATGCTTCCCATCAAGGATTGGGGTGTGTGCTCATGCAACATGGAAGAGTGGTCGCCTATAGATCGCAATAATTGAAAGATCATGAGCGAAATTACCTTACACATGATTTGGAGTTAGCCAGTGTGGTATTGGCCTTAAAGATCTGGCGACACTACTTATATGGGGAAAAATTCCAGATCTTCACTAACCATAAGAGTTTGAGGTATCTATTTAATCAGAAAGAGTTAAATATGAGACAAAGGAGATGGATGGAACTTCTTAAGGATTATAACTGCGAGATTCTATACTATCTGGGGAAGGCGAACGTAGTTGCTGATGCCTTGAGCAGGAAGAGTATGATATCTGCTATGATGATCAGGGAATGGGATTTACTAGAGTAGTTCGCTGAGCTTCAGATCAGAGTTAAAACGCTGAGCTTCAGATCAGAGTTAAAGAGGTAGAGACTAGATTTTTGGCTAACCTGTAAATAGAGCCCAGGATCATGGATAGGATTAGAACTGGGCAGCGTGATGATCAGAGGTTGATTTATATGGTTAGCCAAGCTGAGCAAACTTCACAGTCGGATCTTATAGTCAGTGAGGATGGATTGTTAAGATTTAAAGGACGAATTTGTGTACTGGATAATGATACCCTGAAGAAACTGATACTGAGAGAATCTCACTGGTCGCGATACACCATGCACCCAAGGAGTATTAAGATGTACCGAGATTTGAGAAAAGTATACTAGTGGAGTGGTATGAAGCGACACGTGGTAGATTATGTGACTAGATGTTTAGTGTGCCAGTAAGTGAAAGCTGAGCATCAGTAGCCCGGAGGATTATTACAGCCTTTACCTGTGCCAACATGGAAATGGGAGCATGTCACCATAGACTTTATTATGGGTTTACCGAGGACCTGAAGAGGTCGTGACGCTATATGGGTCATAGTGAATAGACTGACAAAAAAGTGCCCATTTCCTTGCCATCAAGAGCACAGATACTGTAGATGCCTTAGCTGAGTTATATTTAAGCGAGATAGCTAAAATACCTAGGACTCCAGTGAGTATTATTTTTGATAGAGATTCTCGATTTACCTTCAGATTTTGGACCCATTTTCAAGAGTCCATGGGATCTCGATTAAGTTTTAGTATCGCCTATCATCATCAGACAAATGGTCAGTCAGAGAGGACTATTTAGACCTTGGAGGATATGTTGAGGGTGTGTACGATGGATTTTAAGGGATCATGGGATGATTACATGCCATCGGCAGAGTTTGCGTACAATAATAGCTACTCGGATTTACATAGATGGCCACTCGAGTTTGATGTTGGAGATGCAGTGTTTATGAAGATATCACCGAGTAAGGGTATATCACCGAGTAAGGGTATCATGAGATTTGGAAAGAAAAGGAAATTAAGTCCTCAATACATTAGACCATTCGAGATTCTTGAGAGAGTGGGAAAGGTAGCCTATAAGTTGGCATTACCCTTAAAGATGTCTGATATGCATAACATCTTCCATGTATCTATGTTGAGAAAGTACCACCTAGACCCTTCTCATGTCATGAGTATGAAGAGATGAACATACAAGAGGACATGAGCTATACGGAAGAACCTGTCTGAATCCTTGATAGGAAAAAGAAGGTGCTTCGGACTAAATGCATCTCGTTAGTGAAAATTTTATGGAAACATCACTTAATGGAAGAGGCAACTTGGGAATTGGAAAGCCTCATGAAGGAGAAGAACCCCTATCTGTTTGATGAGTTGAGTTGAATTTGGAGGACCAAATTCTTTTAAGGTGGGGAGGATGTGAGACCTGAGAATTTTATACACATCAAATTTTGTAATGTGAACATGAAGTGTAATTGATTGAGCAGAATGTGATATAATCATAAATTGAAGTGATGAATGAGAAATAATCTATGATGTAAATTATGGAAATCATGTATTTAGATTTTATGCCAAGTGTACAGCCATAGGTGAAACTATGAGGCCAAATCGATCTTGGAGAAGAAGGGATCAATTTGGTAGGCCAAAGTGACATGGAATGGAAAATTTATACGAGCAAATCGATCTCCAATGGAAGCAGATCGATCTCCTTGTGATTTTGCCTTAAAGGAATTGATCTTTCATAGGAGAATATCGATCTCCAAATGTTTTTGTAAAAATCATATTAATCTCCTCACAAGGAGCAGATCGATCTCCTCAAGATTATGAGATCGATCTTGCCCCCACGATAGATAGATCTGGTAGGCATAAAAATCACCTAAAATGTTCCTAATTCAAAGACAGATCTTTACCCAAGAGCAGATTGATCTCCTGCCTTCTGCCCATATAAGGACCCCTATGTTTCTGCTGGAATTCATATTCTCTCTCCAAAAAATCAAAAATCCCCATTTTGGTCGAATCCATAGCTTTCTCTCTCCTCTAAAATGCCTATTTTCATTCGAATCAGAGGTAGTGGCAAGAGGGAAAGTTGTTCCTCATCGTAAGGGGAACAACATACTTGGAAATCGAAGGACGATTTGAGCTGAGGAGTGAATTGAGCACTCCATAAGTTTTGGGTAAATTTCTAAGCTTTAATCCTTGAGTTAGAAGTAGATTTATGCGATTGAGGCTGTAGATGTTGTGATGAGTTGGCTGAAAATGGTTAGGGTTGTTAGAATTATTGAGGTATAGAGAAATTATGAGAATGTGAGCAATTATGCTCAATGTTGAGATTTGAGACAATGTGATGACGTGTTGATGTTCTTACATCATTTGGACAGCCTGGGAGTTCCAGAGAGGAATGCGAGGCTAGTCCGTCGTTTTGGGGAAACGATTGCGCTATACGAGGTGCAACAAGGTAAGGGAAAAACTTAAACTCATTTGCGTATGTGATTTTTTATGATAATTGTAGCATGAAATGTTTTGAGAAACAAGTATGTTCTTACGAGATATGATTGATTTATTGCACACGGGTTTATAGCCGGTTGGGGCCCAATTTTTATGAGTTGTAAACAAAGTGTGAAATTGTTTTACAAACTGTTTGAGTTTAAAAGTGAAACGGGATTTTAGGCTCTATGTTAAGGCGTACTGAGATTTGAAAAATGTGTACGTGGTTTTGTCGATTTGAGCTCGATTTTAACATGTTTTGTGATGAGTACAAAAAGGTTTCTGGATGAGTTTTATGAGAAAAATCATTATGAGCTCTACGTGAAGGCAAAACGGTTTTATATGATAATGGCTATTACTGAGACTTAGGCATGTCATGTGATAACACATCGGGCCTTGCTCTGGTAGCATGTAAGTCTGGGCCTTACTCTGGTAGCATGTAAGTCTGGGCCTTACTCTGGTAGCATGTAAGTCGATATCCCTCTGCTTTGGTAGCTAGAGATGCCTCTGTTTTGGTAACGTGAGATGAACCCCGCTCTAGTAGCGTTGGGTGGCCTTGCTTTGGTAGCATGTAAGTTTGGGCCTTGCTTTGGTAGCATGTAAGACTGATAGTGTGCATGAGGAGAGGCCTTGCTCTGGTAGTATGTAAGTCCGTGCCTTGTTCTGGCAACTTGTAAGACCAACACCATGTACATAACCATATTGTCGACATTCCCTCTTTTGAGGATACCTGAGATGCGCACCTAGAGGAGATTATATTGATGTGCCATGACGAATATTTTTATTTGTGTTTTTATTGCCTAGTCTCCATTTTATACTTGAGATTGTGGCCTTGCCACTTGCATTACTACTGAGGTGTTTTTTATCATGTTTTTACAAGAAAAGCCATTATTGCATCCTGCGACGTACGGAGTAGTGGCTAGTAGAGGACTTGAGCTCTAGGCCGTATATTGTATTTTGAGGTATACATTAATATTTCATGTACCTAGACTAAAGTTGTATTTACAGACACTTGATGAACAATGATGTGTGGGCTGTATTAAGATTAATTAACTCCAAATTGAGGAATGTGTATGGTATGATATATGAATATTAAATGATGAGATCCTGAGGTGAAAGTTTTATAATTTATGTATCATGATGCATGACACTGTACAGGAATGCATCTAGAATTGTGTATTGATGAAAATCAGTTTTAAATTTGCCCTGTTTTTCGCGCTTCTGGAGCGTCACAGGTATACACTGCAAATTCTCTTGAGCTGGTAGGGATAGTGAGAATCGGAGTGGTGGTCAATCGACGCTTCAGCTCCTGAAAAATCTTCTCACAATCCTCGTTCCACACAAATGGTACACTCTTCTAAGTGAGACATGTCAACGGAGCAGCTAACTTCGAAAATCTCTCAACGAATCTCAGATAATATCTTGCTAACCCCATAAAACTTTTGATCTCGGTAACTGTCCTCGGCTATTCCCATTGAACTACAGCCTCTATCTTAGATGGGTCTACTGATACACTATATCTCAACACAACGTGTCCCAAAAATGAGATATCTACCAACCAGAAGTCACACTTATTGAGTTTAGCGTATAACTCCTTCTCTCGAAGAGTCTGTAATACGATCCTCAGGTACTGCTCATGCTCCTCTTGAGACTTCGAATACACTAAAACGTCATCGATAAAGACAATAACCAACTGATCCAAGAATGGTTTGAACACATCATTCATCAAAGCCATAAAAGTCGCAGGTGCATTCGTCAATCCGAATGGCATAACCAAGAACTCATAATGGCCATATCGGGTCCGAAATGCTGTCTTGGGTACATCTCCACTCCGAACTCTTAGCTGATGATACCCAGACCTCAGATCAATCTTAAAAAAGACTTGTACTCCCCGAAGCTAATCCAACAAGTTGTCAATGCGTTGAAGGGGAAACCTATACTTAATGGTAGCCTTATTCAACAATCTGTAGTTAATACACAATCGAAGGCTTCTATCCTTCTTCTTCACAAACAAAATCGATGCTCCCCAAGGCGAAACAGTCAGTCTGATGAACCCTTTATCCAACGACTCTTGTAACTGTCTCTTGAACTCCTCCAGCTTAACTAAATCCATATGATACGGTGGTTTCGATATAGGCTTAATACCAGGCACCAAATCTATACAGAACTCCATCTCTTTGTCTGGTGGTAACCCTGACAGTTCATCCGGAAAGACATCTGGGAATTCACTAACCACAGGAATATCTATAAACTCCAGATGTGCCTTATCTGTATCAACCACGTACGCAATAAAACCTTCAACATATCGATTTCTCAGTCAGCATATCATATTGTTTATTTTTAATAGTAACTACTATTTTCATTTCTTTTCAACAAACTTTACAACATATTTTTCAGGGTTAGGGAACATAACTGTCTTAGCATAGCAATCTAACACAACATGGTTTACAGATAGCCAATCCATTCCTAAATTTGCATAAAAATCGCTCATACTTAGCAATATTAGATTGGTTATCACATCTTTTTCCCCTACTTTCAACTTGCAATCATTAAATACATACTCTACAAGCTGACTATTATTCATAAGCGTACTAATCAACATCATCATACTTAAAGGTGTACGCTCTACATGTCTTGTTAACTTACATGCAAATGAAAGCGATACAAATGAATGTGTGGCATCAAGATAAAAAAAACATATGCTTTAATATCATAAATCAGGATGTTACCTCGAATCATTTCTGATGAAACATTAACTGTGCCATGGTCTAAAGCATGTATGTGCCCTTGACTAATCACTTGCTTCCCCTTCTCTTCTGTTGTCGCTCTCCTCCTCATAGCAAAAGTATCAACTAGAGCTCTCTCTAGCTCCATGCCCTTCAATGGGGCAATCTCAACCATTTTCGGGTAAGCTCTAGCAATATGCCCTGGTTTCCAACATCGAAAACACACTATAGGAGTCATTGGCCAAGGTCTACCTCCATGATGTCTACTGCATCTACTGCACTGCTCAGTAGTAGGCCTCTATCCTCCAATGACAATACCCTTCGTTGGAGCTGTGGTCGGATAAGTAAGAGCTCTGGCAGGTCTCTCTCGTGCCTCCTCAATCCGAGGTCTCTTACCGAAGAGTCTCCTCTCTCCTCGACAACTGAAACCTCTATCTCTAGCCGGTCTCTTCCTCTCTTTATATCAGCTCTGACTAAACTTTCCAAACTCAAAAGCATTCCTTCCATAGTCTTGTTCGCACAGTTGCGCCCTGCGCACTGCCTCTTCATATGTGGCTATATCCAATGGGACTAATCTGGACCGTAGAGTCAATCTCAGCCCATCAATAAATCTATGGACCTTCATGTTCTCACTATACATGGTGTCGGGGTCATACCTTCCCAGAGATAAGAATCTAGTCTCATACTCATCCACTAACAAACTCCCATGGTTCAATCCTAAAAACTCAACCTATAGTTTTCGTTGTACGATATCTGGAACAAACTGCCTCCTAAAGGTATCCAGAAATATCTCCCAACTAATATCTGTATGTCGGGATCTCAAAATGGGTCTGGTGGACTTCCATTAATGCTCTGCCGATCCCCTTAGTAGGAACGTAGTAAATACGACCATCTCCGATGTCATACACTCGAAGAGTCCATATAGCTTCTCCATCTCTCTAATCCATTCTACAACAGCAACTAGGTCCTTGACCCCACTAAAAGATGGAGGTCTAAACTTCTGGCACTATCACAACTGATCCAGCTCACATCCGTACCTCAAACCACTAATACTCTGTCGCGGAGCAACAGGAGAAGGAGTATCCTGAATGACGGGGGTGTAGAAGTATCTGTAGGCTGTGGAACATGTGTAGATTGTACAGGTGTGTCAAGTGCAGCTGCCTATCCAGTCGCAGTCCCTGCATCCTATCCCTGTCTACCTGGCATCGTCTGTGTCAACATCTCTACTATCATCTCTTGGCTATACTCTAACCTCGTGAAGCACACCTTTGCACTCTCTAGTACCTCAGTAGTACTTGGAGTCTCATAGGTAGGTAATGACTCAGTGGCATCTTAGCTCTCAGGCCCTCCACTACGGTCTCGAGCCCTACCTCTAGTCCTTCTACCACTACGAGTATTTGCCATATAAGCTCAATTCCTGCATTTACAATCATTAATTAGTCTGTTTCCCATATGGTATACACAGTTGTATCTAAACATAACATAGTAATATGGTGTGAGATCTGAAAATTTCACACATATTTTAATTATGTAATATGAACTTGAAGTATAATTTATTGAGCTAAGTGAATTGGGGAATGATAATTGGAGATTTATATGTTAAGTGTTTAAAATAAATGTGAAACTATGAGGACAGATCGATCTGGGAGAAGGAGAGATCGATCTGGTGAGTTAAAGATGACAAGGAAGGAGGAATTTAAGGAGCAGATCGATCTGGGAGAAGGAGAGATCGATCTGGTGAGTTATAAATGACAAAGAATGAGGAATTTAAGGAGCAGATCGATCTGGGAGAAGGAGAGATCGATCTGGTGAGTTATAAATGACAAGGAAGGAAGAATTTGAGGAGCAGATCGATCTCCAATGGAAGAAGATCGATCTCCTTATGATTCTGTTTGAAAGAAGATCGATCTCATGAGGAAGAGATCGATCTCCAAATGATTCTGTTTGGGAGAAGATCGATCTCCTCAAGGAGCAGATCGATCTCATAAAGCCATAAAGAGATCGATCTCACCCCTCGACAGATCGATCTCCTAGGCATAAATTGCCCCAAATCGTCCCCAAAATTCAAATGCAGATCGATCTCATCAAGAGCCAGATCGATCTCCTACCCTTAGCCTATATAAGGAACCCCTGTTTTTCTCCTGCAATCTCACTTTCTCTCTCTTCCAACCCCCATTTTTACCGAAACCTAGCTTTCTCACTCATCCAAAGCCCCCATTTCCGGCCAAATCAAAAGTTGTGGCAAGAAGGAAAGTTGTTCCTCATCAAAGGGAGAACAACATACTTGGAAATCGAAGGACGAATCGAATCGAGGCGTGGGTTATGCGTCTCACAAGCTTTGGGTAATTTCTAAACCTCGATCTTGATATTTGAGATGATTTTGATGATAATGGTGGTTGTCATTGTGTTGAAATAGCTGAGAAATGATTAGGGATTGATGAAATTGCAATGTGGTTGGAGTGATAATGATATTTAGCAATTTTGGGAATTTGAGCTATAAATAGAAATTTAGACAATGTGGTGAATTAACGTAGATGATTGGCATGAGAAATGTAGAACGTTGAGATGTTTTGAATGAGAATGTAGTTTGGGATAGAGTTACGAGAATCAAGAGATTTGAGGTGTTATGAGCAATTATGCTCGATTTTGAGAATTGAAGTTTATGAGATAATTGAGTATTGATGTTTTAACATCGTTTGGACAGCTCGGGAGTTCCAGAGTGGAATGCGAGGCTAGTCCGTGATACGGGGGAAACGATTGCACTATAAGAGGTGCAAAGAGGTAAGGGAAATCTAAACCATTTGTGTATGTGATTTGTAAACTATTATAGCATGATTTGTGGTTTATAAAACAAGCATGTTGAGTGTTGTGTTGAGATATAATTGTACACGATTTTTTAGCCGGTTGGAGCCCATTATTTTATGCGTTTATAAGCAGAGTGTGAAATTGCTTTATAAATCGTCGAATTCATGTGAGTAATGAACTGGGCTCTACGTTAAGGCAATATCGAGATTTGAGAAATGTGTGTGTGCTTTGCCGGTTGGAAGTCGGTTTTATTATGTTTTGTGTTGAGTACAAAACGGTTTTCAAACGAGTTTTATGAGATTATGAGTTCTACGTAAAGGCAAACTAGTCTTATGTGATTAAGACTTAGGTGTGTAGTTCTGAGTACACACCGAGCATTGCTCTGGTAGCATGTAAGCCTGATTCTTCTCCGTTCTGGTAACGTGAGAATAACCCATTCTGTGGCTATGCCACGTATACTTGGTGGCCGTTGCCACGTGAGAAACCCCATTTGGTGGCCGTTGCCACGTGAGAAACCCTATTTGGTGGCCGTTGCCACGTGTGAAACCCCATTTGGTGGCCGTTGCCACATGAGAAACCCTATTTGGTGGCCGTTGCCACGTGTGAAACCCCATTTGGTGGCCGTTGCCACGTGAGAAACCCTATTGGTGGCCGTTGCCACGTGATACCTCATTTGGTGGCCGTTGCCACGTGAGAAACCCTATTTGGTGGCCGTTGCCACGTGAGAACCCTAATTAGTGGCCGTTGCCACGTGAAATCCAAATCAGTGGCTATGCCACGTGTGTTTAGTGGCTGTGCCACCTGTGAATCCAAATCAGTGGCTATGCCACGTGTGTTTAGTGGCTGCGCCACGTGCATTACTATTTCAGTGCTTTTATCACGTTCATTGAGAAAGCGTTTATCGCATTATTTTCACATGCTTTGTTATTGCTCTAGACTGAGCCTTTTTACTTCATGTTTTCACATGATTTGAGACATGAGAATGTCGTTTTGAGTACTTTCATGCTATGGTTTTCAAATGAGATTAATGAGTTTCACATACAAATAAATATTTTGTGATGTGCATTTTGGTTTATGAAATGAGTCCCCTACCCCCTTTACTGAGCGATTTAGAAGCTCACCCTGTTTTCTTTCCCCCCCAGATTTCTTCAAGTAAAAAGGGTTGTCCTGCGACGTACGGAGTAGTGGCTAGTGGAGGACTTGAGCTCCAGGCCATATATTGTATTTTGAGGTATCTTTTATCTTTTCATGTACCCAGACAATTGCTGTAATTGTAGACACTTGATGTACAACATTATATGGGATGTATTAGGATTAATTAACTTGGAATTGAGTAATGTATATGATACAATATACACTATATTATGATGAGATCCTGAGGCATGATAACTATGATGATGTATGACACTGCACAGGAATGCACCCTTAATTGTGAATTAATGAGTAAAAAGTTTTAAATTTGCCCTATTTTCTGCATTTTCGGGGCATGACAGAGTTTTCTTGGTATCAGAGCTTAGGGTGTCTAGTACTGTCAGTGTCGGTTAAGTGAAATAGAATCATCCAAAGTGTCTGTAATAGTCTGGTCATGAGCTGAAATTGAGGATTAAGATTTCAATCGATTCTGATATGTACGCACAGGAGACGAGTTAAGATAGAGAATGAGTAAACGACGAGGTCGTTCGAGGAGGCAGGCAGAGTCCCTTCCGTCACCTGTCCCACAACCAGAGAGTCCTAACTCTCCATTTAATCGGATTGAGACCGATGTGAGGCAAGGTTTTGAGCAGATGGCAGCGTTATTCGCGCAACACTTTGGAGTTAATGCCTCGGGTACTACTCCTACACCACCACAAGGACCTCCCATATCCCCAATACCTCCCGTCACTCAGCCTGATGATAGAAGTATGGTCCGACTGAAGGATTTTCTGAAGATGAATCCACCCGCGTTTAGGGGAAAGAAGGATCCTACAGAGGCTGAGGAGTGGCTGACGAAGTTGAGAATTATATTTGATTATCTGGGGTGCACCGATGCTGAGAGGGTCAGTATGAGTATCTATATATTGAAAGGGAGAGCTCGAGATTGGTGGGGTACTACCCAGGGTATTTTGATGTCCCACCATGATGTGATTGGTTGGAAAGAGTTTCAGATAGCCTTTAGGACCCAATATGTACCACGAGCTGCCCAGAGAAAGAAACAAGCTGAGTTTTTGAGTTTGGTACAGGGTGACATGTCTGTGGATGACTATGAGAGCCAATTCACTGCGCTATTGAGATATGACCCAGAGACCTTTAAGAATGAAGAGTTCTGCACAGAGAAATTTATGTATGGATTGAAGCCCATCATCAGAGATAGATTGATAGGGCTATGTATTACTGAGTTTGGAGATGCTCTGAGACGAGCGCAAGAGATTGAAAGAGGAATTGAAATGGTACAATCCCAGAATGAGCTCAGAGTGGTGAATAGAGATAAAGGCAAGAGGCCAGCGATTTTCCAAACAGAGGCTCGGAGAGGTTCCTTCAGAAGAGGAAGGATTGAGGTACAGAAGGGCAGATTAGAGAGACCCCTCGAGATGTCAGGCCTGAGACAAGGTTTTACAGAGATTGTGGTCGAATGCATGAGGGAAGTTGTACTGGGTCGATCCATGGATGTTTTAGATGTGGAGACATGGGTCACATGGTGAAGGATTGCCCTCAACCTCAGAAACCACATGTCTTGGAGCCCACTAGATAATAGCCTCAGAGAGTGGATCCCCAGAGACGGGCCACTGCGGCAGAGAAAGGGAAGAAACCTGTGGCACAGGGACGTGTG
The DNA here is from genome assembly GCA_033439115.1 of Firmiana major. Classification (NCBI taxonomy): domain Eukaryota; kingdom Viridiplantae; phylum Streptophyta; class Magnoliopsida; order Malvales; family Malvaceae; genus Firmiana; species Firmiana major. The sequence goes on from CM065909.1 coordinate 42,375,822, forward strand.
TTTGCCCTGGATAAGGAGACCGCAGACACTTCGGCAGAAACTATAAGAGGTACACTCTCTGTCTGTAATTATGAGGCTCATGTGTTGATTGATTCAGGATCCACGCATTCGTTTATTTCTGAGCATTTTGCATGTAGATTAAACTTGAAGTTTGAACCTCTAGAATACATACTACATGTAAATACCCCTATGCGTGAATCCCAGAGAACTGAGTTAATCTCTAAAGGATGTGAAATAAAGGTGGGAGATAGAGTGATGTTAGCAGATCTAATCCTGTTGAATATTCATGGGTTTGATGTAATTCTGGGAATGGATTGGTTGGCGACCAATCGAGTGAGTTTAGACTGCTACACTAAGATTGTAACTTTCTCCCTACTTGAACCTTACAGTGTACGATTGAGATATTGAGGAAATCATTATGTGGATTTCTAGTAAGTAATTTGATAATTTTGATATTATTTTGGAGAATATTAAATATGATTGTTCATGTGAAGGTTATGAGACACTCATCTCAGACGATGAGCGGGAACATCCAAGGATTGAAGATATACCTGTGGTTTGCGAATTTTTGGATGTTTTCCCAGATGAATTGCCAAGTTTACCACCAGAGAGAGAGCTGGAGTTTACTATTGATTTGGTACCAGATACTCAGCCGATCTCTAAACCTCCCTACAGGATGGCATTAGTGGAACTTGAGGAATTGAAGAAACAACTACAGGAGTTATTGGATCAAGGGTTCATTAGGCCCAGCATTTCACCGTGGGGAGCACCGGTTTTATTTGTCAAGAAGAAGGATGGTAGTCTCAGATTATGCGTAGACTATCGGTTGTTGAATAAAGCCACGGTGAAGAATAAATACCCATTGCCCAGGATTGATGATCTACTTGATCAGCTGAGAGGGGCATCAGTCTTTTCTAAGATTGATTTGAGATCGGGCTATCACCAATTGAGGATCAAGGAAGAAGATATTCCAAAGACGGCCTTCAGGATAAGGTATGGCCATTACGAATTTTTGGTGATGTCCTTTGGATTGACGAACGCCCCTGCAGCATTTATGAGATTGATGAACGAGGTGTTCAGAGACTATCTGGATAAATTTGTGATAGTCTTTATTGATGATATCCTAGTGTACTCTCAGTTGTATGAGGAGCATGCACAGCATTTGTGGTTAGTACTTCAGATACTCCGAGATAAGCAATTATATGGAAAGCTTAGTAAGTGTGAGTTTTGGCTGAACCGGATAGCTTTCCTTGGTCATATAGTCTCAGAGGAAGGAGTATCAGTGGACCCAAGCAAGGTGGAGGCTGTTCTTAATTGGGAGAGACCGAGGACAGTTACTGAGGTACGAAGCTTCCTTAGTTTGGCAGGGTATTACAGAAGATTTGTGGAAGGATTTTCAAGGATTGCTGCCCCTTTGACTAAGCTTACGCGCAAAGAGACTCCATTTATATGGACTGATAAATGTGAGCTCAGTTTTCAGGAATTAAAAAGGAGGTTGACAACGGCACCTGTGTTAACTATTCCTGAGGGATCAGGAGGATTCTCAGTGTATAGTGATGCATCTCATCAAGGATTGGGGTGTGTGCTTATGCAGCACAGAAGAGTGGTCGCATATGGATCGTGACAGTTGAAAGACCATGAGCGGAATTACCCCACCCATGATTTGGAGTTAGCCGCTGTGGTATTTGCTTTGAAGATCTGGCGACACTACTTATATGGGGAAAGATTTCAGATCTTCACTGATTAGAAGAGTTTGAGATATCTCTTTGATCAGAAAGAGTTAAACATGAGACAAAGGAGATGGATGGAACTCCTTAAGGATTATGACTGCGAGATTCTTTATCATCCGGGTAAGGCGAATGTAGTTGCTGATGCCCTGAGCAGGAAGAGTATGATATTTGCTATGATGATCAGGGAATGGGATTTTTTAGAGCAGTTCGCCAAACTTCGGATCAGAGTTAAAGAGGTAGAGACTGGATTTTTGGCTAGCCTGCGGATAGAGCCCAGGATCATGGATCAGATTAGAACTGGGCAGCGCAGTGATCAGAGATTGATAGATATGGTTAGCCAAGCTGAGCAGAGTTCGCAGTCGGATCTCACCATCAGTGAGGATGGATTGTTGAGATTCAGAGGACGGATTTGTGTACCGGACGATGATACCCTGAAGACACAGATACTGAGAGAATCCCACTGCTCGCGATACACCATGCACCCAAGGAGTACTAAGATGTACCGAGACTTGAGAAAGGTGTATTGATGGAGTGGTATGAAGCGAGATGTGGCAGAGTACGTGGCCAGGTGTTTAGTATGCCAGCAAGTGAAAGCTGAGCATCGGAAGCCCGGAGGACTACTACAACCCTTACCTGTACCTACATGGAAATGAGAGCATGTCACCATGGATTTTATTATGGGTTTACCGAGGACCCGAAGAGGTCGTGACGCTATATGGGTCATTGTGGATAGATTGACCAAGAGTGCCCACTTCCTTGCCATCAAGAGCATAGATACTGTGGGTGCCTTAGCTGAGCTGTATGTCAGCGAGATAGCTAGATTACATGGGGCTCCAGTGAGTATTACTTCTGATAGAGATTCACGATTTACTTCCGGATTTTGGACCCAGTTTCAGGAGTCTATGGGATCTCGGTTGAGTTTCAGTACCGCCTATCATCCTCAGACAGATGGTCAGTCAGAGAGGACTATTCAGACCCTGGAGGATATGTTGAGGGCGTGTACGATGGATTTTAAGGGATCATGGGATGATCACCTGCCCCTAGCAGAGTTTGCGTCAACAACAGCTATCACGCAAGTATTGGAATGACACCCTTTGAGGCTCTATATGGTAGGAGGTGTAGATCCCCTGTAGCTTGGGAAGAAGTCGGTGACAGAAAGATAAATGCCCCCGAGCTTGTTGAGCAAGCCGTACATAGTGTGAAACTCATATGTGAGAGGTTACGGGCTGCACAGAGTAGACAGAAAAGCTACGCGGATGTGCGTAGAAGGCCACTCGAGTTTGAGGTTGGTGATGCAGTATTTCTGAAAATATCACCGAGTAAGGGTATCATGCGATTTGAGAAGAAAGGAAAATTGAGTCTTCGATACATAGGACCATTCGAGATTCTTGAGAGAGTGGGAGAGATAGCTTATAGATTAGCATTACCCCCACAGATGTCCGGAATACACAATGTTTTTCATGTGTCTATGTTGAGGAAGTACCACCCGGACCCTTCTCATGTCATAGAGTATGACGAGATGGACATTCAAGAGGATATGAGCTACACTGAGGAACCCGTCTAGATTCTCGATAGAAGAGAGAAGGTACTGAGAACTAAGAGCATCCCATTAGTGAAAGTTTTGTGGAAACATCACTCAATGGACGAGGCAACGTGGGAACTAGAGAGTCTCATGAAGGAGAAATACCCCCATCTCTTTAACTAGTTGAGTTGAATTTTGAGGACCAAATTCATTTAAGGTGGGGAGGATGTGAGATCTGAGAATTTCAGACATATTTTAATTATGTAATATGAACTTGAAGTATAATTTATTGAGCTAAGTGAATTGGGGAATGATAATTGGAGAATGATAATTGGAGATTTATATGTTAAGTGTTTAAAATAAATGTGAAACTATGAGGACAGATCGATCTGGGAGAAGGAGAGATCGATCTGGTGAGTTAAAGATGACAAGGAAGGAGGAATTTAAGGAGCAGATCGATCTGGGAGAAGGAGAGATCGATCTGGTGAGTTATAAATGACAAAGAAGGAGGAATTTAAGGAGCAGATCGATCTGGGAGAAGGAGAGATCGATCTGGTGAGTTATAAATGACAACGAAGGAGGAATTTGAGGAGCAGATCGATCTCCAATGGAAGAGGATCGATCTCCTTATGATTCTGTTTGAAAGAAGATCGATCTCATGAGGAAGAGATCGATCTCCAAATGATTCTGTTTGGGAGAAGATCGATCTCCTCAAGGAGCAGATCGATCTCATAAAGCCATAAAGAGATCGATCTCACCCCTCGACAGATCGATCTCCTAGGCATAAATTGTGCCAAATCGTCCCCAAAATTCAAATGCAGATCGATCTCATCAAGAGCTAGATCGATCTCCTACCCTCAGCCTATATAAGGAACCCCTGTTTTTCTCCTGCAATCTCACTTTCTCTCTCTTCCAACCCCCATTTTTACCGAAACCTAGCTTTCTCACTCATCCAAAGCCCCCATTTTTGGCCAAATCAAAAGTTGTGGCAAGAAGGAAAGTTGTTCCTCATCAAAGGGAGAACAACATACTTGGAAATCGAAGGACGAATCGAATCGAGGCGTGGGTTGTGCGTCTCACAAGCTTTGGGTAATTGCTAAACCTCGATCTTGATATTTGAGATGATTTTGATGATAATGGTGGTTGTCATTGTGTTGAAATAGCTGAGAAATGATTAGGGATTGATGAAATTGCAATGTGGTTGGAGTGATAATGATATTTAGCAATTTTGGGAATTTGAGCTATAAATAGAAATTTAGACAATGTGGTGAATTAACGTAGATGATTGGCATGAGAAATGTAGAACGTTGAGATGTTGTGAATGAGAATGTAGTTTGGGATAGAGTTACGAGAATCAAGAGATTTGAGGTGTTATGAGCAATTATGCTCGATTTTGAGAATTGAGGTTTATGAGATAATTGAGTATTGATGTTTTAACATCGTTTGGACAGCTCGAGAGTTCCAGAGTGGAATGCGAGGCTAGTCCGTGATACGGGGGAAACGATTGCACTATACGAGGTGCAAAGAGGTAAGGGAAATCTAAACCATTTGTGTATGTGATTTGTAAACTATTATAGCATGATTTGTGGTTTATAAAACAAGCATGTTGAGTGTTGTGTTGAGATATAATTGCACACAGTTTTTTAGCCGGTTGGAGACCATTATTTTATGCGTTTATAAGCTGAGTGTGAAATTGCTTTATAAACCGTCGAATTTGTGTGAGTAATGAACTGGGCTCTACGTTAAGGCAATATCGAGATTTGAGAAATGTGTGTGTGGTTTGCCGGTTGGAACTCGGTTTTATTATGTTTTGTGTTGAGTACAAAACGGTTTTCAAACGAGTTTTATGAGATTATGAGTTCTACGTAAAGGCAAACTAGTCTTATGTGATTAAGACTTAGGTGTGTAGTTCTGAGTACACACCGGCCATTGCTCTGGTAGCATGTAAGCCCGATTCTTCTCCGTTCTGGTAACGTGAGAATAACCCATTCTGTGGCTATGCCACGTATACTTGGTGGCCGTTGCCACGCGAGAAACCCCATTTGGTGGCCGTTGCCACGTGAGAAACCCTATTTGGTGGCCGTTGCCACGTGTGAAACCCCATTTGGTGGCCGTTGCCACGTGAGAAACCCTATTTGGTGGCCGTTGCCACGTGTGAAACCCCATTTGGTGGCCGTTGCCACGTGAGAAACACTATTGGTGGCCGTTGCCACGTGATACCCCATTTGGTGGCCGTTGCCACGTGAGAAACCCTATTTGGTGGCCGTTGCCACGTGAGAACCCTATTAGTAGCCGTTGCCACGTGAAATCCAAATCAGTGGCTATGCCACGTGTGTTTAGTGGTTGTGCCATGTGTGAATCCAAATCAGTGGCTATGCCACGTGTGTTTAGTGGCTGTGCCACGTGCATTACTATTTCAGTGATTTTATCACGTTCATTGAGAAAGCGTTTATCGCATTATTTTCACATGCTTTGTTATTGCTCTAGACTGAGCCTTTTTACTTCATGTTTTCACATGATTTGAGACATGAGAATGTCGTTTTGAGTACTTTCATGCTATGGTTTTCAAATGAGATTAATGAGTTTCACATACAAATAAATATTTTGTGATGTGCATTTTGGTTTATGAAATGAGTCCCCTACCCCCTTTACTAAGCGATTTAGAAGCTCACCCTGTTTTCTTTCCCCCCAGATTTCTTCAAGTAAAAAGGGTTGTCCTGCGACGTACGGAGTAGTGGCTAGTGGAGGACTTGAGCTCCTGGCCATATATTGTATTTTGAGGTATCTTTTATCTTTTCATGTACCCAGACAATTACTGTAATTGCAGACACTTGATGTACAACATTGTATGGGATGTATTAGGATTAATTAACTTGGAATTGAGTAATGTATATGATACAATATACACTATATTATGATGAGATCCTGAGGCATGATAACTATGATGATGTATGACACTGCACAGGAATGCACCCTTAATTGTGAATTAATGAGTAAAAAGTTTTAAATTTGCCATATTTTCCGCATTTTCGGGGCGTGACATATGGGGATGTACACTTTCCTAGTTACTAACACTAACTCACATCAGACCAACTCTGCTCTGATACCATTCTGTCACAACGCTCCGTGACCCAACCAAAATCACTTCAAATTTTTTGCTTTTTACTTACATTTCTTCTTCTCAATAGTTGGGTTCTATTCGATGTTAACATCCACTCTTACCACACCATTCATTATCATACATACATGTTAATATACTATTTACTGACTGTAATTTCTTTTATAATATAAGTGAGCTTGTATAAAATCTAATACAAATACATTCCCCACAATTTACACCATTTACATCACTGTACTATTTATGTGTTTAGATACAGAACCGTACAAATATGTATACATGTCGATCGATAAGGAAATGACAGTGGATAATAGGAACACTATCCCTCTCTCGAAATTGCTCTGCTGCAAATGCTCTGTAGAGAGGTGTAAAACAAAGGGGTGAGCTCACAGCTCAGTAAGGAAATCAGGCAAGCAACTAGACATCTACACTATCTACTCAAAATAATGTTATGCCTCAAAAATATTGTTTCCTTAACTTACTTTAACAGCATGTCTTTAAATATATATATATACTTGAACAAATTAAATCCCATGTATAAAAATCATGCTTAGTTTTCAAATGTAGGCATTTCGTGCAAAACAATGCATCTTTAAAATTTCACAATGCCTTAGAGAAATCATGTCATTTATATTCAAATCACAATAAATATGGCATTTAAATCATTCACAACACAACAATCAGATTTCGACCCACTCCTTAGGTCTATTCGTATCAATTAAATCAATCAAGTGATATATTATGTGAGACTCTTGGTTAAATGCAATAATATCCTGGACTATGGCCATATCTTATAATGGTGATCCCAGGCTACACAGGCCTTGATGTGTGGGGAAACCACTGCTGTAACGGGAGGGGGGTCAATCCATCACAACTACTAGCTATAAACTCCTCAACTCCACAACAACACACGGTACAGTGTACTCCATGCCACTCGCACGGTACCATGCTATGCACAAAACTCATCAAATCAAGTACAAGCAAATCACTAAAGTACGATGTCATGTATAAATCATAAAGAATCGAGTATAAGTAACGCTCTAGAACTCTATCATGCATCTCATGTAAAATTTGAGTACGAGTAATAACTCCAGCACTCTATCATGCATAATTCATATAAAATTGAGTACGAGCAATAACTCCAGTACTCTATCATGCATGTCATGGAAATCTAGTGCAAATCACATATCAACACTAATATATGTGGAAAATATATGAAATCAAGTGCGAGTTGTGCTCTAGCACGATTTATTCTCACATAATTCGATAGATGGCTCTTTAAAATGAGATGATTATCAAAACATCAAAATCAGCACTATAAATTGTGCTAGTTTTCATCAACCAAGAAAACATTAGCCCATCTACCTACTCTTCAGCTAAACAGCGGTAAAAACGCTCAAAATAATGGTTTTCATGCTTTTTACAACTTTTAACAAAAGTTGACTTTTTCCTAACAAAGTAAAATCGTAATTTACCACTATCAGGTCACAATAATTATTATTCACTTTCTCTGACCCTTGAAGTTTTTAAGTGAATGTAAAAGCAGATGAAAATACGTGCAGGTATCTCTAACTACTCACAAAAGTCCCTTACCTGCAATCACTCGAGAAATTTTACTTTCTCAACGCTGCTCGATTCAGCAGTCTAATTCGCTCCTCCAATAATCTCTGGAGCTGCATATAATCATTCATTAGGTTAATTATACTTTTCCTACTGTATTTCACATTTAATACAGTCTATTTCACTTAATGGGCTTTGATAAACCTTAATAGGCCTAACTCTTCCTTAAGCCCATTTCCATTTTACTATTCATTTTTGTTGGACCAATTGAGCTTGTGGGTCCCACCAAGTCTTATTGTGATTATCCGAGACTCATTACATTACATTGGGTTAAAACCATTTGAGCTTAGCCCATTGGACCTCTCAGCCACATGCCATGGTCGAGACCACGCATGCCTAGCCATGCCAAGCACCACGCCACCATAAGCCATTTTCTAGTCATTTTACTTAGGCATTCACAAACACTTGGTTGGCAATGTTCTTAAGATTCTCTTAGTTCATTTAGGCATTTTATCAAACACCTTGATTGCCAACTTATTTCATCCACTAATTGATCAAATTGATTAATTATAACTATACCATAATCATGAGCACATGTATATTAACTCATTCATGCCTTAAAATCATCTGGGCATTCATCAATCTATCACTACTCACTCTCGGCCAATTCATGTTCATAGTGATTCCATGTGTTTCAATGCTTGAAACATATACCAATATACTTAGAATAATTCATACATTAACATATATGAATTTGAAAGCTTAAAATTATACCTAGTATATGCATTTACACTTGGTCGAATCTTTGAAGCCTCTCGGTTTGTACACTATGGCTCCTTGATAGACAATTCCAACATATGTTAATCCCCTCTCAATTTGGAACAACTTTCATGAAGATTGCAAGTTCCAAATATGCCCTTTTCCTAGTGATTTCTAGTGAGAGAAAGCTTAGCTATATGTGTTTTAATGGTTTCCTTCTTCTAGCCGAACTCTTAAGGAAGAAGATGTAGTTGTGTTGGCTGATTTATAAGTCCATTACTTAGTCTTTAAGCCTTAATTTTCAGCTAAAAAAATTCACTTTGAATTGATTTAGGTAATGGTTACCAAATTGGTTATGGCTACATTTACTAATGGGCTTGATTTTTACCTATTTGGGCCTAGCTTTTGGGCTTCTCGGTTTAGGCCTTCCTAATGGGCTTTCGGGCTGAAATTTTTACTATACATTGGGCCTTTAATTGTCTAAATATTTGGCCTACCAATTGGTCCAAAAATCCGGTCTAAGGGACCTAAGAAATTCGATCTACACTTATTATACCTTAATGGGCTTTAAAAATCTTCACTTTGGCCCATTGCGTTTTTACCCATTAAATTTAATCTGGAATTCATCCAAATAAATTTTCCTTACTTTCGAGAATGATTATCTTGTATTATGTCTGAAAATATTTTTCCCAAATTTTTCTCTACACTTAGGTTAATTTTTTTAACCATGGTTAGTCAACTATGGTAAAAGTCCACTTTTCTTAACTACAATTGACTTTTTCCTTAATCATTGACCATGTTGACTTTTTCTCAAAAATTTGAAAGTGTCATATCTTATGGTTTACACTCTCGTCTTTACGTTTCAGCCATTTTCGGTAGGTAAATATACCTTAAATATCTTAAACCGTTGAAAAGGTCTGTTTTACCCCCTTTTGGCTTTTACTCTTGTTCTCTATGTTGGGGACTAAATCAAATTGACTTTCCTTCATGAGTTCTCTATATTTTCTCATTTTAAGTTCGTCTTTTCAGTCAGAATGACTCAGATCCACTCAGTTTAGTCATGTGGCCCTTATAGCCCTTTTTCGACTATTATGTAGCTTTGATGTGTTAAAGTATTTTACTAACACTTAATCTAGTAAATACTCTTTTTATGATTTAATTTACTTAATACAACATCTGTACATTTATAAATCATAAGGAACAAGCCACATAAAAACACAGGTCTTACAGTTTGATAATTGGATCATATAAATATAAACGACATCCACAATTATTTTTTGATCGAAACTTTCCCATTATAACTATCAATGAGTCGAAACTATCCCAAAGACTAGGATGTTGTAATACCCATAAATTCCCATGTATTTGGAAATTTAATGAAGGATGTTTTATGAAGATACAATGTACATGTACTTTGATTACAAGTGTATAAGTGATAAAAGGATGTAAGGATTTTGGAAATTTAATGAAGCATCCATGATTTTAAGTTGTGTGCACAAGTTTCATTAACTATGAACTATGTGGAATGGATGTCATTATGTGTAAAGTGTGCACGAAATGCAAATTGAGGTATGTAGCAAATGTGGAAGAATGTGCATTGAGAAATCTGTAAAAAAATTACAGAAAATGAGGGTGCAGGGAATGAGAGAACGATCTCATATGAAGGAGAGATCGATCACCCCTCATGAAATGCCAAAAAATTATCGAATGGAACTAGGCAAATCGATATCATGGGAAGGCAGATCGATCTCCTTAACTCTTTGTCTGAGACAGATCGATCTTATTAAGGTTCTGTAAAGAGCAGATCGATCTCCTACAATAGGCAGATCGATCTCTAAGAAGGAATTTGCTTGCAAACAAATCGATCTCATCAAGGAAGAAGATCGATCTGGTAGTAGTTGCATTTGGTAAAAAGGACTTCTAAACCTAGCAGAGATCGATCTCCACAAGGGCCAGATCGATCTCATGTGTCTGCATCTATAAAAAGGGCACGGGATTTTGACTGAAAACTTAAATTTTCCCACTAAACCCGCTCTTGCCATTTCTCTCAAATACCTAAGCTTTCTCACTCTAAAAATCACTACATTCCAGCCAGTTTTGGAAGAAGCTCAAGAAGGGAAAGTTGTTCCTTAAAGTAAGGAGAACAACATACCCGAAAATCACACACTGTGTGACTAAGAGAAGGAGTTTTGGCTATCACGAGTTTGGCTAAGTAAATGGGTAAGCTTTTCAACCTTCAAGCTTTAAATATGGATTTCTAGACATTTGTGGGTTGGATAATATGTGAAATATTAATAGGAATGATGAATGTAGTGATGGGTGAGTAATATTTAGGGAGATTTATAAAGAGGAAATCCATGAAAAAGAGATGGAAAGCTTAAGAGATAATAAAATGATATTAGTGGAAGAGTGAAATGTGATTTGAGGGTTTAAGGAGTATGAATAGACAAATAAGTGAAATGTGGATGTGTAGGAGAATGAAAAGAAAATAACTTAATGATTTATACGTGTAGATTGAAATACATGAAACATGGCGAACTTGGATTGCGAATGAAGCAAACGAGACGAAGAGAAATACGAGATCGATTCGAGGTAAGGGACTGTATGTTAGCGATAGAGATATTCGTACGTATTTTTTCTGCAATTTCGGTAGTATGACGCTAGGAATATTATGCTTAGCTATCGAAGAATATGTGAATGGAAATGTATTATGGTATATATATTGTGAAAATGGGATGGAACGAAAAGAAAATAACTTAACGATTTATACGTGTAGATTGAAATACATGAAACACGACGAACTCTGATTGCGAATGAAGCAAACAAGACGAAGGGAAATACGAGAGCGATTCGAGGTAAGGGACTGTATGTTAGCGATAAAGATATTTGTACGTATTTTTTCTGCGATTTCGGTAGTTAGACGCTAGGAATATTATGCTTAGCTATCGAACAATATGTGAATGGAAATGTATTATGGTATATATATTGTGAAAATGGGATGTGGTAAGGAAATAACATGATATGCATGTTTTCGATGTTTTCTCAACTATGTATTGATTTTGAGATTGACAAATAATGATGGATAGGTTGGCTAGTTTTACATGTTCAGCACAGGACGACATGCTACGTAAATAAACATGTTTTGAGTTTTTAAAAGAGAAAATAGCCACCTATCGAATTTGAGATGTGAATCGATGTTGGATCTCTAGCTCACACTCGTTTTAATAATTTTGACTATGTGGGATTTTCACTCGTATACGTCTGCTTGTTTTGATAAACCGTACTGGAGCGTAACTCGCACGTGGTTTTATAATGATAATTTGTTGGAGTTTTAACTCGCACATGTTTCTATGTTTTAATATGCCGTGCTGGAGTTTTGTCTCGCATGATGGATTTGAGAAAGGTGCTGGAGCATTGTTGGCACCAATTTTTACTGAGTTGAGACGATGCAGTGCTAAAAGTTGTTGCTCGTACTGAGAAATACCGCGCTGGAGCCTTGTGATGATTGTGTGTTACACTGAATTGCTCGCCTGGTATATGAGACATGGTTTAGGATGATGAGTCCATTGGAGTTGGTAGATGGATTGGGTCCACAGTCGTACGTTGAATTGTGTAGTTGTCCGTTGGTATACTATGTACCATGCTGGGTGCACGTGAGTACGGGTATTGAGTAGATGACACATGGCATACCTTGTACCCTGAGTATATGTGATATGAGGAGATGAGGTTGATTGAGATGAGTCGGATGGTAAGACTGACCCATCCCCCTTTAGATGAAGTGATGCCCTGTGTACATCTGATCAGTGAGGCCTGGGATCACTAACTATGGCCATATATCGTGGATATTAGATTGCCGAGGAATTCCATGCATGTCTCAGAGATAAGAAAAAATGAGAAACTCAGAAATGAAATGATTTGAGAAAAGAAAAGAGATTTTATGATTTGATAAATCTCTCGATTTGAATGCTCGTGCTATGATAGCACTGTTTATGACATGTTTTCAAATGGGAATATCGTATACTTGTTTTCATGAAAATGCTTAAGTGAGAAATAATGTTTAAATGCATTTTCCAATATTATTTCCATTTATATTGAAACATGGTTTTGTTTATGCATGCATGGGTTATGTAGATAGTACAGTATCTACCTGTTAGCCTCATTTTCCTTACTGAGCTGTGGTTTACTCATCTCACTACTTTCCCCCCTCCAGATACTGAGAAGTAGAACAGTGCAGTGGTCTCTAGATTCCTTTTGGGTTGTACAGCTCCCACCAGTTGCAAAGGTATAAGTTATGTATACACACGAGCATTTTGTATGTAATATAATTTTTCGCACATTTATGAATTGAAGTTGTAAAAAGTTGTATGGGGATGTTATGTAAAGACATTATATTAAACAATTGATTTTGTATACATACACACACACACACACACCTGGGAGTGTGAATTAAAGTTTTAAATATTTTCGCTCTAAATTTATGAAAATTTAGTAATTACATTGACTCACAGCCTAACCGTAGTAGCATATGTATGGATGAAGGGCACCCGGAGTCGGGGTGTGACAGATTTGGTATCAGAGATTGGTTGGTCTGATGTGAGTCGATGTTTAGGACTAAGAAACATACGTCCCCGAGTTACTGTGTGATATTTAGATACAAATGTGTATACGGAGCTGGTAGTGCATTAAAAGTTTGTTGTAAATGCAGGAAGTTATCAGGCTTGTGAGATATGCCTGAGAGACACCGCAAAAGGGGAGAGAGCTCAAGGGCGGAATGACAGGATTGAGAGGCACAGTAGATCTTCCTCTAGTCATGAGGCCCAGGAACAGATAGAGGCTTCCGATCCTCGGGTAGCCCGATTAGAGGAAGACATGCGCACGATAATGACCATGATGGGTCAGATTATAATTAGGTTTGAGGGTACACTTGGTACAGCGAGACAGGCTGCACCGAATCTCCCAGCAGCTGCACCTAAACTTGAGGATGTTGCACCTGCACGACCTGGACCGGTTAGGCCATGAGATCCCCATATTCAACCAGTGCCTCCTCCAGTAGCCCCACAGCAGTATGGTGATGATGATTTGGGGTATGGTTATGATTGTGATATGGAGAGGTTAAGACATTTCATGGATTTCAACCCTTCTTCTTTTAGCGGGGTAAAGGATCCAACAGTGGCTGAGGACTGGATCAGCCAGATGGAGAAGTTGTTTGACTTCTGGAAATGTACGGCTACGGAGAGAGTAGCACTTGCGGCCGTTGTACTGAAAAGTGAAGCTGAACACTGGTGGAAGTCCACCAAGCCTATGTTGAGAGCTCAGGGTATGGTAATCACATGGGATATGTTTTTGAGTGCTTTCAGAGAGCAATACATCCCAGACACCGTTCAAAGTAGGTTGCAGATGGAATTTTTAAATCTGACTCATGAGAATCGAACTGTTGATGAGTATGAGTCACGATTCACCTTATTGGGCCGGTATGATCCAGACTCTGTAAGGAGTGAAACTATTAGGATTCGTAGATTTATGAATGGACTGAGGACTTCGATTTGAGCTAAGTTAGCCCCATTTGATGTTGCTACATATAGATAGGCTGTGCGATAGGCCCAGTTGTATGAGCAAGACTATGATCTATATATTGCATAGTTCAGTTGAGGTATGGACAAGGGTCCGAGGAAACTGGGAGATGGCAAGAGTGCCAGATTTAGATGGAAAACTATGAGTAAGCGTTGAAGAGAGGCAGATGAGTCACAGAAGAAGGCTGCTAGACCTTTTACACCTCCGACTCAGACACCAGCCAGAGGTATAGTGATTAGTGGACCCTGACCGACTACAGGTCAGTGCAGAGTATATGGTCGATATCATGGTGGTAGGCCCTATCATCTTTAGGGTACACGATGCTTTAAATGTGGTAAGTTTAGGTACTATGCAAGAGATTGCCCAGAAGTAGTGGAGGTAGTCCTGCAGAGGGGTAAGGAGCCAGAGAGAGTTCCTATAATTACACCTCCTGCAAGGAAGAGAGCCATAACTGAAGAGAAAGGAAAGCAAGTTGTGGGTCAAGGCAAGGTGTATGCGATAGACCAGACATCAGCAGATACCTCTTCTGAGGTGATAAAAGGTATAATTTTGATTTTCAATTTGGAGGCTATAGCTTTGTTTGATTCTGGTGCTACGCATTCTTTCATATCACCTTCATGTGCATCAAGGTTAATGGATTTCGTAGAACCCACATACTTAAATAGGAATTTATTAATAAGTACCCCAATGAGAGTTAGTCAATTAGCTAAACAAGTGTATAAAGGTTGTAAGGTGAGGGTAGAAGATAAGTGTATGATAACCAATCTGATTTTGTTGAATATGTATGACATTGATGTAATGTGATGTCTCGGAAGCACGAAAAACAAGGCAAATTTAAAACTTTTTCACATCTATTCACAATAAAGGGAGCATTCATGTGTAGTGTCATACATTATCATACATAATTTCTAATTTTTACCTCAGGATCTCATTATCTCATAATTATATTTCATCCAACATACATTACTCAATTCAAGGTTAATTAATCCTAATACATCCCGTACATCATTGTACATCAAGTGTCTGTAATTACAACTTTATTCTGGGTACATGAAAAGATAAATTATACCTCAAATACAATATATATGGCCTGGAGCTCAAGTCCTCCACTAGCCATTACTCCGTACATCGCAGGGAAACTCTATTTACTTGAAGAAATCTGGGGGGAGAGAAAACAGGGTGAGCTTCTAAATCGCTCAGTAAGGAGGTAAGGGATTTATTAAAAAGAAAATAATTTGCACAGCACAATCATTTTATTTCACAGGTTAAACTCAGTGAAAAACATAACATGAATGATTAAAACATCATCTCAACTCATTCATAAATAATCATGTAGAAACGTGATCATCACTGGCTTAACACAAAAACCATGGTCATAAGTAGTCACAAGCATGTGGAACAAACATGTATAAAACATGACGTGATAATGGCTTTTCTCATAAAACATGATGAAAATCACCACATTAGTAATGCACGTGGCGCAGCCATAAAAGACGATCTCATGTGTAAAATGAGACTAGGTAAAGAAAACTCATATAACACTCGTCATGGCACATCAAAATGATTGAACTCGTCCCCTAGGCGGACATCCCCAATCGAGCGATTTCGTCAACAATAGAACACTCATGATCATGGTTCACTGTAGACTTGATCAGAGTCCTACAGCAGTCGATCTTACATGCAAATAAGCAAGACCCGATCTTACATGCTATCAAAGCAATGCCACCCAGCGCTGCCGCAGAGCGGGGGTTATCTCACGTTACCAGAACAGAGGATATTAGACTTACAAGCTACTAGAGTAAGGCCCGGACTTACATGCTACCAGAGCAAGGCCCGATGTGTATTCAACATGACACGCCTAAGTCTCAGTAATAGCCATTATCATATAAAACCGTTTTACCTTCACGTAGCACTCATAGTGGTTTTCTCATAAAACATATCTCAAAATCATTTTGTGCTCAACACAAAACATGTTAAAAACCGAGCTCAAACCTGCAAAACAATGCACACGTTTCTCAAATCTCAATACGCCTTAACGTAGAGCCCAAATCACATTTTCTCTTTTAAACTCAAAACGGTTGTAAAACAGTTTCACATTTAGTTTACAACACATAAAAATTGTGCCCCAACCGGCTATAAAATCGTGTGCAACAACTCATTAACAACTCATAAAAACATACTTGTTTTCTCAAATCACATTTCATGCTACAATATTGTCACAAAAAACACACACATATGGGTTTTGAATTTTCCCTTACCTCGTTGCACCTCGTGTAGTGCAACTGTTTCCCTCGAACAATGGACTAGCCTCGCATTCCTCTCTGGAATTCTAGGGCTGTCCAAATGATGTTAAAACATTAATAATTCATCTTAATTACATTACCGAGCACATAATTGCTCATATTCTCGTTAAATACTCAAACAACCCAATTCTCACAATTCACATTCTCTTCCACTACATCTCCAAATTCTACATTCCTCATACCATATTCCAAGTTAAATTTAACTCATTGTCTCAATTCCAATTTATAGTCAAAAATCCCAAATTACCACAAATTGCATAATGTTATCTCTACTCCAACAAAATCATAGTTTCATCAATTCCTAACCATCTCCTAGCTATTTCATCATAATGCTTACAACCATTATCACCAAAAATCACTTTAAAAATCCAAGATCGAAGTTTAGAAATTTACCCAACTTGTGGAGTGCTCAACTCTTGCCTCGATTCAATCAGTCTTTTGATTTCCAAGTATGTTGTTCTCCTTTGGATGAGGAACAACTTTCCTTCTTGCTACAACCTTCCATTTGGATGAAAATGGACGATTTGAAGGAGCGAGAAAGCTAGGGCTCAGCTGAAATAGAGGTTTGGAAGACAGAGAAAAGATGAAATGCAGGAAAACACAGGGGTCCTTTTATAGACGGAGGGTAGGAGATCAATCTGGTCATTGATGAGATTTGAATTTGTGAACGTTTTGGGGCAATTTTATGCATAGGAGATCGATCTATCGTGGGGTAAGATTGATCTCTTAATGGCTTTATGAGATCGATCTTCTGTTTATAGAATGCTTCATGAGATCAATTTGCTCCTTGAAGAGATCGATCTGCTCCTTACAGAATGCTTCATGAGATTGATTTCTTCCTCATGAGATCGATCTTTTCATTACAGAATAATAAGGAGATCGATCCTCTTCCATTGGAGATCGATCTGCTCACTTAATGTCCTCATTCCTTGTTACTTTGGCCTACCAGATGGATCCTCTCTTCTCTGAGATCGATCTGGCCTCATAGTTTCACACTTAACATAAAATCTCTGCATATAATGGCCATAGTTTACTCCATTGATTAAATTCTCATTCATAACTCATTCATCACTTAAAGATCTCATTCCATAACATCTCAATATAGGAGGACATCACATTTAGTTCAATTCAACTACACTTCATGTTCTCATTACATAATTTAGATATGTATAAAATTCTCAAATCTCACATCATCCCCACCTTAAAAAGAATTTGGTCCTCCAAATTTAACTCAACTTGTCAAACAGGGTACTTCTCCTTCATGAGACTTTCCAATTCCCACGTTGCCTCTTCCATTGAGTGATGTTTCCATAAAACTTTCACTAATAGGATGATTTTGGTTCGAAGTACCTTCTATTTCCTATCAAGGATCTGGACGAGTTCTTCAGTGTAGCTTATGTCCTCTTGTATGTCCATCTCTTTATACTCTATGACATGAGAAGGGTCCGGGTGGTACTTCCTCAACATAGACACATGGAAGACATTATGTATTCTGGACATCTGTGGGGGCAATGCCAACCTGTAGGCTATCTCTCCCACTCTCTCAAGAATCTTGAATGGTCCTATGTACCGAGGACACAATTTTCCTTTCTTCCCAAACCTCATGATACCCTTACTCGGTGATATCTTTAGAAATACTGCATCACTAATATTAAACTCTAGTGGCCGTCTACGCATATCCGCGTAGCTCTTCTGTCTACTCTATGCAGCCTGCAATCTCTCACATATGAGTTTCACACTCTGTACAGCTTGCTCAACAAGCTCGGGTGCATTTATCTTTCTGTCACCCACTTCTTCCCAAACTACAGGGGATCTACACCTCTTACCATATAGAGCCTCAAAAAGTGCCATTCCAATACTCGCATTTATTGTACGTAAACTCTGCTAGGGGCAGATGATCATCCCATGATCCCTTAATATCCATCGTACATGCCTTTAACATATCCTCTAGGGTCTAAATAGTCCTCTCTGACTGACCATTTGTCTGATGATGATAGGCAGTACTAAAACTCAATCGAGATCCCATGGACTCCTGAAACTGGGTCCAAAATCTGGAAGTAAATCGGGAATCTCTATCAGAAGTAATACTCACTGGAGCCCCATGTAATCTGGCTATCTCGCTAACATATAACTCAGCTAAGGCATCCACTATATCTGTGCTCTTGATGGCAAGGAAGTGGGTACTCTTCGTCAATCTATCCACTATAACCCATATTGCATCTCGACCCCTTCGGGTCCTTGGTAAACCCATAATAAATTCCATGGTGACATGCTCCCATTTCCATGTAGGTACAGGTAAAGGCTGTAGTAATCCTTCGGGCTTCCGATGCTCAGCTTTCACTTGTTGGCATACTAAACGTCTGGCCACATACTCTGCCATATCTCGCTTCATACCACTCCACTAGTATACCTTTCTCAAATCTCGGTACATCTTACTACTACCTGGGTGTAGGGTGTATGGTGTATCGCGAGCAGTAGGACTCTCTCAATATTTATCTCTTTAAGGTATCGTCGTCCGGTACACAAATTCATCCTCTAAATCTCAACAATCCATCCTCACTGATTGCGAGATCCGACTGTAAAGTTTGCTCAGCTTGGCTAACCATATCTATCAACCTCTGATCATTATGCTGCCCAGTTCTAATTTGATCCATTATCCTGGGCTCTATTAGCAGGCTAGCCAGAACTCCAGTCTCTGCCTCTTTAACTATGATCCGGAGTTCGACAAACTACTCCAGTAAATCCCATTCCCTGATCATCATAGTAGATATCATTCTCTTTCTGCTCAGCGCATCAGTAACTACGTTCACCTTACCTGGATTGTATATAATCTCGCAGTCATAATCCTTAAGGAGTTCCATCCATCTCTTTTGTCTCATATTTAACTCTTTCTAATCAAACAGATACCTTAAGCTCTTGTGGTCATGAAGATCTGAAATTTTTCCCCATATAAGTAGTGTCGCCAGATCTTCAAGGTAAACACCATAGCAGCTAACACCAAATCATGCGTGGGGTAATTTCGCTTATGATCTTTCAATTGTCGCGATCCATAGGCGATCACTCTTCCATGCTGCATGAACACACATCCCAATCCTTGATGCGAAGCATCACTATACACTGAAAATCCTCCCGATCCCTTGGGGATAGTCAACACAAGTACCACTGTTAATCTCCTCTTTAATGTTTGAAAATTGAGCTCACATTGATCATTCCATATGAACAGAGTCTCCTTGGGCGTGAGCTTGGTTAAAGGAGTGGCAATCCTGGAAAATCCCTCCACAAACCTTCTATAATACCCTGCCAAACCAAGGAAACTTCGTACCTTAGTAACTGCTTCGGTCTTTCCCAATTAAGCACAGCCTCCACTTTAATTAGATCAACTAATACTCCCTCCATTGAAACTATATGACCAAGGAAAGCTATTTGATCTAGCCAAAACTCACACTTACCAAGCTTTCCATATAATTGCTTATCTCGGAGTATCTGAAGTACTAACCACAAGTGCTATGCATGCTCCTCATAAGACCGAGAGTACACCAAGATATCATCAATAAAGATTATCACAAACTTATCTAGATAGTCTCTGAACACCTAGTTCATTAATCTCATAAAGGCTGCAAGGGCGTTCGTTAATCCAAAGGGCATCACTAAGAATTCATAATGGCCATACCTTATTCTGATGGTCGTCTTCGGAATATCTTCCTCCTTAATCCTCAACTGGTGATAGCTCGATCTCAAATCAATCTTAGAGAAGACTGAGGCCCCTCTCAGCTGATCAAGTAGATCATCAATCCTCAGCAATGGATATTTATTCTTCACCATGGCTCTATTCAATAGTCGGTAGTCTATGCATAATCTGAGACTACCATCCTTCTTCCTCACGAATAATACTGGTGTTTCCCACGGTGAGACACTGGGTCTCATAAACCCCTGATCCAATAATTCCTGTAGTTGTTTCTTCAATTCCTCAAGTTCCACTAATGCCATCCTATACTGAGGTCTAGAGATAGGGTGAGTATCTGGTACCAAATCAATGGTAAACTCTAGCTCTCTCTCTAACGGTAAACCCGGCAACTCATCTAGGCAGACATCCAAAAATTCACATACCACAGGTATATCCTCAATCCTTGGATGTTCCCAATCATCATCTGAGATGATTGTTTCATAACCTTCACATGAATGATCAAATTTAGTATTCTCAAAAGATAACATCATATATCTCAAATTGCCTACATAAAAATTTCACATTTTTATTTCCTCGATATCTCAAACGTACACTATAAGGATCAGGTAGGGAGAAAGTCCAATCTTAGTGTAGTAGTCTAAACTCATTCCATTGGTTGCTAGCCAATCCATCCCTAAAATTACATCAAACCCATGTATATTTAGCATCATTAGATCTACTAACATCACTCTATCTCCTACCTTTATTTCACACCCTCTACAAATTAAATCAGTTCTCTGGAACTCACGCATAGGGGTATTTACATGTATATACTCTAGAGGTTCAAACTTCAAGTTTAATCTACATGCAAAATGCTCAGAAATAAACGAATGCGTGGATCCTAGATCAATCAACACATGAGCCTTATGATTACAGACAGAGAGTGTACCTCTTATAGTTTCTGCTGAAGTGTTTGTTGTTTCCTTGTCTAGAGCAAATACACGTCCCACTGTAACGGGCTTCTTTCCTTTCTCTACAGTAATGGCCCGTCTCTAAGGATTCACTCTCCGAGGCTGCTATCTAGGGGGCTCCAAAGCATGTGGTCTCTGAGGTTGAGGGCAGTCTTTCACTCTATGGCCCATGTCTCCACATCTAAAACATCCATGGATCAACCCAATATAACTTCCCTCATGCTATCAGCCACAATTTCTGCAAACTCTTATCTCAGGCGTGACATCTTGAGGGGTCTCCCTAATGATGGGATAAGCTCTGGGCCTCTCAAATCTGCCCTTCTGTATCTTAATCCTTCCTCTTCTAAAGGAACCTCTTCGTACGTCTATCTCAAAAATTACTGGCCTTTTGCCCTTATCTCTAGGCACTACTCTGAACTTATTATAGGCTTGTGCAATCTCGATTCCCCTTTCAATCTCCTGTGCTCATCTCAGAGCATCTCTAAACTCAGTAATACGCAGTCCTATCAATCGATCTCTGATTATGAGCTTGAGTCCATACACAAACCTCTCTGTGCAGAGCTTTTCATCTTTAACGATCTCTGGATCATATTTCAACATAGTGGTAAATTGGCTCCATAATCGTCCACAGACATATCGCCCTGTACCAAACTTGAAAACTCAACCTGCATCCTCCTCTGTGCAGCTCATGGTACATATTGGGCTCTGAAGGCCTTTTGAAACTTGCCCCAGCCAATCACACCCTAGCGGGACATCAAAATGCTCTAGGTAGTATCCAACCAATCGCGAGCTCTCCCTTTTAACATATACGCGCCCATACTGACCCTCTCAACATCAGTGCATCCCAGAAAATTAAATATAACTCTTAACTCAGTCAGCCACTCCTCAGCCTCTACGAGATTCTTTCTCCCTTTGAATGTGAGCATATTCATTTTCAAGAAGTCCTTCAGCCGCATCATACTTCTGTCATTGGGCTGAGTGGCGGGAGGCACTAGGTCCATCTGTACTGGGGCATGGGTGGTCCTTGTGGTGGTGTAGGAGTAGTACCTGAGGTATTCACTCTAAAATGTTACGCAAACAGCGCTGCCATTTGTTCAAATCCCTGCCGCACATCCGTCTCAATCCGATTAAATCGAGAGTTAGGACTCTCTAGTTGTGGGGTAGGTGGCAGAGGTGGCTCTGCCTGCCTTCTCAAACAACCTTGTCGTCCACTCATTCTAAATCTCAACTTGTTTCATGCGGGTACACATCAAATTCGATTGAAATCTCAATCCTCAATTTCAGTTCATGACCAGACGTATACAGACACTTGGGATGTAATCTAATTCACTTGACCGACACTGATAGTACTAAACACCCTAAGCTCTAATACCAAAAAAACTCTATGACACCTCGAAAGCACGAAAAACAAGGTAAATTTAAAACTTTTTCACATCTATTCACAATAAAGGGTGTATTCTTGTGCAGTGTCATACATCATCATACATAATTTATAATTTTTACCTTAGGATCTCATCATCTCATAATTATATTTCATCCAATGTACATTACTCAATTCAAGGTTAATTAATCCTAATACATCCCATACATCATTGTACATCATTGTACATCAAGTGTCTATAATTACAACTTTAGTCTGGGTACATGAAAAGATAAATTATACCTCAATTACAATATATATGGCTTGGAGCTCAAGTCCTCCACTAGCCACTACTCCGTACGTCGCAGGGAAACTCTCTTCACTTGAAGAAATCTGGGGGGAGAGAAAACAGGGTGAACTTCTAAATCGCTCAGTAAGGGGGTAAGGGATTTATTAATGAGAAAATGATTTGCACAGCATAATCATTTTATTTCATAGGTTAAACTCAGTGAAAAACGTAGCATGAATGATTAAAACGCCATCTCAACTCATTCATAAAACTCATGTAGAAATGTGATCATCACTGGCTTAACACAAAAACCATGGTCACAAGTAGTCACAAGCATGTGGAACAAACATGTATAAAACATGATGCGATAATGGCTTTTCTCATAAAATGTGATGAAAATCACAGCATTAGTAATGTACGTGGCACAGCCACAAAAGGCGATCTCATGTGTAAAACGAGACTAGGTAAAGAAAACTCATATAACACTCGTCATGGCACATCAAAACGATTGAACTCGTCCCCTAGGTAGACATCCCCAATCAAGGGATTTTGTAGACAATAGAACACCCATGATCAAGGTTCACTGTAGACTTGATTAGAGTCGTACAGTAGTCGGTCTTACATGAAAATAAGTAAGGCTCGATCTTACATACTATCAAAGCAATGCCACCTAGCGCTGCCGTGGAGCGAGGGTCATCTCACGTTACCAGAACATAGGATATCAAACTTACATGCTACCAGAGCAAGGCCTAAACTTACATGCTATCAGAGCAAGGCCCGATGTGTATTCAACATGACACGTCTAAGTCTTAGTAATAGCCATTATCATATAAAATCGTTTTGCCTTCATGTAGCGCTCATAGTGGTTTTCTCATAAAACATATCTCAAAATCGTTTTGTACTCAACACAAAACATGTCAGAAATCGAGCTCAAACCGACAAAACAGTGCATACATTTCTCAAATCTCAATACGCCTTAACGTAGAGCCCAAATCACATTTTCTCTTTTAAACTCAAAACGGTTGTAAAACAGTTTCACATTTAGTTTACAACTTAAAAAAATTAGGCTTCAATTGGCTATAAAATCGTGTGCAACAACTCATTCACAACTCATAAAAACATGCTTGTTTTCTCAAATCACATTTCATGCTACAATATTGTCACAAAACACATACACAAATGGGTTTCAAGTTTTCCCTTACCTCGTTGCACCTCATATAGTGCAATTGTTTCCCCCGAACAACGGACTAACCTCGCATTCGGCTCTAAAACTTCAGGGCTATCCAAACGATGTTAAAACATCAATAATTCATCTCAATTACATCACCGAGCACATAATTGCTCATATTCTCATTAAATACTCAAACAACCCAATTCTCACAATTCACATTCTCTTCCACTACATCTCCAAATTCTACATTCCGCATACCATATTCCATGCTAAATTCAACTCATTGTCTCAATTCCAATTTATAGTCAAAAATCCCAAATTACCACAAATTACATAATGTTATATCTACTCCAACAAAATCATAGTTTCATCAATTCCTAACCATCTCCTAGCTATTTCATCACAATGCCTATAACCATAATCACCAAAAATCACTTTAAAAATCCAAGATCAAAGTTTAGAAATTTACCCAACTTGTGGAGCGCTCAACTCTTGCCTCGAATCAACCCGTCTTTCGATTTCCAAGTATGTTGTTCTCCTTTGGATGAGGAACAACTTTCCTTCTTGCTATAACCTTCGATTTAGACAGAAATAGGTGATTTAGAGGAGAGAGAAAGTAATGGCTCGGTTGGAATAGAGGTTTGAAAGTGAGAGAAAAGATGAAATGTAAGAAAACACAGGGGTCTTTTTATAGACGGAGGGTAGGAGATCTATCTTGTCCTTGATGAGATCGATTTACATTTGAATTTGGGAACATTTTAGGGTAATTTTATGCCTAGGAGATCGATCTGTCGTGGGGTAAGATCGATCTCTTAATGGCTTTATGAGATTGATCTGCTCCTTGAGGAGATCAATCTTCTATTTACAGAATGCTTCATAGATCGATCTGCTCCTTGAGGAGATCGATCTGCTCCTGAGATCAATTTCTTCCTTATGACATCGATCTCTTCATTACAGAATCGTAAGGAGATCGATCCTCTTCCATTGGAGATCGATCTGCTCACTTAATTTCCTTATTCCTTATTACTTTGGCCTACCAGATCGATCCTCTCTTCTCTGAGATTGATCTAGCCTCATAGTTTCACTCTAACATAAACTCTCCACATATAATGGCCATAGTTTACTCCATTGATTAAATTCTCATTCATAACTCATTCATCACTTAAAGATCTCATTCCATACCATCTCAATATAGGAGTACACACATTTAGTTCAATTCAATTACACTTCATGTTCTCATTACATAATTTAGATATGTATAAAATTCTCAGATCTCACATGTAATCTTGGGAATGGATTGGTTAGCTACCAATCATGCTTTCTTGGACTATCATTCTGAGTCCATTACATTTTCTCTACCCGTCAAATGTGTTGTACGATTCTAGAAGAAGTAATGAAATCTTAAATTTTATGGCAAATAAAGTGCATTGGTATAAAATGACATGAATGTTGTTTTGAAGGTTTTATTGCTTATGTGGTGGATTTGAACAAGCCACATCCGGATATGAATGACATTCCAGTGGTTAGAGAATTCCTTGATGTCTTTCTTGACGACCTATCAAGATTATCACCGGATAGAGAAATGGAATTTGGTATAGACTTGACACTTAGAACCAAGCCAATATCCAAGTCACCACATAGGATGGCTCTAGTTGGGCTAGAGGAATTAAGGAAGCAGTTGTAAGATATGCTAGGTAAGGGGTTTATAAGACTGAGCGTCTCACCATGGGGAGCTTCGGTATTATTTGTGAAGAAGAGAGATGGGAGCCTCAGGTTATGTATCGATTATCGAATGTTGAACAAGGCTACCATCAAAATAAGTACCACTTACCGCGCATCAACGATTTATTGGATCAACTTCAGGGAGCACAGATCTTTTCCAATATAGATCTGAGGTTTAGGTGCCATCAACTAAAGATTCGAAAGGAGGATGTGTCCAAGATAGCTTTCCACACCCACTATGGTTATTACAAATTTTTGGTGATGCCTTTCGGGTTAACGAATACGCCAGCAGCTTTTATGGCTCTAATGAATGAGATATTCAAGCCATGCCTAGACCAGTTCGTGATCATTTTCATTGATGATATATTGGTGTATTCAAGGTCCAGGGATGATCATGAGCAGGACTTAAGGATTTTTTTTGCAAACCCTCCGAAAGAGAAAGTTGTATGCCAAACTTGGTAAATTTGACTTTTGGCTAAAGCAGATTTCCTTTCTAGGCCATGTTGTATCGAGGGATGGGGTGTCAATGGATCCATCCAAGATTAAGGCTATTGTTCAGTAGGAACAGCTCAGGACAATCACATAGATAAGAAGTTTTTTGGGTTTGGCAAGTTACTACAGGAGATTTGTAGAGGGTTTCTGTTGATGGCTGCTCCATTGACACGTCTTACGAGGAAAAATATGTAGTTTACATGGGATGAAGCTTGTGAGAGGAGTTTTCAGGAACCTAAGCGCAAATTAACCATCGCGCCAGTTCTTATTATCCTTAACAGCTCAGGGAACTACTCTTTGTATATAGATGCTTCACATCAAGGACTAGGTTATGTCTTGATACAGAACGGAAGGGTAGTAGCTTATAGATCTAGACAGCTAAAAGATCATGAGAAGAACTACCCCACTCATGATTTAGAGTTGGCGATCGTAGTATTGGCATTGAAGATATGGCACCACTACTTAAATGGTGAGAGATTTCAGATCCTTACGGATCACAAGAGTTTGAAGTATCTATTCTCATAGAATGAGTTAAATATGAGACAGAGAAGGTGGTTAAAACTCCTCAAAGACTAGGATTATGAGATTTTGTACCACCCAGATAAGATAAATGTGGTTGCGGATGCATTGAGTAGAAAAAGTCTCGAGTTAGTATCATATATGATGGTTAGAGTGAATGAGCTATCGGAACAATTCACGAACCTTAGTTTGGATATGACCCCACCTGAGATTGGAAACTATGGGATTATTGCTAGCTTGAGATTAGAACCAGAGTTGATTGAGAGAATCCGGTAAGCTCAGCAAATTGATCAATGGTGTATTGATGTATTAGCCAAATTCATAAAGGTAAGGGCATGGATTTTGTATTGAGTTCAGATGGAGTACTAAGGTTTGGAGATAGAATATGTGTTCTAAGAATGCAGAGCTGAGGAAGTTGATCTTATCAGAGGCTCACTCATCGAGATATACAGTACACCCACGAAGTAGTAAAATGTATTTGAATCTTTGGAAGGTATATTGGTGGTCTAGAATGAAAAGAGACATAGTTGAGTATGTCGCTAGATGTCTTATTTATCAGAAGGTAAAGGTTGAGCATCAGAAACCAGGAGGATTTTTGTAACCTCTACTGATACCGACATGGTAGTGGGAGCACGTCACCATAGATTTTGTGATAGGGTTACCGAGAACCCGTAAGAACCATGATGCTATATGGGTTATAGTAGATCGATTAACGAAATCGACACACTTTTTAGCCATGAGATCTACAAATAATTTGAGTGCACTGGCGGACTTGTATGTACGGGAGATAGTGAGATTGCATGGAGTCCTAGTGAGTGTTGTTTTTGATAGGGATGCCCGCTTCACTTCCATCTTTTGGGACATTTTCAGGAAGTGATGGGGACCCAATTAAGCTTTAGCACCGCTTTTCATCCTCAGACAGATGGTCAGTCAGAGACGATTATACAAACCCTAGAGGATATGTTGAGAGCGTGTGTGCTAGATTTTATAGGCTCATGAGACTATCACTTACCATTGATTAAGTTTGCCTATAATAACAGTTATCACTCAAGTATTGGTATGGCTCCTTATGAGGCACTATATGGTCGTAGATGCCGATCACCCATTGGATAGGAAGAAGTTGGTGACAAACAGTTGCTTGCTCCCGATTTGGTTAAACAAGCCTCCAAAGATGTTCAGATACTATGTGAGAGGTTGGGAATAGCTCAAAGTAGATAAAAGAGTTATTCTGACCGGAGATGGAGACCACTTGAGTTTGATGTAGGTGAGCCCGTATTTTTAAGAGTATCTCATTCCAAGGGAATAACGAGGTTCCAAAAGAAAGGAAAACTAAGTCCTCGTTACATTGGTCCCTTTGAGACTTTGGATAGAGTGGGAGATAGAACATATAGGCTAGCCTTACCACCTGAGCTAGGGGAAGTCCATAATGTGTTCCATGTTTCTATGCTTCGAAAGTACTACCCGGATCTGACACATGTAATTAGCTATAAGCCGTTGGAGCTCAAGGAGGATATGTCGTTGTGGAGAGACCGATCCGGATATTGAATAGAAAAGAGAAGGTGTTGTGGAACAAAACGATTTCATTGGTTAAGGTCCTATGATAGCACCACACATTGGAGGACGCCACATGGGAGTTAGAGGATCTAATCAAGAAAAATATCCCCAACTTTTTGAGGAATGAACTTGGTTCAGTTTGGAGGACCAAATTTTCTAAGGAGGGGAGACATGTAATACCCATAAATTTCCACGTATTTGTTTTATGAAGATACAATGTACATGTACTTTGATTACAAGTTTATAAGTGATAAAAGGATGTAAGGATTTTGGAAATTTAATGAAGCATCCATGATTTTAAGTTGTGTGCACATGTTTCATTAACTATAAACTATGTGGAATGGATGCCATTGTGTGTAAAGTGTGCACGGAATGCAAATTGAGGTATACGACAAATATGGAAGAATGTGCATTGAAAAATCTATAGGAAATTGCAGAAAATGAGGGTGCCGGGGATGAGAGATTGATCTTATATGAAGGAGAGATCGATCACCCCTCATGAAATGCCCAGAAATTGTCGAATGGAACTAGGCGGATCGATCTCAT
Source organism: Firmiana major (assembly GCA_033439115.1). Lineage (NCBI taxonomy): Eukaryota > Viridiplantae > Streptophyta > Magnoliopsida > Malvales > Malvaceae > Firmiana > Firmiana major. Next base: position 42,404,673 of record CM065909.1, read on the forward strand.
GGGAAGGTAGATCGATCTCTTTAACTCTCTGCCTGAGATAGATCGATCTCAAACCCTAGACAGATCGATCTCAATAGGGTTCTGTAAAGAGCATATCGATCTCCTACAAGAAGCAGATCTATCTCTAAGAAGGAATTTGCTTGCAAACAGATCTATCTCATCAAGGAAGAAGATCGATCTGGTAGTAGTTACGTTTGGTAAAAATGACTACCAAACCTTGCAGAGATCAATCTCCACAAGGGCTAGATCGATCTCACGTGTCTACATCTATAAAAAGGGCACGAGATTTGGACTGAAAACTCAAATTTTTCCCACCAAACCTGTTCCTGCCATTTTCTCTCAAAGACCCAAGCTTTCACACTCGAAAAATCACTACATTCCAGCCAGTTTTGGAAGAAGCTCAAGAAGGGAAAGTTGTTCCTTGAAGTAAGGAGAACAACATACCCGAAAATCACACATTGGTGTGACCAAGAGAAAGAGTTTTGGCTACCACGAGTTTGGCTAAGTAAAAGGGTAAGCTCTTCAACCTTCAAGCTTTAAATATGGATTTCTAGACATTTGTGGGTTGGATAATATGTGAAATATTGATAGGAATGATGAATGTAGTGATGGGTGAGTAATATTTATGGAGATTTATAAAGAGGAAATCCATGGAAAAGAGATGGAAAGCTTAAGAGATGATAACATGATATTAGTGGAAGGGTGAAATGTGATTTGAGGGTTTAAGGAGTATGGATAGACAAATAAGTGAAATGAGGATGTGTAGGAGAATAAAAGGAAAATAACTTAATGATTTATACGTGTAGATTGAAATACATGGAACACGACGAACTCGGATCCCGAACGAAGCAAACGAGACGAAGGGAAATACGAGCGCGATTCGAGGTAAGGGATTGTATGTTAGCAATAGAGATATTCGTATGTATTTTTACTGCAATTTCTATAGTATGACGCTAGGAATATTATGCTTAGCTATCGAACAATATGTGAGTGGAAATGTATTATGGTATATATATTGTGAAAATGGGATGTGGTAAGGAAATAACATGATATGCATGTTTTCGATGTTTTCTCAACTATGTATTGATTTTGAGATTGGGAAATGGCGATGGATAGGTTGGCTAGTTTTACATGTTTAGCATGGGACGACATGCTACGTAAATAAACATGTTTTGAGTTTTTAAAATAGAAAATTGCCACCTATCGGATTTGAGATGTGAATCGGTGTTGGAGCTCTAGCTGACACCCGTTTTAATAATTTTGACGTGGGAGTTTCACTCGCATACGTCTGCATGCTTTGATAAACTGTGCTGGAGCGTAACTCTCACGTGGTTTTATAATGATAATGTGCTGGAGTCTTAACTTGCACATGTTTCTATGTTTTGATATGTTGTGCTGGAGTTTCGTCTCGCAGATGGATATAAGAAACGTGCTGGAGAATTGCTCGCACCAATTTTTACTGAGTTGAGACGATACAGTTGGAGAAGTTGTTGCTCGCACTGAGAAATACTGCATTGGAGCCTTGCGATGACTGTGTGTAACGCAGAATTGCTCGCCTAGTATATGAGACATGCTTCTGGATGATGAGTCCATTGGAGTTGGTAGATGGATTGGGTCCATAATCATACGTTGAACTGTGTAGTTATCAGTTGGTATACTATGTAGCGTGCTCGGTGCACCTGAGTACGAGTATCGTGTAGATGACACATATCGTACCTTGTACCGTGAGTATATGTGATATGAGGAGATAAGGTTGATTAAGATGAGCCGGAGGGTAGGACTAGCCCATCCCCCTTCAGGCAAAGTGAGGCCCTATGCACACCTGATCAGTGAGGCCTAGGATCACTGACTATAGCCATATGTCGTGGATATTAGATTGTTGAGGAATTGCATGCCTGTCTCAGACATAAGAGAAATTGAGAAACTCAGAAATGAAATGATTTGACTAAAGCAAAGAGATTTTATGATTTGATAAATCTCTCGATTTGAATGCTCGTGCTATGATAGCACTGTTTATGACATGTTTTCAAATGGGAATATCGAATACTTGTTTTCATGAAAATGCTTAGGTGAGAAATAATGTTTAAATGCATTTTCCAATATTATTTCCATTTATATTGAAACATGGTTTTGTTTATGCATGCATAGGCTATGTAGATAGTATAGTATCTACCTGTTAGCATTTGTTTCCTTACTGAGTTGTGGTTTGCTCATCCCACTACTTTTCCCCCTCCAGATACTGAGAAGTAGGACAGTGCGGTGGTCTCTAGATTCCTTTTGGGTTGGACAATTCCCACCAGTTGCAAAGGTATAAGATATGTATACACACGAGCATTTTGTATCTAATATAATGTATCGCACATTTATGAATTAAAGTTGTAAACAGTTGTATGAGAATGTTATGTAAAGACATTATATTAAACAATTGATTTTGTATACCTACACACACACACCTAGTATTGTGAATTAAAATTGTAAATATTTTAGCTCTAAATTTATGGAAATTTAGTAATTACATTGACTCACAGCCCAACCGTAGTAGCATATGTATGGATGAAGGGCACTCGGAGTCAGGGTGTGACAGATGTCACCTATGTTCATAGATCCGAAAGTCTCCAATACTAGTGATTAACCAAAATCGAAACCTGTCCCGACAATATCGAACAAGCCAGAATGCCTGTATAAGAGTTGTAAACTTTAGGTTATCTCCATATACTCTATCTGGCATAACTTAACCAGAACGCCTACAATAATATATGTTCAAAAATCGCAGTTCCACATGTCATATCACAATCGAGACGAAAAACAGTTTATGCTTAAATCCAAGAATACTAAGCATAAGTTAAAAAAGTCTTATGCTCAAATTAGTCTAAACAATTCGAATGAGATTATATAGATAAAATCTGTACAAGCTTTTAAATCTCCTAAGAAATATCGTGCAATGATTTTAATGTACTAAAATCATCGTGAAGTTCAAAAATGTGTCAAAATGAGTCAAGATCACTTTTTCGATATCATAGAGGTCTTAGTTTCAAATATCGACAATTTACAAAATTTTTGCAATAAGACTGGGTATCATTTGCTCATTACCCAGCCTACAAAGAAGAAAATAATTTATATTTTCAATCCAGTTGATTCATCATTTTGACACACAGTCTACACGAGGGCTCTAGCACGGTTTTACTTATAATATCACATCAAAATCCAGTGTGAGCAGATCTGTGTAACTCATAGTTAACACGATAGCTCTAGCATGATTTCACATAGAAAAGAGGCAGATGGCTAGATTCAGGTGAAAAACTCAGAATCGAGTTCAACATGAAAAATGATGCAAAACAGAGCGAGAGGGGTAACTTCTCGCTTGGTTACCCATCCATGGAATTTCTCTCACTCAAGCAGCTTAACTTTGGAAAATGTGTAATTTAATGCAAACAACAAAATCTTGAGCTAGTCTATCATTGTACTCTTACAAAATGACTTTTCACGAAGAAAACACTGAAATATGCAATTTATGCATTTTAACTTTTTTGAGAATTTCACAGTGTCATTTTGGTAATTTCCCCTAATTGGGTTTTCATCTAGATAATTTTATATCTATATACTTTACGAAATTTAAGTGCATATAGGAAGTGAGAAATATACGTATAGTTGTCTCTAATAGCTTACATAGATCCCTTACTTGATTCTAGTTGATTGCACTTTTAGTTTTTCACTTTCTGTGATTCAGTCTATCTGGCTCCGAATATATCTTCTGGAGCTGCAGATAATTATCAATCACATCAATCAAACCTTATACACTTGTGTTTCACTTTCACTACGATCTATTTAAAGTATTGGGCCAAATTACTCTTATTGGGCCTCGTTGTCCCTTAACGGGGCCAACTCTATCTTAAGCCCATTTCGACTTTTCATTAAGGCCTATTTAGCACTTTAGGCTTATTAACACTTATTGGGCTTTCCATTAGGCCTATTAACTAATTTGGACCGATTGCATGTTGGGCTTGGCCCATGAACCATTTCGGCCAATGCACGGTGTGCTATGCAGCATCCCGCCACCAAGGCTGAGAGGTCATCACCCTTGCATGCCATTCTTGCCTAGCTCACTTAGGCATTTCGACAAACACTTGGTGTGCTTGCCTTAAGCCTTTCATATGGTTCATTTAAACATTTTAACAAACACCTTATATTCATGTTTCATAAACCTATCCAATCTTACAAATTGGTTTCACTAAATCATACCATCATAATGTACACATCATAACCAACACATATGCCACTAAACATCATGCATATTCATCATAAAACTCAAAACCATTTTTGGCCAATCTTGGTTCTATACTTTAGGTGATGTTTTTTCATACAATTCATACACCAATCAACTTCATAAAATCCCTTGATTAACATATGTAAGATTGGTGGATTGAAAACTCACCTAGCTTAGACTTTTCAACTTGGTCGAGACTTAAGGAGTATTTCACCCCCTTTAATTTAGCTTCTTAAGTGCTGGTTTTGAGGTATGTTAATCTCCTCTCAATATGGAACAACTTTCATGAAGAACACTTGTTCCAAATATGCTTGTAGATGGGTGAAATCTAGTGAGAGAAAGCTTGGTGCTTTGTGTATTAATGGTGGCTGAAACTTTCAAGCTTGAAGATGATGTTTTCCTTAGCCAATTTTCTGATTTTAAATGCATAGAATTCAGCCAACTACACCATAAAATCAGCCCATAAATTGGGCTTGCAAATTGGTTTGGGCTTGGTTAAGTTTGGGCTTGGAAATTGGGCTTGAACTATTTCAATTAGGCTTGTCTTATTTTTCCTATTGGGCTTTCGGTTTAGGCTTTCCAATTTCAGATTTTGGGTTGGAATTTTTTTGGGATTTGGTCCTATTATTTAGCCCAAAGTTTGGCCCAATACCTTTTGTCATGCCCCGTAAACGCGGAAAATAAGGCTAATTTAAAACATTTTTTTTACTCATCAATTCACAATTAAGGGTGCATTCCTGTGCAGTGTCATACATCATCATACTTATCATACCTCAGGATCTCATCATTAGATATTATATGTCATATCATATACATTACTCAATCTCAAGTTAATTAATCCTAATACATCCCATACAACGTTATACATCAAGTGTCTGTAATTACAATAATTGTCTGGGTACATGAAAAGATAAATGATACCTCAAAATACAATATATAGCCTGGAGCTCAAGTCCTCCACTAGCCACTACTCCGTACGTCGCAGGGAAACCCTTTTCACTTGAAGAAATCTGGGGGGAAGAAAACAAGGTGAGCTTCTAAATCGCTCAGTAAGGGGGTAAGGGACTCATTATATAAACCACAATGCATATCACAAAATATTTATTTGTATGTGAAACTCAGTATACTCTTTTGAAAACTATAGCATGAAAGTTCTTAAAACAACATTCTAATATCTCAAAATCATGTGGAAACATGAAGTAAAAGGCTCAGTATAGAGCAGTAACAAGCATGTGAAGACAATGCGATAATTGTTTTCTCAATAAACATGATAAAATCACTGTAATAATAATGCACGTGGCGCAGCCACCAAACACACGTGGCACAACCACTGATTTTTTATTTGTACATGGCACAGCCACAAATTTAGATTCACACGTGGCACAGCCACCAAATATGCGTGGCACAGCCACAGAATAGGGTTCTCTCGTGGCACAGCTACCAAATACACGTGGCACAGCAACAAAATAGGGTATCTCACGTGGCACAGCCACCAAATATATGTGGCACAGCCACAGAATAGGGTTTGCTCGTGGCATAGCCACCAAATACACGTGGCACAGCCACAGAATAGGGGATCTCACGTTACCAGAATGGAGAAGTATCGGACTTACATGCTACCAGAGCAATGCCCGGTGTGTACTCAAAGTTACACACCTAAGTCTTTATTATATAAAACTGGTTTGCCTTCATGTAGAACATAGTGGTTTTTCTCTCATAAAACTCAATTAAAACCGTTTTGTACTCAACACAAAACATATTAAAACCGAGTCCCAACCGACAAAACACGCATATATTTCTCAAATCTCAATATTGCCTTAACGTAGAGCCCAATTCATTTCTCACACAAACTCAACGGTTTATAAAGCGGTTTCACACGTAGCTTATAAACTCATAAAAACATTGGGCTCCAACCGACTATAAAAATCATGTGCATTCTCATCAAAACATCAAACATGCTTGTTTTATAAATCGCAAATCATGCTATAATAGTTCACAAATCACATACACAAATGGTTTAGTTTCCCTTACCTCTTTGCACCTCGTATAGTGCAATCGTCTCCCCCTTGTCACGGACTAGTCTCGTATTCCACTCTGAAACTCCCGAGCTGTCCAAACGATGTTAAAACATCAATACTCATCATCACAGTAACCTCAATTCTCAAAATCAAGCATAATTGCTCATAACACCTCAAATCTCTCAATTCTCGTAACTCTATCACAAACCACAATCTCATTCACAACATCTCAACATTCTACATTTCTCGTGCCATAATATCTATGCTAATTCACCACATTGCCTAAATTTCGATTTATAGCTCAAAATTCCCAAAATTACCAAAATTGCTAAATATCATCATCACTCCAACTACATTGTAATTTCATTAATCCCTAATCATTTTCTAGCTATTTCAACACAATGCCAACAACCATTATCACCAAAATCATCTCAAATATCAAGATCGAGGTTTAAAAATTACCCAAAACTTGTGGAGAGCTTATCTCTTGCCTCGATTCAATCCGTCTTCCGATTTCCAAGTATGTTGTTCTCCCTTTGATGAGGAACAACTTTCCTCCTTGCCACAACCTCTGATTTGGACGGAAATGGGTGCTTTTGATGAGTGAGAAAGTTAGGGCTTCGATAGAAATGGGGTTTGTAAGAGAGAGAAAATGAAATTACAAGAGAAAGTAGGGGTTCCTTATATAGACGGAAGGTAGGAGATTGATCTGGTCTTTGATGAGATCGATCTGCATTTGAATAAGGGGACGATTTGAGGTAATTTTATGCCTAGGGGATCGATCTGTCGAGGGGTGAAATCGATCTCTTAATGGCTACATGAGATCGATCTGCTCCATTTATGAGATCGATCTCTCGTTTACAGAATGCTTCATGAGATCGATCTGCTCCTTGAGGAGATCGATCTTCTCCCAAACAGAAACATTTTGAGATCGATCCCTTTCCCATGGGATCGATCCCTTCATTACAGAATCATAAGGAGATCGATCCTCTACCATTGGAGATCGATCTGCTCGCTTAAATTCCTCCTTCCTTGTCATTTTTAACTCACCAGATCGATCTCTCCTTCTCCAAGATCGATCTGACCTCATAGTTTCACACTTATGTTAAACACTTAACATATAAATCTCCAAATATAATTTCCACAATTCACTACTTGGATTATTTCTCATTCATCACATATACATTTCTCTTAGCTCAATAAATTACACTTCAAGTTCATATTACATAATTAAAATATGTCTAAAATTCTCAGATCTCACATCCTCCCCACCTTAAAAGAATTTGGTCCTCCAAAGTCAACTCAACTCGTCAAATAGATGGGGGTATTTCTCCTTCATGAGATTCTCCAGTTCCTACGTTGCCTCTTCCATTGAGTCATGTTTCCACAAAACTTTCACTAATGGGATGCTCTTGGTTCTAAGTACCTTCTCCTTTCTATCAAGAATCCGGACGGGTTCCTCAGTGTAGCTCATGTCTTCTTGTATGTCCATCTCTTCATACTCTATGACATGAGAAGGGTCCGGGTGGTACTTTCTCAACATAGACATATGAAAAACGTTGTGTATTTCGGACATCCATGGGGGTAATGCCAATCTGTAGGCTACCTCTCCAACTCTCTCAAGAATCTCGAATGGACCTATGTATCAAGGACTCAATTTTCCTTTCTTCCTAAATCGCATGATACCCTTACTCGGTGATATCTTTAGAAATACTGTATCACCAACATCAAACTCGAGTGGCTGTCTACGCACATCCGCATAGCTTTTCTGTCTACTCTGTGCAGTCCGTAACCTCTCATATATGAGTTTCACACTCTGTACAGCTTACTCAACAAGCTCGGGAGCATTTATCTTTCTGTCACCGACTTCTTCCCAAGCTACAGGGGATCTACACCTCCTACCATATAGAGACTCAAAAAGTGCCATTCCAATACTCGCATGATAGCTGTTATTGTACGTAAACTCTGCTAGGGGCAAGTGATCATCTCATAATCCCTTAATATCAATCGTACACGCCCTCAACATATCCTCCAGGGTTTAAATAGTCCTCTCTGACTGACCATCTGTCTGAGGATGATAAGCGGTACTGAAACTCAATCGAGATCCCATGGACTCCTGAAACTGGGTCCAAAATTTGGAAGTAAACCGAGAATCTCTATCAGAAGTAATACTCGCTGAAGCCCTATGTAATCTAGCTATCTTGCTGACATACAGCTCGGCTAAGGTATCCACAGTATCTGTGCTCTTGATGGCAAGGAAGTGGGCACTCTTGGTCAATCTATCCACTATAACCCATATAGCATCATGACCTCTTTCGGTCCTCGGTAAACCCATAATAAAGTCCATGGTGACATGCTCCCATTTCCATGTAGGTACAGGTAAAGGCTGTAGTAGTCCTCCAAGCTTCCTATGCTCAGCTGTCATTTGCTGGCATACTAAACATCTGGCCACATACTCTGCCACGTCTCGCTTCATACCACTCCACCAGTATACCTTCCTCAAGTCTTAGTACATCTTAGTACTCCCTGAGTGTATGGTGTATCGCGAACAGTGGAATTCTCTCAGTATCTGTCTCTTCAGGGTATCATTATCCGGTATACAAATCTATCATCTGAACCTCAATAATCCATCCTCATTGATTGTGAGATCCGACTGCAAGGTCTGTTCAGCTTGGCTAACCATATTTATCAACCTCTGATCACTGCGCTGCCCGGTTCTAATCTGATCCATGATCTTAGGCTCTATCCGCAAGCTAGCAAAAAATCCCGTCTCTATCTCTTTAACTTTGATCCGGAGCTCGGTGAACTGCTCTAACAAATCCCATTCCCTGATCATCATGGCAAATATCGTACTCTTCTTGCTCAGGGCATCAGCAACTACATACGCCTTACCCAAATGATATAGAATCTCGCAGTCATAATCCTTAAGGAGTTCCATCCATCTCCTTTGTCTCATGTTTAACTCTTTCTGATCAAAGAGATACCTCAAACTCTTGTGGTCAGTGAAGATCTGGAATCTTTCCCCATATAAGTAGTGTCGCCAAATCTTCAAGGAAAATACCACAGCGGCTAACTCCAAATCATGCGTGGGGTAATTTCGCTCATTGTCTTTCAATTGTCGCGACCCATAAGCGACCACTCTTCCATGCTGCATAAGCACACACCCCAATCCTTGATGAGAAGCATCACTATAAATAGAAAATCCTCCTGATCCCTCAGGAATAGTTAACACAGGTGCCGCTGTTAATCTCCTCTTTAACTCTTGAAAACTAAGCTCACACTGATCAGTCCATACAAATAGAGTCTCTTTACACGTGAGTTTAGTTAAAGGAGCGACAATCCTGAAAATCCTTCCACAAATCTTCTGTAATACCCTGCCAAACTAAGAAAGCTTCGTACTTTAGTAACTGTCCTCGGTCTTTCCCAGTTAAGCACAGCCTTTATTTTACTTGGATCCACTGATACTCCTTCCTCTAAGACTATATGACCAAGGAAAGCTATCCGATCCAGCCAAAAATCACACTTAGTAAGCTTTCCATATAATTGTTTATCTCAGAGTATCTGAAGTACTAGCCACAAATACTGTGAACGCTCCTTATATGACCGAGAGTATACCAGGATATCATCAATAAAGACTATCACGAAGTTATCTAGATAGTCTCTAAACACCTCGTTCATTAATCTCATAAAGGCTACAGGGGCGTTCGTTAATCCAAAGGACATCACTAGAAATTCATAATGGCCATACCTTGTCCTGAAGGCTGTCTTTGGAATATCTTCTTCCTTAATCCTCAATTGGTGATAGCCCGATCTCAAATCAATCTTAGAAAAGACTGAGGCCCCCCTCAGCTGATCAAGTAGATCATCAATCCTGGGCAATGGGTATTTATTCTTCACCGTGGCTTTATTCAACAACCGGTAGTCTACACATAATCTGAGACTACCATCCTTCTTCTTAAAAAATAAAACTGGTGCTCCCCACAGTGAAACACTAGGTCTAATGAACCCTTGATCCAATAACTCCTGTAGTTGTTTCTTCAATTCCTCAAGTTCCACTAATGCCATCCTGTATGGAGGTCTAGAGATCGGCTGAGTATCTGGTACCAAATCAATGGTAAACTCCAGCTCTCTCTCTGGTGGCAAACCTGGTAACTCATCTGGGAAAACGTCTAAAAATTCACACACCATAGGTATATCATCAGTCCTCGGATGTCCCCGATCATCATCTGAGATGAGTGTTTCATAACCTTCACATGAACAATCATATTTAGGACTCTCAATAGCAACATCAAAATTTCATATGTTTATTTACTCAATATTTCAAACGTACACTGTAAGGTTCAGGTAGGGAGAAGGTTACAATCTTAGTGTAGCAATCTAAACTCACTCGATTGGTTGACAGCCAATCCATTCCAAAAATTACATCAAACCCATGCATACTCAATTTTATTAGATCTGCTAACATTACTCTATCTCCCACCTCTATTTCACACCCTCTATAGATTAACTCAGTTCTCTGGGATTCACGCATAAGGGTATTTACATGTAGTATATACTCTAGGGGTTCAAATTTCAAGTTTAATCTACATGCAAAATGCTCTGAAATAAACGAATGCGTAGATCCTGAATCAATCAACACATGAGCCTTATGATTACAGACAGAGAGTGTACCTCTTATAGTTTCTGTAGAAGTGTCTGCGGTCTCCTTATCCAGGGCAAACACACGTCCCTACGTAACAGGTCTCTTTCCTTTCTTTGTAGCAGTGGCCCGTACTGGGGATTCACTCTCTGAGGCTGTTGTCTAGAGGGCTCCTAAACATGTGGTCTCTGAGGTTGAGGGCAATCCTTCACCATGTGACCCATGTCTCCACATCTAAAACATCCATGGATCAACCCAGTACAACTTTCCTCATGCATTTGGCCATAATTTCTACAAAACCTTGTCTCAGGCCTGACATCGCAAGGGGTCTCCCTGATGTTAGGGTAAACTCTGGGTCTCTCTAATCTGCCCTTCTGCACCTCAATCCTTCCTCTTCTGAAGGAACCTTTCCGAGCATCTGTTTGGAAAATCACTGGTCTCTTGGCCTTATCTCTATTCACTGCTCTGAGCTCATTCTGGGATTATACCATTTCAATTCTCCTATCAATCTCTTGTGCTCGTCTCAAAGCATCTCCAAACTCAGTAATACATAGCCCTATCAATCTATCTCTGATGATGTGCTTCAATCCATACATAAATTTCTCTGTGTGGAGCTCTTCATTCTTGAAGGTCTCTGGGTCATATCTCAATAGCGCAGTGAATTGGCTCTCATAGTCATCCACAGACATATCACCCTGTACCAAACTCAAAAACTCAACCTGCTTCTTTCTCTGGGCAGCTCATGGTACATATTGGGCCCTAAAGGCTGTCTGAAACTCTTCCCAACCAATCACATCCTGGCGGGACATCAGAATACCCTGGGTGGTACCCCGCCAATCTCGAGCTCTCCCATTTAGCATATAGGTACTCATACTAACCCTCTCAGCATCGGTGCACCCCAGATAATCAAATATAATTCTCAACTCCGTCAGCCACTCCTCAGCCTTTGTAGGATCCCTCTTTCCCCTAAATGCGGGTGGATTCATCTTCAGAAAATCCTTCAGTCGGACCATACTTCTGTCATCAAGCTGAGTTACGGGAGGCACTGGATCCATTTGTACTAGGGGTATGGGAGGTCCTGGTGGTGGTGTAGGAGAAGTACCCGAGGCATTAACTCCAAAGTGTTGCGCGAATAATGCTGCCATCTGCTCAAAACTTTGCCTCACAATGGTTTCAATCTGATTAAATCGAGAGTTAGGACTCTCTAGTCGTGGGGCAGGTGGTGGAGGGGACTCTGTCTGCCTCCTCGAACGACCTCGTCGTCTACTCATTCTCAATCTCAAATCGTTTTCTGCGCGTACATATCAAAATCGATTGAAATCTCAATCCTCAAATTCAGTTCATGACCAGACTTATACAGACACTTGGGATGTATTCTATTTCACTTAACCGACACTGACAGTACTAGACACCCTAAGCTCTGATACCAAGAAAACTATGTCACGCCTCGAAAACATGAAAAAATAGGGCCAATTTAAAACTTTTTTTTTTACTCATCAATTCACAATTAAGGGTGCATTCCTGTGCAGTGTCATACATCATCATACTTATCATACCTCAGGATCTCATCATTAGATAGTGTATGTCATATCATATACATTACTCAATCTCAAGTTAATTAATCCTAATACATCCCATACAATGTTATACATCAAGTGTCTGTAATTACAATAATTGTCTGGGTACATGAAACGATAAATGATACCTCAATATACAATATGGCCTGGAGCTCAAGTCCTCCACTAGCCACTACTCTGTACGTAATAGGAAAACCATTTTCACTTGAAGAAATCTGGGGGGAAGAAAACAGGGTGAGCTTCTAAATTGCTCAGTAATGGGGTAAGGGACTCATTATATAAACCATAATGCACATCACAAAATATTTATTTGTATGTGAAACTCAGTATACTCTTTTGAAAACCATAGCATGAAAGTTCTCAAAACAACATTTTGATATCTCAAAGTCATGTGGAAACATGAAGTAAAAGGCTCAGTATAGAGCAGTAACAAGCATGTGAAGACAATGCGATAATTGCTTTCTCAATAAACATGATAAAATCACTGTAATAATAATGCACGTGGCGCAGCCACCAAACACACGTGGCACAGCCACTGATTTTTGATTTGTACATGGCACAGCCACTCATTTAGATTCACACATGGCACAACCACCAAATATGCGTGGCACAGCCACATAATAGGGTTCACTCATGGCACAGCCACCAAATACACGTGGCACAGCCACCAAATACACGTGGCACAACCACAGAATAGGGTTCACTTGTGGCACAGCCACCAAATTAATGTGGCACAGCCACAGAATAGGGTATCTCACGTGGCACAGCCACCAAATATACGTGGCACAGCCACAGAATAGGGTTCGCTCGTGGCACAGCCACCAAATACACGTGGCACAGCCACAGAATAAGGGATCTCACGTTACCAGAATGGAGAAATATCGGACTTACATGCTACCAGAGCAATGCCCGGTGTGTACTCAAAATTACACACCTAAGTCTTTATCATATAAAACTGGTTTGCCTTCACGTAGAACTCATAGTGGTTTTTCTCTCATAAAAATCATTTAAAAACGTTTTGTACTCAACACAAAACATATTAAAATCGAGTCCCAACCGGCAAAACTCGCACACATTTCTCAAATCTCAATATTGCTTTAACGTAGAGCCCAATTCATTTCTCACACAAACTCAACGGTTTATAAAGCGGTTTCACACGTAGCTTATAAACTCATAAAAACATTGGGCTCCAACCGGCTAAAAAAATCATGTGCATTCTCTTCAAAACATAACACATCAAACATGTTTGTTTTATAAATCGCAAATCATGCTATAATAGTTCACAAATCACATACACAAATGGTTTAGTTTCCCTTACCTCTTTGTACCTCGTATAGTGCAATCGTCTCCCCCTTGTCACGGACTAGTCTCGTATTCCACTCTGGAACTCCCGAGCTGTCCAAACAATGTTAAAACATCAATACTCATCATCACAGTATCCTCAATTCTCAAAATCGAGCATAATTGCTCATAACACCTCAAATCTCTCAATTCTCGTAACTCTATCACAAACCACAATCTCATTCACAACATCTCAACATTCTACATTTCTCATGCCATAACATCTATGCTAATTCACCACATTGCCTAAATTTCGATTTATAGCTCAAAATCCCCAAAATTACCAAAACTGCTAAATATCATCATCACTCCAACTACATTGTAATTTCATCAATCCCTAATCATTTTCCAGCTATTTCAACACAATGCCAACATCCATTATCACCAAAATCATCTCAAATATCAAGATCGAGGTTTAGAAATTATCCAAAACTTATGGAGAGCTTATCTCTTGCCTCGATTCAATCCGTCTTCCGATTTCCAAGTATGTTGTTCTCCCTTTGATGAGGAACAACTTTCCTTCTTGCCATAGCCTCTGATTTAGATGAAAATGGGTGCTTTGGATGAGTGAGAAAGCTAGGGCTTCGACAGAAATGGGGTTTGGAAGAGAGAGAAAATGAAATTACAGGAGAAAGTAGAGGTTCCTTATATAGACGGAGAGTAGAAGATCGATCCGGTCCTTGATGAGATCGATCTGCATTTGAATTCGGGGACGATTTGAGGTAATTTTATGCCTAGAAGATCGATCTGTCGAGGGGTGAGATCGATCTCTTAATGGCTACATGAGATCGATCTGCTCCATTTATGAGATCGATCTCTCATTTACAGAATGCTTCATGAGATCGATCTGCTCCTTGAGGAGATCGATCTTCTCCCAAACAGAAAGATTTTGAGATCGATCCCTTTCCCATGAGATCGATCCCTTCATTACAGAATCATAAGGAGATCGATCCTCTACCATTGGCGATAGATCTGCTCGCTTAAATTCCTCCTTCCTTGTCATTTTTGACTCACCAGATCAATCTCTCCTTCTCCAAGATCGATCTGACCTCATAGTTTTACACTTATGTTAAACACTTAACATATAAATCTCCAAATATAATTTCCACAATTCACTACTTAGATTATTTCTCATTCATCACATATACATTTCTCTTGGCTCAATAAATTACACTTCAAGTTCATATTACATAATTAAAATATGTCTAAAATTCTCAGATCTCACACCTTTGCACAAATTCGGCCCACTTAAGTTTATGCTTAATGGGCTTTAACAATTTAACTATTTGGCCTAATATCATCTCTTCAATTTCAGCCCATTTTAATTAAACCCAATTGCAATTCATTTATTTTTCTAGTGTCTAGGCTGAATTTCTAAGTGTTCTTAGCCAAAGATAATTTTCTCAAGCCTTAACCATGGTTAAGTTAAGTTAACCATGCTTTTGGTTAACTAGCCAAAGCTTATTATTCATTTCTTAACTTTTCTCTTAGCTTTGACCATTGACCACATTTGACTAAAGTCAACTAACCCAAATATATGCCTTTCAATGCTTAGTTTGTGTCAAAAACACCTCAAACGATCGATTTTGAGCTCGTTTGGGCCTTTTTTAGGCCTTTTTACTACTTCAACATTATCAGGACCAAACCAAACCAACTTTCCTTCTTGAACTATCCTTATTTGGATGTTTTAAGTTCTTATCTTCAATCAGATTGGTCGGCATCCTTTCAATTTAGCCTAAGCTCACTATATCTCACAATTGATTGTGCATTCTTGGCATTTTCTACTTTTACTTGGAGTTGGAATTGAAATACAACTTTCCTTATGAATCCAATAATATATTTCAATGTTTACAATGATGAATCATAAGTAATACACATATCTTCTGTGAGCTCCAATGGCTCATACTCGATCACATGTGCGGGATCCGGATGATACTTCTGAAGCATCGAAATATGAAAGACATTATGGATGCGTACTAGCTTAACTGGCAATACTAGCCTATAGGCCTTATCTCCTACTCACTCTAAGATCTCAAAAGGTCCAATGTAGCGAGGACTCAACTTGCCTTTCTTCCTAAATCTCATTATACCCTTGGACGGAGAAACTTTCAAGAACACGAATTCACCCCTGTGAATTCCAATGGCATTCGTCTCATGTCAGCATAGCTCTTCTGTCTGCTCTAATCTGTTCTCAATCTCTCACATATCAACTGAACATCCTTAGAGGCTTGCTTGACCAAATCAATAGAAAATATCTTACGATCACCCACTTCTTCCCATCCAATCATAGAACGACACCTACGACCATACAATGCTTCATATGGTGTCATCCCAATGCTCGAGTGATAACTATTGTTATAGGCGAGTTCAGCTAATGAAAAATGATCATCCCAGGAGCCTTTAAAGTCCATTACACAAGCTCTTAACATATCCTCAAATGTCTGGATGGTCCTCTCTGGCTGACCATCAATTTGGGGATGAAAAGCTGTGCTAAAACTCAATTGGGTTCCTGTGGCTTCCTAAAAATGTTCTTAGAAATAGGAAGTGAAGGGAGAATCCCTATCGGACACAATACTCACTGGAACGCCATGTAGCCTCACAATCTCCCGTACATATAAATCCACCAAAGCACTCAGAGTATCCGTAGATTTCATAGCTAGGAAGTGAGTTAACTTTGTCAATCTATCCACAATCACCCAAATGGTATCATGGTTCATTCAAGTCCTCGGTAAACCTATGATGAAATTTATTGTGACATGCTCTTATTTCCATGTCGGTATAGGTATAGGTAGTAGTAACCTAGTAGGTTTCTGACGCTTTACCTTAATCTGCTAACATGTAAGGCATATAACCGCAAACTCTACAACATCTTTCTTCAGCCTGACCACCAATACACTTTTTAGAAATTCTTATACATCTGATTACTCTCCAGATGCACTATGTACCTCGATAAATGAGCTTCTATCAAAATCAATCTCTTTAGCTGTGGGTCATTTGGAACATAAATTCTACCTCTGAACCTTAACAGGCCATCATCACTAATTGTGCACTCAGTCACACTACCCATCTGTATCTGACTTACCCGATCAACACATTATCGATCATTATGTTGAGCTTGTTGTACCAGTTAATCAAATATGGTTCCACTCTCAGGCTAGCTATCACACAATCACTGTCAATATCAGGAGGGTCTATATCCAAACTGAGGCTAGTAAAATTTTTTAACAGTTAATGTTCCTTGACCATTATATACTATACCATTTTGAGGCTTTTTCTGCTTAAGGCATCAGTGGCTACATTCGCTTTACCCGGATGATAAAGTATCTCACAATCATAATCTTTTAGAAGCTCTAACCATTGTCTCTGCCTTATATTCAATTCTTTCTGTGAAAACAGATACTTGAGGCTTTTATGATCAGTGAATACCTAAAATTTCTCGCCATACAAGTAGTGGCGCCATATCTTTAGTGCAAACACTATGGCTGCCAACTTTAAATCGTGGGTCAGATAGTTCTTCACATGGTCCTTGAGTTGTCGGGATCCATAAGTAACTATCTTCCCATTTTGCATTAATATACAGCCCAGTCCCTATCCAGAGGCATCTGTATACACTGAGAAACTTTATGAGCTATTCCGTATGGTAAGAATATGTGCGGTGGTCAATCCCTGCTTGAGTTCCTGAAAGCTCTTCTCATATGCATTGTCCATCTCAAATGCAACATTCTTTCGAGTGAGACGAGTCAATGAAGCATCCAATTTAGAGAAACCCTCTACATATCGACGGTAATACCTAGTTAAACCCAAAAAGCTACGAATCTCTATGACAGTCTTGGGCCTATCCCACTAAACAACCGCTTCAATCTTGGACGGATCAACTGACACTTGTCCTTCGATATAACATGGCCCATAAATGATATTTGTTCCAACAAGAAATCACACTTACTCAGCTTCACATATAACTTCCTCTCTCTGAGGGTCTGTAACACAATGCTCAGATGCTACTTGTGTTCTTCCCTGGACTTCGAATATACCAAAATGTCATCAATGATTACTATGAGAAATCGCTCCAGGTATGGCTTGAACACTCCATTCATCAATGCCATGAAAGTTGTAGGAGTATTCGTTAACCCGAAAGGCATAACCAAGAATTCATAATGTCCATATCAGGTATAAAAAGCTGTCTTGGGCACATCCCCACTCTAAATCCTTAATTAATGATACCCAGATCTCAGATCTATCTTAGAAAAGATTTATGCTCCCTGAAGTTGATCCAAATAATCATTTATACGTGGAATAGGGTACTTGTTCTTGATGGTGACCTTATTCAACAATCGGTAGTCAATACACAGTTGGAGGCTTCCATCATTATTCTTAATGAACAAAACTGGTGCTCCTCAACGTGAAACACTCGATCTAATGAACCCTTTTTCCAGTAATTCCTGCAATTGCTTCTTTAGCTCTTCCAATTCCACTGAAGCCATTCGATATGGTGGTTTGGATATAGGCTCAATACCAGGCACCAAATCAATACAAAATTCCATCTCTCTATCTGGTGGTAACCCTGGTAGGTTATCCAAAAAGACATCAAGAAACTCCCTGACTATTGGAATGTCTGTCAATTCCGGGTCTGCCTTATCTGTCTCAACCACATATGCGATAAACCCTTCATAGTATTATCCACATAATTAGTACCACAATTTATATTCCTTTAATCACAATAGCTATTATCTTTTATTACTTCTTATCAAACTTTACAATACCTTTTTCAGGTGTAGAAAACATTATCATTTTAGAATAGCAATCTAAGATAACATGGTTTGCAGCTAACCAATCCATTCCTAGTATTACATCAAAATCATGCATGTTTAACATGATAAAGGCAACTAACATATCCTTGTTTCGTACTCTTAACTTATGATTCTTATACAGATATTCTGTCAATTGACTATCTCTCATTGGTGTGCTAATAAGCAACCCCCTACCTAAAGGCACAAGCTTTACATATGGAAGCAGCTTATATACAAATTCAGACGATATGAATGAATGTGTGGCACCAGGATCAATTAAAACAAATGATTCAAGATCAAAGACCTAAATATTACCTTTAATTACATCGGTTGAAGCATTTGTGGCCTCCTGGTCCAAGGCAAACACTCGATCGCATCCAACAACTTGCTTCCCCGTCTCTTCAGCTATAGCCCTCATTCTTGGGGCAGAAGTACTAGTTGTATCTCTCTTTGACTATTTACCTTTCTATTGGGCTATTTCGGTCAACTCTGGGCAATCCTTTGCTATATGCACTATCTTGCCACACATAAAGCATGTTCTAGTCAATAGGTGGCATGACCTATTCCCGTGGTATCTACCACATGCCCTACAATGCTCTATAGTTGGTTGGGGTCCTCCAATCACGATACCCCTAGTTGGAGTCGGGGCTTGATACACCGGGGGAATATTCATCTTACCCCGTGACTCATCGACCCTCAGTCATCTAACAAATGGCCTCCTCCCTTCTTGGACTCCTCGGTCCTCTATTGTTCTCTTCCGATCTCTATCTCTACCCTTTACACCCTTACCAAACTCAAGGAAGTGTAACTCATAGTCTTGCTCACATGGATGAGCTTTACGCATGACCTCCTCGTAAGTTGTGATATCAAATGGGGCTAGTCGGGCTTTAATAGAAGGTCTCAGTCCATCCATAAACTTTCAGACCTTCCTTATCTCACTGCCCATGGTGTCAAGGTCACACCTTTCCAGGGATATGAATTGAGACTCATACTCGTCTATCGATCAGTTCCCCTGGATCAGACCAAAAAACTCCATCTATAATCTTCTCTAAGCAGTGGTTGGGATATACTACCTCCGGAAGGCATCTAAAAAGATCTCCCAGTCAATCACCGGATGTCTAACTCTTTGGATGGGTCGCGCGAATTTCAACCAAAGCTTTGCCTCGCCCTCTAACATGAAAGGAGCAAAGGCATCTCTCTCGGCGGTCGAACATCAAAAAAGCCTATATAGCTTCTCTAACCTGTTGATCCAATCCTCTGCTACTACTGGGTTTTTGACCCCACTGAACGATGGAGGCTTTAGCTTCTGAAATTGCCTTAATCGGTCAAGTGCACAATCATACCTGAATCCTCACCAGTCTGCTATGGAACTACAGGTGGTGGTACAAGGGTCCCTGCAGTCCGTGGCATAGGTACAGGCTGTGCAAGTGTAGGTGTGTCAGGAGCAGCTACCTACTCAGTAGGAGTCACCTGACTAGCTGGACCTTGCTTACCCTCTAACCTAGCCATAGTTTGAGTGAACAACTTCATCATCGTGTCCAAACTCCACTCTAATCTTGAGACACAAGAATCAAAGTCTCTACTGGACCTAATAGGACATGACCATGCGATGATTCACTACGTCTCTCGGACCTATCTCTACGGCCCTGAGAATGTGTGTAACGACCTAAATTTCCATACAATTTGGTTGGGTTACAAGTCGATATTAGGTCAGAATAATAACTTAGTCTAATTAATTTTCTTTCTTAGTAACAAATTTTAAACAGAATATATTCACATTCCTCATACACATCTGGTATGTATTACTATACTTACAAAAAATTTAAATGCAAAAGAATTGTTTAAGCCTGGGTATACCTTCGATGTAGAAATATACTCAGCAGAATCATAACTATGCAGAGTGCCTTACTAACGGAAGCGATCCAAGTTACAGATGGACTATGTGGAGAAAAGTAAGGGGTAAGCTCAACATGCTCAATGAGTAAAACCTCATAGCAGGTAGATAAATACACTACCTAAATATATATATATATATATATATCTACCAAATCTGAAACATTTCACAAAATATACAAATAGTTTGGCAAATTCACAGATACCAAAAATGGATTTAAGAAATCAGAACATATATCGATAGTAAAATTAGCTATTGTGGTAAATACAGAAATTTCAGAGCTTCTAGTAGCAAAATAAATGAATTTCCAGATATCACAATTCATATAGGCAGTTCAGAAAATATTTCAAATATACACAGAGGGTCTGCCGGTTCCCAAAAATCAAAGTCGAAAAAATCCATGGCAATTTCAGTATAAAAATGGAACTAAATTCAATACCATTTTCTAAAACTTTAAACAGCTTTTAAAAGCAACGTTGGTGTGACACTTTGGTCCCGCAGGATTCAAGAGGTGGCTCCCACGGTCTTTTATGTATTAAAATATTCAATTCCATACAAAAATACAATCACATAGTTGATTCAAAAAATCAAATAGATGAGATAAGCTAGACATGCTATATCAGATATCAAAAATGACAATTGGACAATGTCGGTAACTCTGAGCAATCACAGGCCAGGTGTGTCGAGTTGTCAATTGTCGTGGGAGTGGTCAGCTACCTATACGGCTCACAGATCGAAATGTCCAAAGATCGAAAGCAAAAAAAATGGTACATCGTACTCGCGTGCGTACTGCATGGTACATCATACTCCGTCGACCACAGAAACAGATACAGAACAGATAGAAATGCAGTATGTGTTAACCATGTCTCAAAATCAGTGCAAGTTAGACCGTGCGACACGTAGTGAGCGCGCTCTTAAGCACATCTCATCAGTGCGAGTTAGGTTGTGCGACACGCGTCAGCATGAGCTCAAGCACATCTCATCAGTGCAAGTCAGACCGTACGACACAAAATCAGCACGCTCTCATGCACATCACATCAGTAATTCTTTATAAACAGATCTTTTTCCTTAAATCACATATAAATTCACTGTGTTTCACAAAAAAAATTTAAAGGAGGCTGACTAGCCATTTTTCAATTAAAAATTCCAATACTCGATACAGAGAAATAAAATCCAGGAGTTTTCGATCTAAAATCAATAATTAAAATTATATGTTTATTTAAATTAATTTAACCTTATAGCGGTATAAAAAGGCTAACAAAATCGAGACCAAATTTTTCTATAATTTAGTTATTATAAAAGCGGTCTAATGCCTTCTAAATTTTTGATATCAGTATAAATGGCCTATGATGCATATCTACAAATCCACAGAAAATTACATGAATTTATCTCTAGCAGCAGAACAAAATTTTCCTTACCTCGATGTTTTATCGATAGTCCTCGATGTCTCCACGGTGCGAGTCGACGGGTCAGCTTTAATCAATTTATTTCTCCAAAATTTCATACAGCTATTTTCGACCGCCTTTTTTTTCCTCGGGTTTTCTCCAAATTTCTATGAGCCTTCTTTTCTACTCCAAATATCTCTGTTTTTTATTTACACACATACACATATATATATATATATAAAATTTTTTATACCTACACACACATATAGATAAATATATTTCCTCATTTTTTATTATTTTTTTGAACATTTCTTTCCTTCCGGCCAAATTTCTTTTCTCCCTTCTTCTTCTTCCTCACCCTATTACTGTTCATCGTCTCTTTCTACCTTCTTCCTCTAGACACTGCCCCTATTTGCAGCTTCCTCCCGACAGTCGAATGCCTACTTAAAATAATGGACCAGCAATGTTCTTCTTCTCTCTTTCAAATCCATATCAGGTGGTAGCACAGTAGGGGGATGGCACAAACAACGACGAGCACGGGACACAATTGAAGCGTAGCCAAGCAGGGTGGGATAGCATGGTGCTACAAGAGGCAAGACAAATACGTGGTGAGGATGTACAGAGACATACATCAGTGGTGATGTGGCAATGCAAGCATTCGGAAGAATGGTGGTAGTGGTGGAAGCTTGGACGTAGAAACAATGGTGGCAAGACAACAACGCCTAGACAAAGTGGTACAGTAAGTGATTTTGGTGTAAGGGTACAACGATGGAAATAAATTCAAGGATTTCCATAGGGTAGTCTAGCCGAGGCAGAGCCGAGGTGATGCGAAGATGATAATGTTATGCAACGACGGTGAGCAGAGGAAAGGCAAAGCTGGCATGTGCAGGCAACAACTGTGTAAGGTGATGGCAATACACTTCAGCAATGGTACACGATGGTGATGATGATTGCAATAAAGTGTGGGTCAGTACAAAGTTCAATAACTTGGGATATAGGAATTTGCAATGGTTTTTTTTTAAAGTGTAGAAGTGGCTTGTTCCCATTTCCTCCCTACTGATCTCATCACTTCCTGCCTCAGTCAAGCCATTTACAGTGTGGCAAGTCACCCCTCTGCTGTAGTTTTACTTCTCCTCGGTTATGTCTCGTTTCCTTACCTACTACACAGCTTCATTTTCCTATTCCTCACGTGCATACACTTCCTCTGTTTTTCAATCCCTTTCAGTTGCAACCATCTGTGCCTCTCTTCCCCCCTCTTATTTCTTCCACCAGGCACCACTCCTTATTGTTTTGAGTGGACATTGTTCCACTTGCTCCTGCTATTATTTCCAGCAGTACACAAGGTGAAGTTTGGTTAAATCAGAACAGGTTATCACCTGATCATTTATCATTTCCATACATTTATACACATTGTTTATATATATATATGTATCATATTCTGTTGCCTTACCAGCCTTCGGTCTGCTTTTCCTATTCATTCTCCCCACGTCTTATTTTCTTGCTCAGTCCCCAACACTGCTCCCATCAGATAGAAACACTATAAATTTTCAACCTTCCAACCTACTTTAGTCTCTTCCCATCTATCACTTCGGTCAATTTTCATTTTAGCTTTCCTATTCCCTGCCTTACTGTTTTTCCCCTTTCTCGGTTTGGCCTTTTGTTTCATTTAGTCCTCACAGCTGCTATCTCTCTTCTCTTTCCTATCGTCGCCAACCTATGTACTATATATATATATATATTTGTATCTTGTTGTTTGTGCTTTCCCTTACCGAACACTATTGCTCACTAACTCTAGCTTTTTCTTTCGGTTCTTCCTATGTTTTCAGTACTCTTTTCAATCAATTTATGTACATATATTCATACATACCTATTATATATATATATATTTCCTTTTACAATGCTTGGTTGTATTGCCATCGTTCATGTTAATGCATATGTATATATATACATATGTATATACATTGGTACATATATTTATATATATATATATTCATGCATATACCCATATATTTGATTTAAGAAATGAATATGATATTACTCACCCACATGTATATTTATGTATCTCTATACTTTTGCACTTGGCAAATTTCTTTAATGAATTTATAGATTAATTATTATTTCGTATAGATATTTCCTTAGCTCATACATATACAAACTTTATTTCTATTTCCATTGATATTCATCCTTGAAACTAATATAATATAATTAAATTAATTCTTTTAAGTTGCCACAATTATAATTCCGATTAATTCACCTCCAATTGTATTCATCCTCAACTTCGTTTATCTAATTATTGTACATAATCAAACCCGAGTACAAAAATTCGTGGGGGTTTACATTCTCCCCACCATAGGAAATTTGGTCCCCAAATTTAAAAGTACTTCATTCTTTAAACAAGTGTGGATACTTCTCTCACATTAAACTTTTCAATTCCCACGTAGCCTCCTCTAAAGTATGATATTGCCATAAGACCTTGACCAAGGGCATCGTCTTAGACTGCAATACCTTTTCCTTCCTTTCCAAGATCCGAATCGGTTTATCCGCATACGTCGTATCCTCTTTCAATTCCAGTGATTCATACTTAATCACATCTGTCGGATCTGGATGATACTTGGGAAGCATTAAAATGTGGAAAACCCTGTGGGTACTCGATAATTCTAGCGACAATGCCAATCTATTAGCTCGTCTCCCACTCGGTCTAAGCTCTTGAAAGGTCCAATGTATCGGGGACTCAGTTTTCCTTTCTTTCCTAATCTCATTATACCCTCGGAAGGAGAAACTTTCAGAAGCTCCGAATCTCCTATTGAAACTTCGAAGGGTCTTTGCTTTTAGCCAATATAACTCTCTTTTTCCTGCTATAATTTGTCGTCGATTTTCCCACAATTTAATTATACATCAGCCGAATCTTGCTTAACTAAATCGGGAGCAATTATCTCCCATTTACCCACTTCTTCCATCCAATTGGTGAACGACATTTAGTCACACTCAGTTATATCTCTATAAATGAGCCTCAAACAATATCAATTCCTTTACTATAGACATTGGGTATACAATTCTACTTTTTAAATCTCAATAAATTATCAGTACAAATACTCAAGCTAGTTATAGCACCCATCTGGGTCTGACCAATCACATTAATGTAGTATTTATCATTTCGCTGTGCCTGTTTGATTCGTTTAATCAAGTCCAGTTTTAACTCTCAGGCTAGCCACCATGTACTGAATGTTAGTGTCAGGGAAAGACCACATTCAAGTCGAGGTCCACTAATAATTCAATAACTCATGTCCCTGACCAATATACATAACATCATCTCGAAAGCACTTATGCTCAAAGCACTAACCCGAGTCATTCCTTTTTTTCTTATATTAGATAGTCTTTGTGAAATTTAATATTTAAACCTTCATGATCAGTAGAATTCCATAATTCCTTACCACACAAGTAATGGTATCCTGACTTCAAATGTGAATATTACAGGTGTCAATTTCAATTTATGGGTTATGGATACTTCTAGACGCTGTCAAGTCTTCTTAGGCAGGGTGGTATTTTGAAATACCTTTATTAGCTATCAGACTTGACCACATAACTGGTTATGAATATAAGAGTTTAAGGTTCAGTCTCAATAGAAAGTAGGATACTAAAACTTATCGCAATTTCACATTTATCCTTTAGTCACAACTCATTCGTTTTCGGTTCAGGACACTTAATCCGAATCATTTAACATACCAAAGATTTTCTTACCTTGCATACATCTTTTATTCCTATATAACTTGTATTCGGGATTTATCCCTTTTCAACACTTGTTTCGTTTCGTATATCACTCATAAAGAAACCATTTCCATATTCCAATTAAGTCTCGCATCCCAAAACATTAGCACACCTAAATTTCAATCCTTAGATTCGAAACGTGCTTCATACTCCAAAGTCTCTTTATATCTTAAAACTCTGAATCTTCTTAACAGTTTTGGATTTTTCCTAGTAATTTATAACCCTTGTCTGGGGGAATCCAATTGACATCCATTCTTAATACAATGTGTCACGACCCTACTTACCTAAAAATCAGAGTAAATTTTTCGCTTTTTTCATTTATTATTTAATTCTTACATTTCTCTCATCGTGACCATCCTACAAACAGTTGGGTTATGATTTGGTGTTAGTCACCTAACACCTATTTACCATTCCATTTCTGTCAGGACCCATTCTCAATCCATGACTTTATCCAAAAATCACTATAATTTTTTTGCATTCTTAACTTACCTTTCCACTCTTCAATGGTTGGGCTGTGATTCGATGTCAGAGTCCTCACTTACCACATCATCCATTTCATACATACATGTCAATATATTATTACTGACTATAGCTGCTTTTATTATACATGTAAGATTATATAAAATCTAATACAAATACATTCCCCATAATATATATCGTATACATCACTGTGCTGTTTCTATGTTTAGATACACAACTGTACATAAAGGTATACCTGGCGATCGATAGGAACTAGCAGTGGACTCTGGGACACTATCCCTCGATAGCTCTCACTCTACTGATACTCTGTAGAGAGATGTAAAGAAAGGGGGGTGAGCATACAACGCGCTCAGTAAGGAAATCAGGCAAGCAAGTAGATATCAACACTATCTACTCAAAATAATGCTATGCCTTGAAAACATTATTTCCTTTACTCGCTTTAAAAGCATGTCTTGAAATATAATATATATACTTGTACAGAATAAATCCCATGTACAAAAAATCATGCTTTCTTTCTCAAATGTAGGCATGTAGTGCAAAACAATGCATCGTATATAAATCATGCCTTTATGTAAATCATGCCATGTATATTTAAATCACAATAAATATGGCATCAAATGATTCACAACACCAAATCGGAGTCCGACCCATCCCTCAGGTCTGTCCGCAGTTAAAATCATTCAATCAATGTGATATATCATGTAAGACTCTATGGTTAAGTGCAAATAGTATCCTGGACTATGATCATATCCGACATGTGATCCCAAGCAACACAGATCTCGGTGTGCAGGGGCATCACTGCTGCAATGGGAGGGGGGTCAGTCCATCACAACCGTCAGCTATATCCTCTTCAACTCCACAACAACACACGGTACAACATACACCTCGCGCCACTCAGGCACGGTACAAAGTACACCCGTGGACCCGTCCTCACGGCCAGAGTGCCTACCATAGGTCTTAGCTCTCGCACCCATGGAATATCAACATCACCGTCAGGGTGCCTACTAGAGGTCTTAGCCCTCGCGCCTATGGAAATATCATACCACATCTCAAATACCCTCATACTGGCCATCCTCGCAAAATGTGACACTCAGTCACACAAGAATACGGCATGAATAGGTACCATGTATATAATATCACATACAGTGTGCGTCCTCGAGTGCGACACACAGTCGACACTACGCTCGAACACTGTTTCACATCACAAACTCAACTCTAGTGCGAGCAATCTCCAGCAACTAGGTCAATGCATAGTTCATGTATTAAATCAAGTACAAGCAATAGCTCCAGTACTATGTTATGCATAATATCATCAAATCAAGTACGAGCCATAGCTCCAGTACTATGTCATGTATAAACCATGAAGAATCGAGTACGAGCAACGCTCCAGTACTCTGTCAAGTATCTCATGTAAAACTCGAGTACGAGCTAATCGCTCCAAGACTCTGTCATGCATATATCATATAAAACTGAGTACGAGTAAAACTCCAGTACTCTATCATGCATGTTATGGAAATCTAGTGCGTATAAAAATCCAGCACTACTGTATGTGGAAAACATATGAAATCCAGTGCGAGCTATGCTCTAGCACGATTCATTCTCACATAATATGATAGATGGCTCTTTAAAAGGGATTGTCTATAAAACATCAAAATCAGCATTATAAAGTGTGCTTAAGTCACATCAACCTTAAAATCATTAGCCCATCTATTTATTTTCATGCTAAACAGCAATTAAACACTCACAATAATTGTTTCCATGCTTTTTGTAACTTTTCACAAAAGTTGACTTTTTGACTAACTAGGGGTAAAATCGTAATTTACCACTATCGGGTCGTAATAATTATTCCCTTACCTCGGATCACGTCACGTGACCTCACTTCCTCGGTGCTGCTAAATCCCGCAGTCCGATCAGCTCTCAATGTAAACTCCGAAGCTGTAAATAACCATCCCTCAGGTTAATTATAATTTTCCTACTGTATTACACATTAATACAGTCTATTTTCCCTTAATGGGCCTTAATAATCCTTAATGGGCCTAACTATACCTTAAGCCCATTTTCATTTTACTATTCACTTTTGTTGGGCCTATTGGGCTTATGGGGCCCACCAACTCTTATTATTGGGCTTGTCCTAGGCCCATTACACCCTATTGGGCCTAAAACAACTGGGCTTGGCCCATTGAGCCTCTCCACCACATGCCATGGCCGAGACCTATCCATGCCTCGGTTTCACCATGGCATGCCATCCATGCCTATTATTTAGCCATTTTCACTTAGGCATTTTCACAAACACTTGGTAGGCAACATTACCAATCATCACATAGTTCATTTATGCATTTTATCAAACACCTTGGTTGCCAACAAATTACATGTATTAATTAATCAATTTGATTAATTCTAATTACACCATTAACATTAATACATGTGCACTAATCCATTTATGTCTTAAAATCATATTGACATAATTTAACATCCCATTACTCACTCTCGGCCTAACCCACTTCTTGGTGATTTAATATGTTTCAATGCTTAAAACATATATCAACATACTTGAAATCATTCATACATTAACATATATGAAATTGGAAATTAGAAAATATACCAATTGTTGTGTTTACCCTTTGGCCAAAACTTTGGAGGCTCTCGGTTTGGACTCTATGGCTCCTTGATAGCAAATTCCAACATATGTCAATCTCCTTTCAATTTGGAACAACTTCCATGAAGAATGCAAGTTCCAAATATGCCTAATTCCTAGTGATTTCTAGTGAGAGAAAGCTTGGAAAATATATTTCAATGGTTTCTTCTTCTAGCCGGATTTGGTGTGATGAAGATGACAATGGTGTGGCTGAATTTATAAGCCATATACTTAGCCATTAAGCTTTACTTTTCAGCCATTATGCTTGACTTTCCAAACCTTAGCCATGAGTCACCTTATGAGTCACCTTATGAGTCATAGTTAACTTTAACTATGGTTAGATATTTATCTCATGGGCTTTTCCATTTGGGCTTCTCGGTTTGGGCTTTCCTAATGGGCTTTCGGGCTGAAATTTTTACTATACCTCGGGCCTTTAATTGTCTCAAAATTTGGCCAATCAATTGGTCCAACCATTCGGTCTAAGGGACCTAAGAATTTCGATATACTTTTAGTATACCTTAATGGGCTTTAAAATTTTTACCTTAGGCCCATCACGTTTTTAACCATTAAATTTATTCCGGAATCCTTTCGAATAAATTTTCCTTACTTTCGGGGATGATTATCTTGTATTCTGGCTAAGAATATTTTTTCCCAAATTTTTCTCCATACTTAGGTTAATTTTTTTAACCATGATTAGTCAACTATGGTAAAAGTCCACTTTCTTAACTATAGTTGACTTTTTCCTTAACCATTGACCATGTTGACTTTTTCTTAAAATTTTGAAAGTGTCATTTCTTATTTCTTACACTCTCGTCTTTATATTCCAACCACTCCCGGTGGATAATTTCACCCGAAACTCCTTTTCTCGCCAAAAAGGTCCATTTTACCCCTTTTTTTTGCTTTTACTCTCGTTTTATATGTTCGGGACTAAATCAAGCTGACTTCCCTTCATGAGTTCTCTACGCTCTCTTATTTTAAGTTCTTATTTTCAGTCAGAATGATTTAGAATAACTCGATTTAGCCTGTGACACCTATCGCTCACATTAGGCATTTTATGTAGCTTTTGCGTGTTAAATCATTTCACTAACACTTTAAGTCTAGTAAATACTCTTCTTATGATTCAACTATAATTACAGAGTGTTCATACACATATGAATCATAAGGAAATAAGCTAAAAAAATCTGGGTCTGACAATCCTCCCCCACTCAGAAAATTTAGTCCTCCAAATTAGAACCAAGTCAGCCCTCAAATAGGTGAGGGTACTTCTCTCGCATCAGACTCTCTAGCTCCCAAGTAGCTTCCTCTGAAGAATGATGCTGCCAGAGAATCTTCACTAATCCGATGGTCTTCGATCTCAATACCTTCTCCTTCCTATCCAATATCTGAATCGG
This sequence comes from Firmiana major, assembly GCA_033439115.1. Lineage (NCBI taxonomy): Eukaryota > Viridiplantae > Streptophyta > Magnoliopsida > Malvales > Malvaceae > Firmiana > Firmiana major. Next base: position 42,434,849 of record CM065909.1, read on the forward strand.
TCTCTCAACATATGACATGTCCTCTCGGAGCTCCAAAGGCTCGTAACTAATCACATGTGCCGGATCCGGGTGATACTTCCGAAGCATCGATACGTGGAAGACGTTGTGGACACCTGATAAGTCCGGTGGCAATGCCAACCTATATGCCTTATCTCCCACTCGATCAAGTATCTCAAAGGGTCCAATATAGCGAGGATTTAGTTTCCCTCTGTTCCCAAATCTCGCTATGCCCTTGGAAGGAGAAACTTGCAAAAATACGGATTCACCAACTGCAAACTCTAATGGCCTACGTCTCCTGTCAGCGTAACTCTTCTGTCTGCTCTGAACTGTCTTCAGTCTCTCTACAATCAAGCGGACGTCCTCAGATGCTTGCGTAACCATGTCAGGAGCAAAAATCTTACGGTCACCCACCTCTTCCCATCCAATAGGGGAACGACATCTACGGCCATACAAAGCCTCATATGGTGCCATCCTGATACTCGAATGATGACTGTTGTTGTAGGCGAACTCGGCTAGTGGCAGGTGGTCATCCCAAGAGCGTTGATAATCTAGCACACATGCTCTCAACATGTCCTCCAGAGTCTGTATGGTCCTCTCTGACTGACCATCTGTCTGAGGATGGAAAGCGGTGCTCAAACTCAACTGGGTTCCCATAGCTTCCTAAAAATGTCCCCAAAAGTGGGATGTGAAGCGGGAATCCTTATCAGAGACTATGCTCATTGGTACACTGTGTAACCTCACTACTTCACGTACATACAGTTTCGCTAATGAACTCAGAGTATCGGTCACTCTCATAGCTAGGAAGTGGCCTGACTTCGTCAGTCTATCAACGATCACCCATATAGCATCGTGATTCCTGCGGGTTCTCGGTAAACTCATCACGAAATCCATGGTGATATGCTCTCATTTCCATGTCGGTATAGGTAGAGGCTGCAATAATCCTGCAGGTTTCTGATGCTCTACCTTCACCTGCTGACATATGAGACACTTTGCCACGAAGTCTGCTACATCTCTCTTCATACCCGACCACCAGTATACCTTCCGGAGGTTCTGATACATCTTGTTACTCCCCGGATGTAACATATACCTCGACTAATGAGCTTCCGTCAATATCAATCTCCTGAGTCCTGGATCCTCTAAAACACACAATCTGCCTCTAAACCTCAGTAGTCCATCAGAACTCAACTCAAAGTCAGTCACGGTGCCCTTCTACATCTGACTACTCATATCCATACAAAATGGATCAGTCTGCTGAGCTACTCTGATCCTCTCCAACAGATCCGGCTCCAAGCGTAGACTAGCTATCACATAGCCTGTATCCATGTCAGAAGGCACAACTCCCAAACTGAGGCTAGCAAACTGCTCTAGCAAATCATGTTTCCTAACCATCATGTACGATACCATCCCCAGGCTCTTCCTGCTCAAGGCATCGGCTACAACGTTAGCCTTACCCGGATGATAAAGTATCTCGCAATCGTAGTCCTTCAGAAGCTCTAGCCATCTTCTCTGTCTCATGTTCAGCTCTTTCTATGAGAACAGATACTTGAGGCTCTTGTGGTCGGTAAATATCTGAAACTTCTCGCCATATAAGTACTGGCGCCATACCTTCAACGCGAACACTATTGCAGCTAGCTCCAAATCATAGGTCGGATAGTTCTTCTCATGATCCTTCAGCTGTCTGGATCCATAAGCAACTACCTTCCCATCCTGCATCAATACGCAGACCAGTCCCTGATGCGAAGCATCGGTATACACTGCAAATCCTCCTGAGCTGGTAGGGATAGTGAGAATCGGAGCGGTGGTCAATCGACGCTTCAACTCCTCAAAACTCTTCTCACAATCCTCGTTCCATATGAACGGTGCACTCTTTCGAGTAAGACGTGTCAATGGAGCAACCAACTTCGAAAATCCCTCAACGAATCTCTGATAGTATCCAGCTAAACCCAGAAAACTCCTGATCTCGGTGACTGTCCTTGGCTGTTCCCACTGAACTATAGCCTATATCTTAGATGGATCAACTGATACACCATCTCTCGATACAACATGTCCCAAAAACGAGATCTGTGACAACTAAAAGTCACACTTACTGACCTTAGCATATAACTCATGCTCCCGTAGCATCTGCAACACGATCCTGAGGTGCTCCTCATGTTCCTCCTTGGATCTCGAATACACCAATATGTCATCGATGAAGACGATAACAAACTGGTCCAAATATGGCTTGAACACATCGTTCATCAAAGCCATGAAAGCAGCTGGAGCATTCGTCAATCCGAATGGCATGACCAAGAACTCATAATGGCCATATCGGGTACGAAATGCTGTCTTGGGTACATCTCCACCCCGAACCTTCAGCTGATGGTACCCAGACCTCAGGTCAATCTTTGAAAAGACCTGTGCTCCCTGTAGCTGATCTAACAAGTCATCAATGCGTGGAAGGGGGTATCTATTCTTGATGGCGGCCTCGAAATAGGCTCCGTACCAGGTACCAGATCTATGCAGAACTCCATCTCTCTGTCTGGTGGTAACCCTGGCAATTCATCCGGGAAAACATCTGGGTACTCACTGACCACAGTAATATCTGACAACTCCGGATGTGCCTTATCCATATCTACCACGTACGCAATGAAACCTTGATATGTTAAAGGTTTTCTAAATCAGTAATCATGTAATAATCATAACTACTCCTTTCATTTATTCTTATTAAACTTTACAACATATCTACTAGGGTTAGGAAACATAACTGTCTTAGCATAACAATCTAAAACAGCATGGTTTGCAGATAGCCAATCCATTCCTAATATTATATCAAAGTCACTCATACTTAGTAATATTAGATTGGCTGTCATCTCCTTATCCCCTACTCTCAACTTGCAGTCATTAAATACATATTCTACCACTTGACTACTATTCATAGGCGTACTAATCAACATCATCATACATAAATGTCTACGCTCTACATGTCTTGCTAATTTACATGCAAATAAAGGCGATACAAAAGAATGCGTGGCACCAGGATCAATTAAAACATATGCTTCTATATCATAAATCAGGATGTTACCTCGAATCACATCCGACGAAGCATCAGCTGTTCCCTGGTCCAAAGCATGTACTCGCCCTTGACCCATCACTTGTTTCCCCTTCTCCTCTGCCGTCGCTCTACCTTTCTGAGCAGACGTACCAGCTAGGGTTCTATCAAACTCCCTACCCCTCTGTGGTGCAGTCACAAATGTCGCTGGGCACTCTCTAGCCATGTGCCCCTGTTTCCCACATTGAAAACATAGCATAGCACCCTGTGAACACGGTCTATCTCCATGTGATCTACCGCATCTTCTACACTGATCAACAGCAGGTCTCTGTCCTCCTATGACAATGCCCTTTGCTGGGGCTGCAGTCGGATAAGCAGGAGGTCTAGCATATCTTTCTCGTGCCTCCTCTACCCGTGATCTCTTACCGAAGAGTCTCCTCCCTCCTCGATAACTAAAATCTCTAACCGGCCTCTTCTTCTGTATATCTCGGCTACGACTAAACTTTCTGAACTCGGAAGCATTTCTCTCGTAATCCTGCTCACATAATTGCGCCCTGCGCACTGCTTCCTCATAGGTCACTATGTCTAATGGGACCAACTTGGACCGCAAAACTGGTCTCAACCTGTCGATAAACCTGTGGACCTTCCTGGTCTCACTATACATGGTATCCGGGTCATATCTTCCTAGGGATAGGAATCGAGTCTCATACTCGTCCACAGATAAACTCCCTTGGTGTAGTCCCAAAAACTCTGCCTGTAGTTTTCGCTGTACGGTGTCGGGAACAAACTGCCTACTGAAGGCCTCCCGAAATATATCCCAACTAATATCTGTGTGTCGGGATCTCAATATAGGTCGGGTGGAATTCTACCAATGCTCTGCGGCTCCCTTCAGTAGGAACGCAGCAAACGCGACCATCTCCGAGATCGTACACTCGAAGAATCCATAAAGCTTCTCTAGCTCTGCTAACCACTCCTCAGCAGCCACTGGGTCCTTGACCCCGCTAAATGATGGAGGTCTAAATTTTTGGAATTCTCGCAACCGATGCAGATCACATCCATATCCTAATCCACTACCACCCGAAACCGATGGGGGTGTAGGAGTATCTACAGTCCTCTGTGCATCAGCTGTCTGCGTAGGTGTATCAGGGGCAACTGCCTCTCCTGTTGCAGCTCCTGCCTCCTGTCCCTGCCTACCTGGCATCGTCTGTGCCAGTATCTCGATAATAGTCTCGAGACCACGCTCTAATCTCGTGAAGCGCGTCTCTGCACAATCGGCTGCCTCAGTAGCACCTGGAGTCTCTTGCGTAGGTAATGGTCCGGCAGCAGCTCGTCCCTCGGGTCTATCTCCCCAGCCTCGAGCCCTACCTCTCGTAACTCTACCACTACGCGTATTTGCCATATAGGCAAAGTTCCTGCATTCATAATAATGAATTAGTCCGTCTCCTATCTGGTATACACAGTTATATCTAAACACAGCACAGTACTATGGGGATGTACACTTTCCTAATTCCTAACATCGACTCACATCAGACCAACCTCTGCTCTGATACCATTCTGTCAGGACCCGTTCTCAATCCATGACTTTATCCAAAAATCACTATAAATTTTTTGCATTCTTAACTTACCTTTCCACTCTTCAATGGTTGGGCTGTGATTCGATGTCAGAGTCCTCACTTACCACATCATCCATTTCATACATACATGTCAATATATTATTACTGACTGTAGCTGCTTTTATTATACATATAAGATTATATAAAATCTAATACAAATACATTCCCCATAATATATATCGTATACATCACTGTGTTGTTTCTATGTTTAGATACACAATTGTACATAAAGGTATACCTGGCGATCAATAGGAACTAGCAGTGGACTCTGGGACACTATCCCTCGATACCTCTCGCTCTACTGACGCTCTGTAGAGAGATGTAAAGAAAGGGGGGTGAGCATACAACGCGCTCAGTAAGGAAATCAGGCAAGCAAGTAGATATCAACACTATCTACTCAAAATAATGCTATGCCTTGAAAACATTATTTCCTTTACTCACTTTAAAAACATGTCTTTAAATATAATATATATACTTGTACAGAATAAATCCCATGTACAGAAAATCATGCTTTCTTTCTCAAATGTAGGCATGTAGTGCAAAACAATGCATCGTATATAAATCATGCCTTTATGTAAATCATGCCATGTATATTTAAATCACAATAAATATGGCATCAAATGATTCACAACACCAAATCGGAGTTCAACCCATCCCTCAGGTCTGTCCGCAGTTTATATCATTCAATCAATGTGATATATCATGTAAGACTCTATGGTTAAGTGCAAATAGTATCCTGGACTATGATCATATCCGACATGTGATCCCAAGCATCACAGATCTCGGTGTACGGGGCATCACTGCTGCAACGGGAAGGGGGTCAGTCCATCACAACCGTCAGCTATATCCTCTTCAACTCCACAACAACACACGGTACAGCGTACCCCTCGCGCCACTCAGGCACGGTACAAAGTACACCCATGGACCCGTCCTCACGGCCAGAGTGCCTACCATAGGTCTTAGCTCTCGCACCCGTGGAATATCAACATCACAGTCAGGGTGCCTACTATAGGTCTTAGCCCTCGCGCCTGTGGAAATATCATACCACATCTCAAATACCCTCATGCTGGCCATCGTCTCAAAATGTGACACTCAGTCACATAAGAATGCGGCATGAATAGGTACAATGTATATAATATCACATACAGTGTGTGTCCTCGAGTGCGACACACAGTCGACACTATGCTCGAACACTGTTTCACATCAGAAACTCAACTCTAGTGCGAGCAATCTCAAGCAACTAGGTCAATGCATAGTTCATGTATTAAATCAAGTACGAGCAATAGCTCCAGTACTATGCTATGCATAATATCATCAAATCAAGTACGAGCCATAGCTCCAGTACTATGTCATGTATAAACCATGAAGAATCGAGTACGAGCAACGCTCCAGTACTCTGTCAAGTATCTCATGTAAAACTCGAGTACGAGCTAATCGCTCCAGCACTCTGTCATGCATATATCATATAAAACTGAGTACGAGTAAAACTTCAGTACTCTATCATGCATGTCATGGAAATCTAGTGCGTATAAAAATCCAGCACTACTGTATGTGGAAAACATATGAAATCCAGTGCGAGCTATGCTCTAGCACGATTCATTCTCACATAATATGATAGATGGCTCTTTAAAAGGGATTGTTTATAAAACATCAAAATCAGCACTATAAAGTGTGCTTAAGTCACATCAACCTTAAAATCATTAGCACATCTATTTATTTTCATGCTTAACAGCAATTAAACACTCACAATAATTGTTTCCATGCTTTTTGCGACTTTTCACAAAAGTTGACTTTTTGACTAATTAGGGGTAAAATCGTAATTTGCCACTATCGGGTCGCAATAATTATTATTCACTTTCTCTGACCCTCAGAGTTTTTAAGTGAATGTAAAAGCAGACAAAAATACGTGCAGGTATCTCTAACTACTCGCAAAAGTCCCTTACCTCGGATCACGTCACGTGACCTCACTTCCTCGGTGCTGCTAAATCCCGCAGTCCGATCAGCTCTCAATGTAAACTCCGGAGCTGTAAATAACCATTCCTCAGGTTAATTATAATTTTCCTACTGTATTACACATTAATACAGTCTATTTTCCCTTAATGGGCCTTAATAATCCTTAATGGGCCTAACTATACCTTAAGCCCATTTTCATTTTACTATTCACTTTTGTTGGGCCTATTGGGCTTGTGGGGCCCACCAACTCTTATTGGGCTTGTCCTAGGCCCATTACACCCTATTGGGCCTAAAATAATTGGGCTTGTCCCATTGGGCCTCTCGGCCACATGCCATGGCCGAGAGCTATCCATGCCTCGGTTTCACCATGGCATGCCATCCATGCCTATTATTTAGCCATTTTCACTTAGGCATTTTCACAAACACTTGGTAGGCAACATTACCAATCATCACATAGTTCATTTAGGCATTTTATCAAACACCTTGGTTGCCAACAAATTACATGTATTAATTAATCAATTTGATTAATTCTAATTACACCATTAACATTAATACATGTGCACTAATCCATTTATGTCTTAAAATCATATTGACATAATTTAACATCCCATTACTCACTCTCGGCCTAACCCACTTCATGGTGATTTAATATGTTTCAATGCTTAAAACATATATCAACATACTTGAAATCATTCATACATTAACATATGTGAAATTGGAAATTAGAAAATATACCAATTGTTGTGTTCACCCTTTGGCTGAAACTTTGGAGGCTCTCGGTTTGCACTCTATGGCTCCTTGATAGCCAATTCCAACATATGTCAATCTCCTTTCAATTTGGAACAACTTCCATGAAGAATGCAAGTTCCAAATATGCCTAATTCCTAGTGATTTCTAGTGAGAGAAAGCTTGGAAAATATATTTCAATGGTTTCTTCTTCTAGCCGGATTTGGTGTGATGAAGATGACAATGGTGTGGCTGAATTTATAAGCCATATACTTAGCCATTAAGCTTTACTTTTCCGCCATTATGCTTGACTTTCCAAACCTTAGCCATGAGTCACCTTATGAGTCACCTTATGAGTCATAGTTAACTTTAACTATGGTTAGATATTTATCTCATGGGCTTTTCCATTTGGGCTTCTCGGTTTGGGCTTTCCTAATGGGCTTTCGGGCTGAAATTTTTACTATACCTCGGGCCTTTAATTGTCTCAAAATTTGGCCAATCAATTGGTCCAACCATTCGGTCTAAAGGACCTAAGAATTTCGATATACTTTTAGTATACCTTAATGGGCTTTAAAATTTTTACCTTAGGCCCATCACGTTTTTAACCATTAAATTTATTCCGGAATCCTTCTGAATAAATTTTCCTTACTTCCGGGGATGATTATCTTGTATTCTGGCCAAGAATATTTTTCCCCAAATTTTTCTCCATACTTAGGTTAATTTTTTTAACCATGATTAGTCAACTATGGTAAAAGTCCACTTTCTTAACTATAGTTGACTTTTTCCTTAACCATTGACCATGTTGTCTTTTTCTTAAAATTTCAAAAGTGTCATTTCTTATTTCTTACACTCTCGTCTTTATATTCCAACCACTCCCGGTGGATAATTTCACCCGAAACTCCTTTTCTCGCCAAAAAGGTCCATTTTACCCTTTTTTTTAGCTTTTACTCTCGTTTTATATGTTCGGGACTAAATCAAGCTGACTTTCCTTCATGAGTTCTCTATGCTCTCTTATTTTAAGTTCTTATTTTCAGTCAGAATGATTTAGAATAACTCGGTTTAGCCTATGACACCCATCGCTCACATTAGGCATTTTATGTAGCTTTTGCGTGTTAAATCATTTCACTAACACTTTAAGTCTAGTAAATACTCTTCTTATGATTCAACTATAATTACAGAGTGTTCATACACATATGAATCATAAGGAAATAAGCTACAAAAATCTGGGTCTGACAATTTCCATAATCACATTCACATATCAGAGTTTACTATCTTTTGACTTTAACTAAATACATACACAATGGTATTTATAACTCTACATCCTCGACATCATATCCGTTTACAGTACTGTGCATTACATATTTAGATACAAAACTATACAAATGTGTATACCTGTCTCTCGATAGGAAGCAGCGAATATCAAGAATGCAAGTCCTCAGCCACTCAATAACTATTGCAAGTGCTTTGAAAAGATGGGAAAATAAGGGAGTGAGCAAACCACACGCTCAGTAAGGCAATTATGCAAGTAAGTATGCTCATAATGCCATGCCCTTAAATCCATTTCTTTTCATTAAAAGCTTACACACAAAATCATGTATTTCATCAATGACATAGTTTATAAAACTGTTCATGCATATATAAATCATATAATTCATGCATCAAAGGCATTTTATATGACATCATTTAATCATACTTAGCATGAATTAAATCAGGATCATAAATTAGTTCATACCATGTAAATCAAATCATGAGAGACAAATCTTTTCATGAATTTATAATTAAAGCATGGAAAATTTATCATGCTACTGCATTTAAATTATTTCATTAAAACTGCAGTATAAACTAATGCTTCCAGGTCAATCATCTCATAAAACAATTCATTAAAATTCATTATAAAACTTCGGTTATAAAACCACCCTTCTTTCAGGGTCACATATAATAAAATCATAAAATTGGGGGCCTGACCCCTCCCTCGGGTCTACCTTGGTCTATCGAGACCACAAGTTATATCATGTGAGATAAGTAGGTGACTATCAGTAACAACAAGGACTATGGCCATAACCTAGTGATCCCTAGCAACACGGTACCTAGTGTGTGGGGTATCACAGCTGAAACGGTAAGGGGGTCGGTCCTACCCGCCCGAACAGCATAACATCAGGATTGCGAGGACAAAGCTTGTTGCCTCGTGGCTAATGCCACTCCACTCCAACAATCCCCATGGTACAGCGTACTTTGTGTGACATACACGGTACAATGTACTCCATGAACCCAAGCTTAGTCAGGGGTGCCTGCAATAGGTCTTATCCACCCATACCATCTCTGTCTCAATATGCACGTGTAGGCATGTCATCTCACTGTGACACACAGTCTACAAGAGGCTCTAACACAGCTATATGCATGTCAATAAATTATTGTGCGAGCGAAGCTCTAGCACGGCTCCATGCATATTCATGATATCAAAAAATCTCGTGCGAGCAAAGCTCTAGCACAGTTTCATAGAAATCAATGAAATCTGTGTACGAGCAATGCTCCAGTACGACTTAAAATAATTATAAATTCAAGTAAAATCCATGTACGAGTAATGCTCTAGTACGGATATGTATAAAAATTCAGTGAAAACCTTGTACGAGAACAACTCTAGTACGACTTTAAAATGAGTTATAAAACCATATAAAACTTCGTGTGAGCAACGCTCCAGCACGAATGAATGCTCAAGTAAAACAAAACTTCTTACGAGCAATGCTCCAGTACGGCTTTATGCATAAATACATTAAATCTCGTGCAAGTTACACTCCAGCACGGCTTTATGCAATATCATATCAAAACTGGATGCGAGCTAGGCTCCAGCATCTCTCATGCATGTCAAATCATTAAAACTAGTGCGAGCAATTGCTCCAGCACCTTTTTATGCATATTCAGTCAAAACCATCAAAATAGTTAAAACAGGGTGCGAGCTAGGCTCCAGGACCTCTCATGCATTTCTTAATAATAAAAATCAGTACGAGCAACCGCTCTAGCACATTTCATGCAAATGACGTCAGACAAGTCGGCGTGAGCAACCACTCAAGCATATTTTATGCACACTCACAAACGTAGATATAGTGCGAGCTATGCGCCAGCACTGTCTGCTTCCATATAAACTTGATAGTTGACTCGTTTTTCAAGGAAATTTCATTTAAATATTAATAACACCTACGTAGTGTTATCTTGTGAAATTTATACAATTACTGGCCAATCTATCGTTTTACTTTGATTAAAACTAATAAAATTCCTTAATTAAGAAAATTCCTTAAATCATGCATTTCATGCATGTCATGCTTTCACCATTCTTAGGTGACTTCCCTTAATAGGGGTAAAATAGACTTTACTTATTTCGAGTCCTTAAAATCTTTAAACCATTTTTAGGACCTTTATACAATATCAGTGTATACATACATACTTAGTGTATACAAAAAGCTATTTAAATACGCGTAGCTACCTCTAGCTACTCACACAATTCCCTTACCTCATTTTTTTGTACAATCTGACATTTCCACGGATGTCTCGTCATGCAGTCTAATTTGCTCCCAATCCAATCTTCGAAACTACGAATAAATATTGATCAGGTCAAATACAATTCAATTAATTGTATTTCATATTTTCTGGGCTTCACTTAAATAATTAGGCTCGTTTACCCATATTAGGCTCGATTGTACCATAATGGGCCTTAGTCGGCCTTAAGCCCGTTTGCCACTTATTATTCACATTATTGAGCCCTATTGGGCTCACTGGGCCCATCAGTATTTATTGGACCTCGTTCTAAATTCTCTGATAGCTTAATGAATTATTTACGACAGTTTCTTTCAAATTCCATAATTTAATTCATGTTATGCGAAAATTAAATTCGTAATTTATCTAACACGCATAACGATAAAAATTATCGTAAATAATGGTTACTTACCCGAGATTTTATGATAATACGTAAATCGAGGCTATCTCGAGCTCTCGATTAATGCCAATCGTCGAGCTACACAATTAAATATTTTTTTCGGGTAAACTTTCCGTCGATTAATAAGCAAATTTAATATTTCAAAAATTAAATCAGTCAATTTCGACCGCTTACCAACTTACCCGTAACTCGATTGCATCACTAAAATTTTTTCTAATTTTTTCTCTTTTTCTTTTTCCCTTTTTTTCTTTCTTTTTTTTTGGCTAAACCGGTTCGGTCCGGTTCAACACAGTCACTTTCTCACTGAACCGCCGACAGGTTCAGTCCCTTTTTGGTCGTGTCGACGTCGTCTGGTCGGTTCTCGGAGTGTCGTTGCCGCTGTTCGATGCGCCTCAGCCTGAGGACCTCTCAGCTGGCCTCAATCGGGACCAATCACCGTCGGTGGCCGCCAGATTCCCTTCTCTTCTTCGCGGCTTCAACCACACCAATCTGCCTTTTTCGGCGCTGTTAGAGCACGTTGCCGGTGGCAGAAGGATCGCACGGTACCGGGCTTCCTTTTCCGATCACGTGCCTAGCCGTGGGGTCGCCGGTGGTGGCCGTTCGGTGGTGAATCCCTCGAGTTCGCCTTTTGCTTTTCTGTTTCGTTTCTTCCTCCAGAAAATCGTTTTTCGCGATTTTTTTGTTTTTTTATATTTATAAATGATTTTAATATTATTTTATTCATTAAAATAATATTAAAAATTCCCAAAATATCTAAAAATATCATATTAAATTCTTTTAATCCGTAAATGAATTTATCAGTTCGATTTTACCTTTTCGGTATATTTTTTGATTATTTTCGAGATTATTTTTTCGATGTGAAATTTTTGATTAATTCCAATAAATTCGTATATTGATCAATTTAATCTGAAATTTAATTATTTCTTCGTTATTGATCAAGATTTCTCAATCTCATATTTTTAATTAAATTTTCTTGTCACGATAAATACCGAATTTTGGTCTTTTGATCGTTTTACCCTTCACATGTTCGAAAATACCATTCCAATCCTTTTGTATTTTTCATTTCGTGTTTTAAATAAAATCGGGTCTTACACAACGTGACCCAGAAGACACCGGGTCTCCTTAAAAATTAACACCAGTACACTCTAAAGTGGATCACCTGGTCCGATAATCTCATTTTCATGTAATCCTTGTAATTTCTTTTTCAGCATTTCTAATTCAATCAAAGACACTGAGTACAATGGTCTGAATAATTAATTCAATACCAGGTGCTAAATCAATTTCAGAACTTCATCTTTTTATCTAGTGGTAACTCTGATAGATCATATGAATATGTCGAAAAACTCTCTGTCTACAGGGGTGTCTTTTTACTCCGAACATGCCCTGTCTTTATCAATCATGTAAGTAGTGTGATCTTTAAGTTTTATTTCAGATCATCACAGTTGTCCATTACTTCCTCAAAATAACATCAAATGGAGCTATCCTAGCTCGGTTGAGGATCCTAGTGTCTCTTTTAAGTTTCTGGGCCTCCTTTATTTCACATCTCCACGTATCCGAATTATACTTCTTCCAAATCTATTTAATTTCATATTCATTCTCGAAATTGTTTCCTTATGTTTGATTCACTCATTTCATCTATAATTGCCACTTTATTTCATCTGAAATGCGCTGCCGCTTAAGGGTCTTCAGAAATATATCCCATATAATTCTCTGATGTCGACTTTTGGATTAATTTGGGGGACTTCCCTCCAAGCTTGACTTCCCATTTCGATGCTGATGCCACTAAAGCTATTTTTTTATAGTAGTACACTTTAAAAGTTCGTATAACTTTCCTAATTCTTTACCACAAAATTGCTAGAGCAACTTTCTCGGTAGAGCTACTTCCAAAATCCTAAAGCTTTTCCATTTCATTATCCAATCTTTTGAAATCACTGATTTCTTAACCTCATCGAAAAATTGAGGCTCAACCTTCCGAATTTGCCTCTGTCTATTAAGTTCACAGTCATAGCCTAGGAATCCATATAGGTTTTCCAATTCATTTATTCCAGTTTTCCATTAGAATGAGATTCTTGACTCTAGTATGTAATAGTGTAATATTTTCTGAAATTGTCTCAGTTTTGCTCTTAATCACACCTCAATCGTTATCATTATCACAGGGCCACTATCACTTGACCCAATGATGTCATCATTATTTTCATGTCCCGCTCAAATCTTACGAAGCGGACTCTAAAATTTCCAGTGAAACTATAAGGTGTACTCTTAGACAAGGATTCACTACACCTCTCAATCCTATCTCTACGACCTCGAGGAGCAGTTCATTTCCATCTACCAATATGGTCATAATACTAATCAGTCATATCTATCAGTTCCCCTTCATTCACTGACATAATTTTTAATAAAACACAACCAGATATACCCAATTGTATCTAATTAATGTACGTAACGCTGGGGATGTGAATTTTCTAAGTCTTTTTCACTTTTAAAATAAACTTGTATCAGGCCAACCTTGCTCTGATACCAACTTCTATAACAACAAAAAATTTCACACAATTTGGTTGGGCTACAAGTCGATATTAGGTTAGAACAATAACCTAGTCTATTAATTTTCTTTCTTAGTAACAAATTTTAAACAAAATATATTCATATTCCCTAGATACATCGGTATACATTACTGTACATAGAAAAATTTTATATGCAAAACAATTGTTTAATCTTGGGTATACCTTCGATGCAGAAACATGCTCCGCAGAATCATAACTATGCGGAGTGTTTTACTAATGGAAGTGATCCAAAGCTACAGATAGGCTCTGTGGAGAAAAGTAAGGGGTCAGCTCAACATGCTCCGTAAGAAAAAAACTCATAGCAGGTAGATAAATACACTACCTAAATATATATATATATATGTATTTGCCAAATTCGAAACATTTCACAAAGTATGCAAATAGTTCGGCAAATTCACAGATGCCAAAAATAGATTTCAAAAATCAGAACATATATCTATAGTAAAATTAGCTACGGTGGTAAATACAGAAATTTCAAACCTTCCAATAGCAAAATAAACGGATTTCCAGATATCACAGTTCATGCAGGCAGTTCAGAAAATATTTCAAATATACACAGAGGCTCTGCCAGTTCTGAAAAGTCAAAGTCGAAAAAATTCATGGCAATTTCATTATGAAAGTGGAACTGAATTCAATATAGTTTTCTAAAACTTTAAACAACTTTTAAAAGCGACGACGGTGTGGTACTTGAGTCCAGCAGGATTCAAGAGGTGGCCCCCACAGTCTTTTATGCATTAAAATATTCAGTTCCACACGAAAATACAATCACACAATTGATTCAGAAATTAAAGTAGACGAGACAAGGCAGACATGCTATATTAGATATCAAAAATGACAATTGGCCAATGTCGGTGACTCTGAGCAATCACAAGCCAGGTGTGCCTGGATGTCAATTGTTGTGGGAGTGGTCAGCTGTGAGAGCCCCTAGCCTCCGCAGGCGAGCCCACTGACTCCCTGGGCCAACTAGGCCTCGTCAACATAGCTACGTATTGTCCGCTTTTGGTCCCACTGGACCAGCACGGATTTGCTCACCCAGGACGCGTCCCCCAGGTTTTGAACTCAGGACATAGTCCTTTATCCGACACCCTTGGTACCATGGAGCCAAGTTGGCTCGATGGTACCAGGGGTGTCGGATAAAGGACTATGTCCTGAGTTCAAAACCTACGGGACGTGTCCTGGGTGAGCAAATCCGTGCTGGTCCAGTGGGACAAAAGCGACCAATACGTAGCTATGGTGACGAGGCCTAGTCGGCCCAGGGAGTCAGTGGGCTCGCCTGCGGAGGCTAGGGGCTCTCACATAAAAATGTGCATTTTTATGTGAGAGCCCCTAGCCTCCGCAGGCGAGCCCACTGACTCCCTGGGCCGACTAGGCCTCATCACCATAGCTACATATTGTCCGCTTTTGGTCCCACTGGACCAGCACGGATTTGCTCACCCAGGACGCGTCCCCCAGGTTTCGAACTCAGGACGTTGGCTCCATGGTACCAGGGGTGTCGGATAAAGGACTATGTCCTGAGTTCGAAACCTGGGGGACGTGTCCTGGGTGAGCAAATCCGTGCTGGTCTAGTGGGACCAAAAGTGGACAATACGTAGCTATGGTGACGAGGCCTAGTCGGCCCAGGGGGCCAGTGGGCTCGCCTGCGGAGGCTAGGGGCTCTCACATAAAAATGCGCATTTTTATGTGAGAGCCCCTAGCCTCCTCAAGCGAGCCCATTGACTCCCTGGGCCGACTAGGCCTCGTCACCATAGCTACGTATTGTCCGCTTTTGGTCCCACTGAACCAGCACGGATTTGCTCACCCAGGACGCGTCCCCCAGGTTTCGAACTCAGGACTAGTCCTTTATCCGACACCCCTAGTACCATCGCTCGATGGTACCAGGGGTGTCGGATAAAGGACTATGTCCTGAGTTCGAAACCTGGGGGACGCGTCCTGGGTGAGCAAATCTGTGCTGGTCCAGTGGGACCAAAAGCGGACAATACGTAGCTATGGTGATGAGGCCTAGTCGGCCCAGGGAGTCAGTGGGCTCGTGTGAGATCTGAGAATTTCAGACATATTTTAATTATGTAATATGAACTTGAAGTGTAATTTATTGAGTTAAGTGAATTGGGGAATGATAATTGGAGATTTATATGTTAAGTGTTTAAAATAAGTGTGTAACTATGAGGACAGATCGATCTGGGAGAAGGAGAGATCGATCTGGCGAGTTATAAATGACAAGGAAGGAGGAATTTAAGGAGCAGATCGATCTGGGAGAAGGAGAGATCGATCTGGCGAGTTAAAAATGACAAGGAAGGAGGAATTTAAGGAGCAGATCGATCTCCAATGGAAGAGGATCGATCTCCTTATGATTATGTTTGAGAGAAGATCGATCTCATGAGGAAGAGATCGATCTCCAAATGATTCTGTTTGGGAGAAGATCGATCTCCTCAAGGAGCAGATCGATCTCATAAAGCCATAAAGAGATCGATCTCACCCCTCGACATATCGATCTCCTAGGCATAAATTACCCCAAATCGTCCCAAAAAATTCAAATACAGATCGATCTCATCAAGAGCCAGATCAATCTTCTACCCTCAGCCTATATAAGGAACCCCTGTTTTTCTCCTGCAATCTCACTTTCTCTCTCTTCCAACCCCCATTTTTACCGAAACCTAGCTTTCTCACTCATCCAAAGCCCCCATTTCTGGCCAAATCAGAAGTTGTGGCAAGGAGTAAAGTTGTTCCTCATCAAAGGGAGAACAACATACTTGGAAATCGAAGGACGAATCGAATCGAGGCGTGGGTTGTGCGTCTCACAAGCTTTGGGTAATTTCTAAACCTCGATCTTGATATTTGAGATGATTTTGATGATAATGGTGGTTGTCATTGTGTTGAAATAGCTGAGAAATGATTAGGGATTGATGAAATTGCAATGTGGTTGGAGTGATAATGATATTTAGCAATTTAGGAATTTTGAGCTATAAATGGAGATTTAGACAATGTGGTGAATTAGCATAGATAATTGGCATGAGAAATGTAGAACGTTGAGATGTTGTGAATGAGAGTGTAGTTTGGGGTAGAGTTACGAGGATCAAGAGATTTGAGGTGTTATGAGCAATTATGCTCGATTTTGAGAATTGAGGTTGATGAGATAGTTGAGTATTGATGTTTTAACATCGTTTGGACAGCAAGGGAGTTTCAGAGTGGAATGCGAGGCTAGTCCGTGATACGGGGGAAACGATTGCACTATACGAGGTGCAAAGAGGTAAGGGAAATCTAAACCATTTATGTATGTGATTTGTAAACTCTTATAGCATGAATTGTGATTTATAAAACAAGCATGTTGAGTGTTGTGTTGTGATATAATTGCACACGGTTTTTATAGCCGGTTGGAGCCCATTGTTTTATGCGTTTATAAGCTGAGTGTGAAATTGCTTTATAAACCATCTAATTTGTGTGAGTAATGAATTGGGCTCTACGTTAAGGCAATATCGAGATTTGAGAAATGTGTGTGTGCTTGCCGGTTGGAACTCGTTTTTATTATGTTTTGTGTTGAGTACAAAACGGTTTTCAAATGAGTTTTATGAGAGAAAAACCATTATGAGTTCTACGTGAAGGCAAACCAGTCTTGTGTGATAAGACTTAGGTGTGTAATTTTGAGTACACACCGAGCATTGCTCTGGTAGCATGTAAGCCCGATTTCATCTCCGTTCTGGTAACGTGAGAATAACCCATTCAGTGGCTATGCCACGTACATTCGGTGGCTGTTGCCACGTGAGAAACCCCTAATTAGTGGCCGTTGCCACGTGAGAAACCCCATTTGGTGGCTGTTGCCACGTGAGAAACCCCATTTGGTGGCTGTTGCCACGTGAGAAACCCCATTGGTGGCCGTTGCCATGTGATACCCCATTTGGTGGCCGTTGCCACGTGAGAAACCCCATTGGTGGCCGTTGCCACGTGATACCCCATTTGGTGGCCGTTGCCACGTGAGAAACCCCATTTGGTGGCCATTGCCACGTGAGAATCCCTAATTAGTGGCCGTTGCCACGTGAAACCCTATTCTGTGGCTGTGCCACGTGTGAATTTAAATCAGTGGCTATGCCACGTGTGTTAGTGGCTGTGCCATGTGTGAAATTGAATCAGTGGCTATGCCACGTGTGTGTATTATTATTATAGTGATTTTATCACGTATTCGAGAAAGCGTTTATCGCGTTATTTTCACATGCTTTGTTATTGCTCTAGACTGAGCCTTTTTACTTCATGTTTTCACATGATTTGAGACATGAGAATGTCGTTTTGAGTACTTTCATGCTATGGTTTTCAAATGAGTTTCACATACAAATAAATATTTTGTGATGTGCATTTTGGTTTATGAAATGAGTCCCTTACCCCCTTTACTGAGCGATTTAGAAGCTCACCCTGTTTTCTTTCCCCCCAAATTTCTTCAAGTGAAAAGAGTTGTCCTGCGACGTACGGAGTAGTGGCTAGTGAAGGACTTGAGCTCCAGGCCATATATTGTATTTTGAGGTATCTTTTATCTATTCATGTACCCAGACAATTTACTGTAATTGCAGACACTTGATGTATAACATTGTATGGGATGTATTAGGATTAATTAACTTGGAATTGAGTAATGTATATGATACAATATACACTATATTATAATGAGATCCTGTGGCATGATAACTATGATGATGTATGACACTGCACAGGAATGCACCCTTAAATGTGAATTAATGAGTAAAAAGTTTTAAATTAGCCCTATTTTCGGCACTTCCGGGGCGTGACAGCTCGCCTGAGGAGGCTAGGGGCTCTCACATCAGCTACCCATACGGCTCACAAATTAGAATGTTCAAAGACCAAAATAAAAAACACGGTACATCATACTTGCGTGAGTGCTGCACGGTACATCGTGCTCCGTGGACCACAGAAACATATACAGAACAGACAGAAATGCAACATGTGTTAACCATCGCCTTTGTCTTAAAATCAATACGAGTTAAACTGTATGACACGCAGTCAACACGCGCTCAAGCATATCTCATCAGTGCAAGTCAGGCTTCATGACACGTAGTTAGCACGTGCTCAAACATATCTCATCAATGCGAGTCGGACCGTATGACACATAGTCAGCATGCGCTCAAGCACATCACATCAGTAATTCTTTATAAACAGATCGTTTTTCCTTAAATCACATATAAATTTAGTGTGTTTCATAAAAAATTCAAAGGAGGCTGACTATCCATTTTTCAATTAAAAATTCCAATACTTGGTATAAAGAAATCAAATCTAGGGGCTTACGATCTAAAATCAATAATTAAAATTATATCGGAGTTTATTTAAATTAATTTAACCTTATAGCGATTTCAAAAGGCTAGCAAAATCGAGACCAAATTTTTCTATAATTTTTCGTATTATAAAATAGGTCTAATGCCTTCTAATTTTTTGATATTGGTATAAATGACCTAGGATGCATATCTACAAATCCACAAAAAATTACGTGAATTTATCTCTAGCAGCACACAAAATTTTTCTTACCTTAGTGTTTTGTCGCTGCCCCTATTTACATGTTCCTCCCTACAGCTAAATGCCCACTTAAAACAATAGACCAGAAGGTCCTTATTCTCTCTTTCAAATCCATATCAGGCTGTAGCACAGTAGGAGGATGGTGTGAGCAACGACAAGCACGGGACATGGCTGAAGTAGCAGCCAGGCAGGGTGGGACAGAATAGTGCTACAGAAGGTGAGAAGAAGACGTGGCAAGGATGTACAGAGACACATAGCAGTGGTAAGGTGGCAATGCAAGCATTCAGAAGAATGGTGGCAGTGGTGGAAGCTTGGACGTAGAAACAATGGTGGCAAGATAGCAATGCCTGGACAAGGTGGTGCAGTAGGTGATTTTGGTGCAAGGGTACAGCGACGAAAATAGATTCCAAGATTTCCACAGGGCAGTCTAGCCGAAGCAGAGCCCGGGTGATGCGAAGATGATAACGCTGTGCAGCGATGGTGAGCAGAGGAAAAGCAGAGGTGGCATGTACAGGCAGCAACAGTGTAGGGTGATGGCAACACACTTCAGCAATGGTACACGATGGTGATTATGATTACAATGAGGTGTGGGTCGGTGCAAAGTTCAGCAACTTGGGATATAGGAATTTGTAATGGTTTTTTTTTTAAAAGGTGTAGCAGTGGTTTGTTCCCATTTCCTCCTTACTGATCGCATCACTTCCTACCTCAATCATGCCATTTACAGTGTGGCAAGTTGCCCTTTTGCTATAGTTTTACTTCTCCTCGGCTCTGTCTCATTTCCTTGCCTACTGCACAGCTTCATTTTCCTCTTCCTCACATGCACACACTTCCTCTATTTTTCAATCCCTTTCAGCTGCAACCATTTGTGCCCCTCTTCCCCTCTCTTATTTCTTCCACCAGGCTTCACTCTTTATTGTTTTGAGTGGACATCATTCCACTTGCTCCTGCTATTATTTCCAGCAATACTTAAGGTGAAGTTTGGTTAAATCGGGATAAGTTATCACCTCATCATTTATCATTTCCATACATTTATACTGATTGTTTATATATAAAAATATATATGTATCATATTCCACTGCCTTACCAGCCTTCGGTCTGCTTTTCCTATTCATTCTCCCCATGTCTTCTTTTCTTGTGTCAGTCCCTAACACTGCTCCCATCAGATATAAACACTGCAAATTTTTAACCTTCCAACCCGCTTCAATCTCTTCCCACCTGACTCACGATTTAGAGTTGGTGGTTGTAGTGTTTGCATTGAAGATATGGTCCCACTATCTCTATGGTGAGAAGTTTTAGGTATTTATGGATCACAAAAGCCTTAAGTATATGTTCTCGCAGAAGGAACTGAATATGAGATAGAGAAGATGACTCGAACTCCTGAAGGATTATGATTGTGAAATCCTGTACCAGTCGGGTAGGGCGAATGTAGCAGCTGATGCTCTGAGTAGGAAGCATCTCGGGTTAGTATCGTACATGATCAGGGAACACGAGCTATTGAAAAAATTCATGAGCCTCAGTTTAGATGTGACCCGGCCTAATACTGATAGTAGTTGTATAGTTGCTAGCTTGTGGTTGGAATCGGATGTGGTAGATCGCATCCAACAGGCTCAGCGGATTGATCAACAATGCAGTGATGTTATCAGGTAGATATAGATGGGTACAAATATTGATTTTGATTAGAGTTTAGATGGATTGCTGAGGTTCAGGGGTAGGATATATGTTCTCGATGATCCAGAGATCAGGAAGTTGATCTTGACAGAGGCGCACTTATCGAAGTATATGATACATCCAAGGAGTACCAATGTGATGCCCCAAAAACGTAAAAAACAAGGCAAATTTAAAATTTTTTCACATCCATTCACAATAAAGGGTGCATTCCTGTGCAGTGTCATACATCATCATACATAATTTATAATTTTCACCTCAGGATCTCATCATCTCATAATTATAATTCATCCAATATACATTACTCATTTCAAGGTTAATTAATCCTAATACATCTCATACATCGTTGTACATCAAGTGTCTATAATTACAATATAGTCTGGGTACATGAAATGATAAATTATACCTCAATTACAATATATGGCCTGGAGCTCAAGTCCTCCACTAGCCACCACTCCGTATATCGCAGAGAAACTCTCTTCACTTGAAGAAATCTGGGGGAAGAGAAAACAGGGTGAGCTTCTAAATCGCTCAGTAAGGGGGTAAGGGATTCATAATTAAGAAAATGATTTGCACAACACAATCATTTTATTTTACAGGTTAAACTTAGTGGAAAATGTAGCATGAACAATTAAAACATCATCTTAACTCATTTTCTCAAAACTCATGTAGAAACGTCATACTCAATGGCTTAACATAAAACCATGGTCACAAGTAATTATAAGCATGTGGAACAAACATGCATAAAACATGATGCGATATTGGCTTTTCTCATAAAAAGTGATGAAAATCACTGCATTAGTAATGCCAATGGCGCAACCACAAATGAGACTAAGCAAAGAAAACTCATATAAAACTCATCATGGCACATCTAAACGATTGAACTCATCCCCTAGGCGGACATCCCCAATCGAGGGATTTCGTTGACAATAGAACACCCATGATCATGGTTCGCTGTAGACTTGATCAGAGTCGTACAACCATCGATCTTACATGCTAATAAGCAATGCCCGGTCTTACATGCTATCAAAGCAATGCCACCCAACGCTATCGCGGAGTAGGGTCATCTCACGTTACCAGAACAGAGGATATCAGACTTACATGCTACCAGAGCAAGGCTCGGACTTACATGCTACCAGAGCAAGGCCCGATGTGTATACAACATGATATGCCTAAGTCTCAGTAATAGCCATTATCATATAAAACCGTTTTGCCTTCACGTAGCGCTCATAGTGGTTTTCTCATAAACCACATCTCAAAAATCGTTTTGTACTCAACACAAAACATGTCAAAAATTGAGCTCAAATCTGCAAAACAATGCACACATTTCTTAAAACTCAATACGCCTTAACGTAGAGCCCAAATCACATTTTCTCTTTTAAACTCAATACGGTTGTAAAATAGTTTCACATTTAGTTTACAACTCATAAAAACATGCTTGTTTTCTCAAATAACTTTTCATGCTACAACATCATCACAAAACATATACACAAATGGGTTTGAGTTTTCTCTTACCTCGTTGCACCTCGTATAGTGCAATCATTTTCTCCGTATCACGAACTAGCCTCGTATTCCTCTCTGGAACTCCCGGGCTGTCCAAATGATGTTAAAACATCAATAAGCTATCTCAATTGCGTTATCGAGCACATATTTGTTCATATTCTCGTTAAATACTCAAACAACTCAATTCTTACAATTCCATCACAATTCACATTCTCATCCACATTATTTTCAAATCTTACATTTTTCATGTACAATCTCCATGCCCAATTCACCTCATTGCCTCAATTCCAAACTTATAGTCATAAATCCAAAAGTTACCACAATTGCATAATGTTATCTTTACTCCAACAAAATCATAGTTTCATCAATCCCTAACCATTTTCTAGCTATTTCATCACAATGCCTACAACCATAATCACCAAAAATCACTTTAAAATCCAATATCGAAGTTTAGAAATTTACCCAACTTGTGGAGTGCTCAACTCTTGCCTCGATTCAATCCGTCTTTCGATTTCCAAGTATGTTGTTCTCCTTGGGATGATGAACAACTTTTCCTTTTGCCACAACCTTCGATTTGGACAAAAATAGGGGCTTTGAAAGAGAGAGAAAGCTAGGGCTCGGTTGAAATAGAGGTTTGGAAGAGAGAGAAAAGATGAAATACAGGAAAATACAGGGGTCCTTTTATAGATTGAGGGTAGGAGATCGATCTAGTCATTGATGAGATCGATCTCTCTTTGAATTTGGGAACATTTTGTGGCAATTATACCTAGGAGATCGATTTATCGTGGGGTGAGATCGATCTCTTTATGGCTTTATGAGATAGATCTACTCCATTTATGAGATCGATCTCCAGTTTACAGAATGCTTCATGAGATCGATCTGCTCCTTGAGGAGATCGATCTTTTCTTTACAGAAACATTTTGAGATCGATTCCTTCCTCATGAGATCGATCTGCCTCTCAGTTCTTGTACGTTTTCTACATTCTAGAGCCATAAGATCGATCTCTCATCCTTGGAGATCAATCTGGCCTCCACAGATTGTACTGCTGCTACACCAATTTATAGAAAACTCAATGTAAAACTTCTCAAGATCTACCCCATAGTCCATATTTCAATCCATACACATTCAAGACTGAAAAATCTTATCTTCTTCTACTTCATCACATTTAAAACTTGCGTGTACATTAACATATCATAATCATATACACCAAATTACAATTCTCATAAATGGGGTATACAAAATTCACAGTTCTCACAACCAAGATGTATCAAAATCTTCGAATGGTTTATTGGTGGTCTGGGATGAAGAGAGACATTACTGAGCATGTCGCTAGATGTCTCGTCTATCAGCAGGTTGTGAGACCCCATATATGTATAAGTATGACTTTGTATATATGTACATGGAAATGTAAATGGTGATATACTTGTAATGTGGAGTATATGTGATGTAAGTCCATAAGTTAATGTACACACGTGTAATAAGAGTTGTAATTATACATACAAGTTACATTATGTGTAAATGTGAAGAAATGGACTCAAACATGTGGAGAATGTGAGTAGAATGGATTATGAGTAGTGTGGTAAAATGGAAGTAGAATTGCATAAGTTGTGCACTTTCATTTGGTTTATATCATGTAACTTTGGATATACAAAGATTCTACACAAGTTTTAATGTGTATGAAGTGTGGATGGATGCCATTTTCAAGTCTCAAAGATGATTGGATGAGAAAATGATCATGGCAATAAAATGTATGAAGCTTGGTAAGTGTTGTTGCAGAAGAATTGCAAAAAATTTAGAAATTATGAAGGGCAGATCGATCTCATAGGATGAGAGATCAATCTGGAATAGTCAGAATGCTCTTATTTGTGCAATGAAATAGAGCAGATCGATCTCCAATGGAGCCAGATCGATATCCTAAGCATTCTGTAATGAAAAGATCGATCCTCAAGCACCCAGATCGATCTCCTTAGCTCTCTGTTTGGGAGCAGATCGATCTCATGCTTTGATAGATCGATCTCATGCTTAAAATGCCATGAAAATGAGGGATTTAAGGGGACCAGATCAATCTCCTCTTGGTGCAGATCGATCTCCTCAAGCTATTTCTATAAAAGGAGTGCTGAAAATAAAAATTTTTTGGGAAAAACACCATCCTTCCATTTTTAACCCAAAAACCTAACTTTCTCTCTCTAAAATCAGCCATTTTCAGTAAGGTTTAAAGAGAGACCATTAAAGGCAAAGTTGTTCCTATCAAAGAGAAGAACAACATAGTCGAAAGGTATTTTCCCATTGTTGGTATTATAGGAGCTAAGGGCATTGTCATTTGGAGCAAGAAGAGAAGTCAAACTTGATAAGATTCTAACACTCCAACTATGGTACATTGTCTATTTAATTGATTTTGGAGTTGTTTGGCATGAGTATGGATGGTTAGGAACTATCTAAAATACATTGGAATGATTATGACCTAGAAATGGTCTAGTTTGAGAAAGTGGAATGTATGGAGATTAATGAGAAATGGGATGTCTAAAGGTGACAATAGTGTTATGGGTATGATTTTAAGATGTTGTTGGTGGATAAATTGTAAGATTTACCTAAAAGGGGTAAAATGTGGATTAAGGCATTGGTAATATGCATAAGTGAATTATATTGAGTAGTAAGGTCAAATATGGGTTAAAAACATTAACTCAAATGATTTGAATGAATGAATCACAGCTTCCGAGGATACGCCGGGGTGAGTTAAGCCAAGAGCGTGAGAAGCTAAGAGGAAAGGAGCCACACCAAGTAAATCAAGGTAAGAGAATTGTGTGAACTCTTATAGATATCTGTACGCGACTTGGGCGCATTAAATGCTTCGCTAGAATGCATGAGACATTAGGAAATGATGTTGGGTGATTGAAGGGCAAAAGTTGGGTGTTTGACAAAATGTGCATGAAAATAAAGGCATAATGCTTTGAAAATCATGTTTTATTACTTTTTAGCAAATGATTGGTAGGTTGGCTGACATTGAAATGATTTACAAAAGAAATGAGTGTGTTTTGGTTTTGTTCACCATACTTTGCAAAGTTTTAAGCCACCAACATGATTTCGTGAGTATGAAAGCGTGCTAGAGTATGACTCGCATGAGATTTGACGTGTTTTATACACATGAGTGCTAGAGGCACTAGTTTTCACATGGATTTCATATTGGTTTTGGCATTGTGCTTGGAGCTTAGCTCGCACTAGATGCCCATCTTGCATGTTGCCGTATTTGGAGCTTCAAGTAGACTGGGTGTCACATCGATTAAATAGGCTCACACGTGCATTATTTTGACATGATTAATTAGCCGTGTTAGGAGCTTTGGGTAGCTAAGAGGTCGTACCGATTAAATAGGCTCACACGTGCGTTTGAGATGTGGTGTGATATGATGTGTTGATTGGGTCCACGGAGTACGTTGTACCGTGCATATAGCATGGAGTACATTATATCGTGTTGAGATGTGATGTGCAGTCTTCGGATGAGATCTGCTATGGACCGACGGGTAGGATTTGACCCACCTCCTGTGTGGAAGAAGATAGTGGTGATATCTCGCACACCTGATCCATGTAGCTGGTATCAAAGGTTATGTACATAGGCCTTGAGGTTATTACCTATTGTTGAACTGCCTATCTCACATGTCTATTGCTTTGAGAATAAATCCATGTTTGAAATGATTTGTGGGCCAGGAAAGTTCGAGGGATGGGCCGAGACCTGACTAGTTTTGAATGATTTCTTAATGGTTTTTAAAGTGCACGGATGCATGATGTTTAATGCCATGCTTTGTTGTGAAAATGCATGATGTTTAATGCCATGCTTTATTGTGAAAATGCATGATGGTTAATTCCATGCGATTTGAGAAAAATGCATGATGGGTAATGCCATGCTTTTATTGTGAATTATGCATGATGATTTATGCCATGCTTTGAGTTGAAACGTGCACTGGATTTTAATAGCATGAATGCTTTACATACCATTAACATGATCATACACTCATGTTTTGAGATAAATGATGAATTAAATGCTTTTGAGCATGGCATCACGATCACGTAGATAGTGCAGTATCTACCTGTTCGCATGATTGCCTTACTAAGCGTGTGGTTTACTCACCCCCCTTATTTTCCCCCTTTCTACAGAGATTTGAGTATAGAGTGAGCGTGACTGGAGGTGTTTCCCTTTTGGTAATCCACTGTATCCCATTGCTAAAGGTATACACACTTGGATTATTTTGTATCTAAACTAGACATAGCACAGTAACATTTTGTATGTAACTATTGGAGATGTAAAACATTGTAAACACATGTAATGACTCTGATATATATACATTCATACAAGTGTTTACTTATGAATAATATGTAAATTGAATCGGTATGGTGGAATGAGTTAGACGTCGACACATAGCCCAATTGTTAGGAGTGTGGTTGTTCACGATCGAGGAAGGATGATTAATAATTAATGCATGAAAATGTGAAAAATTTATACGTATTTTGGTAAGTTGAGGGTCGTGACACAGGTGAAGGTAGGGCATTAGAAGCTTGCAGGGTTATTACAACCTCTACCGATATCGATATGGAAGTGGGAGCACGTCACCATGGATTTTGTGATGGGTTTACCGAGAACCCACAGAGGTCATGATGCCATCCGGGTAATTATAGATCGGTTGATGAAGTCAGCCCATTTCCTAGATATGACTGCTACTGATACTCTAAGTCAGTTGGTAAACTTATATGTTCGAGAGATAGTCTAGTTACATGGTGTTCCAATGAGCAGTGTTTCTGATCAGGATGCCTGCTTCACTTTCTATTTTTGGGGACACTTTCAGGAAGCGATAGGGTCCTAGTTGAGTTTTACCATCGGTTTCCA
Organism: Firmiana major; assembly: GCA_033439115.1. Classification (NCBI taxonomy): domain Eukaryota; kingdom Viridiplantae; phylum Streptophyta; class Magnoliopsida; order Malvales; family Malvaceae; genus Firmiana; species Firmiana major. The sequence continues at coordinate 42,462,204 of CM065909.1, forward strand.
TCCTCAGACAGATGATCAGTTAGAGAGGACTATGTAAACCTTAAAAGATATGTTGAGAGTGTGTGTGCTGGATTTTAGAGGCTTATAGGAAGATCATTTACCACTAACCGAGTTCACCTATAATAACAGTTATCATACAAGTATTGGGATGGCACCAGATAAGGCAATGTATGGACGTAGATGTCGATCTCCTACTGGATGGGAAGAGGTTGGTGACAGACAGATTTTTGCTCTTGACTTAGTAAGACAAGCCTCTGAGGACGTCTGATTGATTTGTGAGAGGTTACAGATAGCTTTAAGTAGATAAAAGAGCTATGCTGACAGGAGACGGAGACCACTGGAGTTTACTATGGGTGAGTCGGCATTCTTGAGAGATTTTCCCTCAAAAGGGATCATGAGATTTGGTAAGAAGGGTAAGTTGAGCCCTCGGTATATCGAGCCCTTTGAGATTCTAGAGCGAATGGGAGATAAGGCTTATAGGTTGGCATTGTCGCCAGAATTAACAGGTGTTCATAACGCGTTCCACGTCTCTATGCTTCGAAAGTACCATCTGGATTTGACACATGTTATTAAATATGAGCCATTAGAGCTCAATGAGTGCATGTCGTATATTGAGAAGTCGATTCGGTTATTTGATAGGAAAAGGAAGGTGTTGAGGTCAAAGACGATTCCCTTAGTGAAAGTTCTTTAACAATATCACACTCCGGAGGAAGCTACATGGGAATTGGAGAGTATGATGCAAGAGAAGTACTCAGAGTTGTTCTCAGACTGATTTGGTTCTAATTTGGAGGACCAAATTTCTTTAGAGGATGAGATTTGTGAGACCCTATGTATGTATGACTTTATAATATAATTAATGGAATCATAAAAAGGGTGATTCTGAGCATACAAAGGTGAATGAGATTACAAAGAGAATGCATGAATACTTATGAATACATGTAATGGCTAAATAAGGGTTGAAGTGGCTACCGATTAAATGAATGGAATTTAAACCCTTCAAACTAAAATAAGGACTCAAACACGAATTGATAATAAAAAGTCAGTGAATTTTAAGTATCTTTTATGATTCAAAGCAGTACACACAAGTCACATTGTATGTGAATCATAAGAAATGAACCTTTCCATGCTTTAAGTGGGAATAGAATGCAAAATGGATAGTGAAGCAATTGAATGTAACTTTTCCTTCAAATTTTGGGAAAAAATGCAACAGGAATGCTCCAAATGAAGGCCAGATCGATCCCCTGTTCAAAGGAGATCAATCTCTTTTTCAAACAGATCAATCTCCGGTTAGTTCTGTCTAAGAAAGATCAATCTCTCCCCATGAGCAGATCGATCTCCATTTGCTTCTGCCTAGCAGAGATCGATCCCTTCCTGAGTGCAGTTCGATCTCCATTTGATTCTATCAAGAGCAGATCGATCTGTCCCTATGAGCATATCGATCTCCAATTGTTTCTGCTTAGCAAAGATTTATCTCTTCTAAAAGAGCATATCGATCTCTCACTTACAAGCCTTAAAATTTCGATGGTTCAAACCAAGAGAAGACCAATCTCTTACCCTAAGAGATCGATCTCACCACCCTTATTCTATAAAAACCCGACGGCCAAACCTTCTTCTTTAGAAAATCAAAACATCCTTCCATTTTTACCCAAAAAGAGCAAGCTTTCTCACTCTAGAATACCACCCATTTCTAAAAAGATTTAAGAAAAAGCTAATTAAGCAAAGTTGTTCATTGTGAGGAGAAGAACAACATAGTTTGGAATCAAAATTTAACGTGTTGGATTGAAGGAGCAAAAGGGTATACCAATTTCAGACAAGAGAAAAGTCAAGCTAGGTGAGTTTTCAATACACCAACTCTAAGTATGTTTATCTAGGCATTGTTATGAGTTGATTGGTGTATATATTGTTAGTTGAAACTACCTAGAGTATGATGAATCAACCATGGCAAAAATGGGTTTAATGTGAGAAAATGAGACATGGTTGATTTAATGATGAATGGGTTATACTAAGGTGATAGTGATTCTATATGCATGATTTTAAGATGGTTTTATGGAATCAATTAATAAGATTCGGTGAAGTTATAAAATGTGCATATAGGGTGTTTATGGAAATGCATGAATGAGTGGAGAACTAAGGTTTAAGTATGCATGCCAAGTGCTTGACAAATAACTAAGTTAATTGTTAGCCAAATTGGCTAGGAGTTGCATGATGGATGTTCGGCCATCATGCTATGATCGAATGTAATCATGGGCCAAGCTTGATGCATAGGCCAAGCTTGATGCAATAAGGTCCAATAAGATATATCGATTATGATGAAGTTGTAAAAATGAGTTATTAGTGTTGACTGAAGTGATTGATGAATGTTTGCAGCTCCAGAGATTGGATTAAGGGCAAATTGGACTGAATGAGTTTCCAAGGGTGAAACTTGTAGTACGCTTCAATGTGATTCGAGGTAGGGGGTTTTGTAAATGCCTAGAGGTAGCTATACGTATTTTGAGAGGATTTATAGGGCATGAATTTCTCTAAGTTATCTAGTAATACGATAAGAATTTTTTAGAAAGGTCTCGAAAATAGGGCAAGAAAAGATGATTTTATCTTGGTAGAGAATTTATGAAAAAGGGGTAGTAAGGATCCTAAAATGCTTGGATTTTCATGATTTTGATATTTTTTATCATGATAAAATGCTTTGATATGAATGAAATGAGGATAGGTTAGCTATTCCTTTATGTGGTTGTATGAAATAGCACGGGTTATGTGCTAAGTTGTATTTTTGGAAAAATACTTTATTTGAACTGGAGCCACCTATCATATTTGTGGGAATACAAATAGTACTGGAGCCTAGCTCGCACTAGAATTCGATGTTTTAACTCATGATGATAGTGTTAGAGCCCTGCTCGCATAGTTTTTACTGATAACGTGCATGAAAGCCGTACTGAAGCCTTTTTCGTACGTGATTTGATATTGAATTACTATGCATGAAAGCCATATTGGAGCACTGCTCGTACGAGGATTTATATGTTTTATAGAAAATCATGTTGATGTTTTGCTCGCACGAGATGTTGGATATCATACATGCATAAATCATGCTGATGCCTCCTGTAGACTGTGTGTCACGGTGAGATGATATATCGCATGCATATTTTGAGATATGAGATGGTTATCGACATGGTATAGGGCAGCTAAGACCTATGGCTGGCACCCCCGAACCATGATATGGGCTAAGTCCTATGGCAGGCACCCTAAAATAGTTATGTAGGCTAAGTCCTATGACAGACACCCCAGACAATGATATGGGCTAAGACCTATGATAGGCACCCTCAGATCATGTGGGTCCATGGAGTATGTTGTACCGTGTATGTCACATGGAGTACGCTATACCGTGTAGTCTTAATGACTAGTTGGTTGAGTTATTGCACGAGTATGGTTGACCTCACCTCTCGTTGCAGTTGTGATACCCTGCACGCCGGGATCAGCGTAGCCTGGGATCACAGGATTTATATATGGCCATTATTCCCAATTTTTTCTCAAAAAATGTAACCTACATGCCTCACGTGATATCATAATTTAGTGATAGACTCAGGTAGAGCCGAAGGAGGGGTGACACTCGTGATTGTGTTTTTATAAGAAATTTGGTTTTTGCATAAGATGTTTCTGATGGGTGGGATTAACTTTGATTTAAATGATTTATGATGAGTTTGTTTATGATGAGCATGAGATGTTTTTACATGATGATTTTCCATGTTTTATCATGCCTGATTTTATGAGTTTACATATATTCTATACATATCCATGTGGAATGGTTTTATTTACCTCATGCTCCGTATGTAAAAGATTTTATATCATGTCATTATCAGCATGTAGATAGTGTAGCTATCTACCTGCTTGCATTATTTCCTTACTGTGCAAGTTGTGCTAACCCTTTCACTTTCTATCTCCACAGAGCATCCATAGTGGTTGAGAGCGAGCAGAGACTTGCACTCCCAGCGATCGCTGCTACTTATTGCAGAGAGGTATACACATTAACATCATTTTGTATCAAAACAAGTACAGCACAGTAATGCTTTTGGAATCTAAATTTGGGGGATGTAAATATTTTTAGACATGTACGAATAAATAAGGTTCAATGTAAGCAATTTAATTGTTTACAGTTATTGTACATAAAGGTTAACTGATATGGTTTATGGTAAGAGGTAACGGACTTCGAATCATAGCTCAACTATTTGGTGTTTGGAAACTATTCATGACAAGGAGAGTTAATAAATAAAGTGAAAAATTTATAGTGATTTTAGATGAAAGGGGTCATGACACTAACAGATGTTTGAAGACTTTCACTGGTCCAGGGACTGATAGAAGAATGCACGGTACAGCTATGGACTTCACTAAGCTTTAACAGGACTAGGGGAACCGATTAACCTCAGGATTTTACCACCCCAGTATCAATATCAACCATCACTTTGTCTCAAAATTCAGTACGAGCAAGTCAATGTGACACACTGTCTACACGAGGGCTCCAGCACAGTTTTACTCACAATATCACATCAAAATCCAGTACGAGCAGATCTGTGTAACTCACATTGAACATAACAGCTCCAGTATGATTTCACATAGAAAACAGAAAGATGGCTCAATTCGGGTGAAAACGGTACTCAAAACCGAGTTCATCACAAAAAACGATACAAAACGAAGCGAGAGGGATAACTTCTCGTTTGGTCTCCCATCCATGGAATTTCTCCCACTCAAGCACACTTAACTTTGGAAATGTGCAATTTAATGCATATAGCAAAATCTTGAGCTAGTCTATCATTGTACTTTTACAAAACAACTTTTCCTGAAAAAACACTAAAATATGCAATTTATGCATTTTTACTTTTTCGAGAATTTCACAGTGTCATTTTGGTAATCTCCCCTAATTGGCTTTTCATCTAGATAATTCCATATCTATATACTTTACGAAATTTAACTGCATACAAGAAGTGAGAAATATAAGTATAACTATCTCTAATAGCAGGCATAGATCCATTACCTGGATTTAAGTTGATTTCACTTTTATCTTTTCACTTTCTGTGATTTGGTCTATTCGGCTCCAAATATATCTTTTGGAGCTACAGATAATTATCAATCACATCAATCAAATCTTATACACTTGTGTTTCACTTTCACTATGATCTATTTAAAGTATTGGGCCTAATTACTTTTATTGGGCCTCATTGTCCCTTAGTGTGCCCAACTCTATCCTAAGCCCATTTTGACTTTTCATTAAGGCTGATTTGGAACTTTAAGGCCATTAACACTTATTGAGCTTTCCTTTAGGCTCATTTACTAATTTGGGCTGATTGCATGTTAGGCGTAGCCCATGAACCATTCAGCCAATGCATAGTGTGCCGTGCACTATCATGCCACTAAGGCCAAGAGGTCATCACCCTTGCATGCCATTATTGCCTAACTCACTTAGGCATTTCAGTAAACACTTGGTGTGCTTACCTTAAGCCTTTGATATGGTTCATTCAAGCATTTTCACAAACACCTTATATGCATACTTCATAAACCTATCCAATCTTACAAATTGGTTTCACTAAATCATACCATCATCATGTACAAATCATAACCAACACATATATGCCATTAAACATCATGCATATTCATCATTAAACTCATACCCATTTTTAACCAAGCTTGGTTCTATACTCTAGGTGATGTTTTTTCATACAATTCATACACCAATCAACTCCATAAATTCTCTAGGTTAACATATGTAAGATTGGTGGATTGAAAAATCACCTAGCTTGGACTTTTCAACTTGGTCGAGACTTAAAGAGTATTATGTTCCCTTCAATTTAGCTTCTTAGGTACTGGTTTTGAGGTATGTTAATCTCCTCTCAATGTGGAACAACTTTCATGCAGAACACTTGTTCCAAATATGCTTGTAGATAGGCGAAATCTAGTGAGAGAAAGCTTGGTGCTTTATGTATTGATGGTGGCTGAAACTTTCAAGCTTGAAGATGATGTTTTCCTTAGCCAATTTTTTTTTATTTTAAAGGCATAGGATTCAACCAACTACAACAAACAATCAGTCCATAAATTGGGCTTCCAAATTGGTTTGGGCTTGATTAAGTTTAGGCATGGAAATTGGGCTTGAACTATTTCAATTAGGCTTGTCTTATTTTTCTTATTAGGTTTTCGATTTGGGCTAGAATTTTCTTGAGATTTGAGCCAAAGTTTGGCCCAATACCTTTGCACCAATTCGGCCCGCTTAAATTTATGCTTAATGGGCTTTAACAATTTAACTATTTGGCCCAATATCATTTCTTCAACTTCAGCCCATTTTAATTAAACTCAATTGCAAGTCATTTATTTTTCTAGTGTTTTGGCCAAATTTTTAAGTGTTCTTAGCCAAAGATAATTTTCTCAAGACCATGGTTGAGTTAAGTTAACCATGTTTTGATTAACTAGTCAAAGCTTATTCTTCAATTCTTAACTTTTCTCTTAGTTTTGACCATTGACCACGATTGACTAAAGTCAACTAACCCAAATATATGTATTTCAACACTTGGTTAGTCCATCTTGACGTTCTGGACACCCTTGGTAGGTGAATGTGTCAAAAACACCCCAAACAAACGATTTTGATCTCGTTTGGGCCTTTTTTGACATTTTCACTAGTTCAACATTATCGAGACCAAACCAAACCAACTTTCCTTCTTGAGCTATCCTTATTTGGATGTTTTAAGTTCTCTCAGTCAGATTGGTCGGCATCCCTTCGGTTTAGACTGAGCTCACTATAGCTTACAATTGGCATTTTTGTACATTCTTGGCATTTTCTACTTTTACTTGGAGTTGGAATTGAAATACAACTTTCCTTATGATTTAAATAACATATTTCAATATTTATAATGACGAATCATATGTAATACAATGGAATTTTTCAGGTCTTACAATGATATTCTCAACATATTCAAAAAATATGCTTACAATACACCTTTGGAATGTGGCAGGAGCATTGCAAAGACCAAAAGGCCTTCTTTTATAAGCAAAATGCCAAAAGGACATGTGAATATTATATTTTCTTAGTCTTCAAGAGCTATCACTATTTGATTGTAACCTGAATAGCCATAAAGAAAACAATAGTGTGAACGGTTATGTGAGACCCCATATATGTATAATTGTAATATGTACATAGAAATGTAAATGGAGTTATACTATGATTTCATAAGTGAAGTATATGTGATGTAAGTCCATAAGTTTAATGTACACACTTGCAATAAGAGTTGTGATTGTACATACAAGTTACATTATGTATGAATGTGAAGAAATGAACTTAAACATGTGAAGAATGGGAGTAGAATAGAAAATGAATTTTGCGGTAAAATGGTAGGAAGATTGCATGAGTTGTGCACTTTTATTTGGTTTATATCGTATACCTTTAGTTATACAAGGATTCCACACAAGTTTCAATAGGTATAAGGTATGAATGGATGCCATTTTCAAGTCTCAAAGATGATTGGATGAGAAAATGACTATGGCAGCAAATTTAAGTTGTTTTGGTGTGAGTTATTGTAGAAAAATTGTAGAAAATTTGGAAATATGAAGGCCAGATCAATCCCATAGGATGAGAGATCGATCTGGAAGAGCCAAAATGCTCTTATTTTGAGCTATGAAACAGGACAGATCAATCTCCAAGGGAGCCAGATCGATCTCCTAACACATTTTGTAAAATGCAAATTGATCCTTAATGGAACAGATCGATCTCCTTAGCTCTCAAGTTGGAAGCAGATCGATCCCTCCTAAGACCAGATCGATCTCCTTAACTCTCTGTTTGAAGCAAGATCGATCTCCCCTACTCGACAGATCGATCTCCTGCCTTCAAAATGTCTTAGAAAAGAGGGATTTTAAGAGGACCAGATCGATCTCCACCCAAGGTAAATCGATCTCATCAAGCTGAATCTATAAATATAGAGCAGTTGGATCTGCATTTTCGAGACAAAAACCAATCTTTCCCATTTCTAACCTAAAACCTAGCTTTCTCACTCCGAAATCCACACATTTTCAGAAAGATTTGAAGGAAAGCTATTAGAGACAAAGTTGTTCACATCAAAGAGAAGAACAACATAGTTTGGAGGCATTTCCCCACTTGTTGGATTGAAGGATCAAAGGTGCATTTCGATTTGAGCAAAGAGGAAATCAAGCTAGGTGAGTTTCTAAATGAAATAACTCAAGTACATCGTGTAAATATTGATTTTGGAGTTGTTTGGTATGCATAGAAAGGGTAGAAACTACCTAGAAAGTAATGAATCCACCATAACCTAGAAATGGTCTAGTGTGAGAAAGTAAAATATGTTGAGTTTAATGATGAATGGGATATATTGAAGTTAATGATAGTATTGTGGTATGATTTTAAGGTGTTGTTAGTTAATAAATTATGAGATTTACCAAAAAGAGGAAAATGTGGATTAAGGCATTGGTAAATGCAAAGATGGGTTATATTTACTAATAAGGTCAAATGTGAGTTAATAACTTTAACTCAAGTGGTTTGGATGATTGAATCGTAGCTTTCGAGGTTACACCAGAACAAGGTGAGCTAAGAGCGCAAGAAGCTAAGAGGAAAACAGAGTCGCACTCAAGTAAATTGAAGTAAGGGAATTCTGTGGACTCTTAGAGATATCTGTGCGTAATTTGGGCGCTTAAAGCTTTTCTAGAATGCATGAGATGTTAGGAAATGAAATTGGGTGATTGAAGGGTAAAATGTTGGGTGTTTGAGAAATGTACATGAAAACAAAGGCATAATGCTTTGAAAATCATGATTTATTGCTTTCTAGAAAATGTTAGGTACGTTGGCTAATATTTGAAATGATTTGTAAAAAGAAATGATGTGATTTGGTTGATAACCATGTTTTGCAAAGACTGAGCCACCTACGTGATTTCGTGAGAATGAAAGCGTGGTTGAATAGGACTCGCTCGAGATTTGATGTATTTTATAGGCATGAGTGCTGGAGCTTAGCTCGCACTAGTTTTCACATGGATTTTTATACTTGTTTTGGAATAGTGCTTGGAGCTAAGCTCGCACTAGATGCCCACCTTTATTGTTGTCGTGCTTGGAGCTTCGGGCAGATTGGGTGTCGCACCGATTAAATAGGCTCGCACGTGCAGTTTGTGATTTTGACATGTTGATAGCCGTGTTAGGAGCTTCGGGTAGACAAGAGGTCGTACCGATTAAATAGGCTCACACGTGCATTTTGAGATGTAGCGTGATGTGATATGTTGATGTGGGTCCACGGAGTATGTTGTACCGTGCAAGTAGCATGGAGTACGTTGTACCGTGTTGATATGCCGTCTTCGAACGAGATCTGCTATGGACCGACGGGTTGGATTTGACCAACCTCCCGTGTGGAAGCAGATAGTGGTGATATCCCGCACACCTGATCCGTGTAGCCGGCATCACAGGTTATGGCCATAGACCTAGAGGTTATTACCTGTTATTGAATTGTCTCTTTTGCATGTCTATTGTTTTGTGAATAAATCCATGTTTGAAATGATTTGTGGGTCAAGATAGTCCAAGGGAAGGGCTAAGACCTGACAAGTATTGGATTGTTTTGTTAATGATTTTTTTAAAGTGCACTGATGCATGATGATTAATACCATGCTTTATTGTGAAAAAGCGCATGATGGTTAATGTCATACTTTATTCTGAAAAATGCATGATGGTTAATGCCATGCTTTACCGTGAAATATGTATGATGATTTATGCCATGCTTTGAAATGAATTGTGCACTGGATTTTAATAGCATGAATGCTTTACATACCATTAACACAATCATACACTCATGTTTTGAGATAAAACGATAAACTAAATGCTTTTGAGCATGGCATCACGATCACGTAGATAGTGCAGTATCTACCTGTTCGCATGATTGCCTTACTGAGGGTGTGGTTTGCTCACCCCCTTATTTTCCCCCTCTCTACAGAGATTTGAGTATAGAATGAGCGTGATTGGAGGCTTTCCCTTTTGGTATCTGCTGCATCCCATCGCTAAAGGTATACACACTTGAATTATTTTGTATCTAAACTAGACATAGCACAGTAGCATTTTGTATGTAAATATTGGGGATGTAAAGCAACGTAAACAATTGTAACAGTAACTCTGATGTATTTATAAAAGTGTTTACTTCTAAAGTGAAATTGTGAATTAAAATTGTTATGGATGAATGAGGTAGACATTGACACACAGCCCAACTATTGAGAGTGTGGTTGTTCACGATCGAGGAAGGATAAATAACAAAAGATGCATGAAAATGCAAAAAAATTATACGTATTTTGGTAAGTTGAGGCTCGTGACAGAAGTTGGTATTAGAGTTCGAGTTGGTCTGACGTGTGTTGTGTCTAAAATACTTAATAAGTAGGAAAATTACATCCCCATGTTATTATGCTTGTTTAGATACAATTGTGTGTGTGTCGATGGATATACTAAGTAATTGGTTGTGAATGTAGGGAATTGAGTAATTATGTCCAATACCAGTCGTGGTAGAGGGGCAAGGGTGCAAGTTAGGGGTCGTGTTGAGCCAAAAACACACGAGGCTCAGGATGATGTTGAGGTGGAGGCTGAGGTTGAGCATGCTCCATAGGTCTAGAGGAGAGATCCGAGAGTACTGAGGCTCACTTCGCGAGGATTAAGCGGAGCATTGAGATGATATTAGAGTTGGTCACCTAATCTTTACCTGGAGTTGGCAGTAGACAGAGTCCCACTACTCAGGGTGATGCCGAGCAGGCGACAGCTCCCGAGGCACAGGCAAGGCAAGCCCAAAAACCTCAGACAACAGATACTCCACCTACACAGGATATGCCTACGCCGATTGCTACGCTAGGCAGTAGAGGTTGGGGATATGGATGCGATTTGGACAGATTGCAGCAATTCAAAAAATTTGGACCGCCGTCTTTCAGTGGAGTTAAGGACCCAGTAGCTGCAGAGGATTAAATCAATGAGATTGAGAAGCTGTATGGGTTCTTTGAGTGCACTACTACCGAGATGGTAGCGTTTGTCGCGTTTAAACTGAAGGGATCAATAGAACATTGGTGGAAATCCACCAAGCCTATTTTGAGAGCCCAACATATGGAGATTAGCTGGGATATATTTTTGGAGGATTTTCGAAGACAGTATGTTTCGGATACCGTACAACGAAAGATGAAAGTGGCATTTTTAGGACTGACCCAAGGGAGTAGGACAATGGATGAGTATGAGACAACTTTTATCTCCCTGGGCAGGTATGATCCCAATATGATGAGTAATGAGTTCGAGAAAATCCAGAAGTTTATGGATGGATTGAGATCGACCATCAGGTCCAGATTGGTTCCTCTGGATATACCGACCTATAAGGAGGTAGTGCGCAAGGTGCAATTATGTGAACAAGATATTTATAGAATCGCCTCAGAGTTTAGGAAAGTTGGTAAAGTGAGGGACAGAGATAAGAAAAGACCAATGATGGATAGAGGCGTCAGCTTTAAGGGAAGCAAGAGGTTTACTGGAAAGAGGTCGAGGATTAAAGAGATCTGGGAGAGGACAGTTAATACTCCCATGTATCCGACCATAGCTCCAGCTAAGGGAATTGTGATTGGAGGGCCACGGCCTAAGACAGAGCAGTGTGATAAGTGTGGCAGGTACCATGGTACTCGACCATGCTATGGACCTCAGGTAGTGTGCTTTAGATGTGGGAAACTAGGGCACATAATCAGAGATTGCCCAGAGATGATAGAGAGAGCCCCACAGAAGGCCAAGGAGCTAGAGAGAGCTCCAATTGGTACAGCTGCCCTGAGGAGGAGGGCTACAGCTGAGGAAAAGGGGAAGCAATCAGCAGGTGTAAGCAGAGGGCAAGTGCACCAGGACACTGCGGATCAATCTTCTGATGTGGTTAAAGGTACCATCCAAATCTTTGATTTAGAAGCATATGTATTGTTTAATCCTGGTGCCACGCATTCCTTTATATCATCATTGTTTGCATGTAAATTATTAAAGTATGTAAAACCCACACTGCTTGATAAGATGTTGATGATATCTACCCCTATGAATGATAGTCAGTTGACTGAGCATGTATATAGAGATTGTAAGATGAGAATAGGAGGTAAAGATATGGCAGTCGATTTAAATTTACTAAATATGGGTGATTTTGATGTAATCCTAGGTATGGATTGGCTGGCTGCAAATCATGTGGTTATGGATTGTCATGCAAAAACCTTGATGTTTTTAGGATTAGACAGTCTTATTTTAAATTTTGATGAGAAGAAATGAAATGAAAGGATATGATTATTATACATGTCATGAGTATAATCTTAATTTATGATAAATTTGATTTTCCATTTTGTGTGTGAATATGATGATTTGTGTTACTAACGGTAAAAGGGATAATGTGAAGGGTTCATTGCTTATGTGGTTGAGACGGATAAGGCACGTCCGGAGTTAGAAGACATTCCAGTGGTCAGGGAATATCCAGATGTCTTTCCGGATAAGTTACCAGGGTTACCTCCAGATAAGGAAATGGAGTTTGGTATAAAATTGACACCTGATACAGAGCCGATATCCAAGCCACCTTACAAAATGGCTCAAGTTGAGTTGGAAGAATTAAGGAAACAGTTACAAGAGTTGCTAGAGAAGGGATTCATCAGGCCGAACATCTCACCTTGGGGAGTACCCGTTCTGTTTGTAAGGAAGAAGGATAGAAGCCTCCAACTGTGTATAGATTATCGGTTGTTGAATAAGGCCACTATCAAGAATAAGTATCCCTTTCCACGTATCGATGACTTGTTGGATCAGCTTAAGGGAGCGCAGGTCTTTTTCAAGATAGATCTAAGATATGGGTACCATCAGTTGAAGATACGGAGTGGAGATGTACCCAAGACAGTTTTTCGTACCCGATACGGACATTATGAGTTTATGGTTATGCCATTCGAGTTAACGAATGCTCCCGTAGCTTTTATGTCGTTGATGAATGAGGTATTCCACCAGTACTTGGATTGATTTGTTATCGTGTTTATTGATGATATACTGGTGTATTCAAGGTCTAGAGAGGACCATGAACGACACCTAAGGATAGTGCTGCAGACCCTCCGAGAGAAGAAGTTGTATGCTAAACTCAGTAAGTGGGACTTTTGGTTGGAACAGATCTCTTTTCTGTGTCACATAGTATCGAAGGATAGAGTATCAGTGGATCCATCTAAGATTGAGGTCGTAGTTCAGTGGCAGAGACCCCAGACAGTGACAGAGATCAAGAGTTTCCTATGTTTAGCTAGGTATTATCGACGGTCTGTGGAGGGATTCTCAAGGTTAGCTGCTCCTTTGACATGTCTCACGAGGAAGAATGTGGAGTATGTGTGGGACGAGAAGTGTGAGGAAAGCCTTGAGGAGTTGAAAAGGAGATTAACCACAGCTCCGATCCTCACAATTCCTACCAGCTCAGGAAGTTTTTCGGTGTATACGGATGCTTCGCACCTAGGACTGGGCTGCGTATTGATGCAGGATGGGAAGGTAGTAGCTTATGGATCTAGATGATAATTCTATTTTAATAGAATTATTTGTGCTTAGTTTCCTAATTATTTATTTAATTCCCATATTATTTTATTAAAAATCCCCTTTATTTAATTAAAATTCTTTAATGTGCAGATAAATTAAATTCGGATAAAACTCAGTCGTTTCAGTCGAAATTGGGCTGAAAACGTGCTAAAGGAGAGTGGACCACTACCAATTTGCAGACTGAGTCACCAATCTTCTGGACACGCGTGATGCCAGGTGTCCGTATTTTATTTGCTCCGAAACGATAAAATCAACGGATACCGTGCCAACCTTCTGGAAGACACACGCCGGGCCACATCGTACAGCCAATTGGACAAAAAGACGAGTGATGTGGAAATATCTATTCTGCAGCAAATCAAAAGAAGACAAGTGGCCAAACAATGCCAACTCATATTGGATGGAAAATTTACCATTTTACCCTTAAGTGTATGTATAAATAGAACATGATGGTAATTGAAAAAATCAAGTAGGAGTAGGGTAAGTAGGGTAGAATTTAGGAGTAGTGTAATTGAGGGTAAATTAGTTTGTAGGAGTAGAAGTAGATAGTTTTAGAAAATAGTCCACTTTTATTAAAAGTTTTATTTTCTCTAGATTTTCTTAAGCTTTCTGTTTGCCACCATTTTCTTTTGCTACTGTTCACAGCAATGTCAATACTTATTAAAAGCATTTAAAGTTTCGTTTCAGCCACCATTGTTCATTGATATTCTCGGTTTTGTTAAAGTCATTTCTTTTATTTAAACACTTTTTTATATCGAATGTTAGTTCATTTATTAATCATTCCTTTCTATTTCAGTTTTCACGTTGTTGTTATTATTTTATTTGCAAGCTTTATTATATCTGGGTTTCTTTTGTTTCCCTTTCTTACTTCCGTTCTTTAATAATTTCATAGTTTAGGTTCAGGCTGCACTAATATCTTAGTTTTAGTTTTTTTATGTTGAAGTTAGTTTGTTTTAGTTCCATGTTGTCACGGTTCTGTTTCATTTCTTTCCAAGTTTATTTTTCTCTTCCTCTGCCTTTCCCTGCTATGTGTGCTGCTGCGATGTACTGTGAAGCTGGTGGCATCACTGGCCATGTTGATGCTTGCTTGTGTAGTGGATGCGTAATAGAGCAAGGCTAGCTACAGGAGATGACTTGGCTACTATGTAGTTTGGAGCAGAGTGGGCTGATGCATGGTAGGGAGACAAAGCAAGTGGCAACGAAGATGCAGCTTGAAGCTGGTGCATGGTATCGTGGATTGGATAGGAGGCAGGAGTGCGTTGCTTTGGTGTCTGCGTGGCATGCAGGAAATGAAGCTGATGCTGAGAAGCACCGGACAATCCAGGCAAGAGTAGCAGACAGCACTTGGAGCTTGGAGCAGCAGCAAGGTAGGAGCAGGGCCAGCATATCGCCTGGAGCAGCAGCACGGAACCAAGAGAAGAAGCAGAACAGTACACATGCATGGGACCACTCAGTTGGATTTAAGCTTAAGGCCATGTTTGGCCACATTCCTTTCTTTTAGAGTTTAATACTTAGTACATTTATATTATTTTTATTGCTTTAAGAAGTTGACAATTTAGGTTAGTTGTTCATTGATAATTGTAGGTTAAATTTAGTACTTTAATTTGTTAAGTTAATTTTTTTAGTGTTACTTTTTAGTTAATTTTACATAATATAGGATTTAATTTTAGTTTAGTCTTTATGAGTTACATTTAGAATGCACTAGTTAGATTTTATTGTCAAGTTAGTAACTAGATATAATTAGGATTAATTTAGAATTAATATTTTAAACAGTTAGACTTGTAGTTAATTTCTTAATTTTTCTAGGATTTCATTTCGTTAAATTTTAAGTTAGTTTAATTTGCATTTTTATTAAGTAGTTAAATTACATGCATATTTTATTTTAGGTTTGTTTAATTTTAGTTTAATTAATCTTGTTTTGTTATTTTCATATTTTCATTTTAGTTTAATTATATTAATTAATTTTAACTATTTTAATTATTTTTGTAGATATCTGCTATTAAGTGCTTGGAGCTCTGTAAGTAATTTTTAGCTCGGTTTTCTTTTCTTTAGTTTATAATTTTTATTATCTTCAGTACTTTTAATTTTAGACTTAGTAGATCACCCATCATCAATTCATAATTTGCTAGGATATATTTAGGGTAAGATTAACCGGTAGTTAATTAGGCTGATCAACTTCTCTGTGGGATGATATTTCGGGACTCAAATCTCATTATTACTTATACGACCCATGCACTTGCGAACAATACATTTAGTTCGTACCACTAGACAGTTAAAGGATCATGAGAGGAACTACCTGACCCATGACTTGGAGTTGGCAGCGGTAGTGTTTGCGCTGAAGATATGGTGCCACTACCTTTATGGAGAGAAATTCCAAGTGTTTACGGACCACAAGAGCCTTAAATACCTGTTCTCGCATAAAGAGTTAAACATGAGACAAAGGAGATGGCTCGAGCTCTTATAGGATTATGATTGTGAGATCCTATACCACCTGGGCAAAGCAAATGTGGTTGCTGATGCATTAAGTAGAAAGCATCTCGCAATGGTATCATTCATGATGGTCAGGGAACACGAGCTGTTGGAACAGTTCATGAACCTCAGTTTGGATATGACCCCGCCTGACGCTGATAGTTGATTTATGATAGCTAGCCTGCAGTTGGAATCGGATCTGGTAGATCGGATCCGACAGGCTTAGCGAATTGATCAGCAGTGCAGTGATATTTTTGGCAGATACAAAGGGGCACAGAGATTGATTTTGAGTTGAGTTCAGATGGATTGTTGAGGTTCAGAGGTAGGATATGTGTTCCTGATGATGCAGAGATCAGAAGGTTGATCTTGACAGAGGCTCACTCATCGAGGTATACGATACATCTAGGGAGTACAAAGATGTATCAAAACCTACGAAAAGTTTATTGGTGGTTTGGGATGAAAAGCACATTGCTGAATATGTAGAAGCCTGTAGGGTTATTGCAGGATCTACTGATATTGACTTAGAAGTGGGAGCATGTCACCATGGATTTTGTGATGGGATTGCCGAGGACCCACAGAGGTCATGATGCCATATGGGTGATTGTGGATCGGTTGACGAAGTCAGCCCATTTTCTAGCTATGAGAGCTACCGATACTCTGAGCCAGTTAGCGAACTTGTATGTAAGCGAGATAGTGAGGCTACATGGAATTCTAATGAGCGGTGTTTCTGATAGGGATGCCCGCTTCACTTCCCACTTCTAGGAACGTTTTTAGGAAGCGATGGGGACCCAGTTGAGTTTTAGCACCGCATTTCTTCCTCAGACAAATGGTTAATCAGAGAGGACTATACAGACCCTGGAAGATCTGTTGAGAGCATGTGCATTGGATTTTAGAGGCTCCTGGGATGATCATTTTCCACGCGCAGAGTTCGCCTATAATAACAGTTTTCATGCGAGTATTGGGATGGCACCATATGAGGCATTATATGGGCGTAGATGTTGTTCCCCTATTGTATGGGAAGAGGTTGGTGACAGACAGATCTTTACTCCCAACTTGGTTAGACAAGCCTCTGAGGATGTCCAATTGATATGTGAGAGGTTACAGACCGCTCAGAGCAGGCAAAAGAGTTATGCTGACAAGAGACGGAGACCACTAGAGTTTGAATGTGGGTGAGTCAGTGTTCTTTAAAGTTTCTCCTTCAAAGGGAATTATGAGGTTTGGTAAGAAGGGCAAGCTGAGCCCTAGATATATCGGACCCTTTGAGATTTTGGAGAGAGTGGGAGACAAAGCTTATAGATTGGCATTGCCACCAGAGTTGGCAAGTGGTATCACCCGGACCCGACACATGTGATAAGATATAAGCCATTGGAGCTCAACGAGGGTATAACATATGTTGAGAAGCCAGTTTGGGTACTGGACAGAAAAGAGAAAGTGTTGAGGACAAAGACAATTCCCTTGGTAAAAGTACTTTGGCAACATCACACTATGGAAGAGGCCACATGGGAATTGAAGAGCTTGATGCGAGAGAAGTATCCCGAGTTATTCACGGATTAAATCGGTTCTAATTTAGAGGATCAAATTTTCTAAGTGGGGGAGAATATGAGACCCCGTATATGTATAATTGTAATATGTACATAGAAATGTAAATGGAGTTATACTATGATTTCATAAGTGAAGTATATGTGATGTAAGTCCATAAGTTTAATTTACACACTTACAATAAGAGTTGTGATTATACATACAAGTTACATTATGTATGAATGGGAAGAAATGGACTTAAACATGTGAAGAATGGGAGTAGAATAGAAAATGGATAGTGTGGTAAAATGGAAGGGAGATTGCATGAGTTGTGCACTTCCATTTAGTTTATATCATATACCTTTGGTTATACAAGGATTCCACACAAGTTTCAATAGGTATAAGGTATGAATGGATGCGATTTTCAAGTCTCAAAGATGATTGCATGAGAAAATAACTATGGCAGCAAATTTAAGTTGTTTTGGTTTAAGTTGTTGCAGAAAAACTGCAGAAAATCTAGAAATATGAAGGCCAAATCGATCCCATAGGATGAGAGATCGATTTGGAAGAGCCAAAATGCTTTTATTTTGAGCTATGGAACATGACAGATCGATCTCCGAGGGAGCCATATCGATCTCCTAACACATTCTATAAAATGCAAATAGATCCTTAATGGAACAGATCGATTACTTAGCTCTCGCGTTGGAAGCAGATCGATCCCCCCTAAGACCAGATCGATCTCCTTGACTCTCTGTTTGAAGCAAGATCTATCTCCCCTACTCGACAGATCGATCTCCTGCCTTCAAAATGTCTTGGAAAAGGGGGATTTTAAGAGGACTAGATAGATCTCCACCCAAGGCAGATCGATCTCATCAAGCTGAATCTATAAATATGGAGCAGTTGGATCTACATTTTCGAGACAAAAACCAATCTTTTCCATTTCCAACATAAAACCTAGCTTTCTCACTCCTAAATCCACACATTTTCAGTAAGATTTGAGGGAAAGCTATTAGAGACAAAGTTGTTCACATCAAAGAGAAGAACAACATAGTTTGGAGGCATTTCCCCACTTATTGGATTGAAGGATCAAAGGTGCATTTCGATTTGAGCAAAGAGGAAATCAAGCTAGGTGAGTTTTTAAATGAAAAAAACTCAAGTACATCATGTAGATATTGATTTTGGAGTTGTTTGGTATGCATAGAAAGGGTAGAAACTACCTAAAAAGTAATGAATCCACCATGACCTAGAAATGGTCTAGTGTGAGAAAGTAAAATGTGTTGAGTTTAATGATGATTGAGATATATTGAAGTTAATGATAGTGTTGTGGTATGATTTTAAGGTGTTGTTAGTTAATAAATTGTGAGATTTATCGAAAAGGGGAAAATTTTGGATTAAGGCATTGGTAAATGCAAAGATGTGTTATATTGACTAATAAGGTCAAATGTGAGTTAACAACTTTAACTCAAGTGATTTGGATGATTGAATTGTAGCTATCGAGGATACATCGAAACAAGGCGAGCCAAGAGCGTAAGAAGCTAAGAGGAAAAGAGAGTTGCACTCAAGTAAATTGAAGTAAGGGAATTCTGTGGACTCTTAGAGATATCTGTACGCAATTTGGGCTCTTAATGCTTTGCTAGAATGCATGAGATGTTAGGAAATGAAATTGGGTGATTGAAGGGTAAAAAGTTGGGTGTTTGAGAAATATGCATGAAAACAAAAGCATAATGTTTTGAAAATCATGATTTATTGCTTTCTAGAAAATGATAGGTAGGTTGGCTAATATTTGAAATGATTTGCAAAAAGAAATGATGTGATTTGGTTGATAACCATGTTTTGCAAAGATTGAGCCACCTACGTGATTTCGTGCGAATGAAAGCGTTCTAGAGCAGGACTCGCACGAGATTTGATGTGTTTTATACGCTTGAATGCTGGAGCTTAGCTCGCACTAGTTTTCACATGGATTTTTATTATGCTTGGAGCTTAACTCGCACTAGATGCCCATCTTAATTGTTGTAATACTTGGAGCTTCGGATAGACTGGGTGTCGCACCGATTAAATAGGCTGGCATGTGCAGTTTGTGATTTTGACATGTTGATAGCCGTGTTAGGAGCATCGGGTAGACAAGAGGTCGTATCGATTAAATAGGCTCACACGTGCATTTTGAGATATGGCGTGATATGATATGTTGATGTGGGTCCATGGAGTACGTTGTACCGTGCATGTAGCATGGAGTACGTTATACCATGTTGAGATTGTGATATGATGTCTTCGGACGAGATATGCTATGGACTGGCCAGCTGGATTTGACCCACCTTCCGTGTGGAAGCAGATAGTAGTGATATCACGCACACCTGATCCGTGTAGCTGGTATCATAGGTTATGGCCATAGATCTAGAGGTTATTACCTTTTATTAAATTGCCTATCTCACATGTCTATTGTTTTATGAATAAATCCATATTTGAAATGATTTATGGGTCAAGACAGTTCGAGGGAGGGGCTGAGACCTGCAAGTGTTGGATTGTTTTGTTAATGGTTTTTTTAAAGTGCAGTGATGCATGATGATTAATGCCATGCTTTATTGTGAAAAATGCATGATGGTTAATGCCATGCTTTATTGTGAAAAATGCATGATGGTTAATGCCATGCTTGACCGTGAAATATGCATGATGATTTATGCCATGCTTTGAAATGAATTGTGCACTGGATTTTAATAGCATGAATGCTTTACATACCATTAACCCAATCATACACTCATGTTTTGAGATAAAACGATGAACTAAATGCTTTTGAGCATGGCATCACGATCATGTAGATAGTGCAGTATCTACCTGTTCGCATGATTGCCTTACTGAGCGTGTGGTTTGCTCACCCCCCTTATTTTCCCCATCTGTACAGAGATTTGAGTATAGAGTGAGCGTGACTGGAGGCTTTCCCTTTTGGTATCCGCTGCATCCCATCGCTAAAGGTATACACACTTGAATTATTTTGTATCTAAACTAGACATAGCACAGTAGCATTTTGTATGTAAATATTGGGGATGTAAAGCAACGTAAACACTCGTAAACAGTAACTGTGATGTATTTATAAACGTGTTTACTTCTAAAGTGAAATTGTGAATTAAAATTGTTATGGATGAATGAGGTAGACATTGACACATAGCCCAACTGTTGAGAGTGTGGTTGTTCACGATCAAGGAAGGACAAATAACAAAAAGATGCATGAAAATGCAAAAAATTTGTACGTATTTTGGTAAGTTAAGGGTCGTGACAGGTTAACTAATCTTTCTAACATTTGATCAATAAATGGAAGTGGAAAGTGATCTTTTCTAGTAACAAAATTTAGCTTCCTATAATCTATACAAACTCTTCATTTTGAACACAGGTAAGGATTAACTCATTCTCTCATTCTTGACTACAGTGATGCCAGACTTTTTAGGCATAACTTGGATTGGACTCCACATTTCCTATCAGAGATAAGGTATATAATTACAACATCATGTAGTTTTAAAATTTCTTTCTTAACTACATCCATCATTGGAAGGTTCAATCTTCCTTAGTCTTTGCTAAATGGTTTTCAACCTTCCTCAAGCAAGATTTGATGCATACAAAGTGATGAACTTATCCCCTTGATGTTAGTTGTAGTCCAACCTATGGCAATCTTGTGTTTTTTCAACACTTACACCAATCTTTCTTCTTGTGATGATGTCAAGTCATTGGCTATTATGACATGCAAAGTTTCTTTTACACCCAAGAGCACATACTTGAGGTGATCATGCAATGGCTTCAATTCCACTTCAAGAGCCTATAAAACATAAAGAAGAAGAGTTTTGTTAGACTTAGGTAAATCTAACTTTCTAGATTCATTTATCTCATATAAAGTGTTCAAAATAGCCACATCTTCCTTTAAAAGACCACCAATGCGTCATCTTTGTAAAAGATAAAAAGAAAGTCGACATCCTCACTTTTATAAAGTGGAGTGATAATTCTATATTTTTTAGAATTATTTGTGCTTAATTTCCTAATTAATTATTTAAATCCCCAATTTATTTTGTTAATTATCCCTTTATTTAATTAAAATTCTTATGTTTGCAGATAAATCAAATCTGGATGAATTTTGAATATTTCGATAGAAAATGGACTGGAATTTGGCTAAAATCGAGATTGGACCACACAGACAACACGAGCTATGCCACCTAGCACATCCAATTGGACAAAAAGACAGATGATATGGAAATATTTTTTTTCAATGAGCCAATGGTGTGTAGACAAGTGGCCAAACAATGCCAACTCATCTAGGATAGAAAAATTACAATTTTACCCCTAAGTGTGTGTATAAATAGGAAAGGATGGCAATTGAAAAACTATGTAAGTAGGAGTAGGGTATGTAATGTAAGTGAGGAGTAGTGTTAGTGTAATGTAAGTTAGGATAGAATAGTGTTAGAATTAATCTTAGGATTTATTTTTCCTTGTTTCTTTTAGTCTAGTTTTCCGTTAGCTACCATTTACTTTTAATGTTCATTCCATTTTTATGTTCTTCATTTTCTAGTCTTGGATAATTTTTTTTTAATGGAAATTAGCATTCATGCTTCTCGGTTCTGTTAAGTCCAGCTCTTTTAATTGTCAAGTTCTATTTTACATAGCCATTTCTACTAATGTAGCTCTCGGTTTCCTTTGCATCTCAATTTTTTTATTTGTTCATTTTACTTTCTAGTAGTTTCACCATTCTGCATTTAAGTTAAACCTTATCTAGTGTCTTTACTAGTCATGCCTTGTTCATCCTACCCGAGAGAGAAGCAGACAGTGGCACGGGTTGGTGTGAGAAGTTTAGGATTGGAGTCGGAGCTGCTCATTGGTGGTGTTTCTCACGGTTGTGTCCTGTCTTAATGAAAGTTGGTGGGCTGCTTCCCTTCGGTGTAATGCAGAACTTCTTCACGGTGCAATGTGGTAGCAGTACCAAATGAGGATGCTGATTTGCTAGACTCGACAGCAACAGTAGCTAGAAATCATACTCTGCTTTGCTCTGTTTCTTAGTCATTTTACTGTGCTAATTTTGTTTAGTTATTTTCGCACTTCTGTTTCTATTGCTTTGTTGTTTCCTGGTAGTGTATGTTGCGAGGAGAGTAGGTATCACTGCTGTTCGGTCTTCAAGCTTTTAACACTTTCTTTACAGCTATCAACTCTCGTTCACTCTGTTTCTTAACTCGATTCAATTATTTTCTGGGCACGCAAAGTGGATGATGACAATACAGGACTGTGTCATTCGTTGCTGCATAACATTGCTGGATCGAGTTAGGCAGTGAATCAGGTAGCAGCAGACGCACAAGCAGTAAGGAATTAGATGAAGGTTGGGAGCTGGTTACCAAGGTAATGCAGTAATAAGGATAGATGCAGGAGCATGGTGTAGAAGACTGGTGATTGAAGCATGAGCAAGGACATGTGTCGTGTAGCCGAGGAAGGTGGTAGTTCGTGGGAGCAGGAGCAGCTAGTGCTACCAGAAGTATGGGTAGGGAATGGAGCCGAGGATGTGCAGCAGTGGGCAAGACAATGCCTGGAGAAAGAAACGTGCATGATTTATGCATGGAGCCAGTGTCGGGACAGTTGGCAAATTTTGTAACTTGGCCAAGGCCATGTTTGGCAATCCTCATTTACTCTTCATAATGTGTTTTTCATGTTTATTTTATTGTTAATTATTTTTATGCTTCTTATTATTACTTGTTAGTGTAGGTAAATACAGTTTTAAAATTAAATTGCATATTAGTTAGTTGTTCTTTGCTCATTAGTTAAAATTTTAGTGTAGAATTTATGAGTTATATTTAGAATTAATTTAGATTAAAATTGTTACATGCATTAGTTAAATTTTATTGTTAAATTAGTAATTAGATATAGTTAGGATTAGTTTAGAGTTAATATTTTAGACATGTAGTTTTATAGTTATTTTCTTAATTTCCTAGGATTTTATTTTCATTAAGTTTTAGTTTAATTTGCATTTTTATAAATTAGTTTAATTACATGCATATTTTATTTGAGGTTAGTTTAATTGTAGTTTAATTTATCTTGTTTTGTTATTTTCATATTTGCACTTTATTTTAATTGCATTAATTAATTTTAACTGATTTAATTATTTTTGTAGGTTTTTGCTTTTAATTGCTCGGAGTACTGTAAGTAAATTTTGCTCGGTTTTATTTAGTTTTTATTATTTTATTGCTTTTCAGTAATTTTAATTTTAGACCATGTAGATCACCCACCTTAAATTCATAATTTGCTAGAATATAGTTAGGGTAAGATTAACCGGTAGTTAATTAGGCTAACCAACTTCTCTGAAGGACGATAACTCGGGACTCAAATCTCATTATTACTTGTACGACCCGTGCACTTGCGGACAATACCTTTAGGGCGTATCATGGAGAGTTGACTTTTATATTATACACACCAAAGATGTTGACTTCTTTATTAAGTTTATGCTCAAAACTGATTACTTTATAATCATTAATACCAAAGGCGACTTCTCTCTTCTTATTAAGGGTCAAAACCAATTACATTATAATCATTGATACCAAAGTCGACTTCTCCCTTAATATTAAGGTATGTGTTGAAATTCTTCAATTCTATGAAAAGTGAATAGGTTTCATCCTTCAAGCAATGAAGGAGTGCCACTTCAAGCTTGTATTTCTTATTAAACTCAAAGAATTGACTTGTTAGATCATTAATAACATCTATACCAAAAACAACATGCACATCACTTGGATATCTCATGGCCTCAAAAATATTAAATCCAATAATTTCATCGTCAAATTCCATTGTTAGAGTTCCATTATGCACATTAATTTTAGCCATGGATTTTTTTTAAAATGTCTCCTTAAAAGAACGGGTGCAAAATTAGTGAATTACCATCTTACATATTCAACACATAAAAGTCAGCAGAGAATACTAATTCATTTACTTGCACTAAAACATCATCAATGACATCCTCAAGATATGAATTAGATCTATCAGCTAATTGAATAATTACACTAGTCTCATTCAATGGTCCTAAATTTAAAGTTTATAACATTAATAGATGCTCCTAAATCTATCATGCATTTTTCAAATCTAACATCACCAATCTTACAAGGTAAAATAAAGGTTCTAGGATATTTACACTTTTAGGGGAGCTTTCCTTGAATGACAATGGAGACATATTCCCCCATACTTACCTTTTTGTTACCTAGTAACTTTCTATTATTGGTGCACAATTCTTTGAGGAACTTGGCATATAGGGGCACTTACTTTATGGCATCAAGCAATGAGATGTTGACTTCCACTATACGAAAAGTCTCTAATATCTCTTTATCTTTCTCTTACTTTGTGGATTTAGCCAACCTACAAGGAAAAATGAGGAAGATGAAAACTAGTATTAATAAGAGCTTTATTTATTAATGGTTGAAACATGGGTGGGAGTTTAGGTTGCACAACTTTTTCCTTTTCAACATCATACCTGTCAACTTTCTCTTCTAGAGGTGGTCTTGTTTCTACTTCTTTTCCACTTCTCAAAACAATGGAACTAACATTCTCTCTTAGGTTGCACTACTTGAAAAGGTAACTTACCGAAATTTTGAGCTTTTATATTGCTCATCCTTGTGGCTAATTGTCCCAATTGAGTTTCTAAATTTTTTATGTTAGCTCTTATCTATTGTACATTCAACTTAGATTCTTATTGAAATTCAATAGAACTATCAGCATGAGACTTAATCATATCTTCAACAAAAATACTTTGAGGTAAGGCTTGGGGCCTCTGTTGGAATTGAGACCTTAGCTGTTAAGGATTGTATTTAGGCTTATTTTATGGTGGAACATACGGGACCAATCTATTTCCATATTACAAGTTGGGTTGTCCCTCTATCCTTGATTCTATATGTTTCCGTAAGGCTCATACTTGCGTGGTGGTTGTGGCTGTCTGGGAAAGCTACTTACAACATTGACATAATCTTGGGAATCTTCTTACAAGGTTGGACACATGTCAGTAGGGTATTCGACATTTGAGCATATCCCATATGCCTTTACTTGTTGCTTTATCCCTACAACAAGTTCACGTACCAAAGAAGTCAAATCTTTAAGTTGTTATTCAAAGGGAGCAACATTTACCTTATATACAAGCTTTGAAGGTGGTTCACGTTTAGTGTAAAACTGTTGGGAATTGGTAGCCATGTTATGTCACGACCCGTTCTACCAAAATCACTACAAATTTTTCACTTTTTCTATACTTCTCACCTCCTCATGGCAAATTTCATTTTAACGAGTTGGGCTATGAGTCAGTAATAATCCCAACTCTTATCCCATTTGACCATATCATTCTTACCATGGTAATAATGTTAGAATTTCAGACAATGCAATAATAAGTACATAAATTATAAAACTGTATATACATATGTTTTCATATATTTACATCCCCTATAATTATATTTGTTCCAAAACTGTGCTATTATATATTTAGATACAAAACTGTACGATGTGTATGCCTGATTCGCGATGGGAAGCAACGGATAACCAGGAATGCAGTCTCTACCCGCTCTCAACTACTATAGATGCTCTGTGGAGGGTGGAAATTGAAAGGGTGAGCATAACTAGCTCAGTAATGCAATGATGTAAGCAGGTAGATAACTATACTATCTACGTGCTGATAATGTTAGGATATAAAATCGTTTACATCTGGAGCATGAGGTAAGACTAAAACGATGCCACAATTATATATATATATATATATATCAAATAAGAGAAATCATAAAATCGACATATAAAACAAACATGGAAAAATCATCATGTATAACATCTCATGATCGTAGCGTTAAAACTTATTTGTTTCATCATAAAACAACCACATCAAGGCTAAACCCATCCCTCGGGAATACATTGATTCATTAAATCCCATCTCATTAAAAAACATAAATCAGGACATTACCACTCCTTCAGGTCTGCAATGATCTATTCAGACCATATGATATCATGTGAGGCATGTAGGTTACTGTATGAAAAATCGAGGACTATGGCTATATTATGTCCCTGTGATCCCAGGCTACACGGATCCCAGTGTGCGGGGCATCACAACTGCAACGGGAGGTGGGGTCAAATCCTACCCGCAAGAATATCAAGTAACATCAGCGAGTCATCATGACTGCACGGTACAGCGTACTCCGTGTGACATATACGGTACAACGTACTCCGTGGACCCATATCATAGTCTGGGAGTGCCTACCGTAGGTCTTATCCACCCCATACTATGTCGATAACCAACCCATGTCTCAAAGTATACGTGTGAGCATATCAACTCTCTGTGACACACAGTCTACAGGAGGCTTTCACACGGCTCTATGCATGTCACATCACGTCTAGTGCGAGCGAAGCTCTAGCACGACGTTATGCATATCATGATATCTTAAAATCTCGTGCGAGAGAAGCTCCAGCACAATTTTTTTACACATAAAAATTCTCGTACGTGCAATGCTCCAGTACGCCTTTTATGAGTAATAAATCAAAAAAATTTAGTGCGAGTAAGACTCTAGCACTCTTTTTACTCGTGTAAGTATGATAGGTGGCTCAATCTTGATAAAACATCTTTAAAATCGTAACCGGTACCAACCTGTACCCTTTCGTCTAATTCATGAAATCAACAACCAACCTATGTGCAAATTTGCTTAAATCAAAACAATACATTCATATAAAACATCAAAAGATGATAATCACGTAATTTATTTGCCTTACTACCTTTTTTGTAAATTTTACTCCCAAGGGCAATATCATCTTTTTCTTTTTTAACCCATGCCTCGATTTTCGCAAAAATTATTATTTCGTTTCTAGATACTTTAAGGAATTCTAGGCCCTGTAAATCCCCTCAAAAATACGTATAGATATCTCTATACACCTACAAAATTCCCTTACCTCGAATCACGTCGAGCGCGTATCTAAATTCCACTGTCGGAGGCTCGTCTAATCCGATTTGCTGCTAATCCAGTCTCTGGGGCTGCAAATAATTATTTATCATGTCAATTTAACCTAATAAATATAATTCTCATGTTTACTACAGTCGATTTAATTAATTGGGCCAATTTACTCTTATTGATCCCGATCGCACCTTAATAGACCTCGACCCATTTCCAGTCCATTTCTACTTATTAAATCCCTTCTTTAGGTTTACTGGGCTCATTCAGCTTACCAATAATCATCGGGCTTCGTTTCAAACTCATTGGATAGCCCGTATAATATTTACGGTAATTACTGTAAAGTTTCGAATAATATTCTTTTTTATACAAAATTAATTCGTAAAATGATTTTAACTCTGCATTGAGGATTGAAATTGTTGTAATTAAAATATACTTACCCAATGTTATGCGGGGTACTAATCGGAGCTCAATCGGCTCTAGTTCGGGCTCTGTTGTAAAACTGCACAATTAGGTAAATCCGGGTTATATTCCATTAAATATAATATTAAATAAATTTTCAGAATTTACTCGTAGGTCAATCTCAACCCTCGGTCAACTTACCCGAATCTCGAGTCATCCCCGGTAATTTTTTCTTTCCTTTTTCTTTCTTTTCTTTTCTTTTCCTTTCTTTCCCTTTTTCCTTCCTTTTCATTCCTTTTCCTTCCTTTTCCTTTCGGCAAAACGGTGCCGTTTTCTGCCCTTTGCCGTCGCAGCGTTTTCAACGATTTCACCGGCCGCTACTGGTCTCAAAAGGGCCGCCTCCTCCTCCTGATCACGTCAGTGCCCACAGTTCACACCTAGCTGCCATGGATCACTAAGAATCGGACCGTTTCTTCTCGATTTTTCTCTCCCTCCGTTCGTCGGTTTCTGACTTCTAGACAGCGCGTCTCCGGTGCCAACAGGTTTGCTGGCCTCTCCTCTTCCTCCTCGGGTCTTCGTCGGGGTTTGTCGATAGCCGGTGGCCGTGGGTTGTTCCTCAGGTCTTCCTCGATTTTAGTCGGTTTCCATTTTCGAGTTCTTCCCGATTTCAAATTTCCCTCTTTTTATTATTAGTATTATTATTATTATTTATAATTTAGTTTATTATTATTATATTCATTAAAATAATCAAAAAAATTCCAAAAATATCTAATAATTTATATATTTTATTAATAATTAATTTATTTAATTTATTTATTGTATTTTTAACCCTTTTTTCAATATAGTTTCTCTGTATTTTAGGGATATTGTCCCGAGTGACTTTTCTATATTTCTAAAAATTTTGGATCTTGATCAATTGGACTTGAAATTTTATAATTTCCTCATTATTGATCAAGATATCCTAAATCCTTATTTTTAATTAAAATTCTCTTATCGAATTTATATTGAATTTTGATCTTTTGACCGTTTTACCCCTACACTTGTTTCAGAACCAATTTAACCCGATTTTCCTTCATACACCCGCTATCTTTTCTTATTTTAAATTCGTATTTTTTGTCAACTTAATTTTAATCCCTTTCGTTTGGCCTATGGCCATCTCGGCCCGTATTTGGCTACTGTATACATTCACCGATATTTCGTTTTATTCTATTTGCAAATTTAATTCAGTCAAAGCTCTTTTTATGATTCAATCAATATATGGAAGTATACATCGCATGAATCATAAGGAATGCATCAACAAGAAATAAAAAGTGGATCTTACATGTTAGCTATCAAATTCCTTGCATTTTAAGGAGTCTTGTCCACTAAAGCTTCTCTACTGGTGGCATCTACCATACTTCTGTCATGGGGTAGAAAGCCTTCATAAGAGTATTGGATGAGGAGTTGCTCATAAATTTGGTGGTGTAAGCAACTAGCAGAGAGCTTTTTAAACCTTTTCTAATACTCGTACAAAGATTCTGTATTGTATTGTTTAACCCACAGATCTCTTTTCTAACATTAGAAGTTATTGATGCCAGGAAATACCTCTCCAAGAATAGCTCCGCCCACGTGTTGATGGTCCCACTTGGCAAGTAGTAAAGCCAATCTTTGGCAGAATCAGCTAAGGAGAAAGGAAAGGCATTTAGCTTGATTCGCTATTCAGTCGTTCCAATGGGTTTCAGGGTAGTACACACCATATGGAATTCCTTAAGATGCTTGTGTGGGTCCTCACTTGTAAGACCATGAAAAGTAGGCAAAAGATGTATTAGACCAGATTTTAGTTCAAAAGAAGCATTTGTATTAAGAAAAAGCAATGCAAAGTGACTGATGATTTAAAGTTGGAGCCACCAACTTCTTTAGTGTCCTTAAAGGTGCTTATTGAGCCATCACTTCTTCTTCCTCAGAATCACTTGAGAAGAAAATGTTGGGAGTAAGAGTGATATCATGTGGCAAAGGAGTAGAATCACCTTCTTGTGTTGCTTAAACAAATTCCCCTATCTTCCTAAGTCAATTCATAGAGGATCTGTCGGACATGCAACTCATGCAAAATAAACATTAAAAGTGCAAATTAGAACAAATTTAGACCATTAATCCAATTAAACAAGTAGCCCTCAACAACGACACCAAAATTTGGTAATTCGTCAAGTCACCAAAAATAAATTACTCTAAAACCACTAACTAGTAGCTATGGAAGTAGAGGTTGATCCTAAAAGAACTGCAACAATTGAATTAAGCAATTAAAGTTCTAAAGACACAAAACTAGACACGATACAATGAGAGATTTTATAATTATTAACTAAAACTAGGCACTATGAAAACAAAGTAAAGAATGCAAAACAATTATTAAATTTGACTTCAATAATTAAAAAGACTTTAGTTAGTATGTTTCTTGATTTTCTTGATTTAAGATATTGATCATTGAAATCGAACAGATATTTATTAATTTGAGCATTCAACCATAGCATAACAACAAGCTCTGTTACACCATCTTCCTTTACTTCTTAGTTAGTCACAACGTGGCTGCAACTAATCCCTAACTAATTCAATTACCTAGAACAAGCTCTCTAGATAAAGTCATAGTAGCATTAGACTCTATGGAAGATATGAGTTAAACTAAGCAACATACATATAAGCTTAGATTATTTAGCCTGAACAAGATTTTCCTTTAGCTTTAGATGATTTCGAACAAAAAAAATTACAGACTTAAGTTTTTAATCAAGCAATAGATTAATAATATTAATTAGATAGCAGGCCTTTTCTATCAAACTAAATCAACAATCATATAAAGATGCTACAGAAAATCTTGATACTCAATCAATAATAAATCATATGTTTGTACTTCTCACAATATCATGCAATCAAGATTCGATCAAGAAAACATACCAACCAAATAAGGATTCTACCCACTAGCCATCATGCTTAAAAATATAATGCAACCAATAAAAGAAAAACAAAGACTCAACTTTATAAAGTTAAGGCAAGAACCAATGAACAATGCAATTTTTGACGTTTTAATATTATATATTAAGCTATGCGATAAGATATGAAACCTGTATACTCTTAACACAATTGTATCATGTAAAAAGAATATGTAATTAAACTAAGAAAAAATCAAGAAAATAAAGACCTCAATTTTATATGCAAGGTAATCAGTTTCTAAATAAATTTATGCAAAAGAATTATCTAACATGCAAAATAGTAAGCTAGGTGCAAAATATTATGAATCCTAGTTAAAGAAAGCAATTAAACAAGTAAGTATGGAAGATCTATAATGAACTGAATGTTAAATAAAAAGAAAGCAATTGATATTGAAAACTAAAGAAAGAAAGAAAGAAAGAAAGAAAGAAAGAAAGAATCATGCAAAGAAAGCAAGCAAGAATTAAAAGAACACAAAATTGAACAACGTAAACCAATCGGCCAACTTTTTATAAACTTAAAAAGAAATCAGTTTTGCACAATATAAAAGTAAGAAATTAAAATAAAACTAAGGCATATTGGTGAGTTTATTAGTCATCCTAAGGTCCTTTTATATAGTGAGGGAACAAACCTAATCCTACTTGAAGTAAAAGTCTAGTTACAATTGAAGTATGATTCTAATTACTAATATTTATATAATAATAACTATTCAGTAGTTGACTTGTTTGCCAACTCATCAAGACAACTTATCAAGGGTTTTCTCTCTTTGTAATTATCTTCTAAAAAGGCTTTAATTAATTTTTTCAATTATTCCTGTAGCAATACCACTTTAATTAGGAGTTGACTTTAATTTTAATGTTGACTTGGCAAGTGTAAGACCCGAAATTAAATCGTAATTTTTTTATGAAAATGGCAATAAATTAAATGAATGGGATTCGGACTGGAGATAAGGATTTAAAATGTGAAATAAGTGAGTGTTCGTGAAAGAAAGTCAAGTTAAATTAATCCAGAACACATTAAAGGGTAAAACGATCAAAAGATCGAAAGTCGGTACAAATTCGACAAGAAAATTTAATTAAAAATATGGGATTGAGAAATCTTAATCAATAATGAAGAAATAATTAAATTTCGGGTTAAATTGATCAAGATATGAATTTATTGGAATAAACTGAAATTTTCACTTCGATAAATAATCCCGAAAATAATCGAAAAATATACCGAAAAGTCGAAATAATACCGATAAATTCATTTATGGGTTAAATGAATAAAATATAAATATTTCTAGATATTTTTACCTAATAATAATATTTAATTGAATATAATAATAATAAAAATAATAAAAATAAATTAATTAATTTAAAAACAAAGAAGTGAAAATCGCGAAATTCACGATATGAGGGAAAACGAAGCAAGAACCGAGGGAGTCGGTTCCCTCACCGCCGACCACCAGATGCCACCGAGAAGAGACGTCGAGGAAGCCAGGCGAGGCAGCCGAACCACCATCGACCTACAGGAACGACGAACGGCGACGATCGGCAGTGAGAAAGGAGAAAGAGAAACCGAGAGAAGAGAAAGGGATTTTCGACGACCGGCGCCAATTCAGGCCAGGCCACCACCACCCGAGCGTCCCCCAGGCGTAGGCAATGCGATTGGTGACAGTATCGGTGGGTAGAACGGCGGCCAGCGTTGGAAACGTAGGAAGAAAAGAAAAGGGACCGACGACGAGGAGAGAACAGGTCGGACCGGCCACTTTCCGGCCACCTCGGGCGAAACTGAGACCAGATCCATGCATTGGACGACCCCACGGAGCTGCTGGCTGCCGAAATCAGTGGAGAACCGATCGAACTGGACTGAACCGATGGTCTGAACCAGGTTGAATCGGACCGAACCGGTTCAGCCAAGAAAGAGAGGAAAAGGGGAGAAAAAGAGAAAAAGAAAAAATGGGAAGAATTTTCGGAGATACACCAAAGTTCGGGTAAGTCGGTAAGCGGTCAAAATTGACAGATTTGATTTCCAGGAAATTTATTTAAATTATATTCGATCGAAAAATAACCCTAAATTAAATATAAATTGTACAGTTCGACGATAAATTCTGAACGTGAGCCGATAATACTTCGATTTACGCACCATCGCATAATCTCAGGTAAGTAAAGCTCATTTATGACAATTTATATAATTATTCGCGTATTAGAAATGTATTTTACGCATTACGGATTTAATTCCGCATTTAGTGGATAATATTGGGAATTTTGAGTAAACTATCATAAATGATATACGGGCTATCCAAAGAGTTTGGAACGAAGCCCAATGGGTATTGAGAGCCCAATAGGCCCGATGAAGGGATTAAATAAATGGTAACGAGCTGAAAATGGGTCGAGACCCATTAAGATGCAATCGGGCCCAATAAAGTAAAACAGGCCCAGTGTTTTAGATTCGATCAGTATAAGTGAAATACTGATAAGTATAATTGAATTGACCCAAATACATGGTTATATGCAGCTCTGTAGACTTGGATTGGAGCAAATTGGACTGAGAGACTTGGTACGGGCAGAGCGAGATAAGCTCGCGCGCGATTCCAAGTAAGGGAATTTTACAGGCTGCTAGAGGTAACTTTACACAATTTCGATGTCATTTACATTCCATAGAATTCTCTGAAGGGTCTAAATTTTAGATAAAAATTGTAGTGCCCCGGATGGAAAAATTACCAAAATACCTTTGTGAAGGGTAAAATTTCCAAATTTAGGAAAAATTGGGAGGAGCAAGAACAAGAGGTTTCTTGCTTGTTCTTGAGGTGTTTTGACACGTGCATGAGTAGGTTGGCTAACTTTTAAATAAAAATGCACAGCATTGCATATTTTCGACAATATTGATTTTCTCTGAAATTGATTTGAGAAATGTAGCCGCCTACGTGATTTTACGAAAAGGTGACGTGCTAGAGCTCAGCTCGAATGAGTTTTGATTTGTGTGATGTATACCTTAGTGCTGGAGCGAGAGCTCGTACTAGAGTTTTACATGTATTGGTGTTGGCGTCTAACTCACACCAGATCTTTTTTATATGATTTTCATGACACGGTGCTGAAGTCTAACTCGCACCAGATTTTTATATAATTTTTGTAATACGGTACTGGAGTTTAACTCGCACCAGATTTCCACATGAAATGTGTATAGAGTGCTAGAGCTTAGCTCGCACTAGTTTTACTTGATTTTATGAGAGTGTTAGAGCATCGCTCGCACTATTTTTCTGAAATCATATGATGAGCCTTGCTTGGAGCGTCGAGTAGACTGTGTGTCACACCGACTAAATAGGCTCGCACGTGCATTTTGAGACAGGGCATGAGTATGGAGATATGATATGGGTCCATGGAGTACGTTGTATCGTTCAAGTAGCATGGAGTACGTTGTACCGTGTGACATCTTTGGATGCGTGGTATCTTCGAATACGAGTGGCATCTTCGGATGCGTGGTATCTTCGGATACAAGTGGCATCTTCGGATGCATGGGATCGGACAGGATCAATGGGTTGGACTGACCCACCTCCCGGGGCGGTTCCTAATCGTGTTAAGAACCAGCACAGTAGGATCCGTGTAGCAATGGGACTCACGAGGACACATGGCCATAGTCCTGGTTATTTGCCTGAGATATACACATATTGCCTAATCTCGCATGCTGATGTTTTGATAAACTCATTTGTGGATTTTTATGTGACTCTGGATCACCCGAGAGAGGGGTTGGATCTTGACTGAGATATGATTTTGATGGAAATTAAATTGGGTTTTAAACAGAAACTTGCATGAGGTTATTTTTCATGCTATTTAAACCCATTAATGATGTCAACTGGTTTTACATGACATTCAGTATATCGCATGGTACTGTTGCTTTAAAAAGCATTTGATTTCATGGTTTTGTGTGAGTCAGGAACACCCAAGGGAAGGGTTGAGTCCTGACTATGTTGTGAAATTTTAACGATGATGAAATGTTTTAAATGGATATGCATGTCGAGTTTTCCATGCTTTTGCAATCCTGTAAACATGTTTTACATGACATCAAGACATCATGAATTGTAGTATCCATTTTGAAATGTGTGGTGGAATGGTGGTTTATGCATGTCACCATGTTCATGTAGGTAGTATTGTTACCTACTTGTTCGTAGGATTGCCTTATTGAGTTTGATGTGTTCACCCCTTTCATTTTCCTACACAGATTCCTTCCAGTAGACATTGAAGGGACTGGGTACTGCATTCCTGATATTCGCTGCTACCCATCATGTTAAGGTATATACACTTGTACGTATTGTATCTAAATAAGTATAGCACAGTAATATGGTTGTAAGTAACTGTCAGGGATATATAGATAATGTAAACACTTGTAAATAAAAAGAAAAGAATAAATGAAAAACGAATGTGTTTATCTTTTTCTGTAATAAAAAATTAAGTTATATGATGATTAAATGGTGGGACTGGCATTGATGCACAGCCTAATTATTAGTGGAGTGTGTCACGATTCGGAGGATAGATAAGTATGAAATAAAAATGAAAAATTTACTCTGATTTTTGGGTAGTTTTGGGTCTTGACAAATGGTGGTATCAAAGCAGAGTTGGTTTATGTGTGTCAGTGTCAGTAATTAGGAAATTACATCCCTGTGTTACTATGCTTGGTTAGATACAATAGTGTATACCGAGATGGGTTTTAACTTAGAAATGGTTGAGAATGCAGGAATATAGGCATTATGCCTAATATGAGTCATGGTAGAGGGAGTAGACCACGAGGCAGAGGTCTTAGAGGGAGGCCTGAGCCTGCTAGTCGTGCTATGTTAACCTATAAGAACCAGGATACGATTGAAATAGAGGCTAATTTTGAGCATGCCCCATAGAGTTCGACAGAGAGATCGGACAGTATTGAGACATGCTTCGCGAGGTTGGAGCGGCGTGCGGAGAATATTTGGGAGCTAATTGCTCAGAGTATGCATGGGATTTGAGGGTGAGTCGGAGCATTGGTGGAAGTCCGCTCGACCCATCTTAAGAGTTAAACATCCAGAAAGGATGTAAGAAGTATTTTTAGATGTATTTCGGTGACAGAACATCCCGAACACCTTTTAAAGGAAATTACAGATAAAATTCCTTATTCTGACCTAGAGGAACTAATTGATTGACGAGTATGAAACTCAGTTAATATCCCTGGGCAGGTATGACCTCGACACTGTGGGCAGTGAGAGTCGAAAAGCCCAAAAGTTCATGGAAGGGCTCAGATTGTCGATTCGAATCCGATTGGCTCTGTTAGATATCACTACCTATGCTGAGGCAGTGCGCAGACCATAGTTGTATGAATAAGATCATATGTTGCACACCTCTGAGATTGGGAAAGGTAGTAAGGGCCGAAATAGAGACAAAAGAAAATAGAGAATGACAAATATGTCAAAATGGGAAAAAGGTAATTGGTAAAAGATTAGAGTTGATGAGTCACGGGGTAAGATGATTGGTAAGGCCCCAGTATATCCAATTTCAGCACTTTTGAGGGGTATTGTGATTGGAGGACCCCGACCTACAGTGTAGCAGTGTAGCAGTGTAGCAGTGTAAGCAGTGTAGAATGTGTGGTAGATACCACTGAAGTAGGGTCTACACCTACACTTTATTAACTAAAATAGGTGTTAAGTGTGGTAAAACAGACCATTTATTAACAATTGCTCAGAGTTGGGTAAGACTACCCCATAGAAGGGCAAAGAGACAGAGAAAACCCTGTTGATGTCTCTGCACCGAAAAGGGAGGCCACCGCTGAAGAGAAAGAGAAAGTAGACTGTTGGACGAGGGCGAGTGTATGCCTTGGACCAGGACATTACTGATGTTTCATATGATGTGGTCAAAGATACCACGCTAGTTATGAATAGTGAAGTAATTATTTTAATTAATCATGGTGCCACGTATTTAGTCATACCACCTTCATTTGTATATAAGTTAGTAAAAGACATGAATGCCTACACCTTTAGGCACAATGTCAATAGTTAGTACCCCAATAAAGGAAGGTTAACTAATGGAATAATTATGAAGAAATTATAAGTTGAAAACGGGGGAAGAAGTATAAGTTAGTTGATTTTATTCAATAGACTATGAATAATTTGAAGTAATATTTGAGAATAAATTAGTTGGCTGCAAATTATGATGTTTAGAGTTCTATTCTAAGATAGTGTTGTTTTACCCCTGAAAAGTATACTGTAAGTTTTGACAAGTAATAAAAGGGGAGTAGCGATTGAAATTAAATGAGTAAATGATTGTACTCACGGAATGAGTAATGACAGAGTTTTGTTATAAGTGATATATGAAAAGAGATAAGGTTTGCGATGTGATAGATCATGAATACAAGATATATTGGAATAAGAGGTGAATATATCTGATATGTGAAGTAATTTGGATCAAGCGATATGTAGTAGATATGAATTGCAACTAAGGATAAGGAGTGAATATATCCATAACCAGTCCATGTGGTCAAGTCTGAGGGTTAATAAAGGTATTTCAAAATACCTCCCCGCCTGAAGACTTGATAGCGTTTAAAAGTATACACAACCTATAAATTGAAAGCGACAGTCGTAATATATACATTAAAATTTAGGGTACCTTTGCTGGTACGATAAAGAAATATAGAATTCGATCAATCAAAAAGGTTTAAAAATTTAAAATTTTATAAAATCCGTTAATATAAGAAAAAGGAAATAACGCAGGTTAGTAGCTTGAACGTAAGCGATTTTGAAAGAACATTATACGTTTATGTGTACATAGGTCAAGGATATGGGTAATTGAAATATTTAGTGGAACTTAACCACGATGAGGTATTTAAACTTTACCTGAACCGATTTGTTATCATCCTTATTGATGATATTTTGGGTGTATTTAAAGTCCATGGAAAATTATAATCAACAATTACAAATTGTTTGTATAGATGGTTTGTTGAGAGTTTATAGAAATGAGCTGCTCTGTTGACACATCTCATTCAGAAAAGATTGCATACAAGTGGGATGATAAGTGTGAAAGTAGCTTTAATGAGTTTCGGTGTATTGAAGTATGAATTGACCACCGTGATTATTTTCACCATACCCGATAGCTCAAGAGGTTACTCAGTGTATATGGATACCTCGAAATAATGAATGGGCTGTGTAATGATGCAAAATGGGAAGATAGTCGATTATGGATCCAGACAACTCAAGGATCATGAAAGAAACTATCTGACCCATAATTTAATGTTGGCAGCGACTGTGATTGTATTGAGTATGTCACACCACTATTTACATGATTAGAAATTTTTCGTATGCATTGATCATAAAAAGCCTCGAGTATCTATTTTCACAGAAAGAGTCGGATATGAGAATAAAGAGGGTTAGAGCTTCTGAGAGATTATGACTGTGGAAATTGTACCACCTAGAAAAGGCTAATGTAATGGCTGATACCTTGAGTAGGAAGAGCCTTGGGATGGTATTACATATAATGGTCAGGGAGCATGAGCTGCTAGAGCAGTTATGAGCCTCAGTTGTGATGTGATCCCTTTTGATGATGACAGTGATTGTGTGACAGCTAGCCTGAGATTAGAACCGAATTTGAGTGATCGAATTTGACAGGCTTAGCGTGATTATCGGTATGGTGTCGATAGTGTGGGTCAAATTCAGAGGGGTACCGTGACAGAGTTCACAGAGAGAGATGATGGCTTACTGAGGTTCAGAGATAGTATAAGTGCTCCCCAGGACCATAGTTGATGAGATAGTGATATTGTCAGAAGCTCACTCTTCGGGATATACAGTGCATTCCAAAAGTGACAAATATATCAAAATCTTTAAAAATGGTATTGGTGGTTAGATGTGAAAAGAGACATAGTGGAGATTGTGGAGAAGTGTCTCGTATGTCAGCAAAGTAAGGTAGAGAATAGAAGTTTGCAAGGTTATTGCAACCTCTACCTATATCGACACGAAAATGGGAGCTAGTTACCATGAATTTCGTGATGGGTTACAGAGGACCCGGATGAATCACGAGGCTATCTGGATGATAGTCGATAGAGTGACTAAGTCTACCCACCTTCTGGTTAGGAAATTCTCAAATACTCAAAATGTGTAAGCAGAGTTATATGTATAAGGAAGATTGTGGAATATTATGTAGCGTTCCAGTGAGCATGGTATCATATAAGGATTCCCGCTTCACTTCCCACTTCGGGGAATATTATTCAGGAAGCTATGGGAACCCGATTGAGTGTTAGCATAGCTTTTCGTCCTCAGACAGATGGTCAGTTAGAGAGGACTGTACAGGTTCTGGAGGATATGATGAGAGTGTGTGCTTTGATTTTATAAGCTCCTGGGATGATCAGTTGTTACAAATCGAATTCGCCAATAATATCAGTTGTCACTTGAGCATTGGGATAACATTATATGAGGCATTGTTTGGCCATATGGGTTGTTTCTCGGTTTGGATAAGAGGTGGGTAACAGATATAGAGTTGCTCTCGAATTGGTAAGACAGACCTCTGAGGATGTTCAGTTAATTTGTGAGAGATTAAGAAACACCTCAGAGCAGACAGAAAAGCTATGCTGACAAGAGAGAGAAACCATTGGAATTCACCGAGGGTGAATTAGTATTGTTGGAAGTTATTGGTCCTAAGGACATAACAAGATTCAAAAGAAGGCAAATTAAGTTTCATTAGATTGAATCTTTTGAGTGATTGGACAAAGTGAGAGATAAGGCCTGTAGGTTGATGTTACCACATGAATTAGCAGGCATCCACGGTGTGTCCCATCTTATGATGTTTTGAAAATATTATCCGGACCCAGCGTATGTGATCAGATATGAGCTTCAACAGTTTGGCTCAATGAAAGTATAACGTATGATTGAAAACTTGATTTGGGTATTAAAACAGGAAGGAGAAAGTGTTGAGATTTAAGACGATCTCCCTAATTAAAGTCTTTTGGTAGTAGTACACTCCGAAAAAGTCATATAAGAATTAAAGAGTATGATGCAATAGACGTATCCGGAATTGTTTATGAACCCAATTTACTTGGTTCTAATTTGGAGGACCAAATTTCTTAAGTGGGGGAGATTATGTAAAACCCGAAATTAAATCGTAATTTTTTTATGAAGGATTGAAATGGCAATAAATTAAATGAATGGGATTCGGACTGGAGATAAGGATTTAAAATGTGAAATGAGTGAGTGTTCGTGAAGGGAAGTCGAGTTAAATTAATCCCGAACATGTTGAAGGGTAAAACGGTCAAAAGATCAAAAGTCGATATAAATTCGACAAGAAAATTTAATTAAAAATATGGGATTGAGAAATCTTGATCAATAACGAAGAAATAATTAAATTTCGGGTTAAATTGATCAAGATATGAATTTATTAGAATAAACCGAAATTTTCACTTCAAAAAATGATCCCGAAAATAATTAAAAAATATATCGAAAAGTCGAAATAATACCGATAAATTCATTTATGGGTTAAATGAATAAAATATAAATATTTTTGGATATTTTTACCAAATAATAATATTTAATTGAATATAATAATAATAAAAATAATAATAAAAAATAAATTAATTTTAAAAAAAAAAAGAAGTGAAAATCGCGAAACTCGCGATCTGAGGGAAAACGAAGTAGGAACCGAGGGAGTCGGTTCCCTCACCGCCGACCACAGGACGCCACCGGGAAGAGACGTTGAGGGAGCCAGGCGAGGCAGTCGAACCACCACCGGCCTACAGGAACGACGTACGGCAACGATCGACTGTGAGAAAGGAGAAAGAGAAACCGAGAGATGAGAAAGGCATTTTCGACGACCAACGTTGATTCAGGCCCGGCCACCACAGCCGAACATCCCCCAGGCGCAAGCGATGCGATTGGTGGCAGCATCGGTGGGTAGAACGGCAGCCAGCGTCGAAAATAAAGGAAGAAAAGAAAGGGGACCGATGGCGAGGAGAGAACAGGCCGGACCGGCCACTTTCCAGCCACCTCGGGTGAAATCGAGACTAGATTCGTGCATCGGACGACCCCGCGGAGCTGCTGGCGGCGAAAACCGGCGGAGAATCGGTCGGTGAGGCCTTGAACTAGTCGAACCGGACTGAACCGGCAGTCTGAACTGAGTTGAACCGGACCGAACCGGTTCATCCAAGAAACAGAGGAAAAGGGAGAAAAAGGAAAAAGGGGAAGAATTTTCAGAGATGCACCGGACTTCGGGTAAGTCCGTAAGCGGTCAAAATTGACCGATTTGATTTCCAAGAAATTTATTTAAATTATATTCGATCGAAAAATAACATGAAATTAAATATAAATTGTGCAGTTTGACGATAAAATTCGAACGTGAGACGATTGAACTTCAATTTGCGCACCATCGCATAATCTCATGTAAGCAAAGCTCATTTACGACAATTTATACAATTATTCACATATTAGAAATGTATTTTACGCATTACGGATTTAATTCCGCATTTAGTGGATAATATTGGGAGTTTTGAGTAAACTATCGTAAATGATATGCGGGCTATCTAAAGAGTTTGGAACGAAGCCCAAGGGGTATTGAGAGCCCAATAGGCCCGATGAAGGGATTAAATAAATGGAAACGAGCTGAAAATGGGTCGATGCCCATTAAGACGCAATCGGGCCCAATAAAGTAAAACGAGCCCAGTGTTTTAGATTCGATCAATATAAGTGAAATACTGATAAGTATAATTGAATTGACCCAAATACATGGTTATATGCAGCTCCGTAGACTTGGTTTGGAGTAAATTGGACTGAGAGACCTGGTACGGGCGGAACAGGATAAGCTCGCGCTTGATTCCAAGTAAGGGAATTTTACGGGCTGCTAGAGGTAACTTTACACAATTTTGATGTCATTTACATTCCATAGAATTCTCTGAAGGGTCTAAATTTCATACAAAAATTTTAGTGCCCTGGATGGGCAAATTACTAAAATACCCTTGTGAAGGGTAAAATTTCTAAATTTAGGAAAAATTGGGAGGAGCAAGAACAAGAGGTTTCCTGCTTGTTCTTGAGGTGTTTTGACACGTGCATGAGTTGACTGGCTAACTTTTAAATAAAAACGCACATCATTGCATATTTTCGACAATATTGATTTTCTCTTAAATTGATTTGAGAAATGTAGCCGGCTACATGATTTTATGAAAAGGTGACGTGCTAGAGCTCAGCTCGTACGAGTTTTGATTTGTGTGATGCATACCTTAGTGCTGAAGTGAGCGCTCGCACTAGAGTTTTACATGTATTGGTGCTGGAGTCTAACTTGCACCATATCATTTTTATATGATTTTCATGACACGGTGCTGAAGTCTAACTCGCACCAGATTTTTATATAATTTTCGTAATACGGTGCTGGAGTCTAACTCTCACCAGATTTCCACATGAAATGTGTACAGAGTGCTAGAGCTTAGCTCGCACTAGTTTTACTTGATTTTATGAGAGTGTTGGAGCATCGCTCGCACTATTTTTCTGAAATCATGCGATGAGCCGTGCTTGAAGCATCTGGTAGACTGTGTGTCATACCGATTAAATAGGCTCGCACGTGTGTTTTGAGACAGGGCATGAGTATGGAGATATGATATGGGTCCACAGAGTACATTGTATCGTGCAAGTAGCATGGAGTACGCTGTACCGTGTGACATATTCGGATGCGTGGTATCTTCGGATACGAGTGGCATCTTCGGATGCACGGTATCTTCGGATACGAGTGGCATCTTCGGATGCATGGGATCAGACAGGACCGATGGGTTGGACTGACCCACCTCCCGGGGTAGTTCCCGATCGTGTTGAGACCCCGCACACTAGGATCCGTGTAGCAGTGGGACTCATGAGGACACATGGCCATAGTCCTAGTTATTTGCCTGAGATATACATATATTGCCTAGTCTTGCATGTTGATGTTTTGAGAAACTCAATTGTGGATTTTTATGTGAGTCTAGATCACCCGAGGGAGGGGTTGGATCTTAACTGAGATATGGTTTTGATGGAAATTAAATTGGGTTTTAAACAGAAACTTGCATGAGGTTATTTTTCATGCTATTTAAACTCATGAATGATGTCAACTAGTTTTACATGACATTCAGTATATCGCATGGTACTGTTGCTTTAAAAACCATTTGATTTCATGGTTTTGTGTGAGTCAGGAACACCAGAGGGAAGGGTTGAGTCCTGACTGTGTTGTGAAATTTTAACGATGATGAAATGTTTTAAATGGATATGCATGTCAAGTTTTCCATGCTTTTGAAATCCATATGTGAACATGTTTTACATGGCATCATGACATCACGAATTGTAGTATCCGTTTTGAAATGTGTGGAGGAAGGGTGGTTTATGCATGGCACCACATTCATGTAGGTAGTATGGTTACCTACTTGTTCGTAGGATTGCCTTACTAAGCTTGATGTGC
This sequence comes from Firmiana major, assembly GCA_033439115.1. Lineage (NCBI taxonomy): Eukaryota > Viridiplantae > Streptophyta > Magnoliopsida > Malvales > Malvaceae > Firmiana > Firmiana major. Next base: position 42,505,394 of record CM065909.1, read on the forward strand.
TCACCCCTTTCATTTTCCTACACTGATTCCTTCCAGTAGACATTGAGGGGACTGAGTACTGCATTCCTTATATCCGCTGCTACCCATCATGTTAAGGTATATACACTTGTATGTATTGTATCTAAATAAGTATAGTACAGTAACATGGTTGTAAGTAACTGTCAGGGATGTATAGATAATGTAAACACTTGTAAATAAAAGGAAAAGAATAAATGAAAAACGAATGCGTTTACCTTTTTCTGTAATAAGAAATTAAGTTATATGATGATTAAATGGTGGGACTCGCATTGACACACAACCCAATTATTAGTGGAGTGTGTCACGATTCAGAGGATAGATAAGTATGAAATAAAAATGAAAAATTTACTCTGATTTTTGGGTAGTTTTGGGTTGCGACAGCAAGTACTTTTATGTCACGACCCGAAAATGCAGAAAATATGGCAAATTCAAAACTTTTCACTCATCAAATCACAATTAAGGGTGCATTCCTGTGCAGTGTCAAACATCATCATAAATATCATGCCTCAGGATCTCATCATTAGATATTATATATCTATCATATACATTACTCAATCTCAAGTTAAATAATCCTAATACATCCCATACAATGTTGTACATCAAGTGTCTGTAATTACAACAATTGTCCGGGTACATGAAAAGATAAATGATACCTCAAAATACAATATATGGCCTGGAGCTCAAGTCCTCCACTAGCCACTACTCCGTACGTCGCAGGGAAACCCTTTTTCACTTGAAGAAATCTGGAGCGAAAGAAAACAAGGTGAGCTTCTAAATCGCTCAGTAAGGGAGTAAGGGAAGTCATTTATATAAACCATAATCACATCACAAAATATTTATTTGCATGTGAAACTCAGTATACTCATTTGAAATCATAGCATGAAAGTTCTCAAAACAACATTCTTATATTTCAAAATCATGTGAAAACATGAAGTAAAAAGGCTTAGTATAAAGCAGTAACAAGCATGTAAAAATAATACGATAATGGATTTCTCGATAAACGTGATAAAATCACTGATTTTGATTTGCACGTGGCACAACCACAGATTTAGATTCACATGTGGCACAGCCACCAAATACACGTGGCACAGCCACAGAATAGGGGATCTCACATGGAACAGCCACAGAATAGGGGATCTCACGTGGCACAGCCACAGAATAGGGGATCTCACATGGCACAGCCACCAAATATACGTGGCACAGCCACAGAATAGGGGTTCTCACGTGGCACAGCCACCAAATATACGTGGCACAGCCACAGAATAGGGGATCTCACGTGGCACAGCCACCAAATATACGTGACACAACCACAGAATAAGGGATCTCACGTTATCAGAACAGAGGAATATCGGACTTACATGATACTAGAGCAATGCCCGGTGTGTATTTAAATTACACACCTAAGTCTCTATCAACAGCCGTTATCATATAAACTGGTTTGCCTTCACGTAGAACTCATAGTAGTTTTTCTCTCATAAAACTCATTTAAAACCGTTTTGTACTCAACACAAAACATATTAAAACCGAGTTCCAACTGGCAAAATACGCACACATTTCTCAAATCTCAATATTGCCTTAACGTAGAGCCCAATTCATTTCTTACACAAACTCAACCATTTATAAAGCGGTTCCACACGTAGCTTATAAACTCTTAGAAACATTGGGCTCCAACCTGCTATAAAAATCGTGTGCATTCCCATCAAAACACAACACATCAAACATGCTTGTTTTATAAATCGTAAATTATGCTATAATAGTTCACAAATCACATACACAAATAGTTTAGTTTTCCTTACCTCTTTGCACCTCGTATAGTGCAATCGTTTCCCCCTTGTCACAGACTAGTCTCGCATTCCACTCTGGAACTCCCGAGCTGTCCAAACGATGTTAAAACATTAATACTCATCATCACAATAACCTTAGTTCTCAAAATTGAGCATAATTGCTCATAACACCTCAAATTTCTCAATCCTCATAACTCTATCACAAACCACAATCTCATTCACAACATCTCAATATTTTGCATTTCCCATGCCATAATATCTATGCTAATTCACCACATTGTCTAAATTTCCATTTATAGCTCAAAATTCCTAAAATTACCAAAATTGCTAAATATCATCATCACCACAACTACATTGTAATTTCATCCATTCCCTAATCATTTTCCAGCTATTTCAACACAATGCCAACAACCCTTATTACCAAAATCATCTTAAATATCAAGATCGAGGTTTAGAAATTACCCAAAACTTGTGGAGAGCTTATCTCTTGCCTCGATTCAATTCGTCTTTCGATTTCCAAGTATGTTGCTCTCCCTTTGATGAGGAACAACTTTCCTTCTTGCCACAACCTCTGATTTGGACAAAAATGGGTGCTTTGGATGAGTGAGAAAGCTAGGGCTCGGGTGGAAATAGGGTTTTCAAGAGAGAGAAGATGAAATTGCAGGAGAAAATAGGGGTTCCTTCTATAGACGGAAGGTAGGAGATCGATCTGGCTCTTGATGAGATCGATCTGTATTTGAATTTGGGGACGATTTGGGGTAATTTTATGCTTAGGAGATCGATCTGTCGGGGGGTGAGATCGATCTCTTAATGGCTTTATGAGATCGATCTGCTCCTTGAGGAGATCGATCTTCTGTTTACAGAATGCCTCCTGAGATCGATTTGCTCCGTGTAGGAGATCGATCTGCTTGCTTATGAGATCGATCGGCTCTTTAGTTCTTGCACATTTCCTACATTCTGGAGCCATGAGATCGATCTCTCATCCTAGGAGATCGATCTGGTCTTCACAGATTGTACTGCTGCTGCACTTAATTGCAGAAACTCAAAGATAAACTTCACATAATCTACCCCATAGTCCATATTTCATTCCGTACACATTCAAGACTTAAAAATCACATCTCCTGATTCTTCATTACATTTAAAACTTGTGTGTACTTCAACATCTTATAATTACATACTTCAAACTACAATTCTCATAATCGGGGTATATATCTATAAAATACACAGTTCTCACATTTGAACCCATCAAACAAACTCTAATTTGGATGATCTTAGAAATCTCAAAAAGCTTAAGAAGTCATCTACAACTTCGAAGGTCACATTTTCCAAAAACATTCAAAAAAGGAAAAATTACTAAAATGCCCCTACTAGTCAGATTTTGCAAACAAATTGTAAAAAGTATCCTTTTAGTTCCATTTTCTCTCAAAGTCCACTTTTAATGCCTATAACATCAATAAAAAACATTACATAGCACTTCAACACAATAATAAAGCTAAAATAATTTTATTAGATAATATTAATATAACAAATTATGTACTTATTAAGTCATTGCAATATGATTGAAAGGGATCCTATCTTACTAATAATTGATTCAAATGATAAACAAGTAGGAGAAGCAAAGAAGATAATTTCAAGTCTACAATGGTGACAAAAACAAGACTTTTGGGTTGAGAAGTGGTGAGTTTTAAGTGTAGATCTAAACTTTTCTTCTTTTTTTTTTTTTTGAAAAACTAATTTGACATGACAAAAGAAAATATGGTGGGGAAGATTAGAATTGTAGATAGAGAAATTTTAAATCCACCATATTTTCTTATTGTTGCACCACCCAAAATACAAAAACATTACACCAAAACACTATTTTTACCCCTTCAAATTATCAAGTTATCTCACTTTTAAAATTTCATCCTTATTTCTCAACACACCATTCTTCTTTTCCAACAACAGGTTTAGAGTTTTCTAAATGGCTAAGGAGTCAAGGCCTTAGTTGGCTAGAATATGTAAACAAGGAGAATAGCTTCCCAAGAAAAATATATTGTCCTTTGACAAGGATACTTATGTAAGACCCGTATTTCATGTGTAACTTTATGGATTCATAAGTGTGTTAATGTACTTGTAATGTGATGTACAATTGATGTAAAGTCCATAAATTTAATGTACATACGTGTAATAAGAGTTTATAATGTACATACAAGTTTCATTGAGTATGAATATGAAAAAATGGACTTTTGTAAGTGATGAATGTGATTGGAACACAAAAAGAGTAGTGTGGTAAATGGAATGTAATTGCATGAATCTAAATATTTTCATTTAGCTTGGTATGGCATACCTTTGGCTATACAATGGATACACACAAGTTATAATGTGAATAAGGTATGAATGGATGTCATTTTCAAGTCATAAAGGTGGATGGATGATAAAATGGCTATGGCAGCAGATTACAGATGTTTTGGTGTAAGTTGCAGCAGAAAAACTGTAAAAAAATCTGGAAAATATTAAGGCCAGATCGATCTCATAGGATGAGAGATAGATCTGGAAGAGCCAGAATGCTCTTATTTGGGCAATGGAATAAAGCAGATTGATCTTCAATAGGGCCAGATCAATCTCCTAACCATTCTGTAATGAAAAGATCGACCCTCAAGCATACAGATCGATCTCCTTAGCTCTTTGTTTGGGAGCAGATCGATCTCAAGCTTCGACGGATCGATCTCATGCTTAAAATGCCATGAAAAATAGGGAACTAAGGGGACCAAATCGATCTCCTCTTAGTGCAGATCGATCTCCTCAAGTGATTTCTATAAAAAGGGCGCTGAAAATCTGTAGATTTCGAGAAAAACATCACCCTTTCCATTTCCAACCCAAAACCTAGATTTTTCTCTCTAAAATCCACCAATTCTAGTAAGAATTGAGGGGAGGCTATTAGACATTAAGTTGTTCATCTTGAGGACATCTTGAGGAAGAGAACAATATAGTTGAAACCCAAAACCTCATTATTGGTATTGAAGGAGCATGGAACATTTTCCTTTGGAGCAAGAAGAGAAACCATATTTGGTAAGTTTCTAAGACTCCAATCCAAGTACATTGTCTATTCTATTGATTTTGAAGTTAATTGGCATGTATATGGATGATAGAAATCATCTAGAATGCAATGGAACACATATAACCTAGAAAATGTATATAGTCTAGAGTGAGAAAGTGTAAATTGGGTATGTTGATGATTTATGGGATTTGTTGAGTTGTTATTTGAGTAATGTGGGTGATTTGAAATGGTTTTGTGGAGTTATATTATGAGTTTAGAGAAGTTATCAAGATGGGTATATGAGATGCTTGATAAAATGCCATACTGAGGAAATCAATGAAATATGAACACTATGAGCTTAATATCGATTTAATATCGATTTGGAATGAGTTAATAGGCCTAAAAGGAATCCATAGACTCGAGAAATGAAACGAGGCCTTATGAGCGTTCATAGAAACTATAGGTCGAATCGACTATATTGAACGCACGATGTGTCATGACCCAAATTACCTAAAAATTAGAGTAAATTTTTTTCGCTTTTTCATTTCCTTACCCGTCGTGAACAGTTTCACTACTAATAGTTAGGCTATGATTCAGTGTTAGTCACCTCTCACCTATTTACCATTCCATTTCCATATTTCATTTACATATCAATTTATTTAAACTAAATACATCCCCAATATTACATTCATATACAGTATTGTGCATCTATATGTTCAGATACAAAATTATACAAATGTGTATACCTGGTCTTGATAAGAAGCAATGGATAACCGAAATGCAAGACTACTGTCGTTCTCTTCTATTGAATGTACCCTGTGGGGTGGAAAATTTAAGGGTGAGCATAAACAGCTCAGTAAGGCAATAATGTAAGCAGGTAGATAACTATACTATCTACGTGCTGATAATGTCATGATATAAAATCATTTATATTTGGAGCATGAGGTATGTCTAAAACGATGCCACATGTATGTATATATCATATAAGAGAAATCATGAAATCGACATATAAAACAAACATGAAAAAATCATCATGTATGTCATCTCATGCTCGTCACATTTAAAACTTATTTGTTTCATCATAAACTCATCACGTTAAAACTCATTTGTTTCATCATAAAACAACCTCATCAAGGTCAAACCCATCACTCGGGAATACCTTGATTTATTAAATCGCATCTCATTTAAAAACATAAATTGAGACATTACCCCTCCTTCGGGTTTGTCCTGGTCTATTCAGACTGTATGATATCATGTGAGGCATCTAGGTTACTGTATGAAAAATTGAGGACTATGGCCATACTTTGTCCCTGTGATCCCAAGCTACACGGATCCCGGTGTGCGGGGCATCACAACTGTAACGGGAGGTGGGGTCAAATCCTACCTGCCAGAATATCAAGTAACATCATCGAGTCATCATGACTGCACGGTATAGCATACTCCGTGTGACATACACGGTACAATGTACTCTGTGGACCCATATCATAGTCTGGGGGCACCTGCCATAGGTCTTATCCACCCCAATACTATGTCGATAACCAACCTATGTCTCAAAGTATACGTGCGAGCATCTTAACTCTCTGTGACACACAGTCTACAAGAGGCTTCTGCACGACTATATGCATGTCAACTCACGTCTAGTGCGAGCAAAGCTCCAACACCATGCTATGCATATCATGATATCAAAAATCTCGTGCGAGCGAAGCTCCAGCACAGTTTTATGCACACACAAATTTCTCGTACGAGCAAAGCTCCAGTACGGCTTTTTCATGAGTGATAAATAAGTAAAATTTAGTGCGAGTAATACTCTAGCACTCTTTTTACTCGTGTAAATATGATAGGTGGCTCAAACTTGATAAAACATCTTTTAAAATCATAACCGGTATAAACCGGTACCCTTTCGTATAATTCTTAAAATCAACAGCTAACCTATGTGCATATTTGCTTAAATCAAGGTAATACATTCATATAAAACATTAAAACAAGATAATCATGCAATTTATCTGCCTTACTACCCTTTTTGTAAATTTTACTCCCAGGGGCAATATCGTCTTTTTCCTTTATTCACATATGCCCCAGTTTTCATAAAAATTATTATTTCGTTTCTAGATACTTTAAGAAATTCTAGACCCTGTAAATCCCCTCAAAAATACGTATAGAAATCTCTATGCACCTACAAAATTCTCTTACCTCGATTTACTCATAAACTTATCTCGTCTCGATAATATCCGATCTCTCAGTCCAACTGCGCGTCAACCAAGTCTACGAAAATGCATATAACCACATATTTTGGGTTAATTCACTTATTTTTATCAGTATATCACATTTACTGATCAAATCTAACGTACTGGGCCCGTTTTACTTTATTGGGCCCGATCACACCTTAATGGGCCTCGACCCATTCTCAGCCCGTTTCTACTTATTAAATCCCTTATTCGGGTTTACTGAACTCATTCAGCTTACCAATAATCATCGAGCTTCGTTCCAAACTCATTAGATAGCCCTGTACTATTTACGGTAATTACGTTGCAATTCCTATTAATATTCCATTTTATACAGAGTTAATCCATAAATTTTGTAAAATAATCGAAACTCTGTATTGAGGACTCTAATTGTCGAAATTAAAGTATACTTACCCAATATGATGCGGGGTACGAGAATCAGAGCTCAATCGGCTCTCGCTCAGACTTTGTCGTAAAACTGCACAATTATATTTAATTTCGGGTTATTTTTTGATTAAATATAATTTAAATAAATTTCTCGAAAATCAAATCGGTCACTTTTGACCTCTTACCGACTTACCCGAAGTCCGATGTATCCTCAAAAATTCTTCCCTTTTTTTCTTTTTTCTCTTTTTTTTCCCTTCTTTCTTGGCTGAACCGGTTCAGTCCAGTTCAACCCGATTCAGACCGGTCCGATTCAGTCTGGTTCACTCCGGTTTGGTCGGTTCAGGGTCTCGTCGACAGGTTCTCCACCGGCTTCCGCCACCAATGGCTTCGCTGGGCCGTCCGATGCACAGATCTGGGGTTGGTTTTGTTCAAGGCCGCCGGAAAGTGGCTGGTCCGGCTATTCTCCCTAGGCCGTCGGTACCCATTTCCTTTTTTGTTGTTTTCGGCGCCGTCCTTCGGTTTCGGTGGTTGTGGCCACCACCAATCAGCTCGTCTTGGCTTCAGGGACGTTCGGCGATGGTCGGGTTGTCCAAATCGGCGCCGGTGGCCGCCGTTTCCTTTTCTCTTTTTGATTTTCATTTTTTTCTCTCCCTCGTTGATCCCTCGTCGTTCGCCGCCATTTCCCTCAGCTGTCGGTGCCGACGGGCTCGACTGCCTCGCCTGGTCGACTTTTCGGTGGTGTCCGGTGCTGAGGCCGACGAGGCTGGGTCCTCGAGTTGCTGGTGTTCCTTTTTCCATTTCTCTGCTCTTTCTCTCTCCCCGATTTCCAATTTCTGATTCTTTTTTTAATTAATTAATTTAATTTAATTTATTATTTAATTTTATTAATATTTTAATCAATAAAATATATTAAAGAATAAAAAATATCTACCAAAATTATTATTTTATTCAAATTAATTTATTTAATTTTATTTAATTTATTTATTATATTTTTAACCCTTTTTCGGGTATAATTTCTCTGTATTTTCGGGATATTGTCCCAAGTGACTTTTTGGTATTTCTAAAAATTTCGGATCTTGATCAATTGGACTCAAAATTTAATTATTTCTTCATTATTGATCAAGATTCTCAAATCCATTATTTTTAATTAAATTTTCTTATCAAATTTATACTGACTTTCAATCTTTTGACCGTTTTACCCTTGCACGTATTCGGGATTAATTTAACCTGACTTCCCTTCACGAATACTCATTCATTTTGCATTTTAAATCCTTACTTCCAGTCCGAATCTCATTCGTTTAAATTTGTGAGCATTTTCAATCATTTCTTTTCACGAACATACTCATTTCGTGTTTTAACTAAATTCGGGTCTTACATAATCTCCCCCACTTAAGAAATTTGGTCCTCCAAATTAGAACCAAGTTAGTCTGTAAATCACTCCGGATATTTCACACATATTATACTCTTTAACTCTTATGTAACTTTTTCGGAGTGTACTACTACCAACATACTTTAATTAGGGAGATCATCTTAAACCTCAACACTTTCTCCTTCCCGTTTTAATACCCAAATCAAGTTTTTAACATATGTTATACTTTCATTGAGCTAAACTGTTGAAACTCATATCTGATCACTTACGTTGGATCTGGATAGTATTTTCAAAGCATCATAAGATAGGACACATTGTGGATGCCTGTTTATTCAGATGGTAACGCCAACCTACAGGTCTTGTCTCCCACTTTGTCCAATCTCTTAAAGGATTCAATATAACAAAATTCAATTTACCTTCTTTTCGAATCTCTTTATGTCCTTAGGACCAGTAACTTCCTACAATACTAATTCACCCTCAGTGAATTCCAATGGTTTTTATCTCTTGTCAACATAGTTTTTCTATCTGCTTTGAGGTGTTCTTAATCCTTCACAATTAACTGAACATCATCAGAGATTTGTCTTACCAATTCGAGAACAATTCTCTATTTGTCACCCACTTATTCTTATCCAAATAGGGGAAACAACCCTTACGGTCATACAATGCCTCATCTGAAGTAATCTCGATACTCAAGTGACAACTATCCTTATTCGCGAATTTGATTATTAACAACTGATCATCCCAAGAGCTTATCAAATAAATGGCGCACGCTCTCATCATATCCTCCAGAACCTGTACAGTCCTCTCTAACTGACCATTTGTCTGAGGATGGAAAGTTGTGCTAACACTCAGTCGGGTTCCCATAGCTTCCTGAAAAATGTTCCCAGAAGTGGAAAATGAAGCGAGAATCCCTATATGATACAATGCTCACTGGAAAAATACTTGGTGTTCCATAATTTTTCATACATATAAATCCGCCTACACACTCAGAGTATCTGGGAATTTTCTAACCAGAAGGTGGGTAGACTTAATCAATCTATCGACTATCACTCAGATAGCCTCATGATTCATCCAGGTCCTCTGTAACCCATCACGAAATTCATAGTAACTTGTTCCCATTTTTGTGTCAATATAGGTAGAGGCTGCAATAACCCTGCAACTTCTTTTGCTCTACCTTACTCTGCTGACATACGAGACACTTCTCCACAATCTCCACTATATCTCTTTTCACTTCCGAACACCAATACCTTTTTTAAAGATTTCGATAGATATATATTTATTACTTCTCAGATGCACTGTATCTCCCGAAGAGTGAGCTTCTGACAATAACTCTACCTCATCAACTATGGTCATGGGGAACACTTATACTGTCTCTGAACCTCAGTAAGTCATTATCACTCTATGTGAATTCTGTCACTATACCCATCTGAATCTGACCCATACTATCGACACCATGCCGATCATCACGCTAAGCCTGTCAAATTCGATCACTCAAATCCGATTCTAATCTCAGGCTAGCTGTCACACAATCACTGTCATCATCAGAGAGAATCACATCACTACTGAGGCTTACAACTGTTCTAGCAGCTCACGCTCCCTGACCATTATATGTAATATCATCCTGAAGCTCTTTCTGCTCAACGTATTAGCCATTACATTAGCCTTTCCTGTGTGGTACAATTTTCACAATCATAATTTCTTAGAAGCTCTAACCCTCTTTATTCTCATATCCGACTCTTTCTATGAAAACAGATACTCAGGGCTTTTATGATCAGTGCATACCTAAAATTTCTCACCGTATACATAGTATTGTGATATACTCAATACCACCACTATCGTTGTAACTTTAAATCATGGGCCGGATAGTCCCTTTCATGATCCTTGAGTTGTCTGGATCCATAATCGACTATCTTCCCCTTTTGGGTCAATACACGACCCATTCATTATTTTGAGGTACCCACAGACTCATGAGAAACCTCTTAATCTGTTGGGTATGGTGGGAATAAATGCGGTGGTCAGTTTATTACTTCAGTACACCAAAACTCCTGTCACGTCTATCATTCTATTCAAATACAACTTTTTCTAAGTTAAACGTGTCAATAAAGTAGTCCATTTCGAGAACTCTCAACAAATTATCTGTAAAAACAATATCCAATTGTTGCTTATGATTTCCCTGGACTTTAAATACACCCAAAATATCATCAATAAGGATGATAACAAATCGGTCCAGGTAAAGTTTAAATACCTCATCGTAGTTGAGTTCCACCGAATACTTCAATTACCCATATCCTTGACCTATGTACACATAAACGTATAATGTTCTTTCAAAATCACTTCTGTTGAAGCTACTAACCTGCGTTATTTCTTTTTTTCTTATATTAACAGCTTTTATAAAATTTTAATTAATTTTTTTAAACCTTCACGATTAATCGAATTCTATATTTCTTTATCGTACAAGTAAAAGTACCCTAATTTTAAATATATAAATTACGACTGTCGATTTCAATTTATAGGTTGTGTATACTTTTAGACGCTGTCAAGTCTTCAGGGGGGGAGGTATTTTGAAATACCTTTATTAACCCTCAGACTTGACCACAATTACTTTACATATCAGTCCATGTGGTCACAATTCATACTCGCTACTAATTGCTTTAATCCAAATTACTTTGCGTATCATAGATATTCTTACCTTACATACACCTCTTATTCTAGTCTATCTCTTTTCGTATATCACTTATAACAAAACTCTGTCATTACTCATTCCGTGAGTACAATCATTTGCTTCTTTAATTTCAATCGCTACTCCCCTTTTATTACTTGTCAAAACTTACAGTATACTTTTCAGGGGTAAAACAGCACTATCTTGGAATAAAACTCTGAACATCATAATTTACAGCCGACCAATTTATTCTCAAATATTACTTCAAATTATTCATAGTCTATTGAATAACATCAACTGACTTATACTTCTTCCCCCGTTTTCAACTTATAATTTCTTAATAATTACTTCGTTAGTTAACCCTCCTCTATTGGGGTATTAACTATCAGCATTGTGCCCACGGATGTAGGCATTCACGTCTTTTACTAACTTATATACAAATGAAGGCGGTATGACTAAATACATGGTTCAGTCCGGTTCAACCCGGTTCAGATCGGTTCGATTCAGTCTGGTTCACTCCGGTTCGGCCGGTTCAGGGTCTCGCTGGCTAGTTCTCCATTGACTTCTGCCACCAGTGGCTTCGCTGGGCCGTTCGATGCACGGATCTGGGGTTGGTTTTGTTCAAGGCCGTCGAAAAGTGGCCGGTCCGGCTGTTCTCCCTCGACCGTCGGTACCCATTTCCTTTTCTGTCGTTTTCGGCACCGTCCGTCGGTTTCGGTGGTTGTGGCCACCACCAATCAGCTCGTCTTGGCTTCGAGGACGTTCGGCGGTGGTCGGGTTGTCCAGATCGGCGCCGGTGGCCGCCGTTTCCTTTTCTCTTTTCGGTTTTCATTTTTTTTCTCTCCCTCGTCAATCCCTCGCCGTTCGCCGCCGTTTCCCTCAGCTGTCGGTGCCGACGGGCTCGAATGCCTCTCTTGGTCGACTTTTCGGTGGTGTCCGGTGCTGAGACTGACAAGGCTGGGTCCTCGGGTTGCTGCTATTCCTTTTTCCATTTCTCTCCTCTTTCTCTCTCCCCTATTTCCAATTTCTGATTCTTTTTTTTTTACTTAATTAATTTAATTTAATTTGTTATTTAATTTTATTAATATTTTAATCAATAAAATATATTAAAGAATAAAAAATATCTACCAAAATTATTATTTTATTCAAATTAATTTATTTAATTTTATTTAATTTATTTATTATATTTTTAACCCTTTTTCGGGTATAATTTCTTCGTATTTTTGGGATATTGTCCCGAGTGACTTTTCGGTATTTCTAAAAATTTCGGATCTTGATTAATTGGACTCGAAATTTAATTATTTCTTTGTTATTGATCAAGATTCTCAAATCCATTATTTTTAATTAAATTTTCTTATCAAATTTATACTGACTTTCGGTCTTTTGATCGTTTTACCCTTGCACGTATTCGAGATTAATTTAACCTGACTTCCCTTCACGAATACGCATTCATTTCGCATTTTAAATCCTTACTTCCAGTCTGAATCTCATTCGTTTAAATTTGTGACCATTTTCAATCATTTCTTTTCACGAACATACTCATTTCGTGTTTTAACTAAATTCGGGTCTTACACGATGTCCTGTTATATGTATCGAATATAATGTGAAATATGATTGTGTGCAGTCCTGAAGAGTTCGTTAAAGACGAATCGGACCGTACGGTGAGCAGTGCTAATGAAACAGAATCACGCGTCACGATTCCAGGTAAGGGAATTCTGTAAGTATATAGAGGTAGCTGCTTGTATTTTTTGGGTATATAGGGCTTTGGAAATGTACATGCATTTTTAGAAATGTGTTTGACAAGGTATGGAAATTACTACGAGTATTTGTATGAGATTTGGTTGTTTGAAATGGTACTGTGAAGAAATGGGATAGTAAGGCTAATAATTGCATAAATAAAGTGTTTTAAATGCTTTCACAAAACATGTATTTTGTTTTGAACGAATTGATAGACAGGTTGGCTATTGTGGTTTGATGTTGTGTGATAGCACATGTGAAGTGCCAAATATGTTTTGAGATTGGTTTTGAAAGCTTATGAGCCGACTATCATGTTTATGTGAATTAAACCGTGCTGGAGCCTTACTCGCACTGGGTATTGATGTTTTCATATGTTTGAAACATGTTGGAGCATAGCTCACACTTTGGTTTGAAACTATGACGATGCTTTATAAACCGTACTGGAGCGTTTGCTTGTACGTGGATTTCGACTGAATTTCTTATGTATATAACCATACTAGAGTGATGCTCGTACGTGGTTCCTTCATATTTTTATGTATAAATGTCGTACTAGAGCGTTGCTCGTACGAGGTGATTTATTATGATGCATGAATTCATGCTACAGCATAGCTCGCACTGGTTTTCACAGTGTGGTATGTATGAGGCCGTTGTGAGGATAATACGAATTGGTGTTTAGGGAACCCAATAGGCCTAATAGACCTCTTGAGTGGGGTGAGGGTGAGGGGCTAGGACCTGACATTAATCCATTCAGGAAACCCAACTGGCCTAACAGACCTCTTGAGTGGGGTAAGGGTGAGAGGCTAGGACCTGAATCAGGGAACCCAACAGGGGCGAGCAAGGCCATGAGGGGCTAGGACCTGGTATTAAGAGTACTCCCACAACTTGAGACTAGAGGTTTCACTCGGTATGGGGTAGATAAGACCTATAGCAGGCACCCCCAACCATGTTATAGGTCCGCGGAGTACGATGTACCGCGTGGTTGAGTTACTGATGAGAAAAGTCTGGTGAAGAACTAACCCACCTTCATTCCAGCATGATACCTCGCACACAGGGATCCATGTGATCTGGGATGATTTATGACATAGTTGGCATACATAGTCAGTTGAGATATAGTGACATGTCTCCTTGCTTGATTTATATAATACCAAATGGTTTTGAATACTTGAATCTAATTTTGACTATCCAGGGTAGACCCAAGGGAGGGGTCGAGCCTTGTGGGATTTGATTTGTGAAATGATTATGATGTTGTGACTGTAAAATGATTTGATGGGATTTTGTTGTATTGAGAATGAGATAATCAAAAAGGATGTTTCTTAAACGAATTGCCCTTTTTATGAGATTTGATGATTAATGAGCATGAAATGATTTGTACATGATGATTTTACCATGTTTTATATGCCAATTTCATGATTTTAAATACATGATATATGTATACTCATATGGCATAGTTTTAATTCATCATGCTCCTGTTATAAAAGATTTATGCATACACTATCAGCATGTAGATAGAGTAGTTATCTATCATGCTTGCATTATTGCCTTACTGAGCCTGTGATTACTCATCCCTCTCTATTTTCCCCTCCTACAGAGCGTGCATAGTAGCCCAGTGAGGACTGAGGCATTGTGTTTTTGGACATCTGCTGCTTCCATCGTCGAAAGGTATATACACAGGATTCTTTTTGTATCTAAACAATATAATGGCACAGTAATGATTGAGTTGTAATTATGGGGGATGTAGATGTCAGTAAACATGTTCTGTATGAGTGAATGATTTAATTTCGAATATACGACATCGTTTTTATTAATTGTGGATGAATGGTAAGTGGTGATTATTATTGACTCACAGCCCAACTGTGAGTGGTGAGTTTGTTCACGACCGGGTAAGGTAACAATAAAATGCGAAAAAAAAATTTATAGTGATTTTCGATTAAAGGGAATGAAAAAGGGTCATGACAACTTAAACATGGGAGGCAAGGGATTGTATTAATTTAAAAAAAAATCCTTCATCAAAGTTTCCCGACAAGGGATTTTGATTCTAATCCATTAAGAGTTGAGACCAAAATAAAAAATAGTAAGACAAAGACTTATAATTATCCAACTGCGCCTATTTGGAAGTACTTATGGAGCAGCAATTTAAAGTGATGGAGCAAACATGTTTTAGACATAAACATGCAATTAGAAACAACATAGCAACTACCATGGAAAACCAATACTATTGGGAAATTCCTTAAGTATGCCTACATATATCAATTAATTGTACATTACAGGCTTTCTAATTTGTCTAGTTCATATGAAAGTGATCATATAAAGTTTAAGTTATTGGACTTTAGAGCATTTTAATCAGTATGTGCTTTGGAATGTATGTAAACCTAATATTTTATTCTATTGTAGTGATAGGTCAAAATAGAATAAAATGTGCTACAGGTATAAATAGGTTATGGTCCTCAGTCAAGACTTTTAATTCTTTAAAATTCGAATTGAAATTTCAACCAAAACATCTATATTTTATATGTTTTGATTAAAATTGATGTATTATAATTATCTCTTGTGACTTCTGTGGTTGAAACATAGTTATAAATTTGATAAATTATCATTTTGTTTGAAAGAAAATCAAGAAAATTCGTTTGGGCAATCCTAAAATAATTGTAAGACAATTATAAATTGAAGAAACCTTGTAAGTTTTAAGGTAAACTATGATTATAGTTTTTAATATACTTATTGGAGCAATTATCTATGTAGTTATCAAAACTGTTGACAAAAACCCTGCAGGATTTAAACTAATGTTAGAACAGTTTCCAAAATAATTTTCAAAATTGTTGTTGCCAGAAACCTTGCTGGTTTTGATCTAATATAATTAATGTTAAAGTAGTTTTCAAAATTGTTGTCAAAATTTTTTAAATACTGTTAAATATTTATTATTTAATATTTAGCATTATTTGAATTAAATTTTTATGTTATGCAAATGGTTATTTTTGTTTTGCTTCATGATAATATGTTTTATGATATTTTAAGTTGATTTGTAGTATATACTCTACTTAGAATTGTTGATAAATTTATGTACTTTTCGCATGTATACATGTGCAAATTTAGTGGAAACTAAAGATTCAAAATAAATTAAATTTATATAAAATGCTACATAAGTGACCTTTTTTACACCAATTTATTTATTTTGAAAAATAAGGTTGTCTTTAAGGAATTTCAATTATAGTGTTTGTAATCCATGTTAAAAATAATTAGTCCAAAAGAATATTATGTTTTGGCCGAATTATTAACACATAAAGCAATAAATATATGATAAAATTATTTTTTACCATGCATGCAATATGTCCGTCCAAAGAAAGGCATATTGTTGGCGGGATTTTGTTATCAATATTTACTAATCAAGTTTAAGAGTACTGCTTACAAATTGATATTTCTGTCCAAAGACTACATATCAATGTTATGCCAGTATCTTATATGGCCTGTGAGCTTATTGAATGCTTCTTCTATATCTACCAATTTGAATAACATTCCAGTGCTTAACAACACTAACTTTAAAAAATGAAAGTAGCAAGTTACCATTGTGCTTGGGTGCATAGATCTGGACTATGCGATCATGTCAAAACACCCTCCGGCCCCTACTATTAATAGTTCAGCTACAAAAAGAGTACTTTATGAAAAATGGGAGTGTACAAACCACATGAGTCTAATAATCATGAAGCACTCTATTCTGGATGTCATCAAGGGCATAATGCCCGAGGAAGAAGATGTTAAAAGTTTCCTTAAGCAGATTGTAGATAGATTCACTATAAATAAAAAGGTCAAAACAAGCACTATTTTAACTAAGCTTGTTTCAAAAAGTATAATGGCAAAAGAGAAATAAAGGAGTACATTATGAAAATGTCTAATCTTGTTACAAGATTAAGGGCACTAAAGTTAGAGTTGCCTGAGGACATTCTCGTGCACTTTATCTTATTACCTCTTCCTATGCAATTCAGTCCTTTTAAAATAAGTTATAACACTCAAAAGGAGAAATGGACTCTTAATGAGCTCATTGCCTAGTGTGTGCAAGAGGAAGAAAGGTTGATACAAGAGAAGACAAAAAATGCTCACTTAGTATATTTTTCTAATGACAATGCTACCAACAGAAAAGGGAAAAAGAAACAATACAGATAAAGGCATTGTAAACACTGATACTTTACAGCCTATGGGACAACAGAAACAGGATAAGGTAATCACTTGTTTCTTTTGCCATAAAGATGGATATGTGAAGAAGAATTATTTCGAGTATACAAAATGGATTGCCAAAAAAAGTAAACTTTTCAACTTTATTTGTTCTAAATTTAATTTGGTTTTAGTACCAAATCACACTTGGTTGTTTGATATAAGTGCAACTACTCTCATAAGTATGGAAATCCAAGGCTGTCTTGTCACGACCCTTATGTAAGACCCGATTTTTATCTCAATTTCTTATGATTCAAATGATGTAAACATGGTTTTATGTAAATTGAATCATAAGAAGAGTTGTACGTGAATGAAAACGGCAAATGGAATGAATAAAAATTATCGAATGCATTTAAAGATCAAATAAAGGATTGAAATGGTCACAAATTAAACGAATGAGATTTGGACTGGAGATAAGGATTTAAAACACGAAATGAGTGAGTGTTCGTGAAGGGAAGTTGGATTGGTTTGGTCCCGAACACATAGAAGGGTAAAACGGTCAAAAGACCAAAATTCGGTATAAATTCGATAACAAAATTTCATTAAAATATTGATTTGAGAAATCTTTATCAATAACAAATAAGTAATTAAATTTCGAGTCCAATTGATCAAGATATGAATTTATTGGAATTAATCAAAATTTTCACATCGAAAAATTATCTCGAAAATATTAGAAAAATATACCGGAAAGAAGAAATAAGATAGATAAATTCATTTATTGATTAAATGAATAAAATAAGATTCTTTAAAGATATTTTTGGGGTTTTTAATGTATTTTAATTGAATAAAATAATAATAAAATAATTAAAATAATAAATAAATAAAAATAAAAGAAATGAAAAAAAAATGAACTGAAATCGCGAAAACGCGAAACAGAAAAGAAAATGGAAAAAGGGAGAAGACAAAACTGATGGAGTCGGTTCCTTCCATCTGGCGAGCCACCGATTGATAGAGGGGCAGGAGAAGGTCGGCGAAGGAAGCCCGACATCGTGAAAGCTGCCAGCACGCACGCCGATGACGTCGAAATCAGCAGATCGATGAGGGAGATTGTCGCGAGAGAGAAGAGGAGATTCGCCGACGATGGCCCCAATTCGACTCCACTTGAGGCCCGAAGAAGAACACCCAGGCAATGGCGCGTCGAACAGCACCGAAAACTATCGGAGAACCGGCCGGACGGTGCCAAAACGACAAAGATGAGCCCGAACCGGTATGGACTGGTTCAGTGCAGTGCAGATATGCTGAACCGGACCGGTTTAGCCAACAAGAAAAGAAAGAAAAGAAAAGAAAAAGAAAAAAGGAAAAAGAAAAGAGGAAAAATTGTGAAAAAATCCCAGTGGTGTAATCGAGGTACAGGTAAGTTGGTAAGAGGTCAAAATTGACCGATTTAAATTTTGAAATATTTAATTTGATTAATATTCGACTGAAAATTGACCCGAAAAAATATGTAATTGTGTAGCTCGACAATTGACGACAAACGAGAGCTTGAGTCAACCTCGATTTGCGTACTATCATGGAATCTCGGGTAAGTAACCCTTATTTATGTCAATTTGCAAAGTTATGAGCGTTAGAAATTTACCGCATAAATTATAGATTAATTTCGTATAAAATGAATTAAATTATGAAATTTGAGATAAATTGTCATAAATAATTAATTGAGTTATCCGAGAGTTTAGAACGAGGTCCAATAAATACTGATGGGCCCAATGAGCCTAATAGGCCTCGATAATGTGAATAGTAAGTGAAAAATAAGCTTAAGGCCGGTTAAGGCCCTTTATGGTACAATCGGACCTAATATGGGTAAACGGGCTCAATGATTTAAATTAAGCCCAGTAAAAGTGAAATATGGATAAATATGTTTGGATTTAACCCAATAAATGATTATCTGTAGCTCCGGAGAACATATTGGGAGCTAAACGGATCGGGTGATCGGTAACGTTGGGAAAAGTCAGACTGTACAGAGTAAAGTGAGGTAAGGGAATTTTGCGAGTAGCTAGAGGTAGCTATGCGTATTTTTAACAGCTTTTACATACACCGAAACTGTATAAAGGTCCTAGAAATGGATTAAAAATTTTAAGGACTCGGGATAGGTAAAGGACTATTTTACCCCTACTGAGGAAAGTTTACTTAAGGATGGTGAAAGCATGACATGCATGAAATGCATGATTTGAGGAATTTTCGTGATTTTTAGCAAAGCAAATTGGTAGATTGGCCAGTAATTGCATAAATTTCACAAGATAACACTACTTAAATGTTATTTAGATTTAAATGAAATTTCTTTGGAAAATTGGCCAACTATAAAGTTTTCTGGAAACAGATAGTGCTGGAGCATTACTTGCACTATATCTGAGTTTGTGAGTGTGCATAAAAGGTGCTGGGACGGTTGTTCGCACCGATTTATGTGACATCATGTTCATAAAATGTGCTAGAGCGGTTGCTCGCACTAATTTTTAATATTGTGAAATGCATTAGAGGTGCTGGAGCCTAGCTCGCACCCTGTTTTGACTTGATATGCATAAAAAGGTGCTAGAGCGATTGCTCACACTAGTTTTAATGATTTGACATGCATGAGAGGTGCTGGAGCTTAGCTCGCATCCTGTTTTGATATGATAATTTCATAAAAGCCATACTGGAGCCTTGCTTGTACATGATTTAATCTATTTAATTGCATAAAAGCCGTGCAAGAGTGTAACTCGCATGAGATTTGATTTATTTATGCATGAAACTGTGTTGGAGCATTGCTCGCATGAAGTTTTGATTTACTTGAGCATTCATTCGTGCTGGAGCATTGCTCGCACGAAGTTGTGAATGATTTATGCATGATGCCATGATGGAGCATTGCTCGCACGAGGCTTTGATGGATTTTATGCATAAACCATGCTGGAGCTTGCTAACACGTGATTTTATATGGATTTATAACTCTTTTAAACTTGTACTAGAGTGCTGCACGTACGTAAATTTTACTGATTTTTATAAAACTGTACTAGAGCTTCGCTCGCATAAGGTTTTCAGATATCATGAATTTGCATGGAGTCGTGCTGGAGCTTTGCTCGTACAAGGACATATAGCCGTGTTGGAGCCTCCTATAGACTATGTGTCACAGTGAGATGATATGCCCACATGTGCATACTGAGACATAGGTTGGGTGAATAAGACCTACGGCAGGCAGCCCCTGACTATGATTTGGGTTCACGGAGTACGTTGTACCGTGTATGTCACGCGGAGTACGTTGTACCATGGGGATTGTTGGAGTGTAGTGGCATTAGCCACGAGGCTGTAAGCCTTGCCCTCATAATCCTGGTATTTATGTTGTTCTGGCGGCAGGACTGACCCACCTCCCATTTCAGGTGTGATGCCTCGCACATTAGGTACAGTGTAGCCAAGGATCACTAGGATATGACCATAGTCCTCGATGTTACTGATATAGTCACCTATATGTCTCACATGATATAACTTTTGGTCTTGATAGACCAAGGTAGACCAGAGGTAAGGGTCAGGTCCCTGATTTTGTGATTTTCACTGAGATGTGTTTTTCTACTAAGATGCTAGATTTTTTAGAGGATTTTATGACATGTGACCCTAAAAGAAGGGTGATTTTATAACAAAATTTTATAATGATTTTTTAATGAGTTTGAGATTGATTTATGAAATGATGGACCCGTATGAGTTATTTTATACTGAGCTTTAATGAAGTGATTTAAATGCAGTAGCATGAGGAGTTTTCCATGCTTTAATTACAAATTTATGAAAAGAATTGTCTCCCATGATTTGTTTTACATGACATGAAATAATGCATGATCTTAATTTACTTCATGTGAATTATGATTTTACATAAAATGCCATTGATGCATGAGTTGCATGCTTTCTATATGCATGAATAGTTTTTATAAACTATGGCATTGATGTATGCATGATTTCGTACGTGAGATTTAAATGAAAAGAAATGGATTTAAGGGCATGGCATTATGAGCATGTAGATAGTGGAGCTATCAACTTACTTGCATAATTGCCTTACTGAGCGTGTGGTTGCTCACCCCCTTATTTTCCTCCTCTACAGAGTACTTTCAGTAGTTTGAGCGCGGCTGAGGACTTGCATCTTTGGTATCCACTACATTTCATCGAGAGACAAGTATACACATTTGTATAGTTTTGTATCTGAACATGTAAATGTACAGTACTGTAAACGGATATGATGTTGGGGATGTAAGCTTATGTAAATAACATTGTGAATGTATTTAGTTAAAGTCAAAGGATAGTAAATCCTAATGTGTGAATGTGAATATGGAAAATGGAATGGTAAATAGGTGAGAGGGGACTAACATCGAATCCTAGCCCAACTGTTAGTAGGATGATCACGATAAGAGAAAGGTAAGAATTAAGTAACAAACGAAAAATTTGTAGTGATTTTTAGGTAATTTAGGTCGTGACATTTTTTAGTATTAGAGCTAAGTTGGTTTGATATGAGTCGGTGTTAGTGGTTAAGGAAGTTTACATCCCCATGTACTGTGCATTGTTTAGATACAATTGACTATATCGAGATGAAATTGCAGCTAAGAATTTGGTTTCAAATGTAAGAATATAGACTCATTAACTGATAGCCGTTATGGTAGAGGGGCGAGTACACGAGCTTGAGGCTGTAGAGGTAGGCCTGAGAGTCTTACAGAATCACCACATGAGACTCAAAATGAGGTTGAAGTGGAGGCTGATATTGAGCATGCCCCACAGAGTTCGACAGAGAGATCGGACAAAGTTCGACAGAGAGATCGGACAATATTGAGACATGCTTCACGATGTTGGAGCGGAGAGTGGAGAATATTTTGGGAGCTAATTGCTTAGAGTATGTATGGGATTTAAAGGCGAGTCGGAGCATTGGTGGAAGTCCACTCGACCCATCTGAAGAGTTAGACACCCAAAACTGACATGAGAGATAATTTTGGATGTATTCTGGTGACAGAATATCCCAGACACTGCTTAAAGGAAATTACAGATAAAATTCTTTACTCTGACCCAGAGGAACTGGTTGATTGACGAGTATGAAACTTAGTTTATATTCCTAAGCAGGTATGACCCCGACACTATGAACAGTGAGAGTCGGGATGTCTAAAAGTTAATGAAAGGGCTCAGATTGTCAATTAGAGCCCCATTGGCCCTGCTAGATATCACTACCTATGCCGAGGTAGTGCGCAGACTATGGTTGTGTGAATAAGATCATGAGCTGCAGGCCTCTGAGATTGGAAAAGGTAGTAACGACCGAAATAGAGACAGAAGAGAATAGAGAATGACAGAGATGTCAGAACGGGAAAAAGGTAGTTTGGTAAGAGATTAGAGTTGATGAGTCACGGGGTAAGATGATTGGTAAGGCCCTATGTAGTCAGTTTTAACACTTACTAGGGGTATTGTGATTAGAGGACCCCGACCTGCTACTGAGCAGTGTAGGATGTGTGGTAGATACCACAGAACTAGGCCCTACACCTTATTGACTAAAATAGGTGTTAAGTGTGGTAAGACGGGCCACTTATGTAATGATTGCTCAGAGTTTGGTGAGACTGCGCCACAGAAGGGCAAAGAGACAGAAAAAACCCTGTTGATATCTCTACACCAAAAAGGAAGGCCACAGCCGAAGAGAAAAGGAAAGTAGGCTGTTTGACGAGAGAGAGTGTATGCCTTGGACCAGGACACTACACTGGTAGTGAATAATAAAATAATTATTTTAATTAATCCTGGTGCCACGCATTTATTCATACCGCCTTCAGTTGCTTATAAGCTAGTGAAAGATGTGAAGCATGTACCCTTAGGCAAGATGATGATAGTTAGCTGATTATCACTAACTGAATATGGGTATAGGGATTGTAATTTGAAAACGGAGGAAAAAGGATATGTCAGCTGATTTTATTCAATGGAATATGAATAATTTTGAAGTAATATTTGAGAATAGATTGATTCGGATGCAAACTATGCTGTTTAGATTGCTATCCTAAGATAGTGATGTTTTCACCCCTGAAAAGTGTACTGTAAGTTTGACACGTAATGAAAGAGGTGTAGCGATTGTAATTAAAGGAGTGCATGATTGTACAGACGAGATGAGTAATGATGGGAATGTTTCATCGCTTGTGTGGTTAGTATGGATAAGGCACATCCAAAATTAACAGATATCCTAGTGGTTAGGGAGTTTCCTGATATCTTCCTGGATAATCTACTAGGGCTACCATCAGATAAAGAGATAGAATTTTGTATTGAGTTGGCACCTGGTATGGAGCTGATGTCCTAACCACGATATAAAATGGTATTAGTGGAACTGGAAGGACTAAAGAAACAATTATAGGAGTTATTGGATAAGTGTTCTTCAGACCGAATGTGTAACTTGAGGAGCAGTTGTTCTATTTGTGAAAAGAGAATGGAAGCCTCCGACCATGTATTGACTTTTGATTGTCGAACGAGGCTAACATTAAGAATAAGTGTTTCCTCCCACTATAGATGATTTATTGGATTAGCTATGAAAAGTGCATATCTATTTAGAGATCGATTTCAAGTCTGGGTAACATCTGTTAAGAATTCAAAATGTGAATGTGCCCAAGATGATTTTCGTAACCGTTAGGCCATTGATGAACAAGGTATTTAAACCTTACCTAGACCGATTGGTTGTCACCTTTAGCGATGATACTTTGATGTATTCGAAGTCCAGGGAAGATCTTGAACAACAATTGGAAATTATTTTACAGATGAATTGATGAGGTTTCTCGAAATGGGATGCTCAGTTGACACATCTAGTTCGAAAAAAGATTGCATACGAGTGGGATGATAAATATGAAAGTAGCTTCGGTGAGTTTTGGTATATAGAAGTAATAATGTCATCACCCTCCATGACTTAACCAAAACCACTACAAATGTTTTGCATTTTAACTTACATTTCTCCTCATTAATGGTTGGGCTGTGATTCGATGTCAGCATCCTCGCTTACCATATCATTCATCCATTTTCATACATACAAGTCAATACACTATCTACTGACTGTAATTTCTTTTATAATACATGTGAGCTCATATAAAATCTGATACAAATACATTCCACATAATATATATCGTATACATCACTGTGCTGTTTATATGTTTAGATACAGAACCGTACAAAATATGTATACCTGTCGATCGATAGGAAATAGCAGTGGACAACAAGAATACTATCCCTCAAATGCTCTCACTCTACTACTGATGCTCTGTACAGAGATGTAAAAGAAAAAGGGGGTGAGCAAGCAACTCGCTTAGTAAGGAAATCAGGTAAGCAAGTAGATATCTACATTATCTACTCAAAATAATGCTATGCCTCAAAATATCATTTCCTTAACTCACTTTCAAAGCATGTCTTTAAAATATATACATATACTTGTACAAATTAAATCCCATGTACAGAAATCATGATTTCGTTCTCAAATGTAGGCATGTAGTGCAAAATAATGCATCTTTAAAATATCGTAATGCCTTTAGATAATCATGCCATTGATATTCAAATCAAAGTAAATATGGCATTTAATCATTCACAACACAATAATCGGCTTCCGACCCATCCCTCAGGTCTATCCGTATTATATATAAATCAGTCAGATGATATATCTTGTGAGACTTTGTGGTGAAATGCAATAATATCCTGAATTATGGCCAAATCCTATAATGGTGATCCTAGGCAACACAGATCTTAGTGTGCGGGGCATCACTGCTGCAACGGAAGGGGGGTCAATCCATCATAACAGCCAGCTATAACCTCCTCAACTCCACAACACCATACGATATAGTGTACCCCATGCCACTCACATGGTACAACGTACTCCGTGGACCCTACATCACAGCCGGGGTGCCTACCATAGGTCTTAGCCCTCATACCATGGAATATAAATACCACGTCTCTAAATTCACATGCGAACATCTCATAGTGTGACACTCAATCTACACGAGGAAATCAAGCATGGTTTTTCAATATGTCTTATATATCACATAAAATACAGTGTGCACCTTTGAGCGCGACTCACAGTCGACACTCCACTCAAACATTGTTTCACGTCACAAACTCAAACTCTAGTGCGAGTAAACCTCCAGCAACTAGGTCAATGCATAATCATGTTTCAAATCAAGTACGAGCAATAGCTCCAGTACTATGTCATGTATAAATCATGAAGAATCGAGTACGAGTAATAACTCTAGCACTCTATCATGCATCTCATGTAAAATTCGAGTACGAGCAATACTCCAACACTCTATCATGCATAAATCATATAAAACTGAGTATGAGTAATAACTTCAGCACTCTATCATGCATGTCATGGAAATCTAGTGCGAATCACACATCAGCACTAATATATGTGGAAAATATATGAAATCAAGTGTGAGTTATGCTCTAGCACGATTTATTCTCACATAATTTGATAGATGGCTCTTTAAAAAGGGATGATTTTCAAAACATCAAAATCAGCACTATAAAGTGTGCTTAATTCACATCAACCTTAAAAACATTAGCCCATCTATTTATTCTTCTGCTAAACAGCAGTAAAACACTCAAAATGGTGGTTTCCATGCTTTTTACAACTTTTTACAAAAGTTGACTTTTTTCTTAAATAAGGGCAAAATCGTAATTTGCCACTGTCAGGTCACAATAATTATTATTCACTTTCTCTGACCCTTAGAGTTTTTAAGTGAATGTAAAAGCAGACAAAAATACATGCAGGTATCTCTAACTACTCACAAAAGTCCCTTACCAGCAATCACTCGAGAAATTTTACTTTCTCAACGCTGCTCGATCCAGTAGTCCAATCCACTCCTCCACTAATATCTGGAGCTGCATATAACCATTTATCAAGTTAATTACACTTTTCCTACTATATTTCACATTAAATACAGTTTATTTCACTTAATGGGTTTTAATAAACCTTAATGAGCCTAACTATACATTAAGCCCATTTCCATTTTACTATTCATTTTCGTTAGGCCTATTGGGCTTGTCCGACACCCATTACATCACATTGGGTCGAAACCAATTGGGCTTGGCCCATTGGACCTCTTGGCCACATGCCATGGCCGAGAGCATCCCATGCCGTCAGTCACACCATGGCATGCCGTCCATGTCCATTTGTTTAGCCAATTCCCTTAGGCATTTTCACAAACACTTGGTTGGCAATGTTCTTAAGCTTCACTTAGTTCATTTAGGCATTTTATCAAACACCTTGATTGCCAACTAATTCATGTATTAATTAATCAAATTGATTAATTTTAATATACCATAACCATGAACACATGTATATCAACTCATTTATGCCTTAAAATCATATGGGCATTCATCAATATATCACTACTCACTCTAGGCCTAACCATGTTTATAGTGATTTCATATGTTTCAATGCTTAAAACATATACCAATATACTTAAAATCATTCATACATTAACATATATGAATTTAAAAGCTTGAAATTATACCTAGAATTCGTGTTCACACTTGACCAAAACTTTGGAGCCTCACGGTTTGCACACTATGGCTTCTTGATAGCCAATTCCAACATATGTCACTCTCCTCTCAATTTGTAACAACTTTCATGAAGAATGCAAGTTCTAAATATGCCTAAATCCTAGTGATTTCTAGTGAGAGAAAGCTTGGATAAATGTATTTCAATGGTTTCTTCTTCTAGTCGAGAATGGTATGGTGAAGATGACAATGGTGTGGCTGATTTTATAAGCCATTTACTTAGCCATTAATCCTTGCTTTCCAGCTATTATAATTGACTTCCTAAGTTTTAGTTATGAGTCACCTAATTAGTCATAGTTAACTTTAACTAAAGGGTTAGATATTTAATCCATTTGGGCCTTACAATTGGGCCCTCGGTTTAGGCCTTCCTAATGGGTTTTTGGGCTGAAATTTTTACTATACCTTGAGCCTTTAATTGTATAAATATTTAGCCTTTCAATCGATCCAACAATTCGGTCTAAGGGACCTAAGAAATTCGATCTACGTTTAGTATACCTTAATGGGCTTTAAAATCTTTACTTTGGCTCATTACGCTTTTAACCATTAATTTTAATCTAAAATCCATCCGAATAAATTTTCCTTACTTTTAGGGATGATTATCTTGTATTCTGACCAAAAATATTTTTTCCCAAATTTTTCTCCACACTTAGGTTAATTTTTAACCATGGTTAGTCAACTATGATAAAAGTCCACTTTTCTTAACTATATTTGACTTTTTCCTTAATCATTAACCAAGTTGACTTTTTCTCAAAATTTTGAAAGTGTCATATCTTATGTTTTATACTCTCGTCTTTACGTTTTAGCCATTTTCGGTGGGTAAGTACACCCAAAATACCTTAAATACCTTAACTCGCTAAAAAGGTTCGTTTTACCCTTTTTAGCTTTTACTCTCGTTCTTTATGTTTGAGACTAAATCAAACTGACTTTCCTTCATGAGCTCTCTTTATTTTCTCATTTTAAGTTCTTCTCTTCATTCAGAATGATTTAGATCTACTCGGTTTAACCTGTGGCTCTTATAGCTCACATTAGTCTTTTATGTAGCTTTTAAGTATTAAAGCATTTCACTAACACTTAAATCTTGCAAATACTCTTCTTATGATTTAAATAACTTAATACATGTATGTACATATATAAATCATAAGGAACAAGCTACATAAAAATACGGGTCTGACAAATAAACTAACCACCGTAGTTATTCTCACCATGACCAATAGCTCATGAGGTTTCAGTGTGTATGGATACCTCAAAATAAGGATTGGGCTATGTATTGATGTAAAATGGAGAGATAGTCATTTATGGATACAGATAGTTCAAGGACCATGAGAGAAACTATTCAACCCATGATTTAGAGTTGGCAGCCGTAGCGTTTACACTGAAGGTATGGCGCCACCACTTATACGCTGAGAAATTTCAAGTATGCACTGATCATAAAAGTCTCAAGTATCTGTTTTCACAGAAAGAGTAGAATATGAGATAACATAGAGGGTTAGAGCTTCTGAAGGATTATGATTGTGGAAATTATACCACCCAGGAAAGGCTAATGTAATGGTTGATGCCCTGAGGAGAAAGAGCCTCGGGATGGTATCACAGATGATGGTTAGGGAGCGTGAGCTGCTAGAGTAGTTGTGAGCCTCAGTAATGATATGATCCCTTTTGATGATGACAATGATTTTGTGACAGCTAGCCTAAGTTTAGAACCGAATTTGAGTGACTAAATTTGACAGGCTTAGCGTGATGATCGGCAAGCTGTTGATAGTGTGGGTTAGATTCAGATGGGTACAGTGACAGAGTTCACAAAGAGTGATGATGGCTTACTGAGGTTCAGAAGCAAAATAAGGGCTCCTAAGGACCACAGTTGATGATAGTGTTATTGTCAAAAGCTCACTCTTTGGGATATACAGTGCATCCAGGAAGTAATAAATATATCAAAATCTCTGAAAAGGGTATTGGTGGTCAGATATGAAAAGAGACATTGTAGAGATTGTGGAGAAGTGAATCTTATATCAGTAGATTAAGGTAGAGCAATAGATGATTGCAGGGTTATTGCAGCCTCTACCTATACCGACACGAAAATAGGAGCAAGTTACCATGGATATTGTGATGGGTTATAGAGGACCGCAGGAATCACAAAGCTATCTGGGTGATAGTCGCTAAATTGACTAAGTCTATCCACCTTCTGGTTATGAAATCCTGAAATACTTTAAGTGTGTAGGCGGATTTATGTGTACGAAAAATTGTGAAACATTAAGTAGCATCCCAGGGAGCACGATATCAAATAGGGATTCTCGCTTCACTTCCCACTTTTGGGAACGTTTTTCAGGAAGCTATAGGAACCCGATTGAGTGTTAGCACAGCGTTCCATCCTCAGAGAGATGGTCAGTCAGAGGGGACTGTACAGATGCTGGAAGATATGATGAGAGCATGTGCCATTGATTTTATAAGCTCCTAGGATGATCAGTGGTTACTAATTGAATTCGCCAATAGCGACAATTATCACTTGAGTATCGAGATAACATTATATGAGGCCTTGTATGGCCGTAGGAGTTGTTCCCTGACTTGGATAGGAAGAAGTGGGTGACAGACAGAACATTTCTCTCGAATTGGTATAATAAGTCTCTGAAGGTGTTCAGTTGATTGTGAGTGTTGGAGAATACCTCAGAGCAGACAGAAAAGCTATGCTGACAAGAGACAGAAAACCATTGGAATTCACCGAGGGTGAATTAGTATTGTTGGAAGTTACTTGTCCTAAGGACATAATGAGATTCAGAAAGAGAACAAATTGAGTTTCGTTAGATTGAATCCTTTGAGATATTGGACAAAGTGGTAGATAAGGCCTGTAGGTTGGCATTACCACCTGAATTAGCAGGCATCCACAATGTGTCCCATCTTTTGATGCTTCGAAAATACTATCCAAACCCAGCATATGTGATCGGATATGAGCTGTTGGAGCTCAATGAAAGTATAACGTATGTTGAAAAATCGATTCAGGCATTAAATAGGAAGGAGAAAGTGTCGACGTTTAAGATGATCTCCCTAGTCAAGTCCCTTGGTAGTATTACACTTCGAAAAAAGTCACATGAGAATTAAAGAGTATGATGCGATAGACGTACCCGGAGTTGGTTATGGACCCGTTTGACTTGGTTCTAATTTGGAGGACCAAATTTCTTAAGTAGGGGAGATTATGTAAGACCCAATTTTTATCCTAATTTCTTATGATTCAAATGATGTAAACATGGTTTTATGTAAATTGAATCATAAGAAGAGTTGTACGTGAATGAAAAATGCAAATGGAATGAATAAAAATTCTCGAATGCATTTAAAGATCAAACGAAGGATTGAAATGGTCACAAATTAAACGAATGAGATTCGGACTAGAGATAAGGATTTAAAACACGAACTGAGTGAGTGTTCGTGAAGGGAAGTTGGCTTGGTTTGGTCCCGAACACGTAGAAGGGTAAAATGATCAAAAGACCAAAATTCGGTATAAATTTGATAAGAAAATTTCATTAAAATATGGATTTGAGAAAATCTTGATCAATAACGAAGAAATAATTGAATTTCAAGTCCAATTGATCAAAATATGAATTTATTGGAATTAATCAAAATTTTCACATTGGAAAATTATCTTGAAAATATTGGAAAAATATACCGGAAAGACGAAATAAGACAGATAAATTCATTTATTGATTAAATGAATAAAATAAGATTTTTAAAGATATTTTTAGGGGTTTTAATGTATTTTAATTAAATAAAATAATAATAAAATAAATAAATAAATAAAAATAAAAGAAATGAAAAAAAAGGAACTGCAATCGCGAAAATACGAAACAGAAAAGAAAATGGTGAAAGGGAGAAGACAGAAACGAGGGAGTCTGTTCCCTCCATTCGATGAGCCACCGATCGACAGAGGGGCAGGTGAAGGCTGGCGAAGGAAGCCTGACACTGTGAGAGCCACCAACTGCCAGCACGGGTGCCGATGACGTCGAAATCGACAGATCGACGAGGGCGATTGTCGCGGGAGAGAAGGGTAGATTCACCGGCGATGGAGCAAATTCGACTCCACCCGAGGCTCGATGAAGAACACCTAGGAGATGGTGCATCGAACAACACCGAAAATTGTCGGAGAACCGACTGGACGGTGCCAGAATGGCAAAGATGAGCCTGAACCTGTACGGACCGGTTCAGTGCAGTGCAGATATGCTGAACCGGACCGGTTTAGCTAAAAAGAAAAGAAAGAAAAGAAAAGAAAAAGAAAAAGAGAAAAAATTGGAGAAAAATCTCGGTGGTGCAATCGAGCTACAAGTAAGTCAATAAGCGGTCGAAATTGATCGATTTAAATTTTGAAATATTTAATTTGATTAATATTCGACTAAAAATTTACCAAAAAAATATGTAATTGTGTAGCTCGACAATTGACGTCGAACGAGAGCTTGAGTCAGTCTCGATTTACGTACTATCATGGAATCTCAAGTAAGTAACCCTATTTACGATAATTTGCATAGTTATGCGTGTTAAAAATTTACCGCATATATTACAAATTAATTCCGTATAAAATGAATTAAATTCTGGAATTTGAGATAAATTGTCGTAAATAATAAATTGAGCATCTGAGAGTTTAGAACGAGGTCGAATAAATACTGATAGGCCTAATGAGCCCAATAGGCCTCGATAATGTGAATAGTAAGTGGAAAACGGGCTTCAGGCCAGTTAAGGCCCATTATGGTACAATCAGACCCAATATGGGTAAACGAGCTCAATGATTTAAATTAAGCCCAGTAAAATGAAATATAGATAAATATGTTTGGATTTAACCCGATAAATGATTATCTGCAGCTCCAGAGAACATATTGGGAACTAAATGGATCGGGTGATCGGTAGCGTTAGGAAAAGTTAGACTGTACAGAGTAAATTGAGGTGAGAGAATTTTGTGAGTAGTTAGAGGTAGCTACGCGTATTTTTAACAGCTTTTACATACACTGAAACAGTATAAAAGGTCCTAGAAATGGATTAAAATTTTTAAGGACTCAGGATAGGTAAAAGACTATTTTACCCCTATTGAGGGAAATTCACCTAAGGATGGTGAAAGCATGACATGCATGAAATGCAAGATTTGAGGAATTTTCGTGACTTTTTAGCAAAGCAAATTGGTAGATTGGCCAGTAATTGCATAAATTTCACAAGCTAACACTACTTAAGTGTTATTTAGATTTAAATGAAATTTCTTTGGAAAATTGGCCAACTATAAAGTTTTATGGAAACAGATAGTGCTGGAGCATTGCTCGCATTATATCTGAGTTTATGAGTGTGCATAAAAGATGCTGGGGTGGTTGCTCGCACCAATTTATGTGACATCATGTGCATAAAATGTGCTAGAGCAGTTGCCCGCACTGATTTTTACTATTGTGAAATGCATGAGAGGTGCTGGAGCCTAGCTCGCACCCTGTTTTGACTTGATATGCATAAAAAGGTGCTAGAGAGATTGCTCGCACTAGTTTTAATGATTTGACATGCATGAGAGGTGTTGGAGCTTAGCTCGCATCCTATTTTGATATGAGAATTTCATAAAAGCCGTACTGGAGCCTTTCTCGTACGTGATTTAATCAATTTAATTGCATAAAAGTCGTACGAGAGTGTAACTCCACGAGATTTGATTTATTTATGCATGAAACCATGCTGGAGCGTTGTTCATATGAAGTTTTGATTTACTTGAGCATTCATTCGTGCTGGAGCATTGCTTTCACAAAGTTTTGAATGATTTAAGCATGATGCCATGCTGGAGCATTGCTCGCACGAGGCTTTGATGGATTTTATGCATAAAACGTGCTGGAGCTTGCTCGCACGTGATTTTATATGGATTTATAACTCTTTTAAAGTCGTACTGGAGTGCTGCTTGTCGCAGATTTTACTGATTTTTATAAAACTGTGCTTGAGCTTTGCTCGCACGAGGTTTTCAGATATCATGAATATGCATGGAGCCGTGTTGGAGCTTTGCTCGCACAGGGATTTTTATGAGATACATATAGCCGTGTTGGAGCCTCATGTAGACTATGTGTCACAGTGAGATGATATGCCCATACGTTCATACTGAGACATAGGTTGGGTGGATAAGACCTACGGCAGGCACCCCCTGACTACGATTTGGGTTCACGGAGTACATTGTACCGTGTATGTCACGCGGAGTACACTATACCGTGGGGATTGTTGGAGTGGAGTGGCATTAGCCACAAGGCTGTAAGCCTTGCCCTCACAATCCTGGTATTTATGTTGTTCTGGCGGCAAGACTGACCCACCTCTCGTTTCAGGTGTGATGCCCCGCACACTAGGTGTCGTTTAGCCAGGGATCACTAGGATATGGTCATAGTCCTCGATGTTACTAAGATAGTCACCTACATGTCTCACATGATATAACTTTTGGTCTTAATAGACTAGGGTAGACCCGAGGGAGGGGTCAGGCCCCGATTTTGTGATTTTCTACCATGATGCTAGATTTTTCAGAGGATTTTATGACAAGTGACCTTAAAAGAAGGTGATTTTATAACATAATTTTATAATGAATTTTTAATGAGTTTGAGATTGATTTATGAAATGATTGACCCGCAGGGGTTATTTTATACTGAGCTTTAATGAAATGATTTAAATGCAGTAGCATGAGGAGTTTTCCATGCTTAATTACAAATTCATGAAAAGAATTATCTCTCATTATTTATTTTACATGACATGAAATAATGCATGATCTTGATTTACTTCATGCTAATTATGATTTTACATAAAATGCCATTGATGCATGAGTTTCATGATTTCTATATGCACGAATAGTTTTTATGAACTGTGGCATTGATGTATTCATGATTTCGTACGTGAGATTTAAAGGAAAAGAAATGGACTTAAGGGCATGGCATTATGAGCACGTAGATAGTGGAGCTATCTACTTATTTGCATAATTGCCTTACTGAGCGTGTGGTTGCTCACCCCTTTATTTTCCTCCTTTACAGAGTACTTTCAATAGTTTGACCACAGCTGAGGACTTGCATCTTTGGTATCCGCTTTGTCCCATCGAGAGACAGGTATACACATTTGTATAGTTTTGTATCTGAACATGAAAATGCACAGTACTGTAAACGGATATTATGTTGGGGATGTAAGGTTATGTAAATACCATTGTGAATGTATTTAGTTAAAGTCAAAGGATAATAAATCCTGATGTGTGAATGTGAATATGAAAAATGGAATGGTAAATAGGTGAGAGGGAACTAACACCGAATCATAGCCCAACTATTGGTAGGATGATCACGATCAGAGAAAGGTAAAAATTAAGTAACAAACGAAAAATTTGTAGTGATTTTTAGGTAATTTGGGTCGTGACACCTCAATCCACCGTAAATCCACTACAAATTTTTTCATTTTTCGTTAATTATTTGATTCATTTCTTATTGTCAGTTCTTGACCTTTACCTTACCTACTCATGAACAGCTACACCACCAACAGTTGGACTGTGCATCGGTGTAAATCTCATCCAAATTAATTCATTTCAATTTACAATTCATTTAAACGTAAACACTTGTATTTCTAAATCAGAGTTGCTGTTTACATGTGCTTACAATCCTTTACATCCCCAAAATTACATTTAAAGAGATTACTGTGCTTTGACAAGTCTAGATACAAAACTATGCAACGGACACCAAAATCCAATCCTCGGTCGCTCTCTATTTACTGAAAGTGTTCTGTAGAAGGGGGAAAATAAGGGGGTGAGCAAACCATGCGCTCAGTAAGGCAATCATGCCAGCAAGTAGATAACTGTAATATCTATGTGATCGTGATGTCATGCTTAAACCACAGAATTACTTGTCATACTCAAAACATATCAGTTCATGCTCGTGTTCATGATATGTAAGAGAGTTCATGCTATTTAAAGCAGTGCACAATTCTTAAAACATAGCATGGAAAATCATCATGTGTAAATCGAAATCAAAGCATGGTAAATCATCATGTAAAATGCACTTAAAAGCATTTCGAAACTCAACACAATTCATCGTAAAATCCACCATTTGTCAGGACTCAGCCCCTCCCATGGACTGGGCTAACCCACAAAACACATTTTAAACATGGATTATCATAAAAAAAAAGACATGTGAGATAGGCAAATAATATAATAAGGGCAATAACTAGGACTATGACCATATCCTCTGTGATCCCAGGCTACACGGATCCTAGTGTGCGGGGTATCACCTATATCTGCTTCTACACGGGAGGTGGGTCACGTCTAACCCGCCAGTCCATAGTAGATTATTCATCGTCTGAAGACGACATATATAATATCACACACGGTACAACATACTCCATGCTACTTGCACGGTACAACGTACTCCGTGGACCTATTTCATCACATCATACATTGCCACATCTCAGTATGTACATGCGAACTTATTTAATCGGCGTGGCACACAGCCTACCCGAAGCTCCCAGTACGGCTCCCAACATGTCTTAAAACCACGTGCAAGTAGTCTCAAGCATGACAACAAGTATGGTGGACATCTAGTGTGAGCAACGCACCAACACAATGTCAAAACCAGTATGAAAATCCATGTGAGCTAGGCTCCAGCATAATGTCATAAAAATCCATGTGAAAACCAGTGTGAGCTAGGCTCCAGCACTCATGTGTGTAAAATTCTAGTGCAAGCATCACTCTAGCACTAATGCACTTATAAACACATCAAATCTCGTGCGAGCAACACTCTAGCACATTTTGTTTCCACAAAACTCATGTAGGTGGCTCATTCTTTTGCAAAACATGGATATAAAAGCCCAAATCGAGCTATTTTCATGCAAATCACTTAAAATACTACCCAACCTACCAATTCACACACTAAAAGCAGTAGAAAGGTTTAAAACATTATGATTCTTGTTTTTCATGAACATTTCTCAAAATTCCCCGATTTCTTTGCCCTTCAAACATCCATTTTATTCTAAGACCCTTAGATACATTAAGAAATCACCCATGCGCCAAAAAGGCATACAGATCTCTCTAGGGCTAACACAATTCCCTTACCTTTATTCTCGGTGAAGTAACTCCTTTCCTCATTTCTCGCTTCTCACGATTAGGCTCAACTTGCTCCGGATATATCCTTGGGAGCTGTAAACATTCATCAATCATATGAGTTGATACCGATAACTCGTGTTCTAACTTCAACTAGTCGGTATATCTTATTGAGCCTATTTCATCAAGTTTGGCCTATTATTACACTTGGCCTTCATTATGTCATTCCTAGTTAATTTAGCTAGCAACTCACTTAGCAACTTATCAAACACTTGGCATAAATGTTTTATTCATAATTTCCCATTCCTTTATACATTTCTACAACACCATAAATGCACATTTCATCACCTTTACCTATCCCATAATGTGACTTCACCCAACCATCTCAAAACCATGCACATCACATTACTAACACCTTGGTATAATCCATTTATCATCTAAGCAACAATATCATATTTTCTCACACTAAACTCATTCTAGGTTATGCTTGATTCATGACATTCTAGGTAGTTTCTATCCACAATTCATACACCAATCTACTTACAACAACATCTAAATATACATACTTAGAGTTGGTGTATAGGAAACTCACCTAGTTGACTTTCCTCTTTTCCAAATTTGAAGACTCATTTGCTCTTTCAATCCAACAAATGAAATGTTGGCTCCAAGCAATGTTGTTCTTCTCTTCACAATGAACAAATTTGCTCTATTAGCTTTTTCCCCAATCTTTATGGAATGAGGTGTATTCTAGAGAGAGAAAGTTTACTTTTTGGGTAAAAATGGAGGGAAAGGTTTAGTTTGCTGAAGAATGAGTTTTAGCCATCGGGTTTTTATAGTGCAGGGATGATGAGATCGATCTGTTAGGGTGAAGATCGATCTTTCCTTGGTTTTTAGCTCTCAAATTTTCATGTTTGCAATAGGGGAGATCGATCTGCTTATTTAGGAGAGATTGATCTCCTCTTAGCTTGAACCCTCGAAATATTCAGTTTTGAAAAAGAAAGATCAATCTGGTCATTTAGGGAGAGATCGATCTTTGCTAGGCAAAGGTAACATGAGATCAATCTGCTCTTGACAGAATTATATGGAGATCGATCTGCACCTAGGAAGGGATTAATCTCTACTAGGCAGAAGCAAATGCAGATCAATCTGCTTATGAGGGAGATCGATCTGCTCAATGAGGGGATCGATCTATCTTTGGTAGATTCACTTGAAATTGTTCTACTTGCACAAGTGTCACGACCTCCCCTCCCATGACCTACCAAAATCAGCACAAATTTTTTCGCATTTTACTTACCTCTCCTTCTGTCATATCTCAACACCAAATAGTTGGGCTGTGATTTAATATTAGTCACCTCAACCACATTCAATTCATAACAAACATACATGTCAATACAATTATCCATTGACCGTAAGTACTCTTTTCTTAAAAGTAAACTCAAGTACATAAATACAAATACTTGTACATATATATATCCCCAACCGTACATTAATTTATCTAACTATGCTTTTACATTATTCAGTACAAAACATTCGAATGTGTATACCTTTCGTAAGATGGGTATGCAGCAGATCAAGGAATACTAGTCCTCAGTCGTGTCCACCTATTGTGAATGCTCTATAGAGGGGAAAATAAAAAAGGGGTGAGCTCACATCTCAATAAGGAAATAAGGCAAGCAAGTAGATAACCACACTATTTACAAAATACAATACTCATGCCTTGAAATCATTTCCTTATCGATTCATATCTAAAGCATGTGTCTTTCTTGAAACATTTATGCAATATATATACATATAGACACAAATCATCAGTTATGAACTGAAAACATGCTGGTTTCGTAATCTCAGCAGTTTATACAAAACATTGCATTTCTCATGTAATAATTATAAATCGCATTTTATCATGCCATTCAATTTAATCAAAACAATAATGTCATATCGTCGTGTTTAAAAACATGGAAATCTGGGTCTCATCCATCCCTCAGGTTACCCTTTTATCACACACAAATTCACATGTTCAGATTATAAAATCATGTGATAATTTAATCAAGAAATCTCAAGTAAATGAAACGAGATAGGCGACTATATGTTTCGAGATTATGATCATAACTCATTTTCTATAATCCCAGGCTACACAGTACTCGATGCGCAGGGTCTCAGATTTGCTGAATGGGAGGTGGGTTAAATCCTTTACTGTCAGGTCATAACTCAATAACATCTTATACTCACGGTATAACGTACTCCATGTGACATACACGGTACAAAGTACTCCATGGACACAACCCTCATAATCTGGATGCTTTCCATAAGTCTTAGCCCTCATACAATGGATAATATTGTCGATAACCCTCAGCCATATCTCAAAATATTGAACATGTGAGCATATAATCGGTGTGACACACAGTCAGCATAGGCTCCCAACATAGCTATTTCATGCTCTCTTTTTTAAAATCCGATACGTGCGAGTAAACTCCCAACACGACCTCATATACAAGTTATATAAATCTAGTGTGAGCAATGCTCCCAGCACTATGTCATGTAAAATTGAGTATGAGCGATGCTCCAATACTCTATAATGCATCAATCAATAAAACTGAGTACGATCAATGCTCCCAGTACTCTATCATGCATAAATCGCATTAAAATCAGTACGAGAATCTACTCAAGTACTATGTGATGCATATCTCATAAAATCAAGTGTGAGTATTACTCTAGCACCAATGGTTTTCACACAAACCCGATAGATGGCTTATTTTAATTGATATTTCACACAATCAAATCAAATAGGCACTCAAATGTGCTGTTTTCGCATATACATGAAAACATTAGTCATTCTATCAATGCAACTATCAAAATTAGTCACAAACATGCTTCCTAAGCTTTTCACCCTTACTTTGGGTAAAACCACGGTTTACTTTATCGTTTCCTATCACAATTTTTCTATACATGAAATTTCATATACAATATAATAATTGAAATTCTATTCGAAATACGTGTAGCTATCTCTAGCTACTCACGAAATTCCCTTACCTCGGATCACGTCACGTGACCTCACTTTCTCGGTGCTGCTCATTCTTGCAGTCCGATCAGCTTCCCGCATTAACTTCAAAGCTGTTAATACTCATTCACATCAGTATACCTTAATATGCTTAATTTTCACTTGCATAAATCTAAACCAATACATTTAACTCCTCTCAAGGCCTCAATCTCATCACTTTCTCTCATTATGGTATTTCACCATAATTCTCATATACCTATTTTCATTTCTCATCTATTCCAATTTATGCATTTCATAAAACCATTTTAAAATCTTCCCAACATACTTATTTCATCCTTAATTCCATGTTTACTTAACTTCCTCATCATTTTCTCAATCTCATACTAATATCTAGGTTATGGATATTTTTCATGATCAAATTGTTTTCAACAGATCAAACATACACCAATCAACCCACCAAGATACCTATATTAACATTATGAAATTGGTGTATTGAATCTTACCTAGCTTGAACTTTTCCGCTTTTTTCCAAATTTGGTAAAATCCACCTTGTTCCTTCAATCCTTGATTCCAACTTCTAGTTTTCAACTATGTTACTCTACTCTTTACTAGAAACAACTTTGCTAAAATGAATTTCACTCAAAACTACTTGAAAGATTAAGAGTTCTGGAGTAGAAAGGTTAGGTTACACTTTGGTTTACAATGGAAATTGGTTCTCTCGAGAAAACTGAAGTGCAGAGTCGTGTATTTATAGAATTACTCTTGGAGATCGATCTCCCAACTACATGAGATCGATCTGCCCTGCACTTTTCTCTTCAGAAAATGACTTTTTAAGCTTAGGGGATTGATCTGCTCTCAGCATGAGATCGATCTGCTTTACTCAAAACCTTAAGGAGATCGATCTGGCCTTGCTATGAGATCGATCTATTCTATCCAGAACCCTTTAGAAATAGATTTGTTTCAGCCAGAACTTGTTCAAGATCGATCTGCATTACTGAGGGATCAATCTGCTCTTGTTGAGGGATCGATCTGCCTCTTACTGACGTTGTGGCATTACATTTCCAAGCTATGAGATCGATCTTCATTGCTAATGAGATCGATCTGCTCCTCTTCAGCTGCAGTTCTGCTACAATTTTCCTAAAATTCCACTGTTACATTCATTTTCGATTTTCTTAACTACCCATTTTGCATTTCATACACATTTAGAACTTAACAAACATTCATTCTGTGACGCCCCAAAAATGCAAAAAATAGGGTAAATTTAAAACTTTTTACTCATCAAATCACAATTAAGAGTGCATTCCTGTGCAGTGTCATACATTATCATACTTATCATGCCTTAGGATCTCATCATAAATTAGTATATATCATATCATATACATTACTCAATTTCGAGTTAATTAATCCTAATACATCCCATACATTATTGTACAACAAGTGTCTGTAAATATAACTCTAGTCTGGATACATAAATATTGAATATATACCTCAATACAGAAAATACGGCATGAATCTCAAGTCCTCCACTAGTCTCTAATCCGTACGTCGCAGGGAACTCACTTCACTTGAAGAAATCTGGGGGGAAGAGAAAACAGGGTGAGCTTCTAAATCGGTCAGTAAGGGGGATAAGGGAACTCAGTTATATAAACCATATCACACATCACAAATATGTATTTGTATATGAAACTCAGTATATTCATTTGAAATCGTAGCATGAAAATTCTTAAAACATCATCATCTCATAGCTCATAAATCATGTGAAAACATGAAGGTAAAAAGGCTCAATATAGAGCATTCATAAGCATGTGTAAATATATGCGATAATGGCTTTTCTCGAATAAAAATCACCTCAGTAAATAGAACGTGACAAAGTCACAAAACACAACTCATGTGTAAAACGAGACTAGGCAATAAAACTCATATAAAACTAGTCATGGCATATCAAATATATATAATCTCCTCTAGGTGCGCATCCCAGGCATCCTCATAAGAGGGAACGTCGACAATATGGTCGTATGCATGGTATGTTGGACTTATATGTTACCAGAACAAGGCCCGGCCTTACATGCTACCAGAGCAATGCCTCGCCTCATGCACACTATCACGTGGTCCCTGGGTCAATTTTCATGCGACCCACTCTCTCGGTCTTACATGCTACCAAAGCAAGGCCACCCAGCGTTACTAGAATGGGGGTCATCTCATGTTACCAAAACGGAGGAATATCAGACTTACATGCTACCAGAACAAGGCCTGGACTTACATGCTACTAGAGCAAGGCCTCCCAACACTACCAAAGTGGAGGAATAATCGAACTTACATATTACCAGAACAATGCCAAGACTTACATGCTACCAGAGCAAGGCCCGATGTATATTCAACATGACATGCCTAAGTCTTAATCATTAGCCATTATCATAAAAGAAATCGTTTTGCCTTCACGTACAACTCATAATGGATTTCTCTCATAAAACTCATTTAAAACATTCGTTTACTCAACACAAAACATATTAAAACCGAGTTCCAACCGGCAAAACACGCACACATTTTCTCAAATCTCAATATTGCCTTAACATATAGCCTAATTTACTTTTCACGCAAACTCAACAGTTTATAAAGTGATTTTACACTTAGCTTATAAACTCATAAAACAATAGGCTCCGACCGGCTCTAAAAATCGTGTGCAATCTTATCACAACACAACAGCAAACATACTTGTATTCTTAAATCATGGTTCATGCTACAAACAATTCATCAAAACACATACACAAATGGTTTAGTCTTCCCTTACCTCTTTGCACCTCGTATAGTGCAATCGTCCCCCCGTATCACGAACTAGCCTGGCATTCCACTCTGAAACTCTCGAGCTGTCCAAATGATGTTAAAAACATCAATAACCCAACTCAATCGCATTATTGAGCACACATTTGTGCATATTCTCATTAATATCTCAATCAACTCAATCCTCATAATTCTATCACCATTCATAACCTCGTCTACTACATCTTAACCTTTTACATTTCTCATGCATAATATCTATGCCAAAATCACCTCATTGCCTAAATTTCCAATTTATAGACAAAATCCTAATTTACCACAAATTGTATAATAACATCTCTACTCCAACAAAACCATAGTTTCATCAATCCCTAATCATTTTCCAACTAATTCATTACAATGCCCATGCTCGCAATCACCGAAGATTACTTCAAAAACAAATATCGAGGTTTAGAAAATTACCCGAATTTGTGGAGTGCTCAACTCACACCTCGATTCGATTCGTCTTTCGATTTCTAACTATGTTTCTCTCCTTTGGATGAGGAACAACTTTCCTTCTTACCACAACTCTTGATTTGGACGAAAATGGGCGATTTGGAAGAGAGAGAAAGTTAGGGTTCGACTGAAATGGAGGTTTGAAAGAGAGAGAAAAGATGAAATGCATGAAAACACAGGGGTCCTTTTATAGACGAAGGGTAGGAGATCGATTTGGCTCTTGATGAGATCGATCTGAATTTGAATTTGAGGACGATTTGGGATAATTTTATGCCTAGGAGATCGATCCGTCGTGGGGTAAGATCGATCTCTTAATGGCTTTATGAGATCGATCTGTTCCAATTATGAGATCGATCTCTAGTTTACAGAATGCTTCATGAGATCGATCTGCTCCTTGAGAAGATCGATATTCTCCCTAACAGAAACATTTTGAGATCGATTCCTTTCTCATAAGATCGATCTTTTCATTACAGAATCATAAGGAGATCGATCCTCTTCCATTGGAGATCGATCTACTCGCTTAAATTCCTCCTTGTCATTTTTAGCCCACCAGATCGATCTTTTCTTCTCCAAGATCAATCTGACCTCATAGTTTCACACTTTGATTAAACACTTGACATATAAAGCTCCAAATATAATTTTCACAATTCACTACTTTGATTATTTCTCATTCATTACTTATACATTTCACTCAGCTCAATAAATTACACTTCAAGTTCATATTACATAATTAAAATATGTCTAAAATTCTCAGATCTCACATCCTCCCCACCTTAAATAGAATTTGTTCCTCCAAATTCAACTCAGCTCATCAAATAGATGGGGGTTTTTCTCCTTCATGAGACTTTCCAATTCCCACGTTGCCTCTTCCATTGACTGATGTTTCCATAAAACTTTCACTAATGGGATGCTCTTGGTTCTAAGTGCCTTCTCCTTTCTATCGAGAATGAGGACGGGTTCCTCAGTGTAGCTCATGTCCTCTTGTATGTCCGTCTCGTCATACTCTATGACATGAGAAGGGTCCGGGTGGTTCTTCCTCAACATAGACACATGAAAAATGTTGCGTATTCCAGACATCTGTGGGGGTAATACCAATATGTAGGCTACCTCTCCCACTCTCTTAAGAATCTCAAATGGTCCTATGTATCAAGGACTCAATTTTCCTTTCTTCCCAAATCGCATGATACCCTTACTCGGTGATATCTTCAGAAATACTGCATCACCAACATCAAACTCGACTGGCCATCTACGCATATCTGTGTAGGTTTTCTGTCTATTCTGTGCAGCCTGTAATCTCTCACATATGAGTTTCACACTCTGTACAGCTCGCTCAACAAGCTCAGGAGCATTTATCCTTCTGTCACCGACTTCTTCCCAACCTACAGTGGATCTACACCTCTTATCATATAGAGCCTCAAAAGGTGTCATTCCAATATTCGCATGATAGCTTTATTGTATGCAAACTCTTCTAGGGGCAGTGATCATCCCATGATCCCTTAAAATCCATCGTACACTCCCTCAACATATCCTCTAGGGTCTGAATAGTCCTCTCTGACTAACCATCTGTCTGAGGATGATAGGCGGTACTGAAACTCAATCGAGATCCCTTGGACTCTTGAAACTGGGTCCAAAATCTAGAAGTAAATCGAGAATCTCTGTCAGAAGTAATACTCACTGGAGCCCCATGTAATCTAGCTATCTCGCTGACATACAACTCAGCTAAGTAATGCACAGTA
Organism: Firmiana major; assembly: GCA_033439115.1. Lineage (NCBI taxonomy): Eukaryota > Viridiplantae > Streptophyta > Magnoliopsida > Malvales > Malvaceae > Firmiana > Firmiana major. The sequence goes on from CM065909.1 coordinate 42,549,325, forward strand.
TCTGTGCTCTTGATGGCAAGGAAGTGGCACTCTTGGTCAATCTATCCACTATGACCCATATTGCATCACGACCCCTTCGGGTCCTCGATAAACCCATAATAAAGTCCATGGTGACATGCTCCCATTTCCATGTAGGTACAGGTAAAGGTTGTAGTAGTCCTCCGGGCTTTCGATGCTCAGCTTTCACTTGCTGGCATACTAAACATCTGGCCACATACTCTACCACGTCTCGCTTTATACCACTCTACCAGTACACCTTTCTCAAATCTCGGTATATCTTAGTACTCCCTGGGTGCATGGTGTATCGCGAGCAGTGAGATTCTCTCAGTATCTATCTCTTCAGGGTATCATCGTTCAGTACACAAATTCATCCTCTGAATCTCAACAATCCATCCTCACTGATTGTGAGATCCGACTGCAAAGTCTACTCAGCTTGGCTAACCATATGTATTAACCTCTGATCATTGCGCTGCCTAGTTCTAATCTAATCCATGATCCTAGGCTCTATTCGCAGGCTAGCCAAAAATCTAGTCTCTACCTCTTTAACTCTGATCCAAAGTTTGATAAACTGCTCCAGTAGATCCCATTCCCCGATCATCATAGCAGATATCATACTCTTCCTGCTTAGGGCATCAGCAACTATGTTTGCCTTACCCGGATGGTATAGAATCTCGCAGTCATAATCGTTAAGGAGTTCCATCCATCTCCTTTGTCTCATATTTAATTCTTTCTAATCGAAGAGATATCTCAAACTCTTGTGATCAGTGAAGATCTGGAATCTTTCCCAATATAAGCAGTGTCGCCAAATCTTCAAGGTAAATACAACAGCGACTAACTCCAAATCATGCGTGGGGTAATTCCGTTCATGATCCTTCAATTGTCGCGATCCATAAGCGACCACTCTTCCATGCTACATGAGCACACACCCCAATCCTTGATGAGAAGCATCACTATACACCGAAAATCCTCCTGATCCCCCAGGGATGTCAACATGGTGTCGTTGTTAATCTCCTCTTTAACTCCTAAAAATTAGGCTCACACTGATCAGTTCATATGAACGGAGTCTCTTTGCGCATGTGAGATCTGAGGATTTCAGACATATTTTAATTATGTAATATGAACTTGAAGTATAATTTATTGAGCTAAGTGAATTGGGGAATGATAATTGGAGATTTATATGTTAAGTGTTTAAAATAAGTATGAAGTTATGAGGACAGATCGATCTGGGAGTTGGAGAGATCGATATGGTGAGTTAAAAATGACAAGGAAGGAGGAATTTAAGGAGCAGATCGATCTCCAATGGAAGAGGATCGATCTCCTTATGATTCTGTTTGAGAGAAGATCGATCTCATGAGGAAGAGATCGATCTCCAAATGTTTCTGTTTGGGAGAAGATCGATCTCCTCAAGGAGCAGATCGATCTCATAAAGCCATAAAGAGATCGATCTCACCCCTCGACAGATCGATCTCCTAAGCATAAATTACCCCAAATCGTCCCAAAATTCAAATGCAGATCGATCTCATCAAGAGCCAGATCAATCTCCTACCCTCAGTCTATATAAGGAATCCCTGCTTTCTCCTGCAATTTCACTTTCTCTCTCTTCCAACCCCCATTTTCACCGAGCCCTAGCTTTCTCACTCATCCAAAGCACCCATTTTTGTCCAAATCAGAAGTTGTGGCAAGAAGGAAAGCTGTTCCTCATCAAAGGGAGAACAACATACTTGGAAATCGAAAGACGGATCGAATCGAGGCAAGAGATAAGCTCTCCACAAGTTTTGGGTAATTTCTAAACTTCGATCCTTCTATTTGAGATGATTTTGGTGATGATAGTTGTTGGCATTGTGTTGAAATAGCTGAAAAATGATTAGGGATTGATGAAATTACAATGTAGTTGGAGTGATGATGATATTTAGCAACTTTGGTAAATTTAGGAATTTTTGAGCTATAAATGGAGATTTAGACAATGTGGTGTATTAGTATAGATATTGTGGCATAGGAAATATAGAATGTTGAGGTGTTGTGAGCGAGATTGTGGTTTGTGATGGAGTTATGAGAATTGAGAAATTTGAGGAGTTATGAGCAATTATGCTCGATTTTGAGAATTGAGGTTAATGTGATAATGAGTATTGATGTTTTACAATCGTTTGGACAACTCAGGAGTTCCAGAGTGGAATGCGAGCCTAGTCCGTGATACGGTGGAAACGATTGCACTATACGAGGTGTAAAGAGGTAAGGGAAAACTAAACCATTTGTGTATGTGTTTTGATGAATTGTTGTAGCATGAACCATGATTTGAGAATACAAGCATGTTTGGTGTTGTGTTGTGATATAATTGCACACGGTTTTTATAGCCGCTTGGAGCCCATTATTTTGTGAGTTTATAAGCTGAGTGTGAAATTGCTTTATAAACCTTTGAGTTGCGTGAAAAGTAAATTGGGCTCTACGTTAAGGCGATATTGAGATTTGAGAAAATGTGTGCGTGTTTTGCCGATTGAAACTCGGTTTTAATATGTTTTGTGCTGAGTACACAAATGTTTTAAATGAGTTTTATGAGAGAAAACCATTATGAGTTCTACGTGAAGGCATAACGTTTTATAAGATAATGGCTAATGATTGAGACTTAGGCGTGTCATGTTGAATACACATCGGGCCTTGCTCTGGTAGCATGTAAGATCGATATAGTAGGATGCCTGGGAACCGACCCAGGGACCACAGGCCTTGTTCTGGTAACATGTAAGTCCGATTATTCCTCCGCTTTGGTAGCGTTGGGAGGCCTTGCTCTGGTAGCATGTAAGTCCGATATTCCTCCGTTTTGGTAACGAGAGATGCCTCCGTTTTGGTAACGTGAGATGACCCCCGTTCTGGTAACGCTGGGTGGCCTTGCTTTGGTAGCATGTAAGACCGAGAGAGTGAGCCGCCTGGGAACAGACCCAGGGACCACGTGATAGTGTGCATGAGGCGAGGCATTTCTCTGGTAGCATGTAAGGCCGGGCCTTGTTCTGGTAACATATAAGTCCAATATACCATGCATACGACCATATTGTCGACGTTCCCTCTATACGAGGATGCCTGGGATGCGCACCCAGAGGAGATTACATATTTGATGTGCCATGACGAGTTTTAATTGAGTTTTATTGCCTAGTCTCATTTTACACATGAGTTGTGTTTTGTGACCTTGTCACGTGCTATTTACTGAGGTGATTTTTATCACGTATTTTGAGAACAGCCATTATCGCATATATTTACACATGCTTGTGAGTGCTCGATATTGAGCCTTTTTACCTTCATGTTTTCACATGATTTATGAGTTATGAGATGATGATGTTTTGAGAATCTTTCATGCCACGATTTCAAATGAGTTTCATAAACAAATACATATTTGTGAAGTGTGATATGGTTTATATAACTGAGTTCCCTTACCCCCCTTACTGAGCGATTTGGAAGCTCACCCTGTTTTCTATTCCCCCCAGATCGCTTCAAGTGAAGTGAGTTCCCTGCGGCGTACGGGTTAGAGGCTAGTGGAGGACTTGACCTCCAGGCCGTATTTTGTGTATTGAGGTAGATATTTAATATTCATGTACCCAGACTAGAGTTATATTTACAGACACTTATTATACAAGGATGTACGGGATGTATTAGGATTAATTAACTTGGAATTGAGTAATGTATATGATACAATATATACTATATTATGATGAGATCCTGAGGCATGATAATTATGATGATGTATGACACTGCACAGGAATGCACCCTTAATTGTGAATTAATGAGTAAAAAAGTTTTAAATTAGCCCTATTTTCCGCGCTTCCGAGGCATTACAGCGCGTGAGCTTAGTTAAAGGATCGACAATCCTGGAAAATCCTTCCATAAATCTTCTGTAATACCCTGCCAAACCAAGGAACCTTTGTACTTCTGTAACTGTCCTCAGTCTTTCCCAATTAAGCACAGCCTCTACTTTACTTGGATCTACTGATACTCCTTCCTCTGAGACTATATGACCAAGGAAAGCTATCTGATCCAGCCAAAACTCACACTTATTAAGCTTTCCATATAATTACTTATCTCAAAGTATCTGAAGTACTAACCACAAATGCTGTGCATACTCCTCATATGATCGAGAGTATACCAGGATATCATCAATAAAGACTATCACAAATTTATCTAGATAGTCTCTGAACACCTCGTTTATTAATCTCATAAAGGCTGTAGGGGCGTTTGTTAATCCAAAGGACATCACTAGAAATTCATAATGGCCATACCTTGTCCTAAAGGCCGTATTCGAAATATCTTCTTCCTTGATCCTCAATTAGTGATAGCCCGATCTCAAATCAATCTTAGAAAAGACTGAGGCCCCTCTCAGCTGATCAAGTAGATCATCAATCCTGGGCAATGGGTATTTATTCTTCATCGTGGTTTTATTTAATAATCGGTAGTCTACGCATAATCTGAGACTACCATCCTTTTTCTTAACAAATAAAACTGGTGCTCCCCACAGTGAAACACTGGGTCTAATAAACCCTTGATCCAATAACTCCTGTAGTTATTTCTTCAATTCCTCAAGTTGCACTAATGCCATCATGTATGGAAGTCTAGAGATTGGTTAAGTATCTGGTACCAAATCAATGGCAAACTCCAGCTCTCTCTCTGGTGGTAAACCTGGTAACTCATCTGGGAAAACATCCGAAAATTCACACACCACAGGTATATCCTCAATCCTCGGATGTTCCCGATCATCATCTGAGATGAGTGTTTCATAACCTTCACATAAACAATCATATTTAGTACTCTCAAGAGCAACATCAAAATTTCAATCTGCTTACAAAATTCCACACGTCTATTCACTCAATATTTCAAACGTACACTATAAGGTTCAGGTAGGAAGAAAGTTACAATCTTAGTGTAGCAGTCTAAACTCACTCAATTGGTTGCCAGCCAATCCATTCCCAAAATTACATCAAACCCATATATATTTAACATGAATAGATCTGCTAGCATCACTCTATCTCCCACCTTTATTTCACACCTTCTACAGATTAACTCAATTCTCTGGAATTCACGTATAGGGGTATTTACATGTAGTATATACTCTAAAGGTTCAAACTTCAAATTTAAACTACATGCAAAATGCTCTGAAATAAACGAATGCATGGATCCTGGATCAATCAACACATGAGCCTTATGATTACAGACAGAGAGTGTACCTCTTATAGTTTCTGTAGAAGTGTCTGTTATTTCTTTGTCCAAAGCAAACACACGTCCCTGTGTGACGGGTCTCTTTCCTTTCTCTGCAGTAGTGGCCGGTCTCTGGGTATTCACTCTCTGAGGCTGTTATCTAGTAGGCTCTGGAGCATGTGGTATCTGAGGTTGAGGACAGTCCTTCACTTTGTGACCCATGTCACCACATCGCAAACATCCACTGATCGACCCAATACAACTTCCCTCATGCGATCGGCCACAGTCTCTAAAAACCCTTATCTCAGGCCTGCCAAATTGAGGGGTCTCCTTGATAATAGGATAAGTTTTGGGTCTCTCCAATCTGCCCTTCTGTACCTCAATCCTTCCTCTCCTGAAGGAACCTCTCCGAACATCTGCTTGGGACATCGCTGGCCTTTTGCCCTTATCCCTAGTCACTGCTCTAAACTCATGCTGGGATTGTACAATTTCAATTCCCCTCTCAATCTCTTATGCTCGTCTTAGAGCATCTCCAAACTCAGTAATACACAACCCAATCAATCGATCTCTAATGATGGGCTTTTATCCATACATAAATCTCTCTATGCGGAGCTCTTCATTCTTGAAGGTTTCTGGATCATATCTCAGCAGAGCGGTAAATCGGCTCTCGTAATCATCCACAGACATGTCGTCCTGTACAAAACTTAAAAACACTGCTTGCCTCCTTCTCTGGGTAGCTCGTGGTACGTATTGGGCTCTGAAAGCTGTCTGAAACTCTTCCCAACCAATCACATTCTGGTGGGACATCAGGATACCCTGGGTAGTACCCCACTAATCTCGAGCTCTCCCTTTTAACATAAAGGCACTCATACTGACCCTCTCAGCATCTGTGCACCCCAGATAGTCAAATATAACTCTTAACTCTGTCAGCCACTCCTCAGCCTCTGTAGGATCCTTTTTTCCCTTAAATGCGGGTAGATTCATTTTCAAAAAGTCCTTCAGTTGGACCATACTTCTATCATCAGACTGAGTGACGATAGGCATTAGGTCCATCTATACTGGGGGTACGAGAGGCCCTTGTGGTGGTGTAGGAGTAATACCCGAGGCATTAACTCCAAAATGTTGCGCGAATAACGCTGCCATTTGCTCAAAACCTTGCCTCACATCGGTCTCAATCCTATTCAATCGAGAGTTAGGACTCTCAGGTTGTGGGGCAGGTGGCGGAGGGGTCTCTGCCTACCTCCTCGAACGACCTCGTTGTTTACTCATTCTCTATCTTAACTCGTCTCCTACGTGTACATATCAAAATAGATTAAAATCTCAATCCTCAATTTCAATTCATGACCAAACAATTACAAACACTTGGGATGTATTCTAATTCACTTAACCGACACTGACAGTACTGAACACCCTAAGCTCTGATACCAAGAAATAAGGCAAATTTAAAACTTTTTACTCATCAAATCACAATTAAGAGTGCATTCCTGTGCAGTGTCATTCATCATCATACTTATCATACCTTAGGATCTCATCATAAATTAGTATATATCATATCATATCATATACATTACTCAATTCCGAGTTAATTAATCCTAATACATCTCATACATTATTATACAACAAGTGTCTGTAAATATAACTCTAGTCTGGATGCATGAATATTGAATATATACCTCAATACAGAAAATACGGCTTGGAGCTCAAGTCCTCCACTAGCCTCTAATCCGTACATCGTAGGGAACTCACTTCACTTAAAGAAATCTGGGGGGAAGAGAAAATAGGGTGAGCTTCTAAATCGCTCAGTAAGGAAGGTAAGGGAACTCAGTTATATAAACCATATCACACATCACAAATATGTATTTGTATATGAAACTCAGTATACTCATTTGAAATCATAGCATGAAAGTTCTCAAAACATCATCATCTTGTAGCTCATAAATCATGTGAAAACATGAAGGTAAAAAGGCTCAATATAGAGCATTCACAAGCATATGTAAATATATGCGATAATGGCTTTTCTCAAAATATGTGATAAAAATCACCTCAGTAAATAGAAAATGACAGATCATAAAACACAACTCATAAAACAATAGGCTCTAATCGGCTATAAAAATCACATGCAATCTTATCACAACATAACAGCAAACATACTTGTATTCTCAAATCATGGTTCATGCTACAAACAGTTCATCAAAACACATACGCAAATGGTTTAGTCTTCCATTACCTCTTTGCACCTCGTATAGTGCAATCATCCCCCGTATCACAGACAAGCCTCGTATTCCATTTTGGAACTCCCGAGCTGTCCAAACGATGTTAAAAACATCAATAACCCAACTCAATCACATTATTGAGCACACATTTATGCATATTCTCATTAATATCTCAATCAACTCAATCCTCACAATTCTATCACCATTCATAACCTCGTCCACTACATCTTAACCTTCTACATTTCTCATGCATAATACCTAGGCCAAAATCACCTCATTGCCTAAATTTCCAATTTATAGACAAAATCCCAATTTACCACAAATTGTATAATAACATCTCTACTCTAACAAAACCATAGTTTCATCAATCCCTAATCATTTTCCAACTAATTCATCACAATGCCCATGCTCGCAATCACCGAAGATTACTTCAAAATCAAAGATCGAGGTTTAGAAAATTACCCAAACTTGTGGAGTGCTCAACTCACACCTCGATTCGATTTGTCTTTCAATTTCCAAGTATGTTGCTCTCCTTTGGATAAGGAACAACTTTCCTACTTACCACAACTCTTAATTTGGATGAAAATGGGCAATTTGGAAAAGAGAGAAAGCTATGGTTAGGCTGAAATGGAGGTTTGAAAGAGAGAGAAAAGATGAAATGCAAGAAAACACAGGGGTCCTTTTATAGACGAAGGATAGGAGATCGATCTGGCTCTTGATGAGATCGATCTGAATTTGAATTTGGGGACGATTTGGGGTAATTTTATGCCTAGGAGATCGATCTGTCATGGGGTAAGATCGATCTCTTAATGGCTTTATGAGATCGATCTGTTCCAATTATGAGATCGATCTCTAGTTTACAGAATGCTTCATAAGATCGATCTGCTCCTTGGGGAGATCGAGCTTCTCCCTAACAGAAACATTTTGAGATCGATTCCTTCCTCATGAGATCGATTTTTTCATTACAGAATCATAAGGAGATAGATCCTCTTCCATTGGAGATCGATCTGCTCGCTTAAATTCCTCCGTCCTTGTGATTTTTAGCCCATCAGATCGATCTTTTCTTCTCCAAGATCGATCTGACCTCATTGTTTCACACTTTGATTAAACACTTGACATATAAAGCTCCAAAAATAATTTCCACAATTCACTACTTTGATTATTTTTCATTCATTACTTATACATTTCACTCAGCTCAATAAATTACACTTCAAGTTCATATTACATAATTAAAATATGTCTAAAATTCTCAGATCTCATATATTCCTTGTGATTTATATCAAATGTGACTTGTCCATACATCACAAAACGATAAAGAGTACATATTAAATTACGGGCTTTACAACAAAGGATCGATATGCCTTGAATAAGAGATTGATCTGGCCTTCATCTGGAGCATTCCTGCTGCATTTTTTCCAATTTTTCAAGGGAAAAATTTATGTTTGATTGCTTCACTAGTCATTTTGCAATCTATTCACACTTTAAACATGGAAAGGTTCCTTTCTTATGATTTTCATGCTATGGAACTTATGTGTATTGCTTGGAATTAGAAAGGATACACAAAATTCACAATCCATGCATTATTATTTCGTGTTTTAAATCCTTATCTCCAGTCTGGACGCTTTAAGTTCTATTCGTTTAGTTTATGGCAACTTCAGCCCTTGTTTAGCCTCTACATGCATCCATGATACTCATTCATTCTCATTTGCAATCCATTCGCATTTATATGATCCATAAATCATCTATCTTATAATTCCATTAACATATAATAAAGTCATACATACATGGGGTCTCACATGTCTAACGAGCAGAAAGTCAACTGATACTAAAAGATTCATCTATGTTGGAAATGGCAAGAAAGCTCCTACTAAGGCAATTGGTCTATTTTGTCACGACCCTCAACTTACCAAAATACGTACAAATTTTTCGCATTTTCATGCATCAATTGTTAATCATCCTTCCTCGATCGTGAACAACCACACTCTTAACAGTTGGGCTGTGTGCCGACGTCTAACTCACTCCACCATACCAATTCAATTTGTATATTATTCATAGGTAAACACTTGTATAAATGTATATATATCAGAGTTGTTACATGTGTTTACATTGTTTTACATCCCCAATAGTTACATACAAAATGCTATTGTGCTATCGTAAGTTTAGATACAAAATTTCAACAGTGTGTATACCTTTAGCGATGGGATGCAGCAGATTACCAAACGGGACAAGCCTCCAGTCACGCTCACTCTATACTCAAATCTCTGTAGAGAGGGGGAAAATAAGGGGGGTGAGCAAACCACACGCTCAGTAAGGCAATCATGCGAACAGGTAGATACTGCACTATCTACGTGATCGTGATGCCACGCTCAAAAGCATTTAATTCATTATTTATCTCAAAACATGAGTGTATGATTGTGTTAATGGTATGTAAAGCATTCATGCTATTAAAATTCAGTGCACATTTCAACTCAAAGCATGGTATAAATCATCATGCATAATTCACAATAAAAGCATGGCATTAACCATCATGCATTTTCACAATAAAGCATGGCATTAAACATCATGCATCCGTGCACTTTAAAAACCATTAACAAATCAATTCAACACTGGTCAGGTCTCAGTCCATCCCTCGGACCTTCCTGACCCACAAATCATTTCAAACATGGATTTATTCTCAAATAGTAGTAGACATGTGAGATAGGCAGTTCAACAACAGGTAATAACCTTAAGACCTATGTACATAACCTGTGATACCGGCTACACGGATCAGGTGTGCGGGATATCAGCACTATCTGCTTCCACACGGGAAGTGGGTCAAATCCTACCCGTCGGTCCATAGCAGATCTCGTCCGAAGATGGCACATCACAACTCAACACGGTACAATGTACCCCATGCTACATGCACGGTACAACGTACTCCGTGGACCCAATCAACACATCATATCACGCCACATCTCAAACGCACGTGTGAGCCTATTTAATCGGTACGACCTCTTATCTACCCGAAGCTCCTAACACGGCTAATTAATCATGTCAAAACAATGCACGTGTGAGCCTATTTAATCGATGTGACACCGAGTCTACTCGAAGCTCCAAACACGGCAACATGCAAGGTGGGCATCCAGTGCGAGACAAACTCAAAGCACAATGCCAAAACAATTATGAAATCCATGTGAAAACTAGTGCCTCTTGCACTCATGTGTATAAAACACGTCAAATCTCGTGCGAGTCATACTCTAACACGCTTTCATACTCACGAAATCATGTAGGTGGCATACTTACTCAATTCCCTACATTCACAACCAATTACTTAGTCAACCCATCGACACACACACAATTCTATCTAAACAAGCACAGTAACATGCGGATGTAGTTTTCCAACTTATTAAGTATTTTAGACACGACACACGTCAGACCAACTCGAGCTCTGATACCAACTTCTGTCACGACCCTCAACTTACTAAAATACGTATAAATTTTTTGCATTTTCATGCATCAATTGTTAATCATCCTTCCTCGATCGTGAACAACCACACTCCTAACAGTTGGGCTGTGTGCCGACGTCTAACTCACTCCACCATACCAATTCAATTTGCATATTATTCATAGGTAAACACTTGTATAAATGTATATATATCAGAGTTATTACATGTGTTTACATTGTTTTACATCCCCAATAGTTACATACAAAATGCTACTGTGCTATCGTAAGTTTAGATACAAAATTTCAACAGTGTGTATACCTTTAGCGATGGGATGCAGCGGATTACCAAAAGGGACAAGCCTCCAGTCACGCTCACTCTATACTCAAATCTCTGTAGAGAGGGAGAAAATAAGGGGGGTGAGCAAACCACACGCTCAGCAAGGTAATCATGCGAACAGGTAGATACTGTACTATCTACGTGATCGTGATGCCATGCTCAAAAGCATTTAATTCATTATTTATCTCAAAACATGAGTGTATGATTGTGTTAATGGTATGTAAAGCATTCATACTATTAAAATTCAGTGCACATTTCAACTCAAAGCATGGTGTAAATCATCATGCATAATTCACAATAAAAGCATGGCATTACCCATCATGCATTTTCTCAAATAGCATGGCATTAACCATCATGCATTTTCACAATAAAGCATGGCATTAAACATCATGCATTTTCACAATAAAGCATGGCATTAAACATCATGCATCCGTGCACTTTAAAAACCATTAACAAATCAATTCAACACTGGTCAGGTCTCAGTCCATCCCTCGGACCTTCCTGACCCACAAATCATTTCAAACATGGATTTATTCTCAAATAGCAGTAGACATGTGAGATAGGCAGTTCAACAACAGGTAATAACCTCAAGGCCTATGTACATAACCTGTGATACCGGCTACACAGATCAGGTGTGCGGGATATCACCACTATCTGCTTCCACATGGGAGGTGGGTCAAATCCTACCCGTCGGTCCATAGCAGATCTCGTCCGAAGACGGCACATCACAACTCAACACGGTACAATGTACCCCATGCTACATACACGGTACAACGTACTCCGTGGACCCAATCAACACATCATATCACGCCACATCTCAAACGCACGTGTGAGCCTATTTAATCGGTACGACCTCTTGTCCACCCGAAGCTCCTAACACGGCTAATTAATCATGTCAAAACAATGCACCGTGAGCCTATTTAATCGATGTGACACCCAGTCTACTCGAAGCTCCAAACACGGCAACATGCAAGGTGGGCATCCAGTGCGAGACAAACTCCAAGCACAATGCCAAAACAATTATGAAATCCATGTGAAAACTAGTGCTTCTTGCACTCATGTGTATAAAACATGTCAAATCTCATGCGAGTCATACTCTAACAGGCTTTCATACTCACGAAATCATGTAGGTGGCTCAAAACTTTGCAAAGTATGGTTAACAAAACCAAAACACACTCATTTCTTTTGCAAATCATTTCAATGTCAGCCAACCTACCAATCATTTGCTAAAAAGCAATAAAACATGATTTTCAAAGCAATATGCTTTTGTTTTCATGCACATTTCTCAAACTCCCAACTTTACCCTTCAATCACCTAACATCATTTCCTAATCTCATGCATTCTAACAAAACATTTAAGCGCCCAAATTGCACACAAATATCTCTAAGAGTCCATACAATTCCCTTACCTCGATTTACCAGGTGTGACTCCTTTCCTTTTAGCTTCTCACGCTCTTGGCTCAACTCGCCTCGACGTATCCTTGAAAGCTGCGATTCATTCATTCAATCAATTGAGTTAATGTTTTTAACCCATAATTGACCTCACTAGTCAATATTATTCACTTATGCATTTAAACAATGCCTTAATCCACATTTTACCCCTTTTAGGTAAATTTTACAATTCATCCACCAACAACATCTTAAAATCATGCCCATAACACTATTGTCACCTCTAGACATCCCATTTCTCATTAATCTCCATCAATTCCACTTTCTTACACTAAATCATTTTTAGGTTATAATCATTCCAATGTATTTTAGATAGTTTCTAACCATCCACACTCATGCCAACAACTCCAAAATCACTTAAATAAACAATGTACCATAGTTGGAGTGTTAGAATCTTACCAAATTTGATTTCTCTTCTTGCTCCAAATGGCAATGCCCTTAACTCCTTCAATATCAACAATGGGAAAATGCCTTCCAACTATGTTATTCTTCTCTTTGATAGGAACAACTTTGCCTCTAATGGTCTCTCTTCAAATCTTACTGAAAATGACTGATTTTAGAGAGAGAAAGTTAGGTTTTTGGGTTGAAAGTGGAAGGTTAGTGTTTTTCTCGAATTTTCTGATTTTCAGCACTCCTTTTATAGAAATAGCTTGAGGATATCGATCTTGTCCAAGAGGAGATCGATCTGGTCCCCTTAAATCCCTCTTTTTCATGGCATTTTAAGCATGAGATCGATCTGTCGAAGCATGAGATCAATCTGCTCCCAAACAGAGAGCTAAGGAGATCGATCTGGGTGATTGAGGATCGATCTTTTCACTACAAAATGTTTAGGAGATCGATCTGGCTTCATTGGTGATCGATCTGCTCTATTTCATTGCCCAAATAAGAGCATTCTGGCTCTTCCAGATCGATCTCTCATCCTATGAGATCGATCTACCCTTCACAATTTCCAGATTTTCTGCAGTTCTTCTACAGCAACACTTACCAAACATCCTTAATTTGCTACCATGATCATTTTCTCATTCATTCATCTTTGAGGCTTGACAATGACATCCATACATACCTTATTCCTATCGAAACTTGTGTGGAATCCTTGTATAACCAAAAGTATATGATATAAACCAAATGGAAGTGCACAACTTATGCAATTCTACTTCCATTTTACCACACTATTCATAATCCATTCCACTCACATTCTCCACATGTTTAAGTCCATTTCTTTACATTCACACATAATGTAACTTGTATGTACAATCACCACTCTCATTACAAGTATGTACATTAACTTATGGACTTACATCACACATACTTCACTTATGAATTCATAGTACAACTCTATTTACATTTCTATGTACATATATACCATTATACATATACGGGGTCTCACATATTTAGATTAAAGTTAGAATTTGATTGTTCTTTAAATTTGAACGCGACTTTTTATGTACTGTTATTTAGGCAGAATTTGATTTCTATTTCTAATTTAGACAAATTGGGTTATTCTTGTTCATTGAAAATAGAAAGTTTAGTCTTTTCCAGTACTCAAAACTTAATGGTATCGGTTCTTTAGTTAATAATCTATATAAATTGGACCTTCATGCCTTATACATTAATGAATCCTTGCATATAAGTAATTTTTGTGTAAGGCGTAAATTAATTAATGAGAATTCTTCCATGTTATGGCACAAGCGTTTAGGGTATATTTTTGAACAAAGAATATGGAGGCTTGTGTTATAAGGAATTCTTGATTCTCTTGATTTTTTTGATTTCAAAGTTTGCATTGATAATTCTATTAAAATAGAATTATTTGTACTCAATTTCTTAATTAATTATTTTAATCCCCATATTATTTTATTAATTATCCCCTCAATTTAATTAAAATTTTCATGTTTGCAGATAAATTAAATCCAGATGAATTTCAATCGTTTCAGTAGAAAATGGACTAAAACTGGGCTAAAAGGAGATTGGACCAGTACCATCTCGCAGTCTGAGTCACCATTCGTCTGGACACATGTGATGCTGGGTGTTCTATTTTATTTGCCTCAGAAGGATAAGATCAACAGACACCATGCCCACCTCATGGCAGACACACACCGAGCCACATTGCACATCCAAGTGGACTAGAAGACAAATGACGTGAAAATATCTTCTCTACAGCGAATGGAATGAAGACAAGTGGTCAAACAATGCCAACTCATCTAGGATTGGAAATTACAATTGTATCCCCAATTTTGTGTATAAATAGAATATGATGAGCAATTGAAAACCAAGTAGAATTTTAGGGTAAAAGTAGTCTAGAGTAACAGTAGGACTAGAAGTAGTTTTTAGAATTTTTTAGGTTAAAGTTTTTATTGCTAAGTTTATTTTTCTTTCCCTTGTTTTCTTTTAAGCATTTCACGTTGGCAGCCACCATTGTTCTAGGATTGCAAGTTTTATTTCCCTTTGAATTTAGCACATTTAAGCTTTACCAATGAAAAGTTATATTCTCGTTTTTACTATTTCCATTTATTATTCTGTTTTCATTAGTTTTCCTTAACTGTTCATTCGAGTAGATGCTTGAGGAACGGTGACAGCAGCCGTGTTTCACCTCTCCCTTGTTACTTCGTTACTTACTTATCCATAGATTTTAGTTTAAAGATTTAATTTTGTTACTCCTTTTATTAAATATTTTGGGTTCATTTTAGTTGGTTTCAGATTAATACATTTATATTTTCTTTTGTAATATAGATTTCGTTTAAATCAATTTGTTGTTCCACAAAGTTGTTTCATTACTCTGTTTTATAACTTCTCACATCTCTGCTTGCTTTATTTATTTATTTATTTATTTTAAACTTCATTTTTGTTTTGATTATTCCTTTCCTTGTGAATTTTCAACTTTCAAGCACTTAAAAATTGCTTGTTTTTTAAGTTCTCTCGCTCTATTTGAGTACTTTGAATTCTAATTCTACTGTGTGCTAGTCAACTCGTCTTGCATCTTTTACTGTCCGTGCTTGTAGGACAGCAGCAAGTTTCCTGATGTGCAGGGTAAATCACAGTTGTTGCAACTCAAGAAAGATTGTGCTTGAATTGGAAGTTGCTGCTCGTTGGAACGGTGCCGAACTGGACTGCTACTATTCGTTGCTGAAGCAAGGCAGTAAGTGACAAGAAAATTATGATTGTTGAGGTTACTACACATTACAGAGAAGTGGATAGAAGTGAACGAGGCACGAACAAAGGAGCTAAAGCAGTATGCTGTCAAGAGCAGGGAATGCCAACAGAATGTGGTGGCTGGTCTATTGGGAGTTGCTGTGACAGTGGCAGAAAAATTCCTTCCTCTGTTCTACTCTGTTTGAAGTTTATGTTACAGTTCATTTTAGTTTCTCTTTTTATGCTGCATTGTTCCATTGATTGTTGATGTCTCGGGTTCTGCTAGTGTTCTTTGCAGTCTATTTATTATTTGCTGATTGGTGTAGGCAGTGGGGTTTAAAGTTCTTTAATGTTTCTTCAATTCTCGATTTTAAACAACAAAGTTCCTTCAAGCTTCCTTTAATTTCTCTGCACTATTTCATTTTATTTTGTGTAAGATCCATAGTTTTGGTTGCAACCTCATGAGTTCATAAGTATGGTGATGTACTTGTAATCTGAAGCATAAGTGATGTAAAGTCCATAAATTCAATATACACACTTGTAATTAAAGTTTGTGATGTACGTACAAGTTTCATTATGTATGAATATAAGAAATAGACTTTTGTATGTGATGAATGTGAGTGGAATGCAAAATGAGTAGTGTGGTAAAATGAAAGGAAGTTGCAAGAGTTGTATAAATCTTGTACTTCCATTTAGTTTTGGTATGGTATACCTTTGGTTATACAATGAACACCCACAAGTTTTAATGTATATAAAGTATGAATGATGCCAATTTCAAGTCTTAAAGATAGTGGGAAGAGAAAATGACCATGGCAGCAAATTAAGGATGTTTGGTGTAAGTTACTACAGAAAACTACAGCAAAATCTGGAAAATATGAAGACCAGATCGATCTCATAGGATGAGAGATCGATCTGGAAGAGTAAAAAATGCTCTTATTTGAGCAATGGAACAGGCCAGATCGATCTCCAATGGGGCCAGATCAATCTTCTAAACATTCTGTAAATAAGAGATCGATTTCCTTAGCTCTCGGGTTGGAGCAGATCGATCTCCTGCCTATTCTGATCGATCTCCTTAAGCTACTGTCTGAAAATAGATCGATCTTAAGCCTCGACAAATCGAACTCATACATTCAAATTGGTGTGAAAATGAGAGATTTAAGAGGACCAGATCGATCTCATGCCTCGACAGATCGATCTCATCAATCAATTTCTATAAATAGAAGCAGTGAAATCTGCAGATTTCAAGAAATAATCTCTCTCTTCCATTTCAACCTAAAACCTCACTTTCTCACTCCTAAATCCACCTATTTCCAGTAAAATTTGAGGAAAGACCATTAGATACAAAGTTGTTCATATCTAAGAGAAGAACAACATACTTTGGAATCAAAGCCTCATTTGTGGTATTGAAGGAGCAAGGTGTATTTTCATTTGGAGATAGAAGAGAAACTAGATTTGGTAAGTTTCTAATACTTCAGCCCAAGTACATTTGGATATTTGTCTATTTTTTAGTTGATCTGTATGTGTATTGATGGTTAAAACTACCTAGGATGTGATGGAATTAGTGTGACCTAGAAAAATTAGAATAAATCTAGTGTGAGAAGATGTGGGTTGAATGCGTTGATGAATTATAGGCATGCTAAGTTGTTATTAAAGTAAAATGAATCATTTGAAATGGTTAAATGAAGCCACATTGTGAGTTTAGAGGATTTATGGAAATGAGTATGTAAGATGTTTGATAAAATGTCATAATGAAGAAATTGATGAGATATAAACATTATGAGCTTAATATCAATTTAATATCGATTTGGCATGAATCAATAGGCCTAAAAGAAATCAATAGACTCGAGGTATGAGTAGAACGATAAAACTAGGCCTTATAAGGATTAATAGAGGCTATAGGTTGAATTGACTATAGCAAACAAATGAGTTGTGTTGTATGGACTAAATGGATGTGATAAACGACTTTGTGCAATTTCGGAGAGTTCGTTGGAGACAAATCGAACCGCACAAGTAGGCAGCTCTAAGGAAGTGGAATCACGCGACACGATTCTAGGTAAGGGAATTTTGGAAGTATATAGAGATAGCTGCTCGTACTTTGAACTCGTGGGTGAATATAGGGCATTTATGAATTGCATGATTATTTAAGAAAATGATTGTTAGTGTATATGATTAACTACAAGTGATGTGGTGTATGATTTGGTTTTGAAATGAAATTTATAAAAAGGGATTAGTAAGGCTAATAATTGCATAAATCACGTGTTTTGAATGGTTTCACATAAAACAATACTTTGTTTTGAACAAAATAACAGATAGGCTGGTTAGTGTTTAAATGACTTTACGAAATAGCACATGTGAGGTGCTAATCATGATTTTAAAAACTATTTTGGTTGATTGTGAGCCGTCTATCGTGTTTGTGTGAATTAAATTGTGTTGGAGCCTCGCTCGCATGAGATTTAGGTATTTTCACTTGTATGAATCGTGCAGGAGCTTAGCTCGTACCTTGTGTTGAGTTAATATATTTTGAAATGATAAAACAAGTAAATTCAATAATGGATATAAAATATAGAAATGATTCAAACATGTTTAGAGGTTATTAGTACTAGAAACTAAGTATTTAAAGTTGAGAGATCGATCTTATAGGATGGGAGATCGATCTCCTGGGTCTTCTAGTATGAGAGATCGATCTCATGAGAATATGAGATCGATCTGCTCAAAGATTGAAAACTCAAAGAGACTGTATAAGATGTTGAGGAAGCAGAGATCGATCTGTAGGGGTTATGAGATCGATCTGTAAATTACAGAATGTCTAAGAGATCGATCTGGTCTAGGAAGAGATCGATCTCCTCTAAAGACAAAGGCTAAAGGTAGTAGATCGATTTGTAGATCGATCTCCTGTGGATAGAGATCGATCTCCTCAAAGTCAGAGAGTTAAGGAGATTGATCTCCTCTCTACAAGAATATTTGCTAGATCGATCTTGCCTCAAACAGAGAGTTGGAAGATCGATCTGCTGGTTCGACAGATCTATCTTCACTAACATATTCAAATTGTAAGATCGATCTCTACAAATATGAGATCGATCTTTATGCTTCAAGTTGCTTTGTAATTGTACGAATTTAAACCAAGAGATCGATCTGGTACTCTACTCGAGGATCCCAATAGCTCTTTCTGCAAAATCTTCAACGGGAAAAACAGCATTAAATGCTCCAACTACCAGTCCTGCTGTATAAAATCAAGCATTGAAAACACTGAAAAAGAAGACACCATTGCTGTAAATTCTGTATATTCTCAAGAATTCTTTTTCAACATTCTTTTTGTCTTCAAAGATCATTTATTGACATTGTTGTAAAAACCCTTGTGTAGAAGCTATTCTCACCTACCCTTAAAAGAAAGCTTCACTTTGTATTCATCCTTAATTCAAGAGAGAGGAGGAGAGTTCCTCTGTGAGTTAACTTTGTAAATGGTGAATATTTGTCTGTGTAAAAAGGGTAGAGAGGTTATTCCTTAACCTGCAAAAGGAAGTTTGTAACAACTATTAATAGAGTGAAAGAAAACTCTTGACAAGGAGGTCAAGAAAAGAGGACGTAGGCGAGAGATTGACCGAACCTCTATAAACTACTGAGTTTTCTGTTTCCTTCCTTATCTCATTTTATTGCACTACATTTTGTTGATTATTCTTTGATTACTTGCAATTAGATTCAATTAAGTTTAAATTTACCATAATCCTTAGAAAACCGATTCACCCCCCTCTCGGTAGAGCCAACAATTGGTATCAGAGCTAGGACTCTTTGATCATAAAGGAATAACTTCCTAAAGAGTTGAAAACGATCTAATGGCTCACAACAATGTAGCAACCAATCTAGTAGGTGAGGGGCATTCTACAGTTAGGCCTCACATGTTCAATGGTGAACATTATGCTTATTGGAAAACTATGATGATGCTTTTCATTCAAGCAAATGATTATGAGGTATGGAGGATTATAACTAAAGGTCCTCAAATCCCAACTAAAAGAAAAGAGGGAAGAGATATCCCTAAAGAAGTATATGAGTAGGATTCAAATGATGTAAAATGTGCTCAGCTAAATGCAAAGGCCATGCACACCCTATTTTGTGCTTTAGGGCCAAAGGAGTATAATAGAGTCTCCGGTTGTGACAATGCCAAACAAATTTGAGATAAATTCGTAATTACTCATGAAGGCACAACTCAAGTAAAAGAGACTAAGGTAGGAATGCTCACACATGATTATGAGCTATTTAGGATGAAAGAAGGAGAGTCAATTAGTGACATGTTCACTAGATTTACTGATGTAATAAATGGGCTAAAATCCTTAGGGAAAATCTATTTAAATATAGAAATGGTTAAGAAAATATTGAATAGCCTACCAAAATCATGAGAAACTAAAGTAACTGCAATTGAGGAGTCCAAAGATCCCCACTCACTATCACTAAATGAATTAATAGGGTCACTACTCACATATGAAATGAAGTTAAGGAGAAATGAAGAGTCACCCAAGAAAGTGGGAGTAGCTCTGAAATCCACTACTTAAGAAGATTTGAAAGAAAATAAAAATGAGAGTGGTAGTGAAGAAGATCTTGAAATGGCAATGTTTGCCAAGAGAATTAACAAATTTATGAGAATAAGAGCAAGTGGTAGTGGTAAGAGAAGCCACAAGAAAGATCAAGAAGAGTTAGGTAGAAAAGATACTATTGTATGTTATAAATGTAAAAAACCTGGACATATTAAATTTAACTGCCCTCTTCTTAAAAGATCAAATGATAGGTATCACAAAAAGAAGGCAATGATAGCAACATGGAGCGACAGTGACAGCTCCAATGATGATTCAAATGAGGATACTGCCAATCTATGCTTCATGGCTATTGAAGATGAAAAGGTAACTTCAGTTCTCAATAAATATTCTTTTCATGAATTGCAAGATGCATTTGATGATCTTGCATTAGAATATGAATGCATGAGTATGAAGTACAAAAATTTAATATCTAAACTAAAGAAAGAAAATGAGTTATTACTAAAGGATAAGATAGAATGTGAAAAGAGATTAGAGAATACAAATCTTGAAATTCATGACCTAAAAGAAAAAAATAGTAACTTACATAATTCTTTTACTAGATTTTACATGGGTCAACAAAAATTAGATCACATGCTAGAAACTCAAAGGGCCTTCTTTGATAAGAATGGATTAGGATATGATGGAAAAAATGGGGAGACTCACCTCAAAAGTTTCATAGCTAGAAAGAATATGCATAAACCCTCAACTACTTGTTCACATTATAATAAAAAGGGGCATGCATCATATAGTTGTAATGTGAAGATGACCACATTTGGAGGAAAAATAGTGAAAAGATTTGGGTTCCAAAAGAGGTAATTAATTCAAAAGATATTAATGCTATAGTAAAACGAATCTCAAAGGGATCAAGAATTCTATTCACTAACTCCAAAGGACCCAAGAAAATTTGGGTACCTAAGACAAAAGTTTGAATGTTGATTATAGGTGATTGATCATTACCACAAAGCAAAAACAAAGGAAGCTTGGTACTTGGACAGTGGATGCTCAAGACACATGACCGGTGATAGAAGCCACTTCAACTAATTTAAATCAAATGTTGGTGGAGAAGTCACATTTGGGGACAACTCTAAAGGCCAAGTTAAAGGAAGTAGTTCAATAGGTAATGACTGCTTCTCACTAGAAAAAGTGTTACTTGTTAGGGGTCTAAAACATAATTTGCTAAGTATTAGTCAACTTTGTGACAAAGGTTACAAAGTAATTTTTGACTGCTTGAAATGTCATGTTATAGATCCTAAATCTAATAAAGTTCTTTTTCTAGGTCATAGACAAGGTAACATATACATTGTTTATCTAAATAAACTTAAAAATCAAAATGTATGCCTTATGGTAGATAAAGAAAAAGAACCTTGGTTATGGCATAGAAGACTAGGTCATGCTAGCATGCATGTGTTATCTAAGCTAGCTAGAAAAGACCTTGTTATAGGATTACCTAAGTTGTCCTTTGACTATGACAAAATATGTGAAGCTTGTGTTAAAGGAAAACATAAAAGGACAACATTTAAACCTAAACATAGTGTATCAACCACTAGGCCTCTTCAATTACTTCACCTAGATATATTTGGACCAACTAGAACTACAAGCCTAGGTGGTAAGCATTATGGGTTTGTGATTGTAGATGATTACACTAGGTTCACTTGGGTATTCTTCTTAAGAGTAAAGAATTAAGCCTTAGAAAAATTCATTGTCTATACAAAAGTAGCCCAAAATGAAAAAGGTTACACTATAACTAGCATTAAAAGTGATCATGGCAAGGAGTTTGAAAATATTGGATTTGATGAATATTGCAATGATCAAGGAATTAGTCATAATTTTTCAACCCCTAGGACACCACAACAAAATCGCTTAATTGAGAGAAGAAATAGAACATTGGAAGAAATGGCTAGAACCATGTTGTGTGAAAATAACGTACCTAAATATTTTTGGGCTGAAGCTATAAATACATCTTGCTATATCATTAATAGAGCCATGATTAGATCAATCTTAAAGAAAACCCCTTATGAGCTTTACAAGGGAAAGAAGCCTAATATTAGCTATTTTCACCCCTTTGGTTGTAAATGCTTTGTCTTAAATAATGGAAAAGACAATTTAGGAAAATTTGATGCCAAGAGTGATGAGGGAATCTTTTTAGGCTATTCTTTGAATTCAAAGACATATAGAGTATATAATAAAAGAACCTTGATGGTTGAAGAATCAATACATGTAATATTTGATGAGTCAAATGATATATCTAAAAGTTCAACCAATGATGAGGATATTGAAATATTTGATGAGAACTTGAAAGAAACCTCAAACATAGAGAATGATCTATTAGAGAAACTTGACATTAATAAAGTGGATTAAGAAGAACTAGAAATGTTAGAAAGAGAGTCTAGAGCACCAAGAGAATTAGGATATATCAAAGATTGTGAAATAATAGGTGATCCAACTCTTGGAGTTAGAACAAGGTCCTCTCTAAGAAATGTGTGTCAATATATAGCCTTTGTATCTCAAATTGAACCAAGGAATGTCAATGAAGCCTTAGATGGCAATAATTGGTTTTTAACCATGCAAGAAGAACTAAATCAATTTGAAAGAAGCAAAGTATGGAATCTAGTTCCTAGACCTAGTGATCACTCTATAATTAGAACTAAATGGATCTTCAAGAACAAGATGGATGAAAATAGTGTGATCATAAGAAACAAAACTAGGTTAGTTGCACAAGGCTATAGGCAAGAAGAAGGAATAGACTATGATGAAACTTATGCACCGGTAGCTAAATTAGAAGCAATAAGAATGCTACTTGCCTTTACATGCTACAAAAACTTCAAATTATATCAAATGGATGTAAAGAGTGCATTTTTAAATGGCTTCATCAATGAAGAAGTTTATGTTGAGCAACCCCCCGGTTTTGAAAGTCATAAATTTCCTGAACATGTATTCAAACTCTCTAAGGCACTTTATGGTTTGAAACAAGCTCCTAGAGCATGGTATGAAAGACTATCAAAGTTCCTAATAGAAAAAGGATTTTCAAGAGGAAAAGTAGATACTACTTTGTTTATCAAAAATAAAAATAAAGATTTACTAGTTGTTCAAGTGTATGTAGATGACATTATTTTTGGATCAACTAATGAATCTCTATGCCAAGAGTTTACTAAGATCATGTACAGTGAATTTGAAATGAGCATGATGGGAGAACTCACCTACTTCTTGGGACTTCAAGTGAAGCAAACTAAAGATGGAACCTTCATCAATCAAGCTAAATATACTAAGGATTTGCTCAAACGATTTGGAATGGATAACTACAAACCTCAAGCAACTCCAATGGGCACCAACATTAAGCTTGATAAAGATGAAAGTGGTAAGTGTGTAGACACTAAACTATATAGGTCTATGATTAGTTCATTGCTTTATCTTACTGCAAGTAGACCAGATATTTTGTTTAGTGTATGCCTATGTGCTAGATTTCAATCCTCTCCTAGGGAGTCACACTTTCTAGCCACTAAAAGAATCTTTAGATATCTCAAAGACACTCCCTCTCTAGGACTTTGGTGTCCTAAGGACTCCACCTTTGCTCTTCATGCTTTTTCTGATGCAGATTTTAGAGGTTGTAAAATAGATAGAAAGAGCACTTCAGGAACATGCCAATTCTTAGGAAATAGACTAATCTCATGGTTCTCTAAGAAACAAAATAATGTAGCATAATCCACAACAGAAGCAGAATATATAGCAGCTGGTAGTTGTAGTGCTCAAGTGTTGTGGATTAAACAACAAATGAAAGACTATGGTATTGACATGAAGCAAGTCTCAATCAAATGTGATAATACCAGTGCCATTAATATCTCTAAAAGTCCAATTCAACACTCTAGAACTAAGCATATTGAGATTAGGCATCATTTTCTTAGAGATCATGTACAAAAAGGAGATATAATTCTAGAGTATATTGATACTTTACATCAAATAGCTGATATCTTCACCAAACCTCTTGATAGAGATAGGTTTTGTGTTTTTAGAGGTGAACTAGGACTCATGAATGTTCTTTGAGATTTATTCCCTTCAAATCTTGATTTCAAAGTGATTTTCAACTGATTTTGCAATGCTTTTTTCTGGACAAAAAGTATGAGAGATCGATCTCCTATAACCATAGATTAATCTTCATACTCCAAATTGGCCTAAAGCAGTAAGGTTCAGCTAAGCAGATCGATCTTCTATCCCATAAGATCGATCTCCTTAAGCATCTGTATTTCACAAATCGATCTTTGCATTTGGCAGATCGATTTCCTTAAGCCTCTGTAAAATAGCATGTCGATCTCTGCATTTGACAGATCGATCTCCTTAAGCCTCTGTAAAATAACAGATCGATCTCTGCATTTGGCAGATCAATCTCCTTGAGCTTCTGTATTTTGAAGATCGATCCCTTGGAACATCAGATCGATCTCTTCAAGTTTTTAAAAATATCAGATCGACCTGGTAACTTGATAGATTGATCTCTTTAGCCCTGGACTATAAATACTGCTTCAAAATCCCCAAATTTCAAAATCCCAAATCTTCAAATCTCTAACCCTTTGTCGCACCTCCTCCTTCGATTCTCACTCCCAGATCGATCTCGGTAAGGTTCTTGCCAAATGTTTTCATCAATCTTGCTTGACTAACCTACATTGTTGAAATTTTCTTCAAATATTTCTTTATGTCTGTTGAAATCAACTTTAGGGCATTTCTAGAACGGTTACATTACCTAGGTCTCTAGAGAACTGTTGCCTAGGGTGTGTCTAGCTGAAATCATGCCTCGTCTTAAGATAGTAGGAACCAAACCACCTAAACCAACATCCAATGTTGATAGAGGGTCCTCTTCTCAAACTCAAATAGCTCCTTCCTCTTCTATCACCACCTTTAGCTGGTGTTTTCAAACACCTGCAAAAAGGAAACGATATGATGAGTATTTCTCAACCATGCCAATTAAACACTGGCGCACAATTGATTTCTCCTTCCTAAATCGTATTAATTTCCCCTATCTCTCAAAAATGGAAGAATTTGGATGGCTTCCATTTCGTAAGATAAACACCTCGGCACCTCCAAACATCATTAGGCCCTTCTTTTCTAACGCTGAACTCATCTACGACCCTGATAATACCTGCAAGATTCTAGGTTCAAAACATTTGTCATGGCTAAAACAATCCCTATAGACACAACCATACTAGCCCAAGTGTTTGGCATAAAAGATAATGGGTTGACCGATGAAGAGGAAGAAGTACCTCTAGAATTTAACCTTCCCGGGGATAAGGCGAGTGATCTATCGATGCACCCGAGGTTACTCCACCTTATCATCTCGTGGAATCTTAGACCCTTTAGTACCCGTCACTCCATGGTCAGGAGACTAAATCGTTTTTTACTCCACCACCTTCACACTTCACACTTCACAAACTTAAAAACCAAATCTAATCCATTTCATATACGAAGACTGGCTGAAAATAGTGCACGGCTAAGCATCTACGATAGTCTTCCCACAACTGCTTGCGTACTTACTTCAACGACTGGGGGTCGATATTCCTGTGAGACCGGTGAAGTGCCTTCTCCAAAGAGCGTCTTAAACATTGGCACACTTCACCATATGGGTTACTACAAGGACTTTCAAAGGCAATGGAGGAAGAAGCGAGAACACCAGTCTGAGGCAGCCAAGGAAAAAGACCCACCAGCTGAACCTACCACCCCACCAACTGAGCCTACTGAGGTTCCTTCTTCGTCGACTGCTTAGCCCACTGCACCTGCATCATCATCCGACGGGCTGGAATCAATTATGGCCATGGTTATGAAGCTTAACCAGAAGATGGATAAAGGCTTTGCAAACCTTCATGCCACACAGCAGGCTATGTTCGATGAGTTGCAGGTTACCCGCACTCGAGTCGAGGAACTTCTGGAGTGATTTCCTCCTCAACCTTAGGACATGCTTGCTAGGATTGTCTTAACTAATTACTAATGTTTATCTTCTGTTGTTTACATAATTTGCTTGAATGCCTATTTTGTGCAATGACATGATAGTTCATTTTGGGACATGTGTTATGCTTAGTTATCATTTTGAAATGACATATCTTTTGAAAGTTAAATGACTTTATGCCTTTATTGTCATTGATATGACAAAAAGGGGGAGAAGAATATGTTAAGAAAACATGTTTAATGTTTAAAAGAAGCTTAATTTAAAGGGGAGTTAAGGGGAGCTTACATTAAGGGGGAGTTTTTGAAAACAAAATAAATTTTAAGCATAATGCAAAGAGGGTAACTAAACATGAGTATTGAATAAGTTTTGTCATATCAAAAAGGGAGAGATTGTTGAGTTAATATATTTTGAAATGATAAAACAAGTAAATTCAATAATGGATATAAAATATAGAAATGATGTAAACATGTTTAGAGGTTATCAGTACCAGAAACTAAGTATTTAAAGTTGAGAGATCGACCTTATGGGATGAGAGATCGATCTCCTGGGTCTTCTAGTATGAGAGATCGATCTCATGAGAATATGAGATCGATCTGCTAAAAGATTGAAAACTCAAAGAGACTGTATAAGATGTTGAGGAAGCAGAGATCGATCTGTAGGGGTTATGAGATCGATCTATAAATTACAGAATGTCTGAGAGATCGATCTGGTCTAGGAAGAGATCAATCTCCTCTAAAGACAAAGGCTAAAGGTAGTATATCGATCTGTAGATCGATCTATGTTCAAACTGAGAGTTTATGAGATCGATCTTCTGTGGATAGAGATTGATCTCCTCAAAGTCAGAGAGTTAAGAAGATTGATCTAGGGTGACTAGAGATCGATCTACTCTCAACAAGAATACTTGCTAGATCGATCTGTAGATCGATCTTGCCTCAAATAGAGAGATTGGAAGATCGATCTGCTGGTTCGACAGATCGATCTTCACTAACATTTTCAAATTGTAAGATCGATCTCTACAAATATGAGATCGATCTATATGCTTCAAGTTGCTTTGTAATTGCAGGAATTTAAACCAAGAGATCGATCTGGTACTCTACTGGAGGTTCTCAACGGCTCTTTTTGCAAAATCTTCAAAGGGAAAAACAGCGTTAAATGCTCCAACTACCAATCTTGCTGTATAAAATCAAGCATTGAAGACACTGGAAAAGAAGACACCATTGCTGTAAATTCTGTATATTCTCAAGAATTCTTTTTCAACATTCTCTTTGTCTTCAAAGATCATTTATTGACATTGTTGTAAAAACCCTTGTGTAGAAGCTATTCTCACCTACCCTTAAAAGAAAGCTTCACTTTGTATTCATCCTTAATTCAAGAGAGAAGAGGAGAGTTCCTCTGTAAGTTAACTTTGTAAAGGGTGAATATTTGTCTGTGTAAAAAGGGTAGAGAGGTTATTCCTTAACCTGCAAAAAGAAGTTTGTAACAGCTATTGATAGAGTGAAAGAAAGCTCTTGACAAGGAGGTCAAGAAAAGAGGACGTAGGCGAGAGATCGGTCAAACCTCTATAAACTACTGAGTTTGCTGTTTCCTTCCTTATCTCCTTTCAATTTATTGCACTACATTTTGTTGATTATTCTTTGATTACTTGCAATTAGATTCAATTAAGTTTAAATTTACCATAATCCTTAGAAAATCGATTCACCCCCCTCTCGGTAGAGCCAACACCTTGATTTAAATTATGATGATGTTTTGTAAACCGCACTGGAGCTTCTGCTCGTACTTGGATTTTGAGTGATTTTCTTATGCATATAATTGTATTGGAGCTATGCTCGTACGTGGTTTTCTCATGTTTTATGCATAAATGTTGTTCTAGAGCATTGCTCGTACGAGGATATTTATTGATGATGCATGCATCATGCTAGAGCTTAGCTCGCACAGGTGTTCACATTGTGGTATGTATGATGTCGTGGTGAGGGTAATACGGATTAATTCAGGGAGCCCAAAAGGGGCGAGTAAGGCCATTAGGGGTTAGGACCTGATATTAATCCATTCATGGAACCCAAAAGGGGCGAGCAAGGCCATTAGGGGCTAGGACTTGACGTCAAAAGAAAATACTCTCACGTGCACTTGAGACTGAGTAGGTTACATGTGGTATGGGGTAGATAAGACCTACGGCTGGCACCCCCAACCATGATATGGGTCCACGGAGTACATTGTACCGTGTATATCACATAGAGTACGTTGTACCGCGTGATCGAGTTACTGATGAGAAAGTCTGGCGAAGAACTAACCCACCTTCGTTCCAGCATGATACCCCGCACACCGGGATCCGTGTGGTCTTGGATGATTTATGACATAGTTGGCCAACATAGTCTATTGAGATATAGTGACTTGTCTCATTTGATATTACATAATACCACATGGTTTTGATACATGAGTGTGATTTGTGATTATCTAGGGTTGACCCGAGTGAGGGGTCGAGCCTTATGGGATTTGTGATTTAAAGAAATGATAATTTGATTTATGATGAGATGTGATGTGATTTGAAAAAGGATGTTTCTTAAAAGAATTTTCCTTTTGTGATCAGATTTAATGAGAATAAGCATAAGATGATTTTACATGTTGATTATTCCATGTTTTATATGCCTAATTTCATGATTTTCAATACATGATATATGTATACTCATATGGCATAGTTTTATTTCCCCATGCTCCTATTATAAATGATTTATGCATAACATTATTAGCATGTAGATAGAGTAGTTATCTACCGTGCTTGTATTATTGCCTTACTGGGCATGTGGTTGCTCATCCCGCTCTACTTTCCCCATATACAGAGCGTACATATGAGGTGTTTTATTTTGGACATCCACTGCTTCCATTGCCAAAAGGTATACACACATGGATTCTTTTGTACCTAAACATGTAAAGGCATAGTAGTCAATTTGTATTATAATGTAGGGGATGTAAAAGTTAGAAAACGAGTCATGTATAACTTAACTTGCAATGAATGACACTTCTTTTGATTTATTTGAGAATGAATGTTGAGGGATGCTTATTATTGACTCACAGCCCAACTGTGTAGTGGTGAGTTTGTTCACAACCGGGTAAGGAAAGGAAAACGCGAAAAAAATTATAGTGATTTTCGGTTAGAAAGGATAAAAAGGGTTGTGATAATTTGCAACCTGTTTTTATTCGATTCTTGTCTTTTCTATTTCAGATTTTGTTTTAGGTTCAAGGGTGTTCTTTTCTTTCTTTGCATTACTTTAGTTCTCTCGGATGTTTTTCCTTGCTACTTTAATATTTTGTTTAGTTATTTTAGTTTCCAGGTTTACTTTCGGTTTAAGGGTCAATGGTGTGGCTATTGTTGGAAGGGGCTCGTTTAGAGACAACCCATTTCTTTCCTACTTCACAGGCTATGCTTGCTCGGTTCTGTTTCTGGTTGTCTGGGACGTGTGGAGCAACGTTGCAAGGCTAATGGAGTGGTTGTGGTGTCGATTGATGCAGAATAGAAGCTGGACTGCACCAGGGAGCTGAAGCAGAAGCTACTAACTTGCAGCTCAGCAGGATTGAAGCATGGAAGCTTGCTGAAATGTGGAAACTACAGCATGAAACCATGACCTTAGCTTTCTATTTTCATTCCAGTTCGCATACTAAGTTTACAATTATTGTTTTCATTTCTATCAGTTTCATTTCCTTTATTTCTCAATGTTTGTGATGTTTAGTTTTACTGTTTCTTCAAACATCTGTTAGTCACCTCTATGATGTTTTGTGGTGTTACTCGTGCACTGTTCACTATCTTCAAATATGCAGGAAGGATACTGGACATCCCTGTATGTGCTCTGTGATCCTAAGAATAGCAACAAGGAGCATAAGATAAGGCCAGGTCGTGCAAGACGTAGTACTATGCAGGTGGTATAGAGCAAATGACAGGTGCTGAAGGCTGGTGGTGATTGGAGCAGGAGTAGAGGACAAGCGCGGGTTGGCATAAAGCTACAGGTTGCTGCAAAATCCAGCACAGTGCGGTGCAGACTGTTGTGCCTGGCAGAACAAAATGTTGCCACTTCCTACAGAGTACAGTATAGCAAAAAAGAAGTGTTTAGCCGAGAACATGTTTAGCTAATGTTTTAATGTTTTGTAGTCATTTTGTACTTTAGTTTACAATATTTCAAGAAGTTTATTATTAATAGTTTAGTGTATTTTAATATGTTGCACTTTTTAATGAGTTAGGTAATATTTCATTAGTTTAAATACATTGCATAGGTTTATGATTGTTAGATTTAATAGCTTTAGATTTTAGTTTAGATTAAATTTTAATTTCTGTTTATGCATTTAAAATTTTTAATTTAATCATTTTCATGCATATATTTAGGGTTTAATTATTTCTCATGCATCATGTAGGATAGATTTTATTTTTAATTTAGGAATTTTAGTAAGTTAGTAATTAATTATTGCTTTATATATTTAAATTATATTTCTTTGGACCTTAGGTTAGATTAATTTACATTTTTATTTTTAAATTAATTAGATTAATTACATGCACATTTTATTTTTATCTTAGGATTGTCTAGCTTTATTCTAGTTAATTTTATTTCCTTATTTTCTTAATTGCATCTTTGGACTATTTGCACTAATTAATTTTAGTTTTAGTATTTTTCTTTTACAGATTATCGCTTTTCTTTGCTTGGATCTCTGTAAGTGATTTTTGCTCTATTTTCTTTATTTTATAATTTTTATTGTTTTCTAGTATTTTCAATTTAAACCTTATAGATCACCCTCTTAATATTCATAATTTTCTAGGATATACTTAGGGTAAAATTAACCAATACTTAGTTAGGCTAACTGTATTCTCTGTAGGACAATAATCAGGGACTCATTTCCCGTTATTACTTGTACGACCTGTGCACTTGCGGTTTACACGTCCAGGTAACTTAGAACGGGGCGTGTCATGTATTAAGTGTATTAATGGAAAACAAACAGATATCAAGAAAGTAGGTGCCAATAAGAGTTCAAACATCTTTTAATTAAGTCATACTATGTCAGACCCGAGTTTTCGATTTACGTATGTAGCTTATACCTTATGATTCCTATGTGTACGAACGTTATATTTCATAGTTGAATCATAAGAAGAGTATTTACTATCATGCAATCGGCTAATTGAGAATTTAAAAAAAATGCATGTAAGCTACATAACAGCGAGATAAGGGTTCAATTTATTTTCGAGTAAGTACAGAGGTAAAACGGTCAATTGACCAAAATTCGGTATAAATCCGATGAGAAATTTCATTAAAAAACAGTGCATATTTAATCATTTAAGAATGCCTTTATATAAAATATGCCATTTACATTCAAAATACAGTAAATATGGCATTTCTCATCACAACACAAATAAATCAATCGGGTTTCGACCTATCCCTCAGGTCTACCCGTATCATAAAACACATGTGATATATCATGCGAGACTCAGTGGCTAAATGCAATCTCTCTAGACTATGTAAGAGAGCCTCCCCGCCGAACAGAGCCTCCCCGCCGAATAGGCTTAAGGATGTTGGGCTTAAGGATCTTACCGTAAGAGAGCATCTCCGGACTATGGCCATATCCTAACAATGGTGATCCCAGGCAACACAGTACTCGGTGTGCGGGGCAATCACTGCTGTAACGGGTGGGGGGTCAGTCCATCACAACCGCCAGCTATCAACACACTCCTCCACAACTCCACAACACAAAACACGGTACAATGTACTCCATGCCACATGCACGGTACAACGTACACCCGTGGACCCATACATCATGGTCGGGGTGCCTGCCATAGGTCTTAGCCTCTCATACCATGGAAATACATCATAGTCGGGGGGCCTGCCATAGGTCTTAGCCCTGATACTATGGAATCAATGCCACGTCTCTAAATCCACGTGAGAACATCTCAACAGTGTGACACTCAGTCTACACGGAGGAAATCGTCACGATTTTTCTAACATGTGTATATATCACGAAAAACTACAGTGCACGTCTTGAGTGTGACACACAGTCAACACTCCACCTCAAAACACTGTATATGCATGTCAAAATATCAACACTAGTGCGAGTAAACCTCCAGCACCAGGTCATGCATAGTTCTTATTACAAATCAAGTACGAGCAAATCGCTCAAGTACGATGTCATGTACAAATCATGAAAAATCGAGTACGAGCAACGCTCCAGCACTCTGTCATGCATCTCATGTAAAACTCGAGTACGAGCTAATCGCTCCAGCACTCTATCATGCACAAATCACATAAAAACTGAGTACGATCAATGCTCCAGTACTCTATCATGCATGTCAAATAAATGTAGTGCGAGTCAACCTCCAGCACTTATGTATGTGAAAAACATCTGAAATCAAGTGCGAGTTGTGCTCTAGCACGATTGTTTCCACATAATTCGGTAGATGGCTCTTTGAAAATAGGGATGTTTAAAATCATTAAAATCAGCACTATAAAGTGTGCTTAATTTACATCGACCTCAAAACATTAGCCTATCCACCTACTATTCTGCCATACAGCAGGAAAAACCACTCAAAAGATCATTTTCATGCTTTTTGGAACTTTTCCCAAAATTTCACTTTTTGCCTCACTAGGGGCAAAATCGTAATTTACCCATATCGGGTCCCAATAATTATTATAGGCTCTCTCTAACCCTCAAACAATTTCAGTGAATGTCAAATCCAATGAAAATATGCACAGATATCTCTAGCTACTTGCAAGAGTCCCCTACCTCGGATCACGTCGTGTGACCTCTCTTCCTCTGCGCTGTCTATCTCGCAGTCCAGTCAACTCTCAATATGACTCTGGACCTGCATTTAATCATTCACTGAGTTAATTACACTTTTCCTACTGTATTACACATTTAATACAGTTCATTTCATTTAAATGGGCCCGTTTACGCTTAATGGGCCTTAATCACGTTAATCGGGCCTTAATCCGTATTAAGCCCGTTCATCAAGGTCTATTGACTCATTGGGCTTATCAATACCCATTGGGCTTTATTCCAAACTCTTTGGATAGCCCGTATATCATTTATGACATTTATTTCAATTTTTCGAATATAATTCACTAAATCTGAAATTTAATCTGAAATGCGTAAATTAATCTCAAATACGCATAAATCACATAAATTGTCGTAAATGAGCTTTACTTACCCGAGATTGTGCGATGGTGTGCAAATCGGAGTTCGATCGGGCTTTCGTTCGGAATTAATCATCGAACTGCACAATTTCGTATATTTAACTCCGGGTCAATTTTCGATTAAATATAATTTAAATAAATTTATCGAAAATTAAATTGGTCACTTTTGACCTCGTATCGACTTACCCGAAGTCCGGTGAATTCCCAAAAATTTTCCTTTTTCCTTTCCCTTACTTTTTTTCCTCTTTTTCTCTCTCCTCCTTGGCTGAACCGGTTCGGTCCGGTTCAGCACAGTCACTTTCCACTGAACCGCTGACCGGTTCAGTACCTTTTTGGTCGTGCCGGCGTCGTCCGGTCGGTTCCTGGCGTGCCGCTGCCGCCGTTCGACGCGTCTTGGACAGGGAACCTCTCGGTTGGCCTCGATCGAAGCCAACTCCCGCCGGTGGCCGTCGAATGCCCTCTTTTCCTCCGCGGCTTTCTCCCTTCGATTCGCCGGATTCCGGCACCGGTGGTGCGCGTCCTGGTGGCTGGGAGGTCGCACGGTGCCGGCCTTCCTTTTCCGATCGCGTGCCTGGCCGCTGGTCGCCGGAGGTGACTGGTCCGGCAAGCTCTTCTTCCCTCGGTTTGCGTCGGCTTCCTTCCGTTTCTCTCTCCCCAAAAATTTCCTTTCCAAATTTCGTTTTTTCGTTTTTTTTTTTAACTTTATAATATATTTTTAATATAATTTTAATCCTTAAAATAATATTAAAAATCCTAAAATATCCCAAAAATATTCCAAAAATTCTTATTAAATTTATTTAGTCCGTAAATGAATTTATCAGTCCGATTTTACCTTTTCGGTATATTTTTTCACTATTTTTGGGCTTATTTTTCGAGACAAAAATTCCAAAAATATCAATTAAATTCATATCTTGATCAATTAGACTCAAAATTAAATATTTGCCCCGTTATTGATCAAGATTTCTCGATTTCATATTTTAATGAAATTTCTCATCGGATTTATACCGAATTTTGGTCAATTGATCGTTTTACCCCTGTACTTACTCGAAAATAAATTGAACTCTTATCTCGCTGTTATGTAGCTTACATGCATTTTTTTAAAATTCTCAATTAGTCGATTGCATGATAGTAAATACTCTTCTTATGATTCAACTATGAAATATAACGTTCGTACACATAGGAATCATAAGGTATAAGCAACATACGTAAATCGAAAACTCGGGTCTGACAATCCTCCCCAACTAAAAGAATTTGGTCCTCCAAATTAGAACCAAATCAATCCTCAAACAACTGGGGGTGCTTCTCTCGCATCAAGCTCTCTAACTCCCAAGTAGCCTCCTCGGAAGTGTGATGCTGCCATAATACCTTCACTAACCCAATAGTCTTCGATCTCAAAACTTTCTCCGTCCTATCCAGTATTCGAATCGGCCTCTCAACATATGACATGTCCTCACTGAGCTCCAAAGGCTCATAACTAATCACATGTGCCGGATCCGGGTGATACTTCCTAAGCATCGAAATGTGGAAGACGTTATGCACGCCTGACAAATCTGGTGGCAATGCCAACCTATAAGCCTTATCTCCCACTCGATCAAGTATCTCAAAAGGTCCAATGTAGCGAGGACTCAGCTTACCCCTCTTCCCAAACCTCGCTATACCCTTGGAAGGAGAAACCTTCAGAAACACGGACTCACCAACTGTGAACTCAAGTGGCCTACGTCTCATGTCAGCATAACTCTTCTGTCGACTCTGAGCTGTCCTCAATCTCTCTACTATCAACCGGACATCCTCAGAAGCCTGTGTAACCAAATCAGGAGCAAAAATCTTATGGTCACCCACTTCTTCCCATCCAATAGGGGAACGACATCTACGGCCATACAAGGCCTCATACGGTGCCATCCCGATACTCGAATGATAACTGTTGTTGTAGGCAAACTCAGCTAGTGGCAAATGATCATCCCAGGAGCCTCTAAAATCCAGTACACATGCTCTCAACATATCCTCCAGAGTCTGTATCGTCCTCTCTGACTGACCATCTGTCTGAGGATGGAAAGCTGTGCTCAAACTCAACTGGGTTCCCATGGCTTCCTGAAAATGTTCCCAAAAGTGGGAAGTGAAGCGGGAATCCCTATCCGAGACAATGCTCACTGGAACACCATGCAACCTCACTACCTCGCGTACATACAACTCTTCCAATGTACTCAGAGTATCGATAGGTCTCATAGCTAGGAGGTGGGCTGACTTCGTCAGTCTATCAACGATCACCCATATAGCATCATGATTCCTCTGGGTCCTCGGTAAACCCATTACGAAATCCATGGTGATATTCTCCCATTTCCATGTCGGTATAGGTAGAGGCTGCAACAATCCTGCAGGTTTCTGATGCTCTACCTTCACCTGCTGACATACGAGACATCTCGCCACAAAATCTGCCACATCTCTCTTCATACCTGACCACTAGTACACCTTTCGGAGGTTCTGATACATCTTGCCACTCCCCGGATGCAACGTGTACCTCGATGAATGAGCTTCCGACAATATCAATCTCCTAAGCTCTGGGTCCTCGGGAACACACAATCTACCTATGAACCTCAGTAGTCCATCAAGACTCAACTCAAAATCTGTCACTGTGCCCCTCTGCATCTGACCAATCACATCGATGCACTGCAGATCTGTCTGCTGAGCCTGTCTGATCCTGTCCAACAGATCTGGCTCTAAACGTAGACTCGCAATCATACAATCTGCATCCATGTCCGAAGGCACAACTCCCAAACTGAGGCTAGCAAACTGCTCTAGTAACTCGTGCTCCCTGACCATCATATACGATACCATCCCAAGGCTCTTCCTACTCAAAGCATCTGCTACAACATTAGCCTTACCCGGATGATAAAGTATCTCACAATCATAATCCTTCAGAAGCTCTAGCCATCTTCTATGTCTCATGTTCAGCTCCTTCTGTGAGAACAGGTACTTGAGGCTCTTGTGGTCGGTAAAAATCTGAAACTTCTCACCATACAAGTAGTGGCGCCATACCTTCAACGCAAACACTACTGCTGCTAACTCTAAATCGTGGGTCGGATAGTTCTTCTCATGGTCCTTCAGCTGTCTGGATCCATAAGCAACTACCCTCACATCCTGCATCAACACACAGCCCAGTCCCTGATGCGAAGCATCGGTATATACTGAAAATCCTCCTGAGCTGGTAGGAATAGTGAGAATCAGAGCGGTGGTCAATCGACTCTTCAGCTCCTGGAAACTCCTCTCACAATCTTCGTTCCACACGAATGCAACATTCTTCCGAGTGAGACGTGTCAACGGAGCAGCCAACTTCGAAAATCCCTCAACGAATCTCCGATAGTACCCTGCTAAACCTAAAAAACTCCTGATCTCGGTAACTGTCCATGGCTGTTCCCACTGAACTACAGCCTCAATCTTGGATGGGTTTACTGACACACCATCCCTTGACACTATATGTCCCAAAAACGAGATCTCTGTCAACCAAAAATCACACTTGCTAAGTTTAGCATACAACTGCTACTCTCGTAGAGTCTGCAATATGATCCTGAGGTGCTCCTCATGCTCCTCCTCGGATCTCGAATATACTAATATGTCATCGATGAATACGATAACAAACTGATCCAAATATGGCTTGAACACATCGTTCATCAAAGCCATGAAAGCTGCGGGAGCATTCGTCAGTCCGAATGGCATAACTAGGAACTCATAGTGGCCATATCGAGTCCTAAATGCTGTCTTGGGTACATCTCCACTCCGAACTCTCAACTGATGATACCCAGACCTCAGATCAATCTTAGAAAAGACCTGTGCTCCCCGAAGCTGATCCAGTAAGTCGTCAATGCATGGAAAGGGATATCTATTCTTGATGGTAGCCTTATTTAACAATCTGTAGTCTATACGCAATCGGAGGCTTCCATCCTTCTTCCTCACAAACAGAACCGGTGCTCCCCACGGTGAAACACTCGGTCTTATAAAACCCCTATCTAACAGCTCCTGCAACTGTCTATTGAGCTCCTCCAGCTCAACTAAGGCCATGCGATACGGTGGTCTCGAAATAGGCTCAGTACCAGGCACCAAATCTATACAGAACTCCATCTCTCTGTCTGGTGGTAACCCTGGCAACTCATCCGGGAAAACATCTGGGTACTCACTGACCACAGAAATATCTACCAACTCCGGATGTACCTTATCCATATCCACCACGTACGCAATGAAACCTTCAAGATATTTATCTCTCAGTCAGTAAAATATTTTATTTATTAACAACATATTTATTTCTTTCATTTCTTCCCATCAAACTTTACAATAACTTTCGTAGGGTTAGGAAACATAACTGTCTTAGCATAATAATCTAAAACAGCATGGTTTGCAGATAACCAATCCATACCTAATATTACATCAAAGTCACTCATACTTAACAATATTAGATTGGTTGTCATATCCTTTTCCCCTACTCTTAACTTACAATCGTTATACACATGCTCAACTAGCTGACTGGAATCCATAGGCGTACTAATCAACATCATCATCTTTAAAGGAGTACACTTTACATGCTTTTCTAACTTACATGCAAATGATGGTGATACAAATGAATGCGTGGCACCAGGATCAATTAAAACATATGCTTCTAAATCATAAATCAGGATGTTACCTCTAATCACATCCGTAGAAGCATCAGCTGTGTCCTGGTCCAAGGCATGTACTCGCCCTCGACCCATCACCTGCTTCCCCTTCTCCTCTGCCGTCGCTCTACCTCTCTGTGCAGACGTACCAGCTGGAGCTCTATCATGCTCCCTGCCCTTCTGTGGGGCAGTCACATATGTCTCTGGGCACTCTCTAGCAATATGCCCCTGTTTCCCACATCGGAAACACACAACAGGGCTCAACGGACAAGGTCTACTGCCATGATGTCTACCACATCGGCTGCACTGATCAGTAGTAGGCCTCAATCCTCCAATCACAATGCCCTTCGCCGGAGCTATGGCCGGGTATGTAGGAGGTCTAACTGGTCACTCTCGTACCTCCTCTATCCGTGGTCCCTTACTAAAGAGTCTCCTCCCTCCTCGATAACTGAACCCTCTATCTCTAGTCGGCCTCTTCCTCTCTCTATCTCGGCTCCGACTGAACTTCCCAAACTCAGAGGCATTTCTCTCGTAATCCTGCTCACAAAGCTGCGCTCTGCGCACTGCCTCATCGTATGTACCAATATCTAGTGGTACCAATTTAGACCGCAACACCGGTCTCAATCCATCTACAAACCTGCGGACCTTCCTGGTCTCGCTGTACATGGTATCGGGAACTCGGCCTGCAGTCTACGCTGCGCTGTATCAGGAACAAACTGCCTCTTGAAAGCCTCTAGAAACATCTCCCAACTAATCTCAGCATGTCGGGCTCTCAGTATCGGCCTGGTGGACTTCCACTAATGCTCTGCCGTTCCCTTAAGTAGGAACGCAGCAAATGCGACTCTCTCAGAAGTCGTACACTCAAAGAAATCGTACAACTTCTCCATCTCGCTAATCCACTCCTCTGCATGAGCTGGGTCCTTGACCCCTCGAAAAGATGGAGGTCCAAGCTTCTGAAACTATCGCAACCGATCCAAATCACACCCATATCCTCTACCACCCTGAGCTGGTGGGGGTGTAGGAGTATCAGTAGTCTGTGGCATCTCAGGTGCAGGTTGCACAGGTGTATCAGGTGCAACTGCCTCTCCAGTCGCAGTCTCTGTATCCTGTCTCTGTCTACCTGGCAAAGTCTGTGCCAACAGCCCTACTATCGCCTCCAGGCTACGCTCTATCCTCGTGAAGCATGCCTCAGTAGTATCTGGTACCTCAGAAGTATCTGGTACCTCAGTAGTACCTGGAGGTGTATGGGTAGTTGAAGAATCACCCTGGCTAGTCGGAGAATCACCCTGGCTAGTCGGCCTTCCTCTACGGCCTCTAGCCCTACCTCTCGCCCCTCTACCACGGCGGGTAATCGCCATAAAGGCTAGATTCCTGCATTCACAAACATTAATTTGTCAACTCCCATCTTGTATACACAATTGTAACTGAACAAAAACACAGTGATATGGGGATGTACATTTTCCTAATTACAAATGCCTAGACACATCAGACCAACTAGGCTCTGATACCACTTTGTCACGCCCTCTTCCCACACGCGACTTTACCAAAAACCACAACAAATTTTTCACTTTTTACTTACCTTTATTTCCTCAACAGTTGGGCTGTGAATAGGCATTTGTCTCCTCATCCATACATACCTTACCATTCTTTTTCGTATCATACATACATGACATTCATATCATAAGTAAATTCATATACTTAAATATAATTACATCATTACATCCCTCATATTAAAACGTGTACATCACTGTGTTTATACATTGTTCAGATACAAAAGAGTACGCGTGTGTATACCTTTCGTTTGATGGGGAGTGGCAGCGGATCAAAGGAATGCAATACCCTGGCCGACTCGATCTACTGACGAGAATCTGCAGAGATAGGGGAAAATGAATGGGATGAGCTATCAACGCGCTCAGTAAGGAAATCAGGCAAGCAAGTAGACATCCATACTATCTACTTGAAAATAGTGCTTTGCCTTTCCTTCTCTCAATTCAAAAGCATGTTTAAAATATATATAATATAGTACAGATTTAAAATCCCATGTACTAAACACATGCTGGTTTATCAATCAAAGGCATTCATGCAAAACAGTGTATATTTAATCATTTAAGAATGCCTTTATATAAAATATGCCATTTACATTCAAAATACAATAAATATGGCATTTCTCATCACAACACAAATAAATCAATCGGGTTTCGACCCATCCCTCAGGTCTACTCGTATCATAAAACACATGTGATATATCATGCGAGACTCAGTGGCTAAATGCAATCTCTCTAGACTATGTAAGAGAGCCTCCCCGCCAAACAGAGCCTCCCCGCCGAATAGGCTTAAGGATGTTAGGCTTAAGGATCTTACCGTAAGAGAGCATCTCCGGACTATGGCCATATCCTAACAATGGTGATCCAGGCAACAGAGTACTCGGTGTGCGGGGTAATCACTGCTGTAACTGGTGGGGGGTCAGTCCATCACAACCGCCAGCTATCAACACACTCCTCCACAACTCCACAACACAAAACACGGTATAATGTACTCTATGCCACATGCACGGTACAACGTACACCCGTGGACCCATACATCATGGTCGGGGTGCCTGCCATAGGTCTTAGCCTCTCATACCATGGAAATACATCATAGTCGGGGGGCCTGCCATAGGTCTTAGCCCTGATACTATGGAATCAATGCCACGTCTCTAAATCCACGTGAAAACATCTCAACAGTGTGACACTCAGTCTACACGGAGGAAATCGTCACGGTTTTTCTAACATGTGTAAATATCACGAAAAACTACAGTGCACGTCTTGAGTGTGACACACAGTCAACACTCCGCCTCAAAACACTGTATATGCATGTCAATATATCAACACTAGTGCGAGTAAACCTCCAGCACCAGGTCATGCATAGTTCTCATTACAAATCAAGTACGAGCAAATCGCTCAAGTACGATGTCATGTACAAATCATGAAAAATCGAGTCGAGCAACGCTCCAGCACTCTGTCATGCATCTCATGTAAAACTCGAGTACGAGCTAATCGCTCCAGCACTCTATCATGCACAAATCACATAAAAACTGAGTACGAGCAATACTCCAGTACTCTATCATGCATGTCAAATAAATGTAGTGCGAGTCAACCTCCAGCACTTATGTATGTGAAAAACATCTGAAATCAAGTGCGAGTTGTGCTCTAGCACGATTGTTTCCACATAATTCGGTAGATGGCTCTTTGAAAATAGGGATGTTTAAAATCATTAAAATCAGCACTATAAAGTGTGCTTAATTTACATCGACCTCAAAACATTAGCCTATCCACCTACTATTCTGCCATACAGCAAGAAAAACCACTCAAAAGATCATTTTCATGCTTTTTGGAACTTTTCCCAAAATTTCACTTTTTGCCTCACTAGGGGTAAAATCGTAATTTACCCATATCGAGTCCCAATAATTATTATAGGTTCTCTCTGACCCTCAAACAATTTCAGTGAATGTCAAATCCAATGAAAATATGCACAGATATCTCTAGCTACTTGCAAGAGTCCCCTACCTCGGATCACGTCGTGTGACCTCTCTTCCTCTACGCTGTCTATCTCGCAGTCCAGTCAACTTTCAATATGACTCTGGAGCTGCATTTAATCATTCACTGAGTTAATTACACTTTTCCTACTGTATTACACATTTAATACAGTTCATTTCATTTAAATGGGCCCGTTTACGCTTAATGGGCCTTAATCACGTTAATCGGGCCTTAATCCGTATTAAGCCCGTTCATCAAGGTCTATTGACTCATTGGGCTTATCAATACCCATTGGGCTTTATTCCAAACTCTTTGGATAGCCCGTATATCATTTACGACATTTATTTCAATTTTTCGAATATAATTCACTAAATCTGAAATTTAATCTGAAATGCGTAAATTAATCTCAAATACGCATAAATCACATAAATTGTCGTAAATGAGCTTTACTTACCCGAGATTTGTGATGGTGTGCAAATCGGAGTTCGATCGGGCTTTCGTTCGGAATTAATCATCGAACTGCATAATTTCGTATATTTAACTTCGGGTCAATTTCTGATTAAATATAATTTAAATAAATTTATCGGAAAATAAATTGGTCACTTTTGACCTCGTATCGACTTACCCGAAGTCCGGTGAATTCTCGAAAATTTTCCTTTTTCCTTTCCCTTTCTCTTTTTCCTCTTTTTCTCTCTCCTC
The DNA here is from genome assembly GCA_033439115.1 of Firmiana major. Lineage (NCBI taxonomy): Eukaryota > Viridiplantae > Streptophyta > Magnoliopsida > Malvales > Malvaceae > Firmiana > Firmiana major. The sequence continues at coordinate 42,591,550 of CM065909.1, forward strand.
CTTGGCTGAACCGGTTCGGTCCGGTTCAGCACAGTCACTTTCCACTGAACCGCCGACCGGTTCAGTACCTTTTTGGTCGTGCCGGCGTCGTCCGGTCGGTTCCTGGCGTGCCGCTGCCGCCGTTCGACGCGTCTTGGACAGGGAACCTCTCGGTTGGCCTGGATCGGAGCCAACTCCCGCCGGTGGCCGCCGAATGCCCTCTTTTCCTCCGCGGGTTTCTCCCTTCGATTCGTCGGATTCCGGCGCCGGTGGCGCGCGTCTTGGTGGCTGGGAGGTCGCACGGTGCCGGCCTTCCTTTTTCGGTCGCGTGCCTGGCCGCTGGTCGCCGGAGGTGACTGGTCCGGCAAGCTCTTCTTCCCTCGGTTTGCGTCGGCTTCCTTCTGTTTCTCTCTCCCCGAAAATTTCCTTTCCAGATTTCGTTTTTTCATTTTTTTTTAACTTTATAATATATTTTTAATATTATTTTAATCCTTAAAATAATATTAAAAATCCTAAAATATCCCAAAAATATCCCAAAAATTCTTATTAAATTCATTTAGTCCGTAAATGAATTTATCAGTCCGATTTTACCTTTTCGATATATTTTTTCACTATTTTTGGGCTTATTTTTTGAAACAGAAATTCCAAAAATATCAATTAAATTCATATCTTGATCAATTAGACTCAAAATTAAATATTTACCCCGTTATTGATCAAGATTTCTCGATTTCATATTTTAATGAAATTTCTCATCGGATTTATACCAAATTTTGGTCAATTGACCGTTTTACCCCTGTACTTACTCGAAAATAAATTGAACCCTTATCTCGCTGTTATGTAGCTTACATGCATTTTTTTTTTATTCTCAATTATTCGATTGCATGATAGTAAATACTCTTCTTATGATTCAACTATGAAATATAACGTTCATACACATAGGAATCATAAGGTATAAGCTACATACGTAAATCGAAAACTCGGGTCTGACATACTAATATATATAGTCCATTCCCTATGACTTCTTTGAATGGTCAATAATATTTTATTATTTTCATTGACGATTATCCTTGTTATAGGTACCTGTACTTAATTTATGAAAAGTCTCAATCATTAGATGTTCTCAGGACCTATAAAGTAGAACTTGAAAATTAACTTGGTAGGAAGATTAAATCCATTAAAACTAACTGTGGTGGTGCGTGCCATGGCAGATATGACAGATCACATGAACAACGTTTAGAACCCTTTGCTATATATTTAGCAAAATGTGATATCGTCCCTCAATACACCATGGCCAGTATAGCTGAGAGACGAAGTCAGACCCTAAAGGATATGGTGAGAAGTATGATAAATCATTCTTCTCTATCAGAATCAATTTGGGGAGAAGCCTTAAAGACTGCAGTGTATATCCTTAATCGAGTTTCAAGCAAAGAAGTAGCTAAAACCCTTATGAGTTATGGACAGAAAAGAAGCCTAGTATTAGGCACTTGTATGTTTGGAATTGTCCAGTTGAGGCTAGGCAATACAAGCCTAAGGAAAGGAAATTGGGCTCAAGAATAGTAAGTTGCTACTTTATTAGATACTCAGGAAGATCGAAGGATTCAAGTTTTATGATCCCTCAAGTAGATTTTTTTTTTTTGCAAGAAATATTAAGTTCATTAAGGATGTTGAATATGGTAGGAGTGTCAAACCCTGGATTCTTGTCTTTGAAGAGGAACATGTTATTGTTCTTACATTTGCAATTGAAAATGATCAGCCAGTTATGTTTGACATTATTCAAGATGCATATCCAGATTATCAAAATACTTCTGAGTTATCCCTTACTTGTATTGAAAAGCCTGTCCCTATTAAGTTGAAGAAACAATAACAACCTCATGTGGAAGTGTCATTGAGGAGATCTTCTAAGGAGAGGAGATCAGCGTTTTGGGATTATTATATCATGTATGTTCAAGAATATGAATTTGATATAGGAATGGAAGATAATCCAGTATCTTTCAGTCAAGCCAAACAAAGTGTTCACTCCCAAAAATAGATAGAAGCCATGAAAGATGAGATGAAATCAGTGGAGGACAATGACGTTTGGGATCTTGTCGAAATGCTTGAAAGAGCGAAATCGATTAGTTTCCTGTAAATAGACTTTCAAAACCAAACGAGATTCGAAAGGCAATGTCGAAAGGTATAAAGCATGTCTAATCACCAAAGGTTTCACTCAAAATGAAGGCATTGATTATAAAGAGACTTTCTCTCAGATTTCATTGAAAGACACTTTTTGAATCATTATGGCACTTGTAACTCATTATAATTTAGAGTTACATCAGATGGATGTAAAGACAACATTTCTCGATGGTGACATTGAAGAAAAATCTACATGGTACAACCACAAAATTTTGTGTTTGATAATTCGAAACATTTGGTATGCAAATTAAAGAAATCCGTTTATGGTTTGGGGCAAGCATCCATCAATGGTATCGAAAATTTGATCAAGTAATTACTTCATTCGGATTTAAGGGGAACACTGTTGATGAATGTATTTATCACAAAATCAATAGGTGTCACGACCCAAATTACCTAAAAATCAGAGTAAATTTTTCGCTTTTTCAGTTCCTTATCCGTCGTGAACAGTTATACTACTAAACAGTTGGGCTATGATTCGATGTTAGTCACCTCTCACCTATTTACCATTCCATTTTCATATTTCATTTACATATCAATTTATTTTAAACTAAATACATCCCCAATATTACATCCATGTACAGTAATGTGCCTCTATATGTTTAGATACAAAAATTATACAAATGTGTATACCTGGTCTTGATAAGAAGCAGCGGATATGACTACTGTCGTTCTTTTCTACTGAATATACCCTGTGGGGTGGAAAATGAAAGGGTGAGCATAAACAGCTCAGTAAGGCAATAATGTAAGCAGGTAGATAACTATACTATCTACGTGCTAATAATGTCATGATATAAAATCGTTTACATTTGGAGCATGAGGTAAGACTAAAACGATGTCACATGTATGTATATATCATATACAAGAAATCATGAAATCGACATATAATTCAAACATGGAAAAATCATCATGTATGACATCTCATGCTCGTCACATTAAAACTTATTTGTTTCATCATAAACTTTTCACTTTAAAACTTATTTGTTTAATCATAAACTCATCACGTTAAAAACTTATTTGTTTCATCATAAAACAATCACATCAAGGCTAAACCCACCACTCGGGAATACCTTGATTCATTAAATCACATCTCTTTTAAAAATATAAATCGGGACTTACCCCTCCATCGGGTTTGTCCTGGTCTATCTAGACCGTATGATATCATGTGAGGCATGTAGGTTACTGTATGAAAATCGAGGACTATGGCCATACTTTGTACCTGTGATCCCAGGCTACACGGATCCAGGTGTACGGGGTATCACAACTGCAACGGGAGGTGGTGTCAAGTCCTACCCGCTAGAATATCAAGTAATATCATCGAGTCATCATGACTGCAACGTACAGCGTACTCCATGTGACATACATGGTACATCGTACTCCGTGGACCCATATCATAGTCTAGGGGTACCTGCCGTAGGTCTTATCCACCCCAATACCATGTCGATAACCAACCCATGTCTCAAAGCATACGTGCGAGCATCTCAACTCTCTGTGACACACAGTCTACAGGAGGCTTCCACACGACTATATGCATGTCAACTCACGTCTAGTGCGAGCGAAGCTCCAGCACCACGCTATGCATATCACGATATCCAAAATCTCGTGCGAGCGAAGCTCCAGCACGGTTTTGTTCACACACAAATTTCTCGTACGAGCAATGCTCTAGTACGGCTTTTCATGAGAAATAAATCAGTAAACTTGAGTGCGAGAAAGACTCTAGCACTCTTTTTATTCATGTAAATACGATAGGTGGCTCAATCTTGATAAAACATCTTTTAAAAATAGTAACCGGTCCAAACCGGTACCCTTTCGTATAATTCACGAAATCAACAACCAACCTATGTGCATATTTACTTAAATCAAAGCAATACATTTATATAAAACATTAAAACAGGATAATCATGCAATTTATCTGCCTTACTACCCTTTTTTGTAAATTTTATTCTCAGGGGTAAAATCGTCTTTTTCTTTATTCATCTAAGCCCCGGTTTTCGTAAAAATTATTATTTTGTTTCTAGATAGTTTAAGAAATTCTAGACCCTGTAAATCCCCTCAAAATTACATATAGGTATCTCAATGTACCTACAAAATTCCCTTACCTCGATTCTCGTCGAGCGCGTATCTAAATTCCACTGTCGGAGGCTCGTCCGATCCGATTTGCTGCTAATCCAGTCTCTGGGGCTGTAGATAATTATTTATCATGTCAATTTAACCCAATAAATATAATTCTCCTGTTTACTATAGTCGATTTAACTAATTGGGCCATATTACTCTTATTGGGTCCAATCGCACCTTAATGGGCCTCGACCCATTTTTAGCCTGATCTACTTAATAAATCCCTTCTTCAAGTTTACGGAGCTTATTTAGCTTACCAATAATCATCGGGCTTCGTTCCAAACTCATTGGATAGCCCGTATATTATTTACGATAATTACGTTGCAATTCTGATTAATAATCCTTTTTTACAGAATTAATCCATAAATTCTGTAAAATAATCGAAACTTTGTATTAAAGGACTCTAATTGTCGAAATTAAAATGTACTTACCCAATATGATGCGGGATACGAAAATCGAAGCTCAATCGGCTCTCGTTCGGGCTTTGTCGTACAACTGCATAATTGTATATTTAATCCCGGGTTACTTTTCGATTAAATATAATTTAAATAAATTTCTCGAAATTTAAATCGTCACTTTTGACCACTTATCGACTTACCCGAAGTTCGATGTATCCCCAAAAATTCTTCCCCTTTTTCCTTTTTCTCTTTTTCTCTTTTTTTCACTTCTTTCTTGGCTGAACCGGTTCAGTCCGGTTCAACCCGGTTCAGACCGGTCCGGTTCAGTCCGGTTCACTCCGGTTCGACTGATTCATCGCCTTGCCGGCCGGTTCTCCACCGGCTTCCTTCGCCAGTGGCTCCGCTGGGTTGTCCGATTCTCGGATCTGGCCTCGTTTTCATTCAAGGCCGCCAGAAAGTGGCCGGTCCGACTGTTCTCCTTTCACCGTCGGTGGTTCTCCCTCTTTCCCTCGATTCTGGCGCCGTCCGTCGGTTTCGCCAGCCGTGACCACCACCGATCGCGTCGTCTGGGCCTGAGGAAGCCTCGGTTGGGGGTGGGGTCGGCCAGATCGACGCCGGTCGCCGTGAATCTCCCCTTTCCTCTCCCGGCTTCTCTCCCTCGATCCGGGGTTCTCCGGCGTCGGTGGGCTACACCGTCGGTACCAGGGAGGTCGTCGACCTCTCCTCTTCCTTTTTCGGCCCTTCGCCTGGCCACTGGGTCACCGGTGGTCGTCCGATCATCTCCCCTTTTTCGGCTAGCTTCTCCGTTTCTCTTAGTCTCTCTCTCTCCCTGATTTCAATTTTCTCTTTCTTTTTTTGTTTTATTATTATTATTATTACTATTTATAAATTAGTTTATTATTATTATTATATTCATTATTTTAGTCAAAAATATTCTAAATATCTACAAAAATTAATTTTTTTATTCCAAATAAATTTATTTAATTTAATTTAATTTATTTATTATATTTTTAACCATTTTTCGGGTATAATTTCTCTGTATTTTCGGGATATTGTCCCGAATGACTTTTCGATATTTCTAAAAATTCTGAATCTTGATCAATTTAACCCGAAATTTAATTATTTCTTTGTTATTGATCAAGATTCTCAAATCCATTATTTTTAATTAAATTCTCTTATCGAATTTATTCCAGCTTTCGGTCTTTTGACCGTTTTGCCCTTGCACGTGTTTGAGAATTTCCATTTCAGTCCTTTTGCATTTTTAATTTCGTGTTTTGACTGAATTCAGGTCTTACATAATCTCCCCCACTTAAGAAATTTGGTCATCTAAATTAGAACCAAATTAATCTGTAAATCACTCCGGATATTTCACACATATCATACTCTTTAACTCTTATATGACCTTTTCGGAATGTACTACTACCAACATACTTTAATTAGGGAGATTATCTTAAACCTCAACACTTTCTACTTCCTGTTTTAATACTCGAATCGACTTTCAATATACTTATATTTGCACTGAGCTGAACTGTTGGAGTTCATATCCGATCACCTATGCTGGATCCGGACAGTATTTCTGAAGCATCATAAGATAGGACACATTGTGGATGCCTGCTAATTCAGGTGGTAATGCCAACCTACAAGCCTTGTCTCCCATTTTGTCCAATCTCTTTCCGGATCTCGTTACGTCCTTAGGACCAACAGCTTCCAACAATACTAATTCACCCTCGGTGAATTCCAATGATTTTTGTCTCTTGTCAGCATAGTTTGTCTATCTGCTCTGAGGTGTTCTTAATCCTCCATAATTAACTGAACATCCTCAGAGGTTTGTCTTACCAATTCGAGAACAATTTTCTATTTGTCACCCACTTCTTCTTATCCAAATCGAAGAAACAACCCTTACGGCCATACAATGCCTCATCTGAAGTCATCCCGATACTCAAGTGACAACTAATATTATTGGCGAATTTGATTAGTTATGACTGATCATCCCAGGAGCTTATAAGATAAATGGCACACGCTCTTATCATATCCTCCAGAACCTGTACAGTCCTCTCTGACTGATCATCTGTCTAAGGATGAAAAGCTGTGCTAACACTCAATCAGGTTCCCATAGCTTCCTGAAAAACATTCCCAGAAGTGGGAAGTGAAGCGGGAATCCCTATCTGATATCATGCTCACTGGAACACTACATATTGTTCCACAATTTTTCATACACATAAATCCGCCTACACACTCAGAGTATCTGGGGATTTCATAATCGCAATGTGGGTAGACTTAGTCAATTTATCGACTATCACCTAGATAGCCTTATGATTCATCCGGGTTCTCTATAACCCATCACGAAATTCATGGTAACTTGTTTCCATTTTCGTGTCAATATAGGTAGAAACTGTGATAACCCTGCAACTTCTTTTACTTTACCTTAATCTGCTGACATACGAGATACTTTTTCACAATCTCTACCATGTCTCTTTTCATATCTGACCACCAATAACCTTTTCTAATATTTCGATATATTTATTACTTCTCGGATGCACTGTACATGGGGATGTAAATTTACTTAACCACTAACACCGACTCATATCAGGCCAACCTGGCTCTGATACCATCTTTTCTGTCACGACCCAAATTACCTAAAAATCAGAGTAAATTTTTCGCTTTTTCAGTTCCTTATCCGTCGTGAACAGTTACACTACTAAACAGTTGGGCTATGATTCGGTGTTAGTCACCTCTCACCTATTTACCATTCCATTTTCATATTTCATTTACATATCAATTTATTTTAAACTAAATACATCCCCAATATTACATCCATGTACAGTACTGTGCCTCTATATGTTTAGATACAAAAATTATACAAATGTGTATACCTGGTCTTGATAAGAAGCAGCGAATATGACTACTGTCGTTCTCTTCTACTGAATATACCCTGTGGGGTGAAAAATGAAAGGGTGAGCATAAACAGCTCAGTAACGCAATAATGTAAGCAGGTAGATAACTATACTATCTACGTGCTGATAATGTCATGATATAAAATCGTTTACATTTGGAGCATGAGGTAAGACTAAAACGATGTCACATATATGTATATATCATATACAAGAAATCATGAAATCGACATATAATTCAAACATGGAAAAATCATCATGTATGACATCTCATGCTCGTCACATTAAAACTTATTTGTTTCATCATAAACTTTTCACTTTAAAACTTATTTGTTTAATCATAAACTCATCACGTTAAAAACTTATTTGTTTCATCATACAACAATCACATCAAGGCTAAACCCACCACTTGGGAATATCTTGATTCATTAAATCACATCTCTTTTAAAAAAATAAATCGGGACTTACCCCTCCATCGGGTTTGTCCTGGTCTATCTAGACCGTATGATATCATGTGAGGCATGTAGGTTACTGTATGAAAATCGAGGACTATGGCCATACTTTGTCCCTGTGATCCCAGGCTACACGGATCCCGGTGTACGGGGTATCACAACTGCAACGGGAGGTGGGGTCAAGTCCTACCCGCCAGAATATCAAGTAACATCATCGAGTCATCATGACTGCACGGTACAGCGTACTCCGTGTGACATACACGGTACATCGTACTCCGTGGACCCATATCATAGTCTGGGGGTACCTGCCGTAGGTCTTATCCACCCCAATACCATGTCGATAACCAACCCATGTCTCAAAGTATACGTGCGAGCATCTCAACTCTCTGTGACACACAGTCTACAGGAGGTTTTCGCACGACTATATGCATGTCAACTCACGTCTAGTGTGAGCGAAGCTCCAGTACCACGCTATGCATATCACGATATCCAAAATCTCGTGCGAGCGAAGCTCCAGCACGGTTTTGTTCACACACAAATTTCTCGTACGAGCAATGCTCCAGTACGGCTTTTCATGAGAAATAAATCAGTAAACTTGAGTGCGAGAAAGACTCTAGCACTCTTTTTATTCATGTAAATACGATAGGTGGCTCAATCTTGATAAAACATCTTTTAAAATAGTAACCGGTCCAAACCGGTACCCTTTCGTATAATTCACGAAATCAACAGCCAACCTATGTGCATATTTGCTTAAATCAAAGCAATACATTTATATAAAACATTAAAACAGGATAATCATGCAATTTATCTGCCTTACTACCCTTTTTTGTAAATTTTACTCTCAGGGGTAAAATCATCTTTTTCTTTATTCATCTAAGCCTTGGTTTTCGTAAAAATTATTATTTTGTTTCTAGATAGTTTAAGAAATTCTAGACCCGGTAAATCCCCTCAAAATTACGTATAGGTATCTCTATGTACCTACAAAATTCTCTTACCTCGATTCTCATCGAGCGCGTATCTAAATTCCACTGTTGGAGGCTCGTCCGATTCAATTTGCTGCTAATCCAGTCTCTGGGGCTGTAGATAATTATTTATCATGTCAATTTAACCCAATAAATATAATTCTCCTGTTTACTATAGTCGATTTAACTAATTGGGCCAAATTACTCTTATTGGGCCCAATCGCACCTCAATAGGCCTCGATCCATTTTTAGCCTGATCTACTTATTAAATCCCTTCTTCGGGTTTACTGGGCTTATTTAGCTTACCAATAATCATCGGGCTTCATTCCAAACTCATTGGATAGCCCGTATATTATTTACGATAATTACGTTGCAATTCCAATTAATATTTCTTTTTTACAGAATTAATCCATAAATTCCGTAAAATAATCGAAACTCTATATTAAAGGACTCTAATTATCGAAATTAAAATGTACTTACCCAATATGATGCGGGATACGAAAATCGGAGCTCAATCGGCTCTCGTTCGGGCTTTGTCGTACAACTGCACAATTATATATTTAATCCCGGGTTACTTTTCGATTAAATATAATTTAAATAAATTTCTCGAAATTCAAATCGGTCACTTTTGACCACTTATCGACTTACCCGAAGTCCGATGTATCCCAAAAAATTCTTCCCTTTTTCCTTTTTCTCTTTTTCTCCTTTTTTCCCTTCTTTCTTGGCTGAACCGGTTCAGTCCGGTTCAACCCGGTTCAGACCGGTCCGGTTCAGTCTGGTTCACTCTAGTTCGGTTGGTTCATCGCCTTGCTAGCCGGTTCTCCGTCGGCTTCCATCGCCAGTGGCTCTGCTGGGTTGTCCGATTCTCGAATCTGGCCTCGTTTTCGTTCAAGGCCGCCGAAAAGTGGCCGGTCCGGCTGTTCTCCTTTCACCGTCGGTGGTTCTCCCTCTTTCCATCGATTCCGGCGCCATCCGTCGGTTTCGCCAGCCGTGACCACCACCGATCGCGTCGTCTGGGCCTGAGGAAGCCTCTGCTGGGGGTGGGGTCGGCCAGATCGGTGCCGGTCACCGTGAATCTCCCCTTTCCTCTCCCGACTTCTCTCCCTCGATCCGACGTTCTCCGACGTCGGTGGGCTGCACAGCCGGTACCAGGGAGGTCGCCGGCCTCTCCTCTTCCTTTTTCGGCCCTTCGCCTGGCCGCTAGGTCACCGGTGGTCGTCCGATCATCTCCCCTTTTTCAGCTAGCTTCTCCATTTCTCTTAGTCTCTCTCTTTCCCCGATTTCAATTTTCTCTTTCTTTTTTTTTATTATTATTATTACTATTTATAAATTAGTTTATTATTATTATATTCATTATTTTAGTCAAAAATATTCTAAATATCTACAAAAATTAATTTTTTTATTCCAAATAAATTTATTTTATTTATTTATTATATTTTTAACCATTTTTTGGGTATAATTTCTTCGTATTTTTGGGATATTGTCCCGAATGACTTTTCGGTATTTCTAAAAATTTCGAATCTTGATCAATTTAACCCGAAATTTAATTATTTCTTCGTTATTGATCAAGATTCTCAAATCCATTATTTTTAATTAAATTCTCTTATCGAATTTATTCCGACTTTCGATCTTTTGATCGTTTTGCCCTTGCACGTGTTCGAGAATTTCCATTTCAGTCCTTTTGCATTTTTAATTTCGTGTTTTGACTGAATTCGGATCTTACAATAGGAGCAAGTTTATTCTTTTGGTGTTGGATGTTGATAATATTCTGCTAGCAAGCAGTGATATAGGTTTATTGCATGAAATCAAGATATTTCTATCAAGTAATTTTAAAATGAAAGATCTTAGAGATGCATCTTTTGCATTAGCCATACAAATCCATCGAGATCGTTCTCATGATATATTTAGATTGTCACAAAAGGCACATATCAATAAGGTGCTTAGCAGATTTGATACGAAAAATTATGCATCAAGAGATATATCCATTGCTAAAAGTGATAAATTAAGTTTGCTTCAATGCCCAAGAAATGAGATTGAAAGAAATAGATGCAGAAGACTTCTTATGCTCTAACAATAGGGAGTCTCTTGTATGCTCAAGTTTGTACGTGTTCGGATATTGCATACATAGTTAGAATGCTTGGCAGATATTTAAGTAACCCTAGTATAGATCATTGGAAAACAATGAAAAAGGTTATACAGTATCTACAGAGAACTAAAGATTACATATTCACATATCAAATGTCAGATCAATTAGAGATCATTGGGTATTTAGACTTTGATTTCACTGGTTGCCTTAATAGCAAAAAATCTATTTCTGGCTATATTTTTATGTCAGCTGGAAGAGCTGTCTCATGAAAAAGTTTAAAGCAGTCACTTATATATTCTTCCATCAAACAGAATTTATAGCTTGTAATGAGGCATTAAACCAAGCAATATGATTGCGAAATTTTATCATTGGACTATGTATTTTTGATGGCATTGAGAGACTATTGAAGATTAATTGTGATAATAAAGCCGCAGAGTTATTTTAATAACAACAAAAACTCGTCGAAGTCAAAGTCAAAGTATATTGACATTAAGTTTCTTGTTGTTAATGAGAGAGTTCAGAATCTTCAGATATCTATTGAACATATAAATACAAGCTCATTGATTGCGGATCCAATTACTAAGGGTGTACAACCTAAGATGTTTCATAAGCATGTAGCTCGTATAAAGTTTAGTGGGAGTTTGTTTCTTGATGTTCATTTGTTATTAAGATATTTTTCTAATTAGATTTAAGTATATATTATTACTGAAAAGTCTAAAGTAAAGTTACATTCTTTCAATTACAGTTATTCATCAATTTTTGAAAGTATGTTATTTAATTCCATGAATTTTAAAGTAGGACCAGTTAAAAATAGACATGTTAAGGTATTACATTACATGTAATTTTCATGCTACACATTCATACTTGATCTGTATCATTAATTATATTAATATACATGACAATTGATGGGTCTAGTTACGAAATATATATAACAAAAATCACTTTGATCCTATGTTAATATAATTAATAAACCAGATTGTTTAGAGATATTATTCTGTGAAGATATCAAATATTGAGCTCATAAAGTTATTTTTAAAATATACAATTGTCAAGTTACATATGTGGCCCAAGTAGGAGATTGTTGAAAAATTCCTTAAATGGGCCTACATATATAAGTTAATTGTACATTACAAGCTATCTAATTTGTTTAGTCCATTTAAAAGTGATCATATAAAATTTAAGTTATTAGACTTTAGAGCATCTCAATCAGTATGGGTTTCGCAATGTGTAAAAATCTAATATTTTATTATATTTTAATGATGAGTTAAAATAGAATAAAATATGTTAGAAGTATAAATTGGTTATAATCTTCAGTCTAAACAACATTATTCTTATTTTCATATTTCATGAGTGAGTAAGATTTATTTTCTCATAAAGAAAAGTTTAGACGTGAAAAGACCGCTAACCCAATCAATCAATTCCAATAGATCCAGATAAGTTTTCATATTAATTTTTTTGACGATTGAAAATGAAATCTTAGGCGTGTTATCTGATTAATTTTTCTAACAACTACACCTAAGAACAAATTTCTTTTTCATTGATTATTAATATCCCAATTTTTCATCGGGAATCGGTAATTACCACCAATTTTTCATTCCCAATTTTTACATTTTTTGAGTTATGGAGAAGAACAGTCAAAAGATGGAGAAGAAAAACAGAAGGAAAAAAGAGAGAGAGAAGGAGAATTGTCGTTAGGGTAAAATTATCTTTTTATATGAAGATATTTTTATTTTCATGTACGCTGAAGTGCAAAGATTAAAAAAGCTGAAGTGTATGTAGAGGGTCTCTTGTAGCTATATTTTGGTGGAATTCCGGTGTGAGTGAACTAATTTGGATTGTTTTATTGTCTTTTTTCTTTTTCCTCGACTGCAATTGAGTATTTGAGACTAGTTGATATTATCTGTTACTCATTGGATTCAAAAAACATGTAGGCGAAAGTATTATGAGCAGACATAAAGACCGAAACGGAGATGAATAGCGAAATCTGCGTTGGAGGACACGAGGACAGAAAGTGTCATACTCACCTATTGTTGATTTTGATATTAGCATTAACCAAATAAATACAAAGCTCGAGACCCGAGTATAACATTTTCATACTACAACCGCCAGTCCTTTTATTTTTGGTCTTCTCTTTGTAGCTTCAGAAGATACAGCCTTTCTCTTGCTAAAATTATTGTTGCTATTATTACTATTACCATTGTCGTTATTGTTGTCGCCATTGTAGTTGTTATTCTTGTTGTCCTCATCATCGTCGTCGTCATAGTTGTCACGGATCAAGTCTTTTTTGTCGATGTTAGTACAAGAATGATGAGGGGATTTCAGAAGGTAAGCTTGAATTTTGTCTAGGTCTGATAATTGAAGAGGCTTTAGCAGGAATTCTTCTGCTCCTCCTTCTAGGCACCTGCCATGTCGTGTAATGAATCTTATCATTTAAACTTAGATATTAAGAAAAATAATGAAAAAAAAAAAAAAGTAAGAATGACTTACATGCTAATTCTTGAAGGTACATTCTCTGATGACATGACCACGACTGGTACATCTTTCCAAGAAGATCCCTGCAGGTGTAAGCAAAATCCTGATAACTGACTATAATATTAAAATCCATCTTATTGTTTGAAGCAATCTTTATTCTTAAACTTGACTCCAACCGAATGAGAAAAGGACAGAGTGTGCTTGGCAAATTCTTTGTTAAAGGATCAAAGAAATAGCAGAGTAGTATTGAAGATGAGTCAGCTGCTGCTTAGAGACCAATGCATGTGAGCCAATAGTGTTTTCTCTTTTGAAAAGTTTTTTGCCTTAAATTAGATATCCTGGTTTAGTAAATAGTCATGTAATTAAGCACTCGGAAATTCCTGCATTCTAAATGGAGAATAAATTATAAATTAATCCAAAAGAAATTAATTTAAGTAGGATTGGTTGACCTTGACACGTTTGAGTAAATCATAGCCGCTCATTCCGGGCATACAGAAGTCTGTCATGATTAAGTTGACTTTAAGTCCCTACATTTTATGCAAAACACAAAAGAAAATATTAGCATTAACCATGTAAATCAACAACTAATTTAATTGTATAATGCCAATAATAATTGCAAGAGAAAAAGGGCATAATCTGATCTGTCTTTAGGGATTTTGATGGCGAATGTGCTTTAATTTAAAAACACATTTAGAGTTTAATTTTTGAACTATGTGAGGCCCATGTGAATCCCTAAATTTTTAGGACACAACAACTATTATACCCATTAAAGGGAAAACAATTAATCATATGCTTAACCATTATAATGTGCCTTTCCTCACATGGCCTTACACTACAGTCATATTTCCTAATATGGAACCCAGCTAGAAGCCTAGAACCAATATATATTCTTAGTCTACAGTCATATTATTCTGGACAAATAGACAGTTACAATCCTAAGATAAGAAGTAGAGTGCGGTTTTTTCAACTCATCTTAGCTAGCAAGAAGCTTACATCTTGAATAGGGGCAATATGAGTCATTATTAATGGATTGAACTTTGGATTCAATACCATTAGCTAATTCAAAGGAGAAAATTTTACATGTTCCTGTAAAAACTATGGTATGGGTTTTCTTTCACTCGTCAAGAAGGAGAATTAACGTTCACTTTCAGAAAATAAAACGCAAATTAACAAACTATTTAGAATGATCAAAATTCAAAAGCTTGCTTTTGATTTGAGTTACTAGATATATATATATATATATATATATATATATATATATATATATATATATATATATATATTATACTATGGTTAATTTAAATGAGAAAGTGATGCAGCAAACAGTTATATATGATATTCTACAACAGGAGGAAAAGGTGTTTAAATAGATAGAGGCACTACCTCTTGTTGCGGAGACTGGGAACAAGAAGATGAGATAGAACAAGAAGAAGAAGAAGAAGAAGAAGAAGAAGAAGAAGAAGCTGTTGAGTGAGGGTCCAAGTTATTAAGCAGACCAAGATATTCCAAAGCTTTATCTCCGGAGTCCACACAGGTCACTGGAATTATTAAACCCAGCAACGAAGAATCATGCAATCAGAAAGAAAACCCTTAATTAAACTCTTTCGATTTTTTTAAAAATGGGAAATTAAATGGAACCAAAAAGAAAAAGGCAATAGCTGTGATCTAAAGGGTTTGGACCAAAAAAGGGTTAGGATTTTGTTTCTCATGTCACGCTTGTCAGTCACCTTGGTATGAAGAAACTTTGAGGAGCTTCTCCAATAACTTCCTGTCGATAACACTGTCATCAACGGCCAGCACATGGAAGTGATGTTGTTCTTGTTGTTCCTGCTGCTGTTGCTGCATTTGTTGTTGCTGTTGTTGTTGCTGTTGTTGTTGCTGTTGGGGTCTGTCTTCAATAATTTTGTCTGATTTCTTCAACTCCATCACTGTCAAAACAAAACTTATAACAAGAATAATAAACCTAATACTATTCCTGGATCAGTCGACCTTGTTTGTATATAGTATGTCGTTGCAGGCCTTTTTATACAGCCAAGCTATGAAGAGAAAGAAAGAAAGAAAGAAAGAAAGAAAGAAAGAAAGAAGGGGAGAATTGGAATGGTTAGATGGAATATGAATGAAGTTTGTGCGAGAGAAAAAGGGCTGTTTCCGTAGGTTTTTATGAAGTAGGTGAGAAGGGCAACTGTATTTTGCAGCAAAGAGAAAGGAAAACAAAAGAAAAAGAAAGGAATGGAAAAGAAAGGGAGAAAGTGATGTTATTTGCAATGTAATTTTAAGGCTATGAAAAGAAAAATTTGTGATCTCTCACTAGATTCTCTATAACGTGTGTTGGTGCAACCACTTATCTCTTTCTCTCTCTGTCCTTTTCTCTGCTTTCTTTTCCTTTATTTGCTTTGGATTTTGTTTGATTGCCAAGGAAAATCCAGGGCAGATCTTTGTTGCCATTTGGTCATCATAGTGTAACTGTGTGTTAACGGAGGTGTTGATTTTGGGGGGATAGAACTGGATTGGAGAGACGATTTTGAATAAAAATAAAGTGTTACTATTCTTATATATATTATATTTAATTTATAATTATATTACTCTCTCAAGGTAGATCCCTTTATATATATAAATATAGTTTTTTTTAAAGAGAATAATGTCATAATTTTTTTAATTAAATTATTTTTTCATTATAATAAAAATATTTGATAATTAAATAATAAGATAAATTATTTAAATTTATAGTTAAATTTTATAATATAAATAATTTTTTTAATAATTTTTTTAATTATTCAATTAAAAAATTATTGATGTATATATATATATATATATATATATATATATATATATATATTGAAATAAATATATATAATTTAATGTCATGTCAATTTTGCTTTGCATGCTTAAAACTTAATGGAATCGAATTGTTGCAACTAACAGATTGTGGGATGTGACGCATGATTTCTTCCTTTCTCCTATATAATTATATTATCACTCTGTTCTCCAGGAATACCGTTTTATAGACCACTGAAATAAATACTTGGGGTCTTATTGGTTTGACTGAAGCTTTTAATAAAAAAAATTTTGTTACCTGAGAAGACCTTTTTTAAGTATATTATCAAGTGAAATTAAATTAATATTTGATAAATTTAATATAAAAATGTTATACAATAATAAAAATTATTTAGTAAAAATTTAATATATACTTTTAAAAAATGTAAAAATAAAATAAAAAACTTTATCAAATTCAATCATAACTTTTAAAGTGAAACAAATAAATAAAAGAAAGGGTAAGTTTTATTTAGATCTCAACATTTTTATTTAAAATTATCAATTTGAAATACATAAAAATTGTTTCGATAAATCAATGTTAAGAAAATTATTAACTTAAACATATGTTCCTTATATAATGTAATAAAAATTTAAAATAATATTTAAAATAATAAATAGTAATTAAATTTATTGTTGGCACTGTGAATATAATATTATTTATTTTAGTTAGCAATTAGTAATATATGTTAATATCATTTGTAGTTTTGGGGTAAAGTGTTTATTTTTAAAACTAATAAATTAAATTTGAATTATGAAAAAATCTTGAAGACTTTAGTGAAATTTATCTTAAAATAAAAAAATACTTGTTACTAATTAAAATAAAAAAATGAAACAAATATATGAATTTCACAACATAAATAAATTAATTTAAAATAATATAAATCTTTTTATAATCTTTTGAATTATTGAAGAGAAAAGTTAAAATATAAAAAAAACACTAAATACTTGTTATTAAAATTAATATTTCTTTGAAAAACTTTGAAAACTTCATCGAAAAGTTAAATTTTGTTTTTTGCTCTTAAGTTGAAAATTTTAAGATTTTCAGAACCAAATATCTTATTTTTGCTTTTATATTAGATAAGTTCTTTTATAAATTAGACCAAATATGCACTTATAAAATAATTCATAAAAAAGATATTGAAATTTGTATTTTTTTAAAGAAACTGAATGAATTAAATATACTAAATTACAATTCACGTTATCACGGGTTTGTAATACTAGTAATTGTTGAAGAAAAATCTTGATTTGCAGTTGTCTTTATTTCCTTAGAAAAAATGCATTTGTATTCTTTACAATTACTACCACAGACAAATTCTTTCTTAGCATTCCTTTAATGTTTGCACAATACTAGCTATTACATTTACATATATCTATAAAAATATTATTCTAAATTTTTATTAATAAGGACTGCCAAATAGAGTTTGAAACTTTTAAATAAGTGTCAAAATATGGGTAATTGTAAATTAAACATACATAAATATGGAAAATCAATTACATTGACAATAAGTGATATTGATAACGATTTTAAAGAAAAAAAAAACTAGAAAATCAAATTTTAGAGTTCAAAATACTGGTCATTTGATACAATGGATGTCTTCGGTTTGAGGAAAGAAAAATACAAAAGTTAATATTCAAATTTCAAATTTGTAAAAACTCAATGTCTTAGAAGTGAGAGAATGATCATTTAAATCAATATTATTTAAAGATAATGTAAATTTTAATTTGATAATTAACTTTAATGCCAGACTACTTAGAGAAGATTTCTATTCCATTGAAAGAAGATAGAAATTTGTTTTTTCCTTTAGGTATTCCTTCATTGTCAAAAGCCTAAAACTTGGTTTAGGCATCCATGGGGGACCAACAAATTTGTTGGCCTAAATTGGCAATTTAAACCAAGTTTAGGCAATAATTGTTAATCTCGAGGTCTTCACTCCTTTCCAGTCTAATTCAATAACCGAGTTAAAAAAAAAAATGCAAGAACGCAAAGCTTACACTAAGCCACTAATCCCCACAGACCTAGTCTTTATAGTTAACGAAAATGACAGTTTGCTAATAATAAAAAGAAAATCCGATTAAAATCTTACCGGTACTATTTAATTAAAAAAATTATTTAATTTTTAAATTTTACAAAAAAATTAAGAAAATAACACATTCAGTAACAATCCCTCAATTTCAATTATAAAATTAAAACTTTTCATCGCCATTATCGTAATAATAAATATGAATTAAATTAATTATAGGTAAAAAGATGGTTTGCCCGTCTTAAATAGACATAATTTTGAAAGCAACCAATCCATAAGAAAGGTAAACGAAGGGTTCCCTAGTCAATTTTGAAATCAAAATTAGAAGACTAGCTACGGATTTTTGCATGAACAAGGCAAACATAATAATTAGAAATTTGAGCACTGTAAATGGCAAAAAAAAAGTAAAAAACAAAAATAAAGAAAATAGGGACCACAAAATTCAAAACCCATGCAAAGAAAGAAAAAATGTCCACAGGGTAAAGGGAAAATGAAAATGAACTAAATAAGAGTAGGACCAGAAGGGGTCCCACAAGGCAAATACAATAATGTACTTATATTAGTATGAAATCTTTGGTGTGGGGTCCTTTCAAAATATGATCTTTCCAATGGACCCACAATTTGCTGTTGCTCTAAAATCTCCCCCATTTTCGAATCCGTCCCCATCAAAAGTGTTGTCCATACTCCATAGTAAGAAAGTTTTTCCTTTTTTATATATATTTTAAATTTTTTCGGGAGAAAAAAAAATTATGGAAAAATTGTTCATGCCTCATTGTGAGTCCCATCCATTATGTGCCACGTGTTACTGGATGATCCGGCTAAAATGGTGTGGGAGCACATGGACCATCGATCTCATCATGCATAATAATTTCTCCCTTCGTAAATTATTATTTGCTATACTATTTTGTTTCTTTTTTCAGGATGAGGGAAAAAGAAAAAGATTTTGTTTTGCATCAGGGTAATTAATACGCACTATAGTAGATGGCAGCACATGGAGGAAGTGCAATTTCCAAACAACTCTATACGCCCTCTGCTATTTCACCGCTCAGAAATAAATTCTTCAATAATCATTCTGATGAATAGATTATGTATAAAATGTCACATTAAAAATATATAGCGGTAGGGATGTAAATGGGTAGTGTGTAAATGGGTACTTGACACTATCTGTTTCGTTTAAATTGAATTTGGATATTGATAAACGAGTTTTAATCGGGTTAGGATAGTAATTTCATTATCGGTGACGAGTTCGGGTAGTACCCCTCGGATATCCTAAATCCGAACCCGTTTATTTTTTGCTTGCAAAAAATAAAATAACTTTTGAGATTGTGGAAACTTGAATCTTTATACAATAAACTTACCAAGTAAGTCATAACTTATATTTAACATAATGTGTTATAAAAAAATTTATACAATAAAACTTTGTGTGTCTAAAAAAAATTAGTAATTAACATAATAAAAATAATTATGAAATTAAAATAATTGATTATACTTAAAATAATAAGTTTTAAAATTTTAAATATAATCTGATTTATTTTAAAATTGGTTGAGGAGTGACATAGGAGGTAAATAACTAATTTGTTATATTTATTTTTATTTCATTTGTTTCTTTTTCAAAAGTAGTCTATTATTTTATTTTATATCAATACTAATAATATTTTATTTATGTGTAGGATCATCTACAACTATAGACTTAAGTTGCATGTTTAATGATGATGAAAAATGAAGATTTGTCAAGATTTCAGTGAACTTCAAATATGTTTTTGTTTTTGTATTTACTTAAATTATGTTTGTTTGTAGTTTCAAAAACATAGTTGAATGGTTTGTTTGTTTGCTATGGTTTCAAGATGCTTGTTGAACTATTAAAGTTTGTTTAATTATAATGGAATATGTATGTTTTTATTTAATTTTATGTTTTTGATTTATGATGTTAGAATAATTTTTTTCATAGTCGGGTTTCGGGTTCGGGTTAATAAACGGGTTGTCAAAATATAAATTGAATAATCGGGTAATTACACGGGTTCGAGTATTTAGCGGGTAATGCAAAATTTATTAGGGTATGGTTCAGGTAATTGTTTCAAAAATTAATCAGGTAATTATAGGGTTCGGATTTTATAATTATTAATCGGATTCGGGGTCGAGTAGTTCAAAATTAGCGGGTACCCGCCCCGTTTACATCCCTATATAGCGGACACATTTGCTGATGAGCAAGGCAAGCTAAATCTACTATTCTACTATCTAGTTACGTATCTTCAATTTCATTAAAATTGTTGTTGTTGAAATGATTATTTACCTATATATAAAATGTAAGAGTTTAAAAAAAAATAAGAAATTTGTCTCTTGCAATTTTGTCATACCAAAAACTTTCATCATTAAAAAAAAAATTACATCCTAATAGCGTAAGCTTAATTTTGTTGATAAAAAGAGTTTTCACATAATGGTTGATTTAGATAATTTAGTTAAGACATTTTCTATACTCTTTGATCGATTGATTTTCATGAGGAATATTTTAAAATCAAAATCTTGAAATGCTTATAAATATAATAAAATATATCATTTAAATCATATATGAAAAAGGATTAGATTTAAGTAAACCTGATCATGAACCAGGCTGAGTTGGATTCGGATCAAGCCTGGATATGGTATAAACGTAATTTATATGTGTCCAAGTCCAATCTGACCTAATGTTTGAGATTGAATTTTCTATCCAAACTCGCCCAAATAAATAACGAAAAATTGTGCCCTCCCAAATAAATCAACTTTTATAAAAAAGAAATGATTATATTATTAAGTTGGTTTCTTTAATTGGGTCGTTTAATATGAATTCCTTTAATTGTTAATAGGTTGTCATATTTAATGGGTTTAAAGGATTTTATTGATTAGCTTCAATTTTGTTGGGTTTTATAGATTTAAGGCATATTGCAATACTTTTTAATTAAATATATTAATGAGTTGAGCCGAGTTGAGTTTGAGCTTTTAAAAGTGAAATTAAGGCTTGACTTGAATTTAGATTGGGCATATTTTGTTTGTCCAAGTCTGTTAATTGATTTAATATTTTGTTCAAACTCGATCGAAAAGCGGACAGACCTTTGAGTTTGCGCTGGTAGTTCAGTCCTTTAGTAGGCCTAGATTCAAGAGTTAAAGACATCCCAATCATATTAAAAAAATAAAGTTAGATCCCAACCTTATATAATTGTAACTATCATCATCCATTATCACTTTAGTTATATAGATAAAGCTACACTCAAAAAATTTGATTCAATAATATGTGTATGCATTTTTTGTTCAAAAGACAAATTTGAATCTTCATTCTTCGTGCACATATATAAAGCTTTTGTGTATAGGTTTCAAATTTGCCTCATTTATGGAGATTGAATAAATTTTAAATCACACATGAAATTTTTTTTGTGTAGGCAAGGGTATCCCCAAGCCTTTTTGACCTATAACTAATCCTTTTCGAGCCGGGAGCGTGAAAGGTTATAACCCTTCCAACAAGTGCGCTTCTAGGAGATCGAACTTGTGTTCTCACTCTTACCGAGGTAAAGGCCACTTACCGCCTTAACCAACACTTTGTTGATCATGGAAAGATCTTTTTCTATTTCATAAATTTCAAATTATTATTTTAAAGATTTCTTTGTAAATTTTGAACAAATATTAATTAAGCATAATTAACTTCAACTCAATAACACTAAAATTTTTAAGCTGATACTACAGGAAAACGATGATGATCGGTTTGCCTTTTAGCTATGTATTTGATGCAAGCCTTTGTTTTACCTGCAAAAAGCTCCTGCAATGGCAACTTAAGTTTCTAGAGAGAAAAGAATCAAAGAAAAGGGAATTTCTAGAATGAGTATTTTGTGTCTCCTCCTCATGTGAATAATGCTTATATAGCATGTATGATGTCACCACTCTAACAGAATTGCTGACGTGGATATTTGCAATTAACAAAATAGACTGAAAATAAAATAAAGATAAATTGAAATCTCCAACGGTCAACACCTCTACTGTCTTCTTCTCTTGCTCATAGCAATACCCTCTCCTTCAAAAAATTCTTGTCCTCAAGGATTAAAATTAGGGAACTTGTTCTTAAGGTTAACCCAATTTTCCCAAGTGTCATATTCGAGAAAGGAATTGTTTTATTGCACAAGAACCTTAGTCACCAGTCAACCCCTATTTTTATTCATTTTGTGATCCACAATTGCTATAGGTTCTTTCACTAAGGTACCATCAGCATCCAGTAAAGGCAGTTGTTGTTGAGCTAGTTGAGATCCAATATGTTTCATGAGCTGAGAAACATAGAAGACAAGGTGGATCTTAGTCTCCGCTAGTAGCTAAAGTCGATAAGCAACGGAGCCTACTTTCTCAAGAACTGCATAGGGACCAAAGTATTTAGCAGTCAGCTTTAAACATAAACAGTTTACTATAGACTTTTTACCTATAGGGCTATAATTTGACATACACCATATCACCCATTTTCAAAAACTCTGTCTAATCTATCTTTATCAGCTTATTGTTTCATCATGTTCTGTGCTCTCTATAGGTTAAACCTAAGAAGCTTAATTACAGCTTCTCGGGCTTGAAGACTTCTATCCACCGCTTGGATAGGAGCAGGTTGTCCAAACATAACTTGATAAGGTGTAGTTTAAGTTAAAGAATGAAATGTGGTATTGTACCACCACTCTGCCTGTGGTAACCATTTCATCCAAGACTTAGGAATTTCACTTCTCATGCATCGAAGATAAGTTTTCAAACATCGATTAACAACTTTAGTCTGACCATCCGTTTGAGGGTGACAGGATGTAGACATTTTCAACTTTGTTCCTAGTAACTTGAAGAGTTCCTGCCAAAATTGACTAATAAAAACCTTGTCACGGTCTGTTACAATGCTAGTTAGAGTGCCATAAAGTTCGTAAATGTCATCAAGGAAAGCTTAGGCCCTAATTAGGGCAGTGTAAGGATGAGACAGATGAATAAAGTGAGTATACTTGTTCAATTTGTTGACTACCACCATAATGACATGCTTATCACCTGATCGAGGCAACCCTTCTATAAAATCCATTGAGATGTCGGACCAAACCCTTTCTGGTACAGGTAAAGATTGTAACAATCTAGGTGAGGTAGTTGTGTCATATTTACAATGTTGACAGATGTCACAAGCTATGAGATACTATCATACAGCATTTTTTAATCCCTTCTAGTAATAGTCGCCATTTGTTTCATTGTGGCTTCCATCCCTGAATGTCCACCTTCAGCAGAGTTATGAAGAAAATCTTGTAACAAAGCAGAGTCATTACCCATAACCAGCTTCCCTTTTCATTTGAGTTGACCTGCCTGCCATGTTTACTTGCCGGATATACCACTATTGTTCTTCAGCTTATGCATAAGATGAACCAGGGAAGCATATTGTAGCCAAGAATGTTTGATTTTGTTCATTAAGTCATTAGAGCAAATTGATATAGCTTGAAGTTGCATGTGTGGAACCCAAGAGAGAGCATCAACTACTACATTGATAGAGCCTTTTTGAAACATCACCTCGAAGTCATACCCCATCATCTTCACCACCCAAAGCTGTTGTGCTGGTGTTGTAGTGGCCTAATCCAAGAGAAACTTCAAGTTATCATGATCAATCTTGATTTGAAAGTGTATGTCGAATAGATAAGAGTTTCACCTTTTCATTGCTGTTAGAATCGTAAGCATTTCTTTCTCACACACTGATAATGCTTTATGCTTGGGTGATAAATCTTTACTAAAGAATGTTATTAGTCCTCCTAGTTGGCTTAAAGCAGCTCCTATTCCAAGCTGGATGCATTGGATTCTATCATAGAAAAAATATCAAAATTTGGCAAAGTAAGGACTAGTGCAGTGACCATGGCATGTTTCAAACGATCACATGCCTTTTTAGTAGCTTTTGTCCACACAAAGGTAATTTTTTTGAGCAAAACTGTAAGAGTTGAGCAAGTATCCCATACTGTTTAACAAATCATCTATAGTAACTTGTTAAACTAAGGAAGCCTCTAACCTTTTCCATAGATTTGGGATAGGGCCAATCAAGGATACATTGAATATTGTCATTGTCTATGGCTACACCATCGGCAGATATGACATGCCCAAGAGAATGAACCTATGGAGCTCCAAATTTACTCTTATTTTATTTAACAAAAAGTCGATGCTGCAATAGTAAATCAAAAACCAGTTGAAGGTAATGCAAATTCTCCAACCAAGTCTTGGAATAAATAAGTATTATGAGAATTGTAAATTTTATGAGATTTACTAAGTAAGAATTGTAATTTGGTGAATGTAAATTATGATATATTGATGTACACGCAAGTTTTAAATATAATGAAGTATATGGAGATGAAGTTTTTAAGTCTTAAATGTGTATAGATTGAAATATGACCTATGGAGTAGATTATGGTGAGTTTTGTATTGAGTTTCCTGCAATTGATGCAGTAGCAGTAGAATCTGTGAGGACCAGATCGATCTCTAAGGGATGAGAGATCGATCCCCTAGCTTCAGAATGCATAAAATGTGCGAGAACAGGCAAGCGGATTGATCTCATGAGGAAGCAGATCGATCTCCTATTGCCTCTGCTTAGCAAAGATCGATCTTGTCACAAGGGCAGATCGATCTCCTTAACTCTCGGCCTGGAAGAGATCGATCTCTACCCTCTAGCAGATCGATCTCCACTTAGTCTTTTTATAAAGAGTAGATCGATCTCCACCCTCGGCCAGATCGATCTTGTAGTTGTTGAGGGAGCAATTTGAAGCAGTTGAATCGAGCAGAGATCGATCTCTTTTAATACCAGATCGATCTCATAAGCCTTTTCTATATAAGAAACACGGGACTCTTGCCTAGAAACCGAGCCCTCTCATTTCCCAACCTAAATCTTCACCATTTTCACCCAAACCAAGCTTTCTCTCTCTAAGATTAAACCTATTTTAGACAAAATTAGACAAAGGGATAAGAGACAAAGTTGTTCCTCTTGGTAAGGAGAACAACACACTAGAAAACAAAAGGTGGGCTTGAGCAAAAGGAAGAGATAAGTGTTCTACAACTTGGTCAAGAGAGGATAAGCTAGGTAAGCTCACAAGATCCTTGGTTTAAGCATTATCATTGGGTATATTTGTGAATAAATGCACATTTATGTTTAGTCATTTGGTTAGAGATGTTTAAAGCATGATGAAACTAACAAATGGGCTGAGTTAGAAAATTTAATGTGGATGTTTTGGTGATGGTTATGAGTTAACCAAAATGTTGAGTTAGAATGAGTAGGAGAAAGAGATGGAAAATGAAAATGAGGTGTATTAATGATCTAATGATGTGTGTGAATAGCTCGAGAATCCAACGCGAGAAACGAGGCTAGTCCGAGAGTCGAGGATTTTGTACCACGCAAGGTGGAAGAGGTAAGGGAAATAAACCATTCGTGCTTGTGAGTTTTCTAGTGAATGAAAACGTTTTAAAAGCATGAAAAAGAGTTTGTTGAATGAGTATATTTTATGAGATGATTTGATGTGTTGATAAATGTGTGAGGTTTTACCAGTTTGAGCTCGATTTCTGATGTGATTTGTGTAATTGAGAACACATATACTTTATAACCAAAAATGGGTTTTTGTGATAACCACCATGAGCTCTATGTGAAGGTAAAATGATTTAATACAATAATGGCATGTTTTTACTGTGTGAGTGTTTTGTCGATTTGAGCTCGATTTGATGAGTTTTTTGTAAATGGGAATACACTGTGTTATAAACAAAATGGTTTTCTGATAACCACTAAGAGCTCTACGTGAAGGCAAAACGATTTTTACTAAGACTATGACTTGTCATGAGATGCACATCGAGCTTTGCTCTTGTAGCATGTAAGGCCGGGTCGTGCTCTAGTAGCACGTAAGACCGATGCCTCTGTTCTAGTAACGTAAGATGACCCTGCTCCGCGGTAGCAATGGGTGGCATTCATGTAAGGTCGAGTCATGCTTTGATAGCATGTAAGACTTACGACTGTACGACTCTAATCAAGTCTACAGCGGACCATGGCCATGTGTGTATTATTGTCGACAAAATCCCTCGATTGGGGATGTCTGCCTAGGGGACGAGTTCAATCGTTTTGATGTACGGTGACGTTGATTTCATATGAGTTTTATAAATGCCTAGTCTCAATTTCTGTGACGCTAATGATGTGATTTTACTACTACTATTTACATCATGCTATGAGATTTGACATAATGTGATTGGGGATTTTTATCACGTGGTTGCCATTGTTTTACACAGTTATTTCTATAACGACTTGCATGCTCATTATTTTCCATCATATTGTGATTGTGATGATGATTTTCATAACTTCCCTTATCCTCCTTACTGAGTGCTTTGAGAGCTCACCCTTTTTCCTCCCACCTCCAAATTATTTGAAGTAAGCGAGATAGCGCTGCCGCATACGTGATATAGGCTGGTGGAAAGGTTCTCCCCAGGCTATCGCTTGTACACGCTTAAGGTATAATTCAGTTCATTTTGTACCCAGACAATGTTGTAATACAGACGCCTGTAATGAGTATTTTGGGATGTAATTAAGTTGATATGGAAGAGATGATTTGAGACTAATGGGTTGATTCTTTTGGGATATTATGTAATTGATTTCATTAAGTATGAGTTATATGATCTTGGGTATAATGACTGGTGTTAAAATGTAAGTGAGCACATGACACTGTACAGGAATACACCCAGAGTTGTTGATTTGGTTTTAAGAAAAATTTTAAATTAGCCATATTTTTCGCGCTTCTGGGCTGTCACAAGTATATCGTTAAAGAAAACCAAAACAAAATTTTGAAGATAAAGCTAAAAAATATTGTTCATCAAACTCTGGAATGTTAGATACATTGGTAAGCCCGAAGGGCATTATCAAGAACTTGTAGTGGCCTTGGTGTGTACAAAAGGCAGTCTTGTGGATATCCTATTCTATCATTCAAATCTGGTGGTAACCTGATCTAAGGTCCAACTTAGAGAAAAAAATAAGAGCCTGCTAACTCATCCAATAACTCTTTGACTAAAGGAATGGGAAAGCGATCATTAATGGTGATCCGATTGAGCTGTCTATAATCAATACAGTCTCCAAGACCCATCATTTTTCTTCATAAGGATCACCGGTGATGTAAAAGAACTGTAACTATCTTTGATGATATTTGTATCCTTCATCTTAACAACCATTCTTTCAATCTCAATTTTCTATAAAGATGAGTATCTCTAGGGTTTGACCTTCACAGTTTGTGTCTCATCTATAAGTGGTATTCGATGATCTTGAGGTCTGGAAAGAGAAAGCCCTTTTGGCACTTCAAATAAACTGAAGTACTAATGCAACAGCCTTTGCAAATCTCCAGGCATATAACTCCATTGCTATTCTGTTGGCTGACTTTCATCCAAAGTCAAAGCAATCATGAGTAGTGTGCAAGAACCCTTAATTAAATTGTTCAGCTTTAATGCTTGCTTTTTATAAGCAATTTGTATCTTACCATCAACTACCACATTAATTGTTGTCCATGCATCACCCACAGCAACTTGCATACTTAGTGTCGAGAAATCCCATACTATAGGTTGCAATTGTTGTAACCATTGAATACTAAACACCAAGGCACAACTCATAAGTGGCAAAACTAAAAAGTGCCATTCAACTTTGTTACACTTTTTCTGTATTGTCATATTATCACTGTCAGACCCGAGTTTTTTTATTTACGTATGTAGCTTGTACCTTATGATTCCTATGTGTACGAACGTTATATTTCATAGTTGAATCATAAGAAGAGTATTTACTATCATGCAATTGATTTATTGAGAATTAAAAATGCATGTAAGCTACATAATAGCAAGATAAGGGTTAAATTAATTTTCGAGCAAGTACAGGGGTAAAACGGTCAATTGACCAAAATTCGGTATAAATCCGATGAGAAAATTTCATTAAAAAATGAAATCGAGAGATCTTGATCAATAACGAGGAAAATATTGAATTTCGAGTCCAATTGATCGAGATATGAATTTAATTAATATTTTTGAAATTTTCGTCTCGAAAAACGAGCTCAAAAATAGTGAAAAAATATACCGAAAAGGTAAAATCGAACTGATAATTCATTTGCAGACTAAATGAATTTAATTAGAATTTTTGAGAATTTTTGGGATATTTTTGGGATTTTTATTATTATTTTAATGAATAAAATAATAATAAAAATTCATTATTAAAAAAAAAAAAAAAAAACGAATTGGAAACAGAAATTCTGAAAACGCGGGGAGAGAGAAGGAAACGAAGCCGACGCAAACCGACGAAAGGGTAAGCTTGCCGGACCAGCTACCACCGGCGACCCCAGCGGCCAGCGAACGGCCGGAAAGGAAGAAGGCTACGGCGCGACCTCCCAGCCACCGGTAACGCGCCTCACCGACGTCGGAAAAGGGAGATCGACGGAGTTGAAGGCCGCGGAGAAGAGAAGGGAATCCGACGGCCACCGGCGGTGCTAGGGTCCGATCGAGCCCAGCCGAACGATCCCCAGGCTTTGGCGCGCCAAACGGCGGTGGAATCGGCCGGAGAACCGGCCGGACGACGCCGACACGACCAAAAAGGTACTGAACCGGTCGGCGGTTCAGTGGAAAGTGACTGTGCTGAACCGGACCGGACCGGTTCAGCCAAGGAGGAGAGAGAAAAAGAGGAAAAAAAAGAAAGAAAAAGGAAAAAGAAAATTTTCGAGAATTCACCGGACTTCGGGTAAGTCGATACGAGGTCAAAAGTGACCAATTTAATTTCTGATAAATTTATTTAAATTATATTTAATCAGAAATTGACCCGGAGTTAAATATACGAAATTGTGCAGTTCGACGATTAATTCCGAACGGAAGCCCGATCGAACTCCGATTCGCGCACCATCGCACAATCTCGGGTAAGTAAAGCTCATTTACGACAATTTATGTGATTTATGCGTATTTAAGATTTAATTTACGCATTTCAGATTAAATTTTGGATTTAGTGAATTATATTCAGAAAATTGAATAAAATGTCGTAAATGATATACGGGCTATCCAAAGAGCTTGGAATAAAGCCCAATGGGTATTGATAGGCCCAATGAGTCGATAGACCTTGATGAACGGGCTTAATACGGATTAAGACCCGATTAACGTGATTAAGGCCCATTAAGCGTAAAAGGGCCAATTTAAGTGAAATAAACTGTATTAAATGTGTAATACAGTAAGAAAAGTGTAATTAACTCAGTGAATGATTAAATGCAGTTCCAGAGTCATATTGAGAGTTGACCGGACTGCGAGATTAGACAGCACAGAGGAAGAGAGGTCACACGACATGATCCGAGGTAGGGGACTCTTGCAAGTAGCTAGAGATATCTGTGCATATTTTCGTTGGATTTTACATTCACTGAAATTGTTTGAGGGTCAGAGAAAATCTATAATAATTATAGGGACCCGATATGGGTAAATTACGATTTTTCCCCTAGTTAGGCAAAAAGTAAAATTTTGGGAAAAGTGGTAAAAAGCATGGAAATGATGTTTTGAGTGGTTTTTACTGCTGTGTAGCAGAAGAGTAGGTGGATGGGCTAATGATTTGAGGTCGATGTAAATTAAGCACACTTTATAGTGCTGATTTTAGTGATTTTTAACATCCCTATTTTTAAAGAGCCATCTACCGAATTATGTGGAAACAATCGTGCTAGAGCATAACTCGCACTTGATTTCAGATGTTTTTCACATACATTAGTGCTGGAGGTTGACTCGCACTACATTTATTTGACATGCATGATAGAGTACTGGAGCATTGCTCGTACTCAGTTTTTATGTGATTTGTGCATGATAGAGTGCTGGAGCGATTAGCTCGTACTCGAGTTTTACATGAGATGCATGACCTGGTGCTGGAGGTTTACTCGCACTAGTGTTGATATTTTGACATGCATATACAGTGTTTTGAGGCGGAGTGTTGACTGTGTGTCACACTCAAGACGCGCACTGTAGTTTTTCGTGATATATATACATGTTAGAAAAACCGTGACGATTTCCTCCGTGTAGACTGAGTGTCACACTGTTGAGATGTTGTCACGTGGATTTAGAGACGTGGCATTGATTCCATAGTATGAGGGCTAAGACCTATGGCAGGCACCCCGACTATGATGTATTTCCATGGTATGAGAGGCTAAGACCTATGGCAGGCACCCCGACCATGATGTATGGGTCCACGGGTGTACGTTGTACCGTGCATGTGGCATGGAGTACATTGTACCGTGTTTTGTGTTGTGGAGTTGTGGAGGAGTGTGTTGATAGCTGACGGTTGTGATGGACTGACCCCCCACCCGTTACAGCAGTGATTACCCCGCACACCGAGTACTGTGTTGCCTGGGATCACCATTGTTAGGATATGGCCATAGTCCGGAGATACTCTCTTACGGTAAGATCCTTAAGCCCAACATCCTTAAGCCTGTTAGGCGGGGAGGCTCTGTTCGGCGGGGAGGCTCTCTTACATAGTCTAGAGAGATTGCATTTAGCCACTGAGTCTCGCATGATATATCACATGTATTTTATGATACGGGTAGACCTAAGGGATGGGTCGAAACCCAGTTTATTTGTGTTGTGATGAGAAATGCCATATTTCCTGTGTTTTGAATGTAAATGGCATATTTTATATAAAGGCATTCTTAAATGATTAAATATGCACTGTTTTGCATGAATGCCTCTGATTGATAAACCAGCATGTGTTTAGTACATGGGATTTTAAATTTGTACTATATTATATATATTTTAAACATGCTTTTGAAATGAGAGAAGGAAAGGCAAAGCACTATTTTCAAGTAGATAGTATGGATGTCTACTTGCTTGCCTGATTTCCTTACTGAGCGCGTTGATAGCTCATCCCATTCATTTTCCCCCCATCTCTACAGATTCTCATCAGTAGATCGAGTCGGCCAGGGTATTGCATTCCTTTGATCCGCTGCCACTCCCCATCTAGCGAAAGGTATACACACGCGTACTCTTTTGTATCTGAACAATGTATAAACACAGTGATGTACACGTTTTAATATGGGGGATGTAATTATGTAATTATATTTAAGAATACGAATTTACTTATGATATAAATGTCATGTATGTATGATACGAAAAAGAATGGTAAGGTATGTATGGATGAGGAGACTAATGTCTATTCACAGCCCAACTGTTGAGGAGATAAAGGTAAGTAAAAAGCGAAAAATTTATTGTGGTTTTTGGTAAAGTCGCGTGTGGGAGGAGGGCGTGACAGGAGTGGTATCAGAGCGTAGTTGGTCTGATGTGTCTAGGCATTTGTAATTAGGAAAATGTACATCCCCAAATCACTGTGTTTTGTTCAGTTACAATTGTGTATACAAATGGGAAGTTGACAAATTAATGGTTGTGAATGCAGGAATTGAGCCATTATGGCTAATACCCGCCGTGGTAGAGGGGCGAGAGGTAGGGCTGGAGGCCGTAGAGGTAGGCCGGCTAGCCAGGGTGAGTCTTCGACTACCCATACACCCCCAGGTACTGCTGAGGTACCAGATACTATTGAGGCACGCTTCACGAGGATAGAGCGTAGCCTAGAGGCGATAGTAGGGCTGTTGGCACAGACTTTGCCAGGTAGACAGAGGCATGATGCAGAAACTGCGACTGGAGAGGCAGTTGCACCTGATACACCTGCGCAACCTGCACCTTAGATGCCACAGACTACTGAGACTCCTACACCCCCACCAGCTCAGGTTAGTAGAGGATATGGGTGTGATTTGGATCGGTTGCGACAGTTCCAAAATCTTGGACCTCCATCTTTTCGAGGGGTCAAGGACCCAGCCAGTGCTGAGGAGTGGGTTGGCGAGATGGAGAAGTTGTACGATTTGTTTGAGTGTACGACTTCTGAGAGAGTCGCATTTGCTGCGTTCCTACTGAAGGGAACGGCAGAGCATTGGTGGAAGTCCACCAGGCCGATATTGAGAGCCCGACATGCTGAGATTAGTTGGGAGATGTTTCTAGAGGCCTTCAGGAGGCAGTTTGTTCCTGATACTACGCAGCGTAGACTGCAGGCTGAATTTTTGGGATTGAGCCAGGGGAGTCTCACAGTGGATGAGTATGAGACCAGATTTTTGGCCCTGGGGAGATATGATCCCGATACCATGTACAGCGAGACCAGGAGGGTCCGCAGATTTATTGACGGATTGAGACCGGTGTTGCGGTCTAAATTGGTACCACTAGACATTGGTACATATGATGAGGCAGTGCACAGGGCGCAGCTTTGTGAGCAGGATTACGAGAGAAATGCCTCTGAGTTTGGGAAGTTCAGTCGGAGCCGAGATAGAGAGAGAAAGAGGCCGGCTAGAGATAGAGGGTTCAGTTATCGAGGAGGGAGGAGACTCTTCGGTAAGGGACCACGGATAGAGGAGGTGCGAGAGCGACCAGTCAGACCTCCTACATACCCGGCCATAGCTCCGACGAAGGGCATTGTGATTGGAGGACCGAGGCCTACTACTGATCAGTGCAGCCGATGTGGCAGACATCATGGCGGTAGACCTTGTCCGTTGAGCCCTGTTGTGTGTTTTCGATGTGGGAAACAGGGGCATATGGCTAGAGAGTGCCCAGAGACATATGTGATTGCCCCACAGAAGGGCAGGGAGCAAGATAGAGCTCCAGCTGGTACGTCTGCTCAGAGAGGTAGAGCGACGGCAGAGGAGAAGGGTAAGCAGGTGATGGGTCGAGGGCGAGTACATGCTTTGGACCAGGACACAGCTGATGCTTCTACGGATGTGATTCGAGGTAACATCCTGATTTATGATTTAGAAGCATATGTTTTAATTGATCCTGGTGCCACACATTCATTTGTATCACCATCATTTGCATGTAAGTTAGAAAAGCATGTAAAGTGTACTCCTTTAAAGATGATGATGTTGATTTGTACGCCTATGGATTCCAGTCAGCTAGTTGAGCATGTGTATAACGATTGTAAGTTAAGAGTAGGGGAAAAGGATATGACAGCCAATCTAATATTGCTAAGTATGAGTGACTTTGATGTAATATTAGGTATGGATTGGTTATCTGCAAACCATGCTGTTTTAGATTGTTATGCTAAGACAGTTATGTTTCCTAACCCTACGAAAGTTATTGTAAAGTTTGATAGGAAGAAATGAAAGAAATAAATATGTTGTTAATAAATAAAAATATTTTGCTGACTGAGAGATAAACATCTTGAAGGTTTCATTGCATACGTAGTGGATACGGATAAGGTACATCCGGAGTTGGTAGATATTTCTGTGGTCAGTGAGTACCCAGATGTTTTCCCGGATGAGTTGCCAGGGTTACCACCAGACAGAGAGATGGAGTTCTGTATAGATTTGGTGCCTGGTACTGAGCCTATTTCGAGACCACCGTATCGCATGGCCTTAGTTGAGCTGGAGGAGCTCAAGAGACAGTTACAGGAGCTATTGGATAGGGGTTTTATCAGACCGAGTGTTTCACCGTGGGGAGCACCGGTTCTGTTTGTGAGGAAGAAGGATGGAAGCCTCCGATTGTGTATAGACTACAGATTGTTGAATAAGGCTACCATCAAGAATAGATATCCCCTTCCACGCATTGACGACTTACTGGATCAGCTTCGGGGAGCGCAGGTCTTTTCTAAGATTGATCTGAGGTCTGGGTATCATCAGTTGAGAGTTCGGAGTGGAGATGTACCCAAGACAGCATTTAGGACTCGATATGGCCACTATGAGTTCCTAGTTATGCCATTCGGACTGACGAATGCTCCCGCAGCTTTCATGGCTTTGATGAACGATGTGTTCAAGCCATATTTGGATCAGTTTGTTATCGTATTCATCGATGACATATTAGTATATTCGAGATCTGAGGAGGAGCATGAGGAGCACCTTAGGATTGTATTGCAGACTCTACGAGGGCAGCAGTTGTATGCTAAACTCAGCAAGTGTGATTTTTGGTTGACAGAGATCTCGTTTTTGGGACATGTAGTGTCGAGGGATGGTGTATCAGTAGATCCATCTAAGATTGAGGCTGTAGTTCAGTGGGAACAGCTGAGGACAGTTACCGAGATCAGGAGTTTTCTGGGTTTAGCAGGGTACTATCGGAGATTCGTTGAGGGATTTTCAAAGTTGGCTGCTCCGTTGACACGTCTCACTCGGAAGAATGTTGCATTCTTGTGGGATGAGGATTGTGAGAGGAGTTTTCAGGAGCTGAAGAGTCGATTGACCACCGCTCCGATTCTCACTATTCCTACCAGCTCAGGAGGATTTTCAGTATATACCGATGCTTCGCATCAGGGACTGGGCTGTGTGTTGATGCAGGATGGGAGGGTAGTTGCTTATGGATCCAGACATTTGAAGGACCATGAGAAGAACTATCCGACCCACGATTTAGAGTTAGCAGCAGTAGTGTTTGCGTTGAAGGTATGGCGCCACTACTTGTATGGTGAGAAGTTTCAGATTTTTACCGACCACAAGAGCCTCAAGTACCTGTTCTCACAGAAGGAACTAAACATGAGACAGAGAAGATGGCTAGAGCTTCTGAAGGATTATGATTGTGAGATACTTTATCATCCGGGTAAGGCTAATGTTGTAGCAGATGCTTTGAGTAGGAAGAGCCTTGGGATGATATCGTATATGATGGTTAGGGAGCACGAGCTGCTAGAGCAGTTTGCTAGCCTCAGTTTGGGAGTTGTGCCTTCGGACAGAGATGCAGATTGTATGATTGCGAGTTTACGTTTAGAGCCAGATCTGTTGGATAGGATCAGACAGGCTCAGCAGACAGATCTGCAGTGCATCGATGTGATTGGTCAGATGCAGAGGGGCACAGCGATAGATTTTGAGTTGAGTTCTGATGGACTACTGAGGTACAGAGGGAGATTGTGTGTTCCCGAGGACCCAGAGCTCAGGAGATTGATATTGTCAGAAGCTCATTCATCGAGGTACACGTTGCATCCGGGGAGTGGCAAGATGTATCAGAACCTCCGGAAGGTGTACTGGTGGTCAGGTATGAAGAGAGATGTGGCAGATTTTGTGGCGAGATGTCTCGTATGTCAGCAGGTGAAGGTAGAGTATCAGAAACCTGCAGGATTGTTGTAGCCTCTACCTATACCGACATGGAAATGGGAGCATGGATTTCGTGATGGGTTTACCGAGGACCCGGAGGAATCACGATGCTATATGGGTGATCGTTGATAGACTGACGAAGTCAGCCCACTTCCTAGCTATGAGAGCTACCGATACTCTGAGTACATTGGCAGGGTTGTATGTACGCGAGGTAGTGAGGTTGCATGGTGTTCCAGTGAGCATTGTTTCGGATAGGGATTCCCGCTTCACTTCCCACTTTTGGGAACATTTTCAGGAAGCTATGGGAACCCAGTTGAGTTTGAGCACAGCTTTCCATCCTCAGACAGATGGTCAGTCAGAGAGGACGATACATACTCTGGAGGATATGTTGAGAGCATGTGTGCTGGATTTTAGAGGCTCCTGGGATGATCATTTGCCACTAGCCGAGTTCGCCTACAACAACAGTTATCATTCGAGTGTCGGGATGGCACCGTATGAGGCCTTGTATGGCTGTAGATGTCGTTCCCCTATTGGGTGGGAAGAAGTGGGTGATCGTAAGATTTTTGCTCCTGATATGGTTACACAGGCTTCTGAGGATGTCCGGTTGATAGTTGAGAGATTGAGGACAGCTCAGAGTCGACAGAAGAGTTATGCTGACAGGAGACGTAGGCCACTTGAGTTCGCAGTTGGTGAGTCCGTGTTTCTGAAGGTTTCTCCTTCCAAGGGTATAGCGAGGTTTGGGAAGAGAGGTAAGCTGAGTCCTCGCTACATTGGACCCTTCGAGATACTTGATCGAGTGGGAGATAAGGCTTATAGGTTGGCATTGCCACCAGATTTGTCAGGCGTGCACAACGTCTTCCACATTTCGATGCTTAGGAAGTATCACCCGGATCCGGCACATGTGATTAGTTATGAGCCTTTGGAGCTCAGTGAGGACATGTCATATGTTGAGAGGCCGATTCGAATACTGGATAGGAAGGAGAAGGTTTTGAGATCGAAGAGTATCGGGTTAGTGAAGGTACTATGGCAGCATCACACTTCCAAGGAGGCTACTTGGGAGTTAGAGAGTTTGATGCGAGAGAAGCACCCCCAGTTGTTTGAGGATTGATTTGGTTCTAATTTGGAGGACCAAATTCTTTTAGTTGGGGAGGATTGTCAGACCCGAGTTTTTTTATTTACGTATGTAGCTTGTACCTTATGATTCCTATGTGTACGAACGTTATATTTCATAGTTGAATCATAAGAAGAGTATTTACTATCATGCAATTGATTTATTGAGAATTAAAAATGCATGTAAGCTACATAATAGCAAGATAAGGGTTAAATTAATTTTCGAGCAAGTACAGGGGTAAAACGGTCAATTGACCAAAATTCGGTATAAATCCGATGAGAAAATTTCATTAAAAATATGAAATCGAGAGATCTTGATCAATAACGAGGAAAATATTGAATTTCGAGTCCAATTGATCGAGATATGAATTTAATTAATATTTTTGAAATTTTCGTCTCGAAAAACGAGCTCAAAAATAGTGAAAAAATATACCGAAAAGGAAAATCGAACTGATAAATTCATTTGCAGACTAAATGAATTTAATTAGAATTTTTGAGAATTTTTGGGATATTTTTGGGATTTTTATTATTATTTTAATGAATAAAATAATAATAAAAATTCATTATTAAAAAAAAAAAACGAATTGGAAACAGAAATTTTGAAAACGCGAGGAGAGAGAAGGAAACGAAGCCGACGCAAACCGACGAAAGGGAAAGCTTGCCGGACCAGCTACCACCGGCGACCCCAGCGGCCAGCGAACGGCCGGAAAGGAAGAAGGCTACGGCGCGACCTCCCAGCCACCGGTAACGCGCCTCACCGGAGCCGAAAAAGGGCGATCGACGGAGTTGAAGGCCGCGGAGAAGAGAAGGGAATCCGACGGCCACCGGCGGTGCTAGGGTCCGATCGAGCCCAGCCGAACGATCCCCAGGCTTTGGCGCACCAAACGGCGGTGGAATCGGCCGGAGAACAGGCCGGACGACGCCGGCACGACCAAAAAGGTACTGAACCGGTCGGCAGTTCAGTGGAAAGTGACTGTGCTGAACCGGACCGGACCGGTTCAGCCAAGGAGGAGAGAGAAAAAGAGGAAAAAAAAGAAAGAAAAAGGAAAAAGAAAATTTTTGAGAATTCACCGGACTTCGGGTAAGTCGATACGAGGTCAAAAGTGACCAATTTAATTTCTGATAAATTTATTTAAATTATATTTAATCAAAAATTGACCCGGAGTTAAATATACGAAATTGTGCAGTTCGACGATTAATTCCGAACGGAAGCCCGATCGAACTCCGATTCGCGCACCATCGCACAATCTCGGGTAAGTAAAGCTCATTTACGACAATTTATGTGATTTATGCGTATTTAAGATTTAATTTACGCATTTCGGATTAAATTTTGGATTTAGTGAATTATATTCAGAAAATTGAATAAAATGTCGTAAATGATATACGGGCTATCCAAAGAGCTTGGAATAAAGCCCAATGGGTATTGATAGGCCCAATGAGTCGATAGACCTTGATGAACGGGCTTAATACGGATTAAGGCCCGATTAACGTGATTAAGGCCCATTAAGCGTAAAAGGGCCAATTTAAGTGAAATAAACTGTATTAAATGTGTAATACAGTAAGAAAAGTGTAATTAACTCAGTGAATGATTAAATGCAGTTCCAGAGTCATATTGAGAGTTGACCGGACTGCGAGATTAGACAGCACAGAGGAAGAGAGGTCACACGACGTGATCCGAGGTAGGGGACTCTTGCAAGTAGCTAGAGATATCTGTGCATATTTTCGTTGGATTTTACATTCACTGAAATTGTTTGAGGGTCAGAGAAAATCTATAATAATTATAGGGACCCGATATGGGTAAATTACGATTTTGCCCCTAGTTAGGCAAAAAGTAAAATTTTGGGAAAAGTGGTAAAAAGCATGGAAATGATGTTTTGAGTGGTTTTTACTGCTGTGTAGCAGAAGAGTAGGTGGATGGGCTAATGATTTGAGGTCGATGTAAATTAAGCACACTTTATAGTGCTGATTTTAGTGATTTTTAACATCCCTATTTTTAAAGAGCCATCTACCGAATTATGTGGAAACAATCGTGCTAGAGCATAACTCGCACTTGATTTCAGATGTTTTTCACATACATTAGTGCTGGAGGTTGACTCGCACTACATTTATTTGACATGCATGATAGAGTACTGGAGCATTGCTCGTACTCAGTTTTTATGTGATTTGTGCATGATAGAGTGCTGGAGCGATTAGCTCGTACTCGAGTTTTACATGAGATGCATGACCTGGTGCTGGAGGTTTACTCGCACTAGTGTTGATATTTTGACATGCATATACAGTGTTTTGAGGCGGAGTGTTGACTGTGTGTCACACTCAAGACACGCACTGTAGTTTTTCGTGATATATACACATGTTAGAAAAACCGTGACGATTTCCTTCGTGTAGACTGAGTGTCACACTGTTGAGATGTTGTCACGTGGATTTAGAGACGTGGCATTGATTCCATAGTATGAGGGCTAAGACCTATGGCAGGCACCCCGACTATGATGTATTTCCATGGTATGAGAGGCTAAGACCTATGGCAGGCACCCCGACCATGATGTATGGGTCCACGGGTGTACGTTGTACCGTGCATGTGGCATGGAGTACATTGTACCGTGTTTTGTGTTGTGGAGTTGTGGAGGAGTGTGTTGATAGCTGACGGTTGTGATGGACTGACCCCCCACCTGTTACAGCAGTGATTACCCCGCACATCGAGTACTGTGTTGCCTGGGATCACCATTGTTAGGATATGGCCATAGTCCGGAGATACTCTCTTACGGTAAGATCCTTAAGCCCAACATCCTTAAGCCTGTTAGGCGGGGAGGCTCTGTTCGGCGGGGAGGCTCTCTTACATAGTCTAGAGAGATTGCATTTAGCCACTGAGTCTCGCATGATATATCACATGTATTTTATGATACGGGTAGACCTAAGGGATGGGTCGAAACCCAGTTTATTTGTGTTGTGATGAGAAATGCCATATTTCCTGTGTTTTGAATGTAAATGGCATATTTTATATAAAGGCATTCTTAAATGATTAAATATGCACTGTTTTGCATGAATGCCTCTGATTGATAAACCAGCATGTGTTTAGTACATGGGATTTTAAATTTGTACTATATTATATATATTTTAAACATGCTTTTGAAATGAGAGAAGGAAAGGCAAAGCACTATTTTCAAGTAGATAGTATGGATGTCTACTTGCTTGCCTGATTTCCTTACTGAGCGCGTTGATAGCTCATCCCATTCATTTTCCCCCCATCTCTACAGATTCTCATCAGTAGATCGAGTCGGCCAGGGTATTGCATTCCTTTGATCCGCTGCCACTCCCCATCTAGCGAAAGGTATACACACGCATACTCTTTTGTATCTGAACAATGTATAAACACAGTGATGTACACGTTTTAATATGGGGGATGTAATGATGTAATTATATTTAAGAATACGAATTTACTTATGATATAAATGTCATGTATGTATGATACGAAAAAGAATGGTAAGGTATGTATGGATGAGGAGACTAATGTCTATTCACAGCCCAACTGTTGAGGAGATAAAGGTAAGTAAAAAGCGAAAAATTTATTGTGGTTTTTGGTAAAGTCGCGTGTGGGAGGAGGGCGTGACAATCACCATTAGCCATTGTTACTTAATAACCATATATGGGTTAGGTAGGCAAAGTTAAACTTTTCAAAGCTGATGACCCAATGAAATTATGGGTACTGCCAGAATCCACAAGGAAAATGATTGGAGAGTTTTTTTTTATAGTACCCTGGATTCTTATGGTTTGGCCTCTGCTGTACCTATCAGTGCAAGCAAGGAAATTACAAGTTGCATCATATGCCTTTCTTCTTCTTTAGCAACTTCTTCTACAATTTCTTCACATTCAAAAAGCTCATTTGGATCAGGTGATTCTTCTCCAAGATCATTAACTAGTATTTGATAAAGTTGTGATTTAACATACTTATGCCCAACAGTGAACTAAGGCCACACCACATACACAACCCTTTTCTTCTCCTTTCCTCTCTTTCCTCACAGCTAGGAAATCTAGTTGGTTTAGGTCCATTGATTTTAGCTCTATTGGTAATGGTTTAGCATTAATAGGTTGTTTGATTAATGGAATATTGGAAAAAGGATTTTTAGGTATAGGTAACATAGGAGATAACTCAAGTTGAGATTAGGATTGAATTGTAGTAGTGGTTGGTTTTGCATATGGTAAGAATTTAAGAGGTGTATATGATCTTTTTTTAGGAATAAGCATAATGGATTCAAGTTGTTTGGCGAGGGTCAAAGCTTGTTTGAGTGTTTTTGGTCCAACACAATCTGTATGACTGGGAGATTTCAAGCTTAAGATTACTAATGAACATACTCAAGGCATACTCATCAGATAAATGCAATTGATTCAATAGTATTCAAACTCCTCAAAATACTCATCAACGGTAACAATATGTTTCAAGCAAACTAAATCAAGCATCGATTAGAATACTTTTTATTATTAACTCTAAATTGCATGTTTGTAATGTAACTATTTCAGTTTACCTCAGCAAAGGAACCTCAGTTTTTCATATACCGCTGGTGCCACTGTAGGACCTTGACATCAAGGTACATCATCACTATTCTCACCTTATCGTGGTCCTTCATTAAATCAGCTACAAAAAATTGTTCAATCTTTATCAACCAAGCCCAAAAATCCTCCCTTGCAAACTGATGATATTCAAGCTTAGAATACTTTGTTTCTTGCCTAACAAGTTCTATCAAATCAAAGTGCCCAGAAACTATCACACCCCACTTCTGGGAACCCTTCTATCCATACTTACTCTACTACGGTTGGGCTGTGAGAAGATGCAATTACTAAAATTCATTCATTTATAGCGGAAGATTTAAAACTTTAATTCACACTCCCAGATGTGTGTGTAGATATACAAAATCAATTGTATAAATACCATGTGCTTACATATCATCCCCATAATACTGTTTACAATTCCAAGATATAACTGTGCGATACGATAAATTAGATAATAAACATTCGTGTATACAAATCTTATACCTTTACGGAATTATGGGAGTTGTTCAACACAAAAGACCTAGAGACCACCACTCTCTTACTTCTCAGTACCTGGAGGGGGAAAATAGTGGGATGAGCAAACCACAGCACAGTAAGGAAATGAATGCTAGCAGGTAGATATCGTACTACCTACATAGCCCATGCATGTATAAACCAAAACCATGTTTTCATTATAAATGGAAATATCATACGAAAAATGCATTTAAACATATATTTCTCAATAGCATCTTCGTGTCAATCAAATATGTCGAGCTTCCATTTAAAACATGCTCATAAATAGTGCCCTCACGACACAAATGTGAAATTAGAGATTTATCAAAAACACAAAATCACTTTCTTCTCT
Organism: Firmiana major; assembly: GCA_033439115.1. Lineage (NCBI taxonomy): Eukaryota > Viridiplantae > Streptophyta > Magnoliopsida > Malvales > Malvaceae > Firmiana > Firmiana major. The sequence continues at coordinate 42,633,459 of CM065909.1, forward strand.
TAATTCACTTTTTCTGCAAATCTCTTTCTTTTCTTAGATTATCTCTGTTTCTAGAATCTCTGAGACAGGCATGGAATTTTCGACAATCAAATATCCACGACATATGACCATCGTCAGTGATCCCAGGCCTCACTGATCAGGTGTGCACAGGGCATCACTTCGCCTGAAGGGGGATGGGTCAGTCCTGCCCTCCGGCTCATCTCAATCAACCTCATCTCCTCGTATACTCACGGTAAAGATACGCCATGTGTCATCTACGCGATACTCGTACTCATGTGCACCCAGCACGATACATAGTATACCAACGGACAACTACACTGTACTACGTATGACCGTGGACCCAAGTCCATACTCCAACTCCGATGGACTTTTCATCCTAAACCATGTCTCATATACCAGGCGAGCAAGCAGCGTGACACACAGTCATCGCAAGGCTCCAGCGCGGTACGATCTATCGTTAAGGCCCAGCCTGTTCAAATGGTCGTCGGCTGGTATCCCCTTGGGTCCCAGACCAACAGGTTTACCTCAACTTAATAAAACAGGTGCGAGCAAAGCTCCTGCACTTTCTCAAAACCATCGTGCGAGTTAAAACTCTAGCACGGTACATTAAAGGCATTAAAACGGGTGTGAGCTAGCGCTTCAACACCAAATCTCATCTCAAAACTGATAGATGGCTATTTTCTCTTTTTAAAACTCAAAACATGTTTATTCATACAGCATGCCTCTTCATGCTAAAACATGTAAAATTAGCCAACCTATCATCAACGTTTCTCAATCATCAAGATCAATATAAAATAGAGAAAAACATTGAAAACATGCATATCATGCTATTTCCTTACCCTATCCCATTTCTCAATACATATATACATCATAGTACTTTTCGTGCTTCCATATCATTTCATAGAATTATAATATCGTACTAGTTCTAGCAATATATCTACGAAATTGCTATAAAATACGCACGAACATCTCTATAGCTAACACACAGTCCCTTACCTCGCTTTACTTATGTGCAACTATCCTCCTCTACGCTTCTCGCGTTCTCATATCGACTTGCTCAGGTGTATCATCCGAAACTAAAATTCATCCATCAAACACTCAAGTTAACGTTTGTAACTCTTGTTCAACTAAGCATTTATCCAATGCCTTAAATACACATTTTACCCCTTGTGGTAAATCTCATAATTTTATCCCAATATCAACATACCCAAACTATGCCCACAACATAATCATCCTCTCAAGATATCTCATTCATCATTAACACTTCTACATTCCACTTTCTCACACTAGACCATTTCTAAGTTATATTCATTTCATGCCAATCTAGGTAGTTCCACCCACAATGTGCACACCCAATCAACTTCATAATCACTAACTAGACCAATGTACTTGGATTTGTGCACTAGAACTTACCTCCTTGGATTTCCTCTTTGCTCCAATTAGAAATGCCCTTTATTCCCTCAATCCGTCAAATGGGGAAATGCCTCTAGACTATGTTGTTCTTCTCTTAGACGTGAACGACTTTGTCTCTAATAGCTTTTCCTCAAATCTTACTGAAAATGGATGGATTTAGGAGTGAGAAAGCTAGGTTTTTGAGTTGAAGTGAAAAGAAATGGTTTATCCCGAAATCTGCAGATCCAACTGCTCCTATTTATAGATTTAACTTGATGAGATCGATCTTTCCTTGGGTGGAGATCGATCTGGTCCTCTAAAAATCCCTCTTTTCTAAGACATTTTAAAGGCAGGAGCTCGATCTGTCAAGGCTTGAGATCGATCTGCTGTCAAACAGAAGCTTAAGGAGATCGATCTGGTCTTAGGGGAGATCGATCTGCTTCTAACCCGAGAGCTAAGGAGATCGATCTGATTCCCTTAGAGATCGATCTGCTCCATTCCATTACTCACATAAGAGCATTCTGGCTCTTTCAGATCGATCTCTCATCCTATGACATCGATCTGGCCTCTATATTTCCAGATTTTCTGCAGTTTTTCTGCAACAACTTCATTCAAAATTTCCTCAATTTACCTCCATAGTCCTTTCCTCATTCATCCCTCCTTGAGACTTAAAAATGCCATCCAATCACACTTAGTACATATTAAAACTTATGGGAAATCTTTGTATAACCAGATATACACGATATTACCCGAATGGAAATATACAACTTATGCAAATCTTTCCTTCCATTTTACCACACTACTCATATTCCATTTCAATCACATTTTTCTCATGTTTAAGTTCATTTCTTCATACTCATTCATAACGCAACTTGTACGTACAATCACGACTCTTATTACAAGTGCGTACATAATTTTATGAACTTACATTGCATATACTTCGTATTACAAATGTATCATCATACTTGTCATTTCATTTACATTTCTATGTTCCTATATACAGCTATACATATACGGGGTCTCACATTCTCCCCCACTTAGAGAATTTGGTCCTCCAAATTAGAACAAATTTAATCTGTGAATAACTTGGGATACTTTTCCCGCATCAAACTTTCCAGTTCCCATGTGGCCTCTTCCACAGTGTGATGTTGCCACAAAACCTTAACCAGTGAAATCGTCTTGTTTCGCAACACCTTCTCCTTTCTGTCCAACATCCGGATCGGTCTCTCGACATACGACATATCCTCCTTGAGCTCCAACGGCTTATAGTTGATTACATGTGTCGGATCCGGATAGTACTTCCGAAGCATAGAAACGTGGAAGACATTGTGGACTTCTGCTAGCTCAGGTGGCAAGGCTAGCCTATATGCTCCATCTCCCACTCTATCCAAAATCTCGAAGGGACCAATGTAACGAGGACTTAATTTTCCTTTCTTCTCAAACCTCGTTATTCCCTTTGAAGGAGATACTTTCAAAAATACAGATTCACCAACATCAAATTCAAGTGGTTTCCGTCTCCTGTTAGCGTAGCTCTTTTGTCGACTTTGAGCCGTTCGCAGCCTCTCGCATATTATCTGAACATCCTCAGAGGCTTGTTTAACCAAATCGGGAGTGAGCAACTGTCTGTCACCAACTTCTTCCCAACCAATGGGCGATCGGCATCTACGACCGTATAGTGCCTCATAAGGGGCCATACCAATACTTGAGTGATGACTGTTATTGTAGGCGAACTCAATCAATGGCAAGTGATCGTCCCATGAGCCTCTAAAATCCAGCACACACGCTCTCAACATATCCTCTAGGGTCTGTATAGTCCTCTCTGACTGACCATCTGTTTGAGGATGAAAATCGGTGAAAACTCAACTGGGTCCCCATCACTTCTTGAAATTATCCCCAAAAGTGAGAAGTGAAGCGGGCATCCCGATCAGAAACAACACTCACTGGGACTCCATGCAACCTCACTATTTCTCGCACATACAGGTTCACCAGTGCACTCAATGTATCTGTAGATCTCATGGCTAAGAAGTGTGCCGATTTCGTTAACCGATCTACTATCACCCATATCGCATCATGGTTCTTACGGGTTCTCGGTAATCCCATCACAAAATCCATGGTGACATGCTCCCACTTCCATGTTGGTATCGGTAGAGGTTGTAATAATCCTCCTGGTTTCTGATGTTCAACCTTTACTTGCTGACAAATGAGACATCTAGCGACATACTCAGCTATGTCTCTCTTCATTCCAGACCACCAATATACCTTTCAGAGATTTTGATACATCTTACTACTCCCCGGGTGTATCGTATATCTCGACGAGTGAGCCTCTGATAAGATCAGCTTCCTCAACTCTAAATCCTTAGGAACACATATTCTATCTCCAAACCTTAGTATTCCATCTCAACTCAATATAAAATCGGCTCCCTTCCCCTTCCGAATTTGGCTAATCATGTCAATACACCATTGATCAATTTGCTGAGCTTGTCGGATTCTCTCAATCAACTCTGGTTCTAATCTCAAGCTAGCAATAATCCCTTAGTTGCCAATCTCAGGTAGGGTCATATCCAGACTAAGGTTCGTGAATTGTTCCAACAACTCGTGCTCTCTAACCATCATATGTGATACCAATCCGAGACTCTTCCGACTCAATGCATCGGCAACCACATTTACCTTCCCCGGGTGATACAAGATCTCATAATCATAGTCCTTGAGGAGTTCTAACCACCTCCTCTGTCTCATGTTTAACTCCTTCTGTGAGAATAGATATTTCAGACTCTTATGATCTGTAAAGATCTGAAATCTCTCACCATATAAGTAGTGGCACCATATCTTCAACGCAAACACTACAGCCGCTAACTCTAAATCATGAGTGGGGTAGTTCTTCTCATGATCCTTCAGCTGTCTAGATCCATAAGCTACAACCCTTACATCTTTAATCAAAACACAGCCTAGTCCTTGATGCGAAGCATCGGTATACACCGAGTAGTTTCCTGAACTGTTAGGGATGATAAGAACTGGCGCAGTGGTTAATCTGCGCTTAAGTTCCTGAAAACTTCTCTCACAAGCTTCATCCCATGAAAACTCCACACTCTTCCTCGTAAGACGTGTCAATGGAGTAGCCAATCTAGAGAAACCCTCTACAAATCTCCTGTAGTAACCAGCCAAACCCAAAAAGCTTTTGATCTCTGTGACTGTCCTAGGTTGTTCCTACTGAACAACGGCCTCAATCTTGGATGGATCTATTGACACCCCATCCTTTGATACAACATGGCCTAGAAAAGAAATCTGTTCTAGCCAAAAGTTATATTTACTAAGCTTGGCATACAACCTTCTCTCTCGAGGGTCTGCAAATTAATCCTCAAGTGCTGCTCATGCTCTTCTCTGGACCTTGAATACACCAATATATCATCAATGAAAACAATTACGAACTGGTCCAGGTATGGCTTGAATACTTCATTCATTAGAGCCATAAAAGCTGCCGGCGCATTGGTCAACCCAAAAGGCATCACTAGGAATTCGTAATGGCCATAGCGGGTACGAAATGCTGTCTTGGGCACATCCTCCTTCTGAATCTTCAATTGATGATACCCAGACCTCAAATCTATCTTGGAAAAGATCTGTGCTCCCCGAAGCTGATCCAATAAATCGTCAATGCGTGGCAAGGGGTACTTATTCTTGATGGTAGCCTTGTTCAACATCCGATAGTCGATGCACAACCTGAGGCTCCCATCTCTCTTCTTCACAAACAATACCGAGGCTCCCCATGGTGAGACGCTCGGTCTTATGAACCCCTTCTCTAGCAACTCTTGTAGCTGTTTCCTTAATTCCTCTAACTCAACTGGAGCCATCCTGTATGGTGACTTGGATATTGGTTCGGTTCCAGGCGTTAAGTTTATACCAAATTTCGTTTCTCTATCGGGTGGCAATCCTGGTAGATTATCTGGAAAGACATCAGGGAATTCTCTGACCACTGGGATGTCCTCCATGTCCGGATGTACTTTGTTCAAATCCACCACATAAGCAACAAAACCTTCAAAACAACACTCCAGTCATTCATACCAAAGTACTTTACTTAACACAAAATTTAAGATTTCATTTCTTCTCTTAAAATCTTACAACACATTCTTCAGGTAGAGAAAACTTAATGGACTTAGAACGACAGTCTATGACAGCATGATTGGTGGCTAACCAATCCATTCCCAAGATTACATCAATATCATACATATTCAATAAAATCAGGTTGGCTGTCATGCACTTATCTCCCACCCTCACTTTACAATCTTTATACACTTGCTCAACTAATTGGCTAACTCTCATTTGGAGTACTTATTAGTAAAGTCCTACTCAAGTATGTGGGTTCTACAAAACCTTTTAACTTTGATACACATGCAGGTGATATACAGGAATGCGTAGCACCAGAATCAAACAAAGCTATAACCTCCAAATTGAAAATCAAGATTATACCTTTTATCACTTCAGAAAAGGTATCAGCCGATGCCTGGTCTATCGCATACACCCTGCCTTGACCCACAACTTGTTTTCCCTTTTCTTCAGCCGAGGCTTTCTTTCTTGCAGGAGGCGTAACTGTAGGAATCCTCTCTGGCTCTTTAACCCTCTGTGGAATTCCCTCAACTATCTCCGGGCACTCTCTGGCATAATGTCCAAATTTATCACATCTGAAGCATCGGGTACCCTGAAGATGACATGGCTTACCACCATGGTATCGACCGCATAGTCTACACTGATCTGTAGTCAGTCGGGGTCCACCAATTACTATACCCCTGGCTGGTGTCTGAGTCGGAGGCATAAAAGGTCTAGCAACCTTTTTCTGGAACTCATCTGCCTCTCTCTGACGCTTACTCATAAATTTTCAACCAAATTTGACACTCTTGCCATCTCCCAGCTTCCTTAGACCCTTATCTTTACCCCAACTAAACTCAGAAGTCTGCAAGTCATAATCCTGCTCACATAGTTGGGCCCGTCGCACAGCCTCTCTATATGTAGCGACATCAAATGGGGCTAACTTCGCTTGGATCGAAGGCTTCAGTCCATCTACAAATCTACGGACTCTGATAGCCTCACTCCTGATCGAGTCCGGATCATATCTACCCAGTGAAGTGAATCGTGACTCGTACTCATCAATTGTTCGATTCCTTTGAGTCAGATTCAGAAATTCCATATGTAGCCTACGTCGAGCAGTATCTGGGATATATTGCTCTCTGAAAACACCCAAGAACATATCCCAAGTGATAGCCATACCTTGAGCTCTTAACATCGGCCTGGTGGACTTCCACCAGTGCTCTGCTTCACCTCTCGATACAAAGGCCACAAGTGCTACTCTCTCCGTAGCTGAGTATCTACAGAAGTCGAATAACTTCTCCATCTGACTGATCCAGTCCTCAGCCACAGTCGGATCCTTTACCCCGCTAAACGAAGGAGGCTTAAAGTCCATAAAATGCTTTAATCTCTCTATATCACAGTCATATCCATACCCCAAATCATCATCATACTGCTGTGGGGCTACTGGAGGAGGTACTGGTCGAATATGAGGTTCCTATGGCCTAACCAGTTCAGCTTGTGCAGGTGCAACATTCTCAGGTTTAGGTGCAGCTGCTAGGGGATTCGGTGCAGCCTGTCCCGCTGTACCAAGTGTACCTTCAAACCTAGCCATGATCTGACCCATCATGGTCATCATCGTGCGCATGTCTTCCTCCAATCGAGTTATTCGAGGATCAAAAGCCTCTATCTGTTCCTGCGGCTCATAACTAGAGGATGATCTACTGTGCCTCTCAGTCCTGTCATTTCACCCTAGAGCTCTCGAGCTCTCTCCCCTCTTGCGGTGTCTCTCAGGCATAACTCACTAGCCTGATAACTTTCCTGCTTTATAACAAACATTTAATTTACTACCAGCTCCGTACACACATTTGTATCTAAATATCGCACAGTAACTTGGGGATGTATGTTTTCTTAGTCCTAAACATCAACTCACATCAGACCAACCATGCTCTGATACCAAATCTGTCACACCCCACTTCTGGGAACCCTTCTATCCATACTTACTATACTACGGTTGGGCTGTGAGAAGATGCAATTACTAAAATTCATTCATTTACAGCGGAAGATTTAAAACTTTAATTCACACTCCCAGATGTGTGTGTAGATATACAAAATCAATTGTATAAATACCATGTGCTTACATATCATCCCCATAATACTGTTTACAATTCCAAGATATAACTGTGCGATACGATAAATTAGATATAAAACATTCGTGTATACAAAACTTATACCTTTACGGAATTATAGGAGCTGTTCAACACAAAAGACCTAGAGACCACCACTCTCTTACTTCTCAGTACCTGGAGGGGGAAAATAGTGGGATGAGCAAACCACAGCTCAGTAAGGAAATGAATGCTAGCAGGTAGATATCGTACTACCTACATAGCCCATGCATGTATAAACCAAAACCATGTTTTCATTATAAATGGAAATATCATACGAAAAATGCATTTAAACATATATTTCTCAATAGCATCTTCGTGTCAATCAAATATGTCGAGCTTCCATTTAAAACATGCTCATAAATAGTGCCATCACGACATAAATGTGAAATCAGAGATTTATCAAAAACACAAAATCACTTTCTTCTCTTAATTTACTTTTTCTGCAAATCTCTTTCTTTTCTGAGATTATCTCTGTTTCTAGAATCTCTGAGATAGGCATGGAATTTTCGGCAATCAAATATCCACGACATATGGCCATCGTCAGTGATCCCAAGCCTCACTGATCAGGTGTGCACAGGGCATCACTTCGCCTGAATGGGGATGGGTCAGTCCTGCCCTCCGGCTCATCTCAATCAACCTCATCTCCTCGTATACTCACGGTAAAGATACGCCGTGTGTCATCTACGTGATACTCGTACTCACGTGTACCCAGCACGGTACATAGTATACCAACGGACAACTACACTGTACTACGTATGACCGTGGACCCAAGTCCATACTCCAACTCCGATGGACTTTTCATCCTAAACCATGTCTCATATACCAGGCGAGCAAGGAGCGTGACACACAGTCATCGCAAGGCTCCAGCGCGGTACGATCTATCATTAAGGCCCAGCCTATTCAAATGGCCGTCGGCTGGTATCCCCTTAGGTCCCAGACCCCCAGGTTTACCTCAACTCAATAAAACAGATGCGAGCAAAGCTCCCGCACTTTCTCAAAACCATCGTACGAGTTAAAACTCCAGCACGGTACATCAAAGGCATTAAAACGGGTGTGAGCTAGCGCTTCAACACCAAATCTCATCTCAAAATTAATAGATGGCTATTTTCTCTTTTTAAAACTCAAATCATGTTTATTCATACAGCATGCCTCTTCATGCTAAAACATGTAAAATTAGCCAACCTATCATCAACGTTTCTCAATCATCAAGATCAATGTAGAATAGAGAAAAACATTGAAAACATGCATATCATGCTATTTCCTTACCCTATCCCATTTCTTAATACATATATACATCATAATACTTTTCATGCTTCCATATCATTTCATAGAATTATAATATCGTACTAGTTCTAGCAATATATCTACGAAATTGCTATAAAATATGTACGAACATCTCTATAGCTAACACACAGTCCGTTACCTCGCTTTACTTGTGTGCAACTATCCTCCTCTACACTTCTCGCGTTCTCATCTCGACTTGCTCCGGTGTATCATCCGAAACTGAAATTCATCCATCAAACACTCGAGTTAACGTTTCTAACTCTTGTTCAACTAAGCATTTATCCAATGCCTTAAATACACATTTTACCCCTTGTGGTAAATCTCATAATTTTATCCCAATATCAACATACCCAAACCATGCCCACAATATAATCATCCTCTCAAGATATCTCATTCATCATTAACACTTCTATATTCCACTTTCTCACACTAGGCCATTTCTAAGTTATATTCATTTCATGCCAATCTAGGTAGTTCCGCCCACAATGTGCACACCCAATCAACTTCATAATCATTAACTAGACCAATGTACTTGGATTTGTGCACTAGAACTTACCTCCTTGGATTTTCTCTTTGCTCCAATTAGAAATGCCCTTTATTTCCTCAATCCGTCAAATGGGGAAATGCCTCTAGACTATGTTGTTCTTCTCTTAGATGTGAACGACTTTGTCTCTAATAGCTTTTCCTCAAATCTTACTGAAAATGGCTGGATTTAAGAGTGAGAAAGGTAGGTTTTTGAGTTGAAGTGAAAAGAAATGGTTTATCCCGAAATCTGCAGATCCAACTGCTCCTATTTATAGATTTAACTTGATGAGATCGATCTTTCCTTGGGTGGAGATCGATCTGGTCCTCTAAAAATCCCTATTTTCTAAGACATTTTAAAGGCAAGAGATCGATCTGTCAAGGCTTGAGATCGATCTGCTGTCAAACAGAAGCTTAAGGAGATCGATCTGGTCTTAGGGGAGATCGATCTGCTTCTAACCCGAGAGCTAAGGAGATCGATCTGATTCCCTTGGAGATCGATCTGCTCCATTCCATTACTCACATAAGAGCATTCTGGCTCTTCCAAATTGATCTCTCATCCTATGAGATCGATCTGGCCTCCATATTTCCAGATTTTCTGCACTTTTTCTGCAACAACTTCATTCAAAATTTCCTCAATTTACCTCCATAGTCCTTTCCTCATTCATCCCTCCTTGAGACTTAAAAATGCCATCCAATCACACTTAGTACATATTAAAACTTGTGGAAAATCTTTGTATAACCATATATACACGATATTACCCGAATGGAAATATACAACTTATGCAAATCTTTCCTTCCATTTTACCACACTACTTATATTCCATTTCAATCACATTTTTCTCATGTTTAAGTTCATTTCTTCATACTCATTCATAACGCAACTTGTACGTACAATCACGACTCTTATTACAAGTGCGTACATAATTTTATGAACTTACATTGCATATACTTCGTATTACAAATGTATCATCATACTTGTCATTTCATTTACATTTCTATGTTCCTATATACAGTTATACATATACAGGGTCTCACAGTAATAGTGGATGATGACACGTGCAGAGCCACAAGAGTTTGTAAAACAACATTCTTCTTTGTGTCCAAGGATTCAAAACTTATAGATTCTTTCAAGGATTCCAATTTGAAAGCATCAAGCTTATTCATTGTCACGACCCAAATTACCTAAAATCACTACAAATTTTTCTTTACTTTTTCATTTCCTTACCCGTCGTGAACAGTTACACTACTAAACAGTTGGGCTATGATTCGGTGTTAGTCACTCTCACCTATTTACCATTCCATTTCCATATTTCATTTACATATCAACTTATTTTAAATAAATACATCCCCAATATTACATCTGTGTACAGTACTGTGCCTCTATATGTTCAGATACAAAAATTTTACAAATGTGTATACCTGGTCTTGATAAGAAGTAGCGGATAACCGAAATGCAAGACTACTGTCTGTCTCTTCTATTGAATATACCCTGTGGGGTGAAAAATGAAAGGGTGAGCGAAACTTGCTCAGTAAGGCAATAATGTAAGCAGGTGGATAACTATACTATCTACGTGCTGATAATCTCATGATATAAAATCGTTTACATTTGGAGTATGAGGTATGACTAAAACGATGCCACATGTATGTATATATCATATAAGAGAAATCATGAAATCGACATATAAAACAAACATGGAAAAATCATCATGTATGTCATCTCATGCTCGTCACATTTAAAACTTATTTGTTTCATCATAAACTCATCACGTTAAAACTCATTTGTTTCATCATAAAACAACCTCATCAAGGTCAAACCCATCTCTCGGGAATACCTTGATTCATTAAATCGCATCTCATTTAAAAACATAAATCGGGACATTACCCCTCCTTCGGGTTTGTCCTGGTCTATTCAGACAGTATGATATCATGTGAGGCATGTAGGTTACTGTATGAAAATCGAGGACTATGGCCATAATTTGTCCCTGTGATCCCAGGCTACACGGATCTCGGTGTGCGGGGCATCATAACTGCAACGGGAGGTGGGGTCAAATCCTACCCACCAGAATATCAAGTAACATCATCGAGTCATCATGACTGCACGGTACATCGTACTCTGTGTGACATACACGGTACATCGTACTCCGTGGACCCATATCATAGTCTGGGGGTGCCTGCCGTAGGTCTTATCCACCCCAATACTATGTCGATAACCAACCCATGTCTCAAAGTATACGTGTGAGCATCTCAACTATCTGCGACACACAGTCTACAGGAGGCTTCCGCACGACTATATGCATGTCAACTCACGTCTAGTGAGAGCGAAGCTCTAGCACCACGCTATGCATATCATGATATCTAAAATCTCGTGCGAGCGAAGCTCCAGCACGGTTTTGTGCACACACAAATTCCTCGTACGAGCAATGCTCCAGTACGGCTTTTCATGAGTAATAAATCAGTAAAATTTAGTGCGAGTAAGACTCTAGCACTCTTTTTACTCATGTAAATATGATAGGTGGCTCAACCTTGATAAAACATCTTTTAAAATCGTAACCGGTACAAACCGGTACCCTTTCGTATAATTCACGAAATCAACAGCCAACCTATGTGCATATTTGCTTAAATTAAAGCAATACATTCATATAAAACATTAAAAACATGAAATCATGTAATTTATCTGCCTTACTTCCCTTTTTGTAAATTTTACTCTCATGGGCAAAATCGTCTTTTTCCTTTATTCACCTAAGCCCCGGTTTTCGCAAAAATTATTATTTCGTTTCTAGATACTTTAAGGAATTCTAAGCCCTGTAAATCCCCTTAATAAATACGTATAGAAATCTCTATGCACCTACAAAATTCCCTTACCTCGATTCTCGTCGAGCGCGTGTATAAATTCCACTGTCGGAGGCTCGTCCAATCCGATTTGCTGCTAATCCAGTCTCTGGGGCTGCAGATAATTATTTATCATGTCAATTTAACCCAATGAATATAATTCTCGCGTTTACTACAGTCGATTTAACATATTGGGTTAATTTACTCTTATTGGGTCCGATCGCACCTTAATGGGTCTCGAGCCCGTTTTCAGCCTGTTTAAACTATTTAAATCACTTCTTCGGGTTTACTGGGCTCACTCAGCTTACCACTAATTATCGGGCTTTGTTCCAAACTTATTGGATAGCCTATATACTATTTACGGTAATTACGTTGCAATTCCGAATAATATTCCTTTTTTTATACAGAATTAATCCGTAAATTCCGTAAAATAATCGAAACTCTGTATTAAAGGACACATATTATCGTAATTAAAATATACTTACCCAATGTTATGCGGGGTACAAAAATCGGAGCTCAATCGGCTCTCGTTCGGGCTTTGTTGTAAAACTGCACAATTATATATTTAATCTCGGGTTAATTTTTGATTAAATATAATTTAAATAAATTTCTCAAAAATCAAATCGGTCAATTTTGACCTCATATCGACTTACTCGAAATCCAATGTATCCCCAAAAATTCTTCCCCTTTTTCCTTTTTCTCTTTTTCTCCTTTTTTCCTTTCTTTCTTAGCTGAACCGGTCAGTCCGGTTCAACCCGGTTCAGATCGGTCCGGTTTAGTCTGGTTCACCTCTTTGCTAAATCGACCCGTATCGGTTCAGGCCTTTTTGTCACCGTTCACGCCATTTTCAGTCGATTCTCGGCTCGTTTCTGGCGCCATTCGGCTCGTCTTTGGTCGGGCAACCTTCGACTGGCCTCGATCGGGATCAAATCACCGCCGGTGGTCGCCGTTCCTCTCTTCTCCCTCTCGACCTTCTCTCCCTCGATCCGTCAGATTTTGACGGTTTCGTCGGCTGATACCGATCTCAAAAGAACCGCATCCTCTTCCCTATCACATCGGTGCCCGCCGTTTGAGCCCAGCTGATGTGGATCGTCGGGATCAAGCTCCTTTCTTCCGTCAATTTCTCCTCCTCCGTTCACCGGATTCGGCTGTCCTTGGCATGCGTCGCCTGTGCCAACTTGCTCGCCGGCTTCCCCTCTTTCTCCTCGGCTCTTCGTCGGGGCCGTCAGTCGCCGGTGGCCATGGGTCGGTCGGGCCACGCGCGGTCTCCTTCCTCGGTTTCCTTTATTTTCTCTCTCCCTGATAACATTTTTTGATTCTCTCTTCTTTTTTTTTGAATTAATTTAGTTTTATGTATTATTTAATTTTATTAATAATTTAATCATTATTTTATTCTAAAAATCCCAAAAATATAAAAAAATTTATATTTTATTCTATTTAATTTATTTAATTCATTTTTCCACTTTTTCGAAATATTTTCTCCGTCTTTTCGGGATAGTGTCCCCAGCAAAAATTTCGATTAATTCCAGTAAATTCATATCTTGATCAATTTAACCCGAAATTAAATTATTTCTTCGTTATTGATCAAGATTCTCAAATCCATTATTTTTAATTAAATTTTCTTATCGAATTATACCAGCTTTCGATCTTTTGACCGTTTTACCCTTCATGTGTTTGAAAATTTCCATTTAAGTCCTTTTGCATTTTTAATTTCGTGTTTTAACTAAATTCGGGTCTTACATTCATGATTTGCTCAAACAACCACTGAGAATTCATCGCCATAGCCTCAATCTTAGCTTGAACCTCAGCTCCAATCTCGCGACGCAAGAGGTTTGAGTTTGGCTTCACCTTAGCTCGTAACAGTTCCATATCCTTCTATAGATGACTGATTTCTTTTTGAACACGAGTTGTAACTCCTTTAGCCATGGCAGATCGTACAAGCTCTGATTACATGTAAGAAGCTCCTACAATGATAGCTTAAGTTTCTAGAAAAAGTCAGAGAAAAGAGAAGAGAATAAAAATCAGAGAAAAAGGAATTTCAGGAATGAGTATTTTGTGTCTCTTCCTCACGTGAATAGTGCTTATATAGCATGTATGATGTCTCCACTCTAACAGAATGACTGATGTGGATATTTGCAATTAACAAAATAGACAAAAAATAAAATAAAGACAAATTTAAATCTCTAACGATCAAGACCTCTATTGTCTTCTTCTATTGCTCATATCAATTTTTATTTCTCTGACTACTAACTTTTTTCTTCGTATAATAAGATATAAATAGTCACAATAAACTTAAAAAATCTTGATTTCAAGAACTTTTTTTTATCGTTATAAAAAAAATAATAGAAAAAATAGAAGATGCTTGCTATTATAAGATTTTTCTTATTAAAAATAAAGGAAATCAAAGTGGGGTGCGCAATTTTGACATTTCAAATTTAGAAGAAAACGTGTAGAAAAGCCCTTGCACAAGAAAGAAAAATCAACCAAACATCTTTATGCAACCTTTTTCTTTTATCCAAAATCAAATCCCAATCGTATTTCTTGGGAATTTTTTTAATTAGTTAGGTTATTTAAGGATTATTATCTAATTTATTAACAATGAAGTATTTAGATTTCATAAATGAGATTAAAATGATGATGACATATACTTCATTTTATTTTTTATTTTTTAATATTCTTTAAAAGGTACGTGTCATCATCTTAGCTTCATTTGTGGAATCTAAAAATATCACTGACAATGTATAGGTAAACTTGTTCAAAGGTTCGGCTACCTATCCAAACCAGAAAGCCCATCCAATTTTTGGATGGGCTTGGACAAAAATATTAAATATTATAAAGGGGCTTGGGCTTGAAAATCAAAGCCCGATAAAAAAAATTAAGTCAGGCTTGGGTTCGCCACTTCAAGTCCATGTCTGATCCGATAATTATACTTCTTTCTCTATTTTTTATATTGATTCATTTTTAATTACCTTTTTTTGTGCAATTTTATTTGAGCTTGTATTAATTTTTTAGACTTTAATTTAAAATTTTTATGTTTCTTATAATCTTTTTGTAAGAATTTATTTCAACTTATTGTGTTATATTTATAACTATCCATGTGTCGAGTGGTCTATTCAAGACTCAAGCCTCGCTTGATTATTGTAAGATTTGGACAAAAATGTTAAGTCCAATAAATATGCTTGGATAAAATTTTTTGACTCAATCCAAATCATGACAAGCGTAGGTTTTGTCATTTGAAACCTAAGCCTGACTTGACACAACTTTTTAAAAGCTCACAACTATTCAAGAAATGGTAGTTCCAAGAAGAGAAGAATAGCAAAATACTCCATAGCATTTTAGTATTTCTTTTTCAACGGAATAACTGAGTAGGGTGATGAATAGTAATGTTAGGATACCTTAATATGTTGTAATCTCAAATAACAAAAGGATCCACTTAATTTCATTTTGTAGATCTATAGCAGATGTTCCTCCAAAAGATCACTGAAGATTATGAAACGTACTTGAAAGCGAAATTTTGGACTAAATTTTTCATTTTTTTTATCATTGTCTACACTCAATATAGGTTTAAATTAACTTAAATAGTTAATCCTTACTTTACTTGTTATAAAATTCTATTAGTCCGGTCCCAATTCTAACTTGCTTGTGATGATTTTATTCATTTCTTATTTGTACTCTGTAAGACTCGTAATTTAATATGTACTCTTTAAGATTTTGTGATGTATGGACAAGTCACATTTAATATAAATCATAAGGAATGAATGATTTTAAGTTTCAAATGTGTAAGAAATGTAAAACGGGTAGTGAAGCAAATTATATATGAATGTAACAGTGAAATTCTAAGAAAATTGTAGCAGAACTGCAGTAGAAGAGGAGCAGATCGTTCTCTCATTTAATGTAGATCGATCTTGGATAGGTTCTGGATAGAATAGATCGATCTCATACAAGGGCTAGATTGATCTCCATATGATTCTATGTTAAGCATATCGATCTCATGCTAAAGAGCAGATCGATCTCCTAAGCATAAAATGTCGAATTCTGAAGAGATAAACACATGGCAGATCGATCTCTCACCGTTAGGAGATCGATCTCCAAGGAAAATTCTATATATACACGACTCATGCACTTCTGTTTTCTCGAAAGCAACAAACCTTCATTGAACCAAAGTAAAGCCTAACCTTTCTACTCCAAAAATTATCACTTTTCAAGCAGTTTTGAGTGAGATTCATTTAAGAAAAGTTGTTCCTAGCAAAGAATTATTACAACATAGTTGGAAACTAGAAGTTGGAATCAAGGATTGAAGAAGTAAGGTGAATTTTCCCCAATTTGGCAAAAAAGAGGAAAAATCAAGCTAGGTAAAATTCAATACACCAACTTCATATATGTTAATATAGGTATCGTGGTGAGTTGATTGGTGTATATTTTATTTTCTGAAAACACCTTGATCATGTTAAATATCAATGACCTAGAATTGGCATGAAATTGAGAAAATTATGAGAAAGTTTAGTAGGCATGGATTTAAGGATGAAATAAGCATGTATGTATGATTGTAAGATAGTTTTATGAAATACATAAATTGGAATAGATGAGAAATGCAAATAAGTATATGAGATATATGGCGAAATACCATAATGGGAGAAAATGATGAAATGGAGGCATAGAGAGATCATGTCGGTTTAATTTGAATTAGTAGACGTAGACGAGTCTAATAGGTTCTTGAGAAATGACTTGTAAAATCGAAAGGGACTTAAAAGAGAGTAAAGTCCAATAAGCTGAAATAAGGCCAAATGAGTATAAAAAAGGCCTAAATGCATTGATTGAGATTCATGCAAGTGAGAACTAAGTATTAAAGAATACTGTTATTAATGATTATTAACAGCTTCGAAAGTTATATTGGAAGCTGATCGGACTGTAAGAGTGAGCAGCACCGAGGAAGTGAGGTCACATGACGTGATCCGAGGTAAGGGAATTTTGTGAGTAACTAGAGGTAGCTACACGTATTTTGATTTTTATAGTGTGTATAAAATTTCTTGTATAGAAAAGATTCGGTAGGAATCGATAATGGTTAAATTGTGGTTTTATCCAAATTGAAGGGTAAAAAGCTTAAGAAGCATGTTTGTGACTAGTTTTGATAGTTACATGGATAGAATGGCTAATGTTTTCATGTATATGCGAAAACAACACAATTGAGTGCCGATTTGATTTTATTGAGTGAAATTTCAATTGAAATAAGTCATCTATCGGTTTGGTTGAAAACCATTAGTGCTAGAGTAATACTCGCACTAGATTTTATGAGATATGCATCACATAGTACTTGAGTATATTCTCGTACTTGATTTTAATGCGATTTATGCATGATAGAGTAATGGAGCGTTGCTCATACTCAGTTTTATTGATTGATGCATGATAGAGTATTGGAGCATTGCTCATACTCAGTTTTACATGACATAGTGCTGGGAGCATTGCTCCCACTAGTTTTTTTATAACCATATGCATGAGTTCGTGTTGGGAGTTTACTCGCACGTATCGATTTTGAAAGAGAGAGCATGAAACAGCCGTGTTGGGAGCTTATGCTGACTGTGTGTCGCACCGATTATATGCTCGCATGTGCAACATTTTGAGATATGGCCGAGAGCTATCGAAACTATTATCCATAGTATGAGGGCTAAGACTTATGGCCAACACCCCGACTATGAGGTATATCCATGGTATGAGGGTAAAGACCTATGGTAGGCACCTCGACCTTCAGATTGGGTCCATGGAGTACATTGTACCGTGTATGTCACATGGAGTACGATGTATCATGATTACACGATGTTATTGAGTTGTGAGCGGACGATAGAGGATTTGACCCACCTCCTGTTACAGCAAATGTGAGACCCCGCACACCGAGTACTATGTAGCCTGGGATCACGAAAAATGAGTTATGATCATAATCTCGGAACATGTAGTCACCTATCTCGTTTCATTCACTTGAGATTTCTTGAATGAATTATCACATGATTTTATAATATGAACATATGATTTTGTGTGTGATAAGGGTAACCCGAGAGATGGGTGAAGCCCAGGTTTCCATGTTTTTAACATGACGATATGCCATATTGTTTTGATTTAATTGAAATGGCATGATAAAATGTGATTTATATAAATTACATGAGAAATGCAATATTTTGCATAAACTGCTGAGATTTATTAAACCAGCATGTTTTCAGTTTCATAACTGATGATTTATATCTATATGTATATATTGCATAAATGTTTCAAGAAAGACACATGTTTTAGATACTAGTCGAAAAGGAAATGATTTCAAGGCATTAGCATTGTATTTTGTAGATAGTGTAGTTATCTACTTGCTTGCCTTATTTCCTTACTGAGCTGTGAGCTCACCCCATTTTTTATTTCCTCTCTCTACAGAGCATTCATAGTAGGTGGACACGGCTGAGGACTGGTATTCTTTAATCCGTTGCATACCGATCTTATGAAAGGTATACACATTCGAACATTTTGTACTGAACAATGTAAAAACACGGTTATTTAAACGAATGTATAGTCGGGGATGTATAGTACAAGTAATTGTATTCAATATATGAGTTTACTCTTAAGAAAATAGTACTTACAGTGAATAGATAATTGGATTAACATGTATGTATATTATGGATTGAATGTGGTTGAGGTGACTAATATCGAATCACATCCCAACGGTTTGGTGTTGAGTTATGACAGAAGGAGAAGTAAGTAAAATGCGAAAAATTTGTGATTGTTTTTGGTAGGTCACGGGAGGGGAGGTCAATAACCATACTCAACATTATTTATATCCATAACCTGGAATACTAAACATATTTTGTACATATATAAACCCTTAAATCATTCATACCATAATCTTACTTACATAAATATCATACCATTGACATTACAAGATAATTAATAACTAAAAGCCAATATAATTCCTACAGTTACTTCCCTTTACTATATACGTAAGCTGCACAAAATAACTAGTTGGAATACAAACATAATATGCACGTACGTTTCTCCACTAGCCCACTTAAAGGTGACACCAAAACTGTTTCACTAAAGATAGTCTGAAAGAGATGGAAAAGGCAAGGGTGAGTTTTCGCCTAAAAAGAAACATGCATGACTAAAAATGGTATAATATTGAACTAAATGGATGCATGGCTTCCCTTTTACTTTCACTTCTTTTTTTCTTCTTTCTCTCTCATAGTTTTTTCTCCTTTCTCTTTTAGTTCTTCACGATTTTCAGACCTCAAAATGTTGTTTTATTGCCTTTTGATCACTTTAAAAAATATCATATGCCATTAGGTAGCTTTTGTAACGACCTGTTTTACACACAGTTTAGTTGGCTACAAGTCGATAACAGACCAAAATAATAAATCCGACTACTTAATTTATTTCTTCGTAATAACTTTAAAATGAAGACAATGTTAATGCTTTCTAATTAAATCAGCGTAATTGTTTACATACAAAATAATCTTGTTCAATTCCCCAGACACAGCTCGTATACATTATTGTACTTACAAAAAATTTTAAATACAAACAGACGTATATACTGGGTATACCTTTAGAGCAGATAAATGCTTGCTGACGTATGACTGTACAAAATATTTTGACCTACAAATGACGGTCCCGCTACTGATAAGAATCTGTGGAGGAGAGTAAAGGGTGAGCTCAAGTGCTCAGTAAGAAAAACTAGTGGCAGGTAGATAAATACACTACGTATATGTGTATATATTTACCAAAATAGGAAATTCTCATGAAAATATACGAATAAATTGGCAAATTCAAAATATCGGAGTCGAAAATCGGAAACAAAATCAACATCAATAGTGAAATCAGTTTACTGTATTAAATACAAAATTCTAGAACTTTAAGCAGCAAAATAAATAATTTCCTCAAAATGTTACAGTTCATACGGTCAATCTAATAAATCAAATAGACGGGACAAGGCAGAACATGCTATATCAAAATTCAGAAATGACTATTGACCAATCTCAGTGACTCCGAGCAATCACTGATCAAGTGTGTCGGGATGTCAATCGCTGTGGGAGTGGTCAGCTACTCTAACGACTCACAAAACAGAATTAGAATGTCCGAAGACCAAAATACACAGTACATCGTATTCACGTGCGAATCGCATGGTACATCGTACTCCATGAACCACAGAAACAGATACAAACAGAAATACAACATGATTTAACCATCGTCTTTGTCTCAAAATCAGTGCGAGTCGGACCGTACGACACATAGTTAGTACGCGTTCAAGCACATATCATCGGAATAACTTTATAAGCAAATCATTTCCTTTAAATCGCTTATAAATTCAATTCAATTCATTTCATAAAACAATTCAAAAGAGGCTGACTAGCCCTTTTCGATTAAAAATCTCGGTAAATAGGCTACAGTGATTTAATCTGGGATTTTGGACAAAAATCAATAATTCAAACTATATTAGTGTATATTTAATTAAATTAAATTTATGTCGGTGTAGATAGGCCATAAAATCGAGACTAAAGTTTTCTGTAATTTTAGGTACTATAAAATTGGCCTAATCTTTTACAATTTTGATATCTGTATATTTGGCCTAGGATGCAATATCTACAAATCCACAGAAAAATACATGAATCCATCTCTAGCAGCACACATAATTTTCCTTACCCCGATGATGGTCCTCAGCTTCTTTATGCCTTGATTTGTGAGTCAATCTGTCTGTTTCGATACGTTTGCTTAGTCTGAAGTTGCAAATAAATTACCAACCTCCATTATTTAGTCATTGTAGGCTTAACATTTTTCCAGTTTATGATATTTAAACTTAGTTCATTTAACTAAGCTATCCTATTAGTCTAAAAATATAGCTAGGCATCGTTCTAAGTTCACTAGTGTATGTATGTTATGATCTTGTATGTGTTAAATATTACCATCGTCTTCTTGTCCATTTTTAACGTGTGCCTCCCTTCTTGTAGGTCCCTTACTGTTTAACTGAACATGCATTAGTGGAATTATCGTTAGAGATGGCAGCAACCAACAATGGCAAGGGAAGAATCGCCTGTGACTAACTACAGAGGATTAAGAAAAATCAAGGTAAGGACCGGATAGCAGGAAGGAACCAGTTACATGTGGTGTGATGAAGATGAGGCACAGGGCAGAGTAAGGTTTCATGGAATAGTAGGAGGACGTAGGGATGAAGTTAAATACTGGAATAGATATGAAGAGGCACGGTATGGTAATGGCAGTAGCTGCAATGACCCAAGGGAGCAACTTAGTGAGAGTAGAATAATGATGTTGATCACATACTTAGAGGAATTGAAGATGATGGCAGTGGGTGTTTCACAGGGGTGTAAATAGTAAGGCATGGAGCAGTGGCAAGTTTCATTAGAGCAGCGTCACGATAATACTACAAGGGCAAGGCAGTAGGTCGCTATCGGTGGGATTGCTGAATGGCAGTGAAAGTAGTAAGCAGTGATGGTGTAAGACCCTTAAATTCATATGTAATACCCTTACTTTTGTAAATTTCTAGTTGAGTATGTATGGTGTATATGGATTGTGAAATGAATGTACACAAGTTTTAATGTATATGAAGTATGAATGAATGTCATTTTTAAGCCTTAAAGGTGATTGGATGAGAAAATGACTATGGCAGCAAATTAAAGAGGTTTTGGTGTGAGTTACTGCAGAAAACTGTAGCAAAATCTGAAAAATATGAATGCTAGATCAATCTCATTTAAGGAAAGATCGATCTGAAAGAGCTAAAAATGCTCTTGTTCAAGTAATGGGGCAGAGGCAGATCGATCTCCAATGGGGATAAATCGATCTGCTAAACATTCTGTGTAAAAAGAATCAATCTCCAAGGAGGCCAAATCGATCTCCAAATGCTACTGACTTGGAGAAATCGATCTCACACTTGGATCAGATCGATCTCCTTAAGCTACTGCCTGGAACAGATCGATCTCATGCTTAGAGGTAGATCGATCTCATTAAGTTTGAAAGATCGGTTTCGAGAGGAAATATGTAGGGCAGATCGATCTCATTGGTTAGTAGATCGATCTCATAAAGACAATTCTATAAATACTGAACTTTTACACTTCATTTTTCACGAGAGAAACTATTCCATTCAAGAGCAAAAGTGTAACCTAACTCTTCAACACCAGAAAACTTCAGTTTGCAACCAGTTTTGAGTGAGTTTTAGTTGAGTAAAGTTGTTCTTGGCAAAGAGGAGAACAACATACTTGGAAACAAGAGATTAAAATCAAAGATTTCAAGAGCAAGGAGGATTTGTACCAATTTGATGAAAAAGGAAGGAACTCTCAACTAGGTAAGATTTAATGCATCAAGTTGGTAAATGTTAAACTAGGTGTATTGATGAGTTTATTGGTATATATGAATTGTTGGAAATGAAAGGATCACGAAAAATGAGCATGACCTAGCTATTGGTATGAAAGTGAGAAAATGATGAGGAATTAGTGTTGGCATGGGTTTAATGGTGGAATATGCATGTATGGAAGATTATAGAGTAGTTGTATGAAATGCATAAATTAGAAATAAGGAGTAATGAATATAGTTATGTGAAAAATGTGGTATAATACCATAATGGGAGAAAATCATGAAATTGATGTATTGAGTTGAAATTTAACAAGTGAAATGAGTATAACACGATATACTAACGTGAATATGTATAACAGCTCCGAAAATCACATTTGAAAGTTGATCAGACTGCAAAAGTGAGTAGAACCGAAGAAGAGAGGTCACTTGACGTGATCTAAGGTAAGAAAATTTTGTGAGTAGCTAGGGATGGCTTCACGAATTTTGAATAGCATTTTGATATTATATGTTATATGAATTCCTATAAACAGGCATGATGTTGTGACAGCAACAATAAGGATAAGTGTGTTTTATCCAAAACTAGGGTGAAAATACCTTAGAGGCATGTTGTGACTAAGATTCATGAGTTTGCATGATAGAATAGCAATTGTTTTCATGTATATGCGAAAACATGCACATTTGACTGCTTATTTTCTTTAAATTGAGTGAATTGTGATTTGAATAGCCATCTATTAGGTTTTGTTTGAAAACAACAAGTGTTAGAGATTACTCGCACTATATTTTGAGATATGCATTACATAGTACTTGAGTTATACTCGTACTAGATTTTAATGCGATTTATGCATGTTAGAGTACTGGGAGCATTGCTCTACTCAGATTGTGATTGATGCAATATAGAGTATTGAAAACTATGCTCACACTCAGTTTTACATGATAGAGTACTAGGAGCTTAGCTCGTACTCAGTTTTCACATATTATACATTATAAGTATTGAGAGCTTTGCTCATACTCGTGTTTTTACATAACATAGTGTTTGGAGCATTGCTCACACTATAGTTATGACATTGTGATATGGTCGTGTTGGGAGTTTTACTTGCACGTACTAGTTTTGAAAAGAGTATGAAACAACCGTTTTAGGAGCATGTGTTGACTGTGTGTCGCACTGATATATATATATATGCTCACATGTGTAGTATTTTGAGATAAGGCCGAGGGCTATCGAAATAACCCATAGGTGTGAGGACTAAGACTCATGGCAAGCATCTTAACTATGAGGTGAACCCGTAGTATGTGGACTAAGACTCATGGTGAGCATCCCGACTATGAGGTATATCCAAGGTTGAGGACTACGACTCATGGCGAGCATCCAACCTTGAGATAAGGTCCATGGAGTACTGTGTACTGTGTAAGTCACATAGAGTACATTTTACCGTGAGTACAGATGAGAGTGAGTTGTGAGCTAACGGCTAGGATTTGACCCACCTCCCATTACAGCAATTGTGAGACCCCATACACCGAGTACTGTGCAGCCTGGGATTACGAAAAATGAGTTATGATCATACACTCGGAACATGTAGTCGCCTATCTCTATTAACCTTTCATGCTATGTGAATTAATATTTCTTGATTGAATCATCACATGATTTTATGATATAAACATGTGAGTTTGTGAATTGTAAAAAGGGTAACCCGAGGGATGGGTGAGGCCCAGATTTTCATGTTTTAAAACATGATGAAGGCCATATGATTTGATTTAAATGTATGGCATGAGAAATATGAGATTTATGAAATTACATGAGAAATGCAGTTTTTATGCATATAATGCTGAGGTTGTTAAACCAGCATATTTTCAGTTTTATTACTGATGTTTTGTATATATATATATATATATATATATATATATTTATTGCATAAAGCTTTGAGAGAGATGCATGCTTTAGATACAGATTGGGAAAGGAAAAAAATTTCAAGGCATAAGCATTATATTTTGTAGATAGTGCGGTTATCGACTTGCTTGCCTGATTTCCTTACTAAGTTGTGAGCTCACCCTCTTATTATTTCCCTTTTTTCAGAGTATCCATAGTAGGTGGACACGACTGGAGATTTGTAGACCCTGATTCCGCTACATAACCATCTTGTAAGAGGTATACACACTTAACATTTTGTATTGAACAATGTATAAGCACAACTATGTAAGATTACGTACGGTCGGGATATATATGTACAGATACATGTAATTATTTACAAGAGTTTATATTATAGAAAAGAATGTTAAATTCTATGTATGTTGTGAATGAATGAGAATGGGATACTAATATCGAATCACAGTCCAACGTATGAGGTGAGTAATGACAGACGGAAGGGCAAGTGAAATGCAAAAAATTTATGGTGGTTTTGGTAGGTCATGTGTGGGAGAAGGGCGTGATAGAATGGTATCAGAGCAGTATTGGTCTGATGTGAATCGATATTAGTAATTAGGAAAATATACATCCTCATAGTATTGTGCTTTGTTCAGTTACAATTATGTATACGAGATGGATATTAGACTAATTAATGATTCTAAATGCAGGGATTTAGCCATTATGGTTAATACTAACCGTGGTAGAGGGGCTAGAGATAGGGCTCGAGGCCATAGAGGTAGGCTAGAGACCCAAGATGAGATTGTTGGTCCTGCTGAGGTTCCAAAGAGAACCGAGGCACGTTTCGAGAGACTAGAACGTCGCCTAGAGACCATAGTGGAGATACTGGCATAGACGCT
This sequence comes from Firmiana major, assembly GCA_033439115.1. Taxonomy (NCBI): domain Eukaryota; kingdom Viridiplantae; phylum Streptophyta; class Magnoliopsida; order Malvales; family Malvaceae; genus Firmiana; species Firmiana major. The sequence goes on from CM065909.1 coordinate 42,658,796, forward strand.
GCCAGGAGGACAAGGACAGGATACAGAGACTGCGCCTGGAGAGGCAGCTGCACCTCATACACCTACACCCCCACCTGTTCAGGATATGCCGTCACAAGTCACTGCACGATAGGGCGGTAATGTTTTGGGGTATGGATGTGATTTGGATAGACTCTGACAATTCCAAAAACTTGGACCTCCAACTTTTCGTGGGATAAAGGACCCAGTTTTGGCGGAGGAGTGGATAGGAGAGATTGAGAAGTTGTACAGATTCTTTGAGTGTACGACTTTAGAGATGGTCGCATTTGCTGCATTCCTACTGAAGGGGACTACAAAGCATTGGTGGAAGTCCACCCGACCTATATTGAGAGTTCGACATACAAAGATCAGTTGGGAGATATTTCTGGATGCCTTCAGGAGGCAGTTTGTTCTAGATACTACTCAACGGAAGTTGTAGGTCAAATTTTTGGGGTTAAACCAGGGGAGTCACTCAGTGGACGAGTACGAGACTAGATTTTTATCCCTAGGGAGGTACGACCTTGACACCATGAATAGCGAGACCAAGAAAGTCCGCGGGTTTATCGATGGACTGAGACCAGTATTGCGGTCTAAGCTAGTTCCATTTGAGATTTCTACCTATGATGAGGCAGTGTGCAGGGTGCAGCTGTGTGAACAAGATTATGAGAGGAATGTCTCAAAGTTCAGAACGGTCGAAAAAGGTAGAGATAGAGACAGAAAGAGGCCAATGAGTGACAATACTCAAGGTTTTGGATATCGAGGAGGGAGGAGACTCTTCGGTAAGAGACCCAGGACGAGGAAGTACAGGAGAAGATTGTTAGATCTCCTGCATACCCGGCTATAGCTCTAGCTAGAAGAGTTGTGATTTGAGGACAGAGGCCTACCACTGAGCAGTGCAGTCGATGTGGTAGATTCCACAGAGGTAGACCTTGTCCTGTTTCTAATTGTTTATGTTATAGATGTGGGAAGCCAGGCCATATGGCTAGAGTGTGCCAAGAAGTGATGGATACTACCCCACAGAAGGGTAAGGAGACTGAGAGAGCTCAGCTGATATGTCTGCTCCGAGAAGGAGAGCGACAGCAGAAGAGAAAGGGAAACAGGTTATGGGATGAGGGCGAGTGCATGCCTTGGACCAGGGGACAGCCGATGCTTCTTCGGATGTGATTAGAGGTAACATCCTGATATATGATTTAGAAGCACATGTTTTAATTAATCCTGGTGCCACGCATTCATTTGTATCACCTTCATTTGCATGTAAAATAGAAAAGCATGTAGAGCGTGCACCTCTGAGTAGGATGATGTTGATAAGTATACCTATGGATAATTGTCAACTAGTGGAGTATGTGTTAAATGATTGTAATCTATGAGTAGGGGAAAAGGACATGACAGCCAATCTAATATTGTTGAGCATGAGTGATTTTGATGTAATCCTAGGAATGGATTGGTTATCGTCAAACCATACTTTTTTCGATTGTCACACTAAGACAATTATGTTTCCTAACCCTGAAAAATATGTTGTAAAGATTGATGCAAAGAAATAAAGATAGTAGTTATAATTTGTGATTGATAATGTACTATGCTGACTGAGGAATGAATATTTTGAAGGTTTTATAGCGTACGTGGTTGATACGGATAAGGTATATTCGGAGTTGGAAGATATTCCTGTGGTTAATGAATTCCCAGATGTCTTTCCGGATGAATTACAAGATTGCCACTAGACAGAGAGATGAAGTTCTGTATAGACTTGGTGCCTGGTACTGAACCTATATCGAGACCATCGTATCACATGGCCTTAGTTGAGCTAGAAAAGCTCAAGAAACAATTATAGGAGATGTTGGACAGGGGTTTCATTAGACCGAGTGTTTCACCTTAGGAAGCACCGGTACTGTTCATAAAGAAGAAGGATGGAAGCCTCTGATTGTGTATAGATTACCGATTGTTCAATAAGGCAACCATCAAGAATAGATATCCCCTTCCACGCATTGAATATCTGTTGGATCAGTTTCAGGGAGCACAAATCTTTTCTAAGATTGATCTAAGGTCTAGGTATCATCAGTTGAGAGTTCGGAGTGGAGATGTGCCCAAGACAGCATTTAGGACCCGATATGGCCACTATGAGCTCTTAGTTATGCCATTCGGATTGACGAATGCACCTGCAGCTTTCATGGCTTTGATGAACGATGTGTTCAAGCCATATTTTGATCAATTTGTTATCGTCTTCATAGATGGCATCTTGGTATATTCAAAATCTGAGGAGGAGCATGAGAAGCAACTCAGGATTGTATTGTATACCCTACGAGAGCAGAAGCTGTATGCTAAACTCAACAAGTGTAATTTTTGGTTGTCACAGATCTCATTTTTGGGATCTGTTGTGTCAAAGGATGGTGTATCAGTGGATCCATCCAAGATTGAGGCTGTAGTTTAGTGGGAACAGCCAAGGACAGTTACCGAGATCAGGAGTTTCTTAGATTTAGCAGGATATTATAGGAGATTCGTAGAAGAATTTTCGAAGTTAGCTGCTCCGTTGACACGTCTCACTCGGAAGGGTGTAGCTTTTGTATAGGATGAGGATTGTGAAAAGAGTTTTCAAGAGTTGAAGAGTCGATTGACTACTACTCCAATTCTCACTATCCCTACTAGTTCAGGAAGATTTTCAGTATATATCGATGCATCGCTTCATAGACTGGGCTGTGTATTGATGCAGGATGAGAGGGTAATTACTTATGGATCCAGACAGCTGAAGGATCATGAGAAGAACTATTCGACCCATGATTTGGAGTTAGTAGCAGTGGTGTTTGCGTTGAAGGTATGGCTCCACTACTTGTATTATGAGAAATTCCACATTTTTACCGACCACAAGAGCCTCAAGTATCTGTTCTCTCAGAAGGAATTGAACATGAGACAGAGAAGATGGCTAAAGCTTCTGAAGGACTATGATTGTGAGATATTTTATCATCCGAGTAAGGCTAATGTTGTAGTTGACGCTTTGAGTAGGAAGAGCTTAGGGATGGTATCGTATATGATGGTTAGGGAACATGAGTTGCTAGAGCAGTTTGCTAACCTCAATTTGGGAGTGGTGCCTTCTGACATGGATACGGACTATGTGATTGCTAGTCTACGCTTGGAGCTAGATTTGTTGGACAGGATCAGAGAGGCTCAGCAGACTGATTCATATTGCATTGATGTGATTGGTCAGATACAGAAGGGCACCAAGACTGATTTTGAGTAAGTTCTGATGGACTTTTGAGGTTTAGAGGCAGATTGTTTGTTCCTAAGGACCTAGAGCTCAAGAGATTGATATTGACGGAAGCTCATTCATCTAGATACACGCTACATCCGGGGAGTAACAAGATGTATCAAAAACTTTGAAAGAGTACTGGTGGTCAGGTATTAAGAGAGATGTGGTGGATTTTGTGACGAAATGTCTCGTATGTCAACAAGTGAAGGTAGAGCATTAGAAACCTGCATAGTTATTACAACCTCTACCTATACCAATATGAAAATGGGAGCATATCACCATGGATTTCGTGATGGATTTACCGAGGACCCGGAGGAATCACAATGCGATATGGGTGATAGTTGATAGACTGATGAAGTTAGCCTACTTTCTAGCTATGAGAGCTACCGATACTCTGAGTTCATTGGCAAAGTTGTATGTACGTGAGGTAGTGAGGTTACATGGTATTCTAGTGAGCATTATTTCGGATAGGGATTCCCGCTTCACTTCTCACTTTTGGGAACATTTTCAGGAAGACATGGGAACTCAGTTGAGTTTGAGCACCGCTTATCATCCTTAGACAGATGGTCAGTCAGAGAAGACCATACAGACTCTGGAGGATATGTTCAGAGCGTGTGTGCTGGATTTTAGAGGCTCTTGGGATGATCATTTGCCACTAGTCGAATTCACCTACAACAACAGTTATCATGCGAGTATCAGGATGGCACCGTATGAGGCTTTGTATGGCCGTAGATGTTGTTCCCCTATCGGTTGGGAAGAAGTGGGTGACAGAAAGATTTTTACTCTTGATTTGGTGACACAAGCCTCTGAGGATGTCCGGTTGATTGTTGAGAGATTAAGGACAGGTCAGAGTAGGTAAAAGAGCTATGCTAACAAGAGACGAAGACCACTTGAATTTGCAATTGGCGATTTAGTATTTCTGAAGGTTTCTCTATCCAAGGGTATAGCGAGATTTGGGAAGAGAGGTAAGTTGAGTCCTTGCTACATTGGACCCTTTGAGATACTGGACAGAGTGGGAGATAAGGCATATTGATTAGCATTGCCACCGGATTTATCGGGAGTGCATAATGTCTTCCACATTTTGATGTTGAGGAAATATCATCCAGATCCAAATCATGTGATTCGGTATGAGCCATTGGAGCTCAAAGATGATTTGACATATGTAGAGAAATCGATACGGATACTGGATAGAAAGGAGAAAGTCTTGAGGAATAAGATTACTGGGTTAGTGAAGATTCTCTGGCAGCATCACACTTCAAAGGAAGCTACTTGGGAGATAGAGAGTTTGAGGCAAGAGAGATATCCGCAATTGTTTGTAGAGTAACTTGGTTCTAATTTGGAGGACCAAATTTTTTAAGGTAGGGAGGATTATATGACCCTTAAATTCATATGTAATAACCTTACTTTTGTAAATTTCCATTTGAGTATGTATGGTGTCTATGGATTGTGAAATGAATGTACACAAGTTTTAATATATATGAAGTATGAATAGATATCATTTTTAAGCCTTAAAGGTGATTGGATGATAAAATGACTATGGTAGCAAATTAAAGAGGTTTTGGTGTGAGTTACTGCAGAAAACTGCAGTAAAATCTGGAAAATATGATTGCTAGATCGATCTCATTTAAGGAAAGATCAATCTAAAAGAGCCAAAAATGCTCTTATTCGAGCAATGGAACAGGGGTAGATCAATCTCAAATGGGGATAGATCGATCTGCTAAACATTCTGTGTAAAAGGAATCGATCTCCAAAAGGGCCAGATCGATCTCTAAATGCTACTGACTTGGAGAGATCGATCTCACACTTGGAGCAGATCGATCTCCTTAAGCTACTGCCTGAAACAGATCGATCTCATGCTTAGAGGCAGATCAATCTCATTAAGTTTGAAAGGTCGATTTCGAGAGGAAATATGCAGGGCATATCAATCTCATAGAGACAATTCAATAAATATTGGACTTCTGTAACCTAACTCTTCAACACCAGAAAACTTCAATTTGCAACCAGTTTTGAGTGAGTTTTAGTTGAGTAAAGTTGTTCTTGGCAAAGAGGAGAACAACATACTTGGAAACAAGATATTGAAATCAAAGATTTCAAGAGCAATGAGGATTTGTACCAATTTGGTGAAAAAGGAAGGAAGTCTCAACTATGTAAGATTTAATGCACCAAGTTGGTATATGTTAAACTAGGTGTATTGATGAGTTTATTGATATATATATGAATTGTTGAAAATGAAAAGATCACAAAAATGACCATGACCTAGCTATTGGTATGTGTGAGATCTGAGAATTTCAGACATATTTTAATTATGTAATATAAACTTGAAGTGTAATTTATTGAGCTAAGTGAATTGTGGAAATTATATTTGGAGATTTATGTGTAAGTCCATTTTCACCGAGCCCTAGCTTTCTCACTCATCCAAAGCACCCATTTTCGTCCAAATCTGTCAGACCTGGATTTTTTGTAGCTTGTACCTTGTGATTCCTATGTGTATGAACACTATGTAATTATAGTTGAATCATAAGAAGAGTATTTACTAGACTTAAAGTGTTAGTGAAATGATTTAACACGCAAAAGCAACATAAAATGCCTAATGTGAGCAATGAGCATCACAGGCTAAACCGAGTTATTCTAAATCATTCTAACTGAAAATAAGAACTTAAAATGAAAGAGCATAGAGAACTCATGAAGGAAAGTCAGCTTGATTTAGTCCCGAACATAGAAAACGAGAGTAAAAGCTACAAAGGGTAAAATGGACCTTTTTAGCGAGAAAAGGTGTTTCAGGTATAATTATCCACCGGAAGCGGTAGGAATATAAAGACGAGAGTGTAAGACATAAGATATGACACTTTCGGAATTTTAAAAAAAAGTCAACTTAGTCAATGGTTAAGGAAAAAGTCCACTATAGTTAAGAAAGTGGACTTTTACCATAGTTGACTAATCATGGTTAAAAATTAACCTAAGTGTGGAGGAAAATTTGGGGAAAAATATTCTTGGCCAGAATACAAGATAATCGTCCCCAAAAGTAAGGAAAATTTATTCGGAAGGATTCCGGAATAAATTCAATGGTTAAAAACGTAATGGGCCTAAGGTGAAAATTTTAAAGCCCATTAAGGTATACTAAACGTATATCGAAATTCTTAGGTCCTTTAGACCGAATTGTGGGACCAATTGATCGGCCAAATTTTGAGACAATTAAAGGCCCGAGACATAGTAAAAATTTCAGCCTGAAAGCCCATTAAGAAAGCCCAAACCGAGAAGCCCAAATGGAAAAGCCCATGAGATAAATATCTAACCATAGTTAAAGTTAACTATGACTCATAAGGTGACTCATAAGGTGACTCATGGTTAAGGTTTGGAAAGTCAAGTTAAATGGCTGAAAAGTAAAGCTTAATGGCTATGGCTTATAAATTCAGCCACACCATTGTCATCTTCATCACACCAAATCCGGCTAGAAGAAGAAACCATTGAAACATATTTTTCAAGCTTTCTCTCACTAGAAATCACTAGGAATTAGGCATATTTGGAACTTGCATTCTTCATGGGAGTTGTTCCAAATTGAAAGGAGAGTGACATATGTTGGAATTGGCTATCAAGGAGCCATAGAGTGCAAACCGAGAGCCTCCAAAGTTTCGGCCAAAGGGTGAACACAACAATTGGTATATTTTCTAATTTCCAATTTCATATATGTTAATGTATGAATGATTTTAAGTATGTTGATATATGTTTTAAGCATTGAAACATATTAAATCACCATGAAGTGAGTTAGGCCGAGAGTGAGTAATGGGATATTGATTTATGTCAATATGATTTTAAGACTTAATTAGTATACATGTATTAATGTTAATGGTGTAATTAGAATTAATCAAATTGATTAATTAATCATGTAATTTGTTGGCAATCAAGGTGTTTGATAAAATGCCTAAATGAACTATATGATGATTGGTAATGTTGCCTACCAAGTGTTTGTGAAAATGCCTAAGTGAAATTGGCTAAATAATAGGCATGGATGGCATGCCATGGTAAAACCGAGGCATGGGTAGCTCTCGGCCATGGCATGTGGCCGAGAGGCCCAATGGGCCAAGCCCAAAAATTGTAGGCCCAATAGGATGTAATGGGCCCAGAACAAGCCCAATAAGATTTGGTGGGCCCCATAAGCCCAATAGGCCCAACGAAAATGAATAGTAAAATGAAAATGGGCTTAAGGTATAGTTAGGCCCATTAAGGATTATTAAGGCCCATTAAGGGAAAATGGGCTGTATTAATGTGTAATACAGTAGGAAAATGATAATTAACCTGAGGAATGGTTATTTACAGCTCCGGAGTTTACATTGAGAGCTGATCGGACTGCGAGATTGAGCAGCACCGAGGAAGTGAGGTCACTTGACGTGATCCGAGGTAAGGGACTTTTGCAAGTAGTTAGAGATACCTGCACGTATTTTCGTCTGCTTTTACATTCACTTAAAAACTCTGAGGGTCAGAGAAAGTGAATAATAATTATTGCGACCCGATAGTGGCAAATTACGATTTTGCCCCTAGTTAGTTAAAAAGTCAACTTTTGTGAAAAGTTGCAAAAAGCATGGAAACTATTATTGTGAGTGTTTAACTGCTGTTTAGCATGAAAATAAATAGATGGGCTAATGATTTTAAGGTTGATGTGACTTAAGCACATTTTATAGTGCTGATTTTAATATTTTGTAAACAATCCCTTTTTAAAGAGCCATCTATCATATTATGTGAGAATGAATCGTGCTAGAGCACAGCTCGCACTGGATTTCATACGTTTTCCACATACATTAGTGCTGAATTTTTATACGCACTAGATTTTCATGACATGCATGATAGAGTACTGGAATTTTACTCGTACTCAGTTTTATATGATATATGCATGACAGAGTGCTGGAGCGATTAGCTCGTACTCGAGTTTTACATGAGATACATGACAGAGTACTGGAGCGTTGCTCGTACTCGATTCTTCATGGTTTATACATGACATAGTACTAGAGCTATGGCTCGTACTTGATTTGATGATATTATGCATAGCATAGTACTGGAGCTATTGCTCATACTTAATTTAATACATGAACTATGCATTGACCTAGTTGCTGGAGGTTTACTCGCACTAGAGTTGAATTTGTGATGTGAAACAGTGTTCGAGTGTAGTGTCGACTGTGTGTCGCACTCAAGGGCGCGCACTGTATGTGACATTATTTACATGTTACCTATTCATGCTGCATTCTTGTGTGACTGAGTATCACATTTTGAGAGGATGGCCATCATGAGGGTATTAGAGATGTGGTATGATATTCCACAGGCGTGAGGGCTAAGACCTATGGTAGGCACCCTGACTGTGATGCTGATATTCCACGGGTGCGAGGGCTAAGACCTATGGCAGGCACTCTGACCGTGATGTAGGGTCCACTGGTGTACTTTGTACCATGCCTGGGTGGCGCGAGGAGTACGCTATATCGTGTGTTACTCATAGCTGACGGCTGTAGTGGACTGACCATCCTCCCGTTGCAGCAGTGATGCCCAGCACACCGAGATCTGTGTTGCTTGGGATCACATTTCGGATATGATCATAGTCCAGGATACTATTTACATTTAACCACAGAGTCTCACATGATATATCACATTGATTGACTAATTTAAATTGCGAACAGACCTGAGGGATGGGTCGGACTCCGATTTTGTGTTGTGAATTATTAAATGCCATATTTATTGTGATTTAAATTTACATGGCATGATTTACATAAAGGCATGATTTATATAAAGATGCATTGTTTTGCACTACATGCCTACATTTGAGAAAGAAAGCATGATTTCTGTACATGGGATTTAATCTGTACAAGTATATATATTATATTTCAAGACATGCTTTTGAATTGAGTTAAGGAAATAATGTTTTCAAGGCATAGCATTATTTTGAGTAGATAGTGTAGATATCTACTTGCTTGCCTGATTTCCTTACTGAGCGCTTTGTATGCTCACCCCCTTTCTTTACATCTCTCTACAGAGCGTCAGCAGTAGAGCGAGAGCTACCGAGGGATAGTATTCTTGAGTCCACAGCTAGTTCCTATCGATCGTCAGGTATGCCTATTATGTACAGTTGTGTATCTAAACATAGAAACAGCACAGTGATGTATACGATATATATTATGGGGAATGTATTTGTATTAGATTTTATATAATCTTACATGAATGATAAAAGCAGTTACAGTCAGTAATAATATATTGACATTTATGTATGATATTGGATGATGTGGTAAGTGAGGACTCTGACATCGAATCACAGCTTAACCATTGAAGAGAGGAAAGGTAAGTCAAAATGTGAAAAATTTGCAGTGATTTTTGGTTAAAGTCATGGATTGAGAAAGGGGTCCTGACAAAATCAGAGGCTGTGGCAAGAAGGAAAGTTGTTTCTCATCAAAGGGAGAACAACATACTTGGAAATCGTAAGACGGATTGAATTGAGACAAGAGATAAGCTCTCCACAAGTTTTGGGTAATTTCTAAACCTCGATCTTGATATTTGAGATGATTTTGGTAATGATAGTTGTGGGCATTGTGTTGAAGTAGTTGGAAAATGATTAGGGATTGATGAAATTACAATGTAGTTGGAGTGATGTTGATATTTAGCAATTTTGGTAATTTTGGGAATTTTGAGCTATAAATGAAAATTTAGACAATGTGGTGAATTAACATAGATAATTTGGAATGGAAATGTAGGACGTTGAGATGTTGTGAATGAGATTGTAGTTTGGGGTAGAGTTACGAGAATCAAGAGATTTGAGGTGTTATGAGCAATTATGCTCGATTTTGAGAATTGAGGTACTGTGATGATGAATATTGATGTTTTAACATCGTTTGGACAGTTCAGGAGTTCCAAAGTGGAATGCGAGACTAGTCCGTGACAAGGGGGAAACAATTGCACTATACGAGGTGCAAAGAGGTAAGGGAAACTAAACCAATTGTGTATGTGATTTTGTACTATTATAGCATGATTTGTGATTTATAAAACAAGCATGTTTGATGTGTTGTGTTTTGATGAGAATGCACACGATTTTTATAGCCGGTTGGAGCCCAATGTTTTTATGAGTTTATAATTGGGCTCTACGTTAAGGCAATATCGAGATTTGAGAAATGTGTGCGTGCTTTGCCGGTTGGAACTCGCTTTTAATATGTTTTGTGTTGAGTACAAAACGGTTTTAAATGAGTTTTATGAGAGAAAAATCACTATGAGTTCTACGTGAAGGCAAACCAGTCTTATGTTATAAGACTTAGGTGTGTGATTTTGAGTACACATCGGGCATTGCTCTGGTAGCATGTAAGCCCGATTCTTCTCCGTTCTGGTAACGTGAGAACCCTATTTGGTGGTCGTTGCCACGTGAGAACCCTATTCGGTGACCGTTGCCACGTGAGAACCCTATTCGGTGGTCGTTGCCACGTGAGAACCCTATTCAGTGGTCGTTGCCACGTGAGAACCCTAATTGGTGGCCGTTGCCATGTGAGATCCCTTATTCAGTGGCTATGCCACGTATATTTGGTGGTCGTTGCCACGTGAAACCCTATCCTGTGGCTGTGCCACGTGTGAATTTAAATCAGTGGCTATGCCACGTGTGTTTAGTGGCTGTGCCACGTGTGAATTTAAATCAGTGGCTATGCCACGTGTGTTTAGTGGCTGTGCCACGTGTGAATTTAAATCAGTGGCAATGCCACGTGTGTTTAGTGGCTGCGCCACGTGCATTATTATTACAGTGATTTTATCACGTTTATTGAGAAAGCGATTATCGCATTATTTTCACATGCTTTGTTATTGCTCTAGACTGAGCCTTTTTACTTCATGTTTTCACATGATTTGAGATATGAGAATGTCGTTTTGAGTACTTTCATGCTATGGTTTTCAAATAAGTATAATGAGTTTCACATACAAATAAATATTTTGTGATGTGCATTTTGGTTTATGAAATGAGTCCCTTACCCCCTTTACTGAGCGATTTAGAAGCTCACCCTGTTTTCTTTCCCCCCAGATTTCTTCAAGTGAAAAAGGGTTTCCCTGCGACGTACGGAGTAGTGGCTAGTGGAGGACTTGAGCTCCAGGCCATATATTGTAGTTTGAGGTATCTTTTATCTTTTCATGTACCCAGACAATTATCGTAATTGCAGACACTTGATGTATAACATTGTATGGGATGCATTAGGATTAATTAACTTGAGATCCTAAGGTATGATAAATATGATGATGCATGACACTGCACAGGAATGCACTCTTAATTGTGAATTGATAAGTAAAAAGTTTTTAAATTTGCCCTATTTTTCGCGTTTTCGGGGCGTGATAGAGCTTTCTTGGTATCAGAGCTTAGGGTGTCTAGTACTGTCAGTGTCGGTTAAGTGAAATAGAATACATCCCAAGTGTCTGTAATAGTCTGGTCATGAACTGAATCTGAGGATTGAGATTTCAATCGATTTTGATATGTACGCGCAGGAGATGAGTTAAGATAGAGAATGAGTGGACGACGAGGTCGTTCGAGGAGGCAGGCAGAGTCCCCTCCACCACCTGTCCCACAACCAGGGAGTCCTAACTCTCGATTTAATCGGATTGAGACCGATGTGAGGCACGATTTTGAGCAGATGGCAGCGTTATTCACGCAACACATTGGAGTTAATGCCACGGGTACTACTCCTACACCACCACAAGGACCTCCCATACCCCCAGTGCCTCCCGTCACTCAGCCTGATGACAGAAGTATGGTCCGACTGAAAGATTTTCTGAAGATGAATCCGCCTGCATTTAAGGGAAAGAAGGATCCTACAGAGGCTGAGGAGTGGCTGACGGAGTTGAGAATTATATTTGATTATCTGGGGTGCACCGATGCTGAGAGGGTCAGTATGAGTATCTATTTGTTGAAGGGGAGAGCTCGAGATTGGTGGGGTACTACCCTGGGTATTCTGATGTCCCGCCAGGATGTGATTGGTTGGGAAGAGTTTCAGACAGCCTTTAGGACCCAATATGTACCACGAGCCGCCCAGAGAAAGAAACAGGCCGAGTTTTTGAGTTTGGTACAGGGTGACATGTCTGTGGATGACTATGAGAGCCAATTCACCGCGCTATTGAGATATAACCCAGAGACCTTCAAGAATAAAGAGCTCCGCACAGAGAAGTTTGTGTATGGATTGAAGCCCGTCATCAGAGATAGATTGATAGGGCTATGTATTACTGAGTTTGGAGATGCTCTGAGACGAGCGCAAGAGATTGAAAGAGGAATTGAAATGGTATAATCCCAGAATGAGCTCAGGGCGGTGAATAGAGATAAGGGCAAGAGGCCAGCGATTTTCCAAACAGAGGCTCGGAGAGGTTCCTTCAGAAGAGGAAGGATTGAGGTAAAGAAGGGCAGATTAGAGAGACCCAGAGGTTACCCTAACATTAGAGAGACCCCTCGAGATGTCAGGCCTGAGACAAGGTTTTGTAGAAATTGTGGCCGAATGCATGAGGGAAGTTGTACTGGGTCGATCCATAGATGTTTTAGATGTGGAGACATGGGTCACATGGTGAAGGATTGCCATCAACCTCAGAAACCACATGTCTTGGAGCCTACTAGACAACAGCCTCAAAGAGTGAACCCCCAGAGACGGGCCACTGCTGCAGAGAATGGAAAGAGACCTGTTACACAGGGACGTGTGTTTGCCCTAGATAAGGAGACCGCTGACACTTCTGCAGAAACTATAAGAGGTACACTCTCTGTCTGTAATCATAAGGCTCATGTGTTGATAGATCCAGGATCTACGCATTCGTTCATTTTTGAGCATTTTGCATGTAGATTAAATTTGAAGTTTGAACCCCTAGAGTATATACTACATGTAAATACCCCTATGCGTGAATCCCAGAGAACTGAGTTAATCTGTAAAAGATGTGAGATAAAGGTAGGAGATAGAGTGATGTTAGCAGATCTAATCATGTTGAATATACATGGGTTTGATGTAATTTTGGGAATGGATTGGTTGGCAACCAATCGAGTGAGTTTAGATTGCTACACTAAGATTGTAACTTTCTCCCTACCTGAACCTTACAGTGTACGGTTGGGATTTTGAGGAAATGAATATGTGGAATTCTAGTAAGTAATTTGAGAATTTTAATATTATTTTGGAAGATATTAAATATGATTGTTCATGTGAAGGTTATGAGACACTCGTCTCAGACGATGAGCGGGAACATCCGAGGATTGAGGATATACCTGTGGTTTGCGAATTTCTGGATGTTTTCCCAAATAAGTTGCCAGGTTTACCACCAGAGAGAGAGAGCTGGAGTTTACCATTGATTTGGTACCAGATACTCAGCCGATCTCTAAACCTCCCTACAGGATGGCATTAGTGGAACTCGAGGAATTAAAGAAACAACTATAGAAGTTATTGGATCAAGGGTTCATTAGGCCCAGTGTTTCACCGTGGGGAGTACTAGTGTTATTTGTTAAGAAGAAGGATGGTAGTCTCAGATTATGCGTAGACTATCGGTTGTTGAATAAAGCCACGGTGAAGAATAAATACCCATTGCCCAGGATTGATGATCTACTTGATCAGCTGAGAGGGGCATCAGTCGTTTCTAAGATTGATTTAAGATCGGGCTATCACCAATTGAGGATCAAGGAAGAAGATATTCCAAAGACGGCCTTCAGGACAAGGTATGGCCATTATGAATTTTTGGTGATGTCCTTTGGATTGACGAATGCCCCTGCAGCATTTATGAGATTGATGAACGAGGTGTTCAGAGACTATCTGGATAAATTTGTGATACTCTTTATTGATGATATCCTGGTATACTCTCAGTCGTATGAGGAGCATGCACAGCATTTGTGGTTAGTACTTCAGATACTCCGAGATAAGCAATTATATGGAAAGCTTAGTAAGTGTGAATTTTTGCTGGATCGGATAGCTTTCCTTGGTCATATAGTCTCAGAGGAAGGAGTATCAGTGGATCCAAGTAAAGTGGAGGCTGTGCTTAATTGGGAGAGACCGAGGACAGTTACTGAGGTACGAAGCTTCCTTGGTTTGGCAGGGTATTACAGAAGATTTGTGGAAGGATTTTCCAGCATCGTCGCTCCTTTGACTAAGCTCACGCGCAAGGAAACTCCGTTTATACGGACTGATCAATGTGAGCTCAGTTTTCAGGAATTAAAGAGGAGATTAACAGTGGCACCTGTGTTAACTATCCCTGAGGGATCAGGAGGATTTTCGGTGTATAGTGAGGCATCTCATCAAGGATTGGGGTGTGTGCTTATGCAGCATGGAAGAGTGGTCGCATATGGATCGCGATAGTTGAAAGACCATGAGCGGAATTTCCCCACACATGATTTGGAGTTAGTCGCTGTGGTATTTGCCTTGAAGATCTGGCGACACTACTTATATGGGGAAAGATTCCAGATCTTCACTGACCACAAGAGTTTGAGATATCTCTTTGATCAGAAAGAGTTAAACATAAGACAAAGGAGATGGATGGAACTCCTTAAGGATTATGACTGCGAGATTCTATATCATCCGGGTAAGGCGAAGGTAGTTGCTGATGCCCTGAGCAGGAAGAGTATGATATCTGCTTTGATGATCAGGGAATGGGATTTACTGGAGAAGTTCGCCGAACTCCGGATCAGAGTCAAAGAGATAGAGACTGGATTTTTGGCTAGCTTGAGAAAAGAGCCCAAGATCATGGATCAGATGAGAAATGGGCAGCGCAGTGATCAGAGATTGATAGATATGGTTTACCAAGTTGAACAAAGTTCGCAGTCGGATCTCACAGTCAGTGAGGATGGATTGTTGAGATTCAGAGGACGGATTTGTGTACCGGATGATGATACCCTAAAGAGACAGATACTGAGAGAATCTCACTGCTCGCGATACACCATGCACCCAGGGAGTACGAAAGGTGTACTGGTGGAGTGGTATGAAGCGAGACGTGGCGGAATATGTGGCCAGGTGTTTAGTATGCCAGCAAGTGAAAGCTGAGCATCGGAAGCCCGGCGGACTACTACAGCCCTTACCTGTACCTACATGGAAATGGGAGCATGTCACCATGGACTTTATTATGGGTTTACCGAGGACTCGAAGAGGTCGTGACGCTATATGGGTTATAGTGGATAGATTGACTAAGAGTGCCCACTTCCTTGCCATCAAGAGCACAGATACTGTGGATGCCTTAGCTGGGTTGTATGTCAGTGAGATAGCTAGATTACATGGGGCTCCAGTGAGTATTACTTCTGATAGAGATTCTCGATTTACTTTCAGATTTTGGACCCAGTTTCAGGAGTCCATGGGATCTCGATTGAGTTTCAGTACCGCCTATCATCCTCAGACAGATGGTCAGTCAGAGAGGACTATTTAGACCCTGGAGGATATGTTGAGGGCATGTACGATGGATTTTAAGGGATCATGGGATGATCACCTGCCCCTAGCAAAGTTTGCGTACAATAACAGCTATCATGCAAGTATTGGAATGGCACCTTTTGAGGCTCTATATGGTAGGAGGTGTAGATCCCTTGTAGCTTGGGAAGAAGTCGGTGACAGAAAGATAAATGCTCCTGAACTTGTTGAGCAAGCTGTACAGAATGTAAAACTCATATGTGAGAGGTTACGGGCTGCACAGAGTAGACAGAAAAGCTACAAGGATGTGCGTAGACGGCCACTCGAGTTTGATGTTGGTGACGCAGTATTTCTGAAAATATCACCGAGTAAGGGTATCATGCGATTTGGGAAGAAAGGGAAATTGAGTCCTCGATACATAGGACCATTCGAGATTCTTGAGAGAGTGGGAGAGGTAGCTTACATATTAGCATTACCCCCACAGATGTTCGGAATACACAATGTTTTTTCATGTGTCTATGTTGAGGAAGTACCACCCGGACCCTTCTCATGTCATAGAGTATGACGAGATGGACATTCAAGAGGATATGAGCTATACTGAGGAACCTGTCCGGATTCTCGATAGAAAGGAGAAGGTACTGAGAACTAAAAGCATCCCATTAGTGAAAGTTTTGTGAAAACATCACTCAATGGAAGAGGCAACGTGGGAACTAGAGAATCTCATGAAAGAGAAATACCCCCATCTATTTGACTAGTTAAGTTGAATTTAGAGGACCAAATTCTTTTTAAGGTGGGGAGGATGTGAGATCTGAGAATTTCAGATATATTTTAATTATGTAATATGAACTTGAAGTGTAATTTATTGAGCTAAGTGAATTGTGGAAATTATATTAGAAGATTTATGTGTAAGTGTTTAACATAAGTGTGAAACTAAGAGGTCAGATCGATCTTGGGGAAGTAGAGATCGATCTGGTGAGTTAAAAATGACAAGGAATGAGGAATTTAAGGAGCAGATCGATCTCCGATGGAAGAGGATCGATCTCCTTATGATTCTGTTTGAGAGAAGATCGATCTCATGAGGAAGGGATCAATCTTCAAACGTTTCTGTTTGGGAGAAGATCGATCTCCTCAAGGAGCAGATCGATCTCATAAAGCCATAAAGAAATCGATCTCACCCCTGGACAGATCAATCTCCTAGGCATAAAATTACCCCAAATCGTCCCCAAATTCAAATGCAGATCGATCTCACCAAGAGCCAGATCGATCTCCTACCCTCAGTCTATATAAGGAACCCCTGCTTTCTCCTGTAATTTTATTTTCTCTCTCTTTCAAACCCCATTTTCACCGAGCCCTAGCTTTCTCACTCATCCAAAGCACCCATTTCCGTCCAAATCAGAGGCTGTGGCAAGAAGGAAAGTTGTTCCTCATCAAAGGGAGAACAACATACTTGGAAATCGTAAGACGGATTGAATCAAGGCAAGAGATAAGCTCTCCACAAGTTTTGGGTAATTTCTAAACCTCGATCTTGATATTTGAGATGATTTTGGTAATGATAGTTGTGGGCATTGTGTTGAAGTAGTTGGAAAATGATTAGGGATTGATGAAATTACAATGTAGTTGGAGTGATGTTGATATTTAGCAATTTTGGTAATTTTGGGAATTTTGAGCTATAAATGGAAATTTAGACAATGTGGTGAATTAGCATAGATAATTTGGAATGGAAATGTAGGACATTGAGATGTTCTGAATGAGATTGTAGTTTGGGGTAGAGTTACGAGAATCAAGAGATTTGAGGTGTTATGAGCAATTATGCTCGATTTTGAGAATTGAGGTACTGTGATGATGAATATTGATGTTTTAACATCGTTTGGACAGCTCGGGAGTTCCAGAGTGGAATGCGAGACTAGTCCGTGACAAGGGGGAAACAATTGCAATATACGAGGTGCAAAGAGGCAAGGGAAACTAAACTAATTGTGTATGTGATTTTGAACTATTATAGCATGATTTATGATTTATAAAACAAGCATGTTTGATGTGTTGTGTTTTGATGAGAATGCACACGATTTTTATAGCCGGTTGGAGCCCAATGTTTTTATGAGTTTATAATTGGGCTCTACGTTAATGCAATATCGAGATTTGAGAAATGTGTGCGTGCTTTGCCGGTTGGAACTCGGTTTTAATATGTTTTGTGTTGAGTATAAAACGGTTTTAAATGAGTTTTATGAGAGAAAAACCACTATGAGTTCTAGTGAAGGCAAACCAGTCTTATGTGATAAGACTTAGGTGTATGATTTTGAGTACACACCGGGCATTGCTCTGGTAGCATGTAAGCCCGATTCTTCTCCGTTCTGGTAACGTGAGAACCCTATTTGGTGGCCGTTGCCACGTGAGAACCCTATTTGGTGGCCGTTGCCACGTGAGAGCCCTATTTGGTGGCCGTTGCCATGTGAGAACCCTATTCGGTGGCCATTACCACGTGAGAACCCTATTCGGTGGCCATTGCCATGTGAGAACCCTATTCGGTGGCCGTTGCCACGTGAGAACCCTATTTGGTGGCCGTTGCCACGTGAGAACCCTAATTGGTGGCCGTTGCCACGTGAGATCCCCCATTCAGTGGCTATGCCACGTATATTTGGTGGCCGTTGCCACATGAAACCCTATCCTGTGGCTGTGCCACGTGTGAATTTCAATCAGTGGCTATGCCACGTGTGTTTAGTGGCTGTGCCATGTGTGAATTTAAATCAGTGGCTATGCCACGTGTGTTTAGTGGCTGTGCCACGTGTGAATTTAAATCAGTGGCTATGCCACGTGTGTTTAGTGGCTGTGCCACGTGTGAATTTAAATCAGTGGCAATGCCACGTGTGTTTAGTGGCTGCGCCACGTGCATTATTATTACAGTGATTTTATCACGTTTATTGAGAAAGCGATTATCGCATTATTTTCACATGCTTTGTTATTGCTCTAGACTGAGCCTTTTTACTTCATGTTTTTACATGATTTGAGATATGAGAATGTCGTTTTGAGTACTTTCATGCTATGGTTTTCAAATAAGTATAATGAGTTTCACATACAAATAAATATTTTGTGATGTGCATTTTGGTTTATGAAATAAGTCCCTTACCCCCTTTACTGAGCGATTTAGAAGCTCACCCTATTTTCTTTCCTCCCAGATTTCTTCAAGTGAAAAAGGGTTTCCCTACGACGTACGGAGTAGTGGCTAGTGGAGGACTTGAGCTCCAGGCCATTTATTGTATTTTGAGGTATCTTTTATCTTTTCATATACCTAGACAATTATTGTAATTGCAGACACTTGATGTATAACATTGTATGGGATGCATTAGGATTAATTAACTTGAGATCCTGAGGTATGATAAATATGATGATGCATGACACTGCACAGGAATGCACTCTTAATTGTGAATTGATAAGTAAAAAGTTTTTAAATTTGCCCTATTTTTCACGTTTTCGGGGCGTGACAGTATGAAAATGAGAAAATGATGAGGAATTGGTGTTGGCATGGATTTAATGGTGGAAAATGCATGTATGGAAGATTATAAAGTAGTTTTATGAAATGCATAAATTGGAAATAAGTAGTAATGAATATAGTTATGTGAAAAATGTGGTATAATACCATAATGGGAGAAAATCATGAAATTGATGTATTGAGTTCAAATTTAGCAAGTGAAACGAGTATAACACGATATACTAACGTGAATACATATAACAGCTCCGAAAATCAGATTTGGAAGCTGATCGGACTGCAAAAGTGAGAAGAACCGAGGAAGAGATGTCACTTGACGTGATCCGAGATAAGGAAATTTCGTGAGTAGCTAGAGATGGCTCCACGTTTTTTTAATAGCATTTTCATATTATATGCTATATGAATTCCTATGAACAAGCATGATGTTGTGATAGTAACAATTAGGATAAGTGTGTTTTATCCAAAACTACGGTGAAAATACCTTAGAGGCATGTTATGACTAAGATTCATGAGTTTGTATGATAGAATGACAATTGTTTTCATGTATATGCGAAAACATGCACATTTGACTACTTATTTGCTTTAAATTGAGTGAATTGTGATTTGAATAGCTATCTATCAGGTTTTGTATGAAAACCACAAGTGCTAGAGATTACTCGCACTATATTTTGAGATATGCATCACATAGTACTTGAGTTATACTCGTACTAGATTTTAATGCGATTTATGCATGTTAGAGTAAGTGTGTTTTGTCCAAAACTAGGGTTAAAATACCTTAGAGGCATGTTGTGACTAAGATTCATGAGTTTGTATGATAGAATGACAATTGTTTTCATGTATATGCGAACACATGCACATTTGACTGCTTATTTGCTTTAAATTGAGTGAATTGTGATTTGAATAGCTATCTATCAGGTTTTGTATGAAAACCACAAGTGCTAGAGATTACTCGCACTATATTTTGAGATATGCATCACATAGTACTTGAGTTATACTCGTACTAGATTTTAATGTGATTTATGCATGTTAGAGTACTTGGAGCATTGCTCGTACTCAGATTGTGATTGATGTATTATAGAGTATTGGGAGCTATGCTCATACTTAGTTTTACATGATAGAGTAGTGGGAGCTTAGCTCGTACTCAGTTTTCACATATTATACATTATAGAGTATTGGAAACTTTGCTTATACTCGTGTTTTTACATAACATAGTGTTGGGAGCATTGCTCACACTATAGTTGTGACATTGTGATATGGTCGTGTTGGGAGTTTTACTCGCACGTACTAGTTTTGAAAAGAGCATGAAACAACCGTGTTAAGAGCCTATGCTGACCGTGTATCGCACTGATATATATATATATGCTCACACGTGCAATATTTTGAGATAAGGCTGAAGGCTATCGAAATAACTCATAGGTGTGAGGAATAAGACTCATGGTGAGCATCCTAACTATGAGGTGAACTCGTAGTATGTGGACTAAGACTCATGGCGAGCATCCCGACTATGAGGTAAATCTAAGGTTGAGGACTAAGACTCATGGCGATCATCTGACCTTAAGATAGGGTCCATGGAGTACTGTGTACCGTGTAAGTCACATGGAGTACGTTGTACCGTGAGTACACGATGAGAGTGAGTTGTGAGCTGACAGCTAGGATTTGACCTACCTCCCATTACAGCAATTATGAGACCTCGCACACCGAGTACTATGTAGCATGGGATCACGGAAAATGAGTTATGATCATACACTCAGAACATGTAGTCGTCTATCTCTATTATCCTTTCATGCTATGTGAATCAATATTTCTTGATTGAATCATCACATGATTTTATGATATAAACATGTGAGTTTATGAATTGTAAAAAGGGTAACCCGAAGGATGGGTGAGGCCCAGATTTCCATATTTTAAAACATGATGAAGGCCATATGATTTGATTTAAATGTATGGCATGAGAAATATGAGATTTATGAAATTACATGAGAAATATAGTTTTTATGCATATAATGTTGAGGTTGTTAAACCAGCATATTTTAAGTTTTATAACTTATGTTTTGTATCTATATATATATATATATATTGCATAAAGAGAGATGCATGCTTTTGATACAAATTTGGTAAGGAAAAGATTTCAAGGCATAAGCATTATATTTTATAGATAGTGCGGTTATCTGCTTGCTTCCCTGATTTCCTTACTGAGTTGTGAGTTCACCCCCTTATTATTTCCCTCTTTTCAGAGCATCCACAGTAGGTGGACACGGCTGAAGATTAGTAGACCCTGATTCTGCTGCATAACCATCTTGTAAGAGGTATACACACTTGACATTTTGTACTGAACAATGTATAAGCACAACTATGTAAATTTACGTACGGTCGGGATGTATATGTACAGAAACATGTAACTATGTACAAGAGTTTATATTATATAAAAGAATGTTAAATTCTATGTATGTTGTGACTGAATGAGAATGGGAGACTAATATCGAATCACAACCCAACGTATGAGGTGAGTAATGACAGAAGGAAGGGCAAATGAAATGCGAAAAATTTGTGGTGTTTTTGGTAGGTCGCGTGTGGGAGAAGGGTGTGACAGATGGTGTAAGATGAGGGACTCAAGCTAAATAGAGGGTGAGAAGCTTGTTGTTTTCTCAACAATTAAATGAAACAGTGAGAGTATAGGAATGATGTTTAACAAAGAATGATGGAGTAATGGGGTCAGGGCATAAAAGCTAGTTTCGTTTCGTGCTTCCTTAGTTTTTCGGCTTTTATCAATTTCCTTCCTTTTCTTCATTCGTTCCCTGCCACTTCTACTTACTCCTTCCACCATCTGAATTCCCAGAAATCAAATGAAGTGTATTAGCCTTCATCATTTTTAGGCCATGCTTTGGTCACTTCTCCTCTTTAAGTTGATGTTGGAGTACGTTAAATTCCCACTGTTTTCGCCCCTTTTTCGTCTGTAGCATGCCATAACTTCCACTGCTTAATTTTCCCATTAATTTCCTCCTCGAGCAGTACGTGTACCGCAGACCATCTGTCAGACCCGAGTTTTCGATTTACGTATGTAGCTTGTACCTTATGATTCTTATGTGTACGAACGTTATATTTCATAGTTGAATCATAAGAAGAGTATTTATTAACATGCAATCGACTATTTAAGAAATTAAAAATGCATGTAAGCTACATAATAGCGAGATAAGGGTTAAAGTGATTTTCGAGCAAGTACAGGGGTAAAACGGTCAAATGACCAAAATTTGATATAAATCCGATGAGAAAATTTCATTAAAAATATGAAATCGAGAGATCTTGATCAATAACGAGGAAAATATTGAATTTCGAGTCCAATTGATCGAGATATGAATTTAAATAATATTTTTAGAATTTTTGTCTCGAAAAATGAGCCCGAAAATAGTGAAAAAATATATTGGAAAGGTAAAATCGGACTGATAAATTCATTTACGGACTAAATGAATTTAATAGGAATTTTTGGGATATTTTAGGATTTTTAATATTATTGTAAGGATTAAAATAATATTAAAAATATATTATAAAGAAAAAAGACAAAAACAAAAACAAAACAAAAAAAAAGGAAATCAGAAAACGCGGGAGTGAGAAACCGCGTGAGAGACCAAAACCGACGGAGAGGAGAGACCACCAGACGGCCACCATTCGGCGACCCCAACGGCAAGCGAACGGTCGAAAAAGGTAGAGCGGCACCGCGCGAACCCCCTGGCACCGGTAACGCGCCTCACCGGCGCCGGAAAGGGGAGATCGACGGAGAAGTTTGCCGTGGAGGAAAACGTGAAATCCGGCGGTCACCGGCGGTGCTAGGCTCCGATCGAGCCCAGCCGAACGATCTCCAGGCTGTGGCGCACCGAACGGCCGCAGCAGCTTCCGGAGAACCGACCGGACGACGCCGGCACGGCCAAATCACCCCTGAACCGGTCGGCGGTTCAGGGCAAAACCTTCTAAACTGAACCGGACCGGACCGGTTCAGCCAAGGAGAAAAGGGGAAAAAGAGGAAAAAGAAAGAAAAAGGAAAAGGAAAATTTTTGGGATTGCACCGGACTTCGGGTAAGTCGATACGAGGTCAAAAGTGACCAATTTAATTTTCGATAAATTTATTTAAATTATATTTAATCGAAAATTGACCCGGAGTTAAATATACGAAATTGTGCAGTTCGACGATTAATTCTGAATGAAAGCCCGATCGAACTTCGATTCGCGTACAATCGCACAATCTCGGGTAAGTAAAGCTCATTTACGACAAATTATGTGATTTATGCCTATTTAGATTTAATTTACGCATTTCGGATTAAATTTCAGATTTAGTGAATTATATTCGAAATTTTGAAATAAATGTCGTAAATGATATACGGGCTATCCAAAGAGCTTGGAATAAAGCCCAATGGGTATTGATAAGCCCAATGAGTCGATAGACCCTGATGAACGAGCTTAATACGGATTAAGGCCCGATTAACGTGATTAAGGCCCATTAAGCGTAAAAGGGCCAATTTAAGTGAAATGAACTGTATTAAATGTGTAATACAGTAGGAAACGTGAAATTAATCCAGTGAATGATTTAAATGCAGCTCCAGAGTCATATTGAGAGTTGACCGGACTGCGAGTTAGACAGCACAGAGGAAGAGATGTCACACGACATGATCCGAGGTAGGGGACTCTTGCAAGTAGCTAGAGATATCTGTGCATATTTTCGTTGGATTTTACATTCGCTGAAATTGTTTGAGGGTCAGAGAAAATCTATAATAATTATATGGACTCGATATGGGTAAATTACGATTTTACCCCTAGTTATGCAAAAAGTGAAACTTTGGGAAAAGTTGTAAAAAGCATGAAAATGATTTTTGAATGATTTTTACTGCTGTGTAGCAGAAGAGTAGGTGGATGAGCTAATGTTTCGAGGTCGATGTAAACTAAGCACACTTTATAGTGTTGATTTTAATGATTTTAAACATCCCTATTTTTAAATAGTCATCTACCGAATTATGTGGAAACAATCGTGCTAGAGCACAACTCGCATTTGATTTCAGATGATTTTCACATACATTAGTGCTGGAAGTTTACTCGCACTACATTTATTTGACATGCATGATAGAGTACTAGAGCGTTGCTCGTACTCAGTTTTATGTGATTTGTGCATGATAGAGTGCTGGAGCGATTAGCTCGTACTCGAGTTTTACATGAGATGCATGACAGAGTGCTGGAGCGTTGCTCGCACTCGATTTTTCATGATTTGTACATGACATTGTACTTGAGCGATTTGCTCGTACTTGATTTGTAATGAGAACTATGCATGACCTGGTGCTAGAGGTTCACTCGCAATAGTGTTGATATTTTGACATGCATATACAGTGTTTTGAGGTGGAGTGTTGACTGTGTGTCACACTCAAGACGCGCACTGTAGTTTTTCGTGATATATACACATGTTAGAAAAACCGTGACGATTTCCTCCGTGTAGACTGAATGTCACACTGTTGAGATGTTCTCACGTGGATTTAGAGACGTGGCATTGATTCCATAGTATGAGGGCTAAGACCTATGGCAGGCACCCCGACTATGATGTATTTCCATGGTATGAGAGGCTAAGACCTATGGCAGGCACCCCGACCATGATGTATAGGTCCACGAGTGTACGTTGTACCGTGCGTGTGGCATGGAGTACACTGTATCGTGTTTTGTGTTGTGGAGTTGTGGAGGAGAGTGTTGATAGCTGGCGGTTGTGATGGACTGACCCCCCTCCCGTTACAGCAGTGATAACCCGCACACCGAGTACTGTGTTGCCTGAGATTTCACCACATGTTAGGATATGTACATAGTCCAGAGATGTTCTCTTACGGTAAGATCCTTAAGCCCAACATCCTTAAGCCAGAGTGGGCGGGGAGGCTCTCTTACATAGTCTAGAGAGATTGCATTTAGCCACTGAGTCTCGCATGATATATCACATGTGTTTTATGATACGGGTAGACCTAAGGGATGGGTCGAAACCCAGTTTATTTGTGTTGGGATGAGAAATGCCATATTTACTGTGTTTTGAATGTAAATGGCATATTTTATATAAAGGCATTCTTAAATGATTAAATATGCACTGTTTTGCATGAATGCCTCTGATTGATAAACCAGCATGTGTTTAGTACATGGGATTTTAAATCTGTACTATATTATGTATATTTTAAACATGCTTTTGAGTTGAGAGAAGGAAAGGCAAAGCACTATTTTTAGTAGATAGTATGGATGTCTACTTGCTTGCCTGATTTCCTTATTGAGCGCGTTGATAGCTCATCCCATTCATTTTCCCCCCATCTCTACAGATTCTCATCAGTAGATCGAGTCAACCAGGGTATTGCATTCCTTTGATCCCTGCCACTCCCCATCTAGCGAAAGGTATACACATGCGTACTCTTTTGTATCTGAACAATGCATAAACACAGTGATGTACACGTTTTAATATGGAGGATGTAATGATGTAATTATATTTAAGTATATTAATTTACTTATGATATAAATGTCATGTATGCATGATACGAAAAAGAATGGTAAGGTATGTCTGGATGAGGAGACTAATGCCTATTCACAGCCCAACTGTTGAGGAGATAAAGGTAAGTAAAAAGTGAAAAATTTATTGTAGTTTTTGGTAAAGTTGCGTGTGGGAGGAGGGCGTGACACCATCTCTTGTCATAGTTTTCCTTCCTTGTTCTAGACTGCTCTCGCTGCTATTTCTCTACTGTACAGCAATCACAAGTTGACTCCTCTCCTTTCCCTTTCGGTTCCTAGTAACTTCCCATAGTCTCCCTAGTATTTCCCATTTGAATTTTATCTCACTGCTCCTATGGATTTGTGCACGTGAATGACTTGTAACACTAGACTTCTCACATATTCCAACCGTTATAGTTGCTGGTAGGGGTCACGGGTATTGTGCTGCAGATCAGCTGTTTGGTTCTCCTACAGCAACCGTGGATCTTCTCTTGTTTCCAACTCCATGCCCCCCTTTTATCTTCTGGTTCTTTTCCTTCCCTCTACCTACAGCTACCCTATTTCTTCATCATTCTACTCTAGCTGCCCATCCTAGTACATATATATATATATATATTTTGCACTACTGGTTGCAGTCCCTATGCTTCGATTTCTTCTTCGCTAGCATGCTTCATGCTTCCTGTCCTTCTGTTCTCATTTGCTACTCTCTTCTGATGTCCTTCTCAATTCAGTTCTCCCCAATTGCTTTGAATATATGTATATTTATGTGTATTCATCCCACCGAATAGCTGCTATTGCCTATTCCCAATGTGCATTTACATGTACATTTATGTATATATACCTATATATATACATATATTCACATATCTATATATATGTACGTCTATGTACTTAATTAAATTTCTTTCCATATAGTATAAAGTAAATCTAATTTTTGTACTTAAATTAATTCACTCAAGTCTTCATGTCAAAAATACAATTTCTAATTAACTATCCTCCCGTAACCACATATTTAATCCTAATTATTATTTATAGACAACACAAAGTACATGAAAATTTATGGTATTTACAGCTTTCTTAATATTCTTATTTATTTAATTAGTAAATTATTTTACTTGGTTACCTTTACGTAGGATTTACTTGGCTAGAAATTTCGAGCCCGTTCTTACCAACTTTTACATGTCATGTTTGACTTTTCCATGTTGAAAAGTCTTCCTCTATAATCATCTAGGTGGCCAGCCATGTCACCTTCCATTTCTCAAAGGCTTTGTTTTACGTACTTTCGATTTTGAGTAGTTTATAAGGGTTTTGGCTTACTGGTTTTAATTTGGGGTTTAACTACTCACTTGAGAATTTAACTAAGGAATATCCTCATTTAAAAGTCAAACTCATTGTGCCATAGGTTGACTTGTTTAACTTGGCTATAGACAAAATCGATATTTAGAAATTTGTTGGTACAACGTCTTAGGTATGTTGAATTGAAATTCTTACCCCATGTAAATCGTGTTCAAAAAGTTGATATTCTACACTTTTAAGTTAATTCTAACTTGTAGGGAATCCCACTGAGCTACGTGTCCATGCACTCTCAGCCCTGTAAAGAATACACATTGTTATCTTTTGATTTACAAACATACTTTATGGATATAAATGACTTATATAAGGGGTAAGGAAAAGTGTGATTCTCACAGATTGTCGTAACATGCTAAGACCTAAATCTTAACTTGCTAGACACAAAACTAGTTGTCTACCACCAACCATTTCAACCTAGATGTGATTGCTCATCTATTAGTATTTAAGGACAAAGCTTAGTCTACATTTAAAGTTTTAAGTTCAGGAGTATAGTTATGTGTAAGGAAGGATTAGCACCCTTACAACACTCATCTTAAAATTGTACCAACCTAATTTTAAGTCTCCTAAATTTGCCTTTAAGTGTTATTAAGTTTCGATATTTAAATATTTGAAAAAAATTTCTAATTCATCTCCAACATTCTTGTAGAATTCTTAGAAAATCCTTTTCACCTCAAGAGTATAGTAGTCACATTTAACCTAGTTTAAAAGACTTCGTCTTCATACTCATTTAATAGTCTTATGGTATTTTCCTAAATCTTCTAATTTTTATCTATCTATCCTCAACCTTTTTATATTTTGTTTATATTTAATATTTAGTTGAAGCAAACTGACTATTTTTATTGAAATTATTCCTACTTTCTATTCCAACATTCTGGTAAAAATTTAAAATAAAATTTCTCACCTAGGTATTCCCTAGATGTTCACATTTTCATACAATCTAAAAATTCCATCATTGGAAAAATCTAAGTTCAATTTGATAATTAAATGATAATTTCTTACCATTTCATTAATCCTAATTTTAAAATAGGCAATTAAACAAATAAATAATACATTTAAATAAAGATCAAATAAACAAATATGAAAATCATCCTAGTTAAATATGTTCAACCAGATAATTCATATTAAATCAACTTGATTAAACTTCAATTAATTTCTTAAACTAATCATTCAAATCACGAATTTTAAATTCATCATCCAAAATCTATATTTGAATTTCTACTAAACACCCAAAAATTACCTAAATACATATACAATTAAGTCAATTAAATTAATCAGTAATATTCTAAATCAAACTAATTTAATTAGTTAAATTATTTAATTATTAATTCGTCATATTAATTACTAAATCATTATAACAACTACTAAATTAATAAAAAATACAAAAAAACTACAATCAAGTCAGCCTTCCAAGCATATGTATGCAGATCCTTACTGGATCAATTTCTTTTTACGCCTCCTTGAAAGGATGCCGCATGAGAGAAGAATAAAAGTAAAAAAAAAAAATCAAATTCATTCATAATGTTACTACTCTTTCTCTCATTACCACTTTTCTTTCCTTTCTTTCTAGTTTTTTTTAGGGGTGTAAACAAATAGAACATTCGATAAATAGTTTGTGAACATGTTCGACTTCTTTTTTTTTTTTGTAACTCCATATATGCTCATCCATTTTACGGTCTGAAATTAATCTTGTTTAGGTCGGGAGTGGTATTCAGGTAAGTATAACAAACGATATTGAAACGATCCAAATTTCCACACAATTTGGTTGGGCTACAAGTCAATATAAGATCAGAATCAATAAATCAGTCTGATTAATTTTCTTTCTTAGTGACAAATTTTAAACAAAATATGTTCACATTCCCCCAAGCACATCTCATCTACATTAGTGTACTTACAAAAATTTTAGATACAAAAGAATTTCTTAAAATTTGGTATACCTTCGATAGAAAAATATACTCCGCGGAATCACAGCTGTTACGAAATGCCCTATTAACGAAAGCGGTTAAAGTTACGATAGGCTCCGTGGAGGAAAGTAAAGGGTGAGCTCAACATGCTTAGTAAGAAACATCTCATAGTAGGTAGATAAATATACTACCTAAAATATATATATATATATATATGTACTTGCCAAAATCTGAAACATTTTCACAAAGTATACAAGTAATTCGACAAATTCACAGTTACCAAAAACAGATTTCAGAAACCAAAACATATATCGGTAGTAAAATTAGCTACTGTGGTAAACACAAAAAATTTTAGAGTTTCCAGAAGCAAAATAAATAGATTTCCAAAATATCTCAATCCATGCAGATAGTTCAAAAAGTATTTTAAATAAACACAGAAGCGCTACCAGTTTCGAAATATCAAAGTTGAAAAATCCATGGCAAATTCAGTATGAAAATGGAACTGAAATAAATATCGTTTCTAAAACTTTAAACAGCTTTTAAAAGTGACGACAGTGTGACACTTTGGTCCCGTAGGATTTAAGAGGTGGCCCTTACAGTCTTTTATGCATTAAAATATTCAGTTCCATACGAAATAAAATCACACAATCAATTCAAAAGTTCAAATAGATGAGACAAGGCAGACATGCTATATCAGATATAAGAAATGACAATTGGTTAATGTCGGTGACTCTGGGAAATCATGAGCTAGGTGTACCGGGATGCCAATCATCGTGAGAGTGGTCAGCTACCCAAACAGCTCACAAATCAAAATGTCCGAAGATTAGAAATAGAATCAGAAATATGGTACATCGTACTTGCATGCATGTTGCATGGTACATTGTACTCCGTAGACCACAGATACAGAAACAAATACAGAATAGACAGAAATGCAGCATGATCTCACCAACGCCTTTGTCTCAAAATCAATGCGAGTCGGATCGTACGACACACAGTCAGTACGCGCTCAAGCACATATCATCAGAATAACTTTATAAGAAAACCATTTCCTTTAAATCGTTTATAAATATAGTTCATTTTGTAAAACAATTCAGAAGAGACTGACTAGCCTTTTTCTCTAGGTTAAAAATGCCGATAAATGGGCTATGGTGAGTAAAACCTGAAAATTTCAATTTAAAATCAATAATTATAATTACAGATTTTTTTTGTTTAAATAAACCAAGTAAATTTATATGAGTAGCTGGTCCAATTTACAGAGTTTAAAATTCCCATAAATTCCAAAACGTAAATTCGACCTCGGGTTCTCTATATTCCGGTAACTAAAAAATTTAGCCTAACAATTTTATATCTACAAATACACAAAAATTACGCATATTTATCTCTAGTAGCAACAAGAATTTTCCTTATGGTAAAATATTTCCTAAAATTCATATCTACAAATTGACAGAAAATACATGCAATTTATCTCTAGCAGCACACAAGATTTTTCGTACCTCATTGGTTGTCGGTAGTCCTCGAAGCCTCAACTTTGTGAGTCAACGGGTCTGTTCCACTCGGTTTATTTACTCAAAATTTTGTACCAGTATTTCCCAAATTTCAATTCGATATTCTCGACTGTCTTTTCCCTGGGTTTTTTTCAACTTCTCGGTGCACTTTCTTTTCACTTTAATATTTATTCTCTTCTTTAATATATATATATATATATATATATTAAAATATACATATATTTTACTCCTTTTTTTCAAATTATTTTTCCTTTTCCCACCAAAAATTCTTTTCTTTCTTTCTTTATTTCTTTCTTTCTTTCTCGTAGGTTGCCGAAGCCCCTGCTCATGGTCGCCGTTGTCTTCTTCCTCCCTAGGTGTTTCCGTCTGGCACTGGTGGCTTTTCCGTTCACTCCATTATCGTTGGCCATGTTGACCTCCTTCGTTCGCCACTGTTTCCGCCTCTTCCGATCACCTGTTTCAATCCTTAGTTTCAGCAGTCTCCACTGTTTTTGGTTCCTAGTGGTAGGAGGCTTCTCCACTGTTAGCACTGAATTTTATATATGTTTATGACCCTTTTTACTTAGTTATTTGATCTATTCTTTGCAATATTAGGTATGTTTTATGTGTTTTGTGTGCTTATGCAGGAAAAAGAACAATTTGGAGAAGTCAAGGCTTTTGGAGTTGGTTCTGATGATTTCGTGAAGAATTGAAGCTACAGGGTGCTGATCGTGACTTATGCTGCAGTAATAGAAGAAGCTGGACAGTACAAAGCAGATTTGAGGAATTAATACCATTACCACAGCATAGCAGTTTGATTAGGGCAACACTATTTTGCCACGTGGCCTTTCGCAATTTAATATTTGGAAACCTTATAAATAGTCTTTTTATCAGAATTTCGAGGGAGGCTGCTGCTGAAGACTTCAAGATTTATTTAGCCCCATTAAAACTCCATCTTTTTTCACCTTTTTCACCATATTTGATCTTGGGATGTTAGATTTGATTTCTTGGATGTTTATTATGATGTCTCGGAACTAAACTCCTTTTTCCTAGAATCGATGTAACCAACTTTGGATATATTGCAATTACTTTGTGACGTTGGTTGGATGATTTCAATTGTGTTTATTTAATCTACTTGTTCTTAATGCTCTAGTTGATTGGCCACTAATTAGATGAATTAGTATAAGAATTCGGCACTCAAGAGAGGGGATTGTTTATATGCACAATGATAGATTAACATAAGACATTGTTAGATCAAGAGGTTGACAATTCTTATGAGCCATAGAGAAACGGATTACTATTGCTTAATGAACCATATTATTTGATTCTGAATCAAAAGGTTAGGATTAAGTAAATTAGGTATGATTGTTTAAAACTCGAGAGAGATAAATAAGAAATAGTTTCGGCTATAAATAATTTGAAATCAAGAGAACAATTGATCAAAGGAGTTGCATGAATCCTAGTTAGGTGAAATCGGTTTCTAGGAATATTTTGCTATTGATATCTTCATTCGTGATTATTGTGATTTGTTTTAATTAATTTATTTTGTAGTTAACAGTTAGAATAGTTAAATAGGATAACTAACATTCATTGATTTTCTAGATAAAGCTCAAGGTTGTTGATTACAGTGATTAGCAGTAGACACAGTTCTATGTGGGACAATACTCATATTTACTCTATACTCAAAAATTGACCTGTACAGTTGCAGTAGTGTTCCATTTAGGACAACAAGTTTTCTGGCGCCGTTACCGGGGAACTGCTGTCTTGTTTCTCGTTGACACTGTTCCCCAATAGCCTTTACTTTAATTTAGATTTTTTTTATTTTTTTTATTTATTATCTACGATTTTCTTTTTGTGAATGGTAAATACTCGCAGCAGTGGAAGTGCAGATATAAAAGAGTTAGATCCAGAGCTTGAGAGAACCATCAGACAGATTCACCAGAACAGATTTGAAGAGAAAGACCAAAATTTAATCATGGCAGATGATAATTAGCAGCAGCTAGCTATACGCGATTATTTCACCCTAGTTGTGAATCAAAATTTCGCTGCTATAAGAGAGATTCCTATGAACTGTAATAAATTTGAATTGAAGCCAGCATTTATCAACATGGTTATGCAAAACCAATTTAGAGGTTCGACTATGGAGGATCCTAATACACATTTGATAAGTTTTGTACAGATTTGTAGCACCATTAAGATTAATGGAGCCTCTGACAATGCTATTCGGCTAAGGTTATTTCCTTTCTCTCTTCGGGATAAAGCCTTGAGTTGGTATCAAAATCTACCAGCAGGAAGCATTCTGACATGGGCAGAGATGGCACAAAAATTCTTAGCAAAGTATTTTCCACCAGAAAAGACTATGCAGATGAGATTAGAGATTGTCCAGTTCACACAGTTAGACCAAGAGCCATTACATGAGGCATGTGAGCAATTTAAAGAGTTATTACGTATATGCCCTCAGCATAGATATGACAAAGGAAACCAGATACAGGTTTTCTACAAAGGCATGACTCCGCAAACAAGAGCTATTGTGGACGCCTCAGCAGGAGGTTCACTATGGTCTAAGACACATGATCAGGCTATGCAGTTACTTGAGGAGATGGCTATAAACAGTAGCCAATGACCAAGTGAAATAGCTAATGTCAGAAGAATAATAGGTATGCATGAGTTCAATACGCAGACGACCATTCTAGTAAGACTTGAGTAGATTTCGACACAAATGGCTTCAATGGGTATACAAGGGCTGCAAGCTATGATTTATCCTGACAACGCAAATCCTGACTTGATGGGGACGGATTTGGAGCAGGTGAATTTTGTTAATAATCATAACTTTAGTTTTCAAGGAAATCGGGTTCCAAACTATTATCAGCCAGGATTCAGAAACCATGAGATTCTATCTTATGGTAATTCTAAGAATATTCTAAGCCCACCAAGTAACAGCAATACAAGATTCAATAACCAAGGGAATCCCCAAGGTTATGGTGGAGTTAGAAGGAACGAATTTGAGGAGTTCATGGTTGAAACTAGAACACGATTTTAGCAAAACTGATGCGCGATTAGACACTATGGAAGCTAAAGTGTCAGAGATAAGTACTAGTCTTGGTGCGCAAATGAAGTCTGTTGAGACTACTTTGGGACAGTTAGCTGCAGCTGTCAGTTCTTTGAATGAAAAAGGTAAGTTCCCTAGTGATACAGTGTTAATCTGAACAAACACTGCAATGCTATATCTTTGAGAAGTGGGAAAACCTATGAGCTGCTAAAGGTAGCAGAGAAAGAAGAAACTGCGCCAATCACTAACGTGCAAAAGAAGCAGGCCTAACCTGTTGTGTCAAAGGATGCCGAATCAAAAACGATTAAACAGTGAGTTGATTCTAAACCTTTTAGTAAACTTTTTCCTTATAATCCTCCTTTGTTGAAACCATCTATTCCTTATCCTCAATCTTTGTATAAAAGGAAGATTGAATCTTAGTTTAAGAAATTTCTAGATATATTTAAGAAATTACATATTAACATTCTATTTGTTGATGCCTTGCAGTAGATGCCGCATTATGCGAAATTCATGAAAGAGGTGCTGTCAAAGAAACGGAGACTTGAGGATTATGAAACTGTCAACTTGACAGAGGAATGCAGTGCGATTTTACAGCAGAAGTTATCGTAAAAATTAAAAAACCCTGGAAGCTTTACTATTCCATGCGAGAATTGAGGATCGAAAGTGGGTAAGGCATTGTGTGATTTTGGTGCTAGCATAAATTTAATGCCTTTATCTATTTTCAGGAGCCTAGGTCTTAGAGATGTGAAGCCGACTACCATAACACTACAACTAACAGATAGATCTATTACTTATCCCAGAGGTATAGTAGAAGATGTACTTGTTAAAGTTGATAAGCTAATTTTTCCTACCGATTTTGTAGTCTTAGATTATGAAAAAGACAGAGAAATTTCGCTTATACTTGGGAGACCATTCCTTGCCACTGGGAGAGCACTAATCGATGTTCAGAGAGGGCAATTAACCTTGAGGATGAATGATGAATCGATATGTTCAACATCTATAAGGCGATGAAATTCCCTGATGAGCCAGAGACTTGTAAGTTGATTGAAGTGGTGCAGAGTTGTGTACGGGAAGTTGGAACAAAGGAAGCACCAACCGATCCTATGGCTCAGTGTCTAGTAAATTCAATTTCTAATTTAGATGATGAATTATTAATTGATGAAATTAAAATTTGTATTGCTACTTTGGAAGCTAACCCATTAGAAAGTGCGACTACAACAACTAAGGAAAAGATTGACAAGTCGCAGGTAAGTGAGAAAAAAGAAGGCAAAACCGAATTGAAAGAATTACTAAGTCATTTGAGGTATGCTTTCCTAGGTGATGATAGTACTTTTCCTGTGATTATTTCATCATCTTTATCTGCTGCAGAGGAAGACAAGTTGCCTACAATCTTAAGAGAGCACAAATCGGCAATTGGATGGTCCATTGCTGACATCAAACGAATTAGTCCCTCCGTTGTAATGCACAAAATTCGCTTGGAGGAAAATCATAAACCCACTATTGAACCACATAGAAGACTGAATCCAGCAATGAAAGAAGATGTTAGAGCTGAGATTTTAAAATTATTAAATGCTGGTATTATATAGGCGATATCTGATAGTTCTTGGGTGAATCCTGTGCAGGTTGTGCCTAAAAATGGTAGAATGACAGTAGTTCGTGACACCAACGATGAAATCATATCCACCAGAACGGTAACAGGTTGGAGAGTCTACATTGATTATAGGAAGCTGAACAAAGCTATTAGGAAAGATCACTTCCCACTTTCGTTCATTGACCAAATGTTAAATAGACTAGCCGGGCACAGTTATTATTACTTTTTAGATGGCTACTCGGGCTATAACCAGATTGCGATAGCCCCAGAAGATCAAGAGAAAACAACCTTCACTTGCCCATATGGAACTTTTGCATATAAGAAGATGCCTTTCGGTTTGTGTAACGCCCCAGTAACCTTCCAGAGATGCATGATGTCGATCTTTGCTGACATGGTTGAAGAGATAATAGAAGTCTTCATGGATGACTTCTCGATATTTGGTAAGACTTTTGACCAATGTTTATCTAATTTGGCATTTGTTTTGTAGAGATGTGAAGAGACGAATCTCGTCTTAAATTGAGAGAAGTGTCATTTTATGGTGCAAGAAGGAACCGTCCTTTGACATAAAATTTCAGCTCACGACATTGAGGTGGATAGAGCTAAAGTCGTTGCTATAGAAAAGCTTCCCCCTTCAAAATCAGTCAAAGCCGTGAGGAGCTTTTTGGGACATGCAGGCTTCTATCACAGATTTATCAGGGACTTTTCGAGACCTCAATCAAAGATGTTGATTTTATCTTTGATGATCTTTGCTTGCAGGTGTTCGAAAAGATCAAGAATGAGCCTATTTCTGCACCTATTATGATCACACCTGATTGGATATAACTGTTTGAACTGATGTGCGACGCGAGTGATTTTGCAATTGGAGCAATCCTTGGGCAGAAAAGAGCTAAGATTTTTCAGGCTATCTATTACTCAAGCAGGACCTTAGATGAAGCTCAGAAAAATTACACAACAACGGAGAAGGAGATACTTGCAGTTGTACATGCATTTGACAAGTTCAGACCATACTTAATTGGGGGCAAGGTCATTGTCTATACAGACCATGCCACTATTCGGTATCTATTTGTGAATAAGGATGCCAAACCCAGACTTATTATATGGATCTTGCTTTTGCAAGAATTTGATTTTGAGATCAGGGACAAAAAGGGATCCGAAAATGTTGTAGCTGATCATTTGTCTACGTTGGAACAATCTGAAATTCAGCAAGAATAGCCTATTCAAGAGGAGTTTCTAGATGAAACAATAATGTAGATTGATGCAAATCTGCCCTGGTTCACAGATATAGTGAATTACTTAGCAGGAGGATTAATGCCAAGTGGTTTAACTTATCAACAGAGGAAGAAATTCTTCCATGATGTCAACTCATATTTTTGAGATGACCCTTTGCTATTTAAGACGTGTCCAGACCAGATTATAAGAAGGTGCATGCCAGAAGATGAAGTTCAGGAAATTCTATGCCACTGTCATGCTGCAGCAAATGGAGGTCATTTTGGTGCAGAACGTACAGTAGCAAAGGTGCTGCAATCAGGTTTTTATTGGCCTAGTGTGTATAAAGGTAGCTACATGTTTGTAAAAATATGTGACAGATGTCAAAAAGTTGGAAACATTTTAAGAAGGCATGAATTCCCTTTGACAAATATTCTAGAAGTGGAAATCTTTGATGTATGCGGTATCAATTTTATAGGGCTGTTTCCTCTAACTTTTGGGAAGCTATACATTCTCCTTACTGTTTATTATGTCTCTAAGTGGGTAGAGGCAATAGCAACACCAACAAATGATGCAAAAGTGGTGATTCAGTTTCTACACAATAATATTTTGACAAGGTTCGATACTCCAAGGGCCATCTTGAGTGATGAAGGCACTCATTTCTGTAACAAAGTCTTCAGTGGTTTGATGTCAAAGTATGGAATTCGACATAAAGTAGCTCTCGGTTATCATCCACAGACAAATGGTCAAGCTGAAATTTCAAACCCAGAAGTGAAGTTGATCTTAGAGAAAACTGTAAATCTGAATAGAAAAGATTAAGCTAACAAGTTAGATGATGCGCTTTGGGCATACAGAACAGCCTATAAGACTCCAATTGGGATGTCTCCCTATAGGTTGGTATTTGGTAAGGCATGTCATCTACCTGTAGAGCTTCAGCATTGAGCTTACTGGGCCATTAAGAAACTCAATTTTGACTATGACAAGGCTGGAGCAAATTGGTTACTCCAATTGAATGAGCTTGATGAGTTGAGGAATGAGTCCTATGATAATGCAAGGATTTATAAGGATAGGACCAAGAGATGGCATGACAAGATGATAATGAGATGAGAATTCAGTCCTGGACAGCAAGTTCTATTGTATAATTCACGGCTCAAATTATTTCTTGGCAAGTTGAAGTCAAGGTGGTCAGGACCGTTTGTGATACACCAAGTTTTCCCATATGGAGCAATTGAGCTGAAGAATTCGGATGGGAGCTTGTTCAAGGTCAATGGGCAACGTTTGAAGCATTATTATGGAAAGGGGGTGCATAAATTAGAAAGCATTCCCCTTGGTGAATCGAATTGAGGAGACTGGAAGAAATCTGGCTAAAGACTTAAAATTAAGCGCTTTTGGGAGGCAACCCAATTTTTGTTTTTAGGATTTTTAGTTTTTAAATTCTTTTTATTTTTATTTGATTTTAGTAGTGTGTTTTTATTTTTATTTTTTTAATTTATTTAATTGGGTTGTGTTTTATTTTGCAGGCATATGCATAAGAAGAGCACTGCTTGGAAATTTAATTGTCATGGTTTTTCAAGAAAGAAAGCATGGGTGCGTGAATGATGAGACTTTTGAAGGACAAAGGCTGAATTTGTGTTTAGTAGGGTCGACTGCTTAAATGAAGAAAAGTAAAATTTTGCAAAGGCTTTAGTAGCTTCTCCAACGAATAGCAAAGTCAAAAAGCCAAGAATAAAAAAAAAAGGAAGAGAAGAAATTCGGTCAAAGAAAGAAAAATGTGTTTACAAGATTCAAAGGATGGGATGAGTGGAATACACATGGCAAAGTTTTATTGAAGTATGAGATTACCTTATCTTTTCAAATTGAAAACAAATAACCTTACCCACACAAATAGCAAGGGGCAATCGAACTCTCTCATTCTCAAACTCTCCCTTTTTCTTGTTCTTCCATCTTTCTTTCTCTGCTCTCTTAAACGTACAAAGACAAACCCCACAACCATTATTTTTTTCTCTTTCAATATTGTTGTTTTATGCTGATTTGGTTGCTTCTCCAACGAATTTTGATGGTTAAATCTCTTAGTGGACCCGAAAACTTTGGGGGAAGGAAGAAAGTGTTTTATTGTCGGGTTATTTAGGTGATAAAGACGTGAAGTGGTCCTAATTAAATCCTACGTGGCTTCAATTTTGGGTATTTTTCTTCTTTCTACAATAGTTTTCGATCCTATAGAGGCTATTTTATTGGCTCTTACAATTTGGATTTTTGAAGCCCTTTTTCGGTTTGTTTAATCTTTGTTGGAGTGATTTGGTTTGTGAAGAGATTTTTGGGTTTGTTTTGTGTGTTAGTCCGATTTGGTCTTGTTGAAAATTGTACTTGTTGATTTGTAAGCTAATTGGTGGATAATGGCACCTAAGACCCGAGCTAGACGAACCATTGAGAGTTCTAGTCAGGCCACTGATAGTTTGGCCCCATCTCCACATAGGGAAGAGCCCGTAGTAATCAATTATGATCCCTCTCGGTTTGTGAATAGTCAGGCAGCATAAAATTTTAAGAAAATCATGGATAAAAACATCATTATTGAGAGGAGCTTTAGGCTTGACATTGGTGGCTAGACTATGTATTCTGAATATCTGAGGGATTTCGGTTTGTTGAAATTAGCAGGGCAACCGGAAGATGCTATCCTTGATGTGGTTCGTGAATTTTATGCAAATGCCATGGAGAGCACTCATTCTACTTCAGAAGTTAGGGGTGTTCTTATTCCCTACAATGCGAATGCCATTAATTTGTATCTGGACCTTTCGTAAGGGGTACA
This sequence comes from Firmiana major, assembly GCA_033439115.1. Taxonomy (NCBI): domain Eukaryota; kingdom Viridiplantae; phylum Streptophyta; class Magnoliopsida; order Malvales; family Malvaceae; genus Firmiana; species Firmiana major. The sequence goes on from CM065909.1 coordinate 42,697,723, forward strand.
AGATGAGTACGCCAGTTATGTAGCAACACTACACACTGATTATGATGAGCTAGTCCGTGTCATTGACGAATTGACAGTCCCATACACCCATTGACAAAAGAGGTCAAAAGCTGAATCCATGTCGTTCCCGTCCAACTGACTTCAATGCGGTCTTCATGAATGGTATGATTTTATCTGTTCTAGAATCATGCCTACTACCAATAAAAGTAGCATCGATGTGGACAAAGTAGCTCTACTTTATTATATTCTGACAGGAAAGATTGTTGATTTTGGAGCTATTATTTTTTGATCCATGCAAGAGTTCATACGTAGAAAGAATAGAAGGGGTTTACCTCACCCTTCCTTGGTTTGTGCACTCTGTAAGAAGTATGGAGTGTATTGGACTAAACTTGAACCGAGATTGGCAAGGAAATCTCCTATCACTTTCAAAAATTCGAGAGTACCTTTGATTCAGCGAGAAGCTGCTACTTCTGTTGCACCACGACCACCTTCTGTTGACACTTCTGCTGGCCCATCAGCTGAACCTTCCACCACTCCAGGTTCCATTGAGACTTTGCTTCATAAGATTAAAGAGTTGTCGATGGAGGTAAGAAATAATGACCAAGATTATCGGACTTTCTTTAAGTATGCTACCATTTACAATCGGTCATTGGTACAATACCTTAATCTGAGAGGTCGTCAAGGAGAGATGGAATTTCCCTTACCATCAGAATGGTGTATGCCACAACAAGGAGATGCAGCTATTAATGAGATGGAAGAAGATGCACCCGAGGACGCTGATACTAAGGTCGGCTCCGAGGAGGATGATGACAACTAGACTACTCCCAGGGAAGTCCTCTTTGACACTTTTTCCTATCTTTTCATATAGGACAATGAAAGTATTAAGTTTGGGGGAGTTATGTTTATGCTTTGTGTTCCTGTTTAAATATTTTTAGTAATTGTTATTTGTTTCGTGTTTGTATGTTTGTGTGACAATTATACTCGATTTTAAAGGTTAGTTTTCTAGATTGTGGTCGAAGATGGATATTGCAAGAAAGTATCAACTTTTGATTAAATGGATGATTCTATTGTTTGAGTATTGGCATGTGGATAGAAAGCTTCACTTGAAGCTTTTCACTTAAATTTATGCACCAATCATATTCAGTCTATGTACTTATTGTGTTGATTTGTAGAGCCAAAAAGACTCTATAACTTGATTATTTACTACTTGAGGCGAAATTGATAGACCATGCATGATTAGGAAAATGATCTATGCCATTTTTGTTTTAAGATTGAGCCTTTCAAGCCTACCCAATTATATTAAACCTTTGGAAAACCCTTTGAGCCTAATTCTTTCCATTTTATTGTTATCTAACCATATTACAAGCCATGGCCTAATTGTTTGATTATCCTTTTCTTTCGGTCCCTTACTTGAAGTGTTATTAATCATTTTTTTTGGATTGGGGGATGAGCTCAAAAGAAAATAGGGGTGGTTTGTTAAAAGAAAAAAGAAATCAAACTCAAAAATGAATGAAGCTGGGTAGAGCCTAAGGGTGATTATAGTGCTTTAGGTGGATTGAACTTCATGTTATATCCTTTATCCCACCTAAACCCAAGCCTTACGTTACAAACCTTGAAAAGTCCTATTGATTCTTGGTTATGCATGAGTCTTTATTAGTGAAGAGTAGTAGTTAATTCAAGCATATAAAGTCTTGTGTTTAATTCTTATTTAGGTTTTGCATTAACACTTGAGTGCATGAATTTGAGTAAATGATTGTACACACACACACAAGTGAAAAGTGAATAGTGAATGGGGATTGGTTTGTTTTGGTTGGCTTGAACAACATAAATTTGAAAGTTGTCTTAAGTTGATAACCTTGTAAATTCTTGAGGAAAATCCCAATTTAGTATAACAAGCATGTGAGTTAAGTATGGTTGAGAGTCTTTATTTGTTCTGTGTCTAGTATGTCTTTGCTTGAAGACAAGCAAATTTCTAAGTTTGGGGGTATTTGTTACAACTGAATTTTATATATGTTTAGGACCCTTTTTACTTAGTTATTTGATCTATTCTTTGCAATATTAGGTATGTTTTATGTGTTTTGTGTACTTGTGCAGGAAAAAGAACAATTTGGAGAAGTCAAGGCTTTTGGAGCTGGTTCTGATGATTTCGTGAAGAATTGAAGTTAAAAGGTACTGATCGGACTTATGCTACAGCAGTAGTAGAAACTGGACAGTGCAAAGCAGGTTTAAGGAATTAATACCATTGTCGCAGCATAGCAGTCTGATTAGGGCAACATTGTTTTGCCACGTGACCTTTCGCGATTTAAAATTTGAAAACCTTATAAATAGCCTTTTTATCAAAATTTCGAGAGAGGCTGCTGCTGAAGACTTCAAGATTAATTTAACCACATTGAAACTCCATCTTTTTTCACCTTTTTCACCATATTTGTTCTTAGGATGTTAGATTTGATTTCTTGGATATTTATTATGATGTCTAGGAACTAAACTCTTTTTTCCTAGAATCAATGTAACCAACTTTGGACATATTGCAATTACTTTGTGATGTTGGTTGGATGATTTCAATTGTGTATATTTAATCTACTTGTTCTTAATGCTCTAGTTGATTGGCTAGTAATTAGATGAATTAGTATAAGAATCTGGCACTCGAGAGAGGGGATTGTTTATATGCACAATGGTAGATTAACATAGGACATTATTAGATCGAGAGGTTGACAATTCTTATGAGCCATAGAGAAACGAATTACTATTGCTTAATGAACCCTAATATTTGATTCTGAATCGAAAGGTTAGGATTAAATAAATTGGGTATGATTTTTTAAAACTCGAGAGAGATAAACAAGAAATAGTTTCGGCTATAAACAATTTGAAATCAAAAGAACAATTGATCAAAGGAGTTGCATGAATCCTAGTTAGGTGAAATCGATTTCTAGGAATATTTTGCTATTGATATCTTCATTCGTGATTATTGTGATTTGTTTTAATTAATTTGTTTCGTAGTTATCAGTTAGAGTAGTTAAATAGGATTTTAACCAACATTCATTGATTTCTAGATAAAGCTCAAGGTTGTTGATTACAGTGATTAGCGATAAACACAGTTCTCTATGGGACGATACTCATATTTACTCTATACTAGAAAACTGACATGTGCACTTGCAGTAGTGTTCCATTTAGGACAACATCCATCGTTCCCAGCCTCCACGCACAGGCCTTCCCCTTTTCCCAGTCACATTTCGGCCATCATCGTCCTTACCTTCCTGTCCGGGCCATCCCCCTCCAACACCACAACCCCGCCACTATCCCCTGTTTCTCTCTGTTTTGCCCTCAGTTTTCGTTCTGTACTTTGATTCTGTTCAATTTTCCCTTCTTTTCGGGTAGCTTCGGTACTCCTTTTTTTTTCATTTTCTTTTTTCATACTCTGGTTTCGGCCACTTAGCTCCCCTGTGTGTAGCTTCCTCATACAACCTTTGTTTTTGTCGTTGCCTCTCGGTTTTTGCCACTCTTTCATTACCTCCGTCTCTACCGCCACCACCATCATCATCATCACACTTTTTCTTCCACTTTAGGTTTGTTGTGGACCTCGAGTCCTCTGTTTTTCGGGTGTCGTTCTGTCTTTCTTTCTGCCTTATACCCTTATGTTCTCTCTTACTGTCTCCATCATTCCTTCCTTTTCTTATCTCTTCTTTCGGCTTCTCTATTTCCTACTCGGTCCATCAGCTTTCTGCTTCTCTCTTCCTGTCGTGTAACGACCCGAATTTACAGACATTTTTCGGTTGGGCTACAAGTCGATATTAGGTCAGAACAATATTCAGTGTGATTAAATTTTTTTTTCTCAGTAACAAATTTAAATAGAGTATGTTCACATTCCCCAGACACATCTTGTATTGCATTACTGTACTTACATAATTTTAGATACAAAAGAATTTCTTACAACTGGGTATACCTTCGATGTAGAAATACGCTCCGCAAAATCTTAATTATGCGGAATGTCTTACTAACGGAAGCGATCCCAGCTACAAAGGAACTCTGTGGATGAAAGTAAGGGGGGTGAGCTCAACATGCTCAGTAAGAAAAACCTCATAGCAGGTAGATAAATACACTACCTACAAAATATATATATTTTTATATTTGCTAAATCCTAAAAAGTTTCACAGATGATTTTCTCATATATCAGATTGTAAAATTCGAAAAACGGATCTAGTCTCGGTTAAAGCACATATACCAGAAACAGATTCTTCAGAAACAGAATATGAAACAGTAATACATTTAACTACTATTGTAAATCCAGAAAGTTCAGAGTTTTCAGTAGTAAAGCAAACAGATTCGCAGATATTTCAGTTCAAGCAGACAAATTCAATTAAATATTTTCAAATAGACGAGACAAGGCATGCATGCTATATCAGATATCAGAAATGACTATTGGCCAATGTCGGTGACTCCGGGCAATTCACGGGCCAGGTGTGCCGGGATGTCAATCATCGTGAGAGTGGTCAGCTACCCAAACGGGTCACAGATCAGAATGTCCGAAGACTAGAAACAGAATCAAAAACACGGTACATCGTACTCGTGGACCACAGATACAGATACAGATACAGAACAGAAGTGTAGCATGATCTCACCAACGCCTTTGTCTCAAAATCAGTGCGAGACGGACCGTACGACACACAGTCAGTACGCGCTCAAGCACATTTCATCAGAATAATTTTATAACAGATCGTTTTTCCTTAAATCACATATAAATTCATTTGTTTTATGAAATCGTTCAAAACAGGATGACTAGCCCTTTTTCGAAAAATCTCAGAAAACGGTCTATGAAAAATCAAAATTCAAGATTTTCAATAATTAAAATCGAATTCAAGTCATATCGTAATTTTTGCAAATCATAAAATTTAGTCCGTAAAATTTGATTACTTCAACTAAGCTAAAATCTCTAATTTTTTAGTTATAAAATTCGACCTAGTCTTTTCAGTAATTTCGGTACTGCGAAATTCAACCTAAATTTTATATCTACAAATATATGAAAATTACGCATATTTATCTCTAGCAGCGACGAGAATTTTTCTTACCTCGGTGTCTGTCCGCGATCCTCGGTTGTCTCAACGTAGCGAGTCGACGAATCTGATCCACTCGAGTTATTTCGGTCGGAGCCTTTTTTCCCGGTGTGAGACCCCGTATATGTATAAGGGTATATATGTACATAGAAATGTAAATAGAGTTGTACTATGAATTTATAAGTGAAGTATATGTGATGTAAGTCCATAAGTAATGTACACACTTGTAATGAGAGTGGTAATTGTACACACAAGTTACATTATGTATGAATGTGAAGAAATGGACTTAAAACATGTGGAGAATGTGTGTAGAATGGATTATGAGTAGTTTGGTAAAATGGAAGTAGAATTGCATAAGATGTGCACTTCCATTTTTGTTTATATTAAGTACCATTGGTCATACAAAGATTCTACACAAGTTTTAATGTGTATGAAGTGAGGATGGATGCCATTTTCAAGACTCAAAGATGAATGAATGAGGAAATGATCATGGTAGCAAATTAAGGATGTTTGGTAAGTGTTGTTGCAGAGGAACTGCAGAAAATCTGGAAATTTTGAAGGGCAGATCGATCTCATGGGATGAGAGATCGATCTGGAAGAGCCAGAATGCTCTTATTTGGGCAAAAGAATAGAGCAGATCGATCTCCAATGGAGCTAGATCGATCTCCTTAGCTCTCTGTTTGGGAGCAGATCGATCTCATGCTTCGACAGATCGATCTCATGCCTCGACAGATCGATCTCATGCTTCGACAGATCGATCTCAGGCTTAAAAATACCGTGAAAAAGAGGGATTTTAAGGGACCAGATCGATCTCCTCTTGGACCAGATCGATCTCCTCAAGCTAATTCTATATAAGGAGTGTTGGAAATCAGAAAATTTCAGGAAAAACACAAACCTTCCACTTTCAACCCAAAAACCTAACATTCTCTCTCAAAAATCAGCCATTTTCAGTGAGGTTTGAAGAGAAACCATTAGAGACAAAGTTGTTCTTATCAAAGAGAAGAACAACATAGTTGGAAACCATTTTCCCATTGTTGGTATTGAAGGAGTTAAGGGCATTGCCATTTAGAACAAGAAGAGAACTCAAATTGGGTAAGATTCTAACACTCCAACTATGGTACATTGTTTGTATAATTGATTTTGGAGTTGTTTGGCATGAGTATGGATGGTTAGAAACTATCTAAATACATTGGAATGATTATGACCTAGAAATGGTCTAGAGTGAGAAAGTGGAATGTATGGAGATTAATGATGAATGAGATATGTAGAAATCATTAATAGTGTTGTGGTATGATTTTAAGATGTGGTTAGTGGATAAATTGTGAGGTTTACCTAAAAGAGGTAAAATGAGGATTAAGGCATTTGTAAAATGCATAAGTGAATAATGTTGACTAGTGAGGTCAATTATGGGTTAAATACATTAACTCAATTGATTTAATGAATGAATCGCAGCTTCCGAGGATACGTCGAGGCGAGTTGAGCCAAGAGCGTGAGAAGCTAAAAGGAAAGGAGTCACACCAAGTAAATCGAGGTAAGGGAATTGTGTGGACTCTTAGAGATATCTGTGCGCAATTTGGGTGCTTAAATGTTTTGCTAGAATGCATGAGATTAGGAAATGTTGTTGGGTGATTGAAGGGTAAAAGTTGGGAGTTTGAGAAATGTGCATGAAAACAAAAGCATATTGCTTTGAAAATCATGTTTTATTGCTTTTTAGCAAATGATTGGTAGGTTGGCTAACATTAAAATGATTTGCAAAAGAAATGAGTGTGTTTTGGTTTTGTTAACCACATTTTGCAAGTTTTGAGCCACCTACATGATTTCGTGAGTATGAAAGAGTGCAAGAGGCACTAGTTTTCACATGGATTTCATAATTGTTTTGGCATTGTGCTCGAGTTTGTCTCGCACTGGATGCCCACCTTGCATGTTGCCGTGTTTGGAGCTTCGAGTAGACTGGGTGTCACATCGATTAAATAGGCTCACACGTGCATTGTTTTGACATGATTAATTAGCCGTGTTAGGAGCTTCGGATAGACAAAAGGTCACCCCGATTAAATAGGCTCACACGTGCATTTGAGATGTGGCGTGATATAATGTGTTGATTGGGTCCACGGAGTACGTCGTACCGTGCATGTAGCATGGAGTACATTGTACCGTGTTGAGTTATGATGTGTCGTCTTCGGACGAGATCTGCTATGGACCGACGGGTAGGATTTGACCCACCTCCCGTGTGGAAGCAGATAGTGGTGATATCCCGCACACCTGATCCGTGTAGCCGGTATCACAGGTTATGTACATAGGCCTTGAGGTTATTACCTATTGTTGAACTGCCTATCTCACATGTCTAATGCTATTTGAGATTAAATCCATGTTTGAAATGATTGTGGGTCAGGAAAGCCCGAGGGATGGGCCGAGACTTGACCAGTGATGAATTGATTTGTTAATGGTTTTTAAAGTGCACGGATGCATGATGTTTAATGCCATGCTTTATTGTGAAAATGCATGATGATTTATACCATGCTTTGAGTTGACATGTGCACTTGATTTCTATAGCATGAATGCTTTACATACCATTAACACAATCATACACTCATGTTTTGAGATAAACAATGAATTAAATGCTTTTGAGCATGGCATCACGATCACGTAGATAGTGCAGTATCTACCTGTTCGCATGATTGCCTTACTGAGCGTGTGGTTTGGTCACCCCCCTTATTTTCCCCTCTCTACAGAGATTTGAGTATAGATTGAGCGTGACTGGAGGCGTTCCCTTTTGGTAATCCGCTGCATCCCATCGTTAAAGGTATAAACACCTTGATTATTTTGTATCTAAACTAGACATAGCACAGTAGCATTTTATATGTAACCACTAGGGATGTAAAACAATGTAAACTTATGTAACAACTCTGATATATATACATTTATACAAGTGTTTACTCATAAATAATGTTTCAAATTGAATTGGTATGGTGGAGTGAGTTAGACGTCGACACACAGCCCAACTGTCAAGTGTGTGGTTGTTCACGATCGAGTAAGGATGATTAAGGATTGACGCATGAAAATGCGAAAAATTTGTACGTATTTTGGTAAGTTGAGGGTCGTGATAGAAGTTGGTATCAGAGCTCGAGTTGGTTTGACGTGTGTCGTGTCTAAAATACTTAATAAGTGAAAAATTACATCCCCAAGTTACTGTGCTTGTTTAGATACAAATAGTGTATGTCGATGGGTTGACTAAGTAATTGGTTGTGAATGTAGGGAACTGGGTAAGTATGCCTAATACCAGTCGCGGTAGAGGGATGAGAGCACAGGCTCGAGGTCGTAGAGGTAGGCCTGGGGGTCGTGTTAAGCCAGAAACACACGAGGCTCAGGATGATGTTGAGGTGGAGACTGATGTTGAGCACGCTCCACAGGGTCCAGAGGAGAGACCCGAGAGTACTGAGGCTCGCTTCGCGAGGATTGAGCGGAGCATTGAGATGATTGTGGAGTTGGTCACCCAATCTTTATCTGGAGTTGGCGGTAGACAGAGTCCCGCTACACAGGGTGATGCCGAGCAAGCGGCAGCTCCTGAGGCACTGGCAAGGGAAGCCCAGAGGCCACAGACAACAGATACCCCACCCACACAGGATGTGCCTACGCCGGTTGCTATGCCAGGAAGTAGAGGTTGGGGATATGGATGTGATTTGGATAGACTGCGGCAGTTCCAAAAGTTTGGACCGTCGTCTTTCAGTGGAATAAAGGACCCAGTAGCGGTTGAGGATTGGATCAATGAGATCGAGAAATTATATGGGTTCTTTGAGTGCACTACTACCGAGATGGTAACATTTGCCGCTTTTATGCTGAAGGGATCAGCAGAACATTGGTGGAAATCCACCAGGCCTATTTTGAGAGCCCGGCATACTGAGATCAGCTGGGATGTGTTCCTAGAGGCCTTCCAGAGACAGTATGTCCCGGATACCGCCCAGCGAAAGCTAAAGATGGCATTTTTGGGACTGACCCAAGGGAGCAGGACTGTGGATGAGTATGAGACTGCTTTTATATCCCTGGGCAGGTATGATCCCAACACGATGGGTAATGAGGTCGAGAAGATCCAGAAGTTTGTGGATGGATTGAGACCGACCGTCAGGTCTAGATTGGTTCCCCTGGATATACCGACCTATGAGGAGGCAGTGCACAGGGCGCAACTATGTGAACAAGATGTTGATAGGATTGCCTCAGAATTTGGAAAGGTTGGTAAGATGAGGGACAGAGATAAGAAGAGACCTATGATGGATAGAGGCTTCAGCTATAAAGGAAGCAAGAGATTCTCTGGAAAGAGGTCGAGAATTGATGAGATCCGGGAGAGGACAGTTGATACTCACATGTATCCGGCCATTGCTCCAGCTAAGGGAATCGTGATTGAAGGACCACGGCCTACTACGGAACAGTGTGGTAAGTGTGGTAGGTACCATGGTACTCGACCATGCTATGGATCTCCTGTAGTATGCTTCAGATGTGAGAAGCTAGGGCACATAATCAGAGATTGCCCAGAGATGACAGAGAGGGCCCCACAGAAGGGCAAGGAGCCAGAGAGAGCTCCAGTTGGTACAGCTGCTCCGAGGAGGAGGGCTACAGCTGAGGAAAAGGGGAAGCAAGCAGTGGGTGTAAGCAGAGGATGAGTGCACGCACTGGATCAGGATACTGCAGATCAGTCATCAGATGTGGTAAAAGGTACCATCCAAATCTTTGATTTAGAAGCTTATGTACTGTTTGATCCTGGTGCCACGCATTCCTTTATTTCGCCATCCTTTGCATGTAAATTGTTGAAGCATGTAAAACCCACGCTGCTTGATAAGATGTTGTTGATATCTACCCCTATGAATGATAGTCAGTTGACTGAGCATATATATAGGGATTGTAAAATGAAGATAGGAGGTAAAGAGATGGCAGCCGATTTAATTTTATTAAACATGAGTGATTTTGATGTGATCCTAGGAATGGATTGGTTGGCTGCCAATCATGTTGTTATGGATTGTCATGCTAAAACCTTGATGTTTCCAAAGATAGACAATCTTGTAGTTAATTTTGTGAAATAAAATTAAAGAACATGATTATTATAAGCGTGATGAGTACAATCTTGATACATGATGTATGAAAGATAAATTTGATTTCATTTATGTATGTGATGTGATAATTTATGATACTAATGGTGGAAAGAATAATGTGAAGGATTCATCGCTTTTGTGATTGAGACGGATAAGGCACGTCCGGAATTGGAAGACATACCAGTGGTTAGGGAATTTCCAGATGTCTTTTCGGATGAGTTATCAGGGTTACCTCCAGATAGGGAGATGGAGTTTGGTATAGATTTGGCACCTGGTACAGAGTCGATGTCCAAGCCACCATACAGAATGGCTCAAGTTGAGTTAGAGGAGTTAAGGAAACAATTACAAGAGTTGCTGGAGAAGGGATTCATCAGGCCGAGCGTCTTACCTTGGGGAGCACCGGTTCTGTTTGTAAGGAAGAAGGATGGAAGCCTCCGACTGTGTATAGACTACCGGTTGTTGAATAAAGCCACCATCAAGAATAAGTATCCCCTCCCACGCATCGATGATTTGTTGGATCAGCTTAAGGGAGCGCAGGTCTTTTCCAAGATAGATCTGAGATCAGGGTACCATCAGTTGAAGATACGAGATGGAGATGTACCCAAGACAGCTTTTCGCACCTGGTATGGACATTATGAGTTTATGGTTATGCCATTCGGGTTGACGAATGCTCCCGCAGCTTTTACGTCTTTGATGAATGAGGTATTCCACCAGTACTTGGATCGATTTGTTATTGTGTTTATTGATGATATACTGGTGTATTCAAGGTCTAGACAGGAGCATGAAAGGCATTTAAGGATAGTGCTACAAACCCTCCGAGAGAAGAAGTTGTACGCTAAACTCAGTAAGTGCGACTTTTGGTTGGAACAGATCTCTTTTCTGGGTCACATAGTATCAAAGGATGGAGTATCAGTGGATCCATCTAAGATTGAGGCCATAGTTCAGTGGCAGAGACCCCAGACAGTGACAAAGATCAGAAGTTTCCTGGGTTTAGCTGGGTATTATCGAAGGTTTGTAGAGGGATTTTCGAGGTTAGCTGCTCCTTTGACACGTCTCACAAGGAAAAATGTAGAGTTTGTGTGGGACAAAAAGTGTGAAGACAGTTTTGAGGAGTTGAAAAGGAGATTAACTACAGCTCCAATACTCACCATTCCTACCAGCTCAAGAGGTTTCTCGGTGTATGCAGATGCTTCACATCTGGGACTGGGCTGTGTACTGATGCAGGATGGAAAGGTAGTAGCCATGGATCAAGACAGTTAAAGGATCATGAGAGGAACTACCCGACCCATGACTTGGAGTTAGCAGCGGTGGTGTTTGCGCTGAAGATATGGCGCCACTACCTTTATGGTGAGAGATTTCAGATTTATACAGATCATAAGAGCCTTAAATACCTGTTCTCACAGAAAGAGTTGAACATGAGACAGAGGAGATGGCTCGAACTGTTAAAGGATTATGATTGTGAAATCCTATACCACCCGGGTAAAGCAAATGTGGTTGCTGATGCATTGAGTAGGAAGCATCTCGGGATGGTGTCATTTATGATGATCAGGGAACACGAGCTGTTGGAACAGTTCACGAACCTCAGTTTGGATATGACCCCGCCTGACGCTGATAGTGGATTTATGATAGCTAGCCTGCAGTTGGAACCGGATCTGGTAGATCGAATTCGACAGGCTCAGCGAGTTGATCAGCAGTGTAGTGATATTGTCGGGCATATACAGAGGGGTATAGAGATGGACTTTGGGTTGAGTTCGGATGGATTGTTGAGGTTCAGAGGTAGGATATGTGTTCCTGATGACGCAGAGATCAGAAGGTTGATCCTGACAGAGGCTCACTCATCGAAGTATACGATACATCCAGGGGGTACTAAGATGTATCAAAACCTTCGAAAGGTTTATTGGTGGTCGGGAATGAAAAAGCACATTGCTGAATATGTTGCTAAGTGTCTCGTTTGTCAGCAGGTGAAGGTAGAGCATCAGAAGCCTGCAGGGTTATTGCAGCCTCTACCGATACCGACATGGAAGTGGGAGCATGTCACCATGGATTTTGTGATGGGATTGCCGAGGACCCGGAGAGGTCATGATGCCATATGGGTGATTGTGGATCGGTTGACGAAATCAGCCCATTTTCTAGCTATGAGAGCTACCGATACTCTGAGCCAGTTAGCGAACCTATATGTGCGCGAGATAGTGAGGCTACATGGAATTCCAGTGAGCGTTGTTTCTGATAGGGATGCCCACTTCACTTCCCACTTTTGGGAACATTTTCAGGAAGCGATGGGGACTCAGTTGAATTTTAGCACCGCGTTTCATGCTCAGACAGATGGTCAGTCAAAGAGGACTATGCAGACCCTGGATGACATGTTGAGAGCGTGTGCATTGGATTTTGGAGGCTCCTGGGATGACCATTTGCCACTCGCAGAGTTCGCGTATAATAACAGTTTTCATGCGAGTATCGGGATGGCACCATATGAGGCATTGTATGGGCGTAGATGCCGTTCCCCTATTGGATGGGAAGAGGTTGGTGACAGACTGATCTTTGCTCCCGACTTGGTTAGACAAGCCTCTGAGGACGTCCAATTGATATGTGAGAGGTTACGGACAGCTCAAAGCAGGCAAAAGAGTTATGCTGACAAGAGACGGAGACCACTAGAGTTTGAGGTGGGTGAGTCAGTGTTTTTGAAAGTTTCCCCTTCGAAGGGAATTATGAGATTTGGGAAGAAGGGAAAGTTGAGCCCTCGATATATAGGGCCATTTGAGATACTTGATAAGGTGGGAGACAAGGCGTATAGGTTGGCATTGCCACCAGAGTTGGCAAGTGTGCATAACGTCTTCCACGTATCCATGTTGAGGAAGTATCACCCGGACCCGGCACATGTGATAAGATATGAGCCTTTGGAGCTCAATGAGGGTATGACATATGTTGAGAAGCCAGTTCGGGTATTGGACAGAAAAGAGAAAGTGCTGAGGACAAAGATAATTCCCTTGGTGAAAATACTTTGGCAACATCACACTGTGGAAGAAGCCACATGGGAATTGGAGAGTTTGATGCTGGAGAAGTATCCCGAGTTGTTCACAGAATAATTGGTTCCAATTTGGAGGACCAAATTTTCTAAGTGGGGGAGAATGTGAGACCCCGTATATGTATAAGGGTATATATGTACATAGAAATGTAAATAGAGTTGTACTATGAATTCATAAGTGAAGTATATGTGATGTAAGTCCATAAGTAATGTACACACTTGTAATGAGAGTGGTAATTGTACACACAAGTTACATTATGTATGAATGTGAAATAATGGACTTAAAACATGTGGAGAATGTGTGTAGAATGGATTATGAGTAGTTTGGTAAAATGGAAGTAGAATTACATAATATGTGCACTTCCATTTTTGTTTATATTAAGTACCATTGGTCATACAAAGATTCTACACAAGTTTTAATGTGTATGAAGTGAGGATGGATGCCATTTTCAAGACTCAAAGATGAATGAATGAGGAAATTATCATGGTAGCAAATTAAGGATGTTTGGTAAGTGTTGTTGCAGAGGAACTGCAGAAAATCTGGAAATTTTGAAGGGCAGATCGATCTCATGGGATGAGAGATCGATCTGGAAGAGCCAGAATGCTCTTATTTGGGCAAAAGAATAGAGCAGATTGATCTCTAATGGAGCCAGATCGATCTCCTTAGCTCTCTATTTGGGAGCAGATCGATCTCATGCTTCGATAGATCGATCTCATGCCTCGACAGATCGATCTCATGCTTCGACAGATCGATCTCAGGCTTAAAAATACCGTGAAAAAGAGGGATTTTAAGGGACCAGATCGATCTCCTCTTGGACCAGATCGATCTCCTCAATCTAATTCTATATAAGGAGTGCTGAAAATCAAAAAATTTCGAGAAAAACACAAACCTTCCACTTTCAACCCAAAAACCTAACATTCTCTCTCAAAAATCAGCCATTTTCAGTGAGGTTTGAAGAGAAACCATTAGAGACAAAGTTGTTCTTATCAAAGAGAAGAACAACATAGTTGGAAACCATTTTCCCATTGTTGGTATTGAAGGAGTTAAGGGCATTGCCATTTGGAACAAGAAGAGAACTCAAATTGGGTAAGATTCTAACACTCCAACTATGGTACATTGTTTGTATAATTGATTTTGGAGTTGTTTGGCATGAGTATGGATGGTTAGAAACTATCTAAATACATTGGAATGATTATGACCTAGAAATGGTCTAGAGTGAGAAAGTGGAATGTATGGAGATTAATGATGAATGAGATATGTAGAAATCATTAATAGTGTTGTGGTATGATTTTAAGATGTGGTTAGTGGATAAATTGTGAGGTTTACCTAAAAGAGGTAAAATGAGGATTAAGGCATTTGTAAAATGCATAAGTGAATAATGTTGACTAGTGAGGTCAATTATGGGTTAAATACATTAACTCAATTGATTTAATGAATGAATCGCAGCTTCCGAGGATACGTCGAGGCGAGTTGAGCCAAGAGCGTGAGAAGCTAAAAGGAAAGGAGTCACACTAAGTAAATCGAGGTAAGGGAATTGTGTGGACTCTTAGAGATATCTGTGCGCAATTTGGGCGCTTAAATGTTTTGCTAGAATGCATGAGATTAGGAAATGTTGTTGGGTGATTGAAGGGTAAAAGTTGGGAGTTTGAGAAATGTGAATGAAAACAAAAGCATATTGCTTTGAAAATCATGTTTTATTGCTTTTTAGCAAATGATTGGTAGGTTGGCTAACATTGAAATGATTTGCAAAAGAAATGAGTGTGTTTTGGTTTTGTTAACCATATTTTGCAAGTTTTGAGCCACCTACATGATTTCGTGAGTATGAAAGAGTGCAAGAGGCACTAGTTTTCACATGGATTTCATAATTGTTTTGGCATTGTGCTCGAGTTTGTCTCGCACTGGATGCCCACCTTGCATGTTGCCGTGTTTGGAGCTTCGAGTAGACTGGGTGTCACATCGATTAAATAGGCTCATACGTGCATTATTTTGACATGATTAATTAGACGTGTTAGGAGCTTCGGATAGACAAAAGGTCACCCCGATTAAATAGGCTCACACGTGCGTTTGAGATGTGGCGTGATATGATGTGTTGATTGGGTCCACGGAGTACGTCGTACCGTGCATGTAGCATGGAGTACATTGTACCGCGTTGAGTTATGATGTGTCGTCTTCAGACGAGATCTGCTATGGACCGACGGGTAGGATTTGACCCACCTCCCGTGTGGAAGCAGATAGTGGTGATATCCCGCACACCTGATCCGTGTAGCCGGTATCACAGGTTATGTACATAGGCCTTGAGGTTATTACCTATTGTTGAACTGCCTATCTCACATGTCTACTGCTATTTGAGATTAAATCCATGTTTGAAATGATTGTGGGTCAGGAAAGCCCGAGGGATGGGCCGAGACTTGACCAGTGATGAATTAATTTGTTAATGGTTTTTAAAGTGCACGGATGCATGATGTTTAATGCCATGCTTTATTGTGAAAATGCATGATGATTTATACCATGCTTTGAGTTGACATGTGCACTTGATTTCTATAGCATGAATGCTTTACATACCATTAACACAATCATACACTCATGTTTTGAGATAAACAATGAATTAAATGCTTTTGAGCATGGCATCACGATCACGTAGATAGTGCAGTATCTACCTGTTCGCATGATTGCCTTACTGAGCGTGTGGTTTGGTCACCCCCCTTATTTTCCCCTCTCTACAGAGATTTGAGTATAGATTGAGCGTGACTGGAGGCGTTCCCTTTTGGTAATCCGCTGCATCCCATCGCTAAAGGTATACACACCTTGATTATTTTCTATCTAAACTAGACATAGCACAGTAGCATTTTGTATGTAACCACTGGGGATGTAAAACAATGTAAACACATGTAACAACTCTGATATATATACATTTATACAAGTGTTTACTCATAAATAATGTTTCAAATTGAATTGGTATGGTGGAGTGAGTTAGACGTCGACACACAGCCCAACTGTCAAGTGTGTGGTTGTTCATGATCGAGGAAGGATGATTAAGGATTGACGCATGAAAATGCGAAAAATTTGTACGTATTTTGGTAAGTTGAGGGTCGTGACACCCGGGGTTTTCAAATTTCTCTGTGCCTTCTCTCCTATCTCCAAATATTTTTATATTTATATATATAATTATATATATATATATTTATATATATATATATAAATATATATATACTTTTCTTTTCTTTACTCTTTTTTTTTTCCTTCCTTCAAATTTGGCTTCCCGCCAAATTCATTATCTTCTTTTTCTTTCTTCTTCTTCTAAGTGCCCGAGGCACTGTTCTTCTTTTACACTTCTTGATTTTGATCCTCCATGCACTGTTCATCCCTTCCAAGCTTTCAGTGCTGCCACCATCTCCATCTCTGTACACTTCCATCCGGCGCTAGATCGGGGTTCCTCCGACCACCTCGTTTTCTGACTACTCTACCAGCCCCGACGCCTCTATTTCGCTCCCCGTTCTAGGCCACACCCGAGCCTTCAACCAACCTCCATCATCATTATCATTATTACCCTTCTTCTACCACTCCACAACTGCTTCAGCTCACTTTCGTTTCCTTCCTGATCACGTCCCTTTTTCCAGCTCAAATCAACACTAAATAGCAGCTCACGATCACGCTTTGTTCCTTTGTTCTTCATTTCTGTTTCAGTCCTCAACAACAGTCCAACTCCTTAGTCACCTGCACTGCCTCGGTGTTCCACTTCAATCTTCCTTTGTTTCGCCTTCTCCATTCTCGACTCCAGCCTTCTCGATCACCGTTCAAGTTCTGCCTCTCTCGGTCTTTGCTCTGTTTTTTGCTCACGGGTTCAGGTTTCAATTTTTCAATTCTGTCTCACTCATCTCTAAGCTTCAGTTTCCTCTCCCACAACTTCATCTTTACAGCTTCAATCCTCCACTTTTATCCCCTCGGCTCACTCTCTCTGTTTCCAGCCTTTACAAAATGCTCTCATCGTGTATTCACCTCTATTCGTTTTCCAGTAGCCTCACGTCTCTCATTTCCTGTTTTGCTCTCTGTTTCAGGTTTCCTTTACTGCCTTCCTCCCAGCCTCCTCTCCATTTCACTCCTCGGTTCGACTCTCATGCTTTGTTTCACATTTTTCGGCTTCATGTTTCCTTTCAACTCTGTTTCTCTCAGTCTGCCCCATGCTTTAGGTCTGCCTTTATTTCTTCTTTGTGACAGACCTCTTGCAGGTTATTTAACCACTTTCTAACCTTTCGTTCCTACTGGCATTTCAATAGTATGAATACGTATATATGTATCTACCCAAAATCCTAAATATCAGGCCACCTTAATATCTTTTGTTTCAAGTCTTTGTCTTTCGGTTTCCTTGTACATCCATGTTTTTGCTCTCTTCTGACATCTTTTCTTGTTTCAATTCTCCACCAACCGCGACAATTTTCAGCATGTACCATACCTGTTTCAGTTTCCTCACATTTTCCTTTGCTGCCAGGACATCATCTTCATTCATTTCCTATTTCCTTTCCACCGAATGGCCATCTTGTCTTCCTCTGACTTTTCCCTTAATATATATCTAAACAAATATATGCAGCCGATGGAGACAACCAAATTCCCATCATTTCTCACTTCCCACAGCTATTGTTGAGAGCAGTAACATAGGTTCGGGATTGGCTATCACTATATCATTCATCATTTCCACATATATATATATATATATATATATATTATTATAATTAATTTTATTTTAACATTTTTTTCCATTTGCTTGCTTTAGTTTCTTTCCAAAGCCATTTCCAATTGGAGGCCTTATATGTACAAATATACATATATATTTGTATCGTACATACTTGCCTCTATGTATGTCTACATTTATTTATGTGTGAACATATTGCATACATATGTGTATATATGTGTATGCTTTGCCATCTAAATATATTTATTTATTTATTTATTTATTCATGCATCCATTACTTAAATACATGATAAATACGATATTATTTACCCATGTATATACATATATAGATATATGTATCTCTGTATTATTATTATTATTATTATTATTATTATTATTATTATTATTATTATTATTATTATTATCTCTATCGATATTCCTTTGTGAGATTAGTGTATATATATATATATATGTATTCAAATTAATTCTCTCCGGGTCTCACTACGGAGTAAAGATAAATTTTAATTTAAATCCTTAACTGTCACGCCCCGGAAACGCGGAAAATAGGGTAATTTTAAAACTTTTTACTCATCAATTCTCAATTAAGAGTGCATTCATGTGCAGTGTCATACATTATCATATTTATCGTACCTCAGGATCTCATCACTAGGAGTTATATATCATATCAAATACATTAATCAATCACAAGTTAATTAATCCTAATACATCCCACACAATGTTATACATCAAGTGTCTGCAATTATGATAATTGTCTGGGTACATGAAAAGATAAAAGATACCTCAAAATACAATATATGGCCTGGAGCTCAAGTCCTCCACTAGCCACTACTCCGTACGTCGCAGGAAAACCCTTTTCACTTGAAGAGATCTGGGGGGAAAGAAAACAGGGTGAGCTTCTAAATCGCTCAGTAAAGAAGGTAAGGGACTCATTTCATAAACCAAAATGCACATCACAAAATATTTATTTGTATGTGAAACTCATTAATCTCATTTGAAAACCATAGCATGAAAGTACTCAAAACGACATTCTCATATCTCAAATCATGTGAAAACATGAAGTAAAATGCTCAGTATAGAGCAATAACAAAGCATGTGAAAATAATGCGATAAACGATTTCTCAATTAACGTGATAAAATCACTGTAATAATAATGCACGTGGCACAGCCACTAAACACACGTGGCATAGCCACTGATTTAAATTCACATGTGGCACAGCCACAGAATAGGGTTTCTCGTGTGGCAACGGCCACCAATTAGGGTTTCTCACGTGGCAACGGCCACCAAATGGGTTTCTCACGTGGCAACGGCCACCAAATAGGGTTTCTCACGTGGTAACGGCCACCAAATGGGATTCTCACGTGGCAACGGCCACCAAATAGGGTTTCTCACTTGGCAACGGCCACCAAATAGGGTTTCTCAAGTGGCAACGGCCACCAAATGGGGTTCTCACGTGGCAACGGCCACCAAATGGGGTTCTCACGTGGCAACGCCCACCAAGTATACGTGGCATAGCCACATAATGGGTTATTCTCACGTTACCAGAACGGAGAAGAATCGGGCTTACATGCTACCAGAGCAATGCCCGGTGTGTACTCAAAATTACACGCCTAAGTCTTATCACATAAGACTGGTTTGCCTTCACATAGAACTCATAGTGGTTTTTCTCTTGTAAAACTTATTTAAAATCGTTTTGTACTCAACACAAAACATATTGAAACCGAGTCCCAACCGGCAAAACACGCACACATTTCTCAAATCTCGATATTGCCTTAACGTAGAGCCCAGTTATAAACTCATAAAAACATTGGGCTCAAACCGGCTATAAAAATCGTGTGCAATTGTATCACAACACAACACTCAACATGCTTGTTTTATAAATCACAATTCATGCTATAATAGTTCGCAAATCACATACACAAATGGTTTAGTTTCCCTTACCTCTTTGCACCTCGTATAGTGCAATCGTTTCCCCCTTGACACAGACTAGTCTCGCATTCCACTCTGGAACTCCCGAGCTGTCCAAACGATGTTAAAACATCAATATTCATCATCACATTAACCTCTATTCTCAAAATCGAGCATAATTACTCATAACACCTCTAATTTCTCAATTCTCATAACTCCACCACAAACCACAATCTCGCTCACAACACCTCAACATTCTATATTTCTCATGCCAATTATCTATGCTAATTCACCACATTGTCTAAATTTCTATTTATAGCTCAAATTCTCAAAATTGCTAAATATCATTATCACTCCAACCACATTGTAATTTCATCAATCCCTAATCATTTTTCAGCTATTTGAACACAATGCCAACAACCATTATCATCAAAATCATCTCAGATATCAAGATCGAGGTTTAAAAATTACCCAAAACTTGTGGAGAGCTTATCTCTTGCCTCGATTCGATCCGTCTTTCGATTTCCAAGTATGTTGTTCTCCCTTTGATGAGGAACAACTTTCCTTCTTGCCACAACTTCTGATTTGGACGAAAATGGGTGCTTTGGATGAGTGAGAAAGCTAGGTTTCGGTGAAAATGGGGGTTGGAAGAGAGAGAAAATGAAATTTGCAGGAGAAAGCAGGGGTTCCTTATATAGACTGAGGGTAGGAGATCGATCTGGCTCTTGATGAGATCGATCTGCATTTGAATTTTGGGGACTATTTGGGTAATTTTATGCCTAGGAGATCGATCTGTCGAGGGGTGAGATCGATCTCTTTATGGCTTTATGAGATCGATCTGCTCCTTGAGGAGATCGATCTTCTCCCAAACAGAATCATTTGGAGATCGATCTCTTCCTCATGAGATCGATCTTCTCTCAAACAGAATCATAAGGAGATCGATCATCTTCCATTGGAGATCGACCTGCTCCTTAAATTCCTCCTTCCTTGTCATTTTTAACTCACCAGATCGATCTCTCATTCTCCCAGATCGATCTGTCCTCATAACTTCATACTTATTTTAAACACTTAACATATAAATCTCCAATTATCATTCCCCAATTCACTTAGCTCAATAAATTATACTTCATGTTCATATTACATAATTAAAATATGTCTGAAATTCTCAGATCTCACATTAACTAATGGGTCAAAATCTTTAATCTCGAGGATTAATTTTGTTAATCATGGATAAAACCAAGTATCTGAATGTTTACGGTATTTACATGTCGTCTCATGCTTATGCATCGAAAGTATAATATATATATATATATATATATTCTCATATAAGTTTTGTTCAACACTACTGCTGTCTACGGTATTTATACATATATATATATATATATATATATATATATTTATATATATATATATATGTGTGTGTGTGTGTGTGTGTACCAGAAGAAAGCTTCACATTCCTTTGCTGCAGTTTCCTATCTCCTGGCATGTTCAGGAGTTTCCATGCTGCTCACGTTTTCTCTACTACCAACAGTGGTCTCGGGTGTCTTCCACTTCTTCAACAAGTCACTTCTCCACGTTTTCTCTCCTGTCTTTCCTTTGTCATTTCCCAACTGCAGCTATCTATCCTAGTACATATGTATATATATTTCTTCATTACTTCGGTCAGTCACCACAATATATATATATATACACCTGTATCTATTACATATGCTACCTATCTTTAGACTCCTGTTCACACGGCGTTTATACACATAAATCTTATATATATATATATATATATATATATATTTATTTATTTATTTATATACCTACGTATATGTCCATACCCACATACTCTATACTAGAGGATACCTACAATGACACGTACAAATGTATATATATACATATGTATTCTCATCCATGTACTCAATTAAATTCTCATTTATTTACTAACCAATTCTAGGTAATTATTTAATATTCCATCATGTATGTATGTATATACATGTAAAAGAAAATTTTGTAAATCAACCTCGTCTAAGTCTGAGTCTCTCGTATTAACATTAA
This sequence comes from Firmiana major, assembly GCA_033439115.1. Classification (NCBI taxonomy): domain Eukaryota; kingdom Viridiplantae; phylum Streptophyta; class Magnoliopsida; order Malvales; family Malvaceae; genus Firmiana; species Firmiana major. Next base: position 42,719,508 of record CM065909.1, read on the forward strand.
GATATAATTTCGTTTTTTTAATTTGATCACATTCAAGCATAATTAAATCTCAATGGTATTACTTAAAATCAAGTACCAAAAATTTCGCGGGGTTTACAGATATAAGACAAATAATTATAATGATAGTATTTAAAAATTAAAAAACTAAAAGGCATAAAAGTTATTTTACAATTAAGTTTTCTTCTTTTCTTTTTCTTACATATTTTCTCAAAATTAAAGTAAATGATATGTAAGATTTGGAGGGAAAAAGAGGAATTCCCAACCACTCCCTTTCTTTCATTTTCTTAAATCATATCCAAACAAAAACAAAAAACAAAAGAAAAACTTCTATGTTTTTTTTCCCCTTTTTCTCTCCACTTCAATCCAAACATAGATTAAAAATAGGATGGTTCTTAATCTCATATATTATGTTAATTATTTAAACAAACCCAACGAGAATCAAATCAAATTTCACCAAATCTAGGTAATTGGGATCCCATTGACTGATACTGCTGCTTTGGCAAAGGGTGGGATGAACAGTGGGTTGGTCCAAAGAGATCTTTGTTTTATAAAATTGGGTCCAAAACAGTCATGACTTACTTTATTGGTCAGTAAAAGGACTTGATTGAGGATTCTCATAGTCAAGGATAGATTACAATAAACATATAAAACCTTTTTGTTTATATAATAATAATAATAATAATAATAATAATAATAATAATTTTCTTATTAAAGACTTCCATAAAATCTCAAATAACAACTTTTTATTTGTCAAACTTTCTCGCTGCTTGTCATGTAAAATCATGATCTTTGTAGTTCTTCAATATATAAGGGAAAAAAAACATGAATTTTCTAGTATAACATTAATCTTTTAATTTTTATTGGGAGGCATGTTTTCATATCAATAGGTTAGACATGCTAAATTTTGGAATTTGAATATAAAATCTTTATTATGGTAAGCTTTTGTGACAATGGTCATGCACTTAGGTCATGTTTGGTGTATAGAATGAATCATAGAGTATGATAATTATTATCCTATTTTATATTTATTTTATATTTAATGCACACATAAAAAGCAAAATTGGATTGTAAAAAAAAATTAGTCAGGATGATTCAATCATCTTCTAAAGGAGAGGATGATTAGATAATATTTTATCTTCAAAATTTATATTTAAAAATTAACTTAAACATTTAATAATAAGATAACAATGGTCTTTTTCTAATTAATTAGTTTAAATTATTTTTTCTCTTTTCCTTTTTTTTCTTTTTTCTCCTTTTTTTTTTTTTACCTTTCTTTCTTTCTTTTGTTCTTTCTTTCTTTTTATTGAATAAAGAAAAATATAGTTTAGATAAAAATAATAATTTTTAAAACAACTAAAATTTTATAGAAAGTATCTTTCTAAATAAACAATTGCAAAAAAACCATTTTTAAAATTTAACTCTTAGACATAAAAATTATTATTTTATATGTTTTTATTTATAAAATTTCAAATTGTAAATTTAACTAGTATTTTTTTATACGTTTAAATATTATTTTTCCCCTTTTTTCTGTTATCTTTTTTATTTTCAAATTTTTTTATCTTTTTTCCCATTGGCCAAAAAAGAAAATGAAGAAATATAAAAAAATATAAGATTTTAAAAATTAGTGTACTTTTTTTATCAACTTATTTTTAAAATTTTATTTTCTGAAAAATTATATTTAATTTAAAATCATGGGAAACATTTTTAAATTAAAATCATAAGAAATTAAAACAAAAAAAAATAAAAAATTGGTTAAAATATGGAAATATTTTTAATAAAAAATATTTTTGAAAAATTTGATTTTTTTAAACATTTAATTTAAAAAACATTTTTTATTGAATCTTTTTGGAAAAATGAAATATAAGAATATTTTTGGGTGAAAAAAATATTTTAGAACTATATTTATAAGAAAAAATTATAAATCTAAATCATATTTACTTTAAGTAAAGTACTTTTGATAAATAAAAAAAATCTTTATCCCATTCTTAATTTTACACATGGAAAATATGATGAAAATATATATAACTTATACTATCTTACTTTTAATTATTTTACACACAAAATATAAGATAAGATAAGATGATATTATCTAATCCAATCCTATTTTTAATCTAATATTATCTTATATTGTCCTAATTCTATTCCCAACTAGTTGCATTGTAGTTGCATCGAGTAGTAAATTGATACTCTTTTGAAAGGAGAAATGTTTATTATTATTTTTTGTTTATACAAGAGTGGAAATAAAAATTGCAAGGGATCTAACCAACAAATTAGTTCAATGTTATATCTTGAGTGTTGGCTCAATCTGTCATGTCTTTATTTTCAAGATAATTAGTACAATATCAGTTAAATTTTTAGACTCTACAAGTTGAGTTAGAATAATGATACATATTCTTTAAACAATATTAAAAATATATAAAATAAATTAAGATATGTGTTATTATCTCAACACCGCTTGTGAAGTTTGAAAACTCTATTGACAATATATTTGAAAATAATCCTTATTTTTAATGTTTGAGAGTTTTGCATATTTAAATTTCAACATTTGCATTTTGCTTTCTTTAAATCAATGGTAAATTCTATTGAGCTCCTTAAGATTTTACCATAATTCAAGTCTAATCTATTAGTTTTAAAAATAGACAGTTCGATCTAAAATCACAGATGATTTTAATATATATCAATAAATTGTTAAATTGAAATTAATAACATCACTTTGCCAAATATCAACAATAAATTTTATTACTATTTATTATTTTTAAATATTTTAAAAAAACTATTTTATGCAAGATTTTTATATTTTAATACCAAAAAAAGATATTATAGATATTTCAGAGTAATAAATGTTTAGTTAATAGATTTTTTTAATAGTGATTTAATAGAAAAAATTTTTTGTACTGTCAAATTCATAATTTTAAATCAAAATATTTATTTCTCAAATTAATAAATTAACCTTAAATTAAGATTAAAAAAGAAAAATAAAAATAAAATTTACGGTTAGATAAAAAAATTTTAATTAAAAAAATGTTCATTGTTGAATGCTTTTGAAACAAAGATATGGTTAAGATATTGCTCCACTTAAAGCTATCCTCCTCACTGACGTTTAGAATTCAAGTTCTACCACAACCCATCCCATCCCATCCCATCCCATCCCATCCCATCCCATCATCCCATGACTTCAATTTTCTTTAAAAGGGTTTTCAAGATTTTTTATCAAAAGAACTAGAAGATTTGACATCTTAGTAATTCATTTAAAGCAAAATGGTGAGGGCATTACCCTGCATCTTTTGGTGAATTCTAAAGATTTATTTATCTAAAAAGAAATAGATATTCTAAAGATTTGAAGTGTTTTACCAAAAGTCAATTTACTGAGCTTTCAAGTGTTAAAAAAGCAGGAGTACCTATTCTGATCCATTGATATGAGATCTTTTGAATCAGATTTGGTCTGTTGGCTGTAGTTCCTTTTTGGATCAAACGAACCCTTCATTCATCCAGGAAAAAAAGAGGTAAAAAATAGTGCAAGAATTAAACATGACATAATTGCTGCTCCTTTGCAAGGTTACAACACCAGCCATTTTCAAGATCATGCATATGGAATGTTGTGATATACCGTTAAAAGATCAATATAAAAAAATGGGTTTGTTGATGAATGCTCCAAGGAGGCATTTTCAAGATTATTATATTATATTATATTATATATTTAATATGTTAAAAATTTAAAAATTATCCAATAAATATTCTCCGAATTTCACCTACAGTTAAAGTTAAAGGGTATTTGGTTCATGAATTTTAAATTTTTTGACCGAAAACTTATTTTTCGTGATCAAATTATTTTATTTAGTTATTAATTTTTCCTCCCATCAAGAATTTGATATTTCTAAACAGTGCCATAGTGAGAGAAAATAGGCGAAAATACCTCATCCTCTTAAGGATTTTTTTTTTTAAATTTTCATTTGGGAATTCTATTTTTGTTCCAACATATGGGTCAATTTTATCTTTTAATATAAAAATATTACATCCTAAATAATTATTTATATATTAAAATAAATAAATATGTTAAATAACTAAATTATTTAACATTTTAAATAATTAAATAAATAATTTAAATATAATTGTACCCTTGGATTTGTCAAAAATTGCAACTCTAAACAAAACACTTATTAAAACCCTTTTTTAAGCAAGTAAAAACCTTTCTTAATTAATGTATAATGTTTAATTTCATTAAATCTGAATATGATTTACAAGTTAGAAACTGTCAAATTAATATTTCATATTTAAATTGTTGATCAATGAATGTTGTGTTCACTAAATTTCAAGTTTCAATTTTTTTTTTAATTTTGGTAAATTGACATATAAGAGAAAATATGGACTTAAGACCAATAATGAGACCTTATAAATAAGTTTTTTCTTGATTAATCAAAATCAATTTAATATATTAAATATTTTGTTAAGAATAACAATAATTTACATATTAAAAACTTCATAAACAAAGTGACCAAATAAATAAATAAATAAATATGTTAGATAAATTAGTTAAATAACATCTTAAATTAATCAATTAACCTTTTAAATAAATAAGTAATTTAAATATAATTATTTTCATGTATTATTCACTCTACATCAACTAATAATATAATTAAGAGTATTATAATAATCTACGTCATTTTCCCCAACTAAATACAAAAATTTTAGTTTCTTCCCAACTAAACTAAACACATGAATTTAACATTTTGAATAGACTCAAATGTATAGTGTTTAACTAGTATTCATATTTTAAAGGGCTATCTAAATTTCCGTGAACCAAACATCCCCTAAAAATATAAATTTATATGATAAATATAAAAATTTTGTAACATTTTAATAAAATTTAAAATTTTCACTAACAATTCATAAAATATTATTTAATTCTAACAATATTATACTGTTCATCATATTTCATATAAATTTATATTACTGTAAATAATAAAAAAATTATATGAAACAAATATGTTGTGACAGTATATGTTTATTTCGTTAGGTAATCATATTATTAAAATATTTAATTATTTATTACGTATAACATAATGATTAAGCGGTAATGACATAAAACAAATATTTCATAGATTAAAATGAAAAAAATATATACATAGATCCATACCATCTTTTCTATTATAATAATACTTTAAAGAATACCGACCCTTAAGACACGTTATTAAATAAATGAAAAAGAAATAAAAAAGTAAGTCATTGACAAAGTGTTTGAAAGTCATTAACCAGAATGATATGAGCTAGGATTGCATGGACGAACGTTGCCGAAAGCTCATGGGAATGGGTAGGATTGATATCACATCACGAATCCAATTAATGCTGCTTTAATTGGTATGTAGTTACGGCATGATCATCGAAGATTTTATGGTTGATGACAAGCCACAAGTTTAGGACATGGTCGGACACGGATAGTCCCATTTAAAATTAAAGGCCCATGGGCGTGGGGTCCTCTACATTCGCATCACAAGTCACAACGCCCCTTGCTGGGAGGTAATTCCTTAATTGGCCAATGGCTTTTTTTTTGGTTAGTTTTTTTTTTTTGAAAAGTTTTTGTTTTCTGTCTTTTGTTTTTATAAATCACAATTCTGTTTGTTGAGAAGAGTTATTTTTTTTTTAATATTTGATTTAGACAAAGTTGACCCATGTGCTTCTAATGAATGTGATTTAAGTGGGACGGAATGAGTAACAAATTCAGAACATGATTTATTTTTTGGTCGATTGATTTTGAAACAGTTATTTTTATCATTTCAACTTGTTTCACTTAATATGTTATTTCAGTACAAATGCAAATTTAAAAAACAAGTAATAAACTTGGCTACATATATATATATATATATATATATATATATATATATATATATATTCATGTATATTTTAAATATAATTAGATACGTTTCACTCACATCAATGAAATTTTGGTATTGTTTAAAAAAAAAAGTCTTAGAACTTTAAATTATCATATTCAAGTTTTATTATGTGTGAATTTAGATTTAATTTAATTATTTATTAGTTTAGTTAGTTATAATTATAATTATTTATTAGTTTACTTAATTTGAGTAAATTAGTTTTTTTCATGAAAAAAATAAATTGATTTTAATAATTATTCGTTGCCAAAAATGTAATATGTTGATTACGATTATAACTCTTAATAAAATGTATTGTTGGAAAAATAGATGTACTAGATTAACTTAAACAAATTTATTTGAAGTATCTTGAAAAATAGATGTGTTACATTAAATTTAAATAACTTTTAATATATATATATATATATATATATAAAGAGTGATCTACTTATATCAGTGTAAAATAATTTTATTTTACATCATTTTTATATCTTTATATATATATATAGAGAGAGGTGGATAGCATGTTAAGGAAATTTTCATTCCGAGTGAAAAGTAAATAACCAAATTTAAAAAAAAAAAAGACAATGCCAAATAAGCAACCAAAAACTTAGATAAGCATCTATGTGAAGTTCGTCATAATTGCATTCAAATACTTGTTTGACTAAGGGGTTTTTTTTTTTCGCCTACTAGCATCGTCATTTTATGAATATTTGGTTCAATCATAAGTTACAAATATCTTTAAAAGGAAGTTACAAATATCTTCACTCAATGAGTCAAATTTGAATCCTTCTTCTTCTATTAAAAGATTATTGTGATTGTGGAATAAAAATTTCAGATGGAAAGGTGGAAAACGGGAAGCACAAATAAAAACAAACTCAGGTTTAGGATTTAGGAAGCTGATACAAAATGAAATTACGTCTTCTCAACACCGATGAAGGAAACAAGGATATAAGAAAGGCAGATTGGAGGGGCCAAAGCTTAAGTAAACAAACAGGAAGTCATGCCTGATTTTTCGGTTTAATTGAATCTGCTACAGGTCAAAGCCAAAATGATTGAGTGAGAAAAGGTCAGATAAGACATGGTGAGGACCAATTAGAGACCTAACGTAAAGCTTGGGAATGAGCTGAGCCTGAGATGATTTTACAAGTATCAAAGCAATTATAATCGATCACCAAATCACTCTAAACTTTGTCTCTACCTTTGCAAAGCTAAGCCTAGCAAGTTCAAACGTCAAACTCGGGCAATATCATGAATTTTAAGAATATATTACTATTTTCATTTTAAAATTCCAGACAGATACCATGAATATTTTCTTTTGTTTGCAGTTTTTAAGGTTTCTATTATTGGTCAAAAAAGAAAACGGTTCTATCATTCGATCATATTTATTTAGTTATTGGAGCATTTTAACATCTTATTTTCTAATTTATTTTGTTTATATAGGAAAAATTATTTTGTATAACATCAGTAAAGAGAGTTTAATAAGATGAGATGTAGTGAGTAAGATATATTAAGAATAAAAAATTTAAAATAAATAAAATATGTGATAAATTTTAGTTTGGTTTATAAAAGAATGATTTTTTTTTATAACTGATTAACTTATTTAACATTTTTATAATGTCAAATGTTTTGATTATTCTATCGTATTTTAAAGATTTAATGAATTAAATCATATCATAAATGTAGAAAATAAACATTTAAAATAATTATTCTCTTGCGTGAATAGGTATAAAGAAATTAACAAAAAACTAAAAAAAAAAACTAAATTAAAAGCAAAAGAAAAAGAAAAACACTCTTTACTTAAAATTAGGGAATTTCCTCCAAACCACCGCGTCCATAAGGTTGCTTTCGCCTAAAGACCCATGATTGTCATGATTATAAAAAATTTCATGCGTGAGAATCCACAGAGCGCTTGAAGAAAATCTTTCTTGCTTTGATAATGGACCCACAAAAGGTGCAAATCAGTTCAGAATTTCTTCTCTTTCATTTCGTGCTTTGGGTTGGTAAAGAGCCTTGACCACTCCATAAATCCCCGGAACAAAATTAGATGATGACAAAGTCCACAATTTTGGCCGAAGTTCATACTCCTTTTTTTAATTTTTTTTTCTTTGGGAGTTCTTTTTTCATTGTCAAATCAGTTTTCAAGGACGAGAAACTGTTTTACTAAGATACACCAGAGCAGACAGTTTATGATGGGACATGTGATCAGATTTGCCTTTTGTGTTTTAATGTTAAAAGATGAGAGGATGATCGCAAATTCATCATTCCTGTGATAAATTGAAACATGAGATTAAATTTTATAAAGGTAAAGGACATTTGTTTATAGGAGAGATGTATTGGGCTTGGACTGGAAATGGAGACAGTCAAATTCACTTTTTGTAGGGTATAAAAGTAAGAAAAAAATTTGGACCTGGAAAAAATGCTCGAAGGCAGCCCCAAGTTTTCATATGGGTGATACTATTGTATAAGTGTAAAAAATATATTAATTTATATCGACGTGTTAAATATAAATATATATTTTTTAATTTTTATTAAATTAATATATAATTTTTATCAAAACTTTAACTCATACTAATTCTTGTAATTTTTTCTTGTCTTTTTGCATCATTTCTAGACATCGAATTGAATTGGTTACGATCCCTTAATAAATAAAATTGGTTAAAACCAATTACTTACTAGACTGATTTTGGTTTTGGACCTTCTAGGTTTTAGGTGCAATCTAATCGGTCCATGGGATAGGAACAAGGGTTTCGGTTTTGGACCGGTTTGATTTTGATTTTTTATTTATTTATTATTTTAATTAAGTTATTAAACTTTTAATTTCATTTGATAAAGTGAAGAGACTTATTTATTAGATTTCTAATCTAATTAAACTTATCATTTTAAAAAAGATTTTAATTTACTTTAAAATTTTTAATTTCATTTGATAAATTGAGAGAACTTTATTTTTAACAGTTATACTAATTAAACTTATTATTTATAAAAAAAGATTCTAATTTAAATTTCTAAACTCATCATTTACTTTAAAAAACTTTTTATTTATTAGATTTCTAAGCCTATCTTTTTAATTCATTTAGTAGTTAACAATTCTAATAAATGAAAATAATAAAGGAGTAAGAAGATCAAAAATTCTTTAAGTGAAAGACTCTTTCAAAAATTAGAAGTATAAAAACCATGAGATTATAGTTTATAAAAAAATTATTATGAGTTAATTTATTTACATGTGATTTACAAAGAAAGAAAAATAAAGCTATTATTCACATAAAAAATAATTCTAATCCTATTGTTTAGAATTGATAAGGATTTTCTTGAAAAGTTCTTCTTTTTCCTCCAAAAAATGTCTGTTGAACTGTTTGGTCTTCTTTGTTCCTTATTACGAGATTCAGCTTTAAACTAATTTTTAAGACACGTTAGCATGCATAATGATGATGCATAAAATTGGTTTAGTGATATCTAATAATTCTTTCACATGTCGAGAAAACGGATCCTAAAGTAACAGATGATGCTTGAACCATGAAAACATCTCGGGTTATAGAAGATAAGACCAAAAACTATTTTTTATTTTTTTCCACCATTGCAGCAGATCAAAATTCTTCTCAATTCAGAAATTTTGATTCAAGAAGAATTGTAGCTCATTCGAGCTACCTCTACCATGACTTCGTCAAGAGGATGATGATCCAGTGCATTTTCCCTTTAACTTCTTTTTCCTTGCTGCCGCCTTAATTGTGTAAAAAGTACCTCGGTTGCTTCGTCCATCACCATTATCGACTTCGTCGTCGGAATTTTATGTTTGGTCGGAGTGTTGCTTCTCACTGTCATAGAAAGAAAACAAATCTCGAAAGAGATCATTAATTGACAACTTTTGGTTGTCAGTATCACTCTCGAGAAAAAATTTATAATAGTAATAAAAAAACTTCTATTTTTTCCTCACCTTGGCTAGGATTTAATAATGATGGAATGCAATAAATATTAGGAATTGTTTCCCAATTTTTTTTAATTTTTTTATGTCGTACACAAAAGAACTTAAAATTTGTCATTCCTAAATTGTAATAACTTTTCAAACATTGAAAACACTAAAGGAATGAAAAAGGGGTGGTTGGATAATACGAAGCAAAAAATTTTTCCATTTCAATTTTAAAAGAAGCTAATAACTCAACATAATTTAAAAAAAAAATCCAATCATTATCATCAATGTGTAAAGAAACAAAGCCGTATAATTCTTATAAAATGGAGTAACAACATTTTTATAAGGAAAAACAGATGAAACCAAACAATGGAGTGAGTTCCATCTTGTTTCTAAGGGAAGTGAAAATGAAATGGGATTTAACCCACTTGTTTGACAAATCCACTTCCATTCATATTTGTGACGTGGGTTGCAGATCAATTTGCTAAAGATTTAATTTTTTTCAATTGCAACTATTTCACTAACATTAAAACCAATTTGAACACAAATTTATTATATGACATGTACATCTAATATGAAAAAAATATTCCACATAAATTGTTTTTAATCTGTTAATTAAAATAGAAATAGGGGCATTATTATTTGATGCATTATCTAAAGTAATCGAAAAAATTTTTATTTACACATATTAGTAATATATTGAGCAATAGTATATGCGACATGCAATTTCTTTAATAAATCTAAAGATAAAATACGTTTTTGCATTCACCAATTTTCATCAATCCAATGACAAGAAATTATAAGTTAACTTAAACCATTAATACTAGTTTAAATATCGCTAGTTAAATTAGCCTTAAATGAAACATTTGCAAGATTATCAATAAGCTTGCCGATATTCTAAATATATATTTATGCAATTAGTTCTTAATGTATGTCTAGAAATAGATTGGTAAGCATGTTGGAAATATTAACAAATATATTCTAAAAAACTATCATTTTCACATATTGTGAAAGATTGTTCACATCTAAATACAAATCTAACTAAACCTTGCCTAGTTTTGTCATTTCAAAAACCAAATTAGTTCCACCCTGTTGTTGATTAATTTGGGATTAGGTACTGATGGTGGTCGTGTCACCAGAAACCACGTGTGCAACTATCCGCCTGCCATGTGTCAAACCAAAACCGAGCCACGTGGCAGATTTGCCGACAGTGTGGCGCGGCGGACCTCCATCGCCCATATCGCGACATTGGTCTTCCGCACAGTCTGCGATAGAGGTCTCCCGCACAGCCCGCGATAGAAGTCCCCCGCACAGCTTGTGACAGTCTCCCGCACGGACTGCGGTGGAGGTCTTCCGCACAGTCTGCGGTAGAGGGCTCCCGCACAGCCCGCGATAGAAGTCTCCCGTACAGCTTGCGACATAGCCTCCCACACAGACTGCGGTAGAGGTCCCTCGCTAGCTACTTGAATTTGTGGCGCGACAGAGTGCTCTATCACTCTGTCGCGGCCCAGACACGCGCCTGGGCCTCAGCTCGAACCGACTTGCAGAAACCTATAAATACCAGGTGAGCTCTCTGAATCAGAGGAAGGAAAAAACCAAAAAAAAAAAACAAAAAGAAGGGAAAAGCTTTAAACTCTCTGATTTAAGCAATATATTCTCTTCTTCATACATTCACAACTCCGATTACTGACTTAATCATCGGAGTGCGCGTGCAGGGACAAATCCCTGCCCCCTCTGATTCCTGTCTTTTTTGCAGGATATACGAAGAACACGTAGATCAAATTGCATCGACGTCATCCTTTTGTCGTGAGTGCAATCAGATTACGTGGGAAGCATTTTCTTGTTGCTGTCAGGTAGGCAACATCAATTGGCGCCGTCTGTGGGAAATCTGACAAAAAGTCAGGTTCTCTATCAAAATGGTGCGGACACGTTCTGCAGCAGAGTTGACAGGAGGGCAAAATTCCGTGAGTCCCCCTGTCAGATCAGAACAAAGACGAAGACATGGTGAAAGGGGTCAGAGAGAAGCCGTGGTTTCTCTAGAAGAATTTGAGATCCTGAAGCGCAAAAATGAAGAGACCACGACAGCTTTGAAGGCTATGGTGAGCTTCTTCAGAGACGCTCTCCCCCAATTCAGCTTGCCCCATGAAGTGCAGCAGTTAGTGGGAGAAAACACACCTATGCAGATCTATGAGAGAGGTCAGCCCTCCACCCTGGTAAACGCTGGACAAGAGGCAGGAACACGAAATAATGCCACTACGGATCCAGCAAGGCAGAGGTCTTCCCCAATAGATAGGCGGCAGAGCTCAACCGCGGACCTTAGGCGACAGAGTTCGCCCACAACACCTGTGCGGCAAGGCTCACCCACAGACCTCGTGCGGCAGAGGTCTCCCCCAGCAGATATTCCACGGAGCTCGCCCGCAGCTCAACGACAGCAGTGTTCACCACTGGCCGATAGGCGACAGAGCCCACCAAATGTACGGCAGAGCTCTCCCGGGGACTACATGCGGCAGAGCCATCCCGCAACATATGTGCGACGGTGCTCTCTCGCCGCTGATAGGCGGCAGAGTTCTCCTCTGCCCGGCAAGCGGCAGACTTCTCCTATAGCCGATAGGCGGCAGAGTTCCCCCACATACCGCAGCTCATCTCCCGTGAAGTTGGAACATGGTTTAAGAGAATGTAGGGCTGGGGAGCGGCGAAGACAGAGAGGCCAAGACCCTCGAGAAGGTCTCGAAATTACAAGTCCCGGAATGGGAGGTGCTGGAAGAGGTGCTTATCAGTCAGACTCTTCTAGACCCGAAGGGACAAGGCCATGCTCAGCTCGAGGGTCGGAGGACGTAGAGAAGGTCGTCCAAAGTATCCTCGAGAAGAAAAAACTGGTGTTTCCAGATGACGGCCAAAGGAGGAGAATCCCATTCAGCCTGGAGATCATGGACAAACCTTTGCCAAAGAAGTTCAAAATGCCTTCCATGGCCATTTATACTGGCAAAGCGGACCCCTATGACCACATACAGAGTTACGAGTCCCTCATGCTGCTACATGGGTGGGAGGACAAAATTATGTGCAGGGCTTTTTCCCTCACATTGTCCGGGCACGCTCTAAAGTGGTTCAACGGGTTGAGCGAAGGTTCAATCTCCTCTTTTGACGAGTTGAGAAATGAATTCCTCAAAGTCTTCATGATCCACAGCCAGAGGAAGAAAGATGCCACCTACCTACTCACGCTTAAACAAGGGAATAAAGAACCCTTGAAAAGCTTTGTAGACCGCTTCCGAGATGCAACCTTGGAAGTGGAAGATCTACCGGTAGGCGTAGCCTTGGCTGCAATACTACAAGGGACGAACTCTGAAAAGCTACAAGAATCTCTCTCTCTCGATCAACCGATGACAATCTCTGACCTCTTTGCCCGGGCTAACAAGTATGTAGCTCAAGAAGAAGTGATGAAAATGATACAGCCCAAGGAAGCAAAGGAAGGAAAGAAGAGAGAGAGAGATGCTCCCGAGAGAAGCTCCCCAAGACCCGTGAGAGTAGACAAAGCCCCTAGGCTCAGGTATGAAGGTTATACCAGGTTGAACGAGCCTCGCACTGCAATACTGGCAGCTATCGAAGGGGCAGGATTATTGGAATTCCCCAAGAAGAAAATTGGAGATGTAGGACGAAACCCCGAAGCCTACTGTGAATTCCATTGTGCTCACGATCACCCAACAGAGAGGTGCAGAGATTTAATGGACCAGTTGGAAAGACTGGCCAGAGAGGGGAAGATCAACCGCTTCCTATGGAGAAGCGAGAGACCACGTTATCCTCCGCGTGACCAAAGGAATGATCGTCCACGGACTGGGGCAAATAATGACAACAGAAGGGATAGGCCTAGAAACGAAGTAGTCAGGCCAATCCCCCGTGCTAATCCCCCAAACAACGAACCTACAGCCCCCGCAATAAATGTCATCGCAGGCGGGGACTCAGGTGCAGGAAGCTCATCTACTTCCTGCAAAAGTTACGCTAGGCAAGCGTATCAGGTTAACGTTGTGATGGAGGAACAGGCGGATGAAGAACCCATCATGTTCACTCCGGCTGACAAAGGTGATATTGTCATGCCTCATGACGACCCCTTGGTGATATCTACAGTAGTGGCCAAACACCCGGTGAGCAGGGTCCTGGTCGATAACGGGAGCTCAGTGAACCTGATCTATTGGAACTGCTTAAAAAAAATGAGCATATCCGAAGATAGGTTAAAGCCCGTTATGGCGCCACTATATGGATTCACGGGGGAGCGAGTGAAGGTTGCCGGGTCCATAGAGTTGCCTGTGACTCTCGGAGAGCACCCGAAGAATGTGACCCGGCAAGTATTGTTCATGGTGGTCAGGTCAACCTCTGCTGCCTACAACATGATTTTAGGCAGACCTGTGCTGAATGACATGAGGGCGGTAATATCCTCTTGCTATCTGTTGATGAAGTTTCCCACTCCCAGCGGAGTCGGGCAAGTACGAGGAAACCAAAAGAGCGCCCGTACTTGTTATCTCGCTTCCACTACCAACAAGGTAGTACAAAGGAAAGAAACCTTGTGCATAGACGATCCGCCCAAACCTCAGCCGGTAGAGGAGACAGAACCCATAGAGCTAATAGAAGGGGATGGGAGAAAAAAGGCATTCATAGGGACTCAACTGGGCGAACCACTAAAGAAGAGATAGTCGAGTGTCTGAGAAGAAACTCGGATGTCTTCACCTGGAGTCCGACGGACATGCCTGGAATTAATCCCGAAGTGATATGCCATGAGCTTAATGTCATACCCGGACACAGACCCGTCAAACAGAAGAAGAGGAGTTTCACCCCGGAACGACAAAAAGTAATCACTGAAGAAGTGAATAAACTCCTGGGCGTCGGATTCATCCGAGAGGTCTACTACCCTGAGTGGTTGGCCAATGTAGTGATGGTAAAGAAATCTAGCGGGAAGTGGCGAATGTGTGTGGATTTCACATACCTGAACAAAGCCTGCCCTAAAGATTCATACCCCCTACCTCGGATAGACAGACTTGTAGATGATACATCCGGCTACGAATTCCTCAGTTTCTTGGATGCATTCTCCGGGTATCACCAAATCATGCTTCACCCAGAAGACGAAGAAAAGACTTCCTTTATAACCGACGACGGAACCTATTGCTATCGGGTAATGCCGTTCGGTCTAAAGAACGCGGGAGCCACCTATCAACGAATGGTGAGCAAAGTGTTCAAGGATCTTCTGGGAAATACCATGGAAGCCTACGTGGACGACATGATAATCAAGAGCCGCGTAGGAGAGTCTCATACTGATCAAATGTCCAAGGTGTTCGAAGTATTGAGGAGATTCAACATGAAGCTAAACCCTGAAAAGTGCTCATTCGGGGTAAGATCAGGGAAGTTCTTAGGCTTCATGATCACTAACAGGGGCATTGAGGCAAATCCTGAGAAGGTACAGGCTGTCATTGACATGAAACCCCCAACCACCATAAGAGAGGTCCAGAGATTGACAGGCAGGATAGCAGCTCTGAATCGCTTCTTGTCAAAATCAGCCGAAAGGAGCCTGCCGTTCTTCAAAACTCTACGGGGGGGGGGGGGGGAAGAACTTCGAATAGATGGAAGATTGTCAAAAAGCCTTTGAAGACCTCAAGGAGTACTTGAAACAGCTGCCTTTGTTAACAAGGCCCCTGGAAGGAGAACAACTCTATATGTATTTGGGAGTCGGTGACTTCGCCGTCAGTGCGGTGCTACTGAAGAAAGATGAAAAGGTGCACCGTCCCATCTACTACGTGAGTAAAGTGTTATTGGATCCAGAGACCCGCTACCCGCTGGCCGAAAAGTTAGCATTAGCTCTTGTGATGGCCTCGCGAAAGTTGCGCCCGTATTTCTAAGCACACCCTATCACCGTCTTGACAGATCAACCGTTAAGACAGATCCTTCAGAAACCTGAACACTCGGGAAGGTTAGTGAAATGGGCAGTGGAGCTTGGGGGATACGAAATCACATTTCAACCACGGCAGGCTATCAAAGGTCAAACTCTGGCTGACTTCATCGTAGAATGCACCATCCCAAGCGACAGCAGTGAAGGGGAGGCTCACCCGTGGTTGCTGCATGTCGACGGGGCATCAAGTGCCAATGGAAGCGGAGCCGGTATAGTCCTGGTATCACCCAAAGGAAAATCCCTTGAATACTCCCTACGGTTCGGATTCCCCAGTTCGAACAACATAGCGGAGTATGAAGCTCTTATAGCAGGGATGATGTTAGCGAAGAAGCTACAGGTTCACCACTTGATAGCACACAGTGATTCTCAATTGGTGGTAAACCAATTCAGCGGAGAGTACGAGGTACGGGAACCGATGCTGGTCCCTTACTTGAAGAAAGTCCAACTTCTGGCACAGACTTTCAAAAACTTTCAGCTGATACAAATCAACCGGTCCGAAAACACACATGCTGATGCATTATCTAAGTTAGCCTCTTCCACCGAAACACGAGGAAGGATAGTGAAGGTGGAGAGGCTCGAACGACCTAGTATTGAAGAGGTCGAAGTGTGTGACATTCAAGTGGGAGACGATTGGAGATCCCCATACAAACAGTATCTCACCGAAGGAACACTCCCCCAAGATAAGGACGAGGCTCGTCGCTTGAAAGTACAAGGGGCGAAGTTTACACTCATCAATGGAGAACTGTACAAAAGGGGATATTCGTCACCCTTATTGAAATGTCTGGGACCAGAACAAGCAAGTTACGCCCTAGCTGAAGTGCATGAAGGAATTTGCGGTGAACACTTAGGAGCGAGAGCCCTCGCTGCTAAAATACTGCGATCGGGATTTTACTGGCCAACGTTGAAGAAAGATGCGATGGACCAAACCCGCAAATGTGACAAATGTCAGAGGTTTGCGCCTATCACAACAGCCCCAGTAACTCCCTCTCAAGGCACAGTACAGCCAATTCCTTTTGCACAGTGGGGATTAGACATCCTTGGACCTTTCCCCTTAGCCACGGGCCAAAGAAAGTTCCTGCTAGTGGCTACCGATTACTTTACAAAGTGGATTGAAGCAGAGCCTTTAGCCACAATCACAGAAAAGAAAGTGGAGACCATGGTGTGGAAAGACATTATTTGTCGATTCGGAATTCCCCGCATCCTAAATGCCGACCATGAAAAGCAATTTGATTGCAACGCCTTCCGTGAATTTTGTAAGAGCCTCAACATTCAGCTAAGGATCTCCTAAGTGTCATATCCTCAAGCTAATGGACAGGCCAAAGTCAGTAATCGAACTATCCTCCATGGGCTGAAGACCAGGCTAGACAAAGCAAAAGGGGCATGGGTGGACGAATTGCCTAGTGTTTTATGGGCATATCGTACCACCAGTCGTGTGTCGACTAAAGAAACGCCATTCAGCCTTGTATACGGCACAGAAGCACTGATCCCCGTAGAAATTGGAGCGTCATCACCAAGAGTGATACCCTTAGCAGAGGAAGAAAATTCACAAGCTCTAAGGGAAGGCTTGGACCTACTCGACGAACATAGAGAGACCGCGGCTATTCGATTGGCATCCTATCATCAGAGGGTGGCCAACTACTACAATAGCCGGGTGAGAGATAGGCCAATGTCTGAGGGAGATCTAGTGCTCAGAAAGTCGCAGATCACGAATGCCCTGAAGGAGGATGGGAAGTTCAGAGCCAACTAGGAAGGTCCCTACAGAATTAGATACAAGATTGGACTTAACACATGTGTCCTGGAAACTCTACAAGGGAAGAAGATAGGGAAAACATGGAATTCAAATCACCTAAAGCTGTATTTGAATTAATCGCTATATTTTCTTTCCCAAACAGTATTATTATTTGTTTATACCATCACAAGATATTGTCATCAAATCATCACGCAGAATGTCATTTTATTATACATCTGCGACTTATATGCATCTAAATCTTGTGACAGGTATTCAGACGAGCCGTAAGAGCCTGAGGTGCTATGCGTCACTGTGGCCAGGCGTAGTTCAACCGAGCCGTAAGAGCCTGAGGCGCTATGCGCCACTGTGGCCAGGCGTAGTTCAGACGAGCCGTAAGAGCCTGAGGCGCTATGCGTCACTGTGGCCAGGCGTAGTTCAACCGAGCCGTAAGAGCCTGAGGCGCTATGCGTCACTGTGGCCAGGCGTAGTTCAACCGAGCCGTAAGAGCCTGAGGCGCTATGCGTCACTGTGGCCAGGCGTAGTTCAGACGAGCCGTAAGAGCCTGAGGCGCTATGCGTCACTGTGGCCAGGCGTAGTTCAACCGAGCCGTAAGAGCCTGGGGCGCTATGCGTCACTGTGGCCAGGCGTAGTTCAGACGAGCCGTAAGAGCCTGAGGCGCTATGCGTCACTGTGGCCAGGTGTAGTTCAACCGAGCCGTAAGAGCCTGAGGCGCTATGCGTCACTGTGGCCAGGCGTAGTTCAACCGAGCCGTAAGAGCCTGAGGCGCTATGCGTCACTGTGGCCAGGCGTAGTTCAGACGAGCCGTAAGAGCCTGAGGCGCTATGCGTCACTGTGGCCAGGCGTAGTTCAGACGAGCCGTAAGAGCCTGAGGCGCTATGCGTCACTGTGGCCAGGCGTATACAATCAAGCCGTAAGAGCCTGAGGCGCTATGGGTCACTGTGGCCAGGCGATAAAAATATCAAGGCTATAAAAACTAAAGACGCATACACGTCGCAGTAATCAAGCCTTACACAATTATACGTTCGCTCGAAAAATTCTTTCTGAAAGTTTACCTTTCTATCAAGAATTGGGGAGCATGCACGAACACATTCAAACGAATACATTCAACCAAAATAAACAGACAAAGAATGATAAATGATAAATAGAGAAGTAATGCAATACAAAGCATGAACAAAAATCTCAATTTCATTTCATTCAAAAGTCATTACATTCGACAAAAGTACGAAGTTAAAATAAAAAACAACAAAGTACTTGAAAAGAAATACAAAAAACAAAAATAGCTATCTACTCTTCGGGAGGAAGCTGGGGATCAGCTGCAGACGGACCATCACTTCCTAAGGACTGCTGACCCTTCTCGTCGTCTAAATCAATAAGAGCCTCGATAGGCTCGGGAGCACCATCCAAATCCATGGGCTCCCAATGACCAGTGAGGTTGACGAGGTCATCTTGGGCAGTCCTCTTAAATAACTCATCTGCAGGTTCAGCTTCAGGCTCATATTTAGTCCAGTCGGGGGCCTCAAATAGCATTGCCTCATTGGTGTACTGGAGCTCTGGGAATTCCTCTCCTTCCCTATGTGCTTCTAACCATGATCGGGCAAGATAGAACCCGTACTTTACATAGGGATTCGAGAAATCCTCCTTCCGTCTCAAGCAATCCTTGGAGAGACGGTACTCCTTCACAGCCTCGGCCCGTATGCTATTAATCTCCACTTGGGTCAATGTAGGAGCAGCCTGACTTTCCAACTCGGCAACACGCTGCTCGAGCTCCTGATTCCGAGCAAGTAAAGACCCGTAGTTGGACTGCATACAGTCTAGCTCAGAGTGGGCATCCCGAAGATCCTCTTGAAATCTGCTAGACCGAGCCTTCTCTACAGTAAGATCCCCCTGGGCGTGATTAAGGTCTTGATGAACCTTTGCGAGCTGCTCCTCCAAGCTTCGAACTAAATCCGGAAGTTTGGACAAGTTGTTGATGGTGTTCTGCAACTCCATAACTTGATCCTTTAACTCCCAGATTTCCCTATCAGCACGCTCCCGATAAGCCCGATGCTGGGCATTGTTGGCCACAGTTCGTTGAGCCAGCTGCAAAGGAATATAAAAAGTTAGATTCAAAGAATGCGGCAAAAATGAGTCAAACGAAGAGGAGTATGAAACTTACCCTCAATGCCTCCATGTCGGCTAAATCCTCCCCCTCCGGGTAGTTTCTGAATATCCTTGCCTCGTCCTGAGGAAGGATAGTGGACCAGCTTAACAGGGGGCCACCCCGGGAGTGTCTAAAATGTCGTTGTCACGAACCCCGAGGTAGACTCGAAACTCGTGGCCCCTCATAATATTTCCCCCGTCCACGGAATAGGGTCTCTCCTCGGCAGGACCTATCCTCGGCAATATTGGCCTGCTTCCCATCGAACCTTCGATGTACAAGCGCCTTCTATTCTTCCGCTGAGACGGAATAATATTGCATTCCGCGCGCTCCTCGGAGCGTGATCGCCCGAATGACCCGAAAGCCCCCCGTGAAGACGAGGCACTCTCCCCCTATCCCGAGAGAGTTCTCTCTGCTCTGAAGGAGGGGGAGGCATCGCCTGCCTAGAAACAGGAGGGGTCCGAGCACGAGGTGGATGAGAGGGGACCGGTGCCTCACTTGGGACATCGTCAACCAAACGATGCCTCTTCCTGGCAGGAGCGCTGGAAGGACCAGCCTCAGAAACCTGGCGACCTAACGATTGCCGAAAATGACTCATATCTGCAAAAAAGAAAAAGAAGACAAATCAGTGGTCAAAAACTGATCAAAAACAGCAAGCCGTAAAGAGAATTAAAAGTTACCGTCAGGAGAATCGAGATGCTCCTGAAGGGACTCTATATTTATGGTGTCATCATCAGGGAGCACCATGAAAGTAGAGCCGAACCCTTCCCAACCAGTCAGATCGGCTAAGGGTTCGCTGCCAGAACTTGATTCTACGTTGGTGCTCCCTATATCCTCTTGTGGCCTAGGTGGTTCAGGATTTAATTCGGGGGAAACCGAAGGCAGAGGATCTGACGAAGGAATAGAGGGTCCGACAACAGGGACCGGACCCACACCCCAGCCTGCTAATATCAAATTTTCATTTGATATAAGGGTGTCGAGGCTAAGGGGATGAGGGACTAGCAGTTTGTTGACGTCAGAAGACAACTGCTCCCTAAGTGTGGCAACCCGAGGACCCTTGGGAATCTCACGCCTATTCTCCCAACGAGTGGGAAAATCCAGGCCCTCGGGCACTTCCACAACCAGCCATTCCGTTTTGAAACCATGGAGCTTGTTAGCCGATTTCTCGAATAATCGGTTCTCAAAACCGGGCTGGTACACCCGCTGAAGCGAGTAAGGCACCAAGCCGGGGCTCCCTCGAAGCCTAAAGAATACTTCTAAAAGAGGAAGGGACGGAGAGATGCCCCTTAAATGGCAGTGCACGCTAAATGCTACCAATTGCATCCATGCATGAGGATGCAGTTGCCCCGGGGATACCCTGTGCGTTCTAAGGAAGGAAGCCCCGAAGTCGGACAAGGGGAAGCGGAGTCCTAACTCCAAAGCTGCCCTAAAAACGACATCCCCGTCGGACACACGACGTATGTCGCTCTCCTGAGGGGCTGGGAGCCTATAAGAGTATCCCTCAGGTAAAGGAAATCGGGATTCTAGGTCTTGGACGTCGGCTTCCTTTAAAGTCGACTTAACGCCTAGATCAATTTGTTTTCCTATACCATGGCCAGCCATTTTAGGAGTCTGTAAATCAAAAGAGTGGGACTTCGGACTATGAAATTACCTAAAATGAAGAAAAGGAGAGACTAGTGACAAAGTATGAAGAAGTTGCGACAGAGTTGCGACATAGTGATGTGTACGCGACAGACTTGCGGCAGAGTACAGTAGAGTGCGGCAGAGTTGCGAGAGAGTGTGCAGAGAAAATCGCGGCTGAGTGTCTTTTTGCGGGAGAACTCAATAGCGACAAGGACAGCAGGGGCCCAGTATATATAGCGGCTCGCCTGCGTTGACACACGCGCGGAGATCCGACCCGACCCGAGAAAATCCAGACCCAGATACTCTTTCGCAGGAAAAATTCCTACCAAAGAGTGGGGAGCAATTGATGGTGGTCGTGTCACCAGAAACCACGTGTGCAACTATCCGCCTGCCACGTGTCAAACCAAAACCGAGCCACGTGGCAGATTTGGCGACAGTGTGGCGCGGCGGACCTCCATCGCCCATATCGCGACATTGGTCTTCCGCACAGTCTGCGATAGAGGTCTCCCGCACAGCCCGCGATAGAAGTCCCCCGCACAGCTTGCGACAGTCTCCTGCATGGACTGCGGTGGAGGTCTTCCGTACAGTCTGCGGTAGAGGGCTCCCGTACAGCCCGCGATAGAAGTCTCCCGCACAGCTTACGACATAGCCTCCCACACAGACTGCGGTAGAGGTCTCCCGCACAGTCTGCGGTAGAGGTCCCTCGCTAGCTACTTGAATTTGTGGCGCGACAGAGTGCTCTATCACTCTGTCGCGGCCCAGACACGCGCCTGGGCCTCAGCTCGAACCGACTTGCAGAAACCTATAAATACCAGGTGAGCTCTCTGAATCAGAGGAAGGAAAAAACCAAAAAAAAAAACAAAAAGAAGGGAAAAGCTTTAAACTCTCTGATTTAAGCAATATATTCTCTTCTTCATACATTCACGACTCCGATTACTGACTTAATCATCGGAGTGCGCGTGCAGGGACAAATCCCTGCCCCCTCTGATTCCTGTCTTTTTTGCAGGATATATGAAGAACACTAGATCAAATTGCATCGACGTCATCCTTTTGTCGTGAGTGCAATCAGATTACGTGGGAAGCATTTTCTTGTTGCTGTCAGGTAGGCAACATCAGGTACCATTCCTAATTTATGATTGTACAGTATTCAGATCAAATTTATGCTTACTAACTAAATATTTTTTAAACGTAGATGTATATCCACCACTTCCACTGGATTTATAACTATAGATCGATTTACATTATTTATGAAATTCACAAAGTTTGGACATATCCCGTATCTTACTAGTCTTAACGCATTTGGTCTTTGTCTTCAGTCTTGAAGATGCTGTAGTGGTAGCAATGGTGGGGGCACTACAAAAATATGTGTTTTTGTTTGCATTTTTTTGTGGGGGTTGTAAAAAATGCCATTATTTCTCTAATTTAATAAGAGTTTTATCAGCGTAAATGTATCAGCTAGTAAAATGGTAAGAAACTAGGGCACATCTCCTTTTAATTTTTAAATATTCAATTTCTCACTTTACTAATTTTCTCACTTTTTCTCCAGTTTTTCTATGCTCTCTTTGTGATGCCTCGGAAATGTGGAAATATGAGCTAATTTTAACTTAATTTCTTATTTAAGTTGCATTTCTATTCAGTACCGATTACTTAACATTTTATTTTAACGAAATTTCACCGGCATAATGGCTTATTTATGCTCCTCCCTACAATTTTCAAAATACATTTTTGTATCCCACAACAGTTGTTTTTAATCTCTTTTCATAAATAATAGTGATTTCCTTAACCATTACGCTTCCTTAATACCTCTGAAATACATTTTATTGTATAAACTGTAAGTTTACAACTTTACATACATATTTACCTAGATTAAATCCCAAAATATCTTTTACATCAAAATGTCTATGCTATATAGGATGTAAAATATCTTTTACATCAAAATGTCTATGCTATATCAAAATATCTTTTTCATTCAAATCCACCAGTACATCTTACATAGATCATGGTACATCTTAGTACTTCCTGTGTGCATGGTGAATTGAAAGCAATGAGACTCTCTCAAAATTCTCTGCCTCAGGGTGTCATCATTTGACACACAAATACGACCCCGACACCTTAGCAGTCTATCATCATTGACCGAGAAGTCTGACTGCGATCTCTCTTCAGCTTGACTAACCATATCCAACAACTTCTGATCATTTCTCTGACTTGACCTGATCCGATCCAAGATACTGGGCTCAATCTGTAGGTTAGTCATAAACCCATCATCAATTTCATCAACACTGATACTGAGCTCGACGAACTGTCCCAACAAATCACATTCTATGATCATCATATAGGCCACCATGCCCTTTCTACTAAGGGCATCCGCTACCACATTCGCCTTACTCGGATGGTACAAAATTTTGTAGCCATGATCCTTTAAGAGTTCTATCCATCTCTTTTGTCTCATATTAAACTCATTTTGATCAAAATATACTTAAAACTTTTGTAGTCAGTAAAGATCTGGAATTTCTCACCATATAAATAATGCCGCCATATCTTTAGAGCAAAAACCACTGCGGCTAATTTCAAATAAGGAGTGGGATAGTTTCGCTCATGGTCTTTAAACTGGCGAGAACCATAAACGACCACTCTACCATTCTACATTAGCACACAACCCAAACCTTGGTTGGAGGCATCGTTGTACACTGCAAACCCTCCTGATCCACTTGGAATGGTCAAGACTGGGGCGGTAGTCAACCGATGCTTGAGCTCTTGGAAGCTCTGCTCGCACTAATTGGACAACTCAAATGGAGCATCCTTACGTGTTAATCTGGTCAATGGAGCTACAATCCGGGAAAATCCCTCAACAAATCTTCGATAATACCCTACCAATCCTAGGAAACTTCGAACCTCTGTCACAATCCTCTGTCTCTCCTACTTTAGCATTGCATCAACCTTGGAAGGATTAACAGACACCTCGTCCTTAGATACAATATGCTTGAGGAAAGTAATCTGATCCAACTAGAATTCACACTTAATAAATTTTCCATATAATTTCTTCTCATGGAGGATCTGGAGCACAATCCTCAAATGCTGCTCATGCTTCTCTTGGGACTTAGAATAGATTAAAATGTCATCAATAAATACAATAACAAATCTGTCTAAATACTCTTGGAAGACATCATTCATTAAACTCATAAAAGCAGCAGAGGCATTAGTCAGTCTAAAGGGCATCACCAAAAACTCATAATGCCCGTATCTGATCCTGAAAGCTGTCTTCGGTACATCAGCCTCTTTAATCATCAACAGGTGATAACCCGATCTCAAATCTATCTTAGAAAACACTGAAGCCTCTTTCAACTGATCAAACAAGTCATCTATCCTTGGCAAGGGATATTTATTCTTTACTGTCGCCTTATTCAAAAGTTGATAATCTACACACAAGCAGAGGCTTCTATTTTTCTTTTTGACAAATAATATTGAAGTACCCCACAAAGATACACTCGGTCTAATGAACCCCTTATCGAGCAATTGTTGCAACTGCTTCTTCAGTTCTTCCAATTCGACTAGTGCCATTCGATAGGTGGCTTAGAGATAGGCTGAGTATCAGATACTACATTAATTGTAAACTCAATTTCCCTTTCTGGTGGTAACCCCGACAATTTATCTAAAAAAAAATTGAAAAATTCACACACTATCGGAATATCTTGAATACTTGGTGGTTCCCGACTATTATCAGAGACAAAATCAATATAACTTTCACAAAAATCAAGGTCATAAAAAATTTCAAACATATAAATACCATATAGCTTCACAGATTATAATACCATACACTTCATTTCTTATTAACAAAACATACATCAAATTTATCTGGTAAGGAGAAGGTGACGGTCTTAGTGTAGCAGTCTAGACTTACATGATTGGCAGTTAGCCAATCCATGCCCAGAATTACATCAAAGCCATACATAGTTAAGAAAACTAGATCTATTAACATTATCCTATCTCCTACCTTGATTTTACAATTTTTAGACACCATATTAGTCATCTGTGATTCATGCATAGGTGCTTATGTGATGCAATTTATGTATAAATAGTGGGAAAATAAAAGAGTGTGTGGAACCTGGTTCAAACAAAACATGTGCTTCATAATTACAGACAAGGAGTATACCTCTAATAGTTTCAGAGGAGGTGTCAGTTGTCTCCCTGTCAATGGTAAACACATGTCCTTGTGAGACAGGCTTCTTGCCCTTGTCCTCAGCTATGGCCTTTCTCTGTAGGGCTTGTCTTTGGGGAGCCTATCTCTCGAGTTGCCTTGACTGCTCCTGAGGCTCGCTGGGTCTCATTTGAGGACAGTTTTTAATTTGGTGGCCCACAACTTTGCGTCTAAAATAGGCACCCTTGACCCAATGGCAAGGCCCACCATGTGGCTTGCCACAGTTCTTGCACCGTCGAAATTCAATCCTGGAGCCTCGGGTGGTGTTTGCATTGTCAGTAAGGGTCTCGGGCTTACTAATCCTTGCCCGAGACTCATCTATCCATTGTCTCTTGGGCTGACTCCACCTCAGTTCTAATTTGGATGCCTCAGATCTTTTACCCTTGTCTTTGCCCTTGCCTTTGGACTCGTATTGAGCTTGAATAACATCTATACCCCTCTCTATCTCCTGAGCGCATTCGAGGGCATCCTTAAAATTTGTAACTCGGAGCCTCACCAGTCTATCACGGATCCTGAGTCTTAAACCAGCCAAAAACCTCTCGGTACGATGCTCTGGGTCCCCGACTGTCTCAGGGTCGTACCTCAATAGGGTGGTGAACTGATTCCTGTACTCATCCGCTGTCATGCTACCCTAAACCAAATTCAGAAATTTTATCTGCATCTTTTTTTGGGCAGTACGCGGAATAGACTGGGTCTTAAATGAAGTAAGAAATGCATCCCATGAAATACTCGATTGACTGTTTGTCAGAACTGTCTGAGTGGACTTCTACTAAAACTTGGCTTGGCCTCTCAACATATAACTAGCCATAGCTACCCTCTCCGCATCTGTACACCCCAAATACTAGAATGTTGTCTCAATATCTAATAACCATTCCTCGACCTAAACTAGATCCTTAACCCCTATAAACTTCAGAGTATTCATCCTAAGAAAGTCTCATAGTCTCTGAATATCCCTATCATCTCTAGGTTGTGGGACTGAAGGCTGAGGAGCTGGGGGTGTCGGAGGAACTTGTGGTGGAGGAAGGGGTGCAGGCGTACTAGCACCAGTACCTGAAGTATTTGTCCCAAATTACTGGAAAAAAATGGTGGTGAGTGCACTAAGCCCCTATTTCGTGCTCTATATACCCTGCTCGAGCCTCATTATTCTGGCATTAGGGCTTTCTGACTGAGGGGGAGGTGGTGGAGGGGGCTATGTCTGCCTCTGTGGATGACCTTGTCTCCCGCTCATTGTTTTTTGATCAATTACCTGCCCGTAAACCAAGGTTTTAGTCATAACTTTAAGAAATATACTCACTTCATAACCAGAAAAGCATAGACAATTGCGATGTAATCTAACTTCAACTAGTCGACACTGACAGTACTATACAATTTTTACTCTGATACCACGTAAACTGTGATGCCCCAGAAACGTGAAAATATGGGCTAATTTTAACCTAATTTCTTATTTAAGTTGCATTCATGTTAAGTTCCGATTACTTAACTTTTTATTTTAACGAAATTTCATCGGCATAATGGCTTATTTAAGCTCATACCTCCCTAAAATTTTCAAAATATATTTTTGTATCCCACAACAGTTGTTTTTAATCTCTTTCTATAATTAATAGTGATTTTCTTAACCATTACGTTTCCTTAATACCTCTGAAATACATTTTATTGTATAAACTGTAAGTTTACAACTTTACATACATACTTACCTAGATTACATCCCAAAATATCTTTTACATTAAAATGTCTATGCTATATAGGATGTCTAGAAATAACACTAGGAGTATACCTTATTGTGTACCAGAGGTAGCCTGAGGAGAGTGTCGTGTCCACCAGCCTACGTCAACTACACAACAGGCGTAGAAAATAATCACTGCAAATAATTTGTAAGAGTAGAGAAGATGGTGAGCTTTTAAAAGCCGAGTAAGAAATGCATTTAAAACGATTTTAATTTCAAAATATACTAAACAGGAAATGCTTTTATACAAAACGTTGGTAAACATTCATATAATTATAAAAAACATGCTTAACTTAAAACAAGTGAGTCAAACAACTGCGGATCACAATTTCACATGTCCCAAAACTTATTACTTTTCTTTCAAAGTCATACAGAATATATCATTGAGACTAGGTAGATACACCTAGTAAGCATAAGTCATGTTCAAACAAACTCAACCTTCAAAGAGGGAGATAATAAACAAATAAAGTACCGATGGCTATGGTAAGGGGACTGTAGACTGGATCAGGGTTGTACAAAACCCTACGCCACTAAAGACAAAAACGATCAATGCACGAAGTGGCGGAAGATAAGGCACCGAGTTGCAACACATGCACGACGTGGTTAAACATGTACCACAAAGGACTAAAACATGCACGATGTGGCATAAGGCATGTACCACGAAAGACCAAACTCCACATGAGCCATGCATGACAAATATCATGAACTACATGTAGCCTTATTCTCAAAACGAAACTTACAATTTTTTTTTAGGCTTATTAACCAGCATACTAATAAAATCGACATTTAGGTCAAATTCTCATATTTCTGATAACTGATTCATAAAACACATTTTCTTATCAACACTTTCTTTTCCAAAACATTTATAGGTGGCAAAGAAAGTACACTCGAAAAGCTTAGTCAAGTTGGTTTTTCTTTTGGTTTTCGGTTTACGCTTGAACAGTACTTTTTAAGCATTGAAACACATTTCATAAAGACGATCCTACTTCAAACATGTTTGTGTACTAAAAGAGAGGTAGCGAGATACTAATACCGCTTTAAATTACACTCCTTACCTATTGAATCTTGGGGCAGCACAAAATCGTCGGGTATCGGGCTTGCCTTTTTATTCATGCCAGTACCTCGAGCTGCCCAAGACAGTTTCAAAATCATCATATTACGCCCAACTTCATCTTAGTATACTTAAATATACATAAACTTGTATAAGTTTCATTAAATTCGACTATTTTTGCCAACTTCGTTATTTGTTCGGTTTTACTGTTAAACGTGTCGGTTCAAGCTATTTCGATAAATTCTTTTCTTTTTACTTCAAACTTATAAACTTAATAGCTTAAACACTTATTCAGGTCTTTAGACAACACCTTACAACTTATCAACTTGCCAATTTTCACACTTTTATAGTTTTCACTAAACCGAGCTATAAACCAAAATTTTTGGTATTAAACTAACATTCTACAACACCTAATTCAACCTAATTTCATCTTCTCCCTAATATTCAAAGGCTGGCCGAAGCTACACATGTCACTATAAATGATTTCTTTAATTTCTACTTTAGCAAAAATCATCCAAATTCATCAAATAACAACATATATCAAGCTCATCATCTTCCAACAACTTTACCTCAAGTTTGACCAGGTTTGACCCGAGATTCTTCCTCCAACAGAAACCCTTGGTTGTAACACAACATGTACACAACTTAGAAACATCACAAACAAGCTCAAAACAGCATCAAACAATTAAGAACTTTACTTTCTCTCAGTTACCAAAACAGGATAGATTCAGATCTCTAACTTCTCACTAGATATTAACCCACTAAAAGACATTTTTTTGCCTTGAATTTTTTATATGTTATAGGGATTTAAAATTGGAACAAATCATCTTCTTTGGGCAAGAGCTAATTTGGCTTTGAAAGGGGTTGAAAGAATGCAAGAATGGGGAAAGGTACAGTACTAAATGCGACAACTTCTGGTGGGAGGTGAGGACGTGTGCAGGCTCTTTTCTGGGTGATTCCAAAGCCTCTGAATTTTTATTAAGTCTAGTGTTATGGGCCAAAATTCCATGCCCAAATCTGGTCTGTAGTTGGGTCAAAATTGGACTTTTTCGGGTAGTGGTCTGGGCCCAAATTTTTTGGGCTTCCTAAAAAATTCTAGAAAAATTATTTTTCAGCTAATTTTTTTTTTTGGACTTCATTATAGTGTTATACTATGAATCTAGTTTATTCCCATGAAATTTGGTACCCAATTGTTAAGGAAGAATTTCCATTTGGGTCTCGTGTTATGCGATTGATCATTTCCCGCGAAAAACCGTTAAAGTCTAATTTTATTTATAAAATTCATTTAAATGCTTTAACTTCAAAACTTCCATTCCAAATTCAATCCTTGATGATTATTATAGCCTATATTGACTTGTTTTGGGCTCGAAAAAAATTTCACGGATGTTCGAGATTGATCCTGAAATTACCCATAAAACCCGGCTTACTTTCTCAGTTTAGTGGTTTCTTGTAATTTCACCAACTTTTCTACTCTAAGACCTTACATTCAATCCTCCAACAACATTTCCACACTTATATTAATATAAATATGAAAAATTCACTTAAATTTAAAATCTTACCTTAGGCTTGGAATCTCAAGCTTCATACCCTGAATTCGAGCTCTTCAGTTCCTCCGAACCCTGTAAAAACGTCAAAATTACTCTTTAAATTTTTGTCTAGTTTCCAAATATATAACTATTCTAAGATTTCGATATATTTCTTACTTCTCGGATGCACTGTATATCCCAAAGAGTGAGCTTCTGACAATAACTCCATCTCATCACTGTGGTCCTAGGGAGCACTTATACTGTCTCTGAACCTCAGTAAGTCATCATCACTCTGTGAACTCTGTCACTGTACCCATCTGAATCTGACCCACACTATCGACACTCTGTCGATCATCATGCTAAGCCTGTCAAATTCGGTCACTCAAATCCGGTTCTAATCTCAGGTTAGCTATCACACAATCACTGTCATCATCAGAAGGGATCACATCACTACTGAGGCTCACAATTGCTCTAGCAGCTCACGCTCCCTGACCATCATATGTAATACCATCCCGAGGCTCTTTCTACTCAAGGCATTAGCCATCACATTAGCCTTTCCTGGGTGGTATAATTTTTCACAATCAAAATCTCTCAGAAGCTCTAACCCAATATGTATTCTCATATCCAACTCTTTCTGTGAAAACAGATACTCGGGGCTTTTATGATCAGTGCATACCTAAAATTTCTCACCGTATACATAGTATTGTCATATACTCAATACCACTATCGCTGTCAACTTTAAATCATGGGTCGGATAGTCTCTTTCATGATCCTTGAGTTTGTCTGGATTCATAATCGACTATCTTCCCCTTTTGCATCAATACGCAGTTCATTCATTATTTTGAGGTATCCATAGACTCATGAGAAACCTCGTAACCTGTTGGATATGGTGAGAATAAATGCGGTAGTCAGTTTATTACTTCTTTACACCAAAACTCCTGTCACGTCTATCATTCTATTCAAATACAACTTTTTCTAAGTTAGACGTGTCAATAAAGTAGACCATGTTGAGAACTCGCAACAAACCATCTATAAAAGCAATTTTCAATTGTTGCTTATAATTTTCTCTGGACTTTAAATACACCTAGCATATCATCAATAAGGATGATGACAAATCGGTCCAGGTAAAGTTTAAATAACTCATTGTAGTTGAGCTCCACTACATATTTCAATCACCCATATCCTTGACCTATGTATGCATAAGCGTATAATATCACTTCAAAATTGCTTCTATTTCCAGGTATTAACCCGCGTCATTTCCTTTTTCTTATATTAACGATTTTTATTAAATTTTAATAATTTAACCTTCATGATTAATCGAATTTTATAATTCTTTATCGTACTAGTGAAGGTGTCCAAATTTTAAATGCATATATCTTACCACGGTCGATTTCAAGTTATAGATTATATATATATTTCTAGACGCTGTCAAGTCTTCAGGCGGGGAGGTATTTTGAAATACCTTTATTAACCCTTAGACTTAACCACAGGGACTAGTTATGGTTATATCCACCCTTATCCTTGGTTATAATTCATATTTACTTCTTATCGCTTTAATCCAAATTACTTCATATTTTAAGGGCATTCTTACCTAGCATACGTCTCTTACTCCAGTACATCTTGTATTTAGGATCAAACATATCTTAAAGAGTATCTCCTTCGTATATCAATTATAACGAAACTCTGTCATTATTCATTTTGTGAGTACCATCATTTGCTCCTTTAATTTCAACCGTTGCACCCTTTTTTTTTATCAAAACTTATAGTATACTTTTCAAGGGTAAAACAACACTGTCTTAAAATAGAACTCTGAACATCATAATTTGCAGCCGACTACTTTATTCTCAAATATTACTTTAAATTATTCGTAGACCATTGAATAAAATCGGCTGACTTATACTTTTTCCCCCATTTTCAACTTAAAATCTCTTCATAATTATTCCGTTAGTTAACCTTCCTCTATTGGGGTACTCATTTATCAGCACTGTGCCCAAGAGTGTAGGCATTCATGTCTTTTACTCACTTATATGCGAATGAAGGTGGTATGAAGAAATACATGGTACTAGGATAAATTAACACAATTACTTCTTTATTCATAAGCAGTGTGGTATCTTTCACCACATCCTGTGAAACATCAGTAGTGTCCTGGTCCAAGACATACACTCACCTTCGTCCAACAGCCTACTTTCCTTTTCTCTTCGGCTGTGGCCTCCCTTTTCGATGCAGCTATCTCAACAGGGTTTTCTCTATCTCTTTACCTTTCTGTGGGGCAATATCGCCCAACTCTGAGCAATCATTAACTAAGTGGTCTGTCTTACCACACTTAACTCCTATTTTAGTCAATAAAGTGTAGGTGTAGGCCATACTTCAGTGGTATCTACCACACATCCTACACTGCTTACACTGCTACACTGCTTACACTGCTACACTGCTTACACTCCTTCATAGTAGGTCGAGGTCCTTAAATCACAATATCTCTCATAAGTGTTGAAATTTGATACACTAAGGTCTTACCAATCATCTTACCCCGTGATTCATCAGCTCTAATCTCTTACCAACTGGTCTCTTTCTCGCTCTGACATTTCTGTCATTCTCTATTCTCTTTTTTCTCTATTTCGACCCTTACTACCTTTCCCAATCTCAGAGGCGTGCAACACATGATCTTCTTCACGCAACTGTATTCTGCGCACTGCCTCGACATAGGTAATGAGCTAATCGGACTCTAATCGATAATTTGAGCATTCCATGAACTTTTGGGCTTTTTGACTCTCACTGCCCATAGTGTCAGGTTCACACATGCCCAGAGATATAAATTGAGTTTCATACTCATAAATCAACTAGTGTCTCTGTGTCAGTGTAAGAAATTTTACCTATAAATTTCCTTTAAACAGTGTCTGGGATATTCTGTCACCAGAATACATCCAGAATTATTTCTCATGTTGGCTCTGGACGTCTAACTCTTTAGATTGGTCGAGCGGACTTCCATCAATGCTCCGCCTCGCCCTCTAACATAAACGTATTTAAAAATCACCTTCTCAGTTGACATACATCGAAAGAATCCATACAACTTCGCTATCTCAAACACCCAGTCCTCAGTAACTATTGGCTTCTTTACTTCGCTATATATCAGAGGGGTGTGAAAATCTTTGTAGTCTGAGGCATCTATTTAGACTTTACCCTGCCTATCCTCAACTACATGCATAGACTGAGTAAACAACTTCGAAATATTTTTTACACTCCACTCTATCCTCTCGGAGCGTGTCTCAATACTGTTTGGTCTCTTTATAGGACCTTGTGGAGTATGCTCAACATCGGCCTCCACCTCACTCTCATCTTGAGTCTCATGTGACGACTCATTCAACTCTCAGGCCGATCTCTATGGCCTCGAGCAGGTGTACTTGCCTCTCTACCATAGCGGCTATCATTTATAAAAACTATATACTTGCATTCGAAACTAAATTCTTAGCTGCACTTCCATCTTGATATACACAATTGTATCTAAACAATGCACAGTACATGGGGATGTAATTTCTTAACTACTAACACCGACTCATATCAGGCCAACTCTGCTCTGATATCATCTTTTCTGTCACGACCCAAATTACCTAAAAATCAGAGCAAATTTTTCGCTTTTTAATTTCCTTACCCGTCGTGAACAGTTACACTACTAAACAGTTGGGCTATGATTCGATGTTAGTCACCTCTCACCTATTTACCATTCCATTTTCATATTTCATTTACATATCAATTTATTTTATTATAAATACATCCCCAATATTACATCTATGTACAGTACTGTGCCTCTATATGTTCAGATACAAAAATTATACAAATGTGTATACCTGGTCTTGATAAAAAGCAGCGGATATGACTACTGTCGTTCTCTTCTACTGAATATACCCTGTGGGGTGGAAAATGAAAGGGTGAGCATAAACAGCTCAGTAAGGCAATAATGTAAGCATGTAGATAACTATACTATCTACATGCTGATAATGTCGTGATATAAAATCGTTTACATTGGGAGCATGAGGTATGACTAAAACGATGCCACATGTATGTATCTATCATATAAAGGAAATCATGAAATCGATATATAAAACAACCATGGAAAAATCATCATGTATAACATCTCATGCTCGTCACATTAAAAACTTATTGTTTCATTATAAACTCATTATGTTAAAACTCATTTGTTTCATCATAAAACAACCACATCAAGGCTAAACCCATCTCTCGGGAATAGCTTGATTCATTAAATCACATCTCTTTTAAAAACATAAATCGAGAAATTACCCCTCCCTCGGGTTCGTCCTGGTCTATTCAGACCATATGATATCATGTAAGGCATGTAGGTTATTGTATGAAAATCGAGGACTAAGGCCATACTTTGTCCCTGTGATCCCAGGCTACATGGATCCCGGTGTGCGGGGTATCACAACTGTAACGGGAGGTGGGGTCAATTCCTACCCACCAGAATATCAAGTAACATCATCGAGTCATCATGACTGCCCGGTACAACATACTCCGTGTGACATACATGGTACATCGTACTCCGTGGACCCATATCATAGTCTGGGGGTGCCTGTCGTTGGTCTTATCCACCCCAATACTATGTCGATAACCAACCCATGTCTCAAAGTATACGTGCGAGCATCTCAACTCTCTGTGATACACAGTCTACAGGAGGCTTCCGCACGACTATATGCATGTCAACTCACGTCTAGTGCGAGCGAAGCTCCAGCACCACGCTATGCATATCATGATATCTAAAATCTCGTGCGAGCGAAGCTCCAGCACGGTTTTGTGCACACACAAATTTCTCGTACGAGCAATGCTCCAATACGGCTTTTCATCAGTAATAAATCAATAAACGTTAGTGCGAGTAAGATGCTAGCACTCTTGTTACTCGTGTAAATATGATAGGTGGCTCAATCTTTATAAAACATCTTTAAAATCGTAACCGGTACAAACCGGTATCCTTTCATATAATTCATAAAATCAACAGCCAACCTATGTGTATATTTGCTTAAATCAAAGCAATATATTCATATAACACATTAAAACATGATAATCATGCAATTTATCTGCCTTACTACCCTTTTTGTAAATTTTACTCCCAGGGGCAAAATCATCTTTTTCCTTTATTCACCTATGCCCCGATTTTCGCAAAAATTATTATTTCATTTTTTAGATACTTAAAGAAATTCTAGGCCCTTTAAATCCCCTCAATAAATACGTATAGAAATCTCTATGCACCTACAAAATTCCCTTACCTCGATTTATGCGAAAACTTATCTCGTCTCGATAATATCCGATCTCTCAGTCCAATTGTACGTCAACGAAGTCTACGAAACTGCATATAACCACATATTTTAGGTTAATTCACTTATTTTTATCAGTATATCAAATTTACTGATCGAATCTAACGTACTGGGCATGTTTTACTTTATTGAGCCCAATTGCACCTTAATGGACCTCGACCCATTTTCAGCCCGTTTCTACTTATTAAATCCCTTCTTCGGGTTTACTGAACTCATTCAGCTTACCAATAATCATCGGGCTTCGTTCCAAACTCATTGACTAGCCCTATACAATTTACGGTAAATACGTTGCAATTCCGATTAATATTATTTTTTATACAGAATTAATCCGTAATTTTCGTAAAATAATCGAAACTCTGTATTAAAGGACTCATATTATCGTAATTAAAATATACTTACCCAATATGATGCGGGGTACGAGAATCAGAGCTCAATCAGCTCTCGTTCGGGCTTTGTCGTAAAACTGCACAATTATATTTAATTTCGGGCTAATTTCTGATTAAATTTAAATATATTTCTCGAAAATCATATCGATCACTTTTGACCTCTTACCGACTTACCCGAAGTCCGGTGTATCCTCGAAAATTCTTTTCCTTTTTCTCTTTTTCTCCTTTTTTCCCGTCATTCTTGGCTGAACCGATTCAGTCCTGTTCAGACCGGTCTGGTTCAGCCAGTTCAGTCCGGTTCACCTCTTTTCTGAATCGGTCCGTACCGGTTCAGACCTTCTTGTCGCCGTTCACGGCTTTTTCGATCGGTTCTCGGCTCGTTTCTGGCGCCATTCGACTCGTTTTTGGTCGGGCAATCTTCGACTGGCCTCGATCGGGACCGAATCACCGTCGGTGGCCGCCGTTCCTCTCTTCTCCCTCTCGGCCTTCTCTCCCTCGATTCGTCGGATTTTGGCGGTTTCGCTGGCCAATACCAGTCTCAAAAGAACCGGCTCATCCTCCCGATCACACCGGTGCCCGCCGTTCGAGCCCAGTCACCGTGGTCCGCCGAAAATCGCCCCTTTTCTCCTCGATTTTTCCTCCTCCGATCGACGTCCTCCGACCACTACACGGCGCGTCTCCGGTGTCCTGAAGATCGTCGACCTCTCCTCTTTCTCCTCGACTGCTCGTCGGCGGTCAAGGATCGTCGGTGTGTCCTCGGGCTTGTCGATTCTCTCGGGTCATTTTCGGACTTCGCTTTCGATTTCCAAATTTCAGGTTTTTCCCGATTTCTTTTTTTAATTATTATTATTATTTATAAATTATTTTATTATTATAATATTCATTAAAATAGTCTAAAATAATCTAAAAATATCTACAATTCTCTTATTTTATTCCAATTAGATTTATTTAATTTTATTTAATTAATTTATTATATTTTAACCCTTTTTCGGGTATAATTTCTTCGTATTTTCGGGATATTGTCCCGAGTGATTTTTCGGTATTTCTAAAAAATTCAGATCTTGATCAATTGGACTCGAAATTTAATTATTTCTTCGTTATTGATCAAGATTCTCAAATCCATTATTTTTAATTAAATTTTTCCTGTCGAATTATACCGACTTTCGATCTTTTGACCGTTTTGCCCTTGCACATGTTTGAGATTAATTTAACCTGACTTCCCTTCCCGTATATTCATTCATTTCGTGTTTTTAAATAGATTCGAGTCTTACAAAATCTCCCCCACTTAAGAAATTTGGTTCTCCAAATTAGAACCAAGTTAAATGGATCCATAAACAACTCCGGGTACGTCTATTGTATCTTACTCTTTTTAATTCCCTTGTGACTTTTTCGGAGTGTACTACTACCAACATACTTTAATTAGGGAGATCATCTTAAACCTCAACTCAACACTTTCTCCTTCCATCTAATACCTGAATCGATGTTTCCAATCATACG
Source organism: Firmiana major (assembly GCA_033439115.1). NCBI lineage: Eukaryota > Viridiplantae > Streptophyta > Magnoliopsida > Malvales > Malvaceae > Firmiana > Firmiana major. The sequence continues at coordinate 42,756,417 of CM065909.1, forward strand.
TTATACTTTCATTGAGCTAAACTGTTGAAGCTCATATCTGATCACATACACTGGGTTCAGATAATATTTTTGAAGCATCATAAGATAGGACACATTGTGGATGCCTGCTAATTCAGGTAGTAACGCCAACCTACAAGTCTTATCTCCCACTGTGTCCAATCTCTTTCCGAATCTTGTTATGTCCTTATGCTATCTTCTAAGGGCATGAAACTTCTAACAATACTAATTCATCCTCGGTGAATTCCAATGGTTTCTGTCTCTTGTCAGCATAGCTTGTCTATCTGCTCTGAGGTGTTCTTAATCCTTCACAATTAACTGAACATCCTCAGAGGTTTGTCTTACCAATTCGGGAACAATTTTCTATCTGTCACCCACTTCTTCTTATCCAAATCGGGGAAACTGTCACGCCCCGGAAGCGCGGAAAATAGGGCTAATTTAAAACTTTTTACTCATAAATTCTCAATTAAGAGTGCATTCCTGTGCAGTGTCATACATCATCACCTATATTATACCTCAGGATCTCGTCATTGAATAGTATATATTATATCATATACATCACTTGATCTCAAGTTAATTAATCCTAGTACATCCCATACAATGTTATACATCAAGTGTCTGCAATTATGATAATTGTCTGGGTACATGAAAAGATAAAAGATACCTCAAAATACAATATATATGGCCTGGAGCTCAAGTCCTCCACTAGCCACTACTCCGTACGTCGCAGGAAAACCCTTTTCACTTGAAGAAATCTGGGGGGAAAGAAAACAGGGTGAGCTTCTAAATCGCTCAGTAAAGGGGGTAAGGGACTCATTTCATAAACCAAAATGCACATCACAAAATATTTATTTGTATGTGAAACTCATTAATCTCATTTGAAAACCATAGCATGAAAGTACTCAAAACGACATTCTCATGTCTCAAATCATGTGAAAACATGAAGTAAAAAGGCTCAGTCTAGAGCAATAACAAAGCATGTGAAAATAATGCGATAAAAGCTTTCTCAATTAACGTGATAAAATCACTATAATAATAATGCACGTGGCACAGCCACTAAACACACGTGGCATAGCCACTGATTTAAATTCACACATGGCATAGCCACTAAACACATGTGGCATAGCCACTGATTTAAATTCACACGTGGCATAGCCACTAAACACACGTGGTATAGCCACTGATTTAGATTCACACGTGGCACAGCCACAGAATAGGGTTTCACGTGGCAACAGCCACCAAATATACGTGGCATAGCCACTGGATGGGTGATCTCACGTGGCAACGGTCACCAATTAGGGTTTTCACGTGGCAACGGCCACCAAATAGGGTTTCTCACGTGGCGACGACCACCAAATAGGGTTTCTCACGTGGCAACGGCCACCAAATAGGGTTTCTCACGTGGCAACGGCCACCAAATGGGGTACTCACGTGGCAACGGCCACCAAATAGGGTTTCTCACGTGGCAATGGCCACCAAGTATACGTGGCATAGCCACAGAATGGGTTATTCTCACGTTACCAGAACGGAGAAGAATCGAGCTTACATGCTACCAGAGCAATGCCCGGTGTGTACTCAAAACTACACACCTAAGTCTTAACACATAAGACTAGTTTGCCTTCACGTAGAACTCATAGTGGTTTTTCTCTCATAAAACTCATTTGAAAACCGTTTTGTACTCAACACAAAACATAATAAAACTGAGTTCCAACCGGCAAAGCACGCACACATTTCTCAAATCTCGATATTGCCTTAACGTAGAGCCCAATTCATTACTCATACAAAATTCAACGGTTTATAAAGCAATTTCACACTCAGCTTATAAACTTATAAAATAATGGGCTCCAACCGGCTATAAAAATCGTGTGCAATTGTATCACAACACAACACTCAACATGCTTGTTTTATAAATCACAAATCATGCTATAATAGTTCGCAAATCACATACACAAATGGTTTAGTTTCCCTTACCTCTTTGCACCTCGTATAGTGCAATCGTTTCCCCCGTATCACGGACTAGCCTCGCATTCCACTCTGGAACTCCCGAGCTGTCCAAACGATGTTAAAACATCAATATTCAACTATCACATCAACCTCAATTCTCAAAATCGAGCATAATCGCTCATAACTCCTCAAATCTCTTGATTCTCGTAACTCTACCCCAAACTACACTCTCATTCACAACATCTCAACGTTCTACATTTCTCATGCCAATTATCTATGCTAATTCACCACATTGTCTAAATTTCTATTTATAGCTCAAATTCCCAAAATTGCTAAATATCATTATCACTCCAACCACATTGCAATTTCATCAATCCCTAATCATTTTTCAGCTATTTCAACACAATGATAACAACCATTATCATCAAAATCATCTCAGATATCAAGATCGAGGTTTAGAAATTACCCAAAACTTATGGAGAGCTTATCTCTTGCCTCGATTCGATCCGTCTTTCGATTTCCAAGTATGTTGTTCTCCCTTTGATGAGGAACAACTTTCCTTCTTGCCTCAACTTCTGATTTGGACGAAAATGGGTGCTTTGGATGAGTGAGAAAGCTAGGTTTCAGTGAAAATGGGGATTGGAAGAGAGAGAAAGTGAGATTGCAGGAGAAAAATAGGGGTTCCTTATATAGGCTGAGGGTAGGAGTGTCACGACCCAATTCCATTCTCTCTAACCGAAATCACTGAAAATTTTTCGCGTTTTACTGTTACCTTACCCAGTCGTGAACTAAGCTCACCACACACTGTTGGGCTGTGAGTCAATAATAAACACCACATCTCATTCATTCTCAATTAATTAAAACGATGTCACACATGTGCATTTAATCGTGTACTTATACGAATACATGATTTACTGACATCTACATCCCCCATAAGTACAACTCAAAAGAATACTGTGCTTTTACATTGTTTAGATACAAAAAGAATCACTGTGTATATACCTCTCAGCGATGGAGATGCAGCGGAGTCCAAAATAATACGCCTCAGTCCTCACTGGGCTACTATGCACGCTTTGTAGGGGGAAAATAGAGTGGGATGAGCAACCACACGCTCAGTAAGGCAATAATGCAAGCATGGTAGATAACTACTCTATCTACATGCTGATAGTGTTATGCATAAATCGTTTATAGTAGGAGCATGAGGAATAAAACTATGCCATGTGAATATACATATATATCATGTATCAAATCATGTGCATTGGCATATAAAACATGGTAGAGACATCATGTATAAAACATCTCATGCTCAGTCTCATTTAAATTCATAAAAGGGCAATTCATTTAGAAACCTCCTTTTTGAACCAACAACATAACACCACCAAATCCACTCACAAACCACAACCACATTTGCATTCCACAATTCACGCATGTGTATAAATCTAGGTCACTATATCAAAAGTGCCTATGTGAATCATTACATCATAAATCATCCCAGACCACACGCATCCAGGTGTGCGGGGTATCATGCTGGCACGAAGATGAATTATCCCTCGCCAGACTTTCTCATCACATAACCATCATGCGGTACATCGTACTCCATGTGATATACATGGTACATCGTACTCCGTAACTCATATCATGATTGGGGGTGCCATTCCTAGGTCTTATCTACCCCATACCAAGAGTTTTCCATATTCCGAGAAGGAGAGCCTTCCTGCCGAACAGAGCCTCCCCGCCTAACAGAGCCTCCCTGCCTCCTCAGGCTTAAGGATGTTAGCTTAAGGATGTAGGGCTTAAGGGTCCTTTCCGTAAGAGAGCCTCCCCACCGAACAGAGCCTCCCCGCCTAACAGAGCCTCCCTGCCTCCTCGGGCTTAAGGATGTTAGCTTAAGGATGTAGGGCTTAAGGATCTTACCTTTACCATACCCATGTAGGAGAGCCTCCCTGCCTAACAGAGCCTCCCCGCCTCTTTGGGCTTAAGGATGTTGGCTTAAGGATCCCACCGTAAGAGAGCCTCCCCACCAAACAGAGCCTCCCCGCCTAACAGAGCCTCCTTGCCTCCTCGGGCTTAAGGATGTTAGCTTAAGGATGTAAGGCTTAAGGATCTTACCTTTACCATACCCATGTAGGAGAGCCTCCCTGCCTAACAGAGCCTCCCCGCCTCTTTGGGCTTAAGGATGTTGGCTTAAGGATCCCACCGTAAGAGAGCCTCCCCACCAAACAGAGCCTCCCCGCCTAACAGAGCCTCCTTGCCTCCTCGGGCTTAAGGATGTTGGCTTAAGGATGTAAGGCTTAAGGATCTTACCCACTTTCACAACCCTATACGAATCTCATTGTACAAGCTTGTGCGAGCAAAGCTCTAGCACGACTCATGCATCATGCATCTTCTCATAAAGAGGCGCGTACGAGCATAGCTCTAGTACGGTTATACTCATAAGATAACCATTCACAATCCACGTACGAGCAGAAGCTCCAGTACGGTTTATAAACATCATCATAATTCAATTTCAAAGTGCGAGCTAAGCTCAAGCACGTTTCACACAAGTGAAAACATAGAATCTCGCGCGAGCGAGGCTCTAACGCGAATTATATCACATACACGCGATAGGCGGCTTACATGCATTCAAAACATCTCATAATATGCTTAGTGCCTCGTATGGGCTATTTCACAACATCATTCAAGTACTAGCCAGCCTATCCTTTTATTTGCTCAAATCAAAGCATTGTGTTTTGTAAAAGCATTCAAAACACATGATTTATGCAATTATTAGCCTTACTATCCCTTTTTCATAACATCCACTTCAAATCCAAAACCATGCATATACCCATCATCTTTCACAAATACCATCAACATTTATTTGAGCAATTCATGCATTTCATACAACACCCAATATTCACCCAGTTCAAAATACGAGCAGCTATCTCTATATACTCACAAAATTCCCTTACCTGGAATCGCGATGCGTGATTCCACTTCCTTAAGCTGCTTACTCGTACGATTCGGTTTGCCTTCAACGAACTCTTCGGGACTGCACAAAATCGTATCCCGCATTATATTCGATCCATATAATTGTAACCCTTGTGCTTGCTATAGTCAATTTAATCTATAGCCTCTATTAAAGCTTATTTGGCCTCGTTTCATTACTTTACCCATAGCTCGAGCCTATGGACCTTCTTAGGCCTATTAACTTATTCAAAGTCGATATCAAATCGACATAAAGCTCATAGCGTTCATATTCCATGAATCCCCTCACTATGGCATTTATTCATCACATACATATCCATTTCCACATTTCTTCCAACCCACCATGTAATTTCATCTAACCATCTAAATCATAACATTATCCCAATGACAACTTTAACATGCCATAAACCATAAGTTCATTCAATCCCACATATCCTCACATTATACCCATTTTAGATTTCTAGGTCACACCACTTCCACTACATTCTTAGGTAGTTTATCCATCAATACTCATACCAATCAACTCCAAAATCAATTAAATAGCTAATGCATTTAGATTGGAGTGTTAGAATCTTACCAATATGATTTCTCTTCTTGCTCCAATTGGTAATGCCCTCAACTCCTTCAATTCCAAAAAAAATGGGAAGATGCCCTCTCACTATGTTGTTCTCCTCTTTGTTAGGAACAACTTTGCCTCTAATGATCTCTCTTCAAATCTCACTGAAAATGGTTGATTTTTAGAGAGGGAAAATTAGGTTTTTGGGGTTGAAGTTGTAGGGTTAAGTGTTTTCCGAGATTTCCAGATTTTTCAGCTCTCTTTATATAGAAATGACTTGAGGAGATCGATCTGGTCCAAGAGGAGATCGATCTGGTCCCTTAAAATCCCTCTTTTTCACGGCATTTTTAAGCCTGAGATCGATCTGTCGAAGCAATGAGATCGATCTGTTGAGGCATGAGATCGATCTGTCGAAGCATGAGATCGATCTGGTCCCAAACAGAGAGCTAAGGAGATCGATCTGGGTGCTTGGGGATCGATCTTTCCACCACATAATGCTTGAGAGATTGATCTGGCTCCATTGGAGATTGATCTGCTCAATTCTTTCGCCCAAATAAGAGCATTCTGGCTCTTCCAGATCGATCTCTCATCCTATGAGATCGATCTGGACCTCATGTTTTCCAGATTTCCTGCAGTTTCATTGCTGCAACTCATACCAACACACCCTCAATCTATTGCCATGGCCATTTCCTCATCCATCCACCTCTATAACTTGAAAATGGCATCCATTCATACTTTATGCACATTGAAACTTGTGTGCATTCATTGTATGTTCAAAGGTATGCTACATACAACCAAATGGAAGCATAACTCCATTCCATTTTACCACACTACTCATCTTGAGTCTCAATCACATCCATCACTTGCTAGAATACACTTCTCCGTATTCATACTTAATGAAACTTGTATGTACGTTACAATTTATATTACACATACATACATTAAATCCATGGACTTACATCAATCATACTTTACATCACAAGTCCATTCATATTATTTAATCCAAGTACACACATTACCCTTATACATATACGGGGTCTTACAAGGAGATCGATCTGGCTCTTGATGAGATCGATCTGCATTTAAATTTTAGGGACGATTTGGGCAATTTTATGCCTAGGAGATCGATCTGTCGAGGGGTGAGATCGATCTCTTTATGGCTTTATGAGATCGATCTGCTCCTTGAGGAGATCGATCTTCTCCCAAACAGAATCATTTGGAGATCGATCTCTTCCTCATGAGATCGATCTTCTCTCAAACAGAATCATAAGGAGATCGATCCTCTTCCATTGGAGATCGATCTGCTCATTAAATTCCTCCTTCCTAGTCATTTTTAACTCACCAGATCGATCTCTCCTTCTCCCAGATCGATCTGTCCTCATAACTTCACACTTATTTTAAACGCTTAACATATAAATCTCCAATTATCATTCCCCAATTCACTTAGCTCAATAAATTACACTTCAAGTTCATATTACATCATTCAAATATATCTAAAATACTCAGATCTCACAGAAACAACCCTTACGGCTATACCATGTCTCATCTGAAGTCATCCTAATACTCAAGTGACAACTGTCATTATTGGCGAATTTAATTAGTAACAACTGATCATCCCAGGAGCTTATCAGATAAATGGCACATGCTTTCATCATATCCTCTAGAACCTGTACAGTCCTCTCTGACTGACCATCTGTCTGAGGATGGAAAGCTGTGCTAACACTCAGTCGGGTTCCCATAGCTTCTAAAAATTATTCCCTAACGTGAGAAGTGAAGCGGGAATCCCTATATGATACAATGCTCACTGGAAAGATACTTTGTGTTCCACAATCTTCCTTACACATAAATCCGCATACACACTCAGAGTATCTGGGGATTTCCTAGCCAGAAGGTGGGTAGACTTAGTCAATCAATCGACTATCACCCTGGTAGCCTTATGATTCATCCGGGTCCTCTGTAACTCATCACGAATTTCATGGTAACTTGTCCCCATTTTCGAGTCGATATAGGTAAATACTGCAATAACCCTGCAACTTCTTTTGCTCTACCTTACACTGCTGACATACGAGACACTTTTCCACAATCTCTACTATGTCTCTTTTTATATCTGACCACCAATACCCTTTTCTAAGATTTTGATATATTTCTTACTTCTCGGATGCACTGTATATCCCGAAGAGTGAGCTTCTGACAATAACTCCATCTCATCACTGTGGTCCTAGGGAGCACTTATACTGTCTCTGAACCTCAGTAAGTCATCATCACTCTGTGAACTCCGTCACTGTACCCATCTGAATCTGACCCACACTATCGACACCCTGTCGATTATCATGCTAAGCTTGTCAAATTTGGTCACTCAAATCCGGTTCTAATCTCAGGCTAGCTATCACACAATCACTGTCATCATCAGAAGGGATCACATCACTACTGAGGCTCACAACTGCTCTAGCAGCTCACGCTCCCTAACCATCATATGTAATACCATCCCGAGGCTCTTTCTACTCAAGGCATCAGCCATCACATTAGCCTTTCCTGGGTGGTACAATTTTTCACAATCAAAATCTCTCAGAAGCTCTATCCCACTATGTATTCTCATATCCGACTCTTTCTGTTAAAACAGATACTCGGGGCTTTTATGATTAGTGCATACCTAAAATTTCTCACCGTATACATAGTATTGTCATATACTCAATACCACTATCGTTGTCAACTTTAAATCATGGGTCGGATAGTCTCTTTCATGATCCTTGAGTTTGTCTGGATTCATAATCGACTATCTTCCCCTTTTGCATCAATACGCAGTTCATTCATTATTTTGAGGTATCCATAAACTCATGAGAAACCTCGTAATCTGTTGGATATGGTGAGAATAAATGCGGTAGTCAGTTTATTACTTCATTACACCAAAACTCCTGTCACGTCTATCATTCCATTCAAATACAACTTTTTCTAAGTTAAACGTGTCAATAAAGTAGACCATGTTGAGAACTCGCAACAAACCATCTATAAAAGTAATTTCCAATTGTTGCTTATAATTTTCCCTGGACTTTAAATACACCTAGCATATCATTAATAAGGATGATGACAAATCGGTCCAGGTAAAGTTTAAATAACTCATTGTAGTTGAGCTCCACTACATAATTCAATCGCCCATATCCTTGACCTATGTACGCATAAGCGTATAATATCACTTCAAAATTGCTTCTATTTCTAGGTACTAACCCGCGTCATTTCCTTTTTCTTATATTAACGATTTTTATTAAATTTTAATATTTTAACCTTCATGATTAATCGAATTTTATAATTCCTTATCGTACTAGTGAAGGTGTCCAAATTTTAAATACATATATCTTACCATGGTCGATTTCAAGTTATAGATTATATATATATATTTCTAGACGCTGTCAAGTCTTCAGACGGGGAGGTATTTTGAAATACCTTTATTAACTCTTAGACTTAACCACAGGGACTAGTTATGGTTATATCCACCCTTATCCTTGGTTATAATTCATATTTACTACTTATCGCTTTAATCCAAATTACTTCATATTTTAAGGGCATTCTTACCTAGCATACGTCTCTTACTCCAGTACATCTTGTATTTAGGATCAAGCATATCTTAAAGAGTATCTCCTTCGTATATCAATTATAACGAAACTCTATCATTATTCATTTTGTGAGTACCATCATTTGCTCCTTTAATTTCAACCGTTGCACCCTTTTTTTTTTTTTATCAAAACTTGCAGTATACTTTTCAAGGGTAAAATAGCACTGTCTTAAAATAGAACTCTAAACACCATAATTTGTAGCCGACTACTTTATTCTCAAATATTACTTTAAATTATTTGTAGTCCATTGAATAAAATCGGCTGACTTATACTTTTTTCCCCCGTTTTCAACTTAAAATCTCTTCATAATTATTCCGTTAGTTAACCTTCCTCTATTGGGGTACTCATTTATCAGCACTGTGCCCAAGAGTGTAGGCATTCATGTCTTTTACTCACTTATATGCGTATGAAGGCGGTTTGAAGAAATACGTGGTACCAGGATAAACTAACACATTTACTTCTTTATTCATAAGCAGTGTGGTATCTTTCACCACATACTGTGAAACATCAGTAGTGTCCTGGTCCAAGACAGACACTCGCCTTCGTCCAACAGCTTACTTTCCTTTTCTCTTCGGCTGTGGCCTCCCTTTTCGATGCAGCTATCTCAACAGGGTTTTCTCTATCTCTTTACCTTTCTGTGGGGCAATCTCGCCCAACTTTGAGCAATCATTAACTAAGTGGTCCGTCTTACCACACTTAACTCCTATTTTAGTCAATAAAGTGTAGGTGTAGTCCATACTTAAGTGGTATCTACCACACATCCTACACTGCTTACACTGCTACACTGCTTACACTGCTTCGTAGCAGGTCGGGGTCCTTAAATCACAATATCTCTCATAAGTGTTGAAATTTGATACACTAGGGTTTTACCAATCATCTTACCCCATGATTCATCAGCTCTAATCTCTTACCAACTGGTCTCTTTCCCGCTCTGACATTTCTGTCATTCTCTATTCTCTTTTTTCTCTATTTCGACCCTTACTACCTTTCCCAATCTCAGAGGCGTGCAACACATGATCTTTTTCACGCAACTGTATTCTGCGCATTGCCTTGACATAGGTAATGAGCTAATCGGACTCTAATCGATAATTTGAGGATTCCATGAACTTTTGGGCTTTCCGACTCTCACTGCCTATAGTGTCAGGTTCACACCTGCCCAGAGATATAAATTGAGTTTCATACTCATAAATCAACTAGTGTCTCTGGGTCAATGTAAGAAATTTTACCTATAAATTTCCTTTAAACAGTGTCTGGGGTATTCTGTCACCAGAATACATCCATAATTATTTCTCATGTCGGCTCTGGACGTCTAATTCTTTAGATTGGTCAAGCGGACTTCCATCAATGCTGTGCCTCACCCTCTAACATAAACGTATTTAAAAATCACTTTCTCAGTTGACATACACCGAAAGAATCCATACAACTTCGCTATCTCATACACCCAGTCCTCAGTAACTATTGGCTTCTTTACTTCGCTATCTATCGGAGGGGTGTGAAAATCTTTGTAGTCTGAGGCATCTGTTTAGACTTTACCCTGCCTATCCTCAACTACATGCATAGACTGAGCAAACAACTTCGAATTATTTTCTACACTCCACTCCATCCTCTCGGAGCGTGTCTCAATACTGTTTGGTCTCTTTATAGGACCCTGTGGAGTATGCTCAACATTACCCTCCACCTCACTCTCATCTTGAGTCTCATGTGACGACTCATTCGACTCTCAAGCCGATCTCTATGGCCTCAAGCAGGTGTTGCCTCTCTACCATAGCGGCTATCATTTATAACAACTATATTCTTGCATTCGAAACTAAATTCTTAGCTGCACTTCCATCTTGATATACACAATTGTATCTAAACAATGCACAGTACATGGGGATGTAATTTCTTAACTACTAACACCGACTCATATCAGGCCAACTCTGCTCTGATACCATCTTTTCTGTCACGATCCAAATTACCTAAAAATCAGAGTAAATTTTTCGCTTTTTAATTTTCTTACCCATCGTGAACAGTTACACTACTAAACAGTTGGGCTATGATTCGGTGTTAGTCACCTCTCACCTATTTACCATTCCATTTTCATATTTCATTTACATATCAATTTATTTTATTATAAATACATCCCCAATATTACATCTATGTACAATACTGTGCCTCTATATGTTCAGATACAAAAATTATACAAATGTGTATACCTGGCCTTGATAAAAAGCAGCGGATATGACTACTGTCGTTCTCTTCTACTGAATATACCCTGTGGGGTGGAAAATGAAAGGGTGAGCATAAACAGCTCTGTAAGGCAATAATGTAAGCAGGTAGATAACTATACTATCTACATGCTGATAATGTCGTGATACAAAATCATTTACATTGGGAGCATGAGGTATGACTAAAACGATGCAACATGTATGTATATATCATACAAAGGAAATCATGAAATCGATATATAAAACAACCATGGAAAAATCATCATGTATAACATCTCATGCTCATCACATTAAAAACTTATTGTTTCATCATAAACTCATCATGTTAAAACTCATTTGTTTCATCATAAAACAACCACATCAAGGCTAAACCCATCTCTCGGGAATACCTTGATTCATTAAATCACATCTCTTTTAAAAACATAAATCGGGACATTACCCCTCCCTCGGGTTCATCTTGGTCTATTCAGACCGTATGATATCATGTGAGGCATGTAGGTTACTGTATAAAAATCGAGGACTATGGCCATACTTTGTCCCTGTGATCCCAAGCTACACGGATCCAGGTGTGCGGGGTATCACAACTGTAACGGGAGGTGGGGTCAATTCCTACCCGCCAGAATATCAAGTAACATCATCGAGTCATCATGACTACATGGTACAGCATACTCCATGTGATATACACAGTACATCGTTCTCCGTGGACCCATATCATAGTCTGGGGGTGCCTACCGTAGGTCTTATCCACCCCAATACTATGTCGATAACTAACCCATGTCTCAAAGTATACGTGCGAGCATCTCAACTCTCTGTGACACACAGTCTACAGGAGGCTTCCGCACGACTATATGCATGTCAACTCACGTCTAGTGCGAGCAAAGCTCCAGCACCACGCTATGCATATCATGATATCTAAAATCTCGTGCGAGCGAAGCTCCAGCACGGTTTTGTGCACACACAAATTTCTCGTACGAGCAATGCTCCAGTACGGCTTTTCATGAGTAATAAATCAATAAACTTTAATGCGAGTAAGATTCTAGCACTCTTTTTACTCGTGTAAATATGATAGGTGCCTCAATCTTTATAAAATATCTTTAAAATCGTAACCGGTACAGACCGGTATCCTTTCGTATAATTCATAAAATCAACAGCCAACCTATGTGCATATTTGCTTAAATCAAAGCAATATATTCATATAACACATTAAAACATGATAATCATGCAATTTATCTGCCTTACTACCCTTTTTGTATATTTTACTCTCAGGGGCAAAATCGTCACCTATGCCCCGATTTTTGCAAAAATTATTATTTCATTTTTTAGATACTTAAAGAAATTCTAGGCCCTTTAAATCCCCTCAATAAATACGTATAGAAATCTCTATGCACCTACAAAATTCCCTTACCTTGATTTATACGCAAACTTATCTCGTCTCGATAATATCCGATCTCTCAGTCCAACTGCACATCAACCAAGTCTACGAAACTGCATATAACCACATATTTTGGGTCAATTCACTTATTTTTATCAGTATATCACATTTACTGATCGAATCTAACGTACTGGGCCCATTTTACTTTATTGAGCCCAATTGCACCTTAATGGGCCTCAACCCATTTTCAGCCCGTTTCTACTTATTAAATCCCTTCTTCGGGTTTACTGAACTCATTCAGCTTACCAATAATCATCGGGTTTCGTTCCAAACTCATTGGATAGCCCGTATACTATTTACGGTAATTACGTTGCAATTCCGATTTATATTCTTTTTTATATAGAATTAATCCGTAATTTCCGTAAAATAATCAAAACTCTGTATTAAAGGACTATACTACCGTAATTAAAATATACTTACCCAATATGATGCGGGGTACGAGAATCGAAGCTCAATCGGCTTTCGTTCGCGCTTTGTCGTAAAACTGCACAATTATATTTAATTTCGGGTTAATTTTTGATTAAATATAATTTAAATAAATTTCTCAAAAATCAAATCGGTCACTTTTGACCTCTTACCGACTTACCCGAAGTCTGGTGTATCCCCAAAAATTCTTTCCCTTTTTCTTTTTTCTCTTTTTCTCCTTTTTTCCCTTCTTTCTTGGCTGAACCGGTTCAGTCCGATTCAACTCGATTCAGACCGGTCTGGTTCAGCCGGTTCAGTCTGGTTCACCTCTTTGCTGAACCGATCTGTACCGGTTCAGACCTTCCCACCGCCGTTCACGGCATTTTCGACCAGTTCTCGACTCGTTTCTGGCGCTATTCGACTCGTCTTTGGTCGGGCAACCTTCGACTGGCCTCGATCGGGACCGAATCACCGCCGGTGGCCGCCGTTCCTCTCTTCTCCCTCTCGGCCTTCTCTCCCTCGATTTGCTAGATTTTGATGGTTTCGTCGGCCAATACCAGTCTCAAAAGAACCGGCTCATCCTCCCCATCACACCGGTGCTCGCCGTTCGAGCCCAGTCACCGTGGTCCATCGAAAATCGCCCATTTTCTCCTTGATTTTTCCTCTCCTCCGATCGGCGTCCTCCGGCCACTACACGGCGCGTCTCCGATGTCCTGAAGATCGTCGGCCTCTCCTCTTTCTCCTCGGCTGCTCGTCAGCGATCAAGGATCGCCGATTTGTCCTCGGGCTCATCGATTCTCGCGGGTCGTTTTCGGGCTTCGCTTTCGGTTTCCAAATTTTGGGTTTTTCCCGATTTCTTTTGTTATTATTATTATTTATAAATTATTTTATTATTATAATATTTATTAAAATAGTCTAAAATAATCTAAAAATATCTACAATTCTATTATTTTATTCCAATTAGATTAATTAATTTAATTTAATTTATTTATTATATTTTTAACACTTTTTTGGGTATAATTTCTTCGTATTTTCGGGATATTATCCCGAGTGACTTTTCGGTATTTCTAAAAATTCCAGATCTTGATCAATTGGACTCGAAATTTAATTATTTCTTCGTTATTGATCAAGATTCTCAAATCCATTATTTTTAATTAAATTTTTCCTGTCGAATTATACCGACTTTCGATCTTTTGATCGTTTTGCCCTTGCACATGTTCGGGATTAATTTAACCCGACTTCCCTTCCCGAATATTCGTTCATTTCATGTTTTTAAATAAATTCGGGTCTTACATAAGAAAATTCAATTTAGTGTAAAAGATAGAGACTTGGTGAATTTGGATTGTTTTGTTCTATTATTTATCAGGATCTTACTGTATTTCTATGCCATGATATAACTATAAAATGTTCTTGTCAAATATAATTTATACAACCTATGGAATCTCATTAAATCATGTCAATAAAATATCAAGATTTTGAAGAATAAGTATACTGTACAGTTGTAATAGCTAGATAATGTGCTTGATTTCTTTATAAATACTATGGGTTGTGAATTATACATTTGATAAGATTTCTATGTCAAATAAATGTCTAGGATTTCAATTTGCTTGAGGAAATTTGGTTCAAGTATCAATGCTTAAGCAACATATTGTGCTTAGAAATTAACTCTCTCTGATTGCGGTGGTAAGTGGATTATTATAATTTAAAATAAAATAAAAATTTTATTCCTCAAAATCCATATATCGTGCGAGATACAATTTACTTAAAAATAAAAAAAACACTTCAGATTAAAGTTAGTTTTGTGAATAAAACATTTGGAAAGAAATGCAAGGAGAGAATCTCAGTAAGGAGGTAGAGAATGATGACTAGATGGTTCATGGATTTAATTAGATGTAAAATTCTATTTCAAGTAAACTTATTTTCCACGATCTTGTGAAGTATCCATGACCCAACTAGCCAATAGAAACATAAAGTAAAGAAAACAGTGTAACCCCTTACCACCCTTTTCAAATTCTCCACCCCCAACAATAAATCCATCCCAATAAAAAGGCTACCTACACTGTTTGAAAGGCAATTGACAAAATAACAAATGTTTTGCATGCATTTGACCTTTTTCAAGATGGCCCTTCGAAAAAACAGGCTACAAGTAGGAGTGAGACACTAACTTTTTTGTTATTAGCGACTTGCTTATCCTTCTGTTGACTTTATTAGCTTTAAAATCTAGAGAATGGAATAAAGACAAGGCTAAAATCTTGATGTTGCTCTTTGCATTTACTAAATGCTATACCACAAACTTACTTTGCATCCAATAAAAAGCATAATGTAAGTATTTAACTATATCATAATTACAACACAACACAAGTAGATAACTGGTCATTGTTTTTTGGCTTAATAGCCAAATATACCCTCAACTTTTTACACAAAATGGATATATGCCCTCAATCTTTAAATTTATTATAAAATCCATAAACTTTTATTTTACTATAAAAAAGCTTTCAACCTTTCAACTTAGTGTAATTAAGAAAAATAAATAATAGGTTAAGGTTTTATAAGCCCTTAACCTTGAAATTTTACGGTTTGGACCCAATTGCATAATTTTAAAACGTTAGAGGTTTATATAGTAAAATTAAAAGTTGATTGCTTCCACTTTCTACAAAAGGTTGAGGTTATATTTGACTATTAAACCTTGTTTTCTGTAAAATAAGGGTGGAGTAATGAAGAGCTATTAGTGCTAATTAGACCCCCTGAAAGTGTATGTGAATGTCAACCATATGTTTTTAATATCTTGACATCCATATATTTGCTTTTGACATCATTTAAAATCTTCAATTCAGATTTTAAGATTTAAAGTTTGACATTGAGAGACAACAATTTGTGTTGTTATTCTACAACTTAATTACTCAGTTACTAGCTTTTAAATTTTATTGACTCTGTCTCATGTTAGTTTAATATTTGACAACATATGTTCTATAAGAATCTAAATAAATTCATTAATGTTATATATGTTCCATGATAATTGTGTATTACGAGAACAATTATACCTGCCTTGTACTGTTTACTACTATGAGCCTTTGTCTTTGCCTTTGTTTTTTTGCTTTATTTTAAATAAAAATATAAATACCAAAAATATAAAGTTAAGCATTTAAACTGAATCGACTTAACAAAAATATAATGTTGGTTGCTTTCCTATATAACATAATTTACTATTTTTCAACTCTCTTTACAAAACTTTACAAGTCTTTTATAATTCTTTGTGGCGATTGAAAAATTTTTAGAATTGTAGTAGTAAAAGGAAGTGTAAATAAAGTACTCTATTCATATTCTGGTTTTGCCTTTTTTCCATCCATCTTTATTGACAAAAAACATTTGGTTTGAGAGTTGATTTTGGACATTTTAGAAGTTAGCTTTTTAACTACTTTCTCTCCTTATTTCTTCTTCACTAAAAAATTAACAATGAATTGAAGTCCATTATGAAAACTTTTTTTATTTAGAACAAATGATGAAGATTTTACACATGAATACATAAAAAAAAACCTAGTTTTAGGATTCATCAATATTTGTTTATTTATTACTAAATTTATTTTGAATTATGTAGAATATTTTTTTATTTATTTCTATATGGACAATTTATAATTAAACATAACTTATATGTTAACATTCTTAAAATTCTCTTTGTTTTGTTTCTAGGTTATGTTCTCCTTCGTTGGTTGTTTACTTTTTCCTTAACTACTAAAACCATGGATAAGAGTTGGATTGAGAAGTCTAAGGTTAGTAGTGAATAGGTGCAGGAGATTAGCCAATTTTTAAGATTTGCATTTAAGAATACATGTTGAGATGTCATGATGTTATGTCAATGCATAAAATGTGTCAATTTGTATTAGAAACCATTGGAAGTTGCACAAGAATATCACAGCTTAACCAAACCAATGGCACCTCTAAAGTAACACTAGCTGAAGTTTCCAGAAGAAGCAGTTGTAACAAACTAAGAAAATCACCAGCTGAAGCAAAGGATCAAAAATAACAAAATTGGTTAAATTATTCAGTAACAGAATTTGTTAAATTGTTCAGTAGATAAATTTCTAGCAGCTTCTATGTTTGTATATATATAGCTTCATTTGTAAAAGCTAAACAGAACATGAGAGAAATGATTTCTTTTACATTAAAATTGCCCTCTTAACATGGTACCAAAGCCTACGTGATTTCTCCATAAAATTCTTCAATACGTTTTTTTTTCACTATTTTCTCACTTGCTAAACACCCACAAAAATGGCACAGCTCGCAACACCTCTAGAACAGAATCCAACAGTACAACCCACCCAGAAAATAGAAGAACATTAAATCAGTTCTTACTACCTTCATTCCAACAAAAATCCTTCTCTAGTTCTTGTATCTTCATTACTCAATGGTTCCAATTATTATGCCTGGTATAGGGCCATGAAAATGGCTCTATTATCCAAAAACAAACTTAGGTTCGCGGATGGTTCTATACCAGCACCAACGCCAGATCATCTAACTTATGCGGCTTGGGAACGCTGCAATACAATGGTTTTGTCATGGCTGATTCATTCTTTTACTCCATCGATTGCACAGAACGTTATTTGGATGGACAATGCAGCTGATGTGTGGCAAGATCTCCGAGACAGATTTGCTCATGGAGATTCATTTTGAATCACGATGTTACAGGAGGAATTATATGCTTTTCATCAAGGATCACTTTCTGTAATAGAGTACTTTAAAAATTTGAAGATCATCTGGGATGAGCTGACGAATTTGAGGTCGACTCCATCATGTACTAATTATATCAAATGCAATTGTGGAGCTCTTGTAAGACCCTTAAAGTTCTATGTAATGTATATGATTAATTAAAGTATAAAAAAGTTACATTACATATGAAATACACGAAATAAACGTTTTTAAGTTCAAAGTGTGAATGGATTGATAAATGAATCTTGAAGTCATTGAGTAGGAGTTTAAATGGGAAAAATTACAGAAAAAGGGTGTAGGATGAAGGCCAGATCAATCCCATGCAATGAGAGATCGATCTCAAGGCCTGGAAAACACATTGCCAAGCATTTTGCAAGAGGAAGATCGATCCCTCACTCAAGCAGATCGATCTCTATTGGTCTCGGGTTGGAGCAGATCGATCTCTTCTGAAAGCCAGATCAATCTCCTAAGCTCTTTGCCTGAAAAAAAATCGATCCTATACCCTTGAACAGGTCAGTCTCATACCACAAGGCAGATTGATCTCATACATCTAAGAGATTGATCTCTTGCCTGTAAAATAGACGAAATTCTAAGGATTCAAGCAAGGCCAGATCAATCTCTACCTTATGCAGATCGATCTCCTAGTGCCATTTTTATAAAAGTGGAGCAATTGGATCTATATTTTCATGGGAAACAAGTTCATTCTTCCATTTTCAACCTTAACCCTAGCTTTCTCTCTTTAAAAATATCCCATTTTCATAAAAATGTGAGAAAAAGCTATTAGAGAAAAGTTGTCCACTATAAGGAGAAGAACAACATAGCTTGGAATCAATACTTCATTGGTTGGATTGAAGGAGCAAGGAGTGTTCTTATTTGGAGTAAGAAGAAAATCAAGCTAGGTGAGTTTCTAATACACCAACCCAAAGTACATTTATCTAGTTATTGATTTTGAGTCGATTGGTGTGTATATTAATGATACAAACTACCTAGAATGTAATGGAACAAGTATAACTTAGAATGAGTCTAATATGAGAAAGTGTGATATGGTTTAGTAGATGATGAATGGCTTGAATTAAAGTGTTAGTGAAGTGATATGTAGGGTTTTAAGATGATAGAATGAAACTACATTGTGAGATTAGTTAAGTTGAGGAAATAAGTATATGAGATGTTTGATAAAATGCCATAGTGAAGTAAGTGATGAACTAGAGATACTAGGAGCTTAAATATCGATCTAGTATGAATCAGTAGACTCTTGAGAGATAAGAAGAACAATCCAAATGGGGCTTTACAAGTGTTGATGAAAGCTATGAGTCGAATCGACTATAGTAAACGCAAGAGCTTTACTTAACGCCATCTCATGAAGTCCGGAGAGTTCGTTGGAGGTGAATCAAATTGCGCAATTAAGCAGCTCTAAGAAAGTGGAATCACTCGAGGCGATTCCAGGTAAGAGAATTTTGTGAGTATATAGAGATAGCTGTTCGTATTTTGTGAGTGGATATAGGGCTTTGTAAAATGCATGATTATCTAGAAAAATGATTGATGGTGTATGTGAATGACTACAAGTATGTACGTATATGATTTGGTTTTTGAAGTGATTCTTACAAAGGGGATAGTAAGGCTAATAATTGCATAAATCGCATGTCTTGACATTTTTATGACACATATCACCTTGTTTTTAAGTAAAATTGACGGATAGGCTGGCTAGTGAAATCATTATTTATGAAATAGTACAAGTGAGGTGCCAACTTCGACTTTGAGAGTGTTTTGTCGAAATATAGCCGCCTGTCGTACTTATATGAGTTGAATCATGCTAGAGCCTAGCTTGTACATGATTTTAATGTTTCAATATGCATGAAGCATGCTGAGGCCTAGCTCGCACCAAATTTTGAATCAATGATGTTTTACAGGCCGTACTGGAGCTGCTAGCTTGTACGTGGGTTTTCCTTGACTTACATATGCATATGACCGTACTGGAGCTATACTCATACGTGATTTCTTCATTATTTGTTGTGCATAAAATCGTACTGGAGCGTTGCTCATACAAGGGTATTTGCTGATGATGCATGAAATCGTGCTAGAGCTTCGCTCGCACTGAATTTTCACACTGTGGTATGTATGAGCCGTGGAGTGGGTAAGATCCTTAAGCCCAACATCCTTAAGCCCATTGAGGCGGGGAGGCTGTGTTCGGTGGGGAGGCTCTCTTACGTTAAAACGAGATTGGTAAGATCCTTAAGCCCAACATCCTTAAATCCATTGAGGCGGGGAGGCTCTGTTCAGTGGGGAGGCTCTCTTACATTAAAATGAAAAGCTCCCACGTGCGCTTGAGACTGTGTAGGTTACACATGGTATGGGATAGATAAGTCCTATGGCAGGCACCCCCAACCATGATATGGGTCTACGAAGTATGTTGTACTGTGTAGATCACATGGAGTACGTTGTACCTCGTGGTTGTGATGCGATTTGAAAGTCTGGCATAGGACTAACCCACCTTCGTTCCAGCACGATGGCTTGTACATCGAGATCTGTGTCATCTGGGATGATTTACGACATAGTTGGCTAACAGAGTCTTTGATTTATAGTGATCAACTGCCTCACAGCCCAACTGTTGAGAAAGTAGCTGTTCATGATAGGAGTAAGGTAAGAATGAAATATTAATTAATATCTAAAAAGCGAAAAATTTCTGCTGATTCTTGGTACGTTGAGGGTCGTGACATGTTCACTCTTAATTTGCCTTGGCTTTGCATTAATATTTTTATTGTTGTTGCAGCTGAATGGCTCGGGTTGAGGTCAAGTTGATGAGCGATGGACTAAAGCAGAAGGCAGCTACACGAGCAACGAGGGTCGTAATCATTGCTGCAGTTTATTCCATTGTTACAATTCTTCATGTTTAGTCTTATGATTAATTTTTTTTTTGTATTCCTCTAGGATAGCAGTTAGTGTTAGATTATTTGATGTCTAATTTGTCTGCCTTGATTCAGTGTAAAACCCGATTCTGCTCATTTCTTCTATCTTCTACTCGATTCTTATTAATCAATCTTCCACTTAGCTAAGTTTTTCTGTCGGTTTCAAAGCTTGGATAATATAATTTACAGTCTCTTGTTACAACGTCTTACATCTTCTTTGTTGCATCTTGTTTTTGCATTCATTTGCTAATGTTATTTTGTATCATTGTTGTTGCTGGACTGAAGCAGGAGGAGGTTTGGAGTTTGCTGACGTAGCTGCTGTGTTTGTTTCCATTCGGTTGTAGTAGAGCATAATCTTTGCTACAGGAAAGTTGCACCATGGAGGTCAGTCTGCTGCTACACTAACTGTTGTGCATTCTTTGTTGTCTGCTAAAGGACGATGGCTGATTGAAGTAGGAAGTAGCAAGGTGCTCAAGGCTGCTGCAGTGCCGGTTATAGCAGTTAGATTTTGTACAGTGAAGGTAACAGCATGACAGGCGTCGGACATCACCTGGAGCAGAGCAGAAAATGAAGCGTGCACAATACGGTGCACATGACCTTTGTTGGCTGGAAAATTGGTTAAGGCCACGTTTGGCAACTTAGAAATGTTACAAATTAATGTTTTATGCTTTTTTATTATTTTGTTTAATTGTTTTTGTTCCTTTTATTAGTTGTTAGCTTAGGTAAAGTGTTAAATTAAATTGTAGGTTAGTTATAGCGTCTTTGTTTGTTAATTTAATTTTTAGTTTTAATTCTGTTAGTAGTTGATTTTATATAATAGGATTTAAGACCTAATGTTAGTGTAGAGTTTTTGTGTTGCATTTAGAATTAAATTAGAGTAAAATTATTTCATGCATTTTAATTTAATCTTCATGTTAAAATTAAAAATTGAAAAATATTTATTTCTCATGCATTATTTAGATTTTATTGTTAAGTTAGTAATTAGCTATAGTTAGGATTAATTTAGAATCACTATTGTAGACATTTAGACTTATAGTTATATTTAGGAAATTTCTTAACCTTTTAGAATTTTATTTCATTAGATTTTAAGTTAGTTTAATTTGCATTTTCATTTTTGATAATTAGATTAATTGCATGCAAATTTTATTTTTATAGGATTGTCTAATTTTATTCAAGTTAATTTTATTTCTTTATTTTCTTATTTGCATTCTAGTTTATTTGCACTAATTAATTTTAGCTTTGTTAATTATCTTGTAGGTTAACGCCTTATTGCTCGGAGCTCAGTGAGTAATTTCAGCTATGGTTTATTTGTTTTATAATTTTCATTGTTTTTATTGTTTCCTAATAATTTTAATTTACGTATTGTAGATCACCCACTGAATTTTCATAATTTGCTAGGATATACTTAGGGTAAGATTAATCGGTACTTAATTAGGTTGATTAGATTCTCTGTGGAATGATAATCTGGGACTCAAATCCCATTATTACTTGTACGGCCCATGCACTTGCGGTTAATATGTCTAGGTCACTTAGAGTGGGCCCAGTCGACATCAAGTTTTTGGCGCCGTTGCCGGGGAAGACAATTAGCCATTAATTAATATCGGTGAAATTATGCTTAGGTATAATTCTAGTTTTGTAAATATTTAGGTTGTAAATATTTAGAACCGCAGTTTAATGTAGTTAATTTTCTCTCTATTAAATCATAATTTTTTTTAAAATCTAAAAAAATTAAAAAAAACAATTTTTTTAAGGACTTTTAGATGTTTACATGCGTAGAGCCAAAAGCTATGATTGCTTTCCTTTAGATCCTGAAATTGAACGAACACTTAGAAAAATCAGAAAGGATTCTAGGAAATTAATAGCTCCACTGCAAAACACCAAGGCAGAAAACAGAGAAATTAGGACTGTAGGAGATTATGCGGTATCGATTATTGGAGGGTATTATACTGGCATTAGGCCACCAGCTGTCCCTGCAAACAATTTCGAAATTAAGCCTTCAATCCTACAGATGATCCAAACTTCACTACAATTCAGAGGGCTTCCTCATGACGACCAACATGCTCATTTAGGGCAATTCTTAGATCTGTGCAACACCTTCAAGCATAATGGATTATCAGATGATGCACTGAGACTTAGGTTATTTCCCTTCTCGGTTAGGGATAGGGCGCGGTACTGGTTAACCTCCTTACCTCCAGGATCCATTTCCACTTGGGACGAGTTAGCCCATCAATTTTTAGCTAAATTCTTTTCTCCATCCAAAATGGCTAAACTCCGTAGTGACATATATTCCTTTGCCCAATTTGATTTTGAATCCCTTTACGAAGCATGAGAATGATATAAAGACTTTCTTAGGAAGTGTCCGCATCATGGCCTACCCTTATGGCTGCAAGTCTAGACCTTCTATAATAGACTAACTAGGCAAAATAGGACCATCGTTGACGCTGCTACGGGAGGAGCTCTAATGTGCAAAATGAGGGAGGAAGCTTATGGTCTCTTAGATAAGATGGTAGCTAACAATTACCAATGGTCATCGGAGAGGCAATTGCCTAAGAAGTCGACGGGTATCTATGAGTTAGACACGCTGTCTACCTTGACCTCTCAAATTGCTAATCTTATGAAAAAGGTGGAGTCACTCAGTACCCAGCATAATCCTGCCACCAGTCCTAACCCTGTTTTAGCTGTACAAAGTCCTTTTCTTTCTTGTAATCTGTGTGGTGGTACACAATTTGTGGATAGGTGTCCACTTAATTTAGAATCTGTTCAGTATGTTGCTCCACCTCAGAAGCAATAGAACAACCCCTTTTCAAACACCTACAATCCAGGGTGGAGGAAACATCCTAATTTTTCTTGGAGCCAAAATCAAGGGCAATCTTCTAATTCCAGACCTGTAGGACCCCCTAGTTTTCAAGCTCTACCAGTTCATGTACCACCACATCAGCAATTTCCACATCATCCACCTAATCATTCCCATCCACCACCTTAATTTCAGCATCATCCACCACCACCACCACCTATGCAGCCCCAACACTTAGTTGTAACTGAGAAAAAGTCCTCACTTGAGGAAATGTTCACGACTATCCTATAAAATCAAGCTGCTTCAATTAAGAATTTAGAAGTTCAGGTTGGACAAATAGCTAATGCTCTTACCCAGCGTCCACAAGGGACCCTTCCTAGTAACACCAAAGCTAATCCTGTTAGGGAGAGGGAGGGTAAGGAACATGTTAAAGCCATCACCCTTAGGAGCGGCAGAGAACTAGATGATCCACAAGTTAAGTCTAGT
Source organism: Firmiana major (assembly GCA_033439115.1). NCBI lineage: Eukaryota > Viridiplantae > Streptophyta > Magnoliopsida > Malvales > Malvaceae > Firmiana > Firmiana major. The sequence goes on from CM065909.1 coordinate 42,780,417, forward strand.
CCTGTAAAGCCCACATTGGTAGAGCCTATAGGTTCTAAAGAAGTAGCTTAGAAAGAGCAAGAACAAAAAGATCAGGCTGCAAAGTAAATAAAGTCAAGCGCTTCTTCATCTTCACCTATTTCTTCTTCACAACCTTCCTCGTCATCTGATGCTACACATGTTACCATTACTCTTCCCTCAGTTAGACCACCAGTACCTTTTCCTCAAAGGTTCCAAAACCAAAAGGTTGATCAACAATTCACTAAATTTCTTGAGGTTTTTAAGAAACTTCACATCAACATTCCTTTCGCAGATGCTTTAGAGCAAATGTCGAGTTATGTGAAGTTTATGAAGGATATCCTCTCGAGGAAAAGAAGATTGGAGGACTACGAGATGATGGCCTTGACTGAGGAGTGTAGTGCAATTATTTAGAGGAAATTATCCCTCAAACTCAAGGATCCAGGTAGTTTTAGCATACACTGCACTATAGGAGATTTGTTCTTTGGTAGAGCCCTGTGTAATCTAGGAGCTAGTATCAATCTTATGCCTTGGTCTATTTACCAAAAGTTAGGAGTAGGGGATACAAAGCCTACCACAGTGACCCTTCAACTAGTTGATAGATCCATTAAATATCCGAAGGGAGTCATTGAGGATGTATTAGTAAAGGTGGATAAGTTCATTTTCCCTGCGAATTTTATTGTATTAGACATGGAGGAAGACATGGAAGTCCCCATTATTCTAGGCAGACCTTTTCTAGCTACTGGTAGGACATTAATTGATATACAAAAAGGGGAGTTAACTATGAGAGTTCAAGATCAGGATGTGACGTTTAATGTTTTCAAATCTCTAAGGTTTCCTTATGACTCTCACGATTGTTTTAGGATGGATTTAGTAGATAAGGACAACACTGAGGAGTTTTCCAAGACCCATCCATTGAACCCTCTAGAAGCCTCCTTGGTGAAATCTGTTGATCTTAAAGAATATAGTGAGGTTAATGATGAAGTCTATGAGGCTTGACAGTTATTAGAGGTTACTCCTTTTGAGAAAATTGCCCAATTTGAGATTTTAGACACTTCATCTATTCGAACTTCAAATGTCTTTCCATCCACCGGTGATCCTCCAGCTTTAGAGCTTAAACCTTTACCCTCACACCTTAGACATGCCTACTTAGGTGCATCCTCCACTAGACCGATAATAGTGTCTCCTGCTCTCTCCAGTGATCAGGAAGCGAAATTACTAAAAGTTTTGAGAGAGCACCAGAAGGCTATAGGCTGGTCTATCTCTGATCTCAAAGGTATTAGTCCCTCAATTTGTATGCATAAGATACTATTGGAGGAAGGGTATAGGTCATCAATAGAGCATCAGAGTCCATTGAACCATGTAATATAAGAAGTGGTCAGGAAGGAGATAATTAAGTGGTTAGTTGTAGAGATCATATATCCTATTTCTAATAGTGTCTGGGTGAGCCCAGTGCAATGTGTCCCTAAGAAGGGAGGGATGACAGTGATTGAAAATGAAAATAATGAGCTCATCCCCACTAGGACTGTCACTGGTTGGCGAGTATTTATCGATTATAGGAAACTCAACAAGGCCACTAGGAAAGACCACTTCCCTTTACCCTTTATTTACCAAATGTTAGACAGATTAGCTAGTCATGAATTTTATTGCTTGCAGTATGGATATTTTGGGTACAATCAGATAGCTATAGCCCCAGAAGACTAAGAAAAGACTACCTTCACCTGTCCCTATGGGACATTTGCTTTTAGGATAATGCCTTTTGGGCTATGCAATGCACCTGCTACCTTTCAATGTTGCATGATGGCCATATTTCATGATATGGTGGAGGATTTTCTTGAAGTTTTCATGGATGATTTTTCTGTATTTGGGGATAGCTTTGATTTGTGTTTGCATAATTTGGCGCTTGTTTTGAAAAGGTGTGAAGAAACGAATTTAGTGCTTAATTGGGAAAAGTGCCATTTCATAGTGAAAGAAGGTATAGTGCTTGGGCACAAAATTTTCTGCTAGGGGGATAGAAGTAGATAAAGCTAAGGTGGAAATTATTGAGAAGTTACCTCCCCCTACCTCTGTTAAAGGGATTCAATGTTTCCTGGGCCATGCGGGATTTTACAGAAGGTTCATTAAGGATTTTTATCAGATCTTTAAGCCTTTATGTAATTTTCTGGAAAAAGACACTGCATTTTGCTTTGAAGAACGATGCTTAGGAGAATTTAAGACTTTGAAGGAAAAATTAGTTATAGCCCATGTAATCATAGCTTCAGATTGGAGTTTACCTTTTGAGCTTATGTGTGATGCAAGTGATTATACTGTTGGGGCTGTACTAGGATAAAGAAAAGGAAGAGTCTTTTATGCTATCTTTTATGCAAGCAAAACCCTGAATGAAGCCTAGTTAAATTATGTTACTACCGAGAAGGAGCTGTTGGCTGTAGTATTTGCGTTTGATAAATTTTGCTCCTATCTTATTGGCAGTAAGGTAGTAGTTTATACTGATCATGCTGCCATTAAGTACTTAGTCTCCAAGAAGGATGCAAAGATTAGGCTGATTAGATGGATCCTTTTGCTGCAGGAGTTTGATTTGGAGATTAGGGATAGGAAAGGAACAAAGAATTAGGTTGCTGACCATCTATCTAGATTGGAGAGCGGACTTAAGGAAGATGGTATAATTATTAATGAGTCCTTTCCTGATGAGTAGTTATTTACTTTTGGGCACTCCAGTTTGCCCTGGTACGCTGATTTTATGAATTACCTGGTGAGCAATGTACTACCACCCGATTTGACTGCCCAACAAAAGAAAAAGTTTTTGAGTGATGTCAAGTATTATGTTTGGGATGAACCCTTCCTGTACAAGTAATGTAAAGATCAAATTTTGAGGAGGTGTGTTCCCACGGATTAAGTAGAAGATATACATAGACAATGCCATTCTTCAAATTATGGAGGGCACTTTAGAGGAGAAAGGACAGTTGCCAAGGTTTTGCAATCTAGATATTACTGGCCCACATTATTTAAGGATGCCCACTACTTTGTACTGAAATGTGATAGATGTCAGAGGGTAGGTAATATTTCCAAAAGAAATGAGATGTCGCTGACTAATATTTTAGAAGTAGAGCTTTTTGACGTATGGGGTATTGACTTCATAGGACCTTTTGTTCCTTCATATGGCAATCTCTACATTTTAGTTGCCGTTGATTATGTGTCGAAATGGGTTGAAGCAATGACTTTACTAACTAATGATGCCAAGGTGGTGATAAGGTTTTTGAAAAAAAATATTTTTACAAGATTTGGCACACATAGGGCCATCATTAGTGATGAGGGATCCCATTTTTGCTACAGGAGCTTTGATGGACTTTTAAAGAAATACTGGGTTAAACATAAGGTAACCACTGCTTATCACCCACAGACGAGTGGTCAAGTAGAGTTGTCCAATAGGAAAATTAAGGGGATATTAGAGAAGACAGTGAAGCCAAGTAGGAAGGATTGGTCCATTAGGTTAGATGATGCACTTTGGGCCTATAGGATAGCCTTCAAAACACCTTTAGGAATGTCCCTTATCAGCTTGTTTATGGTAAGGCCTATCATTTACCAGTGAAGCTTGAGCATAAGGCCTATTGGGCCCTTAAGAGCCTGAATTTCAATTTAGATGCAGTGGGGGAAAAAAGGCTGCTACAGCTCAATCAGTTAGATGAGTTCAGGTTGCAGGCATATGAGAATGCCAAGCTCTCCAAGGAAAAGACTAAGCGATGACACGAGAAAAAAAATCAAGGAGAGACACTTCGAGCCAGGCCAGCAACTTTTGCTATTTAATTTACGCTTGAAGTTGTTTCTAGGAAAGATTAAGTCTAGGTGGACCGGGCCCTTCATCATTACACAAGTGTTCCCTCATGGAGCCATTGAAACTATGGATGAAACCCTGAAGCAACCCTGTAAGGTTAATGGGGGCAGACTAAAGCATTATTTTGGGGGAGGATTTGATCGTCAGCATTCTGTTACCACTCTAGCTGATCCTCCTACTTCTGATCCTGCTACTTAGCTTCATTTAATTTTTTTTTCACTCTTTTGTACAATTCTTTTTCTCTTTTCTACTGTTTCTTTCTTTGTTTATTTTGTAGATTTCTTTTACAATATCATTTTCTAAATCAAGCTTCGATTGTTCGTCATTATCAGACAGGGGAGTATTCTGTTCTTGAGCTTAAAGTTTTATATTATCTGCACACTGAGGACACTGTGCACTTTAAGTTTGGGGGTGGGGATATCACTTGAGCATTTTTCAAAATTTTGGGCAAAATTGAAAAAAATTTTGAAAATTTGAGCTTACATTGTTTGATTTTGGGATGATTTAGTACTTAGCATGTAGTTTTCCCATATTTCGATGATATGACTCGTGATTTAGTTTGATTTTGATTGATAAAGAAGCATGATTATAGGAAAATAATGAAGTTGAATTCTTGAATTTGTCTTAATTCTGATTGTGATTTCCTCATTTTATACACAGGTCATGTCATGAATCTGTATATTTATTTAGAGAAAGCTTATGTGGACATAGGATTGCATTTGTTCAGTTGATTTTGTGCATCATATTCTAGAATCTGTTTGATCTTATGTCAAGGAAAAATATTAGATCACACTTAATTAGGGAAATGATTTAGGCCATCTTTGGATCATTTGAGCCTTTCTAGCCATCCTTGTACATATTTTACCCCTAGTCACCAATCTGGGCCAAATAAGCTTTTCTTTGTAAATACACCTACACAATTTTCCTCAGCTTAAACACTTTGTTCCTATCCTTTACCCCAAAAGCATGAGAATTCATTAGGACATATCTTGAGCTCTGTACATATGGGTATTAAGTGATAGTGAAGGAGTATACAAAAAAGAAGAAGAAGAAGAAGAAGAAGAAGAAGAAGAAGAAGAAGAAGAAGAAGAAGAAGAAGAAATACAAAAATAGAATAAATGTTTAGCAAAATAAATAAGTTTGGGGGAAACAATTATGAGCTCTTATATTAAAGATCCTAGAAGTAATGCATGTTGAGGGGTAATTAAACCTAAATCGACTTTATCATACCTTAGCTCCAGCCTTCATTATAAGCTTAATGAAGTCCTATTAATCTTTGGTTAAGTGTGACTACATTAGTGGAGAGAGAAGTAAAAAGCAAACTTATGAGAATGATCATTTGTCATTGACTTTGCATTCACTGTGTTTGCATAATTCGATCCGAGTAATGTACTGTGAAGTGGCTTTGACATTCACACACACACACGAGGAGTCCAATTTGGGTTAGGACTTATGATTGGGTGATTCTGAGTGTTAGACTTATAATAGTGAATCTTTGAGATCATAGTTTGTACTTTTTTTTTGAGGATAATATTGGGGAAATCATTATGTTAGTACTTGTCATTCCTACATGTATTTTGTTTTGCTTGAGGACAAGCAAAAGCTCAAGTTTGGGGGTGTGATAATTCTATTAAAAATAGAATTATTTGTGCTTAATTTCTTAATTAATTATTTTAATCCCCATATTTTTTTATTAATTATCCCTTTAATTTAATTAAAATTCTTTAATGTGCAGGTAAAATAAGTCCGGATGAAACTCAGTCATTTCAGTCGAAAATGGGCTGAAAACGGGCTAAAAGGAGACTAGACCACTCCCAATTCGTAGACCGAGTCATCATTCGTCTGGACACGTATGATGCCAGGTGTTCATATTTTATTTACCTCGAAAAGATAAGATCGACGGACACCGTGCCCATCTCATGGAAGACACACGTCGAGCCACATTGCACCTCCAAGTGGACCAGAAGACGAATGACGTGAAAATATCTACTCTGTAGCAAATGGAATGAAGACAAGTGGCTAAACAATACCAACTCATCTAGGATTGAAAATTACCATTGTACCCCCAAGTTTGTGTATAAATAGAACATGATGAGCAATTAAAAAAAGAACAGTAGAATTTTAAGGTAGAAGTAAGTTTAGGATAAGTAGTCTAGAGTAGTCTAGGGTAAGTAGCTTAGAAAATAGTCTATTTAGGTTAAAAATATTTTTCCTTAGTTTTTCTTCGAACTTTCCCATAGTCTTTGTGAAGCCACAATTGATTTTATTTTACTGTTCATGACAACTTTTCCCTTATTGTTTTAATGTTTAAGTTTTAATGAAAAGCTTTCATTTTTCCATTGTTGCTCTCGGTTTGCATTTTCTTTCTATTGCACAGTTAAGTTTTTCTTTTCTTTTCTTATGCAAGGTTTCTTTTCCTTGATTGTTTTTTTACTCATTATTTCTTTCCAGTTCTCGGGTTGCTTACTATTTGGTTTTCTTTCTTTTCTTTTCTACTGCTCATTCGGGTATTGCTTGAAACAATCTGTTAAGCTTCAATCACTACTGCTAGTAACTTGTTCTGGTTCTTTGATACGGATTTGATGCTGGCCATTGTTTCTAAGTTAATGGCACGGTGGAACCACGATGGTAGGAGCAGAAAATGAAGCAAGGCGTGGCTGCTGTTGCTTTCTCTCTTCTCTGGTTCACGATGGTTTGCTGTTTTGGTTTAAGTTTAGTTCCAGATTTTCTTCATGCCTTGTCTGCTTTAAGTTGAATGCATATTATCGCCTAGTTATTTCTTTCTCATTGTCTCTTTTCATTTACTGCATTATATTCATTCATCTTTTACTGCATTTAACGTACTAGTTCTTGATTTTTGCATTTCAATATCTAGATTATTTCACTTGCTCTACATTGTATTTCATCTCGGTATTTTCTCTTTACTTTGCTCGCTGGCTGGTATTGAAGATGGCAGGATCATTGCCGTGTAGTGCAGTATAGCAACAGTGCTAGGAGTTTTCTTTTACTCTGTTCTCTTATGTTGCACGATTTTACCTACTGTTCACTCTTAATTTTCCTTGGCTTTGCATTAATCTTTTTATTGTTGTTGCAGCTGAGGGGCTCGGGTTGAGGTCAAGCTGATGAGCGATGGACTGAAGCAGAAGGCAGCTACACAAGCAACGAGGGTCGTAATCTTTGCTGTAGTTTATTCCATTGTTACAGTTCTTCATGTTTAGTGTTATGATTAATTTTTTTTTTTTTTTTGTATTCCTATAGGATAGTAGTTAGTGTTAGATTATTTGATGTCTAATTTGTCTGCCTTGATTTTGTGTAAAACCTGATTCTGCTCATTTCTTCTATGTTCTGCTCGGTTCTTATTAATCAATCTTCCACTTAGCTAAGTTTATTGGTCAGTTTCAAAGCTTGGATAATACAAGTTGCAGTCTCTTGTTACAACTTCTTGCATCTTTTTTGTTGCATCTTTTTTTTTTGCATTCATTTGCTAATGTTATTTTTTATCATGGTTGCTGCTGGATTGAAGCAGGAGGAGGCTTGGAGTTTGTTGACATAGCTGCTGTGTTTGTTTCCATTCGGTTATAGTAAAGCATAATCTTTGCTGTAGGAAAGTTGCACCGTAGAGGCTGGTTTGCTGCTGCGCTAACTGCTATGCATTCTTTGTTGTCTGCTAAAGGATGATGGCTGATTGAAGCAGGAAGTAGCAAGGTGCTCAACGCTGCTGCAGTGCCAGTTATAGCAGTCAGATTTTGTACAGTGAAGGCAGCAGCATGGTAGGCGTCGGACAGCACCTGGAGCAGAGCAGAAAATGAAGTGTGCACAGTACTGTGCACGAGACCTTTGTTGGCTGGAAAATTGGTTAGGGCCACGTTTGGCAACTTCGAAATGTTACAAATTAATGTTTCATGCTTTTATATTATTTTGTTTAATTATTTTTGTTCCTTTTATTAGTTGTTAGCTTAGGTAAAGTGTTAAATTAAATTGTAGGTTAGTTATAGTGCCTTTGTTTGTTAATTTAATTTTTAGATGTGTTGCATTTAGAATTAACTTAGAGTAAAATTATTTCATGTATTTTAATTTAATCTTCATGTTAAAATTAAAAATCCAAAAATATTTATTTCTCATGCATTATTTAGATTTTATTGTTAAGTTGGTAATTAGCTATAGTTAGGATTAATTTATAATCACTATTTTAGACATTTAGACTTATAAGTATATTTAGGAATTTTCTTAACTTTTTAGAATTTTATTTCATTAGATTTTAAGTTAGTTTAATTTGCATTTTCATTTTTGATAATTAGATTAATTGCATGCACATTTTATTTTTATAGGATTGTCTAATTTTATTCAAGTTAATTTTATTTCTTTATTTTCTTATTTGCATTCTAGTTTATTTGCACTAATTAATTTTAGCTTTGTTAATTATCTTGTAGGTTAACGCTTTTTATTACTCGGAGCTCTGTAAGTAATTTTAGCTCTGCTTTATTTGTTTTATAATATTCATTGTTTTTATTGTTTTCCAGTAATTTTAATTTATGCCTTGTAGATCACCCACTGAATTTTTATAATTTGATAGGATATACTTAGGGTAAGATTAATCGGTACTTAATTAGGCTAATTAGATTCTCTGTGGGACGATAATCCGAGACACAAATCCCATTATTACTTGTACGACTCGTGCACTTGCTGTTAACACGTCTAGGTCACTTAGAGTGGGCTCAATTGACATCAAAGCCGGTTTGGATATTAGATAGGAAGGAGAAGGTGCTGAGGTCGAAGACTATACCCTTGGTGAAAGTCCTTTGGCAATATCACACTCCGGAGGAAGCTACCTAGGAGTTAGAAAGTTTGATGCAAGAGAAGTACCCAGAGTTATATTCAGATTAACTTGGTTCTAATTTGGAGGACCAAATTTCTTGAAGGAGGGGAGGATTGTAAGACTCTTAAATTTCTATGTAATGTATATGATTAATTGAAGTATAGACAAGTTACATTACATATGAAATACAATAAATAAACGTTTTTAAGTTCTAAGTGTGAATGAATTGATAAATGAATGTTGAAGTCATTGAGTAGGAGTTTAAATGAGAAAAATTGCAAAAAAAAGGGTACAAAATGAAGGCCAGATCGATCCCAAGCAAGGAGAGATCGATCTCAAGGCTTGGAAAACACAATGCCAAGCATTCTGCAAGAGGGAGATTGATCCCTCACTCAAGCAGATCGATCTCCATTGGTCTCGGGTTGGAGCAGATCGATCTCCTCTTAAGGCCAGATCGATCTCCTAAGCTCTCTGCTTGAAAGAAATCGATGCTATACCCTTAAACAGATCCATCTCATACCGCAAGGCAGATCGATCTCATACATCTAAGAGATCGATATTTTGTTTGCAAAATGGACGAAATTCTAAGGATTTAAGCAAGGCCAGATCGATCTCCACTTTATGCAGATCGATCTCCTAGTGCCATTTCTATAAAAGTGGAGCAATTGGATCTATATTTTCATGGGAAACAAGTTCATTCTTCCATTTTCAACCTTAAGCCTAGCTTTCTCTCTCTAAAACTATCTCATTTCCAAAAAGATTTGAGAAAAAGCTATTAGAGCAAAGTTGTCCACTATAAGGAGAAGAACAACATAGATTTGAATCAATACTTCATTGGTTGGATTGAAGGAGCAAGGAGTGTTCTTATTTGGAGTAAGAAGAAAATCAAGCTAGGTGAGTTTCTAATACACCAACCCAAAGTACATTTATCTAGTTATTGATTTTAAGTCGATTGGTGTATATATTAATGATAGAAACTACCTAGAATGTAATGGAACAAGTATGACCTAGAATGTGTCTAGTGTGAGAAAGTGTGATATAGTTGATTAGATGATGAATGGCTTGAATTAAAGTGTTGGTGAAGTGATATGTAGGGTTTTAAGATGATAGAATGAAACTGCATTGTGAGATTAGTTAAGTTGAGGAGATAAGTATATGAGGTGTTTGATAAAATGCCATAGTGAAGTAAGTGATGAACTAGAGATACTAGGAGCTTAAATATCGATTTAGTATGAATCAATAGACTCTCAAGAGATAAGAAGAACAATCAAAATGGGGCTTTACACATGTTGATGAAAACGATGAGTCGAATCAACTATAGTAAACACAAGAGCTTTACTTCATTGGATTTAAAATTGATATGAAACGTCATCTCGTGTAGTCCTGGAGAATTCGTTGGAGGCGAATCAAATTGCATAATCAAGCAGCTCTAGGGAAGTGGAATCACTTGACGCGATTCCAAGTAAGGAAATTTTGTGAGTATATAGAGATAGCTGTTCGTATTTTATGAGTGGATATAGGGCTTTGTAAAATGCATGATTATCTAGAAAAAGTGATTGATGGTATACGTGAATGACTACAAGTATGAACATATATGATTGGATTTTTGAAGTGATTCTTACAAAGAGGATAGTAAGGCTAATAATTGCATAAATCGCTTGTCTTGACGTTTTTACGAAACATATCGCCTTGTTTTTAAGCAAAATTGACAGATAGGCTGGCTAGTGAAGTCATGATTTATGAAATAGCACAAGTGAGGTGCCAACTTCAGTTTTGAGAGTGTTTTGTTAAAATAGAGCCGCTTGTCATACTTATATGAGTTGAATCGTACTAGAGCCTGGTTCACACATGATTTTAATGTTTCAATATGCATGAAGTGTGCTGGAGCCTAGCTTATACCATATTTTGAATCAATGATGTTTTACAAGTCGTACTGGAGCTGCTAGCTCGTACGTGGGTTTTCCTTGACTTACTTATGCATATGACTGTACTGGAGCTATGCTCGTACGTGATTTCTTCATTATTTGTTGTGCATAAAACCGTACTGGAGCGTTGCTCGTATAAGGGTATTTGCTGATGATGCATGAAATCGTGCTAGAGTTTCGCTTGTACTAGATTTTGACACTGTGGTATGTATGAGCCGTGAAGTGGGTAAGATCCTTAAGCCCAACATCCTTAAGCCCATTGAAGTGGGGAGGCTCTTTTACGTTAAAACGAGACTGGTAAGATCCTTAAGCCCAACATCCTTAAGCCCATTGAGTTGAGGAGGCTCTGTTCAACGGGGAGGCTCTCTTACATTAAAACGAAATGCTCCCACGTGCTCTTGAGACTGTGTAGGTTACACATGGTATGAGGTAGATAAGTCCAATAACAGGCACCCCCAACCATGATATGGGTCCGTGGAGTACGTTGTACCTTATAGATCACATGGAGTATGCTGTACCGCGTGATTGTGATGTAATTTGAAAGTCTGGCGTAGGACTAACCCACATTTGCTCCAGCATGATGCCCCGCACATCGGGATCCGTGTGGTCTGGAATGATTTACGACATAGTTAGCCAACAGAGTATTTGATTTGTAGTGACTGACTGTCTCACATGATATCACATGGTTTTGTTACTGAGTGTGAATTGTGTTATCCAGGGTAGACCTGAGGGAGGGGTCAAGCCTTGTGGAATAGTGTTTAAAAAGATGGTTCCGCTAATGATGATGAATTCTGATGTGTTTTGAGAAAGTGATGAATCCTGAGGGATGTTTTGCAATGAGTTTTATTATAATGAGCATGAGAGGCTTACACATGATGATTTTCCATGTTTTACGTGCCTATTTACATGTTTTCAGTGCATGATATATGTATATACCTGCGGCATAGTTTTATTATTTCCTCATGCTCTGATTATAAATGATTTATGCCATGACATTATAAGCATGTAGATGGTATAGTTAACTACCATGCTTGCATTATTGCCTTACTGAGCGTGTGGTTGTTCATCCCTTCATTTTCCTCCTCTACAAAGCACACAGAGTAGCCTAATGAAGGACTGAGGTGCTAAATTTTGGATATCCGCTACTCCCCATCGCCAAGAGGTATACACACAGGGATCCTTTTTGTATCTAAACATATAACAACACAGTAATCATTTTGAATTGTAATACGGGGGATGTAAATGTTAGAAAACATGTCAAGCCTATGTACATGATCTAAACTATCGAATGTATGCTTTTGCTTTATTGAAGAATGTATGAAATAGTATTTATTACTGACTCATAGCCCAACTGTCACGCCCCGGAAGCGCGGAAAATAGGGCTAATTTAAAACTTTTTACTCATTAATTCACAATTAAGGGTGCATTCCTGTGCAGTGTCATACATCATCATAATTATCATGCCTCAGGATCTCATCATAATATAATATATATTATATTATACACATTACTCAATTCCAAGTTAATTAATCCTAATACATCCCATACAATGTTGTACATCAAGTGTCTGCAATTATGATAATTGTCTGGGTACATGAAAAGATAAAAGATACCTTAAAATACAATATATGGCCTGGAGCTCAAGTCCTCCACTAGCCACTACTCCGTACGTCGCAGGAAAACCCTTTTCACTTGAAGAGATCTGGGGGAAAAGAAAACAGGGTGAGCTTCTAAATCGCTCAGTAAAGGGGGGTAAGGGACTCATTTCATAAACCAAAATGCACATCACAAAATATTTATTTGTATGTGAAACTCATTAATCTCATTGGAAAACCATAGCATGAAAGTACTCAAAACGACATTCTCATGTCTTAAATCATGTGAAAACATGAAGTAAAAAGGCTCAGTCTAGAGCAATAACAAAGCATGTGAAAATAATGCGATAAACGCTTTCTCAATTAACGTGATAAAATCACTGTAATAATAATGCACGTGGTACAGCCACTAAACACACGTGGCATAGCCACTGATTTTAAATTCACACATGGCACAGCCACATGATAGGGTTTCACGTGGCAATGGCCACCAATTAGGGTTCTCACGTGGCAACGGCCACCAAATAGGGTTCTCACGTGGCAACGGCCACCAAATAGGGTTTCTCACGTGGCAACGACCACCAAATAGGGTTTCTCACGTGGCAACGGCCACCAAATGGGGTTTCTCACATGGCAACGGCCACCAAATGGGGTTTCTCACATGGCAACGACCACTAAATGGGGTTCTCACGTGGCAATGGCCACCAAATAGGGTTTCGCACGTGGCAACGGCCACCAAGTATACGTGGCATAGCCACAGAATGGGTTATTCTCACGTTACCAGAACGGAGAAGAATCAGACTTACATGCTACCAGAGCAATGCCCGGTGTCTACTCAAAATTACACACCTAAGTCTTATCACATAAGACTGGTTTGCCTTCACGTAGAACTCATAGTGGTTTTTCTCTCATAAAACTCATTTGAAAACCGTTTTGTACTCAACACAAAACATAATAAAACCGAGTTCCAACCGGCAAAGCACGCACACATTTCTCAAATCTCGATATTGCCTTAACGTAGAGCCCAATTCATTACTCACACAAAATTCAACGGTTTATAAAGCAATTTCACACTCAGCTTATAAACTCATAAAATAATGGGCTCCAACCGGCTATAAAAATCGTGTGCAATTGTATCACAACACAACACTCAACATGCTTGTTTTATAAATCACAAATCATGCTATAATAGTTCGCAAATCACATACACAAATGGTTTAGTTTCCCTTACCTCTTTGCACCTCGTATAGTGCAATCATTTCCCCCTTGACACGGACTAGTCTCGCATTCCACTCTGAAACTCCCGAGCTGTCCAAACGATGTTAAAACATCAATATTCATCACCACAGTAACCTCAATTCTAAAAAATCGAGCATAATTGCTCATAACACCTCAAATCTCTTGATTCTCGTAACTCTACCCCAAACTACACTCTCATTCACAACATCTCAACGTTCTACATTTCTCATGCCAATTATCTATGCTAATTCACCACATTGTCTAAATTTCTATTTATAGCTCAAATTCCCAAAATTGCTAAATATCATTATCACTCCAATCACATTGTAATTTCATCAATCCCTAATCATTTTCCAGCTATTTCAGCATAATGACAACAACCATTATCATCAAAATCATCTCAGATATCGAGATCGAGGTTTAGAAATTACCCAAAACTTATGGAGAGCTTATCTTTTGCCTCGATTCGATCCGTCTTTCGATTTCCAAGTATATTGTTCTCCCTTTGATGAGGAACAACTTTCCTTCTTGCCACAACTTCTGATTTGGACAGAAATGGGTGCTTTGGATGAGTAAGAAAGCTAGGTTTCGGTGAAAATGGGGGTTGGAAGAGAGAGAAAATGAAATTTGCTGGAGAAAGCAGGGGTTCTTTATATAGACTGAGGGTAGGAGATCGATCTAGCTCTTGATGAGATCGATCTGCATTTGAATTTTGGGGACGATTTGGGTAATTTTATGCCTAGGAGATCGATCTGTCGAGGGGTGAGATCGATCTCTTTATGGCTTTATGAGATCGATCTGCTCCTTGAGGAGATCGATCTTCTCCCAAACAGAATTGTTTGGAGATCGATCTCTTCCTCATGAGATCGATCTTCTCACAAACAGAATCATAAGGAGATCCATTCTCTTCCATTGGAGATCGATCTGCTCCTCAAATTCCTCCTTCCTTGTCATTTTTAACTCACCAGATCGATCTCTTCTTCTCCCAGATCGATCTGTCCTCATACTTCATACGTATTTTAAACACTTAACATATAAATCTCCAATTATCATTCCCCAATTCACTTAGCTCAATAAATTACACTTCAAATTCTTATTACATATTTAAAGTATGTCCGAAATTCTTAGATCTCACATCCTCCCCACCTTAAAAAGAATTTGGTCCTCCAAATTCAACTCAACTAGTCAAATAGATGGGGGTATTTCTCCTTCACGAGATTCTCTAGTTCCCACGTTGCCTCTTCCATTGAGTGATGTTTCCACAAAACTTTCACTAATGGGATGCTCTTAGTTCTCAGTACCTTTTCTCTTCTATCGAGAATCTGGACGGGTTCCTCAGTGTAGCTCATATCCTCTTGAATGTCCATTTCGTCATACTCTATGACATGAGACGGGTCCGGGTGGTACTTCCTCAACATAGACACATGAAAAACATTGTGTATTCCGGACATCTGTGCAGGTAATCCTAATCTGTAAGCTACCTCTCCCACTCTCTCAAGAATCTTGAATGGTCCTACGTATCGAGGACTCAATTTCACTTTTTTCCCAAATCGCATGATACCCTTACTCGGTGATATTCTCAGAAATACTGCATCACTAACCTCAAACTCGAGTGGCCGTCTACGCACATCCGCGTAGCTTTTCTGTCTACTTTGTGTAGCCCGTAACCTCTCACATATGAGTTTCACACTCTGTACGGCTTGCTCAACAAGCTCGGGAGCATTTATCTTTCTGTCATCGACTTCTTCCCAAGCTACAGGGGATCTACACCTCCTACCATATAGAGCCTCAAAAGGTGCCATTCCAATACTCGCATGATAGCTGTTATTGTATGCAAACTCTGCTAGGGGCAGGTGATCATCCCATGATCCCTTAAAATCCATCGTACACGCCCTCAACATATCCTCCAGGGTCTGAATAGTCCTCACTGAGTGACCATCTGTTTGAGGATGATAGGCGGTACTGAAACTCAATCGAGATCCCATGGACTCCTGAAACTGGGTCCAAAATCTAGAAGTAAATCGGGAATCTCTATCAGAAGTAATACTCACTGGAGCCCCATGTAATCTAGCTATCTCGCTGACATACAGCTCAGCTAAGGCATCCACAGTATCTGTGCTCTTGATGGCAAGGAAGTGGCACTCTTGGTCAGTCTATCCACTATAACCCATATAGCGTCACGACCTCTTCGGGTCCTCGGTAAACCCATAATAAAGTCCATAGTGACATGCTCCCATTTCCATGTAGGTACAGGTAAGGGCTGTAGTAGTCCTCCGGGCTTCCGATGCTCAGCTTTCACTTGCTGGCATACTAAACACCTGGCCACATACTCTGCCACGTCTCGCTTCATACCACTCCACCAATACACCTTTCTCAAGTCTCGGTACATCTTAGTACTCCCTGGGTGCATGGTGTATCGCGAGCAGTGGGATTCTCTCAGTATCTGTCTCTTCAGGGTATCATCGTCCGGTACACAAATCCGTCCTCTGAATCTCAACAATCCATCCTCACTGACTGTGAGATCTGACTGCGAACTCTGTTCAGCTTGGCTAATCATATCTATCAATCTCTGATCACTGCGCTGCCCAGTTCTAATCTGATCCATGATCCTCGGCTCTATTCGCAAGCTAGCCACAAATCCAGTCTCTATCTCTTTAACTCTGATCCGAAGTTCGGCAAACTGCTCCAGTAAATCCCATTCCCTGATCATCATAGCAGATATCATACTCTTCCTGCTCAGGGCATCAGCAACCACATTCACCTTGCACGGATGATATAGGATCTCGCAGTCATAATCCTTAAGGAGTTCCATCCATCTCCTTTGTCTCATGTTTAACTCATTATGATCAAAGAGATATCTCAAACTCTTGTGATCAGTGAAGATCTGGAATCTTTCCCCATATAAGTAGTGTCGCCAGATCTTCAAAGCAAATACCACAGCGGCTAACTCCAAATCATGAGTGGGGTAATTTCGCTCATGGTCTTTCAGCTGTCGCGATCCATATGCGACCACTCTTCCGTGTTGCATAAGCACACACCCCAATCCTTGATGAGATGCATCACTATACACCGAAAATCCTCCTGATCCCTCAGGAATAGTTAACACAGGTGCCGCTGTCAACCTCCTCTTTAATTCCTGAAAACTGAGGTCACATTGATCAGTCTATATAAATGGAGTCTCTTTGCGGGTGTGCTTAGTCAAAGGGGCGGCAATCCGGGAAAATCCTTCCACAAATTTTCTGTAATACCCTGCCAAACCAAGGAAGCTTCGTACCTCAGTAACTATCCTCGGTCTCTCCCAATTAAGCACAGCCTCCACCTTGCTTGGGTCCACTGATACTCCTTCCTCTGAGACTATATGACCAAGGAAAGCTATCCGATCCAGCCAAAACTCACACTTACTAAGCTTTCCATATAATTGCTTATCTCGGAGTATCTGTAGTACTAACCACAAATGTTGTGCATGCTCCTCATATGACTAAGAGTATACCAGGATATCATCAATAAAGACTATCACAAATTTATCCAGATAGTCTCTGAACACCTCGTTCATCAATCTCATAAATGCTGCAGGGGCATTCGTCAATCCAAAGGACATCACCAGAAATTCATAATGGCCATACCTCGTCCTGAAGGCCGTCTTTGGACTATCTTCTTCCTTGATCCTCAATTAGTGATAGCCCGATCTCAAATCAATCTTAGAAAAGACAGATGCCCCTCTCAGCTGATCAAGTAGATCATCAATCCTGGGCAATGGGTATTTATTCTTCACTGTGGCTTTATTCAATAACCGATAGTCTACGCATAATCTGAGACTACCATCCTTCTTCTTGACAAATAAAACTGGTGCTCCCCACAATGAAACACTTGGCCTAATGAACCCTTGATACAATAACTCCTGTAGTTGTTTCTTCAATTCCTCAAGTTCCACTAATGCCATCCTGTAGGGAGGTTTAGAGATCGGCTGAGTATCTGGTACCAAATCAATGGTAAACTCTAGCTCTCTCTCTGGTGGTAAACCTGGCAATTCATCTGGGAAAACATCCAGAAATTTGCAAACCATAGGTATATCCTCAATCCTCGGATGTTCCCGCTCATCGTCTGAGATGAGTGTCTCATAACCTTCACATGAACAATCATATTTAATATTCTCCAAAATAATATCAAAATTCTCAAATTACTTACTAGAATTCCACATATTCATTTCCTCAATATCTCAATCGTACACTGTAAGGTTCAGGTAGGGAGAAAGTTACAACCTTAGTGTAGCAATCTAAGCTCACTCGATTGGCTGCCAACCAATCCTTTCCCAAAATTACATCAAATCCAAGTATATTCAACATGATTAGATCTGCTAACATCCCTCTATCTCCCACCTTTATCTCACATCCTCTACAGATTAACTCAGTTCTCTGGGATTCACGCATAGGGGTATTTACATGTAGTATATATTCTAGAGGTTCAAACTTCAAGTTTAATCTACATGCAAAATGCTCAGAAATAAACGAATGCGTGGATCCTGAATCAATCAACACATGAGCCTTATGATTACAGACAGAGAGTGTACCTCTTATAGTTTCTGCAGAAGTGTCAGCGGTCTCCTTATCTAGGGCAAACACACGTCCCTGTGTAACAGGTCTCTTTCCTTTCTCTGCAGCAGTGGCCCGTCTCGGGGGATTCACTCTCTGAGGCTGTTGTCTAGTGGGCTCCAAGACATGTGGTTTCTGAGGTTGAGGGCAATCCTTCACCATGTGACCCATGTCTCCACATCTAAAACATCCATGGATCGACCCAGTACAACTTCCCTCATGCATTCGGCCACAATTTCTGCAAAACCTTATCTCAGGCCTGACATCTCGAGGGGTCTCTCTAATGTTAGGGTAACCTCTGGGTCTCTCTAATCTGCCCTTCTGTACCTCAATCCTTTCTCTTCTGAAGGAACCTCTCCGAGCTTCTGTTTGGAAAATTGCTGGCCTCTTGCCCTTATCTCTATTCACCGCTCTGAGCTCATTCTGGGATTGTACCCTTTCAATTCCTCTTTCAATCTCTTGTGCTTGTCTCAGAGCATCTCCAAACTCAGTAATACATAGCCCTATCAATCTATCTCTGATGATGGGCTTCAATCCATATACGAATTTCTCTGTGCGGAGCTCTTCATTCTTAAAGGTCTCTGGGTCATATCTCAATAGCGCTGTGAATTGGCTCTCATAGTCATCCACAGACATGTCACCTTGTACCAAACTTAAAAACTCGGCTTGTTTCTTTCTCTGGGCGGCTCGTGGTACATATTGGGTCCTAAAGGCTGTCTGAAACTCTTCCCAACCAATCACATCCTGGCGGGACATCAGAATACCCTGGGTAGTACCCCACCAATCTCGAGCTCTCCCCTTCAACATATAGATACTCATACTGACCCTCTCAGCATCGGTGCACCCCAGATAATCATATATAATTCTCAACTCCGTTAACCACTCCTCAGCCTCTGTAGGATCCTTCTTTCCCCTAAACGCTGGTGGATTCATCTTCAAAAAATCCTTCAGTCGGACCATACTTCTATCATCAGGCTCAGTGACGGGAGGCGCTGGGTCCATCTGTACTGGGGGTATGGGAGGTCCTTGTGGTGGTGTAGGAGTAGTACCCGAGGCATTAACTCCAAAGTGTTGCGTGAATAACGCTGCCATCTACTCAAAACCTTGGCTTACATCGGTCTCAATCCGATTAAATCGAGAGTTAGGACTCTCTGGTTGTGGGACAGGTGGCGGAGGGGACTCTGCCTGCCTCCTCGAACGACCTCGTCGTCCACTCATTCTCTATCTTAACTCGTCTCCTGCGCGTACATATCAGAATCGATTGAAATCTCAATCCTCAATTTCAGTTCATGACCAGACTATTACAGACACTTGGGATGTATTCTATTTCACTTAACCGACACTGACAGTACTAGACACCCTAAGCTATGATACCAAGAAAACTCTGTCACGCCCCGGAAGCGCG
The DNA here is from genome assembly GCA_033439115.1 of Firmiana major. Classification (NCBI taxonomy): domain Eukaryota; kingdom Viridiplantae; phylum Streptophyta; class Magnoliopsida; order Malvales; family Malvaceae; genus Firmiana; species Firmiana major. The sequence continues at coordinate 42,799,812 of CM065909.1, forward strand.
AAAATAGGGCTAATTTAAAACTTTTTACTCATTAATTCACAATTAAGGGTGCATTCCTGTGCAGTGTCATACATCATCATAATTATCATGCCTCAGGATCTCATCATAATATAATATATATTGTATTATACACATTACTCAATTCCAAGTTAATTAATCCTAATACATCCCATACAATATTGTACATCAAGTGTCTGCAATTATGATAATTGTCTGGGTACATGAAAAGATAAAAGATACCTTAAAATACAATATATGGCCTGGAGCTCAAGTCCTCCACTAGCCGCTACTCCGTACGTCGCAGGAAAACCCTTTTCACTTGAAGAGATCTGGGGGAAAAGAAAACAGGGTGAGCTTCTAAATCGCTCAGTAAAGGGGGGTAAGGGACTCATTTCATAAACCAAAATGCACATCACAAAATATTTATTTGTATGTGAAACTCATTAATCTCATTGGAAAACCATAGCATGAAAGTACTCAAAACGACATTCTCATGTCTCAAATCATGTGAAAACATGAAGTAAAAAGGCTCAGTCTATAGCAATAACAAAGCATGTGAAAATAATGCGATAAACGCTTTCTCAATTAACGTGATAAAATCACTGTAATAATAATGCACGTGGCACAGCCACTAAACACACGTGGCATAGCCACTGATTTAAATTCACACGTGGCACAGCCACAGGATAGGGTTTCACGTGGCAACGGCCACCAATTAGGGTTCTTACGTGGCAACGGCCACCAAATAGGGTTCTCACGTGGCAACGGCCACCAAATAGGGTTCTCACGTGGCAACGGCCACCAAATAGGGTTTGTCACGTGGCAACGGCCACCAAATGGGGTTTCTCACGTGGCAACGGCCATTAAATAGGGTTCTCACGTGGCAACGGCCACCAAATAGGGTTTCCCACGTGGCAACGGCCACCAGGTATACGTGGCATAGCCACAGAATGGGTTATTCTCACGTTACCAGAACGGAGAAGAATCAGACTTACATGCTACCAGAGTAATGCCCGGTGTCTACTCAAAATTACACACCTAAGTCTTATCACATAAGACTGGTTTGCCTTCACGTAGAACTCATAGTGGTTTTTCTCTCACAAAACTCATTTGAAAACCGTTTTGTACTCAACACAAAACATTATAAAACCGAGTTCCAACCGGCAAAGCACGCACACATTTCTCAAATCTCGGTATTGCCTTAACGTAGAGCCCAATTCATTACTCACACAAAATTCAACGATTTATAAAGCAATTTCACACTCAGCTTATAAACTCATAAAATAATAGGCTCCAACCGGCTATAAAAATCGTGTGCAATTGTATCACAACACAACACTCAACATGCTTGTTTTATAAATCACAAATCATGCTATAATAGTTCGCAAATCACATACACAAATGGTTTAGTTTCCCTTACCTCTTTGCACCTCGTATAGTGCAATCGTTTCCACCTTGACACAGACTAGTCTCGCATTCCACTCTGGAACTCCCGAGCTGTCCAAACGATGTTAAAACATCAATATTCATCATCACAGTAACCTCAATTCTAAAAAATAGAGCATAATTGCTCATAACACCTCAAATCTCTTGATTCTCGTAACTCTACCCCAAACTACACTCTCATTCACCACATCTCAACGTAATACATTTCTCATGCCAATTATCTATGCTAATTCACGACAGATCGATCTCTCATTTCCAAAAGCCCAAGGAGATCGATCTGTCGTATGCACAGATCGATCTGTTTCAAACAGAGGCGTAAGGAGATCGATCTGCCAAATGCATAGATCGATCTTCAGAGGACAGAGACTTGAGGAGATCAATCTGTCGTATGCACAGATCGATCTGTTATCTAACAGAGGCTTACGGAGATCGATCTTATGGATAGAAGATCGATCTTCCTAGCTTAACCTTAATGCTTTAGGCTTATTTGAGGTATGGAGATCGATCTATATGAATGGGAGATCGATCTCTCATACTTGTTGCCCAGAAAAATCATTGAAAATCACTTTTAAGATAATTTGAAATCAAGATTTTGAAGCACAAACATCTTAGGGAACATTCATAAGTCCTAATTCACCTCTAAGAATGCAAAACCTATCTCTATCAAGGGGTTTGGTGAATATATCAGCTATTTGATGTAAAGTGTCAATATACTCTAGAATTATATCCCCCTTTTGCACATGGTCTCTAAGGAAATGATGCCTAATCTCAATGTGCTTGGTTCTAGAGTGTTGAATAGGATTTTTAGATAGATTAATGGCACTGGTATTATCACATTTAATAGAGACTTGTTTCATGTCAATACCATAATCTTTCATTTGTTGTTTAATCCACAACACTTGAGCACTACAACTACCAGCTGCTATGTATTCAGCTTCAGTTGTGGACTGAGCCACACTGTTTTGTTTCTTAGAGAACCAAGAAATTAGTCTATTTCCTAAGAATTGGCAAGTACCTGAAGTACTTTTCCTATCTATTTTGCATCCTCCAAAATCTGCATCTGAAAATGCATGAAGGGTAAAAGTGGAGTCCTTGGGGTACCAAAGTCCTAGTGAGGGAGTGTCCTTAAGGTATCTAAAAATCCTTTTAGTTGCTAATAGATGTGATTCCCTAGGAGAGGATTGAAATCTAGCACAAAGGCATACACTAAACAAAATATCTGGTCTACTTACAGTTAAATAAAGCAATGAGCCAATCATAGACCTATAGAGTTTAGTATCTACACACTTACCACTTTCATCTTTATCAAGCTTGATGTTGGTGCCCATAGGAGTTGCTTGAGGTTTGCAATTGTCCATTCCAAATCACTTGAGCAAATCCTTAGTATACTTTGCTTGATTGATGAAGGTTCCATCCTTTGTTTGCTTCACTTGAAGTCCCAAGAAGAAAGTGAGTTCTCCCATCATGCTCATTTCAAACTCACCTTGCATGATCTTAGCAAACTCTTGACATAAAGACTCATTAGTTGATCCAAAAATAATATCATCTACATACACTTGTACAACTAATAAATCCTTATTTTTATTTTTGATGAATAAAGTGGTATCCACTTTTCCTCTTGAAAATCCCTTTTCTATTAAAAATTTTGAAAACCTTTCATACCAAGCTCTAGGAGCTTGTTTCAAGCCATAGAGTGCCTTAGATAATTTGAAAACATGTTCAGGGAATTCATGATTTTCAAACCCGGGAGGTTGCTCAACATAGACTTCTTCATTAATGAAACCATTTAAGAATGCACTCTTTACATCCATTTGATACAATTTGAAGTTTTTATAACATGCAAAGGTAAGTAACATTCTTATTGCCTCTAATCTAGCTACCGGTGCATAGGTTTCATCATAATCTATACCTTCCTCTTGTCTATATCCTTGTGTAACTAACCTAGCCTTGTTCCTTATGATCACACTATTTTCATCCATTTTGTTCTTGAATATCCATTTAGTTCCAATTATAGAGTGATCACTAGGCCTAGGAACTAGTTTCCATACTTTGCTTCTCTCAAATTGATTTAATTCTTCTTGCATTGCTAGGAACCAATTATTGTCATCTAAGGCTTCAATGACATTCCTAGGCTCTATTTGAGATACAAAGGCTATATATTGACACATATTCCTTAGAGATGATCTAGTTCTAACTCCAAGAGTTGGATTTCCCACTATTTCACAATCTTTTACATATCCTAACTCTCTTGGTGCTCTAGATTCTCTCTCCAATATCTCTATTTCATCTTTATCTTCTTTATTCAAGTCAAGTTTTTCTAATAAATCATCTTCTAATTTTGAGTTTTCCTCCAAGTTTTCATTAAATATTCCAACATCCTCATTATTTGTTGAATCTTTAGATAAATTATTTGACTCATCAAATATCACATGAATTGATTCTTCAACCATCAATGTTCTTTTGTTATATACTCTATAAGCCTTTGAATTCAAAGCATATCCTAGAAAGATTCCCTCATCACTTTTGGCATCAAATTTTCCTAAATTATCTTTCCCATTATTTAAGACAAAACATTTGCAGCCAAAGGGATGAAAGTAACTAATGTTAGGCTTTTTACCTTTGTAGAGCTCATAAGGAGTTTTCTTAAGCATGGGTCTAATCATAGCTCTATTAATTATATAGCAAGATGTGTTTATAGCTTCAGCCCAAAAATACTTTGGCAAATTATTCTCACACAACATGGTTCTAGCCATTTCTTCCAAGGTTCTATTTCTTCTTTCAACTACTCCATTTTGTTGTGGTGTCCTAGGGGCTGAGAAGTTATGACTAATTCCTTGATCATTGCAATACTCATCAAATCCTATGTTTTCAAATTCCTTCCCATGATCACTTCTAATGCTAGTTATTGTATACCCTTTTTCATTTTGAGTAATTTTTGTATAGGCTATGGATTTTTCTAAGGCTTCATTTTTTACTCTTAAAAAGAACACCCATGTGAACCTAGTGTAATCATCAACTATTACAAATCCATAGTGTTTCCCACCTAGGCTAGTTGTTCTAGTTGGTCCAAATAAATCTAAGTGAAGTAATTGAAGAGGCCTAGTGGTGGATACAATATTCTTAGGCTTAAATATTGTCCTTTTGTGTTTTCCTTTAACACAAGCTTCACATATTTCTTCATAATCAAAGGATAGCTTGGGTAAACCTATGACTAGATCCTTTCTAGCTAACTTAGATAGCACATGCATGCTAGCATGACCCAGTCTTCTATGCCATAACCAAGATTCCTTTTTATTGTCTACCATTAGGCATATATTTTCATTTTTGAGTTCATTAAGATAGACAATATATATTACCTTGCCTATGACCTAGAAAAAGTACTTTGTTTGACTTAGGATCTATAACATGACATTTCATGCAATCAAAAATTACTTTGTAACCTTTGTCACAAAGTTGACTTATGCTTAGTAAGTTATGCTTTAGACCCCTAACAAGTAATACCTTTTCTAATGAAAAATAGTCATTACCTATTGAGCCACTTCCTTCAACTTGGCCTTTGGAGTTGTCCCTAAATGTGACCTCTCCACCAACCTTTGATTTAAAAGAGTTGAAGTGGCTTCTATCTCCCGTCATGTGCCTTGAGCATCCACTATCCAAGTACCATGCTTCCTTTGTTTTAGCTTTGTGGCCATGCTCAATTACCTACAAAAAGATTCCAACTCAAGTCTTAGGTACCCAAATTCTCTTGGGTCCTTTGAGGTTAGTGAATGCAATTCTTGATCCCTTTGGGATCCATTTAGCTAATGCATTAACATTCTTGGAGTGAATTACTTCTTTTGGAATCCATATCCTTTTTACTATTTTTCCTTTAAGAGATCTCATTTTTATATTGCAATTATGTGATGCATGTCCCTTCCTATTGCAATATGAACAAGAAGTTGATAGTTTATTTATACTATTTCTAGCAACAAAGCTTTTAAGATGAGTCTCTCTACTTTTTGCATTATATCCTAACCCATTTTTGTCAAAGAATGCCCTTTGGGTCTCTAGCATGCTATCCAACTTTTGTTGACCCATGTGGAACCTATTAAAGGAATTATGTAGGTTGCCATTTTTCTCTTTAAGATCACAAATTTCACGATTTGAAATTTCTAATTTCTTTTCACATTCTAATTTGTCCCTTAGCATCAACTCATTTTCTTTTCTTAATTTGGATATTATCTTTTTATATTTCATGCTCATGCATTCATACTCTAATACAAGATCATCAAAGGCATCTTGCAATTCATCAAAGGAATATTCATTGAGGTTTGAAGTTACCTTTTCATCCTCAATAGCCATGAAGCACAAGTTGGCAATGTCCTCATTTGAGTAATCATCGGAGCAGTCACTGTCGCTCCATGTTGCTACCATTGCCTTCTTTTTGTGGAACCTATCATTGGACCTTTTAAGAAGAGGGCAGTTAAATTTTATGTGTCCTGGTTTTTTACATTCATAACACACAATTGAATCTTTTCTACCTACTTCTTCTTGATCTCTCTTATTGTTTCTCCTATTACTATCACTAGCTCTCATCCTCATGAACTTGTTAAATCTTTTGGCAAACATTGCCATCTCAAGGTCCTCTTCACTACCACTCTCATTCTTAATCTCCTCTTGAGCAGTGGATTTTAGAGTAACTCCCACTTTCTTGGGTGGCTCTTCATTTCTTCTTAATTTCATCTCATAAGTGAGTAGTGATCCTATTAATTCATCTAAAGACAATGTGTGAGGATCCTTAGATTCCTCAATTGCAGTCACTTTAGCTTCCCATGATTTAGGTAAGCTATTTAATATTTTCTTGACCATTTCAATATTAGAGTATATCTTTCCTAAGGACTTTAATCCATTAATAACATCCGTGAATCTAGTGAACATATCACTAATTGATTCTCCTTCCTTCATCCTAAAAAGCTCATAATCATGTGTGAGCATCCCTACCTTAGTCTCCTTCACTTGGGTAGTACCCTCATGAGTTATTGCCAATTTGTCCCAAATTTGTTTGGCGTTATCACACCCGAAGACTCTATTGTATTCATTTGGACCTAAGGCACAAAATAATGTGTGCATAGCTTTAGTATTTAGCTGAGCACATTTAATATCATTTGAATCCCATTCATCTTCTTCTTTAGGGATATCTCTTCCCTCTATTCTCTTTGTAGGGATTTGAGGTCCTTTAATTATGATCCTCCACACCTCATAGTCATTTTCTTGAATGAACAACATCATCCTAGTCTTCCAGTAAGCATAATGCTCTCCATTGAACATAGGAGGTCTAACCGTAGAGTGCCCCTCTCCTACCAAACTAGTTGCTACATTGTTGTGAGCCATTTGATCGTTTCTAACTCTTAGGAAGTTGTTCCTATGTGATTAAAGAGTCCTAGCTCTGATACCAATTGTTGGCTCTACCGAGAGGGGGGGGTGAATCGGTTTTCTAATGTTTATGGCGAATTTTAAATTAATCCTAATTTAATTAGCAAATGATAGTAAGCAATATAATAAAATTAAACAATTTAATGCAAGATAGGGAATAGAGAAACAAACACAATCGCTTATAGAGGTTCGGCCAAACTCTTGCCTACGTCCTCTCTCCTTGACCCTCTTGTCAAGTGCTTTCTTTCTCTCCTTCAACAGAAGTTACAATCTTCCTTTTTCAGGTTAAGGAATAACCTCTCTACTCTTTGCAATACAAAAATGTATTCACCCTTTTACAATTTTATCTCATTGAGGAACAATCCTCTTCTCTTTTAAGGTAAGGATGAATACAGAATCAAGCTTTTAATGTGGGTAGGACAATTACAGCTTTTGCACTTAAGCTTATACAACAAACTCAATAAATGAGGAATGAAGACACAAGGAATGAAAGTATTAAACTCTTGAGAATGTAAGAAATGTGCAGCAATCGTGTCTCTATTCTCATTGTCTTCAATGCTTAGTTAAATACTAAAGGATTGGTAGTTGGAGCATTAAATGCTATTTTTCCCGTTGAGATTTTGCAGAAACTAGCCGTTGGGTACCTCCAGTAGAGTGCCAGATCGATCTGCCATCTTGGCCAGATCGATCTCTTAGTTATAAATCCTGCAAGATCAAAGCACAATAATACAAGGAGATCAATCTCATAGGTTAGCAGATCGATCTGTTAATTTGAAAATGATAGGGGAGATCGATCTGTCGAATAGGCAGATCGATCTTCCAATCTCTCTGTTAAAGGCAAGATCGATCTACAGATCGATCTGCCATGTAATCTCGTAGTGGGGAGATCGATCTCTCAATAACCCAGATCTCCTTAGCTCTCTGACTTTGAGGAGATCGAACTCTTTCTTATCAGATCGATCTCATAAGCTCTATGTTTGAGTGTAGATCGATCTGTAAGATCGATCTACTGTCTTTGCATTAAGGGAGATCGATCTCTTCATAGATCAGATCGATCCCTCAACTCCAGTATTGGGCAGATCGATCTCTTAACCCTTATAGATCGATCTTACTCTTCCTTAATACCTTTGTACAGGTTCAAGGCTTGGCAGATCGATCTCATGTCTTCCTGAGATCGATCTCTCATCCAAGATAAACCCAGGAGATCGATCTCTCATAACCCAGATCGATCTCTTATCTATAGAAAACCCAGGAGATCGATCTCTCATAACCCAGATCGATCTCTCATCAACAGAACTTTAAGTTCTGGTACTGATAACATCTAAACATGTTTTTGTATCATCTTTATATTATTGAATTTACTTGTTTTGTCATTTCAAAATACATTAACTCAACATAAAAGATACCTTAAAATACAATATATGGCCTGGAGCTCAAGTCCTCCACTAGCCACTACTCCGTACGTCGCAGGAAAACCCTTTTCACTTGAAGAGATCTGGGGGAAAAGAAAACAGGGTGAGGTTCTAAATCGCTCAGTAAAGGGGGTAAGGGACTCATTTCATAAACCAAAATGCACAACACAAAATATTTATTTGTATGTGAAACTCATTAATCTCATTGGAAAACCATAGCATGAAAGTACTCAAAACGACATTCTCATGTCTCAAATCATGTGAAAACATGAAGTAAAAAGGCTGAGTCTAGAGCAATAACAAAGCATGTGAAAATAATGGGTAAACGCTTTCTCAATTAACGTGATAAAATCACTGTAATAATAATGCACGTGGCACAGCCACTAAACACACGTGGCATAGCCACTGATTTAAATTCACACGTGGAACAGCCACAAGATACGATTTCACATGGCAACGGCCACCAATTAGGGTTCTCACGTGGCAACGGCCACCAAATAGGGTTCTCACGTGGCAACGGCCACCAAATAGGGTTCTCACGTGGCAACGGCCACCAAATGGGGTTTCTCACGTGGCAACGGCCACCAAATGGGGTTTCTCATGTGGCAACGGCCACCAAATGGGGTTTATCACGTGGCAACGACCACCAAATGGGGTTCTCACGTGGCAACGGCCACCAAATAGGGTTTCTCACATGGCAATGGCCACCAAGTATACGTGGCATAGCCACAGAATGAGTTATTCTCACGTTACCAGAACGGAGAAGAATCAGACTTACATGCTACCAGAGTAATGCCCGGTGTGTACTCAAAATTACACACCTAAGTCTTATCACATAAGACTGGTTTGCCTTCACGTAGAACTCATAGTGGTTTTTCTCTCATAAAACTCATTTGAAAACCGTTTTATACTCAACACAAAACATAATAAAACCGAGTTCCAACCGGCAAAGCACGCACACATTTCCCAAATCTCAATATTGCCTTAACGTAGAGCCCAATTCATTACTCACACAAAATTCAACGGTTTATAAAGCAATTTCACACTCAGCTTATAAACTCATAAAATAATGGGCTCCAACTGGCTATAAAAATCGTGTGCAATTGTATCACAACACAACACTCAACATGCTTATTTTATAAATCACAAATCATGCTATAATAGTTCACAAATCACATACACAAATGGTTTAGTTTCCCTTACCTCTTTGCACCTCGTATAGTGCAATCGTTTCCCCCTTGACACGGACTAGTCTCGCATTCCACTCTGGAACTCCCGAGCTGTCCAAACGATGTTAAAACATCAATATTCATCATCACAGTAACCTCAATTCTCAAAAATCGAGCATAATTGCTCATAACACCTCAAATCTCTTGATTCTCGTAACTCTACCCCAAACTACACTCTCATTCATAACATCTCGACGTTCTACATTTCTCATGCCAATTATCTATGCTAATTCACCACATTGTCTAAATTTCTATTTATAGCTCAAATTCCCAAAATTGCTAAATATCATTATCACTCCAACCACATTGTAATTTCATCAATCCCTAATCATTTTCCAGCTATTTCAGCACAATGACAACAACCATTATCATCAAAATCATCTCAGATATCGAGATCGAGGTTTAGAAATTACCCAAAACTTGTGGAGAGCTTATCTCTTGCCTCGATTCGATCCGTCTTTCGATTTCCAAGTATGTTGTTCTCCCTTTGATGAGGAACAACTTTCCTTCTTGCCACAACTTTTGATTTGGACGAAAATGGGTGCTTTGGATGAGTGAGAAAGCTAGGTTTCGGTGAAAATGGGGGTTGGAAGAGAGAGAAAATGAAATTTGCAAGAGAAAGCAGGGGTTCTTTATATAGACTGAGGGTAGGAGATCGATCTGGCTCTTGATGAGATCGATCTGCATTTGAATTTTGGGGACGATTTGGGTAATTTTATGCCTAGGAGATCGATCTGTCGAGGGGGGAGATCGATCTCTTTATGGCTTTATGAGATCGATCTGCTCCTTGAGGAGATCGATCTTCTCCCAAACAGAATCATTTGGAGATCGATCTCTTCCTCATAAGATCGATCTTCTCTCAAACAGAATCATAAGGAGATCGATCCTCTTCCATTGGAGATCGATCTACTCCTCTAATTCCTCATTCCTTGTCATTTTTAACTCACCAGATCGATCTCTTCTTCTCCCAGATCGATCTGTCCTCATACTTCATACTTATTTTAAACACTTAACATATAAATCTCTAATTATCATTCCCCAATTCACTTAGCTCAATAAATTACACTTCAAATTCTTATTACATTTTTAAAGTATGTCCGAAATTCTTAGATCTCACACCAACTATATTTTGTGAGGGTTGTTTACGACCGGGTAAGTTAACGGTTAAAGCGAAACGCGAAAAATTTATAGTGAATTTTAGATGAAATGGAAAAAAGGGTCGTGACAGCTCTTCTTATTGTCAGAACTTATCAACAGTTTGACTATGTAATTCATTTTTAAGGGGGCTGAATGATAGCTTTGCCGCAGTCCAATCTCAAATTATGCTTATGGAACCTCTTCCATCTATAAACAAAACTTTTGCACTGATTATCCAACATGAAAGGCAACTTGGTGGCAATAGTCATATGCAGAAACCTTTAGATTCAGTGGCCTTCTCCATTGAGAAAACTCCACATCTCAATAGATCAACTCAGTCAAATCAGAAAGCCAGACCTCAATGTTCTTATTGTGGAATGCTTGGCCACACTGTAGACAAGTGTTTCAACATGGCTTTCCCCCTGGATTTAAGCCAAAGCAACGACAAGCAATTGTTAACCAGGCTGCAGGGGTTCGTCAGGAAGCAGCATCTAAGGATAGTTATTCTCGTGCAACTAATTCTATTGCTTTGGGATCACAGTAAGTAACTGATCAGTTTTTGTTCACCCCAAACCAATACACCAAGTTATTCAATCTGATCCAGCCTTCCCAACTAGAAACTAATCCTTCTATGAACATAGTTTCTTCTAACCTTCCCTTGATAAATAACATGACAGGTAAACTTTCTTTTCTTTCTCCAACTTCTTCTTGGATTATTGACACAAGAGCAACAAATCATGTTGCCTATTCTCTCCAATTTTTTTATTAGTTATAAATCTGTTAACAATTTTTTTGTTAAACTTCCAAATAATCAGAAGGCAATTGTCTCACATATTGGTACAGTAAGACTTTCTCCTATGATGACCCTTGAAAATGTTTTTTATGTTCATTCTTTCTCTTACAATTTAATTTCTGTAAGTAAATTGACTCTCAACCATTCTTACTCTTTAATTTTCCAATATGACTCTTGTGTTATTTAGGACCTTTCCAGCATAAGGACGATTGGTTTTGCTAATGAAGCTTGTGGGTTGTATCACCTCTCTGTTTCAACACCATACCAGTCTACTGGTTTATGTAATTCCATTTCTGTTTCACCTGCAAATCTATGACACTATAGGTTAGGCTATGCTTCATATTCTTGAATCGAGCTTTTACATTCCTTAGATAATTCCATTCATGTCAGTAATGATGGATCAACTTATGACATTTTCCATTTTGCAAAGCAAAAAAAATTACCATTTTTGGTTAGTGCCTCAATTACCAAAACTTGTTTTGAGTTTATACATGTTGACATTTGGGGACCTAGCCCATATCCATCCATGTCCGGATATCAATATTTCCTCACTGTTGTTGACGATTTTAGTAAAGCAACTTGGATTTTTTTTTTTTATGAAACACAAGTCAGAAACTAGAAACATTATAGAAAATTTTACTGCCTTTGTTGCAACCCAATTTAATACCACAATTAAGTGTATATGTAGTGATCAAGGACAAGAGTTTAGAATGCTTGATTTTTTAACTCTAAATGTATATTGCACCAGATGTCTTGTGTCTCCACTCCTCAACAGAATAGCAAAGTAGAGAGAAAACACCAACATATATTAAACGTTGCACGAGCTTTAAGATTTCAGGCAAACCTTCCAATTTTGTTTTGGGCAGATTGTGTAGCCCATGCTACATATCTCATTAAAAGTATTCTATCACTTGTTACACAAAATAAGACCCCTTTTGTACTCTTTTTTAATAAACCTCCCAAATATCACAATCTCAAAGTTTTTGGGTGCTTATGTTTTTCATCCACATTACCTATTCATCATACTGAATTCCATCCTAGAGCTAGAAAGTGCATTTTTCTTGGCTTTGCTAATGGAATCAAAGGTTACAAGTTGTATGATCTTACTAAACATGAAGTTTTCTGTTCCAGGAATGTAATCTTTTATGAGAAAAAATTTCCTTACGGAGACTCCATTATACCAACACCAATATTACCTACTTCTTCATCCAATTCTTTTTATGATTTCGATCCATTACTCCATTACGCACAGCCTATCACTGATCCTCATATTCCTCCTTGTTCAAATAGTTTCGCACTTAGAAGATCTGCTCGACTTCGAAAAACACCATCATACTTATGTGATTATTACTATGAGCTTCCTGGCAACGACCAACTTTCTCTTGCAGGTGGCTCTTCCCTTCATTTGATATCTAAGGTACTTTCCTATGACAATATCTCTTCTTCTCATAAGATTTTTGTCACGCCCCGAAAATGCGAAAAATAGGGCTAATTTAAAACTTTTTACTCGTTAATTCACAAATAAAGAGTGCATTCCTGTGCAGTGTCATACATCATCATAATTATCATGCCTCAGGATCTCATCATGATATAATAAATATGGTATTATACCCATTACTCGATTACAAGTCAATTAATCCTAATACATCCCATATAATGTCATACATCAAGTGTCTGCAAATACATTAATAGTCTGGGTACATGAAAAGATAAATATACCTCGAAGTACAAATTATATAGCCTGGAGCTCGAATCCTCCACTAGCCACTACTCCGTACGTCGCAGGGAAGTCCTTATTCACTTGAAGAACTCTGGGGGGAAAAGGAAAACAGGGTGAGCTTCTAAATCGCTCAGTAAGGGGGGTAGGGGACTCATTTCATAAACCAAAATGCACATCACAAAGCATTTATTTGTATGTGAAACCCATTGAAAACCATAGCATGAAAATACTCAAAACGACACTCTCATGTGTCATGTCATGTGAAAACATGAAGTAAAAAGGCTCACTCTAGAGCAAAACAAAGCATGTGAAAATACGCGTTAAACGCTTTCTCAAATAACGTGGCATAGCCACTGGTTTAAAAATCACACGTGGCATAGCCACAATACACACGTGGCAAAGCCACTGAATTATTTTCTCACGTGGCATAGCCACTGAATAGGGTTTCTCAACGTGGCACAGCCACCAATGGGGTATACGTGGCACAGCCACCGATGGGGTATAACGTGGCACAGCCACCAATGGGGTATCTCAACGTGGCACAGCCACCAATGGGGTATACGTGGCACAGCCACCGATGGGGTATAACGTGGCACAGCCACCAATGGGTTTTTTTCTCAACGTGGCACTGCCACCAATGGGGTTTTCTCAACGTGGCACTGCCACCAATGGGGTTTTCTCAACGTGGCACTGCCACCAATGGGGTTTTCTCAACGTGGCACTGCCACAGAATAGGTCATTCTCACGTTACCAGAACAGAGAAGAAATCGGGCTTACATGCTACCAGAGCAATGCCCGGTGTGTACTCACAACTACACACCTAAGTCTTATCACATAAGACGGGTTTGCCTTCACGTAGAACTCGTAATGGTTTTCTCTCATAAAACTCATTTAAAATCGTTTTGTACTCAACACAAAACGTAGTAAAACCGAGTTCCAACCGGCAAAGCACACGCACACATTTCTCAAATCACAATATTGCCTTAACGTAGAGCCCAGTTATAAACTCATAAAACATTGGGCCCCAACCGGCTATAAAATCGTGTGCAGTTCAAATCTCAACACAAAACTCTCAACATGCTTGTTTATAAATCATAAATCATGCTATAACAGTTTACAAATCACATACACAAATGGTTTAGATTTCCCTTACCTCTTTGCACCTCGTATAGTGCAACCGTTTCCCCCGTATCACGGACTAGCCTCGCATTCCACTCTGGAACTCCCGAGCTGTCCAAACGATGTTAAAACATCAATACTCCACACCACATAAGCCTCAATTCTCAAAATCGAGCATAATTGCTCATAACACCTCAATTCTCTCGATTCTCGCAACTCAACCCTAAACTACAACATCATTTTCAATATCTCGGCGTTCTATATCTCTAAAACCAATTGTCTAGGCTAATTCTCCACATTGTCCAATTTCCATTTATAACTCACAATTTCCTAAATTCACCAAAATTCTCAATATACATATCACTCCTACCACATTGAAATTTAATCACTCCCTAGTCATCTTTCAACCATTTCAACACACATTCAACCACCAATAACGTCGAAATCAACTCAAATATCAAGATCGAGGTTTAGAAATTACCTAAAGCTTGTGAGACGCACAACTCTCACCTCGATCCGATTCGTCCTTCGATTTCCAAGTATGTTGTTCTCCCTTTGATGAGGAACAACTTTCCTTCTTACCACAATAGCTGATTCGGTCGGAAATGGGGGATTTGGAGGAGTGAGAAACTAGGTTTTCGGAAAAATGGAGGTTTGAAAGAGAGAGAAAGTAAGATTCCAGGAGAAGACACGGGTTCCTTATATAGACTGGAGGTAGGAGATCGATCTGTCTCATGGGGAGATCGATCTGCGTTTGAATTTTGGGGGCGATCTGGGCAATTTTATGCCTAGGAGATCGATCTGTCGAGGGGTGAGATCGATCTCTTTATGGCTTTATGAGATCGATCTGTGCCTTGAGGAGATCGATCTTCTTCCAAACAGAAGCATTTGGAGATCGATTTCTTCCTCATGAGATCGATCTGCCTTCAAACAGATTCATTTGGAGATCGATCTCTTCCTCATGAGGTCGATCCCTTCTCAAACAGATTCATAAGGGGATCGATCTCTTCCATTGGAGATCGATCTGCTTCTCAAATTTCCTCCTTCCTCGTCAGTTTTAACTCACCAGATCGATCTCTCCTTCTCCCAGATCGATCTGTCCTCATGCTTCATGCTCATTTTACACACTTAACACATAAGTCTCCAATTATAATTCCCACAATTTACTTAGTCCCATTAATTACACTTCAAATTATTATTACATCAATAAATATGTCTGAAATTCTCAGATCTCACATCCTCCCCACCTTAAAAGAATTTGGTCCTCCAAATTCAACTCAACTAATCAAAATAGATGGGGGTATTTCTCCTTCATGAGACTTTCTAATTCCCACGTCGCTTCTTCCCTTGAGTGATGCTTCCACAAGACTTTCACTAATGGGATGCTCTTGGTTCTCAGTACCTTCTCTTTTCTATCGAGAATCCGGACGGGTTCCTCAATGTAGCTCATGTCCTCCTGTATGTCCATCTCATCATACTCTATGACATGAGAAGGGTCCGGGTGGTACTTCCTCAACATAGATACATGAAAAACGTTGTGTATTCCGGACATCTGTGGGGGTAATGCTAATCTGTAAGCTACCTCACCCACTTTCTCAAGAATCTCAAATGGTCCTATGTATCGAGGACTCAATTTCCCTTTCTTCCCAAATCGCATGATACCCTTGCTCGGTGATACTCTCAGAAATACTGCATCACCAACATCAAACTCGAGTGGCCGTCTACGCACATCCGCGTAGCTTTTCTGTCTACTCTGTGCAGCCCGTAACCTCTCACAAATGAGTTTCACACTCTGTACGGCTTGCTCAACAAGCTCGGGAGCATTTATCTTTCTGTCACCGACTTCTTCCCAAGCTACAGGGGATCTACACCTCCTACCATATAGAGCCTCAAAAGGTGCCATTCCAATACTCGCATGATAGCTGTTATTGTAGGCAAACTCTGCTAGGGGCAGGTGATCATCCCATGATCCCTTAAAATCCATCGTACACGCCCTCAACATATCCTCCAGGGTCTGAATAGTCCTCTCTGACTGACCATCTGTCTGAGGATGATAGGCGGTACTAAAACTCAATCGAGATCCCATGGATTCCTGAAACTGGGTCCAGAATCTGGAAGTAAATCGGGAATCTCTATCAGAAGTAATACTCACTGGAGCCCCATGTAATCTAGTTATCTCGCTGACATATAGCTCAGCTAAGGCATCCACAGTATCTGTGCTCTTGATGGCAAGGAAGTGGGCACTCTTGGTCAATCTATCCACAATGACCCATATCGCGTCACGACCTCTTCGGGTCCTCGGTAAGCCCATAATAAAGTCCATAGTGACATGCTCCCATTTCCATGTAGGTACAGGTAAGGGCTGTAGTAGTCCTCCGGGCTTCCGATGCTCAGCTTTCACTTGCTGGCATACTAAACACCTGGCCACATACTCTGCCACATCTCGCTTCATACCACTCCACCAATACACCTTTCTCAAGTCTCGGTACATCTTAGTACTCCCTGGGTGCATGGTGCAACGCGAGTAATGAGATTCTCTCAGTATCTGTCTTTTCAGGGTATCATCGTCCGGTACACAAATCCGTCCTCTGAATCTCAACAATCCATCCTCACTGATGGTGAGATCCGACTGCGAACTCTGCTCAGCTTGGCTAACCATATCTATCAATCTTTGATCACTGCGCTGCCCAGTTCTAATCTGATCCATGATCCTGGGCTCTATCCGCAGGCTAGCCAAAAATCCAGTCTCTACCTCTTTAACTCTGATCCGGAGTTCGGCGAACTGCTCTAACAAATCCCATTCCCTGATCATCATAGCAGATACCATACTTTTCCTGCTCAGGGCATCAGCAACCACATTCGCCTTACCCGGATGATAAAGAATCTCGCAGTCATAATCCTTAAGGAGTTCCATCCATCTCCTTTGTCTCATGTTTAACTCTTTCTGATCAAAGAGATATCTCAAACTCTTGTGATCAGTGAAGATCTGGAATCTTTCCCCATATAAGTAGTGTCGCCAGATCTTCAAAGCAAATACCATAGCGGCTAACTCCAAATAATGCTTGGGATAATTCCGCTCATGGTCTTTCAGCTGTCGCGATCCATATGCGACCACTCTTCCGTGCTGCATCAGCACACACCCCAATCCTTGGTGAGATGCATCACTATACACCGAGAATCCTCCTGATCCCTCGGGAATAGTTAACACAGGTGCCGCTGTCAATCTCCTCTTTAACTCTTGAAAACTGAGCTCACATTGATCAGTCCATATGAACGGAGTCTCCTTACGCGTGAGCTTAGTCAAAGGAGCGGCAATCCTCGAGAATCCTTCCACAAATCTCCTGTAATACCCTGCCAAACCAAGGAAGCTTCGTATCTCAGTCACTGTCCTCGGTCTCTCCCAATTAAGCACAGCTGCTATTTTACTCGGATCCACTGATACTCCTTCCTCTGAGACTACATGCCCAAGGAAAGCTATCCGGTTCAGCCAAAACTCACACTTACTAAGCTTTCCGTATAATTGCTTATCTCGAAGTATCTGAAGTACTAACCACAAATGCTGTGCATGTTCCTCATACGATCGAGAGTACACCAGGATATCATCGATAAAGACTATCACAAACTTATCCAGATAGTCTTTGAACACCTCGTTCATCAATCTCATAAATGCTGCAGGGGCGTTCGTCAATCCAAAGGACATCACCAGAAATTCGTAATGGCCATACCTTGTCCTGAAGGCCGTCTTTGGAATATCTTCTTTCTTGATCCTCAATTGGTGATAGCCCGATCTCAAATCAATCTTAGAAAAGACTGATGTCCCTCTTAGCTGATCAAGTAGATCGTCAATCCTGGGTAGTGGGTATTTATTCTTCACCGTGGCTCTATTCAATAGCCGGTAGTCCACACATAATCTGAGGCTACCATCCTTCTTCTTAACAAACAGCACTGGCGCTCCCCACGGCGAAACACTGGGTCTAATAAACCCTTGATCCAATAACTCCTGTAGTTGTCTCTTCAATTCCTCAAGTTCCACTAATGCCATCCTGTAGGGAGGTTTAGAGATCGGCTGAGTATCTGGTACCAAATCAATGGTAAACTCCAGCTCTCTCTCTGGTGGTAAACCTGGCAATTCATCTGGGAAAACATCCAGAAATTCGCAAACCACAGGTATATCCTCAATCCTCGGATGTTCCCTCTCATCATCTGAGATGAGTGTCTCATAACCTTCACATAATTAATCACATTTAATATTCTCCAAAATAATGTTAAAATTCTCAAATTACTACTAGAATTCCACATAATATTCCCTCAATATCTCAATCGTACACTGTAAGGTTCAGGTAGGGAGAAAGTTACAATCTTAGTGTAGCAGTCTAAACTCACTCGATTGGTCGCCAACCAATCCATTCCCAGAATTACATCAAACCCATGTATACTCAACATGATTAGATCTGCTAACATCACTCTATCTCCCACCTTTATTTCACATCCTCTACAGATTAACTCAGTTCTCTGGGATTCACGCATAGGGGTATTTACATGTAGTATATATTCTAGAGGTTCAAACTTCAAGTTTAATCTACATGCAAAATGCTCAGAAATAAACGAATGCGTGGATCCTGAATCAATCAACACATGAGCCTCATAATTACAGACAGAGAGTGTACCTCTTATAGTTTCTGCCGAAGCGTCTGCGGTCTCCTTATCCAGGGCAAACACACGTCCCTGTGCCACAGATTTCTTCCCTTTCTCTGCCGCAGTGACCCGTCTCCGGGGATCCACTCTCTGAGGCTGCTGTCTAGTGGGCTCCGGAGCATGTGGTATCTGAGGTTGGGGACAGTCTTTCACTCTGTGACCCATGTCACCACATCTGAAACATCCATGGATCGACCCAGTACAACTTCCCTCATGCGATCGGCCACAATCTCTACAAATCCTCATCTCCGGCCTGACATATCGAGGGGCCTCCTTGATAATAGGATAGGCTCTGGGTCTCTCCAATCTGTCCTTCTGCACCTCAATCCTTCCTCTTCTGAAGGAACCTCTCCGAGCCTCTGACTGAAAAAGTGCTGGCCTCTTGCCCTTATCTCTATTCACCGCTCTGAGCTCATTCTGGGATTGTACCATCTCAATCCCTCTTTCAACCTCTTGTGCTCATCTCAGAGCATCTCCAAACTCAGTAATACATAGCCCCATCAGTCTATCTCTAATGACGGGCTTCAACCCATACACAAACTTCTCTGTGCGGAGCTCTTCACTCTTGAAGGTCTCTGGGTCATACCTCAATAGTGCGGTGAACTGGCTCTCATAGTCATCCACCGACATGTCACCCTGTACCAAACTCAAAAACTCGGCCTGTTTCCTTCTCTGGGCGGCTCGTGGTACATATTGGGTTCTAAAAGCTGTCTGGAACTCTTCCCAACCAATCACATCCTGGTGGGACATCAAGATACCCTGGGTAGTACCCCACCAATCTGGAGCTCTCCCCTTCAGCATATAGGCACTCATACTGACTCTCTCAGCATCGGTGCACCCCAGTAAATCAAATATAACTCTTAATTCCGTCAACCACTCCTCAGCCTCTGTAGGATCCTTCTTTCCCTTAAATGCGGGTGGATTCATCTTCAGAAATTCCTTTAGTCGGACCTTACTTCTGTCCTCAGGCTGAATGACGGGAGGCACTGGGGGTATGGGAGGTCCTGGTGGCAGTGTAGGGGTAGTATCCGAGGCGTTAACTCCAAAGTGTTGCGCGAATAGCGCTGCCATCTGCTCAAAACCTTGCCTCACATCGGTCTCAATCCGATTAAATCGAGAGTTAGGACTCTCTGGTTGTGGGACAGGTGGCGGAGGGGACTCTGCCTGCCTCCTCGAACGACCTCGTCGTTTACTCATTCTCAATCTCAACTCGTCTCCTGCGCGTACATATCACAATTGATTGAAATCTCAATCTTCAATTTCAATTCATGACCAGACTATTACAGACACTTGGGATGTATTCTATTTCACTTAACCGACACTGACAGTACTAGGCACCCTAAGCTCTGATACCAAGAAAACTCTGTCACGCCCCGAAAATGCAGAAAATAGGGCTAATTTAAAACTTTTTACTCGTTAATTCACAAATAAAGAGTGCATTCCTGTGTAGTGTCATACATCATCATAATTATCATGCCTCAGGATCTCATCATGATATAATAAATATGGTATTATACCCATTACTCGATTACAAGTCAATTAATCCTAATACATCCCATATAATGTCATACATCAAGTGTCTGCAAATACATTAATAGTCTGGGTACATGAAAAGATAAATATACCTCGAAGTACAAATTATATAGCCTGGAGCTCGAATCCTCCACTAGCCACTACTCCGTACGTCGCAGGGAAGTCCTTATTCACTTGAAGAACTCTGGGGGGAAAAGGAAAACAGGGTGAGCTTCTAAATCGCTCAGTAAGGGGGGTAGGGGACTCATTTCATAAACCAAAATGCACATCACAAAGCATTTATTTGTATGTGAAACCCATTGAAAACCATAGCATGAAAATACTCAAAACGACACTCTCATGTGTCATGTCATGTGAAAACATGAAGTAAAAAGGCTCACTCTAGAGCAAAACAAAGCATGTGAAAATACGCGTTAAACGCTTTCTCAAATAACGTGGCATAGCCACTGGTTTAAAAATCACACGTGGCATAGCCACAATACACACGTGGCAAAGCCACTGAATTATTTTCTCACGTGGCATAGCCACTGAATAGGGTTTCTCAACGTGGCACAGCCACCAATGGGGTATACGTGGCACAGCCACCGATGGGGTATAACGTGGCACAGCCACCAATGGGGTATCTCAACGTGGCACAGCCACCAATGGGGTATACGTGGCACAGCCACCGATGGGGTATAACGTGGCACAGCCACCAATGGGGTATACGTGGCACAGCCACCGATGGGGTATAACGTGGCACAGCCACCAATGGGGTTTTCTCAACGTGGCACTGCCACCAATGGGGTTTTCTCAACGTGGCACTGCCACCAATGGGGTTTTCTCAACGTGGCACTGCCACCAATGGGGTTTTCTCAACGTGGCACTGCCACCAATGGGGTTTTCTCAACGTGGCACTGCCACAGAATAGGTCATTCTCACGTTACCAGAACGGAGAAGAAATCGGGCTTACATGCTACCAGAGCAATGCCCGGTGTGTACTCACAACTACACACCTAAGTCTTATCACATAAGACGGGTTTGCCTTCACGTAGAACTCGTAATGGTTTTCTCTCATAAAACTCATTTAAAATCGTTTTGTACTCAACACAAAACGTAGTAAAACCGAGTTCCAACCGGCAAAGCACACGCACACATTTCTCAAATCACAATATTGCCTTAACGTAGAGCCCAGTTATAAACTCATAAAACATTGGGCCCCAACCGGCTATAAAATCGTGTGCAGTTCAAATCTCAACACAAAACTCTCAACATGCTTGTTTATAAATCATAAATCATGCTATAACAGTTTACAAATCACATACACAAATGGTTTAGATTTCCCTTACCTCTTTGCACCTCGTATAGTGCAACCGTTTCCCCCGTATCACGGACTAGCCTCGCATTCCACTCTGGAACTCCCGAGCTGTCCAAACGATGTTAAAACATCAATACTCCACACCACATAAGCCTCAATTCTCAAAATCGAGCATAATTGCTCATAACACCTCAATTCTCTCGATTCTCGCAACTCAACCCTAAACTACAACATCATTTTCAATATCTCGGCGTTCTATATCTCTAAAACCAATTGTCTAGGCTAATTCTCCACATTGTCCAATTTCCATTTATAACTCACAATTTCCTAAATTCACCAAAATTCTCAATATACATATCACTCCTACCACATTGAAATTTAATCACTCCCTAGTCATCTTTCAACCATTTCAACACACATTCAACCACCAATAACGTCGAAATCAACTCAAATATCAAGATCGAGGTTTAGAAATTACCCAAAGCTTGTGAGACGCACAACTCTCGCCTCGATCCGATTCGTCCTTCGATTTCCAAGTATGTTGTTCTCCCTTTGATGAGGAACAACTTTCCTTCTTACCACAATAGCTGATTCGGTCGAAAATGGGGGATTTGGAGGAGTGAGAAACTAGGTTTTCGGAAAAATGGAGGTTTGAAAGAGAGAGAAAGTAAGATTCCAGGAGAAGACACGGGTTCCTTATATAGACTGGAGGTAGGAGATCGATCTGTCTCATGGGGAGATCGATCTACGTTTGAATTTTGGGGGCGATCTGGGCAATTTTATGCCTAGGAGATCGATCTGTCGAGGGGTGAGATCGATCTCTTTATGGCTTTATGAGATCGATTTGTGCCTTGAGGAGATCGATCTTCTTCCAAACAGAAGCATTTGGAGATCGATTTCTTCCTCATGAGATCGATCTGCCTTCAAACAGATTCATTTGGAGATCGATCTCTTCCTCATAAGATCGATCCCTTCTCAAACAGATTCATAAGGGGATCGATCTCTTCCATTGGAGATCGATCTGCTTCTCAAATTTCCTCCTTCCTCGTCAGTTTTAACTCACCAGATCGATCTCTCCTTCTCCCAAATCGATCTGTCCTCATGCTTCATGCTCATTTTACACACTTAACACATAAGTCTCCAATTATAATTCCCACAATTTACTTAGTCCCATTAATTACACTTCAAATTATTATTACATCAATAAATATGTCTGAAATTCTCAGATCTCACAATTTTTGCTACTACTCTTGATTCTTTTCATGAACCTCATACATATGCACAAGCTGTGAAGCATGCATGCTGGAGGGATGCCATGCAATTGGAATTACAGGCACTATAAGATAACTCTACTTGGGAGCTCATTGACTTACCCCCTGGAAAAAATGCCGTAGGCTACAAATGGGTGTATAAAGTGAAGCTAAAGGCTGATGGAACACTTGAAAGGTATAAGGCAAGGCTTGTAGCCAAGTGCTGCACTCAGCAAGAAAGAATTGACTATCTCAATACTTTTTCTCATGTTGCCAAGATGAACACTGTCAGAGTTCTTATTGCCTAGTTTGCAGCTAAGAAATGGCATTTAGAACTATAATACTCGTAGTTTTACACGTATTTCTTATGAAGCTATGATGTATATGCATATTGTTATAGGTGTAAATATAATAAAGGATGTAGGGATTATGAAATTAAATGTACAATCCATGATTTCAAGTTGTGTGCCCAAGTTTTATTGCCTATGAATTATATGGAATGGATATTATTATACATTAGTTGTGTACGAAATGTAAAATGAGGTATTAGGCGAATAAGGATGAGCTACACATTAAGAATCTGCAGAAAACTACAGTAATGTGGATGCAAGGGAAGAGCAGATCGATCTCCCATGAATGAGAGATCGATCCCCTCTCATGAAATTGGAATAAGGTAAATTGATCTCTTTAAGCCGCTGTCTGGAAGAAATCGATTTCTCTCAAGGAACAGATTGATCTCCAAATGTCTCGGGTTGAGACAGATCTTTCTTCCCTTACTACCAGATCGATCTTGTAGCTGGTAATCTGAGTGGTTGGAGTAGTTGAACCACTAGCAGATCGATCTCCACCAAGCAACAGATCGATCTTCTAGGCTTTGTCTATATAAGAAACACAACTTTTAGACTGGAACACGTTTTCTTCTTTCCTAAACACTCCAACACTCACCATTTTCACACAAAACCAAACTTTCTCACTCTAGAAAACACTACATTCCTAGTAGATTTGGAGGAAGTTTAAAAAGGTAAAAGTGTTCCTTGTAGTGAGGAGAATAATATATCCAAAAATATAAAATTGGATTGCTTAAGGAAAAGAGTTAAGCATCCCACAAGTTTGGTCTAGAGAAAGGGGCAAGCTTGGTAAGTCTTCAAAACCCTCAACTCCGAGCATGATGTTTTAACTGATTTTAGAAGTTGATGGATGCATATTGTGTTAGTAGAATATGGATAAGATGCATAGAACTCACTTGATCTAAAATATATCTAGAAAAGTGATATATTGAGTTTGCTATTGTGATGATATTGGAATATTATGATATTGATGGTGTTGAGTGAATGATTTTAGATGGATATACAAAGAAATATCAAGGTGAAATATGATAAAAGGCTTGAGAAATATGAATAGATAAGTAAATGATAATGTGAATGTTTAACTTAATGATTTACATGTGAGATTGGAATACGTTGGAACACGATTAACCCAGATCACGAACGGAGCAAACGAGACGAAGGAGATACAAGCGCGATTTGAGGTAAGGGATTGTATGTTAACGATAGAGATATTCATACATATTTTACAGCGATTTTAGTAGTTATGACGCTAGTGATATTATGTTTAGCTATTGAGCCATGAAGTGATATGAAAGTGTGAAATGTATTATGGTATAAATTGTGAAAATAGATGCGGTAAGGAAAATAGCATGACATGCATGTTTTTAATGTTGTTACAACTATATGTTGTTATTGTGACTGAGAGATGATGAAGGATAGGATGGTTAGTTTTACATGTTTTGCATGGATAGGCATGCTACGTCAATAAACATGATTTGAGTTTTCTTTTTTAGAGAAAATAACCATCTATCTGATTTGAAATATGAAAAGGTGTTGGAGCCTTAGCTCACACCTACTTTTGATGATTTTGATTATGCTGGAGATTTTATTCACATATGTTTTCATGATTTGATAAATCGTACTGGAACGTGGCTTGCACATGGTTTTTATGATGATGATAATGTACTGGAGCCTATCTCGCACGATGATTTTTGAAATGATACAGTGCTAGAAGCAGTTGCTCGCACTGAGAGATACCACGCTGGAGCCTTGCGGAGATTGTGTGTCACGCTGATTCTGCTCGCCTGGTATATGAGACATGGGTTAGGATGATGAGTCTATCGCTGTAGGGTGGATGGACTGGGTCTATGGGCGTATGCTGTACCGTGTAGTTGTTTGGGGAATACTATGTACTGTGCTATGTGCAGGCGGGTACGAGTATCGCGTAGATGACACATGGAGTACGTTGTACCGTGAGTATATGTGATATGATGAGGAAGATGATGATGATGATTGAGATGAGCCGAAGGGTAGGACTGACCCATCCCCCATCAGGCAAGTGATGCCTTGAGAACACCTGATCAGTGAGGCCTGGGATTACTGACTATGACCATACGTCGTGGATATTTGTTTGCCTAAAATTTCCTACCTGTTTCAGAGATAAGAGAAATTTGATGAAAAGAAATGGTTTGTGAGAAGAAAAGAAGTAATATGATTTGATAAATATCTTGATTTAAAGGCTTGTGTTGTGATAGCACTGTTTTATGACATGTTCTTAAATGGAAATATTGAGCAATGGTTTTTATGAAATTGCCTAAGAGAGAAGAATGTATTAATGCATTTTTCCATTGATATTTTCATCTATAATGAAAGATGATTTTGTTGATCATGCGTGAGCTACGTAGATAGTACAGTATCTACCTATTAGTATCCTTTTCCTTACTGAGCTGTGGTTTGCTCACCCCACTATTTTTTCCCTCCAGATATTGGGAAATAGAAAAGTGCAGTGGTCTCCAGATCCGTTTAGTGTCGGTCAGCTTACACCAGTTGCTAAGGTATAAGAATTGTATATACAAAAGCATTTTGTATCTATTGTATTGTATCACATAGTCACACATTGAATTTTTTTTTTGTATGGGGA
Source organism: Firmiana major (assembly GCA_033439115.1). NCBI lineage: Eukaryota > Viridiplantae > Streptophyta > Magnoliopsida > Malvales > Malvaceae > Firmiana > Firmiana major. The sequence continues at coordinate 42,825,822 of CM065909.1, forward strand.
TGTTATGTAAAGATATTATAGATATACAATAAATTTTGTATATTTACACACATGCCTGGGGGTGTGTGCATTTAAGTTTCAATTATTTCCTTATAAATGTATGAAATTAGTAATTATATCGTCTCATAGCCCAACCGTAAGCAGTATATGTATGCATGAAGGGCACCCGGAGTCGGGGTGTGGCAAGAACAACTTGACTTCAATATTGCTTTCCTTCGTGGTGAATTACATGAGGAAGTTAACATGCAACCTCCTCCTGGTCTCACTTTAGACAAACCAAACCAAGTTTGTAGGCTATTGAAATCCTTATATGGATTGAAACAATCCAGCAGACAGTGGAACGCAAGGCTCACCACAGTTTTGATTTCTCATGGTTTTATTCAAGCATACTCAGATCCTTCCTTATTCACCAAGCTTGATGGAGCCACTTTTACAGCACTATTAGTCTATTTGGATGATGTCATTCTTGCTAGAAACAACCTTGATCACATTAACATGATTAAAGATATTCTACATCGGGAGTTCAGAATAAAAAACTTAGGGCCTTTAAAGTATTTCTTAGGCTTGGAGATTGCTCGATCCACTACTGGCATTAATATTTCACAAAGAAAATATACCCTTAAAATAGTTACTGAAATAGGTTTTCTGAGTTGTAAGCTTGTGTCTTCTCCTATGCTTCCTTCAACTAAGCTTACTAATAGAGATAGTGAATTTTTGGAGGATATTACTGGCTACAGACATCTTGTTGGAAAACTATTGTATTTAACCACCACATGACAAGACCTTACTTTTGTTGTACAACAGTTATCCCAATTCCTTGATAAACCTACACTCAACCATCTGATTGCTCTTCACAGAGCGCTTCGATATATCAAGGCTGCTCCAAGTCAAGGCATATTCTTTCTTGCCAATTCAGACTTTAAGTTGAAAGCCTTCTCAATTGCTGATTGGGCCACATGTACAGACTCAAGGTGTTCAATTACAAGATACTGTGCGTTTCTTGGTTCATCTTTTATTTCCTGGCGATCTAAAAAGTAAGCAACAGTTTCTCGTTCATCCTTTGAGGCTGAATACAGAGCTTTAGCCTCAGTAACTTGTGAAATTCAGTGGTTACTCTACTTACTAAGAGAACTTCATATTCCTCACCCATTACCAGCTCTCTTATTCTGTGATAACTAGTTAGCTTTGCATATCGCAAAGAATCCTGTTTTCCATGAATGTACAAAACACATTGATATCGACTTCCATCTTGTCAGAGAAAAACTTCATAGTGGAATTATTCATTTACTTCCAATCAAGTCCTAGGATCAACTTGCTGACATTTCTACCAAAGCGACCTCTAGCAACATATTTCAATAATGTCTTTCCAAGCTAGGAGTACATAACCTATACTCTCCAGCTTGTGGGGGTATCACAGCTTAACCAAACCAATGACACCTTTGAAGTAACACCAGCTGAAGTTTCCAGAAGAATCAGTTGTAATAAACTAAGAAAATCACCAGCTGAAGCAGAGGATCAAGAATAACAGAATTGGTTAAATTATTCAATAACAGAATTCGTTAAATTGTTTAGTAGATAAATTTCTAGCAGCTTCTATGTTTGTATATATATAGCTTCATTTGTAAAAGCTAAATAGAACATGAGAGAAATGATTTCTTTTACATTAAAATTGCCTTCTTAACACGAGCATTTGATTTGCAATGAGTTTTGGTTTAGTTATACTCATTGGGTTTGTCATGGTAAGACTTCATTGTCTGCTTATGAGTCCCATTTATCAGAAAGCTTTTAAGAACTTAAAGATCCTAATGTTGAAGAGAGTTTATGAGTTTATGAATATGAGAATGAGAATGAGATTAATTTATCTTAATTTTTCTGTGGAGGGAATGATAATAGACAACCCTAAGAAGGGTCAAATGTTGAAGCAACTAAATTTTATAAGTTGCTATAGGATTTTAACCAAGAATCGAACGTTGGATTCAAAAAAATGTTTAGATTATTTGTCGTCTTAGAGTTGTTTGAAATAAAAATTTCTGGTGGGATGAGCAATGAGTCATTCAATTTGCTCCTTTCACTAAGGAAAAGGATTCTTCCTATAGGTGAAACTTTGCCTAATTCCTATCGTGAAACTAATAATGTAATTAAGGAATTAGGTCTTGGGTATAACAAGATTCATGCTTGTCCAAATGATTGTATGTTGTACCTTGATGAGAGGGCAAACGAAGAATCGTGTTACGTGTGTGGTGCTTCTAGGTGGGTGCAATGTGATAATGATGATTTGAGGGGTGATTTTACTGTTTAAAAAAAGAAACCTATGAAGGTGTTACGTCAGTTTCTCTTGAAACCTAGACTTCAAAAATTGTTCATGTCTCCAAAAATAGCTTCTGCCATATCATGGCATGATAAGGGTCGTAAGAAAGATGGAAAATTGAGGCACTTAACTAACTCTCTTACTTGGAAATCTTTTGATTTACGATATCCTGATTTTGCCTCAAACCCTCGTACTGTGAGGCTAGGCTTAGCAATTAATGGATTTAACCCATTTAGAATAATGAATAATAAGTATAGTGTTTGGCTTGTTATGGTGATACCATACAACTTGCACCCTTGGTTGTCCATGAAAGATTCTAGTTTTATTTTATCTGTAGTGATTCTGGGTAGGGGTGGAACTGGAAATGATATTGATCTTTACTTACAACCTCTAGCAAGAGAGTTAAAAGAATTGTGGGAAGTTGGGGTAAACACTTTTGATGCTTTTACTTACGAGAATTTTCAATTATGTGCTGCATTAATGCAGATAATAAATGACTTTTTTGTATATGGAGATTTATCAGGTTGGAATGTTAAAAGTCGTTTTACATGTCCTCACTGTTTTGAAGACACATGTTATTTATGGTTACATAGGGGTAAATACAGTTTCATGGGTCATCATTGGGTTTTAGATATTAATCATGAGTTGCCGACTGATGCCTCTTTTGATGGCACTCAAGAATTAAGGGTTGCTTAATTTTACCTTCAGGAAGTATGATTTTGGAAAAAGAAGAGCATTCTGTTTAGTTTGTCGTATTGGGAGCTCAATTCGTTATGTCATAAACTAGATGTGATGCATCTAAGAAAACTGTGTGCGATAATATTTTAGGGACTTTATTAAATATTGATGGGAAGACTAAGGATTATTTGAAGGAACGTCTAGACTTGCAAGGAAAAGGTATAAGGAAAGACCTACATCCAAGAGAAGATGAGGATGGTAGACTTCATATACCTCATGCTTGCTATTAGATGTCAACAAAGGAGAAACATGTGTTTCTAGGAGTTTTAAAAACTATCAAAATTCCGGATGGTTTCTCTTCAAATATCTCCAAACATTTCAGTCTCAAAGATTGCTAAATTTTTCCTTTGAAAAGTCAGGACAACCACATATTGACGGAGCAGTTCTTAGGACTTACATTACATCGGCTTTTGCCTAATGATGTTACCATGGTTGTGGTTGAATTGGGTCGAGTTTTCAAGGCATAAAGTGTTAAAGTTCTTCAAGTAGAGGAGCTTGAGAAACTTCAGTCTAAGATTGTGCTCACTCTTTGTGGAATAGAGAAGATTTTCCTTCCTTTATTCTTTACCATCATGGTACATTTGGTGCTTCATTTAGTTGAAGAGGCAAAAATTACAAGACTTGTGTATAATAAATGGATGTATCCAATTGAAAGGTATAGTTTAATTTTTTTTTTCTTTTGTTAATTTCCCATTCAATTTGGTCCTTCAATTATAGGTGATTTTTTATGAGTTAAAGTATTCTTTTTCCTTTATTTGTGGTCTTTTTATTATAGGTTCATTTGTAAATTAAAATCTTATAAGACTAATAAAGCTCACCCAGAAGGCTCGGTTGCAGAGGCTTACTTCGTTGAAGAATGTATGATTTTTTTGTTTAAGATACTTAAAAGAGTTTGAAACTCGATTTCGCCCCTCAATTAGAAATTATGATGTCCGTAGTGAACCAGGACAAATATCTAACTTATTTCCAAGCTTAGGCCGATTATTAGGAAAGGTAATAGGTTTTGAGCTAGATGAGAAAACATGGGTACAAACTCATTGTTATGTGTTATTGCTTCACGAATTTCAGCAGTAAGTCCGCCACAGAAGCCTTGCCTTCTTTTATTAAGTTTTTTAGTTAAATTGTAGTTAACTTGATTAGGTTTTATATAGAGAATTTGAGAAAAAGTACAAAAAGGCAACAAAAGCGCAAACAGGCTCGTCCAATTGAAATAAATGACATGATGAATACTACATTTCATGAATGGTTTCATGATTGGGTTAATAATTTATCTTATTCTTTTGTTTTTTTCTTTGTTGAGTAATTAAGGTCAAACTAACAAGTTTCATACCTTTTAATGGAATTAGGTCCATACCAAAAGTCGTGAGAGGAATAGAAAACCTCAGTGGGGTAACTATGATTGCAAAAACTACTCATTATCCAAATGCTCAAGGTGGAGATCCTATTGTTATGGAAGATACTTATTATGGAGTATTGACAGATATAATATAACTTAATTACTTTGATAGATTTAAGGTTGTATTGTTTTGATGTGATTGGGTTAGCCTTATTGAAGGAAAAGGAATTAAGAAAGATCAATATGGATTTACCCATGTGAATTTCTCAAAACTTAATTCATATGGGTAAAGATATAAGGGATGAAACTTTTGCTCTTGCATCCCAAACAAAACAAGTGGTTTTATGTACAAGATCCTTGGATCAAAATCGAAAAATTGTATTGAATACAGTACCAAGAGAGTTGTATGATATGGGTGTGGAATCAGTTGAGGAAGAAGGTTGAATTTATTAAAGCTCTTTTATTATAAGTTTTCAATTTGTTTTATATTAGTATTTATGTTTCTATTTTGAATCTATTAAGATCTTTTGACCCCCCCTTTTTTTAAGCAGGTTTACTTAGCTTTATTGATAGATCTTCCTTACCTTTTCTTTTGGTAAGTCTCCTTTATTGATAGTTAATTTCATGAAAAGATCACTCAGTTAATTTTAGAACCTTTTTTGCCAATCTTTTGCTTTGGTTTATATTATAAGCCACATCTTTTGTAATTGCATGCACAAGTACTTTAGGTATCAATCACCACTCTCATAGGGCCATCTTTAAATACCCATTTTATTTTATATCTATGCTGCAAAGAAAAGAAAATCAAAAGTCCAAAAAATAGCTTTAAAAATATAGTAATAAATACAACATTGGTTTACAGCCACCCTTTTGCTTTCTAGGTCTACTTTGTATGAGGTCATTCCTATTTTATCATAGATAGCTAGGAATTTCATTACAGTAATAAAATGAGACAAAAACCAAAGGAATCAAGTCTGTTTAGCGCAAATATAGAAATAATGTTTGAATACTTTGTATTTGTTTTTAGATACAACTTTAGAGCTTTTCCCAATTATTATAGTAGCAATGTCATTTTTTTTTTGTCAAGAGTATTATGTATCTTTCATTATTTTTGTAAAATGAAAGATGGTTTCTCTTTTCTTTTAGGCTTTTTACATTTTTCTTTTATAAAAGATGTCTCACTGATTTATTCCTCTTCTATGCAAGTTTGCTTCATCATGGTGAAGACTAGAAGCATTTGGAATTGTGAAATTGTAACCCGAGATGTTGAAGATACTTTGTGAGAAGCTTTTGAGCAACCCCCACTTTCTCCACAAATCAAGAAGTGTTGTAGTACTCATGGTCGTAATAAAATGGTTGATGTGTGGAATCTTCCACCTAGAAAGCAAATTAAAGTACGTTTTAACAATAAAAGTCATCCAATTCAATGCAAAGCCTGCATATTATCTTCTTGTCTTGGGATCATAGCAAGAAATTTCTATTTACTTTCTTTAAACTACAAGACTTGGAGGAAAATGACTCAAATGTACAAGACGGATGCCTTGATCCATATGAAGGTTTTTTCTTTTATTTAATTATTAATTTGTTTATAAGAAGTTTTCTTGTTTTAATTAGACATTTCATTAATTTTTGTTTTGTTTAGGAAAAATATGTGTTTTCGGTATGTCACACTGGTTGGATATTCAAGTCTTTGGGGAAAAAATGGAGGATTACAAGGCTGAGCTAAAATTTCAATTCTTCCATTCTGAAAATGAAGACTAGTTGCTGCAAATGAAACATTCAGATGTTCTAAGAGATCAATGGGAATCTCTTATAACAAATTGGCTTTCATCTGAAGGAAAGGTAAGGTTTGCATAACAAATTAGGTAACAATGTCATTTGCTTAAGTCTATAAAATGCATGCTAATGTGGTATTGTTTTAATGGCAAATTGATTATTTCTTTGTTTATGAATGTTAAGACTCTTGTTAAGCTGAATAGTGATCGATAAGCCAAACAAACTATTCTTCATACTACTAGCTTAAAGAGTTTTGCTTTTCTTGTAGATGACAAGGTATGTTTTTAATACCTTTTAGCATATCTATTATGATTTAGCTTAATTTGTAAGTATCTTTATTGTGCAAGTATAGTTCTTGGATTCTTGTACAATATACTTAATTTGTTAGTATCTCTATTATGCAAGTATGATTCAGGAAAACCACTCTATCAACTTCTGCTTCTTAAGTGCATGGTATAACATATGTAGATACTTATGTTCTAATCATGTAGGGAATAACAGAAGTTGACAATATTGTGTTGTGTTAGACTTGTAATTGACATGCCAACTTGATAATCATTTTAATTTAGTTTGACTTATTTCTTTCTTTTTAGTGAATCTAATAGCCTGAATTGATTGAAAGATAGTAGAATTTCATCTTTAAGCTAGCTATTAACTTAATGAACAAGGTGAGCAGAGTAATACAGTTTGACATTACACTTTGTTTTTTGCTGAATTTAATAGCCAATTGATGCAGGATACTGTAAATTGTAAGTGTTTAATAATACAGAGGTCTTGGAAACTGAAGGGAGAATAATAATTGTAAGGTTCACAATTTTGTAATTTAACCTTATGACTTTGTGATGTGTATATAAGTCACAAATAATGAAAATCATGAGGAATGTATATTGGAAGTTGTAAATGTGTATGAAATGAATACGTACAAGTTTTAAAGTATAGAATAAGTGTAAGAGGGATATTTCCATGAGTGGAATGTGATAATATTGAGTTTTGAGTGGTTAAGTAAAATGGAATGAGTTTTGTACTTCCAATGGTGATATATTGTATACCTTTGGCTATACAAAGGATACATACAAGTTTAAATGTGTATAAGGTATGAAAGGATGTCATTTTCAAGCCTTAAGTGTGGATGGATGAGAAAATGACCATGGTAGCAAAATGTATGAAGTTTGGCACGTGATACTGTAGAAAACTGCTGTAAAATCTGAAAATATGAATGAGAGATCGATCTCAAAGAGCCAAAAATGCTCAAATTCGAGCAATAAAACAGGTCAGATCAATCTCACTGGAGAGCAGATCGATCTTCTGAGCATCCTGTGTTGAAGGAATCGATCTCTGAAGGACCAGATCGATGTCCTTAAGCTATTGACTTGGAAAAGATCGATCTCATGCAAGAGAAGATCGATCTCCTTAAGGTTCTGAATTGAAACAGATCGATTTCATGCTTGGGATCAGATCGATCTCATGAAGTCTGGAAGGTCAGTTTCAAGAGGAAAAATACAGAGCAGATCGATCTCCTAGGGTAGTAGATCGATCTCATTAAGATAATTCTATAAATACTAGACTTCTGCATTTCATTTTCCCGAGAGTTACTATTCCATTTAGAAACTAAACCTAAACCTAGCCAAGAAACACTAGAAAACTTCAGTTTGTTATCAGTTTTGAGTGAGGTATAAGAGAGTAAAGTTGTTCTTAGCAAAAACTAGAACAACATACTTGGAAATAAGAGATTGAAATCAAGAGTTGAAAGAGCAAAGAGGATTTTACCATCTTGGTGAAAAAGGAAGGAAAGTTCAACTAGGTAAGATTTAATACACGACTTTGATATATGTTAAACTAGGTGTATTGATGAGTTGATTGATATAAATATGAAATGTTGGAAATGAAAGGATCATGAAAAATGAGAATGACCTAGTTTTGGAATGAAAGTGAGAAAGTAATAAAGAAATGATGTTAATATTGATTTAATGATAGAATATGCATGCATAAAAGATTATGAGTTAATCTTATGAAATGCATATATTGGAAATAAGGAGTGATAAATATAGTTATATGAAAATATGGTATAATCCCATATTATGAGAAAATGGTGTAATGATATGTTAAGTTGAGATTGATAAATGAGATGAGTATATTACTGTATACTAATGTGAATAAATAATAACAGCTTCAGAAATCATTGTGGAAGCTGCTCGGACTGCTAAAGTGAGTTGCACCGAGAAAGAGAGGTCACTTGACGTGATCCGAGGTAAGGGAATTGCGTGAGTAGCTAGAGATAACTACACGTATTTTACATAGAGTTTTGATATTATACTCTATATGAATTCCCATGAATAGGCCTAATGTGTGATAGTGTCACGCCCTTCTCCCACACATGACCTTACCAAAAACCACAATAAATTTTTTGCTTTTTACTTACCTTTCTCTCCTCAATAGTTGGGTTGTGATTAGGCATTAGTCTCCTCATCCACACATACATACATGTTATTCTAAATATTTATCGACTGTACGTACACTTTCTCATAAGTAAATTCATATACTTAATATAATTACATCCCTAATATTAAAACATGTACATCACTGTGTGTATACATTATTCATATATAAAAGAGTACGCGTGTGTATACCTTTCGCTAGATGGGGAGTGGCAACGGTCAAAAGGAATACAATACCCTAGCTGACTCGATCTACTGACGATGATTTGTAAAGAGGGCGAAAATGAAAGGAATGAGCTATCAACGCACTTAGTAAGGAAATCAGGCAAGCAAGTAGACATCCACTACTGAAAATAGTGTTTTGCCTTTCCTTCTCTCAATTCAAAAGCATGTTTAAAATATATATAATAATAGTACAAATTTAAAATCCCATGTACTAAACACATGCTGGTTTATCAATCAGAGGCATTCATACAAAATAGTGCATATTTAATCATTTAAGAATGTCTTTATATAAAATATGCCATTTACATTCAAAACACAGTAAATATGGCATTTCTCATCACAACACAAACAAATAAATCGGGTTTCGACCCATCCCTCAGGTCTACCCGTATCATAAAAACACATGTGATATATCATGTAAGACTCAGTGGCTAAATACAATAACTCCGGACTATGACCATATCCTAACATGGTGAAATCCCAGGCGACATAGTACTCGATGTGCGGGTTATCACTGCTGTAACGAGAGGAGGGTTAGTCCATCACAACCGCCAGCTATAAACAACTCTCCTCCACAACTCTACAACAAAATACGGTACAGTGTACTCCATGCCACACGCACGGTACAACGTACACTCGTGGACCCTACATCTTGGTCGAGATGCCTGCCATAGGTCTTAGTCCTCACACCATGGAAATACATCATAGTTGGGGTGCCTGCCATAGGTCTTAGCCCTCATACTATGAAATAAATGCCACGTCTTTAAATCCACGTGCGAACATCTCAATAGTGTGACACTCAGTTTACATATATCACGTAAAATACAGTGCACGCCTTTGAGCGCGGCTCACAGTCGACACTCCGCTCAAACACTGTTTCACATCACAAACTCAACTCTAGTGCGAGTAAACCTCCAGCAACTAGGTCAATGCATAGTTCATGTTTCAAATCAAGTACGAGCAATAGCTCAAGTACCATGCTATGCATAAAACTCATCAAATCAAGTACGAGCAATAGCTCCAGTACTATGTCATGTATAAATCATGAAGAATCGAGTACGAGCAACACTCCAGCACTCTGTCATGCATCTCATGTAAAACTCGAGTACGAGCTAATCGCTCCAGCACTCTATCATGCACAAATCACATAAAACTGAGTACGAGCAATGGTCCAGTACTCTATCATGCATGTCAAATAAATGTAGTGCGAGTAAACCTCCAGCACTAATGTATGTGAAAAACATCTGAAATCAAGTGCGAGATGTGCTCCAGCACGATTGTTTCCATATAATTCGGTAGATGGCTCTTTAAAACTAGGGATGTTTCAAATCATTAAAATCAGCACCATAAAGTGTGCTTAGTTTACATCGACCTCAAAACATTAGCCCATCCACCTACTCTTCTGCTACACCACAGTAAAAACCACTCAAAACATTATTTCCATGCTTTTTACAACTTTTTCCAAAATTTGACCTTTTGCCTATTTAGAGGCAAAAATCGTAATTTACCCATATTAGGTCCCTATAATATTACTGATTTTCTCTAACCCTCAAACAATTTCAGTGAATGCAAAAGCAGACAAAAATACACACAGATATCTCTAACTACTTGTAAGAGTCCCCTACCTCGGATCACGCAGTGTGACCTCTCTTCCTCTGTGCTGTCTAAACCTCGCAGTCTAGTCACTCTCAATATGACTCTGGAGCTGCATTTAATCATTCACTGGATTAATTTCATGTTTCCTACTGTATTACACATTTAATACAGTTCATTTCACTTAATTGTGCCCGTTTACTCTAAATGGGCCTAAATACTTTAATTGGGCCTTAATCTGTATTAAGCCTATTTTCCACATATTATTTCCCTTTATCAGGGTCTATCGACTCATTGGGCCTATCAATACCCATTGGACTTTATTCCAAACTCTTTGGATAGCCCGTATATCATTTACGACAGTTAATTCGAAATTTCGAATATAATTCACTAAATGCGAAATTTAATCCGAAATGCGTAAAATAAATCTTAAATATGCAATAATCACATAAATTATCGTAAATGAGCTTTACTTACCCGAGATTATGCGATGGTATGCAAATCGAAGTTCGATCAGGCTTCCATTCGAAATTTATCGTCGAACTGCACAATTTTGTATATTTAACTTCGGGTCAATTTCCAATTAAATATAATTTAAATAAATTTATCGAAAATCAAATCGGTCACTTTTGACCTTGTATCGACTTACCCGAAGTCCGATGAAATCCCAAAAACTTTCCTTTTTCTTTCTTTTTTCTTCTTTTTCCCTTTTTCTCCTTGGCTGAACCAGTCCGGTCTCGTCCGGTTCAGCGTAAAAGGTTCTTCAGTGAACCGCCGACCGATTCAGGGCTTGTTTGATCGTTTCGGTGTCGTCCGACTGATTCTTCGAGTGCCGCTACCGCTATTCAGCGCGCCTCAACTCGGGGAACGTTCGACTTGCCTCAATCGGGACCAAGCATCGTCGATAGCCGTCGGATTCCTCCTTTTCCTCCGCGACAATTTCTCTTCGATTCGTCGGCTTCAGGCGTCGGTGGAGCGCATCCCGGTGGCTAGGAGGTCACACGGTGCCGGGCTTCCTTTTTCAGTCACTTGCCTGGCTATGGGGTCGCTGTATGGCGACCGTCCGGTCTCTCTTCTTCCTCGCCGGTCTTCGCGGTTTCCTTTTGTTTCTCTTAAATTTCTCTCTCCCTGATTTCAATTCCAATTTCTGATTTTTCCTTTTTTTTAATATTTATAAATGATTTTAATATTATTTTAATCCTTAAAATAATATTAAAAATTCCAAAAATATCTAAAAAAAATCATATTAAATTCATTTAATCCGTAAATGAATTTATTAGTCCGATTTTACCTTTTCGATATATTTTTTTCACTATTTTTAGGCTCATTTTTTGAGGTAAAAATTCTGAAAATTTTAAATAAATTCATATTTTGATCAATTGGACTCGGAATTAAATATTTTCCTCGATTTTGATCAAGATTCTTCAATTTCATATTTTTAATGAAATTTCTTACCGAAATTATACTGGATTTCAATCATTTGACCGTTTTACCCCTGCACTCATTCGGGAATCAATTTAACACTTATCTCGCTGTTATGTAGCTTACATGCATTTTTAATTTCTTAAATAATCGATTGCATGATAGTAAATACTCTTCTTATGATTCAACTATGCAAATATAGTGTTCGTACACATAAGAATCATAAGGTACAAGCTACATACGAAAATTGAAAACACGGGTCTGACAAATAGAGCCAAATGAGATAAAGTGTAGTTTTATTCAAAACAATGATAAAAAAAAAACCTGGGAAGCATGTTATGATCCAAAATGCATGAGTTGCATGATAGAATGACAAATGTTTTCACGTATATGCGAAAACAACACCTTTAAATGCTAATTTGAATTGAAATGAAAGAGTTGTGATTTGAATAAGCCATCTATCTGGTTTTGTGTGAAAACCATAAGTACTAGAAAATATTCACACTATATTTTGAGATATGCATCATATAGTACTGGAGGATATACTCGTACTATATTTTAATGTTATTTTATGCATGTTAAAGTATTAGGAGCATTGCACATACTCAGTTTGTGATTGATGCATATAGAGTATTAGGAGCTATGGTCATACTCAGCTTTGCATGATAGAGTACTGGGAGCATTACTCGTACTTGGCTTTTCATGATTTATACATGATATCGTACTAGAGCGATAGCTCGTACTTGATTTGAAATAAGAATATGCATTGACCTAGTGCTAGAGGTTACTCTCATTAGTGGTTGATATTTTGAGATGCATACACAGTGTTTAAGAGGCGGAGTGTTGATCGAGAGTCACACTGAAGACGCGCACTGTTGTTTTTACGTGATATATACAAAACATGTTAGCAAAACGTGACGATTTCCTCCGTGTAGACTGAGTGTCACACAGTTGAGATGTTTGCACGTGGATTTAGAGACGTGACATTATTTCCATAGTATGAGGGCTAAGACTTATGGCAAGCACCCCGACTATGATGTATTTCTGTGGTGTGAGGACTAAGACCTATGACAGGCATCCCGACCATGAGGAGAGGGTCCATGGGTGTACGTTGTACCGTGCGAGTTGCATGGAGTACACTGTATCGTGTGGTGGAGTTGTGGAGTTGAGGAGTATATAGTTGGCGGTTGTGGTAGACTGACCCCCCTCCTGTTACAACAGTGATACCTGCACACCGAGATCTATGTTGCCTGGTATATCACATTAGGATATGGCCATAGTCCAGGAGAGTATTGCATTTAGCCACTGAGTCCCGCATGTTATATCACTTGGTTTCATGATATGGTTAGACCTGAGAGAGATAGGTCGAAAACCGATATTTGTGTTGTGTTGTGTTGTGAATTTCCATATTTATTGTGATTTAAATGTAAATGGCATGATTGATAAAGACACTTTGAATTTTATAAATATGCACTGTTTTGCATGAATGCCTACATTTGATAAATAAGCATGATTTCAAGTACATGGAATTTAATCTATACTATATTATATCATTTAATTACATGCTTTGAGATGAGAGAAGGAAAAACAAAGCCTTATTTTCAGTAGATAGTACGGTTACCTACTTGCTTGCCTGATTTCCTTACTGAGCGCGATGTATGCTCACCCCCTTATTTTCCATCCTCTACAGATCATCCGCAGTAGAGTGAGTTCGGCTGAGGTATAACATTCATTGTATCTGTTGCCTATCCATTTTACAAAAGGTATACACAGTCGAACATTTTGTACTGATCAATGTATAAGCACAGTTATGTAACCAATTGTACGGTCGGGATGTATATGTATAAATATTGTATAACAGTTTATGTTATCGAAAAGAATACTAAATTCTATGTATATTGTGAATGAATGTGAGTGGGTGACTAATATTGAATCACAGCCGAACAGCTGAGGAGAGAAAGGTAAGTAAAGTAAAAAGCGAAAAATTTTAGCAGTGGATTTTGGTAAGTCACGGAATGAGGTCATGACAATAATGACAAACAAACACTTGTGCATGAAAAAAGTCAAGACATAGGAAACTTCATATATCAAGTCATTTTTACTCAAGTAGATTGTGCTCTATTGAGAAATATTTAGTTTATCTTTTGAGCTTTTGGAGCAGTTCAAGTATGTCGTAATGTTTTAAGTCCCAGACTTAAACATTAGACATAGCTCTATGGAGTCGTCACCAGTCATTTTTAACCATAAGTGTGATTGGTCACCTATTTTGATCTAAGGATAAGGATTGACCTACATTTTAGATTTAGGGTTCAAGGTTACAGTTACGTGTGAAGAAAATGTTAGTACCCTCGCAACGCCCATCTTAGAATAGTACCTAATTAATCTTGTGTTATCTTAAAATGGTTTTTGTTAGAATAATCTTTAATTTGTTACTCTTTATCTTATTCCAAATATTTAAAATTGGAAAATTTTCGAAGAAACTCTCCATCATTTTAGCAAAATTTCTTGAAAATTTATCTTCACCTCAAGAGTATTCAAATAGTACCATTTAACTTACCTGAAGAGGCTCCACCGCCAGATTCATTAAATCTATTATAAAAATTTCTAATTCATTATGTAATTTTAATTTCTAACTCTTATTTCTTATTTTGTTTCCTTTTATTTTAATTTTAATTTTAATTTTATTAGTTTTATTTCTTCCGAATTTTATTTATTGTAATTTTCTTAAGAACAAACTTTGATTTTTAATTATTGAAATTTTTTTTTAAATCTTTCATATTTTTGGCAAAAATTAAAGGAAATTTCTCATTAAGAGATTTTCAAATATCAACCATTCGTGACCTTTTGAAATCTCATCCTTGTAATTACCTTCATTTATTATCATTTTTTATTATTAATTTATTATTCTATTTTTCTCGAAAATAACTATCGATTATTAATATTGAAAATTTTTCTTAAATCTTTCATAATTATGGGGAGATATAAGAAAAATATTCTTACCTAGAAACCATTCGTGACATTTTAGACTTTCATAATCAGAATATTTTTTAGTTACTTTCAACTTATTACTAATTATATAATTACAAAATTATGTTCTTTATATTTTAAAAGTAATTATCGATTATTAATTTTGAATTTTTTTTTTTTGAAATCTTCTATCATTTTGACAAAATTTAAAAAACAATCTTCTCATCTAACAATTTTCAAATGTCAATCATTTGTGACTATTTAGAATTGCATCATCGAAATAATCTTTATATATATATATATATATATATATATATATATATATATAAACTTTAGAATTGTTTCATTTTTAAAGCCAATATTAATTTTTAACTTGATTTTGATTTTATAAAATTACTTCGTAAAATTAACAAGCACAAGCCTTACATGATTAAATAAAATTAATAGTAACTAAGCTTACATTTAAGCACATGCGCGTACCATGTGCACATCCTAACAAACCACCAAATATCAATTGTTTCAAATAGTGTAACTTATTAGTTGTTTAAGCCCACATGCAAAGTGCATATCACATGTCATTTGCACAAACAATCGCTAGTCAAGTGAAATAATCAAGTCACGTTAAAGCATATTAACTAAACAAATATGGGATAAAAGCTAACCTTTCAGCCAAGCCTTCCTGCTTTGTCTTTCTTTTCTTAACTGTTGAAGCCAGAGCAATCAGCTTGAAGCATGACAGTGAATGATGATGAGGCCAAAACGATGATA
Source organism: Firmiana major (assembly GCA_033439115.1). Lineage (NCBI taxonomy): Eukaryota > Viridiplantae > Streptophyta > Magnoliopsida > Malvales > Malvaceae > Firmiana > Firmiana major. The sequence continues at coordinate 42,841,390 of CM065909.1, forward strand.
GCAGGCAGTTCAAGTGATGAAGGCAGCTTAAGATGGGGTACAGGAAGCAGGGAATGGTGTTGTGAGTAGGAGGTCGACAAGGATGAAGCAAACGTAGCAAGTCAGCAGTACGCAATAGGAAACGGTGGTGGACAACAGCTTTATAGTGCAGTGGCAGTAACAGGGGACGACAGTGGTGTGGTGCAGAATCGAAGATGATTTTGAGCAAGAAATATGGTGCAGGGAGACAGCGACGATGCCAGAAGTTATGCGGGGTAGTGAACAGGGAATGATGGTGATGAAGATGGTGTGTAGTGATGGTGACTCGGGCAGTGGGTGATGGGGCGTATAGTCTTAAATAGCTGCCGCTACCGCTATGCGTGAAATAGCAGGTGTCACACCCACAATGACCTAATTAATCCGTTATTACCGTTATCGAGGACCGTTATTACCGTTATCGACTGTTATTACCGCTATCGAGGGTCGTTATTACCGCAATCGACTGTTATTGTTGCTATCGTCCGTTAAAAAAGTTATGCGATATTAAAAAAAATTCACGACCGCGATGACCGTTATGACCGCAATAATCTCCGTTATGTCCGAAACCACAATAAACGCAACGTAACCAAAAACGTGACCGCAACCGCAATTTAAATCCCTGATGGGGCGTGTAAGCCATACAAGACAGCAAACAGTGAAAAGCTTGGTAATGCATAGGTAGGAACGCAGGTAATAAGGTGGTGAAGCCAAGCAGGAAAGTTCGTGCTGGGGGTAGCAATAGAAATGCTGGAGGCAACCCAAAAAAAGAAAAAAAATCAGAATTCTTTTTCTCTCTTTCTTTTCTCTCCGTCTCCGGTCTTGGACTCCTCCATCCCCTTGTGTATGTTGTATTTATTGGCTTTTATAGGCATCTTCCAGCCCCAAACTTGAGAAAAGAAACAAACTTCCTTTGTTTAAGCCCTTAAATTGTAACTGCCGTCTAGGGATTCTTTCCCATTTTTGTTTGACAAATCTTTTTATTTATTTTGCCAATTTTCTATTCGTTAATTCTCTTGATAAATTGTATCTTATGTTTAGCTAATTGATCTTGGGTATTAATTCATTCCTTTCTTGTAGGTAGTCCATTTTATTTATGGGAACAAAATTAACATCTGTCAACCCAGAATTTGCATGTGATTCATAGTTGCTTGTATGAAAGTGTATGGGGCTTGCATCGGGGTTCACATGGTGCATGGAGTTGACATAGTGTGCATGATATAGTTTAGGGTTAAGGGTTTAACTAAAAGATTGAATTTTTTCACTTTATTTTTTTTTATTTTTTTGAATTATTTTTAAAAAATTGTTTGAACAAAATTAGGTGTCTGTAGTTGCCATCTCTTTGTACATTGCTGAGAATCAGGAATAAGATAAAGTAACAATTTTGTCCGAACATTTTTTTTTACCATTCAAATTTGATTCTCACAAATAATAACTTTACTTCACATTAAGGTTCGATCCATGAGAAAAATGGATTCAATCTTGGAACACAACACCTTGACTTCTACTAAGGCTCGACCTATTAAAAAATTGGATTTGACTTTGAAATACCATACCTCGACTTTAATACCAAGGCTCAACCCATTAGAAATATGAATTCGATTTTAAAACATAGTACCTGGACTTCAATACCAAGGCTCGACCCATTAGAAAAATGGATTCGACTTTAAAACAAAATACATTGACTTCAATACCAGGCTCGACCTATTAGAAAAATGGATTCAATTTTGAAAACACAAACTCAATACCTTGACATCAATACTAAGGCTCGACCCATTAGAAAAATGGATTTGATTTTAAAAAACAATACCTTAACTTCAATACCAAGGCTCGACCCATTAGAAAAATGGATTCGACCTTAGAACACAGTACACATAATACCTTCTCTTCAATATCAAGGCTTGACCCATTAGGAAAATGGATTCAACTTTAAAACACATTACCTTGACTTCAATACCAAGACTCATCCCATTAAGAAACTAGATTCGACTTTAAAATACAATACCTTGACTTCAATGCTAAGGTTCGACTCATTAGGAAAATGGATTTGACTTTAAAACGCAATACACACAATACCTTGACTTCAATAAGAAGGCTCCACCCATTAGGAAAATGGATTTGACTTTAAACACAGTACCTTAACTTTAATACCAAGACCCGGCCCATTAGGAAAATGGATTCTACTTTAAAACACAATACCTTGACTTCAATACCAAGGCTCAACCTATTAGGAAAATGGATTTGACTTTAAAACAAAATATCTTGACCTCAATACCAAGGCTCATCCTATTAGGAAAATGGATTTGACTTTAAAACATAATACCTTGACCTCAATACCAAGGCTCGACCTACTAAGAAAATGGATTCGACTTTAAAACACAATACCATTCTAAGAACCGTATTTTTGGATGTAAACCTTATGGATTCATAAGTGTGGTAATGTACTTGTAATGTGAAGTACAATTAATGTAAAGTCTATAAATGTAATGTATTTACGTGTAATATGAGTTTGTAATGTACATACAAGTTTCATTGTGTATGAATATGAAGAAATGAGCTTTTATAAGTGATGAATGTGATTGGAACTCAAAAAGAGTAGTGTAGTAAATGGAATGTAATTGCATGAATCTAAATATTTCCATTTAGCTTGGTATGGTATACCTTTGGCTATACAATGGATACACATAAGTTCTAATGTGTATAAGGTATGGATGGATGCCATTTTTAAGTCTAAAAGGGGGTTGGATGAGAAAATGACCATGACAGCAAATTAAGGACATTTGGGTGTGAGTTGTTGTAGAAAAATTGTAGAAAATCTAGAAAGTATGAAGGCCAGATCGATATCATAGGATGAGAGATCGATCTGGAAGAGCCAGAATGCTCTTATTCGAGCAATGGAATAGAGCAGATGGATCTCCCATGGGGTTAGATCGATCTCCTAAACATTCTGTAATGAAAAGATCAATCCTTAAGCGTACAGATCGATCTCCTTAGCTCTCTGTTTGGAGCAGATCGATCTCAAGCTTCAACAGATTGATCTCATGCTTAAAATGCTGTGAAAAAGAGGGAATTAAGGGGACCAGATTGATCTCCTCCTAGTGCAAATCAATCTTATCAATCTATTTCTATAAAAGGAGCGCTAAAATCTGAAATGTTTGGGAAGACATCACCCTACCATTTTTCACCCAAAACCTAAGTTTATCTCTCTAAAATCAGTCAATTTTAAGTAAGAATTGAGGGAAGGCTATTAGATACAAAGTTATTCATCTTGAGGAAGAGAACAACATAGTTGAAACCCAAAACCTCATTGTTGGTATTAAAGGAGCAAAGAGCATTTCCCCTTTGAAGTAAGAAGAGAAACTAGATCGGTAAGTTTTAATGCTCCAACTCAAGCACATTGGTTTGTTTATTGATCTTGGAGTTTATTTGCATGAGTATTATTTTGAAACCATTTAGGTAGTATTGGAACTAATGTGACCTAGAAAATGGAATAAGTCTAGTGTGAGAAAGTGTAAATTTGATGAGTTGGTGGTTTATGGATTTTGATAAGTTGTTTTTGGAGTAATGTGGATGATTTGAGATGGGTAAATAAAGCCACATTGTGAGTTTACGGAATTTATGAAAATGAGTATGTAAAATGCTTGATAAATGTCATAGTGAAGAAATCAATGAAATATGAATGCTATGGACTTAGTATCGATCTAATATTGATTTGGAATAAGTTAATAGGCCTAAAAGGATCCATAGACTCGAGTTATGGGTAGAGTAATGAAACGAGGCCTCATAAGCATTAATAGAGCTATAGATTGAATCAACTATAGTAAATGCAAGAGTTAGATATAATGGACTATAATGATGCAAAATACAATTATGTACAGTTCCGGAGAGTTCATTTGAGACGAATCAAACTGCATGAGTAAGCAACTTTAAGGAAGTGGAATCACGCGTCGCGATTTCAGGTAAGGGAATTCTGTAAGTATATAGAGGTAGCTGCTCGCATTTTATGGGATTATAGGGTGTTTATGAAATGCATGAATGTTTGAGAAATTGGTTGTTTGGTATGCGAAAATAGTTGTAAAGGTTGTATGATTTGGTTTTCTATGGATGTATAAAAAGGGATAGTAAGGCTAATAATTGCATAAATCACGTGTTTTGAATGTTTTCACAAAACACAATGCTTTGATTTGAGCAAATAAAAGGATAGACGGGTTAGTGTTTTATTGTTGTTATGGAATAGCACATGTGAAGTGCTAAGCATGTTTGTGATGTGTTTTGAATGTATATGAGCCGCCTATCGAGCTATGTGAATTAAATCGCGCTAGAGTCTCGCTCGCGCTGGATTTTGATGCCTTGACTTGCATGAAAGTGCTAGAGCTTAGCTCGCACTTTGATTTGATTTGTTATGATACTTTATAAATCGTACTAGAGCTTCTACTCGTACGTGGATTTTGAGTGGTTTTCTTATGCATATAAACGTACTGGAGCTATGCTCATACGTGGTTTCTTTATGATTTGATGCATAAATGCAGTACTAGAGCATTGCTCATACGAGATAGTTTAATTATGATACATGAGTCGTGCTAGAGCTTTTCTCACACAAGTTTACACATTATGGTACGTATAAGGCCGTGGAAGTGGTAAGATCCTCAAGCCCTACATCCTTAAGCCAACATCCTTAAGCCCGAAGAGGCGGGGAGGTTCTGTTAGGTAGGGCAACTCTGTTCGGTGGGGAGGCTCTCTTACGGAAGGATCCTTAAGCCAACATCCTTAAGCCCGATGAGGCAGGGAGGCTCTGTTCGATAGGAAGGCTCTCCTACATGAGTACAGAAGGATCCTTAAGCCAACATCCTTAAGCCCTGAAGGGGTGGGGAGGCTTTGTTCGGTAGGGAGGCTCTCCTATATGAGTACGACAAGTTCTTGGTATGGGGTAGATAAGACCTAGGACTGGCACCCCCAACTACGATATGGGTCCGCGGAGTACACTGTACCGTGTATGTCACATGGAGTACGATGTATCGCGTGATGATTATGTGATAAGAAAGTCTGGCAAGGGAATATCCACCTTCATGCTAGCACGATACCCCGTACACCTGGATGCGTGTGGTCTGGGATGATTTTTAAGATAGTTGGGCCCCCTAGGCACTTGTGATATAGTGACATGGTTTTTATACATATGTGTGATTGTGATTATTCAAGGTAGACCCGAGGGCGGGGTTGAACCTTGTGGGATTTGAATTGTGAATTGGCAATGATGTTTGTGATTGAGAAAATGATTTGTGATGTGATTACATGTGTATGAGAAATAAATAGGATTCAAAAGGATGTTTTATAAAAAAATTGCACTTTTCTTGAGATTTGATAATCGACGAGCATGAAATGATTTGTACATAATGATTTTTCCATGCTTTATATGCCAACTTCCATGATTTAAATACATGATATATATGTATAGTCATATGGCATAGCTTTATTCCTCATGCTCCTATTATAAATGATTTATGCATAACACTATCAGTATGTAGATAGAGTAGTTATCTACCATGCTTGCATTATTGCCTTACCGAGCGTGTGGTTGCTCATCCCTCTCTATTTTCCCCTCCTACAGAGCGTGCATAGTAATCCAGTGAGGAGTGAGACGTGGTATTTTGGACATCCGCTGCATCTCCATCACTTAGAGGTATATACACAGTGATTCCTTTTTGTATCTAAACAACGTAAAAGCACTGTAGTCATTTGAAATGTAATTATGGGGGATGTAGATGTCAGTAATCATATTTTGTATAAATGAATGATTGACGTTCAAATGTATGATATCACTTTTATTAACTGAGAATGGATAGTGCGAGTGGATTTATTATTGGCTTACATCCCAACAGTGTAGTGGTAAGTTTGTTCACGACTGAGTAGGGAAAGGAATAAATGTGAAAAAAATTATTGAGATTTTCGGTTAAAAAGAACGAAAAGGGTCGTGACAGGGATTGGTATTAGAGCTGAGTTGACCTGATGTGAATCAGTAATAAAACGTAGGAAAAGGTACATCCCCATATTACTGTGCTTTTATTTAGATATAATTGTGTATACCGTGATGGATTGTGCTTAATAAATGATTTTAAATACAGGAAGTTAGGCATTATGCCAATTACGTGCCAAGGTAGAGGGGCGAGGGCACGTGCTAGAGGCCGTAGAGGTAGGCCTGAGAGCCTTGCGTAGCCACAGACTAATCAGGCTCCACAGAACCCTGCTGGGAGAGCAGGAGATACAGAGGCACGCTTCACTAGGATAGAGCGGGGTATTGAGAACTTGGTGGAGATAGTCACGCAGGCCTTGCATGCCGATGACAGACGGGGTACCGTAGTACAGCCTAATGCTACTGGACAGGCAGCTGTCGAGGTGAAGAGATCTCGGGCTACTGAGACGATGACATCCCCAGCCCAGGATATAGCTTCTCCTATCGCTCCACAGTGGAACGGTAGTAATTTGGGTTATGATTGTGACTTGAGCAGATTGCGAGAGTTCCAAGCGTTGAAACCCCCAGTGTTTAGAGGGGTGAAGGACCCGATTATCACAGAGGGCTGGGTGTATGGGATGGAGAAACTGTATAGGTTGTTCCGATGCACTTCAGCTGAGAAGGTTGCCTTTGCCTTGTTTATGCTGAAAAGTAAGGCAGAGCATTGGTGGAGATCCATCGAAGCCATTTTGAGGGCTCGACACTCTGAGATCTCATGGGAGATATTTATAGAGGCCTTCAGGAGATAGTACATTCCAGCCACCGTACAACGGAAGCTACAGATAGAATTCATGAATTTGGTTCAGGGGAATCGTATTGTGGACGAGTATGAGTCCTAGTTTATGTCTTTGGGGAGATATGACCTGAACACGATGGCTAGTGAGATTCAAAAGATTCAGAAGTTTGTTGATGGATTGAGATTGGCCATCCGAACTAAGCTAGCCCCATTTGATATTTAGACTTATGAGGAGGCGGTACATAAGGCTCAGTTATGCGAGTAAGATTTTGAGCCGAATGCCTCCGAGCTTGGGAGGATTAGTGTCAGGAAGGATAAAGACCAAAAGAGATCCGGGTTTGATAGAGTGGCCAAGAGAGGAGGCCAGAGGTTTTTCGTGAAGAGGCCTAAGATTGAGGAAGTGCAAGAAAGAGCGGCTAGACCTCCCGTATACCCGACTTTGACTGCACTGAGGGACTAGGCCTTGTCCGTTGACCCCTATGGTGTGTTTTAGATGCGAAAAACCAGGACATATAGCTAAGTATATCCTGAGAAGATGGAGACTGCCTCGCAGAAGGGCAAAGAGCTAGAGAGAGCTCCAGTTGAGATAGCTGCCCCGAGGAGGAGGGCTATCGCTGAGAAAAAAGGGAAGCAAGTAGCGGGTGTAAGCAGAGGAAGAGTACATGCACTGGATCAGGACACCGCAGATGCTTTGACTGATGTGATTAAAGGTACCATCCTAATCTTTGATTTAGAAGCATTAGTATTGTTTGATCCCGGTGCCACATAATCTTTCATATCACCTTCCTTTACACTTAAATTATTGAAACATGTGAAACCAACATTGTTGGATAAAATTTTGATGATTTTCACACCCATGAATGATAGTCAATTGACTAAGCATGTATGCAAAGATTGCAAGTTAAAGATAGAGGGAAAGAAAATGATAGCCAATTTGATTTTATTGGACATGAATGATTTTGATGTAATATTGGGAATGGATTGGTTGGCTACCAATCGTGTTGTTATGGATTGCCATGTTAAGACATTGATGCTTTCAGGATTAGACAATCTTATTGTAAACTTTGATAAAAAGAAGTGATATGAAAAGATTATGTTTGTTTTAAATGAAAGAGTATAATCCTAATATATGATATTTGAGAGATGAATTCATTTGTTTATTTTGAATGTTAATGTAATGACTTGTGATACTAACGGTGGAAAGAACGATGTGAAGGGTTCATTGCCTATGTGGCCAATATAGATGAGGCACACCCAGAATTGAGGGACATACCCGTGATTATGGATTATCCTGATGTCTTTTCGGATGAATTACCAAGACGACCACTTGAAAGGAAAATGGAATTTTGTATAGAGTTAGTGACTGGTACAGAGTCGATATCGAAACCACCGTATAGGATGTCTCCTATTGAGTTGAAAGAGCTAAAGAAGCAGTTGCAAGAGTCTCACCGTATAGGAGAAGGGGTTTATTAGACCAAGTGTCTCACCTTAGGGAGTCTGTTTGTGAGAAAGAATGATGGAAGCCTCCGACTGTGTATAGATTACCGGTTGTTGAACAAGGCAACCATTAAGAACAAATACCCCATTCCACGCATAGATGATTTGCTGGATCAGCTCCAGGGAGCCCAAGTATTTTCTAAGATAGACTTTCGGTCAGGGTACCATCAGTTGAGGATAAGGAGTGTAGATGTACCCAAGACAACATTTCTTACCCGTTATGGCCACTACGAGTTTTTGGTTATGCCATTCGGATTGACGAATGCCCTCGCAACATTTATGGCACTGATGAATGATATGTTTAAGCCATACCTGGATAAGTATGTAATTGTGTTCATTGATGACATACTGGTTTATTCCAAGTCCAGGGAAGAGCATGAGGAGCACTTGAGAGTAGTTTTGCAGACCCTCCGAGAGAAAAAGTTGTATGTCAAACTCAGCAAATGTAACTTTTGGCTCGAACAGATCTCATTTCTGGGCCATGTTGTGTCAAAGGATGGGGTATCAGTGGATCCATCCAAGATAGAGGCAGTTGTACAGTGGGAACAACCCAAGACAGTTACTGAGATTAGAAGTTTTTTAGGATTGGCAGGGTATTATCGAAGATTTGTAGAGGGTTTCTCCAGACTAGCTGCTCCGTTGACACACCTCACACGGAAGGATGTTAAGTTTGTGTGGGATGAGGCATGTGAGAGGAGTTTTGAGGAGCTTAAGCGTTGATTGACCACTGCTCTAATTCTCACCATTCCTACCAGCTCAGGAGGATTCTCGGTGTATACGGATGCATCACACAAGGGATTGGGCTATGTACTTATGCAGGATGGGAAGGTAGTTGCCTATGGATCTAGAGAGTTAAAAGATCATGAGAGGAACTACCTGACACATGATTTGGAGTTGGCGACCATGGTGTTTGCTTTGAAAATATGGTGCCACTATCTCTATGGTGAGAAGTTTCAGGTTTTCACAGATCATAAGAGCCTTAAGTACCTGTTCTCGTAGAATGAGCTGAATATGAGATAGAGGAGATGGCTCGAACTCTTGAAAGATTATGATTGTGAAATCATGTACCATCCGGGTAAGGCAAATGTAGTTGTCAATGCTTTGAGTAGAAAGAACCTTGGGTTGGTGTCTTATATGATGGTACGGGAGCATGAGTTGTTGGAACACTTTGCGAATCTCAGTTTGGATGTAACCCCACTTGGATCAGAGAGATTGGATATCATGGCTAGTATGAGATTAGAGCCAGAATTGATTGGTCGTATTCAGCAAGTCCAGTAGAGCGATTGACGATGCATCAATTGGCTGAGGCAGATACAGATAGGTGTGGGTATCGATTTTGAGTTGAGTGCAGATGGCTTATTGAGGTTTAGGGGCAGAGGATGTGTTCTCAAGAATCCTGAGATCAAGAGGCTGATTTTATCAGAGGCTCACTCATCAAAGTATACGATACATTCGGGGAGTACCAAGATGTATCAAAACCTTCAGAAGGTTTATTGGTGGTCCGGAATGAAGCGAGACATTGCTGAATATGTCACTAAGTGTCTCGTATGTCAGCAGGTGAAGGTAAAGCATCAGAAACCTATAGGATTATTGTAGCCTCTACAAATACCGACTTGGAAGTGGGAGCATGTCACCGTGGATTTTATGATGGGATTACCGAGGACCCGCAGAGGTCATGCTGCCATATGGGTTATTGTGGACCGGTTTACTAAGTCCGCCCATTTCTTGGCTATAAGAGCTACCGATACACTGAGTCAGTTGGCGAACCTGTATATTCGAGAGATAGCACGACTACATGGTGTTCTAGTGAGCGTTGTTTCTGATAGGGATGCCCACTTCACTTCCCATTTTTGGGAACATTTTCAGGAAGCGCTAGGGACCCGATTTAGTTTTAACATCACTTTTCATCCTCAGACAGATGGGCAGTCGGAGAGGACTATACAGACCATAGAGGATATGTTGAAAGCGTGTGTGCTGGATTTTGAAGGCTTCTGGGATGATCACCTGCAGTTAGTTGAGTTCGCCTATAATAACAGTTTTCATGCGAGTATCGTAATGACACCTTATGAGGCACTGTATGGACGCAGGTGTCGATCCCCTATTGGATGGGAAGAGGTTGGTGACAGACAGATTTTTGCTCTTGACTTAGTGCAGCAGGCATCTGAGGACGTTCGATTGATATGTGAGAGATTACGGATAGCTCAGAGTCGACAAAAGAGTTATGTTGACAAGAGACGGAGACCACTGAAGTTTGATGTGGGTGAGTCGGTATTTCTAAGAGTTTCACCATCGAAGGGCATTATGGATTTGGTAAGAAGGGTAAACTGAGCCCTAGATATATCAGACCCTTCGAGATTTTGGTGAGAGTGGCAGATAAGGCGTATAGGTTGGCATTGCCACCAGACTTGACGAATGTTCATAACATCTTCCACGTCTCTATGCTTCGAAAGTATCACCTGGACCCGGCACACGTGATAAGATATGAGCCGTTAGAGCTCAATGAGAGTATGACGTATGTTGAGAAGCTGGTTCGGATATTAGACAGAAAAGAGAAAGTGTTACGAAATAAAACAATTCCCTTGGTGAAAGTTCTTTGGCAACATCACACGGTGGAAGAGGTCACATGGGAATTGGAGAACTTGATACGGGAGAAGTACCCCTCAACTTTTTGAAGAGTAACTTGGTTTTAATTTGGAGGTCCAAATTTCTTGAAGGAAGAGAGGAATGTAAGACCTGTATTTTTGGATGTAAACCTTATGGATTCATAAGTGTGGTAATGTACTTGTAATGTGAAGTACAATTAATGTAAAGTCTATAAATGTAATGTACAAACGTGTAATATGAGTTTGGAATGTACATACAAGTTTCATTGTGTATGAATATGAAAAAATGAGCTTTTATAAGTGACGAATGTGATTGGAACTCAAAAAAAGTAGTGTGGTAAATGGAATGTAATTGCATGAATCTAAATATTTCCATTTAGCTTGGTATGGTATACATTTGGCTATACAATGGATACACACAAGTTCTAATGTGTATAAGGTATGGATGGATGCCATTTTTAAGTCTAAAAGGGGGTTGGATGAGAAAATGACCATGACAGCAAATTAAGGACATTTGGGTGTGAGTTGCTGCAGAAAAATTGCAGAAAATATGAAAAGTATGAAGGCCAGATCGATATCATAGGATGAGAGATCTATCTGAAAGAGGCAGAATGCTCTTATTTGAGCAATGGAATAGAGCAGATCGATCTCACATGGGGCCAGATCGATCTCCTAAACATTCTGTAATGAAAAGATCAATTCTTAAGCATACAGATTCATCTCCTTAACTCTCTGTTTGGAGCAGATCGATCTCAAGGTTCGACAGATCGATCTTATGCTTAAAATGTTATGAAAAAAGGGAATTAAGGAGACCAGATTAATCTCCTCCTAGTGCAGATTGATCTCCTCAAGCTATTTCTATAAAATGAACGCTGAAATCTAAAATTTTCAAGAAAACAACATCACCCTTCCATTTTTCACCCAAAACCTAAGTTTATCTCTCTAAAATCAGTTCATTTCCAGTAAGAATTGAGGGGAGGCTATTAGATACAAAGTTGTTCATCTTGAGGAAGAGAACAACATAGTTGAAACCCAAAACCTCATTGTTGGTATTGAAGGAGCATGGAGCATTTTCCCTTTGAAGCAAGAAGAAAAACTAGATTGGTAAGTTCTAATGCTCTAACTCAAGCACATTGGCTTGTTTATTGATCTTGGAGTTTATTTGCATGAGTATTATTTGTTGAAACCATCTAGGTAGTATTGGAACTAATGTGACCTAGAAAATGGACTAAGTCTAGTGTGAGAAAGTGTAAATTTGATGAGTTGGTGGTTTATGGATTTTGATAAGTTGTTATTGGAGTAATGTAGATGATTTGAGATGGGTAAATGAGGCCACATTGTGAGTTAGGGAATTTATGGAAATGAGTATGTAAAATGCTTGATAAATGCCATAGTGAAGAAATCAATGAAATATGAACACTATGGACTTAGTATCGATCTAATATTGATTTGGAATAAGTTAATAGGCCTAAAAGGATCCATAGACTCGAGTTATGGGTAGAGTAATGAAACGAGGCCTCATAAGCATTAATAGAGACTATAGATCGAATCAACTATAGTAAACGCAAGAGTTAGATATAATGGACTATAATGATGAAAAATACAATTATGTGCAGTTCTGGAGAGTTCGTTGGAGACGAATCGAACCGCACGAGTAAGCAACTTTAAGGAAGTGGAATCACGCGTCGCGATTCCAGGTAAGGGAATTCTGTAAGTATATAGAGGTAGCTGCTCGTATTTTGTGGGAATATGGGATGTTTATGAAATGCATGAATGTTTGAGAAATTGGTTATTTGGTATGTGAAAATAGTTGTGAAGTTTGTATGATTTGGTTATATATGGATGTATAAAAAGGGATAGTAAGGCTAATAATTGCATAAATAACGTGTTTTAAATATTTTCATAAAACATAATGCTTTGATTTGAGCAAATAAAAGGATAGATGGGTTAGTGTTTTATTGTTGTTATGGAATAGCACATGTGAAGTGCTAAGCATGTTTGTGATGTGTTTTGAATGCATATGAGCCGCCTATCGAGCTATGTTAATTAAATCGCGCTAGAGCCTTACTCGCACTGGATTTTGATGCCTTGACTTGCATGAAAGTGCTAGAGCTTAGCTCGCACTTTGATTTGATTTGTGATGATACTTTATAAACCGTACTCGAGCTTCTCCTCGTACGTGGATTTTGAGTGGTTTTCTTATGCATATAACCGTACTGGAGCTATGCTTGTACGTGGTTTCTTTATGATTTGATCCATAAATGTCGTACTAGAGTGTTGCTCGTATGAGGTAGTTTAATTATGATGCATGAGTCGTGCTAGTGCTTTGCTCACACAAGTTTGCACATTGTGGTACGTATAAGGCAGAGGAAGTGGTAAGATCCTCAAGCCCTACATCCTTAAGCCAATGTGAGATCTGAGAATTTTAGACATATTTTAATTATGTAATATGAACTTGAAGTGTAATTTATTTAGCTAAGTGAATTGTGGGAATTATATTTGGAGATTTATATGTTAAGTGTTTAAAATAAGTGTGAAGCTCTGAGGTCAGATCGATCTGGGAGAAGGAGAGATCGATCTGGTGAGTTAAAAATGACAAGGAAGGAGGAATTTAAGGAGCAGATCGATCTCCAATGGTAGAGGATCGATCTCCTTATGATTCTGTTTGAGAGAAGATCGATCTCATGAGGAAGGGATCGATCTCCAAATGTTTCTGTTTGAGAGAAGATCGATCTCCTCAAGGAGCAGATCGATCTCATAAAGCCATAAAGAGATCGATCTCACCCCCCAACAGATCGATCTCCTAGGCATAAAATTACCCCAAATCATCCCCAAATTCAAATGCAGATCGATCTCCTACCCTCAGTCTATATAAGGAACCCCTACTTTCTCCTACAATTTCATTTTCTCTCTCTTCCAACCCCCATTTATGCCGAAGCCCTAGCTTTCTCACTCATCCAAAGCACCCATTTCCATCCGAATCAGAGGTTGTGGCAAGAAGGGAAGTTGTTCCTCATCAAAGGGAGAACAACATACATGGAAATCGAAAGACGGATTGAATCGAGGGAAGAGATAAGCCCTACGCAAGTTTTGGGTAATTTCTAAACCTCGATCTTGATATTTGAGATGATTTTGGTGATAATGGTTGTTGGCATTGTGTTGAAGTAGTTGGAAAATGATTAGGGATTGATGAAATTACAATGTAGTTGGAGTGATGTTGATATTTAGCAATTTTTGTAATTTTGGGAATTTTGAGCTATAAATGGAAATTTAGACAATGTGGTGAATTAGCATAGATAATTTGGCATAAGAAATGTAGAACATTGAGATGTTGTGAATGAGATTGTAGTTTGGGGTAGAGTTACGAGAATCAAGAGATTTGAGGTGTTATGAGCAATTATGCTCGATGTTGAGAATTGAGGTTACTGTGATGATGAGTATTGATGTTTTAACATCGTTTGGACAGCTCGGGAGTTCCTGAGTGGAATACGAGACTAGTCCGTGATAAGGGGGAAATGATTGCACTATACAAGGTGCAAAGAGGTAAGGGAAAACTAAACCATTTGTGTATGTGTTTTGATGAAACATTTGTAGCATGATCCATGATTTGAGAATACAAGCATGTTGAGTGTTGTGTTGTGATATAATTGCACATGATTTCTATAGCCGGTTGGAGCCCAGTGTTTTTATGAGTTTATAAGCTAAGTGTGAAATTGCTTTATAAACCGTTGAATTGTGTGAGAAATGAATTGGGCTCTACGTTAAGGCAATATTGAGATTTGAGAAATGTGTGCGTGTTTTGCCGGTTGGAACTCAGTTTTAATATGTTTTGTATTGAGTACAAAACAGTTTTTAAATGAGTTTTATGAGAGAAAAACCACTATGAGTTCTACGCGAAGGCAAACCAGTCTTATGTGATAAGGACTTAGGTGTGTGATTTCGAGTACACACCGGGCATTGCTCTGGTAGCATGTAAGTCCGATTCTTCTCCGTTCTGGTAACGTGAGATCCCCCAATCTGTGGCTGTGCCACGTATATTTGGTGGCCGTTGCCACGTGAGATCCCCCATTCTGTGGCTGTGCCACGTATATTTGGTGGTCGTTGCCACGTGAAACCCTATTCTGTGTCTATGCCACGTGTGAATCTAAATCAGTGGCTATGCCACGTGTATTTGGTGGCTGCGCCACGTGCATTATTATTACAGTGATTTTATCACGTTTATTGAGAAAGCGATTATCGCATTGTTTTCACATGCTTGTTACTACTCTATACTGAGCATTTTACTTCATGTTTTCACATGATTTGAGATATGAGAATGTCGTTTTGAGTACTTTCATGCTATGGTTTTCAAATGAATATATTGAGTTTCACATACAAATAAATATTTTATGATGTGCATTATGGTTTATATAATAAGTCCCTTACCCCTTTTACTAATCGATTTAGAAGCTCACCCTGTTTTCTTTCCCCCCAGATTTCTTCAAGTGAAAAGGGGTTTCCCTGCGATGTACGGAGTAGTGGCTAGTAGAGGACTTGAGCTCCAGGCCATATATATTGTATTTTGAGGTATCTTTTATCTTTTCATGTACCCAGACAATTATTGTAATTACAGACACTCGATGTATAACATTGTATGAGATGTATTAGGATTAATTAACTTGAGATTGAATAATGTATTTGATATGATATATAATTTCTAGTGATGAGATCCTGAGGTATGATAAATATAATGATGTATGACACTGCACAGGAATGCACCCTTAATTGTGAATTGATGAGTAAAAAGTTTTAAATTTGCCCTATTTTTCGCGTTTTCGGGGCGTGACAACCAACATCCTTAAGCTCGAAGAGGCGGGGAGGCTCTGTTAGGTAGGGAAACTATGTTCAGTAGGGAGGCTCTCTTATGCAAGGATCTTTAAGCCAACATCCTTAAGCTCGAGGAGGCAAGGAGGCTCTGTTTGGTAGGAAGGCTCTCCTACATAGGTACAGAAGGATCCTTAAGCCAACATCATTAAGCCATGGAGGGGCGGGGAGGCTCTGTTCGACAGGGAGGCTCTCCTATATAAGTACAACAAGTTCTTGGTATGGGGTAGATAAGACCAAGGACTGACACCCCTAACTACGATATGGGGCTATGGAGTATGCTGTACCATGTATGTCACATGGAGTACGATATACCGCGTGATGATTATGTGATAAGAAATTCTGGCGAGGGAATATCCACCTTCGTGCCAGCACGATACCCTGTACACCTGGATGCGTGTGGTCTTAGATGATTTATGAGATAGTTGGCCCCCCCCTAGGCACTTGTGATATAATGACCTGGTTTTTATACATATGTGTGATTCTGATTGTTTAAGGTAGACCCGAGGGAGGGGTCGAACCTTGTAGGATTTGAATTGTGAATTGGCAATGATGTTTGTGATTGAGAAAATGATTTGTGAGGGGATTGCATGTGTATGAGAAATAGATGGGATTCAAAAGATGTTTCATAAAAAAATTTCCCTTTTCTTGAGATTTGATAATCGACGAGCATGAGATGATTTGTATATGATGATTTTGCCATGTTTTACATGCCAACTTCCATGATTTAAATACATGATATATATGTATACTCATATGACAGTTTTATTCCTCATGCTCCTATTATAAACGATTTATGCATAACACTATCAGTATGTAGATAGAGTAGTTATCTACCATGCTTGGATTATTGCCTTACTGAGCGTGTGGTTGCTCATCCTTCTCTATTTTTCCCCTTCTACAGAGCTTGCATAGTAGCCTAGTGAGGACTGAGGCGTGGTATTTTAGACATCCACTACATCTCCATCACTCAGAGGTATATACACAGTGATTCCTTTTTGTATCTAAACAATGTAAAAGCACTGTAGTCATTTGAAATGTAATTATGGGGGATGTAGATGTCAGTAATCATATTTTGTATAAATGAACGATTGCCGTTCAAATGTATGACATCACTTTTATTAACTGAGAATGGATATTGCGATTGGATTTATTATTGACTCATAGCCCAACAGTGTAGTGGTAAGTTTGTTCATGACCGACTAGGGAAAGGAATAAATGCAAAAAAAAAATTATTGAGATTTTCGGTTAAAAAGAACGAAAAGGGTCGTGACAACCTTGACTTCAATACCAAGGCTCGACTGATTAAGAAAATGGATTCGACTTTAAAATACAATACCTTGACTTCAATACCAAGGCTCGACCCATGAGGAAAATGCATTCTACTTTAAAACATAATACACATAATACCTTGACTTCAATATCAAGGCTTGACCCATTAGGAAAATGGATTTGACTTGAAAACACAATACCTGGACTTCAATACCAAGGCTCGACCCATTAGGATAATGGATTCGACTTTAAAACACAATACCTTAACTCAATACCAAGGCTTGACCCATTAGAAAAACAGATTTGACTTTAAAACATAATATCTTGACTTCAATACTAAGGCTCGACCCATTAAGAAAATGGATTCGAATTTAAAAAATAATACCTTAACTTCAATACTAAGACTAGATCCATTTGGAAAATGGATTCGATTTTAAAACGCAATACCTTGACATCAATATTCAGGCTCAACCCATTAGAAAAATGAATTCAACTTTAAAATACAATACCTTGACTTCAATACCAAAGCTTGATCCACTTTAGAAAAGTGAATTCGATATTTTTTTTCTTTTTTTAGAGAGATTCATATATTTAAAGTGGGGAAGTGTTTCGGGGATTCATACAGATTTTGAGATTTGCATTTAAGCGATCCGTATTCAGAAAAACATAAAGACTCACACCTTAAGAGATTCACATCTTGACTTGGAGATTCTCATCCTAAGAGATTCACATCTTGACTTGGAGATTCTCATCTTAAGAGTTTTTCATCTTTGCTCAAGGATTCACAGCATTAGAGATTCACACCTTGACTTAAAGATTCTTACCTTGACTCGGAGTTTCTCATCCTAAGAGATTCATATCTTGACTCAGAGATTTTCATCTCGACTCAGAGTTTCTCATCTTTGCTCGAGGATTCATATCCTAAAAGGTTCAAATCTTGACTTAGAGTTAAGAGATTCATATCTTGACTTGGCGATTCACGTCTTAAGAGTTTTTCATCTTGACTTGAAGATTCATATCCTGAAAATTTTAGTCTTGAAAAACTTGTAACTGTTTTAAAGAATAATTCCATTATGGGTTTGAAATTTTCCACTTTTAAATATCCATGTCAAAAATCCCCAAAGATTTTTAAAATTTCTTCAGCTTTTTATCTCAAGCACAATTTAAATCCTCCAAATTTTGAAAACTATACTCATCATCCCAAAATTCCATTCCTCTATATTTTCATTTTTCAATGATCATACATATGCCCTCAAATAATGCAAAATTTTATCACAATGATAAAAATATTTTATTAAGATATGAATGCCCCTACAAAAATCATGCCAATGATATAAATGCCCTGAAAAAAATGCAAATATATGTATCCATTCAATGATGCAAATGGCTTTTACAAATGCAAATCTCTATGATGATGTAAATGACCTCTGCATTGTCTCAGATGCAAATGTCTTATTCAAATGCTCACTACAAAGATGTAACCCCATAAGTCCAAATCTAGATTCATGAAGTTGATATCCTTTTTTTCTTCATCAAATCATTTTCCTAATTGATCTTTATCATCATGATGTCTTTCTCCAACATCTCTATTTATCATGACAAAGGCATCATTTTTCAGGATAAGTTCATCATTTTCAACTTGCTAATATCAATGTCTTCTTCAGTAAAAAAATGGTTTTCACATCTTGTCTCTCATCATTTTCAAATCTTTCTCATGTAATGTAAAGATTTCTTATACATGGTATCATTCATTTATTCATTATCCTTCAAATTAATGACCAACATAATGCATAATGGATTTGAAAAGATGGATGGACAGTTTGTAGGTAATTAGATTGAAATGGTGAGAAAATGTATACTTTTATCCAAATTGGGAAAGAAATCAATCATAGGTATACAATAAAAAGGTCAAAAGTTCAAGGACCAAGACAAGAGTTGTCACGACCCTCAACTTATAAAAATATGTACAAATTTTTTGGATTTTCATGCATCATTTATTATTCGCCTTACCACAATCGTGAACAGCAACTCTCCTCAATAGTTGGGCTATGTGTCGACGTCTAACTCACTCCACCATACTAATTCAATTTGTATATCATTTATAAGTAAACACTTGTATAAATAAATTAGAGTCGTTTACATCTGTTTACATCATTTTACATCCCCAATAGTTACATACAAAATGCTACTGTGCTATCGTAAGTTTAGATACAAAATTACAACAGTGTGTATACCTTACGCGATGGGATGCAGCGGATTACAAAAAGGTAAACTCCTCCAGTCATGCTCACTCTATATGCAAATCTCTATAGAGAGGGGAAAATAATGGGGGTGAGCAAACCACATGCTCAGTAAGGCAATCCTGAGAACAGGTAGTTACTGCACTATCTACGTGATCACGATGCCATGCTCAAAAGCATTTAGTTCATCATTTATCTCAAAACATGAGTGTATGATTGTGTTAATGGTATGTAAAGCATTCATGCTAAAATCTAGTGCACAGTTCAATTCGAAGCATGGTATAAATCATCATGCATAATTCACAAGAAAGCATGGCATTAACCATCATGCATTTTTCTCAAATAAGCATGGCATTAACCATCATGCATTTTTCACAATTAAGCATGGCATTACCTATCATACGTTTTCTCAAATAAGCATGGCATTAACCATCATGCATTTTTCACAATAAAGCATGACATTAAACATCATGCGTTTTTCATAATAAAGCATGGCGTTACCCATCATGCGTTTTCTCAAATAAGCATGGCATTAACCATCATGCATTTTTTCACAATAAAGCATGGCATTAAACATCATGCATCCGTGCACTTTAAAAACGATTAACAAAACAATTCAACACTTGTCAGGTCTTAGCCCCTCCCTCGGACTGTCCTGACCCACAAATCATTTCAAACATGGATTTATTCACAAGCATTAGACATGTGAGATAGGCAATTCAATAATAGGTAATAACCTCAAGGTCTATGGCCATAACTTGTGATACCGACTACACGGATAAGGTGTATGAGATATCACCACTATCTGCTTCCACACGGGAGGTGGGTCAAATCCTACCCTTCGGTCCATAGCAGATCTCGTCCGAAGATGGCACATCACATCTCAACATGTACAACATACTCCATGCTACATGCACGGTACAACGTACTCCATGGACCCAATCAACACATCATATCACGCCACATCTCAAACGCACGTGTGAGCCTATTTAATCGATACGACCTCTTGTCTACCCGAAGCTCCTAACACGGTTAATCAATCATGTCAAAACAATGCACGTGAGAGCCTATTTAATTGATGTGACACCCAGTCTACTCGAAGCTTCAAGCACAACAACAAATAAGGTGGGCATCTAGTGCAAGCTAAGCTCCAAGCACCATGCCAAAACCAGTATGAAATCCATGTGAAAACTAGTGCGAGCTAAGCTCTAGCACTCATGTGTATAAAACACGTCAAATCTCGTGCGAGTCATACTCTAGCACGCTTTCATTTTCACGAAAACAATATAGGTGGCTCATTTCTTTACAAAGTGTGGTTAACAAACCAAAACAACTCATTTCTTTTGCAATTCATTTCAAATGCTAGCTAACCTACCAATCACTTGCTAAAAAGCAATAAAACATGATTTTCCAAAGCACTATGCTTTTATTTTCATGCACATTTGTCAAACACCCAACTTTTGCCCTTCAATGACCCAATTTCATTTCCTAACATCTCATGCATTCTAGCAAAGCATTTAAGCACCCAAATTGCACACAGGTATCTCTAAGAGTCCACACAATTCCCTTACCTCGATTTACTTGGTGTGACTCTTTTCCTCTTAGCTTCTCACGCTCTTGGCTCAACTCGCTTCGGTGTATCCTCGGAAGCTGCAATTTAATCATCCAAACCACTTGAGTTAAAGTTGTTAACTCACATTTGACCTCATTAGTCAATATAACTCATCTTTGCATTTACCAATGCCTTAATCCACATTTTACCCCTTTTAGGTAAATCTCACAATTTATCCACTAACAACATCTTAAAATCATACCACAACACTATTATTAACTTCTACATATCTCATTCATCATTAATCTCCATACATTCCACTTTCTCACTGTCACGACCCAAATTACCTAAAAGTCAGAGTAAATTTTTCACTTTTTCATTTCCTTACCCGTCGTGAACAGTTACACTACTAAACAGTTGGGCTATGATTCGTTGTTAGTCACATATCACCTATTTACCATTCCATTTTCATATTTCATTTACATATACATTTATTTAAACTAAATACATCCCTAATATTACATCCATGTACAGTACTGTGCCTCTATATGTTTAGATACAAAATTATACAAATGTGTATACCTGGTCTTGATAAGAAGCAGCGGATAATCGAAATGGAAAACTACTGTCGCTCTCTTCTACTAAATGTACCCTAGGGTGGAAAATGAAAGGGTGAGCATAAACAGCTCAGTAAAGCAATAATGTAAGCAGGTAGATAACTATACTATCTACCTGCTGATAATGCCATGATATAAAATCGTTTACATTTGGAGCATGAGGTAAGACTAAAACGATGCCATATGTATGTATATATCTTATAAGAGAAATCATGAAATCGACATATAAATCAAACATGGAAAAATCATGTATGACATCTCATGCTCGTCACATTAAAGCTTATTTGTTTCATCATAAACTCATCACGTTAAAAACTTATTTGTTATATCACAAAACAACCACATCAAGGTCAAACTCATCTCTCAGGAATACATTGATTCATTAAATCCCATCTCATTTAAAAACATAAATCGGGACATTACCCCTCCCTCGGGTTCGTCCTGGTCTATTTAGACCGTATCATATCATGTGAGGCATGTAGGTTACTGTATGAAAATCGAGGATTATGGCCATACTATGTCCCTGTGATCCCAGGCTACACGGATCCCGGTCTGCGGGGCATCACAACTGCAACGGGAGGTGGGGTCAAATCCTACCCGCCAGAATATCAAGTAACATCATCGAGTCATCATGACTGCACGGTACAGCGTACTACATGTGACATACACGGTACATCGTACTCCGTGGACCCATATCATAGTCTGGGGGTACCTGCCGTAGGTCTTATCCACCCCAATACTATGTCGATAACCAACCCATGTCTCAAAGTATACGTGCGAACATCTCAACTCTCTGCGACACACAGTCTACAGGAGGCTTTTGCACGACTATATGCATGTCAACTCACGTCTAGTGCGAGCGAAGCTCCAGCACGACGCTATGCATATCATGATATCTAAAATCTTGTACGAGCGAAGCTCCAGCACGGTTTTGTGCACACACAAATTTCTCGTATTGCTCCAGTACAACTTTTCATGAGTAATAAATCAGTAAAATTTAGTGTGAGTGAGAATCTAGCAATCTTTTTACTCGTGTAAATATGATAGGTGACTCAATCTTGATAAAACATCTTTAAAATCGTAACCGGTACAAACCGGTACCCGCTCATATAATTCATAAAATCAACAGCCAACCTATGTGCATATTTGCTTAAATCAAAGCAATACATTCATATAAAACATTAAAACATGATAATCATGCAATTTTTCAGCCTTACTACCCTTTTTGTAAATTTTACTCCCAGGGGTAAAATTATCTTTTTCTTTATTCACCAATACCCCGATTTTCGTAAAAAAATTATTATTTCGTTTCTAGATACTTTAAGGAATTCTAAGCCTTGTAAATCCCCTCAATAAATACGTATAGAAATCTCTATGCACCTACAAAATTCCCTTACTTGGAATCACGCGTAAACTTATCTTGTTTCACCCGTACCAGGTCTCTCAGTCTAATTTGCTCCAAGCCAAGTCTACGGAGCTGCATATAACAATGTATTTAGGTCAATTCAATTATACTTATCAGTATTTCACTTATACTGATCAAATCTAAAACACTGGGCCCGTTTTGTTTTATTGGGCCCGATTGCATCTTAATGGGCTTCGACCCATTTTTCAGTCCGTTTATACTTATTAAATCCCTTCTTTGGGTTTACTGGGTTCATTCAGCTTACCTATAATCATCGGGCTTCGTTCCAAACTCATTGGATAGCCCGTACACTATTTACGATAATTACGTTACAATTCTGAATAATATTCATTTTTATACAGAATTAATCCATAAATTTAGTAAAATAATCGAAACTCTGTATTAAAGGACTCATATTATCATAATTAAAATATACTTACCCAATATGATGCAGGGTACGAAAATCGGAGCTCAATCGGCTCTCTTCAGGCTTTGTCGTAAAACTGCACAATTGGTATATTTAATTTCGGGTTAATTTTTGATTAAATATAATTTAAATAAATTTCTGGGAAATCAAATCGGTCACTTTTGACCTCGTATCGACTTACTCGAAGTCCGGTGTATCCCCAAAAATTCTTCCCCTTTTTCCTTTTTTCTCTTTTTCTCCTTTTTTCCCTTCTTTCTTACCTAAACCAATTCAGTCTGGTTCAACCCAATTCAGACCGGTTCGGTCGGTTCGGTGCCTCGTTGGCCGGTTCTCCACTGGCTTCTGTCGTCAGCAGCTCCGTTGGTAGTCCGATTCCCAAATCTGACCTCGGATTCACCAAGGGTGGCCGGTTCGGTGTGTTCTCCCTTCGCCGTCGGTGCCATTCCTCTTTTCCGTCGTTTTCGACATCGTCCGTCGGTTTCGGCGACTGTGGCCACCACCAATCTGCTCATCTTGGCCTCGGGGACGTTCAGCGATGGTCGGGTGGGGCTAGATCGACGTTGGTTGCTGTCGATCTTCTTTTCTTCCTCGGGTTTCATTTTTTTTCTCGCCGGTCGCCACCGTTCGTGGTTCCTTTAGGCTGGTAGTGGCTCGGTTGTGGCCGCCTCTCGCATAGCTCATCGCCGATCCCTCCTCTATCTCGCTGTGACTGTTTCGGTTTTTCCCTTGGCAAAATCTCGATTTCGCGATTCTGCGTTCTGCGTTTTTTTTTAATTAATTTAATTTAATTTATTATTTAATTTTATTAATATTTTAATCATTATTTTATTCTAAAATCTCAAAAATATCTAAAAATTATATTTTATTCTAATTAATTAATTTAATTTATTTAATCATTTTTTTCACTTTTTCGGTATATTTTCTTCGTCTTTTCGGGATATTGTCCCGAGTGAAAATTTTGATTAATTTCAGTAAATTCATATCTTGATCAATTTAACCTGAAATTTAATTATTTCTTCGTAATTGATCAAGATTCTCAAATCCATTATTTTTAATTAAATTTTCTCTTCGAATTTATACCGACATTCGATCTTTTGACCATTTTGCCCTTCAAGGTGTTCTGGAATTCCATTTTAGTCTTTTTGCATTTTTAATTTTGTGTTTTGGATCCTTATCTCCAGTCCGAATCCCGTTCGTTTAATTTGGGACCATTTCAATCCTTTCTTTCACGAACATACTCATTTCGTGTTTTAACTAAATTCGGGTCTTACATAATCTCCCCCACTTAAGAAATTTGGTCCTCCAAATTAGAACCAAGTGAAATGGATCTATAAACAACTCCGGATACTTCGTTTGTATCAAATACTGTCATTCTCAAGTGTCTTTTTTTGGAGTGTAATACTACCAACATTCTTTAATTAGGGAGATCATCTTAAACCTCAACACTTTCTCCTTCCATCTAATACCCGAATCGATTTTTCCAATCATACGTTATACTTTCATTGAGCTAAGCTATTGGAGCTCATATCCGATTACATATGTTGGATCCGGACAGTATTTTCGAAGCATCATAAGATAGGACACATTGTGGATGCCTGTTTATTCAAGTGATAACGCCAACCTACAGGCCTTGTCTCCCACTTTGTCCAATCTCTTTCCGAATCTCGTTACGTCCTTATACTCTGTTCTAAGGGCATGTAACTTCCAACAATACTAATTCACCCTCGGTGAATTCTAATGGTTTCTGTCTCTTATCAGCATAGCTTTTCTGTCTGCTCTGAGGTGTTCTTAATCCTTCACAATTAATTGAAATCCTCAGAGGTTTGTCTTACTAATTCGAGAACAATTTTCTATATGTCACCCACTTCTTATCCAAATCGAGGAAACAACCCTTACGGCCATACAATGCCTCATCTGAAGTCATCCCGATACTCAAGTGACAACTGTCATTGTTGGTGAATTTGATTAGTAACAACTGATCATCCCAGTAGCTTATCAGATAATTGGCACATGCTTTCATCATATCCTCCAGAACCTGTACAGTCCTCTCTGACTGACCATCTGTCTGAGGATGAAAAGTTGTGCTAACACTTAGTCGGGTTCCCATAGCTTCTTGAAAAACGTTCCCAGAAGTGAGAAGTGAAGTGGGAATCCCTATATGAAATAATGCTCACTGGAAAAATAATTGGTGTTCCACAATTTTCCATACACAAATCCGCCTTCACACTAAGAGTATCTGGGGATTTCCTAACCAGAAGGTGGGTAGACTTAGTCAATCTATCGACTATCACCCAGATAGCCTTATGATTCATCCGGGTCCTCTATAACTCATCACGAAATTCATGGTAACTTGTTCCTATTTTTGTGTCAATATAGGTAGAAACTGCAATAACCTTGCAACTTCTTTTCTCTACCTTACTCTGCTGGCATACGAGATATTTCTCCATAATCTCCACTATATCTCTTTCCACATCTGACCACCAATACCCCTTTCTAAGATTTCGATATATTTATTACTTCTCGAATGCACTGAATATCCCGAAGAGTGAGTTTCTAACAATAACTCTATCTCATCACTATGGTCCTGGGAAGTACTTATACTATCTCTAAACCTCAATAAGCCATCATCTCTCTCGGTGAACTCTGTCACTGTACCCCTCTGAATCTGACCCACACTATTGACACCATGCTGATAATCACGCTAAGCCTGTCAAATTTGGTCACTCAAATCCGGTTCTAATCTCAGGCTAGCTGTCACACAATCACTGTCATCATCAGAGGGAATCACATCACTACTGAGGCTTACAACTACTCTAGCAGCTCACGCTCCCTGACCATCATATGTAATACCATCCCGAGGTTCTTTTTGCTCAAGGTATTAGCCATCACATTAGCCTTTCCTGGGTGGTACAATTTCCACAATCATAATACCTCAGAAGCTCTAACCCTCTTTGTTCTCATATTTATTTCTTTCTGTGAAAATAGATACTCGAGGCTTTTATGATCAGTGCATACTTGAAATTTCTCACCGTATACATAGTAGTGTCATATACGCAATACCACTATCGCTGTCAACTTTAAATCATGGGTCGGATAGTCCTTTCATGATCTTTGAGTTGTATGGATTCATAATCGACTATCTTCCCCTTTTGCATCAATACACAGCCCATTCATTATTTTGAGGTATCCATAGACTCATGAGAAACCTCTTAATCTGTTGGGTATGGTGAGAATAAATGCGGTGGTCAGTTTATTACTTCAGTACACCAAAACTCCTGTCACGTCTATCATCACATTCAAATACAACTTTTCCTAAGTTAAACGTGTCAATAAAGTAGTCCATTCCGAGAACTCTCAACAAATCATTTGTAAAAACAATCTCCAATTGTTGCTTATAATTTTCCCTGGACTTTAAATACACCCAAAATATCATCAATAAGGATGATAACAAATCGATCCAGGTAAAGTTTAAATACCTTATCGTAGTTGAGTTCCACTAAATATTTCAATTACCCATATCCTTGACCTATGTACGCATAAACGTATAATCTCATTTCGAACTCGCTTCCATTCAAAATACTAACCCGCGTCATTTCTTTTTCTTATATTAACGACTTTAATAAAATTTTAATTAATTTTTAAACCTTCACGATTAATCGAATTCTATATTTCTTATCGTATCAGTAAAGGTACCGTAATTTTTAAATGTATATATTATGATTGTCGCTTTCAATTTATAGGTTGTGTATACTTTTAGACACTGTCAAGTCTTTAGGCGGGGAGGTATTTTGAAATACCTTTATTAACCCTCAGACTTGGCCACAATTACTCTACATATCAGTCCATGTGGTCACAATTCATATTCGCTACTAATTGCTTTAATCCAACTTACTTCACGTATCATAGATATTCCTACCTTGCATACGTATCTTATTCCAGTCTATCTCGTATTTAGGATCTATCACATCTTAAAACTTATCTCTTTGAGTATATCACTTATAACAAAACTCTGTCATTACTCATTCTGTGAGTATAATCATTTACTTCTTTAATTTCAATCGCTACTCCCCTTTTATTACTTGTCAAAACTTACAGTATACTTTTTAGGTGTAACTATATCACTATCTTAGAATAGAACTCTGAACATCATAATTTGTAGCCGACCAGTTGAGATTTATTCTCAATATTATTTCAAATTATTCATAGTCTATTGAATAAAATCGGCTGACTTATACTTCTTCCCCCGTTTTCAACTTATAATCTCTTCATAATTATTTCGTTAGTTAACCCTCCTTCATTGGGGTACTAACTATTGGCATTATGCCCAAAGGTGTAGGCATTCATGTCTTTTACTAACTTATATACAAATGAAGGCGGTATGACTAAATACGTGGCACTAGGATCAATTAAAATAATTACTTCACTATTCATAACTAGTGTGGTATCTTTCACCACATTATATGAAACATCAGTAGTGTCCTGGTCCAAGGCATACACTCGTCCTCATCTAACAGCCTACTTTCCCTTTCTCTTTGGCTGTGGCCTCCCTTTTTGGTGCAGGGATATCAACAAGATTTTATCTGTCTCTTTGCTCTTCTATGGGGCAGTCTTACCCAACTCTGAGCAATCATTAAATAATTGGCCCGTCTTACCACACTTAACGCCTATTTTAGTCAATAAAGTGTAAGTGTAGGCCCTACTTCCGTAGTATCTACCACACATCCTACACTGCTTACACTGCTACACTGCTTACACTGTTACACTGCTACACTGCTTCGTAGCAGGTGGGGTTCTCAAATCACAATACCCCTCAAAAGTACTGAAATTGGATACACTGGGGCCTTACCAATCATCTTACCCCATGACTCATCAACTCTAATCTCTTACCAACTGTTCTTTTTTCCGCTCTGACATCTCTGTCATTCTCTATTCTCTTCTGTCTCTATTTCGGCCCTTACTACCTTTCCTAATCTCAGAGGCGTGCAACACATGATCTTCACACATCTGTATTCTACGCACTGCCTCGTCGTAAATACTGATATCTAACAGGGCCAATCAGACTCTAATTGACAATTTGAGACATTCCATGACCTTTTGGGCTTTCCGACTCTTACTGCCCATAATGTTGGGGTAATACTTGGCCAGGGATATAAATTGAGTTTTGTACTCGTCAATCAACCAGTGTCTCTGGGTCAGTGTAAGAAATTTTAATTGTAATTTCCCTTAAGTAGTGTCCGAAATATTCTGTCACCGGAATACATCCAGAAATGTTTCTCATGTTGGCTCTGGACGTCTAACTCTTCAGATGCATCGAGCGGACTTCCATCAATGCTCCGCCTCGCCTCCAACATAAACGTATTTAAAAGTCACATTCCCAGTCGACATACACCGAAAGAATCCATACAACTTCGCTATCTCATTCACTCAGTCCTCAGCAACTATTGGTTTCTTTACTTCGCTATATACCGGAGGGGTGTTAAAATCTCTATAGTCTGAGGCATCTATTTAGGCTTTACCCTGCCTATCCTCAACTACCTGCATAGACCGAGTAAACAACTCCAAAATATTTTCTACACTCCACTCAATCCTCTCGGAGCGTGTCTCAATACTGTCTGGTCTCTTTATAAGACCTAGTGGAGTATGCTCAACATCAGCCTCCACTTCACTCTCATCTTGAGTCTCATGGGATGACTCATTCGACTCTTAGGCCGATCTCTACGACCTCAAGCATGTGTACTCGTCTCTCTATCATAGCGGTTATCAGTTATAAAAACTATATTCCTGCATTTGAAATTAAATTTTTAGCTGCAGTTCCATCTTGATATACACAATGTATCTAAACAATGCACAGTACATGGGGATGTAAATTTACTTAACCACTAATACCGACTCATATCAGGCTAACTCTTCTCTGATACCACCTTTTGTCACGACCCAAATTACCTAAAAGTCAGAGTAAATTTTTTGCTTTTTCATTTCCTTACTCGTCGTGAACAGTTACACTACTAAACAGTTGGGCTATGATTTGGTGTTAGTCACATCTCACTTATTTACCGTTCCATTTCTATATTTCATTTACATATCAATTTATTTAAACTAAATACATCTCCAATATTACATCCATGTACAGTATTGTGCCTCTATATGTTTAGATACAAAATTATACAAATGTGTATACCTGGTCTTGATAAGAAGTAGCAGATAATCGAAATGCAAAACTACTGTCGCTCTCTTCTACTAAATGTACCTTGTAGGGTGGAAAATGAAAGGGTCAGCATAAACAGTTTAGTAAGGCAATAATGTAAGTAGGTAGATAACTATACTATCTACGTGCTGATAATGTCATGATATAAAATCATTTACATTTGGAGCATGAGATAAGACTAGAACGATGCCACATGTATGTATATATCATATAAGAGAAATCATGAAATCGACATATAAATCAAACATGAAAAAATCATGTATGACATCTCATGCTCATCACATTAAAACTTATTTGTTTCATCATAAACTCATCACGTTAAAAACTTATTTGTTATATCACAAAACAACCACATCAAGGTCAAACCCATCTCTCAGGAATACCTTGATTCATTAAATTGCATCTCATTTAAAAACATAAATCGGGACATTACCCCTCCCTCGGGTTTGTCCTGGTCTATTCAGACCGTATAATATCATGTGAGGTATGTAGGTTACTATATGAAAATCGAGGACTATGGCCATACTATGTCCCTGTGATCCCAGGCTACACGGATCCCGGTGTGTGGGGTATCACAACTGCAACGGGAGGTGGGGTCAAATCCTACTTGCCAGAATATCAACATCATCGAGTCATCATGACTGCACGGTACAGCGTACTCCGTGTGACATACACGGTACATCGTACTCCGTGGACCTATATCATAGTCTGGGGGTGCCTACCGTAGGTCTTATCCACCCCAATACTATGTCGATAACCAACCTATGTCTCAAAGTATACGTGCGAGCATCTCAACTCTCTGCGACACACGGTCTACACGAGGCTTTTGCATGACTATATGCATGTCAACTCACGTCTAGTGCGAGCGAAGCTCTAGCACGATGCTATGCATATCATGATATCTAAAATCTCGTGCGAGCGAAGCTCCAGCACGGTTTTATGCGCACACAAATTTCTCGTAATTGCTTGAGTACGGCTTTTCATGAGTAATAAATCAGTAAAATTTAGTGCGAGTGAGACTCTAGCACTCTTTTTACTCGTGTAAATATGATAGGTGGCTCAATCTTGATAAAACATCTTTAAAATCGTAACCGGTACAAACCGGTACCCTTTCGTATAATTCATAAAATCAACAGCCAACCTATGTGCATATTTGCTTAAATCAAAACAATGCATTCATATAAAACATTAAAACATGATAATCATGCAATTTATCTGCCTTACTACCCTTTTTGTAAATTTTACTCCCAGGGGCAAAATCATCTTTTTCTTTATTCACCAATACCCCGATTTTCGTAAAAAATTTATTATTTCGTTTCTAGATACTTGAAGGAATTCTAACCCCTGTAAATCCCCTCAATAAATACGTATAGAAATCTCTATGCACCAACAAAATTTCCTTACCTGGAATCACGCGTAAACTTATCCTGTTTCGCCCGTACCAGGTCTCTCAGTCCAATTTGCTCCAAGCCAAGTCTACGGAGCTGCATATAACAATATATTTAGGTCAATTCAATTATACTTATCAGTATTTCACTTATACTGATCAAATCTAAAACACTGGGCCCGTTTTGCTTTATTGGGCTCGATTGCATCTTAATGGGCTTCGACCCATTTTTCAGCCCGTTTATACTTATTAAATCCCTTTTTCAGGTTTACTGGGTTCATTCAGCTTACCTATAATCATCGGGCTTCGTTCCAAACTCATTGGATAGCCCGTACACTATTTACGATAATTACGTTACAATTTCGAATAATATTCCTTTTTAAATAGGATTAATCCATAAATTTCGTAAAGTAATCGAAACTCTGTAATAAAGGACTCATATTATCGTAATTAAAATATACTTACCCAATATGATGCGGGGTACAAAAATCGGAGCTCAATCGCTCTCGTTCGGGCTTTGTCATAAAACTGCACAATTAGTATATTTAATTCCAAGTTAATTTTTGATTAAATATAATTTAAATAAATTTCTCAGAAATCAAATCGGCCACTTTTGACCTCGTATCGACTTACCCGAAGTCCGGTGTATCCCTAAAAATTCTTCCCCTTTTTCTTTTTTTTCTCTTTTTCTCCTTTTTTCCCTTCTTTCTTGGCTGAACCGGTTCAGTCCGATTCAACCCGGTTCAGACTGGTCTAGTTTAGTCCGGTTCGGCAGGTTCGGTGCCTCGCCGGCCGGTTCTCTGCCGGCTTCCGCCGCCAGTCGCTCCGTTGGGTAGTCTGATTCACAAATCTGGCCTCGGATTCACCAAGGGTGGCCGAAAAGTGGCCGGTCCGATGTGTTCTCACTTCGTCGTCGGTGTCATTCCTCTTTTCCGCAGTTTTCGACGTCGTCCGTCGGTTTTGACAGCTGTGGCCACCACCAATCTGCTCGTCTTGGCCTCGAGGACGTTCGACGATGGTCGGGTGGGGCTAGATCGATGTCGGTTGCCGCCGATCTTCTTTTCTCCCTCGGGTTTCATTTTTTTTCTCATCGGTCGTCGCCGTTCGTGGCTCCTTTAGGCCAGTAGTGGCTCGATTGTGGCCGCCTCTCGCATGGCTCGTCGCCGATCCCTCCTCTAGCTCGTCGGTGGCCGTTTCGATTTTTCCCTTGGCAGAATCGCGATTCTGCGTTCTGCATTTTTTTTGAATTAATTTAATTTAATTTATTATTTAATTTTATTAATATTTTAATCATTATTTTATTCTAAAAATCTCAAAAATATCTAAAAATTATATTTTATTCTAATTAATTAATTTAATTAATTTAATCTATTTTTTTCACTTTTTCGATATATTTTCTCCGTGTTTTCGGGATATTGTCCCGAGCGAAAATTTCGATTATTTCCAGTAAATTCATATCTTGATCAATTTAACCCGAAATTTAATTATTTCTGCGTTATTGATCAAGATTCTCAAATTCATTATTTTTAATTAAATTTTCTCCTCGAATTTATACTGACATTCGATCTTTTGACCGTTTTGCCCTTCAAGGTGTTCAGGAATTCCATTTCAGTCCTTTTGCATTTTTAATTTCGTGTTTTGGATCCTTATCTCCAGTCCGAATCCCGTTTGTTTAATTTGGGACCATTTCAATCCTTCCTTTCACGAACATACTCATTTCGTGTTTTAACTAAATTCGGGTCTTACACTCACACTAGACCATTTCTAGGTCATAATCATTCCCATGCATTTTAGATAGTTTCTACCCACAATGTGTACACCTAAATCAACTTCATAATCATCAACTAGACAAATGTACTTGGATTTGTGCACTAGAAACCTACCTCTTTGGATTTCCTCTTTGCTCCAATTAGAAATGCCCCTTGTTCCTTCAATCCAACAAATGGGTAAATGCCTCGAAACTATGTTGTTCTCTTCCTCAAGATGAACAACTTTGCTTCTAATGGTCTCTCTTCAAATCTTACTGGAAATGGCTGATTTTAGAGAGAGAAGGTTAGGTTTTAGGGTTGAAAATGGAAGGGTGATGTTTTTTTCAAAATTTTCAGATTTTCAACACTCCATTTATAGAAATAGCTTGAGGAAATCGATCTTCACTAGGAGGAGATCGATCTGGTCCCCTTAAATTCCTCTTTTCACTGTATTTTTTGCATGAGATCGATCTGTCGAAGCTTGAGATCGATTTCCTCTAAATAGAGAGCTAAAGAGATCGATCTGTAGGCTTGAGGATCGATCTTTTCATTACAAAATGTTTAGGAGATCGATCTGCCCTATTCCTTTGCTCAAATAAGAGTTTTTTGGCTCTTCTAGATCGATCTCTCATCCTGTGAATAACTCGGGATACTTCTCCCTCATCAAAGTCTCTAATTCCCATATGGCTTCTTTCACCATGTGATGTTGCCAAAGTACTTTCACCAAGGGAATTATCTTTGTTCTCAACACTTTATCTTTCCTGTCCAATATCCGAACCGGCTTCTCAACATATGTCATACCCTCATTGAGCTCCAAAGGCTCATATCTTATCACATGTGCCGGGTTTGGGTGATATTTCCTTAACATGGATATGCGGAAGACGTTGTGAACACTTGCCAATTCCGGTGGTAATGCCAACCTATAAGCCTTGTCTCCCACTCTCTCCAAAATCTCGAAGGGTTCGATATATCTAGGGCTCAACTTGCCCTTCTTACCAAACCTCATAATACCCTTCGAAGGAGAATCTTTCAAGAACACTGACTCACCCACATCAAACTCTAGTGGTCTCTATCTCTTGTTAGCGTAACTCTTTTGCCTGCTCTGAGTTGTCCGTAACCTCTCACATATCAATTGGACGTCCTCAGAGGCTTGTCTAACCAAGTCAAGAGTAAAGATCTGTCTGTCACCAACCTCTTCCCATCTAATAGGGGAACGACATCTACACCCATACAATGCCTCATACGGTGCCATCTCGATACTCGCATGGAAATTGTTATTATAAGCGAACTCTACAAGTGGCAAATGGTCATCTCAAGAGCCTCCAAAATCCAATGCGCACGCTCTCAACATATCCTCCAGGGTCTATATAGTATTCTCTGACTGACCATCTGTCTGAGGATGAAACGCGGTGCTAAAACTCAATTGGGTCCCCATCGCTTCCTGAAAACGTTCCCAAAAGTGGGAAGTGAAGCGAGCATCCCTATCAGAAACAACGCTCACTGGAATTCAATGTAGCCTCACTATCTTGTGCACATATAGGTTCGCTAACTGGCTCAGAGTATCGATAGCTCTCATAACTAGAAAATGGGCTGATTTCGTCAACCGATCCACAATCACCCATATGGCATCATGACCTCTTCGGGTCCTTGGCAATCCCATCACAAAATCCATGGTGGCATGCTCCCACTTCCATGTCGGTTTCAATAGAGGCTGTAATAACCCTGCAGGCTTCTGGTGCTCTACCTTCACCTGCTGACAAATGCGACACTTAGCAACATATTCAGCAATGTGCTTTTTCATCCCAGACTACTAATAAACCTTTCAAAGGTTTTGATACATCTTGGTACTTCCTGGATGTATCGTATACTTCGATAAGTGAGCCTCTGTCAAGATCAATCTTCTGATCTCTGCATCATCAAGAATACATATCCTTCCTCTAAACCTCATCAACCAATCCGAACTCAACCCAAAGTCCGTGTCTGTACCACTCTGTATCTATTCGATAATATCACTACACTGCTGATCAACTTGCTGAGCCTGTCGGATTCGATCTACCAGATCCAGTTCCAACTGTATGCTAGCTATCATAAATCCACTATCAGCGTCAGGCGGGGTCATATCCAAACTGAGGTTCGTGAACTGTTCCAACAGCTCGTGTTCCTTGACCATCATAAATGACACCATCCCGAGATGCTTCCTACTTAATGCATTAGCAAGCACATTTTCTTTACCCGAGTGGTACAAGATCTCACAATCATAATCCTTTAATAGCTCGAGCCATCTCCTCTGTCTCATGTTCAACTCTTTCTGCGAGAACAGGTATTTAAATCTCTTGTGGTCCGTGAAAATCTGAAATCTCTCACCATAGAGGTAGTGGCGCCATATTTTTAATGCAAACACTACAGTCGCCAACTCTAAGTCATGGGTCGGTTAGTTCCTCTCATGATCCTTTAACTGTCTTGATCCATAGGCTATTACCTTCCCATCTTGCATCAATACATAGCCTAGTCCTAGGTGTGAAGCATCCATATACACCGAGAAACCTCTTTAGCTGGTAGGAATGGTGAGTATCGGAGCTGTAGTTAACCTCCTCTTCAACTCCTCAAAGCTTTCCTCACACTTATCGTCCCACACAAACTCTACATTTTTCCTCGTGAGACGTGTCAAAAGTAACTAATCTCGAGAATCCTTATACAAACCTTCTATAATACCCAGCTAAACCCAGGAAACTTTTGATCTCTATCACTGTTTAGGGTCTCTGCCACTGAACTACGACCTCAATCTTAGATGGATCCACTGACACTCCATCTTTTGATACTATATGACCCAGGAAAGAGATCTGTTCCAACCAAAAGTCACACTTACTGAGTTTAGTGTACAACTTCTTCTCTCGGAGGGTTTGTAGCACTATCCTTAGGTGCCTCTCATGCTCTTCTTTAGACCTTAAGTACACCAGTATATCATCAATAAACACGATCACAAATCGATCCAAATACTGATGGAATACCTCATTCATCAACGACATAAAAGCTGCGGGAGCATTCGTCAACCCGAATGGCATAACCATAAATTCATAACGTCCATACCGGGTGCGAAAAGCTGTCTTGGGTACATCTCCACCTCATATCTTCAACTGATGGTACCCTGATCTCATATCTATCTTGGAAAAGACTTACGCTCCCTTAAGATGATCCAACAAGTCATCGATATGTGGAAAGGGATACTTATTCCTGATGGTGACCTTATTCAACAACCGGTAATCTATACACAGTCGGAGGCTTCCATCCTTCTTCCTTACAAACAGAATCAGTGCTCCCCAAGGTGAGACGCTCGGCCTGATGAATCCCTTCTCTAGCAACTCTTGTAACTGTTTCCTTAGTTCTTCCAACTCAACTTGAGCCATTCTGTACAGTGACTTGGATATCGGCTCTGTACCAAGTGCCAAGTCTATACCAAACTCCATCTCCCTATCTGGAGGTAACCCTGGTAACTCATCCGAAAAGACATTTGGAAACTCCTTAACCACTGGTATGTCTCCCAATTTCGGACATGCCTTATCCGTCTCAATCACATAGGGGATGAGCCCTTCACATTATTCTTTCCACTATTAGTAATCATAAATCATCATATTCACACACAAGATTGATAAACAGATTTATCTTTCATACATCATGTATCATGATTGTACTCATCACACTTATAATAATCATGTTCTTTAATTTCATTTCACAAAATTTACTACAAGGTTATCTATCTTTGGAAACATCAAAGTTTTTGCATGACAATCCATAACAACATGATTTGCAGCCAGCCAATCCATCCCTAGGATTACATCAAAATCACCCATATTTAGTAAAATTAAATCGGCTGCCATTTCTTTACCTCCTATCCTCATCTTACAATCTCTATATACATGCTCAGTCAACTGACTATCATTCATAGGGTAGATATCAACAACATCTTATCAAGCAGTATGGGTTTTACATGCTTCAACAATTTACATGCAAAGGATGGCGAAATAAAGGAATGCGTGGCACTAGGATCAAACAATACAAATGCTTCTAAATGAAAGATTTGGATGGTACCTTTTACCACATCTGATGACTAATTCGCAGTGTCCTGGTCCAGCGCGTGCACTCGTCCTCTGCTTACACCCATTGCTTGCTTCCCTTTTTCCTCAGCTGTAGCCCTCCTCCTTAGAGCAGCTGTACCAACTGGAGCTCCCTCTGGCTCCTTGCCCTTCTGTGGGGCTCTCTCTGTCATCTCTGGGCAATCCCTGATTATGTGCCCTGGTTTTCCACATCTGAAGCATACTACCTGAGGTCCATAGCATGGTCGAGTACCATGGTACCTGCCACACTTGCCACACTATTCTGTCGTAGGCCGTGGCCCTCCAATCATAATTCCCTCAACTGGATCAATGCCTGGATACGTGGGAGTATTAACTATCCTCTTTCAGATCTCCTTGATCCTCGACCTCTTCCCAGCAAACCTTTTGCTTCCCTTATAACTAAAGCCTCTATCCATCACTAGTATTTTCTTATCTCTTTCCCTCATCTTACCAACCTTTCCAAACTCTGAGGCGATTCTATCAACATCTTGTTCACATAATTGCACCCTGCGTATTGCCTCCTCATAGGTCGGTATATACAGGGGAACCAGTCTAGACCTGATGGTCAGTCTCAATCCATCCACAAACTTTTAGATTTTCTCGGCCTCATTACTCATAGTGTTGGGATCATATCTGCCCAGGGAGATAAAGGTCATCTCATACTCATCCACAGTCATACTCATCTCCTTTCGTTGTGCGGTATCCGAAACATACTGTCTCTGAAAGGCCTCCAAAAATATATCACAGCTGATCTTAGTATGTCTGGCTCTCAAAATAGGCCCGGTGGACTTCCACCAATGTTCTGCTGATCGCTTTAGCATAAAAGGTGCAAATGCTACCATCTCGATGGTAGTGCACTTGAAGAACCCATACAACTTCTCGATTTCACTAATCCAATCCTCAGCTGCCACTGGGTCCTTAACTCCGCTGAAAGACGGCAGTTCAAACTTCTAGAACTACAGCAGTCTATCCAAATTGCATTTATATCCCCAACCTCTACTGCTTGGCGTAGCAACCGACGTTGGCACATCCTATATGGGTGGGGTATCTGTCGTCTGTGGCCTCTGGGCTTCCCTTGTCCGTGCCTCAAGAACTGTCGCTTGCTGGGCATTACCCTGTGTAGTGGGACTCTGTTTACCGCCAACTCGAGGTAAGGATTAGGTGACCAACTCCAATATCATCTCAATGCTCCGCTCAATCCTCGCGAAGCGAGCTTCAATACTCTCGGGCCTCTCCTCTGGACCCTATGGAGCATGTTCAACATCAGCCTCCACCTCAATATCATCCTGAACCTCGTATGTTTCTGGCTCAACATTACCTCCAGGCCTACCTCTACGGCCTCGAGCTTGTGCTCTCATCCCTCTACCGCGATTGGTATTAGGCATATTTACTCAATTCCCTACATTCACAACCAATTACTTAGTCAACCTATCGACACACACACACAATTGTATCTAAAAAAATCACATTAACATGGGGATGTAATTTTTCAACTTATTAAGTATTTTAGACATGACACACATCAGACCAACTCTAGCTCTGATACCAACTTCTATCACAACCCTCAACTTACCAAAATACGTACAATTTTTTTGCATTTTCATGCATCATTTATTATTCATCCTTACCCCAATCATGAACAGCAACTCTCCTCAATAGTTGGGCTGTGTGTCGACGTCTAACTCACTCCACCATACCAATTCAATTTGTATATCATTTATAAGTAAACACTTGTATAAATAAATCAGAGTCGTTTACATGTGTTTACATCATTTTACATCCCCAATAGTTACATACAAAATGCTACTATGCTATCGTAAGTTTAGATACAAAATTACAACAGTGTGTATACCTTACGCGATGGGATGCAGCGGATTGCCAAAAGGGAAACGCCTTCTGTCACGCTCACTCTATACTCAAATCTCTGTAGAGAGGGGAAAATAAGGGGGGTGAGCAAACTAGACGCTTAGTAAGGCAATCATGCGAACAGGTAGATACTGCACTATCTACGTGATCGTGATGCCATGCTCAAAAGCATTTAGTTCACCATTTATCTCAAAACATGAATGTATGATTATGTTAATGGTATGTAAAGCATTCATGCTATTAAAATCCAGTGCATAGTTCAATTCAAAGCATGGTATAAATCATCATGCATAATTCACAAGAAAGCATGGCATTAACCATCATGCATTTTTCTCAAATAAGCATGGCATTAACCATCATGCATTTTTCTCAAATAAGCATAGCATTAACCATCATGCGTTTTTCACAATTAAGCATGGCATTACGCATCATGCGTTTTCTCAAATAAGCATGGCATTAAACATCATGCGTTTTTCATAATAAAGCATGACATTACCCATCATGCGTTTTCTCAAATAAGGATGGCATTAACCATCATGCATTTTTCATAATAAAGCATGACATTAAACATCATGCATCTGTGCACTTTAAAAACCATTAACAAAACAATTCAACACTTGTCAGGTCTCAGCCCTTCCCTCGGACTGTCCTGACCCACAAATCATTTCAAACATGAATTTATTCACAAGTAGTAGATATGTGAGATAGGCAATTCAATAATAGGTAATAACCTCAAGGTTTATGGCCATAACCTGTGATACCGGCTACACGGATCAGGTGTACGAGATATCACCACTATCTGCTTCCACACGGGAGGTGGGTCAAATCCTACCCGTCGGTCCATAGCAGATCTCGTCCGAAGATGGCACATCACATCTCAACACGGTACAACGTACTCCATGGACCCAATAACATATCATATCACGCCACATCTCAAACGTACGTGTGAGCCTATTTAATCGATACGACCTCTTGTCTACCCGAAGCTTCTAACACAGCTAATCAATCATGTTAAAATAATGCACATGCGAGCCTATTTAATCGATGTGACACCCAGTCTACTCGAAGCTCCAAGCACAGCAACAAATAAGGTGGGCATCTAGTGCGAGCTAAGCTCCAAGCACCATGCCAAAACTAGTATGAAATCCATGTGAAAACTAGTGCGAGCTAAGCTCTAGCACTCATGTGTATAAAACACGTCAAATCTCGTGCGAGTCATACTCTAGCACGCTTTCATTCTCACGAAAACAATATAGGTGGCTCATTTCTTTGCAAAGTGTGGTTAACAAACCAAAACAACTCATTTCTTTTGCAATTCATTTCAAATGCTAGCTAACCTACTAATCACTTACTAAAAAGCAATAAAACATGATTTTCCAAAGCACTATGCTTTTATTTTCATGCACATTTGTCAAACACCCAACTTTTGCCCTTCAATCACCCAATTCCATTTCCTAACATCTCATGCATTCTAGCAAAGCATTTAAGTGCCTAAATTGCGCACAGGTATCTCTAAGAGTCCACACAATTCCCTTACCTCGATTTACTTTGTGTGACTCTTTTCCTCTTAGCTTCTCACGCTCTTGGCTCAACTCGCTCCGACGTATCCTCGAAAGCTGCAATTTAATCATGCAAACCACTTGAGTTAAAGTTGTTAACTCACATTTGACCTCATTAGTCAATATAACTCATCTTTGCATTTACCAATGCCTTAATCCACATTTTACCCCTTTTAGGTAAATCTCACAATTTCCACTAACATCTTAAAATCATACCACAACACTATTATTAACTTCTACATATCTCATTCATCATTAATCTCCATACATTCCACTTTCTCACACTAGACCATTTCTAGGTCATAATCATTCCCATGCATTTTAGATAGTTTCTACCAGCAATGTGCACACCCAAATCAACTTCATAATCATCAACTAGACAAATGTACTTGGATTTGTGCACTAGAAACTTACCTCTTTGGATTTCCTCTTTGCTCCAATTAGAAATGCCCCTTATTTCTTCAATCCAACAAATGGGTAAATGCCTCCAAACTATGTTGTTCTCTTCCTCAAGATGAACAACTTTGCTTCTAATGGTCTCTCTTCAAATCTTACTAGAAATGACTGATTTTAGAGAGAGAAAGTTAGGTTTTTGGGTTAAAAATGGAAGGGTGATGTTTGTTCCAAAATTTTCAAATTTTCAACACTCCTTTTATAGAAATAGCTTGAGGAGATTGATCTTCACTAGGAGGAGATCGATATGTTCCCCTTAAATTCCTCTTTTTCATGGCATTTTTTGCATGAGATCGATCTGTCGAAGCTTGAGATCGATCTGCTCCAAACAGAGAGCTAAGGAGATCGATCTGTAGGCTTGAGGATCAATCTTTTCATTACAGAATGTTTAGGAGATCGATCTGGCCCCATTAGAGATCGATCTGCCCTATTCTTTTGCTCAAATAAGAGTTTTCTAGCTCTTCCAGATTGATCTCTTATCCTACGAGATCGATCTATCATTCATATTTCCAGATTTACTACAGTTTTTCTGCAGTAAACTTATACCAAAACATCCTTAATTTGGTGTCATAGTCATTTTCTCATGCAATCATCTTTCAGACTTGAAAATGGCATCCATTAATACTTCATACACATTAAAACTTGTGTAGAATCTTTGTATAACCAAAGATACTTAATATTAACCAAATGGAAGTGCATACTCATGCAAATCTTTATTCCATTTACCACACTACTCATATTCCATTTTACTCACATTCTCCACATGTTTAAGTCCATTTCTTCACATTCATACATAATGTAACTTGTATGTACAATCACAACTCTTATTACAAGTGTGTACATAATCTTATGGACTTACATTACATATACTTCACATTACAAATGTATCATCATACATTTATACATATACGGGGTCTCACAAGAGCACCATTATAGTGGAAATTCAAACCTACAGATATCAATTAGCCGAGGATTTCTCTTGAGCAAACCTTTTACCAGTATCTTTAATCTTTATATGCCCCTAAATTTTAAGGATAATTGTTAATAATCGCCTTACGTCAAGCAGTATCCTCAATCATCTTTTTGGATTTTTGACTTTGATATCATGCTTTCGGTTCGAGTTGCCCTCTTAGGTTTTCAACTCAAACCTTTTCTTCTTCTTTCTCTTTTTTTTGTTTATTTCCTTTTTTTGATAATTTCATCATCTGTTTGAGTTTTAAATTGAT
This sequence comes from Firmiana major, assembly GCA_033439115.1. NCBI lineage: Eukaryota > Viridiplantae > Streptophyta > Magnoliopsida > Malvales > Malvaceae > Firmiana > Firmiana major. Next base: position 42,883,180 of record CM065909.1, read on the forward strand.
CTAGTAGCAAAGGGAATTAAAACCTTACTTTAGTGATTTTACAAAACTGTCAAAATCCAGCATGATTCTTCAATTCAAATGTTCACATTTGATCAGAATGGACTTTTCAAGGAACGTAATGTAGGCCAAGGTTTAAGGCTTTTAAAGAATTGATAAATAGGCTCAAAATATGCATTTCAACATGATAACTATATAAAAATAGAGTTATTTTGTGCTTAATTTCTTTATTAATTAATTAAATCCCTTTATTATTTTATTAATTATTATTTCATATTAATTAAACTCTCATGTTTTGCAAATAAATAAATTTTGGATGATTTTCAGTCATTTCAGTAGCAAATGAGCTGAAAATAGGCTTAAAAGAAGAATAGGTCACTTGAAGACACGAGAAAAGTGAAATTTTGTCTTGTACCATGAGTCATCACATCTCTCTTCCCTTGGCACATAAGATGCCAAGTGTCCATCTCTTATTCATCCTTGAAGGATAAGAACAAGGGACACCTTAGCCAACGTATGGAGGACACATGCCTTTACCACCTTGCATGCTTAGTTGGACAAGAAAACAAATGAAGGTTCTAGAAGAGGGAGAGGTGTCCTTGGCTGGTAGGAGATTTTGATGACATGATAATATCTTCTCCAAGGAGCCAATGATGTAAAGACAAGTGGTCAAGCAATGCTAGCTCATTTAGGATAGAAAATGTCCATTTTACCCTTATTTTAATGACTATTTAAAGAAAAAGATGGGAACTTGTAAAGGGGTCATCTGCACTTATTTCCTTAAGTTATTTTTTTTTCACTCATGTTTTCCGTAGGTTAGTAGCAGCCACCATTTTCTTTTGTTACAAGATTTTACATTTATACTTTGTTTTGCAACCTTAAAGCCACTTTAATGCAAGTTTGATTTCCTTTCTTTAGCACTGTTGTTTATTTTTTTTCCAGCCTCTGAATACTTTTCTCCTTCTTTTTCTTATTTTCTTAGTTGTGATTAAGTTTGATCATGATGAGAACTTGTAAGTTTGTAAAAACACCTCCATATTTCTTGTTCTTGAGCTTGGTCCATATCTATTTTAAGTGAATTTATTTTTCAGGTTTATATTGTTATTTTGGGTGTTTATAAATTTCAAGTACTGTTTTATAAGGTTAGTTTAGTGTTTATTTTTATTTATTAATAATAATAATAATAATAATATAATAATAATAATAAAAGACGTGAAGTGCGGTTTGCATGACTAAAGTTATGGGTTGCATTATGCTTTGAATTTTCTTTTCACTTTGGACCGCTTCAGTCTTTGGTTTTAAGTTCTATTTGAGTTGGTTTGTGGTTATTTCTTATAGCATTATGGTAGTATTATATAGTTTCCATTAGATAGAAAAGTAGCTAGTAGAGTTATGGGATTTGATAATTTTGGCTTGCAGCACCGCTTCAATCCATTCGATTCACTACTTCAGTTTTGTTTTCTCTTTTTTCTTTCATGTATTTAGCAGTAATTTGAGCAGCTTATGTGTCAGTTGATCACTTCATTATGTACTTATTGATTAGTCATCAGTTTAGGATATTGGATTCCACATTATATAATAATTAGATTCAGTTGAGCCTAGGATAGAAGAAACGTTGTCAGTTTAAGTCCAAGAATTGCTTTCAGTCTTTTTGCATTATTTGTGATATTCTTCTTAGGATGTTTTGAAATGTTTTAAGCTTTATTTAGTTAGTTTAAGGTCTTAAAGTATATCGTATAATTTTTAGGTATCTTTAGGAAGTCATTTATAGTAACATTTTCTTCATGAATTTCATTGCTTTAGGCGTTATTTTCTGACTTGCTTTTGTTCGCTGTTTGGTTTAGTTCTAGGTGTCATTTAGGTCATGTTTTAGGCTCTAAACATCATTCATTCATACATTAAATTTAATTTAAGATGCATTAGGTGAATTATTAGGAAGTATTTAGGAATTGTTTTGACTTATCTTAGTTAGCATAGGTTAGTTAGTATATTGTTCAGATCAACTTTGATTAGGGTTGTTTGGGTTAAATTAGGGGTTATTTTAAGGTTAAGAAAAATTAAATAGGTTAGTTTCATTTAGGATTAGGTTAAAATAGGGTTAGGTTACATTTTTCATTATTTTCATGTATATATTTAGTTTAGTTGCATCTTTAATTTAGGAAGGTAATTAATTTTTAGGTACATATTAGTTAAAGGACTTGGTAATAGTGATGCATTAGTCAAGGGTTTAAGTCTTGCATTTAGAGTTAATTTAGCGTTAGAGTCCATTTCATGCATATTTAGATTAGTTTTCATTTCAATTTTCAAAACTCTAAAAATATTTTATTTCTCATGCATCATTTAGAGTAGATTTCATTGTTTATTTATGCATTTTATTAGTCTAGTATTCATTTAGGGTTGCATTTTAGGGTATTTTAGGGTTTTTATCATTTTTATTTAGAATGTTATTTTCTCATGCATTAGTTTAGGATATTTTGCATTCTGTTTCATGTAATTAGATTAGATTCATGCATTTTTCATTTCATATTAGAATTTTCAAGTTTTATTTTCTTTATTTTCATTTTAGACCCATATATATTGTTATTTACATTTTAGCTCATTTTCATTTCTACATCTAATTTTATTATTTTTCTTTTGCAGACTGCTTTCTTATGATTTTTGGAGCTTTGTAGGTATTTTTGTTCTATTTTTATTTTATTATTTACTTTTATTTTTAATAAAAGCTTGGTAGATCATGATAAAAAATTGTCCATAATTGACTATGATATATTTATGGAAAGATTAACTAGTACTTAGTTAGGCTTTGTGTCTTCTTTGTGGGATGATAATATGAGACATAATTCTCTTTATTACTTATGTAACCCATGCACTTATGGTGTAAATGTCTAGCACGCATCACAAGGTAAGAAACCAAATGATCATTTTCCATCATTTAAAACACCGATACTTTACCTTATTCCTCATAAGCTTGCCAACCATTTTCATTTTTTACCCTTTTTTTTCTTTTATTTCTTTTTCATTATTTTCTCTTTCAAAAGAGGAATTCAAAACTTTGTTTCATAGTCACTACTCAATATCAAGAAAAATCTTTCTTTTGCCTCCATCATTCACATTTCATAGATTTTTCTTCTTTCTTAATGAATAAGTCCTTTTTTGAAATTTGCCCCAATGTGGAGGGTGACCCTTGGTTGGGTTTATTAAAGGAAAGATCTTAACAAGCTCAAATGGGGTGTCAAATGGTTAATTTTCTTCAAAAGAAAGATATATGAAAGATGGCCATTTCTAATTTCAAATGTGAACTATTTTATCGAAGATCATTTATTGAAAGTTGAAAAACTTGTTGATGATCACAAAAAGACTATAGTTCTTATCTTTTTTCTAGGATTAACAAATTCAAATGCATGATGTAGCTATCAAGCCCCTTCCTTTTATTCTTTGTTTTATTCTTTTCTTTTTTCTTTTTCTTTTTTCTTGCCTTTTTTTTCTTTTTTTTTTGTTTCTTTTTCATTTTTGCTTTTCTTTTTTCTTTGTTTTTTTTTCACCTCTTTATTCAACTTTGCTATTGAAGATGATTTGCCAAAAATGCTTCAAATGATGACTGATAAATCTTCTCTAGATATTACCTCTCCCACCTTGGAATGTTGTTTCCAATTGGCATTCACCTCTCTCTTTCTCTTTTTTTTTTTTAATTTTTTTTTAAATTTTTACCATTTATAGTCCATAGACATAAGTAAACTTTTCAAGATTTCATCTTGGTTTTATTGACATGCAAGTCTTCATATCCATTATATAGGCACTCAATAATGGGTGAAATGGAGAAGTGTATATATATGAAGAGTAATGTGGGTGGAAGGAATAATAGATATGACAAGGTGCATTACGCTTATCATTTTATTTAAATGACAAAAAATAAACAAACAACTATCATAAAAGATTCCAAATGCTCTTAAGCAAAAGCATTTAGGGATTAGTTCATTGCGTTATTTGAAAGAGACTGTACTTCATCTATAAACCCAGGACAAAGATACAGTTAAATTCTTCTTGTTATTTTTTGTATCTTCAACCATAATTTGCATAGATGCCCCTATGAAGACTTATTAAACTTTACATCACTAGCAAACATCTTAACTTGGGTTTTGTCAACCTTTTTTCTTGTAAGAGTTTTGGAAAAGAAACTTCTTTACCTTTAGAGGTCATAATTAACATTCCATGATCGAAATTGACAAAAACCTTTTATGCATGAAATAATAGGATGCCATGAAAGAATGCATGAACTATACATGAAGGATGAAAATGTTACGAAATGCAATTTTTTTATTTTTATTTTTTTGTGATGCATGATAGAACATATCATCTCTAAATGTATGTGATATGATCTAAACGTATTATCCGCAAGTGCACGGGTCGTACAAGTAATAATGGGATTTGAGTCCCGAAATATCATCCCTTAGAGAAGTTGATCAACCTAATTAACTACCGGTTAATCTTACCCTAAGTATATCCTAGAAAATTATGAAGTTTAGTGATGGGTGATCTACTAAGCTAATTAAAATTACTGGAAAACAATAGAATAATAAAAACAATAAACTAAATAATAAAACCGAGCTAAAAGTTACTTACAGAGCTCCGAGCAATTTAAAGCAACAACCTACAAAAATAATTAAAACAATTAAAAATTCATTAACACAATCAAAATAAAATGCTAAAATAAAGAAATAAAATTAATTAAGCTAAAATTGAACAAACCTAAAATGCAATTAAACTACTTAATCAAAATGCAAAGTAAGCTAACTTAAGATTTAATGAAATAAAATCCTAGAAAAATTAAGAAAATAACTATAAATCTAAATGTCTAAAATATTAATTCTAAATTAATCCTAACTATATCTAATTACTAACTTAACAATAAAATCTAACTAATGCATGATAAATATTTTGGATTAAATTTAAAATGAAGACTAAATTAAAAATGCATGAAACAAATTTAATCTAAATTAATTCTAAATGCAACTTATAAAATATTAAACTAAAATTAAGTCCTAAAACCTATAAAATTAACTATTAACTAAAAATTAAAACTAAAGATTAAATTAACAAACTAAAACATTAAATTTAGCCTACAATATTCATTTAACAACTAACCTAAATTGACAACTAATGAAAATAATCAAAATACTAAAAGTACATTAAACATTAAGTTATAAAATGGAAATGTGGCCAAACATGGCCTTAGCAATTATGCCTAGTTGAGTGGTCCCGTGTATAGTCACTGTACATGTTCTTCCCCAGCTTCACCAGGCGTTGTCCTAACATGATTCATTGTCACGCCCTTCCCCCACACATGACCTTCCAAAAACCACAACAAATTTTTTTTCGCTTTTTACTTACCTTTCTCTCCTCAACAGTTGGGCTGTGATTAGGCATTAGTCTTCTCATCCACACATACATACATGTCATTCTAAATATTTATCGACTGTACGTACACTTTCTCATAAATAAATTCATATACTTAATATAATTACATCATTACATCCCCTACAGTAAAAACGTGTACATCATTGTGTTTGTACATCGTTCAAATACAAAAGAGTGCGCATGTGTATACCTTTCACTAGATGGGGAGTGGTAGCGGTCAAACGGAATGCAATACCCCAGCCGACTCAATCTACTGACGAGAATCTGTAGAAATGGGGGAAAATGAATGAGATGAGCTATCAACGCGCTCAGTAAGGAAATCAGGCATGCAAGTAGACATCCATACTATCTACTGAAAATAGTGCTTTGCCTTTCTTTCTCTCAATTCAAAAGCATGTTTCAAATATATATAATAATAGTACAGATTTAAAATCCCATGTACTAAACACATGTTGGTTTATCAATTAGAGGCATTCATGCAAAACATTGCATATTTAATCATTTAAGAATGCCTTTATATAAAATATGCCATTTACATTCAAAACACAGTAAATATGACATTTCTCATCACAACACAAACAAATTGGGTTCCGACCCATCCCTCAGGTCTACCCGTATTATAAAACACATGTGATATATCATGCGAGACTCAGTGGCTAAATGCAATATCTCCGGACTATGGCCATATCCTAACATGGTGAAATCCAAGGCAACACAGTACTCAGTGTGTAGGTTATCACTGCTGCAACGGGAGGGGGGTCAGTCCATCACAACCGCCAGCTATCAACACTCTCCTCCATAACTCCACAACACAAAACACGGTACAGTGTACTCCATGCCACATGCACGGTACAACGTACACCCGTGGACCCTACATCATGATCGGGATGCCTGCCATAGGTTTTACTCCTCACACCATGGAAACATCATAGTTGGGGTGCCTGCCATAGGTCTTAGCCCTCATACTATGGAATAAATGTCACGTCTCTAAATCCACGTGCGAAAATCTCAGCAGTGTGACACTCAGTCTACACGGAGGGAATCGTCATGATTTTTCTAACATGTCTTATATATCACGTAAAACTACAGTGCACGTATTGAGTGTGACTCAGTCAACGCTCCGCCTCAAAACACTATATATGCATGTCAAAATATCAACACTAGTGCGAGTAAACCTCCAGCACTAGGTCATGCATAGTTCTTATTACAAATTAAGTATGAGCAAATCGCTCAAGTACTATGTCATGTACAAATCATGAAGAATCGAGTACGAGCAACACTCCAGTTTGTCTGTCATGCATCTCATGTAAAACTCGAGTACGAGCTAATCGCTCCAGCACTCTCTCATGCACAATCACATAAAACGGAGTACGAGCAATGCTTCAGTACTCTATCATGCATGTCAAATAAATGTAGTGCGAGTAAACCTCCATCACTCATGTATGTGAAAAACATTTGAAATCAAGTACGAGTCGTGCTCCGACACGATTGTTTCCACATAATTCGTTAGATGGCTCTTTAAAAATAGGGATGTTTAAAATCATTAAAATCGGTACTATAAAGTGTGCTTAATCTACATTAACCTTAAAACATTAGCCCATCTACGTACTCATCTGCTACACAACAGTAAAAACATTCAAAAACATCATTTCCATGCTTTTTACAACTTTTTCCAAATTTTGACTTTTTGCCTAACTAGGGGCCAAATCGTAATTTACTCATATCGGGTCCCTATAATATTATTGATTTTCTCTAACCCTTAGACAGTTTTAGTGAATGCAAAAGCAGTAAAAATATGCACAGATATCTATAACTACTTGCAAAACTCCCTTACCTCGGATCACGTAGTGTGACCTCCCTTCCTCTGTGTTGTCTAAACCTCGCAGTCCAGTCACTCTCAATATGACTCTAGAGCTGCATTTAACCATTCACTGGATTAATTTCACATTTCCTACTGTATTACACATTTAATACAGCTTATTTAACTTAATTGTGCCCATTTACTCTAAATGGGCCTAAATACTTTAATTGGGCCTTAATCCGTAATAAGCCCGTTTTCCACGTATTATTTCCCTTCGTCAGGGTCTATCGACTCATTATGCCTATCAATATCCATTGGGCTTTATTCTAAGCTCTTTGGATAGCCCGTATATCACTTACGACAGTTAATTCAAAATTTCAAATATAATTCACTAAATGCAGAATTTAATCCGAAATGCGTAAAATAAATCTTAAATACGCAATAATCACATAAATTGTCGTAAATGAGCTTTACTTACCCGAGATTATGTGAATGGTATGGAAATCAAAGTTCGATCGGGCTCACGCTTGGAATTTATCGTTGAACTGCACAATTGTATATTTCATTCCGGGTCAATTTTCGATTAAATATAACTTAAATAAATTTTTCAAAAATCAAATCGGTCACTTTTAATCTTGTATCGACTTACCCGAAGTCCGGTGTAATCCCAAAAATTTTTTCCTTTTTCTTTTTTCTCTTTTCTTCTTTTTTTCTCTTTCCTCATTGGCTGAATCGATCCGGTTCGGTTCAGCGCAGAAGCTTCTTCACTGAACCGCCGACCGGTTCAGGGCTCCTTTGGTTGTGCCGACATCGTTCGGCCGGTTCCCGGTGTCTAATCACCGTCGTTCGGCTCGCCTCAGCCTAGGGAGCGTTCGGCTGGCCTCGATCGAAACCAAGCACCGCCGGTGGCCGCCGGATTTCCTCTTTTCCTCCGCGGCCTTTTCTTCTTCGATTTGTCAGATTTCGATGCCGGTGGGGCGCATCCCGGTGGCAGGGAGGTCGTACGTTGCCGGGCTTCCTTTTCTGGTCACTTGCCTGGCTGCTGGTCGTCGGATGGTGGCCGTCTGGTGGTCTCTTCTTCTCCTCGGCTCTGCGTCAGTTTCCTTTCGTTTTCCCTCTTTTCTCTCTCCCCGATTTCAATTCCAATTTTTGATTTTCTTTTTCTTTTTTATTTTTTCTCTTTTAATATTTATAAATGATTTTAATATAATTTTTATCATTAAAATAATATTAAAAATTTCCAAAATATCAAAAAAATCATATTAAATTCATTTAATTCGTAAATAAATTTATCAGTCCGATTTTACCTTTTCAGTATATTTTTCCACTATTTTTGGGCTCATTTTTCGAGGTACAAATTCTGATAAATTCTAATAAATTTATATCTTGATCAATTGGACTTGAAATTCAATATTTTCCTCGATTTTGATCAAGATTCCTCAATTTCATATTTTTATTGAAATTTTCTCATCGAATTTATACCGAATTTCGATCATTTGATTGTTTTACCCGAATTTATACCGAATTTCGATCAAGATTCCTCATACGGTGCCATCCCGATACTCAAATAATGACTGTTGTTATAGGCGAACTAGGCTAGTGGCAAATGATCATCTCAGGAGCCTCTAAAATCCAACACACATGCTCTCAACATATCCTCCAGAGTCTGCATCGTCCTCTCTGACTGACCATTTGTCTGAGGATGGAAAGCTGTGTTCAAACTCAACTGGGTTCTCATGGCTTCTTGAAAATATTCCTAAAAGTGGGATGTGAAGTGGGAATCCCTATCCAAAACTATGCTCACTGGAACACCATGCAACCTCACTACCTCGTGTACATACAACTCTGCCAACGTACTCAGAGTATCGGTAGCTCTTATAGCTAGGAAGTAGGCTGACTTCGTCAGTCTATCAACGATCACCCATATAGCATCGTGATTTCTCCGGGTCCTCGGTAAACCCATCACGAAATCCATGGTGATATGCTCCCATTTTCATGTCGATATAGGTAGAGGCTACAATAATCCTGCAGGTCTCTGATGCTCTACCTTCACCTGCTGACATATAAGACATCTCGCCACAAAATCCGTAACATCTCTCTTCATAATCGACCACCAGTACACCTTCTGGAGGTTCTGATACATCTTGCCACTCCCCGGATGCAACGTGTACCTCGACGAATGAGCTTTCGACAATATCAATCTCCTGAGCTGTCGATCCTTGGGAACACACAATCTACCTCTGAACCTCAGTAATCCATCAGAACTCAACTCAAAATCAATCACTGTGCCCCTCTACATCTGACCAATCACATCGATGTAATATGGATCAGTCTGCTAAGCCTGTCTGATCCTGTCCAACAGATCTGGCTCTAAGCATAGACTCGCAATCATACAATCCACATCCATGTCTGAAGGCACAACTCCCAAACTGAGGCTAGCAAACTGCTCTAGCAGCTCATGCTCCCTAACCATCATATACGATACCATCCCAAGGCTTTTCCTACTCAAAGCATCTGCTACAACGTTAGCCTTTCCTGGATGATAAAGTATCTCACAATCATAATCCTTCAGAAGCTCTAGCCATCTTCTCTGTCTCATGTTCAGCTCCTTTTGTGAGAACAGGTACTTGAGGCTCTTGTGGTCGGTAAAAATCTGAAACTTCTCGCCATATAAGTAGTGGTGCCATACCTTTAATGCAAACACTACTGCTGCCAACTCTAAATCGTGGGTCGGATAGTTCTTCTCATGGTCCTTCAGCTGTCTGGATCCATAAGTAACTACCCTCCTATCCTGCATCAACACACAGCCTAGTCCCTGATACAAAGCATCGGTATATACTGAAAATCCTTCTGAGCTGGTAGGAATAGTGAGAATTGAAGCGGTGGTCAATCGACTCTTCAGCTCCTGAAAAATCCTCTCACAATCCTCATCCCACATGAATGCAACACTCTTCCAAGTGAGACGTGTCAATGGAGCAGCCAACTTCAAAAATCCCTCAACGAATCTCCGATAGTACCCTGCTAAACCCAAAAAACTCCTGATCTTGATAACTGTCCTTGGCTGTTCCCACTAAACTACAGCCTCAATCTTGGATGGGTCTACTGACACACCATCCTGTGACACTACATGTCCAAAAAATGAGATCTCTGTCAACCAAAAATCACACTTGCTGAGCTTAGCATACAACTGCTCTCTTGTAGAGTTTACAATACGATCCTGAGGTGCTCCACATACTCCTCCTTGGATCTCGAATGCACCAATATGTCATCAATGAAAATGACAACAAACTGTTTCAAATATGGCTCAAACACATCGTTCATCATAGCCATGAAAGCTGCGGGAGCATTCGTCAGTCCGAATGGCATAACTAGGAACTCATAGTGGCCATATTGGGTTTTAAATGCCGTCTTGGGAACACCTCCACTTCGAACTCTCAACTGATTATACCCAGACCTCAAATCAATCTTAGAAAAGACCTGTGCTCCCCGAAGTTGATCCAGTAAGTCTTCAATGCGTGGAAGGGGATATCTATTCTTGATGGTAGCCTTATTCAACAATCTTTAGTCTATACACAATCAGAGGCTTCCATCCTTCTTTCTCACAAACAAAATTGGTGCTCCACACGGTGAAACACTCGGTCTGATGAAATCCCTATCCAACAACTCCTGCAACTGTATCTTGAGCTCCTCTAGCTCAACTAAGGCTATACGATACAGTGGTGTCGAAATAGGCTCAGTACCAAGCACCAAATCTATACAGAATTCCATCTCTCTGTTTGGTGGTAACCCTGGCAACTCATCCGGGAAAACATCTGGGTACTCACTGACCACAGGAATATCTACCCACTCCAGATGTACCTTATCCGTATCCACCACGTACGCAATAAAACCTTCAAGATATTCATTTCTCAGTTAGCATAACATTTTATTTATTAATAACATATATATTACTTTTATTTCTTCCCATCAAACTTTATAACAACTTTCGTAGGGTTAGGAAACATAACTATCTTAGCGAAATAATATAAAACAGTATAGTTTGCAGATAACCAATCCATTCCTAAGATTACATCAAAGTCACTCTTACTTAGCAATATTAGATTGGCTGTCATATCCTTTTCCCCTACTCTTAGCTTGCAATCATTATACACATACTCAACTAGCTGAATGGAATCCATAGGCGTACTAATCAAAATCATCATCCGTAAAGGAGTACGCTCTACATGCTTTTCTAACTTACATGTAAATGATGGTGACACAAAAGAATGCGTGGCACCAGGATCAACTAAAACATATGCTTATAAATCATAAATCAAGATGTTACCTCGAATCACATCCGCAGAAGAATTAGCTGTGTCCTGGTCCAAGGCATGTACTCGCCCTCGACTTATCACCTGCTTCCCCTTTTCCTCTATCGTCGCTCTAGCTCTCTGAGTAGACGTACCAGCTGGAGCTCTATCAGGCTCCCTGCCCTTCTATGGGGCAGTCATAAATGTCTCTGGGCACTCTCTAGCAATGTGCCCCTGTTTCCCACATTGAAAACATACAACGAGTCTCAACGGACAAGGTCTACCACCATGATGTATACCACATCGGTTGCACTGATCAGTAGTAGGCCTCGGTCCTCCAATCATAATTCCCTTTGTCGAAGCTATGGCAGAGTATGTAGGAGGTCTAACTAGTCGCTCTCGCACCTCCTTTATCCGTGGTCCCTTACCGAAGAGTCTCCTCCCTCCTCGATAACTGAAACCTCTATCTCTAGCCAACCTCTTCCTCTCTCTATCTCGGCTCCGACTAAACTTCCCAAACTCAGAGGAATGCCTCTTATAATCTTGGTCACAAAGCTGTGCCTTGTGCATCGCCTCATCATACGTACCAATATCAAATGGTACCAACCAAGACCGTAACACCGATCTCAATCCATCGACAAACCTGCGAACCTTCCTGGTCTCGCTATACATGGTATAGGGATCATATCTCCCCAAGGCTAAAAATCTAGTCTCGTACTCATCCACTGTGAGACTCCCCTGGGTCAATCCCAAAAACTCGGCCTGCAGTTTACGCTACGTCGTACCAGGAACAAACTACCTCCTGAAGGCATCCAAAAACATCTCTCAACTAATCTCAACATGTCGGGCTCTCAATATTGGCCTGGTGGACTTCCACCAATGCTCTGCCATTCCCTTCAATAGGAACGCAGCAAATGCGACTCTCTCTGAAGTCGTATAATCAAAGAAGTCGTACAACTTCTCCATCTCGCTAATCCACCCCTCAGCACTGGCTGGGTCCTTGACCCCTCGAAAAGATGGAGGTCTAAGCTTCTGGAACTGTCGTAGTAGATCCAAATCACACCCATATCCCAATCCACTACTACCCTGAACTGGTGGGGGTGTAGGAGTATCAGTAGTCTGTGGCATCTGTCAGGCTGTACAAGTGTATCAGGTGTAACTTGTAAGACCCCGTATATGTATAATGGTAATGTGTGTAATTGGATCAAATAATATGAATGGACTTGTAATGTAAAGTATGATTGATGTAAGTCCATGGATTCAATGTATGTATGTGTAATATAAATTGTAACGTACATACAAGTTTCATTGAGTATGAATATGAAGAAATGAGTTCTGGCAAGTGATGGATGTGATTGAGACTCAAGATGAGTAGTGTGGTAAAATGGAATGGAGTTATGCTTCCATTTGGTTTTATGTAGCATACCTTTGAACATACAATGAATGCACACAAGTTTCAATGTGCATAAGGTATGAATGAATGCCATTTTCAAGTTATAAAGGTGGATGGATGAGAAAATGGCCATGGCAATAGATTAAGGATGTGTTGGTATGAGTTGCAGCAAGGAAACTACAGGAAATCTGGAAAAACATGAGGCCCAGATCGATCTCATAGAACGAGAGATCGATCTGGAAGAGCCAGAATGCTCTTATTTGGGCGAAAGAATAGAGCAGATCGATCTCCCAAGCATTCTGTAGTGGAAAGATCGATCCCCAAGCACCCAGATCGATCTCCTTAGCTCTCTGTTTGGGTGCAGATCGATCTCATGCTTCGATAGATCGATCTCATGCCTAGACAGATCGATCTCATGCTTCGACAGATCGATCTCAGGCTTAAAAATGCCGTGGAAAAGAGGGATTTTAAGGGACCAAATCGATCTCCTCTTGGACCAGATCGATCTCCTCAAGCTATTTCTATATAAGGAGGGCTGAAAATCAAGAAATCTCGGGAAAAACACTTATCTCCCAATTCTAACCCAAAAACCTAACTTTCCCTCTCTAAAATCAGCCATTTCCAACAAGAATTGAAGGGAGACCATTAGAAGCAAAGTTGTTCCTATCAAAGAGAAGAACAACATAGTGTAAAGGCAATTGCTCATTGGTGACATTGAAGGAGTTAAGGGCATTTCCATTTGGAGCAAGAAGAAAAATCATATTTGGTAAGATTCTAACACTCCAATCCAAATACATTGTCTATTTAATCGATTTTGGAGTTGTTTGGCATGACTATTGATGGATAAATTATCTAGGGATGTGGTGGAATTGGTGTAACCTAGAAAACCTAGAATGGGTTGAATGAGTTTATGAGTTATGGGCATGCTAAAGTTGTTAGTGAGATGATGCTTATGATTTTAGATGGTTAAATGAGATTACATTGTGAGTTGGAGGAATTGTGAAAATGGGTATGTGTATGCTTGATAAATGCCATAGTGAGGGGATTTATGGAATATGAACACTATGAGCTTAATGTCGATTTAATATCGATTTTGAATAAGTTAATAGGCCTAAGAAGATCCATAGACTCAAGTTATGGGTAAAGTAATGAAACGAGGCCATATAAGCGTTAATAGAGGCTATAGATTAAATTGACTATAGCAAGCACAAGGGTTGCATTGTATGGATCGAATATAATGCGGGATACGATTTTGTGCAGTCCCGAAGAGTTCGTTGAAGACGAATCGAACCGTACGAGTAAGCAGCTTAAGGAAGTGGAATCACGCATCGCGATTCCAGGTAAGGGAATTTTGTGAGTATATAGAGGTAGCTGCTCGTACTTTGAACTTATGGGTGAATATTGGGTGTTGTATGAAATGCATGGTTGCTCAAATAAATGGTTGATGGTATTAGTGAATGATGATGAGTATATGCGTGGTTTTGGATTTGAAGTGGATTTTATGAAATGGGATAGTAAGGCTAATAATTGCATAAATCTAATGTTTTGATGTTTTTCCAAAACGAATTGCTTGGTTTTAAGCAAGCTTGTAGATGGGTCGGCTAGTATTGTATTGTTGTTGTGGAAAAGCAATTGTGAGTGCTAAACCCGATTGCTGGGATTGTTTAATTGTATATGAGCCGCCTATCATATTTGTATGACATAAATCGCGCTAGAGCTTCGCTCGCGCTGGATTTCTATGTTTTCATTGGTATGAAACGTGCTGGAGCTTAGCTCGCACCTTGATTTGGAAACTATGATGATGTTTATAAACCGTACTGGAGCTTCTGCTCGTACGTGGATTTTGAGTGGTTGTCTTATGAGTATAACCGTACTAGAGCTATGCTCGTACGCGTCTCTTTATGAGAAGATGCATGAGTCATGCTAGAGCTTTGCCCGCACAAGTTTGCACATTGAGATACGTATAAGGTTGTGAAAATTGGTAAGATCCTTAAGCCTTACATCCTTAAGCCAACATCCTTAAGCCCAAAGAGGCGGGGAGGCTCTGTTAGGCGGGGAGGCTCTGTTCGGTGGGGAGGTTCTCTTACGGTGGGATCCTTAAGCCAACATCCTTAAGCCCAAAGAGGCGGGGAGGCTCTGTTAGTCGGGGAGGCTCTCCTACATGGTTATAGTAAGATCCTTAAGCCTTACATCCTTAAGCCAACATCCTTAAGCCCAAAGAGGCGGGGAGGCTCTGTTAGGCGGGGAGGCTCTGTTAGGCGGGGAGGCTCTGTTCGGTGGGGAAGCTCTCTTACGGTGGGATCCTTAAGCCAACATCCTTAAGCCCTGGAGGGGCGGGGAGGCTCTGTTAGGCAGGGAGGCTCTCCTACATGGGTACGGTAAGATCCTTAAGCCCTACATCCTTAAGCCGACATCCTTAAGCCCAAAGAGACGGGGAGGCTCTGTTAGGTGGGGAGGCTCTGTTAGGGGGGAGGCTCTCTTACGGAAGGATCCTTAAGCCCTACATCCTTAAGCTAACATCCTTAAGCCCGATGAGGCAGGGAGGCTCTGTTAAGCGGGGAGGCTCTGTTCGGCAGGGAGGCTCTCCTTCACGGATATGGAAAACTCTTGGTATGGGGTAGGTAAGACCTAGGAATGGCACCCCCAATCACGATATGAGTCTGCGGAGTACGCTGTACCGTGTATATCACATGGAGTACGATGTACCGCATGATGGTTATGTGGTGAGAAAGTCTGGCGAGGGATAATCCATCTTCGTGCCAGCGTGATACCCCGCACACCCGGATGCGTGTGGTCTGGGATGATTTATGATGTAATGGTCCACATAGGCACTTTTGATATAGTGACCTAGTTTTTATACACATGCGTGAATTGTGAAATGATTGTGATTGTGAGTTGATTTGGTGGTAATTATGTGTTGAGAAAGAGGTTTATGATGTTGGTTTAAAAAGGAGGTTTCTTAATGAATTGCCCTTTTTATGAATTTAAAGGAGATTGAGCATGAGACGATTTATACATGATGTTTCTACCATGTTTTATATGCCAATGCACATGATTTTGGTACATGATATATATGTATATTCACATGGCATAGTTTTATTCCTCATGCTCCTACTATAAATGATTTATGCATAACACTATCAACATGTAGATAGAGTAGTTATCTACCATGCTTGCATTATTGCCTTACTGAGCGTGTGGTTGCTCATCCCACTCTATTTTCCCCCCTACATAGCGTGCATAGTAGCCCAGTGAGGATTGAGGCGTGGTATTTTGGATTCCGCTGCATCTCCATCGCTTAAAGGTATATACACAGTGATTCTTTTTGTATCTAAACAATGTAAAAGCACAGTATTCTTTTGAGATGTAATTATGGGGGATTAGATGTCAGTAAAACATGTATTCGTATAAGTACACGATTAAATGCAAATGTATCACATCGTTTTAGTTAATTGAGAATGAATGAGATGTGGTGTTTATTATTGACTCACAGCCCAACAGTGTGTGGTGAATTTAGTTCACGACCGGGTAAGGTAACTGTAAAACGCGAAAAATTTTCAATGATTTTCGGTTAAAGAGAATGGAATTGGGTCGTGACAGAGATTGGTATCAGAGCTATGTTGGCCTGATGTGAGTCATTAATAAAACGTAGGAAAGTACATCCCCATAGTACTGTGCTTTTGTTTAGATATAACTGTGTATACCGAAATGGATTGAGCTTAATGAATTATTATAATACAGGAAGTTAGGCACTATGCCAGTTACACGCAAAGGTAGAGGGGTGAGAGCACGTGCTAGAGGCCGTAGAGGTAGGCCTGAGAGCCGTACGGAGCCACAGACTGAACAGGCTCCACAGAACCCTACTGAGAGAGCAGGTGATACTGAGGCTCGCTTCGCTATATTGGAGCGGAGTATTGAGAGTTTGGTGGAGAGAGTCACGCAGGCCTTGGGCGCCGGTGACAGACGTGGTCCCGCGGCACAGCCTACTACGGAACAGGCAGCTGCAGAGGCAGAGAGACCTCAGACTGCTGAGACAGCTACAGTTACACCACCTCCAGCCCAGGATATAGCTTCTCCTATCGCTCCACAGCAGAGCGGTAGCGATTTGGGTTATGACTGCGACTTGAGCAGGTTGCGAGAGTTTCAAGCGCTGAAACCCCCAGTGTTTAGAGGGGTGAAGGACCCAGTGATTACGGAGGATTGGGTGTATGAGATGGAGAAACTATATAGGTTTTTCCGATGCACTTCAGCTGAAAAGGTAGCCTTTGCCGTGTTTATGTTGAAAGGCGAGGCCGAGCATTGGTGGAGGTCCACCGAGGTTATTTTGAGGGCCAGACACTCTGAGATCTCGTGGGAGATATTTCTAGAGGCCTTCAGGAGACAGTATATTCCAGCTACCGCACAGAGGAAATTGCGGATGGAATTTATGAATTTGGTTCAGGGGAACCGGACTGTGGACGAGTATGAGTCCAAGTTTATGTCATTAGGGAGATATGACCCTGACACGATGGGTAGTAAGACCCGAAAGATACAGAAGTTCATGGATGGGTTGAGATTGGCCATCCGGACTAAGCTAGCTCCCTTTGACATCTTGACCTATGAGGAGGCTGTACATAAGGCTCAGTTATGTGAGCAAGACTTTGAGCGAAATGCCTCCGAGCTTGGGAGAGTCAGTGTTAGAAAGGACAAGGATCGGAAGAGATCCGGATTTGGAAGAGTGGCCAAGAGAGATGGCCAAAGATTTTTCGAGAAGAGGCCAAAGATTGAGGAGGTGCGGGAGAGAGCTGCTAGACCTCCCGTATACCCAGCCTTGACTGCGCCGAGGGGCATGACTATTGGAGGACCACGGCCTACTACTGATCAGTGTAGGAGATGTGGGAGATTTCATGGGAATAGACCCTGTCTGATGACCCCTATAGTGTGTTTTAGATGCGAGAGACCAGGACATATAGCTAAGTATTGTCCCGAGAAGATGGAAATTACTCCACAGAAGGGCAAGGAGCCTGAGGGAGCTCCAGTTGAGACAGCAGCCTCGAGGAGGAGGGCTACAGCTGAGGAAAAAGGGAAACAGGCTGCGGGTGTGAGCAGAGGAAGAGTACATGCACTGGACCAGGACACTGCAGATGCATCGACGGATGTGATTAAAGGTACCATTCGAATCTTTGATTTAGAAGCATTGGTATTATTTGATCCTGGTGCCACGCATTCTTTCATATCACCTTCCTTTGCACATAAATTGTTGAAATATGTGAAACCAACATTGTTGGATAAAATGTTGATGATTTCCACACCCATGAATGATAGTCAATTGACTGAGCATGTATGTAGGGATTGTAAGTTAAAGATAGAGGGGAAGGAAATGATAGCCAATCTGATTTTATTGAATATGAATGATTTTGATGTAATTTTGGGAATGGATTGGTTAGCTACCAATCGTGTTGTGATGGATTGTCATGCCAAAACATTGATGTTTTCAGGTTTAGACAATCTTATTGTAAATTTTGATCAAAAGAAATGATATGAAACTTGTATAATTGTGGTAAATAAAAGAGTATAACTTTAAATGCATAATGCTTGAGAGATAAATTTATTGTTTATGATAAATGTTGAATGTGGAGTGATGGTTTATGTTACTAACGATGGAGAGGATAATGTGAAGGGTTCATTGCCTATGTGGTCGATATAGATGAGGCACACCCGGAATTGAAGGACATACCCATAATTACGGATTACCCTGATGTCTTTCCGGATGAATTACCAGGACTACCACCTGAAAGGGAAATGGAATTTTGCATTGAGTTAGTGCCTGGTACAGAGCCGATATCGAAACCACCCTATAGAATGGCTCCGATAGAGTTGGAAGAGCTGAAGAAACAACTGCAAGAGTTGTTAGAGAAGGGGTTTATTAGACCGAGTGTCTCACCTTGGGGAGCACCGGTTCTATTTGTAAGGAAGAAGGATGGAAGCCTCCGACTGTGTATAGATTACCGGTTGTTGAATAAGGCCACCATTAAGAACAAGTACCCCCTTCCAAGAATCGATGATTTGTTGGATCAGCTCCAGGGAGCCGAAGTATTTTCTAAGATAGATCTGCGGTCAGGGTATCATCAATTGAGGATCAGGAGTGGAGATGTACCCAAGACAGCGTTTCGTACCCGTTATGGCCCCTACGAGTTTTTGGTGATGCCATTCGGATTGACGAATGCTCCCGCAGCATTTATGGCATTAATGAATGATATATTCAAGCCATACCTGGACAAGTTTGTAATAGTGTTCATTGATGATATTTTGGTGTATTCCAAGTCCAGGGAAGATCATGAGGAGCACTTGAGGATAGTTCTGCAGACTCTCCGAGAGAGAGAATTGTATGCCAAAGTCAGCAAGTGTAACTTTTGGTTAGAACAGATCTCATTTCTGGTGCATGTTATGTCAAAGGATGGGGTATCGGTGGATCCATCCAAGATAGAGGCAGTTGTACAGTGGGAACAGCCCAAGACAGTAACTGAGATCAAAAGTTTCCTGGGATTGGCAGGATATTATCGGAGATTTGTAGAGGGTTTCTCCAGACTAGCTGCTCCGTTGACACGCCTCACGCGTAAGGATGTTAAGTTTACATGGGATGAGGCATGTGAGAGGAGTTTTGAGGAGCTTAAGCATCGATTGACGACTGCTCCAGTTCTCACCATTCCTACCAGCTCAGGAGGATTCTCGGTGTATACAGATGCATCACACCAGGGACTGGGCTGTGTGCTTATGCAGGATGGGAAGGTAGTTGCCTATGGATCTAGACAGTTGAAAGATCATGAGAGGAACTACCCGACACATGATTTGGAGTTGGCGGCTGTAGTATTTGCTTTGAAAATATGGCGCCACTATCTCTATGGTGAGAAATTTCAGGTGTTCACAGATCATAAGAGCCTTAAGTACCTGTTCTCGCAGAAAGAGCTGAATATGAGACAGAGGAGATGGCTCGACTCTTGAAAGACTATGATTGTGAAATCATGTACCACCCAGGTAAGGCAAATGTAGTTGCCGATGCTTTGAGTAGAAAGAGCCTTGGGTTGGTGTCTTATATGATGGTACGGGAACATGAATTGTTAGAACACTTTGCGAACCTCAGTTTAGATGTAACCCCACCTGGATCTGAGAGACTTGAGATCATGGCTAGTTTGAGACTACAGCCAGAGTTGATTGGACGTATTCGGCAAGCCCAGCAGAGCGATCGACGGTGTATCGATTGGCTGAGGCAGATACAGACAGGTGTGGGTATTGATTTTGAGCAGAGTTCTGATGGCTTATTGAGGTTCAGAGGCAGAGTATGCGTTCCCAAGGATCCTGAGATCAAGAGGATGATTTTATCAGAGGCTCACTCATCAAAGTATACGATACATCCGGGAAGTACCAAGATGTATCAAAACCTTCGGAAGGTTTATTGGTGGTCTGGAATGAAAAGAGACATAGCGAAATATGTCGCTAAGTGTCTCGTTTGTCAGCAAGTGAAGGTAGAGCATCAGAAGGCTGTAGGATTATTGCAGCCTCTACCGATACCGACATGGAAGTGGGAGCATGTCACCATGGATTTTGTAATGGGGTTGCCGAGGACCCGTAGAGGTCATGATGCCATATGGGTTATTGTGGACCGGTTGACTAAGTCCGCCCATTTCTTGGCTATGAGAGCTACCGATACACTGAGTCAGTTGGCGAACCTGTATATTCGAGAGATAGTACGGTTACATGGTGTACCAGTGAGCGTTGTTTCTGATAGGGATGCCCGCTTCACTTCCCATTTCTGGGAACATTTTCAGGAAGCGCTGGGGACCCGATTGAGTTTTAGCACCGCTTTTCATCCTCACACAGATGGGCAGTCAGAGAGGACTATACAGACCCTCGAGGATATGTTGAGAGCGTGTGTGCTGGATTTTAGAGGCTCCTGGGATGACCACCTGCAGTTAGCCGAGTTCGCTTATAATAATAGCTATCATGCTAGTATCGGGATGGCACCCTATGAGGCATTGTACGGGCGTAGATGCCGTTCCCCTATTGGATGGGAAGAGGTTGGTGACAGATAAATTTTTGCTCCGAACTTAGTGCAACAGGCATCTGAGGACGTCCAGTTGATATGTGAGAGATTACGGATAGCTCAGTGCCGACAAAAGAGTTATGCTGACAAGAGACGAAGACCACTGGAGTTTGATGAGGGTGCGTCGGTGTTTCTGAGGGTATCACCATCGAAGGGTATTATGAGATTTGGTCAGAAGGGCAAGTTGAGCCCTAGATATATCGGACCCTTCGAGATTTTGGAGAGAGTGGGAGATAAGGCGTATAGGTTGGCATTGCCACCGGACTTGGCAAATGTCCACAACGTCTTCCACGTCTTGATGCTTCGGAAGTATCACTCGGACCCGACACACGTGATAAGATATGAGCCGTTGGAGCTCCATGAGAGTATGATGTATGTTGAGAAGCCAGTTCAGATATTGGACAGAAAAGAGAAAGTGTTGCGGAATAAGACAATTCCCTAGGTGAAAGTTCTTTGGCAACACCACACGGCGGAAGAGGCCACGTGGGAATTGGAGAACTTGATACGAGAGAAGTACCCCCAACTTTTTGAAGAGTGACTTGGTTCTGATTTGGAGGACCAAATTCCTTGAAGGAGGGGAGAATGTAAGACCCCGTATATGTATAATGGTAATGTGTGTAATTGGATCAAATAATATGAATGGACTTGTAATGTAAAGTATGATTGATGTAAGTCCTTGGATTCAATGTATGTATGTGTAATATAAATTGTAACGTACATACAAGTTTCATTGAGTATGAATATGAAGAAATGAGTTCTGGCAAGTGATGGATGTGATTGAGACTCAAGATGAGTAGTGTGGTAAAATGGAATGGAGTTATGCTTCCATTTGGTTTTATGTAGCATACCTTTGAACATACAATGAATGCACACAAGTTTCAATGTGCATAAGGTATGAATGGATGCCATTTTCAAGTTATAAAGGTGGATGGATGAGAAAATGGCCATGGCAATAGATTAAGGATGTGTTGGTATGAGCTGCAGCAAGGAAACTACAGGAAATCTGGAAAAACATGAGGCCCAGATCGATCTCATAGAACGAGAGATCGATCTGGAAGAGCCAGAATGCTCTTATTTGGGCGAAAGAATAGAGCAGATCGATCTCCAATGGAGCCAGATCGATCTCCCAAGCATTCTGTAGTGGAAAGATCGATCCCCAAGCATCCAGATCGATCTCCTTAGCTCTCTGTTTGGGAGCAGATCGATCTTATGCTTCGACAGATCGATCTCATGCCTAGACAGATCGATCTCGTGCTTCGACAGATCGATCTCAGGCTTAAAAATGCCGTAGAAAAGAGGGATTTTAAGGGACCAGATCGACCTCCTCTTGGACCAGATCGATCTCCTCAAGCTATTTCTATATAAGGAGGGCTGGAAATCAAGAAATCTCGGGAAAAACACTTATCTCCCAATTCTAACCCAAAAACCTAACTTTCCCTCTCTAAAATCAGCCATTTCCAACAAGAATTGAAGGGAGACCATTAGAGGCAAAGTTATTCCTATCAAAGAGAAGAACAACATAGTGTAAAGGCAATTGCCCATTGGTGACATTGAAGGAGTTAAGGGCATTTCCATTTGGAGCAAGAAGAAAAATCATATTTGGTAAGATTCTAACACTCCAATCCAAATACATTGTCTATTTAATCGATTTTGGAGTTGTTTGGCATGACTATTGATGGATAAATTATCTAGGGATATGGTGGAATTGGTGTAACCTAGAAAACCTAGAATGGGTTGAATGAGTTTATGAGTTATGGGCATGCTAAAGTTGTTAGTGAGATGATGCTTATGATTTTAGATGGTTAAATGAGATTACATTGTGAGTTGGAGGAATTGTGAAAATGGGCATGTGTATGCTTGATAAATGCCATAGTGAGGGGATTTATGGAATATGAACACTATGAGCGTAATGTCGATTTAATATCGATTTTGAATAAGTTAATAGGCCTAAGAAGATCCATAGACTCAGGTTATGGGTAAAGCAATGAAACGAGGCCATATAAGCGTTAATAGAGGCTATAGATTAAATTGACTATAGCAAGCACAAGGGTTACATTGTATGGATCGAATATAATGCGGGATACGATTTTGTACAGTCCCGAAGAGTTCGTTGAAGACGAATCGAACAGTACGAGTAAGCAGCTTAAGGAAGTGGAATCACGCATCGCGACTCCAGGTAAGGGAATTTTGTGACTATATAGAGGTAGCTGCTCGTACTTTGAACTTGTGGGTGAATATTGGGTGTTGTATGAAATGCATGGTTGCTCAAATAAATGGTTGATGGTATTCGTGAATGATGATGAGTATATGCGTGGTTTTGGATTTGAAGTGCATTTTATGAAATGGGATAGTAAGGCTAATAATTGCATAAATATAATGTTTTGATGTTTTTCCAAAAGAATTGCTTGGTTTTAAGCAAGCTTGTAGATGGGTCGGCTAGTATTGTATTGTTGTTGTGGAAAAGCAATTGTGAGTGCTAAACCCGATTGCTGGGATTGTTTAATTGTATATGAGCCGCCTATCATATTTGTATGACATAAATCGCGCTAGAGCTTCGCTCGCGCTGGATTTCTATGTTTTCATTGGTATGAAACGTGCTGGAGCTTAGCTCGCACCTTGATTTGGAAACTATGATGATGTTTATAAACCGTACTGGAGCTTCTGCTCGTACGTGGATTTTGAGTGGTTGTCTTATGAGTATAACCGTACTAGAGCTATGCTCGTACGCGTCTCTTTATGAGAAGATGCATGAGTCGTGCTAGAGCTTTGCTCGCACAAGTTTGCACATTGAGATACGTATAAGGTTGTGAAAATTGGTACGATCCTTAAGCCTTACATCCTTAAGCCAACATCCTTAAGCCCAAAGAGGCGGGGAGGCTCTGTTAGGCGGGGAGGCTCTGTTCGGTGGGGAGGCTCTCTTACGGTGGGATCCTTAAGCCAACATCCTTAAGCCCAAAGAGGCGGGGAGGCTCTGTTAGGCGGGGAGGCTCTGTTCGGTGGGGAGGCTCTCTTACGGTGGGATCCTTAAGCCAACATCCTTAAGCCCTGGAGGGGCGGGGAGGCTCTGTTAGGCAGGGAGGCTCTCCTACATGGGTACGGTAAGATCCTTAAGCCCTACATCCTTAAGCCGACATCCTTGAGCCCAAAGAGGCGGGGAGGCTCTGTTAGGTGGGGAGGCTCTGTTCGGTGGGGAGGCTCTCTTACGGAAGGATCCTTAAGCCCTACATCCTTAAGCTAACATCCTTAAGCCCGAGGAGGCAGGGAGGCTCTGTTAAGCGGGGAGGCTCTGTTCGGCAGGGAGGCTCTCCTTTACGGATATGGAAAACTCTTGGTATGGGGTAGGTAAGACCTAGGAATGGCACCCCCAATCACGATATGAGTCTGCGGAGTACGCTGTACCGTGTATATCACATGGAGTACGATGTACCGCATGATGGTTATGTGGTGAGAAAGTCTGGCGAGGGATAATCCATCTTCGTGCCAGCGTGATACCCCGCACACCCGGATGCGTGTGGTCTGGGATGATTTATGATGTAATGGTCCACATAGGCACTTTTGATATAGTGACCTAGTTTTTATACACATGCGTGAATTGTGAAATGATTGTGATTGTGAGTTGATTTGGTGGTAATTATGTGTTGAGAAAGAGGTTTATGATGTTGGTTTAAAAAGGAGGTTTCTTAATGAATTGCCCTTTTTATGAATTTAAACGAGATTGAGCATGAGACGATTTATACATGATGTTTCTACCATGTTTTATATGCCAATGCACATGATTTTGATACATGATATATATGTATATTCACATGGCATAGTTTTATTCCTCATGCTCCTACTATAAATGATTTATGCATAACACTATCAGCATGTAGATAGAGTAGTTATCTACCATGCTTGCATTATTGCCTTACTGAGCGTGTGGTTGCTCATCCCACTCTATTTTCCCCCTACAGAGCGTGCATAGTAGCCCAGTGAAGACTGAGGCGTGGTATTTTGGATTCCGCTGCATCTCCATCGCTTAAAGGTATATACACAGTGATTCTTTTTGTATCTAAACAATGTAAAAGCACAGTATTCTTTTGAGATGTAATTATGGGGGATTAGATGTCAGTAAAACATGTATTCGTATAAGTACACGATTAAATGCAAATGTATGACATCGTTTTAATTAATTGAGAATGAATGAGATGTGGTGTTTATTATTGACTCACAGCCCAACAGTGTGTGGTGAATTTAGTTCATGATCGGGTAAGGTAACAGTAAAACGCGAAAAATTATCAATGATTTTCGGTTAAAGAGAATGGAATTGGGTCATGACAGAGATTGGTATCAGAGTAATGTTGGCCTGATGTGAGTCATTAATAAAACGTAGGAAAGTACATCCACATAGTACTGTGCTTTTGTTTAGATATAATTGTGTATACCGAAATGGATTGAGCTTAATGAATTATTATAATACAGGAAGTTAGGCACTATGCCAGTTACACGCAAAGGTAGAGGGGCGAGAGCACGTGCTAGAGGCAGTATAGGTAGGCCTGAGAGCCGTGCGGAGCCATAGACTGAACAGGCTTCACAGAACCCTGCTGAGAGAGCAGGTGATACTGAGGCTCGCTTCGCTAGATTGGAGCGGAGTATTGTGAGTTTGGTGGAGATAGTCACGCAGGCCTTGGGCGCCGGTGACAGACGAGGTCCCGCGGCACAGCCTACTACGGAACAGGCAGCTGCAGAGGCAGAGAGACCTCAGACTGCTGAGACAGCTACAGTTACACCACCTCCAGCCCAGGATATAGCTTCTCCTATCGCTCCACAGCAGAGCGGTAGCGATTTGGGTTATGACTGCGACTTGAGCAGGTTGCGAGAGTTTCAAGCGCTGAAACCCCCAGTGTTTAGAGGGGTGAAGGACCCAGTGATTACGGAGGATTGGGTGTATGAGATGGAGAAACTATATAGGTTTTTCCGATGCACTTCAGCTGAAAAGGTAACCTTTGCCGTGTTTATGTTGAAAGGCGAGGCCGAGCATTGGTGGAGGTCCACCGAGGTTATTTTGATGGCTAGACACTCTGAGATCTCGTGGGAGATATTTCTAGAGGCCTTCAGGAGACAGTATATTCCAGCTACCGCACAGAGGAAATTGCGGATTGAATTTATGAATTTGGTTCAGGGGAACCGGACTGTGGACGAGTATGAGTCCAAGTTTATGTCATTGGGGAGATATGACCCTGACACGATGGGTAGTGAGACCCGAAAGATACAGAAGTTCATGGATGGGTTGAGATTGGCCATCCGGACTAAGCTAGCTCCCTTTGACATCTTGACCTATGAGGAGGCTGTACATAAGGCTCAGTTATGTGAGCAAGACTTTGAGCGAAATGCCTCCGAGCTTGGGAGAGTCAGTGTTAGAAAGGACAAGGATCGGAAGAGATCCGGATTTGGAAGAGTGGCCAAGAGAGATGGCCAAAGATTTTTCAAGAAGAGGCCAAAGATTGAGGAGGTGCGGGAGAGAGCTGCTAGACCTCCCGTATACCCAGCCTTGACTGCGCCGAGGGGCATGACTATTGGAGGACCACGGCCTACTACTGATCAGTGTAGGAGATGTGGGAGATTTCATGGGAATAGACCCTGTCTGATGACCCCTATGGTGTGTTTTAGATGCGAGAGACCAGGACATATAGCTAAGTATTGTCCCGAGAAGATGGAAATTGCTCTACAGAAGGGCAAGGAGCCTGAGGGAGCTCCAGTTGAGACAGCAGCCCCGAGGAGGAGGGCTACAGCTGAGGAAAAAGGGAAACAGGCTGCGGGTGTGAACAGAGGAAGAGTACATGCACTGGACCAGGACACTGCAGATGCATCGACGGATGTGATTAAAGGTACCATCCGAATCTTTGATTTAGAAGCATTGGTATTATTTGATCCTGGTGCCACGCATTCTTTCATATCACCTTCCTTTGCACATAAATTGTTGAAATATGTGAAACCAACATTGTTGGATAAAATGTTGATGATTTCCACACCCATGAATGATAGTCAATTGACTGAGCATGTATGTAGGGATTGTAAGTTAAAGATAGAGGGGAAGGAAATGATAGCCAATCTGATTTTATTGAATATGAATGATTTTGATGTAATTTTGGGAATGGATTGGTTGGCTACCAATCGTGTTGTGATGGATTGTCATGCCAAAACATTGATGTTTTCAGGATTAGACAATCTTATTGTAAATTTTGATGAAAAGAAATGATATGAAACTTGTATAATTGTGGTAAATAAAAGAGTATAACTTTAAATGCATAATGCTTGAGAGATAAATTTATTGTTTATGATAAATGTTGAATGTGGAGTGATGGTTTATGTTACTAACGATGGAGAGGATAATGTGAAGGGTTCATTGCCTATGTGGTCGATATAGATGAGGCACACCCGGAATTGAAGGACATACCCGTAATTACGGATTACCCTGATGTCTTTCCGGATGAATTACCAGGACTACCACCTGAAAGGGAAATGAAATTTTGCATTGAGTTAGTGCCTGGTACAGAGCCGATATCGAAACCACCCTATAGAATGGCTCCGATAGAGTTGGAAGAGCTGAAGAAACAGCTGCAAGAGTTGTTGGAGAAGGGGTTTATTAGACCGAGTGTCTCACCTTGGGGAGCACCGGTTCTATTTGTAAGGAAGAAGGATGGAAGCCTCCGACTGTGTATAGATTACCGGTTGTTGAATAAGGCCACCATTAAGAACAACTACCCCCTTCCAAGAATCGATGATTGATTGGATCAGCTCTAGGGAGCTGAAGTATTTTCTAAGATAGATCTGCGGTCAGGGTATCATCAATTGAGGATCAGGAGTGGAGATGTACCCAAGACAGCGTTTCGTACCCGTTATGGCCACTACGAGTTTTTGGTGATGCCATTCGGATTGACGAATGCTCCCGCAGCATTTATGGCATTGATGAATGATATATTCAAGCCATACCTGGACAAGTTTGTAATAGTGTTCATTGATGATATTTTGGTGTATTCCAAGTCCAGGGAAGATCATGAGGAGCACTTGAGGATAGTTCTGCAGACCCTCCGAGAGAGAGAATTGTATGCCAAACTCAGCAAGTGTAACTTTTGGTTGGAACATATCTCATTTCTGGGGCATGTTGTGTCAAAGGATGGGGTATCGATGGATCCATCCAAGATAGAGGCAGTTGTACAGTGGGAATAGCCCAAGACAGTAACTGAGATCAGAAGTTTCCTGGGATTGGCAGGATATTATAGGAGATTTGTAGAGGGTTTCTCCAGACTAGCTGCTCCGTTGACACGCCTCACGCGTAAGGATGTTAAGTTTACATGGGATGAGGCATGTGAGAGGAGTTTTGAGGAGCTTAAGCATCGATTGACGACTGCTCCAGTTCTCACCATTCCTACCAGCTCAGGAGGATTCTCGGTGTATACGGATGCATCACACCAGGGACTGGGCTGTGTGCTTATGCAGGATGGGAAGGTAGTTGCCTATGGATCTAGACAGTTGAAAGATCATGAGAGGAACTACCCGACACATGATTTGGAGTTGGCGGCTGTAGTATTTGCTTTGAAAATATGGCGCCACTATCTCTATGGTGAGAAATTTCAGGTGTTCACAGATCATAAGAGCCTTAAGTACCTGTTCTCGCAGAAAGAGCTGAATATGAGACAGAGGAGATGGCTCGAACTCCTGAAAGACTATCATTGTGAAATCATGTACCACCCAGGTAAGGCAAATGTAGTTGCCGATGCTTTGAGTAGAAAGAGCCTTGGGTTGGTGTCTTATATGATGGTACGGGAACATGAATTGTTAGAACACTTTGCGAACCTCAGTTTAGATGTAACCCCACCTGGATCTGAGAGACTTGAGATCATGGCTAGTTTGAGACTAGAGCCAGAGTTGATTGGCCGTATTCGGCAAGCCCAGCAGAGCGATCGACGGTGTATCGATTGGCTGAGGCAGATACAGACAGGTGTGGGTATTGATTTTGAGCAGAGTGCTGATGGCTTATTGAGGTTCAGAGGCAGAGTATACGTTCCCAAGGATCCTGAGATTAGGAGGACGATTTTATCAGAGGCTCACTCATCAAAGTATACGATACATCCGGGAAGTACCAAGATGTATCAAAACCTTCGGAAGGTTTATTGGTGGTCTGGAATGAAAAGAGACATTGCGAAATATGTCGCTAAGTGTCTCGTTTGTCAGCAAGTGAAGGTAGAGCATCAGAAGCCTGCAGGATTATTGCAGCCTCTACCGATACCGACATGGAAGTGGGAGCATGTCACCATGGATTTTGTAATGGGGTTGCCGAGGACCCGTAGAGGTCATGATGCCATATGGGTTATTGTGGACCAGTTGACTAAGTCTGCCCATTTCTTGGCTATGAGAGCTACCGATACACTGAGTCAGTTGGCGAACCTGTATATTTGAGAGATAGTACGGTTACATGGTGTACCAGTGAGCGTTGTTTCTGATAGGGATGCCCGCTTCACTTCCCATTTCTGGGAACATTTTCAGGAAGCGCTGGGGACCCGATTGAGTTTTAGCACCGCTTTTCATCCTCAGACAGATGGGCAGTCAGAGAGGACTATACAGACCCTCGAGGATATGTTGAGAGCGTGTGTGCTGGATTTTAGAGGCTCCTGGGATGACCACCTACAGTTAGCCGAGTTCGCTTATAATAATAGCTATCATACTAGTATCGGGATGGTACCCTATGAGGCATTGTACGGGCGTAGATGCCGTTCCCCTATTGGATGGGAAGAGGTTGGTGACAGACAAATTTTTGCTCCGAACTTAGTGCAACAGGCATCTGAGGACGTCCAGTTGATATGTGAGAGATTACAGACAGCTCAGAGCCGGTAAAAGAGTTATGCTGACAAGAGACGAAGACCACTGGAGTTTGATGAGGGTGAGTCGGTGTTTCTGAGGGTATCACCATCGAAGGGTATTATGAGATTTGGTAAGAAGGGCAAGTTGAGCCCTAGATATATCGGACCCTTCGAGATTTTGGAGAGAGTGGGAGATAAGGCGTATAGGTTGGCATTGCCACCGGACTTGGCAAATGTCCACAATGTCTTCCACGTCTCGATGCTTCGGAAGTATCACCCGGACCCGACACACGTGATAAGATATGAGCCGTTGGAGCTCCATGAGAGTATGACGTATGTTGAGAAGCCAGTTCGGATATTGGACAGAAAAGAGAAAGTGTTGCGGAATAAGACAATTCCCTTGGTGAAAGTTCTTTGGCAACACCACACGGCGGAAGAGGCCACGTGGGAATTGGAGAACTTGATACGGGAGAAGTACCCCCAACTTTTTGAAGAGTGACTTGGTTCTGATTTGGAGGACCAAATTCCTTGAAGGAGGGGAGAATGTAAGACCCCGTATATGTATAATGGTAATGTGTGTAATTGGATCAAATAATATGAATGGACTTGTAATGTAAAGTATGATTGATGTAAGTCCATGGATTCAATGTATGTATGTGTAATATAAATTGTAACGTACATACAAGTTTCATTGAGTATGAATATGAAGAAATGAGTTCTGGCAAGTGATGGATGTGATTGAGACTCAAGATGAGTAGTGTGGTAAAATGGAATGGAGTTATGCTTCCATTTGGTTTTATGTAGCATACCTTTGAACATACAATGAATGCACACAAGTTTCAATGTGCATAAGGTATGAATGGATGCCATTTTCAAGTTATAAAGGTGGATGGATGAGAAAATGGCCATGGCAATAGATTAAGGATGTGTTGGTATGAGCTGCAGCAAGGAAACTACAGGAAATCTGGAAAAACATGAGGCCCAGATCGATCTCATAGAACGAGAGATCGATCTGGAAGAGCCAGAATGCTCTTATTTGGGCGAAAGAATAGAGCAGATCGATCTCCAATGGAGCCAGATCGATCTCCCAAGCATTCTGTAGTGGAAAGATCAATCCCCAAGCATCCAGATCGATCTCCTTAGCTCTCTGTTTGGGAGCAGATCGATCTTATGCTTCGACAGATCGATCTCCTTAGCTCTCTGTTTGGGAGCAGATCGATCTTATGCTTCGACAGATCGATCTCATGCCTAGACAGATCGATCTCGTGCTTCGACAGATCGATCTCAGGCTTAAAAATGCCATGGAAAAGAGGGATTTTAAGGGACCAGATCAATCTCCTCTTGGACCAGATCGATCTCCTCAAGCTATTTCTATATAAGGAGGGCTGGAAATCAAGAAATCTCAGGAAAAACACTTATCTCCCAATTCTAACCCAAAAAACCTAACTTTCCCTCTCTAAAATCAGCCATTTCCAACAAGAATTGAAGGGAGACCATTAGAGGCAAAGTTATTCCTATCAAAGAGAAGAACAACATAGTGTAAAGGCAATTGCCCATTGGTGACATTGAAGGAGTTAAGGGCATTTCCATTTGGACCAAGAAGAAAAATCATATTTGGTAAGATTCTAACACTCCAATCCAAATACATTGTCTATTTAATCGATTTTGGAGTTGTTTGGCATGACTATTGATGGATAAATTATCTAGGGATGTGGTGGAATTGGTGTAACCTAGAAAACCTAGAATGGGTTGAATGAGTTTATGAGTTATGGGCATGCTAAAGTTGTTAGTGAGATGATGCTTATGATTTTAGATGGTTAAATGAGATTACATTGTGAGTTGGAGGAATTGTGAAAATGGGTATGTGTATGCTTGATAAATGCCATAGTGAGGGGATTTATGGAATATGAACACTATGAGCTTAATGTCGATTTAATATCGATTTTGAATAAGTTAATAGGCCTAAGAAGATCCATAGACTCAAGTTATGGGTAAAGTAATGAAACGAGGCCATATAAGCGTTAATAGAGGCTATAGATTAAATTGACTATAGCGAGCACAAGGGTTGCATTATATGGATCGAATATAATGCAGGATACGATTTTGTGCAGTCCCGAAGAGTTCGTTGAAGACGAATCGAACCGTACGAGTAAGCAGCTTAAGGAAGTGGAATCATGCATCGCGATTCCAGGTAAGGGAATTTTGTGAGTATATAGAGGTAGCTGCTCGTACTTTGAACTTGTGGGTGAATATTGGGTGTTGTATGAAATGCATGGTTGCTCAAATAAATGGTTGATGGTATTCGTGAATGATGATGAGTATATGCGTGGTTTTGGATTTGAAGTGGATTTTATGAAATGGGATAGTAAGGCTAATAATTGCATAAATCTAATGTTTTGATGTTTTTCCAAAACGAATTGCTTGGTTTTAAGCAAGCTTGTAGATGGGTCGGCTAGTATTGTATTGTTGTTGTGGAAAAGCAATTGTGAGTGCTAAACCCGATTGCTGGGATTGTTTAATTGTATATGAGCCGCCTATCATATTTGTATGACATAAATCGCGCTAGAGCTTCGCTCGCGCTGGATTTCTATGTTTTCATTGGTATGAAACGTGCTGGAGCTTAGCTCGCACCTTGATTTGGAAACTATGATGATGTTTATAAACCGTACTGGAGCTTCTGCTCGTACGTGGATTTTGAGTGGTTGTCTTATGAGTATAACCGTACTAGAGCTATGCTCGTACGCGTCTCTTTATGAGAAGATGCATGAGTCGTGCTAGAGCTTTGCTCGCACAAGTTTGCACATTGAGATACGTATAAGGTTGTGAAAATTGGTAAGATCCTTAAGCCTTACATCCTTAAGCCAACATCCTTAAGCCCAAAGAGGCGGGGAGGCTCTGTTCGGTGGGGAGGCTCTCTTACGGTGGGATCCTTAAGCCAACATCCTTAAGCCCAAAGAGGCGGGGAGGCTCTCCTACATGGTTATAGTAAGATCCTTAAGCCTTACATCCTTAAGCCAACATCCTTAAGCCCAAAGAGGCGGGGAGGCTCTGTTAGGCGGGGAGGCTCTGTTCGGTGGGGAGGCTCTCTTACGGTGGGATCCTTAAGCCAACATCCTTAAGCCCTGGAGGGGCGGGGAGGCTCTGTTAGGCAGAGAGGCTCTCCTACATGGGTACGGTAAGATCCTTAAGCCCTACATCCTTAAGCCGACATCCTTGAGCCCAAAGAGGCAGGGAGGCTCTGTTCGGTGGGGAGGCTCTCTTACGGAAGGATCCTTAAGCCCTACATCCTTAAGCTAACATCCTTAAGCCCGAGGAGGCAGGGAGGCTCTGTTCGGCAGGGAGGCTCTCCTTCACGGATATGGAAAACTCTTGGTATGGGGTAGGTAAGACCTAGGAATGGCACCCCCAATCACGATATGAGTCTGCGGAGTACGCTGTACCGTGTATATCACATGGAGTACGATGTACCGCATGATGGTTATGTGGTGAGAAAGTCTGGCGAGGGATAATCCATCTTCGTGCCAGCGTGATACCCCGCACACCCGGATGCGTGTGGTCTGGGATGATTTATGATGTAATGGTCCACATAGGCACTTTTGATATAGTGACCTAGTTTTTATACACATGCGTGAATTGTGAAATGATTGTGATTGTGAGTTGATTTGGTGGTAATTATGTGTTGAGAAAGAGGTTTATGATGTTGGTTTAAAAAGGAGGTTTCTTAATGAATTGCCCTTTTTATGAATTTAAACGAGATTGAGCATGAGACGATTTATACATGATATTTCTACCATGTTTTATATGTCAATGCACATGATTTTGATACATGATATATATGTATATTCACATGGCATAGTTTTATTCCTCATGCTCCTACTATAAATGATTTATGCATAACACTATCAGCATGTAGATAGAGTAGTTATCTACCATGCTTGCATTATTGCCTTACTGAGCGTGTGGTTGCTCATCCCACTCTATTTTCCCCCCTACAGAGCGTGTATAGTAGCCCAGTGAGGACTGAGGCGTGGTATTTTGGATTCCGTTGCATCTCCATCGCTTAAAGGTATATACACAGTGATTCTTTTTGTATCTAAACAATGTAAAAGCACAGTATTCTTTTGAGATGTAATTATGGAGGATGTAGATGTCAGTAAAACATGTGTTCGTATAAGTACACGATTAAATGCAAATGTATGACATCGTTTTAATTAATTGAGAATGAATGAGATGTGGTGTTTATTATTGACTCACAGCCCAACAGTGTGTGGTGAATTTAGTTCACGACCGGGTAAGGTAACAGTAAAACGCGAAAAATTTTCAATGATTTTCGGTTAAAGAGAATGGAATTGGGTCGTGACACAACTGCCTCCCTAGTTGCAATCTCTGCATCCTGTCTATGTCTACCTATCAGAGTCTGTGCCAACAACTCTACTATCACCGTTAAGCTACGCTCTATTCTCGTGAAGCATGCCTCGGTACTCTCTGGTACCTCAATAGTACCTCTATGTCACCAAGTCACATGAGGACTCATCTCAGCTCTCAGGCCTACCTCTAGGGCCTTTAGTCCTACCTCTCGCCCCTCTACTACAATTGGTATTTGCCATAAAGGCTAGATTCCTGCATTCACAAACATTAATTTGTCCAACTTGGCATCTTGTATACACAATTGTAACTGAACAAAACACATTGATATGTGGATGTATACTTTCCTAATTACTAATACCTAGTCACATCAGACCAACTACGCTCTGATACCACTCTGTCACGCCCTTCTCCCACACATGACCTTCTAAGAACCACAACAAATTTTTTTTCACTTTTTACTTACCTTTCTTTCCTCAACAGTTGGGCTGTGATTAGGCATTAGTCTTCTCATCCACACATACATACATGTCATTCTAAATATTTATCGACTGTACGTACACTTTCTCATAAGTAAATTCATATACTTAATATAATTACATCATTACATCCCCCATATTAAAAAACGTGTACATCACTGTGCTTATACATCGTTCAGATACAAAAGAGTGTGCATGTGTATACCTTTCGCTAGATGGGGAGTGGCAGCGGTCAAAAGGAATGCAATACCCCAGCCGACTCAGTCTACTGACGAGAATCTGTAGAGATGGGGGAAAATGAATAGGATGAGCTATCAACGCGCTCAATAAGGAAATCTGGCAAGTAAGTAAACATCCATACTATCTACTGAAAATAGTGTTTTGCCTTTCATTCTCTCAATTCAAAAGCATGTTTCAAATATATATAATAATAGTACAAATTTAAAATCCCATGTACTAAACACAGGCTGGTTTATCAATCAGATGCATTCATGCAAAACAGTGCATATTTAATCATTTAAGAATGCCTTTATATAAAATATGCCATTTACATTCAAAACAAAGTAAATATGACATTTCTCATCACAACACAAACAAATCGGGTTCCAACCCATCCCTCAAGTCTACCTGTATTAAAAGACACATGTGATATATCATGCGAGACTCAGTGGCTAAATGCAATATCTCTGGACTATGGCCATATCCTAACATGGTGAAATCCAAGGCAACACAGTACTCGGTGTGCGGACTATCACTACTGTAACGAGAGGGGGGTCAGTCCATCACAACCGCTAGCTATCAACACTCTCTTCCACAACTCCACAACACAAAAAATGGTACAGTGTACTCCAAGCCACATGCACGGTACAACGTACACCCGTGGGCTCTACATCATGATCGGGATGCCTGCCATAGGTCTTAGTCCTCACACCTGATAATTCTATATTTTTAGAATTATTTGTGCTTAATTTTGTAATTAATTATTTAAATCCCCAATTTATTTTGTTAATTATTCCCTTTATTTAATTAAAATTCTCAAGTTTGCAGATAAATTAAATCCGGATGAATTTTGAATATTTCGATAGAAAATGAATCGAAATTGAGCTAAAATCGAGATTGGACCACGTGGACAACACGAGCCTAGCACATCCAATTGGACAAAAAGACAGATGACATGGAAATATTATTTTTCAAGGAGCCAATGGTGCGAAGACAAATGGCCAAAACAATGCCAACTCATCTAGGATGTAAAAATTACAATTGTATCCCTAAATGTGTATATAAATAGAAAATGATGGCAATTGTAAAAAGATGGGGTAGCTTTGGTTTTTTAGGTTAAACATTTTATTGTTAGGTTTTATTTTTTTAGGTTTTCTTTTAATCTTTTCGGCTGGTGACAGCAGCCACCATTCACCATATTTCTTCTAGGTTTTGTTCAATTTCCATTCCACTATTATTTTACTGTTTGAAGTTTAATTAAAAGTTATTATTTTTATATTGTTACTCTCAAGTTACACAAGTTTTGTTTTACTCCTTTGTTAATTTAATTTTTTATGTTCTTATTTCTTCTATATTAATCTGGTGTGTCCAGTTGGTTTTCTTTATGTTTGAAATTTTTTTTATTATCCAGTGATCATTTAGTATGCAAGGTTTTCTGATTTCTTGAAAAAAAAATTATTTTTGTCAATATTGTTTCCGTATTATGATTCCGATTGGAGGTAAAGAGCAGAATTGAGGAAGATAATCAGGCATGTTAGATTGTTTGTGATAGTATAGTGAGTGTGACAAATTTAAAGGCTGATCGGGTATGAAGTAATAGACTCAGAAAAGGCATTGTTGGCTCTACCGAGAGGGGGGTGAATCGGTTTTCTAACAATTATGGCAGATTTTAAATTAATCGCAATTTAAACACAAATGATAATGAATAAAACAGTGCAATATAACAATTTTAATGCAAAGAGAGGGAAAGAGAAACAAACACAGCGACTTATAGAGGTTCGGCCAACTCTTGCCTACGTCCTCTCTCCTTGACCTTCTTGTCAAGTGGATTCTTTCTCTCTTTCAATAGAGTTTACAAAGTTCCTTTTTCAGGTTAAGGAATAACCTCTCTACCCTTAGCAATACAGAAAATGTATTCACCCTTTTACAATAACACTCACTGAGGAACAATCCTCTTTTCTTTTAAGGTGTGGATGAATACAGAATAAGGCTTTTCAGTGGGTAGGACTAACAAAGCTTGTAGTACTTAAGCTTGTACAATAAATCTCAATTAATGAGCAATAGGGATACAAGGAATGAAAGAATTAAAGCTTGAGAATGTTTGGAATGTCCAGTGATAGTCTCTCTCATTTTCTTTGTCTTCAATGCTTGGTTATATACTGAAGGTTGGGTAGTTGGAGCATTAAATGCAGTTTTTCCCGTTGAGATTTGAAGAAAATAGCCGTTGGGAACCTCCAGTGGTCAGACAGATCGATCTCCTATCTTGGCCAGATCGATCTCCTAGTTTTAAATCCTGCAATGACAAAGCACAAATACACAGGGAGATCGATCTCTTATATTACCAGATCGATCTGTTAGTTTGAATAGGCAGAGGCAGATCGATCTGTCGAATAGGCAGATCGATCTCCTATCCTCTCTGTTTGAGGTAAGATCGATCTCTCAATATACCAGATCGATCTCTTAAGCTCACTGACTTTGAGCAGATCGATCTCTACCTTACCAGATCGATCTCCTAAGTTCTCTGACTTAGAGGAGATCGATCTCTTAACCCTGGCAGATCGATCTCTTTTTACCTTAAACCCTTTACACCGTTTTAAGGCTTGCCAGATCGATCTCTTCCATCATGAGATCAATCTCTCATCAAGTATAAACCCAGGAGATCGATCTCTCATACCCCAGATCGATCTCTCATCAGCAGAACTCTAAGTTCTGATCCTGATATCTTCTAAACATGTTTGTATACCATTTTAACATTATTGTATTAACTTGTTTTGTCATTTCAAAATACATTAACTCAACAATCTCCCCCTTTTTGATATGACAAAACTCATCTAACAAACATGTTTAGTGAATTTGCAAAATTCCCCCTTTTTGTGAGCTTTTGACTTTGTTAAAGATTTAACTCATCCTTAGTTAAATCTTAACTCCCCCTTAGTTAGCTCTAGCTCTTAACTCCCCCTCAATTAAATCATCCTATAACTCCCCCTCAATTAAATCATCCTAACTCCTTTTAAACATTTAACACATGTTACTTCCTTTTAAACATTTAACACATGTTTCTTCTCCCCCTTTTTGTCATATCAATAAGACAAGAATGGAATACTCATCATTGCAAAATAATATTTTGCATTAACACAAGAATGATATTTCATTAACACAAGTCAATCAACATTTCATTCAAGCAAATTTTTCACAGATAACATCAAGTAGCTTAACAATGTTGTAACTACACTAAATCTAAGCACCTAATGCCTAATGTGAGGGAGGATCACGATCCAAAAGCTCCTCAACATGCGTGCGTGTTACTTGGAGTTCATCGAACATCGCCTCTTGAGTTTCTTGAAATTTATCGAACATCGCCTTTTGAGTGTCTTGAATCCTATCCACTCGTTGAGTTAAGTCCTCGATCATACGCCGCTGAGTGGCATTATTCTAGACCTTAAAGATTTGATAACTAAATTCAACAAAAAGAAAGGCAATGAAACAGTACCTAGGTTTGCCCTAGACGCAAAACAAACACAAATCGAAGAAGGATTTTGAGAAAATCAGTGAGAAATGTAGGTTACTATACCGAAATTTGACACCGAGACGCAATGAAGACCGTACGAGGATCGATCTGAGGAGGAATTGAAGAAGAGGATGCGAGGGAATTGGAGAATTTGAATTTTAGGTTTTGGGAGATTTGGGGATTTTTCGCGGGTATTTATACTCCAAGGCATAGGAGATCGATCTGTCGAGGCGACAGATCGATCTGGTACTCCCAGAAGCGAAGAGAGATCGATCTGTCGTAGGGACAGATCAATCTGGTCGCAAACAGAGGCTTAAGGAGATCGATCTGGTACATGCATAGATCGATCTGTAGAATGCGGAAGCTTGATGAGATCGATCTGTCGTGTGGACAGATCGATCTGCCTTTAAACAGAGACGTAAGGAGATCGATCTTATGGTTAGAAGATCGATCTGCTTAGCTTAACCTTGATAATTTAGGCTTGTTTAAGGGATAGAGATCGATCTATATCTCAAGGAGATCGATCTCTCATCCTTTTTGCCAGAAAATCTTTGCAAGAACTCATTTAAAATCAATTTGAAACCAAGATTTTTGAAACACAAAAAATCCTAAGGCTTATCCATGAGTCCTAATTCACCTCTAAGGATACAAAACCTATCTCTATCAAGGGGTTTGGTGAATAGATCAGCTATTTGATGTAGAGTATCAATATACTCTAAGATTATATCCCCTTTTTGTACATGATCTCTAAGGAAGTGATGTCTAATTTCTATGTGCTTGGTTCTGGAGTGTTGTATAGGATTCTTAGACAGATTAATGGCACTGGTATTATCACATTTAATAGACACTTGCTTCATGTCAATACCATAATCTCTCATTTGTTGTTTAATCCACAACACTTGAGCACTACAACTACCAGCTGCTATATACTCAGCTTCAGTTGTGGACTGAGCTACACTGTTTTGCTTCTTGGAGAACCAAGAAATTAACCTATTTCCTAAGAATTGGCAAGTACCTGAAGTACTTTTCCTATCTATTTTGCATCCTCCAAAATCAGCATCTGAAAATGCATGAAGGGCAAAAGTGGAGTCTTTGGGATACCAAAGTCCTAGTGAGGGAGTATCTTTGAGGTATCTAAAAATTCTCTTAGTTGCCAATAGATGTGATTCCCTAGGAGAGGATTGAAATCTAGCACAAAGGCATACACTAAACAATATATCTGGTCTACTTGCAGTTAAATAAAGCAATGATCCAATCATAGACCTATAGAGTTTAGTGTCTACACACTTACCACCTTCATCTTTGTCAAGCTTGATGTTAGTGCCCATTGGAGTGGCTTGAGATTTGCAACTCTCCATTCCAAATCGCTTGAGCAAGTCCTTGGTGTACTTTGCTTGATTGATGAAAGTTCCATCCTTTGTTTGTTTCACTTGAAGTCCCAAGAAGAATGTGAGTTCTCCCATCATGCTCATCTCAAATTCCCCTTGCATGATCTTAGCAAACTCTTGACATAAAGACTCATTAGTTGAACCAAAAATAATATCATCTACAAATACTTGTACAACTAGTAAGTCCTTATTTTTATTTTTGATGAATAATGTGGTGTCTACCTTTCCTCTTGAGAATCCTTTTTCTATTAAGAACTTTGACAACCTTTCATACCAAGCTTTAGGAGCTTGTTTTAACCCATAAAGTGCCTTAGACAATTTGAAAACATGTTCAGGAAATTCATGATTTTCAAATCCGGGAGGTTGCTCTACATAGACTTCTTCATTAATGAAACCATTCAAGAATGCACTCTTTACATCCATTTGATATAACTTGAAATCTTTATAACATGCAAAGGCAAGTAACATTCTTATTGCCTCTAATCTAGCTACCGGTGCATATGTTTCATCATAGTCTATGCCTTCCTCTTGTCTATAGCCTTGAGCAACTAGCCTAGCCTTATTCCTTATGATCACACTATTTTCATCCATCTTGTTCTTGAATATCCATTTAGTTCCAATTATTGAGTGATCATTAGGCCTAGGAACTAGTTTCCATACTTTGCTTCTCTCAAATTGATTTAATTCTTCTTGCATTGCTAGGAACCAATTATTATCCTCTAAGGCTTCATTGACATTCCTAGGCTCTATTTGAGATACAAAGGCTATATATTGGCACATATTCCTTAAGGATGACCTAGTTCTAACTCCAAGAGTTGGATCTCCTACTATTTCACAATCTTTTACATATCCTAACTCTCTTGGTGCTCTAGGTTCTCTTTCTAAAACTTCTATTTCTTCTTCATCTTCTTTATTCAAATCAAGCTTTTCTAGAAAGTCATCTTCTAAGCCTTCATCAAATATCTCAACATTTTCATCATTGTTGGTTGAATCTTTAGATATATTATTTGATTCATCAAATACAACATGAATAGATTCTTCAACCATTAATGTTCTTTTTTTATAAATTCTATAAGCCTTTGAATTCAATGAATATCCTAGAAATATTCCCTCATCACTTTTGGCATCAAATTTTCCTAAATTATCTTTTCCATTATTTAGAACAAAGCATTTGCAGCCAAAAGGATGGAAGTAACTAATGTTAGGCTTCTACCTTTGTAGAGCTCATAAGGAGTTTTCTTTAGCATGGGTCTTATCATAGCTCTATTGATTATATAACATGATGTGTTTATAGCTTCAGCCCAAAAGTACTTTGGCAAGTTATTTTCACATAACATGGTCCTAGCCATCTCTTCCAAAGTTCTATTTCTTCTCTCAACTACACCATTTTGTTGTGGTGTCCTAGGGGCTGAAAAGTTATGACTAATTCCTTGATCATTGCAATACTCATCAAATCCTATATTTTCAAATTCTTTGCCATGATCACTTCTAATGCTTGTTATTGTATATCCTTTTTCATTTTGAGTCACCTTTGAGTAAGTTATGAATTTCTCTAAGGCTTCATTTTTTACTCTCAAAAAGAACACCCAAGTGTATCTAGTGTAATCATCAACTATTACAAAACCATAGTGTTTCCCACCTAGGCTAGTGGTTCTAGTTGGTCCAAACAAGTCTAAATGCAGTAATTGAAGAGGCCTAGTGGTGGATACACTATTCTTAGGCTTAAAAGTTGTTCTCTTGTGTTTTCCTTTAACACAAGCTTCACATATTTTTTCATGATCAAAGGATATTTTGGGTAAGCCTATAACTAGATCCTTTCTAGCTAATTTGGATAGCACATGCATGCTAGCATGACCTAGTCTTCTATGCCATAACCAAGATTCCTTTTTGTTATCTACCATTAAGCATATGTTTTCATTTTTGAGTTCATTAAGGTAGACTATATATATGTTACCTTGCCTATGACCTAGAAGAAGAATTTTATTTGACTTAGGATCTATAACATTACATTTCATGCAATCAAAAATTACTTTGTAACCTTTGTCACAAAGTTGACTAATGCTTAGCAAGTTATGCTTTAGACCCCTAACAAGTAATACTTTTTCTAAAGAGAAATGATTATTACCTATTGAGCCACTTCCTTCCACTTGGCCTTTGGAGTTGTCCCCAAAAGTGACTTCTCCACCAATTTTTGATTTGATGGAATTGAAATGGCTTTTATCACCCGTCATGTGCCTTGAGCATCCACTATCTAAGTACCAAGCTTCTTTTGTTTTAGCTTTGTGGCTATGCTCAATCTCCTACAACAACAAAAAATAAACACACTCAAGTCTTAGGTACCCAAATTCTCTTGGGTCCTTGAAGGTTAGTAAATGCAATTCTTGATCCCATTGGGATCCATTTTGCTAATGCATTGCAGTCCTTGGAATGAATTACCTCTTTTGGAATCCATATCCTTTTTACAATTTTTCCTTTAAGATTCCTCATCTTTATATTGCAATAATGTGACTTATGTCCCTTCTTATTACAATATGAACAAGTAATTGCAGGTTTATTCATGCTCTTCCTAGCAATAAAACTCTTAAGATGGGTTTCCCTACTTTGTGCATTATACCCTAAGCCATTTTTGTCAAAAAATGCCCTTTGGGTTTCTAACATGCTATCTAGCTTTTGTTGCCCCATGTGAAACCTATTAAAGGAGTTATGTAAATTGCTATTTTTCTCCTTAAGATCACCAATTTCTAGATTTGCAATCTCTAGTTTCTCCTAACATTCCAATTTATCTTTTAACATTATCTCATTTTCCCTTTTTAATTTAGATATTAACTTTTTATACTTCATGCTCATAGATTCATACTCTAATGCTAAATCATCAAATGCATCTTGCAGTTCATCAAAAGAGTAATCATTGATGTTAGAAGTTACCTTTTGATCATCATCAATAGCCATGAAGCATAGGTTGGCAATGTCCTCATTTGATTCATCATCGGAGCAGTCACTGTCACTCCATGTTGCGACCATTGCCTTCTTTTTATGAAACCTATCATTAGATCTTTTGAGAAGAGGGCAGTTAAATTTTATGTGTCCAGGTTTTTTACATTCATAACACACAATAGAGTCTTTTCTACCTAATTCCTCTTGTTCTCTCCTATTGTTTCTCCTATTGCTATTGCTAGCTCTCATCCTCATGAATTTATTAAACCTTTTGGCAAACATTGCCATCTCAATATCGTCCTCACTGCCACTCTCATTTTTAATTTCCTTTTCAGCAGTGGATTTTAGACCAACACCCACTTTCTTGGGTGGCTCTTCATTTCTTTTAAGCTTCATCTCATAAGTTAGCAAGGAACCTATTAATTCATCTAAGGATAATGTGTGTGGATCCTTAGATTCCTCTATTGCTGTTACCTTAGCTTCCCATGACTTAGGTAAGCTATTTAGAATTTTCTTTACCATTTCAATGTTAGAGTATATTTTTCCTAAGGATTTTAGTCCATTAATTACGTCTGTAAATCTAGTGAACATATCACTAATCGATTCTCCTTCCTTCATTCTAAAGAGCTCATAATCATGTGTGAGCATACCTACTTTTGTCTCCTTCACT
Source organism: Firmiana major (assembly GCA_033439115.1). NCBI lineage: Eukaryota > Viridiplantae > Streptophyta > Magnoliopsida > Malvales > Malvaceae > Firmiana > Firmiana major. The sequence goes on from CM065909.1 coordinate 42,926,558, forward strand.
TGGGTTGTACCCTCATGAGTTATTGCCAATTTATCCCATATTTGCTTGGCATTATCACACCCGGATACTCTATTATATTCATTAGGACCTAAAGCACAAAATAATGTGTGCATAGCTTTAGCATTTAGTTGTGCACATTTAATGTCATTAGAGTCCCATTCATCTTCTTCTTTGGGAATATCTCTTCCCTCTATTTTCTTTGTAGGGATTTGAGGTCCCTTAACTATAATTCTCCATACTTCATAGTCATTTGCTTGAATGAATAGCATCATCCTAGTCCTCCAATATGAATAATGTTCACCATTGAACATGGGAGGTCTAACCGTGGAGTGCCCCTCTCCTATCAAACTAGTTGTTACATTGTTAAGAGCCATTTGATCGTTTCTACTCTTAGGAAGTTGTTCCTACGTGATTAAAGAGTCTTAGCTCTGATACCAATTGTTGGCTCTACCGAGAGGGGGGTGAATCGGTTTTCTAACAATTATGGCAGATTTTAAATTAATCGCAATTTAAACACAAATGATAATGAATAAAACAGTGCAATATAACAATTTTAATGCAAAGAGAGGGAAAGAGAAACAAACACAGCGACTTATAGAGGTTCGGCCAACTCTTGCCTACGTCCTCTCTCCTTGACCTTCTTGTCAAGTGGATTCTTTCTCTCTTTCAATAGAGTTTACAAAGTTCCTTTTTCAGGTTAAGGAATAACCTCTCTACCCTTAGCAATACAGAAAATGTATTCACCCTTTTACAATAACACTCACTGAGGAACAATCCTCTTTTCTTTTAAGGTGTGGATGAATACAGAATAAGGCTTTTCAGTGGGTAGGACTAACAAAGCTTGTAGTACTTAAGCTTGTACAATAAATCTCAATTAATGAGCAATAGGGATACAAGGAATGAAAGAATTAAAGCTTGAGAATGTTTGGAATGTCCAGTGATAGTCTCTCTCATTTTCTTTGTCTTCAATGCTTGGTTATATACTGAAGGTTGGGTAGTTGGAGCATTAAATGCAGTTTTTCCCGTTGAGATTTGAAGAAAATAGCCGTTGGGAACCTCCAGTGGTCAGACAGATCGATCTCCTATCTTGGCCAGATCGATCTCCTAGTTTTAAATCCTGCAATGACAAAGCACAAATACACAGGGAGATCGATCTCTTATATTACCAGATCGATCTGTTAGTTTGAATAGGCAGAGGCAGATCGATCTGTCGAATAGGCAGATCGATCTCCTATCCTCTCTGTTTGAGGCAAGATCGATCTCTCAATACACCAGATCGATCTCTTAAGCTCACTGACTTTGAGCAGATCGATCTCTACCTTACCAGATCGATCTCCTAAGTTCTCTGACTTAGAGGAGATCGATCTCTTAACCCTGGCAGATCGATCTCTTTTTACCTTAAACCCTTTACACCGTTTTAAGGCTTGCCAGATCGATCTCTTCCATCATGAGATCGATCTCTCATCAAGTATAAACCCAGGAGATCGATCTCTCATACCCCAGATCGATCTCTCATCAGCAGAACTCTAAGTTCTGATCCTGATATCTTCTAAACATGTTTGTATACCATTTTAACATTATTGTATTAACTTGTTTTGTCATTTCAAAATACATTAACTCAACAAGGCTGAATCGAGAAGCAAAGGCCGATTGGTATGAAGAAGTTGCTAATCGGATGGACCTCACTAAACCGAAACCAACTGCACCATGACAAATGACCAACCCAAAAAATTCATTCCTCTGTTCTCCTATGTTTTAGAATATTTACACTGTTCATCATCTTTATTTTTCTTAACTTGGTTTTAATCTATTTTTACATTTTTAGTGTGCAGTTATTGCTTTAGACTTCATTGTTAACCGTTGCTTTTTGTGTTTTAATTTCTACTTTGCAGCAGCATGCCGAGGATAGTTATTAGTTAACGTTGGAAAATAGCACTTGGGAAGTTAACAAGCAGTAACAACAGCTGAGGCACGACAGGGCAGCAGCAGCATCGGATGCAGAAGTAGTCGGACAAAATAGGATGAGTTTCTGGTCAGCACCTGGAGAGGAACTGCACAAAGTCGAGAGTAGTAGAATGATAGAAGCAGAAATGGACAAGGCAGAGGACAGCGCCTGAAGCAGGATGTGGTGTTGGCGACGCAAGACAGAATCTGGACAGTGGCCTGGAGCAGTATCTGGTTACAGAGCCAATGAAACGTGCAGCACCTGGACAGTAGACTAGGACAGCACCGAATGCAAGCAAGCTAGACACGCTTAACCAACCCGAGGCCATCACTTGGAAACCAGAAAATGAAATGAAGCATGAACAATGTTTGGAGGGATTTATTGGTCGATTTAAATCTAAGGCTTTGTTTAGCATTCAACTCTTACATTAATTCATTTTTCTTGCATTCTTAGTATAGTTTAATTAGTTGTTAGTTTAGGATAGTTGTTAGTTGTCAATTTAGACTAGTTCTAGTGTTTTAATTTGTTAATTTAATTTTTAGTCATAATTTTTAGTTAATAGTTACTTTTATATTTTATGTTTTAGGATTTAATTTTAGTTTAGCATTGTACAAGTTACCTTTAGATTTAATCTAGATTAAATGTGTTTCATGTATTTTTAATCTTAATTTAGTCTTTATTTTCATTAAGTTTTAGTTTAGTTTAAATTGCATTTTAATTAAGTAGTTTAATTGCATTTTAGGTTAGTTTAATTGTAGTTTAATTAATCTTTCTTTGTTATTTTCATATTTTCATTTTATTTGCGTTAATTAGTTTTAACTGTTTTAATTTCTTGTGTAGGTTTTTGATTTTAATCGCGTGGAGCACTGTAAGTAATTTTTGCTTAGTTTTTAGTGTTATTATTTCCAGTAATTTTAATTTTAGACATAGTAGATCACCCATCAAAATTTCATAATTTGCTAGAATATACTTACGGTAAGATTAACCGGTAGTTAATTAGGCGGATTAACTTCTCTGTGGGACGATAAGTCGGGACTCAAATCCCATTATTACTTGTACGATCCGTGCACTTGTGGTAATACGTTTAGGGCGTGTTAAGTTTTTGGCGCCGTTGCCAGGGAAGTTTTAATTAGTCGTTAATTGATATCAGTAAAATTAGGCTTAGGTGTAATTCTAGCTTGTAAATATTTAGATCCTTAGTTTAGTTTAGTTAATTTTCTTATAATTAGTTAAAATTTAAAAAAAAATTCTAAGGACTTTCTGATGTTTGCATGCGTAGAGCCAGGAGTTTTGATTGCTTACCTCTAGATCCTGAAATTGAACAAACTCTTAGGGAAATTCGAAAGGATTCTAGGAAATTTATAGCTCCGCAGCAAAACACGATGGCAGAAAATAGGGAAAGTAGGACCGTTGGAGATTATGCGATGCTGACGATTGAAGGATATTATACTGGCATTAGGCCTCCGTCTGTCCCTGCTAATAATTTTGAAATTAAGCCTTCTATCCTTCAGATGATCCAGACTTCTTTACAGTTCAGTGGGCTTCCACACGATGACCCACATGCTCAGTTTGGGCAATTCTTGGTCTTGTACAACACGTTCAAACACAGTGGATTATCTGATGATGCGCTTAGACTCAGACTATTCCCATTCTCGCTTAGGGATAGGGTGAGACATTGGTTGACCTCCCTGCCTCCAAGATCAATTTCTACATGGGATGAGTTAGCCCACCAATTTCTAGCCAAATTTTTTCCTCCCTCTATAATGGCCAGACTCCATAGCGATATATCCTCCTTTGCCCAGTACGACTCAGAATCCCTTTACGAGGCATGGGAATAATATAAGGAGCTTCTTAGGAAGTGCCCTCACCATGGCCTACCTCTATAGCTGCAAGTCCAGACCTTCTACAATGGACTTACAAGCCAAAATAGGACCATAGTGGACGCTGCTTCGGGTGGAGCCTTGATGTGTAAAACAGAGGAGGAGGCTTATGAACTGCTAGATAAGATGGTGGCTAACAACTATCAATGGTCCTCAGAAAGGCAATTGCCAAAGAAATCGATGGGTATATATGAGCTCGACACTCTATCCATCTTGACCTCTCAAATCGCCAATCTTACAAAGAAGGTGGAGTCGCTTTATACCCAATCTAATCCTTCCAACAATCCTAACTTTGTGTTTTCTGTCCAAAGTCCTTTTCTCTCTTGTGATCTGTGTAGTGGTACCCATGCTGTAGATAGGTGTCCACTTAACTTAGAATCGGTTCAGTACGTTACCCCTAAGCAACAGAACAACCCGTTTTTAAACACCTATAATCCAAGGTAGAGGAACCATCCTAACTTTTCATAGAGCCAAAACCAAGGGCAAACCTCTAATACTAGACCAGTAGGACCCCCGAGTTTTCAAGTTCCACCTGTTCAGGTACCACCATAGCATCAATTTCCTCACCACCCACCACCACAGTATCCACATCATCCACCTAACCATTCCCATCCATCCCACCTCCATCAACCACCACTACCACCACAACCCCAACACTTACCAACAGCTGATAAGAAACCCTCGCTTGAGGAAATGTTCACAACAATCTTACAAAATCAAGCAGCTTCAATTAAGAACCTAGAGGTCCAGGTAGGACAAATAGCAAACTCTCTTAGTCAACGTCCTCAGGGAACCCTTCCTAGTAACACTGAAGCCAATCCTACTATGCAAAGAGAAGGGAAGGAACATTTGAAAGCCATCACCCTTAGGAGTGGCAGAGAGCTAGCAACTCCCCCTGTTAAGTCCAGACCTGACCTGCCCATAGTTGAAAAACCCATAGGTTCTAGTGAAGCAGCTCAAAAGGAGCAAGAATCAAAAGATCAAGCTGTAAAGGAAACAAAGCCAGGTAATTCTTCACCTTTACCTGTTTCTTTGTCACAACCTTCTTTATCCTCTGATGCTACAAAAGTTTCCACTACATCGCCTCCTGTTAGACTACCAGTCCTTTTTCCTCAAAGATTTCAAAATCAAAAACTGGACCAACAATTTGTAAAATTCCTTGAGGTTTTTAAGAAACTTCACATCAACATTCCATTCGCAGATTCCTTAGAGCAAATGCCAAGCTATGTGAAGTTTATGAAGGACATCCTCTCTAGGAAAAGAAGATTGAAAGATTACGAGACGGTGGCCTTAACTAAGGAATGTAGTGCCATTATCCAGAGAAGGTTACCCCCCAAGCTCAAGGATCCCGAGAGCTTTACCATACCATGCACTATTAGAAATTTATTCTTTGGTAGAGCCTTATATGATTTAAGAGTGAGTATAAATTTGATGCCTTTGTCTATCTATCAGAAGTTAGGAATAGGGGATGCCAAGCCCACCACAGTGACCCTCCAGTTGGTCGATCGATCAATTAAATATTCGAAGGGGGTCATTGAGGATGTCTTAGTAAAAGTGGACAAGTTTATTTTCCCTGTGGATTTTATCGTGTTGGACATGGAGGAAGACAGGGAAGTCCCAATTATACTAGGCAGACCATTCCTAGCAACTGGTAGAACTTTAATAGATGTACAAAAGGGGGAGTTAACAATGAGAGTTCAAGATCAGGAAGTCAAGTTTAATGTGTTCAAATCTCTAAGGTTCCCTGACGACTCTCACGATTGTTTTAGGATGGATTTAGTAGATAAGGACATCACTGAGGAGTTTTCCAAGACACATCCTTTAAACCCGTTAGAAGCCTCCTTAGTGAAATCTGTTGATCTTAGAGAATACAGTGAAGATGATGATGAGGTCTATGAGACTTTACAATTATTAGAGGTCTCTCCTTTTGAGGAAATTACCTAATTTGAGACATTAGACTCTTCATCTATTCCAATTTTAAATATCCTTCCATCCACTAGTGATCCTCTAACATCAGAACTCAAACCTTTACCCTTACACCTTAGGTATGCTTACTTAGGTGAATCCTCCACATGACCGATAATAGTATCTGCTGCTCTCTTCAGTGATCAGGAAGCAAAATTACTACAAGTGTTAAGAGAGCATCAGAAGGCTATAGGCTGGTCTATCTCTGACCTTAAAGGTATTAGTCTCTCTATCTGTATGCATAAGATACTATTAGAGGAGGGGTATAGGTCATCCATAGAGCACCATCGTCGATTGAACCCTGTAATGAAGGAAGTTGTCAAGAAGGAGATCATTAAGTGGTTAGATGCAGGGATTATTTATCCCATTTCTGACAGTGCTTGGGTGAGCTCAGTACAATGTGTCCCTAAGAAGGGAGGGATGACAGTGATCAAAAATGAAAATAATGAGCTCATCCCCACTAGGACTGTTACTGGTTGGCGTGTATGTATGGATTATAGGAAACTCAACAAGTCCACCAGGAAATACCACTTCCCTTTACCCTTCATTGACCAAATGTTAGATCGATTAGCTAGTCACAAATTCTACTATTTACTGGATGGATACTCTGGGTACAATCAGATAGCTATAGCCTTGGAAGACCAGGAAAAGACTACCTTCACCTGTCCCTATGAGACCTTTACTTTTAGAAGAATACCTTTTGGCCTATCCAATGCACCTGCTACATTTCAGCGTTGCATGATGGCCATATTCCATGATATGGTAGAGGATTTTCTTGAGGTTTTCATGGATGATTTCTTAGTATTTGGGGATAGCTTTGATTTATGTTTGCAGAATTTAGCACTAGTGCTGAGGAGGTGTGAAGAAACAAACTTAGTGCTTAATTGGGAGAAATGCCACTTTATGGTGAAAGAAGGTATAGTGCTAGGGCACAAAATCTCTACTAGGGGGATAGAAGTGGATAAGGCTAAGGTGGGAATTATTGAAAAGTTACCTCCCCCTACCACTGTAAAAGGAATTTGAAGTTTCCTAGGCCATGCAGGATTTTACAGAAGGTTTATTAAGGATTTTTCTCAGATATTTAAGCCTTTATGTAATCTCATTGAGAAAGACAATGTGTTTTGCTTTGATGAGAAATGCTTAGAAGCATTTATGACTTTGAAGGAAAAATTAGTTACAGCCCCTGTAATCATAGCTCCAGATTGGAGTTTACCTTTTGAGCTTATGTGTGATGCAAGTGATTATGCTGTCGGGGCTGTACTAGGACAAAGAAAAGGAAGAGTCTTTTTTTTATGCTATTTATACTCAAGCAAAACACTTATGAGGCCCAGATAAACAATGCTACTACCGAGAAAGAGCTGTTAGCTATGGTATTTACCTTTAATAAGTTTCGCTCCTATCTCATTGGTACTAAGGTAGTAGTATATACCGATCATGCTGCCATTAAATACTTAGTCTCCAAGAATGATGCAAAGTCGATGCTGATTTGATGGATCCTCCTACTACAGGAATTTGACTTAGAGATTAGGGATAGGAAAGGTACGAAGAATCGGGTTGTTAACCATTTATCAAGATTACAGAGTGGACATAAAGAAGATGGTACAACTATTAATGAATCCTTTCCTGATGAGCAGCTATTTACTTTCGGGCACTCCAGATTACCTTGGTACTCTGATTTTGTAAATTATCTGGTGAGCAATGTGATGCCACCTGATTTGACTACCCAGCAAAGGAAAGAGTTTTTGAGTGATGTCAAGTATTATGTTTGGGATGAACCCTTCCTATACAAGCAATGTAAAGATCAGATTTTGAGAAGGTGTGTTCCCATGGAAGAAGTAGATGATATACTTAGACAGTACCATTCTTCTATTTATGGAGGGCATTTTGGAGGAGAGAGGACAGTAGCCAAGGTTTTGCAATCTAGATTTTACTGGCCCACGTTATTTAAGGATGCCCACTACTTTGTGCTGAAATGTGATAGATGTCAGAGGGTAGGTAATATTTCCAAAAGAAACGAGATGCCTCTGACTAATATTTTAGAAGTAGAACTCTTTGATGTCTGGAGTATTGATTTCATGGGACCATTTGTTCCTTCATATGGCAACCTCTATATTCTTGTGGCTGTGAACTATGTGTCGAAATGGGTTGAAGCAATGGCTTTACTGACTAATGATGCCAAGGTGGTGGTAAGGTTTCTGAAGAAGAATATTTTCACACGATTTGGCACACCTAGGGCTATCATCAGTGATGGAGGATCCTATTTTTGCAATCGAAGTTTTGATGGGCTGTTAAAGAAATATGGGGTCAAACATAAGGTAGCCACTACTTATCACCCACAGACGAGTGGCCAAGTAGAGTTGTCCAATAGGGAAATTAAGGGGATATTGGAGAAAACAGTGAACCCAAGTAGGAAGGATTGGTCCATTAGGTTAGAGGATGCACTTTGGGCCTATAGGAAAACCTTCAAAACACCTTTAGGAATGTCCCCTTATCAGCTTATTTATGGTAAAGCCTGTCATCTACCAGTAGAGCTAGAACACAAGGCTTATTGGGCCCTTAAGAACCTGAATTTCAATTTAGAGGTAGCAGGGGAGAAGAGGCTGCTACAGCTTAATCAGTTAGATGAGTTTAGGTTACAGGCATATGAGAATGCCAAGCTCTACAAGGAAAAGACTAAGCGATGGTATGATAAGAAAATTAAAGAGAGACACTTCGAGCCAGGCCAGCAGGTTTTGTTGTTTAATTCACGCTTGAAGCTGTTTCCAGGAAAGCTTAAGTCTAGGTGGTTAGGTCCATTTACCATTACATAAGTATTCCCTCATGGAGCCATTGAAATTATGGATGAGACCTTAAATCAACCCTTTAAGGTTAATGGGTGCAGATTAAAACACTATTTTAGGGGAGGGTTTGATCGTCAGTATTTTGTGACCACTTTAGCTGACCCTCCTACTTCTGATCTTGCTACTTAGCTTCACTTTTCTTTTTCACTTTTTGTACAGTTCTTTTCATTTCTGTTGTTTCTTTCTTTGTTTATTTTGCAGATGTCTTTTCTAGAATTACCTTTTCAATCAAGCTTCAATTGTTCATTATCATCAGAAAGGGGAGTACTCTGTTTATGAACTTGAATTCTTATATTATCTGCACACTGAGGACACTGTGTATTTTAAGTTTGGGGGAGGGGATATCACTTGAGCATTTTTCAAAAATTTGAGCAAAATTGAAAATGTTTTCAATTTTTTTTCGAAAATCGGAGCTTTAACTTTTTGATTTTTGGATGATTTAGTACTTAGCATATAGTTTTCCCATATTCCGATGATATGACCCCATGATTAAGTTTGATTTTCATTGACTAAGAAGCATGATTATAGGAAAAGCATGAAGTTGAATTCTTGAATTTGTCTTGAATCTGATTGTGATTTCTTCATCTTACGCACATGTCATGTCATGAATCTGTATACTTATTTAGAGAAAGCTTATGTGGACTTAGGATTGCATTTGTTTAGCTGATTTTGTGTATCATATTCCAGAATTTGTTTGATCTAATCTCAAGGCAAAATATTAGATCGCACTTAATTAGGGAGATGATTTAGGCCTTCTTTGGATCGTTTGAGCCTTTCGAGCTAGCCCTGTACATACTTTACCCCTAGTCACCTATCTGGACCAAATAAGTCTTTCTCTGTAAATACACCTGCTTATAATTTTCCTTAGCTTAAATACTTTGTTCCTATCCCCTACCCCGAAAGCATGAAAGTCATTAGGATATATTTTGAGCTTTGTACATATGGGTATCTGGTGATAGTGAATGTTCAAAAAAAAAAAGAAGAAAGAAGAAAAATATAAAAATAGAATAAAATGTTTAGTGAAATAAATAAGTTTGGGGGAATAAATTTAAGCTCTTACATTAAAGATCCTAGAAAGTAATGCATGTTAAGGGGTAATTAAACTTAAATCAACTTTATCATACCTTAGCCCCAGCCTTACATTACAAGCTTAATGAAGTCCTATTGATCTTTGATTAAGTGTGACTACATTAGTGGAGAGAGAAATGAAAAGCAAACTTATAGGAATGATCACATTTCATTAACTTTGCATTCACTGTGTATGCATAATCTGATCCGGATAATGTACTATGAAGTGACTTTGACATTTTGCACACACTCACGAGGAGTCCAATTTGGGTTAGGACTTATGATTGAATAATTTTGAATGTTGGACTTGTAATTGTGAATCTTTAAGATCATAGTCTGTACTTTTTCTTTGAGGATAATATTGGGGAAATTATTGTGTTTAGTACTTATCATTCCTACAATTATTTTGTTTTGCTTGAGGACAAGCAAAAGCTCAAGTTTGGGGGTGTGATAATTCTATATTTTTAGAATTATTTGTGCTTAATTTCTTAATTAATTATTTAAATCCCCAATTTATTTTGTTAATTATCCCCTTTATTTAATTAAAATTCTCATGTTTGCAGATAAATTAAATCCAGATGAATTTTAAATATTTCGGTAGAAAATGAACCAAAATTGAGCTAAAATCGATATTGGACCACGTGGACAACACGAACCTAGCACATCCAATTGGACAAAAAGACAAATGACATGGAAATATTATTTTTCAAGGAGCCAATGGTGTGAAGACAAATGGTCAAACAATGCCTACTCATCTAGGATGGAAAAATTACAATTGTACCCCTAAATGTGTATATAAATAGAAAATGATGGCAATTGTAAAAAGAGGGGGTAGCTTTAGTTTTTTAGTTTAAACATTTTATTGTTAGGTTTTATTTTTTTAGGTTTTCTTTTAATCTTTTCGGCTGGTGACAGCAGCCACCATTCACCATATTTCTTCTAGGTTTTGTTCAATTTCCATTCCATTATTATTTTACTGTTTAAAGTTTAATTAAAAGTTATTATTTTTATATTGTTACTCTCAGGTTACACAAGTTTTGTTTTACTCCTTTGTTAATTTAATTTTTTATGTTGTTATTTCTTCTTTATTAATCCGGTGTGTCCAGTTGGTTTTCTTTATGTTTGAAAATTTTTTTTATTGTCCAGTGATTATTTAGTTTGCATGGTTTTCTGATTTCTTGAAAAAAAATTATTTTTGTCAATATAGTTTCGGTATTATGATTTCGATTGGAGCTGAAGAGCAGAATTGAGTAAGATAATCGGGCACGTTAGATTGTTTGTGATAGTATAGTGAGTGTGGCAAATTTAAAGGCTGATCGGGTATGAAGTAATAGAATTGGAAAAGGCTAAACCGAGAAGCAAAGGCCGATTGGTATGAAGAAGTTGCTAATCGGATGGACCTCACTAAGCCGAAACCAACTGCACCATGACAAATGACCAACCCAGAAAATTCATTCCTCTGTTCTCCTCTGTTTTAGAATATTTACACTGTTCATCATCTTTATTTTTCTTAACTTGTTAACCGTTGCTTTTTGTGTTTTAATTTCTACTTTGCAGCAACATGTCGAGGATGGTTATTAGTTAACGTTGGAAAACAGCACCTAGGAAGTTAACAAGCAGTAACAGCAGTTGAGGCACGACAGGGCAGTAGCAGCATCGGATGCAGAAGTAGTCGGACAATATAGGATTAGTTTCTGGTCAGCACCTGGAGAGGAACTGCACAAAGCCGAGAGTAGCAGAATGACAGAAGCAGAAATGGACAAGGCAGAGGACAACGCCTGAAGCAAGATATGGTGCTGGCGACACAGGACAGAACCTGGATAGTGGCCTGGAGCAGTATCTGGTTGCAGAGCCAATGAAACGTGCAGCACCTGGACAACAGACTAGGATAGCACCGAATGCAAGCAAGCTGGACACGCCTAACTAACCCGTGGCCATCTCCTGGAAACTAGAAAATGAAATGAAGCATGAACAGTGTTTGGAGGGATTTATTGGTTGATTTAAATCTAAGGCTTTGTTTGGCATTCAACTTTTGCATTAATTCATTTTTCTTGCAGTTTTAGTATAGTTTAATTAGTTGTTAGTTTAGGATAGTTGTTAGTTGTCAATTTAGATTAGTTCTAGTGTTTTAATTTGTTAATTTAATTTTTAGTTAATAGTTACTTTTATATTTTATGTTTTAGGATTTAATTTTAGTTTAGCGTTGTACAAGTTACCTTTAGATTTAATCTAGATTAAACGTGTTTCATGTATTTTTAATCTTAATTTAGTCTTTATTTTCATTAAGTGTTTGTTTATTTTAAATTGTATTTTAATTAAGTAGTTTAATTGCATTTTAGGTTAGTTTAATTGTAGTTTAATTAATCTTGCTTTGTTATTTTCATATTTGCATTTTATTTGCGTTAATTAGTTTTAACTGTTTTAATTTCTTGTGTAGGTTTTTGATTTTAATCGTGTGGAGCACTGTAAGTAATTTTTGCTTAGTTTTTAGTGTTATTATTTCCAGTAATTTTAATTTTAGACTTAGTAGATCACCCATCAAAATTTCATAATTTGCTAGAATATACTTAAGGTAAGATTAACCGGTAGTTAATTAGGCTGATCAACTTCTCTGTGGGACGATAACTCGGGACTCAAATCCCATTATTACTTGTACGACTCGTGCACTTGTGGTAATACATTTAGGGCATGTTAACACCATGGAAACATCATAGTTGGGGTGCCTGCCATAGGTCTCTGCCCTCATCTCATGTAAAACTCGAGTACGAGCTAATCGCTCCAGCACTCTCTCATGCACAATCACATAAAACGGAGTACGAGCAATGCTCCAGTACTCTATCATGCATGTCAAATAAATGTAGTATGAGTAAACCTCCAGCACTAATGTATGTGAAAAACATCTGAAATCAAGTGCGAGCTGTGCTCCAGCACGATTATTTCCACATAATTCGGTAGATGGCTCTTTAAAAATAGGGATGTTCAAAATCATTAAAATCAGTACTATAAGGTGTGCTTAATCTACATCAACCTTTAAACATTAGCCCATCTACGTACTCATCTGCTACACGGCAGTAAAAACATTCAAAAACATCATTTCCATGCTTTTTACAATTTTTTTCAAAATTTGACTTTTTACCTAACTAGGGGTAAAATCGTAATTTACTCATATCGAGTCCCTATAATATTATTGATTTTCTTTGACCCTCAGACAATTTTAGTGAATGCAAAAGAAGTCGAAAATATGCACAGATATCTCTAACTATTTGCAAAACTCCCTTACCTCGGATCACGTAGTGTGACCTCTCTTCCTCTTTGCTGTCCAAACCTCGCAATCCGATCACTCTCAATATGACTCTGGAGCTCCATTTAACCATTCACTGGATTAATTTCACGTTTCCTACTGTATTACACATTTAATACAGTTCATTTCACTTAATTGTGCCCATTTACTCTAAATGAGCCTAAATACTTTAATTGGGCCTTAATCCGTATTAAGCCTGTTTTCCACGTATTATTTCCTTTCATCAGGGTCTATCGACTCATTATGCCTATCAATACCCATTGGGCTTTCTTCCAAGCTCTTTAGATAGCTTGTATATCATTTATGACAGTTAATTCGAAATTCCAAATATAATTCACTAAATACGGAATTTAATCCAAAATGCGTATAATAAATCTTAAATATACAATAATCACATAAATTGTCGTAAATGAGATTTACTTACCTAATATTATGCGATGGTACGCAAATCAAAGTTCGATCGGGCTCACGTTCGGAATTTATCGTCGAACTGCATAATTGTATATTTCATTCCGGGTCAATTTTCGATTAAATATAGTTTAAATAAATTTCTCGAAAATCAAATCGATCACTTTTAACCTCGTATCGACTTACCCGAAGTCTGGTGTAATCTCAAAAATTTTCCCCTTTTTCTTTTTTCTCTTTTCTTCTTTTTTTTCTCCTTTTTCTCTTTCCTCCTTGGCTGAACCGATTCGGTCCGGTTCAGCGCAGAAGCTTCTTCACTGAATCGTCGACCGGTTCAGGTCTCCTTTGGTCATACCGGCGTCATCCGACCGGTTCCTGACGTCTAACCATCGTCGTTCAGCACGCCTCAGCCTGGGGAACATTCGTCTGGGTTCGATCGGGACCAAGCACCGCCGGTGGCCGCCGGATTTCCTCTTTTCCTCTGCGGCCTTTTCTTCTTCGATCTGCTGGATTTCGACGTCGGTGGGGTGCGTCCCGGTGGTAGGGAGGTCGCACGGTGTCGGGCTTCCTTTTTCGATCACTTGCCTGGCTGCTGGTCGTCAGATGGTGGCCGTCCGGTGGTCTCTTCTTCTCCTCGGGTCTGCGTCGGATTCCTTCCGTTTTCCCTCTTTTCTCTCTCCCCGATTTCAATTCCAATTTGTGAATTTTTTATTTTTTTCTCTTTTAATATTTATAAATGATTTTAATATTATTTTTATCATTAAAATAATAATCAAAATTCCCAAAATATAAAAAAAATCATATTAAATTCATTTAATCCGTAAATGAATTTATCAGTCCGATTTTTCCTTTTCGGTATATTTTTCCACTATTTTTGGTCTCGTTTTCAAGGTAAAAATTTCGATAAATTCTAATAAATTTATATCTTGATCAATTGGACTCGAAATTCAATATTTTCCTCGATTTTGATCAAGATTCCTCAATTTCATATTTTTATTGAAATTTTCTCATCGAATTTATACCGAATTTTGATCACTTGACCGTTTTAACCCTGTACTTATTCAAAAATAAATTTAACCCTTATCTCGCTGTTATGTAGCTTACAAGCATTTTTAAATTTATTAATTAGTCGATTGCATGATAGTAAATACTCTTTTTATGATTCAATTATGAAATAAAGTGTTCGTACACATAGGAATCATAAGGTACAAGCTACATATAAGATCGAAAACTCAGGTCTGACATTCATGATGTCTCCAAGCGTTGCATCAAGGCTTCTGTCCAGGTGCTGCTACCCCGTGTACTATCCTTCCCTGCTGTTGCTGCTCATTGCTCGCATGCCCAGCTCACTCCTGGTTCAGTCCTCCACTGCAGTACCAGCAGCACTGTCCCGAACAGGATCAGTCACCACTTCTTGCTGCTCTGCGTTGCATGTCACAGCATTCGGCTTGGCCCTTCTCTGTTTCATGCATCATATCATTCTTATAACAATCAGCAGCCACTCATGCAGTCCGAAATCTGTAACGGCACACAACATCACACACCTGAAACTCTCGACAACTAGAGATGAGACAGAACAAGAAGACAGGGGCTGGACCCGATCCTGGTTACACACACTCTGCACCCTTCACTGCTGTTATCAATATCTACACAACAGCTCAGTAATGGTGATGAATTTCAGCATTTAACAACTTGAAACGGAAGGCCAAAGCAGGATTAAAACTGAATAACAACATATGAAGATAATGAACAGGACATTGATATTGAAACAGAGATAAACAGAGGAAAATGAAGGATACTCCCTACTGCACCATGGACATAGTTTTATGTCAAACAAAATAAGTAAAGAGTTTAGAGAGATCAAAGATAAATTGCTAATATGAAAGGTAGTGATTAAAAAAAGATTACAGCAGCATAAGAAAATGCAATAAAACAATATGACAACTAATGTTAAAAAGCAGTAAGAGCTTAATCCGTGCAGTGCAAACAATGAAAAATGAAACAATAAAAATCGAATAACAGTGCATTGCTAGATAAAAAGCTTAAAAACGAAAAGAACTAAGTAAAAAAAAAAAGACCACAACTAAAGTTAACACACTCAAACCCGTGAGTTTCATCAACGTGAACAGGGAACTCAACATCCTCAGTTTGCTTCATTTTCTTCTCCAACTGTGATTCCACATTGCTCTTGATGTGGAACAATGCTCAACATCAACCCACATCAAGGCACCAAAATCGAAAGGGAGAAGAATGAATGAAGAATGCTTGTCACCCAAATGCACAAAAGAAGATCAAACCGAGAGCTAGGAAAAATAAAGGTTGTTTCAACAAAACAAAAACATAAACAGTTTAGGAAAATCGAGAGCTAAAAAAAAGAGAGGCAAATACTTTCCATTAACTTTCATTGAATCAAATTTAAATGAAATAAACTTTGATAATATGAACTACAAACCAAATAGCAAATGAAATAAACTCTTCACAAAGTAAGTTGCCATGAACAGTAGAAAAACTTACTTAAAAGAAAACTATTTCGAAATTTTAAAATCAAAGAAAACTTAAAGTTACCATAAAAGCCATTCTACCTTAAATTACACTACTTACCCTACTCCTACTTTTTTTTCAATTGCCATCATATTCTATTTATATACACACTTAAGGGTACAATGGTAATTTTTTCATCCTAGATGAGTTGGCATTGTTTGGCCACTTGTCATCATTTGATTTGCTGCAGAGTAGCTATTTCCATGTTATCAATCTTTTTGTCCAATTGGCTGTGAAGTGTGGCCCGACGTGTGTCTTCTAGAAGGTTGGCACAGTGTCCGTCGATCTTATCTGTGCTCTTGATGGCAAGGAAGTGGGAACTCTTGGTCAATCTATCCACAATGACCCATATCGTATCACAACCTCTTCGGGTCCTCGGTAAACCCATAATAAAATCCATGGTGACATGCTCCCATTTCCATGCAAGTACAGGTAAGGGCTGTAGTAGTCCTCCAGGCTTCCGATGCTCAGCTTTCACTTGCTAGCATATTAAACACCTGGCCACATACTCTGCCACGTCTCGCTTCATACCACTCCACCAGTACACCTTTCTCAAGTCTCGGTACATCTTAGTACTCCCTGGGTGCATGGTGTATCGCGAGCAGTGGGATTTTCTCAGTATCTGTGTCTTTAGGGTATCATCGTCCGGTATACAAATCCGTCCTTTGAACCTCAACAATCCATCCTCACTGACTGTGAGATCCGACTGCGAACTCTGTTCAGCTTGGCTAACCATATCTATCAACCTCTGATCACTGCGCTGCCCAGTTCTAATCTGATCCATGATCCTGGGCTCTATCCACAAGCTAGCCAAAAATCTAGTCTCTACCTCTTTAACTCTGATCCCAAGTTCGGCGAACTGCTCTAACAACTCCCATTCCCTGATCATCATAGCAGATATCATACTCTTCCTACTCAGGGGATCAGCAACTACATTCGCCTTACCCGGATGATATAGAATCTCGCAGTCATAATCCTTAAGGAGTTCCATCCATCTCCTTTGTCTCATGTTTAACTCTTTCTGATCAAAGAGATATCTTAAACTCTTGTGATCGGTGAAGATCTGGAATCTTTCTCCATATAAGTAGTGTCGCCAGATCTTCAAGGCATATACCACAGCGGCTAACTCCAAATCATGCATGGGGTAATTCCGTTCATGGTCTTTCAACTGTTGCGATCCATATGCGACCACTCTTCCATGCTGCATAAGCAAACACCCCAATCCTTGATGAGATGCATCACTATACACCGAAAATCCTCCTGATGCCTCAGGAATAGTTAACACAGGTGCCGTTGTCAATCTCCTTTTTAATTCCTGAAAACTGAGCTCACATTGATCAGTCCATATAAATGGAGTCTCTTTGCGCATGAGTTTATTCAAAGGAGCGGCAATCCTTGAAAATCCTTCCACAAATCTTCTATAATACCCTGCCAAACCAAGGAAGCTTCGTACCTCAGTAACTGTCCTCGGTCTCTCCCAATTAAGTATAGCCTCCACTTTACTTGGATCCACTGATACTCCTTCCTCTGAGACTATATGACCAAGGAAAGCTATCCGATCCAGCCAAAACTCACACTTACTAAGCTTTCCACATAATTGCTTATCTCATAGTATCTGAAGTACGAACCACAAATGCTGTGCATGCTCCTCATACGACCGAGAGTATACCAGGATATCATCAATAAAGACTATCACAAATTTATCTAGATAGTCTCTGAACACCTTGTTCATCAACCTCATAAATGCTGTAGGGGTGTTCGTCAATCCAAAGGACATCACCAGAAATTCATAATGGCCATACCTTGTCCTGAAGGCTGTCTTGGGAATATCTTCTTCCTTGATCCTCAATTGGTGATAGCCCGATCTCAAATCAATCTTAGAAAAGACTGAGGCCCCTCTTAGTTGATCAAGTAGATCATCAATCTTGGGCAATGGGTATTTATTCTTCACCGTGGCTTTATTCAACAGCCAGTAGTCTACACATAATCTGAGACTACCATCCTTCTTCCTAACAAATAAAACCGGTGCTCCCCACAGTGAAACACTGGGTCTAATGAACCCTTGATCCAATAACTCCTGTAGTTGTTTCTTCAATTCCTTAAGTTCCACTAATGCCATCCTGTAGGGAGGTTTAGAGATCGGCTGAGTATCTGGTACCAAATCAATGGTAAACTCTAGCTCTCTCTCTGGTGGCAAACCTGGCAATTCATCTGGGAAAACATCCGAAAATTCACACACCACAGGTATATCCTCAATCCTCAGATGTTCCCGCTCATCGTCTGAGATGAGTGTTTCGTAACCTTCACATGAACAAGCATATTTAATATTCTCTAAATAATATTAAAATTCTCAAATTACTTACTAGAATTCCACATATTCATTTGCTCAATATCTCAACCGTACACTGTAAGGTTCAGGTAGGAAGAAAGTTACAATCTTAGTGTAGCAGTCTAAACTCACTCGATTGGTTGCCAACCAATCCATTCCCAAAATTACATCGAACCTATGCATATTTAACATGATTAGATCTGCTAACATCACTCTATCTCCCACCTTTATTTCACATCCTCTACAGATTAACTCAGTTCTCTGGGATTCACGCATAGGGGTATTTACATGTAGTGCATACTCTAGAGGTTCAAACTTAAAGTTTAAACTACATGCAAAATGCTCTGAAATAAACGAATGCGTGGATCCTGGATCTATCAACACATGAGCCTTATGATTACAGATAGAGAGTGTACCTCTTATAGTTTCTGCTGAAATGTCCGCAGTTTCCTTATACAGGGCAAACACACGTCCCTGTGCCACAGGTTTCTTCCCTTTCTCTGTAGCAGTGGCCCGTCTCTGGGGATTCACTCTCTGAGGCTGCTATCTAGTAGGCTCCGGAGCAAGTGGCATCTGAGGTTGAGGACAGTCCTTCACTCTGTGACCCATGTCACCACATCTAAAACATCCACGGATCGACCCAGTACAACTTCCCTCATGCGATCGACCACATTCTCTACAAACCCTTATCTCTGGCCTACCATATCGAGGGGTCTCCTTGATAATAGGATAAGCTCTGGGTCTCTCCAATCTGCCCTTTTGTACCTCAATCCTTCCTCTCCTGAAGGAACCTCTCCGAACATCTGCTTGAGACATCGCTGGCCTCTTGCCCTTATCCCTAATCACTGCTCCGAACTCATTCTGGGACTGTACAATTTCAATTCCCCTCTCAATCTCTTGTGCTCGTCTCAGAGCATCTCCAAACTCAGTAATACACAACCCAATCAATCGATCTCTGATGATGGGCTTTAATCCATACACAAATCTCTCTGTGCGGAGCTCTTCATTCTTGAAAGTCTCTGGATCATATCTCAGCAGAGCGGTAAATCGGCTCTCGTAATCATCCACAGACATGTCGCCCTGTACCAAACTCAAAAAACAGTGCTTGCCTCCTTCTCTAGGCAGCTCGTGGTATGTATTGGGCTCTAAAGGTTGTCTGGAACTCTTCCCAACCAATCACATCCTGGTGGGACATCAGAATACCCTGGGTAGTACCCCACCAATCTCGAGCTCTCCCTTTCAACATATAGGCACTCATACTGACCCTCTCAGCATCTGTGCATCCCAGATAATCAAATATAATTTTCAACTCCGTCAGCCACTCCTCAGCCTCTGTAGGATCCTTCTTTCCCTTAAATGCGGGTGGATTCATTTTCAAAAAATCCTTCAGTCGGACCATACTTCTATCATCAGACTGAGTGACGGGAGGCACTGAGGGTATGGGAGGTCCTTGTGGTGGTGTAGGAGTAGTACTCCCCAAAGTGTTGCGCAAATAACGCTGCCATCTGCTCAAAACTTTGCTTCACATCGGTCTCAATCCGATTAAATCGAGAGTTAGGACTCTTTGGTTGTGGGGCAAGTGGCGGAGGGGACTCTGCCTGCCTCCTCGAATGACCTCGTCGTTTACTCATTCTCTATCTCAACTCGTCTCCTGCACGTACATATCAAAATCGATTGAAATCTCAATCCTTAGATTCAGTTCATGACCAGACTATTACAGACACTTGGGATGTATTCTATTTCACTTAACCGACACTGACAGTACTAAACACCCTAAGCTCTGATACCAAGAAAACTCTGTGACGCCCCGGAAGCGCGAAAAATAGGGCTAATTTAAAACTTTTTACTCATTAATTCACAATTAATGGTGCATTCCTGTGCAGTGTCATACATCATCATACTTATCATGTCTCAGGATCTCATCATAAGATAATATATATTGTATCATATACATTACTCAATTCCAAGTTAATTAATCCTAATACATCCCGTACATCATTATACAATGAGTGTCTGTAAATATAACTCTAGTCTGGGTACATGAATATTAAATATCTACCTCAATACACAAAATACGGCATGGAGCTCAAGTCCTCCACTAGCCTCTAACTCGTACGTCGCAGAGAACTCAATTCACTTGAAGCAATCTGGGGGATGAGAAAACAGGGTGAGCTTCCAAATCGCTCAGTAAGGGGGGTAAGGGAACTCAGTTATATAAACCATATCACACATCACAAATATGTATTTGAAATCGTAGCATGGAAGTTCTCAAAACATCATCATCTCATAACTCTCAAATCATGTGAAAACATGAAGTTAAAAAGGCTCAATATAGAGCATTCACAAGCATGTGTAAATATATGCGATAATGGCTTTTCTCAAAATACGTGATAAAAATCACCTCTGTAAATAGCACGTGACAAGGTCACAAAACACAACTCATGTGTAAAACGAGACTAGGCAATAAAACTCATATAAAACTCGTCATGGCACATCAAATATGTAATCTCCTTTGGGTGCGCATCCCAGGCATCCTCGTACAGAGGGAATGTCGACAATATGGTCGTATGCATGGTATATTGGACTTATATGTTACCAGAACAAGGCCTGGCCTTACATGCTACCAAAGCAATGCCTCGCCTCATGTACACTATCGCGTGGTCCCTAAGTCGGTTCCCAGGCGGCCCACTCTCTCAGTCTTACATGCTACCAAAGCAAGGCCACCCAGCATTACCAGAACGGGGGTCATCTCACGTTACCAAAATCGAGGAATATCGGACTTACATGCTACCAGAGCAAGGCCTCCCAACGCTACCAAAGCGGAGGAATAATGGGACTTACATGTTAGCAGAACAAGGCCTGTGGTCCCTGGGTCGGTTCCCAGGCGTCCCACTATATCGATCTTACATGCTACCAAAGCAAGGCCCGATGTGTATTTAACATGACACGCCTAAGTCTCAATCATTAGCCATTATCTTATGAAACGTTATGCCTTCACGTAGAACTCATAATGGTTTTCCCTCATAAAACTCATTTAAAACATTGTGTACTCAACACAAAACATATTAAAACCGAGTCCCAACCGGCAAAACACGCACACATTTTCTCAAATCTCAATATCGCCTTAACGTATAGCCCAATTTACCCTTCACGCAAACTCAAAGGTTTATAAAGCAATTTCACACTCAGCTTATAAAATCATAAAATAAGGGGCTCCAACCGGCTATAAAAATCGTGTGCAATTATATCACAACACAACACTAAACATGCTTGCATTCTCAAATCATGGTTCATGCTACAAATAATTCATCAAACGCATACACAAATGGTTTAGTTTTCCCTTACCTCTTTGCACCTCGTATTGTGCAATTGTTTTCCCCGTATCACAGATTAGCCTCGCATTCCACTCTGGAACTCCTGAGCTGTCCAAACGATGTTAAAACATCAATACTCATCATCACATTAACCTCAATTCTCAAAATCGAGCATAATTGCTCATAACACCTCAAATTTCTCAATTCTCATAACTCAATCACAAACTACAATCTCATTCACAACACCTCCACATTCTACATTTTCCATGTCTTAATATCTATGCTAATTCACCACATTGTCTAAATTTCCATTTATAGCTCAAAATTCCCAAAATTACCAAAATTGCTAAATATCACTATCACTCTAACTACATTGTAATTTCATCAATCCCTAATCATTTTCCAACTATTTCAACACAATGCCAACAGCCATTATCACCAAAATCATCACAAATATCAAGATCGAGGTTTAGCAATTACCCAAAACTTGTGGAGAGCTTATCTCTTTCCTCGATTCAATCCGTCTTACGATTTCCAAGTATGTTGTTCTCCCTTTGATGAGGAACAACTTTCCTTCTTGCCACAGCCTCTGATTTGTATGGAAATAGGTGCTTTGGATGAGTGAGAAAGCTAGGGCTTCAACAGAAATGGGGTTTGGAAGAGAGAGAAAGTGAAATTGCAGGAGAAAGCATGGGTTCCTTATATAGACTGAGGGTAGGAGATCGATCTGGCTCTTGATGAGATCGATCTGCATTTGAATTTGGGGACGATTTGGGGCAATTTTATGCCTAGGAAATCGATCTGTCGAGGGGTGAGATCGATCTCTTTATGGCTTTATGAGATCGATCTGCTCCTTGAGGAGATTGATCTTCTCCCAAACAGAAACGTTTGGAGATCGATCCCTCCCTCATGAGATCGATCTTCTCTCAAACATCATCATAAGGAGATCGATCCTCTTCCATTGGAGATCGATATGCTCCTTAAATTCCTCCTTCCTTGTCATTTTTAACTCACCAGATCGATCTCTCTTTCTCCCAGATCGATCTGTCCTCATAGCTTCACACTTATTTTAAACACTTAACATATAAATCCCCAATTATCATTCCACAATTCACTTAGCTCAATAAATTACACTTCAAGTTCTTATTACATCATTAAAATATATCTAAAATTCTCAGATCTCACAGCAAATTGGAAGTTGTACAACCTCCTTTAGCCCATTTTCAGGCCAATTTAGACTGAAACGACTGAGTTTCATCCGGATTTAATTGACCTGCAAATTAGAGAATTTTAATTAAATAAAAGGAATAATTAATAGAATAAATTGGGGATTTAAATAATTAATTAGGAAATTAAGCACAAATAATTCTATTAAAAATAGAATTATCACACAAAAACTTGGTACGATCTACGCCCACTATAAGTGACCTAGACGTTCTATCCGCAAGTACGCGGGTCGTACAAGTAATAATGAGATTTGAGTCCCAGATTATCGTCCCACAGAGAAGTTGAATTGCCTAATTAAGTACCGGTTAATCTTACCCCAAGTATATCCTAGCAAATTATGAATTGATGATGGGTGATCTACAAGGCTAACAGTACTGAAAATCATAAAACTATAAAATAAAAAAATTAAACAGAGCTAAAATTACTTACAGAGCTCCAAGAAATTAAAATCAAATACCTACAAAAGATAATTAAAACAGTTAAAATTAATTAACGCAATTAAAAATGCAAATATGAAAATAAGAAACAAAATTAATTAAACTAAAATTAAACCATCCTAAAAATAAAATGTGCATGTAATTAAACTAATTAAAAAAATTCAAATTAAACTAACCTAAAGTTTAATAAAATAAAATTCTATTAACCTAAAGAAATTCCTAAATAAAATTAAGAAACTAATTACCTAGAAAAATGATCCTAAATTAAATCTAGTTCTAACTAATTACTAACAATAAAACAAAATCTAAATAATGCCTAAAAAATATTTTTGGATTAAATTTAAAATGAAGACTAAATTAAATATACATGAAACAAATTTAATCTAAATTAATTCTAAATGCAACATATAAACTCTACACTAACATTAAGTCTTAAATCCTATTATATAAAATCAACTATTATCAAAATTAAAACTAACAATTAAATTAACAAACAAAGAAACTATACTAGCCTACAATTTGATTTAAAACTTTACCTAAGCTAACAATTAATAATAAAACTTTTAACAAATAACATAAAAGCATGAAATTTAAATGAGAACAATGTGGTGATGCCAAACGCAGCCTTGTTCAGTTTGCAAATCAGTAGCTTGTCCCGACTGTGCACTGTACAGAGCTGCCTTAATTGATGCAGTGTCGTTCTGCACTGTACTGCTTCTTCTCCAGATGTTACTCTCGGTCATGTCCACTACTGGTGCTATGTGCTGCTCTTTCCTGGACTGTACACGTCTCTGCATTTCCAGGTGCTTCAGGTGCAAACCGCAACCTGCTACTGCTTAAGGTGTTGTCCTTGAAGCGTTGTCCAGGTGCTGTTCGGGCTCTGATTTGTGCTACTCCTGCTCCCGGTTTTGTCCACTTCTGCAATGCTTCAGCCTACAGCACATGTTCAAATTTTCCCACTGTCACATTCAGCAAACACACCTCAATGCAGCAGCATGCAGCACCTCCTGCAATGTAAAACAATAACAAAATCTGGAGAAACGATTATGGCACTCAATACAAAGTAAGAAGAACTCAAAGAGAAAAGGATAAATCAATGCAAAATATATGAGATGATGAATCAAGATTTAAAATAACAAAAACAAAAATAAAACAGCAAACTGAAATATTTTAACGCAAGAACTATGGATTGCAACATCAACATTCTCTAATCTTTCTGCTTATATTGCGCCTCATGTTCTGCCTTCTGTTTGTTCATGCCATACAAATCTTCTTCAATCTCAGCAACCACAACACATAATCGAGGAAAGGGTGTTCTAGCTTTATGCACACAGCTAACACATACTGTTCCGATTGCTCAGAATATGTTTCTCATATTGATCTTTCTGTAACAGTAGCTGCTCCAAGCTGTCCAAAGACACACACCCACACTTTATCGCTCCATGCAGTAGTGATTTCAGCATTACCAATGATGTTGCCTAACTGACAGCAACAAGAATATACCTTTCACGTTGTCTGGTTGCACTAACGACAAAAGGGTGACGTCGATGCAATTTGTTCCACATGTTCTTCGTATATCCTGCAAAAACAATAGGAATCAGAGGGGGCAGGAATTTGTCCCTGCACGCGCACTCCGATGATTAAGTAAGTAATCGGAGTTGTGAATGTATGAAGAAGAGAATGTAATGCTTAAATCAGAGAGTTTAAGGCTTTTCCCTTCTTTTTGGTTCTTTTTTCTCGGATCTGGCCTCCTCCTTTCAGAGAGCTCACCTGGTATTTATAGGTTTCTTCAAGTCGGTTCGAGCTGAGGCCCGACGCGTGTCTGGGCCGCGACAGAGTCATATAGCACTCTGTCGCGCTTCAAGTAAAGCAGCTTGCGGGAGACCTCTACCGCGGGCAGTGCAGGAGAACTATGCCGCAAGCTGTGCGGGAGACCTCTACCGCAGTTTGTGCAGGAGACTATGCCGCAGGCTGTGCGGGAGACCTCTACCGCAGATTGTGCGGGAGACCTCTACCGCAGTCTGTGCGGGAGACCTAGGCCGCAGACTGTGGGGGAGAGCTATGACGGGGTGCAATGCGGGAGACCAATGTCGCGATATGGGCGATGGAGGTTTGTCGCGCCTGCTGTGCGGCTCATCACAAGGCGACAGACTCCTATCGCATCGAACACTCTGTCGCACTGCTAGGAACTGTGCCACGTGGCCGCTCTGTCGCCAAATCTACCACGTGGCTCGTTCTTGGTTTGACACGTGGCAGGCGGACAGTTGCACACGTGGATTCTGGTGACACGACCACCATCAATTGCTCCCCACTCTTTGGTAGGAATCTTTCCTGCGAAAGAGTATCTGGGTCTGGACTTTTCTAGGGTCGGGTCGGATCTCCGCGCGTGTGTCGACGCAGGCGAGCCGCTATATATACTGGGCCCCTGCTGTCCTTGTCGCTATTGAGTTCTCCCGCAAAAAGACATTCAGCCGCGATTTCTCTGGACACTCTCTCGCAACTCTGCCGCAACTCTGTCACATCACTGTGTCGCAACACTACCGCAGCTTCTTCATACTCTGTCGCCAGTTCCTCCTTTTCTTCATTTTAGTTAATTTCATAGTCCGTAGTCCCTCTCTTTTGATTTACGGACTCCTAAAATGGCTGGCCATGGTATAGGAAAACAAATTGATCTAGGCGTTAAGTCGACTTTAAAGGAAGCCGACGTCCAAGACCTAGAATCTCGATTTCCTTTACCCGAGGGATACTCTTATAGGCTCCCAACCCCTCAGGAGAGCGACATACGTCGTGTGTCCGATGGGGCTGTCGTTTTTAGGGCAGCTTTGGAGTTAGGACTCCGCTTCCCATTGTCCGACTTTGGGGCTTCCTTCCTTAGGACGTACAGGGTATCCCCGGGATAACTGCATCCTCATGCATGGATGTAATTGGTAGCATTCACCGTGCACTGCCATTTAAGGGGCGTCCCTCCGTCCCTTCCTCTTTTAGAAGTATTCTTTAGGCTTCGAGGGAGCCCCGGCTTAGTGCCTTACTCGCTTTAGCGGGTGTATCAGCCCGGTTTTGAGAACAGGTTGTTCGAGAAACCTGCTAACAAGCTTCATGGTTTCGAGACGGAATGGCTGGTCGTGGAAGTGCCTGAGGGCCTGGATTTCCCCACTCGTTGGGAGAATAGGCGTGAAATCCCCAAGGGTCCCCGGGTTGCCACACTTAGGGAGCAGTTGTCTTCTGACGTCAACAAACTGCTAGTCCCTCGTCCCCTCAGCCTCGACACCCTTATATCAAATGAAAATTTGATATTAGCTGGCTGGGGTGTGGGTCCGGTCCCTGTTGCCGGACCCTCTGTTCCTTTATCAGATCCTCTGCCTTCGGTTTCCCCTGAGTTAAATCCTGAAGCACCTAGGCCACAAGAGGATATAGGGAGCACCAACGTAGAATCAAGTTCTGGCAGCGAACCCTTAGCCGATCTGACTGGTTGGGAAGGGTTCGGCTCCACTTTCATGGTGCTCCCGGATGACGACGCGATAAATATCGAGTCCCTTCAGGAGCATTTAGATTCTCCTGAGGGTAACTTTTTATTCTTTATCATTGCTTATTGTTTTTAATCAGTTTTTGACCACTGATTTGTTTTCTTTCTTTTTTACAGAGATGAGTCATTTTCGACGCTCGCTAGCTCGTCAAGCCACGGAGGTCGGCCCTTCCCGCGCTCCTACCAGGAAGAGGCCTCGTTTAGCCGAGGACGTATTGAGCGAGGCGGCGGTCCCCTCTCAGTTACCTCGAGCCCGGACACCGCCCGTTTCCAGACAAGCGGTTCCTCCTCCTCCTACAGAACAAAGGGATCCCTCCCGGGATAGGGGGAGAGTTGGCTCATCTTCACGGGGGGCTTCTAGGTCCTCCGGGCGATCCCGCTCCGAGGAGCGTGCGAAATGCAATATCATTCCGTCGCAGCGGAAGAATCGAAGGCGCTTGTACATCGAAGGTTCGATGGGAAGTAGGCCAATTCTTCCAAGGATAGGGCCTGTTGACGAGAGGTCCTACCCCGTGGACGGGGGAAATATTATGAGGGGTCACGAGTTCCGAGTCTACCCCGGGGTTCGTGACAACGACATTTCGGACACTCCCGAGGTGGCCTCCTGGTTAAGCTGGTCCACTATCCTTCCTCGGGATGAGGCAAGGATATTCAGAGACTACCCGGAGGGGGAGGATTTAGCCGATATTGAGGCATTGAGGGTAAGTTTCAAATTTTTCTTCATTTAATTCCTTTTTGCTGCATTCTTTGAATCTAACTTTTTGCATTTCTTTGCAGCTGGCTCAAAGAATCGTGGCCAACAATGCCCAGCACCGGGCTTATCGGGAGCGTGCCGATAGGGAAATCCGGGAGTGAAAGGACCAAGTTATGGAGTTACAAAACACCGTCAACAACTTGTCCAAACTTCCAGATTTAGTTCGCAGCTTGGAGGAGCAGCTCGCTAAGGTTCACCAGGACCTGAGCCAGGCCAAGGGGGATCTCACTGTTGAGACGGCTCGGTCTAGCAGATTTCAAGAGGATCTTCGGGATGCCCACTCTGAGCTAGACTGTATGCAATCCAACTACGGGTCTTTACTTGCTCGGAATCAGGAGCTCGAGCAGCGCGTTGCCGAGTTGGAAAGTCAGGCTGCTCCTACGCTGACCCAAGTGGAGATCAATAGCATACGGGCCGAGGCCGTGAAGGCGTACCGTCTCTCCAAGGATTGCTTGAGGCGGAAGGAGGATTTCTCCAACCCCTATGTGAAGTACGGGTTTTATCTTGCCCGATCATGGTTAGAAGCACATAGGGAAGGAGAGGAATTCCCCGAGCTCCAGTATACCAATGAGGCGATGCTATTTGAGGCCCCCGACTGGACTAAATATGAGCCTGAAGCCGAACCTGCAGACGAGTTATTCAAGAGGACTGCCCAAGATGACCTCGCCAACCTCACTGGTCCTTGGGAGCCCATGGATTTGGACGGTGCTCCCGAGCCTATCGAGGCTCTTATTGATCTAGACGGCGAGGAGGGTCAGCAGTCATTGGGAAGTGATGGTCCATCTGCAGCTGATCCCCAGCTTCCTCCCGAAGAGTAGATAGCTATTTTTGTTTTTTGTATTTCTTTTCAAATACTTTGTTGTTTTTTATTTTAACTTTGTACTTTTGTCGAATGTAATCGTAAAGATCTGTTAAAGATCTGTTTGCAATGACTTTTGAATGAAATGAAATTGAGATTTTTGTTCATGCTTTGTATTGCACTACTTCTCTATTTATCATTTATCATTCTTTGTCTGTTTGTTTATTTTGCTTGAATGTATTCGTTTGAATGTATTCGTGCATGCTCCCCAATTCTTGATAGAAAGGTATACTTTCAGAAAGAATTTTTTGTGTGAACGTATAATTGTTTAAGGCTTGATTATTGTGACGTGTATGCGTCTTTAGTTTTTATAGCCTTGATATTTTTATCGCCTGGCCACAATGACGCATAGCGCCTCAGGCTCTTACGGCTTTGTTAATTGTACACGCCTGGCCACAGTGACGCATAGCGCCTCAGGCTCTTACGGCTTGGTTGATGGTATACGCCTGGCCACAGTGACGCATAGCGCCTCAGGCTCTTACGGCTCGTCTGAACTACGCCTGGCCACAGTGAAGCATAGCGCCTCAGGCTCTTACGGTTCATCTGAACTACGCCTGGCCACAGTGACGCATAGCGCCTCAGGCTCTTACGGCTCATCTGAACTACGCCTGGCCACAGTGACGCATAGCGCCTCAGGCTCTTACGGCTCGTCTGAACTACGCCTGGCCACAGTGACGCATAGCGCCTCAGGCTCTTACGGCTCGTCTGAACTACGCCTGGCCACAGTGACGCATAGCGCCTCAGTCTCTTACGGCTCGGTTGAACTACGCCTGGCCACAGTGACGCATAGCGCCTCAGGCTCTTACGGCTCGTCTGAACTACGCCTGGCCACAGTGACGCATAGCGCCTCAGGCTCTTACGGCTCGTCTGAACTACGTCTGGCCACAGTGACGCATAGCGCCTCAGGCTCTTACGGCTCGGTTGAACTACGCCTGGCCACAGTGACGCATAGCGCCTCAGGCTCTTACGGCTCTTTTGTATCCTGTCACAAGATTTAGATATACAAAAGTCGCAGATGTATGATAAAATGACATTCTGCGTGGTGTGTAAATAACAGTATCTTGTGATAGTACAAGTAAATGATAATAATGTTTGGGAAAGAAAATATGGTGCTTAATTCAAATACAGCTTTAGGTGATTTGAATTCCACGTTTTCCCTATCTTCTTCCCTTGTAGAGTTTCCAGGACACAGGTGTTAGGTCCAATCTTGTATCTGATTCTGTAGGGACCTTCCCAGTTGGCTCTGAACTTCCCATCCTCCTTCAGGGCATTCGTGATCTGCGACTTTCTAAGCACTAGATCTCCCTCAGACATTGGCCTATCTCTCACCCGGCTATTGTAGTAGTTGGCCACCCTCTGATGATAGGATGCCAATCGAATAGCCGCGGTTTCTCTATGTTCGTCGAGTAGGTCCAAGCCTTCCCTTAGAGCTTGTGAATTTTCTTCCTCTACTAAGGGTATCACTCTTGGTGATAACACTCCAATTTCTACGGGGATCAGTGCTTCTGCGCCGTATACAAGGCTGAATGGCGTTACTTTAGTCGACACACGACTGGTGGTACGATATGCCCATAAAACACTAGGCAATTCGTCCACCCATGCTCTTTTTGCTTTGTCTAGCCTGGTCTTCAGCCCATGAAGGATAGTTCGATTACTGACTTTGGCCTGTCCATTAGCTTGAGGATATGACACTGAGGAGATCCTTAGCTGAATGTTGAGGCTCTTACAAAATTCACGGAAGGCGTTACAATTAAATTGCTTTCCATGGTCGGCATTTAAGATGCGGGGAATTCCGAATCGACAGATAATGTCTTTCCACACCATTGCCTCCACTTTCTTTTCCGTGATTGTGGCTAAAGGCTCTGCTTCAATCCACTTTGTAAAGTAATCGGTAGCCACTAATAGGAACTTTCTTTGACCCGTGGCTAAGGGGAAAGGTCCAAGGATGTCCAATCTCCACTGTGCAAAAGGAATTGGCTGTACTGTGCCTTGAGAGGGAGTCACTGGGGCTGTTGTGATAGGCGCAAACCTCTGACATTTGTCACATCTGCGGGTTTGGTCCATCGCATCTTTCTTCAACGTTGGCCAGTAGAATCCCGATCGCAGTACTTTAGCAGCAAGAGCTCTCGCTCCTAAGTGTTCGCCGCAAATTTCTTCATGCACTTCGGCTAAAGCGTAGCTTGCTTGTTCCGGTCCCAGACATTTCAATAAGGGTGACGAATATCCCCTTTTGTACAGTTCTCCATTGATGAGTGTGAACTTCGCCCCTTGTATTTTTAAGTGACGAGCCTCGTCCTTATCTTGGGGGAGTGTTCCTTCGGTGAGATACTGTTTGTATGGGGATCTCCAATCATCTCCCACTTGAATGTCACACACTTCGACCTCTTCAATACTAGGTCGTTCGAGCCTCTCCACCTTCACTGTCCTTCCTCGTGTTTCGGTGGAAGAGGCTAACTTAGACAATGCATCAGCATGTGTGTTTTCGGACCGATTGATTTGTATCAGCTGAAAGCTTTTGAAAGTCTGGGCCAGAAGTTGGACTTTCTTCAAGTAAGGGACCAGCATCGGTTCCCGTACCTCGTACTCTCCGCTGAATTGGTTCACCACCAATTGAGAATCACTGTGTGCTATCAAGTGGTGAACCTGTAGCTTCTTTACTAACATCATCCCTGCTATCAGAGCTTCATACTCCGCTATGTTGTTCGAACTGGGGAATCCGAACCGTAGGGAGTATTCAAGGGATTTTCCTTCGGGTGATACCAGGACTATACCCGCTCCGCTTCCGTTGGCACTTGATGCCCCGTCGACATGCAGCAACCATGGGTGAGCCTCCCCTTCACTGCTGTCGCTTGGGATAGTGCATTCTACGATGAAGTCGGCCAGAGCTTGACCTTTGATAGCCTGCCGTGGTTGAAATGTGATTTTATATCCCCCCAAGCTCCACTGCCCATTTCACTAACCTTCCTGAGTGTTCAGGTTTCTGAAGGATCTGTCTTAACGGTTGATCTGTCAAGACGGTGATAGGGTGTGCTTGGAAATACGGGCGCAACTTTTACGAGGCCATCAAAAGGGCTAATGCTAGCTTTTCGACCAGCGGATAGCGGGTCTCTGGATCCAATAACACTTTACTCACGTAGTAGATGGGACGGTGCACCTTTTCATCTTTCTTCAGTAGCACCGCACTGACGGCGAAATCACCGACTCCCAAATACATATAGAGTTGTTCTCCTTCCAGGGGCCTTGTTAATAAAGGCAACTGTTTCAAGTATTCCTTGAGGTCTTCAAAGGCTTTTTGACAATCTTCCGTCCATTCGAAGTTCTTCCCCCCCCCGTAGAGTTTTGAAGAACGGTAAGCTCCTTTCTGCCGATTTTGACAAGAAGCGATTCAGAGCTGCTATTCTGCCTGTCAATCTCTGGACCTCTCTTACGGTGGTTGGGGGTTTCATGTCAATGACCGCCTGTACCTTCTCAGGATTTGCCTCAATGCCCCTGTTAGTGATCATGAAGCCTAAGAACTTCCCTGATCTTACCCCGAATGAGCACTTTTCAGGGTTTAGCTTCATGTTGAATCTCCTCAATACTTCGAATACCCTGGACATTTGATCAGTATGAGACTCTCCTACGCGGCTCTTGATTATCATATCGTCCACGTAGGCTTCCATGGTATTTCCCAGAAGATCTTTGAACACTTTGCTCACCATTCGTTGATAGGCGGCTCCCGCGTTCTTTAGACCGAACGGCATTACCCGATAGCAATAGGTTTCGTCGTCGGTTATAAAGGAAGTCTTTTCTTCGTCTTCTGGGTGAAGCATGATTTGGTGATACCCGGAGAATGCATCCAAGAAACTGAGGAATTCGTAGCCGGATGTTTCGTCTACTAGTCTGTCTATCCGAGGTAGGGGGTAAGAATCTTTAGGGCAGGCTTTGTACAGGTCGGTGAAATCCACACACATTCGCCACTTCCCGCTAGATTTCTTTACCATCACTACGTTGGCCAACCACTCAGGGTAGTAGACCTCTCGGATGAATCCGGCGCCCAGGAGTTTATTCACTTCTTCAGTGATTGCTTTTTGTCGTTCCGGGGTGAAACTCCTCTTCTTCTGTTTGACGGGTCTGTGCCCGGGTATGACATTAAGCTCATGGCATATCACTTCGGGACTGATTCCGGGCATGTTCGCCAGACTCCAGGCGAAGACATCCGAGTTTCTTCTCAGGCACTCGACTATCTCATTCTTGAGTCGTTCGCCCAGTTGAGTCCCTATGAATGCCTTTTTTCCTCCATCCCTTTCTGTTAGCTCAATGGCTTCTGTTTCCTCTACCGGCTGAGGTTTAGGCGGATTGTCGATACATAAGGTTTCTTTCCCCTGTGCTACCTTGTTGGCAGTGGAAGCGAGATAACAAGTACGAGCACTCCTTTGGTTTCCTCGTACTTGCCCGACTCCGTTGGGAGTGGGAAACTTCATCAATAGATAGCAAGAGGATATCACCGCCCTCATGTCATTCAGCACAGGTCTGCCCAAAATCATGTTGTAGGCAGCGGAGGTTGACCTGACCACCATGAACAACACTTGCCGGGTCACGTTCTTCGGGTGCTCTCCGAGAGTCACAGGCAACTCTATGGACCCGGCAACTTTCACTCGTTTGCCCGTGAATCCGTATAGTGGCGTCATAACGGGCTTTAGCCTATCTTCGGATATGCTCATTTTTTCGAAGCAGTTCCAATAGATTAGGTTTACTGAGCTCCCGTTATCGACCAGAACCCTGCTCACCGGGTGTTTGGCCACTACAGTGGATATCACCATGGGGTCGTCATGGGGCATGACAATATCACCTTTGTCAGTCGGAGTGAACATGATGGGTTCTTCATCCGCCTGTTCTTCCATCACAACGTTAACCTGATACGCTTGCCTAGCGTAACTTTTGCGGGAAGTAGAGGAGCTTCCCGTTATTGATTCCCCGCCTGCAATAACATTTATTGCGGGGGCTGTAGGTTCGTTGTTTGGCGGATTGACTCGGGGGATGGGTCTGATTACTTCATTTCTGGGCCTATTCCTTCTGTTACCATCGTTTGGCCCAGTCCGTGGGCGATCATTCCTTTGGTCACCCGAAGGATGACGGGGTCTCTCGCTTCTCCACAGGAAGCGGTTGATCTTCCCCTCTCTGGCCAGTCTTTCCAACTGGTCCATTAAATCTCTGCACCTCTCTGTTGGGTGACCTTGAGCACAATGGAATTCACAGTAGGCTTCGGGGTTTCGTCCTACATCTCCAATTTTCTTCTTGGGGAATTCCAATAATCCTGCCCCTTCGATAGCTGCCAGTATCGCAGTACGAGGGTCGTTCAACCTGGTATAGCCTTCATACCTGAGCCTAGGGGCTTTGTCTACTCTCACAGGTCTTGGGGAGCTTCTTTCGGGTGCATCTCTCTCTCTCTTCTTTCCTTCCTTTGCCTCCCTGGGCTGTATCATTTTCATCACTTCTTCTTGAGCTACATACTTGTTAGCCCTGGCAAAGAGGTCGAAAATTGTCATTGGTTGATCGAGAGAGAGGGATTCTTGTAGCTTTTCGGAGCTCGTCCCTTGCAGCATTGCAGCCAAGGCTACGCCTACTGGTAGATCTTCCACTTCCAAGGTTGCATCTCGGAAGCGGTCTACAAAGCTTTTCAAGGGTTCTTTATTCCCTTGTTTAAGCGTGAGTAGGTAGGTAGCATCTTTCTTCCTCTGGCTGTGGATCATGAAGACTTTGAGGAATTCATTTCTCAACTCGTCAAAAGAGGAGATTGAACCTTCGCTCAACCCGTTGAACCACTTTAGAGCGTGCCCGGACAATGTGAGGGAAAAAGCCCTGCACATAATTTTGTCCTCCCACCCATGCAGCAGCATGAGGGACTCGTAACTCTGTATGTGGTCATAGGGGTCTGCTTTGCCGGTGTAAGTGGCCATGGAAGGTATTTTGAACTTCTTTGGCAAAGGTTTGTTCATGATCTCCAGGCTGAATGGGATCCTCCTCCTTTGGCCGTCATCTGGAGACACCAGTTTTTTCTTCTCGAGGATCCTTTGGACGACCTTCTCCACGTCCTCCGACCCTCGAGCTGAGCATGGCCTTGTCCCTTCGGGTCTAGAAGAGTCCGACTGATAAGCACCCCTTCCAGCACCTCCCATTCCGGGACTTGAGATTTCGAGACCTTCTCGTGGGTCTTGGCCTCTCTGTCTCCATCGCTCCCCAGCCCTACATTCTCTTAAACCATGTTCCAACTCCACGGGAGATGAGCTGCGGCATGTGGGGGAACTCTGCCGCCTATCGGCTAGAGGAGAAGTCTGTCGCCTGCCGGGCAGAGGAGAACTCTGCCGCCTATCAGCGGCGGGAGAGCACCGTCGCATATATGTTGCGGGAT
The DNA here is from genome assembly GCA_033439115.1 of Firmiana major. Classification (NCBI taxonomy): domain Eukaryota; kingdom Viridiplantae; phylum Streptophyta; class Magnoliopsida; order Malvales; family Malvaceae; genus Firmiana; species Firmiana major. The sequence goes on from CM065909.1 coordinate 42,961,337, forward strand.
AGCTCTGCCGCATGTAGTCCCCGGGAGAGCTCTGCCGCACGGGTTCCCAAGAGAACACTGTCGCCTGAAGTCTGCGGGTGAGCTCTGCCGCCATTGAGCCGTGGGTGAGCTCTGCCGCACATTTGGTGGGCTCTGTCGCCTATCGGTCAGTGGTGAACACTGCCGCTGTTGAGCTGCGGGCGAGCTCCGTGGTCTATCTGCTGGGGGAGACCTCTGCCGCACGAGGTCTGCGGGTGAGCCCTGCCGCATAGGTGCTGTGGGCGAACTCTGTCGCCTAAGGTCCGCGGTTGAGCTCTGCCGCCTATCTGCTGGGGGAGACCTCTGCCGTGCTGGATCTGCAGTGGCATTATTTCGTGTTCCTGTCTCTTGTCCAGCGTTTACCAGGGTGGAGGGCTGACCTCTCTCGTAGGTCTGCCGAGGTGTGCTTTCCCCTACTAACTGCTGTACTTCATGGGGTAAGCTGAATTGGGGGAGAGCGTCTCTGAAGAAGCTCACCATAGCTTTCAATGCAGTTGTAGTCTCCTCATTTTTGCGCTTCAGGGTCTCAAATTCTTCTAGAGAAACCAAGGCTTCTCTGTCACCCCTTTCACTACGCCTCCGTCTCTGCTCTGGTCCGACGGGGGGACTTACAAAATTCTGCCCTCCTGTCAACTCTGCTGTAGAGCGTGTTCTCACCATTTTGATAGAGAACCTGACTTTTTGTCAGATTTCCCACAGACGGCGCCAATTGATGTTGCCTAGCTGACAGCAACAAGAATATACCTTTCACGTTGTCTGATTGCACTAACGACAAAAGGGTGACGTCGATGCAATTTGTTCCACGTGTTCTTCGTATATCCTGCAAAAACAACAGGAATCAGAGGGGGCAGGGATTTGTCCCTGCACGCGCACTCCGATGATTAAGTAAGTAATCGGAGTTGTGAATGTATGAAGAAGAGAATGTAATGCTTAAATCAGAGAGTTTAAGGCTTTTCCCTTCTTTTTGGTTCTTTTTTCTCGGATCTGGCCTCCTCCTTTCAGAGAGCTCACCTGGTATTTATAGGTTTCTTCAAGTCGGTTTGAGCTGAGGCCCAGGCGCGTGTCTGGGCCGCGACAGAGTCATATAGCACTCTGCCGCGCTTCAAGTAAAGCAGCTTGCGGGAGACCTCTACTGCGGGCAGTGCAGGAGAACTATGCCGCAAGCTGTGCGGGAGACCTCTACCGCAGGCTGTGCGGGAGACCTCTACCGTGGGCAGTGCAGGAGAACTATGCCTGAAGCTGTGCGGGAGACCTCTACCGCAGGCTGTGCGGGAGACCTCTACCGCAGTTTGTGCGGGAGACTATGTCGCAGGCTGTGCGGGAGACCTCTACCTCAGACTGTGCGGGAGACCTCTACCTCAGACTGTGAAGGAGACCTCTACCACAGTCTGTGCGGGAGACCTAGGCCGCAGGCTGTGCGGGAGAGCTATGACGGGGTGCAATGCGGGAGACCAATGTCGCGATATGGGCGATGGAGATTTGCCGCGCCTGCTGTGCGGCTCATCACAAGGCGACAGACTCCTATCGCATCGAACACTCTGTCGCACTGCTAGGAACTGTGCCACGTGGCCGCTCTATCACCAAATCTACCACATGGCTCGTTCTTGGTTTGACACGTGGCAGGCGGACAGTTGCACACGTGGATTCTGGTGACACGACCACCATCAACCAACACCATTTAGTTGGCTTGCAAATGGAAGAAACAACCGCAAGACTGTTCAGCTCACTCCTGCATAAAAGAACAGTACAGGGGCAGCAAAACAGAGCAAAACAGAGGTGGCTACTGGATGGTTGAAGAAATAGTACAACTAAACATCATAAACATTGAAAAATAAAAGGAATGACACTGATAGAAATGAAAACAGTGATTGTAAAATAAGTATGCAAACTGGAATGACGAACATAACAATAAATTGAAACAGAAAAAGGGAGGATCAAAACAATACTGAATTGGAGAACCATAACTAAAATATTAAATCATTAACTAAAGAAAAATACAGCAAAGTGGATGAAGAAGAAACCGCCTATCACTGGCCTCCCACTCTCGGCCCCTTTACTACCAGAATACTAAAACTAGATACAACTAAATTATCTTAATCTCATTTAAACAATAAAGGATTGTGGCATTCAATAAACAAATAAAGCTCAAAGTTGCAGTGGAAACATGACATGTAAAACGTAGCAATGAAGAAGGGAGAGCTCCTGTCACTAGCATTAAATCAACAACCAAGGCTATTGAAGTAGAACAAAAAATGAAACTTTCAACAAAAATATATAAATAATTGATAAAAAAAGAGGAAACTTGCATTACAGAAATTAAAGTATGCCAAAATAACCGGAAATAAAACTTGCAAAATAAAAAAAATGGTGACTACCCGTAAATGAAAAGCTTGAAAATAGAAACTAGGAAACAAAATAAAATCTAACAATAAAGCTTTTTAAAATAAAACTATTCTAAAATCTACCTCTACTCCTACTTTTGCCATAAACTACTCTACCCTAAAATTACTTCTATTCTACCCTAGGCTACCTCCTACACTACTTACCCTACTCCTACTTCATTCTTTTTCAATTGCCATCATATTCTATTTATACACACATTTAGTGGTACAATGGTAATTTTTCCATCCTAGATGAGTTGGCATTGTTTGGCCACATGTCTTCATTTTATTTGCTGCAGAGTAGATATTTCCACGTCACTCATCTTTTTATCCAATTGGTTGTGCGATGTAGCCCGGCGTGTGTCTTCCAGAAGGTTCGCACGGTGTCCGTCGATCTTATCATTTCAGAGCAAATAAAATACGGACACTTGGCATCATGCGTGTCCAGACGACTGGTGACTCGGTCTGCAAATTGGAAGTGGTCCAGTCTCCTTTAGCCCATTTTCAGCCCAATTTCGACTAAAACGACTGAGTTTCATCTGGATTTAATTTACCTGCACATTAGAGAATTTTAATTAAATGAAAGGAATAATTAATAAAATAAATGGCGATTTAAATAATTAATTAGGAAATTAAGCACAAATAATTCTATTAAAAATAGAATTATCACACCCTCAAACTTGAGCTTTTGCTTGTCCTCAAGCAAAACAAAACAAATGTAAGAATGACAAGTACCAACATAATAATTTCCCAAATATTATCTTCAAAGAAAAAGTACAAACTATGATCTCAAAGACTCACAATTACAAGTCCAACAGTCAGAATCATTCAATCATAAGTCCTAACCCAAATTGGACTCCTCGTGTGTGTGTGAAAATGAGAAAGCCACTTCACAGTACATTATCCGGATCAGATTATTCAAATACAGTGAATGCAAAGTCAATGACAAGTGATCATTCCCATAAGTTTGCTTTTCACTTCTCTCTCCACTAATGTAGTCACACTTAACCAAAGATTAATAGGACTTCATTAAGCTTGTATTGTAAGGCTGGGGCAAAGGTATGATAAAGTCGATTTAGGTTTAATTACCCCTTAACTTGCATTACTTCTAGGATCTTTAATGTAAGAGCTCATATTTATTCTCCCAAACTTATTTATTTCACTAAACATTTTATTCTATTTTTTGTATTTTTTTCATCTTTCTTCTTTTCTTTTTCTTTTTTTTTAACATTTCATTTTTTTTTTCAAATTTTCACTATCACCAAATACTCATATGTACAAAGCTCACAATATATCCAATGACTTTTCATGCTTTCGGGGTAAGGGATAGGAACAAAGTATTTAAACTAAGGAAAATTATGCAGATGTTGTCACAACCCAAAACTTCCCGAAAATCCGAGTAAATTTTTTGCGTTTTATTATTTCATACTTACCTCAGATCGTGACCAACCACAACCAATAATTGGGCTGTATGTCAGTGCCCATATCATATCCATACATTTACAATTAGTGCACCATTTAATTTAAATATAAGTTCATATATTCTGCACTACACTTTTTTTTTCCATTTCATTACATATTTATACACACTCTATACATCCCAGTGTCATACAAAATATAGTACTGTGCTCATGTTACTTAGATACAAGAAACATATGAAATCGTGTATATACCTCAAAAGATAGGCAGCAGCGGACAACTAGAATGCCGTACCCAGTCGCCTCCCAATCTACTGGAAGAAATCTATGTGAGAAAATGAAAGGGGTGAGCACATCAAGCTCAGTAAGGCAATTCTACGAACAAGTAGATAACAATACAACCTACATGAACGTAGTGCCATGCATAAACCACCCCTTCTCCACACATTTCCAAAACATATGCTATGTTATGATGTCATGTAAAATATTTCACAGGTAATCCCAAAAAGCATGAAAACTTAACATGCATATCTTTTAAATTGTTATTTCTCGTTTAAAATTCCGTAACAAGATCAGGACTCAACCCTTCCCTCGGGTAGCCCTGACTCACATAAAATCCACAAAATTGTGTTTCTCAAAAACATCAATATCATATACGGGATACGAGACTAGACAATATCTGTGTATCGGTAATAACCAGGACTATGGCCATGTGTCCTCAAGAGTCCCTCTGCTACACGGATTCTAGTGTGCGGGTTCTCACTATGATCGGGAACCGCCTGGGAGGTGGGTCACTCCATCCCGTCGGTCTTATCCGACCCTCCGCATCCGTAGATGCCACACGTATCCGAAGATACCACGCACCCGAAGATGCCACACGTATCCGAAGATACCACGCACCCGAAGATGCCACACGTATCCGAAGATACCACGCACCCGAAGATGCCACACGTATCCGAAGATACCACGTATCTGAAGATGCCACACGTATCCGAAGATACCACGCATCCGAAGATGCCACACGGTACAGCGTACTCCATGCTACTTGCACGGTACAACGTACTCCGTGGACCCATATCATATCTGCTTACTCATGTCATGTCTCCAAACACACGTGCGAGCCTATTTAATCGGTGTGACACACAGTCACCCGCTGCTCCAAACACGGCTCATCGTATGATCTTAGAAAAATAGTGCGAGCGGTGCTCCAGCACTCTCATAAAATCAAGTAAAACTAGTGCGAGCTAAGCTCTAGTACTCTGTCACGAAAATCATATATATAAAAATATGGTGCGAGCTAGACTCCGGCACCGTGTCATGAAAATCATGTAAACCTCTAGTGCGAGCTCTCGCTCTAGCACTAATGAAAGCATTGCACAAATCAAAACTCGTGCGAGCTGAGCTCAGCACGTCACATTTCTGAAAAGTCACGTAGGTGGCTACATTTCTCAAGTCGATTTCAACGAAAATCAAGACTTGTTGAAGATATGAAATGTTATGCAATTTCATTTAAAAGTTACCCGACCTACTCATGCATGTACCAAAATACTTCAAAAACGAGCAGGAACCCTTTGTTCTTGCTCCTTACACTTTTTCCTAAAATTTGGAATTTTACCCTTGACGAGGGTATTTTGGTAATTTGCCCATCTGGGGCCCTAAAATTTTTATGTCAAATCTAGACCCTTCGTACAATTTAAAAGACTGTAAATGGCGTCGAAAATTCGTAAAGCTATCTCTAGCAGTTCGTAAAATTCCCTTACTTGGAATCGCGCACAGACTTAACCTGTCTCGATGATACCGAACCTCTCGGCCCAAATGCGCGCCAACCAAATGTACGTAACTGCATATAACCACACAGTTGAGGTCAATTCAATTATCTTGATCAGTATATCGCATTTACTGACCAACTTTAAAGTATTGGGCCCTATCTACCTTATTGGGTCTCGGCCCATTTTATATTCATTAATTCCCATCTTCGGGTATACTGAGCTCATGCAGCTTACCAATAATTATCAGGCTTCGTTCCAAACTCACTGGATAGCCCGCATGCCATTTATGGCAATTATATTACAACTCCGAAAAATATTCCTTTCTATGCGAAATTAATCCATAATTCCGTAAAATAATTAAAACTCTGTATTTAAAGAACTCATATTGCCGAAATTAAAATGTACTTACCCGATACAATGCGGGGTACAAAAATCAGAGCAAATCAGCTCTCGTTCGGTCTCTGTCGAAAAGCTGCACAATTAGGTAAATTCAGATTATTTTCTATTAAAATAATATTAAATAAATTTTCGAAATTTACCCGTGGGTCAATTTCGACCCTCGGTCAACTTACCCGAATCTCGAGTCGTCCCCAGTAAATTTCTTTCCCTTTTTTTTTTCCTTTTTCCTTTCTTTTCTTTTCTTTTCTTTTCTTTTCCTCTCCTCTTTCCTTCCTTTTCCCTCATTTTCCTTCCCTTTCCTTTCAACCAAATGGTGCCGTTTCTGCCACTTGTCGTCGCCGGCATTTTCGACTGTCTTGTCGGCCAATACCGGTCTTAAAAGAACCGTCTCCTCCCCCTGAACACGTCGGTGGCTTCCGTTCGAGCCCAGTCACGGTGGTTTGTCGGGAATCAGCCCGTTTCCTCTCGAATTTTCCTTCGCTTCGATCGGCGTCCTCCGGCCACTACACGACGCGTTTTCGGTGTCCTGAAGGTCGCCGGTCTCTCCTCTTGCACCTCGGCTGCTTGTCGGCGGTCAAGGGTCGCCGGTGCTCCCTCGGTGGTTTTGGGTTGCCTCACGGTTTCCTTTGGTTTCCTGTTTCGGGTTTATCCCGATTTCAGAGTTCTCCTTTTTATTATTATTATTATTACTATTATTCTTTATAAATTTTCTTATTATCATACTATTCATTAAAATATTCCACAATATTCCAAAATATCTACAACTTATATTATTTTATTCTAATCTAATTTAATTTAATTTATTAAATACATTTTTCTCCAATTTTCGATATTATTCCTTCGTATTTTTGAAATATTGTTCCGGGTAACTTTTCGGTATTTTTGAAAATTCTGGATCTTGATCAATTGGACTCGGATTTGTATAATTTCCTCATTATTGATCAAGATGTCCTAAATCCTTATTTTTAATTAAAATTTTCCTATCGCATTAATATTGGGTTTCAGTATTTTGACCTTTTTACCCCTGCACTTGTTTCGGAACCAATTTAACCTGACTTTCCTTCATACATCCACCATCTTTTCTTATTTTAATTTCTTATTTTTGGTTAACTTCTTTTTGATCATTTTCGTTTGACCTGTGGCCATTTCGGCTCGTATTTGATTACTTCCGGCGTTCACCGATATTCCATTTTATTCTTCTTTACAAATTTAATTCAGTCAATGCTCTTCTTATGATTCGATGAATATATGGAAGTGTACATCACATGAATCATAAGGAATATAGCAACAAATACATGCAAAGTGGGTCTTACAGATGTATTTACAAAGAAAAGCATATTTGGCTCAGATGGGTGACTAGGGGTAAAATATGTACAAGGATGGCTAGAAAGGCTTAAACGATCCAAAAATTTCTTAAATCATCTCCCTAATTAAGTGTGATCTAATATTTCACCTCGAGATCAGATCAAACAAATTCTAGAATATGATACATAAAATCAATTGAACAAATGCAATCTTATGTCCACATAAGCTTTCTCTAAATAAATATACATATTCATGACATGATATGTGTATAAGATGAGGGAATCATAATCAGAATCAAGACAAATTCAAGAATTCAACTTCATGCTTTTCCTATAATCATGCTTCTTAGTCAATCAAAATCAGACTTAATCATGGGGTCATATCATCGGAATATGGGAAAACTACATGTTAAGTACTAAATCATCCCAAAATCAAACAATTTAAGCTCAGATTTTTGAATTTTTTTTCAATTTTGCACAAAATTGGTCAAGTGATATCCCCTCCCCAAACTTAAAGTGCACAGTGTCCTCAGTGCGCAGATAATATAAAAATTGAAGTTCAGGAACAGAGTACTCCCCTTTCTGATGATGTTAACGAACAATCGAAGCTTGATTGAAAACATAAAACTAGAAAAGCAATCTGTAAAATAAACAAAGAAAGAAACAGCAGAAAAGAAAAGAACTGTACAAAAAGTGAAAAGAAAAACACAACCACTTCAAATGCAACTGAAGAACACAACACTCAGCAGCAGGGTGAAGAGTAGGAGGATCAGCCAAAGTGGTGATAGAATTTTGACAGTTAACTCCTCCTTAGCTCTATTTCTTATGCTTAATCCTTATATCCTCCATCCTAAAATACTCTTGAAATTCATCATGGAGTTTCAAAGGTTTGAAAACATTAAACTTCACTTCCAGATCCTGAACTCTTACTGTTAACTCCCCCTTTTATACATTAATTAAAGTTCTACCAGTAGCTAGGAAAGGTCTGCCTAGTATAATGGGGACTTCCCTGTCTTCCTCCATGTCCAATACAATAAAATCCGCAGGAAAAATAAATTTGTCCACCTTTACTAGCACGTTCTCAATAACCCCTTTCGGATATTTAATAGATCGATCAGCCAATTGAAAGGTCACTGTGGTAGGCTTGACATCTCCTATTCCTAACTTTTGGTAGATAGACAAAGGTATTAGATTGATACTAGCTCCTAAATCACACAGGGCTCTACCAAAGAATAGATTTCCAATTATGCAGGGTATGGTAAAACTCCCGGATCCTTAAGCTTGGGGGGTAATTTCCTCTGGATAATTGCACTACATTCCTCAGTTAAGGCCACCGTCTTATATTCTTTCAATCTTCTTTTTCTAGAGAGGATTTCCTTTAAAAACTTCACATAACTTGACATTTGCTCTAAAGCATCTGCGAAAGGAATGTTGATGTGAAGTTTCTTAAAAACGTCAAGAAATTTGGCAAATTGTTGATCGAGTTTTTGATTTTGAAATCTCTGAAGAAATGGTACTGGTGGTCTAACTGGGAAATGTGTAGTGGTAACATGTATAGCATCAAAGGATGATGAAGGTTGTGAAGTAGAAGAAGGTATAGATGAAGAATCGCCTAGCTTTGATTCCTTTGCAGCCTGATCTTGATGTTCCTGCTCTTTCTGAGCTACCTCTTTAAAACTTAAGGATTCTTCAACTATGGGGTGTTCAGGTCTGTACTTAACTTGTGGATCATCTAGCTCTCTACCACTCCTAAGGGTGATGGATTTAACATGTTCTTTACCCTCCCTTTGCTTAACAGGATTAGCTTCAGTGTTACTAGGAAGGGTCCCTTGAGGACGTTGGCTAAGAGCATTTGTTATTTGTCCCATCTGAACCTCTAAGTTCTTAATTGAAGCAGCTTGATTTTGTAGGATCGTTGAGAACATCTCCTCTAGTGTAGTCTTCTTCTCAGCTGCTGGTGCATGTAAATGTTGTGGCTGCATAGGTTGTAGTGGTGGTGGTGGTTGATGGAAGTGAGGTGGACGATGTTGAAATTAAGGTGGGGATGGATGATATGGAAATTACTGATATAGTGGTACATGAACCGATGGAGCTTGAAAACCAGGGGGTCCTACAGATATGGAGTTAGAAGATTACCCTTGATTTTGGCTCCAGGAAAAATTAGGATGGTTCCTCCACCCTGGGTTGTAGGTGTTTGAAAAGGGGTTGTTTTGTTGCTTTTGAGAGGGGGCGACGTACTGAACCGATTCTAAGTTAAGCGGACACCTATCTACAGAGTGTGTACCACCACACAGATCACACGAAAGAAAAGGACTTTGGACAAAATAAACAGGATTAGGACTGATGGAAGGATTATGTTGGGTATTGAGTGACTCTACCTTCTTCGTAAGGTTAGCGATTTGAGAGGTTAAGGTGGACAACGTGTCGAGCTTATAAATACCCGTCGACTTCTTAGGCAGTTGCCTCTCCGAGGACCATAGATAGTTGTTAGCAGCCATCTTGTCCAAGAGCTCATAAGCTTCCTTCTTTGTCTTGTAAATCATGGCTCCACCCGCAGCAGCGTCAACAATGGTCCTATTTTGGCTTGTAAGTTCGTTGGAGAAGGTCTGGACTTGCAACCACAAAGGTAGGCCATGGTGAGGGCAGTTCCTAAGAAGCTCCTTATATGGTTCCCATACTTCGTAAAGAGTTTTCGAATCGAACTGGGCAAAGGAAGATATGTCGCTACAGAGTCTGGCCATTTTAGATGGAGGGAAAAACTTAGCTAGAAATTGATGGGCTAACTTATCCCATGTAGAAATGGATCCTGGAGGCAAGGAGGTTAACCAGTGTCGCGCTCTATCCCTAAGCAAGAAGGGGAATAATCTACGCTTAAGCGCATCATCAGATAATCCATTGTGCTTGAACGTGTTGCACAAGTCCAGGAATTGCCCGAGGTAAGCATGTGGGTCATCATGCGGGAGCCCACTGATCTGTAAAGAGGTCTGGATCATCTGAAGGATGGAAGACTTAATTTCAAAATTGTTAGCAGGGACAGCTGGTGGCCTAATGCCAGTATAATATCCTCCAATAGTCGGCATTGCATAATCTCCAACGGTCCTAATTTTCTTATTTTCTGTCATGATGTTTTGCAGCGGAGCTATAAATTTCTTAGAATCCTTTCGAATTTTTCTAAGTGTTCGTTCAATTTCAGGATCTAAAGGAAAGCAATCATAACTTCTGGTTCTACGCATGCAAACATCAAAAAGTCCTTAAAAAAAATTTTAAGTATTTTAATTTTTTAATTTTTAATTTTTTTATTATTTTTTTGAGATAGAGAAAATTAACTAAACTAAACTAAGGATCTAAATATTTACAACCTAAATATTTACAAGCTAGAATTACACCTGAGCATAATTTCACCGATATTAATTACTGGCTAATTAAGACTTCCCCGGCAACGGCGCCAAAAACTTGACACAATCTAAACGTATTATCCGCAAGTGCACGAGTCGTACAAGTAATAATTGGATTTGAGTCCCAGAATATCGTCCCACAGAGAAGTTGATCAGCCTAATTAACTACCGGTTAATCTTACCCTAAGTATATCCTAGCAAATTATGAAGTTTACTGATGGGTGATCTACGAAGCTAATTAAAATTATTGGAAAACAATATAATAATAAAAACTATAAACTAAATAATAAAACCGAGCTAAAAGTTACTTACAGAGCTCCGAACAATTAAAAGCAACAACCTATAAAAATAATTAAAACAATTAAAAATTCATTAACGCAATCAAAATAAAATGCTAAAATAAAGAAAAAATTAATTAAGCTAAAATTGAACAAACCTAAAATGCAATTAAACTACTTAATCAAAATGCAAAGTAAGCTAACTTAAGATTTAATGAAATAAAATCCTAGAAAAATTAAGTAAATCTAAATGTCTAAAATATTAATTCTAAATTAATCCTAACTATATCTAATTACTAACTTAACAATAAAATCTAACTAATGCATGATAAATATTTTGGATTAAATTTAAAATGAAGACTAAATTAAAAATGCATGAAACAAATTTAATCTAAATTAATTCTAAATTCAACTTATAAAATATTAAACTAAAATTAAGTCCTAAAACCTATAAAATTAACTATTAATTAAAAATTAAAACTAAAGATCAAATTAACAAACTAAAACATCAAATTTACCCTACAATATTCATTTAACAACTAACCTAAATTGACAACTAATGAAAAAATAATCAAAATACTAAAAGTGCATTAAACATTAAGTTATAAAATGGAAATGTGGCCAAACATGGCCTTAGCAATTATGCCCAGCTGAGTGGTCCCGTGTACTGTTACTGTACACGTTCTTCCCTAGCTTTACCAGGCATTATCCTAACATGGTTCATGATGTCTCCAAGCGTTGCATCAAGGCTTCTGTCCAGGTGCTGCTACCTGGTGTACTGTCCTTCACTACTGTTGTTGCTCGTTCCTCGCATGCCCAGCTCACTCTCGGTTCAGTCCTCCACCGCAGTACCAGCAGCACTGTCCCGAACAGGATCAGTCACCACTTCTTGCTGCTCTGCGTTGCATGTCACAGTATTCGGCTTGGCCCCTCTCTGTTTCATGCATCATATCATTCTTGCAACAATCAGAAGCCACCTATGCAATCCAGAATCTGCAACGGCACACAGCAGCACACACCCGAAACTCTCGGTAACTAGAGATGAGACAGAACAAGAAGACAGGGGCTGGACCCGATCCTGGTTACACACACTCTGCACCATTCAACTACTGTTATCAATATCTACACAACATCTCAGTAATGGTGGTGGATTTCAGCATTTAACAACTTGAAACTGAAGGCCAAAACGGGATTAAAACTGAATAACAGCACATGAAGACAATGAACAGGACATTGATATTGAAACAGAGACAAACAGAGGAAAACGAAGGATACTCCCTACTGCACCATGGACACCATTTTATGTCAAACAAAATAAGTAAAGAGTGTAGAGAGATCAAAGATAAATTCCTAATATGAAAGGTAGTGATTAAGAAAAGATTACAGCAGCATAAGAAAATGCAATAAAACAATATGGCAACTAATGTTAAAAAGCAGTAAGAGCTGAATCAGTGCAGTGCAAACAAAGAAAAATGAAACAAGAAAAATCAAATAACAGTGCATTGCTAGATAAAAGCTTAAAAACGAAAAGAACTAAGTAAAAAAAAACCACAACTGAAGTTAACACACTCAAACCTGTGAGTTTCATCAACGTGAACAGGGAACTCAACATCCTCGATTTGCTTCATTTTCTTCTCCAACTGTGATTCCACATTACTCTTGATGTGGAACAATGCTCAACATCAAGCCACATCAAGGCACCAAAACCGAAAGGGAGAAGAATGAATGAAGAATGCTTGTCGCCCGAATACACAAAAGAAGATCAAACCGAGGGCTAGGAAAAGTAAAGGTTGTTTCAACAAAACATAAACATAAACAGTTTAGGAAAATCGAGAGCTAAAAAAAAAGAAGGCAAATACTTTCCATTAAACTTTCATTGAATTAAATTCAAATGAAATAAACTTTGATAATATGAACTACAAACCAAATTGTAAGACCTGATATTTTTGAGTGCATTTAAAAATGCAAAAGGACTTAAATGGTATTCCCGAAAATGTGCAAGGGTAAAACAGTCAAATGATCAAAATTCGATATTAATCGGGACAAAAAAATTTAATTAAAAATATGAGATTGAGAAATCTTGATCAATAACGAAGAAATAATTAAATTTCGGATTAAATTGATCAAGATATGAATTTATTGGAATAAATCGAAATTTTCGCTTAGAAAAAATGATCCTAAAAATAATCGAAAAATATACTGAAAAGTTGAAATAAGATCGAGAAATTCATTTATTGATTAAATGAATTAAATATAATTTTTTAGATATTTTGACAAAAATAATAATATTTTAATTGAATAAAATAATAATAAAAATAAATTATAAATATTAAAATAAAAAGAGCAGAAATCGTGAAAACGCGATTTCTGGAAAAGCCGACGAGGCCGACCTCTGCCACCGACGGAGCGATCGGCGGTGACCCCAGGCGAGGGCCGGCGAAGGAAGCCGACCCCGTGAGGACCACCAGCAATCGAAGGAAGCACGAACGGTGGGAGAAAACGCCGGCGAAAGAGGAGAAACAGAACCGAGAGAGGAAGAAGAAAATTCGGTGGTCGGCGTCGATCTAGGCCCGACCACCGACAGCCGAAGGTAGCCCACGCGGAGACCGGCTGAACGACGGCTGAATCGACCGGTGAGGCGGCGGCTAGTGCCGAAAACGGCAAGAAAGGGAGAAGCCACCGACGGCGGAAAGGAGTAGGGCCGGACCGGCCACTTTCCGGCGACCTCGGGGAAAACTGAGGACAGATCTGAGCTGCGGATGACCCCGCGGAGCCACTGGTGGTGGAAACCGGCGGAGAACCGACCGGCAAGCCACTGAACTGGCCGAACCAGAGTGAATCGGCAGTCTGAACAGGGTTGAACCGAACCGGACCGGACCGGTTCAGCCAAAAAGAAAAGGAAAAAAGGAAAAAAAATGGAAAAAGAAAAAGAGAAAAAAATGGAAAAAATTCCAGTGATGAAATCAAGCTTCGAGTAAGTCGGTAAGCGGTCGAATTGACTGATTTAATTTTGGAATATTTAATTTGATAAAAAATCGACTGAAAGTTTACTCAGAAATATATTTAATTGTGTAGCTCGACAATTGACATCAATCGAGAGCTCGAGATAGTTTCGATTTATGTACGATCATGGAATCACGGGTAAGTGACCCTTATTTACGACAATTTACATCATTATGCATGATTGATATTTATCGCATAATGCGTGATTTAAATTCCACATGAAATGAATTAAATTCTGGAAAATTGGATAAATTGTCGTAAATAATAAATTGAGATATCTGAGAATTTAGAACGAGGCTAAATAAATTACTGATGGGCCTAATGAGCCCAATAGGCATCGATAAAGTGTGGTAAACGGGCTTAAGGCCGATTAAGGCCCATTATGGTATAATTAGGCTCAATATGGGTAAACGGGCCCAATGATTTAAATTAAGTCCAAAAAATTGTGAAATACAATTAATTGTATTGTATTTGACCTGATGAACATTTATCCGCAGTGCCGGAGATTTGATTTGGATTCGGAGCAAATCAGACTGTGTGACGAGTCATTAGTGGAAAGGTTAGACTGTACAGAAAAATGAGGTAAGGGAATTATGTGAGTAGCTAGAGGTAGCTATGCGTATTTTAATAGCTTTTCTGTACACTGAATATGTATGTATACATTGATATTGTATAATGATCCTAAAAATGGTTTGAATGATTTTAAGGATCGAAATAGGTGAAAAGACTATTTTACCCCTATTGAGGGAAGTCTCACCTAAGGAAGGTGAAAGCATGACATGCATGAAATGCATGATTTAAGGAAATTTATGGTTTAAGGATTTTATTGGTTTTAATTAAAGCAAATCGATAGATTGGCCAGTAATTGCATGAATTTCACATGATAACATTACGTAAGTGTTATTTGTATTTAAATGGAAATTTCTTTGGAAAATAGGCCAATTATCAAGTTTATATGGGAACAGATAGTGCCGACACATAGTTCGCACTATATCTGCGTTTGTGAATGTGCATAAATGTGCTGGAGCGGTTGCTCGCACTGACTTGTGTGACATCATATGCATAAAATGTGCTAAAGCATGGTGCTTGCACTGATTTTTATTATTGTGAAATGAGAGGTGCTGGAGCCTAGCTCGCACTCTGTTTTGACAGGTTTTGACTGTTTTGACGTAATATGCATAAAAAGGTGCTGGAGCAATTGCTCGCACTAGTTTTACTGATTTGATATGCATGAGAGATGCTGGAGCCTAGCTCGCATCCAGTTTTGATATGAATTATGCATAAAAGCCGTGCTGGAGTGTAACTCGCATGAGATTTGATTTAATTATGCATAAAACCGTACTGGAGTGTAACTCGCACGAGATTTGATTTACTTGAGCATTCATTTATGCTAAAGCTTGCTCGCACAAAGTTTTATATGGTTTTTATAATTCATTTGAATGTCGTACTGGAGTTTTTCTCGTACGAGGTTTTTCACTGAGTTTTTATACATATCCGTACTAGAGCATTTCTCGTACGTGGATTTTACTTGAAATTATAATTAGTTTAAGTCGTACTGGAGTGCTGCTCGTACGCAGATTTTACTGATTTTTATGAAACCGTGCTAGAGCTTCACTCGCACGAGGTTTTCAGATATCATGAATATGCATGGAGCCGTGCTTGAGCTTCGCTCGCACAGGGATTTATATTACATGCACATAGCCGTGTTGGAGCCTCTTGTAGACTGTGTGTCACAGTGAGATGATATGCTCACACGTGCATACTAAGACAGAGATGATATAGGTGGATAAGACCTATTGCAGGCACCCTGATTGAGCTTGGGTTCACGGAGTACGTTGTACCGTGTATATCACGCGAAGTACGCTGTACTGTGGGGATTGTTAGAGTGGAGTGGCATTAGCCACGAGGCAGCAAGCCTTGCCCTCGCAATCCTGGTGTTATGCTGTTCTGGCGGGTAAGACGACCCACCTCCCGTTTCAGGTGTGATACCCCACACACTAGGTACCGTGTTGCCAGGGATCACTAGGATATGGCCATAGTCCTCGATGTTATTGATATAATCACATACTTGTCTCACATGATATAACTATTGGTCGATAGACCAGGGTAGACCCGAGGGAGGGGTCAGGCCCCCGATTTTATGATTTTATACTGTGATATAAGATTTCAGATGATTTTATGATATGTGACCCTGAAAGAAGGGTGGTTTTATAACCGGAGTTTTATAATGAACTTTACTGAATTGTTTTATGAGATGATTGACCCGGAAGGGTTAGTTTTTACTGTAGTTTTAATGAATTGATTTAAATGCAGAAGCATGATGATGTTTTTCATGATTTCATTTGAAATCCATGATTTGTCTTACATGACATGAAAGAATGCATGATCTTGTTTTAATTCATGCTAAGTATGATTTAATGATGTCACATAAAATGCTATGAATGCATGAATTACATAATTTATATATGCACAAATAGTTTTGGATAAACTATGGCATTGAATATGCATGACTTTGTGCGTGAAATTTTAAATGAAAAGAAATGGATTTAAGGGCATGGCATTATGAGCATGTAGATAGTGGAGCTATCTACTTACTTGCATAATTGCCTTACTGAGCGTGTGGTTTGCTCACCCCCTTATTTTCCCATCTTTTCAGAGCATTCACAGGCAGCTAAGGACTTGCATGCTTGGTATTCGCTGCTTCCCATCGAGAGACAGGTATACACATTTGTATAGTGTTGTATCTAAATATGTGATGCACAGTACTGTAAACAGATAAGATGTCGGGGATGTAAGGTTAAGTAAATACCATTGTGTATGTATAAAGTTAAAGTCAAAAGATAGTAAACTTTGATATGTGAATGTGATTATGGGAATGGAATGGTAATAGTGTGAGGTGACTAACACCGAATCATAGCCCAACTGTTTGTAGGATGGTCACGATGAGAGAAGGGTGAGAATTAAATAATAAATGAAAAAGCGAAAAATTTACTCTGATTTATAGGTAATTTGGGTCGTGACACAAATAGCAAATGAAATAAACTCTTCACAAAGTAAGTTGCCATGAACAGTAGAAAAACTTGCTTAAAAGAAAACTATTCGAAAATTTTAAAAACAAAGAAAACTTGAAGTTACCCTAAAAGCTATTCTACCCTAAATTACACTACTTACCCTACTCTTACTTTTTTTTTTCAAATGCCATCATGTTCTATTTATACACACTTAGGGGTACAATGGTAATTTTTTCATCCTAGATGAGTTGGTATTGTTTGGCCACTTGTCATCATTTGATTTGTTGCAGAGTAGATATTTCCACATCATCAATCTTTTTGTCCAATTGGCTGTGCAGTGTGGCTCGGCGTGTGTCTTCCAGAAGGTTAGCACGGTGTCCGTCGATCTTATCATTTTGGAGCGAATAAAATACGGACACTTGGCATCACGCGTGTCCAGACGACTGATGACTCGATCTGCAAATTGGAAGTGGTCCAGTCTCCTTTAGCCCATTTTCAACCCAATTTCAACTGAAACGACTGAGTTTCATCCGGATTTAATTTACCTATACATTAGAGAATTTTTATTAAACAAAAGAAATAATTAATAAAATAAATTGGAGATTTAAATAATTAATTAGGAAATTAAGCATAAATAATTCTATTAAAAATAGAACTATCAGTATGTACACTAACAATGAGGCATATTACCCAAAATATAATGCATGTAATATGTGAGGTTGACCAGAACCAACATTGTTCCTTAATGTAGGTGCATGAAATAATGAGACCTATTTACATGAAATAAGATGTATCCATAAGACAAGTTTGAAAAGTTATATTATTTATAAAATGTACAGTACAATGAAAAGGAACAAAACCATGTAATGCAATATGTGTGTGTGTGTATATATATATATATATATATATATATATATATATATATATATATATATATATATATATATATATATATATAAAGCTAAAAGACACTCATCTTTTTTAAAAATAAATAAATAACTTTTAGATTTTTTTCTATTCTTTAAATGAAAAAATTTAAAAGAAAAAAAATTTGTTTGTTTTTTTTGGGCAATAGTAAATACAATACTGTTGAAATCATGAATCTAGGGAAAAAAGACTAACAAAATTGGATTTAGCAAAGATAACTCTTTTTTATTTCTATTTTCTATTTTTTTCATAAGTTAATTTTTTAATTTATTGTTCTCCCTAAAAGTCTTATATCAAAGTGTTCTCTCATGTGCCATAATTTCGGATGATCCTTACAAAAGGACTAAGATGGCTCTATCTAAGGTTAGCTCCTTACGGCTCACTATATGCTTGGTTGGGATTTATTTACATTTAAAGGTTCCCAAATTGTTCCTTATTGGCGTCCAAATAAGACTAAAAAGACACCTCAATCCTCACCCATCATAGGTTACAAATGGAAAGGGTTCAATTTGAGTGAGTATTTCACTAACCATTGCAGAGGTTATCACCTCACGAGAGTATAGGTACTTTACTCCCTCCTAAAAGGGAAAGAGCTCGGATTTAGAGCTCATGTCATGAATATGCATGTGCAAGTGTATAAAGGAACATACCTCTATTTTAAAATGCCCCACAATTATTGAAACAATAAGTAGCAATAGTATACAACTAAGAAAATCAAACGAATGCCAAATTAAGATCATTCAACCAAAAGATAACCATAAAATTAATTATTAGCCTGAATCTCTAATTCTCCAGTGTAGTCGCCAAGCAATCGTAACATTTTAAGTCTTAGACCTAAATGCTAGATATAGTCCTATGTAGTCGCCACCAATCATTTTCAACCCTATGTGTGATTGGTCACATATTCTAATTTAAGAATAATAATTGGTCTACATTTCAAATTTAGGGTTTGAGAGTACGGTTATGTGTGAGGAAAGTGTTAGTACCCTCACGACGCTCATCCTAAAATGATACCTAATTAATCTCGTGTTATTTTAAAATGGTTTTATTTGAATAATCTTTAATTTGTTACTTTTTATTTTATTCCATGTAACGCCCCAAAAGTATAGAAATTTAGGGCTAACTTTTTCTTTTAATACTTAATTTCTTAATTAGGGTGTGTTCCTATACAGTGTTGGTTACTTCGTTTCTTCCTTTGTTCAATCCTTTATTCGTTTAAAGTTCATTCTAAATTTGGCAGCATAACCTCTTATACTTTAACCTACCTTCCTGTAATTAGACATGATCACAATTTATAACCTCAAACAATTGTTTTTATTTTCTTAAACTTATTATTTCCCAATTCAACATACTTCTCAATAAACCAGTTGTTCCCATACTTAATATCATCAAAATATTTCATTTGCTTCCAAAACCATTTATAGACAAATCCATAAAAAAATAGATTACATCCGAAAACTGTTTACAAATCAGTATCTGTACAATATAAAGTCTGGAAATAAACATCGGATGATGTACTTGAGCATGTACTAAAGGTAGCCTAAGGAGGTTCAAAATCCACTAATCTTACTCGAATACTTCGCGAGTAGCTGAAACGATCTTACTGCAGGTAATCTAGAAAGGAGAAAGATGAGGATGAGCTTCTAAAAAACAGCCCAGTAAGGAAAGCATTTAAAATAATCCTAACGACCCCAAAACATATTGAAAATCATGATTATCATGCGTTCAAAAGTTTTCATACTTACTTTATCCAAATTATATATGCTTACTCACTTACTTTAGCAAAATCAGTACTTACTTACTTACTTTGAAATAAAACATACATACATACATACATACATACTTACTTACTTTAACAAGTATACATACATACTTACTTTAACAAAGCTTGCTTACTTACTTACTTCTCATAATTCAAAACATTTATACATGAAAACATGAAGGTTAGGTTGAGTCCGTATAGTTATCATGCAAAATAGAGATATCATCCTCCGTAGAGGGAATAAAACACCGATGGCCATGGTAGGGGCTGTAGACTGGATCAGGATTGTACAACAAATCAGGCATCGTATCTAAATAAACTAGCACACAGCTAGGGCATGAGCACCAATGACACTCACCGCGCGGGTAACATAACCTATAAGTGTGCTGCACAGGCATGAGATACTAAGAAACAGGCACCACGTGTAACAAAGACAAGCACCATAAAGGCAGAGATGAGCACTACACGGGCGAAATGAAACATGCACTATAAGTGATGAAGCTGGGCACCACAAGTAGTGGGTATGGCATGCACACAACATACACTATCGGGGTAGCCTCTAGTCTCAAAAAAATTATTTTCTCACTTGTTTTCATACTTACTTAAAATCATATGGAAAACTTTAATCATTAAATCATACATTTGATACAGACTACGCCCACTCTAAGTGACCTAGACGTGTTAACCGTATGTGCACGGGTCGTACAAGTAATAATGGGATTTGAGTCCCGGATTATCGTTCCACAGAGAATCTAATTAGCCTAATTAAGTATCGATTAATTTTACCCTAAGTATATCTTAGCAAATTATGAAAATTCAGTGGGTGATCTACAAAGTCTAAAATTAAAATTATTGAAAAAATAAAAACAACTAAAAATAAATAAAATGGAGCTAAAATTACTTACAAAACTCCAAGCAAATAAAAACAATAATCTGCAAAAGATAAATAACAAAGTTAAAATTGATTAGTGTAAATAAACTAGAGTGCAAATAAGAAAATAAAGAAATAAAATTAACTTGAATAAAATTAGACAATCCTAAATAAAATGTGTATGTAATTAATCTAATTATCAAAAATGAAAATGGAAATTAAACTAACTTAAAATCTAATGAAATAAAATCCTAAAAAGTTAAGAAAAATTATAAATATAACTATAAGTCTAAATGTCTAAAATATTGAGTCTAAATTAATCCTATCTATAGCTAATTACTAACTTAACAATAAAATTTAAATAATGCATGAGAAATAAATATTTTTGGATTTTTAAATTTAAAATAAAAAATAACTTAAAAATGTATAAAATAATTCTACCCCTAATTTTAATTCTACATGCACTACCAAAACACTAGAATTAACTCTTACATCCTCTTGTATAAAATTAACTATTAACCTAATTAAAACTAAGTTTCATACTAATAAGCAAAGAACACTAACATGCAAATTAATTTAAGACTATTTTTACCTAAACTAACAAATAATAATAAGAGGCATAAAACTAGTTAGCAACAATATAAAACATGAAAAATAATTAGTAAAGATTAAATGAAAACTGCCAAACATGGCCTTGCTCAGTTTGCCACTTAGCAACCAGCCCCGACCCCTGCTGTGTTTTAGGTCAGTACTGCTTTTGTATTGTACCCGCAGCAGCAGCCGCCCTTGCCAACCTTTCTACCAATCTGCTGCTACAATATAGTACAACTCAGAGGCGCAACACCTGCTCCACTTTATACACCTTGCACCAAGTTCTGCTTAAGATTTTTGCATTGTACTATACCACCAGTCATGCCTCTATCTTGTTAACCATTGCAATGCTGCACATTCCTTCACTTCACACACAGCAGCAGGGCACCGGTAGATCACCTACATTCGTGCAGCAGACCGGGGTGCACCAGAGAATGTCCAGCAACCGAGAGCAGCAACTACCCAGCGGTCACACCTTGTTTCCCTACGACACACGAACATCCTGCAACAGCCATGTCTCGATTCTGTTCACCTTTATCCAACCTGAAATAATGCAGAACACAAAAAGAAAACATAAGCAGAAGTTAGCCTTTGTATGTTAAAGCAGTAAATAAACAACAAGAACGTAAATTAACTAAAATCGAGAATTAGAGACAAGAAAATGAACAGTAAAGTGAATAATGAAACAGGGTAGGACAGAGCAAGGTATGTGTTGCCACTGTCACAGCTAAGCTCCCAAAACCAGCCAGGTACACTCTCTACTCGGTTCAGCTAGTACACCTGCAAGCTCAGTTCTGTTGCATTGCTCTTCTGCTTCATTCTTGAGCACTGGAGTACACTTCACAGCTACGACACTAAGCGAAATCGACGTACCGAGAAGAACAACATGCAGGACCATATGAATCACAAAATACAGATTAAACTTAACGTGCAGAATGGTGAAACTCTTAAATGCTGAGAGAAGAAATAATTTAAATAGTGCTTAATCTTTACTAGAGAATAACAAGTAAGCAAAATGTAAGACAACACAAAAGTTAGAAGAATGCAGTAGCATTATGATGATGTTTCTACCCCACACCACCAATCGGATTTTCAACACAGAGACTATAATGGCAGCAATGTAATGTTCCAAGAAATCGGAACAGCATAAATGCGATATGAACAATAGACAAAAAGATCAAACAAAAAGAAAATCGAATAATACCAATGAGCTAATGAAATGGAATGACATTGTCCATAAAACTTAAAAATATTAAATCAATAAGGGAATGAAAACTTGTGTAAGCCGAGAAGAACAATGAAAAATGGTGGCTGCCTCCTTACGTAAAAGCTAAGAGGAAACTAAAAAGAATGAAACTTATCATAAAACAAAATTTGAAGTTGTGATGAATACTAGCTAATCAAAAATAAAATCAATGGTTGCTTGACAAAAACTAATGAGAAAGTTGAAGAAAACTAAGGGAAAATAAAAATTTCAATAAAAATAGACTATTTTCTAAACTACTTGCCCTATACTACTCTAGACTACCTCTACCTTACCCTAGGCTACTTAATTTTTCAATTGCTCATCATGTTTTATTTATACACAAACTTGGGAGTACAATGGTAATTTTCAATCCTAGATGAGTTGGCATTGTTTGGCTACTTGTCTTCATTCCATTCGCTGCAGAGTAGATATTTCCACGTCACTTGTCTTCTAGTCCACTTGGTTGTGCGATGTGGCCCCGCGTGTGTCTTATAGAAGGTAAGCATAGTGTCCGTCGATCTTATCTTTTCGAAGCGAATAAATTACAAACACCCGACATCCCACGTGTCCAAACAAATGGTGACTCGGTCTGCGAATTGGGAGTGGTCCAGTCTCCTTTTAGCCCGTTTTCAGCCCATTTTCGACTGAAATGACTGAGTTTCAATTGGATTTAATTTATCCACAAACATAAGAATTTTAATTAAATTGAGGGTATAATTCGTAAAATAATGTGGGGATTAAAATAATTAATTAAGAAATTAAGCACAAATAATTCTATTTTAATAGAATTATCACAACCCCAAACTTGAGCTTTTGCTTGTCCTCAAGCAAAACAAAACAAATGTAGGAATGACAAGTACCCAACATAATAATTTTCTCAATATTATCCTCCAAGAAAAAGTACAAACGATGATCTCAAAGATTCACAATTATAAGTCTAACACTCAGAATCATTCAATCATAAGTCCTAACCCAATTTGGACTCCTCGAGTGTGTGAAAATGTCAAAGCCACTTCACAGTACATTACCCGGATCAGATTATGCAAACATAGTGAATACAAAGTCAAAGACATGTGATCATTCCCATAAGTTTGCTTTTCACTTATCTCTCCACTAATGTAGTCACACTTAACCAAAGATCAATAGGACTTCATTAAGCTTGTAATGTAAGGCTAGGGCTAAGGTATGATAAAGTCAATTTAGGTTTAATTACCCCTCAACATGCATTACTTCTAGGATCTTTGATGTCAGAGCTCAAAATTTTTTCCCCTAAACTTATTTATTTTGCTAAACATTTTATTCTATTTTGTATTTCTTTTTCTTCTGCTTTTTCTTCTTTCATATTTTATTTTATTTTTCAAACTTTCACTATCACCTAATACCCATATGTACATAGCTCAAGATATATCCTAATGAATTTACAGCTTTCGAGGTAAGGGATAGGAAAATAGTGTTTAAGCTACAGAGAAAAGCTTATTTGGCCCAGATGGGTGACTAGGGGTAAAATATGTACAGGGATGGCTAGAAAGGCTCAAACGATCCAAATG
The DNA here is from genome assembly GCA_033439115.1 of Firmiana major. Lineage (NCBI taxonomy): Eukaryota > Viridiplantae > Streptophyta > Magnoliopsida > Malvales > Malvaceae > Firmiana > Firmiana major. The sequence goes on from CM065909.1 coordinate 42,985,257, forward strand.
TGGCCTAAATCATCTCCTTAATTATGTGTAACCTAATATTTTACCTCGCGATAAGATCAAACAAATTCTAGAATATGATGCACAAAATCAACTGAACAAATGCAATGATGCAAAAAATCAACTGAACAAATGCAATCCTATGTCCACATAAGCTTTCTCTAAATAAATATACAGATTCATGACATGACATGTGCATAAAATGAGGAAATCACAATCAAAATCAAGACAAATTCAAGAAATCAACTTCATGCTTTTCCTATAATCATGCTTCTTATTCAATCAAAGTTAGACTAAATCATGGAGTTATATCATCGAAATATGGGAAAACTACAAGCTAAGTACTAAATGATCCCAAAATCAAATAATGAAAGCTCATATTTTCGATTTTTTTTTTCAATTTGCCTAAAATCAAGTAATGAATGCTCAAGTGATATCCCCACCCCCAAACTTAAATTGCACAGTGTCCTTACTGTGCAAATAATATAAGAATTAAAGCTCAAGAATAGAATACTCCCCTATCCGATGATGACGAACAATCGAAACTTGATTGAGAAGGTAATATTGTAAAAGAAATCGACAAAATAAACAAAGAAAGAAATAACAGAAAAGAGAAGAAGAACTGTACAAAAAAAGAAAAATTAAATTAAGCTAAGTAGCAGGATCAGAAGTAGGAGGATCAGCTAAAGTGGTCACAGAATGCTGACGATCAAATCCTCCCCCAAAATAATGCTTCAGTCTACACCTATTAACCTTAAGGGGTTGCTTCAGGGTTTCATCCATTATTTCAATGGCTCCATGAAGGAATACTTGTGTAATGATGAAGGGTCCTGTCCACCTAGACTTAAGCTTGCCGGAAACAGCTTCAAGCGGGAATTAAATAGCAGAACTTGTTGGCCTGACTCGAAGTGTCTCTCTTTAATTTTCTTATCATGCCATCGCTTAGTCTTTTCCTTGTAGAGCTTAACATTCTCATATGCCTACAACCTGAACTCAACTAACTGATTGAGATGTAGCAGCCTCTTCTCTCCTGCTGCATCTAAATTGAAATTCAGGTTCTTAAGGGCCCAATAAGCCTTGTGCTCAAGCTCCACTGGTAAATGACAGGCCTTACCATAAACAAGTTGATAAAGGGACATTCCTAAAGGTGTTTTAAAAACGGTCTTATAGGTCCAAAGTGCATCATCTAACCTAATGAACCAGTCCTTCCTACTTGGGTTCACTATCTTCTCTAATATCCCCTTAATTTCCTTATTGAATAACTCTACCTGACCACTCGTCTGTGGGTGATAAGCAGTGGCCACCTTATGTTTGACCCCATATTCTTTAAAAGCCTATTAAAACTTCGATTGCAAAAGTGGGATCCCCCATCACTAATGATGGCCCTAGGTGTGCCAAATCTTGTAAAAATATTCTTCTTCAAATACCTTATCACCACCTTGGCATCATTAGTCGGTAAAGCCATTGCTTTAACTCATTTCGACACATAATCTACGGCCACTAAAATGTAAAGATTGCCTTATGAAGGAACAAAAGGTCCCATGAAGTCAATACCCCATACATAAAAAAACTCTACTTCTAAAATATTAGTCAGAGGCATCTCATTTCTTTTGGAAATATTACCTACCCTCTGACATCTATCACATTTCAGTACAAAGTAGTGGGCATCCTTAAACAACATGGGCTAGTAATATCCAAATTGCAAAACCTGACAGCTGTCCTTTCTTCTCCAAAATGCCTTCCATAATTCAAAGAATGGCAATGTCTAAGTGTATCTTCTACTTCTTCCATGGGTACACACCTCCTTAAAATTTGATTTTTTACATTACTTGTACAAGAAGGGTTCATCCCAAACATAATACTTTACATCACTCAAAAACGTTTTCTTTTGCTGGGCAGTCAAATCAAGTGGCATCACATTGCTCACCAAGTAATTCACAAAATCAACGTACCAGGGCAATCTGGAGTGCCCGAAAGTAAATAATTACTCATCAGGTAAGGACTCAATGTCACGACCCATTTTATTCTTTTGGTCCAAAAATCATTATAAATTTTTCGCATTTTACTGTTGCCTTACTCGGTCGTGAACAACTCACCACTACACAGTTGGGCTGTGAGGCAGTAATAATCATCCTTTATCATTCCCTTCCAAAATTAATCAAAAGTATTGTCATACATCCAAATGTTAAATGGTATGTTCATACATACTATCTGTTATAACATTTCAATCCCCCATATTACAATTTCAATTGATCACTGTGCTTTTACATTATTTAGATACGAAAAGAATCTCTATGTATATACCATTGGGTGATGGAGATGCAGCGGATATCTCAACAAAACACCTCAGTCTTCACTGGGCCACTATGTACGCTCTGTAGGGGGAAAAGTAGAGAGGGATGAGCAACCACACGCGCAGTAAGGCAATAATGCAAGCATGGTAAATAGCTACCTTATCTACATGCTGATAATGTTATGCATAAATCATTTATATTCAGAGCATGAGGAAATAAATCTATGTCATATGAATATACATATATCATGTACAAAAAACATGGAAAACAGGCATATAAAACATGGAATTATCATCATGTACAAATCATCTCATGCTCATCATTGTCAAATCTCAAAATAAAAGAGAAATTCAATTTAAAACATCCTTTTAAATTTATCTCATTCTCAAATACATCACAATCCCATCACAATCACAAACCTCAGTATCGTTTCTCAATCAAAATCCCACAAGGCTCGATCTCTCCCTTGGGTCTACCCTGGATAGTCAAAATCACGCTTATATTTCAAAACCATGCGGTATTATGTAAATCGAGTGAGACAAGTCACTATATATCAAAGACTATGTTGGCCAACTATCATAAATCATCCCAGACCACACATAGCCAAGTGTGCGGGGTATCATGCTGGAACGAAGGTAGGTTAGTTCTCCACCAGACTTTCTCATTAGTAACTCAACCACGTGGTACAACGTACTCCATGTTATATACACGGTACAACGTAGTCGATGGACCCATAACATGGTTGGAGGTGCCAGACGTAGGTCTATCTACCCTAATGCCATGTGTAACCGATATAGTCTCAAGTGCATGTGAGAGTATTTTCTCTGGTGCCAGGTCCTAGCCCCTCATGGCCTTACTCACCCCTTTTGGGTTCCTTGAACACCTATCAGGCCCTAACCCCTCACCTTCACCCCACTCAAGAGGTCTGTTAAGCCTCTTGGGTTCCCTGAAATGGATTGATGTCAGGTCCTAGCCCCTCACCTTCACCCCACTCAAGAGGTCTGTTAGGCCTGTTGGGTTCCCTGAAATGGATTAATGTCAGGTCCTAGCCCCTCACCTCAATGTCATATATACCACAGTGTGAAAACCAGTATGAGCTAAGCCCTAGCACGATACATGCATAGTAAAGAAACCTCCACGTATGAGCAACGCTCTAGTACGACATTTACGCATAAAACATGGGAAAACCACGTACGAGCATTGCTCCAATACAGTTATATTCATAAGATGTGAGAACTGTAAATTTTATGTACCCCAGTTATGAGAATTATAATTTGGTGTATGTAATTATGATGTACACACAAGTTTTAGATATGATGAAGTATAAGGAAATGAGGTCTTTAAGTTTTAAATGTGAATGGATCGAAATATGGACTATGAGGCAGATTATGCGAAGTTTTACATTGAGTTTTCTATAAATTGATGCAGCAACAGTGCAATCTGTGAAGGTCAGATCGATCTCATGGCTCCAGAATGTAGGAAATGTACAAGAAATGATAGGCAGATCAATCCCCGAAGCAAGTAGATCGATCTCCAAATGTTTCTGTAAAGGGTAGATCGATCTCCTACAGGAGCAGATCGATCTAAAAATGTTTCTGTAAATAGCAAATCGATCTCCTCACAAGGAGCAGATCGATCTACTCAAGAGTATGAGATTGATCTTACCCCTTGACAGATCGATCTGGTAAGCATAAAAAGTGCCCAAAACGCTCCCAAAATTCAAAGACAGATCGATCTCTTACAGGAGCAGATCGATCTCCTACCATTCACCTATAAAAGGACCCCAATATTTTTCCTGTATTTCATCCTTTCTCTTTCCAAAAAATTGAAAACCCCTATTTTTGGCTGAACCCTAGCTTTCTCTCTCCTCTAAGACACCCATTTTCATTCGAATCAAAGGTTATGGTAAGAAGGAAAGTTGTTCCTCATGAAAAGGAGAACATATGTGAAAATCAAAGATCGATTTGAGCTAAGGCATGAGTTGAGCACTCCACAAGTTTTGGGTAAATTTCTAAGCTTTAATCTTTGATTTGGAAGTAAATATCTGCAATTGTGGTTGTAGATGTTGTGATAAATGGGTTGAAAATGATTAGGGTTGATAGGAATATTGAGAAATTATGAGGAATTTGATTATTGAGGATTTTGAGATGTTAAATGAGAATGTAGGCAGTTATGTTCGATATTGAGATTTGAGACAATGTGATAATGCATTGATGATGTTTTTACATTGTTGGGATAGCCCGAAAGTTCCAGAGAGGAATGCGAGGCTAGTCCGTCGTTTTGGGGAACATTGCACTATACGAGATACAATGAGGTAAGGGAAAACTTAAAACTCATTATGTATGTGATTTTGTGATGATAATTGTAGCCTGAAATGTTTTGAGAAAATAAGCATGTTTTATGAGTTGTGATTGAGTTATTGCACACGGTTTTATAGCCGGTTGGGCCAAACTTTTATGAGATGTAAACAAAGTGTGAAATTATTTTACAAACCGTTTGAGTTTTAAAATGTAAAATGAAATTTAGGCTCTGTGTTAAGGCGTACTAAGATTTGAGAAATGTGTGTGTGGTTTTTTCGATTTGAGCTCGATTTTGACAAGTTTTGTAAATGAGTACAAAACGATTTTTAGATGAGTTTTATGAGAAAAAAAACCCTTATGAGCTTTACGTGAAGGCAAAATGGTTTTATAGGATAATGGTTGATATTAAGACTTAGGTGTGTCATGTGAATACACATCGGGCCTTGTTCTAGTAGAATGTAAGTCCGGGCCTTGCTCTGGTAGTATGTAACTCTGATATTCCTCCGTTTTGGTAATGAGAGATGCTTCCGTTCTGGTAATGTGAGATGACCCCCGCTCTGGTAGCGCTGGGTAACCTTGCTTTCGTAGCATGTAAGTTTGGGTCTTACTTTGGTAGCATGTAAGACCGATAGTGTGTATGAGGAGAGGCCTTACTCTGGTAACATGTAAGTCCGGGCCTTGTTCTGGTAACACGTAAGACCAATACACTACGATCATATTATCGACGTTCCCTTTTTGAGGATGCCTAGGATGCGCACCCAGAGGAGATTATATTGATGTGCCATGACGAATGTTTTATCTGAGTTTATTTGTCTAGTCTCCATTTTTACACATGAGATTGTGTTTTGGTGGCTGCGCCATGTGCATTACTACTGAGGTGATTTTTATCACGTTTCTACGAGAAAAGCCATTATCGCATCTTGATTTCCATATGCTTGTGACTATGGTTTTATGTTGAGCCATTTACTCTCATGTTTTTACATGATCTTTAAGAAATGAGATGATGTTTTAATGAATTCATTTTACGTTTTCTACTGAGTTTATTGAGTATTACTTGTAAAACAAAATGATTGTGCTGTGCAAATCATTATTTTATTAATGAGTTCCTTACCCCCTACTGAACAATTTAGAAGCTCACCCTATTTTTATATCGCCCCAGATTTCTTCAAGTGAAAAGAGTTTTTCCTGCAACATACGGAGTAGTGGCTAGTGGAGGACTTGAGCTCCAAGCCATATATGGTATTTAAGGTATACTTTAACATTTCATGTACCCAGTCTAAAGTTGTATTTACAGACACTTGATGTATAATGATGTATGGGATGTATTGGATTAATTAACTTTAAATTGGAGAATGTATAAGGTATGATATGTAACTATGAGATGATGAGATCCTGAGGTGAAATTTTTACAATATATGTATCATGATGTATGACACCGCATAGGAATGCACCCAGAATTGTGTTTTGATGTAATTAAGTTTTAAATTTGCCCTGTTTTCCACGCTTTCGGGGCGTCACAAAGTTTTCTTTTTATCAAAGCTTAGGGTGTTTAGTACTGTCAGTGTCGGTTAAGTGAAATAAAATACATCCCAAGTGTCTGTATAAGTCTAGTCATGAACTGAAATTGAGGATTGAGGTTCCAATCAAGTTTAATGTGTACGCGCAGGAACTTATTGAGATTAAAATGAGTAGATGATGAGGTCATTCGAAGAGGCAGGCAGAGCCACCTCCGCCACCTGCCCCACAACCAGAGAGTCCTAACTCTCGATTTAACCAGATTGAGATAGATGTATGGTTGGGTTTTGAGTAGATGGTTGTGCTATTCGCGCAACATTTTAGAGTTAATACCTCGGGTACTACTCCTACACCACCACAAGGACCTCCTGCACCCCCAGTACAGATAGACCCAGTGTCTCCCGCCACTTAGCCTAATGATAGAAATATGGTCCAATTGAGGGACTTTTTGAAAATTAATCCACCTGCATTCAAGGGGAGAAAGGATCCCGTAGAGGTTGAGGAGTAGCTGACTGAGTTAAGAGTCATATTTAACTATTTGGGATGCACTGATGCTGAGAGGGTTAGTATGGGTGCTTATATGTTAAAAGGGAGAGCCCGAGATTGGTGGGATACTACTCAGAGTATTCTGAGGTCCAGACAGGATGTGATTAGCTGGGAAAAGTTTTAGAAGGTATTTAGAGCCTAATATGTACCACGAGCTGCCCCGAGAAGGATGCATGTTGAGTTGTCGAGTTTGGTACAGGGCGATATGTTTGTGGATGACTATGAGAGTTGATTGACTACTCTATTGAAATATGATCCAAAGACCTGTAAAGATGAAGAGCTCCGTACCGAGAGATTTGTGTATGGACTCAAGCCCATCATTAGAGATCGATTGATAGGGCTGTGTATTACTGAGTTTGGAGATGTTCTGAGATGAGCACAAGAGATTGAGAGGGGAATCAAAATAGTACAATCTCAGAGTGAGTTCAGAGCAGTGACTAGAGATAAAGGAAAGAGGCCAACGATTTCCTAGACAGATGTTCAAAGAGGCTCGTTCAGAAGAGGAAGGATTGAGGTACAGAAGGGCAGATTAGAGAGACACAGAGCTTATCCCATCATTAGGGAGACCCCTTAAGATGTCAAGCCTGAGATAAGGGTTTGTAGAGATTGTGGCTGACCGCATGAGGGAAATTGTACTGGGTTGATCCGTGGATGTTTTAGATGTGGAGACATGGGTCACAGAGTGAAAGACTGTCCTCAACCTTAAAGACCACATGCTCCGGAGCCTACCAGACAACAACCTCAAAGAGTAAAACCTCCGAGACGAGCCACTGCAGTAGAGAAAGGAAAGAAGCTCATCACAGTGGGACGTGTGTTTGCTCTGGATAAGGAAACAGCAGACACTTCTGCAGAAACTATAAGAGGTACACTCTCTGTCTGTAATCATAAGGCTCATGTGTTGGTTGATCGGGATCCTCGCATTCCTTTATTTCTGAGCATTTTGCATGTAATTTAAATTTGAAGTTTGAACCTATAGAGTATATTTTACATGCAAACACTCCTATGCGTGAGTCCCAGAGAACGGATATAATATGTAGAGGATGTGAAATAAAGGTGGGAGATAGAGTAATGTTAGCAGATCTAATGATGTTAAATATACTTGGGTTCGATGTGATTCTGGGGATGGATTGTCTAGCAACCAATCGAGTGAGTTTAGACTGCTACACTAAGATTATAACTTTCTCTCCACCTGAACCTTACAGTGTACGTTTAAAGTACTGAGGAAATAAATGTGCAAAAATTTTGTAAGTAATTTAAAATTATGAAGTTACCTTTTGAGAGTATTAAAATTGCTTTTAATGTGAAGGTTATGAAGCGCTCATTTCAGATGATAATCGAGAACATTCGAGTATTGAGGATATACTCGTAGTGTGTGAATTTTTGGATGTCTTCCCAAATGAGTTACCCGATTTACCACTAGAGAGAGAGCTGGAGTTTACCATTGATTTGGTACCACATACTCAGCCTATCTCTAGACCTCCGTACAGGATGGCATTAGTGGAACTAGAGGAATTGAAGAAACAACTACAGGAGTTATTGGATCAGGGATTTATTAGATCCAGTGTCTCACTGTGGGGAGCACCAGTGTTATTTGTAAGGAAGAAGGATGGTAGTCTCAAATTATGCATAGACTACCGACTATTGAACAAAGCCACAGTGAAGAATAAATACCCATTGTCGAGAATTGATGATCTGCTTGATCAGTTGAAAGAGGCCTCAGTCTTCTCTAAGATTGATTTAAGATTGGGCTATCACCAATTGAGGATTAAGGAAGAAGATATCCTGAAGATGGCCTTTAGGACAAGGTATGGCCATTATGAATTTTTAGTGATGCCCTTTGGATTGACGAATGCCCCTGCAGCCTTTATGAGGTTAATGAATGAAGTATTCTGGGACTATCTAGATAAATTTGTGATAGTCTTCATTGATGATATCTTGGTGTACTCTCGGTCTTATGAGGAGCACGCACAACACTTATGGTTAGTACTTCAGATACTCCGAGATAAGCAATTATATGGAAAGCTTAGTAAATGTGAGTTTTGGCTGGATTAGATAGCTTTCCTTGGTCATATAGTTTCAGAGGAAGGAGTATCAGTTGATCCAATTAAAGTGGAGGTTGTGCTTAATTAGGAAAGGCTGAGGACAATTACAAAGGTACGAAGTTTTCTCGATTTGGTAGGGTATTACAGAAGATTTGTGGAGGGATTTTCTAGGATTGCCAATCCTTTGACCAAGCTCACGCGTAAGGAGACTCTGTTTATATGGACTGATCAATGCGAGCTCAATTTTTAGGAATTAAAGAGGAGATTAATAGCGGCACCTATGTTGACTATCCCTAAGGGATCAGGGGGATTTTCAGTGTATAGTGATACTTCCCATCAAGGATTGGGGTGTGTGCTCATGCAGCATGGAAGAGTGGTCGCCTATGGATCACGTCAGTTGAAAGATCATGAGTGGAATTACCCCACTTATAATTTGGAGTTAGCCGCTGTGGTATTTGCATTAAAGATCTGGCGACATTACTTATATGGGGAACGATTCCAGATCTTCACTGACCATAAGAGTTTGAGGTATCTCTTTGATCAGAAAGAGTTAAATATGAGATAAAGGAGATGGATGGAACTCCTTAAGGATTATGACTGCGAGATTGTATACCATTCAGGAAAGACGAACGTGGTTGCTGATGCCCTGAGTAAGAAGAGTATGATATCTGCTATGATGATCAGGGAATGAGATTTATTGGAGCAGTTCGTCGAACTCCGGATCAGAGTTAAAGAGGTAGAGACTGGATTTTTGGCTAGCCTGGAATAGAGCCCAAGATCATGGATCATATTAGAACTGGGCAGCGTGATGATCAAAGGTTGATCGACATGGTTAGTCAAGCTGAGCAGACTTCACAGTCGGATCTCATAGTCAGTGAGGATGGATTGTTGAGATTCAGAGGATGAATTTGTGTATCGAATTATGATAACTCGAAGAAACAGATACTGAGAGAATCCCACTACTCGCGATACACCATGCACCCAGGGAGTACTAAGATGTACTGAGATTTGAGAAAGGTGTATTGGTGGAGTTGCATGAAGTGAGATGTGGCAAATTACGTGGCCAGATGTTTAGTGTGCCAGCAAGTGAAAGATGAGCATCGGAAGCCCGAAGGATTATTACAGCCTTTACTTGTGCCTACATGGGAATGAGAGCATGTCACCATGGACTTTATTATGGGTTTATCGAGGACCCAAAGGGGTCGTGACGCTATATGGGTCATAGTGGATAGACTGACAAAAAAAACCTACTTCCTTGCCATATAGAGCACAGATACTGTGGATGCCTTAGCTGAGTTATATGTCAACGAGATAGCTAGATTACATGGGGCTCCAGTGAGTATTACCTCTGACAGAGATTCCCGATTTACTTCTAGATTTTATACCCAATTTCAGGAGACCATGGGATCTCGATTGAGTTTTAGTACTGCCTATCATCCTCAAATAGATGGTCAGTCAAAGAGGACTATTCAGACCCTAGAGGATATGTTGAGGACGTGTACGATGGATTTTATGGGATCATGGGATGATCACCTTCCCCTAGCAGAGTTTGCGTACAATAATAGCTATCATGCAAGTATTAGAATGGCACCTTTTGAGGCTCTATATGGTAGGAGGTGTAGATCCCCTGTAGCTTGGGAAGAAGTGGGTGACAAAGATAAATGCTCTTGAGCTTATTGAACAGGCTATACCGATTGTGAAACTTATATGTGAGAGATTACGGGCTGCACACAGTAGACAGAAAAGCTACGCAGATGTGTGTAGACAGCCATTCGAGTTTGATATTGGTGATGCAGTATTTTTGAAGATATCACCGAGTAAGGGTATCATGAGATTTAGAAAGAAAGGGAAATTGATTCCTCGATATATTGGACCATTCGAGATTCTTAAGAGAGAGGGAGAGGTAGCCTACAGGTTAGCATTACCCATACAGATGTCCGAAATGCACGACGTCTTCCATGTGTCTATGTTGAGGAAATACCACCCGGACCCTTCTCATGTCATAGAGTATGAAGAGATGAGCATACAAGAGGACATGAACTACACTGAAGCACCTGTCCGGATTCTCGATAGGAAGGAGAAGGTACTTCGAACTAAAAACATCCCATTAGTGAAAATTTTATGGAACATCACTCAATGGAAGAGGCAACTTGGGAATTGGAAAGCCTCACGAAGGAGAAGTACCCCCATCTGTTTGACAAGTCGAGTTGAATTTGGAGGACCAAATTCTTTAAAGGTGGGGAGGATGTGAGAACTGTGAATTTTATGTACCCTAGTTATGAGAATTGTAATTTGGTGTATGTAATTATGATATATTGATGTACACACAAGTTTTAGATATGATGAAGTATAAGGAAATGAGGTCTTTAAGTTTTAAATGTGTATGGATTGAAATATGGACTATGGGATAGATTATGGGAAGTTTTACATTGAGTTTTCTGCAAATTGATGTTGCAGCAGTGCAATCTGTGAAGGCGATATCGATCTCCAAGGTTGAGAGATCGATCTCATGGCTCCAGAATGCAGGAAATGTATAAGAACTGATAGGCAGATCGATCCTATAAGCAAGTAGATCGATCTCCAAATGTTTTTGAAAAGGGTAGATCAATCTCCTATAGGAGCAGATCAATCTAAAAATATTTTTGTAAATAGCAAATCGATCTCCTCAAGATTATGAGATTGATCTTACCCCTCGACAGATCGATCTGGTAAGCATAAAAAGTGTCCAAAACGCTCCCAAAATTCAAAGGCAGATCGATCTCCTATAGGAGCAGATCGATCTCCTACCCTTCACCTATAAAAGGAACCCTCCGTTTTTCCTACATTTCATCCTTTCTCTCTCCAAAAAACCAAAAACCCCAATTTTTGGTCGAACCCTAGCTTTCTCTCTCCTCCAAGACACCCATTTGTTCGAATCAAAGGTTGTGGTAAGAAGGAAAGTTGTTCCTCATTAAAAGGAGAACAACATATATGAAAATCGAAGATCGATTTGAGCTGAGGCATGAGTTGAGCACTCCACAAGTTTTAAGTAAATTTCTAAGCTTTAATCTTTGATTTGGAAGTAAATGTCTGTGATTGTGGTTGTAGATGTTGTGATAAATGGGCTGAAAATGATTAGGGTTGATAGGAATATTGAGAAATTACGAGGAATTTGATTAATGAGGATTTTGAGATGTTAAATGAGAATGTGAGCAATTATGCTCGATATTGAGATTTGAGATAATGTGATAATGTATTGATGACGTTTTTACATCGTTGGGACAGCCCAGGAGTTCCAGAGAGGAATGCGAGGCTAGTTCGTCGTTTGGAAGAACGATTGCACTATACGAGGTGCAACGAGGTAAGGGAAAACTTAAAACTCATTGTGTATGTGATTTTGTGATGATAATTGTAGCATGAAATGTTTTGAGAAAACAAGCATGTTTTATGAGTTGTGATTGAGTTATTGCACACGGTTTTATAGCCGATTGGGGCCCAACTTTTTTAAGATGTAAACAAAGTGTGAAATTGTTTTACAAACCGTTTGAGTTTTAAAATGTGAAATGAAATTTGGGCTCTATGTTAAGGCATACTGAGATTTGAGAAATGTGTGCGTGGTTTTGCCAGTTTGAGCTCGGTTTTGACAAGTTTAGTAAATGAGTACAAAATGATTTTTAGATGAGTTTTATGGGAAAAAAACCCTTATGAGCTTTACGTGAAGGCAAAATGGTTTTATAGGATATTGGCTGATATTAAGACTTAGGCGTGTCATGTGAATACACATCGGGCCTTGCTCTGGTAGCATGTAAGTCTGAGCCTTGCTCTGGTAGCATGTAAGTCTGATATTCCTCCGTTTTGGTAACGAGAGATGCCTCCATTCTGGTAATGTGAGATGACCCTCGCTTTGGTAGCACTAGGTGGCCTTGCTTTGGTAGCATGTAAGTCCGGGCCTTACTTTGGTAGCATGTAAGACCGATAGTGTACATGAGGAGAGGCCTTGCTCTAGTAGCATGTAAGTCCTGGCCTTGTTCTAGTAACATGTAAGACCAATACACCATGCATACGACCATATTGTCGACGTTCCCTCTTTGAGGATGCTTGGGATGCGCACCCAGAGGAGATTATATTGATGTGCCATGACGAATGTTTTATCTGAGTTTATTTGCCTAGTCTCCATTTTTACACATGAGATTGTGTTTTGGTGGCTGCGCCACGTGCATTACTACTGATGTGATTTTTATCACGTTTCTACGAGAAAAGCCATTATCGCATCTTGATTTCCACATGCTTGTGACTGTGGTTTTATGTTGAGCCATTTACTCTCATGTTTTTACATGATCTTTGAGAAATGAGATGATGATGATGATGTTTTAATGAATTCATTTTACATTTTCTACTGAGTTTATTGAGTATTACTTGTAAAACAAAATGATTGTGCTGTGCAAATCATTATTTTATTAATGAGTTCCTTACCCCCCTAATGAGCAATTTAGAAGCTCACCCTATTTTTATATTGCCCCAAATTTCTTCAAGTGATGAGAGTTTTTCCTGCAACGTACGAAGTAGTGGCTAGTGGAGGACTTGAGCTCCAGGCCATATATTGTATTTGAGGTATACTTTAACATTTCATGTACCCAGACTAAAGTTGTATTTACAGACACTTGATGTACAATGATGTATGGGATGTATTAGGATTAATTAACTTTAAATTGGAGAATGTATAAGGTATGATATGTAGCTATAAGATGATAAGATCCTGAGGTGGAATTTTTACAATATACGTATCATGATGTATGACGCTGCACAGGAATGCACCCAGAATTGTGTATTGATGTAATTAAGTTTTAAATTTGCCTTATTTTTTGTGCTTCCGGGACGTCACATAAGAAAACCACTCGAAATCCACGTACGAGCAGAAGCTCCAGTACGGTTTATAAAACATCATCACAATCAAATCTGTGAGATCTGAGAATTTTATACATATCTAAATTATGTAATGTGAACATGAAGTGTAATTGATTGAACTAAATGTGATGTACTCATATATTGAAGCTGTATGGAATGGAATTTTAAGTGATGAATGAGAAATGAATGAGAATTAATCAATAAATTAAATTATGGCTATTACATATGGAGATTTTATGTTAAGTGTTCAGCCAAAGTGTGAAACTATGAGGCTAGATCGATCTTAGAGAAGAGAGGATCGATCTGGTAAGCCAAAGTGAGAAGGAACGAGGAAATTAAGTGAGCAGATCGATCTCATGAGGAAGAAATCGATCTCATGAAGCATTCTGTAATGAGAAGATCAATCTCCCTAAGGAACAGATCGATCTCATGAAGCATTCTGTAAACTAGAGATCGATCTCATAATTGGAGCAGATCGATCTCATAAAGCCATTAAGAGATCGATCTCACCCCACGACAGATTGATCTCCTAGGCATAAAATTGCCCAAAAACATTCCCAAATTCAAATACAGATCGATCTCATCAAGGACTAGATCGATCTCCTACCCTCAGTCCATAAAATGACCTCTTTGTTTTCCTGGAAATCAATCTCTCTCTCTCCCAAATCACCATTTTTGAACCTTAGCTTTCTCTCCCCTCCAAAACACCCATTTTCGTCCGAATCAAAGGTTGTGGCAAGAAGGAAACTTGTTCCTCATCAAAAGGATAACAACATACTTAAAAATCGAAGGATGGATTGAATCGAGGCAAGAGTTAAGCACTCCACAAGTTTGGGATTATTTTTTAAATCTCGATCTTTGATTTTGAAATAATTTTTGGTGTTTGTGAGCATGGGCATTATGATGAAATAGTTGGGAAATGATTAGGGATTGATGAAACCATGATTTTGTTGGAGTAGAGATGTTATTATGAAATTATGGTAATTTTGGGAATTATGGCTATAAATTGGAATTGAGACAATGTGGTGAATTTAGTATGAAATATGGTATGAGAAACGTAGAATTTTGAGGTGTAGTGGATGAGTGTGTGAATTGTTATAGAATTATGAGAATTGAGTTAATTGAGGTGTTAATGAGAATATGAGCAAATGTGTGCTCAATAATGTGATTGAGTTGGGTTATTGATGTTCTTACATCATTTGGACAGTTCTGGAGTTCCAGAGAGGAATGCAAGACTAGTCCATGATACGGGGGAATGATTGCACTATACGAGGAGCAAATAGGTAAGGGAAAACTTAAACTCATTTGTGTATGTGTTTTGATGTTAATTATAGCATGAAAAGTGATTTGAGCAAACAAGCATGTTTTTATAAGTTGTGAATGAGTAGTGCACACGATTTTATAGCCGGTTGGGGTCCAACTTTTATGAGTTATAAACTAAGCGTGGAAATGTTTTACAAACGTTTTGTGTTTAAAACGTGAAGGAGATTTGGGCTCTACGTTAAGGCATACTAAGATTGAGAAAAGTGTGTGTGGTTTTGCCGGTTGGGACTCGGTTTTTTTAACATGTTTTGTGTTGGGTACACAAATGTTTAAATGAGATTTATGAGAGAAAACCATTATGAGTTCTACGTGAAGGCAAAACGTTTTATATGATAATGGCTAATGATTGAGACTTAGGCGTGTCATGTTGAATACACATCAGGCCTTTCTTTGGTAGCATGTAAGTCTGGGCCTTGTTCTGGTAACATGTAAGTCTGATTATTCCTCTACTTTGGTAGCATTGGGAAGCTTTGCTCTGGTAGCATGTAAGTCCGGGCCTTACTCTGGTAGCATGTAAGTCTGATATTCCTCCGTTTTGGTAACGAGAGATGCCTCCATTTTGGTAACGTAAGATGCCCCCCGTTCTGGTAATGCAAGGTGGCCTTGCGTTGGTAGCATGTAAGACCGATAGAGTGAGCCGCCTAGGAACCGACCCAGGGACCACATGATAGTGTGCATGAGGAGAGGCATTGCTCTAGTGGCACGTAAGGCCGGACCTTATTCTGATAACGCGTAAGTCCAATATACCATGTACACGACCATATGTCGACGTTCCCTCTTATGAGGATACCTGGGATGCGCACCCAGAGGAGATTTATTATGATGTGTCATGATGAGTTTTATATGAGTTTTATTGCCTAGTCTCCTTTTTATACACATGAGTTGTGTTTTGTGGCTGTGCCACGTGCATTATATTAAGGTGATTTTTATCACGTTTTATGAGAAAAGCCATTATCATATCTGATTTCCACATGCTTATGACTGTGATTTGTACTGAATTATGTACTTCATGTTTTTACATGATTTCAGAGAAATGAGTTGAGAATGATGTTTTAATAAGTTTATGCTACGTTTTAATTGAGTTTCAACTACAAGATAAAATGATTGTACTGTGCAAATCATTGTTTTATTGATGAGTCCCTTACCCCCTTACTGAGCGATTTAGAAGCTCACCCTGTTTTCTCTTCCCCCCAGATTTCTTTAAGTGAAGAGAAGTTTTCCTGTGGCGTACGGAGTATTGGCTAGTGGAGGACTTAAGCTCCAGGCCATATATTTGTATTTAACATATAATTTACATTTCATGTACCCAGACTAATGTGTATTTACAGACACTTGATGTAAACATTATATGGGATGTACTAGGATTAATTAACTTGGAATTGAGTAATGTATATGATATGATATATACTATTTAATGATGAGATCCTGAGGCATGATAAGTATGATGATGTATGACACTGCACAGGAATGCACCCTTAATTGTGAGTTGATTGAGTAAAAAGTTTTAAATTTGCCCTATTTTCTGCATTTCCGGGGAGTCACAAGATCAAGGAGCGAGCTAAGCTCCAACACATTCCATACAAGGAAAGCATCAAAATCTAGCGCGAGCGAGGCTCCAGCACGATTTATAACACACAATTACGATAGGTGGCTCAAACATAATCAAAACAATCCCCAAAAAATCGGGTCTTAGCACCTCACAAATGTTATTCCACAACATCATTAAAACACTAGCCAGCCTATCCATCTATTGCTAAAAAACAATGCATTGTGTTTTGTGAAAATGCTCAAAACAAGTGATTTATGCAATTATTAGCCTTACTTTCCCATTTCTTTATAATACCATTTCAAACAACCAAATCTCATACCCATACTCGTAGTAATTTCCATACATTGTCAAACACATTTCTATAAACTCATGCACATTTCCAAAGCCCTATATACCCACAAAATACGATGAGCTACCTCTATATACTTACAGAATTCCCTTACTTGGAATCGAGTCACGTGATTCCACTTCCTTAGAGCTGCTTACTTGTGCGGCCCGATTCATCTCCAACGAACTCTTCGGAGCTAGACATAATCGTAAATCACATCAATTTAGTCCATATAACACAACTCTTGTGTTTGCTATAGTCAATTCAACCTATAGCCTCCATTAATACTTATAAGATCTCATTTTGATTCTCTATTCATATATCGAGTTTATGGTTACCTTTAGGCCTATAGGTTCATACTAAACCGATATCAAATCGATATTAGGTCTATAGTGTTCATATTTCATAAATTTCTTCACTATGGCATATCATCAAACACTACATGTTCTCATTTCTCATAGCTTCCCTCAACCCACAATGTAGATTCATTTACCCTTTTCTAATCATCCACATTACTCAAATGACAACTTAGCAAATCCCAAAAATCACTAACTTATCCAAATTACACTTTCTCACACTAGACTTAGTCCATTTTCTAGGTCACATTAGTTCTAATACTTTCTAGGTGATTTCAATCATCAATACACATACAAATCAACTCCAAAACCAACAAATAGACCAATGTACTTGGGCTGGAGTATTAGAAACTTACCAATCTAGTATCTCTTCTTCCTCTAAATGAGAATGTCCCTTGCTCTTTTAATCCAATATGTGAGGCTTTGATTCCAAACTATGTTGTTCTCTTCTTTAAGATGAACAACTTTGTATCTAATAGCTTCTTCTCAAACCTTAATGGAAATGGGGTGATTTTAGAGAGAGAAAACTAGGTTTTGGGTGGAAAATGGAAAGGAAAGGTTCTGTCTCGAAAAAATGTAGATTTCACTGCTCCTATTTATAGAAATTACTTGATGAGATCGATCTATCGAGGAATGAGATCAATCTGGTTCTCTTAAATCCCTCATTTTCACGCCAATTTGAATGTATGAGATCGATCTACTGAGGGCTTGAGATCGATCTACTGAGGGCTTGAGATCGATCTGCACCCAGAGGAGATTGATCTGCTCCTACTCGAGAGCTAAGGAAATCAATATGTTTGCACCAAAAATCGATCCTCTCATTACAAAATGTTTAGCAGATCGATTTAGCTCCATTGGAGATCGATCTGTCTTGTTCCATTACTCAAATAAGAGCATTTTGGCCCTTCCAGATCGATCTCTCATCCTATGAGATCGATCTGGCCTTTATATTTTCAGATTTTTTTTACAGTTTTCTGAAGTAAATCATACCCAACTTCATACATTTTGCTGTCATAGTCATTTTCTCATCCATCCACCTTTGAGACTTGCAATTGGCATCTGTTCATACCTTATGCATATTAAAACTTATGTGCATTCTTTGTATAATCCAAGGTATACAATTCATAGCCAAATAGAAGTACAATTACTTATGCAATTCATGCAACTTCATTCCATTTGTTGCACTGCTCATTTTGAGCTCTCAATCACATTCATTACTTATGAAAGTCCATTCTTCATGTTAATACATAATGAAACTTGTTTGTACATCACAATTTCTTATTACAAGTGTGTACATTGTATTTATGGACTTTAGATCACTTATGCTTCACATTACATGTACATCATCATACTTATGAATTCATAAGGTTTACATCTAAAAATACGGGTCTTACACTCATTAATAACTGTACCATCTTCCTTAAGTCCACTCTCCAATCTAGATAGATGGTCAGCAACCTGATTCTCAATTCCTTTCCTATCCCTAATCTCCAAGTCAAACTCTTACAGTAGAAGGATCCATCTAATCAGCCTAGGCTTTGTATCCTTCTTTGAGACCAAGTACTTAATGGCAGCATGATTAGTATATACTATTACCTTAGTGTCAATGAGATAGGAGCAAAATTTATCAAACGTAAATACTACAACCAACAACTCCTTCTCGGTAGTAGCATAATTTAACTGGGCTTCATTTAGAGTTTTGCTTTCGTAATAGATAGCATAAAAGACTCTTCCTTTTCTTTGTCCTAGTACAGCACCAACAGCATAATCACTTGCATCACACATAAGCTCAAAAGGTAAACTCTAATCCGGAGCTATGACTACAAGGGCTGTAACTGATTTTTCCTTCAAAGTCTTAAATGCTCCCAAGCATCCTTCATCAAAGAAAAATGCAGTGTCTTTTTTCCAGAAGATTAGATAAAGGTTTAGAGATTTGAGAAAAATCCTTAATGAACCTTCTGTAAAATCTCGCATGGCCGAGGAAACTTCTAATTCTTTTAACAGGGGTAGGGGGAGGTAACTTCTTGAATAATTTCCATCTTAGCTTTATCTACTTCTATCCCCCTAGCAAAAATTTTGTGTGAGACCCCATATATGTATAACTTTGTATATATGTAAATGGAATTGCAATATGGATGACTTTGGATCAAGTAATTATGAATTCATAAGTATGGTGATGTACTTGTAATGTGAAGCATAAGTGATCTAAAGTCCATAAATTCAATGTACACACTTGTAATAAGAGTTTGTGATGTACGTACTAGTTTCATTATGTATGAATATGAAGAAATTGACTTTTGTATATAATGAATGTGAGTGGAATGAAAAATGAGTCGTGTGGTAAAATGGAATGAAGTTGCATGAGTTGTGTAAATCTTGGACTCCCATTTAGTTTTGTAATGTATACCTTTGGTTATACAATGATTTCACACAAGTTTTAATGTGTATAAAGTATGAATGGATGCCATTTTCAAGTCTTAAAGGTAGCTGGATGAGAAAATGACTATGGCAGCAAATTGAGGATGTTTGGTGTGAGTTACTATAGAAAACTGCAGCAAAATCTGGAAAATACGAATGCCAGATCGATCTCAGATGAGAGATTGATCTGTAAGAGCCAAAAATGCTTTTATTCGAGCAATGGAACAGGGCAGATCGATCTTCAATTGAGCCAAATCAATCTGTTAAACATTCTGTAATGAAGAGATCGATCCTCAATGGAAGCAGATCGATTTTCTTAGCTCTCGGGTTGGAGCAGATCGATCTCCTCCCTAGCCAGATCGATCTCCTTAACTTTTTGCCTGAGGCAGATCGATCTCAAGACCTCGACAGATCGATCTCATGCCTTAAAAATGTCATGAAAATGAAGGATTTAAGAGAACCAGATCGATCTCCACCCAATGCAGATCGATCTCATCAAGTAATTCTATAAATAGGAACAGTTAAAATATGCATTTCATGGGACAAAACCATTCCTTTCCATTTTCAATCCAAAAACCTAGCTTTCTCACTCCTAAATCCACTCATTTTCATAAAGATTTGATAGAAGACTATTAGATACAAAGTTGTTCACATTAAAGAGAAGAACAACATAGCTTGGAGTCATTGCCCCATTTTTTGGATTTAAGGAATAAAGAGCTTTTTCATTTAGAACAAGAAGGAAATCTAAAGAAGTGAGTTTCTAAAGCACTAATCCAAGTTTATTTGTGTATTTATTGAATTTGGAGTTAATTGGTATGTATATTAATGGTAGAAACTACCTAGAATGCAAAGGAATAATTATACCTAGAAATGGGTTAGTGTGAGAAAGTGAAATGTGTGGGAATTAATAATGAATGGGATATCTTAAGCTGTTAATGGTGTGGTGGGTATGATTTTAAGATGGTGTTATGGAATGAATTGTGAGACTTACCCAAAAAAGGGCAAAATGTGTATTTAAGGCATTGGGTAAAATGCATAGATGAATGAGAAAGTAAAGGTAGAGTATTTCACATCAAGTCTTAAACAAGTAACTAAGTGAGTTACTAGATAAATTGGTTGGAAATGGCTTGATGATGGCCAAATGCAAATATGGGCCAAACTTAATGAGATAGGCTCGATGAATTATATTGACTAGTTGAAGTCGAAATGTGAGTTAGAGACATTAACTCAAGTGATTGGTGAATAATTTGCAGCTTCCGAGGATACACCCGGAGCAAGTTGAGCCAAAGTACGAGAAGCTAAGAGGAAGAGAGTCGCACCTCGAGTAAATCAAGGTAAGGGAATTGTGTGGACTCTTAGAGATATCTGTGCGCAATTTGGGAACATAATGATTTTCTAGAATGCATGTGGTAATAGGAAATGAAATGGGTGATTGAAGGGTAAGAGTTGGGTTTTGAGAAATGTGCATGAAAACAAAAGCGTGATGCTTTGAAAATCTTGTTTTATTGCTTTTTAGCAAGTGATTGGTAGGTTGGCTAACATTTGAAATGATTTGCAAAAGAAATGATTTGATTTGGTTAATAACCTTGCTTTGCAAAGAACTGAACCACCTACATGGATTTCGTGAAAATGAAAACGTGCTAGAGCATGACTCGCACGAGATTTGATGTGTTTTATATGAATAAGTACTAGAGCTTAGCTCGCACTAGTTTTCACATGGATTTCTATAATGTTGTGTTAGAGCTTAGCTCGCACAGACTTTATACTGGTTTTGACATGGTGCTAGAGCATAGCTCGCACTAGATGTCCACCCTACTTGATTTTCGTGCTTGAGATTACTCGCACGTGGTTTTATGACATGATTGATAGTCGTGCTAGGAGCTTCAGGTAGACTGGGTATCGCACCGATTAAATTGTCTCGCACATGCATTTTGAGATGTTGTGTGATATGATGTGGTGATATGGGTCCCGGAGTACGCTGTACCCTGCAGGCAGCATGGAGTACGTTGTGCCGTGTTGAGATTGTGATATACCGTCTTCAGATGATGTTTAGTTCTACTATGGACCGGTGGGTTGGACGTGACCTACCTCCCATGCAGAAGCAGATAGAGGTGATACCCCGCACACCTGATCAGTGTAGCCTAGGATCACAGAGGATATGGCCATAGTCTTAAAGGAGATTTCCTTATTATATTGTCTATCTCACATGTCTCTTATTTATGAATGAATCCATGTTTTGAAATGCTTTGTGAGTCAGGGCAGTCCGAGGGAGGGATTGAGTCCTGACAAGTGTTGATTTTATTGAGATGAGAAAGATGATTTGCTTGAGAAATGTATAAAAATGGCTTTAAAGTGCATTTACGCATGATGGTTTTCCATGCCTTATGAATTAAATATGCATGATGGTTTTCCTTGCTTTGAATTTGATTTGTGCACTGAATTAAATAGCATGATTTGCTTTACATGTCATTGACACAAGCATGAACTAATGCTTTTGAGGTGTGAATGAGAAATTGTATGGTTTTGAGCATTGCATCACGATCACATAGATAGTGCAGTATCTACCTGTTCGCATGATTTCCTTATTAAGCGTGTTGTTTGCTCACCCCCTTATTGTCCCCCTCTCTACAGAGCATTGAGCATAGATTGAGGGCGATTGAAGGTTTCCTTTTTGGTATCCACTGCATCCCATCACTAAAGGTATACACACTTGTAGAATTTTGTATCTAAACTTTCCATAGCACAGTAGCATTTTGAATGTAATTATTGGGGATGTAAAGCAATGTAAACACATGTAAACAGCAACTCTGATTTATTTATACAAGTGTTTACTTCTAAATTTTAATGCAAATCAAGATGTTATGGTTGGATGAGATAGACATTGACACACAGCCTAACTGTTGAGAGTGTAGTTGTTCACAATCGAGTAAGGTAAGAATGAATAATAAATAATGTCTGAAAAGCAAAAAAAAACTATGACGATTTTTGGTAAGTTGAGGGCCGTGACAGAAGTTGGTATCATAGCTGAGTTGGTCTGATGTGTGTCGGTGTCTAAAATACTTAAGAAATTGGAAAATTACATCCCCATGTTATTGTGCTTGTTTAGATACAATTGTTTGTGTGTTGATGGGTTGACTAAGAAATTGATGTGAATGTAGGGATCTTAGTAAAATACCTAATACCAGTCGTGGTAGAGGGGCGAGGGTGCAAGTTAGAGGCCGTAGAGGTAGGCCTGGTGGTAGTGCTGAGCCAGAAACACATAAGACTCAGGAAGAGATTGAGGTGGAGGCTGAGGTTGAGCATGCTCCACAAGGACTAGAGGAGAAACCTGACAGTACTGAGGCACGCTTCACGAGGATTGACTGGAGCATAGAGACGATCTTAGAGTTGGTCTCTCCATCTTTACCTGGAGTTGGGGGCAGACAGAGTCCTGCTACACAGGGTGATGCCGAGCAGGCGACAGCTCTTGAGGCATGGGCACGGCCAGCCTAGAGACCTCAGACGACAGACACACCTACACCCCCACCCGCACAGGATATGCCTACACCTATTGCTACACCACAAAGTAGTAGAGGCTGGGGTTACGGATGTGATTTGGATAGACTGCGACAGTTCCAGAAGTTTGGACTGTTGTCTTTCAGTGGATTTAATGACCCAGTAGCTGTAGAGGATTGGATAAATGAAATTGAGAAGTTATATGGGTTCTTTGAGTGCACTACTACCGAGATGGTAGCGTTTGACACATTCATACTGAAGGGATGGACAAAACATTGGTGAAAATCCACCAGTCCTATTTTGAGAGCCCGACATACAGAGATCAACTGGGATGTATTTTTAGAGGCTTTTCAGAGACAGTATGTTCTAGATACTGCGCAGCGAAAGATGAAGATTGCATTTTTGGGGCTGACCTAAGGGAGCAGGACGGTGGATGAGCATGAGGCGACTTTTATCTCTTCGACAGATATGATCCTAACACGATGGGTAATAAGGTCGAGAAGATCTAGAAGTTTTTGGATGGACTGAGACTAACCATCAGGTTCAGATTGGTTCCCCTAGATATACCAACCTATGAGGAGGCAGTGCGCAGGGCGCAAGTGTGTGAGTAAGACATTGTTAGGATTACCTCAGAGTTTGGAAATGTTGGTAAGGTGAGGGATAAAGATAAGAAAAGACCAGTACTGGATAGAGGCTTCAGTTATAAGGGAAACAAGAGGTTTTCTGGAAAGAGGCCGAGGATTGAGGAGATCCGGGAGAGGACAATTAATCCTCTTATGTCACGCCCCGAAAATGCGAAAAATAGGGCTAATTTAAAACTTTTTACTCACTAATTCACAATTAAAGGTGCATTCCTGTGCAGTGTCATACATCATCATATTTATCATGCCTCAAGATCTCATCATAATATAGTGTATATTGAATCATATACATTACTCAATTCAAAGTTAATTAATCCTAATACATCCCATATAATGTTATACATCAGGTGTCTGTAATTACAATAATAGTCTGG
The DNA here is from genome assembly GCA_033439115.1 of Firmiana major. Classification (NCBI taxonomy): domain Eukaryota; kingdom Viridiplantae; phylum Streptophyta; class Magnoliopsida; order Malvales; family Malvaceae; genus Firmiana; species Firmiana major. Next base: position 43,009,319 of record CM065909.1, read on the forward strand.
GTACATGAAAAGATAAGATATACCTCAAGATACAATATATATGGCCTGGAGCTCGAGTCCTCCACTAGCCACTACTCCGTACGTCGCAGGGAAGTCCTTATTCACTTGAAGAACTCTGGGGGGAAAGAAAAACAGGGTGAGCTTCTAAATCGCTCAGTAAGGGGGGTAGGGGACTCATTTCATAAACCAAAATGCACATCACAAAACATTTATTTGTATGTGGAACTCATTTGAAAACCATAGCATGAAAGTACTCAAAACGACACTCTCACGTGTCAAGTCATGTGAAAACATGAAGTAAAAGACTCACTCTAGAGCATTAACAAAGCATGTGAAAATAACGCGTTAAACGCTTTCTCAAATACGTGATAAAATCACTGAAGTAGTAATGCACGTGGCACAGCCACTAAACACACGTGGCATAGCCACTGATTTAAATTCTCACGTGGCATAGCCACAAAACACACGTGGCAAAGCCACTGATTTAATTTCTCGCGTGGCGTAGCCACAGATTAATTTCTCGCGTGGCATAGCCACAGATTAGGGTTTCTCAACGTGGCACAGCCACCAATGGGGTATAACGTGGCACAGCCACCAATGGGGTTTCTCAACGTGGCACAGCCACCAATGGGGTATAACGTGGCACAGCCACCAATGGGGTTTCTCAACGTGGCACAGCCACCAATGGGGTATAACGTGGCACAGCCACCAATGGGGTTTCTCAACGTGGCACAGCCACCAATGGGGTATAACGTGGCACAGCCACCAATGGGGTTTCTCAACGTGGCACAGCCACCAAGTATACGTGGCATAGCCACAGAATAGGTTATTCTCATGTTACCAGAACGGAGAAGAAATCGGTCTTACATGCTACCAGAGCAATGCCCGGTGTGTACTCACAACTACACACCCAAGTCTTATCACATAAGACAAGTTTGCCTTCACGTAGAACTCGTAATGGTTTTCTCTCATAAAACTCATTTGAAATCGTTTTGTACTCAACACAAAACGTAATAAAACCGAGTTCCAACCGGCAAAGCACACGCACACATTTCTCAAATCTCAATGTTGCCTTAACGTAGAACCCAGTTATAAACTCATAAAAACATTGGGTTCCAACCGGCTATAAAAATCGTGTGCAATTATATCTCAACACAAAACACTCAACATGCTTGTTTTATAAACCACAATTCATGCTAAAATAGTTTACAATTCACATACACAAATGGTTTAGATTTCCCTTACCTCTTTGCACCTCGTATAGTGCAATCGTTTCCCCCGTATCACGGACTAGCCTCGCATTCCACTCTGGAACTCCCGAGCTGTCCAAACGATGTTAAAACATCAATACTCAATTATCTCATAACCCTCAATTCTCAAAATCGAGCATAATTGCTCATAACACCTCAAATCTCTTGATTTCTCGTAACTCAACCCTAAACTACAACCTCATTCACAATATCTCAATGTCCTACATTCCTCATGCCAATTATCTAGGCTAATTCTCCACATTGTCTATATTTCCATTTATAGCTCAAAATTCCTAAAATTACCAAAATCGCTAAATATCATATCACTCTAACCACATTGAAATTTCATCAATTCCTAATCATTTCTCAACTATTTCAACACAATGACAACCACCAACAACATCAAAATTAGCTCAAATATCAAGATCGAGGTTTAGAAATTACCCAAAGTTTGTGAGACGCACAACTCACGCCTCGATCCGATTCGTCCTTCGATTTCCAAGTATGTTGTTCTCCCTTTGATGAGGAACAACTTTCCTTCTTACCACAACAGCTGATTCGACCGAAAATGGGGGATTTGGATGAGTGAGAAAGTTAGGTTTTCAGAAAAATGGGGGTTGGAAGAGAGAGAAAGTGAAATTTCAGGAGAAAACACGGGTTCCTTATATAGGCTGGAGGTAGGAGATCGATCTGCCTCTTGATGAGATCGATCTGCGTTTGAAATTTGGGGACGATCTGGGCAATTTTATGCCTAGGAGATCGATCTGTCGAGGGGTGAGATCGATCTCTTTATGGCTTTATGAGATCGATCTGCTCCTAAGGAGATCGATCTTCTCCCCAAACAGAATCATTTGGAGATCGATCTCTTCCTCATGAGATCGATCCCTTCTCAAACAGATTCATTTGGAGATCGATCTCTTCCATTGGAGATCGATCTGCTCCTCAAATTCCTCCTTCCTTATCATTTTTAACTCACCAGATCGATCTCTCCTTCTCCCAGATCGATCTGTCCTCATACTTCATGCTCATTTTACACACTTAACATATAAATCTCCAATTATAATTCCCACAATTTACTTAGCTCAGTAAATTACACTTCAAATTCTTATTACATCAATAAAATATGTCTGAAATTCTCAGATCTCACATCTTATGTATCTAGCTTTAGCTCCAGCTAAGGGTATTATGATTTGAGGGCCACAACCTACTACAGAACATTGCAGCAAGTGTGGTAGGTACTATGGTACTTGACCATGCTATGGACCTCCTACAACATGCTTCAGATGTGGGAAACTAGGACACATAATCCAGGATTGCCTAGAGATGATAGAGAGAGCCCCACAGCAGAGAGAGCTCTAGTTGGGATAGCTACTCTGAGGAGAAGGGCTATAGCTGAGGAAAAGGGGAAACAAGCAGTGGGTGTGAACAGAAGACGAGTGCACACACTGGACCAGGACACTACGGATCAGTCTTTGGATGTGGTTAAAGGTACCATCCAAATCTTTGATTTAGAAGCATTTGTATTGTTTGATCCTGGTGCCACACATTCTTTTATATCGTCATCCTTTGCACATAAATTGTTGAAGCATGTAAAACCCACATTGCTAGATAAGATGTTGATGATATCTACCCCTATGAATGATAGTCAATTGACTGAGCATATATATAGGAATTGTAAGTTGAGGATATGAGGTAAAGAAATGGCAGCCGATTTGATTTTATTAAATATGAGTGATTTTGATGTAATCCTAGGGATTATCGTGCTAGAACACTGACTTTTCCAGAGATAGAAAATCTTGTAGTAAACTTTATGAAATAAAGTGAAAGAACATGTTTAATATAAATAAAAGAGTGTGATATTAATACATGATATTCGAGAGATGAATTTATTTATCAACTGTATATGTTAATGTAATGATTTGTGTTACTAATGGTGGAAAGAATAATGTGAAGGGTTCATTACTTATGTGATTGAGACAGATAAGGCACATTCGGAGTTGATAGACATCCCAGTGGTCACGGAATTTCTAAATGTCTTTTCGGATGAATTACCAGGGTTACCTCCAGATAGGGAGATAAAATTTTATATATATTTGGCACCTGGTACAGAGTCGATATCCAAGCCACCGTACAGAATGGCTAAAGTTGAATTAGAATAGTTAAGGAAGCAGTTACATGAGTTGCTGGAGAAGGGGTTCATCAAGCTGAGTATCTAACCTTGGGGAGCACCGGTTTTGTTTGTAAGGAAGAAGGATGGAAGCCTCTGATTGTGTATAGATTATCGGTTGTTGAATAAGGCCACCATCAAGAATAAGTATCTCCTTCCACGCATCGATGAATTGTTGGATCAGCTTAGGGGTGCGCAGGTCTTTTCCAAGATATATATGAGATTTGGGTACCATCAGTTGAAGATACGGGTGGAGATGTACCCAAGACAACTTTCCACACCCGATATGGACATTATGAGTTTATGGTTATGCCATTCGAGCTGACGAAAGCTCCCTTAGCTTTTATGTCGTTGATAAATAAGGTATTTCACCAGTACTTGGATCAATTTGTTATTGTGTTTATTAATGAAATACTGGTGTACTCAAGATCTAGAGAAGAGTATGAACAACATCTAAGGATAGTGCTATAGACCCTCCGAGAGAAGAAGTTGTACGCTAAACTCAACAAGTGTGACTTTTGGTTGGAACAGATCTCTTTTTTGGGTCATATAGTATCGAAGGATGGTGTGTTGTGGATCCATCAAAGATTGAGGCAGTGATACAGTGGCAGAGACCCCAGATAGTGACAAAGATCAGAAGTTTCTTAGGTTTAGCTGGATATTACCGAAGGTTTGTGGAGGGATTCTCGAGATTAGCTGCACCTTTGACACATCTCACGAGGAAGAATGTTGAATTTGTGTGGGACGATAAGTGTGAGGAAAGCTTTCAGGAGTTAAAGCGTCGCTTGACTACAGCTCCGATACTCACTATTCTTACCAGCTCAGGAGATTTCTCGGTGTATACAGATGCTTCACACCAAGGACTGGGCTGTGTATTGATGTAGGATGGAAAGGCTGTAGCCTATGGATCAAGACAGTTGAAGGATCATGAGAGGAACTACCCTACCCACGATTTAGTGTTGGTGGTCGTAATGTTTGCATTGAAGATATGGCGCCACTACCTTTATGGTGAGAGATTTCAAGTTTACACTGATCATAAGAGCCTTAAGTACTTATTCTCACAGAAAGAGTTGAACATGAGACAGAGGAGATGGCTTGAGCTATTAAAGGATTATGATTGTGAGATCCTGTACCACCCAGGTAAAGCGAATGTAGTTACTGATGCACTGAGTAGGAAGTATCTCGGGTTGGTGTCATTTATGATGATTAGGGAACACGAGCTGTTGAAACAGTTCATGAACCTTAGTTTGGATGTGACCTCGCCTGACGTTGATAGTGGCTTTATGATATCTAACCTGCAGTTGGAACCAGATATGGCAGATCGAATCTAACAGGCTCAATGAATTAATCTACAGTACAGTGATATTGTCAGGCAGATACAGAGGGGTACAGAGACGAATTTTGAATTGAGTTCAGATGGATTGTTGAGGTTCAGGGGTAGGATATGTGTTCCCGATAATCTAGAGATTAGGAAGTTGATCTTGACAGAGTTTCACTCATCAAAGTATACGATACATCCAGGGAGTACTAAGATGTATCGAAACCTATAAAAAGTTTATTGGTGGTCTGGAATAAAGAAAGACATTGCTGAATATGCCGCTAAATGTCTCGTTTGTCAACGAGTGAAAGTAGAGAATCAGAAGCCTGCAGGGTTATTGTAGCCTCTACCGATACCGACTTGGAAGTGGGAGCAAGTCACCATGGATTTTATGATAGGATTACCGAGGACCCGCAGAGGTCATGATGCCATATGGGTGATTGTGGATCTGTTGACAAAATCAACCCATTTCTTAGCTATGAAAGCTATCGATACTTTGAGCCAGTCAGGGAACTTGCATGTGCACGAGATAGTACGGATACATGAAATTCTAATGAGCGTTGTTTCTGATAGGGATGCCTGCTTCACTTCTCATTTTTGGGAACGTTTTCAGGAAGCGATGGGGACCCAATTGAGTTTTAGCACTGCATTTCATCCTCAGACAAATGGTCAGTCAGAGAGGACTATACTGACCCTGGAGAATATGTTGATAGCGTGTGCATTGGATTTTGGAGGCTCCTGGGATGACCATTTGCCACTCACAGAGTTTGCCTATGATAACAGTTTCCATGCGAGTATCAGGATGGCACCATATGAGGCATTGTATGAGTGTAGATGTCGTTCCCGTATTAGATGGAAAGAGGTTGGTGACAAACATATCTTTGCTCCTGAGTTGGTTAGACAAGCCTCTGAGAATGTCCAATTGATTTGTGAGAGGTTACGGATAGCTCAGAGCAGACAAAAGAGTTATGTTTACAGGAGACAGAGACCGGTAGAGTTTATGGTGGGTGAGTCAGTGTTTTTGAAGATTTCTCCCTCGAAGGGAATTATGAGATTCGAGAAGAAAGGGAAGTTGAGCCCTTGATATATAAAGCCATTTGAGATACTTGATAAGGTGGGAGATAAGGCATACAGGCTAGCATTAACACCTGAGCTAGCGAGTGTACATAACGTCTTCCACATATTCATGTTACGAAAGTATCACCCCGGACCCGACACATGTGATAAGGTATGAGCCTTTGGAGCTCAATGAAAGCATGACGTACATTAAGAAGTCGGTTCAGATATTGGATAGAAAAGAGAAAGCGTTGAGGACAAAGATAATTCCCTTGGTGAAAGTCTTTTGGCAATATCACATGGTGGAAGAGGCCACATGGGAATCGGAGAGTTTGATGCGGGAGAGGTATCTTGAGTTATTCACGGATTGATTTGGTTCCAATTTGGAGGACCAAATTTTCTAAGTGGGGGAGAATGTGAGACCCCATATATGTATAACTTTGTATATATGTAAATAGAATTACAATATGGATGACTTTGGATCAAATCATTATGAATTCATAAGTATGGTGATGTACTTGCAATGTGAAGCATAAGTGATGTAAAGTCCATAAATTCAATGTACACACTTGTAATAAGAGTTTGTGATGTACGTACAAGTTTCATTATGTATGAATATGAAGAAATGCACTTTTATATGTGATGAATATGAGTGGAATGGAAAATGAGTAGTGTCGTAAAATGGAATGAAGTTGCATGAGTTGTGTAAATCTTGGACTCCTATTTAGTTTTGTATTGAATACCTTTTGTTATACAATGATTTCAAACAAGTTTTAATGTGAATGGATGTCATTTTCAAGTCTTGAAGGTGGCTAGATGAGGAAATGACTATGGCAGCAAATTGAGGATGTTTGGTGTGAGTTACTGGAGAAAATTGCAGCAAAATCTGGAAAATACGAATGCCAGATCAATCTCATAGGATGAGAGATCGATCTGTAAGAGCCAAAAATGCTCTTATTCGAGCAATGGAACAGGGCAAATCGATCTCCAATGAAGCCAGAACAATCTGCTAAACATTCTGTAATGAAGAGATCGATCCTCAATGTAAGCAGATCGATTTCCTTAGCTCTCGGATTAGAGCAAATCGATCTCCTCCCTAGCCAAATCAATCTCCTTAACTTTCTGCCTGAGACAGATTGATCTCAAGCCTTCGACAGATCAATCTCATGCCTTAAAAATGTCGTGAAAATGAAGGATTTAAGAGGACCAGATCGATCTCCACCCAATGCAAATCGATCTCACCAAGCAATTCTATAAATAGGAGCAGTTAAAATCTGCATTTCACGGGACAAAACCATTCCTTTCCATTTTCAATCCAAAACCCTAGCTTTCTCACTCCTAAATTCGCCTAGTTTCATAAAGATTTGAGGGAAGGCTATTAGATACAAAGTTGTTCACATCAAAGAGAAGAACAACGTAGCTTGGATTCATTTCCCTATTTGTTAGATTTAAGGAACAAGGAGCATTTCCATTTAGAATAAGATGGAAATCCAAAGAGATGAGTTTCTAAAGCACCAATCCAAGTTTATTTGTGTAGTTATTGATTTTGGAGTTGATTCGTATGTATATTAATGGTAGAAACTACCTAGAATGCAAAGGAATAATTATACCTAGAAATGGGTTAGTGTGAGAAAGTGAAATGTGTGGGAATTAATGATGAATGGGATATCTTAAGGTGTTAATGGTGTGGTGGGTATGATTTTAAGATGGTGTTATGGAATGAATTGTGAGACTTACCCAAAAGGGATAAAATGTGTTTTTAAGGCTTTGGGTAAAATGCATAGATGAATGAGAGAGTAAGGGTAGAGTATTTCGCATCAAGTCTTAAACAAGTAACTAAGTGAGCTACTAGATAAATTAGTTGGAAATGGCTTGATGGTGGCCAAATGCAAAAATGGGCCAAACTTAATGAGATAGGCTCGATGAATTATATTGACTAGTTGAAGTCCAAATGTTAGTTAGCAACATTAACTCAAGTGATTGGTGAATGATTTGCAGCTTCCAAGGATACACTCGGAGCAAGTTGAGCCAAAGCGCGAGAAGCTAAGAGGAAGAGAGTCGCACCCTGAGTAAATCGAGGTAAGGGAATTGTGTGGACTCTTTGAGATATCTTTACGCAATTTGGGCGCATAATGCTTTTCTAGAATGCATGTGGAAATAGGAAATAAAATGTTTGATTGAAGGGCAAGAGTTGGGTTTTGAGAAATGTGCATGAAAACAAAAGTATATGCTTTGAAAATCTTGTTTTATTGCTTTTTAGCAAGTGATTGGTAGGTTGGCTAACATTTGAAATGATTTGCAAAAGAAATCATTTGATTTGGTTTATAACCATGCTTTACAAAGATTTGAGCCACCCATATGGATTTCGTGAGAATAAAAGCGTGCTAGGGCATGACTCGCACGAGATTTGATGTGTTTTATATGCATAAGTGCTAGAGCTTAGCTCGCACAACCTTTATAATGGTTTTGACATGGTGCTGGAACATAGCTCACACTAGATGTCCACCCTACTTGATTTTCATGCTTGAGATTACTCGCATGTGGTTTTATGACATGATTGATAGTCGTGCTAGGAGATTCAGGTAGACTAGGTGTCGCATCCATTAAATAGGCTCGCACGTGCATTTTGAGATGTGGCATGATATGATGTGTTGATATGGGTCCACAGAGTATATTGTATCGTGCAGGTAGCATGGAGTACATTGTACCATGTTGAGATTGTGATATACCATCTTCGAACGATGTTTAGTTCTGCTATGGATCGACGGGTTGGACGTGACCCACCTTCCTTGCGGAAGTAGATAGAGGTGATACCTCGCACACCTGATCAGTGTAGCCGGGATCACAGAGAATATAGCCATAGTCCTAGAGGAGATTTCCCTGTTATATTGCCTATCTCACATGTCTCTTATTTATGAATGAATCCATGTTTCGAAATGCTTTGTGAGTCAGGACAGTCCGAGGGAGGGACTGAGTCTGACAATTGTTGATTTTATTGAGATGAGAAAACATGATTTGCTTGAGAAATGTATAAAAATGGCTTTAAAGTGCACTTACACATGATGGTTTTCCATGCCTTATGAATTAAATATGCATGATGGTTTTCCATACTTTGAATTTGATTTGTGCACTGAATTAAATAGCATGATTTGCTTTACATGCCATTAACACAAGCATGAACTAATGCTTTTGAGGTGTGAATGAGAAATTGTATGGTTTTGAGCATGGCATCACGATCACGTAGATAGTGCAGTATCTACCTGTTTGCATGATTGCCTTACTGAGCGTGTTGTTTGCTCACCCCCTTATTTTCCCCCTCTCTATAGAGCATTGAGCATAGATTGAGGGTGACTGGAGGTTTCCTTTTTGGTATCCATTGCATCCCATCACTAAAGGTATACACAGTTGTAGAATTTTGTATCTAAACTTTCCGTAGCACAGTAGCATTTTGAATGTAATTATTGGGGATGCAAAGCAATGTAAACACATGTAAACAACAACTCTGATTTATTTATACAAGTGTTTACTTCTAAATTTTAATGCAAATCAAGATGTTATGGTTGGATGAGATAGACATTGACACACAACCCAACTGTTGAGAGTGTAGCTGTTCACGATCGGAGTAAGGTAAGAATGAATAATAAATAATGCCTGAAAAGCAAAAAAAAAAAAAAAAATTGCGAAGATTTTTGGTATGTTGAGGGTCGTGACATTTTGTGCCCAAGCGTTATACCTTCTTTCACCATGAAATGGCACTTTTCCCAATTAAGTACTAAATTCGTTTCTTCACACCTCTTCAAAACTAATGCCAAATTATGCAAACATAAATCAAAGCTATCCCCAAATATAGAAAAATCATTTATGAAAACTTCAAGAAAATCCTCCACCATATCAAGAAATATGTCCATCATGCAACGCTGGAAGGTAGCAGGTGCATTGCTTAGGCCAAAAGGCATTCTCCTAAAGGCAAATGTCGCATAGGGATAGGTGAAGGTAGTCTTTTCTTGGTCTTCCGGGGCTATAGCTATCTGATTGTACCTAAAATATCCATCCAGCAAGCAATAGAATTCATGACCAGCTAATCACTCTAACATTTGTTCAATAAAGGGTAAAGGGAAGTTGTCTTTCCTGGTGGCCTTGTTGAGTTTCCTATAATCTATACATACTCACCAACCAGTGATAGTCCTAGTGGGGATGAGCTCATTATTTTCATTTTCAATCACCGTCATCCCTCCCTTCTTAGGGACACATTGTACTGGGCTCACCCAGGCAATGTCAGAAATGAGATATATGATCCCTGCATCCAACCACTTAATTATCTCCTTCTTGACCACTTCTTTCATTACACGGTTCAATCGACGCTGGTACACTATTGATGACCTATACCCTTCCTCCAATAGTATCTTATGCATATAGATTGAGGGACTAATACCTTTGAGATCAAAGATAGACTAGCCTAGAGCCTTCTGGTTCTCTCTCAAAACTTGTAATAATTTCGCTTCCTGATCACAGGAGAGAGCAACAGACACTATCATCGGTCTAGTGGAGAATTCACCTAAGTAAGCATACCTAAGGTGTGAGGGTAAAGGTTTAAGCTCTAAAGTTGGAGGATCACTAGTGGATGGAAAGACATCTGAAGCTGGAATAGATGAAGTGTCTAGAATCTCAAATTGGGCAATTTCCTCAAAAAGAGTAACCTCTAATAATTGTAAAGTCTCATAGACCTCATCATCATCCTCATTTTATTCTTTAAGATCAAAAGATTTCACCAAGAAGGCTTCTAGAGGGTTCAATGGATGGGTCTTGGAAAACACCTCAGTGATGTCCTTATCTACTATATCCATCCTAAAACAATTGTGAGAGTCATCAGGGAATCTTAAAGATTTGAAAATTTTAAACGTCACCTCCTGATCTTGAACTCTCATAGTTAACTCCACCTTCTGTACATCAATTAATGTCCTACCAGTAGCTAAGAAAGGTCTGCCTAGTATAATGGGGACTTCCTGGTCTTCCTCCATGTCTAATATAATAGAATCCACAAGGAAAATGAACTTGTCCACCTTAACTAGCACGTTCTCAATGACTCCCTTCGGATACTTAATAGATCTATCAGCCAGCTGAAGGGTCACTGTGGTAGGCTTTGCATCCCCTATTCCTAACTTCTGGTAAATAGACTAAGGCATAAGATTGATATTGGCTACTAGATCATACAAGGCTCTACCAAAGAATAGATTTCCTATAGTGCAGGGTATGGTAAAACTCCCTGGATCTTTAAGCTTAAGGGGTAATTTCCTTTGAATAATTACACTACACTCCTCAGTCAAGGCTATCATCTCATAATCCTCCAATCTTCTTTTCCTCGAGAGGATATTTTTCATAAACTTCACATAACTCGACATTTGCTCTAAAGCATCTACGAAAGGAATGTTGATGCGAAGTTTCTTAAAAACCTCAAGAAATTTAGCGAATTGTTGATCAAGCTTTTGGTTTTGGAACCTCTAAGGAAAAGGTACTGGTGGTCTAACTGGGGGAAGTGTAGTGGTAACATGTGTATCATCAGATGATAAGGAGGGTTATGAAGAAGAAATAGGTAAAGATGAAGAACCGCCTAACTTAGATTCCTTTGCAGCCTGATCTTTTTGTTCTTGTTGTTTCTGGACTGCTTCTTTAAAACCTATGGGCTCTACCAATGTGAGCTTAACAGGATTGGACTTAACATGTGGTTCATCTAGCTCTCTGCCACTCCTAAGGGTGATGGCTTTAACATGTTCCTTACGCTCCCTCTGCCTAACAGGATTAGCTTCGGTGTTACTAAGAAGGGTCTCTTGTGGGTGTTGGCTAAAAGCATTCATTATTTGTCCAACCTAAACTTCTAAATTCTTAATTGAAATGGCTTGATTTTGCAAGGTAGTCGTGAACATTTCCTCAAGCGAGGGCTTCTTCTCAACTGTAGGTAAGTGTTGGGGCTGCATAGGTGGTGGTGGTGGAAGATGAAATTAAGGTGGTGGATGGGAATGATTAGGTGGATGATGTTGAAATTACCGATGTGGTGGTACATGAACTGGTGGAGCTTGAAAACTAGGGGGTCTTACAGGTCTGGAATTAGAAGATTACCCTTGATTTTGGCTCCAGGAAAAATTAGGATGGTTCCTCCACCCTGGTTGTAGATGTTCGAGAATGGGTTGTTCTATTGCTTCTGAGGTGGGGTAACATATTGAACAGACTCTCAATTAAGCGGACACTTATCTACAGAGTGTGTACCACCACACAGATTGCAAGAAAGAAAAGAACTTTGTACAGCTAAAACAAGGTTAGGACTGGTGGAAGGATTATGCTGGGTACTGAGTGACTCTACCTTTTTCGTAAGGTTGGCTATTTGAGAAGTCAAGGTAGACAGTGTGTCTAACTCATAGATACCCGCCGACTTCTTAGGCAGCTGCCTCTCCAAAGACCATTGGTAATTGTTAGTTGCCATCTTGTCTTAGAGACCGTAAGCTTCCTCCTCCGTCTTGCACATTAACACTTCTCCAGCAGCAGTATCAACGATGGTCCTATTTTGGCTTGTAAGTCTATTATAGAAGGTTTGGACTTGCAGCCACAAGGGTAGGCCATGATGAGGACACTTCCTAAGAAGGTCTTTATATCATTCCCATGCTTCGTAGAGGGATTCAGAATCAAATTGGGCAAAGGAAGATATGTCACTACGGAGTTTAGCCATTTTGGATGGAGGAAAGAACTTAGCTAAGAATTGATGGACTAACTCTTCCCAAGTGGAAATGGATCCTGGAGGTAAGGAAGTAAACCAGTGTCACGTTCTATCTCTAAGTGAGAAAGGAAATAACCTAATCCTAAGTGCATCATCCGATAATCCATTATGCTTGAAAGTGTTTCACAGATCCAGAAATTGTCCTAGGTGAGCATGTGGGTCGTTATGAGGAAGTCCACTGAACTGTAGCGAAGTTTGGATCATCTGGAGGATTGAAGGCTTAATTTCGAAATTGTTTGTAGGGACAGCTGGTGGCTTAATGCCAGTATAATAACCTCCAATAGTCGGTACCGCATAATCTCCTACGATCCTAATTTCTCTGTTCTCTACCATGGTGTTTTACAACGGAGCTATTAATTTCCTAGAATCCTTTCTAATTTTCCTAAGTGTTCTTTCCATTTCAGGATCTAAAAGAAAGCAATCAAAACTCTTGGCTCTACAAATGCAAACATTAAAAAGTGCTCAGAAAAAAAATTTTAGATTTTTAATTTTAAATTTTTTTAAATGGTTAAATAGAGAGAAAATTAACTACACTAAATTAAGGCTCTAAATATTTACAACCTAAGTATTTACAAAACAAGAATTATACCTAAGCATAATTACACCGAAATTAATTAATGGCTAATTGTCTTCCCCGGCAACAGCGCCAAAAACTTGATACAAACTACGCCCACTCTAAGTGACCTAGACGTGTTAACCACAAGTGCACGGGTCATACAAGTAATAATGGGATTATCATCCTGAATTATCGTCCCACGGAGAATCTAATTAGCTTAATTAAGTACCGGTTAATTTTACCCTAAGTATATCCTAGCAAATTATGAAAATTCAATAAGTGATCTACAAAGTCTAAAATTAAAATTACTGAAAAAACAATAAAAACAACTAAAAATAAATAAAATTGAGCAAAATTACTTATAGAACTCCAAACAAATAAAAACAATAATCTGCAAAAGATAAATAATAAAGTTAAAATTCATTAGTGTAAATAAACTAGAATGCAAATAAGAAAATAAAGAAATAAAATTAACTGGAATAAAATTAGACAATCCTAAATGTGCATGCAATTAATCTAATTATCAAAAATGAAAATGCAAATTAAACTAACTTAAAATCTAATGAAATAAAATCCTAAAGAGTTAAGAAAATTTCTAAATATAACTATAAGTCTAAATGTCTAAAATACTGAGTCTAATTAATCCTAACTATAGCTAATTATTAACTTAACAATAAAATTTAAATAATGCATGAGAAATAAATATTTTTGGATTTTTAAATTTAAAATAAAAACTAACTTAAAAATGCATAAAATAATTCTACCTCTAATTTTAATTCTACATGCACTACCTAAACACTAGAATTAACTCTTAAATCCTCTTGTATAAAATTAACTATTAACCTAATTAAAACTAAGTTTTATACTAATAAGCAAAGAACACTAACATGCAAATTAATTTAAGACTATTTTTACCTAAACTAACAAATAATAATAAGAGGCATAAAACTATTTAGCAACAATATAAAACATGAAAAATAATTAGTGAAGATTAAATGAAAATTGCCAAACATGGCCTTGCTCAGTTTGCCACTTAGCAACCAGCCCCGACCCCTGCTATGTTTCAGGTCAGTACTGCTTTTGTATTGTACCCACAGCAACACCCGCCCTTGCCAACCTTTCTACCAATCTGCTACTACAATATAGTACAACTCAGAGGCGCAGCACCTGCTCAGCACTGCTCCACTTTATACGCCTTGCACCAAGTTCTGCTTCAGATTTTCGCACTGTACTATACCGCCAGTCATGCCTCTGTCCTGTTAACCATTGTAGTGCTGCACATTCCTTCACTTCACACACAGCAACAGGGCACCAGTAGATCACCTGCGTTCATTCAGCAGACCGGGGTGCACCAGAGAACATCCAGCAACCAAGAGCAGCAACTACCCAGCGGTCACACCCTACTTCCTTGCAACACACGAACATCCTGCAACAGCCATGTCTCGATTCTGTTCACCTTCAACCAACCTGAAATAATGCAGAACACAAAAAGAAAACATAAGCAGAAGTTAGACTTTGTAAGTTAAAGCAGTAAATAAACAACAGGAACTGTAAATTAACTAAAACCGAGAATTAGAGACAAGAAAGAAAATGAACAGTAAAGAGAATAATGAAATAGGGGAGGACAGAGCAAGGTATGTGTTGCCACTGTCACAGCCAAGCTCCCAAAACCAGCCAGGTACACTCTCTGCCCGGTTCAGCTAGTACACCTATAAGCTCAGTTATGCCGCATTGCTTTTTTGCTTCATTCCCGAGCACTGGAGTACACTACACAGCTACGACACCAAGCAAAATCGACGTACCGAGAAGAAGAACATGCAGGACCATATGAAGCACAAAATACAGATTAAACTTAACGTGCAGAATGGTGAAACTCTTACATGCCAAGAGAAGAAATAATTTAAACAGTGCTTAATCTTTACTAGAGAATAACAGGTAAACAAAATGTAAGACAACACAGAAGCTAGAAGAATACAGTAGCATTGTGATGATGTTTCTGCCCCACACCACCAACCGAATTTTCAACACAGAAACTATAATGACAATAATGTAATGTTCCAAGAAATCGAAAAAGCATAAATGCTAGATGAACAGTAGACAAAAAGATCAAACAAAAAGAAAATCGAATAATAACAATGAGCTAATGAAAAGGTATGACATTGTCCATAAAACTTAAAAATATTAAATCAACGAGGGAATGAAAACTTGTGTAAGCCGAGAAGAACAATGAAAAATGGTGGCTGCCACCTTATGTAAAAGCTAAGAGGAAACTAAAGAGAATGAAACTTATCATAAAACAAAATTTGAAGTTGTGATGAACAATAGCTAATCAAAAATAAAATCAATGGTTGCTTGACAAAAACTAACGAGAAAGTTGAATAAAACTAAGGGAAAATAAAACTTTCAATAAAAATAGACTGTTTTCTAAACTACTTACCCTATACTACTCTAGACTACCTCTAATTTACCCTAGGCTACTTGATTTTTCAATTGCTCATCATGTTCTATTTATACAGAAACTGAGGGGTATAATTGTAATTTTCAATCCTAGATGAGTTGGCATTGTTTGGCCACTTGTCTTCATTCCATTCGCTGCAGAGTAGATATTTCCACGTCACTTGTCTTTTAGTCCACTTGGCTGTGCGATGTGGCCTAGCGTGTGTCTTACAGAAGGTGGGCACAGTGTTCGTCGATCTTATCTTTTCGAAGCGAATAAAATACGAACACCCGGTATCCCACGTGTCCAAACGAATGATGACTCGGTCTGTGAATTGGGAGTGGTCCAGTCTCCTTTTAGCCCGTTTTCAGCCCATTTTTGACTGAAACATCTGAGTTTCATCTAGATTTAATTTATCTGTAAACATAAGAATTTTAATTAAATTAAGGGGATAATTAGTAAAATAATATGGGGATTAAAATAATTAATTAAGAAATTAAGAACAAATAATTCTATTTTAATAAAATTATCAACATTTCAGTTATAAAACATTAATATATCAAAGACTTATGCATCAAGCTTCGAGGTTAAATTGAAGTGTCATTTCTTTCAGAAACTTATGCTGAAAGGTTCGGGTTTTCCATGTAAATTCTTCATGTATGTGTTAAATCAATTTAGGAAATATAAATAGGTAAAGAAATCAATTACTACTTTAAATTGCATCCCTTACCTATCGAATCTCAGGGCAGCACAAGATTGTCAGATATCAAGCTTGTCTCGATTTACGTGCCATGACCACTAGCTTCCACAAACAGTCCAATTATGTCCAATTAGTATCCAATTCATCTTTACTTATGTTCACAGATATTTTACAACTTAAACATTTCTAACTAGACCCTTTTTCGCTAATGTTTCATACTTTCTCGATTTTATCGATAAACATGCCGATTTTAGCTATTTCAATAAATTCTTTTCTTTTAACTTCAAAATTATTAAATTAATAGTTCAAACACTCATTCAAGTCTCTAGTCAACACATTACAACTGATCAAATTGCCAAATTTCCACACTTTTACAGTTTTCCATTAAACTGAGCTATAAACCAAACTTTTCGGTATTAAACTAACATTCAATAACACACAACTCAATCAAATTTCACCTTCTCCATATCAAACAAGGGCTGGCCGAATTTCAAGCATAGTCTAGAAATTATTTCTTCAAATTCTACTTTTGTAAAAATCATCTAAAACCATTAAACATCAACATATATCACATTCATCATCTTCCATCAACTTCCTCACCTTGTTGACCAACTTTGACCTCTCTTTATTTCTGCAAATTGTTCCTCAGTTGTATATATACATGTATAAAACTTATAATCATCTTAAACAAGCTTAAAAACTAACCAAGAAATCAAAAACTCAAAGTTTCCCTTACCTCTGAAACAGGGTAGATTCTGCCCTTGTTCTTCTCTCTAGGTTTTCCCCACCAAATCAACTTATTTGAGGCTAAATTTCTTATATGCCTTTGAGGACTTAAGAAGGAAGATTTCGTTCTTCTTGGTCGACTTTTAAAAATGGTTGGAAGGTAGGCAAAACAATTCCACACTCTGAAAGACTACAGGACGCCTGCAGCAACATGAAGGGAATACGTATTTTTTGTTTAAGGTCGGTTCTGGATGAACTTTACCTTTCCAGAAAGGGCTTTAAGTATACTTTAACGTGAAAAAAAATCAGATTCAAGGACTTTCTGGAACCCCTTCAAATTGGGCTTTTTTGTTGGGCTTGCAGTTGCTAGGCTTAGGCTACCAGCTGCCCTGTTTTCAGAAAATCTCCAAAAATTATTTCCATCCCATTTTCTTCCAAATTTTCAGCACTCATATTTTATACTAAATCCCTAGTATCTTCCATAAAAATTTTAGGCTCACTTGCTTAAGAAAAGTTTTTCTTTTTGGCCCGTGTTACCTGATTTAGTTATTATCGATAAAATTCCTTAGGGTTTTTGGTTTACTTATAAAGTTCATTTAACCACCGAACCTCAATATTTCCACTAAATTTTATTTCACCAAGTTAAATATACCTTATATTAATTTCCTATGGTCTCAGACTAATTTTTATAGATTTATGAAATTTATTCCGTAATTATTTCAATTACTAGGCCTAATTTCTCGATTTAGTGCTAACTCGAGATTTACTAACTTATTTCACTCCTATCACTTTAGTTTCACCTTCCATCCATAAAACCCTATTTATATGAATGTCAATTCTTAAAGAACTCTTTCTTGGCACCTTACCTCGATTTTTGTACCTCGACCTCAACTCTCCATCATCCGAGCTCTTGGTTCATTCGAGCCATACATGAACACTTAGGTAAGTTTTGAACTTCTCATCTCTGCATTTTAATTAAACAATAATATGAAAAATTTGGGTTTCACATTCTCCCCACCTTTGAGAATTTGGTCCTCCAAATTTAAGTTGGTCCACTGATGTGGGTACTTCTCTCTCATTAGGCTCTCTAGCTCCCACGTGGCTTCCTCAACCGACTGATACTGCCAGAGAATCTTCACTAGTGGAATTATCTTGGATCGTTGCACCCGATCTTTCCTGTCGAGGATTCATACGGGTTATTCAATGTAACTCATGTCTCCTTGGATATCCAATAGCTCGTACTCAATTATGTGAGAGGGGTCAGATTATACTTCTTCAACATAAAGGCGTACAAAACATCGTGTACCTAAGATAATGCTGGAGGTAAGGCAAGCCTATATGCAACATCTTTCACTTTCTCTAATATTTCAAATTGACCAATAAAGTGAGGACTGAGCTTTCCTTTCTTCCCGAACTCATGACACCATTCATCGGTAATACCTTTATAAATACCAGGTCCCCAATCTGAAATTCCAGTGGTCACTATGAGGACTGAGCTTTCTTTTCTTCCCGAATCTCATGACACCATTCATCAGTAATACCTTTATAAATATCGGGTCCCCAATCTAACATTCCAGTGGTCACCTATGCACATCGGCATAGCTTTTCTATCTACTTTAGGTAGCTCTTAATCTATCACATATAGTACATACGCCCTAAGTCGTCTGCTCTACAAGATTGGAGCTAAGATTTTTCGATCACCCACTTCTTCCCAAGCAACTGGGGACCTACATCTCCTGCCATACAGTGTAAGACCCGTAAATTTCTATGTAATGTATATGATTATTGGATGTACAAACAAGTTACATTACATATGAATTACAAGAAATAAACATTTTTAAGTTCTAAGTGTGAATGGATTGATAAATGAGTGTCAAAGTGATTGAGTATGAGTTTAAATGGGAAAATTTACAGCAAAAAGGTGCAGGATGAAGGCCAGATCGATCCCATGCAAGGAGAGATCGATCTCATGGCCTGGAAAACACAATGCCAAGCCTTCTGCATGAGGGAGATCGATCCCTCACTCAAGCAGACCGATCTCCATTGATCTCGGATTGGAGCAGATCGATCTCCTCTTAAGGCCAGATTGATCTCCTAAACTCTCGGCTTGAAACAAATCGATCTTATTCCCATTAAGCAGATCGATCTCATACAACAAGACAGATCGATCTTATGCATTCAATAGATCGATCTCCTGCCTGTAATATGGATGAAATTTTGAGGATTCGAGTAAGGCCAGATTGATCTCCACCCTATGCAGATCGATCTCCTAGTGCCATTTCTAAAAAAGCAGAGCAATTAGATTAGCAGTTTCATAGGAACAAACCATTTCCTTCCATTGTCAACCTTAAACTTAGCTTTCTCTCTCTAAAACCATCCCATTAGAGCAAAGTTGTTCATTATAAAAAGAAGAACAACATAGTTTGGAATAACACCTCATTGGTTGGATTGAAGGAACAAAAGAGGGTTCTTATTTGGAGCAAGAAGAAAGTCAAGCTATGTGAGTTTTTAATACACCAACCCAAAGTACATTTATTTAGTTATTGATTTTGAGTTGATTGGTGTGTATATTAATGATGGAAACTACCTAGAATGTATTGGAACAAGTATGACCTAAAATAAGTCTAGTGTGAGAAAGTGTAATATGGTTAATTTGATGATGAATGGCTTGAGTTAAAGTGTTAGTGAGATGATATGTATGACTTTGAGATGATAAAATGAAGCTACATTATGAGATTAGTCATGTTATGAAAGTAAGTATATGAGGTGTTTGATAAATTGCCATAGTGAAGTAAATGATGGACTAGAGACACTATGAGCTTAATATCGATTAAGTATGAGTCAATAGGCCTAAAAGAGTTTAATAAACTCTCGAGAACTAATAAAGCGATCGAAATGGACTTAAGAGTAAGTGAGACCTTATAAGGGGTAATGAAAACTATGAGTCGAATCGATTATAGTAAACGCAAGAGCTTTACTTCATTGGATTTAAAATTGATGTGAAATATGATTTCGTGCAGTCTCAGAGAGTTCGTTGGAGGCAAATTGAACTGCACAAGCAAGCACCTCTGCGGAAGTGGAATCACTCGACGCGATTCCAAGTAAGGGAATTTTGTGAGTTTATAGAGATAGTTGCTCGTATTTTGTGGGTGGATATAGGGCTTTGTAAATGCACGATTATTTAGAAAAGTGAATGATGATAAATGTGAATGACTACAAGTATATATGTATATGATTTGGTTTCTGAAGTAATTCTTACAAAGGGGATAGTAAGGCTAATAATTGCATAAATTGCATGTCTTGACGTTTTTACGAAACATATCGCTTTGTTTTAAGCAAAATTGATGGATAGGCTGGCTGGTGAAATCATGATTTATGAATAGCACAAGTGAGGTGCCAAATTTAATTTTGAGAGTGTTTTATCTAAATAGAGCCGCATGTCGTACTTATATGAGTTAAATCGTGCTAGAGCCTTACTCGCACATGATTTTAATGTTTTCAATATGTATGAAACGTGTTGGAGCCTAGCTCGCACCATATTTTGAATCAATGATGTTTTATGAGTCGTATTGGAGCTGCTAGCTCGTACGTGGGTTTTCCTTGACTTACTTATGCATATAACCGTACTGAAGCTATGCTGGTACATGATTTCTTCATTATTTGTCATGCATAAAATCGTACTAAAGCGTTGTTCGTACGAGGATATTTGCTAATGATGCATGAAATCGTGCTAAAACTTCACTCGCACTAGATTTTCACACTATGGTATGTATGAGTCGTGGAGTTGGTAAGATCCTTAAGCCCAACATCCTTAACCTCGTTGGGGTGGAGAGAATCTCTTATGTTAAAACGAGATTGGTAAGACCCTTAAGCCCAACATCCTCAAGCCCATTGAGATGGAGAGGCTCTGTTCGGTGGGGAGGCTCTCTTATATTGGTAAGATCCTTAAGTCCAACATCCTTAAGCCCATTGAGGCATGGAGGCTCTATTCAGCGGGGAGGCTCTCTTACATTAAAACGAAATGCTCTCAGGTGCGCTTGAGACTGTGTAGGTTGCACATGGTATGGGGTAGATAAGTCCTATGGCAGCCACCCCCAACCATGATATGGGTCCGCGGAGTACGTTGTACCATGTAGATCACATGAAGTACGCTGTACCGCATGGTTATGATGTGATTTGAAAGTTTGGTGTAGGACTAACCCACCTTCGTTCCAGCATGATGCCCTACACACCGGGATCTGTGTGGTCTGGGATGATTTATGACATAGTTGGCCAACAAAGTTTTTGATTTGTAGTGATATCACATGGTTTTGTTTAGTGAGTGTGATTTGTGTTGTCCATGGTAGACTCGAGGGAGGGGTCGGGCCTTGTGGGATTGTGTTTTAAAAGATGGTTCTGCTATTTGTGATGAATTGTGATGTGTTTTGAGAAAGTGATGAATCCTGAGGGATGTTTTGCAATGAGTTTTATTATAATGAGCATGAGAGGCTTTCACATGATGATTTTCCATGTTTTACGTGCCTATTTGCATGTTTTCAGTGCATGATATATGTATATACATATGACATAGTTTTATGATTTCCTCATGCTTTGCATATAAACGATTTATGTTATGACATTATAAGCATGTAGATAGTGTAGTTATCTACTATGCTTGCATTATTGCCTTACTGAGCGTGTGGTTGCTCATCCATTCATTTTCCCCCTCTATAGAGCGCATAGTAACATAGTGAAGGACTGAGGTGTTATTTTTGGATATCCGCTGCTCTCCATCACCCAGAGATATATACACAAGAATTCTTTTTGTATCTAAACATGTGATAGCACAGCAATCATTTTGGAATGTAATATGGGGGATGTAAATGTTAGTAAACATGTCGTGTATAAGTACATGACTTAACTTTTAAATGTATGGAGTTGTTTTTGATTAATTAAAATGTGTATGGAAATGGTGATTATTACTGACTCACATCTCAACTGTATTTATGAGGGTCGTTCACGACCGGGTAAAGAAATGAACAAGCAAAAAAAAATTATAATGATTTTTAGATAAATTGATAAAAAGGGTCCTGACAATACAGAGCCTCATAAGGAGCCATCCCACTGTTGGTATGATAGCTGTTATTATAGGCAAACTTCGCGAGGGGCAAATTATCATCTCAGAACCTTTAAAGTCCAATGCACCTACCCTCAACATATCCTTCAAGGTTTGTATCATCCACTCGGATTGACCATCTTTCTGAGAATGGTAGGCAGTGCTCAAATTAAGCTAAGATCCCATAGCTTCCTGAAAAACGTTTCCAGAACCTGGAAGTGAACCAGGAATCTCTATTAGAAGTAATGCTCACAAGAGCCCCATGCAGCCATGCCACCTCTCTGACATACAAGTCTACCAACTTTTCCGGTGAGTCAATTCTTTTGATGGCAAGAAAATGGGTACTGTTGATTAATTTGTCTACTATAACCCAGATTGTATCATCACCCTTTTGAGTCCTTAGTAAGCCCATAATAAATTCCCCCATGATATGCTCACATTTCCATGTGGGCACCAGTAATGACTTAAGGAGTCCAGTTAGCTTCTGATGCTCAATCTTAACCTCCTGGTAGATCAAACATCGGGCTACAAAATAGACCACATCTCATTTCATACCAATCCACTAATACACCTTACATAAGTCATTAATTATCTTTGTGCTGTCAAGGTGCAAGGTGTAGTGAGAACAATGAGACTATCTGAGAATTCTCTATTTTATGGTGTCATCATTCGGCACAGATACAGCCCTTAAACCTCAACAATTTATCATCACTGACTGAAAAGTCTGACTACAATGTCTGCTATGCTTGGCTAACTATGCCCAATAATCTCTGATCATTTTTTTGCCCTGCTCTCATCTGATCCAACAAACTTGGCTCTATCCGTAGTTTAGCCATAAATCCAACATCTACTTCTTCAATACTGATCCTGAGCCCAGTGAACTATTCTAATAGATCTCATTCTCTAATCATCATATAAGACGACATACCCTTCCTACTGAGAGCAACTACAACCACGTTCGCCTTACCCTAATGATAGAAGATCTCGCAATCATAATCTTTGAAGAGCTCTATCCACCGCCTCTTCCTCATATTAAGCCCCTTCTGATCAAATATATACTTCAAACTCTTATGGTTAGTGAAGATCTGAAATTTCTCACCATACAGACAGTGCCACCAAACCTTCAAAGCAAAAACCACTATGGCTAACTCCAGATCATGAGTAGGATAACTTCGCTCATGGTCCTTAAGCTGTCTGGAACCATACGATATTACTCGATCGTTTTGTATAAGAATACATCCCAGACCCAGATGGGAGGCATCACAGTATACCACAACTCCCCTCATTCACTTGGAATAGTCAGGACAGGTGTTGTAGTTAATCTCTATTTGGGCTTTTGAAAACTCTACTCACATGATTCTGATCATACAAAGGGAACCCCTTTACGTGTAAGCTTAGTCAACGGAGCTGTAATTTAGGAGAAATCCTCTACAAATCTCTGATAGTACCCTGCCAATCCCAATAAACTCTGAATCTCTGTCACAGTCCTTGGCCTCTCCCACCTAAGTACTGTCTCAACCTTAGACGGATCAACTGATACCCTGTTCTTGAATATAATATGACTGAGGAAGGCTATCTGCTCTAGCCAGAATTCACACTTACTGAATTTCCCATACAATTATTTCTCTTGAAGAATCTGGAGTATGGTCCTCAAATGTTGCTCGTACTCCTCCTGAGACTTACAGTAAATTAGGATATCATCAATAAAAACTATCACAAATCGATCCAAATAATCCTGAAATACGCCGTTCATGAGACTCATAAAAGTAGCAGGGGCATTGGTCAGGCAAATGGCATCACCAAGAACTCAAAATGGCAATATCTAGTCCTAAAGGCTATATTAGGAACATCCTCCTTTCTAATCCTCAACTAATGATAGCCATATCTCAAATCAATCTTAAAAAATATCGTAGCCCCTTTCAGTTGATCAAACAAATCATCAATTCTTGGCAAGGGACTTTTATTTTTCACTGTGGCCTTATTAAGCTGTCGATAATTAATGCATAACTTGAGACTGCCATCCTTGTTTCTTACAACTAGTATCGGAGCTCCCCACAGAGACACACTCGATCTGATAAAACCTTTATCTAGCAAATCTTGCAACTGCCTTTTCAATTCTTCCAATTCAGTTGGTGTCATCCTATAGAGAGGTTTAAAGATCGGCTGGCTATCTGGAACTAAATCAATAACAAACTTCATCTCTCTCTAGAGGTAACCCTGGTAACTTATAAGGAAACACATACGAGAAGTCACAAACAACTGGTATATCTTAAATACTTGGATGTTCCCGGCTCATATCCAAAATTAAAGCAGTATAACCTTCACAATAATAAAACATCAGGAAGTTTACACAAATTCACACTTCAAAACATCATATATTTTATTTCTTAACTGCAAAACATACTTCGAATTTATCAGGTAAGGAGAAGGTTACAGTCTTGGTATAACAGTTTAAACTTACGTGATTGGTCACTAGCCAATCCATACCAAAAATTACATCAAAGTCGTACATGTTTAATAAGATTAGATCTACTATCATTACCATATCTCCTACCATAATCTCACAGCTTCTACACACTCTATCAGTCATTTATGAATCATGCATGAGAGTGCTAATATGCAATATATGATCTAAGGGCTTTGATTCTAGATGCAAATATTGTGCAAAGTGGGGTGAAATAAATGAGTGTGTGGACCTAAGGTCAAAGAAAACATGAGCTTCATGATTACATACAAGAAGATTACCTCTGATGGTCTCTGAAAAGGTGTCGACAGCCTCTCTGTCTAAAGTAAAGACGTGTCCCTGAGTGACATGCCTTTTAACTTTCTCTGTTGATGTAGCTCGTCTTTGAAGGGTTCGTCTCTGAGGAGCTTGTGTCTATCTCTCATACTGTGGCTAATCTTGAGACTATGGAGTTTTAAGTTTTGGACAACCTTTAATCAAATGTCCTTTATCTCCATACTTAAAATCGACACCCATTCACAAATGACATGGTCTATTGTGCAACTTGCCACACTCCTTGCAACTTCTCACAGTGTGCTGATGGTTCCTAATGGTTACAATAGTAATAGTAGGAGTCATGAGCCTATCAACCTTCGTTAGAGACTCATCAGTCCTCAGTCTCTTTAGGTGACTCCTCTTCGGCTCTGATCTAGAGGTATCCACTCTCTTACCCTTATTCATCAACTTTCCTCGGGAACCATATTGAGCCTGGGTAATATCAAGACCCCTCTCTATGTCATGTACACGCCCGAAAGCATCCCTAAACTCTGTAATGTGAAAACCCAATAATCTATCTCGAATAATGGGTCTCAACCGGGATAGAAATCTCTCGACGCGACGCTTCTCATCCTTTATGGTCTTGGGGTCATATCGCATCTGAATGAAAAACCTTTTCTCATGTTTATCTACTGTCATGCTACCCTGTACTAAATCCAAAAAACCAACTTGCATTTTCTTCTGAGCAGTTGGTGGGACATACTGAGTTCTAAAAGTGGATAAGAAAACCTCCCAACTAATCTCTGGATGTCGGGAAATCAAATATCTTTTGGTGGCTCTCCACCATACACCTGCTTATCCTGTGAGTATGTAGGTAGCCATGATGACTCGCTCTGGATCAGTACACCTCAAATATTCGAAGATCCTCTCCAAATCAATTAACCACTCCTTAGCCTTTACCGGGTCCTTCACCCCCTTAAATTTTAGAGGGTGCATCTTGAGAAAATCCTTCATTCTACCTGTATTTCTATCATTCATCCCAATCTGTATCGGAGGCTGAGTGATAGGAGCTGCCAGAGGAGCTTGTGGAGAAGGTGGAGGTGGCAGTGGAGCTAGTGTAGGTGTTGTATCCGATGCATTTGCCCTAAGATGTTGGGCTAATAACATCGTTATATTCTCAAATCCCTCTCTCATACTCTGCTCGATGCGATTCATTCGAGAGTTAGGACTCTCTAGTTATATGAGAGGTGGTGCAGGTGGCTGAGTTTGCCTTAGGGGGCGACCTATTCTCCCGCTCATAATAAATGATAAATTACCTGCGCCAACACCAAGAGTTTTAGCTGCAGCTATAATAGGTATACACAATTTATAACCAAACAAGTACAGATCCTTGGGATGTAATCAAACTTTAACTACCCAACACTGAGAGTACTAAACAACCTTAGCTTTGATACCACGCATATTGTAACTCCTTAGAAGTGCAAAAATTTGAGGCTAACATTTTCTTTTAATGCTTAATTTCTTACTTAGGTTGTGTTCCTGTATAGTGTTGGTTACTTCGTTTCTTCCTTTGCTCTATCCTTTATTCGTTTAAAGTTCATTCTAAATTCAACCGCATAACCTCTTATACTTTAACCTACCTTCTTGCAATTAGACATGATCGCAATTTATAACCTTAAACAATTGTTTTTATTTTCTTAAACTTATTATTTCCCGATTCAACATACTTCTAAACTAAACCAGTTGTTCCCATACTTAATATCATCAAAATATTTCATTTGCTTCCAAAACCATTTTTATACAAGTCCATAAAAAATAGATTACATCCCAAAAGTGTTTACAAACCAATATCTATACAATACAAAGTCTACAAATAAGCATCAGATGATGCACTTGAGCGTGTACTAAAGGTAGGCTAAGGAGGCTCAAAATCCACCAGTCTAACTCGAGTATTCCGCGAGTAGCTCTTACTGCAGGTAATTTGGAAAAGGAGAAAGAGGGGGTGAGCTTCTAAAAAAAAAGTCCAATAAGGAAAGCATTTAAAATAATCCTGACAACCCTAAAACATATTGAAAATCATGATTATCATGCGTTCAAAAGTTTTCATACTTACTTTATCCAAATCATATATGTTTACTCACTTACTTTAGCAAAATCAATACCTACTTACTTACTTTGAAAGAAAACATACATACATTGTCAGACCCGAGTTTTCGATTTACGTATGTAGCTTGTACCTTATGATTCCTATGTGTACGAACGTTATATTTCATAGTTGAATCATAAGAAGAGTATTTACTATCATGCAATCGATTTATTGAGAATTAAAAATGCATGTAAGCTACATAACAGCGAGATAAGGGTTAAAGTGATTTCCGAGAAAGTGTAGGGGTAAAACGGTCAATTGATTGAAATTCGGTATAAATCCGATGAGGAAATTTCATTAAAAATATGAAATCGATAAATTTTGATCAATAACGGGGCAAATATTGAATTTCGAGTCCAATTGATCAAGATATGAATTTATTTAATAATTTTGGAATTTTTGTCTCGAAAAATGAGCCCGAAAATAGTGAAAAAATATACTGGAAAGGTAAAATCGGACTAATAAATTCATTTACGGACTAAATGAATTTAATAGGAATTTTTCAGATATTTTGGGATATTTTAGGATTTTTATTATTATCTTAAGACTAAAATAATAATAAAAATATATTATAAATAAATGAAAAAAAAGAAATCAAAAAATTGGAAATCTGAAGAGAGTTTTCGGGGAGAGAGAAAATAGAGAAATTGAAGAGAAGCGGAAGGAAACCGATGCAAACC
This sequence comes from Firmiana major, assembly GCA_033439115.1. Lineage (NCBI taxonomy): Eukaryota > Viridiplantae > Streptophyta > Magnoliopsida > Malvales > Malvaceae > Firmiana > Firmiana major. Next base: position 43,036,935 of record CM065909.1, read on the forward strand.
AAGGAGCTCACCGGACGGCCACCAATCCGGCGACCCAGCGACCAGTGAAGGGTCGAAAAAGGAAGAGGGGCTCTGCGCGATTCTTTCGCCACCGACGACGCGTCCCATCGGCGTCGGTAGGAGCAGATCAACGGAGTTGAAGGCCACGGAGAAGAGAAAGGAACCCGACGGACACCGAGGGTCTAGGGTCCGATCGAGCCCAGCCGAACGATCCACAAGCTCTGGCGCATCGAATGACGGCAGCAGCTTTTGGAGAACCGGTCGGACGACGCCGGCACGGCCAAAACATCCCTGAACCGGTAGGCGGTTTAGGGCAGAACCTTCTAAACTGAACCAGACCGGACCGGTTCAGCCAAGGAGAAAAGGGGAAAAAAAGGAAAAAGAAAGAAAAAGGAAAAAGAAAATTTTTGAAAATTCACCGGACTTCGGGTAAGTCGATACGAGGTTAAAAGTGACCAATTTAATTTCTGATAAATTTATTTAAATTATATTTAATCAAAAATTGACCTGGAGTTAAATATACGAAATTGTGCAGTTCGACGATTAATTTCGAACGAAAGCTCGATCGAACTTCGATTCACGCACCATCGCACAATCTCGGGTGAGTAAAGCTCATTTACGACAATTTATGTGATTTATGCGTATTTATGATTTAATTTACACATTTCGGATTAAATTTCGGATTTAGTGAATTATATTCGAAAAATTGAATAAAATGTCGTAAATGATATACGGGCTATCCAAAGAGCTTAGAATAAAGCCCAATGGGTATTGATAAGCCCAATGAGTGAATAGACCTTGATGAACGGGCTTAATACGGATTAAGGCCCGATTAACGTGATTAAGGCCCATTAAGCGTAAAAGTACCAATTTAAGTGAAATGAACTGTATTAAATGTGTAATATAGTAGGAAAAGTGTAATTAACTCAGTGAATGGTTAAATGCAGCTCCAGAATCATATTGAAAGTTGACCGGACTACCAGATTAGAGCAACACAGAGGAAGAGAGGTCACACTACGTGATCCGAGGTAAGGGACTCTTGCAAGTAGCTAGAGATATCTGTGCATATTTTCATTGGATTTTACATTCACTAAAATTGTTTGAGGGTCAGAGAAAATTGATAATATTATAGGGACCCGATATGGGTAAATTACGATTTTACCCCTAGTTAGGCAAAAAGTGAAATTTTGGGAAAAGTGGTAAAAAGCATGGAAATGATGTTTCGAATGGTTTTTACTGCTGCGTATCAGAAGAGTAGGTGGATAAGCTAATGTTTTGAAGTCGATGTAAACTAAGCACACTTTATAGTGCTGATTTTAATGATTTTAAACATCCCAATTTTTAAAGAGCCATCTACCAAATTATGTGGAAACAATCGTGCTAGAGCATAGCTCGCACTTGATTTCAGATGTTTTTCACATACCTTAGTGCTAGAGGTTTACTCGCACTGTATTTATTTGACACGCATTATAGAGTACTTGAGCATTGCTCGTACTCAGTTTTATGTGATTTGTGCATGATAGAGTGCTGGAGTGATTAGCTCGTGCTCGAGTTTTACATGAGATGCATGACAGAGTGCTGGAGCGTTGCTCGTACTCGATTCTTCATGATTTGTACATGACATAGTACTTGAGCGAGTTGCTCGTACTTGATTTGAAATGAGAACTATGCATGACCTAGTGCTGGAGGTTTACTCGCACTAGTGTTGATATTTTGACATGCATATACAGTGTTTTGAGGTGGAACGTTGACTGTGAGTCACACTCAAGACGCGCACTGTAGTTTTACATGATATATAGACATGTTAGAAAAACCGTGACGATTTCCTCCGTGTAGACTGAGTGTCACATTGTTGAGATGTTCTCACGTGGATTTAGAGACGTGGCATTTATTCCATAGTATGAAGGCTAAGACCTATGGCAGGCACCCCACTATGATGTATTTCCATGGTATAAGCAGCTAAGACCTATGACAGGCACCCCGACCATGATGTATGGGTTCACGAGTGTACGTTGTACCGTGCGTGTGGCATGGAGTACACTGTACCGTGTTTTGTGTTGTGGAGTTGTGGAGGAGAGTTGTTGATAGCTGGCGGTTGTGATGGACTGACCCCCCTCCTGTTACAGTAGTGATAACCCGCACACCGAGTACTGTGTTACCTGGGATTTCACTACATGTTAGGATATGTACATAGTCCGGAGATGCTTTCTTACGGTAAGATCCTTAAGCCCAACATCCTTAAGCCAAAGTGGGCGGGGAGGCTCTGTTCGACGGGGAGGCTCTCTTACATAGTCTGGAGAGATTGCATTTAGCCACTGAGTCTCGCATGATATATCACATGTGTTTTATGACACGGGTAGACCTGAGGAATGGGTCAGAACCCGATTGATTTGTTTGTGTTGTGATGAGAAATGCCGTATTTACTGTGTTTTGAATGTAAATGGCATATTTTATATAAAGGCATTCTTAAATGATTAAATATGCACTGTTTTGCATGAATGCCTCTGATTGACAAACCAGCATGTGTTTAGTACTTGGGATTTTAAATCTGTACTATATTATATATATTTTAAACATGCTTTTGAATTGAGAGAAGGAAAGGCAAAGCACTATTTTCAAGTAGATAGTATAGATGTCTACTTGCTTGCCTGATTTCCTTACTGAGTGCGTTGATAGCTCATCCCATTCATTTTCCCCCATCTCTACAGATTCTCATCAGTAGATCGAGTCGGCTAAGGTATTGCATTCCTTTGATCCGCTGCCACTCCCCATCTAGCGAAAGGTATACATATGCATACTCTTTTGTATCTGAACAATGCATAAACATAGTGATGTACATGGTTTTAAAGGTTGGGGATGTAAATGTAATGATGTAATTATATTTAAGTATATGAATTTACTTACGATATGAATGTCATGTATGTATGATACGAAAAAGAACGGTAAGGTATGTATGGATGAGGAGACTAATGCATATTCACAGCCCAATTGTTGAGGAGATAAAGGTAAGTAAAAAGTAAAAAAATTTGTTGTGGTTTTTGGTAAAGTCGCGTGTGGGAGGAGGATGTGACAAAATGGTATCAGAGCATAGTTGGTCTGATGTGAATAAGTATTAATAATTAGGAAAATGTACATCCCCATATCACTGTGTTTTGTTCAGTTACAATTGTGTATACAAGATGGGAGTTGGACAAATTAATGTTTGTGAATGCAGGAATCTAGCCTTTCGTAAATACTAGCCATTGTAGAGGGGCGAGAGGTAGGGCTAGAGGCCCTAGAGGTAGGCCTGAGAGTCGAGATGAGACCTCATTTTACCTGGGGACATAGAGGTACTGCTGAGGTACCAGATACGATTGAGGCACGTTTCACGAGGATAGAGAGTAGCCTAGAGGCGATAGTAGGGCTGTTGGCACAGACTTTGCTAGGTAGACAGAGACATGATACAAAGACTGCGACTGGAGAGGCAGTTGCACCTGATACACCTGCGCAGCCTGTACAGAGGCCACAGACTATTGATACTCCTACACCCCCACCAGTTCAGGTTAGTAGAGGATATGGGTGTGATCTTGATCGATTGCGACAGTTCCAGAAGCTTGGGCCTCCATCTTTTCGAGGGGTCAAGGACCCAGCTAGTGCGGAAGAGTGGATTAGCGAGATGGAGAAGTTGTATGACTTCTTTGATTATACGACTTCAGAGAGAGTCGCATTTGCTGCATTCCTACTGAAGGGAATGGCAGAGCATTGGTGGAAGTCCACCAGGCCGATATTGAGAGCTCGACATGCTGAGATCAGTTGAGAGATGTTTCTGGAGGCCTTCAGGAAGCAGTTTGTTCCTGATACAGCGCAGCGTAGACTGCAGGCCGAGTTTTTGGGATTGAGCCAAGGGAGTCTCACAGTGGATGAGTACGAGACTAGATTTTTGGCCCTGGGGAGATATGATCCCGATACCATGTACAGCGAGACTAAGAAGGTCACCAGATTTGTTGACGGATTGAGACCGGTGTTGCGGTCTAAATTGGTACCACTAGACATTGGTACATATGATGAGGCAGTGCGTAGAGCACAGCTTTGTGAGCAAGATTATGAGAGGCATTTCTCTGAGATTGGGAAGTTCAGTCGGAGCCGAGATAGAGAGAGGAAGAGGCCGACTAGAGATAGAGGGTTTAGTTATCGATGAGGGAGGAGACTCTTCGGTAAGGGACCACGGATAGAGGAGGTGCGAAGCGACTAGTTAGACCTCCTACATACCCGGCCATAGCTCCGACGAAGGGCATTGTGATTGGAGGATCGAGGCCTACTACTGATTAGTGCAGCCGATGTGGTAGACATCATGGCGGTAGACCTTGTCCGTTGAGCCCTATTGTGTGTTTTCGATGTGGAAAACATGGGCATATTACTAGAGAGTGCCCAGAGACATATGTGACTGCCCCACAGAAGGGCAGGGAGCATGATAGAGCTCCAGCTGGTACGTCTACTCAGAGAGGTAGAGCAACGGCAAAGGAGAAGGGGAAGCAGGTGATAGGTCAAGGGCGAGTACATGCCTTGGATCAGGACACAGCTGATGCTTCTACGGATGTGATTAGAGGTAACATCCTGATTTATGATTTAGAAGCATATGTTTTAATTGATCCTGATGCCACGCATTCATTTGTATTGTCATCATTTGCATGTAAGTTAGAAAAACATGTAGAGCGTACTCCTTTAAAGATGATGATGTTGATTAGTACGCCTATGGATTCCAGTCAGCTAGTTGAGCATGTGTATAACGATTATAAGTTAAGAGTAGGGGAAAAGGATATGACAATCAATCTAATATTGCTAAGTATGAGTGACTTTGATGTAATATTATGTATGGATTGGTTATCTGCAAACCATACTGTTTTAGATTGTTATGCTAAGACAGTTATGTTTCCTAACCCTACGAAAGTTATTGTAAAGTTTGATGGGAAGAAATGAAAGAAATAAATATGTTGTTGATAAATAAAAATATTTTGCTGACTGAGAGACAAATATCTTGAAGGTTTCATTGCGTGCGTAGTGGATACGGATAAGGTACATCCGAAATTGGTAGATATTCCTGTGGTCAGTGAGTACCCAGATGTTTTCTCGGATGAGTTTCCAGGGTTACCACCAGACAGAGAGATGGAGTTCTGTATAGATTTGGTGCCTAGTACTGAGCCTATTTCTAGACCACCGTATCGTATGGCCTTAGTTAAGCTAGAGGAGCTCAAGAGACAGTTGCAGGAGTTGTTGGATAGGGATTTCATCAGGTCGAGTGTTTCATCGTGGGGAGCACCAGTTTTGTTTGTGAGGAAGAAGGATGGAAGCCTTCGATTGTGTATAGACTACAGATTGTTGAATAAGGCTACCATCAAGAATATATATCCCCTTCCACGCATTGACGACTTACTGGATCAGCTTCGGGGAGCGCAGGTCTTTTCTAAGATTGATCTGAGGTCTGGGTATCATCAGTTGAGAGTCCGGAGTAGAGATGTACCCAAGACGACATTTAAGACTCGATATGGCCATTATGAGTTCCTAGTTATGCCATTCGAACTGACGAATGCTCCCGTAGCTTTCATGGCTATGATGAACGATGTGTTCAAGCCATATTTGGATCAGTTTGTTATCGTTTTCATCAATGACATATTGGTGTATTCGAGGTCCGAGGAGGAGCATGAGGAGCACCTCAGGATCGTATTGCAGACTCTACGAGGGCAGCAGTTGTATGCTAAACTCAGTAAGTGTGATTTTTGGTTGACAGAGATCTCATTTTTGGGACATATAGTGTCAAGGGATGGTGTGTCAGTAGACCCATCCAAGATTGAGGCTGTAGTTCAGTGGGAACAGTCGAGGACAGTTACCGAGATTAGGAGTTTTTTAGGTTTAGCAGGGTACTATTGGAGATTCTTTAAGGGATTTTTAAAGTTGGCTGCTCCGTTGACACGTCTCACTCGGAAGAGTGTTGCATTCGTGTGGGAAGAGGATTGTGAGAGGAGTTTTTAGGAGCTGAAGAGTCGATTGACCACCGCTTCGATTCTCACTATTCCTATCAGCTCAGGAGGATTTTCAGTATATACCGATGCCTCGCATCGTGGACTGGGCTGTGTGTTGATGTAGGATGGGAGGGTAGTTGCATATGGATCCAGACAGTTGAAAGACCATGAGAAGAACTATCCGACTCACGATTTAGAGTTGGCAGCAGTAGTGTTTGCGTTGAAGGTATGGCGCCAATACTTGTATGGTGAGAAGTTTCAGATTTTTACCGACCACAAGAGCCTCAAGTACCTGTTCTCACAGAAGGAGCTGAACATGAGACAGAGAAGATGGCTAGAGCTTCTGAAGGATTATGATTGTGAGATACTTTATTATCCGGGTAAGGCTAATGTTGTAGCAGATGCTTTGAGTAGGAAGAGCCTTGGGATGGTATCGTATATGATGGTCAGGGAGCACGAGTTGCTAGAGCAGTTTGCTAGCCTCAGTTTGAGAGTTGTGCCTTCGGACATGGATGCGGATTGTATGATTGCGAGTCTACGCTTAGAGCCAGATCTGTTGGACAGGATCAGACAGGCTCAGTAGACTGATCCGTATTGCATCGATGTGATTGGTCAGATACAGAGGGGCATAGTGATGGATTTTGAGTTGAGTTCTGATGGACTACTGAGGTTCAGAGGTAGATTGTGTGTTCCCGAGGACCCAGAGCTCCGGAGATTGATATTGTCAGAAGCTCATTCATCGAGGTACATGTTGCATCCGGGGAGTGGCAAGATGTATCAGAACCTCCGGAAGGTGTACTGGTGTTCAGGTATGAAGAGAGATGTGACAGATTTTATGGCGAGATGTCTCGTATGTCAGCAGGTGAAGGTAGAGCATCAGAGACCTGCAGGATTGTTGCAGCCTCTACCTATACCGACATGGAAATGGGAGCATATCACTATAGATTTCGTGATGGGTTTACCGAGGACTCGAAGGAATCACGATGCTATATGGGTGATCATTGATAGACTGATGAAGTCAGCCCACTTCCTAGCTATGAGAGCTACCGATACTCTGAGTACGTTGGTAGGGTTGTATGTACGTGAGGTAGTGAGGTTGCATGGTGTTCCAGTGAGCATTGTCTCGGATAGGGATTCTCGCTTCACTTCCCACTTTTGGGAACATTTTCAGGAAGCTATGGACACCCAGTTGAGTTTGAGCACAGCTTTCCATCCTCAGACAGATGGTCAGTCAGAGAAGACGATACAAACTCTGGAGGATATGTTGAGAGCATGTGTGCTGGATTTTAGAGGCTCCTGGGATGATCATTTACCACTAGCCGAGTTCGCCTACAACAACAGTTATCATTCGAGTATCGGGATGGCACTGTATGAGGCCTTGTATGGCCGTAGATGTCGTTCCCCTATTGGGTGGGAAGAAGTGGGTGACCGAAAGATTTTTACTCCTGATATGGTTACACAGGCTTCTGAGGATGTCCGGTTGATAGTAGAGAGATTGAGGACAGCTCAGAGTCGACAGAAGAGTTATGCTGACAGGAGACGTAAGCCACTTGAGTTCGCAGTTGGTGAGGCAGTGTTTCTAAAGGTTTCTCCTTCCAAGGGTATAGCGAGGTTTGGGAAGAGGGGTAAGTTGAGTCCTCGCTACATTGGACCATTTGAGATACTCTATCAAGTGGGAGATAAGGCCTATAGGTTGGCATTGCCACCAGATTTGTCAGGCGTACATAACCTCTTCCACATCTCGATGCTTCGGAAGTATCACCCAGATCCGGCACATGTGATTAGTTATGAGCCTTTGGAGCTCAGTGAGTACATGTCATATGTTGAGAGGCCGATTTGGATACTGGATAGGAAGGAGAAGGTTTTGAGCTCGAAGACTATCGGGTTAGTGAAAGTTTTATGCCAGCATCACACTTCCGAGGAGGCTACTTGGGAGTTAGAGAAATTGATGCGAGAGAAGCACCCCTAGTTGTTTGATGATTGATTTGGTCCTAATTTGGAGGACCAAATTCTTTTAGTTGGGGAGGATTGTCAGACCCGAGTTTTCGATTTACGTATGTAGCTTGTACCTTATGATTCCTATATGTACGAACGTTATATTTCATAGTTGAATCATAAAAAGAGTATTTACTATCATGCAATCGATTTATTGAGAATTAAAAATGCATGTAAGCTACATAACAACGAGATAAGGGTTAAAGTGATTTTCGAGCAAGTGCAGGGGTAAAACGGTCAATTGATCGAAATTCGATATAAATCCGATGAGAAAATTTCATTAAAAATATGAAATCGATAAATCTTGATCAATAACGGGGCAAATATTGAATTTCGAGTCCAATTGATCAAGATATGAATTTATTTAATAATTTTAGAATTTTTGTCTCGAAAAATGAACCCAAAAATAGTGGAAAAATATACCGGAAAGGTAAAATCGGACTGATAAATTCATTTACGGACTAAATGAATTTAATAGAAATTTTTGAGATATTTTTGGGATATTTTAGGATTTTTATTATTATTTTAAGACTAAAATAATAATAAAAATATATTATAAATAAATGGAAAAACAAAAAAGAAATCAGAAAATTGGAAATCTGAAGAGAGTTTTCGGGAAGAGAGAAAATAGAGAAATTGAAGAGAAGCGGAAGGAAACTGACGCAAACCGAGGAGCTCACCGGACGACCACCAATCTGGCGACCCAACGACCAGTGAAGGGTTGAAAAAGGAAGAGGGGCTCCGCGCGATTCTTCCGCCACCGACGACGCGACCTATCGGCGCCGGTAGGAGCAGATCGACGGAGTTGAAGGCCGCAGAGAAGAGAAGGGAATCCGACGGCCACCGACGGTTCTAGGGTCTGATCGAGCCCAGCAGAACGATCCACAGACTGTGGCGCATCGAACGGCGGCAGCAGCTTCGGGAGAACCGACTGGATGACGCCGGCACGACCAAAACATCCCTGAACCAGTCGACGGTTCAGGGCATAACCTTCTAAACTGAACCAGACCGGACCGGTTCAGCCAAGGAGAAGAAGGGAAAAAGAGGAAAAAGAAAGAAAAAGGAAAAAGAAAATTTTTGAGAATTCACCGGACTTCGAGTAAGTCGATACGAGGTCAAAAGTGACCAATTTAATTTTCGATAAATTTATTTAAATTATATTTAATCGAAAATTGACCCGGAGTTAAATATACGAAATTGTGCAGTTCGACCATTAATTCCGAACGGAAGCCCGATCGAACTTCAATTCGCGCACCATCGTACAATCTCGGGTAATTAAAGTTCATTTACGACAATTTATGTGATTTATGCGTATTTAAGATTTAATTTACACATTTCGGATTAAATTTTGGATTTAGTGAATTATATTCGAAAAATTGAATAAAATGTCGTAAATGATATACGGGCTATCCAAAGAGCTTGGAATAAAGCCCAATGGGTATTGATAAGCCCAATGAGTGAATAGACCTTGATGAACGGGCTTAATACGGATTAAGGCCCGATTAACGTGATTAAGGCCCATTAAGCGTAAAAGTGCCAATTTAAGTGAAATGAACTGTGTTAAATGTGTAATACAGTAGAAAAAGTGTAATTAACTCATTGAATGGTTAAATGCAGCTCTAGAGTCATATTGAAAGTTGATCGGACTGCCAGATTAGAGCAACACAGAGGAAGAGAGGTCACACTACATGATCCGAGGTAGGGGACTCTTGCAAGTAGCTAGAGATATCTGTGCATATTTTCGTTGGATTTTACATTCATTGAAATTGTTTGAGGGTCAGAGAAAATTGATAATATTATAGGGACCCGATATGGGTAAATTACGATTTTACCCCTAGTTAGGCAAAAAGTGAAATTTTGGGAAAAGTGGTAAAAAGCATGGAAATGATGTTTTGAATGGTTTTTACTGCTGTGTAGCAGAAGAGTAGGTGGATGAGCTAATGTTTTGAGGTCGATGTAAACTAAGCACACCTTATAGTGCTGATTTTAATGATTTTAAATATCCCTATTTTTAAAGAGCCATCTACCGAATTATGAGGAAACAATCGTGTTAGAGCATAGCTCACACTTGATTTCAGATGTTTTTCACATACCTTAGTGCTGGAGGTTTACTCGCACTGCATTTATTTGACATGCATTATAGAGTACTGGAGCATTGCTCGTACTCAGTTTTATGTGATTTGTGCATGATAGAGTGCTGGAGTGATTAGCTCGTGCTCGAGTTTTACATGAGATGCATGACAGAGTGCTGGAGCGTTGCTCGTACTCTATTCTTCATGATTTGTACATGACATAGTACTAGAGCGATTTGCTCGTACTTGATTTGAAATGAGAACTATGCATGACCTAGTGCTGGAGGTTTACTCGCACTAGTGTTGATATTTTGACATGCATATGCAGTGTTTTGAGGGGGAGCATTGACTGTGAGTCACACTCAAGACGCGCACTGTAGTTTTACGTGATATATAGATATGTTAGAAAAACCTTGACGATTTCCTCCGTGTAGACTGAGTGTCACACTGTTGAGATGTTCTCACGTGGATTTAGAGACGTGGCATTTATTCCATAGTATGAGGGCTAAGACCTATGGCAGGCACCCCACTATGATGTATTTCCATGGTATGAGCGGCTAAGACCTATGGCAGGCACCCCGACCATGATGTATGGGTCCACGAGTGTACGTTGTACTGTACGTGTGGCAAGGAGTACACTGTACCGTGTTTTGTGTTGTGGAGTTGTAGAGGAGAGTTGTTGATAGCTGGCGGTTGTGATGGACTGACCCCCCTCCCGTTACAGTAGTGATAACCCGCACACCGAGTACTGTGTTGCCTGGGATTTCACCACATGTTAGGATATGTACATAGTCCGGAGATGCTCTCTTACGGTAAGATCCTTAAGCCCAACATCCTTAAGCCAAAATGGGCGGGGAGGCTCTCTTACATAGTCTGCAGAGATTTCATTTAGCCACTGAGTCTCGTATGATATATCACATGTGTTTTATGACACGGGTAGACCTGAGGGATGGGTCGGAACCCAATTGATTTGTTTGTGTTGTAATGAGAAATGCATATTTACTGTGTTTTGAATGTAAATGACATATTTTATATAAAGACATTCTTAAATGATTAAATATGCACTGTTTTGCGTGAATGCCTCTGATTGACAAACCAGCATGTGTTTAGTACATGGGATTTTAAATCTGTACTATATTATATATATTTTAAACATGCTTTTGAATTGAGAGAAGGAAAGGCAAAGCATTATTTTCAAGTAGATAGTATGGGTGTCTACTTGCTTGCCTGATTTCCTTACTGAGCGCGTTGATAGCTTATCCCATTCATTTTCCCCCATCTCTACAGATTCTCGTCAATAGATCGAGTCGGCTGAGGTATTGCATTCCTTTGATCCGCTACCACTCCCCATCTAGCGAAAGGTATACACATGCGTACTCTTTTGTATCTGAACAATGCATAAACACAGTGATGTACATGGTTTTAAATGTTGGGGATGTAAATGTAATGATGTAATTATATTTAAGTATATGGACACCAATGGCACTCACCATGTATGTAACAAAACCTACAAGTGTGTTGTACGGACACGAGATACTACGAAACAGACACCACGTGTAGCAAAGTCATGCACCATAAATCCGGAGATGAGAACTACATGGGCGAAACGAAATAGGCACTATAAGTGAAGGAGCCGAGCACCACAAGTAGCGGGCATGACATACACATAACATACACTATCGGGGTAGCCTCTAGTTTCAAAAAAAATTATTTTCTTACTTGTTTTCATACTTACGTAAAAATCATATGGAAAACTTTAATCATTAAATTATACATTTCAATTATAAAACATTAATATATCAAAGATTTATGCATCCTAGTAAAAATATTTGTCTTCAGGGTTAAATCGAGGTGTCATTTCATTCGAAAAACTTCTGTTGAAAGGTTCGGGTTTTCCATGTAAATTCTTCATGCATGCGTAATTTTAGGAAATAAAAATAGGAAAAAGAAGTCATTACTACTTTAAATTACATCTCTTACCTATCGAATCTCAGGATAACACAAGATTGTCGGATATCGGGATTGCCTCGATTTGAGTACCCACACCACTAGCTACCACAAATAGTCTAATTTTGTCCAATTAGTATCCAATTCACCTTTATTTATGTTCAAATACATTTTACAACTTAAACGTTGTTAACTGGACCCTTTTTCGCCAACTTTTCCTACTTTATAGGTTTTACCGATAAACATGTCGATTTTAGCTATTTCGATAAATTCTTTTCTTTTAACTTCAAAATTATTAACTTAATAGTTTAAACACTTATTCAAATCTTAGTCAACACATTACAACTGATCAAATTGCCAAATTTCTACACTTTTTTTTACAGTTTTTCATTAAACCGAGCTATAAACTGAACTTTTCGGTATTAAACTAATATTCTATAACTCACAACTCAATCAAATTTCATCTTCTCCATATCAAACTAGGGCTGGCCGAATTTCAACCATAGTCTAGAAATTATTTCTTCAAATTCTACTTTAGTAAAAATCATCTAAAACCATTAAATATCAACATATATCACATTCATCATCTTTCATCAACTTCCTTACCTTGTTGACCAACTTTGACCTCTCTTTCTTTCTCCAAAAATGCTCCTTGATTGTAGATATACATGTATACAACTTAGAATCATCTTAAACAAGCTTAAAAACTAACCAAGAAATCAAAAACTCAAAGTTTCTCTTACCTCTGAAACAAGGCAAATTTTGCCCCTGTTCTTCTCTCTAAGTTTTCACTCACCTAATCAACTTATTTGAGACTGAATTTTTTATATGTGTTATAGGACTTAAGAAAGAAGATTTCGTTCTTCTTGGCTGACTTCTAAAAATGGCTGGAAGGTGGCCAAAACAATTCCACACTCTGAAAGACCAGAGAATGCCTACGGCAACTTGAAGGGAATGGTTATTTTTTGTTTTAGGTCGGTTCTGGATGAACTTTACCTTCCCAGAAAAGGATTTAAGATAATAGTGGAAAAAAATCAGATTCAAATACCTTCTAGAACTCCTTCAAATTGGGCTTTTTTTTTGGGTCTGCAATGTGCTGGGCTTAGGCTACCAACTGCCTTGTTTTTCGAAAATCTCAAAAAATTATTTTCAGCCTATTTTCTTTCAAATTTCCATAACTCATGTGTTATAATAAGTCCCTAGTATGTTCCATAAAACTTTGGGCCCACTTTTTTAAGAAAGGTTTCCTGTTTGGACCCGTTTTACCTGATTTAGTTATTACCGATAAAATCCCTTAAGGTTTTCGGTTTACTTATAAAGTTCATTCAACCACCGAGTGTCAATATTTCCACTAAAGTTTACTTCACCAAGTCAAATATACAATATAATAACTTCCTATGGTCTCAGAATAATTTTTACGGATTTAAGAAATTTATTCCGTAATTATTTCAATTACTAGGCCCAATTTCTTGATTTAGTGCTAACCTGAGATTTACCAACTTATTTTGCTCCTATCACTTTAGTTTCACCTTCAATCCATAAAATCTTGTTTATATAAATGCCAATTCTTAAAGAACTCTTAGTTGACACCTTACCTCAATTTTCGTGCCCCGACCTCAACTCTCTATCATCCGAGCTCTTGGTTCTTTCAAGTCCTACATGAATACTTAGGTAAGTTTTGAACTTCTCATCTCAGCATTTTAATTAAACAATAATATGAAAATTTTAGGTTTCACATTCTCCCTACTTTTGGGAATTTAGTACTCCAAATTTAAGCTGGTCCACTGAATATATGTGAGTACATCTCTCTCATTAGGCTCTCTAGCTCCCAAGTGGCTTCCTCAACCGAGTGATGCTGCCAGAGAACCTTCACTAGTGGAATTGTCTTGGATCGTAGTACTCGATCTTTCCTATCGAGGATTCAGATGGGTTATTCAATGTAACTCATGTCTCCTTGGATATCCAATGGCTTGTACTTAATTATATGAGAGGGGTCCACATTATATGTAATGCCCTAATTTACGGTACAATATGGTTGGGCTACAAGTCGATAATAGATCATAACAATAAATCCACCTATTCAAAATTTTTTTTTGTAACAAATTTAAATAAAACTAATGGTAGTACTTTCCAATTAAATCAACGTAATTGTTTTTTCCCAAAATATTCACGTTCACATTCCTCAGACACATTTCCATATACATTACTGTACTTACAAAATTTAGATACAAAATATATATATATTATACCTTTAACGCGGAAGAATACTTTGCTAACGTATGGCTGTGCAAAATAATTCAAATTATAAAATCAGTCCCAGCTATTGACGGGGCTCTGTAGAGGAAAGCGAAGGGTGAACTCAACGTGCTCAGTAAGAAAAATTACGTGGCAGGTAGATAAATATACTACCTATATATATAAATTGTCATTCTGAATTTTGATATAGCATGTTCCGCCTTGTCTCGTCTATTTGATTTACTGGAATGACTGTATGAGCTGTATCATTGTGTGAAAATCGATTATTTTACTGCTTAAAGTTTCAAAATCCTGTATTTACTGTAATAAACTGTTTATACAGATAATTTGGCAAATTCAATAATACCAGAGTCGAAAATCGAAAACAGTATCAATATGGAAAGTATAAATAGCTTACTGCAGTAAATACAGGGTTCTGAAACTTTAAGCAGTAAAATAATCGATTTTCGCACAATAATACAGTTCATACGGTCATTCCAGTAAATCAAATAGACTATACAAGGCAGAACATGCTATATCAAAATTCAGAATGACAATTGGCCAATGTCAGTGACTATGGGTATCACTGATCAGGTGTGCCGGGATGTCAATCACCATAGGAGTGGTCAGCTACCCTAACGACTCACAAAACCGAATGTCCGAAGACCAGAAAACACGGTACATCATACTCATGTGCGTGTTGCAAGGTACATCGCACTCTGTGCACCATAGAAACAGAAACATTGCTACAGATAGTAGTGTAGCATGATTTAACCATCACCTTTGTCTCAAAATTAGTGCGAGTTGGACCGTACGACACACAATAAGCACGTGCTTAAGCACATATCCTTAGTATCACTTATAAGCAAATCATTTTTTGTTAAAATCAACTGTAAATTTAGTTTGATAAAAATATAACATTTCAGAAAGAGGCTAATTTGCCCTTTTTCGGTTAAAAATCATAATAAATAGTCTATGAAAATTAAATTCAGGATTTTCGATTTAAAACAATAATTCAAGCTATATCAGTATTTATGCAAGCAATTTAAATTTATAACGGTATGATTAGACTGTTTAACTAAGGCTGAAAGTCTATATTTTTTATCAAAGTTATAAAATCGGCATAGTATATTTTTATCTACAGTTCAGCAGAATTACGTGCAATTATCTCTAGCAGCATACAAAATTTTTCTTACTTCAATGGCGGACAGTATTCCCGTTATACCTCAGTGTTTGTGAGTCAATGAATCCGTTCTAATCTATCTATTTCTCCCAAGCTTTGAATCGATTATTTGTAAGGTTTTCAAACCGTTCTTCCCTCGAATTATCTAAATCTCTGCACACACTTCTCTATCTCCATTGGATATATATATATATATATAGTTGCCCAAAGACCCCTCTGCTGCACTGTATTCCCTTATCTTCTCTGTTCGGATGAATGGATGAGTATGCGGCACGCACCTCATTCAGGTGCATTGTCTCCAGGCCGGCGATGAGCAGCCATTGGTTGTTGGAAACGACTGCTCTTCACTGCCCCATCTATCATCACCGTCATTTTTCCTCGACCCCAAAGGCACCAGCCCGTTGTCATTGCGTCTTTCTTTCCTCTGCCTAGACTTCACCTCAACAACACCAACAATTTCCTTATGCTCTTGGCCACTGCCACTGGAACCGAGAGAAGCCTCTTTAACAGCCACTGCCTCGTGTCACAGCCTTGACCCATTTCTCCTGGAAACCTGCTGTGAAAGAGGGAAGTGGTCGAGATAAATCAATCCTTGTTTTAGCTTTCAACGAGCCCTACGACTCCTTGAGAGAACAACTCATGGGAGCACCCTTCTAACTCTTTAAGACTCTAGCCATGATCGTCGCCTCAACAATTTTAATCCTTTCTTATTGTCTATTCTAACTCCCACCGAGAGTTCTCGACCACCTGAACGTGTTTTTTTTTTTTTTTTCTTCCTCAGCTTTTTTTCTTTCTCCTCCAACCCACTCTCAGCTTCTCTTACCTCTGTCCTTAAAATGGCTGGTAGACAGAACCTCTCCAACTGCTCCTTTTACGCATGGTTTGGCATCCAAATCAACATTAAACAGCCATATAACAACAATCTTAAAACAGCCCATATCAGCCCCTGAAACAGGCACGGTACAGCCCTGCTTCAGCACTCCGATGGCTACTGTTTCAGCTCCAATGACAGACACCGTTTTATACTTCAAACAGCAGACCTCTACCTTACCTACAGCCCTATTACAAACCCCAAAACCAGCTCTATTCCCTCGATAGCGGGCTTCCTCAACTTCTCAGCTTCTGTCGCGTCACCTTTTTCCTCCAGATTGTCTACTTCATTGCAAGCCTTTGCAACCTCCGTTGACTGCTGAAAGGTTGATAGGGGTGAGTCGCCTGCTTCCGTTTCCTGTTCTTAAAGCTTCCTCAGCGAACGTCTCACTAGCCTGACATTATCTCTCCTTCAATCTTTTTTTTTTCTTGCCACGTCTCTACTGTTTCAGTTTTCGTTTCATTTTTTATCTTAATCTTCTTGTGCTCTTGTGTCTTCTCTCACCAAGCACTAACTCACCAACTCCATTTTTTTTCTTTCCTTTGCTGAAGTCCGAACCACTCACAATCTGCCCCATCCTTTCCAATTCAGTTTTCACTGCCCCATGTATGAACTTATGCAGAAAAGTACTTCATAATTAATATCCACTACTTTTCTTCTTCAATTTCCTTCTCATTCTGACTTTCCCAATATCTAACCCATTTCTCCTATGCTGAACGGCATCATCACACCTTCTCTTCATCGTATTTTCTGTTGCAGTTCCACTGCAGCAGACGTCAATTTCGGGTTTCGCTTCATTGGAAGCCAACCCATGTGCTGATAGTTTCATTTCCTTTTCTTCACGTTCCCATGCTGAACAAAATCATCACCATTACTCACATTTTCTATTGCTACCCGTGCACCACCTACTTCCATTCATTCACGTTTTCTAGTGCTGTATTTTCCTTAATATTTCCTACATGAATGCATTCCTATGTGCAGCTGATTTTCGGCTATCTTTTGCTGGTCAAAACAATTATCATCACTTATTACCGATTTTACATGGGGGTATTCGGGTTGGCTTCATATGAAGCCAATCCTTGCACATAAATCCATTAATAGTCCAATAATAATAATAACAACACTATTTCATAGAATAGATTTTGCATAATGCTCCACTTATCGTCATGTCATTTCTTGTACTCATTTATTCTTCAAGATAAAATATCTTATTTGCTTAAATTTATCTAAATCTTTCAAGCCAAAACATAATTTAATTTGATCATCCACCAAAGAACACATTTTGAATTCCAATTGTTTAATTTGTTTTTCATTGTTAAAACCGAATACATAAAAATTCGTGGACTTTACATTATTCCCACCTTAAGAAATTCGATCCCCAAATTTAAAAGTACATTAATCCTTAAACAAATGCGGGTCTTTCTCTCGCATTAAGCTTTTCAATTCTCAAGTGGCCTCTTTCGAAGTTTAGTACTGCCACAGAATCTTGACTAAGGGAATTGTCTTAGACCGTAACGTTTTCTCTTTCCTGTATAGTATCCAAATCGGCTTTTCCATATACGTCATATCCTCCTTTAATTTCAGCGGTTCATACTTAATCACATGCGTTGGATCTAGATGATACTTGCGTATCATCGAAACATGGAAAGACAGTATGAATACTTGATAATTTTGGCGGTAACGCCAAACTGTACACTTTGTCTCCCACTCGGTCTAAGATCTCGAAAGGCCTAATATAACAGAGACTTAGCTTTTCTTTCTTCTCAAATCTCATTATGCCTTTGGAATGTGAAATTTCAGAAACACCGAATTTCCAACTGAAAATTCCAAAGATCTTTGTCTTTGGTCAGCATAACTTTTCTGTTTGCTCTGAGCTATTCTCAGCTTTTCACAAATTAATTGAACATCCTCAGAAGCTTGTTTACCCAGATCGGGAGTAAATTCTTTCTTTCACCCACTTCTTCTTCTCCAACCAGCGAACGACACCTTCGATCATACAACGCTTTGTTTGGTGCCATTATGATACTTGAGTGGTAACTGTTATTGTATGCAAACTTTGCTAGCGGTAAATAGTCATCACAGGATGTAAGACCTAAGAATTTTATGTACCTTAGTCATGAAAATTGCAATGTGAAGATTGTAATTGGCGAATGTAATTATGTTAAATCGATGTACACGCAAGTTTTAAATATAATGAAGTATATGGAGATGAAGTTTTTAAGTCATAAATATGCATGGATTGAAATATGGACTATGGAGTAGACTATGATAAGTTTGACATTGAGTTTCTTGCAAATTTGTGCAGCAGTAGTGGAATCTGTGAAGGCCAGATCGATCTCCAAGGGAAGAGAGATCGATCTCATGGCCCCAGAATGCAAGAAATATGCAAAAGCAGGCAAGCAGATCGATCTCATAAGGGAGCAGATCGATCTCATACTGCCTTTGCCTAGGAAGAATCGATCCTATCACAAGGACAGATCAATATCCTTAAGTCTCAGCCTGGAAGAGATCGATCTCTACCCTCTAGCAGATTGATATCCACCCTCGACCAGATTGATCTCGTAGTTGTTAATGGAGCAGTTGGAGCAGTTAAATCAAGCAGAGATCGATCTCCATCAATGCCAGATCGATCTCATACGCCCTGCCTATATAAGAATCATGAGATTTTACCTGGAAACCGAGCCTCTCTCACCTGCAAACCCCAACATTCACCATTTTCACCCAAACCAAGCTTTCACTCTCTCCGATTCACCATATTCTAGACATAATTAGACAAAGGGGTAAGAGAAAAAGTTGTTCCTCTTGGTAAAGAGAATAATATACTAGAAAATCAAGGATTGGATTGAAACAAATGAAAGGACAAGCATTCTACAAGTTTGGTCAAGAGGAGACAAGCTAGGTGAGCTCACAAGATCATTATTTTTCTTAAGTATTATCATTTTACATATTGGTGAATGAACATATGTATGTATATATATATATGCATATTTGATTGGAAATGTCTAAGTCATGAGGAAACAAACAATGAGTATAGTTGGAAAATGAAATGTGGATATCTTGTATTGATTTTGAGCTAGCTAAGGTGATGATTAAGATGTAGGAGAAGTTTTGAGACAATGTATGTGTTAAGAATGGTAACTTGGATATAGTATAGATATAGGAATAAATGAGGTGAAAAGAGAAATGAGAATGATGGATATTGACAATTTAATGATGTTTGGACAGCTCGAGAATCTGACACGAGAAATAAGGCTAGTCCGAGGAGCCGAGGATATTGTACCACTCATTGTCTATGAGGTAAGGGAAATAAAACGTTTGTGCTTGTGAGTTTTCGAATGATTGAAAACGTTTTGATAAGCATGAAAAAGGTTTAATGAAATGAGCAAGTTTATGAGATGATTTGTTGCTTTGATGAACGAGTGAGTGTTTTGCCAGTTTGAGCTCGATTTTTGTAAGTTTTGGATAATTGTGAATATAATGTTTTATAACCGAAATGAGTTTTGTAATAACCGCTATGGGCTCTACGTGAAGGCAAAACGATTTTAATACAACAATGACATATTTTACTGAGACTAAGGCTTATCATGAGATGCACATCGATACTCTGCTTTGACAGCGTTAAGTGGCCTTGCTTTGGTAGCATGTAAGACCGGGCCTTACTCTAGTAGCATGTAAGACCGGGCCTTGTTCTAGTAGCATGTAAGACCGATACCTCCGTTCGGGTAACTAGAGATGACCCCACTTTGGTAGCGATGGGTGGCCTTGCTTTAATAGCATGTAAGTCCGGGTCTTGCTTTGAATAGTATGTAAGACCGTGGCTATACGACTCTGATCAAGTCTATAGCGTATCATGGCCATGTATTGATGTCGACGTTTCCATCTTTTGAGGATGTCAGCTTAGGGGACGAATTGATTTAATGTGATGTGCCTATGACGATTATTTTATCTGAGTTTTATTAGATGCCTAGTCTCGATTTCCTTGATGAATGATGTGTTTTACAACCATGATTTCTATCACATAATGATGATTTGATGTTATGATGATTTGTGATCTTTATCACGTGAATTATGTCGATGTCATTGTTTCCACTGTTATTTCTATAACGTTTTTACATGCTCGAATATTTCCATCATATTGTGTTGTAATGATGATTTTATAAACTTCCCTCATCCTCCTTACTGAGTATTTTGAGAGCTCACCCTTTTTTCTCCCCCTCCAGATTTCTTGCAGTGAGCAAGATAGTGTCTGCCGCGTACGTGATATAGGCTAGTGGACAAGATCTCCCCAGGCTATCGCTTGTACACACACAAGGTATAATTTAGTTCATTTGTGTTAAGTATTTTTGGGATGTAACTAAGATGACATAAGGAAAATGAATCGTGTTTTGTGGATTGTTCCCCTTTGGGATATTCTGTATTTGATGTTATGAACTAGATATTGTATGATCTTGGGGTTACTAATTTATGATAAACACAAGCGATTAAATGACACTGTATAGGAATGCAACCCGAGTAAGAGGTTTAATATAAGAAATTTTAAATTAGCCTTATTTTTCGTGCTTTCGGGCTGTCACTGATTTTCTTGGTATCAGACCAAGGGTTGCCTAGTACTGTCAGTGTTGAGTAATTGGAAATATATTACATCCCAAGTGTTTGTATTGTTTGGTAATGAATTGAATTTAACGGGTAGAATTATAATCGATGTTTAATGAATATGCGCAGACATGTAAGAGGTAGGATATGAGGGGGAGAAGATGACGTTCTGAGAGGCAGGCATAACTACCTCCACCATCTGCCCCACAGTCGGAGAGTCCTAACTCTCGAATAAATAAGCTAGAGCATGATGTACAGCATGGATTTGAGCAGATGGCAGCGTTATTCGCGCAACATTTTGGGGCTAATGCCTCAGGTACTATACCTATTTCGACTCCTCCACCACCACAAGGACCACCCACACCCCCATTACGGACTGACCTGATGCTTCCTGCCATACAACCCGTAGTACAAACCCAACCTGAGGACAGAGATAATGGTCGATTGAATGACTTTTTGAAGATGAACCCACTGGTTTTTAGAGGGGTGAAAGATCCCACAGAGGATGAGGAGTGGCTAACAGAGCTGCGAGTTGTTTTGACATTTTGGGATGCACCGACACCGAGAGGGTCAGTATGGGTGCTTACATGTTAAAGGGACAAGCTTGATATTGGTGAAGCACTACTCAAAGTATAATGGCGACTAGTCATGGGGTGATTAGCTGGGAGGCGTTCCAGTCGACGTTTAGAACTCAGTATGTGCCAAGAGCTGCCCAGAAAAGAAGGCAAGCTGAATTTCTAAACTTGACTCAGGGCAATATGACGGTTGATAGGTACGAGAGCCGATTCACCACCCTATTAAAGTATGACCCAGAGACTTTTAGGGATGAGGAGCTCCGTACAGAGCGATTCGTGTATTGATTAAGACCCGTCATTAGAGATCGGTTGATAAGGCCTTGTATCACTGAGTTTAAGGATGCTCTGAGACAAGCACAAGAAGTAGAGAGGGGACTTGAGTTGGTACACTCCCAGACTGAGTCCCGAATTTTGACCAGATAAGCAACTTGTGACCTCCCACACAGATTTTCAGAGAGGTTCTTTTAAGGGGAGACAATTTGAGGGACCGAGAGGAAGAGTTGACAGACCCAGGGTTCCTCCCACTGTTATGGAGACCCCTCGAAGTGTCAGGCCAAAGGTTAAAGTTTGCAGAGATAGTGGTCGATCACATGAGGGAAGTTGCTCCAAAACCATACAAGGATGTTTTAGATCCAGGGACTTAGGCCTTAGAGTGAGGTATTGCCCCAGCCACAAAAGCCACACTCTCAAGAGCCTCCTAGACAGTAGCCTCAAAAGACAATTCCCCAGAGACGGGCTACGACTGTTAATAAGGGTAAGAAGCTAGTTACAGAAGGACGTGTGTTTGCTTTGGATAAGGAGATCATAGACACTTCGTTTGAGACCATACGAGGTACACTTCTTGTCTGTAATCATGAGGCTCATGTGTTATTTGATTCGGGATCTACGCATTCTTTTATTGATGTACATTTTGCATGTAAACTGAGTTTAAAGCATGAATCCTTATATTATATTTTACATGTAAATACCCATATGCATGAGTCCCAGAGGACTGATATGGTGTGTAGAAGGTGTGGAATCAAGGTCGGAGATAGAGTGATGTTAGCAGATCTAGTGTTGTTAAACATGTGTGGTTTTGATGTGATATTAGGGATAAACTGGTTAGCGGCCAGCCGTGTGAGTCTAGACTGCTACACTAAGATTGTAACTTTCTCCCTACCTGAAAAGTTTAGTGTACGTTTGAATATTAAGGAATGAAAATGTATGAAGTCCATTGTGAAAAATTTAAAGATATGGTTATATCACTATAAAACACTGATTAAATTATTGTTGTGAAGGTTACATCATACTCATCTCCAATACAAGTAGGGAACATCCAAGGATGGAGGACATACCAGTAGTATGTGAGTTTTCGAATGTATTTCTTGATGAATTACCTATCTTACCACCAGAAAGAGAGCTGGAGTTCACTATCGATTTAGTGTCAGATACCCAGCCGATCTCTAAACCTCCATATAGGATGACGTTTGTCGAATTGGAAGAGTTAAAGAAACAGTTACAAGAACTGCTTGACAAGGGTTTTATTAGGCCTAGTGTGTAACCATGGGGAGCTTCAGTGTTGTTTGTAAAGAAGAAGGATGGTAGCCTTAGATTGTACATAGATTACCGATTGCTGAACAATGCTACAGTAAAGAACAAGTATCCCCTACTAAGAATAGATGATTTATTTAACCAGCTGAGAAGGGCTTCTGTCTTTTCTAAGATTGAATTGAGGTCATGCTATCACCAGTTAAGAATTAGGAAAGAGGATATTTTGAAAACGACCTTTAAAACCAGGTATGGCCACTACGAGTTCTTAGTGATGCCCTTTGGTTTGACGAATGCCCCTGCTGCTTTTATGAGTTTGATGAATAAGGTATTTAGAGACTATCTAGATCAGTTTGTGATAGTCTTCATTGATGACATCCTTGTGTATTCTCGATCTCGTGAAGAACATGCACAGCATTTGAGGATTGTGCTGCAGATGCTTAAAGATAGGCAGCTTTATGGAAAGATCAGTAAGAGTGAATTTTGGTTAGATCAAATAGCTTTCCTTGGTCATATTTTATCTAAGGATGAAGTGTTAGTTAACCCGTCTAAGATAGAAGTTGTACTTAATTGGGAGAGATCGAGGACAGTTACAGAGATTCAGAGTTTTCTAGGACTCGCAGGGTATTATAGAAGGTTTGTTGAAGGATTTTTCAGGATTGCCACTCCTTTGACCAAGCTCACACATATGGAGACTCCTTTGTATAGTCTAAGCAGTGTGAGCAGAGTTTCCAAGAATTAAAGAGGAGATTAACGACGACACCTGTGTTGACTATTTCAAATGGACCTGGAGACTTCGCACTGTACAATGATGCCTCTCAACAAGGATTGGGGTGTGTGCTCATGCAGCAAGGGAGAGTAGTCGCTTATGGTTCGTGACAGTTAAAGGATGATGAGCGAAACTACCCCACACATGATTTGGAGTTGGTTGTAGTGGTGTTTCATTAAAAATTTATCAGCATTACTTATATGGGGAAAGGTTCCAAATATTTAATGACCACAAGAGCCTGAGATACATATTTGACCAAAAAAAGTTAAACATGAGACAAAGGAGATGGATGGAACTTCTTAAAGACTATGATTGTGAGATACTCTACCACCTGGGGAAAGCGAACGTAGTTGCTGATGCCCTGAGCAGGAAGAGCATAGTATCTGCTGTGATGATCAGGGAATGGGATTTGTTAGAACAGTTCGCTGGACTCAGGATTAAAGTTGAGGAAGCAGAAGTCGGGTTTATGGCTAGCCTATGGATAGAGCCCAGTATTATGAATTAGATCAAAACCGGGTAGCAAAATGATCAGAGGCTATTGGATATGGTTAGCCAAGATGAACAGACCTTGCAGTCGAATTTCATGGTTAGTGACGATGGGTTATTGAGGTTTAAGGGTCGAATTTGTGTTCTGAACGATGATACCCTAAAGCAACAAATACTGAGAGAGTCCCACTGCTTGCGATACACCATGCACCCGAGAAGTACCAAGATGTACTAGGATTTGAGAAGGGTATATTGGTGGAGTGGTATAAAGCGAGATGTGGCAGAATACGTGGCCAAATGTTTGGTATGCCAACAAGTGAAAGCTAAGCATCATAAGCCCAGAAGGTTACTTAAACTTTTGCCAGTGCCTACATGAAAATGAGAGCTTATCAGCATGGACTTTATCATGGGATTACCGAGGACCCGAAGAGGTCATGATGCAATATGGGTGATAGTGGATAGATTAATGAAGAGTGCCCACTACCTGGCCATCAAGAGCACGGATACATTGAGTACCCTAGCCGAGTTATATGTTAGAGAGATAGCTAGACTGCATGGGGCTCCAATGAGTATTACATCTTATAGAGATTCCCAGTTCACCTCCAGGTTTTGGAGACATTTTCAGGAGGCCATGGGATCTCGGTTGAGTTTTAGTACCGCCTATCATCCTCAAACTGATGGTCAGTCCGAGCGGACCATACAGACCTTAGAGGATATGTTGAGGGCGTGTACGATGGACTTTAAGGGATCATGGGATGATCACCTGCCCCTTGCTGAGTTTACGTATAACAATAGCTATCATGCGAGTATCGGTATGGCACCTTATAAGGCTCTGTATTGTAGGAGGTGTAGATCCCCTATAGCTTGGGAAGAAGTGAGGAACAGGAAAGTAATTGCTTCCGAATTATTTGAGCAGGCAATTCAAAATGTGAAGATCATTTTTGATAAATTAAAGGCTGCTCAGAGTCGAAAAGAAAGTTTTGCAAATGTGCATAGATGGCTACTCGAGTTTGGCGTTGGAGATGTTGTATTCCTTAAGAAATCTCCAAGTAAGGGTATCATGGGTTTCAGGAAGAAAAGGGAAATTGAGTCCTCGGTATATAGGACCGTTTGAGATTTTGGAGAGATTGGGAGATGTCGCCTATCGGTTGGCTTTACCTCCATAGTTTTTTAGAATTCACAATGTCTTTCACGTCTCCATGTTGAGGAGATATAATCCGGATCCCTCCCAGATCATTGAATATAAAGCATTGGATATTCAAGGGGATATGAGTTATGTGGAACAACTCATCCGAATACTTGATAGAAAGGAAAAGGTACCTCGAACATAAAGGATTTCATTGGTTAAGGTTCTTTGGAAACACCACTTAATGGTGGAAGCAACTTGGGAACTAGAGAGCCTTATGAAGGAGAAGTACCCCCAGCTATTTAATAGCTCGAGTTAAATTTGGAGGACCAAATTCCCCAAAGGTGGAGAGGATGTGAGACCTGAGAATTTTATGTACCTTAGTCATGAGAATTGCAATGTGAAGATTATAATTGGCGAATGTAATTATGTTATATCGAGGTACACACAAGTTTTAAATATAATGAAGTATATGGAGATGAAGTTTTTAATTCTTAAATGTGCATGGATTGAAATATGGACTATGGAGTAGATTATGGTAAGTTTGACATTGAGTTTCTTGCAAATTTGTGCAGCAGTAGTGGGATTTATGAAGGCCAGATCGATCTCCAAGGGAAGAGAGATCAATCTCATGGCTCCAGAATGCAGGAAATGTGCAAAAGCAGGCAAGCAGATCGATCTCATAAGGGAGCAGATCGATCTCATGCTGCATCTGCCTAGCAAGACTCGATCCTATCACAAGGGCAGATCATCTCCACTTAGAAGAACATATCGATCTCCACCCTCGACCAGATCGATCTCGTAGTTGTTAATGGAGCAGTTAGAGCAGTTGAATCAATCAGAGATCGATCTCCATCAATGCCAGATCGATCTCATACGCCCTGCCTATATAATAATCACAGGAGTTTTCCTGAAAATCGAGCCTCTCTCACTTGCAAACCCCGACACTCACCATTTTTACCCAAACCAAGCTTTCTCTCTCTCTGATTCACCATAATCTAGACAGAATTAGACAAAAGGGTAAGAGACAAAGTTGTTCCTCTTGGTAAAGAGAACAACATACTAGAAAATCAAGGATTGGATTGAAACAAAGGAAAGGACAAGCATTCTACAAGTTTGGTCAAGAGGAGACAAACTGGTGAGCTCACAAGATCCTTGTTTTTCTTAAGCATTATCATTTTACATATTGGTGAATAAACATATGTGTGTGTATATATATATATATATATATATATGCATATTTGATTGGAAATGTGCAAGTCACAAGGAAACAAATAATAAGTATAGTTAGAAAATGAAATGTGGATATCTTGTATTGATTTTGAGCTAGCTAAGGTGATGATTAAGGTGTAGGAGAAGTTTTGAGACAATGTATGTGTTAAGAATGTTAACTTGGATATAGTATAGATATAGGAATAAATGAGGTGAAAAGAGAAATGAGAATGATGGATATTGACAATTTAATGATGTTTGGACAGCTTGAGAATTCGACACGAGAAACGAGGCTAGTTCGAGGACCCGAGGATATTGTATCACTCAAGGTGCAAGAGGTAAGGGAAATATAACATTTATGCTTGTGAGTTTTCGAATGATTGAAAACGTTTTGATAAGCATGAAAAAGGTTTAATGAAATAAGCATGTTTATGAGATGATTTGTTGCTTTGATGAACGAGTGAGTGTTTTGTCAGTTTGAGCTCAATTTTGTGAGTTTTGGATAACTATGAATATAATGTTTTATAACCAAAATGAGTTTTGTAATAATCGCTATGGGCTCTACATGAAGGCAAAACAATTTTAATACAACAATGACATATTTTACTTAGACTAAGGCTTGTCATGAGATGTACATCGATACTCAGCTTTAACAGCGTTGAGTGGCCTTACTCTAGTAGCATGTAAGACCAGGCCTTGCTCTAGTAGCATGTAAGATCGATACCTCTATTCTGGTAACGAGAGCTAACCCCGCTCTAGTTGAGATGGGTGGCCTTGCTTTAATAGCATGTAAGACCGAGCCTTGCTTTGAATAGCATGTAAGACAGTGGTTGTACGACTCCGATCAAGTCTACAGTGAATCATGGCCATGTATTGATGTCGACGTTTCCCTCTTTTGAGGATGTCCGCCTAAGGGACGACTTGATTTGATGTGATGTGTCTATGACGATGATTTTATCTGAGTTTTATTAAATGCCTAGTCTCAATTTCCTTGATGAATGATGTGTTTTACAACTGTGATCTCTATCATGTAATGATGATTTGATGTTATGATAATTTGTGATCTTTATCACGTGAATTATGCCGATGTCATAGTTTCAACTGTTATTTCTATAACATTTTTACATGCTTGAATATTTCCATCATATTGTGTTGTGATGATGATTTTATAAATTTCCCTCATCCTCTTTACTAAGCGTTTTGAGAGCTCACCATTTTTCCTCCCCCCTCCAAATTTCTTGCAATAAGCGAGATAGTGCTTGCCGCGTACGTGATATAGGCTGGTGGACAAGATCCCCTTAGGCTATCGCTTGTACACGCACAAGGTATAATTCAGTTCATTTTGTATCCAGACAATGATGTAATATAGACATTTGTGTTAAGTATTTTTGGGATGTAACTAGGATGACATAAGGAAAATGAATCGTGTTTTGTGGATTGTTCCCCTTTGGGATATTCTATATTTGATGTTATGAACTAGAAATTGTATGATCTTGGGGTTACTGATTTATGATAAACACAAGCTATTAAATGACACTGTATAGGAATGCAACTCGAGTGAGAGGTTTAATATAAGAAATTTTAAATTAGCCCTATTTTCTGCGCTTTCGGGCTGTCACATATGAGCCTTTAAAATCTTGAGCACATGCTCTCAACATATCCTCTAATGTCTGAATAGTTCTCTCTGACTGACCATCTGTCTGAAGATGGAAAGCTGTGCTAAAATTCAGCTGGGTTCCCATGGCTTCTTGGAAATGTTCCCAAAAGTGCGAAGTGAACCGAGAATCCCTGTCAGATACGATGCTCACTGGTACGCCATGTAATCTTATAATTTTGCACATATAGATCCGCTAGAGCACTCAAAGTATCTGTGGACTTCATAGCTAGAAAGTGGGCGAACTTTGTTAGTCTATCGAAACTATCCCAGATCGCATCATGGTTCCTCCGGGTCCTTGTCAATCCCATAACGAAATCCATGGTGACATGCTCTCATTTCCATGTTGGTATTGGTAGAGGTTGTAACAACCTTGTAGGTTTTCGATGTTCTACTTTAATTTACTGACACACAAGACATCGGGCTGCGAATTCAACCACATCCTTCTTCATCCTTGACCACCAATACACCTTCCGTAAATTTCGGTACATCTTATTACTTCTCGGGTGTAAGGTATACCTTGAGGAGTGAGCTTTTGTCAATATCAGTTTCTTCAACTGTTCATCATCAGGAACATAAACTCTACCTTTGGACCTCAGTAGACCATCAGACTAACTTCAAAATCTGTCACAATTCCCAATTGGATCTAACTAGCCATATCTATACAATGTCGATCAGTACGCTGAGCCTATTGAATTCTATCAATCAAAGCTGGCTCTATGCTTAGGCTAACTATCACACCACAACTGACAAAGTTAGATGGTTCAATGTCTAAGTTGAGGTTCGTAAATTATTCCAACAGTTCGTATTCCAGAATCATCATGTACGATACCATCTTGATATTCTTCCAGCTTAAGGCATCTGCCACTACATATTCCTTTCCTGGATGGTAAAGGATCTCACAGTCATAATCCCTCAAAAGCTTTATCCACCTCTACTGCCTCATATTCAAGTCCTTCTGAAAAAATAAATACTTGACGCTTTTATGATCGATGAAGATCTGAAACTTTTCTCCATATAAATAATGACGCCATATTTTTAGTGCAAACACTACGACTACCAATTTCAAATCATGGGTTAGGTAGTTCTTCTCATAATCTTTTAATTGCTAAGATCCATAAGCAATTACCTTTCTATTCTGCATTAATACACAGCTCAAATCCTATTTCGAGGTATCTGCATACACTTTTCTCTTGGATTATGAGTTAGGATATTTTTAGACGCTCTCAAGCTTTTCAGGCAGAGAAGTATTTTGAAATACCTTTATTAGCCATCAAACCTGACCACATGAACTAAATATAATCATAAAGGTTCAAAATTCAATTTACGGTCAAAAGTAGAAAATAAGGTTTATCGCAATTCTCATTTATCCTTTGGACACAACCATTCTCAGTTCATTTCACTTAATCCAAATCATTTGATAAACCAGAAGTATTCATATATTGTATACATCTCTTATCCAAAATATAACCTGTATTTGAAATTTATCACACTTCAAAACTTGTCTCATTTCGTACATCAATTATAACGAAACCCTTTCCTTATTCAAATTAAGTCTCGCATTCAAAATATAAGAACATACAAATTACAATCCTTAGATTTGAAACATAATTCATATTCTAGAGTCTATTTATACCCCGAAGTGAATCACTTGGTCTGATAATCCCCTTATCATATAATTCCTGTAATTACTTCATCAGCTCTTCTAATTCAACCGAAGCCATTTTGTATAGTGGTTTGAATATTAGTTCAGTACCAAGTATTAAATCAATTCAAAACTTCATCTTTCTATCTAGTGGTAACTCTGGTAGATCGTTCAAATATATGTCGAAAAACTCCCTGTCTACAGGAATGTCTCTTTATTCCGAACATGCCTTATCCTTACCAAAAACGTAAGCAGTGAAACCTTCAAATTTCATTTATACAATTTGTTCAGTAATTCATTCTTCCAATTATAGTAACTTTAGTCTTTCATTGCCCCTGTCCTCAGTAAAATGATCTCTTTTAGTCATGCTCTTTACCTTTCCTTTTCTAGTACTTCGAAGACATGCATCTCATATCCATATAGTCCTGTCTTATCCACACAGTTGTGTCTTGTGCATTGCTTCCTCATAAATAATAACATCAAATGGAACTAACCTAGCTCGATTGAGGATCTAAATCTCTCCTATGAGTTTCTAGGGTTTCTTCATTTCATAACTCAACGTATCCGAATTTTACTTCTTCGAAAACTATAAATGTTTATTCATATTCATCCTCAAACTTATACCTTATGTCCAATTCAAGCAATTCATTCTGTAATTACCATTGTGTCATATCCAAGATGTATTACCATCTAAAGATATCCATAAATATATTCCTTGTAACTTTCTAATGCCGAGTCCTCAGAATAAATCGGGGGACTTCCGCTAAGGTTTGGCATCCCATTTTAATATCAATGCTACAAAAACTACCTTCTTTATAGTAGTACACCTTAAGGATCTGCATAACTTTTCCAATTCATTTATCCAGTTTTCCATTATAACTAGATTACTTGCCTAGTAACTGATAGTATACTATCTTCTGAAACTATCTCAATCTTTCTCTAAGTCACAGTCATACCTTAATCATCATCATTATTATTATGCTACTATCACTTGACCAAACAATGTCATCATTGTCTCCATGCCTCGCTTTAATCTTGCAAAGCGAATTTCAAAATTTTCAGTTAAACTGTGATGTGCACATTCAGATGAGGATTCGCTCTATCTCTCGGGCCTATCTCTACGACCTCAAGAAACAGTTCCTTCTCGTCTACTAGTATGGTTGTAACACCTACCAGCCATATCTATTAGTTTTCCTTTATTCAATGATTCAATTTCTCAGTAAAACACAACCAGGTATACACGTTTGTATCTAAACAATGTACAGTAATGTTGGAGATGTGAACTTTTCAAATTTTCTCTTACTCCTAATATCGACTCGTATTAAGCCAACTTTGCTCTGATACCAATTTTTGTAACGCCACAATTTACGGTATAATATGGTTGGACTACGAGTCGATAATAAATCATAACAATAAATTCGCCTATAATTTTTTTGGTAACAAATTTAAATAAAACTAATGGTAGTATTTTCCAATTAAATCAGCGTAATTGTTCTTTTACAAAATATTAATCTTCACATTCCCTAGACACATTTCCATATACATTACTATACTTACAAAATTTAGATACAAAATAGATATCTATACAGGGTATACTTTTAACGTGAAAGAATACTTTATTGACGTATGGTTGTGCAAAATAATTCAACTTATAAAAGCAATCACAGCTACTGACGAGGATCTGTGGAGAAAAGTAAGGGGTGAGCTCAACGTGCTCAATAAGAAAAATTACATGGCAAGTAGATAAATACACTACCTATATATATATATATATATATATATATATATATGCCAAAATAGGAATTCATATGAAAATACACAGATAATTTGGCAAATTCAATAATAGCATAGTCGAAAATCAAAAACGATATCAATATTGATAGTATAAACAGTTTACTGCAGTAAATACAGGATTTTGAAACTTTAAGCAGTAAAATGATCAATTTTCACACAACGATACAGTTCATATGATCATTTTAGTAAATCAAATAGACAAGACAAGGCAGAACATGCTATATCAAAATTCAGAATGACAATTGGCCAATGTCGATGACTCCGGGCATCACTGATCAGGTGTGCAGGGATGTCAATTGTCATGGGAGTTGTAAGACCCCGTATATGTATAAGGGTAATGTGTGTACTTGGATTAAATAATATGAATGGACTTGTGATGTAAAGTATGATTGATGTAAGTCCATGGATTTAATGTATGTATGTGTAATATAAATTGTAACGTACATACAAGTTTCATTAAGTATGAATACGGAGAAGTGTATTCTAGCAAGTGATGGATGTGATTGAGACTCAAGATGAGTAGTGTGGTAAAATGGAATGGAGTTATGCTTCCATTTGGTTGTATGTAGCATACCTTTGAACATACAATGAATGCACACAAGTTTCAATGTGCATAAAGTATGAATGGATGCCATTTTCAAGTTATAGAGGTGGATGGATGAGGAAATGGCCATGGCAATAGATTGAGGGTGTGTTGGTATGAGTTGCAGCAATGAAACTGCAGGAAATCTGGAAAACATGAGGTCCAGATCGATCTCATAGGATGAGAGATCGATCTGGAAGAGCCAGAATGCTCTTATTTGGGCGAAAGAATTGAGCAGATCGATCTCCAATGGAGCCAGATCGATCTCTCAAGCATTCTGTGGTGGAAAGATCGATCCCCAAGCACCCAGATCGATCTCCTTAGCTCTCTGTTTGGGACCAGATCGATCTCATGCTTCGACAGATCGATCTCATGCCTCAACAGATCGATCTCATTGCTTCGACAGATCGATCTCAGGCTTAAAAATGCCGTGAAAAAGAGGGATTTTAAGGGACCAGATCGATCTCCTCTTGGACCAGATCGATCTCCTCAAGTCATTTCTATATAAGGAGAGCTGAAAAATCTGGAAATCTCGGAAAACACTTAACCCTACAACTTCAACCCCAAAAACCTAATTTTCCCTCTCTAAAAATCAACCATTTTCAGTGAGATTTGAAGAGAGATCATTAGAGGCAAAGTTGTTCCTATCAAAGAGGAGAACAACATAGTGAGAGGGCATCTTCCCATTTTTTTTGGAATTGAAGGAGTTGAGGGCATTACCAATTGGAGCAAGAAGAGAAATCATATTGGTAAGATTCTAACACTCCAATCTAAATGCATTAGCTATTTAATTGATTTTGGAGTTGATTGGTATGAGTATTGATGGATAAACTACCTAAGAATGTAGTGGAAGTGGTGTGACCTAGAAATCTAAAATGGGTATAATGTGAGGATATGTGGGATTGAATGAACTTATGGTTTATGGCATGTTAAAGTTGTCATTGGGATAATGTTATGATTTAGATGGTTAGATGAAATTACATGGTGGGTTGGAAGAAATGTGGAAATGGATATGTATGTGATGAATAAATGCCATAGTGAGGGGATTCATGGAATATGAACGCTATGAGCTTTATGTCGATTTGATATCGACTTTGAATAAGTTAATAGGCCTAAGAAGGTCCATAGGCTCGAGCTATGGGTAAAGTAATGAAACGAGGCCAAATAAGCTTTAATAGAGGCTATAGATTAAATTGACTATAGCAAGCATAAGGGTTGCAATTATATGGATCGATTATAATGCGGGATACGATTTTGTGCAGTCCCGAAGAGTTCATTGAAGGCGAACCGAATCGTACGAGTAAGCAGCTTAAGGAAGTGGAATCACGCATCGCGATTCCAGGTAAGGGAATTTTGTGAGTATATAGAGATAGCTGCTCGTATTTTGAACTGGGTGAATATTGGGTGTTGTATGAAATGCATGAATTGCTCAAATAAATGTTGATGGTATTTGTGAAAGATGATGGGTATATGCGTGGTTTTGGATTTGAAGTGGATGTTATGAAAAAGGGATAGTAAGGCTAATAATTGCATAAATCATGTGTTTTGAATGCTTTTACAAAACACAATGCTTTGATTTGAGCAAATAAAAGGATAGGCTGGCTAGTACTTGAATGATGTTGTGAAATAGCCCATACGAGGCACTAAGCATATTATGAGATGTTTTGAATGCATGTAAGCCGCCTATCGCGTGTATGTGATATAATTCGCGTTAGAGCCTCGCTCGCGCGAGATTCTATGTTTTCACTTGTGTGAAACGTGCTTGAGCTTAGCTCGCACTTTGAAATTGAATTATGATGATGTTTATAAACCGTACTGGAGCTTTTGCTTGTACGTGGATTGTGAATGGTTATCTTATGAGTATAACCGTACTAGAGCTATGCTCGTACGCGCCTCTTTATGAGAAGATGCATGATGCATGAGTCGTGCTAGAGCTTTGCTCGCACAAGCTTGTACAATGGGATTCGTATAGGGTTGTGAAAGTGGGTAAGATCCTTAAGCCTTACATCCTTAAGCCAACATCCTTAAGCCCGAGGAGGCAAGGAGGCTCTGTTAGGCGGGGAGGCTCTGTTTGGTGGGGAGGCTCTCTTACGATGGGATCCTTAAGCCAACATCCTTAAGCCCAAAGAGGCGGGGAGGCTCTGTTAGGCAGGGAGGCTCTCCTACATGGGTATGGTAAAGGTAAGATCCTTAAGCCTTACATCCTTAAGCTAACATCCTTAAGCCCGAGGAGGCAAGGAGGCTCTGTTAGGCGGGGAGGCTCTGTTTGGTGGGGAGGCTCTCTTACGGTGGGATCCTTAAGCCAACATCCTTAAGCCCAAAGAGGCGGGGAGGCTCTGTTAGGCAGGGAGGCTCTCCTACATGGGTATGGTAAAGGTAAGATCCTTAAGCCCTACATCCTTAAGCTAACATCCTTAAGCCCGAGGAGGCAGGGAGGCTCTGTTAGGCGGGGAGGCTCTGTTCGGTGGGGAGGCTCTCTTACGGAAAGGACCCTTAAGCCCTACATCCTTAAGCTAACATCCTTAAGCCCGAGGAGGCAGGGAGGCTCTGTTAGGCGGGGAGGCTCTGTTCGGCAGGAAGGCTCTCCTTCTCGGAATATGGAAAACTCTTGGTATGGGGTAGATAAGACCTAGGAATGGCACCCCCAATCATGATATGAGTTGCGGAGTACGATGTACCGTGTATATCACATGGAGTACGATGTACCGCATGATGGTTATGTGATGAGAAAGTCTGGCGAGGGATAATTCATCTTCGTGCCAGCATGATACCCCGCACACCTGGATGCGTGTGGTCTGGGATGATTTATGATGTAATGATTCACATAGGCACTTTTGATATAGTGACCTAGATTTATACACATGCGTGAATTGTGGAATGCAAATGTGGTTGTGGTTTGTGAGTGGATTTGGTGGTGTTATGTTGTTGGTTCAAAAAGGAGGTTTCTAAATGAATTGCCCTTTTATGAATTTAAATGAGACTGAGCATGAGATGTTTTATACATGATGTCTCTACCATGTTTTATATGCCAATGCACATGATTTGATACATGATATATATGTATATTCACATGGCATAGTTTTATTCCTCATGCTCCTACTATAAACGATTTATGCATAACACTATCAGCATGTAGATAGAGTAGTTATCTACCATGCTTGCATTATTGCCTTACTGAGCGTGTGGTTGCTCATCCCACTCTATTTTCCCCCTACAGAGCGTGCATAGTAGCCCAGTGAGGACTGAGGCGTATTATTTTGGACTCCGCTGCATCTCCATCGCTGAGAGGTATATACAGAGTGATTCTTTTTGTATCTAAACAATGTAAAAGCACAGTATTCTTTTGAGTTGTACTTATGGGGGATGTAGATGTCAGTAAATCATGTATTCGTATAAGTACACGATTAAATACACATGTGTGACATCGTTTTAATTAATTGAGAATGAATGAGATGTGGTGTTTATTATTGACTCACAGCCCAACAGTGTGTGGTGAGCTTAGTTCACGACTGGGTAAGGTAACAGTAAAACGCGAAAAATTTTCAGTGATTTCGGTTAGAGAGAATGGAATTGGGTCGTGACAGGAGTAGTCAGCTACTCTAACGGCTCACAGAATAGAATGTTCGAAGACCAAAAAACACGGTACATCGTACTCACGTGCGTGGTGCATGGTACATCATACTCTGTGGACCATAGAAACAGAAACAATACTGCAGACAGTAGTGTAACATGATTTAGCCATCACATTTGTCTCAAAATCAGTGCGAGTCGGACCATGCGACACATGGTCAACACGGGTTCAAGCACATATCCTCAGTATCCATTATAAACAAATAATTTTTCGTTAAAATCAACTGTAAATTCAGTTCGATTAAAATATAATATTTCAGAAAGAGGCTAATTCGCCCTTTTTCGGTTAAAAATCCTAATAAACAGTCTATGGAAATTAAATTTGGGATTTTTTATTTAAAACAATAATTCAAGCTAAATCAGTATTTATGTAAACAATTTAAATTTATAACGGTAAGGTTAGGTTGTTTAACTAAGGCTGAAAGTCTATATTTTTTATCAAAATTATAAAATCGACCTAGTATATTTTTATCTACGGTTTAGCAAAACTACATGCAATTATCTCTAGCAGCACACTGAATTTTCCTTACCTCAGTGGCAGATGGTATTCCCGTTATACCTCAGTGTTTGTGAGTCAGTGGGTCCGTTCTAATCTGTCTATTTCTCCGAGCTTTGAATCGATTATTTGTATAACGTTTCCAAACCATTCTTCCCTCGAATTATCTAAATCTCTACGCACACTTAACTATCTCTATTGGCTATTATTTCTAGATATATGTGTGTATATATATATATATTCTTTCTAGTTGCCCAAAGACCCATCTGCTGCACTGTATTCCCTTATCTTCACTGTCTGGAGGAATGGATGAGCAAGCAGCACGTATCTCCTTCAAGTGCATTGTCTTCAGGCCGACGATGAGCAACCATTGGTTATTGGTCACGACTACTCTTCACTGCCCCACCCATCATCACCGTCATTTTTCCTCGACCCTAAAGACACCAGCTTGTTGTCATTGCATCTTTCTTTCCTCTGCCTAGACTTCACCTCAACAACACCAACAATTTCCTTATGCTCTTGGCCACTGCCACTGGAACCGAGAGAAGCCTCTTCAACAACCACTGCCTCGTGTCACAGCCTTGACCCATTTCTCCTTGAAACCTACTGTGAAAGAGGGAATTGGTCGAGATAAATCAATCATTGTTTCAACTTTCAATGAGCCCTACGACTCCTTGAGAGAAATACTAATGGGAGCACCCTTCTAACTTTTTAAGACTCTAGCCATGATCGTCGCCTCAACAATTTCAATCCTTTCTTCTTGTCTGTTCCAGCTCCCACCATGAGTTCTCGACCACCTGAATGTGGTTTTTTTTTTTTTTTGCTCAGCTCTTTTTCTTTCTCCTCTAACCCACTCCCAACTTCTCTTAAATCTATCCTTAAAATGGTTTCTAGACAGAACCTCTCTAACTGCTCCTTTACTCACGCTTTGGCATCCAAATCAGCATTAAATAGCCATATAACAACAGTCTTAAGACCGCCCAGATTAGCCCCTGAAACAGCCACGGTACAGCCCTACTTCAACACCTCGTTGGCTACTGTTTCAGCTCTAATGATAGACACCGTTTTATACTCCAAACAACAGACCTCTACCTTATCGACAACCCTATTACAAACCCCAAAACCAACTCAATTCCCTTGATATCGGGCTTCCTCAGCTTCTCAGCTTTTGTCGCGTCACCTTCTTCCTCCAGATTGCCTACTTCATTGCAAGCCTTTGCAGCCTTCGTTGACTACTGAAAGGTTGACAGAGGTGAGTCACCAGCTTCCATTTCCTGCTCTTAAAGCTTCCTCGCCAAATGCCTCACTAGCCCGACATTATCTCTCATTCAATCTTTTTTTTTTTTGCTTGCCACGTCTCTACTGCTTTTGTTTTCATTTCATTTTTTTTTTTCATAATCTTCTTGTGTTCTTATGTCCTCTCTCACCAAGTACTAACTCACCAACTCCATTTTTTCCTTTGCTGAAGTTGATGTCGACTACGCTCACTCTAAGTGACAGATGTTTTAACCGCAAGTGCATGAGTTGTACCAGTAATAATGGGATTTCAGTCCCGAATTATCATCCCACAGAGAATCTAATTAGCCAAATTAAGTACCGGCTAATTTTACCCTAAATATATCCTAGCAAATTATGAATATTTAGGGAGTGATCTACAAGGCTAAAATTAAAAAGTACTGAAAACAATAAAAATTATAAAATAAAGAAAATAGAACATAGCTAAAATTACTTACAGAGCTCCAAGCAATTAAAAGCAATAACCTACAAAAGATGATTAACACAGTTAAAATTAATTAATGCAAATAAGCTAGAATGCAAATATGAAAATAAAGAAACAGAATTAACTCAAATCAAACTTCAAATAAAATGAACATGCAATTGTTTTAATTATCAAAATGCGACTTAAACTAACTTAAATCTAATGAAATAAAATTCTAAAAATAAAATTTCTAAATATAATTATAAATCTAAATGCCTAAAATAGTGATTCTAAATGAATCCTAACTATAGCTAATTACTAAGTTAAGAAAAAAATCTAAATAATGCTTGAGAAATAAATATTTTTGGATTTTTTAAAAGTTAAATTGAAAACTAACTTAAAAATGCATAAAATAATTTTATACCTAATTTAATTCTAAATGCAACACCTAACACTAAAATAAAAATTAACTATTAACATAATTAAATCTAAGTTTTGAACTAACAAGCAAAGAAAATATAACTAACATGCAAATTAATTTAAAACTCTAATTTTTTAAGCTAAAAAATAATATTGAAAATAAAAATATATATATAAAATATTAAAAAATCATGAAAAATGGATTATTAACTATCCCAAACTACCAAACATTGCCTTAATCAAATTTATATTTTGCCATCTGCCAGACCATGCACAGCCCTGTACTGGTACTTTGTATGCATCATTTTCCAATTCTGCTCCAGGTGTTATCTGCACTTCTATTTGCTGCACATTCCTCGGCCAGACCTGCCCAGCTCCCCGCAACATAGCACCCTGCTGCTTTCTTCCCAGCTAGCAGGCACGTCCTCCTCCGCTACACTGTCCTGTACTGCCTCTACATCTAGTACATGCAGCTACCATTTGCATCACCAGTCCTACACACGTCCTCCTGAGCTGAAGCTGCTTCAGTCACCACGTCCTTGCTATGCACCTTAGTTTCCTACCTTGTACAGATTCTACCTTGCACGACTTGGAATCATGCCTCAGTCCCAGCTACCACCATTTCATGTCCTTTCTGCAGCCAACTCCTAGCCATGCCCTCAGCTCAGGTTCCAATAATGCCGAACAGCATAACTCTAAGCACTTGTAACCAAGCAGCATACAAAGGAGGAAAGGAAGTTCTCGGTCATGTGTCTGCTTCAATTGAATCAAACAAAATAGAAAAATATAAAATCCAATAATGAACAATACCAAATGCAAGAAACAGGGCAGAACAGAGACATGAATTGAAGAAGTACTGGAACAAAGGAATAACTATAAAATACTAGAGGAACTAAAAGCAAAGACACATGAAGCAGAAAATAGAGCTCGGTCCCCTTGCCACCAACGTAGTTCCAAACAATGGAACCAGTAGCAGCTTTGCAACTCAGCTCAACACGCTGGCAACCTCAGTTCTGTTGCTATACCCTTCTATTTCTTACCCGATCGCTGGAACCCGGCAACATCACGTCCGACAGTAGCAACACACAAAATACCAGCAAATGAAGTTTAAATCGAGAGGTAAAGAAATTGCTGAAAGTTAACACTAGTGGAAGACAAATAATTAAAAGCAGTAACTAAAATCTAAACAACAACTAGAGAAAGCTTTAACACGACTAGGCAAAATCCCAGTGGCCTCGGGTTACTTCAATTTCTGCTCCTACCATCGTGGTTCTACCTTGCCATTAATGTGAAAACAATGCTCAGCATCAAGTCCGCATCAAAGAACCAGAACAAAGTATGGCAGTTGTGAGACCTCGTATATATATAATTGTAATGTGTGTAATTGGATCAATTAATGTGAATGGACTTGTAATGTAAAGCATAAGTGGTGTAAGTCCATGGACTTAATGTACATATGTTTAATATGATTTGTAACGTACACATAAGTTTCATTGTGTATGAATATGAAGAAATGAGTTCTTGTAAGTGATGAATGTGATTGAAACTCAAAATGAGTAGTGTGGTAAAATGGAATGAAGTTATGCTTCCATTTAGTTTGGAATGTGATACCTTTGGATATACAATGAATGCACACAAGTTTCAATGTGCATAAGGTATGAATGGATGTCATTTTCAGGTTATAAAGGTGGATGGATGAGAAAATGGCCATGGCAACAGATTAAGGATGTGTTGGTGTGAGTTGCAACAAGGAAACTATAGGAAATCTGGAAAACATGAAGGCCAGATCGATCTCATAGGATGAGAGATCGATCTGGAAGAGCCAGAATGCTCTTATTTGGGTAATGGAATAGAGCAGATCAATCTCCAGTGAGGCCAGATCGATCTCCTAAGCATTCTGTAATGAAAAGATCGATCCTCAAGCACCCAGATCGATCTCCTTAGCTCTCTGTTTGGGAGCAGATCGATCTCCTATTTCGACAGATCGATCTCATGCTTAAAATGTCATGAAAAAGAGGGATTTAAGGGGACCAGATTGATCTCCTCTTGGACCAGATCGATCTCTTCAAGTTATTTCTATAAAAGGAGGGCTGAAAATCTAAAAATTTTGAGAAAAACACCAATCTTCCATTTGTAACCCAAAAACCTAACTTTCTCTCTCTAAAATCAGCCATTTCCAGCAAGAATTGAGGGGAGACATTATACATTAAGTTGTTCATCTTGAGGAAGAGAACAACATAGTTGGAACCCAAAATCCCATTGTGGGTATTGAAGGAGATAAGGGCATTGACATTTGGAGCAAGAAGAAAAATCAGATTTGGTAAGATTCTAACACTCCAATCCAAATACATTGTCTATTTAATTGATTTTGGAGTTGTTTGGCATGAGTATGGATGGATGGAAACACCTAGGTTGTGTTAGAAACAAATGTAACCTAGAAAATAGAATGCCTCTAGTGTGAGAAAGTGTGATTTGGGGAGTTGGTGGTTTATGGGCATGTTAAAGTTGTTATTGAGGTAATGTGTATAATTTTAGAGGGTTCAATGGAATTACATTGTGAGTTTAGAGGAATTGTGAAAATGAGTATGTATATGCTTGATAAAATGCCATAGTGAGGGAATTCATGAAATATGAACACTATGAGCTTAATGTCGATTTAATATCAATTTGGAATAGGTTAATAGGCTTAAGAAGATCCATAGACTTGAGTTATGGGTAATAGAATGAAACAAGGCCTTATGAGCGTTAATAGAAACTATAGGTCGAATTGACTATAGTGAACGCACGATGTCATATTATATGGATCGAATATAATGCGGGATACGATTTTGTGCAGTCCCGAAGAGTTCGTTGAAGATGAATCGAACTGTACGAGTAAGCAGCTTAAGGAAGTGGAATCACGCATCGAGATTCCAGGTAAGGGAGTTCTGTAAGCATATAGAGGTAGCTGCTCATATTTTGTGGGTGTATAAGGCTTTGGAAATGTGCATGAGTTTATAGAAATGTGTTTGAAGATGTATGGAAATTACTATGGGTATTTGGATGAGATTTGCTTGTTTGAAATGGTTATTGAAAAGGGATAGTAAGGCTAATAATTCCATAAATCACGTGTTTTGAATGCTTTTACAAAACACAATGCTTTGATTTGAGCAAATAAAAGGATAGGCTGGCTAGTACTTGAATGATGTTGTGAAATAGCCCATGTGAGGCGCTAAGCATGTTTTGAGATGTTTTGAATGCATGTGAGCCGCCTATCATGTGTATGTGATTTAATTTGTGCTAGAGCCTCGCTCGCGCTGGATTTCTATGTTTTCACTTGTGTGAAATGTGCTGGAGCTTAGCTCGCACTTAAATTTGAATTGTGATGATGTTTATAAACCATACTGGAGCTTACACTCGTATGTGGATTTGAGTGGTTTTTCTTATGCATATAACCGTACTGAAGCTATGCTCATACGTGGTTTCTTCATATTTTATGCATAAATGTCGTACTAGAGCGTTGCTTGTACGAAGTGATTGGTTTTAATGCATGAATTCGCGCTAGATCGTAGCTCGCGCTGGTTTTCACACTGTGGTATGTATGAGGCCGTGGTGAGAGATACAGATTAACTCAGGGAACCCAACATGCCTGACAGACCTCTTAAGTGGGGTGAGGGTGAGGGGCTAGGACCTGACATAATCCATTCAGGGAACCCAACAGGCCTAACAGACCTCTTGAGTGGGGTGAGGGTGAGGGGCTAGGACCTGACATAATCCATTCAGGGAACCCAACAGGCCTAACAGACCTCTTGAGTGGGGTGAGGGTGAGGGGCTAGGACCTGAATCAGGGAACCCAACAGGGGTGAGCAAGGTCATGAGGGGCTAGGACCTGGTATTGAGGTTACTCCCACGCGCTCTTGAGACTATAAAGGTTACACTTGGTATGGGATAGATAAGACCTATGGCAGGCACCCGCAACCATGTTATGGGTCCGCGGAGTACGATGTACCGTGTATATC
The DNA here is from genome assembly GCA_033439115.1 of Firmiana major. NCBI lineage: Eukaryota > Viridiplantae > Streptophyta > Magnoliopsida > Malvales > Malvaceae > Firmiana > Firmiana major. The sequence goes on from CM065909.1 coordinate 43,079,441, forward strand.
ACATGGAGTACGATGTATCGCGTAGTGGTTACTTGATTTGAGAAAGTCTGGCGGAGAACTAACCCACCTTCGTGCCAGCATGATACCCCACACACCGGGATCCGTGTGGTCTGGGATGATATGTGACAATTGGCCTACGTAGTCACTTGAGATATAGTAACCTGTCTCCTTGCTTGATTTACTGACTACCACATGATTTTAATCTCTAAGTGTGATTGTGATTGTTCAAGGTAGACCCGAAGGAGGGGTCGAGCCTCGTGGAATTGATTTGTGAAATCAAAATGAGGTTGTGATGGTGAATTGATGTGATGGGATTGTATGTGTTTGAGAAAGAGTTTTATGACGTGGGTTTAAAAAGGAGGTTTCTTAATGAATTGCCCTTTTATGAATTTAAATGAGATTGAGCATGAGATGATTTATACATGATGTTTTTACCATGTTTAATATGCCAATTTTACATGATTTTGATACATGATATATATGTATACTCATATGGCATAGTTTTACTTCCTCATGCTCCTACTATGAACGATTTATGCATAACACTATCAGCATGTAGATAGAGTAGTTATCTACCATGCTTGCATTATTGCCTTACTGAGCGTGTGGTTGCTCATCCCTCTCTATTTTCCCCCTATAGAGTGTGCATAGTAGCCCAGTGAGGACTGAGGCGTGGTATTTTGGACTCCGCTGCATCTCCATCGCTTAGAGGTATATACACAGTGATTCTTTTTGTATCTAAACAATGTAAAAGCACAGTATTCTTTTGAGTTGTAATTATGGGGGATGTAGATGTCAGTAAAACGTGTTTTTGTATAAGTACACGATTAAATGCAAATGTATGACATCGTTTTATTTAATTGAGAATGAATGAGATGTGGTGTTTATTATTGACTCACAGCCCAACAGTGTGTGGTGAGTTAGTTCACGACCGGGTAAGGTAACAGTAAAAAGCAAAAAAATTTCAGTTAAAGAGAATGGAATTGGGTCGTGACAACAGTAGTGAAGGAAGCTTAATCACCCGAATGAGCAGTGGAAAAGAAAAAAAAACAAATTGCACGCAACCCAAGAACTTAGACATAAATAATGAGTAAAAAAAATGAAAGAAAATGCAAACCGAGAGCTTGAAAAGAAACAAGGGAAATAAAACTAATCAATGAGAGGGGACGTTGCATAAAAATAAATTAATAAAAACTTAAACATAGACAAGAAAGAGCTTGTAAAACTGAGAATACAAACATAGTGGATGAAAGTTAAGGTGAAATACTAAATAACTTGAAACAATGAAGCTTTTCATAAAATATAAAAAATAAAAGTTGACATAAACAGTAGCTAGGTAGAATAGAATAAATGATGGCTTGACAAACTAATCGGGAAAGCTTGAAGAAACTAAGTGAAAGAAAATTTTAACCCAAAAAAAAAAACTATTCTAAAATTCCCCTAGCACTACTCTTACCCTAGGCTACATTTACCCTAAAAACTACTTAATTTTTCAATTGCTCATCATGTTCTATTTATAACAAACTTGGGGGTACGATGGTAATTTTTAATCCTAGATGAGTTGGCATTGTTTGGCCACTTGTCTTCATTCCATTCACTGTAGAGTAGATATTTTCACGTCACTTGTCTTCTAGCCCACTTGGTTGTGCGATGTGGCCCGACATGTGTCTTTCAGAAGGTTGGCACGGTATCCGCCGTTTTTATTTTTTCGAAGCGAATAAAATACGAATACCCGACATCACACGTGTCCAGACGAATGGTGACTCGATCTGCAAATTGGGAGTGGTCCAGTCTCTTTTAGCCCGTTTTCAGCCCATTTTCGACTGAAACGACTGAGTTTCATCTGGATTTATTTGAGCTGCACATTAAAGAATTTTAATTAAATTAAGGGGATAATTAATAAAATAATATAAGGATTAAACTAATTAATTAAGAAATTAAGCACAAATAATTCTATTTTAATAGAATTATCACACCCCCAAACTTGAGCTTTTGCTTGTCCTCAAGCAAAACAAAACAAATGTAGGAATGACAAGTACTAACATAATAATTTCCCCAATATTATCCTCAAAGAAAAGGTACAAACTATGATCTCAAAGATTCACAATTATAAGTCCAACACTTAGAATTATTCAATCATAAGTCCTAACCCAAATTGGACTCCTTGTGTGTGTGAAAATGTCAAAGCCACTTCATAGTACATTACTCGGATCAGATTATGCAAATACAGTGAATGCAATGTTAATGACAAGTGATCATTCCCATAAGTTTGCTTTTCACTTGTCTCTCCACTAATGTAGTCACACTTAATCAAAGATCAATAGGACTTCATTAAGCTTGTAATGTAAGGCTGGGGTTAAGGTATGATAAAGTCAATTTAGGTTTAATTGCCACTTAACATGCATTACTTCTAGGATCTTTAATGTAAGAGCTCTTAATTATTTCCCCCAAGCTTATTTTGCTAAACATTCTATTTTTGTATTTTTCTTTTTCTTTTTCTTTCATCATTTTTTTTCGAACTTTCACTATCACCTAATACCCATATGTACATAGCTCACAATATATCCCAATGACTTTTCATGCTTTCGAGGTAAGAGATAGGAACAGAGTATTTTAAGCTAAGGAAACTTTTACAGGTGTATTTATAGAGAAAAGCTTATTTGGCCCAGATGGGTGACTAGGGGTAAAATATGTACAGGGATGGCTAGAAAGGCTCAAATGATCCAAATATGGCCTAAATCATTTCCCTAATTAAGTGTGATATAATATTTCACCTCGAGATCAGATCAAACAAATTCTAGAATATGATACACAAAATCAATTGAACAAATGCAATCCTATGTCCACATAAGCTTTCTCTAAATAAATATACAGATTTATGACATGACATGTGCATAAAATGAGGAAATCACAATCAGCATCAAGAAAAATTCAAGAATTTAACTTCATGCTTTTCCTATAATCATGCTTCTCATTCAATCGAAGTCAGACTTAATCATGGGGTTATATAATCTGAATATGCAAAAACTACATGCTAAGTACTAAATCATCCCAAAATCAAACAAAGTAAGCTTAAATTTTTGAATTTTTTTTCAATTTTGCCTAAAAATGCTCAAGTGATATCCCCACCCCCAAACTTAAAGTGTACAGTGTCCTCAGTGTGCAAATAATATAAGAATTAAATCTCAATAACAGAATATTCCCCTATATGATGATGATGAAGAACAATTGAAGCTTGATTGAGAAGGTAATATTGTAAAAGAAATCTGCAATATAAACAAAGAAAGAAACAGTAGAAAAAAGAAAAAACACTGTACAAAAAGTAAAAAGAGATAAATGACATCAAATGCAGCTGAAGAAAACGACACTCAGCAGCAGGGGTAGAAGTTGGAGTGGCAGTCAAAGTGGTGACAGAATGTTGACAGTTAAATCCTCCTTTACTCTATCTACTTCCCTCCTTCTATCAGATATCTTATGCTCAAGCCTTATATCCTCCTTAACCTCCATCTTAAAACACTCTTGAGAGTCATCAGGGAATTTCAAAGGTTTGAAAACATGAAATATCACCTCTTGATTTAGGACTCTCATAGTCAATTCCCCCTTTTTCACATCAATCAAAGTTTTACCAATAGCTAGGAAAGGTCTGCCTAAAATAATGGAGACTTTCCTGTCTTCCTCCATGTCCAACACGATAAAGTCCGCAGGGAAAATAAATTTGTCCACCTTAATTAGCACATCCTTAATAATCCCCTTCGGATACTTAATGGATCTATCAACTAGCTGAAGGGTCACTATGGTAGGCCTGGCATCCCTTATTCCTAACTTTTGGTAAATAGACCAGGGCATCAGATTGATACTAGCTCCTAGATCACAGAGAGCTCTACCAAAAAAATGATCTCCTATGGTGCATGGTATGGTAAAACTCCTGGATCTTTGAGCTTGGGGGTAATTTCCTCTGAATAATGGCACTACACTCTTCAGTCAAGGACACCGTCTCATAATCTTCGAATCTTCTCTTCCTCGAGAGGATATCCTTCACAAACTTCACATAACTTGACATTTACTCTAAAGCATCTGCGAAAGGAATGTTGATGTGAAGTTTCTTAAAAATCTCAAGAAATTTAGCGAATTGTTAATCAAGCTTTTAGTTTTGGAACATCTGAGGGAAAGGTACTGGTGGTCTAACTAGAGGGGGTGTAGTTGTAACATGTGTAGCATTAGATGACGAGGAAGGTTGTGAAGAAGAAGTAGGTAAAGATGAAGAAGTGCCTAACTTAGATTCCTTTGCAGCCTGATCATTATGTTCCTGCTCTTTCTGAGCTACCTCTTTAGACCTTAAGGGCTCTACCACTGTGGGCTTAGCAAGACTGGACTAAACTTGTGGATCATCTAACTCTCTGTCGCTCCTAAGGGTGATGGCTTTAACATGTTCCTTACCCTCCCTCTGCCTAACAGGATTAGCTTCGGTATTATTGGGGAGGGTCCCTTGTGGACGCTGGCTAAGAGCACTAGCTATTTGTCCAACCTGAACTTCTAAATTTTTAATTGAAGCAGCTTGATTTTGCAGGATAGTCATGAACATCTCTTCTAGTGTAGGCTTCTTCTCAGCTGTAGCTGCTGGTGCAGGTAAGTACTAGGGCTGTATAGGTAGTAGTGGTGATGGATGACGTTGAAATTGTTGAGGTGGGTATGGGTGATGAGAAGGCGGATGATGTGGAAATTACTGATGCGGTGGTACATGAACTGGTAGAGCTTAAAAACCAGGGAGTCCTACAGGTCTGAAATTAGAAGGTTGCCCTTGATTTTAGCTCCAGGAAAAATTAGGATGGTTCCTCCACCCTGGATTGTAGGTGTTTGAAAAAGGGTTGTTATGTTGCTTCTGAGGTGGGGCAACGTACTGAACCGATTCTAAATTAAGCGGACACCTAGCTACAGAGTGTGTACCACTACACAGATCACATGAAAGAAAAAGACTTTGGATAGCAAGAATAGGGTTACGACCGGTTGTAGGATTATACTAGGTACTGAGTGACTCTACCTTTTTTGTAAGATTGGCTATTTGAGAAGTCAAGGTAGACAATGTAACGACCCATGACCTATAAAAATTCAGGAAATTTTTTTTTCAAACTTCAACTTGTAACTTAATCCTTTATTCACTTAGCCTGTATTCCTGTTCAGTGCCAATCCTTAAAACTATTCCATTTCATTTATTCTTATACAGTTTTCATCCCGACACATTGCTTTCAATAGATATCTGTGCATACAAATGGCCTGGTAAAGAGATAAGAATGTATACCTCACGCATGTATAAAAGGTCGTCTGGGGAAGCTCATATCCACCAGCCTACGTCGTCTATGCAGCATTTATTAACTGTAATTCACAGCAAAGATCTGAAAGGTGAAGGGGTGAGCTTTCAAGAAAAAGCCCAGTAGAAAATACATTTAAGGTAGTCCTGATATGTAAAAGCATGCAAGAAATCATTCATGAAACAAACTTTACATCAGGAAAACTGATCATAAGTTTCTTTTAGAAACTAATATTTAAAAGACATGCAAATCTTCATTTCGTGCATAATCATCGTAAGAAATTATGAAGCATGAGTTTCTTTAAATCAATTAAATGCTTAAATACTTCATAAAATTTTCATCATTCATGGATGATTTCATAAAATCATCGTCATTTGTAAACATTTCATAAAACATAATCATTCTTAAACATTTCATCATAAATCATAATTGTTCGTAAACATTTCATCAAAATCTTATAAAAATATAGTCATTCATCATCATAAACATATTCATAATCATAATAGTCATTCATTCATAATCGTGGAGACTAGGCTATAACTAAGTCATGTGATACATGTCATTCTCCGTAGAGAGTCATCATACCTATGGCCATGGTAAGGGGGCTGTAGACTGGATCAGGGTCGTACAGCCCTTTCAAAAAATATGGGTAGTATCTATCTTACTTACTTTCACTAGCACCTAGCTAGGACACGGGCACCAAAGGCACTCTCCGTGTGGGAAACATAATTGCGTGCTGCGTGGGCATGAGATACTACCGAAACATCGTCATCATAAACCACCAGTAGCAAGACATCTTCCACATAGGTTGAGTCAAGTGCTCCAGGGCCCTACGTACTGGCACCCAAGTGGTGGAGCCGGAACACCACAAGAAGTAACCATGAGTGAAGCCTATAGTCTCAAAAACTTCTTTTCCCCTTTTCCCTTTTTTTTCTATACTTTTGAAATTGTCAAAAGTTTCTTTAAAAATATGGATATAAAAATCATAAATCGATGTAAAGCTTCCATGCGTTTCATACCTTAGGAAAAATTCATTTCATAACATGGAGGTACTCGGGGAATATTTCTTAAAAATAAAACATGCTTCGTAAATAGTTCCACAAGTATGAAAGCAGTGATAAATCATTTCAAAATATAATGCTGCTTCATAAAATCTTTTATCGGTGAAACAAGAATGCATTATCAGAACTAAGTTAAATGGTACCCCTTACCTCGATTTATCGGTAATTCCAGTTCAAGTAGTGACGCCTCCAAGTATCTCCCTTAAATCCTTCTACGATTCTCTTACACCAAAATTTGTATTCTTAGTATCCTATTTTATCGAATTAATTACAATTGGTCAAAATCGTAACCTTGCTTACCTAGGGAAAATACACTCGAAATCATAAAATACGTACAATTATCTCTAAAACTTGCATAAATTCATTGCCTCAGTGTCTGTCCATAATCCTTGATTGCTTCGACTTAGTGAGTCGACGGGTTTGACCCTCCCGAATTTCACCAAAAATTTAGAATAAATACTTTCGATCACATTTCCCTCGGGTTTTCTCGATTTCCTCGATGCCTCTTATTCTATTTTCCATGTGGTTCTATTTATATATATATATATCCTTATATATAAATATAAATCCAAAAATAACCTCCTTTTCTTTTTCTTTTTCTTTTTTTTTTTGCTATTCATCTTCTTCTTCTTCTTCTTTTAATTTGGCTTCCCGCAAAATTCTTTTTCTTTTCTTTCTTTCACCACCTACTGTTCATCATCTTCCTCCGTGTACTTCGGTCCTTCCCGATGCCGCAACCCTCTGTAGTCGTCTCCCTCGTCTTCCTCGATACACCTTCGTCTGATGCTGGTGGTTATGTTTTCCTCTGGCCACCATGTTTCTGGCCATCTACCATCCCCGACACCTCTGTTTCGATTTCCAATTTCCTAGCAGCTATGGTTTTCTATTCCTCAACCTCCTCGACAGCCCTCGTTTCCTGACCTCCCTTCCTCGGGTCTTTCCCTCGCCTACTCCTGCTTCTCTACTGCTCCATTTCCTGCCCAGTTCACTCCTTCATTCTCGTTCATCATCCTTGACTCAGTGCTATCAATCGCCCCCTCCTCATCAACCACATCCTACCACCGTGCTTATCGTCCTCCCCGATTCTGTTTGTTTCTAACTCATCAATTATCAGCCTTTCTCGGTTTGTCCCTTTTCATTATCCTCGGCACCGATCTGATTGAGATTGTCAAGCAGGAAATCAATCTATATATAGTCCATCCTGGCATTTAGGTATGATTTTCTCTAATGTATTTAAACATTATAGGTGCAGCAAGTAGAACTGCCAGATTATTGTAGCTATAACTTTACTGCCTTCATTCAATTCAGTTTTTAGGCTTTCCCATACTCCTCGCGTATCCTTGTTTTCTGTCACACCTTTCCACGCCATTTCCTTCTCATTTTTGGTTTCCCAAAGCTTCGGCATTCCTCTCTTTCTCTACTACAACTTCAACCTCTCTATTCAATTCTTTTCAGCCATTTCCCATTTTGCTTTCCTGCCACGGGATGTCTTGTTCCATTCTTTCTGCTGCCATTTCCTTCCACTGCATCATAGTTGATTGCCTCATTTTGTCCTTATGGAAGGTTATTACCATGTGTGCAAAAAAGGGTGGGAGGGGCTCTCGGCCATGCACTGTACAAGTGATTAAAATACATATATATGTGTATTTTCCTTGATACACTAATATATGTATATACATATATATATATATATATATATATATATATATATTCTTTGACACACTAAAATGTATATAGATACACACATACATTTATATATATATATATATGCATATACCTCTATGTATTATGTATTGATTTATTTATTTATTTTTTGGATAATACCCAGTATATTACAAATTTACGGTATTTACATTCTCCCCTCTTTGGGAAATTTGGTCCCCAAATTTAGAAGTACATCATTTATTGCACGTATCAACAGACACCCCATCCTTAGATACAACATGTCCGAGGAATGTGATCTGTTCCAACCAGAATACGCACAACCAGAATACGCACTTACTAAACTTCCCAAACAGTTTCTTTTTACGGAGTGTTTGGAGCACAATTCTCAAGTGCTGCTCATGCTTGTCTCGAGTCCTGGAATAGATCAAAATGTCATCAATGAATACAATCACTAATTTGTCCAAGTATTCTTGAAAGACATCATTCATAAGGCTTATAAATGCAGCAGGGGCATTAGTCAGTCCGAAAGGCATCATAAAAAACTCTTAGTGCCCATATCGGGTCTGAAAAGCTGTCTTCGATATATCAGCCTCCTTAATCCTTAGTTGATAGTAACCTGGCCTCAAATCTATCTTTGAAAACATTGAAGCCCCTCTAAACTGATCAAATAAGTCATCTATTCTTGGTAGGGGATACTTATTCTTAATTGTTTCCTTATTCAAGAATTTGTAATCGATACATAGACGAAGACTGCCATCTTTCTTTCTGACGAAGAGTACGAAGCACCCCACGGTGACACACTCGATCTTATAAACCTCGTATCAAGCAACTCTTGTAATTGTTTCTTCAGCTCCTCTAACTCAACCAGCGTCATTTGGTAAGTTAGCTTGGAGATAGGTTGAGTATCAAGTGCTAACTTAATTGCAAACTCAACTTCTCTCTCTGGTGGTAACCTTGGTAAATCCTCCAAAAAAAATCAAAAAACTCATATACAACCGGAACATCTTAGATACTTGGTGGTTCCAGACTGTTGTCAAAAATAAAAGTAACATACCCTTCACAAAGTTAGATATCATCAATCAATTTCAAACGTAACCATCTTATAATAACACAAAATTTAACACCATGCACTTTATTTCTTTTGAGCAAAGAATGCATCAAACTTTTTCAGTAAGGAGAAAGTCAAAGTCTTAGTGTAGCAGTCTAGGCTTACATGATTGGTAGCTAGCCAGTTCATGCCTAATATTACATCAAAATCCTTTATGTTTAACAAAACTAGATCTGCTAACAATTTCTTATCTCCTACCTTGATTTCACAATCTGTACATATCATGTCAATCTTTTACGATACGTGCATATGTGTGCTTATATGAAACATGTAATCTAGAGGCTCAGGTGTTCGGTGCAACTTACATGTAAATTGTGGGGATACGAAAGAGTGTGTGGAACCTGGATCAATTAATACATGTACCTCATGATTACAGACAAGGAGTGTACCTCAAATAGTATCAGCGGACATGTCAGCTATCTCCTTTTCTTGCCCTTATCTGCGGTTGTGAAACTCCTCTGTGGGGCTTGTCTCTGTGGAATTGGAGCCTGTCTTTCGGTCCTCTTAGGTTCCTCTCGAGGTTCCTGAGGTCTCATCAAGGGATAATCCCTAATCAAGTGTCCTACCTCTCCATATCTGTAACAAGCAGCTATTGCAGTGTGGCAAAGTCCTTAATGCAACCTGCCACATCTCCTGCATTGCGGTACCCCTATCTTAGGACCTCGGGTAGTATCAACAACACCACTGGGGGTCTTTGATTTACCAGCCCCTGTCTAAGGTTTCTCTACCCTCTGCTTCTTGGGCTGTCCCTGTCTCAAGTCATATCGGAAAGTATGTGAAACCTAAATTTTCTCATCTTATATTACTTGTGAGGAGTAAATTATAGCCCTAAGTAATGTTTTGTAGGCCCGTAGACGATCGAAATAATCAGTTGTAGTGTGGGCCCTATGGAACGTAAAATGAGGTAAGATCCCAGACCCAAGAACTTCTTAAAATTATCATGTGCATGCATGAAATGATGAGTGATTGGAAATGAAAAAGTAGTTGAATTCAGATTTTAAATTTAATCGGGAAAACGGACCTAATAAGGGAAATAAATCTGAATAAAATTTTAAAAATTCATAAAAATAATTCCAAGACAATGGGAAGATAGATTAAGGTAAAATTGACTTGGGAAATTAAAGCAAGTGGAAATATGGATGTTTAGATGTTTAAATGAATTTTTAAAGTGAGTTAGAGAGCTTAAACCGTTTAGCTCGGTATTGACAAAATCAAGAAAAAGGGCTCGATTTTGGAAAAAGTTCTTAAACAAGTGACCCCCAAATTTTTATGGGAGATACTAGAGACATAATAGAATATTGGAGAAGTGAAAATTTGTGAGAAATTGAATATAAATAATTTTAATAGATTTTACAAAACAGTGCAGAAAATCTTCCTTACACAGTCCACCTAACCCTTAATGGAAACCATTGGATTTGAAGATTTTACCCTCATCCAACGGCTCCCATATTTTCCAGCATTGTATCCAAGTTATCAAGCTTCCTAGAGAAGCCAAAAACAACTTGAAACCCTTTCAAATCCGAGAGCTTCCCTCCCTCCATTCTTGTCGCACATGTTACTGTAGCTTCAGCATTGTCTGAATTTTTTGGCTAGCTTCCAGCCAGATTCAAGCGATGATCAAGAAGACAAAAAAATTCCCCACTAATCCATCTACAACATATCAAAAATCCAACAAAAACCGAGCTCCTGAATCATTAGAGAATGAAAACTGGGCAGAACCTATAACGTGACCTCGCCTGGTAATTTGCTAGAATTTTTTTCGGCAGCCTTCCACTCATTTTAGACCTCGGTCCAGTTAGGTAAAAACTTCATCTACCTCTCTTATAACATATATAAAAATTTCAGAATTTATGGAGGCCTTTTGATAGCTGAATCGGTAAAGAAATTAAAATAGGGCAGAACTATAATGTATTTGGTCTGCTGAATTTCAAAATTTTTTCAGCAACCTTCCACTCATTTTCGAACCTCAGTCCAGTTAGAAAAAATCTTCATTTACCTCTCCTATAACATATATAAAAATTTTAGATTTAATGGAGGTCATTTGATGCTTGAAACGGTAGAGAGAAGATTGAGGACAAAAGTTGTCCTATTTTAGAGGTAAGTGAAGAATGAAGTTTAAATTGATGGGATAAATTTCTGGATGATTTTCAATGTTTCTAAGTTATAATTATATTTTGTTTCAGCTTAGGAACAATTTTGGAAAACTGAGATTGAAGTCAAGGTCAGTCAAAGGTGTGAGAAAGTAGAGGTAAAGTGATGAACATTGATGGATGCGGTTGGTTTTGAATATACGTTAGTTGTTGGTGGATTTAGTGGATTTTTAGTGAAAAGAAAATGGCTGGAATAAATTGTATGATTTAATTTAGTTGTTGTTAGCATGTTTAAGGTCTTTGGAATGATGAAATGTGATGAAATGAGGTTGAAGTTACAGTTGAATTTAGACTATAAAAGCTCGATATAGTGTTGACTAGGCAAGATTATCGAAATATGCAAGAATCGATAATGTAAGTGAAGTGTATGAAGTGAAATTAATTGCTGGAAATGTTAAGCATGTTGTGGAGGCATTGAAAGTGAATTTGAAAGTGCCAAACAAGTTAAATACGATTAAACGAGGTTTATACCGATAAAACCGAGCAAAAAGACTAAAATTGATTAAAAGTCAATTTTTGGTCAAAGCTTCGATATAATCACATATTTGGATATGTTGAAATGAATTTAAGCCATATGTGATAAGTTGAACTTGTTTTGGAGCAGCTCGATCTATCAACATGTTTTACGAGGTAAACCCGAGCATTGAGGAAAGTGCTCTACATCAGTCATTGAGAGGTAAGGGATATAATTTAGAGTAGCGTTAGTGATCCACCTACCTTACCAATGAATTTATGCACCTTATTTGAATGGGATTTTACGAAATATGCTGCAATGTCTTAAAAATCGAAACTAAACCGTTTCCCGAGTTTTTCAACATGTTTGCTACATGCATGAGATACATTTTACTTCACATGTTTATGAAAATGTGATTTTTCAATATGAAGAAGAAAGCATGGTTTGATTTCAAGAAATGACTGGGAAGAGCCCCGAGAATGCTTTACGAAAGCAATGTTTTCATGATACGGGTTAAAGTCACGAAGGGGTTTACAAACTATGTTTTTTTATGATTACATGGGTTAAAGTCCCAAGAAATGATTTGAAACTATGGTTTTCCACAAGAAATGGGCAAAAGGCTCGTAAAGATTTATGAAAACCATGTTTTTGGGGGAAGTAGGCTAGAGTCCCGCAAAGGCATGATGTGACGAGGTCAGAGTGATCTGGGATCGATCTTGCATACATAGGGTAGCATATGAAGACGATCGAGGATCTTCCTAGCCAACGGCCAGGGAACGGGCAATGCTCTGACTTGAAATGCGCGTATAGTCTACATTTGGTGGTGCACGTGAGTTCGTGAGCATAGTCCACACTTGGTGGTACGCAAGATAGGGCAGCGTATGACCCTGATCTACCTATGATGAACGTCCTACGGGACCTGATGTATGATGTCCTTCGGGACAAGTATATGATTATGCCTAGCTTCAGATGAATTGACGAAATGATATTTATGTTTTTGCACATGCCATGATACCTTTTTTATACTACTTGCTATTAGCACATCTTTTCTATGATGAAGTTTTAAGGTAGCCTTTGAGATATGATACGTATGATTTGATGAGATGAGATGCTTTTAACTTCTTTACACCGTATGATATGGATACTATATTTGAGTTTTACCAAAGTGATGTATAATGTGTAAACAATGATTTAAGCATGTTTGAACTGCGTATATGAAACTAAGCATCTCTACTAGAGCCCATGTTTATGATGATTTGTAAAACCACGAGTTTTACCTAGTTTTAAGTATTTAAAACTATTTTAAATGTATCTCTTACTGAGTCTAAAAAACTCACAGTGATACTACTGCACGCAAGCTACTGAGGTCGTGGACAGAGGATTTTGACCCTTCCACATTACATTTTGTAGCTAAGAGGTATTGACTTACTTTGTATTCCAGACATGATGTAATGAATGGACACTATTGTATATAACTTGTGGGGTGTAATAGATGTAAATGATTGTATACAGAGTCTTAGTTACGCAGTATAAATGAATGGATATATTTAGTTTATATATGACTCTGAGATATGGATTGAAAAGTGTTAAGGATGTAGGTTGAATAATATAAATTGTGTTTCAAACTCTGTAGGTTGGGTTAAGTCATAATGCAGCTGTTATGCTGCCGAAATTTCTGAACTAAAAGAGGTTTAAAACTAGACAAGGACACAACACGCAACTTAGAATTGGATAAAAAATTTAAATTAGCCCTATTTTTTTCACGCTTCCGAGGCGTGACAGCTTTGCTTGGTAGTGTAAACAATGATTTAAGCATGTTTGAAATGCGTATATGAAACTAAGCATCTCTACTACAGCCCATGTTTATGATGATTTATAAAACCACGAGTTTTACCCAGTTTTGAGTATTTAAAGCTATTTTAAATGTATCTCTTACTGAGTCTGAAAAACTCACCCCCTCCTTTCCATCTCCCAAATTATTTACAGTGATACTACTGCACGCGAGCTACTGAGGTCATAGATGAAGGAGTTTGACCCTTCTACAGTACATTTTGTAGCTAAGAGGTATTAACTTACTTTGTATTCCAGACATGATGTAATGCATGGACACTATTGTATATAACTTGTGGGATGTAATAGATGTAAATGATTGTATACAGAGTTTTAGTTACATAGTATAAATGAAGGGATATATTTAGTTGATATATGATTTTGAGATATGGATTGAAAAGTATTGAGGATATGGGTTGAATAATATAAATTGCGTTTCAAACTCTGCAGGTTGGGTTAAGTCATAACGCAGCTGTTATGTTACCGAAATTTCTAAAATAAAAGAGGTTTAAAACTAAACAAGGACACGACACGCAACTTAGAATTGGATAAAAAGTTTAAATTAGCCCTATTTTTTTCACGCTTCCGGGGCATGATAGCTTTGCTTGGTATTAGAGCAATAGTTGTGTGATACTGTCTGTGTCTAGAAGAGTAGATTACATCCCAAAGTGTCTATGTTAGTTTGGTAAATAAAGTAAGCATATCTATCAAAGTATGATCAAATTCTTAGATTTTGTGCAGATAGTAGATCACTAATCATGAGTGGTAGACGGGGTCGTCCACGGAGACAGGCTCAACCCGCTCCCCCATCCCCACCTCAACCCAAGAGCCTAACTGAGAGAGAGTGAATAAGGAGGCTCGAGGAGATAGTACAAGGTATGAGGGAAGGACTTACAACTCATGCCACCATGTTTGCCCAACAGTTTGGGCAAGTGCACCTGGTACAGATACAGCTCCACATGTGCCTAATCCTCCTCCCTCATCAGTTCCTCCAGTAGCCCCAGGCCCTCAGCCAATAGTTCCCCAGCATAGGGATGATAGAGAGACTCAGAGGGTACGAGATTTCTTCGGTATGCATCCTCCGGAGTTCACAGGGGTTAAGGACCCGGTTAAGGTTGAAGAGTCGATAGTGGATATTAAGGCGATTTTCCAATTTTGGGGGTGTACTGATTGGAAGAGAGTGACCATGGCGGGTTATATGATGAAAAGTAAGGCTAAGTTTTGGTGGAGATCCACACAGATGATATTAGCTGAGGATCCCTCAAGAATCACATGGGAGGCTTTCTTAGATGCATTTCGAGAGCAGTATGCGCCGCATGCAGCTCAAAAGTAGATGCAGGCAGAGTTTTTGGATTTGAGATAGGGAAGTTCTACAGTAGATGAGTATGAGAATAGATTTACGGCACTGATGAGATACGATCAAGAGACAGTTAGAGATACCAAGCGCTGGACAGAGATATTTCTGACAGGATTGAGATCTGGGATCAGAGATAGGCTGTTGGGTTAAAACATTGTGGATTTCAGAGATGCTCTGAGGTAAGCCCAGTAGATAGAGAGGGGCTTGGATATTACTCAAGTAGAGTATTATTTCAGGAGATCAATCAGAGATAAGGGGAAGAGAGTGGTTACTTCCCAACATGATTTGAAAGGGGGCCAGCCCAAGAGACAGAGGGTGGTATGACCTCAGATAGGGGATGGTAAGCCCAAGACTACAGTGGGTACTACGGATGTTATTAGAGGTTCTGAGATGAGAGTGCCACGATGCAAGACATGTGGCAAGATGCACCCTAAACCTTGTCGAACGGGTACATTTACTTGCTATAGATGTGGTGAAGCAGGATACATAATGAGAGACTGTCCACTTATGAGGTCTCAAGAACCTCAAGAGGCACCTAGACCGATTGAGAGACCAGCTCAGGTTCCACAGAGGTAAGTACCACAGAGGAGAGCCACAGCTGTAGACAAGGGTAAGAAGCCTATCTCACAGGGGCGAGTATATGCCATTGATAAGGAGACAGCCGATACATCCTCTGATACTATCAGAGGTACTCTCATTGTTTGTAACCATGAAGCACATGTATTGTTTGACCAAGGTTTCACACACTCTTTTGTGTCACCACAATTTACATGTAAGTTGAATAGGAAACCTAAGTCACTAGATTACATGCTACATATAAGTACACTCATGCACGTATGGCAAAAGACTGATATGATATGGAAGGATTGTGAAATCATGGTAAGAGATAAGAAATTTCTAGCAGATCTAGTTTTATTAAACATGGAGGATTTTGTTGTAATTTTAGGCATGGATTGGTTAGCTACCAATCGCGTGAATCTAGACTGCTACACTAAGACCTTGACCTTCTCCTTACCAGAAAAGTTCAATGTATGTTTTGCAAGAAAGAAATAAAAGTGCATGGTGATGAAAGTTTTTGTGTTATGTGTTATGTGAAGATATGATATATATGTATGAGATTAACGTATGATGTTTCTGTTGTGTGAAGGATACATTGCCTGTATTTCTGATGAGAGTAGAGAACCACCAAGTATACAGGATGTTTTGGTGGTATGTGAGTTTCCCGATGTATTCCTAGAGGATTTACCGAGGTTACCACCAGAGAGAGAAGTTGAGTTTGCTGTTGAGCTAGCACTTGATACTTAACCCATCTCCAAGCCACCTTATCGAATGGCACTAGTAGAATTGGAGGAATTAAAGAGGCAGTTGCAAGAACTACTTGATAAAGGGTTTATAAGACCTAGTGTGTCACCATGGGTGCTCGGTACTGTTTGTCAGAAAGAGGGATGGTAGTCTCCGCCTTTGTATAGACTACAGGCTTTTGAATAAAGCAACAGTTAAGAATAAGTATCCCCTGCCAAGGATAGATGACTTATTTGATCAGCTGAGAGGGGCTTCAATGTTTTCAAGGATAGATTTGAGATCGAGTTATCATCAGCTAAGGCTTAAGGAGGCTGATCTACCGAATACAGCATTTCAGACCCGATATGGGCACTACGAGTTTCTAGTTATGCCCTTTGGATTGACTAATGCCCCGACTGCATTCATGAGTCTTATGAACGATGTCTTCCGAGAATATTTAGATAGATTTGTGATAGTATTCATCGATGACATCCAGATTTATTCTAGATCCCAAGAAGAGCACGAACAGCACTTGAGGACGGTGCTCCAAACTCTCCATGAGAAGAAACTGTATGGTAAATTCAGTAAGTGTGCATTCTGGCTAGAACAAATTTCCTTCCTCAGACATGTAGTATCTAAGGACGGGGTGTCTGTAGATCCATCCAAGGTAGATACAGTATTGAGATAGGAAAAATCGAGGATAGTCACGGAGGTCAGAAGTTTCATGGGATTGGCAGGATATTACTGACGGTTTGTTGAGGGGTTTTCACAGATAGCAGCTCCATTGACTAGACTGACCTATAAAGAGGTATAGTTTGCATGGTCTGAGTACTATGAGCAGAACTTCCAAGAGCTCAAACGTCGATTGACTATGGTACCAGTCTTGACCATTCTGAATGGTTCTGGGGAATATGTGATGTATAGTGATGCTTCCCACCAGGGTCTTGACTGTGTGCTTATGCAGTATGGTAGAGTGGTGGCTTATAGATCCCATCAGCTAAAGGATCACGAGCATAATTATCCCATCCATGACTTGGAGTTAGCTGCAGTAGTGTTTGCACTAAAGATATGATGACATTACTTATATGGAGAGAGATTCCAGATCTTCACTGACCACAAAAGTCTTAAGTACTTGTTTGATCAGAAAG
This sequence comes from Firmiana major, assembly GCA_033439115.1. NCBI lineage: Eukaryota > Viridiplantae > Streptophyta > Magnoliopsida > Malvales > Malvaceae > Firmiana > Firmiana major. The sequence goes on from CM065909.1 coordinate 43,096,801, forward strand.
AGCTCAATATGAGACAGCGAAGATTTTATATCATCCTGGTAAGGCGAATGTGGTAGCTGATTCTCTGAGTAGAAAGGGTATGGCGTCCTACATGATGATCAAAGAGTGAGATTTATTGGGACAGTTCACCGAGCTCAGGATCAGTGTAGATGAGGTTGAGCATGGATACATGGCTAGCCTACAGATACAGCCTAGTATACTAGATCAGATTAGAGCTGGACAAAGGAATGATTAGAAATTACTGGATATGGTTAGCCAGGTAGAGAAGAGGTCGTCGTTTGAGTTTACGGTCAGTGATGATGGATTATTGAGATACAAAGGTCGTATCTGTATGCCACACGTTGACACCTTGCGACAGAGCATACTGAAGGAGTCCCATTGTTCTAGATACACCATCCATCCGGGTAGTACCAAGATGTACCAAGATCTCCGAAAAGTGTATTGGTGGATTAGGATGAAGAGAGATGTGGCAGACTTTGTAGCCAGATGTCTAGTTTGCCAACAGATTAAGGTTGAGCACCAGAGACTTGCAGGACTATTGAAGTCATTACCGATTCCTAATTGGAAATAGGAGCATATTACAATGGATTTCATTATAGGGTTACTAATGACCTAAAGAGGTCATGATGCAGTCTAGGTGATTGTGGATAGACTGACTAAGAATGCTCACTTTCTTGCCATCAAGAGCACAGATTCACTCGATAAGCTAGCTGATTTATATGTCAGAGAGATAATACGATTGCATGGGGCACCAGTGAGCATCACGTCTGATAGAGATTCTCGTTTCACTTCTAGATTATGGACTAGATTTCAGGAAGCTATGGGGTCTCGACTGAACATAAGCACCGCTTATCATCCTCACACAGATGGTCAGTCCGAGCGGACTATATAGACCTTAGAGGATATGTTAAGAGTGTGTGCCTTGGACTTTAAGGGCTCATGGGATGACCACTTGCCTCTAGCAGAATTTGCTTACAATAATAGCTATCAAGCTAGCATCGAAATGGCTCCATACGAGGCTCTACATGGCAGGAGCTGCAGATCCCCGATTGCTTGGGAAGAAGTGGGCGACAGAAAGATCCTTGCTCCTAAATTAGTTGAACAGGCAAGTAGAGGTGTTCAGTTAATCTGTGACAGATTGAGGACTGCACAAAGTAGACAGAAGAGTTATGCAGATGTGCGCAGACGTCCTCTTGAGTTTCAAGTTGAGGATTCCATATTTGTTAAGGTGTCACCGATGAAGGGTATTGTGCGTTTTAGGAAAAGAGGAAAGTTGAGTCCTCGCTTCATTGGTCCATTCGAGATTTTGGGTAAAGTGAGAGATGTATCATATCAGGAAAGTTGAGTCCTCGCTTCATTGGTCCATTCGAGATTTTGGGTAAAGTGAGAGATGTATCATATCAGGTAGCACTACCTTCTCAGTTGTTAGGTATACAAGATGTCTTCCATGTTTCACTGTTAAGGAAGTATCATCCGGACCTTTCTCATGTCATCGAGTACGAGCCACTAGAGATACAAGAGGACATGAGTTATGTTGAGCAGCCGATTCATATCATTGACAGGAAGGAGAAAGTGCTAAGGACTAAGACCATCCCACTTGTAAAGGTACTCTGGCGACACCACGGGACAGAGGAAGCTACCTAGGAGCTAGAGAGCCATATGAGGGAGAAGTACCCTCGCTTGTTTAATGGACCAGCGTGAATTCAGAGGACTGAATTTCTTAAAAGGAGGGGAGAAATGTGAAACCTAAATTTTCCCATCTTATGTTACTTGTGAGGAGTAAATTATAGCCCTATGTAATGTTTTGCAGGCCCTTAGACGATCAAAGTAACCAGTGGTAGTGTGGGCCCCATGGTAGGTAAAACGAGGTAAGGTCCCAGACCTAGAACTTCTTAAAATTATCATGTGCATGCATGAAATGATGAGTAGAAGTGAAAACTATGTGATTGGAAATGAAAATTATAGTTGAATTCGGATTTTAAATTTAATCGGAAAACGGACCTAATAAGGGAAATAAATCCGAATAAAATTTTAAAAATTCATGAAAATAATTATGAGACCATGGGAAGATAGACTAAGGTAAAATTGACTTGGGAAAATTGAAGCAAGTGGAAATATGGATGTTTAGATATTTAAATGAATTTTTAAAGTGAGTTAGAGAGCTTAAACCGTTTAGCTCGGTTTTGACGGAATCAAGAAAAAGGGCTCGATTTTGGAAAACGTTCTTAAACAAGTGACCCCCAAATTTTTATGAGAGATACTAGAGACATAATATAATATTGGAGAAGTGAAAATATGGGAGAAATTGGACTATAAATAATTTTATTAGATTTTACAAAAACAGGGCAGAAAATCTGCCCTGCACAGTCCACCTAACCCTTAATGGAAACCATTGGATTTGAAGATTTTCCCCTCATCCAACCGCTTCCATCTTTTCCAGCACTATATCCAACTTATCAAGCTTCCTAAAGAAGCCAAAAACAACCTGAAACCCTTTGAATTCCCAAGAGCTTCCCTCCCTCCATTCCTGCCGCACACGTCACTGTAGCTTCAGTATTGTCTAAATTTTTCGGCCATATTCCAGCTAGATTCAGGCGATGACCAAGAAACAAAATTATTCCCCACTCATCCTTCTACAACATATCAAAAATCCAACAAAAACTGAGCTCATTTTCTAGCTGAATCATTAGAGAAAGAAAACTAGGCAGAACCTATCATGTGACCTAGCCTGGTAATTTGCTAGAATTGTTCAGTAGGCTTCCACCCATTTTCAGACCTCGGTCCAGTTAGGTAAAAACTTCATCTATCTCTCCTATAACATATATAAAAATTTCAAAATTTATAGAGGCCTCTTGATAGCTAAATCGGTAGAGAAATGAAAATAGGGCAGAACTGTAATGTGATTTAGTTAACTGACTTTCAGAATTTTTTCAGCAACCTTCCACTCATTTTCAAACCTCAGTCCAATTAGAAAAAAATATTTATTTACCTCTCTTCTAACATATATAAAAATTTCATATTTAATGGAGGTCATTTAATGCCTGAAACGGTAGAGAGAAGATTGAGGACAAAAGCTGTCATGTTTTAGAGGTAAGTGAAGAATGAAGTTTAAATTAATGGGATGAATTTCTAGATGATTTTAAATGATTCTAAGTTATAATTATATTGTGTTTCAGCTTAGGAACAATTTTGGAAAACTGAGATTGAAGTCAAGGTCAGTCAAAGGTGTGAGAAAGTTAAGGTAAAGTGATGAACATTGATGGATGTGGTTGGTTTTGAATATATGTTAGTTGTTGGTGGATTTAGTGGATTTTTAGTGAAAGGAAAATGGCTAGAATAAATTGTATGATTTAATTTAGTTGTTGTTAGCATGTTTAAGGTCTTTGGAATGATGAAATGTGATGAAATGAGGTTGAAGTTATAGTTGAATTTAGACTATAAAAGCTCGATATAGTTTTGACTAGGCGAGATTATCGAAATATGCAAGAATCGATAATGTAAGTGAAGTGTATGAAGTGAAATTAATTACTGGAAATGTTAAGCATGTTGTGGAAGCATTGAAAGTGAATTTAAAAGTGCCAAACAAGTTAAATACAATTAAACGAGGTTTATACCGATAAAACCGAGTAAAAAGAGTAAAATCGATTAAAAGTCAATTTTTGGTCAAAGCTTCGATATAATCACATATTTGGATATGTTGAAATGAATTTAAGTCATATGTGATAAGTTGAACTTGTTTTGCAGCAGCTCGGTCCATCGACATGTTTTACGAGGTAAACCCGAGCATTGAGGAAAGTGCTCTACATCAGTTGCTAAGAGGTAAGGGATATAATTTAGAGTAGCGTTAGTGCTTCACCTACCTTACCAATGACTTTATGCATGTTAGTTGAATGGGATTTTATGAAATATGCTGCAATGCCTTAGAAACCGAAACTAAACTGTTTCCTGAGTTTTTCAAAGTGTTTGCTACATGCATGAGATACATTTTACTTCACATGTTTATGAAAATGTGATTTTTCAATATGAAGAAGAAATCATAGTTTGATTTCATGAAATGACGGGGAAGAGCCCCGAGAATACTTTACGAAAGCAATGTTTTCATGATATGGGTTAAAGTCCCGAAGGGGTTTACAAACTATGTTTTTTTATGATTACATGGGTTAAAGTCCCAAGAAATGATTTGAAACTATGGTTTTCCACAAGAAATGGATAAGAGGCCCCTACAGATTTATGAAAACCATGTTTTTAGGGCAAGCGGGCTAGAGTCCCGCAAAGGCATGATGTGATGACGTCAGAGTGATCTGGGATCGGTCTTGCATACATAGGGTAGCGTATGAAGATGATCGAGGATCTTCCTTGCCGATGGCTAGGGAACGGGCAGGGCTTTGACTTGAAATACGCGTATAGTCCACATTTGGTTGTGCATGTGAGTTCTTGCATATAGTCCACACTTGGTGGTGCGTGAGAGAAGGCAGCATACGACCCTGATCCTGTCCTACAACTCCTATGTACAATGGCCATATGTACCTATGATAAACGTCCTACGGGACCTGATGTATGATGTCCTTCGGGATGAGTATATGATTATGCCTGGCTCCACGATGAATTGACGAAATGATATTTATGTTTTTGCACATGTCATGTTACCTTTTTTATACTACTTGCTATTAGCACATCTTTTCTATGATGAAGTTTTAAGGTAGCCCTTGAGATATGATACGTATGATTTGATGAGATGATATGCTTTTTACTTCTTTACACCGTATGATATGTATACTATATTTGAGTTTTACTAAAGTGATATATAATGTGTAAACAATGATTTAAGCATGTTTGAAATGCGTATATGAAACTAAGCATCTCTACTGAAGCCCATGTTTATGATGATTTGTAAAACCACGAGTTTTACCCGATTTTGAGTATTTAAAGCTATTTTAAATGTATCTCTTACTGAGTCTGAAAAACTCACCCCCTCCTTTCCATCTCTCAGATTATTTATAGTGATACTACTGCACGTGAGCTACTGAGGTCGTAGACGAAGGAGTTTGACCCTTCCATAGTACATTTTGTAGCTAAGAGGTATTGACTTACTTTGTATTCCAGACATGATGTAATGCATGGACACTATTGTATATAACTTGTGGGATGTAATAGATGTAAATGATTGTATACAAAGTCTTAGTTACGCAGTATAAATGAATGGATATATTTAGTTGATATATGATTCTGAGATATGGATTGAAAAGTATTGAGGATGTGGGTTGAATAATATAAATTGCGTTTCAAACTCTGCAGGTTAGGTTAGGTCATAATGCAGCTGTTATGCTGCCGAAATTTCTAAAATAAAAGAGGTTTAAAACTAGACAAGGACACGACACGCAACTTAAAATTGAATAAAAAGTTTAAATTAGCCTCATTTTTTCTGTGCTTCCGGGGCGTGACAAAGTCTCTATCCACTTTCCCTTATCCTTGCCCATTCTTCCGAACCCATGCTCTGTTTGAGTCACTTCTAGACCTCTCTCAATATCCTAGGCTCGTTCCAAAGAATCATTAAAATCTATGACCCATTGTCCCAATAACCTGTCCCAGATCCCTGACCTCAATCCTGCCAAGAATCTCTCGGTCCGGCACGCGGGATTTTTAACTATGTTTGGGTCATATCTCATCAGGGTAGTAAACTGATTTTCATACTCATCTACGATCATACTCCACTGAATCAGATTCAAAAACTCCGTCTGCATCGTCTTTTATGCCGTAAGTGGAATATACTGAGCTCAGAATGCGAAAAGGAAGGCATCCCATGTAATCTCTGATGGTTCCTCTGCTAATACAGTTTACGTAGCTCTCCACCAGAATTTAGCATGTCCTTTCATCATATAGCCAGCCATAGTAACTCTCTCAGTGTCTGTACACCCCAGAAATTGAAATATTGTATCCATCTCTATTATCCACTCCTCAGCTTTGACCGGATCTTTCACCCCTATGAATTCCGGTGGATGCATACTTAAAAGTTTTTTAGCCTCTGTGTCTCTCTGTCATCCCTAGGCTATGGGACTGCAGGCTGAGGGGTTGGGGCTACCGGAGGGACCGGTGGTGGAGGAGTAGGTGCAGGTCTAGTAGCACCAGTACAAGTGTAGTTGCCGTAAACTGTTGGCCGAACATAGCGGTAAGAGTGGTAAGTCCTTCCCTCATACTTTGCATGCCCTCTTCCATCCTCCTCATTCAAATATTCGGGCTTTCAAGCTAAGGGGGAAAGGGTGGAGTGGGTTGCGCCTCCCTCTGTGGACGGCCCCGTCGACCTCTCATAGTTCAGTGATCAAGTACCTGCACGTAACCCAAAAATTTAGTCATACTTTAACAGATATACTTTATTACCAGACAAGCATAGAAAATTTGGGATCTAATCTAATCTCTAGACCGGCACTAACAGCAGTAGACAACTATTGCTCTAATACCACGTAACTGTAACGCCCCGGAAGAGGGCTATTTTTAACTTTCCTTTTTTCTTTTCTTTTTTATCTAAGTTGCATTCCTATCAGTGTCATATATTTAACCCAATTTATTTATAAAAATTTCAGCAGCATAATGGCTGCCATTAGACCTAACCCACCTGTAAAATTTAATCACAATTCATATTTGCAATCCAGTTGATTTTAGAATCTTTTCTCAACTCAATACCATCTTCATTCTCATTGCAAAGTACATAAAACATATAATATACATCAATGTATAGGTTACATGTTTACAACTGTGTTTACATCCATTTACACATAATTACATCCTATACATAAACTTACATCATTGTCTATGCTTTACAATAAGTCTGACATATAAAGTAAAGTAATACTTTGCTAATACAAAATAGTCTGGAAGGGTCGGGTGCCTTGTCCACGACTACTATACTGCAGGTGCAGAAACGATCACTTTAGGTAATCTAGAAGATGGATAGGAAAAGGGTGAGCTCTTCAAGCCCAATAAGACTTGCGTTTAAAGCAGACTTAGTAATAAAACATATAAATCACGTAGCTTTTCAAATTAACATATACATGCATACAAGTTGAAATATTTATAGTCTTATAAGCAAGATAAAACATGCTTGAAATTAAAGCTCCTAACATGCAAAAGTATAAACCACGTAGAAAACGAATCGCATAACTTATATAGCTCATAGGACGCGTCACATGAAATTCACGTAAGAAAGAACACGTAGGATATTTTGTAAGTAAAATCAAAACTTTCATGTAGTTTATATCACGTAAAGTACTTGAAAACATCAGATCAAGTGTTCTGTCAGGACCCCATTCTCAATCCATGACTTAACCAAAAACCACTACAAATTTTTCGCATTTTTAACTTATCTTTCCTCTCTTCAATGGTTGAACTGTGATTCGATGTCAGAATTCTCGCTTACACATCATCCATTATCATACATACATGTCAATATATTGTTACTGACTGTAACTGCTTTTATAATACATGTGAGATTATATACAAGCTAATACAAATACATTCCCCATAATATATATCGTATACATCATTGTGTTGTTTCTATGTTTAGATACATAACCGTACAAAATATGTATACCTGTTGATCGATAGGAAATAGCAGTGGACTCAGGAATACCATCCCTCAATAGCTCTCACTCTACTGCTGATGCTCTGTAGAGAGATGTAAAGAAAGGGGGTGAGCATACAACGCGCTCAGTAAAGAAATCAGGCAAGCAAGTAGACATCTACACTATCAACTTAAAATAATGCTATGCCTCAAAACGTTATTTCCTTAACTTAGTTTAAAAGCATGTCTTTAATATATATATATATATATAGATATACTTGTACAGATTAAATCCCATGTACAGAAATCATGCTTTCTTTCTCAAATGTAGGCATGTAGTGCAAAACAAATGCATCTTTATATAAATCATGCCATGTATATTTAAATCATAGTAAATATGGCATTAAATCATTCACATCACAAAATATCGGAGTTCGATCCATCCCTCAGGTCTGTCCGTAATTAAATCAATCAATCAGGTGATATATCATGTGAGACTCTGTGGTGAAATAAATAATAGTATCCTGGACTATGATCATATCCGACATGTGATCCCAAGCTACACGGAATCCTAGTGTGCGGGGCATCACTGCTGCAACGGGAGGGGGGTCAGTCCATCACAACCGCCAGCTATATCCTCCTCAACTCCACAACAACACACGGTACAGTGTACTCCCATGCCACATGCATGGTACAAAGTACACTCGTGGACCCTACATCACAGTCAGGGTGCCTGTCATAGGTCTTAGCCCTCAAAACCATGGAATATCATACCACGTCTCTAAATCCTCATGCGAATCCTCTCACAGTGTGACACTCAGTCTACATAAGGAAATCAAGCATGGTTTTCAACATGTATTATATATCACATACAGTGCGCGCCTTTGAGCGCGACTCACAGTCGACACTCCGCTCAAACACTGTTTCACATCACAAACTCAACTCTAGTGCGAGTAAACCTCCAGCAACTAAGTCAATGCATAGTTCATGTATTAAATCAAGTACGAGCAATAGCTCCAGTACTATGTCATATATAAATCATGAAGAATCAAGTACGAGTAATACTCCAGCACTCTATCATGCATCTCATGTAAAAACTCGAGTACGAGCTAATCGCTCCAACACTCTCTCATGCATATATCATATAAAACTGAGTACGAGTAATAACTCCAATACTCTATCATGCATGTCATGGAAATCTAGTGCGAATCATAATCCAGCACTAATATATGTGAAAAATATATGAAATCCAGTGCGAGTTATGCTCCAGCACGATTTATTCTCACATAATATGATAGATGGCTCTTTAAAAAGGGATGATTTACAAAATATCAAAATCAGCACTATAAAGTGTGTTTAATTCACATCAACCTTAAAATCATTAGCCCATCTATTTATTCTTCTGCTAAACAGCAGTAAAACACTCAAAATGGTGGTTTCCATGCTTTCTACAACTTTTCACAAAAGTTGACTTTTTGACTAACTAGGGGTAAAATCGTAATTCGCCACTATCGGGTCACAATAATTATTATTCACTTTCTCTGACCCTCAGAGTTTTTAAGTGAATGTAAAAGCAGATGAAAATACGTGCAGGTATCTCTAACTACTCACAAAAGTCCCTTACCTGCAATTAGGGGTGTAAGTGATACAGTGGTGCTCGCAAGCTACTCGGGCTCGACTCGAACAAAACTTGAAATCGACTCGATTTTAGTCGAGTCGAGCTCGAGCTCGAGCTACTCGAGCTATCGAGCAAGTTGAATTCGAGCACTTAAATACCCGGCTCGAGTAGCTCGCGAGCTTAAACGAGCATAAAGTTTTTATATATTTTAATAATATATTTATTACTATATAATAATATTTATATAATAAAAAATGACTTTTAAACCCTAAATAATGAAAACCCTAAAAACAATTCAATCTAATTCACCCACCCAGGAACCCACACCGCTTGCCCCCATCCTCTACCTTCCTGGTCTGCGATCCCATCCCCTGCCTGCCTGGTTTACGATCCCATCCCATCCTCCAAGCAACTGATCTGAGTTAGCAATGACACATCATCTCCGACGACTTCCTCGACAGTCGCCCCTTCCTCACCAGATCCAGCACCTCGCCTGAGTCTTCAGTCGCTGCAGTCTCCACTCTCCACCGTAAATCTGGTCTGGCAGCTGGCGTTGACTCCCACCTACACACTCGTTGGTATGTATGCAGTTGGAATCTTTCTTTATGATAATTCTTTATGATTTTGGTCACTTCCTGCATTATAAATCTAGTAATCTCAAGTCTGAGTGAAAAATTAGTTGTTTCATTTTCACTGTTTAAACTTCTCTATTCCAAGAACTTTGGTTACATGTGTTTTATTGTTGGATACTTTTGTAAATTCTTCTTTTGATAGTTTTCTCCTCCATGGAAACCCCATGAAAAAGTTATTTATCTGTTATCTACTTTGGTGGTAAATATGCCTTGGGTCTCAAATTTCCTCCTTTCTGAAAATCAGGTATTGTGATCCTTAAGAGAGATGCATGATGAGTTCATGCTGAGGGAGTTTGTCAATAGATGGGAGAGTCATCATGTAATGGTTACACGGCTAGAACACTTCTTCCTTCACCTTGATCGCTTTTTCATTTCCTGGAGATTTCTTCCTTCACTTAATGAAGTTGGGATGACCTGCTTCCATGATCTGGTTGGTTGTTAGTTCATCTAACGACACCTTTTTCCAATACTAAATTTGCTGTAATGAATTGGGTCTTCAAAGTTGTGCTGCCCCTCATTTCAAAACATACTTTTCAAGTCATTGTGTACCATAATTTCAGGTATATCAGGAAGTGCAAGCCAAAGTCAGAGATGCTGTAATTGCCCCTGTAAGTTTACATCATTGATTTATTGCATCGTGGTTAATTGTATTTTTGGTTGTATTTTGAATAAAATACTAGTGATGGTTTATTAATGTATCAGATTGATAAAGACAGTGAGGGAGAACAAATAGACCGAGCTTTACTGAGGAATGTGATAGATATATTTGATGAGGTAGGCAGGGGACAAATGGATCGATATGAAGAAGATTTTGAAGCATACATGCTTCAGGATACCAGTGCTTAGTATTCATGAAAGGCATCAAGCTGGATTGAGGAAGATTCTTGTCCGGATTACATGTTGAAGGTAAGTGCTTAACTGTTCCTGCATTTGTTTTTTATTGGTATAATTTTTTCACCCTGATTAACAAATGGTTATAATAGTTTTTATTTCCATGATAATTGCAGTCTGAAGAGTGCTTAAAGAAGGAAAGGGGCAGAGTGTCTCACTATCTGCACTCAAGCAGTGAGACAAAATTATTAGAGGTCAATCGAATCGTTGGAAATTTATAGGTTAATGAAGAGATTTTTCTGTGGTTAAGTTTGGTTGGATGGTGCAAGTTTTTGACATATCCAATGACAAAGAATAATGCGATACTAATTAACATAGAGTTCCTATGAAGACAGCTCTATAATTTCTAGAGCATTCTGTCTATAGACGTTTGTTCTTTATCTAGAAAGTGCGCCATGAGTTGCTGGTCACATATGCAAATCGCCTACTTGAAAATGAGCTTTCTGGATACAAGACCTTGTTTAGAGATTACAAGGTATATTGTCCGATCTTGTTTCTTTGCTAGCAATGCTTACTTTTCTCGCTGTTTGTTTTGGTAAATGTATACACTAGAGAGTTATTTGGCTTTGTTTACACTGTAGGTGGAGGATCTTTCTAGGATGTACAGGCTTTATTGTAAACTAATTGATACTTATCGTTCCTCATTAGCTCCTGACACAGTGCAAGCATTACTTTGTGGAGGAGATTGGTGTCGGAATCTTCATGGAGTGAAAAAGAAGAGCAAAGTAAGTTTATTCATTTTCTTTAATTTTGTTATTTCATGACTGTCTTATTTTAATTTTACTTTTAATCTTTTTTTCTTTTATTTTGTCTATATAGAAAGAGAAGAAATCAATTGAGATTACGCTTAAATTCCCGTAATCAAATTAAGATGGAGTAAGGTATTTGATTTTTTTTACAATACTTTGTCAATTTGATCATTGTGATATGTTGTTATTTTTTAGATTAAAAAATCCATGGAATTAGTTAAGCTATTGGTGTTGAAACTATGAGATGATAAAGCTATTGTTGTTTTTGCAGGTGTTGCTGTGTGTTTCATTTTCGTTCGGTGATGTTATTATCTTTGTTGTTTTGTTTTATAATTTCAAATTATGTAAGAGCGAGTTTCACATCTGTTTTTTCTTCTGATATTTTATTGTTGCAGTGTTTCTTTCTTGGATTGTTACCGTTTCTATTGTGCTTTTAGCCTGAGAACATAAATATACTTTTTCACCATTAAATTTGTTTTCTACTGTGTATCATTGGCCATGGTTATGGTTAATATGTAGGGATAGATTAATTAGAACATTTAGTCAATGACAGTAGCAATACTTGGGACTTTTGCTATGTTGAACCAACACCATCAGTCGAGCTCGAGTCGAGCTCGAGTTCGAGCCTTAGAATTGAGCTCGAGCTCGAGCTTTAGAATTGAGCTCGAGCTCGAGCCTTAGAATCGAGCTCGAGTTCGAGCAAAAACTCGATCTTATATAATCGAGCTTAATCGAGCGAGCTCGAGTAGCTCGAACTCGATCTTAAGTCGAGCTCGAGCTTAAAAAATAAGGCTCGACCGAGCTCGAGCTGAGTACCGAGCACCGAGTTTCGAGTTGAGCTTGAGCTCGAGCACCTCACTATATCGGCTCGACTCGACTCGATTACACCCCTACCTGCAATCACTCGAGAAATTTCACTTTCTCTACGCTGCTCGATCTAGCAGTCTGATTTGCTTCTCCAATACTCTCTGGAGCTGCATTTAACCATTTATCAGGTTAATTACATTTTTTATACTGTATTTCACATTAAATACAGTCTATTTCCCTTAATGGGCTTTAATAATCCTTAATGGGCCTAACTATGCCTTAAGCCCATTTCCATTTTACTATTCATTTTCGTTGGGCCTATTGGGCTTGTGGGGCCCACTAACTCTTATTAGGCTTGTCCTAGACCCATTACATCACATTGGGTCTAAAATATTTGGGCTTGACCCATTAGGCCTCTCGACCACATGCCATGGCCAAGAGCTATCCATGTCGTCGGTCATGCCATGGCATGCCATCGATGTCCATTTGTTTAGCCAATTCACTTAGGTATTTTTACAAACACTTGGTTGGCAACATTCTTAAACACCACATAGTTCATTTAGGCATTTTATCAAACACCTTGATTGCCAACTTAATACATGTATTAATTAATCAAATTGATTAATTCTAATTACACCATAATCATTAACACATGTACATTAATCCATTTATGCCTTAAAATCATATGGGCATTAATCAATATCTCACTACTCACTTTTGGCCTAACCAATATCATAGTGATTTCATATGTTTTAATGCTTAAAACATATACCAATATGCTTAAAATCATTCATACATTAACATATATGAAATTGAAAACTTGAAAATATATCAATTGTTGTGTTCACACTTGGTCGAAACTTTGGAGGCTCACGGTTTGCACTCTATGGCTCCTTGATAGCCAATTCCAACATATGTCACTCTCCTTTCAATTTGGAACAACTTCCATGAAGAATGCAAGTTCCAAATATGCCTAATTCCTAGTGATTTCTAGTGAGAGAAAGCTTCGATAATTTGTTTCAATGGTTTCTTCTTCTAGCCGAATTTGGTGTTGTGAAGATGACAATGGTGTGGCTGATTTTATAAGCCACTTACTTAGCCATTAAGCCTTACTTTCAAGCCATTATACTTGACTTCCTAAGCCTTAGACATGAGTCACCTAATAAGTCAACTTATGAGTCATGGTTAGCTTTAACTATGGTTAGATATTTATCTCATGGGCTTTCCATTTGGGCTTCTCGATTTGGGCTTTCTTAATGAGCTTTCGGGCTGAATTTTTACTATACCTCGGGCCTTTAATTGTCTTAATATTTTTCCAATCAATTGGTTCAACAATTCGGTCTAAGGGACCTAAGAATTTCGATTTACGTTTAGTATACCTTAATGGGCTTTAAAATTTTCACCTTAGGCTCATTTCGTTTTTAACCATTAAATTTAATCCGGAATTCTTTCGAATAAATTTTCCTTACTTCCGGGGATGATCATCTTGTATTATGACCAAGAATATTTTTTTCCAATTTTTTTCTCCATACTTAGGTTAATTTTTAACCATGATTAATCAACTATGGTAAAAGTTCACTTTCTTAACTATAGTTGACTTTTTCCTTAACCATTGACCAAGTTGACTTTTTCTCAAATTTCTGAAAGTTTCATATCTTATGTCTTACACTCTCGTCTTTATGTTTCAACCGTTCCCGGTGGATAATTACACCCGAAACACCTTAAATACCTTAACTTGCCAAAAAGGTCAATTTTACCCTTTTTAGCTTTTACTCTCATTCTCTGAGTTTGGAACCAAATCAAGCTGACTTTCCTTCATGAGCTCTCTCTCTTTTTTCATTTTAAGTTCTTATTTTCAGTCAGGATGATTCAGATCAGCTCGGTTTAGCCTGTGACTCTTATAGCTCACATTAGGCTTTTTATGTAGCTTTTGCGTGTTAATCATTTCACTAACACTTTAAATCTAGAAATTACTCTTCTTATGATTCAACTATAATAATAGAGTGTTCATACACATAGGAATCATAAGGTACAAGCTACATACAGTACGGGTCTGACATGTTCACATAGCATATATCTAGTAGCACGTAGCATATAAGCCATATGGCTTATAAAATAGCACATGGCGTATGAAACACATAGTTAAACATTCTTTTCATGGAGACTAGGCAATAACATGAAGCATTTCATGTCATGTTCTCATAGATGTTTCCCGAAGGAAATCCGCGTAGATAATTCTCGTAGACAAGGTACCTATGGCCATGGTAAGAGACTGTAGACTGGATCAAGGTCGCACAGCGCCCTATGCCACTTAATCAAATGACAACAATAAGGCTTCGTGTGGTTTAATTACTCAACGTGCTCAAACGTGCGCCACAAGGGATGAAAAGTACACCAGGTGGTTTATAGCACAGACCACGGAGGTTCAGACCTCACACGAGCCATTTATGACAAGTTCTCGTAGATTTCATGTGGCCTCAGTCTCAAAACATAGCTTTAAAGTATTTTTCAGGTCTATATCCCTTATACTCATAGAAAACAACACTTTTCTTTCATTTCATAAGCAAAATCATTTTCACGTAAACATTTACATTTCAAAGCATCTCATAGATCATGAAAAGTGTGTTTGAAGAGCTCGAAAAACAAAGTTTCTCAGTTTTGGATGAATAGTAACCCTTTTTCTATTTCCAGTGGTCTTTTTCATGGAAACATGTAGAAACATGCATACATACATATATATATATATATATATATATATATATATATATATATATAAAGGGTATTGGAATACCAATACTACTTTAAAGTACACCCCTTACCTCTTAAACCTTAGATGGTGCAAAACGTCGATTCTCGGGTTTCCTTCGATTTGCGTGCTAATAACTCGAGCTGCCCAAACATGACCAATTCATCAAACAATGCTT
The DNA here is from genome assembly GCA_033439115.1 of Firmiana major. Classification (NCBI taxonomy): domain Eukaryota; kingdom Viridiplantae; phylum Streptophyta; class Magnoliopsida; order Malvales; family Malvaceae; genus Firmiana; species Firmiana major. Next base: position 43,111,977 of record CM065909.1, read on the forward strand.
AATAACATGTCAACATGTTCAAATATGTGATTACTTTCCTTTTTGTTGACCAAGTTTGACTTTTTCGTTAACTTTGTATGGTTCTCTCGGGTTTTGGGGGATAATGAGGTGATTTTAGGTGTTATGGAATCCTTATTAAGTGTACTTAATATCTAGAGTGAATGAGAGTCATCAGATTAGAGGAGGTTAATCAAATCTAATGGTTTACACAAGTGGGTCTGCTGACTGGGTTGGACAGATTTTTGTCCTGTTTTTGTAAAATCCTAAAAAAAATATTTTTGGTACAATTTCTTCCAAATTTCCACTTCTCCATTATTCTATTATGTCTCTAGTATCTCTCATAAGAATTTGGGGGTCACTTGTTTAAGAAAAATTTTCCGATTGAGCTCGTTTTACTCGATTAGATCCATATCGAGCAAAATGGCTTTAAGCTTTTGGTTCACTTTAAAAATTCATTTAAATATCTAAACCTTTACATTTCCACTTAATTTTAATTCCCCAAGTAAATCTTACCTTATACTAACTTTTCATGGCCTCGAAATAATTTTCTTGAATTTCTATAATTTATTCCAAATTTATTTCTTAACTAGGCTCACGTTTCTCGATTTATCGTAAACTCGAGTTTTATTAGTTTTTTCACTTCTATTACTTTAATTTTCATTTCCTAACATTATTTTATGAACTTATATACTTTCTTAAGTGAATTCTAGGGTTCAAAGTCTTACCTCGATTTTCATGCCATCGGGCCTCATTCACAATCTTGAGCATTTTAATCACTTTGGGCCTGTATAAGATTATTCCGAGTACTTGGTTATTTCTCAACTTTCATTTACTTACTAATATGAAAATTTTGGGTATTACATTTTGTTTTTGATTTTATAAAATCACTTCGTAAAATTAACAATCACAAGCCTTATATGATTAAATAGATAATTAAACTTTTTTACTATTGCAAATGATTAAGCAAACCAATTAGTGAAACAATGTATATGCACATGTCAGATGGATGTAAAGCAAAATCACAGGCCTTAATGATTAAATAAAATTAGTAATCACTAAGCTTACGTTTATGGACAAGCACGTGCCATGTACGCATATTAACAAACCACCAAATATCAATTGTTTCAAATATTATCACCTGCTAGTTGTTTAAGCCAGCAAGCAAAGTGCGTACTACATGTCATTTGCACAAACAAGCGTTAGTCAAGTGAAATAATCAAGTCACGTTACAGCATATTAAGTAAATAAATACGGGATAAAAGCTAACCTATCAGCCAAGCCTTCCTGCTTTGTATTTCTTTTCTGAACTGTTGAAGCCACAGCAATCAGCTTGAAGCAAGACAGTGAATGACGATGGGGCAGAAAGGATGATAGCAGGCAGTTCAAGCGATGAAGGCAGCTTAGGACAGGGTACAGGAAGCAGGGAGTGGTGTTGTGAGCAGGAGGTCAACAAGGATCAAACAAATGCAGCAAGTCAGCAGTACGCAACAAAAAACGGTGGTGGACAGCAGCGGTTTAGTGCGGTGGCAGTAACAGGGGACGACGGTGGCAGCAGTTTGGTGCAGAATCGGAGATGATTGTGAGCAGGGAAAATGGTGCAGGGAGACAGCAACGAAGCCAGAAGTTGTGTGGGGTAGTGAGCAGGGAATGATGGTGATGAAGATGGTGTGCAGCGATGGCCACTCGGGCAGTGGGTGATGAGGCGTGCAAGCAATACAGGACAGCAAACAGTGAAAGGCTTGGTAGTGCATGGGCTGGAACGCAGGTAAGAAGGTGGTGAAGCCAAGCAGGAAAGTGCGTGGTGGCGGCGGCGAAAGAAATGCAGGAGGCAACCCAAAAAAAGAAACAAATTCGGAATTCTTTTTCTCTCTCTCTTCTCTCGATGGTGATGAAGATGGTGTGCAGCGATGGCCACTCGGGCAGTGGGTGATGAGGCGTGCAAGTAATACAGGACAGCAAACAGTGAAAGGCTCCGTAGTGCATGGGCCGGAACGCAGGTAACAAGGTGGTGAAGCCAAGCAGGAAAGTGCGTGGTGGCGGCAGCAAAAGAAAGGCTGGAGGCAACCCAAAAAAGAAAGAAACCAGTTAAAACTAATTTCTCTTTTGACATAAACGTATATAAATTTATATGATGATTTACATATAGTTTTTATAAAATGTATAGTATATAGTATTTTGATACTTTTTATAGGCAATCAAATTATCTATAAAAGGTATCAGAATCCTATGTGCTATAAAAATATATATACATTTTATAAAAACTAATATGTACATCAAGAAATAAATTCATGTACATTTGTTTCGAACAGAAGTTGTTTTTAGGTATTTGAATACCTACAATGAGATATTCAAATACCTCTCTTTTAGAAAAAAATGTATATATTTTTATATCATGATATACATATAATTTATTATAATATATATTTATAAAATGTTATACATTTAAGTATTTAAATATTTTATTTTGGATATTCAAATTCTCAATCTTAATTTTTGAAATTTTTATATAAATAATTACATGCACATAATTCTCACAAGACCTATCGTTTTGTTTCCCTCTCTATAAAGTCGCCCTAAACTCTTGCACTATTTCAACAATGAAGTTAACAAAAAAAGGCAATGTCAAGCGATCTTTTACAGCACAATGGCTGCGGCAGTGGTGGCGTTGTCAACAATGGAAACCTCATGAATAGCACAAAATAACATTTCCTCAGTAATAATTCCAACTTTTTGCTTCTTTCAACTCAGTTCGTGCGCATTTTGGAGAGTCCAATGCCTGGGTTTGTTTACACAAATTTCACATCTAAAAATTTTAAAACACGAATTGGTGACAAAATTTATTTTTTTATGTATGTGAATGGGTACAAATCTCTATTTTGAATTCTATATAAGAAAATAATCATCTGATTCAATCTCTTGGATTAAACTTGTCGAGGACTTGACGCTTAATCCCGATCGAGTAAAAAGTAATAGTTTTTTGGAGGAATAGGCGAAAGCTTGTGGTTTCTCGTGGGTTTGCAGCGGCTTGGTTGATCGTTGAGAGAACGGTCTGCGACTTATTGTCCTATTGTAAATCTCTTGGCTTTATGGTAGCTTGATGAAGAGAAGCGACTTATTGTTCTATTGTAAATGTAAGACCCGTATTTTCATATGTATCTCTATGATTCTCTAAGTATACACTTATTCATGTAATATGAATCATAAGAGATGTAAGGTCTGTCAATTTAATGTACACACTTGTTATATGAATTTATGATGTACACACAAGTTTCATTATATATTAATTATAAAAAATAGACTTTTTTAAGTGATAAATGTGGAATGAATACAAAATGAGTAGTTAAGTAAATTGATATGAAGTTAGCCTTTGGAATCTGGAAAAAATTTCAGCTAAGTATGCTGTAGAGCAAGGGGAAATTGATCTCTCCTTCAAGCTAGATCGATCTCGGTATGCTCCTGCCAAGTAAAGATCGATCTTATCATCAAGCAGATCGATATCATTGTGTCTCAGCCAGAAGTAGATCAATCTTATCCCTCTGGCAGATCGATCTCTGAAGCTCTCTGCCTAGCCAAGATCAATCCTTTCCATTAGAGCAAATCGATCTCTAAGGCTGTAAATCGTGTAATTGGAGCAAGAGAAGATCGATCTTTACCCTAGGATATCGATCTCACAAGGTGAATTCTATATAAAGAAGCCCGACATTTAGATTCTTCCCCAGAAAACATCAAAAACCTTTCATTTTTACTCAAAGAAAGTAAACTTCATCTCTCTAAATTCTCGTCACCTTCCAAATAGAGTTGAGAGAAGTTCATTTCATCAAAGTTGTTGCTAGAGAAGAGGAGAACAACATAGTTGAAAACGAGAGGATGAATTATTTGATTGAATGAGAAAAGGAGTTTTCCCCCAAAGTTGCCAAAAAAGAGAAAAGTTGAGATAGGTAAGATTTCAATACACCAACTTCTAGTATATTAATCTAAATGTTTTGATGAGTTGATTGGTGTATGTATTTATGGTTGAAACATCCATGAATATGCTTAATCTTCCATAACCTACAAATGACTTAGTGTGGGAAAGTAGTTTAGGCATGGAATTGATGATGAATTAGGCATGAATTGGTGTTAGTGAGTATGTTTACATGATTGTATGATAGTTGGTGAAATCCATATGCTAGAAACAATAATGGTTGAAAATAAGCATAAGAGGTATATAATGAACTTAAGGCATTGTAAGATTAATGTTGATTTAATGTGAATTAGCAGAGATTCTTGATAAATGAATTGTATAATCGAACTGGACATAAGAGAGAATCATGTCCAATAAGATGTAAACGGTCAACGCATTGATTTGAATATCATGCAAGTGAAATGAAGTATATGGAAGTATACTGATGTGTGTGGTACACAATTTCAGCTCTAGAAGATATAATTTGAGTCGATAAGATCGGATCAGGAGCAGTGGAAACCGAATGAAAGTGATTCAAGTATGATTCGAGGTAAGGGATTTATGCAAAGCTATAGAGATAGCTAGACGTATTTAGATAAATCCCTATATGTGAATGAATAATATCAATAAGTAGATAGATATTGAATTATCTATGTGAAAATTGAGCATAAGTATAAGCTCATATGCATGAATTATATGCCTACAATGTCTTGGTGTGAAAAGATGTTTGTAAATGTTTTGAGTGTTTATAATCATAAACTGGCTCTCGGTTTGACTATTGCATATAGAATGCATGTATTTCTGATTGAAAATTATTTAACAAGTGATTGAAGGGAGATTGCTCTCTCACTCATACTTATATGTAGAGCCAGCTATCAATTTTTATGTGTGACTTGTGCTAGAGACAATGTGACAATGGTAGATATACCAGTCATGCTCGCACATCGTTTTTAAAAGGATTTCTGAGAAAAGCAAAAGGGCGCTCGATGCCTCGGGTGATGCTGTGTGTTCCACTCGAGAGCTCGCACTAGATTTTTGGAAATCGTGCTGGAGCCTTGGAGTATTGTTGTGTGTATTGTTTTGACTATGCTCGCATGTAATTTCCTAGTAAAACCGTGCTAGATGCCTCAGGTATACTGTGTGCTCTTACGCTGAGTTGCTTGCACGAGGTTTTTATGATTATGTTGTGTTGAGTAAAACTGTGCTAGAGCCATCGTGTATTGTTGTGTGTCTTGCATTGACCTGCTCGCACGTGGTTTATGGATATGATGTAATGAGTACAAAACCGTGTTAGAGTCATCGTGTACTGCTGTGTGTCTTGCACAGACCTGCTCGCACGAGATTTTAAGACAATAGAAATTGGTGATAAGGATCCACGGGAGCACGATATACCGTGAGCGTTAGTCATGGAGTACGATGTGTCGTGATTTCAGAATAAGCTGAAGGGATGGTTGATCTGCCTCCCCAAGCATAGGGTTCCCGCACACCTGATCAATGTTGCCTGGAATCCGACTATGACCATAAGTCTTATATTTATCTGAGTGATGTGACATAGTCACTACTGTGTGTGGTGACATATGTTTCCCTTACTGTGTGTCTGGGGATATGATAACCCATAATTATGTCTCATATATATATATATATATATATATATATATATATATATTGATTTTGCTAAATACAAAGTGATTTCTAAATGTGTGATTTTAAAGATGAGCTGTGTGAAAAGAATGTGCTGTGTGAATATGCATATGCTCATCTCACGAATTAATGATTTCGCATCGATGGAAGTTATTTTAAAGAATACACATGTTTTATAAGGAAAATGAATATTTATATTTTAAGCATGTAGATAGTGTAGTTATCTACCTGCTTTCATATTTTCCTTACTGAGCGTGTTAGCTCACCCCATTATTTCTCCTCCACAGACTCTACACAACAGAGAGTACACTGCAGTCGTTCCTGCTAAGGTGTTCTCCAGTTCCCCAGTAGTATAGAGGTATATACTTGAGATGAAAAATTTTGTATCCTGTAAATTAATGCATAGTCTAGTGATCTTTGTATTTTGGGGATGTGTATAATAGAAACTGATGTAAACGCTATATATATATATATATATATATATATATATATATATATATATATATATATATATATATATAAGTTCAGTTTGTATTCTATTTCATTTGTATGAATTTATTAAATTAAAATGGATGAGATATGAATTTGATGTTGACTCATAGTCCAATTGTTGAAAGTAAGGTAAAAGTCACAGACAGAGAGAGGGAGAGGGTCGTGATAGTAAATCTCTTAGCTTTATGGTAGCTTTGATGAAGAGAAGGCTTGATAGCTTCTGACTTAGGAGAATGACCGGTATTCTGAAGGTTTCAAATTCTCTGAGTAGGCTGAGACTTCTTTTCAATGTAAACTGTTCTTCTTCTCCCTTCTTCAAATGGAGGAGTCATCTATTTTTAATACTAGGTGATAGAAAGTTTCAAAAAGAGTCGGTCACTCTATGTTTTATCTCTAATTAATTTGATTTAATTAAATATAATATAGATGATTAATTTCTTTTGGTCAATTTATTAGAAAAATTATTAATCAATTAAATATTTAATATTAACCACTTCAAGATATAAGTATGCGGATGCTAGGCATGAAATATGTATGAAACTTGAAGTTCATCAACGTCAATGGCATCCCAGTTGAGATAAAATTCTTTGATTTTTTTTTTTTTTGTAAATAGTATAGCACTATTTCATTTTTTTTCATCTTTTTTGAATTTGGGATTATTTTTAACGCAACTTGAGACTAAAGAAATAAATCACAAATGAGTTTCTTTACTTGAAGTCCAACTCGAATTCTTGGATTAAAAATATGTATACATACATACTATTCATAAGACTAATAATCATAGTATTTCTCTTATAAATTTCAAACGACTGAGATTCTGCTCTACTAACACCTTTTTGCATGAGTATTAGGTATGGACTTTTTTTTAATATATATATTTTTGTGTGTGGGGGGACATTCCCGTCCCATTCTTGGCTTTTGCTGAAACTTGGAAGCCTAATCTTCATCGTCTTCCCCAGCTTACAGTAGTTTTATCACTAAGTATATGCCACATCAATTGCCAACAATATAACTGCTTCAAGCCTCAATAACTCTCTCTGCTTCATCGTTTCCAACCACCCAAGACTAAGGCTAAGGCAGCCTCTATTTCACGCCTCAATCCCCTGGAAAAGCCCTTAAAATTCAGCCTTCGAACCACCAGGTTTCACGCCATCCTCAGCCACTAACAGAAGCAACTGGTTTCAGCCTTTTCCTTATACCTTCCAAGCTGACCGAACGTGAAGAGGTTGGCAACAACTGCAGTTCACCCTCTTTTTTTGGTTTCGATTTTACTCAAACAACAGCTCCACGGTTTCTTTCCTGAAGCAACTCCTGATTTAGCTCCTCACAATTGCTTGGTTCTACCTCATTCAAACGCCACACATCGCCCTTGTTTTCGTGCGAGGTCTTCGCTGTTTCAACCACCAAGGATCTCGCAGCACCTCTGCTGTCTAAGTGGAGGAGGTGCTCAATTCTTACTTCAAGCATGCTACTTTTCTGCTTTAGCTTCCAGCTTACTCATTGCTTCCTTTGTAAACTCCTTAGCTTCGCTGCTGTCATAACATCAGCAGCAACAGCAACAACAACCCAAGCCTTTGGGTTCGTTATGTATTTCACGCAACGAAGTCTGCAACTCTTCCCATATCTTTGCAATCCTGCAGATCATATAATTCAACGCTTGATTTGATTCCTGCATTTTTCAGGGCTTGGAGGAAGTTTGCCTTTTGTTTCAGTTTGAGAACTGCTTCAAAGTACTCACGTTGGTCGAGTTCAGATTCTGAGCATGTCCCTTGTTTTACCTATTCATGTGTCCAGAACTTGGTTCCATCGTTGCTAAGACAGGAAAGAGTCGGCCAATCCTTTTCCAGAGTGCCAATCAGGTCTGAAATCTCATATTTGTCTAAACGATTGTCAGGTTTACAGTTGGAAGGGTAGCCACCGTCCTTGTAATTTGGCCAAAGTCCATGGATGCCGAAATCTGCTGCAGGCTTTCTTGTCTTCGCATAGCAACAACAGTTCCGTTTTGTATCGCAATATGCTCCAAGCCACTGTATGCAGAGCAAAAGATGAATGTTGTACTCTTACAAGATGGTCTGAAGGTTGCATTAAGGGTCAGAGTGAATGAAGACAGGCTGGTTGGGCGAGAAGATATTGCGAAATATGCAAAGGAACTGATTGACTGGGACGAAGGGCAATTACTTAGAACAAGGATGAGAAAACTGAAACATGCTGCTACGAAGACTCTGTGCCTTGATGGATCCTTTACAAAATCCCTTCCAAGGTAGTAGAAATTTGGAAGAATTAATAACAAGGAAATTCAATAAATTTGTCTTCTGTTTACCTTTTTCAGATTGCATATCTAATTATATTTGCATTAAATGTCTCGTACCAAAATAAAAATTATCGGTTATGTTGTTGACATTTGGCTTCCGTTTTAGCCAGAAAAACTTCGTCACCGCACGCATTGATCAATTCCACACCGATAACTTTCCCGGTTAAATTCCATCATCATATAAGTACGTACTATACTATATAAAAAATGTTGTCCGCCAAATTGAATCACTTAATTGAATAATGATAAGAGCAATTATTACTTCATACATAAATTCGTGTCCATCTCTCAACTTTTTGCCTGGTTGGGTGAAGTGATTTTGTCCATCTATTAGAGGATTGAGTGCTAATCCGTCCTTTTAGTGTAGAAGCCACGGACTACCGGTCACATTCATCAAAAACCTTAATAGCAATACGAAGTTGATCATCCTCTACTTTGATAATAATTTCTGATGATGTGTGTCACTTATTGATCATTTTTTATTTCAACAACGATTTCTAGCGGGGTGTATCACTCATTGATCACCCACTACATTGATAATGATTTCTCATAAGGTGTATCACTCATTGATCACCCTCTACTTTGACAATGATATATGGTAGGGTATGTCACTCATTAATCACCATTTACCTCGACAACAATTTCTACCGGGGTGTGTCGCTCATTGACCACCCTCTACCTCAATAACGATTTCTGACAACTCACCGCATGTTATTTTACCATAAATGCATTTTTATTATTATTACTTATTTATTATTTTTTTGGCATTATCTTTTATTTGTAGGTATTCGATCCCCTTTACTTACCCTTTTTTTTTTTAGCCATGGATTTCCTACATATCGTCTTCCAAAACCATCTGTCGTCAAGCATTATCAAGATGAAGTTAGGAGTAGACCTTTTTTAAAAAAAAAAATCAAGAAGAGTATAAAGGTCATCCACATGACTTCTTACTTATTTGAGACAAGGCAAGTGAGGATGTAAGCAAAGCCACTAAGTGTCTAATTCACGCCATAACTATTGGTAGTAATGCAAATAATTGGGATTCCGATGTGGCAACTATTTACCATTTAGATGTTTGGACTTCAGAAGAGGTTGATGAGGTATTCTCTTGCAATTCTCACACTACTCAAAAGGGCGTCTTTATGACAGTGCTAAAGTTGTAAGACATTCATCATGAGGAGAGCATTAAATACATTACCCTTACTACTTTGGGCCATCACACACGTGAAGTTTCTTGGAATGACTTTCAACCACATGGAGAATTTGTTCCTCTTCCTGGATATTGTGAATTGTCAAAACTTATTTTGAGTCAACACAAACAGATTTTAAAAATAAGCAGGCGTCTATGAATCAATCATTGCTTCACTATTTGTTTATGACCAATGTCGAAATATGATTCATGCCTTATAGCGAAGCTTGGTTTCCAGCCTCTAATATATTCCTATCTTCTCGTGGGGAAATTTCTATTACATTATGGGATTTGAAGATTTTAGGAGACCTTCCTATTGTTGGAGAATTTTATGATGAGGTTACCCACAATTTAGAAGAAATCATTGGTCTTGATGAGTCTTCATATCTCATTCTTCCGATCAGTTATCGGTACCTTTTCCTTGCCTATCACCTCATTAGGCTACAAGAGGATCACGAGGCTTTGAAAAGCGATGAATTTTTTACTTTTGCTTGGGTGAGATCTTGGTTTCGAGGAAAAAGTAAATACAACAATCCTTATGATTTGATCATGATAAAAGGCAGGAAGAATTCTCTATATACTCCCGATGGTCGTTTCAGACATCGTATTCATACTATAAAGGAGAATGAAGTTTTCTTCGACTTAGGTATTATTGATACCTATAGAGATGAGGTGTTCTCAGCTGCATTTTTATCAGTTTGGTTATGCTCTTTTGTTTTTTCGAGCACTTGTGGTGATGTCATTCAGCTTGGGACTTTCAAAGTGGCTTCTTTGATGGCTAAAGGTACACGATTGAGCCTTGTTATTCCTGTCATGGCAAGCATATATAATGGACTGAATCAAATAACTATTTAAGAGGACTGAATCAATGTTGTGCTTCCTTGACATTTTGTGCATACATGGATGGCATCTTATCTTGGGACTCACCCTGAATTAAATAAAGCACCAAGAAGACCTAAAATGTGCAAGTATGGGGGAGCTTTCAGTCACAAATCTTATAGTGAGGTCAAAAGCCGATAAATCATCCAACAATTGTCTGGAGTGTATGGCAAACTGTTAGGATAACTGAAGTTTTCAATACTAAACTTATAGACACTCCAGGGAATTGACTTAAGCTCGACAATTTTGTATACTTGGTGAGCATTCGGTCTTCATTTTTTACTTTAGAGTGAGGTAATTTTCACTTAGTAGAATCATACGGTCCTCATCGCTTTGCAACACAATTTGGATACTGTCAGAATGTTCAAGGATCTTTAATAACTGACATTAGAACTACGAGTTTGAGAAGGTTGTTGCGCTATTAGCGATGTAGCATGTTAAGAGGTCCAAGCTGTAAGGTGACTATCCTTAAATGAAGTAGTATGAATGAAAACTTGTTTGCAACAAGAAAATTCTTCGCATAGTGGCAAGGTCAAATGGGAGATTACTACTGCACCAGTATACCTATTCTGAAAGATAGTACAAGTGTTGACTTTAGACTTGCTTCTTCTAGCTGTTATAAAGAAGGATCATTGAATCTAGTACAACTTTTGGTTGAGACTACCGACCATGAGGCTGAAGATATTGATGATGTTACTATGATGTATCGTCTTGATATGGGGCAACTTGAACAAAGCAAAGGTTCTTTAACTCCTAACGTGGATGAAAAAGAGGTTCTCAATGTCGAAGATGAGCGACATTCTCAGTGTGATGTTTGTAGTGATAAACCTATGGAACCTGGAACCTATTGGGAGTGATCATAATAGTGATAGATGCAATCCCAGAAGGCTTGGAAGAGATGTGAAGTTTTCTTTGAAAAGAAAAGTGATGGTTTCCATTCAGCCAAAGACCTCAATTCAAGTAACAAGAGTTGTTTCTCCTAAGACATCTTGTCACAATAAGCTTTGCTCTTCCTTAATAAAAAGGAGACATCTTGAAATTGATCATGGAGAGTTTTTAAAAAAAGGACTTCGATTGCACCCGAAAAAGTTGTTGATTCAGCCGATGATGATGTGATCCATCTTACATAGATGTTAAAGAAAGAGACGAAAAAAAACATCACTTGTGAGGTCAAGAATATTATACTCGATAATGAGCCTTCAAAGAGTGAAGAATCTGTAAGTGATACTGGTAAAATTCATAACCAAGTGAAGCAATTGTATGCAAAAATAGGTTTCAATTGTAATAATTGGTATCATGTGCATAAGAACAAAGACTTTAAGGTCCTGGGTTTAAACCACGTAGGACTCGAAATAAGGTATTTACCTCGATAAAATCGTAAGGGGCCTGTAGGGCTGCCAAAGTGGACAGTACGGTTGAGTCAGGTGAGAACGTTCCCAATGGAGTTTGAAAAAAGGTCCCTGACCTACATCTTCACCCAATGGCAGCTTTAAATATGTTTCAATCAATTCATCGACTAAGAGAGCTCGAGGTGATAACACAATTTTGATGGAAGAAATTGGTGATGACCCTCCTAATAGAGATCCGTCACAATTTGCAATGAATCGTTATCCTAAACAGAATACTATTTCTACTTCCACTTACCATCCTGACAAGTTATCTTCCAAAATTTTTTAAAGAGCCATTAAAGGGATTGGACGTGGTTTCTTACTCTGACTTACGAATGCCTCTTTTTCTCAAGTTAGTAAGATTTATGAAGATGCTTTCACAATTTATTCAGGCATTGGAAAGTTTGGATAGTGATCTGACTCCCTTAAAAATGATTGTTGATTCCTATGTTCTGGAGGTGAAAGTACTATTGTGTTTGGAGAAAGAACTTGAAGGTCGTTTTTCTCAAAAAACTTTAGAAAGGAAGAAGGCTGATGTAACAGAATAGTTGGAACGTGCTAAATCTTCATTGATATTGATGTAACAACATTATTAAGCACAAGTCACAAAGCTTCAAACTTTGTAAGGTGAGCGTGCTGCACTAGAAGAGAAGTTACATTTAGTTCAGAGAGAAAAATTGGAAGAGAATACTGAGTTGGAAGCTCAAGTTGTTGAAGTGAAAAGGCAAATGATGAAATTGCTTCCTTTGAAAAGCTCATGATTGGATTAGAGACCATGGTTTCTATTGTTGATGAAGATATAGAGAACATTGAACAACTTAGAAGAGCATTACAAGTTCATCGGGACTCTTATGGTTGAAAGTTAGAGCAACGAGTCTTAGATATCACTTAGGCATTTTATTTTTTTTATTGTAATGGACCTTTTAATGACTTTTTTATCAGCATTCTATATATGTCATATGAGACTTCAATTATTATAATTTATTTGCCCTTTACCATTTTTACTCATGTGAGCTAAGATTTTTTTTTTTTTTTGTGATTAAACTTAGGATGGAGGAATTTCCTAAGCTGCCTACATACCCTCTAATAATAAAGATCAAGTCATTACGTAGTTTTTTTTTTTTTACCTAGATCGCCCCAATGAGGTTTCAATCTAGTAGGATTTTTATTTTTTATTTATTTGCCTTAATTTTTACCTAGATCGTCCTAATGAGGTTTTCAATCTAGCAGACTTTTTTATTTTTTTTATTATTTTTTTGCAACTTGTGCATACAAATTGCAACTTTTATGCATAATAACATTTCAAAAATCTCCCATTGATAGGGTCAACTTGCAATCCTTCATTGTCAACTATCTTGTAGGCATTGTTTGTAAAGACTTTTTGCACAGCATAAGGTCCATCCCATTTGGAAGTAAACTTATCATCAGGATGATGATGAAAGTTAATTAGCCTACGCATAGTAAGAACTAAATCTCCTACTTGAAATGAACGTGGGCGGACTTTCTTGTTAAAGGCATTAGAGAGGTGTGTTTGGTAACATTCAAGATGTTGTTATGCTTGCAAACGTTTTGCATCTAACGCTTCAAGCTCTTAGAGGCACAATTGGGCATTGCTTTCTTGTGTTAAGCCTTCTTAGATAGCAATTCTTAAGGTAGGAATTTGACATTCCAACAGAAGAATGGCTTCGACACCATAAACAAGAGCATGTGGAGTAACTTGCGTGGGTGTTCGATATGTGGTGCGATACGCTCAAAGTGCTTCTCTGATTCTTTCATGCCAATCTCTCTTATTTTTTTGCAACAATTTTCTTCAGCAAATTACAAAGTGTCTTGTTGAATGCTTCTACGAGGCCATTTGTTGGAGCATTATACATGAAAGAATTGTAATGTTTGAAATTGAATTTCTCGCATAATTTATCCATTAGGCCATTGTAGAATTGTTTACCATTATCAGTGATGGTGTACCGAGGAGCCCCATAACGATAGATGATTTGTACGCAAATGAATTCTACTACTTGTTCTTTCTTGACCTCTTTGAAAGGTAATACTTCCGCCTACTTAGAGAAATAAACTGTTGCTGCCAAAATGTATAAGTGTCCTTGTGAAGACTTAGATAATGGCCCTACAAGATCAAGACCACATTCGTTGAAAGGCCAAGATGCAACTATGGGATGAAGAGGCTCTGGTGGCTGATGTATGTAATTGGCATGGTTGATATTTCTTTGCAAAGTATATGGCATCTCACACCATTGTAGGCCAATAATACCTCATTCTCTTAATCTTATGATGCATTTTTTTCCAAGATTGATGCACACTGCAAATTCCAAAAGGAACCACTTCTAACACTTGTTTGGCTTCCTCATTTCCTAAGCAATGTAAGAACAGTCCATCAAATGACCTACAATACAAGGAATTCTTATAATAGATGAACCTTGTCGCTATACGTCGTACTTCAGACTTCTAACGTAAATCATTTGGAAGTTTGTCATGCTGAAGATAATCAATAATAGGTTGTCGCCAATCTTTAACCTCAATTGTGCATATCGATATCGCACTAATTCTTCTTGAACTATGCCTTGAAGAGGCACTACCCATTTATGACATACTACAACATTCAACTTTTCATCATCATTAATGACCAGAGTTGTTGCCATGTTATGCCAAAGCATCTGCTTGTTGATTTTCATCTTTCGAGACATGCTTCAGCGCTATGTAATCAAACTTTTCCATCAATCGCCTAGCATATTTGAAATATGGAATCAAATCTTCTTTCTTAACTTCATATTCTACTACGAGTTGATGGATTATTAGCTTAGAATCCCCATATACTTCAATGTCTTTGATCCCATTTCAATTGCCATTTTCAAGCCTAAGATAAGTGCTTGATATTTAACAACATTGTTAGAGCATAATTCGCTCAAGACAAAAGAATATGGTAAGACTTGATTGTAAGGGGTGACAAAAATTACCCCCGCTCTTACTCCATTTTATCTTGCAGCGCCGTCAAAGAATAGTTTCCAACTTGGCTTTAGGTCAACACAATGGACCTCTTCATCATGTAAATCACCTGACAATTTTCAATCAAACAGGATAGGATGATCTGCTAGAAAATCTGCTAAGGCCTGTCCCTTAATTGCCTTTTGGGGAACATAAACAATATCATATTATTTGAGGATTACCACTCACTTTGCCAATCTCCTAGAAAAAATTGGTCTAAACAATATATATTTTATAAGATCTGTTCGTGCTATCAAGTGAAACATGTATGCTTGCATGTAATTTCTTAGTTTATTAATGGCGAAGAGCAAAGCAAGACACATTTTTTTCAATAGGGGAGTAATTTAATTTTACCCCCACAAGTGTTTGACTTAAATAGTATAAAGCCTTTTCTTTCTTTTGCTTATCTTCTTGTGCAAGTAGTGCCTCCAAGGACTTATGTTGTGCAGCAATGTAAAGGATTAATGGCTTATCAGGTATCAGTGCTCCCAAAACTAGAGGATAAAGCAAGTATCTTTTAATTGCATTAAAAGCGTTACTACAAGATTTATCCCACTCAAATCATGTGTCCTGCTTCATTAGTCGGCTGAATGGTTGGAATCTTCCAGCAAGTTCGAAATAAACCTTCAAATGTATGCCAATTTACCCTGAAGACTTTGGAGCTCTTTTAAATTCTTAGGTTTTGGCATATTTTGGATAGCTTCTATCTTAGACTGATCTATTTCAATGCATCGGTTCTTAAGACAAAACTAAGAAACTTCTCAAATGTCATTACAAAAACACATATAAGCGGGTTCATCTTTAGTTGGTACTTCTTCAACTTATCAAATACCAAATGAAGATCTTATAAGTGGTTATTTCTTTTTTTGACTTGACCACAAGATCATCAACATAACATTCTACTATTTTATGCAGCAAGTCATTGAAAATTCTCTTCATAGCTCATTTATAAGTTGCACCAGCATTTTTCAACTTAAAGGGCACTACTTTATAGTAATAAATAGCTTTAGGTGTTCGAAATACAGTTAGTTCTTCATCTTTTGGCGTCATTTGAATTTAGTTATATCCAGATAATCCATCCATGAATGACAAAGCCTCATGCCATTTAGCAGCATCGACCATAATCTCAGTAATGGGTAGTGAAAAATCATCTTTTGAACATGCATTATTTAGATCATGGAAGTCGACACAGATGTGAAGTTGTCCATTCTTCTTTTTCACTAGCACTATATTACCTATCCATGATGGATATTTCACTTCTCGTATAAATCCCGCCTCAAGTAACTTGTTGACCTCAACTTCTATGAGAGGGATAAGGTCAAGTCTATTGCACTTTTGGGATTGTTTAATTGGCTTCACTCTTATTCAAACGACCAAGTTATAAACTGCAACTTTCAGATCAAGTTCAAGCATCTCTTTATATGTCCAAGCGAAGACGTCTTTGTATAAAAGCAATATTGTGACATACTGTTCTTTTTCTTCTAGGCTAAGAAGTGCACTCAAAAATATAGGGTGAGGTGTATCCAAGGTGCTAAGATTTACCTCTTTAAGCTTGTGGGTAGTTGCTTGTCCCCCATAAAGCAACGAAAGTTTCTTCTACTTCAATTTCTGATGCCTTTTCAAGCTCTTCTTCAGACGATTCGTCATTTGTACTCTATTAGATGGTCACATGATATGTTGAATAAATTTTTGTTTCATCTTCATCAAGATGTAAAGATGAATTGGTGTCCACAACAGTATGACGTCGCACAACAGTGTGGCATCGCACTTTTAAGGGCCCTTCTGCAGAGATTTTAAGATGCAAACATCTCTTCATGCGAGATGGAATCAAGCTTCAGATTTCTTTGTCATCCTTCAGTTCAGTATAATTTTGACTCTTTTCTCGATGCACTTCACTGCTTGAAGCGTTTAATCTATCAAAAATCAAGTTGCGATTTTTGGATGCTTTGATGCAACTCAAGGTGAGGGACATTTAGTCTATCAAACACTGAGATACAGGTTCTTGGAATTCCTAAACGATCAAATACTAACACACGAGCAGTGTTTTTAGAAGAATGAGTTGGTGAAGTTTTCAGTTCATTAGATTCTTTAGTAACTCCATCGAAATGTGTTGAGTACTGACTGATTTATTCTTTTTGCCAACATGAATTTGTCTCGGGTTTAGGATTCACGTCCTAATCCATCTTTTGGAAAAGGTTTCTCATCTGACTCGTTTATCAGCCTTTTAAGAGTTTCAATAATTCTTTACAACTTTGTAGTCATTTTCCCATCATGCAACTCATTCATGGATAATGGCTTGTAAAAGTTAAACCCAGCTTTGGCTATCAATTTATAAGCCTTTGGATCGTAATTATCAGCAGTGCCACCTTGAGAAGATCGAACAAACCTTTTCAATAGCTTTTTGACTTAATTATGAGTAATGTTAGTCAAAGATAATGTGCAAGCATCATTCTACAATTGTATATCTTCTTTTACCTTATTAGAACGACACTTTGCTTGCTTAAATTCTGTGTATTCCAAGAATGGTGATTGACCCTCCTTATGATGCGCCTTTGGAATATAATGAAGAATTTGAGTTTCTTTTATCTCCCTGGGTGAAGATTTGAATGGCTTATCCATTACAGTATCTTCCAATGTAAAAGTGGAAATACCATCAAGGGATGTATCTAAAGGCTCTAGTAAATGTCGAATTCAACCAAATTTAAATTACTGGTCTTACCGAAATTTTGCAGTAGCGGCAAATCCAGGTTGAACCCTAGAGACTGGTTGATATGCACGTACAAGAGGATGATTTAGGACGATCCAGGAAACGTATGGATTGAAAATTGAAACAGCTAAAATGCAAGCTGAGCGAAAATAATGATGGTAGACTTTGAATGGAAAATAGAATGACAACCTAGACCCGAAGTCTAAAGAGACTTAAACCAAAGGTATTGGACCTCGACCCTACGAATATAAAATTCGAGAACCTAAGGTATAACAATGGTGGTTGGTGAAGAGGGAGGAGCCACGAGGAAGAAGACCTTGATAAGCCTAGTTGAGAAGGAACCCTAGAAAGAGGCACACTCAAATTTTGAAAATTCAATTTGATCTGTTCTTTTTTCAAGAGTGTTTACAAAGTATTTATAATAATATCTAGCACTTAAGCCCTTAAACAAGTGGGCTGGAATTAACACCAAACAGAAAATAAGACTAAAACTTAAATTCACGTATATGCCTAGTTACATAGGATAATTGGTCTAAAACGATATAAAACTCAAATGTGGGCTATTTAAACACTTAACCTAACTTATTACTAAACCAAGATTCATGTCGTTTGAGATTCCAAACAAATATAGAGGGCTCAGGTAATTGGATCTCCTTGGATGACCCATGGATCCTTGGCATCACGATCATCATGAGCATCACGAGCAAGCAGACCTCCATCATTCCCCCTCTCTTCAAAAGGATTTGTCCTCAAATCCCATGTACCTTGTTTGTACTTGATCACGTACGGGAATGCTTCAATGAACTCCATCCACATGGCATGACACTTGTTCAGCTTACTCTGTCCTTTCAGATGCTTCAAGGACTCGTGATCGGTGTGGATGATGAATTCTTTGGGCCACAGGTAATCTTACCATGTCTCCAAGGCCCTCACTAACGCGTACATCTCCTTTTCATATGTGGGATAGTTAAGTGCTACCCCACTTAACTTCTCACTGAAGAAGGCAATTGGGCATTTTTCCTACATAAGCACAGCTCCAATTCCTACACCTGAGGCATCACACTCAATCTCAAAAGTTTTAGTAAAGTCAGGCAGAGTTAACAAAGGAGTAGAACAAAGTTTATCCTTGAGCAAATTAAAAGCATGCTCTTGTGCGGGACCCCAATGAAATGCAACATTCTTTTTTACCACTTCGGTCAAAGGTGTGGCTATAGTGCTAAAGTCTCTAACGAATCGACGATAGAAACTAGCTAAGCCATGGAAACTGCGCACTTCAGAAACAGACTTAGATACAAGCCAATCTCTAATTGCCTTTACCTTCTCTTCATCAATAGAAATGCTATGTGAAGAAACTACATATCCAAGGAAAACAACCTTATCAGTGCAGAATGTACATTTCTTAGAATTGGCATACAAACTTTCATTCCTCAAAACAGTAAGAACATTCCTAAGATGCTCAACATGCTTATGCAGACTCTTACTGTAAATTAGAATGTCATCGAAATAGACAACCACATACTTACCAATGAAAGCACTTAAAACATGGTTCATTAAACGCATGAAAGTACTGGGTGCGTTAGTCAAGCCAAAAGGCATAACTAACCACTCATAAAGACCATGTTTAGTCTTAAATGCGGTTTTCCATTTATCACCTTCTTTCATACGAATTTGGTGATATCCACTTTTTAAATCAATTTTAGAAAATATGCATGCACCATGCAACTCATCGAGCATGTCATCTAGCCTAGGAATAGGATAGTAATACTTTACAGTGATTTTGTTGATGGCTCGACAGTCAACGCACATTCTCCACGTCCCATCCTTTTTAGGAACAAGCAATACGGGCACGGCGCATGGACTCATGCTCTCTCTCACGTAACCTTTCCTCATGAGCTCCTCAACTTGCCTTTCCTTTGTCTCCTCTGGATTGCTTCTGTAGGCTGGGCGGCTAGGTACGGTAGCTCCGAGGACAAGGTTAATCTGGTGCTCGATCCCACGAATCGATGGTAGTCCATTTGGGATCTCTTTAGGGAATACATCCTCGAGCTCCTGCAATAATGAGACAACATCAGTAGGAAAAGTATCATGGAGTTTAGTATCAATAAAACAAGAGTCTTTAAATAAGAGCAAAAAGATAGGAGACTTAGCAATAAATGCAGTCTTCACATCTTGGGGGTTGGCATGGTAGCTCACTACTTTGCTTTCCTTGCTTCCCTTCTTTTCTTTAGCTAGCTTCCTTTTCTCGTCATGTTGCTCCTTTAGCCTTAATTGATCCTCGTAAATCTCCTTGGGGCTAAGGGGAGCAAGAGTGATCTTCTTACCATCCATAAAAAAAGAGTAACGGTTAGTGTAACCGTCATGGATGATTCTTCGATCATACTGCAACGATCTACCCAGCAACAGGTGGCTAGCTTGCATAGGTACCACGTCACACATCACTTTATCCTGATACCTCCCAATATGAAAAAGAACCAAGACTTGCTTCACCACATTCACTTCACCGCAGTCATTAATCCACTGTAACTTATATGGGCGATGATGCTTGGTAGTGGGCAATTTTAGCTTATCAACAAGATAGGTGCTAGCAACATTAGTACAGCTCCCACCATTAATGATCACAGAGCATACCTTGTTACTAATATGGCATCTTGTATGGAAGATGTTTTCACGTTGTACCTCATCCTCAAACTTCGCATGAGTATTAAGAGCACGTCTAGCAACAAGTGCTTCACCATAAGCAGCAAACTCAACAACTTCTTCTTCTTCAGCATCTTCTAACGCAGGCATCTCATCCTCAATACCAAAATCAGAACCCTCACTCTCAACATCTTCATTCTCAAGCAGGAGTATCTCTCTACGGTTAGGACACTGAGAGGTAACATGTCCACGACCCAAACACTTAAAACACTTTATGTCACATGTTCTGCTCTGGGATGCTTAGGCAGGCTCAGTCTTAGGCTTTGGAGGGTCCTCAGACTTTGGCTTAACAAAACTTTCTGACTTAGGCTTAAACACAGGCTTATCATCCCTACGAAAGGTGTTAGATTTCCAAACAGGAACTGAACTAGGAGTGAAACGGGATGTACATTTCCTTTTGAGTTGCCTATCCACTTTGATGGCCACATGTAGCATCTCCTGTAAATCCATGTAATGCTGCAACTCTACAACATTGGCAATCTCACGATTCAAACCTTGGAGAAAACGAGCCATAGTAGCTTCTGCATCCTCTTGGATATTGGCTCGGATCATGATTATCTCCATCTCCTTGTAATAATCGTCAACATTTTTTGAACCTTGGGTGAGACCTTGGAGCTTCTGGTACAGCTCCCTGTAATAATGGTTAGGCACAAATTTTTTCCTCATGATATGCTTCATCTCATCCCATGTAAACACTGGAGGATCACCACATCTTCTTCTACTGGAGACCAGTTGATCCCACCATACCATAGCATATTCTGCGAACTTTATTGCAGCAAGTTTAACCTTCTTTGCCTCAGAGTAGTGGTGGCAGTCAAATACCATGTCAATCTTCCTTTCCCACTCTAAATATGCCTCGGGATCATTCTTTCCTTGGAAATGAGGAATCTTCAATTTTATGCTGCCAAGGTTTCCATCTATCTTCTCTTTACCTCTATCACAGGTTCTATCAACTCGATCTCTATCTTTATACTCATGATGCCTTCTATGATGTCTATCTGCCTCAGACTCTTCTTCCAAATCATACCCAACATTATCATCATACTCTTCATTGGTGACAATCTTACTTTTCATACGAGAAGAATCACCTTGTTGGATCCTTGCAAACTGAGCTTCATGTCGGTCCAACTTATCATGAATGTCATTGAATTTCACGTTCATCGGTTAGAACTGTTGTTGTATTGCTTGGAGCATGAACTCAATTTTTTTAAAGTTTGACTTATCACTTTCAGAAGACATCTTTAACCTGTAAGAAACATTAGTGATAACAAAAAACAAAGAACCTCACAAGTGATAACCTCACGTGTTTACACTCAATTTACTCAAGATGGGACACTCACACTCATGTTTCACTCAAGTAATTCGGCTTTTCTCTACTAATGTTTCTCACATGTTCATGCCTTTTTCCCTTACTCTACCTCAACTCTTTAGGTTCACAATCATACTAGAGACTCAATCAAAGATTCAACCTCGAAGGATCAACCAATTCACCAAGTATTTTTTCTTCTTTTTTTTTTTGCTTCTTTTTTTTCTCTCTCTTTTTTTAAAAAAAATACTAATCTGATTTGTGGCTAGGGTGGTGAGGAAGAGTTTTAGTGTGGCTAAGAGATTGACTTGAAACAAAAATTCAGAAGTCCAATTTAAACACAACAACTAAGTGTAGAGTCCAACTCAAACACAACGACTAAGTGTAGAGTCCAACTCAAACACAACGACTAACTGTAGAGTCCAACTCAAACACAACGACTAAGTGTAAAATTCAACTCAAACACTAAACTAAGTGTAGGATTTTTTTCACTTTTTTTTTTTTACTTTTTTTTTAACAAAGACTAATCTGATTTACGGCTAGGGTGGTGAAGAAGAGCTAAGAGACTGACTTGAAACAAAAATTCAGAAGTCCAACTCAAACACAACAAGAATCTCAAAGAAATAATCACAAAAAAAACAAAAAAATGCCTAAAACTATAGGAAAACAATGGAATTTGGCCAAGAGGGTGGGGCCCGTGAATTAAATTCACGGGTTCATTGTATTTTGTCATTTTCTTTACATCGTGCACTCGTGCGTCTTGTAACTCAACAGAATTTTTTTATGAACAGTGTTTGAACAGTACACGATTTTCTTTTTCTTTTTTTCTTTTTTTTTTCTTCTTCTTCTTTTCTTCTTTCTTCTTCTTTTTTCTTTTTATATCTTTTTTTTTGTCTCTTCTTCTTCTTCTTTTTTGACACTAACTTCATGTTAGAGATGAAGAGGAAGACGTACAACCAGAAAATCAAAACCTTGCTCTGATGCTAAATTGATATGCACGTACAAGAGGATGATTTAGGATGATCAAGGAAACGTATGGATTGAGAATTGAAACAGCTAAAACGCAAGCTGGGCGAAAATAATGATAGTAGACTTTGAATGGAAAATAGAATGACAACCTAGACCCAAAGTCTAAAGAGACTTGAACCAAAAGTATTGGACCTCGACCCTACGAATATAAAATTCGAGAACCTAAGGTATAACAACGGTGGTTGGTGAAGAGGGAGGCACCACAAGGAAGAAGACCTTGATAAGCCTAGTTGAGAGGGAACCCTAGAAAGAGGCACACTCAAATTTTTGAAAATTCAATCTGATCTGTTCTTTTTTCAAGAGCGTTTACAAAGTATTTATAATAATATCTAGCACTTAAGCCCTTAAATAAGTGGGCTGGAATTAACACCAAACAGAAAATAAGACTAAAACTTAAATTCACGCATAAGCCTAGTTACATAGGATAATTGGTCTAAAACGCTATAAAACTCAAATGTGGGCTATTTAAACACTTAATCCAACTTATTACTAAACCAAAATTCATGTCGTTTGGGCTTCCAAACAAATATAGAGGGCTCGGGTAATTGGACCTCCTTGGATGACCCATGGATCCTTGGCATCACGATCATCATGAGCATTACGAGCAAGCGGACCTCCATCACTGGTGGATTAATTATCATGCAATAACTGAAATAATTGGGGGGGTTTAATTTGACTGAATTAAAATCCTAAAACAGAATTTATATTCAACTAATTATAAAAAGGGTAAACCAAGATTAACAATTTTGATTCAAGGGAACTGTCCAGTCATTAACAATTGATCTTTAACACCTAATTTACCATCTTTTCTTCAATTACTTAACTGAAGTATTATCTACCAGCAGAATAATATCTCTTCTTCCATGTTATCATTAACTCAAACCCAGCACCCGAATTAAATTCTTCTCCCTAATCTAGTAGGTTTTGGCGCAATCCTATTTAGAGTAGGAATAATATTAACGTTCTAGGAAGACTACTAAACCGAATAACACTTCAACCACGGGTTGAATGTTTAATCCATTCTATTGTTTCACTTAGAGTTGAAGAACCCTAATTGCTACTGGTTCTGATTTCTATCACAACAATTACGGATTGTGAAAACTTCAGATAGCAAACAATCACATGCGAAGATTATCCAATTGGCCAGATCATATAATTTTGTCATGCAATCGAATCTAATAATATCAGAAACAATAGATAATTGAATCAAAAGATAGTTTAGATCAACAAACTATGTTTGTCAATTGTTGAAATTCACTGGATTTGATTCCCTTGAATCAAATAAAAGATTTAGCAGCACATGATTATTGAAAACAAAAATAAAAATATAGAGTGAATAATTTTTTTCTTCTGACTGCAGCCGTCTCCCTCTCCTTTTTTTATAAAGAAAATGAAATCTATATATATCGTGAAAAAACAAACCTAAATTCAAAATCCTATTACAAGTGGGAAAAGGCTGACAGATTCAGGCTTTTGTTGCACAGCTGGTTTTGGAGTGGAAACAGGCTGAATTGGATCGTGGGCTCTTCTTCAAAGTTGTAAATCAGTAAATCAGTGTTCCATTGGGTCTGACCTTGCATAATTTGGAGGTCTAGAACTCCAGATATAGGCTAAAAACCAAAACTGCCTTGAAATATATAAAATCGATTCGCTGCAACTTTGTGGAATTTTTTTATCTATAAAACATCTAAACTAGGCTTAGTTCTCTACAGAGAAATCATATGCCTTTTAATCTTCTTTCCAACGAGCTAAAAATTGCCCCAATCCGACATATAAAACTCTGTTTAGAGCCAAAATCCCAAATAGCACTAAAAAAACTGTCCAATTTCTTCAGTTAAGTTTTGAAGCCCAATTTATCTGCCAAAATCACAAATTAACACAAGTACTCTAATTAATATGAGGAATATAACAAAATATTAAAATGTAGAAGGAAATAAATAATAAAAATATGACACTCATCAGGCTCTTTTGTCAATCAATATCTATTTTCTTTTTACCCTCAATTTTGATCTTTCCTGTGCTTGAAATTTGGGCGGGTAAAACTTCTTTTATATCGCACTCTTCTAAGTAAATTTTTGCATCCGCATAGTGAAACTCAACCTCGTTGAATGGTTTTAAATCAACATCAACCTTTCTTAGTCCGCCTTAGTAAAACTTTAAGCATTGATGAAGTGTAGAAGGTATGACCCCATTTGCATGTATCCAAGGACATCCAAGCAACAACTTGTATGTAGTTCTAGTGACGATTACATGAAAAATTGTACTTGACATTTGTTCACTGACCGCAACATCCACTCGTATTATTCCTAAAGCACGTTGCTTCATTTGATTAAAATCTCATATTAAAAGTCGACTTTTTGATAGTTTATTAATCGTTATGCCAAGTTCCTTCATCGTTGCTTTAGGCATGATATTAACTGTCGACCTATTATTAACTAAAATGCAATTCACCGTTTGTTCTTGAATGTGTCAACAAGCATAAAGTGGTCAATTGTATGGTTTTGATCATAATAAGAGATCTTCATCTGTGAATGCAAGAGTCGTTAAGCAGTAGTCAGCAAAACTTTCATCTGGCGTAGGTCTCGTAGGAGAAGAAAGATGTGTAGCATAAATTTTTGTGTTTCCCAAAGCATGGGCAATTGTATCATGTGTTACCTTCGGATACTGCAATAGCTCATAGATAGTAAGATGATAAGAGATCTCTTTTAAGATCTAAGCATATTCCTCCAAGACTGTTTTTGTCTAGCTATCATATTGGGCTTTAATAGCCTGTGAGCTTTCTCCATCTGGCTTCTCTTTAAAAGAAACCATATTAATGTCAACACTTATTTGCTCTTCCTTAAAAAAACCTTTAGGAAAGAATTCTTTTACTGTTATTTACTTTCGAGGATTTTGCCTTAAGACTTCTTGATTAAAAAAACTTTGGGGTTGGGAATGCTTTATAGCTTTCTTCTATTCCTAACGTGAATGGGAGTTATTCATTTGTTGAATTCTTCTTTGAAAATGAATGTTTTCAAATTGGACATATTGCTCTCACTATTTTCATCACATCACCAGTGTCCATTGCCCTTCATCATCCACAACGAATTCAACATCTTTAAGAGGGCTAGTGATTGAAAATTTTGCTACAACTGGCAGGGCAACATATTCTAAAGAGCTAAATTGTATAAACTGATATGTCATATCATTTACAGACAAAGAAGTGAAAGTAGCATGATTTGACTCTACTATGTCGTCCATATCAAGTTTAATCTTGTACTCATTCGCTATCTTCATTATCAAATCTTTCAGGTCAAAACATTTTTTGGTGGAATTACCAATGATGCCATGATACCTACAACACTTTGGATCGTTAACTTTTCCTTTTTCTCCTAGCCTTTTGAACTTTAGGAGTTCAATCGGCTTCTATTTTAAAAGTTGATCCAACATATCAGGCACATCTGAATTGAGGAAATGATATTTCTTCACTTCTCTTTTTCGGAAGCTCATACGTTGTTTATCTTTTACTTGAAGTTGACCCATATTTTCCTCAATTTTCTTTGTGCCTTTTGAAGAAAATTTTAAAAGTTTAGTCTTGACAAGCATAAACTCTTTAGTAATGCTCTTTAAGACTTTTCAACCTTCTTGAAATCCTTCTTATCTTTCCTAAGATCAAGAATTCGAGAACTTTTGTTACCGAAATGAGCAATACTTAACTCCATGTCATGAGCACAAGTGGTTAGTTCTTCGAAAGTATGCGGCTTTATTCCTTGAAGGATATAAAGGAGTTCCCAATGCATACTTTAGATACACATCTCAACAGCAGAAGTTTTAGAAAGCTTGTCTTTGCAATCAAGACTTAAAGCTCTTCATTTATTGATGTAGTCGACGACTGGTTTATCCTTTCTTTACTTGGTATTATTTAGCTCTGTCATACTCACTGTGCAGTGAGTACCAAAAAAAAGATTGAGGAATTCCCTCTCGAGTTGTTCCCAACTATCAATGGAATCAGATTGCAAGTCAATATACAAATCAAAGGCATTACCTTTAAGTGACCTTATAAACTATTTGACTAGGAATCTCCATATGTGCCTGCATTGTTACATGTTTCAACGAAATGGGCCACATGTTGACATAGATTTCCCTTTCCATCAAACTGTTGAAACTTAAGAGGTTAATAATTTATTGGCATCCTTAAATCATCAATTCTCCTCGTGTATGGTTTAGTGTACACATAATAGGACTTTGATGTCGATCCACCATACTGTACTTTGATGGTATTCGCAATCATCTCTTGCAATTGTTGAACATACAATGGCCCAACTGATATTGATGATCATTCGTTCACTTAAAAATTCTCAGCATCATGAATTGCTTTTAATTTCCTAAGGGCTTCAGCAGTTGATTTGTTTGGTGCAGGGTTATCAATGGATTCTTCATCGTGTTGTGCTTCTAGTTGACTCTTCAACATCGCAATTTTAACATCCTTCTCTTCTACTATCTTGTGTAAAGTTAACAGCATCCTTTCTATTTTAGTAATCCTTTCTTCTAAGATAGTCGCATTGGTAACCATTGCAGGCATAATATGGAAAGGAGGAAGAATAGACATTGATTTTCCTGTTCGTGTTTGTAGAGCAGACTTTCTTCCTACCAGAAGATCCATTGAGATGACATGTTGATAAGCACCATTGTTGGTTGATCCAACTAAATCTTGACCTCATGTAGCAAGATATCGTGCCCTAGCATGAGTCATTGGTCCAGTGTAGCTAGGTTGCACAATTGTGGCAAGATTGAACTTGTGACCTGGTACAACGGTCTTTAGAGCCATAGATCTGAGCAACAGATTGATCTTGATTGATAACGGAGAGTGAGATGAAAGGCAGAGGTGTCCCACTAGGCGTGCCAGGAATTTGTTTACACAAATTTCGCGTATAGAAATTTTAGAACACAAATTGGCGACAAAATTTAATTTTTATTTATATGAATAAGTACAAATCTCTATTTTGAATTTTGTATAAAAGAACAATCATTTGATTCAATCTCCTGGAATAAACTTGTCAAGATTTTGATGCTTAATCCCGACAAAGAGTAAAAAAATAGTTGTTAGGAAGAACAGGTGAATGCTTGTGGTTCCTCGTGGGTTTGCAACAACTTGATTGATCGTTAAGAGAACGATCTGTGACATGTTGTTCTCTTGTAGATCTCTTAGCTTTACAACAGTTTGATGAAGAGAAGACTTGATAACTTCTGAAGGCTTCAAATTTTCTTAGAAGACTCGGACTTCTATTCAATGTGAACTGTTCTTCTTCCCCTTTCTTTAGATAGATGAACATTCTATTTATAATGCTAGGTAATAAAGAGTTTCAAAAGGGATCACTCACTTTAGATTTTATCTTTAATTAATTTGATTTAATTAGAAATAATATAAACGGTTAATTTCTTTCGACCAATATATTAGGAAATTATTAATCAATTAAATATTTAATAATAATTTTTTTGATGCCTATAGGGGCATCTGTTGATTGGCTCTAGGATTTGCTGATGTTATGCCTTTTGTTATATTGGAAGTTGAATGCTCATATGGATTTCAATTTATTTACTGCTTTTGATTTGGTGTAATGGTGTTAGTATAACACCAAACTATTCATTTTCAATGAAATATTTGCCATGATATAGCTAAAAAAAAGAAAAAGCAATGGAAACCTCATCGTGATTTGAATTTAATCATCTCATTGGTTTTGGGTCAAAGGCTGAGGAGGGACATGCAATCTGGGTTTCTTGGAAAGCTGCAGTTTCGGGTTAGCTTCAGAGGCGAAAGTGCCGTTCATGACACCGGTATTAGAGTAGTAATTTCAATTTCATTAATGGTAATTTAAAAAGTTTTCATTTCTTTTTTTGTTAATAGATATAGCGTTTACCCTTGTAAGTAATTATTACTGTTTCAATGGTCCTTCCTGGAATTTTCCCTTCAAGAGAGTGGTTGGTTTGTTGGTGGGTTTTGTCTTGGTAAGCCCACCCAGCTGCAAGAGAATGACAAAGGCAACGGTGTGGGATCGTCTGTTTGCGCTCACAAATAACCATATAAACTCTTTCTCTGTCTCTTCCAACTTCGCTTCTTGTTTCTTATTGGCTCTCCCTCTATTCCCATCAGATAAGGTAAGATTTTCATACCCAATTTCCTTCTGTTTCTTCTTTTGTTTTTTTCCCGGTAATAACTCTAGATTTCATTTCTGTTTCTCAAGTAACGTTGAAGAAAAAAGATATAGAAAAAAAGGGTAATTCAAGGTTCAGCTTTTTCTTAGCAACCAAACAGGGTCTGGATGAAACGTTATATTTTCAGTTGATTAGAATTAGTTTTTTATGTACCCATTTCTTGTTTTTAATTTGTCAACTTTAATCTGCTGCTGATTACAATTGGAATAATTAGGAAAACATAAATATAAAAAAGCTTTCAACTCTTGTAAAAATTCACAATCTTTTTGCCTGATTTGTTCTGTTATTTATGATTGCAGAGATCTTGTTGATTGAATGTTATGGCTTCTACTGTTATAAATGCTCCTAATACGGTTCCTTCAGTTAATGGTTTTGATACTCAAAACTATGTTGGTCTGAGACCAATCTCTAGGTTAAGGTTCAATTCTGGTAGAACTTCTATCTCTGCACGTTCTCAACGCCTTTTCGTGCTAAGGGCGAGCGAAAGGCAAGATGGACATGTGAAAAAGATTGAAATGAGTGTTGAAGAATGTGAGTCTGCTGTTGTAGCTGGGAATGTGCCTGAAGCTCCTCCAGTGCCCCCAAAGCCGGTTGCTCCTGTTGGGACTCCCGTGATTCAACCTCTTGTAAGTACTTGAAAATGAAATGATAATGAAAAGATAATGTAATTTATCTTTTGCCCTTTGTATAGTGCTTAGTATTTATATTTATCTGCAAATAGGGGTAACGTGATATGAACTTGTAATTAATTTGATTGTATTTGAGTAGTTTTGGAATGTGATCGTCAAGTGTTTGGTCTATTGAATGGTTTGTTTAATTGGAACTTCACATGTTTGGTTTCCTTGTCTAAAGATATGCATGAGATTTAATTGATAATCATATGCTCTCCACATCTCTTTGATTCATGACAATGAAATGGAATGATTCAAATTATAATTGTGGTTTTGAGGCCAATTGGTGCACTCTCCTTTCTTCTTTGCTCATTTGTTTGTTTGTATTAGCAACTTAGCAGGCGCCCTCGTCGTAACCGCCAGTCCCCTGCACTGCGAGCATCATTCCAGGAAACGAGTATATCTCCTGCGAATTTCATATATCCACTTTTTATTCATGAAGGTTGGTATTCTATGGATATTAGTCTATTTTTGGTTTGGGTGAAAATATGGAACTAAGCAATTCTATCAAAGACCCTGATAAGCACCCTTAAATCATACATGCATATTATATTGTTGCAGTTTCCTTTTCTGTGACTTTCGTGACCCTTTTCTCTCTTTGACCTTCCAGTATATGCTTACATTTAATTTGATACAGTTCCCTAAACCTGCAGGTCAGGAGGACACACCCATTGGAGCTATGCCAGGATGTTATAGGCTAGGATGGAGACATGGGCTTGTTGAAGAGGTTTTTAAGCTCTTTCTGATAATGTATCCTTTTTCACAAAACATTTTGCATTAGTCCCCCAATGCTGGTGCTCAAGTACTATATTGCTTGTTTTAATTACTTTTGTATTTCATGTAAATGTATGGTAATAAATGCTCTATTGATTGTTGAATTATAAACTTATATGGGCATTTTACATATTTAATGAGTCAATTGTGAAGTTGTTTGAAGTATGCATTATTTGATGCAGGTAGCAAAAGCCCGGGATGTTGGTGTTAATAGCATTGTGCTATTCCCCAAAGTTCCAGATGCTCTAAAGGTTTTGATTCTCCCACTAGACTCCTATTTTGTTTGATATGTTGATGTAATATAATTGTTTTTTCGCAAATTAGTCTCCCACAGGGGATGAAGCCTATAATGACAATGGTTTAGTGCCTCGAACAATCCGACTGCTTAAGGACAAATATCCTGACCTTGTAAGTGAATGTTCATCTTTTGATTTATTTATCATTTAGAGTGATGGAACAGCCAGATTAAGGTCCTTTATGTATTGAAACATGGTGATGACTCATTGGTTGATTAGGTTATCTATACGGATGTTGCTTTAGATCCATATTCCTCTGATGGGCATGATGGTATCGTCAGAGAAGATGGTAAGACAAATGTTTCATACACTTTTAGTCGCTAGAAATGGAGTATCTTATTTAAAACATGTTATTCCAAGAAAGATGCCAAAAGCCTAATTAATTAGTAAAAGGATTCGGTTGAAGATTTAAGCATAGCTTGCAATAGATGTGTTAATCTTACCGAGCCGCTTTTTGGCTTGCTATATTGCCACACAAGTTAACATAGAATGTACTTGTTTTCCTTACCAAAAATGCTGTATAAGCATCAAGTTTTGGTTGTTGAGAAATTTCCTGCCTGGTCAAAATAAATGGGTTTCAGGTAAAGTTACTAAGTTCTGAATAGATATGTGCATAGAAGTACTAATTGCTGTCTGTTTCTTCTTTACATTGTAGGGGTCATAATGAATGATGAGACAGTGCATCAATTATGTAAGCAAGCTGTATCCCAGGTAATCTTTGTAGAGTTTTTACTGTTGGAACTTTTATTTTGTGGCGCTTAGAGAGAAATCTACTGTCTTCGTCAGAGTTCTAAATGCAGTAATGGCATGTGATGACTTACTGCCCTTGTGGTACATTTTTTGTAGCCATTGATATCTCATGCAAAATTTTTCAGTGATCTTTCCTCTTTTGTGATTTTCCGCACTTCCCCTCCACCCACGGGTCTTACTGCATATCCATCGTTACTTTTTATTAATACTTTAGGTTTGAGTAAATAGTGTTTCAAATGCTTAAGGTAAGCAAAATTTTGCTGTTACTGCTTTAAATGGCTAGTCAGTGAAATGCATAGAGTTTGCTAATCATTTGCATGGATATTGGAGGTCTATTATGCTTATTTTATGTCCTATTCCTTTTCTGCTATTTTTGACTTGGTTGGCTATGTTTTGATTCTTTTGGTGGTGTATTTTGAAAAGGCCCGAGCTGGAGCTGATGTTGTTAGTCCCAGTGATATGATGGATGGACGTGTTGGAGCTATTCGTGCTGCCCTCGATGCTGAAGGCTTTCACCATGTTTCTATTATGTCCTATACTGCTAAGTAATTTGACTTTGTAACTTACTCCTTGCATTTGAATAACTGTCTGTTTGTAGCTCTACCATTTTCTAAATTAGGTTTCACTGATGCTTGGTAACAGACCTATGATTGTGTTAAACCATTACAAAGGTTTTACCATATTTTTTTCCTTCCCTCCACCACCAAAATGACAAAATGCTGTGAGGGCAAATAGAGTGATATCATTTGGTCGGGATTCTCGAAGACAATATTCCTTTTGTTGCTGTAATTTGATGGCATAAAACATTCTGGGTTGTCTTAATCAGTGACCTTTGAACATTTAGAACAATAGGAATATATTGGCAGAAATTATTCTCAGTTATTCTTGGTCACCTGGGTAAAATCTGTGGTCACTGCCTCTGACATTTTTTTTTCTGGCATAACAGATATGCGAGTTCATTTTATGGTCCCTTTCGAGAAGCACTGGACTCCAATCCACGATTTGGAGATAAAAAAACGTATAAGTTCACTTGAGTGTATGGTTTTAATATGTTGTCATGGGACTTTTTTGGTGCGCACATTTGATTGTTAAGCTCGGTTGTCAAACAACAGGTATCAGATGAACCCAGCAAATTACAGAGAGGCATTAGTTGAGGCTCGTGAAGATGAATCTGAAGGAGCTGATATTCTTTTGGTTAGTGTGGCTTTTTCTAGGAACTTTGAACTCTTCTGATTAATGGCAAAGCTCCCTTTATGCCTAAGTCTCTCTAATTGGATCACAGGTGAAACCTGGTCTTCCTTATTTGGATATCATAAGACTCCTCAGGGATCAATCTCCTTTGCCTATTGCTGCATACCAGGTATTCTCTTTAAAGTGTCCTGCCTTAACTAATATCCCTTCTCATTGTTTTCATTTGTGATTCCAACTTTTTCTTTGATCTGATTTCTCCATATTCACTAAAAGTGAAAAATTGATGAAACATTCACATAGCCAATAGTGATTTCATCAGTTCCTGCACTATATCCTTGGCCTTCTGAATTGTTGGAACCGAAGCCCTTAGCAAAAGTTTTCATGACAATGAAATTATTTCCTTCCGTTTATTTTCTTTTTTCCTTTCATAAAAGAGGAAGGATGGGTTTTCCATTATAATGCCTAATTCATACTTATTGGCAAAATGTGTAGTGCATACTTCATAGGATGAAGTATGAAGAAAGATAGGGCGGCATGAAAATATTTGAAAAGGGGAAAAACAATAAAAAGGGGTTATTTTGAATATTTCCTGAACCCAACCATTCTTGTATAAGATACTCAAAATCGTCTTAGTTAGCAATTAACTATTTTTAATTTACTTAGGATTAGGTGTGGGTTTGTGGTGGATTTCCTTTAAGACTGCTCCAGTTACAGACACATACAGGCACAGCTACATGTGTGCTTACATGTGGCATTGGAAGGAATCGGTCTCGTGATTTGCATTTCCAAACTTAGCTATGAGGAAAACAAAATGGAAAGGAAAAGAAAAGGTGGCAAGCTCTTACCTGCCCTCACCTTTTTCTTGACTTTCTTATTTTCCATTCTAAATGGTAAATTTGTTTAATGCATCAAAGTATACATGTAGCTGAATTAATCAAACACAGTTTTGTTCTAAAAATGTACCCTTTTTTTCTTTTCCCCCCAAAAGTATACTCACTTTCCAGGCTTTCTATCAAATTTTAATTTTAATTTTTATGTCGCCCAGGTTTCTGGTGAATACTCAATGATCAAGGCTGGTGGCGTTCTCAAAATGATTGATGAAGAAAGGGTTATGATGGAATCATTGATGTGCCTCCGCCGGGCTGGTGCTGACATCATCCTTACATATTTCGCCCTACAAGCTGCTAGATGTTTATGTGGCGTGAAGAGGTGAGCTTGGTCTGATTTTCTCTTAGGCTTTGGTTGCTTGTTCAAAAAATATTGAGGTACTAAACCTTCTATTTGGGAGTGCTAGATGTTAGAATGAGCGGGAGTTGTTTTAAAATGCTTGACTTAGCAGTTTGTAGTTCACATTCCTCATAAATCTCAAGTAAATAAAATAAAATGCAGTCAATGTTTGTCATATCTAAATGAATTATAAGAATGCGGGAGTTCTTTTAAAATGCTTGACTTAGCAGTTTGTAGTTCACATTCCTCATAAATCTCAAGTAAATAAAATAAAATGCAGTCAATGTTTGTCATATCTAAATGAATTATAAGAATCCTTGTGAATGTAATCCTCGATGCATATCCAAAAGAAGAAAGTTATTCTGGAAGCAAACTTGATTGATGGTGTGGTGCAGGTACTGAGAATGTTAAATCCAAAATTGGACTGAGGTACTTATGCATTCTAAATTATGTAAATAAATGAATATATAGGGAATAAATTCATTGTTTATAACGATAAAATCATTTATTTTATGTTTTAATGGTTATGAAAACAATGAGTAAGCTACAAGGATCTGGTGAGAGGCACAGGATAGAAGCAATCCTGTTGCAGATTTGAAGAACAACAATAATCCTGCTGCTGAAATGCTATCGAGAACTATACCTTCGAAAGAATTGCCGAGAGATTGCCCTGTTTGATTAGGTAAAATACCCCTTTGCTTTTTACACATGGAAGATCAACTAGCCAGGTTTCTGAAACCATGTGGGAGAAAATGATATTAAGAATTTCATAATTGTGAAGCAATGCTTAGTTGTTGTGGTTCAAAATTTGGTGTTTAGGGCCTGGTCCTGGTTAATGCAAACTCAATGCTCTCGGCAGAAAACTTGAGTGCAGCATTTAATATTGTTACAACTACATTCAAAGAGCAGAGCATCCTCTGCACAATTCTTGTACACTGCCAAAGTGGAAAATCTTGCCTTTTCGAAGCACCCGAGTGAGACCAAAATTACAGGAGTACATCACATTGCAAATTCTCCGAATAATCTGTGCTCAGCTGAGTTACAATACCCGGTGGGCATAAACCAGAGATAGCCTCTACACTTTAACCATGCTCAACGAGGTATCTTTCTGCAATAGAGGCCTGAACTGCAGCACCAATAGGAAGAACATCTTCATCGATCATAAAATATGGGGAGTGACCTGTGTGTATGGACCCCAAGGTCTCGTTTCTCACACCAATGTAATAGAAAGCAGCCGGAACCACCTCTGAATAAAAAGAGAAGTCCTCGGCACCCATCATTGGAGGAACCACCCTGAAATTTGGAGGTCCAAGCAAATCAGAAGCCACCTTCTTTACATGCTCATACATACGCTCATCATTCACTGTTGGGGGATAGATCGTGTACTCCTTTTCAAAGAAGTCAACCGTTGCTAAGCATCTGAAGACACTGGCCTGTTCCAGTATCACCTGTGTTCCATGTCATCTATGTTAGAATGGAAAAACAGGCTTAGAATCCCAAGTAAAAGCACAACGAACCTCTTCGATTCTTTGAAGAAGGTTGTAGAAGCTGGCATTGGAGAAAGCCCTGAAGGTACCTCCAATTACCACCGTGTCAGGGATCATATCGAGATTATTGCCTCCATTGAATGATGTTACAGACACAACCTTCATTACAAGACAAGATAAAACTCGAGTATGAAAAAGGATCAACAGTAAAAACAACGTTAGAAGAGAAAAGTAGTGAAGACAAACATGGGAGTCCAATGGATTTGATTCGCGAGAAACAATTCCTTGTAAGCTAATTACAGCAGCTGAAGCCGCCAAGATGGGGTCAACTGAGTGGTGAGGGTTCCCGGCAAGGCCTTTTCTTCCACGGATCACAGCTCTAAAGAAGCCACACCCGGCAAGCAGAGGACCAGGCCTTGAGCCAATAATACCCGTGGAGTGTTCATGAGAGACATGGACTGCAAAAATGGCCTCCACATTTTCCAGGGCCCCATCTCCAATCATCCCCTTAGCGCCATTTCCCGCTTCCTCAGCTGGCTGAAAGAGCAGTATAACAGTTCCCTGAGACAACCAAAGGATATATTCGTCAGGGTAATATGCAAATTGCTAGATCATACACAACCTTGTCCGTGCTTAAAGGGTAACACGCCCTGGCAGTCCTTAAATTCTTTTAATAACATAATCAGAATTGAATGCAATTTGAAAGAAAATATTACAACAGAAAGCTGGAAAAACTGAACCAATGCTCTTACTATAGCCTAGGAAAAATTTGACACCCTAAGAAAAAATAAGACTTAAAAAACCTATAGTCAGCAGCAGCCAGCAATCTAGGGAGATTTCTAACGGTTAAAATAAATAAAATTTCCAACTCTGCCTCCTTGGGTCCTTCCTCAAGCTTCTCTTGACCAAACAAATTGTCTTTGGAAAATGCCTTCATCTTCATTTTTATATGGTTAAATTTTATAATATGAAATTTTTGTTTGATTGATCATCTTCAATTTTATATGAAATTAAATTTTATAATATGACATTTTTGTTTGGTCGATCAATACAAATTTAATTACACTTGCTTTTATCGAAACAAAGAGAAATCAATGATTTCCAAAAAAAAATATATATTTTAGATAGATGAGGACAAAGTTTCAACATTATCAAACGATTAAATTAGGTTTATTTGACTATATAGAGAACCTAAAACATTTGCATTCCAACCAAGTTTTGTTTAATTTTGGACTTATTATCTTTTTCAACAAGTTAACCATGGTTTGAGGGAATTCCTTTTACTATACAACAAAACGTGAGGGAGTAATTATTCTGCTTCAACAATATTTCTGCTTTGGAATAGATTCTTCCAATAAATAAAGATAGAGCTAGGATGGAAAAGTAACCTGCCCCTTTAATAAAAACTAAGAATTTTTAAGCTTTTCATTTCTTTACGCAAAAGATTCTTCTTAATCCAAACAAGACAAAACTGATGCAATTTCACTATATTCCTAGGGTCATAATATACTCAAGCAATTATTCTTTTTTATGCAGAAGCAGTAAGCACCTTTGGCAACAAATTAAATGTTCTAACACTTCATCAATATTTTTTTTTATTTTATTAAACTCTAAAGGTTCAGATTGTAGAGATGAAAAGACCTAGTGGCCTTGGTGTTCCAAAAAAAAAATGAAACTAAGATCTACTTTGGGATTAAGCTTATTGAGAAAATTTCACTAACTCACGGAAAAAAAAAAGTGAAGAGAATTCTATTCATGAGGGAAATTACATTCATAACCTCAGTTTTACTTTTTACAACTCAAATTTTGATTTTTTTAATTAAAAAATGCTCTAAGCTAAAATTACCTATTTATCTCTAATTTCAATTTTTATATTTTACACATAAGTTTTCAAAAATGCATTTTGGAAAACCCAATAAGCTTTTTGAAGATAAGTTCAACGAAATTAGACTTCCGCGAGTTTCATTACTTCACGGAAATACACTTTTTGCGAGGTTTCATTGCCTCACAGAAGTATAATTTTACTAGGCTTTAATGCTTTGCAAAAAATACACTGTCGTGAGATTGATCTCACGCAATTCTAAGGTTGTAAAAGTCCTAAACTAGTAATCTTTTAAAAAAGTAACAGAAAATTGAAGAGATTGGAGAAGATATTAGAACATAATTTAGATTTGTTAAAAGAATTGAAGATATTAAAGAAGAGATTTGTTAAAGAATTGGAGAAGTAGATTTAAAGAAATAGATAATCGTGTTGGAAGAGAAAGGGGAGAAAGATTAAATGGAAAAAAAAAAGTTATAGATATTTTACTGAGTAGTTTTGTTTTTGAGATTTTTGAAGAATATTTGTTTAAGGGGTGTGTGAAGAGAAAATTTGAGGTTGCAAGTAGAATCAGTGAAGTGTGAAAATACCCAGACCACGAAAATGGCGGTGAGAGACATGGGTGAAAGCAAGAGTAGAGGACAAAACTCGAAAGGTGTGTCGGAATTCATTCCAAATACAGCAAGACAGACAACTATATATCACATGCCATTTATAGCTAGACATGGCCCAGAAGTAGTAATCAGCTAGGAAACCAGAAATCCTTTCGCTTTCTGTGAAGCAATGTTGTCTACACGTTGCTTTAACTTTGCATCTAGACTATCGTCACTGAACTCCACAAACAAGATCTAACCCAAAAAGATCTACAATGCATCCATTGCATAAGGGAGGATTATAAGAAAAAAAAAGTGTACTCAGTGACGATGAAATATTTTACTCTTAAGAATTGAACTTAGTCATACAGTATCAGCAGGTAGATGGAGACTTGGGGGGTGACTTTACAGGTGTAGAGTTAAAAAAAAGCAAACCTTCAAAAGGTGTTCTCTCTTCTTCAATATTTTGGCAGCACCGACAAGCATTGCGACATGTGCATCGTGGCCACAAGCATGCATTTTTCCCGGAACTTTGCTTTTATGCTTCCATTCTACAGCTTCCTAAAATAAATTACCCTACCATAAGTAAAAAAAAAAAAAATCAACCATGCCATAATGCAGCCTCAAAAATAAAGCAACTTTCTTTAAGATATGGTTGACATTTAATTTAATCATGGTCCCCGCCGTCCAAAATTCCAAAAGTATAATACTAAATTTATTTTAAAATATTTTATTATTATGTTAGGACAATTTTGATATTGAGAATCGAATATTCTATTATTTATAGTACATTATAGAAAGTACATTTTTTGTCATATTTTATATCATCATTTTATTCGTAAACTTGACAAAATCGAATCTACTAAACGTAAATTCATCTATCCGACACAAAAATCTCAAATCAACTACAAAAAGATATCACAATTTTTCATTTTCCCAATAAACCGCAATATTTTCATATTGATTCCAAAGGGTTCGCTTCCACTCCTTTAAATTCCCTTCGGAAAGTAGTTTAGTCCAACTTATAACACAAATCCAACCCTCAACATTTCCGAACTTCCAAAGTCCAAAACATTGTCAACAAATGATATCCAATATTCAAGAACCACCTACCCCATTTTCTTCTTACCTACAAAACTACCAACTGCCTAATCCCTTTACATATGTGTGCATATATTTATAAAATTACATGCACGTATATCAGCATACATACATATACATGTGAATAATTACAAAAATACGTAATGTATACATATTCTAAAACATAGTTATAAAAAAAGAAAAAAAAAAAGAAAAAGAAAAAAGATCCTAGCTATACCTGAATAGGAAGAGCATCCATGTCAGCTCGGATGGCAACAAAGGGCGGGCCACCGGTTCCAATCCAAGCCCGGATACCCGTTTTCGCCAAAGGGTACCTATATTCAATCTCCATCCGATCTAACTCGTCTCGAACCAGCTTACTCGTTTCATTCTCTTCAAAAGCAAGCTCAGGGTTCTCATGTATCTTCCTCCTTAACCCTTTAATCCACTCTACGTCCTCGGGCTTCCAGGCGAGGCACAACACCGCCTCGGAGCAGGTCACGTCCCATAGCTGGCAGCTGCTGGAAGAACCACGTAAGGCACACGACGGCGTTTGGTTCTTACCGGACTTTAAAGAAGCCTTTGAATTGATGGAAGATATGGCGTCGAAAAAAGTGGTATGTTCATTATCCGACGAAGACGAAGAAGTTATGGAGTTAACAAAAACAACAAAATTATTGGCAAAAAAGGCAATACATATTATGATTAACAATAAAACGTATAGTTTTAGAGAATTCATGTTTGGAGAGAAGAAAAGAGGAAAGAAACTGAGAGAGCGAGAGAGAGAGAGAGAGAGAGAGAGAATGGAGAGAGTGTTTTCAAAACAAGATAAGAACAGATGAAGGGTGAAAAATAGAGGAAAAAGACAGAATTAAAGCACGTGGTGATAAAGACAGGGAATTAGTCACGTGCGAGAATATGGATGCAAGAAATAAGAAAAAATATAAAGTGATTGAGGTGTTGGACCCACCATTTTGGCTAGCGGTTAGACAGGTTAACACACTGCATTTGAGGCGGAATTTTTTTAATTTTCTTGAAGTTTACTTAGATGAGCTGAATTGCATAGCAGAGAGTGAAAGTTAGTTGAGATTAATTAATTTAAGGATAATTATAAAAAAATTAAAAAAAAGCTAATGTACGGTTAAAATTGGATGTTCCAATGATAAAATAAAAATCGGAAACAAAGATGTGTATTTAAATAGAAACGCAATAGTGGCATTATGACGATGAGATGTAGTGTAATTAAAAAGAAATGAGATTAATATTTTGTATAAAACATTTTATATTTGTAATAAATAGTTAAAAGTTATAAAATTTACTTTTATATTAAACAATATTTTTATTATTTAACATTTAAAATTTTATCTAATATATAATGATACATTATTTTATATTAAAGTAATAATTTAAGACTTTAAATAATAAAAAATAATATTATATATCACAAATGTAAAATAGTAATTTATTATAAATTTTATAGAAATTTATTTACACTTAGTATTATTGTAAATTTTAAAATAATTAAAATAAAAATAACTTTAAAATTAATAAAAAAAATAAAAATACTAAAGCAAGAAAGCAAAACAAATAAAAAAAAGCCAAGAAAAAAGTGGGGACCGAAGGAGAGACAAAAATGAGTCTAGTTGGTAACCAGATCCACACCTTCTACTTGGATGTGTAGTTTAGATTAATAGTAAAATTAATTCTCGTGATATTGAAAATAGTAATAGAGGTGAATTGAGTATCGTATCAGTGAGATTGAAATCAGTAATGAGATAAGTGTTTGGATATAAATACAACAGTGGTAATAAGATGATATGTAGTGTAAGATAAAATGATCATTAAATATATTAGATTATTAGATTAAAATTTATATATGAAATTTATAATATTTATTTGGTACTTCTGAAATTAATAAATAATAAAAATTTACTTAAATTATTTTATATCTAGTAATCTTTTCATGTTAATAAATGTTTAAAAATTATTTAAAAATAATAACATTTTTGCAGATCTTAAAATAAAATTATCAATGTAGTTATTTATTATAATTAATTATTTATTATAAAAATATCTATTTTATTTATTTGTGATTTATTTTATTATAATTAATTATTTATATTAAAAAAAGATTTGAGATTAGGATAAAAAGGCAAATAAAAAATTTGTTTCTCAATCAGTGGCTACTAACAACTAATTTGAATGATGATATTATTGATTTCGGTTAGATTGAAATTAATAAAATAATTATTAAATATATGTATTATTTAATAAAAAAAAGCAAAAGTAAATGAGTAATTTACCATTAAAAAAAAAAATTGTCTATGTTGTACTTTAACCACCTTTAGTGCCGTGCGTCAAACTGTCGCTAAAACTTTAAGGGTAGGGTCCAATGGCATTTGAAGCTAACGGCACGGTGAAAATGGCTGCACCCTGTCGTTGGGAGCCCAGCACATTTGGAATGAAATCGCACCCTACACAGGGTCCGATTATATCCAAACTAAGCATTTCCTCTCAAAGGATACATTGCCATACGAGATGGAGAAAACAATTTTCCTCCACCCTTATTTTTTATATATAAATATATATTATAATCATTCTCGAGTTCATATTTATATTCAAGTAAAAATTTATATTTATTTTTATTCAATTAAATCGATTGGTCACACGTGATACTTAAAAAAATTTAGTAGTATTTTAAAAAAATTAATAAAAATATCAAATGATGCCATACGAAAGGGATTTTTACAGTTCTGAGAAGTAAATACCACAAATTTGAGGGAAGGGACGGATCAATAAAAGACTACAGTACAGCAACATATTTTGATTTTCAACAAAATTTGCAATAGCATCAGCAGAACTTACAGAAAAATATTGTATTATTTTGCCAAGCAAGGAAATACATTATAGGAAAGCTTTGTTTATCGCATTGCTCATTAGATTTTAATTTAAAGCAAAAATGTTTCATATTTAAAATTTTTGGATATTAAATTTTAATTATTAAAATTAAGAAAAATTCAGCACTTAATCAATAGACTATTACTATTATAGATGAGCGGGTAATTTTTATTTAAATAAATGCTAGTAAAAAAATTATTGATAAAAAAAAAATATAATCTTGCTTAGATTTTTGAGTCAAAATTCCAACTGAATTGGTGTTATTTAAGTCATGACATCAAACTCAATCAACCACTGTATTAATAATATAA
Source organism: Firmiana major (assembly GCA_033439115.1). Classification (NCBI taxonomy): domain Eukaryota; kingdom Viridiplantae; phylum Streptophyta; class Magnoliopsida; order Malvales; family Malvaceae; genus Firmiana; species Firmiana major. Next base: position 43,153,845 of record CM065909.1, read on the forward strand.
ATATTAATATGGCTTTTTAATTAAAGAATGATTAATTTTTTGAAAAGTAGGTTTAAGGATTTTAAAGTAGTTATAACCTTTAATAAAAAAAAAATAAAAGGATAGTTTCATCACTTTGCACGAGGCAAAAGTTGCTTTCTCTATTGTTTTCGTTTGTTTTTAATTTTTGGTGTGACACAACTAAGCATTAGCTATTAAGAAATTTATTAATTTTGGGTATCATTTTTTATTTTTTAAAATCAAATATTATAATATAAGATAAGATAAAGATTTAATGTTTTAAATTATTATTTATTCGGAAAATGCAAAAAAGTATAATTGTTCCCTCAATTTGGTCATCATCATGGTGACGTTAATAAGCATTTAAGCATGAGGTATCAATTCTTATTTAGCGCTACTTTAATTTAATAATATAATTTCTTTTGGTTTTTGGCAAGTTTATCTCTTAGATTATAGTTTGAGGAAAAATGATACACTAAAATCTTTTTTTTTTTATTATAGTTTGAGGAAAAATGATACACTAAAATCTCTTTTTTATAGGAAGAAATTATTATCTCACAATTAAAAATTTAAAGAGGGAACTTTGAATTTTAATCTTTAAAAATTAAAATAATTTTATGTGGGTGATCATTATTAAAATATTAAGTATCATACACTATAATGATCATCATCATTAGAGTTTTTATCTCAATACTAGGAAAGACTATATGAACTAATATACAAATTTACATTAAGTCATTAACATGAATTCTCCTCACCCACTCATTCTTATTTAATACAATATGTTTTTTCGACTCTTATTCCATCATATCTTTCAAGATTACTTCATTCCAAGTCTTTTTCGGTCTTCCCCTAGCCTTAACCCTTTTTACATCATTCATAACTTCCATTATTATAACTGAAGCGTCCACAGGTATACGTCGTATATGTCTAAACCAACGTAAACGACTTTCACTCATCTTGTCTTCGATAGGTGTCACTCCAACCTTTTTTGCTAATATCCTCATTTCTCATTCTATCTTTTCTTATATATCCACACATTCATCGTGTCATTCACATTCCCACTACACTCGTCTTCTGTGTATGCACTCCTTTAGTTACCCAACATTCACTACCATAGAGTAATATAGGTCTAATAACTATCCTGTAAAACTTGTCTTTCAACCCTATAGGAATTCTTTTGTCATACAACACACATGTAGCGCTTCTCCACCTGCTCTAACCAGCCTGTATCCTATGGGTCACATCACATTCAATCTCTTCATCCATTGGAACGATCAACCCCAAATATCTAAAACGATCCACTTAAGGATTGCCACGCCTCTAACATCACCATGTTTCTATATTCCTCTCTGTTTGGACTGAATTTACACTTCATATATTCAGTCTTTACTTTACTTAATTTGAATCCTCTTGGCTTTAACGTCTGTTTCCATAGTTCTAATTTAGTATTAACCTCTACTCTAGTCTGAGTACACAAGACAATATCATATGCGAACATCATATACCAATGTACATTTTTCTAGATGGATTTTGTCAGATTATCCATTACTGTAGTGAAAAATAAGAAATTTTGTCAGTTCGTCCATTACTGTAGTAAATAAAAACGGACTTAACTAATGATAATCTTATAAAAATAAAATAGCGTTATGGAATTATATATGTCTATAATACTTTTACAAATTGAACTATGAGAAATAGTTCAATTCTAAATATCAATAATACTTCTGCAAATTGTTCAAATTGAGGTTCAGAGAACGAGATAAAAAAAAGCAAATGAGAATTTTTATGGGTCCCATTATTTTTAAGACAAAAAAAATTCAAATCTTTTGGAACAAATCTATTGGCTCAACTGAGAGGGGAGGTGAATCGGTTTTTCTAGCAATTTACTAAATTTAAACTTTCTTAACTCATATTGCACTTAATCAAATAAATGACAGCAATAAACAATATAATAAATATGCAGTAAAAAGAAGATGAAGAGGAAGAGTAGCAAACACAGTAATTTATAGAGGTTCGGCCAAATCTCTTGCCTACGTCCTCTCTTCTTGACCTTCTTGTCAATGAGTCTCTTTCACTAATCAATGTGATCTTTACATCTTCCTTTTCAAGGTTAAGAAATAACCTCTCTACCCCTTAGCCAATGAAGCTACCCAAACTCTTTCACAATAGCTTTCACTAAAAAGAACACTTCCCTCTTCTTTATAATAGAGATTGAATACAAACAAAGGCTTCCTCACAAGGTAGTTGATGAATTGAAATGAATTAAATACAACTCAATCACTTTGGACACAAATAATGTTTCTTAAGAATGTTCAGAGTTTTTCTGTTTTCTTTCTTCTTGTCTCAAATGTCTTTATGGCTTGTATTTATACACCCAATTGGTTGGTGAAGCATTTAATGCATTTTCTCTAGTTGAAAACCTGCAAAAGTAGCCGTTGGAGTTCTGCAGATGATGTGACGCCCCGGAAACGCGAAAAATAGGGCAAATTTAAAACTTTTTACTCATCAATTGACAATTAAGGGTGCATTCCTGTGCAGTGTCATACATAATCATACTTATCATACCTCAGGATCTCATCATTAGATAGTACATATCATATCATATACATTACTCAATCTCAAGTTAATTAATCCTAATACATCCCATACAATGTTATACATCGAGTGTCTGTAATTACAATAATTGTCTGGGTACATAAAAAGATAAATGATACCTCAAAATACAATATATGGCCTGGAGCTCAAGTCCTCCACTAGCCACTACTCCGTACGTCGCAGGGAAACCCTTTTCACTTGAAGAAATCTGGGGGGAAAGAAAACAGAGTGAGCTTCTAAATCGCTCAGTAAGGGGGTAGGGGACTCATTATATAAACCATAATGCACATCACAAAATATTTATTTGTATGTGAAACTCATTACACTCTTTTGAAAATCATAGCATGAAAGTTTCTCAAAACAACATTCTCATATCTCAAAATCATGTGGAAACATGAAGTAAAAAGGCTCAGTATAGAGCGGTAACAAGCATGTGAAAACAATGCGATAATTGCTTTCTCAATAAACGTGATAAAATCACTGTAATAATAATGCACGTGGCGCAGTCACCAAACACACGTGGCACAACCACTGATTTGATTCACACGTGGCACAGCCACCAAATATACGTGGCACAGCTACAAAATAAGGGATCTCACGTGACACAGCCACAGAATAGGGTTCGCTCGTGGCACAACCACCAAATACACGTGACACAGCCACAAAATAGGGTTTCACGTGGCACAGCCACCAAATACACGTGGCACAGCCACAGAATGGGGTTCACGTGGCACAACCACCAAATACACGTGGCACAGCCACATAATGGGATTCACGTGGCACAACCACCAAATACACGTGGCACAGCCACAGAATAGGGTTTCACGTGGCACAGCCACCAAATACACGTGGCACAGCCACAGAATATGGTTTCACGTTACCAGAACGGAGAAGTATCGGACTTACATGCTACCAGAGCAATGCCCGGTGTGTACTCAAAATTACACAGCTAAGTCTTTATCATATAAAACTGATTTGCCTTCACGTAGAACTCATAGTGGTTTTTCTCTCATAAAACTCATTAAAAACCGTTTTGTACTCAACACAAAACATATTAAAACCGAGTCCCAACCGGCAAAACACACACACATTTCTCAAATCTCAATATTGCCTTAACGTAGAGCCCAATTCATTTCTCACATAAACTCAACGGTTTATAAAGCGGTTTCACACGTAGCTTAGAAACTCCTAAAAACATTGGGCTCCAACCGGTTATAAAAATCGTGTGCATTCTCATCAAAACATAACACATCAAACATGCTTGTTTTATAAATCACAAATCATGCTATAATAGTTCACAAATCACATACACAAATGGTTTAGTTTCCCTTACCAATTTGCACCTCGTAAAGTGCAATCGTTTCCCCCTTGTCACGGACTAGTCTCGCATTCTACTCTGAAACTCCTGAGCTGTCCAAACGATGTTAAAATAACAATACTCATCATCACAGTAACCTCAATTCTCAAAATCGAGCATAATTGCTCATAACACCTCAAATTTCTCAATTCTCGTAACTCTATCACAAACCATAATCTCATTCACAACATCTCACATTCTACATTTCCCATGCCATAATATCTATGCTAATTCACCACATTGTCTAAATTTTCATTTATAATTCAAAATTCCCAAAATTATCAAAATTGCTAAATATCATCATCACTCCAACTACATTGTAATTTCATCAATCCCTAATCATTTTTCAGCTATTTCAACACAATGCCAACAACCATTATCACCAAAATCATCTCAAATATCAAGATCGAGGTTTAGAAATTATCCAAAACTTGTGAAAAGCTTATCTCTTGCCTCGATTCAATACGTCTTTCGATTTTCAAGTATGTTGTTCTCCCTTTGATGAGGAACAACTTTCCTTCTTGCCATAGCCTCTGATTTGGACTAAAATGGGTGGTTTGGATGAGTGAGAAAGCTAGGGCTTCGACAGAAATGGGGTTTAGAAGAGAGAGAAAATGAAATTACAAGAGAAAGTAGGGGTTCCTTATATAGACTGAGGGTAGGAGATCGATCTGGCTCTTGATGAGATCGATCTGCATTTGAATTTGGGGACGATCTGGGGTAATTTTATGCCTAGGAGATCGATCTGTCGAGGGGTGAGATCGATCTCTTAATGGCTACATGAGATCGATCTGCTCCTTGAGGAGATCGATCTCCTCCCAAACAGAAACATTTTGAGATCGATCCTCTCCTCATGAGATCGATCTCTTCATTACAGAATCATAAGGAGATCGATCCTCTACCATTGGAGATCGATCTACTCCTTAAATTCCCAATTCCTTGTCATTTTTTAACTTACCAGATTGATCTCTCCTTCTCCAAGATCGATCTGACCTCATAGTTTCACACTTATGTTAAACACTTAACACATAAATCTCCAAATATAATTTCCACAATTCCCTAGTTGGATTATTTCTCATTCATCACATATACATTTCTCTTAGCTCAATAAATTACACTTCAAGTTCATATTACATAATTAAAATATGTCTAAAATTCTCAGATCTCACATCCTCCACACCTTAAAAGAATTTGGTCCTCCAAATTCAACTCAACTAGTCGAATAGATGGGGGTATTTCTCCTTCATGAGATCCTATAGTTCCCATGTTGCCTCTTCCATTGAGTGATGTCTCCACAAAACTTTCACTAATGGGATGCTCTTAGTTCTAAGTACCTTCTCCTTTCTATCGAGGATCCGGACGGGTTCCTCAGTGTAGCTCATGTCTTCTTGTATGTCCATCCCTTCATACTCTATGACATGAGAAGGGTCCGAGTGGTACTTCCTCAACATAGACACATGAAAGACGTTGTGTATTCCGAACATCTGTGGGGGTAATGTCAATCTGTAGGCTACCTCTCCCACTCTCTCAAGAATCTCGAATGGTCCTACGTATCGAGGACTCAATTTCCCTTTCTTCCCAAATCGCATGATACCCTTATTCAGTGATATTTTTAGAAATATTGCATCACCAACATCAAACTCGAGTGGCCGTCTACGCACATCCACGTAGCTTTTCTGTCTACTCTATGCTGCCCGTAACCTCTCACATATGAGTTTTACACTCTGTACAGCCTGCTCAACAAGCTCGGGAGCATTTATCTTTCTGTCACCGACTTTTTCCTAAGCTACAGGGGATCTACACCTCCTACCATATAGAGCCTCAAAAGGTGCCATTCCAATACTCGCATGATAGCTGTTATTGTACGTAAACTCTGCTAGGGGCAGGTGATCATCCCATGATCTCTTAAAATCCATCGTACACGCCCTCAACATATCCTTCAGGGTCTGAATAGTCCTCTCTGACTGACCATCTGTCTGAGGATGATAGGCGGTACTGAAACTCAATTGAGATCCCATGGACTCCTGAAACTGGGTCCAAAATATGGAAGTAAATCGAGAATCTCTATCAGAAGTAATGCTCACTAGAGCCCCATGAAATCTGGCTATCTCGCTGACATACAGCTCAGCTAAGGCATCCACAGTATCTGTGCTCTTGATGGCAAGGAAGTGGGCACTCTTGGTCAATCTATCCACTATAATCCATATAGCATCATGACCTCTTCGGGTCCTCGGTAAACCCATAATAAAGTCCATAGTGACATGCTCCCATTTCCATGTAGGTACAGGTAAAGGCTGTAGTAATCCTCCGGGCTTTTGATGCTCAGCTTTCACTTGCTGGCATACTAAACATTTGGCCACATACTCTGCCATGTCTCGCTTCGTACCACTCCACCAGTATACCTTCCTCAAGTCTTGGTACATCTTAGTACTCCCTAGGTGCATGGTGTATCGCGAGCAGTAGGATTCTCTCAGTATCTGTCTCTTCAGGGTATCATCATTCGGTACACAAATTCATCCTCTGAACCTCAATAATCCATCCTCACTGATTGCGAGATCTGACTGTGAAGTCTGTTCAGCTTGGCTAACCATATCTATCAACCTCTGATCACTACGTTGCCCAGTTCTAATCTGATCCATGATCTTGGGCTCTATTCGCAAGCTAGCCAAAAATCCAGTCTCTACCTCTTTAACACTGATCCGGAGTTCGGCGAACTGCTCCAGTAAATCCCATTCCCTGATCATCATAGCAGATATCATACTCTTCCTGCTCAAGGCATCAGCAACTACATTCGCCTTACCCAGATGATATAGAATCTCGCAGTCATAATCCTTAAGGAGTTCCATCCATCTCCTTCGTCTCATGTTTAACTCTTTCTGATCAAAGAGATATCTCAAACTCTTGTGATCAGTGAAGATCTGGAATCTTTCCCTATATAAGTAGTGTCGCCAGATTTTCAGGGCAAATACCACAGCGGCTAACTCCAAATCGTGCGTGGGGTAATTCCGCTCATGGTCTTTCAATTGTCGCGACCCATAAGCGACCACTCTTCCGTGCTGCATAAGCACACCCCCCAATCCTTGATGGGATGCATCACTATACACCGAAAATCCTCCTGATCCCTCAGGAATAGTTGACACAGGTGCCGCTGTTAATCTCCTCTTTAACTCCTGAAAACTGAGCTCACACTGATCAGTCCATATTAACGGAGTCTCCTTGCGCGTGAGTTTAGTCAAAGGAGCGGCAATCCTGAAAAATCCTTCCACAAATCTTCTGTAATACCCTGCCAAACCAAGGAAGTTTTGTATTCAGTAACTGTCCTTGGTCTTTCCCAATTAAGCACAGCCTCTATTTTACTTGGATCCACTGATACTCCTTCCTCTGAGACTATATGACCAAGGAAAGCTATCCGATTTAGCCAAAACTCACACTTACTAAGCTTTCCATATAATTGTTTATCTCGGAGTATCTGAAGTACTAACCACAAATGCTGTGCATGCTCCTCATACAACCGAGAGTATACCAGGATATCATCAATAAAGACTATCACGAATTTATCTAGATAGTCTCTAAACACCTCGTTCATTAATCTCATAAAGGCTGTAGGGGCATTCGTCAATCCAAAGGACATCACTAGAAATTCATAATGGCCATACCTTGTCCTGAAGGCCGTCTTCGGAATATCTTCTTCCTTGATCTTCAACTGGTGATAGGCCGATCTCAAATCGATCTTAGAAAAGACTAAAGCCCCTCTCAGCTGATCAAGTAGATCATCAATCCTGGGCAATGGGTATTTATTCTTCACCGTGGCTTTATTCAACAACCGGTAGTCTACGCATAATCTGAGACTACTATTCTTCTTCTTAATAAATAAAACTGGTGCTCCCCACGGTGAAACACTGGGTCTAATGAACTCTTGATCCAATAACTCCTGTAGTTATTTCTTCAATTCCTCAGGTTCCACTAATGCCATCCTGTATGGAGGTCTAGAGATCGGCTGAGTATCTGGTACCAAATCAACGGTAAACTCCAGCTTTCTCTCTGGTGGAAAACCTGGTAACTTATCTGGGAAAACATCCAAAAATTCACACACCACAGGTATATCTTCAATCCTCGGATGTTCCCGCTCATCATCTGAGATGAGTGTTTCATAACCTTCACATGAACAATCATATTTAGGACTCTCAAGAGCAACATTGAAATTTCATACGTTTATTTACTCAATATTTCAAACGTACACTGTAAGGTTCAAGTAGGGAGAAGGTTACAATCTTAGTGTAGCAGTCTAAACTCACTCGATTTGTTGCCAACCAATCCATTCCCGAAATTACATCAAACCCATGCATACTCAATTTTATTAGATCTGATAACATTACACTATCTCCCAACTTTATTTCACACCCTCTACAGATTAACTCAGTTCTCTGGGATTCACGCATAGGGGTATTTACATGTAGTATATACTCTAAGGGTTCGAATTTCAAGTTTAATCTATATGCAAAATACTCTGAAATAAACGAATGCGTGGATCCTGAATCAATAAACACATGAGCCTTATGATTACAGACAGAGAGTGTACCTCTTATAGTTTCTGCAGAAGTGTCTGCGGTCTCCTTATCCAGGGCAAACAGACGTCCCTGTGTAACAGGTCTCTTTCCTTTCTCTGTAGCAGTGGCCCGTCTCTGGGGATTCATTCTCTGAGGCTATTGTCTAGCGGGCTCCGGAATATGTGGTCTCTGAGGTTGAGGGCAATCCTTCACCATGTGACCTATGTCTCCACATCTAAAACATCCATGGATCGACCCAGTACAACTTCCCTTATGCATTCGGCCACAATTTCTGCAAAACCTTGTCTCAAGCCTGACCTCTCGAGGGGTCTCCCTAATGTTAGGGTAAACTCTGGGTCTCTCTAATCTGCCCTTCTGCACCTCAATCCTTCCTCTTCTGAAGGAACTTCTCCAAGCATCTGTTTGAAAAATCGCTGGCCTCTTGCCTTTATCTCTATTCACCGCTTTGAGCTCGTTCTAGGACTGTACCATTTCAATTCCCCTCTCAATCTCTTGTACTCGTCTCAGAGCATCTCCAAACTCAGTAATACATAGCCCTATCAATCTATCTCTGATGATGGGCTTCAATCTATACACAAATTTCTCAGTGTGGAGCTCTTCATTCTTGAAGGTCTTTGGGACATATCTCAATAGTGCGGTGAATTGGCTCTCATAGTCATCCACAGACATATCACTCTGTACCAAACTTAAAAACTTGGCCTGCTTCTTTGTCTGGGCGATTCGTGGTACATATTGGGTCTTAAAGGCTGTCTGAAACTCTTCCCAACCAATCACATCCTGGCGGGACATCAGAATACCCTAGGTGGTACCCCACCAATCTCGAGCTCTCCCTTTTAACATATAGATACTCATACTAACCCTCTCAGCATCGGCGCACCCCAGATAATCAAATATAATTCTCAACTCCGTCAGCCACTCCTCAGCCTTTGTAGGATCCCTCTTTCCCCTAAATGCGGGTGGATTCATCTTCAGAAAATCCTTCACTCGGACTATACTTTTGTTATCAGGCTGAGTGACGGGAGGCACTGGATCCATCTGTATTGGGGGTATGGGAGGTCCTGGTAGTGGTGTAGGAGTTGTACCCGAGGCATTAACTCCAAAGTGTTGCGCGAATAGTGCTGCCATCTGCTCAAAACCTTGCCTCACATCGGTTTCAATCCGATTAAATTGAGAGTTAGGACTCTCTGGTTGTAGGGCAAGTGGCGGAGGGGATTCTGGCTGCCTCCTCGAACGACCTCGTTGTCCACTCATTCTCTATCTCAACTCGTTTCCTGCGCGTACATATCAAAATCAATTGAAATCTCAATCCTCAAATTTAGTTCATGACCAGACTTATACAGACACTTGGGATGTATTCTATTTCACTTAACCGACATTGACAGTACTAGACACCCTAAGCTCTGATACCAAGAAAACTCTGTGACGCCTCGAAAACGCAAAAAATAAGGTAAATTTAAAACTTTTTACTCATCAATTGACAATTAAGGGTGCATTCCTGTGCGATGTCATACATCATCATACTTATCATACCTCAGGATCTCATCATTAGATAGTACATATCATATCATATACATTACTCAATCTCAAGTTAATTAATCTTAATACATCCCATACAATGTTATACATCGAGTGTCTGTAATTACAATAATTGTCTGGGTACATGAAAAGATAAATGATACCTCAAAATACAATATATAGCCTGGAGCTCAAGTCCTCCACCAGCCACTACTCTGTATATCGCAGGGAAACTCTTTTCACTTGAAGAAATCTGGGGGGAAAGAAAACAGGGTGAGCTTCTAAATCGCTCAGTAAGGGGGTAGGGGACTCATTATATAAACCATAATGCACATCACAAAATATTTATTTGTATGTGAAAATCATTACACTCTTTTGAAAATCATAGTATGAAAGTTCTCAAAACAACATTCTCATATCTCAAAATCATGTGGAAACATGAAGTAAAAAGGCTCAGTATAGAGCGGTAACAAGCATGTGAAAACAATGCGATAATTGCTTTCTCAATAAACGTGATAAAATCACTGTAATAATAATGCACGTGACGCAGCCACCAAACACACGTGGCACAGCCACTGATTTTGATTCACACGTGGCACAACAACCAAATATACGTGGCACAGCCACAGAATAAGGGATCTCACGTGGCACAGCCACCAAATATACATGGCACAGCCACAGAATAGGGTTCGCTCGTGGCACAGCCACCAAATACATGTGGCACAGCCACAGAATGGGGTTCACGTGGCACAGCCACCAAATACACGTAGCACAGCCATAGAATGGGGTTCAGGTGGCATAACCACCAAATACACGTGGCACAGCCACATAATGGGGTTTACGTGGCACAGCCACCAAATACACATGGCACAGCCACAGAATAGGGTTTCACGTTACCAGAACGGAGAAGTATCAGACTTACATGCTACCAGAGCAATGTCCGGTGTGTACTTAAAATTACACACTTAAGTCTTTATCATATAAAACTGGTTTGCCTTCACGTAGAACTCATAGTTGTTTTTCTCTCATAAAACTCATTAAAAACCGTTTTGTACTCAACACAAAACATATTAAAACCGAGTCCCAACAGGTAAAACACACACACATTTCTCAAATCTCAATATTGCCTTAACGTAGAGCCCAATTCATTTCTCACACAAACTCAACGGTTTATAAAGCGATTTCACACGTAGCTTATAAACTCCTAAAAACATTGGGCTCCAACCGACTATAAAAATCATGTGCATTCTCATCAAAACATAACACATCAAACATGCTTGTTTTATAAATCACAAATCATGCTATAATAGTTCACAAATCACATACACAAATGGTTTAGTTTTCCTTACCTCTTTGCACCTTGTATAGTGCAATCGTTTCCCCCTTGTCACGGACTAGTCTTGCATTCCACTCTGGAAACGATGTTAAAACATCAATACTCATCATCACAGTAACCTCAATTCTCAAAATCGAGCATAATTGCTCATAACACATCAAATTTCTCAATTCTCGTAACTCTATCACAAACCACAATCTCATTCACAACATCTCACATTCTACATTTCTCATGCCATAATATTTATGCTAATTCACCACATTGTCTAAATTTTCATTTATAATTCAAAATTTCCCAAATTACCAAAATTACTAAATATCATCATCACTCCAACTACATTGTAATTTCATCAATCCCTAATCATTTTCCAGTTATTTCAACACAATGCCAATAGCCATTATCACCAAAATCATCTCAAATATCAAGATCGAGGTTTAAAAATTACCCAAAACTTGTGAAGAGCTTATCTCTTGCCTCGATTCAATCCGTCTTTCGATTTCCAAGTATGTTGTTCTCCCTTTGATGAGGAACAACTTTCCTTCTTGCCACAGCCTCTAATTTGGATGGAAATGGGTGGTTTGGATGAGTGAGAAAGCTAGGGCTTTGACAGAAATGGGGTTTAGAAGAGAGAGAAAATGAAATTACAGGAGACAGCAGGGGTTCCTTATATAGATTGAGGGTAGGAGATCGATCTGGCTCTTGATGAGATCGATCTGCATTTGAATTTGGGGACGATCTGGGGTAATTTTATGCCTAGGAGATCGATCTGTCGAGGGGTGAGATCGATCTCTTAATGGCTACATGAGATTGATCTGCTCCTTGAGGAGATCGATCTCCTCCTAAACAGAAACATTTTGAGATTGATCCTCTCCTCATGAGATCGATCTCTTCATTATAGAATCATAAGGAGATCGATCCTCTACCATTGGAGATTGATCTGCTTCTTAAATTCCCCCTTCCTTGTCATTTTTTAACTTACCAGATCGATCTCTCCTTCTCCAAGATCGATCTGACCTCATAGTTTCACACTTATGTTAAACACTTAACACATAAATCTCCAAATATAATTTCCACAATTCACTACTTGGATTATTTCTCATTCATCACATATACATTTCTCTTAGCTCAATAAATTACACTTCAAGTTCATATTACATAATTAAAATATGTCTAAAATTCTCAGATCTCATAGATGAAGTCCAGATCGATCTCATTTATCTGAGGAGATCAATCTCTTAATTCTAGAACCTGCAACACAAAGGAACTCTACGAAGGGAAGATCGATCTTATTTATCGAGGGATCGATCTTCTCGTTACTTTTTATACTCAGTAAAGACAGGGGAGATCGATCTCTTGTTAAAGAAGATATCAATCTCTGCTTTGAAATATTGCTACCGCTTATAGGAGATCGAACTTATAACCACATGAGATCGATCTTACAATGTCTCGACCTTGAGGAGATCGATCTCACAATTCCTTGAGATCGATCTTACAAAGCCTCTGCCTTGAGGAGATCGATCCTACAATGCTTTTACTCAATGGAGATCGATCCTGACACACTCTTAGACCGATTTCTTTAGCTTGATTTTTAGTTTCCCGCCAAAATTTAGTTTTAGAAAGATTTGTAGGTTGACAATATTTCTAAGTGAACATTGATGCAATATGATTTTAAGATAATTACTTAGAAATAGTTTCTTACAAATGATTTGAAAATAAGTTCATTGAGATTAATGTTTTGTCATTTCAAAATACATCATTCACAGTTAACAATCTCCCCCTTTTTGATATGACAAAACTTAATTCAATCATTTAAGATTTTGGTTCCTAAATTATGTCAAATCATTTGTATGTAAAATTTGCTCCCACTTAATATATTCTCCCCCTTAAGGTATGCTCTCTGTCTCCCACTTTTTGTCATATCAAGAAGGCAAGCATGAGCCTTTCAAATCAAGCAATGAAGAACATACATTAAATGATAAGTAAGTAACATAATTAAGCAAACACAATATAGCAAATGTCATTTCAAAATAGAGGCAAGTATATCAAAGTATATCATAACCAGATATTCAAGTAATACAATCAACCGGGTGGTCCTAAGAAGGCGGAGGAAAATGATCAAAGAGCGCGTCAACACGGGTACGTGTGGTTTGCACTTTATCAAACATTGCCTGCTGAGTCTCTTGAAGGATTGCAACTTGAGACTCAATATTTGCAACTTGAGACTTAATATTTGCAAAGCGCTGATCCATGGTCTGACGAAGGTCCATGATCATGGTTGTAATGGAGTCTAAGGTGACCGATGATGAAGCAGCAGGTGCGGGTTCCTTAGCAGGAGGTGTTGAAGGCTCAGTTGGAGCATCTGTCTCCATCTCTACATCGTGCGTGGGAAGTCCAGTCCTCTTGCGCCAAGTACCATCTTCATCTGTATAATATTCGGCATGGTGAAGCGTGCTGATGTTGATAACACTCTTTTATGATGGTAGTTCACCAACTTCACACGTGCAGTCAGCACCAATGTGCCGAAGAAGAAAGGCAAGTGGTTGCGAAAAGACAATAGTGTTGGCTTGCCCCCTAATGACCTTAAGCCAATCTTCAAAAATGAAATGGATTAGGTTTGGCTTTCGATCGGAAGGAGAATGTATGTTATAGAGCCAAAATCGATCAAGTTTCCTAATGGTCGAGTGACGAGTGCCAAAAGAACGAAGGTTCCAAGATAGAATAAGATGAAGGAGGCGAGGATGCATGGGTAACTCACTAGCACGGTCATTGGTGATGGGAAAATCTAACGTTACCTCATCGTCTTCATTGGTAAGACTCGAATTGGGTATACTAAAAACTTGCGCTAGCTGTTGTTTGTCAATATAGAGAGATTTGGCCATGATAAAAGTGTTAAATCCTATGGTGCGACAAGGATCATTAGGAGAGATGATAAGTTCAGCATTTGAAAAGAAGGCACATACGATATTGGGAGGAAGAAGAGTATTGATTTTGAGAAACGAAAGCCACTGGTATTCTTAGAATTTTACGAGATAGGGAAAATCAATGCGATTCAAAAAAGAGAAATCATTGGTGCGCCAATGTTTAATTGGTAATATGGAGAAATGTTCATCAAACTGTTTACGTTTAGCCGGGGTTTGAAAGCATCGGCTAAACGTAGTGGGTGATGGGTTTATAGGAGATGGTCGTGGTGCTCTAGATGCTAATGTTTTAGTTTGAGGCATTGTGTTTTAAGGCTATTAGGGAATATGGAAATGAAGAGTGTTGGATATAAGGATTTCTAATCCTGCACAAAGAAATCTAAGCTAGACAGATAATTACCCAAATCAAATTAGCCTATAAAACACATGGAATATGGTGTAAGACCCTTAATTTTGGTGCAATATATATAATTATATGATGTACAAACAAGTTGAATTATGTATGAATTATAAGAAATATATATTTTAAAGTTCTAAGTGTGAATGGATTGACAAATGGATGTTGAAGTGATTAAGTATGAGTTTAAAATGAGGAAATCTGTAGAAAAATGAAGTAGGATGAAGGCCAGATCGATCCCATGAAAGGAGGGATCGATCTCACGGCCTGAAGAAATGCAGAATCAAGCATGTTGGAAGAGACAGATCGATCCCTTGCTCAAGTAGATCGATCTCCTTAGCTCTCGGGTTGAAGCAGATCGATCTCCCCTTAAGACTAGATCGATTTCCTTAGCTCTCGACCTGAGACAAATTGATCTCCTTAGCTCTCGGGTTGAAGAAGATCGATCTCCCCTTAAGACCAGATCGATTTCCTTAGCTCTCGACCTGAGACAGATCGATCTTGTTCCCTTGAAGTAGATTGATCTTATTCACTAAAGCAGATCAATCTCAAGCTGTCGACAGATCGATCTCATGCCCTAAAAATGTCATGAAAATGAGGAATTTAAGAGGACCAGATCGATCTCCACCCAATGCAAATCGATCTCTTCAAGCAATTTCTATAAAAGGAGCAGTTGAAATCTGCAATTCACGGAAACAACCCTCATTTCCTCCATTTTCAATAAAAAACCTAGCTTTCTCACTCCTAAATCCACCCATTTTCATAAAGATTTGAGGGAAAGCTATTAGGTACAAAGTTGTTCACATTCAAGAGAAGAACAACATACTTTGGAATCAAAGCCTCATTTGTTGGATTGAAGGAGCAAGAGACATTTTCATTTGGAGCAAGAAGAGAAACTAGATTGGTAAGTTTCTAATACTTCAGCCCAAGTACATTTGTCTATTTATTGATTTTGGAGTTGATTTGTATGTGTATTGATGGTTAAAACTACCTAGGATGTGATGGAACTAGTGTGACCTAGAAAATAGAATGAATCTAGTGTGAGAAAATGTGATTTGGATGAGTTGGAGATTTATGGGATTATGCTAAGTTATTATTGAAGTAATGTGAATGATTTGAGATGGTTAAATGATGTTACATTGTGAGTTTAGAGAGTTTATGAAAATGAGTATATAAGATGTTTGATAAAATGCCATAGTGAAGAAATTGATGAAATATGAACACTATGAGCTTAATATCGATTTAATATCGATATAGTATGAATCAATAAGCCTAAAAGAATCAATAGACTCGAGATATGAGTAGAACAATAAAACGAGGCCTTATAAGCGTTAATGGAAACTATAGGGTAAGTCGACTATAGTAGATGCAAGAGTTGTGTTGTATTAGACTAAATTGATGCGATATACGATCTTGTACAGTTCCGGAGAGTTCGTTGGAGACGAATCGAACCGCATAAGTAAGCAACTCTAAGGAAGTGAGATCACGCGACGCGATTCCAGGTAAGAGAATTCTGTGAGTATATAGAAATAGTTGCTCGTATTTTGAACTCGTGGGTGAATATAGGGTGTTGTAAAATGCACGATTGTGTACGAAAATGATTATTGGTATGTGTGGATTGCTACGAGTATGTATATGATTTGGTTTTTGAAATGATTCTTGAAAAAGGGATAGTAAGGCTAATAATTGCATAAATCTTGTGTTTTGATGTTTTACGAAAATGTATTGCCTTGTTTTGAACAAAATAATGGATAGACTGGCTAATGTTTGAATGCTTTTGTGAAATAGCACATGTGAGGTGCTAAACACGGTTTTGAGATCGTCTTGGTTGATTATGAGTCGCCTATCGTGTTTATGTGAAGTAAATCGTGCTGGAGCCTCGCTCGCACTGGATTTTGATGCTTTCATTTGTATAAAACATGCTGGAGCTTAGCTCGCACATTGATTTAAATTATGATGATGATGTTTTGTAAACCGTATTGGAGCTTCTGCTCGGACGTGGATTTTGAGTGGTGTTCTTATGCATATAATCGTACTAGAGTTATGCTCGTACGTGGTTTCTTCATGTTCTTATGCATAAATGTTGTACTAGAGCGTTGCTCGTACGAGGATAATTATTGATGATGCATGAATCGTGCTAGAGCTTAGTGCGCATAGGTTTTCACACTGTGGTATGTATGATGCCGTGGTGAGGGTAATACGAATTGGTGTTTAGGGAACCCAAAAGGGGCAAGCAAGGCCATGAGGGGTTAGGACCTGACATTAAAAATAAAATACTCCCATGTGCACTTGAGACTGAGTAGGTTACACATGGTATGGGGCAGATAAGACCTACGGCTGGTACCCCAACCATGATATGAGTCCACAGAGTACGCTGTATCGTGTACATCACATGGAGTACATTGTACCGCGTGGTTGAGAAACTGATGAGAAAGTCTGGCGAAGAGCTAACCCACATTCATTCCATCATGATACCCTGCACACCAGGATGCGTGTGGTCTGAGATGATTTAAGACATAGTTGGCCAACATAGTCCATTGAGATATAGTGACCTGTCTCACCTAATATTACATAGTACCATAAGGTTTTTATACATGAGTGTGATTGTGGTTGTCCAGGGTAGACCCGAGGGAGGGGTCGAGCCTTGTAGGATTTTGATTGAGAAATGATAACGATATTTGTGATAGAGAAATGATTGTGATGGGATTTTAATGTGGTTTGAGAAAGAGATGAATTTAAAAAAGGATGTTTTTTTAAATTAATTTCCCTTTTGTGATGAGTTTTAATGAAACTGATCATGAGATGGTTTTACATGTTGATATTTCCATGTTTTATGCCTATTTACATGATTTTCAATACATGATATATGTATATACATGTGGCATAATTTTATTTCCTCTTGCTCCGATTATAAACGATTTATGCATAACACTACCAACATGTAGATAGATTAGTTATCTACCATGCTTGCATTGTTGCCTTACTGAGCGTGTGGTTGCTCATCCCTCACTTGTCACTGACCCTTTTTATCATTTTTAACTGAAAATAACTGTAAATTTTTCGCATTTTTCCTTTCCTTACCTGGTCGTGAACCAACTCACCACTACACAGTTGGGCTGTGAGTCAATAATAAACATCACTCCACATTCATTCTCAATTAAATCAAAAGAAGTGTCATTCTTTTAAAGTTAAGTTATACATGACACGTTTCTAATTTTTACATCCCCCACATTATAATACAAAATGACTACTGTGCTTTTACATTGTTTAGATACAAAAAGAATCTCTGTGCGTATACCTTTTGGCGATGGAAGCAGTGGATGTCCAAAATAAATCACCTCAGTCCTCACTGGGCTGCTACGCACGCTCTGTAGAGGGGGAAAATAGAGAGGGATGAGCAACCACACGCTCAAAAAGGCAATAATGCAAGCATGGTAGATAACTACTCTATCTACATGTTGATAGTATTATGCATAAATCATTATAATTGGAGCATGAGGAATTAAAACTATGTCATATGAGTATACATATATTATGTATTTAAATCATGAAAATTAGCATATGAAACATGGTAAAACCATCGTGTGCAAATCATCTCATGCTCATCATTGTCAAATCTCATAAAAAAGGGGAAATTCAATTTGAAACATCCTTTTAAATTTATCTCATTCTCAAACACATCAAAATCCCATCACAATCACAAACATCATTATCGTTTCTTACTTAAAATCCCACAAGGCTCGACCTCTCCCTCGGGTCTACCCTGGACAGTCAAAATCACACATATATCGAAACCATGTGGTACTATGTAAATCAAGTGAGACAGGTCACTATATCTCAAAGACTATGTTGGCCAACTATGTCTCAAACTATCCCAGACCATACAGATTTTGGTGTGTGGGGTATCATGCTGGAATGAAGGTGGGTTAGTTCTTCGCCAGACTTTCTCATCAATATCTCAATCACATGGTACAACGTACTCCATGTGATATACACGGTACAACGTACTCCGCGGACCCATATCGTGGATGGGGGTGCCAGTTGTAGGTCTTATCTATCCCATACCAAGAGTTTTTCGTACCCATGTGGAGAGCCTCCCTGCCGAACAGAGCCTCCCCACCCCTTTAGGGCTTAAGGATGTTAGCTTAAGGATCCTTCCGTAAGAGAGCCTCCACATCGAATAGAGCCTCCTCGCCTCTTCTCTGGCTTGAGGATGTTGGACTTGAGGGTCTTACCGTAAAAGAGCCTCCCCATCGAACAAAGCCTCCTTGCCCTCTCTGGCTTGAGGATGTAGGGCTTGAGGATCTTACCAACTTCCACGGCATCATACGTACCACGGTGCGAAAACTTGTGCGAGTTAAGCTCTAGCACGGTTCATGTATCATAACTAAACCACCTCATACGAGCAATGCTCTAGTATGACATTTATGCATAAAACATGAGAAAAACCACGTACGAGCATAGCTCCAGTACGGTTATATGCATAAGAAAACCACTCGAAATCCGCGTATGAGCAGAAGCTCCAGTATGGTTTATAAAAATCATCACAAATCAAATCAAGGGTACGAGCTAAGCTCCAGCACATTTCATACAAATGAAGGCATCAAAATCTAGCGCGAACAAGGCTCCAACGCGATTTATATCACACAAATACGATAGACGGCTCATACACAATCAAAACAATTCCAAAACTGGGTTTAGCACCTCACATGTGCTATTTTACAAAATCATTCAAATGATTGCTAGCCTTTTCGTTAATTTGCTTAAAAATAAGGCAATGAGTTTCTCAAAACGCTAAAACATGTGGTTTATGCATTTATTAGACTTACTATCCCCTTTTCAAGAATCATTTCATAATAATAATTTCAAAAACCAAATCTCATACAACTACTTGCAGCTATTCACGTATACCAACAACCATTTTCTCAAACATTCATGCATTTCGTAAACACCTTATATTCACCCACAAAATTCGAGCAACTACCTCTATATACTTACAGAATTCCCTTACTTGGATTCGCGTCACGTGATTCCACCTCCTTAGAGTTGCTTACTCGTACGATCCGCTTTGGCTCCAACGAACTCTCCGGAATTGCACAAAGTTGTATATCACATTAAATTTAATTGACATAACAACACTCTTACGTTTACTATAGTTGATTCGACCTATAGTCTCCATTAACACTCATAAGGCCTCGGTTTATTGTTCTTTTCATATCTCAAGTCCAACGATTCTTTTAGGCCTATTGATTCATACCCAATCGATATCAAATCGATATTAAGCTCAAAGTGTTCCTATTCCATCAATTTCTTCACTATGGCCTCTTATCAAACATCTTACATACCCATTTTCATAATTTCTCTAAACTTACAATGTGGCTTCATTTAATCATCTTAAATCATTCACATTACTTCAACAACAACTTAGTATAACTCATAATTCATCAACTCCTTCAAACCACATTTTCTCACACTAGACATAATCTAGGTTATAAATATTCCATTTTTTCTAGGTGGTTTCTATCATAAATATTCTCACCAATCTACTCCAAAATCAATAAGTGGACAAATGTACTTAGGCTGAAGTATTAAAACTTACCAATCTAATTTCTCTTCTTGCTCCAAATGAAAATGCCTCTTGCTCCTTCAATCCAACAAATGAGGTTTTGATTTCAAACTATGTTGTTCTCCTCTTGGATTTGAACAACTTTGTATCTAATAGCTTCCCTTCAATTCTTACTAGAAATGGGCTGATTTTAGAGAGATAAATCTAGATTTTGGGTGGAAAAATGGAAAGGAAAGGTTAAATTTCGTGATGAGCAGATTTCAACTGCTCCTTTTATAGAAATAGCTTGATGAGATCAATTTGTCGAAGCATAAGATCAATTTGGTCCTCTTAAATCCTTCAATTTCACACCAATTTGAATACATGAGATCGCTCTGTCGAGGGCTCGATATCGATCTGTCCCAGGCAGTAGCTTAAGAAGATCGATTTGCATCCAGGGGAGATCGATCTGCTCCAAACCGAGAGCTAAGGAAATCGATCTGTTTGCATCAAAATCGATCTTCTCATCACAGAATGTTTAGCAGATCGATTTGGCTCCATTGGAGATCGATCTGTATTGTTCCATTGCTCAAATAAGAGCATTATGGCTCTTCCAGATCGATCTCTCATCCTATGAGATCGATCTGGCATTCATATTTTCAGATTTTTGCTGCAGTTTTCTGCAGTAACTTCACACAAAACATCCTCAATTTGTTGCCATAGTCATTTTCTCATCCAACCACCTTTAAGACTTGAAAAAGGCAGCCATCCATACCTTATACACATTAAAACTTTCGTGCATTCATTGTATAACCAAAAGTATACCACACCAAACTAAATGGAAGTACAACTTCATTCCATTTTACCACACTACTCATTTTGAATTCCAATCACATCCATCACTTATAAAAGCTCATTTCTTCATATTCATGCACAATGAAACTTGTATGTATATCACAAACTCTTACTACAAGTGTGTACATTAAATTTTTGGACTTTACATCAATTATACTTCACATTACAAGTACATTACCATATTTATGAATCCATAAAGTTACATATGAAATACGGGTCTTACAATCCTCCCTTCCTTCAAGGAATTTGGTCATTCAAATTAGAATCAAGTTACTCTTCAAAAAGTTGGGGGTACTTCTCCCGTATCAAATTCTCCAATTCCCATGTGGCCTCTTCCACTGTGTGATGTTGCTAAAGAACTTTCACCAAGGGAATTGTCTTATTTTGTAACACTTTCTCCTTTCTATCCAATATCCGAACCGACTTCTCAACATACATCATACTCTTATTGAGGTCCAAAAGCTCATATCTTATCACATGTGTCGGGTCCGGGTGATACTCCCGAAGCATAGAGATGTGGAAGACATTATGAACATTTGCCAAGTCCGATGGCAAGGCTAACCTATACGCCTTATCTCCTACTCTCTCCAAAATCTCGAAGGGTCTGATATATCCAGGGCTCAGTTTGCCCTTCTTACCAAATCTCATAATACCATTCGAAGGTGAAACTCTCAGAAATACCGACTCACCCACATCAAACTCTAGTGGTCTCCGTCTCTTGTCAGCATAACTCTTTTGTCAGCTCTGAACTGTCCGTAATCTCTCACATATCAATCAGATATCCTTAGATGCCTGCTGCACTAAGTCTAGAGTAAAAATTTATCTGTCACCAATATCTTCCCATCTAATGGGGGATCGACATCTACGTCCATATAGTGCCTCATAGGGTGCCATCCCGATACTCGCATGATAACTGTTATTACAGGCGAACTCGGTTAAATGTAGGTGATCATCCCAAGAGCCTCCAAAATCCAGCACACACGCTCTCAACATATCCTCCAGGGTCTGTATAGTCCTCTCTGATTGCCCATCTGTCTGAGGATGAAAAGCGGTACTAAAGCTCAAGAGGGTCTCCATCGCTTCCTGAAAATGTTCCTAGAAATAGGAAGTGAAGCGGGCATCCCTATCAGAAACAATGCTCACTGGTACACCATGTAGTTGTACTATCCCTCGAACATACAGGTTTGCCAACTGACTCAGAGTATCAGTACTTCTCATTGCTAAGAAATGGACTGACTTAGTCAACCGATCCACAATAACTCATATTGCATCATGACCTCGACGGGTCCTCGGTAATCCCATCATAAAATCCATGGTGACATGCTCCCATTTTCATGTCAGTATTGGTAGAGGCTGCAGTAATCCTATAGGCTTTTGATGCTCTACCTTCACTTGCTGATAAACGAGACACTTAGCGACATATTCAGCAATGTCTCTCTTCATTTCTGACTACCAATAAACCTTTTGAAGGTTTTGATACATCTTGGTACTCCCTGGATGTATCGTATACTTCGATGAGTGACCCTCTGATAGAATCAGTCTCCTAATCTCATGATCCTCGAAAACATATACTCTGCCTCTGAACCTCAATAAGCCATCTGCAGTCAGCTCAAAATCGATACCCACACCTGCCTGTACCTGACTCAATCAATCGATACACTGTCGATCACTTTGCTGAGCTTGCCGAATACGACCAATCAACTCTGGTTCTAATCTTATACTAGTCAAAATCTCAATTCTCTCTAATCCAGGTGGGGTCACATCCAAATTGAGGTTCACAATTTATTTTAAGAACTCATGTTCCTGTACCATCATATAAAACACCAACCCTAGGTTCTTCCTGCTTAAAGCATCGACAACTACATTTGCCTTACCCGGGTGGTACATGATTTCACAATCATAATCCTTCAGGAGTTTGAGCCATCTCATCTGTCTCATATTTAACTCTTTCTACGAGAACAGGTACTTAAGGCTATTATAATTTGTGAAAACCTAAAATTTCTCACCATAGAGGTAGTGACGCCATATTTTCAAAGCAAACACCATGGCCGCCAACTCCAAATCATGTGTCGGGTAGTTCCTCTCGTGATCTTTCAACTGTCTAGATTTATAGGCAACTACCTTCTCGTCTTGCATAAGCACACAGCCCAGTCCCTGGTGTGATGCATCCGTATACACCGAGAATCCTCATGAGCTAGTAGGAATGGTGAAAACTGGAGCAGTACTCAATCAACGCTTAACCTCCTCAAAACTCCTCTCACATGCCTCATCCCATACAAACTTAACGTCTTTTCGCGTGAGGTGTGTCAACGGAGCAGCTAGTCTGGAGAAACCCTCTATAAATCTCTGATAATAACCTGCCAATCCCAGAAAAATTCTAATCTAAGTAACTATCTTGGGCTGTTCCCACTGTACAACTGCCTCTATCTTGGATGGATCCACTGATACCCCATCCTTCGACACAACATGGCCCAGAAATGAGATATGCTCTAACCAAAAGTTACACTTGCTGAGTTTGGCATATAACTTTTTCTCTCGGAGGGTCTACAGAACTATCCTCAAGTGCTCTTCATGATCTTCCCTGGACTTGGAATAAACCAAAATTTCATCAATAAACACAATCACAAACTTATCCAGGTATGGCTTGAATACATTATTCATCAACGCCATAAATGTTGCAGAAGCATTCGTCAATCCGAATGGTATTACCAAGAACTCGTAGTGGCCATAACGAGTACGAAATGCTATCTTGGGTACATCTCCACTCCTGATCCTCAACTGTTGGTACCCTGACTGCAGATCTATCTTTAAAAATACTTGGGCTCCTCGGAGCTGATCCAACAAATCATCTATGCCTGGAAGGGGGTACTTGTTCTTAATAGTGGCCTTATTCAATAACCGATAATCTATACACAGTCAGAGGCTTCCATCCTTCTTCTTTATAAACAGAGTCGGTGCTCCCCAAGGTGAGATAGTCGGTCTAATAAACCCCTTCTCTAGCAACTCTTGCAGTTGTTTCTTTAGCTCTTCCAACTTAATCAAAGCCATTCTATACGATGGTTTAGATATCGGCTTGATACCAGGCACTAACTCTATGCAAAATTCCATTTCCCTTACAGGTGGTAGCCCTGGTAACTCATTCGAAAAGACAACAAGAAATTCTACAATCACTGGAATGTCTCTCGATTCCGGGTGTGCCTTATCTATATGATCACGTAGGCAATGAACCCTTCACATCATTCTTTCCACCGTTAGTGTCACAAGTTATCACATCAATATTCAACATAAGCAAATAAATTCATCTCTTCAGTAGATTAAATAAAATCATACTCTTTTCATTTATAGAAAATCAGGTTCTTTCATTTCATTTCACAAATCTTACAACATGATTTTCTATCTCGGGAAACTTCAATGTTTTAGCATGACAATCCATAACAACATGATTGGCAGCCAACCAATCCATTCCCAATATTACATCAAAATCATTCATATTCAATAAAATTAAATTGACTGTCATTTCCTTTCCCTCTATCTTTAACTTACAATCTCTACATACATGCTCAGTGAATTGACTATCATTCATGGGTGTGGAAATCATCAGCATTTTATCAAACAATGTAGGTTTCACATGTTTCAACAATTTGTGTAAAGGAAGGTGACATAAAGGAATGCGTGGCACCAGGGTCAAATAATACCAATGCTTCTAAATCAAAGATTCAGATGGTACCGTTAATCACATCTGTCAATGCGTCCGCAGTGTCCTGGTCCAGTGCGTGCACTCTTCCTCTGCTCACACCCACTGCCTGTTTCCCTTTTTCTTTAGCTGTGGCCCTCCTCCTCGGGGCAGCTGGCTAAACTAGAGTTCTCTCTGGCTCCTTGCCCTTCTATAGGGTAGTCTCCATCCTCTTAGGACAATACTTTGCTATATGTCCGGGTCTCTCACATCGGTAACACACTGCAGAGGTCATCGGACAAGGCCTAGTCCCATGAAATCTATCACATCTCTTGCACCTCTCAGTAGTAGGTCGTGGTCCTCCAATAACCATACCCCTCGGTGCAGTAAAAGATGGATATATCGGAGGTCTAGCAGCTCTCTTCTCAAAATATCTCTAACCTCCCCTCCTGGCCCCTCAGGCCCACCTCTACGACCTCTAGCACGTGCTCTCGCCCCTCAACCTTGGCGCGTAACTGGCATAATACCTAACTTCCTGTATTTAAAATTATTATTAGACTCAATCTATCACGGTATACACAGTTATATCTAAAGAAAAAGAACAGTAATATGTGGATGCACTTTTCCTACGTTTTATTACTAACTCACATAAGGCCAACACAGCTTTGATACCAATCTCTGTCACGACCCATTTTATCCTTTTTAACTGAAAATCACTGTAAATGTTTCGCATTTTTCCCTTCCTTACCCGGTCGTGAACCAACTCACCACTACACAGTTGGGCTGTGAATCAATAATAAACATCACTCCACATTCATTCTCAATTAAATCAAAAGAAGTGTCATTCTTTTAAAGTTAAGTTATACATGACACGTTTCTAACTTTTACATCCCCTACATTACAATACAAAATAACTACTATGCTTTTACATTATTTAGATACAAAAAGAATCTCTGTGCGTATACCTTTTGGCGATGGAAGCAGCGGATGTCCAAAATAAAACGCCTCAGTCCTCACTGGGCTGCTATGTACGCTCTATAGAGGGGGAAATAGTGAGGAATGAGCAACCACAAGCTCAGTAAGGCAATAATGCAAGCATGGTAGATAACTACTCTATCTACATGTAATGCAAGCATGGTAGATAACTACTCTATCTACATGCTGATAGTATTATGCATAAATCATTATAATCAGAGCATGAGGAATTAAAACTATGCCATATGAGTATACATATATCATGTATTTAAATCATGGAAATTGGTATATGAAACATGGTAAAATCATTATGTGCAAATCATCTCATGCTCATCATTGTCAAATTTCATAAAAAAAAGGGAAATTCAATTTGAAACATCCTTTTAAATTTATCTCGTTCTTAAACACATGAAAATATCGTCACAATCACAAACATCATTATCGTTTCTCACTTAAAATTCCACAAGGCTCGACCCCTCCCTCGGGTCTACCCTGGACAGTCAAAATCACACTTATATATCGAAACCATGTGGTACTATGTAAATCGAGTGAGACAGGTCACAATATCTCAAAGACTATGTTAGCCAACTATGTCTTAAATCATCCCAGACCACACGGATTTCGGTGTGTGGGGTATCATGCTGGAACGAAGGTAGGTTAGTTCTCCGCCAGACTTTCTCATCAATATCTCAATCACGCGGTACAACGTACTCCATGTGATATACACGGTACAACGTACTCCGTGGACCCATATCGTGGATTGGGGTGCCAGCTGTAGGTCTTATCTACCCCATACCAAGAGTTTTTCGTACCCATGTAGGAGAGTCTCCCTACCGAACAGAGCCTCCCCACCCCTCTAGGGCTTAAGGATGTTGGCTTAAGGATCCTTCCGTAAGAGAGCCTCCACATCGAACAAAACCTCCCCGCCTCCTCTCTGGCTAGAGGATGTTGGGCTTGAGGGTCTTACTGTAAGAGAGCCTCATCACCGAACAGAGCCTCCCTGCCCTCTCTGGCTTGAGGATGTAGGGCTTAAGGATCTTACCAACTTCCACGGCATCATACGTCCAACAGTACGAAAACTTGTGCAAGCTAAGCTCTAGCACAGTTCATGCATCATAACTAAACCACCTCGTACGAGCAACGCTCTAGTATGACATTTATACATAAAACATGAGAAAAACCACGTACAAGCATAGCTCCAGTGCTGTTATATGCATAAGAAAACCACTCAAAATTCGCGTACGAGCAGAAACTCCAGTACGGTTTATAAAACATTATCACAAATCAAATCAAGGGTGCGGGCTAAGCTCCAGCATGTTTCATACAAATGAAGGCATCAAAATCTAGCACGAACGAGGTTCCAACGCGATTTATATCACACAAATATGATAGGCGACTCATACACAATCAAAATAATTCCAAAACTGGGTTTAACACCTCACATGTGCTATTTTACAAAATCATTCAAACAATTGCTAGCCTATTCATTAATTTGCTCGAAAACAGGGCAATGAGTTTCTCAAAACGCTAAAACAAGTGGTTTATGCATTTATTAGCTTTACTATCCCCTTTTTAAGAATCATTTCATAATAATCATTTCAAAAACCAAATCTCATACAACTACTCGCAACTATTTATGTATACCAACAACCATTTTCTCAAACATTCATGCATTTCATAAACACCCTATATTCACCCACAAAATACGAGCAGCTACCTCTATATACTTACAGAATTCCCTTACCTGGAATTGCGTCGGGTGATTCCACCTCCTTAGAGTTGCTTACTCTTACGATTCGCTTTGGCTCCAGCAAACTCTCCGGAGCTGCACAAAGTCGTATATCGCATCAAATTTAATTCACATAACAACACTCTTACGTTTACTATAGTTGATTCGACTTATAGTCTCCTTTAACGCTCATAAGGCCTCGGTTTTTTGTTCTATTCATATCTCAAGTTCTTTTAGGCCTATTGATTCACACCCAATCGATATCGAATCGATATTAAGCTCATAGTGTTCCTATTTCATCAATTTCTTTACTATGGCCTCTTATCATACATTTTAAATACCCATTTTCATAATTTCTCTAAACTTGCAATGTGGCCTCATTTAATCATCTTAAATCATTCACATTACTTCAACAACAACTTAGTATAACTCATAATTCATCAACTCCTTCAAACCACATTTTCTCACACTAGACATAATTTAGGTTATAAATATTCCATTGTTTTCTAGGTGGTTGCTATCATAAATATTCTCACCAATCTACTCCAAAATCAATAAGTGGACAAATGTACTTGGGCTAAAGTATTAAAACTTACCAATCTAATTTCTCTTCTTACTCCAAATGAAAATGCCTCTTGCTTCTTCAATCCAACAAATGAGGTTTTGATTTCAAACTATGTTGTTCTCCTCTTGGATTTGAACAACCTTGTATCTAATAGCTTCCCTTCAATTCTTACTAGAAATGGGCTGATTTTAGAGAGATAAATCTAGATTTTGGGTGGAAAAATGGAAAGGAAAGGTTAAATTTTGTGATGAGCAGATTTCAACTGCTCCTTTTATAGAAATAGCTTGATGAGATCAATTTGTCGAAGCATGAGATCAATCTGGCCCTCTTAAATCCTTCAATTTCACACCAATTTGAATACATGAGATCGATCTGTCGAGGGCTCGATATCGATCTGTCCCAAGCAGTAGCTTAAGAAGATCGATCTGCATCCAAGGGAGATCGATCTGCTCCAACCCGAGAGCTAAGGAAATCGATCTGTTTGCATCAAAATCGATCTTCTCATCACAGAATGTTTAGCAGATCGATTTGGTTCCATTGGAGATCGATCTGTATTGTTCCATTGCTCAAATAAGAGCATTATGGCTCTTCCAGATCGATCTCTCATCCTATGAGATCGATTTGGCATTCATATTTTCAGATTTTTGCTGCAGTTTTCTGCAGTAACTTCACAAAATATCCTCAATTTGCTGCCATAGTCATTTTCTCATCCAACCACTTTACGACTTGAAAATGGCATCCATCCATACTTTATACTCATTAAAACTTGCGTACATTCATTGTATAACCAAAGGTATACCACACCAAACTAATGGATATACAACTTCATTCCATTTTACCATACTACTCATTTTGAGTTCCAATCACATTCATCACTTATAAAAGCTCATTTCTTCATATTCATGCATAATGAAACTTGTATGTACATCACAAACTCTTACTACAAGTGTGTACATTGAATTTATGGACTTTACATCAATTATACTTCACATTACAAGTACATTACCATAGTTATGAATCCTTAAAGTTACACATGAAATACGAGTCTTACATCTCTACTTTCCCCTCTCTACAAAGAATACATAGCAGCCCAATGAGGACTGAGACGTTGTATTTTGGACATACACTGCTTCCATCGCCAAAAGGTATACACACACGGATTCTTTTTGTATCTAAACATGTAAAGGCACAATAGTCATTTTGTATTGTAATGTGGGGGATGTAAAAGTTAGAAAACGTGTCATGTGTAAGTGTATAACTTAGCTTTTAAATGAATGACACTTCTTTTGATTAATTTGAGAATGAATGAGGAGTGATGATTATTATTGACTCACAGCCCAATTGTGCAATGGTGAGTTGTTCACAACCGGGTAAAGAAAGGAAAATGCAAAAAATTTACAGTGATTTTCGGTCAAAAAGGATAAAATGGGTCGTGACATATGGATTCACTAACACCTAACAAGATTTAAGATGGGTTCACTAAGAACTTGAATAGTAAAGTGACAGGAACGAATAGAGGTGAACAGATCAATCTATAGAAGAATAGTAAAATTTTTTGAAATATAAATGTCGGGTCGATAGAACTAAACATAACAGAAATGAAATCAAACAAGGAAATCTTACCAAGAGAGTGATCCCGGGGGCGAGAGACAGAGAGGAAGAGAGGCATTTTTTGTGAGAGTTAGGGTTTTAGAGTTTTGAGTTTCTGAAAATTTGGGAATTGGGCGACGCTTTAAATAGCTAAGGGTTAAGGAGATTGATCTGTTGAGGTAAGAGATCGATCTCAGTTATCTAGTGTCTTAAGGAGATCGATCTGCTAGAGGTAGAGATCGATCTCTATTTCCCAGGGACTTAAGAAGATCGATCTGTTAGATTATGAAGATCTATCTTAGTTATTCAAATTCTTAAGGAGATCGATCTGCCAGATTGTGAAGATCGATCTTAATTATCCAGAGTGTATTTGAAAAAGACGATAAAGGCAGGAAGATCAATTTTAATGAATAGAAGATCAATCTCCTAGTCATGACCCGAATGCTATAGGCTATTCTGAGTAAACAAGATCGATCTATAATGAACAAAGATCAATCTTTCTTACCAATTTACCCAGAAAACTTTTGAAAACATGGTTGAAAAGAATTTGTAAAAACAAACTTAAATCAAACACATCAAGGAGCATTCATTTGTCCTAATTCACCTCTAGGAACACAAAATCTTTCTTTATCAAGGGGTTTCGTGAAAATATCAGCTACTTGATGCACTGTATCAATATGTTCTAGAACTATATCCCTTTTATGCACATGATCTCTAAGGAAGTGGTGTCTTATTTCAATATGTTTAGTTCTAGAATGTTGAATTGGATCTTTGGAGAGATTAATTGCACTGGTATTATCGTATTTTATGAGAATTTGTTTCATGTTTATGCCAAAGTCTCTCATTTGTTGCTTAATCCACAATACTTGAGCACTACAACTTCTAGTTGCTATGTATTCTGCCTCAGTTGTGGATTATGCTACACTATTTTGTTTCTTTGAGAACTATGAGATTAATTTATTCCCTAAAAATTGACAGGTACCTGAAGTGCTTTTACAATCTATTTTGCATCCTCCAAAGTCTGCATCAAAATAAGCATGAATAGTAAAGGTAGAATCTCTAGGGTACCATAATCCTAGTAAAGGTGTGTCTTTGAGATACCCAAAAATTATTTTTGTAGCTAGTAAATGAGATTCTCTAGGTGAGGATTGAAATCTAGCATACAAACACATACTAAACATAATATCAGGTCTACTTGCAGTAAGATAAAGCAATGAGCCAATCATAGACCTATATAGTTTAGTGTTTACACACTTACCACTTTCATTCTTATCAAGCTTTATGCAAGTGTCCATTGGAGTTGCTTGAGGTTTGCAATTATCCATTCCAAATCTTTTGAGCAAGTCATTAGTGTACTTAGCTTGATTGATGAAGATCCCATTTTTAGTTTGCTTTACTTGAAGCCACAAAAAGTATGTGAGTTCTCCCATCATGCTCATTTCAAATTCACCTTACATAATCTTAGCAAACTCTTGACATAAGGATTCATTAGTTGATCCAAATATAATATCATCTACATAAACTTGAACTACTAATAAATCTTTATCCTTGGTTTTGATAAACAAAGTTGTATCAACTTTCCCTCTTGAAAATCCTTTTTCAATTAAAAACTTTAAAAGTCTCTCATACCAAGCTCTAGGAGCTCGTTTCAAACCATATATCGCCTTTGAGAGTTTGTAAACATGATTGGGATAATTAGGATCCTCAAAACCAGGAGGTTGTTCCACATAAACTTCTTCTCTTATAAAACCATTCAAGAATGCACTTTTTACATCCATTTGATATAGTTTGAAGTTCTATAACATGCAAAAGCAAGCAACATTCTAATGGCTTCTTGTCTAGCTACTGGAGCATAGGTTTCATCATAATCTATACCTTCCTCTTGTCTATAACCTTAAGCAACGAATCTAGCTTTGTTTCTTATAATAACACTATTTTCATCTATCTTATTTTTTAATATCCATTTAGTTCCAATGATAGGGTAATCACTGGGTCTAGGAACTAAATTTCATATTTTACTCCTCTCAAATTGATTGAATTC
Source organism: Firmiana major (assembly GCA_033439115.1). Lineage (NCBI taxonomy): Eukaryota > Viridiplantae > Streptophyta > Magnoliopsida > Malvales > Malvaceae > Firmiana > Firmiana major. Next base: position 43,185,507 of record CM065909.1, read on the forward strand.
TTGTTGCATAGCTAAAAACCAATTGTCATCATCTAAAGCTTCATTGACATTTTTTTGTTTAATTTGTGATACAAAAGCTATATATTGACATACATATCTAAGTGAGGATCTTGTTTTAACTCATAGATTTGGATCACCAACTATTTCACAATCTTTAACATATTTGAGTTCTTTTGAACATCTAGGTTCTCTCTCTACATTTTCTTACTCAATTATCTCTTCTCTTTTGTCAATATCATGATCCTCTAAATTATTGATATTATCTTTCATGATTGAGGATTCTTCTAAGACTTCATTAAATATTTCTACATCCTCATCATTACTAAGGTTTCTAGTTGTGGCATTTGATTCATCAAATATTACATGAATTGACTCTTCCACCATTAATGTCCTTTTGCTATAAACTCTATAGGCTTTAGAATTTAATGAATATCCTAAGAAAATCCCCTTATCACTTTTAGCATCAAATTTTCCTAAATAATCTTTTCCATTATTTAAGACAAAACATTTACAACCAAAATGATGAAAATAACTAATATTTGGTTTCTTTCCCTTGTAAAGTTCATATGGAGTTTTCTTTAAAATTGGTCTAACCATTGCTCTATTTATGATATAACATGAGGTATTAATAGCTTCAGCCCAAAAATACCTAGGTAAATTATTTTCACAAAGCATTGTTCTAGCAATTTCCTCTAAAGTTCTATTTCTCCTCTCAACAACCCCATTTTGTTGTGGTGTCCTAGGAGCTGAAAAATTATGGCTAATCCCTTGATCATTGCAATATTCATCAAAACCAAGATTTTCGAATTCTTTGCCATGATCACTTCTAATACTAGTTATGGTATACCCCTTTTCATTTTGAGCTATTTTTGAATAAGTAACAAAATTTTCTAAAGCTTCATTTTTCATATTTAAGAAAAATACTCATGTAAATATAGTGTAATCATCTACAATTACAAATCCATAGTGCTTACCCCCAAGACTTGTGGTTCTAGTTGGACCAAAAAGATCTAAGTGAAGTAGTTGAAGTGGTCTAGAGGTTGACACACATTTTTTAGGTTTAAACTATATTCTTTTATGTTTTCCCTTGACGCAAGCTTCACAAATTTTGTCATTTTCATAGGATAACTTAGGTAATCCTACAACAAGATCTCTTTTAGCTAGCTTAGATAATACATGCATGCTAGCATGACCTAGTCTCCTATGCCACAGCCAAGGTTCATTTTCTTTAGCAACAATAAAACATACATTTTCATTCCTAAGTTCATTCAAATATACAATATATTTGTTACCTTGTCTATGTCCTAAGAAAAGAACTTTATTTGATTTAGCATCAATCACATGACAATTTAAGCAATAAAAAACTACATTGTAACCTTTGTCACAAAGTTGACTAATGCTAAGCAAATTATGTTTTAGTCCTCTAACAAGTAACACATTTTCTATAGAGAAAGAATCATTACCAATAGAGCCACTTCCCTCAAATTGGCCTTTGAAATTATCCCCAAAAGTGATTTCTTCACCAGCCTTTGATTTTAAGATATTGAAATGGCTTCTATCACCGGTCATGTGCCTTGAGCATCCACTATCCAAGTACCAAGCATCCTTTATCTTTTCCTTGTAACAATGCTCAAGTTCCTACAAGCATCATTAAACTTTTGTTTTAGGTACCCAAATTTTCTTGGGTCCTTTAGAGTTAGTAGGCAAAAGTTTTGATCCTTTTAGGATCCATTTCATTATTAAATCAATGTCTTTTGAATTTACAACATTCTTTGGCACCCAAACCTTTCTAACTACTTTTCCTCTAAGAGTAGTTTTTCTAACCTTGCATTCTTTTGATGGATGTCCTATTTTGTTACATAGTGAGCAAGTATGAGATAGCAAGTATGAGATAGATTATGTTTATTATGTTTACTCACTAAGAAGTTCTTCAAATGAGTTTCTTTAATCTTGCCATTATATCCTAAACCATTTTTATCAAAGAAGGCTCTTTGTGTTTTTAACATATGATCTAACTTTTGTTGTCCCATGTAGAATCTAGAGAAAGAATTATGCAGGTTATTATTCTTTTCTTTTAAATCATTGATTTCTAGATTTGCACTTTCCAATTTCTTTTCTCATTCTATTTTGTCATTTATTAACTTTTCATTTTCTCTCTTTAGTTTAGATATCATCTTTTTATATTTCAAGTTCATGCACTCAAATTCCATAGTAAGATCATCAAAGGCATCTTGTAACTCATCAAAAGAGTATTCATTAGATATAGATATGTGATAGCTTAGAAGCGCGAAAAATATGGCTAATTTAAAATTTTCTTATATTAAACCTTTTACTCAGGTTGCATTCCTGTACAATGTCATTTAATCACTTGTGTTTATAATAAATCATTAACACTAAAATCACACAATTCTAATTCATAAAATCAAATACATAATATCCCGAAAGGGGTCAATCCACAAAACACGATTCATTTTTCTTTATGTCATCCTAGTTACATCCTAAAAATACTTAACACAAATGTTTGTATTACATCATTGTCTGGTTACAAAATGAACTGAATTATACCTTGTGCGTGTACAAGAAATAGCCTGGGGAGATCTTGTCCACCAGCCTATATCACGTACGCGGCAGGCACTATCTCACTCACGGCAAGAAATCTGGAGGGGGAGGAAAGAGGGTGAGCTCTCAAAGTGCTCAGTAAAGAGGATAAGGGAGATTTTGTCAGGACCCGTTCTCAATCCATGACTTAACCAAAAACCACTACATATTTTTCATATTTTTAACTTACCTTTCCTCTCTTCAATGGTTGGGCTGTGATTCGATGTCAGAATTCTCGCTTACACATCATCCATTATCATACATACATGTCAATATACTGTTACTGACTGTAACTGCTTTTATAATACATGTGAGATTATATAAAAGCTAATACAAATACATTCCCCATAATATATATCGTATACATCACTGTGTTGTTTCTATGTTTAGATACATAACCGTACAAAATATGTATACCTGTCGATCGATAGGAAATAGCAATGGACTCAGGAATACTATCTCTCAATAGCTCCACTCTACTATTGATGCTCTGTAGAGAGATGTAAAGAAAGGGGGGTGAGCATACAACGCGCTCAGTAAGGAAATCAGGTAAGCAAGTAGATATCTACACTATCTACTTAAAATAATGCTATCCCTCGAAAACATTATTTCCTTAACTCACTTTAAAAGCATGTCTTTAAATATATATATACTTGTACAGATTAAATCCCATGTACAGAAATCATGCTTTCTTTCTCAAATGTAGGCATGTAGTGCAAAACAATGCATCTTTATAACATCACAATGCCTTCAGATAAATCATGCCATGTATATTTAAATCACAGTAAATATGGCATTTAAATCATTCACATCACAAAATCGGAGTCCGACCCATCCCTCAGGTCTGTCCGCAATTAAATCAGTCAATCAAGTAATATATCATGTGAGACTCTGTGGTGAAAATGTAAATAGTATCCTGGACTATGATCATATCCGATAATGTGATCCCAAGCTACACGGAATCCTAGTGCGCAGGGCATCATTGCTGCAACGGGAGGGGGGTCACTCCGTCACAACCGCCAGCTATATCCTCCTCAACTCCACAACAACACACGGTACAGTGTACTCCCATGCCACATGCACGGTACAAAGTACACCCATGGACCCTACATCACAGTCGGGGTGCCTGCCAAAGGTCTTAGCCCTCAAAACCATGGAATATAATACCACGTCTCTAGTATCCTCATGCGAATCCTCTCACAGTGTGACACTCAGTCTACACAAGGAAATCAAGCATGGCTTTCAACATGTATTATATATCACATACAATGCGCGCATTTGAGCGCGACTTATAGTTAACACTCCGCTCAAACACTGTTTCACATCACAAGCTCAACTCTAGTGCGAGTAAACCTCCAGCAACTAGGTCAATGCATAGTTCATGTATTAAATCAAGTACGAACAATAGCTCCAGTACCATGCTATGCACAATATCAACAAATCAAGTACGAGCAATAGCTCCAGTCTTATGTCATGTATAAATCATAAAGAATCGGGTACGAGCAATGCTCCAGCACTCTGTCATGCATCTCATGAAAAACTCGAGTACGAGCTAATCACTCCAGCACTCTCTCATGCATATATCATATAAAACTGAGTACGAGTAATAACTCCAGCACTCTATCATGCATGTCATGGAAATCTAGTGCGAATCACAATCCAACACTAATATATGTGGAATATATATATGAAATCTAGTGGAGCTGTGCTCCAGCACGATTCATTCTCACATAATATGATAGATGGCTCTTTAAAAAGGGATGATTTACAAAATATCAAAATCAGCACTATAAAGTGTGCTTAATTCACATCAACCTTAAAATTATTAGCCCATCTATTTATTCTTCTGCTAAATTGCAGTAAAACACTCAAAATAGTGGTTTCCATGCTTTCTACAACTTTTCACAAAGGTTGACTTTTTGACTAACTAGGGGAAAAATCGTAATTCGCCATTATCGGGTCAAAATAATTATTATTCACTTTCTCTGACCCACAGAGTTTTTAAGTGAATGTAAAAGTAGACGAAAATACGTGCAGGTATCTCTAACTACTCACAAAAGTCCCTTACCTGCAATCACTCGAGAAATTTCACTTTCTCAACGCTGCTCGATCCTGCAGTCCGATTTGCTTCTCCAATACTCTCTGGAGCTGCATTTAACCATTTATCAAGTTAATTACACTTTTCATACTGTATTTCACATTAAATACAGTCTATTTCCCTTAATGGGCTTTAATAAACCTTAATAGGCTTTAATAAACCTTAATGGGCCTAACCCTGCCTTAAGCCCATTTCCATTTTACTATTCATTTTCGTTGAGCCTATTGTGCTTATGGGGCTCACCAACTCTTATTGGGCTTGTCCTAGACCCATTACATCACATTGGGCCTCTCGGCCACTTGCCATGATCGAGAGCTATCCATGCCGTCGGTCATGCCATGGCATGCCATCCATGCCTATATCCTTATCCAATTCACTTAGGCATTTTCACAAACACTTGGTTTGCAACATTCTTAAACATCACATAGTTCATTTAGGCATTTTATCAAACACCTTGATTGCCAACTATTTACATGTATTAATTAATCAAATTGATTAATTCTAATTACACCATAATCATTAACACATGTACATTAATCTATTTATGCCTTAAAATCATATGGGCATAAATCAATATCTCACTACTCACTCTCAGCCTGACCAAGATCATAGTGATTTCATATGTTTCAATGCTTAAAACATATACCAATATGCTTAAAATCATTCATACATTAACATATATGAAATTGAAAACTTGAAAATATACCAATTGTTGTGTTCACACTTGGTCGAAACTTTGGAGGCTCACGGTTTGCACTTTATGGCTCCTTGATAGCCAATTCCAACATATGTCACTCTCCTTTCAATTTGGAACAACTTCCATGAAGAATGCAAGTTCCAAATATGCCTAATTCCTAGTGATTTCTAGTGAGAGAAAGCTTGGATAATACTATTTCAATGGTTACCTTGTGTAGCCGAGAATGGTGTGGTGAAGATGACAATGGTGTGGCTGATTTTATAAGCCACTTACTTAGCCATTAAGCCTTACTTTCCAGCCATTATACTTGACTTCCTAAGCCTTAGTCATGAGTCACCTTATGAGTCATGGTTAGCTTTAACTATGGTTAGATATTTATCTCATGGGCTTTCCATTTGGGCTTCTCGGTTTGGGCTTTCTTAATGGTCTTTCGGGCTGAAATTCTCACCATACCTCGAGCCTTTAATTGTATAAATATTTGGCTGATCAATCGATCCAACAATTCGTTCTAAGGGACCTAAGAATTTCGATCTACGGTTAGTATACCTTAATGAGCTTTAAAATTTTCACCTTAGCCCCATTACGTTTTTAACCATTAAATTAAATCCAAAATCCTTCCGAATAAATTTTTCTTACTTTCGGGGATGATTATCTTGTATTCTGACCAAGAATATTTTTCCCCAATTTTTTCTCCATACTTAGGTTAATTTTTAACCATGATTAGTCAACTATGGTAAAAGTCCACTTTTCTTAACTATAGTTGACTTTTTCCTTAACCATTGACCAAGTTGACTTTTTCTCAAATTTTTGAAAGTGTCATATCTTATGTCTTACACTCTCGTCTTTATGTTTCAACCGTTCCCGGAGGATAATTACACCCGAAACACCTTAAATACCTTGGCTCGCCAAAAAGGTCAATTTGACCCTTTTTAGCTTTTTATCTCATTCTCTTAGTTCGGAACTAAATCAAGCTGACTTTCCTTCATGAGCTCTCTGTATTTTCTCATTTTAAGTTCTTATTTTCAGTCAGAATGATTTAGATCCACTCGATTTAGCCTGTGACTCTTATAGCTCACTTTAGGCTTTTTATGTAGCTTTTGCGTGTTAATTCATTTTACTAACACTTTAAATCTAGAAATTGCTCTTCTTATGATTCAACTATAATAATAGAGTGTTCATACACATAGGAATCATAAGGTACAGGCTACATAAAATACGGGTCTAACAATCCTCCCCTACTTAGAAAATTTGATCCTCCAAATTAGAACCAAGTCAGTCATCAAATAAATGAGGATGCTTCTCTCGCATCAGACTCTCCAGCTCCCAAGTAGCCTCCTCTGAAGTATGATGCTGCCAGAGAATCTTCACTAACCCGATGGTCTTCGATCTCAATACCTTATCCTTCCTATCCAATACCTGAATCGATCGCTCAACATATGACATGTCCTCTCGAAGCTCCAAAGGCTCGTAACTAATCACATGTGCCGGATCCAGGTGATACTTCCGAAGCATCAATATGTGGAAGACGTTATGGACACCTGATAAGTCCGGTGGCAATGCCAACCTATAAGCCTTATCTCCCACTCGATCAAGTATCTCAAAGGGTACAATATAGCGAGGATTTAGTTTCCCTCTCTTCCCAAATCTCGCTATGCCCTTAGAAGGAGAAACTTTCAAAAACACGGATTCACCAACTGTAAACTCTAGTGGCCTACGTCTCCTATCAGTGTAACTCTTCTGTCTACTCTGAGCTGTCCTTAGTCTCTCTACTATTAAGTGGACGTCCTCAGATGCTTATGTAACCATGTCAGGAGCGAAAATCTTACGGTCACCCACTTCTTCCCATCCAATAGGGGAACGACATCTACGGCCATACAAAGCCTCATACGGTGCCATCCCGATACTCAAATGATAACTGTTGTTGTAGGCGAACTCGGCTAGTGTCAAGTGGTCATCCTAGGAGCCTCTAAAATCTAGCACACATGCTCTCAACATATCCTTCAGAGTCTGTATAGTCCTCTCTGATTGACCATCTGTCTGAGGATGGAAAGCGGTGCTCAAACTCAACTGGGTTCCCATGGCTTCCTGAAAATGTCCCCAAAAGTGGGAAGTGAAGCGGGAATCCCTATTAGAGACTATGCTCACTGGTACACCGTGTAACCTCACTACCTTGCGTACATACAGTTCTGCTAATGAACTCAGAGTATCAGTTGCTCTCATAGCTAGGAAGTGGGCTGACTTCGTCAGTCTGTCGACGATCACCCATATAGCATCGTGATTCCTACGGGTTCTCGGTAAACCCATCACGAAATCCATGGTGATATGCTCCCATTTCCATGTCGGTATAGGTAGAGGCTACAATAACCCTGCAGGTTTTTAATGCTCTACCTTCACCTGCTGACATACGAGACACTTTGTCACAAAGTCTGCTACATCTCTCTTCATACCCGACCACCAGTATACCTTTCGAAGGTTCTGATACATTTTGTTACTCCCCGGATGTAACATATACCTCGACGAATGAGCTACGCCAATACCAATCTCTTGAGTCTTGGATCCTCGGGAACACACAATCTGCCTCTGAACCTCAGTAGTCCATCATAACTCAACTCAAAGTCAGTCACTGTGCCTTTCTGCATCTGACCACTCACATCCATACAAAATGGATCAATCTATTGAGCCACTCTAATCCTGTCCAACAGGTCTGACTCCAAGCGTAGATTACTACCACATAGCATGTATCCATGTTAGAAGGCACAACTCCAAAACTGAGGCGAGCAAACTGCTCTAGCAACTCATGTTCCCTAACCATCATATACGATACCATCCCTAGGCTCTTCCTGCTCAAGGCATCGGTTACAACGTTAGCCTTACCCGGATGATAAAGTATCTAACAATCGTAGTCCTTCAGAAGCTCTAGCCATCTTCTCAGTCTTATGTTCAGTTCTTTCTGTGAGAACAGGTACTTTAGGCTCTTGTGGTCAGTAAATATCTGGAACTTCTCGTCATACAAATAGTGGCGTCATACCTTCAACGTAAACACTACTGCTGGTAGCTCCAAATCATGGGTCGGATAGTTCTTCTCATGATCCTTCAGCTGTCTGGATCCATAAGCAACTACCCTCCCATCCTGCATCAATACATAGCCCAGTCCCTGATGCGAAGCATCGATATACATTGCAAATCCTCTTGAGCTGGTAGGGATAGTGAGAATCAGAGCGGTGGTCAATCGACGCTTCAACTCCTGAAAACTCTTCTCACAATCCTCGTTCCATACGAACTGTACGCTCTTTCGAGTAAGACGTGTCAACGGAGCAGCCAATTTCAAAAATCCCTCAACGAATCTCCAATAATATCCTGCTAAACCTAAAAAACTCCTGATCTCGATAACTATCCTCAGCTGTTCCCACTGAACTACAGCCTCTATCTTAGATGGATCAACTGATACACCATCCCTCGATACAACATGTCCCAAAAATGAGATCTGTGACAACCAAAAGTCACACTTACTGAGCTTAGCATATAACTACTGCTCTCGTAGAGTCTGCAACACGATCCTAAGGTGCTCCTTATGCTCCTCCTCAGATCTCGAATATACCAATATGTCATCGATAAAGACGATAACAAACTGGTCCAAATATGGCTTGAACACATCGTTCATCAAAGCCATGAAAGCAACTGGAGCATTCATCAATCTAAATGGCATGACCAAGAACTCATAATGGCCATATCGGGTACGAAATGCTGTCTTGGTATATCTTCACTCCGAACTTTCAGCTGATGATACCCAGACCTCAGATCAATCTTGAAAAAGACCTGTGCTCCCTGAAGCTGATCTAACAAGTCGTCAATGCGTGGAAGGGGATATCTATTCTTGATGGTGGCCTTATTCAACAATCGGTAATCTATACACAATCAGAGGCCCTATCCTTCTTCCTTACAAACAAAATCTGTGCTTCCTAAGGTGAAACACTCGGTCAAACAAAACCCCTATCTAATAGCTCTTGTAACTGTCTCTTGAGCTTTTCCAGCTCAACTAAGGCCATGCGATAAGGTGGTCTCGAAATAGGCTCCGTACCAGGCACCAAGTCTATACAAAATTCCATCTCTCTGTCTGGTGGTAATCCTGGCAACTCATCCGGAAAAACATCTGGGTACTCATTGACCACAGTAATATATAACAACTCCGAATGTGCCTTATCCATATCTACCACGTATGCAATGAAACCTTGATATGTTGAAGGTTCTCTTAGTCAGTAATCATATTATAACTACTTCTTTCATTTATTTCTTATTAAACTTTACAACATATCTAGTAGGGTTAGGAAACATAACTGTCTTAGCATAACAATCTAAAATAGCATAGTTTACCGATAGCCAATCCATTCCTAAGATTATATCAAAGTCACTCAGACTTAGTAATATTAGATTGGCTGTCATCTCCTTCTCCCCTACTCTCAATTCACAGTCATTAAATACATACTCTATAACTTGACTACTATTCATAGGCGTACTGATCAACATCATCATACATAATGGTGTAAGCTCTACATGTCTTGCTAATTTACATGCAAATGAAGGCGATACAAAAGAATGCATGGCACCAAGATCAATTAAAACATATGCTTCAATATCATAAATCAGGATATTACCTCGTATCACATCCGATGAAGCATCAGCTGTCCCTTGGTCCAAAGCATGTACTCGCCCTCGACCTATCACTTGTTTCCCATTTTCTTCTGTCGTCGCTCTACCTTTCTGAGCAGAAGTACTAGCTGGAGCTCTATCAGGCTCCCTGCCCCTCATGGTGCAGTACTATCCATCTCTGGGCAACCTCTAGCAATATGCCCCTATTTCTCGCATCGAAAACACACTATAGGAGTCAGCGGACACGGTCTACCTCCATGTTGTTTACCGCATCTTCTACACTGATCGGTAGTAGATCTCTGTCCTCCTATGACAATGCCCTTTGCTGGGGCTACGATCGGATAAGCAGGAGGCCTCTCTCGTGCCTCCTCCACCCGTGATCTCTTACTGAAGAGTTTCCTCCCTCTTCGATAACTAAAATCTCTAGCCGGCCTCTTCTTCTGAATATCTCGACTCCAGCTAAACTTTCCAAACTCGGAAGCATTCCTCTCATAATCTTGCTCGCACAGTTGCACCCTGCGCACTGCTTCCTCATAGGTATCTATGTCTAATGGAGCCAACCTGGATCGCAGAATCGGTCTCAACCCATCGATGAACCTGTGGACCTTCCTGGCCTCACTATACATGGTATCTGGGTCATATCTCTCTAGGGATAAGAATCGAGTCTCATACTCGTCCACTGATAAACTCCCCTAGTTCAGTCCCAAAAACTCTACCTGTAGTTTTCGCTGTGCGGTGTCAGGAACAAACTGCCTCCTAAAGGCCCCACAAAATATCTCCCAACTAATATCTGTGCGTCGGGCTCTCAATATGGGTCGGGTGGACATCCACCAATGCTCTGCAGCTCCCTTCAGCAGGAAAGCAGCAAATGCGACCATCTCCGATGTCGTACACTCGAAGCATCTATAAAGCTTCTCCATCTCCGCCACCCACTCCTCAGCAGCTACAGGGTCCTTGACCCCAATAAAAGATAGAGGACTAAACTTCTGGAACTCTCGTAACCGATGTAGATCACATCTGTACCCTAATCCACTACCATCCGAAATTGGTGAAGGTGTAGGAGTATCTACACTCCTCGGTGCATGAGCTGTCTGTGTAGGTGTATCAGGGGCAACTGCCTTTCCTATCGCAGCTCCTGCCTCCTGTCCCTGCCTACCTGGCATCGTCTGTGCCAATATCTCTACAATCGTCTCTAGACTACGCTTTAATCTCGTAAAGCGCGCCTCAGCACACTCGGGTGCCTCAGTAGCACCATGAGTCTCATGGGTAGGTAATGGTCCGGCTCTCAGGCCTATCTCCACGAATTTGAGACCTACCTCTCGTACCTCTACCACTACGCGCATTTGCCATATTGGCAAGTTCCTGCATTCATAATCATGAATTAGTCCGTTTCCTATCTGGTATACACAGTTATATCTAAACACAGCATAATACTATGGCGATGTACACTTTCCTATTTTCTAACACCGACTCACATCAGACCAACCTCTGCTCTGATACCATTCTATTAGGACCCATTCTCAATCCTTGACTTAACCAAAAACCACTACAAATTTTTTGCATTTTTAACTTACCTTTCCTCTCTTTAATGGTTTGGTTGTGATTCGATGTCAGAATTCTCGCTTACACATCATCTATTATCATACATACATGTCAATATACTGTTACTAACTGTAACTGCTTTTATAATACATGTGAGATTATATAAAAGCCAATACAAATACATTTCCCATAATATATATCGTATACATCACTGTGCTGTTTCTATGTTTAGATACATAATCGTACAAAAGATGTATACCTGTCGATCGATAGGAAATAGCAATGGACTCAGGAATACTATCCCTCAATAGCTCTCACTCTACTACTGATGCTCTGTAGAGAGATGTAAAGAAAGGGGGGTGTGAGATCTGAGGATTTCAGACATATTTTAATTATGTAATATGAACTTGAAGTATAATTTATTGAGCTAAGTGAATTGGGGAATGATAATTAGAGATTTATATGTTAAGTGTTTAAAATAAGTATGAAGTTATGAGGACAGATCGATCTGGGAGTAGGAGAGATCGATTTGGTGAGTTAAAAATGACAAGGGAGGAGGAATTTAAGGAGTAGATCAATCTCCAATGGAAGAGGATCGATCTCCTTATGATTCTGTTTGAGAGAAGATCGATCTCATGAGGAAGAGATCGATCTCCAAATGTTTCTGTTTGGGAGAAGATCGATCTCCTCAAGGAGCAGATCGATCTCATAAAGCCATAAAGAGATCGATCTCACCCCTCGACAGATCGATCTCCTAGGCATAAATTGCCCCAAATCGTCCCAAAATTCAAATACAGATCGATCTCATCAAGAGCCAAATCGATCTCCTACCCTCAGCCTATATAAGGAACTCCTGTTTTTCTCCTGCAATTTCACTTTCTCTCTCTTCCAACCCCCATTTTCACCGAGCCCTAGCTTTCTCACTCATCCAAAGCACCCATTTCTGTCCAAATCAGAAGTTGTGGCAAGAAGAAAAGTTGTTCCTCATCAAAGGGAGAACAACATACTTGGAAATCGAAAGACGGATTGAATCGAGGCAAGAGATAAGCTCTCCACAAGTTTTGGGTAATTTTTAAACCTCGATCCTTATATTTGAGATGATTTTGGTGATAATAGTTGTTGGCATTGTGTTGAAATAGCTGAAAAATGATTAGGGATTGATGAAATTACAATGTAGTTGGAGTGATGATGATATTTAGCAACTTTGGTAAATTTAGGAATTTTGAGCTATAAATGGAGATTTAGACAATGTGGTGTATTAGCATAGATATTGTGGCATAGGAAATATAGAATGTTGAGGTGTTGTGAACGAGATTGTGGGTTGTGATGGAGTTATGAGAATTGAGAAATTTGAGGTGTTATGAGCAATTATGCTCGATTTTGAGAATTGAGGTTAATGTGATAGTGAGTATTGATGTTTTAACATCATTTGGACAGCTCGAGAGTTCCAGAGTGGAATGCGAGGCTAGTCCATGGTACGGGGGAAACGATTGCACTATACGAGGTGCAAAGAGGTAAGGGAAAACTAAACCATTTGTGTATGTGTTTTGATGAATTATTGTAGCATGAACCATGATTTGAGAATACAAGCATGTTTGGTGTTGTGTGGTGATATAATTGCACACGATTTTTATAGCCGGTTGGAGCCCATTATTTTGTGAGTTTATAAGCTGAGTGTGAAATTGCTTTATAAACCTTTGAGTTGCGTGAAAAGTAAATTGGGCTCTACGTTAAGGCGATATTGAGATTTGAGAAAATGTGTGCATGTTCTGCCGGTTGGAACTCGGTTTTAATATGTTTTGTGTTGAGTACACAAATGTTTTAAATGAGTTTCATGAGAGAAAACCGTTATGAGTTCTACGAGAAGGCATAATGTTTTATAAGATAATGGCTAATGATTTGAGACTTAGGCATGTCATGTTGAATACACATCGGGCCTTGCTCTGGTAGCATGTAAGACCGATATAGTGGGACGCCTGGGAACCGACCCAGGGACCACAGGCCTTGTTCTGGTAACATGTAAGTCCGATTATTCCTCCGCTTTGGTAGCATTGGGAGGCCTTGCTCGGTAGCATGTAAGTTCGATATTCCTCCGTTTTGGTAACGAGAGATGCCTCCATTTTGGTAACGAGAGATGCCTCCGTTTTGGTAACGTGAGATGACCCCCGTTCTGGTAACGCTGGGTGGCCTTGCTTTGGTAGCATGTAAGACCGAGAGAGTGGGCCACCTGGGAATGACCCAGGGACCACGTGATAGTGTGCATGAGGCGAGGCATTGCTCTGGTAGCATGTAAGGCCGGGCCTTGTTCTGGTAACATATAAGTCCAATATACCATCCATACGACCATACTGTCGACGTTCCCTCTATACGAGGATGCCTGGGATGCGCACCCAGAGGAGATTACATATTTGATGTGCCATGACGAGTTTTAATTAAGTTTTATTGCCTAGTCTCGTTTTACACATGAGTTGTGTTTTGTGACCTTGTCACGTGCTATTTACTGAGGTGATTTTTATCACGTATTTTGAGAACAGCCATTATCGCATATATTTACACATGCTTGTGAGTGCTCGATATTGAGCCTTTTTATCTTCATGTTTTCACATGATTTATGAGTTATGAGATGATGATGTTTTGAGAACTTTCATGCTACGATTTCAAATGAGTTTCATAAACAAATACATATTTGTGAAGTGTGATATGGTTTATATAACTGAGTTCCCTTACCCCCCTTACTGAGCGATTTGGAAGCTCACCCTGTTTTCTCTTCCCCCCAGATCGCTTCAAGTGAAGTGAGTTCCCTGAGGCGTACGGGTTAGAGGCTAGTGGAGGACTTGAGCTCCAGGCCGTATTTTGTGTACTGAGGTAGATATTTAATATTCATGTACCCAAACTAGAGTTATATTTACAGACACTTAATGTACAATGATGTACGGGATGTATTAGGATTAATTAACTTGGAATTGAGTAATATATATGATACAATATATACTATATTATGATGAGATCCCGAGGCCTGATAATTATGATGATGTATGACACTGCACAGGAATGCACCCTTAATTGTGAATTAATGAGAAAAAAAAAAGTTTTAAATTAGCCCTATTTTCCGCGCTTCCGGGGCGTCACAGGGGGTGAGCATACAACGTGCTCAGTAAGGAAATCAGGCAAGCAAGTAGACATCCACACTATCTACTTAAAATAATGCTATGCCTTGAAAACATTATTTCCTGAACTCACTTTAAAAGCATGTCTTTAAATATATATATACTTGTATAGATTAAATCCCATGTACAGAAATCATGCTTTCTTTCTCAAATGTAGGCATGTAGTGCAAAATAATGCATCTTTATAACATCACAATGCCTTTAGATAAATCATGCCATGTATATTTAAATCACAGTAAATATGGCATTTAAATCATTCACATCACAAAATCGGAGTCTGACCTATCCCTTAGGTCTGTCCGCAATTAAATCAGTCAATCAAGTGATATATCATGTGAGACTCTGTGGTGAAAATGTAAATAGTATCCTGGACTATGATCATATCCGACAATGTGATCCCAAGCTACACGGAATCTTAGTGTGCAGGGCATCACTGCTGCAATGGGAGGGGGGTCAGTCCATCACAACCGCCAACTATATCCTCCTCAACTCCACAACAACACACGGTACAGTGTACTCCCATGCCACATGCACGGTACAAAGTACACCCGTGGACCCTACATCACAGTCGGGGTGCCTGCCCTCTCACAGTGTGACACTCAGTCTACACAAGGAAATCAAGCATGGTTTTCAACATGTATTATATATCACATACAATGCGCACCTTTGAGCACGACTCACAGTCGACACTCCGCTCAAACACTATTTCACATCACAAACTCAACTCTAGTGCGAGTAAACCTCCAGCAACTAGGTCAATGCATAGTTCATGTATTAAATCAAGTACGAGAAATAGCTCCAGTACCATGCTATGCACAATATCATCAAATCAAGTACGAGCAATAGATCCAGTACTATGTCATGTATAAATCATGAAGAATCGAGTACGAGCAACACTCCAGCACTCTGTCATGCATATATCATATAAAACTGAGTACGAGTACTAACGCCAGCACTCTATCATGCATGTCATAGAAATCTAGTGTGAATCACAATCCAGCACTAATATATGTGGAATATATATATGAAATCCAGTGCGAGCTGTGCTCCAGCACGATTCATTCTCACATAATATGATAGATGGCTCTTTAAAAAGGGATGATTTACAAAATATCAAAATCAGCACTATAAAGTGTGCTTAATTCACATCAACCTTAAAATTATTAGTCCATCTATTTATTCTTCTGCTAAATAGCAGTAAAACACTCAAAATAATGGTTTCCATGCTTTCTACAACTTTTCACAAAAGTTGACTTTTTGACTAACTAGGGGTAAAATCGTAATTCGCCACTATCGTGTCACAATAATTATTATTCACTTTCTCTGACCTTCAGAGTTTTTAAGTGAATGTAAAAGCAGACGAAAATACGTACAGGTATCTCTAACTACTCACAAAAGTCCCTTACCTGCAATCACTCGAGAAATTTCACTTTCTCAACGTTGCTCGATCCAGCAGTCCGATTTGCTTCTCCAATACTCTCTGGAGCTGTATTTAACCATTTATCAAGTTAATTACACTTTTCATACTGTATTTCACATTAAATACAGTCTATTTCCTTTAATGGGCTTTAATAAACCTTAATGGGCCTAACCATGCCTTAAGCCCATTTCTATTTTACTATTCATTTTCGTTGGGCCTATTGGGCTTGTGGGCTTGTGGGCTTGTGGGGCCCATCAAATCTTATTGGGCTTGTCCTAGACCCATTACATCACATTGGGCCTAAAATATTTGGGCTTGGCCCATTGGGCCTCTCAGCCACATGCCATGGCCGATAGCTATCCATGTCGTCGGTCATGCCATGGCATGCCATCCGTGCCTATATCCTTAACCAATTCACTTAGGCATTTTCCCAAACACTTGGTTTGCAACATTCTTAAACATCACATAGTTCATTTAGGCATTTTATCAAACACCTTGATTGCCAACTATTTACATGTATTAATTAATCAAATTGATTAATTCTAATTACACCATAATCATTAACA
This sequence comes from Firmiana major, assembly GCA_033439115.1. Lineage (NCBI taxonomy): Eukaryota > Viridiplantae > Streptophyta > Magnoliopsida > Malvales > Malvaceae > Firmiana > Firmiana major. The sequence goes on from CM065909.1 coordinate 43,202,242, forward strand.
CATGTACATTAATCTATTTATGCCTTAAAATCATTTGGGCATAAATCAATATCTCACTACTCACTCTCAGCCTGACCAAGATCATAGTGATTTCATATGTTTCAATGCTTAAAACATATACCAATATGCTTAAAATCATTCATACATTAACATATATGAAATTGAAAACTTGAAAATATACCAATTGTTGTGTTCACACTTGGTCGAAACTTTGGAGGCTCACGGTTTGCACTCTATGGCTCCTTGATACCAATTCCAACATATGTCACTCTCCTTTCAATTTGGAACAACTTCCATGAAGAATGCAAGTTCCAAGTATGCCTAATTCCTAGTGATTTCTAGTGAGAAAAAGCTTGGATAATACTATTTCAATGGTTTCCTTGTGTAACTGAGAATGGTGTGGTGAAGATGACAATGGTGTGGCTGATTTTATAAGCCACTTACTTAGCCATTAAGCCTTACTTTCCAGCCATTATACTTGACTTCCTAAGCCTTAGTCATGAGTCACCTTATGAGTCATGGTTAGCTTTAACTATGGTTAGATATTTATCTCATGGGCTTTCCATTTGGGCTTCTTGGTTTGGGCTTTCTTAATGGGCTTTTGGGCTGAAATTCTCACCATACCTCGAACCTTTAATTGTCTAAATATTTGGTCGATCAATTGGTCCAACAATTTGGTCTAAGGGACCTAAGAATTTCGATCTACGCTTAGTATACCTTAATGGGCTTTAAAATTTTCACCTTAGGCCCATTACGTTTTTAACCATTAAATTAAATCCAGAATCCTTCCGAATAAATTTTCTTTACTTCCGAGGATGATTATCTTGTATTCTGACCAAGAATATTTTTCTCCAATTTTTCTCCATACTTAGGTTAATTTTTAACCATGATTAGTCAACTATGGTAAAAGTCCACTTTTCTTAACTATAATTGACTTTTTCCTTAACCATTGACCAAGTTGACTTTTTCTCAAATTTTTGAAAGTGTCATATCTTATGTCTTACACTCTCGTCTTTATGTTTCAACCATTCCCGGAGGATAATTACACCCGAAACACCTTAAATACCTTAACTCACCAAAAAGGTCCATTTTACCCTTTTTAGCTTTTTCTCTCATTCTCTGAGTTCGGAACTAAATCAAGCGACTTTCCTTCATGAGCTCTCTATATTTTCTCATTTTAAGTTCTTATTTTCATTCAAAATGATTCATATCCACTCGGTTTAGCCTGTGACTCTTATAGCTCACTTTAGGCTTTTTTTGTAGCTTTTGCGTGTTAATTCATTTTACTAACACTTTAAATCTAGAAATTGGTCTTCTTATGATTCAACTATAATAATAGAGTGTTCATACACATAGGAATCATAAGGTACAAGCTACATAAAATATGGTCTAACAGATTTAATGAAATCATTATCACATCACAACTCATCAGTTTGGCATGTAAAGACATGATAGTAGTATTTCGAGTATGAGAAATATCATGGTAATAATGATAACAGTAATAATGACATTAATTTCTATCAATATAGTTTACGTGATAAAATCACAAATCATCATAATATCAGAATAATGGGGACTAGGTATTTAATAAAACTCAGATAAAACAATGTCACAAGCACATCACATCATCCTCAAAGAGGACATATCATGTTACCAAAATGGAGACATCTCTCATTCACCAAAATGGTGGCATCCTCAAAAGAGGGAATCGTCGACATCTATCCATGGCCATGATATCACTGTAGACTTGATCAGAGTCGTATAGCTGCGGTCTTACATGTTATCAAAGTAAGGTGTGGTCTTACATGCTATCAAAGCAAGGCCACCCATCGCTACCAGAGCGGGGTCATCTTGGTCTTACATGCTACTAGAGCAAGGCTAATCAATGCCATCAAGCGGAGTATCGAGGTGCATCTCATGACAAGCCATAGTCTCAGTAAAATATGCCATTATTGTATAAAAATCGTTTTGCCTTTACGTAGAGCTCATAGTGGTTATCTCGAGGGAAACTCATTTTCGTTAAAGTACATTGTGTTCACAACTACACAAAATTCATAAAAATCGAGCTCAAGTCGGTAAAACACTCACACATTCATCAAACATCAAATCAACTCATTTCTCATAAACATGCTTATTCATTAAGCTTTTTTCATATTAAAAGGTATTTTCATCATTTTAGAAACTCACATGCACAAACATTTTATTTCCCTTACCTCTCGCACCCTGAGTGGTGCAATGTCCCTCGGGTCTTAGACTAGCCTTGTTTCCCGTGTCAGATTTTTGAGCTATCCAAACATCATCAAATCGTCAATATACATCATTCTGATTGCTGTTTCCTTTCTCTTACTCATTCTAACTCAATATTTCCCCTTTTTAATCTATTTACACCTTATCTAACTCATGATCATCACTAGACATCCACATTTCCTCTTTTAAGTAAACCCATTGTTGGTTCATATCTTGACTTACACATTTCCAACAAAAGATACATACATTTATTCACCAATATATGTAAAATGATAATGCTTGAAAATAAGGGTCTTGTGTGCTCACCTAGCTTGTTTTCTCTTGAGCAACTTATAGACTGTTTGTTCATTTCCTTTTGTTTAAACCACCCATTTGATTTTCAAGTATGCTGTTCTCTTTACCAAGAGGAACAACTTTACCTTTTTCCACTTTTACTAACTCTATCCAGAATGTGGTGAATCTTAGAGAGAGAAAGCTTGGTTTGGGTAAAAATGGTGAGTGTTGGTGTTTGTAGGTGAGAGAGAATCGGTTTTCAGGCAAAATCTCGTGATTCTTATATAGGCAGGGCGTATGAAATTGATCTGGTATCATGGAGAGATCGATCTCTGCCTGGTTTCAGCTACTCCAACTGCTCCAATACCAACTATAAGATCGATCTCGGAGAGGGTAGAGATCGATCTGTTTCTTCACAAAAACCAAATGAAGATCGATATGCTTTCCATGGGAGATCGATATCTTCCTGGCCGAGGCAAATGGAGATCGATCTACCTTTGTGACAGGATTGATCTTTGCTTGGCAGAGGCAGTAGGAGATCGATATGCTTCCTTCTGAGATCGATCTGTTCGCTTATGAGATCGATCTGCCTGCCTGCTATTGCACACTCATTGCATTCTGGAGTCATGAGATCGATCTGCCATCCTTATGAGATCGATCTGGCCTTCATAAATCCCTCTGTTACTACATAAATTTACAGGAAACTCAAGGCCAAACTTACCACAGTCTACTCCGTAGGTCATATTTCAGTGCATACGCATTTAAGACTTAAAAACTTCATCTTCTTATACTTCATTAGATTTAAAACTTGCGTGTATATTGCAATATCATAACTACATTCTCTAAATTATAAATCTCATAGTTAAGGTATGTGATGCCTCGAAAGCGCGAAAAATAGGGCAAATTTAAAACTTTTTCACATCTATTCACAATTAAGGGTGCATTCCTATGCAGTGTCATACATCATTATACATATCATACCTCAGGATCTCATCATCACATGAATAATTATTATACCATTTACATTCCTTAATTCAAGGTTAATTAATCCTAATACATCCCATACATCATAGTACATCAAGTGTTTGTAAATACAACTCTAGTCTGGATACATGAAATATTAAAATGTACCTCAAGTACAATATGTAGCCTGGAGCTCAAATCCTCCACTAGCCACTAATCCGTATGTCGCAGGGAACCTCTTCACTTGAAGAAATCTGGGGGGAGATAAAATAGGGTGAGCTTATAAATTGCTCAATAAGGGGGTAAGGGACTCATTACAATTAATGATTTGCACAATACAATCATTTGTTTTATAGTTGAAAACTCGATAAAAATGTAGCATGACTCAATAAAACATCATTCTCATCTCATTCTCTAAAATCATGTAAAACATGAGAGTATATGACTCAGTACAAAGTATAATTACAAGCATTTGGAAATCAGTATGCGATAATGGCCTTTCTCATAAAACGTGATAAAAATCACCTCACTAGTAATGCACGTGGTGCAGCCACAAAACACAATCTCATGTGTATAAAAAGAAGACTAGGTAAGAAAACTCATATAAAATTCGTCATGGCACATCAAAATAATCTCTTCTGGGTGCACATCCCAGGCATCCTCAAAAGAGGGAATGTTGACAATATGGTCGTGTACATGGTATATTGGACTTACGCATTACCAAAACAAGGCCCGACCTTACATGCTACCAAAGCAATGCCTCTCCTCATGTACACTATCGGTCTTACATGCTACCAAAGGAAGGCCTCCCAACGCTACCATAGTGGGGAAAGTATCGGTCTTACATGCTACCAGAGCAATGCCTCCCAGCGCTACCAAAGCGGGGGATAATATCGACCTTACACGCTACCAAAGCAATGCCTCCCAGTGCTACTAAAGCGGTGGATAATATTCGCCTTACATGCTACCAAAGCATGGGATAATATCGGCCTTACATGCTACCAAAGCAATGCCTCCCAGCGCTACCAAAGCGGGGAATAATATCGACCTTACATGCTACCAAAGTAATGCCTGATGTGTATTCGACATGACACACCTAAGTCTCAATCATTAGCCATTATCATATAAAATGTTTTGCCTTCACGTAGTCTCTCATAAATCTCATTTAAAACAATTGTGTACTCAACACAAAACATTTTAAAACCGAGTTCCAACCGGCAAAACCACGCACACATTTTTCAATCTTAGTACGCCTTAATGTAGAGCTCAAATCCCTTTTCACGTTTTAAACACAAAACGATTGTAAAACATTTTCACGCTTAGTTTACAACTCATAAAAGTTTGGCTCTAACCGGCTATAAAATCGTGTGCAATACTCATTCACAACTCATAAAACATGCTTTTTTTCTCAAATCATAATTCATGCTACAATATTGTCACAAATCACACGCACAAATAGGTTTGAGTTTTCCCTTACCTCGTTGCACCTTGTATAGTGCAATTGTTCCCCCGTATCATGGACTAGCCTCACATTCCTCTCTGGAACTCCCGGGCTGTCCAAACGATGTTAAAACATCAATAAGCTATCTCAATCGCATCATCGAGCACATATTTGCTCATATTCTCGTTAAATACTCAAACAACCCAATTCTCATAATTTTATCACAATCCACATTCTCATCTACTACATTTTAAATCCTACATTTCTCATGTGTAATATCCATGCCCAATTCACCACATTGCCTCAATCCATACTTATAGTCATAAATCCCCAAAATTACCACAAATTGCATAAGGTTATCTTTACTCTAACAAAATCATAATTTCATCAATCTCTAATCATTTCCTAGCTATTTCATTACAATGCCTGCAACCATAATCACCAAAATCACTTAAAAATCCAAGATCGAAGTTTAGAAATTTACCCAAAACTTGTGGAGTGCTCTATTCACACCTCGATTCAATCCATCCTTCGATTTCTAAGTATGTTGTTCTCCTTTAGATGAGAAATAACTTTCCTTCTTGCCATAACCTTTGATTCGAACGAAAATGGGTGTTTTGGAAGAGAGAGAAAGTTAGGTTTTCGATTGAAATGGGGTTTATAGAGAGAGAAAATCTGAGATGCAAGAAAAACATAGGGGTCCTTTTATAGACGGAGGGTAGGAGATCGATCTGGTCCTTAATGAGATCGACCTACATTTGAATTTGGGGACATTTTGGGGTAATTTTATGCCAAGGAGATCGATCTGTCGTGGGGTGAGATCAATCTCTTAATGGCTTTATGAGATTAATCTTCTCCAATTATGAGATCGATCTTCAGTTTACAGAATACTTCATGAGATCAATCTGCTCTTGTAGAAGATCGATCTTCTCCTTAGAGAATGCTTCATGAGATCGATTTCTTCCTCATGAGATCAATTTCTTCATTACAGAATCATAAAGGGATCGATCCTCTTCCATTGGAGATCGATCTACTCACTTAATTTCCTCATTCCTTGTCACTTTGGCCTACCAGATCGATCCTCTTTTCTCCAAGATCAATCTGGCCTCATAGTTTCACACTTTGGTTACACACTTAACATAAAATCTCCACATATAATCCATAGCTTACTTCATTGATTATTTCTCATTCATAACTCATTCATCACCTAAAATTTCATTCTATACAACCTCAATATATGAGTATATCGCATTTAGTTCAATCAATTACACTTCATGTTCACATTACATAAATCAAATATGTATAAAATTCCCAGATCTCACAAGGTATACGAAATTCACAAGTCTCACATCTTCCCCACCTTTGGAGAGTTTAGTCCTCCAAGTTTACCTCGAGCTATTAAATAGTTGGGGGTACTTCCCATTCATAAGACTCTCTAGCTCCCAATTTACTTCTTCCATTGAATGGTGCTTCTATAGGACCTTAACTAATGGAATCCTTTTCGTCCGAAGTACCTTTTCTTTCCTGTCGAGTATCCAGATGGGTTCTTCCACATAACTCATATCTCCCTGAATATCCAATGCTTCATACTCAATGACATGGGAGGGATCCAGATTATATTTCCTCAACATGGATACATGAAAGACATTGTGTATCCCGGAGAACTGCGGAGGTAAGGCCAACTGGTAGGCAACATCTCCTACTCTCTCCAAAATCTCAAATGGTCCTATATATCGAGGACTCAATTTCCCTTTCTTCCTGAAGCACATGATACCCTTACTTGGAGACACTTTAAGGAACACAAAATCCCCAATTTGAAACTCAAGTGGCCGTCTACGCACATCTGCATAACTTTTCTACTGATTCTGAGCAGCCATTAATCTATCGCAAATGATCTTCACATTCTGAACTGCCTGTGCAACAAGTTCGACAGCATTTATTTTTCTGTCGCCCACTTCAGCCCAAGCTATAGGGGATCTACACTTAATACCATATAGAGCCTCGTAAGGTGCCATACCAATACTCGCATGATAGCTATTATTATATGCAAACTCGACAAGGGGCAGGTGATCATCCCATGATCCCTTAAAATCCATTGTACACGCCCTCAACATGTCCTTCAAGGTCCGTATAGTCCGCTTGGACTGACCATCAGTCTGAGGATGATAGGTGGTACTAAAACTCAACTGAGATCCCATGGCCTCTTGAAAATGAGTCCAAAACCTGGAGGTGAATCAAGAATCTCTATCAGATGTGGTACTCACAAGAGCCCCATGTAGTCGAGCCATCTCTCTGACATATAGCTCAGCTAAGGTATTCAACGTATCTGTACTCTTGATGGCAAGGAAGTGGGCACTCTTGGTTAATCTGTCTACTATCACCTAAATTGCATCATGACCTCTCCGGGTCCTCGGTAATCCCATGATAAAGTCCATGGTGATATGTTCCAATTTCCACTTAGGCACTGGTAAGGATTTAAGTAATCCTCTGGACTTTTTATGCTCAACTTTTACCTACAAACATACTAAACACTTGGCCACAAATTCAGCCACTTCCTGTTTCATACCATGTGACGCCCCGGAAGTGTAGAAAAACAAGGCAATTTTAAAACTTATTTTCATCCATACACAATTATGTGTGCATTCCTGTGCAGTGTCATGCATCAAAGCTCAATACGCCTTAACGTAGCGCCCAAATCACTTTTCACGTTTTAAACTCAAAACGATTGTAAAACAATTTAACGCTTAGTTTATAACTCATAAAAATTGGGCCCCAAGCGGCTATAAAACCATGTGCAATAACTCATTCACAACCCATAAAACACGCTTATTTTCTCAAATCACATTTCATGCTATAATATCATCACAAATCACATACACAATCGAGTTTAAGTTTTCCCTTACCTCGTTACACCTCGTATAGTGCAATCATTTCCCCTAACGACGGACTAGCCTCGCATTCCTCTCTGGAACTCCCGAGTTGTCCCAACGATGCAAAAGCATCATCAATACGTTAGCATATTGTATCAAATCTCAATATTGAGCATAATTGTTCACATTCTCATTTAACATCTCAAAACCTCATTAACCAAATTCCTCATAATTTCTCAATATTCCTATCAACCCTAATCATTTTCAGCTCATTTATCACAACATCTATAGCCACAAACGCAGACATTTACTTCCAAATCAAAGATTAAAGCTTAGAAATTTACCCAAAACTGGTGGAGTGCTCAACTCACACCTCAGCTCAAATCGCCCTTCGATTTTTAAGTATGTTGTTCTCCTTTTGATGAGGAACAACTTTCCCTCTTGCCGTAACCTCTGATTCGAACGAAAATGGGCACCTTGGAGGAGGGAGAAAGTTAGGGATTTCAATTTTTGAAGAGAGAAAGGATGAAATGCAGGAAAAACGTAGGGGTCCTTTTATAGGTGGAGGGCAGGAGATCGATTTGTTCCTGTAGGAGATCGATCTGCCTTTGAATTTTATGAACGTTCTGGGCACTTTTTATGCTTACCAGATCAATCTGCCGAGGGGTAAGATCGATCTCATAATCTTGAGGAGATCGATCTGCTCCTGTGAGGAGATTGATCTGCATTTTACAGAAACATTTTTAGATCGATTTACTCCTGTAGGAGATCGATCTACCCTTTACAAAAACATTTGGAGATCGATCTACTTGCTCATGGGAACAATCTGCCTATCAGTTCTTGTACATTTTCTGCATTCTAGAGCCATGAGATCGATCTCTCATCCTTGGAGATTGATCTAGCCTTCAAAGATTGTACTGCTGTTACATCAATTTGCAGAAAACTCAATGTAAAACTTCCCATAATCTACCCCATAGTCCATATTTCAATCCATACACATTCAAAACTTAAAAACCTCATTTTCTTATACTTCATCATATCCAAAACTTGCGTGTACATCAATATATCATAATTACATGCACCAAATTACAATTCTCATAACTGGGGTACATAAAATTCACAGTTCTCACATCCTCCCCACCTTTAAAGAATTTGGACATCCAAATTCAACTCGAATCGTGAAACAGATGAGGGTACTTCTCCTTCATGAGGCTTTCCAGCTCCCAAGTTGCCTCTTCCATTGAGTGGTGCTTCCATAGAACTTTCACTAATGGGATGCTTTTAGTTCGAAGCACTTTCTCTTTTCTGTTGAGGATTCAGACAAGTTCTTCAGTGTAGCTCATGTCCTCTTGTATGTTCATCTCTTCATACTCTATGACATGAGAAGGGTCCGGGTGGTACTTCCTCAACATAGACACATGGAAGAGTCGTGTATTCCGGACATCTGTCGGGGTAATACCAACCTGTAGGCTACCTCTCCCACTCTCTCAAGAATCTGGAATGGTCCAATGTATCGAGGACCCAATTTCCCTTTCTTTTCAAATCTCATGATACCCTGACTCGGTGATATCTTCAGAAATACTGCATCACCAACATTAAACTCGAGTGGCTGTCTACGCACATCCCCGTAGCTTTTATGTCTACTCTGTGCAGCCCATAATCTCTCACATATAAGTCTCACACACTGTACAGCCTGCTCAACAAACTCGGGACCATTTATCTCTCTGTCACCTACTTCTTCCCAAGCTACAGGGGATCTACACCTCATACCATATAGAGCCTCAAAAAGTGTCATTCCAATACTCGCATGATAGCTATTATTGTACGTAAACTCTGCTATGGGCAGGTGATCATCCCATGATCCCTTAAAATCCATCGTACACGCCTTCAACATATCCTCCAAGGTCTGAATTATCCTCTCTGACTGACCATCTGTGTTAGGATGATAGGCGGTACTAAAACTCAATCGAGATCCCATGGACTCCTGAAATTATGTCCAAAATCTGGAAGTAAATCGGGAATCTCTGTCAGAAGTAATACTCACTAGAGCCCCATGTAATCTAGCTATCTTGCTGACATATAACTCAGCTAAGGCATCCACAGTATTTGTGCTCTTGATGGCAAGGAAGTGGGCACTTTTTGTCAGTCTATCTACAATGACCCATTTAGCGTCATAATAAAGTCCATGGTGAAATGCTCTCATTTTCATGTAAGCACAAGTAAAGGCTGTAATAATCCTCCGGGCTTTCGATGCTCAGTTTTCACCTACTGGCACACTAAACATCTAGCCACATAATCTACCACGTCTCGCTTCATACCACTCCACCAGTATACCTTTCTCAAATATCGGTACATCTTAGTACTCCCTGGGTGCATGGTGCATCGCGAGCAGTGAGATTCTCTCAGTATCTATTTCTTCAGGGTATCATCGTTCAGTACACAAATTTATCCTCTGAATCTCAACAACCCATCCTCACTGACTATGACACCCGACTACAAAGTCTGCTCAGCTTGGCTAACCATGTCAATCAACCTCTGATCATTACGTTGCCCAGTTCTAATCAGATCCATGATCTTGGGCTCTATTCGCAGGCTAGCCAAAAATCCAGTCTCTACCTCTTTAACTCTGATTCGAAGTTCGACGAACTGCTCTAATAAATCTCATTCCCTGATCATTATAGTAGAAATCATACTCTTCCTGCTCAAGGTATCAGCAACCATGTTCGCCGTTTTCGGATGGTATAAAATCTCATAATCATAATCCTTAAGGAGTTACATCCATCTCATTTGTCTCATATTTAACTCTTTCTGATCAAAGAGATACCTCAAACTCTTGTGGTCAGTGAAGATCAGGAATCTTTCCCCATATAAGTAGTGCCACCAGATCTTCAATGCAAATACCACAGCGGCTAACTCCAAATCATGCTGTCAGGACGCGTTCTCAATCCATGACTTTATCCAAAAATCACTATAATTTTTTTCGCATTTTTAACTTACCTTTCCTCTCTTCAATGGTTGGGCTGTGATTCAATGTCAGAGTCCTCTCTTACCACATCATCCATTTCATACATACATGTCAATATATTATTACTGACTGTAACTGCTTTTCTTATACATGTAAGATTATATAAAATCTAATACAAATACATTCCCCATAATATATAGCGTATACATCACTGTGTTGTTTCTATGTTTAGATACACAACTGTACATAATAGGTATACCTGGCGATCGATAGGAACTAGCAGTGGACTCTGGGATACTATCCCTCGATAGCTCTCGATCTACTGACGCTCTGTAGAGAGATGTAAAGAAAGGGGGGTGAGCATACAACGCCTCAGTAAGGAAATCAGGCAAGCAAGTAGATATCTACACTATCTACTCAAAATAATGCTATGCCTTGAAAACACTATTTCCTTTACTCGCTTTAAAAGCATGTCTTGAAATATAATATATATACTTGTACAGAAAAATCATGCTTTCTTTCTCAAATGTAGGCATGTAGTGCAAAACAATGCATTGTATATAAATCATGCCTTTATGTAAATCATGCCATGTATATTTAAATCACAATAAATATGGCATTATATAATTCACATCACAAAATCGGAGTCCGACCCATCCCTCAGGTCTGTCCGCAATTTAAATCAGTCAATCAATGTGATATATCATGTGAGACTCTGTGGTTTAAAATAGTATCCTGGACTATGATCATATCCGACATGTGATCCCAAGCGACACAGATCTCGGTGTGTGGGGCATCACTGCTGCAACGGGAGGATGGTCAGTCCAATACATCCATCAGCTATGCCTAACACACGGTACAGAGTACTCCTCGTGCCACTCAGACACTGTACAAAGTACACCCGTGGACCCTACATCACAGTCAGGGTGCCTACCATAGGTCTTAGCCCTCGCACCTGTGGAATATCATACCACGTCTATATTAACCTCATGCGGATATCCTCTCACAAGATGTGACACACAGTCACACAAGGACTCGGGCATGGGTTTTAACATGTATTACATATCACATACAGTGTACGTCTTGAGTACGACCCACAGTCGACACTCCGCTCAAACACTGTTTCACATCACAAACTCAACTCTAGTGCGAGTAACCTCCAGCAACTAGGTCAATGCATAGTTCATGTATTAAATCAAGTACGAGCAATAGCTCCAGTACCATGCTATGCATAATATCATCAAATCAAGTACGAGCCATAGCTCAAGTACTATGTCATGTATAAACCATGAAGAATCGAGTACGAGCAACGCTCCAGTACTCTGTCATGTATCTTATGTAAAACTCGAGTACGAGCTAATCGCTCTAGCACTCTGTCATGCATTATCATATAAAACTGAGTACGAGTAAAACTCCAGTACTCTATCATGCATGTCATGGAAATCTAGTACGTATCAAAATCCAGCACTAATGCATGTGGAAAGCAGATGAAATCCAGTGCAAGCTGTGCTCTAGCATGATTCATTCTCACATAATATGATAGATGGCTCTTTAAAAAGGGATTGTTTACAAAATATTAAAATCAGCACTATAAAATGTGCTTAAGCCACATTAACCTTAAATCATTAGCCCATCTATTTATTTTCATGCTAAACAGCAATTAAAAACTCACAATAATAGTTTCCATGCTTTTTGTAACTTTTCACAGAAGTTGACTTTTTGACTAACTAGGGGCAAAATCGTAATTTGCCACTATCGGGTCACAATAATTATTATTCACTTTCTCTAACCCTCAGAGTTTTTAAGTGAATGTAAAAGCAGACGAAAATACGTGCAGGTATCTCTAACTACTCGCAAAAGTCCCTTACCTCGGATCACGTCAAGTGACCTCACTTCCTCGGTGCTGCTCAATCTCGCAGTCCGATCAGCTCTCAGTGTAAACTTCGAAGTTGTAAATAACCATTCCTCAGGTTAATTATACTTTTCCTACTGTATTACATATTAATATAGTCTATTTTCCCTTAATGGGCCTTAAAAATCCTTAATGGGCCTAACTAGGCCTTAAGTCCATTTTCGTTTTATTATTCATTTTCGTTGGGCCTTTTGGGCTTGTGGGATCCACCAACTCTTATTGGGCTTGTCCTAGGCCCATTACACCCTATTGGGCCTAAAATAATTGGGCTTGGCCCATTGGGCCTCTCGGCCACATGCCATGGCCGAGAGCTACCCATGTCTCGGTTTTACCATGGCATGCCATCCATGCCTATTATTTAGCCATTTTCACTTAGGCATTTTCACAAACACTTGCTAGGCAATATTACCAAATCATCATATAGTTCATTTAGGCATTTTATCAAACACCTTGATTGCCAACCAATTACATGTATCAATTAATCAATTTGATTAATTCTAATTACACCATTTACATTAATACATGTGCACTAATCCATTTATGTCTTAAAATCATATTGACATAATTCAATATCCCATTAATCACTCTCGGCCTAACCCACATCATGGTGATTTAATATGTTTCAATGCTTAAAACATATATCAACATACTTAGAATCATTCATACATTAACATATATGAAATTGGAAATTAGAAAATATACCAATTGTTGTGTTCACCCTTTGGCCGAAACTTTGGAGGCTCTTGGTTTGCTCTCTATGGCTCCTTGATAGCCAATTCCAACATATGTCACTCTCCTTTCAATTTGGAACAACTTCCATGAAGAATGCAAGTTCCAAATATGCCTAATTCCTAGTGATTTCTAGTGAGAGAAAGCTTGGAAAATATGTTTCAATGGTTTCTTCTTCTAGCCGGATTTGGTGTGATGAAGATGACAATGGTGTGGCTGAATTTATAAGCCATATACTTAGCCTTTAAGCTTTACTTTTCAGCCATTATGCTTGACTTTCCAAACCTTAGCCATGAGTCACCTTATGAGTCACCTTATGAGTCATAGTTAACTTTAACTATGGTTAGATATTTATCTCATGGGCTTTTCCATTTGGGCTTCTCGGTTTGGGCTTTCTTAATGGGCTTTCGGGCTGAAATTTTTACTATGTCTCGGGCCTTTAATTGTCTCAAAATTTGGCTGATCAGTTGGTCCAACAATTTGGTCTAACGGACCTAAGAATTTCGATATACGTTTAGTATACCTTAATGGGCTTTAAAATTTTCACCTTAGGCCCATTACGTTTTTAACCATTAAATTTATTCCGGAATCCTTCCGAATAAATTTTCATTACTTTCGGGGATGATTATCTTGTATTCTGGCGAAGAATATTTTTCCCCAAATTTTCCTCCACACTTAGTTAATTTTTAACCATGATTAGTCAACTATGGTAAAAGTCCACTTTCTTAACTATAGTTGACTTTTTCCTTAACCATTTACCATGTTGACTTTTTCTTAAAATTTTGAAAGTGTCATTTCTTATGTCTTACACTCTCGTATTTATATTCCAACTGCTCCCGGTGGATAATTTCACCCGAAACTCCTTTTCTCGCCAAAAAGGTCCATTTTACCCTTTTTAGCTTTTACTCTCGTTTTATATGTTCGGGTCTAAATCAAGCTGACTTGCCTTCATGAGCTCTCTACGCTCTCTTATTTTAAGTTCTTATTTTCAGTCAGAATGATTTAGAATAACTCGGTTTAGGCTGTGATACCCGTTGCTCACATTAGGCATTTTATGTAGCTTTTGCGTGTTAAATCATTTCACTAACACTTTAAGTCTAGTAAATACTCTTCTTATGATTCAACTATAATTACATAGTATTCATACACATAGGAATCATAAGGTACAAGCTACAAACAATCTGGGTCTGACACATGCGTAGGGTAATTCTGCTCATGATCTTTCAACTGTCGTGATCCATAGGCGACCACTCATCCATGCTGCATGAGCACACACCCCAATCCTTGATAGGAAGCATCACTATACACTGAAAATCCCACGGATTCCTCAAGGATAGTCAACACAGGTGCCGCTGTTAATCTCCTCTTTTACTCCTGAAAATTGAGCTCACATTGATCAGTCCATATGAACAGAGTCTTCTTGCACGTGAGCTTAGTCAAAGGAGCGACAATCCTGGAAAATCCTTCCACAAATCTTCTGTAATACCCTGTCAAATCAAGAAAACTTCGTACCTCTATAACTGTCCTCGATCTTTCCTAATTAAGCACAACCTCCATTTTAATTGGATCAACTGATACTCCTTCCTCTGAAACTATATGTCCTAGGAAAGCTATCCGGTCCAGCCAAAATCACACTTACTAAGCTTTCCATATAATTACTTATCTCGGAGTATTTGAAGTACTAACCACAATTGTTATGTGTGCTCCTCGTAAGACCAAGAGTACACTAAGATATCATCAATAAAGACTATCACAAACTTATCTAGATAGTCTCTGAACACCTCATTCATTAACCTCATAAGGGCTGTAGGGGCGTTCCTCAATCCAAAGGGCATCACTAGAAATTCATAATGGCCATATCTTATCCTGAAGGTTGTCTTCAGAATATCTTCCTCCTTAATTCTGAATTAGTGATAGCTCGATCTTAAATCAATCTTAGAGAAGACAGAGACCCCTCTTAGCTGATCAAGCAGGTCGTCAATCTTGGGCAATGGGTATTTATTCTTCATTATGGCTTTATTCAATAGTCAGTAGTCTATGCATAATCTGAGACTACCATCCTTCTTTCTTACAAATAACACTGGTGCTCCCCACGGTGAGACACTGGGTCTAATAAATCCCTGATCCAATAACTCTTGTAGTTGTTTCTTCAATTCTTCTAGTTCCACTAATGCCATCCTATATGGAGGTCAAGAGATAGGCTGAGTATCCGGTACCAAATCAATGGTAAACTCCAGCTCTCTCTGGTGGTAAACCGGGTAAATCATCTGGGAAGACATCTAAAAATTCACACACCACGGGTGTATCCTCAATCCTCAGATGGTCCCGGTTATCATCTGAAATGAGCGCTTCATAACCTTCACATTAAAAGAAAATTTAATACTCTCCCAAGGTACATCATAAATTTTAAATTGCTTACAAAACTTTTCGCACATTTATTTCCTTAATACTTCAAACGTACACTGTAAGGTTCAGGTAGGGAGAAAGTTATAATCTTAGTGTAGCAGTCTAAACTCACTCGATTGGTTGTTAGCCAATCCATCCCCAAAATTACATCAAACCCATGTATGTTTAACATCATTAGATCTGCTAACACTACTCTATCTCCCACCCTTATTTCACATCCTCTACATATCATATCCGTTCTCTAGGACTCACGTATAGGAGTGTTTACATGGAAAATATACTCTCGAGGTTCAAACTTCAAATTTAAATTACATGCAAAATGCTCAGAAATAAAAGAATGCATGGATCCCGGATCAACCAACACATAAGTCTTATGATTATAGATAGAGAGTGTACCTCTTATAGTTTCCGCAGAAGTGTCTGTTGTTTCCTTATCCAAAGCAAACACACGCCCTACTGTGATGGGCTTCTTTCTTTTCTCTGCTGCAGTGGCCCGTCTTAGAGGATTTACTCTCTGAGGCTGTTATTTGGTAGGCTCCAAAGCATGTGGTCTCTAAGGTTGAGGACAGTCTTTTACTCTGTGACCCATGTCTCTACATCTAAAACATCCACAGATCAACCCAATACAATTTCCCTCATGCGGTCTGCCACAATCTCTACAAACCTTTATCTCAGGCCTGACATCTCGAGGGGTCTCCATAATGATGAGATAAGCTTTGAGTCTCCAATCTGCCCTTCTGTACCTCAATGCTTCCTCTTCTGACGGAATCTCTCCGTACATCTGTCGGGGAAATTGTTGGCCTCTTGCCCTTATCCCTAGTCACTGCTCTGAACTCATTCTGGGATTGTACCATTTCGATTCCCCTCTCAATTTCTTGTACTTGTCTCAGAGCATCTCCAAACTCAGTAATACACAGCCCTATCAATCGATCTCTGATAATGGGCTTCAATCCATAGACAAATCTCTCAGTGCAGAGTTCTTTATCTTTAAAGGTCTCTGGATCATATTTCAACAGAGTGGTAAATCGACTCTCATTGTCATCCAAAGACATATCACCTTGTACCAGACTCGAAAACTCAGTCTGCATCCTTCTCTGGGCAGCTCGTGGTACATATTGGGCTCTAAAGACCTTTTGAAACTCTTCCCAGCTAATCACATCTTGTCAAGACATCAAAATACTCTGGGTAGTATCCCATCAATCTCGGGCTCTCCCTTTCAACATATAAGCGCCCATACTGACCCTCTCAACATCAGTGCATCCTAAATAGTCAAATATGACTCTCAACTTAGTCAGTCACTCCTCAGCCTCTACGGGATCCTTTGTCCCCTTGAATGCGGGTGGATTCATTTTTAAAAAGTCCCTCAGTCTGACCATATTTCTGTCATTGGGCTAAGTGGTGAGAGACACCGGGTCCATCTGTACTGGGGGTGCGGGAGGTCCTTGTGGTGGTGTAGGAGTAGTACTCGAGGTATTTACTCCAAAATGTTGCGCGAATAGCATATCCATCTGCTCAAAACCCTACTGTACATCTGTCTCAATCTGGTTAAATCGAGAGTTAGGACTCTTTGGTTGTGGGACAGGTGGCGAGGTGGCTTTGCCTGCCTCCTCGAACGACCTTGTCGTCCACTCATTTTTCAATCTCAATACGTTTCCTGCGCGTACATATCAAACTTGATTGAAATCTCAATCCTCAATTTCAGATCATGACCAGACTTATAGAGACACTTGGGATGTATTCTATTTCACTTAACCGACACTGACAGTACTAAACACCCTAAACTCTAATACCAAGAAAACTCTGTAACGCCCCAAAAGCGTGAAAAAATAAGGTAATTTTAAAACTTATTTTCATCCATACACAATTATGGGTGCATTCCTGTGCAGTGTCATGCATCATTATATATGTATACTAGAAAACTTTCACCTCAGGATCTCATCATTTAATATATCATAAGGCATACAACCCTCAGCACAGATTTAATTTATTCCTAATATATCCTATACATCATTGTTCATCAAGTGTCTGTAAATACAACTTTAGTCTGGGTACATGAAATGCTAAAGTATACCTCAAATACAATATATGGCCTGGAGCTCAAGTCCTCCGCTAGCTACTACTTCGTACGTCGTAGGAAAACTCTCTTCACTTGAAGAAATCTGTGAGAATATAAAAATAGGGTGAGCTTTTAAATCGCTCAGTAAGGGGGGTAAGGGACTCATTAATAAAATAATGATTTGCACAACACAATCATTTTGTTTTGAGGGAGAAAACCCAATAATCTCAGTAGAAATATGTAGCATGACTAATTAAAATATCATCTCAACTCATTTCTCAAAGCTCATGTAGAAACATAAGAGTAATTAGTTTAATATAAAAACCACAGTTACAAGCATATGTAAATCAGGATGCGATAATGGCTTTTCTCATAAAACTTTGATAAAAATCACCTCAATAGTAATGCACGTGGCGCAGCCACAAAACGCAATCTCATGTATAAAAGAGACTAGGCAAATAAAATTCAGATAAAATACTCGTCATGGCACATCAATATAATTCTCCTCTGGGTGCGCATACCCGGCATCCTCAAGAGAGGGAACGTCGACAATATGGTTGTGTACATGGTATATTGGACTTACGCGTTACCAGAACAAGGTCCAGCCTTACATGCTACCAGAGCAAAGTCTCTCCTCATGCACACTATCGGTCTTACATGTTACCAAAGCAAGGCCCGAACTTACATGCTACCAAAGCAAGGCCTCCCAGCGCTAAAGCGGGGGAAAATATTAGACTTACATGCTACCAGAGCAAGGCCACCTAGCGCTACCAGAGCGGAGGTCATCTCACATTACCAAAACGGAGGAATATCGGACTTATATGCTATCAGAGCAAGGCCTAGACTTACATGCCACCAGAGCAAGGCCCGATGTGTATTCAACATGACACGCCTAAGTCTCAGTAATAGCCATTATTATATAAATCTGTTTTGCCTTCACGTAAAGCTCATAATGGTTTTTCTCATAACTCTTTTAAAAATTATTTTGTACTCATTTACAAAACTTGTCAAAATCGAGCTCAAACCGACAAAACCATGCACACATTTCTCAAACCTTAATACGCCTTAACGTAGCGCCCAAATCACTTTTCACTTTTTAAACACAAAACGGTGGTAAAACAATTTCATGCTTAGTTTACAACTCATAAAAATTGGGCCCCAAGCGGCTATAAAACTGTGTGCAATAACTCATTCACAACCCAAAAAACATGCTTGTTTTCTCAAATAACATTTCATGCTACAATATCATCACAAATCACATACACAATCGAGTTTAAGTTTTCCCTTACCTCGTTACACCTTGTATAGTGCAATCGTTTCCCCCTAACGAGGGACTAGCCTCGCATTCCTCTCTGGAACTCTCGGGCAATCCCAACGATGTAAAAACATCATCAATATGTTATCACATTGTCTCAAATCTCAATATTGAGCATAATTGCACACATTCTCATTTAACATCTCAAAACCTCATTAACCAAATTCCTCATAATTTCTCAATATTCCTATTAACCCTAATCATTTTCAGTTCATTTATCACAACATCTACAGCCACAAACTCAGACATTTACTTCCAAATCAAAGATTAAAGGTTAGAAATTTACCCAAAACTGGTGGAGTGCTCAACTCACACTTCAGCTCAAATCGCCCTTCAATTTTCAAGTATGTTGTTCTCGTTTTGATGAGGAACAACTTTCCCTCTTGCCATAACCTCTGATTTGAACGGAAATGGGCACCTTGAAGGAGAGAGAAAGCTAGGGATTTTAATTTTTGGAGAGAGAAAGGATGAAATGCAAGAAAAATGCAGAGGTCCTTTTATAGGTGGAGGGCAGGAGATCGATTTGTTCCTGTTGGAGATCGATCTGCCTTTGAATTTTACGAACGTTCTAGGCACTTTTTATGCCTACCAGATCGATTTGTCGAGGATTAAGATCGATCTCATAATCTTGAGGAGATCGATCTGCTCCTATGAGGAGATTGATCTGCATTTTACAGAAACATTTTTAGATCGATCTACTCCTGTAGGAGATCGATCTACCCTTTACAGAAACATTTGGAGATCGATCTACTTGCTTATGGGATCGATCTGCCTATCAGTTCTTATACATTTTCTGCATTCTAGAGCCATGGGATCGATCTCTCATTCTTGAAGATCGATCTAGCCTTCACAGATTGCACTGCTGCTGCATCAATTTGCGAAAAACTTAAAGTAAAACTTCCCATAATCTACCCCATAGTCCATATTTCAATCCATACACATTCAAAACTTAAAGACCTCATTTTCTTATACTTCATCATATCTAAAACTTATGTGTTCATCAATATATCATAATTACATGCACCAAATTACAATTCTCATAACTAGGGTACATAAAATTCACAGTTCTCACATCCTCCCACCTTTAAAGAATTTGGTCCTCCAAATTCAACTCGAGTCGTCAAACAGATGGAGTACTTCTCCTTTATGAGGCTTTTCAGCTCCCAAGTTACCTCTTCAATTGAGTGGTGCTTCTATAGAACTTTAACTAATGGGATGCTTTTAGTCTGAAACATTTTCTCTTTTCTGTTGAGGATTTAGACAGGTTCTTTAGTGTAGCTCATGTCCTCTTGAATGTTCATCTTTTCATACTCTATGACATGAGAAGGGTCCGGGTGGTACTTCCTCAACATAGAAACATAGAAGATGTCGTGTATTTCGAACATCTGTCGGGGTAATGCCAACCTGTAGGCTACCTCTCCCACTCTCTCAAGAATCTCGAATGGTCCAATGTATCGAGGACTCAATTTTTCTTTCTTTCCAAATCTCAGGATACCCTTACTCTGTGATATCTTCAAAAATACTGCATCACTAACATCAAACTCGAGTGGCCGTCTACACACATCCGCATAGCTTTTTTGTCTACGCTGTGCAGCCCATAATCTCTCACATATAAGTCTCACACACTGTACAGCCTGCTCAACAAGCTCGGGAGCATTTATCTTTCTGTCACCCACTTCTTCCCAAGCTAGAGGTAATCTACACCTCTTACCTTATAGAGCCTCAAAAGGTGCCATTCCAATACTCATATGATAGCTATTATTGTACGCAAACTCTGCTATGGGCAGGTGATCATCCCATGATCCCTTAAAATCCATCGTACACACCCTCAACATATCCTCCAGGGTCTAAATAGTCTTCTTTGACTGCCATCTGTGTGAGGATGATAGGCGGTACTAAAACTCAATCGAGATCCCATGGACTCTTGAAATTTGGTCCAAAATCTGGAAGTAAATTGGGAATCTCTGTCAGAAGTAATACTCACTGGAGCCCCATGTATTCTAGCTATCTCGCTGACATATAACTCAGCTAAGGCATCTGCAGTATCTGTGCTCTTGATGGCAAGGAGGTAGGCACTTTTTGTTTGTCTATCCACTATGACCCATATAGCGTCATAACCTCTTCGGGTCATCGGTAAACCCATAATAAAGTCCATGGTGACATGCTCCCATTTTCATGTAGGCACAGGTAAAGGTTGTAATAATCCTCCGGGCTTCCGATGCTCAGCTTTCACTTGCTGGCACACTAAACATCTGGCCACATAATCTGCCACGTCTCACTTCATACCACTCCACCAGTACACCTTTCTCAAATCTCGGTACATCTTAGTACTCCCTGAGTGCATGGTGTATCGCGAGCAGTGGGATTCTCTCAGTATCTGTTTCTTTAGGGTATCATCATCCGGTACACAAATTTGTCCTCTGAATCTCAACAACCCATCCTCACTGACTATGAGACCCGACTGCGAAGTCTTCTTAGCTTAGCTAACCATGTCAATCAACTTCTGATCATCACACTGCCCAGTTCTAATCCGATCCATGATCCTGGGCTCGCAGGCTAGCAAAAAATCCAGTCTCTACCTCTTTAACTCTGATCCGAAGTTCGACGAAGTGCTCAAGTAAATCTCATTCCCTGATCATCATAACAGATATCATACTCTTCCTGCTCAAGGTATCAGCAACCACGTTCGCCTTTCTCGAATGGTATAAAATCTCGCAGTCATAATCCTTAAGGAGTTCTATCATCTCTTTTATCTCATATTTAACTCTTTCCGATCACAGAGTTACCTTAAACTCTTGTGGTTAGAGAAGATCTGGAATCTTTCCCATATAAGTAGTGCCGCCAGATCTTTAATGCAAATACCACAGTGGCTACCTCCAAATCATGCGTGGGGTAATTTCGCTCATGATCTTTCAACTATCGTGATCCATAGGCGACCACTCTTCCATGCTACATGAGCACACACCCCAATCCTTGATGGGAAGCATCACTATACACTGAAAATCCCTCTAATCCCTCAGGGATAGTCAACACAGGTGCCGCTGTTAATCTCCTCTTTAACTCCTAAAAATTGAGCTCACATTGATCAGTCCATATGAACGGAGTCTCCTTGCACGTGAGCTTAGTCAAAGGAGTGACAATCCTGAAAAATCCTTCCACAAATCTTTCTCCTTAATCCTCAATTGGTGATAGCCCGATCTTAAATCAATCTTAGAGAAGACAGAGGCCCCTCTCAGCTGATCAAGCAGGTCGTCAATCCTGGGCAATGGGTATCTATTCTTCACCGTGGCTTTATTCAATAGTCGGTAGTCTATGCATAATCTGAGACTACCATCTTTCTTCCTTACAAATAACACTGGTTCTCCCCACGGTGAGACACTGGGTCTAATAAATCCCTGATCCAATAACTCTTGTGGTTATTTCTTCAATTCCTTTAGTTCTACTAATGCTATCCTATATGGAGGTCTAGAGATATACTGAGTATCCGGTACCAAATCAATGGTAAACTCTAGTTCTCTCTCTGGTGGTAAATCGAACAAATCATATAGGAAGACATCCAAAAATTCACACACCATGGGTATATCCTCAATCCTCAGATGCTCCCGGTTATCATCTGAAATGAGCGCTTCATAACCTTCACATTAAAAGCAAATTTAATACTCTCCCAACGTACATCATAAATTTCAAATTACTTACAAAAATTTTCGCACATTTATTTCCTCAATACTTCAAATGTACACTGTAAGGTTCAGGTAGGGAGAAAGTTATAATCTTAGTGTAGCAGTCTAAACTCACTCGATTGGTTGCTAGACAATCCATCCCCAAAATTACATCAAACCCATATATGTTTAACTTCATTAGATCTGCTAACACTACTCTATCTCCCACCCTTATTTCACATCCTCTACATATCATATCCAGTCTCTGGGACTCACGCATGGAGTGTTACATGTAAAATATACTCTAGAGGTTCAAACTTCAAATTTAAATTACATGCAAAATGCTCAGAAATAAAGGAATGCGTGGATCCCGGATCAACTAACACATGAGCCTTATGATTATAGACAGAGAGTGTACCTCTTATAGTTTCTGCAGAAGTGTCTGTTGTTTCCTTATCCAGAGCAAACACACGTCCCACTGTGACAGGCTTCTTTCCTTTCTCTGCTGCAGTGGCCCGTCTTAGAGGATTTACTCTCTGAGACTATTTTTTAGTAGACTCCGGAGCATGTGGTCTCTGAGGTTGAGGACAATCTTTTACTTTGTGACCCATGTCTCAACATCTAAAACATTCATCGATCAACCCAATACAATTCCCCTTATGCGGTTTGCCACAATCTCTACAAACCTTTATCTCGGGCTTGACATCTGAAGGGGTTTCCCTAATGATGGGATAAGCTCTGGGTCTCTCCAATCTGCCCTTTTGTACCTCAATCCTTCATCTTCTGACGAAACCTCTCCGTACATCTCTTTGGGAAATCGCTGACCTTTTTACATGATCGAGCTTTACTAGGCAGAGGCAGTAGGAGATCAATCTGCTTCCTTATGAGATCAATCTGCTCCCTTATAAGATCGATCTACCTACCTACTATTGCACACTCATTGCATTTTGGAGTCATCTAATCGATCTGCCATCCTTATGAGATTGATCTGGCCTTTATAAATCCCACTATTACTGCATAAATTTACAGGAAACTCAAGGCCAAACTTACCACAGTCTACTCCATAGGTCATATTTCAGTCCATACGCATTTAAGACTTAAAATCTTCATCTTCTTATACTTCATTAGATTCAAAACTTGCGTGTATATTGCAATATCATAACTACATTCTCCAAATTATAAATCTCATAGTTAAGGTATACAAAATTCACAAGTCTCACAAGATAATCCCTTATCATCTTCTAGAGCCATGAAGCAAAGATTAGCTACTTCTTCTCCTCCATCATCATCGGAGCTGTCACTATCACTCCATGTTGCGATCATTGCCTTCTTTTTTGGTTTCCTGTCATTCGATTTCTTTAGCAAAGGACAATCAAATTTAATATGACCTGATTTTTTACATTCATAACATACAATAGTATCTTTCCTACTTGGCTCTCCTCTATTTTGTTCTCTCTTGTGGGTTCTTTTAATATCACAATTTCCACTCATTCTCATAAATTTATTGAATCTTTTGGCAAACATTACCATTTCAAAATCCTCTTCATCACCACTCTCATTTTTGTCCTCTTTTAATTCCTTATGAGTGGTAGATTTTAGAGTTACTCCTACTTTCTTAGGAGGCTCTTCACTTCTTTTCAGCTTCATTTCAAAAGTGAGTAATGACCCTATTAATTCATCTAATGATAGTGAGTGAGGATCCTTAGACTCCTCAATCACGGTTACCTTAGCTTCCCATGATTTTGGTAAGCTATTTAGGATTTTCTTCACCATCTCTATGTTAGAATATGTTTTGCCTAATGATTTGAGTCCATTAATTATATAAGTAAATATTGTAAACATGTCACTAATTGACTCATCTTGTTTCATTCTAAATAATTCATAATCATGAGTAAGCATACCTACTTTAGTCTCATTGACTTGAGTTGTGCCTTCATGTGTGGTTGCCAACCTATCCAAACTTGTTTGGCATTTTCACAAGTGGAGACTCTATTATATTCATTAGGTCTTAATGCACAAAATAAGGTGTGCATAGCCTTTGCATTCAATTGGGTAGATTTCATGTCATTGAAATCCCATTCATCTTCCTCTTTTGGAATATCTTTTCCTTCAACTCTCTTAGTAGGAATTTGTGGGCCTTTGATAATAATCCTCCACACTTCATAATCATTAGCTTGAATGAATAGCATCATTCTAGTCTTCCAATAAGTATAGTTTTCACAATTAAACATGAGAGGTCTAACAGTGGAGTGCCCTTCTCCTACCAGGCTAGTTGCTACACTATTATGAGCCATAGGATCTTTCTAAACGAGTCCAAGCTTTGATACCAATTATTAGCTTAACTGAGAGAGGGGGTGAATCGAGTTTTCTAGCAATTTACTAAATTTAAACTTTCTTAACTGAAATTGCACGTAATCAAATAAATGACAACAATAAGCAATAGAGTAAATATGCAGTAAAAATAAGATAAAGAGGAAGAATAACAAACATAGTAATTTATAGAGGTTTGGCCAACTCTCTTGCCTACATCATCTCTTCTTGACCTTTTTGTCAAGGAGTCTCTTTCACTAATCAAGGTGATCTTTATTGCTTCCTTTTCAAGGTTAAGGAATAACCTCTCTACCCCTTATCCAATGAAGCTACCCAAACTCTTTCACAGTAGCTTTCACTCAGAGGAACACTTCCCCTCTTCTTTATAATAGAGAATGAATACAAACAAAGGCTTCCTCACAAGGTAGTTGATGAATTGAAATGAATTAAATACAGCTCAATCACTTTGGACACAAAGAATGTTTCTTAAGAATGTTCAGAGTTTTTCTACTTTCTTTCTTCTTATCTCCAATGTCTTTATGACTTGTATTTATACACCCAATTTGTTGGTGAAGCATTTAATGCATTTTCTCCCATTGAAAACTTGCAAAAGTAGCTGTTGGAGTTCTGCAGATGAAGTCCAGATCGATCTCATTTATCTAAGGAGATCGATCTCTTAATTCCATAACCTACAACACAAAGGAACTCTATGAAGGGAAGATCGATCTTATTTATCGAGGGATCGATCTTCTCGTTAGTTTTTATACTCAGTAAAGACAAGGGAGATCGATCTCTTGTTAAAGAGGAGATCGATCTCTGCTTTGAAATATTGTTACCACTTAGAGAAGATCGATCTCATAACCTCATGAGATCGATCTTACAATGTCTTGGCCTTGAGGAGATCAATCTCACAATACCTTAAGATCAATTTTGCAAAGCCTTTGCCTTGAGGATATCGATCTCACAATTCCTTGAGATGGATCTTGCAAAGCCTCTGCCTTGAGGAGATCAATCTCACCATTCCTTGAGATCGATCCAGCAATGCTTTTGCTTAATGGAGATCGATCCTGACACACTCTTAGACTGATTTCTTTAGCTTGATTTTTAGTTTCCCGCCAAAGTTTAGTTTTAGAAAGATTTGTAGGTTGACAATATTTTTAAGTGAACATTGATGCAATATGATTTTAAGATAATTACTTAGAAATAGTTTCTTATAAATGATTTGAAAGTAAGTTTATTGAGATTAATGTTTTGTCATTTCAAAATACCTCATTCAAAGTTAACAAAATCTTTGCTCGTTAGAGTGAAAAAAAAGTGAAATAAAAAAAATTGAAAGGAAAGAAAAATGAAAAGATGGAAAAACTAAATTTTCTTTCATTGAGGTGCTTGGTAGAAAAAGAAATTTCCTTAAATTACTTGGTAAAGTTGAAAAATGAAAAGAAAGAATATAAAATTACATTAATTTACAATTACATCATGAATTAGTTAAGAGAACAAATTAAAAGTAAAACAATAAAGGATAGTTTTGTAAATACACACATTTGAATCACCTTTATCTCATTTTCTCTCCGCCAATATTTTCACTGATTTGTTTTTTTTAATAAAAAATGTAAATAGCAATATTTTCTATATTCTTTCCTCACATTTTTCTTATTACCAAACACTTACAAAAATTATTTTCTTTACACTTTTCTACACATCTCTGTCCACCTTATCACTTTTCACTCTACTAAGCACATCAGTCTCCATTACGTAGTATGTAAATTAAAAGAAATATCATATAATAAAGATTTATGTTAGGTTGCAAATGATTATACTATAACATGTATTTATAATAACTTTGTACATTTTTAACAACTTGTACTGCACCATAAACCTTTTATGTTGCAAAAAATATTGGAAAAATTGTTTCGACTTGGTGCAAACAGTAGTGTTGTAAAATGTATTAGCAATAATTTTGTATATATTGTTTTCTCAGTCATAAAGAAATATTTGATTATTCAAAATAGAGATGAGATTGTTTAGATTCGAATCCAAGCCTTACAATATGTTATATGTTACTTTTTCTTAATCATTTAATCAAGTGATTGTTGGTTGTATATATTTATGTCGCAAGATGTAACTTGTACTAATATATTGTAACAAAATATTATTTAGACTGCAAATATATTACTATATTTATACCAATTACTTTAATAAAATCTATTATTAAAAATGAAATTTTTATAGTGAATGAAATTTAGTATCCAATTGGAGTTTGAGACATTTATTTTATTTATTAAACTCCAATTTGCATTAATCTATTCTGATAAGTTCCTTTTCCATTAAGTATCGTTTTTAGATGTGTAAGACTCGAATTTAATTAAAATACGAAATGAGTGAGTATTCGTGAAGGAAAGTCGAGTTAAATTAATCCCGAACACGTGTAAGGGCAAAACGGTCAAAAGACCGAAAGCCGAAATAAATTCGATAAGAAAATTTAATTAAAAATAATGGAATTGAGAATCTTGATCAATAATGAAGAAATAATACAATTTCGGGTTAAATTGATCAAGATCCGAAAATTTTAGAAATACCGAAAAGTCACCCGGGACAATATCCCGAAAATACGGAGAAATTATACCGGAAAAATGATTAAAAACAAAATAAATTAAATTAAATTAAATTAAATTGTTGGAATAAAATAATATAGTTGTAGATATTTTTAGAATATAGTTGAATATTTTAATGAATATTTTAATAATAAAACAAATGGTTAAAAAATAATAATAATCAAAAAAAAAAAAAAAAAGCCTGAAAATCGGGAAAACCCGAAAACAAGATAAACGAAAACCCGACTGCTACCCGTGAGAACCGACCGACGATCCCAACACACCGGCGATCGACAGCCTCCGACGAAGCTACGAGGAGGAAGAGGAGAGACCGGCGAGCACGTGGGCACCGGAATCGCGCCGTCAGGTGGTCGGAGGAAGCCGATCGGAGCGAAGGAAAATCGAGGGAGAAACGGGCTGATTTTCGGTGAACCACCGCGATTGGGCTAGAACGGAGGCCACCGATGCACTCAGGGGAAGAAGCCGGTTCTTTTGAGACCGGTCTTGGCCGGTGAGACCGCCGAAAACGCCGGCGACAGCAAGTGGCAGTAAAACGGCACCGTTTGGCCGAAAGGAAAGGGAAGGAAAAGGAGGGAAAAAGGAAGGAAAGAGGAAAGAAAAGAAAGGAAAAGGAAGGAAAAGGAAAGAAAAGAAAGGAAAAAGGGGAAAAAGGAAAGAAATTTACCGGGGACGACTCGAGGTTCGGGTAAGTTGACCGAGGGTCGAAATTGACCAACGGGTAAATTTCGGAAATTTAATTTAATATTATTTTAATGGAAAATAATCCGGATTTACCTAATTGTGCAGCTTTACGACAGAGATCAAACGAGAGCCGATTGAGCTCTGATTTTCTACCCGCATCGTATCGGGTAAGTACAGTTTAATTTCGGCAATATGAGCTCTTTAAATACCGAGTTTTAATTATTTTACGGAATTATGGATTAATTTCGCATAGAAAGGAATATTAATTCGAAGTTGTAATAAATTGCCGTAAATGGTATACGGGCTATCCAATGAATTTGGATAGAAGCCCGATAATTATTAGAAAGCTGCATAAGCCCGGTATACCCAAAGAAGAGAATTAATAAATATAAAAAGGGCTGAAACGGGCCGAGACCAAATAAGGTAAATAGGGCCCAATACCTTAAAGTTTGTCAGTAAATGCGATATACTGATCAAGATAAGTGAATTAACCTCGACTATGTGGTTATATACAGTTACGTACCTTTGGTTGGCGCGCACTTGGGCCGAGGGGTTCGGTATCATCGAGACAGGCTAAGTCTGCGCGCGATTTCCAGGTAAGGGAATTTTGTAGGTGCATAGAGATGCCTATACGTATTTTGAGGGTATTTACAGGGCTTAGAAATTTCTTACAGCATCTAGAAATGAAATAATAATTTTTACGAAAATCGGGGCTTAGATAAATAAAGGAAAAAGATGATTTTGCCCCTAGAAGTAAAATTTACAAAAAGGGTAGTAAGGCATATAAATTGCATGATTTCATGTTTTTAATGCTTTATATGAATATATTGCTTGATTTAAGCAAATATGCACATAGGTTGGCTATTGATTTTAAGAATTACATGAAAGGGAACCGGTTTGTACCGGTTACGATTTTAAAAGATGTTTTGTCAAGATTTAGCCACCTATCGTATTTACATGAATAAAAAGAGTGCTAGAGTCTTTCTCGCACTCAGGTTTACTGATTTATTCTCATGAAAAGCCGTACTGGAGCATTGCTCGTACGAGAAATTTGTGTGTGCACAAAATCGTGCTGGAGCTTCGCTCGCACGAGATTTTAGATATCATGATATGCATAGCGTGGTGCTGGAGCTTCGCTCACACTAGACGTGAGTTGACGTGCATATAGTCGTGCGGAAGCCTCCTGTAGACTGTGTGTCACAGAGAGTTGAGATGCTCGCACATATACTTTGAGACATGGGTTGGTTATCGACATAGTATTGGGGTGGATAAGACCTACGGCAAGCACCCCCAGACTATGATATGGGTCCACGGAGTACGATGTACCGTGTATGTCACACGGAGTACGCTGTACCGTGCAGTCATGATGACTCTATGATGTTACTTGATATTCTGGCGGGTAGGACTTGACCCCACCTCCCGTTGCAGTTGTGATACCTCGCACACCGGGATCCGTGTAGCCTGGGATCACAGGGACAAAGTATGGCCATAGTCCTCGATTTTTCATACAGTAACCTACATGCCTCACATGATATCATACGGTCTGGATAGATCAGGACAAACCCGATGGAGGGGTAGTCCCGATTTATGTTTTTAAAAGAGATGTGATTTAATGAATCAAGGTATTCCCGAGAGATGGGTTTGACCTTGTTGAAGTTGTTTTATGATGAAACAAATGAGTTTTAAAGTGATGAGTTTTGTGATTAAACGAATAAGTTTTAAAGTGAAGAGTTTATGATGAAACTAATAAGTTTTTAATGTGACGAGCATGAGATGTCATACATGATGATTTTTCCATGTGTGCTTTATATGCCGATTTCATGATTTCTCTTATATGATATATACATACATGTGGCATCGTTTTAGTCATACCTCATGCTCCAAATGTAAACGATTTTTATATCATGACATTATCAGCACGTAGATAGTATAGTTATCTACCTGCTTACATTATTGCCTTACTGAGCACGTTTCGCTCACCCTTTCATTTTCCACCCCACAGGGTATATTCAGTAGAAGAGAGCGACAATAGTCTCGCATCTCGGTTATCCGCTGCTTCTTATCAAGATCAGGTATACACATTCGTATAATTTTGTATCTGAACATATAGATGCACAGTACTGTATATGGATGTAATGTTGGGGATGTATTTAGTTTAAATAAATTGAAATGTAAATGAAATATGAAAATTGAATAGTAAATAGGTGAGAGGTGACTAACACCGAATCATAGCCCAACTGGTTAGTAGTGTAACTGTTCACGACGGGTAAGGAAATGAAAAAGCAAAAAAGCGAAAAATTTGTAGTGATTTTAGTAAATTTGGGTTGTGACAAGATGAGCCCAAGCAGCCTATCAACAATAAAAAAAAATTTGGATTTGAACTCAAATCTTATAATGTGACACAACATTTTTTTAAACATTTGGTGAAGAAGTTGTTGGTACAGTCAAAGAAGAGTCTTAGCATACTTTTTTTTTTTGTTATAAGGAAAATATTTAATAACTGGGGATGGGGATGGGGTTGGGACTATATGGTTTCAAACCCAAGCCTTACAATATCCCACAACTCTTTTTTAACCACTCACCTAAAAGGTTGTTGGCTAGTCCTAGCATACTATTAATAATTAAAGTTTGATTTAGCATATGTTACCTTTTTGTAAGGAATATTAAGTTCGAAGTTCGTATCTCTTTTCTCCTTTCTATCTTCCTATAAACCAAAACAAAAATAGACTATAAAATTTGAATTTGAATATGTGACAGTCCGAAAGCGCGAAAAATAAGGCAAATTTAAAAATTTTCTGAAGACAAAACTACCAACTCTGGGTGTATTCCTGTGCAGCATCTTTAAATCGCCATCGTTTATACACAAACATTATCCCCAAGAACAAACAACTTATACTTAATGAAATCAAATACATAATATCCCAAAAAAAAATCAACCCATAAGTCTCAACTCATTTCTTTCATATCAACCTAATTACATCCTAAAATACTCATCACAAATGTCTGTATTACATCATTGTCTGGGTATAAAATGAATTGAATTATACCTTATGCGTGTACAAGCGATAGCCTGGGGAGATCTTGTCCACCAGCCTATATCACGTACGTGGCAGGCTCTACCACGCCACTTCAAGTAATCTAGATAGGGGAAGGAAAAAGGGTGAGCTCTCAAAATGCTCAGTAAGGAGGATAAGGGAAATTATAAAAAGCATCACCACAAACACAATATGATGTAAATATTGAGCATGCAATTCGTTATAGAAATAACTGTAGAAACAATGGGATCAGCACAATTCACGTGATAAAATCACAAATCACTTCACATCAAATCTCAATGCGTGATATAAATCACAGTTGTAAAATCACATCATCATCACTGAAATCGAGACTAGGCATTTATAAAACTCATATGAAATCAACGTCATAGGCACATCACATCAATTGAATTTGTCCCCTAGGCGGACATCCCCAAACAAGGGATTTCATCGACAATAATACACATGGCCATGATTCGCTGCAGACTTGATCAGAGTCATACAGCCGTCGGTCTTACATGCTATCAAAGCAAGGCCACCCATTACTACCGGAGGGGGGTCATCTCACGTTACCAGAACGAAGGCGTCGGTCTTACATGCTACTAGAGCATGGCCCGGCCTTACATGCTAATAGAGCAAAGCTCGATGTGCATCTCATGACAAGCCATAGTCTCAGTAAAAATCATTTTGCCTCCACGTAGAGCTTTTAGTGGTTATCACAAAACCTATTTCGATTATAACACATTGTATTCACATTTACACAAAACTCATCAAAATCGAGCTCAAACTGACAAAACACTCACACATTCCCATTGTTGTATAAAAATCATTTTGCCTTCACGTAGAGCTCATAGTGGTTATCACAAAACTCATTTCGGTTATAAACCATATGTGTTCACAATTATACAAATCTCATCAAAAGCAAGCTCAAACCGGCAAAACACTCACACACTCATCAACACATCAAATCATCTCATTTCTCATAAACATGCTCATTTCATTAAACCTTTTTCATGCTATTAAAACGTTTTCATTCATTCGAAAACTCACAAGCACAAATGGTTTTATTTCCATACCTCTTGCACCTTGAGTGGTACAATATCCTCGAGTTCTCAGACTAGTCTGGTTTCCTGTGTCGGATTCTTGAGCTGTCCACACACATCATTAACCCATCAATATACATCATTCTAACTCAACATTATCTCAAAACTCTTTCTACATCTTTATCAACACTTTAGTTAACTCATAACCATCATAAGACATCCACATTAAATCTCCTAACCAAACCCATTTGTTGGATCCATCATGCCTTAAACATTCCTAACCAAATATATAAATATATATGTTTATCCACCCATATATAAAATGATAATGCTCAAGAATAAGGGTCTTGTGAGCTTACCTAGCTTGTCCTCTCTTGACCAAGCTTGTAGAATGCTTGTCTCTTCCCTTTATTCAAGCCAACCTTTGATTTTCTAGTATGTTGTTTTCCTTTCCAAGAGGAACAACTTTGTCTCTTGCCCCTTTGTCTGATTTTGTCTAGAACATGGTGAATCTTAGAGAGAGAAAGCTTAGTTTGGGTGAAAATGGTGAAGGTTTAGGTTTCAGAGAGAGAAAGGATCGGTTTCAAGCGAAAATCCCGTGATCCTTACATAGACAGGGCTTATGAGATCGATCTGGCATTGATGAGGATCGATCTCTACTTCGTTTCAACTGTTCCATCTGCTCTATTAACAACTACAAAATCGATCTAGTCGAGGGTGAAGATTGATCTGTTCTTCTAAGTGGAGATCATCTGGCATTGAATTAAGGATCGATCTCTTCCAATGAGAGATCGATCTCATAGCTCCAGAATGCAGAAAATGTGCAAAAGCAGATAGGTAGATCGATCTCATAAGAAAGAAGATCGATCTCCTAATGCCTCTGCCTAGTAAGGATCGATCTTGTCACAAGGGCAAATCGATCTCCTTAACTCTCGGCCTTCTGTTGCTGCATGAATTGTAGGAAACTCAATGCAAAACTCATCATAATCTACTCCATAGACCATATTTCAATCCATAAACATTTAAGACTTAAAAACTTCATCTCCTTATACTTCATTAAATTTAAAACTTGCGTGTACATCAACATATCATAATTACATTCACCAAATTACAATTCTTACTTAGCAAATCTCATAAAATTTACAGTTCTCATAGAATATAACAACTTAAACCCCTAACTTGTAACGCCCCGAAAATGTGGAAATTAAGGCTAATTTAAAATTTTCTTTTATAACTTAAACTCTTACTTAAGGTGCATTTCTATTCAGTGTCAGATTATAACATATTTTTTCATTGTTAAACTTATATTTGACAATATCTATTTCACCTTTAACGAAATTCTGACAGCATAACCCTTATACATAACCGTATCCACCTGTAAATTTCCAAGCAACAATATATAACCACAAGCAGTTGATTTTACTTATTCTTCCCAAAATTTTATTCTCGAGAATCCATAAAATGCCCATGATTGGCATTCATTTGTTAATCTCATTACACTCGATAGCACCATGGATTACACACAATTTCATTTCCATACGTATACAAAAAGTGATTACATCCCAAAATATTTACTTATATAAAAGTATTTATACTATACAGGATGTCTGGGTACAAAGTGAAATATACCTGAAGCGTGTACAAAAGGTAACCTGAGGAGAGTCTCGTCCACCAACCTACGTCGAGCACGCGACAGGTAAAGAAATAGTCACTGTAAATAATTTGGAAGGATGTGAAAAAAAGGGTAAGTAAACATCTAAAGCATTTACTAAAATGATAATACTAAATAACAAAGTACATTTTCCGCTCAAACTGTTAGAAAACATAAAAATTTCATACTTAGGACATATGTCTTTTATATACCAAAATATACTTCATATATTTCTTAATGCAAATGAAACTTCAAAATCCAATAATTGCATAACTATGCAAAAGTTATAATCAAATCCTAACAAAATCGAAACATGACTTTATAACTATACATGTAATAACATCATATCATACTGAAAAGATACGAAATTTCGAAATGTGGAGACTAGGTAATCAACATCACTATCATGTGGGCAATAACTATTTCATGCTCAAAATAGGACATTCTTCGAAGAGGGAATAGAATATCTATTGTCACAACCCTCAACTTACCAAAATACGTACAAATTTTTCGCATTTTCATGCATCAATTATTAATCATCCTTCCTCGATCGTGAACAACCACACTCCTAACAGTTGGGCTATGTGTCGGCGTCTAACTCATTCCAGCATACCGATTCAATTTGCATATTATTCATAAGTAAACACTTGTATGAATGTATATATATCAAAGCCGTTACATGTGTTTACAATGTTTTATATCCCTAATAGTTACATACAAAATGCTACTGTGCTATGTCTAGTTTAGATACAAAATAATCCAAGTGTGTATACCTTTAGCGATGGGATGCAGTGGATTACCAAAAGGGAAACGCCTCCAGTCACGCTCACTTTATACTCAAATCTCTGTAGAGAGGGGGAAAATAAGGGGGTGAGCAAACCACACGCACAGTAAGGCAATCATGCGAACAGGTAGATACTGCACTATCTACATGATCATGATGCCATGCTCAAAAGCATTTAATTCATCATTTATCTCAAAACATGAGTGTATGATCGTGTTAATGGTATGTAAAGCATTCATGCTATTAAAATCCAGTGCATGTTTCAACTCAAAGCATGGTATAAATCATCATGCATAATTCACAATAAAAGCATAGCATTACCCATCATGCATTTTTCTCAAATAGCATGGCATTAACCATCATGCATTTTCACAATAAAGCATGGCATTAAACATCATGCATTTTCACAATAAAAGCATGGCATTAAACATCATGCATCCATGCACTTTAAAAACCATTAACAAAACAATTCAACACTGGTCAGGTCTCGGCCCATCCCTCGGACTTTCCTGACCCACAAATCATTTGAAACATGGATTTATTCTCAAAGCAATAGACATGTGAGATAGGCAGTTCAACAACAAGTAATAACCTCAAGGCCTATGTACATAACCTGTGATATCGGTTACACGGATCAGGTGTGCGAGATATCACCGATATCTGCTTCCTCACGGGAGGTGGGTCAAATCCTACCCGCTGGTGCATAGCAGATCTCGTCCGAATATGGTACATCACATCTCAACACGGTACAACGTACTCCATGCTACATGCACGGTACAACGTACTCCATGGACCCAATCAACACATCATATCACACCACATCTCAAACGCACGTGTGAGCCTATTTAATCGGTACGACCTCTTGTCTACCCGAAGCTCCTAACATAGCTAATTAATCATGTCAAAACAATGCACGTGTGAGCCTATTTAATCGATGTGACACCCAATCTACTCGAAGCTCCAAACAAGGCAACATGCAAGGTGGGCATCTAGTGTGAGCTAAGCTCCAAGCACAATGCCAAAACCAATATGAAATCCATGTGAAAACTAGTGCCTCTAGCACTTATGTGTACAAAAGATTTCAAATCTTATGCGAGTCATACTCTAGCACGCATTCATACTCACAAAATCATGTAGGTGGCTCAAAACTTTACAAAGTATGGTTAACAAAACCAAAACACACTCATTTCTTTTGCAAATAATTTCAATATCAGCCAACCTACCAATCATTTGCTAAAAAGTAATAAAACATGATTTTCAAAACATTATGCTTTTGTTTTCATGCACATTTTGTCAAACACCCAACTTTTGCCCTTCAATCACCCAACATCATTTCCTAATGTCTCATGCATTCTAGCAAAGCATTTAATGTGCCCAAGTCGCGCACAGATATCTCTAAGAGTTCACACAATTCCATTACCTCGATTTACTTGGTGTGACTCCTTTACTCTTAGCTTCTCACGCTCTTGGCTCAACTCGCGCCGGCATATCCTCGGAAGCTGCGATTCATTCATTCAAATAATTTGAGTTAATGTTTTTAACCCATATTTGACCTCACTACTCAATATGATTCACTTATGCATTTTACCAATGCCTTAATCCACATTTTACCCCTTTTAGGTAAATCTTACAATTTATCCACCAACAACATCTTAAAATCATACCCATAACACTATTGTCACCTCTAGACATCCCATTTCTCATTAATCTTCATATATTCCACTTTCTCACACTAGACCATTTCTAGGTCATAATCATTCCAATGTATTTTAGATAGTTCCTAACCATCCATGCTCATGCCAAACAACTCCAAAATCAATTAAATAGATAATGTACCATAGTTGGGTGTTAGAATCTTACCAAGTTTGATTTCTCTTCTTGCTCGAAATGACAATGCCCTTAGCTCCTTCAATACCAACAATGGAAAAATGCCTTCCGACTATGTTGTTCTTCTCTTTGATAGGAACAACTTTACCTCTAATTGTCTCTCTTCAAATCTTACTGAAAATGGTTGATTTTAGAGAGAGAAAGTTAGGTTTTTGGGTTAAAAATGGAAGGATGGTGTTTTTCCTAAAAATTTTTTATTTTTAGCACTCCTTTTATAGAAATAGCTTGAGGAGATCGATCTGTACCAAGAGGAGATCGATCTGGTCCCCTTAAATCTCTCATTTTCATGGCATTTTAAGCATGAGATCGATCTGTCGAAGCATGAGATCAATCTGCTCCCAAACAGAGAGCTAAGGAGATCGATCTGGGTGCTTGAGGATCGATCTTTTCATTACAGAATGCTTAAGAGATCGATCTGGCTCCATTGGAGATCGATCTGCTCTATTCCATTACCCAAATAAGAGTATTCTGGCTCTTCCAGATCGATCTCTCATCCTATGAGATCGATCTACCCTTCGCAATTTCCAGATTTTCTGTAGTTCTTCTGCAGCAACACTTACCAAACTTCATACATTTTGTTGCCATGATCATTTTCTCATCCAATCATCTTTGAGACTTGAAAATGGCATCCATCCACACTTCATACACATTAAAACTTGTGTAGAATCTTTGTATATCCAAAGTTACATGATATAAACCAAATAGAAGTGCACAACTTATGCAATTCTACTTTCATTTTACCACACTACTCATAATCCATTCTACTCACATTCTCCACATTTTTGAGTCCATTTCTTCACATTTATACATAATGTAACTTGTATGTATAATCACAACTCTTATTACACGTGTGTACATTAACTTATGGACTTACATCACATATACTCCACATTACAAGTATATCACCATTTACATTTCCATGTACATATATACAAAGTCATGCTTATACATATATGGGGTCTCACATTCTCTCCCACTTAGAAAATTTGGTCCTCTAAATTAGAACCATTTCAATCTATGAATAATTCGGGATACTTCTCCCGTATCAAACTCTCCAATTCCCATGTGGCCTATTCCACAGTGTGATGTTGCCACAGTACTTTCACCAAGGGAATTGTCTTTGTCCTCACTTTCTCTTTCATGTCCAATACCCGAACTGGCTTCTCAACATAGGTCATACCCTTGTTGAGCTCCAATGGCTCATACCTTATTACATGTGTCGGGTCCGGGTGGTACTTCCTTAACATGGATACGTGGAAGACGTTATGCACACTTGCCAACTCTGGTGGCAAAGCCAATCTATAAGCCTTATCTCCCACCTTATCAAGTATCTCAAATGGCCCTATATATCGAGGGCTCAACTTTCCCTTCTTCCCGAATCTCATAATTCCCTTTGAAAGGGAAACTTTCAAAGACACTGACTCACCCACATCAAACTCTAGTGGTCTCCGTCTCTTGTCGGCATAACTCTTTTGCCTACTCTGAGCTGTCCGTAACCTCTCACATATCAATTGGACATCCTCAGAGGCCTGTCTAACCAAGTCGGGAGCAAAAATTTGTCTGTCACCAACCTCTTCCCATCCAATAGGGGAACGACATCTATGCCCATACAATGCCTCATATGTGCCATCCCAATACTCACATGAAAACTGTTATTATAGGCGAACTCTGCGAGTGGCAAATGGTCATCCCAGGAGCCTCCAAAATCTAATGCACACGCTCTCAACATATCCTCCAGGGTCTGTATAGTCCTCTCTGACTGACCATCTGTCTGAGGATGAAACGCGGTGCTAAAACTCAACTGGGTCACCATCACTTCCTAAAAACGTTCCCAAAAGTGGGAAGTAAAGCGGACATCCCGATCAGAAACAACGCTCATTGGAATTCCATGTAGCCTCACTATCTCGCACACATATAGGTTCGCTAACTGGCTTAGAGTATCGGTAACTCTCATAGCTAGAAAATGGGCTGATTTCGTCAACCGATCCACAATCACCCATATGGCATCATACCTCTCCGGGTCCTCGGTAATCCCATCATAAAATCCATGGTGACATGCTCCCACTTCCAAGTCGGTATCGGTAGAGGATGCAATAACCCTGCAGGCTTCTGATTCTCTACCTTCACCTGCTGACAAATGAGACACTTAGCAACATATTCAGTAATGTGCTTTTTTATTCCAGACCACCAAAAAACCTTTCGAAGGTTTTGATACATCTTAGTACTTCCTGGATGTATCGTATACTTCGATAAGTGAGCCTCTATCAAGATCAACCTTCTGATCTTTACATCATCATGAACACATATCCTACCTCTGAACCTCAACAATCCATCCGAACTCAACCCAAAATTTGTGTCTGTACCCCTTTGTATCTGCCCGATAATATCATTGTACTGCTAATTAATCCGCTGAGCCTGTCGGATTCGATCTACCGGATCCGGTTCCAACTACAGGTTAGTTATCATAACATCACCATCAACACAGGGCGAGGTCACATCCAAACTGAGGTTCGTGAACTGTTCCAACAGCTCGTGTTCCCTAATCATCATAAACGATACCATCTTGAAATACTTTCTACTCAATGCATCCGTAACCACATTTGCTTTACTCGGGTGGTACAGGATCTCACAATCATAATCCTTTAACAGCTCAAGCAATCTCCTCTGTCTCATGTTCAACTCTTTCCGTGAGAACAGGCACTTAAGGCTCTTATGATCTGTATAAATCTGAAATCTCTCACCATATAGGTAGTGGCGCCATATCTTCAGCGCAAACACCACCGCTGCCAACTCTAAGTCATGGGTCGGGTAGTTCCTCTCATGATCCTTTAACTGTCTTGATCCATAAGCTACTACCTCCCATCCTGCATCAATACATAGCCCAGTCCCAGATGTGAAGCATCTGCATACACCGAGAAACCTCCTGAGCTGGTAGGAATGGTGAGGATCGGAGCTGTGGTTAATCTCTTTTTCAACTCCCCAAAACTTTCTTCACACTTATCGTCCTACACAAACTCGACATTCTTTCTTGTGAGGCGTGTCAAAGGAGAAACTAACCTCGAAAATCCCTCTACAAACCTTCGATAATATCTAGCTAAACCCAGGAAAATCCTGATCTCTGTCACTATCTGGGGTCTCTGCCATTGAACTACGGCCTCAATCTTAGATAGATCCACTGATATTCCATCCTTCGATACTATGTGACCCAGAAAAGAGATCTGTTCCAACCAAAAGTCGCACTTACTGAGTTTAGCGTATAACTTCTTCTCTCGGAGGGTCTGTAGCACTATCCTTAGGTGTCGTTCATGCTCCTCTCTAGACCTTGAATACGCCAGTATATCATCAATAAACATAATAACAAATCGATCCAAGTACTGGTGTAATACCTCATTCATCAAAGACATAAAAGCTGTGGGAGCATTTGTCAACCCGAATGGTATAACCATAAACTCGTCATGTCCATACCTGGTGCGAAAAGCTGTCTTGGGTACATCTCCACCTCGTATCTTCAACTGATGGTACCCTGATCTCAGATCTATCTTGGAAAAGACCTGCGCTCTCTTAAGCTGATCCAACAAATCATCCATGCGTGGAAGGGGATATTTATTCTTGATGGTGGCCTTATTCAACAACCAGTAATCTATACACAGTCGGAGGCTTCCATCCTTCTTCCTTACAAACAGAACTGGTGCTCTCCAAGGTGAGACGCTCAGCCTGATGAACCCCTTCTCCAGCAAATCTTGTAACTATTTCCTTAACTCCTCTAACTCAACTTGAGCCATTCTGTACGGTGGCTTGGACATCGGCTCTGTACCAGGTGCCAAGTCTATACCAAACTCTATCTCCCTATCTGGAGGTAACCCTGATAATTCATCCGGAAAGACATCTGGAAATTCCCTAACCACTAGAATGTCTCCCAATTTCGAACGTGCCTTATCCGTCTCAATCACAAAAGCGATGAATCCTTCACATTATTCTTTCCACCATTAGTAATCATAAATTATCACATCACATACATAAATGAAAATCAAATTTATGTTTCATACATCATGTATCAAGATTGTACTCATCACACTTTATAATAATTATGTTCTTTAACTTCATTTCACAAAATTTACTACAAGATTGTTTATCTTGGGAAACATCAAAGTTTTTGCATGACAATCCATAATAACATGATTGGCAGCTAACCAATCCATTCTTAGG
This sequence comes from Firmiana major, assembly GCA_033439115.1. Lineage (NCBI taxonomy): Eukaryota > Viridiplantae > Streptophyta > Magnoliopsida > Malvales > Malvaceae > Firmiana > Firmiana major. The sequence continues at coordinate 43,243,287 of CM065909.1, forward strand.
ATCACATCAAAATCATTCATATTTAATAAAATTAAATCAGCTGCCATTTCTTTACCTCCTATCCTCATCTTACAATCTCTATATACATGCTCAGTCAACTGACTATCATTCATAGGGGTAGATATCAACAACATCTTATCAAGCAGTGTGGGTTCTACATGATTCAACAATTTACAAGCAATGGATGGTGATACAAAAGAATGCGTGGCACCAGGATCAAACAGTACATAAGCTTCTAAATCAAAGATTTGGATGGTATCTTTTACCACATCCGATGACTGATCTGCAGTGTCTTGGTCCAGTGCATGCACTCGTCCTCTGCTTACACCCACTGCTTGCTTCCTCTTTTCCTCAGCTGTAGCCCTCCTCCTCGGAGCAGCTGTCCCAACTGGAGCTCTTTCTGGCTCCTTGCCCTTCTGTGGGGCTCTCTCTATCATCTCTGGGCAATCTCTGATTATGTGCCCTAGCTTCCCACATCTGAAGCATATAACCTGAGGTCCATAACATGGTCGAGTACCATGGTACCTACCACACTTGTCACACTGTTCCGTAGTAGGGCGTGGCCCTCCAATCACGATTCCCTTAGCTGGAGCAATGGCCGGAAACATGGGAGTATTAACTGTCCTCTCCCGGATCTCATTAATTCTCGGCCTCTTTTCAGAGAATCTCTTACTTCCTTTATAACTGAAGCCTCTATCCATCATTGGTCTTTTCTTATCTCTATCCCTTATCTTACCAACTTTTCCAAACTCTGAGGCGATTCTATCAACATCTTGTTCACACAATTGCGCTCTGCGCATTACCTCCTCATAAGTCAATATATCCAGGGGAACCAGTCTAGACTTGATGGTCGGTATCAATCCATCCACAAACTTCTGGATTTTCTCGACCTCATTACTCATAGTATTAGGATCATATCTGCCCAGGGATATAAAAGCAGTCTCATACTCATCCACAGTCCTGCTCCCTTGGGTCAGTCCCAAAAATGTCATTTTCATCTTTCGCTGTGCGGTATCCGAAACGTACTGTCTCCGAAAGGCCTCCAAAAATATATCCCAGCTGATCTCAGTATGCCGGGCTCTCAAAATAGGCCTGGTGGACTTCCACTAATGTTTTGTTGATCCTTTCAGCATAAAAGTTACAAACGCTACCATCTCGGTAGTAGTGCACTCAAAGAACCCATACAGCTTCTCAATCTCATTTATCCAATCTTCAGCAGCTACTGGGTCCTTAACTCTACTAAAAGACGACGGTACAAACTTCTGGAACTGCCGCAGTCTATCCAAATCACATCCATATCCCTAACCTCTACTACCTAGTGTAGCAACTGGTGTAGGCACATCCTGTGTGGGTGGGGTATCTGTCGTCTGTGGCCTCTGGGCTTCCCTTGCCTGTGCCTCAGGAGCTGCCGCCTGCTCGGCATCACCTTGTGTAGTAGGACTCTGTCTACCGCCAACACCAACTCCACAATCATCTCAATACTCCGCTCAATCCTGGCGAAACGAGCCTCAGTACTCTCGGGTCTCTCCTCTGGACCCTGTGGGGCGTGCTCAACATCAGCCTCCACCTCAACATCATCCTGAGCCTCGTGTGTTTCCGGCTCAACACGACCCCCAGGCCTACCTCTACGGCATCAAGCCTGCGCTCTCATCCCTCTATCGCGATTGGTATTAGGCATATTTACTCAATTCCCTGCATTCACAACCAATTACTTAGTTAACCCATCGACACACACAATTTATATCTAAACAAGCACAGTAACATGGGGATATAATTTTCCAACTTATTAAGTATTTTAGACACGACACACGTCAGACCAACTCGAGCTCTGATACCAACTTCTGTCACGACCCTCAACTGTCACGCCTCGCAAACGCGAAAAATAGGGCTAATTTAAAACTTTTTACTCATTAATTCTCAATTAAGAGTGCATTCCTGTGCAGTGTCATACATTATCGTATTTATCGTACCTCAGGATCTCATCACTAGAAATTATATATCATATCAAATACATTAATCCATCTCAAGTTAATTAATCCTAATACATCCCATACAATGTTATACATCAAGTGTCTGCAATTACAGTAATTGTCTGGGTACATGAAAAGATAAAAGATACCTCAAAATACAATATATGGCCTGGAGCTCAAGTCCTCCACTAGCCACTATTCCGTACGTCGCAGGAAAACCCTTTTCACTTGAAGAAATCTGGGGGGAAAGAAAACAGGGTGAGCTCCTAAATCGCTCAGTAAAGGGGGTAAGGGACTCATTTCATAAACCAAAATGCACATCACAAAATATTTATTTGTATGTGAAACTCATTAATCTCATTTGAAAACCATAGCATGAAAGTACTCAAAACGACATTCTCATGTCTCAAATCATGTGAAAACATGAAGTAAAAAGGCTCAGTCTAGAGCAATAACAAAGCATGTGAAAATAATGCGATAAACGCTTTCTCAATGAACGTGATAAAATCACTGAAATAGTAATGCACGTGGCGCAGCCACTAAACACACGTGGCATAGCCACTGATTTAAATTTACACGTGGCATAGCCACTAAACACACGTGGCATAGCCACTGAGTTAAATTCACACGTGGCATAGCCACTAAGCACACGTGGCATAGCCACTGAGTTAAATTTGCACGTGGCACAGCCACAGGATAGGGTTTCACGTGGCAACGGTCACCAATTAGGGTTCTCACGTGGCAACGGCCACCAAATAGGGTTCTCACGTGGCAACAGCCACCAAATAGGGTTTCTCACGTGGCAACGGCCACCAAATGGGGTTTCTCACGTGATAACGGCCACCAAATAGGGTTTCTCACGTGGCAACGGCCACCAAATAGGGTTTCTCACGTGGCAAGGGCCACCAAATATATGTGGCATAGCCACAGAATGGGTTATTCTCACGTTACCAGAACGGAGAAGAATCGGGCTTACATGCTATCAGAGCAATGCCCGGTGTGTACTCAAAATTACACACCTAAGTCTTATAACATAAGACTGGTTTACCTTCACGTAGAACTCATAGTGGTTTTTCTCTCATAAAACTCATTTGAAAACCGTTTTGTACTCAACACAAAACATAATAAAACCGAGTTCCAACCGGCAAAGCACGCACACATTTCTCAAATCTCGATATTGCCTTAACGTAGAGCCCAGTTATAAACTCATAAAAACATTGGGCTCCAACTGGCTATAAAAATCGTGTGCAATTGTATCACAACACAACACTCAACATGCTTGTTTTATAAATCACAATTCATGCTATAATAGTTTGCAAATCACATACACAAATGGTTTAGTTTCCCTTACCTCTTTGCACCTCGTATAGTGCAATTGTTTCCCCCGTATCACGGACTAGCCTCGCATTCCACTCTGGAACTCCCGAGCTGTCCAAACGATGTTAAAACATCAATACTCAATTATCTCATCAACCTCAATTCTCAAAATCGAGCATAAGTGCTCATAACACCTCAAATCTCTTGATTCTCGTAACTCTACCCCAAACTACACTCTCATTCACAACATCTCAACGTTCTACATTTCTCATGCCAATTATCTATGCTAATTCACCACATTGTCTAAATTTTTACTTATAGCTCAAATTCCCAAAATTGCTAAATATCATTATCACTCCAACCACATTGCAATTTCATCAATCCCTAATCATTTCTCAGCTATTTCAACACAATGACAACAACCATTATCATCGAAATCATTTCAAATATCAAGATCGAGGTTTAGAAATTACCCAAAACTTATGGAGAGCTTATCTCTTGCCTCGATTCGATCCGTCTTTCGATTTCCAAGTATGTTGTTCTCCCTTTGATGAGGAACAACTTTCCTTCTTGCCACAACTTCTGATTTGACCAGAAATAGGTGCTTTGGATGAGTGAGAAAGCTAGGTTTCGATAAAAATGGGGGTTGGAAGAGAGAGAAAGTGAGATTGCAGGAGAAAAACAGGGGTTCCTTATATAGGCTGAGGGTAGGAGATTGATCTGGCTCTTGATGAGATCGATCTGCATTTAAATTTTTTGGGACGATTTGGGCAATTTATGTCTAGGAGATCGATCAGTCGAGGGGTGAGATCGATCTGCTCCTTGAGGAGATCGATCTTCTCCCAAACAGAATCATTTGGAGATCGATCTCTTCCTCATGAGATCGATCTCCTCTCAAACAGAATTATAAGGAGATCAATCCTCTTCCATTGGAGATCGATCTGCTCCTCAAATTCCTCCTTCCTTGTCATTTTTAACTCACCAGATCGATCTCTCCTTCTCCCAGATCGATCTGTCCTCATAACTTCACACTTATTTTAACACATAACATATAAATCTCCAATTATCATTACCACAATTCACTTAGCTCAATAAATTACACTTCAAATTCTTATTACATCATTAAAATATATCTAAAATTCTCAGATCTCACATCAACTTATCAAAATACGGACAAATTTTTCGCATTTTCATGCATCAATTATTAATCATCCTTCCTCGATCGTGAACAACCACACTCCTAACAGTTGGGCTGTGTGTCGACGTCTAACTCATTCCACCATACTGATTCAATTTGCATATTATTCATAAGTAAACACTTGTATGAATGTATATATATCAGAGTCGTTACATGTGTTTACAATGTTTTACATCCCCAATAGTTACATACAAAATGCTACTGTGCTATGTCTAGTTTAGATACAAAATAATCCAAGTGTGTATACCTTTAGCGATGGGATGCAGCGGATTACCAAAAGGGAAACACCTCCAGTCACGCTCACTCTATACTCAAATCTCTGTAGAGAGGGGAAAAATAAGGGGGTGAGCAAACCACACGCTCAGTAAGGCAATCATGCGAACAGGTAGATACTGCATTATCTACGTGATCGTGATGCCATGCTCAAAAGCATTTAATTCATCATTTATCTCAAAACATGAGTGTATGATCGTGTTAATGGTATGTAAAGCATTCATGCTATTAAAATCCAGTGCACGTTTCAACTCAAAGCATGGTATAAATCATCATGCATAATTCACAATAAAAGCATGGCATTGCCCATCATGCATTTTTCTCAAATAGCATGGCATTAACCATCATGCATTTTCACAATAAAGCATGGCATTAAACATCATGCATCCGTGCACTTTAAAAACCATTAACAAATCAATTCAACACTGGTCAGGTCTCGACCCATCCCTTGGACTTTCCTGACCCACAAATCATTTCAAATATGGATTTATTCTCAAAGCAATAGACATGTGGCAGTTCAACAACAGGTAATAACCTCAAGGCCTATGTACATAACCTATGATACCGGCTACACGGATCAGGTGTGCAGGATATCACCACTATCTGCTTCCATATGGGAGGTGGGTCAAATCCTACCCGCCGGTCCAAAGCAGATCTTGTCCGAAGACGGCACATCACATCTCAACACGGTACAACGTACTCCATGCTACATGCATGGTACAACGTACTCCGTGGACCCAATCAACACATCATATCACGCCACATCTCAAACGTACGTGTGAGCCTATTTAATCGGTACGACCTCTTGTCTACCCGAAGCTCCTAACACGGCTAATTAATCATGTCAAAACAATGCACGTGTGAGCCTATTTAATCGATGTGACACCGAGTCTACTCGAAGCTCCAAACACGGCAACATGCAAGGTGGGCATCTAGTGCGAGCTAAGCTCCAAGTACAATGCCAAAACTAATATGAAATCCATATGAAAACTAGTGCCTCTAGCACTCATATGTATAAAACACGTCAAATCTCGTGCGAGTCATACTCTAGCATGCTTTCATACTCACGAAATCATATAGGTGGCTCAAAACTTTGCAAAGTATGGTTAACAAAACCAAAACACACTCATTTCTTTTGCAAATCATTTCAATGTCAACCAACCTACCAATCATTTGCTAAAAAACAATAAAACATGATTTTCAAAGCATTATGCTTTTGTTTTCATGTACATTTTGTCAAACACCCAACTTTTTCCCTTCAATCACCCAACATCATTTCCTAATGTCTCATGCATTCTAGCAAAGCATTTAATGTGCCCAAGTCGCGTACAAATATCTCTAAGAGTTCACACAATTCCATTACCTCGATTTACTTGGTGTAACTCCTTTCCTCTTAGCTTCTCACGCTCTTGGCTCAACTCGCCCCGGCGTATCCTCGGAAGCTGCGATTCATTCATTCAAATCATTTGAGTTAATGTTTTTAACCCATATTTGACCTCACTACTCAATATAATTCACTTATGCATTTTACCAATGCCTTAATCCATATTTTACCCCTTTTAGGTAAGTCTTACAATTTATCCACCAACAACATCTTAAAATCATACCCATAACACTATTGTCACCTCTAGACATCCCATTTCTCATTAATCTCCATACATTCCACTTTCTCATACTAGACCATTTCTAGGTCATAATCATTCCAATGTATTTTAGATAGTTCCTAACCATCCATGCTCATGCCAAACAACTCTAAAATCAATTAAATAGACAATGTACCATAGTTGGAGTGTTAGAATCTTACCAAGTTTGATTTCTCTTCTTGCTCCAAATGACAATGCCCTTAGCTCTTTCAATACCAACAATGGGAAAATGCCTTCCGACTATGTTATTTTTCTCTTTGATAGGAACAACTTTGCCTCTAATGGTCTCTCTTCAAATCTTACTAAAAATGGCTGATTTTAGAGAGAGAAAGTTAGGTTTTTGGGTTAAAAATGGAAGAATGGTGTTTTTTTCGAAATTTTTTTATTTTCAGCACTCTTTTTATAGAAATAGCTTGAAGAGATCAATCTGCACCAAGAGGAGATCGATCTGGTCCCCTTAAATCCCTCATTTTCACGGCATTTTAATCATAAGATCGATCTGTCGAAGCATAAGATCGATTTGCTCCCAAACAGAGAGCTAAAGAGATCGATCTGGGTGCTTGAGGATCGATCTTTTCATTACAGAATGCTTAGGAGATCGAGCTGGCTCTATTGGAGATCGATCTGCTCTATTCCATTGCCCAAATAAGAGTATTCTGGCTCTTCCAGATCGATCTCTCATCCTATGAGATCGATCTGCCCTTCAGAATTTTCAGATTTTCTGCAGTTCTTCTGCAGTAACACTTACCAAACTTCATACATTTTGTTGCCATGATCATTTTCTCATCCAATCATCTTTGAGACTTGAAAATGGTATCCATCCACACTTCATACACATTAAAACTTGTGTAGAATCTTTGCATATCCAAAGTTACATGATATAAACCAAATGGAAGTGCACAACTTATGCAATTCTACTTCCATTTTACCACACTACTCATAATCCATTCTACTCACATTCTCCACATGTTTGAGTCCATTTCTTCATATTTATACATAATGTAACTTGTATGTATAATCACAACTCTTATTACACTGTCTACATTAACTTATGGACTTACATCACATATACTCCACATTACAAGTATATCACCATTTACATTTCCATGTACATATATACAAAGTCATGCTTATATATATGGGGTCTCACATCTATGGCCATAGTAAGGATGTAGACTGGGCCAGAATACTACAACATAACGGAAACACTACACAGGCAAAAATGAAAATGCCACGAAGGCGCCATGATAGACACATAGAATTATGCATGTTATTGTCAAGGTTCATCCCGTTCATAGGTCGTCGACTAGCATTCCCTTAGGTCCTATAAGTTGACCCACATGTTTACCTTGACTCGCATGCTATAGAGAGCCTTTAGTCTCAAAACATACTTCTTATCATACTGAAATCATTTTCAAATTTATTTGCACAAAAGATTATGAAAAATTATGCATCGAAAGATCACACATATACATGCTTGATACATAAATAATCAGAGTTATGAAATTGTACAAAATCCATGTACTTGTAGATAAACAAACATGGGCTGTAGGTCGTTTTGAAATTCGTGTTTATTTTACTAAAGGGTTTCATGACATAAATACTTGTTTGCAGGTAAGAAATCACCATTACTAAAATAAATTATATCCCTTACCTATCAAATTCTCAGGGCAGCATAGAATCGTCGGGTATCGGGCTTACCTCGTTTTGCATGTCAACACCATGAACTACCACAAACAGTCTAATTAGTACCTAATTTATCTTCATATACGTTCATATACATGTTACAACTTAAAGGTTGTTAACTAGACCATTTTTCGTCGACTTTTCCTACTTTCTTTGTTTTAACGATAAACATGCCAATTTATGCTATTTTGAAAATTTCTTTTCTTTCAACTTCAAACTTATCAACTTAATGATTTAAACACTTATTCAAGTCTCAAATCAACGCATCACAACTTATCAAAGTGCAAATTTTCACACTTTTTCAGTTTTGCACTAAACTGAACTTTTCGGTATTAAACTAACATTCTATAACACATTATTCAACCAAATTTCACCATTTCCCTAACAAACTAAGGCTAGCCGAAATTCCACCTTACTCTAGAAATTATTTCTTCAATTCTACTTTAGATCATCTAAAATCATCAAACATCAAAATAAAACTAAATCATCATCTTCCATCAACTTTCTCACCTTGTTGACTAACTTTGACCACTCTTTCCTTCTCCAAAAATGGTCCTCAGTTGTAGATATATATGTATACAACTTAGAATCATTCAAAACAAGTTTAAAAATCAGCCAAGGAATCATAAATACGAAGTTTCGCTTACCTCTAAAATAGGGCAGTTTCGACCCTTGTTCTTCTCTCTAACTTTTCACCTAGCAAATAAACTTGTTAATGGCTGAATGTTTTATATGTGTTAGAGAACTTAAGAAGGAAGATTTTTTTCTTCTTGGATGACTCCTAAAAGTGGTTGGAAGGTGGTCGAAAAAATTGCACAAGTTGAAATTGGAGAGGACGTCAACAGCAGCTTGGGGAAGGAGTTTCTTTCTAGTTTTAGGTCGATTCGGGGTGTTCTATAGCTTTCAAAAAAAGGACTTTAAGTGATCTTTAATTTTGAAAAAAAAAACAGGCTCAAAAACCTTTTGGAAGCACTTCAAAATGGGCTTTCTTGTTGGGCCAGTAGGGTGCTGGGCTGTTTTCAAAATATTCCAAAAAAATATTTCCACCCCATTTTCTTATAGTTTTCCACTTTTAATGTATTGCAATAAGTTCCTCATATGTTTCATAAAAATTTTGGGCTCACTTATTTAATAAAAGTTTCCCATTTGAGCCCATTTTACCTGATTTAGTCATTTCCGATAAAAATTCCCTAAAGTTTTCGGTTTATTTTAAAAAATTAATTTGATTACCAAAACCTCAAGATTTCCACTCAATTCTAATTCTCCAAGTCAAATATGCCTTATATTAATTTTCTATGGCCTCAAAATAATTTTTACGAATTTATAGAATTTATTCCGAACTTATTTCAATTACTAGGTCTAATTTCTCAGTTTAGTGCAAATCCAGGTTTTTACTTGTTTTTCCGATTTCAATGCTTTAGTTTTACCTTCTAACCACCAAAACATCAACATAAAACTAAATCATCATCTTTCATCAACTTTCTCACCTTGTTGACTAACTTTGACCACTCTTTCCTTCTCTAAAAATGGTCCTCAACTGTAGATATATATGTATACAACATAAAATCATTCAAAACAAGTTTAAAAATCAGCCAAGGAATCATAAATACGAAGTTTCACTTACCTCTAAAATAGGGCAGTTTCGACCCTCGTTCTTCTCTCTAACTTTTCACCTAGCAAATAAACTTGTTTATGGCTGAATGTTTTATATGTGTTAGAGAACTTAAGGAGGAAGATTTTTTTCTTCTTGGATGACTCTAAAAGGGGTTGGAGGTGGTCGAAAAAATTGCACAAGTTGGAATTGGAGAGGACGTCAACAGCAGCTTGGGGAAGGAGTTTCTTTCTAGTTTTAGGTCGATTCGGGGTGTTCTATGGCTTTCTAAAAAGAACTTTAAGTGATCTTTAATTTTGAAACAAAAAACAGCCTCAAAAACCTTTTGGAAGCACTTCAAAATGGGCTTTCTTGTTGGGCCAGTAGGGTGCTGGGCCTGGGCTACCAGCAGCCCGTTTTCAAAATATTCTAGAAAAATATTTTCACCCCATTTTCTTATAGTTTTCCACTTTTAATGTATTGTAATAAGTTCCTAGTATGTTCCATAAAAATTTTGGGCTCACTTGTTTAAGAAAAGTTTCCCGTTTGAGCCCATTTTACCTGATTTAGTCATTTCCGATAAAAATTCCTTAAAGCTTTCGGTTTACTTTAAAAAATTAATTTGATTATCCAAACCTCAAGATTTCCACTCAATTCTAATTCTCCAAGTCAAATATGCCTTATATTAATTTTCTATGGCCTCAAAATAATTTTTATGAATTTATAGAATTTATTCTGAATTTATTTCAATTACTAGTCCTAATTTCTCGGTTTAGTGCTAATCCAGGTTTTTACTTATTTTTCCGATTCCGATGCTTTAGTTTTACCTTCTAACCACCAAAACATCAACATAAAACTAAATCATCATCTTCCATCAACTTTCTCACCTTGTTGACTAACTTTGACCACTTTTTCCTTCTCCAAAAATGGTCCTCAGCTATAGATATAAATGTATACAACTTAGAATCATTCAAAACAAGTTTAAAAATGAGCCAAGGAATCATAAATACGAAGTTTTGCTTACCTCTAAAATAGGGCAGTTTCGACCCTCGTTCTTCTCTCTAACTTTTCACCTAGCAAATAAACTTGTTTATGGCTGAATGTTTTATATGTGTTAGAGAACTTAAGGAGGAAGATTTTTTTCTTCTTGGATGACTCCTAAAAGTGGTTGGAAGGTGGTCGAAAAAATTGCACAAGTTGGAATTGGATAGGACGTCAACAACAGCTTGGGGAAGGAGTTTCTTTCTATTTTTAGGTCAATTCGGGGTGTTTTATGGCTTTCTAAAAAGGAATTTAAGTGATCGTTAATTTTGAAAAAAAAAAGCAGGCTCAAAAACCTTTTGGAAGCACTTCAAAATGGGCTTTCTTGTTGGGCCAGTAGGATGTTGGGCCATTTTCAAAATATTCCAAAAAAATATTTCCACCCCATTTTCTTATAGTGTTCCACTTTTAATGTATTGTAATCAGTTCCTAGTATGTTTCATAAAAATTTTGGGTTCACTTGTTTAAGAAAAGTTTCCCGTTTGAGCCCATTTTACCTGATTTAGTCATTTCCGATAAAAATTCCTTAAAGTTTTCGGTTTACTTTAAAAAATTAATTTGATTACCGAAACCTCAAGATTTCCACTCAATTCTAATTCTCCAAGTCAAATATGCCTTATATTAATTTCCTATGGCCTCAAAATAATTTTTACGAATTTATAAAATTTATTTCGAATTTATTTCAATTACTAGGCCTAATTTCTCGGTTTAGTGCTAATGCAAGTTTTTACTTGTTTTTTCGATTCTGATGCTTTAGTTTTACCTTCTAACCACCAAAACATCAACATAAAACTAAATCATCATCTTCCATCAACTTTCTCACATTGTTGACTAACTTTGACCACTCTTTCCTTCTATAAAAATGGTCCTCAGCTGTAGATATATATATGTATACAACTTAGAATCATTCAAAACAAGTTTAAAAATCAGCCAAGGAATCATAAATACGAAGTTTCGCTTACCTCTATAATAGGACAGTTTCGACCCTTGTTCTTCTCTCTAACTTTTCACCTAGCAAATAAACTTGTTTATGGCTGGATGTTTTATATGTGTTAGAGAACTTAAGGAGGAAGATTGTTTTCTTCTTGGATAACTCCTAATAGTTGTTGGAATGTGGTCGAAAAAATTGCACAAGTTGGAATTGGAGAGGATGTCAACAGCAGCTTGGGGAAGGAGTTTCTTTCTAGTTTTAGGTCGATTCGGGTTGTTCTATGGCTTTCCAAAAAGGACTTTAAGTGCTCTTTAATTTTGAAAAAACAAACAGGCTCAAAAACCTTTTGGAAGCACTTCAAAATGGGCTTTCTTGTTGGGCCAGTAGGGTACTGGGCCTGGGCTGCCAGTAGCCCCGTTTTCAAAATATTCCAAAAAAATATTTCCACCCCATTTTCTTATAGTTTTCCACTTTTAATGTATTGTAATAAGTTCCTAATATGTTACATAAAAATTTTGGGCTCACTTGTTTAAGAAAAGTTTCCCGTTTGAGCCCATTTTAATTGATTTAGTCATTTCCGATAAAAATTCTTTAAAGTTTTCGATTTACTTTGAAAAATTAATTTGATTACTGAAACCTCAAAATTTCTTCTCAATTATAATTCTCCAAGTCAAATGTGCCTTATATTAATTTCCTATGCCCTCAAAATAATTTTTACGAATTTATAGAATTTATTTTGAATTTATTTCAATTACAAGGCCTAATTTCTCGGTTTAGTGCTAATCCAGGTTTTTACTTGTTTTTCTGATTCCGATGCTTTAGTTTTACCTTCTAACCACCAAAGCATACTCATATAAATGTAATCTCTTGAAAAATACGTCAATTAAAAATCTTACATCGGGTTTCGTGCCCCCAGCTTCGTGCCACTAATCCAGGTACTTCGGTTATTCCAAGTACTTCGGTTATTTTGGGCCTTGCATAATACTTAGGTAAGTCTTGAACTTCTAATCCTAGCTTTTAAATAAATAATAGTACGAAAAGTTGGGTTTCACATAACTCCGATGATAAAAAAGTAAAAAAAAAAAATTAAATGAGCACGAATGGATATTTTAGTGCCCAATTAAGTTTGGGTACAATTAAAGGGAAGACCCTTGAATTTATTGTCTTATTTGACCAAATAGGTTTAATATACAAATTTGCTTAATTGTGAGAGCACTGTCATGGATGATTTAATTGTTGGAACAATTTAAGTCCTAAACCTAAACGTGAGACATAGTTTTATGGAGTCATCACCAATCATTCAAACTTAGGTATGATTGATCTCTTATTCAAACTAAGTATTAAGACTGGTCTACATCTCAGATTTAAGGTTCGAGGGTATAGTTACGTATGAGGAAAGTATTAACACTTTCACAAACGCCCATCCTAGAACGATACTTAATCAATCTTGTGTTATCTTTGAAAGGTTTGATTAAGTGACCTATTTTTCTAAATGTCTTTTATCTTATTCAAATAATTAAATATTTAAAAATTTCTAAGAAACTCTCCATTATTATGGCGGAATTTCTAAAAATATTTATCTTCACCTCAAAAGTATTCAAGTAGTACTATTCGACTTTCTTGAAGAGCTTTGTCGTCAGATTCATTAAATATCTTATAAAAAAGGTCCTAATTTATTTTCTAATCTTTAATTCTTAATCTATTTTATTTATTATTTATTATTCATTATTTTATTATTACTTATTATTTTATGTTATATTATGTTATTATTTTATTTAATTTTGTTCTTTATTAATATCGAAAATTTCTCTTAAATCTTCCATCATTCTGGTGAGAATTTAGAGAAAAATCCTCACCTAGAGATTTTCAAATATCAATCATTTGTGACTCTTTAGAATCTCACCCTCAGAATTAATATATTTTACTTATTGTATTATATTTTTATCTTATTTAATTATTTATTATTAATTATTTTATATTACATTGTATTTTTATTATATTTTATTATTTATTATTATATTATGTATATTAATATATTATAAATATCCATTATTATTATTGATAATTTTCCTTAAATTTTTCAACATGCTTGCGATTCAGGAAAATATCTCATATCAAAATTTTGAAATATCAATCATTTGTGACTTTTTGGAATTTCATTATTATAATAATCACATATTTTTATTTTATTTAAGAATCCAAAATTAATTTTCATTTTGAAATCTCAATCATTTGTGACTTTTTGGAATTTCATTATTATAGTAATCACATATTTTTATTTTATTTAAGAATCCTAAATTAATTTTCTTTCCTAAAGTAGATTTTATTTTTATTATATATACTTATTCATAACTCTATTTAATAATGATGACCTTAAATAATTTTATTAACTAAGTATTCTACTTAATCATCCCACTAAATAATCTAAATATTTTAATTCACAAATGAAATTAACTCCATTTTCATAAGCAAATCAACTAATCTCAATCTACTTTAACATACCAAATAGATGATGATGATGATGATAAAAAACAGTACTTTTTTCTTTATTCTTCCTTTTCTTTCCCTATCTTTCTTTCTTTCCTTACTTTTCACGTTCTTTCCTTTCCCTCTTTCTTTGTTCCACGCGGCAAGCAACTCGCAATGGCTTGCATGGCAGATAACTCCAAAACAGGTCACGGTTCCAACTCCAGCAACTTTGTTTCCTACTCTGCTCCACGTTAGTCTGCTTCAGGTTCAGTCAAAAAGCAGAAACGGTGCAAAGGAAAGGCAAAGCAGCAGCAAGTTCGATGAAGATGAAGATGAAGATGATGAAGTGCGGTGGTGCGGCAGGACTGCAGGGTAGGGAGCAATGATGACTGACAATGCTGGGCAAGGAAGTAATGCAGTAGCAAGAATGGTCGCAGGAGTGCAGTAACGGTGCACGAAAGATGCTGTGAATGTAGGCAGTGCAGCAGCGGTAACAGGAAGCTTGCAAGGGACGGTGGCGAAAACAGTAAGCAGTGGATGAAACTTTGCTCAAGCCGGAATGAGCAGTAGCACAAACAATAAGGATGATAAGAGAATGAAGGAATGAACCAAGGCGGCAGTGCTGCAAGGAGGACCGGCCATGACGCAGCAAATTAGTGCAGGAGTGATTCTATAATGTAGTGCTTGGGACAATCTGGGCAAGGGTGAAGTGTAGGGAACATGGTGATGAGGTAGCAGTAGGAATTTTTCTTTTTTGCCCGTTTTCTTCTGTATATTTGTATCTTGCTTGTGTTTCCTTTAAATAGAGCTAGAATTTTTTTATTTCGGGAAAGCTTTGTGTATCAAGAATATGATTTAATTTTATTTTCTTCCAACCTTATTAATTCTCTTGATTTTATGTAATTATTAGTATCGAAATCTAAATATAAAACCTGATTTCATTTGACTTTTGAGGTCCAGTTTTAATACATTTTAATGCTATGTTTTAATTTCAATATTTTTAGCAAGTAAATTTTTACAAATTATTAAGCTTTTTATAGATTTTCTTTCCCATTTTTATTTTTGATTTCTTGTTTTTTTTTTAAATTTTATTTTATCAAATAAATAAATATTAAATTTAAAATAAAATTTAAAATTTAAAAAAATCAGAAAAAAATGGTGTCGACATTATTATTATTATTATTATTATTATTATTATTATTATTATTATTATTATTTTTATTTTGGTTCTGAGGATGATTTAACTATTCATAGTAAGCTTAGTGTGGTGGATGAAAAATTAAAATGCTGACAAATTTGGGCGTGAGGGTAATAATTAGATGATGAAATTAACGTTTCTGTCATATTCAATCAATATTCATATCTCAACTTTCAAGGTGTGTGAGGTCCATCCAAATTCGCATCTTCCAAAAGCTTACCCTTCAACATCATTTCTTTTTTTAATGTTAAATTTTATGCAAAAGAAAGAGATGGATGTGGAAACCTAGTCCAATTAAAAGCTTATTATTTCACCTGCCCGCAATGAAAACGGATATGATTTTAATAATAAATAAATAAATAACGTAAAAAGCATGTACATAACATTTGAAAATCACTTTTATCCTTTTATATTTATTTTCTTAACTATTAAAACATTTATGCTATGTAGATTTACAATTAAATATTGACAATATATTTATGATGAATCAAGAAAAAAAAATTCTGGTAAATAACATTTCATCTCGTAATTTTTTTTTTAACATTTAAACGTAAGACCTTGAAGTTGAAATTTTATAGTTTTAAACGTTTGAAACTCAGTAACTTTATATTTTAAGATTGATATAATAATATAGCACATTGTGTAATACTTATGATCTGCACATCAGAGCTGCAACTAGGTCAGATTGGGCTAGTTCTGAGCTGGGCTATACCGTTTCTGGCCTAGATTTTTTAGGAACCGGTTTTGACCGGTTATTAGATGAGCCGGTCCCAGGCCGGGCTATGCTAGCCTTTTAAGGGATAGGTCCGGTTTAGTGAATAGAAGTTTCAGTTCTTGAGTTGCACCTGATTGATTCTGGGCTAATTTGTTAAAAATTTTAATATTTAATTATTAATTTTGATAAAAATAATAACAATTTTTATTATATCTTTATCTAATTGAATTAAAGTTATTATTTTTTTAAAAATATAATACTTTTAAAAATTTTAAATTTCTTTTGATAAAATTAAACTTATTACATCTGAATCATTTCTCAAAAAAAAAAAAATCTAGTTTAGACTTTTAAACTTATCACTTTGTGTTAAAAATATTTATTCATTTATAATTTACTTCTAAGAAAAAATATTTATTTAGTATGTTTTTAAATTATTTATTCCTTTTGTATTTTAAATATTTATTTATTTACTTACAACATTAATTTATTTAGTATTTAATAATAATAATAAATGAAAATAATAAATGAAACGAAAGAGACCAAAGATCTTGTAGGTGAAAAATCTCTGCAAAAGTTAGAAGGGTAAAAACAGCAGTCCATAAACAAATTTACTATGACTAAACTTATTAACAAAAATTTACAAATAAAGAAAAATAAAGCTATTTCCTATTGCTCATAATTTATAAGAATTGTCTTGAAAATTTCTTCTCCTCCTCTGAAAGATTATCAGTGAACTCGTTGGCCATTCTAAGTTCTTTATTACGGATTTCGCTTCAAACCAATCTTTGAGGGACGTTAACATGCATAATGAATTTGGATTAGGACTGGTTCGATGATCTCCAATGATTCTTACGTATATTGAGAATGCGATTATGTGAAACCCAACTTTTTCAAGCTATGGTTTATTTAAAAGCTAAGATGAGAAGTTTAAAACTTACCTAAGTGTTCATGTAGGGCTCGAAGGAACCAAGAGCTCGGATGATGGAGAATTGAGCTCAGGGCACGAAAAATCGAGGTAAGGTGTTAAGTAAGAGTTCTTTAAGAATTTACATTCATATAAACATGATTTTATGGATAGAAGGTGAAACTAAAGTGATTGGAGTGAAATAAGTTGGTAAATCTCGGGTTAACACTAAACCGAGAAATTAGGCCTATTAATTGAAATAAATTTGAAATAAATTTCATAAATCTGTAAAAATTCTGAGGCAATAGGAAATTAATATAAGGTATATTTGACTTGGTGAATTAGAATTGAGTGGAAATATTAAGGTTTCGGTGGTTTAATTAATTTTTAAAGTAAACCAAAAACTTTAAAGAATTTTTATCGGTAATGACTAAATCGGGTAAAACGGGCCCAAACGGGAAAATTTTCTTACACAAGTGGGCCCAAATTTTTATGGAACATACTAGGGACTTATTATAACACATGAGTGGTGCAAAATTTGGAAGAAAATGAGCTGAAAATAATTTTGGAGATTTTCTGAAAACAGGGCAGCTGACAGCCAAAGCCCAGCACACTGCAAGCCCAACAAAAAGCCCAATTTGAAAGGGTTTCAGAAGGTCTTTGAATCTTATTTCTTTTCCACGTTGAATTATACTTAAATCCCTTTCTAGAAAGGTAAAAATCATCTAGAACCGACCTGAACAAAAAAGTTCTTCCCCTTTCATCTTACTGCAGACGTCCTACCCTCTGTCTGCTTGTGGATTTGTTTTGGCCACCTTCCAACCATTTTTAGAAGTCAGCCAATAAGAATAAAATCTTCCTTCTTAAGTTTTTTAACACATATAAAAAATTCAGCTACAAATAAGTTGATTTGGGGGGTGAAAACTTTGAGAGAAGAACATGGGCATAATCTGCCTTGTTTCAGAGGTAAGAGAAACTTTGGATTTTTTATTTTTTGGTTTGTTTTTTAGCTTGTTTAAGATGATTCTAAGTTGTATACATGTTTATCTACAGTTGAGAAACATTTTTGGAGGAAGAAAGTGAAGTCAAATTTGGTCAATAAGGTGAGAAAGTTGATGGAAGATGATGATTGTGATATATGTTGATGTTTAATGGTTTTAGATGATTTTTACTAAAGTAGAATTTGAAGAAGTAATATCTAGAGCATGCTTGAATTTCAGCCAGCCCCTATTTGATATGGAGAAGATGAAATTTGATTGAGTTGTGTGTTATAGAATGTTAGTTTAATACCGAAAAGTTCAGTTTATAGCTCGGTTTAATGGAAAACTGTAACTGTGTGGAAATTTAGCAATTTGATAAGCTGTAATAAGTTGACTAGAGACTTGAATAAGTATTTAAACTATTAAGTTGATAAGTTTGAAGTTCAAGGAAAATAATTTATAGAAATAGCTAAAGCTGGCAGGTTTTTCAGTAAAATCGAGAAAGTAGGAAAAGTTAATGAAAAAGAGTCCAGTTAGCAACGTTTAAGTAATAAAATGTATGTGAACATAAATAAAGATGAATTGGATACTAATTGGACATAATTGGATTGTTTGTGGTAGCTAGTGGTGTAGGTATGCAAATCGAGGTAAGCTCGATATCCGACAATCTTGTGTTGCCATGAGATTCGATAGGTAAGGGATGCAATTTAAAGTAGTAATGGCTTCCTTTATCTATTTATATTTCTTAAAATTATTTGAAGTATGCATGAAAAATTTACATGGAAAACCCGAACCTTTCAACATAAGTTTTCGAAATAAATGACACCTCGATTTAACCCCGAAGCCAAATATTTTTACTATGATGCATAAGTCTTTGATATATTAGTGTTTTATAATTGAAATGTATGATTTAGTGATTAAAGTTTTCCAAATGATTTTTAAGTATGAAAATAAGTAAGAAAGTAAATTTTTTTGAGACTAGAGGCTATTCCGATAGTGTATATTGTATGCATGTCATCCCCGCTACTTGTGGTGCCCGACTCTGCCACTTGTAGTGCCTGTTTCATTTCGCCCGTGTAACTGTAAGACCCGATTTTATTCAAAACACGAAATTAAAAATGCAAAAGGACTGAAATGAAATTTCCGAACACGTGAAGGGTAAAATGGTCAAAAGATCGAAAGCCGGTATAAATTCGAGAAGAAAATTTAATGAAAAATAATGGATTTGAGAATCTTAATCAATAACGAAGAAATAATTAAATTTTGAGTCCAATTGATCAAAATATAAATTTATTGAAATTTATGAGAATTAATCAGGATTTTTAATTTAAAAAATTATCCCGAAAATAATCGAAAAATATACCGAAAAGACGAAATAAGACTAATAAATTCATTTAATTGGTTAAATGAATAAAATATAATTTTTAAAGATATTTTAGATTTTTTATAATATTTTAATCAATTAAATATTA
This sequence comes from Firmiana major, assembly GCA_033439115.1. Lineage (NCBI taxonomy): Eukaryota > Viridiplantae > Streptophyta > Magnoliopsida > Malvales > Malvaceae > Firmiana > Firmiana major. Next base: position 43,262,675 of record CM065909.1, read on the forward strand.
ATAAAATAAATTAATAAATAAAATTATTAATTAAAAAAACGAATCGTAGACTCGCGATTCTGAAAAGGAAAAAAAAAGGGAAATGAGGGCAGACCGAGGTCGTCGGTCTCCATCACCGACGACCTCCTATGACCAGGAAGCCGGACAAGAGGGGCAGTCGAGCTCGCCGGCACCGGCAGTTGAGGAGAAACGACGGCCGACAAGAGGAACGACGAGAAACGGAGAAACTGAGAGGGGGAAGAGAAATTTCCGATGAATGACGTCGATCTAGCCCTAATCGACTCTAGCTGGCGGTTCTCTAGCCGCAGGCGACGCGATCGGTGGTGGCCACGGCTGGTTAAACTGACGGACGGCACCAGAAATAGCGAAAAAGAGAAAGGGTACCGACGCCGAGGGAGACGAGGCTGGACCGGCCACCTCGGACGAAAACGAGATCAGATCCTTGCATCGGACGACCCCGCGGAGCTGCTGGCAGCGGAAGTTGGTGGAGAATCGGTCGGCGAACCGGACTGAACCGATTGAACCGGATCGGTCTGAACTGAGTTGAACCGGACCGAACTGGTTCAGCCAAGAAAGAGAGGAAAAAATGAGAAAAAGAGAAAAAGGAAAAAGGGAAAGAATTTTCGGGGATACACCGGACTTCGGGTAAGTCGATACGAGGTCAAATGTGATTGATTTGATTTTCAAAAAATTTATTTAAATTATATTTAATCGAAAATTAACCAGAAATTAAATATAATATTGCGCAGTTCGACGATAGATCGTGTACGTGAACCCGAATGAGAGCCGATTGAGCTCCGATTTTCATACCCCACATAGCATTGGGTAAGTACATTTTAATTTCGACAATTAGAGTCCTCAATGCAGAGGTAAGATTAATTTACGGATTAATTCTGTATAAAAAGAAATATTATTCGAAATTTTACAGTAATTACCGTAAATAGTATATGGGCTATCCAAAGAGTTTGGAACGAAGCCCAATGGGTATTGAGAGCCCAATAGACCTGAAGAAGGGATTTAATAAGTGAAAACGGGCTGAAAATGGGTCGAGACCCGTTAAGATGAAATCGGGCCCAATAAAGTAAAACGGGTCCAATGATTTAAATTAAGCCCGGTAAAAGTAAAATATGAATAATTATGCTGGATTTAACCCGATAAATTACTATCTGCAGCTCCGGAGTACATATTGGGAGCTAAACGGATCGGGTGATCGGTAGAATTGAAAAAAGTCAGATTGTACAGAGAATCGAGGTAAGGGAATTTTGTAGGTGCATAGAGATTTTTATACGTATTTTTGAGGGGATTTATAAGGCCTAGAATTTTTTAAAGTATCTAGAAACGAAATACTAATTTTTACAAAAACTCGGGGTATGGGTGAATAAAGAAAAAGACGATATTGCCCCTGGGAATAAAATTTACAAAAAGGGTAGTAAGGCAGATAAATTGCATGATTATCATGTTTTAATGTTTTATATGAATGTATTGTTTTGATTTAAGCAAATATGCACATAGGTTGGCTGTTGATTTCATGAATTATACGAAAGAGTACCGGTTTGTACCGGTTACGATTTTAAAAGATGTTTTATCAAGATTGAGCCACCTATCATATTTACACGAGTAAAAAGAGTGTTAGAGTCTTACTCGCACTAAATTTTACTGATTTATTACTCATAAAAAGCCGTACTGGAGCATTGCTCGTACGAGAAATTTGTGTGTGAACAAAAATCGTGCTGGAGCTTCGCTCGCACGAGATTTTAGATATCATGATATGCATAGCGTCGTGCTGGAGCTTCGCTTGCACTAGACATACGTTGACATGCATATAGTCGTGAGGAAGCCTCCTCTAGACTTTGTGTCGCAGAGAGTTGATATGCTTATACGTATACTTTGAGACATGAGTTGGTTATCGACATAGTATTGGGGTGGATAAGACCTACGACAGTCACCCCCAGACTATGATATGGGTCCACGGAGTACGTTGTACCATGTATGTCACACGGAGTACGCTGTACCGTGCAGTCATGATGACTCGATGATGTTACTTGATATTCTGGCGGGTAGGATTTGACCCCACCTTCCGTTACAGTTGTGATGCCCCGCACACCTGGTTCACCCTGAAGGTATAGTCCGCAAGTACACGGGTCGTACAAGTAATAATGGGATTTGAGTCCCGAGTTTATCGTCCCACAGAGAAGTTGACTAGCCTAATTAACTACCAGTTAATCTTACCCTAAGTATATCCTAGCAAATTATGCAGTTACAATGGGTGGTCTACATGGCTAAAATTAAAGTACTGAAAATAATAAAAGCTAAAAACTAAATAAAATAAAACCGAGCTAAAATTACTTACAAAGCTCCAAGTAATTAAAGGCAAGTACCTACAAAAGAAAATTAAAACAGTTAAAAATTCATTAACGCAATTAAAATAAAAAGCAAAAATGAAAATAAAGTAATAAAATTAATTAAACTAAAATTTAAACAAACTTAAAATAAAAATGCATGTAATTAAACTTATAAAAATTGTAAATTAAACTAAACTAAAATTTAATGAAAATAAAGACTAAATTAAAAATGCATGAAACATATTTAATCTAAATTAATTCTAAATGCAACTAAACTAAAATAAAGTCCTAAAACATATAATATAAAATTAACTACTAACTAAAAATTTAACACTACAAATTAAATTAACATGCAAAAATATGAAAACTAATCTACCATTTTAATTGGCTAAACTAACTAACTAACAACTAACAAATACATGAAAATACTAAAAATGCATTAAACTATAGCAACATGATTAAAATTGACATGGCCAAACATGGCCTTAACAAATTGTAAAACAAAGTGGTCCCGATTGTGCATGTGTATTGTGCATTGTTCATGCTCTTCTTCAGCAGGATTTTGTCCTGCTCTCGGTTTTCCATCTGCCGCAGGTCCTGCACTCTCGGTTTGCTGCTGAAGCCGCATGGTTTTGTCCTCTGCTCCAAGTGCTCCAGGTGCTCCAGGCTATATGCGCTGGTTCATGCTCTCTGCTTCACCAAACATAGTACCATCGTCCTGCATGACCAGCCCCTGCGACCTTTCCATTTCGCGTCAGGGAATAACCACAACATCTGCTGCTTGCTTCAGTCATCTGCACCAACCATCCGCACAATGCTTCAATCCGAATGCCACCACGCTCAGCAAGCTGAATGCACCGGTCACCTAACTTCAGTAGACAACAAGGAATTAACAACACTTAAATGGTGAGAAAATAACAATGAAAATTAAACTCCTGCTAAAACAGAAAATGAAAAGGAGCAAAAGAGAAAGAAAATAAAATGCTCTTGAACCTACTGCACTTAAAACATAAATAAAAGAGAACCAAACAACAATTAAGTAAACTACAAGATCATTTTAAATCGACAACAATGCAGGATAAGAAAACAACTAAGATGAATAGTAAAACTAAACTAAAACAGAGCCGAACAGAGGAGGAATCTAGTCCATATTGCCACCATGTTATCATGTGTTTCAACCGAGCTATTGACACACTGCATTGCTTCACACATGCCCCGCTTTTCACCAGCAGACCTGCCCAGCAGATAGGGATGTCCAGAAATGCAACGACAACAGCTTCATGATCACTAGATTTATGTTGATCTGTACGTTTTCCTCGTGAGCCACGGATGAATTCTGCAGTAACTTTCAACGACTGCAACAGCTCAAGAGCGATGCATGGTAACAGCTAATCTTCCATCGTGCCTCCAACAAGATTTCAGCAACTGGAGAAAGGGCATCCATCTTCACCAGCAGCAGCTCGCCTCTTGGTACCACACGGACATATAGACCTGATCAGTGAAGATGACGGTATGCTGTAGAAAGCAACTAAAATGCAGGATATTGAAACATTAGAATCGAGAGGAATAACACTTTCTCATCTATCCAATACTACACATATGTGAGTAAGCAGTCGGTGGCTTCCAGGAAAGACTCTTGTTTTGGACCTTCAAAATCAGCCGGCCGTGCTTTTCTTAAATTAGAACTAAATGTGAATGGAAGCTTAGCGGCTGTTGAATAATTAGTAAATTAAAAATATACAGAACAGAGAAATTAAAAGAAAGAAACCAAAAGCTTCATTAATCAACGAAAATGCCGAGAGGGTCTAAATGCAAAATGGTTACTGTCACCAGCCATTCTACATTACCCGAGAGTTGAACAGTAAAAGAAAAATGAAAAGAAATAGAAGAATAAAATAACAATGGTAGTAACGGCAATGAGATCTTTTCCTTTAAAGTAAAATAAAATGCACCAAAGAAAAAAATGCAAACTTGCTAAATCTAAACAATGGTGGCTGTAGCCAATAACGTGAAAGCTAAAAGAAAACCAAAGAAAGATAGAAAATAGCAATGAAAACTTTAAACTAAAATAAAACTATTCTAAAACTACTCCTAAAATTACTCTACCCTACTCCTAAATTCTACACTACTTACCCTATTTATACTTCCTACTTGATTTTTCAATTGCCATCATGTTCTATTTATACACAAACATAGGGGTACAGTGGTAAATTTTCATCCTAGATGAGTTGGCATTGTTTGGCCACTTACCTTTATTTGATTTGCTGCAGAGTAGATATTTCCACGACATCAGTCTTTTTGTCCAATTAGCTGTGTGATGTGGCCCGGCGTGTGTCTTCCAGAGGGTTAGCATGGTGTCCTTCGATCTTATCGTTTCGGAGCAAATAAATTACGGACAGCTGGCATCACATGTGTCCAAACGACTGATGACTTGTCACGACCCAAATTACCTAAAAATCCCTACAAATTTTTCGCTTTTTTCATTTCCTTATCCATCGTGAACAGTTACACTACTAAACAGTTGGGCTATGATTCGGTGTTAGTACCTCTCACCTATTTACCATTCCATTTTCATATTTCATTTACATATCAATTTATTTAAACTAAATACATCCCCAATATTACATCCATATACAGTACTGTGCATCTATATGTTCAGATACAAAATTATATAAATGTGTATACCTGGTCTTGCTAAGAAGCAGCGAAAATGACTACTTTCGTTCTCTTCTAATGAATATACCCTGTGGGGTGGAAAATGAAAGGGTGAGCGAAACGTGCTCAGTAAGGCAATAATGTAAGCAGGTAGATAACTATACTATCTACGTGCTGATAATGTCATGATGTAAAAATCGTTTACTTTCGGAGCATGAGGTAAGATTAAAACAATGCCACATGTATGTATATATCATATACAAGAAATCATGAAATCGACATATCAAGCACACATGAAAAATCATCATGTATGACATCTCATGCTCGTCACATTAAAACTCATTTATTTCATCATAAACTCTTCCCTTTAAAACTCATTTGTTTAATCACAAAACTAATCCCTTTGAAACTTATTTGTTTCATCATAAATTCATCACATTTAAAACTCATTTGTTTCATTATAAAACAACTTCATCAAGGTCAAACCCATCTCTCGGGAATACCTTGATTCATCAAATCACATCTCTTTTAAAAACACAAATCGGGACTACCCCTCCATCGGGTTTGTCCTGGTCTATCCAGACCGTATGATATCATGTGAGGCATGTAGGTTACTGTATGAAAAATCGAGGACTATGGCCATACTATGTCCCTGTGATCCCATGCTACACGGATCCCGGTGTGCCGGGTATCACAACTGCAATGGGAGGTGGGGTCAAGTCCTACCCGCCAGAATATCAAGTAACATCGTAGAGTCATCATGACTGCACGGTACAGCGTACTCCGTGTGACATACACGGTACATCGTACTCCGTGGACCCATATCATAGTCTGGGGGTGCCTGCCGTAGGTCTTATCCACCCCAATACTATGTCGATAACCAACCCATGTCTCAAAGTATTTGTGCGAGTATCTCAACTCTCTGTGACACACAGTCTATAGGAGGCTTCCGCACGACTATATGCATGTCAACTCACGTCTAGTGCGAGCGAAGCTCCAGCACCACGATATGCATATCATGATATCTAAAATCTCGTGCGAGCGAAGCTCCAACACGGTTTTGTGCACACACAAATTTCTCGTACGAGCAATGCTCCAGTACGGCTTTTCATGAGAATAAATCAGTAAACTTGAGTGCGAGTAAGACTCTAACACTCTTTTTACTTGTATAGATACGATAGGTGGCTAAGTCTTGACAAAACATCTTTTAAAAATAGTAACCGGTACAAATCGGTACCCATTTGTATATTTCACGAAATCAATAGCCAACCTATGTTCATATTTGCTTAAATCAAAGTAGTCTATTCATATAAAGCATTAAAAACATGAAATCATGCAATTTACCTGCCTTACTACCCTTTTTGTAAATTTTTACTCCTAGGGGCAAAATCATCATTTTCCTTTATTTATCTAAGCCCCGATTTTCGTAAAAATTATTATTTCGTTTACTAGATACTTAGATAAATTCTAAGCCCTGTAAATACCCTCAAAATATGTATAGGCATCTCTATGCACTTACAAAATTCCCTTACCTCGATTTTCCTGTCGAATCTGACCTTTTCTCTGATGTCACGTCGTGCAGTCCGATCTGCTCTCAATCCAATGTCCGGAACTGCGTATTAATATTTCTTAGGTCAGATAACATACAATTTGATTGTATTTCCTATTTTCTGGGCTTAATTTAAATCATTGGGCCCGTTTACCCCTATTGGGCCCGATTGCACCTTAATGGGCCTTAATCGGCCTTAAGCCCGTTTTCCACTTAATTTTTTACACTATCGAGGCCTATTGGGCTTATTCAGCTTACCGATAATTATCGGGCTTCGTTCCAAACTCATTGGATAGCCCGTATACCATTTACGGTAATTACGTTGTAAATCCGATTAATATTCCTTTTATACAGAATTAATCCATAAATTTCGTAAAATAATCGAAACTCTGTATTAAAGGATTCTAATTGTCGAAATTAAAATGTACTTACCCAATATAATGCGGGATACGAAAATCGGAGCTCAATCGGCTCTCGTTCGGGCTTTGTCGTACAACTGTACAATTATATATTTAATCCCGGGTTACTTTCAGATTAAATATAATTTAAATAAATTTTTCGAAAGTCAAATTGGTCACTTTTGACCTCTTACCGACTTACCCGAAGTCCGGTGTATCCCCGAAAATTCTTTCCCTTTTTCTTTTTTTTCTCTTTTTCTCCCTTTTTCCCTTCTTTCTTGGCTGAACCGGTTCAGTCCGGTTCAGACCCGGTTCAACCCGGTCCGGTTCAGCCGGTTCAACCCGGTTCACCCCTTTGCTGAACCGGTCCGTACCGGTTCAGACCATTCCACCGCCGTTCACGGCGTTTCCGGTCGGTTCTCGGCTCGGTTCTCACGCCATTCGACTCGTCTGCACTGGGGGAGTGTTCGGCTGGGGTCAGGGTTGGCCGAATCACGCCGGTGGCCGCCGGATTCATCTTCTCCCTCCGCGGCTTCTCTCCCTCGATCCGCCGAATTCCGGTGGTTTCGCCGGCCAATACCGGTCTCAAAAGGACCGGCTCCTCCTCCCGATCACACCGGTACCCTCCGTTCGAGCCCATCTGCCGTGGATCGTCGGGATCCACCTCGTTTTTCCTGCGGTCTTCTACTCCTCTGTTCGCCGGACACGGCCATCGTCGGCGCGCGTCACCGGTGCCCAAGGCTTCGCCGGCCTCTCCTCTTCCTCATCGGCTCGTCGTCGGTGGTCAAGGATCGCCGGTGGTGGCTCGTCGGTCGGCCACGCGCGGTCTCCCTCGGTTTCTCTCTTCTCTTTCTCTCTCCCCGATAGTTTAACAGATTTCACTTTTTTTTTTTCAATTATTTTTTTTATTTATTATTATTTATAATTTAGTTTATTATTATTTTATTCATTAAAATAGTCAAAAATATTCAAAAATATCTACAAAATTAATATTTTATTCATTCAGTCTATAAATTAATTTCTCGGTATTATTTCGAGTTTTCGTTATAATTTTTGATTATTTTCGAGATTTATTTTTTCGAAATAAAAATATCGATTAATTTCGATTAATTCTGATAAATTTATATCTTGATCAATTTAACCCGAATTAAATTCATTTCACCTTTATTGATCAAGATTCTCAAATCCATTATTTTTAATAATTATTTCTCGTTAAATTTATACCGGCCTTCGGTCTTTTGACCATTTTGCCCTTGTACATGTTCGGGATTAATTCAGTCAAACTTTCCTTCACGAATACTCATTCATTTCGTATTTTAAATCCTTATTTCCTGTCTGAATCCCATTTCATATAATTTGGGACTATTTTCAATTCTTCATACGAAATTACAATATAATTTTCGGGTCTTACATAATCTCCCCCACTTAAAAAATTTGGTCCTCCAAATTAGAACCAAGTTATATGAGTCCATATACAACTCCAGGTACATCGATCGTATCATACTCTTAAATTCTTATGTGACCTTCTCCGGAGTGTATTACTACCAAGGACTTTAATTAGGGAGATCATCTTAAACCTCAATACTTTCTCTTTCCTGTTTAATGCCCGAATCAACTTATCAATATACTTATATTTTCATTAAACTGAACTTTTGGAATTCATATTCGATCACCTATGCTGGATCCGGATAGTATTGCCAAAGCATCAAAAGCTGAGACATATTGTGGGTGCCTGTTAATTCAGGTGATAACACCAACTTACAGGTCTTATCTCCCACTCGTCCGATCTCTCAAAATATTTCATCCAGCACAACTCAATTTACCTTCTTCCAAAAGCTCGCTATGTCCTTATTCTCTTAGGACAAGAATTATTTCAACCATACTAAGTCACCAATGGTGAATTCCAATACTTGTCTATTTGCTCTGAGGTGTTCTTAATCTCTCACTCTTAACTAAACATCCTCAGAAACTTATTATCCAAGTCGAAAATAATTCTATCTGTCACCCACTTTTTTTCTTATCCAATTTGGGGAACAACCCCTACAGCTATACACTGCCTTATATCTTGTTATCCCGATACTCAAGTGGCAACTGACACTATTGACGAATTCAATTGTAACCACTGATCATTCCGGGAGCATATAAAATCAATGCACACACTCTCATCATATCCTCCAGAACTTGTACAGTCCTCTCTGACTGACCATCTGTCTGAGGACAAAAAGCTGTGCTAATACTCAGTCGGGTTCCCATAGCTTCCTGAAAAATATTCCCTGAGATGTGAAGTGAAGCGGGAATCCCTATATGATACCATGCTCACTGGAACGCTACTTAATGTTCCACAATCTTCCTTACACATAAATCCTCATATACACTCTGAGTATCTGGGGATTTCATAACCAGAAGGTGGGTAGACTTAGTCAACTTAGCGACTATCATCCAAATAGCCTCGTAATTCACCTGGGTTCTCTGTAACCCATCACGACATTTATGGAGACTTGCTCCCATTTTCCGTGCCGATATAAGTAGAGGCTGCAATAACCCTGCAGACTTTTTAGTACTCTACCTTATTCTGCTGACATACTAAGCACTTTTCCACAATCTCTACCATATCTCTTTTCATATCTGACCCTGACCACCCATACCCTTTTCGAGATTTCAATATATTTTTATTACCTTCCGTATGCACTGTATATCCCAAAGAGTGAGCTTCTTACAATATTACTATCTCATCAACTGTGGTCCTGGGGAGCACTTATACTTTCTCTGAACCTCTCTGTAAATCATTATCACACTCTGTGAACTCTATCACTGTACCCTTCTGAATCTGACCCACACTATCGACACCCTGCCGATCATCACGCTAAGCCTGTCAACTCCGGGCACTCTCATCCGGTTCTAATCTCAGGCTAGCTGTCACATAATCACTGTCATCTTCAGAAGGGATCACATCAATACTAAGGTTCACAACTGCTTTAGCTGCTCACGCTCCCTGACCATCATATGTGATACCATCCCAAGGCTCTTTATACTCAGGGCATCAGCCATCACATTAGCCTTTCCTGGGTGGTACAATTTTCACGATCAAAATCTCTTAGAAGCTCTAACCCATTATGTATTCTCATATTCGCCTCTTTCTGTGAAAAACAGATACTCGGACTTTATGATCAGTGCATATCCACAATTTCTCATCGTGTACCTAATAGTACAATATCCTCGGTACAAATACTGTTGCCAACTTTAAATCATGGGTCAGATAGTTTATTTCATGATCAAGGAGTTGTCTGACTCCATACTTGACTATCTTCCCATTATACATCAATACACAGCTCCATCATAATTTTGAGGTATCCATACTCACTGAGAACCTCTTGAGCTCTTGGGTATGGTGAAATTAATCACGGTGGTCAATTCATACTTCATTACACCAAAATTTATGTCACATCTATCATCTCATTTATCATCTCATTCTAAGACCACGTTTTCATAATTAAACGTGTCAACCAAGTAGACCATATTGAGAACTCGCAACAATCCATCTGTAAAAGCCATCTTCCAATTATTGCTTACAATTTGCCCTGGACTTTAACTACACCCAACATATCATCGATAATGATGATCACAAATCGGTCCAATCCTTGACTTATTTACGCATAAGCGTATAAGATCCTTTAAAATCACTTACGTTTTTCAGGTACTAACTTGCGTCATTTCCTTTTCTTATCTTAACGGCTCTTATTAAATTTTTTACTATGTTAACCTTTATGATTTGTCGAATTTTAATATTCTTATCGTCTTAGTAAAGGTATCCTAACGCTAAAGTTATCTATTACGACGATCGATTTCACGTTATAGGTTATATATATATACTTTTAGACGCTGTCAAGTCTTCAGGCGGGGAGGTATTTTGAAATACCTTTATTTACCCTTAGACTTAACCACAATTACTTTATATACCAGTCTATGTGGTCACAATTTATATTCGCTACTAATTGCTTTAATCCTAATAACTTCATATCGTAAAAATGTTCTTACCTAGCATACGCCTCTTATTCCAATACATCTTGTATTCAGAATCAAGCATATCTCAAAGATTATCTCCTTCGTATATCAATCATCACAACACTCTTTCATCATTCATTCCGTGAGTACCATCATTTGCTCCTTTAATTTCAACTGTTGCACCCCTTTTTTGTCACTTGTCAACACTTACAGTATACTTTTCAGTGATGTTTTCACCCTTGTTTTCAACTTAAAATCTCTATATCCATATTCCGTTAATTAATCATCCTCTATTGGGGTACTCATTTATCAGTATTGTGCCCAATGATGTAGGCATTCATGCCTTTTACTTACTCACTTATATGCAAATGAAGGCGGTATGAATAAATGTGTGGCACCAGGATCAATGAACATATGTACTTCATTATTCATAACAAGTGTGGTATCTTACACCACATCCATGAAACATCAATAGTGTCCTGGTCCAAGACATCCTCTCGCCTTCGTCCAACAGCCTACTTTCCTTTTTTCCTTTCGGCTATGGCCTCCCTTTTCGTTGCAGCTATACCAACGAAGTTTTTCTCTGTCTCCTTACTTTTCTGTGGGGCGATCTTGCCCAACTTTGTGCAATCAAAATCAATGGTCCGTCTTACCACACTTAACGGCCATTTTCATCACTACAGTGTAGGTATAGACCCTCCTTCCGTGGTATCTACCACACATCCTACACTGTTACACTGCTTCGTAGCAGGTCGAGGTCTTCCAGTCACAATGTCTCTCAAGAGTGCCAAAATTGGATGCACTGGGGCTTTACCAATTATCTTACCCCGTAGCTCATCAGCTATAATCTCTTACCAACTGGTCTCTTTCCTGCTCTAACATCTCTGTCAGTCTCTATTCTTTTGTCTCTATTTCGGCCCTTACTACCTTTCCCAATCTCAAAGGCGTTAAACACTCGATCTTATTCACGCAACTGTATTTTGCGCACTGCCTCGACATAGGTAGTGAGCCAATCGGACTCTAATCGACAATTTGAGCATTCCATGAACTTTTGGGCTTTTCGAATCTCACTGCCCATAATATCGAGTTCATACTTGCCCAGTGATATAATCTGAGATTCATACTCATCAATCAACCAATACCTCTGGGTCAGTGTAAAAAAATTTTACTTGTAATTTTTCTTAAATAGTGTCCGGGATATTCTGTCACCGGAATACATCCATAATTATTCTTCACGTCGACTCTGGACGTCTAACTATTCAGATAGGTCGAGCGGACTTTCACCAATATTTCGCCTCGACTCTTTAACATAACGTATTTAAAAGTCACTTTCTCGGTCGACATACACCGAAAAATCCATAGCACTTCGCTATCTCATACACCCAGTCCTCAACAACTATAAGTTTCTTTACTTCGCTATTTATCGGAGGGATATGAAAATCTCTATAGTCTGAGGCATCTGTTTAGGCTTCACCCTGCCTATCCTCAACTACTTGCAATAGACTGAGTAAACAAGTCTGAAATATTTTCTACACTCCACTCCATCCACTTGGAGCGTGTCTCAATACTGTCTGATCACTCTGTCGGACTCTGAGAGGTATGCTCAACATTAACCTCTATTTCAATCTCATCCCGATTCTCATGGGTCAACTCAGCATGACTTAGCAGACTCAGGTCTACCTCTACGACCTCTGCCTCGTGCACTATCTCATTTTGAGTCTAATATCATGACTCATTTGATTCTCAAACCGATCTCTACGGTCTCGAGCATGTGTACTCGCCACTCTACCATAGCGGCTATCAGTTATAAAAACTGTATTTTTGCATTTGAAACTAAGTTCTTAGCTGCACTTCCATCTTGATATACACAATTGTATCTAAACAATGCACAGTACATGGGGGTGTAAATTTACTTAACCACTAACACCGACTCATATCAGGCCAACTCTGCTCTGATACCATTAAATTTGTCACGACCCAAATTACCTAAAAATCCCTACAAATTTTTCGCTTTTTTCATTTCCTTATCCATCATGAACAGTTACTCTACTAAACAGTTGGGCTATGATTCGGTGTTAGTACCTCTCACCTATTTACCATTCCATTTTCATATTTCATTTACATATCAATTTATTTAAACTAAATACATCCCCAATATTACATCCATATACAGTACTGTGCATCTATATGTTCAGATACAAAATTATATAAATGTGTATACCTGGTCTTGCTAAGAAGCAGCGGAAATGACTACTGTCGTTCTTTTCTACTGAATATACCCTGTGGGGTGGAAAATGAAAGGGTGAGCGAAACGTGCTCAGTAAGGCAATAATGTAAGCGGTAGATAACTATACTATCTACGTGCTGATAATGTCATGATGTAAAAATCGTTTACTTTCGGAGCATGAGGTAAGATTAAAACAATGCCACATGTATGTATATATCATATACAAGAAATCATGAAATCGACATATCAAGCACACATGAAAAATCATCATGTATGACATCTCATGCTCGTCACATTAAAACTCATTTATTTCATCATAAACTCTTCCCTTTAAAACTCATTTGTTTAATCACAAAACTCATCACTTTGAAACTTATTTGTTTCATCATAAATTCATCACATTTAAAACTCATTTGTTTCATTATAAAACAACTTCATCAAGGTCAAACCCATCTCTCGGGAATACCTTGATTCATCAAATCACATCTCTTTTAAAAACACAAATCGGGACTACCCCTCCATCGGGTTTGTCCTGGTCTATCCAGACCGTATGATATCATGTGAGGCATGTAGGTTACTGTATGAAAAATCGAGGACTATGGCCATACTATGTCCCTGTGATCCCATGCTACACGGATCCCGGTGTGCGGGGTATCACAACTGCAACGGAGGTGGGGTCAAGTCCTACCCGCCAGAATATCAAGTAACATCGTAGAGTCATCATGACTGCACGGTACACCGTACTCCGTGTGACATACACGGTACATCGTACTCCGTGGACCCATATCATAGTCTGGGGGTGCCTGCCGTAGGTCTTATCCACCCCAATACTATGTCGATAACCAACCCATGTCTCAAAGTATTTGTGCGAGTATCTCAACTCTCTGTGACACACAGTCTACAGGAGGCTTCCGCACGACTATATGCATGTCAACTCACGTCTAGTGCGAGCGAAGCTCCAGCACCACGCTATGCATATCATGATATCTAAAATCTCGTGCGAGCGAAGCTCCAACACGGTTTTGTGCACACATAAATTTCTCGTACGAGCAATGCTCTAGTACGGCTTTTCCTGAGAATAAATCAGTAAACTTGAGTGCGAGTAAGACTCTAACACTCTTTTTACTTGTATAGATACGATAGGTGGCTAAGTCTTGACAAAACATCTTTTAAAAATAGTAATCGGTACAAATCGGTACCCATTTGTATATTTCACGAAATCAATAGCCAACCTATGTTCATATTTGCTTAAATCAAAGCAGTCTATTCATATAAAGCATTAAAAACATGAAATCATGCAATTTACCTGCCTTACTACCCTTTTTGTAAATTTTTACTCCTAGGGGCAAAATCGTCATTTTCCTTTATTTATCTAAGCCCCGATTTTCGTAAAAATTATTATTTCGTTTACTAGATACTTAGATAAATTCTAAGCCTTGTAAATACCCTCAAAATATGTATAGGCATCTCTATGCACTTACAAAATTCCCTTACCTCGATTTTCCTGTCGAATCTGACCTTTTCTCTGATGTTACGTCGCGCAGTCCGATCTGCTCTCAATCCAATGTCCAGAACTGCGTATTAATATTTCTTAGGTCAGATAACATACAATTTAATTGTAATTCCTATTTTTTGGGCTTAATTTAAATCATTGGGCCCGTTTACCCCTATTGGGCCCGATTGCACCTTAATGGGCCTTAATCGGCCTTAAGCCCGTTTTCCACTTAATTTTTTACACTATCGAAGCCTATTGGGCTTATTCAGCTTACCGATAATTATCGGGCTTCGTTCCAAACTCATTGGATAGCCCGTATACCATTTACGGTAATTACGTTGTAAATCCGATTAATATTCCTTTTATACAGAATTAATCCATAAATTTCGTAAAATAATCGAAACTCTGTATTAAAGGATTCTAATTGTCGAAATTAAAATGTACTTACCCAATATAATGCGGGATACAAAAATCGGAGCTCAATCGGCTCTCGTTCGGGCTTTGTCGTACAACTGCACAATTATATATTTAATCCCGGGTTACTTTCAGATTAAATATAATTTAAATAAATTTTTCGAAAGTCAAATTGGTCACTTTTGACCTCTTACCGACTTACCCGAAGTCCGGTGTATCCCCGAAAATTCTTTCCCTTTTTCTTTTTTTTCTCTTTTTCTCCCTTTTTCCCTTCTTTCTTGGCTGAACCGGTTCAGTCCGGTTCAGACCCGGTTCAACCCGGTCCGGTTCATCCGGTTCAACCCGGTTCACCCCTTTGCTGAACCGGTCCGTACCGGTTCAGACCATTCCACCGCCGTTCACGGCGTTTCCGGCCGGTTCTCGGCTCGGTTCTCACGCCATTCGACTCGTCTGCACTGGGGGAGTGTTTGGCTGGGGTCAGGGTTGGCCGAATCACGCCGGTGGCCGCCGGATTCATCTTCTCCCTCGCGGCTTCTCTCCCTCGATCCTCCAGATTCCGGTGGTTTCGCCGGCCAATATCGGTCTCAAAAGGACCGGCTCCTCCTCCCGATCACATCGGTACCCGCCATTCGAGCCCAGCTGCCGTGGATCATCGGGATCCACCTCATTTTTCCCGCGGTCTTCTCCTCCTCTGTTCGCCGGACACGGCCATCGTCGGCGCGCGTCACCGGTGCCCAAGGCTTCGTCGGCCTCTCCTCTTCCTCATCGGCTCGTCGTCGGTGGTCAAGGATCGCCGGTGGTGGCTCGTCGGTCGGCCACGCGCGGTCTCCCTCGGTTTCTCTCTTCTCTTTCTCTCTCCCCGATAGTTTAACAGATTTCACTTTTTTTTTTCAATTATTTTTTTTATTATTATTTATAATTTAGTTTATTATTATTTTATTCATTAAAATAGTCAAAAATATTAAAAAATATCTACAAAATTAATATTTTATTCATTTAGTCTATAAATTAATTTCTCGGTATTATTTCGAGTTTTCGTTATAATTTTTGATTATTTTCGAGATTTATTTTTTCGAAATAAAAATATCGATTAATTTCGATTAATTCCGATAAATTTATATCTTGATCAATTTAACCCGAATTAAATTCATTTCACCTTTATTGATCAAGATTCTCAAATCCATTATTTTTAATAATTATTTCTCGTTAAATTTATACCGGCCTTCGGTCTTTTGACCATTTTGCCCTTGTACGTGTTCGGGATTAATTCAGTCAAACTTTCCTTCACGAATACTCATTCATTTCGTATTTTAAATCCTTATTTCCTGTCTGAATCCCATTTCATATAATTTGGGACTATTTTCAATTCTTCATACGAAATTACAATATAATTTTCGGGTCTTACATGACTCGATCTGCAAATTGGAAGTGGTCAAGTCTCCTTTAGCTCATTTTTAGCCCAATTTCGTCTGAAACGACTGAGTTTCATCCGGATTTAATTTATCTGCAGATTAAAGAATTTTAATTAAATAAAGGAGATTATTAATAAAATAATATGGGGATTAAATAAATATTTAGAAATTTAAGCAAAAATAATTCTATAAAAAATAGAATTATCAACATCGGGATCCGTGTAGCTTGGGATCACAGGGACATAATATGGCCATAGTCCTCGATTTTTCATACAGTAACCTACATGCCTCACATGATAACATACGGTCTAAATAGACTAGGACAAACTCGAAGGAGGGGTAATGTCCCAATTTATGTTTTTAAATGAGATGCGATTTAATGAATCAAGGTATTCCCAAGGGATGGGTTTAGCCTTGATGTGATGAATTTATGATGAAACAAATAAGTTTTAACATGATGAGTTTATGATGAACACAAATAAGTTTTAATGTGACGAGCATGAGATGTCATACATGATGATTTTTTCATGTTTGTTTTATATGTCGATTTCATGATTTCTCTTATATGATATATACATACATGTGGCATCGTTTTAGTCATACCTCATGCTCCAAATATAAACGATTTTATATCATGACATTATCAGCACGTAGATAGTATAGTTATCTACCTGCTTACATTTTTGCCTTACTGAGCAAGTTTCGCTTACCCTTTCATTTTCCACCCCACAGGCTACATTTAGTAGAAGACAGCAATAGTAGTCTTGCATTTCGGTTATCCGCTGCTTCCTATCAAGACCATGTATACACATTCGTATAATTTTTGTATCTGAACATATAGAGGCACAGTACTGTACACGGATTGTAATATTGGGGATGCTTTTAGTTAAAATAAATTGATATGTAAATGAAATATGAAAAATAGATGTTAAGGTAAGTAACATGACAGGAGGTACTAACATCGACTTATAGCCTAATTGTTAGTAGTGAAACTGTTCACGACGGGTAAGGAAATGAAAAAGTGAAAAATTTGTACGAGTTTTTAAGAAAAATGGGTCGTGACAAAAGGTGGTATCAGAGCAGAGTTGGCCTAATATGAGTCGATGTTAGTGGTTAAGTAAATTTACATCCCCATGTACTGTGCATTGTTTAGATACAATTGTGTATATCAAGATGGAACTGCAGCTAAGAATTTAGTTTCGAATGCAAGAATATAGTTTTTATAACTGATAGCCGCTATGGTAGAGGGGCGAGTACACATGCTCGAGGTCGTAGAGATCGGACTGAGAGTCGAATGAGTCGTCACATGAGACTCAAGATAAGAGTGAGGTGGAGGCCGATGTTGAGCATACTCCACAGGGTCCTATAATGAGACCAAACAGTATTGAGACACGCTCCGAGAGGATGGAGTGGAGTGTAGAAAATATTTCGAAGTTGTTTACTCAGTCTATGCAGGTAGTTGAGGATAGGTAGGGTAAAGCCTAAACAGATGCCTCAAACTATAGAGATTTTCACACCCCTCCGGTATATAGCGAAGTAAAGAAACCAATAGTTGCTGAGGACTGGGTGAATGAGATAGCAAAAATTTTATGGATTCTTTCGGTGTATGTCGACTGAGAATATGACTTTTAAACACGTTTATGTTGGAGGCGAGGCGGAGCATTGGTGGAAGTTTGCTCGACCTATCTGAAGAGTTAGACGTCTAGAGCCGACATGAGAAATATTTCTGGATGTATTTCGTTGACAGAATATTTCAGACACTACTTAAGGAAAATTACAGGTAAAATTTCTTACAATGACCCAGAGACACTGGTTGATTGACGAGTATAAATCTCAGTTCATATACCTGCCCAGGTATTACCCTGACACTATGGGCAGTGAGAGTCGGAAAGCCCAAAAGTTCATGGAAGGGCTTAAATTGTCGATTAGAGTCCGATTGGCTCACTACTTATGTCGAGGCAGTGCACAGAATACAGTTGCGTGAATAATATCATGTGTTACATGCCTCTGAGATTGGGAAAGGTAGTAAGGGCCGAAATAGAGGTAGAAGAGAATAGAGAATGACAAAGATGTCAGAGCGGGAAAGAGGCCAGTTGGTAAGAGATTAGAGTTTATGAGTCACGAGGTAAGATAATTGGTAAGACCCCAGTGTATCAAATTTCAGCACTTTTGAGGGGTATTGTGATTGGAGAACCCTGACCTGCTCCGTAGCAGTGTAAGTAGTGTAGTAGTGTAACAGTGTAAGCAGTGTAAGCAGTGTAGCAGTGTAAGCAGTGTAGGATGTGTGGTAGATATCATAGAAGTAGGGCATACACCTACACTTTATTGACTAAAATAGGCATTAAGTGTGATAAGAAGGGCTAATTATTTAATGATTGCTCAGAGTTGGGTGAGACTGCCCCACAGAAGGGTCAAGAGACAGAGAAAACCCTATTGGTATCTCTACACCAAAAAAAGGGTGTAGCGATTGAAATTAAAGGAGTAAATGATTGTATTCACGGAATGAGTAATGACAGAGTTAGTTATAAGTGATATACGAAAAGAGATAAACTTTTAGATGTGATAGATCCTGAATACAAAATCTATTGGAATAAGAGGCGTATGCAAGGTATGAATATCTCTGATATGTGAAATAATTTGGATTAAGCAATATGTAGTAGATATGAATTGCGACCAAGGATATGGGGTGCATATATCCATAACCAGTCCATGTGGTTAAGTCTGAGGGTTAATAAAGGTTTTTCAAAATACCTCCCCGCCTGAAGACTTGACAGCGTCTAAAAGTATATACAACTTATAAATTGAAATCGACAGTCATAATATATACATTTAAAATTAGGGTACCTTTACTTATACGATAAAGAAATATAGAATTCGATTAATCATGAAGGTTTAAAAATTAAAAATTTTATAAAAGCCGTTAATAAAAAAAGAAGAGGAAATGACGCGGGTTAGTATCTTGAACGGAAGCGATTTCGAAATGACATTATACATTTATGCGTACACAGGTCAAGGATATGGGTGATTGAAATATTTAGTGAAACTCAACTACGATGAGATATTTAAACTTTACCTGGACCGATTTGTTATCATCCATATTAATGATATTTTGACTGTATTTATAGTCTAGGAAAAATTATAAGCAACAATTGGAAATTATTTTTACAAATGATTTGTTGAGAGTTCTCGAAATGGACTACTTTATTGACACATTTAACTTAGAAAAAGTTGTATTTGAATGGGATGATAGACGTGACAGGAGTTTTGGTGTACTGAAGTAATAAACTGACCACCGTATTTATTCTCACCATACCCAACAGATTAAGAGGTTTCTCATGAGTCTATGGATACCTCAAAATAATGAATGGGCTGTGTATTGATGCAAAAGGGGAAGATAGTCGATTATGAATCCAGACAACTCAAGGATCATGAAAGGACTATTCGACCCATGATTTAAAGTTGATATTGATAGTGGTTGTATTGAGTATATGACACTACTATGTATACGGTGAGAAATTTCAGGTATGCACTGATCATAAAAGCCCCGAGTATCTGTTTTGACAGAAAGAGTCGGATATGAGAACAAAGAGGATTAGAGCTTCTGAGGTATTATGATTATGGAAATTGTACCACCCAGGAAAGGCTAATGTAATGGCTAATGCCTTGAGCAGAAAAAGCCTCGGGATGGTATTACATATGATGGTCAGAGAGTGTGAGCTGCTAGAGCAGTTGTAAGCCTCAGTAGTGATGTGATTCCCTCTGATGATGACAGTGATTGTGTGACAGCTAGCCTGAGATTAGAACCGGATTTGAGTGATCGGATTTGACAGGTTTAGTGTGATGATCGACATAGTATCGATAGTGTGGCTTAGATTCAAATGGATATAGTGACAGAGTTCACAGAGAGTGATGATGGCTTACTGAGGTTCAGAGACAGTATAAGTGCTTCCCAGGACCACAGTGATGAGATAGAGTTATTGTTAGAAGCTCACTCTTCGGGATATACAGTGTATCCAAGAAGTAAAAAATATATCGAAATCTTAGAAAAGGGTATTGGTGGTCAGATATGAAAAGAGACATGGTAGAGATTGTGAAAAAGTGTCTCGTATGTCAGCAGAGTAAGGTAGAACAAAAGAAGTTGCAGGGTTATTGTAGTTTCTACCTATATTGACACGAAAATGAGAATAAGTTACCATGAATTTCGTGATGGGTTACAGAGGATCCAGAGGAATCATAAGGCTATCTGGGTGATAGTTGATAGATTGACTAAGTCTACCCACCTTCTGGTTAGGAAATCTCCAGATACTCTGAGTGTGTAGGCGGATTTATGTGTATGGAAAATTGTGGAACACCAAGTATTTTTCCAGTGAGCATTGTATCATATAGGGATTCTCGCTTCACTTCTCACTTCTGGGAATATTTTTCAGAAAGCTATGGGCACCCGACTGAGTATTAGCACAACTTTTCATTCTCAGTCAGATGGTCAGTCAGAGAGGACTATACAGGTTCTGGAGGATATGATGAGAGCGTGTGCCATTTATCTGATAAGCTCCTGGGATGATCAGTTGTTACTAATCGAATTCACCAATAATGACAGTTGTCACTTGAGTATCGGGATGACTTCAGATGAGTCATTGTATGGCCGTAAGGGTTGTTTCCCCGATTTGGATAAGAAGAAGTGGGTGACAGATAGAAAATTGTTCCCGAATTGGTAAGACAAACCTCTGAGGATGTTCAGTTAATTGTGAAGGATTAAGAACACCTCAGAGCAGATAGAAAAGCTATGTTGACAAGAGACAGAAACCATTGGAATTCACCTAGGGTGAATTAGTATTGTTGGAAGTTACATGCCTTTAGGACATAGCATAAGGACGTAACGAGATTCGAAAAGAGATTGGACAAAGTGGGAGACAAGGCCTATAGGTTGGCGTTACCACTTGAATTAGCAGGCATCCACAATGTGTCCTATCTTATGATGCTTCGGAAATACTATCCGGATCCAGCATATGTGATTGGATATGATCTCCAGCAGCTTATCTCAATGAAAGTATAACGTATGATTGGAAAAATCGATTCGGCTATTAAACAGGAAGGAGAAAGTGTTGAGGTTTAAGATGATCTCCCTAATTAAAGTATGTTGGTAGTATTACCCTCTGGAAAAAGTCACTTGAGAATGACAGTATATGATACAATAGACGTACCCGGAGTTGTTTATGGATCCATTTAACTTGGTTCTAATTTGGAGGACCAAATTTCTTAAGTGGGGGAGATTATGTAAGACCCGATTTTATTCAAAACACGAAATTAAAAATGCAAAAGGACTAAATGGAAGTCCCGAACACGTGAAGGGTAAAACGGTCAAAAGATCGAAAGTCGGTATAAATTCGAGAAGAAAATTTAATGAAAAATAATGGATTTGAGAATCTTGATCAATAACGAAGAAATAATTAAATTTTGAGTCCAATTAATCAAGATATAAATTTATTGGAATTTATGAGAATTAATCGAAATTAATCAGGATTTTTAATTTGAAAAATTATCTAAAAAATAATCGAAAAATATACCGAAAAGACGAAATAAGACTAATAAATTCATTTAATTGGTTAAATGAATAAAATATAATTTTTTTAAAGATACTTTAGATATTTTATAATATTTTAATCAATTAAATAGTAATAAAATAAATTAATAAAATTATTAATTAAAAAAAATGAATCGCAGACTCGCGATTCTTAAAAGGAAAAAAAAAACGGAAACGAGGGTAGACCGAGGCCATCGGTCTCCATCACCGACGACCTCCGATGACCAGGAAGCCGGACAAGAGGGGCAGCCGAGCTCGCTGGCACTAGCAGTTGAGGAGAAACGGCATCCGACGAGAGGAACGACGAGAAACGGAGAAACCGAGAGGGGGAAGAGAAATTTGCGACGAACGACGCTGATCTAGCCCCAACCGACTCTAGTTGGCAGTTCCCCAGGCGCAGGCGATGCGATCGGTGGTGGCCATGGCTGGTGAAACTGACGGACGACACCGAAAATGATGGAAAAGAGAAAGGGTACCGACGGCGAGGGAGAAGAGGCCGGACCGGCCACTTTTCGGCTACCTCGGGCGAAACCGAGACCAGATCCTTGCATCAAATGACCTCGCGGAACTGCTGACGATGGAAGCCGACGGAGAACCGGTCGGCGAGGCCTTGAACCAGTTGAACCGAACTGGTCTAAACCGAGTTGAACCGGACCGAACCGGATCAGCCAAGAAAGAGAGGAAAAAAGGAGAAAAAGAGAAAAAGGAAAAAGGGAAAGAATTTTCGAGGATACACCGGACTTCGGGTAAGTCGATACGAGGTCAAAAGTGATCGATTTGATTTTCGAAAAATTTACTTAAATTATATTTAATCGAAAATTAACCCGGAATTAAATATAATATTGTGCAGTTCGACGATAGATCGTGTACGTGAGGCCGAACGAGAGTCGATTGAGCTCCGATTTTCGTACCCCACAGAGCATTGGGTAAGTACATTTTAATTTCGACAATTATAGTCCTCAATGCAGAGTTAAGATTAATTTACGGATTAATTTTGTATAAAAAGAAATATTATTCAAAATTTTACAGTAATTACCGTAAATAGTATATGGGCTATCCAAAGAGTTTGGAACGAAGCCCAATGAGTATTGAGAGCCCAATAGACCTGAAGAAGGGATGTAATAAGTGGAAACAGGCTGAAAATGGGTCGATGCCCATTAAGATGAAATTGGGCCCAATAAAGTAAAACAGGCCCAATGATTTAAATAAAGCCCAGTAAAAGTGAAATATGAATAATTATGCTTGGATTTAACCCGATAAATTACTATCTGCAGCTCCGGAGTATATATTGGGAGCTAAACGGATCGGGTGATTGGTAGAATTGGAAAAAATCAGACTGTACAGAGAATCGAGGTAAGGGAATTTTGTAGGTACATAGAGATTTCTATACGTATTTCAAGGGGATTTACAGGGCCTAGAATTTTTTAAAGTATCTAGAAACGAAATAATAATTTTTACGAAAACTCGGGGTACGGGTGAATAAAGAAAAAAACGATAGTGCCCCTGGGAATAAAATTTAAAAAAAGGGTAGTAAGGCAGATAAATTGCATGATTATCATGTTTTACTGTTTTATATGAATGTATTGCTTTTATTTAAGCAAATATGCACATAGGTTGGATGTTGATTTCATGAATTATACGAAAGGGTACCGGTTTGTACCAGTTACGATTTTAAAAGATGTTTTATCAAGATTGAGCCACCTATCATATTTACACGAGTAAAAAAAGTGTTAGAGTCTTACTCGCACTAAATTTTACTGATTTATTACTCATAAAAAGCCGTATTGGAGCATTGCTCGTACGAGAAATTTATGTGTACACAAATCGTGCTGGAGCTTCGCTCACACAAGATTTTAGATATCATGATATGCATAGCGTCGTGCTGGAGCTTCGCTCGCACTAGACGTGAAACATGCATATAGTCGTGTGAAAGCCTCCTGTAGACTGTGTGTCACAAAGAGTTGATATGCTCGTACATATACTTTGAGACATGGGTTGGTTATCGACATAGTATTGGGGTGGATAAGACCTACGGTAGGCACCCCTAGACTATGATATGGGTCCACGGAGTATGTTGTACCGTGTATGTCACATGGAGTACGCTGTACCGTGCAGTCATGATGACTCGATGATGTTACTTGATATTCTGGCGGGTAGGATTTGACCCCACCTCCCGTTACAGTTGTGATGCCCCGCACATCGGGATCCGTGTAGCCTGGGATCACAGGGACATAATATGGCCATTGTCCTTGATTTTTCATACAGTAACCTACATGCCTCACATGATATCATACGGTCTGAATAGACCAGGACAAACCCGAAGGAGGGGTAATGTCCCGAATTATGTTTTTAAATGAGATGCGATTTAATGAATCAAGGTATTCCCGAGGGATGAGTTTAGCCTTGATGTGATGAATTTATGATGAAACATATAAGTTTTAACGTGATGAGTTTATGATGAACACAAATAAGTTTTAATGTGACGAGCATGAGATGTCATACATGATGATTTTTCCATGTTTGTTTTATATGTCGATTTCATGATTTCTCTTATATGATATATACATACATGTGGCATCGTTTTAGTCATACCTCATGCTCCAAATATAAACGATTTTATATCATGATATTATCAGCACGTAGATAGTATAGTTATCTACCTGCTTACATTTTTGCCTTACTGAGTAAGTTTCGCTCACCATTTCATTTTTCACCCCACAGGGTACATTTAGTAGAAGAGAGCGACAATAGTCTTGCATTTCGGTTATCCGCTGCTTCCTATCAAGACCAAGTATATACATTCGTATAATTTTTGTATCTGAACATATAGAGGCACAGTACTGTACACAGATTATAATATTGGGGATGCATTTAGTTAAAATAAATTGATAAGTAAATGATATATGGAAAATAGATGTTAAGGTAAGTAACATGACAGGAGGTACTAAGATTGACTCATAGCCCAACTGTTAGTAGTGAAACTGTTCACGACGGGTAAGAAAATGAAAAAACAAAAAGCGAAAAATTTGTAGGGGTTTTTAAGAAAAATGGGTTGTGACAGTAACGCTCGTCTCCGCCTTTGTGGTGCCTATCTTCGCTACACGTGGTGCTTGTTTCTTAGTATCTAGTGCCTGCGCTGCACACATGTATGTTATGTTACCCCCACAGTGACTGCCACTGGTGCTCGTGCCCTATCTATACTATGCCAATTTTGTTGTACGACCCTGATCCAGTCTACAGCCCCTACCATGGCCATCAGTATTTTATTCCCTCTATGGATGTTGATATTTCTATTTTGCATGGTAGCTATATGGACCTAGCTTAGTCTCCATGTTTTTCATGTATGAATGTTTTGAATTATGAAAAATAAGTTTGTAAGTAATAAACTTTGTTAAAGTAAGTAAGTATGTTTTATTTCAAAGTAAGTATTCATTTTGCTAAAGTAAGCATATAAGATTTCGATAAAGTAAGTACAAAAACATTTGAATGCATGATTTTTAATACGTTTTTGGGTTGTCAGGATTATTTTAAATGCTTTCCTTACTGGGCTTTTTCAGAAGCTCATCCCCTTCTTTCTCCTTTCTAGATTACCTGTAGTAAGATTGTTTCAGCTACTCACGGAGTACTCGAGTTAGACTGGTGGATTTTGAGCCTCCTTAGGCTACCTTTAGTACACGCTTAGGTAT
This sequence comes from Firmiana major, assembly GCA_033439115.1. Taxonomy (NCBI): domain Eukaryota; kingdom Viridiplantae; phylum Streptophyta; class Magnoliopsida; order Malvales; family Malvaceae; genus Firmiana; species Firmiana major. The sequence continues at coordinate 43,288,436 of CM065909.1, forward strand.
ATCATTCGTGTTTATTTCCAGACTTTGTATTGTGCAGATATTAGTTTGTAAATACTTATGGGATGTAATCTATTGTTATGAATTTGTATATACATGGTTTGGAAGCAAATGAAATATTTGATAATATTAAGTAAGGAAACAACTTGGTTACTTGAGTAGTATGGTAAATTGGAAAATAATAAATTTAAGAAAATAAAAACAACTACTTGAGGTTATAAACTATGATCGTGTCTATTGTAGGAAGGTAGGTTAAAGTATAAGAGGTTATGCTGCCGAAATTAGAGAAAACTTTAAACGATTAAAAAATTAAGAAAAAGAAGAAACTAAATAACCAACACTGTATAGGAACACAACCTAAGTAAGAAATTAAGCATTAAAGGAAAAAGTTAACCCCAATTTTGCGCTTCCGGGGCGTTACAGTTTACGTGGAATCATATCGAAGGTTGTCTAGCGTTGTCAATGTCGGGTAGTTAAAGTTTGATTACATCCCAAGTATCTGTACTTATCTGGTTATAAATTGTGTATACCTATTAAAGCTACAACTAAAATTCTTGGTGTTTGCGCAGGTAAAATTAATAATTACTATGAGTGGGAGATGAGGTTGTCCCCGAAGGCAAACTCAGCCACCTCCACAACCTCCCCTACAACCAGAGAGTCTAAACTCCCGTATGAATCGTATTGAGCAGAGTATGAGGGAGGGATTAAAAAACATAACAACGTAAAGGAATGCATCAGATTCAACACCTATACCGGCTTCACCTCTACCTCTTCCACAAGCTCCTCCGACATCTCCTGTCACTTAGCTTCCAGTATAGATTGGGATAGATAATAGAAATACAGGTAGAATGAAGGATTTTCTTAAGATGCACCCTTCAAAATTTAAGGGGGTGAAGGACCCCGTAAAGGTTAAGGAGTGGTTAATCGATTTGGAGAGGATCGTTGAATATTTGAGGTGTACTGATTCAGAGCGAGTCATCATGGCTACTTATATGCTCACATGACAAACTGGTGTATGATAGAGAGCCACCAAAACATTTCTGATTGCCCGGCATCCAGAGATCAGTAGAGAGGTTTTCTTATCTGCTTTTAGAACTCAGTATGTCCCACCGGCTGCTCAGAAGAAAATGCATACTGAATTTTTAGATTTAGTACAAGGCAGCATGATAGTAGATGAGTATGAGAACATGTTTTTCACTCTAATACGGTATGACCTCGAGACTGTCAAAGATGAGAAGCGTCGTGCCAAGAGATTTCTATCCAGATTTAGACCTACTATTCAGGAAAGATTATTGGGTTTTCGTATTACGGAGTTTAGGGATACTCTCGGATGCACATAGGACATAAAGAGGGGTCTTGATATTACCCAGGCTCAATATGGTTCTCGAGAGAAGTTGAAGAATAAGGGTAAGAGAGTGGATACCTCTAGATCAGAGTCAATGAGGAGTCAACCAAATAGACTAAGGATTGGTTAGTCTCCGGCGAGGGTTGATAGGCCCCCGACTCTTGCTACTACTACTGTAACCACCAGGAGCCATCAACAGAGTATGAGAAGTTGTAATGAGTATGGTAAGTTGCGCAGTGGATCTTGTCATTGGCGTACGGGTGCCTGTTTTAAGTGTGGAGATAAAGGACATTTGATTAAAGATTGTCCACAACTTAAGAGTCCACACTCTTAAGATTAGCCACAACATGAGAGACAGACACAAGCTCCTCATAGACAGACCCCTCAAAGATGGGCTACAGTAATAGAGAAGGGTAAAAAGCCTGTCACTCAAGGACACGTCTTTGCCTTAGATAGGGAAACTACCAATGCCTCTTCAGAGACCATCAGAGGTAATGTTTTTGTCTGTAATCATAGAGCTCATGTTTTATTTGACCTTGGGTCCACACGCTCATTTATTTCACTGCACTTTGCAAAGCGTTTGCATCTAGAATTTGAGTCCCTAGATCATATGTTGCATATTAGTACTCCCATGCATGAGTCACAAATGACTGATAGAGTGTGTAGAAACTGTGAGATTAAGGTAGGAGATAGGGTAATGACAACATATCTAATCTTGTTAAACATGTACAACTTTGATGTAATTTTGGGTATGGATTGACTAGTCACCAATCGCGTAAGTTTAAACTACTATACTAAGACTGTAACCTTCTCCCTACCTGATAAATTCAGTGTATATTTAGCTATCAAGAAATGAAAACATGTGATGTTCAATGTACGAAGTCTTATGTGATATTTAAATTTTTTTGAAATAATTGATGGATTCACTGATATGAAGGTTATATCACACTCATTTTTGATACTAGTCATGAGCATATGAGTATAGCAGATATACTGGTAGTGTCACGACCCAATTCCATTCCCTTTAACCGAAAATCACTGAAAATGTTTCGCGTTTTACTGTGACCTTACCCGGTCGTGAACTAAACTCACCACACACTGTTGGGCTGTGAGCCAATAATAATCACCACATCTCATTCATTCTCAATTAATTAAAATGATGTCATACATGTGCATTTAATCGTGTATTTATACGAATACATGTTTTACTGACATCTACATCCCCCATAAGTACAACTCAAAAGAATACTGTGCTTTTACATTGTTTAGATATAAAAAGAATCACTGTGTATATACCTCTTAGCGATGGAGATGCAGCGGAGTCCAAAATAATACGCCTCAGTCCTCACTGGGCTACTATGCACGCTCTGTAGGGGGGAAAATAGAGTGGGATGAGCAACCACACGCTCAGTAAGGCAATAATGCAAGCATGGTAGATAACTACTCTATCTACATGCTGATAGTGTTATGCATAAATCATTTATAGTAGGAGCATGAGGAATAAAACTATGCCATGTGAATATACATATATCTCATGTATCAAAATCATGTGCATTGGCATATAAAACATGGTAGAAACATCATGTATAAATCATCTCATGCTCAATCTCATTTAAATTCATAAGAGGGCAATTCTTTAAGAAACTTCCTTTTTAAACTAACACCATAAACACCACCAATATCAACTCACAATCACAACTACATTTTCATTCCACAATTCACGCATGTGTATAAATCTAGGTCACTATATCAAAGTGCCTATGTGAACCATTACATCATAAATCATCCCAGACCACACGCATCCAGGTGTGCGGGGTATCATGCTAGCACGAGGATGGATTATCCCTCGCCAGACTTTCTCATCACATAACCATCATGCGGTACATCGTACTCCATGTGATATACACGGTACAGCGTACTCCGCAAACTCATATCGTGATTGGGGGTGCCATTCCTAGGTCTTATCTACCCCATACCAAGAGTTTTCCATATTCCGTGAAGGAGAGCCTCCCTGCCGAACAGAGCCTCCCCGCCTAACAGAGCCTCCCTGCCTCCTTTGGCTTAAGGATGTTAGCTTAAGGATGTAGGGCTTAAGGATCTTACTATAACCATGTAGGAGAGCCTCCCCGCCTAACAGAGCCTCCCCGCTTCTTTGGGCTTAAGGATGTTGGCTTAAGGATCCCACCGTAAGAGAGCCTCCCTGCCAAATAGAGCCTCCCCGCCTAACAGAGCCTCCCCGCCTCTTTGGGCTTAAGGATGTTAGCTTAAGGATGTAAGGCTTAAGGATCTTACCCACTTTCACGACCTTATATGTATCCCATTGTGCAAACTTGTGCGAGCAAAGCTCTAGCACGACTCATGCATCTTCTCTTAAAGAGGCGCGTACGAGCATAGCTCTAGTACGGTTATACTCATAAGACAACCACTCAAAATCCACGTACGAGCAGAAGCTCCAGTACGGTTTATAAATATCATTATAGTCTCCAAATCAAGGTGCGAGCTAGGCTCCAGCACGTTTCATACAAATGAAAACATAGAAATCCAGCGCGAGCTAGGCTCCAGCGCGATTCATGTCATACAAATGTGATAGGCGGCTCATATACAATTTATCAATCCCGACAATTCGGGTTTAGCACTCACAAATGCTTTTCCACAACAACAATACAATACTGGCCGACCTATCTATAAGCTTGCTTAAAACCAAGCAATTCGTTTTGGAAAAACATCAAAACATTAGATTTATGCAATTATTAGCCTTACTATCCCATTTCATAAAATCCACTTCAAATCCAAAACCACGCATATACTCATCATCATTCACGAATACCATCAACATTTATTTGAGCAATCATGCATTTCATAAAACACCCGATATTCACCCACAAGTTCAAAGTACGAGCAGCTACCTCATATACTCACAAAATTCCCTTACCTGGAATCGCGATGCGTGATTCCACTTCCTTAAGCTGCTTACTCGTACGGTTCGATTCGTCTTCAACGAACTCTTCGGGACTGCACAAAATCGTATCCCGCATTATATTCGATCCATACAATGCAACCCTTGTGCTTGCTATAGTCAATTTAACCTATAGCCTCTATTAACGCTTATATGGCCTCGTTTCATCACTTTACCCATAACTCGGGTCTATGGATCTTCTTAGGCCTATTAACTTATTCAAAATCGATGTTAAATCGACATTAAGCTCATAGTGTTCATATTCCATGAATTCCCTCACTATGGCATTTATCAATCATATACATATCCATTTTCACAATTCCTCCAACTCACCATGTAATTCCATCTAACCATCTAAAATCATAAACATTACCCCAATAACAACTTAGCATGCCATAAATTATAAGCTCATTCAATCCCACATATCCTCACATTATACCCATTTTAGATTTCTAGGTCACACCAATTCCATTACATTCCTAGGTAGTTTATCCATCAATACTCATATCAATCAACTCCAAAATCAATTAAATAGCTAATGCATTTGGATTGGAGTGTTAGAATCTTACCAATATGATTTCTCTTCTTGCTCCAAATGGTAATGCCCTTAACTCCTTCAATTCCAAGAATGGGAAAATGCCCTCTCACTATGTTGTTCTTCTCCTTGATAGGAACAACTTTGCCTCTAATGATCTCTCTTTAATTCTTACTGAAAATGGCTGATTTTAGAGAGGGAAAGTTAGGTTTTTGGGTTGAAAATGGGAGGTTAATATGTTTTTCCGAGATTTCCAGATTTTCAGCCCTCCTTATATAGAAATAGCTTGAGGAGATCGATCTGGTCCAAGAGGAGATCGATCTGGTCCCTTAAAATCCCTCTTTTTCACGGCATTTTTTAAGCCTGAGATCGATCTGTCGAAGCATCAGATCGAACTGTTGAAGCATGAGATTGATCTGTCTAAGCATGAGATCGATCTGGTCCCAAACAGAGAGCTAAGGAGATCGATCTGGCTCAATTGGAGATCGATCTGCTCTATTCTTTCGCCCAAATAAGAGCATTCTGGCTCTCCCAGATCGATCTCTCATCCTATGAGATCGATCTGGCCATCATGTTTTCCAAATTTTCCTGCAGTTTCCTTGCTGCAACTCATACCAACATGCCCTTAATCTATTGCCATGGCCATTTTCTCATCCACCCACCTTTATAGCTTGAAAATGGCATCCATTCATACCTTATGCACATTGAAACTTGTGTGCATTCATTGTATGTCCAAAGGTATGCTACATGAAACCAAATGGAAGCTTAACTCCATTCCCTTTTACCATACTACTCATTTTGAGTTTCAATCACATCCATCACTTGCCATAACTCATTCCTTCTTATTCATACTCAATGAAACTTGTATGTACGTTACAATTTATATTACGCATACATACATTGAATCCATGGACTTACATCAATCATACTTTACATTACAAGTCCATTCATATTATTGATCCAATTATACACATTACCATTATACATATACGGGATCTTACAATCTCCCCTCCTTCAAGGAATTTGGTCCTCCAAATTAGAACCAAGTCACTCTTCAAAAAGTTGAGGGTACTTTTCCCGTATTAAGTTCTCCAATTCCCACGTGGCCTCTTACGCCGTGTGGTGTTGCCAAAGAACTTTCACTAAGGGAATTGTCTTATTCCGCAACACTTTCTCTTTTCTGTCCAATATCCAAACCTGCTTCTCAACATACGTCATACTCTCATGGAGCTCCAAAGGCTCATATTTTATCACGTGTGCCAGGTCCGGGTGATGCTTCCGAAGCATCGAGACGTGGAAGACGTTGTGGACATTTGCCAAATCCGGTGGCAATGCCAACCTATACGCCTTATCTCCCACTCTCTCCAAAATCTTGAAGGGTCCGATATATCTAGGGCTCAGCTTGCCCTTCTTACCAAATCTCATCTTCGATGGTGATACCCTCAGAAACACCGACTCACCCTCATCAAACTCCAGTGGTCTTCGTCTCTTGTCAGCATAACTCTTTTGCCGGCTCTGAGCTGTCCGTAATCTCTCACATATCAATTGGACATCCTCAGATGCCGCTGTACCAAGTCCGGAGCAAAAATCTGTCTGTCACCAACCTCTTCCCATCCAATAGGGGAACGGCATCTACATCCGTACAATGCCTCATAGGGTGCCATCCCGATACTAGCATGATAGCTATTATTATAAGCGAACTCGGCTAACTGCAGGTGGTCATCCCAGGAGCCTCTAAAATCCAGCACACACGCTCTCAACATATCCTCGAGGGTCTGTATAGTCCTCTCTGACTGCCCATCTGTCTGAGGATGAAAAGCGATGCTAAAACTCAGTCGGGTCCCCAGCGCTTCCTGAAAATGTTCCCAGAAATGGGAAGTGAAGCGGGCATCCCTATTAGAAACAATGCTCACTGGTACACCATGTAGCCGTACTATCTCTCGAATATACAGGTTCACCAACTGACTCAGTGTATCGGTAGCTCTCATAGCCAAGAAATGGGCGGACTTAGTCAACCGGTCCACAATAACCCATATGGCATCATGACCTCTACGGGTCCTCGGCAACCCCATTACAAAATCCATGGTGACATGCTCCCACTTCCATGTCGGTATCGGTAGAGGCTGCAATAATCCTGCAGGCTTCTGATGCTCTACCTTCACTTGCTGACAAACGAGACACTTAGCGACATATTTAGCAATGTCTCTCTTCATTCCAGACCACCAATAAACCTTCCGAAGGTTTTGATACATCTTGGTACTTCCCGGATGTATCGTATACTTCGATGAGTGAGCCTCTGATAGAATCGTTCTCCTGATCTCAGGATCCCTGGGAACGCATACTCTGCCTCTGAACCTCAACAAGCCATCAGCACTCTGCTCAAAATCAATACCCACACCTGTCTGTATCTGCCTCAGCGAATCGATACACCGTCGATCGCTCTGCTGGGCTTGCCGAATACGACCAATCAACTCTGGCTCTAGTCTCAAACTAGCCATGATCTCAAGTCTCTCAGATCCAGGTGGGGTTACATCCAAACTGAGGTTCGCAAAGTGTTCTAACAATTCATGTTCCCGTACCATCATATAAGACACCAACCCAAGGTTCTTTCTACTCAAAGCATCGGCAACTACATTTGCCTTACCTGGGTGGTACATGATTTCACAGTCATAGTCTTTCAGGAGTTCGAGCCATCTCCTCTGTCTCATATTCAGCTCTTTCTGTGAGAACAGGTACTTAAGGCTCTTATGATCTGTGAACACCTGAAATTTCTCACCATAGAGATAGTGGCGCCATATTTTCAAAGCAAATACTAAGCCGCCAACTCCAAATCATGTGTCGGGTAGTTCCTCTCATGATCTTTCAACTGTCTAGATCCATAGGCAACTACCTTCCCATCCTGCATAAGCACACAGCCCAGTCCCTGGTGTTATGCATCCGTATACACCGAGAATCCTCCTGAGCTGGTAGGAATGGTGAGAACTGGAGCAGTCGTTAATCGACGCTTAAGCTCCTCAAAACTCCTCTCACATGCCTCATCCCACACAAACTTAACATCCTTACGCGTGAGGCGTGTCAACGGAGTAGCTAGTCTGGAGAAACCCTCTACAAATCTCCGATAATATCCTGCCAATCCCAGAAAACTCCTGATCTCAGTTACTGTCTTGGGCTGTTCCCACTGTACAACTGCCTCTATCTTGGATGGATCCACCGATACCCCATCCTTCGACACAACATGCCCCAGAAATGAGATATGTTCCAACCAGAAGTTACACTTGCTGAGTTTGGCATACAATTCTCTCTCTCGGAGGGTCTGTAGAACTATCCTCAAGTGCTCCTCATGATCTTCCCTGGACTTGGAATACACCAAAATATCATCAATGAACGCTATTACAAACTTGTCCAGGTATGGCTTGAATATATCATTCATCAATGCCATAAATGCTGCGGGAGCATTCGTCAGTCCGAATGGCATCACCAAAAACTTGTAGTGGCCATAACGGGTACGAAATGCTGTCTTGGGTACATCTCCACTCCTGATCCTCAACTGATGGTACCCTGACCACAGATCTATCTTAGAAAATACTTCGGCTCCCTTGAGCTGATCCAACAAATCATCGATTCTTGGAAGGGGATACTTGTTCTTAATGGTGGCCTTATTGAACAATCGGTAATCTATACACAGTCGGAGGCTTCCATCCTTCGTCCTTACAAATAGAACCGGTGCTCCCCAAGGTGAGACACTCGGTCTAATAAACCCCTTCTCCAACAACTCTTGCAGTTGTTTCTTCAGCTCTTCCAATTCTATCGGAGCCATTCTATAGGGTGGTTTCGATATCGACTCTGTACCAGGCACTAATTCAATGCAAAATTCCATTTCCCTTTCAGGTGGTAGTCCTGGTAATTCATCCGGAAAGACATCAGGGTAATCCGCAATTACGGGTATGTCCTTCAATTCCGGGTGTGCCTCATCTATATCGACCACATATGCAATGAACCCTTTTATCACATCCGTCGAAGCATCTGCGGTGTCCTGATCCAGTGCATGTACTCTTCCTCTGCTCACACCCGCAGCCTGTTTCCCTTTTTTCCTCAGCTGTAGCCCTCCTCCTCGGGGCTGCTATCTCAACTGGAGCTCCCTCAGGCTCCTTGCCCTTCTGTGGGGCAATCTCCATCTTCTCGGGACAATGCTTAGCCATATGTCCTGGTCTCTCGCATCTAAAACACACCATAGGGGTCATCAGACAGGGCCTACTCCCATGAAATCTCCCACATCTCCTACACTGATCAGTAGTAGGTCGTGGTCCTCCAATAGTCATACCCCTTGGCGCAGTCAAGGCTGGGTATACGGGAGGTCTAGCGGCTCTCTCCCGCACCTCCTTAATCTTTGGCCTCTTCTCGAAAAATCTTTGGCCATCTCTCTTGGACACTCTTCCAAACCCGGATCTCTTCCGATCCTTGTCCTTTCTAACACTGACTCTCCCAAGCTCGGAGGCATTTCGCTCAAAGTCTTGTTCACATAACTGAGCCTTATGTACAGCCTCCTCATAAGTCACAATATCGAAGGGAGCTAGCTTAGTCCGGATGGCCAATCTCAATCCATCCATGAACTTCTGAATCTTCCGGGTCTCACTACCCATCGTGTCAGGGTCATATCTCCCCAATGACATAAACTTGGACTCATACATCGTCCACAGTTCGGTTCCCCTGAACCAAGTTCATAAATTCCATCCGTAATTTCTTCTGTGCGGTAGCTGGAATATACTGTCTCCTGAAGGCCTCTAGAAATATCTCCCACGAGATCTCAGAGTGTCTGGCCCTCAAAATAACCTCGGTGGACCTCCACCAATGCTCGGCCTCGCCTTTCAGCATAAACACGGCAAAGGCAACCTTCTCACTTGAAGTGCATCGAAAAAACCTATACAGTTTCTCCATCTCATACACCCAATCCTCCGTAATCACTGGGTCCTTCACCCCTCTAAACACTGGGGGTTTCAACGCTTGAAACTCTCGCAACCTGCTCAAGTCGCAGTCATAACCCACATCACTACCGCTCTGCTGTGGAGCGATAGGAGAATCAGTATCCTGGGCTGGAGGTGGTGTAATTGTAGCTGTCTCAGCAGTCTGAGGTCTCTCCGCCTCTGCAGCTGCCTGTTCAGTAGTAGGCTGTGCCGCGGGATCTCGTCTGTCACCGACGCCCAAGGCCTGCGTGACTATCTCCACCAAACTCTCAATACTCCGCTCTAATCTAGCGAAGCGAGCCTCAGTATCCTCTGCTCTCTCAGCAGGGTTCTGTGGAGCCTGCTCAGTCTGTGGCTCCGCACGGCTCTCAGGCCTGCCTCTACGGCCTCTAGCACGTGCTCTCACCCCTCTACCTTGGCGTGTAACTGGCATAGTGCCTAACTTCCTGTATTATAATAATTCATTAAGCTCAATCCATCACGGTATACACAGTTATATCTAAACAAAAGCACAGTACTATGAGGATGTACTTTCCTACGTTTTATTAATGACTCACATCAGGCCAACACAGCTCTGATACCAATCTCTGTCACGACCCAATTCCATTCCCTTTAACCGAAAATCACTGAAAATTTTTCGCGTTTTACTGTGACCTTACCCGGTCGTGAACTAAACTCACCACACACTGTTGGGCTGTGAGTCAATAATAATCACCACATCTCATTCATTCTCAATTAATTAAAACGATGTCATACATGTGCATTTAATCGTGTATTTATACGAATACATGTTTTACTGACATCTACATCCCCCATAAGTACAACTCAAAAGAATACTGTGCTTTTACATTGTTTAGATACAAAAAGAATCACTGTGTATATACCTCTTAGCGATGGAGATGCAGCGGAGTCCAAAATAATACGCCTCAGTCCTCACTGGGCTACTATGCACGCTCTGTAGGGGGGAAAATAGAGTGGAATGAGCAACCACACGCTCAGTAAGGCAATAATGCAAGCATGGTAGATAACTACTCTATCTACATGCTGATAGTGTTATGCATAAATCATTTATAGTAGGAGCATGAGGAATAAAACTATGCCATGTGAATATACATATATCTCATGTATCAAAATCATGTGCATTGGCATATAAAACATGGTAGAAACATCATGTATAAATCATCTCATGCTCAATCTCATTTAAATTCATAAGAGGGCAATTCTTTAAGAAACTTCCTTTTTAAACCAACACCATAAACACCACCAATATCAACTCACAATCACAACTACATTTTCATTCCACAATTCACGCATGTGTATAAATCTAGGTCACTATATCAAAGTGCCTATGTGAACCATTACATCATAAATCATCCCAGACCACACGCATCCAGGTGTGCAGGGTATCATGCTGGCACGAGGATGGATTATCCCTCGCCAGACTTTCTCATCACATAACCATCATGCGGTACATCGTACTCCATGTGATATACACGGTACAGCGTACTCCGCAAACTCATATCGTGATTGGGGGTGCCATTCCTAGGTCTTATCTACCCCATACCAAGAGTTTTCCATATTCCGTGAAGGAGAGCCTCCCTGCCGAACAGAGCCTCCCCGCCTAACAGAGCCTCCCTGCCTCCTCGGGCTTAAGGATGTTAGCTTAAGGATGTAGGGCTTAAGGATCTTACTATAACCATGTAGTAGAGCCTCCCCGCCTAACAGAGCCTCCCTGCCTCTTTGGGCTTAAGGATGTTGGCTTAAGGATCCCACCGTAAGAGAGCTTCCCTGCCAAACAGAGCCTCCCCGCCTAACAGAGCCTCCCCGCCTCTTTGGGCTTAAGGATGTTAGCTTAAGGATGTAAGGCTTAAGGATCTTACCCACTTTCACGACCTTATACGTATCCCATTGTGCAAACTTGTGCGAGCAAAGCTCTAGCACGACTCATGCATCTTCTCTTAAAGAGGCGCGTACGAGCATAGCTCTAGTACGGTTATACTCATAAGACAACCACTCAAAATCCACGTACGAGCAGAAGCTCCAGTACGGTTTATAAATATCATTATAGTTTCCAAATCAAGGTGCGAGCTAGGCTCCAGCACGTTTCATACAAATGAAAACATAGAAATCCAGCGCGAGCTAGGCTCTAGCGCGATTCATGTCATACAAATGTGATAGGCGGCTCATATACAATTTATCAATCCCGGTAATTCGGGTTTAGCACTCACAAATGTTTTTCCACAACAACAATACAATACTGGCCGACCTATCTATAAGCTTGCTTAAAACCAAGCAATTCGTTTTGGAAAAACATCAAAACATTAGATTTATGCAATTACTAGCCTTACTATCCCATTTCATAAAATCCACTTCAAATCCAAAACCACGCATATACTCATCATCATTCACGAATACCATCAACATTTATTTGAGCAACCATGCATTTCATAAAACACCCGATATTCACCCACAAGTTCAAAGTACGAGCAGCTACCTCATATACTCACAAAATTCCCTTACTTGGAATCGCGATGCGTGATTCCACTTCCTTAAGCTGCTTACTCGTACGGTTCGATTCGTCTTCAACGAACTCTTCGGGACTGCACAAAATCGTATCCCGCAGTATATTCGATCCATACAATGCAACCCTTGTGCTTGCTATAGTCAATTTAACCTATAGCCTCTATTAACGCTTATATGGCCTCGTTTCATCACTTTACCCATAATTCGGGTCTATGGATCTTCTTAGGCCTATTAACTTATTCAAAAAATCGATGTTAAATCGACATTAAGCTCATAGTGTTCATATTCCATGAATTCCCTCACTATGGCATTTATCAATCATATACATATCCATTTTCACAATTCCTCCAACTCACCATGTAATTCCATCTAACCATCTAAAATCATAAACAATACCCCAATAACAACTTAGCATGCCATAAATTATAAGCTCATTCAATCCCACTTTTTCCGAGATTTCCAGATTTTCAGCCCTCCTTATATAGAAATAGCTTGAGGAGATCGATCTGGTCCAAGAGGAGATCGATCTGGTCCCTTAAAATCTCTTTTTTTCACGGCATTTTTAAGCCTGAGATCGATCTGTCAAAGCATCAGATCGATCTGTTAAAGCATGAGATCGATCTGTCTTAGCATGAGATCGATCTGGTCCCAAACAGAGAGCTAAGGAGATCGATTTGGCTCCATTGGAGATCGATCTGCTCTATTCTTTTGCCCAAATAAGAGCATTCTGGCTCTCCCAGATCGATCTCTCATCCTATGAGATCGATCTGGCCCTCATGTTTTCCAGATTTTCCTGCAGTTTCCTTGCTGCAACTCATACCAACATGCCCTTAATCTATTGCCATGGCCATTTTCTCATCCACCCACCTTTATAGCTTGAAAATGGCATCCATTCATACCTTATGCACATTGAAACTTGTGTGCATTCATTGTATGTCCAAAGGTATGCTACATGAAACCAAATGGAAGCTTAACTCCATTCCCTTTTACCACACTACTCATTTTGAGTTTCAATCACATCCATCACTTGCCATAACTCATTCCTTCTTATTCATACTCAATGAAACTTGTATGTACGTTACAATTTATATTACGCATACATACATTGAATCCATGGACTTACATCAATCATACTTTACATTACAAGTCCATTCATATTATTGATCCAATTATACACATTACCATTATACATATACGGGATCTTACAGGTAGTATGTGAGTTTTCGGATGTATTCCCATATGAGTTGTCGAGCTTACCACTAGAGAGAAAGAGCTGGAGTTTACTATCAATTTAGTGCTAGATACCCAACCGATCTCTAAATCTCCCTACAAGATGGCACTGACTGAACAGGAAGAACTGAAAAAATAGTTTAAAGATTTGCTAGATAAGGGTTTTATCAGACTGAGTGTGTCTCCGTGGGGAGCTCCTGTACTATTTGTAAAAAAGAAGGATGACAATGTCAGGTTATGCATTGATTATTGACTGCTTAATAAGGCTACGGTGAAAAATAAAAGTCCTCTGCCAAGAATTGATGATTTGTTTGTTCAACTGAAAGAGGCTACAATATTTTCTAAGATTGATTTGAGATCTAACTATCATTAGTTAAGGATTAGAAAGGAAGATGTTCCTAAGACGGCCTTTAGGACTAGGTATGGCCATTTTGAGTTCTTGATGATGCCATTTGACCTGACCAATGCCCCTGCTGCTTTTATGAGTCTGATGAACGAAGTATTTTGAGATTATCTAGATTGATTTGTGATGGTTTTTATTAATGATATCTTGGTTTACTCTAAGTCTCGGGAGGAGCACGAGCAGCATTTAAGGACAGGACCATACTCTAGATTCTTTGAGAGAAACAATTGTATGAAAAATTGAGTAAGTGTGAATTCTGGTTGGAACAAATACCTTTTTTGGTCATATTATATCCAAGGATGGAATGTCAGTTGATCCGTCTAAGATTGAGGTAGTACTCAGGTGGGAAAGGCTAAGGACTATGACAGAGATTTAGAGTTTCTTGGGATTGGCAGGGTACTATTAGAGATTTATAAAGGGTTTCTCTGAAATTGCAGCTCCACTGACTAAGCTTACACGTAAAGGGGTTCCGTTTGTATGGTCAAAATCATGTGAGCAGAGTTTTTAGGTGCTCAAGCAGAGATTGACTACAGCACCAGTCCTGACTATTCCGAGTGGATGAGGGAATTTGCTGCATATTGTGATGCCTCCCATTAGGGTCTGGGATGTATGCTTATACAGAATGGTCGAGTGATAGCTTATGGTTCCAGATAGCTTAAAGACCATGAGTGAAATTATTCTACCCATGATCTGGAGTTAGCTGTAGTGGTTTTTGCTTTGAAGATTTGGCGACACTATTTGTATGATGAGAAATTTTAGATCTTCATTGACAACAAGAGTTTAAAGTATATTTTTGATCAAAATGAGCTTAATATGAGCTAAAGACGATGGATGAAGCTCCTTAAGGATTACGATTGCGAGATCCTATATCATCCGTGTAAAACGAACATAGTTGCTGATGCCCTAATCAGGAAGAGTATGGTTTCTATCATGATGGTCAAGGAATGAGATTTATTGTCACAGTTCACCAAACTTAGGATCAGTGTTGAGGAAGCGAATGTTGGATTTATGGCTAGCCTATAGATAGAGCCTAGTATTTTGGATCAGATCAGAGCAGGGCAGAAAAATGATTAGAGATTATTGGACATGGTTAGTTAGGTAGAGCAAACCTTGTAGTCAGACTTTTCGGTTATTGATGATGGTTTGTTGAGGTTCAGAGGCCACATTTATGTTCTGAGAGATGATACCCTGAAGCAATATATTTTGAAAGAGTCCCACTATTCTTGTTACACCATGCGCCTAAGCAGTACCAAGATGTACCATGATCTGCATAAGGTGTATTGGTGGATTGGTATGAAACGAGATGTGGCAGAATTTGTGGCCAGATGTTTTGTGTGTTTGCAAATTAAAGTTGAGCACCAAAAGCCCATAGGACTACTTAAGTATTTGCCCGTACCTACGCGAAAATGAGCTCATATAACGATGGACTTTATTATGGGATTACCAAAAACACGAAGAGGTCATGATGCAATCTGAGTGACAGTAGACAAATTATCTAAGAGTGCCCACTTCCTTGTCATTAAGAGTACATATTCTTTGAGTGTCTTGGCAGAGCTATATGTTAGAGAGGTAGCTCGATTGCATGGGACTCCCGTGAGTATTACATCTGATAGGGATTCAAGGTTCACCTCTAGATTTTGAACTCATTTTCAGGAAGCCATAGGATCTCAGCTGAATTTGAGCACTGCCTATCATCCTTAAACTGACGGTCAGTCCGAGTGGACCATACAGACTATGGAGGATATGTTAAGGGTGTGTGCATTTTATTTTAAGGGTTCATGGGATGATCATTTTCCCATTACAAAGTTTTCCTACAATAACAGTTATCATGCTAGCATCGGTATGACACCTTATGAGGCTTTATATGGTAGGAGATGCAGATGTCCAGTGGCTTGGGAAGAAGTAGGTGACTGGAAGATTTTGGCTCCTGATCTTGTGGAACAGGCAGCTAAGGGTGTTCAAATCATTTGTGAAAGACTTAGGGCTACTCAGAGTCACAGAAGAGTTACGCCGATGTACGTAGACGACCAGTTGAATTTTAGGTTGAGGACTCTGTATTTCTCAAGGTATCTCCGAGCAAGGGTATCATGCGTTTCGAAAAGAAAGGAAAGTTGAGTCCTTATTTCATTGGTCCATTTGAGATATTAAGGTGAGTGAGAGATGTTGCCTATCGGTTACCTTTACCCCCACAGCTTTTTGGGATACATAATGTCTTCCACGTCTCCATGTTGAGGAAATATAGTCTGGATCCCTCCTATGTCATCGAGTATGAATTCTTAGAGTTTCAAGAGATATATGCCAGTTTTGTTGTATGACCCTGTGTGAGATCTGAGAATTTTAGATATATTTTAATGATGTAATAAGAATTTGAAGTGTAATTTATTGAGCTAAGTGAATTGTGGGAATTATAATTGGAGATTTATATGTTAAGTGTGTAAAATAAGCATGAAGTATGAGGACAGATCGATCTGGGAGAAGGAGAGATCGATCTGGTGAGTTAAAAATGAGAAGGAAGGAAGAATTTGAGGAGCAAATCGATCTCCAATGGAAGAGATCGATCTCCAAATGATTCTGTTTGAGAAAGGATCGATCTCATGAGGAAGAGATCGATCTCCAAATGATTCTGTTTGGGAGAAGATCGATCTCCTTAGGAGCAGATCAATCTCATAAAGCCATAAAGAGATCGATCTCACCCCTCGACAGATCGATCTCCTAGGCATAAAATTGCCCAGATCGTCCCTAAAATTCAAACGCAGATCGATCTCATCAAGAGGCAGATCGATCTCCTACCTCCAGTCTATATAAGGAACCCGTGTTTTTCTCCTGCAAACTCACTTTCTCTCTCTTTCAAACCCATTTCCACCGAAAACCTAACTTTCTCACTCATCCAAATCACCCATTTCCGGCCGAATCAGAGGTTGTGGCAAGAAGGGAAGTTGTTCCTCATCAAAAGGAGAACAACATACTTGGAAATCGAAGGACGAATCGGATCGAGGCATGGGTTGTGCGTCTCACAAGCTTTGGGTAATTTCTAAACCTCGATCTTGATATTTGAGATGATTTTGATGATATTGGTGGTTGTCATTGCGTTGAAATAGCTGAGAAATGATTAGGGATTGAGGAAATTACAATGTAGTTGGAGTAATGTTGATATTTGACAATTTTGGTAATTTTAGGAATTTTGAGCTATAAATGAAAATTTAGACAAATGTGGTGAATTAGCGTAGATGATTTAACATGAGAAATATAGGACGTTGAGCTATTGTGAATGAGGTTGTAGTTTAGGGTAGAGTTACGAGAATCGAGAGATTTGAGGAGTTATGAGCAATTATGCTCGGTTTTGAGAATTGAGGTTTATGAAATAATTGAGTATTGATGTTTTAACATCGTTTGGACAGCTCGGGAGTTCCAGAGTGGAATGCAAGGCTAGTCCGTGGTACGGGGGAAACGATTGCACTATACGAGGTGCAAAGAGGTAAGGGAAATCTAAACCATTTGTGTATGTGATTTGTAAACTATTATAGCATGATTTGTGGTTTATAAAACAAGCATGTTGAGTGTTGTGTTGAGATTTAATTGCACACGGTTTTTATAGCCGGTTGGAGCCCAATGTTTTTATGAGTTTATAACTGGGCTCTACGTTAAGGCAGTATCGAGATTTGAGAAATGTGTGCGTGTGCTTTGCCGGTTGGGACTCGGTTTTTATTACGTTTTGTGTTGAGTACAAAACGATTTTCAAATGAGTTTTATGAGAGAAAAACCATTATGAGTTCTACGTGAAGGCAAATCAGTCTTATGTGATAAGACTTAGGTGTGTAGTTGTGAGTACACACCGAGCATTGCTCTGGTAGCATGTAAGCCCGACTTCTTCTCCGTTCTGGTAACGTGAGAATAACCCATTCTGTGGCTATGCCACGTAATACCCCATTGGTGGCTATGCCACGTTATACCCCATTGGTGGCCGTTGCCACGTGATACCCCATTGGTGGCTATGCCACGTGATACCCCATTGGTGGCTATGCCACGTTATACCCCATTGGTGGCCGTTGCCACGTTATACCCCATTGGTGGCCATTGCCACGTTATACCCCATCGGTGGCCGTTGCCACGTTATACCCCATTGGTGGCCGTTGCCACGTGAGAAACCCCATTGGTGGCCGTTGCCACGTGAGAAACCCTATTCTGTGGCTATGCCAAGTGTGAAATTAAATCAGTGGCTTTGCCACGTGCGTTTTGTGGCTATGCCACTTGTGAAATTAAATCAGTGGCTATGCCATGTGTGTTTAGTGGCTGTGCCACGTGCATTACTATTTCAGTGATTTTATCACGTATTTGAGAAAGCGTTTATCGCATTGTTTTCACATGCTTTGTTAATGCTCTAGACTGAGCCTTTTTACTTCATGTTTTTACATGATTTGAGATATGAGAATATCGTTTTGAGTACTTTCATGCTATGGTTTTCGAATGAGTTTCACATACAAATAAACATTTTGTGATGTGCATTTTGGTTTATGAAATGGGTTCCTTACCCCCTTTACTGAGCGATTTAGAAGCTCACCCTGTTTTCTTTTCCCCCCAGAGTTCTTCAAGTGAAAAAGGATCTCCCTGCGACGTACGGAGTAGTGGCTAGTGGAGGATTCGAGCTCCAGGCCATATATATTGTATCTTGAGGTATATTTTATCTTTTCATGTACCCAGACTATTATTGTAATTACAGACACTTGATGTATAACATTATATGGGATGTATTAGGATTAATTAACTTGAGATGGATTAATGTATATGATACAATATACGCTATATTATGATAAGATCCTGAGGCATGATAATTATGATGATGATGTATGACACTGCACAGGAATGCACCCTTAATTGCGAATTAATGAGTAAAAAGTTTTAAATTAGCCCTATTTTTCGCATATTCGGGGCGTGACAGAGTTTTCTTGGTATCAGAGCTTAGGGTGTCTAGTACTGTCAGTGTCGGTTAAGTGAAATAGAATACATCCCAAGTGTCTGTAATAGTCTGGTCATGAACTGAAATTGAGGATTGAGATTTCAATCGATTGTGATATGTACGCGCAGGAGACGAGTTGAGATAGGGAATGAGTAAACGACGAAGTCGTTCGAGGAGGCAGGCAGAGTCCCCTCCGCCACCTGTCCCACAACCAGAGAGTCCTAACTCTCGATTTAATCAGATTGAGACCGATGTGAGGCAAGGTTTCGAGCAGATGGCAGTGTTATTTGCGCAACACTTTGGAGTTAATGCCTCGGATACTACCTCTACACCCCCACAAGGACCTCCCATACCCCCAGTGCCTCCCGTCACTCAGCCTGAGGACAGAAGTATGGTCCGACTAAGGGATTTTCTGAAGATGAATCCACCCGCATTTAAGGGAAAGAAGGATCCTACAGAGGCTGAGGAGTGGTTGACGGAATTGAGAGTTATATTTGATTTTCTGGGGTGCACCGATGCTGAGAGGGTCAGTATGAGTGCCTATATGCTGAAGGGGAGAGCTCGAGATTGGTGGGGTACTACCCAGGGTATTCTGATGTCCCACCATGATGTGATTGGTTGGGAAGAGTTCCAGACAGCCTTTAGGACCCAATATGTACCACGAGTCGCCCAGAGAAAGAAACAAGCTGATTTTTTGAGTTTGGTACAGGGTGACATGTCTGTGGATGACTATGAGAGCCAATTCACAACGCTATTGAGATATGACCCAGAGACCTTCAAGAGTGAAGAGCTCTGCACAGAGAAGTTTGTGTATGGGTTGAAGCCTGTCATCAGAGATAGATTGATAGGGCTATGTATTACGGAGTTTGGAGATGCTCTGAGACGAGCACAAGAGATTGAAAGAGGGATTGAGATGGTACAATCTCAAAATGAGCTTAGAGCGGTGAATAGAGATAAGGGCAAGAGGCCATCACTTTTCCAAACGGAGGCTCGGAGAGGTTCCTTCAGAAGAGGAAGGATTGAGGTACAGAAGGACAGATTGGAGAGACCCAGAGCCTATCCTATTATCAAGGAGACCCCTCGATATGTCAGGCCGGAGATAAGGGTTTGTAGAGACTGTGGCCGATCACATGAGGGAAGTTGTACTGGGTCGATCCGTGGATGTTTTAGATGTGGTGACATGGGTCACAGAGTGAAGGACTGTCCCCAACCTCAGATACCACATGCTCCGGAGCCCACTAGACAACAGCCTCAGAGAGTGGATCCCCGGAGATGGGCCACTGCGGCAGAGAAAGGGAAGAAACCTGTGGCACAGGGACGTGTGTTTGCCCTGGATAAGGAGACCGCAGACACTTCGGCAGAAACTATAAGAGGTAAGCTCTCTGTCTGTAATTATGAGGCTCATGTGTTGATTGATTCAGGATCCACGCATTCATTTATTTCTGAGCATTTTGCATGTAGATTAAACTTGAAGTTTGAACCTCTAGAATATATACTACATGTAAATACCCCTATGCGTGAATCCCAGAGAACTGAGTTAATCTGTAGAGGATGTGAGATAAAGGTGGGAGATAGAGTGATGTTAGCAGATCTAATCATGTTGAATATACATGGGTTTGATGTAATTTTGGGGATGGATTGGTTGGCAACCAATCGAGTGAGTTTAGACTGCTACACTAAGATTGTAACTTTCTCCCTACCTGAACCTTACAGTGTACGATTGAGATATTGAGGAAATGAATATGTGAAATTCTAGTAAGTAATTTGAGAATTTTAACATTATTTTGGAGAATATTAAATATGATTATTCATGTGAAGGTTATGAGACACTCATCTTAGACGATGAGCGGGAACATTCGAGGATTGAGGATATACCTGTGGTGTATGAATTTCTGGATGTTTTCCCAGATGAATTGCCAGGTTTACCACCAGAGAGAGAGCTGGAGTTTACCATTGATTTGGTACCAGATACTCAGCCGATCTCTAAACCTCCCTACAGGATGGCATTAGTGGAACTTGAGGAATTGAAGAGACAACTACAGGAGTTATTGGATCAAGGGTTTATTAGACCCAGTGTTTCGCCGTGGGGAGCGCCAGTACTATTTGTTAAGAAGAAGGATGGTAGTCTCAGATTATGTGTAGACTACCGGTTGTTGAATAAAGCCACGGTGAAGAATAAATACCCACTACCCAGGATTGATGATCTACTTGATCAGCTAAGAGGGGCATCAGTCTTTTCTAAGATTGATTTGAGATCGGGCTATCACCAATTGAGGATCAAGGAAGAAGATATTCCAAAGACGGCCTTCAGGACGAGGTATGGCCATTACGAATTCCTGGTGATGTCCTTTGGATTGACGAACGCCCCTGCAACATTTATGAGGTTGATGAATGAAGTGTTTAGAGACTATCTAGATAAATTTGTGATAGTCTTTATTGATGATATCCTAGTATACTCTCGGTCGTATGAGGAGCATGCACAGCATTTGTGGTTAGTACTTCAGATACTCCGAGATAAGCAATTATAAGGAAAGCTTAGTAAGTGTGAGTTTTGGCTGAACCGGATAGCTTTCCTTGGTCATATAGTCTCAGAGGAAGGAGTATCAGTGGACCCAAGCAAGGTGGAGGCTGTGCTTAATTGGGAGAGACCGAGGACAGTCACCGAGGTGCGAAGCTTCCTTGGTTTGGCAGGGTATTACAGAAGATTTGTGGAAGGATTTTCAAGGATTGCCGCCCCTTTGACTAAGCTCATGCGCAAAGAGACTCCATTTATATGGACTGATCAATGTGAGCTCAGTTTTCAGGAATTAAAAAAGAGATTGACAGCGGCACCTGTGTTAACCATTCCTGAGGGATCAGGAGGATTTTCGGTGTATAGCGATGCATCTCACCAAGGATTGGGGTGTGTGCTTATGCAGCACGGAAGAGTGGTCGCATATGGATCGCGACAGCTGAAGGACCATGAGCGGAATTACCCCACGCATGATTTGGAGTTAGCCGCTGTGGTATTTGCTTTGAAGATCTGGCGACACTACTTATATGGGGAAAGATTCCAGATCTTCACTGATCACAAGAGTTTGAGATATCTCTTTAATCAGAAAGAGTTAAACATGAGACAAAGGAGATGGATGGAACTCCTTAAGGATTATGACTGCGAGATTCTATATCATCCGGGTAAGGCAAATGTGGTTGCTGATGCCCTGAGCAGGAAGAGTATGTCTGCTATGATGATCAGGGAATGGGATTTGTTAGAGCAGTTCGTCGAACTTCGGATCAGAGTTAAAGAGGTAGAGGCTGGATTTTTGGCTAGCCTACGGATAGAGCCCAGGATCATGGATCAGATTAGAACTGGGCAGCGCAGTGATAAGAGATTGATAGATATGGTTAGCCAAGCTGAGCAGAGTTCGCAGTCGGATCTCACCATCAGTGAGGATGGATTATTGAGGTTCAGAGGACGGATTTGTGTACCGGACGATGATACCCTAAAGAGACAGATACTGAGAGAATCCCACTGCTCGCGATACACCATGCACCCAGGGAGTACTAAGATGTACCGAGACTTGAGAAAGGTGTATTGGTGGAGTGGTTTTGAAGCGAGACGTGGCAGAGTATGTGGCCAGGTGTTTAGTATGCCAGCAAGTGAAAGCTGAGCATCGAAAGCCCGGAGGACTACTACAGCCCTTACCTGTACCTACATGGAAATGGGAGCATGTCACTATGGACTTTATTATGGGTTTACCGAGGACCCGAAGAGGTCGTGACGCGATATGGGTCATTGTGGATAGATTGACCAAGAGTGCCCACTTCCTTGCCATCAAGAGCACAGATACTGTGGATGCCTTAGCTGAACTGTATGTCAGCGAGATAGCTAGATTACATGGGGCTCCAGTGAGTATTACTTCCGATAGAGATTCCCGATTTACTTCTAGATTTTGGACCCAGTTTCAGGAGTCCATGGGATCTCGATTGAGTTTCAGTACCGCCTATCATCCTCAGACAGATGGTCAGTCAGAGAGGACTATTCAGACCCTGAAGGATATGTTGAGGGCGTGTACGATGGATTTTAAGGGATCATGGGATGATCACCTGCCCCTAGCAGAGTTTGCGTACAATAACAGCTATCATGCGAGTATTGGAATGGCACCTTTTGAGGCTCTATATGGTAGGAGGTGTAGATCCCCTGTAGCTTGGGAAGAAGTCGGTGACAGAAAGATAAATGCTCTCGAGCTTGTTGAGCAAGCCGTACAGAGTGTGAAACTCATAGGTGAGAGGTTACGGGCTGCACAAAGTAGACAGAAAAGCTACGCGGATGTGCGTAGACGGCCACTCGAGTTTGAGGTTGGTGATGCAGTATTTTTGAAAATATCACCGAGTAAGGGTATCATGCGATTTGGGAAGAAAGGGAAATTGAGTCCTCGATACATAGGACCATTCGAGATTCTTGAGAGAGTGGGAGAGGTAGCTTACAGATTAGCATTACCCCCACAGATGTCCGGAATACACAATATTTTTCATGTATCTATGTTGAGGAAGTACCACCCGGACCCTTCCCACGTCATAGAGTATGACGAGATGGACATACAGGAAGACATGAGCTATACTGAGGAACCCGTCCGGATTCTTGATAGAAAGGAGAAGGTACTGAGAACCAAGAGCATCTCATTAGTGAAAGTTTTGTGGAAACATCACTCAATGGAAGAGGCAACGTGGGAACTAGAGAGTCTCATGAAGGAGAAATACCCCCATCTATTTGACTAGTTGAGTTGAATTTGGTGGACCAAATTCTTTTTAAGGTGGGGAGGATGTGAGATCTGAGAATTTTAGATATATTTTAATGATGTAATAAGAATTTGAAGTGTAATTTATTGAGCTAAGTGAATTGTGGGAATTATAATTGGAGATTTATATATTAAGTGTGTAAAATAAGCATGAAGTATGAGGACAGATCGATCTGGGAGAAGGAAAGATCGATCTGGTGAGTTAAAAATGAGAAGGAAGGAAGAATTTGAGGAGCAGATCGATCTCCAATGGAAGAGATCGATCTCCAAATGATTCTGTTTGAGAAAGGATCGATCTCATGAGGAAGAGATCGATCTCCAAATGATTCTGTTTGGGAAAAGATCGATGTCCTTAGGAGCAGATCGATCTCATAAAGCCATAAAGAGATCGATCTCACCCCTCGACAGATCGATCTCCTAGGCATAAAATTGCCCAGATCGTCCCTAAAATTCAAACGCAGATCGATCTCATCAAGAGGCAGATCGATCTCCTACCTCCAGTCTATATAAGGAACCCGTGTTTTTCTCCTGCAAACTCACTTTCTCTCTCTTCCAAACCCATTTCCACCGAAAACCTAACTTTCTCACTCATCCAAATCACCCATTTTCGGCCGAATCAGAGGTTGTGGCAAGAAGGGAAGTTATTCCTCATCAAAAGGAGAACAACATACTTGGAAATCGAAGGACGAATCGGATCGAGGCGTGGGTTGTGCGTCTCACAAGCTTTGGGTAATTTCTAAACCTCGATCTTGATATTTGAGATGATTTTGATGATATTGGTGGTTGTCATTGCGTTGAAATAGCTGAGAAATGATTAGGGATTGAGGAAATTACAATGTAGTTGGAGTAATGTTGATATTTGACAATTTTGGTAATTTTAGGAATTTTGAGCTATAAATGGAAATTTAGACAAATGTGGTGAATTAGCGTAGATGATTTAACATGAGAAATATAGGACGTTGAGCTATTGTGAATGAGGTTGTAGTTTAGGGTAGAGTTACGAGAATCGAGAGATTTGAGGAGTTATGAGCAATTATGCTCGGTTTTGAGAATTGAGGTTTATGAAATAATTGAGTATTGATGTTTTAACATCGTTTGGACAGCTCGGGAGTTCCAGAGTGGAATGCGAGGCTAGTCCGTGATACGGGGGAAACGATTGCACTATACGAGGTGCAAAGAGGTAAGGGAAATCTAAACCATTTGTGTATGTGATTTGTAAACTATTATAGCATGATTTGTGGTTTATAAAACAAGCATGTTGAGTGTTGTGTTGAGATTTAATTGCACATGGTTTTTATAGCCGGTTGGAGCCCAATGTTTTTATGAGTTTATAACTGAGCTCTACGTTAAGGCAATATCGAGATTTGAGAAATGTGTGCGTGTGCTTTGCCGGTTGGGACTCGGTTTTTATTACGTTTTGTGTTGAGTACAAAACAATTTTCAAATGAGTTTTATGAGAGAAAAACCATTATGAGTTCTACGTGAAGGCAAATCAGTCTTATGTGATAAGACTTAGGTGTGTAGTTGTGAGTACACACCGGGCATTGCTCTGGTAGCATGTAAGCCCGACTTCTTCTCCGTTTTGGTAACGTGAGAATAACTCATTCTGTGGCTATGCCACGTAATACCCCATTGGTGGCTATGCCACGTTATACCCCATTGGTGGCCGTTGCCACGTGATACCCCATTGGTGGCTATGCCACGTGATACCCTATTGGTGGCTATGCCACGTTATACCCCATTGGTGGCCGTTGCCACGTTATACCCCATTGGTGGCCGTTGCCACGTTATACCCCATCGGTGTCCGTTGCCACGTTATACCCCATTGGTGGCCGTTGCCACGTGAGAAACCCCATTGGTGGCCGTTGCCACGTGAGAAACCCTATTCTGTGGCTATGCCACGTGTGAAATTAAATCAGTGGCTTTGCCACGTGCGTTTTGTGGCTATGCCACGTGTGAAATTAAATCAGTGGCTATGCCACGTGTATTTAGTGGCTGTGCCACGCGCATTACTATTTCAGTGGTTTTATCACGTATTTGAGAAAGCGTTTATCGCATTGTTTTCACATGCATTGTTAATGCTCTAGACTGAGCCTTTTTACTTCATGTTTTTACATGATTTGAGATATGAGAATATCGTTTTGAGTACTTTCATGCTATGGTTTTCGAATGAGTTTCACATACAAATAAACATTTTGTGATGTGCATTTTGGTTTATGAAATGAGTTCCTTACCCCCTTTACTGAGCGATTTAGAAGCTCACCCCGTTTTCTTTTCCCCCCAGAGTTCTTCAAGTGAAAAAGGATCTCCCTGCGACGTACGGAGTAGTGGCTAGTGGAGGATTCGAGCTCCAGGCCATATATATTGTATCTTGAGGTATATTTTATCTTTTCATGTACCCAGACTATTATTGTAATTACAGACACTTGATGTATAACATTATATGGGATGTATTAGGATTAATTAACTTGAGATGGATTAATGTATATGATACAATATACGCTATATTATGATAAGATCCTGAGGCATGATAATTATGATGATGTATGACACTGCACAGGAATGCACCCTTAATTGCGAATTAATGAGTAAAAAGTTTTAAATTAGCCCTATTTTCCGCATATTCGGGGCGTGACACCCTGATCTAGTCTACAGCCCCTACCATAGCCATCAGTATTTTATTCCTTCTAGGAGGATGATATTTCTGTTTTGCATGATAGCTATACGGACCAAGCCTAGTCTCCATGTTTTTCATGTATGAATGTTTTGAGTTATGAAAAATAAGTAATTTAATAAGTAAGTTAGTAAGTAAGTAAGTAAACTTTGTTAAAGTAAGTAAGTATGTATGGTTTATGAAAGTAAGTAAGTAAGTATGTTTTATTTCTAAGTAAGTAAGTACTGATTTTGCTAAAGTAAGAATATAAGATTTCGATAAAGTAAGTTTGAAAACATTTGAATATATGATTTTCAATACGTTTTGGGGTTGTCAGGATTATTTTAAATGCTTTCCTTACTAGGCTTTTTCAAAAGCTCATCCCTCTCTTTCTCTTTTCCAGATTACCTATAATAAGATCGTTTCATCTACTCGCGGAGTACTCAAGTTAGACTGGTGGATTTTGAGCCTCCCCAGGCTACCTTTAGTACACGCTCAAGTATATCATCCGATGTTTATTTTTCCAGACTTTGTATTGTACAAATACTGGTTTGTAAATACTTTTAGGATGTAATCTATTGTTATGGATTTATATATAAATGATTCAGAAGCAAATGAAATATTTGATAATATTGAGTTTGGAAACAACTTGGTTAGTTGAGAAGTATGGTAAATTGGAAAATAATAAGTTTAAGAAAATAAAAACAATTGCTTGAGGTTATAAACTGTGATCGTGTCTATTGCAGGAAGGTAGGTTAAAGTATAAGAGGTTATGCTGTCGAAATTAGAGCGAACTTTAAACGATTAAATGATTAAGCAAAGGAAGAAACTAAGTAACCAACACTGTACAGGAACACAACTTAAGTAAGAAATTAAATATTAAAAGAAAAAGATAGCCCCAATTTCTGTGCTTTCGGGACGTTACAATTATGCATGCCATGTTATGTACGAGACCCAATGTATCTTTTACTTTAATTGTCATAAGCAGATATCAAAGCAACCTAGGAGAAGATCGTTGGATTATAATGAAAAATATCTTTAAGCACTTGAGAAGAACTAAGGATTTGTTTTTGGTTTATGTGGGAATTTAGCTAAGCGTAAAGGGCTACACCAATGCTATTTTTCTCTTTGACAGGGATGACTTTAAATTGTAACAGGGATTTATATTTACTTTTCATGGTGGAGTGGTTAAATGGAAAAGTTCTAAGTAAGAAACGACTGTGAATTCTACCACTGCAGTTGAGTATATCTTTGCGTTTGAGAGCTTTAGATCAAGAAGTTCATCACTAAACTAGGTGTGGTTCTAAGCATGTTAGTCAAGTAACAGTGTGCTGTAAGAACAATTGAGTCATTGCATAAGTAAAGGAACCAAGGTTTCATAAACTATCCAAACATGTACTTAGACATTATCACCTAATTAGAGAAATCATTATGAAAGGTGATAGTAGTACAGAAAGGGTATCCATTAAAGAAAATCTTACTAATCCTCTTCCAAAGTGTTGTCCAATTAAAAACACGATTTCCACTTGGAGGGATGTGGTCTTAGAATCATAGGCGATTTGCTTTAGTGCCTGTGAGAAATTATTAGTGTAAGCCTTATAAGCTAGTCAAGACTGGTTATGGATGTAAAGATGTTTTGTTTATTCTCTATGTCATTTTTATAAAGATTATCACTTTGAGTTTTAATAATAATGAAGTATTTCTTTATTCATAATTCTTAAGAATAATTGTGATTATTATACTTAAATATATAAAGCCCACAAGACATAAGCATTGCTAGTGAATTGTAATGTGTTACCATTATTAGATCACTATGCATCAAAGCTTTGTTCCTAAACTAGTTCCAAGTCATTATACTATCAAGAAGGGGTATTGATAGTGCACAAAAATTGATACACGTTAAGCCTCATACTTGTGAGTATACAATCGATACTATAAGTTGAAATATGAAGATATATGAGGATAGCATGTCGATGCTTATTAGAGAATAAGTTCATAACATGACCTACTATGAGAGTTTCATTTGGTAGCGCCACTTAAGTATCTATGGAATATTTTTTCATGTAACAACAGTGTAATTAATCTTTGGACTTGAGATTTTGGGTCATCAAATATGTGGATCGGTATACTTTGATTTCGTCCTTATAGGTTTGGAAGAGGCAAATGCCTAAAATAGATTTTTTTTTGGGTATGTCTTGAAAGATATGAAGGTGGATGAGTAATCAAGATGAGGATTCATCTCCCCAAGTTACTTAAAGGGATAATATCTCATGTATCTTAGCTCATATTAACTTTAAAAGAGTAAACATGGAAATGTGCACTGAATAGACACCAAGCCAAACTTAGTCCAATTCTGAGATATTGAGATGAAAGGATCAAATTAAATTAAAATGCTATACAAGGAATAGGTTTGTCAAACCATTTGACATTTCTAACATTTAAGTGGTTATGATGAATTGCTAATTGCCATTCTTGATCTATGAATTAAATAGAAATTTTATTTCATTGCTAACAATGTTGGAAGCCTAATAGGTCACATAAAATAAGATAATAAATGGATTAAATTAAATTGACAAGTTTGGAAAATTTATAATTTCTTAATTAGACTTATTAAAAAGAATATAATTGGACCTAATTAAAGTGTTTCATTAGATAAACTTAATTATAAAAATTTATTTGCATTAATTATAATAAGTTCAAGGGCTAAAGGGTAATACTAATTAGAAGGAGGCAAAACCTTGGCATATATAAGCCTTATTATGGTCGACCATCCTAGAATAAAATAAACCCTAGTAGTTGGAGAAAAAACCATGGGGAATTGTTCTTGTCACGACCCTTAACTTATCAAAATACGTACAAATTTTTCGCATTTTCATGCATCATTTGTTAATCGTCCTACCTCGATCGTGAATAACCACACTCTCAACAGTTGGGTTGTGTGTCAATGTCTATCTCATTCCTCCATACCAATTTAAATTGCATATTATTTATAGGAAAAAACTTGTATAATTAAATCAGAGTTGTTGTTTACATGTGTTTACAATGCTTTACATACCCAATAGTTACATACAAAATGCTACTGTGCTCTCGAAAGTTTAGATACAAAAATCTCATCGGTATGTATACCTTATGCGATGGGATGCAGTGGATACCAAAAGGGAATGCCTACAGTCGCTCTCAATCTATACTCAAATCTCTGTAGAGAGGGGAAAAATAAAGGGGGTGAGCAAACCACACGCTCAGTAAGGCAATCATGCGAATAGGTACATACTGCACTATCTACGTGATCGTGATGCCATGCTCAAAGCATACATTTCATCATTTTCTCAAAATATGAATTCATGCTTGTGTTAATGGTCTGTAAAGAATTCATGCTATTAAAATTTAGTGCATAATTCAATTCAAAGCATGGAATATCCATCATGCATATTTCACAAATAGGGCATGGAAAACACATCATGCGTACGTGAACTTTAAAACCATTAACAAACCAACATCTCAAAACAATCCAAATCTTGTCAGGTCTCAGCCCCTCCCTCGGACTGTCCTGACCCACAAATCATTTCAAACATGAATTTATTCATAAAACAACAAACATCTGAGATAGGCAATTCAATAAGGGAAATAACCTCTAAGACTATGGCCATAACCTGTGATACCAGCTACACGGAGCAGGTGTGTGGGATATCACCACTATCTACTTCCGCACGGGGGGTGGGTCAAATCCAACCCGTCGCTCCAAAGCAGATCTCGTCCGAAGATGACATATCACAATATTAACACGGTACAACGTACTCTATGCTACCTGCACGATACAACGTACTCCGTGGACCCAAATTAACACATCATATCACGCCACATCTCAAAACGTATGTGTGAGCCTATTTAATCGGTACGACCTCTTGTCTACTCGAAGCTCATAACACGGCTATCAACATGTCAAATTCTCAAAATGCACGTGCGGGCCTATTTAATCGGTGTGACACTAAGTCTGCCCGAAGCTCCAAGCACAACAACAAATAAGGTGGGCATCTAATGCGAGCTATGCTCCAAGCACCATGCCAAAACCAGTATGAAATCCATGTGAAAACTAGTGTGAGTTAAGCTCCAGCACTCATGCATATAAAACACAGCAAATTTCATGCTAGTCATACTCTAGCACGCTTTCATTCTCACGAAAATCATGTAGGTGGCTCAATTCTTTGCAAAGTATGGTTAACAAGCCAAAATAGCTCATTTCTTTTGCAATTCATTTCAAATGTTAGCCAACCTACTAATCTCTTGCTAAAAAGCAATAAAACATGATTTTCCAAAGCATTATGCCTTTGTTTTCATGCACATTTCTCAAAACCCAACTCTTTACCCTTCAATCACCGAATAACATTTCCTAGTATCACATGTACTCTAGCAAAACATTTAAGCGCCCAAATTGGGCACATATATCTCTAAAAGTCCACAGAATTCCCTTACCTCAATTTACTTGAGTACGACTCTCTTCCTTTTAGTTTCTTGAGCTCTTGGCTCGCCTTGCTCTGGTGTATCCTCGGGAGCTGCGATTCATTCATCCAAATCATTCAAGTTAATGTTGTTAACTCACATTTTGACTTTACTAGTCAATTTAATTCATCTATACATTTACCAATTCCTTAATCCACATTTTATCCCTTTTTGATAAATCTCACAATTTATCCACTAACAACATCTTAAAATCATACTCATAACACTACTTTCCTCTCAAGATATCCCATTCATCATTAATCTTAATACATTTCACTTTCTCACACTAGACCATTTCTAGGTCATGGTGGATTCATTCTATTCTAGGTAGTTTCAACCATTTCTATGCATACAAACTCATTCCCCACATAAATATCCAAACAATGTACTTGAGTATTTGCATTAGAAACTCACCTAGCTTGTTTTCTTCTTTGCTCCAATGGAAATGCACCCTGTTCCTTAAATCCACAAATGAGGAAAATGCCTCCAAGCTTAGTTGTTCTTCTCTTCGATGTGAACAACTTTGCGTCAAATAGTCTTCCCTCAACTCTTCTAAAAAATGGCTGGATTTACAGAGTGAAATCTAGGTTTTTAGGTTGGAAATGGAAAAGATTGGTTTTGTTCCAAAATCTGCAGATCCAACTGCTCCTTTTTATAGATTTAGCTTGATGAGATCGACTTGTCGAGACATGAGATCGATCTGGTCCTCTTAAAATCCCTATTTTTCATGACATTTGAAGGCAGGAGATCGATCTGTCGAGGCTTGAGATCGATCTTCTTCAAACAAAAGGTTAAGGAGATCGATTTGGTCTTGGGGAAGATAGATCTACATTTTACAAAAGGTTTAGAAGATCGATCTGGTCTTAGGGGAGATCGATTTGTATTTGATAGAATGTTTAGGAAATCAATCTGGCTCTATTGGAGATCGATCTGTCTTGTCCATAACTCAAAATAAGAGCATTTTGGCTCTTCCAGATCTATCTCTAATCCTATGAGATCGATCTGGCCTTCATATTTCCAGATTTTACTGTAGTTTTCTGCAGCAACACATACTGAACTTCATACATTTTGTTGCCTTAGTCATTTTCTCATCCAATCATCTTTGAGACTTGAAAATGGCATCCATTCATACTTTGTACCTATTAAAACTTGTGTAAAATCTTTGTATAACCAAAGGTACTTGATATAAATCAAATGGAAGTGCACAACTTATGCAATCCTCCTTCCATTTTACCACACTAATCATTTTCCATTCTATTCCCATTCTTCATATGGAACTTGTACGTACAATCATAACTCTTATTACATGTGTGTACATTAAACTTATGGACTTACATCACATATGCTTCACATTACAAGTATATCTCCATACTCATGAATTCATTTACATATATATATATACAAGGATAAACTTATACGAGGTCTCACATTATCCCCCACTTAGAAAATTTGGTCCTCCAAATTGGAATCAATCATTCCGTAAACAACTCAGGATACTTCCCACGCATCAAACTCTCCAATTCCCATGTGCCCTTTTTCACAGTGTGATGTTGCCAAAGAACCTTCACCAAGGGAATTGTCTTTGTCCTCAACACTTTCTCTGTTCTGTCCAATATCCGAAGCAGCTTCTCAACGTGTGTCATACCCTCATTGAGCTCCAATGGCTCATGTCTTATCACATGTACCGAGTTCGAGTGATACTTCCTTAACATTGATACGTGGAAGACGTTATCCACACTTGCCAACTCTGGTGGCAATGCGAATCTATAAGCCTTATCTCCCACCTTATCAAGTATCTCAAATTGCCCTATATATCAAGGGCTTAACTTTCCCTTCTTGCCGAATATGATAATTCCCTTCGAAGGAGAAACTTTCAAGAACACTTACTCACCCACATTAAATTCTAGTGGTGTCAGACCCGAGTTTTTGATTTACGTATGTAGCTTGTACCTTATGATTCCTATGTATACGAACGTTATATTTCATAGTTGAATCATAAGAAGAGTATTTACTATCATGCAATCGATTTATTAAGAATTAAAAATGCATGTAAGCTACATAACGGCGAGATAAGGGTTCAATTTATTTTCGAGCAAGTACAGGGATAAAACGGTCAATTGATCAAAATTCGATATAAATCCGATGAGAAAATTTCATTAAAAATATGAAATCGAGAAATCTTGATCAATAACGAGGAAAATATTGAATTTCGAGTCCAATTGATCGAGATATGAATTTAATTAATATTTTTGAAATTTTTGTCTCAAAAAATGAGCTCGAAAATAGTGAAAAAAATATACCGGAAAGGTAAAATCAAACTGATAAATTCATTTACGGATTAAATGAATTTAATATGAATTAATAAGAATTTTTGGGATATTATTGGGATATTTTAGGATTTTTAATATTATTTAAG
The DNA here is from genome assembly GCA_033439115.1 of Firmiana major. NCBI lineage: Eukaryota > Viridiplantae > Streptophyta > Magnoliopsida > Malvales > Malvaceae > Firmiana > Firmiana major. Next base: position 43,321,684 of record CM065909.1, read on the forward strand.
GATTAAAATAATATTAAAAATATATTATTAAAAAAAAAAAAGAAAACGAACGAAATTCTGAAAACGCGGGGAGAGAGAAGGAAATGAAGCCGACGCAAACCGAGGGAGAAGAGCTCACCGGACGGCCACCAATCCGGCAACCAGCGGCCACGCACGCGACCGGGAAAGGAAGGCCGGCACCGTGCGACCTCCCAGCCACCAGGACGCGCGCCACCGGCGCCGGAATCCGACGAATCGAAGGGAGAAAGCCGCGGAGGAAAAACGGACATTCGACGGCCACCAGCGGGAGTTGGCTCCGATCGAGGCCAACCGAGAGGTCCCCTGTCCAATAGGCGTCGAACGGCGGCAACGGTACACCCGGAACCGGTCGGACGACGATGGCACGACTAAAAAGGTACTGAACCGATCGGCGGTTCAGTGGAAAGTGACTGTGCTGAACCGGACCGGACCGGTTCAGCCAAGGAGAAAAGGGGAAAAAGAGGAAAAAAGGAAAGAAAAAAGAAAAGAAAAATTTTCGAGATTTTACCGGACTTCGGGTAAGTCGATACGAGGTCAAAAGTGACCAATTTAATTTCTGATAAATTTATTTAAATTATATTTAATCAGAAATTGACCCGGAGTTAAATATACGAAATTATGCAGTTCGACGATTAATTCCGAATGGAAGCCCGATCGAACTCCGATTCGCGCACCATCGCACAATCTCGTGTAAGTAAAGCTCATTTACGACAATTTATGTGATTTATGCGTATTTAAGATTTAATTTACGCATTTCGGATTAAATTTTGGATTTAGTGAATTATATTCAGAAAATTGAATAAAATGTCGTAAATGATATACGGGCTATCCAAAGAGCTTGGAATAAAGCCCAATGGGTATTGATAGGCCCAATGAGTCGATAGACCTTGATGAACGGGCTTAATACGGATTAAGGCCCGATTAACGTGATTAAGGCCCATTAAGCGTAAAAGGGCCAATTTAAGTGAAATAAACTGTATTAAATGTGTAATACAGTAAGAAAAGTGTAATTAAGTCAGTGAATGATTAAATGCAGTTCCAGAGTCATATTGAGAGTTGACCGGACTGCGAGATTAGACAGCACAGAGGAAGAGAAGTCACACGACGTGATCCGAGGTAGGGGACTCTTGCAAGTAGCTAGAGATATCTGTGCATATTTTCGTTGGATTTTACATTCACTGAAATTGTTTGAGGGTTAGAGAAAATCTATAATAATTTTAGGGACCCGATATGGGTAAATTACGATTTTGCCCCTAGTTAGGCAAAAAGTGAAATTTTGGGAAAAGTGGTAAAAAGCATGGAAATGATGTTTTGAGTGGTTTTTACTGCTGTGTAGCAGAAGAGTAGGTGGAAGGACTAATGTTTTGAGGTCGATGTAAATTAAGCACACTTTATAGTGCTGATTTTAGTGATTTTTAACATCCCTATTTTTAAAGAGCCATCTACCGAATTATGTGGAAACAATCGTGCTAGAGCATAACTCGCACTTGATTTCAGATGTTTTTCACATACATTAGTGCTGGAGGTTGACTCGCACTACATTTATTTGACATGCATGATAGAGTACTGGAGCATTGCTCGTACTCAGTTTTTATGTGATTTGTGCATGATAGAGTGCTGGAGCGATTAGCTCGTACTCGAGTTTTACATGAGATGGATGACCTAGTGCTGGAGGTTCACTCGCACTAGTGTTGATATTTTGACATGCATATACAGTGTTTTGAGGCGGAGTGTTGACTGTGTGTCACACTCAAGACGCGCACTGTAGTTTTTCGTGATATACACACATGTTAGAAAACCGTGACGATTTCCTCCGTGTAGACTGAGTGTCACATTGTTGAGATGTTCTCACGTGAATTTAGAGACGTGGCATTTATTCCATAGTATGAGGGCTAAGACCTATGGCAGGCACCCCACTATGATGTATTTCCATGGTATGAGCGGCTAAGACCTATGGCAGGCACCCCGACCATGATGTATGGGTCCACGAGTGTACGATGTACCGTGCGTGTGGCATGGAGTACCTTGTACCGTGTTTTGTGTTGTGGAGTTGTGGAGGAGAGTTGTTGATAGCTGACGGTTGTGATGGACTGACCCCCCTCCCGTTACAGCAGTGATAACCCGCACACCGAGTACTGTGTTGCCTGGGATTTCACCACATGTTAGGATATGTATATAGTCCGGAGATACTCTCTTACAGTAAGATCCTTAAGCCCAACATCCTTAAGCCTGTTCGGCGGGGAGGCTCTGTTCGGCGGGGAGGCTCTCTTACATAGTCTAGAGAGATTGCATTTAGCCACTGAGTCTCGCATGATATATCACATGTGTTTTGTGATACGGGTAGACCTGAGGGATGGGTCGGAACCCGATTGATTTATTTGTGTTGTGATGAGAAATGCCATATTTACTGTATTTTGAATGTAAATGGCATATTTTATATAAAGGCATTCTTAAATGATTAAATATGCACTGTTTTGCACGAATGCCTCTGATTGATAAACCAGCATGTGTTTAGTACATGGGATTTTAAATCTGTACTATATTATATATATTTTAAACATGCTTTTGAAATGAGAGAAGGAAAGGCAAAGCACTATTTTCAAGTAGATAGTATGGATGTCTACTTGCTTGCCTGATTTCCTTACTGAGCGCGTTGATAGCTCATCCCATTCATTTTCCCCCCATCTCTACAGATTCTCATCAGTAGATCGAGTCGGCCAGGGTATTGCATTCCTTTGATCCGCTGCCACTCCCCATCTAGCGAAAGGTATACACACGCGTACTCTTTTGTATCTGAACAATATATAAACACAGTGATGTACACGGTTTTAATATTGGGGATGTAAATGTAATGATGTAATTATATTTAAGTATATGAATTTACTTATGATATGAAAGTCATGTACGTATGATACGTGAAAGAATGGTAAGGTATATATGGATGAGAAGACTGATGCCTATTCACAGCCCAACTGTTGAGGAGATAAAGGTAAGCAAAAAGTGAAAAATTTATTGTGGTTTTTGGTAAAGTCGCATGTGGGAGGAGGGCGTGACAAGTGGTCTCCGTCTCTTATCATCATAGCTCTTTTTGTCTGCTCTGAGCTGTCCTTAACCTCTCACAAATCAACTAGACATCCTCATAGGCTTGTCTAAGTCAAGAGCAAAGATCTGTTTGTCACCAACCTCTTCCCATCCAATAGGGGAACAACATCTCCGCCCATACGATGTCTCACAGGGTACCATCCCGATACTCGCATGAAAACTGTTATTATAGACGAACTCCGCGAGTGGTAAATGGTCATCCCAAGAGCCTCCAAAATCCAATGCACACGCTCTCAACATATGCTCCAAGGTCTGTATAGTCCTCTTTGACTGACCATCTGTCTGAGGATGAAACGCGATGCTAAAACTCAATTGGGTCCCCATCGCTTCCTGAAAATGTTCCCAGAAGTGGGAAGTGAAATGGGTATCCCTATCAGAAACAACGCTCACTGGAGTTCCATGTAGCCTCACTATCTCGCGCACATATAAGTTCGTTAACTGACTCAGAGTATCAGTAGCTCTCATAGCTAGAAAATGGGCTGACTTCATCATCTGATCCACAATCACCCATATGGCATCATGACCTCTACGGGTCCTCGACAATCCCATCACAAAATCCATGGTGACATGCTCCCACTTCCATGTCGGTATCGGTAGAGGCTAAAATAACTCTGCAGGCTTCTGATGCTCTACATTCAACTGTTGACAAACGAGATACTTAGCAACATATTCAGTAATGTGCTTTTTCATCCCAAACCACCAATAAACGTTTCGAAGGTTGTGATACATCTTGGTACTTCTTGGATGTATCATATACCTCGTTGAGTGAGCCTCTGTCAAGATCAACCTTCTGATCTCCGCATCATCAGGAACACATATCCTACCTCTGAAACTCAACAATCCATATCAACTCAACTCAAAGTTCGTATCTGTGCCCCTCTGTATCTGCCCGACAATATCACTGCATTGTTGATCAACTCGCTGAGCCATTCGAATTCGATATACCAGATCCAATTCCAACTGCAAGCTATCTATCATAAATCCACTATTAGTGTCAGGAGGGGTCATATCCAAACTGAGGTTCATGAACTGTTCCAACAGCTTATGTTCCCTGACCATTATGAATGACACCAACCCGATATGCTTCCTACTCAATGCATCAGTAACTACATTTGCTTTACCCGAGTGGTATAAGATCTCACAATCATAATCTTTTAACAGCTCGAGCCATCTCTTCTGTCTCATGTTTAACTCTTTCTGCGAGAACAGGTTTTTAAGGCTCTTATGATCTGGGTAAACCTGAAATCTCTCACCCTATAGATAGTGGCCCCAGATTTTTAATGTAAATATTACAGCCGCCAACTATAAATCGTGGGTTGGGTAGTTCTTCTCATGATCCTTTAACTTTCTTGATCCATAGGCTACTACCTTCCCATCCTGCATCAATATACAACCCAGTCCTAGGTGTGAAGCATACACATACACCGAGAAACCTCCTGAGCTGGTAGGAATGGTGAGTATCGGAGCTGTAGTTAACCTCCTCTTCAACTTCTCAAAGCTTTCCTCACATTTATCATCCCACACATACTCCACATTCTTCCTCGTGAGACGTGTCAAAGGAGTAGCTAACCTCGAGAATCCTTCTACAAACCTTCGATAATACCCATCTAAACTTCTGATCTCTGTCACTGTCTAGGGTCTTTGCCACTGTGTCACTTCCTCAATCTTTGATGGATCCACTGATACTCCATCTTTCGATACTATATAGTCCAAAAAAGAGATCTGTTCCAACCAAAAGTCGCACTGACTGAGTTTAGCGTACAACTTCTTCTCCTTGAGGTTCTGTAGCACTATCGTTAGATGCCTTTCATGCTCTTCTCTAGACCTTGAATACACCAGTATATCATCAATAAACATGATTACAAACCGCTCTAGATGCTGGTGGAATACCTCATTCATCAACGACATAAAAGCTAAGGGAGCATTTGTCAACCCGAATGGCATAACCATAAACTAATAATGTCCATACCGGGTGCGAAAAGCTGTCTTGGGTACATCTCCACTCCGTATCTTCAACTGATGGTACCCAAATCTCAGATCTATCTTGGAAAAGACCTGCGCTCCCTTAAGCTGATCCAACAAGTCATCGATGTGTGGAAGGGGATACTTATTCTTGATGGTGGCCTTATTCAACAACCGATAATCTATACACAGTCGGAGGCTTCCATCCTTCTTCCTTACAAACAGAACCGGTGCTCCCCAAGATGAGACGCTCGACTTGATAAACCCCTTCTCGAATATCTCTTGCAGCTGTTTCCTTAATTCTTTGAACTCAACTTGATCCATTCTGTACGGTAGCTTAGATATCGGCTCTGTACCAGGTACCAAATCTATACCAAATTCCATCTCCCTATCTGGAGGTAACATTGGTAACTTATCCGGGAAGACATTTGGATATTCCCTGACCATTGGGATGTCTATCAACTCCGGACATACCTTATCTGCCTGAACCACATAAGCAATGTATCCTTCTGATTTTTCTTTCCATTATTACTAACACAATCACCTCATACACATATATAATTGATAGAAAAATCAATCTCTCAAATATTATGCAGTAAAACCATACTCTCCTCATTTACAAAGATTAGGTCATTTCATATCTTTTCATCAAAATTTACAATAATATTGTCTAATCCTAAAAACATCATGGTTCTAGCACGACAATCCATAACAACATGGTTTGCAGCCAGCCAATCCATACCTAGGATTACATCAAAATCACTCATATTTAATAAGATCAAATTGGTTGCCATTTCTTTACCCACGATCCTCATCTTACAATTCCTATATACATGCTCAATCAATTGATTATCATTCATAAGGGTAGAAATCATTAACATCTTATTTAGCTGTGTGGGTTTTACATGCTTCAACAATTGATGTGCAAAGGATGGCAACATAAAAGAATGCGTGGCACCAGGATCAAACAATACATATGCTTCTAAATCAAAGATTTGGATGATACCTTTAACCACATCCAAAGATTGATTCGCAATGTCCTGGTCCAATGCGTGTACTCACCCTATACTCACACCCACTACCTGCTTCCCCTTTTCCTCAACTGTAGCCCTCCTCCTCGGAGCAACTGTCCCTACTGGAGCTCTCTCAGGCTCCCTGCCATTCTGTGGAGCACTCTCTGTCATCTCTGGGTAATCCTTGATCATGTGCCATGATTTTCCACATCTAAAGTATACTGCAGGAAGCCCGTAGCACGGTCGAGTACCATGGTACCTGCCACACTTACTGCATTGCTCTGTAGTAGGCCGTGGCCGTCCAATCATAATTCCCTTAGTTAGAACGATGACCGAATACATGGGAGTATTAACTGTCCTCTCCCGGGTCTCCTTGATCCTCGGCCTCTTTCCAAAAAATCTCTTGCTTCCCTTATAACTGAAGCCTCTGTCCATCACTAGTCTCTTCTTCTCTCTGTCCCTCATCTTACCAACCTTTCTAAACTCTGATGTAATCCTATCAACATCTTGTTCGCACAATTGTACCTTGCGCACTGCCTCCTTGTAGGTCGGTATATCCAAGGGAACCAATCTGGACCTGATGGTCAGTCTCAATCCATCCATAAATTTTTGGATCTTCTCGACCTCATTACTCATTGTGTTGGGATCATATCTACCCATGGAGATAAAGGTCGTCTCGTACTCATCCACAGTCCTGCTCCCTTGGGTCAGTCTTAAAAATGCCATCTTCATCTTTCGCTGGGCGGTATCCGGTACATACTATCTTCGAAAAGCTTCCAAAAACACATCCCAGTTGATCTCAGTATGTCGGGCTCTCAAAATAGGCTTGGTGGATTTTCACTGATGTTCTGTTGATCCCTTCAGCATAAAAGTGGCAAATACTACCATCTCGGTAGTAGTGCACTCAAAGAACCCATACAGCTTCTCAATCTCATTTTTCCAATCCTCAGCAGATACTAGGTCCTTAACTCCACTGAAAGACGGCGGTCCAAACTTCTGGAACTGTCATAGTCTATCCAAATCACAACCGTAACCCCAGCCTCTACTGGCCTGTGGTGTAGCAACATGAGTAGGCATATCCTGTTCAGGTAGGGGTGTAGGTGTCTCTGTCGTCTGAGATCTCTGGGCTGGCCGGGCTCGTGCCTCAAGAACTGTCGCCTGCTTGGCATCACCCTGTGTGGTGGGACTCTGTCTACCCCGAACTCTAGGAAATGATTGAGTGACCAACACCAAGATCATCTCAATACTCCGCTCAATCCTCGCGAAGCAAGCCTCAGCACCCTCGGGTCTCTCCTATGGACCCTGTGGAGCGTACTCAACCTCAGCCTCCACCTCAATCTCTTCCTCAGCCTCGTGTGTTTTTGGCTCAACACGACCCCCAGGCCTACCTCTACGGCCTCTAACTTGCACCCTCGCCCCTCTACCGAGATTGGTATTAGGCATAATTGCTTAATTCCCTACATTCACATCAAATTCTTAGTCAACCCATCGACACACGCAGAGTTTGTATTTAAACAAGCACAGTAACATGGGGATGTAATTTTCCAACTTATTAAGTATTTTAGACATGACACACGTCAGACCAACGCAAGCTCTGATACAAACTTCTATCACAACCCTTAACTTACCAAAATACGTATAAATTTTTCGCATTTTCATGCATCATTTGTTAATCGTCCTACCTCGATCGTGAATAACCACACTCTAAACAGTTGGACTGTGTGTCAATGTCTATCTCATTCCTCTATACCAATTTAAATTGCATATTATTTATAAGTAAACACTTGTATAATTAAATCAGAGTTGTTGCTTACATGTGTTTACAATGGTTTACATCCCCAATAGCTACATACAAAATGCTATTGTGCTCTGGAAAGTTTAGATACAAAAATCTCATTAGTGCGTATACCTTTTGCGATGGGATGCAGCGGATACCAAAAGGGAACGCCTCCAGTCGCTTTCAATCTATACTCAAATCTTTGTAGAGAGGGGGAAAATAAAGGGGGTGAGCAAACCACACGCTCAGTAAGGCAATCATGCGAACAGGTAGATACTGCACTATCTATGTGATAGTGATGCCATGCTTAAAGCATACATTTCATCATTTTCTCAAAATTCTGTTAATGGTATGTAAAGCATTCATGCTAATAAAATTCAGTGCACCATCCAATTCAAAGCATGAAATATCCATCCTGCATATTTCATAAATAGGGCATGGAAAACACATCATGCGTACGTGCACTTTAAAACCATTAACAAACTAACATTTCAAAACAATCCAAATCTTATCAAGTCTCAGCCCTGCCCTCAGATTGTCCTGACCCACAAATCATTTCAAACATGGATTTATTCACAAAGCAACAGACATGTGAGATAGGCAATTCAATAAGGGAAATAACCTCTAGGACTATGGCCATAACTTGTGATACCGACTACACGGATCAGGTGTGCGGGATATCACCACTATCTGCTTACGCATGGGAGGTAGGTCAAATCCAACCCGTCGATCCATAGCAGATCTCTTCCGAAGATGACATATCACAATCTCAACACGGTACAACGTATTTTATGCTACCTGCACAGTACAACGTACTCTATGGACCCAAATCAACACATCATATCACACCACATCTCAAAACGCACGTGTGAGCCTATTTAATTAGTACGACCTCTTGTCTACCCGAAGCTCCTAACACGGCTATAAACATGTCAAATTCTCAAAATGTACATGCGAGCCTATTTAATTGGTGCGACACTAAGTCTGCCCGAAGCTCCAAGCACGACAGCAAATAAGGTGGGCATCTAATGCGAGCTATGCTCCAAGCACCATCCCAAAACCAGTATGAAATCCATGTGAAAACTAGTGCGAGCTAAGCTCCAGCACTCATGCGTATAAAACACATCAAATTTCGTGAGAGTCATACTCTAGCATGCTTTCATTCTCACGAAAACCATGTAAGTGGCTCAATTCTTTGCAAAGTATGGTTAACAAACCAAAACAGCTTATTTCTTTTGTAATTCATTTCAAATGTTAGCCAACCTCCCAATCTCTTGCTAAAAAGCAATAAAACATGATTTTCCAAAGCATTATGCTTTTGTTTTCATGCACATTTCTCAAAACCCAACTCTTTACCCTTCAATCACCCAATAACATTTCCTCGTATCACATGCACTCTAGCAAAACATTTAAGCACTCAAATTACGCACAAATATCTCTAAGAGTCCACAGAATTTCCTTACCTCAATTTACTTGAGTGCGACCCTCTTGCTCTTAGTTTCTTTTGCTCTTAGCTCGCCTTGCTCCGGTGTATCCTCGGGAGCTGCGATTCATTCATCCAAATCACTCGAGTTAATATTGTTAACTTACATTTTGAATTCACTAGTCAATATAATTCATCTATGCATTTACCAATGCCTTAATCCACATTTATCCCTTTTTGGTAAATCTCACAATTTATTCACTAACAACATCTTAAAATCATACTCATAACACTGCTTTCCTCTCAAGATATCCCATTCATCATGAATCTCAATACATTTCACTTTCTCACACTAGACCATTTCTAGGTCATGGTGAATTCATTCTATTCTAGGTAGTTTCTACCATTTCTATGCATACAAACTCATTGCCCACATCAATATCCAAACAATGTACTTGAGTATTTGCATTAGAAACTCACCTAGCTTGTTTTCCTCTTTGCTCCAATGGAAATGCACCTTGTTCCTTAAATCCACAAATGAGGAAAATGCCTCCAAGCTTAGTTACTCTTCTTTTCGATGTGAACAACTTTGCGTCTAATAGTCTTCCCTCAACTCTTCTTGAAAATGGCTGGATTTATAGAGTGAAATCTTGGTTTTTAGGTTGGAAATGGAAAAGTTGGTTTTGTTCCAAAATCTGCAGATCCAATTGCTCCTTTTTTATAGATCTAGCTTGATGAGATCGATCTGTCGACACATGAGATCGATCTGGTCCTCTTAAAATCCCTCTTTTTCACGATATTTGAAGGCAGGAGATCGATATGGTCTTGGGAAAGATCGATCTGCATTTTATAGAAGGTTCAGAAGATTGATCTGGTCTTAGGGGATATCGATCTGTATTTTATTGAATGTTTAGGAGATCGATCTGGCTCCATTGGAGATCTATCTGTCTTGTTCCATAGATTAAATTAGAGCATTTTGGCTCCTTTAGATCGATCTCTCATCCTATGAGATCGATCTGGCCTTCATATTTTCAGATTTTACTGTAGTTTTCTGTAGCAACACATACCGAACTTCATACATTTTGTTACCATAGTCATTTTCTCATCCAATCATCTTTGAGACTTGAAAATGGCATCCATTCATACTTTGTACCTATTAAAACTTGTGTAAAATCTTTGTATAACCAAAGGTACTTGATATAAATCAAATGGAAGTGCACAACTTATGCAATCCTCCTTCCATTTTACCACACTACTCATTTTCTATTCTACTCCCATTCTTCACATATTCAAGTCCATTTCCTCATAGTCATACATAATGCAACTTGTACGTACAATCACAACTCTTATTACATGTGTGTACATTAAACTTATGGACTTACATCACATATACTTCACATTACAAGTATATCTCCATACTCATGAATTCATTTACATATATATACAAGGTTAAACTTATATAAGGTCTCACATTGTCCCCCACTTAAAAAATTTGGTCCTCCAAATTAGAACCAATCATTTTGTAAACAACTCAAGATACTTCCCCAGCATCGAACTCTCCAATTCCCATATGGCCTTTTTCCACAGTGTGATGTTGCCAAAGAACGTTCACTAAGGGAATTGTCTTTGCCCTCAACACTTTCTCTCTTTTGTCCAATATCTGAATCGGCTTCTCAACGTATGTCATACCCTCATTGAGCTCTAATGGCTCATGTCTTATCACGTGCACCGGGTCTGGGTGATACTTCCTTAACATGGATACGTGGAAGATGTTATGTACACTTACCAACTCTGGTGGCAATGCCAATCTATAAGCCTTATCTCCCACCTTATCAAGTATCTCAAATTACCCTATATATCGAGGTCTCAACTTTCCCTTTTTCTCGAATCTCATAATTCCCTTCGAAGGAGAAACTTGAAGAACACTGACTCACCCACATTAAATTCTAGTAGTCTCCATCTCTTATCAGCATAGCTCTTTTTGTCTGCTCTGAGCTATCCTTAACCTCTCACAGATCAACTAGACATCCTCAGAGGCTTGTCTAACCAAGTCAGGATCAAAGATCTGTCTGCCACCAACCTCTTCCCCTCCAATAGGGGAACGACATCTACGCCCATACAATGCCTCATAGGGTGCCATCCCGATACTCGTATGAAAACTATTATTATAGGCGAACTCTGCGAGTGGCAAATAGTCATCCCAAGAGCCTCCAAAATCTAATGCACATGCTCTCAACATATCCTCTAGGGTTTGTATAGTCCTCTCTGACTGACTATCTGTCTGAGGATGAAACGCGGTGCTAAAACTCAACTGGGTCCCCATTGTTTCTTGAAAATGTTCCCAGAAGTGGGAAGTGAAATGGGTATCCCTATCAGAAACAGCGCTCACTGGAATTCCATGTAACCTCACTATCTCGCGCACATATAAGTTCGCTAACTAGTTTAGAGTATCGGTAGCTCTCATAGCTAGAAAATGGGCTGACTTTGTCAATCGATCCACAATCACCCATATGGCATCATGACATCTATGGGTCCTCGGCAATCCCATCACAAAATCCATGGTGACATGCTCCCATTTCCATGTCGGTATCAGTAGAGGCTGCAATATCCCTGCAGGCTTCTGATGCTCTACCTTCACCTGCTGACAAACGAGACACTTTGCAACATATTCAGCAATGTGCTTTTTCATCCTAAACCACCAATAAACCTTGCGAAGGTTGTGATACATCTTGGTACTTCCTGGATGTATCATATACCTCATTGAGTGAGCCTTTGTCAAGATCAACCTTCTGATCTCTGCATCATCACAAACACATATCCTACCTCTGAACCTCAACAATCCATCTGAACTCAACTCAAAGTCCGTCTATGTACCCCTTTGTATCTGCCCGACAATATCACTACACTGCTGATCAACTCGCTGAGCCTGTTGGATTCGATCTACCAGATCTGGTTCCAACTACAGGCTAGCTATCATAAATTCACTATCAGTGTTAGGTGGGGTCATATCCAAACTGAGGTTTGTGAACTGTTCTAATAGCTTATGTTCCCTAACCATCATGAATGACACCAACCCGATATTGTCACGACCCAAAACTACCTAAAAATCAGAGTAAATGTTTCACGTTTTTATTATCTCATACTTCCTCTGATCGTTACCAACCATAACCAATAATTGGGCTGTATGTCAGTGCCCTTATCATCTCCATACATTTACAATTAGTGCACAATTTAATTTAAATATAAATTCATATATTCTGCACTAAACTTCTTCCATTTCATTACATATCTATACACACTCTACACATCCCAGTGTCATACAAAATATAGTACTGTGCTTATGTTATTTAGATACAAGAAACATATATAATGTGTATATACTTCAAAAAGATAGGCAGTAGCGGACAACTGGAATGCCGTACTCAGTCGCCTCCCAATCTACTGGAAGAAATCTGTGTGAGAAAATGAAAGGGGTGAGCACATCAAGCTCAGTAAGGCATTCCTACGAACATGTAGATAACAATACAACCTACATGAATGTAGTGCCGTGCATAAGCCACCCCTTCTCCACACATTTCCAAAACAGATGCTATGTTATGATGTCATGTAAAATAATTCACATGTAATCCCAAAAAGCATGAAAACTTAACATGAATATCTTTTAAATCATTTATTTCTCGTTAAAATTTCATAATAAGGTCAGGACTCAACCCCTCCCTCGGGTAGCCCTAATTCACACAAATCCACAAAATTGTGTTTCTCGAAAACATCAATATCCAAAAACATAAATATACGAGATACGAGACTAGGCAATATCTGTATTTCGGTAATAACCAGGACTATGGCCATGTGTCCTCGAAAGTCCCTCTGCTACACGGATCCTAGTGTGTGGGGTCTTACCACGATCGGGAACCGCCCGGGAGGTGGGTCACTCCATCCCATCGGTCTTATCCGACCCTACGCATCCGTAGATGCCACACGTATCCGAAGATACCACGCATCCGAAGATGCCACACGGTACAGCGTACTCCATGCTACTTGCACGGTACAACATACTCCGTGGACCCATATCATATCTGCATACTCATGCCATGTCTCCATACGCACGTACGAGCCTATTTAATCGGTGTGACACACAGTCACCAGCTGCTCCAAGCACGGCTCATCGTATGATCCCAGAAAAATAGTGCAAGCGGTGCTCCAGCACTCTTATAAAATCAAGTAAAACTAGTGCGAGCTAAGCTCTAGCACTCTATCACGAAAATCGTATATAAAAAATATGGTGCGAGTTAGACTCCGGCACCGTGTCATGAAAATCATGTAAAACTTTAGTGCAAGCTCTCACTCCAGCACTAATGTAAGCATTGCACAAATTAAAACTCGTGCGAGCTGAGCTCTAGCACGTCACATTTCTGAAAAGTCACGTAGGCGGCTACATTTCTCTAATCGATTTCAACGAAAATCAACATTAGTTGAAAATATGAAATGCTGTGCAGTTTCATTTAAAAGTTAGCCGACCTACTCATGCATGTATCAAAATACTTTAAAAACGAGCAGGAACCCCTTGTTCTTGGTCCTTTCACTTTTTCCTAAAATTTGAAATTTTACCCTTGACGAGGGTATTTTGGTAATTTACCCATCCGGGGCCCTAAAATTTTTATCTCAAATCTAGACCCTTCGGACAATTTAAAAGACTGTAATGGCATCAAAAATTCGTAAAGCTATCTCTAGCAGTTCGTAAAATTCCCTTACCTGGAATCGCGCGCAGACTTAACCTGTCTCGATAATACCGAATCTCTCAGCCCAAATGCGCCAACCAAATGTACGTAACTCCATATAACCACACAGTTGAGGTCAATTCAATTATCTTGATCAGTATGTCACATTTACTGACCAACTTTAAAGTATTGGGCCCTATCTACCTTATTGGGTCTCGGCCCATTTTATATTTATTAATTCCCTTCTTCGGGTATACCGAGCTCATGCAGCTTACCAATAATTATCGAGCTTCGTTCCAAACTCATTGGATAGCCTGTATACCATTTATGGCAATTACATTACAATTTCAAAAAATATTCCTTTCTATACGAAATTAATCCATAATTCCGTAAAATAATTAAAACTCTGTATTAAAGAACTCATATTGCCGAAATTAAAATGTACTTACCCGATACGATGCGGGGTACGAAAATCAGAGCTCAATTGGCTCTCGTTCGGTTTCTTTGTAAAGCTGCACAGTTAGGTAAATCCGGGTTACTTTCCATTAAAATAATATTAAATAAATTTCTGGAAATTTACCCGTAGGTCAACCTCGACCCTCGGTCAACTTACCCGAATCTTGAGTCGTCCCCGATAAATTTTCTTTCCTTTTCCCTTTTTCCTTTCTTTTCTTTTCTTTTCTTTTCTTTTCTTTTTCCTTTCCTCTTTCCTTCCTTTTCCCTCCTTTTCCTTCCCTTTCCTTTCGGCCAAACGGTGCCGTTTCTGTCACTTTGCCGTCGTCGGCATTTTCGGCGGTCTTGCCGACCGATACCGGTCTTACAAGAACCGACTCCTCCCCCTGAACACGTCGGTGGCTTCCGTTCAAGCCCAGTCACTGTGGTTCATCGGGAATCAGCCCATTTCTCCTCGGCTTTTCCTTCGCTCCGATCGGTGTCCTCCGGCTAGTACACGGCGCGTCTCCGATGTCTTGAAGATCGTCGACCTCTCCTCTTTCACCTCGGCTGCTCGTTGGCGGTCAAGGATCGCCGGTGCTCCCTCGGTGGCCTCGGGTTCCTCACGGTCTCCTTCAGGTTTCTGTTTCGGGTTCTCTCGAGTTTTCAGATTCCTCTTTTTATTATTATTATTATTATTTATAAATTATTTTATTATTATAATATTCATTAAAATACTCTACAATATTCCAAAATATCTACAACTTATATTATTTTATTCTAATTTAATTAATTTAATTTAATTTGATTTATTAAATACATTTTCTCCATTTTTCGATATTATTCCTTCGTATTTTCGAGATATTGTTCCGGGTGACTTTTTGGTAATTTTTAAAAATTTCGGATCTTGATCAATTGGACTCGAAATTGTATAATTTCCTCATTATCGATCAAGATATCCTAAATCCTTATTTTTAATTAAAATTTTCCTATCGCATTAATACCGGATTTCGATATTTCGACCATTTTACCCCTGCACTTGTTTCAGAATCAATTTAACCTGACTTTCCTTCATACATCCACTATCTTTTCTTATTTTAATTTCGTATTTTCGGTTAACTTCATTTTGATCATTTTCGTTTGACCTGTGGCCATTTCGGCTCGTATTTAACTACTTCCGGTGTTCCTGATATTTCATTTTTTTCTTCTTGTAAATTTAATTCATTCAAAGCTCTTCTTATGATTCAATGAATAAATGGGAATGTACATCACATGAATCATAAGGAATATAGCAACATGTACATACAAAGTGGGTCTTACAGATATGCTTCCTACTCAATGCATCAGCAACTACATTTGCTTTACCCGGGTGGTATAAGATCTCACAATCATAATCTTTTAACAGCTCGAGCCATCTCCTCTGTCTCATGTTTAACTCTTTCTGCGAGAACAGGTACTTAAGGCTCTTATGATTTGTGTAAACCTGAAATCTCTCACCATAGAGATAGTGGCGCCATATTTTCAATGCAAATACTACGACCGCCAACTCTAAATCCTGGGTCGGGTAGTTCCTCTCATGATCCTTTAGCTGTTTTGATCCATAGGCTACTACCTTCCCATCCTGCATCAATACACAACCCAATCCTAGGTGTGAAGCATCCGTATACACCGAGAAACCTCTGAGCTGGTAGGAATGGTGAGTATCGGAGCTGTAGTTAACCTTCTCTTCAACTCCTCAAAGCTTTCTTCACACTTATCATCCTACACATACTCCATATTCTTCCTCGTGAGACATGTTAAAAGAGTAGCTAACCTCGAGAATCCTTCTATAAACCTTCGATAATACCCAGCTAAACCCAAGAAACTTCTGATTTCTGTCACTGTCTGGGGTCTCTGCCATTGTGTCACTGCCTCAATCTTTGATGGATCCACTGATACTCTATCCTTCGATACTATATAGCCCAAAAAAGAGATCTGTTCTAACCAAAAGTCGCACTGACTGAGTTTAGCGTACAACTTCTTCTCCTTGAGGGTCTATAGCACTATCGTTAGATGCCTTTCATGCTCTTCTCTAGACCTTGAATACACCAGTATATCATCAATAAACATGATTACAAACCGCTCCAGATGCTGGTGGAATACCTCATTCATCAACGACATAAAAGCTACGGGAGCATTCGTCAACCCGAATGGCATAACCATAAACTAATAATGTCCATACCGGGTGCGACAAGCTGTCTTGGGTACATCTCCACTCCGTATCTTCAACTGATGGTACCCAGATCTCATATCTATCTTGGAAAAGACCTACGCTCCCTTAAGCTGATCCAACAAGTCATCGATGCGTGGAAAGGGATACTTATTCTTGATGGTGGCCTTATTCAACAATCGATAATATATACACAGTTGGAGGCTTCCATCCTTCTTCCTTACAAACAGAACCGGTGCTCGCCAAGGTTAGACACTTAGCCTAGTGAACCCCTTCTCCAATAACTCTTGCAGTTGTTTCCTTAATTCTTCCAACTCAACTTGAGCCATTCTGTACGATGGATTGGATATCGGCTCTATACCAGGTGCCAAATCTATACCAAATTCCATCTCCATAACTAGAGGTAACCCTGGTAACTCATCCGGGAAGACATCTGGATATTCCCTGACCACTGGGATGTCTATCAACTCTGGACGTACCTTATGTACCTCAACCACATAAGCAATGTATCCTTCACATTTTTGTTTTCCATCATTAGTAACACAATCACCTCATACACATATATAATTGATAACAAAATCAATCTCTCAAATATTATGCATTAAAACCATACTCTTCTCATTTACAAAGATTAGGTCATTTCATTTCTTTTTATCAAAATTTACAATAAGATTGTCTAATCATAAAAACATCAAGGTTCTAGCACGACAATCCACAACAACATGCTTTGCAGCCAGCGTCCCATGCCTCTTGACTGAACCTCTCATTTCCTCCACTCTCACGCCATCAGGTCTTCCATTAAGCCATACCTGCCCTCTCCCAATTTTGTATATAAGAAAAAGAAGACAATACAGAATCCATACCTAGGATTACATCAAAATCACTCATATTGAATAAGATCAAATTGACTGCCATTTCTTTACCTACGATCCTCATCTTACAATTCCTATATACATGTTCAGTCAATTGACTATCATTCATAAGGGTAGAAATCATTAACATCTTATCTAGTAGTGTGGGTTTTACATGCTTCAACAATTGATGTGCAAAGGATGGTATTATAAAAAAATGCGTGGCACCAGGATCAAACAATGCATATGCTTCTAAATCAAAGATTTGGATGATACCTTTAACCACATCCAAAGATTGATCCGCAATGTCCTGGTCCAATGTGTGTACTCGCCCTTTGCTCACACCCACTGCCTGCTTCCCCTTTTCCTCAACTGTAGCCCTCCTCCTCGGAGCAGTTATCCCTACTGAAGCTCTCTTTGGCTCCCTATCATAAGTCCTAACCCAAATTGGACTCGTCGTGAGTGGGTGAAAAATGTCAAAGTCACTTCACAGTACATTATCCAGATTAGATTATGCAAACACAGTGAATGCAAAGTCAATGACATGTGATCATTCCCATATGTTTGCTTTTCACTTCTCTCTCCACTAATGTAGTCACACTTAACTAAAGATCAATAGGACTTCATTAAGCTTGTAATGTAAGGCAGGGGTTAAGGTATGATAAAGTCGATTTAGGTTTAATTACCCCTTAACATGCATTACTTTCAGGATCTTAATGTAAGAGCTCAAATTTATTCCCCCAAACTTATTTATTTCACTAAACATTTTTTCTATTTTTGTATTTTTCTTCTTTCTTCTTTCTTCTTTTTCTTTTTCTTTCATTTTCTTTTCATTTTTTTTTTCATTTTTTGTAAACATTCACTATCACCAGATACCCATATGTATAAAGCTCAAAATATATCTCAATGACTTTTCATGCTTTTGGGGTAAGGGATAGGTTTAAGCTAAGGAAAATTTATGCACGTGTATTTACAAGGAAAAACTTATTTGGCCCAGATGGGTGACTAGGGATAAAGTATGTACAAGGATGGCTCAAAATGCTCAAACGATCCAAAGATGGCCTAAATCATTTCCCTAATTAAGTGTGATCTAATATTTCACCTCGAGATTAGATCAAGCAAATTCTAGAATATGATACACAAAATCAACTAAACACATGCAATCTTAGGTCCACATAAGCTTTCTCTAAATAAATATACTGATTCATGACATGCATGTGCATAAGATGAGGAAATCACAATCAGAATCAAGACAAATTCAAGAACTCAACTTCATCCTTTTCCTATAATCATGCTTCTTAGTTAATCAAAATCAGACTTAATCATGAGGTCATATCATCGGAATATGGGAAAACTACATGCTAAGTACTAAATCATCCCAAAATCAAATAGTTTAAGCTCAGATTTTCGAAAAAAAAAATTTGAAAATTTTTTCAATTTTGCTAAAATTTTCAAAAAATGCTCAAGTGATATCCCCTCCCCCAAACTTGAAATGCACAGTGTCCTCATTGTGCAGATAACATAAGAATTGAAGTTCATGAACAAAGTACTCCCCTTTTCTCGAACAACTGAAGCTTTTATTGAAAGTGTAAAACTAGAAAAAAAACCTGCAAAATAACAAAAGAAAGAAACAATCGAAAAGAAAAAGAACTATATACAAAGTGAAAAGGAAAACAAAGCCACTTCAAATGCAGCTGAAGAAAACAACACTCAGCAGCAGGGCGAATAGTAGGAGGGTCATCTAGAGTGGTGACTGAATGTAGATAATTAGCTCCTCCTTAGCTCTATCTACTTCCCTCATTCTTTCAGATTTCCTATGCCTAAGCCTTATATCCTCATTAATCTCTATCTTAAAACAGTCAAGAGTCAACTCCCCCTTTTGCACATCAATTATCGTCCTAATAGTAGCTAGGAAAGGTCTGCCTAAAATAATAGGGACTTCCCTATCTTCCTCCATATCTAGTACAATAAAATCTACCGGGAAAATAAACTTGTCCACCTTTACTAAGACATCCTCAATGACCCTCTTTGGATATTTAATGGATCGATCTGCTAGCTGAAGGGTCACTGTAGTGGGCTTGACATCCCCTATTCCTAACTTTTGATAGATAGACAAAGGCATTAGATTGATACTAGCTCCTAAATCACACAGGGCTCTACTAAAGAATAGATTTCCAATAGTGCATGGTATGGTAAAACTCCCAGGATCTTTGAACTTGGGGGGTAATCTCCTCTGGATAATTGCACTACATTCCCCAGTTAAGGCTACTATCTCATAATCTTCTAATCTCCTTTTCCTTGAGAGGATATCCTTTAAAAACTTCACATAACTTGGCATTTGCTCTAAGGCATCTGCAAAAGGAATATTGATGTAAAGCTTCTTAAAAACCTTAAGAAATTTAGCAAATTGTTGTTCCAATTTTTGATTTTGAAACCTTTGAGGAAAAGATACTGGTGGTTTAACTAAAGGCAATGTAGTGGGAACTTGTGTAGAATCAGAGGACGAGGAAGGCAATGAAGAAGAAGAAGGTATAGATGAAGAAGCACCTAGCTTTGTTTCTTTTGCAGCCCGATCCTGATATTCCTGCTCTTTCTGAGCTGCCTCTTTAGAACTTAAGGATTCTTCAACTATGTGGTGTTCAGGTTGGGACTTAACTTGTGGTTCGTCATCTAACTCTCTATTGCTCCTAAGGGTGATGGATTTCACATATTCTTTACCTTCCCTTTGCTTAATAGGATTAACTTCAATATTACTAGGGAGGGTCCCTTATGGATGCTGGTTAAGAGCACTAGCTATTTGTCCTACCTGAACCTCTAAGTTCTTAATTGAGGCAGCTTGATTTTGCAGGATAGTCATGAACATTTCCTCAAGCAAGGGCTTCTTCTCAGCTGCTGGTGCGTGGTAAAGTTGTGGCTGCATAGGTTGTGGTGGTGGTGGTGGATGAGGTGGATGATGTTGAAATTGAGGTGGATGGGGATGGTGAAACGGGTGATAAGAAAATTGTTGCTGTGGTGGTACATGAACCGGTGGAGCTTGAAAACTAGGGGGCTCTACAGGTCTAGAACTAAAAGTTTGTCCTTGGTTTTGGCTCAAGGAGAAGTTGTGATGGTTCCTCCACCCTGGGTTGTTGGTATTTGAAAAGGGGTTGTTCTGTTACGTCTGGGAGGGGGCAACATACTGAACCGATTCTAAGTTGAGCGGACACCTATCTACAGAGTGGGTACCACTACACAGCTCGCAGGAAAGAAAAGGACTTTGGACAGAATACACATGGTCAGGACTAGTGGGAGGATTATGTTGGGTACTGAGCGACTCTACCTTCTTCGTAAGATTAGCGATTTGAGAGGTCAAGGTAGACAGTGTGTCGAGCTCATAAATACCCGCCGACTTCTTTAGCAATTGCCTCTCCAAGGACTATAAATAGTTATTAGCTGCCATCTTGTCTAAAAGCTCATAAGCTTCCTCCTCTATTTTACACATTAGCGCTCCACCCGCAGTAGCATCAATAATGGTCCTATTCTGGCTTGTAAGTCCGTTGTAGAAGGTCTGGACTTACAGCCATAAAGGTAGACCATGGTGAGGGCACTTCCTAAGAAGCTCCTTATATCGTTCCCATGCTTCATAAAGAGATTCAGAGTTGTATTGGGCAAAGGAAGATATATTACTACGCAGTTGGGCCATTTTAGAGGGAGGGAAAAACTTAGATAGAAATTGATGGGCTAACTTATCCCATGTAGAAATGAATCCTGGAGGTAAGGAGGTTAACCAGTGTCTCACCCTATCGCTAAGTGAGAAGGGGAATAATTTAAGCCTAAGCGCATCATCAGATAATCCATTATGTTTGAAGGTCTTGCACAAGTCCAGGAATTGGCCAAGGTGAGCATATGGGTCATCGTGTGGAAGCCCACTGAACTGTAGAGAAGTTTGGATCATCTGGAGGATTGCGGGCTTAATTTCGAAGTTATTTGTAGGGACAGCTGGTGGCCTAATGCCGGAATAATATCCTCCAATCGTCGGCATTGCATAATCTCCAACGGTTCTAATTTCCCTATTTTCAGCCATGGTGAATTGTAGCAGAGCTATAAATTTCCTAGAATCCTTTCGAATTTTTCTAAGTGTTCGTTCAATTTTAGGATCTAAAGGAAAGTTATCATAACTTCTGGCTCTACGCATGCAAACATCATAAAGTCCTTAGAAAAATTTTTTTTGTTAAGTTTTGTTAAGTTTTTTTTTTTTTCTATTTAAAGGGAGAAATTAACTAAACTAAGGACCTAAGTATTTACAAGCTAAAATTACACCTAAGCATAATTTCACCGATATTAATTAATGACTAATTAAAACTTCCCCGGCAACGGCGCCAAAAACTTGACACGACCTAAAGGTATGTTCCGCAAGTGCACGGGTCGTACAAGTAATAATGGGATTTGAGTCCCGAGTTATCGTCCCTCAGAGAAGTTGGTTAGCCTAATTAACTACCGGTTAATCTTACCCTAAGTATATTCTAGCAAATTATGAAATTAAAGTGGTGATCTACTAAGGCTAATTAAACATACTGAAAATAATAAACATTAAAAATAAAGAAAATAAAATTGAACTAAGATTTACTTACCGAACTCCGATCAATTAAAGAAAATACCTACAAAAAAAATTAAAACAATTAAAATTAATTAACGTAACTAAAATAAAATGCAAATATGACAATAAAGCAATAAAATCAATCAAACTAAAATTTAAACAAACTTAAAATAAAAATGCATGTAATTAAACTAAAATAAAATCCTAAAACATTTAATATAAAATTAACTACTAACTACAAAATTAAAATTAAAAATTAAATTAACAACTAAGACACTAGATTTAATCCTACAATTATCAACTAACAACTAACCTAAACTAACAACTAATAAAAGTAAAAAAAATAATATAAATGGAATAACTAATAAAATAAACAAGAAAGGATGTGGCCAAACATGGCCTTAAGCTTAAATAAGTGGAGTGGTCCCGAGCATGGCACTGTTACACTTTCTTCTTCAATTTGCCCAACATTTCCAGGTGCTGCTACTCCCAGCTGCTGTCCGCTTACTGCTGCAGTTCGTCCTCTGCTCCAGGTGTCCTACACTCTCGGTGCTGCACAAGTATTTCGGATGCTCATTCCCCGCGCTGCTTGTTTCTGACTCCTTCCATGTTTGCTGCTCTAGTACACTATACGGTGCTGCCATAAATAATTCAGCGTGAATACTGCGTCCTTCCTCTGCAACTCGTTCCAACCGTGTTGCTCTCGGCACCAGCCTTCTGCTCCATGCACTGTCCGAGTTTGCTGTCTCGCTAGCATCTTCTTCATCTGCACCCAAAATTCCTTGCCCAGCTGCTTCCTATACGTTGTGCCTCCAGCTTCTGTAGTCACCACATCTTTGTGTTGCTTCTGCATACAACCCACGTTCACAGCAGATTCTGCTAAATGATGCCACACTTATCATGACAGAATACACCAAATATTGTCCAGCAGAGGGAAACAGTCGAAGTCCAGCTTCATCTACCGACACCGACCCTCCATACCATCGTCCATGCACACCACAGTAAAACAATAGAAACTAACTAATTGAACTAACTTAACAAAACATAGAGATAAACCGAAGGAAATGCAGTAAGCTAAGGGCAAGAAGAAAAATAAAACATGAATAAACTTCAACACAATACCAACAATATGGAAAAGTGCAACATAACCAAAAAAAATAAAAATGAATAGTCATAAGAGCTCAAAACAGGGCAGAACAGAGCAAGCCCTGGTAGAAGTGTTTGTTCCTTATCGGCTGCAAAATCACGTCCCAGCTTATACCGATGCTAGCATGCTCAACATCTCAACAGTACATCAACAAGGCCTCCATCTCTGCTTCAGTAAACTCCCGCAAGAACCAACCTCTCGGTAATAACGGAGAGTTGAACAATAACGGAGAACAACCGAGAACAATGGCGGCTGCTGTCACTAGCAAGCCTAATGCTCTTCTCTGATCCAACAATCAGCAAGCAGGAACAAATAAATTAAAAAAATGCAAAATCGAGAGCTAAGAAAGGAAAAATGAAATTTTTTTTATTAAAACTTAAATGTACTGAACAGTAATAGAGAAAATGAAATGCAAAACTGAGAAGAGATGAAAAAAAAATGGTGGCTACAGGAAATCTAAAACTAATCTAAAAAACTACCCTAGGCTACCTCTACTCCTAATTCTCCTATTCTAGCCTAGGCTACCCTCTTTTCAATTGACATCTTTTTCTATTTATACACACACTTAGGGGGTACAATTGTAATATTTCCATCCTAGATGAGTTGACATTGTTTGGTCACTTGTCTTCACACCATTGGCTCCTTGAAAAATAATATTTCCATGTCATCTGTCTTTTTGTCTAATTAGATGTGCTAGGCTCATGTTGTCTGCGTGGTCCAATCTCGATTTTAGCCCAATTTCAGTCCATTTTCTACCGAAATATTCAAAATTCATCTGGATTTAATTTATCTGCAAACATGAGAATTTTCATTAAATAAAGGGGATAATTAACAAAATAAATTGGGGATTTAAATAATTAATTAGGAAATTAAGCACAAATAATTCTAAAAATATAGAATTATCAGCGAGATAGCGCCTGTCGCGTATGTGATATAGGCTGGTGAACAAGATCTCCCCAGGCTATCGCTTGTACACATATAAAGTATAATTTAGTTCATTTTGTGTCCAAACAATGTTGTAATACAAACGCTTGTAATGAGTATTTTGGGATGTAATTAGGTTGATATGAAAGAGATGATTTGAGACTTATGGGTTAATTCTTTTTGGGAGATTATGTAATTGACTTCATTAAGTATGAGTTGTATGATCTTGGGTATAATGACTAGTGTTAAAACGTAAGTGAGCACATGAGACTGTATAGGAATACACAAAGAGTTGTTAGTTTTGTTTTTTAAAGAAAAATTTGAAATTAGTCATATTTTTCGCGCTTCCGGGCTGTCACAAGAACTTTTCTCACTTATTTCTCCAAATCGACCTCTATTTTTAGTATATTGTAAAAGATGTGGTGTAAGGCAAGTCTACAATAGGACTTGAAGCAATAGAGGGCTAGAAATGGTGGAAATCAGTGAAAATAGAAGAGACAAACAAAGGGGGTGGTTTTTCTCTATTCTTTGGGATTTCCAAATTTTCGCAACCCTTTATATAGAAATTGCACTGAAGGGATCAATCCTTTCCCTTAGGGGATCGATCCCTCAGCCATATTTTGGCCCAAAATTGTATTGTGTAGAGAGGATCGATCCTTTTGCTTAGAGGATCGATCTTTTAAGTCGGTTAAGCCAAAATTGACTTTCAACCACATAGGAATCGATCCCATTGCATAGGGGATCGATCCTTAGGCTTCCTAAGGCCAAAATTGGGTTTATTTCTTCACAAAAAGAAGATCGAATCAAGAGAAATTGATCTTTATTGATGCTTTTACCTCGATTTACCTGATAGCTTTTCTTTGAGCCAAATTGAAGACTTATTACTTATCTAACATGCATCTTATTTCACACTCATCACATATCTTTACACATCAAATGTGTAAAAAATTGGGTTTCACAAAGCTCGAGATGGAGCCTGTTGCAATACCATCGTTATCTCAGCCAGTTGCCTCAGTTACCACATTGGACACTCTTTTTAGGATGCTCATTGACTTTCGCCTTCATTTAATACTAGGCTTGATGCTATTGAGGCTCATCACAATGATTGCTTTGATGCCATCGAAGCTTGGTAGAACGCCATGTTCGATGAAATTTAGGATATGAGAGTTCTATTTTCTAAGTTCTATAATAAATTTAATTTCCATCTTCTTAGTTTCTTAGACTTCTAGTAGAATATTTTCTCAAAATGTTTTGAGTGATAATTTTGTATTTGCTAATTGTTTCATCACCTTGATATTGTTGTTGACTGGTTTCTATATTTTTCTTTGGAACCACCTACTTATTTTGCTTTAAAGTGACCCATTCTATGTTTTATGAGAATATAAATTGCAAATTGACAATTCATTGAGTATATTCGTATCTTCGTTATAATTAAAGGGGAGTATGTCATTAAGGGGGTATATATTGTCCACCATTGAGTGCATTTTTTTGGTATAACAAAAAAAAGGGAGAAATATATATCTTATTGGTTTGAAAATCAGAAGTCAGTCTCTATTGAAAATCATGCTTATATTAAGGGAAGTAAAATTTTCAACGTACATTTGAATTAAGTTTTGTCATAATAAAAAAGGACATATTGCTAGATTTAAAGTGATACAAATATTTTAAAATGACAAAAACCTAAGCATTATTTGTAAATACCGTAAAATTTTCAATGCACTTGGTACTACCTATAAATAATAATTCAGATAATTAAGGTTAAATGTGTAATATGGGTGAATAAATTCGAGTATAAATAATAGACTAACCTTGTTTTTACACTATATAGAGAATTTGAGCAAATACTTAGACATACATGTATTTATGTATAAATGTATGCAATATGTCAATTATTTCCCAAGAATTAATGTATAGAGAAATATATGTGTGCAAGGGTATATAGATATACATTGATAAATATACACATATGAAATAAACAGACCATGTAAGAATATGTGAATGTATAAATATAAAGGTATATGTAATACATATACATAGGAATACATACATTAGAACCGAGAGCTTCTTCAGTATCCTAGGCGAGGTATACTTCAAATGCCTATGTATATATATATATATATATATATATATATATATATATATATATATATATATATATATATATATATATATATGGGATGGGATGTTTGTCAGTAAAGAATGTGGATATGGTTCTCGGTAAGGTTAAGAAATACTTAATATATACATAGATGTACAGAATGATGAAGAGGCTTGATGCAGTACCTGAGACAGACAAAACCAAGTTTAAGTAGCTGAAAGACTTGAACAAAACAAAATGCTATAAGCATAGACTTGCAGAATAGTGAGAAGGGAAACAGGTTTCAAGTTGAAACCTATGAGGCGCATACCTGCTGCAGTTTTATTATAGTAGGAAACATGGTAAATGGATGACAGATTGGATGATAAGAAAAAAAAGAAAAACTGAGGGAGGTGAGGCTGAATTTCTATAGTATGCAGCAGCAAAAACAATGCAAGATGTGACCTATCAACATAAGATAAATGGTAGAAGTCTGAATGAAATTAAATAGGAAACAAAATGAACAAGTCGGTTACTGCAGAGGGTATACCGATTACTTAAGAAAGAAGACCCAATCTCCTGCCACCAGGAAATAAAAAGATAGTAAGGCAGGCTGCCGACTGGGAACTGCACTAACCTAGTGAAAATGATAAAACAGAATGAAGCAGTTGGGGTAGGCAAAAACATGAAAAAGAGGCATGGAATTATGGCTGAAAATTTATTGGATGGATACTGGAAATGATGAAATAGGAAAGACCCTGAAGGAAGGGAGAGAGAGAGAGAGGGATCCAAGTGCAGAGATAGAGAGAAAGACTGGACAAGAAGCAATGAACTCGTGAGAAAATAACGAAGATAGTAAACTTGAAACTGAAGATGAAAGAGAGTTATGAAAAAAGGAAATCGAACTGAAGAATGCGTGATAGGGATTTATCTCTCTCGGGTCCCTTGAAGCTGAGAGTTGTGAAATGTCAAGACCCAATTCCATTCTCTTTAACCGAAAATCACTGAAAATTTTTCGCAAATTTCTTTCCTTACCCGATCGTGAACTAACTTACCACCACACTATTGGGTTGTGAGTTAATAATAAACATCACAACTCATTCATTCTCAGTTAAATAAAGCGATGTCATACATTAAAAGTTACTCATTAACTTACACAAGTTATGTTCACTAACATCTACATCCCCCACAATTACAACTCAAAAGAATACTGTGCTTTTGCATTGTTTAGATACAAAAAGAATCACTGTGTATATACCTCTGTATGATGGAGATGCAGCGGATGTCCAAATCACCACGCCTCAGTCCTCACTGGGCTACTATGCACGCTCTGTAGGAGGGAAATAGAGAGGGATGAGCAACCACACGCTCAGTAAGGCAATAATGTAAGCATGGTAGATAACTACTCTATCTACATGCTGATAGTGCTATGCATAAATCGTTTGTGCTAGGAGCATGAGGATGTAAATTGGCATATAAAACATGGTAAAAACATCATGTATAAATCATCTCATGCACAATCTCATTTAAATTCATAAAAAGGGCAATTCATTAAGAAACCTCCTTTTTAAACCCACGTCATAAAACTCTTTCTCAAACATATACAATCACATCACATCACATCAATTCACAATCACAACCTCATTTTCATTTCACAAATCAATTCCACGAGGCTCGACCCCTCCTACGGGTCTATCTTGAACAATCACAACCACACTTAGAGATTAAAATCACATGGTAGTAAGTAAATCAAGCAAGGAGACAGGTTACTATATCTCCAGTGACTATGTTAGCCAATTGTCACATATCATCCCAGACCACACGGATCCTGGTGTGTGGGGTATCATGCTGGCATGAAGGTGGGTTAGTTCTCTGCCAGACTTTCTCAAATCAAGTAACCACTACGCGGTACATCGTACTCCATGTGATATACACGGTACATCGTACTCCGTGGACCCAAAACATGGTTGGGGGTGCCTGTCATAGGTTTTATCTACCCCATACCAAGTGTAACCTTTAAAGAATCAAGAGCACATCGGAGTAACCTCAATACCAGGTCCTATCCCCTCATGGCCTTGCTCGCCCCTGTTGGGTTCCTTGATTCAGGTCCTAGCCCCTCACCCTCACCCCACTCAAGAGGTCTGTTAGGCCTGTTGGGTTCCCTGAATGGATTATGTCAGGTCCTAGCCCGTCACCCTCACCCCACTCAAGAGGTTTGTCAGGCCTGTTGGGTTCCCTGAGTTAATCTGTATCTCTCACCACGACCTCATAGATACCACAGTGTGAAAACCAGCGCGAGCTACACTCTAGGGCGAATTCATGCATCAAAACCAATCATTTTGTACGAGCAACGCTCTAGTACGACATTTATGCATAAAACTATGAAGAAACCATGTACGAGCATAGCTCCAGTACGGTTATATGCATAAGAAATCCACTCGAAATCCACGTACGAGCAAAACCTCCAGTACGGTTTATAAAACATCGTCACAATTCAAATCAAAGTGCGAGCTAAGCTCCAAC
The DNA here is from genome assembly GCA_033439115.1 of Firmiana major. Classification (NCBI taxonomy): domain Eukaryota; kingdom Viridiplantae; phylum Streptophyta; class Magnoliopsida; order Malvales; family Malvaceae; genus Firmiana; species Firmiana major. The sequence goes on from CM065909.1 coordinate 43,350,436, forward strand.
ACGTTTCACACAAGTGAAAATATCGAAATCAAGCGCGAGCGAGGCTCTAGCTCGAATTAAATCACATACACACGATAGGCGGCTCACATGCATTCAAAACATCTCAAAACATGCTTAGCGCCTCACATGGGCTATTTCACAACATCATTCAAGTACTAGCCAGCCTATCCTTTTATTTACTCAAATCAAAGCATTGTGTTTTGTAAAAGCATTCAAAACACGTGATTTATACAATTATTAGCCTTACTATCCCTTTTTAGTAACCATTTCAAACAACCAAATCTCATACAAATACCCATAGTAATTTCCATACATCTTAAAACACATTTTTATAAACTCATGCACATTTCCAAAGCCCTATACACCCACAAAATATGAGCAGCTACCTCTATATAATTACAGAATTCCCTTACCTGAAATCGCGAAGCGTGATTCCGTTTCCTTAGCGCTGCTCACTCGTGTGGTCTGATTCGTCTTCCATGAACTCTTCAGGACTGCATACAATCATATTTCACATTATATTCGATCCATATAATGCAACCCTTGTGCTTGCTATAGTCAATTCGATCTATAGCCTCTATTAACACTTATGAGGCCTCGTTTCATTACTTTACCCATAACTCGAGTCTATGGATCTTCTTAGGCCTATTAACTTATTCCAAATCGATATTAAATCGACATTAAGCTCATAGTGTTCATATTTCATGAATTCCCTCACTATGGCATTTTATCAAGCATATACATACTCATTTTCACAATTCCTCCAAACTCACAATGTAATTCCATTTACCTATCTAAAATCATAGACGTTACCTCAATACAACTTTAGCATGCCCATAATTCATAAACTCATTCAACCCATATCTTCTCACATTATACCCATTCTAGGTTTTCTAGGTCACACCAATTCCACCACATCCCTAGATAATCTATCCATCAATACACATCCAACTCAACTCCAAAATCACTTAAATAAACAATGTACTTGGATTGGAGTATTAGAATCTTCCAAAATTTGATTTTTCTTCTTGCTCCAAATGTCAATGTCCTTAGCTCCTTCAATACCAATAATGGGATTTTGGGTTCCAACTATGTTGTTCTCTTCCTCAAGATGAACAACTTAGTGTCTAATGGCCTCCCCTCAATTCTTGTTGGAAATGGCTGATTTTAGAGATAGAAAGTTAGGTTTTTGGGTTAGAAATGGAAGATTGGTGTTTTTCCCAAAATTTTTAGATTTTCAGCACTCCTTATATAGAAATAGATTGAGGAGATCGATTTGCACCAAGAGGAGATCGATCTGGTCCCCCTAAATCCCTCTTTTTCACGGTAATTTAAGCATGAGATCGATCTGTCGAAGCATGAGATCGATTTGCTCCCAAACAGAGAGCTAAGGAGATTGATCTGTATGCTTGAGGATCGATCTTTTCGTTACAGAATGCTTTGGAGATCGATCTGGCCCCATTGGAGATCGATCTGCTCTATTCCATTACCCAAATAAGAGCATTCTGGCTCTTCCAAATCGATCTCTCATCTTATGAGATCAATCTGGCCTTCATGTTTTATAGATTTCCTGTAATTTTCCTATTGCAACTCACACCCAATTGTCCCTAATTTGCTGCCATAGTCATTTTCTTATCCATCCACCTTAATGACTTGAAAATGGCATCCATTCATACCTTATGCACATTGAAACTTGTGTGCGTTACTTGTATATCCAAAAGTATCACATCCCAAACTAAATGGGAGCTTAACTTCATTCCATTTTACCACACTACTCATTTTGAGTTTTAATCACACTCATCACTTATAAGAACTCATTTCTTCATATTCATACACCATGAAGCTTGTATGTATGTTACAAATCATATTACACATACGTACATTGAATCCATGGACTTACATCAATCATACTTTACATTACAAGTCCATTCACATTCATTACACTTACAACTATACATATACATGGTCTCACATTCTCCCCTCCTTCAAGGAATTTGGTTCTCCAAATTAGAACCAAGTTACTCTTCAAAAAGTTTAGGGTACTTCTCCCGTATCAAGTTCACCAATTCCCATGTGGCCTCTTCTACCGTGTGATGTTGCCAAAGAAATTTCACCAAGGGAATTGTCTTATTTTGTAGCACCTTCTCTTTTCTATCCAATATCCGAATCGGCTTGTCAACATATGTCATACTCTCATTGAGCTCCAACGGCTCATATCTTATCACGTGTGCCGGGTCCGGGTGATACTTCCGAAGCATGAAGACGTGGAAGAAGTTGCGGACATTTGCCAAAGCTGGTGGCAATGCCAACCTATATGCCTTATCTCCCACTCTCTCTAAAATCTCGAAGGGTTTGATATATCTAGGGCTTAGCTTGCCTTTCTTACCGAATCTCATAATACCCTTTGATGGTGAAACTCTCAAAAATACCGACTCACCCTCATCAAACTCTAGTGGTCTTTGTCTCTTATCAGCATAACTCTTTTGTCGGCTCTGAGCTATCCGTAATCTCTCACATATCAACTGGACGTCCTCAAATGCCTGCTGCACTAAGTTCAAAGCAAAAATCTGTCTGTCACCAACCTCTTCCCATCCAATAGGGGAACGGCATCTACGCCCGTACAATGCCTCATAAGGTGCCATCCCGATACTCGCATGATAGCTATTAATATAGGCGAACTCGGTTAACTGCAGGTGGTCATCCTAGGAGCCTCTAAAATCCAACACATACGCTCTCAACATATCCTCGAGGGTCTGTATAGTCCTCTCTGACTGCCTATCTGTCTGAGGATAAAAAGCGGTGCTAAAACTCAGTCGGGTCCCCAGCGCTTCCTGAAAATGTTCTTAGAAATGGGAAGTGAAGCGGGCAACCCTATTAGAAACAACGCTCACTAGTACACCATGTAGCCATACTATCTCTCGAATATACAGGTTCGCCAACTGACTCAGTGTATCTGTAGCTCTCATAGCCAAGAAATGGGTGGACTTAGTCAATCGGTCCACAATAACCCATATGGCATCATGACCTCTGCGAGTCCTCGGTAACCCTATCACAAAATCCATGGTGACGTGCTCCCACTTCCATGTCGGTATCGGTAGAGGCTGCAATAATCCTGCAGGCTTCTGATACTATACCTTCACTTGTTGACAAATGAGACACTTAGCGACATATTCAGCAATGTCTCTTTTCATTCCAGACCACCAATAAACCTTCTGAAGGTTTTGATACATCTTGGACTTCCTGGATGTATCGTATACTTCGATGAGTGAGCCTCCGATAAAATCATTCTCCTGATCTCAAGATCCTTAGGAACGCATACTCTGCCTCTGAACCTCAATAACCCATCAGTACTCTGCTCAAAATCAATACCCACACCTGTCTGAATCTGCCTCAGCCAATCGATGTACTGTCGATCGCTCTGCTGGGCTTACCGAATACGGCCAATCAATTCTGGCTCCAGTCTCAAAGTAGCCATGATCTCAAGTCTCTCAGATCCAGGTGGGGTTACATCCAAACCGAGGTTCACAAAGTGTTCTAATAATTCATGTTCCCATACCATCATATAAGACACCAACCCAAGGTTCTTTCTACTCAAAGCATCGGCAACTACATTTGCCTTACCTGGGTGGTACATGATTTCACAATCATAGTCCTTCAGGAGTTCGAGCCATCTCCTCTGTCTCATATTCAGCTCTTTCTATGAGAACAGGTACTTAAGGCTCTTATGATCTGTGAACACCTGAAACTTCTCACCATAGAGATAGTGGCGCCATATTTTCAAAGCAAAGACCACGACCGCCAACTCTAAATCATGTGTCGGGTAGTTCCTCTCTTGATCTTTCAACTGTCTAGATCCATAGGCAACTACCTTCCCATCCTACATAAGCACACAGCCCAGTCCCTGGTGTGATGCATCCATATACACTGAGAATCCTCCTGAGCTGGTAGGAATGGTGAGAACTGGAGCAGTGGTCAATCGACGCATAAACTCCTCAAAACTCCTCTCACATGCCTCATCCCATACAAACTTAACATCTTTTCGCGTGAGGCATGTCAATGAAGCAGCTAGTCTGGAGAAACCCTCTACATAACTCCGATAATACCCTATCAATCCTAGGAAACTTCTGATCTCAGTAACTGTCTTGGGCTATTCCCACTGTATAACTGCCTCTATCTTGGATGGATCCACTGATACCCCATCCTTCGACACAACATGTCTTAGAAATGAGATCTGTTCCAACTAAAAGTTACACTTGCTGAGTTTGGCATACAACTATTTCTCTTGGAGGGTCTGCAGAACTACTCTCAAGTAGTCCTGATGATCTTCCCTGGACTTAGAATACACCAAAATGTCATCAATGAACACGACCACAAACTTGTCTAGGTATGCTTTGAATATATCATTCATCAGTGCCATAAATGCTGCGGGAGCATTCGTCAATCCGAATGGCATCACCAAAAACTCGTAGTTGCCATAACGGGTACGAAATGCTGTCTTGAGTACATCTCCACTCCTGATCCTCAACTGATGGTACCCTGACCGCAGGTCTATCTTAGAAAACACTTCGGCTCCCTGGAGCTGATCCAACAAATTGTCAATCCTTGGAAGGGGGTGCTTGTTCTTAATGGTGGCCTTATTCAACAACCGATAATCTATACATAGTCGGAGGCTTCCATCCTTCTTCCTTATAAATAGAACCGGTGCTCCCTAAGGTGAGACACTCGGTCTAATAAACCCCTTCTCCAGTAACTCTTACAGCTGTTTCTTCAGCTCTTCTAATTCTATCAGAGCTATTCTATAGGGTGGTTTCGATATCGGCTCTGTACCAGGCACTAACTCTATGTAAAATTCCATTTCCCTTTCAAGTGGTAGTCCTGGTAATTCATCTGGAAAGACATCAGGGTAATCCGTAATTACGGGTATGTCCCTCAATTCTGGGGCGTGCCTCATCTATATCAACCACGTATGCGATGAACCCTTCACATTATCCTTTCCACCGTTAGTAACATAGACCATCACTCCACATTCAACATTTATCATAAACAACAAATTTATCTCTTACGCATTATGCATTTAAAATCATACTCTTTTATTTACAACAAACATACTATTTTCATATCATTTCTTTTCATCAAGTTTACAATAAGATTGTCTAATCCTGAAAACATCAATGTCTTGGCATGACAATCCATAAAAACCCGACTGGTAGCCAACCAATCCATTCCCAATATTACATCAAAATCATTCATATTTAATAAAATTAAATTGGCTATCATTTCCTTCCCCTCTATCTTTAACCTATAATCTCTACATACATGCTCAGTCAATTGACTATCATTCATGGGTGTGGAAATCATCAACATCTTATCCAACAATGTTGGTTTCACATACTTCAACAATTTATGTGCAAAGGAAGGTGATATGAAAGAATGTGTGGCACCAGGATCAAATAATACCAACGCTTCTAAATCAAAGATTCGGATGGTACCTTTAATCACATCCGTCGACGAGTCTGCGGTGTCCTAGTCCAGTGCGCGCACCCTTCCTCTGCTCACACCCACAGCTTGTTTCCCTTTTTCCTCAGCTGTAGCCCTCCTCTTCGGGGCTGCTGTCTCAATTGGAGCTCCCTCAGGCTCCTTGCCCTTTTGTGAGGCAGTTTCAATCATCTCATTGCAGAACCTCAATATATGTCCCGGTCTCTCACATCTATAACACGAGACAGGGGGTATTTGACATGGCTTAGTCCCATGGTATCTCCCACATCTCCTACACTGGTCAATGGTAGGTCGTGGTCCTCTAATAGTCATACCCCTCGATGTAGTCAAAGCCGGGTACATGGGAGGTCTAGCAACTCTCTCCTGCACCTCCTCAATCTTGGGCCTCTTATCAAAATATCTTTGGCCTCCTCTCCTAGGCCCTCTATCCATCTCGAATCTCTTCCGATCTCTGTCCTTCCTGACACTAATCCTCCCAAGCTCAAAGGCATTTCGCTCAAAATCTTACTCGCATAACTGAGCCTTATGTACAGCCTCCTCATAGGTCAAGATGTCGAAGGGAGCTAACTTAGTCCGGATGGCCAATCTCAATCTATCCATGAACTTTTGAATCTTTCGGGTCTCACTACCCATCGTGTCTGGGTCATATCTCCCCAAGGACATAAACTTGGACTCATACTTATCCACAATGCGGTTCCATTGAACCAGATTCATAAATTCCATCCGCAGTTTCCTCTGTGCAGTAGCTGGAATGTACCGTCTCCTGAAGGCCTCTAGAAATATCTCCCATGTAATCTCGGAGTGTTCAGCCCTCAAAATAGCTTCGGTGGATCTCCACCAATGCCCGGCCTCGCCTTTCAACATAAAGACGGTAAAGGCTACCTTCTCAGCTGAAGTGCATCAGAAAAACCTATACAGTTTCTCCATCTCAGACACCCAATCCTCCGTAACCACTAGGTCCTTCACCTCTCTGAACACTGGGGGTTTCAGTGCTTGAAACTCGCGCAACCTGCTCAAGTCATAGTCATAACCCAAATCACTACCCCTCTGCTATGGAGAGATAGGAGAATCTGTATCCTGTACTGGAGGTGGTGTAGCAGTAGCAGTCTCTGCAGTCTGAGGTCTCTCACCTCTACAACTGCCTGTTCAGTAGTAGGTTGTGTCGTGAGACCTCGTCTGTCACCGGCACCCAAGGCCTGCGATACTATCTCCACCAAATTCTCAATACTCTGCTCTAACTTACCGAAGCGAGCCTCAGTATCCTCTGCTCTCTCAGCAGGGTTCTGTGGAGCCTGATCAGTCTGTGGCTCTACACGGCTCTCAGGCCTACCTCTACGGCCTCTAACACGTGCCCTCGCCCCTCTACCTTTGCGTGTAACTGGCATAGTGCCTAACTTCCTGTATTATAATAATTTATTAAGCTTAATCCATCACGGTATACACAGTTATATCTAAACAAAAGCACAGTACTATGGAGGTGTACTTTCCTACATTTTAGTAATGGCTCACATCAGGCCAACACAGCTCTGATACCAATCTCTGTCACGACCAAATTCCATTCTTTTTAACCAAAAATCACTAAAATTTTTTCACAAATTTCTTTCCTTACTCGATCGTGAACTAACTTACCACCACATTGTTGGGCTGTGAGTCAATAACAAACATCACATCTCATTCATTCTCAGTTAAATAAAGCAATGTCATACATTAAAAGTTACTCATTAACTTACACAAGTTATGTTCACTGACATCTACATCCCCCATAATTACAACTTAAAAGAATACTGTGCTTTTATATTATTTAGATACAAAAAGAATCACTGTGTATATACCTCTGTATGATGGAGATGCAGCGGATGTCCAAATCACCACGCATTAGTCTTCACTGGGCTACTATGCACGCTCTGTAAGAGGGGGAAATAGAGAGGGATGAGCAACCACACGCTTAGTAAAGCAATAATGCAAGCATGGTAGATAAGTACTCTATCTACATGCTGATAGTGTTGCATAAATCGTTTGTGCTATAAATCGTTTGTGCTAGGAGCATGAGGAAGTAAACTATACCATATGAGTATACATATATATCATGTATCAAAATCATGTAAATTGGCATATAAAACATGGTAAAAACATCATGTATAAATCATCTCATGCACAATCTCATTTAAATTCATAAAAAGGGCAATTCATTAAGAAACCTCCTTTTTAAACCCACGTCATAAAACTCTTTCTCAAACACATACAATCACATCACATCAATTCACAATCACAACCTCATTTTCATTTCACAAATCAATTCCACGAGGCTCGACCCCTCCTACGGGTCTACCTTAAACAATCACAATCACACTTAGAGATTAAAATCACATGGTAGTAAGTAAATCAAGCAAGGAGACAGGTTGCTATATCTCAAGTGACTATGTTGGCCAATTATCACATATCATCCCAGACCACACGGATCCCGGTGTGTGGGGTATCATGCTGGCACGAAGGTGGGTTTGTTGTCCGCCAGACTTTCTCAAATCAAGTAACCACCACGCGGTACATCGTACTCCATGTGATATACATGGTACATCGTACTCCGTGGACTCAAAATATGGTTGGGGGTGCCTGCCATATGTCTTATCTACCCCATACCAAGTGTAACCTTTAAAGTATCAAGAGCGCGTGGGAGTAACCTCAATACCAGGTCCTAGCCCCTCATGGCCTTGCTCACCCCTGTTGGGTTCCCTGATTCAGGTCCTAGCCCCTCACCCTCACCCCACTCAAGAGGTCTGTTAGGCCTGTTGGGTTCCCTGAATGGATTATGTCAGGTCCTAGCCCCTCACCCTCACCCCACTCAAGAGGCCTGTCAGGCCTGTTGGGTTCCCTGAGTTAATCCGTATCTCTCACTACGACCTCATACATACCAGAGTGTGAAAACCAGCGCGAGCTACGCTCTAGCGCAAATTCATGCATCAAAACCAATCACTTCGTATGAGCAACGCTCTAGTACGATATTTATGCATAAAACTATGAAGAAACCACGTACGAGCATGGCTCCAGTACGGTTATATGCATAAGAAATCCACTCGAAATCCACGTACGAGCAAAAGCTCCAGTACGGTTTATAAAATATCGTCACAATTCAAATCAAAGTGCGAGCTAAGCTCCAACACGTTTCACACAAGTGAAAATATCGAAATCTAGCGCGAGCGAGGCTCTAGAGCGAATTAAATCACATACACATGATAGGCGGCTCACATGCATTCAAAACATCTCAAAACATGCTTAGCGCCTCACATAGGCTATTTCAAAATATCATTCAAGTACTAGCCAGCCTATCCTTTTATTTACTCAAATCAAAGCATTGTGTTTTGTAAAAGCATTCAAAACACGTGATTTATGCAATTATTAGCCTTACTATCCCTTTTCAATAACCGTTTCAAACAACCAAATCTCATACAAATACCCATAGTAATTTCCATACATCTTAAAACACATTTCTATAAACTCATGCACATTTCCAAAGCCATATACACCCACAAAATACGAGTAGCTACCTCTATATACTTACAGAATTCCCTTACCAGGAATCGCGACGCGTGATTCTGTTTCCTTAGTGCTGCTCACTCGTGTGGTCCGATTCGTCTTCCATGAACTCTTCGGGACTGCACACAATCATATTTCACATTATATTCGATCCATATAATGCAACCCTTGTGCTTGCTATAGTCAATTCAATCTATAGCCTCTATTAACGCTTATGAGGCCTCGTTTCATTACTTTACCCATAACTTGAGTCTATGAATCTTCTTAGGCCTATTAACTTATTCCAAATCGATATTAAATCGACATTAATCTCATAGTGTTCATATTTCATGAATTCCCTCACTATGGCATTTTATCAAGCATATACATAGTCATTTTCACAATTCCTCCAAACTCACAATGTAATTCCATTTAACTATCTAAAATCATAGACGTTACCTTAATACAACTTTAGCATGCCCATAATTTATAAACTCATTCAACCCATATCTTCTCACATTATACCCATTCTAGGTTTTCTAGGTCACACCAATTCCACCACATCCCTAGATAATCGATCCATTAATACACATCCAACTCAACTCTAAAATCACTTAAATAAACAATGTACTTGGATTGGAGCATTAGAATCTTACCAAAATCTGATTTTTCTTCTTGCTCCAAATGTCAATGCCCTTAGCTCCTTCAATACCAACAATGAGATTTTAGGTTCCAACTATGTTGTTCTCTTCCTCAAGATGAACAACTTAGTGTCTAATGGTCTCCCCTTAATTCTTGCTGAAAATGGCTGATTTTAGAGGGAGAAAGTTAGGTTTTTGGGTTAGAAATGGAAGATTGGTGTTTTTCCAAATTTTTTTAGATTTTCAGCACTCCTTTTATAGAAATAGATTGAGGAGATCGATCTGCACCAAGAGGAGATCGATCTGGTCCCCCTAAATCCCTCTTTTTCACGGTAATTTAAGCATGAGATCGATCTGTCGAAGCATGAGATCGTTCTGCTCCCAAACAGAGAGCTAAGGAGATCGATCTGTATGCTTTGAGGATCGATCTTTTCATTACAGAATGCTTAGGAGATCGATCTGGTCCCATTGGAGAACGATCTGCTCTATTCCATTACCCAAATAAGAGCATTCTGGCTCTTCCAGATCGATCTCTCATCCTATGAGATCGATCTGGCCTTCATGTTTTCTAGATTTCCTGCAGTTTTCCTATTGCAACTCACACCCAATTGTCCTTAATTTGCTGCTATAGTCATTTTCTTATCCATCCACCTTAATGACTTAAAAATGGCATCTATTCATACCTTATGCACATTGAAACTTATGTGCATTACTTGTATATCCAAAAGTATCACATCCCAAACTAAATGGGAGCTTAACTTCATTCCATTTTACCACACTACTCATTTTGAGTTTCAATCACACTCATCACTTATAAGAACTCATTTCTTCATATTCATGCACCATGAAGCTTGTATGTATGTTACAAATCATATTACACATACGTACATTGAATCCATGGACTTACATCAATCATACTTTACATTACAAGTCCATTCACATTCATTACACATTACAACTATACATATACGAGGTCTCACATGAATGGAAGTCACGGGCTGAGTATTGGTTTCGTTGGAAAATGAATGCAGTAGAGAGCTCTCGGGCATTGCTGAATTTTTATGGTTATTAGAGATGAAAAGAATGCATTGATCAGTGGGGTTAACAGATAGTCTTGAATTGTTGTAGAGTGGCAGGAAGGAGTAATTCGAAAAGAACGACGAAAACTAGAGAGAGGGAAATAGAGTGTTTCTCTCTATTTTGTTGCGTTCGACACTGAAGGAAGCCTATGTCATTGTGTTGTGCATAGACTGCAGATGGAAGTGGTGTAAGAAACGTTGCAGGATTGCTCGTACTTGGTGAACCGCTAACTACTGTGCTATACATGGTATGGGAAGGGTGTCGAAAACTGGTGCGAAACTGTTGTTGAACATGTGTCAGAAACGTAGGTGGCAGGAAAACATCAGCGCAGGCAGAAGCGTGAGGACGATGATGGCCGAAATGTGACTGGGAGAAGGGGAGGACCTGTGTGTGGAGGCTGGGAATGGTGAAGAAATCTCATACCACTGGAAATCGAAAACAGTGGAGACTACTAGAAAATGGTGGAGGAAACTAGAGCTTCTCGGCCTCCTTGCAAACTGACGACACAAGGTTGAGGTTGTGGACTAGGAGCTGTGAGGCGGAGTCAGACCCGTCGCCTGTAAACAGGGACATGAATTGGAAACAGAGGACATAGGTCCTCTGCAACCCGAAACCAAAATGATGATGATGAATGATGGCGGTGGTGACGGTAAAAAAGAGAATAAGGGAGGGTGGAAAGGCTTAGAGACAATGACGGTGGGGAAGGCAGGTGGTGCAGCACCGAGAAAGATGGAGGAGAGGCAACGTCGGGAAGAGTGAATGAAATGTGAACGGTGGCGTCGAGTGGTAGCGAGGAAGAAGAAAGGAAGAAGAAGGAGAAATGGCGGGAAAGGAAGAATAATTTAAAAAAATTATATATATATATATATATTTAAAATAAAAATAGAGGAAAATTGAGGAAAGAAGACAAGTGCACTAAAATTTGAAAATCCGGGGAAAAGGACTCTGACAGAAATAACCTGAGTGGACAGAACTTGCTGACTTGCTACAACAAGAAAATCGAGGACTACAGACAGATATTGAGGTAAGGAATTTATGCAACTTTTAGAGATAACTGTATGTATTTTATGATTTCGAGTAGCTAAATATATATCGTAGAGATAGAAATTTCCTATATTATCCCTACCTATAGACTAAATTGTACTGTAAGTGTTGGAAAAATTATAAAGCATAAATTGCATGTTTTCAGTGTTTTCATCGTTAAATATTGTTTCCAATGGTATATGAATAGGTCGGCTATTGTTGTTATTGTCTGCATAAAAATAACATGTTTTACGAAGTTAAGTGCTTGAGTAGGAGAAATTTCATGATGGGTGACCTCCAGGGAAGTCCCACTCACATATCATTTATGCACTGTTTTTATTTTGGATACTGGTTTTTATATCATTTTTGAAAGAATTGAACCACCTAGCTGATTTTCGAATGAAACGGTGCTAGAGCACATGCTAACTGTATCGCACGGACCGACTCGCACTGATGAGATGTGCTTGAGTGCATGCTGATAGTTTGTTGCACAGTCTGAGTCACACTGACGAGACGTGCTTGAGTGCATGCTAACTGTATCACATGGACTGACTCTCACTGATGAGATGTGCTTGAGCGCGTGCTGACTATGTGTCACACGGCTTGACTCGCACTGACGAGACGTGCTTAAGCGCCTGTAGACTGTGTCGTATGGTACGACTCGCACGAGATTTTTATTCGATTTTTGAGAAAAATATCGTACTGGATTTTGAGACTAAGGTGATGGTGGAAATTGATGCTAATGGGTAAATCATTGAGACTATTCGGTACCCTCAGTCATATTGTATTGTATCGGGGTCCACGGAGCACGTTGTACCATGTGGACACACATGGAGTACGTCGCATCGTGTATTGGGTCTTCGGACTACTGAACTGAATTAAACTGAACTGAACTATACTGTATCGATTGGCCGATGGGCTGGACTAACCCATCCCCCCTGAGGCATATGACACTCGCGTACACCTGGCCCGTGAGGCGCGGGGTCACTGACTATGGTCATATGTCAACTGTACTATTATTGACCAAATCCTATTGTTACTGATTGAATCATACTATTATTGATTGAATCCCAACCTAGTCTCAATGAACTAAATTGTTTATTGATAGAAAGAAAAGTGAACTGAACTGTTTTACTGATTGAATGAATCGTTTTAAAGAAGCAAATTCAAATGTTTCACTGCATTGACTGAACAGTAAATGGTTTTATTGTACCGACTGTATTTAACACATATGTTTTACATATGTTAAAGTATTGGAAATGGAGTGATTGAAAGTATTTATCAAAGAAAGTGCATAGATTGTGAATCGTTTTTGGTGTTAACAAAATGAATTATACGCATGTGTTTTACAGTGTCTTGTAACTGATCATGACATGCATTATAAGCATGTAGATAGTATGATTGTCTACTGTGTACATAAATTTCTTACTGAGCGCGTTAAGCTCACTCCCTACTTTCCTCCACAGAGTCTCATCAGTAATTTGGACGTTTTCATTAGTAAGACACGTCGCATAGCTATTGATCCGCGGAGTTTTTTTTTGCGTCAAAGGTATACCCAATTGCAAGAATTTCTTTTGTATCTAAAATTTTTATAAGTAATGTAATGCAAACGAGATGTGTATGGGGAATGTGAACATATTTTGTTTAAATTAGTTACTAAGAAAGAAAAAAAATTCATTAATCAGACTGAACACTGTTCTGACCTAATATCAACTTGTAACCTAACCAAAATGTGTATAATTTTGGTTGTTACATTATTGTTTAAATTATCCCTATTGGAATTTTCAAACCATAGTTCAATATATTTTTTAATATAAATCCTAAGTAATTTTTCTATAAAATTGTTGAACATATTTTAAAAGAGTAGTTGTTTATTTTTAAGGCTCAATTTTTTACTCTTAAAGGCAAAATAAAAGTAAATAAAATTGAAATTATTTTAAAGATATTTGAACATCAATTTTACCAAGAAATAAATTTTAAAGCTAAAGGATCAAACTCACAATGGTAGTATGTCTTTGGACTTTACAAGGTTACAGAGGGATCGATCCCTTTGAAATAAGGATCGATCCCCTAATGTTTTTTGGCTTTGTAATAGCAGGCTACATAGAAGAGAGGATCAATCCCTCGAGGAGATAGGATCAATCCCCTAGTGTGATGAAACACCCTAATAGCTATGTTTTGAGGGTTTAAATGAAAAGAAATGAAATAAATACTTTACCTGTCATGACCATCAATCTATCGAAAATCCACTACAATTTTTTTCATTTTTCACTTATTATTTAATTCATTTCTTATTGTTTCCTCTTTACCTTTACTTTACTTGATCGTGAACAACTACACCACCAACAGTTGGGCTGTGTATCAGTGTCAATCTCATCCAATCAAATCATTTCAATTTACAATTCTTTTAAACGTAAACACTTGTATTTCTAAATCAGAGTTGTTGTTTACATGTGTTTACCATCCTTTACATCCCCAAAAATTACATTCCAAGATATTATTGTGCTTTGATATGTCTAGATACGAAAACTATACAAATGTGTATACCTTCTGTGATGGGATGCAGCGGACACCAAAATCCAATCCTCAGTCGCTCTCTATCTACTAAAAGTACTCTGTAGAGGAGGAAAATAAAAGGGGTGAGCAAACCATGCGCTTAGTAAAATCATATGTCACGCCCTTCTCCCACACATGACCTACCGAAATCACCTCAAAATTTTCGCATTTCACTTACCCCTTCTTCTGTCATTTCTCACATCAACCGTTGGGCTGTGATTCGATATCAGTCACCCATTCACACTCATTCATAACATGTATAGAATTTAATATTCCTGTATATATTAATACAATTATTTGTACATAGACATCTCGACCATACATTAATTTACATAGTTGTGCTTATATAATGTTCAGTACAAAATGTTCGAGTGTGTATACCTCTAGTAAGATGGATATGCAGCAGATCACGGAATAGCAATCCTCAGTCGTGTCCACTTAGTGTGGATGCTCTGAAAAAGGGAAATAATAAGGGGTGAGCTCATAACTCAGTAAGGAAATTAGGCAAGCAAGTAGATAACTGCACTATCTACAAAATACCATGCTTATGCCTCGAAATCTTTTCCTTAACCAATTGTGTTTAAAGCATGAAACTCTCTCAAAGCTTTATGCAATATATATATAGATACAAAACATCAGTTATAAAACTGGTAATATGCTGGTTTAACAACCTCAACATTATATGCATAAATACTTCATTTCTCATGTAATTTCATACAAATCACATTTATCATGCCATGTATTTAAATCAAAATCATATGGCATTCATCGTGTTTTCAAAAACATAAAAATATGGGCCTCACCCATCCCTCAGGTTACCTTTTTCACAACTCACAAACTCACATGTTCATAACATAAAGCCATGTGATAATTCATTCAAGAAATATTGATTAACATAGCATGAAAAGACAATAGAGATAGGCAACTACATGTTCCGAGTATATGATCATAACTCATTTTTTGTGATCTCAAGCTACACAGTACTCGATGTGCGGGGTCTTATAATTGCTGTAACAGGAGGTAGGTCAAATCTCTACCGTTAGCTCTCTACGCAACTGAGGACCTGATCTCGGAGCACGCCAGATCCCACTGGATCCCGCTCCCACTACTAACCAGTCCTATCCAAGTACATCAAGTACTCAGGGTACAACGTACCCCATGTGACATATACGGTACACAGTACTTCATGGACCATATCTCAAGGTGGGATGCTCGCCATGAGTCTTAGTCCTCAAACCTTGGATATACCTCATAGTCGAGATGCTCGCCATGAGTCTTAGTCCTCATACCATTGGTTATTTCGATAGCCCTCGACCTTATCTCAAAATATTGCATGTGTGAGCATGTATATATCAGTGCGACACACAGTCAGCACATGCTCTCAACACGGCTATTTCATGCTCTTTTCAAATCCGGTATGTGAGTAAAACTGCCAACACGACCATATCAAATAATGTAACTCTAGTGCGAGCAATACTCCTAGCACTATGTCATATAAAACTCGGGTATGAGCAAAGCTCTCAATACTTTATGATGTATAATATATGAAAACTGAGTACGAGCTAAGCTCTCAGTACTCTATCATGTAAAACTGAGTATGAGCATAGCTCCCAATACTCTATAATGCATCAATCACAATTCTTAGTACGAGCAATGCTCCCAGTACTCCAACATGCATAAATCGCATTAAAATCTAGTACGAGTAAACACTAAAGTTCTATGTGATGCATATCTCAAAATACAGTCTGAGTATTCTCTAGCACTTATGGTTTTCACACAAAACCAGATAAATGGCATATTCAAATCACAATTCACCCAAGTAAATCAAATCCGCACTAACATGTGTTGTTTTCATATATTCATGAAAACAATTTTCATTCTATCATACAACCATGCATTTTAGTCACAACATGCTTCTAAGGTATTTTCACCCTAGTTTTGAATAAAACACACTTATCCTCATTATTCTTAATCATCATATATGCCTATTCAAGGGATTTCATATAGTATATAATATCGAAATGCTATTTAAATTATGTGGAGCCATCTCTAGCTACTCACGAAATTCCCTTACATCGGATCATGTCAAATGACCTCTCTTCCTCGGTTCTGCTCACTCTCGCTATCCGATCAGCTTCCACTGTGATTTTTGAAGCTGTTATAATTATCTGCATTAGTATACCGTAATATACTCAATTCATTTGCCAAATCTCAATTCCATGCATCATTCTCATTATTTTCTCCCAATATGGTTTTATACCACATTTTCCATATAGCTATATTTATTTCTCCTTATTTCCAACATGTGCATTTCATAAGATTAATTTATAATCTTCCTTACATGCATATTCCACCATTAAATCCATATTAACACCATTTCCTCATTATTTTCTCACTTTCATGTCAAAAGCTAGGTCAAGCTCATTTTTCATGATCCTTTTATTTCCAACAATTCATACATATACTAATAAACTCATCAATAAACCTAGTCTAACATATATTAACTTGGTGCATTAAATCTTACCTAGTTGAGATTTCATTCTTTTTTCACCAAATTGGTACAAATCCTCCTTGCTTTTGAAATCCTTAATTTCAATCTCTTATTTCACAGTATGTTGCTCTCCTCTTTGCCAAGAACAACTTTACTCAACAAAATCTGACTTAAAACTGATTGCAAACTAAAGTTTTTTGGTGTAGAAATGTTAGGTTACACTTTTGCTCTTGAATGGAATAGTTTCTCTCGTGAAAACTGAAATGCAGAACCCAGTATTTATAGAATTGTCTCTATGAGATTGATCTACTCTCCAAATGAGATCGATTTGCCCTGTATTTTTTCCTCTCAAAACTGACCTTTCAGGCTTAATGAGATCGATCTGTTCCAGAC
This sequence comes from Firmiana major, assembly GCA_033439115.1. Taxonomy (NCBI): domain Eukaryota; kingdom Viridiplantae; phylum Streptophyta; class Magnoliopsida; order Malvales; family Malvaceae; genus Firmiana; species Firmiana major. The sequence goes on from CM065909.1 coordinate 43,367,626, forward strand.
AGTAGCTTAAGGAGATCGATCTGCTCCAAGGGTGGGATCGATCTTCTTCAAGTCAGTAGCATTTGGAGATCGATTTGGCCCTTCAGGGGATCGATTCCTTCTACATAGAATGCTTAACAGATCGATCTAGCCCTATTGGAGATCGATCTGCCCCTGTTCCATTACTCGAATAAGAGCATATTTGGCTCTTTCAGATCGATCTTTCCTTAAGTGAGATAGATCGGGTATTCATATTTTCCAGATTTTGCTGCAGTTTTCTATAGTAACTCACACCAAACCTCTTTAATTTTACTGCCGTAGTCATTTTCTCATCCAATCACCTTTAAGGCTTAAAAATGACATCCATTCATACTTTATATAGATTAAAACTTGTGTGCATTCATTGTATAACCAAAGGCATACAATACAAAACCAAATGGAAGTACAAAGATTTATGTAACTCAAGCAACTTCATTCTTTTTTACCACACTACTCATTTTTCATTCCGCTCACATTCATCCTAACAAAAGTCCATTTCTTCTTATTCCTACATAATGAAACTTGTACGTACATCGCAAACTCATATTACAAGTTTGTACATTAAATTTATGGACTTTACATCATTTATGCTTCACATAGCATGTACATGTATATACTTATGAAATCATAAGGTTGCAACTGAAAATACGGGTCTTACATTCCTCCCTTCCTTAAAAGAATTTGGACCTCCAAATTGGAACCAAGTTACTCTAGAAACAATTTGGGATATCTCTCTCGCATCAGACTCTCTAGCTCCAAAGTAGCTTCCTCTAAAGTGTGATGCTACCAGAGAATCTTCACTAACCCGATAGTCTTATTCCTCAAGACTTTCTCCTTTCTATCCAGTATCCTTATCGGTTTCTCTACATATGTCAAATCATCTTTGAGCTCTAATGGCTCATACTGAATCACATGAGTTGGATCTGGATGATACTTCCTCAACATCGAAATGTGAAAGACACTATGCACTCTAGATAAATCTGGTGGCAAAGCTAATCTATATGCCTTATCTCCCACTCTGTCCAGTATCTCAAAAGGTCCAATGTAGCGAGGACTCAACTTACTTCTCTTCCCAAATCTCTCTATACCCTTAGATGGAGAAACCTTTAGAAATACTGATTCACTAACTGCAAATTCAAGTGGTCTCCGTCTTTTGTCAACATAACTTTTCTGTCTACTCTGAGTTGTCCTCAATCTCTCAGCAATCAACCAGACATCCTCAGAGGCTTGTCTAACCAAATCAGGAGCAAAAATCTTTCTGTCACCTACTTCTTCCTAACTGATAGGGGAATGAAATCGATGACCATACAAAGCCTTATACAGTGCCATCCCTGTCACGCCCTTCTCCCACACATGACCCACCGAAATCACCACAAAATTTTTGCATTTCACTTACCTCTTTTTCTGTCATCTCTCATATCAAACGTTGAGCTGTGATTCGATATTAATCACCCATTCACACTCGTTCATAACATGTATAGAATTTAATGTTCTTTTCTAAAATGTAAAATCTTATACATTAACACAATCATTTATACATATACATCCTCGACTATACAATCATTTACATAGCTGTGCTTATACATTGTTCAGTACAAAATGTTCGAGTCTGTATACCTCTTACAATATGGATATACAGCGGATCAGGGAAATATAAGTCCTCAGCCGTGTCCACCTACTGTGGATGCTTTAAAAAAGGAGAAATAATAAGGGGGTAAGCTCACAACTCAGTAAGGAAATCAGGCAAGCAAGTAGATAACCGCACTCTCAGCCGTGTCCACCTACTGTGGATGCTGTAAAAAAGGGTAAATAATAAGGGGGTAAGCTCACAGCTCAGTAAGGAAATCAGGCAAGCAAGTAGATAACTGCACTATCTATAAAATACTATGCTCATGCCTTGAAATATTTTCCTCACCCATTCTGTATCTAAAGCATGCATCTTTCTCAAAGCTTTATGCAATATATATAGATACAAAACATCTGTTATAAAACTTGAAATATACTGGTTTAACAACCTCAGCATTATATGCATAAATACTGCATTTCTCATGTAATTTCATAAATCTCATATTTATCATGCCATTCATTTAAATCAAAATCATATGGCATCCATCATGTTTTCAAAACATGGAAATCTGGGCCTCACCCATCCTTCGGGTTACCCTTTTCACAATTCACAAACTCACATGTTTACATCATAAAACCATGCGATAATTCATTCAAGAAATCTCAATGTACATTGCATGAAGCGGAAACAGATATAGGCGACTACATGTTTCGAGTGTATGATCCTAACTCATTTTTCATGATCTCAGGCTACACAATACTCGGTGTATGGGGTCTCACAATTGCTGTAACAGGAGGTGGGCCAAACCATAGTCGTTAACTCACAACTCACTCTCATCGTGTACTCACGGTACAACGTACTCCATGTGACATACACGGTACACAGTACTCCATGGACCATATCTCAAGGTAGGATACTTTCCATGAGTCTTAGTCCTCAAACCTTGTACATACCTCGTAGTGGGATGCTCGCCATGAGTCTTAGTCCACATACTACGGGTCTACCTCATAGTTAGGATGCTCGCCATAAGTCTTAGTCCTCACACCTATGGGTTTTTTTTATAGCCCTCTGCCATATCTCAAAATAATGCACGTGTGAGCATATAATATCAGTGCGACACATAGTCAACACAGGCTCTCAACACGGCTATTTCATGCACTTTTCAAAACTGGTACGTGCGAGTAAAACTCCCAACACGACCATATCACAATATCACAACTCTAGTGTGAGTAACGCTCCCAACACTATGATATGTAAAAACACACGAGTATAAGCAAAGCTCCAAATACTCTATAATGTATAATAGTGAAAACTCAGTACGAGCTAAGCTCCCAGTACTCTATCATGTAAAACTAAGTATGAGCATAGCTCCCAATACTCTATAATGCATCAATCACAATCTAAGTATGAGCAATACTCTAAGTACTCTAGCATGCATAAATCGAATTTAAAATCTAGTACGAGTATAACTCAAGTACTATGTGATGCATATCTCAAAATATAGTGCGAATAATCTCTAGCACTTATGATTTTCACACAAAACCTAATAGATGGCTATTCAAATCACAATTCACCCAATTCAAATCAAATAATCACTTAAATATGCATGTTTTTGTATATACATGAAAACATTAGCCATTCTACCTTGCAAAATCATGAGTCTTTGTCTCATCATGCTTCTAAGGTTTTTTCACCCTATTTGGGATAAAACACACTTATCCTCTTTGATTTCTATCATAACATCATGCCTATTCATAGGAATCCATATACCATATAATATCAAAATGCTATTCAAAATACGTGTACCTACCTCTAGCTACTCACAAAATTCCCTTACCTCGGATCACGTCAAGTGACCTCACTTCCTCGATGCTGCTAACTTTCGCAGTCTGATCAGCATCCACTATGATTTTCGAAGCTGTTATAATTATCTGCATTAGTATACCGTAATATACTCATTTCATTTGCCACATCTCAATTCCATGCATCATTCTCATTATTTTCTCCCAATATGGTTTTATACCACATTTTCCATATAGCTGTATTCATTACTCCTTATTTCTAATTTATGCATTTCATAAGATTAACTTATAATCTTCCATACGTGGATATTCTATCATTAAATCCATGCTAACATCGCTTCCTCATCATTTTCTGACTTTCACACCAATAGCTAGGTCATGCTCATTTTTCATGATTCTTTTATTTCCAACAATTCATACATATACCAATAAACTTATCAATACACCTAGTTTATCATATATCAACTTGGTGCATTAAATCTTACGTAGCTGAGATTTCCTTCATTTTCTCCAAATTGGTACAAATCCTCCTTGCTCTTGAAATCCTTGATTTCAATCTCTTGTTTCCAAGTATGTTGTTCTCCTCTTTGCTAAGAACAACTTTACTCAATTATATCTCACTTAAAACTGATTGCAAACTGAAGTTTTCTGGTGTAGAAATGTTAGGTTACACTTTTGCTCTTGAATGGAATAGTTTCTCTCGTGTAAACTGAAGTATATAAGTCCAATATTTATAGAATTATCTCTATGAGATCGATCTGATCTCCAAATGAGATTGATCTGCTCCCAAGCATGAGATCGATCTGAACAGCACAGAACCTTAAGGAGATCGATCTGCTCCAAGGTGAGATCGATCTTCTCCAAGTCAGTAGCATTTGGAGATCAATCTGGCCCTTTAGGGATCGATTCCTTCTTCACAGAATGCTTAGCAGATCGATCTATCCCCATTGTAGATCGATTTGGCCTTATTTCATTGCTCGAATAAGAGCATTTTTTGCTCTTCCAGATCGATCTTTTCTTCAAGGAGATCGATTTGGCCTTCATATTTTCTAAATTTTTCTGTAATTTTTTGTTGTAACTCATACCAAACCTCTTAAATTTTACTGCCATGGTCACTTTCTCATCCAATCACCTTTAAGGATTGAAAATGACATCCATTCATACTTTATATACATTAAAACTTATGTGCATTCATTGTATATCTAAAGGTATACAATATAAAACCAAATGGAAATACAAAGATTCATGTAATTCATGCAACTTCATTCCATTATACCACACTACTCATTTTTCATTCCACTCACCAACAAAAGTCCATTTCTTCTTATTCCTACATAACAAAACTTGTTCGTACATCACAAACTCATATTACAAATGTGTACCTTGAATTTATGGACTTTATATCATTTATGCTTCACATAGTATGTACATGTATATACTTATGAATTCATAAGGTCGCAACTGAAAATATGGGTCTTACAATCCTCCCCTCCTTAAAAGCTTTTGGTCCTCCAAATTAGAACCAAGTTACTCTACAAATAATTAGGGATATTTCTCTCACATCAAACTCTCTAGTTCCTAAGTAGCTTTCTCTGAAGTGTGATGCTACCAGAGAACCTTCACTAACCCAATAGTCTTATTCCTTAAGACTTTCTCATTTCTATCTAGTATCCTTATCTGTTTCTCTACATATGTCAAATCATCTTTGAGCTCCAATGGCTCATAACAAATCACATGAGTTGGATCTGGAGGATACTTCCTCAACATCGAAATGTGGAAGACATTATGCACTCCTGATAAATCCAATGTCAAAGCCAATCTATATGCCTTATCTCCCACTCTGTCTAGTATCTCAAAGGGTCCAATGTAGCGAGGACTCAACTTACTTCTCTTCCCAAATCTCGCTATACCCTTGGATGGAGAAACCTTTAGAAATACTGATTCATTAACTGCAAACTCTAGTGGTCTCTGTATCTTGTCAGCATAGCTTTTCTGTCTACTCTGAGCTATCCTCAATCTCTCAACAATCAGCCAGATATCCTTAAAGGCTTTGTAACAAAATTAGGAGCAAAAATATTTTGTCACCCACTTCTTCCCAACTGATAGGGGAACGACATCTACGGCCATACAAAGCCTCATACGGTGCCATCCCGATACTCACATGATAACTGTTGTTGTAGGCGAATTCAGCTAATGGTAAATGATCATCCCAAGAGCCTCTAAAATCTAACACACATGCTCTCTACATATCCTCCAGAGTCTGTATAGTTCTCTCTGACTGACCATTTGTCTGAGGATGATAAGCAGTGCTCAATCTCAACTGGGCTCCCAAGGCTTCCTGAAAACGTTCCCAAAAGTTGGAAGTGAAGCGGGAATCCCTATCCGAAAAAATGCTCACTAGAATACCTTGTAACCTCACTACCTCACGTACATACAAATCTACCAATGAACTCAGAGTATCGATAGCTCTCATAGCTAGAAAGTGGGCTGACTTCGTCAGTCGATCAACAATTACCCATATCGCATCGTGATTCCTCCGGGTCCTTGGTAAACCCATCACGAAATCCATGGTGATATGCTCCCATTTTCATGTCGGTATAGGTAGAGGCTACAATAACCCTGCAGGGTTCTGATGCTCTACTTTCACTTGCTGACATACGAGACATCTCGCCACAAAATCTGCCACATCTCTCTTCATACCTGACCACCAGTACACCTTCCGGAGATTCTGATATGTCTTATTACTTCCCAGATGTAGTGTATATCTAGACTAATGAGCTTTCATCAATATCAATCTTTTGAGCTTTGGGTCCTCGGGAACACAAAATCTACCTCTAAACCTCAAAAGTCCATCAGAACTCAACTCAAACTCAATCTCTGTGCTCTTTTGTAACTGGCCAATCACATCAATGAAATACGGATCAGTCTGCTGAGCTTATCTGATCCTGTCCAATAGATCCGGCTCCAAGCGTAGACTAGTAATCACATAGTCCGTATCCATGTCAGAAGGCACAACTCCCAAACTGAGGCTAGCAAACTACTCTAGTAACTCATATTCCTCGACCATCATATACGATACTATCCCTAAGCTCTTCCTACTCAAATCATTGGCTACAACATTAGCCTTCCCTGGATGATAAAGTATCTTGTAATCATAGTCCTTTAGAAGCTCTAGCCATCTTCTCTGTCTCATGTTCAATTCTTTTTATGAGAACAGATACTTAAGGCTCTTATAGTCAGTAAAAATCTAAAATTTCTCTCGATACAAGTAGTGACGCCATACTTTTAATGCAAACACTACTCCTGCTAACTCCAAATCATGGGTCAGATACTTCTTCTCATGGTCCTTCAGCTGTTTAGATACATAAACAACTACCTTCCCATCCTACATCAATACACAACCCAGTCCCTGATGCGAAGCATCGGTATACATTGAAAATCCTCCTGAGTTGGTAGGGATAGTGAGAATTGGAGCAGTAGTCAATCGACTCTTCAACTCCTGAAAACTCTTCTCACAATCCTTGTTTCATACAAAAGCTACACCCTTCCGAGTGAGACGTGTCAACGGAACAGCTAACTTCAAAAATCCTTCTACGAATCTCCGATAATATCCTGCTAAACCCAAGAAACTCCTGATCTAGGTGACTGTCCTCGGCTCTTCCCACTGAACTACAGCCTCAATCTTTGATGGATCCACTGATACACCATCTTTTGACACAACATGTCCCAAAAATGAGATATGTGACAACCAAAAATCACACTTATTGAGTTTAGCATATAGCTTCTGCTCTCATAAAGTATGTAATACAATCTTGAGGTGTTTCTCATGTTCTTCCTCGGATTTCGAATATATCAAGATGTCATCTATGAAAACAATAACAAATTGATCCAAATATGGCTTAAACACATTATTCATCAAAGCCATGAAAGTTGCGAGAGCATTTGTCAGTCCGAATGGCATAACCAAAAACTCATAATGGCCATATAGGATCTTAAATGTTGTCTTAGGTATATCTCCACTCCTTACTCTCAACTGATGATACCCAGACCTTAGATCAATCTTAGAAAAGACCTACGCTCCCGGGAGCTAATCTAACAGATCATCAATGCGTGGAAAGGTATTTCTATTCTTGATGGTTGCCTTATTCAATAATCTATAATTGATTCATAATCGGAGGCTTCCATCAATCTTCTTTACAAACAAAATCGGTGCTCCCCACGATGAAACACTTGGTCTGATAACATCCCTATCCAACAACTCCTGTAATTGTTTCTTGAGCTCCTCTAGCTCAATTAAGGTCATGTGATATGGTGGTTTTGATATAGGTTCAGTACCAGGCACCAAGTCTATACAGAACTTCATCTCTCTGTCTGGTGGCAATCCTGGTAATTTATTCAAAAAGACATCTAGGAATTCACTAACCACAAGAATATCTTCCAACTCCGGATGTACCTTATCCGTATCAACCACGTACTCTATAAAACCTTCAACATATTCATTTCTCAGTCAGCATAGTACATTATCAATCATAATCATAACTACTACTTTTATTTCTTTTCATCAAGCTTTACAACATATTTTTTAGGGTTAGGAAACATACCTGTCTTAGCGTAACAATCTAAAATCGCATGGTTTGCCGATAACTAATCCATTCCTAAGATTACATCGAAATCACTCATACTTAACAATATTAGATTGGTTGTCATGTCCTTTTCCCCCATTCTTAGCTTACAATCATTTGACACATATTCCACTAGCTGACTATTGTCCATAGGTGTACTAATCAACATCATCCTGCTCAAAGGTGTAGCTCTACATGCTTTTCTATTTTACATGCAAATGAAGGCGATACAAATGAATGCGTGGCACCAGGACCAATTAAAACATGTGCTTCTACATCGTATATCAGGATGCTACCTCTAATCACATCCGAAGAAGCATCAGCTATCCCCTGATCCAAGGCATACACTTGCCCTCGTCCCATAACTTGTTTCCCTTTCTCTTCTGTTGTCGCTCTCCTTCTCACAGCAGACGTATCAGCTGGAGCTCTCTTAGGCTCTTTACCCTTATATGGGTAGTATCTATAATCTCTTGGCAAACTCTAGCCATATGGCCTGGCTTCCCACATCTGTAGCATAAACCACTAGAAATAAGACAAGGTCTACCTCCATGGAATCTACCACATCGACTACACTGCTCAGTGCTAGGCCTCTGTCCTCCAATCATAACTCCTCTAGCTGGAGCTATAACCGGGCATTCAGGAGATCTAACAATCCTCTCCTGTACTTCCTCGATCTTTGGTCTCTTACCGAAGAGTCTCCTGCCTCCTCGATATCTAAAACCTCGAGCACTGTCACTCACTGACCACTTTTTATCTCTGTCTCTACCATTTCCAACTGTTCTAAACTCTGAGACATTTCTCTCATAATCTCATAATCTTGTTCACAGAGTTATGCCCTGCGTACTGCCTCATCATAGGTAGAGATGTCAAATGGAACTAGTTCAGATCGCAATACTGGTCTCAGTCCATCGATGAATCTGCGAACCTTCCTGGTCTTACTGCTCATGGTGTCATAGTCATACCATCCCAGGGATAAAAATCTGGTCTCATACTCATCCACTGAATGACTCCCCTGGTTTAACCCCAAAAATGTGGCCCACAATCTCTGCTAAGCCGTATCTGGAACAAACTGGCTCCTGAAGGCATCCAGAAATATCTCCCAACTAATCTCTATATGTCAGGCTCTCAAAATGGGTCGGGTGGACTTCCACCAATGCTCTGCAGTCCCCTTGTCACGCCCCAAAAGTGCGGAAAATAGGGCTAATTTAAAACTTTTTACTCATTAATTCACAATTAAGAGTGCATTCCTGTGCAGTGTCATACATCATCATAATTATCATGCCTCAGGATCTCATCATGATATAATAAATATTGTATTATACCCATTACTCGATTACAAGTTAATTAATCCTAATACATCCCATATAATGTCATACATCAAGTGTCTGTAATTACAATAATAGTCTGGGTACATGAAAAGATAAATATACCTCAAAGTACAAAATATATGGCCTGGAGCTCGAATCCTCCACTAGCCACTACTCCGTCCGTCGCAGGGAAGTCCTTATTCACTTGAAGAACTCTAGGGGGAAAGAAAAACAGGGTGAGCTTCTAAATCGCTCAGTAAGGGGGGTAGGGGACTCATTTCATAAACCAAAATGCACATCACAAAACATTTATTTGTATGTGAAACTCATTTGAAAACCATAGCATGAAAATACTCAAAACGACACTCTCATGTGTCAAGTCATGTGAAAACATGAAGTAAAAAGGCTCACTCTAGAGCATTAACAAAGCATGTGAAAACAACGCGTTAAACGCTTTCTCAAATCACGTGGCATAGCCACTGATTTAAAATCACTCGTGGCATAGCCACAAAACACACGTGGCAAAGCCACTGATTTAATTTCTCACGTGGCATAGCCACAAAACACACGTGGCAAAGCCACTGTTTTAATTTCTCGCGTGGCATAGCCACAGAATAGGGTTTCTCAAAGTGGCGCAGCCACCAATTGGGGTATAACGTGGCACAGCCACCAATGGGGTATCTCAACGTGGCACAGCCACCAATGAGGTTTTCTCAACGTGGCACAGCCACCAATGGGGTTTCTCAACGTGGCACAGCCACCAATGGGGTTTCTCAACGTGGCACAGCCACCAATGGGGTTTCTCAACGTGGCACAGCCACCAATAGGGTTTCTCAACGTGGCACAGCCACCAATGGGGTTTCTCAACGTGGCACAGCCACCAATGGGGTTTCTCGACGTGGCATAGCCACAGAATAGGTTATTCTCACGTTACCAGAACGGAGAAGAAATTCGGGCCTACATGCTACCAGAGCAATGCCCGGTGTGTACTCACAACTACACACCTAAGTCTTATCACATAAGACGGGTTTGCCTTCACGTAGAACTCGTAATGGTTTTTCTCTCATAAAACTCATTTGAAAACCGTTTTGTACTCAACACAAAACGTAATAAAACCGAGTTCTAACCGGCAAAGCACACGCACACATTTCTCAAATCTCAATATTGCCTTAACGTAGAGCCCAGTTATAAACTCATAAAAACGTTGGGCTCCAACCGGCTATAAAATCGTGTGCAATTTAATCTCAACACAAAACACTCAACATGCTTGTTTATAAATCATAAACCATGCTATAACAGTTTACAAATCACATACACAAATGGTTTAGATTTCCCTTACCTCTTTGCACCTCGTATAGTGCAATCGTTCCCCCGTATCACGGACTAGCCTCGCATTCCACTCTGGAACTCCCGAGCTGTCCAAACGATGTTAAAACATCAATACTCAACATCACATAAACCTCAATTCTCAAAATCGAGCATAATTGCTCATAACACCTCAATTCTCTTGATTTCTCGTAACTCAACCCTAAACTACAACCTCATTCACAATATCTCAATGTCCTACATTTCTCATGCCAATTATTTAGGCTAATTCTCCACATTGTCTATATTTCCATTTATAGCACAATTCTCAAAATTACCAAAATCTCCAAATATCAACATTAATCCAACTACATTGCAATTTCATCAATCCCTAATCATTCCTCAACTATTTCAACGCAATAACAACCACCAATAACATCAAAATCAGCTCAAATATCAAGATCGAGGTTTAGAAATTACCCAAAGCTTGTGAGACGCACAACTCACGCCTCGATCCGATTCGTCCTTTGATTTCCAAGTATGTTGTTCTCCCTTTGATGAGGAACAACTTTCCTTCTTACCACAGCAGCTGATTCGGCCGGAAATGGGTGATTTGGGGGAGTGAGAAACTAGGTTTTCGGTGGAAATGGGTTTTGGAAGAGAGAGAAAGTGAAATTGCAGAGAAAACACGGGTTCCTTATATAGACTGGAGGTAGGAGATCGATCTGCCTCTTGATGAGATCGATCTGTGTTTGAAATTTGGGGACGATCTGGGCAATTTTATGCTTAGGAGATCGATCTGTCGAGGGGTGAGATCGATCTCTTTATGGCTTTATGAGATCGATCTGCTCCTGAAGAGATCGATCTTCTCCCCAAACAGAAGCATTTGGAGATCGATCTCCTCCTCATGAGATCGATCTTCTCTCAAACAGATTCATTTGGAGATCGATCTCTTCCTCATGAGATCGATCCCTTCTCAAACAGATTCATAAGGAGATCGATCTCTTCCATTGGAGATCGATCTGCTCCTCAAATTTCCCCTTCCTCGTCATTTTTAACTCACCAGATCGATCTCTCCTTCTCCCAGATCGATCTGTCCTCATGCTTCATGCTCATTTTACACACTTAACACATAAATCTCCAATTATAATTCCCACAATTCACTTAGCTCAATAAATTATACTCAAATTATTATTACATTAACAAAATATGTCTGAAATTCTCAGATCTCACATCCTCCCCACCTTAAAAAGAATTTGGTCCTCCAAATTCAACTCAACTAGTCAAAATAGATGGGGGTATTTCTCCTTCATGAGGCTCTCTAGTTCCCACGTTGCCTCTTCCCTTGAGTGATGTTTCCACAAAACTTTCACTAATGGGATGCTCTTGGTTCTCAGTACCTTCTCCTTTCTATCGAGAATCCGGACGGGTTCCTCAGTGTAGCTCATGTCCTCCTGTATGTCCATCTCATCATACTCTATAACATGAGAAGGGTCCGGGTGGTACTTCCTCAACATAGACACATGAAAAACGTTGTGTATTCCGAACATCTGTGGGGGTAATGCCAATCTGTAGGCTACCTCTCCCACTCTCTCAAGAATCTCGAATGGTCCTATGTATCGAGGACTCAATTTTCCTTTCTTCCCAAATCGCATGATACCCTTGCTCGGTGATACTCTCAGAAATACTGCATCACCAACATCAAACTCAAGTGGCCGTCTACGCGCATCCGCGTAGCTTTTCTGTCTACTCTGTGCAGCCCGTAACCTCTCACATATGAGCTTCACACTCTGTACGGCTTGCTCAACAAGCTCGGGAGCATTTATCTTTCTGTCACCGACTTCTTCCCAAGCTACAGGGGATCTACACCTCCTACCATATAGAGCCTCAAAAGGTGCCATTCCAATACTCGCATGATAGCTGTTATTGTATGCAAACTCTGCTAGGGGCAGGTGATCATCCCATGATCCCTTAAAATCCATCGTACACGCCCTCAACATATCCTCCAGGGTCTGAATAGTCCTCTCTGACTGACCATCTGTCTGAGGATGATAGGCGGTACTAAAACTCAATCGAGATCCCATGGACTCCTGAAACTGGGTCCAAAATCTGGAAGTAAATCGGGAATCTCTATCAGAAGTAATACTCACTGGAGCCCCATGTAATCTAGCTATCTCGCTGACATATAGTTCAGCTAAGGCATCCACAGTATCTGTGCTCTTGATGGCAAGGAAGTGGGCACTCTTGGTCAATCTATCCACAATGACCCATATCGCGTCACGACCTCTTCGGGTCCTCGGTAAACCCATAATAAAGTCCATAGTGACATGCTCCCATTTCCATGTAGGTACAGGTAAGGGCTGTAGTAGTCCTCCGGGCTTCCGATGCTCAGCTTTCACTTGCTGGCATACTAAACACCTGGCCACATACTCTGCCACATCTCGCTTCATACCACTCCACCAATACACCTTTCTCAAGTCTCGGTACATCTTAGTACTCCCTGGGTGCATGGTGTAACGCGAGCAATGGGATTCTCTCAGTATCTGTCTCTTTAGGGTATCATCGTCCGGTACACAAATCCGTCCTCTGAATCTCAACAATCCATCCTCACTGATGGTGAGATCCGACTGCGAACTCCGCTCAGCTTGGCTAACCATGTCTATCAATCTCTGATCACTGCGCTGCCCAGTTCTAATCTGATCCATGATCCTGGGCTCTATCCGCAGGCTAGCCAAAAATCCAGTCTCTACCTCTTTAACTCTGATCTGAAGTTCGGCGAACTGCTCTAACAAATCCCATTCCCTGATCATCATAGCAGATATCATACTCTTCTTGCTCAGGGCATCAGCAACCACATTCGCCTTACCCGGATGATAAAGAATCTCACAGTCGTAATCCTTAAGGAGTTCCATCCATCTCCTTTGTCTCATGTTTAACTCTTTCTGATCAAAGAGATATCTCAAACTCTTGTGATCAGTGAAGATCTAGAATCTTTCCCCATATAAGTAATGTCGCCAGATCTTCAAAGCAAATACCACAGCGGCTAACTCCAAATCATGCGTGGGGTAATTCCGCTCATGGTCCTTCAACTGTCGCGATCCGTATGCGACCACTCTTCCGTGCTGCATAAGTACACACCCCAATCCTTGGTGAGATGCATCACTATACACCGAGAATCCTCCTGATCCCTCAGGGATAGTTAACACAGGTGCCGTTGTTAATCTCCTCTTTAACTCTTGAAAATTGAGCTCACACTGATCAGTCCATATGAATGGAGTCTCTTTGCGCGTGAGCTTAGTCAAAGGAGCGGCAATCCTGGAAAATCCTTCCACATATCTTCTGTAATACCCTGCCAAACCAAGGAAGCTTCGTACCTCAATAACTGTCCTCGGCCTCTCCCAACTAAGCACAGCTGCTACTTTACTTGGGTCCACTGATACTCCTTCCTCTGAGACTATATGACCAAGGAAAGCTATCCGGTTCAGCCAAAACTCACACTTACTAAGCTTTCCATACAATTGCTTATCTCGGAGTATCTGAAGTACTAACCACAAATGCTGTGCATGCTCCTCATACGACCGAGAGTACACCAGGATATCATCAATAAAGACTATCACAAACTTATCCAGATAGTCTCTGAACACCTCGTTCATCAATCTCATAAATGCTGCAGGGGCGTTCGTCAATCCAAAGGACATCACCAGAAATTCGTAATGGCCATACCTTGTCCTGAAGGCCATCTTTGGAATATCTTCTTCCTTGATCCTCAATTGGTGATAGCCCGATCTTAAATCAATCTTAGAAAAGACTGAGGCCCCTCTTAGCTGATCGAGTAGGTCATCAATCCTGGGTAGTGGGTATTTATTCTTCACCGTGGCTTTATTCAACAGCCGGTAGTCTACGCACAATCTGAGACTACCATCCTTCTTTTTAACAAATAGTACTGGTGCTCCCCACGGTGAAACACTGGGTCTAATGAACCCTTGATCCAATAACTCCTGTAGTTGTCTCTTCAATTCCTCAAGTTCCACTAATGCCATCCTGTAAGGAGGTTTAGAGATCGGCTGAGTATCTGGTACCAAATCAATGGTAAACTCCAGCTCTCTCTCTGGTGGTAAACCTGGCAATTCATCGGGGAAAACATCCAGAAATTCACAAACCACAGGGATATCCTCAATCCTCGGATGTTCCCGCTCATCGTCTGAGATGAGTGTCTCATAACCTTCACATGAATAATCATATTTAATATTCTCCAAAATAATATTAAAATTCTCAAATTACTTTCTAGAAATCCACATAATTATTCCCTCAATATCTCAATCGTACACTGTAAGGTTCAGGTAGGGAGAAAGTTACAATCTTAGTGTAGCAGTCTAAACTTAGTCGATTGGTCGCTAACCAATCCATCCCCAGAATTACATCAAATCCATGTACATTCAACATGATTAGATCTGCTAACATCACTCTATCTCCCACCTTTATCTCACATCCTCTACAGATTAACTCAGTTCTCTGGGATTCACGCATAGGGGTATTTACATGTAGTATATATTCTAGAGGTTCAAACTTCAAGTTTAATCTACATGCAAAATGCTCAGAAATAAACGAATGCGTGGATCCTGAATCAATCAACACATGAGCCTCATAATTACAGACAGAGAGTGTACCTCTTATAGTTTCTGCCGAAGCGTCTGCGGTCTCCTTATCCAGGGCAAACACACGTCCCTGTGCCACAGGTTTCTTCCCTTTCTCTGCCGCAGTGGCCCGTCTCCGGGGATCCACTCTTTGAGGCTGTTGTCTAGTGGGCTCCGGAGCATGTGGTATCTGAGGTTGGGGACAGTCCTTCACTCTGTGACCCATGTCACCACATCTAAAACATCCATGAATCGACCCAGTACAACTTCCCTCATGCGATCGGCCACAATCTCTACAAATCCTCATCTCCGGCCTGACATATCGAGGGGCGTCCTTGATAATAGGATAGGCTCTGGGTCTCTCTAATCTGTCCTTCTGTACCTCAATCCTTCCTCTTCTGAAGGAACCTCTCCGAGCCTCTGACTGGAAAAGTGCTGGCCTCTTGCCCTTATCTCTATTCACCGCTCTGAGCTCATTCTGGGATTGTACCATCTCAATCCCTCTTTCAATCTCTTGTGCTCGTCTCAGAGCATCTCCAAACTCAGTAATGCATAGCCCTATCAATCTATCTCTGATGACGGGCTTCAACCCATACACAAACTTCTCTGTGCGGAGCTCTTCACTCTTGAAGGTCTCTGGGTCATATCTCAATAGCGCTGTGAATTGGCTCTCATAGTCATCCACAGACATGTCACCCTGTACCAAACTCAAAAACTCGGCCTGTTTCTTTCTCTGAGCGGCCCGTGGTACATATTGGGTCCTAAAAGCTGTCTGAAACTCTTCCCAACCAATCACACCATGGTGGGACATCAAAATACCCTGGGTAGTACCCCACCAATCTCGAGCTCTCCCCTTCAGCATATAGGCACTCATACTGACCCTCTCAGCATCGGTGCACCCCAGGATATCAAATATAATTCTTAATTCCGTCAACCACTCCTCAGCCTCCGTAGGATCCTTCTTTCCCTTAAATGCGGGTGGATTCATCTTCAGAAAATCCCTTAGTCGGACCATGCTTCTATCCTCAGGCTGAGTGACGGGAGGCACTGGGGGTATGGGAGGTCCTTGTGGTGGTGTAGGGGTAGTATCCGAGGCATTAACTCCAAAGTGTTGCGCGAATAACGCTGCCATCTGCTCAAAACCTTGCCTCACATCGGTCTCAATTCGATTAAATCGAGAGTTAGGACTCTCTGGTTGTGGGACAGGTGGCGGAGGGGACTCTGCCTACCTCCTCGAACGACCTCGTCGTTTACTCATTCTCTATCTCAACTCGTCTCCTGTGCGTACATATCAAAATCGATTGAAGTCTCAATCCTCAATTTCAGTTCATGACCAGACTATTATAGACACTTGGGATGTATTCTATTTCACTTAACCGACACTGACAGTACTAGACACCCTAAGCTCTGATACCAAGAAAACTCTGTCACGCCCCGAAAGTGCGGAAAATAGGGCTAATTTAAAACTTTTTACTCATTAATTCACAATTAAGAGTGCATTCCTATGCAGTGTCATACATCATCATAATTATCATGCCTCAGGATCTCATCATGATATAATAAATATTGTATTATACCCATTACTCGATTACAAGTTAATTAATCCTAATACATCCCATATAATGTCATACATCAAGTGTCTGTAATTACAATAATAGTCTGGGTACATGAAAAGATAAATATACCTCAAAGTACAAAATATATGGCCTGGAGCTCGAATCCTCCACTAGCCACTACTCCGTCCGTCGCAGGGAAGTCTTTATTCACTTGAAGAACTCTGGGGGGGAAAGAAAAACAGGGTGAGCTTCTAAATCGCTCAGTAAGGGGGGTAGGGGACTCATTTCATAAACCAAAATGCACATCACAAAACATTTATTTGTATGTGAAACTCATTTGAAAACCATAGCATGAAAATACTCAAAACGACACTCTCATGTGTCAAGTCATGTGAAAACATGAAGTAAAAAGGCTCACTCTAGAGCATTAACAAAGCATGTGAAAACAACGCGTTAAACGCTTTCTCAAATCACGTGGCATAGCCACTGATTTAAAATCACTCGTGGCATAGCCACAAAACACACGTGGCAAAGCCACTGATTTAATTTCTCACGTGGCATAGCCACAAAACACACGTGGCAAAGCCACTGTTTTAATTTCTCGCGTGGCATAGCCACAGAATAGGGTTTCTCAATGTGGCGCAGCCACCAATTGGGGTATAACGTGGCACAGCCACCAATGGGGTTTCTCAACGTGGCACAGCCACCAATGGGGTTTCTCAACGTGGCACAGCCACCAATGGGGTTTCTCAACGTGGCACAGCCACCAATAGGGTTTCTCAACGTGGCACAGCCACCAATGGGGTTTCTCAACGTGGCACAGCCACCAATGGGGTTTCTCGACGTGGCATAGCCACAGAATAGGTTATTCTCACGTTACCAGAACGGAGAAGAAATTCGGGCCTACATGCTACCAGAGCAATGCCCGGTGTGTACTCACAACTACACACCTAAGTCTTATCACATAAGACGGGTTTGCCTTCACGTAGAACTCGTAATGGTTTTTCTCTCATAAAACTCATTTGAAAACCGTTTTGTACTCAACACAAAACGTAATAAAACCGAGTTCTAACCGGCAAAGCACACGCACACATTTCTCAAATCTCAATATTGCCTTAACGTAGAGCCCAGTTATAAACTCATAAAAACGTTGGGCTCCAACCGGCTATAAAATCGTGTGCAATTTAATCTCAACACAAAACACTCAACATGCTTGTTTATAAATCATAAACCATGCTATAACAGTTTACAAATCACATACACAAATGGTTTAGATTTCCCTTACCTCTTTGCACCTCGTATAGTGCAATCGTTCCCCCGTATCACGGACTAGCCTCGCATTCCACTCTGGAACTCCCGAGCTGTCCAAACGATGTTAAAACATCAATACTCAACATCACATAAACCTCAATTCTCAAAATCGAGCATAATTGCTCATAACACCTCAATTCTCTTGATTTCTCGTAACTCAACCCTAAACTACAACCTCATTCACAATATCTCAATGTCCTACATTTCTCATGCCAATTATTTAGGCTAATTCTCCACATTGTCTATATTTCCATTTATAGCACAATTCTCAAAATTACCAAAATCTCCAAATATCAACATTAATCCAACTACATTGCAATTTCATCAATCCCTAATCATTCCTCAACTATTTCAACGCAATAACAACCACCAATAACATCAAAATCAGCTCAAATATCAAGATCGAGGTTTAGAAATTACCCAAAGCTTGTGAGACGCACAACTCACGCCTCGATCCGATTCGTCCTTTGATTTCCAAGTATGTTGTTCTCCCTTTGATGAGGAACAACTTTCCTTCTTACCACAGCAGCTGATTCGGCCGGAAATGGGTGATTTGGGGGAGTGAGAAACTAGGTTTTCGGTGGAAATGGGTTTTGGAAGAGAGAGAAAGTGAAATTGCAGAGAAAACACGGGTTCCTTATATAGACTGGAGGTAGGAGATCGATCTGCCTCTTGATGAGATCGATCTGTGTTTGAAATTTGGGGACGATCTGGGCAATTTTATGCCTAGGAGATCGATCTGTCGAGGGGTGAGATCGATCTCTTTATGGCTTTATGAGATCGATCTGCTCCTGAAGAGATCGATCTTCTCCCCAAACAGAAGCATTTGGAGATCGATCTCCTCCTCATGAGATCGATCTTCTCTCAAACAGATTCATTTGGAGATCGATCTCTTCCTCATGAGATCGATCCCTTCTCAAACAGATTCATAAGGAGATCGATCTCTTCCATTGGAGATCGATCTGCTCCTCAAATTTCCCCTTCCTCGTCATTTTTAACTCACCAGATCGATCTCTCCTTCTCCCAGATCGATCTGTCCTCATGCTTCATGCTCATTTTACACACTTAACACATAAATCTCCAATTATAATTCCCACAATTCACTTAGCTCAATAAATTATACTCAAATTATTATTACATCAACAAAATATGTCTGAAATTCTCAGATCTCACACCCCTTCAGTAGGAATGCAGCAAATGCGACCATTTCTGAAGTCGTACACTCAAATAATCCATACAACTTCTCCATCTCTCCTATCCATTCCTCCGTCAAAACTGGGTCTTTAATCCCACGAAAAGTTGGAGGTCTAAAATTCTAGAATTGTCAGAGTCTGTCCAAATCACAACCATACCCCAAAACATTACCGCCCTGTCTTACAGTGACCTGTGACAGCATATCCTAAACAAGCGGGGGTGTAGGTGTATCAGGTGCAGCTGCCTCTCTAGGTACAGTCTTTACATCCTGTCCCTGTCCTCCTGGAATTGTTTGTGCCAGCACTATGGTCTCTAGGCGACGTTCTAGTCTCTCAAAATGTGCCTTAGTACTCTCTGGTACCTCAGTAGGACCAATAGTCTCATCTTGGGTCTCTGGCCTACCTTTACGGCCTCGAGCCCTATCTCTAGCCCCTCTACGACGACGAGTATTAACCATAATGGCTAAATCCTTGCATTTATAATCATTAATTAGTCTGAATTCCATCTCGTATACATAATTTTAACTGAACAAAGCATAGTACTATGGGGATGTATATTTTTCCTAATTACTAATATTGATTCACATCAGACCAACACTGCTCTGATACCATTTTGTCACGCCCTTCTCCCACACATGACCTAACAAAATCACCACAAATTTTTTGCATTTTACTTACCTTTTCTTCTCTCATCTCTCACATAAATCATTGGGTTGTGATTCGATATTAGTCACCCATTCTCACTCATTCATAGCATGTATAGAATTTAATGTTCTTTTCTAAAATGTAAACTCTTATACATTAACACAATCATTTATACATATACATCCCCGACTATATAATCATTTACATAGTTGTGCTTATACATTGTTCAGTACAAAATGTTCGAGTGTGTATACCTCTTACAAGATGGATATGCAGCAAATCAGGGAAATATCAGTCCTCAGCCATGTCCACCTACTGTGGATGCTCTGAAAAAGGGGAAATAATAGGGGGTGAGCTCACAACTCAGTAAGGAAATTAGGCAAGCAAGAAAATAACCGCACTATCTACAAAATACTATGCCCATGCCTTGAAATCTTTTCCTTACCCATTCTGTATCTAAAGCATGCATCTCTCTCAAAGCGTTATGCAATATATATATAGATACAAAACATCAATTATAAAACTGGAAATAGACTGGTTTAACAACCTCAGAATTATATGTATAAATATTGCATTTCTCATGTAATTTCATAAATCTCATATTTATCATGCCATTCATTTAAATCAAAATCATAGGCATCCATCATGTTTTCAAAACATGGAAATCTGAGCCTCACACATCCCTCAGGTTACCCTTTTCACAGTTCACAAACTCACATGTTTACATCATAAAACCATGTGATAATTCATTCAAGAAATCTCAATGTACATAGCAGGAAGAGAAAACAGATATAGGCGACTACATGTTCCGAGTGTATGATCATAACTCATTTTTCATGATCCCAGGCTACACAGTACTCAGTGTGCAGGGTCTCACAATTGCTATAACGGGAGATGAGTCAAATCCTAGTCGTCAGCTCACAACTCACTCTCTTCGTGTACTCACGGTACAACGTACTCCATAGACCCTATCTCAAGGTAGGATGCTCGCCATGACTCTTAGTCCTCAAACCTTGGACATACCTCATAGTCGGGATGCTTGCCAAGAGTCTTAGTCCACATACTACGAGTCTACCTCTTAGTTAGGATACTCGCCATAAGTCTTAGTCCTCACACCTATGGGTTTTTCAATAGTCCTTTGCCATATCTCAAAATAATGCACATGTGAGCATATAATATCAGTGCGACACACAATCAGCACAGGCTCCCAACACAGCGTTTCATGCTCTTTTCAAAACTGGAACGTGCGAGTAAAACTCTCAACACAACCATATCACAATATCATAACTCTAGTGTGAGCAATGGTCCCAACATTATGTTATGTAAAAACACACGAGTATGAGCAAAGCTCCCAATACTCTATGATGTATAATATGTGAAAACTCAGTACGAGCTAAGCTCCCAGTACTCTATCATGTAAAACTGAGTATGAGCATAGCTCTCAGTTCTCTATAATGCATCAATCACAATCTGAGTATGAGCAATGCTCCTAGTACTCTAACATGCATAAATCGCATTTAAAATCTAGTACGTGTATAACTCAAGTACTATGTGATGCATATCTCAAAATATAGTACGAATAATCTCTAGCACTTATGGTTTTCACACAAAACCTGATAGATGGCTATTCAAATCACAATTCACCCAATTCAAATCAAATAAGCACTTAAATGTGCATGTTTTCCTGTATACATGAAAACATTAGCCATTCTATCATGAAAAATCATGAGTGTTAGTCTCATCATGCTTCTAAGTATTTTCACCCTATTTTTGGTTAAAACACACTAATCCTCTTTGATTTATATCACAATATCATGCTTATTCATGGGAATTCATATAGCATATAATATCAAAATGTTATTCAAAATACATGTAGCTACCTCTAGCTACTCACGAAATTTCCTTACCTCAGATCACGCCAACTGACCTCACTTCCTCGGTACTGCTCACTTTCGCATTTCGATCAGCTTCCACTGTGATTTCGAAAGCTGTTATAATTATCTGCATTAGTATAACGTAATATACTCATTTCATTTACCACATCTCTATTCCATGCATCATTCTCATTATTTTCTCCCAATATGGTTTTATACCACATTTCCATATAGATATATTCATTACTCCTTATTTCCAATTTATGTATTTCATAAGATTGACATATAATCTTCCATACATGTATATTCTATCATTAAATCCATGCTATCATCACTTCCTCATCATTTTCTCACTTTCACATCAATAGTTAGGTCATGCTCATTTTTCATGATTCTCTTATTTCCAACAATTCATACATATACCAATAAACTCATCAATACACCTAGTTTAACATATATCAACTTGGTGCATTAAATCTTACCTAGCTAAAATTTCCTTCCTTTTCTCCAAATTGGTACAAATCCTCCTTGCTCTTGAAATCCTTGATTTCAATCTCTTGTTTCCAAGTATGTTGTTCTCCTGTTTACCAAGAACAACTTTACTCAACTATATCTCACTCCAAACTAATTGCAAACTGAATTTTTCTGGTGTAGAAATGTTAGGTTACACTTTTGCTCTTGATTGGAATAGTTTCTCTGTGCAAATTAAAGTGCAGAAGTCCAGTATTTATAGAATTGTCTCTATGAGATCGATCTGCTCTATAAATGAGATCGATCTGCCCTACATTTTTCCTCTCGAAATCGACCATTCAAACTTAATGAGATCGATCTGCTCTCAAGCATGAGATCGATCTGAACAACACAGAACCTTAAGGAGATCGATCTGCTCTAAGGTGAGATCGATCTTCTCCAAGTCAGTAGCATATGGAGATCGATCTGGCCCTTTAGGGATCGATTCCTTCTTCATAGAATGCTTAGCAGTCGATCTACCCCCATTGGAGATCGATCTGGCCTTGTTTCATTGCTGGAATAAGAGCATTTTTTTGTTCTTCCAAATCTATCTTTCCTTCAAGGAGATCGATCTGGCCTTCATATTTTCCAGATTGTTTTTGCAGTTTTCTACAGTAACTCATCCCAAACCTCTTAAATTTTGTTGCCATGGTCATTTTCTCATCCAATCACCTTTAGGGCTTGAAAATGACATTCATTCATACTTTATTTACATTAAAACTTGTGTGCATTCATTATATATCTAAAGGTATACAATACAAAATCAAATGGAAGTACAAAGATTCATCACCTATAAAATTCCATTTCTTCTTATTCCTGCATAATGAATCTTGTACGTACATCACAAACTCATATTACAAGTGTGTACCTCGAATTTATGGACTTTACATCATTTATGCTACACATAGCATGTACATGTATATAATTATGAATTCATAAGGCTGCAACTGAAAATACAGGTCTTCCAATCTCAATACTCGCATGATAACTGTTGTTGTAGGCGAATTTGGATAGTGGCAAATGATCATCCTAAGAGCCTTTAAAATCTAGCACACACGCTCTCAACATATCTTTCAGAGTCTGTATAGTCCTCTCTGGCTTACCATCTATCTGAGGATGATAAACGGTGCTCAAACTCAAATAGGTTCCCATGGCTTCCTGAAAACGTTCCCAAAAGTGGGAAGTGAGGCAGGAATCCCTATTTGAAACAATGCTCACTGGAATACCATGTAACCTCTCTACCTCGTGTACATACAACTCTGCCAATGCACTCAGAGTATCGGTAGCTCTCATAGCTAGAAGGTGGTCCGACTTCGTTAGTCTATCAACTATCACCCATATAGCATCGTGATTCCTCCAGTCCTTAGTAAACCCATCACGAAATCCATAGGGATATGCTCAGTTTTCCATGTCAGTATAGGTAGAGGCTACAATAACCCTGCAAGTTTCTGATGCTCTACCTTCACTTGCAGACATACGAGACATCTCTTCATAAAATCTGCCACATCTCTCTTCATACCTGACCACCAGTACACCCTTCGGAGATCTTGATACATCTTATTACTTCCCGGATGTAGCGTATATCTAGACGAATAAGCTTCCATCAATATCAATATCTTGAGCTCTGGGTCCTCGGGAACACACAATCTGCCTTTGAACCTAAGAAGTCCATCGAAACTTTACTCAAAATCGATCACTGCGCCCTTCTATCTTTGACTATTCACATCAATGCAATAAGGATCAGTCTACTGAGCCTGTCTGATCTTGTTCAACACATCCAGCTCCAAGCATAGACTAAAAATCATATAGTCTGTATCCATGTCAGAAGGCATAACTCCCAAACTGAGGCTAGCAAACTGCTGTAGTAAATCATGTTCCCTAACTATAATATACGATACCATCCAAAGGCTCTTCCTGCTCAAAGCATCGGCTACAACTTAGCCTTACCCGGATGATAAAATATCTCACAATCATAGTCCTTTAGAAGCTCTAGCCATCTTCTCTGTCTCATGTTCAATTCTTTCTGTGAAAATAGATTCTTAAGGCTCTTGTGGTGAGTAAAAATCTAAAATTTCTCTCCATACAAGTAGTGGCACCATACCTTAAACGCAAACACTACTGGTGCTAACTCCAAATCATGGGTTAAATAGTTCGTCTCATGGTCCTTCAGCTGTCTAGATCCATAAGCAACTACCCTCTCATCCTGCATCAATACATAACCCAGTCTCTGATGTGATGCATCAGTATACACTGAAAAGCCTCTTGAGCTGGTAGGGATAGTGAGAATTGGAGCAGTAGTTAATCGACTCTTCAACTCCTAAAAACTCTTCTCACAATATTCATCACATACAAAAACTTCACCTTTTCGTGTGAGACGTTTCAATGGAGCAACTAACTTTAAGAATCCTTCTACGAATCTCTGATTATATCCTGCTAAACCCAAGAAACTCCTAATCTCGTTGACTGTCCTCAGCTGTTCCCATTAAACTACGACCTCAATCTTGGATGGATCTACTGATACACCATCCTTTGACACAACGTGTCCCAAAAATGAGATCTCTGACAACTAAAAATCACACTTAATGAGTTTAGCATACAGCTTCTGCTCTCGTAAAGTCTGTAATATAATCCTCAGGTGTTTCTCATGCTCTTCCTCGGATTTAGAATATATCAAGATATCATCTATGAAGATGATAACAAAGTGATCCAAATCTGGCTTGAACACATTATTCATCAAAGCCATGAAAGCTGAGGGAGCATTCGTCAATCCGAATGGCATAACCAAGAACTCATAATGGCCATATCGGGTCCTAAATGCTGTGTTGGGCATATCTCCATTCCTTACTCTAAACTGATGATACCCACATCTCAGATCAATCTTAGAAAAGACCTGCGCTCCCCGGAACTGATCTAGCAAGTCATCAATGCGTGGAAGGGGATATCTATTCTTGATGGTTGCCTTATTCAACAATCTGTAATCTATATATAATCGGAGGCTTCCATCCTTCTTCTTTACAAATAAAATAGGTGCTCCCCACGGTGAAACACTTGGTCTGATAAAACCCCTATCCAACAACTCTTGTAACTATTTCTTGAGCTCTTCCAGCTCAACTAAGGCCATACGATACAGTGGTTTCGATATAGGTTCAGTACCAGGCACCAAGTCTATACAAAACTCCATCTCTCTGTTTGGTGGGAATCCTAGCAATTCATCTGGAAAGATATCTGGGAATTCTCTAACCACAGGAATATCTGCCAACTTCGGATGTACCTTATCCGTATCAACCACATAAGCAATAAAACCTTTAACATATTCATTTCTCAGTCAGCATAGTACACTATGAATTGCAAATCATAACTACTACTTTTATTTCTTTGCATCAAGCTTTACAGCATATTTCTCAGGGTTAGGAAACGTAACTATCTTAGCATAACCATCTAAAACAGCATGGTTTGATAATAACCAATCCATTCCTAAGATTACATCAAAATCACTCATGCTTAATAGTATTAGATTGGATGTCATGTCCTTTTCCCCTACTCTTAGCTTACAATCATTTAACACATATTCCACTAGCTGACTACTGTCCATAGGCGTACTAATTAACATCATCCTACTCAAAGGAGCATGCGCTATATGCTTTTCTAATTTACATGCAAACAAAGGTGATACAGATGAATGTGTGGCACCAGGATCAATTAAAACAAGTGCTTCCAAATCATATATCAGGGTGTTACCTTTAATCACATCCGAAGAAGCATCGACTGTCCCCTAGTCTAAGGTGTGTACTCACCCTCGTCCCAAAACCTGATTCCCTTTCTCTTCTACAGTCGCTCTCCTCCTCGGAGCAGAAGTATCGATCGGAGCTCTCGCAGGCTCCTTACCTTTCTGTGGGGCAATATCAATGACCACTTGGCAAACTCTAGCCATGTGTCCTGGTTTCCCACATTTGTAGCATATACCACTAGAAACAGGACAATGTCTACCTCCGTGAAATCTACCACATCTGCTGCACTACTCTATGGTAGGCCTTAATCCTCCAATCACAACTCCTCTAGCTGGAGCTATAGCCGGGTATGCAGGAGGTCTAACAGTCTTCTCTTGTACTTCCTCGATCCTTGGTCTCTTACCAAAGAGTCTCCTCCCTCCTCGATATCTAAAACCTCAAGTGTTGTCACTCACCGGCCTCTTCATGTCTCTGTCTCTACCTTTTCCAACCGTTCTAAACTCTGAGACATTCCTCTCATAATCTTGTTCACAGAGTTGCGCCCTACGCACTACCTCATCATAGGTAGAGATGTCAAATGGAACTAGTTTAGATCGCAATACTGGTCTCAGTCCATCAATAAACCTATGGACCTTCTTGGTCTCGCTAATCATGGTGTCAGGATCATACCTTCCCAGGGATAAAAATCTTGTCTCATACTTATCCAATGAATGACTCCCTTAGCTTAACCCTAAAAATTCAACTTGAAGACTCCGCTGAGCTGTATCTGAAACAAACTGCCTCCTAAAGGCATCCAGAAATATCTCTCAACTAATCTCTATATGTCGGGCTCTCAAAATGGGTCGAGTGGACTTCCACCAATGCTCTGTCGTCCCCTTCAATAGGAACGCAGTAAATGCGACCATCTTTGAAGTCGTACACTCAAAGAATCCATACAACTTCTCCATCTCTCCTATATGTTCCTTCGCCAAAATTGGGTCCTTAATCCCATGAAAAGTTGGAGGTCCAAGTTTCTGGAATCGTCGGAGTCTGTCCAAATCACAACCATACCCTAAAACATTACTGCCCTGTCGAGCAGTGACCTGTGACGGCATATTCTGAACCAGAGGGGGTGTAGGTGTATCAAGTGCAACTGTCTCTCTTGGCCCAGTCTCTGCATCCTGTCCTTGTCCTCTTGGCAATGTCTGTGCCAATATCTCCATTATGGTCTCTATGCGAGGTTCTAGTCTGTCGAAACGTGCCTCGGTACTCTCTGGTACCTCAATAGGACCAATAGTCTCATCTCAGGTCTCTGTCCTACCTCTACGACTTCGAGCCCTATCTCTAGCCCCTCTACCACGATCAATATTAACCATGATGGCTAAATCCCTACATTTAGAATCATTAATTAGTCTGAATTCCATCTCGTATACATAATTGTAATTGAAAAAAGCACAGTACTATGGGGATATATATTTTCCTAATTACTAATATTAATTCACATTAGACCAATACTGCTTTGAT
Organism: Firmiana major; assembly: GCA_033439115.1. NCBI lineage: Eukaryota > Viridiplantae > Streptophyta > Magnoliopsida > Malvales > Malvaceae > Firmiana > Firmiana major. The sequence goes on from CM065909.1 coordinate 43,395,201, forward strand.
ACCATTTCAGTCACGCCCTTCTCCCACACATGACCTACCGAAATCACCATAAATTTTTCGCATTTCACTTACCTCTTCTTCTGTCATTTCTCACATCAACTGTTGGGCTGTGATTCGATATTAGTCACCCATTCACACTCATTCATATCATGTATAGAATTTAATATTCCTTTATACATTAATACAATTATTTGTACATATACAGCCCGACCATACATTAATTTACATAGTTGTGCTTATACAATGTTCAGTACAAAATGTTTGAGTGTGTATACCTCTAACAAGATGGATATGCAGCGGATCAGGGAATATCAGTCCTCAGTCGTGTCCACCTACTGTGGATGCTCTGAAAAGGGGAAATAATAAAGGGGTGAGCTCACAACTCAGTAAGGAAATCAGGCAAGCAAGTAGATAATCGCATTATCTATAAAATACCATGCTTATGCCTCGAAATCTTTTCCTTACCCAATTGTGTCTAAAGCATGCATCATTCTCAAAGCTTTATGCAATACACACACACACACACATATATATATATATATACACAAAACATTAGTTATAAAACTGGTAATATGCTGGTTTAACAACCTCAACATTATATGCATAAATACCGCATTTCTCATGTAATTTCATACAAATCACATTTATCATGCCATGCATTTAAATCAAAATCATATGGCATTCATCATATTTTCAAAAACATGGAAATTTGGGCCTCACCCATCCCTTGGGTTGTCGTTTTCACAACTCACAAACTCACATGTTCATAACATAAAACCATGTGATAATTCATTCAAGAAATATTGATTCACATAGCATGGAAAGACAATAGAGATAGGCGACTACATGTTCCGAGTGTATGATCATAACTCATTTTTCATGATCCCAGGCTACACAGTACTCGATGTGCGGGGTCTCATCATTACTGTAACCAGAGGTGGGTCAAATCTCTACCGTCAGCTCTCTACTCAACTAAGGACCTAATCCCGGAGCACACTAGATCCCACTGGATCTTGCTCCCACTGCTAACCAATCCTATCCAAGTACATTAAGTACTCACGGTACAACATACCCCATGTGACATATACGGTACATAGTACTCCATGGACCCTATCTCAAGGTGGGATGCTTGTCATGAGTCTTAGTCCTTAGACCTTGGATATACCTCATTGTCGGGATGCTAGCCATAAGTCTTAGTCCTCATACCATTGGTTATTTCGATAGCCCTCAGCCTTATCTTAAAATATTGCACATGTGAGCATATATATATATATATTAGTGCGACACACAGTCAGCATAGGCTCCCAACACGGCTATTTCATGCTCTTTTCAAATCCGGTACGTGTGAGTAAAACTCCCAACATGATCATATCAAATAATGTAACTCTAGTACGAGCAATTCTCCCAGCACTATGTCATATAAAACTCGAGTATGAGCAAAGCTCCCAATACTCTATGATGTATAATAAATGAAAACTGAGTAAGAGCTAAGCTCCCCATACTTTATCATGTAAAACTGAGTATGAGCATAGATCCCAATACTCTATAATGCATCACTCACAATTCTGAGTACTAGTAATGCTCCCAATACTCTGACATGCATAAATCGCATTAAAATCTAGTAAGAGTAAACACTCAAGTACTATGTGATGGATATCTCAAAATATAGTTTGAGTATTCCCTAGCACTTATGGTTTTCACACAAAAACAGATAAATGGCATATTCAAATCACAATTCACCCAAGTAAATCAAATCCGTACTAACATGTGCTGTTTTCGTATATTCATGAAAACAATTGCCATTCTATCATGCAACCATGCATTTTAGTCACAACATGCTTATAAGGTATTTTCACCCTAGTTTTGAATAAAACACACTTATCCTCATTATTCTTAATCATCATAATATGCCTATTCAAGGGATTTCATATAGCATATAATATTGAAATGCTATTCAAATTACGTGGAGCCATCTCTAGCTACTCACAAAATTCCCTTACATCGGATCACGTCAAATGACCTCTCTTCCTCGGTTCTGTTCACTCTCGCAGTCAGATTAGCTTCCACTGTGATTTCTAAAGCTGTTATAATTATCTGCATTAGTATACCGTAATATACTCATTTCATTTGCCAAATCTCAATTCCATGCATCATTCTCATTATCTTCTCCCAATACAGTTTTATACTACATTTTCCATATAGCTATATTTATTTCTCCTTATTTCCAACATGTGCATTTCATAAGATTAATTTATAGTCTTCCTTACATGCATATTCCACCATTAAATCCATATTAACACCATTTCCTCATCATTTTCTCACTTTTATGTCAAAAGCTAGGTCATGCTCATTTTTCAGAATCCTTTCATTTCCAACATTTCATACATATACCAATAAACTCATCAATACACCTAGTCTAACATATATCAATTTGCTGCATTAAATCTTACCTAACTGCGATTTCCTTCTTTTTTCACCAAATTGGTACAAATCCTCCTTACTCTTGAAATCTGTGAATTCAATCTCTTATTTTCAAGTATGTTGTTCTCCTCTTTGCCAAGAACAACTTTACTCAACAAAATCTCACTCAAAACTGATTGCAAACTGAATTTTTTTAGTGTAGAAATGTTAGGTTACACTTTTGCTCTTGAATGGAATAGTTTCTCTCGTGAAAACTGAAATGCAGAACCCAGTATTTATAGAATTGTCTCTATGAGATCGATCTGCTCTCCAAATGAGATCGATCTGCCCTACATTTTTCCTCTCGAAACTGACCTTTCAGGCTTAGTTAGATCGATCTGCCTATAAGCATGAGATCGATCTGTTCCAGACAGTTGCTTAAGGAGATCGATCTACTCCAAGGGTGGGATCGATCTTCTCCAAGTCAGTAGCATTTGGAGATCGACCTGGCCCTTCAGGGGATTGATTCCTTCTACATAGAATGCTTAGTAGATCGATCTAGCTCTATTGGAGATCGATCTACCCCTGTTCCATTGCTCGAATAAGAGCATTTTTTGCTCTTCTAGATCGATCTTTCCTTAACTAAGATCGATATGGTATTCATATTTTCCAGATTTTGCTGTAGTTTTCTATAGTAACTCACACCAAGCCTCCTTAATTTTGCTACCATAGTCATTTTCTCATCTAATCACCTTTGAGGCTTCAAAATGACATCCATTTATACTTTATATACATTAAAACTTATGTGCATTCATTGTATAACCAAAGGTATACAATACAAAACCAAATGAAAGTATAAAGATTTATGCAACTCATGTAACTTTATTCCATTTTACCACACTACTCATTTTTCATTCTACTCACATTCATCACCACAAAAGTCCATTTCTTCTTATTCCTACATAATAAAACTTGTACGTACATTACAAACTTGTATTACAAGTGTGTACATTGAATTTATGGACTTTACATCATTTATGCTTCACATAGCATGTACATGTATGTACTTATGAATTCATAAGGTTGCAACTAAAAATACGGGTTTTACATCATGCGAGCAGGTAGATAACTGTACTATCTACATGATTGTGATGCCATGCATAAAACCATACAATTTTTCATCCTACCCGAATTCATCAATTCATGCACGTGTTCATGATATGTAAAGCAATTCATGTTATTCAAATCAATGCACAATTCTTAAACAAAGCATGGAAAATCATCAAGCACAAGTAGTAATTAAAGCATGGAAAATCATCAAGCACAAGTAGTAATTAAAGCATGGAAAATCATCATGCGAGGTGCAGTTAAAAACATTTCATAGTAAACACAAATTATCACAAAATTCACCATTCGTCAAGATTCAGCCCCTCCCTTAGACTGTCCTAACCCACAAAACGATTTAAAATCATGGATTAATCATAAAACAAGAGACATGTGAGATAGGAAAATAATAATAAGGGTAATAACTAGGACTATGCCCATATCCTCTGTGATCCCAAGCTACACGAATCCTAGTGTGTGTGGTATCACCTCTATCTGCTTCCGCACGGGAGGTGAGTCACGTCCAACCCGCCGATCCATAGCAGAATATCCATTAACTGAAGACAGTATATATATCATATCCATACATGGTATAGCGTACGCCATGCTATTTGCACAGTACAACGTACTCCGTAGACCCATATCATCACATCATATCACACCATATCTCAATACGCACGTGTGAGCCTATTTAATCGGTGTGACATACAACCTACCCGAAGCTCCAAACATGTTATAAATATCACGTGCAAGTAGTCTCTAGCACGATAATAAGTATATAGTGGACATCTAGTGCGAGCAACGCTCCAGCACAATGTCAAAACCTATGTGAAAACTAGTGCGAGCTAAGCTTCAGCACTCATGCATGTAAAACTCTAGTGCAAGCTATGCTCTAGCACTATATCATAAAATCCATGTGAAAACTAGTGCAAGCTAGGTTCCAACACTCATGCATGTAAAAACATATCAAATCTCGTGCGAGCAGCGCTCTAGCATGCTTTATTTCCACAAAACTCATGTAGGTGGCTAATTTATTTGCAAAGCATGGTTATTAAAACCAAATCGAACTATTTTCTTGCAAAGCATTTAAATGCTAGCCAACCTACCAATCCACATACTAAAAAGGTTAGAAAAGGATTCAAAACATCATGATTCATGTTTTTCATGAACTTTTCCTAAATCCCAATCTTGTTTGCCCTTCAAACATTTAATTCCTTTCCAATGACTCACAAACATTCTAGAAAACCTTTATGCGCCCGAAAACACGTACAAATACCTCTAGGGGCCAACATAATTCCCTTACCTCAATTCTCGGTGAAGTAACTCTTTCCTCTTTTCCTGTTTTTCATGTTTGGACTCAATTTGCTCCGGATATATCCTCAAAAGCTGCAAACATTCATTTATTAAATGAGTTGATTACAAATAACTCATATTCTGACTTGATCCTAGTCAATATATCTTATTGAGCCAATTTCTCTTCTTAAGTAGATTCCAATTACACTTGTCATTTCACCTAGGCCCATTAAGCTCCTTAGGCTCGTTATCACTCGTTGGGTTGAATTCTAGGTCTATCAACCTTATCGAATCGATTGAATTCAAGTTTGGCCTATAATCACCTTCGGCCATGGCATGGGGGTTGAACTCCCATCATGCCATTCCTAGTCCATTTTGGTTTAGTAAACTCCTTTAGTCATCTAAACAAGCACTAGGTTTGCAGTGCTCTAACCTTAGTTCTTCTATTCATTCATGCATTTTCACAAACACCTTATATGCTTATTATATAACCTCATCCTATTCAATAAACTTATTTCACAAAACCATCTCAAATCATGCATATAACATTATTAACACCTTAGTATAATTTATTTATCATCAAATCAACCATATCATATTTTCTCACACTAAACCCATTCTAGGTCATGTTTGATTCATCATATTCTAAGTAGTTTCTACCAACAATACATACACCAATCTACTCACAACAACATCTAGATAAATATATTTAGAGTTGGTGTATTAGAAACTCACCTAGCTTCAGTTTCCTCTTGTCCAAATTTGGAAGACTCCTTTGCTCATTCAATCCAACAAGTTGAATATTGGCTCCAAGCTATGTTCTTCTCCTCCTCCTCATAATGAACAACTTTACTCTAATAGCCTTTTCTCAAATCTTTTTGGAAGGGGATGTACTCTAAAGTGAGAAAGCTTGGTCTTTTGGGTAAAAATGGAGGAATGTGTTGATTTGCTGAAGAAAGAGGTTTGACCATCGGGTTTTTATAGAGCAGGGATGATGTGATCAATCTCCTAGGGTAGGAAATCGATCTTCCCTTGGTTGAGCTATCGAAATATTTAGTTTGTAAGGGAGAGATCAATCTACTCTTTGGGAAGAGATCGATCTCTGCTAGGTAGAAGCAACTGGAGATCGATCAGTTTTCATGGGGAGATCGATCTGCTCTTTAGGAAGGAATCGATCCTTGCTAGGCAATTAGAGATCGATCTCCTCAAGGGGAGAGATCGATCTGCTCTAAGTAGAGGCAAATGGAGATAGATTTGTTCCTTACAGAATCACATGGGATCAATTTGCTTGAAAGTAGAGATCGATCTGCCTTGAATAAGAGATCGCTCTGGCCTTCATCCGAGGTATTCCTACTGTATTTTCACAGGTTTTCAAATGAAAACTTGTATTTAATTGCTTCACTAGTCATTTTGCAATCCATTCACACTTAGAGTAAGGAAAGGTTCTTTTTTTATGATTTTCATGTTATGAAACTTGTGTGCATTGCTTGGGATCATAAAAGGTACTTAGAATTCACAATTCTTTACATTCAGTCTGATTGTTTGAGTTCTATTTGTTTAGTCTGTGGCCACTTCAGCCCTTATTTAACCTTTACATGGATTCATGGATGTTCATTCATTCATTCTCTTTGCAACTTCATTCAATCTAAAATCTCTTCTTATGATTCAATCCAAAAGTGGGAAGTGAAGCGGGCATCCCAATCAAAAACAATGTTCATTGGAACACCATGCAACCTCACTATCTCGCGCACATATAGTTCTGCCAATGTACTCAGAGTATCGGTGGTTCTCATTGCTAGGAAGTGTACCAACTTCGTCAATCTGTCTACTATCACCCAAATCGCATCGTGATTCCTACGGGTCCTGGGTAAACCCATCATAAATTCCATAGTGACATGCTCCCATTTCCAAGTCGATCTAGGTAGAGGTTGTAATAACCCTGCAGGCTTCTGATGCTCTACCTTCACCTGCTGACAAAGGAGACACTTAGCCACATATTCAGCTACATCTCTCTTCATTCCTGACCACCAATACACTCTTCAAAGGTTTTGATACATCTTGTTACTTCCCAGATGCAGTGTATACTTCATCGAATGAGCCTCTGATAAAATCAACCTCTTGATCTCTGGATCATCGGGAACACATATCCTATCCCTAAACCTCAGTAAGCCATCTGAACTTAACTCAAAATTAGTCTCAGTACCCCTCTGTATCTGCCCGATAATATCATTGCACTACTGATCAATTTGTTGAGCTGCTAGATACGATCTACCAGATCTGATTCCAACCGCAGATTAGCTACCATAAAGCCACTATCAATCTCAAGCGGGGTCACATCCAAATTGAGGCTCACAAACTGTTCCAATAGCTTATGTTCCCTGATCATCATGTATGATACCAACCCGAGATGCTTCCTACTCAGTGCACCAACTACTACATTTGCCTTACTTTGGTGGTACAAGATCTCGCAATCATAATCCTTCAGAAGCTCAAGCCACCTTCTCTGCCTCAAGTTCAATTCTTTCTGTGAGAACAAATACTTAAGGCTCTTGTGGTCAGTAAATAGTTAAAATTTCTCACCATAAAGATAATGACACGATATTTTCAAGGTAAATACTATGGCTGCCAACTCTAGATCATGGGTCGGGTAGTTCCTCTCATGATCCTTCAACTGTCTTGATCCATAGGCGACTACCTTTATGAGACCCCATGTATGTATGACTTTATTATATGTTTATGGAATTATAAGACAAATGATTTTTGGATCATATAAATGTGAATTAATTTGCAAATGGGATAAATGAGTATCATGATACAAGTAAAGGTTAACCAAAGGCTGAAGTCGCCCCAAGCTAAACAAATGGAACTTAAAGCATTCGAACGAAAGATAAGGATTTAAATCACGAAATGATAATGCCAGGACTGTGAATTTTGTGTATCCTTTCTGATTTCAAGCAGTACTTACAAGTTTCATAATATGAAACTAATAAGAAATGAACCTTTCCATGCTCAAAATGTGAATAGATTGCAAAATGACTAGTGAAGCAATCGAATGCAAGTTTTCCTTTGTAAATTCTAGAAAAATTGTAGGAAAAAGCCTACAGATGGAGGCTAGATCGATATCCTATTCAAATAAAATTGATCCCTTGTTCAAGCAGAACAATTCCAAGTGGTTTTGCCAAGAGCAGATCGATCTCCCTATTGAGCAGATCGATCTCCCTAATGAGCAGACTGATCTGCATTTACTTTTGCCTAGTAGAGATTGATCCTTTCCTAAATGCAGATCGATCTCCATTTGATCCTGTCAAGAGCAAATTGATCTCTCAGCATGAGCAGATCGATCTTCGCAAGCTTCTACCAAGAAAGGATCGATCACTTCCCCCAAAGAGCAGATCGATCCCACATTTCATGCCTGAACATCTTAGTAATTTAAAAACCAAAGGCAGATCGATCTTTACCATAGCAGATCGATCTCCTCACTCTTATCCTACAAAAACTCGATGGTCGAACCTCATTCTCCAGCAAATCAAACCATCCCCCTCTATTTTTACCCAAAAAGTAAGCTTTCTCTCTCTAAAATACCTCTCATTCCAAAAAGATTTGAGAAAAAAGTTATTAGAACAAAGTTGTTTATTGTGAGGAGGAGAACAACATACCTTGGAATCAACACTCAACTCTTTGTATTGAAGGAGCTAAAGGATCTTCAAATTTTGGACAAAAGAAAAGTTAAGATAGGTGAGTTTTCGATACACTAACTCTAAGTACATATATTAAGATGTTGTTAGGAGTAGATTGGTGAATGTATCATTGGTTGAAACTACCTAGAATGTGATGATTCAACAATGAGCTAAAAATAGGTTAGTGTGAGAAAATGGGATATGGTGGAATTCTGTGATGAATAGGTTATATCAAGGTGTTAGAAATGTTATATGCATGATTTTGAGATTGTGGTATGAAAGCAAATTATGGCATTGGAAAAAGTGATGAAATGTACATATATGGTAGTCGTGAAATGCATGGATAAATGGAGGAACTAAGGTTAGAACATGCAAGTCAAGTACTTGATTTGATAACAAAGTGGGTTACTAGCTAAATTGACTAGGAATGGTATAATGATGGCCAAATGTGAAAATGGGCTAAGCTTAATACTATAAGGTCTGATAAGATATATCAATTGTGATGAAGTGATTGATGAATGTTTGCAGCTCTAGAGATGGAATTAGGAGCAAATTGGACTGGACGAGCTTTCAACGGTGGAAGTTGTACTACGCGCGATGTGATTCGAGGTAAAGGGGTTTTGTAAATGCCTAGAGGTAGCTATACGTATTTTGAGGGGAATTATAGGGCGCGAATTTCTAGCTATCTAATAATGCATTAAGAATTTTGAGAAAAGTTCCAAAAATAAGGAAAGAAAAGATGAGTTTACCTTAATAGGAATTTTATGAAAGGGGTAGTAAGGATCCAAAAATGCATGGATTTTCATAACTTTGATGTTCTCATGATGAAATGCTTTGATATGAATGAAATAAGGATAGGTTGGCTATTGCTTGTGTGTTTGCATGAAAAAGCATAAATTGTGTGCTAAGTTGTATCTTTGAAAATACTTGATTTTTTTTTAAACTGGAGCCACCTATCATATTTGTGTGAGTGCAAACAGTGCTGGAGCTTAGCTCGCACTATGTTTTACTGATTTACTGTGCATGAAAATCGTACTGGAGCGTTACTCGTACGAAGATTTGACATGTTTTATAGAAAATCGTGTCGATGCCTCCATAGACTGTGTGTCACAGTGAGATGATACATCGCATGCGTGTTTTGAGACAAGAGATGGTTACCGGCATGGTATAGGGCAGCTAAGACCTATGGATGGCACCCCTGAACTATGATATGGGCTAAGTCCTATGCTAGGAACCCAAAAAATAGTCATGTGGGCTAAGTCCTATGGCAGGTACCCTTGACAATGATGTGGGCTAAGTCCTATGGTAGGCACCCTCAAACCGTGTGGGTCCACGAAATACATTATACCATGTATATCATATGGAGTATGTTGTACCGTGTAGTCTTGATGACCAGTTGGTTGAATTATTGCACAAGAAGGGTTGACCTCACCTCTCGTTGCAGTTGTGATGCCCCGAACTTCGAGATTCGCGTAACCTGGGATCACAGGGATTTAGACATGGCCATTATTCCCAATTTGTTTTCGAAATGTAACCTACATGCCTCACGTGATATCATGTTTTATCGATAGACTTGGGTAAACCCGAAGGAGAGGTGGCACCGTGTACGCCTCGAAAGCGCGAAAAACATGGCAAATTTAAAATTTTTCTACATCGATACACTTATCGAGGTGCATTCTTGTGCAGTGTCATCCATCATCATATATAAATTATGAAGTTACACCTCAAGATCTCATCACCTCATATTCATATATCATACTAATTACATTTCCCCAATTCAAAGTTAAATACTCCTAATACATCTAATACATCATTGTTCATCAAGTGTCTGTAAATATAACTTTAGTCTGGGTACATGAAATGATAAATTATACCTCAAAATATAATATATGGCCAGGAGCTCAAGTCTTCCACTAGCCACTACTCCGTACGTCGCAGGGAAACTCTCTTCACCTGAAGAAATCTGGGGGATAGAAAAATAGGGTCAGCTTCTAAATTGCTCAGTAAGGGGGTAAGGGACTCATTGATAAAATAATGTTTACACAGCACAATCATTTTGTTTTGTGGGTGAATTCCCAATAAACTCAGTAGAAAAATGTAGCATGAATAATTAAAACATCATCTCAACTCATTTCTCAAAGCTCATGTAGAAACATGATAGTAAATGGCTCAATACAAAACCATGGTTACAAGCATGTAGAAAACAAGATGCGATAATGGCTTTTCTCATAAAAACATGATAAAAATCACCGCAGTAGTAATGCATGTGGCACAGCCACCAAACACAATCCCATGTGTAAAAAGAGACAGGCAAATAAAACTCAGATAAAATATTCGTCATGGAACATCAATTTAATTCTCCTCTGGGGGCGCATCCCAAACATCCTCAAAAGAGGGAACATCGACAATATGGTCGTGTATATGGTCTATTGGACTTACGTGTTACCAGAACAAAGCCCAACCTTACATGCTACTAGAGCAAAGTCTCTCCTCATGCACACTATCCGTCATACATGCTACTAAAGCAAGGCTCGAACTTACATGCTACCAAAGCAAGGCCTCCCAGCGCTACCAGAGCGGGGGAAAATATTGGAGTTACACGCTACCAGAGCAATGCCCAAACTTACATGCTACCAGAGCAAGGCCACCCAACGCTACCAGAGCAGGGGTCATCTCATGTTACCAGAACGGAGGCATCTCTCTTTACCAAAACGGAAGAATATCGGACTTATATGCTACCAGAGCAATGCCCGGACTTACATGCTACTAGAGCAAGGCTGTCAGGACCCCATTCTCAATTCATGACTTTAACCAAAAATCACTACAAATTTTTCGTATTTTTAACTTACCTTTCCTCTCTTCAATGGTTGGGCTGTGATTCGATGTCAGAGTCCTCGCTTACCATATCATCCAATATCATACATACATGTCAATATGCTATTACTGACTGTACTTGCTTTTATCATACATGTAAGATTATACAAAATCTAATACAAATACATTCCCCATAATATATATCGTATACATCACTGTGCTGTTTCTATGTTTAGATATATAACCGTACAAAATCTGTATACCTGACGGTTGATAGGAACTAGCTGTGGACTCGGGAATACTATCCCTTGATAGCTCTCGCTCTACTGACGCTCTGTAGAGAGATGTAAAGAAAGGGGGTGAGCATACAACGCGCTCAGTAAGGAAATCAGGCAAGCAAGTAGATATCTACACTATCTACTCAAAATAATGCTATGCCTTGAAAACATTATTTCCTTAACTTACTTTAAAAGCATGTCTTGAAATATAATATATATACTTGTACAGATTAAATCCCATGTACAGAAATCATACTTTCTTTCTCAAATGTAGGCATGTAGTGCAAAACAATGCATCTTAATATAAGTCATGCCTTTATGTAAATCATGCCATGTATATTTAAATCACAATAAATATGGCATTAAATAATTCACAACATAAAATCGGAGTCCGACCCATCCCTCAGGTCTGTTCGCAATTTAAATCAGTCAATCAATGTGATATATCATGTGAGACTGTGGTGAAATTCAAATAGTATCCTGGACTATGATCATATCTGAAATGTGAATCCAGGCCACACAGTACTCGGTGCGCGGGGTATCACTACTGCAACGGGAGGATGGTCAGTCCACTACAGCTGTCAGCTATACACAACACACGGTACAACGTACTCCTCATGCCCCGGGCACGGTACAAAGTACACCCGTGAACCCTACATCACAGTCAGGGTGCTTGCCATAGGTCTTAGCCCTCAAACCATGGAATATCATACCACATCTCTAATACCCTCATGCTAGCCATCCTCTCATGATGTGACACTCAGTCACACAAGAATGCGGCATGGGTTGGTAACATGTAAATAATATCACATACAGTGCGCGCCCTTGAGTGCGACACACAGTCGACACTATGCTCGAACACTGTTTCACATCACAAACTCAACTCTAGTGCGAGTAAACCTCCAGCAACTAGGTCAATGCATAGTTCATGTATTAAATCAAGTACGAGCAATAGCTCCAGTACCATGCTATACATAATATCATCAAATCAAGTACGAGCAATAGCTCTAGTACTATGTCATATATAAACCATAAAGAATCGAGTACGAGCAACGCTCCAGTACTCTGTCATGTATCTCATGTAAAACTCGAGTACGAGCTAATCGCTCCAGCACTCTGTCATACATATATCATATAAAACTGAGTACGAGTAAGAACTCTAGTACTCTATCATATATGTCATGGAAATCTAGTGCAAATCAAAATCCAGCACTAATGTATGTGGAAAATATATGAAATCCCGTGCGAGCGGTGCTCTAGCACGATTCATTCTCACATAATACGATAGATGGCTCATTAAAAAGGGATGTTTTACAAAATATTAAAATTAGCACTATTATGTGTGCTTAATTCACATCAACTTTAAAATCATTAGCCCATCTATTTATTTTCATGCTAAACAGCAGTTAAACACTCATAATAGTAGTTTCCATGCTTTTTGCAACTTTTCACAAAAGTTGACTTTTTGACTAACTAGGGGCAAAATTGTAATTTACCACTATCGGGTCGCAATAATTATTATTCACTTTCTCTGACCCTCAGAGTTTTTAAGTGAATGTAAAGCAGACAAAAATACGTGTAGGTATCTCTAACTACTCACAAAAGTCCCTTACCTGCAATCACTCGAGAATTTCACTTTCTCTGCGCTGCTCGTTTCAGCAGTCCGATTTGCTCCTCCAATACTCTCTGGAGCTGCATATAATCATTTATCAGGTTAATTACACTTTTCCTACTGTATTTCACATTAAATACAGTCCATTTCCCTTAATGGGCCTTAATAATCCTTAATGGGCCTAACTATACCTTAAGCCCATTTTCATTTTACTATTCATTTTTGTTGGGCCTATTGGGCTTATGGGGCCCACCAATTCTTATTGGGCTTGTTCTAGGCCCATTACACCATATTGGGTCTAAAATATTTGGGCTTGGCCCATTGGGCCTCTCGGCCACATGCCATGGCCGAGAGCTATCCATGCCTCGGTTTCACCATGGCATGCCATCCATGCCTATTTGTCTAGCCAATTCACTTAGGCATTTTCACAAACACTTGGTAGGCAACATTACTAACCATCATATAGTTCATTTAGGCATTTTATCAAACACCTTGATTGCCAACTCATTACATGTATTAATTAATCAATTTGATTAATTCTAATTACACTATTATCATTAATACATGTACACTAATCATTTATGTCTTAAAATCATATTGACATAAATCAATATCTCATTACTCACTCTCGGCCAAACCAACTTCATGGTGATTTAATATGTTTCAATGCTTAAAACATATATCAACATACTTAAAATCATTCATACATTAACATATATGAAATTGGAAATTAGAAAATATACCAATTGTTGTGTTCACCCTTTGGCCGAATCTTTGAAGGCTCTCAGTTTGCACTCTATGGCTCCTTGATAGCCAATTCCAACATATGTCACTCTCCTTTCAATTTGGAACAACTTCCATGAAGGATGCAAGTTCCAAATATGCCTAATTCCTAGTGATTTCTAGTGAGAGAAAGCTTGGAAAATATGTTTCAATGGTTTCTTCTTCTAGCCGAATTTGGTGTGATGAAGATGACAATGGTGTGGCTGAATTTATAAGCCACATACTTAGCCATTAAGCTTTACTTTTCAGCCATTAAGCTTGACTTTCCAAGCCTTAGCCATGAGTCACCAAATGAGTCACCTTATGAGTCATGGTTAGCTTTAACTATGTTTAGATATTTATCTCATGGGCTTTTCCATTTGGGCTTCTCGGTTTGGGCTTTCTTAATGGGCTTTCGGACTGAAATTTTTACTATGTCTCGGGCCTTTAATTGTCTCAAAATTTGGCCAATCAATTGGTCCAACAATTCGGTCTAAAGGACCTAAGAATTTCGATATACGTTTAGTATACCTTAATGGGCTTTAAAATTTTCACCTTAGGCCCATTACGTTTTTAACCATTAAATTTAATCCGGAATCCTTCCGAATAAATTTTCCTTACTTCCGGGGATGATTATCTTGTATTCTAGCTAAGAATATTTTTCCCCAAATTTTTCTCCACACTTAGGTTAATTTTTAACCATGATTAGTCAACAATGGTAAAAGTCCACTTTCTTAACTATAGTTGACTTTTTTCTTAACCATTGACCAAGTTGATTTTTTCTCCAAATTTCGAAAGTGTCATATCTTATGTCTTACACTCTCGTCTTTATGTTTCAATCGTTCCCGGTAATTTTATCCGAAACACCTTTTCTCGCCAAAAAGGTCCATTTTACCCTTTTTAGCTTTTACTCTCGTTTTCTATGTTCGAGATTAAATCAAGCTGACTTTCCTTCCTGAGCTCTCTATGCTCTCTCATTTTAAGTTCGTATTTTCAGTCAGAATGATTTAGAATTACTCGGTTTAGCCTGTGACACTTATAGTTCACATTAGGCTCTTTATGTAGCTTTTGCGTGTTAAACCATTTCACTAACACTTTATGTCTAGTAAATACTCTTCTTATGATTCAACTATAATTACATAGTATTCATACACATAGGAATCACAAGGAATAAGCTACAAAAATCTGGGTCTGACAAAGGCCCGATGTGTATTCAACATGACACGTAAGTCTCAGTAACAGCCATTATCATATAAAACCGTTTTGCCTTCACGTAGCGCTCATAATGGTTTTTCTCATAAAACTCATCTCAAAACTGTTTTGTACTCAACACAAAACATGTCAAAATCGAGCTCAAACTGGTAAAACCTCGCACACATTTCTCAAATCTCAGTACGCCTAAAAGTAGAGCCCAAATCACCTTTCACTTTTTAAACTCAAAACGGTTGTAAAACAATTTCACATTTAGTTTACAACTCAAAAAAATTGGGCCCCAACCAGCTATAAAACCATGTGCAATAACTCATTCACAACTCATAAAAACATGCTTGTTTTCTCAAATCGCATTTCATGCTATAATATCATCATAAAATCGCATACACAAATGAGTTTAAGTTTCCCTTACCTTGTTGCACCTCGTATAGTGCAATCGTTCCCTTAAACGATGGACTAGCCTCGCATTCCTCTCTGGAACTCCTGGATTGTCCAAACAATGCTAAAACATCAATAATTCATCTCAATCACATCATCGAGCACATATTTGCTCATATTTTCGTTAAATACTACAAGCCTCATTTTTCTCATATTCATATCATAATCTACATTCTCATCCACTACATTTCAAATCATACATTTTTCATGCATAATATCCATACCAAAATCACCTCATTGCCTCTATTCCAATTTATAGCCAAAATCCAAAAATTACCACAAATTGCATTATATCATCATCACTCCAACAAAATCACAATTTCATCAACTCTAATCATTTCCTAGCTATTTTATCGCAACACCCATAGTCACAATCACCAAAATCACCTCAATATCAAATATTAAAGCTTATAAATTTACCTAAAACTTATGGACAGCTCTATTCACACCTCGATTCAATTTATCCTTCGATTTCCAAGTATGTTATTCTCCTTTAGATGAGGAACAACTTTCCTTCTTGCCTCTGCCTAAAATTTGGACAAAATGGGGGTTTTGGAGGAGAGAGAAAGTTAGGGTTGCGAAAATGGTGATTTGGGGAGAGAGAGATCGATTTCCAGAAAAACAAAAGGGTCCTTATATAGGTCGAAGGTAGGAGATCGATCTGGTCCTTGATGGGATCGATCTCTCTTTGAATTTGGGAACGTTTTGGGGTAATTTTATGCCTAGGAGATCAATCTGTCGTGGGGTGAGATCGATCTGCTCCTTGAGGAGATCGATCTTCTGTTTACAGAAACTTCATAAGATCGATCTGCTCCTTAAGGAGATCGATCTTCTCTTTATAGAAACATTTGGATATCGATCTGCTTGCGTATGAGATCGATCTGCCTATTAGTTCTTGCTCATTTTCTGCATTCTAGAGCCATGAGATTGATCTCTCATCTTGGAGATCGATGTGGCCTTCACAGATTGCACTGCTACTGCATCAATTTGCAGAAAACTCATTGTAAAACTTCCCAAAATCTACCTTATAGTACATATTTCAATCCATAAACATTCAAGACTTAAAAACCTCATCTTATTATACTTCATCATATTTAAAACTTACGTGTACATTAACATATCATAATTACATACACCAAATTACAATTCTCATAACTAGGGTATACAAAATTCTCAGTTCTCACATCTTCCCCACCTTTAAAGAATTTGGTCCTCCAAATTTAACTCGACTCATCAAGCAGATGGGGGTACTTCTGTCACGCCCCGGAAGTGCGGAAAATAGGGCTAATTTAAAACTTTTTACTCATTAATTCTCAATTAAGAGTGCATTCCTGTGCAGTGTCATACATTATCATATTTATCGTACCTCAAGATCTCATCACTAGAAATTATATATCATATCAAATACATTAATCCATCTCAAGTTAATTAATCCTAATACATCCCATACAATGTTATACATCAAGTGTCTGCAATTATGATAATTGTCTGGGTACATGAAAAGATAAAAGATACCTCAAAATATAATATATGGCCTGGAGCTCAAGTCCTCCACTAGCCACTACTCCGTACGTCGCAGGAAAACCCTTTTCACTTGAAGAAATCTGGTGGGAAAGAAAACAGGGTGAGCTTCTAAATCGCTCAGTAAAGGGGGTAAGGGACTCATTTCATAAACCAAAATGCACATCACAAAATATTTATTTGTATGTGAAACTCATTAATCTCATTTGAAAACCATAGCATGAAAGTACTCAAAACGACATACTCATGTCTCAAATCATGTGAAAACATGAAGTAAACAGGCTCAGTCTAGAGCAATAACAAAGCATGTGAAAATAATGCGCTAAACGCTTTCTCAGTTAACGTGATAAAATCACTGTAATAATAAAGCACGTGGCACAGCCACCAAACACACGTGGCATGGCCACTGATTTAAATTCACACGTGCCATAGCCACTAAACACACGTGGCATGGCCACTGATTTAAATTCACACGTGGCACAGCCACAGGATAGGGTTTCACGTGGCAACGACCACCAAATATACGTGGCATAGCCACTGGATGGGTGATCTCACATGGCAACGGCCACCAATTAGGGTTCTCACGTGGCAACGGCCACCAAATGGGGTTTCTCACGTGGCAACGGCAACCAAATAGGGTTCTCACGTGGCAACGGCCACCAAATGGGGTTTCTCACGTGGCAACGGCCACCAAAGGGGGTTTCTCACGTGGCAACGGCCACCAAATAGGGTTCTCACGTGGCAACGGCCACCAAGTATATGTGGCATAGCCACAGAATGGGTTATTCTCACGTTACCAGAACGGAGAAGAATCGGGCTTACATGCTACCAAAGCAATGCTCGGTGTGTACTCAGAATTACACACCTAAGTCTTAATCACATAAGACTAGTTTGCCTTCACGTAGAACTCATAGTGGTTTTTCTCTTATTAAACTCATTTGAAAACCATTTTGTACTCAACACAAAACATAATAAAACCGAGTTCCAACCGGAAAAGCACGCACACATTTCTCAAATCTCGATATTGCCTTACGTAGAGCCCAATTCATTACTCACACAAATTCGACGGTTTATAAAGCAATTTCACACTCAGCTTATAAACGCATAAAACAATGGGCTCCAACCGGCTATAAAAATCGTGTGCAATTATAGCTCAACACAACACTCAACATGCTTGTTTTATAAACCACAAATCATGCTATAATAGTTTACAAATCACATACACAAATGGTTTAGATTTCCCTTACCTCTTTGCACCTCGTATAGTGCAATCGTTTCCCCCGTATCACGGACTAGCCTCGCATTCCACTCTGGAACTCCCGAGCTGTCCAAACGATGTTAAAACATCAATACTCAATTATCTCATCATCCTCAATTCTCAAAATCGAGCATAATTGCTCATAACACCTCAAATCTCTTGATTCTCGTAACTCTACCCCAAACTACACTCTCATTCACAACATCTCAACGTTCTACATTTCTCATGCCAATTATCTATGCTAATACACCACATTGTCTAAATTTCTATTTATAGCTTAAATTCCCAAAATTGCTAAATATCATTATCACTCCAACCACATTGCAATTTCATCAATCCCTAATCATTTTTCAGCTATTTCAACACAATGCCAACAACCATTATCATCAAAATCATCTCAGATATCAAGATCGGGGTTTAGAAATTACCCAAAACTTGTGAGACGCACAACCCACGCCTCGATCCGATTCGTCCTTCGATTTCCAAGTATGTTATTCTCCCTTTAATGAGGAACAACTTTCCTTCTTGCCACAACTTCTGATTTGGCCGAAAATGGGTGCTTTGGATGAGTGAGAAAGCTAGGTTTCGGTAAAAATGGGGGTTGGAAGAGAGAGAAAGTGAGATTGCAGGAGAAAAACAGGGGTTCCTTATATAGGCTGAGGGTAGGAGATCGATCTGGCTCTTGATGAGATCGATCTGCATTTGAATTTTGGGGACGATTTGGACAATTTTGTGCCTAGGAGATCAATCTGTCGAGGGGTGAGATCGATCTCTTTATGGCTTTATGAGATCGATCTGCTCCTTGAGGAGATCGATCTTCTCCCAAACAGAATCATTTGGAGATCGATCTCTTCTTCATGAGATCGATCTTCTCTCAAACAGAATCATAAGGAGATCGATCCTCTTCCATTGGAGATCAATCTGCTCCTCAAATTCCTCCTTCCTTGTCATTTTTAACTCACCAGATCGATCTCTCCTTCTCCCAGATCGATCTGTCCTCATAACTTCACACTTATTTTAAACACTTAACATATAAATCTCCAATTATCATTCCCCAATTCACTTAGCTCAATAAATTACACTTCAAATTCTTATTACATCATTAAAATATATCTAAAATTCTCAGATCTCACATCCTACCCAGCTTAAATAGAATTTGGTCCTCTAAATTCAACTCAACTAGTCGAATAGATGGGGGTATTTCTCCTTCATGAGACTCTCTAGTTCCCACGTTGCCTCTTCCATTGAGTGATGTTTCCACAAAACTTTCACTAATGGGATGCTCTTAGTTCTCAGTACCTTCTCTCTTCTATCGAGAATCTGGACGGGTTCCTCAGTGTAGCTCATATCCTCTTGAATGTCCATCTCGTCATACTCTATGATATGAGAAGGGTCCGGGTGGTACTTCCTCAACATAGACACATGAAAAACATTGTGTATTCCGGACATCTATGGGGGTAATGCTAATCTGTAAGCTACCTCTCCCACTCTCTCAAGAATCTCGAATGGTCCTATGTATCGAGGACTCAATTTTTCTTTCTTCCCAAATCGCATGATACCCTTACTCGGTGATATTTTCAGAAATACTGCATCACCAACCTCAAACTCGAGTGGCCGTCTACGCACATCCGCGTAGCTTTTCTGTCTACTTTGTGCAGCCCGTAACCTCTCACATATGAGTTTCACACTCTGTACGGCTTGCTCAACAAGCTCGGGAGCATTTATCTTTCTGTCACCGACTTCTTCCCAAGCTACAGGGGATCTACACCTCCTACCATATAGAGCCTCAAAAGGTGCCATTCCAATACTTGCGTGATAGCTGTTGTTGTACGCAAACTCTGCTAGGGGCAGGTGATCATCCCATGATCCCTTAAAATCCATCGTACACGCCCTCAACATATCCTCCAGGGTCTGAATAGTCCTCTTTGACTGACCATTTGTCTGAGGATGATAGGCGGTACTAAAACTCAATCGAGATCCCATGGACTCTTGAAACTGGGTCCAAAATCTGGAAGTAAACCGGGAATCTCTATCAGAAGTAATACTCACTGGAGCCCCATGTAATCTAGCTATCTCGCTGACATACAGCTCAGCTAAGGCATCCACAGTATCTGTGCTCTTGATGGCAAGGAAGTGGGCACTCTTGGTCAATCTATCCACTATAACCCATATAGCGTCATGACCTCTTCGGGTCCTCGGTAAACCCATAATAAAGTCCATAGTGACATGCTCCCATTTCCATGTAGGTACAGGTAAGGGCTGTAGTAGTCCTCCGGGCTTCCGATGCTCAGCTTTCACTTGCTGGCATACTAAACACCTGGCCATGTACTCTGCCACGTCTCGCTTCATACCACTCACCAATACACTTTTCTCAAGTCTCGGTACATCTTAGTACTCCCTGGGTGCATGGTGTATCGCGAGCAGTGGGATT
The DNA here is from genome assembly GCA_033439115.1 of Firmiana major. Lineage (NCBI taxonomy): Eukaryota > Viridiplantae > Streptophyta > Magnoliopsida > Malvales > Malvaceae > Firmiana > Firmiana major. Next base: position 43,416,001 of record CM065909.1, read on the forward strand.
CTCTCAGTATCAGTCTCTTTAGGGTATCATCGTCCGGTACACAAATCTGTCCTCTGAATCTCAACAATCCATCATCATTGATGGTGAGATCCGACTGTGAACTCTGCTCAGCTTGGCTAATCATATCTATCAATCTCTGATCACTGCGCTGCCCAGTTCTAATCTGATCCATGATCCTGGGCTCTATTCGTAAGCTAGCCACAAATCCAGTCTCTATCTCTTTAACTCTGATCCGAAGTTCGGCAAACTGCTCCAGTAAATCCCATTCCCTGATCATCATAGTAGATATCATACTCTTCTTGCTCAGGGCATCAGCAACCACATTCACCTTGCCCGGATGATATAGAATCTCACAGTCATAATCCTTAAGGAGTTCCATCCATCTCCTTTGTCTCATGTTTAACTCTTTCTGATCAAAGAGATATCTCAAACTCTTGTGATTAGTGAAGATCTGGAATCTTTCCCCATATAAGTAGTGTCGCCAGATCTTCAAAGCAAATACCACAGCGGCTAACTCTAAATCATGCGTGGGGTAATTCCGCTCATGGTCTTTCAGCTGTCGCGATCCATATGCGACCACTCTTTCGTGCTGCATAAGCACACACCCCAATCCTTGATGAGATGCATCACTATACATCGAAAATCCTCCTGATCCCTCAGTAATAGTTAACACAGGTGCCGCTGTCAACCTCCTCTTTAATTCCTGAAAACTGAGCTCACATTGATCAGTCCATATAAATGGAGTCTCTTTGCGCGTGAGCTTAGTCAAAGGGGCGGCAATCCGGGAAAATCCTTCCACAAATCTTCTGTAATACCCTGCCAAACCAAGGAAGCTTCGTACCTCAGTAACTGTCCTCGGTCTCTCCCAATTAAGCACAGCCTCCACCTTGCTTGGGTCCACTGATACTCCTTCCTCTGAGACTATATGACCAAGGAAAGCTATCTGGTTCAGCCAAAACTCACACTTACTAAGCTTTCCATATAATTGCTTATCTCGGAGTATCTGAAGTACTAACCACAAATGCTGTGCATGCTCCTCATACGACTAAGAGTACACCAGGATATCATCAATAAAGACTATCACAAATTTATTCAGATAGTCTCTGAACACCTCGTTCATCAATCTCATAAATGCTGCAGGGACGTTCGTCAATCCAAAGGACATCACCAAAAATTCGTAATGGCCATACCTCGTCCTGAAGGCCGTCTTTGGAATATCTTCTTCCTTGATCCTCAATTGGTGATAGCCCGATCTCAAATCAATCTTAGAAAAGACTGATGCCCCTCTCAGCTGATCAAGTAGATCATCAATCCTGGGCAATGGGTATTTATTCTTCACCGTGGCTTTATTCAACAGCTGATAGTCTACGCATAATTTGAGACTACCATCCTTCTTCTTGACAAATAAAATCGGTGCTCCCCACGGTGAAACACTGGGCCTAATGAACCCTTGGTCCAATAACTCCTGTAGTTGTTTCTTCAATTCCTCAAGTTCCACTAATGCCATCCTGTAGGGAGGTTTAGAGATCGGCTGAGTATCTGGTACCAAATCAATGGTAAACTCCAGCTCTCTCTCTGGTGGTAAACCTGGCAATTCATCTGGGAAAACATCCAGAAATTCACACACCACAGGTATATCCTCAATCCTCGGATGTTCCCGCTCATCGTATGAGATGAGTGTCTCATAACCTTCACATGAACAATCATATTTAATATTCTCCAAAATAATATCAAAATTCTCAAATTACTTACTAGAATTCCACATATTCATTTCCTCAATATCTCAATCGTACACTGTAAGGTTCAGGTAGGGAGAAAGTTACAATCTTAGTGTAGCAATCTAAGCTCATTCGATTGGCTTCCAACCAATCCATTCCCAAGATTACATCAAATCCATGTATATTCAACATGATTAGATCTGCTAACATCACTCTATCTCCCACCTTTATCTCACATCCTCTACAGATTAACTCAGTTCTCTGGGATTCACGCATAGGGGTATTTACATGTAGTATATATTCTAGAGGTTCAAACTTCAAGTTTAATCTACATGCAAAATGCTCAGAAATAAACGACTGTGTGGATCCTGAATCAATCAACACATGAGCTTATGATTACAGACAGAGAGTGTACCTCTTATACTTTCTGCAGAAGTGTTAGCAGTCTCCTTATCTAGGGCAAACACACGTCCCTGGGTAACAGGTCTCTTTCCTTTCTCTGCAGCGGTGGCCCGTCTCGGGGGATTCACTCTCTGAGGCTATTGTCTAGTGGGCTCCAAGACATGTGGTTTCTGAGGTTGAGGGCAATCCTTCACCATGTGACCCATGTCTCCACATCTAAAACATCCATGGATCGACCCAGTACAACTTCCCTCATGCATTCGGCCACAATTTCTGCAAAACCTTGTCTCTGGCCTGACATCTCGAGGGGTCTCTCTAATGTTAGGGTACCCTCTGGGTCTCTCTAATCTGCCCTTCTGTACCTCAATCCTTCCTCTTCTGAAGGAACCTCTCCGAACCTCTGTTTGGAAAATCGCTGGCCTCTTGCCCTTATCTCTATTCACCGCTCTGAGCTCATTCTGGGATTGTACCATTTCAATTCCTCTTTCAATCTCTTGTGCTCGTCTCAGAGCATCTCCAAACTCAGTAATACATAGCCCTATCAATCTATCTCTGATGATGGGCTTCAATCCATACACAAATTTCTCTGTGCGGAGCTCTTCATTCTTAAAGGTCTCTGGGTCATATCTCAATAGCGCGGTGAATTGGCTCTCATAGTCATCCACAGACATGTCACCCTGTACCAAACTTAAAAACTCGGCCTGTTTCTTTCTCTGGGCGGCTCGTGGTACATATTGGGTCCTAAAGGCTATCTGGAACTCTTCCCAACCAATCACATCTTGGCGGGACATCAGAATACCCTGGGTAGTACCCCACCAATCTCGAGCTCTCCCTTTCAACATATAGGTACTCATACTGACCCTCTCAGCATCGGTGCACCCCAGATAATCAAATATAATTCCCAACTCCGTCAGCCACTCCTCAGCCTCTGTAGGATCCTTCTTTCCCTTAAACGCGGGTGGATTCATCTTCAGAAAATCCTTCAGTCGGACCATACTTCTATCATCAAGCTGAGTGACGGGAGGTATTGGGGGTATGGGAGGTCCTTGTGGTGGTGTAGGAGTAGTACCCGAGGCATTAACTCCAAAGTGTTGCGCGAATAACGCTGCCATCTGCTCAAAACCTTGCCTCACATCGGTCTCAATCTGATTAAATCGAGAGTTAGGACTCTCTGGTTGTGGGACAGGTGGCGGAGGGGACTCTGCCTGCCTCCTCGAACGACCTCATCATCCACTCATTCTCTATCTTAACTCGTCTCCTGCGCGTACATATCAAAATCGATTGAAATCTCAATCCTCAATTTCAGTTCATGACCAGACTATTACAGACACTTGGGATGTATTCTATTTCACTTAACCGACACTGACAGTACTAGACACCCTAAGCTCTGATACCAAGAAAACTCTGTCATGCCCCGGAAGTGTAGAAAATAGGGCTAATTTAAAACTTTTTACTCATTAATTCTCAATTAAGAGTGCATTCCTGTGCAGTGTCATACATTATCATATTTATCGTACCTCAAGATCTCATCACTAGAAATTATATATCATATCAAATACATTAATCCATCTCAAGTTAATTAATCCTAATACATCCCATACAATGTTATACATCAAGTGTCTGCAATTATGATAATTGTCTGGGTACATGAAAAGATAAAAGATACCTCAAAATATAATATATGGCCTGGAGCTCAAGTCCTCCACTAGCCACTACTCCGTACGTCACAGGAAAACCCTTTTCACTTGAAGAAATCTGGGGGGAAAGAAAACAGGGTGAGCTTCTAAATCGCTCAGTAAAGGGGGTAAGGGACTCATTTCATAAACCAAAATGCACATCACAAAATATTTATTTGTATGTGAAACTCATTAATCTCATTTGAAAACCATAGCATGAAAGTACTCAAAACGACATACTCATGTCTCAAATCATGTGAAAACATGAAGTAAACAGGCTCAGTCTAGAGCAATAACAAAGCATGTGAAAATAATGCGCTAAACGCTTTCTCAGTTAACGTGATAAAATCACTGTAATAATAAAGCACGTGGCACAGCCACCAAACACACGTGGCATGGCCACTGATTTAAATTCACACGTGGCATAGCCACTAAACACACGTGGCATGGCCACTGATTTAAATTCACACGTAGCACAGCCACAAGATAGGGTTTCACGTGGCAACGGCCACCAAATATACGTGGCATAGCCACTGGATGGGTGATCTCACGTGGCAACGGCCACCAATTAGGGTTTTCACGTGGCAATGGCCACCAAATAGGGTTTCTCACGTGGCAACGGCCACCAAATAGGGTTCTCACGTGGCAACGGCCACCAAATGGGGTTTCTCACGTGGCAACGGCAACCAAATAGGGTTCTCACGTGGCAACGGCCACCAAATGGGGTTTCTCACGTGGCAACGGCCACCAAAGGGGGTTTCTCACGTGGCAACGGCCACCAAATAGGGTTCTCACGTGGCAACGGCCACCAAGTATACGTGGCATAGCCACAGAATGGGTTATTCTCACGTTACCAGAACGGAGAAGAATCAGGCTTACATGCTACCAGAGTAATGCCCGGTGTGTACTCAGAATTACACACCTAAGTCTTAATCACATAAGACTAGTTTGCCTTCACGTAGAACTCATAGTGGTTTTTCTCTTATTAAACTCATTTGAAAACCGTTTTGTACTCAACACAAAACATAATAAAACCGAGTTCCAACCGGCAAAGCACGCACACATTTCTCAAATCTCGATATTGCCTTAACATAGAGCCCAATTCATTACTCACACAAATTCGACGGTTTATAAAGCAATTTCACACTCAGCTTATAAACGCATTAAACAATGGGCTCCAACCGGCTATAAAAACCGTGTGCAATTATAGCTCAACACAACACTCAACATGCTTGTTTTATAAACCACAAATCATGCTATAATAGTTTACAAATCACATACACAAATGGTTTAGATTTCCCTTACCTCTTTGCACCTCGTATAGTGCAATCGTTTCCCCCGTATCACGGACTAGCCTCGCATTCCACTCTGGAACTCCCGAGCTGTCCAAACGATGTTAAAACATCAATACTCAATTATCTCATCAACCTCAATTCTTAAAATCGAGCATAATTGCTCATAACACCTCAAATCTCTTGATTCTCGTAACTCTACCCCAAACTACACTCTCATTCACAACATCTCAACGTTCTACATTTCTCATGCCAATTATCTATGCTAATACACCACATTGTCTAAATTTCTATTTATAGCTCAAATTCCCAAAATTGCTAAATATCATTATCACTCCAACCACATTGCAATTTCATCAATCCCTAATCATTTTTCAGCTATTTCAACAGAATGCCAACAACCATTATCATCAAAATCATTTCAGATATCAAGATCGGGGTTTAGAAATTACCCAAAACTTGTGAGACGCACAACCCACGCCTCGATCTGATTCGTCCTTCGATTTCCAAGTATGTTGTTCTCCCTTTGATGAGGAACAACTTTCCTTCTTGCCACAACTTCTGATTTGGCTGGAAATGGGTGCTTTGGATGAGTGAGAAAGCTAGGTTTCGGTAAAAATGGGGGTTGGAAGAGAGAGAAAGTGAGATTGCAGGAGAAAAACAGGGGTTCCTTATATAGGCTGAGGGTAGGAGATCGATCTGGCTCTTGATGAGATCGATCTGCATTTGAATTTTGGGGACGATTTGGGCAATTTTGTGCCTAGGAGATCGATCTGTCGAGGCGTGAGATCGATCTCTTTATGGCTTTATGAGATCGATCTGCTCCTTGAGGAGATCGATCTTCTCCCAAACAGAATCATTTGGAGATCGATCTCTTTCCATTGGAGATCGATCTGCTCCTCAAATTCCTCCTTCCTTGTCATTTTTAACTCACCAGATCGATCTCTCCTTCTCCCAGATCGATCTGTCCTCATAACTTCACACTTATTTTAAACACTTAACATATAAATCTCCAATTATCATTCCCCAATTCACTTAGCCCAATAAATTACACTTCAAATTCTTATTACATCATTAAAATATATCTAAAATTCTCAGATCTCACAACTTCTCCTTTATGAGGCTTTCTAATTCTCAAGTTGCCTCTTCCATTGAGTGATGTTTCCATAAAACTTTCAGTAATGGGATGTTTTTGGTTCCAAGTACCTTCTCTTTTATATCAAGGATCAGGATGGGTTCTTCAATATAGCTTATGTCCTCTTGTATGTCCATCTCTTCATACTCTATGACATGAGAAGGGTCTAGGTGGTACTTCCTCAACATAGATCCATGAAAGACGTTGTGTATTCCGGACATCTATAGGGGTAATGCCAACCTGTAAGCTACCTCTCACACTCTCTTAAGAATCTCGAATGGTCCAATGTATTGAGGACTCAATTTTCCTTTCTTTCCAAACCTCATGATACCCTTACTCGGTGATTGACACGCCCTAAAGGTATTACCGCAAGTGCACGGGTCGTACAAGTAATAATGGGATTTGAGTCCCGAGTTATCGTCCCTCAGAGAAGTTGGTTAGCCTAATTAATTACCAGTTAATCTTACCCTATGGTATATCCTAGCAAATTATAAGATTAAGGTGGTGATCTACTAAGGCTAATTAAAAGTACTGAAAATAATAAAACTATAAAATAAACTAAATAAAATCGAGCAAATTTACTTACAATGCTCCACGCAATTAAAATCAAAAGCCTACAAAAGAAATTAAAATAGTTAAAGCTAATTAATGCAAATAAAATGCAAATATGAGAATAACAAAGCAAGATTAATTAAACAAAAATTAGCAATCCTAAAATGCAATAATACTACTTATGCAATTTAAACTAACTTAGGATTTAATGAAATAAATTTACCCCTAATTTAATTCTAAATGAACACTTAATTAACTATCAACCTAATTAAAACTAAGTTCTAAACCTTTACACAAGAATACTAATCATGCAATTTAATCAAAGACTCAAAACTAAGCTAACAAATTAAATAGGAATTAAACTAAACTAACAATGAATGAAAATGAGTTAATTAACTATTATGCACTAGCCAAACAAAGCCTTAACAATTTAAACCAGCCAAATATCCCTCCAAGCATTGTTCACATCTTCACCAAATTTGCAATTCCAGCATTCTCGGCTAGTTCGCTGCTCTCGATTTTGTCCTGCTCTTCAAGTGTCCAGGATTCATCCGTGGCTTCTACTCCAGATGCTACTACTCCCAGCTGTACACTGTACAATGTACATCTTAGCTGCCTGCTTCAGGTGCTACAGGTGATGTACTACTTCTGCTCCTGGCACCGTTCCTCAACCTGTCCTTCATTTTCCGCTTCTGCAAAATGCACCAGCTTACCTTAAGCCGGCACCCATCAATTTACAGCAACCTTTAGTACCTTTCCTCTGCTCGGGACAACCTGCACAGAACTACTGTCTGCTTCATTCTCTGCAAAATAAAACACACAGCAGACGCACAACAGCCATTTCCTGCAACCGAGAACAACAGAGGAACAAAACAGAATTAAAATGAGAAATTTAGATAGCCCGATAGAAATAATATTGCAAAGGAAAGAAAACAAATTAACAAATGCCACCCCAGCAAATACCAAGCTTCGGTACAATGAAGCAACGCAAATATGCAAAAAAAAAAAAAAAGAACTATGATGAACAGTAGTGAAATCTTGGGATAGAGCAGAACAGAGGATTGATCGGCTACTGGTTTGTTTCTTTGTTACCTTTTCAGCTGTCGAACACCTTCTCTCGGTATTACACATGAGCATCTCCATGAAAGCAGGAATTAAGATGACAATACAAAAAAACAAAGCTAAATGCTAAATCAGTAATGCAGAGAAATAAAAGACATGAAAACAGGAGACTCCACGTTACGGTTTCTTTCACTTTCTTCTCCTACCGTGTTCCACTCTTCCAATATTACCAATTGATACACAGAATTATTCCAACATATTAGATTGGCAAAAATGAATCAAAACATCATGATCGACATTGATGATTAAAGATTTGCAACTGCTTTATACTACAACCGAGAATGGATTAAAACATATAGCAAAACATGATCTGAATGGTGTGAAGAAAACTGGATTGATAAATAATAATTCTAAGCAACCGAGATATATGAAATTAAAAAGAAGAGATTTCCATAATCAATTCAATAGAACAGTAGATAAAAAAGAAATATGAAAGCTAAAAGAAAAAGACTAATCGGCAGAATACTCAAAAGCAAAGAAAGTAAGGCTTTTAAAGTTAACCTAAAATAAAAAAACTATTCTACCCTATTTTTTCCACCCTTTACAATTGTCATCATTTTCTATTTATATACGCATTTAGGGGTACAATTGTAATTTTTCCATCCTAGATGAGTTGGCATTGTTTGGCCACTTGTCTTCACACCATTGGCTCCTTGAAAGATAATATTTCCATGTCATCTGTCTTTTTGTCCAATTGGATGTGCTAGGCTCGTGTTGTCCGCATGGTCCAATCTCGATTTTAGCTCAATTTCGGTTCATTTTCTATCGAAATATTCAAAATTCATTCGGATTTAATTTATCTGCAAACATGAGAATTTTAATTAAATAAAGGGGATAATTAACAAAATAAATCGAGGATTTAAATAATTAATTAGGAAATTAAGCACAAATAATTCTAAAAATATAGAATTATCAACCCCCAAACTTTAGCTTTTGCTTGTCCTCAAGCAAAACAAAATAATTGTAAGAATGACAAGTACTAAACACAATAATTTCCCCAATATTATCCTCAAAGAAAAAGTACAGACTATGAAATCAAAGAGTCACAATTATAAGTCCAACACTCAGAATCATTCAATCATAAGTCCTAACCCAAATTAGACTCCTCGTGAGTGTGTGAAAAATGTCAAAGTCTCTTCACAGTACATTATGTTGATTAGATTATGCAAACACAGTGAATGCAAAGTCAATGACATGTGATCATTCCCATAAGTTTGCTTTTCACTTCTCTCTCCACTAATGTAGTCACACTTAACTAAAGATTAATTGGACTTCATTAAGCTTGTAATGTAAGGCTGTGGCTAAGGTATGATAAAGTCGATTTAGGTTTAATTACCCCTTAACATGCATTACTTTCAGGATTTTAATGTATGAGCTCAAATTCCCCCAAACTTATTTATTTTGCGAGACATTTTATTCTATTTTTGTAGTTTTCATCTTTCTTCTTTTCTTTTTCTTTTTCTTTTTCTTTTTTTTTCTTTTTTTCTTTTTTTTTTCAAATTTTTTTTTTTTCGAATCAATACTCCTTCACTATCACTTAATACCCATATGTACAAAGCTCACAATATATCCTAATAACTTTTCATGCTTTCGGGGTAAGGGATAGGAAAAGAGTATTTAAGCTAAGGAAAATAACGCAGGTGTATTTACAGAGAAAATCTTATTTGGCCCAGATGGGTGACTAGGGGTAAAATATGTACAGGGATGGCTAGAAAGGCTCAAACAATCCAAAGATGGCCTAAATCATCTCCCTAATTAAGTGTGATCTAATATTTCACCTCGAGATCAGATAAAACAAATTGTAGAATATGATGCACAAAATCAACTGAACAAATGCAATCCTAAGTCCACATAAGCTTTCTCTAAATAACTATACAAATTCATGACATGACATGTGCGTAAGATGAGGAAATCACAATCAGAATTAAGACAAATTCAAGAATTCAACTTCATGCTTTTCCTATAATCATGCTTCTTAGTTAATCAAAATCAGACTTAATCATGGGGTTATATCATCGGAATATGGGAAAACTACATGTTAAGCACTAAATCATCCCAAAATCAAACAGTTTAAGCTCAGATTTTCGAAAAAAATTTGAAAAATTTTCAATTTTGCCCAAATTTTTGAAAAATGCTCAAGTGATATCCCCTCCCCCAAACTTAAAGTGCACAGTGTCCTTAGTGTGCAGATAATATAAACAATTAAGCTCAAGAACATAGTACTCCCCTATCTGATGTTGATGAACAACTGAAACTTTTATTGAGAGCGTAAAACTTAGAAAATAAACCTGCAAAATAAACAAAGAAAGAAATAACAGAAAAGAATAAGAAAAAGAACAATATACAAGGTGAACAGAAAAACACAACTACTTCAAATGCAGCTGAAGAAAACAACACTCAACAGTAGTGCGAAGAGTAGGAGGATTAGCCATAGTGGTGACCAAATGTCGACAGTTAACTCCTCCTGCGCTCTAGCTACTTCCCTCATTCTTTGAGAATTCTTGTGCTCAAGCCGTATATCCTCTTCAATATCCATTTTAAAACACTCTTGAGAATCATCAGGTAGCTTCAGAGGTTTGAAAACATTAAACTTCACTTCTTGATCTAAGACTCGCATAGTCAACTCCCCCTTCCGTACATCAATTAAGGTTCTACTAGTCACTAAGAAAGGTCTGCCTAGTATAATGGGGACTTCCCTGTCTTCCTCCATATCCAAAACAATAAAATCTACAAGGAAAATAAATTTGTCCACCTTTACTAGCATGTCCTCAATGACCCCTTTTGGATATTAAATGGATCGATCAGCTAGCTGAAGGGTCACTGTGGTAGGCTTGATATCCCCTATTCCTAACTTTTGGTAGATAGACAAAGGCATCATATTGATACTAGCTCCTAAATCACACAGGGCTCTACCAAAGAACATATTTCTAATAGTGCAGAGTATGGTAAAACTCTCGAGATCTTTAAGCTTGAGGGGTAATTTCCTCTGGATAATTGCACTACATTCCTCAGTTAAGGCCACCGTCTCATAATCTTCCAATCTTCTTTTCCTAGAGAGGATATCCTTTAGAAACTTCACATAACTTGGCATTTGCTCTAAGGCATCTACGAAAGGAATGTTGATGTGAAGTTTCTTAAAAACCTCAAGAAATTTGGCAAATTGTAGATCTAGTTTTTGATTATGGAACCTTTGAGGAAAAGGTACTGGTGGTCTAACCGGAGGGGATGTAATGGAAGCATGTATAGCATCAGAGGACGAGGAAGGCATTGAAGTAGAAGAAGGTAAAGATGAAGAAGCGCCTAGCTTTGTTTCCTTTGCAACCCGATCCTGATGTTCCTACTCCTTCTGAGCTGCTTCATTAGAACCTATGGGTTTATCAACTATGGGCTGTTCAAGTCCAGACTTAACTTGTGGCTCATCTAGCTTTCTGCCACTCCAAAGGGTGATGGATCTAACATGTTCTTTACCCTCCCTTTGCTTAACAGGATTAACTTCAGTATTATTAGGAAGGGTCCCTTGAGGAAGTTGGCTAAGAGCACTAGCTATTTGTCCAACCTGAACTTCTAAGTTCTTAATTGAAGCAGCTTGATTTTGCAGGATAGTCGTGAACATCTCCTCTAATGTAGGCTTCTTCTCAACTGCTGGTGCATGGTAGAGTTGGGGCTACGTAGGTTGTGGTGGTGGTGGTGGATGAGGTGGATGATGTTGAAATTGAGGTGGATGGGGATAGTGAAAAGGGTGATAAGAAAATTGCTGCTGTGGTGGTACATAAACCAGTGGAGTTTGAAAACTAGGGGGTTCTACAGGTCTAGAACTAAAAGTTTGCCCTTAGTTTTGGCTCCAGGAGAAGTTAGGATGGTTCCTCCACCCTGGGTTGTAGGTGTTTGAAAAGGGGTTGTTCTGTTGCGTCTGATAGGGGGCAACATACTGAATCGACTCTAAGTTGAGCGAACACCTATCTACAAAGTGGGTACCACTACACAACTCGCGGGAAAGAAAAGGACTTTAGACAGAATAAATCGAATTAGGATTGGTATGAGGATTATGTTGGGTACTGAGCGACTCTACCTTCTTCGTAAGATTAGCGATTTGAGAGGTCAAAGTAGACAGTGTGTCGAGCTCATAAATACCCACCGACTTCTTTGGAATTTGCCTCTCCGAGGACCATAGATAGTTGTTAGCCGCCATCTTTTCTAACAACTCGTAAGCTTCCTCCTCTGTTTTACACATTAGCGCTCCACCCGCAGCAGTGTCAACAATGGTCCTATTTGGGCTTGTAAGTCCGTTGTAGAAGGTCTGGACTTGCAACCACAAAGGTAGGCCATGGTGAGGGCACTTCCAAAGAAGCTCCTTATATCGTTCCCATGCTTCATAAAGAGATTCAGAGTCGTACTGGGCAAAGGAAGATATATTACTACGGAGTTGGGCCATTTTACAGGGAGGGAAAAACTTAGATAGAAATTGATAGGCAAACTCATCCTATGTAGAAATGGATCCTGGAGGTAGGGAGGTCAACCAGTGTCTCGCCCTATCCCTAAGTGAGAAGGGGAATAATCTAAGCCTAAGCGCATCATCAGATAATCCATTATGTTTGAACGTGTTGCACAAGTCCAGGAATTGCCCAAGGTGAGCATGTGGGTCATCGTGTGGAAGCCCACTGAACTGTAAAGAAGTCTGAATCATCTGGAGGATTGCGGGCTTAATTTCAAAGTTATTTGTAGGGACAGCTGGTGGCCTAATGCCGGAATAATATCCACCAATCGTTGGCATTGCATAATCTCCAACGATTCTAATTTCCCTATTTTCTGTCATTGTGTTTTGTAGCGGAGCTATAAATTTCCTAGAGTCCTTTCGAATTTTTCTAAAAGTACGTTCAATTTCAGGATCTAGAGGAAAGCAATCAAAACTCTTGGCTCTACGCATGCAAATTTCAGAAAGTCCTTAGAAATTTTTTTTTGAATTTTTAAATTTTTTATTTTTTTGATCTTTTTAATTTTTTTTAATTAACTAATCTAGATTAAACTTCTAAATATTAACAACCTAAATATTTACAAGCTAGAATTACACCTAAACATAATTTCATCGATATTAATTAACGACTAATTAAAACTTCCCCGGCAACGGCGCCAAAAACTTGAAACACCCTAAAGGTATTACCGCAAGTGCATGGGTCGTACAAGTAATAATGGGATTTGAGTCCCGAGTTATTGTCCCTCAGAGAAGTTTGTTAGCCTAATTAATTACCGGTTAATCTTACCCTATGGTATATCCTAGCAAATTATGAGATTAAGGTGATGATCTACTAAGGCTAATTAAAAGTACTGAAAAAATAAAACTATAAAATAAACTAAATAAAACCGAGCAAAATTATTTACAGTGCTCAACGTAATTAAAATCAAAAGCCTACAAAAGAAATTAAAACAGTTAAAACTAATTAACGCAAATAAAATGCAAATATGAGAATAACAAAGCAAGATTAATTAAACAAAAATTAACAATCCTAAAATGCAATAATACTACTTAATCAAAATGCAATTTAAACTAACTTAAGATTTAATGAAGTAAACTTCCCCTAATTTAATTCTAAATGAACACTTAATTAACTATCAACCTAATTAAAACTAAGTTCTAAACCATTACACAAGAATACTAATCATGCAATTTAATCAAAGACTCTTAACTAAGCTAACAAATTAAATAGGAATTAAACTAAACTAACAATGCATGAAAATGAATTAATTAACTATTATGCACTAGCCAAACAAAGCCTTAACAATTTAAACCAGCCAAATATCCCTCCAAACACTGTTCATGTCTTCACCAAATTTGCAATTCCAGCATTCTCGGCTAGCTCGCTGCTCTCGATTTTGTCCTGCTCTTCAAGTGTCCAGGATTCATCCGTGGCTTCTACTCCAGATGCTACTACTCCCAGCTGTACACTGTACAATGCACATCTCAGTTGCCTGCTTCAGGTGCTATGGGTGATGTACTACTCCTGCTCCTGGCACCGTTCCTCAACCTATCCTTCGTTTTTTGTTTCTGCAAAATGCACCAGCTTACCTTAAGCCGGCACCCATCAATTTACAGCAACTTTTAGTTCTTTTCCTCTGCTTGGGACAACCTGCACAAAACTACCGTCTGCTTCATTCTCTGCAAAATAAAACACACAGCAGACGCACAACAGTCGTTTCCTGCAACCAAGAATAATAGAGGAATAAAATAGAATTAAAATGAGCAATTTAGATAGCCCGACAGAGATAATATTGCAAAGGAAAGAAAACAAATTAACAAATGCCACCCCAGCAAATACCAAGCTTCGGTACAATGAAGCAACGCAAATATGCAAAAAAAAAAAAAGAACTATGATGAACAGTAGTGAAATCTCGGGAGAGAGCAGAACAAAGGATTGATCGGCTGCTGGTTTGTTTCTTTGTTACCCTTCAGCTGTCGAACACCCTTTCTCGGTATTACACATGAGCATCTCCATGAAAGTAGGAATTAAGATGATAATACAGAAAAGCAAAACTAAATGCTAAATCAGTAATGCAGAGAAATAAAAGACATGAAAATAGGAGACTCCAAGCTACAGTTTCTTTCACTTTCTTCTCCTACCGTGTTCCACTCTTCCAATATTACCAATCGATACACAGAATTATTCCAACATATTAGATCAGCAAAAATGAATCTAAACATCATGATCGACATTGATGATTATAGACTTGTAACTGCTTTATACTACAACCGAGAATGGATTAAAACATATAGAAAAACATGATCTGAGTGGTATGAAGAAAACTGGATTGATAAATAATAATTCTAAACAGTCGAGATATATGAAATTAAAAAGAAAAGATTTCCATAATCAATTTAATAGAACAGTAGATAAAAAAGAAATATGAAAGCTAGAAGAAAAAGACTAATCGGCAGAGTACACAAAAGCAAAGAAAGTAAGGCTTTTAAAGTTAACCTAAATTAAAAAAACTATTCTACCCTATTTTTTCCACCCTTTACAATTGTCATCATTTTCTATTTATATACACATTTAGGGGTACAATTGTAATTTTTCCATCCTAGATGAGTTGGCATTGTTTGGTCACTTGTCTTCACACCATTGGCTCCTTGAAAAATAATATTTCCATGTCATCTGTCTTTTTGTCCAATTGGATGTGCTAGGCTCGTGTTGTCTGCATGGTCCAATCTTGCTTTTAGCTCAATTTCGGTTCATTTTCTACCGAAATATTCAAAATTTATCTGGATTTAATTTATCTGTAAACATGAGAATTTTAATTAAATAAAGGGGATAATTAACAAAATAAATCGGGGATTTAAATAATTAATTAGGAAATTAAGCACAAATAATTCTAAAAATATAGAATTATCAGTGGTATCTTCAAAAATACTGCATCACCAATATCAAACTCGAGTGGCCGTCTACCCACATTTGTATAGCTTTTTTTCTACTCTGTGTTGCCTGTAATCTCTCACATATGAGTTTTACACTCTGTACAGCCTGTTCAACAAGTTTGGGAGCATTTATCTTTCAGTCACCCACTTCTTCCTATGCTACAGGGGATCTACACCTCCTACCATATTGAGCCTCAAAATGTGTCATCCCAATACTTGCATGATAGCTATTATTGTACGCAAACTCTGCTAGGGGTAGGTGATTATCCCATGATCCCTTAAAATCCATCATACACACCCTCAACATATCCTATAGGGTCTGAATAGTCCTCTCTGACTGACCATCTGGCTGGGGATGATAGGCAGTACTAAAGCTCAATCGAGATCCCATGGACTCTTGAAATTGGGTCTAAAATCTGGAGGTAAATCGAGAATCTCTGGCAGAAGTAATACTCGTTGAAGCCCTATGTAATCTAGCTATCTAGATGACATATAACTCAGCTAAGGTATCCACGGTATCTGTGCTCTTGATGGCAAGGAAGTGGGCTCTTTTCGTCAGTCTATCTATTATGACCCATATCGCATCACGACCTCTTCGGGTTCTCGGTAAACCTATAATAAAGTCCATGGTGACATGCTCCCATTTCCATGTAGGCACAGGTAAAGGCTGCAATAGTCCTCCGGGCTTGTGATGTTCAGCTTTCACTTGCTGGCACATTAAACATCTGGCCACAAAATCTGCCACGTCCCGCTTCATACCACTCCATCAATATACCTTTCTCATATCTCAATACATCTTAGTACCTCTTGGGTGCATGGTGTATCACGAGCAATGAGATTCTCTCAGTATCTGTCACTTCAGGGTATCATCGTCCGGTACGTAAATTCATCCTCTGAATCTCAACAATCCATCCTCACTGACTATGATATCCGTCTGCGAAGTTTGCTCAGCTTGGCTAACCATATCGATCAACCTCTGATCATCACACTGCCCAGTTCTAATCCGATCCATGATCCTAGGCTCTATTTGTAGGCTAGCTAAAAATCCAGTCTCTACGTCATTAACTCTGATCCGAAGTTCGGTGAACTGCTCCAATAAATTCCATTCCCTGACCATCATAACAGATATCATACTCTTCCTGCTCAGGGAATCAGCAACTACGTTCGCCTTTCTCGAATGGTACAGAATCTCGCAGTCATAACCCTTAAGGAGTTCCATCCATCTCCTTTGTCTCATGTTTAACTCTTTCTGATCAAACAGATACCTCAAACTCTTGTGGTCAGTGAAGCTTTGTAACCTTTCCCCATACAAGTAGAGCCACCAGATCTTCAAGGCAAACACCATAGCAGCTAACTCCAAATCATGCGTGGGGTAATTTCGCTCATGTTCTTTCAACTGTCGCGATCCATAAGCGACCACTCTTCCATACTGCATGAGCACACACCCCAATCCTTGATGGGAAGCATCATATATACTGAAAATCATCCTAATCCCTCAGGGCTAGTCAACACAGGTGTCGTTGTTAATCCCTTTCTTTAATTCTTAAAAATTGTACTCACATTGATCAGTCCATATGAATGGAGTCTCTTTGCGTGTGAGCTTAGTCAAAGGAGCAACAATCTTAGAAAATCCCTCAATAAATCTTTTGTAATACGCTACCAAACCAAGGAAACTTTGTATCTCTGTAACTGTCCTCGGTCTTTCCTAATTAAGCATAGCTTCCACTTTAACGGGATTAACTGATACTCCTTCTTCTGAAACTATATGACCAAGGAAAGCTATCCAATACAGCCAAAACTCACACTTACTCAGCTTTCCATATAATTGCTTATCTCAGAGTATCTGAAGTACTAACCACAAGTGCTGTGCATGATCCTCATAAGACTAAGAGTACACCAAGATATCATCAATAAAGACTATCAAAAACTTATCTAGATAGTTTCTGAACACCTCGTTCATTAACCTCCTAAAGGTTGCAGGGGCGTTCGTCAATCCAAAGGGCATCACTAGAAATTCATAATGGTCATACCTTGTCCTGAAGGCCATCTTCGAAATTCATAATTGGTGATAGCCCGATCTCAAATCAATCTTAGAGAAGACTGAAGCCCCTCTCAGCTGATCAAGTAGGTCATCAATCCTAGGCAATGGGTATTTATTCTTCACCGTGGCTTTATTCAACACTCGGTAGTCTATGCATAATTTGAGACTACCATCCTTCTTCCTTACGAATAACATTAGTGCTCCGCACAGTGAGACATTGGGTCTAATAAATCCTTGATCAAATAACTCCTGTAGTTGATTCTTCAATTCCTCAAGTTCCACTAATGCCATCCTATATGGGGGTCTAGAGATAGGCTGAGTATCTGGTACCAAATCTATGGTAAACTCCAGCTCTCTCTCTGGTGGTAAACCTGACAACTCATCTGGAAAGACATCCAAAAACTCACACACCACAAGTATATCCTCAATCCTTGGATGTTCCCGGTTATCATCTGAAATGAGTGTTTCATAACCTTTACATGAATGATCAAATTTAGTACTCTCAAAAGTAACATCATAATTTCAAATTAGTTGCAAAAATTCCACATATTTATTTCCTTAATATTTCAAACGTTCACTATAAGGTTCAGGTAGGAAGAAAGTTATAATCTTAGTGTAGCAGTCTAAACTCACTCGATTGGTTGCCAACCAATCTATTCCAAAAATTACATCAAACCCATGTATATTTAGCATCATTAGATCTGCTAACATCACTCTATCTCCCACCTTTATTTCACACCCTCTACAGATTAAATCAGTTCCCTGGGACTCACGCATAGGGGTATTTACATGTAGTACATACTCTAGAGGTTCAAACTTCAAATCTAATCTACATGTAAAATGCTCAGAAATAAACGAATGCATGGACCCTAGATCAATCAACACATGAGCCTTATGATTATAGACAGAGAGTGTACCTCTTATAGTTTCTGTTGAAGTGTGTTGTTTCCTTGTCCAGAGCAAACACACGTCCCACTCTAACGGGATTCTTTCCTTTCTCTGCAGCAGTGGCCCATCTCAGGGGATTCACTCTTTGAGGCTGCTGTCTTGTAGGCTCCAGAGCATGTGGTCTTTGAGGTAGAGGGCAGTCTCTTACTCTGTGACCTATGTCTCCACATCTAAAACATCCATGGATCAACCCAGTACAACTTCCCTCATGCGATCGACCACAATTTTTGCAAACTCTTATCTCAGGCCTGACAATTCAAGGGGTCTCCCTGATGATAGGATAAGCTCTGGGTCTCTCCAATCTGCCCTTCTGTACCTCAATCCTTCCTCTTCTTAAGGAACCTCTCCGAATATATGCCTGGAAAATCATTGGCCTCTTGCCCTTATCCTGAGTCACTGTACTGAACTCATTTTGGGATTGTATAATTTTGATTCCCCTCTTAATCTCTTGTGCTCGTCTGAGAGCATTTTCAAACTCAGTAATACACAGCCTTATCAATCGATCTCTGATGATGGGCTTCAATCCATACATAAATCTCTCTGTGCGAAGCTCTTCATTTTTTTAAGGTCTCTGGATCATATCTCAATAGAGCGGTAAATTGACTCTCGTAATCATCCACAGACATATCACCCTGTACCAAATTTAAAAACTCTATCTGCTACCTTCTTTGAGTAGCTCGTGGTACATATTGGGCTCTAAAGGCTGTCTAAAACTCGTCCCAGCTAATCACATCCTGGCTGGACATCAGAATACCCTAGGTAGTACCCCACCAATCTCGAGCTCTCCCTTTCAACATATAGGCGCCCATACTGACCCTCTTAGCATTAGTGCATCCCAAATAGTCAAATATGACTCTCAACTCAGTCAACCACTCCTCAGTCGCTGCGGGATCCATTTCCCCTTTGAATACAGGCGGATTCATTTTCAAAAAGTCCTTCAATCGGATCATACTTTTATCATCAGGCTGAGTGACGGGAGGCACCTGGTCTATCTGTACTGGGGGCACAGGAGGTCCTTGTGGTGGTATAGGAGTAGTACTTAAGGTATTAACTCTAAAATGTTGTGCGAATAGCAGTGCCATTTGCTCAAAACCTTACCGCACAACATGCTCAATCTGGTTAAATCGAGAGTTAGGACTCTCTGGTTGTGGGGTAGGTGGCGGAGGTGGCTCTGCCTACCTCCTCAAATGACCTCGTCATCCACTCATTCTCAATCTCAATACGTTTCCTGCGCGTACACATCAAATTTGATTGAAATCTCAATCCTCAATTTCAGTTCATGGCCAGACCTATACAGACAATTGGGATGTATTTTACTTCACTTGACCGACACTGACAGTACTAAACACCCTAAGCTCTGATACCAAGAAAACTCTGTGACGCCCCGGAAGCGCGGAAAACAAGGCAAATTTAAAATTTTTCTACATCGATACACATATCTAGGTGCATTCCTATGCAGTGTCATGCATCATCATATATAAATTATGAAGTTACACCTTAGGATCCCATCACCTCATATTCATATATCATACTAATTACATTTCCCTAATTCAAAGTTAAATACTCCTAATACATCCCATACATCATTGTTTATCAAGTGTCTGTAAATACAACTTTAGTCTAGGTACATGAAATGATAAATTATACCTCAAAATATAATATATGGCATGGAGCTCAAGTCCTCCACTAGCCACTACACTGTACGTCGCAGGGAAACTCTCTTTGCTTGAAGAAATCTGGGGGGATAGAAAAACAGGGTGAGCTTTTAAATCGCTCAGTAAGGGGGTAAGGGACTCATTAATAAAATAATGATTTGTACAATACAATCATTTTGTTTTGTGGGTGAAAACCCGATAAACTAAGTAAACAAATGTAGCATGAATAACTAAAACATCATCTCAACTCATTTCTCAAAGCTCATGTAGAAACAAGATAGTAAATGGCTCAATACAAAACCATGGTTACAAGCATGTAGAAAATAGGATGCAATAATGGCTTTTCTCATAAAAATGTGATAAAAATCACCGCAGTAGTAATGCACGTGGCGCAGCCACCAAACACAATCCGATGTGTAAAACGAGACTAGGTAAATAAAACTCACACATCAATGTAATTCTCCTCTGGGTGCACATCCTAGGCATCCTCAAAAGAGGGAATGTCGACCATATGGTCGTGTACATGGTATATTAAACTTATGCGTTACCAGAACAAGGCTCGGCCTTACATACTACCAGAGCAAAGCCTCTCCTCATGCACACTATCGATCTTACACGCTACCAAAGCAAGGCCTCCTAGTTTTACCAGAGCGAGGGAAAATATCGGACTTACATGCTACCAAAGCAATGCCCGAACTTACATGCTACCAGAGCAAGGCCACCTAGCGCTACTAGAGCGGGGGTCATCTCATGTTACCAGAATAGAGGCATCTCTCGTTACCAAAATGGAGGAACATCAGACTTATATGCTACCAGAGCAATGCACGGACTTACATACTACCAGACCAAGCCCAATGTGTATTCAACATGACACGCCTACGTCTCAGTAATAGCCATTATCATATAAAACCGTTTTGCCTTCACGTAGCGCTCATAATGGTTTTTCTCATAAAACTCATCTCAAAATCATTTTGTACTCAACACAAAACAAGTCAAAACTGAGCTCAAACCGACAAAACCACGCACACATTTCTCAAATCTTAGTACGCCTTAAAGTAGAGCCCAAATCACTTTTCACTTTTTAAACTCAAAACGGTTGTAAAACAATTTCACATTTAGTTTACAACTCATAAAAATTGGGCCCCAACCGACTATAAAACCGTGTATAATAACTCATTCACAACTCATAAAAACATGCTTGTTTTCTCAAATCGCATTTCATGCTACAATATCATCACAAAATCGCATACACAAATGAGTTTAAGTTTCCCTTACCTCGTTGCACCTCGTATAATGCAATCGTTCCCCTAAACGATAAACTAGCCTCGCATTCCTCTCTAGAACTCCTGGGCTGTCCAAATGATGCTAAAACATCAAAAATTCATCTCAATCACATCATCGAGCACATATTTGCTCATATTTTTGTTAAATACTACAAACCTCATTTTTCTCATATTCCTATCATAATCCACATTCTCATCCACTACATTTCAAATCCTACATTTTTCATGCACAATATCCATGCCAAAATCATCTCATTGCCTCGATTCCAATTTATAGCCAATATCTCAAAATTACTACAAATGGCATAATATCATCATCACTCCAACAAAATCACAATTTCATCAACTCTAATAATTTCCTAGCTATTTTATGACAACACTCATAGTCACAATCACCAAAATCACCTAAATATCAAATATTAAAGCTTATAAATTTACCCAAAACTTATAGAGAGCTCTATTCACACCTCGATTCAATTCGTCCTTTGATTTCTAAGTATGTTGTTCTCCTTTGGATGAGGAACAACTTTCTTTCTTGCCTCTGCCTGAAATTTGGACAAAAATGGAGGTTTTAGAGGAGAGAGAAAGATAGGGTTACGGAAATGGTGATTTAGGGAGAGAGAGATTGATTTCTAGAAAAACAAAGGGGTGCTTATATAGGCCGAAGGTAGGAGATCGATCTCTCTTTGAATTTGGGAATATTTTTGTGCAATTTTATGCCTAGGAGATCAATCTGTCGTGGGGTGAGATCTATCTCATAATTTCTTCATAAGATCGATTTGCTCCTTGAGGAGATCGATCTTCTGTTTACAGAATACTTCATAAGATCGAGCTACTCCTTGAGGAGATCAATTTTCTCTTTACAGAAACATTTGGAGATTAATCTGCTTACATATGAGATCGATCTGTTTATCAGTTCTTGCACATTTTTTGCATTTTGGAGCCATGAGATCGATCTCTCATCCTTGGAGAATGATCTAGCCTTCACAAATTGCACAGCTACTGCATCAATTTGTAGAAAACTCAATGTAAAACTTCTTAAAATCTACCTCATAGTCCATTTTTCAATCCATACACGTTCAAAACTTAAAAACCTAATCTTCTTATACTTAATCATATTTAAAACTTGCGTCTACATTAAAATATCATAATTACATACACCAAATTACAATTCTTATAACTGGGGTATACAAAAAGTCTCAGTTCTCACACACCATGATTTTGTTTTAAAAGGAAATGTGATTTTATGCACAGGATATTCCCGAAGGGCGGAATTAGATTTGATTTAAATGAATTGTGATGTGTTTTGATATGATGAACATGAGATGTTTTACATGATAATTTTCCATGTGATATTATGCATGTTTTTATGAGTTTTTCATATATTATATGCATGTTCATGTGGCATGGTTTTAATCTACCTCATGCTCAAGATGTAAATGATTTTGATATCATGTCGTTATAAGCAAGTAGATAGTGTAGCTGTCTACTTGCTTACATTATTTTCTTACTGAGCGTGTGGTTGCTCACCCTTTCACTTTCTATCTCTACAGAGCATCCATAGTGGTTGAGAGCAAGCAGAGACTTACACTCCCAGTGTCCGTTGCTGCCCATCGCTGAGAGGTCTACACATTAATATCATTTTGTATCTAAACAAGTACAGCACAGTAATAATTTTAGAAATGTAAATTCGGGGAATGTAAACATTTGTATACACGTATGAATTAATGAACTTAATGTAAGAAATTTAAGTGTCTACAATTATTGTATATAAATGTTAAGTGATATTGTGTATGGTAAAAGGTAACTAGCTCTGAATCATAGCTCAACTAATTGGTGTAGGAAATTGTTCACAACAAGGTATGCTAACGAATAAAGCAAAAAATTTATAGTGATTTTAGATGAAAGAGGGTCGTGACAAAGATTGGTATGAGAGTTGAGTTAACTAGATAGATCCCGTAGGAGCCTACTAAGAGGCCAAGGGATATTGAGGCACGTTTCGCTAGGTTAGACTAGAGTTTGGAGACTATTATTGAGCTAGTCGCTTAGTCTATGCAGGGAGCTGGGGAGAGACAAGGCCCAATTACCCAGGCTGCTAATTTTGGACAAGCAGCTGCTTCTGATACGCCCATACAACCAGCACAGATGCCACAGGTGGCAGATACACCCCCACGAATTCAGGATATAGTATCACTTGTTCCACAGCAGAGTAGTAGAGTTTGGGGTTATGGTTGTGATTTGGAAAGATTACGACAATTTCATAAATTTAGACTACCATCATTCAGTGAGGTGAAGGACCCAGTAGTTACTAAGGACCAGGTGAGTGAAATTGAGAAGTTGTACGGGTTCTTTGAGTGTACAACTATAGAGATGGTCGTTTTTGCCACTTCATGCTTAAGGGAGTGACAGAACATTGGTGAAAATCCATCAGACCAATTTTGAGAGCCCGACACATAGAGATCACAGGGGAGTTATTTTTGGAGGTCTTCCAGAGACAATATGTTCCAGACACTGCTCAGAGGAAGTTACAAATGGAGTTTATTGGGTTAACTCAGGGGAACAGATCTGTAGACGAGTTTGAGATAAGGTTTATATCCCTAGGAAGGTACGACCCGAATACAATGAGCAGTGAGATGAGAAAGGTGAGGAAGTTCATTGATGGATTGAGACCAGTCATCAGGTCCAAATTGGTTCCATTTGATAGCCCGACATATGAGGAGGCTGAGCACAGTTATATGAGCAAAACATTGAGCGAAATGCCTTTGAGTTTGGGAAGATTAGAAGAGGTAAAGGAAAAAACTGGAAGAGATTTGAAATTGATAGAGTGATCAGGAGAGGAGGTCAGAGATTGTCTGATAAGAGACCTTGGATTAAGGAGGTACAGGAGAGGACAGTAAAGCCTCTGGTATATCCAACTTTAGCGCCACCGAGGGGTATAGTTATTAGAGGGACACGGCCGACTACCGAGCAGTGTAAGAGATGTGGCAGATATGATGGTAACAGGCCTTGTCCGATGTCTACGGTAGTGTGCTATTGTTATGGAAAGCCAAGGCATATTGTACGGGATTGCCTCGAGATGGTTGAGATTGCCCTACATAAAGGCAAGGAGACATAGAGAGTTCCTGTCGAGACTTCTACTCCGAAATGGAAAGCCACAGCCGCGGAGTAGGGGAAACAGGTTGTTGGCAGAGGGCGAGTTCATGTACTAGACCAAGACACCACAAACGCATCAGCAGATGTGATTAAAGGTACCATCCTAATTTTATATTTAGAAATATTTGTACTATTTGATCCTGGTGCCATGTATTCCTTCATATCATCTTCATTTACATGTAAGTTGTCAAAGTATGTTTAGCCTACATCATTAGATAGAATGTTACTAATTTCTATGCCCATGAATGATAGTCAATTGACTGAGTATATGTATAGGGATTGTAGGATGAAGATATGGTGGAAAGAGATGGCAATTGATTGTATTCTATTAAATATGAATGATTTTGATGTAATCTTAGGAATAGATTGGTTGACTGCAAATCGTGTAGTTTTAGATTGTTATACTAAGACAGTGACGTTTTCAGGGGTAGATAGTGTTACTGTAAGTTTCTTGAAAAATGTACTGTAAATTCCCTTGAAGAGTAATGAAAGTAGTAGTTGTTGTAAGCGAAATGGATAAATTTCTATATTAGAATTGATGAGTCTTATTATAATGATAAGTTATGTTACTAACAGTGGAAATAATAATGTGAAGGGTTTATTGCATACGTGGTTGACACAGATAAGGTCTGTCCGGAATTGAGAGACATTCCAGTGGCTACAAAATTTCCTGATGTCTTTTTGGATGGTCTACCAGGATTACCACCGGATCGTGAAATGGAGTTTTGTATAGAGTTTGTACTTAGTACTGAACCAATATCTCAACCACGATATAGGATAGCTCTGATTGAGTTGGAGGAGCTAAAGAACCAGTTGCAGGAATTGCTAGAGAAGGGGTTTATTAAACCGAGCGTCTCACCCTAGGGAGCTCCAATTTTGTTTGTGAAGAAGAAGGGTGGAAGCCTCCGACTGTGCATAGATTACAGGTTGTTGAATAAGGCTACCATTAAGAATAAATATCTCCTTCCACGCATTGATGATCTATTGGATCAACTCCGGGGCGCTCATGTCTTTTCTAAGATAGATCTGCGATCTTGGTACCATTAGTTGAAGATACGGAGTGGGGATGTACCCAAGATAGCATTTTGTACCCGTTATGGCCACTACGAGTTTTTAGTTATGCTATTCGGATTGACGAATGCCCCCGCAACATTTATGGTATTGATGAACGATGTGTTCAAGCCATACATGGACCAATTTGTGATTGTGTTTATCGATGATATATTAGTTTATTCCAAGTCCAGGGAAGATCATGAGTAGCACATGAGGATAATTCTACAGACCCTCCGAGAAAAGAAGTTATATGCCAAACTTAGTAAATGTAACTTTTGTTTGGAACAAATCTCATTTCTGGGTCATGTTGTATCGAAGGATGGGGTGTCAGTAGATCCATCCAAGATTGAGGCAGTTATTCAGTGGGAACAGCCATGGATAGTTACTGAGATCAAAAGTTTTTTGGGATTGGCAGGATATTATCGGAGATTCGTAGAGGGTTTCTCTAGACTAACTACTCTGTTGACGCGTCTCACGAGGAAGGATGTTGAGTTTGTGTGGGACGAGCCATGTGAGTGGAGTTTTCAGGAGCTTAAGCGTAAATTGACCACAGCTCCGATTCTCAACATTCCTACCAACTTACGAGGTTTCTCTGTGTATACGGATCCATCACACCAAGGATTGGTTTGTGTACTGATGCAGGATAGGAAGGTAGTCACCTATGGATCTAGACAGCTAAAGGATCATGAGAGGAACTACTCGACCCACGATTTAGAATTGGCGGTCATGGTATTCTCTCTGAAAATATGGCGCCACTACCTCTATGGTGAGAAATTTCAAGTATTTACAGATCATAAGAGCCTTAAGTATTTGTTCTCACAGAAGGAGCTGAACATGAGATAGAGAAGATGGCTCAAGCTCCTAAAGGATTATGATTGTGAAATCATGTACCACTCAAGAAAAGGCAAATGTGGTAACTGATGCACTGAGTAGGAAGCATCTCGGGTTCGTATCATACATAATGATCAGGCAACACGAGCTGTTGAACAGTTTGTGAGCCTTAGTTTGGATATGACCCTGCCTGATACTGATAGTGGCTTCATGGTAGCTAGCCTGCGATTGGAACCGGATTAGGTAGATCGTATCTGGCAGTCTCAGTAGATCGATTAGTAATGCAGTGATATTCTTGATGATCTAGAGGTTCAGGGGTAGGATATATGTTCTCGATGATCCAGAGATCAGAAGATTTATCTTGACAAAAGCTCATTCGATGAAATATACACTGCATCCAGGAAGTAACAAGATGTATCAGAACCTCCAGAGAGTGTATTGGTGGTCAGGGATGAAGAGAGATGTGACAAAATATGTGGCAAAGTGTCTCATCTGTCAGCAAGTGAAGGTAGAGCATCAAAAGCCTGTAGAGCTATTGCAACCTCTACCTATATCGACTTGGAAATGGGAGCATGTCACTATGGACTTTGTGATGGGATTACCTAGGACTCGTAGGAATCACAATACGATTTGGGTGATAATGGACAGATTGACGAAGTCGGCACACTTCCTATCTATGAAAGCCATTGATACTCTGAGTACACTGGCAGCACTATATGTGCACGCGATAGTGATGTTGCATGGTGTTCTATTGAGCGATGTTTCTGATCGGGGTGCCCGCTTCACTTCCCACTTTTGGAACACTTTCAGGAAGCGATAGGGACCCAACTGAGTTTTAGTACAGCCTTTCATAATCAGACAGATGGTCAGTCAGAGAAGACGATATAGACCCTGGAGCATATGTTGAGGGCATGTGCATTTGATTTTGGAGGCTCCTAGGATGACCATTTACCAATTGCAGAGTTCGCCTATAATAACAGTTATCATTCGACTATCGGGATGGCACTGTATGAGGCTTTATATAGTCGTAGATGTTGTTTCCCTATTGGATGGGAAGAGGTTGGTGACCGACTGATATTTGCTCTCGACTTAGTAAGAAAAGCCTCTGAGGACATCCAATTGATTTATGAGAGGTTACGGACAGCTCAAGGCAGACAAAAGAGTTATGCTGACAGGAGACAAAGACATTAGATTTCGCAGTGGATGAATCGGTATTTCTGTGAGTTTCTCCTTCTAAGGGTATAACGAGGTTCGAAAAGAAAGGGAAACTAAGTCTTCGTTACATTGGGCCCTTTGAGATACTTGATAGAATGGGAGATAAGGCCAACAAGCTAGCATTGCCACCTGAGCTAGCGGGTGTTCACAACGTCTTCCACATCTTTATGTTACAGAAGTACAACCTAGATCCGGCACATGAATTAGATACAAGCAGTTGGAGCTCAACGAGAACATGTCTTATGTAGAGAAGTCGGTTTGGATATTGGATACGAAGGAGAAGGTGTTAAGATCGAAGACGATTCCCTTAGTGAAAGTCCATTGGCAGCATCACATTGTAGAACAAGCTACATGGGAGTTAGAGAGTTTGATACGGGGGAAGTACCCTGAGTTGTTCACGAACTGATTTGATTCCAATTTGGAGGACCAAATTTTCTTAGTGGGGGAGATTGTGAGACCCCATGTATGTATGACATTATTATATGTTAATGGAATTATAAGACAAATGATTTTTGGATCATATAAATGTGAATGAATTTGCAAATGGGATAAATAGGTATCATGATACAAGTAAAGGTTAACTAAGGGCTGAAGTGGCCCCAAGCTAAACAAATGGAACTTAAAGCATTCGAACTGAAGATAAGGATTTAAAACACGAAATGATAATGCATGGATTATGAATTTTATGTATCTTTTCTGATTTCAAGCAATACTCACAAGTTCCATAACATGAAACTAATAAGAAATGAACATTTCCATGCTCAAACTATGAATAGATTGCAAAATGACTAGTGAAGCAATTGAATGCAAGTTTTCATTTGGAAATTTTAGAAAAATTTTAGCAAAAAACCTGTAGATGGAGGCCACATCGATCTCCTATTCAAAGCAGATCGATATCTTGTTCAAGCAGAACAATTCCTAGTGGTTTTGCCGTGAGCAGATCAATCTCCCCAATAAACAGACTGATCTGCATTTGCTTCTACCTAGTAGAGATCGATCCCTTACAAAATGCAGATCGATCTCCATTTAATCCTGTCGAGAGTAGATCGATCTCCATAAGCTTTTGCCAAGAAAGGATCGATCTCTTCCCCAAAAGAGCAGATCAATCCCACCTTTCATGCCTGAACATCTCGATAGCTTAAAAACCAAAGGCAGATCGATCTTCACCAAAGCAGATTGATCTCCTCACTCTTATCCTAAAAAAACCCAACGGCCAAATCTCATTCTTCAGCAAATCAAACCATCCCCCTCTATTTTTACCCAAAAAGTAAGCTTTCTCTCTCTAAAATACTTCCCATTCCAAAAAGATTTGAGAAAAAAGTTATTAGAGCAAAGTTGTTCATTGTGAGGAAGAGAACAACATACCTTGGAATCAAAACTCAACTCGTTGTATTGAAGGAGCTAAAGGATCTTCCAATTTTAGACAAGAGAAAAGTCAAGCTAGGTGAGTTTTCGATACACTAACTCTAAGTATGTATATTAAGACGTTGTTAGGAGTAGATTGGTGTATGGATCATTGGTTGAAACTACCTAAAATGTGATGAATCAACAATGACCTAAAAATAGGTTAGTGTTAGAAAATGGGATATGGTGGAATTCTATGATGAATAGGTTATATCAAGGTGTTAGAAATGTTATATGCATGATTTTGAGATTGTGGTATGAAAGCAAATTATGGTATTGGACAAAGTGATGAAATGTGCATATATGGTAGTTGTGAAATGCATGGATAAATGGAGGAACTAAGGTTAGAGCATGTAAGTCAACTGCTTGATTTGATAACTAAGTGAGTTACTAGCTAAATTGACTAGGAATGGCATAATGATGGCCAAATGTGAAAATGGGCCAAGCTTAGTACTATAAGCTTCGATAAGATATATCGATTATGATGAAGTGATTGATGAATGTTTGCAGCTCCTGTGACCGAATCAGGAGCAAACTGGACTGGATGAGCTTTCAAAGGTGGAACTTGTACTACGCGAGACGTGATTTTGGTAAGGGGGTTTTGTAAGTGCCTAGAGGTAGCTATACGTATTTTGAGGGGAATTATAGGACGTGAACTTCTAGCTATCTAATAATGCATTAAGAATTTTGAGAAAAGTTCCAAAAATAAGGAAAGAAAAGATGAGTTTACCTTGGTAGGAATTTTATGAAAGGGGTAGTACAGATCCAAAAATGCATGGATTTTCATGACTTTAATGTTTTCATGATGAAATGCTTTGATATGAATGAAATGAGGATAGATTGGCTATTACTTGTGTGTTTGCATGAAAAAGCATGGATTATGTGCTAAGTTCTATCTTTGAAAATACTTGATTTTTTTAAACTGGAGCCACCTATCATATTTGTGTGAGTGCAAACAGTGCTAGAGCTTAGCTCGCACTAGATTTTGATGTTTTGATTCATATTGATAGTGTTGGAGCCCTGCTCGCACTAGGCTTTACTGATTTATTGTGCATAGAAGTCGTATTGGAGCGTTGCTCGTATGAAGATTTGACATGTTTTATAGAAAACCATGTTGATACCTCCTATAGATTGTGTGTCACGGTGAGATGATACATTGTACACGTGTTTTGAGACATGAGATGGTTACCGGCATGGTATAGGGTGGCTAAGACCTATGGCAGGCACCCCTGAACCAAGATATGGGCTAAGTCCTATGGCAGGCACCCTCAGAACTGTGTGGGTTTACGAAGTACGTTGTACCATGTATATCACATGGAGTAAGTTGTACCATGTAGTCTTGATGACTAGTTGGTTGAATTATTGCACGATAAGGGTTGACCTCACCTCTCGTTGTAGTTGTGATGCCTCACACGTCGGGATCTGCATAGCCTGGGATCACAGGGATTTATACATAGTTGTTATTCCCAATTTGTTTTCGAAATGTAACCTACATGCCTCGTGTGATGTCATGTTTTATTGATAGACTTGGGTAGACCTGAAGGAGGGGTGACACCATTTTTTGTTTTAAAAGGAAATGTGATTTTATGCACAAGGTATTCCTGAAGGGCGGAATTAGATTTGATTTTAAATGAATTGTGATGAGTTTTGATATGATGAGCATGAGATGTTTTACATGATGATTTTCCATGTGATATTATGCCTATTTTTATGATTTTTTCATATACTGTATACATGTTCATGTGGCATGGTTTTAATCTACCTCATGCTCAAGATGTAAATGAGTTTGACATCATGTCATTATAAGCACGTAGATAGTGTAGCTGTCTACCTACTTACCTTATTTCCTTACTGAGCATGTGGTTGCTCACCCATTCACTTTCTATCTTTGCAGAACATCCATAATGGTTGAGAGCCAGTAGAGACTTGCACTCCAGTGTCTGTTGCTGCCCATCGTTGAGAGGTATACACATTAATATCATTTTGTATCTAAACAAGTACAACATAGTAATACTTTTGGAAATGTAAATCTGGGGGATGTAAACATTTGTAGACACATATGAATTAATGAAGTTCATGTAAGAAATTTAAGTGTCTACAGTTATTGTATATAAATGTTAAGCGATATTATGTATGGTAAGAGGTAACTAGCTCCAAATCATAGCTCAACTAATTGGTGTAGGAAATTGTTCATGACAGGGTAAGATAACGAATAAAGAGAAAAATTTATAGTGATTCTAGATGAAAGAGGGTCGTGAAAACCTTCCCATCCTGCATCAGTACATAACCCAATCCTTGGTATGAAGCATCTATATATAACGAAAAACCTCACGAGCTGGTAGGAATGGTGAGAATCAGAGTTGTGGTTAATCTCTTCTTTAACTCCTGGAAACTCTTTTCACATCTACAGTTCCACATGAACTCAACATTCATCCTTGTGAGACGTGTAAATGGAGCAGCTAATCTCGAGAATCCCTCCTCAAATTGTCGATAATACCCAGCTAAACCTAAGCAACTCCTGATCTTCATGACTGTTTGGGGCCTTTGCCACTAAACTATTGCCTTAATCTTGGATGGGTTTAGGGTGTTGTTCATGCTCCTCTCTAGATCTCGAATACACCAGAATATCATCGATGAATACGATAACAAACCGATCCAAATGCTAGTGAAACACGTCATTCATCAATGACATGAAAGCTACGGGAGCATTCATCAACTCGAATGGCATAACCATAAACTCAAAATGACCATATCGGGTGCGAAAGGCTGTCTTGGGTACATCTCCATCCCGAATTCTCAACTGATGGTACCCAGATCTCATATCTATCTTAGAAAAGACCTGCGTTCCCTGAAGCTAATCTAACAAGTCATCGATGCGTGGAAGGGGGTACTTATTCTTGATGGTCGCCTTATTCAACAACTTGTAGTCAATACACAATCGGAGGCTCCTATCCTTCTTCTTCACAAATAGGACTGGTGCTCCTCAAGGTGATACACTCGGTCTGATGAACCCCTTATCCAACAACTCCTGTAACTGCTTCTTCAATTCATCTCACTCAATCGAAGCCATTCTGTATGGTGGCTTGGATATCAACTCTGTACCAAGTGCCAAATCTATAAAAAACTTCATCTCTCTATCCAGCGGTAACCTTGTTAAATCATCCGAAAAGACGTCCAAAATTCCCTAATCACTAGGATGTCTCTCAATTCTGGACGTGCCTTATCTGTCTCAACCACGTACGTAATATAACCTTTCAAAATATTAATCATTTAGTCAGGATAGTAATGCATCTATTTCAATTACAACAATTACTGCTTTCATTACTTTTCAAGGGAATTTTACATTACATTGTTTGGGGAAACTTACAGTAATACTATCTATCCCTGAAAATGTTACCGTCTTAGACAAATAATAAACTACAATATGATTTGCAGCCAACCAATCCATTCCTAGGATTACATCAAAGTCTCTCATATACATCAAAATGAGGTCGGCAAACATTTTCTTTTCCCCTACTTTCAACTTACAATCTCTAAAATACATGTTCAACTAGCTAACTATTGTTCATGGGAGTCCTTATCCGCATCCTCCTACTTAACGGGCTAAGCTTCACATACTTAAACAATTTATACACAAATGCAGGTGATATAAATGAATGCGTGGCACCAGGATCTATCAAAACATAAGCTTTAAGATAAAAGATCAAGATAGTACCTTTCACCACATCTAAAGACTGATCTGCAGTGTCGTGGTCCAGTGTGTGTACTTGCCCTCTCCCAACTACCTGCTTCTCCTTCTCTTCAGCTGTCGCCTTTCATCTCAGAGTTGGAGTATCAGCAAGAGCTCTCTTCGGCTCCTTACGCTACAATGGGGCACTCTCAGTCATCTCTGAGGTCCATAATATAATCGAGTACCATGGTACCTACCACACTTATTGTACTGTTTTGTCGTAGGCCATGGCCCTCTAATCACTTCACCATTTGCTGGAGCTATGGCCGGATACACGAGAGGCTTAACTTTCCTCTCCCAGATCTCCTCAATCTTTGGCCTCTTCCCAGAAAATCTCCTGCTTCCTCTATAACTAAAGCCTCTATCCACTATCGGTCTCTTCCTATCTCTGTCACTTACTCTACCAACCTTCCTAAACTTTGAGGCAACTCGCTCAATATCTTGTTCACACAACTGTGCCCTTTGCACTACCTCCTCATAGGTCGGTATGTCAAAGGGAACCAATCGGGACCTGATGGCTAGTCTCAGTCCATCCACAAACTTTTAAATCTTCTTAACCTCACTGTCCATCGTATCAGGATTATATCTACCTAGGGAAATAAATTTTGTATCGTACTCATCCACCGATATACTCTATTGGGTCAATCCTAAAAATTCCATCTGCAGCTTCTACTGCGCAGTATCCGAAACATATTACCTCCGAAAGGCCTCCAAAAATACATCCCATCTAATCTCTGTATGCCAGGCCCTCAGAACGGGTCTGGTGGACTTCAACTAATGCCCTACTGATCCTTTCTGCATGAATGTGGCAAAAGCAACCATCTTCATAGTAGTGCACTCAAAGAACCCATATAATTTTTCAATTTCATTCACTCAATCCTCTGCAGCTATTGGGTCCTTAATCCCACTAAAGATGACAGTTTAAATTTCTAAAACTGCCATAACCTATCCAGGTCACATCCATAACCCCAATCTCTACTACCCTGTGTTGGAGCAACAGTAGAAGGTGTATCATGTACTGGTGGGGGTGCGAGAGTATTTGTAATCTGAGGTCCTTGGGGTGGCTGTGCAGGCATCTCAGGAGCAGCTGCCCGTTCAGCATCACTCTGTGCAGTTGGCCCCTACCCCGCGCTCGGCTCCATGCAACGATCGGGTAATCAACTCCAAAATTGCCTCTAAACTCTACTCTATCCTTGCGAAGCGCACCTCAGTACTATTAGGTCCCTCTACCGGACCCTGTGGAGCATGCTAAACTTCAGCCTCCACCTCTACCTCCTCGTAAGTCTCATGTGGCAATGACTTAGCACGGCCCCCAAGCTTACCCCTAGGGCCTCTAGCTCGTGCTCTCGCCCTTCTACCATGACTGGTGTTAGGTATTATGCCAAGATTCCTACATTCACAATCATTTCTTAGTCAAACCCATCTCGATATACACAGTTGTATCTATATAAGCACAGTAACATGGGGATGTAATTTTCCTAAATTTTAACACCGACAGACATCAGACCAACCTTGCTCTGATACCACCTCTGTCACGACCCTCAATCCATTGAAAATCCACTACAATTATTTTCATTTTTTAGTTATTATTTAATTCATTTCTTATTATTTGTTCTTTACCTTTACATTACTTGATCGTGCATAGCTACACCACCAACAGTTGGGTTGTGTATCAGTGTCAATCTCATCCAATCAAATCATTTCAATTTATAATTCATTTAAACGTAAACACTTGTATTTCTAGATCAGAGTTGTTGTTTACTTGTGTTTACCATCCTTTACATCCCTAAAAATTACATTCAAAGATATTACTGTGCTTTGACAAGTCTAGATACAAAAACTATACAAATGTGTATACTTTGTGTGATGGGATGCAACAGACACCAAAATCCAATCCTCAGTCGCTCTCTATCTATTGAAAGTGCTCTATAGAGGGGGAAAATAAAGGGAGTGAGCAAACCACGCGCTCAGTAAGGCAATCATGCGAGCCGATAGATAATTATACTATCTACGTGATCGTGATGCCATACATAAAACCACACAATTTTTCGTCATACCCAAATTCATCAGTTCATGTACGTGTTCATGACATGTAAAGCAATTCATGCTATTCAAATCAGTGCACAATTCTTAAACAAAGCATGGAAAACCATCATGCA
Organism: Firmiana major; assembly: GCA_033439115.1. Taxonomy (NCBI): domain Eukaryota; kingdom Viridiplantae; phylum Streptophyta; class Magnoliopsida; order Malvales; family Malvaceae; genus Firmiana; species Firmiana major. The sequence goes on from CM065909.1 coordinate 43,450,775, forward strand.
CAAGTAGTAATTAAAGCATGGAAAATCATCATGCGAGGTGCACTTAAAAACATTTCATACTCAACACAAATCATCACAAAATTCACCATTCATCAAGATTCAGCCTCTCTCTTGCACTGTCCTGACCCACAAAACAATTTAAAATCATGGATTCATCATAAAACAAGAGACATGTGAGATAGAAAAATAATAATAAGGGTAATAACTAGGACTATGGCCATATCCTCTGTGATCCCAGGCTACACAAATCCTAGTGTGCGAGGTATCACATCTATCTGCTTCCACACGGGAGGTGGGTCACGTCTAACCCGTCGATCCATAGCAGAATATTCATCATCCGAAAATGGTATATATATCATATCCATACACGGTACAGCGTACTCCATACTATTTTCACAGTACAACGTACTCCATGGACCCATATGATCACATCATATCACGCCACATCTCAATACGCATGTGCGAGCCTATTTAATCGGCGTGGCACACAGCCTACCCAAAGCTCCTAGCATGGCTCCCAACATGTCATAAAAATCACGTGCAAATAGTCTCTAGCATGGTAACAAGTATATAGTGGACATCTAGTACGAGCAACGATCCAGCACAATGTCAAAACCCATGTGAAAACTAGTGCGAGCTAAGCTCCAGCACTCATGCATGTAAAACTCTAGTGTGAGCTATGCTCTAGCACTATATCATAAAATCCATGTGAAAACTAATGCAAGCTAGGCTCCAGCACTCATGCATGTAAACACATATCAAATTTCGTACGAATAGCGCTCTAGCACGCTTTATTTCCCCAAAACTCATAAAGGTGGCTAATTTATTTGTAAAGCATGGATATTAAAACCAAATTAAACTATTTTCCTGCAAAGCATTTAAATGCTAGCCAACCTACCAATCCACATACTAAAAAGGTTAGAAAAGGATTCAAAACATCATGATTCATGTTTTTCATGAACTTTTCCCAAATCCCAATCTTGTTTGCCCTTCAAACATTTAATTCCTTTCCTATGACTCACAAACATTCTAAAAAACCTTTATGCACCTGAAAACGTATACAGATACCTCTAGGGGCCAACATAATTCTTTTACCTCAATTCTCGGAGAAGTAACTCCTTCATCTTTTCTCGCTTATCATGTTTGGGCTCAATTAGTTTCGGATATATCCTCGGGAGCTGTAAACATTCATTTATTACATGAGTTGATTACAAATAACTCATATTCTGACTTGATCTTAGTCAATATATCTTATTGAGCCAATTTCTCTTCTCAAGTAGATTTCAATTACACTTATCATTTCACCTAGTCCTATTAAACTCCTTAGGCTCGTTATCACTCGTTGGGCCAAATTCTAGGTCCATCAACCTTATCGAATCGATTGAATTCAAGTTTGGCTTATAATCACCTTCGACCATGGCATGGGGGTTGAACTCCCATCACGCCATTCCTAGTCCATTTTGGTTTAGCAAACTCCCTTAGTCATCTAAATAAGCACTTGGTTTGCATTGCTCTAACCTTAGTTCTTCCATTCATTCATGCATTTTCACAAACACCTTATATGTTCATTATATAACCTCATCCTATTCCATAAACTTATTTCACAAAACCATCTCAAAACCATGCATATAACATTATTAACACCTTAGTATAATCTATTTATCATCAAATCAACCATATCATATTTTCTCACACTAAACCCATTCTAGGTCATGCTTGATTCATTATATTCTAGGTAGTGTCTACCAACAATACATACACCAATCTACTCACAACAACATCTAGATAAATATATTTAGAGTTGGTGTATTAGAAACTCACCTAGCTTGACTTTCCTCTTGTCCAAATTTGGAAGACTCATTTGCTCCTTCAATCCAACAAGTTGAATGTTGGCTCCAAGATATGTTGTTCTCCTCCTCACAATGAATAATTTTGCTCTAATAGTTTTTTCTCAAATCTTTTTGGAAGGGGGTGTGTTCTAGAGTGAGAAAACTTGGTCTTTTGGGTAAAAATGGAGAAATATGTTGATTTGCTAAAGAAAGAGGTTTGATCGTTGGGTTTTTATAGAGCAAGGATGATGAGATCGATCTCCTACCCTAAGGGATTGATCTTCCCTTGGTTGAGCTTTCAAAATATTCAGTTTGTAAGGAAGAGATCAATCTACTCTTTGGGAAGAGATTGATCCCTGCTAGGCAGAAGCAACTGGAGATCGATTTGTTTTCATGGCGAGATCGATCTGCTCTTTGGGAAGGGATCGATCCTTGCTAGGCAACTGGAGATCGATCTGCTCTAAGCAAAAGCAAATGGAGATCGATCTATTCCTTACAGAATCACATAGGATCGATTTGCTTGAAAGCAGAGATCGATCTACCTTGAATAAGAGATTGATCTGGCCTTCATCTGGGGCATTCTTGCTGCATTTTTCCCAGGTTTTTCAATGGAAAACTTGTATTTGATTGCTTCACTAGTCATTTTGCAATCCATTGACACTTAGAGCATGGAAAGGTTTTTTTCTTATGATTTTCATGTTATGGAACTTGTATGCATTGCTTGGGATCTTAAAAGGTAATTAGAATTCGTAATTCCTTGCATTATCATTTTATGTTTTTAAGTCATTACATTCGGTCTGATTGTTTGAGTTCCATTCGTTTAGTCTGTGGCTATTCAGCCCTTATTTAACCTTTACATGGATTCATGGATGTTCATTCATTCATTCTCTTTGCAACTTCATTCAATCCAAAATCTCTTCTTATGATTCAATTTAACATATAAAATGTATAACATCATATAAATCATAGGTAATACATCACCAAAAGTGGGTCTTACATTACCAACCCAATTACCATATAAATACTTGCATTGAAATTTTGAAAATAAGAGAAATCATCTGAACAAATCTTTGAAGCTTAAACTCTCAACTCTTAAGCTCTTGTACTCAAACTTTATCTCTCTTCCTTGTGCTCATTCATTGTAATCACCTATCTAGTGAGGTTCATTAATTACACCATTCTTAAGTACTCTTTCTCAAAGTTGTTGTAAGACTTGTATTTTCAGATGTAAACTTTATGAATTCATAAGTATGGTAATGTATTTGTAATGTGAAGCATAAGTGATGTAAAGTCCATAAATTCAATGTACACACTAGTAATAAGAGTTTGTGATGTACGTATAAGTTTCATTATGTATGAATATGAAGAAATGGACTTTTGTATGTAATGAATGTGAGTAGAATGGAAAATGAGTAGTGCAGCAAATGGAAGAAAATTGCATAAGTTACATAAAACTTTATACTTCCATTTAGTTTTGTATTGTATACCTTTGGTTATACAATGAATGCACACAAGTTTGAATGTATATTGATAATTCTATTTTTAATAGAATTATTTGTGCTTAAATTCCTAATTATTTATTTAATCCCCATATTATTTTATTAATAATCCCCTTTATTTAATTAAAATTCTTTAGTATGCAGGAAAATTAAATCCGGATGAAACTTAGTCGTTTCAGTCAAAATTGGGCTGAAAACGGGTTAATGGAGACTGGACCACTTCTAATTTGCCGACCGAGTCACCAGTCGTCTAGACACGCGTGATGTCAGGTGTCTATATTTTATTTGCTCCGAAACGATAAGATCGACGGACATCGTGCCAACCTTCTGGAAGACACACGCCAGGCCACATCGCACAGCCAACTGGACAAACCGACAAGTGACGTGGAAATATCTACTCTGTAGTGAATCAAATGAAAACAAGTGACCAAAAAATGCCAACTCATCTAGGATGGAAAATTACCATTGTACCCCTAAGTGTGTATATAAATAGAATATGATGGCAATTGAAAAAAGGAAAAAAGTAGGAAGTAGAAAGTAGGAGTAGTGTAGTTAGGGTAGAATAGGAGTAGTGTAGAGTAATTTAGGAGTAGTTTTAATTTAGGGTAGTTATAGTTTTTAAAGTTTTTATTTTTAAGCTTTTCGATTAGAGTTCTTAATAGCCACCATTTTCTATTCACTGTTCATGTCAACTTTATTTGTGATATTTTATGAAAAGTTTCCTTCCTTTCTGATATCTGTAGTAGTTTACTGAATCAAAGTATTTCTTTCTTTTTCTGTTAATGTTCTTTAACTAAAGGGGTTTCATTTTAGAGTATTTTTTTATTTGATTGCTAGCCTCCTTGGTTCTATTATTTGATTTAAGAAAGACAGTCAAGCAGTAGCTGGATTAGTGTGGTTATACAAGAGGCTATTAGGCAATGTGACTAAGCTTGATGCGGTCTTGTTCTATTACTACCTAGTTCTTTTGTTTTTGTTGTCGGTATTATTTACCAGTCTCTTATTCAAGTAGCATGCGGTTGTCATCACTAATCGGGTTTCCATTTCCATGTGATACCGAGAGGCTAGCTTCTACTTGTGGCCACTGATGCTCTCTCACCTCTATGGTTCGCGGTGGCGTACTGTTTCGGGTTAAGTACCAGCTGAAGGAGGTGTCGAGAGCAGTAACATCAGTTTTTTTTCCTCTGTTCTCCTCTGTTTTATGTTTGATTTACTGTTTATTTTCCTTTTCCTGTTTTAGCTTTTAATTTCAGTCATGTTAAGTTTAATGTTGTTCATTCACTGCCTTGAACTTACATATTACAATTTAATGCTTGTATTTTATCTTATTCCATATTTGCATTGCTGAGAATTGCATAAATGTGTAACGATGATGCCGAATGCTGTGACATGCAACGCAAAGCAGCAAAAAGTGGTGACTGATCCTGTTCGGGACAGTGCTACTGTTACTGCAGTGGAGGACTGAACCGGGAGTGAGCTAGGCATGCAAGGAATGAGCATGCTGCAGTAGATGCTAGCTAGGCAGAGGACGTGTGAAGTACCTGGAGGCAGCAGTAAAAAGAAGCAAGAGCCAGTACAACAGTAGGATGCAGAAGTAATCGGGCAAAATAGGAGCAGTTTCTAGTCAGGATCGACTTGGAACAGCACCTGGAGCAAGTTGCTATTTGTGCCTGATGCAGCAGTGCAGGAAAGAGCAGACCGAGAGCAGTGCATCACTCACAGCACTTGGAAATGGAGAGCAAAGTTGGAATTTGGGAAGAAGACATGTACAGTGCTTAAAAATCGGGACCACTAGGCTGGTTTGTTCGGTTAAGGCCACGTTTGGCCACATTGTATTTTTCTTCATAGTTTAATATTTCATGCAATTACGTTGCTTTGTCTAAGTTTTGTTATGCTTTTTTTGTTTTTATTACTTTCTAGCTTAGTTAGATAAAATAGTTTAATTCTCTTAGTTTGTTGTTTTAAGTTTTAATTTAATTTCATTAATAGTTAATTGGTGACTAGATTAGGATTTAAGAATTAGATTTTGCATTTAGAATTAAATTAGAGGAGTATCATGTTATGCATTTTTAATTTTTCACTTAAAAATTTAAAAAGCCAAAAATATTTATTTCTCATGCATTAGTTAGATTTTATTGTTAAGTTAGGATTTAAATATAATTAGGATTAATTTTAGATTCATTAGTCTAGACATTTAGATTTATGATTATTTTCTTAATTTTCTAGGATTTTATTTTATTAGATTTTAGGTTAGCTTAAATTGCAATATTTATTAATTAGATTAATTTTCATGCACATTTTATTTTAGGTTTGTTTAACTTTAGTTTAATTAATCTTGTTTAGTTATTTTCATATTTGCATTTTTAATTGCGTTAATTAATTTTAACTGTTTTAGTTATGTTTTGTAGGTATTTGCTTTTAACTGCTTGGAGCTCTGTAAGTAATGTTTGCTCGGTTTTATTTTCTTTATTGTTATTGTTTTCAGTACTTTTAATTCTAGCTTTGTAGATCACCAACTAAGATTTCATAATTTGCTAGGATATACTTAGGGTAAGATTAATCGGTAGTTAATTAGGCTGATTAACTTCTCTGTGAGACGATAACTCGGGACTCAAATCCCATTTTTACTTGTACGACCCGTGCACTTGTGGATACTACGTTTAGATCGAGTCAAGTTTTTAACACCATTACCGGGGAAGTCTTAATTAGCCAGTAATTAATATCAGTGAAATTATGCTTAGGTGTAATTCTAGCTTGTAAATATTTAGGTTGTAAACATTTAGAGCCTTACTTAGGTTAGTTAAATTTTCTCATAATTAATTAATTAAAAAAATTAAAAAATTAAAAAATTAAAAAACTTAAAAATTTTTATGAGGACTTTGTGATGTTTGCATGTGTAGAGCGAGGAGTTATGATTGCTTTCCTTTAGATCCTGAAATTGAACGAACACTTAAAAAAATTTAAAAGGATTCTAGGAAATTTTCAGCTCCACTGCAAAACACCTTGGCAGAAAATAGGGAAATCAGGACCGTTGGAGATTATGCAGTGCTGACGATTAGAGGATATTATACCGGCATTAGGCCACCAGTTGTCAACGCTAACAATTTCAAAATTAAGCCTTCCATCCTCCAGATGATCCAGACCTCTTTACAGTTCAGTGGGCTTCCGCACGATAACCCGCATGCTCACCTCGAGCAATTCCTGGACCTGTGCAACATGTTCAACCACAATGGATTATCTGATGATGTGCTCATGCTTAGATTATTCCCCTTCTCACTTAGGGATAGGGCGTGACACTGGTTAACCTCCTTGCCTCCAGGATCCATTTCTACATGGGACGAGTTAGCCCATCAATTTTTAGCTAAGTTTTTCCCTCCCTTTAAAATGGCCAGACTCCGTAGCGACATATCTTCCTTTGTCCAGTTCAATTCTGAAACTCTTTATGAAGCATGGGAACGATATAAGAAACTTCTTAGGAAGTTCCCTCATCATGGCCTACCTTTGTGGCTATAAGTCCAGACCTTCTACAACGGACTTACAAGCCAAAATAGGACCATTGTTGACGCTGCTGCGGGTGGAGCTCTAATGTGTAAAACAGAGGAGGAAGCTTACGAGCTCTTAGAGAAGATAGCGAGTAACAACTATCTATGGTCCTCGGAGAGGCAATTGCCAAAGAAGTTGGCAGGTATTTATGAGCGCGACACACTTTCTACCTTGACCTCTCAAATCGCTAACCTTACAAAGAAGGTAGAGTCGTTCAGTACCCAACATAATCCTTCTACCAATCCTAATCCTGTTTATTCTTTCCAAAGTCCTTTTCTTTCGTGTGATCTGTGTAGTGGTACACACTCTAGAGATAGGTGTCCGCTTAACCTAGAATCGATTCAGCACGTTGCCCCCTCTCAAAAGCAACAGAACAACCCCTTTTCAAACACTTACAACCCAGGGTGGAGGAACCATCCTAACTTCTCCTAGAGCCAAAACCAAGGGAAAACTTCTAGCTCTAGACTTGTAGGACCCCCTAATTTTCAAGCTCCACCGGTTCAGGTACCACCACAGCATCCATTTCCTCATCATTCGCCTTCTCATCACCCATACCCAACTCAGCAATTTCAATATCACCCATCCCCACATCAATTTCATCTTCCACCACCACAACCTCTGCAGCCTCAACATGTACTTACACCAGCAGCTGAGAAGGAGCCCTCGCTTGAGAAAATGTTCACAATAATCCTACAAAATCAAGCTGCCTCAATCAAGAATTTAGAAGTTCAGGTTGGACAGAGAGCCAATGCACTTAGCTAACGTCCACAAGGGGCCCTTCCTAGTAATGTAAGACCCGATTTTATCGTAATTTATTATGATTCCTTGTAGACGTTAGCTAAGCACATTGGCTTTCTGTATGAGATTGAGAAATCTTGATCAATAACGAAGAAATAATTAAATTTCGGGTTAATTTGATCAAGATATGAATTTATTGGAATAAACTGAAATTTTCACATCGGGAAATAATCTTGAAAATAATCAAAAATTATACAGAAAAGTCGAAATAATATCGATAAATTTATTTATTAGTTAAATGAATTAAATATAAATTTTTTAGATATTTTGGCAAAATAATAATATAATATTGATTAAAATAATAATAAAAATAAATTATAAATAAAAAAATGAAAATCGCAAAATGCAATTTTCTGAAAAAGAAAACGAAGCAAGAAGCCGAGCTTCCCTCTGCCTCACCGACGGCCATCGGGAAGAGGCGGTCGACAGCAGCCCAGGCGAAGGAAGCCCAGCCGAGCCACCAGCCACCCTAACATACCCACGAATGACGACGAACGGCAGCAAAGGGAGAGAAAAACAGAACCGAAAGGGAGAAAGGGATTTCCCGACGACCGATGCCAATTCGAGCCCTGCCACCACCAGCCGAGCATTCCTCAGGCGTAAGCGACGCGATTGGTGGCAGCCTTGGTCGATAGAATGGTGGCCAGCACCGACAACGACAAGAAGGAGAAATGGGCACCGATGACGAGGAGAGAAGAGGCCGGACCGGCTACTTTTCGACAACCTCGGACGAAATCGACCCCAGAACCATGCATCAAACGACCCCGCGGAGCTGCTAGCGGCGCAAATCGATGGAGAACCGACCAGCGAGGCCCTGAACAAATCGAACTGAACTAAACTGATCTGAACCGGGTTAAACCGGATCAAACCGGTTCAGCCAAAAAGAAAGGGAAAAAGAAAAAAGAGGAAAGAAAAAGAGGAAAAATTGGGGAAAAATCCCAGTGATGCAATCGAGCTACGGGTAAGTTGGTAAGCGGTCGAATTGATCGATTTAAATTTTGAAATATTTATTTTGCTTATTAATCGACTGAAAGTTTACTTGAAAAAATATTAAATTGTGTAGCTCGACAATAGGCGTCAACCGAGAGCTCGAGATAGCCTCGATTTACGTATTATCATGGAATCTCGGGTAAGTAACCCTTATTTACGATAATTTACTTCGTTATGCGTGTTAGATAAATTATGGATTTAATTTCCACATAAAATGAATTATATTCTGGAAATTGAGATAAATTGTCGTAAATAATTCATTAATCTCTTTGAAAGTTTGAAACGAGCTCCAATAAATACTGATGGGCCTAATGAGCCCAATAGGACTCAATAATATGAATAGTAAGTGGAAAAACGGGCTTAAGGTCGATTAAGGCCCATTATGGTGCAAACGGGCCCAATGATTTAAAATTAAGCCCAAAAAATATGAAATACAATTAATTATATTGTATTTGACCTAATGAATATTTATCCATAGTTTCGGAGATTGGATTCAGAGTAAATCGGACTGCGTGAAGAGTCATCAGTGGAAAGGTCAGACTGTACAGAAAAATGAGGTAAGGGAATTGTGTGAGTAGGTAGACGTAGCTACGCGTACTTTAAATAGCTTTTGTATACACTGATTATGTATAAAGGTCCTAAAAATGGTTTAAAAATTTTAAGGACTCGAAATAGGTAAAGACTATTTTACCCTTATTGAGGGAAGTTCACCTAAGAATGGTGAAAGCATGACATGCATGAAATGCATGATTTAAGGAATTTTTTGATTTAAGGAATTTTCATGGTTTTTAAACAAAGTAAATCGATAGATTGGCCACTAATTGCATAAATTTTGCAAGATAACACTATGTAAGTGTTATTTAGATTTAAATGAAAATCTTTTGGAAAACGGGCCAACTATCAAGTTTATAAATGAAAATCTTTTGGAAAACGCAAGCACATAGGTCGCACTATATCTACGTTTGTGAGTGTGTATAAATGTGCTTGAGCGGTTGCTCGCACTGACTTGTGTGACATCATATGCATGAAATGTGCTAGAGCAGTTGCTCGCACTAATTTTTATTATTGTGAAATGCATAAGAGGTGCTGGAGCCTAGCTCGTACTCTGTTTTGACATGTTTTGACTTGATTTGTATAAAAAGGTGCTGGAGCGATTGCTCGCACTAGTTTTTATGATTTGACATGCATGAGAGACGCTGGAGCTCAGCTCGCATCCAGTTTTGATATTAAATTGCATAAAGCCATGCTGGAGTGTAACTCACATGAGATTTGATTTCTTTATGCATAAAGTCATGCTCGAGTGTAACTCGTACGAGATTTGATTTACTTGAGCATTCATTTGTGCTAGAGCATTGCTCGCACGTGATTTTATATTGATTTATAACTCTTTTTAAAGATGTACTGGAGTACTATTCATACGCAGATTTTACTGATTTTTATGAAACCGTGCTAGAGCTTCGCTCGCACGAGATTTTCTGATATCATGAATATGCATGAAAACGTGCTAGAGCTTCGCTCATACAAGGATTTATATGACATGCATATAGCCATGTTGGAGCCTCTTGTAGACTGTGTGTCACAGTGAGATGATATGCTCACACATGCATATTGAGACAGAGATGGTATGGGTGGATAAGACCTATTGCAGGCACCCTTGACTGAGCTTGGGTTCACGGAGTACGTTGTAGCGTGTATGTCACGTGGAGTACGCTGTACCATGGGGATTGTTGGAGTGGAATGGCATTAGCCATAAGGCAACAAGCCTTGCCCTCGTAATCCTGATGTTATGTTGTTCTGGCGGGTAAGACCGACCCACCTCCCGTTTCATGTGTGATACCCCACACACTAGGTACCATGTTTCCAGGGATCACTAGGTTATGGCTATAGTCCTTTTTGTTACTGATAGTCATCTACATGTCTCACGTGATATAACTATTGGTCGATAGACCAGGGTAGACCCGAGGGAGGGGTCAAGCCCCTGATTTTATGATTTTATGATATGTGACCCTGAAAGAAGGGTGGTTTTATAACCGAAGTTTTATAATGAATTTTAATGAATTGTTTTATGAGTTTGGAATTTAATTATGAGATGCTTAACCCCTTTGGGTTATTTTATGTTGCGTTTCAAATGAAATGATTTAAATGCAGTAGAATGATGAGTTTTCCATGCTTTAATGATAAATTCATGAAATGATTGTATCTCACGATTTGTTTTATATCGCATGAAATAATGCATGATTTTGATTTAATTCATGCTAAGTATGATTTAATGATGTCACATAAAATGCTATTGATGCATAAGAAGTATGATTTATATATGCACGAACAGTTTTATAAACTAAGTCATTGATGAAATACATGATTTTGTGCTTGAGATTTTATTGAAAAGAAATGGATTTAAGGGCATGGCATTATGAGCACGTATATAGTGGAGCTATCTACTTACTTGCATAATTGCCTTACTGAGCGTGTGGTTTGCTCACCCCCTTATTTTCCCATCTTTTCAGAGCACTTGTAATAGTTATTGAGCGGCTAAGGATTTGCATTCTTGGTATCCGCTGCTTCTTATCGAGAGACAGGTATACACATTTGTATAATTTTGTATCTAAATATGTAATGCACAGTACTGTAAATGGATATGATGTTGAGGATGTAAGGTGAAGTAATACCATTGTATATGTATTTAGTTAAAGTCAAAGGATAGTAAAACTCTGATATGTGAATGTGATTATGGAAATGGAATGGCAAATAGGTGAGAGGTGGCTAACACCGAATCATAGCCCAACTGTTTGTAGGATGGTCATGATGAGAGTAAGGTAAAAATTAAATAATAAATGAAAAAGCAAAAAAATTTCTCTGATTTTTAGGTAATTTGGGTTGTGACAGTTTAATGGTATTAGAGCTGAGTTGGCCTGATATGAGTCAGTGTTAATGGTTAAGGAAGTTTACATCCCCATGTACTGTGCATTGTTTAGATACAATTGTGTATATCGAGATGGAAGTGCAGCTAAGAATTTGGTTTTGAATGCAAGAATAGACTCATTAACTGATAGCCGTTATGGTAGAAGGGCGAGTACACGAGCTCGAGGCCATAGAGCTAGGCCCGAGAGTCGTACTGAGTCACCACATAAGATTCAAGATGAGATTGACATGGAGGCTGGTATTGAGTATGCCCCCACAGAGTCCAATAGAGAGATCGGACAGAGTCTGACAGAGAGACCGAATAGTATTGAGACACGCTTTGTGAGGTTAGAGCGGAGTGTGGAGAATATTTTACGAGCTAATTGCTCAGTGTATGCATGAGATTTGAGGGCGAGTCGGAGCATTGGTGGAAATCCGCTCGACCCACCTTAAGAGTTAAACATCCAGAATAGACATGGAAAATAATTCTAGATGTATTCCGATGACAGAATATCCCGGATACTTAAAGGAAATTACAGATAAAATTCTTTACTCTGACCCAGAGGAACTGGTTGATTAACGAGTATGAATCTCAGTTTATATTCCTGGGCAGATATGACTCTGACACTATGAACAATGAGAGTCGGAATGTCTAAAAGTTCATGAAGGGTTCAGATTTTCAATTAGAGTCCGATTGGGCCGTTAGATATCACTACCTATGCCGAGGCAGTGCGCAGACTAAAGTTGTGTGAATAAGATCATGAGTTGTACGCCTCTAAGATTGGGAAAGGTAGTAAGGGCTGAAATAGAGATAGAAAGAGAACAAAGAATGACAGAGATGTCAGAACGGGAAAAAGGTAGTTTGGTAAAAGATTAGAGTTGATAAGATATAGGGTAAGATGATTGGTAAAGCCCTAGTGTATTTAATTTCAATACTTTTGAAGGGTATTGTGATTTGAGTACCTCGACCTGCTCCGTAGTAGTGAGAGCAGTGTAGCAAGTGTGAACAGTGTAAGAGGTGTGGTAGATACCACGAAAATAAGATGTTGGACGAGGGCGAGTGTATGCCTTAGACCAGGACACTACAAATGTTTCATCGGATGTGGTGGAAGATACCACACTAGTAGTAAATAATGAAGTAATTATTTTAATTGATCCTGGTGTCACGCATTTATTCATACCGCCTTCATTTGCTTATGAGCTAGTGAAAGATGTGAAGCTTGTACCCTTAGGCAAGATGATGATGGTTAGCTAATTTTCACTAACTGAATAAGGGTATAGGGATTGTAAGTTGAAAATGGGGGAAAAAGGATATGTCAGCCGATTTTATTCAATGAAATATGAATAATTTAGAAGTAATATTTGAGAATAGATTGATTCGGCTGCAAACTATGATGTTTAGATTGCTATCCTAAGATAGTGAAGTTTTCACCACTGAAAAGTGTATTGTAAGTTTGACAAGTAATGAAAGAGTTTGTTATAAGTGATATATGAAAAGAGATAAGCTTTGAGATGTGATAAATCCTGAATACGAGATATATTGGAATAAAAGGCGTATGCAAGGTAAGGATATCTTTGATATGCAAAGTAATTTGGATTAAGCGATATGTAGTGAATATGAATTGTGGCCAAGGATAAGAGGAGGATATATCCATAACCAGTCTATGTGGTCAAGTTTAAGGGTTAATAAAGGTATTTCAAAATATCTCCCCTCCTGAAGACTTGACAACGTCTAGAAGCGCACACATAACCTATAAATTGAAATCGACAGTCGTAATATATACATTTCAAATTTGGGTACCTTTATTGGTACGATAAAGAAATATAGAATTCAATTAATCATGAAGATTTAAAAATTAAAATTTTATAAAAGCCATTAATATAACAAAAAGGAAATGACGTGGGTTAGTACCTTAAACGGAAGCGATTTCGAAATGACATTGTACGTTTATGAGCACATAGGTCAAGGATATGGGTGATTGAAATATTTAGTGGAACTCAACTACAAAGAGGTATTTAAACCTTACCTGGACTGAGTGGTTGTCATCTTTAGCGATGATATTTTGATGTATTCGAAGTCCAAGGAAGAACATGAGTAGCAACTGGAAACTGTCTTACAGACGTTGTTGAGAGTTTCTCGAAATTGGTTGCTCAATTGACACATTTTGTTCGAAAAAGATTGTATGTCAGTGGGATGATAAGTATGAAAATGGTTTCCGTGAGTTTTGGTATATGGAAGTAATAAACTGACTACTGTAATTATTCTCACCATACCCAACAGCTCAAGAGGTTTCAGTGTGTATGGATACCTCAAAATAAGGATTAGGTTGTGTATTTATGTAAAATGGGAAGATAGTCGTTTATGGATCCAAATAGTTCAAGGACCATGAGAGAAACTATCCGAACCATGATTTAGAGTTGGCAGCGGTAGTGGTTGTACTGAGTATATGCCACCACTTAAATGGTAAGAAATTTCAGATATGCACTGATCGTAAAAGCCCTAAGTATCTGTTTTCATAGAAAGAGTAGAATATGAGATAACCAAGAGGGTTAAAGCTTCTAAGGATATGATTGTGAACATTGTACCACCCAGGAAAGGCTAATGTAATGGCTGATGCCTTGAACAGAAAGAGCGTCGAGATAGTATCACATATGATGGTCAGGGAGCGTGAGCTGCTAGAGCAGTTGTGAGCCTCAGTAGTGATGTGATCTCTTCTAATGATGACAGTGATTTTGTGACAGCTAGCCTGAGGTTAGAACCGAATTTGAGTGATCGAATTTGCTAGGCTTAGCGTGATGATCAGCATAGTGTCGATAGTCTGGGTCAGATTCAGAAGGGTATAGTGGCAGAGTTCACAGAGAGTGATGCTAACTTATAGAGGTTCAAAGACAGTATAAGTGCTCCTCAAGACCACAGTTGATAAGATAGTGCTATTGTTAGAAGCTCACACTTCTGGATATACAGTGAATCCGAGAAGTACTAAATATATCGAAATTTTTGAAAAGGATATTAGTGGTCAGATATGAAAAGAGACATTGTAGAGATTGTGGCAAAGTGTCTCGTATATCAGCAGAGTAAGGTAGAGTACTAGAAGTTTGTAGGGTTATTGCAACCTCTACCTATATTCACACGGAAACGAGAACAAGTTACCATGAATTTCGTGATGGGTTACTGAGGACCCGAATGAATCACGAGGCTATCTGGGTGATAGTCGATAGATTGACTAAGCTTACCCACCTTCTGGCTAAGGAAATCCCCAGATACTCTGAGTACGTAGGCGGAGTTATGTGTATGAAAAAATGGTGGAACATTATGTAGCGTTCCAGTGAGCATGGTATCATATAGGGATTCTCGCTTCACTTCCCACTTCTGGGAATATTATTTTCAGGAAGCTATGGGAACCCGATTAAATGTTATCACAGCTTCCGTCCTCAAACAAATGGTCAGTCAAGGAGGACTGTACAGGTTCTGAAGGATGTGATGAGAGTGTGTACCATTGATTTTATAAGCTCCTGGGATGATCAATTGTTACTAATTGAATTCGCCAATAATGACAGTTGTCACTTGAGTATCGGAATGACTTTATATGAGGCATTGTATGGCCGTAGGGAGTTGTTCCCCAACTTGGATAAGAAAAAGTGGGTGACAGATAGAGAATTGTTCCCGAATTGGTAAGACAAACCTTTGAGGATGTTCAGTGGATTGTGAGAGATTAAGAACACCTCAGAGCAGACAGAAAGACTATGCTGATAAGAGATAGAAACCATTGAAATTCACCGAGGGTGAATTAGTATTGTTGGCAGTTATTTGTCATAAAGATATAACGAGATTCGAAAGAAGAAAGTGTTGAAGTTTAAGATGATCTCCCTAGTCAAGTCCGTTGGTAGTATTACACTCCGAACAAAGGCACATGAGAATTAAAGAGTATGATGCGATAGATGTACCCGAAGTTGTTTATGGAACCATTTGACTTGGTTCTAATTTGGATGACCAAATTTCTTAAGTGGGGGAGATTGTAAGACCCGATTTTATCGTAATTTATATTATGATTCAAATGGAATGAATAAAAATTTTCGAGTGCATTTAAAAATACAAAAGGATTGAAATGGAATTCCCGAACACGTGAAAGGTAAAACAGTCAAAAGATAGAAATTCGGTATTTATCGTGACAAGAAAATTTAATTAAAAATATGGGATTGAGAAATCTTGATCAATAAAGAAGGAATAATTAAATTTTGGGTTAAATTGATCAAGATATGAATTTATTGGGTAAATCGAAATTTTCACCTCGAGAAATAATCTCGAAAATAATTGAAAATTATACCAAAAAGCTGAAATAATACCGATAAATTTATTTATCGGTTAAATGAATTAAATATAATTTTTTTAGATATTTTGGCAAAATAATAATATAATATTGATTAAATAATAATAAAAATAAATTATAAATAAAAAAAATCGCAAAACGCGATTTTCTGAAACAGAAAACGAAGCAGGAAGCCGAGCTTCCCTTTACCTCACCAACGACCACCGGGAAGAGGCGACCGGCGGCAGCCTAGGTGAAGGAAGCCTAGCCGAGCCACCAGCCACCCTAACGGACCCACGAACAACGGCAAACGGCGGCAAAGGGAGAGAAAAAGAGAACCAAAAGGGAGAAAGGGATTTCCTGGCGACCGACGACCGACGACCGGCCCCGATTCGAGCCCGGCCACCACCAGCAGAGCGTTCCCAGGCGCAGGCGGTGCGATTGGTGGCAGCCTTAGCCGGTAGAACGGCGGCTAGCGCCAGCAACAGCAAGAAAGAGAAAAGGGCACCGACGGCGAGGAGAGAAGAGGTCGGACCGGCCACTTTCTGGCGACCTTGGATGAAACCGACCCCAGATCCATGCATCGGACTACCCCGCGGAGCTGTTGGTGATGAAAATCGGTGGAGAATCGGTCGACGAGGCCCTGAACCAGCCGAACTAGACTGAACCGGCTAGACCGAACCGGTTTGAACTGGGTTGAACTGGACCGAACCGGTTCAACCAAAAAGAAAAGGAAAAAGAAGAAAAAAAAGGAAAGGAAAAGAGGAAAAATTGAAAAAAAATCCTAGTGATGCAATCGAGTTACGGGTAAGTTAGTAAGCGGTCTAATTGACTGATTTAAATTTCAGAATATTTAATTTGCTTATTAATCGACTGCAAGTTTACCTGGAAAAATATTAAATTGTGTAACTCGACAATTGGCGTCAACTGAGAGCTCGAGACTGTAACGACCCTTGACCCTTGACCCTTGAAAATCGGGGAAATTTTTTTTTTTTTTAATTTACTTTATCCACTTATTCCCTTATTCACTTAGGTTGTATTCCTGTGCAGTGTCAAAACACTTTTCCTAATACTTTACTCGTAATCACAATTAATTTCTATATTTTAACTTATGTGGCCGATAAAAATTTCGGCACACAACGGCTTATATATGAGCCTACCCACCTGCAAATCAGTTGTTTTTTTTTTTGCAATCCTAGATATCCACCACTACCAAGCATACTTTCCAAATTCATCTTTACCACTCAACACATCCATTTCAATTTAATACTAGTCATCTCAAAACATTATACCAAAGTAGTAATGTTTACATCGTCCCTTACAAAATTACATCCCAACTGATATTTCCAATGTGTCTGTGCATACAATTATGTTTGGTACAGGAATGTAAATGTATACATTTCTGCGTGTACAAAAAGTAGCCTAGGGAGCTCTCCCCACCAGCCTACGTCGTGTACGCGACAGGTAGCGTCTACGAATCACTGCAAGTAATCTGAGAGGTAGAGGGGTGAGCTTTCGGGAAAAAGCCCAGTAAGAAGATGTATTTAAAACGATTCTAGCAATTTAAATATGTATAAAACATAATAATACGTATGATGATACTTTCTGAAACTGATAATAGAATTCAAAGATTAAGGAAAATTAGAAACATCGATATTCAAAACGTAAATCTTTAGGTATTTGAACTTAACAGATATTACGTAAAACTAGTTGTACATTCAGAATTCCAAACAGGAATACATATCTAATCACATACTACAAATCCGGTTCTGAAAACAAAGTTTAAATTTTCAAATTGAGACTACATCGGCCATAAAATTATCATGTGACAATAACGAATTTATCACGCGGCAATAACCAATTTATCACGCGGCAAAATAACCCGATCATCCTCCGTAGAGGGAATTCAGGACCCAAGGGTAATTTCAGACGCCACAAAGGCGGGGTATAGGCGCCACGAAGGCGAAATACAGGCGCCACGAAGACGAAATACAGGCGCCACGAAGGCGAATTACAGGCGCCACGAAGGCGAAATACAGGCGCCACGAAGGCGAATTACAGGCGCCATGAAGGCGAAATACAGGCGCCACACAGGCGAATTACAGGCGCCACGAAGGCGAAATACAGGCGCCACAAAGGCGAATTACAGGCGCCACACAGGCGAATTACAGGCGCCACACAGGCGAAATACAGGCGCCACACAGGCGAGTTCAAACGCCACACAGGCGAGTCAGACGCCACACAGGCGAAATACAAGCGCCACACAGGCGAGTTCAAACGCCACACAGGCGAGTCAGACGCCACACAGGCGAAATACAAGCGCCACACAGTCTAGTTCAAACGCCACACAGGCGAAATTGACAAACGTAAACATGCAACATAAATGGCCCTTAGTCTCATAACAACTATAGTTTTCTTATACGAAAATATCGAAATAAATTCATCTTATTCGAAAAATCATTTTAAAAGACATGCTCATATTCCGAAATTAAATTCAGTTATATACAATTATTCAAAAACATAAACATAGAGAGCATAGTCTTGATCAGAAATATAATTTAGAAACATGCATGAAAAATCATACTTTATGTCTTTGTAAGTATTCTTTAATCACAACTCAGAAAGTAACTATTATCGTTTTAAATTATATCCCCTTACCTCGATCTATCGAAATCTCCGTGCTTGAGTGGTGACGTCTCTTAGTACCTCCCTTAATTCCTTCTACGATCACCTACAACGAAATCGTACACTTAGCACCCTATTCGTGCGAATTATCCGAATTGCGTTACAATCGTAACCTATTCATTACTACTGCGTGTGTACGTATTATTGTACGTACCTAAGTCAACATGCACGTTTATATATTTTCCCTTACCACATTATTTTGTATGTGCACATAGACCTTATTATGTACCTCTACATGTATCTACACATAAATACATATATATATACTCCCATATGTGTATATATATATATATATTTATTTGTTTTCACTCTTTTCCTATCTCATATATACATTCTTTGTATATATATATATATACTAGCACAAATTCATCCTATATACACCCATATGTATATGCATCTAATATATATATATACATATATATATATATATACACTCCTATATATATATATATATATATATTATTGTCTTCTATTTTTTTCTTATCACATATATATATATATGTCCTTGTTTGTACATATACTAAAACATATTTATTTTATACAATCATTTGTATATACACCCAAGTATATACACATTTTTCATATACTCCTATATGTATATACACCTAAGTATATGCTCATAATTATTTTATCATTGGCTTTCCTTATTCATTTGTCAAATATATGTACATATACTAACATACCCTTTTATTATACACACCTATATGTATATACCCAAATATATATATATTTTTATTCACATAAATACATATATATATTATCACTTGTCTCCATTATTCAATATCACAAATATATATTTCTTTGCCTACTTCTCATCATTCCATTTTTGTCTAATTTAATCTATAACTAACATGCTTGTATCTACCACCCATTTATCTACATTTACAATGAATATACATACATGTATATACATATATATACTTTACCTCATCATGCTTATACACAATCACCTATATATACATGTACAATTAGATATACATATATACATTAGATATTTTTACCTCTTTTCTCTCCTTTCTTCCTTTTTTTGTTTTTTTTTTTTTGCTTGCTTTTCTTCCTGGGTTTCACGTTTTCCAGCCCTGTTTCTGTTTTCCCCTTCTTCCTCAACCTCTCGCTTCCAGCCTAGTTTCTCGGTTTGCTTCTTCTTCTTCCTCTCTTTCTCCCTCGGTTAGCTGCTGTTTCCCAGCTATTTCTGCTCCCTTCACTTGTCTCGGTTCCAGCTCAACTCCTTTGGCCTTCTTCCTCCTCCCGTCAGCCTCCCCTGCTCCTCGGTCAGTCCCAATTTCAGTCTTCTCCACCCCTCGGTTCCACCTCTCTTCAGCTCCTGTCTTCTTCTTCAATTTCCCCTTCTTTTCTTTTTTTTTTTTCAGTTCTCCATCATTCTCCTTTTCATTCGATCCCCCTGCCTTCTTCAATTTTGTTCTGTCCTCTTCCCTTTTCAGTCTCGATTTTGACTGTTCCACAGTTTCTCCCTCAATTCAGCTTCAATGCCTTTCTCCCTCACGGTTTGCTTCAATCCCCTGCTTTCGTTTCTTCCCCCTGCCTCTCGGTTTCAGGCTTCCATCATCATCATCCTTATTTCTCTTCTTCACTCAATCTTGACTTTACCAAGTTCAGCCCCTGTTTTCTTCCATGGCCGAAACCCAGCTAACTCAGCTCCATTTTCAGCCCTTCAATCTACTCCAATCCTTGTTGTTCTACTTCGACCTGCTTCAATCCTCAATCTCCCCTGCCTCGGTCTCGTTTCTGGCTTCAGCTTCAAACTCAGCCCACTTCAATTGAAGCCTCGGTTTGCCCTTTCCTTCAGCTCTTCCTCTCGGTTTCTTCTGGCTTCAACCTTCTTTTTCCCTTCTGTTCTTTCTTTTTCCTCGGCCAAACCTTCTCTTTCTCCTCTTCTTCCCTTCTTCTCCAGCCGAACACCCTTCTTCCCTTCTCTTCCTTTCTTCCCTCTTCTCTTTTCTCCCTTTCGGTTTCCCGCCCAACACCCCTGTTTTTTGATTTCTTTTTCCCCAATTCAGAATAGTGGCAGACGGAATTGGCTTTTCTAAGCCAATTCCGTACATGCCATAATATATTTATATATATATATATATTAGTTTAATATATTTATATATATATTATATTAGTATGTAGGTATTAATTGTTATGTATTTGTATGGTTATTATATTTTTATACCCACTCCTATATAGTGTATCAATGTATATTTATACATTATATTAGTATAAATATATTGTTTATGTATTGTCATTGGTATTTATTTATTATTATTATTATTATTATTTTAAATGTCTTATACGTTATACTTTACGATACATATATATATATGTATTTTGTCATATATATATGTATATCATCATCTTTCCATTTTAATTTGTCTAATATATATATATATATATATATATATATATATATATATATATATATATATATACATACATACATACATATTCACCTATGTACATATCTACATATATATACATTTTCTTACATAATTTATCCAAGACATAATACCATGCCTTCCATGAGATTTTCCTTATTCTGAAATTAAAATAATACCGGAATTCCATCATTCTTCATAAATTCTCGATACAAGTGTTTACATCCACAATTTTCCATTTAACAAATTAAAATTTCTCAATCCCTTCGTACTTGCATTCGCTTTATCACTTCTTGTATCTTCAAGTTCCTGGTCCTTCACGGGCTTCTCGGCTCCTATATTCTCGAGCCCTACAACGAACATCCACACTTCCATTAAAATATAATATTTCCATTTTTATATAATCTAATTAAACGTAGAAAATTTGTGGGGTTTACATTCTCCCCACCTCAAAAGAATTTGGTCCTCCAAATTCATTCGGGTCCATCAAAATAGACGTGGGTACTCTTAATCAATCTGTCTACGATCACCCAGATTGTATCATGCCCCTTTCGGGTTCTTGGTAATCCTAATTACACCCATTCTTAATACACTGTGACCCAAGAGGCTCCGAGTCTCCTTAAATTTTAACACCAGTGCACTCCAAAGTGGGTCACTCGATCCGAAAAATCTCTCCTTCATATAGCTTTTATAATTGCTCTCTCAGCATTTCACATCCAAGCAAGGTCACTCAGTACAGTGGTTTGTGTACTTAATTCTATACCACCTGCTAAATCAATTCTAGAACTTCTCCTTTTAGTTTTAGGGGTAACTTTGATAAGTCATTTGATCATGTGTCGACAAACTTTCCCAGTTTACAGGGATGTCTCTATACCCCGAACACGCCCTATCTTAATTTCACAATTCCTATACACCATATTAGTCCTTCGGGATTTATACAGGGGTGTGGTAACGTGTAACATCAAATCTAGAGGCTCAGGTTTCACAGGCAGTTTACATGCCAAATGGGGTGATATATATATAAAATAAATAAATAAATAATGCGTGGAACTTGAACCCAATAATACGTGTCTCGTGATTGCAAATTGAAAGCTTACCATGGATGGTCTCAGCGGAGGCATCAACAGTCTCTGTATCCACAGCAAAGACCCTCCCATGAGTGAAAGGCTTCTTGCCCTTCTCTGCTACGGTAGCCCGTCTCTGTGGGTCTTGTCTCGGGGAAGCTTGCCTCTCAGGTTGTCGTGGTAGTTCTGGAAGCTGTGGAAACTTATTTAATGGACAATCTCTAATCCTGTGTCCCCTCTGTCCACACCTAAAACAGCTCCCTGAGGACCAATGACACACACCACTATGAAAATTACCACAACTAGGGCACAATCTCTCGTACCGCTGGAAGCCTCTGGTAGTCTGTGGGGTAGCTATAGGAGCCATGGGCCTATCAATCCTAGCCCGAGACTCATCTGTCCTCTGCCTCTTAGGCTGACCCCTCCTAAAATCTCGTCTCGCCAACTCCATCTGTACACGATCATCTCTGGTCCTTCCCTTAAAATCATACTCTGTCTCGGTGACATTGAGGCCCCTCTCGACCATCTGTGCTCTACCCAGAGCATCCTGAAATTCCGTAATCCATAGCCCCAAAAGACGATCTCTGATAGCTAGCCTTAACCCTGCTAAGAACCTCTCAGTCCGACGCTCTTCATTCTGGAACGTCTCTGGATCATACCTCATCAGCATGGTGAATTTACTCTCGTACTCATCCACGGTCATATTGCCCTGTACCAAACTCAAAAAGTCCATCCTCAACTTTTGCTGGGCAACTAGTGGAACATACTGCTTCCTAAAAGCTGTGGAGAAAGCATCCCAACTAATCACCGGATGTTGAGCAGTCAGAAGGATCTTGGTGGATCCCCACCAATACTCTGCTTGGCCCTGCAGCATGTAAGTGGACATAGAGACCTTCTCAACATCAGAACACCCCAAAAAGTCAAAGATCTTCCCAAGGCTCACCAGCCACTCTTCAGCCTCTACCGGATTCTTAATCCCCTTAAATGCTCGAGGCCTCATCTTCAGAAAGTCTCTCATCCTACCGATATTTCTCTCCTCCCTCCGGGCCTGTACAGGAGGTTGAGGCGCCAAAGGTACTGGAGGAACTGGTGGAGGAGGAGGTGGCGGTGCTTGCGGAGGAGTCTGCATCGGAGTAGGAATTGGTACCGTGCCAGCAGAATCAGAAACATTTGCCCCTAGGTGTTGGGCAACCATGGCAGCTATCGACTCCAAACCTCGCTCGAGGCGCTGCTCCAATCGCTGCTCAAACTGAGCCATACGAGTACGAGGACTCTCTGGCTCGGGTGGAGGAGGTGGAGGTGGCTGAGCCTGCCTCCGAGTACGTCCGCGTCTCCCACTCATCGTGCAATGATCTAATACCTGCGCGTAATTCCAAAGATCGAATCTTAAAGTTATTAGGTATACATTTCCTACAACCAGACAAGCACAGACATTGGGATGTAATTTAATCCTTATTTTTGACACTGACAGTACTAGACAACCTTCGCTCTGATACCACTTTAAACTGTAACGACCCTTGACCCTTGACCCTTGAAAATCGGGGAATTTTTTTTTTTTTTTTTGAATTTACTTTATCCACTTATTCCCTTATTCACTTAGGTTGTATTCCTGTGCAGTGTCAAAACACTTTTCCTAATACTTTACTCGTAATCACAATTAATTTCTATATTTTAACTTATGTGGCCGATAAAAATTTCGGCAGCACAACGGCTTATATATGAGCCTACCCACCTGCAAATCAGTTGTTTTTTTTTTTGCAATCCTAGATATCCACCACTACCAAGCATACTTTCCAAATTCATCTTTACCACTCAACACATCCATTTCAATTTAATACTAGTCATCTCAAAACATTATACCAAAGTAGTAATGTTTACATCGTCCCTTACAAAATTACATCCCAACTGATATTTCCAATGTGTCTGTGCATACAATTATGTCTGGTACAGGAATGTAAATGTATACCTTTCTGCGTGTACAAAAAGTAGCCTAGGGAGCTCTCCCCACCAGCCTACGTCGTGTACGCGACAGGTAGCGTCTACGAATCACTGCAAGTAATCTGAGAGGTAGAGGGGTGAGCTTTCGGGAAAAAGCCCAGTAAGAAGATGTATTTAAAACGATTCTAGCAATTTAAATATGTATAAAACATAATAATACGTATGATGATACTTTCTGAAACTGATAATAGAATTCAAAGATTAAGGAAAATTAGAAACATCGATATTCAAAACGTAAATCTTTAAGTATTTGAACTTAACAGATATTACGTAAAACTAGTTGTACATTCAGAATTCCAAACAGGAATACATATCAAATCACATACTACAAATCCGGTTCTGAAAACAAAGTTTAAATTTTCAAATTGAGACTACATCGGCCATAAAATTATCATGTGACAATAACGAATTTATCACGCGGCAATAACCAATTTATCACGCGGCAAAATAACCCGATCATCCTCCGTAGAGGGAATTCAGGACCCAAGGGTAATTTCAGACGCCACAAAGGCGGGGTATAGGCGCCACGAAGGCGAAATACAGGCGCCACATAGGCGAAATACAGGCGCCACGAAGACGAAATACAGGCGCCACGAAGGCGAATTACAGGCGCCACGAAGGCGAAATACAGGCGCCACGAAGGCGAAATACAGGCGCCACACAGGAGAATTACAGGCGCCACGAAGGCGAAATACAGGCGCCACAAAGGCGAATTACAGGCGCCACACAGGCGAATTACAGGCGCCACACAGGCGAAATACAAGCGCCACACAGGCGAGTTCAAACGCCACACAGGCGAGTCAGACGCCACACAGGCGAAATACAAGCGCCACACAGGCGAGTTCAAACGCCACACAGGCGAGTCAGACGCCACACAGGCGAAATACAAGCGCCACACAAGCGAGTTCAAACGCCACACAGGCGAAATTGACAAACGTAAACATGCAACATAAATGGCCCTTAGTCTCATAACAACTATAGTTTTCTTATACGAAAATATCGAAATAAATTCATCTTATTCGAAAAATCATTTTAAAAGACATGCTCATATTCCGAAATTAAATTCAGTTATATACAATTATTCAAAAACATAAACATAGAGAGCATAGTCTTGATCAGAAATATAATTTAGAAACATGCCTGAAAAATCATACTTTATGTCTTTGTAAGTATTCTTTAATCACAACTCAGAAAGTAACTATTATCGTTTTAAATTATATCCCCTTACCTCGATCTATCGAAATCTCCGTGCTTGAGTGGTGACGTCTCTTAGTACCTCCCTTAATTCCTTCTACGATCACCTACAACGAAATCGTACACTTAGCACCCTATTCGTGCGAATTATCCGAATTGCGTTACAATCGTAACCTATTCATTACTACTGCGTGTGTACGTATTATTGTACGTACCTAAGTCAACACGCACGTTTATATATTTTCCCTTACCACATTATTTTGTATGTGCACATAGACCTTATTATGTACCTCTACATGTATCTACACATAAATACATATATATATATACTCCCATATGTGTATATATATATATATTTATTTGTTTTCACTCTTTTCCTATCTCATATATACATTCTTTGTATATATATATATATACTAGCACAAATTCATCCTATATACACCCATATGTATATGCATCTAATATATATATATACATATATATATATATACACTCCTATATATATATATATTATTGTCTTCTATTTTTTTCTTATCACATATATATATATATGTCCTTGTTTGTACATATACTAAAACATATTTATTTTATACAATCATTTGTATATACACCCAAGTATATACACATTTTTCATATACTCCTATATGTATATACACCTAAGTATATGCTCATAATTATTTTATCATTGGCTTTCCTTATTCATTTGTCAAATATATGTACATATACTAACATACCCTTTTATTATACACACCTATATGTATATACCCAAATATATATATATTTTTATTCACATAAATACATATATATATTATCACTTGTCTCCATTATTCAATATCACAAATATATATTTCTTTGCCTACTTCTCATCATTCCATTTTTGTCTAATTTAATCTATAACTAACATGCTTGTATCTACCACCCATTTATCTACATTTACAATGAATATACATACATGTATATACATATATATACTTTACCTCATCATGCTTATACACATTCACTTTTATATACATGTACAATTAAATATACATATATACATTAGATTTTTTTACTTCTTTTCTCTCCTTTCTTCCTTTTTTTGTTTTTTTTTTTTTGCTTGCTTTTCTTCCTGGGTTTCACGTTTTCCAGCCCTGTTTCTGTTTTCCCCTTCTTCCTCAACCTCTCGCTTCCAGCCTAGTTTCTCGGTTTGCTTCTTCTTCTTCCTCTCTTTCTCCCTCGGTTAGCTGCTGTTTCCCAGCTATTTTTGCTCCCTTCACTTGTCTCGGTTCCAGCTCAATTCCTTTGGCCTTCTTCCTCCTCCCGTCAGCCTCCCCTGCTCCTCGGTCAGTCCCAATTTCAGTCTTATCCACCCCTCGGTTCCACCTCTCTTCAGCTCCTGTCTTCTTCTTCAATTTCCCCTTCTTTTCTTTTTTTTTTTTCAGTTCTCCATCATTCTCCTTTTCATTCGATCCCCCTGCCTTCTTCAATTTTGTTCTGTCCTCTTCCCTTTTCAGTCTCGATTTTGACTGTTCCACAGTTTCTCCCTCAATTCAGCTTCAATGCCTTTCTCCCTCACGGTTTGCTTCAATCCCCTGCTTTCGTTTCTTCCCCCCTGCCTCTCGGTTTCAGGCTTCCATCATCATCATCCTTATTTCTCTTCTTCACTCAATCTCGACTTTACTAAGTTCAGCCCCTGTTTTCTTCCATGGCCGAAACCCAGCTAACTCAGCTCCATTTTCAGCCCTTCAATCTACTCCAATCCTTGTTGTTCTACTTCGACCTGCTTCAATCCTCAATCTCCCCTGCCTCGGTCTCGTTTCTGGCTTCAGCTTCAAACTCAGCCCACTTCAATTGAAGCCTCGGTTTGCCCTTTCCTTCAGCTCTTCCTCTCGGTTTCTTCTGGCTTCAACCTTCTTTTTCCCTTCTGTTCTTTCTTTTTCCTCGGCCAACCCTTCTCTTTCTCCTCTTCTTCCCTTCTTCTCCAGCCGAACACCCTTCTTCCCTTCTCTTCCTTTCTTCCCTCTTCTCTTTTCTCCCCTTCGGTTTCCCGCCCAACACCCCTGTTTTTTGATTTCTTTTTCCCCAATTCAGAATAGTGGCAGACGGAATTGGCTTTTCTAAGCCAATTCCGTACATGCCATAATATATTTATATATATATATTAGTTTAATATATTTATATATATATTATATTAGTATGTAGGTATTAATTGTTATGTATTTGTATGGTTATTATATTTTTATACCCACTCCTATATAGTGTATCAATGTATATTTATACATTATATTAGTATAAATATATTGTTTATGTATTGTCATTGGTATTTATTTATTATTATTATTATTATTTTAAATGTCTTATACGTTATACTTTACGATACATATATATATATATGTATTTTGTCATATATATATGTATATCATCATCTTTCCATTTTAATTTGTCTAATATATATATATATATATATATATATATATATATATATATATATATATATATATACATACATACATACATATTCACCTATGTACATATCTACATATATATACATTTTCTTACATAATTTATCCAAGACATAATACCATGCCTTCCATGAGATTTTCCTTATTCTGAAATTAAAATAATACCGGAATTCCATCATTCTTCATAAATTCTCGATACAAGTGTTTACATCCACAATTTTCCATTTAACAAATTAAAATTTCTCAATCCCTTCGTACTTGCATTCGCTTTATCACTTCTTGTATCTTCAAGTTCCTGGTCCTTCACGGGCTTCTCGGCTCCTATATTCTCGAGCCCTACAACGAACATCCACACTTCCATTAAAATATAATATTTCCATTTTTATATAATCTAATTAAACGTAGAAAATTTGTGGGGTTTACAGAGACAACCTCGATTTGTGTATTATCATGGAATCTCTGGTAAGTAACCCTTATTTACGATAATTTACATCGTTATGCATGTTAGATAAATTACGGATTTAATTTTCGCATAAAATGAATTATATTCTGGAAATTGAGATAAATTGTCGTAAATAATTCATTAACCTATTCGAAAGTTTAGAACAAGGTCCAATAAATACTGATGGGTCCAATGAGCCCAATAGGCCTCGATAATGTGAATAGTAAGTGGAAAAAAGGGCTTAAGGCCTATTAAGGTCCATTATGGTGCAAACGGGCCCACTATGGATAAACGGGCCCAATGATTTAAATTAAGCCCAAAAAATATGAAATACAATTAATTATATTGTACTTGACCTGATGAATATTTATCCGTAGTTTCAAAGATTGGATTCGAAACAAATCGGACTGCGTGACGAGTCATCAGTGGAAAGGTCAGACTGTATAGAAAAATGATGTAAGGGAATTGTGTGAGTAGCTAGAGGTAGCTACGCGTACTTTAAATAGCTTTTGTATACACTGAATATGTATGTATACACTGATTATGTATAAAGGTCCTAAAAATGGTTTAAAGATTTTAAGGACTCGAAATAGGTAAAGACTATTTTACCCCTATTGAGGGAAGTTCACCTAAGGATGGTGAAAGCATGACATGTATGAAATGCATGATTTAAGGAATTTTCTGATTTAAGGAATTTTCGTGGTTTTTAAACAAAGTAAATCGATAGATTGGCCAATAATTGCATAAATTTCACAAGATAACACTACGTAAGTGTTATTTAGATTTAAATGAAAATCTTTTGGAAAACGGGCCAACTATTAAGTTTATATGAAAACAGATAGTGCTAGCACATAGCTCGCACTATATCTACGTTTGTGAGTGTGCATAAATGTGCTTGAGCGGTTGCTCGCATTGACTTGTGTGACATCGTATACATGAAATGTGCTAGAGCGGTTGCTCGCACTAATTTTTATTATTGTGAAATGCATGAGAGGTGCTGGAGCCTAGCTCGCACTCTATTTTGACATGTTTTGGCTTGTTTTGACCTGATTTGCATAAAAAGGTGCTGGAGCGATTGCTCGCACTAGTTTTTATGATTTGACATGCATGAGAGATGCTGGAGCTTAGCTTGCATCCAGTTTTGATATTAAATTGCATAAAGCCATGCTGGATTGTAACTCGCATGAGATTTGATTTATTTATGCATAAAGTCGTGCTGGAGTGTAACTCACACGATATTTGATTTACTTGAGCATTCATTCGTGCTGGAGCATTGCTCGCACATAATTTTAGATGGATTTATAACTCATTCTAAAGACGTACTAGAGTACTACTCGTACGCAGATTTTACTGATTTTTATGAAACCTGCTAGAGCTTCACTCGCACGGGATTTTTTGATATCATGAATATGCATGGAGCCGTGCTAGAGCTTCGCTCGCATAGGAATTTATATGACATGCATATAGTCGTGTTGGAGCCTCTTGTAGGCTGTGTGTCACAATGAGATGATATGCTCACATGTACATATTGAGATAGAGATGGTATGGGTGGATAAGACCTATTTCAAGCACCCCTGACTGAGCTTGGGTTCACGGAGTATGTTGTACCATGTATGTCACGCAGAGTACGTTGTACCATGGGGATTGTTGGAGTAGAGTGGCATTAGCCTTGAGGCAGCAAGCCTTGCCCTCGCAATCCTGATGTTATGCTGTTCTGGTGGGTAGGACCGACCCACTTCCCATTTCAGGTGTGACACCTCGAACACTAGGTACCATGTTGCCTGGGATCACTAGGTTATGGCTATAGTCCTTGTTGATACTGATAGTCACCTACATGTCTCACGTGATATAACTATTGGTCAATAGATCAGGGTAGACTCGAGGGAGGGGTTAGACCCCTGATTTTATGATTTTATGATATGTGACCATGAAAGAAGGGTGGTTTTATAACCGAAGTTTATAATGAATTTTAATGAATTGTTTTATGAGTTTGGAATTGAATTATGAGATGCTTAACCCCTTTGAGTTATTTTATACTGTGTTTTACATGAAATGATTTAAATGCAATAGCATGATGAGTTTTCCATGCTTTAATGATAAATTCATGAAATGATTGTTTCTCACGATTTGTTTTATATCGCATGAAATAATGCATGATTTTGATTTAATTCATGCTAAGTATGATTTAATGATGTCACATAAAATGCTATTGGTGCATAAGAAGTATGATTTATATATGCACGAACAGTTTTATAAACTAAGTCATTGATGAAATATATGATTTTGTGCTTGAGATTTTATTGAAAAGAAATGGATTTAAGGGCATGGCATTATGAGCATGTAGATAGTGAAGCTATCTCTTTACTTGCATAATTGCCTCATTGAGCGTGTGGTTTGCTTACCCCCTTATTTTCCCATCTTTTTAGAGCACTTGTAATAGTTATTGAGAGGCTGAGGACTTGCATTCTTGTTATCCGCTGCTTCCCATCGAGAGACAGGTATACACATTTGTATAATTTTGTATCTAAATATGTAATGCACAGTACTGTAAATGGATATGATGTCAGGGATGTAAGGTGATGTAATACCATTGTGTATGTATTTAGTTAAAGTCAAAGGATAATAAAACTCTGATATGTGAATGTGATTATGGAAATGGAATGGTAAATAGGTGAGAGGTGACTAACACCGAATCATAGCCCAACTATTTCTAGGATGGTCATGATGAAAGTAAGGTAAGAATTAAATAATAAATGAAAAAGCGAAAAATTTACTATGATTTTTAAGTAATTTGGGTCATGACAAGTAACACTGAAGTTAATCCTGTTAAGCAAATAGAGGGTAATGAACATGTTAGATCCATCATCCTTAGGAGTGGTAGAGAGCTAGATAAGCCACAAATTAAGTCCAATCCTGTTAATCCCACAGTGGTAGAGCCCTTAGGGTCTAAAGAGGCAGCTCAGAAAGAACAAGAACACCAGGATTAAGCTGCAAAAGAATCCAAGCTAGGCACTTCTTCATCTATACCTTCTTCTTCACTGCCTTCCTCGTCCTCTGATTCTACACAGGTTCCCACTACATTGCCTCTAGTTAGACCACCAGTACCTTTTCCTCAGAGGTTTCAAAACCAAAATCTTGATCAAGAATTCGCTAAATTTCTTGAGGTTTTTAAGAAACTTCACATCAACATTCCGTTCGCAGATGCCTTAGAGCAAATGCCAAGTTATGTGAAGTTTCTAAAGGATATCCTCTTGAGGAAGAGAAGTGTAAGACCCCGTATATGTATAAGGGTAATGTGTGTACTTGGATCAAATAATATGAATGGACTTGTGATGTAAAATATGATTGATGTAAGTCCATGGATTCAATGTATGTATGTGTAATATAAGTTGTAACGTACATACAAGTTTCATTGAGTATGAATACGGAGAAATGTGTTCTAGCAAGTGATGGATGTGATTGAGACTCAAAATGAGTAGTGTGGTAAAATGGAATGGAGTTATGCTTCCATTTGGTTTTATGTTGCATACCTTTGAATATACAATGAATGCACACAAGTTTCAATGTGCATAAGGTATGAATGGATGCCATTTTCAAGTTATAGAGGTGGATGGATGAGGAAATGGCCATGGCAATAGATTGAGGGTGTGTTGGTATGCAGCAATGAAACTGCAGGAAATCTGGAAAACATGAGGTCCAGATCGATCTCATAGGATGAGAGATCGATCTGGAAGAGCCAGAATGCTCTTATTTGGGCGAAAGAATTGAGCAGATCGATCTCCAATGGAGCCAGATCGATCTCTCAAGCATTCTGTAGTGGAAAGATCGATCCCCAAGCACCCAGATCGATCTCCTTAGCTCTCTATTTGGGAGCAGATCGATCTCATGCTTCGACAGATCGATCTCATGCTTCAACAGATCGATCTCATTGCTTCGACAGATCGATCTCAGGCTTAAAAATGCAGTGAAAAAGAGGGATTTTAAGGGACCAAATCGATCTCCTCTTGGACCAGATCGATCTCCTCAAGCTATTTCTATATAAGGAGGGCTGAAAATCTGGAAATCCCAGAAAACACCAAACTTTACAATTTCAACCCCAAAAACCTAACTTTCCTTCTCTAAAATCAACTATTTTCAGTGAGATTTGGAGAGAGATCATTAGAAGCAAAGTTGTTCCTATCAAGGAGAAGAACAACATAGTGAGAGGGCATTGTCCCATTCTTAGAATTGAAGGAGTTAAGGGCATTACCAATTGGAGCAAGAAGAGAAATCATATTGGTAAGATTCTAACACTCCAATCCAAATGCATTAGCTATTTAATTGATTTTGGAGTTGATTGATAAGAGTATTGATGGATAAACTACTTAGGAATGTTGTGAAATTGGTGTGACCTAGAAATCTAAAATGGGTATAATGTGAGGATATGTGGGATTGAATGAACTTATGGTTTATGGCATGCTAAAGTTGTCATTGGGGTAATGTTATGATTTTAGATGGTTAGATGGAATTACATGGTGGGTTGGAAGAATTGTGAAAATGGATATGTATGTGATGGGTAAATGCCATAGTGAGGGAATTCATGGAACATGAACACTATGAGCTTAATGTCGATTTAACATCGATTTTAAATAAGTTAATAGGCCTAAGAAAATCCATAGACTCGAGTTATGGGTAAAGTGATGAAACGAGGCCAATAAGCTTTAATAGAGGCTATAGGTTAAATTGACTATAGCAAGCACAAGGGTTGCATTGTATGGATCGAATATAATGCGGGATACGATTTTGTGCAGTCCCAAAGAGTTCGTTGAAGGCGAACCGAATCGTACGAGCAAACAGCTTAAGGAAGTGGAATCACGCATCGCAATTCCAGGTAAGGGAATTTTGTGAGTATATAGAGATAGCTGCTCGTATTTTGAACTGGGTGAATATTGGGTGTTGTATGAAATGCATGAATTGCTCAAATAAATGATGGATGGTATTCGTGAACGATGACGAGTATATGCGTGGTTTTGGATTTGTAGTGGATTTTATGAAATGGGATAGTAAGGCTAATAATTGCATAAATCTAATGTTTTGATGTTTTTCCAAAACGAATTGCTTGGTTTTAAGCAAGCTCGTAGATAGGACGGCTAGTATTGTATGGTTGTTATGGAAAAGCATTTGTGAGTGCTAAACCCGAATTGCCGGGATTGATGAATTGTATATGAGCCGCCTATCACACTTGTATGACATAAATCGCGCTAGAGCCTCGCTCGCGCTGGATTTCTATGTTTTCATTTGTATGAAACGTGCTGGAGCCTAGCTCGCACCTTGATTTGGAAACTATAATGATATTTATAAACCGTACTGGAGCTTCTGCTCGTACGTGGATTGTGAATGGTTGTCTTATGAGTATAACCGTACTAGAGCTATACTCGTACGCGCCTCTTTATGAGAAGATGCATGATGCATGAGTCGTGCTAGAGCTTTGCTCGCACAAGTTTGCACGAGGGGAAACGTATAAGGTTGTGAAAGTGGGTAAGATCCTTAAGCCTTACATCCTTAAGCTAACATCCTTAAGCCAACATCCTTAAGCCCAAGAGGCAGGGAGGCTCTGTTAGGCGGGGAGGCTCTGTTTGGTGGGGAGGCTCTCTTACGGTGGGATCCTTAAGCCAACATCCTTAAGCCCAAAGAGGCGGGGAGGCTCTGTTAGGCAGGGAGGCTCTCCTACATGGGTATGGTAAAGGTAAGATCCTTAAGCCCTACATCCTTAAGCTGACATCCTTAAGCCCGAGGAGGCAGGGAGGCTCTGTTAGGCGGGGAGGCTCTGTTCGGTGGGGAGGCTCTCTTACGGAAAGGACCCTTAAGCCCTACATCCTTAAGCTAACATCCTTAAGCCCGAGGAGGCAGGGAGGCTCTGTTAGGCGGGGAGGCTCTGTTCGGCAGGGAGGCTCTCCTTCACGGAATATGGAAAACTCTTGGTATGGGGTAGATAAGACCTAGGAATGGCACCCCCAATTACGATATGAGTTTGCGGAGTACGCTGTACCGTGTATATCACATGGAGTACGATGTACCGCATGATGGTTATGTGATAAGAAAGTCTGGCGAGGGATAATCCATCTTCGTGCCAGCATGATACCCCGCACACCTGGATGCGTGTGGTCTGGGATGATTTATGATGTAATGGTTCACACAGGCACTTTTGATATAGTGACCTAGTTTTTATACACATGCGTGAATTGTGGAATGTAAATGTGGTTGTGATTGTGAGTTGATTTGGTGGTGTTATGTTGTTGGTTCAAAAAGGAGGTTTCTAAATGAATTGCCCTTTTATGAATTTAAATGAGAGTGAGCATGAGATGTTTTATACATGATGTCTCTACCATGTTTTATATGCCAATGCACATGATTTGATACATGATATATATGTATATTTACATGGCATAGTTTTATTCCTCATGCTCCTACTATAAACGATTTATGCATAACACTATCAGCATGTAGATAGAGTAGTTATCTACCATGCTTGCATTATTGCCTTACTGAGCGTGTGGTTGCTCATCCCACTCTATTTTTCCCCCTACAGAGCGTGCATAGTAGCCCAGTGAGGACTGAGGCGTATTATTTTGGACTCCGCTGCATCTCCATCGCTAAGAGGTATATACACAGTGATTCTTTTTGTATCTAAACAATGTAAAAGCACAGTATTCTTTTGAGTTGTACTTATGGGGGATGTAGATGTCAGTAAAACATGTATTCGTATAAGTACACGATTAAATGCACATGTATGACATCGTTTTTAATTAATTAAGAATGAATGAGATGTGGTGTTTATTATTGGCTCACAGCCCAACAGTGTGTGGTGAGTTTAGTTCACGACCGGGTAAGACAACGGTAAAACGCGAAAAATTTTCTGTGATTTTCGGTTGAAGAGAATGGAAATGGGTCGTGACAAGAAGACTGGAAGATTATGAGATAGTGGCCTTAACTGAGGAATGTAGTGCAATTATTTAGAGGAAATTACCCCCAAACTCAAGGATCCCGGGAGTTTACCATACCCTGCACTATTGGAAATATGTTCTTTGGTAGAGCCCTGTGTAATCTAGGAGCTAGTACAAATCTGATGCCTTGGTCAATCTACCAAAAGTTAGGAATAGGGGATGTCAAGCCTACCACAGTGACCCTTCAGCTAGCTGATCGATCCATTAAATATCTGAAGGGGGTCATTGAGGATGTAGTAGGAAAGGTGGACAAATTTATTTTCCCTGCGAATTTTATTGTATTGGACATGAAGGAAGACAGGGAAGTCCCCATTATTTTAGGCAGACCTTTCCTAGCTACTAGTAGAACATTAATTAATGTACAAAAGGGGAGTTAACAATGAGAGTTTAGGATCAGGAAGTGAAGTTTAATCTTTTCAAACCTTTGAAGCTCCCTGATGACTCTCAAGAGTGTTTTAAGATGGGGGTTAATGAGGTTATAAGGCTTAAGCATAGGAAATCTGAAAGAAGGAGGGAAGTAGATAGAGTTAAGGAGGATTTAACTGTTAACATTTTGTCACCACTTTGGCTGATCCTCCTACTCTTCGTTCTGCTACTGAGTGTTGCGTTCTTTAGCTGCATTTGAAATGGCTGTATTTTTCTTTTCACTTTGTATATAGTTCTTTTTCTTTTTCGTTGTTTCTTTTTTGTTTATTTTGCAGATTACTTTTCTAGTTTTACGTTTTCAATCAAGTTTCAGTTGTTCGTCATCATCATCAGAAAGGGGAGTACTCTGTTCTTGAGCTTAACTGTTTATATTATCTACACACTGAGGGCACTATGCACTTTAAGTTTTGGAGAGGGGATATCACTTGAGCAGTTTTCAAAAATTTGGGCAAAATTGAAAAAAAATTTAAAATTTTTTCGAAAATATGAGCTGATATTGTTTGATTTTGGGATGAATTAGTACTTAGCTTGTAGTTTTCCCATATTTCGATGATATAACCCCATGATTAAGTCTGACTTTGCTTGACTGAGAAGCATGATTATAGGAAAAGCATGAAGTTGAGTTCTTGAATTTATCTTGATTTTGATTGTGATTTCCTCATTTTACGCACATGTCATCTCATGAATCTGTATATTTATTTATAGAAAGCTTATGTGGACCTAGGATTGCATTTGTTCAGTTGATTTTGTGCATCATATTCTAGAATTTGTTTGATCTGATCTCGAGGTGAAATATTAGATCACACTTAATTAGGGAAATGATTTAGGCCATCTTTGGATCGTTTGAACCTTTCTAGCCGCCCCTGTACATATTTTACCCCTAGTCACCCATCTGGGCCAAATAAGCTTTTCTCTGTAAATACACCTACTTATAATTTTCCTTAGCTTAAACACTCTTTTCCTATCCCTTACCCCGAAAGCATGGAAAGTCATGGGATATATTGTGAGCTTTGTACATATGGGTATGTGGTGATAGTGAAAGTTAAAAAAAAAATTGTGATGAAAGAAAAAAGAAAAAGAAAAGAAGAAAGATGAAAAATACAAAAATAGAATAAATTGTTTAGTGAAATAACTAAGTTAGGGGGAAATAATTTGAGCTCTTATATAAAGATCCTAAAAGTAATGCATGTTAAGGGGTAATTAAACCTAAATCGACTTTATCATACCTTAGCCCCAGCCTTACATTACAAGCTTAATGAAGTCCTATTGATCTTTGGTTAAGTGTGACTACATTAGTGGAGAGAGAAGTGAAAAGCAAACTTATGGGAATGATCACATCTCATAGACTTTGCATTCACTATGTTTGCATAATCTAATTCGAGTAATGTATTATGAAGTGGCTTTGACATTTTTCACACACACACGAGGGGTCCAATTTGGGTTAGGACTTATGATTGAATGATTCTAAATGTTGGACTTGTAATTATGAGTCTTTGAGATCATAGTCTGTACTTTTTCTTTGAGGATAATATTGGGAAATTATTGTGTCTAGTACTCGTCATTCCTACAATTATTCTGTTTAGCTTGAGGACAAACAAAAGCTCAAGTTTGGGGGTGTGATAATTCTATTTTTAATAGAATTATTTGTGCTTAAATTACTAATTATTTATTTAATCCCCATATTATTTTATTAATAATCCCCTTTATTTAATTAAAATTCTTTAGTGTGTAGGAAAATTAAATTCGGATGAAACTCAGTCGTTTCAGTCAAAATTTGACTGAAAACTAGCTAAAGGAGACTAGACCACTTCTAATTTGCAGACCGAGTCACCAGTCGTCTGGACAC
The DNA here is from genome assembly GCA_033439115.1 of Firmiana major. Taxonomy (NCBI): domain Eukaryota; kingdom Viridiplantae; phylum Streptophyta; class Magnoliopsida; order Malvales; family Malvaceae; genus Firmiana; species Firmiana major. Next base: position 43,488,099 of record CM065909.1, read on the forward strand.
GCGTGATGCCAGGTGTCCGTATTTTATTTGCTCCGAAACGATAAGATCGACGGACACCATGCCAACCTTCTGGGAGACACATGTCGGGCCACATCGCACAACCAACTGGACAAACCGACAAGAGATGTGGAAATATCTACTCTGCAGCGAATCAAATGAAGACAAGTGACCAAACAATGCCAACTCATCTAGGATGGAAAATTACCATTGTACCCCTAAGTGTGTGTATAAATAGAATATGATGGCAATTGAAAAAAGGAAAAAAGTAGGAAGTAGAAAGTAGGAGTAGTGTAGTTAGAGTAGAATAGGAGTAATGTAGAGTAATTTAGAAGTAGTTTTAATTTAGGGTAGTTTTAGTTTTTAAAGTTTTTTTTTTTTAAGCTTTCTGATTAGAGTTCTTGATAGCCACCATTTTCTATTCACTGTTCATGTCAACTTTATTTGTGATATTTTATGAAAAGTTTCCTTCCTTTCCGATATTTGTAGCATTTTATTGAATCAAAGCATTTCTTTCTTTTTCTGTTAATGTTCTTTAACTAAAGGGGTTTCAGTTTAGATTATTATTATTTTTTATTATTTGATTGCTAGCCTCCTCAGTTCTATTATCTGATTTAAGAAAGACAGTTGAGCAGTAGCTGGATTAGTGTGGTTGTGCAAGAGGCTATTAGGCAATGTGACTAAGCTTGATGTCGTCTTGTTCTATTATTACCCAGTTCTTTTGTTTTTGCTGTTAGTATTATTTACTAGTCTCTTATTCAAGTAGCATGTGGTTGTCATCACTAATCGGGTTTCCATTTCCGGGTGATACCGAGAGGCTAGCTCCTACTTGGGTTTGCTGAAGCAAGGCGTGGCACTGATGCTCTCTCACCTCTATGGTTCAAGGTGGTGTGTGGTTTCAGGTTAAGTACCAGCTGAAGGTGTCGAGAGCAGTAACAGGAGTTTTTTTTATTCTGTTCTCTTTTGTTTTATGTTTGATTTACTGTTTATTTTCTTTTTCGTGTTTTAGCTTTTAATTTCAATCATGTTAAGTTTGTTGTTGTTCATTCACTGCCTTGAACTTACATATTACAATTTTAACGCTTGTGTTTTATCTTATTCCAGATTTGCGTTGCTGAGAATTGCATAAATATGCAACAATGATGCCGAATGCTGTGACATGCAACGCAGAGCAACAAGAAGTGGTGACTAATCCTGTTCGGGACAGTGCTGCTGTTACTGCAGTGGAGGACTGAACCGGGAGTGAGCTGGGCATGCGAGGAATGAGCATGCTGCAGTAGACGCTAGCTAGGCAGAGGACGTGTGAAGCACCTGGAGGCAGCAGTAAAAAGAAGCAAGAGCCAGTACAGTAGTAGGATGCAGAAGTAGTCGGGCAAAACAGGAGCTCTTTCTGGTCAGGACCGACTTGGAACAGCACTTGGAGCAAGTTGCTGTTTGCGCCTGATGCAATAGTGCAGGACAGAACAAACCGAGAGCAGTGCATCACTCACAACACCTGGAAATGGAGAGCAAAGCTGGAATTTGGGAAGAAGACATGTACAGTGCTTAAAATCGGGACCACTAGGCTGGCTTGTTCGGTTAAGGCCACGTTTGGCCACATTGCATTTTTCTTCATAGTTCAATATTCCATGCAATTACGTTGCTTTGTCTAAGTTTTGTTATTTTTTTTTATTACTTTCTAGCTTAGTTAGATAGAATAGTTTAATTCTCTTAGTTTGTTGTTTTAAGTTTTAGTTTAATTTCATTAATAGTTAATTGGTGACTAGGTTAGGATTTAAGAATTAGATTTTGCATTTAGAATTAAATTAGAGGAGTATCATATTATGCATTTTTAATTTTTCACTTTAAAATTTAAAAATCCAAAAATATTTATTTCTCATGCATTAGTTAGATTTTATTGTTAAGTTAGTATTTAGATATAATTAGGATTAATTTTAGATTCATTAGTCTAGACATTTAGAATTATAATTATTTTCTTAATTTTCTAGGATTTTATTTTATTAGATTTTAGGTTAGTTTAAATTGCAATTTTTATTAATTAGATTAATTTGCCTGCACATTTTATTTTACGTTTGTAACTTTAGTTTAATTAATCTTATTTAGTTATTTTCATATTTGCATTTTTAATTGCGTTAATTAATTTTAACTGTTTTAGTTATGTTTTGTAGGTATTTGCTTTTAACTGCTTGGAGCTCTGTAAGTAATGTTTGCTCGGTTTTATTTTCTTTATTGTTATTGTTTTCTGTACTTTTAATTCAAGCTTTGTAGATCACCAACTAAGACTTCATAATTTGCTAGGATATACTTAGGGTAAGATTAACCGGTAGTTAATTAGGCTGATCAACTTCTCTGTGGGACGATAACTTGAAACTCAAATCCCATCATTACTTGTACGACCCGAGCACTTGCGGATAATACGTTTAGATCGTATCATGTATAAAGTATGAATGGATGTCATTTTTAAGTCTTAAAGGTGGTTGGATGAGAAAATGACTATGGCAGCAAATTAAGGATGTTTGGTGTAAGTTACTGTAGAAAACTACAGCAAAATTTTGAAAATATGAGGTCAGATCGATCTCATAGGATGAGAGATCGATCTGGAAGAGCAAAAAATGCTCTTATTCAAGCAATGGAATAGGCCAGATCGATCTCTAATGGTGGTAGATCGATCTTCTAAACATTCTGTAAAGAACGGATCGATCCTTAATGCAAGCAGATAGATATCCTCCTTAACCAGATCGATCTCCTTAAGCTACTGTCTGAAAACAGATCTATCTCAAGCCACAGATCGATCTCATGCCTTCAAAATGTCGAGAAAATGATGGATTTAAGAGGACCAGATCGATCTCCTTGTAATACAAATCGATCTCATCAAGCAATTTCTATAAATAGGAGCAGTGAAATTTTGGGAAACAACCTCACTCTTCCATTTCAACCTAAAAGCTAACTTTATCACTCCTAAATCCACCCATTTCCAGTAAGAATTGAGGAAAGACCATTAGATACAAAGTTGTTCTTATCAAAAAGAAGAATAACATACTTTTGGAATCAAAGCCTCATTTGTTGGATTGAAGGAGCAAGGAACATTTTCATTTGGAGCAAGAAGAAAAACTAGATTGGTAAGTTTCTAATGCTTCAGCCCAAGTAAATTTGTCTATTTATTATTTTAAAGTTGATTTGTATGAGTATTGATGGTTAAAACTACCTAGGATGTGATGGAACTAGTGTGACCTAGAAAATAGAAGGAATGTAGTGTGAGAAAATGTGATTTGGATGAGTTGGTGATTTATGGGATAATGCTAAGTTGTTATTGATGTAATGGGATTCATTTGAAATGTGTAAATGAAGCCACATTTTGAGGATAGTCAATTTATGGAAATGAGTATATAAGATATTTGATAAAATGCCATAGTGAAGAAATTGATGAAATATGAACACTATGAGCGTAATATCGATTTAATATCGATATAGCATAAATCAATAGGCCTAAAAGAAACAATAGACTCGAGATATGAGTAGAATAATAAAACGAGGCCTATAAGTGTTAATGGAGGCTATAGGTTGAATTGACTATAGCAAACACAAGAGTTGTGTTATACAGACTAAATTGATGTGAAATACGACTTTGTGCAATACCGAAGAGTTCGTTGGAGACGAATCGAACTGCACAAGTAAGCAGCTCTAAGGAAACGAAATCACGCTACGCGATTCTAGGTAAGGGAATTCTGTGAGCATATAGAGACAGATGCTCGTACTTTGAACTCATGGGTAAATATAGGGCGTTTATGAAATGCATCATTGTTTACGAAAATGATTATTGGTATGCGTGAATTTCTACGAGTATGTATATGATTTGGATTATGAAATAATTCTTGAAAAGGGGATAGTAAGCCTAATAATTGCATAAATCGTACGTTTTGAATTTTTTACAAAACATATTGCTTTTTTTTAGCAAATCAACGAGTAGGATGGCTAATGTTTGAATGATGTTGTGAAATAGCACATGTGAGGTGCTAAACATGTTTTGAGATTGTTTTGAATGTATATGAGCCACCTATCATGTTTGTGTGAATTAAATCGAGCTGAAGCCTCGCTCGCACAGGATTTTAGAATTTTCACTTGTATGAAACATGCAGCTTAGCTCGCACTTTTATCTGAAATTGTGATGATGTTTTATAAACCGTACTAGAGCTTCTGCTCATACGTGGATTTCGAGTGATTTTCTTATGGATATAATCGTACTGGAGTTGTGCTCGTACGTGGTTTCTTCATGTTTTTTATGCAGAAATGTCGTACTAAAGCATTGCTCGTATGAGGAGGTTTATCTATGATGCATGTATCGTACTAGAGAGTAGCTCACACAGGTTTTCACACTGTGGTATGTATGATGTCGTGGTGAGGGTAATACAAATTGGTGTTCAAGAAACCCAAAAGGGGCGAGCAAGGCCATGAGGGGCTAGGACCTGACACTAATTAATTCAGGGAACCCAAAAGGGGCAAGCAAAGCCATGAGAGGCTAGGAGCTTACATGGTGTTTAGGGAACCCAAAAGGGGCGAGCAAGGCCATGAGGGGCTAGGACTTGACATGGTGTTCAGGGAACCTATAAGGGGCGAGCAAGGCCATGAGGGGCTAGAACCTGACATCAAAAGGAAATACTCCTACGTGCACTTGAGACTGAGTAGGTTACATGTGGTATGAGGTAGATAAGACCTACAACTAGCACCCCCAACCATGATATGGGTCCGTGAAGTACGTTGTACTGTTGATATCACATGGACTACGTTGTACCACGTGGTTAAGTTACTGATGAGGAAGTTTGGTGAAGAACTAACACACCTTCCTTCCAGCATGATACCCGGCACACCGAGATCCGTGTGGTCTGGGATGATTTATGACATAGTTGACTAATGTAGTTTTTGAGATATAGTGACCTATTTTATCTAATATTACACAATGCCACATGGTTTTGACACATGAATATGACTGTGATTGTCCGAGTAGACCCGAGGGAGGGGTCGAGCCTTGTGGGATTTGCGATTTAAAGAAATGATAATTTGATTTGTGATGAGATGTGATGTGATTTAAATAGGAGGTTTCTTAAATGGATTTCCCTTTTTGTGATGAGATTTAATGAGACTGAGCATGAGATAATTTTACATGTTGATATCTCCATGTTTTATGCCTATTTGCATGATTTTCAATACATGATATATGTATATACCCGTGGCATCATTTTATTTCCTCATGCTCCGATTATAAATGATTTATGCATAACTCATTAGCATGTAGATAGAGTAGTTATCTACCATGCTTGCATTATTGCCTTACTGAGTGTGTGATTGCTCATCTCTCTCTATTTTCCCCTCTCTACAGAGCGTACATAGTGGCCTAGTGAGGACTGAGGCGTTGCATTTTGGACATCCGCTGCTTCCATCGCCAAAAGGTATACACACAGGGATTCTTTTTGTATCTAAACATGTAAAGGCATAGTAGTCATTTTGTATCGTAATGTGGGAGATGTAAAAGTTAGAAACGTGTAATGTATAACTTAACTTCCAAATAAATGACACTTCTTTTGATAGATTTGAAAATGAATGATGAGTAATGATTATTATTGACTCACAGCCCAACTGTGTAGTGGTGAGTTTGTTCACGACTGGGTAGGGTAAGGAAAATACGAAATATTTATAACGATTTTCGATTAAAAATAATAAAATGGGTCGTGACTGAGATTGGTATCAGAGCAAAGTTGGTCTGATGTGAGTCAGTAATAAATCCTAGGAAAATTTCATCCTCATATTACTGTGCTTTTGTTTAGATATAACTGTGTATACCATGATGGATTGAGTCTAATAAGTGATTGTAAATATAGGAAGTTAGGCAGTATGCCTGTTATTCGTAGAGGTAGAGGAGCGGGAGCACGTGCTAGAGGTCATAGAGGTGGGTCTGAGAGCCATGTTGAGCCACAGACTGACCAGGCTCCTCAAAACCCTGCTGAGAGATCAAAGGATACCGAGGCACGTTTCACTAGGATAGAGAGAAGTATCGAGAGCCTCGTGGAGATAGTCACTCAGGCGTTGGGTGTCGATGATAGACGAGGTCCCACAGCATAGCCTACTACTGGACAGGCAGCTGCAGAAGCAGAGAGACCTTAGGCTACTGAGATGGTGACACCTCTAGTACAGAATACAGCTTCACCTATCGCACCACTATAGAGCGGTAGCGATCTGGGATATGATTGCGACTTGAGCAGATTGAGATAGTTTCAGGAGTTAAAACCTCCAGTGTTTAGAGGGGTAAAGGACTCGGTGATTACTGAGGATTGGGCCTACGAGATGAAAAAATTATACAAATTTTTCAGATGTACAACAGTTGAGAAAGTGACATTCATAGTGTTTATGTTAAAAGGCGATACAGAACATTGGTGGAGATCCACCGAGGCTGTTTTGAGGGCCAGACAGTCTAAGATTACATGGGAGATATTTTTGGAGGCTTTCGAGAGACAGTACATCCCAGCCACCGCACAGAGGAAACTGTGGATGTAATTCATGAATTTGGTTCAGGGGAACCATACTGTGGATGAATATGAGTTGAGATTCATGTTTTTGGGGAGATATGACCCAGACATGATAGGTAGTGAAACTTGGAAGGTCTAGAAGTTCGTGGATGGATTGAGATTGGTCATCCGGACTAAGCTAGCTCCCTTTAACATACTTACTTATGAGGAGGTTATACACAAGGCTCAGTTATGCGAGCAGGACTTTGAGAAGAATGCCTCCGAGCTTGGAAAGATTAGTGTTAGGAGGGATAGAGACTGGAAGAGATTACGGCTGGATAGAGTGGCCAGGAAAGGAGGCCAAAGATTTTTCGAGAAAAGGCCTAAGATTGAAGAGGTGCAGGAGAGAGCTACTAGACCTCCCGTGTACCCAGCTTTAACTGCACTGAAGGGTATGGTTATTGGAGGACCACGACCTACGACTGATTAGTGTAGGAGATGTGGCAGATACCATGGGACTAGACCATGTCAGATACCCCCTGTTTCATGTTATAGGTGTGGGAAGCCCGAACATATTTTGAGGTACTGTTTTGAGATGGTTGAGACTACCCCACAGAAGGGCAATAAGTCAGAGAGAGCTCCAGTTGAGATAACTGCCCCGAGGAGGAGGGCCACGACTGAAGAGAAAGGGAAGCATGCAGTAGGTGTGAGTAGAGGAAGGGTACATGCACTGGATAAGGACACTGCAGATGTTTCCACGGATGTGATTAAAGGTACCATCCTAATCTTTGATTTAGAAGCATTGGTATTGTTTGATCTTGGTGCCACGCATTCCTTCAAATAGCCTTTCTTTGTAGATAAATTGTTGAAGCATGTGAAACCTACATTGTTGGATAAAATGTTGATGATTTCCACACCCATGAATGATAGCCAATTGACTGAGCATGTATGTACAGATTGTAAATTGATGATAGAAGGAAAGGAAATGACAGTCAATCTAATTTTATTGAATATGAATGATGTTGATGTAATATTTGGAATGGATTGGCTGGCTGCAAACCATGTTGTTATGGATTGTAGTGCTAAAACATTGATGTTTCCCGAGATAGAAAATCATGTTGTAAGATTTGTGAAATGAAATGAAAGAATATAACCATGATAAATGAAAAGAGTATGATCTTATTGAATTTATTTGAGTGGTGAATTTAATTGTTTATGTTAAATATTGATGTGATGACTTGTGACACTAACGGTAGAAAGAATGATGTGAAGGGTTCATTACATACGTGGTTGACATAAATAAGGCATACCTAGAATTGAGAGACATACCAGTGATTGCGAAATTTTCGGATGTCTTTCCAGATGATTTACCAGGGCTACCACTTGAAAGAGAAATGGAATTTTATATAGAGTTAGTGCCTGGTACCGAGTCGATATCTAAACCACCATATAGAATGGCTCTGGTTGAGTTGAAAGAGCTAAAGAAATAGCTGCAAGAGTTGCTAGAGAAGGGGTTCATTAGATCGAGTGTCTCACCATGGGGAGCACCAGTTCTGTTTGTAAGGAAGAATAATGGAAGCCTCTGATTGTGTATAGATTACCGGTTGTTGAATAAGGCCACCATTAAGAACAAGTACCCCCTTTGGCGCGTAGATGATTTGCTGGATCAGCTCCGAGGAGCCCAAGTATTTTCTAAGATAGATCTGCGGTCAGGGTATCATCAGTTGAGGATACGGAGTGGAGATGTACCCAAGGCAGCATTTCGTACCCGTTATGGCCACTACGAGTTTTTGGTTATGCCATTTGGATTGACGAATGTCCCCGCAGCATTTATGGAACTGATGAATGATGTATTCAAGCCATACCTGGACAAGTTTGTGATTGTGTTTATTGATGATATATTACTCTATCCCAGTCCAGGGAAGATCATAAAGAGCACTTGATAGTAGTTCTGCAGACCCTCCGAGAGAAAGAGTTATATGCCAAACTCAGCAAGTGTAACATTTGGTTAGAGCATATTTCATTTCTGGGCCATGTTGTGTCGAAGGATGGGGTATCAGTGGATCCATCCAAGATTGAGGTAGTTGTGCAGTGGGAACAATCTAAGATAGTTACTGAGATTAGAAGTTTTTTGGGATTGACAGGTTATTATCGGAGATTTGTAGAGGGTTTCTCCAGACTAGCTGCTCCGTTGACACGCCTCACGTCGAAGGACGTTAAGTTTGTATGAGATGAGGCATGTGAGAGGAGTTTTAAGGAGCTTAAGCGTCGATTAACCACTACTCCGGTTCTCACCATACCTACCAGCTCAAGAGGTTTCTCGGGGACTGGGCTGTGTGCTTATGCAGGATGGGAAGGTAGTTGCCTATGGATCTAGACAGTTGAAAGATCACAAGAGGAACTACCCAACACATGATTTGGAGTTGGCGACCGCAGTGTTTGCTTTGAAAATATGGCGCCACTATCTTTATGGTGAGAAATTTCAAGTTTTTACAGATCATAAGAGCCTTAAGTACCTGTTCTCACAAAAAGAGTTGAATATGAGACAGAGGAGATGGCTCGAACTCCTTAAGGATTATGATTATGAAATCATATACCACCAGGGTAAGGCAAATGTAGTTGTCGATGCTTTGAGCAGGAAGAACCTAGGGTTGGTGTCTTATATAATGGTACGGGGACACGAGTTGTTGGAACAATTTATGAACCTCAGTTTGGATATAACTCCACCTGGATCAGAGAGATTGAATATCATGGCTAGTATGAGATTAGAGCCAGAATTGATTGGTTGTATTTGCCAGGCTCAGCAGAGCGATCAACAATGTATCGACTGGTTGAGTCAGATACAGGCTGGTGTGGGTATTGATTTTGAGCTGAGTGCAGATGGTTTATTGAGGATAAGAGGTAGAGTATGTGTTCCCGAGGATCCTGAGACCAGGAGATTGATTTTATCAGAGGCTCACTCATCGAAATACACGATACATCCGAGGAGTACCAAGATGTATCAAAACCTTTGAAAGGTATATTGGTGGTCTGGAATTAAAAGAGACATTGCTGAATATGTTGCTAAGTGTCTCATTTGTCAACAGGTGAAGGTAGTGCATCAGAAGCCTACAGGGTTATTGCAGCCTCTATTGATACCGACATGAAAGTGGGAGCATGTCACCAAGGATTTTGTGATGGGATTACCGATGACCTGCAGAGGTCATGATGCCATATGGATTATTGTGGATCGGTTGACTAAGTCAGCCCATTTCTTAGCTATGAGAGCTACCGATACTTTAAGTCAGTTGGCGAACCTGTATGTTCAAGAGATAGTACGACTACATGGTGAACCAATGAGCATTGTTTCTGAGAGGGATGCCCGCTTCACGTCCCATTTCTAGGAACATTTTCAGGAAGCGATGCAGACCCATTTGAGTTTTAGCACCGCTTTTCATCCTTAGACAGATGGGCAGTCATAGAGGACTATACAGACCATGGAGGATATGTTGAGAGCGTGTGTGCTAGATTTTAGAGGCTCCAAGGATGATCATCTACAGATAGTCAAGTTTACATATAATAACAACTATCATGCGAGTATCAGAATGGCACCCTATGAGGCACTATATGGACGTAGATGTCGATCCCCCATTGAATGGGAAGTGGTTGGTGGCAAATAGATTTTTTGCTCCAAACTTAGTGCAGCAGGCATCTGAGGACGTCCAATTGATATCTGACAGATTATTGACAGCTTAGAGCTGGCAAAAGAGTTATGCTGATAAGAGACGAAGACCACTAGAGTTTGATATGGGTGAGTTGGTATTTCTGAGAGTTTCACCTTCGATGGGTATTATGAGATTTGGTAAGAAAGGCAAGTTGAGCCCTAGATATATCAGACCCTTCAAGATTTTAGAGAGAGTGGGAGATAAGGCGTATAGGTTGGCATTGCCACCGGACTTGGCAAATGTTCATAATGTCTTCCACGTCTCTATGCTTCCAAAGTATCACCCGAACCCGACACATGTGATAAGATATGAGCCGTTGGAGCTCAATAAGAGCATGACGTATGTTGAGAATTCGATTCGGATATTGGATAAAAAGGAAAAGGTGTTGAGGATAAAGATAGTTCCCTTGGTGAAAGTTCTTTGGTAACTTCACACGATGGAAGAGGCCACATGAGAATTGGAGAACTTGATACGGGAGAGGTACCCCCAACTTTTTAAAGAGTAACTTGGTTATAATTTGGAGGATCAAATTCTTTTAATGAGGGGAGGAATGTAAGACCCGTATTTTCAGATGTAAACCTTATGAATTCATAAGTATGGTGATGTATTTGTAACTTGAACAATAAGTGATGTAAAGTCCATAAATTCAATGTGCACACTGGTAATAAGTTTGTGATGTACGTACAAGTTTCATTATGCATGAATATAAAGAAATAGACTTTTGTATGTGATGAATGTGAGTGGAATGGAAAATAAGTAGTGCAGCAAATAGAAGGAAATTGCATAAGTTGCATAAACCTTTGTTCTTCCATTTAGTTTTGTATTGTATACCTTTGGTTATACAATGAATGCACACAAGTTTGAATGTGTATAAAGTATGAATGGACGTCATTTTCAAGTCTTAAAGGTGGTTGGATGAGAAAATGACTATGGAAGCAAATTAAGGATGTTCGGTGTAAGTTACTACAGAACACAGCAGCAAAATTTAGAAAATATGAAGGCCAGATCGATCTCATAGGATGAGAGATCGATCTAGAAGAGCCAAAAATGCTCTTATTCGAGCAATGGAATAGGGCAGATTGATTTCCAATGGGGTCAGATCGATCTTCTAAACATTCTGTAAAGAAGGGATCGATCCTTAATGCAAGCAGATCGATTTTCTTAGCTCTCAGGTTGGAGCAGATTGATCTCCTCCTTAGCTAGATCGATCTCCTTAAGCTACGTATGAAAACAGATCAATCTCAAGCCTCGACAGATCGATCTCATGCCTTTAAAATGTCGAGAAAAATGAGAGATTTAAGAGAAACAGATCGATCTCCTTCCAATACAAATCAATCTCATTAAGCAATTTCTATAAATAGGAGCAGTGAAATCTGAAAATTTCGGGAAACAACCTCACTCTTCCATTTCAACCTAAAACCTAACTTTCTCACTCCTAAATCAACCTATTTTCAGTAAGATTTGAGGAAAGACCATTAGATACAAAGTTGTTCTTATCAAAGAGAAGAACAACATACTTTGGAATCAAAGCCTCATTTGTTGGATTGAAGGAGCAAGGGACATTTTCATATGCTTCAGCCCAAGTACATTTGTCTATTTATTATTTTAAAGTTGATTTGAATGACTATTGATGGTTAAAACTACCTAGGATATGGTGGAACTAGTGTGACCTAGAAAATAGAAGGAATGTAGTGTGAGAAAATGTGATTTGGATGAGTTGGTGATTTATGGGATAATCTAAGTTGTTATTAAAGTAATGGGATTGATTTGAAATGGGTAAATGAAGCCACATTTTGAGGATAGTCAATTTATGAAAATGAGTATATAAGATATTTGATAAAATGCCATAGTGAGGAAATTGATGAAATATGAGCACTATGAGCTTAATATCGATTTAATATTGATATAGCATGAATCAATAGGCCTAAAAGAAATAATAGACTCAAGATACGAGTAGAACAATAAAACGAGGCCTATAAGTGTTAATGGATGCTATAGGTTGAATTGACTATAGCAAACACAAGAGTTGTGTTATATGGACTAAATTGATGTGAAATACCACTTTGTACAGTACCGAAGAGTTTGTTGGAGACGAATCGAACCGCACAAGTAAGCAGCTCTAAGGAAACGGAATCACACGATGCGATTCCAGGTAAGGGAATTCTGTGAGCATATAGAGATAGCTGCTGGTACTTTGAACTCGTGGGTGAATATATGGCATTTATGAAATGCATGACTGTTTACGAAAATGCTTGTTGGAATGTGTGAATTTCTACGAGTATGTATATGATTTGGATTATGAAATGATTCTTGAAAAGGGGATAGTAAGGCTAATAATTGCATAAATCGCATGTTTTGTTGTTCTTACAAAACATATTGCTTTTTTTAAGCAAATCTATGAGTAGGATGGCTAATGTTTGAATGATGTTCTGAAATAGCACATGTGAGGTGCTAAACATGTTTTGAGATTGTTTTGAATGTATATGAGCCGCCTATCGTGACTGTGTGAATTAAATCATGCTAGAGCCTCGCTCGCACGAGATTTTGATATTTTCACTTGTATGAAATGTGAGGGAGCTTAGCTCGCACTTTGATTTGAAATTGTGATGATGTTTTATAAACCGTACTCAAGCGTCTGCTCGTACGTGGATTTCGAGTGGTTTTCTTATGCATATAACCGTACTAGAGTTGTGCTCGTACGTGGTTTCTTTATGTTTTTATGCATAATGTCGTACTAGAGTGCTGCTCATACGAGGAGGTTTATCTATGATGCATGTATCGTGCTAGAGCCTAGCTCGCACAGGTTTTCACACTGTGGTATGTATGATGCCGTGGTGAGGGTAATACAAATTGATGTTCAAGGAACCCAAAAGGGGCAAGCAAGGCCATGAGGGGCTAGGACCTGACACTAATTAATTCAGGGAACCCAAAAGAGGCGAATAAGGCCATAAAGGGCTAGGACCTGACATGGTGTTCAGGGAACCCAAAAGAGGCGAGCAAGGCCATGAGGGGCTAGGACCTGACATCAAAAGGAAATACTCCTACGTGCACTTGAGACTGAGTAGGTTACACGTGGTATGGGGTAGACAAGACCTACGACTGGCACCCCCAACCATGATACGGGTCTGCGGAGTACGTTGTACCGTGTATATCACATGGGGTACGCTGTACCGCATGGTTGAGTTACTGATGAGGAAGTTTGGCGAAGAACTAACCCACCTTCGTTCCAACATGATACCCCAAACACCGGGATCTAGGTGGTCTGGGATGATTTATGACATAGTTGAAAGACGTAGTCGTTGAGATATAGTGATCTGTCTCATCTAATATTACATAATACCACATGGTTTTGACATATGAGTATGATTGTGATTGTCCAAGGTAGACCCAAGGGAGGGGTCGAGCCTTGTGGGATTTGTGATTTAAAGAAATGATAATTTGATTTGTGATGAGATGTGATGTAATTTAAAAAGGAGGCTTCTTAAATGAATTTCCCTCTTTGTGATGAGATTTAATGAGACTGAGCATAAGATGATTTTACATGTTGATATCTCCATGTTTTATGCCTATTTGCATGATTTTCAATACATGATATATGTATATACATGTGGTATCGTTTTATTTCCTCATGCTCTGATTATAAACAATTTATGCATAACACTATCAGCATGTAGATAGAGTAGTTATCTACCATGCTTGCATTATTGCCTTACTGAGCGTGTGGTTACTCATCCCTCTTTACTTTTCCCTCTCTACAGAGCGTACATAGCAACCCAGTGAGGACTGAGGCGTTGCATTTTGGACATCCGCTGCTTCCATCGTCGAAAGGTATACACATAGGGATTCTTTTTGTATCTAAACATGTAAAGGCACAATAGTCATTTTGTATCGTAATGTGGGGGATGTAAAAGTTAGAAACGTGTCATGCATAACTTAACTTCCAATTGAATGACACTTCTTTTGATTGATTTGAAAATGAATGATGAGTAATGATTATTATTGACTCACAACCCAACTGTGTATTGGTGAGTTTGTTCACGACCGGGTAAGGAAAGGAAAATGCAAAATATTTATAGCGATTTTCGATTAAAAAGGATAGAATGGGTCGTGACAGTAGTAATCAAGGGAGTGTCACCCTTGTGAGGATTCTATTTTAAGAGATTGGATAGCCACTTAATAAAGTAGGTAGATGTTAGCACTAAATTTTATATATGTTTAGGACCTTTTTTACTTAGTTATTTGATTTGTTCTTTGCAATATTTGGTATGTTTTATGTGTTTTGTGCACTTGTGCAAGAAACAGAGCAATTTGGAGAAGTTAAGGCTTTTGGAGCTGGTTCTGATGATTCCGTGAAGAATTGAAGTTATAGGGTGCTGATCGCGACTTATGCTAGAGCAATAGAAGAAATTGGACAGTGCAGAGCAGATTTGAGGAATTAATACCATTGCCGCAACATAGCAGTCTGATTAGGGCAACACTGTTTTGCCATGTGGCCTTCCGCGTTTTAGTGTTTAGAAACCTTATAAATAGTCTTTTTATCAGAATTTGGAGGGAGGCTGTGGCAGAAGGCTTCAAGATTAATTTAGCTCCATAGAAACTTCATCTTTTCATCTTTTTCACCAATTTTATTCTTGGGATGTTAAATTGGAATTCTTGGATGTTTATTATGATGTCTAGGAACTAAACTCCTTTTTCCTAGAATCGATGTAACTAACTTTGGGCATATTACAATTACTTTGTGATGTTGTTTGGATGATTTCAATTATGTTTATTTAATCTACTTGTTCTTAATGCTCTAGTTGATTAGCCACCAATTAGATGAATTAGTATAAGAATCCGGCACTCGGGAGAGGGGATTATTTATATGCACAAGGGTAGATTAACAGAGGACATTGTTGAATTGGGAGGTTGACAATTCTTATGAGCCATCAAGAAATGGATTATTATTGCTCAATGAACTCTATTATTTAATTCTGAATTGAGAGGTTAGGATTAGGTAAATTAGGTATGACTGTTTAAAACTCGAGAGAGATAAACAGGAAATAGTTTCAGCTATAAACAAATTGAAATCAAAAGAACAATTGATTAAAGGAATTGTATGAACCCTAGTTAGGTGTGTTGGCTCTACCGAGAGGGGGGGTGAATCGGTTTTCTAACAATTATGGCAGATTTTAAATTAATCACAATTTGAACACAAATGATAATGAATAAAACAGTGCAATATAACAATTTAATGCAGAGAGAAGGGAAGAGAAACAAACACAGTCACTTATAGAGGTTCGGCCAACTCTTGCCTACGTCCTCTCTCCTTGACCTTCTTGTCAAGTGCTTTCTTTCTCTCTTTCAATAGAGCTTACAAATTTCCTTTTACAGGTTAAGGAATAACCTCACTACCTTTGGCAATACAGAAAAAGTATTCAGCCTCTTACAATATACTCTCACTGAGGAACAATCCTCTTCTCTTTTTAGGTAAGACTGAATACAATTTAATGCTTTAAAGTGGTAGGACAAATGTAGCTTTTTTGCACTTAAGCTTTTACAATGATTCTCAATCAATAATCAATAGGGACACAAAGAATGAAAGAATTAAAGCTTGAGAATGTTTGGAATCTGCAGCAATAGTGTCTCTTTTCTCTTTGTCTTCAATGCTTGGTTAAATACTGAAGGATGGGTAGTTGGAGCATTAAATGCTATTCTTCCCGTTGTATTTTTGCAGAAACTAGCCGTTGGGTGCCTCCAGTAGAGTGCCAGATCGATCTGCCTTCTTGGCCAGATCGATCTCTTAGTTATAAATCCTGCAAGATTGAAGCACAAATACACAAGGAGATCGATCTCATAGGTTAGCAGATCGATCTGTTAGTTTAAAAGTAATGAGACAGATCGATCTGTCGAATAGGCAGATCGATCTCCTTAACTCTCTGTTTGAAGCAAGATCGATCTCTCAACACACAGATCGATCTCTTTAGCTCTCTGACTTTGAGGAGATCGATCTCTTCCTTACCAGATCGATCTCTCAACTCTAGCATTAGCCAGATCGATCTCTTAACCCTTGCAGATCGATCTCATTCTTCCTAAATGCCTTTGTACCGATTTAAGGCTTGCCAGATCGATCTCTTCCATTATAAGATCGATCTCTCATCAAGTAAAACCCAGGAGATCGATCTCTGATACCCCAGATCGATCTCTCATCAGCAGAACTCTAAGTTCTGGTACTAATAACATCTAAACATGTTTGTATATCATCTTAACATTATTGAATTAACTTGTTTTGTCATTTCAAAATACATTAACTCAACAATCTCCCCCTTTTTGATATGACAAAACTCATCAATTTAAACATGTTTAGTGATTTTGCAAAACTCCCCCTTTTTGTGAGCTTTTGACTTTGTTATGACTTTGTTAATAACTTAACTCCCCCTCAGTTAAATCTTAACTCCCCCTCAATTAAATCATAACTCCCCCTCAATTAAATCATTCAATTAAATCATTCTTTTAAACCTTTAACACAACCACAACACAACCACAACACATGTTTCTTCTCCCCCTTTTTGTCATATCAATCACATACTAAAGAGAAGATTCATGGCATTTCAAAATCAACATTTTCATTAACTCACCAAATATCCAATCAAATCACATTTCATTCAAGCAAATTTTTCACAGATAACATCAAGGAGCTTAACAGTGTTGTAACTACACTAAATCTAAGCGCCTAATGCCTATTGTGAGGGAGGATCACGATCCATAAGATTCTCAACATGCGTGCGTGTTACTTGGAGCTCATCGAACATCGCCTCTTGAGTCTCTTGAATCCTATCCACTCGTTGGGTTAAGTCCTCGATCATACGCCGCTGAGTGGCAAAGCCGTCATTAATCTGCTGACTGAGGTCCGTCACCATCGTTATGAGCATCTCCAATTCAGCAGGAGACGATGTTGGTGCAGTGGGCGGAGCCGATGGTTCCGCAGCTGGTGCAGCAGGTTGGTGTGCTGGTTCATCAGTGGGGTCCTCCTCAGCCTCAGCAGGTTGCTGTTCTTGCTTTTTCGTCCACTCTCCCCGAAAATCTTTGTAGTACCCCATATGATGTAGGGTCCCAATGTTAAGCACGCTTTTGGGAGATGGTAGCTCGCCAGTTTCGCCGCTGCAGTTGATACCAAGGCGGTGGAGAAGATAAGCCACGGGTTGTGGAAAAACTATTGTGGTAGCTTGGCCACGCATAATCTTCAGCCAATCTTCGTAAATAAAGTGAGGGAGGTTAGGTTTTTGGCTTGTGGTGTGAATGTGATGGAGCCAAAAACGATCTAGACGCCTAACGGTAGAATGACGAGTACCGAAAGGGCGGAGGTTCCACGAGATTATGAGGTGGAGTAACCGAAGGTGCATCGGAAGGTTACTCGCCTTGTCCCCGGGGAGTTCAAACGCAAAGGGGACTTCCTCATCCTCATTTGTTAAGCCTTCATCGCGTATATCAAACACTTTGGCTAGAACTTCAGAGTCAATTATAATGGATTGACCCATGACGAAGGTTTTGAAGGCTAGGATTTTGCAGGTGTCATCGGGGTCATAAACGAGTTCGGCATTGGAAAAGAATGCACGAACGAGATTTGGAGGGACAGGAGTGTTGATTCTCAAGAAGTTTGTCCAACCAAATTCCTCAAACTTTGACAGGTATGGAAAGTCTATGTGATTGAGGAATGAAAAATCGATAGTGCGCCAATGCTTGATTGGCATGGTTGAAAAATATTCCTCATACCGCTTTCTTTTTGCTGGTGTTTTAAAACACCGATTGAAGGAAGCGATAGGAGGTGGAGGAATGGGTTGTGATGAGGAACCTGCCTCTCTTGTGGTTCTAGGAGGTTTGTTTGCTACTGACTTCCTAGGCATGATTCTAGACTCTAGATTCGTCTAAACAATTTCAACAGTGAGAAAAGCAATGAAACAGTACCTAGGTTTGACCTAGAATCAAAATGAGCACAAATTGAAGATAGACTTTGAGAAAATCAGTAATAAATGTTGGTTACAATACCAGATTTTGACACCGAGACGCAAGGAGGATCGTACAGAGATCGATCTGAGGAGGAATCGGAGGAAAAGATGCGAGGGAAAATTGGAAATTTTGAAGATTGGGTTTCTGAAATTTGGGAATTTTACGCGGGTATTTATAGTCCAGGGCACAGGAGATCGATCTGTCGAGACGACAGATCGATCTGTCATTTCCAGAAAGCCAAGGAAGATCGATCTGTCGTAAGGCCAGATCGATCTGGTCGCAAACAGAGGCTTAAGGAGATCGATCTGTTACACACAGATCGATCTGTCGTTTAACAGAGGCTTAGGCAGATCGATCTGCCAAATGCAAAGATCGATCTGTAGAATGCGGAAGCTTGAAGAGATCGATCTGTCGTGTGGACAGATCGATCTGCCTTTAAACAGAGACGTAAGGAGATCGATCTTATGGTTAGAAGATCGATCTGCTTAGCTTAACCTTGATGATTTAGGCTTGTTGGAGGTATGGAGATCGATCTATATTGCAAGGAGATCGATCTCTCATCCTCATTGCCAGAAAATCTTTGCAAAAACTCATTTAAAATCAATTTGAAACCAAGATTTTTGAAACACAAAAAATCCTAAGGCTTATCCATGAGTCCTAATTCACCTCTAAGGATACAAAACCTATCTCTATCAAGGGGTTTG
This sequence comes from Firmiana major, assembly GCA_033439115.1. Lineage (NCBI taxonomy): Eukaryota > Viridiplantae > Streptophyta > Magnoliopsida > Malvales > Malvaceae > Firmiana > Firmiana major. The sequence continues at coordinate 43,506,987 of CM065909.1, forward strand.
GTGAATATATCAGCTATTTGATGTAGAGTGTCAATGTACTCTAAAATTATATCCCCTTTTTGTACATGGTCTCTAAGAAAGTGATGTCTAATTTCTATGTGCTTGGTTCTGGAGTGTTGTATAGGATTCTTAGACAGATTAATGGCACTGGTATTATCACATTTAATAGACACTTGTTTCATGTCAATACCATAATCTCTCATTTGTTGTTTAATCCACAACACTTGAGCACTACAACTACCAGCTGCTATATACTCAGCTTCAGTTGTGGACTGAACTACACTGTTTTGCTTCTTGGAGAACCAAGAAATTAACCTATTTCCTAAGAATTGGCAAGTACCTGAAGTACTTTTCCTATCTATTTTGCAGCCTCCAAAATCAGCATCTGAAAATGCATGAAGGGCAAAAGTAGAGTCCTTGGGGTACCAAAGTCCTAGTGAGGGAGTGTCTTTGAGGTATCTAAAGATTCTCTTAGTTGCCAATAGATGTGATTCCCTAGGAGATGATTGAAATCTAGCACAAAGGCACACACTAAACAATATATCTGGTCTACTAGCAGTTAAATAAAGCAAAGAACCAATCATAGACCTATAGAGTTTAGTGTCTACACACTTACCACTTTCATCTTTGTCAAGCTTGATGTTGGTGCCCATTGGAGTGGTTTGAGGTTTGAAATTGTCCATCCCAAATCTCTTGAGCAAGTCCTTGGTGTACTTTGCTTGATTGATGAATGTTCCATCCTTTGTTTGCTTCACTTGAAGTCCCAAGAAGAATGTGAGTTCTCCCATCATGCTCATCTCAAATTCTCCTTGCATGATCTTAGCAAATTCTTGGCATAAAGACTCATTAGTTGAACCAAAAATAATATCATCTACATATACTTGTACAACTAGTAGGTCCTTATTTTTATTTTTTATGAATAATGTGGTGTCTACCTTTCCTCTTGAGAACCCTTTTTCTATTAAGAACTTTGACAACCTTTCATACCAAGCTCTAGGAGCTTGTTTTAACCCATAAAGTGCCTTAGATAATTTGAAAACATGTTCAGGAAATTCATGATTTTCAAATCCGGGAGGTTGCTCTACATAGACTTCTTCATTAATGAAACCATTCAAGAATGCACTCTTTACATCCATTTGATATAACTTGAAATCTTTATAACATGCAAAGGCAAGTAACATTCTTATTGCCTCTAATCTAGCTACCGGTGCATATGTTTCATCATAGTCTATGCCTTCCTCTTGTCTATAGCCTTGAGCAACTAGCCTAGCCTTCTTCCTTACGATCACACTATTTTCATCCATCTTGTTCTTGAATATCCATTTAGTTCCAATTATTGAGTGATCATTAGGCCTAGGAACTAGTTTCCATACTTTGCTTCTCTCAAATTGATTTAATTCTTCTTGCATTGCTAGGAACCAATTATTGTCTTCTAAGGCTTCATTGATATTCCTAGGTTCAATTTGAGATACAAAGGCTATATATTGGCACATATTCCTTAGGGATGATCTAGTTCTAACTCCAAGAGTTGGATCTCCTACTATTTCACAATCTTTTACATATCCTAACTCTCTTGGTGCTCTAGGCTCTCTTTCTAAAACCTCTATTTCTTCTTCATCTTCTTTATTCAAGTCAAGTTTTTCTAGAAAGTCATCTTCTAAGCCTTCATCAAATATTCCAACATTTTCATCATTGGTTGAATCTTTAGATATATTATTTGATTCATCAAATATAACATGAATAGACTCTTCAACCACTAATGTTCTTTTGTTATATATTCTAAAGGCCTTTGAATTCAATGAATATCCTAGAAATATTCCCTCATCACTCTTGGCATCAAATTTTCCTAAGTTATCTTTTCCATTATTTAGAACAAAGCATTTGCAGCCAAAAGGATGGAAGTAACTAATGTTAGGCTTCTTGCCTTTGTAGAGCTCATAAGGAGTTTTCTTTAGCATGGGTCTTATCATAGCTCTATTAATTATATAACATGATGTGTTTATAGCTTCAGCCCAAAAGTACTTTGGCAAGTTATTTTCACATAACATGGTCCTAGCCATCTCTTCCAAAGTTCTATTTCTTCTCTCAACTACACCATTTTGTTGTGGTGTCCTAGGGGCTGAAAAATTATGGCTAATTCCTTGATCATTGCAATACTCATCAAATCCTATATTTTCAAATTCTTTGCCATGATCACTTCTAATGCTTGTTATTGTATATCCTTTTTCATTTTGAGTCACCTTTGAGTAAGTTATGAATTTCTCTAAGGCTTCATTTTTTACTCTCAAAAAGAACACCCAAGTGTATCTAGTGTAATCATCAACTATTACAAAACCATAGTGTTTCCCACCTAGGCTAGTGGTTCTAGTTGGTCCAAACAAGTCTAAATGCAGTAATTGAAGAGGCCTAGTGGTGGATACACTATTCTTAGGCTTAAAAGTTGTTCTCTTGTGTTTTCCTTTAACACAAGCTTCACATATTTCTTCATGATCAAAGGTTATTTTGGGTAAGCCTATAACTAGATCCTTTCTAGCTAATTTGGATAGCACATGCATGCTAGCATGACCTAGTCTTCTATGCCATAACCAGGATTCCTTTTTGTTGTCTACCATTAAGCATATGTTTTCATTTTTGAGTTCATTAAGGTAGACTATATATATGTTACCTTGCCTATGACCTAGAAGAAGAATTTTATTTGACTTAGGATCTATAACATTACATTTCATGCAATCAAAAATTACTTTGTAACCTTTGTCACAAAGTTGACTAATGCTTAGTAAGTTATGCTTTAGACCCCTAACAAGTAATACTTTTTCTAAAGAGAAATGATCATTACCTATTGAGCCACTTCCTTCCACTTGGCCTTTGGAGTTGTCCCCAAAAGTGACTTCTCCACCAATTTTTGATTTGAAGGAATTGAAATGGCTTTTATCACCCGTCATGTGCCTTGAGCATCCACTATCTAAGTACCAAGCTTCTTTTGTTTTAGCTTTGTGGCTATGCTCAATCACCTACAACAAAAAAAAATAAACACACTCAAGTCTTAGGTACCCAAATTCTCTTGGGTCCTTGGAGGTTAGTAAATGAAATTCTTGATCCCATTGGGATCCATTTTGCTAATGCATTGCAGTCCTTGGAATGAATTACCTCTTTTGGAATCCATATCCTTTTTACAATTTTTCCTTTAAGATTCCTCATCTTTATATTGCAATAATGTGACTTATGTCCCTTCTTGTTACAATATGAACAAGTAATTGCAGGTTTATTCATGCTCTTCCTAGCAATAAAACTCTTAAGATGGGTCTCCCTACTTTGTGCATTATACCCTAAGCCATTTTTGTCAAAAAATGCCCTTTGGGTTTCTAACATGCTATCTAGCTTTTGTTGCCCCATGTGAAATCTATTAAAGGAGTTATGTAAATTGCTATTTTTCTCCTTAAGATCACCAATTTCTAGATTTGCAATCTCTAGTTTCTCCTCACATTCCAATTTATCTTTTAACATTATCTCATTTTCCCTTTTTAATTTCGATATTAACTTTTTATACTTCATGCTCATAGATTCATACTCTAATGCTAAATCATCAAATGCATCTTGCAGTTCATCAAAAGAGTATTCATTGATATTAGAAGTTACCTTTTCATCATCATCAATTGCCATGAAGCATAGGTTGGCAATGTCCTCATTTGATTCATCATCGGAGCAGTCACTGTCACTCCATGTTGCTACCATTGCCTTCTTTTTATGAAACCTATCATTGGATCTTTTGAGAAGAGGGCAGTTAAATTTTATGTGTCCAGGTTTTTTACATTCATAACACACAATAGAGTCTTTTCTACCTACTTCCTCTTGTTCTCTCCTATTGTTTCTCCTATTGCTATTGCTAGCTCTCATCCTCATGAATTTATTAAATCTTTTGGCAAACATTGCCATCTCAATATCCTCCTCACTGCCACTCTCATTTTTAATCTCCTTTTCAGCAGTGGATTTTAGAGCAACTCCCACTTTCTTGGGTGGCTCTTCATTTCTTTTAAGCTTCATCTCATAAGTTAGCAAGGAACCTATTAATTCATCTAAGGACAATGTGTGTGGATCCTTAGATTCCTCTATTGCTGTCACTTTAGCTTCCCATGATTTAGGTAAGCTATTTAAAATTTTCTTTACCATTTCAATGTTAGAATATATTTTTCCTAAGGACTTTAGTCCATTAATTACATCTGTAAATCTAGTGAACATATCACTAATCGATTCTCCTTCCTTCATTCTAAAAAGCTCATAATCATGTGTGAGCATACCTACTTTTGTCTCCTTCACTTGGGTTGTACCCTCATGAGTTATTGCCAATTTATCCCATATTTGCTTGGCATTATCACACCCGGATACTCTATTATATTCATTAGGACCTAAAGCACAAAATAATGTGTGCATAGCTTTAGCATTTAGTTGTGCACATTTAATGTCATTAGAATCCCATTCATCTTCTTCTTTGGGGATATCTCTTCCCTCTATTTTCTTTGTAGGGATTTGAGGTCCCTTAACTATAATTCTCCATACTTCATAGTCATTTGCTTGAATGAATAGCATCATCCTAGTCCTCCAATATGAATAATGTTCACCATTGAACATGGGAGGTCTAACCGTGGAGTGCCCCTCTCCTATCAAACTAGTTGCTACATTGTTAAGAGCCATTTGATCGTTTTCTAACTCTTAGGAAGTTGTTCCTACGTGATTAAAGAGTCCTAGCTCTGATACCAATTGTTGGCTCTACCAAGAGGGGGGGTGAATCGGTTTTCTAACAATTATGGTAGATTTTAAATTAATCACAATTTGAACACAAATGATAATGAATAAAACAGTGCAATATAACAATTTAATGCAGAGAGAAGGGAAGAGAAACAAACACAGTCACTTATAGAGGTTCGGCCAACTCTTGCCTACGTCCTCTCTCCTTGACCTTCTTGTCAAGTGCTTTCTTTCTCTCTTTCAATAGAGCTTACAAATTTCCTTTTACAGGTTAAGGAATAACCTCACTACCTTTGGCAATACAGAAAAAGTATTCAGCCTCTTACAATATACTCTCACTGAGGAACAATCCTCTTCTCTTTTTAGGTAAGACTGAATACAATTTAATGCTTTAAAGTGGTAGGACAAATGTAGCTTTTTTGCACTTAAGCTTTTACAATGATTCTCAATCAATAATCAATAGGGACACAAAGAATGAAAGAATTAAAGCTTGAGAATGTTTGGAATCTGCAGCAATAGTGTCTCTTTTCTCTTTGTCTTCAATGCTTGGTTAAATACTGAAGGATGGGTAGTTGGAGCATTAAATGCTATTCTTCCCGTTGTATTTTTGCAGAAACTAGCCGTTGGGTGCCTCCAGTAGAGTGCCAGATCGATCTGCCTTCTTGGCCAGATCGATCTCTTAGTTATAAATCCTGCAAGATTGAAGCACAAATACACAAGGAGATCGATCTCATAGGTTAGCAGATCGATCTGTTAGTTTAAAAGTAATGAGACAGATCGATCTGTCGAATAGGCAGATCGATCTCCTTAACTCTCTGTTTGAAGCAAGATCGATCTCTCAACACACAGATCGATCTCTTTAGCTCTCTGACTTTGAGGAGATCGATCTCTTCCTTACCAGATCGATCTCTCAACTCTAGCATTAGCCAGATCGATCTCTTAACCCTTGCAGATCGATCTCATTCTTCCTAAATGCCTTTGTACCGATTTAAGGCTTGCCAGATCGATCTCTTCCATTATAAGATCGATCTCTCATCAAGTAAAACCCAGGAGATCGATCTCTCATACCCCAGATCGATCTCTCATCAGCAGAACTCTAAGTTCTGGTACTAATAACATCTAAACATGTTTGTATATCATCTTAACATTATTGAATTAACTTGTTTTGTCATTTCAAAATACATTAACTCAACAAGGTGAAATCGGTTTCTAGGAATATTTTGCTATTGATATTTTCATTCGTAATTATTGTGATTTGCTTTAATTAATTTGTTCCATAGTTAACAGTTAGAATAACAAATAGGATTTTAACCAATATTCATTAATTTTCTAAATAAAGCTAAAGGTTGTTGATTACAGTGATTAGCGGTAGACACAGTTCCCTGTGGGATGATACTCATATTTACTCTATAGTCGAAAATTGACCTGTGCACTTGCAGTAGTGTTCCATTTAAGGACGACAATAGAAAAGGTTTCTTCCTAATCCTAAGTAAAAGAAAGTGTAAGAGGTTATCCATAAACCTTGAAAAGAAAGTGTAAGAGATTCATAAGTAGTGGAATCGGCTCCTTGACAAGAAGGTAAAGAAGAGAGCAGTAGGAAAGAGATTGGCCAAACTTCTATACATCTTGTGTTTGCTTTTTTAAACTCTTCACTCTTTACTTCATTGTGCTTTATCTACTAATTTGTGTGTTGCCAGATTGTGAAATTAGTTTAGAAAAATCATTAAGTTAGAGAATTTGATAAAAACTAATTCACCTCCCTCGCGGTTAAACCAACATCTTAGATCTTCTCTCTCCTTGTATTTATCTCCTCTAAAAGGCTTTAATTTAATTGCATTACATCAATTATCCTTGTAGTAATTTCACTCCTACTAGGATTAAGATTTTCGAGTTTTTAGTGCTAACTTTGTAAAGACTTTTGACTCATCAAACAAACTATGATTTGAAAGATCTTAGACATTCCAAAAATCTTGAGATGTCCTCTACAACTTTATTGAAGATTAATTTTCCCTAAAAATTCGAATAGAGGCAAAATTATCAAAATACGCCTCCTGGTCATAAGTTACAAAAAGTGTCATTTAAGCTCCATGTTCTTCCATAAGCTTATTTTTCTCACCTAAAACATAAAATGAACATTACAAAGCTCAATTAGGCACAAAATATAAGTAAAAGAGCATCATTGGACAATATACATATAACAATTTAAATACTTATCAAATTCCCCCATACTTAAGCTTTACTAGTCCTCTAGCAAATCCTCACTTATTTTCCTAACTTCTCTTCCTAAATCTTAACTCTTAACTTGCTTTTGTAGTAGTCATGATAAGTTGCATATTAAACATATTAATTGTTTGTTATATTTTCCCATGATGTAGATTATTCTATATGCTTAATTTTTAGATTTGACTTATATTTTCTATTTTGTATTGTGAATGAAGGAAAAAATACAAAAGGGACTAAAGTTGCAATTTTTTATCAAGTTACAAAATCAGAAGAAATCTTGGTGTAAGACGTGGGCACGCCTCAGGCAATGACAATAATTGCAACTCAAATAGGTGAATTCAAGTCAATATCTATCACTTGTAGCTGAAGTTGACTTAAACATTCTAAAGATGACAAGTGGAAGATTTTAATTATTAAGGAATAGATATGCAATGACTGTCTTTGGCAAGTGGTTGAAAAAGGAAAGAAGTTTAATTGTTATCAAACTCAATCAGAGAAATTTCCTTTGAAAACAGATTCTGGGGGTTAGGAGATTTAGTATTTATAAACTAAGAGTGGAAAGGGATCCATGATCATCATCATAGACACACAATTCTATATTTTTATTTTTCTTTAGTGTTTTTCTCTCAACTTATGGCTTGCTAAATTATTTAGTCTAGCCAAAAGATAATTAAAGTTTTGAGTTCTTCAAGAATTGTGAGATCTAATTAGTTTTTATCTTGTTCTTTTATATATTTGCTATTTATATATTTTCTATGCTTGTTTAAACTATTGTTTTGATTGATTGTGCAAAAAGGACCCTTTGTTCAATTGTCAGGCTAATATATCACCAATTAGAAACCTGAATCCGCAATTGTTTAGGAATTCTAATATAAGTGGTAAATAACATAATTGATTACAGATAGGTTTTCAATTTTATGTTAAGAAGATATATAATCTAGATTAAATGAACCTAAACGTGTGTTTGTTGGTTAGAATTGGTAGTCTCTCTAGTTTTTAATGTTGTTAGTAAATTAAATCTTAAGATCGTATCTAAGGTTATTTAACTGGCAAGAGAAATAATTAAAGATCGTATCCTGATTATCGAAGAAGTAGGGAGGGATGAGTTGTTAGGTCGCACCAATAACCATAACCAATTTGGTAAAGATTAAAAGAACTCATTTTTGTATCAATGATCAATTCCATAAACCCATTCTAAAATTATTCCTTTGGTTGGATGTTTTCATCATATTGATTTTCTCCCAACATTATACATAGTGATTTTTCTCTACTACATTTTAATTTTTCGTTTTATTCTCATCATAACAAAATCCCCAACATATTTGCTTTTTAAATATTTTGCAGAAAAAAAAATAAATCTAACCAATCTCTTGGGAAACGACCTTACTCAACTATACTACAATTTTAATTTATTTTTTAGTAGGAATTATTATTGTTGGTTTCAACAACCACCATTTTTTAGCGTCGATGTAGGGGATTGGTTTTAATTAGATTTATTTTGATGCCTCGTTCTTTTCGTACAGGTGAATTAATCTCATACAATCCTGAGATTGAAAAGACAGCTAAGCGAAATAGGAAGGAAACTAAAATCCAAAAGGCACAAGAAGCTACCTCTTCATCCCCTGGACTGAATTTAACACCTAATTTGGCTAATTTATCTAGTGATTCTGAAACTGAAGAAATAATGGCTGAAGAAGAGCAAACTTTAAGGCAGTTGGTTGCACCACCTGTCAATCAACAACCCCTCTGCATTCATTACCCAACTCTGCAAGCAGATTTTGAATTAAGATCGGGTTTGATCCATTTGCATCCCAAGTTCCATGGTCTTGAGAATGAAGATCCTCACAAGCATTTGAAAGAATTTCATGTGGTATGTTTAAGCCTGAAGCCACAAGGAGTTACCGAAGAGCAAATTCAAATGCGAGCTTTTCCATTCTTACTAGCTGATAGAGTAAAAGATTGGTTGTTCTATTTACCTCCTGGTTCTATAACCACGTGGACTGAGATTGTGAGACTATTCTTGGAAAAATTTTTCCCTGCTTCAAGAGCTGCCAGCATTAGAAGAGAAATATGTGGAATCAAGCAGAAAGACATTGAGACTTTTCATGAATACTGCGAAAGATTTAAGGAACTCTATGCAAGTTGTCCTCAACATGAGATTTCTGAACAACTCTTATTTCAATATTTTTACGAAGGATTGTTACCCATGGAAAGAAGGATGATGGATATAGCCAGTGGAGGTGCGATAATGAACAAGACTCTTAGAGAGGCTAGAGATTTGATTTCCACCGTGGCTGCTAACTCCCAACAGTTTGGATTCAGACAAGACATATCTCATAGAAGAGTAAATGAGGTAAGTACACATTCTCTTGAAAGTCAAATAGCTAATCTAACATCTATTGTTCAACAATTGGCTATAGGAATGGGAAATGTGTAATAAGGTAAAACATGTGGAATCTGTGCTGCTACTGGCCACCCAACTGACATGTGCCCCACACTTGAAGCCACACTTCAAGATGAACCTCATGAGCACACAAATGTAGTTAGAGGATTTCCAAGTCCACCTCAAAGAAATTATGATCCATACTCGAATACTTATAACCCAGGGTGGAGAAACCATCCCAACTTGAGCTATTGAGCAAGACCTCAATTTCAGAACTTTCAATATAGACAGCCCGCTCCACAGCAACAACAACCATCTTCTAGTTCAGGTATGTCTCTTGAAGAAATTGTTAAATCATTTGCGATTAACACACAACAATTTCAACAGGAAACAAGGATAAGTATCAAGAAGTTGGAGGATCAAATGAGTAAGCTAGCCACTTCTGTGAATAGATTGGAATCTCAAGGAAAATTGCCCTCACAAACAGTCATCAACCCCAAACAGAATGTTAGTGTAATGACCTTTAGGAGTGGAACCGAGTTAAGGGAGCCTAACAAGACAACCCAAAAGTGCATTCCAGAGAAAGAAGCTGAAAAGGAAATTGTTGCATCCTAGCCACAACTTGATCACCTTAAGGAACCTAATGGAGCGTAACAAAAAGTTTTAGCACTAATTCCTCTTTTTCTATATAGATCATCTAAATCCAAGAAAGAGGAAGAGGAAAATAAGATATTTGACATCTTTCGTAAGGTTGAGATAAATATCCCTTTACTTGATACAATTCAACAAATACCTCGATATGCCAAATTTCTCAAGAAGTTGTGTATCAACAAAAGGAAATTGAAAGGTAATGAATTTGTAAGCATGGGTGAGAATGTTTCAGCTATCCTCCAAAAAAAATACCTCATAAATGCAAAGATCCAGGTATGTTTACTATCCCTTGTAAGGTAGGTAATGTTGAAATTGAAAGAGCAATGTTAGATCTAGGAGCCTCAATTAATGTCATGTCTTTGTCTATTTATAAATCTTTGAATGTTGGACCATTAAAAGAAACCAGTGTGATTATTCAGCTTGCTGATAGATCTAACGTTTATCTTGAAGGTGTTTTGGAGGACGTTTTGGTGCAAGTAAATGGATGGATCTTTCCTATTGACTTTTATGTGCTTAATATGGAGGATGATGACTCATCTAGATCTTTAATTTTGTTGGAAAGGCCTTTCTTAAAAACGTCTAGAACCAAAATTGATGCGCATGATGGTACACTCACAATGGAATTTGATGGTGAAATCATTAAGTTTAATATCAATGATGACTATGAGAGTTCTAGGATTTACAAGAAAAAAATAAGGGTCTCTCATGATTATATGGTTTCTAAGAAAAATTCTATGTTGGTCAAAAAGTTATACTATCTCATTCTAAATTAAAAATATTTCCTAGTAAATTTCGTTCTAGATGGTTAGGTCCTTTTATTGTTACTAATGTGTTTCCTCGTGGTGCAATTGAAATTCAAAGTTTAGATACAGGTCAGATCTCTAAGGTCAAAGGTCATCGCTTAAAACCTTTTTATGAAGGTTTTCAAGTGCATGAAGTTGAACAAATTAAGTTGGAATGTCCAAAATACAATTGAGTATGACTATGTCTAGCCAAAGACTTTAAACAAAGGCTCTTATTGGGAGGCAACCCAAAGTTTCTCTTTATTTTCTGTTTAGCAAATATTTTTCTTTATTTTTGTTATTTTTTTATACTTGCTTTAGTGGACAGAAGATGATTTCTTATAAGGCGTGGGCATGCCTATGGAGAAATCTGGACATGAAAAAATGTTTTTTTTTACAGCAAACGTGTTTTAATAGGGCATGCCCATGCCCTATTGAAAACCTTCTTCTGCCAAAAAAAAAATCAGAAGTGGTGTTTTCATAGGGCATGCCCACGCCCTATCTAAAAACTTCTTCTGTAAAAAAAAAAAAAAAATTACAACATATGTTTTTGTTTTTATTTTTATTTTTATTATTTCTTTTCTCTCTTCCAACTCATTTCTTTTTTCACTTGCATACACTTTCTCGGCACCACAATGGTCATCAATTTCTAACAGCCGATCTTGGATCCTTCTTCACGGTCCCGACTGCAGCATTCAATTTTCGACAACAGTTCCAGCAACTCCGGCAATACCGTATCCATCGAAGCTGAACCACGATCTACACTCCCGGCTAACCTAAGACCTCTTCGAACCATAATCTGCCCCCACTATTAGCAAAATCGAGACTCACAGCTTCGGCCGAACAAATCTGTTGCGAGCTTCAACCTTCTCCCATCCCTAAACACTAGCAGCAGCGGTCGACCAGCATCCACTGGAACTGCGTAACACAACCCGACGCCACCCATTGTTTCCCTCCCTCTTCACTGAACCAACGAACTCCACCGACGACACAGGCTCCAAGCTCCATCAAGGTTTCAACACGCACTGGTCATCTCACCACACCCACCGGAGTCGAGATCCATTTACTGATAGCAACCGATCTAGCAACGACCGAATCAGAGTCGTGTCGGTCAGCTCCCAGCAATCTTCAGCTCCCAGCACCAATCAGATTTTAAAAAAAAACACTAAAAATAACAAAAAAAAGAAAAAAATAATAAAAAAATAATAAAAATAAATAAAAATAAAAATTGTTGTGGTGGATGCTTTACCGATGAGTTTTAGCTATATCATTTTTATTATTAATATTATCTGATTTGGTATAGTTATTTATGCTTGTTTGTGCTTAACAATCGCACGGTATGAGGAATTTTTTAATGGCTAATAATGGAAATCAAGGAGTTTCTTCTACTCGTCAGCATGCTCGGATTGGCAAAGTCATCAAAATCAACACAATACTTCTTGGTGCTCAATAGTTTTTAGGGAAGTTTCTTATTTCTCTTAATCCTTTAAAGTTTATGAGCATTTATTTGATACATTGAGGACAATGCATAGTTTAGGTGTAGGGGAGGTTATTTAATTGTGACTCTAATGTTTGCTTTCTTTTCCTTTCATTCTTGATTAATTTTCATGAAAATTTTTGCAAATCCAAAAAAAAAATTCCAAAAGGTACATTAGTTATTGTTTGTGATTTCTTTGAGTTCTAGATTTTTCCAATGCTTATCCCATGAAAAAAATTGATTTACTTATGTGCAAAATGGTTTTGAACTCTCACTAAAACACTATGATTAATTTCTTTTGATTCATTGGATGAAAAAAGTGTATAAGATCTAGCACACATAACCCTTTTTGGTGAGAATTGAGCCTATGAGCATTCATTACATCATGCTCTATTTCCTTGATTGTGTGATTGCCATACATAGTCGATTATTTTAGAACTTGCTCTATCATACATGTTTCAATCAACCCCTTTGATGAGTAGGATGCAATAAATCAAATAAGGGCATTTAGGTTAAACCATTTTTCTTGACATTATACCATTTCTTTTCTAGCCTACCCTTGTTATTATTAACCCCTAGAAAAACCACTTTGAACCTAGCCTTTTCTTTGGATTAAACCACATTACAAGCCATAATAAACCTTTTTGTTGATTTTCCCCTCTTTTTGAACCTTGAATTGATGAATCATATAGACTGATGCACATGAAACTTCAAAATATTTTTGGAAAGATTGCAACATGTTGAAAATTTAGTGTTCCAAGTTATTATTTCCATTAAGTTTTTCTCTTTCGAAGAAAAAAAAAAGAAAGGAAAAATAAAGAAAAGAAAAGAAAAAAAATGTGGAATAAATAAAGAGAAAGAGAAATGTAATTTTATTGCTTGGCAGTTAGTTCTGAAAATTATGTGATTGAAGCAATCTTTTGAAATCATTGAGTTGAATTTTGTGTCAGAAGTTTTGTATGATTCCTTCAATTTTTCTAACCTAAAAATTCATTTGTCATACCTTACCCAAGCCTCATTACAACCCTTTTATACCCTTAGATTTTTGCATCTAAATTCATTCATTGATGGAAGAGATGTGATGAATTTGCAAGCTTATGGTAAGAAATCTTCTATGCAATGACTTGAGAGTTTATTGATATATATACCCTAAACACTTAGAGTGTGATGAGTGAAATCCAATTGCGAGGGTGTTGAATCCTATGTACTTTATGAACTTAATTGAATCATTAAGGTGCTTTTCATGTGTGTGGTTGAGTAGAATTTAAAGAAATAATTTATATGGAAGTGTGTAGTTCTGATCATTTTCATCATCCATCAAGTTTCTCTCACCTTTGACCAAAGTTGACCAAGTTTTTTATCTTCCTTACAAATCCTCAGTTGTAATTAAACATGTATATAGCTTAGAATCATCAAAAACTACAAGAAAAACCAACTAAAAACTTTCAAAAATCAAACTTTCTCTCACCTCGGAACAGGGCAGATTCTACCCCTATTCTTCTCTCTAAGTTTTCACCTAGTAAATAAACTCCTTTATGGTTGGATTTGTTATATGTTATATAGGATTGAAAGGGGAAGATTTCATCCTCCTTGGCTAGAGTCCAATTCGGCTTGTAAAGGGGTCGAAATAATTCAAGAAAGGGAGAGGTATAGTAACTCCTACGGAACTTTCGAGAGGGAGGTTAGAGCGCGTGGGAGCTTCTTTCTGGGTGTTTTCAGATCCCTATGAAAGAGAAATAAGTCTAGTTTTATGTCCTAAAAGGCAGGGTTTAAATCAAATCTGTAGATGGGTCAAATTTGGGCTTTTCCTGATGGGTATCCAGTTCATTGGGTTGGGGCTGCCCACTAGTCAGTTTTAGAAAATCCATGAAAAATAGTTCTGGCCCATTTTCTTCCAAATTTCCACTTCTCAAGTGTGCTACTATGTCTCTAGTATCTCTCATAAAAATTTGGGATCCACTTGTTTAAGAAAAGTTTCCCGATTGGGCCCATTTTACACAACTTGGTCATTACCGAACAATGTAACTTAAGGTTTTCGGTTTACTTTAAAAATTCATTTGATCACCGAAACCTCCATATCTCCACTCAATTTTCATTCCTCATGTAAATTATGCCTTATAATAATTTCCTATAGCCTTGGAATAATTTTTGTGAATTTCTAGAATTTATTTCAAATTTATTTCTATTTCTAGGCTCATTTGCTCGGTTTAGTGTAAACCCGAGTTTTACTAATTTTTCAACTTCTAATGTATTATTTTCACTTTATAATCATCATAACATACTTAAAATCATACTTTATTGAAAAATACTTAAATTCAAGATCTTACCACGAAACACATGCCTCGGGCTTCATACTACTATCCCGGGCATCTCGATCTTTTTAGGCCATGTATAAACATTTACACAAGTTTTAAACTTCTTGATTTATCTTAAAATAAACAATAGCATGAAAATTCAGGTCTCACATTCCTCCCCACCTTTTTAAGAATTTGGTCCTCCAAATTCAGCTCGGTCCGTCAAACAACCGACGATACTTCTCCCTCATAAGACTCTCTAATTCCCACGTTGCTTCTTCCATAGAGTGGTACTGCCAAAGAATCATTACCAATGGGATCTTCTTCATCCGAAGTACCCTTTCCTTCCTGTCGAGTATCCGAATAGGTTCTTCTACATAACTCATTTCTCCCTAGATGTCCAAAGCTTCATATTCAATGACATGGGAGGGATCCGAATTGTATCTCCTCAACATTGAGACGTGAAAGACGTTATGTATCCCAGAAAGCTGTGGAGGTAAAGCTAACCAATAAGCAACATCTCTCACTCTCTCAAGTATCTCAAACGGACTGATGAAGCGAGGACTCAACTTCCCTTTCTTTCCAAAATGCATGATGCCCTTGCTCGGAGAGACCTTCAGAAACACAATGTCCCCAACCTGAAACTCCAGTGGTCGTCTTCTCACATCGACATAACTCTTCTACCGACTCTGAGCTGCTCAGAGTCTGTCACAAATAATCTGAACACCCTTCATTGCTTATTCCACTAAATCGGAAGCCATAATATTTCGATCACCCACTTCTTCCCAAGCAACTGAGGACCTTCATCTCCTGCCATAAAGAGCTTTATAAGGTGCCATCCCGATACTAGTATGGTAGCTGTTATTATATGCAAACTCTACGAAGGGCAAATGGTCATCCCATGAACCCTTAAAATCCATTACACACGCCCTCAACATATCCTCCAAGGTCTGAATAGTCCGCTCGGACTAACCGTCAGTCTGAGGATGATAGGCGGTGTTGAGATTCAACTGAGATCCCATAGCTTCTTGAAAATGTGTCCAAAATATGGAGGTAACCTGGAATCTCTATTAGATGTAATGCTCACGGGAGCCCCATGTAAACGAGCTACCTCTCTGACATACAATTCTGCCAAGGCACTCAAAGAATCTATACTCTTAATGGCGAGGAAGTGGGCACTCTTAGTCAATCTATCAACTATTACCCAGATTACGTCATGACCTCTTTGAGTCCTGGGTAACCCCATAATAAAATCCATCGTAATGTGCTCTCATTTCCACGTAGGCACTGGCAAGGGCTTAAGAAATCCTACGGGCTTCTGATATTCAATCTTAACCTACTGACATACCAAGCATCTGGCCACAAATTCTGCTACATCACGCTTCATACCAACCCACCAATACACCTTCCACAGATCATAATACATCTTAGTACTGCCTGGGTGCATGGTGTAGCGGGAGCAGTGAGACTCTTTCAAAATTTGCTGTCTCAGGGCATCATCCCTCGAAACACAGATTCGTCCTTTGAACCTCAACAGCCATCATCACTGACCATAAAATCTGACTACGAAGCTTGCTCTGCTTGGTTAACCATATCAAGTAACCTCTGATCATTTCTTTGCCCCATTCTGATCTGATCTAAGATGCTGGGCTCAATCCACAGGCTAGCCATAAATCCAACCTCCGTTTCTTCAACATTAATCTGGAGTCTGGCGAACTGTTCCAATAGCTCTCATTCTCTGACTATCATATGCGACACTATACCCTTCCTGCTGAGAGCATCTGCCACCACGTTCGCCTTACTCGGATGATACACAATCTCGCAGTCATAATCCTTAAGAAACTCTAACCACCGTCTCTGTCTCATGTTAAGCTCCTTCTGATCAAATATATACTTCAAGCTCTTGTGGTCAGTGAAGATCTAAAATTTCTCACCATACAGTTACTGCCGCCAAATCTTCAAAGCAAATACCACAGCGGCTAACTCTAGATCATGGGTGGGATAGTTTCACTTATGGTCCTTCAATTGTCTAGAACCATAAGTTATAACTCGACCATTCTGCATCAGTACACATCCCAAACCTTGGAGAGAAGCATCACAGTATACCGCGAATACTCCCAAACCACTCAGAATAGTCATGACAGGCGCGTTAGTTAATCTCCGTTTGAGCTCCTGAAAACTCTGCTCACATGCTTCTGACCAGACAAAAGGAACTCCTTTACGCGTGAGCTTAGTCAGTGGAGCTGCTATTCTGGAGAATCCCTCTACAAATCTCTGGTACTGCCTCAACCTTAGACGGATCAACTGACACCCCGTCATTGGAAACAATGTGATCGAGGAAAGTTATCTACTCTAGCCAAAATTCACATTTACTCAGTTTCCCATACAACTGTTTCTCTCGAAGAGTCTGGAGCACTGTCCTCAAATGCTGCTCATGTTCCTCTCGGGACTTAGAGTAAACTAATATGTCATCAATAAAGACAATCACAAATCGGTCTAGATAATCTCGAAATACTTCATTCATCAGACTCATGAAAGCAGCAGGGGCATTGGTCAGGCCAAAGGGCATCACCAAAAACTCATAGTGACCATATCTGGTTCTGAATGCTGTTTTGGCCACATCTTCTTTTCTGGTTCTCAACTGGTGATAGTTGGACCTCAAATCAATCTTCGAGAATATTGAAGCCCCTCTCAACTGATCAAATAAATCATCGATTCTGGGCAAGGGGTACTTGTTCTTTACCGTAGCCTTATTCAGTAATCGATAATCTATGCATAACCGGAGGCTACCATCCTTTTTTTGCACAAACAAAATCGGAGCTCCCCAAGGTGACACACTGGGTCTAATAAAACTCTTGTCCAGCAATTCCTGCAACTGCTTCTTTAACTCCTCTAATTCGACTGGTGTCATCCTATAGAGAGTCTTGAAGATTGGTTGGGTATCTGGTACTAAGTCAATAGAAAACTCCAGCTCTCTCTCCAGTGGTAACCCCGGTAGCTCATCAGGAAATACATTCAGAAACTCACAAACAATTGGTATATCCTGTATACTTTGATGTTCCCGACTCGTATCCGAAACAGAGGCTATATAACCTTCATCAACAATAAAACATCAAAAAAGTTATATTTAAAAGCATCATATGTTTCATTTCTTAACTGCAAAACATACTTCAAATTTATCAGGTAGGGAGAAGGTTACAGTCTTAGTATAACAGTCTAAACTTACTCTATTAGCGGCTAACCAGTCCATTCCTAATATTATATCAAAACCAAACATATTTAGTAAGATAAGATCTTCATTCATTGTCCTGCCTCCCACCTTGATTTCACAGTTCCTACACACTCTATCAGTTATTTGTGTCTCATGCATGCGAGTACTAATATGACATACAAAATCTAGCGGTTCAGATTTTAAATGCAAACATTTTACAAACTGAGGTGTAATGAACGAGTGTGTGGATCCAGGATCAAACAAAACATTAGCTCGATGATTACAAACAAGAAGATTACCTCTGATAACATCGGATAAGGTATCCGTTGTCTCCTGATCAAGTGCGAAGACTCGCCCTCGGGTGACAAGCTTCTTACCCTTCTCTTTCGCTGTAGCCTGTCTCTGGGGGGCTTGCCTCTACGCAGCCTGTATCTGTCTCTCAGGAGGTGGAGTTGGCTGATCTCGGGGCTGTGGGGTCAATAATGATGGACAATCCTCAATCAGATGTCCCCTCTGTCCGCAACCAAAACAGGCACCCGCTCGCCAGTAACATGGCCCACTGTGCATCTTACCACAATCTTTACAACTTTTCATAGGTAACAGATGACTCCTAGTGGTTACAGGGGTAACAGTAGTAGTCCCAGGCCTATCAACCCTTGCAGGAGCCTTGCCAAGCTTCAGTCTCTTTAGCTGATCCCTCATCGATTCTGATATAGAGATCTCTACTCTTTTACCTTTACCCTTTG
Source organism: Firmiana major (assembly GCA_033439115.1). Taxonomy (NCBI): domain Eukaryota; kingdom Viridiplantae; phylum Streptophyta; class Magnoliopsida; order Malvales; family Malvaceae; genus Firmiana; species Firmiana major. Next base: position 43,525,497 of record CM065909.1, read on the forward strand.
ACTTTCCCCGGAATCCGTACTGAGCATGAGTAACATCGAGGCCTCTCTCAATATCCTGAGCACGCTCTAGTGCATCACTGAATTCTGTAATATGTAAACCAAGGAGTCTGTCCCGAATGGCTGATCGCAACCCGAACAGAAACCTCCGCGTGCGACTCTACTCATCTCTGACTGTCTCAGGGTCATAATGCATAAAAGTAGTAAATCTGTTCTCATATTCATCCACAGTCATGGTGCCTTGTGATAACTCCAAAAACTCTTCCTGCATTCTTTACTAGGCAGTAGGCGGTACATACTGACCCTTTAAAGCAGCTAGGAAAGTTTCCCAGGTAATCTCTGGGTGTCGGGACCTTATCTGATGGTTCTCCACCAAATACCAGCTTGTCCAGTCAACATATAGGTCGCCATTCTAACTCTATCTGCATCTGTACACTCTAAACACTCAAATATCCTTTCCAAGTCTACCAGCCATTCCTCAGCCCGTACTGGTTCCTTCACACCCTTAAACTCTGGAGGGTGCATCTTCAGAAAGTCTTTCATTCCAACCTTATCTTTGTTATTTACCCCAATTTGTACCTGAGGCTGAACTACCGGAGGTGCCTGTGGAGGAGAAGGCAGAGAAGGAGGTGCGGGCGTAGTAGCACCGGTATCTGAAGCATGTGCCCCAAACCGCTGGGCAAGCATAGCTGTGAGGGCATTAAGCCCCTCTCTCATGCCCTGAACACTCTGCGCCAATCTCCTAATCCGAGAATCGGGACTCTCTGGTTGAGGGGGAGGAGGTGAAGGGGGTCGGCCTTGCCTCCGTGGGTGACCTCTTCTGCCACTCATGGTAACTGATTACGTATTACCTGCACCGATACCAATAAATTTTAGCTATAGCTATAACAGGTATATACAATTTATAACCAGACAAGTACAGATACTTGAGATGTAATCACACATTAAATACCGACACTGACAGTACTAGAAAACCCCTGCTCTGATACCACGTTAACTGTAACGCCCTGAAAGCACGAAAATAGGGGTTAACTTTTTCCTTTAAATATTATTTTTCTACTTAGGTTGCATTCATGTATAGTGTAGGTTATTTCTTTTCTTTCTTTACTTATTCTTTTAACCATTTAATTTTACCAAAAATTTCGGCAGCTTAACCTTTTATAATATATCATATCCCCCTGCAGGTAAATGCAGTTTATATTCGCAAGGCAGTTGATTTTATTTCTTAAACTTATTACTTTCAACTCTACATTTTTATTACTACAACTTCCACATCCATACTCAGCATCAACGACATTTCATTCACTTCCCAAAACGTTTACATAATAATCCATAAAACAACTGATTACATCCCAAAAGTATTTATATACAATCCAGTATCTGTACAATATACATGTCTGGGAATAAATATCCGATGATATACCTGAGCGAGTACTGAAAGTAGTCTGGGAGGCACTGAATCCACCAGCTACTCACGTAGTTGTAAATGGCTGAATAATCTCACTGCAGGTACTCAGAAATGGGAGAAGATAAGGGGTGAGCTTCTGGGGAAAAGCTCAGTAAGGTATGCATTTAAAACAATTCTAACCATTTAAAAACAATTAGAAAATCAGAATAAACATACTTCTGTACATACATACTTAGAAAACCATTTTACATGCTTACTTTAAAATACATCATACTTCATCAAAACGTTGTACGTACTTTCATATACTAAAACATCATACATACTTTCTTCATTAAAACATTATACATCAAATCATAGAGATTAGGCTATTTCAACATAGTTATCATGCAATATATCATATCCTCAGTAGAGGTAATAATACCTATGGCCATGGTACTGTAGACTGGATCAGGTTCGTACAACGGTTCTAATATAGTATCTCAATCACACTAGCACACAACTAGGGTACGGGTACCAGTGGCAGACATCGTGCAATCACAACATACTTCGAAAATAGACACCACGTGTAGTGAAAAACAACACCACTAAGGCAGAATAGACACTACACTGGTGAATCTAAACTAATACTACGTGTGGCAGAGCCAGGACACCATAAGTAGCAGGCATGATTATGCACTCAGCATATATAAATAGTAACATGTCGTCTCAAAATCCTTACTTTCATACTTACTTACTTACTTTCTTTCATATGAAAACTTTAATCATCAAATCATGTCATAATTCATACAAAATATGTATATTTATTTTATTTATACAAAATAAGTGAAAACCATGATTTCAGTATCTAAAAACAGTTTATTATTCCTTTCGGACTTAAACCGAGAAAGTATGGTTTTCAACAGATTTCTTTCTATGATTTTCAAGTCATTTATGAATAATAAATAGATATAAGAGGTTAGTACTATTTTAAATTACATCCCTTACCTCAACGGAGCTAAAACAGCGTTACTCTGTCGGGGTTTGGGTTTACCTCGTTTTACGTGTCAAATTCTCGAGCAGCCCAAAATGATACCAAATTATCAAATATTGTTTGATTTCATCTCAACATATCCAAATATGTATTTATCTTCTTAGGAGTTGACCAAATTTGACCTTTTTGTCAACTTTTCCTATTTTTTCGATTTTACCGATTTAAGTGCCGATTTAAGCTATTTTATCCAATTTAATTATTCTAACTTCACATTCAGTATCTTAATAACCTACATACCCATTCACATCCATAATACACACTTTATCAATCCAATTCTTACAAATTCTCACACATTTTGATTTTTCACTAAACTAAGCTATAAACCGAACTTTTTCGGTATAAATTTAACTGTTAACAACCTTGAATTCATCCAAAATTCATCATTTCCACAACTTAAGCATGCTGATTAGAACTACACACTTCCATATAAATTATTTCTTTAAATTCTACTTAACTAAAAATCCTTAAAAATCATCAAACATAAACATATCTCATCATCTTCATCATCCATCAAGTTTCTCTCACCTTTGACCCAAGTTGACCAAGTTTTTTATCTTCCACACAAATCCTCAGCTGTAATTCAACATGTATATAGTTTAGAATCATCAAAAACTACAAGAAAAACCAACTAAAAACTTTCCAAAATCAAACTTTCTCTTACCTTGGAACAGGGTAGATTCTGCCCCTATTCTTCTCTCTACGTTTCACCTAGTAAATGAACTTCTTTATGGCTGGATTTTTTATATGTTATATAATATTGAAAGGGGAAGATTTCATCCTCGTTGGATGGAGTCAAATTCGGCTTGGAAAGGGATCTAAAAAATTCAATAAGGGGAGAGGTACAGTAACGCTTGCGAAACTTTCGGGAGGGAGGTGAGAGCGCGTGGGAGCTTCTTTCTCGGTGTTTTCAGATCCCTATGAAAGATAAATAAGTGTAGTTTTATTTCCAAAAAGTCAGGGTTTAAATCAGATCTGTAGATGGGTCAAAATTGGGCTTTTCCTGATGGATATCCAGTTCATTGGGTTGGGGCAACCCACTAGTCAGTTTTAGAAAATCCATGAAAAATAGTTCTGGCCCATTTTCTTCCAAATTTCCACTTCTCAAGTGTGCTACTATGTCTCTAGTATCTCTCATAAAAATTTAGGATCCACTTATTTAAGAAAAGTTTCCCGATTGGGCCCATTTTACACAAGTTGGTCATTACCGAACCATGTAACTTAAGGTTTTCGGTTTACTTTAAAAATTCATTTGATCACCGAAACCTCCATATCTCCACTCAATTTTCATTACTCATGTAAATTATGCCTTATAATAATTTCCTGTAGCCTCAAAATAACTTTCATGAATTTCTAGAATTTATTTCGAATTTATTTCTATTTCTAGGCTCATTTGTTCGGTTTAGTGTAAACCCGAGTTTTACTAATTTTTCAACTTCTAATGTATTTGTTTCACTTTCTAATCATCATAACATACTTAAAATCATACTTTATTGAAAAATACTTAAATTCAAGATCTTACCTCGAAACACGTGCCTCGGGCTTCGTACCACTATCCTGGGCATCTCGATCTTTCTAGGCCCTGTATAAACATTTACACAAGTCTTAAACTTCTCGATTTATCTTAAAATGAACAATAGCATGAAAATTTGGGTCTCACAGAGTTGGCATTGTTTGGCCACTTGTTTTCATTTTATTTGCTGCAGAGTAGATATTTGTACGTCATCCGTCTTCTAGTACACTTAGTTGTGCAATGTGGCGCAGCTTATGTCTTCCAGAAGGTTAGCACCGTATTCGCCGATCTTATCATTTCGAAGTGAATAAAATACTAACACCCGGCATCCCACGTGTCCAGACGACTAGTGACTCGGTCTGCTAATTGGAAGTGGTCCAATTTCCTTTAGCCCGTTTTTAGCCTATTTTCGACTGAAACGACTGAGTTTCATCCAGAGTTATTTTACCTGCACATTAAAAAATTTTAATTAAATAAAGGGGATAATTAATAAAATAAATTGGGGATTTAAATAATTTATTAGGAAATTAAGCACAAATAATTCTATTAAAAATAGAATTATCACACCCCCAAACTTGAGCTTTTGCTTGTCCTCAAGCAAAACAAAATAAATGCAGGAATGACAAATACTAAACACAAAAATTTCTCCAATATTATCCTCAAAGAAAAAGTATAGACTATGATCTCAAAGACTCACAATTACAAGTCCAACATTCAAAATCATTCAATCATAAGTCCTAACCCAAATTGGACCCCTCGTGTGTGTGTGAAAAATGTCAAAGCCACTTCACAGTACATTATCCGGATCAGATTATGCAAACACAGTGAATGCAAAGTCAATGACAAGTGATCATTCCCATAAGTTTGCTTTTCACTTATCTCTCCACTAATGTAGTCACACTTAACCAAAGATCAATAGGACTTCATTAAGCTTGTAATGTAAGGTTGGGGCTAAGATATGATAAAGTCGATTTAGGTTTAATTACCCCTTAACATGCATTACTTCTAGGATCTTTAATGTAAGAGCTCAAATTATTTCCCCCAAACTTATTTATTTCACTAAACATTTTATTCTATTTTTGTATTTTTCTTCTTCTTTTTTTCAAATTTTTTTCAATTTTCACTATCTCCCAATACCCAAATGTACATAGCTCACAATATATATCCCAATGACTTTTCATACTTTCGGGGTAAGGGATAGGAAAAGAGTGTTTCAGCTAAGGAAAATTTTTGCAAGTGTATTTACAGAGAAAAGCTTATTTGGCTCAAATGGGTGACTAGGGATAAAATATGTACAGGGATGGCTAGAAAGGCTCAAACGATCCAAAGTTGGCCTAAATCATCTCACTAATTAAGTGTGATCTAATATTTCGCCTCGAGACGAGATCAAACAAATTTTAGAATATGATGCAAAAAATCAATTGAACAAATGCAATCCTATGTCCACATAAGCTTTTTCTAAATAAATATACAGTTTCATGACATGACATGTGCATAAAATGAGGAAATCACAATCAGAATCAAGACAAATTCAAGAATTCAATTTCATGCTTTTCCTATAATCATGCTTCTTAGTCAATCAAAGTCAGACTAAATCATAGGGTCATATCATCGGAACATGGGAAAACTACATGCTAAGTACTAAATTATCCTAAAATCAAACAATTTAAGCTCATATTTTTGAAAAAATTTCAATTTTGCCCAAAATTGCTCAAGTGATATCCCCTTCCCCAAACTTAAAGTGCACAGTGTCCTCAGTGTGCAGATAATATAAACATTTAAGTTCAAGAACAGAGTACTCCCCTATCTGATGATGATGATGACGAACAACCGTAGCTTGATTGAAAAAGTAATGCTGTAAAAGAAATCTGCAAAATAAAGAAAGAAAGAACGGAAAAGAAAAAGAAAAAGAACTATATACAAAATGAAAAGAAAAATTAAGCCACTTCAAATGCAGCTAAAGAAAACAACACTCAGCAGTAGGGCGAATAGTAGGAGGGTCAGCCAAAGTGGTGACAGAATGTTAACAGTTAAATCCTCTTGAACTCTATCTACTTCCCTCCTTCTTTCAGATTTCTTTTGCTCAAGCCTTATATCCTCCTCAATCTCCATCTTAAAACACTCTTGAGAGTCATCAGGGAGCTTTAAAGGTTTGAAAACATTAAACTTCACTTCTTGATCTTGGACTCTCATTGTTAACTCTCCCTTTTGTACATCAATTAAGGTTCTACAGTCGCTAGGAAAGGTCTGCCTAGTATAATGGGGACTTCCCTATCTTCCTCTATGTCTAAAACAATAAAATCCGCAGGAAAATAAATTTGTCCACCTTTACCAGCACGTCCTCAATGACTCCCTTCGGATATTTAATGGATTGATCAGCCAGCTGAAGGGTTACTGTGGTAGGCTTGGCATCCCATATTCCTAACTTTTGGTAGATTGACCAAGGCATCAGATTTATACTGGCTCCTAAATCACGCAGGGCTCTACCAAAGAACATATTTTCTATCGTGTAGGGTATGGTAAAACTCCCGGAATCCTTGAACTTGCGGGGTAATTTCCTCTGAATAATTACACTACATTCCTCAGTTAAGGCCACCGTCTCATAATCTTCCAATCTTCTTTTCCTAGAGAGGATATCCTTCAGAAACTTCACATAACTTGGCATTTGCTCTAAAGCATCTGCGAAAGGAATGTTGATGTGAAGTTTCTTAAAAACCTCAAGAAATTTGATAAATTGTTGATCTAGTTTTTTATCTTGAAATCTCTGAGGAAAAGGTACTGGTGGTCCAACTGGGAGGGATGTAGTGGTAACATGTGTAGCATCAGAGTACGAGAAAGGCTGTGAAGAAGAAGAAGAAGAAGGTAAAGATGAAGAAGCGCCTAGCTTTGTTTCCTTTGCAGCCCGATCCTGATGTTCCTACTCTTTCTAAGCTACTTTGTTAGAACCTATGGATTCTTTAACTATGGGCTGTTCAGGTCTGGACTTAACTTTTGGATCATCTAGCTCTCTGCCACTCCTAAGGGTGATGGCTTTCACATGTTCTTTACCCTCCCTTTGCCTAACAGGATTGGCTTCGGTGTTACTAGGAAGGGTCCCTTGAGGACGCTGGTTAAGAGCATTCGCTATTTGTCCCACCTGAACTTCTAAGTTCTTAATTGAAGCAGCTTAATTTTGCAGGATCGTTGAGAGCATCTCCTCTAGTGTAGGCTTCTTCTCAATTGTTGGTGCATGTAAATGTTGGGGCTGCATAAGTGGCAGTGATGTGGGGATGGATGGTGTTGAAATTGTTATAGGGATGGGTAATGAGGTGGATGATGTGAGATCTGAGAATTTTAGATATATTTTAATGATGTAATAAGAATTTGAAGTGTAATTTATTGAGCTAAGTGAATTGTGGGAATTATAATTGGAGATTTATATGTTAAGTGTGTAAAATAAGCATGAAGTATGAGGACAGATCGATCTGGGAGAAGGAGAGATCGATCTAGTGAGTTAAAAATGAGAAGGAAGGAAGAATTTGAGGAGCAGATCGATCTCCAATGGAAGAGATCGATCTCCAAATGATTCTGTTTGAGAAAGGATCGATCTCATGAGGAAGAGATCGATCTCCAAATGATTCTATTTGGGAGAAGATCGATCTCCTTAGGAGCAGATCGATCTCATAAAGCCATAAAGAGATCGATCTCACCCCTCGACAGATCGATCTCCTAGGCATAAAATTGCCCAGATCGTCCCCAAAATTCAAATGCAGATCGATCTCATCAAGAGGCAGATCGATCTCCTACCTCCAGTCTATATAAGGAACCCGTGTTTTTCTCCTGCAAACTCACTTTCTCTCTCTTCCAAACCCATTTCCACCGAAAACCTAACTTTCTCACTCATCCAAATCACCCATTTTCGGCCGAATCAGAGGTTGTGGCAAGAAGGGAAGTTGTTCCTCATCAAAAGGAGAACAACATACTTGGAAATCGAAGGACGAATCGGATCGAGGCGTGGGTTGTGCGTCTCACAAGCTTTGGGTAATTTTTAAACCTCGATCTTGATATTTGAGATGATTTTGATGATATTGGTGGTTGTCATTGCGTTGAAATAGCTGAGAAATGATTAGGGATTGAGGAAATTACAATGTAGTTGGAGTAATGTTGATATTTGACAATTTTGGTAATTTTAGGAATTTTGAGCTATAAATGAAAATTTAGACAAATGTGGTGAATTAGCGTAGATGATTTAACATGAGAAATATAGGACGTTGAGCTATTGTGAATGAGGTTGTAGTTTAGGGTAGAGTTACGAGAATCGAGAGATTTGAGGAGTTATGAGCAATTATGCTCGGTTTTGAGAATTGAGATTTATGAAATAATTGAGTATTGATGTTTTAACATCGTTTGGACAGCTCGGGAGTTCCAGAGTGGAATGCGAGGCTAGTCCGTGATACGGGGGAAACGATTGCACTATACGAGGTGCAAAGAGGTAAGGGAAATCTAAACCATTTGTGTATGTGATTTGTAAACTATTATAGCATGATTTGTGGTTTATAAAACAAGCATGTTGAGTGTTGTGTTGAGATTTAATTGCACACGGTTTTTATAGCCGGTTAGAGCCCAATGTTTTTATGAGTTTATAACTGGGCTCTACGTTAAGGCAATATCGAGATTTGAGAAATGTGTGCGTGTGCTTTTCCGGTTGGGACTCGGTTTTTATTACTTTTTGTGTTGAGTACAAAACGATTTTCAAATGAGTTTTATGAGAGAAAAACCATTATGAGTTCTACGTGAAGGCAAATCAGTCTTATGTGATAAGACTTAGGTGTGTAGTTGTGAGTACACACCGGGCATTGCTCTGGTAGCATGTAAGCCCGACTTCTTCTCCGTTCTGGTAACGTGAGAATAACCCATTCTGTGGCTATGCCACGTAATACCCCATTGGTGGCTATGCCATGTTATACCCTATTGGTGGCCGTTGCCACGTTATACCCCATCGGTGGCCGTTGCCACGTTATACCCCATCGGTGGCCGTTGCCACGTTATACCCCTCGGTGGCCGTTGCCACGTTATACCCCATCGGTGGCCGTTGCCACGTTATACCCCATCGGTGGCCGTTGCCACGTGAGAAACCCCATTGGTGGCCGTTGCCACGTGAGAAACCCTATTCTGTGGCTATGCCACGTGTGAAATTAAATCAGTGGCTTTGCCACGTGTGTTTTGTGGCTATGCCACGTGTGTTTAGTGGCCATGCCACGAGTAATTTTAAATCAGTGGCTATGCCACGTGTGTTTAGTGGCTGTGTCACGTGCATTACTATTTCAGTGATTTTATCATGTATTTGAGAAAGCGTTTATCGCATTGTTTTCACATGCTTTGTTAATGCTCTAGACTGAGCCTTTTTACTTCATGTTTTTACATGATTTGAGATATGAGAATATCGTTTTGAGTACTTTCATGATATGGTTTTCGAATGAGTTTCACATACAAATAAACATTTTGTGATGTGCATTTTGGTTTATGAAATGAGTTCCTTACCCCCTTTACTGAGCGATTTAGAAGCTCACCCTGTTTTCTTTTCCCCCCAGAGTTCTTCAAGTGAAAAAGGATCTCCCTGCGACGTACGGAGTAGTGGCTAGTGGAGGACTTGAGCTCCAGGCCATATATTGTATTTTGAGGTATCTTTTATCTTTTCATGTACCCAGACTATTCTTGTAATTACAGACACTTGATGTATAACATTATATGGGATGTATTAGGATTAATTAACTTGAGATGGATTAATGTATATGATACAATATACGCTATATTATGATAAGATCCTGAGGCATGATAATTATGATGATGTATGACACTGCACAGGAATGCACCCTTAATTGTGAATTAATGAGTAAAAAGTTTTAAATTAGCCCTATTTTCCGCATATTCGGGGCGTGACAGATGATATGAAAACTGCTGATGTGGTGGTACATGAACTGGTAGAGCTTGAAAACTAGGGGGTCCTACAGGTCTAGAATTAGAAGATTGCCCTTGGTTTTGGCTTCAGGAAAAATTCGGATGATTCCTCCACCCTAGATTGTAGGTGTTTGAAAAGGGGTTGTTCTGTTGTGTCTGAGAATGGGCAACATACTGAACCGATTCTAAATTAAGTGGACACCTATCTACAGAGTGTGTACCACCACATAGATCGCAGAAAGAAAAGGATTTTGGATAGAATAAACAGGATTAGGACTGGTAGAAGGATTATGTTGGTTACTGAGCGACTCTACCTTCTTTGTAAGGTTAGCTATTTAAGAGATCAAGGTAGACAGCGTGTCGAGCTCATAGATACTCGTCGACTTCTTAGGCAATTGCCTCTCTGAAGATCATTGGTAGTTGTTAGCAGCCATCTTGTCTAAGAGACCGTAAGCTTCCTCCTCCGTTTTGCACATTAGAGCTCCACCCGCAACAGCGTCAACGATAGTCCTATTTTGGCTTGTAAGTCCGTTGTAGAAGGTCTGGACTTGCAGCCACAAAGGTAGGCCATGATGATGGCACTTCCTAAGAAGCTCCTTATATATTTTCCAAGCTTCGTAAAGAGATTCAGAATCAAAGTGGGCAAAGGAAGATATGTCACTACGGAGTCTAGCCATTTTAGAGGGAAGGAAAAACTTAGCTAAACATTGATAGGCTAACTCGTCCCAAATAGAAATGGATCCTGGAGGCAAGGAGGTTAACCAGTGTCACGCCCTATCCCTAAGTGAGAAGGGGAATAATCTAAACCTAAGCGCATAATTAGATAATCCATTATGCTTGAAGGTGTTGCACAGGTCCAGGAATTGCCCAAGGTAAGCATGTGGGTCATCATACGGAAGCCCACTGAACTGCAGAGAAGTCTGGATCATCTGGAGGATTGAAGGCTTAATTTCAAAATTGTTTGCAGGGACAGCTGGTGGCCTAATGCCGGTATAATAACCTCTAATAGTCAGCATTGCATAATCTCCAACGGTCCTAATTTCCCTATTTTCTGCCATAATATTTTGCAGCGGAGCTATAAATTTCCTAGAATCCTTTCGAATTTTCCTAAGGATTCTTTCAATTTTCAGGATCTAAAGGAAAGCAATCAAAACTCTTTGCTCTACGCATATAAACATCAAAAAGTCCTTAGAAAATTTTTTTTAAGTTTTTTTTAAAAAAAAAAATTTATGAGAAAGAAAATTAACTAATATAAATTAAAACTCTAAATATTTACAACCTAAGTATTTACAAGCTAGAATTACACCTAAGCATAATTTTACCGATATTAATTACTGAATAATTAAGACTTCCCCGGCAACAGCGCCAAAAACTTAATACGAACTACGCTCACTCTAAGTGACCTAGACGTGTATCCGCAAGTGCACGAGTCGTACAAGTAATAATGGGATTTAAGTCCCGGATTATCGTCCCACAGAGAAGTTGAATTGCCTAATTAAGTACCGATTAATCTTACCCTGAGTATATCCTAACAAATTATGAATTTTTAGGGAGTGATCTTCTAGGCTAACAATACTGATAGTAATAATAAAAACTATAAACTAAAGAAAATAAAACCGAGCTAAAATTACTTACAGAGCTCCGAGTAATCAAAAGCATTAACCTACAAAAGATAATTAAAACAGTTAAAATTAATTAACGCAATTAAAAATACAAATATGAAAATAAGAAACAAAATTAATTAAACTAAAATTAAACAATTCTAAAAATAAAATATGCATGTAATTAAACTAATTAATAAAAAAAAACTAACCTAAAGTCTAATAAAATAAAATTCTATTAACCTAAAGAAATTCTTAAATCTATCTAAGAAATTAACTATCTAAAAATTGATCCTAAATTAAATCTAACACTATCTAATTACTAACTTGTCTAAATAAGTAAATAATGCATAAGAAATAAATATTTTTAGATTCTTACATTTTAATGTGAAAATTAATTAACAAAAATTGCATAAAGTAATTCTATGTAAGACCCCGTATATGTATAAGGGTAATGTGTGTACTTGGATCAAATAATATGAATGGACTTGTGATGTAAAATATGATTGATGTAAGTCCATGGATTCAATGTATGTATGTGTAATATAAGTTGTAACGTACATACAAGTTTCATTGAGTATGAATACGGAGAAATGTGTTCTAGCAAGTGATGGATGTGATTGAGACTCAAAATGAGTAGTGTGGTAAAATGGAATGGAGTTATGCTTCCATTTGGTTTTATGTTGCATACCTTTGAATATACAATGAATGCACACAAGTTTCAATGTGCATAAGGTATGAATGGATGCCATTTTCAAGTTATAGAGGTGGATGGATGAGGAAATGGCCATGGCAATAGATTGAGGGTGTGTTGGTATGAGTTGCAGCAATGAAACTGCAGGAATTCTGGAAAACATGAGGTCTAGATCGATCTCCTAGGATGAGAGATCGATCTGGAAGAGCCAGAATGCTTTGATTTGGGCGAAAGAATAGAGCAGATCGATCTCCAATGGAGCCAGATCGATCTGCCAAGCGTTCTGTAAGGGAAAAGATCGATCCTCAAGCACCCAGATCGATCTCCTTAGCTCTCTGTTTGGGACCAGATCGATCTCATGCTTCGACAGATCGATCTCATGCTTCAACAGATCGATCTCATTGCTTCGACGGATCGATCTCATGCTTCAACAGATCGATCTCATTGCTTCGACAGATCGATCTCAGGCTTAAAAATGCCGTGAAAAAGAGGAATTTTAAGGGACCAGATCGATCTCCTCTTGGACCAGATCGATCTCCTCAAGTCATTTCTATATAAGGAGAGCTGAAAATCTGGAAATCTCGGAACCTCCCATTTTTCAACCCAAAAAACCCAACTTTCCCTCTCTAAAATCAGCCATTTTCAGTGAGATTTAGAGAGAGATCATTAGAGGCAAAGTTGTTCCTATCAAAGAGGAGAACAACATAGTGAGAGGGCATTTTCCCATTTTTGGAATTGAAGGAGTTGAGGGCATTATCAATTGGAGCAAGAAGAGAAATCATATTGGTAAGATTCTAACACTCCAATCCAAATGCATTAGCTATTTAATTGATTTTGGAGTTGATTGGTATGAGTATTGATGGATAAACTACCTAAGAATGTAGTGGAAGTGGTGTGACCTAGAAATCTAAAATGGGTATAATGTGAGGATATGTGGGATTGAATGAACTTATGGTTTATGGCATGTTAAAGTTGTCATTGGGATAATGTTATGATTTAGATGGTTAGATGAAATTACATGGTGGGTTGGAAGAAATGTGGAAATGGATATGTATGTGATGAATAAATGCCATAGTGAGGGGATTCATGGAATATGGACGCTATGAGCTTTACATCGATTTGAAATCGATTGTGAATAAGTTAATAGGCCTAAGAAAATCCATAGACTCGAGTTATGGGTAAAGTAATGAAACGAGGCCCAGTAAGCTTTAATAGAGGCTATAGGTTAAATTGACTATAGCAAGCACAAGGGTCGCAATTTATGGGTCGAATATAATGCGGGATACGATTTTGTGCAGTCCCGAAGAGTTCGTTGAAGGCGAACCGAATCGTACGAGCAAGCAGCTTAAGGAAGTGGAATCACGCATCGCAATTCCAGGTAAGGGAATTTTGTGAGTATATAGAGGTAGCTGCTCGTACTTTGAACTTGTGGGTGAATATCGGGTGTTTTTATGAAATGCATGATTGCTCAAATAAATGTTGATGGTATTCGTGAAAGATGATGGGTATATGCGTGGTTTTGGATTTGAAGTGGATGTGATGAAAAAAAAGGGATAGTAAGGCTAATAATTGCATAAATCATGTGTTTTGAATGCTTTTACAAAACACAATACTTTGATTTGAGCAAATAAAAGGATAGGCTGGCTAGTACTTGAATGATGTTGTGAAATAGCCCATACGAGGCACTAAGCATATTATGAGATGTTTTGAATGCATGTAAGCTGCCTATCGCGTGTATGTGATATAATTCGCGTTAGAGCCTCGCTCGCGCGAGATTTCTATGTTTTCACTTGTGTGAAACGTGCTTGAGCTTAGCTCGCACTTTGAAATTGAATTGTGATGATGTTTATAAACCGTACTGGAGCTTCTGCTCGTACGTGGATTGTGAATGGTTATCTTATGAGTATAACCGTACTAGAGCTATGCTCGTACGCGCCTCTTTATGAGAAGATGCATGATGCATGAGTCGTGCTAGAGCTTTGCTCGCACAAGCTTGTACAATGGGATTCGTATAGGGTTGTGAAAGTGGGTAAGATCCTTAAGCCTTACATCCTTAAGCTAATATCCTTAAGCCCGAGGAGGCAGGGAGGCTCTGTTAGGCGGGGAGGCTCTGTTTGGTGGGGAGGCTCTCTTACGGTGGGATCCTTAAGCCAACATCCTTAAGCCCAAAGAGGCGGGGAGGCTCTGTTAGGCAGGGAGGCTCTCCTACATGGGTATGGTAAAGGTAAGATCCTTAAGCCCTACATCCTTAAGCTGACATCCTTAAGCCCGAAGAGGCAGGGAGGCTCTGTTAGGCGGGGAGGCTCTGTTCGGTGGGGAGGCTCTCTTACGGAAAGGACCCTTAAGTCCTACATCCTTAAGCTAACATCCTTAAGCCCGAGGAGGCAGGGAGGCTCTGTTAGGCGGGGAGGCTCTGTTCGGCAGGGAGGCTCTCCTTCACGGAATATGGAAAACTCTTGGTATGGGGTAGATAAGACCTAGGAATGGCACCCCCAATCACGATATGAGTTGCGGAGTACGCTGTACCGTGTATATCACATGGAGTACGAGGTACCGCATGATGGTTATGTGATGAGAAAGTCTGGCGAGGGATAATCCATCTTCGTGCCAGCATGATACCCCGCACACCTGAAAGCGTGTGGTCTGGGATGATTTATGATGTAATGATTCACATAGGCACTTCTGATATAGTGACCTAGATTTATACACATGCGTGAATTGTGGAATGTAAATGTGGTTGCTCATCCCACTCTATTTTCCCCCCTACAGAGCGTGCATAGTAGCCCAGTGAGGACTGAGGCGTATTATTTTGGACTCCGCTGCATCTCCATCGCTAAGAGGTATATACACAGTGATTCTTTTTGTATCTAAACAATGTAAAAGCACAGTATTCTTTTGAGTTGTACTTATGGGGGATGTAGATGTCAGTAAAACATGTACTCGTATAAGTACACGATTAAATGCACATGTATGACATCGTTTTAATTAATTGAGAATGAATGAGATGTGGTGTTTATTATTGACTCACAGCCCAACAGTGTGTGGTGAGCTTAGTTCACGACTGGGTAAGGTAACAGTAAAACGCGAAAAATTTTCAGTGATTTCGGTTAAAGAGAATGGAATTGGGTCGTGACATTCTACCCCTAAATTAACTCTACATGCTAAATATGAAACTACTTAAATTAAAGCCTTAAATCCTATTGTGATTAAAAATTAACTATTAATGCACTTAAAGCAAAGCCTTAAACTAACAAAGAAAATTTAGCTAGAATGCATATTACTTTAAGCTAACAAATAATATAAAGAATAATGACAAGTAAGCAAAAGAATTGTATGAAACATGAAATGGGGCATTTCTAAATTACCAAACGTGGCCTTAACCAATTTTATAATTTGTCCTCTGCCTGACCGTGCACTGTACTGTGCACCTTGTTTCATTTCCAAGTGCTGCAGGTGTTGTCCTGCTGCTGCTCTCAGTTCTGTCTTCAGGTGTTGTCCTGGTTCAGCTTCATTCCCTACAACAAAGCTCACGTCTCTGCCCAGCCAGCGTCTGCTTCAGTTGTAGTACTGACTGCTTGCTCCGGCATCCAGGAGCTGTCCATTTCCTGCATTTCTCTGCTTCATTCCATGCACATTAGCAGCAGCAGCAGCAGGATATCAGAACAGTAGCACCACGAGACAGTGCAGGTGGATCAAGCACCGCCTACTGCTTTCCAGCAATGCCACGCTTATGTCCGCAGCTGAGACAGATCAAGTAGCAGTTCCAGTCATAGCACGTTCCACCTCCAGTCGTAATGCAGCAGCCGTGAATGGATTCCACAAAGACAACCTAACAGGATGAAAAGAAAATCATTCAGCCATTAATAGAAAACTATAATAATAAACAAAACCTAAACTGATTGCAATAAATCATAGCAGATACCAAAACAACATATGAAGAGAAGAAAACAAAACAAATGAACAGTAACAATGTATGGAAACAGAGCAGAACAGAGGATGGTTATCTAGC
The DNA here is from genome assembly GCA_033439115.1 of Firmiana major. Lineage (NCBI taxonomy): Eukaryota > Viridiplantae > Streptophyta > Magnoliopsida > Malvales > Malvaceae > Firmiana > Firmiana major. Next base: position 43,541,683 of record CM065909.1, read on the forward strand.
TACTGTGCATTGTTATATTCCGTTTACACCGATCGGCACACTCCCATCAGCTTCAAAGGTCACAGCCCCCTCACGATTCAGTTGTTGTTCGTGCAACAAACAACACCACCTAACATAAGCTCCTCGACACTACACATCTATAGAGACTGGATGCAGCAAGCTAATTGTAAGAATATACAAAACACGGTGCAAACAGAAAAATAAAAACTGCTCTACAGGAATCCAGCAATACATATGAGCAGTACCCGATTAACTATGGATAACTATATAGCAGTGCACAATAATGTAGAACAAAGAGTAAACACAGAAAAGCAAGCTCACCCAATAGAAATACAAACAGTAAAAAAAAAAATAATGATTAAAGCTTAAGCTGCAAATGAGCAAAACAAGGAATACAACGATCCCATGACTACATATTGCTTCAACCGTCGATCATCCATCATCGTTCCACTTTACCAATGGTGCAGGAACAATGGACAGCATCAACCCCGCACCACAGTACAAAATAATCAAATGGCAGTCATAAGCGAAGCATAGCCACCTTCCAACTCTAGATGAATAAGTAGTGAAAGAAAAAAAATGAATAGGAATCGAAAATAACTAATAAAAAGAGACCAAACTTTGCATTAAAGAAATAACATGTATTAAAAACTAGTAAAACGGAAACTTAGGCAAACTGAGAGCAACAATAGAAAAATCTAAGCTTTTCATAAAAATGGGAATTTACATGAATAGCAACAAAAATGGTGGCTAACGGGAAAATAAAAAACTATTCTAAAACTATTTTACCCTAGGCTACCTCTTATTCTACCCTAGATTACATTCTACCCTAAATTACCTAATTTTTCAATTACACATCATGTTCTATTTATACACAAATATATGGGTACAATGGTAATTTTCATCCTAGATAAGTTAGTATTATTTGGTCACTTGTTTTCATTTTATTTGCTGCAAAGTAGATATTTCCATGTCATCCGTCTTCTACTACACTTGGCTGTGCGATGTGGCCCGGCGTGTGTCTTCCAGAAAGTTGGCACGGTGTCCGTCAATCTTATCGTTTCAGAGCGAATAAAATACTAACACTCGACATCCCACGTGTCCAGACGACTGGTGACTTGATTTGCAAATTGGAATTGGTCTAGTCTCCATTAACTCGTTTTCAGCCTATTTTCGACTGAAACAACTGAGTTTCATCCAGATTTATTTTACTTACCCATTAAAAAATTTTAATTAAATAAATAAAATAATTAATAAAATAAATTAAAAATTTAAATAATTAATTAAAAATTAAATACAACTAATTTTATTAAAAATATAATTATCACCTTCGCGTAAAAAGACCGAACGAACCAGACTTTTTACTTGGTCTATCCTTCTAAAGACAGAAGAGAGAATTACTCAAAAGATCAGAACACCAAAGGACAGGGAATCAAAATATCAAAATAGAAAGAGAGGAGATAGAAAGATGGCAACCAGCAGTGCAACGGGAAGCTCCCTGGAGGCGGAGGCCCCAAAGATTGTGTGGAACGAGAGCAAAAGGAGGTTTGAGACAGAAGACAAGAAAGCCTACATAGAGTACGTCTTAAGCCAAGATGGCAAAGTGATGGACATCATCCACACTTTTGTCCCATCTTCGAAACGAGGCATGGGCTTGGCTTCTCATCTCTGCGTTGCTGCCTTCAATCATGCCAAGTCCCACTCTCTCTCCATTATCCCCTCCTGCTCTTATGTCTCCGTTAGTCCCCACTCTTCCTCTCTCATGTATAACATTGTTTTATTTTGGTTTTTGTTTAATTGTTGAATTTGGTTTCTGGGTTTCTATATCCTTGTTTTGGTTCTCAAAATCTTATCAAGTATTGTTTTAGGTTTGTGGAAGATTTAGGCTGGAGCTTTTATATGATTTAGGAACCCAAAAATTTTGTTGATAGTGTTGCTACTTTAATTATATATCTTGAACTAGGCTTGGTGAATGATAATCCTCTCTAGTCTCAACTATTAAAGTAATAGTTTCAATCTTTATGACCATGAATCTTGTTTCCTCATCTTATTTTATACCAATTGAGCGATACAAAACATTAACCTTTCCCACTCTTTTGTTTTGCACCCTAATGTTTTCTGCCACATATTGTTCAACGCTGTCCATAGGTTTTAAACCTTAAACACCATTATCTTTCTACATCTTGATTGTTGACCTATTCTGATCAGCTTTTGCCATATTATTTATTTACCTATGCTTGTCTTCACATCAATTGTTATTTGAAACTGGGATCTGGGTGAGCAGATGGTGAATCACAAAAACTTCTCTGTGTGTGCTAGATCATGACCCTCTTTCGTATTTCAAAACAATATGATGTATTCAATGCTTTTTTGTTTCTCAGACATAGTGGCTAATTTGTTTAAGGTATGAATTGTGGTGATGGTATCCGAGGCTTGGTCTACTTAGAGAAGTCGTAAGGTTCATGACAAATGGTTTAGAATTAACATCAGTGGCACTACGGGAGTTTAACCACAAGTAACAGCCCTGCTATATCAAAAGGCGGATCCTAATGTCTTACTTTTTTTATCCTCCTCGACCAGTTGGCTTATATGTGATATATGCAGCGTCTGAGACAAAATGTCTATGCATTTAGAAGTAAGAGCTCCTAAGTTTCGTCAAAAAAGACATTCACTTAGAGCTGTCAACATTTTTTGTGCTTATTTGGCTGATGTAGTTCCATTAATAATTGGTGTTTGGAGATTTGAAACTAGTCTTCAAGAGTTTCTACTTACAAATGGTAATTGGTAAGTTGTCAAATGAGGCTATTTTTCTGCTGTAGAGAGCATGTAGGCATGTGAATAATCCTTTCTTCATAAAGAAATATGAGAAAAATCAGTGTGAAGTTGGAATTTTTGTTGCCCCGGGATGATCAGGCAATTGGATATGCTTTAAATCTTGATTAGATTCTTCTGCTAATTTCCACTGCAATAGTTTGTGACCATTATACATGGAAATATATTCCTTTGAGTTGTTTCATTCCTCGGTACTGTGCCATTGCTATACAAGTCTTTACTATTCTTTAGATCATATCTTTGTTTGGCTTTCTTTCAGGACACTTTTCTTCCACGAAACCCAACTTGGACTACTCTATTGTACGCGGGAGACCTCAAATCTAATATCTAGGTAGCTTTGGCTGTTTGTTGTCGTAGTTTTGGAAATAAGATATGCCTTTAAATGGAGAGACATACTCTACTTTCAGCCAAATAATCATGTGTCGTGCTTATTTGCAGATAATATCTTGCAATAGCTTTTGCATATGATGCTGATACCATGCAGGTAGGTAACTCTGGTTATGTCCCATGCCCCCTTCTTCAAAACATTTAGCTGGTTCTCAGCATTAAACAGAAAATGAAGACTGCAACGTAATATATCTGAATATATCGTATAGCTAATATCGTTCCTTTCAATAACAAAAACAACTCAGGTGTATAAATTATAAACCATAGCATTTCGCAACTAAGAACCGTCTATTTCCAGTAACAGGGATAAATGCCAAAAACATATCTCTGCATTATGAATCCATGATCCATGGGAAGAATTCGAAACAAATTATAATGCCATTGACATGGATGTATTTATTTTATTATTTTATTTTTTTTAAAAAAGGGAATACAATCAAAATCAACTGCTTTCTTGGAAGATACATGGTATATTTACAGAAATGAAATTCTTGATTGCTCGAAGTCTCAGCGGGGGCACATAATAATCCATCTTTTCCACTGGCAGATTTTAAACAGATGTTTCCACCTAAACAACGGAAGACAATGGCCAAATGGTTAATTCTGAAAACACAAATATAGTAGCATCACGGGCTGCCAGTTAATGCATACACTATTTTCAAACCTTAACACCCAGCACCTGATAATGAAATTAGTTGGCAAGAATAGGGTCCTGCCACTAATCACGACTATTTGCAAAATCATTCAATCAAAATTAACATCTTGCAGATTTGGAAGAGTTTTTCAGCAATAGCCTATTGGTTCATTAATCAAAATCAAAGGTTCGAAACAAAGTTACCTACTTCAAATGGGACAAAGACAAATGGTGTTAGACCCCTCTGGTGGGACACTGTAGGCACATCTGGGTTGTGAGTTTCATCGTCTTGCCAACCTTCGACAACTCCAAGGATGTCCTCTTCAGGACCACAGTGGCTTCGTTATCATCAACACCTCTTGTAACAAGGGAAAGTAAATCCATTCGATTGTTAGCCCCTGCTATCGTTCCTCGTAATCTGTAAAACTATGCAAGTAAGAGAAGTGGAAAAGACTCCTAATGGAGGAGATTTAGACGGAAGAGGGGGTTATAAAAAAAGGGGTGCTCCATCAAATGATTATCAATTAATTATCTAAATACGCTTTGTATTTTGCTTGTTCACAGTCCAGCATTAGACATGTTATGATTAAACGAGACTGACCAATAAAAAATAAATGCAAACAAAATGCAATATGTGCCATTAGAACCCTTAGCCAAAAGCAGATGCTTAAAAACATTGAAAATTTTTATATTTATACCAGGATAGTGGTTTAACTCCATAGCAAAAATTAACTAGGGAGTCTCACCCTCAGCTCATAAATGACTGGACAAAGAAATAAACAACACAACTCCATGCTTCTTCTGTTACGTTGATTGGATTCTTAGCCAGTAGGGCATGCCAGGGTACAAGAAAGCAGCTTCAACCTGTAGAATAAAATGATCATAAATACCTTTGAGAAGCATACAAAATCTACTGATACTAGGATGAAAGCATAAAATGAATTGAACAGTTAATTTAATGCACATTCAATGGAACATAAGCGCATCAACCCCAACGAATATGAAATTCCGAACATCATTTTGAAGAAGAAAGCCTGATTTTGTCATGTGACAAAGTGTAATGGCCACCAAAAACACAATCAGCTTTAGATGCACTAAAATTCATGCATTTTGCCACATCCCTTTTTTTTTAGAAGAATTCTAATCTCAAACAAATAGAGATATCAATTAGATTTAGAAACATGGTATCATGTTTACAAGTGAACTATGTTATCTGTACAATACAACCTTCTGTAGAAATCTGCCGGAAGGAAAAAATCTCATGTATCAGAAGTAGCAGACCTGCAGGAGTATTGATGATAGACGGAAAGAAATCATAATAAGTTCAAAATAAAGGGAGAAAAGGAAAATGTTGAGGGATGAAGATACAGATTAGCGTGAATTGGATTTGTAATGCTCCACTCTGCAACCCTAGCACGAATATAAGTATTCCTACTCACATAATGACCTGTAATGTGAAAAGCAACGTTAGTTTCATGAAACAGACTCAAGAAGGTTCATAACAAAGAAAGAACTGGTAAAAACAGATGAAAACTAGACTTGCTTCATACCACTCCATATGCAACTAAACACAACATAAACACTTGTAAATGGTTTTTTTTTTTTCTTATGTACAGAAAATTCAACATATTTCAGGCTAAAACCAGTATGATGTTTATAACATTAAAATATAGCAGGTTAGCTGACATTTCCCATGTAAGATGCATCCATTATAACAGTATAAATGTTTGAGTAGGATATCCACAGCAACCTTACATCCAAGACAGCCCACAATGGCCTTGTGAAAAACTATGCTTTGACACAGGTGCTGCTGTCTTACTTCTAAAACTTTGTTAAAACTCTCAAACACCAAGACTGTCTCCCTCTACGTCAGTACAGGTGTTCGACCATTCAGAAGGGGAGGGGGATTAGAACCACGGCAGAAAAGAGGGAGAGAACCATGTCTAGTTCTATTTGCGTTCCTTAGAGATCCCAGACATCATTCCCAAACCAACGAATCTGTTTAATAATCAAGGGAATTATGAAAATTGTAGTATAAAATCACAGGAATGCTCCCATGAAAGAAATGGCAACATATGCTGCAATCAGCAAGACCATGCGCACAGAGCAGGGAGTTTCAACATAAATGAATGCAGAGAAGATACCCCCTCCCCCAACAACTATATTACACACAAACTTAAATACAAGCAAGAGAGCGAGTACATCTTACCATCAGTTCGCACTCTAGGTCTTAAAAGCCGCATTTTCCCCCATGAACCTTCAAATTTAGACTGCAAAACCTTATGATTCTCCAACACTCCAAAGAGCTTCAAAAAAGATGCGGCAGTTTTTGAGCTTCAATAATTTACAGACGATAGCCTAATCAGAAGTTCGTTATCAATGCCAAATTTACCTGCCAAGCCTTTAAGCATGAACAATGCCAAAACACAGGGTTACGAATTATGTACATCCACTTTCGACAAATACATGATGCCCTTCCTAAATCATACGGAGTCAACCATACAAAGACTTGTACATTCTTTTCCATAATCACTCTTTAATTTATAAAAAGAAAAAAAATCATCTTTATTTTGCTCTTTGTTTCAGAAGAAAGATTTTAGCTATTTAGACGCTTCAGCATTACAATTAGAATGTTCAGCACTTAAGCTAAAGTGTTCCCCAATTTAAGCGATCAAACAATAAACTTCGAAAGAATGTTATATCAATCTAATTGTTGTGCAAGAATAAATAAATAAAAATAAATAAATAAACAAATAAATAAGCAAAAAAGAGTAATTGACGTTGAATTCAAACTCAACCTCATCTACGTGTTTGTAACATTATCAAGGTAAGAATCAAAATATATATAGATAAAGAAAGAGAGTTTGAGTCAGGTACAAACTCATATCTATAAAAGCACAATCACCATCAACAAGCGAGGGGACATGTATGATTTCTGAAACTAAGGCTCTCCATTTTTCTTTACATAAACTCTGTCAAATTCTCTATCTGACTTAAACATCGAAGTGCTTACACAGGAAAAACCCCCTGCGTCCCTCTGATTGTTCTTTTTCTTGTAGAACTGTCTATAGCACGTGACACAAAAATCAAGGCGATGACGTAAGCAATTTGTAATTGTTGTAACTAAGCAACAACAATTGGCACCGTTTGTGGGAATTCGACTCTGTCTTTTGTTTTGATTTTTATATGCTCTATTTTACATGCTCTGTTTTTTCCCTTACATTGACTAATTTTTTGTGCAACAATAACCTCGCGGCGAAGATGAACACTGCCTTTGAAGTGTTCTTAACGGCCACATGCTTATGATTCCTGCTTGTGGTACTCTCCATTATTTATGCTAACTAAAGATAAGTCTGTTATGCAAGAGGCAGGCAAGATCCTTTTACTGGGTTTTGTAATCTTTACATGATATTATAAAACAACATAAGGCTAACAATTGCATATGCAGGGCATAGGTCATTTCTCAGAACAAGTGAGATATGAGCCAGTCAGGTAAAAGTATGTGTATAAGTATATTTAAATTGTAAGAATTCAATTATTTTCCTTGAGACAACGAGAATTTTGAGTTTTTGACTGCTTTTATTTTAATAAGGAAGACACATTGGATTCCTCCAGTCATATTGCTGATGCAAATTCTGTGTTATCCTATCAGCTAATTTCTGTTATCTCGAGTCATGAGGTTCTTTCTGATGCATTTGAAAAATAAAGTTTGAGATTCTAAATACAAGAAAGAAACAAAAAGAGGAATATGAAAGGAGGAATATGCAATAGAGGCAAAATTTTCTAAAGTATATTTTTCTTTGAAATAAGAATATTACATTTGTGTTGCATCTACTGTACATGATGAATTCACATTATATTTGAGGCTATCTAATGGTTGAGTATGTTGAGAATATTGACTCTAACTTTGATCAGGCGCCTTGCAGTTCATTTTGAACATTCTCAATTTACATGATGTTAGATTTTCTTGTTGCGAGGGATAGCAATGCCCAAAAGTGAAGGACAACAAGGAGTCTAGCGCACTAACTGTGACTGCTTGCGCCTCCTTAAGAGGCTAATCGTGGCTCCAGTCTCATTACAAGTAGTGCTTTGTTTATTTTCTTTATGCTCCAAATCTTTTAGGGCCTTCAAGATTGCCTTTTTAGCTGCCTTCCTAGAGGTCAGCCTTAGCGGTGGAGCACACATCCAAAAGCCTAAGAGATCAATTCAACAGCTCATCGACGTATACTCTCTGCTTCTCTTGGGCTAAGATTTGTTGTGTGGGGAGCAGATTGAGACTTGGAAATGCTCCTTGAAGGTTCCTAGAATCTTTTACTGGAAGGTATCTGTCGTATGGTTATTCTCTTGCATCCACACATGTTCAGAGTAAAGAGGATTCCCCAAGTTGTGGTCTTGAATTATACAAAATATGTCCCTCAAACTGAATCAAATCTCTTTAATCCTGCATTCATTGAGGTTGAGAATCAGTCTGGATTATCAAATTTTATTCTTGTCCTAATTGGAGACAAAGAAGTTTGTTCTGAAATGAAATCAATACAGCAGAAGTTTGATGCATCTCTTCTTCAGGAAGGATCAAAAGTTTCCTTCCTCTTTTCAGATTATTAATTGTTTTTGCAGAGAGCAGATGTTCATTTATGTATATCATTGTTCGACAAAACCATTTTTTCTATATTTTTTGTAAAAAGGACATCAATTGAAACTCCTAGTGAAACAATCACTACATGCAGGAACAAGATAAGTGATTTTTTTGAGAAGATGCTAAAAGTATTATGATTGGGTTATGGATAATCGTGTCAACTCAAAACCTGCTCGCTAGATTGGCAACTGCTGCTATCTTCTTTGGGAGTTCTACCTTATCAACACCTAAATCTTTCTAGGAACTTCCTCGTAGAATTCGAAAGACCTTTGCAAAATATAAAGTCCTAGTGTTCTTGACCTTCATAGCAACCAGTTACAAGGGAAAATCTCATTTCTTCCACAATTTGTCACCTATCTAGATTACTCGAACAATGAGCTCTGTTTTACCAGTTGTCATCGGCGACTACCTCAATTTTTCTTATTTCTTCTCTCTCTCGAGTAATACATTTCAAGGGAGCATCCTCAAGTCAATATGCAACAGTACATATCTTCAAGTCCTTGATCTGTCTAATAATTCCTTGAGTGGGTCAATTCCTCAATGACTAACTCAATAGAGTTTGTCCTTTGGGGTACTGAATTTAAGGATAAACAATCTGGATGGTGTTATTCCTGATACATTCCCATAAGAATGTGGGTTACAAACTCTAGATCTCAACCAAAACAAAAGGCTTGAAGCGAAAAGTGTGCGATGTAAGGCATGAAGAAAAAATGCAAGACATTCAAGCGAAAAGTGCGCAAGGTAAGCTAAGCACTCAGACAAGGGCTTGAAGCGAAAAATGCGCGAGGTAAGTCACGCACCAAAAACAAAAGGCTTGAAGCGAAAAGTGCGCGATATAAGCTATGAAGAAAAAAGTGTAAGAGCTTGAAGCAAAAAAGTGTAAGAGGTAAGCTAAACACTCAGACAAGGGCTTGAAGCGAAAAATGCGCGAGGTAAGTCACGCACTCAGACAAGGGCTTGAAGTGAAAAATGTGTGAGGTAAGCCACGCACTCAAACATGGGCTTGAAGTGAAAAATGTGCCAGGTAAGCCATGAAGAAATGTGCAAAGGCTTGAAGCGAAAAGTGCGCGATGTAATCCATGAATAAAAAAGTGCAAGAGCTTGAAGCGAAAAGTGCGCGAAGCAAGCTAAGCACTCAAACAAGGACTTGAAGCGAAAAATGTGCGAGGTAAGTCTTGCACCCAAAACAAAAGGCTTGAAGCGAAAAGTGGACGATATAAGCCATGAAGAAAAAAGTGCAAGAGCTTGAAGCGAAAAGTGCAAGAGGTAAGCTAAGCACTCAAACAAGGGCTTGAAGCGAAAAATGCGCGAGGTAAGCCACGAAGAAATGTGCAAGGGCTTGAAGCGAAAAATGCACGAGGTAATCCACACACCCAAAACAAATGGCTTGAAGCGAAAAATGCGCGAGGTAAGCCACGCACTCAAATAAGAGCTTGAGAATTTGACTTGAGAATTTGGCATCAAGATTCGACTCGAGAATTTAAATTCAGAATTTAACTTGAGAATTTGACGAAAGACTACGAGAAGAATATATGTACTCTTCCGCAAGGTTATACCTAGCGAAAAGTGGGGAGCAATTGTTGTGCAAGAATAAATAAATAAATAAGCAAAAAAAAGTAATTGACGTTGGATTCAAACTCAATCTCATCTACATGGTTGTAACATTATCAAGGTAAAAATCAAAATATATATAGATAAAGAAAGAGAGTTTGAGTTAGGTACATACTCATATCTATAAAAGCACAATCACCATCAACAAGCGAGGGGATATATATGATTTCTGAAACTAAGGCTCTCTATTTTTCTTTATAGAAACTCTATCAAATTCTCTGTCTGACTTAAGTATCGGAGTACTTACGCAGGGAAAACCCCCTGCTTCTCTCTGATTGTTCTTTTTCTTGCAGAGTTGTCTATAGCACGTGGCATAAGAATCAAGGCGATGACGTAAGCAATTTGTAATTGTTGTAACAGAATAACAACACTAATCATAATCAAGTAAATCAAATTCATATTTTCTGCATTCACCAACTCAACACTTCCATTTTTCTTTTTCAAATGAACAACAATTAGGAGCAGATACTGAAAACCAAAGTAATTAATTTCAACTTTGTTGAAAAATTTAAAAAAGAAAAATAAAAACCCAATAATGCTTTACTAACTCGAAGCGTAGATCATTAGGCAAGCAACGACAGATAAGCGCATGATTAACATATGATCTTCTGCTGGCAGTTCCAAAAGGGGCAACTACTTTAATATGTTTTCCATAAAAGATATGAATTTTAAATAATAACTAACAAAGTGCTTTATACTGAAAATTAAACTAAAATTATTGAAAAAAATTGAAATGAAAAGAACGAATTTTGCCAACGAGGTCTTGGTTTAATGATGAAGAAGATGTTTTAAGGCAAAAAAAGAAAAAAATCAGATTTAAGTTTCATTAAAAATGTGAGAATGGTCAAAAATATCATTTCTCATTAAAAAAGAGAGAATTTTTAAAAAAATTAAAAAGAAAATACCGAGCTAAGGCCTATGCGTGAACGGTCTTCAACTGCAAAGCTGATTCTGGTTCCGCGAGAACAGTTGACGCAAAGTCTGCAAATTAAGGCCATTAATTAATAATAATTATAAATATAAATAAACAAAAAAAAACGCAATGAAATGAGATAAAAAAGAGTAAATTTTATCTAGTTTCTTAAAATTTGATTCTAATTTAAATTTATTCAGTCGATTAGGTTTTTTAACCAAAAAACCGATTTTCAAGTATGTTAAAAGAAAGACATAAAATTATGTAATATAAACTTATTTTGTTAAAATCTCCTACAAGATTCCAAACTTATTACTCAAATAAATGCATAAAACTTTACAAAATAAAGCTAAATAAATAACCAATAATGTTCATATACACTAACTTAAGAACATAAAGTTATGGAAAATAAACCAACATTGTCCAAAATAAATAATCTACATAATAAGTAACCAACACAATAAGTCCAAATAGTCCAAATTACATAAATAAATAAGACATGAAATGTCACAACAATGTCCATAATTGTTGAAATTACACAATCCACTTAAAGAAAATAAACTAACAATGTCCATAACAAATCTAAATAGAAAGACATACAAAGACAAAAGTTTCACAAAACAACAAAACAAAGCCAAATTGTCAACATTCTTCATAGACCTCTTAACCCATAACTTTGGTGCATACCCCATGAGTTATTTCCCTAAAACAATGAAGAATGAAGAGAGTATAATTATTAGTTACAATACATAAAAGAATAAATTAATATTATATGTTCCAAAATGCAAATATTTATAATAATAAAATTACCTCAAACGATCCACACCTCTTTGCACTAATCAATTATGGGATCTAATGCAAATAAATCTAAAAATATATAAACAAAAATAATAAAAGTAAGCTTCATATAAAGAACTAAAAGAAATAGAAAATAACACTAAGGAAAATAAAACATTATCTATATCAATTTTTTAAAGCTCTACCAAGTCATCCTCATGAGATTAACCAAGATGAGAAGATCCTCGTAGCCGATCTTGAGAACAAATAAAGGCCTGTACAATTTTATGAGTTATGTAGGAAAGTTAGGAAATCTAATCACATAGAATCAAGAAATCTGATCCTATAAAATCAAAATCTGATCATATAGAATCAGGAAATCTGATCCCATAAAATTAGGAAATTAGAATTTTCTTCTGTTACTATTTTTGTTCGTTAATTCTAGGAACTAAATCTTGTGCTCTTTTCTATTTAAAAACAGATGTAATTCAGATTATCAATAATATTGAGGAGAGTTTTTATCCTCTCTGTTTTCCTTCATTTTCTTCTATGGTTTCCTTCATGGTATCAGAGCTCTAGGTTCCGATCTAAGGATTATCTATGGCGAACCAGAATTCATGGAAGACGGCTTTAACCGGTGTGACCGGCAAGGACTCAACGGCATCAGGAGAAAGCACCGCGAGTTTGAATCTGAACTCTTCCATCTTGTTCAATGGTTCGGAGGGATCCACTAATTCGCTTCAATTAAATATTCATCGTCTAAATGGAAAAAATTATACGGAATGGTCGCAAACCGTTCGTTTGATCTTGGAAGGCAAGGGGAAGCTTGGATATCTGACAGGAGAAGTGACAAAACCTACAGATGGAGATTCGACTCTCAAGACTTGGAAAACAGAAAATTCTTTGATTATTGTGTGGTTGGTGAATTCGATGGAACCCACAATTGGCAAGCCCTTTATGTACTTGCCGACGGCGGCCAAAGATGTTTGGGAAGCAGTCAGGGATACATATTCTGATATGGAGAATTCTTCATAGATTTTTGATTTAAAATCCAAACTTTGGCATGCAAAACAAGGTGACCGAGATGTAACCTCCTACTACAACGAAATTATGACCTTGTGGTAGGAGTTAGATCTTTGTTATGATGATGTCTGGGAGTGCACGAATGATAGCATCCGGTTTATAAAATGACAGAAGAATGATCGTGTCTTCATGTTTTTGGAGGGTCTTAACAAGGAGTTAGATGAAGTGCGGGGTCGAATTTTAGGGAAAAATCCTCTGCCAACAATCCGTGAGTCCTTCTCAGAGGTTCGAAGAGAAGAAGCAAGGCAGAGTATGATGCTTAACAACAAATATGCTCCTATTACTACAAACTCATAAGTTGAAAGCTCTGCCCTTGTAACTAGGAGTTTTCAAGAGGGAGTGAAGAAGGATGGTAAGCACTTTGAACGACCATGGTGTGACCACTGCAAACGCCCATGGCACACGCGGGAAACATGCTGAAAAATTCATGGCAAGCCTCAAAACCGGAAGAAGAGGTTCAGTGGAGAGGGGCGTGCACTTCAAGCTAGTGTCTCAGATCAAGAGCAGCAGTCTTCTTCAAGTTCATTTTCTTTTACCAAGGAGCAGATAGACCAACTATGCAAGCTTCTAGAGTCTCAAAAAATTCCTTCTTGTTCATTAGTTCAAGAAGGTAATTACCTAAAAGCAGCTTTCATTAGTGTCAACTTCAATTGCACTTGAATCATCGATTCAGGCGCAATCGATCATATGACAGGGTTGTCAAACCTTTTTTCTTCATATAGTCCTTGTGCAGGTAACCAAAAAATTAAGATTGCAGATGGCTCTCTTTCAGCCATTGTAGGAAAAGGTTTTATGGTAATGTCTCCATCACTCACTCTTCACGATATTCTTCACGTTCCCAAACTTTCTTGTAATCTTTTGTCTGTCAGTAAGCTAGCCCGTGATCAAAACTGTCAAACTAATTTTTTCCCAACTCATTGTGTGTTCCAGGATTTGACCTTAGGGAGGATGATTGGCAATGCTAAACAGAGTGGAGGACTCTACTTCTTTGATGATGGATCTGAATCAAGGGAACAATCTCAACCAATAAGTTCCTGCTTTGAATCTATTTCTGTTTCTAATAATAATAATATTATGTTATGGCATTTAAGATTAGGCCACCCAAGTTTTAAATATTTAAAACATTTGTTTCCTAAGTTGTTTGGCAATAAAGACCCATCCTTTTTTCATTGTGAAATATGTGAATTTGCAAAACACCACCATACATCTTTCCCTTCACAACCATATAAACAATCGAAACCTTTCATTATTATCCACAGTGATGTTTGGGGTCCTAATAAGATAAGTACACTTTCTAACAAGAGATGGTTCATCACATTTACAGATGATCATACTCGACTTTGCTGGGTGTATTTATTGAAAGAAAAATCAGAGATTGAACGAGTTTTTAAAAATTTTTACAATATGATGCAGACTCAATTTCAGACAAACAAACAAGTTTTCAGAAGTGATGACGAAAAGGAGTTTTTTAATATGACCTTGGGAAATTTTTTTATTGAAAAATGGATAATTCATCACAGTTCTTGCATCGATACACCCCAACAGAATGGTGTCACTGAAAAAAAAATAAACATCTATTGGAAGCTACTCGTGCATTACTCTTTACAACTAAAGTTCCTAAGTATTTGTGGGGAGAGGCTATTTTAACTGCTGCATACTTAATAAACAGAATGCCCTCTAAAGTTTTACAATTTCAAACTCCTTTTCAAGTTCTCAAAAATTATTTTCCAACTGTGAGACTCTTTGTTGATCTACCTCTGAAAATATTTGGTTGTACAGCTTTTGTTCATGAACATAAAAAATTGAAAAACTTGAACCCAGAGGTATAAAATGTGTCTTCACTGGTTATTCTCCAACTCAAAAAGGCTATAAATGTTTTGACCCGTTATCAAAAAAATTTTTTGTCACAATGGACGTCACTTTTTTTGAAAAACCACCATTTTTTAAGGATATTCATCTTCAAGAGGAGAATTTTAAGGAAGATTCATTGGTTAACACAGGTAATGTCTTTCTCTTAGATAATATGTTTCTCACACAAGATTCTGAGTCTAGTACCTCTGCACCTATAACAAATGACCAAGATTCATTCTTTGAAACTCTTCTCACTATGAGCGATATTTCTTTTGAGACTAGGCCTACATTGGAAAAACAATCTGAAAATTAGAATTCTGAAAGCAATTTGAAAATCAGAATTCTGAAAAATATTTTTTGGAAACTGAAAATAAGGAATAGCCTACTATATTGCCTCAACATAATAATTCTGCTAAAGTAACAGACAATAGATTCAAGGAAGGTGATCAAACTTGGAAAGGGATTGTTTACTTGAAGAAGAATCATAAGAAAAGGAATGATGAATTGACTCTACAGCACAACCATGATTTTGAACCAAGGACAAATCAACAATTTGAGTCTGTTTCAGGTACTTCTCTTTCTCTTCCTAACAATCAATTTCAGTCTTCCGATCTTGACATTCCTATAGCTCTTCGTAAAGGGGTTAGATCTTGTACTAATCATCCGTTGTCTAAATTTGTGTCATACTCAAAATTGTCTCAATCCTTTGTTACTTTTACCTCTCAAGTGTCTAGTGTAGAAATTCCTAACAATGTACATGAGGCTCTAAAAATTTCAAAGTGGAAGGAAGCAGTACTTGAAGAGATGAGAGCTCTTAAAGAAGAAAAATACTTGGAGTATTGAGGCTTTGCCAGTTGGGAAGACTACTGTGGGCTGTAAATGGGTCTTCACTGTGAAGTACAATTCTGACGGTTCAGTGGAGAGATACAAGGCTAGATTGGTAGCTGAAGGATTCACCCAAAAATATGGCATTGATTACTCTGAGACCTTTGCTCCTGTTGCAAAATTGAACACAGTAAGAGTACTTTTATCTATTGCTGCTAATTTGGATTGGCCATTGCAACAACTAGATGTGAAAAATGCTTTTCTCAATGGTGACTTGGAGGAAGAGGTGTACATGGATAGTCCACCGGGCTTTGAGGAGAAATTTGACTCAAGAGTGTGCAAACTAAAAAATCTTTGTATGGCCTCAAACAGTCTCCGAGGGCTTAGTTTGAAAAGTTTACACAATCTGTCAGAAAACAAGGATATTCTCTAGGACAAGCTGATCATACCTTGTTTTTTAAGTACTCTTCTGAAGGAAAGGTAGTTGTGCTAATAGTTTATGTTGATGATATTATTCTCACAGGTGATGATGTGATTGAGATGGAGAGAATGAAGAAGAGCCTTGCGTTAGAATTCGAGATCAAGGATTTGGGAGCGTTAAGATATTTTCTTGGCATGAAAGTTGCTCGTTCAAAGAAAGGAATTGTTGTCTCTCAACGAAAATATATTCTTGATCTTTTAAAGGAAACCGAGATGAGTGGTTGCAGACAAGCTGAAACTCCCATGGATCCCAATATGAAGCTTTGGGAAGAGGGAAGTGTTCCTATTGATACTGGTAGATACCAGAGATTGGTTGGTAAACTAATCTATTTATCCCATACTCGACCAGATATTGCCTTCTCAGTCAGTGTTGTAAGTCAATTCATGCACGCACCTTATGAAGAAAATCTTGAGGTAGTTTATCGAATTTTGAGATATTTGAAATCTACTCCTAAGAAAGGTCTATTTTTCAAAAAGACTAATCACAGGGGTGTTGAGGTATTTATTGATGCAGATTGGGCAGGTTCAATAACTGACAGGAGATCTACTTCAGGGTATTGCACATTTGTGTGGGGAAACTTGGTTACCTGGCGAAGCAAGAAGCAAGAAGCAAAGTGTTGTAGCCAGAAGAAGTGCAAAGGCTGAATTTAGAGCAATGGCTCAAGGGATTTGCGAGGTATTGTGGATATATAGAATCCTTGGAGAACTCAAGAAGACCATGGAACTTCCTCTAAAGTTGTACTGTGACAGCAAGGCTGCAATAAGTATTGCTCACAATCTTGTCAAACATGATAGGACGAAACATATTGAAATTGATCGACATTTCATTAAGGAAAAACTTGAAGCTGGAACCATTTGCTTGTCGTTTGTACCTTCTAGTCAGCAAACAGCTGATATTTTGACTAAGGGACTTGCAAGACCTAACTTTGAACATCTGATAATGAAGTTGGGCATGATTGACATCTATGCACCAACTTGAGGGGGAGTATAGGAAAGTTAGGAAATCTGATCACATAGAATCAGGAAATCTGATCCCATAAAATCAGGATCTGATCACATAGAATCAGGAAATTTGATCCCATAAAATTAGGAAATTAGAATTTTCTTCTGTTACTATTTCTGCTCCTTAATTCTAGGAACTAAACCTTGTGCTCTTTTCTATTTAAAAACTTCTGTAATTCAGATTATCAATAATATTGAGGAGAGTTTTTATCCTCTTTGTTTTCCTTCATTTTATTCTATGATTTGCTTCAAGTTAAAAAACTCCTATATGCATCAAGCACATGACCACCAGTACTAAAATCAAATTCAAAAGCAACCATGGATATGGAAATGGCGATAACATCACAAGTAAGATGAGAAAGGATAGGAAACCTATGATTATTGAGTTTCCACTAAGACAAAACATCAAAGTCGTCGTCGTTGTCATCATCATCATCATCACTCAAATATTGAGCCAATTTTGACTTATGCTCTTCTTTGCAATGTTCAACCCTAAACATCTTATACTCAAACTTAAGACTTAGCTTCTTTTTTGGCATTCTAATTTCATTGATGGCTCGTGTAGTTCAACCAACTACATCAAATTTAAGTATTGACTACTTTCACCAACTACATCAAATTTAAGACTTGACTACTTTCACCAACTACATCAAACTGAGGTCTTAACATCATTTTATACTCCTTAAACAACTCTTTTATTGCTTATTCTACTTTCTTAATCATCATTGAAGCTTCATCACTAGATAATCCACAAAAGAAACTTTTTTGAAAGGTTAAAAACAAAAGCAACATAGATCAGCATATTCATTTTCTCTATATTTCCCCAATATTTATCCTTCATTCTCCTTGCCATTGCATTCAACTCAAGATCACAACTTAATTGCCAATCTTTCAAAGTAGAATATACATCACAAATATTATCAAGAAAGATGTTAGAAGTGACATAAGAAGAACTTGAAACTTTTACAGTGAGATTATAAAATTGTTGCAAGAAAAGGCGAAACTCATAACATTTACCCAATCATTTTGATTGGGACCACCACATTCCGACAAAAGCTCACTTCTATAAGAAGAATCAACATCATCATATGCATCAAAGACCCTTTCAAACTTTTAAGTTGCATCCAACATCAATTAGAGTTCCATCCATTGCTAACATCTAAACACAATAAACTCTTACTTTGAATATGTTCATTAGCAACACACTTTTTAAACTTAAGTAACCTAGAAGGTGATTGTCTTACATATCTCACTACCCCTCTAACACGAGCGATTGATTCATCCATTTCCTTCAATCCATCACTAGTAATAAGATTAAAAATATGTGCCATGCATATCAAATGAAGATATTTTCCACATAGAATACTAGTTCCTGAATGGTTAAATCTTTTCCTCAAGTATGAAATTGCAACTTCATTGGAACTAGCATTATCAACCGTAACAGTGAAAATCTTATCAATCCCCTAAGCACGCCAACATTTATCATTTGCCTTATCAATAGCTTCACCTTTGTGACTAGAAATGAGACAAAAGTTTAAAATATTTTTGTTTAATTTCCAATCATTGTCTACAAAGTAGGCTGTGCTATGCATATAATTGATTCTTTGTAATGAGGTCCATGTGTTATTGGTAAGAGATATTCTTGTACAAGATGATTTCAAGAATTGCTTTAGCTCAACCTTTTTATCAACATAAATTTGAAAGCAATCCCTAGCAACAGCCTTTCGTGATGGCATACGAAATCTAAGACACACAGGTGACATACCATGCTTAAATCCTCTCCCTTCCACAAATTTAAAAGACAATTCATCTATAATGATCATCTTAGCTACGCCTTTCCTAATGACATCTTGACTAAACTTCTAAATGCCTGAAGAACCCACTCCTTCCATTGACAACACTATTTCAGTTTGAGAATTGTCATCAACACTAACAACACAAGGAAACTTTGGACAATTGTTCAAGTGACCCTTTGATGCAAAGGTTCCGTTTCTTTTAGTATCAGCAAAATATTCTTGAGGATAATAATTACATCTAGCTTATTTTCACCTTCCTCGTTCACAAATTTAGCGAAGTGATTCCATACCTTAGACCATGCCCTAGTTATTCCCCTCACTTTAGATTCAGAAGTTGAAGTTTCGCTTCTTGTTGTTTCATTTGAAGAGGATTGAGGATTTAATTGAGTAGTGTCTGGGGTAGAACCCAAATTCTCAGGCACAACATTAGGATTTACTTTCATGAGACATATTAAAAAAAAAAAAAAAAACACCCATCATTAGCATCCAACTTTTTTTTCTTTTACTAAATCAGTCAGTATAATTATAGAAAATAAACTTTACCAAACAATTAAAAGATCAAACATAATCCTAAAACGCAACCAATTAATATTTAATACTGAACAAGAGGAAACACACAACCGCAAAGGTCCTCAACGCAGCCCATATCAACCACATATGCCCCATCAAGAGGTACTCCAACAGTAAGGACCATAAGCACAGGCAACAGAAGACCAAATCCCATAGCAAGAAAGGCATAAGTAGGGACTATAGATGCAGCACATCATAGCACTGGCTTTATCTGCACCAGCAAATCATAGTACAAGCTCAGTCAACAAAGCAGAGCAAAAAATGAAATAATGAAACAACAGAGTAAATAATGAACTACCTGTGACTGTAAGCTGTGGTCGGAGGGAGCAGAGCAAATGATACAGTAGCAAGCAAGGGTCCAACCAATAGAGAAAAGGCAGTCAGGCAGTGCGCAGCACTGTTCAGATTTGCGAACAGATCTATGGGATCTATGATAAATAGATTCAAAACTCAAAAGCATAGAAAGAGTTAGGCTGTGAGAGACGAGAGAGAACCTGGTCGACTGGTCGTGGTTGGTCAGACTTTAGAGAAAGGAAGAAACGAAGATGGAGTCAAAGAGGACCGAGAGGCAAGGCGAGACGAGGTGAGGCGATGATTATTGATGAGAGGTAGAGCCGCAAGACCCTAAGCAACTCAAACAAGGGTCGGCCGCCAGGCGAGGCGAGAGGCGAAAGGTATGGGGAGTGGGGCATGTGATGCCAATGAGTTTGAGAGAGACTAAGCTAGTGAGCTGAGATGAGAGGCGCAAAGACAGATGAGAAGAGAAACTGAAAGATTGAAAAGATTAAACGAGTGTAACGAGAGCCTGAGAGTGAGAGATTCAGTCTGCAAAGCGAAAGGAAAGGGCAGACACAGTAAGTTAGTAACCCAAGTAGGCACAACTAGATTCGACCAGCTTATTATTTATTTTTTTAAAAAAAATTGACTTTTCAGTCGGTTTGATTCCAAATTTTTGGACCTCGAAAAGCAACCGATGAAACCGATTTTTAAAAATCGAGAACCCCAAAACTGATTGCCCCGAACCGAGGAAATTGAAAACCTATTGGTTCGATCGGTTTGGTCGGTTTTGACCAACTTTGCTCACCCCTACCTTAGCAAAATAAAATGATAGAACATTATTAAAAAAACAAGTTATGCAACTTTTTTATACAAAAGGACACTAATTTGAATACGAAGAGGTTGCAAATTTTGAACTTTAAACTTATTTGTTGACGTTTTTAAGTTTTGAAAATGATTGTATAAATGTTTCAAATAAATGAATCGGAGGTGTGGCGGCTCTTCGGTATATAAGACAAAATTTTTAGGTGATAATTTTACTTTATGTGTTTGCTTTAATTATGTTATAATATTTTAGTAAAAATATATATTTAATAATTTTTTATTATTTTTAATTTTATCAGATTTAATTTCACTGTAAACCTAAATTAACCCTAAAAAATATAACTTCTTAAGGAAAAAACAAAAAAATTCTTCTTAATTTGGGGAAAAAATCCTTATTAACAAGGTAAAGGTACCTCATCGTCCATAAAAATAGGATTAATGCTACTACGGCAAGTGGCAAATGGTATTATAATATATATTTTTGTTTTTGAAAATAAATTCCCATTGCCTGAGTCACATCAAATTGAGATTGTTTATAAAATGTCGGTTTGTAATCTTATGTTAAAATAGTTAGAAAATAGAAAATGTAAAAAAAAAAATATATATTAGTATCAAATTGTAGGTTAAGTGAGAATCTTTTCATCAAGTTTAATTAATTTATTGATTTTTTAATACATTGATGAAGTTGACCTTTGATAACGTACTATAATATATGTTCGAGCTTTGTTGCAAATTGCTCTTTTTTTTGTTCTTTTTTTTTTTTTACGGACAAAAATTTGATTTAATTTGTAAGTTAGTTCCTATGATCACAAGTGATTTTGATTTTGAACTTATCATAGATTGAAACATTTGCTTATATCAAATAGACAATTACTGTGAAACACTACATATTTTGAATTATGGAGATTGAAAATTTTACCTATTTTGAATTTTCTTTATAAAAAAATTGGAACTTAAACATTGCAGTTCATTATAGCATTTGAATCTTAAATCAATTTAATTAATATTTCTAAATGCACCTATTTCAATTAGGGTTTTACTATTTTTTTTTTTTTTATGTGTCATAGATCCAAATGTGGATGTGATCCGTGCTTTCAAGTTTCAAAGTCCGAATTCATTAAATGCGTATGGGAAATTTGACAAGATTGAGTAATATTTATGAAAATAAAAGAAAAATTTTCTCATAGTAAAGTGTGAGCTATTTTTGTGTTACTATTTGCTAATAATTTCCGTCCATATTGAGAAATATTTTTAAAATATTTTGAAAAATTTCCTAGAGATACTTAATTGAAGTTTATAACTTTTTAATTTAAAATTTTGAAGTTTTTATGATTAAGAATATCTTTATTATTGATTAGAGATGTCAGTTTTACTATATTTGATGAAATTGGTATTAAATTTTGAAAACAAAAACAGGAATGAATGATATAGTATTAGTTTTAAACACACACGCACCCATATAGTATATATTTATATATTAAGAAAACAAATTATTAGGTTTTTAAGTTTTAAATACTGTAGGACTTTAAGATTCAGAGCTTAGGACTATTAATCCGTGTATTATTTCTTAAGTTGTCCATATTAGGATGTAAATTTTACATGAAATAATAAAAATGATGTAGTTAGTGTAAAATTATTTGTTTAATATTATTAAAATTTTTATATAATTTATATTTTTTTATTTGATTGAGTGTTATATTTATTTAAATAGATTTAAATTTTAAGTTAATAAAAAATATTTAATTATTGATTTGATAATAAAAAAATTTTAATTGTTAATATATATTGAAAAATATATTATTTTAAACTAAAATAATAAAAATTTTATATTAACTTCAAGCTATATGTATAGATTATTAAATTTAATTATTAATTTATAAAAATATTAATTTTATATGAAGTCTTAAAAATAAAGTATAAATATATTTTTAAAAAATAAAGTATAAATATAAGTTTTAATATTTTTTTTTTTTTAAAAGTATCACATGGAAACAAAATTCTCAGACAGAGGAGTAGTAAATATAAATTTTTATCTAAAAGAATAGGGATATAATTGAAAAAAAAGAGGGCGACGAAAAAAAGATAGGAATTAAGTTTTTCTCTGTTAAGAAGGCCGATCTTTTTTCAGAACTGAAAGTATTCAAGTTTGCAAACAGAACAGGCGTCAAAGAAACGTCTTCTCTCCCTCTACGCCTACGCTACTACTCAAACAAACTACACGGAAAGCCCTCAGGCTTCAGTTTTTGAAAACCAAGATAAACAAAAGCAAAACAGGAAACCCAAGAAAAATGAGTGATTCAAAGGTAGAAACGATCTCCAGATTAGCTCAATGGAGGATCGACAACTTCAGTCCTTGTACTTACAAAAAATCCGACCCTTTCAAGGTCGGTCTTTGGAACTGGTAGTTTTATCTAATACCCAGATTTTTCTTTGTTGGAAACTGTTCCTTTTGGTTTTTATTCCTTTCTTTCATAACTTTGATTGATTCTTTTGGGGTTCTGGACTTATTGAAACAGGCACTTGTCTGTAGAGAGGAATCGATATTTGTATATTCGTTTATTTCCTGAGTCCTCTCGGGTGTCTAAGGAGCAGCCTCCTCAGGCTAAATTTATACTTCGGATCTCAAATGCTGGTGCTAATCGTAGACTTTATATCTCCCCAGGTATGCCTTACTCTCTTACTCTCCATCTTTTTTTATTCCCTGCTTTATGATTTGACTTATAGGTTTTTATTTTTTTTTCTGTTATTGTTCTTTGATGTTTGTATGTATAAGAGAGACAATTGGTAATCAGTTATCTAAAAGCTTAAATTTATATGAAAGGTCAAACTTTTATACTTACCATTTAAAGCTCTAATTCACATCTAAGCCTGGGTGAATGGTTAATGGCTTTTAAATGTGGATTTAAGTTTGGAAGAAAGGTGCAAGCTGAATATGGAGTAAAGAGTGTTGCATGTAAGCCCAATGGACAAGATCCTGGATAGGCTTTCAAGGTTTGAGAGAAATACCTTCACTCTGATTCTATAAGAAAGGGATAGTTGAATGATCAATTTTACAAAAGCTTTAGCCTTTAGCTAATTGGAAAAAAAATCCAACTTTTGTATTAAAATTATGGTAGTGGAAGTAATTTGTCATGTGAAAGTGAAAAGCAAGTTGGGGATTTGGGGTTGGAGTTTTATCATCTAAAACATATCACATTTGTGTGCCTTTGTTTGTTGGTCTGTGTTCTTTGATTTAGAGGTTTCAGAATGGAAATGATATTTGAAATTGGATTGTGATTCATGATTATGGGCATTGTTTATTTTCGTTGGAGAATGAAAATATGGAATAAAAGCACTCACCTTTGATTGCGTAGTGTTTTTACCGTTTTCGACAAGAAAAATGAGGAAAAAAGAAGCACTTGATAAGTGAAATTGGTTCTTACTTTGTTTGTGTCATGCTGATGCAAGAATGGAGAAAGGAAACTTTGGATCTATCTATTCCGTTTTCTATGAGAAAGAAAATTTCCAAATTGAGTCCATATGCTGAATAAATCTACTTGTGCTCATATTTTGTCAAGAGCGAGGAAATCATCTTAACTTACTTTGAAATGGAGTAACCATGATCATTTGCATTATCACAAGTAATGTTCTACTAGTGCCTTTGATCTCTTGAACTTTTCTATTGCCTTCTCTACTTGCTTTCTCATCAATGAAACAACTATGGACCTTGAGTTGCTTTTTTAACATGCTTTTATGCATGTTTAGTCTGTCAAGCAGCTCTGAGAATATGCTGTTGACACTAATTTGTTTACTTTCTGCTGCAGTTCATGATAGACAACTGCGAACATGTGATGACTTTTTTTGGCCTGTTGATTCTACATTCCATGGGCGCTTTGTTATTGATGTTGAGTTCCTGGACTTGAAGATCTGCCCTATAAATGTGAGCTTCTTTAGATTGTCATTATGTCCGTAAATGTGTTCTACTTCTTCCTCTCCGTCTCCCTCTCTCTCCCCTTATTGGGAAAGCATGTTAGTCTGTGTTTGAAGAGCCATGTTAAATAATACTTTTTATATATATATTATTCATAGAAATCATACATATATATACAGCTCTAGGAATTCTAATTTAGGAATATATATTAACTCATCCTAAATCTACTCCTATAACTTAGCTCTACAGCTAGCACTTTCTATATATACACAGATTCTCTAACACTCCCCCTCAAGCCGGAGCATAGATGTTAATCATGCCCAGCTTGTTACAAATATAATCAACCCGAACCCCATTCAGTGCCTTAGTGAAAATATCTCCTAGTTGCTCTCCAGTCTTCACATATCCTGTGGAAATCAAATTTTGTTGAATTTTCTCACGAACAAAATGACAGTCAATCTCAATGTGCTTAGTTCGTTCATGAAATACGGGATTAGAGGCGATATGAAGAGCAGCTTGATTATCACACCATAGCTTTGCTGGCATTGAAGCTTTAAGACCAACTTCGTGTAATAGCTGATATATCCACATTATTTCGCATACAGACATTGCCGTAGCTCTATATTCTGACTCTGCACTAGACCGAGATACCACATTCTGCTTCTTACTTTTCCATGAAACCAAATTCCCTCCAACAAACACACAGTAACCCGTAGTAGATCTTCGATCTATTTTGGAACCTGCCCAATCTGCATCTGAGAAACACTCAATATTGTTATGTCCATGTTTTGCATATAATATGCCACGTCCAGGAGCTCCCTTCAAGTAATATAAGATTTGTTCTAGGACTGCCCAATGATGTACTGTTGGAGAAGACATAAACTGACTCACAACACTAACAGAATATGCAATATCAGGACTAGTTACAGACAAATAATTCAGTTTTCCAACTATTCTTCTATACCTCTCAGGATCTTCAAATAAATCACCATCTTTTGTAAGTTGTAAATTAGGAAGCATTGGAGCACTACAAGGCTTAGCTCCTAATTTTCCCGTCTCAGTCAGCAAGTCAAGTACATATTTCCTTTGAGATAGGAAAATACCCTTCTTACTTCTTGTTACTTCAATCCCCAAGAAATATTTCAATGTCCCCAAATCCTTCGTGTGAAACTGAGTGTGAAGGAAAGACTTTAGAGATGAGATTCCCACAGTATCACTCCCGGTAATGACAATGTCATCAACATACACAACTAGAAGAATTAGACCAGATGCAGATTAATAAAAAATTGAGTGATCAGATATACTTTTCTTCATCCCAAATGTCTCAAGTGCCTGACTAAATTTTCCAAACCAAGCACGGGGACTTTGTTTCAAACCATACAATGATTTGCGAAGATGACACACTTTCCACACTCCCCCTGAGCAACAAACCCAGGTGGTTGCTCTATATACACCTCCTCTTGAAGGTCACCATGCAAAAAAGCATTTTTAACATCCAACTGATGCAAAGGCCAATCATATATAGCTGCCATCGAAATAAATAAACGGACAGATGTCAATTTAGCAACAGGGGAAAAGGTGTCAGAATAATCCACACCATAAGTTTGAGCATAGCCTTTAGCCACAAGACGAGCCTTAAGGCGAGCCACCGAGCCATCAGGATTAACTTTGACTGTAAACACCCATTTGCACCCAATAGCTTTTTTTCTGCAGGTAAATCCACTATGGTCCAAGTACCATTAGCATCTAAGGCATTCATCTCTTCTATCATAGCATCACGCCAACCAGGATGAGATAAAGCTTCTTTGACAGTTTTAGGAATGGTAATAGAATCGATGGATGCAACAAAGGAACAAGACGAAGGAGACAAATGATCATATGACACAAAAGACGAAATAGGATAAGTACATGTGCGTTTACCTTTCCGAAGTGCGATAGGAAGATTAAGATCACTTGCTACTAGATCTGATGACGTTGAAGAAACAGGTGCAGGACATGTCATCGAACGGTTTAGTCTTCTGGAATAAACTTGCCGAATAGGTGGTTTTGGTGGTGGTAGTGGTGGTGATAGTGGTGTTTGTGGGGAAGAAGGTGGAACAGCAAGAGGGGAAACAACATTAGAGGACCTATCAGGAGGAGAAACAGTAACAGTGTAGACTAACAAATCATCATCCTCCCCCTGACTAGTATACGGTGTAGAGGTTGGAAAGAACGGAATATGTTCCTGAAAAGTAACATCAACTGAAACGAGATATTTGTTAAGACGGGGACAATAACAACGATACCCTTTTTGTAAACGAGAGTATCCCAGAAAAACGCATTTCAATGACTTAGGATCTAATTTGGTTATCTGAGGACGAACATCACGAACAAAACAAGTGCAACCAAATAACCTAGGTTCAATAGGAAACCCTGGTCTATTAGGAAAAAGGACACTATAAGGAGCCTCACCATTCAGAACAGATGATGGCATTCTATTGATTAGAAAACAAGCTGTGGAAACTGCATCTGCCCAAAACTGTTTAGGAACTTGCATTTGAAACAAGAGTGCCCTGGCTGTCTCAAGTAAATGGCTATTTTTTCGTTCTGCGACTCCATTCTGAGAAGGTGTGTCAACACAAGAGGTTTGGTGAAGAATACCATTGTTCAGCATATAAGTTTGAAAGGAGTTAGAAAAATATTCTTGGGCATTATCACTCCGCAAAGTTTGCACAGAAACATGAAATTGTGTTTTGATTTCAGCACAAAAGGAACAAAAATGAGAAAATAACTCAGAACGATTTTTCATTAAGTAAAGATAAGTAACACGAGAAAAATCATCAACAAATGTAACAAAGTACTTGAACCCAAGTTTAGACACGACAGGACAAGGACCCCAAACATCAGAATGAACTACTTCAAAAGGAACACTAGCTCTGGTATTGAGACGAGGGACTAAAGGCAAACGATGATGTTTAGCAAATTGACAAGACTCACAATCTAAAGACGACACATTATTAAACTGTGGAAATAATCTCTTTAATGTGGGTAAAGATGGATGACCCAGTCTACAATGAGCTTCAAAAGGAGTGAGAATGCTAGAACAAGCAATAGACTTGGGCAATTGTTTATCCAAAATATAGAGACCTCCAGATTCATGTCCTGTACCAATAATCTTCTTCGTCATAAGATCCTGAAAAATACAAAAATCAGGAAAAAATGTGACACAACAATGAAGAGCACGAGTGAGTTTGCTGACAGACACTAAGTTAAATGAAAAATCTGGTAGACTAAGAACAGAGGATAAAGATAATAATGGAGTTAAATCAACTGTGCCGGTTCCAAGAACACAAGAAGTAGAACCATCTGCTAAAGTAACACTAAAAGGGGATGTATTTGACTCAACATTAGAAAGAAGACTAGGATTACCTGTCATATGATCTGTGGCCCCAGAATCAATGACCCATTGGGAGGAGGAAGATAGAAGGCAGGTGTTTGGATTACCTGACTCAGCAATGGCAGTGATAGAAGAAGAGGAAGACTTGAATGCTTCTTGATACTGACGGAATTTAGCAAATTCATCTGCAGAAAGTGTGATGGTGAGCTCAGAGGATGAACTGGGTGTTGTTGCAACATGTGCGGAGTGAGACTTCTGAATCGGATTCTGAGATTTCTGATTTTGAGATTTATTCTGCAATTTCTTATAGGTACGTTTTGTATGGCCTTGCTCATGACAGTAATAACACACAATTCCCTTTGTATCCTGAAGTCCGTCGCGATTGCTCATACCCCCATTCCTAGAAAAGGACCGCCCAGCTGCTAATCCGGTATTGCGACTAACAAGAGCACTATGTGACTGATCAGAGGAAGAAATAGATGAATAGTTCTCAATGCGGAGTAACCTTGTAAAGACCTCATGCAGGGAAGAAATTTCAACACTGGAGAGAATTTGAGATTTAGCAGTCTCAAACTGAGGATGAAGACCAGCTAGGAAACTTAATACCGCCATCTGTTCTCGTCGAGCTTGTTGAATTTTCACATCAGGGCTAAATGGTAATAAGATATTAAGTTCTTCATATAACTTCTTGAAATGCATGAAATAAGTGGTAAGAGATTTGTCCTGCTGCTCTGCACGATAAAATCCCTTGCAAACATCATAAATATGAGAAACATTGCCCTTCCCCGAATACAAAAATTCCAAATAGTCCAGTAACTCTTTAACAAACTCGCAGTGATTAATAAGACTTATGACCTCATTGTCTATAGAATTTCGGATCTGTAAAAATAATCGAGCATCATCCCGCAACCATGTTTGTCGGTCAGAACTCGTGGGCGGAGTATTG
This sequence comes from Firmiana major, assembly GCA_033439115.1. Taxonomy (NCBI): domain Eukaryota; kingdom Viridiplantae; phylum Streptophyta; class Magnoliopsida; order Malvales; family Malvaceae; genus Firmiana; species Firmiana major. The sequence continues at coordinate 43,570,413 of CM065909.1, forward strand.
GTGAGATGATCATCCTTGGATATGCTGCGGAGATAGAGCCGGACAGTTTTGGACCATTCAAAATAATTAGATCCACATAACTCATGTTCTGTGATTTTAGTCCCTATCGGAATCACATCAGTAACAACTAAACTCTTCGCCTCAGTCATTAGAACAAAGATGCAGATAGTACCCAATGAATCCGAGGCAAAAAAAAATAATGCAGGAACAAAGAACCCAAAATACAGGAACAGGGAATTAAAATATGACCGTGAGCACCTCAGATGAAGAAACAGAAGACACAAGGCTGGTGGGGAGGATGGTGCGATACCAGAAAAAGTGATTGGAGAACGAAACTCCGGCCGATGCGCCTTCAATTGCCGGAGCGTGAGAAACAGGACAGATTCTTCCGGTGACGCGTGAACTGCACACACGAGGTTTCCGGTCGCCGGATTTTGGGGAGGCGCCGATCGACAGTTGGCACTTCTCCCTAGGCTGACAAATGATCACACTACAAAGGTGACCTAGAAATTCCAAACTTCTGCTCACTGGGCAGAACCGAGAAAAAAAAAAAAAAAAAAAAAAACTCACTGGAGCGAAACCTTGGCTCTGGATACCATGTTAAATAATACTTTTTATATATATATTATTCATAGAAATCATACATATATATACAGCTCTAGGATTTCTAATTTAGGAATATATATTAACTCATCCTAAATCTACTCCTATAACTTAGCTCTACAGCTAGCACTTTCTATATATACACAGATTCTCTAACAAGCCACATGACACCTCTGAATAGGAGCTACCTAGTCCGAAAATTAAAAAGAAAAAGAAAAAATTATAGTGTTCTTGACAATTCTTCATTTGCCTGTTTCCTTCTTTTCCTCCCTTCTTGTCTACCTTTTAGTTAAACAAGGCAATAGATGACCTTTTTCTTTTTTTTAATAAGGGCTCAATTAATTCTCCTGTTATATACATTGTTACGATGACTACTCCCTCCTTTCTCTGCACTTGCCTTCGCTTAGAATTCCAGCACACCCTATTATAGTACGACACACATAAAACTAGATTCACTCGTTCTTGTCTCTGGCAGGCAGCAATTAACATTAGTCTGACTATTAGCCTATAATGCACTAATAGAAGCCTTTCTTAAATTTATTATTGAGTTCTATCATAGTGAAGGTCCCCCACCTAAAACCAGGCAATATGTAGTGAGTAACTATGCTTCAAGAGATTTTTCTTTTCTTTTTCTTGTTATATGCCAATTTCCTTAAGGTGAGCCCTTATTATGTGTCAACAGATTTATTCTTTTCTTTATCTTTCTTCTTAAAACCCAGGGTGGTGAATCTGTTTCCATATGGCCCATTGATGGAGCAATGCAGTCTATGCCAACTCAAAGCACCCTGCGCTGCCTTGCTCGCATGCTTGATGAGGGACTTCACGCAGATGTTACTATCAAGACTGCTGATGGCACTCTAAAAGCACACAAGGCAGTTCTATCTGCAAGTTCACCTGTTTTCCAGAGCATGTTCCATCACAACCTTAAGGAAAAGGTGTCATCCACAATCCATATAGAGGACATGTCACTGGAATCTTGCATGACTCTTCTCAGTTACTTGTATGGAACGATAAAACAAGAGGACTTTTGGAAGCACCGACTAGCATTACTAGGAGCGGCAAATAAATATGGCATTGTAGATCTAAAAGATGCTTGTGAGGAAAGCCTCTTAGAAGACATAAACTCACAGAATGTCCTTGAGAGGCTGCAGGAGGCTTGGCTTTACCAATTGAACAAGCTCAAGAAAGGGTGCCTGATGTACTTGTTTGATTTTGGCAAGATTTATGATGTTAGAGATGAAATTAATAACTTTTTCAGGCAGGCAGACAGAGAACTGATGCTGGAGATGTTTCAAGAAGTGCTGACAGTTTGGAAACCGGTATGACTTTCCTTGAGAGTTTTTACCTTTCAGTTGCTAGTAAGAAGAAAAATGCATGGGAACCTTACAGTAAAGTTTGTTGTATATTACTCAAATGAAATCCACATTATCATTTTTTACCCTCTTGTAATATGCATGCATAGGCCTGCATACTAAGGTCTTTTCATGCCAGGAATTGATAGCTTGAGGTGTGTTTAGCTCGTTTGATAACTGATAAAACCTTTATTTGTAATTAAGGAATGTAAGCTTGGGTGTTGAGAGTGTCATTCTCTGTAAACTTTCCTGTGCAGTTTGAGAATGTATTACTGCTTCATATTTTAGTCATTCTCTTTTTCTATAGATAATTATTTATTTTGTAATTAAGTAGTTACTTATGATTATTGATGAATACAGCCACATTAACATTGCCCCAGCTAGCGACCAGGAAAAAGAAAGGCCGAAAAGGTCAGGTAGGCATACGCATTTGATTACAACTACATTCCTTTGAGCATTTTGATTACGGTTGTGTTGTAATCACCATTAGTTTGAGTTCTGGCCCGTCTCTGGTTGCATTGCATGTTACTCCATGCTGTAGCTGTCAAATTTTAGTTCTCGAATAACAGGTTTTCTTCCATGTCCCTTCGAGATAAAAATGGGAATGGCCATGCTGGTAACTCCCTTATTCACACCCCTCCCCCCTCTTGAATTACATAGTAATAGAAATTCCTGAGCTAGAAGCAATGGAGGAGTTTCCACTTATTTTCATTCCCTAAAATTCTTTCATACTTGTGTAGAATCTAACTTTGAGTAAGTTTAGACAAGTACAAACATTACAGTAAAAGATTTTCGCTCTCACAAACTGAAAATCCTGGTTCGTTTTTACTTTTCTGCCATAAGAACAACCCTTTAACCCTTCACACCAGGAGAATACTTGTTTCACATTGATTCTTTCATATGATTACTTAGATTACATTTTTCCTGATACCAAAAGTTTTGGGGTTACTGTAAAGTTTCTGTTCTGAGTTCTTACTACAAGAATCCTAATGTTATATATGCCTATTTAAATTTACATAGGCGGTGGTGTTGGTGAGCCTGCCCTCTGCCATAGGGTATAAGCGAATTGAATATGGCAAATGATATTATATTTAAGTTTGTTTGTTTATTTTTAATATTGTTTGTATTTAGTTTGTATTCATTAAACTTATTTATGACTATTAATGAATATATTCATAAATACGTATCTGTGAATATTAAACAAACATGTTTACAAATACATATTCGTGAACATTAAATGTACATATTTGTGAATGCTAAATAACGTAATTATACAAACATATTGTATTTACACTAATATATGATGTCAAATTAAAAAAAGTCTTACATAAATATGTAATTTTAATAATTATATATTATAATGACTTATGAGTAAATATGTAATTTAAAAATTTATTATTTCAAACAATAAATGAACGAATCACAAATTTGTTAGTAATTGTTTGTTAAGATTAATAAATAAAACAAACAACGAACGAATATATTCAAGAACTCTCCGTTAAATGTTTTGCTCTTGTACAACCCTATTATGTTGAAACTTAATGATGTCAATGAGGCAAGTACTCGCTAATTTGAGGTACTCGAACCCATTTACATTTTACAGTACTCAAACCATATTAATTACTCCAATATGATGTCAAATTAAAAAAGTCTTACATAAATATGTAATTTTAATAATTATATATTAGAATGACTTATGAGTAAATATGTAATTTAAAAATTTATTATTTCAAACGATAAATGAACGAACCACAAATCTGTTAGTAATTGTTTGTTAAGATTAATAAATAAAACAAACAACGAACGAATATATTCAAGAACTCTCCGTTAAATGTTTTGCTCTTTTACAACCCTATTATGTTGAAACTTAGCGATGTCAATGAGGCAAGTACTCGCTAATTTGAGGTACTCGAACCCATTTACATTTTACAATACTCAAACCATATTAATTACTCCAATATTTAGATGTTTACTATTCTAACCCTACTCATATAATATAAAAAATATCATTAACTATATGTTATTAAGTTAAAATTTGAATTTCAAATTTAAATTTAAAATCAATTTTAATGTATATTATGAATAAAAATTAAATTAATAAATTTAAATTAACTCATAAAAATTAATTAATGTTAAAAATTATAATTAAAAATACTTAAAGAATTAATTTAATTAAGTATTATTTAATAATAAATAATTTATAAATAAAAATAAATATAATAATATATAACAATTATTATTTATAATCGGGTTCGAATAATAGGATACCTTAAGATCACTACTTGAACTCGTGCTGGGTAGTAAAATTACTACTAGAACCCAATTATTAACTAACCTAATCATATTTAATTGGGATGGGTAATACTGAGTACTTATTTATAGGATATCCATTTATATTCTTATTGAAACCTTCCAATAAATATATGCTTGGTTTGGTTACCAAGTCTCAAGCTTACTGAATAAGAGCTTCTAAATACAAAAAAAAAAAACCTAGACACAACTTATTTAATGAAATTTTTTTAATATCGAAATACCCTTAAAGGAAATTATCATTTTACCCTTTTAGTTTCATAAACTCAAAACAAACATCTTCTTCCTCTAAACAACAACATATTCTCCTCTCTCTCTTCTAACTCTCAAAGCTTTAATAATAACAATGGATTACATTTCTAATGATTCGATGAAAAATTACTTCATGAACGAAGAAGAAAACAATACAGATGGCATGTAGGAGAATTTGCAGAGGTATGACATTTGTTAGTAATTTTTTTTAGAAAATTTCTAGTGACGTGACGCCCCAGAAGTGCGAAAAACAAGACAAATTTAAAACTTATTTACATCAATACACAATTCTGGATGCATTCTTATGCAGTATCATTATTTTAATGTATATGAAAGACTTTGATGTAATCCTAGGAATAGATTGGTTGGCTGCAAACCGTGCTGTAGTTGATTTGTTTTCTAAGACGGTAACTTTCTCATGGATAGATAGCGTTACTATAAGTTTCCCCAAACAATGTAATGTAAAATCTCCTTGAAAAGTAATGAAAACAATAAGTGTTGTAAGCAAAATAGATGCACTTCTATGCTGACTAAATGGTTGATGTTTTGAAAGGTTATATTACGTACGTGGTTAAGACAGATAAGGCACGTCTAGAATTGAGAGACATCCCAATGGTTAAGGAATTTCCAGATGTCTTTTTGGATGATTTTTCAGGGTTACCGTCGGATAGAGAGATGGAGTTTTGTATAGATTTGACACCTGGTACAGAGTCGATATCTAAGCCACCGTATAGAATGACTCTGATTGAGTTGGAGGAACTAAAGAAGCAGTTACACAAGCTGTTGGATAAGGGGTTCATCAGACCGAGTGTATCGCCTTGGGGAGCACTGGTACTGTTTGTAAAGAAGAAGGATGGGAGCCTTCGATTGTGTATTGACTACCAGTTGTTGAATAAAGCGACCATCAAGAATAAGTACCGCCTACCACGTATCGATGACTTGTTGGATCAGCTTTGGGGAGCGTAGGTCTTTTCTAAGATAGATCTAAGAGCTGGGTACCATCAGTTGAGAATTCGGGATGGAGATGTGCCCAAAACAGCTTTTCGCACTCGCTATGGTCATTTTGAGTTTATGGTTATGCCATTTGGGTTGACGAATGCTCCCGCAAGTTTTATGCCGTTGATGAATGAGGTGTTTTACCAGTATTTGGATAGATTTGTTATTGTATTCATTGATGATATTCTGGTGTATTCAAGATCTAGAGAGGAGCATGAACAACACCTAAGGATAGTGCTACAGGCACTCCGAGAGAAGAAGTTATACGCTAAACTCAGTAAGTGTGATTTTTAGCTAGAACAGATCTATTTTTTGGGTCATATTGTATCGAATGATGGAGTGTCAGTGGACCCATCCAAGATTAAGGCAGTGGTTCAGTGGCAAAGACCCTAGACAGTTACGGAGATCAAGAGTTTCTTGGGTATTATCGATGGTTTACAGAGGGATTCTCAAGATTAGCTGCTCCATTGACACGTCTCACGAGAAAGAATGTTGAATTTGTGTGGGACAATAAATGTGAGAAGAGTTCTCAGGAGTTGAAGAAGAGATTAACCACAGCGCCGATTCCCACCATTCATATCAGCTCAGGAGGTTTTTCTGTATATACAGATGCTTCGTACCAATAACTAGGTAGTGTATTGATGCATGATGGGAAGGTAGTCGTCTATGGATCGAAACAGTTGAAGGATCATTAGAGGAACTACCCGACCCATGATCTAGAGTTAGCGACCGTAGTATTTGCCTTGAAAATATGGCGCCATTAACTTTATGGTGAGAAATTTCAAGTATTTACTGACCACAAGAGCCTTAAGTATCTGTTCTCACAGAAGGAATTGAACATGAGACAGAGAAGATGGCTTGAGCTTTTAAATGACTATGATTGCAAGATCTTGTACCACCCGGGTAAGGCGAATGTAGTAGCTGATACACTGAGTAGGAAATATCTCAAGTTGGTATCATACATGATGATCAGGGAACACGACCTATTGGAATAATTTGCGAGCCTCAGTTTGGATGTGACCCTGCCTGATACTGATAGTGGCTTTATAGTAGCTAGCTTGCGGTTGGAACCAGATCTGGTAGATCGTGTTCGGCAGGCTCAGCAGATTGATCAGCAGTATAGTGATATTATCAGGCAGATACAGAGGGGTACAGAGATTGATTTTGAGTTGAGTTTAGATGGTTTGCTGAGGTTCAGGGGTAGGATATGTGTTCCCGATGATCCAGAGATCAGAAGATTGATTTTAACAGAGGCTCATTTGACGAAGTATATACTGCATCCAGGAAGTAACAAGATGTATCAGAACCTTCGAAGAGTGTATTGGTGGTTAAGAATGAAGAGAGATGTAGTTGAATATGTGGCTAAGTGTCTTATCTGTCAGCAGGTGAAGGTAGAGCATCAGAAGCCTGCAGGGTTATTACAACCTTTACCTATACCGATTTGGAAATGAGAGCATGTCACTATGGACTTCGTGATGGGTTTACCCAAGACCCGTAGGAACCACGATGCAGTTTGGGTGATTGTGGATAGATTGACGAAGTCGGCATACTTCCTAGCTATGAGAGCCACCGATATTCTAAGTACACTGGCGAAACTATATGTGCTCGAGATAATGAGGTTGCATAGTATTCCAGTGAGTATTGTTTCTGATCGGGATGCCCGTTTCACTTTCAACTTTTGGGAACACTTTCGGGAAGCGATGTGGACCCAATTGAGTTTTAGCACAGCGTTCCATCCTCAGACAGATGGTCAGTCAAAGAGGACTATACAGACTTTGGAGGATATGTTGAGAGCGTGTGCATTGGATTTTGGAGGCTCTTGGGATGACCATTTGCCACTCACAAAGTTCGCCTATAATAACAGTTATCATTTGAGTATCAAGATGACATCGTATGAAGCTTTGTATGGTCGTAGATGTCGTTTCCCTATTGGATGAGAAGAGGTTGGTGACTGACTGATATTTGCTCCCGACTTAGTGAGACAAGCCTCTGAGGACGTCTAATTGATTTGTGAGAGGTTACGGATAGCTCAGAGCAGACAAAAGAGCTATGCTGACAAGAGACGGAGACCATTGGAGTTTACAGTGGGTGAATCGATATTTTTACGAGTTTCTCCTTTCAAGGGTATAATGAGGTTCGAAAAGCAAGGGAAATTAAGTCCTCGTTACATTGGACCCTTTGCGATTCTTGATAGAGTGAGAGATAAGGCTTATAGGCTAGCCTTGCCACCTGAGCTAGCGGGCGTTTACAACGTCTTCCACATCTCTATGTTGCGAAAGTACTAACCAGACCCGGCACAGACAATTAGATATGAGCCATTGGAGCTCAACGAGAGCATGTCGTATGTTGAGAAGTCGGTTCGGATATTGGATAGGAAGGAGAAAGTGTTAAGATCGAAGACGATCCCCTTATTGAAAGACCTTTGGCAGCACCACACTGCAGAAGAAGCTACATGGGAGTTGGAGAGTTTGATGTGGGGAAAATACCTTGAGTTGTTAACAGACTGATTTGGTTCCAATTTGAAGGACTAAATTTCTTAGTGGGAGAGATTGTGAGACCCCACGTATGTATGACCTTATTATATGTAATGGAATTATAAGACAAATGATCTTTGGATCATATAAATGTAAATGGATTGCAAATGGGATAAATGAGTATCATGAATGCAAGTAAAGGTTAAATAAGGGCTGAAGTGGCTATAAAACTAAACGAATAGAACTCAAAGCATTCAAACTGAACGTAAGGATTTAAAACATGAAATGATAATGCATGGACTGTGATTTCTGTGTATCCTTCCTGATTTCAAGCACTACACATAAGTTCCATAACATGAAAATCATAAGGAATGAATCTTTCCTTGTTCAAAGTGTGAATAGATTGCAAAATGACTAGTGAAGCAATCAAACACAATTTTTTCCCTTGAAAAACTGGAAAATTTGTAGCAGAAAGCTTGCAGATGAAGGCCAGATTGATCTCCTATTCAAGACAGATCGATCCCTTGTGCAAACAGAACAATTCCAACTGAATCTGCCAAGGCTAGATCGATTCCCCCTGTTGAGCAGATCGATCTCCCCCATGAGCAGATCGATTTGCATTTGCTTCTGCCTAGCAAAGATCGATCCCTTCCTAAGTGCAGATTGATCTCAATTTAATCCTGTCAAGAGCAGATCGATCTCTCCTAATGAGCAAATCAATCTTCTGTCGCCTCTGCCTAGCAAAGATCGATCTCTCCCCAATGAGCAGATCGATCTCTCCTTTTGTAAACCTGAAATTTGATAGTTCAAAAGTGAAAGGCAGATCGATCTTCACCCTAGCAGATCGATCTCCTCACTCCTATTCTATAAAAACCCGACAGTCAAACCCCATTCTTTAGCAAATCAAACCTTTTCCCTCCATTTTTACCCAAAAAGTAAGTTTTCTCTCTCTAGAATACCACCATTTCCAAAAAGATTTGAGAAAAAGCTATAAGAGCAAAGTTGTTCATTTTGAGGAGGAGAACAACATACCTTGGAATCAAAACTCAACTTGTTGGATTGAAGGAGCAAATGAGTCTTCTTATTTAGGGCAAGAGGAAAGTCAAGTCAGGTGAGTTTCCAATACACCAAATCTAAGAATATTCATCAAGATGTTGTTGTGAGTAGATTTGTGTATGTATTGATGGTAGAAACTACCTAGAATGTAATGAATCAAGCATGACCTAGAATAGAATTAGTGTGAGAAAATAGAATGTGGTTGATTAGATGATAAAGGGATTAGTTGTTAGTGAGGTGATATGCATGATTTTGAGATGATTGGATGAAATTACATTGTGAGATTGGTCAAGTGATAAAATGTGCATAAATGATGTTGCAGAAATGCATGAATGAATGAGAAATTATGGATAAACATCTATGCCAAGTGTTTGATAAAGTTACTAAGTGAGTTACTAGCTAAATCGAATAGGAATGGCATAATGATGACCAAATGTGATAAATGGGCCAAACTTGATGAAATAGGCTCAATAAGATTTACTGACTAGTTGAAGTCAGAACATGAGCTATCGGTATTGACTCATATAATTAATGAATGTTGCAGCTCCCAACGATATATCCGGAGCAAAGTGAGCCCAATCGCGAGAAGTGAGAAAGGAAGAAGGAGTTGCTTTCAAGTGAATTGAGGTGAGGGAATTGTGTTAGCCCTCCAGGTTTCTGTATGCACTTTCAGGCGCATGGGTGATTTCTTAAAGTGTCTGAAGGTCTTAGAATGAAATGAATGATTGAAGGGCAATAAAAATGAGATTTGAGAAAAGTTCATGAAAAGCAAGAACGTGATATTCTTGAATCTTTTACTGCTTTTAGCCTATAAAATTAATAGGCTGGCTAACATTTAAATGATTTGCATGAAAATAACTTGATTTGATTTTTTATAACCATGCTTACAAAGGATGAGCCACATACATGAATTTTGTGGAAAATGAAACGTGCTAGAGCGTTGCTCGCACGAGATTTGATGTGGTTACATGTGTGATAAGTCATTATTTATGCACTTAATTTACCTTGATTTCCTATGGTTTTGTATGAATTTTATACTTAATCTATGGATAATTGATCATTCTTGAATAATTGTAGGAATTCATGGAATTGATGGATATAAGGATGATTTAGAAGGATTTTGGAACAAGGGAAATCATGAAGAAGAAATGAGAAATGATGAATGGGAGCCAAGTCAGTGCTGGGTGCAGCTGTCACGCCCCGGAGACGCGGAAAATATGGCAAATTTAAAACTTTTTACTCATCAATTCTCAATTAAGGGTGCATTCCTGTGCAGTGTCATGCATCATCATATTTATCATACCTCAAGATCTCATTACTAGATAACATGTATCATATCATATACATTACTCAATATTAAGTTAATTAATCCTAATACATCCCATACAATGTTATACATCAAGTGTCTGTAACTACAATAATTGTCTGGGTACATGAAAAGATAAATGATACCTCAAAACACGATATATGGCCTGGAGCTCAAGTCCTCCACTAGCCACTACTCCGTACGTCGCAGGGAAACCCTTTTTCACTTGAAGAAATCTGGGGGAAAGAAAACAGGGTGAGCTTCTAAATCGCTCAGTAAAGGAGGTAAGGGACTCATTTCATAAACCAAAATGCACATCACAAAATATTTATTTGTATGTGAAACTCATTATACTTATTTGAAAACCATAGCATGAAAGTACTCAAAACGACATTCTCATATCTCAAATCATGTGAAAACATGAAGTAAAAAGGCTCAGTCTAGAGCAATAACAAACGTGTGAAAACAATGCGATAATCGCTATCTCAATAAACGTGATAAAATCACTGTAATAATAATGCACATGGCACAACCACTAAACACACGTGGCATAGCCACTGATTTAAATTCACACGTGGCACAACCACTAAATACACGTGGCATAGCCACTGATTTAAATTCACACGTGGCACAGCCACTAAACACACGTGGCATAGCCACTGATTTAAATTCACACGTGGCACAGCCACTGATTTAAATTCACACGTGGCACAGCCACTAAACACACGTGGTATAGCCACTGATTTAAATTCACACGTGGCACAGCCACAGAATAGGGTTTCACGTGGCAACGGCCACCAAATATACGTGGCATAGCCACTGAATGGGGGATCTCACATGGCAACGGCCACCAAATAGGGTTCTCACGTGGCAACGGCCACCAAATATACGTGGCATAGCCACAGAATGAGGTTTCTCACGTTACCAAAACGGAGAAGAATCGGGCTTACATGCTACCAGAGCAATGCCCGGTGTGTACTCAGAATTACACACCTAAGTCTTTATCACATAAGAGTGGTTTGCCTTCACGTAGAACTCATAGTGGTTTTTCTCTCATAAAACTCATTTGAAAACCGTTTTGTACTCAACACAAAACATATTAAAACCGAGTTCCAACCGGTAAAGCACGCACACATTTCTCAAATCTCGATATTACCTTAACGTAGAGCCCAGTTATAAACTCATAAAAATATTGGGTCCAACCGGCTATAAAAATCGTGTGCATTCTCATCAAAATACAACACATCAAACATGCTTGTTTCATAAGTCACAAATCATGCTATAATAGTTCAAAATCACATACACAATTGATTTAGTTTCCCTTACCTCTTTGCACCTCGTATAGTGCAATTGTTTCCCCCTTATCACGGACCAGTCTCGCACTCCACTCTGGAACTCCCGAGCTGTCCAAACGATGTTAAAACATCAATATTCATCATCACAGTACCTCTATTCTCTAAAATCGAGCATAATTGCTCATAACACCTCAAATCTCTTGATTCTCGTAACTCTACCCCAAACTACAATCTCATTCACAACACCTCCACATTCTACATTTCCCATGTCTTAATATCTATGCTAATTCACCACATTCTCTAAATTTCCATTTATAGCTCAAAATTCCCAAAATTACCAAAATTGCTAAACATCATTATCACTCCAACTACATTGTAATTTCATCGATCCCTAATCGTTTTCCAGCTACTTCAACACAATGCCAACAACTATTATTACCAAAATCATCTCAAATATCAAGATCGAGGTTTAGAAATTACCCAAAACTTGTGGAGAGCTTATCTCTTGCCTCGATTCAATCCGTCTTACGATTTCCAAGTATGTTGTTCTCCCTTTGATGAGGAACAACTTTCCTTCTTGCCACAGCCTCTGATTTGGATGGAAATGGGTGCTCTGGATGAGTGAGAAAGCTAGGGCTCGGTGAAAATGGGGGTTGGAAGAGAGAGAAAATGAAATTGCAGGAGAAAGCAGGGGTTCCTTATATAGACTGAGGGTAGGAGATCGATTTGTATTTGAATTTGGAGACGATTTGGGGCAATTTTATGCCTAGGAGATCGATCTGTCGAGGGGTGAGATCGATCTCTTTATGGCTTTATGAGATCGATCTGCTCCTTGAGGAGATCGATCTTCTCCCAAACAGAAACGTTTGGAGATCGATCCCTTCCTCATGAGATCGATCTTCTTTCAAACAGAATCATAAGGAGATCGATCCTCTTCCATTGGAGATCGATCTGCTCCTTAAATTCCTCATTCCTTGTCATTTTTAACTCACCAGATCGATCTCTCCTTCCCCAAGATCGATCTGACCTCTTAGTTTCACACTTATGTTAAACACTTACACATAAATCTCCAAATATAACTTCCACAATTCACTTAGCTCAATAAATTACACTTCAAGTTCTTATTACATCATTAAAATATATCTAAAATTCTCAGATCTCACATCCTCCCCACTAAAAAAGAATTTGGTCCTCCAAATTCAACTCAACTAGTCAAATAGATGGGGGTATTTCTCCTTCATGAGATTCTCTGGTTCCCACGTTGCCTCTTCCATTGAGTGATGTTTTCACAAAACTTTCACTAATGGGATGCTCTTAGTTCTCAGTACCTTCTCCTTTCTATCGAGAATCCGGACGGGTTCCTCAGTATAGCTCATATCCTCTTGAATGTCCATCTCGTCATACTCTATGACATGAGAAGGGTCCGGGTGATACTTCCTCAACATAGACACATGAAAAACATTGTGTATTCCGGACATCTGTGGGGGTAATGCTAATCTGTAAGCTAACTCTCCCACTCTCTCAAGAATCTCGAATGGTCCTATGTATCGAGGACTCAATTTCCCTCTCTTCCCAAATCGCATGATACCCTTACTCGGTGATATTTTCAGAATTACTGCGTCACCAACATCAAACTCGAGTGGCCGTCTACGCACATCCGCGTAGCTTTTCTGTCTACTCTGTGCAGCCCGTAACCTCTCACATATGAGTTTTACATTCTGTACAGCTTGCTCAACAAGCTCGGGAGCATTTATCTTTCTGTCACCGACTTCTTCCCAAGCTACAGGGGATCTACACCTCCTACCATATAGAGCCTCAAAAGGTGCCATTCCAATACTCGCATGATAGCTGTTATTGTACGCAAACTCTGCTAGGGGCAGGTGATCATCCCATGATCCCTTAAAATCCATCGTACACGCCCTCAACATATCCTCCAGGGTCTGAATAGTCCTCTCTGACTGACCATCTGTCTGAGGATGATAGGCGGTACTGAAACTCAATCGAGATCCCATGGACTCCTGAAATTGGGTCTAAAATCTGGAAGTAAATCGAGAATCTCTATCAGAAGTAATACTCACTGGAGCCCCATGTAATCTAGCTATCTCACTGACATACAACTCAGCTAAGGCATCCACAGTATCTGTGCTCTTGATAGCAAGGAAGTGGGCACTCTTGGTCAATCTATCCACTATAACCCATATAGCGTCACAACCTCTTCGGGTCCTCGGTAAACCCATAATAAAGTCCATAGTGACATGCTCCCATTTCCATGTAGGTACAAGTAAGGGCTGTAGTAGTCCTCCGGGCTTTCGATGCTCAGCTTTCACTTGCTTGCATACTAAACACCTGGCCATATATTCCGCCACGTCTCGCTTCATACCACTCCACCAATACACCTTTCTCAAATCTCGGTACATCTTAGTACTCCCGGGGTGCATGGTGTATCGCGAGCAATGGGATTCTCTCAGTATCTATCTCTTTAGGGTATCATCGTCCGGTACACAAATTCGTCCTATGAATCTCAACAATCCATCCTCACTGACTGTGAGATCCGACTGCGAACTCTGTTCAGCTTGGCTAACCATATCTATCAATCTCTGATCACTGCACTGCCCATTTCTCATCTGATCCATGATCCTGGGTTCTATTCGCAAGCTAGCCAAAAATCCAGTCTCTATCTCTTTAACTCTGATCCGGAGTTCGACGAACTGCTCTAGTAAATCCCATTCCCTGATCATTATAGCAGATATCATACTCTTCCTGCTCAGGGCATCAGCAACTACATTCGCCTTACCCGGATGATATAGAATCTCGTAGTCATAATCCTTAAGGAGTTCCATCCATCTCCTTTGTCTCATGTTTAACTCTTTCTGATCAAAGAGATATCTCAAACTCTTGTGATCAGTGAAGATCTGGAATCTTTCCCCATATAAGTAGTGTCGCCAAATCTTCAAGGTAAATACCACAGCGGCTAACTCCAAATCATGTGTGGGGTAATTCCGCTCATGGTCTTTCAACTGTCGCGATCCATATGCGACCACTTTTCCATGTTGCATAAGCACACACCCCAATCCTTGATGAGATACATCACTATACACCGAAAATCCTCCTAATCCATCAGGGATAGTTAACACAAGTGCCGCTGTTAATCTCCTCTTTAATTCCTGAAAACTGAGCTCACATTGATCAGTCCATATAAACGGAGTTTCCTTGCGCGTGAGCTTAGTCAAAGGAGCGGCGATCCTGGAAAATCCTTCCACAAATCTTCTGTAATACCCTGCCAAACTAAGGAAGCTTCGTACCTCAGTAACTGTCCTCGGTCTCTCCCAATTAAGCACAGCCTCCACTTTACTTGGATCCACTGATACTCCTTCCTCTGAGACTATATGACCAAGGAAAGCTATCCGATCTAGCCAAAATTCATACTTACTAAGCTTTCCATATAATTGC
Source organism: Firmiana major (assembly GCA_033439115.1). Taxonomy (NCBI): domain Eukaryota; kingdom Viridiplantae; phylum Streptophyta; class Magnoliopsida; order Malvales; family Malvaceae; genus Firmiana; species Firmiana major. The sequence continues at coordinate 43,585,507 of CM065909.1, forward strand.
TTATCTCGAAGTATCTGAAGTACTAACCACAAATACTGTGCATGCTCCTCATACGACTGAGAGTATACCAGGATATCATCAATAAAGACTATCACAAATTTATCTAGATAGTCTCTGAACACCTCGTTCATCAATCTCATAAATGCTGCAGGGGCGTTCGTCAATCCAAAGGACATCACCAAAAATTCATAATGGCCATACCTCGTCCTGAAGGCCGTCTTTGGAATATCTTCTTCCTTGATCCTCAATTGGTGATAACCCGATCTCAAATCAATCTTAGAAAAGATTGATGCCCCTCTCAGCTGATCAAGTAGATCATCAATCCTGGGCAATGGGTATTTATTCTTTACCGTGGCTTTATTCAACAACCGATAGTCTACACATAATCTGAGACTACCATCCTTCTTCTTAACAAACAACACTCGTGCTCCCCACGGCGAAACACTGGGCCTAATGAACCCTTGATCCAATAACTCCTGTAGTTGTTTCTTCAATTCCTCAAGTTCCACTAATGCCATCCTGTAGGGAGATTTAGAGATCGGCTGAGTATCTGGTACCAAATCAATGGTAAACTCCAGCTCTCTCTCTGGTGGCAAACCTGGGAACTCATTTGGGAAAACATCCAAAAATTCGCAAACCACAGGTATATCCTCAATCCTCGGATGTTCCTGCTCATCGTCTGAGATGAGTGTCTCATAACCTTCACATGAACAATCATATTTAATATCCTCCAAAATAATATTAAAATTCTCAAATTACTTACTAGAATTTCACATATTCATTTCCTCAATATCTCAACCGTACACTGTAAGGTTCAGGTAGGGAGAAAGTTACAATCTTAGTGTAGCAATCTAAACTCACTCGATTGGTTGCCAACCAATCCAGTCTCAAAATTACATCAAACCCATGTATATTCAACATGATTAGATCTGCTAACATCACTCTATCTCCCACCTTTATCTCACATCCTTTACAGATTAACTCAGTTCTCTAGGATTCACGCATAGGGGTATTTACATGTAATATATACTCTAAGGGTTCAAACTTCAAATTTAATCTACATGCAAAATGCTCAGAAATGAACGAATGCGTAGATCCTGGATCTATCAACACATGAGCCTTATGATTACAGACAGAGAGAGTACCTCTTATAGTTTCTGCAGAAGTGTCAGCGGTCTCCTTATCTAGGGCAAACACACGTCCCTGTGTAATAGGTCTCTTTCCTTTCTTTGTAGCAGTGGCCCGTCTCTGGGGATTTACTCTCTGAGGCTGTTGTCTAGTGGGCTTCGAAACATGTGGTTTCTGAGGTTGAGGGCAATCCTTCACCATGTGACCCATGTCTCCACATCTAAAACATCCATGGATCGACCCAGTACAACTTCCCTCATGCATTCAGCCACAATTTCTGTAAAACCTTGTCTCAGGCCTGACATCTCGAGGGGTCTCTCTAATGTTAGGGTAACTTCTGGGTCTCTCTAATCTGCCCTTCTGCACCTCAATCCTTCCTCTTCTGAATGAACCTCTCCAAGCCTCTGTTTGGAAAATCATTGGCCTCTTGCCCTTATCTCTATTCACCGCTCTGAGCTCGTTCTGGGATTGTACCATTTCAATTCCTCTTTCAATCTCTTGTGCTCGTCTCAAAGCATCTCCAAACTCAGTAATACATAGCCCTATCAATCTATCTCTGATGACGGGCTTCAATCCATACACAAACTTCTCTGTGCGGAGCTCTTCATTCTTGAAGGTCTTCGGGTCATATCTCAATAGCGCGGTGAATTGGCTTTCATAGTCATTCACAGACATGTCACCCTGTACCAAACTCAAAAACTCAGCCTGTTTCTTTCTCTGGGAGGCTCGTGGTACATATTGGGTCCTAAAGGCTGTCTGAAACTCTTCCCAACCAATCACATCCTGGCGGGACATCAGAATACCCTGGGTAGTACCCCACTAATCTCGAGCTCTCCCCTTCAACATATAGATACTCATACTGACCCTCTCAGGATCGGTGCACCTCAGATAATCAAATATAATTCTCAACTCCGTCAGCCACTCCTCAGCCTCTGTAGGATCCTTCTTTCCCCTAAATGCAGGTGGATTCATCTTCAGAAAATCCTTCAGTCGGACCATACTTCTGTCCTCAGGCTGAGTGATGGGAGGCACTGGATCCATCTGTACTGGGGGTACGAGAGGTCTTGGTGGTGGTGTAAGAGTAGTACCCGAGGCATTAACTCCAAAGTGTTGCGCGAATAACACTGCCATCTACTCAAAACCTTGCCTCACATCAGTCTCAATCCGATTGAATCGAGAGTTAGGACTCTCTTGTTGTGGGGCAGGTGGTGAAGGGGACTCTGCCTGCCTCCTCGAACGACCTCGTCGTCCACTCATTCTCTATCTCAACTCGTCTCTTGCGCGTACATATCAAAATCGATTGAAATCTCAATCCTCAAATTCAGTTCATGACAAGACTATTACAGACACTTGAGATGTATTCTATTTCACTTAACCGACACTGACAGTACTAGACACCCTAAGCTCTGATACCAAGAAAGCTCTGTCACGCCCCGAAAACGCAAAAAATAGGGCAAATTTAAAATTTTTTACTCATTAATTCTCAATTAAGGGTACATTCCTATGTAGTGTCATGCATCATCATATTTATCATACCTCAGGATCTCATTACTAGATAACATGTATCGTATCATATACATTACTCAATATTAAGTTAATTAATCCTAATACATCCCATACAATGTTATACATCAAGTGTCTGTAACTACAATAATTGTCTGGGTACATGAAAAGATAAATGATACCTCAAAACACGATATATGGCCTGGAGCTCAAGTCCTCCACTAGCCACTACTCCGTACGTCGTAGGGAAACCCTTTTTCACTTGAAGAAATCTGGGGGAAAGAAAACAGGGTGAGCTTCTAAATCGCTCAATAAAGGGGGTAAGGGACTCATTTCATAAACCAAAATGCACATCACAAAATATTTATTTGTATGTGAAACTCATTATACTTATTTGAAAACCATAGCTTGAAAGTACTCAAAACGACATTCTCATATCTCAAATCATGTGAAAACATGAAGTAAAAAGGCTCAGTCTAGAGCAATAACAAACGTGTGAAAACAATGCGATAATCGCTATCTCAATAAACGTGATAAAATCACTGTACTAATAATGCACGTGGCACAGCCACTAAACACACGTGGCATAGCCACTGATTTAAATTCACATGTGGCACAGCCACTAAACACACGTGGCATAGCCACTGATTTAAATTCACACGTGGCACAGCCACTAAACACACGTGGCATAGTTACTGATTTAAATTCACACGTGGCACAGCCACAGAATAGGGTTTCACGTGGCAACGGCCACCAAATATACGTGGCATAGCCACTGAATGGGGGATCTCACGTGGCAACGGCCACCAAATAGGGTTCTCACGTGGCAACGACCACCAAATAGGGTTCTCACGTGGCAACGACCACCAAATAGGGTTCTCACGTGGCAACGGCCACCAAATATACGTGGCATAGCCACAAAATGGGGTTTCTCACGTTACCAGAACGGAGAAGAATCAAGCTTACATGCTACCAGAGCAATGTCCGATGTGTACTCAGAATTACACACCTAAGTCTTTATCACATAAGACTGGTTTGCCTTCACGTAGAACTCATAGTGGTTTTTCTCTCATAAAACTCATTTGAAAACCGTTTTGTGCTCAACAAAAAACATATTAAAATCGAGTTCCAATCGGCAAAGCACGCACACATTTCTCAAATCTCGATATTGCCTTAACGTAGAGCCCAGTTATAAACTCATAAAAACATTGGGCTCCAACCGGCTATAAAAATCGTGTGCATTCTCATCAAAACACAACACATCAAACATGCTTGTTTTATAAATCACAAATCATGCTATAATAGTTCAAAATCACATACACAATTGGTTTAGTTTCCCTTACCTCTTTGCACCTCGTATAGTGCAATTGTTTCCCCCTTGTCACGGACCAGTCTCGCACTCAACTCTGGAACTCCCGAGCTATCCAAACGATGTTAAAACATCAATATTCATCATCACAGTACCTCAATTCTCTAAAATCGAGCATAATTGCTCATAACACCTCAAATCTCTTGATTCTCGTAACTCTACCCCAAACTACAATCTCATTCACAACACCTCCACATTCTACATTTCCCATGTCTTAATATCTATGCTAATTCACCACATTGTCTAAATTTCCATTTATAGCTCAAAATTCTCAAAATTACCAAAATTGCTAAACATCATTATCACTCCAACTACATTGTAATTTCATCGATTCCTAATCGTTTTCCAGCTACTTCAACACAATGCCAACAACTATTATTACCAAAATCATCTCAAATATCAAGATCGAGGTTTAGAAATTACCAAAAACTTGTGGAGAGCTTATCTATTGCCTCGATTCAATCCGTCTTACGATTCCAAGTATGTTATTCTCCCTTTGATGAGGAACAACTTTCCTTCTTGCCACAGCCTCTGATTTGGACGGAAATGGGTGCTTTGGATGAGTGAGAAAGCTAGGGTTCGGTGAAAATGAGGGTTGGAAGAGAGAGAAAATGAAATTACAGGAGAATGCAGGGGTTCCTTATATAGACTGAGGGTAAGAGATCGATCTGGCTCTTGGTGAGATCGATCTGTATTTGAATTTGGGGACGATTTGGGGTAATTTTATGCCTAGGAGATCGATCTGTCGAGGGGTGAGATCGATCTCTTTATGGCTTTATAAGATCGATCTGCTCCTTGAGGAGATCGATCTTCTCCCAAACAGAAACGTTTGGAGATCGATCCCTTCCTCATGAGATCGATCTTCTCTCAAACAGAATCATAAGGAGATCGATCCTCTTCCATTGGAGATCGATCTGCTCCTTAAATTCCTCATTCCTTGTCATTTTTAACTCACCAGATCGATCTCTCCTTCCCCAAGATCGATCTGACCTCTTAGTTTCACACTTATGGTAAACACTTACACATAAATCTCCAAATATAACTTCCACAATTCACTTAGCTCAATAAATTACACTTCAAGTTTTTATTACATTATTAAAATATATCTAAAATTCTCTGATCTCACAGCAGCCTTAGGCGAGACTCTCGCCTAGGGTCTTATTGATTGTGCAGTTTTTAAGCCAAGTCAGTGCTGGGTGCAGCCTTAGGCGAGACTCTCGCCTAAGGTTCCCTTCATTGAGCAGTTTTTCTTCCAAAGGCAGAACCGGATGCAGCCGTAGGCGAGACTCTCGCCTAAGGGTCTTCTTGACATGCGACTTCAATATGTTGGACAGAGACGGGTTAAGGCTTAGGCGAGACTCTCGCCTAAGCATCCAATACGATGATTTTCTCTCTCCTCCAAAGATTTGATTTTTTTTATTTATTTTATTACTTGGAAGACTTTTTATAGGATTATTATTTTAGTTAAATGTAAGGACTTTAAGTGCAACTAGGAGTAGGACTCTTATCTCTATTTTTAGTTATAAATAGGTTTTTAAAGATCTAGGTGAGGGAGATTTTTTTTTATTAGATTTTCATATACAAATATTTTGACTGTTTTTACCCAATATTCATGGGTTGCTAAACTCTCTTTCCAATCTAAGGATAATTGAAGATTTGGTTTATAAGTTGTGAGATCTAATTGTTCTTAATTATTTTCTTTAATCTTTTCTATTCTTATAATTTCTGCACTTCATTATTATTATTGTTTTGTGGTTGCTTCAAAAAGGCCTACTGATTCATTCACAAGGTAATATACATCCAATTGAAATATCTGAATCCGTAATTGTTTGGCTGTTTCAATAACAAGTGGTAAGTAACAAGATTAATTACACTTCTGGTTTTTAGTCTTTGTTATGTGATTATAAGATCTAATTTAAATAAACCTACATGTATGTTCGTTGATTAGAATTGGTAGTCTCTTTAGTATTCAAAGCTATTGGTAAATTAAATCCTAAGATCGTATCTAGGGTTATTTATTGGTAAGAGCAGCAATTAGAGAACGTTTCCTGATTGTCAAAGCAGTAAGAAGAGATAGGTTGTTAGGTCGTACCAACAACCATAACCAGTTTAGTTGGGATTAAGAAAAAAATTATCTTGCATCAATGATCAACTTACCGAACCAAATCTGAAAATTACTCCTTGGGTTGGATTTCTCAAATTATTGAATTCTTCTACTCAATTTTGTTTTCTTTCTATTAAGTTTTGTTATTTTAGATAATCAGTCTTTCAAACCCCTTTTGTTTTATTTTTACTTGCAGAAAAGTAAATCGGAATTAATCAATCTCTCTTGGGACACGACCTTGCTCCCTATACTACTAATTAATTGAGCAAGTTATTTAATATTGTTGGTTTCGACAGCCATCAATTTTTGGCGCCGTTGCTGGGGAGATTAAATTTAATTTTGATTTATTTTGATGCTCCGTTCTTCTCGTACAGGTGAATTAATTCCATACGATCCTGACATCAAGAAGACTGAAAGAAGACTTAAGAAAGAAGCTAGAAATCGCAAGCACGAAGAAAACTCTTCATCATCACCAGGATTGAATCTTGCATTAGACCTTACAAGTGACTTCGAATCGGAGCGAGAGATGGACAACAATCAAGAGAGAACTCTTAGACAACTCGCTGCTCCAGCTTTGGATCAACAACCATTATGTATTCAATATCCTGCTTTGCAGACATAGTTCAAACTGAAATCCGAACTGATCCACCTTCTTCTAAGGTTCCATGGGTTGGAAAACGAAGATCCTCATAAACATCTCAAGGAATTTCATGTGGTTTGCTCCAGCATGAAGCCACAAGCTGTTACGGAGGATCAAATCAAGCTTAGGGCTTTTCCATTCTCACTCGCAGATAGAGCTAAGGATTGGTTATTCTAGCTTTCTCCAGGTTTGGTTACAACATGGACTGACATGGTAAGATGCTTTATTGACAAATGTTTTCCAGCTTCTAGGGCCGCAAACATAAGAAGGGAGATATGTGGAATCAAGCAAAGAGATACCGAAAATCTTCATGAGTATTGGGAAAGATTCAAACAACTTTATGCCAGTTGCCCAAAACATGGGATTTCTGAACAACTGCTCATCCAATACTTCTATGAAGGACTCTTGCCAATGGAAAGAAGAATGATGGATGCTGCTAGTGGAGGAGCAATAGTCAATAAAACCCCCACCGAAGCTAGGAATTTAATTTCCACCATGGCTGTAAATTCTCAATAATTCGGGACTAGACAGGATGTGCCTAGAAGAGTGAATGAGGTAAGTACATCTTCAGTCGATAATCAAATTGCTAATCTAACCTCTATTGTGCAGCAACTTGCTTTAGGAGTGGGAAACATGCAACAAGCCAAGGTATGTGGAATTTGTGCTAGTGGACATCCAACCGATATGTGTCTTACGCTTCAAGAAGATTCACAAGAGCATGCTAATGCGGTTGGAGGATACCAAGGGCTATCCCAAAGAAAATATGATCCCTATTCCAATACTTACAATCCAGGATGGAGGGATCATCCAAACTTCAATTATGGACAAAGGCCGCAATACCAAAACTACCAACCTAGATAACCCCCTCAACAAATGCAGCAATCATCAAATTCAGGTACATCTCTTGAAGAGATTGTTAAATCCCTTGCTGATAGTACTCAAAAATTTTAACAGGAAACAAGGTCCAACCTCAAGGAATTAAAAGATCAAGTGAACCAACTAGTCGCATCAGTAAGCAAGCTAGAATCCCAAGGAAGATTGCCATCGCAAACCATAGTCAACCCTAAGCAAAACGCAAATGCAATCACTTTGAGAAGTGGAACCAAACTGAAAGAACCTCAAATCTGAACCCATAGCACAAAAGGTGAAGAAACAAAAAAAGGAGTTGAACCACCTCAACTTAAATCCGAAACGACCACTGAAGGGAACACGAAGATACCAGAGATAATACCTCATTTTCCTCCAAAGTCAAAATCCAAAAAAGAAGAGGAAGAGAAGGCAATTCTAGATACCTTCAAAAAAGTCGAGATAAATATTTCCCTATTAGATGCTATCAAACAGGTTCCAAAGTATGCCAAGTTTCTCAAGGAATTGTGCAACAATAAGAGGAAGCTTAAGGGAAATGAGTATGTGAACATGGGAGAGAATGTTTCTGCAATCCTCCAAAAAAAATTACCACCCAAATACAATGATCCAGGTATGTTCACTATCCCATGTAAAATAGGCAATTTAAAGATCGAAAAAGCCATGTTAGATTTAGGAGCCTCAATTAATGTCATGCCATTATCTATTTACAAGTCTATGACTACGGGCAAATTGAAAAATACTGGCGTGATAATTCAATTGGCTGATAGATCTAACGTTTATCCCGAAGGAGTATTAGAAGATGTTTTGGTGCAGGTTAATGATTTAATCTTCCCAGCAGATTTTTATGTCTTAAACATGGAGGAAGATGATACATCTTTAATTTTATTGGGCAGACCTTTCCTCAAAACCTCTAGAACAAAAATAAATGTTTACGATGGCGCTCTTACTATGGAATTTGATGGAGAAGTTATAAAATTCAATATATATAATGCCATGAAATACCCTAGAGATATGTCTTCTATTTTTGTTTTAGATATTATTGATCCTTTAACTGACATGTATTTGAACATTTGTGAAGAGGATAAATTGAAGGTTGTTTTGAGTAGGCACCTCACGCTTGAGGAATCAAAGAAATTGGAGAAGAAGTTTGCGTGGGAACCGAAATTATTGGAAACGATCCAAGAGCTAGGATCACTGAGCACGATGAGGTTTGATGTTTCTCATATTCAATTGCCATTATCTCATACAAAACTTCTTCCTTCTATTGTGTAGGCACCAGATTTAGAATTGAAAACTCTTCCAGAACACCTCAATTATGTTTTCTTAGGTGATAGGGAAACACTTCCGGTGATCATCTCCAATAAACAATCCAATTTGGAAGAAGAGAAGTTGTTAAGAGTGCTCAAGGAATACAAGGAAGCTATTGGATGGACAATAGCAGACATCAAGGGAATAAGCCCAACAACTTGCATGCAGAAGATCCTTATGGAAGAGGAATGTAAGCCTACTAGGCAAGCACAAAGAAGACTCAACCCACCAATGATGGAAATAGTTAAAAAGGAGATTTTGAAACTACTTGATGCAGGTATGATCTATCCGATTTTGGATAGCAAATGGGTAAGTCCAGTCCAAGTGGTTCCAAAGAAAACGGGTATAACGGTTATACAAAACCCGGATGGTGAGTTGGTAGCTACCCGAATTCAAAACGGGTAGCGAGTTTGCATAGATTATAGGAAGTTAAATGCATCTACAAGAAAAGACCACTTCCCTCTCCCTTTTATTAATCAAATGCTTGAAAGATTGGCAGGTAAAACTCATTATTGTTGTCTTGATGGATATTCAAGTTTTCATCAAATTCCGGTGGCACCCGAAGATCAGGAAAAGACTACCTTTACATGTCCGTTTGGGACCTTTGCTTACAAGCGCATGCCCTTTGGTCTATGCAATACCCCAGCCACATTCCAGAGATGTATGGTTAGTATATTTTCTGATTATGTAGAAGATATAATAGAAGTGTTCATGAATGATTTTACTGTTCATGGGAATACCTTTGATGAATGCTTAGCTAACCTCATTAAAATCCTCAATAGATGCATAGAAAGTAACCTTATCTTAAATTATGAAAAATGCCATTTTATGGTTGATCAAGGTATTATTCTAGGGCATATAGTATCTTCTAAGGGCATAGAAGTGGATAAGTCAAAAATAGAAGTGATAAAATCTTTGCCTTACCCCGCATCTGTGCGGGAAGTTCGCTCTTTTCTTGGACATGCAGGATTTTATAGGCGATTTATTAAGAACTTCTCCAAGGTCACTCAACCCCTATGTCGACTACTACAAAAGGACGTAGCATTCGAATTTGATGAGACATGCAAGAAGGCATTTGACAAACTCAAAGACATGTTGACTACCACGCCGATCATCCAACCTCCAAATTGGAATCTACCGTTCGAAATCATGTGCGATGCAAGTAACTACGTAGTAGGAGCTGTGTGAGACCCCGTATATGTATAGCTGTATATAGGAACAGGGGAATGTAAATAGAATCATAAGTAAGATGATGTATTGTAATGTGAAGTATATGCAATGTAAGTTTATAAGATTATGTACGCACTTGTAATAAGAATTGTGATTATACGTACAAGTTGCATTATGAGTGAGTAGGAAGAAATAAACTTGAAACGAGAAGAATGTGATCGAAATGGGATATGAGTAGTATAGTAAAATGGAAGGAAAGAATTACATAAGTGTATATTTCCATTCGAGTAATATCGTATATATTTGATCATACAAAGATCCTACACAAGTTTTAATGTGTATGTAGTGAGGAAGAATCCCATTTTCAAGTCTCAAAGATGAATGAATGAGGAAATGATCATGGAAGCAAATTAAGGGTGTTTGGTAAGGGTTGTTGCAGAAAAACTGCAAGAAATCTGGAATTTGTGAAGGCCAGATCGATCTCATAGGATGAGAGATCGATCTGGGAGAGCCAGAATGCTCTTATGTGAGAAATGGAAGGGAACAGATCGATCTCCGAAGGAAGCAGATCGATCTCCTTAGCTCTCGGGTTGGAAGCAGATCGATCTCCCCTAAGACCAGATCGATCTCCTTAAGCTTCTGTTTGACAGCAGATCGATCTCCAGTCTCGACAGATCGATCTCCTACCTTTAAAACGTCTCAGAAAAGAGGGATTTTTGAGGAACAGATCGATCTCCACCCAAGGAAGATCGATCTCATCAAGTCAAAACTATAAATGGGAGCAGTTGGATCATCAGAATTTCGGGGAAAACATTTCCATTTCACTTCAACTCAAAGAAATCTAGTTTCTCACTCCTAAATCCAGCCATTTTCAGTGAGATTTAAGGAGAGGCTATTAGAGACAAAGTTGTTCACATCAAAGAGAAGAACAACATAATCTAGAGGCATTTTCCCATTTGAAGGATTGAAGAAATAGAGGGCAATCCTAATTGGAGCAGGAGGAAATCCAATGAGGTAAGTTTCTAATGCAAATACCCAAGTACATTGGTTTGGATATTGATATGGGAAATGGTTAGTATGCATAGACATGATAGAACTACCTAGGATGGTATGAAATGCATATAGCTTAGAAATAGTCAAGTGTGAGAAAGTGGAATGTGGGAGTATTTTTGATGAATGAGATATCTTGAGTGGAAGAGTATGTTGTGGAAATGGTTTGGAAATGTTGATATTAGGATAAATTGGGAGATTTACCACAAAGGGTAAAAATGTGTAATTAAGGCATTGGATAAATGCTTAGTTGAATAAGAGTTAGAAACATTAACTCAAATGTTGATGGATGAATTTCAGTTTCGGATGATACGCCGGAGCAAGTCAAGATGAGAACGCAAGAAGCATAAAGGCAGATAGTTGCACACAAGTAAAACGAGGTAAGGGACTGTGTGTTAGCTATAGAGATGTTCGTACGTAATTACAGCAATTTCGTAGATATATTGCTAGGACTAGTACGATATTATAAGTTTATGAAATGATGTGGAAGTATGAAAAGTACTATGATGTATATATATGTATTGAGAAATGGGATAGGGTAAGGAAATAGCATGATATGCATGTTTTCAATGATTTTCTCAATTTTACATTGTTATTTATGATTGAGAAATGTTGATGATAGGTTGGCTAATTTTACATGTTTTAGCATGATGAGGCATGCTGTATGAATAAACGTGTTTTGAGTTTTAAAAAGAGAAAATAGCCATCTATCAGTTTTGAGATGAGATTTGGTGTTGAAGCGTTAGCTCACACCCGGTTTAAAGCCTTGATGTACCGTGCGGGAGTTTAACTCGCACGGAGGTTTTGAGAAAGTGCGAGAACTATGCTCGTACCTGTTTTGTTGAGTTAAGGTAAACCTGGGGGTCTGGGACCCAAGGGGATACCAGCCGACGGCCAATTGAACGGGCTGGGCCTTAACGATAGATCGTACCGCGCTGGAGTTTTGCGTTGACTGTGTGTCACGCTGCTTGCTCGCCTGGTATATGAGACATGGTTTAAGGATAAAAAGTCCATCGGAGTTGGAGTATGGACTTGGGTCCACGGTTGTACGTAGAATAGTGTAGTCACCCGTTGGTATACTATGTACCGTGCTGGGTGCACGTGAGTACGAGTATCGCGTAGATGACACATGACGTATCTTCACCGTGAGTATACGAGGAGATGAGGTGGATTGAAATGAGCCGGAGGGTAGGACTGACCCATCCCCCTTCAGGCGAAGTGATACCCTGTGCACACCCGATCAGTGAGGCCTGGGATCACTGACTGTGGCCATAAGTCGTGGATATTTGATTGCCTAAAATTCCATGCCTGTCTCAGAGAATCGAGAAACAGAGACAATCTCAGAAAAGAAAGAGATTTGCGAGAAAGAATGATTTGAGAAGTGAAAGAGATTTCGTGTTTTAATAAATCTCCGATTTCACATTCGTGCCATGAGGGCACTATTTATGAGCATGTTTTAAATGGAAGTTTGACATTTGATTTACACGAAAATGCTCTTGAGAAATATGTATTTAAATGCATTGTTCGTATGATATTTCCATTTATAACGAAAACATGGTTTTGGTTTATGCATGCATGGGCTATGTAGGTAGTACGATATCTACCTGCTAGCATACATTTCCTTACTGAGTCGTGGTTTGCTCATCCCACTATTTTCCCCCTCCAGGTACTGAGAAGTAAGAGAGCGGTGATCTCTAGATCTTTTGTGCTAAACAGCTCCCACAATCTGCAAAGGTATAAGATTTGTATACACGAGTATTTTGTATCTAATATATTGTATCGCACAGTTATATCTTGGAATTGTAAACAGTATTATGGGGATGATATGTAAGCATATGGTATTTATACAATTGATTTTGTATATCTACACACACACCTGGGAGTGTGAATTAAAGATTTAAATATTCCGCTGTAAATGAATAAACTTTTAGTGATTGCATCTTCTCACAGCCCAACCGTAGTAGAGAATGTATGGATAGAAGGGTTCCCGAAAGCGGGGCATGACAGGCTTGGTATCAGAGCATGGTTGGTCTGATGTGAGATGATGCTTAGGACTAAGAAAACATACATCCCCAAGTTACTGTGCGATATTTAGATACAAATGTGTATACGGAGCTGGTAGTGAATTAAATGTTTGTTATAACGCAGGAAAGTTATCAGGCTAGTGAGTTATGCCTGAGAGACACCGCAAGAGGGGAGAGAGCTCGAGGGCTCGAGGGCAAAATGACAGGACTGAGAGGCACAGTCGATCATCCTCTAGTCATGAGCCCCAGGAACAGATAGAGGCTTCTGATCCTCGAATAACTCGATTGGAGGAAGACATGCGCACGATGATGACCATGATGGGTCAGATCATGGCTAGGTTTGAGGGTACACCTGGTACAGCGGGACAGGCTGCACCGAATCCCCCAGCAGCTGCACCTGAACCTGAGAATGTTGCACTTGCGCAAGCTGAACCGGCTAGGCCACGGGAACCTCATATTCGACCGGTACCTCCTCCGGTAGCCCCACATCAGCATGATGATGATTTGGGGTATGGATATGATTGCGACATGGAAAGATTGAGGCATTTTATGGACTTTAAGCCTCCTTCGTTTAGCGGGGTAAAGGATCCGACGGTGGCTGAGGACTGGATCAGTCAAATGGAGAAGTTATTCGACTTCTGTAGATGTTCAGCTACGGAGAGAGTAGCGCTTGCGGCCTTTGTATTGAGAGGTGAAGCAGAGCACTGGTGGAAGTCCGTCAGGCTGATGTTAAGAGCTCAAGGAATGGTTATCACGTGGGATATGTTCTTGGACGTTTTCAGAGAGCAATACATCCCAGATACTGCTCGACGGAGACTACAGATGGAATTTTTGAATCTGACCCAAGGGAATCGAACAGTTGATGAGTACGAGTCACGATTCACTTCACTGGGTAGATACGATCCGGACTCGATCAGGAGCGAGGCTATTAGAGTCCGTAGATTTGTAGATGGACTGAGGCCTTCGATCCGAGCGAAGTTGGCCCCATTTGATGTCGCTACATATAGAGAGAATGTGCGACGGGCCCAGTTATGCGAGCAGGATCATGACTTGCAGATTTCTGAGTTTAGTTGGGGCAAGGACAAGGGTCCGAGGAAGCTGGGAGATGGCAAGAGTGCCAAATTTGGTCGAAAATTCATGAGTAAACGTCGGAGAAAAGTAAATGAGTTCCAGAAAAAGGTTGCTAGACCTTTTATGCCTCCGACTCAGACACCAGCTAGGGGTATAGTGATTGGTGGACCCCGACCGACTACAGATCAGTGTAGGTTATGCGGTCGATACCATGATGGTAGGCCATGTCATCTTCAGGGTACCCGATATTTCAGATGTGGTAAATTTGGACATTATGCCAGAGAGTGCCCGGAGATAGTTGAGGCAGTTCCACAGAGGGGTAAAGAGCCAGAGAGGGTTCCTCCAGTTGCACCTCCTGCAAGAAAGAAAGCCTCGGCTGAAGAAAAGGGAAAACAAGTTGTGGGTCAAGGCAGGGTGTATGCAATAGACCAGGCATCGGCTGATACCTCTTCTGAAGTGATAAAAGGTACAATCTTGATTTTCAATCTAGAGGTTATAGCTTTGTTTGATTCTGGTGCTACGCATTCCTTCATATCACCTGCATGTGCATCTAAGTTAAAAGGTTTTGTAGAACCCACATACTTGAGTAGGACTTTACTAATAAGTACTCCAATGAGAGTTAGCCAATTAGTTGAATAAGTGTATAAAGATTGTAAAGTGAGGGTAGGAGATAAGTGCATGACAGCCAACTTGATTTTGTTGAATATGTATGACATTGATGTAATTTTGGGAATGGATTGGTTAGCCGCCAATCATGCTGTCATAGACTGTCGTTCTAAGTCCATTAAGTTTTCTCTACCTGAAGAATGTGTTGTAAGATTTTAAGAGAAGAAATGAAATCTTAAATTTTGTATTAAGTAAAGTACCTTGGTATAAATGGCTTGAGTGTTGTTTTGAAGGTTTTGCTGCTTATGTGGTGGATTTGAACAAAGTACATCCGGATATGGAGGACATCTCAGTGGTCAGAGAATTCCCTGATGTCTTTCCAGACGATCTACCAGGATTGCCACCTGATAGAGAAACGGAATTCGGTATAGACTTGACGCCTGGAACCGAACCAATATCGAAGTCACCATATAGGATGGCTCCAGTTGAGTTAGAGGAATTAAGGAAACAGCTGCAAGAGTTGTTAGAGAAGGGGTTCATAAGATCGAGCGTCTCACCATAGGGAGCCCCGATATTATTTGTGAAGAAGAGAGATGGGAGCCTCAGGTTGTGCATTGACTATCGGATGTTAAACAAGGCTACCATCAAGAATAAGTACCCCTTGCCACGCATTGACGATTTATTGGATCAGCTTCGGGGAGCACAGATCTTCTCCAAGATAGATCTGAGGTCTGGGTATCATCAATTGAAGATTCGAAAGGAGGATGTGCCCAAGACAACATTTCGTACCCGCTATGGCCATTACGAATTTTTAGTGATGCCTTTTGGGTTGACCAATGCACCGGCAGCTTTTATGGCTCTAATGAACGAAGTATTCAAGCCATACCTGGACCAATTCGTAATTATTTTCATTGATGATATATTGGTGTATTCAAGGTCCAGAGAAGAGCATGAGCAGCACTTAAGGATTATTTTGCAAACCCTCCGAGAGAAAAGGTTATATGCCAAGCTTAACAAATGTGACTTTTGGCTAGAACAGATTTCTTTTCTAGGCCATGTTATATCGAAGGATGGGGTGTCAGTAGATCCATCCAAGATTGAGGCAGTTGTTCAGTGGGAACAACCTAGGACAGTCACAGAGATCAAAAGTTTTCTGGGTTTGGCTGGTTACTACAGGAGATTCGTGGAAGGTTTCTCTAGATTAGCTGCTCCATTGACACGTCTTACGAGGAAGAGTGTGGAGTTTTCATGGGATGAAGCTTGTGAGAGAAGTTTTCAGGAACTTAAGCGCAGATTAACTACCGCGCCAGTCCTTGTCATCCCTAACAGTTAAGGGAATTACTCGGTGTACACTGATGCTTCGCATCAAGGACTAGGCTGTGTTTTGATGCAAGATGGAAGGGTAGTAGCTTATGGATCTAGACAGCTGAAAGATCATGAGAAGAGCTACCCCACTCACGATTTGGAGTTAGCGGCCGTAGTGTTTGCGTTGAAGATATGGCGCCACTACTTATACGGTGAGAGATTTCAGATCTTTATGGATCATAAGAGTCTGAAATATCTATTCTCACAAAAGGAGTTAAACATGAGACAGAGGAGGTGGTTGGAACTCCTCAAGCACTATGATTGTGAGATATTGTACCACCCGGGGAAGGCAAATGTGGTCGCCGATGCATTGAGTCGGAAGAGTCTCGGGTTGGTATCTCACATGATGGTTAGAGAGCACGAGTTGTTGGAACAATTCATGAACCTTAGTCTGGATATGACCCTACCTGAGATTGGCAGCTATGGGATCATTGCTAGCTTGAGATTAGAACCGGAGTTGATTGAGAGAATCCGACAAGCTCAGCAAATAGATCAATGGTGTATTGTCATGATTAGCCAAATCCGGAAAGGGAAGGGTGCTGATTTTATATTGAGTCCAGATGGAATACTAAGGTTTAGAGATAGAATATGTGTTCCTAAGGATTTAGAGCTGAGAAAGCTGATCTTATTAGAGGCACACTCGTCGAGATACACGATACACCCGGGGAGTAATAAGATGTACCAAAATCTCCGAAAAGCATATTGGTGGTCTGGAATGAAGAGAGACATAGCTGAGTATGTCGCTAGATGTCTCATTTGTCAGCAAGTAAAAGCTGAACATCAGAAACCAGGAGGATTATTACAACCCCTATCGATACCAACATGGAAGTGGGAGCATGTCACCATGGATTTTGTGATGGGGTTACCTAGAACCCGTAAGAACCATGATGCGATATGGGTGATAGTAGATCGGTTAACGAAATCGGCACATTTCTTAGCCATGAGATCTACTGATACATTGAGTGCACTGGCGAACCTGTATGTGCGAGAAATAGTGAGATTGCATGGAGTCCCAGTGAGTGTTGTTTCTGATAGGGATGCCCGCTTCACTTCCCACTTTTGGAGACATTTTCAGGAAGCGATGGGGACCCAATTGAGTTTTAGCACCGCTTTTCATCCTCAGACAGATGGTCAGTCAGAGAGGACTATACAGACCCTGGAGGATATGTTGAGAGCATGTGTGCTGGATTTTAGAGGCTCATGGGACGATCACTTGCCATTGATTGAGTTCGCCTACAATAACAGTCATCACTCAAGTATTGGTATGGCCCCTTATGAGGCACTATACGGTCGTAGATGCCGATCGCCCATTGGTTGGGAAGAAGTTGGTGACAGACAATTGCTCGCCCTCGATTTGGTTAAGCAAGCCTCCGAGGATGTTCAGATAATATGCGAGAGGCTACGAACAGCTCAAAGTCGACAAAAGAGCTATGCTGACAGGAGACGGAGACCACTTGAGTTTGATGTTGGCGAGTCTGTATTTTTGAAAGTATCTCCTTCTAAGGGAATAATGAGGTTTGGGAAGAAAGGAAAATTAAGTCCTCGTTACATTGGTCCCTTCGAGATTTTGGATAGAGTGGGAGAAGGAGCATATAGGCTAGCCTTACCACCTGAGCTAGCAGAAGTCCACAATGTCTTCCACGTTTCTATGCTTCGGAAGTACTACCCGGATCCGACACATGTAATTAGCTATGAGCCGTTGGAGCTCAAGAAAGATATGTCGTATGTCGAGAGACCGATCAGGGTGTTGGACAGGAAAGAGAAGGTGTTGCGGAACAAGACGATTTCATTGGTTAAGATTTTGTGGCAACATCACACTGTGGAAGAGGCCACATGGGAACTGGAAAGTTTGATGCGGGAAAAGTATCCCGAGTTATTCACAGATTGAATTGGTTCTAATTTGGAGGACCAAATTCTTTAAGTGGGGGAGAATGTGAGACCCCGTATATGTATAGCTGTATATAGGAACAGGGGAATGTAAATAGAATCATAAGTAAGATGATGTATTGTAATGTGAAGTATATGCAATGTAAGTTTATAAGATTATGTACGCACTTGTATTAAGAATTGTGATTATACATACAAGTTGCATTATGAGTGAGTAGGAAGAAATAAACTTGAAACGAGAAGAATGTGATCGAAATGGGATATGAGTAGTATAGTAAAATGGAAGGAAAGAATTACATAAGTGTATATTTCCATTCGAGTAATATCGTATATATTTGATCATACAAAGATCCTACACAAGTTTTAATGTGTATGTAGTGAGGAAGAATCCCATTTTCAAGTCTCAAAGATGAATGAATGAGGAAATGATCATGGAAGCAAATTAAGGGTGTTTGGTAAGGGTTGTTGCAGAAAAACTGCAAGAAATCTGGAATTTGTGAAGGCCAGATCGATCTCATAGGATGAGAGATCGATCTGGGAGAGCCAGAATGCTCTTATGTGAGAAATGGAAGGGAACAGATCGATCTCCGAAGGAAGCAGATCGATCTCCTTAGCTCTCGGGTTGGAAGCAGATCGATCTCCCCTAAGACCAGATCGATCTCCTTAAGCTTTTGTTTGACAGCAGATCGATCTCCAGTCTCGACAGATCGATCTCCTACCTTTAAAACGTCTCAGAAAAGAGGGATTTTTGAGGAACAGATCGATCTCCACCCAAGGAAGATCGATCTCATCAAGTCAAAACTATAAATGGGAGCAGTTGGATCATCAGAATTTCGGGGAAAACATTTCCATTTCACTTCAACTCAAAGAAATCTAGTTTCTCACTCCTAAATCCAGCCATTTTCAGTGAGATTTAAGGAGAGGCTATTAGAGACAAAGTTGTTCACATCAAAGAGAAGAACAACATAGTCTAGAGGCATTTTCCCATTTGAAGGATTGAAGAAATAGAGGGCAATCCTAATTGGAGCAAGAGAAAATCCAATGAGGTAAGTTTCTAATGCAAATACCCAAGTACATTGGTTTGGATATTGATATGGGAAATGGTTAGTATGCATAGACATGATAGAACTACCTAGGATGGTATGAAATGCATATAGCTTAGAAATAGTCAAGTGTGAGAAAGTGGAATGTGGGAGTATTTTTGATGAATGGGATATCTTGAGTGGAAGAGTATGTTGTGGAAATGGTTTGGAAATGTTGATATTAGGATAAATTGGGAGATTTACCACAAAGGGTAAAAATGTGTAATTAAGGCATTGGATAAATGCTTAGTTGAATAAGAGTTAGAAACATTAACTCAAATGTTGATGGATGAATTTCAGTTTCGGATGATACGCCGGAGCAAGTCAAGATGAGAATGCAAGAAGCATAAAGGCAGATAGTTGCACACAAGTAAAACGAGGTAAGGGACTGTGTGTTAGCTATAGAGATGTTCGTACGTAATTACAGCAATTTCGTAGATATATTGCTAGGACTAGTACGATATTATAAGTTTATGAAATGATGTGGAAGTATGAAAAGTACTATGATGTATATATATGTATTGAGAAATGGGATAGGGTAAGGAAATAGCATGATATGCATGTTTTCAATGATTTTCTCAATTTTACATTGTTATTTATGATTGAGAAATGTTGATGATAGGTTGGCTAATTTTACATGTTTTAGCATGATGAGGCATGCTGTATGAATAAACGTGTTTTGAGTTTTAAAAAGAGAAAATAGCCATCTATCAGTTTTGAGATGAGATTTGGTGTTGAAGCGTTAGCTCACACCCGGTTTAAAGCCTTGATGTACCGTGCGGGAGTTTAACTCGCACGGAGGTTTTGAGAAAGTGCGAGAACTATGCTCGTACCTGTTTTGTTGAGTTAAGGTAAACCTGGGGGTCTGGGACCCAAGGGGATACCAGCCGACGGCCAATTGAACGGGCTGGGCCTTAACGATAGATCGTACCGCGCTGGAGCTTTGCGTTGACTGTGTGTCACGCTGCTTGCTCGCCTGGTATATGAGACATGGTTTAAGGATAAAAAGTCCATCGGAGTTGGAGTATGGACTTGGGTCCACGGTTGTACGTAGAATAGTGTAGTCACCCGTTGGTATACTATGTACCGTGCTGGGTGCACGTGAGTACGAGTATCGCGTAGATGACACATGACGTATCTTCACCGTGAGTATACGAGGAGATGAGGTGGATTGAAATGAGCCGGAGGGTAGGACTGACCCATCCCCCTTCAGGCGAAGTGATACCCTGTGCACACCCGATCAGTGAGGCCTGGGATCACTGACTGTGGCCATAAGTCGTGGATATTTGATTGCCTAAAATTCCATGCTTGTCTCAGAGAATCGAGAAACAGAGACAATCTCAGAAAAGAAAGAGATTTGCGAGAAAGAATGATTTGAGAAGTGAAAGAGATTTCGTGTTTTAATAAATCTCCGATTTCACATTCGTGCCATAAGGGCACTATTTATGAGCATGTTTTAAATGGAAGTTTGACATTTGATTTACACGAAAATGCTCTTGAGAAATATGTATTCGTATGATATTTCCATTTATAACGAAAACATGGTTTTGGTTTATGCATGCATGGGCTATGTAGGTAGTACGATATCTACCTGCTAGCATACATTTCCTTACTGAGTCGTGGTTTGCTCATCCCACTATTTTCCCCCTCCAGGTACTGAGAAGTAAGAGAGCGGTGATCTCTAGATCTTTTGTGCTAAACAGCTCCCACAATCTGCAAAGGTATAAGATTTGTATACACGAGTATTTTGTATCTAATATATTGTATCGCACAGTTATATCTTGGAATTGTAAACAGTATTATGGGGATGATATGTAAGCATATGGTATTTATACAATTGATTTTGTATATCTACACACACACCTGGGAGTGTGAATTAAAGATTTAAATATTTCGCTGTAAATGAATAAACTTTTAGTAATTGCATCTTCTCACAGCCCAACCGTAGTAGAGAATGTATGGATAGAAGGGTTCCCGAAAGCGGGGCATGACAAGCTGTACTTGGACAGAGAGAGGAGAGAGTTCCATATGTCATCTACTATGCCTCACGAACCCTTGATAGTGCACAAGGCAACTATTCCACAACGGAAAAAGAACTTCTAGCCATTATTTTTGCTTTAGAAAAATTTCGTTCTTATTTACTAGGAGATAAAGTGATTATTTATTCTGATCATGCAGCTCTCAAGTATTTACTCTCAAAGAAAGAAGCAAAACCAAGACTCATCAGGTGGATATTGTTGCTACAAGAGTTCAATATAGAAATCAAGGATAAGAATGGAGCCGAAAACCTGGTGGCTGATCACTTTAGTACACTCATCACAAGCGAAGAACCTTCACCTCTCAAAGATGAATTTCCAGATGAGTATCTTTTTTCTATTCAGGAAACAAGACCATGGTATGCTGATATTGCTAATTTTTTAGCTACAGAAATTTTGCATAATGAATTGTCTAGATCTCAAAAAGATAAAATAAAAAGAGATGCTAAGTATTATGCTTGGGATGAACCTTATTTGTGAAAATATTGTGCTGATCAAGTCATTAGAAGATGCGTGCTTGACCATGAAATCTCTTCTATCTTAAATTTTTGCCATCCATATGCATGTGGTGGACATTTCGGTCCAAAGAGAACAGCACGCAAGGTACTTGAATGTGGATTATTTTGGCCAAAATTATTTCAAGATTCTTATATGTTTTGTAAAACTTGTGAGAAGTGCCAAAAAACAGGAAGTCTAGGACATAGAGATCAATTACCTTTAACACCTATTCTAATCTGTGAAATTTTTGATGTATGGGGTATTGACTTTATGGGCCCTTTTCCTGTTTCTAATAACCATGTTTATATCTTGCTTGCTGTGGACTATGTTTCGAAATGGGTTGAAGCTAAGGCAACCCGAACTGACGATGCTAAAGATGTTGTCAATTTTGTCAGATCTAACATCTTTTCTAGGTTCGGGACACCGAGAGCAATAATAAGCGATAGAGGAACCCATTTTTGCAACAAGGTGGTGGAAGCACTAATGAAGAAATATCATGTAACTCATAGAGTATCTATCGCCTATCACCCTCAAACAAATGGTCAAGCCGAAGTGTCAAACAGAGAAATCAATCCATCCTCGAAAAGACAGTGAACCCAAATAGAAAGGATTGGAGCACAAGACTTGAAGATGCACTTTGGGCATATAGAATGGCTTACAAAACTCCCATAGGTATGTCTCCTTATCGCATTATTTACGAAAAATCATGCCATCTTCCCATAGAATTGGAGCACAAGGCCTATTGGGCAATCTAGCAGTGCAATATGAACTTGAATGAAGCCGGTGAAATGAGAAAACTTCAATTGCAAGAGCTGGAAGAGATCCGCAATGATGCATATGAAAATTCTAAGATTTACAAGGATAAGACAAAGGGCTTTCATGATCAAATGATCTCCAGGAAACAATTCTTTGATGGTTAGAAAGTTATTCTTTTTAATTCTAGGCTTAAGTTATTTCCTGGAAAATTACGCTCTAGATGGCTAGGGCCCTTTGTTGTTACTAACGTCTTTCCTCATGGTGCAGTTGAAATACAAAGTATGGATACAAGTAAGATTTTTAAGGTTAATGGTCATCTTTTGAAGCCTTTTTATGAAGGGTTTCAAGTACATGAGGTTGATCTAATTGATTTAGAGTATCCTAAGTACGAATGAGAGGTAACAACGTCTAGCCAAAGACGTTAAAGAAAGGCGCTTGTTGGGAGGCAACCCAATTTTTATTATATTTTATGGTTTATAAAAAAAAATTTTTTACAGAACTGAGTAACACCTTAGGCGAGAGTCTCGCCTAAGGTATCCTAAAAAAAAAAAAATTTACAGATCTGAGTAACACCTTAGGCGAGACTCTCGCCTAAGGTGTCCTCCAAAAAAAAAAATTTAAAAGCCAAAAATTTTTAGGAGCTCGACACTCTCTCTCTTTCTCCTACTTTACTCTTCATCCCTTCCCCCATTTTCCCATTTTCACCCAAAACTCAATTTCATACAAACCCTTTACCTTTTTCTGGTAGAGTAGCAAATGCGGCTCTTTTAACTAAGGCCGAGAGTTACTTTCTTTGGTGTATGTCAAAAGGTCTTAAGGAGAACTTAGGATATTAGTTGGCTTCTCAATTTAACAACGTAGGAGATTCCAAAAAGCCTTTGATTCTTGGTTCTATGATTACTGCTCTAGCTGTTCATGCAGGTTTGTTAGATCCAAATGATACGTTACTTCACGTAGCAGGGCAGATGCAACCACTAGACATCCGATCATTAATTCACCAAAATCTTATAAGGCAGAATGACAATGGAATATTCAGTTTCCAAGGTCTAAGACCTTATAAGAAGAGGGCCAGAAGAATACTTCCATCTGTTCATGAACAAGAAGATGATGATGTGGGGCAGTCAAATCAAACCTCTGAACTACTCACCGATCTACGAAACCAAGTTTCACAATTGGCTTTTGATCAACACCAAATGTAGCAAAACCAATTCCAGATGGAGCAAAATCAATTGGCATTTTATGCACATATGGGCTTCACCCCACCGTTCCCACCACCACCACCACCACCACAGTAAGCCACCATGGCTTCCGATGCTCAATAACCTCAAGGGAGTATTCTTTTTCCTTTGTCTTTTCAAATTTTTAAATATTGAGCATTTGTGACATTGGGGACAATGTCCTATCTAAGTGTGGGGGGTGTTTAGGAAGTTGGTTTTATTTCCTATTTGTTTGATTTGATCAAATCTCTACAAAACCTTATTCAAGATGATCTTAGTTCACTAGTGAGCATGTGTTCTTTCTTAATTGCCATCTATGAAATTTATGATCTTCTTATACTCATCCTCGAACTGAAATTATGATCTTCTTGTATGCAAAATTGTTTTGAATTTTCATCTTGATGCTTATGATTATTGAATTGAATGAACAAATGCATAGATTAGCACATTACACCCTTGTGAGATTTGAGCCTAATGAGCATTCATTACATCATGCTCTTTATTCCTTTATGTATAATTGAAATGCATAGTTAGTAATTCTAGAACTTGCCATGTTATACATGTTTTTATCAACCACTTTGATGAATATGATATGTTGATAAAAAATAAGAGCATTAGGACTAAACCCTTTTGGATTTTACCCCTTTTTCTTGTTAACCTACCCTTTATTGGACCTTTAGTGAACTCCCTTGAGCTTTAAGCCTTTTCTTTATTCTTAAACCACATTACAAGCCAATGAAATCCCTTTTCTTGTTTTTATCCAAACATATTTTGAACCTTGAATTGGAAATTATTTGAACTTAGATATAGGAGACTTGAATTCATTGGGAAAAAGATTGTTTTGTATAACCCATGTTCATTAATGATCGATTCTTCCTAGATGAAAAGAAAGAAGATATGAATCTTATAAAAAATAAAAAAATAAAATAAAAGAGAAAAAAATAAAAATAAAAAGAAAAGAAGAAGAAAGGAAAATTCACAACAAAAAGAAGAGGAAGAAAAGCAAGAAGAATGATTGAATTTCAAGTAAGTCTCCTATGTTTATGTTTAAATTATTCCGATTCCCGTAAATCGAAATAGCCTTGACATACCTTACCCAAGCCCCATTACACCCTTTTACGCTCTTGATTTATGTATATTGTCCCATTGAAGGAGGAAGAGATGTGATTTAATGGCAAGCTTATGGTAAGAACTTTCTATGCATTGACTTGAGTGATCAAATGATAAACCGAAACACTTTGAGTGTAACTAGTTAAACCTTTGTGAGGGTGCTAAAATCTATCTGTTTTAAGTTTGATTTGATTATCATTATGTGTTATTGGTGAGAATTCACATGAACTTAATATTTTTATGCATGCTAAAATGTTTTGGATGGGTTAAAGTTGAGAATAGATGAATGGAAGGTTATAAAGTTTGAACTAATGTTTGCTTGAGGACAAGCAAGGTTTAAGTGTGGGGGTATATGATAAGTCATTATTTATGCACTTAATTTACCTTGATTTCCTATGGTTTTGTATGAATTTTATACTTAATCTATGGATAATTGATCATTCTTGAATAATTGTAGGAATTCATGGAATTGATGGATAAAAGGATGATTTAGAAGGATTTTGGAACAAGGGAAATCATGAAGAAGAAATGAGAAATGATGAATGGGAGCCAAGTCAGTGCCGGGTGCAGCCTTAGGCGAGACTCTCGCCTAAGGGTCTTATTGATTGTGCATTTTTTAAGCCAAGTTAGTGCTGGGTGCAGCCTTAGGCGAGACTCTCGCCTAAGGTTCCCTTCACTGAGCAGTTTTTCTTCCAAAGGTAGAACCGGATGCAGCCTTAGGCGAGACTCTCGCCTAAGGGTCTTCTTGACATGCGACTTCAATATGTTGGACAGAGATGGGTCAAGGCTTAGGCGAGACTCTCGCCTAAGCATCCAATACGATGGTTTTCTCTCTCCTCCAAAGATTTGATTTTTTTTTTATTTTATTACTTGGAAGACTTTTTATAGGATTATTATTTTAGTTAAATGTAAGGACTTTAAGTCCAATTAGGAGTAGGACTCTTATCTCTATTTTTAGTTATAAATAGGTTTTTACAGATCTAGGTGAGGGAGATTTTTTTTAATTAGATTTTCATATACAAATATTTTGACTGTTTTTACCCAATATTCATGGGTTGCTAAACTCTCTTTCCAATCTAAGGATAATTGAAGATTTGGTTTATAAGTTGTGAGATCTAATTGTTCTTAATTATTTTCTTTAATCTTTTCTATTCTTATAATTTCTGCACTTCATTATTATTATTGTTTTGTGGTTGCTTCAAAAAGGCCTATTGATTCATTCACAAGGTAATATACATCCAATTGAAATATCTGAATCCGTAATTGTTTGGCTGTTTCAATAATAAGTGGTAAGTAACAAGATTAATTACACTTCTGGTTTTTAGTCTTTGTTATGTGATTATAAGATCTAATTTAAATAAACCTACATGTGTGTTCGTTGATTAGAATTGGTAGTCTCTTTAGTATTCAAAGCTATTGGTAAATTAAATCCTAAGATCGTATTTAGGGTTGTTTATTGGTAAGAGCAGCAATTAGAGAACGTTTCCTGATTGTCAAAGCAGTAAGAAGAGATAGGTTGTTAGGTCGTACCAACAACCATAACCAGTTTAGTTGGGATTAAGAAAAAAATTATCTTGCATCAATGATCAACTTACCAAACCAAATCTGAAAATTACTCCTTGGGTTGGATTTCTCAAATTATTGAATTCTTCTACTCAATTTTGTTTTCTTTCTATTAAGTTTTGTTATTTTAGATAATCAGTCTTTCAAACCCCTTTTGTTTTATTTTTACTTGCAGAAAAGTAAATCGGAATTAATCAATCTCTCTTGGGACACGACCTTGCTCCCTATACTACTAATTAATTGAGCAAGTTATTTAATATTGTTGGTTTCGACAACCATCAACGTGCATTAGTGCTTGAGCTTAGCTCGCACTAGTTTTTACTTGGATTTCACGAGATAGTGCTGGAGCATAGCTCGCACTAGAATTTTACATGCATGAGTGCTGGAGCCTAGCTCGCACTAGTGTTTACATGGATTTTATGACATTGTGCTGGAGCGTTGCTCACACTAGATGTCCATTATACTTGTTGTCGTGCTTGAGACTACTCGCACGTGATTTTGTGACATGTTGATAGCCGTGCTAGGAGCTTTGGGTAGGCTGTGTGCCACATCGATTGAATAGGCTCGTACGTGCGTATTGAGATGTGGCGTGATACGAAGTGATGATATGGGTCCACAGAGTCCATTGTACCATGCAAGTAGCATGTAGTACGCTGTACTGTGTATGGATATGTTATACATATACCGTCTTTGGACGATGGATGTTCTGCTATGGACTGGCAGGTTAGACGTAACCCACCTCCCGTGCTAAAGTAGATAGAGGTGATACCCTGCACACTAGGATCCGTGTAGCCTGGGATCATAGAGGATATGAACCTAGTCCTAGTTGTTACCCTTATTGATATTATATGCTTATCTCACATGTCTATTGTTTATGAAGAATCCATGTTTTGAAATGTGTTTGTGGGTCAGGACAGTCCATGGGAGGGGCTGAGTCCTGACAAATGGTGATTTGTATCGATTTGTGTTGAGTTTTTGAATGCTTTAAAGTGCACCTTGCATGATGATTTACCATGCTTTGATTTCGATTTACGCATGATAATTTTTCATGCTTTGTTTAAGAATTATGCACTGCTTTAAATAGCATGAACTGCTTTACATATCATGAACACGAGCATGAACTGTTATATTTGGGTTATGACAAGTAACTGTGTGGTTTAAGCATGGCATCTCGATCACGTAGATAGTACAATTATCTACTTGCTCTCATGATTGCCTTACTGATCGCGTGGTTTGCTCATCTCCTTATTTTCCTCATCTACAGAGCACTTTTAGTAGATAGAGAGCGACTGAGCATTGGATTTTTGGTGTTCGCTGCATCCCATCATACGAGGTATACACATTTGTATAATTTTTGTATCTAGACATGTCAAAGCACAGTAATATCTTTCAATGTAATTTTTGGGGATGTAAAGAATTGTAAACACATGTAAACAACAACTCTGATTTAGAAATACAAGTGTTTACGTTTAAATGAATTGTAAATTGAAATAATTTGATTGGATGAGATTTACACCGATACACAACCCAACTGTTGGTGATGTAGCTATTCACGATCAAGTATATTAAAGGTGAAGAACAAACAATGAGAAATGGATTGAATAATAAATGAAAAATGAAAAATTTGTAGTGGTTTTTCGGTGGATTGAGGGTCGTGACATAAAGTTTTAGAACTTGTATTGATTTCATTTACATGTTTATACTGAAATTGCTATGGATTTTTCGACTCTGCTTTTTCGGAACTGGTAGTGGTTCTGTGATTATTTGAAAAATCTTTTGAATTGTCTGTATGGACTATGTTATTTGGAACTGTTTGTTCTGCTACTGAAGTTTTGAGATTTCTGTGTTTCTCATAGTAACTAATTACACTACTGTTATTGGTTCTGTTTCTAAATTCAGATTCTGATAACTACAATTTGTCAAATTATCTGTATACCTTTGTATAAATTTTTTTTGATTTTGGCAAATATATATATATTAGGTAGTGTATTTATCTACCTGCTATGGGGTTTTTCTCACTGAGTATGGTAAGCTCACCTTTACTTTCCTCCACAGAGCCCCTCAGTAACTTGAATCGCTTCTGTTAGTAGGGCATTTCGCACAGTTATGATTCTGCAGAGTATATTTCTGCGTCTAAGGTATGCATAGTCTTAATAAATTTTTTTGTATCTAATGTTTTTGTAAGTACAGTAATGTAGATGAGATGTGCTTGGGGGAATGTGAACATAACTATTTATAGAAGAAATTTAATTGAGACTGTTAGATTTTACGGTTTGATATAATATCGACTTGTAGCCCAACCAAATTGTGTGGAAATTTGGATCGTTACAGAAGTTGATATCAGAGCAAGGTTGGCCTGATACGAGTTGTTATTAGATGTAAGAGAAATTTGAAAAGTTCACATCCCAAACATTACTATACATTGTTTAGATACAAACAGGTATACCTGGCTATGTTTTAATGAGAATTGTGTTATTGAATGAAGGAAAACTAATAGATAAGGCTGGTAGGTATTACAACCATACTAGTAGACGAAAAGGGAACTGTTTCTCGAGGCCGTGAAGGTAGGCCAAGAGATATAGTGAATCCTCATCTGAGTGTACACCATATGGTTTAACTGAAAATTTTGAAGTCCGCTTCGTAAATCTAAGTTGGACATGGAGACAATGATGATATTGTTGGGTCAAGTCATAGCGGCACAATGATAATTATAATGATTGAGGTATGATTGTGAGAAAGACTGAGACAATTTCGGTAGGATGTACACTATTATATACAGGAGTCAAGAATCCAATTGTAATGGAAAACTGGATAAATGAATTGGAAAACCTATATGGATTCTTAAGGTATGGCCACGAACTTAATAGACTGAGTCAAATTCAGAAGTTTGAGCCTCCATTTTTCGATGAGGGCAGTGATTTCGGAAGATCAGATAAATGAGATGGAAAAGCTCTATGATTTTGGAAGTAATTTTACCGAGAATGTTGTTTTTGCAATTTTATGCTAAGAATTAAAGAAATTATACGGGTTTTTAAGGAGCACTACTGTAAAAAGATAGCTTTTGCATCATTGATAATAAAATGGGAAGCCAAACCTTAGTGGAAGTTCCCCCGACTTGTTCTATGGACTCAACAATTGGAGAGTTATATGAGATATATATTTCTGGATATCTTTAGATGGTAACATAATGTAGATCCATACTACGAAAATTACTGAATGAAATGTTTGAATTGGACATAAGGTATAAGTCTGTGGATGAATATGAAACTAAATTTATAGTTTTGTAAGAGGTATAATTCGGATACATTGGGTTGTGAAGTGAAGGAAGTCCAGAAACTCATAGGAGATGCTTAGATCCTTAATTCGAGCTAGAAATTGCTCCATTTGATATTACTACATGTGAGGAAGCGGTGTAAAAAGAGCAATTGCGAGGATATGAGATGTATAATTTTGAGGTTACTAAGAAAATGAAAAGGTAAAGAGAGTGACAGAAAAGAGATCTATTAAGGAAATAATGAAAGTGAAAGAGTAAAGTCACTGCAACTGAAAGGATGAGTTACAGAACTAAAAGTATAAATGAAACTTGAAGGTTTCACTGCTTATGTGATTGATAAGGATAGGGCATGTCCGGAATGAAGAGACATTCCTGTAGACAAGAAGTCTTTTTGACATGTATTTGGATGATCTACCAAAGCTACCACTAGATAGAAAGATGAAGTTTTGAAAATCGACTTAGTATTTAGTACCAAATTGATATTCCAACCACTATATTGAATGTCTTCGATTGAATTAGAAAAGCTGAAGAAGCAATTATAGGGATTATATCATAAGGGGATTATCAAACCTAGTGACCCACTTTGGAGTGTACTGGTATTACTTGTTAAGGAGATTTGGAGTCTTTTGGGTCATGTTGTACCAATAATGGGTGCCAATTGGATCCTCCCAAAACAGAGGTTATTGATCAGAAGGAAAGACCCAAAACCATTAAGAAGATTCAAAGTTTTTAGGGTATAAAGAGACTATGGAGCATGAAATACATTTCGAATCTAAGGATTGTAATTTGTATGTGTTTATGTTTTGAATGCGAGACTTAATTTGAATAAGGAAAGGATTTTGTTATAATTGATGTACGAAATTAGACAAGTGTGATAGATTTTGAATACAGATTATATGTTGGATAAGAGATGTTTACTATGTATGAATATTTCTAGTATGTGAAATGATTCAGGTTAAGTGATATGGACTGAGAATGAATTATGTCCAAAGGATTAATGAGAATTTTGATAAATTTTGGTACTTACTTTCTATTAAGATTGAATCTTAAACCCATATCCCTGTGATTAGTTTTTGTGGTCAGGTTTGATGGCTAATAAAGGTATTTCAAAATACTTCTCTGCCTGAAAAAGTTGATAGAGTCTAGAAATATCCTAATCCATAACCTAAAAGAAAAGTGTATACAAATACCTTAAGACAAGGACTGGGCTACGTGATAATGAAGAATAGAAAGGCAACTGCCTGTGGATCTTGGCAATTAAAAGATCATGAGAAGAACTACCTAACCCATAATTTAGAATGGGAAATTGTAATATTTACGTTGAAGTTAAGGCACCACTGCTTGTGTGGTGGGGAAATTATAGAATTTTACTGATCATGAAAGTTTAGATATTAAATTTCATACAAGGAATTAAACATAAGAAAAAAGAAATGGCTAGAACTGGTGCCTCGAGCAGAAGTAACCTCGAGACGGTGTTATATTTATGTAATGATCAGGAAATTAAAATTATTGGAATGTTCTATGAACCTCAAATCGGATGTGGTCCCTTTCTGATACTGACATTCATTACATGGTAGCTAGCCTGAGAGTTGAAACTGGACTTGATTTATCAAATCATATAGGTTCAACGTAATGATGAATACTGAATCGATATGGCTAGTTAGATACCAAAGGGTACTATAACAGATTTGGTACCGACAGTGATGATTTATTAAGATTTAGAAGCAGAATTGTGTACCTAATGATTAGTAGTTAAAGGAATTGATGTCGTCAAAGGCTCATTCATGAGATATACTCGTATCCAGAGAATTGTAAGATGCATCAAAACCTCCGAATGATATATTGGTAATCAGGTACAATAAGAGAAATAACTAAACTTATGACCGGATGTCTCAAATGTTAGCAGAATTCGTATATGATAACAGCTACCACTCAAGTATCAACATGACACCGTATGAAGCGTTGTACGGTCAAAGGTGTCGTTCCCTGATTAGATGGCTAGAAGTGGGTGAAAGAAAGATATTTGCTCCCGATTTGGTTAAGTAAGCTTCTGAGGATGTACAATTGATTTATGAAAGATTGAGAACAACTCAGAGTAGGCAAAAGAGTTATATTGACCAAAGACACAGACCCTTGAAATTTTCAGTAGGAGATTCGGTATTTTTGAAAGTTTCTCCGTCCAATGGTATAATGAGATTCGGGAAGAAAGGAAAGTTGAGTCCCCACTATATTGGATCTTTCGAGATCTTATACCGAGTGGGAGACAAAGCTTACATATTGGCGTTACCGCCAGAATTATCAAATATTCACAATGTTTTCCACGTTTCGATGCTTGCAAATATCATCCAGATCTGACGCATGTGATGAAGTATGAACCACTATAAATGAAAGAGGATATGGCATATGTGGAGAAACCGATTTGGATCTTGGACAAGAAAGAAAAGGCATTGAGGTTTAAGACGATTCTTTTGGTCAAAGTTTTATGGCAATATCACACTTTGAAAGAGGCAATGTGAGAATTAGAAAGTTTAATGCGAGAGAAATACCCACATTTGTTTGAGGACTGATGTACTTTAAATTTGGGAACCAAATTTCCTAATGTGGGGAGAATGTAAATACTGTGAATTTTCATGTAGTTGGTTTTATCCATGATTAACAAATTAATCATCGAGATTAAAATTTTGTTCCATTACTCAAGGATTTAAATTAAAATTATATTACTCCATAATGAGACTTGGAGGAATAAATTTTATTAAATTATAATGGTTCTAAGGAGGAATATCTAAACGAGAAATAAGAGCAACTATTAGACTAAAATCATTTTATAAGAAGTTACCAAGCGCATAAACATAGATATACGTATATATTCATATGGGTGAGTAAAGTCATGTTCACTATTTAAATCAAGTATATAGAATATATATACACATATATATCAATGAATATACATATGTATATATAGACAAAATACATGAGTACACAAATGGCTATTTAGCAAAGATCCCCTACTGCATTTCCATATAAGTGTACTTGCATATATATTTATGTGTGTGTGTGTACATGAAATTCAATGGAGGGCATGGCATTGAGATGGATTCGGTGAATGAAAGAAAGGGGAGAGATGGAAGTGAAATGATGATAATGAAAAAACTTGAGAAATAGGCATGTAAATTGATAAAATATAAACATGATCATGGATATGGCCTCGGTAGGTAGAAAGGTAAAGGAATTTAAGTGGGAAACATGAAGGACAACAGCAGGGACACGTGAAGGCTAAGATGTCTTGCCATACGCAGCAACCTTAACTATAGTGTGATGATCAGAAAACCAGTAGCTACAGCTTATAACAGGTTTCAGTAAACCAAATGGGTAAGGCGTAGCTACTGGAAACTTGTATTGGAAACAACAACAACACTTGACGAGAGGCAGAAACGAAAAAGAACAGGACGAGAGAAACTTTAAGGAAAGAAGCCAAGCCAGAAAATGAGAAAAAAAGTACTGAAATAGAGGATCCAGTACCTCTGAGATGCGAAGTAGAATGAAACCGAGAAAGAGAGATTAAGACTCGAGTGAGAATTGGGAAAGTGAGGAAGGAACCATCGTGAAAGGCTTAACAATTCTGAGAAAATAGTAATAGAAGTATTCGTTTCCTCTGTAACTAGATGAAGCCCGAGAGACAGACTAAGTAAAGGAAGGAAAGAAAAGACAAAAAGCATGAAACGAGCATGGAAGAAGGGAAAACGTAGGACTGATTTCCAACTTTCTTTAAGGTTTCGGTGAACTGAAAAACAGAGGAAAGAGTGGAAGACTTAGAGAAACGATGGCTTTAGCTTTCTGTACTGCTGCTAGGTTGCTAAAGGGTTCATGTTGTGAGCATCGAGAGTAGCGAAGATGGTTACGACTGAAACAAGAAGAACTCTTTGTCCTGGATGTGAAGATGATGGTGATGGTGGAGGTTGACTGAAGGCTCTCGATTTCCTGATGGCAGAACTGAGGCAAGGAAACAGAGGCAGAACAGAAGCTGAAAATCGAAGTAGGATGAGTGAACTAGGAGAAGATGTTGGAACCGTGGCAGCAGGAAACAATCGCGGATGGTGGCTGTGACGAGAGTGATGAAAGAAGAAGATATTGCGCCGAGGGGAGGAAGGAAGTGGTGAACAGCCACCTCGGGTGACCAGCAAGGGAGAGGAAGAAGAAGAAAAAGAGAGAAAGGAAATTTGGCGCGAAGGCCAAGTTAAAAAAAAAGGAAAGAGAGTAATATATATATATATATTCATAATTATATATATATATATATATATTAGAAAATAGTGGAAAATTGAAGAAAGAAGAAAGTGCACCGAGAATTCGAGAAAACCGGAGGGAAAGATGATCAAAAAAATTTGTTCAAAATTTCAGAGAAATGAATCGATTAGAGCGAACCCGCTGACTCGCACGACTGGGACATCGAGGATTACTGACAAACACCGAGGTAAGAAAAATTCTCGTGTGATGCTAGAAATAAATATGCGTAATTTTTGTATATTTGTAGATTAAATTTTTAAGCTGAATTCACAGTTACCGAAATTATAGAAAAATCTAGGTCGAGTTTTATGAATCTGAAAATTATAGATTCTAGCCTAGTTGAACTGCCTAATTTTACCGATTGAATTTAAAAGGTTTTCATAAATACTATTATGGCTTAAATTCTGTTCAAAATCGAAAATCTTGAATTTTTAAATTTTCATAGACTGTTTTTTGGGATTTTATCTAAAAAGGGGCTAATCAGCCTGTTTTGGATTGTTTTGTGAAAGAAATTGAAGTTATATGTGTTTGAGGAAAATGATCTGATTATAAAGAAATACTGATGTGATGTGCTTGAGTGTGTACCGACTGTGTGTCACGTGGTTCGACTTGCACTGATTTTGAGACAAAAGCGTTGGTGAGATTATGCTACACTGTTAATGTTACCGTGTAACGATGTCATAACAGTCATTGTTTGTGGGCTCACAGGGGTGGCTATGGCCGGCTGGGCTGATCCGTTACATCAGTGGTGAGCTGTTTCTGTTTCTGTGGTCCACAGAGTATGATGTACCATGCAGCATGCATACGAGTACGATGCACCTTATTTTTTATTCTGGTTTTTGGACTTTCTGATCTGTGAGCCATTTAGGTAGTTGACCACTCCCACGACGATGGACATCCCGACACACCTAGTCTGTGATTGCCTGGAGTCACCGACATTGACCAATTTTCATTTTGATATCTAATATAACATGTCTGCCTTGTCTCGTCTGTTTGGATTTTTTGATGTGACTGCGTGAACTGATTTGACTATGTGGAATGACTTATTTTACTGCTCAAAGTTTTAGAATCGGTATTGATTTCAATTCCATGTTTATATTGAAATTGCTATGGATTTTTCGACTCTGATTTTTTGGAACTGGCTGTGGCTCTGTGATTATTTGAAAATTCTTCTGAATTGTTTATATGGACTATGTTATTTGGAACTGTTGTTCTGCTACTAAAAGTTTTGGGATTTCTGTGTTTACCACAGTAACTAATTATACTACCGTTATTGGTTCTATTTTTAAATTCTGATTCTGATAACTACAATTTGCCAACTTTTCTGTATACCTTTGTAAGAAAACTTTTCTGGTTTTGGCAAATATATATTTTAGGTAGTGTATTTATCTACCTGCTATGGGGTTTTTCTCACTGAGCATGTTAAGCTCACCTCTTACTTTCCTCCACAGAGCCCCTCGGTAACTTGGACCGCTTTCGTTAGTAGGGCATTTCACACAGCTGTGATTCTGCGGAGTATATTTCTACGTCGAAGGTATACCCAGTTTTAAGAAATTCTTTTGTATATAATATTTTTGTAAGTACAGTAATGTAGATTAGATGTGCTTGGGGGAATGTGAACATGACTATTTGTAGAAGAAATCTAATTGAGACTATTAAATTTCACTGTTTGATCTAATATTGACTTGTAGCCCAACCAAATTGTGTGGAAATTTGGGTTGTTACAGGGTATTCTTGGTTTGAAAAACATAGGAGGAATTTAGTTTACCATTAAGCTAACGGGTTGATCCCAAGTGCTGCGAAGACTATCTTTTCGTTCTTTCAAAGAATAATTAGATTTTTGCTGCGAAGTCTATGTTTTCATTCTTTTGAAGAAAGATCAAATATTTACAAACGATCTTAAAGAATGTCTTGAGGAGAATATCTCTTCATTCTTTCTAAGAATGATTAGATACTTACAGACAATCTTGAAAAATATCTTGTTAAGGAAGATATCTTTTCATTCTTTCTAAGAATGATTAGATACTTACAAATGATCCTGAAGAATATCTTTAGAAGGATATCTCTTCTTTTATTCTAAGAATGATTAGATACTTACAGACAATCTTGAAGAATATCTTTAAGAGAATATCTCTTTATTCTTTCTAAGAATGATTAGATACATACAAACAATTTTGAAGAATATCTTATTGAGATCATCTCTTCATAAAAGAATTTTTATGAGTTGCAAACTCACTTTCCTCAGCAAGAGGTTCACATGACTTTTCTTTTTATGAATTTCAAACTCACTTTGTAGGTTGATCTTTAAAATTAGTGCAGAGATGAATTGCATTGAGTATTATGTTATTTACTATCAAAATCTTGAATTCGTTATGAAGTATGATGGAATCCTATCAAGAAGATTCACAAAACTTCATGTGAAAATCTTGACTTTCTTTCCTACACAAGATTTTTTTGGGAAATGTATAGTGATTCATCTTTAAGATATTCTTGACATATTGCAATGCTTTTCAAAAGACAACTTTTATTTTCATGTTACTCTTTGTTTGTGAGTAGTATTACGTAGCACACATCATCTTGAAGGACAAACTCATGATATTTTGAGAACATTTTTGCATAAGAGCCTTGAGTTCATCACAAATTAGATTTCTAGAGGAACTTTAACTTGTAAAAGATTTATTTTACTTGAAAAATAAACACTTCAATCATGACATTTGAAGGAAGCATGGCATTTGAAATTTCAAGTAAAAAAAGTTTTTTTTTTGTTTGGACTAAACTTGGCAATGTAACCAAGCTGCCTAAGTACCACCAAAATTGAAGGATCAAGTTATAACATAGTTCATCATTTTTTTTTTGAATTTTTTGCTCTAACTTTTGCTTATGTTGTTCATTACAAGATTTTCAACTTAGTGAACTTTTTTTTCCCTTTTTTTTTTGTGCTTTAACTTTTGTTTACGTTGTCCTTAACAAGATTTTCAACCTAATAGGTTTTTTTTTTTTTTTTTTTCAGAGCGGTTTAGGCTCATGCTCAAGAGCAATGGCTCATTTAAGGATAATATCACTTCAAGAACTTGCCATTGATCGGCCCAACTTTAACTCCATCTTGATCAACAATCTTATATGCTCCATTGATGTAAACCTCTAGCATAATATATGGTCCATCCCATTTTGAAAGAAATTTGTTGCTGATACGATGTGTGTTATTAGTCTTCTCACTACAAAAACTAAGTCTCCAACTTGAAATGATTGTGGCTTAACTTTCTTATTGAAAGCTTTGAATAATCAAGCTTGATAACACTCCAAGTATTGTTGTGGTTCCAATCTTTTCTCATTCAATGCTTCTAATTCCTCTAAACAAAATCGCATATTGTCTTCATTAGAAAGACCTTCTTAGATTGCAATCCTCAATGAGGGAATTCGACGCTCTTGTGGGAAATCACCTTTAACACTATGAATATGAAGCGGCATTGCTTAGCCACTTATCTTTGAGTTATTAGCTCCTTAGAATGGATATTTCTTTGCCATAAAAGCCTCCCACTAGCCATGGACACTTTTTCATCTTCTAGCACCTTCCTTTGTCTTCTTGTTTGCATAAACATGCCAGGTGGCAAGGGCATTTGTCCTTTATGTGTCGGCCAAGGTGTCCTTTGTTCTTATCATATCTTGTTTTTAAGTGGCCTAGTCTTCTTTTAAGCCCATTTTCAATCTATTTTCTACCGAAATGACTAAAAATCATTAAAAATTTATTTAACTGCAAAACATGAGAATTTAATTAATATAAAGGGATAATTAATAAAATAATGAAGGGACTTAACTAATGTCACGCCCCGAAAATGCGGAAAATAGGGCCAATTTAAAACTTTTTACTCATCAATTCACAATTAAGGGTGCATTCCTGTGCAGTGTCATACATCATCATATTTATCATACCTCAGGATCTCATCACTAGAAATTATATATCATATCAATACATTATTCAATCTCAAGTTAATTAATCCTAATACATCCCATACAATGTTATACATCGAGTGTCTGTAATTACAATAATTGTCTGGGTACTTGAAAAGATAAAAGATACCTCAAAATACAATATATGGCTTGGAGCTCAAGTCCTCCACTAGCCACTACTCCGTACGTAGCAGGGAAACCCTTTTTCACTTGAAGAAATCTGGGGGGAAGAAAATAGGGTGAGCTTCTAAATCGCTCAGTAAAGGGGGTAAGGGATTCATTATATAAACCATAATGCACATCATAAAATATTCATTTGTATGTGAAACTCAGTATACTCATTTGAAAACCATAGCATGAAAGTACTCAAAATGACATTCTCATATCTCAAATCATGTGAAAACATGAAGTAAAAAGGCTCAGTCTAGAGCAGTAACAAGCATGTGAAAATAATGCGATAATGGCTTTCTCAAGATTCGTGATAAAATCAC
Organism: Firmiana major; assembly: GCA_033439115.1. NCBI lineage: Eukaryota > Viridiplantae > Streptophyta > Magnoliopsida > Malvales > Malvaceae > Firmiana > Firmiana major. The sequence goes on from CM065909.1 coordinate 43,623,858, forward strand.
TGTAATAATAATGCACGTGGCACAACCACCAAACACACGTGGCATAGCCACTGATTTAGATTCACACGTGGCACAACCACAGAATAGGGTTTCACGTGGCAACGACCACCAAATATACGTGGCACAGCCACAGATTGGGGGATCTCACGTGGCAACAACCACAAAATATACGTGGCACAGCCACAGATTGGGGAATCTCACGTGGCAACAGCCACCAAATATACGTGGCATAGCCACAGATTGGGGAATCTCACGTGGCAACAGCCACCAAATATACGTGGCACAGCCATAGATTGGGGGATCTCACGTTACCAGAACGGAGAAGAATCGGACTTACATGCTACCAGAGCAATGCCAGATGTGTACTCAAAATCACACACCTAAGTCTTTATCACATAAGACTGGTTTGCCTTCACGTTGAACTCATAGTGGTTTTTCCCTCATAAAAACTCATTTAAAACCGTTTTGTACTCGACAAAAAACATATTAAAACTGAGTTCCAACCAACAAAGCACGAACACATTTCACAAATCTCAATATTGCCTTAACGTAGAGCCCAATTCATTTCTCACATAAACTCAATGGTTTATAAAGTGGTTTCACACGTAGCTTATAAACTCATAAAAACATTGGGCTCCAACTGGCTATAAAAACCGTGTGCAATTATATCACAGCACAACACTCAACATACTTGTTTTATAAATCACATATACAAATGGTTTAGTTTCCCTTACCTCTTTGCATCTGGTATAGCACAATCGTCTCCCCCTTGTCACGGACTAGTCTCGCATTCCACTCTGGAACTCCCGAGCAGTCCAAACGATGTTAAAACATCAACACTCATCATTCAGTAACCTCAATTCTCAAAATCGAGCATAATTGCTCATAACACCTCAAATCTCTCGATTCTCGTAACTCTACCCCAAACTACAATCTCATTCACAACATCCCCACGTTCTACATTTCTCATGTCAAATTATCTATGCTAATTCACCACATTGTCTAAATTTCCATTTATAGCTTAAAATTCCCAAAATTACCAAAATTGCTAAATATCATCATCACTCCAACTATATTGTAATTTCATCAATCCCTAATCATTTTCCAACTATTTCAACACAATGCCAACAGCCATTATCACCAAAATCATCTCAAATATCAAGATCGAGGTTTAGAAATTACCCAAAACTTGTGGAGAGCTTATCTCTTGCCTCGATTCAATCCGTCTTACGATTTCCAAGTATGTTGTTCTCCCTTTGATGAGGAACAACTTTCCTTCTTGCCATAGCCTCTGATTTGGACGAAAATGGGTGCTTTGGATGAGTGAGAAAGCTAGGGCTTCGACAGAAATGGGGGTTGAAAGAGAGAGAAAATAAAATTACAGGAGAAAGCAGGGGTTCCTTATATAGACTGAGGGTAGGAGATCGATCTGGCTCTTGATGAGATCGATCTGCATTTGAATTTGGGGACGATTTGAGGCAATTTTATGCCTAGGAGATCGATCTGTCGAGGGGTGAGATCGATCTCTTTATGGCTTTATGAGATCGATCTGCTCCTTGAGGAGATCGATCTTCTCCCAAACAGAAACATTTGGAGATCAATCCCTTCCTCATGAAATCGATCTTCTCTCAAACAGAATCATAAGGAGATCGATCCTCTTCCATTGGAGATCGATCTGCTCCTTAAATTCCTCCTTCCTTGTCATTTTTAACTTACCAGATCGATCTCTCCTTTTCCAAGATCGATCTGACCTCTTCGTTTCACACTTATGTTAAACACTTACATATAAATCTCCAAATATAATTTTCACCATTCACTTAGCTCAATAAATTACACTTCAAGTTCTTATTACATCATTAAAATATATCTAAAATTCTCAGATCTCACAACTAATTAATTAATTAATTTAGAAATTAAGAAAAAAATAACTCTATTTTCATTGAGTTATCAGACTTGGAATAAGCCAAAATATTATCAAAGAATGCAATCACAAACTTATTCAGGTATTGCTTGAACACTCCGTTCATCAAGTTTATGAATGAGGTGGGTGCATTAGTCAGACTGAATGGCATCACAAGGAACTCAAAGTGGCCATATCGCATTTGAAAAGCTGTCTTAGAGATATCCTCCTTTTGTATCTTCAGTTGATGATACCCTGTCCTTAGATCATTCTTCGAGAATACTGTGGCACCTTGCAAATGATCGAACAAATCATCAATCCTTAGAAATGGATACTTATATTTGATAGTAGCCTTGTTCAACAACTGGTAGTCAATGTACAACCTTAAGCTACCATCTTTTTTCTTCACAAACAGAACCAGAGCACCTCAACGTGAGACACTTAGACATATGAACCCCTAATCCAATAACCCTTGGACTTGCTCCTTTAGCTCTTTGAATTCCACAAACGCCATTCTATTAGAAAGCTTGGATATGAGCTGAGTTTCTGGCACCAAATCAATGATAAACTCTAGCTCTCTACCTGGTGGTAATCCAGGTAAGTTATCGGGAAGGACATTTGGAAAATCTCGTGCTATTGGAATCTATTAAAGCTTCGGATTCTTCCTTCTGGTATCTTCCACATAGGCAAGATAACCTTCACATCAACATAATCCCTAAGTCTTCATAAAACAAAACATAAATCTTTATTTCTTACCTTCCAAAACTTACAACACACTTATCGGATGAGGAGAAGGTTACAACCTTAACGTAACAATCTAGACTTACTTGATTGGTAGCTAACCAATTCATACCTAATATCACATCGAATCCATACAAACGTAGCATAATCGGATCTCTTACTAATTCCCTATCTCCTAACCTTAACTTACAATCTTATACACTAAGTCAGTCTTTTGGGAGTCTCTCATGAGAGCACTAATATACAAAAGGTGACTTTAGGGTAGAGGCTATATATGAATCTTATGTGCAAATGACGGTGATACAAAAGAATGGGTAGAACCCACATCTAACAAAGCTAAAGCTTCACAACCACAAACTAAATCTTACCTTGAATGACGTCGAAGAAGGCACCGACAGACCCTTTGCCTAGTGCGAAGACTCATCCCGGAGTTATGGGCTTCTTATCTTTCCATGCCGCAGTAACCTTCCTTTGCTCTGCGAGTTCAACGGTCAGTGCCTGAGTGGGCTGTCTTGCAGTCTATCCTAAAGGACCTTTGGGCTATAGACAGTTTTCGATGCAGTGGCCTATTTATCCATAATTGACGCAAGAATCAGATGCTTAGTAGTAAGGCCATGTCCCATGATCTTTGCCACACTCTTGACAAACATTTTGAGTACTGGTGGCAGGAGTAGGTCTAGTGATAGCCAATTTAATCTCGATCTCTTTTGTATCTCTTATCGGGGCTTTAGGAACTCTTCTTGTGTTGGGGTCTACTATCAGAAGATCTCTTACCCTTATCCTTGCTTGGGCCTCATAATCACACTAATAGAGCTCCTGCTTCATCAGTTGGGCCCTCAAGATGCCTCGTCATATGTGGAGATGTCGAATAGAGCTTGGTTGCATCCTCGCTAGACGTGTATACCGCAAGTGCACGGGTCACACAAGTAATAAAGGGAACTGAGTCCCAGATTACTATCCCACAAAGAACACACTGTCAGCCTAACTAAGAACCAGTCAATTTTACCCTAAGTATATCCTAGCAAATTATGAATATTAAAAAGGGTGATCTACAAGGTTAAATTTGAAAATACTAGAAATGAAGGAAAATAATAGAAACAATAAAATAAATAAAATAAAGCAAAATTTACTTACAGAGCTTTAGACAAAATAAAAGCGAGAATTTGCAAAAGAAAGAAAATACTAAAACTCGAATTAATTAGTGCAAATTGACTAAAGATGCAAATTTAAGAAAATATAAACTAAAATAAATAGATTAAAACTAGAAAATCCTAATATGCAAATAAAATTTGCATGTGATTAATCTAATTGATAAAAATGCAAAATAATCTAACTTAAGACCTAATGGAATAAAATTCTATTAAAAATTCTAAAAACCCCTATGTATAACTTTAAACCTAAATGCTTAAATTGGTTACCCTAAATTATATATAACTCTAGATAATACTAAATTAACAAAATGTCTAAATAATTATAAAAGGTCTTCTAAATAATGCATGAAAAATAAAATATTTTTAGGTTTTTAAAATTTAAAATGAAGACTATCCTAAAGATGGATAAAATGATTCTACCCCTACACTGAATTAAAATGCAATACATAAGCACTACACTTAAAATTAAATCTTAAATCCTATTGCGTTCAAAGATTAAATATTAAAATTAAGTCTTAAACTAAAAGCAAAGAAAATTAAGCTAACATGCAATTCAAGAATCTTAATTTAACCACTAATATTATTACCTAAACTAACAAATAGTAATAAAAGAAAAACTAACATCTAACAATTAAAATTAAAAGATGATAAAACAAATTGTAAAAATAAAATTATAAAAATTAAAATTCAGCCATGCACTGCTCTGTCGTGCACCACGTCATGCATTGCGAATTTTACGTAACTCACTTATGAGAATTGTAATTTAGTGCATGTAATTATGATATGTTGATGTACACGCAAGTTTTAAAAATAATAAAGTATAAGAAGATGAGATTTTTTAAGTCTTGAATGTGTATGGATTGAAATTTGGACTATGGGGTAGATTATGGGAAGTTTTACATTGAGTTTTCTGCAATTGATGCAATAGAAATGCAATCTGTGAAGGTCAGATCGATCTCCAAGGATGAGAGATCGATCTCATGGCTCCAGAATGCAGGAAATGCGCAAGAACTGATAAGCAGATCGATATCATAAGCAAGCAGATTGATCTCCAAACGTTTCTATAAAGAGTAGATCGATCTCAAAATGTTTTTGTAAATAGCAGATCGATCTCCTCACAAGGAGCAGATCGATCTCCTCAAGATTATGAGATCGATCTTACCCCCTCGACAGATCAATCTAGTAGGCATAAAAGTGCCCAGAACGTTCCCAAAATTCAAAGGCAGATCGATCTTCTACAAGAGTAGATCGATCTCTTGCCCTCTGCCTATATAAAGACCCCCGTGTTTTGCTGAAGTTCATCTTCTCTCTCTTCAGGAAACTGAATTCCTAACTTTCTCTCTTCTAAATTACCCATTTCCATTCGAATCAGAGGTTGTGGCAAGAAAGAAAGTTGTTCCTCATCAAAAGGAGAACAACATACTTGGAAATCGAAGGACGATTTAAGCTGAGGCGTGAGTTGAGCACTTCACAAGTTTTGAGTAAATTTATAAGCTTTAATCTTTGATTTGAAAGTATATTTCTGCGATTGTGGCTGTAGATGTTGTGATAAATGGGCTGAAAATGATTAGGGTTGATAGAAATATTGAGAAATTATGAGAAATTGGTTTGATGAGGATTTTGAGATGTTAAATGAGAATGTGAGCAATTATGCTTGATGTTGGGATTTGAGACAATGTGATATGTATTGATGATGTTTTTACATCGTTGGGACAACCCGAGAGTTTCAGAGAGGAATGCGAGGCTAGTCCGTCGTTTGGGGGAACGATTGCACTATATGAGGTGCAACGAAGTAAGGGAAAACTAAAATCATTGTGTATGCGATTTGTGATGATTTTGTATCATGAAATGTTCTGAGAAACAAGCATGTTTTATGAGTTGTGATTGAGTTATTACATACGGTTTTATAGCTGGTTAAGGCCCAATTTTCATGAGTTGTAAACAAGTGTGAAATTGTTTTACAAACTATTTGAGTTTAAAATGTGAAATGGGATTTGGGCTCTACGTTAAGGCGTACTAAGATTTGAGAAACGTGTGTGTGGTTTTGCCGGTTTGAGCTCGATTTTAACATGTTTTGTAATGAGTACAAAAAGGGTTTTCAGATGGGTTTAAGAGAAAAACCATTATGAGTTTTACGTGAAGGCAAAACGTATGACGCCCTGGAAGCGCGAAAAATAGGGCGAATTTAAAACTTATTTTTCATCGATACACAATTCTGGGTGCATTCTTGTGCAGTGTCATGCATCATCATATATATATATTATAAATCTTTCATCTCAAGATCTCATCATCTAATATTTTCATATATCCTAACGCAAACAATCCCCAATACAGATTTAATTTAATCCTAATACATTCCATACATCATTGTACATCAAGTGTCTGTAAATACAACTTTAGTCTGGGTACATGAAATGTTAAAGTATACCTCAAATACAATATATGGCCTGAAGCTCAAGTCCTCCAAAATATGGCAAATTTAAAACTTATTTTTCATCGATACACAATTCTGGGTGCATTCTTGTGCAGTGTCATCCATCATCATATATATATTATAAATCTTTCATCTCAAGATCTCATCATCTAATATTTTCATATATCCTAACGCATACAATCCCCAATACAGATTTAATTTAATCCTAATACATTCCATACATCATTGTACATTAAGTGTCTGTAACTTTAGTTTGGGTACATGAAATGTTAAAGTATACCTCAAATACAATATATGGCCTGGAGCTCAAGTCCTCCACTAGCCACTACTCCGTACGTCGCAAGAAAAACTCTCTTCACTTGAAGAAATCTGGGGGGATATAAAAATAAGGTGAGCTTCTAAATCGCTCAGTAAAGGGGTAAGGGACTCGTTAACAAAAATGATTAATCACACAACACGATCATTTTGTTTTGTATGTGAAACTAAATAAACTCAGTAGAAAACGTAGCATGAAATCATTAAACATCATTCTGATCTCATTTCTCTAAAATCATGTAGAAACATGAGAGTAAATGGTTCAGTATGAAAACTATAGTTACAAGCATATAAAAATAAGGATGCGATAATGGCTTTTCTCGTAAAACGTGATAAAAATCACCTCAGTAGTAATACACGTGGTGCAGCCACCAAAACACAATCTCATGTGTAAAAACGAGACTAGGCAAATAAACTCAGATAAAACATTCGTCATGGCACATCAATATAATCTCCTTTGGGTGCACATCCTAAGCATCCTCAAAAGAGGGAACGTCGATAATATGGTCGTATGCATGGTGTATTGGTCTTACGTGTTACCAGAATAAGGCCCAAAATTACTTGCTACCAGAGTAAGGTCTCTCCTCATGCACACTATCGGTCTTACATGCTACCAAAGCAAGGCCCAGACTTACATGCTACCAAAGCAAGGCCACCCAGCGCTACTAGAGCTGGGGTCATCTCTCATTACCAGAACGTAGGCATCTCTTGTTACCAAAATGGAGGAATATCGGACTTACATGCTACCAGAGCAAGGCCCGATGTATTCACATGACACACCTAAGTCTCAATAACAGCCATTATCATATAAAACCTTTTTCCCTTCACGTAAAGCTCATAATGGTTTTTCTCACAAAACTCATATGAAAATTGTTTTGTACTCATTTACAAAACTTGTCAAAATCGAGCTCAAACCGGCAAAACCACGCACATATTTCTCAAATCTCAGTACGCCTTAACGTAGAGCCCAAATCTCATTTCACATTTTAAACTAAAACAGTTTGTAAAATAGTTTCACACTTTGTTTATATCTCATAAAAATTGGGCCCCAACCGGCTATAAAACCGTGTGCAATAACTCAATCACAACTCATAAAACATGCTTGTTTTCTCAAAATGTTTCATGCTACAATTATCATCACAAAATCACATACACAATGAGTTTAAGTTTTCCCTACCTAGTTACACCTCGTATAGTGCAATCATTCCCTCGAACGACGTACTAGCCTCAGATTCCTCTCTAGAACTCCCGAGCTGTCCCAACGATGTAAAAAATATCATCAATACATCATCACATTATCTCAAATCTCAACATCGAGCATAATTGCTCACATTCTCATTTAACATCTCAAATTCCTCACCAAACCAATTTCTCATAATTTCTCAATATTTTTATCAACCCTAATCATTTTCAGCCCATTTACCACAACATCTACAACCACAATCGTAGAAATCTACTTCCAAATAAAAGATCAAAGCTTAGAAATTTACCCAAAACTTGTGGAGTTCTCAATTCACACCTCGGCTCGAATTGTCCTTCAATTTCCAAGTATGTTGTTCTCCTTTTAACGAGGAACAACTTTCCTTCTTACCACAACCTCTAATTCGAACAAAAATAGGCGCTTTGGAGGAGAGAGAAAGTTAGGGATTTTAGTTTTCTAGAGAGAGAGGATGATTTTCAGCGAAAACACAGGGGTCTTTATATAGGCAGAGGGCAAGAGATTGATCAGCTTCCATTGGAGATCGATCTGCATTTGAATTTGAAAATGTTTTGGGCACTTTGTATGCCTACCAGATCAATCTATCGATGGGTAAGATCGATCTCATAATCTTGAGGAGATCGATCTACTCCTTATGAGGAGATCTATCTACTATTTACACAAACATTTTGAGATCGATCTGCTCCTATAGGAGATCGATCTACTCTTTACAGAAATATTTGAAGATCGATATGCTTGCTTATGTGATCGATCTGCTTATCTGTTCTTGCACATTTCCCGCATCCTGGTGCCACGAGATCGAGCTCTCATCCTTAGAGATCGATTTAACCTTCACAGATTGTACTGCTGCTGCATCATTTTACAGAAAACTAAATGTAAAACTTCCCAAAATCTACCCCATAGTCCATATTTCAATCCATACACATTCAAGACTTAAAAACCTCATCCTCTTATACTTCATCATATTTAAAAACTTGTGTGTACACAAACTTATCATAATTACATACACCAAATTACAATTATTATAACTGGGGGTACATAAAATTCGCAGTTAACGTGAGCTTGAAACAGAGCAGAACATAGTAGGAATTAGTCCCTGTTTGCTGACTCTACACCGACTCTAGCTGTTGCCTCAATCAGCACGTCCAGCTGTTCAACATCTCAGTATCACAGCAACAAGCCCCTCTCTAGGTCTGGAACAAAAATAACTTGAAGTAATAAACGAAACCCATCATTAAAAGAAATATTATCATACAGGAAACTAGAGCAGTGTAAAATGAACAGTAGTTGGTCCATAAAACAGAGACAGAAGAGAACATGAAAACTGGAATCCAACCTTAAAAATTTCGAACACAAAAGAAAATTTTGGTTAATAGACTTGGTAAGAAATACTTCTAAATACTTAAATCCACCTTAAGCTACTTGAAAGTAACAACAATATAAAACTAAAGCTTAGAAAACATATAAGTAAAATAAATAAAAATTTAAAGTAGAGTAGTCACAGTGTTGAACACGGGCTGTGTCACTAAGCCTTCCACCTCCACACAACAGTTGCAACTAGCCTTCAAACAACCAAGCTCCGCACACAAGTGTAGGACGGGAATCTTGCGCCATCCAAGTAATTATCAGCCACGGACAGTAAGGACTTATACTGCTCGGATCTCCAACATCATCAACCGTGTTACTCCTCACCCCAGCTGATGATAGCCATCGACAGTGATCACAAAGAAACAACCATGCATCCTCTTTCAACCAACTTTTGCATTATTGAACTAATGCTAACCGTGAACAGAATATTGAATGCAAAATAATAAATAGTAATGAGCAGATAATCGAAACAGAGGGCTCAAAGGAAAGAAAACTAAAACAAAGAAAATGCAATGAAGGATTATGCAAAAAAGCTACTGTCACTAGCCATTCTCACTACTCGAGAAGTAAACAGTACTGAAAAAATGGAATCCAAATAGTAAATAGAAAACTAGTAAAAATGTTAACTTGAAAGGTAAAACTAGAACCTAGGAATAAAAACTTCAAACTATTCTAAAATTACCTTTACTCCTACTTTTACCCTAAAATTCTACTTGGTTTTCAATTGCCTCATCATACTCTATTTATAAACAAAATTTGGGGTATAAATGTAATTTTCAATCCTAGATGAGTTGGCATTGTTTGGCCAATTTTCTTCATTCCATTCGTTGTAGAGAAGATATTTCCACGTCATTTGTCTTCTAGTCCACTTGGCTGTGTGATGTGGCCCGACGTCTGTCTTTCATGAGGTGGACACTGTGAGACCCCATATATGTTTAACCTTATATACATATATGTAAATGAATTCATAAGTATGGTGATATACTTGTAATCTGAATTATATGTAATGTAAGTTCATAAGTTTAAGGTACACACATGTAATAGGAGTTGTGATTGTACGTACAAGTTACAATATATATGAATGTGAAGATATGAACTTAAACATGTGGAGAATGTGAGTAAAATGGAATATGAGTAATGTGGTAAGTGGAATGTAGATTTACATGAGTATGCACTTCCATTTGTTTTACATTAAGTATCGTTGGTTGTACAAGGATTCCACACGAGTTTTAAAATGTGTGAAGTATTAATGGATGCCATTTTCAAGTCTTAAAGGTAAACGAATAAGGAAATGACCATGAAAACAAAATGTATGAAGTTTGGTGTGAGTTGTTGCAGAAAAACTGTAGTAAGATCTGAAAATATGAAGGCCAGATCGATCTCATAGGATGAGAGATCGATCTGGAAGAGCCAGAATACTCTTATTTGAGTAATGAAATAGAGCAGATCGATCTCCAAGGGAGTCAGATCGATCTCTTTAGCTCTCGGGTTGGAAGCAGATCAATCTCCCCTAAGACCAGATCGATCTCCTTAAGCTTCTGTTTGACAGCAGATCGATCTCAAGCCTCGACAGATCGATCTCCTACCTTTAAAATGTCTTGGGAAAAAGGGATTTTAAGAGGACAAGATCGATCTCCACCCAAGGAAAATCGATCTCATCAAGTTGAATCTATAAATAGGAGCAGTTGGATCTGCAGATTTCGGGACAAAACCATCTCTTTTCATTTCAACTCAAAAACTTAGCTTTCTCACTCCTAAATCCAGCCATTTTCAATAAGATTTGAGGGAAAGCTATTAGAGGCAAAGTTGTTCACATCAAAGAGAAGAACAACATAGTTGGGAGGCATTTTTCCGATTTGTTGGATTTAAGCAACAAGGGTATTTCCATTGGAGTAAGGAGGAAATTGAGCTAAGTGAGTTTCCAATGCAAATACCCAAGTACATTTGTTTGGATATTGATGTGGGACATGATTAGTATGCATAGAAATGATAGAAACTACCTAGAAAGTGAGGAACCCACCATAACCTAGAAATGGTCTAGTGTGAGAAAGTGAAATGTAGAAGCATTAATGATGAATGAGTTATCTTTAGAGGATGATTGTGTTGTGGGTATGATTTGGATGTGTTGATATTGGGATAAATTGTGAGATTTACCATGAGGGGGTAAAATGGATATTTAAGGCATTGGATGAATGCATAGTTGAACAAGAGTTAGAAACGTTAACTCAAGTGCTTGATGGCTGAATTGCAGTTCCCAATGATACACCGGAACAAGTCGAGATAAGAACGCGAGAAGCATAAAGGAGGACAGTTACATACAAGTAAATCGAGGTAAGGAACTGTATGTTAGCTATAGAGATGTTCGTGCGTATTTTACGACAATTTCATAGATATAATACTAGAATTAGTACGATACTATGATTCTATGAAATGATATGGAAGCATCAAATGTATTATGATATATATATGTATTGAGAAATGGGATAGGGTAAGGAAATAGCATCATATGCATGTTTTCAATGTTTTTCTCAATTTTATATTGATATTGGTGATTGAGAAATGTTGATGATAGGTTGGCTAAATTTACATGTTTTAGCATGAAGAGACATGTTACATAAATAAACATGTTTTGAGTTTTTTTTTTTAAAAAAAAAGAGAAAATAGCCATCTATCAGGTTTGAGATGAGATTTGGTGTTGAAGCTCTAGCTCATACCCATTTTAACGACTTTGACTATGTACTGGAGTGTTAGCTCACACATGTTTTTATGCTTTTGATGTGTAGTGCTGGAGTTTAACTTGCACGATGGTTTTGAGAAAAGTGTGGGAGCTTTGCTCGCACCTGTTTTACTAAGTTAAGGTAAACCTGGGGGTTTGGGACCCAAGGGGATGCCAGCCGACGGCCTTTGAATGGGCTGGGCCTTAATAATAAATCGTACCACGCTAGAGCCTTATGATGACTGTGTGTCACGCTGCATGCTCGCCTGGTATATGAGACATGGTTCAGGATGAAAAGTCCATCAGAGTTGGAGTATGGACTTGGGTCCACGGTCGTACGTAGTACTGTGTAGTTGTCCGTTGGTATGCTATGTACCATGCTGGGTGCACGTGAGTACGAGTATCACGTAGATGACACATGGCGTACCTTATACCGTGAGTACATGAGGAGATGAGGTTGATTGAGATGAGCTGGAGGGTAGGACTGACCCATCCCCCTTCAGGCAAAGTGATGCCCTGTGCACACCTGATTAGTGAGGCATGGGATCACTGACTATGGCCATATGTTGTGGATATTTGATTGTCGAAATTCCATGCCTGTCTCAGAGATTCGAGAAAACAAAGACAATCTCAGAAAAGAAAGAGATTTGAGGGAAAAGAAATGATTAACACGAGAAAGAGATTCTTGTGTATTTGATAAATCTCTGATTTAATCACTTGTGCCATGAGAGCATAGTTTGAAATAGCGGTAGCGGCCACTGCCGCTACCGCTATGTGTAAAATAACGGGTGTCACACCCGCAATGATTTAATTGATCCGTTATTACAGCTATTGAAGACCGTTATTATCGTTATCGACTGTTATTACCGCTATCGAGGGTCGTTATTGCCTAAATTGATCGTTATTGTCGCTATCGTCCGTTAAAAAAGTTATGCGATATTAAAAAAAATTCACGACCCCGATGACCGTTATGACCGCAATAATCTCTGTTATGTTCAAAACCGTAATAAACACAACGCAGTCGAAAACATGACTGCAACCGCAATTTAAATCCCTGCGTGAGAGCACTGTTTTATGAAACATGTTTCAAGTAGAAATATTAAATATTTGTATTCATGAGAATGCCAAATGAAAAATATATGTTTACTGCATTTTCCGATGATATTTCCATTTATAACGAAAACATGGTTTTGGTTTATACATGTATGGGATATGTAGGTAGTACGATATTTACCTGCTAGCATACATTTCCTTACTGAGCTGTGGTTTGCTCATCCCACTATTTTTTCCCCTCCATGACTAAGAAGTAGGAGAGTGGTGGTCTCTAGATTTCTTTTTGAATTGGACAGCTCCTGCCAGTTGTAAAGGTATAAGAATTGTATACACAAGCTTATTTTGTATCTATCTTGTCATATCGCACAATTATACCTTGGAATTTTAAATAGTTTTATGGGGATGATATGTAAATACATTGTGTACAAAGATAAAAAATGGAAAAGAGTTAAAAAAACACTGCTAGGGAGAATTATTTTATTGCAGAAAAAATTATATTCTAAATACATATACGGCTGAGTTAAATAGGAATAACCACCAAGATAACAGGAAATAAGATAAATACAAAAAACAGAAGAAAGTACAAATTTGGAATTATCCAAAAAACTGAATCCTGATTTTTCTCCCTAGAAATCTGGAATACTATCCTAAATTTTGGGTTGCAGATAATCTAAGATTGCCAATCTTCAACACTCCCCCTTAAGCTGGATTGTAGATATCATACAATCCCAGCTTACTCACCATTTTTTCGAACATAGGTTTTACTAACCCCTTTGTCAAAATATCTGTTGTTTGTTCAGTAGAAGAAACATGATATATACATATTAGACCACTTTCAACTTTTTCTTTGATAAAGTGTCGATCAACCTCCACATGTTTAGTCCTATCATGATAAACAGGATTATGAGCCATACTTATGGCAGCTTTGTTGTCACAATACAATTCCATAGGTTGTTTGCTTGAGACTTGAAGTTCATCTAGAAGAAATTTTAACCAAATCAATTCGCTGATCCCTTTAGCCAATGATCTTAATTCTGCTTCACTACTACTCTTGGCCACAACATTCTGTTTTTTACTTCTCCATGTGACAAGATTACCCTAAACATAAGTGCAATATCCAAAGGTAGATCTTTTATCTACTTCTGAACCTGCCCAATCTGCATCTGTAAAAGCACCAACAACACGTGATTCTCCCTTTTTAAATAAAAGACCTCGTCCTGGACTTCCTTTCAAATACTTAAGTATTCTTATAACAACATCAAAATGTTCTTCATAAGGAGCATGCATGAACTGACTTACCAAACTAACAGCAAAAGCTATATCTGGTCTTGTATGAGCTAAATAGATGAGCTTCCCAACAAGTCTCTGCTACCTTCCTTTGTCAACAGGAGCTGAGGAGTTCCCATTACTGAGTTTGATCTTAGGGAGTATTAACTGGTTTGCTTCCCAATAAACCTGTCTCCTTCAAAAGATCTAGGATATATTTTCTCTGTGATACTGTAATTCCAAATCTGTTTCTTGCTATTTCCATGCCCAAGAAGTATCTAAGAGAGCCCAAGTCTTTAATCTCAAATTCCTTTGCCAATTTCCCTTTTAAGAAATCTATTTTAGATGTATCATCTCCTGTTAGAATGATGTCATCAACATACACAATGAGTATAGTTGATTTCCATTCTTATGTTTGTAGAACAAAGTATGATCAGTATGAGCTTGCTTATACCCTTGTTGTTGGACAGCTTTAGTAAACCTCTCGAGCCATGCCCTTGGTGATTGTTTTAGCCCATAAAGTACCTTGTTTAGTTTACAGACTTGTTTCATTTGTCCCGTACTCTTAAAGCCTGGTGGTAGCTCCATATAAACTTCCTCTGAGAGATCTCCATTTAGAAAAGCGTTTTTAACATCGAGTTGTTGGAGTGGCTAGTCTAAATTCGCAGCTAGAGAAAGAAGAACTTTGATTGTGTTGAGCTTAGCTACTGGAGCAAATGTCTCTTGATAATCTATACCATGTGTCTGAGTGAACACCTTTGCAACTAGGCGTGCTTTATATCTATCAATTGTCCCATCTGACTTATACTTTACTGTAAAGACCCATTTACATCCAACTGGAGTGACATCTCTGGGTTTAGGAACAATTTCCCATGTATTATTTTTTTTAAGGCTTTCATTTCTTCATCTACAGCATCTCTCCATTTCTTTTTGTGGAAAGCTTCCTCAATGGACTTTGGAATCTCGACTTCTTCTAGATTGGAAACTAGAGCTTTTATGGAATTGGACAAATGACCATATTGAACCATTCGTGCATGTCACGCCCCGAAAATGCGAAAAATAGGGCCAATTTAAAACTTTTTACTCATCAATTCACAATTAAGGGTGCATTCCTGTGCAGTGTCATACATCATCATATTTATCATACCTCAGGATCTCATCACTAGAAATTATATATCATATCAATACATTATTCAATCTCAAGTTAATTAATCCTAATACATCCCATACAATGTTATACATCAAGTGTCTATAATTACAATAATTGTTTGGGTACATGAAAAGATAAATGATACCTCAAAACACAATATATGGCCTGGAGCTCAAGTCCTCCACTAGCCACTACTCCGTACGTCGCAGGGAAACCCTTTTTCACTTGAAGAAATCTGGGGGGGAAGGAAAACAGGGTGAGCTTCTAAATCGCTCCGTAAGGGGGTAAGGGACTCGTTATATAAACCATAATGCACATCATACAATATTTATTTGCACGTGAAACTCAGTATACTCATTTGAAAACCATAGCATGAAAGTTCTCAAAATAACATTCTCATATCTCAAAATCATGTAGAAACATGAAGTAAAAGGCTCAGTATAGAGCAGTAACCAAGCATGTGAAAATAATGCGATAATGGCTTTCTCAATAAACATGATAAAATCACTGTAATAATAATGCACGTGGCGTAGCCACCAAACACACGTGGCATAGCCACTGATTTAGATTTACACGTGGCATAGCCACAGAATAGGGTTTCACGTGGCAACGACCACCAAATATACGTGGCACAACCATTGAACGGGGTTTCTCACGTGGCAACGGCCACCAATTAGGGTTCTCACGTGGCAACGGCCACCAAATATACGTGGCACAGCCACAGAATGAGGTTTCTCACATGGAAATGACCACCAATTAGGGTTCTCACGTGGCAACGGCCACCAAATATACGTGGCATAGCCACAGAATGGGGTTTCTCACGTTACTAGAACGGAGAAGAATCGGGCTTACATGCTACCAGAGCAATGCCCGGTGTGTACTCAAAATTTCACACCTAAGTCTTTATCAATAGCCATTATCATATAAAACTGGTTTGCCTTCACGTAGAACTCATAGTGGTTTTCTCTCATAAAACTCATTTAAAACCATTTTGTACTCAACACAAAACATATTTAAAAATCGAGTCCCAACCGGTAAAACACGCACACATTTCTCAAATCTCAATATTGCCTTAACGTAGAACCCAATTCATTTCTCACACACCCTCAACAGTTTATAAAGCAATTTCACACTCAGCTTATAAACTCATAAAATAATGGGCTCCAACCGGCTATAAAAATCGTGTGCATTCTCATCAAAACACAACACATCAAACATGCTTGTTTTATAAATTGCAAATCATACTATAATAGTTCACAAATCACATACACAAATGGTTTAGTTTCCCTTACCTCTTTGCACCTTGTATAGTGCAATTGTTTCCCCCTTGTCACGGACTAGTCTCGCATTCCACTCTGGAACTCCCGAGCTGTCCAAACGATGTTAAAACATCAATACTCATCATTACAGTAACCTCAATTCTCAAAATCGAGCATAATTGCTCATAACACCTCAAATCTCTAGATTCTCATAACTCTACCCCAAACTACAATCTCATTCACAACATCCCCACGTTCTACATTTCTCATGTCAAATTATCTATGCTAATTCACCACATTGTCTAAATTTCCATTTATAGCTCAAAATTCCCAAAATTACCAAAATTGCTAAATATCATCATCACTCCAACTACATTGTAATTTCATCAATCCTTAATCATTTTCCAGTTACTTCAACAGTATGCCAACAACCATTATCACCAAAATCATCTCAAATATCAAGATCGAGGTTTAGAAATTACCCAAAACTTGTGGAGAGCTTATCTCTTGCCTCGATTCAATCCGTCTTTCGATTTCCAAGTATGTTGTTCTCCCTTTGATGAGGAACAACTTTCCTTCTTGCCATAGCCTCTGATTTGGACGAAAATGGGTGCTTTGGATGAGTGAGAAAGCTAGGGCTTCGACAGAAATGGGGGTTGAAAGAGAGAGAAAATGAAATTGCAGGAGAAAGTAAGGGTTCCTTATATAGACGGAGGGTAGGAGACCGATTTGGCTCTTGATGAAATCGATCTGCATTTGAATTTGGGGACGATTTGGCGTAATTTTATGCCTAGGAGATCGATCTGCTTCTTGAGGAGATCGATCTTCTCCCAAACAGAGACATTTGGAGATCGATCCCTTCCTCATGAGATCGATCTTCTCTCAAACAGAATCATAACGAGATTGATCCTCTTCTATTGGAGATCGATCTGCTCCTTAAATTCCTCCTTCCTTGTTATTTTTAACTCACCAGATCGATCTCTCCTTCTCCAAGATCGATCTGACCTCTTAGTTTCACACTTATGTTAAACACTTACATATAAATCTCCAAATGTAATTTCCACAATTCACTTAGCTCAATAAATTACACTTCAAGTTCTTATTACATCATTAAATATATCTAAAATTCTCAGATCTCACATCCTCCCCACCTTAAAAGAATTTGGTCCTCCAAATTCAACTCAACTAGCCAAATAGCTGGGGGTATTTCTCCTTTATGAGATTCTCTAGTTCCCACGTTGCCTCTTCCATTGAGTGATGTTTCCACAGAACTTTCACTAATGGGATGCTCTTGGTTCTAAGTACCTTCTCCTTCCTATCGAGAATCCGGACGGGTTCCTCAGTATAGCTCATATCCTCTTGTATGTCCATCTTGTCATACTCTAAGACATGAGAAGGGTCCGGGTGGTACTTCCTCAACATAGACACATGAAAAACATTGTGTATTCTGGACATCTGTGGGGGTAACGCCAATCTGTAGGCTACCTCTCCCACTCTCTCAAGGATCTCGAATGGTCCTATGTATCGAGGACTCAATTTCCCTTTCTTCCCAAACCGCATGATACCCTTACTCGGTGATATTTTCAGAAATACTGCATCACCAACATCAAACTCGAGTGGCCGTCTATGCACATCCGCGTAGCTTTTCTGTCTACTCTGTGCAGCCCGTAACCTCTCACATATGAGTTTTACACTCTGTACAGCTTGCTCAACAAGCTCAGGAGCATTTATCTTTCTGTCACCGACTTCTTCCCAAGCTACAGGGGATCTACACCTCCTACCATATAGAGCCTCAAAAGGTGCCATTCCAATACTCACATGATAGCTGTTATTGTACGCAAACTCTGCTAGGGGCAGGTGATCATCCCATGATCCCTTAAAATCCATCGTACACGCCCTCAACATATCCTCTAGGGTCTCCATAGTCCTCTCTGACTGACCATCTGTCTGTGGATGATAGGCGGTACTGAAACTCAATCGAGATCCCATAGACTCCTGAAATTGGGTCCAAAATCTGGAAGTAAATAAGAAATCTTTATCAGAAGTAATACTCACTGGAGCCCCACGTAATCTAGCTATCTCGCTGACATACAACTCAGCTAAGGCATCCACAGTATCTGTGCTCTTGATGGCAAGGAAGTGGGCACTCTTGGTCAATCTATCCGTTATAACCCATATAGCGTCACGACCTCTTCGGGTCCTCGGTAAACCCATAATGAAGTCCACAGTGATATGCTCCCATTTCCATGTAGGTACAGGTAAAGGTTGTAGTAGTCCTCCAGGCTTCCGATGCTCAGCTTTCACTTGCTGGCATATTAAACATCTGGCCACATACTCTGCCATGTCTCGCTTCATACCACTCCACCAGTACACCTTTCTCAAATCTCGGTACATCTTAGTACTCCCTGGGTGCATGGTGTATCGCGAGCAGTGAGCTTCTCTCAGTATCTGTCTCTTTAGGGTATCATCATCCGGTACACAAATTCGTCCTCTGAACCTCAATAATCCATCCTCACTGATGGTGAGATCTGACTGCAAGGTCTGTTCGGCTTGGTTAACCATATTTATCAACCTCTGATCACTACGCTGCCCAGTTCTAATCTGATCCATGATCTTGGGCTTTATTTGCAAGCTAGCCAAAAATCCAGTCTCTACCTCTTTAACTCTGTTCTGGAGTTCGACGAACTGCTCCAGTAAATCCCATTTCCTGATCATCATCGTAGATATCATAATCTTCCTGCTCAGGGCATCAGCAACTATGTTCGCCTTACCCGGATGATATAGAATCTCGCAGTCATAATCCTTAAGGAGTTCCATCCATCTCCTTTGTCTCATGTTTAACTTTTTCTGATCAAAGAGATATCTCAAACTCTTGTGATCAGTGAAGATCTGGAATCTCTCCCCATATAAGTAGTGTCGCCAGATCTTCAAGGTAAATACTACAGCGGCTAACTCCAAATCATGCGTGGGGTAATTTCGCTCATGGTCTTTCAACTGTCGTGATCCATATGCGACCACTCTTCCATGCTGCATAAGCACACACCTTAATCCTTGATGAGATGCATCACTATACACCGAAAATCCTCCTAATCCTTCAGGAATAGTTAACACAGGTGCCGCTGTCAACCTCCTCTTTAATTCCTGAAAACTGAGCTCACATTGATCAGTCCATATAAATGGAGTCTCTTTGCGCGTGAGCTTAGTCAAAGGGGCAACAATCCTGAAAAATCCTTCCACAAACCTTCTGTAATATCCTGCCAAACTAAGGAAGCTTCGTACCTCCGTAACTGTCCTCGGTCTTTCCCAGTTAAGCACAGCCTCCACTTTACTTGGATCCACTGATACTCCTTCCACTGAGACTATATGACCAAGGAAAGCTATCTGATCCAGCCAAAACTCACACTTACTAAGCTTTCCATATAATTGTTTATCTCGGAGCATCTGAAGTACTAGCCACAAATGCTGTGCATGCTCTTCATACGACTGAGAGTACACCAGGATATCTCAATAAAGACTATCACAAACTTATCTAGATAGTCTCTGAACACCTCATTCATTAATCTCATAAATGCTGCAGGGGCGTTCGTCAATCCAAAGGGCATCACCAGAAATTCATAATGGCCATACCTCGTCCTGAAGGCCGTCTTTGGAATATCTTCTTCCTTGATCCTCAATTGGTGATAGCTCGATCTCAAATCAATCTTAGAAAAGACTGATGCCCCTCTCAGCTAATAAAGTAGATCATCAATCCTGGGAAATGGATATTTATTCTTCACCGTGGCTTTATTCAACAACCGGTAATCTACGCATAATTTGAGACTACCATCCTTCTTCTTAACAAATAATACTGGTGCTCCCCACGGTGAAACACTAGGTCTAATAAACCCTTGATCCAATAACTCCTATAGTTGTTTCTTCAATTCCTCAAGTTCCACTGATGCCATCCTGTAGGGAGGTTTAGAGATCGGCTGAGTATCTGGTACCAAATCAATGGTAAACTCCAGCTCTCTCTCTGGTGGTAAACCTAGTAACTCATCTGGAAAAACATCCAGAAATTTGTAAACCACAAGTATATCCTCAATCCTCGGATGTTCCCGATCATCAACTGAGATGAGCATAATCTTCACATGAACAATCATATTTAGGACTCTCAAGAGCAACATCAAAATTTCGTACGTTTATTTACTCAATATTTCAAACGTACACTGTAAGGTTTAGGTAAGGAGAAAGTTACAATCTTAGTGTAGCAGTCTAAACTCACTCGATTGGTTGCCAACCAATCCATCCCCAAAATTACATCAAACCTGTGCATACTCAATTTTATTAGATCTGCTAACATTACTCTATCTCCCACCTTTATTTCACACCCTCTACAGATTAACTCAGTTCTCTGGGATTCACGCATAGGGGTATTTACATGTAGTATATATCCTAGGGGTTCAAATTTCAAGTTTACTCTACATGTAAAATGCTCTGAAATAAACGAATGCGTGGATCCTGTATCAATCAATACATGAGCCTTATAATCACAGATAGAGAGTGTACCTCTTATGGTTTCTGTAAAAGTGTCTGCGGTCTCCTTATCTAGGGCAAACACACGTCCCTGTGTAACAGGTCTCTTTCCTTTCTCTCCAGCAGTGGCCCGTCTCTAGGGGTTCACTCTTTGAGGTTGTTGTCTAGTGGGCTCCGGAACATGTGGTTTCTGAGGTTGAGGGTAATCCTTCACCATGTGACCCACGTCTCCACATCTAAAACATCCATGGATCGACCCAGTACAACTTTCCTCATGCATTCGGTCATAATTTCTGCAAAACCTTGTCTCAAGCCTGACATCTCGAGGGGTCTCCCTGATGTTAGGGTAACCTCTGGGTCTCTCTAACCTGCCCTTCTACACCTCAATCCTTTCTCTCCTGAAGGAATCTCTCCAAGCATCTGTTTGGAAAATCGCTGGCCTTTTACCTTTATCTCTATTCACTGCTCTGAGCTCGTTTTGGGACTGTACCATTTCAATTCCCCTCTCAATCTCATGTGCTCGTCTCAAAGTATCTCCAAACTCAGTAATACATAGCCCTATCAACCTATTTCTGATGATGGGCTTTAATCCATACACAAATTTCTCAGTACAGAGCTCTTCGTTCTTGAAGGTCTCTGGGTCATACCTCAATAGCGTGGTGAATTGGCTCTTATAGTCATCCACAGACATATCACCCTGTACCAAACTCAAAACCTCAGCTTGTTTCTTTCTCTGGGTGGCTCGTGGTACATATTGGGTCCTAAAGGTTGTCTGAAACTCTTCCCAACCAATCACATCCTGGCGGGACATCAAAATACCTTGGGTAGTACCCCACCAATCTCGAGCTCTCCCCTTCAACATATAGATACTCATACTGACCCTCTCAGCATCGGTGCACCCCAGATAATCAAATATAATTCTCAACTCCATCAACCACTCTTCAGCCTCTATAGGATCTTTCTTTCCCCTAAATGCGGGTGGATTCATCTTCAGAAAATCCTTCAATCGGACTATACTTCTATCATCAGGCTGAGTGACGGGGGAACTGGGTCCATCTGTACTGGGGGTATGGGGGTCCTTGTGGTGGTGTAGGAGTAGTGCCCGATGTATTAACTCCAAAGTGTTGCGCGAATAGCGGTGCCATTTGCTCAAAACCTTACCTCACATCGGTCTCAATCTGATTAAATAGAGAGTTAGGACTCTCTGGTTGGGGGGCAGGTGGCAGAGGGGACTCTGCCTGCCTCCTCGAACGACCTCGTCGTCTACTCATTCTCTATCTCAACTCGTCTCCTGCGTTGACATATCAAAATCGATTGAAATCTCAATCCTCAAATTCAGTTCATGAGCAGACTATTATAGACACTTGGGATGTATTCTATTTCACTTAACCGACACTGACAGTACTAGACACCTTAAGCTCTGATACCAAGAAAGCTCTGTCACGCCCCAAAAATACAGAAAATAGGGCCAATTTAAAACTTTTTACTCATCAATTCACAATTAAGGGTGCATTCCTGTGCAGTGTCATGCATCATCATATTTATCATACCTCAGGATCTCATCACTAGAAATTATATATCATATCAATACATTATTCAATCTCAAGTTAATTAATCCTAATACATCCCATACAATGTTATACATCAAGTGTCTGTAATTACAATAATTGTCTGGGTACATGAAAAGATAAATGATACCTCAAAACACAATATATGGTCTGGAGCTCAAGTCCTCCACTAGCCACTACTCCGTACGTCGCAGGGAAACCCTTTTTCACTTGAAGAAATCTGGGGGGGGGGAGGAAAACAGGGTGAGCTTCTAAATCGCTCAGTAAAGGGGTAAGGGACTCGTTATATAAACCATAATGCACATCATAAAATATTTATTTGCACGTGAAACTCAGTATACTCATTTGAAAACCATAGCATGAAAGTTCTCAAAACAACATTCTCATATCTCAAAATCATGCGGAAACGTGAAGTAAAAGGCTCAGTAGAGAGCAGTAACCAAGCATGTGAAAATAATGCGATAATGGCTTTCTCAATAAACGTGATAAAATCACTGTAATAATAATGCACGTGGCGCAGCTACCAAACACACGTGGCATAGCCACTGATTTAGATTCACACATGGCACAGCAACAGAATAGGGTTTCACGTGGCAACGACCACCAAATATACGTGGCACAGCCACAGAATGGGGTTTCACGTGCCACCAAATATACGTGGCACAGCCACAGAATGGGGTTTCTCACGTGGCAACGGCCACCAATTAGGGTTCTCACGTGACAACGGCCACTAAATATACGTGGCATAGCCACAGAATGGGGTTTCTCACATTACTAGAATGGAGAAGAATCAGGCTTACATGCTACCAGAGCAATGCCCGGTGTATACTCAAAATTTCACACCTAAGTCTTTATCAATAGCCATTATCATATAAAACTGGTTTGCCTTCACGTAGAACTCATAGTGGTTTTCTCTCATAAAACTCATTTAAAACCGTTTTGTAATCAACACAAAACATATTTAAAAATCGAGTCCCAACCGACAAAACACGCACACATTTCTCAAATCTCAATATTGCCTTAACGTAGAGCCCAATTCATTTCTCACACACCCTCAACAGTTTATAAAACAATTTCACACTCAGCTTATAAACTCATAAAATAATGGCTTCCAATCGGCTATAAAAATCGTGTGCATTCTCATCAAAACACAACACATCAAACATGCTTGTTTTATAAATTGCAAATCATACTATAATAGTTCACAAATCACATACACAAATGGTTTAGTTTCCCTTACCTCTTTGCACCTCGTATAGTGCAATTGTTTCCCCCTTGTCACGGACTAGTCTCGCATTCCACTCTGGAACTCTCGAGCTGTCCAAACGATGTTAAAACATCAATACTCATCATTACAGTAACCTCAATTCTCAAAATCGAGCATAATTGCTCATAACACCTCAAATCTCTAGATTCTCGTAACTCTACCCCAAACTACAATCTCATTCACAACATCCCTACGTTCTACATTTCTCATGTCAAATTATCTATGCTAATTCACCACATTGTCTAAATTTCCATTTATAGCTCAAAATTTCCAAAATTACCAAAATTGCTAAATATCATCATCACTCCAACTACATTGTAATTTCATCAATCCCTAATCATTTTCCAGTTACTTCAACACAATGCCAACAACCATTATCACCAAAATCATCTCAAATATCAAGATCGAGGTTTAGAAATTACCCAAAACTTGTGGAGAGCTTATCTCTTGCCTCGATTCAATCTGTCTTTCGATTTCCAAGTATGTTGTTCTCCCTTTGATGAGGAACAACTTTCCTTCTTGCCACAACCTCTGATTTGGATGAAAATGGGTGCTTTAGATGAGTGAGAAAGCTAGGGCTCGGTGAAAATGGGGTTTGGAAGAGAGAGAAAATGAAATTACAGGAGAAAGCAGGGATTCCTTATATAGACGGAGGGTAGGAGATCGATCTGGCTCTTAATGAGATCAATCTGCATTTGAATTTGGGGACGATTTGGGGTAATTTTATGCCTAGGAGATCGATCTGCTTCTTGAGGAGATCGATCTTCTCCCAAACAGAGACATTTGGAGATCGATCCCTTCCTCATGAGATCGATCTTCTCTCAAACAGAATCATAACGAGATCGATCCTCTTCCATTGGAGATCGATCTGCTCCTTAAATTCCTCCTTCCTTGTCATTTTTAACTCACCAGATTGATCTCTCCTTCTCCAAGATCGATCTGACCTCTTAGTTTCACACTTATGTTAAACACTTACATATAAATCTCCAAATGTAATTTCCATAATTAACTTAGCTCAATAAATTACACTTCAAGTTCTTATTACATCATTAAATATATCTAAAATTCTCAAATCTCACAGTGTAATAGGATGTTGCGTACAAGAACGAACTCCTTTCTTTAAAGCAATTGGTAGATCATCAGTATTAACTAAGGGAAAAAAAGATTTATCAGAATTACTTGAGTCTGAGTCTGATTCATGACAAGTCTCGAGATGAAGAGGGACCAAATTCCTTTGTTAAGTATTTCGACGAGAATAAACACACAGCTCAGAGTTATGTAGTGGAGTTTGTTGTTGTTGAGAGATAATTTCTGTTTGGACATTTTCAGTTTGAAATTGGTTAGGAACAGACTCAGTGATGTTTTCAAAGGATTCTGATGAAAGTGGCAAGGTAGGATTAAGAATATCATAGGCAAATTGCCAAAAATTTCCTTCCTTATCACTATTCTCCCCTTGAAGGGAATTTTAGGAGAAGAACGGTTTGTTTTCAAAAAAGGCGACATCCATGGATACAAAGATTTTTTTATTTTCTGGAGAATAACACTTATATCCTTTTTTGTTTGCCCCGTACCCCAGGAAAATACACTTAAAGGCTTTTGGATCAAGTTTATTTCGATTTGGGTCATGATTATGGATAAAAGCAGTGCATCCAAAAACCTTTAGAGGTAAGTTAAGAACTGAACGACTTTCAAGATAGAATTTGAGAAGACTACTGACAGGTGTTTGGCAATGAAGAACATTTGTGGGCATTCTATTTATGAGATAACAGGCAGTGAGAACAACATCCCCCCAAAACATCTTTGGTGTGTTTGTGGTAAACATGATGGATCTAGCAACTTCTAATAGGTGTCTATTTTTCCGTTCAGCAATACCATTTTGTTGGGGTGTGTTGATGCAAGTACTCTGATGAACAATGCCATTTTAACTTAGATAATCTCCCAAGATTTGATTAAAATATTCTTTACCATTGTCAGTATGTAAAATTTTAATGTTGGTAGAGAATTGAGTTTTAACCATGTTGTGGAAGTTTTTAAAAATCATTTCGACATCAGATTTATCTTTCAAAAGGTAAAGCCAACACATACGGGTATGATCATCTATGAATGTTATAAACCAACGTTTAGAGTAAAGATTGTGAGACCGGGAAGGCCCCCAAATGTCGCTATGAACAAGAGTGAAAGGTTGGGATGCTTTATAAGGTCTAGGTTTAAAAACAATTCTTTGATGTTTAGCTAACTGACATATTTCACACTGAAAAACATCATTATTCATAAATAAAGAAGGAAATAAATTCCTAAGATATGGAAAGCTAGGATGTCCTAACCGAAAATGCCATAACATAACTTGATCTCTTCTTGAGAGTGATGATTCTCCATTAACGATATGAGCTTGTTTAATCTCACCAGCGTCCTCTCCAAAGAAATACAGCCTTCCATTCTCATTAGCATTGCCAATCCTCTTCCCCGAGCTCCGATCCTGAAATTCACAGTGGTCTTGTGAGAAAATCACTTTACAATCACAATCATTAGATATTTTACTTACAGACAACAGGTTACAAGATAGATTTGGAACATGTAAAACAGATTTAAGAACAAGAGTGGGGCTATTTGTTACAATTCCAAATCCTGCTATAGGGGATAGAGAGCCATCGGTTAGTTTCACTTTTAGATTACCAACGGTAGGTGTATATGAAGAAAATAAAGCAAAACAACCTGTCATGTGGTCTGAGGCTCCTGAGTCAATAATCCAAGGCTCTTTTCCTCCTTTTGTGCAACTAAGGGCCGAGAGAAAATTACCTGTTTGGGCTATAAGAGAGGTAGTGACTGATTTTTCAAGTGTGAGCAATTTGTATAAACACTTAAGTTGTTCCTTGTTCAGATTTAGACCACTGAATTTTTCACTGTGACTAGGCTCCTTTATTTCGGAAGTAGTTTGATAAGCGCAGGTATCTCTCCTTTGTTGTCCATTTGATCTTGAAGATTCATTGTTTGTCGGTCTACCATGTAATTTCCAACAGTTCTCCTTAGTGTGATTTGTTCTTTGGCCAAAATCACACCAAAGATTGCCTTTGTGACTACGTCGTGGCTCTCCTTGAATTCCAGTGGATCCCTGTATTTTTTTTGACCTCGAACAGCAAGGGTTGATGCATCTACAGGAGCAGTATTTTTTGAATCTCCAAGCATGTTCCTTCGACGACTTTCTTCTTTTCAAACTTCTGCGAAAACCTCTTCTATTGATGGCAAAGGACGCATCCCTAACATTCTTCCACGGACTTCATCCAATTCTTTCTTTAGACCAGTAAGGAAATCATATGTTATTTGTTTATCAACCAGTTTATTATATTTTCCAGCACAATCAGTACACCATTCGTTTGGTTTAAATATGTCTAGCTCCTGTCATATCTTTGTAAGAGCTGTATAATACTCAGTTACTGATAAATTACCTTGTTTGAGATTACAAGCTTGATCCTTTAATTCACACAGTTGTGCTGAGTTTTCCTGATCAGACTAGGCCAACTTCACTTTATCCTAAATAGCTTTTGTCGTGTTATGGACAAGATATAAAGACCCAATATGTTCATCCATAGAGTTAATTAACCAAGCCATCACCAAAGCATTATTTATGTCCCAAGTTGAGTACGAAGGATCTGTTTGATCTGGTTTGTTTACTATACCATCAAGGTAGCTGATTTTGCCTCTTCCTCTTATTATCATTTGAACAGATCGGGACCACTGAAAGAAATTTTGCCCTTTTAGTTTGTAGGAGGTTATTTGAAGGGGTGAATGATCGAAAGAGACAGAGGAAGGAGCAATGGGGTTAATTTTGAGGGAAGATGAAGAAGAATCAATTTTTTCCCTCATACCATCCTCGCTTAACCTAGTAAGAGCCTGCTTGTAGCTGTCAGCCATATTCCTTTCAACAAAATAATCCCTGCTCTGACACCATGTGCAAAGATAAAAAATGGAAAGGAGATAAAAAAAACACTGCTAGGGAGAATTATTTTATTTCAAAAAAAATTATCTTCTAAATACATATACGGCTGAGTTAAATAGGAATAACCAGCAAGATAATAGGAAATAAGATAAATACAAAAAACAGAAAAAAAAATACAAATTTGGAATTATCCAAAAAATTGAATCCTGATTTTTATCCCTAGAAATCTGGAATATTATCCCTAAATTTTGGGTTGCAAATAATCTAAGATTGCCAATCTTCAACACATTGTATTTATACAATTGAATTTTTTATATCTACACACACCTGGGAGTGTGAATTAAATTTTAAAATTTTTCGCTGTAAATGTATGAACTTTAGTAATTACATTGCCTCACAGCCCAACCGTAATTGAGTAAGTATGGATAACGGACACCAAGAATTGGGGTGTGACAGATTTGGTATCAAGGCATGGTTGGTCTAATGTGAGTCGATGTTTAGGACTAAGAAAACATACATCCCCAAGTTACTGTGTGATATTTAGATACAAATGTGTATATGGAGCTGGTAGTGAATTAAAACGTTTGTTATAAATGCAGGGAGTTATCAGGCTAGTGAGTCATGCCTGAGAGACACCGCAAGAGAGGAGATATCTCGAGAGCTCAAGGGCGGAATGACAAGACTAAGAGGTACAGTAGATCATCCTCTAGTCATGAGCCCCAAGAATAGATAGAGGCTTTCGATCCTCGGATAGCCCGATTAGAGGAAGACATGCGCACTATGATGACCATGATGGGTCAGATCATGGCTAGGTTTGAGGGTACACCTGGTACAGTGGGACAGGCTGCACCGAATCCCCCAGCAGCTGCGCCAAAACCTGAGGATGTTGCACCTGCATAACTTGAACCAGTTAGGCCATGAGAACCTCATAATCGACCAGTACCTCCTCCAGTAGCCCCACAGCAGTGTAATGATAATAATTTGGGGTATGGATATGACTGTGATATAGAGAGGTTGAGGTATTTTATGGACTTTAAGCCTCATTCGTTTAGCGGAGTAAAGGATCTAGTAGTGGCTGAGGACTGGATTAGTCAAATGGAGAAGTTGTTTGACTTTTGTAGATGTTCAGCTACAGAGAGAGTAACGCTTACGACCTTTGTACTGAGAGGCGAAGCAGAGCACTGATGGAAGTCCACCAAGCCTATGTTGAGAGCTCAAGGTATGGCTATCACGTGGGATATGTTTTTGAGCGCTTTCAGAGAGCAATACATCCCAGATACCGCTTGACATAGGTTGTAAATGTAATTTCTGAATCTGACTCAAGGGAATCGAACAGTTGATGAGTACGAGTCACGATTCACTTCACTAGGTAGATATGATCCGGACTCTATTAGGAGTGAAGCTATAAGGGTCCGCAGATTTGTAGATGGACTGAGGCTTTCGATCCGAGCGAAGTTGGCCCCATTTGATGTCGCTACATATAGAGAGTTTGTGCGACAGGCCCAGTTATGTGAGCAGGATTATGACCTGTAGATTTTTTAGTTCAGTTGGGGTAAGGACAGGGGTCCAAGGAAAATGGGAGATGTCAAGAGTGCCAAATTTGGTCGAAAATTCATGAGTAAGCATCGGAGAGAGGCAGATGAGTTTTAGAAAAAGGCTGCTAGACCTTTTATGCCTTCGACTCAGACACCAGCTAGGGGTATAGTGATCGGTGGACCCTAACCGACTATGAATCAATGTAGAGCATGTGACCGATATCATGGTGATAGGCCTTGTTACCTACAGAGTACACGATGCTTCAGATGTGGTAAATTTGGGCCTTATGCCAGAGAGTGCCTAGAGACAGTTGAGGTAATTCCACAGATGGTTAAGGAGCTAGAGAGAGTTCTTACAGTTACACCTCCTACAAGAAAGAAAGCCTCGATCGAAGAAAAAGGGAAACAAGTTGTGGGTTAAGGCATGGTGTATGCGATAGACCAGGCATCAACTGATACCTCTTTTGAAGTGATAAAAGATACAATCCTGATTTTTAATTTGGAAGCTATGACTTTGTTTGATTCTGGTGCTATGTATTCCTTTATATCATCTGCATGTGCATCAAAGTTAAAAGGTCTTGTAGAACCCACATACTTAAGTAGGACTGTCACGCCCCGAAAATGCAGAAAATAGGGCAAATTTAAAACTCTTTACTTATTAATTCACAATTAAGGGTGCATTCCTGTGCAGTGTCATACATCATCATAGTTATCATGCCTCAGGATCTCATCATAATATAGTGTATATTGTCTCATATACATTACTCAATTCCAAGTTAATTAATCCTACTACATCCCATACAATGTTGTACATAAAGTGTCTGCAATTACAATAATCGTCTGGGTACATGAAAAGATAAAAGGTACCTCAAAATACAATATATATGGCCTGGAGCTCAAGTCCTCCACTAGCCACTACTCCGTACGTCACAGAGAGATCCTTTTTCACTTGAAGAACTCTGGGGGGAAAGAAAACAGGGTGAGCTTCTAAATCGCTCAGTAAGGGGGGTAAGGGACTCATTTCATAAACCAAAATGCACATCATAAAATATTTATTTGTATGTGAAACTCATTTGAAAACCATAGCATGAAAGTAATCAAAACGACATTCTCATGTCTCAAATCATGTGAAAACATGAAGTAAAAAGGCTCAGTCTAGAGCAATAACAAAGCATGTGAAAATAACGCGATAAACGCTTTCTCAAATTCGTGATAAAATCACTGAAGTAGTAATGCACGTGGCGCAGCCACTAAACACAAGTGGCATAGCCACTGATTTAAATTCACATGTGGCATAGCCACTAAACACACGTGGCATGGTCACTGATTTAAATTCTCACGTGGCACAACCACTAAACACACGTGGCATGGCCACTGATTTAAATTCTCACTTGGCACAGCCACTAAACACACATGGCATAGCCACTGAGTTAAATTTTCACGTGGCACAGCCACAGGATAGGGTTTCACGTGGCAACGGCCACTAATTAGGGGTTCTCACGTGGCAACGACCACCAATAGGGTTTCTCACGTGGCAACAGCCACCAAGTATACGTGGCATAGCCACAGAATGGGTTATTCTCACGTTACCAGAATGGAGAAGAATCGGGCTTACATGCTACCAGAGCAATGCCCGGTGTGTACTCAAAATTACACACTTAAGTCTTATCACACAAGACTGGTTTGCCTTCACGTAGAACTCATAGTGGTTTTTCTCTCATAAAACTCATTTGAAAACCGTTTTGTACTCAACACAAAACATAATAAAACCGAGTTCCAATCGGCAAAGCAGACACACATTTCTCAAATCTCGATATTGCCTTAACGTAGAGCCCAATTCATTACTCACACTAAATTCAACGGTTTATAAAGCAATTTCACACTCAGCTTATAAACGCATAAAACAATGGGTTCCAACCGGCTATAAAAAATCGTGTGCAATTATAACTCAACACAACACTCAACATGCTTGATTTATAAACCACAAATCATGCTATAATAGTTTACAAATCACATACACAAATGGTTTAGATTTCCCTTACCTCTTTGCACCTCGTATAGTGCAATCGTTTCCCCCGTATCACAGACTAACCTCGCATTCCACTCTGGAACTCCCGAGCCAAAACTTGTGTGACGCACAACCCACGCCTCGATTCGATTCGTCCTTCAATTTCCAAGTATGTTGTTCTCCCTTTGATGAGGAACAACTTTCCTTCTTGCCACAGCTTCTGATTTGGCCGGAAATGGGTGCTTTGGATGAGTGAGAAAGCTAGGTTTCGGTGAAAATGGGGGTTGGAAGAGAGAGAAAGTGAAATTGCAGGAGAAAAACAGGGGTTCCTTATATAGGCTGAGGGCAGGAGATCGATCTGGCTCTTTATGAGATCGATCTACGTTTGAATTTTTGGGACGATTTGGGGCAATTTATGCCTAGGAGATCGATCTGTCGAGGGGTGAGATCGATCTCTTTATGGCTTTATGAGATCGATCTGCTCCTTGAGGAGATCGATCTTCTCCCAAACAGAATCATTTGGAGATCGATCTCTTCCTCATGAGATCGATCTTCTCTCAAACAGAATCATAAGGAGATCGATCCTCTTCCATTGGAGATCGATCTGCTCCTTAAATTCCTCCTTCCTTGTCATTTTTAACTCACCAGATCGATCACTCCTTCTCCCAGATCGATCTGCTCCTTAAATTCCTCCTTCCTTGTCATTTATAACTCACCAGATCGATCTCTCCTTCTCCCAGATCGATCTGTCCTCATAGTTTCACACTTATTTTAAACGCTTAACATATAAATCTCCAATTATCATTCCCCAATTCACTTAACTCAATAAATTACACTTCAAGTTCATATTACATAATTAAAATATGTCTGAAATTCTCAGATCTCACATCCTCCCCACCTTAAATAGAATTTGGTCCTCCAAATTCAACTCAACTAGTCGAATAGATAGGGGTATTTCTCCTTCATGAGGTTCTCTAGTTCCCACGTTGCCTCTTCCCTTGAGTGATGTTTCCACAAAACTTTCACTAATGGGATGCTCTTAGTTCTCAGTACCTTCTCTCTTCTATCGAGAATCTGGACGGGTTCCTTAGTGTAGCTCATATCCTCTTGAATGTCCATCTCGTCATACTCTATGACATGAGAAGGGTCCGGGTGGTACTTCCTCAACATAGACACATGAAAAACATTGTGTATTCCGGACATCTGTGGGGGTAATGCTAATCTGTAAGCTACCTCTCCCACTCTCTCAAGAATCTCGAATGGTCCCACGTATCAAGGACTCAATTTCCCTTTCTTCCCAAATCGCATGATACCCTTACTCGGTGATATTTTCAGAAATACGGCATCACCAACATCGAACTCGAGTGGCCGCCTACGCACATCCGCGTAGCTTTTTTGTCTACTTTGTGCAGCCCGTAACCTCTCACATATGAGTTTCACACTCTGTACGGCTTGCTCAACAAGCTTGGGAGCATTTATCTTTCTGTCACCGACTTCTTCCCAAGCTACAGGTGATCTACACCTCCTACCATATAGAGCCTCAAAAGGTGCCATTCCAATACTCGCATGATAGCTGTTATTGTATGCAAACTCTGCTAGGGGCAGGTGATCATCCCATGATCCCTTAAAATCCATCGTACACGCCTTCAACATATCCTCCAGGGTCTGAATAGTCCTCTCTGACTGACCATCTGTCTGAGGGTGATAGGCGATACTAAAACTCAATCGAGATCCCATGGACTCCTGAAACTAGGTCTAAAATCTGGAAGTAAACCGAGAATCTCTATCAGAAGTAATACTCACTGGAGCCCCATGTAATCTAGCTATCTCGCTGACATACAGCTCAGCTAAGGCATCCACAGTATCTGTGCTCTTGATGGCAAGGAAGTGGGCACTCTTGGTCAATCTATCCACAATGACCCATATAGCGTCACGACCTCTTCGGGTCCTCGGTAAACCCATAATAAAGTCCATAGTGACATGCTCCCATTTCCATGTAGGTATAGGTAAGGGCTGTAGTAATCCTCCGGGCTTCCAATGCTCAGCTTTCACTTGCTGGCATACTAAACACCTGGCCACATACTCTGCCACATCTCGCTTCATACCACTCCACCAATACACCTTTCTCAAGTCTCGGTACATCTTAGTACTCCCTGGGTGCATGGTGTATCGCGAGCAGTGGGATTCTCTCAGTATCTGTCTCTTCAGGGTATCATCGTCCGGTACACAAATCCGTCCTCTGAATCTCAACAATCCATCCTCACTGATGGTGAGATTCGACTGCAAACTCTGCTCAGCTTGGCTAACCATATCTATCAATCTCTGATCGCTGCGCTGCCCAGTTCTAATCTGATCCATGATCCTGGGCTCTATCCGCAGGCTAGCCAAAAATCCAGTCTCTACCTCTTTAACTCTGATCCGAAGTTCGACGAACTGCTCTAATAAATCCCATTCCCTGATCATCATAGCAGATATCATATTCTTCCTGCTCAGGGCATCAGCGACTATATTCGCCTTACCCGGATGATAAAGAATCTCGCAGTCATAATCCTTAAGGAGTTCCATCCATCTCCTTTGTCTCATGTTTAACTCTTTCTGATCAAAGAGATATCTCAAACTCTTGTGATCAGTGAAGATCTGGAATCTTTCCCCATATAAGTAGTGTCACCAGATCTTCAAAGCAAATACCACAGCGGCTAACTCCAAATCGTGCGTGGGGTAATTCCGCTCATGGTCTTTCAGCTGTCGCGATCCATATGCGACCACTCTTCCGTGCTGCATAAGCACACACCCCAATCCTTGATGAGATGCATCGCTATACACCGAGAATCCTCCTGATCCCTCAGGAATAGTTAACACAGGTGCCGCTGTCAACCTCCTCTTTAATTCCTGAAAACTGAGCTCACATTGATCAGTCCATATAAATGGAGTCTCTTTGCGCGTGAGCTTAGTCAAAGGGGCGACAATCCTTGAAAATCCTTCCACAAATCTTCTGTAATACCCTGCCAAACCAAGGAAGCTTCGAACCTTAGTAACTGTCCTCGGCCTCTCCCAATTAAGCACAGCCTCCACCTTGCTTGGGTCTACTAATACTCCTTCCTCTGAGACTATATGACCAAGGAAAGCTATCCGATCCAGCCAAAACTCACACTTACTAAGCTTTCCATATAATTGCTTATCTCGGAGTATCTGTAGTACTAACCACAAATGTTGTGCATGCTCCTCATACGACTGAGAGTACACCAGGATATCATCAATAAAGACTATCACAAATTTATCCAGATAGTCTCTGAACACCTCGTTCATCAATCTCATAAATGCTGCAGGGGCGTTCGTCAATCCAAAGGACATCACCAGAAATTCGTAATGGCCATACCTCGTCCTGAAGGCCGTCTTTGGAATATCTTCTTCCTTGATCCTCAATTGGTGATAGCCCGATCTCAAATCAATCTTAGAAAAGACTGATGCCCCTCTCAGCTGATCAAGTAGATCATCAATCCTGGGCAATGGGTATTTATTCTTCACCGTGGCTTTATTCAACAACCGGTAGTCTACACATAATCTGAGACTACCATCCTTCTTCTTAACAAATAGTACTGGCGCTCCCCACGGTGAAACACTGGGTCTAATAAACCCTTGATCCAATAACTCCTGCAGTTGTTTCTTCAATTCCTCAAGTTCCACTAATGCCATCCTATAGGGAGGTTTAGAGATCGGCTGAGTATCTGGTACCAAATCAATGGTAAACTCCAGCTCTCTCTCTGGTGGTAAACCTGGTAATTCATCTTGAAAAACATCCAGAAATTCACAAACCACAGGTATATCCTCAATCCTCGGATGTTCCCGCTCATCGTCTGAGATGAGTGTCTCATAACCTTCACATGAACAATCATATTTAATATTCTCCAAAATAATATCAAAATTCTCAAATTACTTACTAGAAATCCACATAATCATTTCCTCAATATCTCAATCGTACACTGTAAGGTTCAGGTAGGGAGAAAGTTACAATCTTAGTGTAGCAGTCTAAACTCACTCGATTGGTCGCCAACCAATCCATTCCCAGAATTACATCAAACCCATGAATAGATCTGCTAACATCACTCTATCTCCCACCTTTATTTCACATCCTTTACAGATTAACTCTGTTCTCTAGGATTCACGCATAGGGGTATTTACATGTAGTATGTATTCTAAAGGTCAAACTTCAAGTTTAATCTACATGCAAAATGCTCAGAAATAAACGAATGAGTGGATCCTGAATCAATCAACACATGAGCCTTATGATTACAGACAGAGAGTGTACCTCTTATAGTTTCTGCAGAAGTGTCAGCAGTCTCCTTATCTAGGGCAAACACACGTCCCTGGGTAATAGGTCTCTTTCCTTTCTCTGCAGCAGTGGCCTGTCTCGGGGGATTCACTCTCTGAGGCTGTTGTCTAGTGGGCTCCAATACATGTGGTTTTTGAGGTTGAGGGCAATCCTTCACCATGTGACCCATGTCTCCACATCTAAAACATCCATGGATCGACCCAGTACAACTTCCCTCATGCATTCGGCCACAATTTTTGCAAAACCTTGTCTCAGGCCTGACATCTCGAGGGGTCTCTCTAATGTTAGGGTAACCTCTGGGTCTCTCTAATCTGCCCTTCTGTACCTCAATCCTTCCTCTTCTGAAGGAACCTCTCCGAGCCTCTGTTTGGAAAAGTGCTGGCCTCTTGCCCTTATCTCTATTCACCGCTCTGAGCTCATTCTGGGATTGTACCATCTCAATTCCTCTTTCAATCTCTTGTGCTCGTCTCAGAGCATCTCCAAACTCAGTAATACATAGCCCTATCAATCTATCTCTGATGACGGGCTTCAACCCATACACAAACTTCTCTGTGCGGAGCTCTTCACTCTTGAAGGTCTCTGGGTCATATCTCAATAGTGTTGTGAATTGGCTCTCATAGTCATCCACAGACATGTCACCCTGTACCAAACTCAAAAACTCGGCCTGTTTCTTTCTCTGGGCGGCTCGTGGTACATATTGGGTCCTAAAGGCTGTCTGGAACTTTTCCCAACCAATCACATCCTGGCGGGACATCAGAATACCCTGGGTAGTACCCCACCAATCTCGAGCTCTCCCTTTCAACATATAGATACTCAAACTGACCCTCTCAGCATCGGTGCACCCCAGATAATCAAATATAATTCTCAACTCCGTCAGCCACTCCTCAGCCTCTGTAGGATCCTTCTTTCCCCTAAACACGGGTGGATTCATCTTCAGAAAATCCTTCAGTCGGACCATACTTCTATCATCAGGCTGAGTGACGGGAGGTATTGGGGGTATGGGAGGTCCTTGTGGTGGTGTAGGAGTAGTACCCGAGGCATTAACTCCAAAGTGTTGCGCGAATAATGCTGCCATCTGCTCAAAACCTTGCCTCACATCAGTCTCAATCCGATTAAATCGAGAGTTAGGACTCTCTGGTTATGGGACAGGTGGCGGAGGGGACTCTGCCTGCCTCCTCGAATGACCTCGTCGTTTACTCATTCTCTATCTTAACTCGTCTCCTGCGCGTACATATCACAATCGATTGAAATCTCAATCCTCAATTTCAGTTCATGACCAGACTATTACAGACACTTGGGATGTATTCTATTTCACTTAACCGACACTGACAGTACTAGACACCCTAAGCTCTGATACCAAGAAAACTCTGTCACGCCTCGAAAATGCAGAAAATAGGGCAAATTTAAAACTCTTTACTTATTAATTCACAATTAAGGGTGCATTCCTGTGTAGTGTCATACATCATCATAGTTATCATGCCTCAGGATCTCATCATAATATAGTGTATATTGTATCATATACATTACTCAATTCTAAGTTAATTAATCCTAATACATCCCATACAATGTTGTACATAAAGTGTCTGCAATTACAATAATCGTCTGGGTACATGAAAAGATAAAAGGTACCTCAAAATACAATATATATGGCCTGGAGCTCAAGTCCTCCACTAGCCACTACTCCGTACGTCGCAGGGAGATCCTTTTTCACTTGAAGAACTCTGGGGGGAAAGAAAACAGGGTGAGCTTCTAAATCGCTCAGTAAGGGGGGTAAGGGACTCATTTCATAAACCAAAATGCACATCACAAAATATTTATTTGTATGTGAAACTCATTTGAAAACCATAGCATGAAAGTACTCAAAACGACATTCTCATGTCTCAAATCATGTGAAAACATGAAGTAAAAAGGCTCAGTCTAGAGCAATAACAAAGCATGTGAAAATAACGCGATAAACGCTTTCTCAAATACGTGATAAAATCACTGAAGTAGTAATGCACGTGGCGCAGCCACTAAACACACGTGGCATAGCCACTGATTTAAATTCACACGTGGCATAGCCACTAAACACACGTGGCATGGCCATTGATTTAAATTCTCACGTGGCACAGCCACTAAACACACGTGGCATGGCCACTGATTTAAATTCTCACGTGACACAGCCACTAAACACACGTGGCATAGCCACTGAGTTAAATTTTCACGTGGCACAGCCACAGGATAGGGTCTCACGTGGCAACGGCCACTAATTAGGGGTTCTCACGTGGCAACGGCCACCAATAGGGTTTCTCACGTGGCAACGACCACCAAGTATACGTGGCATAACCACAAAATGGGTTATTCTCACGTTACCAGAACGGAGAAGAATCGGGCTTACATGCTACCAGAGCAATGCCCGGTGTGTACTCAAAATTACACACCTAAGTCTTATCACACAAGACTGGTTTGCCTTCACGTAGAACTCATAGTGGTTTTTCTCTCATAAAACTCATTTGAAAATCGTTTTGTACTCAACACAAAACATAATAAAACCGAGTTCCAACCGGCAAAGCACACACACATTTCTCAAATCTCGATATTGCCTTAACGTAGAGCCCAATTCATTACTCACACAAAATTCAACGATTTATAAAGCAATTTCACACTCAGCTTATAAACGCATAAAACAATGGGCTCCAACCGGCTATAAAAAATCGTATGCAATTATAACTCAACACAACACTCAACATGCTTGATTTATAAACCACAAATCATGCTATAATAGTTTACAAATTACATACACAAATGGTTTAGATTTCCCTTACCTCTTTGCACCTCGTATAGTGCAATCGTTTCCCCCGTATCACAGACTAGCCTCGCATTCCACTCTGGAACTCCCGAGCCAAAACTTGTGAGATACACAACCCACTCCTCGATTTGATTCATCTTTTGATTTCCAAGTATGTTGTTCTCCCTTTGATGAGGAACAACTTTTCTTCTTTCCACAGCTTCTGATTTGGCCGAAAATGGGTGCTTTGGATGAGTGAGAAAGCTAGGTTTCGGTGAAAATGGGGGTTGGAAGAGAGAGAAAGTGAAATTGCAGGAGAAAAATAGGGGTTCCTTATATAGGCTGAGGGCAGGAGATCGATCTGGCTCTTTATGAGATCGATCTGCGTTTGAATTTTTGGGACGATTTGGGGTAATTTATGCCTAGGAGATCGATCTGTCGAGGGGTGAGATCGATCTCTTTATGGCTTTATGAGATCGATCTGCTCCTTGAGGAGATCGATCTTCTCCCAAATAGAATCATTTCGAGATCGATCTCTTCCTCATGAGATCGATCTTCTCTCAAACAGAATCATAAGGAGATCGATCCTCTTCCATTGGAGATCGATCTGCTCCTTAAATTCCTCCTTCCTTGTCATTTTTAACTCACCAGATCGATCTCTCCTTCTCCCAGATCGATCTGCTCCTTAAATTCCTCATTCCTTGTCATTTATAACTCACCAGATCGATCTCTCCTTCTCCCAGATCGATCTGTCCTCATAGTTTCACACTTATTTTAAACAGTTAACATATAAATCTCCAATTATCATTCTCCAATTCACTTAACTCAATAAATAACACTTCAAGTTCATATTACATAATTAAAATATGTCTGAAATTCTCAGATCTCACAAAGACTTTATTAATAAGTACCTATGAGAGTTAGCCAATTAGTTGAGCAAGTGTATAAAGATTGTAAAGTGATGGTAGGAGATAAGTGTGCGACAGCCAACCTGATTTTGTTAAATATGTATGATGTTGATGTAATCTTGGGAATGGATTGGTTAGCTACCAATCATGCTGTCATAGACTGTCGTTCTAAGTCCATTAAGTTTTCTCTACCCAAAGTATGTGTTGTAAGATTTTAAGAGAAGAAATGAAATCTTGAATTTTGTGATAAATAAAGTACATTGGTATAAATGACATGAATGTTGTTTTGAAGGTTTTATTGCTTATGTGGTGGATTTGGACAAAGTACATCCAGATATGGAGGACATTCTAGTGGTTAGAGAATTCCCTGATGTCTTTCCAGATGATCTACCGAGATTGTCACCCAATAGAGAAATGGAATTCGGTATAGACTTGATGCCTGGAACCGAGCCAATATCGAAGTCACCATATAGAATGGCTCCAGTTGAGCTAGAGGAATTAAGGAAACAGTTGCAAGATATGTTGGACAGGAGGTTTATAAGATCGAGCATCTCACTATGGGGAGCCTCGATATTATTTGTGAAGAAGAGAGATGGGAGCCTTAGGTTGTGTATTGATGACAGGATGTTGAACAAGGCTACCATCAAGAATAAGTATCCCTTGTCGCGCATCGATGACCTATTGGATCAGCTTCGGGGAGTGTAGATCTTTTCCAAGATAGATTTGAGGTCTGGGCATCATCAATTGAAGATTCGAAAGGAGGATATGCCCAAGACAGCTTTTTGCACCCGCTATGGTCATTACGAATTCCTAGTGATGCCTTTCGGGTTGACTAATGCACCATCAGCTTTTATGGCTCTAATGAATGAAGTATTCAAGCCATACCTAGACCAGTTCGTGATTATTTTCATTGATGATATATTGGTATATTTAAGCTCAAGAGAAGAGCATGAACAACACTTGAAAATTGTTTTACAGACCCTCCGAGAGAGAAGGTTATATGCCAAGTTTAGTAAATGTGACTTCTGGCTAGAGTAGATTTCCTTTCTGGGCCATGTTGTATCAAAAGATGGAGTGTCAGTAGATCCATCCAAGATCAAGGCCGTTGTTCAGTAGGAATAGCCCAGGACAGTAACAGAGATCAGAAGCTTTCTGGGTCTGGCAGGTTACTACAGGAGATTTGTAGAGGGTTTCTCTAGATTGCCTGCTCTATTGACACGTCTTACGAGGAAGATTGTGGAGTTTATATGGGATGAAGCTTGTGAGAGGAGTTTTCAGGAACTTAAGAGCAGGTTAACCATCGTGCCATTAGTTATCATCCCTAATAGTTTAGGAAACTACTCAGTGTATACAGATGCTTCGCATCAAGGACTAGGCTGTGTTTTAATGCAAGATGGAATGGTAGTAGCTTATGGATCTAGATAGCTGAAAGATCATGAGAAGAACTATCCCACTCACGATTTGGAGTTGGCAGCCATAGTATTCGCATTGAAGATATGGTGCCACTACTTGTATGGTTAGAGATTTCAGATCTTTATGGATTACAAGAGTTTGAAGTATCTATTCTCACAGAAGAAGTTAAATATGAGACAGAGAAGGTGGTTAGAACTCCTCAAGGACTATGATTGTGAGATTTTGTACCACCCGAGGAAGGCGAATGTGGTTGCTGATGCATTGAGTAGAAAGAGTCTCAGATTGGTATCACATATGATGGTTAGAGAGCACGAGTTGTTGGAACAATTCATAAACCTTAGTCTGGAAATGACACTACCTGAGATTGGCAACTATGGGATTATTGCTAGCTTGAGATTAGAACCGGAGTTGATTGAGGGAATCTGATAAGCTCAGCAAATTGATCAATGGTGTATCAACATGGTTAGCCAAATTCAGAAGAGGAAGGGTACAAACTTTGTATTGAGTTCAGATGAAGTACTAAGGTTTGGAGATATAATATGTGTTCCTAAGGATTTAGAGCTGAGAAAGTTAATCTTATCAGAGGCTCACTCATCGAGATATACAGTACACCCGGGGAGTAATAAAATGTATCAAAATCTCCGAAAGATGTATTGGTGGTCTGGAATGAAGAGAGACGTAGCTGAGTATGTCGTTAGATGTCTCATTTGTCAGCAAGTAAAGGTTGAGCATAAAAAACCAGGAGGATTGTTGCGACCTCTACCAATACCAACATAGAAGTAGGAGCACGTCACCATAGACTTTGTGATGGGGTTACCGAGAACCCGTAAGAAGCATGATGCGATATGGGTGATAGTAGATCGGTTAACAAAATCGGCACACTTCTTAGCCATGAGATCTACAGATACATTGAGTGCATTGACGAACCTGTATGTGCGTGAAATAGTGAGATTACATGGAGTCCTAATGAGTGTTGTTTCTGATCGGGATGCCCGCTTCACTTCCCACTTTTGGGGACATTTTCAGGAAGCGATGGGGACACAATTGAGTTTTAGCACCGCTTTTCATCCTTAGACAGATGGTCAGTCAGAAAGGACTATACAGACCCTGGAGGATATGTAGAGAGCGTGTGTGCTGGATTTTAGAGGCTCATGGGATGATCACTTGCCATTGATTGAGTTCGCCTACAATAACAGTTATCACTCAAGTATTGGTATGACCCCTTATGAGGCACTATACGGTCGTAGATGCCGATCGCCCATTGGTTGGGAAGAAGTAGGTGACAGATAGTGCTCGCTCCCGATTTGGTTAAACAAGCCTCAGAGGATGTTCAGATAATATGTGAGAGGCTGCGAACAGCTCAAAGTCCACAAAAGAGCTACGCTGACAGGAGACGAAGACCACTTAAGTTTGATGTGGGTGAGTCCGTATTTTTGAGAGTATCTCCTTCTAAAGGAATAACAAGGTTTGGGAAGAAAGGAAAACTAAGTCCTCGTTAAATTGGTCCCTTTGAGATTTTGGATAGAGTGGGAGATGGAGCATATAGGCTAGCCTTGCCACCTGAGCTAGCGGAAGTCCACAATGTCTTCCATGTTTCTATACCTCAGAAGTACTACCCGGATCCGACACATGTAATTAGCTATGAGCCATTGAGCTCAAGGAGGATATGTCGTATGTTGAGAGATCGATCCAGTTATTGGACAGAAAAGAGACGGTGTTGCAAAACAAGACGATTTCATTGGTTAAGGTTTTGTGGCAACATCACACCATAGAATAAGGCCACATGGGAATTGGAGAACTTGATACGGGAGAAGTATCCCGAGTTATTCACAGAGTGATTGGTTTAAATTTGGAGGACCAAATTTTCTAAGTGGGGGAGAATGTGAGACCCCGTATAGGTTTAACCTTATATACATATATGTAAATGAATTCATAAGTATGGTGATATACTTGTAATGTGAATTATATGTAATGTAAGTCCATAAGTTTAAGGTACACATATGTAATAGGAGTTGTGATTGTACGTACAAGTTACAATATATATGAATGTGAAGATATGGACTTAAACATGTGGAGAATGTGAGTAAAATGGAATATGAGTAATGTGGTGAGTGGAATGTAGATTTGCATGAGTATGCACTTCCATTTGGTTTACATTAAGTATCGTTGGTTGTAGAAGGATTCCACACGAGTTTTAAATTGTGTGAAGTATTAATGGATGCCATTTTCAAGTCTTAAAGGTAATCGAATGAGGAAATGACCATGGCAACAAAATGTATGAAGTTTGGTGTGAGTTGTTGCAGAAAAACTACAGTAATATCTGGAAATATGAAGGCCAGATCGATCTCATAGGATGAGAGATTGATTTGGAAGAGCCAGAATGCTCTTATTTGAGTAATAGAATAGAGCAGATCGATCTCCAAGGGAGTCAGATCGATCTCCTTAGCTCTCGGGTTGGAAGCAGATCGATCTCCCCTAAGACCAGATCGATCTCCTTAAGCTTCTGTTTGATAGCAAATCGATCTCAAGCCTCGACAGATCGATCTCCTGCTTTTAAAATATCTTAGAAAAGAGGGATTTTATGAGGACCAGATCGATCTCCACCCAAGGAAGATCAATCTCATCAAGTTGAATCTATAAATAGGAGCAGTTGGATCTGCAGATTTCGGGACAAAACCATCTCTTTTCATTTCAACTCAAAAACCTAGCTTTCTCACTCCTAAATCCAGCCATTTTCAATAAGATTTGAGGGAAAGCTATTAGAGGCAAAGTTGTTCACATCAAAAAGAAGAACAACATAGTTGGGAGGCATTTTCCCCATTTGTTGGATTTAAGCAACAAGGTGTATTTCCATTGGAGCAAGGAGGAAATCGAGCTAGGTGAGTTTCTAATGCAAATACCCAAGTACATTTGTTTGGATATTGATGTGGGACATGATTAATATGCATAGAAATGATAGAAACTACCTAGAAAGTAAGGAACCCACCATAACCTAGAAATGGTCTAGTGTGAGAAAGTGAAATGTAGAAGTATTAATGATAAATGAGTTATCTTTAGAGGATGATTATGTTGTGGGTATGATTTGGATGTGCTGATATTGGGATAAATTGTGAGATTTACCATAAGGGGGTAAAATGGATATTTAAGGCATTGGATGAATGCATAGTTGAACAAGAGTTAGAAACGTTAACTCAAGTGCTTGATGGATGAAATGCAGTTCCCAATGATACACCGGAACAAGTCGAGATAAGAATGCGAGAAGCATAAAGGAGGACAGTTACACACAAGTAAATCAAGGTAAGGGGCTGTGTGTTAGCTATAGAGATGTTCGTGTGTATTTTTCGACAATTTCGTATATATAATACTAGAATTTGTACAATACTA
Source organism: Firmiana major (assembly GCA_033439115.1). Taxonomy (NCBI): domain Eukaryota; kingdom Viridiplantae; phylum Streptophyta; class Magnoliopsida; order Malvales; family Malvaceae; genus Firmiana; species Firmiana major. The sequence continues at coordinate 43,668,056 of CM065909.1, forward strand.
CGATTCTATGAAATGATATGGAAGCATCAAATGCATTATGATATAAATGTATTGAGAAATGGGATAGGGTAAGGAAATAGCATCGTATGCATGTTTTCAATGTTTTTTTTCAATTTTATATTGATATTGGTGATTGAGAAATGTTGATGATAGGTTGGCTAAATTTACATGTTTTAGCATGAAGAGGCATGCTGCATAAATAAACATGTTTTGAGTTTTTTTTTTAAACAAAGAGAAAATAGCCATCTATCAGGTTTGAGATGAGATTTGGTGTTGAAGCTCTAGCTCATACTCGTTTTAACGACTTTGACTATGTGCTGGAGTGTTAGCTCGAACATGTTTTTATGCTTTTGATGTGTAGTGCTAGAGTTTAACTCGCACGATGGTTTTGAGAAAAGTGCGGGAGCTTTGCTCGCACCTGTTTTATTGAGTTAAGGTAAACCTGAGGGTCTGAGACCCAAGGGGATGCCAGCCGACGACCTTTGAACGGGTTGGGCCTTGACAATAAATCGTGCTGCGTTGGAGCCTTGCGATGATTGTATGCCACGCTGCATGCTCACCTGGTATATGAGACATGGTTCAGGATGAAAAGTCCATCGGAGTTGGAGTATGGACTTGGGTCCACGGTCGTACGTAGTACAGTGTAGTGATCCGTTGGTATGCTATGTACTGTGCTGGGTGCACGCGAGAACGAGTATCGCGTAGATGACACATGGCGTACCTTATACCGTGAGTATATGAGGAGATGAGGTTGATTGAGAAGAGCCGGATGGTAGGACTGACCCATCCCTCTTCAGGCAAAGTGATGCCCTGTGCACACCTGATCACTGAGGCCTGAGATCACTGACTATGGCCATATGTCGTGGATATTTGATTGTCAAAATTCCATGCCTGTCTCAGAGATTCGAGAAAATAGAGACAATCTCAGAAAAGAAAGAGATTTGAGGGAAAAGAAATGATTGAGACGAGAAAGCGATTCTTTTGTATTTGATAAATTTCTGATTTAATCACTTGTACCGTGAGAGCACTGCTTTATGAAACATGTTTCAAGTGAAAATATTAAATATTTGTATTCATGAGAATTCCAAATGAAAAATATATGTTTACTGCATTTTTCGATGATATTTCCATTTATAACGAAAACATGGTTTTGGTTTATACATGAATGGGCTATGTAGGTAGTACGATATCTACCTGCTAGCATTCATTTCCTTACTGAGTTGTGGTTTGCTCATCCTACTATTTTTCCCCCTCTAGGTATTGAGAAGTAGGAGAGTGGTGGTCTCTAGATTTCTTTTTGAGTTGGATAGCTCCCGCCAGTTGTAAAGGTATAAGAATTGTATACACAAGCTTATTTTGTATCTATCTTGTCGTATCACACAGTTATACCTTGGAATTTTAAACAGTTTTATGGGGATGATATGTAAATACATTGTATTTATACAATTGTATTTATACAATTGAATTTTTTATATCTACACACACTTAGGAGTGTGAATTAAATTTTAAATTTTTTCGCTGTAAATGTATGAACTTTAGTGATTACATTGCCTCACAGCCCAACCGCAATTGAGTAAGTATAGATAAAGGACACCGGGAATTGGGGTGTGACAGACACGGTGTCCATTGATCTGATCCTTTTGAGGCGAATAAAATATGGACATTGGTCATCACGCGTGTCTAGAGGACTGATGACACATGCTGGGAATTGGGAGTGGTCCAATCTCCTTTTAGCCGATTTTCAGTCTGTTTTATGCTAAAATGACTGAGTTTCATCTGGATTTAATTTATCTGTAAACATCATAATTTTAAATAAATTGAATGGATAATTAATAAAATAATATGGGGATTAAATAATTAATTAAGAAATTAAATACAAATAATTCTATTTTTAATAGAATTATCAAGCAGCAGCAGACGAGATAGCAAGACAAATTGGAGCCCTGCGTCTCTGCCTTCAGTAATGCACTCTGCATCTGCTTCAGCACGGACCAGCTTTGTCACCTCCTGCTTCTGGTTCAGCTACTAGCAACATTCTCTGCAACAAACATTGGTCAAGGCAATAGAGATGAATAATGCAGCTCGTACCCAGAAACGCCACGTCCTACCTCTTCATGGCCCACAAACCGCATGAAGCCACCACGGACAGCAAGGCAGCACAACAGCTTCCTCTCGTGCAATGCAGCAGTGGTCTCCAGGAAACACGAGCATCAACCACACCTCACCTTGCACCAGAAATAGAAGCAAAGCAGTAGCACGCCAAAGGTGAATATAGCAGAAGTAAGAGAAACAAGAGAACCACCACTGCTAACAGTAGTAACCACGACCAGCAAGGCAACAGTGATCCTGCAACTGAAAGAAAATAGAAGAGAGAAACAGTATCCAGAATCCAAAACAGAAAAGGAAAACAATGCAGAAAATATGGGAATCAGAGGAAAGCAAAGACAACAAATTTTGAAGAGCATAAAATGATGCAGAGTAGTGCAGCAGCTGTCAAAGGGAAGACCACCGTGTCACCAAATGAATCTCCACCAGAGGCAGCGTGTACCACCTGCAAACAACAATAACCTGAAAAAGAGAAAAGAATCCAAAACATAACTATAAAGATATAAAAATTGAAAAGAGAAGGGAAGGGGTGGCTGTGTCACTCAGCCTCCTCAATACCAAGTGCTGCAGCATAGCAATAAACTAAAATCTAAAACAAGTAGGAACAAAAGTGCAAAAACATTGAAAGTGCAGATAACAGAAAATGGACGAGACAAAAGTGCAATATGAAAACAGGTGCAGTAAACTAGTAGATAGAAGAGAAATCGTAATACAGTAGCAACAAGAATTAACTACAATGCAAAATAGGAAAATGTTAGAGTAAAATATAATCGCAAAGCAGTGCAAAATCAAAGAACTAAAAGATGATATTTAATGCTTACACTGGAAACAGAAGTGAGAAATAACTAAAAAAATCAAAACAGTAAACTTAATAAGAAACAGAACATAACAGAGGAAGCTAATGACTGCTTGAGTATGAGACAAAACCACGGCAGCCACAGTGTAGATCAATCAGAACACCTTCCAACCTTTCTACCTAGACAGCCACATCCTGCTTTGTTTCCTCTATCTCCCTTTCCATGTCGTACACCAGCTACATTTCCTACTTAGCAACCTTAGATCACTTCAGACAACCAACAACAAAGAAGTTACAGCAGCAGTAACCTCAGCAAGATGATGGTAGCATGTCATGCCCAAGAGCAACGACTAAGCAGCCTCTAGCAACCTCTCACGTCACCAGGAACCACCACATCTAAGCAACATCATTTGACCACTTACTAAGCTAATAAAATAGTTAAGAGATGAAAAGCAATACAAATCGGAGAAGATAGTATCTTGTCACCAGCCACTTTCCACTTTTTTTATCTCTTCTAAAGATGTAAAAATAAAAATCTAATCCACTCTTAAACTAAGGAAAATAGTGAAAATGAATTTTTAGAAAACAGTGATGACCAAGGGCTGTGGTCACTAGCCTCCAACATCTCGATTGAACAGTAAAGGAAATGGAAAACAAAGTAGTGAATGAAACTAGTAAAAAAATGGAAATAAAGGCTTTTCATTTAAAGAAAGTTAAAATGTGTCAAATCAAAGGGAAATTAAAAAAAAACATGCAAAACCTAGAAACAATGGCTACTGTCACCAGCCAACGTGGAGAACTAAAAAAAAACTAAAGAAAATATAAAACTAACCTAAAACCTAGCAGCCAACATTTAAAAAAAAAACTTTAACCTAAAAACTCTAAAAAAAAAATACTTGGTAAAATTGTCTCATCTTTTTTTCTTTTTATACACATCAAAATGTGGTACAAAGGAAAATTTTAATCCAAGATGTGTTGGTATTGTTTGGCCACTTATCTTCACACCATTGGCTTCTAGAGAAGATATTTTCATGTCATTTGTCTTATTGTCCACTTGGATGTCCAAAGTGGCATGGTTTGTGTCTTCCATGAGGTAGCCAAGGTGTCCTTTGATCTTATCCTTTAAAGGTGAGTAAAATATGGACACTTGGCGTCACATGTGTCCAGAAGAATGGTGACTCATGCTACACGATGAAATGGTAGTGGTCCAATCTCCTTTTTAGCTCATTTTCAGTCTATTTTCTACTGAAATGACTAAAATTCATATGGATTTAATTTATCTTCAAACATGAGAATTTTAATTAAACTGAGGGGATAATTAATAAAATAATACAAGGATTAAAATAGTTAATTAAGAAATTAAGTATAAATAATTCTATTTTAATAGAATTATCAGAGCTAACATGGCCTAGATGGCTAGCTTCAACTCTTTTAAGAACTTTTCCAACTTTTTCTCTTCACTCTTGTAGGTGTTGAGGTCATAACGATCGAAACGATGAACTTGAACTCATACTTGTCCATCAATAATTGCCCTTGAGGTAAGCTCAGAAACTCTATTTGCATCTTTTTCTAAGCTATGTAGGGAATAGACTAGTGTCAAAAAGCCTCGAGAAAGATTTCCCAAGTGAAAACTGAATGCTTGGCCTCTTTTTTTAAGGTAAACACGACCAAGTTAACCTTCTCAGTGGAGGGACTTTTTATGTACTTGAAGATCTTTTCCACTTTCAGGACCTAGTACTCAGCCACTATTGGATCATTTACCCCCTTGAATTTTGGAGGGATGAACTTCTAGAATTGCTTCTCTCAATTCAAGTGTCTATCATCCTCATTCGTAGTCTATGGATGAAAAGCTTCCAGCTGAGGTGGGGAGCTTGTGGTGTTGGTGGTTGTGGCACTAGAGGATGTGCTACAAAAGGAGGAGATGGTGTAGCTTGATTCTCTTCGGTAGAAGTGTAAACCCCACGAAATTTTTGAAACTTGGTTTTAAGTAACATCAAGTAAGATTAAATCTATGCTTAGTTGGTGGATAATTAATATTTTCTTGACTTGAAGAATATAAGTGAATTTAATTAATTCAGATATTAAATTCATGTAGTATCAATAGATATAAAACAATACAAGATACCTAATGAAATATAATGCAACATTATATTACAATCAATTATGTTATAGAATGTTCTTCCAATTTAACATTTAAATAACAGGGATTAACTCCATGTTCTTAGCAAGACCAAAACTCTTAAAATTATGGACTGCGATGGTGTACTATTATTGAACCATATATATATATAATGCATTAAGTGTGTGCATGTGATGGCAGCAAGAAGCTGCGCGTAAAGTCTTGGTTTGGCTTCATTAGAAGCCAAACCCGAGAGCTCATAGATTGAAAAAAAAAAAGAAAAAGAAGAGCTGACGGTGGTATACGTACATCAAAAGAAAACATTATAAGAAGACTGATCATGATGATGATTTTGGTGAGTGAAAATAAGTAAATTAATAGGACAAGTTTACTCAACATAGGGACGTAGGAAAGCCTAAAAATAGGTGAGGAAAGAGTAGAAAACGAAGTAAATGAGGAAGCTTGAGGATTGCTGTACAAATGGGAGACTAAAACTGAAAAGATATATGCCAGTAAACGTGAATATAGCAGAGTAAGGAAAGAAACGCGGAAGAGGCAGTAATAATGTTTGATAGAACTGAAGGGAAATAGATGAAGAATTAAAGGCTAAAACTGAAGGGCAATGACCTGGACTGAAGACGAGATAGGTGTGAAATATATATATTTACATTACTGAAAATGGCAAAAAAATTCTGAAGCAAAGTATGGGAGAACAATGCTGAAAATTGAAGCACCACGCCAACCGCATGTCCACACCCTCTGCACCCCATACCTCTTACCACACCCATACCCCTCCCTTCATCAATTTTCATCACACCCGATCCCATCACTTACCTTGTTCCTGGCACTGAAACCTGCAGAGGAAGAGAGAGAATCAAAAATAGTAAACATAGTAGCAGCAGAAGCAGTCTAAACACAAGGAAGTTTAAGTGTTAAAGCATTTATATATATATATATATACTGATAGTATAAAGGTGGGTGATAACAACAAAGAAAATATAAGAGAGCGAGGTAGTGTGAGGGAGAGAAAGCGAGGCACTTCCTCTGTTGAACCGAAACGGGAAAAAAAAGGAAATTGGTGGAAGTAGAGACCTGACAGAGAGGGGGTGTGATCAGGAGGAGCAATAATTGCAAGCCTGAGGTAAAACAAAAAGAGGAAGATAGAAGGAAGGAGAAGCACGAGGGAGGAAGAGAAGGGAGTCGAGAGACTGGAGCCTCAGGTTTAAGGGTGAGAAAGATTAAAAATCAGAGCAAAGAATATGGACCTTGAGCAGGAGCAACGACAGACGGTGGAGGCACAAGAAAGAAAGAAAACCGAGAGGGAAAAAAGAAGATAGGATAGAAATCAAGAGCTGAGAAAAATACGAGAGAGGAAAATGGCAGGTTCTGTAAAATAGGAAAGAAAAGAAAGGAAACGGGAAAGAGAGAAGAAAGGCCAAAGACCCATTGAAACAGAGGGAGAAAATTGAAATCGAAGGAAAAAAGAGGAGGAAGGAAGTTGGAGCAAAGAGGGAGTTGAGAGAAAAGAGTTGGGAGTTGAAGTAAGATTCAGTAGGAATAAGTGGATGGCAGAAGTAGTGAATACCATAAGGAAGCTGTGGCTGAGACAGGGGAGGAGACGTGACTGCTATGAGAGGTAGCTGCACTGGGGAAAAGGTGTTATTGATGCTGGCAGCTAAATGTGTAAAAGCTGAGTGGCGACATCTTCTTGCTTCCATGTCTAGGAGGTAGATGGTGGTCGGAAGTAGGAGAGCTGGAAACAGAGGCAACAGTAGAGTACCAGAGCCAGCAGAGCTGTGATAATTATAGTCAAACCAAGTGAGTGATGGAATGATGGTGGAACTGAAAGGATGAGAAAGGTGTGAAACGGTAGAGGAGAAGGTAGCAACGCCGAGAAGATGAGGAAGATGATAAACAGAGGGTGACTCACGAGGAAGAAGAAGAAAGGAGAAAGAAAATATGGATGGTGCGAAAAACAAAGGAGTTAAAACAAAAGGTATTTTTTTATTTATAAAATATTATATATATAAATAAAAATATATTGAAGTTAGAATAAAGTGCACTAGAAAATCTGGGAAACCTGAGGGATAGACGGTTCGAAAATATTCATGCAAATATTAACCTAAAATTTTGAAGAACTAAACCAAGTAGATCAGACTCACTGCAGAACAGTAGCATTGCATAGCAACAGCAGATGAGACAACAAGACAAATTTGAGCCCTGTGTCTCTGCCTTCAGTACTACACTCTGCGTCTGCTTCAACACAGACCAGCTTTGTCACCTCCTTCTTCTAGTTCAGTTGTTAGCAACATTCTCTGCAACAGAAGTTGGTCGCAGCACCAGAGATGAATGATGCAGCTCGTACCTAGCAACGCCACGTCCTGCCTGCTTCACGACCCACAAACCGCACGAAGCCACCACGGACAGCAAGGCAGGACAACAACTTCCTCCTGTTTAGTGCAGCAGCGGTCTCCAGGAAACATGAGCATCAGCCATGCCTCACTTTGCACCAGAAACAAAAGCAAAGAAGCAGCAGCACAACCAAAGGTGAATATAGTAGAAGTGATAGAAACAAGTGAACCACCATAGCCAACAGCAGTAACCATGATCAGCAAGGCAGCAGTGATCTTGCAACAAAAAGAAAACAGAAGAGAGAAATAGTATCCAGAATCTAAAATAGACAAGGAAAACAATGTAGAAAATGGGAATCAGAGGAGAGCAAAGATAAAAAATTTTTAAGAGTATAAAATGATGCAGAGCAATGCAGTAGCCATCAAGGGGAAGACCACCGTGTCACCCAATGAATCTCCACCAGAGGCAACGTGTACCACCAGCAAACAACAATAACCTGAAAAAGAGAATAGAATCTAAAACATAACTAAAAATATATAAAAATTGAAAAAAGAGGGGAAGGGGTGGTTGTGTCAACTAGTAGATAGCAGAGAGATCGTAATACAGCAGCAACAAGAATTAACTATAATACAAAATAAGAAAACGTTGAAGCAAAATATAATCACAAAACAATGCAAAATCAAAGAACTAGAAGATGAAATTTAACGCTTACACTGGAAACAGAAGTGGGAAATAACTAAAAAAATCAAAACAATAAACTTAATAAGAAACAGAGCATAATAGAGGAAGTTAATGGTTGCTTGAGTATAAGACAAAACCACGGTTCCAAGCGACTTCTCTGCCTCAGCCACAGTGTAGGTCAAGCAGAACACCTTCCAACCTTTCTACCTAGACGGCCACGTCCTGCTTTGTTTCCTGTATCTCCCTTGTCATGTCCCACGCCAGCTACGTTTCCTACTTGGCCACCTTGGGTCACTTCAGACAGCCAGCAACAAAGAGGTTACAGCAATAGTAACCTCAGCAAGATGATGGCAGCCTATCACGCCCAACAGACTAAGTAGCCTCCAGCAGCCTCTCACGTCACCAGGAACCACCACAGCTAAGCAACATCCTTGACCACTTACTAAGCTAATAAAACAGTTAAGTGAAGGAAAGCAGTACGAATCGAAAAAGATAGTCTCCTGTCACCAGCTGTTTTCCACTTTTTTGATCTCTTCTAAAGATGTAAAAATAAAAATCTAATCCAATCCTAAGCTAAGGAAAATAGTGAAGATGAATTTCCAAAAGACAGTGATGACCAAGGGTTGTTGTCACCAGCCTCCAACATCCTGATTGAATAATAAAGGAAATGGAAAACAAAGTAGTGAATGAAACTAGTAAAAAAATAGAAATAAAGGCTTTTCATTTAAAGAAAGTTAAAATGTGCCAAATCAAAGGGAAATAAAAAAAACTTAGAAAACTTAGAAACAATGGCTGCTGTCACCAGCCAATGTGAAGAACCAAAAACAAAACTAAAGAAAATATAAAACTAACCTAAAACCTAGCAGCAAACATAAAAAAAACTTTAACCTAAAAACTTTAAAAAAACTACTTGGTAAAATTTTCTTATCTTTTTCTTTTTATACACATCAAAATGGGAGTACAAAGGGAAATTTTAATCCTAGATGAGTTGGCATTGTTTGGCCACTTGTCTTCACACCATTGGCTTCTAGAGAAGATATTTCTATGTCATTTGTCTTCTTGTCCACTTGGATGTGCAAGGTGGCATGACTTGTGTCTTCCATGAGGTGGCCAAGGTGTCCTTTGATCTTATCCTTTAAAGGTGAATGAAATATGGACACTTGGAGTCACATGTGTCCAGAAGAATGGTGACTCATACTACACGATGAAACGGTAGTGGTTCAATGTGAGAACTGTGAATTTTGTATACCCCATTTATGAGAATTGTAATTTGGTGTATGTAATTATGATATGTTAATGTACACGTAAGCTGTAAACATGATGAAGTATATGAAGAAAAATTTTTTAAGTCTTGAATGTGTACAGATTGAAATATGGACTATGAGGTAGATTTTGAGAAGTTTTACATTAAGTTTTCTACAAATTGGTGTAGAACAGTACAATCTGTGAAGGCCAGATCGATCTCCAAATTGTTTGGCCACTTGTCTTCACACCATTGGCTTCTAGAGAAGATATTTCTATGTCATTTGTCTTCTTGTCCACTTGGATGTGCAAGGTGGCATGACTTGTGTCTTCCATGAGGTGGCCAAGGTGTCCTTTGATCTTATCCTTTAAAGGTGAATAAAATATGGACACTTGGCGTCACATGTGTCCAGAAGAATGGTGACTCATACTACACGATGAAACGGTAGTGGTCCAATGTGAGAACTGTGAATTTTGTATACCCCATTTATGAAAATTATAATTTGGTGTATGTAATTATGATATGTTAATGTACACGCAAGTTGTAAACATGATGAAGTATATGAAGAAAATTTTTTTAAGTCTTGAATGTGTACAGATTGAAATATGGACTATGGGGTAGATTTTGAGAAGTTTAACATTAAGTTTTCTACAAATTGGTGTAGTAACAGTACAATCTGTGAAGGCCAGATCGATCTCCAAGGATGAGAGATTGATCTCATGGCTCTAGAATGTAAAAAATGTACAAGAACTGATAGGCAGATCGATCTCCAATGAAAGAGGATCAATCTCCTTATGATTCTGTAACGAAGAGATCGATCTCATGAGGAAGGAATCGATCTCAAAATGTTTCTGTAAAGGAGAAGATCGATCTCCTCAATGAGCAGATCGATCTCATGAAGCATTCTATAAGGAGAAGATCGATCTCCCTAAGGAGCAGATCGATCTTGTGAAGCATTCTGTAAACTACAGATCGATCTCATAATTGAAGCAGATCGATCTCATAAAGCCATTAAGAGATCGATCTCACCCCACGACAGATCGATCTCCTAGGCATAAAATTACCCCAAATCGTCCCCAAATTCAAATACAGATCGATCTCATCAAGAGCCAGATCAATCTCCTACCCTCGGCCTATATAAAGACCCCTTTGTTTTCCTAGAAATCAATTTCTCTCTCTCTCCCTCAAATCGCCATTTTTGAATCCTAGCTTTCTCTCCCCTCCAAAACACTCATTTTCGTCCAAATCAAGGGTTGTGGCAAGAAGGAAAGTTGTTCCTCATCCAAAGGAGAACAACATACTTGAAAATCGAAAGACGAATTGAATCGAGGTGGGAGTTAAGCACTCCACAAGTTTGGGTAATCTCCAAACTTCAATCTTGGATTTTGAAGTGATTTTTGGTGATTGTGAATATGGGCATTGTGATGAAATAGTTAAGAAAGGATTAGAGTTGACAAAAATTATGATTTTATTGGAGTGATGATGATATTAAGTAAATTGTGGTAAATTTAGATTTTTGTCTATAAATTAGAAATTGAGGTAATGAGGTGATTTTGGCATGGGTATTATGCATGAGAAATGTAGAATGTTAAGATGTAGTGGATGAAATTATGAATTGTGATAGAGTCATGAGAAATGGGATAATTGAGGTATTTAATGAGAAAATGGGCAATATGCTCGATGTAGAGATTTAAAGGTTATGTGATAATGAGTTATTGATGTTTTAACATCGTTGGACAGCTCAGGAGTTTCAAAGTGGAATGCGAGGCTAGTCCATGATACAAGGGAACGATTTCACTATACGAGGTGCAAAGAGGTAAGGGAAAACTTAAACTCGTTTGTGTATGTGTTTTGATGTTAATTGTAGCATGAAAAGTGATTTGAGCAAACAAGCATGTTTTTATGAGTTGTGAATGAGTAGTGCACACGATTTTATGGCCGGTTGGGGCCCAACTTTTATGAGTTATAAACTAAGCGTAAAAATGTTTTACAATCGTTTTGTGTTTAAAATGTGAAAAGAGATTTGGGCTCTACGTTAAGGCGTACTAAGATTGAGAAGTGTGTGCGTGGTTTTACCGGTTGGAACTTGATTTTAACATGTTTTATGTTGAGTACACAAATGTTTTAAATGAGATTTATGAGAGAAAGACCATTATAAGTTCTACGTGAAGGCAAAACGTTTTATATAATAATGGCTGATGATTGAGACTTAGGAGTGTCATGTTGAATACACATCGGGCCTTACTTTGGTAGCATGTAAGTCCGGGCCTTGTTCTGGTAACATGTAAGTCTGATTATTCCTCCGCTTTGGTAGCGTTGGGAAGCCTTGCTCTGGTAGCATGTAAGTCTGGGCCTTGCTCTGGTAGCATGAAAGTCTGATATTCCTCCATTTTGGTAACGAGAGATGCCTCCGTTTTGGTAACGTGAGATGACCCCCGTTTTGGTAATGTTGGGTGGCCTTGCTTTGGTAGCATGTAAGACCGATAGAGTGGGCCGCCTGGGAATCGACCTAGTGACCACGTGATAGTGTACATGAGGAGAGGCATTGCTCTGGTAGCATGTAAGGTCGGGCATTGTTCTGGTAACGCGTAAGTCCAATATACCATGTACATGACCATATGTCGACGTTCCCTCTTATGAGGATGCCTGGGATGCATACCCAGAGGAGATTTATTATGATGTGCCATGACAAGTTTTATATGAGTTTTATTGCCTAGTCTCCTTTTTATACACATGAGTTGTGTTTTATGGCTATGCCACGTGCATTTTATTGATGTGATTTCTATCACGTTTTAATGAGAAAAGTCATTATCGCATTATGATTTTCACATGATTGTGACTGTGATTTGTACTGAGTTATGTACTCTCATGTTTTTACATGATTTTAGAGAAATGAGTTGAGAATGATGTTTTAATGAGTTCATACTACGTTTTAATTGAATTTTAACTACGAGATAAAATGATTGTGCTGTGCAAATCATTGTTCTATTAATGAGTCCCTTACCCCCTTACTGAGCGATTTAGAAGCTCATCTTGTTTTATCTTTCCCCCAGATTTCTTCAAGTGAAAAGGGTTTTCCTGCGATGTACAGAGTAGTGACTAGTGGAGGACTTAAGCTCCAGGCCATATATTATATTTTGAGGTATAATTTATCTTTTCATGTACCCAGACAATTATTGTAATTATAGACACTTGATGTACAACATTGTATGAGATGTATTAGGATTAATTAACTTGGAATTGAGTAATGTATATGATATGATATATACTATTAAATGATGAGATCCTGAGGCATGATATGTATGATGATGTATGACACTACACAGGAATGCACCCTTAATTATGATTTGATGAGTAAAAAGTTTTAAATTTGTCCTATTTTTTGCGTTTCCGGGGCATCACATCCAATCTCCTTTTTAGCTCATTTTCAGTCTATTTTCTACTGAAATGACTGAAATCCATCTTGATTTAATTTATCTGCAAACCTGAGAATTTTAATTAAAATGAGAGGATAATTAATAAAATAATATGGGGATTAAAATAGTTAATTAAGAAATTAAGTATAAATAATTCTATTTTAATAGAATTAACACTCCCCTAAACTTGAGCTTTTGCTTGTCCTCAAGCAAAACAAAACATATGTAGGAACTGATAAGTACCAAACCTATTGATTTTTTCCAATATTATCCTCAAAGAAAAAGTACAAACTCTGATATCAAAGATTCACAATTATAAGTATAACACTCAGAATCATTCAATCATAAGTCGTAACCTAAATTGGACTTCTCGTGTGTGTGTGAAAATGTAAGGCTCGTAAATTCATATGTATTCTTTATGATTTCGCGATGTACAGACAAGTTACATTTGATATGAATCATAAAAAATGAATATTTTTTAAGTTCCAAATGTGAATGAAATGTAAAATGAGTTGTGATGCAATTAAATGTGAAGTTATCTTTGAAAATCTGGAAAAATTACAGCTGGATTGCTTCAGATGAAGGGCAGATCGATCTCATTGCAAGGGGAGATTGATCTCATCGCCTTGAAATAAAATTTCAAGCATTCTGTAAAAGGGGGATCGATCCCTCATTCAAAGAAGATCGATCTCGGATGAATTCTGGTTGAGACAGATCGATCTCTAAAGGATTCTGGATAGCACAGATCGATCTCTTCTCAAGGCCAGATCGATCTCTAAGTGATTCTGATTGACCAAGATCGATTTCATACTAAGAGGCAGATCGATCCTACCTTCTAAATGTCAAATTTTGAAGACTTAAGACACAGGGCAGATTGATCTCATAAGGCAATTCTATAAAAACTCGACTACTACATCTTCTTCCCCCAAAAACATCAAATTCCTCCATTGAAACAAAGTGAAAACCTAACTTTCTCACTCCAAAAATCATCACCTTTCAATCAGTTTTGAGAGAGATTTATTTTAGCAAAGTTGTCCCTTGTGAGGGGGAGAACAACATAGTTGAAAACTAGAAGCTGAAATCAAGGATTGAAGGAGCAAAGTGATTTTCCCCAAATTGGTAAAAAGAGGAAAAATCAAGCTAGGTAAGATTTCAATACACCAACTTTAAGTATGTTAAAATAGGTATCTTAGTGAGTTGATTGGTGTATGTTTTATTGGCTGAAAACACCTATGAACATGCTAAATCCTCAATGACCTAAAATGAGCTTAATGTGATTTAGTGAGAGAAAGTTGATTTGGCATGGATTTAATGATGATTTAAGCATGTATATATGATTGTAAGATAGTTTTATGAAATACATGTGTTGGAATAGATGATGCATGAAAATAAGTATATGAGATGTAAGGTGAAATGCCATAGTGGGAAAAAAATAATGAACTTGAGGCATTAGAAGATTTATGCCAGTTCAATTCGAATCGGTAGACTTGATGAGTCTAATAGGTTCTCGAGAAATGAATTGTAAAATCGAAATGGACTTAAGAGAGAGTAAGGTCCAATAAGATGTAATAAGGCCAAATGGGTGTAAAAGACCTAATGCATTTATTTGAAATTCAAGCAAGTGAAAATTAAGTATATTAAGGTCTACTGATGTGAATGGTTATCTATAGCTCCAGAGTTTATATTGGGAGCTGGTCGGATTGCGAGGTTTAGCAGCACTGAGAAAGTGAGGTCATGTGACGTGATTAGAGGTAAGAGAATTTTGTGAGTAGCTAGAGGTAGTTATACGTATTTCGAATAGATTTTTGAGTATTTAAATTATATATGGATTTTCGAATATGGAAAAATTTCGATAGGGACCCAACATGGTAGAATTGTGATTTTACCCCAATTAAGGGTAAAAAGCTTAGGAAGCATGTTTGTAACTAGTTTTAACGTTGTTTGACAGTTGCATAGATAGACTTGCTAATGTTTTCATGTTATATGCGAAAACAGCACTTTATAGTGCAGATTTGATTTAATTGAGTGAATTTCAATTGAAATAAGTCATCTATCAACTTGTGTGAAAACCAACTGTGCTAGAGCACAGCTCGCACTAGATTTTATAAGATATGCATCACATAGTACTTGAGTATTTCTCGTACTTGATTTTAATACGATTTGTGCATGATAGGGAACTGGAGCATTGCTTGTACTCAGTTTTATTGATTGATGCATGATAGAGTATTGAAGCATAACTCATACTCAGTTTCTCATGACATAGTGTTGGGAGCATTGCTTGCAGTTGATTTATATGACTTGTGTGTGAGGTCGTGCTGGATTTTACTCGCATGTACTGTTTTTGAAAGAGATAGCATGAAACAGTCGTGCTGGGAGCCTGTGCAGACTATGTGTCGCACAGATTATATGCTCGCACGTGCATTTTTTAGATATGGTCGAGGGCTATCAAAACTATTATATATGGTATGAGGCTTAAGACCTATGGCAGGCACCCTAACTTTGATATTGGGTTCATGGAGTACTTTATACTGTGTATGTCACATAGAGTACCATGTACCATGAGTAGACGATGATATAGAGTTGTTGGCTGACGGTTGAGGATTTGACCCACCTCCCGTTACAACAAATGTGAGGCCCCCCACATCGAGTACTGTGTAGCCTAGGATCACGAAAAAATGGGATATGATCATAATCCACGAACATGTAGTCGCCTATCTCATCTCACTTCATTTCACTAGATATTTCTTGGTTGAATTATCACATGATTTTATAAATTGGACATGTGACTTTGTAAACTGTGAAAGGGTAACCCGAGGGATGGGTGAGGCCCGGATTTCCATTTTTTTACATGATGATATGCCATCTTTGTTTTGATTTAATTGATATGGCATAATGAAATGTAATTTATAGTATTTACATGACAATGCAATGTTTTACATAAATTACTGAGGTTATTAAACCAACACGTTTTCACATCATACTGATGATTTGTATCTATATATATATACTTGTACAAATGTTTCAAGAAAGATACATGCTTTAGATGTGAATCGAAAAGGAAATGATTTAATGACATGAGCATTATATTTTATAGATAGTGTGGTTATCTACTTGCTTGCCTTATTTTCTTACTGATCTGTGAGCTCACCCTCTTTTTATTTCCTCCTTTCTATAGAGCGTTCACAGTAGTTAGGCACGACTGAGGACTGGTATTCCTTTATCTGCTGTATACCCATCATACGAAAGGTACATACATTTGAAATGTATTGTACTGAACAATGTAAAAGCAGAGTTATATAAACAAATGTACTGTCGGGGATGTATACGTACATGTAATTGTATTAATGTATATGAGTTTACTTTTAAGAAAAGAGTACTCATAGTCAATACATAATTGTATTAACATGTATGCATGTTATGAAATGAATGTGGTTGAGGTGACTAATATTGAATCACAGCCCAACGGTTTGGCGATTGAATTATGACAGAAGGAAAGGTATGTAAAATGGAAAATATTTATAGTGGTTTTTGGTAAGTCACGGGCGGTCGTGATAGAAAATGTCAAAGCCACTTCACAGTACATTTCCCAAATCAAATTATGCAAACACAGTAAATGCAAAGTCAATGACAAGTGATCATTCCTATAAGTTTGCTTTTCACTTCTCTCTCCACTAATGTAATCACACTTAACCAAAGATTAATAGGACTTCATTCAACTTGTAATGTAAGGCCAGGGCTAAGGTATGATAAAGTCGATTTAGGTTTAATTACCCCTCAACATGCGCTACTTCTAGGATCTTTGATGTAAGAGCTCATATTTATTCCCCCAAACTTATTTATTTTGCTAAACATTTTTATTCTATTTTTATATTTTTCTCTCTTTTTTTTTTCATTTTCACTATCACCTATAACCCATATGAATATACCTCAAGATATATCATAGTGAAATTACACATTTTTGGGGTAAGGGATAGGAAAAGAGTGTTTAAGCTAAGGAAAAACATACAGGTGTAAATACAGAGAAATGCTTATTTGGCCCAGATGGGTGACTAGGGGTAAAATATGTACAAGGACGGCTGGAAAAGCTCAAACGATCCAAAGATGGCCTAAATTATTTCCCTAATTAAGCGGGATCCAATATTTTGCCTCGAGATAAGATTAAACAAATTCTAGAATATGATACACAAAATCAACTGAACAAATGCAATTATATGTCCATATAAGCTTTCTCTAAATAAATATACATATTCATGACATGACATGTGCATAAAGTGAGGAAATCATAATCAGAATCAAGACAAATTTAAGAACTCAACTTCATGCTTTTCTTACAATCATGCTTCTTATTCAATCAAAGTAAGACTAAATCATGGGGTTATATCATCGGAATATGGAAAAAACCACATGCTAAGTAGTAAATCATCCCAAAATCAAACAATATAAGCTCATATTTTCGTAAAATTTTGCAATTCTGCCTAAAAATTTTCAAAAATGCTCAAGTGAATCCCCTCCCCAAAACTTAAAGTGCGCAGTGTCCTCAGTGTGTAGATAATATAAGAATTGAAGCTTAAGAATATAATATTCTCCTATCTGATGATGAAGCACATGTGAAGCTTAATGAGAAAGTGCTGCTGCAAAGGCTATCTATACAAGAAACAAAGAAAGAAGCAACAGAAAAGAGAAAAAGAATTGTACAAAAAGTGAAAAGAAAAATAAAACACCATCTAATGAAGTTAAACTAAGTACTAGGAGGATCAGCCAAAGTGGTAACAGAATGCTGACGGTCAATCCTCCCCTAAAATAGTGTTAAAGTCTACACCCATTAACTTTAAAGGGCTGCTTCAGGGTCTCATCTATGATCTCAATGGCTTCATGAGGGAATACTTGTGAAATGGTGAAGGGTTCTGTACATCTAGACTTAAGCTTTCCTGAAAACAACTTCAAACGAGAATTGAAAAGCAATACTTGTTGGCTTGGCTCGAAGTGTCTCTCCTTAATTTTCTTATCATGTCATTGCTTAGTCTTTTCCTTGTAGAGCTTGGCATTCTCATATGCTTGTATCCTAAACTCATCTGACTGATTAAGCTATAGCAGCCTCTTCTCTCCCACTGTATCTAAATTGAAATTCATGTTTTTAAGGGCCCAATAGTCCTTATGCTCAAGCTCCACTAGTAAATGACAGGCCTTACCATAAACAAGATGATAAGGGGACATCCCTATAGGTATTTTGAAGGCTGTCCTATAGGCCCAAAGTGTATTATCTAACCTAATGGACCAATCCTTCCTACTTGGATTCACTGTCTTCTCTAATATCCCTTTAATCTCCCTATTGGATAACTCTACCTGACCACTAGTCTGTGGGTGATAAGCAGTGGCTACCTTATACTTGATCCCATATTTCTTTAAAAGCCCATCAAAACTCTTGTTGCAAAAATGGGATCCCCCATCACTAATGATGGCTCTGGGTGTGCCAAATCTCATAAAAATATTCTTCTTCAAAAACCTTAATACCACATTGGCATTATTAGTTGGTAAAGCCATTGCTTCAACCCATTTTGACACATAATCTACGGCTACCAAAATGTAGAGATTACCATATGAAGGAACAAAAGGTCTCATGAAGTTTATACCCTAAACATCAAAAAGCTCTACTTCCAAAATATTAGACAGAGGCATCTCATCTCTTTTGGAAATATTACCTACTCTCTGACATCTATCACATTTCATCATAAAGTAGTGGGCATCCTTAAACAAGGTGGGCCAATAATATCTAGATTAGAAAAATGTCACGACCCAAAACTCAGAGTAAATTTTTCGTTTTTCTTTCATACTTACCTGTTCTCTGATCGTGACCACATCCACTAACAACTGGGCTGTGCGTCAATGCCAGTCCCACCATTCATTCACCATATAACTTAATTCCTTATTAAAGGAAAGGTAAACACATGAGTTTTTCACTATTTTTTTCCCATTCATTTACAAGTGTTTACAATGTCTATACTTCCCCGAAAGTTACTTACAAACATGTTACTGTGCTATTCTTATTTAGATACAATATGTACAAGTGTATATACCTCAAGTGATGGGCAGCAGCGGATATCAGGAATGCAATACTCAGTCGTCTCAAAGTCTACTGGAAATGATCTGTGTGAGAAAATGAAAGGGGTGAGCATATCAAGCTCAATAAGGCAATCTTACGAACAAGTAGGTAAACATACAACCTACATGAACGTGGTGCCATGCATAAACCACCCTTTCTCCACACATTTCAAAATAGATGCTACAATTCATGATGTCATGTAAAACAAGTTCACATATGGATTTCAAAGAGCATGGAAAACTTAACATGGAAATCCATTTAAATCATTTCATTCTTGTTAAAATTTCACAGCACAGCCAGGACTCAACCCCTCCCTCGGGTGTTCCTGACCACACAAAACCATGAAATCAAATGCTTTTCAAAGCAATAGTAACATGTGATACAATGAATGTCATGTAAAACCAGTTTACATCATGCATGGTTTAAATAGAATGGAAATAACGTCATGCAAGTTTCATTTTAAATCCTTGTTTCATTCTTATCAAAATCACATCTCAGTCAGGATCCAACCCCTCCCTCGGGTGATCCAGACTCACACAAAAGTCCACCAAACATGATTCTCAAAACATTAATTTATAACATATGAGACTAGGCAATATGTATATATCTCAGGCAAATAACTAAGACTATGGCCAGATCCTCGTGATCCCACTGCTACACGGATCCTGTGTGCGAGATCTCACCACTATCGGGAACCATATCGGGAGGTGGGTCAATCCATCCCGTCGGTCCTACCCGATCACTCGCATCCGAAGATGCCACTCGTATCCGAAGATGCCACAAAATCAATCCCAGTACGGTACAGCGTACTCCATGCTATTTCCATGGTACAACGTACTTTGTGGACCTATATCTCATCAATAATCGTGCCTATCTCAAAACACACGTGCGAGCATATTTAATCGATGTGACACATAGTCTACCCGACGTTCCAAGCACAGCTCATTGCATGTCTCATAAAATCAATGCGAGCGATGCTCTAGCACTCTCATAAAATCAAGGAAAATCTCGTGCAAGCAAAGCTCCAGCATGCATTTCATAAAATCTCATAAGATCTAGGGCAAGCTAAGCTCCAGTACTCTGTGAAAATCATGTAAAACTAGTGTAAGCTAGGCTCCAGCACTGTGTCATAAAAATCAAGTGAAAACCTGGTGCGAGGTAGACTCCAGCACCCTGTCACGAAAATCATATGAAAATTTGGTGCGAGTTAGACTCCAACACCAATGCATGTAAAACTCTAGTGCGAGCCTTTGCTCCAGCACTAATGCATGCATCACACAAATCAAAACTCGGTTGAGCTGAGCTCTAGCACGTCACATTTTCATAAAATCACGTAGGCGGCTCTGTTATCTCAAAACAATTTTCATAAGAAATCACATTGTTGAAAATATGCAATGCTGTGCATTTTTATTTAAAAGTTAGCCAACCTACCCATGCACGTGTCAAAACACCTCAAAAACAAGGAGGAACCTCTTATTCTTGCTCCTCCCAACTTTTCCTAATATTTAAAATTTTACCCTTCACAGGGTGTGAGATCTGAGAATTTTAGACATATTTTAATTATGTAATATGAACTTGAAGTGTAATTTATTGAGCTTAGTGAAATGTATAAGTAATGAATGAGAAATAATCAAAGTAGTGAATTGTGGAAATTATATTTGGAGATTTATATGTTAAGTGTTTAACCCAAGTGTGAAACTATGAGGTCAGATCGATCTTGGAAAAAGAAAAGATCGATCTGATGGGCTAAGAATAACAAGGAAGGAGGAATTTAAGCGAACAGATCGATCTCCAATGGAAGAGGATCGATTTCCTTATGATTCTATAATGAAAAGATTGATCTCATGAGGAAGGAATCGATCTCAAAATGTTTTTGTTAGGGAGAAGATCGATCTCCTTAAGGAGCAGATCGATCTCATGAAGCATTCTGTAAACTATAGATCGATCTCATAATTTGAACAAATCGATCTCATAAAGCCATTAAGAGATTGATCTTACCCCACAACAGATCGATCTCCTACGCATAAAATTACCCTAAATCGTCCCCAAATTCATATGTAGATCGATCTCATCAAGAACCAGATCGATCTCTTACCCTCCGTCTATAAAAGGACCCCCGTGTTTTCTTGCACTTCATCTTTTCTCTCTCTTTCAAACCTTCATTTCAGCCAAATCCTAGCTTTCTCTCTCTTCTAAATCACTCATTTTTGTCCAAATCAAGAGTTACGGCAAGAAGGGAAGTTATTCCTCATCCAAAAGAGAATAACATACTTGGAAATCGAAAGACGAATCGAATCGAGGTGTGAGTGGAGCACTCCACAAGTTTGGGTAATCTCTAAACTTCAATCCTTGATTTTGAAGTAATCTTTGGTGATTGTAAGCATAGGCATTGTGATGAAATAGTTGGGAAATGATTAGGGATTGATGAAATTGTGATTTTATTAGAGTGATGATGATATTAAGTAAATTGTGGTAAAATGGGATTTTTGTCTATAAATTTGGAGATTTAGGCAATGAGGTAATCTTGACATAGGTATTAAGCATGAAAAATATAGAAGGTAGAGATGTAGTAGACGAGATTGTGAGTTGTGATAGAATTGTGAAGATTAAGTTAATTGAGGTGTTAATGAGAAAATGAGCAAATGTGTGCTCAATAATGCGATTGAGTTGGGTTATTGATGTTTTTTAACATCATTTGGACAGCTCGAGAGTTCTAGGCCATATTTTGTGTTTTGAGGTATATATTTAATATTCATGTATCTAGACTAGAGTTATATTTACAAACACTTATTGTACATTGATGTATCGGATGTATTAGGATTAATTAACTCGAAATTGAGTAATGTATATGATATGATATACACTAATTTATGATAAGATCCTGAGGTATGATAAGTATGGTGATGTATGACACTGCACAGGAATGCACCCTTAATTGTGAGTTGATGAGTTAAAAGTTTTAAATTTGCCTTATTTTCTGCATTTTCGGGGCGTCACAGAGTTTTCTTGGTTCAGAGTTTAGGGTGTTCAGTACTGTCAATGTCGGTTAAGTGAATTAGAATACATCCCAAGTATCTATAATTGTCTGTTTATGAATTGAAATTGAGGATTGAGATTTCAATCGATTTTGGTATGTACGCGCAGGAGAGGAGTTGAGATAAAGATGAGTAAACGACGAGGTCGTTCGAGGAGGCAGGCAGAGTCCCCTCCGCCACTTGCCCCACAACCAGAGAGTCCTAACTCTCGATTTAACCGGATTGAGATCGATGTGAGGCCAGGATTTGAGCAAATGGCAGCACTATTCGCACAACACTTTGGAGTTAATGCCTCGAGTACTACTCCTACACCACCACAAGGACCTCCCGTACCCTCAGTACAGATGGACCCAGTGCCTCCCGTCACTCAGCCTGATGATAGAAGTATGATTCGACTGAAGGACTTTTTGAAAATGAATCCACCTGCATTTAGGGGAAAGAAGGATCCTACAGAGGCTGAGGAGTGGCTGACGGAGTTGAGAGTTATATTTGACTATCTGGGGTGCACAGATGCTGAGAGAGTCAGTATGAGTGCCTATATGTTGAAAGGGAGAGCTCGAGATTGGTGAGGTATTACCCAGGGTATTCTGATGTCCCACCAGGATGTGATTGGTTGGGAAGAGTTCCAGACAGCCTTCAGAGCCCAATACGTACCACGAGCTGCCCAGAAAAGGAGGCAAGCAAAGTTTTTGAGTTTGGTACAGGGCGACATGTTTGTGGATGAGAGCCGATTTACCGCTCTGCTGAGATATGACCCAAAGACCTTCAAGAATTAACAGCTCCGCATAGAGAGATTTGTGTATGGGTTAAAGCCCATCATCAGATATCGATTGATAGGATTGTGTATTACTGAGTTTGGAGATGCTCTGAGACGAGCATAAGAGATTGAGAGGGGAATTGAAATTGTATATTCCCAGAATGAGTTCAGAGCAATGGCTAGGGACAAGGGCAAGAGGCCAGCGATGTCCCAAGCAGATGTTCGGAGAGGTTCCTTCAGGAGAGGAAGGATTGAGGTACATAAGGGCAGATTGGAGAGACTTAAAGCTTATCCTATTATTAAGGAGATCCCTCGGTATGTTAGGCTTGAGATAAGGATTTACAGAAATTGTGGCCGACCGCATGAAGGGAGTTGTACTTGGTTGATCCGTAGATGTTTTAGATGTGATGACATAGGTCACAGAGTGAAGGACTGTCCTCAACCTTAGATGCCACATGCTCCGGAGCCTACTAGACAGCAGCCTCAGAGAGTGAATCCCCAGAGATGGGCTACTGCTGCAGAGAAAGGGAAGAATCCTGTTACACAGGGACGTGTGTTTGCCCTGTATAAAGAAACTGCGGACACTTCTGCAGAAATTATAAGAGGTACACTCTCTGTCTATAATCATAACACTCATGGGTTGATTGATTCAGGATCCACTCATTCGTTTATTTCTGAGTATTTTGCATGTAGATTAAATTTGAAGTTTGAACCTCTAGAGTATACACTACATGTAAATACCCCTATGCGTGAATCCCAGAGAATTGATTTGATCTGTAGAAGATGTGAAATAAAGGTGGGAGATAGAGAAATGTTAGCAGATCTAATAATATTAAATATGCATGGGTTTGATGTAATTTTAGGAATGGATTGACTGGCAACCAATCAAGTGAGTTTAGACTGCTACACTAAGATTGTAACTTTCTCCCTACCTGAAACTTACAGTGTACGATTGAGATATTGAGGTAATGAATGTGTGAAACTTTTGTAAGTAATTGGAAATTATGATGTTGCTCTTGAGAGTACTAAATATGATTTATGTGAAGGTTATTAAACACTCATCTCAGATGATGATCGAGAACATCCGAGGATTGAGGATATACCTGTGGCACAGGGACGTGTGTTTGCCTTGGATAAAGAAACTGCGACACTTCTGTAGAAATTATAAGAGGTACACTCTCTGTCTGTAATCATAAGGCTCATGTGTTGATTGATTCAGGATCCACTCATTCATTTATTTCTGAGTATTTTGCATGTAGATTAAATTTGAAGTTTGAACCTCTAGAGTATACACTACATGTAAATACCCCTATGCGTGAATCCCAGAGAACTGATTTGATCTGTAGAAGATGTGAAATAAAGGTTGGAGATAGAGAAATGTTAGCAGATCTAATAATATTAAATATGCATGGGTTTGATATAATTTTAGGAATGGATTGACTGGCAACCAATCAAGTGAGTTTAGACTGCTACACTAAGATTGTAACTTTCTCCCTACCTGAAACTTACAGTGTACGATTGAGATATTGAGGTAATGAATGTGTGGAACTTTTGTAAGTAATTGGAAATTATGATGCTGCTCTTGAGAGTACTAAATATGATTGTTTATGTGAAGGTTATGAAACACTCATCTCAGATGATGATCGAGAACATCCGAGGATTGAGGATATACCTGTGGTACAGGGAAGTGTGTTTGCCCTGGATAAAGAAACTGCGGACACTTCTGCAGAAATTATAAGAGGTACACTCTCTGTCTGTAATCATAAGGCTCATGTGTTGATTGATTCATGATCCACTCATTCGTTTATTTCTGAGTATTTTGCATGTAGATTAAATTTGAAGTTTGAACCTCTAGAGTATACACTACATGTAAATACCCCTATGCGTGAATCCCAAAGAACTGATTTGATCTGTAGAAGATGTGAAATAAAGGTGGGGGATAGAGAAATGTTAGCAGATCTAATAATATTAAATATGCATGGGTTTGATGTAATTTTAGGAATGGATTGACTGGCAACCAATCAAGTGAGTTTAGACTGCTACACTAAGATTGTAACTTTCTCCCTACCTGAAACTCACAGTGTACGATTGAGATATTGAGGTAATGAATGTGTGGAACTTTTAAAAGTAATTGGAAATTATGATGTTGCTCTTAAGAGTACTAAATATGATTGTTTATGTGAAGGTTATGAAACACTCATCTCAGATGATGATCGAGAACATCCGAGGATTGAGGATATACCTGTGGCACAGGGACGTGTGTTTGCCCTGGATAAAGAAACTGCAGACACTTCTGCAGAAATTATAAGAGGTACACTCTCTGTCTGTAATCATAAGGCTTATGTGTTGATTGATTCAGGATCCACACATTCGTTTATTTCTGAGTATTTTGCATGTAGATTAAATTTGAAGTTTGAACCTCTAGAGTATACACTACATGTAAATACCCCTATGCGTGAATCCCAGAAAATTGATTTGATCTGTAGAAGATGTAAAATAAAGGTGGGAGATAGAGAAATGTTAGCAGATCTAATAATATTAAATATGCATGGGTTTGATGTAATTTTAGGAATGGATTGAGTGGCAACCAATCAAGTGAGTTTAGACTGCTACATTAAGATTGTAACTTTCTCCCTACCTGAAACTTACAGTGTACGATTGAGATATTGAGGTAATGAATGTGTGGAACTTTTGTAAGTAATTGGAAATTATGATGTTGCTCTTGAGAGTACTAAATATGATTGTTTATGTGAAGGTTATGAAACACTCATCTCAGATGATGATCGAGAACATCAGAGGATTGAGGATATACCTGTGGTACAGGGAAGTGTGTTTGCCCTGGATAAAGAAACTGCAGACACTTCTGCAGAAATTATAAGAGGTACACTCTCTGTCTGTAATCATAAGGCTCATGTGTTGATTGATTCAGGATCCACTCATTCGTTTATTTCTGAGTATTTTGCATGTAGATTAAATTTGAAGTTTGAACCTCTAGAGTATACACTACATGTAAATACCCCTATGCGTGAATCCCAGATAACTGATTTGATCTGTAGAAGATGTAAAATAAATGTGGGAGATAGAGAAATGTTAGCAGATCTAATAATATTAAATATGCATGGGTTTGATGTAATTTTAGGAATGGATTGAGTGGCAACCAATCAAGTGAGTTTAGACTGCTACACTAAGATTGTAACTTTCTCCCTACCTGAAACTTACAGTGTACGATTGAGATATTGAGGTAATGAATGTGTGGAACGTTTGTAAGTAATTGGAAATTATGATGTTGCTCTTGAGAGTACTAAATATGATTGTTTATGTGAAGGTTATGAAACACTCATCTCAGATGATGATCGAGAACATCCGAGGATTGAGGATATACCTGTGGCACAGGGACATGTGTTTGCCCTGGATAAAGAAACTGCGGACACTTCTGTAGAAATTATAAGAGGTACACTCTCTGTCTGTAATCATAAGGCTCATGTGTTGATTGATTCAGGATCCACTCATTCCTTTATTTCTGAGTATTTTACATGTAGATTAAATTTGAAGTTTGAACCTCTAGAGTATACACTACATGTAAATACCCCTATGCGTGAATCCCAGAAAACTGATTTGATCTGTAGAAGATGTGAAATAAAGGTGGGAGATAGAGAAATGTTAGCAGATCTAATAATATTAAATATGCATGGGTTTGATGTAATTTTAGGAATGGATTGACTGGCAACCAATCAAGTGAGTTTAGACTGCTACACTAAGATTGTAACTTTCTCCCTACCTGAAACTTACAGTGTACGATTGAGATATTGAGGTAATGAATGTGTGGAACTTTTGTAAGTAATTGGAAATTATGATGTTGCTCTTGAGAGTACTAAATATGATTGTTTATGTGAAGGTTATGAAACACTCATCTCAGATGATGATCGAGAACATCCGAGGATTGAGGATATACCTGTGGTACAGGGAAGTGTGTTTGCCCTGGATAAAGAAACTGCGGACACTTCTACAGAAATTATAAGAGGTACACTCTCTGTCTGTAATCATAAGGCTCATGTGTTGATTGATTCAGGATCCACTCATTCGTTTATTTCTGAGTATTTTGCATGTAGATTAAATTTGAAGTTTGAACCTCTAGAGTATACACTACATGTAAGTACCCCTATGCGTGAATCCCAGAGAACTGATTTGATCTGTAGAAGATGTGAAATAAATGTGGGAGATAGAGAAATGTTAGCAGATCTAATAATATTAAATATGCATGGGTTTGATGTAATTTTAGGAATGGATTGGCTGGCAACCAATCAAGTGAGTTTAGACTGCTACACTAAGATTGTAACTTTCTCCCTACCTGAAACTTACAGTGTACGATTGAGATATTGAGGTAAAAAATGTGTGGAACTTTTGTAAGTAATTGGAAATTATGATGTTGCTCTTGAGAGTACTAAATATGATTGTTTATGTGAAGGTTATGAAACACTTATCTCAGATGATGATCGAGAACATCCGAGGATTGCAGATATACTTGTGGTGTGTGAATTTTCAGATGTTTTCCCAGATGAGTTACCAGGTTTACCACCAGAGAGAGAGTTGGAGTTTACCATTGATTTAGTACCAGATACTCAGCCGATCTCTAGACCTCCATATAGGATAGCATTAGTGGAACTTGAGGAATTGAATAAACAACTACAGGAGTTATTGGATCAAGAGTTTATTAGACCCAGTGTTTTACCATGGGGAGCATCAGTTTTATTTGTTAAGAAGAAGGATGGTAGTCTCAGATTATGCGTAGACTACCGATTATTGAATAAAGCCATAGTGAAGAATAAATACCCATTACCCAGGATTGATGATCTACTTGATCAGCTGAGAGGGGTATCAGTCTTTTTTAAGATTGATTTGAGATTGGGCTATCACCAATTGAGGATTAAGGAAGAAGATATTTCGAAGACAGCCTTCAGGATAAGGTATAGCCATTATGAATTTCTGGTGATGTCCTTTGGATTGGTGAACGCCCCTGCAGCCTTTTTGATATTAATGAATGAGGTGTTCAGAGACTATCTAGATAAATTTGTGATAGTCTTTATTGATGATATCCTGGTATACTCTCGGTCATATTAGGAGCATGCACAGCATTTGTGGTTAGTACTTCAGATACTCCGAGATAAACAACTATATGGAAAGCTTAGTAAGTGTGAGTTTTGGCTGGATCAGATAGTTTTCCTTGGTCATATAGTCTCAGAGGAAGGAGTATCAGTGGATCCAAGTAAAGTAGAGGTTCTGCTTAATTGGGAAAGACTGTGGACAGTTACAAAAGTATGAAGCTTCCTTGGTTTGGCAGGGTATTACAGGAGGTTTATGGAAGGATTCTCCAAGATTGCAACTCCTTTGACTAAGCTCACACGCAAGGAGACTCCATTCATATGGACTGATCAGTGTGAACTCAATTTTCAGGAATTGAAGAGGAGATTGACAGTGGCACCTGTGTTGACTATCCCTAAAGGATCAGGAGGATTTTTCGTGTATAGTGATGCTTCTCATCACGGATTGGAGTGTGTGCTCATGCAGTATGGAAAAGTGATCGCTTATGGATCACGATAATTGAAAGACCATGAGCGGAATTACCCCACGCATGATTTGGAGTTAGCCGCTGTTGTATTTGCCATGAAGATCTGGCGACACTATTTATATGGGGAAGATTCCAGATCTTCACTGATCACAAGAGTTTGAGATATCTCTTTGATCAGAAAGAGTTAAATATAAGACAAAGGAGATGGATGGAATTCCGTAAGGATTATGACTGCGAGATTCTATACCATCCAGGTAAAGCGAATGTAGTTGCTGATGCCCTGAGCAGAAAGAGTATGATATCTGCTATGATAATCATGGAATGGGATTTACTGGAGCAATTTGTCGAACTTCGGATCCGAGTTAAAGAGGTAGAGATTGGATTTTTGGCTAGCCTGTGAATAGAGCCCAAGATCATGGATCAGATTAGAACTGGGCAGTGCAGTGATCAGAGGTTGATAGATATGGTTAGCCAAGCTAAGCAGAGTTCGCAGTCGAATCTCACAATCAGTGGGGATGGAATATTGAGGTTCAGAGGATGAATTTGTGTACCGGACGATAATACCTTAAAGAGACAGATACTGAGAGAATCTCACTGCTTGCGATACACCATGCACCCAGGGAGTACTAAGATATATTGAGACTTGAGAAAGGTGTACTGGTGGAGTGGTATGAAGTGAGACGTGGCAGATTATGTGGCTAGATGTTTAGTATACCAGCAAGTGAAAGTTGAGCATCGGAAGCTCAGAGGACTACTACAGCCTTTACCTGTACCTACATGGAAATGGGAGCATGTCACCATGGACTTTATTATGGGCTTACCGAGGACCCGGAGAGGTCGTGATGCGATATGGGTCATAGTGGATAGACTGACCAAGAGTGCCCACTTCCTTGCCATCAAGAGCACAGATGTTGTGGATGCCTTAGCTGAGTTGTATGTCAGCAAGATAGCTAGATTACATGGGGCTCTAGTGAATAT
Organism: Firmiana major; assembly: GCA_033439115.1. Lineage (NCBI taxonomy): Eukaryota > Viridiplantae > Streptophyta > Magnoliopsida > Malvales > Malvaceae > Firmiana > Firmiana major. The sequence continues at coordinate 43,697,205 of CM065909.1, forward strand.
TACTTCTGATAGAGATTCTCGATTTACTTCCAGATTTTGGACCCAGTTTCAAGAGTCCATGGGATCTCAATTGAGTTTCAATACCACCTATCATCCTCAGATAGATGGTCAATCAGAAAGGACTATTCAGACCTTGGAGGATATGTTGAGCCCGTGTACGATAGATTTTAAGGGATCATGGGATGATCACCTGCCCCTATCAGAGTTTGCGTATAATAACAGCTATCATGCGAGTATTGGAATCGCACCTTTTGAGGCTCTATATGGTAGGAGGTGTAGATCCCCTGTAGCTTGGGAAAAAGTCGGTGACAGAAAGATAAATGCTCCAGAGTTTGTTGAACAAGCTGTACAGAGTGTGAAACTCATATGTGAGAGGCTACGGGCTGCACAGAGTAGACAAAAAAGCTACGCGGATGTGCGTAGACGTCCACTCGAGTTTGATATTAGTGATGCAGTATTTCTAAAGATATCACCAAGTAAGGGTATCATGCGATTTGGGAAGAAGGGGAAATTGAGTCCTTGATACATATAGCCATATGAGATCCTTGAGAGAGTGGGAGAGGTAGCCTATAGGCTGGCATTACCCCCACAGATGTCCAAAATACACAACATCTTTCATGTATCAATGTTGATGAAGTACCACCCGGACCCTTCTCATGTCATAGAGTATGACGAGATGGACATACAAGAGGACATGAGCTATACTGAAGAACCTGTTCGGATTCTTGATAGAAAGGAGAAGGTACTCATAACCAAAAGCATCCTATTAGTGAAAGTTTTGTGGAAACATCACTCAATGGAAGATGCAGCGTGGGAATTGGAAAGTCTCATGAAGGAGAAATACCCCCATCTATTTAACGAGTTGAGTTGAATTTAGAGGACCAAATTCTTTTTAAGGTGGGGAGGATGTGAGATCTGAGAATTTTAGACATATTTTAATTATGCAATATGAACTTGAAGTGTAATTTATTGGGTTGAGTGAAATGTATAAGTAATGAATGAGAAATAATCAAAGTAGTGAATTGTGAAAATTATATTTGGAGATTTATATGTTAAGTGTTTAACCCAAGTGTGAAACTATGAGGTCAGATCGATCTTGGAGAGGAAAAGATCGATCTGGTAGGCTAAGAATAACAAGGAAGGAGGAATTTAAGCGAACAGATCGATCTCCAATGGAAGAGGATCGATCTCCTTATGATTCCGTAATGAAAAGATCGATCTCATGAGGAAGGAATCGATCTCAAAATGTTTCTGTTAGGGAGAAGATCAATCTCCTCAAGGAGCATATCAATCTCATGAAGCATTCTATAAACTAGAGATCGATCTCATAATTGGAACAGATCGATCTCATAAATCCATTAAGAGATCGATCTTACCCCACGATAGATCGATCTCCTAAGCATAAAATTACCCCAAATCGTCCCTAAATTCAAATACAGATCGATCTCATCAAGAACCAGATCGATCTCCTACCCTCCGTCTATAAAAGGACCCCTATGTTTTCCTGCACTTCATCTTTTCTCTCTCTTTCAAACCTCTATTTCAGCCGAACCCTAGCTTTCTCTCTCTTCTAAATCGCCTATTTTCGTCCAAATCAAGAGTTACAGCAAGAAGGGAAGTTATTCCTCATCCAAAGGAGAACAACATACTTGGAAATCAAAAGATGAATCGAATCGAGGTGTGAGTTGAGCACTCCACAAGTTTGGGTAATTTCTAAACTTCAATCCTTGATTTTGAAGTAATCTTTGGTGATTGTGAGCATGGGCATTGTGATGAAATAGTTGGGAAATGATTAGGGATTGATGAAATTGTGATTTTATTAGAGTGATGATGATATTAAGTAAATTGTGGTAAAATAGGATTTTTGTCTATAAATTTGGAGATTTAGGCAATGAGGTAATCTTTACATAGGTATTATGCATGAGAAATGTAGAAGGTTGAGATTTAGTGGACGAGATTGTGAGTTGTGATAGAATTGTGAAGATTAAGTTAATTGAGGTGTTAATGAGAAAATGAGCAAATGTGTGCTCAATAATGCGATTGAGTTGGGTTATTGATGTTTTTTAACATCGTTTGGACAGCTCGGGAGTTCCAGAGTGGAATGCGAGGCTAGTCCGTGATACGGGGGAACGATTGCACTATACGAGGTGCAAAGAGGCAAGGGAAAGCTAAACCATTTGTGTATGTGTTTTGATGAACTGTTTGTAGCATGAACCATGATTTGAGAGTACAAGCATGTTTAGCGTTGTGTTGTGATAAGATTGCACACGATTTTTATAGGCGGTTGGAGCCATTGTTTTATAAGTTTATAAGCTAAGTGTAAAATCGCTTTATAAACTGTTGAGTTTGCGTGAAAAGTGACTCAGGCTATACGTTAAGGCAATATTGGGATTTGAGAAAATGTGTGCATGTTTTGCTGGTTGGAACTGTGTTTTTATATGATTTGTGTTGAGTACACGAATGTTTTAAATGAGATTTATGAAAGAAAACCATTATAAGTTTTACATGAAGGCATAACGTTTTATATGATAATGGCTAACGATTGAGATTTAGACGTGTCATGTTTAATACACATCGGGCCTTGTTCTGGTAACATGTAAGTCAATTATTCCTCCGCTTTGGTAACGTTGGGAGGCCTTGCTTTGGTAGCATGTAAGACTGATAGAGTGGGCCACTTGGGAACCTACCCAGGGACCACATGATAGAGTGGGCCACCTGGGAATCGACCCAGGGACCACGTGATTGTGTGCATGAGGCGAGGCATTGCTCTGGTAGCATGTAAGGTCAGGCCTTATTTTGGTAACATATAAGTCCAATATACCATGCATACGACCATATTGTCGACATTCCCTCTTACGAGGATACTTGGGATGCGCACCCAGAGAAGATTATATATTTGATGTGCCATGACGAGTTTTATATGAGTTTTATTGCCTAGTCTCGTTTTACACATGAGTTGTGTTTTGTGACCTCGTCACGTGCTAATTTTTGAGGTGATTTTTATCACATATTTTGAGAAAAGCCATTGTTGCATATATTTACACATGCTTGTGAATGCTCTATATTGAGCCTTTTTAACTTCATGTTTTCACATGATTTATGAGCTATAAGATTATGATGTTTTGAGAACTTTCATGATACGATTTCAAATGAGTATACTGAGTTTCATATACAAATACATAATTGTGATGTGTGATATGGTTTATATAACTGAGTTCCCTTACCCCCCTTACTGAGCGATTTAGAAGCTCACCCTGTTTTCTCTTCCCCCCCCCCCCCCCCGATTTCTTCAAGTGAAGTGAGTTCCCTGCGACGTACGAATTAGAGGCTAGTGGAGGACTTGAGCTCCAGGCCGTATTTTGTGTATTGAGGTATATATTTAATATTCATGTATCTAGACTAGAGTTATATTTACAAACACTTGTTATGCAATGATGTATGGGATGTATTAGGATTAATAAACTCAGAATTGAGTAATGTATATGATATGATATATACTAATTTATGATGAGATTCTGAGGTATGATAAGTATGATGATGTATGACACTGAACAGGAATGCACCCTAAATTGTGAGTTGATAAGTTAAAAGTTCTAAATTTGCCTTATTTTTCACGTTTTTAGGGCGTCACACAGGGGTATTTTGGTCATTTACCCATCCGGGCATCCAAAATTCTTATTTTAAATCTAGACCTTTCAGACAATTTTAGGGAATGTAAATGATGTCGAAATTGCGTAAAGTTACTTCTTGCAGTCCGTAAAATTCTGTTACCTGGAATCACGTGCGAGCTTATCTCGTCTGGATCGTACCAAGTCTCTCAGTCCAATTCGCTTCAAACCAAATCTACGAAGCTGCATATAACCACATCTTTGGGTCAATTCTAATTTACTTATCAGTATTTCACTCTTACTGATCGAATCTAAAACACTAGGCCCGTTTTATTTATTGGGCTAAATTGCACATTAATGGGCCTCGAACGCCTTTTCAGCCCCTTTCTACTTATTAAATACCTTCTTCGGGTCTATTGGGCTCATTTGGGTTATTAATACTCATCGGGCTTCATTCCAAACTCTTTGGATAGCCCGTATATCATTTACAACAATTAATTAAAAAATCCAATTATAATTTATTTTATTATTATTTAAATCATTAAAATATTATAAAAATCCCAAAAATATCTTCAAAATAATCTTATTTTATTCATTTAATCAATAAATGAATTTATCTATCTTATTTTGCATTTTCGGTATATTTTCCCAGTATTTTCGGGATAATTTTTCAAAATGAAAATTTCGATTAATTCCAATAAATTCATATCTTGATTAATTGGACTCGAAAATCAAAAATTTCTCCTTTATTGATCAAGATTTCCTAAATCCATATTTTTAATGAAATTTTCTTATCGAATTTATACCAAATTTTGATCTTTTGACCATTTTACCCTTCTACACGTTCGGGACCAATTTAGGCCAACTTTCCTTCTTGGACCCACTATAATTTCTCATTTAAAATTCGTATCTCTGTCCGGACAATTCAAATCTCATAAATTTAATTTGAAATTCCTTAACTGTCTATTTTCAGATTTTACGTACGTTCGACTACTTCATTCAATTTATATGATCAAAATCATCTGTATTATGATTCCATTAACATATAACAATATTCATACAATGTGTGAATCATAAGGAAATACTATAAAAATCGGGTCTTACACAAAACCTTAGCAGCTGTCCTTTCTCCTCCAAAATGCCCTCCATAATCAGAAGAATGACAATGTCTAAGTATATCCTCTACTTCTTCCATGGGAACACACCTCCTTAAAACCTAATCTTTACATTGCTTGTACAAAAAGGGTTCATCCCACACATAATACTTGACATCACTTAAACACTTCTTCTTTTGTTGGGCAGTCAAATCTGGTGGCATCACATTGCTCACCAAATAGTTCACAAAATCAGCATACCAGGGCAAACCTGAGTGCCCAAATGTAAATAACTGCTCATCAGGAAAGGACTCATTAATTACTGTACCATCTTTTTTAAGTCCACTCTCCAATCTAGATAAATGGTCAGCAACCTGATTCTTTGTCCCTTTCCTATCCCTAATCTCCAAGTCAAACTCCTGTAGTAGGAGGATCCATCTAATCAATCTAGGCTTTGTATCCTTCTTGGAAACTAGGTACTTAATGGCAGTATGATCAGTATATACTACTAACTTAGTGCCAATAAGATAGGAGCAAAACTTATCAAAAGCAAACACTACAACCAATAGCTCCTTCTCGGTAGTAGCATAGTTCAACTGGGCTTCATTCAGAGTCTTACTTGCATAATAGATAACATAAAAGACTTTTCCTTTCTTTGTCCAAGTACAGCCCTAACTGCATAATCACTTGCATCACACATCAGCTCAAAATGTAAACTCCAATCTGGAGATAAGATTACAGGGGCTGTAACTAACTTCTCCTTTAAAGTCTTAAATGCTTCTAAGCAACGCTCATCAAAACAGAATGTAGTATCTTTTTCCATAAGATTACACAAAGGCTTTGAGATTTGGGAAAAACCCTTTATGAACCTTCTGTAAAATCCTGCATGGCCCAAAAAACTCTTAATTCCCTTAACAGAGGTAAGGGGAGGTAACTTCTCAATGATTTCCACCTTAGCTCTATCCACTTCTATCCCTCTAGCAGATATCTTGTGCCCAAGCACTATACCTTCCTTAACCATAAAATAGCACTTCTCCCAATTAAGCACCAAATTCGTTTCTTCACATCTCTTCAGAACAAGTGTCAAGTTGTGCAGGCAAAGATCAAAGTTATCCCAAATACAAAAAAAATCATACATGAAGACCTCTAGAAAATCCTTTACCATATCATGAAATATGGCCATCATGCAACGGTGGAAGGTAGTAGGTGCATTGCATAAGCCAAAAGGCATCCTCCTAAAAGCAAATGTCCCGTAGGGACAAGTGAAAGTGGTTTTTTCTTGGTCCTTTGGGGCTATAGCTATCTGATTGTACCCAGAGTACCAATCCTGCAGGCAGTAGAACTCATGATTAGATAATCTATCTAGCATCTGGTCAATAAAGGGTAGAGGGAAGTGGTCTTTCCTGGTGGCCTTATTAAGTTTCCTATAGTCCATACATACTCGCCAACTAGTGACAGTCCTAGTAGGTATGAGCTCATTATTCTCATTCTCAATCACAGTTATCCCTCCTTTCTTAGGGACACATTGAACTGGGCTCACTCAGGCACTATCAGAAATGAAATATATGATCTCAGCATCCAACCACTTAATTATCTCCTTTTGACCACTTCTTTCATTACAAGATTCAGCTTACGCTGGTGCTCTACTAACAACCTATACCCTTCCTCCAACAGTATCTAGTGCATATATATTGAGGGACTAATACCCTTAAGATCAGAAATAGACCAGTCGCCTATAGCTTTCTGGTGCTCTCTCAAAACCTGTACTAATTTTTCCTCTTGATCAACATAGAGCAGAGCAGACACTATCACTGGCCTAGTGGAGGACTCACCTAGATAAGCATATCTAAGGAGTGTGGGTAAAGGCTTAAGCTCTAAAGCTAGAGGATTACCGATGGATGGAGAGACATCTAAAGCTAGAGTAGATGAAGTGTCTAAAGTCTCAAACTGGGCAATCTCCACGAGGGGAGTAACCTCTAACAACTGTAAAGCCTCATAAACATCATCCTCCTCCTCATTATATTCCTTAAGATTAACTGATTTCATCAAGGTAGCTTTTAAAGGGTTAAATGGTTGTGTCTTAGAGAACTCCTCGGTGATGTCTCTATCTACAATGTCCATCCTAAAACAATCTTGAGAGTCATCAGGGAACCTTAAAGATTTGAAAACATTAAATGTCACTTCCTGATCTTTGACTCTCATGGTCAATTGCCCCTTCTGTACATCAATTAATATCCTACCAGTAGCTAAGAAGGGTCTGCCTAGAATGATGGGGACTTCCCTATCTTCCTCCATATCCAACACAATAAAGTCTACAGGGAAAATGAACTTGTCTACCTTAACTTGAACATCCTCAATGATTCCCTTCAGATACTTAATAGATTTGTCAACTAACTAAAAGGTCACTGTGGTAGGCTTTGCATCTCTTACTCTTAACTTCTGGTATATGGACCAAGGCATGAGATTAATACTAGTTCCTAGATCACATAGGGATCTACCAAAGAACTGATCTCATATGGTGCAAGGTATGGTAAAACTACCTGGATCTTTGAGCTTATGGGGTAATCTCCTCTGAATGATGGCACTACACTCCTCAGTAAGTGCCTCTGTCTCATAATCCTCTAATCTTTTCTTCCTCGAGAGGATATCCTTCATGAACTTCACATAACTGGGCATTTGCTCTAAAGCATCCGCGAAATGAATGTTAATGTGAAGCTTCTTAAACACCTCAAGAAATTTAACAAATTGTTAATCAAGCTTTTGATTTTGAAACCTCTGAGGAAAAGGTAATGGGGGTCTAACTAGAGGAAGTGTAGTGGTAGTAGGTGTAGTATCACATAAAGAGGAGGGCTGTGAAGAAGAAGATAAAGATGAAGAAGTGCCTGACTTAGTTTTCTTTGCAGCTTGGTCATATTGTTCTTGTTCTTTTTGAACTGCCTCTTCAGAACCTAGTGGCTCTGCTGCTTTAGGCTCAATAGGACTAGACCTAGCATGCAAATCATCTGACTCTCTACCGCTCCTAAGGGTTATGGCCTTAACATGCTCTTTATCCTCCCTCTGTCTAACACGATTAGCTTCAATATTACTAGGGAGGGTCCCTTGTGGACGCTAGCTGAGAGCACTAGCTATCTGTCCAACCTCGACTTCTAGACTTTTAATAGAGGCAACTTAATTCTGTAGGTTAGTCATGAACATATCCTCAAGTGAAGGCTTCCTCTCAGCTGCAGCTGCTAGTGCATATAAGTACTGGGGCTGCACAGGTGGCGGTGGTGGTGGATGATGTTGAAATTGAGATGGGTGATGGGAATGATTAGACTAATGATGTGGAAGCTGTTGAGGTGGTGGTACATGAACAGGTGGAACCTAAAAACCAAGGGGTCCCATAGGTCTGGGATTAAAAGACTGCCCCTAATTTTGGCTCTAAGAAAGATTAGGGTGATTCTTTCACCTTGGATTGTAGGTGCTCGAAAATGGGTTGTTCTGTTGCCTTTGAGGTGGAGCAATGTACTAAACAGACTCTAAGTTTAATAGCACCTATCAATTGAGTGTGTACCACCACACAAAGTGCATGAGATGAAAGGACTTTGGACAGCTAAAACAGGTCTAGGACTATTGGCAGAACTATTTTGGGTACTAAGAGACGCTACCTTCTTCGTGAGATTGGCAATTTGAGAAGTTAAGGTAGAAAGTGTGTCCAACTCATAAATACCTGCAGCTTTCTTAGGTAACTGCCACTCTGATGACCACTGATAATTGTTAGTTGCCATCTTATCCAATAGACTATAAGCTTCTTCCTCCGTCTTACACATCAAAGCTCCTCCCGTAGCAGCATCGACTATAATCCTATTTTGGCTAGTGAGTCCGTTATAGAAGGTTTGAACTTGAAGCCATGATGGGGACACTTCCTAAGAAGGTCCTTGTATCGTACCCATGCCTCATAAAGGGACTCAAAGTCGAATTGAGAAAATAAAGATATATCACTACGTAATTTAGCCATTATGGAATGAGGGAAGAACTTGGCTAAAAACTGATGGGCTAACTCATCCCAAGTGCATATGGATCTCGGAGGTAAAGAGATCAACTAGTGTTTGGCTCTGTCTCTAAGAGAGAAAGGAAATAGCTTAAGCCTAAGCGCATCATCCAAGAGTCCATTATGCTTGAAAATGTTGCACAGAGCTAGAAATTGCCCTAAGTGAGCATGTGGGTCATCATGGGGAAGCCCACTGAACTGAAACGAAGTTTGGATCATTTGGAGGATTGAAGAAGGCTTAATCTCAAAGTTGTTTGCTGGGACAGCTGGTGGCCTAATGCCAGTGTAGTAACCTCCTATGGTTGGGACAACATAGTCTCCTACAGTCCTGATTTCTCTGTTTTCAGCCATCTTATTTTGCAACGGAGCTACTATTTTCCTAGAATCCTTCTAGATTTTCTAAGTATTCTTTCTATTTCAGGATCTAAAGGAAAGCAGTCAAAGCTCTTGGCTCTACGCATACAGACATTCAGAAGTCTTAAGGAATGAATTTTTTTTTTAAAGGAAATTAACTAATCTAAATTAAGGCTCTAAATATTTACAACCTAAGTATGTACAAAACTAGAAGTATACCTAAGCATAATTTCACTGATATTAGTCAATGGCTAAGCTTTATTCCCCGATAACAGCGCCAAAAACTTAGTTGTGTCCTCGCTAGACGTGTATACCGCAAGTGCACGGGTCGCACAAGTAATAAAGGGAATTGAGTCCCAGATTATCATCCCACAACGAACACAATGTCAGCCTAACTAAGTACCAGTTAATTTTACACTAAGTATATCCTAGCAAATTATGAATATTAAAAAGGGTGATCTACAAGGTTTAATTTGAAAATACTGGAAAGCAAGGAAAATAATAGAAATAATAAAATAAATAAAATAAAGCAAAAATTACTTACCGAGCTTTAGATAAAATAAAAGCGAGAATCTGTAAAAGAAAGAAAATACTAAAACTCGAATTAATTAGTGTAAATTGACTAAAGATGCAAATTTAAGAAAATATAGACTAAAATGAATAGATTAAAATTAAAAAAATCCTAATATGCAAATAAAATTTGCATGTGATTAATCTAATTGATAAAAATGCAAAATAATCTAACCTAAGGCCTAATGGAATAAAATTCTATTAAAATTTCTAAAAACCCCTAAGTATAACTTTAAACCTAAATGCCTAAATTGGTTACCCTAAATTATATATAACTCTACATAATTCTAAATTAACCAAATGTCTAAATAATAATAAAATCTATTCTAAATAATGCATGAAAAATAATTTTTTTTTTTGTTTTTAAACTTTAAAATGAAGACTATCCTGAAGATGCATAAAATGATTCTCCCCTAAACTAACTTAAAATACAATACATAAGCACTACACTAAATCTTAAATCCTATTGCATTTAAAAATTAAATATTAAAATTAAGTTTGAACTAAAAAGCAAAGAAAATTAAGGTAACATGCAAATTAATTCAAGAATCTTAATTTAACCACTAATACTATTACCAAAACTAACAAATAGTGATAAAAGAAAAACTAACATCTAACAACTAAAATAAAAACATGATAAAGCAAATTGTAAAAATAAAATTATAAAAATTAAAATTCAGCCATGAGTTGCTCTGTCGTGCACCACGTCCTGCACTGCTGTTAATATCAGTTCTTGCTTACTAATGCAATCACTGCAGTACAATAGCATTACACAGCGGCAGCAAATGAGACAGCAAGACAAATTAGAGCCCTGCGACTTTGCCTTCAGTATTGCATTCTACGTTTTCTTCAGTACGGACCAGCTTTGTCACCTCCTGCTTCTGGTTCAGCTACTAGCAACATTCTCTGCAACAGATGTTGGTCGCAGCAACAGAGACGAATGATGCAGCTCGTACCCAACAACGCCACGTCTTACCTGCTTCACAGGCCACAAACTACACGAAGCCACCACGGACAGCAAGGCAGCACAACAGCTTCCTCCCGTGCAATGCAGCAGTGGTCTCCAGGAAACACGAGCATCATCCACGCCTCACCTTACACTAGAAATAGAAGCAAAGCAGCAGCAGCACAGCCAAAGGTGAATATAATAGAAGTGACAGAAACAAGAGAACCACCACAACCAACAACAGTAACCATGACCAGTAAGACAGCAGTGATCCTGCAACAGAAAGAAAACAGAAGAGAGAAACAGTATCCAAAATCCAAAACAAACAAGGAAAACAATGCAAAATATGGGAATCAAAAGAAAGCAAAGACAAAATATTTTGAAGAGCATAAAATGATGTAGAGTAGTGCAGCAGCCGTCAAGGGGAAGACCACCGTGTCACTTAATGAATCTCCACCAAAGGCAAAGTGTACCACCAACAAACAACAATAACTTGAAAAAACGAAAAGAATCCAAAACAAAAATAAAAAGATATAAAAATCGAAAAGAGAGGGGAAGGGGTGGCTGTGTCACTCAGCCACCTCAATACTAAGTGTTGTAGCATAGCAATAAACTAAAATCTAAAACAAGTAGGAACAAAAGTGCAAAAACATTGAAAGTGCAGATAACAAAAAATGGACGAGACAAAAGTGCAATATGAAAATAGGTGCAGTAAACTAGTAGATAGCAGAGAAATCGTAATACAACATCAACAAGAATTAACTACAATGCAAAATAAGAAAACGTTGAAGTAAAATATAATCACAAAGCTGTGCAAAATCAAAGAACCGAAAGATGAAATTTAACGCTTACACTGGAAACAGGATTGAGAAACAACTAAAAAAAATCAAAACAGTAAACTTAATAAGAAACAGAGCATAACAGAGGAAGCTAATGGCTGCTTGAGTATGAGATAAAACCACGGTTTCAAGCGGCTTCTCTGCCTCAGCCACAATGTATGTCAAGCAAAACACCTTCCAACCTTTCTACCTAGACGGCCACGTCCTGCTTTGTTTCCTGTATCTCTCTTTCCATGTCCTACGCCAGCTACATTTCCTACTTGGCCACCTTAGATCACTTCAGACAGCCAGCAACAAAGAAGTTACAGCAACAATAACCTTAGTAAGATGAGGCAACCTGTCATGCCCAAGAGCAATAGACTAAGCAGCCTCCAGCAACCTCTCACGCCACCAGGAACCACCACAGCTAAGCAACATCATTTGACCATTTACTAAGCTAATAAAACAGTTAAGAGAAGGAAAGTAGTACAAATTGGAGAAGATAGTCTCCTGTCACCAGCCACTTTCCACTTTTTTGATCTCTTCTAAATATGCAAAAATAAAAATCTAATCCACTCCTAAACTAAGGAAAATAGTGAAGATGAATTTCCATAAAATAATGATGACGAAGGGCTGCTCTCACCAGACTCCAACATCCCGATTGAACAGTAAAGGAAATGGAAAACAAAGTAGTGAAGGAAACTAGTAAAAAAATGAAAATAAAGGCTTTTCATTTAAAGAAAGTTAAAATGTGTCAAATCAAAAGGGAAAAAAAAACTTGCAAAACCTAGAAACAATGGTTGCTGTCACCAGCCAACGTGGAGAACTAAAAAAAAAAAAGACTAAAGAAGATATAAAACTAACCTAAAACCTACCAACCAATAAAAAAAAAAACTTTAACCTAAAAACTCTAAAAAAAAAACTACTTGGTAAAATTGTCTCATCTTTTTCTTTTTATACACATCAAAATGGGGGTACAAAGGGAAATTTTATTCCTAGATGAGTTAGCATTGTTTGGCCACTTGTATTCACACCATTGGTTTCTAGAGAAGATATTTCCATGTCATTTGTCTTTTTGTCCACTTAGATGTGCAAAGTGGCATGACTTGTGTCTTCTATGAGGTGGCCAATGTGTCCTTTGATCTTATTCTTTAAAGGTGAATAAAATATGGACACTTGGCGTCACATGTGTCCTGAAGAATGGTGACTCATGCTACACGACGAAATGGTTGTGGTCTAATCTCCTTTTTAGCTCATTTTCAATCTATTTTCTACTGAAATAACTTAAATTCATCTGAATTTAATTTATCTGTAAATATGAAAATTTTAATTAAAATGAGGGGATAATTAATAAAATAATACGGGGATTAAAATAGTTAATTAAGAAATTATGTATAAATAATTCTATTTTAATAGAATTATCAGAGCTAACTTGGCCTAGATGGCTAGCTTCAACCCCTTTAAGAACTTTTTCAACTTTTTCTCTTCACTTTTGTAAGTGTCGAGGTCATAACGTATCAAGACGATGAACTTGAACTCATACTTGTCCATCAATAATTGCCCATGAGGTAAGCTCAGAAACTCTATCTGCATCCTTTTCTAAGCTGTGGGGAATAGACTAGTGTCAAAAAGCCTCGAGAAAGATTTCCCAAGTGAGAATTGAATGCTTGGCCCTTAAAACTGTCTCAGTGGCCACCTATCAATGCTTGGCCTCTTTCTTTAATGTAAACACAGCCAAGTCAACCTTCTCAATTGAGGGACTTTTTATGTACTTTAAGATCTTTTCCACTTTCAGAACCCAGTACTCAGCCACTATTGGATCCTTCACCCCTTGAATGCTCGAGGGTTAAACTTCTGGAAATGCTCACTCAGTTCAAGTGTCTATCATCCTCATCCATAGTCTATGGATGAAAAGCTTACAGCTGAGGTGGGGGAGCTTGTGGTGTTGGTGGTTGTGGCATTAGAGGTTGTGCTACCAAAGGAGGAGATGGTGTAGCTTAATTCTCTTCGGTAGAAGTGTAAGCCCCACGAAATTTTTGAAACTTTGTTTTAAGTAACATCAACTGAGATTAAATCTATGCTTAGTTGGTGGATAATTAATATTTTCTTGACTTGAAGAATATAAGTGAATTTGATTAAACTCAGATATTAAATTCACGCAATATCAATAGATACAAAACAATACAAGATACCAAATGAAATATAATGCAACATTATATTACAATCAATTATGTTATAGAATGCTCTTATTATTAGTCCAATTTAACATTTAAATAGCAGGGATTAACTCCATGTTCTTAGCAAGATCGAAACTCTTAAAATTATGGACTGTGATGGTGTACTATTATTGAACCATATATATATATAATGCATTAAGTGTGTGCATGTGACGGCAGCACGAAGCTGCACGTAAAGTCTTGGTTTGGCTTCATTAGAAGCCAAACCCGAGAGCTCATAGATTGAAACAGAAAAAAATAAGAAGAGTTGATGGTGGTATACGTACAGCACAAGAAAACATTATAAGAAAACTGATCATGATGATGATTTTGGTGAGTGAAAATAAGTAAATAAATAGGACAAGTCTACTCAACATAGGGAGGTGGGAAAGCCTAAAAATAGGTGAGGAAAGAGTAGAAAACGAAGCAAATGAGGAAGCCCAAGGATTGTTGTACAAATGGGTGACTGAAACTGAAAAGATATAGACCAGTAAACGTGAACATAGCAGAGCAAGGAAAGAAACGTGGAAGAGGTAGTAATAGTGTTTGATGGAACCGAAGGGAAATGGATGAAGAATTGAAGGCTAAAATCGAAAGGCAATGACCTAGACTTAAGACGTGGTAGGTGTGAAATATATATTTACATTACTGAAAACGGAAGAAAACTTCTGAAGCAAAGTTTGGGAGAACAATGCTAAAAACCGAAGCACCACGCCAACCGCACGTCCACACCCTCTGTACCTCATACCTCTTGCCACACCCATACCCCTCCCTTCATCAATTTTCATCACACCCGATCCCATCCCTCACCCCGTTCTTGGCACCGAAACCTGCAGATGAAGAGAGAGAACCAAAAAATAATAAACATAGTAGTAGCAGAAGCTGTCTGAACACAAGGAAGTTTGAGTGTTGAAGCATTTATATATATATATATATATATATATATATATATATATATATATATATATATATATATATATATATATATATATATATACTGATAGTATAACGGTGGGTGATAACAGCAAAGAAAAGATAAAAGAGCGAGGCAGTGTGAGGGAGAGGAAGCGAAGCACTTCCTCTGTTAAACAGTAATGGGAGAAAGCAAGGGAAAATTTGTGGAAGTGGAGACCTGGATGAGAAGGGGTGTGATTGGAAGGAGAAATAATAGCAAGCCTGAGGCAAAACAAAAAGAGAAAGACAAAATGAAGGAGAAGCATGAGGGAGGAAGAGAAGGGAGCCGAGAAACTGAAGCCTCGGGTTTAAGGGTAAGGAAGACTGAAAATCAGAGTAGAGAACATGGACCTTGAGCCGGAGCAGCGGCAGACAATGGAGGCTAGAAGAAAGATTGACGATGATGGAGGCACGAGAAAGAAAGAAAATCGAGAGGGAAGAAAGAAGATAAGATAGAAATCGATAGCTAAGAAAAATATGAGAGAGGAAAATGGCAGGTTCTGTAGAATAGGAAAGAAAAGAAAGGAAATGGGAAAGAGAGAGGAAAGGTCGAAGACCCATTGAAACAGAGGGCCAAAACTGAAATCAAAGCAAAAGAGAAGAGGAAGGAATCTGAGAGCAGAAGTTAGAGCAGAAAGGGAGTCGAGAGAAAAGAGTTGGGAGTTGAAGTAAGATTCAGCAGGAATAAGTGGAAGGCAGAAGTAGTGTACACCATAAGAAAGTTGTGGCTGAGACAGGGGAGGAGATACGACTGCTATGGGAGGTAGCTGCACTGGGGAAAAGGTGTAATTGATGCTGGCAGCTGAATGTGTAAAAGCTGAGTGGCGACATCTTTTTGCTTCCATGTCTATAAGGTAGATGGTGGTCGAAAGTAGGAGAGCTGGAAACGAAGGTAGCAGTAGAGTATCGGAGCCAGTAGAGCTGTGATGGTGATGGTCGAATTAAGGGAGTGATTGAATGATGGTGGAATCAATAGGATGAGAAAGGTGTGAAACGGTAAAGGAGAAGGTAGCAACACCAAGAAGATGAAGAAGATGATGAACAGAGGGTGACTCGCGAGGAAGAAGAAGAAAGGAGAAAGAAAAGTAGGATAGCGTGAAAGGCAAAGGAGTTAAAAAAAGGGTATTTTTTATATATAAAAGATTATATATATAAATAAAAATATATTGAAGTTAGAATAAAATGCACAGAAAATCTGGAAACCTGAGGGATAGACGGTTTGAAAATATTCATGCAAATATTAACCCAAAATTTTGAAGAAATAAACCGAGTAGATGGACCCACTCACTCACATCATTAAGGCATTGGGGACTGCAAGCAGACATCGAGGTAAGGAAAATTATTGTGTGTTGTTAATGATAATTACACGTATTTTTTTGTTGATTCATAGATATGAATTTTAGGAAAAATTTTATCGTAAGTAAAACTTTCATGTGCTGTTAAAGATAGATTTACATATTTTTATATGAAATTGTAGATAGAAAATTTTAGGCTAAATTTTAGCGTTACCGGAATTCTAAAAAATCCTAGACCGATTTTACACCTTTTGAGAATTAGGGAAAACTTTACCTCAGTGAATCGGCTCATTTATTGATATAAATTTAGCCAGTTTATTTAGATAAATACCATTGGAGTTTGTGATTATTGTTTTAAATCGAAAATCCCGAATTAAATTTTCATAAACTGTTTATTAGGATTTTTAATCGAAAAAGGGCAAATTAGCCTCTTTCTGAATGTGATATTTTTTGAACTAAAATTACAATTGATTTTACTGAAATATGATTTGCTTATAAGTGATACTGAGGATATGTGCTTGAGCGTGTGCTGACTGTGTGTCGCACGGTCTGACTCACACTGATTTTAAGACAAAGACGATGGTTAAATCATGTTACATTTCTGTCTGTTTCTGTTTTTGTGGTCCACGGAGTACGATGTACCGTGCGACACGCACATGAGTACGATGTACCGTGTATTTTGGTTTTCGGACATTTCGTTTTGTTCTGTGAGCCATTAGGGTAGCTGACCACTCCTGCGGCGATTGACATCCCGGCACACCAAATTAGTAAGGCCCAGAGTCACTGACATTGGCCAATTGTCTTTCTGAATTTTGATATAGCATGTTCTGCCTTGTCTTGTTTATTTGATATTCTGGATTTGACCATATGAATGGTATCGTCTATTTAATTTTTTGAAGTGACCTTATGAACGGTCTCGTCTATTTGATACTTTGGATTTAACTGTAAGAACTATAATATTATATGGAAATCATTTATGCTAGTGTTTGAAGTTTTCAGAATCCGACATTTACTACAGTGAACTGCTTATACTATCGGTATTGATACTATTTTCGAATTCCAATTCTGGTATTTATCGATTTCTGTCTTTGATTTTATTGATATTACTGGATTACCAAATTATTTGTATATTTTCATGAGAATTTCGATTTTGGCATATATATATATATATGTAGTGTATGTATCTACCTACCACGTGTTTTTCTTACTGAGCATATTGAACTCACCCCTTATTTTCCTCCACAGAGCCTCACTAGTAGCTGAGCTTACTTTTGGAAGTTAAATTATTTTGCGCAGCTATACATCAGCAAAGTATTCTACTGTGTTAAAGGTATACCCAATATATGTCACGACCCTCAACTTACCAAAATACGTACAAATATTTCGCATTTTCATACATCAATTATTAATCATCCTTCCTTGATCGTGAACAACCACACTCTCAACAGTTGGGCTGTGTGTCGACGTCTAACTCACTCCACCATACCAATTCAATTTGTATATTATTCATAGGTAAACACTTGTATAAATGTATATATATATCAGAGTTGTTACATATGTTTACATTGTTTTACATCCCCAATAGTTACATACAAAATGCTACTGTGCTATCGTAAGTTTAGATACAAAATTTCAACAGTGTGTATACCTTTAGCGATGGGATGCAGCGGATTACCAAAAAGGGAACGCCTCCAGTCACGCTCAATCTATACTCAACACTCTGTAGAGAGGGGGAAAATAAGGGGGGTGAGCAAACCACACGCTCAGTAAGGCAATCATGCGAACAGGTAGATACTACACTATCTACGTGATCGTGATGCCATGCTCAAAAGCATTTAATTCATCATTTATCTCAAACATGAGTGTATGATTGTGTTAATGGTATGTAAAGCATTCATGCTATTAAAATTCAGTGCACATTTCAACTCAAAGCATGGTATAAATCATCATGCATAATTCACAATAAAAGCATGGCATTACCCATCATGCATTTTTACAATAAAGCATGGCATTAAACCTCATGCATCTGTGCACTTTAAAAACCATTAACAAATCAATTCAACACTGGTCAGGTCTCTACCCATCCCTCGGACCTTCCTGACCCACAAATCATTTCAAACATGGATTTATTCTCAAATAGCAGTAGACATGTGAGATAGGCAGTTCAACAATAGGTAATAACCTCAAGGCCTATGTACATAACCTGTGATACCGGCTACACGGATCAGGTGTGCGGGATATCACCATTATCTGCTTCCACATGGGAGGTGGGTCAAATCCTACCCGCCGGTCCATAGCAGATCTCGTCCGAAGACGGCACATCACAACTCAACACGGTACAGTGTACCCCATGCTACATGTACAACGTACTCCGTGGACCCAATCAACACATCATATCACGCCACATCTCAAACGCACGTGTGAGCCTATTTAATCGGTACGACCTCTTGTCTACCCGAAGCTCCTAACACGGCTAATTAATCATGTCAAAACAATGCACGTGTGAGCCTATT
Source organism: Firmiana major (assembly GCA_033439115.1). Taxonomy (NCBI): domain Eukaryota; kingdom Viridiplantae; phylum Streptophyta; class Magnoliopsida; order Malvales; family Malvaceae; genus Firmiana; species Firmiana major. The sequence continues at coordinate 43,715,603 of CM065909.1, forward strand.
TAATCGATGTGACACCCAGTCTACTCGAAGCTCCAAACACGGCAACATGCAAGGTGGGCATCCAGTGCGAGACAAACTCCAAGCACAATGCCAAAACAATTATGAAATCCATGTGAAAACTAGTGCCTCTTGCACTCATGTGTATAAAACACGTTAAATCTCGTGCGAGTCATACTCTGACACGCTTTCATACTCACGAAATCATGTAGGTGGCTCAAAACTTTGCAAAGTATGGTTAACAAAACCAAAACACACCCATTTCTTTTGCAAATCATTTCAATGTCAGCCAACCTACCAATCATTTGCTAAAAAGCAATAAAACATGATTTTCAAAGCAATATGCTTTTGTTTTCATGCACATTTCTCATCCATCCACCTTTATAACTTGAAAATGGCATCCATTCATACCTTATGCACATTGAAACTTGTGTGCATTCATTGTATGTCCAAAGGTATGCTACATAAAACCAAATGGAAGCATTTATATTCCTGCAACTTCCTTCCATTTACCACACCACCCATTTTGAGTTTCAATCACATCCATCACTTATAAAGACTCATTTCTTCATATTCAAACTCAGTGGAACTTGTATGTTCGTTACACATCATATTACACATACATACATTGAATCCATGGACTTACATCGATCATACTTTACATTACAAGTCCATTCACATTCATTACACATTACAACTTTACATATACGGGGTCTCACATTCTCCCCTCATTCAAGGAATTTGGTCCTCCAAATTAGAACCAAGTCACTCTTCAAAAAGTTTGGGGTACTTCTCCCGTATCAAGTTCTCCAATTCCCACATGGCCTCTTCCGCCATGTGATATTGCCAAAGAACTTTCACCAAGGGAATTGTCTTATTCCGCAACACTTTCTCTTTTCTGTCCAATATCCAAACCGGCTTCTCAACATACGTCATACTCTCATGGAGCTCCAACGGCTCATATCTTATCACGTGTGTTGGGTCCGGGTGATACTTCCGAAGCATCGAGACGTGGAAGACGTTGTGGACATTTGCCAAGTCCGGTGGCAATGCCAACCTATACGCCTTATCTCCCACTCTCTCCAAAATCTCGAAGAGTCCGATATATCTAGGGCTTAGCTTGCCCTTCTTACCAAATCTCATAATACCCTTCGATGGTGATACCCTCAGAAACACTGACTCACCCTTATCAAACTCCAGTGGTCTTCGTCTCTTGTCAGCATAACTCTTTTGTCGGCTCTGAGCTGTCCGTAATCTCTCACATATCAACTGGACGTCCTCAGATGCCTGCTGCACTAAGTCCGGAGCAAAAATCTGTCTGTCACCAACCTCTTCCCATCCAATAGGGGAACGGCATCTACGCCCGTATAATGCCTCATAGGGTGCCATCCCGATACTAGCATGATAGCTATTATTATAAGCGAACTCGGCTAACTGCAGGTGGTCATCCCAGGAGCCTCTAAAATCCAGCACACACGCTCTCAACATATCCTCGAGGGTCTGTATAGTCCTCTTTGGCTGCCCATCTGTCTGAGGATGAAAAGCGGTGCTAAAACTCAGTCGGGTCCCCAGCGCTTCCTGAAAATGTTCCCAGAAATGGGAAGTGAAGCGGGCATCCCTATCAGAAACAACGCTCACTGGTACACCATGTAGCCGTACTATCTCTCGAATATACAAGTTCGCCAACTGACTCAGTGTATCGGTAGCTCTCATAGCCAAGAAATGGGCGGACTTAGTCAACCGGTCCACAATAACCCAATGGCATCATGACCTCTGCGGGTCCTCGGCAACCCCATCACAAAATCCATGGTGACATGCTCCCACTTTCAAGTCGGTATCGGTAGAGGCTGCAACAATCCTGCAGGCTTCTGATGCTCTACCTTCACTTGCTGACAAACGAGACACTTAGCGACATATTCAGCAATGTCTCTCTTCATTCCAGACCACCAATAAACCTTTCGAAGGTTTTGATACATCTTGGTACTTCCCGGATGTATCGTATACTTCGATGAGTGAGCCTCTGATAAAATCATTCTCCTGATCTCAGGATCCCTGGGAACGCATACTCTGCCTCTGAACCTCAATAAGCCATCACCACTCTGCTCAAAATCAATACCCACACCTGTTTGTATCTGCCTCAGCCAATCGATGCACCGTCGATCGCTCTGCTGGGCTTGCCGAATATGGCCAATCAACTCTGGCTCTAGTCTCAAACTAGCCATGATCTCAAGTCTCTCGGATCCAGGTGGGGTTACATCCAAACTGAGGTTCGCAAAGTGTTCTAACAATTCATGTTCCCGTACCATCATATAAGACACCAACCCAAGGTTCTTTCTACTCAAAGCATCGGCAACTACATTTGCCTTACTCGGGTGGTACATGATTTCACAATCATAGTCCTTCAGGAGTTCGAGCCATCTCCTCTGTCTCATATTCAGCTCAAATGTGAGAACAGGTACTTAAGGCTCTTATGATCTGTGAACACCTGAAATTTCTCACCATAGAGATAGTGGCGCCATATTTTCAAAGCAAATACTACAGCCGCCAACTCCAAATCATGTGTCGGGTAGTTCCTCTCATGATCTTTCAACTGTCTAGATCCATAGGCAACTACCTTCCCATCCTGCATAAGCACACAGCCCAGTCCCTTGTGTGATGCATCCGTATACACCGAGAATCCTCCTGAGCTGGTAGGAATGGTGAGAACTGGAGCAGTCGTCAATCGACGCTTAAGCTCCTCAAAACTCCTCTCACATGCCTCATCCCACACAAACTTAACATCTTCTCGCGTGAGGCGTGTCAATGGAGCAACTAGTCTGGAGAAACCCTCTACAAATCTCCGATAATATCCTGTTAATCCCAGGAAACTTCTGATCTCAGTAACTGTTTTGGGCTGTTCCCACTGTACAACTGCCTCTATCTTGGATGGATCCACCGATACCCCATCCCTTGACACAACATGCCCCAGAAATGAGATTTGTTCCAACCAAAAGTTACACTTGCTGAGTTTGGCATATAATTCTCTCTATCGGAGGGTCTGCAGAACTATCCTCAAGTGCTCCTCATGATCTTCCCTGGACTTGGAATACACCAAAATGTCATCAATGAACACTATTACAAACTTGTCCAGGTATGGCTTGAATATATCATTCATCAATGCCATAAATGCTGCGGGAGCATTCGTCAATCCGAATGGCATCACCAAAAACTCGTAGTGGCCATAACGGGTACGAAATGCTGTCTTGGGTACATCTCCACTCCTGATCCTCAATTGATGATACCCTGACCGCAGATCTATCTTAGAAAATACTTCGGCTCCCTGGAGCTGATCCAACAAATCATCGATTCTTGGAAGGGGGTACTTGTTCTTAATGGTGGCCTTATTCAACAACCGGTAATCTATACACAGTCGGAGGCTTCTATCCTTCTTCCTTACAAATAGAACCGGTGCTCCCCAAGGTGAGACACTCGGTCTAATAAACCCCTTCTCCAGCAACTCTTGCAGCTGTTTCTTCAGCTCTTCCAATTCTATCGGAGCCATTCTATAGGGTGGTTTTGATATCGGCTCTGTACCAGGCACTAGCTCAATGCAAAATTCCATTTCCCTTTCAGGTGGTAGTCCTGGTAATTCATCCGGAAAGACATCAGGGTAACGGCTATGTCCCTCAATTCCGGGTGCGCCTCATCTATATCAACCACGTATGCAATGAACCCTTCACATTATCCTCTCCATCGTTAGTAACATAAACCATCACTCCACATTCAACATTTATCATAAACAATAATTTATCTCTTAAGCAATATGCATTTAAAATCATACTCCTTTATTTACAACAAACATACTATTTTCATATCATTTCTTTTCATCAAAGTTTACAATAAGATTGTCTAATCCTGAAAACATCAATGTTTTGGCATGACAATCCATCACAACATGATTGGTAGCCAACCAATCCATTCTCAATATTACATCAAAATCATTCATATTCAATAAAATCAGATTGGCTATCATTTCCTTCCCCTCTATCATTAACTTATAATCTCTACATACATGCTCAGTCAATTGACTATCATTCATGGGTGTGGAAATCATTAACATTTTATCCAACAATGTTGGTTTCACATGCTTCAATAATTCATGTGCAAAGGAAGGTGATATGAAAGAATGCGTGGCACCAGGATCAAATAATACCAATGCTTCTAAATCAAAGATTCGGATGGTACCTTTAATCACATCTGTCGATGCGTCTGCAGTGTCCTGGTCCAGTGCATGTACTCTTCCTCTGCTCACACCCGCAGCCTGTTTCCCTTTCTCCTCAGCTGTAGCCCTCCTCCTCGGGGCTACTGTCTCAACTGGAGCTCCCTCAGGCTCCTTACCCTTCTGTGGGGCAATCTCTATCTTCTCGGGACAATACTTAGCCATATGTCCTGGTCTCTCGCATCTAAAACACACCATAGGGGTCATCAGACAGGGCCTATTCCCATGAAATCTCGGAGTGTCTAGCCCTCAAAATAGCTTCGGTGGATCTCCACCAGTGCTCTGCCTTGCCTTTCAACATAAACACGGCAAAGGCAACCTTCTCAACTGAAGTGCATCGGAAAAACCTATATAGTTTCTCCATCTCATACACCCAATCCTCCCTAACCACTGGGTCCTTCACCCCTCTAAACACTGGGGGTTTCAGCGCTTGAAACTCTCACAACCTGCTCAAGTCGCAGTCATAACCCAAATCACTACCGCTCTGCTGTGGAGCGATAGGAGAATCTGTATCCTGGGCTGGAGGTGGTGTAACTGTAGCTGTCTCAGCAGCATGAGGTCTCTCCACCTCTGCAGCTGCCTGTTCAGTAATAGGCTGTGCTGCGAGACCTCGTCTATCACCGGCGCCCAAGGCCTGCGTGACTATCTCCACCAAATTCTCAATACTCCGCTCTAACCTAGCGAAGCGAGCCTCAGTATCCTCTGCTCTCTCAGCAGGGTTTTGTGGAGCCTGCTCAGTCTGTGGCTCCGCACGGCTCTCAGGCCTACCTCTACGGCCTCTAGCACGTGATCTCGCCCCTCTACCTTTGCGTGTAACTGGTATAGTGCCTAACTTCCTGTATTATAATAATTCATTAAGCTCAATCCATCACGGTATACACAGTTATATCTAAACAAAAGCACAGTACTATGGGGATGTACTTTCCTACGTTTTATTAATGACTCACATCAGGCCAACACAGCTCTGATACCAATCTCTGTCACGACCCAATTCCATTCTCTTTAACCGAAAATCACTAAAAAATTTTCGCGTTTTACTGTTACCTTACCCGGTCGTGAACTAACTCACCACACACTGTTGGGCTGTGAGTCAATAATAAACTCCACATCTCATTCATTCTCAGTTAAATAAAACGATGTCATACATTTGCATTTAATCTTGTACTTATACAAAAGCATGTTTTACTGACATCTACATCCCTCATAATTACAACTCAAAGAATACTGTACTTTTACATTGTTTAGATACAAAAAGAATCACTGTGTATATACCTCTTTCTCAACACATAAATACCACCAAATCAATTCACAATCACAACCACATTTTCATTTCACAATTCACACATGTATATAAAAACTAGGTCACTATATCAAAAGTGCCTATGTGGACCAACTACATCATAAATCATCCCAGACCACACGCGTCCAGGTGTGCGGGGTATCATACTGGCACGAAGATGGATTATCCCTCGCCAGACTTTCTTATCACTTAACCATCACGCGGTACATCGTACTCCATGTGATATACACGGTACAACGTACTCCGCAGACTCATATCGTGATTGGGGGTGCCATTCCTAGGTCTTACCTACCCCATACCAAGAGTTTTCCATATCCGTGAAGGAGAGCCTCCCTGCCGAACAGAGCCTCCCCGCCTAACAGAGCCCCCTTGCCTCCTCGGGCTTAAGGATGTTAGCTTAAGGATATAGGGCTTAAGGATCCTTCCGTAAGATAGCCTCCCCACCAAACAGAGCCTCCCCGCCTCCTCGGGCTTAAGGATGTTGGCTTAAGGATGTAGGGCTTAAGGATCTTACCGTACCCATGTAGGAGAGCCTCCCTGCCTAACAGAGCCTCCCCGCCCCTCCAGGGCTTAAGGATGTTGGCTTAAGGATCCCACCGTAAGAGAACCTCCCCACCGAACAGAGTCTCCCCGCCTAACAAAGCCTCCCCGCCTCTTTGGGCTTAAGGATGTTAGCTTAAGGATGTAGGGCTTAAGGATCTTACCAACTTTCACAACCTTATACGTATCCCAATGTGAAAACTTGTGCAAGCAAAGCTCTAGCACGACTCATGCATCCTCTCATAAAGAGACGCGTACGAGCATAACTCTAGTATGGTTATACTCATAAGACAAACCACTCAAAAGCCACGTACGAGCAGAAGCTCCAGTACGGTTTATAAACATCATCATAGTTTCCAAATCAAGGTGCGAGCTAAGCTCCAGCACGTTTCATACAAATGAAAACATCAATACCCGGTGCGAGCTAGGCTCTAGCACGGTTTAATTCACATAAACATGATAGGCGGCTCATAAGCTTTTAAAGCTATCTTAAAACATATTTGGCACTTCATATGTGCTACAAATATCAGACCACAATAGCCAACCTATTTATCAATTCGTTTGAAACCAAACACATGTTTTGTGAAAGCGTTCAAAACACTTGATTTATGCAATTATTAGCCTTACTATCCCTTTTTATACATCTATGTAAACCAAATCATCCAATATTCACAACTATTTTCGCATACCAAACAACCAGTTTCTCAAACGTTCATGCATTTCATAAACACCCTATAATCCCGTAAATTACGAGCAGCTACCTCTATATACTTACAGAATTCCCTTACCTGGAATCGCGATGCGTGATTCCACTTCCTTAAGCTGCTTACTCGTACGGTTCGATTCGTCTTCAACGAACTCTTCGGGACTGCACAAAATCGTATCCCGCATTATATTCGATCTATATAATATGACATCGTGCGTTCACTATAGTCAATTCGACCTATAGTTTTCTATTAACGTTTATGAGGCCTCGTTTCATTACTTTATCCAAAACTCGAATCTATGGATTCTTTTAGGCCTATTAACTCATTCCAAATCGATATTAAATCGATATCAAGCTCATAGTGTTCATATTTCATTGATTTCCTCACTATGGCATTTGTCAAGCATTTACATGCTCATTTTCATAATTTCACTTAAACTCACATTATAACTCCACATAACCATTCCAAATCATCCACATTACTCATTTAACTACTTTAGCATGCCTATAAACCACCAACTCCCCAAATCACACTCTCACACTAGAGGCATTCCATTTTCTAGGTCACATTAGTTTCTAACACAACCTAGGTGTTTCCATCCATACATACTCATGCCAAACAACTCCAAAATCAATTAAATAGACAATGTACTTGGATTGGAGTGTTAGAATCTTACCAAATATGATTTTTCTTCTTGCTCCAAATGTCAAATGCCCTTATCTCCTTCAATACCCACAATGGGATTTTGGGTTCCAACTATGTTGTTCTCTTCCTCAAGATGAACAACTTAATGTCTAATGGTCTCCCCTCAATCCTTGTTGAAAATGGCTGATTTTAGAGAGAGGGAGTTAGGTTTTTGGGTTAGAAATGGAAGATTGGTGTTTTTCCCAAAATTTCTAGATTTTCAGCCCTCCTTATATAGAAATAGCTTGAGGAGATCGATCTGGTCCAAGAGGAGATCGATCTGGTCCCCTTAAATCTCTCATTTTCATGAAATTTTAAGCATGAGATCGATCTGTCGAAGCATGAGATCGATCTGGTCCCAAACAGAGAGCTAAGGAGATCGATCTGGGTGCTTGAGGATTGATCCTTTCATTACAGAATGCTTAGGAGATCGATCTGGCCCCATTGGAGATCGATATGCTCTATTCCATTACCCAAATAAGAGCATTCTGGCTCTTCCTGATCGATCTCTCATCTTATGAGATCGATCTGGCCTTCATGTTTTCCAGATTTCCTGCAGTTTCCTTGCTGCAACTCATACTAACACATCCTTGATCTATTGCCATGGCCATTTTCTCATCCATCCACCTTTATAACTTGAAAATGGCATCCATTCATACCTTATGCACATTGAAACTTGTGTGCATTCATTGTATGTCCAAAGGTATGTTACATAAAACCAAATGGAAGCATTTATATTCCTGCAACTTCCTTCCATTTACCACACCACCCATTTTGAGTTCCAATCACATCCATTACTTATAAAGACTCATTTCTTCATATTCAAACTCAATGGAACTTGTATGTACGTTACAAATCATATTACACATACATACATTGAATCCATGGACTTACATCGATCATACTTTACATTACAAGTCCATTCACATTCATTACACATTACAACTTTACATATACGGGGTCTCACAATATAAACATTTATTTTGTATATAAATTTTGCAAGTACAGTAATGTATATGGAAATGTGTCTAGGGAATGTGAATATTGAATATTTTGTAAAAGAACGATTACGTTGATTTAATTGGAAGGTACTACCGTTAGTTTGGTTTAAATTTATCACCAAGAAATAGAATTGAATAGACAGATTTATTGTTTTGATCTATTATCGACTCGTAGCCCAACCATTTTGTCCCGTAATTTAGGTCGTTACAAGAAGTGGGAGCATTGGTGCCACATAAGTGCTGCATTATCATGACCGTCATGGTCACAGCTATGTCACTAAACCCTTCCTAACTTAAAATTTTCTCTCAATTTTTCTTAAGCTTTAACTTAGATATTATAACTTATATAGGGTCATATAGATTTTTCAAGTCATCCATTTTATCATAATTCATTCCTTATACATCCTACATTTATCTTCAACATCATAGCATCATCAATTCATCAAATGTCAACACCTATACATAAAAAACCCTAATTCATCAATTTTAATCCCTAAATCATTATTTTATAAAAATTAAATCCAAAATCTACTTAAGCAATTTAAGATAATACACCACAAATTACAACATATATTTATTCTAGAATTTTAAAAAATCATACAATGTAGGGAGAAAAACTTTAGGTTCTTTTTCGCTTTAAGCTTCCACACCCTTCAATCACATTCAAACCGTATATACCCATTCATACACAATTAATACTCATAAATGAACTATACTCATTAAACAAATCCAACATAAATGTCCCTTACCTTGGGTTTTCCCTTTTTGAGCCAAAAATCATCATTTTTCTTCTCTTCCTTCCTTCCTTTCTTTCACTCCAATCTTACTCTAGAACAGGGATTTCTTTGAGAAATGGAGGTGGATATGGAGATGGGTAGTGTTCTTTGGCTTTCTCTCTTCCCTTTTCCCTTTCTTTTTCTTTTTTCTTTCTCTTTTCTCTTTTTCCTTTCTCTATTTCGACTTTCCCTCTTTTTCTTTAAGTTTCCTATGTTTTAGAACACTTTTTAAGGCTTCAAGACACTAGGGGATCAATCTCTTTATGGAGGGGATCTATCTTCTCCCATTAAAACACCCTAAAATTGCATTCTAGGTTGAACGGATCTATCCCTTTAGGGAGTGGATCGATCTCCGTGTGCATTACTATACAAATTAGGCACTCTGACTTCAGGGGATCGATCTCTTGGCCTGATGGATTGATTTTTTGCCACTTTACTGTTCATTTTTAGTTTCTGCCAATAAAAGATCAGTCCTTCTAAGGTAAGTGATCGATCCCTTGACCTAGAACACCATTCTATTGGTGTTTAAACTCCAAAAACACCTAATTTTCATTCCCCAAACTTAAACCAATCTTCCAACAACTCAAAATCAATCTTTAATACATTCATAAACACATTTAAATCATCAAAAACATATCCACAACATCTCATAATCAAATTCCTTATCTCATATCTAATACTTCATATATACATAAAATTCATAAACATAATTCAACTAAAGTCAATTATCATGAGCCATAGATTCCATAACTCTTACTAACATATCCAACAACCATATATCACATATGCACTATAAAATCAACTTATTCATTATTGTACTACGTTCATAAAATGAAAATTTGGAGTTTTACACTTGTTGGCCAGTAATGCTTGTTGTTTACAACTTACCTCTATGGATGTTTATGAAACAACCATATGTGGTTCTTAATATGATAATTTTGGGAAGGACTAGTCTATCATACAACATTGATGTTTTCTTACAACCTCTAATTGATGAGTTGAATGTGTTATGGAAGTAAAGTGTTGAGACTTATGATGCTTACAAAGAACAAAATTTTATGTTAATGGTCGTATTGTTATGGACGATTATTGACTTCCTTGCTTATGGAATGTTGTTTGGGTGGAGTAACCATGGTCGATTATCTTGTCCTTACTGCATGGAACATACAAAGGCCTTTAAGTTATAGCATGGATGGAAGCCTTACTTTTCCTATGTCATCATCAATTTTTGCCTCCTAATCATCCTTTCAGGAGGCAACATGACATATTTTATGAAAAGGTCGATCATGATCCTTCAGTGCAGAGATTGTCAGATGAAGAAGTATTGCAATGATTAGATGTCATCGAAGATTTACCACATGTCATATATATGGTTTACAGAGACCTCGAGGGTTTGGGGTATTCATAACTGGGTGAAGAAGAGTATATTTTGGGAATTGCCTTATTGGCATAACAATCTATTTCGACACAATTTAGATGTCATGCACATTGAGAAAAATGCTTTTAAGAATTTATTCAACATGTTGATGGATATTAAGGGTAAAACGAAAGATAATATAAAGGCAAGAATGGTTATGGCCTTGATTTGCAAAAGAAAATAATTAAAATTGGTGAAAAGTAATGGAATAACATTAAAGCCTCAGGCTTCATTCACTCTAACCAAGGAGAAGCAGAAAAGACCGTGTCTTGGGTTAAAGAATTAAGGCTTCCTTATGGGTTCGCATCAAATATAACTCGACATGTAAATAGATGAATGCAAGTTCTAAGGAAATGAAAAGCCATGACTATCACATTTTTATGCAGCGTTTACTTCTAATAGTCATTTGTGATTTTGTCCCTAATCCAATTTGGGATGCAATCATAGAGCTATCGCATTTTTTTCAACATATATGCTTACCGAAAATACACATGGATCACATGTAAGTTTTGCAAAGGAACATTATAGAAACCATTTGCAAACTAGAGAAGATTTTTCCTCCTCCTTTTTTTTTTTTAATTCTATGGAGCATATTCCAATCCACTTACCTTATGAGGCTATGGTTGGTGGCCTAGTGCAATATTGATGGATGTATCCCTTTGAGAGGTAATGAATTAGTTAATGATTATTTGCTTCTATATTAATATTTATCATTCTATTCGAAACAGTGAATTTTTAATTACTTACGATATTGACTTTAGGTTTTTGCATCACTTAAAAAAGAAAAAGAAAAATCCAACACATCCAGAAGGGTCAATATGTATGGCATACATAAGGAAGGAGATTGGAAACTTTTATGCCTTGTATTTTGAACCCGAAGTTCAAACAAGATTTACTCATCCACCACGTAATGACGTTGGAGAAGATATTGCTCTTATTAGACGTTTGTCCGTTTTTAGATATCTGGGTTGACCAATCGGGCCTACAAAGAATAATGCTCAATATTTAGTAGAAGATGAATACAATGTTTCATGTATATATGTGTTAATGAATTGCATGGAAATAGTCCCCTATATTGAGTAAGTTACCTTAATTTTAACCTATATAAGGATTTTGAAATATATAGCTGTTACAATTTTTTCTCTTATTTAGTATAATATATCATTGTAGGATATTTGATGGTATGATTAAAAGAGATTATTTGAACAATAGCGATGCTCAATTGGAGAAAGCACATCATGATCATTTTCGAAAATGGTTTAAACAATTTGTAAGTATTGTAAGAATAAAGCAATCGGTACAATATATTAAATTGTTTAATTTTAATGATTAGTTTTGCAGGGTTTCAGGTATGTGAAAGTTTCAATCAAACTGATCCACATATTATTGAGATATCTTATGGTCTTGGACGTATGATAAGAAGTTATCTAGGTTATTTTGTAAATGGTTTCAAGTTTCATATGCTAGATTATGGTCGATCTCGAAAAACAATTAACAACAATGTATGTGTTAAAGGCAGCTGATACAATGATTTTTTTGCGTGATTTTTATTGTATATTGATAAATCTATTTGAGTTAGAGTATTTTGGAATTGGAAATAAAGTTGTGTTATTCAAGTGTCATTGGTTTCATATAGGAAAAGGTCTTCGCGTTGATCCCTATCATGATCTTGTTGATATCAAATGTAAATCTATACCTGCCATTAACGAACCTTATATATTAGTTGAACAAAGCCAACAAGTGTAGTTTAGTTTTTATCCATCTACAAAAAGGTATTGTGTCACGACCCAAATTACCAAAAAATCTGAGTAAATTTTTCTCTTTTTCATTTCCTTACCCGTCGTGAACAGTTACACTACTAAACAGTTGGGCTATGATTCGGTGTTAGTCACCTCTCACCTATTTCCCATTCCATTTTCATATTTCATCTACATATCAATTTATTTAAGCTAAATACATCCCCAATTTTACATCCGTATACAGTACTGTGCCTCTATATGTTCAGATACAAAATTATACAAATGTGTATACCTGGTCTTGATAAGAAGCAGCGGATAACCGAAATGCAAGACTACTGTCGCTCTCTTCTATTAAATATACCCTGTGGGGTGGAAAATGAAAGGGTGAGCGAAACTTTCTCGGTAAGGTAATAGTGTAAGCAGGTAGATAACTATACTATCTACGTGTTGATAATGTCATGATATAAAATCGTTTATATTTGGAGCATGAGGTATGACTAAAACGATGCCACATGTATGTATATATCATATAAGAGAAATCATGAAATCGACATATAAATCAAACAAGGAAAATCATCATGTATGACATCTCATGCTCGTCACATTAAAACTTATTTGTTTCATTACAAACTCATCACGTTAAAACTTATTTGTTTTATCATAAAACAACCTAATCAAGGTCAAACCCATCTCTCGGGAATACCTTGATTCATTAAATCGCATCTCATTTAAAAACATAAATCGGGACATTACCCCTCCCTCGGGTTCGTCCTAGTCTATTCAGACCGTATGATATCATGTGAGGCATGTAGGTTACTATATGAAAATCGAGGACTATGGCCATACTTTGTCCTTGTGATCCCAGGCTACACGGATCCCGGTGTGAGAGGCATCACAACTGCAACGGGAGGTGGGGTCAAATCCTACCCGCCAGAATATCAAGTAACATCGAGTCATCATGACTGCCCAGTACAGCGGACTCCGTGTGACATACACGGTACATCGTACTCCGTGGACCCATATCATAGTCTGGGGGTACCTGCCGTAGGTCTTATCCACCCCAATACTATGTCGATAACCAACCCATGTCTCAAAGTATACGTGCGAGCATCTCAACTCTCTATGACACACAATCTACAGGAGACTTCCGCATGACCATATGCATGTCAACTCACGTCTAGTGCGAGCGAAGCTCCAGCACCACGCTATGCATATCATGATATCTAAAATCTCGTGCGAGCGAAGCTCCAGCACGGTTTTGTACATACACAAATTTCTCGTACGAGCAATGCTCCAGTACGACTTTTCATGAGTAATAATTCAATAAAATTTAGTGCGAGTAAGACTCTAGCACTCTTTTTACTCGTGTAAATATGATAGGTGGCTCAATTTTTATAAAACATCTTTTAAAATAGTAACCGGTCCAAACCCGTACCCTTTCGTATAATTCACGAAATCAACAGCCAACCTATATGTATATTTGCTTAAATCAAAGCAATACATTCATATAAAACATTAAAAACATGAAATCATGCAATTTATCAGCCTTACTACCATTTTTGTAAATTTTACTCCCAAGGGCAAAATCGTCTTTTTATTTATTCACCTAAGCCCCGATTTTCACAAAAATTATTATTTCATTTCTAGATACTTTAAGGAATTCTAAGCCCTTTAAATCCCCTCAAAAAATACGTATAGAAATCTATATGCACCTACAAAATTTCCTTACCTCGATTTACGTGTAAACTTATCTCGTCTTGATAATATCCGATCTCTCAGTCCAACTGCGCGTCAACCAAGTCTACGAAACTGCATATAACCACATATTTTGGGTTAATTCACTTATTTTTATCAGTATATCATATTTACTGATCGAATCTAACGTACTGGGCCCGTTTTACTTTATTGAGCCCAATTGCACTCTAATGGGCCTCGAGCCCGTTTTCAGCCTGTTTATACTATTTAAATCCCTTCTTCGGGTTTACTGGGCTCATTCAGCTTATCAATAATCATTGGGCTTCATTCCAAATTCATTGGATAGCCCGTATACTATTTACGCTAATTACTATGCAATTTCGATTAATATCCCTTTTATACAGAATTAATCCGTAAATTCCGTAAAATAATCAAAACTCTATATTAAAGTACTCTAATTGTCGAAATTAAAATATACTTAACCAATATGATGCGGGGTACAAAAATCGGAGCTCAATCGGCTCTCGTTCTGGCTTTGTCGTAAAACTGCACAATTATTATATTTAATTCCGGGTTAATTTCTGATTAAATATAATTTAAATAAATTTCCCGAAAATCAAATCGATCACTTTTGACCTCTTACCAACTTACCCGAAGTCCGGTGTATCCTTGAAAATTCTTTCCCTTTTTCCTTTTTCTCTTTTTCTCCTTTTTTCCCTTCTTTCTTGGCTGAACCGGTTCAGTCCGATTCAAACCCAGTTCAGACCGGTCCGATTCAGCTGGTTCACCTCTTTGCTGAACCGGTCCGTACAGGTTTAGACCTTCCCGCCACTGTTCACGGTGTTTCCAATCGGTTCCCGGCATGATTTTGGCTCCATTCAACGCGCCATCACCTGGGAGTTCAAAATCGGGCCTCGGTGTGGGTTGAAACGGCACCATCGCCGACGAATCTTCCCTTCTTCCCCACGGCAGTCACCTCTCGATCCGACGGATTTCGACGGTTTCCCCGCCCGATACTGCTCTCAAAAGAACCGCATCCTCTTCCCGATCACGCTGGTGCTCGCCGTTCGAGCCCAGCTGCCGTGGATCGCCGGAATCTACCCCGTTTTCCTCGCGGGCTTCTCTTCCTCCGTTCGGCGTTTTTTGGCCTCCTGGATACGCGTCTCCGGTGCCAATAGCTTCGTCGGCCTCCCCTCTTTTTCCTCGGCTCTTCGTCGGGGCCGTCGGTCGCCGGTGGCCGTGGGTCGATCAGCCGCGCACGGTCTCCATTTTCGGTTTCCTTTGTTCTTCTCTCTCCCCGATAAATTTTTTGAATTCTCTTCTTTTTTTTGAATTAATTTAATTTTATTATTATTTTATTCAATATTATATTATTATTTTGCCAAAATATCTAAGATAAATTATTATTTAATTTATTTAATGAATAAATAATTTTTTCGATATTATTTCGACTTTTCGGTATATTTTTCGATTATTTTCGGGTTTATTTTCCGAAGTGAAAATCCCGCTTAATTTCGATTAATTCTCAAAAATTCATATCTTGATCAATTTAACCCAAAATTTAATTATTTCTTCGTTATTGATCAAGATTCTCAAATCCATTATTTTTAATTAAATTTTCTTATCGAATTTATTCCGGCTTTTGGTCTTTTGACCATTTTGCCCTTGCACGTGTTCGAGATTAATTTAACCCGACTTCCCTTCACGAATACTCATTCATTTCGTATTTTAAATCGTTATTTCCTGTCTGAATCCCGTTTCATTTAATTTGGGACCATTTTCAATTCTTTATAAGAAATTACGATATAATTTTCGGGTGTTACATAATCTCCCCCACATAAGAAATTTGGTCCTCCAAATTAGAACCAAGTTAGTCTGTAAATCACTCCGGATATTTCACACATATCATACTCTATAACTCTTATGTGACTTTTTCGGAGTGTACTACTACCAAAAGGACTTTAATTAGGGAGATCGTCTTAAATCTCAATACTTTCTCCTTCCTGTTTAATACTCGAATCGATTTTCCAATCATACGTTATACTTTCAGTGAGCTAAACTGTTGGAGCTCAAATCCGATTACATATGCTGGATCCGGATAGTATTTTCGAAGCATCATAAGATAGGACACATTGTGGATGCCTGCTAATTCAGGTGGTGATGCCAACCTATAGGCCTTGTGTCACGCCCCGAATATGCGGAAAATAGGGCTAATTTAAACCTTTTACTCATTAACTCACAATTAAAGGTGCATTCCTGTGCAGTGTCATACATCATCATAATTATCATGCCTCAGGATCTCATCATGATACAATAAATACGGTATTATACACCTTACTCAATTCCAAGTAAATTAATCCTAATACATCCCATATAATGTCATACATCAAGTGTCTGCAATTACAATAATAGTCTGGGTACATGAAAAGATAAAATATACCTCAAGGTACAATATATATAGGGCCTGGAGCTCGAGTCCTCCACTAGCCACTACTTCGTACGTCGCAGGGAAGTCCTTATTCACTTGAAGAACTCTGGGGGAAAGAAAAACAGGGTGAGCTTCTAAATCGCTCAGTAAAGGGGGTAAGGAACTCAGTTCATAAACCAAAATGCACATCACAAAAGGTTTATTTGTATGTGAAACTCATTTGAAAACCATAGCATGAAAATACTCAAAACGACACTCTCATGTGTCAAGTCATGTGAAAACATGAAGTCAAAGGCTCACTCTAGAGCAATAACAAAGCATGTGAAAACAACGCGATAAACGCTTTCTCAAATACGTGATAAAATCACAGTAAAAATAATGCACGTGGCATAGCCACTAAACACGCGTGGCATAGCCACTGATTTAATTTCTCACGTGGCATAGCCACAAAACACACGTGGCAAAGCCACTGATTTAATTTCTCAAGTGGCATAGCCACAAAATAGGGTTTCTCAACGTGGCACAGCCACCAATGGGGTATAACGTGGCACAGCCACTAATGGGGTTTCTCAACGTGGCACAGCCACCAATGGGGTTTCTCAACGTGGCACAGCCACCAATGGGGTATAACGTGGCACAGCCACCAATGGGGTATAACGTGGCACAGCCACCAATGGGGTTTCTCAACGTGGCACAGCCACCAATGGGGTTTCTCAACGTGGCACAGCCACAGAATAGGTTATTCTCATGTTACCAGAACGGAGAAGAAATCGGGCTTACATGCTACTAGAGCAATGCCCGTGTGTACTCACATCTACACACCTAAGTCTTATCTCATAAGACTGGTTTGCCTTCACGTAGAACTCATGATGGTTTTTCTCTCATAAAACCCCTTTTGAAAATCGTCTTGTACTCAACACAAAACGTAATAAAACCGAGTTCCAACCGGCAAAGCACACGCACACATTTCTCAAATCTCAATATTGCCTTAACGTAGAGCCCAGTTATAAACTCATAAAAACATTGGGCTCCAACCGGCTATAAAATTGTGTGCAATTTAATCTCAACACAAAACACTCAACATGCTTGTTTTACAAATCACAAATCATGCTATAACAGTTCACAAATCACATACACAAATGGTTTAGATTTCCCTTACCTCTTTGCACCTCGTATAGTGCAATTGTTTCCCCCGTACCACGGACTAGCCTCGCATTCCACTCTGGAACTCCCGAGCTGTCCAAACGATGTTACAACATCAATACTCAATATCACATAAACCTCAATTCTCGAAATCGAGCATAATTGCTCATAACTCCTTAAATCCCTTGATTTCCGTAACTCTATCCCAAACTACACCCTTATTCACAACATCTCAACGTCCTACATTCCTCATGCCAATTATCTAGGCTAATTCTCCACATTGTCTATATTTCCATTTATAGCTCAAAATTCCTAAAATTACCAAAATCGCTAAATATCATTATCACTCTATCCACATTGAAATTCATCAATCCCTAATCATTTCTCAACTATTTCAACACAATTACAACCACCAATAACATCAAAATCAGCTCAAATATCAAGATCGAGGTTTAGAAATTACCCAAAGCTTGTGAGACGCACAACTCACGCCTCGATCCGATTCGTCCTTCGATTTCCAAGTATGTTGTTCTCCCTTTGATGAGGAACAACTTTCCTTCTTACCACAACAGCTGATTCGGCCGAAAATGGGTGATTTGGAGGAGTGAGAAACTAGGTTTTCGGTGAAAATGGGTTTTGGAAGAGAGAGAAAGTGAAATTGCAGAGAAAACACGGGTTCCTTATATAGACTGGAGGTAGGAGATCGATCTGCCTCTTGATGAGATCGATCTGTGTTTGAAATTTGGGGATGATCTGGGCAATTTTATGCCTAGGAGATCGATCTGTCGAGGGGTGAGATCGATCTCTTTATGGCTTTATGAGATCGATCTGCTCCTGAGGAGATCGATCTTCTCCCCAAACAGAATCATTTGGAGATCGATCTCTTCCTCATGAGATCGATCCCTTCTCAAACAGATTCATAAGGAGATCGATCTCTTCCATTGGAGATCGATCTGCTCCTCAAATTTCTCATTCCTTGTCATTTTTAGCTCACCAGATCGATCTCTCCTTCTCCCAGATCGATCTGCTCCTTAAATTTCTCCTTCTTTGTCGTTTATAACTCACCAGATCGATCTCTCCTTCTCCCAGATCGATCTATCCTCATAGTTTATGCTTATTTTACACACTTAACATATAAATCTCCAATTATCATTTCCCCAATTCACTTAACTCAATGAATTACACTTCAAATTATTATTACATCAATAAAATATGTCTGAAATTCTCAGATCTCACACCTTGTCTCCCATTTTGTCCAATCTCTTTCGAATCTCATTACATCCTTATGCTATGTCCTAAGGGTATGTAACTTCCAACAATACTAATTCACCCTCGGTGAATTCCAATGGTTTCTGTCTCTTGTCAACATAACTTTTCTATCTGCTTTGAGGTGTTCTTAATCCTTCACAATTAACTAAACATCCTCAGAGGTTTGTCTTACCAATTCGGGGACAATTTTCTATCTGTCACCCACTTCTTCTTATCCAAATCGAGGAAACAACCCTTACGACCATACAATGCCTCATCTGAAGTCATCCCGATACTCAAGTGACAACTGTCATTATTGGCGAATTCGATTAGTAACAATTGATAATCCCAGGAGCTTATCAAATCAATGGCACACGCTCTCATCATATCCTCCAGAACCTGTACAGTCCTCTCTGACTGACCATCTGTCTGAGGATAGAAAGTTATGCTAACACTCAGTTAGGTTCCCAATAGCTTCCTGAAAACATTTCCAGAAATGGGAAGTGAAGCGAGAATCCCTATATGATACAATGCTTACTAGAAAAATACTTGGTGTTCCACAATTTTCCATACACATAAATCTGCCTACGTACTTAGAGTATCTGAGGATTTCATAACCAGAAGGTGGGTAAACTTAGTCAATTTATTGGCTATCACCCAGATAGCCTCATGATTCATCCAGGTCCTCTGTAGCCCCTCATAATATCCATGGAGACTTGCTCCCATTTTTTGTGTCGTGTCGATATATAGGTAGAGGCTGCACTAACCCTGCAGACTTCTAATATTCTACCTTATTCTGCTGACATACGAGGCACTTTATCACAATCTCCATAATGTCTCTTTTCATATCTGACCACCAATTCCCTTTTCAAAGATTTCGATATATATATATATTTATTACTTCTTGGATGCACTGTATCTCCCGAAGAGTGAGCTTCTGACAATATCATTATCTCATCATTGTGGTTATGGGGAGCACTTATACTGTCTCTAAACCTCAGTAAGCTATTATCTCTCTCTGTGAACTTTGTCACTGTACCCATCTGAATCTGACCCACACTATCGACACCTTGCCGATCATCACGCTAAGCTTGTCAAATCCGGTCACTCAAATCCGATTCTAATCTTAAGCTAGCTGTAACACAATCACTGTCATCATCAGAGGGAATCACATCACTACTGAGGCTTACAACTGCTCTAGCAGCTCACGCTCCCTGACCATCATATGTAATACCATCCCGAGGCTCTTTCTACTCAAGGCATTAGTCATCACATTAGCCTTTCCTGGGTGGTACAATTTTCCACAATCAAAATCTCTCAGAAGTTCTAACCTACTATGTATTCTCATATCCGACTCTTTATGTGAAAACAGATACTCGGGGCTTTTATGATCAATGCATACCTAAAATTTCTCACCGTATACATAGTATTGTCATATACTCAATACCACTATCGCTGTCAACTTTAAATCATGGGTCGGATAGTCTCTTTCATGATCCTTGAGTTGTCTGGATTTATAATCGACTATCTTCCCCTTTTACATCAATACACAGTCCATTCATTATTTTGAGGTATCCATAGACTCATGAGAAACCTCTTAATTTGTTAGATATGGTGAGAATAAATGCGGTGGTCAGTTTATTACTTCAATACACCAAAACTCCTGTCACGTCTATCATCCCATTCAAATACAACTTTTTCTAAGTTAAACGTGTCAATAAAGTAGTCCATTTCAAGAATTCTCAACAAATCATCTATAAGAACAATTTCCAATTGTTGCTTATAATTTTCCCTAGACTGTAAATACATCCAAAATATCATCAATAAGGATGATAACAAATCGGTCCAGGTAAAGTTTAATTACCTCATCGTAGTTGAGTTCCACTGAATATTTTAATTACCCATTTCCTTGACCTATGTACGCATAAACGTAAAATGTCTTTCAAAATCGCTTTCGTTCAAGCTACTAACCTGCGTCATTTCCTTTTTAATAGCTTTTATAAAATTTTAAATTTTTAAACTTTCCTGATTAATCGAATTCTATATTTCTTATCGTACCAGTAAAGGTACCCTAATTTTAAATGTATATATTACGACTGTCGCTTTCAATTTATAGGTTATGTATACTTTTAGACGCTGTCAAGTCTTCAGGCGGGGAGGTATTTTGAAATACCTTTATTAACCCTCAGACTTGACCACAATTACTTTACATATCAGTCCATGTGGTCACAATTCGTATTCTCTACTAATTGCTTAAATCTAAATTACTTCACGTATCAGAGATATTCGTACCTTACATACGCCTCTTATTCCAGTCTATCTCTTTTCGTATATCACTTATAACAAACTCTGTCATTACTCATTCCGTGAGTACAATCATTTGCTCCTTTAATTTCAACCGTTGCACCCCTTTTTTAGTACTTATCAAAACTTACAGTATACTTTTCAGGGGTAACCATATCACTATCTTAGGATAGAAATCCGAACATCATAGCATGCAGCCGACTACTTTATTCTCAAATATTACTTTAAATTATTCATAGTCCATTGAATAAAATCGGCTGACTTATACTTCTTCCCCCGTTTTCAACTTAAAATCTCTTCATAATTATTCCATTAGTTAACCTTCCTCTATTGGGGTACTCATTTATCAGCACTGTGCCCAAGAGTGTAGGCATTCATGTCTTTTACTCACTTACATGCGAATGAAGGTGGTATGAAGAAATACGTGGCACCAGGATTAATTATAATAATTATTTCTCTATTCATAACTAATATGGTATCTTTCACCACATCACATGAAACATCAATAGTGTCCTGGTCCAAGGCATACACTCGCCCTCATCCAACAGCCTATTTTCCCCTTTCTCTTCTGCTGTGGCCTCCCTTTTTCGGTGCAGAGATATCAACATGATTTTCTCTGTCTCTTTGCCCTACTTCTGTGGTATCTACAACACATCCTACACTGCTTCGTAGTAGGTCGGGGTCCTCCAATCACAATATCCCTCATAAGTGTTGAATTGGATATACTGGGGCCTTACCAATCATCTTACCCCATGACTCATCAGCTCTAATGTCTTACCAACTGGTCTCTTTCCCGCTCTGACATCTCTGTCATTCTCTATTTTCTTCTGTCTCTATTTCGGCCATTATTAACTTTCCCAATCTCAGAGGCGTGCAACACATGATATTATTCACGCAACTGTATTCTGCGCACTGCCTCGACATAAGTATTGAGCCAATCAGACTCTAATCAACAATTTGAGCCTTTCCATGAACTTTTAGGCTTTTCGACTCTCACTATCCATAGTGTCAGGTTCACATCTGCCTAGAGATATAAATTAAGTTTCATACTCATCAATCAACTAGTGTCTCTGGGTCAGTGTAAGAAATTTTACCTATAAATTTCCTTTAAACAGTGTCTGGGATATTCTGTCACCAGAATACATCCAGAATTATTTCTCATGTCGGTTCTGGACGTCTAACTCTTTAGATTGGTCGAGCGGACTTCCACCAATGCTCTGCATCGACTCCAACATAAACGAATTTAAAAGTAACTTTCTCGGTCGACATATACCGAAAGAATCCATACAACTTCGCTATCTCATACACCCAGTCCTCAGCAACTATTTGTTTCTTTACTTCGCTATATACCGGAGGGGTGTGAAAATCTCTATAGTTTGAGGCATTTGTTTAGGCTTTACCCTGCCTATCCTCAACTACCTGCATAGACTGAGTAAACAATTCTGAAATATTTTCTACACTTCACTCCATCCACTCGGAGCTTGCCTCAATACTGTTTGGCCTCTTTATAGGACCCTGTGGAGTATGCTCAACAGCAGCCTCCACTTCACACTCATTTTGAGTCTCATGTGATGACTCATTCCACTCTCAATCCGATCTCTACGATTTCGACCATGTGTACTCGCCCCTCTACCATAGCGGCTATCAGTTATAAAAAGTATATTCTTGCATTCGAAACTAAATTCTTAGCTGCAGTTCCATCTTGATATACACAATTGTATCTAAACAATGCACAGTATATGGGGATGTAAATTTACATAGCCACTAACACCGACTCATATCAAGCCAACTTTGCTCTAATACCATCTTTTCTGTCACGACCCAAATTACCTAAAAATCAGAGTAAATTTTTTACTTTTTCATTTCCTTACCCATCGTGAACAGTTACACTACTAAACAGTTTGGCTATGATTCGGTGTTAGTCACCTCTCACCTATTTCCCATTCCATTTTCATATTTCATCTACATATCAATTTATTTAAGCTAAATACATCCCCAATATTACATCCGTATACAGTACTGTGCCTCTATATGTTCAGATACAAAATTATACAAATGTGTATACCTGGTCTTGATAAGAAGCAGCGGATAACCAAAATGCAAGACTACTGTCGCTCTCTTCTATTGAATATACCCTGTGGGGTGGAAAATGAAAGGGTGAGCGAAACTTGCTCATAAGGTAATAGTGTAAGCAGGTAGATAACAATACTATCTACGTGCTGATAATGTCATGATATAAAATCGTTTATATTTGGAGCATGGGTATGACTAAAACGATGCCACATGCATATATATATATATCATATAAGAGAAATCATGAAATCGACATATAAATCAAACATAGAAAATCATCATGTATGACATCTCATGCTCGTCACATTAAAACTTATTTGTTTCATTACAAACTCATCACGTTAAAATTTATTTGTTTTATCATAAAACAACCTCATCAAGGTCAAACCCATCTCTCGGGAATACCTTGATTCATTAAATCGCATCTCATTTAAGAACATAAATCGGGACATTACCCCTCCCTCGGGTTCGTCCTGGTCTATTCAGACCGTATGATATCATGTGAGGCATGTAGGTTACTGTATGAAAATTGAGGACTATGTCCATACTTTGTCTCTGTGATCCCAGGCTACACGGATCCCGGTGTGCGGGGCATCACAACTGCAACGGCAGGTGGGGTCAAATCCTACCCGCCAGAATATCAAGTAACATTGAGTCATCATGACTGCACGGTACAACGTACTCCGTGTGACATACATGGTACATCGTACTCCGTGGACCCATATCATAGTCTGGGGGTGCCTGCCGTAGGTCTTATCCACCCCAATACTATGTCGATAACCAACCCATGTCTCAAATATACGTGCGAGTATCTCAACTCTCTATGACACACAGTCTACAGGAGGCTTCCGCACGACCATATGCATGTCAACTCACGTCTAGTGCGAGCGAAGCTCCAGCACCACGCTATGCATATCATGATATCTAAAATCTCGTGCGAGCGAAGCTCTAACACGGTTTTGTACATACACAAATTTTTCGTACGAGCAATGCTCCAGTACGGCTTTTCATAAGTAATAATTCAGTAAAATTTAGTGCGAGTAAGACTCTAGCACTCTTTTTACTCGTGTAAATATGATAGGTGGCTCAATTTTTATAAAACATCTTTTAAAATAGTAACCGGTCCAAACCGGTACCCTTTCGTATAATTCACGAAATCAACAGCCAACTTATGTGCATAATTGCTTAAATCAAAGCAATACATTCATATAAAACATTAAAAACATGAAATCATGCAATTTTTCTGCCTTACTACCCTTTTTGTAAATTTTACTCCCAGGGGTAAAATCATCTTTTTCTTTATTCACCTAAGCCCCGATTTTCGTAAAAATTATTATTTCGTTTCTAAATACTTTAAGGAATTCTAAGACCTTTAAATCTCCTCAAAAAATACGTATAGAAATCTCTATGCACCTACAAAATTTCTTTACCTCGATTCATGCGTAAACTTATCTCGTCTTGATAATATCCGATCTCTCAGTCCAACTACGCGTCAACCAAGTCTACGAAACTGCATATAACCACATATTTTGGGTTAATTCACTTATTTTTATCAGTATATCACATTTACTGATCGAATCTAACGTACTGGGCCCGTTTTACTTTATTGAGCCCAATTGCACTTCAATGGGCCTTGAGCCCATTTTCAGCCCGTTTATACTATTTAAATCCCTTCTTCGGGTTTACTGGGCTCATTCAGCTTATCAATAATCATCGGGCTTCATTCCAAACTCATTGGATAGCCCGTATACTATTTACGGTAATTACGTTGCAATTCTGATTAATATCCCTTATATACAGAATTAATCCGTAAATTCCGTAAAATAATCAAAACTCTATATTAAAGGACTCTAATTGTCGAAATTAAAATATACTTACCCAATATGATGCGGGGTACGAAAATCGGAACTCAATCGGCTCTCGTTCGGGATTTGTCGTAAAACTGCACAATTATTATATTTAATTCCGGGTTAATTTTCGACTAAATATAATTTAAATAAATTTCCCAAAAATCAAATCGATCACTTTTGACCTCTTACCGACTTACCCGAAGTCCGGTGTATCCCCGAAAATTCTTTCCCTTTTTTCTTTTTTCTCTTTTTCTCCTTTTTTCCTTCTTTCTTAGCTGAACCGGTTCAGTCTGGTTCAAACCCAGTTCAGATCGGTCCTGTTCAGCCGGTTCAGTCCGGTTCACCTCTTTGCTGAACCAGTCCATACCGGTTCAGACCTTCCCGTCGTCGTTCACGGCGTTTTCGGTCGGTTCCCGGCATGATTTTGGCTCCATTCGATGCGCCATCACCTGGGAGTTCAAAATCGGGCCTCGGTGTGGGTTGAAACAGCACCATCACCGACGAATCTTCCCTTCTTCCCCGCGGTAGTCACCTCTCGATCCGACGGATTTCGACGGTTTCGCCGGCCGATACTGGTCTCAAAAGAATCGCATCCTCTTCCCGATCACGCCGGTGCCCGCCGTTCGAGCCCAGCTGCCGTGGATCGCCGAAATCTACCCCGTTTTCCTCACGGGCTTCTCTTCCTCCGTTCGGCGTATTTCGGCCGCCTGGCGACGCGTCTCCGGTGCCAATAGCTTCGTCGGCCTCGCCTCTTTCTCCTCGGCTCTTCGTCGGGGCAGTCGGTCGCCGGTGGCCATGGGTCGGTCGCCCACGCGCGGTCTCCATTTTCGGTTTCCTTTGTTTTTCTCTCTCCCCGATAAATTTTTTGAATTCTTTTTTTAATTAATTTAATTTAATTTATTATTTAATTTTATTATTATTTTATTCAATATTATATTATTATTTTGCCAAAATATCTAAGATAAATTATTATTTAATTTATTTAATGAATAAATAATTTTCTCGGTATTATTTCAACTTTTCGGTATATTTTTCGATTATTTTCAGGTTTATTTTTCGAAGTGAAAATCCCGCTTAATTTCGATTAATTCTCAAAAATTCATATCTTGATCAATTTAACCCGAAATTTAATTATTTCTTCGTTATTGATCAAGATTCTCAAATCCATTATTTTTAATTAAATTTTCTTATAGAATTTATTTCGACTTTTGATCTTTTGACCGTTTTGCCCTTGTACGTGTTCGAGATTAATTTAACCCGATTTCCCTTCACGAATACTCATTCATTTCGCATTTTAAATCGTTATTTCCTATCTGAATCCCGTTTCATTTAATTTGGGACCATTTTCAATTCTTTATCAGAAATTACGATATAATTTTCGGGTCTTACATATTGTCTTCATTAGTGGGTCATGTTCAAAATAAAGGCACGGAGTAGATTTAACTTTCAAACCTGTTAACAATAGACAGATACTTGATTTGAACAAAAGGGTTTACCAAGAAAGAGAAGTTTCGAACCCTTGAATAGCTGCATATTCAAAAGAACTAGACAACCCTATTGTTCTTGTTAACAGTGAATATGAAAAAGTAAATAATATTGATGATGTGAAACCCAAATTTTTTCCACTATGTTCATCATTTGGAATCATAAAACGGATGAATTGAGCATATGAATGTGAATGATGTAGGGGAGGTATGAAAATGCGGAACAGGATAAATGAGGAGTAGTAATTTAAATTAAAGGGATTTAAATCGTTGGATGAAAGATACAAGTTTAAAATGAGCAAAGATAGTAGATCCAAGAAGGGAAGTCGGTTTGATTTGGTCCCAAATACGTGTAAGGGTAAAAAGGTTAAAAGACCTGAAATCCGGTATAAATTCAACGAGAAATTTTCTTTATAAATATGGATTTAGGAAATCTTGATTAATAAAGGAGAAACTATTGAATTTCGAGTCCAATTGGTTAAGATACGAAAATACTACGATAAATCGTAATTTTCGCCTGAGACATTATACCAAAAACATGAGAAAAATTATACCGAAAAAATAAAATAAGACTGATAAATTCATTAAATTGATTTAAGGAATAAAATATGATTTTTTTTAGATATTTTAGGTATTTTATTATATTTTATTTGATTAAAATAAAATATCATATAATTAAAAAAAAGGAAAAAGAAAGAATCAGAATCGTGAAATCGCGATTCTGAAAACAAAGGAAACAAAAGACAACGAGGGAAGTTGAGCCTCCCCCGTCTGCCTCACCGAATGGAGGCCACCGGTGAAGGACCCAAGCGAGATGGCCGAAGGACGAGGCAGTCAAGCCATCGTCGGTGCTGGTAGGCAGAGGAAGACGTGGCCGGCGAGAGAAAGAGAGAGAAAGAGAGAAAATGAAATTCGGCTATCACCGGCATCGATTAGCCCTGACCACCACCAGCCGAACGTCCCCCAAGCGAAGACTGACCGATCGGTGGCTGAATCAACCAGTGAAATGGTCGGCAACGCCGTTAACGGCGGCAGAGAGAAAAC
The DNA here is from genome assembly GCA_033439115.1 of Firmiana major. NCBI lineage: Eukaryota > Viridiplantae > Streptophyta > Magnoliopsida > Malvales > Malvaceae > Firmiana > Firmiana major. Next base: position 43,743,291 of record CM065909.1, read on the forward strand.
GGCAGCGACGCCGAAGAGAGAAGAGGGCGGACCAGCCACTTTTCGGCCAGTCCTAGAGAAACCCACACCAGATCCCTGCACCGAATAACCCCGTGGACCTACTGGAGATGAAAACTGGCGAAGAACCGATCGACGAAGGAGAAAATCGATCCGGTCTGAACCGACCGGTCTGAATCGGGCTAAACCAGACCGAACCGGTTCAACCAGAAAAGAGGAAAAAGAAAAGAAAAAGAGAAAAGAAAAGAAAAAGGAAAATTGGAAAAAAAATTTGGTGATGCAGTCGAGCTATGGGTAAGCCGGTAAGAGGTCAAAATTGATCGATTTGATTTTTGAGAAATTTATTTAAATTATATTTGATCAAAAATTTACACGAAATTAAATATAAAATTGTGCAGTTCGATGATAAACCGCATACGTGAGCCCGATCGAACTTCGATTTGTGCACCATCGCATAATCTCTGGTAAGTAAAGCTCATTTACGACAATTTATGTAATTATCGCATATTAAAGATTTATTTTACGAGTTACGGATTAAATTTCACATTTACTGGATTATATTAGGATTTTTAATTAAATTGTCGTAAATGATATACGGGTTATTCAAAGAGTCTAGAAAAGGCCCAATAAGTACTGATGGGCCTAGTGAGCCCAATAGGCCTTGATGAAAGAATTAATAAGTGAAAACGAGCTTAAAACTGATTAAGGTCCATTAAGGTGCAATCGGGTCCAATAAGAAAAAAAATTGGCCCAATTAGCTAAATCGACTGTAGTAAATATGAGAAAAATATTTATTGAGTTAAATTGACTTAATAAATAATTATATATAGCTCCGAGATTGGATTAGAAGCAGGTCAGACTGGACGAACCTCCGACAGAGAGATTTAGCTACATACTCGACGGGATTCAAGGTAAGGGATATAATTTAGATTAGCATTAATGCTTCTCCATCCTTACCTACGGTTTATGAATATGAATTGAATGAGATTTTGTGAAATGGATTTCCAATTGTCTTTAAACCAAAGCCAAAACCATTTCTCGAGTTTTCAGCATGTTTTCTATATATGAGATACATTTTTACAGCATACATGTTTATAAAAGTGATTTTTCACTTCTGAGACGAAAGCATAGTATTTTCATGTGAGATTAGGGATAAAGTCTCGATATATTTTATGAACTGTGTTTCCATTATACGGGTATGAGTCCCAAGAAATGACTATGATAACTATGCTTTCCATGTTTACACGGGCTAGAGTCCCGTAATGATTTATGAAAACCATGTTTTCTATGAGAAACGGGTTAGAGTCCCATAACGATTTTGAGAATCGGGTTAGAGTCCCGTAATGGTTTTCAGTACATGGGTATGAGGCCCGAAATGATTTTGATAAAATTGGTAAGAGGCCCAAAATGATTTTTGTGGGGTAAAAAGGCATGATATGACGATAGTCAGAGGATCTGGGGTCGATCTCGCATACATAGGGTAGCGTATGGATACGATCGAGGATCGACCTAGCCAATGGCCAAGGAATGGGCATGCTCTGACTTGATATGAGAAATGTGCGTATAGTACACACTTGGTGATGCACGTGAGTTCGTGCGTATAGTCCCCATTTAGTGGTGCACGAGAGATAGGGCAGCGTACGACCTTGATCCAGTCCTACGACTCCCCTGTACAATGGTCATATGTACCTATGATAAACGTCCTACAAGACCTGATGTATGATGTCCTTTGGGACTAGTATATGATTATGCCTGGCTCCACGATGAATTGATGAAATGATATATATATATATATATATATATATATATGTTTTCGCACATGTCATGCTACCTGATTTATGATTTGCTATTGAGTACAGATTTTCTATGATGAAATTTTAAAGGTAGCCATGAGTATGTTTTACGAATTGTGCTTGTGATTATGCCTGGCTCCACGATGAATTGATGAAATGATATATATATATATATGTTTTCGCACATGTCATGCTACCTGATTTATGATTTGCTATTGAGTACAGATTTTCTATGATGAAATTTTAAAGGTAGCCATGAGTATGTTTTACGAATTGTGCTTGTGATAGCATGATTTCACTTTTTAAAGTGATAGTGTGATATGATTCACGTATTTTGAGCTTTTGAGATGCTTTATGTATGTTTACACAATACGCTATGATTTCAGCATGATACGCTTTATGAAAACGATGTATAGGTGTAAATCGATGATTTTCAAGCATGTTTTTACTGCTTTTATGAAATGTAAGCATCTCTACTCTACTGCATAAGTATGCTGATTTGTAAAACTATGAGTTTTACCATGTTTTGAGTATTTAAAGCTATTTTAAATGTATCTCTTACTGAGTCTGAAAAACTCAGCGCCCTTCTCTCCATCTCCCAAATTATCTACAGCAAGTCTACTGCACATACGAGACTGTGGTCGTTGACAAGATAGTCTGACCTTTCATCGGATACTTTCGTAGCCTTGAGGTACAGCCTTACTCGTATTCTAGACTTGTGATACAGAATAGACACTATTGTATATAATAGTCGGGATGTAATAGTTGTAAATGATTATATATATACAGAGCTTTAATTACGTAGAATGTATGTGATGTAATGGGATTTTGAAAATGAAAAAGGTTCTAAATCTAGACATGGGACAAGAAAACAACTTAATTAATGGATAAAAAGTTTAAATTAGCCCTATTTTTTCGCGCTTTCCGTGGCGTGACAGATGATGATGATGATGATGATGAACGGAATAATGATGAAATTGTTGGTAAAGATAGAGAAAATGAAAGTGATTAGAATGATGAATAGTAAGAATTAAACATTTGATTGTAAAATTGTATTATTTTACTCCATTTACTTATTTGTTTACAATTTTTTTGTATTGCATATGAACAGATTTAAAACGTTAGCTAAAAAGTCATCTAAGTCTATTTCTCCTCGTCCTGCAATAGAGACTATGTCTGGATTGGAGTCTTACTTTATTCCTACTCATGTTCAACCTCTTACTCAGCCTCGTGCTTGACCTCTGGCTTAACCTCTAACTCAGCCTCATTCTCGACCTCTCACCCAGCTGACTCGCGCTTCAAGTCGACTTGATCCTCTTCACCGTCTAACTCGTTTAATTGTCAACCTTCAAGGTACATTGTTCACTCCCTCAGATACCGATGATGATAATGATGATGATAAAAACGATGATGACAATGATGACATTCCAGCTTCTCCTTCAGCCATAAAACAACCATTATTTGTGCGGGGATTATCTGTTGAAGAACATTTAGATGAGGCTACACAAACTGCGAGTAGTAGTGGGAGTGGGAATTGAAGTGCTAGTGGTTGAAAAAGAATAAGAGGCCCAAATCAAAGCCTAATAACAAGACCGAAATCTAGAGTATAAGTTATTGCTTAAGCCGATCAATAATAGGTATTTTGTTTCTAATTTTGTTTTATTCTCATACAACTTTAACCTTAAATATGATATAATATTTAAGATATTATTTCTTTTCGTGGCATCACTTTTCTAGAACTGAAGGGTGTTAGGACTATATCTAGCATGATTAACCAACATTACTGGAAACCATGGCCAACATGAAAAAAGGTTCCAGATGAAGCGAAAATGCAAATGTGGAAAAAATTTTAGGTATATTACTATGAAATAAATAGATTGATGATTTTTTTAAATAAATCAAAATTAATTATTACCGATTTGTCTCTGCTAGAGAAGTTCGTGTGGCTTGCGAACCAAACTAATAATGTTTATGCAATTTAAGAGCACTTATGTAAGTTACGTTTTGGAGACCTACTACAGTTCAAGTGAATAAAAGCAATGTAGTATTTTAAGACTGAGAACAAGTCCAGGTGGATTTCTATAACGACCCGAATTTACTGATATTTCGGTTGGGCTACAAGTCGATATTAGGTCAGAATAATACTTAGTATGATTAATTTTCTTCCTTAGTAAAAAAAAAATTAAATAAAATATTTTCACATTTCCCAAACACATCTTGTATTACATTACTATACTTACAAAAATTTTAGATACAACAGAACATCTTTAAACTTGGGTATACCTTCGATGCAGCAATATGCTCCACAGAATCATAACTGTATAGAATGCCTTACTAATGGAAGCGATCCAAACTACAATGAGGCGCTATGGAGGAAAGTAAGGGGAGTGAGCTCAACATGCTCAATAAGAAAAATCTCATAGCAGGTAGATAAATACACTACATATAAAAAAAATATTTTTATATTTACCAAATCCGAAATATTTTCACAAATATACAGATGATTTGGTAATTTCTCAGAGACCAGAGTCAAAATTCAAAAAACAGATTTAGTATCGGCAAAAGCACAAATACCAAGAACAGATTTTTAGAAACAGAACATGTATCGGTAGTAAATTTAGCTATTGTTGTAAATCCAAAAAGTTCAAAGTTTTTAGTAGCAAAACGAACAGATTTTCAGATATCTCAATTCAAGTAGACAATTTAGAAAAATATTTCAAATAGAGGAGAAAAGGGATACATATTATATCAGATATCAGAAATGATTATTGGCCAATGTCGGTAACTCCGGGCAATTCACGGGCTAGGTGTGCCGGGATGTCAATCGCCGTTGGAGTGGTCAGCTACCCATATGACTCATAGATCAGAATGTTCAAAGACCAAAAACAGAATCAGAAGCACAGTACATCGTACTCGTGGACCACAGATACAGAATCAGATACAGATACAGAACAAACAAAAATGCAGCATGATCTTATCAACGCCTTTGTCTCAAAATCTGTGCGAGACGAACCGTACGACACACAGTCAGTACGCGCTCAAGCACATATCATCAAAATAACTTTATAACAGATAATTTTACCTCAAATCTCATATAAATTCAATTGTTTTGTGAAAATCGTTTAAAAATAGGCTGACCAGCCCTTTTTCGAAAAAATCCCAAAAATCAGTCTATGAAAATTCAAAATTTGAAAATTTCGCTATTTAAAGCAGAATTCAGGTCACAACAGAATCTTTGTAAACCATTTAAATTCAATACGTAAAAATTAGATTGTTCGACTAGGCTGAAATCTCTAATTTTCAGAGTCATAAAATTCGACCTAGAATTTTTGATAATTTCGGTATTGTGCAATTCAACCTAAATTTTATATTTACGAATATACAGAAATTATGCATATTTATCTCTAGTAGCAATGAGAATTTCCTTACCTCGGTGTCTGTCTGCGGTCCTCAATTGCCTCAATGTTGCAAGTCGACGGGTTCAGTCAGCTCGATTTATTTCCTTCGAATTTTCGTACTAGTATTTTCAAAATTTCGAACCGACATTTTCGACTATCTTTTCCCCAAGTTTTTCCCAAATTCTCGGTGCATTTCCTTTTCCATTCCAAATATTCTTATTTATATATATATATATATGATCTTATATATAAAAAATATTTTTCTTTTTTTTTTTTTTTTTAAATCCATTCTCTATTCTCGCCTACTATTTTCTTTCTTTTGATCACTATTCACTCTTTATTGTTCCTTCATTTCTTCTTCCTCTGTTTCCTCTCCTCTCGGCCTCACCACCTTCTCTTACCGTCCCCGCTGGTTTTCGACACCACCTTCGTCACCCCCACGTCCTGCCACCACCATCGTGGTCTTCCTTCCAGCCTCTACCGCCCAACGTCCTTTCTCCTTAAGGTCCGGCCTCCACCTCCCTGTTTCGTCCCCTATTTTGCCTCATTACCGAAGCTCTCTCGGTTTCCCAGCTTCTTTTCTTCTCTCTCGTTGCTGGTTTGCTATATACATACTGTGGGGTAGAGGCATGTAGGGCTGGTGCGCTGGAGGGTGCGTGTCTGGGTGGCAGTGGCCTGGCGTGGTGTAGTGGTACAAGCTGGGCGCGGACAGGTGCAGGCTTGGGTGCAAAGTGCGCAGGTACAGGTTGCAGGTTTCCCACCTTCTCTTTCCACTCATCCCTTTCACCTCAGCCTACAGTTACAGAGGATGGGACGCTTTTTTTTTCGCATACTGCTTCAGCCTGCTTCTTCTCCTATAGCTGCTGGTCAATAGGTTCGGCCTTCCTTTCCTCCTTCTGGTTTGTTTCAAGCGTGATGGTTCCCCCTCGATCACACCTCTCTTCTGCCAGGTCTCCTCTTACCAATTCCCCTCTCCTTTCTCCCCTGATCAGCCCCTTGACAGTTATGTTTCATGTATAGGGTCTGCCTTTCTCGAGCACTCCTCTGCACATTCAAAATTTCCTTCTTTCCCTCCCAACTTGCTACCTTTAATCTCCTCAATGGTTCTCCCTTTTCACTGCAGAGATCAACGCCAGAAATGGAGAGTGAATCATGGGGTCTAGCATTTTGAAGATTGCTGGAGGGAGGGGTAGAGTATGGCAGGAGAAGTGGGTGTGCAGGAGAGCATGGGTGTGGGTGCTCTGTCCTCTGGCAGTGTACCATCGATCCTTTAGTGGGAATTTTCCACCAAATCAATAAAATTATTTTATTGTTTTACTTTAATTATTATTTATTTACATATATATTATTTATTTATTTATAGTATTTTTTATTAAATACTATATATATATTTATATAATCACAATAAATGTATATTTATATATACATTTATATCAAAATAAATTTACATTTACATTTACATAATAAAAATAAATGTATATTTATAAAATCAAAATATAACCAATATATATACTTTTATATATTACATTTACATTGAAATAAATTTTCATGTATATTTATATATATATATATACATTTATGTAATAAAAAATAAATTTATATATACACATTTATATATATACTTTTATATAATCAAAATAAATGTATATTTATATATACATATTGTTTATCTTATCATTACTATTATTATTAGTTTATTTTTCGTAAATCAGATTTTTAACAGAATTATCAGCCTAACCTAATCTCGTCTTTCCCGACATGATTAAATTTAATTATTCGTAAGCAAAGTAAATTAAATTAAAATCGAATAACGCTCAAGTCGAATTTCGAAAAAATTTCGAGAGTTTACATTCTCCCCACCATAAGAAATTTGATCCCCAAATTTAAAAATACAACAGTCCTCAAACAAATGTAGATATTTCTCTCGCATTAAGCTTTCCAATTCCCACATGGCCTCTTCCAAAGTGTGATACTGCCATAAAACCTTGTCCAAGGGAATCGTCCTAGATCGCATTGTCTTTTCCTTCCTGTCCAAGATCCAAATCGATTTCTCCACATGTCATATCCTCTTTCAATTCCACTGGTTCATACTTAATCACATGTGTCGGATATGGGTGATACTTACGTTGCATTGATACGTTGAGGATATCGTGAATACTTGATAATGTCGGCGGTAAGGCCAATCTGTGTACCTTGTCTTCCACTCGGTTCTAAGATCTCAAAAAGTCTGGTATAATGATAACTTAAATTTCCCTTCTTTCCAAATCTCATTATGCTATTGGAAGGAGAAACTTCCAGGACACCAAATCTCCTACTGTAAATCCCAAGGACCATCATCTTTGGTTAGCATAACTCTTTTGTTTGTTCTGAGTTATTCTCAACCTTTCACAAATTAATTGAATATCTTCAGAAATTTGCTTAACCAAATCGGGAACAATTATCTCATTTTCACCTACTTCTTCCATCCAATCGGTAAGTGACATTTTTGTCATACTACGTTTCATATGGCGTCATTCCGACACTTTAGTGGAAACTAATTATATGCAATCTTTGCTAATTAGCAATTGGTCCTTGCTAATTCCATATTTGCATGGTTAAGGTGGCGATAACCCCAAAGGCTTCTGTACTCTACCTTAACTTCCTGACTTATGAGACTCTCAGTCACACTTCCAGTTATACTTCTTATCATACTTGGTTGCCAATATACCTTCAAGAGATTTGATAAATCTTTACCATTCTTCGAATGCGGGGTATATCTTTGTACACGAGTCTCTGACGACATCAATTCCTTTAACTATAGGTCATTGGGTACCCTATTCTGCTTCTAAATCTCAATAAATCATCACTGCCGATACCGAATCTGTTATAGTACCCCTTTGGTATCTAACTAGCCATATCGATTCAGTATTCATCGTTACGCTGAACCAATTCGATTCTATCAATCAAGCTTAGTTTTAACTCTCAAGCTCACTACCACGAAATAAATGCCAGTATCATAAAGGAACCACATCCAGTTGAGGTTTGCTAAATATTTCAATAACTCATGTCTTTGTCCCATATACATAACACCTTCCCGGAATCACTTCTGCTTACAGCACTAACCTGAGTCATTCCCTTTTTCTTGTATTAGACGACTTTTGTGAAACTTAATATTTGAACCTTCATGATCAATATAATTTCTTAATTCTTCACCGCATTAGTAATGGTATCCTGACTTCAAACATGAATATTAAAACTGTTAATTCCAGTTTATGGGTAAGGATCAAGTACTTCTAGATGCTGTCAAGTCCCTCAAGCGGGGAGGTATTTTGAAATACCTTTATTAGCCATCAAACTTGACCACATAAACTGGTTATGGATTCAAGGTTCAGTCCCAATAAGAAGTAGGATACCAGAATTTATCGATATTCTCATTTATCTTTGGTAACAATTCATTTTCAGTTCATATCACTTGATCTGAATCACTTCACATATCAGAGATATTCTTACCTTGTATACACCTCTTATTCTAATATGACTTATATTCAGAATTTATCACACTTCAACGCTTGTCTCATTTTATTTATCAATTATAACAAAACTTTTTCCTTATTTCAATCAAGTCTCGCATTCGAAACATAAGCATATACAATTTACAATCCTTAGATTTGATACGTAATTCATATTTCAAAGTCTCTTTATATCTCAACACTCTGAATCCTCTTAACAGTTTTGGGTTTTTCCCACTGATTTATAATCCTTGTTTGGAGAATCCAATTGACATCCATTCTTCATACAACGTGATCCAGAAGCCTCTGGATCTCCTTAAAATTTAACGTCAGTACACTCCAAAGTGGATCACTCGGTCCGACAATCCCATCTTCATATAATCCTTGTAATTGCTTTTTCAGCATTTCTAATTGAATCAAAGCCATTCAGTATAGTGATCTGAATATTAATTCATTACCATTGATAAATTAATTTCAAACTTCATCTTTCAATTTAGTGGTAATTCTGATAGATCATCCGAATATGTGTTGAAAAATTCTATGTCTATTAGGGTGTCTTTTTACTCTAAACACGCCCTAACTTATTAATCATGTAAGCAATATGGCCTTCACTTATACTTTTAATTATGTAATTCATCTTTTCAGTGACTTTACTCTATCACTCTCACTACTTCCTTAGTACATCTTTTTTCTGTCACTCTCTTTACCTTTTCATTTTCTTAGTAACCTCAAAATATACATATCATATCATCACAGTTGCGCCTTGTGCACTGCTTCCTCAAAATAACATCTAATGAAGCTAATTTAGCTTGACTGAGGATCTTAGTACCTCCTACAAGTTTCCTGGACTTCTTTTGTTTCACATCTCTACTCGGATTTAGACTCCTTCCAAATATATTTAATTTCATTTTCATTCTCAGACTTGTTTTCTTATGTATGATTCACTCATTTCATCTATAATTGCCACTTTATTTCATCCGGAATGTGTTGCCGCCTAAGGGCCTTCAGAAACATATCCTAGTAATTTTCTGATGTCAGCTCTCGGATTAAATCGAGGAACTTCCCTCCGAGATCGACTTTCCATTTCGATACTGATGCTACAAAGGCTACTTTCTTTAGAGTAGCGCATTCTGAAAATTCGTGTAGCTTCTCCAATTCTTTAACACAAAAGTTGCAAAAGCAACTTTGTCGGTAGAGTTACTTCTAAAATCATCAAGCTTTTCTATCTCATTCATCTAACCATCTGAATCACTGAATTCTCAACCTTAATGAAAAATGGAGGATTAAACTCCTGAAACTGCACCCAGTCTATTAAGTTCACAGTCATACTCTAAGAATCCATGCAATTTTTCCAATTTAATTTTCCAATTTTTCATTACAATTGGATTCTTGACTCCAATATGTTATAGCACATTATCTTTCGAATTAGCTCGATCTTTCTCTCAATCACACCTTAATCATTATCATTATCACATGGCCACTATCACTTGACCCGATATCATCATCATTTTTTCCATGTCCCGCTCAAATCCCATGAAGCTAACTTCAGAAATTTTCAATGAAACTATAACTTGTATACTAAGACAAGGGTTCACTACACTTCTCAGGCCTATCTCTACGGCCTCGAGAAATGGTTCATTTTCATCTGTCAATATGGTTATGATACTAATCAGTCATATCTATTAGTTTCTCTTTATTCACTGACACAATTTTCAATAAAACACAACCAAGTATACCCGTTTGTATCTAAACAATGTACAGTAATGTTGGGGATGTGAACTTTCTAAGTCTTTTTCACTTTTAATGCTGACTCTTATTAGGCCAACCTTGCTCTGATACCAATTTTGTAACGACCCAAATTTACTTATATTTCGGTTGGGCTACAAGTCGATATTAGGTCAGAATAATACTCAGTCTAATTAATTTTCTTTCTTAGTAAAAAAATTTAACTAAAATATTTTCACATTCCCTAGACACATCTTGTATTGCATTACTATACTTACAAAAATTTTAGATACAATAGAACATCTTTAAACCTGGGTATACCTTCGATGCAGCAATATACTCCACAGAATCATAACTGTGCAGAATGTCTTACTAACAAAAGCGATCCAAACTATAATGGGGCTCTGTGGAGGAAAGTAATGGGGTGAGCTCAACATGCTCGTAAGAAAAACCTCATAGCAAGTAGATAAATACACTACCAATAAAAATATATATTTTTATATTTACTAAATCCGAAATATTTTCACAAAATATACAGATGATTTGGTAATTTCTCAGATCCAGAGTCAGAATTCGAAAAACAGATTTAGTATCGGCAAAAGAACAAATACAAAGAATAGATTTTCAGAAACAAAACATTTATCGGTAGTAAATTTAGCTATTGTTGTAAATCCAGAAAGTTTAAAGTTTTTCAGTAGCAAAACAAACAGATTTCTAGATATCTCAATTCAAGCAGATAATTCAGAAAACTATTTCAAATAGACGAGACAAGACATACATGTTATATCACATATCAGAAATGACTATTGGCCAATGTCGGTGACTTCAGGCAATTCACGGGCCAGGTGTACCGAGATGTCAATCGCAGTGGTAGCGGTCAGCTACCCATACGGCTCACAGATCAGAATGTCCGAAGACCAGAAACAGAATTAGAAGCATGGTACATCATACTCGTAGACCACAGATACAGAATCAGATACAGAATAGACATAAATGCAGCATGATCTCACCATCGCCTTTGTCTCAAAATCGGTGCAAGACGGACCGTACGACACATAGTCAGTACGCGCTCAAGCACATATCATCATAATAACTTTATAACAGATCATTTTACCTCAAATCTCATATAAATTTAACTAATTTTTGAAACCGTTTAAAAACAGGTTGACTAGCCTTTTTTGGAAAAATCTCATAAAACAGTTTATGAAAATTCAAAATTTTGAATTTTTTATATTTAAAGCAGAATTCAAGTCATAACAGAATCTTTGCAAACCATTTAAATTCAATCCGTAAAAATTAGTTTGTTCGACTAGGCTGAAATTTCTAATTTTCATAGTCATAAATTCGACATAGATTTTTCGGTAATTTTGGTACTGTGCAATTCAACCTAAATTTTATATCTACAAATATACAAAAATTACGCATATTTATCTCTAGTAGCAACGAGAATTTCCTTACCCGGGTGTTTGTCTGCGATCCTCAATTGCCTCAACGTTACGAGTCGGGGGATTCGATCAACTCGGTTTATTTCCTCCGAATTTTCGTACTGGTATTTCTGAAATTTTGAAATCGACATTTTCGACTATCTTTTCCCCGAGTTTTTCCCAAATTCTCGGTGCATTTCCTTTTTCCATTCCAAATATTCTTATATATATATATATATGATCTTATATATATATATATATATATATACATAGATATATATAACACTTTTCTTTTCTTTTCTTTTCTTTGTCTTTCTTCCTTTTTTTTAAATCCATTCTCCTTTCCCGCCTACTCTTTTCTTTCTTTTGATCACTATTCGCTCTTTATTGTTTACTTCATTTCTTCTTCCTCTGTGTCACGACCCAAATTACCTAAAAATCAGAGTAAATTTTTTGCTTTTATTATTTAATTCTTATCTTTCACTCATCGTGACCATCTTACCAAACAGTTGGGCTATGATTCGGTGTTAGTCACCTCTCACCTATTTACCATTCCATTTTCATTTTCACATTCATATATCAGAGTTTACTATCCTTTGACTTTAATTAAATAATACACAATGGTATTTATAACCCTACATCCCCGTCATCATATCCGTTTACAGTACTGTGCATTACATATTTAGATACTAAACTATACAAATGTGTATACTTGTCTCTCGATGGGAAGCAGCAGATACCAAGCATGCAAGTCCTCAGCCGCTCAATAACTATTGCGAGTGCTCTGAAAAGATGGGAAAATAAGGGGGTGAGCAAACCACACGCTCAGTAAGGCAATTATGCAAGTAAGTAGATAGCTCCACTATCTACATGCTCATAATGCCATGCCCTTAAATTCATTTCTTTTCATTAAAGTCATCAAGCACAAAGTCATGCAAACAGCAATGACTTAGTTTATCAAAACTATTTGTGCATATAGAAATCAGGTAATTCATGCATCAAATGCATTTTAGGTGACATCATTAAATCATAATGAGCATGAAGCAATTCAAAATCATGTCATGTAAAACAAATCATGAACTTGAATGAAAGCATGAAAAACATCATCATGCAACTGCATTTAAATCAATTCATTAAAATGCGGAATAAAATAACCTCATCCTGGTCAATTATCTCATAAGTAAATCTCAATTTCATAAAACAATTCATTAAACTTCTTTATAATACTTCGGTTATAAAACCACCCTTCTTTCAGGGTCACATATCATAAAATCATAAAATCGGGGCCCTGACCCCTCCCTCGGGTCTACCCTAGTCTATCGACCAATAGTTATATCATGTGAGACAAGTAGGTGATTATCAGTAACAACATAGGACTATGGTCATAACCTTGTGATCCCTGACAACACGGTACCTAGTGTGCGGGGTATCACACCTGAAACGGGAGGTGGGTCGTCCTACCCGCCAGAACAGCATAACATCAGGATTGCGAGGGCAAGGCTTGCTGCCTCGTGGCTAATGCCACTCCACTCCAACAATCCCCACGGTACAGCGTACTCCGCGTGACATACACGGTACAACGTACTTCGTGAGCCCAAGCTCAGTCGGGGGTGCCTGCAATAGGTCTTATCCACCCATATCATCTATGTCTCAGTATGCACTGTGAGCATATCATCTCACTGTGACACACAGTCTACAGGAGGCTCCAACACGACTATATGCATGTAATATAAATCGTTGTGCGAGCGAAGCTCTAGCACGGCTCCATGCATATTCATGATATCTGAAAACCTCGTGCGAGCAAAGCTCTAGCACGGTTTCATAAAAATCAGTAATATCTGCGTACGAGTAGCACTCTAGTACGACTTTAAAATAAGTTATAAATCCTTATAAAATCATGTGCGAGCAATGCTCTAGCACGAATGAATGCTCAAGTAAATCAAATATCGTGCAAGTTACACTCCAGCATGAATGAATGCTTAGGTAATTTAAAACTTCGTACGAGCAATGCTCTAGTATGACTTTATGCATAATTAAATCAAATATCGTGCGAGTTACACTCCAGCACGACTTTTATGCAATTATCATATCAAAACAGGATGTGAGCTAAGCTCCAGCACCTCTCATGCATGTCAAATCATTAAAACTAGTGCGAGCAATCACTCCAGCACCATTTTATGCATATCAGGTCAAAATAATTCAAACCATGTCAAAACAGAGTGCGAGCTAGGCTCCAGCAGCTCTCATGCATATCAAATCATAAAATCAATGCGAGCAACCGCTCTAGCACATTTTATGCATATGATGTCACACAAATCGGTGCAAGCAACCGCTCAAGCACATTTATGCATATTCACAATCGCAGATATAGTGCGAGCTATATGCCAGCACTATCTGTTTCCATATAAACTTGATAGTTGGCCTGTTTTCCAAAGAATTTCATTTCAATACAAATAACACTTACGTAGTGTTATCTTGAGAAATTTATACAATTACTGGCCAATCTACCGATTTGCTTTGATTAAAACCAATAAAATTTCTTAATTCAAAAAATTTCTTAAATCATGCATTTCATGCATGTCATGCTTTCACCATCCTTAGGTGAACTTCCCTCAATATGGGTAAAATAGCCTTTTTACCTATCTCGATCCTTAAAATCATTTAAACCACTTTTAGGATCATTATACAATCACCGTGTATACATACACAATCAGTGTATACAAAAACTATTAAAATACGTGTAGCTACCTCTAGCTACTCACACAATTCCATTACCTCATTTTCTGTACAGTCTAACCTTTCCACTGATGACTCGTCGTGCAGTCCGATTTGCTTCCAATCCCATCTCCGGAACTGCGGATATACATTCATCAAGTCAAATATAATACAATTTAATTGTATTTCTTATGTTCTGGGCTTAATTTTAATCATTGGGCCCATTTACCCATATTGGGCTCGATTGTACCATAATGGGCCTTAATCGACCTTAAGCCCATTTTCTACTGACTATTCACATTATCGAGACCTATTGGGCTCATTGGGCCCATCAATATTTATTTAGCCTCTTTCTAAATTCTCGAATATCTCAATTTAGTATTTACGACAATTTATTCAAATTTTCAAAATATAATTCATTTAATGCGAAAATTAAATCTGTAATTTATCTAATACGCATAACAATGCAAATTATCATAAATAAGGGTTACTTACTCGAGATTCCATGATAGTACACAATCGAGGCTATCTCGAGCTCTCGGTTGATGCCAATTGTCGAGCTACACAATTTAATATTTTTTCGGGTAAACTTTCAGTCGAATATTAATCAAATTAAATATTTTGAAATTTAAATCGGTCAATTCAACCGCTTACCGACTTACTCGTAGCTCGATTGCATCACTGGAATTTTTCGTAATTTTTCCTTTTTTTCTTTTTCCCTTTTTCTTCCTTTTTTCCTTTTCTTTTTGGCTGAACCGATTCAGTCCGGTTCAACCCGATTCAGACCGGTTCGGTCTAGTGGTTCAGTCTGGTTAGGCATCATTTCCTCATTTCGGCGCCGTCTGACCGATTTTCGGTGCGATTCTGACACCAATCGCGTGCCACGGCCTGGGCTTCCATTATCGGGCCTCGGTGTGGCTCGAATCGGCTCCGATGGCCTCCGATTGAGACTTCTCTCATGCGGCATCTCCCTCCGTTTTTGGCGTGCTCCAACGGTCTCCATGGTGCGTCACGGTCGCTGGTGGTTCGCCTGGTGTGGGGCTACCTTCGGCTGGCGGTGGTCGGGACTGAATCGGCGCCGTTTACCGAGAAACTCTTTTTCTCTTCTTGTTTTCTCTCTTCCTCGATTTTCTCTCTCTTTCACCGCCGATCGCCGCTTCTCTTCCGCCTACCAGCGCCGACAAGGCTCGGTTGTCTCTCCTTTATCCGCTCGCTTGGGCCAATCGCCGGTGGTTGTCCGTCGGTGAAGGCAGCCTCAGTCTTCTTCAGGCTTCGTTTCTGTCTTTTGTGTTTTCTGCGAAATTTTTTATTATTATTTTATTATTATTATTATTTATTTTTTATTTTTATTATTATTTTAATCAATATTATATTATTATTTTTGTCAAAATATCTAAAAAAATTTATATTAAATTCATTTAATCCTTAAATGAATTTATCAGTCCGATTTTATCTTTTCGGTATAATTTTCGATTATTTTCGGGATTATTTTTCGATGTGAAAATTTTGATTTATTCTAATAAATTCATATCTTGATCAATTTAATCTGAAATTTAATTATTTCTTCGTTATTGATCAAGATTTCTCAATCCCTTATTTTTAATTAAATTTTCTTGTCGAATTTATACCGACTTTCGATCTTTTGACCGTTTTGCCCTTGCACGTGTTCGGGAATTCATTTTCAATCCTTTTGCATTTTTAAATGCACTCGAAAATTTCTATTCATTCCCTTTTGCTCTTACGATAAAATTGGGTCTTACAATCTCCCCCACTTAAGAAATTTGGTCCTCCAAATTAGAGCTAAGTAAAATGATTCCTTAAACAACTCCGGGTATGTCTATCGTATCATACTCTTTAATTCTCATGTGACTTTTTCTGGAGTGTAATCCTACCAATATACTTAACTAGGGAGATCATCTCAAAGCTCAACAACTTCTCCTTCCGTCTAATACCCGAATCGATTTTCCAATCATATGTTATACTTTCATTGAGCTAAGCTGTTGAAGCTCATATCCAATCACATTTGCTGGGTCCGGATATTATTTTTGAAACATCGTAAGATGGGACACATTGTGGATGCCTGTTAATTCAAGTGGTAACGCCAATCTATAGGTCTTATCTCCCACTTGTCCAATATCTCTATCCGAATCTCATTAGTCCTTAAGACAAGTAACTGCCAATAATAATGATTCACCCTCGGTGAATTTCCAATGGTTTCTGTCTCTTGTCAGCATAGCTTTTCTGTCTGCTCTGAGGTGTTCTTAATTTCTCTCAAATCATCTGAACATCCTCAGAGGTTTGTCTTACAAATTTGGGAACAATTTTCTATCTGTCACCCACTTCTTCTTATCCAAATCGGGGAATAACCCCTATGGCCATATAATGCCTCATATGAAGTCATCCCGATACTCAAGTGACAACTGTCATCATTGGCGAATTCGATTGGTAATAACTGATCATCCCAGGAGCTTATAAAATCAATGGCACACGCTCTCATCACATCCTTCAGAACCTGTACAGTCCTCTCTGACTAATCATCTGTCTGAGGACGAAAGTTGTGCTAACACTCAACCAGGTTCTCATAGCTTCCTGAAAAACAATATTCCCAGAAGTGGGAAGTGAAGCGAGAATCTCTATCTGATATCATGCTCACTGGAACACTACATAACGTTTCACAATTTTTCATACGCATAGTTCCGCCTACATACTTAGAGTATCTGGGGATATCCATAGTCAGAAGGTGGGTAGACTTAATCAATCTATCGACTATCACCCAGATAGCCTCGTGATTAATTCGGGTCCTTTATAACCCATCACAATATTCATGGTAATTTGCTCTCTTTTCCATGTCAATATAGGTAGAGGCTACAATAATCTTACAGACTTCTCGTACTCTACCTTAATATGCTGACATACGAGACACTTCTCCACAACTCTACAATGTCTCTTTTCATATCTAACTACCAATACCCTTTTCAGAGATTTCGATACATTTATTACTTCCTGGATGCACTGTATATCCCGAAGAGTGAGCTTCTTACAATTACACTATCTCATCACTGTGGTCCTGGGGAGCACTTATACTGTCTCTGAACCTCTGTAAGTCATCATCACTCACTGTGAACTCTGTCACTATACCTTTCTGAATTTGACCCACACTATCGACACCATGCCAATTATCACGCTAAGCCTAACAAATCCGATCACACAAGTCCAGTTCTAACCTCGGACTAGCTGTCACATAATCACCGTCATCATCAAAAGGGATCATATCACTACGGAGGCTTACAACTGCTCTGGTAGCTCACGCTCCCTGACCATCATATGTAATACCATCTTTATTCTCTTTCTGCTCAAGGCATCAGCCTTTCCTGGGTGGTACAATTTTCACAATCATAATCCTTAGAAGCTCTAACCCTCTTGGTTATCTCATATTCTACTCTTTCTGTGAACACAGATACTCAGGGCTTTTATGATCAGTGCATATCCGAAATTTCTCACTATATAAGTGGTGGCGCCATACCTTCAGTGTAAATACTACGGCTGCCAACTCTAAATCATGGGTCAGATAGTTTCTCTCATAGTCCTTGAACTAACTGGATCGATAAATGACTATCTTCCCATTTTACATCAATACACAGCCAAATCCTTATTTTGAGGTCTCCATACACACTGAGAACCTCTTGAGCTGTTGGTTATGGTGAGAATACTTACGGTGGTCAGTTTATTACTTCAATATACCAAAACTCACCGAAGCCATTTTCATACTTATCATCCAATTGACATACAATCTTTTCCCGAATGAGATGTGTCAACTGACCAGTCAATTTCGAGAAACTCTCAACAATTCTTCTGTAAGACAGTTTCTTGTTGCTACTCAAGCTCTTCCGTGGACTTCAAATACATCAAAATATCATTGCTAAAGCTGACAACCAATCGGTCCAGGTAAGGTTTAAATACCTCATCGTAGTTGAGTTCCACTAAATATTTCAATCATCCATATCTTGACTTATGTACGCATAAACGTATAATGTCATTTCGAAATCACTTCCGTTCAAGATACTAATCCGCGTCATTTCATTTTTTCTTATATTAACGGCTTTTATAAAATGTTATTTTTTTAAACCTTCATGATTAATCGAATTCTATATCTCTTTATCATACCAGTAAAGGTACCTAAATTTTAAATGTAGATATTACGACTCTCAATTTCAATTTCTAGGTTATGTGTGCGTTTCTAGACACTGTCAAGTCTTTAGGCAGGGAGATATTTTGAAATACCTTTATTAACCCTCAGACTTGACGACATAAACTGGGTTATGGATATATATCCTCCCCTTATCCTTGGTCACAATTCATATTCACTACATATCGCTCAATCCAAATCACTTTACATATCAAAGGTATTCTTACCTTGCATACGCCTCTTATTTCAATATATCTCGTATTCAGGATCTATCACATCTCAAAGCTTATCTCCTTTCATATATCACTTATAACAACTCTTTCATTACTTGTCAAACTTACAATATACTTTTCGGGGATGTTTTCACCCCTATTTTCAACTTACAATCTCTATACCCATATTCAGTTAGTGATAATCAGCTAACTATCATCATCTTGCCTAAGGGTATAGGCTTCACATCTTTCACTAGATTATAAGCAACTGAAGGCGGTATGAATAAATGCGTGGCACCATGATCAATTACAATAATACTTCATTATTCACAACCAGTGTGGTATCTTCCACCATATCAAATGAAACATCTGTAGTGTCCTGGTCCAAAGCATACATTCGCCCTCGTCCAACATCTTATTTTCGTGGTATCTATCACACATCTTACACTGCTCACACTACTACGGAGCAGGTCGAGGTCCTCCAATCATAATACCCCTCAAAAGTACTGTAATTGGATACACTGGGGCTTTATCAATCATCTTACCCCGTGAGTTATCAACTCTAATCTTTTACCAAACTACTTTTTTTCTCGCTCTGACATCTTTGTCATTCTCTATTCTCTTTTTGTCTCTATTTCAGCCCTTACTACCTTTTCCTATCTCAGAGGCGTGCAACTCATGATCTTACTCACACAACTATAATTTGCACACTATCTCGGTATAGGTAGTGATATCTAACGGCCCAATCGGACTCTAATTGACAATCTGAGCCCTTTCATGAACTTTCAGACATTTCGACTCTCACTGTTCATAGTGTCCGAGTCATATCTGCCCAGGTATAAACTGAGTTTCATACTCGTTAATCAACCAGTTCCTCTGGTCCGAGTACAAAATATTATCTGTAATTTCCTTTAAGCAATATCTGGGATATTTTGTCATCGAAATACATCTGAAATTATTTTCCATATCCATTTTGGATGTCTAACTCTTAATATGGGTCGAGCGGACTTCAATTTTTCGACTCACCCTCAAATCCCATGCATACTTTGAGCAATTTGCTCGCAAAATATTCTCCACACTCCGATCCAACCTCGCGAAGCGTATCTCAATACTGTCCGATCTCTAAGTCGGACTCTATCCAATCTCTCTGTCAGATCTCTCTGTCGGACTCTGTGGGGCATGCTCAATACCAGCCTCCACATCAATCTCATCTTGAGTCTCATGTGGTGACTCAGTATGACTCTCAGGCCTACCTCTACGGCCTCGAGCTCATGTACTCGCCCTTCTACTATGGCGGCTATCAGTTAATGAGTCTATTATTGCATTCAAAACCAAATTCTTAGCTGCATTTCCATCTCGATATACACAATTGTATCTAAACAATGCACAGTACATGGGGACGTAAACTTTCTTAACCAGTAACACCGACTTATATCAGGCCAACTCAGCTCTAACACCATTAAACCAGAAACGACCCAAATTACTTAAAAATCATAGTAAATTTTTCGCTTTTATTATTGAATTCTTACTTTTCTCTTATCGTGACCATCTTACCAAACAGTTGAGCTATGATTCAGTGTTAGTCACCTCTCACCTATTTACCTTTCCATTTCCATATTCACATTCATATATCAGAGTTTACTATCCTTTGACTTTAATTAAATACATACACAATGGTATTTATAACCCAACATCCCCGGCATCATAACTGTTTACAGTACTGTGCATTACATATTTAGATATTAAACTATACAAATGTGTATACATGTCTCTCGATGGGAAGCATCAGATACCAAGCATGCAAGTCCTCAGCCGCTCAATAACTATTGCGAGTGCTCTGAAAAGATGAGAAAATAAGAGGGTGAGCAAACCACACGCTTAGTAAGGCAATTATGCAAGTAAGTAGATAGCTCCACTATCTACATGCTTATAATGCCATGCCCTTAAATTCATTTCTTTTCATTAAAATCATCAAGCACAAAGTCATGCAAACATCAATGACTTAGTTTATCAAAACTATTTGTGCATATAGAAATCATGTAATTCATACATCAAAGGCATTTTAGGTGACATCATTAAATCATAATGAGCATGAAGCAATTCAAAATCATGTCATATAAAACAAATCATGAACTTGAATGAAAGCATGGAAAACATCATCATGCGACTGCATTTAAATCAATTCATTAAAACGCGAAATAAAATAACCTCATCTGGGTCAATTATCTCATAAGTAAATCTCAATTTCATAAAACAATTCATTAAACATCTTTATAATACTTCGGTTATAAAACCACCCTTCTTTCAGGGTCACATATCATAAAATCATAAAATCGAGGGCCTGACCCCTCCCTCGGGTCTACCCTGGTCTATCGACCAATAGTTATATCATGTGAGACAAGTAGGTGATTATCAGTAACAACATAGGACTATGGCCATAACCTCGTGATCCCTGGCAACACGATACCTAGTGTGCGGGGTATCACACCTGAAACGGGAGGTGGGTCGTCCTACCCGCCAGAACAGCATAACATCAGGATTGCGAGGGCAAGGCTTGCTGCCTCGTGGCTAATGCCACTCCACTCCAACAATCTCCACGGTACAGCGTACTCCGTGTGACATACACGGTACAACATACTTCGTGAACCCAAGCTCAGTCAGGGGTGCTTGCAATAGGTCTTATCCACCCATATCATCTCTGTCTTAGTATGCACGTGTGATCATATCATCTCACTGTGACACACAGTCTACAGGAGGCTCCAACACGGCTATATGCATGTAATATAAATCCCTGTGCGAGCGAAGCTCTAGCACGACTCCATGCATATTCATGATATCTGAAAACATCGTGCGAGCGAAGCTCTAGCACGGCTCCATGCATATTCATGATATCTGAAAACATCGTGTAAGCGAAGCTCTAGCACGGTTTCATAAAAATCAGTAATATCTGCGTACGAGTAGCACTCTAGTACGACTTTAAAATAAGTTATAAATCTTTATAAAATCATGTGCGAGCAATGCTCCAGCACGAATGAATGCTCAAGTAAATCAAATCTCGTACGAGTTACACACCAGCACGAATGAATTCTTAAGTAATTCAAAACTTCGTACGAGCAATGCTCTAGTACGGCTTTATTCATAATTAAATCAAATCTTGTACGAGTGACACTACAACACGATTTTTATGCAATTACCATATCAAAACAGGATGTGAGCAAAGCTCCAGCACCTCTCATGCATGTCAAATCATTAAAACTAGTGCGAGCAATCGCTCCAGCACCATTTTATGCATATCAGGTCAAAACAAGTCAAAACATGTCAAAACAAAGTGCGAGCTAGGCTCCAACAGCTCTCATGCATATCAAATCATAAAATCAGTGCGAGCAACCGCTCTAGCACATTTTATGCATATGATGTCACACAAATCGGTAGGAGCAACCGCTCAAGCACATTTATGCACATTCACAATCGTAGATATAGTGCGAGTTATATGCCAGCACTATCTGTTTCCATATAAACTTGATAGTTTGCCCGTTTTCCAAAGAATTTCATTTAAATACAAATAACACTTATGTAGTGTTATCTTGTGAAATTTATACAATTACTGACCAATCTACCGATTTGCTTTGATTAAAACCAATAAAATTCCTTAATTCAAAAAATTCCTTAAATCATGCATTTCATGCATGTCATGCTTTCACCATCCTTAGGTGAACTTCCCTCAATATGGGTAAAATAGCCTTTTTACCTATCTCGATTCTTAAAATCATCTAAACTACTTTTAAGATCATTATACAATCACCGTGTATACATACATAATCAGTGTATAAAAAAACTAGTAAAATACGCGTAGCTACCTCTAGCTACTCACACAATTCCCTTACCTCATTTTCTGTACAGTCTGACCTTTCCACTGATGATTCGTCGCGCAGTCCGATTTGCTTCCAATCCCATCTCCGGAATTACGGTTCATCAAGTCAAATACAATACAATTTAATTGTATTTCTTATGTTATGGGCTTAATTTTAATCATTGGGCCCGTTTACCCATATTGGGCCCGATTGTACCATAATGGGCCTTAATCTACCTTAAGCCCGTTTTCTACTGACTATTCACATTATCAAGGTCTATTGGGCTCATTGGGCCCATCAATATTTATTTAGCCTCGTTCTAAATTCTCGAATATCTCAATTTAGTATTTATGACAATTTATTCAAATTTCTAAAATATAATTCATTTAATGCGAAAATTAAATATGTAATTTATCTAGCACGTATAACGATGTAAATTGTCGTAAATAAGGGTTACTTACTTGAGATTCCATGATAGTACGTAAATCGAGGCTATCTCAAGCTCTCGGTTGATGCCAATTGTCGAGCTACACAATTTAATATTTTTTTGGGTAAACTTTCAGTCGAATATTAATCAAATTAAATATTCTGAATTTTAAATCGGTCAATTCGACCGTTTACCAAATTACCCGTAGCTCGATTGCATCACTGGAATTTTTTACAATTTTTCTCTTTTTCTTTTTCCCTTTTTCTTCCTTTTTTCCTTTTCTTTTTGGCTAAAACGGTTCGGTCCTGTTCAACCCGGTTCAGACAGGTTTGGTCCAGCAGTTCAGTCCAGTTTGGCATCATTTCCTCGTTCCGACGTCGTTCGACCAGTTCCCGGTGCGATTCCGACACCAATCGGCGAGCCACGGCATGGGCTTCCATTATCAAGCCTCGGTGTGGCTCAAATCGACACCGATGGCCGCTGATCGAGGCTTCTCTCCCATGACGTCTCCCTCAGTTTCTGACGTTCTCCGACGGTCTCCACGGCTCGTCACGGTCGCTGGTGGTTCGCCTGGTGTGGGGCTACCTTCGGCTGGCTGTGGCCGGGCTCGAATCGACGCCGGTCACCGAGAAACTCTCTTTCTCTTCTCGATTTCTCTATTCCTCGATTTTCTCTCTCTTTCTTCACCGGTCGCCGCTTCTCTTCCGCCTACCAACGCCGGCGAGGCTCGACTGTCTCTCTTTTAGTCATTCGCTTAGGCCGATCGTCGGTGGTTGTCCGTCGATGAAGGCAGCCTTAGTCTTCTTCAGGCTTTGTTTCTGTCTTTCACGCTTTTCGCTAAATTTTTATTATTATTTTATTATTATTTATTATTTATTTTTATTATTATTTTAATCAATATTTTATTATTATTTTTGTCAAAATATCTAAAAAAATTTATATTAAATTCATTTAATCCGTAAATGAATTTATCAGTCCGATTTTACCTTTTCGGTATAATTTTTGATTATTTTCGGGATTATATTTCGATGTGAAAATTTCAGTTTATTCTAATAAATTCATATCTTGATAAATTTAATCTAAAATTTAATTATTTCTTCGTTATTAATCAAGATTTCTCAATCCTTTATTTTTAATTAAATTTTTTTGTCGAATTTATACTGATTTTTGGTCTTTTGACCGTTTTGCCCTTGCACGTGTTTGGGAATTCATTTTCAATCCTTTTGCATTTTTAAATGCACTCGAAAATTTCTATTCATTTCCTTATGCTCTTACGATAAAATCGGATCTTACACTTTGGTTCCTCTCCTCTCGGCCTCACCACCTTCTCTTACTGTCCCTGTTGGTTTCCGACACCGCCTTCATCACCGTCACGTCTTGCCACCACCATCGTGGTCTTCCTTCCAGCCTCCACCGCCTAACTTCCTTTCTCCCTGAGGTCCGACCTCCACCTCTCTGTTTCGTCCCCTGTTTTGCCTCATCACGAAAGCTCTCTTGGTTTCCCAGCTTCTCTTCCTTTCTCTCGTTCTTGGTTTGTTATATAAATATTGTGGGGGCAGAGGTATGTAGGGCTGATGCGTAGGAAGGTGTGTGTCCAGGTGGCAGTGGCCTGGCATGGTGCAGTGGTACAAGCTGGGCGCGGAC
The DNA here is from genome assembly GCA_033439115.1 of Firmiana major. Classification (NCBI taxonomy): domain Eukaryota; kingdom Viridiplantae; phylum Streptophyta; class Magnoliopsida; order Malvales; family Malvaceae; genus Firmiana; species Firmiana major. The sequence continues at coordinate 43,768,151 of CM065909.1, forward strand.
GGGTGTAGGCCTGGGTGCAGAGTGCACAAGTACAGGTTGCAGGTTTCCCACCTTCTCCTTCCACTCACCCCCTTCACTGTTTCATCCTCAGCCCACAGTTACAGAGGATGGGACACCTTTGTTCTGCCTACTGCTTCAGCCTGGTTCTTCTCCTGTAGCTGCTGGCTGAGAGGTTCAACCTTCCTTTCTTCCTTCTGGCTTGTTTCAGGTGTGATGGTTGCCCCTCGATCACACCTCCCTTCTGCCAGGTCTCCTCTTACCAATTCCCCTCTCCTTTCTCCCCTGATCAGTCCCTCGACAGTTATGTTTCATGTGTCGAGTCTGCCTTTCCCGAGCACTCCTCTGTAAATTTAAAATTTCCTTCTTTCCCTCCCAACTTGCTACCTTTAATCTCCTCGGTGGTTCTCCCTTTTCACTACAGAGATCAACGCCAAAAATGGAGAGCGAATCATGGGGTCTAGCGTGATGAAGATTGATGGAGGGAGGGGTAGAGTATGATAAGAGAAGTAGGTGTGCAGGAGGGTATGGGTTCTCTGTCCTCCGGTAGTGTACCATCGATCCTTTGGTGGGAATTTTTCACCAAATCCATAAAATTATTTTATTGTTTTACTTTAATTATTATTTATTTACATATATATATATATATTTATTATTTATTTATTTATAGTATTTTTTATTAAATACTATTTATATATATTTATATAATCACAATAAATGTATATTTATATATACATTTATATAAAAATAAATTTAGATATACATTTACATAATAAAAATAAATGTATATTTATAAAATCAAAATATAACCAATATATATATTTTTATATATTACATTTACATCAAAATAAATTTTCATGTATATTTATATATATACATTTATGTAATCAAAAATAAATTTATATATACACATTTATATATATATATATATAAATATATATACTTTTATATAATCAAAATAAATGTATATTTATATATACATATTGTTTATCTTATCATTACTATTATTAATAGTTTATTTTTCGTAAATCGAATTTTTAACAGAATTATCAGCCTAACTTAATCTCGTCTTTCTCGACATGATTAAATTTAATTATCCGTAAGCAAAGTAAATTAAATTTAAATCGAATAACGTTCGAGTTGATTTTCGAAAAAATTCTGGGAGTTTACAATTTCAGTCCTAATATTGAATCAATTGTTAAGAATGAATGAGGGACTGAACAATGGGTAGAGAAGTCTAAAAAAAGAAAATAGAATCAGTTGACAGAAAAAAAAAAAGAACTATAACAAAACGTACAAGTGGTTATGTTTCTTTTCCTGTTCATGAATATAAGATGGTATGTGAGACGTGAGAATTTTATGTACATTAGTCATGAGAATTGCAATGTGAAGATTGTAATTGGCGAATGTAATTATGTTATATGGATGTACGCGCAAGTTTTAAATATAATGAAGAATATGGGATGAAGGTTTTAAGTCTTAAATGTGCATGGATTGAAATATGGACTATGGAGTAGATTATGGTAAGTTTTACATTGAGTTTCCTGCAAGTTTGTGCAACAGTAGTAGGATCTGTGAAGGCCAGATCGATCTCTAAGGGAAGAGAGATCGATCTCATGGCTCCAAAATGTAAAAAATGTGCAAAAGCAGGCAAGCAGATCGATCTCATAAGGGAGCAGATCGGTCTCATGCTGCCTCTGCCTAGCAAGAATCGATCCTGTCACAATGGCAGATCGATCTCCTTAAGTCTCGGCCTGAAAGAGATCGATCCCTACCCTCTAGCAGATTGATCTCCACTTAGAAGAACAGATCGATCTCCACCCTCGACCAGATCGATCTCGTAGTTGTTAATGGAGCAGTTGAATCAAGTAGAGATCGATCTCCATCAATGCCAGATCGATCTCATATGCCCTGCCCATATAAGAATCACGAGATTTTGCCTGGAAACCGAGCCTCTCTCACCTGCAAAACTCAACATTCACCATTTTCACCTAAACCAAGTTTTTCCCTCTCAAATTTACCATATTCTAGACAGAATTAGACAAAGGGGTGTCAAACCCGTGTTTTCGATTATGTATGTAGCTTATTCCTTATGATTCCTATGTGTACAAACACTTTATTTTCATAGTTGAATCATAAGAAGAGTATTTACTATCATGCAATCAACCATTATAGAATAAAAATGCATGTAAGCTACATAACAGCCAGATAAGGGTTAAATTGGTTCCGAACAAGTGTAAGGGTAAAACGATCATAAGATTGAAATTCGATAAGAAAATTTCATTAAAAATATGGATTTGAGAAATCTTGATCAATAACGAGGAAAGTATTGAATTTCGAGTCCAATTGATCAAGATATGAATTTATTGGAATTAATCAAAATTTTCACCTTGAAAAACTATCTCGAAAATATCGAAAAAATATACCAGAAAGATAAAATAAGACTGATAAATTCATTTATTGATTAAATGAATTAAATATGATTTTTTGAGATATTTTGGGATTTTTTAATAATATTTTAATGATTAAAATAATAATAAAATAAATTATAAATAATTTTTTTAAAAAAGAAGAGAAATCAGAAACGTGAAACTGGAATGCGAACCAGAGGAGGAAACCGACTCTCCTCTGATTCTCTTTGCCGACGACGACACAGAGGCGGACGGCGCAAGGGGTGCTGGGCGAAGGGACAATCTGCACCTGGAGAATGATCGACAGCCACCACGCGCTTGGAATCTCCGCCGACGAGGAGATCGGAGAAGGGAGAGGCTGCGGGAGAGAAAGGTAAATCGGGCGAAATCCTGCGTCGATCTACCCCAGCCCAGGCTAAAAGAAGGCTCTAGGAGCGAAGCCGAACCAATTGGTGGTGGAATTGGTCGGAGAATTGGTCGACAGCGTCGGCAACGACAAAAGGAGACTGAACTGGACAGTCGGTTCAGGGAAAGGAAACAGTGCTGAATTGGACCAGACCGGTTCAGCCAAAGAGAAAAGGAAGAAAAAGAAAGAAAAAGAAAAAAAAAGAAAAAAAGGGCTTTTGAGGATACACCGGACTTCGGATAAGTCGGTGAGAGGTTAAAAGTAACCGCTTTGATTTTTGAGAAATTTATTTAAATTATATTTGATCAAATATTAACCTGGAATTAAATATAAAATTATGCAGTTCGACGATAACTTTCGAACGTGAGCCGATCGAACTTCGATTTGCGCACCATCGCATAATTTCGGGTAAGTAAAGCTCATTTACGACAATAGCATGATTATTGCGTAATTTGAATTTAGTTTGCGAATTTCGGATTAATTTCTACATAAAATAAATTATATCTGAATTTTTGAATTAACTGTCGTAAATGATAGACGGGCTATTCAAAGAGTTTGGAATAAAGCCCAATGGGTATTGATAGACCCAATGAGCCAATAGACCCTGATGAAGGGAATTAATAAGTGGAAAACGGATTTAAGATAGAGTTAGGCCCAATTAAAGTCTTTATGGCCCAATAACTGTAAACAAGCCCATTAAGGGATATAAACTGTATTAAATGTTAATACAGTAGGAAAAGTATAATTAACCCAGTGAATGGTTAAATGCAGCTCCGAAGTCATATTGAGAGTTAACCGAACTGCGAGATTTGAGCAGCACAGAGGAAGTGAGGTCACGCGACATGATCCGAGGTAAGGGACTTTTACGAGTAGTTAGAGATATCTGTGCGTATTTTCGTTTGCTTTTACATTCACTAAAATTGTTTGAGGGTCAGAGAAAATCAATAATATTTATAAGGACCTGCTATGGGTAAATTATGATTTTGGCCCTAGTTAGGCAAAAAGTCAACTTTTGGAAAAAGTTGTAAAAAGCATGAAAACAATGTTTTTTAGTGTTTTTACTGCTGTGTAGCAGAAGAGTACGTAGATGAGCTAATGTTTTAAGGTTGATGTAGACTAAGCACACTTTATAGTGTTGATTTTCATGTTTTGAAACATCCCTATTTTAAAGAGCCATCTACCGAACTATGTGAAAACGATCGTGCTGGAGCACAGCTCGCATTTGATTTCAGATTTTTTCACATACATTAGTGCTAGAGTGAGACTCGCACTACATTTATTTGACATGCATGATAGAGTACTGGAGCATTACTCGTACTCAGTTTTATGTGATTTATGCATGATAGAGTACTGAAGCATTGCTCGTACTTAGTTTTATGTGATTTGTGCATGATAGAGTGTTGGAGCGATTAGCTCATGCTCGAGTTTTACATGAGATGCATGACAGAGTCCTGGAGCGTTGCTTGTACTTGATTCTTCATGATTTATACATGACATAGTACTTGAGCAATTTGCTCGTACTTGATTTAAATGAGAACTATGAATGACCTAGGGCTGGAGTTTTACTCGCACCAGTGTTTGATGTTTTGACATGCATATACAGTGCTTAGAGGCAAAGCGTTGACTGTGAGTCACACTCAAGACGCGCACTATAGTTTTTACGTGATATATAGACATATTAGAAAAACAGTGACGATTTCCTCGTGTAGACTGAGTGTCACACTGGAGATGTTCACACGTGGATTTAGAGACGTGTCATTGATTATTCCATGGTATGAGGGCTAAGACCTATGGCAGGCACCCCGACCATGGGGCAGGGTCCACCGATGTACGTTGTACCGTGCTTGTGGCATGGAGTATACTGTACCGTGTGTTGTTGTGGAGTTGTGGAGGAGAGTTGTTTATAGCTTGCGGTTGTGATGGACTGACCCCCCTCCCGTTATAGCAGTGATAACTCGCACACCGAGTATTGTGTTGCCTGGGATTTCACACGTTAGGATATGGCCATAGTCTAGGAGATATTGCATTTAGCCACTGAGTCTCGCATGATATATCACATGTATTTATGATACGGGTAGGCCTGAGGGATGGGTCGAAACCCAGTTGTTGTGTTGTGTTGTGAAAAGCCATATTTACTGTGTTTTGAATGTAAATTGCATATTTTATATAAAGGCATTCCGAAATGATAAATATGCATTGTTTTGCATGAGTGCCTATGATTTATAACTCAGCATGTGTTTAGTACATGGGATTTTAAATCTGTACTATTATTATATATATTTTGAAACATGCTTTTGAATTGAGAGAAGGAAAGGCAAATCAATATTTTCAGTAGATAGTATGGATGTCTACTTGCTTGCCTGATTTTCTTACTGAGCCAGATAGCTCACCCCTTTCATTTTCCCCCTTTCTACAAATCATCGTTAGTAGATTGAGTCGGCTTAGGTATAACATTCCTTTTGACCGTTGTCATTCCCCATTGAGTGAAAGGTATACACGATGCGTACTCTTTTGTATCTGAACAATGTATAAACACAGTGATGTACACGTTTTTAATATTGGGGATGAAATTATATTAAAGTATATGAAATTACTTAGAAGAAAAGTGCACGTACAGTCAATAAATACTTAGAATGACATGCATGTATGATACGAAAAAGAATGGTAAGGTATGCATAGATGAGGAGACTAATGTCTAATCACAGCCCAACTGTCGAAGAGAGAAAGGTAAGTAGAAAGCAAAAAATTTATTGTGGTTTTTGGTAAGTCACGTGTGAAAGGAGGGCGTGACAGAATGGTATCAGAGCGTAGTTGGTCTTATGTGAGTAGGTATTAGTACTTAGAAAAATGTACATCCTCATATTATTGTGTTTTGTTCAGTTACTATTGTGTATACAAGATGGGAATCGGGCAAATTAATGTTTGTAAATGCAGGAATTGAGCTATTATGGCTAATACCAGTCGTGGTAGAGGGGCGAGAGGTAGGGCTAGAGGCCCTAGAGGTAGGCCTGAGAGTCGAGATGAGTGCTCATTTGACCTAGTGACGTAGAGGTACTATTGAGGTACTAGATACTATTGAGGCACGCTTCACAAGGATAGAGCGTAGCCTAGAGGCGATAGTAGGGTTCTTGGTACAGACTCTGCTAGGTAGACAAAGACAGAATGTAGAGAGTGCGACTAGGGAGGCAGTTGCACCTGATACACCTGCACAACCTGCACAGGTGCCACAGACTACTATACTCCTATACCCCCACCAGTTTAGGGTAGTAGTGGATTGGGATATGGGTGTGATTTGGATCAACTGCGACAGTTTCAGAAGCTTGGACCTCCATCTTTTCGAGGGGTCAAGGACCCAGCTAGTGTTGAGGAGTGGATTGGAGAGATGGAGAAATTGTACGACTTTTTTGATTGTACGACTTTAGAGAGAGTCGCATTTACTGCGTTCCTATTGAAGGGAATGGCAGAGCATTTGTGGAAGTCCACCAGGTAGATATTGAGAGCCCGACACACAGAGATTAGTTGAGAGATGTTTCTGGATGCCTTCAAGAGGCAGTTTGTTCCAGATACGATGCAGCGTAGATTGCAGGTCGAGTTTTTGGGATTGGGACAGGGGAGTCTCTATGTGGATGAGTGCGAGACTAGATTTTTGGCCCTGGGGAGGTATGATCTCGATACCATGTATAGCGAGACCAGAAAGGTCTATTGGGTTATTGATGGATTGAGATCGGTGTTGCGATCTAGATTGGTACCACTGGATATTGGTACGTATGATTAGATAGTGTGCAGAGCACAACTTTGCGAGTAAGATTACGAGAGGAATGCCTCTGAGTTTAGAAAATTTAGTCAGAGCCAAGATAGAGGTTTCAGTTATCTAGGAGGGTGGAGACTCTTCGGTAAGGGACCATGGCTAGAGGAGGTGCGAGAGAGACCTGTTAGACCTCCTACATACCTGGTCATAGCTCCGACGAAGGGCATTGTGATTGGAGGACAGAGGCCAGTAGATGTGGTAGACATCATGGCGGTAAACCTTGTCCGTTGAGCCCTATTGTGTGTTTCTGATGTGGGAAACAGAGGCATATTGCTAGAGCTTGCCCAGAGACATTTGAAACTGCCCCATAGAAGGGCAGGGAGCACGATAGAGCTCCAGTTGGTACGTTTGCTCAGAGAGGGAGAGCGACGGCAGAGGAGAAGGGGAAGTAGGTGATGGGTCGAGGGCAAGTACATGCCTTGGACCAAGACACAACCGATGCTTCTACAGATGTGATTAGAGGTAACATCCTGATTTATGATTTAGAAGCAGATGTTTTAATTGATCCTGGTGCCATGCATTCATTTGTATCGCCTTCATTTGCTTGTAAGTTAGCAAAGCATGTAGAGCGTACTCCCTTAAAGATGATGATGTTGATTTGTACGCCTATGGATTCCTATCAACTAGTTTAATATGTGTATAATGATTGCAAGTTAAGGTAGGGGAAAAGGATATGACAGCCAATCTAATCTTGTTAAGTATGAGCGACTTTGATGTAATTTTAGGAATGGATTAGTTATCTGCAAACCATGCTATTTTAGATTGTTATGCTAAGACAGTTATGTTTCCTAACCCTACGAACTATGTTGTAAAGTTTGATGGGAAGAAATAAAAGAAATAGATATTTTGTTAATAAATAAAATATTATGCTGACTGAGAAATCAATATCTTAAAGGGTTCATTGCGTACGTGGTGGATACGGATAAGGTACATCCGGAGTTGGTAGATATTCCTGTGGTCAGTGAGTACCCAGATGTTTTCCCGGATGAGTTGTCAGGGTTACCACCAGACAGAGAGATGGAGTTCTGTATAGATTTGGTGCCTGGTACTGAGCTTATTTCAAGACCACCGTATCGCATGGCCTTAGTTGAGCTGGAGGAGCTCAAGAGACAGTTGCAGGAGTTATTGGATAAGGGGTTCTTTAGACCGAGTGTTTCACCATAGGGAGCACTGATTTTGTTTGTCAGGAAGAAGGATGGAAGGCTCCGATTGTGTATAGACTATAGATTGTTGAATAAGGCTACCATTAAGAATAGGTATCCCCTTCCACACATTGACGACTTACTGGATCAGCTTCGGGGAGCGCATGTCTTTTCTAAGATTGATCTGAGGTCTGGATATCATCAGTTAAGAGTCCAGAGTGGAGATGTACCTAAGACAGCATTTAGGACTCGATATGGCCACTTTGAGTTCTTAGTTATGCCATTCGGACTGATGAATTCTCCCGCAGCTTTCATGGCTCTGATGAATGATGTGCTCAAGCCATAGTTGGATCAGTTTGTTATCATCTTCATCGATGACATATTGGTATATTCGAGATCTGAGGAGGAGCATGAGCAGCACCTCAAGATTGTATTGCAGACTCTACGAGAGTAGTAGCTGTACGCTAAACTTAATAGGTGTGACTTTTGGTTGACAGAGATCTGGTTTTTGGGACATGTAGTGTCGAGGGATGGTGTATCAGTAGATCCATCCAAGATTGAGGCTGTAGTTCAATGGGACAGCCGAGGACAGTTACCGAGATTAGGAGTTTCATGGGTTTAGCAGGGTACTATTGAAGATTCGTTGAGGGATTTTCTAAGTTGGCTGCTCCATTGACACGTTTTACTCAGAAGAGTGTTGCATTTGTGTGGGCCAAGGATTGTGAGAGGAGTTTCCAGGAGTTGAAGAGTCGATTAACCACCGCTCCGATTCTCACTAATCCAACCAGCTCATGAGGATTTTCAGTATATATTGATGTTTTGCATCAGGGACTGGGCTGTGTGCTGATGCAGGATCGGAGGGTAGTTACTTATGGATCCAGACAGCTGAAGGACCATGAGAAGAACTATCCGACCGACGATTTAGAGTTAGCAGTAGTAGTGTTTGCGTTGAAGGTATGGCACCACTACTTGTATGGTGAGAAGTTTCAGATATTTACTGACCACAAGAGCCTCAAGTACCTGTTCTCATAGAAGGAGCTGAACATGAGACAGAGAAGATGGCTAAAGCTTCTGAAGGACTATGATTGTGAGATACTTTATCATCTGGGTAAGGCTAATGTTGTAGCAGATGCTTTGAGTAGGAAGAGCTTTGGGATGGTATCGTATATGATGGTCAGGGAACACGAGCTGCTAGAGCAGTTTGCTAGCCTCAGTTTGGGAGTTGTGCCTTCAGACATAGATGCGGATTGTATGATTGCGAGTATATGTTTAGAGCCGAATCTGTTGGATAGGATCAGACAGGCTCAGCAGACTGATCCGTATTGCATCGATGTGATGGGTCAGATGCCAAGGGGCACAATGACTGATTTTAAATTGAGTTCTGATGGACTACTGAGGTTCAGAGGTGGACTGTGTATTCCCGAGGACCCAGAGCTCAGGAGATTGATATTGTCGAAAACTCATTCATCGAGGTATATGATGCATTCGGGGAGTGGCAAGATGTATCAGAACCTCCAAAAGGTGTACTGGCGGTCGGGTATGAAGAAAGATGTGACAGATTTTATGGCGAGATATCTTATATGTCAGCAGGTGAAGGTAGAGCATCAGAGACCTGCAGGGTTATTGCAGTCTCTACCTATACCAACATGAAAATGAGAGCATATCACCATGGATTTTGTGATAAGTTTACCGAGGATCCGGAGGAATCACGATGCTATATGGGTGATCGTTGATAGACTGACGAAGTCAGCCCACTTCCTACCTATGAGAGCTACCGATACTCTGAGCACGTTGGCAAGGTTATATGTACGCGAGGTAGTGAGGTTACATGGTGTTCCAGTGAGCATTATCTCGGATAAGGATTTCTGCTTCACTTCCCACTTTTGGGAACATTTTCAGGAAGCCATGGGAACCCAGTTGAGTTTGAGTACAGCTTTCCATCCTCATACAGATGGTCAATAAGAGAGGACTATACAGACTCTGAAGGATATGTTGAGAGCATGTGTACTCGACTTTCGAGGCTTTTGGGATGATCACTTGCCACTTGTGACATCTGAGAATTTTAGACATATTTTAATTATGTAATAAGAACTTGAAGTGTAATTTATTGAGCTAAGTGAATTGTGGGGATTATATTTGGAGATTTATATGTTAAGTGTTTAACATAAATGTGAATCTATGAGGTCAGATCGATCTAGGAGAAGGAGAGATTGATCTGGTGAGTTAAAAATAACAAGGAATGAGGAATTTATGGAGCAGATCAATCTCCAATGGTAGAGGATCGATCTCCTTATGATTCTGTAATGAAGAGATCGATCTCATGAGGAGAGGATCGATCTCAAAACGTTTCTGTTTGGGAGGAGATCGATCTCCTCAAGGAGCAGATCGATCTCATGTAGCCATTAAGAGATCGATCGCACCCCTCGATAGATCGATCTCCTAGGCATAAAATTACCCCAGATCGTCCCCAAATTCAAATGCAGATCGATCTCATCATGAGCCAGATCGATCTCCTACCCTCAGTCTATATAAGGAACCCCTACTTTCTCCTGCAATTTCATTTTCTCTCTCTTCCAAACCCCATTTCTATCGAAGCCCTAGCTTTCTCACTCATCCAAACAACCCATTTTCGTCCAAATCAGAGGTTGTGGCAAGAAGGAAAGTTGTTCCTCATCAAAGGGAGAACAACATACTTGGAAATCGAAAGACGGATTGAATCGAGACAAGAGATAAGCTCTTCACAAGTTTTGGGTAATTTCTAAACCTTGATCTTGATATTTGAGATTATTTTGGTGATAATGGCTGTTGGCATTGTGTTGACATAGCTGGAAAATGATTAGGGATTGATGAAATTACAATGTAGTTGGAGTGATGATGATATTTAGCAATTTTGGTAATTTTGGGAATTTTGAGCTATAAATGGAAATTTAGATAATGTGGTGAATTAACATAGATAATTTGGCATGAGAAATGTAGAACGTTGAGATGTTGTGAATGAGATTGTGGTTTGGGGTTGAGTTACGAGAATCGAGAGATTTGAGGTGTTATGAGCAATTATGCTCGATTTTGAGAATTGAGGTTACTGTGATGATAAGTATTGATGTTTTTAACATCGTTTGGACAGCTCGGGAGTTCCAGAGTGGAATGCGAGACTAGTCCGTGACAAGGGGGAAACGATTGCACTATACGAGGTGCAAAGAGGTAAAGGAAACTAAACCATTTGTGTATGTGATTTGTGAACTATATAGCATGATTTGTGATTTATAAAACAAGCATGTTTGATGTGTTATGTTTTGATGAGAATGCACACGATTTTTATAACCGGTTGGAGCCCAATGTTTTTATGAGTTTATAAACTACGTGTGAAACCGCTTTATAAACCGTTGAGTTGTGTGAGAAATGAATTGGTCTCTACGTTAAGGCAATATTGAGATTTGAGAAATGTGTGCGTGTTTTGCCGGTTGGGACTCGATTTTAATGTGTTTTGTGTTGAGTACAAAACGGTTTTAAATGAGTTTTATGAGAGAAAAACCACTATGAGTTCTACATGAAGGCAAACCAGTTTTATACGATAAAGACTTAGGTGTGTAATTTTGAGTACACACCAGGAATTGCTCTGGTAGCATGTAAGCCCGATACTTCTCCGTTCTGGTAACGTGAGACTCCCTATTATGTGGCTGTGCCACGTATATTTGGCGGCTGTGCCACGTGAAACCCTATTCTGTGGCTGTACCACGTGTATTTGGTGGCTATGCCATGTGAAACCCTATTCTATGGCTGTGCCAAGTGAAACCCTATTCTGTGGCTGAGCCACATGTATTTGGTGGTTGTGCCACGTGAAACCCTATTCTGTGGCTGTGCCACGTATATTTGGTGGCTGTGCCACGTGAGATTCCCTATTCGGTGGCTGTACCACGCGTATTTGGTTGCTGTGCCACGTGAAACCCTATTCTGTGGCTGTGCCACGTATATTTGGTGGCTGTGCCACGTGAGATCCCCTATTCTGTGGCTGTGCCACATGCGAATCTAAATCTGTGGCTGTGCCACGTACGAATCTAAATCAGAGGCTGTGCCACGTGTGTTTGGTGGCTGCGCCACGTGCATTATTATTACAGTGATTTTATCACGTTTATTGAGAAAGCAGTTATCGCATTGTTTTCACATGCTTGTTACCGCTCTATATTGAGCCTTTTTACTTTATGTTTCCACATACTTTTGAGATATGAGAATGTTGTTTTGAGAACTTTCATGCTATGGTTTTCAAAAGAGTATACTGAGTTTCACATACAAATAAATATTTTGTGATGTGCATTATGGTTTATATAATGAGTCCCTTACCCCCTTACTGAGCGATTTAGAAGCTCACCCTATTTTCTTTCCCCCCAGATTTCTTTAAGTAAAAAGGGTTTTCCTGCGACGTACGGAGTAGTGGCTAGTGGAGGACTTGAGCTCCAGGCTATATATATTGTATTTTGAGGTATCATTTATCTTTCATGTACCCAGACAATTATTGTAATTACAAACACTTGATGTATAACATTGTATGGGATGTATTAGGATTAATTAACTTGAGATTGAGTAATGTATATGATATGATATATACTATCTAATGATGAGATCCTGAGGTATGATAAGTATGATGATGTATGACACTGCACAAGAATGCACCCTTAATTGTGAATTGATGAGTAAAAAGTTTTAAATTTGCCCTATTTTCTACGTTTTCGGGGCGTCACAGAGTTTTCTTGGTATCAGAGCTTAGGGTGTCTAGTACTGTCAGTGTCGGTTAAGTGAAATAGAATACATCCCAAGTGTTTGTATAAGTCTGGTCATGAACTGAATTTGAGGATTGAGATTTCAATCGATTTTGATATGTACGCGCAAAAGACGAGTTGAGATAGAGAATGAGTGGGCGACAAGGTCGTTCGAGGAGGCAGGCAGAGTCCCCTCCCCCACCTACCCCACAACCAGAGAGTCCTAACTCTCGATTTAATCGGATTGAAATCGATGTGAGGCAAGGTTTTGAGTAGATGGCTGCACTATTCGCGTAACACTTTGGAGTTAATGCCTCAAATACTACTCCCACACCACCACCAGGACCTCTCGTACCCCCAGTACAGATGGATTCAGTGCCTCCCATCACTCAGCCTGATGACAGAAGTATGGTCTGACTGAAGGATTTTCTGAAGATGAATCCACTCGTATTTAGGGGAAAGAAGGATCCTACAAAGGCTGAGGAGTGGCTGACGGAATTGAGAATTATATTTGATTATCTGGGGTGCACCGATGCTGAGAGAGTCAATATGAGTACCTATATACTGAAAGGGAGAGATCGAGATTGGTGGGGTACCACCCAGGGTATTCTGATGTCCCATGTGAGATCTGAGAATTTCAGACATATTTTAATGATGTAATAAGAAATTGAAGTGTAATTTATTGAGCTAAGTGAATTGTGGGAATTATAATTGGAGATTTATATGTTAAGTGTGTAAAATGAGCATGAAGTATGAGGACAGATCGATCTGGGAGAAGGAGAGATCGATCTGGTGAGTTATAAACGACAAAGAAGGAGAAATTTAAGGAGCAGATCGATCTGGGAGAAGGAGAGATCGATCTGGTGAGCTAAAAATGACAAGGAATGAGAAATTTGAGGAGCAAATCGATCTCCAATGGAAGAGATCGATCTCCAAATGATTCTGTTTGAGAAAGGATCGATCTCATGAGGAAGAGATCGATCTCCAAATGCTTCTGTTTGGGGAGAAGATCGATCTCCTTAGGAGCAGATCGATCTCATAAAGCCATAAAGAGATCGATCTCACCCCTCGACAGATCGATCTCCTATGCATAAAATTGCCCAGATCGTCCCCAAATTTCAAACACAGATCGATCTCATCAAGAGGCAGATCGATCTCCTACCTCCAGTCTATATAAGGAACCCGTGTTTTCTCTGCAATTTCACTTTCTCTCTCTTCCAAAACCCATTTCCACCGAAAACCTAGTTTCTCACTCCTCCAAATCACCCATTTCCGGCCGAATCAGCTGCTGTGGTAAGAAGGAAAGTTGTTCCTCATCAAAGGGAGAACAACATACTTGGAAATCAAAGGACGAATCGGATCGAGGCGTGAGTTGTGCGTCTCACAAGCTTTGGGTAATTTCTAAACCTCGATCTTGATATTTGAGCTGATTTTGATGTTATTGGAGGTTGTAATTGTGTTGAAATAGTTGAGAAATGATTAGGGATTGATGAATTGCAATGTGGTTGGAGTAATGTAGATATTCGGTAATTTTGAGAAATTGAGCTATAAATGGAAATATAGACAATGTGGAGAATTAGCCTAGATAATTGGCATGAGGAATGTAGGACATTGAGATATTGAAAATGAGGTTGTAGTTTAGGGTTGAGTTACGAGAATCGAGAGATTTGAGGAGTTATGAGCAATTATGCTCGATTTTGAGAATTGAGGTTTATGTGATGTTGAGTATTGATGTTTTAACATCGTTTGGACAGCTCGGGAGTTCCAGAGTGGAATGCGAGGCTAGTCCGTGATACGGGGGAACGATTGCACTATACGAGGTGCAAAGAGGTAAGGGAAATCTAAACCATTTGTGTATATGAATTGTAAACTATTTTAGCATGAATTGTGGTTTATTAAACAAGCATGTTGAGTTTTGTGTTGAGATTTAAACTGCACACGATTTTATAGCCGGTTGGAGCCCAATGTTTTTATGAGTTTATAACTGGGCTCTACGTTAAGGCAATATGAGATTTGAGAAATGTGTGCGTGTGCTTTGCCGGTTGGAACTCGGTTTTATTACGTTTTGTGTTGAGTACAAAACGATTTCCAAATGAGTTTTATGAGAGAAAAACCATCATGAGTTCTACGTGAAGGCAAACCCGTCTTATGTGATAAGACTTAGGTGTGTAGTTGTGAGTACACACCGGGCATTGCTCTGGTAGCATGTAAGCCCGATTTCTTCTCCGTTCTGGTAACGTGAGAATAACCTATTCTGTGGCTGTGCCACGTTATACTCCATTGGTGGCTGTGCCACGTTAAGAAACCCCATTGGTGGCTGTGCCACGTTGAGAAAACCCCATTGGTGGCTGTGCCACGTTGAGAAACCCCATTGGTGGCTGTGCCACGTTATACCCCCTTGGTGGCTGTGCCACGTTATACCCCCTTGGTGGCTGTGTCACGTTGAGAAACCCTATTCTGTGGCTATGCCACGCGAGAAATTAAATCAGTGGCTTTGCCACGTGTGTTTTGTGGCTATGCCACGTGAGAAATTAATTCAGTGGCTATGCCACGTGTGTTTTGTGGCTGTGCCACGTGCATTATATTTACTGTGATTTTATCACGTTATTTGAGAAAGCGTTTTAACGCGTTATTTTCACATGCTTTGTTTTTGCTCTAGAGTGAGCCTTTTACTTCATGTTTTCACATGACTTGACACATGAGAGTGTCGTTTTGAGTATTTTCATGCTATGGTTTTCAAATGAGTTTCACATACAAATAAATACTTTGTGATGTGCATTTTGGTTTATGAAATGAGTACCTTACCCCCCTTACTGAGCGATTTAGAAGCTCACCCTGTTTTTCTTTCCCCCCCAGAGTTCTTCAAGTGAAGAAGGATCTCCCTGCGACGTACGGAGTAGTGACTAGTGGAGGACTTGAGCTCCAGGCCATATATATATATATTGTACTTGAGGTATATCTTATCTTTTCATGTACCCAGACTATTCGTGTAATTACAGACACTTGATGTATAACATTATATGGGATGTATTAGGATTAATTAACTTGGAATTGAGTAATGTATATGATTCAATATACACTATATTATGATGAGATCCTGAGGCATGATAATTATGATGATGTATGACACTGCACAGGAATGCACCTTTATTTGTGAATTAACGAGTAAAAAGTTTTAAATTAGCCCTATTTTCCGCACTTTCGGGGCGTGACATCCCGTCAGGATGTGATTGGTTGGGAAGAGCTTCAGACAGCCTTCAGAACTCAATATGTACCACGAGCTGCCCAGAGAAAGAAGCAGGCCGAGTTTTTGAGTTTGGTACAGGGTGATATGTCTGTGGATGACTATGAGAGCCAATTCACCGCGCTGTTGAGATATGACCCAGAGATCTTCAAGAATGAAGAGCTTCGCACAGAGAAATTTGTGTATGGATTGAAGCCCATCATTAGAGATAGACTGATAGGGCTATGTATTACTGAGTTTGGAGATGCTCTGAGACGAGCACAAGAGATTGAGAGGAGAATTAAAATGGTACAATCCCAGAACGAGCTCTGAGCAGTGAATAGAGATAAGGGCAAGAGGCCAGCGATTTTTCAAACAGATGCTCGGAGAGGTTCCTTCAGAAGAGGAAGGATAGAGGTGCAGAAGGGAAGATTAGGGAGACCTCTCGAGATGTCAGGCCTAAGACAAGGTTTTACAGAAATTGTGGTCGAATGCATGAGGAAAGTTGTACTGGGTCGATCCATGGATGTTTTCGATGTGGAGACATGGGTCACATGGTGAAGGATTGCCCTCAACCTCAGAGACCACATATTCCGGAGCCCGCTAGACAACAGCCTCAGAGAGTGAATCCCCAGAGACGGGCCACTGCTGCAGAGAAAGGAAAGAGACCTGTTACACAGGGACGTGTGTTTGCCCTGGATAAGGAGACCGCAGACACTTCTACAAAAACTATAAGAGGTACACTCTCTGTCTATAATCATAAGGCTCATGTGTTGATTGATTCAGGATCTACGCTTTCAGAGCATTTTGTATGTAGATTAAACTTAAAATTTGAACCCCTAGAGTATATACTACATGTAAATACCCCTATGCGTGAATCCCAGAGAGCTGAGTTAATCTGTAGAGGGTGTGAAATAAAGGTGGGAGATAGAGCAATGTTAGCAGATCTAATAAAATTGAGTATGCATGGGTTTGATTTAATTTTGGAAATGGATTGGCTGGCAACCAATCGAGTGAGTTTAGACTGCTACGCTAAGATTGTAACTTTCTCCCTACCTGAACCTTACAGTGTACGTTTGAAATATTGAGTAAATAAACGTATGAAATTTTGATGTTGCGCTTGAGAGTCCTAAATATTATTATTCATGTGAAGGTTATGAAACACTCATCTCAGATGATGATCGGGGACATCCAAGGACTGATGATATACCTGTGGTGTGTGAATTTCTGGATGTTTTCCCAAATGAGTTACCAGGTTTGCCACCAGAGAGAGAGCTGGAGTTTACCATTGATTTGGTACCAGACACTCAGCGATCTCTAAACCTCCCTACAGTATGGCATTAGTGGAACTTGAGGAACTAAAGAAACAACTACAGGAGTTATTGGATCAAGGGTTCATTAGACCCAGTATTTCACCGTGGGGAGCACCAGTTTTATTTGTCAAGAAGAAGGATGGTAGTCTCAGATTATGCGTAGACTACCGATTGTTGAATAAAGCCACGGTGAAGAATAAATACCCATTGCCCAGGATTGATGATCTACTTGATCAGCTGAGAGGGGCCTCAGTCTTTTCTAAGATTGATTTGAGATCGGGCTATCACCAATTGAGGATCAAGGAAGAAGATATTCCAAAGACAGCCTTCAAGACAAGATATGGCCATTATGAATTTCTAGTGATGTCCTTTGGATTAACGAACGCCCCTGCAGCCTTTATGAGATTAATGAATGAGGTGTTTAGAGACTATCTAGATAAATTCGTGATAGTCTTTATTGATGATATCCTGGTATACTCTCAGTCATATGAGGAGCATGCACAGTATTTGTGGTTAGTACTTCAAATACTCCGAGATAAACGATTATATGGAAAGCTTAGTAAGTGTGACTTTTGGCTAAATCGGATAGCTTTCCTTGGTCATTTAGTTTTAGAGGAAGGAGTATCAGTGGATCCAAGTAAAATAGAGGCTGTGCTTAATTGGGAAAGATCGAGGACAGTTACTGAAGTACGAAGCTTCCTTGGTTTGGCAGGGTATTACAGAAGATTTTTCGAAGGATTTTCCAGGATTGCCGCTCCTTTGACTAAACTCACGAGCAAGGAGACTCCGTTCATATGGACTGATCAGTGTGAGCTCAATTTTTAGGAGTTAAAGATGAGATTAACAGCGACACTTGTGTTAACTATTCCTAAGGGATCAGGAGGATTTTCGGTGTATAGCGATGCTTCTCATCACGGATTGGGGTGTGTGCTTATGCAGCATGGAAGAGTGGTGGCTTATGGGTCGCGACAATTGAAAGACCA
The DNA here is from genome assembly GCA_033439115.1 of Firmiana major. Classification (NCBI taxonomy): domain Eukaryota; kingdom Viridiplantae; phylum Streptophyta; class Magnoliopsida; order Malvales; family Malvaceae; genus Firmiana; species Firmiana major. Next base: position 43,786,188 of record CM065909.1, read on the forward strand.
TGAGCGAAATTACCCCACGCATGATCTGGAGTTAGCCGCTGTGGTATTTGCCTTGAAGATCTGGCGACACTACTTATATGGGGAAAGTTTCCAGATCTTCACTGATCACAAGAGTTTGAGATATCTCTTTGATCAGAAAGAATTAAACATGAGACAAAGGAGATGGATGGAACTCCTTAAGGATTATGACTGCGAGATTCTATATCATCCGGGTAAGGCGAATGTAGAAGCTGATGCCCTGAGCAGGAAGAGTATGATATCTGCTATGATGATCAGGGAATGGGATTTACTGGAGTAGTTCGTCGAATCCAGATCAGAGTTAAAGAGGTAGACACTGGATTTTTGGCTAGCTTGCGAATAGAGCCCAAGATCATGGATCAGATTAGAACTGGGCAACGTAGTGATTAGAGGTTGATAGATATGGTTAGCCAAGCTGAACAGACTTTGCAGTCGGATCTCGCAATCAGTGAGGATGGATTATTGAGGTTCAGAGGACGAATTTGTGTACCGAACGATGATACTCTGAAGAGATAGATACTGAGAGAATCCCACTGCTCGCGATACACCATGCACCGAGGGAGTACTACGATGTGCCAAGACTCGAGGAAGGTATACCGGTGGAGTGCTATGAAGTGAGACGTGGCAGAATATGTGGCCAAATGTTTAGTATGCTAGCAAGTGAAAGCTGAGCATAGGAAGCCCGGAGGACTACTACAGCCTTTACCTGTACCTACATGAAAATGAGAGCATGTCACCATAGACTTTATTATAGGTTTACCGAGGACCTAAAGAGGTCGTGACGCTATATGGGCTATATAGTGGATAGATTAACCAAGAGTACCCACTTCCTCGCCATCAAGAGTACAGATACTGTGGATGCCGTAGTCGAGCTGTATGTCAGCAAAATAGCTAGATTACATGGGGCTCCAGTGAGTATTACTTCTGATAGAGATTCCCGATTTACTTCTAAATTTTGGACCCAGTTTCAGGAGTCCATGGGATCTCGATTGAGTTTCAGTACCGCCTATCATCCTCAGACAGATGGTCAGTCAGAGAGGACTATTCAGACCCTGGAGGATATGTTGAGGGCGTGTACGATGGATTTTAAGGGATCATGGGATGATCACCTGGCCCTAGCAGAGTTCGCGTACAATAACAGCTATCATGCGAGTATTGGAATGGCACCTTTTGAGGCTTTATATGGTAGGAGGTGTAGATCCCCTGTAGCTTGGGAAGAAGTCGGTGACAGAAAAATAAATGCTCCCGAGCTTATTGAGCAAGCTGTACAGAGTGTGAAACTCATATGTGAGAGGTTACGAGCTGCACAGAGTAGACAGAAAAGCTACGCAGATGTGGGTAGACGGCCATTCGAGTTTGATGTTGGTGATGCAATATTTTTGAAAATATCACCGAGTAAGGGTATCATGCGATTTGGGAAGAAGGGGAAATTGAGTCCTCGATACGTAGGACCATTCGAGATTCTTGAGAGAGTGGGAGAGGTAGCCTACATATTGGCATTACCCCCACAGATGTCCGAAATACACAACGTCTTTCATGTGTCTATGTTGAGAAAGTACCACCCGGACCCTTCTTATGTTATAGAGTATAACGAGATAGACATACAAGAAGACATGGGCTACACTGAGGAACCCGTCTGGATTCTCGATAGGAAGGAAAAGGTACTTAGAACCAAGAGCATCCCATTAGTGAAAGTTTTATGGAAACATCACTCAATGGAAGAGGCAACGTGGGAACTAGAGAATCACATGAAGGAGAATACCCCCATCTATTTGACTAGTTGAGTTGAATTTGGAGGACCAAATTCTTTTAAGGTGGGGAGGATGTGAGATCTGAGAATTTTAGACATATTTTAATTATGTAATAAGAACTTAAAGTGTAATTTATTGAGCTAAGTGAATTGTGGGAATTATATTTGGAGATTTATATGTTAAGTGTTTAACGTAAATGTGAATCTATGAGGTCAGATCGATCTGGGAGAAGGAGAGATCGATCTGGTGAGTTAAAAATGTCAAGGAAGGAGGAATTTAAGGAGCAGATCGATCTCCAATGGTAGAGGATTGATCTCCTTATGATTCTGTAATGAAGAGATCGATCTCATGAGGAGAGGATCGATCTCACAACGTTTCTGTTTGGGAGGAGATCGATCTCCTCAAGGAGCAGATCGATCTCATGTAGCCATTAAGAGATCGATCGCACCCCTCGACAGATCGATCTCCTAGGTATAAAATTACCCCAGATCGTCCCCAAATTCAAATGCAAATCGATCTCATCATGAGCCAGATCGATCTCCTACCCTCGTCTATATAAGGAACCCCTGCTTTCTCCGGCAATTTCATTTTCTCCCTCTTTCAAACCCCATTTCCTTCAAAGCCCTAGCTTTCTCACTCATCCAAACCACCCATTTCTGTCCAGATCAGAGGCTGTGGCAAGAAGGAAAGTTGTTCCTCATCAAAGGGAGAACAACATACTTGGAAATCGAAAGACGGATTGAATCGAGGCAAGAGATAAGCTCTTCACAAGTTTTGGGTAATTTCTAAACCTCGATCTTGATATTTAAGATGATTTTGGTGATAATGACTGTTGGCATTGTGTTGAAATAGCTGAAAAATGATTAGGGATTGATGAAATTACAATGTAGTTGGAGTGATGATGATATTTAGCAATTTTGGTAATTTTGGGAATTTTGAGCTATAAATGGAAATTTAGACAATGTAGTGAATTAGCATAGATAATTTGGCATGAGAAATGTAGAACGTTGAGATGTTGTGAATGAGATTGTGGTTTGGGGTTGAGTTACGAGAATCGAGAGATTTGAGGTGTTATGAGCAATTATGCTCGATTTTGAGAATTGAGGCTACTGTGATGATAAGTATTGATGTTTTTAACATCGTTTGGACAGCTCGGGAGTTCCAGAGTGGAATGCGAGACTATTCCGTGACAAGGGGAAACGATGGCACTATACGAGGTGCAAAGAGGTAAGGGAAACTAAACCATTTGTGTATATGATTTGTGAACTATTATAACATGATTTGTGATTTATAAAACAAGCATGTTTGATGTGTTATGTTTTGATGAGAATGCACACGATTTTTATAGCCGGTTGGAGCCCAATGTTTTTATGAGTTTATAAACTACGTGTGAAACCGCTTTATAAACCGTTGAGTTGTGTGAGAAATGAATTGGGCTCTACGTTAAGGCAATATTGAGATTTGAGAAATGTGTGCATGTTTTGCTGGTTGGGACTCGATTTTAATGTGTTTTGTGTTGAGTACAAAACGGTTTTAAATGAGTTTTATGAGAAAAACTACTATGAGTTCTACATGAAGGCAAACCAGTTTTATACGATAAAGACTTAGGTGTGTAATTTTGAGTACACACCAGGCATTGCTCTGGTAGCATGTAAGCCCGATACTTCTCCGTTCTGGTAACGTGAGATTCCCTATTCTGTGGCTGTGCCACGTGTATTTGGTGGCTGTGCCACGTGAAACCCTATTCTGTGGCTGTGCCACGTGTATTTAGTGGCTATGCCACGTGAAACCCTATTCTGTGACTGTGCCACGTATATTTGGTGGTTGTGCCACGTGAAACCCTATTCTGTGGCTGTGCTACGTATATTTGGTGGCTGTGCCACGTGAGATCCCCTATTCTGTGGTTGTGCCACGTGTATTTGGTGGCTGTGCCACGTGCGAATCTAAATCTGTGGCTGTGCTACGTACGAATCTAAATCAGTGGTTGTGCCACATGTGGTTGGTGGCTACGCCACGTGCATTATTATTACAGTGATTTTATCACGTTTATTGAGAAAGCAATTATCGCATTGTTTTCACATGCTTGCTACCGCTCTATACTGAGCCTTTTTACTTCATGTTTCCATATGAGTTTGAGATATGAGAATGTTGTTTTGAGAACTTTCATGATATGGTTTTCAAAAGAGTATACTGAGTTTCACATACAAATAAATATTTTGTGATGTGCATTATGGTTTATATAATGAGTCCCTTACCCCCTTACTAAGCGATTTAGAAGCTCACCCTGTTTTCTTTTTCCCCCAGATTTCTTCAAGTAAAAAGGGTTTTCCTGCGACGTACGGAGTAGTGGCTAGTGGAGGACTTGAGCTCCAGGCCATATATATTGTATTTTGAGGTATCATTTATCTTTCATGTACCTAGACAATTATTGTAATTACAGACACTTGATGTATAACATTGTATGGGTTGTATTAGGATTAATTAACTTGAGATTGAGTAATGTATATGATATGATATATACTATCTAATAATGAGATCCTGAGGTATGATAAGTATGATGATGTATGACATTGCACAGGAATGCACCCTTAATTGGGAAATTGATGAGTAAAAAGTTTTAAATTTGCCCTATTTTTCACGTTTCCGGGGCGTCACACCACTAGCCGAGTTCGCTTACAACAACAGTTATCATTCGAGTATCGGGATGGCACCGTATGAGGGCTTATATGGCCGTAGATATCGTTCCCCTATTGGGTGGGAAGAAGTGGGTGACCAAAAGCTTTTTGCTCCTGATTTGGTTACATAGGCTTCTGAGGATGTCCGATTGATAGTTGAGAGATTGAGGACAACTCAGAGCCGACAGAAGAGTTATGCTGATAGGAGACGTAGGCCACTTGAGTTCGCAGTCGGTGAGTCAGTGTTTCTGAAGGTTTCTCCTTCCAAGGGTATAGCGAGATTTGGGAAGAGGGGTAAGTTGAGTCCTCACTACATTGGATCCTTTGAGATACTCGATAGAGTGGGAGATAAGGCCTATAGGTTGACATTACCACTAGATTTGTCAGGCGTGCATAACGTCTTCCACATTTCGATGCTTCGAAAGTATCACCCGGATCCGACGCATGTGATTAGCTATGAGCCGTTGGAGCTCAGTGAGGATATGTCATATGTTGAGAGGCCGATTCGGATACTGGATAGGAAGGAGAAGGTTTTGAGGTCGAAGACTATCGGGTTAGTGAAGGTTTTATGGCAGCATCACACTTCCAAGGAGGCTACTTAGGAGTTAGAGAGCTTGATGCGAGAGAAGCACCCCTAGTTGTTTGATGATAGATTTGGTTCTAATTTGGAGGACCAAATTCTTATAGTTAGGGATGATTGTCAAACCCGTGTTTTCGATTATGTATGTAGCTTATTCCTTATGATTCTTATGTGTACGAACACTTTATTTTCATAGTTGAATCATAAGAAGAGTATTTACTATCATGCAATCGACCATTATAGAATAAAAATGCATGTAAGTTACATAACAGCCAGATAAGGGTTAAATTGGTTCCGAACAAATGTAGGGGTAAAACGGTCAAAAGATCAAAATCCTGTATAAATTTGATAAGAAAATTACATTAAAAATATGGATATGAGAAATCTTGATCAATAACGAGGAAAATATTGAATTTCGAGTCCAATTGATCAAGATATGAATTTATTGGAATTAATCAGAATTTTCACCTCGAAAATTTATCCCGAAAATATTGGAAAAATATACCGAAAAGACAAAATAAAACTGATAAATTTATTTATTGATTAAATGAATTAAATATGATTTTTTGAGATATTTTAGAATTTTTTATAATATTTTAATGATTAAAATAATAATAAAATAAATTATAAATAATTAAAAAAAAGAAGAGAAATTAGAAACGTGAAACTGGAACGCGAACCAGAGGAGGAAACCGACTCTCCTCTGATTCTCTTTGCCGATGATGAAATAGAGGCGGACGGCGCGAGGGGTGCTGGGCGAAGGGACGACCGGCACCGGGAGAATGATCGACAGCCACCATGCACCTGGAATCGCCGCCGACGAGGAGATCGAAGAAGGGGGAGGCCGCAGGAGAGAAGGCTAAATCGGGCAGAATCCGGTGCCGATCTACCCCAGCACAGGCCAAAAAAAGGCTCTAGGAGCAAAGCCGAGCCGATTGGCAGTGGAATCGGTCGAAGAACCGACCGACAGCGTCGGCAACGGCAAAAGGAGACTGAACCGGACATCGAGTTCAGGGAAAGGAAACTGCGCTGAACCGGACCGAACCAGTTCAGCCAAGGAGAAAAATGAGAAAAAGAAAGGAAAAAAAAAAAGAAAAAAAGGGGAAGATTTTTGGGGATACACCAGACTTCAGGTAAGGCAGGAAGAGGTCAAAAGTGACCGATTTGATTTTCGAAAAATTTATTTCAATTATATTTGATTGAATATTAACACGAAATTAAATATAAAATTGTGCAGTTTGATGATAACTTCTGAACATGAGCCGATCGAACTCCGATTTATGTACCATCGCATAATTTCGGGTAAGTAAAGCTCATTTACGACAATAGTATGATTATTGCGCAATTTGAATTTAGTTTGCGGATTTCAGATTAATTTCTACATAAAATAAATTATAACCGGATTTTTGAATTAACTGTCGTAAATGATAGACAGGCTATCAAAAGAGTTTGGAACAAAGCCCAATGGGTATTGATAGGCCCAATGAGCCAGTAGACCCTAATGAAGGGAATTAATAAGTGGAAAATGGGTTAAGACAGAGTTAGGCCCAATTAAAGTGTTTAAGGCCCAATAACTGTAAATGGGCCCATTAAGGGATATAAACTGTATTAAATGTGTAATACAGTAGGAAAAGTATAATTAACCCATTGAATGGTTAAATGCAGCTTCGGAGTCATATTGAGAGTTGACCAGACTGCGAGATTTGAGCAGCATAGAGGAAGTGAGGTCACGCGACGTGATCCGAGGTAAGGGACTTTTAAGAGTAGTTAGAGATATCTGTGTGTATTTTCGTCTGCTTTTACATTCACTGAAATTGTTTGAGGGTCAGAGAAAATCAATAATATTTTCAGGGACTCGCTATGGGTAAATTACGATTTTACCCCTAGTAGGTAATAAGTCAACTTTTGGAAAAAGTTATAAAAAGCATGGAAACAATGTTTTTGAGTGTTTTTACTGTGTGTGGCAGAAGAGTACATAGATAAGCTAATGTTTTAAGGTTGATGTAGACTAAGCACACATTATAGTGCTGATTTTCATGTTTTGAAATATCCCTATTTTAAAGAGCCATCTACCGAATTATGTGAAAACAATCGTGCTGGAGCACAGCTCGCACTTGATTTCAGATGTTTTTCACATACATTAGTGCTAGAGTGAGACTCGCACTACATTTATTTGACATGCATGATAGAGTACTGGAGTATTGCTCGTACTCAGTTTTATGTGATTTGTGCATGATAGAGTGCTGGAGCGATTAGCTCGTACTCGAGTTTTACATGAGATGCATGACAGAGTGCTGGAGCATTGCTCGTACTTGATTTAAATGAGAACTATGCATGACCTAGTGCTGGAGGTTTACTCGCACTAGTGTTTAATGTTTTGACATGCATATACAATATTTAGAGGCAAAGCATTCACTCTGTGTCACACTCAAGACGCGCATTGTAGTTTTTAGGTCATATATAGACATGTTAAAAAAATCGTGACGATTTCCTCGTGTAGACTGAGTGTCACACTGGAGATGTTCGCACGTGGATTTAGAGACGTGGCATTGATTATCCCGTGGTATGAGGGCTAAGACCTATGGTAGGTACCCCGACCATGAAGCATGGTCCATGGGTGTACACTGTACCATGCGTGTGGCATGGAGTACACTGTACCGTGTGCTGTTGTGGAGTTGTGGAGGAGAGTTGTTGATAGCTAGCGGTTGTGATGGACTGACCCCCCTCTCGTTACAGCAGTGATAACCCGCACACCGAGTACTGTGTTGCCTGGGATTTCACACGTTAGGATATGTCCATAATCCAATAGATATTGCATTTAGCCATTGAGTCTCGCATGATATATCACATGTATTTATGATATGGGTAGACTTGAGGGATAGGTCGGAACCCGGTTGTTATGTTGTGTTGTGAAATGCCATATTTACTGTGTTTTGAATGTAAATGGCATATTTTATATAAAGGCATTTCGAAATGATAAATATGCATTGTTTTGCATGAGTGACTATGATTTATAACTCAGCATGTGTTTAGTACATGGGATTTTAATCTGTACTATTATTATATATATTTTGAAACATGCTTTTGAATTGAGAGAAGGAAAGGCAAAACAATATTTTTAGTAGATATTATGGAAGTCTACTTGCTTGCCTGATTTCCTTACTGAGCCAAATAGCTCACCCCTTTCATTTCCCCCCTCTCTACAGATCATCGTCAGTAGATTGAGTCGGTTGAGGTATAGCATTCCTTTTAACTGCTGCCATTCCCTATCTAGCGAAAGGTATACATGATGCGTACTCTTTTGTATCTGAACAATATATAAATACAGTGATGTACACGTTTTTAATATTGGGGATGAAATTATATTAAAGTACATGAAATTACTTAGAAAAAAAGTGCACGTTTTGTCAATAAATATTTAGAATGACATGCATGTATGATACAAAAAAGAATGGTAAAGTATGTTTGGATGAGGAGACTAATGCATAATCACGGCCCAACTGTCGAGGAGAGAAAGGTAAGTAAAAAGTGAAAAATTTATTATGGTTTTTGGTAAGTCACGTGTGAAAGGAGGACGTGACAGAATGGTATCAAAGCGTAGTTGGTCTGTTGTGAGTAGGTATTATTACTTAGAAAAATGTACATCCTCATATTACTGTGTTTTGTTCAGTTACAATTATGTATACAAGATGGGAATCGGGCAAATTAATGTTTGTGAATTCAGGAATTGAGCAGTTATGGCTAATACCAGTCGTGGTAGAGGGGCGAGAGGTAAGGTTTGAAGCCCTAGAGGTAGGCCTAAGAGCCGAGATCAGTCATCATTTGACTTGGTGATGTAGAGGTACTACTGAGGTACTAGAGACTACTGAGGCACGCTTCACGAGGATAGAGCGTAGTCTGGAGGCGATAGTAGGGCTGTTGGCACAAACTCTGCCAGGTAGATTGAGACAGAATGTACAGACTGTGACTGGGGCAGCAGTTGCACCTGATACACCTGTACAGCCTGCACAGGTGCCATAGACTACTGATACTCCTATACCCCCACCAGTTCAGTGTAGTAGTAGATTGGGATATGGGTGTGATTTGGATCGACTGCGACAGTTCCAGAAGCTTGGACCTCCATCTTTTCGAAGGGTCAAGGACCCAGCTTGTGTTGAGGAGTGGATTGGAGAGATAGAGAAGTTATACTACTTCTTTGATTGTACGACTTCAGAGAGAGTCGTATTTACTGCATTCCTACTGAAGGGCACGACAAAACATTGGTGGAAGTTCACCAGGCCAATATTGAGAGCCCGACACACAGAGATTAGTTGGGAGATGTTTCTGGATGCCTTCAGGAGGCAGTTTGTTCCAGATACGGTGCAACATAGATTACAGGCCGAGTTTTTAGGATTGAGATAGGGAAGTCTCTCAGTGGATGAGTACGAGACTAGATTTTTGGCCCTAGGGAGGTATGATCCTAATACCATGTATAGCGAGACCAGGAAGGTCCGCAGGTTTATCGATGGATTAAGACCGGTGTTACTGTCTAGATTAGTACCACTGGATATTGGTACGTATCATGAGGCAGTGCGCAGAGCATAACTTTGCAAGCAGGACTACGAGAGGAATGCCTCTAAGTTTTGGAAGTTTAGTCGAAGCCAAGATAGAGAGAGGAAGAGGCCGACTAGAGATAGAGGTTTCAATTATCGAAGAGGGAAGAGACTCTTCAGTAAGGGACCATGGCTAGAGGTGGTGCGAGAGAAACCAGTTAGATAACCTACATACCCGGTTATAGCTCTGGCGAAGGGCATTGTGATTGGAGGATAGAGGCCTACTACAGATCAGTGCAATAGATGTGGTAGACATCATGGCGGTAGACCTTGTCCGTTGAGCCTTATTATGCGTTTCTAATGTGGGAAACAGGGGCATATTGCTAGAGCTTACCCAGAGACATTTGAGACTGCCCCACAGAAGGGCAGGGAGCATGATAGAGCTCTAGTTGGTACGTCTACTCAGAGTGGGAGAGAGACGGCAGAGGAGAAGGGGAAGCAGGTGATGGGTCGAGGGCGAGTACATGCCTTGGACCAGGACACAACTGATGCTTCTACAGATGTGATTAGAGGTAACATCCTGATTTATGATTTAGAAGCATATGTTTTAATTAATCCTGGTGCCACGCATTCATTTGTATCATCTTCATTTGCATGTAAGTTAGCAAAGCATGTAGAGCGTACTCCTTTAAAGATGATGATGTTGATTTGTACGCCTATGGATTCCAGTCAGCTAGTTGAATATGTGTATAATGTTTGCAAGTTAAGAGTAGGGGAAAAGGATATGACAGCCAATCTAATCTTGTTAAATATGAGCGACTTTGATGTAATTTTAGGAATGGATTGGTTATTTGCAAACCATGCTGTTTTAGATTATTATGCTAAGACAGTTATGTTTCCTAACCCTACGAACTATGTTGTAAAGTTTGATGGGAAGAAATAAAAGAAATAAATATTTCGTTAATAAATAAAATATTATGCTGACTAAGAAATCAATATCTGAAAGGTTTCATTACGTACGTGGTGGAGACGGATAAGGTACATCCTGAGTTGGTAGATATTCCTGTGGTCAGTGAGTACCCATATGTTTTTTCGGATGAGTTACCAGGGTTACCATCAGACAGAGAGATGGGGTTCTGTATAGATTTGGTGCCTGGTACTGAGCCTATTTTGAGACCACCATATCGCATGGCCTTAGTTGAGCTGTAGCAGCTCAAGAGACAGTTGCGGGAGTTGTTCGATAGGGGGTTCATTAGACAGAGTGTTTCACCGTGGGGAGCACCGGTTTTGTTCGTTCGGAAGAAGGATGGAAGCCTCTGATTGTGTATAGACTACAAATTGTTGAATAAGGCTGTCATCAAGAATAGGTATCCCCTTACACACATTGACAACTTACTAGATCAGCTTCGGGGAGTGCAGGTCTTTTCTAAATTGATCTAAGGTCTGGGTATCATCAGTTGAGAGTTCGGAGTGGAGATGTACCCAAGACGACATTTAGGACCCGATATGGCCACTATGAGTTCTTAGTTATGCCATTCGGACTGACGAATTCTCCAACAGCTTTCATGGCTCTGATGAACGATGTGTTCAAGCCATATTTGGATCAGTTTGTTATCGTCTTCATCGATGACATATTGGTATGTTCGAGATCCGAGGAGGAGCATGAACAACACCTTAGGATTGTATTGCATACTCTACGAGAGCAGCAGCTGTATGCTAAACTTAACAGGTGTGACTTTTGGTTGATAGAGATCTAGTTTTTGGGACATGTAGTGTCGAGAGATGGTGTATCAGTAGATCCATCCAAGATTGAGGTTGTAGCTCAGTGGGACCAACCGAGAACAGTTACCGAGATCAGGAGTTTTATGGGTTTAGCAAGATACTATCGGAGATTCGTTGAGGGATTTTCGAAGTTGGTTGCTCCGTTGACGCATCTTACTTTGAAGATTGTTGCATTCGTGTGGGACGAGGATTGTGATAGGAGTATTCAGGAGCTAAGAGTCGATTGACCACCGCTCCGATTCTCACTATTCCTACCAGGTCAGGAGGATTTTCAGTATATACCGATGCTTTGCATCAAGGACTGGCTGTGTGTTGATGCAGGATGCGAGGGTAGTTGCTTATGGATCCAGACAGCTGAAGGACCATGAGAAGAACTATCTGACCCATGATTTGGAGTTAGCAGCAGTAGTGTTTGCATTGAAGGTATGGCGTCACTACTTGTATGGTGAGAAGTTTCAGATATTTACCGACCACAAGAGCCTCAAGTACTTATTCTCACAGAATGAGCTGAACATGAGACAGAGAAGATGGCTAGAGCTTTTGAAGGACTATGATTGTGAGATACTTTATCATCCGGGTAAGACTAATGTACTAGCAGATGCTTTGAGTCGGAAGAGCCTTGGGATGGTATCGTATATGATGGTCAGAGAGCACGAACTGCTAGAGTAGTTTGCTAGCCTCAGTTTGGGAGTTGTGCCTTCGGACATAAATGTGGATTGTATGCTTGCGAGTCTACGCTTAGAGCTGGATCTGTTGGACACGATCAGACAGGCTCAGCAGACTGATCCGTATTGCATCGATGTGATGGGTCAAATGTAGAAGGGCAAAGTGACTGATTTTGAGTTGAGTTCTGATAGACTATTGAGGTTCAAAGGTAAACTGTGTGTTCTCGAGGACCTAGAGCTCAGGAGATTGATATTTTCGGAAGCTCATTCATCAAGGTACACGTTGCATCCGAGGAGTGGTAAGATGCATTAGAACCTCTGGAAGGTGTACTGGTGGTCGGGTATGAAGAAAGATGTGGTGGATTTTGTGGCGAGATGTCTTGTATGTCAGCAGGTGAAGATAGAACATCATACACCTGCAGGGTTATTGTAGCCTCTACCTATACCGACATGGAAATGGGAGCATATCACCATAAATTTCGAGATGGGTTTACCGAGGACCCGGAGGAATCACGATACTATATGGGTGATCATTGATAGACTGACGAAGTCAGCCCACTTCCTAGCTATGAGAGCTACCGATACTCTGAGCATGTTGACAAGGTTGTATGTACGCGAGGTAGTGAGGTTACATGGTGTTCCAATGAGCATTGTCTCGAATAGGGATTCTCGCTTCACTTCCCACTTTAGGGAATATTTTCAGGAAGCCATGGGAACCCAGTTGAGTTTGAGCACATCTTTCCATCCTCACACAGATGGTCAGTGAGATAGGACTATACAGACTCTGGAGGATATGTTAAGAGCATGTGTGCTAAATTTTCGAGGCTCCTAAGATGATCACTTGCCACTAGCTGAGTTCGTTTACAACAGCAGTTATCATTCGAGTATCAGGATGGGACCGTATGAGGCCTTGTATGGCCGCAAATGTCGTTCCCCTATTAGGTGGGAAGAAGTAGGTGACATAAAGTTTTTTGCTTTTGATTTGGTTACATAGGCTTCTGAGGATGTCTGGTTGATAGTTGAGAGATTGAGGACAACTCAGAGCCGACAGAAGAGTTATGTTGACAGGAGACGTAGGCCACTTGAGTTCGTAGTCGATGAGTCAGTGTTTCTGAAGGTTTCTCCTTCCAAGGGTATAGCGAGGTTTGGGAAGAGGGGTAAGTTGAGTCCTCGCTACATTGGACCCTTTGAGATACTCAATCGAGTGGGAGATAAGGCCTATAAGTTGACATTGCCACCAGATTTGTCAGGCATGCATAATGTCTTCCACATTTTCATGCTTCGAAAGTATCTCCCAGATCCGCCGCATGTGATTAGCTTATCACCCAGATCCCGAGCATGTGATTAGCTATGAGCCGTAGGAGCTCAGTGAGGATATGTCATATGTTGAGAGGCCGATTCGAATACTGGATAGGAAGGAGAAGGTTTTGAGATCGAAGACTATCGAGTTAGTGAAGGTTTTATGGCAGCATTACACTTTCGAGGAGGCTAATTGGGAGTTAGAGAGCTTGATGCGAGAGAAGCACCCTCAGTTGTTTGATGATTGATTTGGTTCTAATTTAGAGGACTAAATTCTTTTAGTTGAGGAGGATTGTCAAACCCATGTTTTCGATTATGTATGTAGCTTATTCCTTATGATTCCTGTGTGTACGAACACTTTATTTTCATAGTTGAATCATAAGAAGAGTATTTACTATCATGTAATCGACCATTATAGAATAAAAATGCATGTAAGCTACATAACAGCCAGATAAGGGTTAAATTGGTTCCAAACAAGTGCAGGGGTAAAATGGTTAAGAGATCAAAATCCAGTATAAATTCGATAAGAAAATTTCATTTAAACTATGGATTTGAGAAATCTTGATCAATAACGAGGAAAATATTGAATTTCGAGTCCAATTTATCAAGATATGAATTTATTGGAATTAATTGTGAGATCTGAGAATTTTAGATATATTTGAATGATGTAATATGAACTTGAAGTGTAATTTATTGAGCTAAGTGAATTGGGGAATGATAATTGGAGATTTATATGTTAAGTGTTTAAAATAAGTGTGCAGTTATGAGGACAGATCGATCTGGGAGAAGGAGAGATCGATCTGGTGAGTTAAAAATGACTAGGAAGGAGGAATTTAAAGAGCAGATCGATCTCCAATGGAAGAGGATCGATCTCCTTATGATTCTGTTTGAGAGAAGATCGATCTCATGAGGAAGAGATCGATCTCCAAATGATTCTGTTTGGGAGAAGATCGATCTTCTCAAGGAGCAGATCGATCTCATAAAGCCATAAAGAGATCGATCTCACCCCTCGACAGATCGATCTCCTAGGCATAAAATTGCCCAAATCGTCCCCAAAATTCAAATGCAGATCGATCTCATCAAGAGCCAGATCGATCTCCTACCCTCAGCCTATATAAGGAACCCCTATTTTTCTCCTGCAATCTCACTTTCTCTCTCTTCCAACCCCCATTTTCACCGAAACCTAGCTTTCTCACTCATCCAAAGCACCCATTTCCGACCAAATCAGAAGTTGTGGCAAGAAGGAAAGTTGTTCCTCATCAAAGGGAGAACAACATACTTGGAAATCGAAAGACGGATCGAATCGAGGCAAGAGATAAGCTCTCCACAAGTTTTGGGTAATTTCTAAACCCCGATCTTGATATCTGAGATGATTTTGATGATAATGGTTGTTGTCATTATGTTGAAATAGCTGAGAAATGATTAGGGATTGATGAAATTACAATGTGGTTGGAGTGATAATGATATTTAGCAATTTTGGGAATTTGAGCTATAAATAGAAATTTAGACAATGTGGTGAATTAGCATAGATAATTGGCATGAGAAATGTAGAACGTTGAGATGTTGTGAATGAGAGTGTAGTTTGGGGTAGAGTTACGAGAATCAAGAGATTTGAGGTGTTATGAGCGATTATGCTCGATTTTGAGAATTGAGGTTGATGTGATAGTTGAATATTGATGTTTTAACATCGTTTGGACAGCTCGGGAGTTTCAGAGTGGAATGCGAGGCTAGTCCGTGATACGGGGGAAACGATTGCACTATACGAGGTGCAAAGAGGTAAGGGAAACTAAACCATTTGTGTATGTGATTTGCGAACTATTATAGCATGAATTGTGATTTATAAAACAAGCATGTTTGATGTGTTGTGTTGTGATACAATTGCACACGATTTTTATAGCCAGTTGGAGCCCCACGTTTTTATAAGTTTATAACTGGGCTCTACGTTATGGCAATATTGAGATTTGAGAAATGTGTGCGTGCTTTGCCAGTTGGAACTCGATTTTATTATGTTTTGTGTTGAGTACAAAACGGTTTTCAAATGAGTTTTATGAGAGAAAAACCACTATGAGTTCTACGTGAAGGCAAACTAGTCTTATGTGATTAAGACTTAGGTGTGTAATTCTGAATACACACCGGGTATTGCTCTGGTAGCATGTAAGCCCGATTCTTCTCCGTTCTGGTAACGTGAGAATAACCCATTCTGTGGCTATGCCACGTATACTTGGTGGCCGTTGCCACGTGAGAAACCCTATTTGGTGGCCGTTGCCACGTGAGTATCCCATTTGGTGGCCGTTGCCACGTGAGTACCCCATTTGGTGGCCGTTGCCACGTGAGAAACCCTACTTGGTGGCCGTTACCACGTGAGAAACCCTATTTGGTGGCCGTTGCCACGTGAGAACCCTAATTGGTGGTCGTTGCCACGTGAAGCCCTATTCTGTGGCTGTGCCACGTGTGAATCTAAATCAGTGGCTATGCCACGTGTGTTTAGTGGCTGTGCCACGTGTGAATTTAAATCAGTGGCTATGCCACGTGTGTTTAGTGGCTGTGCCACGTGCATTATTATTACAGTGATTTTATCACGTTAACTGAGAAAGCGTTTATCGCATTGTTTTCACATGCTTTGTTATTGCTCTAGACTGAGCCTTTTTACTTCATGTTTTCACATGATTTGAGACATGAGAATGTCGTTTTGAGTACTTTCATGCTATGGTTTTCAAATGAGATTAATGAGTTTCAAATACAAATAAATATTTTGTGATGTGCATTTTGGTTTATGAAATGAGTCCCTTACCCCCTTTACTGAGCGATTTAGAAGCTCACCCTGTTTTCTTTCCCCCCAGATTTCTTCAAGTGAAAAGGGTTTTCCTGCGACGTACGGAGTAGTGGCTAGTGGAGGACTTGAGCTCCAAGCCATAAATTGTATTTTGAGGTATCTTTTATCTTTTCATGTACCCAGACAATTACTGTAATTGCAGACACTTGATGTATAACATTGTATGAGATGTATTAGGATTAATTAACTTGAGATCAAGTAATGTGTATGATATATAATTTCTAGCGATGAGATCCTGAGGTACGATATGATAATGTATGACACTGCACAGGAATGCACCCTTAATTGTGAATTAATGAGTAAAAAGTTTTAAAATTGACCTATTTTTCGCGTTTCCGGGGCGTGACAGAGTTTTCTTAGTATCAGAGCTTAGGGTGTCTAGTACTGTTAGTGTCGGTTAAGTGAAATAGAATACATCCCAAGTGTCTGTAATAGTCTGGTCATGAACTGAAATTGAGGATTGAGATTTCAATCGATTCTGATATGTACGCGCAGGAGACGAGTTAAGGTAGAGAATGAGTGGACGACGAGGTCGTTCGAGGAGGCAGGCAGAGTCCCCTCAGCCACCTGTCCCACAACCAGAGAGTCATAACTCTCGATTTAATCGGATTGAGACCGATGTGAGGCAAGGTTTTGAGCAAATGGCAGCGTTATTCGTGCAACACTTTGGAGTTAATGCCTCGGGTACTACTCCTACACCACCACAAGGACCTCCCATACCCCCAATACCTCCCATCACTCAGCCTGATGATAGAAGTATGGTCCGACTGAAGGATTTTCTGAAAATGAATCCACCCGTGTTTAGGGGAAAGAAGGATCCTACAGAGGCTGAGGAGTGGCTGACGGAGTTGAGAATTATATTTGATTATCTGGGGTGCACCGATGCTGAGAGGGTCAATATGAGTATCTATATGTTGAAAGGGAGAGCTCGAGATTGGTGGGGTACTACCCAGGGTATTCTGATGTCCCGCTAGGATGTGATTGGTTGGGAAGAGTTCCAGACAGCCTTTAGGACCCAATATGTACCACGAGCCGCCCAGAGAAAGAAACAGGCCGAGTTTTTGAGTTTGGTACAGGGTGACATGTCTGTGGATGACTATGAGAGCCAATTCACAGCGCTATTAAGATATGACCCAGAGACCTTTAAGAATGAAGAGCTCCGCACAGAGAAATTTGTGTATGGATTGAAGCCCATCATCAGAGATAGATTGATAGGGCTATGTATTACTGAGTTTGGAAATGCTCTGAGACGAGCACAAGAGATTGAAAGAGGAATTGAAATGGTACAATCCCAGAATGAGCTCAGAGCGGTGAATAGAGATAAGGGCAAGAGGCCAGCGATTTTCCAAAGAGAGGCTCGGAGAGGTTCCTTCAGAAAAGGAAGGATTGAGGTACAGAATGGCAGATTAGAGAGACCCAGAGGGTACCCTAACATTAGAGAGACCCCTCGAGATGTCAGGCCAGAGACAAGGTTTTGCAGAAATTGTGGCCGAATGCATGAGGGAAGTTGTACTGGGTCGATCCATGGATGTTTTAGATGTGGAGACATGGGTCACATGTTGAAGGATTGCCCTCAACCTCAGAAACCACATGTATTGGAGCCCACTAGACAACAGCCTCAGAAAGTGAATCCCTCGAGACGGGCCACTGCTGCAGAGGAAGGAAAGAGACCTGTTACCCAAGGACGTGTGTTTGCCCTAGATAAGGAGACTGCTGACACTTCTGCAGAAACTATAAGAGGTACACTCTCTGTCTGTAATCATAAGGCTCATGTGTTGATTGATTCAGGATCCACGCATTCGTTTATTTCTGAGCATTTTGCATGTAGATTAAACTTGAAGTTTGAACCTCTAGAATATATACTACATGTAAATACCCCTATGCGTGAATCCCAGAGAACTGAGTTAATCTGTAGAGGATGTGAGATAAAGGTGGGAGATAGAGGGATGTTAGCAGATCTAATCATGTTGAATATACATGGATTTGATGTAATTTTGGGAATGGATTGGTTGGCAGCCAATCGAGTGAGCTTAGATTGCTACACTAAGATTGTAATTTTCTCCCTACCTGAACCTTACAGTGTACGATTGAGATATTAAGGAAATGAATATGTGGAATTCTAGTAAGTAATTTGAGAATTTTAATATTATTTTGGAGAATATTAAATATAATTGTTCATGTGAAGGTTATGAGACACTCATCTCAGACGATGAGCGGGAACATCCGAGGATTGAGGATATACCTGTGGTTTGTGAATTTTCGGATGTTTTCCCAGATGAATTGCCAGGTTTACCACCAGAGAGAGAGCTGGAGTTTACCATTGATTTGGTACCAGATACTCAACCGATCTCTAAACCTCCCTACAGGATGGCATTAGTGGAACTTGAGGAATTGAAGAAACAACTACAAGAGTTATTGGATCAAGGGTTCATTAGGCCCAGTGTTTCACCGTGGGGAGCACCGATTTTATTTGTCAAGAAGAAGGATGGTAGTCTTAGATTATGCGTAGACTATCGGTTGTTGAATAAAGCCACGGTGAAGAATAAATACCCATTGCCAGGATTGATGATCTACTTGATCAGCTGAGAGGGGCATCAGTCTTTTCTAAGATTGATTTGAGATCGGGCTATCACCAATTGAGGATCAAGGAAGAAGATATTCCAAAGACGTCCTTCAGGACGAGGTATGGCCATTACGAATTTCTGGTGATGTCCTTTGGATTGACGAACGCCCCTGCAACATTTATGAGGTTGATGAACGAAGTGTTCAAAGACTATCTAGATAAATTTGTGATAGTCTTTATTGATGATACCCTGGTATACTCTCGGTCGTATGATGTGAAACCCGAGAATTTCTTAAGAATTTCATGTATGATCATGAAATGATGTTTAGAAATGAAAATTAAGGTATTGGAAATGAAAAAAAGTTAGTAAGGTTCGGGTTTTGCACTAAACCGAGCAAATGAGCTCGAAATTAGAAATAAATTCGGATTAAATTCATAAAATTCACGAAAATTATTCCGAAGCCATATAAAATTAATATAAGGTGAAATTGACTTGAAAAATCAAAATCAAGTGAAAATATGGAGGTTTCAGGGATCAAATTAATTTTTTAAGGTAAATTGAAAACTTTAAGTCATTTTGCTCGGTATTGACTAAATGGCGCAAAATGGGCTCAATCGGGAAAATTTTCTTAAACAAGTGAACCCCAAATTTTTATGAAACATACTAGGGACATATTATAGCACTTGAGTAGTGGAAATTTGGAGAAAATAAGACTAGAATGATTTTTTTTGGAATTTTCCAAAGGAGAACAAAAATCTGTCCTGCTTCAGATTTCTGACCAACTCCCACATTTTGTCAACTTTGAAGACCTTACGGTATTCAATTTGAGCCAAGTTTTTCAAGTCTGAAATTAGACTTATATAACTTCAAATGGGCATAAAAATCAACCCCATCAGACTTCTAGGCCGAGAGCAATCAATCCTCCAAGTTGCTCCAGGCGTACTCCCTTTACCATCCTTGTGCGATTTTTCTGGCCACCTTGCGGCCAGATTCAGGTGTCGGAAAAGAAGGATAAAATCTTCCTCTACAGGTCCTCTATAACATATAAAAAATTCAGCCACAAAGCAGTTCATTTGCTAGGTGAAAAACTCAAAAGAAAAACGGTCGACGAATCTGTCCTGTTTTTGGTAAGTGAGGAATTTAAGATTTTTCATTCTTTGATCGGTTTTTGAGCTAGTTTTTCATGGTTTTGAGCTATATACATGTTGAATTTCAGTTGAGGATCAATTTTGTGGAAGAAAAACGTGGTCAACCTTGGTCAAACCCGAGGTAAAATTGATGGATGATGATAAAATTCATATATGTTGTTATTTGATGTTTTTGGAAGGTTTTTAGTTAAGTGGAATTGGATGATTTAATTTATATGAAGGATTTGAGATCTGGACAGAATAGTGTTGATGTGTTTGTGGTGAAATTTGATGGATCTAAGGTTGTTAACGGTTAAATTTATACCGAGAAAGCTCGATTTATAGCTTAACTCGGTGTAAAACCGAAAAGTGAAAGAATTGAAAATTTGGCAAAGTGACTAACATGATTTATGGACTTGAATGAGTCATAAGGTTAATGAAGTAATGAAATGAGAAATTAAAATAATGAAATTGACCAAAAACGGGACTTAAATCGGCAAAACCGAGAAAACTGAAGAAGTTGACCGAAAAGTCAAAATTGGTCAAACTTTGAGAAGATAAATTAAAATTGAGTATGTTAAGATGAAATTGATCAATATATGATGAATTGGTATCGTTTTGGGCAGCTCGGGAATTTGGCACGCAAATCGAGGTAATCCCGAGACCCGACGATTTTGCACTACCCTAAGGTTTACGAGGTAAGGGGTGTAATTTAGCTTAATTCTGACTATTTACATTCATGAAATGATTTATAAAATATAATTATATTCATGAAATGATTTATAAAGCATAATTATATTTATGAAATGATTTATGAAGCATATTCGGATTTATGAATGATTTACAAAACATATTTATGCTCATGAAACGATTTGATGAAGTATGTTTCGTTTTATGAAATGATTTATAGAGTATGAAACACATGAATATTTTCTAGTTTTCTATATGACTTTATATTCATGTTTCAACGGAAATTTTGATGTTTTCCGAAAGTATTTAAGAAAAGAAAAAGAGATTTTGAGACTAGAAGGCTATTTATATGCATGGCAACTACTCGTGGCGCTCCGGCTCCGCCACTTGAGATGTCGATACGTAGGACCCTTATAGCGCTTGTCTTCACCTATGTGGTGGTTGACTCGCTACTTGTGGTCTATGATGATGATTTCTGGTAGTATCTCGTGCCCGCGCAGCACGCAAGAATGTTTCCCGCACGGCGAGTGCCATCGGTGCCCGTGCCCTAGCTATGTGCTAGTATATGATAAGGAAGAGAAGATACTACCCATGTTTATGATTATGATTTGCTGTACGACCCTGATCCAGTCTACAGCTCCCACCATGGCCATCGGTATGATTATGACCCTCTACGGAGGATGACGTATATTGCATGACTCAGATATAGCCTAGTCTCTATGTTTTGATGATGATGTGATTATGAAAGAAAGTATGATGATGATTATGAAAGAAAGAATGATGATGTTCTTATGAAAGAAAGTATGATAATGTTTTCATGAAAGAAAACATGTTTTACATTTTCAGATGAAAAGATCTATATGATGATTTTACGAAATGAATTATGTATGATGAATATTTCATGAAAGAAAACTATGCATGATGATGTTTTCATGAAAGAAAGTATGATTTATGCTTTCAGATAAAGATTTACATGATGATTTAGTGAAAGAAAACATGTTTTATGTTTTCAGATGAAAAGATATTCATGGTATTAAAAAGGAAAGCATATGCATTTATGATATTTTCCTGTATGAATGTTTTACGTACGAAATAGAATTTATACGTACGATTGAATGATTATTTTTCAAGTAAGTTTATGATTTGATTTTCAGAAGTAAAGTATGAAAGTATACTTGCATGATTTTTCACATGCTTTATATAGTCAGAATTATTCTAAACATATTCCTTACAGAGCTTTTCCCCAGAAGCTCACCCCATTTTTCTCCATCTCAGATATCCTATAGTAAGTGTTACGCAGCTATCTACGAAGTACTTGTTCAGGTATAATAACAGATGTTTATTTCCAGACATGTATAATGTACAGATATGTGGGTGTATAATTATTACGGGATGTAATCATTGTTTTTATGGATTAGTATGTAAACGTTCAAGAAACAATTAATATGTAGATGCTACTTACTATTTAACGCATGAGGTGGTTGGAATATACGAAAACTAGAAAATAAATAAAGAAAGAAAGAAGTATCCTACACTGTACAGGAATACAACCTAAGTAGAGAAAAAAAAATTTGCCCTATTTTCCGCGCTTCCGGGGCGTTACAGTTTAGTGGTATCAGAGTGAAGGTTGTCTAGTACTGTCAGTGTCGGTTAGGACAAGTGTGATTACATCCCAAGTATCTGTACTTGTCTGGTTATAAATTGTATATACCTGTGATAGCTGTAACTAAAACTATTCGTATCGTTGCAGGAAATTCGTATCAGTGAAAATGAAATGAAATATAAGATACTTTGAAATATGATATTATGTGAACTTTTTATCCTATTGTGGTGAAGGTCATATAGCCTCTATTTCGAATACGAAATGGGAACACTCAAGTATTCAAGACATACCAGTAGTATGTGAATTTCCAGATGTGTTTCCTGAGGAATTACCAGGATTACCACCAGAGAGAGAGCTGGAGTTCACTATTGATTTACTAACGGATACCCAGCCAATCTCTAAGACTCCCTATAGAATGACACTAGTAAAATTAGAGGAGTTGAAAAAAAAAAGTAGTTGTAAGAATTGCTGGACAAAGATTTTGTAAGACCCACAGTGTTGCCTTGGGGAGCTCCGATTTTGTTTGTCAGGAAGAAAGATGGTAGCCTTCGGTTGTGTATAGATTATAGATTATTGAATAAGGCTACAGTAAAGAACAAGTAACATATGCCCAAAATTGATGACTTTTTTGATCAGTTGAAAGGGGCTTCAGTATTTTTGAAGATTGATCTGAGGTCTGGCTATCACCAGTTGAGGATTAGGAAGGATGATGTGGCTAAGACAGCATTCAGGACAAGATATGGCCACTATGAGTTCCTGGTGATGCCTTTCGGCCTGACCAATGCCCCTGCTGCTTTCGTGAGTTTAATGAATGAAATATTTCGGGATTATTTAGATCGATTTGTAATTGTTTTTATTGATGACATCTTGGTGTACTCTAAGTCCCGGGAAGAACATGAGCAGCATTTGAGGACAGTGCTTCAGACCCTTCGGGAGAAACAATTATATGGGAAACTAAGTAAATGTGAATTCTGGCTGGAGCAGATAGCTTTCCTCGGTCACATTATATCCAAAGACGGAGTTTCAGTTGATTCGTCCAAGGTTGAAGCAGTACTCCAATGGGAGAGACCAAAGACTGTGACTGAGATTCGAAGTTTTTTTGGGGCTAGCGGGGTACTATCGAAGATTTGTAGAAGGATTTTTCAAAATAGCAGCTCCATTAACTAAGCTCACGCGTAAGGCAGTTCCCTTTTTATGGTTTGAGGCATGTGAGCAGAGTTTTCAGAAGCTCAAACAGAGATTAACTACCGCACCCGTCCTAACAATTTTGAGTAGTTCAGGGGGATTTTCGGTATATTGTGATGCTTCTCACCAGGGTCTGGGATGTGTACTTATGCAGAATGGTCGAGTAATAGCTTACGGTTCTAGACAATTAAAGGACCATGATCGAAATTATCCCACCCATACCCTGGAGTTAGCTGCTGTAGTTTTTGCCTTGAAGATTTAGCGGCATTACCTGTATGGTGAGAAATTTCAGGTCTTCACCGACCACAAAAGCTTAAAGTATATATTTGATTAAAAGGAGCTTAATATGAGGCAGAGACGGTGGATAGAGCTCCTTAAGGATTATGACTGCGAGATTTTGTATCATCCGGGTAAAGCAAACGTGGTGGCAGATGCTCTTAACAGGAAAAGTATGGTGTCGTATATGATGGTTAGAGAATGGGAGCTAATAGAACAGTTCGCTGGACTTAGGATTAATGTTGAAGAAGCAGAGGTTGGATTTGTGGCTAGCATACAGATTGAACCCAGTATCTTAGATCAGATTAGAACAGGGCAGAGAATTGATCAGAGGTTACAAGACATGGTTAGCCAGGCAGAACAAACTTCGCAGTCAGATTTTACGGTCAGTGAGGATGGACTGTTGAGGTTCAGAGGCCGAATTTGTGTTCCAAATGATGATTCCCTGAGACAGCAGATTTTGAAAGAGTCTCATTGTTCTCGTTACACCATGCACCCAGGCAGTACCAAAATATACCATGATCTGCGAAAGGTGTACTGGTGGACTGGTATGAAGCGGGATGTAGCAAAATTTGTGGCCAGGTGCTTGGTATGTCAACAGGTTAAGATTGAGCATCAGAAGCCCGCAAGACTTCTTAAGCCCTTACCAGTACCTACATGGAAATGGGAGCACATAACAATGGATTTTATTATGGGGTTACCCAGGACCCAGAGAGGTCATGATACAGTCTGGGTGATTGTGGACAGACTGACAAAGAGTGCCCACTTCCTTGCCATTAAGAGCACTGATTCTCTAGATAAGCTAGCAGAACTGTATGTCAGAGAGGTGGCACGATTACATGGAACTCCTGTGAGCATTACTTCTGATAGAGATTCCCGATTCACTTCGAAATTTTGGACTCTTTTTCAGGAAGCCATGGGATCTCGACTGAATTTGAGCACCGCCTATCATCCTCAAACTGATGGTCAGTCCGAGCGGACTATTCAGACCTTAGAGGATATGTTAAGGGCGTGTGTGCTAGATTTTAAGGGCTCATGGGATGATCATCTGCCCCTCGCTGAATTTGCCTATAATAACAGTTATCATGCTAGCATTGGTATGGCTCCTTATGAAGCTTTATATGGCAGGAGATGTAGATCCCCGATTGCTTGGGAAGAAGTGGATGACCAAAAAATTATGGCTCCTGATTTAGTGGAACAAGCAGCTAAGGACATTCAGATTTTTTGTGATAGACTTCGGGCTGCTCAGAGTAGACAAAAGAGTTATGCTGATGTGCATAGACGGCCACTTGAATTTCAGATTGGGGACTCTGTATTTTTGAAGGTATCTCCGAGTAAGGGCATCATGCGATTTGGAAAGAAAGGGAAGTTGAGCCCTCGCTTTATCGGTCCGTTTGAGATACTAGAAAGAGTGGGAGATGTTGCTTACCGGCTAGCTTTACCTCCACAACTTGCTGGGATACATAATGTCTTCCACATTTCTATGTTGAGGAGATATAATCCGGATCCCTCCCATGTCATTAAATATGAAGTTTTGGACATTCAAGGAGACATGAGTTATGTGGAAGAACCTATCCGGATTCTTGATAGGAAGGAAAAGGTACTTCGAATGAAGAGAATTCCATTGGTAAAGGTTCTCTGGAAGCATCACTCGACAGAAGAAGTAACTTGGGAACTAGAGAGCCTGATGAAAGAGAAGTACCCTCGCTTATTTGACGGACTTGAGTGAATTTGGAGGACCAAATTCCTAAAAGGTGGGGAGAAATGTGAAACCCGAGAATTTCTTAAGAATTTCATGTATGATCATGCAATGATGTTTAGAAATGAAAATTAAGGTATTGGAAATGAAAAAAAGTTAGTAAGGTTCGGGTTTTGCACTAAACCGAGCAAATGAGCTCGAAATTAGAAATAAATTCGGATTAAATTCATAAAATTCACGAAAATTATTTCGAAGCCATATAAAATTAATATAAGGTGAAATTGACTTGAAAAATCAAAATCAAGTGGAAATATGGAGGTTTCAGGGATCAAATTAATTTTTTAAGGTAAATTGAAAACTTTAAGTCATTTTGCTCGGTATTGACTAAATGGCGCAAAATGGGCTCAATCGGGAAAATTTTCTTAAACAAGTGAACCCCAAATTTTTATGAAACATACTAGGGACATATTATAGCACTTGAGTAGTGGAAATTTGGAGAAAATAAGACTAGAATGATTTTTTTTGGAATTTTCCAAAGGAGAACAAAAATCTGTCCTGCTTCAGATTTCTGACCAACTCCCACATTTTGTCAACTTTTAAGACCTTACGGTATTCAATTTGAGCCAAGTTTTTGAAGTCTGAAATTAGACTTATAGAACTTCAAATGGGCATAAAAATCAACCCCATCAGACTTCTAGGCCGAGAGCAATCAATCCTCCAAGTTGCTCCAGGCGTACTCCCTTTACTATCCTTGTGCGATTTTTCTGGCCACCTTATGGCCAGATTCAGGTGTCGGCAAAAAGGATAAAATCTTCCTCTACAAGTCCTCTATAACATATAAAAAATTCAGCCACAAAGCAGTTCATTTGCTAGGTGAAAAACTCAAAAGAAAAACGGTCGACGAATCTGTCCTGTTTTTGGTAAGTGAGGAATTTAAGATTTTTCATTCTTTGATCGGTTTTTGAGCTAGTTTTTCATGGTTTTGAGCTATATACATGTTGAATTTCAGTTGAGGATCAATTTTGTGGAAGAAAAACGTGGTCAACCTTGGTCAAACCCGAGGTAAAATTGATGGATGATGATAAAATTCATATATGTTGTTATTTGATGTTTTTGGAAGGTTTTTAGTTAAGTGGAATTGGATGATTTAATTTATATGAAGGATTTGAGATCTGGACAGAATAGTGTTGATGTGTTTGTGGTGAAATTTGATGGATCTAAGGTTGTTAACGGTTAAATTTATACCGAGAAAGCTCGATTTATAGCTTAACTCAGTGTAAAACCGAAAAGTGAAAGAATTGAAAATTTGGCAAAGTGACCAACATGATTTATGGACTTGAATGAGTCATAAGGTTAATGAAGTAATGAAATGAGAAATTAAAATAATGAAATTGGCCAAAAACGGGACTTAAATCGGCAAAACCGAGAAAACTGAAGAAGTTGACCGAAAAGTCAAAATTGGTCAAACTTTGAGAAGATAAATTAAAATTGAGTATGTTAAGATGAAATTGATCAATATATGATGAATTGTTTATCGTTTTGGGCAGCTCGGGAATTTGGCATGCAAATCGAGGTAATCCCGAGACCCGACGATTTTGCACTGCCCTAAGGTTTACGAGGTAAGGGGTGTAATTTAGCTTAATTCTGACTATTTACATTCATGAAATGATTTATAAAATATAATTATGTTCATGAAATGATTTATAAAGCATAATTATATTTATGAAATGATTTATGAAGCATATTCGGATTTATGAATGATTTACAAAACATATTTATGCTCATGAAACGATTTGATGAAGTATGTTTCATTTTATGAAATGATTTATAGAGTATGAAACACATGAATATTTTATAGTTTTCTATATGACTTTATATTCATGTTTCAACGGAAATTTTGATGTTTTCCGAAAGTATTTAAGAAAAGAAAAAGAGATTTTGAGACTAGAAGGCTATTTATATGCATGGCAACTACTCGTGGCGCTCCGGCTCCGCCACTTGAGATGCCGATACGTAGGACCCTTATAGCGCTTGTCTTCACCTGTGTGGTGGTTGACTCGCTACTCGTGGTCTATGATGATGATTTCTGGTAGTATCTCGTGCCCGCGCAGCACGCAAGAATGTTTCCCGCACGGCGAGTGCCATCGGTGCCCGTGCCCTAGCTATGTGCTAGTATATGATAAGGAAGAGAAGATACTACCCATGTTTATGATTATGATTTGCTGTACGACCCTGATCCAGTCTACAGCTCCCACCATGGCCATCGGTATGATTATGACCCTCTACGGAGGATGACGTATATTGCATGACTCAGATATAGCCTAGTCTCCATGTTTTGATGATGATGTGATTATGAAAGAAAGTATGATGATGATTATGAAAGAAAGAATGATGATGTTCTTATGAAAGAAAGTATGATAATGTTTTCATGAAAGAAAACATGTTTTACATTTTCAGATGAAAAGATCTATATGATGATTTTACGAAATGAATTATGTATGATGAATATTTCATGAAAGAAAACTATGCATGATGATGTTTTCATGAAAGAAAGTATGATTTATGCTTTCAGATAAAGATTTACATGATGATTTAGTGAAAGAAAACATGTTTTATGTTTTCAGATGAAAAGATATTCATGGTATTAAAAAGGAAAGCATATGCATTTATGATATTTTCCTGTATGAATGTTTTACGTACGAAATAGAATTTATACGTACGATTGAATGATTATTTTTCAAGTAAGTTTATGATTTGATTTTCAGAAGTAAAGTATGAAAGTATACTTGCATGATTTTTCACATGCTTTATATAGTCAGAATTATTCTAAACATATTCCTTACAGAGCTTTTCCCCAGAAGCTCACCCCCTTTTTCTCCATCTCAGATATCCTACAGTAAGTGTTACGCAGCTATCTACGAAGTACTTGTTCAGGTATAATAACAGATGTTTATTTCCAGACATGTATAATGTACAGATATGTGGGTGTATAATTATTACGGGATGTAATCATTGTTTTTATGGATTAGTATGTAAACGTTCAAGAAACAATTAATATGTAGATGCTACTTACTATTTAACGCATGAGGTGGTTGGAATATACGAAAACTAGAAAATAAATAAAGAAAGAAAAAAGTATCCTACACTGTACAGGAATACAACCTAAGTAGAGAAAAAAAAATTTGCCCTATTTTCCGCGCTTCCGGGGCGTTACATATGAGGAGCATGCACAACATCTGTGCTTAGTACTTCAGATACTCCGTGATAAGCAATTATATGGAAAGCTTAGTAAGTTTGAGTTTTGGCTGGATCGGATAGCTTTCCTTGGTCATATAGTCTCAGAGGAAGGAGTATCAGTGGACCCAAGCAAGGTGGAGGCTGTGCTTAATTGGGAGAGACCGAGGACAGTTACTGAGGTACGAAGCTTCCTTGGTTTGGCAGGGTGTTACAGAAGATTTGTGGAAGGATTTTCCCGGATTGCCGCCCCTTTGACTAAACTCACGCGCAAAGAGATTCCATTTATATGGACTGATCAATGTGAGCTCAATTTTCAGGAATTAAAGAGGAGGTTGACAGCGGCACCTGTGTTAACTATTCCTGAGGGATCAGGAGGATTTTCAGTGTATAGTGATGCATCTCATCAAGGATTGGGGTGTGTACTTATGCAGCACGGAAGAGTGGTCGCATATGGATCGCGACAGCTGAAAGACCATGAGCGGAATTACCCCACGCATGATTTGGAGTTAGCCGCTGTGCTATTTGCTTTGAAGATCTGGCGACACTACTTATATGGGGAAAGATTCCAGATCTTCACTGATCACAAGAGTTTGAGATATCTCTTTGATCAGAAAGAGTTAAACATGAGGCAAAGGAGATGGATGGAACTCCTTAAGGATTATGACTGCGAGATTCTATATCATCCGGGCAAGGCGAATGTGGTTGCTGATGCCCTGAGCAGGAAGAGTATGATATCTGCTATGATGATCAGGGAATGGGATTTACTGGAGCAGTTTGCCGAACTTCGGATCAGAGTTAAAGAGATAGAGACTGGATTTGTGGCTAGCTTGTGAATAGAGCCCAGGATCATGGATCAGATTAGAACTGGGCAGCGCAGTGATCAGAGATTGATAGATATGGTTAGCCAAGCTTAACAGAGTTCGCTGTCGGATCTCACCGTCAGTGAGGATGGATTGTTGAGATTCAGAGGACGAATTTGTGTACCGGACGATGATACCCTGAAGAGACAGATACTGAGAGAATCTCACTGCTCGCGATACACCATGCACCCAGGGAGTACTAAGATGTACCGAGACTTGAGAAAGGTGTATTGGTGGAGTGGTATGAAGCGAGACGTGGCAGAGTATGTGGCCAGGTGTTTAGTATGCCAGTAAGTGAAAGCTGAGCATCGGAAGCCCGGAGGACTACTACAGCCCTTACCTGTACCTACATGGAAATGGGAGCATGTCACTATGGACTTTATTATGGGTTTACCGAGGACCCGAAGAGGTCATGACGCGATATGGGTCATTGTGGATAGATTGACCAAGAGTGCCCACTTCCTTGCCATCAAGAGCACAGATACTGTGGATGCCTTAGCTGAGCTGTATGTCAGCGAGATAGCTAGATTACATGGGGCTCCAGTGAGTATTATTTCTGATAGAGATTCCCGATTTACTTCTAGATTTTGGACCCAGTTTCAGGAGTCCATGGGATCTCGATTGAGTTTCAGTACCGCCTATCATCCTTAGACAGATGGTCAGTTAGAGAGGACTATTCAGACCCTGGAGGATATGTTGAGGGCGTGTACGATGGATTTTAAGGGATCATGGGATGATCACCTGCCCCTAGCAGAGTTTGCATACAATAACAGCTATCATGCGAGTATTGGAATGGCACCTTTTGAGGCTCTATATGGTAGGAGGTGTAGATCCCCTGTAGCTTGGGAAGAAGTCGGTGACAAAAAGATAAATGCTCCCGAGCTTGTTGAGCAAGCCGTACAGAGTGTGAAACTCATATGTGAGAGGTTACGGGCTGCACAAAATAGACAGAAAAGCTACGCGGATGTGCGTAGACGGCCACTCGAGTTTGAGGTTGGTGATGCAGTATTTTTGAAAATATCACCGAGTAAGGGTATCATGCGATTTGGGAAGAAAGGGAAATTGAGTCCTCGATACGTAGGACCATTCGAGATTCTTGAGAGAGTGGGAGAGGTAGCTTACAGATTAGCATTACCCCTACAGATGTCCAGAATACACAATGTTTTTCATGTGTCTATGTTGAGGAAGTACCACCCGGACCCTTCTCTTGTCATAGAGTATGACGAGATGGACATTCAAGAGGATATGAGCTACACTGAGGAACCCGTCCAGATTCTCGATAGAAGAGAAAAGGTACTGAGAACTAAGAGCATCCCATTAGTGAAAGTTTTGTGGAAACATCACTCAATGGAAGAGGCAACGTGGGAACTAGAGAATCTCATGAAGGAGAAATACCCCCATCTATTTGACTAGTTGAGTTGAATTTGGAGGACCAAATTCTTTTTAAGGTGGGGAGGATGTGAGATCTGAGAATTTTAGATATATTTGAATGATGTAATATGAACTTGAAGTGTAATTTATTGAGCTAAGTGAATTGGGGAATGATAATTGGAGATTTATATGTTAAGTGTTTAAAATAAGTGTGAAGTTATTAGGACAGATCGATCTGGGAGAAGGAGAGATCGATCTGGTGAGTTAAAAATGACTAGGAAGGAGGAATTTAAGGAGCAGATCGATCTCCTTATGATTCTGTATGAGAGAAGATCGATCTCATGAGGAAGCGATCGATCTCCAAATGATTCTGTTTGGGAGAAGATCGATCTCCTCAAGGAGCAGATCGATCTCATAAAGCCATAAAGAGATCGATCTCACCCCTCGACAGATCGATCTCCTAGGTATAAAATTGCCCAAATCGTCCCCAAAATTCAAATGCAGATCGATCTCATCAAGAGCTAGATCGATCTCCTACCCTCAGCCTATATAAGGAACCCCTGTTTTTCTCCTGCAATCTCACTTTCTCTCTCTTCCAACCCCCATTTTCACCGAAACCTAGCTTTCTCACTCATCCAAAGCACCCATTTCCGGCCAAATCAGAAGTTGTGGCAAGAAGGAAAGTTGTTCCTCGTCAAAGGGAGAACAACATACTTGGAAATCGAAAGACGGATCGAATCGAGGCAAGAGATAAGCTCTCCACAAGTTTTGGGTAATTTCTAAACCCCGATCTTGATATCTGAGATGATTTTGATGATAATGGTTATTGTCATTGTGTTGAAATAGCTGAGAAATGATTAGGGATTGATGAAATTACAATGTGGTTGGAGTGATAATGATATTTAGCAATTTTGGGAATTTGAGCTATAAATAGAAATTTAGACAATGTGGTGAATTAGCATAGATAATTGGCATGAGAAATGTAGAACGTTGAGATGTTGTGAATGAGAGTGTAGTTTGGGGTAGAGTTACGAGAATCAAGAGATTTGAGGTGTTATGAGCGATTATGCTCGATTTTGAGAATTGAGGTTGATGTGATAGTTGAATATTGATGTTTTAACATCGTTTGGACAGCTCGGGAGTTCCAGAGTGGAATGCGAGGCTAGTCCGCGATACGGGGGAAACGATTGCACTATACGAGGTGCAAAGAGGTACGGGAAACTAAACCATTTGTGTACGTGATTTACGAACTATTATAGCATGAATTGTGATTTATAAAACAAGCATGTTTGATGTGTTGTGTTGTGATACAATTGCACACGATTTTTATAGCCGGTTGGTGCCCCACATTTTTATGAGTTTATAACTGGGCTCTACGTTAAGGCAATATTGAGATTTGAGAAATGTGTGCGTGCTTTGCCGGTTGGAACTCAGTTTTATTATGTTTTGTGTTGAGTACAAAACGGTTTTCAAATGAGTTTTATGAGAGAAAAACCACTATGAGTTCTACGTGAAGGCAAACTGGTCTTATGTGATTAAGACTTAGGTGTGTAATTCTGATTACACACCGGGCATTGCTCTGGTAGCATGTAAGCCCGATTCTTCTCCGTTCTGGTAACGTGAGAATAACCCATTCTGTGGCTATGCCACGTATACTTGGTGCCCGTTGCCACGTGAGAAACCCTATTTGGTGGCCGTTGCCACGTGAGTACCCCATTTGGTGGCCATTGCCACGTGAGTACCCCATTTGGTGGCCGTTGCCACGTGAGAAACCCTATTTGGTGGCCGTTACCACGTGAGAAACCCTACTTGGTGGCCGTTGCCACGTGAGAAACCCTATTTGGTGGCCGTTGCCACGTGAGAACCCTAATTGGTGGCCGTTGCCACGTGAAACCCTATTTTGTGGCTGTGCCACGTGTGAATCTAAATCAGTGGCTATGCCACGTGTATTTAGTGGCTGTGCCACGTGTGAATTTAAATCAGTGGCTATGCCACGTGTGTTTAGTGGCTGTGCCACGTACATTATTATTACAGTGATTTTATCACGTTAACTGAGAAAGCGTTTATCGTATTGTTTTCACATGCTTTGTTATTGCTCTAGACTGAGCCTTTTTACTTCATGTTTTCACATGATTTGAGACATGAGAATGTCGTTTTGAGTACTTTCATGCTATGGTTTTCAAATGAGATTAATGAGTTTCACATACAAATAAATATTTTGTGATGTGCATTTTGGTTTATGAAATGAGTCCCTTACCCCCTTTACTGAGCGATTTAGAAGCTCACCCTGTTTTCTTTCCCCCCAGATTTCTTCAAGTGAAAAGGGTTTTCCTGCGACGTACGGAGTAGTGGCTAGTGGAGGACTTGAGCTCCAGGCCATATATTGTATTTTGAGGTATCTTTTATCTTTTCATGTACCCAGACAATTACTGTAATTGCAGACACTTGATGTATAACATTGTATGGGATGTATTAGGATTAATTAACTTGAGATCAAGTAATGTGTATGATATATAATTTCTAGCGATGAGATCCTGAGGTACGATAAATATGATAATGTATGACACTGCACAGGAATGCACCCTTAATTGTGAATTAATGAGTAAAAAGTTTTAAAATTGCCATATTTTTCGCGTTTTCGGGGCGTGACATTAATCGAAATTTTCACCTCGAAAAACTATCCCGAAAATATTGGAAAAATATACCGAAAAGACAAAATAAGACTGATAAATTCATTTATTGATTAAATGAATTAAATATGATTTTTTTGAGATATTTTGGGATTTTTTATAATATTTTAATGATTAAAATAATAATAAAATAAATTATAAATAAATAAAAAAAAAGAGAAATCAGAAACGTGAAACTGGAACGCGAACCAGAGGTGGAAATCGACTCTCCTATGATTCTCTTTGCTGACGGCGACACAGAGGCGGATGGCGCGAGGGGTATTGGGCGAAGGGACGACCGGCACCGGGAGAATGATCAACAACCACCATGCGCTTGGAATCGCCGCCGACGAGGAGATTGGAGAAGGGGGAGGCCGCAGGAGAGAAGAGTAAATCGGGCGGAATCCGGCACCGATCTACCCCAGCCAAGGCCAAAAGAAGGCTCTAGGATCAAAGCCAAGCCGATTAGCGGTAGAATCGATCGGAGAACCAACCGACAGCGTCGACAACGGCAAAAGGAGACTGAACCGAACATCGGGCTCAGGGAAAGGAAACTACGATGAACCGAACTGGACTGGTTCAGCCAAGGAGAAAAGGGAGAAAAAGAAAGAAAAAGAAAAAAAAGAAAAAGGGGAAGATTTTCAGGGATACACCAGACTTTGGGTAAGTCGGTAAGAGGTCAAAAGTGACCGATTTGATTTTCGTGAAATTTATTTAAATTATATTTGCTCGAATATTAACCCGAAATTAAATATAAAATTGTGCAGTTCTATGTTAACTTTCGAACGTGAGCCGATCGAACTTCGATTTGCGTACCATCGCATAATTTCGGGTAAGTAAAGCTCATTTACGATAATAGTATGATTATTGCGCAATTTGAATTTAGTTTACGAATTTCGGATTAAATTCTGCTTAAAATAAATTATATCCGGATTTTTGAATTAACTGTCGTAAATGATAGACGGGTTATCCAAAGAGTTTGGAACAAAGCCCAATGGGTATTGATAGGCCCAATGAGCCAATAGACCCTGATGAAGGGAATTAATAAGTGAAAAATGGGTTTAAGACAGAGTTAGGCCTAATTAAAGTGTTTAAGGCCCAATAACTGTAAATGGGCCCATTAAGGGATATTAACTGTATTAAATGTGTAATACAGTATGAAAAGTATAATTAACTCAGAGAATGGTTAAATACAGCTCTGGAGTCATATTGAGAGTTGATCAGACTGCGAGATTTGAGCAGCACAGAGGAAGTGAGGTCACGCGACGTGATCCGAAGTAAGGGACTTTTGCAAGTAGTTAGAGATATCTATGCGTATTTTCGTCTGCTTTTACATTCGCTGAAATTGTTTGAGGGTCAGAGAAAATCAATAATATTTATAGGGACCCATTATAGGTAAATTATGATTTTACCCCTAGTTAGGTAAAAAGTCAACTTTTGGGAAAAAGTTGTAAAAAGCATAGAAACAATGTTTTTAAGTGTTTTCACTGCTGTGTAGCAGAAGAGTATGTAGATGAGCTAATGTTTTAAGATTGATGTAGACTAAGCTCACTTTATAGTGCTGATTTTCATGTTTTGAAACATCCCTATTTTAAAGAGCCATCTACCGAACTATGCAAAAACAATCCTGCTGGAGCACAGCTCGCACTTGATTTCAGATTTTTTTCACATACATTAGTGCTAGAGTGAGACTCACACTACATTTATTTGACATGCATGATAGAGTACTGGAGCATTGCTCGTACTCAATTTTTTGTGATTTATGCATGATAGAGTACTGGAGCATTGCTCGTACTCAGTTTTATGTGATTTGTGCATGATAGAGTGCTGGAGCGATTAGCTTGTACTCGAGTTTTACATAAGATGCATGACAGAGTGATGGAGCGTTGCTCGTACTCGATTCTTCATAATTTATACATGACATAGTACTTGAGCGATTTGCTCGTACTTGATTTAAATGAGAACTATGTATGACCTAGTGCTGGAGGTTTACTCGCACTAGTGTTTGATGTTTTGACATGCATATACAGTGTTTACAGGCAGAGCATTGACTGTGAGTCACACTCAAGACGCGCATTGTAGTTTTTACGTGATATATAGACATGTTAGAAAAATCGTGACGATTTCCTCGTGTAGACTAAGTGTCACACTGGAGATGTTCACACGTGGATTTAAAGACGTGGCATTGATTATTCTGTGGTATGAGGGCTAAGACCTATGGCAGGCACCCCGACCATGAGGCAGGGTCCACGGGTGTACGTTGTACCGTGCATGTGACATGGAGTACATTGTACTGTGTGTTGTTGTGGAGTTATGGAGGAGAGTTGTTAATAGCTGGCGGTTGTGATGGACTGAACCCCTCCTGTTACAGCAGTGATAACCCGCACACCGAGTACTGTGTTGCCTGGGATTTCACACGTTAGGATATGGTCATAGTCCAGGAGATATTGCATTTAGCCACTGAGTCTCGCATGATATATCACATGTATTTATGATACGGGTATACCTAAGGAATAGGTCGAAATCCGGTTGTTGTGTTGTGTTGTGAAATGCCATATTTACTATGTTTTGAATGTAAATGACATATTTTATATAAAGGCATTCCAAAATGATAAATATGCATTGTTTTGCATGATTGCCTATGATTTATAACTCAGCGTGTGTTTAGTACATGGGATTTTAAATCTGTACTATTATTATATATATTTTGAAACATGCTTTTGAATTGAGAGAAAGAAAGACAAAGCAATATTTTCAATAGATAGTATGGATGTCTACTTGCTTGCCTGATTTCCTTACTGAGCTAGATAGCTCACCCCTTTCATGTTCCCCCCTCTACAGATCATCGTCAATAGATTGAGTCGGCTGAGGTATAGCATTCCTTTTGACCGCTACCATTCCCCATCTAGCGAAAGGTATACACGATGCGTACTCTTTTGTATCTGAACAATGTATAAACATAGTGATGTACACGTTTTTAATATTGTGGATGAAATTATATTAAAGTATATGAAATTACTTAGAAGAAAAGTGTACGTACAGTCAGTAAATATTTAGAATGACATGCATGTATGATACGAAAAAGAACGGTAAGGTATGTATGGATTAGGAGACTAATGCCTAATCATAGCTCAACTGTCGAGGAGAGAAAGGTAAGTAAAAAGCGAAAAATTTATTGTGATTTTTGAAAAGTCACGTGTGAAATGAGGGCATGACAAGGGGTAAGCGGCAAAGTTGTTCCTCTTGGTGAAGAGAACAACATACTAGAAAATCAAGAATTGGATTGAAACAAAGGAAAAGACAAGCATTCTACAAGTTTGGTCAAGAGGAGACAAGCTATGTGAGCTCACAAGATCCTTGTTTTCTTAAGCATTATCATTATATATATATATTGGTGAATGGATATATGTACATATGTATATATATATATATGCATATTTGATTGGAAATGTCTAAGTCATAAGGGAAACAACCAATGAAGATAGTTAGAAAATGAAATGTGGATATCTTGTATTGATTATGAGGTAGCTAAGGCGATGATTAAGATGTAGGAGAAGTTTTAAGATAATGTATGTGTCAAGAATGGTAACTTGGATATAGTATAGATATAGGAATAAATGAGGTGAAAAGAGAAATGAGAATGATGAATATTGACAATTTAATGATGTTTGGACAGCTCGAGAATCCGACATGGGAAACAAGGCTAGTCCGAGGATCGGAGGATATTGTACCACTCATGGTGCAAGAGGTACGGGAAATAAACTATGTGCTTATGAGTTTTCAAATGATTGAAAATGTTTTGATAAGCATGAAAAAGGTTTAACTAAATGAGCATGTTTATGAGATGATTTGTTGCTTTGATGAACGAGTGAGTGTTTTGCCTGTTTAAGCTTGGTTTTTGTGAGTTTAGGTAACTGTGAATATAATGTTTTATAACCAAAATGAGTTTTGTAATAACTGTTATGGGCTCTACGTGAAGCCAAAACGGTTTTAATACAACAATGGCATATTTTACTAAGACTAAGGCTTGTCATGATGCACATCGATACTCCGCTTGATAGCGTCGAGTGGCCTTGCTCTGGTAACATGCAAGACCAGGCCTTGCTCTGGTAGCATATAAGACCGAAGCCTCCGTTCTGGTAACGTGAGATGACCCTGCTCTGGTAGCGATGGGTGGCCTTGCTTTGATAGCATGTAAGACCGAGGCTGTAGGACTCTGATCAAGTCTACAACGAATCATGGCCATGTATTATTGTCGACGTTTCCCTCTATTGAGGATGTCCACCTAAGGGACAATTTGATTGATGTGATTTGCCTAAGACGATGATTTTATCTGAGTTTTATTAAATGCCTAGTCTCGATTTCCTTGATGAATGATGTATTTTACTACTGTGATTTCTATCACGTAATGATGATTTGATGTTATGATGATTTGTGATATTTATCACATGAATTATGCTGATGCCATTGCTTCCACTATTATTTCTATATCGTTTTACATGCTCGAATATTTCTATCATATTGTGCTGTGATGATGATTTTATAGATTTTCCTCATCCTCCTTACTGAGCGATTTGAGAGCTCACCCTTTTTCCTCCCCCCTCCAGATTTCTTGCAGTGAGCGAGACAGTGCTTGTGAGACCCCGTATATGTATAGTTGTATATAAGTACATAGAAATGTAAATGAAATCATAAGTATGATGATACATTTGTAATATGAAGTATATGCAATGTAAGTCCATAAGATTATGTACACACTTGTAATAAGAGTCGTGATTGTACGTACAAGTTGCATTATGAATGAGTATGAAGAAATGGACTTAAACATGAGAAGAATGTGATTGAAATGGAATATGAGTAGTGTGATAAAATGGAAGGAAAGATTTACATAAGTTGTATACTTCCATTCGGTTTATATTGTGTATATTTGGTTATACAAAGATTTTTCACAAGTTTTAATATGTACTAAGTGTGATTGGATGCCATTTTCAAGTCTCAAGGAGGGATGAATGAGGAAAGGACTATGGCAACAAATTGAGGAGGTTTTGAATGAAGTTGTTACAGAAAAACTGCAGAAAATCTGGAAATATGAAGGTCAGATCGATCTCATAGGATGAGAGATCGATCTGGAAGAGCCAGAATGCTCTTATTTGAGTAATGGAATAGAGCAGATCAATCTCCAAGGGAGTTAGATCGATCTCCTTAGCTCTCGGGTTGGAAGCAGATCGATCTCCCCTAATACTAGATTGATCTCCTTAAGCTTCTGTTTGACAGCAGATCGATCTCCTACCTTCAAAATGTCTTAGATAAGAGGGATTTCAAAAGGACCAGATCGATCTCCACCAAGGCAGATCGATCTTATCAAGTTGAATCTATAAATAGGAGCAGTTGTGTTGGCTCTACCGAGAGGGGGGTGAATCGATTTTCTAATGTTAATGGCAAATTTAAACTAATTTAAACTTAATTAACAATTAATGAATAAACAATATAATGTAATGAAACAAATTAAAGCAAGATAAGGAAGAGAATATCAAACACAGTGAGTTATAGAGGTTCGGCCAATCTCCTGCCTACGTCCTCTCTTCTTGACCTCCTTGTCAAGAGCTTTCTTTCTCTTTTTCAATGAAAGTTACACAATCCCTTTTTCAGGTTAAGGAATAACCTCTCTACCCTTTCTAATACAATGATGTATTCACCCTTTTACAAAATTTATCTCACTGAGGAACAATCCTCTTCTCTCTTAAAGATAGGATGAATACAATATCAAGCTTTTAATGTGGGTAGGACAAATACAGCTTTTTGCACAAGCTTAAAGCAACAAACTCAATAAATGAAATTGAAGACAAATAGAATGTAGGAATTAAACTCTTGAGAATGTAAGAAATATACAGCAATTGTGTCTCTATTCTCAGTGTCTTCAATGCTTGATTATATACTGAAGGATTGGTGGTTGGAGCATTTAATGCTATTTTTCCCATTGAGATTTTTGCAGAAATAGCCGTTGGGTACCTCCAGTAGAATGCCAGATCGATCTGCCATCTTGACCAGATCGATCTCTTAGTTATAGTTCCTGCAAGATCAAGGCAAAATGAAGCAAGGAGATCGATCTGTCGAACTGGCAGATCGATCTTCCAATTTGAAAATGTTAGAAGAGATCGATCTGTCGAACAGGCAGATCAATCTTCCATCCTCTCTGTTTGAGGCATGATCGATCTATAGATCGATCTTCCAGGTATTGTCTTAGTGAGGAGATCGATCTCTTATCAACCAAGATCGATCTCCTTAGCTCTCTGACTTTGAGCAGATCGATCTCTTCCTATACCAGATCAATCTCATGAACTCTCTGTTTGCGTACAGATCGATCTTACAGATCGATCTACTGCCTTTACGTTTTGTTTTAGGGGAGATCGATCTCTTGCTATACCAGATCGATCTCATCAACATCCTGTACTAGGCAGATCGATCTTATAACCCTTATAGATCGATCTCAATCTTCCTTAATACTTTTGAACAAGTTCAAAGCTTAGCAGATCGATCTCATGTCTTCATGAGATCGATCTCCCATCCAAGAAAACCCAGGAGATCGATCTCTCATAACCCAGATCGATCTCTCATCTTCAGAAACTTAAGTTCTGGTACTGATAACCTCTAAACATGTTTTTGTATCATCTTTATATTATTGAATTTACTTGTTTTGTCATTTCAAAATATATTAACTCAACAATCTCCCCCTTTTTGATATGACAAAACCTATTTAATAAACATGTTTAGTTTCCTACTTGTATGTGTGCAAAAAAAAAACCCCCTTTTTGTAAGCTCCCCCTCACTATTGGCTTTTGGCCTCTTGACTCCCCCTCAGTTTAATCATTCCTTTAAATCATAGCATGTTTAACATGTTTACTTATGCTTATTCTTCTCCCCCTTTTTGTCATATCAATGACATTGAAAGTTAAGCAATACTCTGTTCATTTCAAAATAGCATTTCATTAGAGCTCATTGCAACAATAACTCAGATGACATCTCATTCAAGCAAATGCAGTTTAAACAACAACTAGTAATTACAAAACATAGCGAAACTAGACCTATCAAATACGTCCTACGGTGGAGGAGGAAACCAATCCATAAGATCCTCAACGTGAGTACGAGTGACTTGAAGCTCATCATACATCGCCTGCTGAGTAGCATGAAGATTTGCAAAGCCTTCATCTATTTTGCGGTTCAGCTCCATGATCATCGTCTGCTGAGTGGCATGAAGGTTTGCAAAACCTTCATCTATCTTCCGGTTCAGCTCACTCATCATCGTCACAATGAACTCCATGCCAGTGGGTGAGGGAGCAGGTGCAGTAGGCTGAGCAGTGGAAGATGATGGACGCTCAGTCGGTGCAGCCGGTGGATCTATGAGCTCATCGAGGGATCTTCCTCCATGGCTGCAGTAGGCATTTATTCTCATTTCTTCGTCCATTCACCTCGAAAGTCCTTGTAGTAGCCCATGTGATGGAGTGTCCCGATGTTTAAGACGCTCTTTGGGGAGGGCACTTCACACGTTTCACAGCTGCAGTCCACTCCAAGTCGTTGTAGAAAGTACGCCAACGGTTGCGGAAAAACTATCGTAGTGGCTTGGCCGCGTATGATCTTCAACTAATCTTCATAGATAAAATGGACGAGGTTGGGTTTTTGACTTGTGGAGTGGATGTGGTGGATCCAAAAATGATCTAACCTCCTAACGGTGGAATGACGGGTACCGAAAAGATAAAGATTCTATGAGATAATGAGGTGGAGTAACCGTGGGTGCATCGGTAGGTCACTTGCCTTATCCCCGAGAATATCAAACTCTAAGGGGACTTCCTCATCTTCATTGGTCAAGCCTTCATTACTTATGTGGAAAGCTTGGGCTAAGACATCAGGGTCTATTGCAATGGACTTACCCATGACATACGTTGTAAACCCGAGAATTTTACAAGTATCGTCAGGATCATATGTGAGTTCGACATTTGAAAAGAATGCCCTGACGATGTTTGGGGGTATGGGAGTATTGATTTTGAGAAACGAAATCTAACCAAACTCTTCAAATTTGGGTAGATAGGGAAAATCAATGCGGTTTAAGAAAGAAAAATCGATGGTTCGCCAATGTTTAATTGGCATGGTGGAAAAGTACTCTTCATATCTCTTCCTTTTTGCAGGTGTTTTAAAACACCGGTTAAAGGTAGTGACTGAAGGAGGGTTTGATTGAGAGGAGGACCCTTGATCTACACTTGGTCTAAGAGGTTTTTGGCCTACTCTCTTAAGTCTTAGCATTGTTCTAGACACTGGAAAAACTCTAGATAATCTTAAAACTAGTTCACTAACAACCTAACCAATGAAACAGTAACTAGATTCGACCTAGAGAGAAATTGAACACTTATCAAAGAATTTTGAGAAAAAATTTTGCAATGTAGGTTACTAGATCAAGAATCGAAGAGAGGATTTGACAATTTTCTTACCGAAGATCGATCTGGAGGGAGAATCGAGAGATGAGGTGCGACAGGAGGTTAGGGATTTGAGATTTTGGAAATTTGAAATTTGGGGATTTTTCACCAGTTTTTATAGTCCAGGGCACAGGAGATCGATCTGTCGAGACGACAGATCGATCTCTCATTTCCAGAAGCCCGAAGAGATCGATCTGTGGTACCACAAGATCGATCTTCAGAATACAGAAGGTTAATGAGATCGATCTGTCGTGTGCCCAGATCGATCTGTTGTTTGACAGAAGCTTAAGAAGATCGATCAGCCAAATGCATAGATCGATTTGTCGTTTAACAGAGGCTTAAGGAGATCGATCTGCCAAATGCATAGATCGATCTGCTGTTTAAACAGAGGCTTAAGGAGATCGATCTTATGGATGAGAAGATCGATCTGCCTAGCTTAACCTTAATGCTTTAGGCTTATTTAAAGTATGGAGATCGATCTATATTGATAGGAGATCGATCTCTCATACTCTTTGCCCAAAAAAATCATTGAAAAATTCTTTTAAAACTAACTTGAAATCAAGATTTTGAAGCATATACATCTTAAAGGACATTCATGAGTCCTAATTCACCTCTAAGGACACAAAACCTATCTCTATCAAGAGGTTTGGTGAATATATCAGCTATTTGATGTAAAGTGTCAATATACTCTAGAATTATATCCCCCTTTTGAACATGGTCTCTAAGGAAATGGTGCCTAATCTCAATGTGCTTAGTTCTAGAGTGTTGAATGGGATTTTTAGATAGATTGATAGCACTGGTATTATCACATTTAATAGAGACTTGTTTCATGTCAATACCATAATCTTTCATTTGTTGTTTAATCCACAAACTTGAGCACTACAACTACCTGCTGCTATGTATTCAGCTTCAGTTGTAGACTGAGCCACACTATTTTGTTTCTTAGAGAACCAGGAGATTAATCTATTCCCTAAGAATTGGCAAGTACCTGAAGTACTTTTCCTATCTATTTTGCATCCTCCAAAATCTGCAACTGAAAATGCATGAAGTGTAAAAGTGGAGTCCTTAGGGGTACCAAAGTCCTAGAGAGGGAGTGTCCTTAAGGTATCTAAAGATCCTTTTGGTTGCTAATAAGTGTGATTCCCTATGAGAGGATTGAAACCTAGCACAAAGGCATACACTAAACAATATATCTAGTCTACTTGCAGTTAAATATAGCAATGAACCAATCATAGACCTATAGAGTTTAGTGTCTACACACTTACCACTTTCATTTTTATCAAGCTTGATGTTGGTGCCCATTGGAGTTGCTTGAGGTTTGCAATTGTCCATTCCAAATCGCTTGAGCAAATCCTTAGTATACTTTGCTTGATTGATGAAGGTTCCATCCTTTGTTTGCTTCACTTGAAGTCCCAAGAAGAAAGTGAGCTCTCCCATCATGCTCATTTCAAATTCACTTTGCATGATCTTAGCAAACTCTGGGCATAAAGATTCATTAGTTGATCCAAAAATAATATCATCTACATACACTTGAACAACTAGTAAATCTTTATTTTTATTTTTAATAAACAAAGTGGTATCTACTTTTCCTCTTGAAAATCCTTTTCTCTATTAGGAATTTTGATAATCTTTCATACCAAGCTCTAGGAGCTTGTTTCAAACCATAGAGTGCCTTAGATAGTTTGAAAACATGTTCAAAAAATTCATGATTTTCAAAGCCGGGAGGTTGTTCAACATACACTTCTTCATTAATGAAACCATTTAAAAATGCACTCTTTACATCCATTTGATATAACTTGAAGTTTTTATAGCATGCAAAGGCAAGTAGCATTCTAATTGCTTCTAATCTAGCTACCGGTGCATAAGTTTCATCATAGTCTATTCCTTCTTCTTGTCTATATCCTTGTGCAACTAATCTAGCCTTGTTTCTTATGATCACACTATTTTCATCCATCTTGTTCTTGAATATCCATTTAGTTCCAATTATAGAGTGATCACTAGGCCTAGGAACTAGTTTCCACACTTTGCTTCTCTCAAATTGATTTAATTCTTCCTGCATTGCTAAGAACCAATTATTGTCATCTAAGGCTTCATTGACATTT
The DNA here is from genome assembly GCA_033439115.1 of Firmiana major. Taxonomy (NCBI): domain Eukaryota; kingdom Viridiplantae; phylum Streptophyta; class Magnoliopsida; order Malvales; family Malvaceae; genus Firmiana; species Firmiana major. The sequence goes on from CM065909.1 coordinate 43,830,171, forward strand.
CTAGGTTCTATTTGAGATACAAAAGCTATATATTGACACACATTCCTTAGAGATGATCTAGTTCTAACTCCAAGAGTTGGATCTCCTACTATTTCACAATCTTTTACATATCCTAACTCTCTTGGTGCTCTAGACTCTCTCTCTAATATCTCTATTTCTTCTTCATCTTCTTTATTTAAGTCAAGTTTTTCTAATAAATCTTCTTCCAAATTTGGAATTTCCTCAAATATTCCAACATCCTCATCATTGGTTGAATCTTTAACTACATCATTTGACTCATCAAATATAACATGAATTGATTCTTCAACCATCAATGTTCTTTTGTTATATACTCTATAAGCCTTTGAATTCAAGGAATATCCTAGAAAGATTCCCTCATCACTCTTGGCATCAAATTTTCCTAAGTTATCTTTCCCATTATTTAAGACAAAACATTTGCAGCCAAAAGGATAGAAGTAGCTAATGTTAGGCTTCTTACCTTTGTAAAGCTCATAAGGAGTTTTCTTTAGCATGGGTCTAATCATAGCTCTATTAATTATATAGCAAGATGTGTTTATAGCTTCAGCCCAAAAATATTTTGGCAAATTATTCTGACACAACATGGTTCTAGCCATTTCTTCCAATGTTCTATTTCTTCTCTCAACTACTCCATTTTGTTGTGGTGTCCTAAGGGCTGAAAAATTATGGCTAATTCCTTGATCATTGCAATACTCATCAAATCCTATATTTTCGAATTCCTTGCCATGATCACTTCGAATACTAGTTATTGTGTATCCTTTTTCATTTTGAGTCACTTTTGTATAGGCTATGAATTTTTCTAAGGCTTCATTTTTTACTCTCAAAAAGAACACCCAAGTGAACCTAGTGTAATCATCAACTATTACAAATCCATAGTGTTTCCCAGCAAGGCTTGTTGTTCTAGTTGGTCCAAATAAGTCTAAGTGGAGTAATTGAAGAGGCCTAGTGGTGGATACACTATTCTTAGGCTTAAATGTTGTCCTTTTATGTTTTCCTTTAACACAAGCTTCACATATTTTTTCATTGTCAAAGGACATTTTGGGTAATCCTATAACTAGATCCTTTTTAGCTAACTTAGATAGTACATGCATACTAGCATGACCTAGTCTTCTATGCCATAACCAATATTCTTTTTCTTTATCTACCATTAGGCATATGTTTTCCTTCTTAAGTTCATTAAGATAGACAATGTATATATTACCTTGCCTATGACCTAGAAAAAGAACTTTATTTGACTTAGGATCTATAACATGACATTTCATGCAATCAAAAATTACTTTGTAACCTTTGTCACAAAGTTGACTTATGCTTAGTAAGTTATGCTTTAGGCCCCTAACAAGCAATACTTTTTCTAAAGAAAAATAGTCATTACCTATTGAGCCACTCCCTTCAACTTGGCCTTTGGAGTTGTCCCCAAATGTGACTTCTCCACCAACCTTTGATTTAAATGAGTTGAAGTGGCTTCTATCACCCGTCATGTGCCTTGAGCATCCACTGTCCAAGTACCAGGCTTCCTTTGTTTTAGCTTTGTAGCTATGCTCAATCACCTATAATCAAAAAATTCAACTCAAGTTTTAGGTACCCAAATTCTCTTGGGTCCTTTGAGGTTAGTGAAAGCAATTCTTGATCCCTTTGGGATCCATTTTACCAATGCATCAAAGTCTTTTGAATTAATTATTTCTTTTGGTACCCAAATTCTTTTTACTGTCCTTCCCTTAAGAGTGGTCAACTTCATATTGCAATTATGTGATGCATGTCCCTTTTTATTACAATATGAACAAGTAGTTGAAGGTTTATTCATGCTCTTTCTAGCAATGAAGCTTTTGAGATGAGTCTCTCTACTTTTTGCATTATATCCTAACCCATTTTTATCAAAGAATGCTCTTTGAGTTTCTAACATGTTATCTAACTTTTGTTGTCCCATATAAAATCTATTAAAGGAATTATGTAAATTACTATTTTTTTTCTTTTAAGTCACAAATTTCAAGATTTGTAATTTCTAGTTTCTTTTCACATTCTAATTTGTCCTCTAGCATTAACTCATTTTCTTTCTTTAATTTAGATATTATCTTTTTATATTTCATACTCATGCATTCATATTCCAATGCAAGATCATCAAAGGCATCTTGCAATTCATAAAAAGAATATTCATTGAGGTTTGAAGTTACCTTTTCATCCTCAATAGCCATGAAGCACAAGTTGGCAATGTCCTCATTTGAGTCATCATCGGAGCAGTCACTGTCGCTCCATGTAGCCACCATTGCCTTCTTTTTATGGAATCTATCATTGGACCTTTTAAGAAGAGGGCAGTTAAACTTAATGTGTCCTGGTTTTTTACATTCATAACACACGATTGTATCTTTTCTTCCTACCTCTTCTTGATCTCTCTTGAGGTTTCTCCTATTACTACCACTAGCTTTCATTCTCATGAACTTGTTAAATCTTTTGGCAAACATTGCCATCTCAAGATCCTCTTCACTACCACTCTCATTCTTAATCTCCTCTTGAGCAGTAGATTTTAGAGCAACTCCCACTTTCTTGGGTGGCTCTTCATTTCTTCTCAACTTCATCTCATAAGTGAGTAGTGATCCTATTAATTCATCTAAAGACAATGTGTGAGGATCCTTAGATTCCTCAATTGCAGTCACTTTAGCCTCCCATGATTTTGGTAGGCTATTTAATATTTTCTTGACCATTTCTATATTAGAGTATATTTTTGCTAATGATTTTAATCCATTAATTACATCAGTGAATCTAGTGAACATATCACTGATTGACTCTCCATCTTTCATTCTAAATAGCTTATAGTCATGTGTGAGCATTCCTACCTTAGTCTCCTTCACTTGGGTTGTACCTTCATGAGTTATTGCCAATTTATCCCAAATCTGTTTAGCATTGTCACATCCAGAGACTCTAGTGTATTCATTTGGCCCTAAAGCACAAAAGAGAGTGTGCATGGCCTTAGCATTCAGCTGAGCACATTTAATATCGTTTGAATCTCATTCATCTTCTTCCTTAGGGATATCTCTTCCCTCTATTCTTTTTGTAGGGATTTGAGGTCCTTTAGTGATAATCCTCCATACTTCATAATCATTTGCTTGAATTAATAACATCATCCTAGTCTTCCAATAAGCATAATGTTCCCCATTGAACATAGGAGGCCTAACCGTAGAGTGCCTCTCTCTTACTAAGCTAGTTGCTATATTGTTGTGAGCCATTTGATCGTTTCTAACTCTTAGGAAGTTATTCCTATGTGATCAAAGAGTCCTAGCTCTGATACCAATTGTTGGCTCTACCGAGAGGGGGGTGAATCGGTTTTCTAATGTTAATGGCAAATTTAAACTAATTTAAACTTAATTAACAATTAATGAATAAACAATATACTGTAATGAAACAAATTAAAGCAAGATAAGGAAGAGAATATCAACACAGTGAGTTATAGAGGTTCGGCCAATCTCCTGCCTACGTCCTCTCTTCTTGACCTCCTTGTCAAGAGCTTTCTTTCTCTTTTTCAATGAAAGTTACACAATCCCTTTTTCAGGTTAAGGAATAACCTCTCTACCCTTTCTAATACAATGATGTATTCACCCTTTTACAAAATTTATCTCACTGAGGAACAATCCTCTTCTCTCTTAAAGATAGGATGAATACAATATCAAGCTTTTAATGTGGGTAGGACAAATACAGCTTTTTGCACAAGCTTAAAGCAACAAACTCAATAAATGAAATTGAAGACAAATAGAATGTAGGAATTAAACTCTTGAGAATGTAAGAAATGTGCAGCAATTGTGTCTCTATTCTCAGTGTCTTCAATGCTTGATTATATACTGAAGGATTGGTGGTTGGAGCATTTAATGCTATTTTTCCCGTTGAGATTTTTACAGAAATAGCCGTTGGGTACCTCCAGTAGAATGCCAGATCGATCTGCCATCTTGACCAAATCGATCTCTTAGTTATAGTTCCTGCAAGATCAAGGCAAAATGAAGCAAGGAGATCGATCTGTCGAACTGGCAGATCGATCTTCCAATTTGAAAATGTTAGAAGAGATCGATCTGTCGAACAGGCAGATCGATCTATAGATCGATCTTCCAGGTATTGTCTTAGTGAGGAGATCGATCTCTTATCAACCAAGATCGATCTCCTTAGCTCTCTGACTTTGAGCATATCGATCTCTTCCTATACCAGATCGATCTCATGAACTCTCTGTTTGCGTACAGATCAATCTTACAGATCGATCTACTGCCTTTACCTTTTGTTTTAGGGGAGATCGATCTCTTGTTATACCAGATTGATCTCATCAACATCTTGTACTAGGCAGATCGATCTTATAACCCTTATAGATCGATCTCAATCTTCCTTAATACTTTTGAACAAGTTCAAAGCTTAGCAGATCGATCTCATGTCTTCATGAGATCGATCTCTCATCCAAGAAAACCCAGGAGATCGATCTCTCATAACCCAGATCGATCTCTCATCTTCAGAAACTTAAGTTCTGGTACTGATAACCTCTAAACATGTTTTTGTATCATCTTTATATTATTGAATTTACTTGTTTTGTCATTTCAAAATATATTAACTCAATAAGTTGGATCTGCAGATTTCGGGACAAACCCTTTCTTTTCATTTCAACTCAAAAACCTAGCTTTCTCACTCCTAAATCCAGCCATTTTCAGTAAGATTTGATGGAAAGCTATTAGAGACAAAGTTGTTCACATCAAAGAGAAGAACAACATAGTTTAGAGGCATTTCCCCATTTGTTGGATTGAAGGAATAAAGGGCATTTCTAATTGGAGCAAAGAGGAAATCCAAAGAGGTAAGTTTCTAGTGCACAAATCCAAGTACATTGGTCTAGTTAATGATTATGAAGTTAATTGGGTGTGCACATTGTGGGTAGAACTACCTAGAATGCCATGAAATGAATATACCTAGAAAAGGTCTAGTGTGAGAACGTGGAATGTAGAAGTGTTAATGATGAATGAGTTATCTTGAGAGGATGACTATGTTGTGGGTATGATTTGGGTATGTTGATATTGGGATAAAATTATGAGATTTACCATAAGGGGTAAAATTTATATTTAAGGCATTGGATAAATGCTTAGTTGAACAAGAGTTAGAAACGTTAACTCAAGTGCTTGATGGATGAATTTCAGTTTTCGATGATACGCCGGAGCAAGTCAAGATTAGAACGCGAGAAGCATAAAGGCAGATAGTTGCACACAAGTCAAGCGAGGTAAGGGACTGTGTGTTAGCTATAGAGATGTTCGTACGTATTTTACGGCAATTTCGTAGATATATTGTTAGAATTAGTACGATACTACGATTTTATGAAATGATATGGAAGCATTAAATGTATTATGATATATATGTATTGAGATATAGGATAGGGTAAGGAAATAGCATGATATGCATGTTTTCAATGTTTTTCTCAATTTTGTATTGATATTGGTGATTGAGAAATGATGATGATGGGTTGGCCAATTTTACATGTTTTAGCATGAAGAGGCATGCTGCATACATAAACATGTTTTGACATTTAAAAAGAGAAAATAGCCACCTATCAGATTTGAGATGAGATTTGGTGTTGAAGCGCTAGCTCACACCCGTTTTATTGACTTTAACTATGTGCTAGAGTGTTAACTCACACACGTATTCTAAACCCCACGAATTTTCATGTATTCGATTTAAATAATAATGGAGAATTTGCTTATTGGTGGATAATTAATTTGAATTGTAATATGAGAAACTTAGACGAGGCTAAATTACTAAAATATTTTGATTTGAAGAATAAATAATTATGAGGTGTAAAAATAAAATTTTTGAGCTAGATTTAATATGTGTATATTCCTCCGTACTAGATAAGTACTAATAATAGGCCGATTACGCTTTGAACATAATACATGGTGAAGTATAAAATAACTACTTAAAATTTATTAATAAAATAAATTAAATGAATAAATAAATAAGAATTTAATTGAGTACATGGATGTGCACATATGTGTGTATATAAATATATAATTACATGTGTTGTTATAGGTATTCTTCAAATAGGGTACAATAGATATATATGTATATAAACAATATGCATTCACGTGGCCGAGAGCTCTCATCAGCAAAAGAAGCAGGAAACGCTAAACAGGAGACATGAACAAGAAATGTGAGGCATGGGAAACTGGGAAACAGAAACATGATACAGGAAACGTGATGAAGAAACGTGAAGGGCGATAGCTTCGGTAAGGCAGGAAGATGGTGATGAGGGGTGGTTAGTAGAGGAAATATAATAGAATAAGAAAAAATGAATGCCTCAAATGTTTGGGAAAAGAAAATAAAATAGGGGCAGAAGTGAAATGAAAGAGAGGCTAATTTAATTACAGCAGTGAAAGTCGGGTGAAGTGATGGGGCTAGGGTATAAATTATATATATATAAATCAAGGACAGTATTAAGTCTACAATTTCAGCAGAGGAAGAGAAACGTGTTGAGGGAGCTGACAGAACTGAAAGTCAGCATACTTATCACTGTCACTCCCATCTATCACCCCATCATCAGTCCCGATTCACTGTTGAAAACAGCATTCTTTTAGTTTTTGCACCAAGCTTCAACATCATCCTCGGTACAGCCGGCCATATGAACCCAAAACCACCCTTATCACCTTTCATTCCTAACCATTCCGTGTCATTGCCGACCACCATTTTACTTCTTCCAAGCTGACGATCATCACTATCATCCTACTATCATCGACCATACCTGGCCATCTTTCACCATCTCTTTATCCAATCTCATCCCTGCTTCCTTTCACGCACACACCACCAAGTTCTCACCTTCACGTCTTCTCTGCTCCCACTCTGCATATACAGAAAAAAGGGAAAGGTGAGCATGGCCTGGAAGTATAATGATAGAGCCAAGAGTTGTGAATAGAAGTCATGGGCTGAGTTTTGGTTTCGTTTGGAAAACAGAACACAGCAGGGAGCTCTCGGGCATTTCTGAAGTCTTATTATTATTGGAGATGGAAAGAAGGCATTGATCAGGGGGATTAACAGATAGTGTTGAATTATTGTAACGTGGCAATGAAGAGTGATTTGGAGAGAACAACGAAAACTGGAGACTAGGAAACATAGTGTTTCTCACTATTTTGCTGCATCCGGCACTGGAGGAAGCCTATGTCGCTATGTTGTGCATGGACTGCAGATGGAAGCGGCGTAAAAAAAATGTTGTTGGTGAACCGCTAACTGTTGTGCCATACAGGGTATGCTAAGGGTGTCAAAAAAAATTAGTGCGAGAATGTTGTTGAACATGCGTTGGAAACAGAGGTGGCAGGAAAACACCGGCGCAGGCAGAAGCGAGATGGTGATAAGAATAGCGAAAACTGTGGATATGAAAGAGGTTGTGGAAGCTAGTTGCTGGCATCGGGCGGTGACGAGATGCATGAGAGATGTTGATGACAGCAGAAGGAAGCAACGCTGATGAGGAAGATCGACAACAGGCTCTCGGGTGAGTAACAGTGTAGAAGGAAAATGAAGAAGAAAATGGAAATGGCGGGAAGAAGAAAGGAAATTCAAAAACAAAGAAAAGAAGAAAAAAAAAGAAAAGAAAGAAGTAGTATATATATATATATAATTATAATAATAATTATATATATATTGGGAAAAAATGGGGGGGAGAGGAAGAAAGTAATATATATATATATATATTAAATATATATATATTATTGAAAATAGAGGAAAAAAATCGAGGAAGGAAAATAAGTGTACAAAATTTTGAAAATTCGTGGAAGAGCCCCAGAAAATTTATCGAGAGGACCGGACCCATCGACTCGCTAAGTTGAAGTAATCAAGGATTACAGACAGACATCGAGTGTATTTTTCCTAGGTAAGCAAGGTTACGATTTTGACGCATCATAGTTAATTCGCATGAATAGGGTGCTAAGTATACAATTTCGGTGTAGGTGAATCGTAGAAAGAATTAAAGGAGGTACTAGAAGGCGTCACCATTCGAATTCGGGATTTTTGTTAAATCGAGGTAAGGGGATATGATTTAAAACGGTAATAGTTACTTTCTGAATTTTGATTTAGGAAAGCTTACAAAGACATGAAGTATGATTTTCATGCATGTTTCTAAATTATATTTCTGATCAAGACTATGCTTTCTGTATTTGTGCTTTTGAAATAAGAACATGTTTACTGAAATAATCTTTCGAATAAGATGATTTTTAATTCGATGTTTTCGCATATGAGAAATATAATATGTTTTGAGACTAAGGGCCATTTATGTTGTATGCTAATGCATGTCAACTTCGCCTGTGTGGCATCTGAACTTCGCCTGTCTGGCGTCTGAATCTTCGTCCTTGTGGTTCTGAAAGGCTGTATGACCTTGATTTCATCTACAGCCTCGCCATGGCCATAGGTTCTGAATTTCACCTTCGGGTTCTGTCTCGCCGTGGCTATAGGTTCTGAATTTCACCTTCGGGTTCTGTCTCGCCGTGGCCATAAGTTCTGAATTTCACCTTCGGGTTCTGTCTCGCCGTGGCCATAGGTTCTGAATTTCACCTTTGGGTTCTGTCTCACCTCTGTCTCGCCATGGCCATAGGTTCTGAATTTCACCTTCGGGTTCTATTTCGCCATGGCCATAGGTTCTGAATTTCACCTTTGCGTTATATCTCACCGTGGCCATAGGTTCTGAATTCCCTCTACGGAGGATGACTTGGTTATTTGCCGCATGATAATTATATGAGCCGATGTAGTCTTTATTTGAAAATTAAACTCTGTTTTCAGAATATGATTTTATGATATGTGATTTGACATGTATTCCTGTTTTGGAATTTTGATTATAAGAAAACTTTACGTAATATCTATTAAGTTCACGTACTTAAAGAATTACATTTTGAATCATGATGTTTTCGATCATCCTTAATCTTTGAATGTCCTTTATATTAGTTTTCAGAGAGTAATCTTCATATGTACTATTATGTTTTCTACATATTTGAATTGCTATGACGTTTTTTAAATACATCTTCTTACTGGGCTTTTTCCCGAAAGCTCACCCCTCTACCTCTCAGATCTTTGCAGTGGATTACAGTTAATAAATGCTGCGTAGATGATGTAGGCTGGTGGATATGAGCTTCCCCGACTACCTTTTGTACATGCGTCAGGTATACATTCTTATCTCTTTACCAGACCTTTTGTATGCACAGACATCTATTGAAAGTAATGCGTCGGGATGGAACCTGTATAAGAATAAATGAAAGAGAATATTTTTAAGGATTGACACTGAATAGGAATACAGCCTAGGTGAATAAGGGAATAAGTGGGTAAATTAAGATAAAAAAAATCTCTCGATTTTCAAGGGTCAAGGGTCGTTACAGTTTAAGTGGTATCAGAGCAAAGGCTGTCTAGTACTGTCAGTGTCAATAATAAGGATATGATTACATCTCAAATGTCTGTGCTTGTCTGGTTGTAGAGTAAGTATACCTAATTAAGTTAAGACTTAATGTTGGGTTTACGTGATGAATTAGATCGCGAGCGAGAAGCCGCAGAGATAGGCCTGAGAATCATGCAGAGTCATCATATGAGACTCATATATGATACTGAGATTGAAACTGATGTTGAGTGTGCTCCATCAAGTCTTGTGAAAAGGACAGATGATATTGAGATACACTTTGCTAAGACTGAGTGGAGTATTCAACATACTATGGAGAAAATTGGGATACAGGCTATGTTAGGTGATGGGGTAGATGGGAGAATAGACAGGTAGATTATTTTCGATACGCCCGCACAGCCTGTAGAGATGTTTCAGGATTACAAATATGCCTGCTCCTGTAGCTCCACAGCAGAATGAGGATGACTTGGGTTAAGTGTATGAGCTACACGAGAAGGGGCAGTTTTAGGAGATCAACCGCTACAGTTAAATGGAATAAAGGACCCAGTAGTTATAGAGAACTGAATAAATGAGATTAAGGAAATTACGAATGGAATTTAGGGGTCTAGCATAAGGAAATTGATTTGTCTATGAGTATGAATTATGAATTATATCCTTGAAAATGTATGACCCAATGTTATGGGCAGTGAAGCAAGAAATGTCTGTAAGTTCACTAACGGATAAAGACCGAGCTGATTTCGGAGGATAGTATGCTATTACATAATGAAATCAAGAATCCAATGGTAATAGAAAACTGGAGAATTAAATTGGGAAACTTGGATGGATTCTTAAAGTATGACTATGAGCTTAATAGACCGGGGGGCAATTTCAAGAGTTTAAGCCTCCATTTTTCAACAAGGTTAAGAATTCAGTCATTCGAAGTATTGAATGAATGAGATAGAAAAGCTTGATGATTTTAGAAGTAACTCTACCGAGAAAGTTGCTTTTACAACTTTTATGTTAAAGGATTGAAGAAGCTACACGGATTTTTAGAGCGTGCTACTATAAAGAAAGTAGCCCTTGTAGCATCAATATCGAAATGAAAAGTCAAACTCGAAGGGAAGTTCCCCGATTTAATCCAAGAGCCGACATCAGTAAATTACATTAGATATATTCCGAAGGCTCTTAGACAGCAACACATTTTGGATGAGGCATATTGGAAATTATAATTGAAATGACTGAATCAGACATGAGAAAATGAGTCTGAGAATGAATATGAAATTAAATCAATTTAGAAGGAATAATTCGGATAAGGAGGATGTGAAATGGAGAAAGTCCAGGAAATTCATAGGATGTATTGAGATCCTCGGTCGAGTTGAGTCAGCTTCACCAGATGTTATTTTGAAATAGCAGTGCGCAAGGCGTAACTATGAGAATATGAGATATATATATACTCTCTAGATTACTACGAAAATGACAAAGTAAAGAGAGTGACAAAAAGGTGATGTATTAAGGAAGTAGTAAGCGTCATAGAGTAAAGTAACTGTAACTGGAAAGATGAAATATGGAATTAAAAGTATAAGTGAAGGTCACACGGCTTACAGGATTACATAAAAAGGAGATTATTGGACCAGGTGATTCACTTTGATGTGTACCGGCATTAATTGTTAAGGAGACCCGGAGTCTTTTGGGTCACGATATGCCAAGAAAGAGAGTTAATTGGAATAAGGAAAGAGTTCTGATATAATTGATGTACGAAATGAGGCAAGTTTGAAATATGATAGATTCTGAATACAAGTGATACTATGAACAAGAGATGTATACGATGTAGGAATACTTTTGGTAAATTAAATTATTCAGATCAAGTGATATGAACAGAGAATGAGTGTGACTAAAGGATAAACTGAAATTGACAGTCGAAATATTTGTGTTTGAAGTCAGGATACCATTACTTGTACTGTAAAAAATTATGGAATTCTACTGATCATGAAGGTTAAGTATTAAAATTTACAAAAGCTGTCAAATACAAAAAAATGATGAATGACTCGAGTTAGTGCTTTGAGCAGAAGTGATTACGGGACGACGTTACGTATATTAGTCAAGGATATGAGTTATTGAAATATTTAGTGAACCTCAATTGGATGTGGTTCATTTCTGATACTGACATTTATTTCGTGGTAGCGAGCTTGAGAGTGGAAAACTGGATTTGATTAATTTAATCAAAGAGGCTCAGCGAAACGATAAATACTGTATTGATGTGGCTGGTCAGACTCAGATGAGTGCCGCAACTAGCTTAAGTATCGATATTGATAAATTATTGAGATTTAAAAACATAATTGTATATCAAATGATCTATAGTTAAAGGAAATTGATGTCGTCAGATACTCATTTATAGAGACATACCCTACATTCGGAGAATAATAGAATTTATCAAATCTTCTGAAGATATATTGGCAATCAGGGACAATAAGAGATATAATTGAAAGGGACAATAAGAGATATAATTGGAAGAGACTACGCAGGAATTAGAGAGTTTAATATGAGAGAAATACCCGCAAAGGCTAATGTAATAATAAATTTTGGGACCAAATTTCCTAAGGTGAGGAGAATGTAAACCCCACGAATTTTCATGTATCCGGTTTAAATAATAATAGAGAATGCGTTTATTGGTGGATAATTAATTTGAATTATAATATGAGAAACTTGGACGAGGCTAAATTACTAAAATATTTTGATTTGAGGAATAAATAATTATGAGGTGTAAAAATAAAATTTTTGAGCTAGATTTAATATGTGTATATTCCTCCATACTAGATAAGTACTAATAATAGGCCGATTACGCTTTGAACATAATACATGGTGAAGTATAAAATAACTACTTAAAATTTATTAATAAAATAAATTAAATGAATAAATAAATAAGAATTTAATTGAGTACATGGATGTGCACATTTGTGTGTATATAAATATATAATTACATGTGTTGTTATAGGTATTCTTCAAATAGGGTACAATAGATATATATGTCTATAAACAATATACATTCATGTGGCCGAGAGCTCCCATCAGCAGAAGAAGCAGGAAACGCTAAACAGGAGACATGAACAGGAAATGTGAGGCATGGGAAACTGGGAAATAGAAACATGATACAGGAAACGTGATGAAGAAACGTGTAGGGCGATAGCTTCGATAAGGCAGGAAGATGGTGATGAGGGGTGGTTAGTAGAGGAAATATAATAGAATAAGAAAAAAATGAATGCCTCAGATGTTTGGGAAAAGAAAATAAAATAGGGGCAGAAGTGAAATGAAAGAGAGGCTAATTTAATTATAGCAGTGAAAGTCGGGTGAAGTGATGGGGCTAGCGTATAAATTATATATATATAAATCAAGGACAATATTAAGTCTACAATTTCAGCAGAGGAAAAGAAGCATGTTGAGGGAGCTGATAGAACTGAAAGTCAGCATACTTATCACTGTCACTCCTATCTATCACCCCATCATCAGTCCTGGTTCACTGTTGAAAATAGCATTCTTTTAGTTTTTGCACCAAGCTTCAACATCACCCTCGGTACAGCCGGCCATATGAACCCAAAACCACCTTTATCACCTTTCATTCCTAACCATTCCGTGTCATTTCCTGCCACCATTTTACTTCTTCCAAGCTGACGATCTTCACCATCATCCTGCTATCATCGACCATACTTGGCCATCTTGCACCACTCTATATCCAATCTCATCCCTGCTTCCTTTCACGCACACGCCACCAAGTTCTCACCTTCACGTCTTCTCTGCTCCCAGTCTGCATATACATAAAAAAGGGAAAAGTGAGCATGGCCTGGAAGTATAATGATAGAGCCGAGAGTTGTGAATAGAAGTCATGGGCTAAGTTTTGGTTTCGTTTGGAAAACAGAACACAGCAGGGAGCTCTCGGGCATTTCTGGAGTCTTATGATTATTGGAGATGGAAAGAAGGCATTGATCAGGGGGATTAACAGATAGTGTTGAATTATTGTAGCGTGGCAATGAAGAGTGATTTAGAGAGAACAACGAAAACTAGAGACTAGGAAACAGAGTGTTTCTCTCTATTTTGCTGCATCCGGCACTGGAGGAAGCCTATGTCGCTGTGTTGTGCATGGACTGCAGATGGAAGCGGCGCAAAAAAATGTTGTTGGTGAACCGCTAACTGTTGTGCCATACAGGTATGCGAAGGGTGTCAAAAGAAATTGGTGCGAGAATGTTGTTGAACATGCGCTGGAAACAGAGGTGGCAGGAAAACTCCGACGCAGGCTGAAGCGGGATGGTGATAAGAATAGCGAAAACTGTGGATATGAAAGAGGTGGTGGAAGCTAGTTGCTGGCGTCGGGCGGTGACGAGAGGCATGAGAGATATTGATGACAGCAGAGGGAAGCAACGCTGAAGAGGAAGACCGGCAACAGGGCTCTCGGGTGAGCAACAGTGTAGAAGGAAAATGAAGAAGAAAATGGAAATGGCGGGAAGAAGAAAGGAAATTCAAAAACAAAGAAAAGAAAAATAAAAGAAAAAGAAAAGAAAAGAAAGAAGTAGTATATATATATAATTATAATAATAATTATATATATATATATTGGAAAAAAAAAAGGGGAGAGGAAGAAAGTAATATATATATATATATTTTTATTTATTTATTTATTAAATATATATATATATATTATTGAAAATAGAGGAAAAAAATCGAGGAAGGAAAATAAGTGTACAAAATTTTGAAAATTCGAGGAAGAGCCCCGAAAAATTTACTGAGAGGACCGACCCGTCGACTCGCTAAGTCGAAGTAATCAAGGATTACAGACAGACATCGAGTGTATTTTTCCTAGGTAAGCAAGATTATGATTTTGACGCATCGTAGTTAATTCGCATGAATAGGGTGCTAAGTATACAATTTCGATGTAGGTGAATCGTAGAAAGAATTAAAGGAGGTACTAGAAGGCGTCACCATTCGAATTCGGGATTTTTGTTAAATCGAGGTAAGGGGATATGATTTAAAACGGTAATAGTTACTTTCTGAATTTTGATTAAGGAAAGCTTACAAAGACATGAAGTATGATTTTCATGCATATTTCTAAATTATATTTCTGGTCAAGACTATGCTTTCTGTATTTGTGCTTTTGAAATAAGAACATGTTTACTGAAATAATCTTTCGAACAAGATGATTTTTAATTCCATGTTTTCGCATATGAGAAATATAATATGTTTTGAGACTAAGGGCCATTTATGTTGTATGCTAATGCATGTCAACTTCGCCTGTGTGGCGTCTGAACTTCGCTTGCGTGGCGTCTGAATCTTCGCCCTTGTGGTTCTGAAAGGCTGTATGACCTTGATTTCGTCTACAGCCTCGTCGTGGCCATAGGTTTTGAATTTCACCTTCGGGTTCTATCTCGCCGTGGCCATAGGTTCTGAATTTCACCTTCGGGTTCTGTCTCGTCGTGGCCATGGGTTCTAAATTTCACCTTCGGGTTCTATCTCGCTGTGGCCATAGGTTCTAAATTTCACCTTCGGGTTCTGTCTCGCCGTGGCCATAGGTTCTGAATTCTCTCTACGAAGGATGACTTGGTTATTTGTCGCATGATAATTATATGAGCCGATGTAGTCTCTATTTGAAAATTAAACTCTATTTTCAGAATATGATTTTATGATATGTGATTTGACATATATTCCTGTTTTGGAATTCTGATTATACGAAAAGTTTACGTAATATCTGTTAAGTTCACGTACTTAAAGAATTACGTTTTGAATCATGATGTTTTCGATCATTCTTAATCTTTGAATGTCCTTTATATTAGTTTTCAGAAAGTAATCTTCATACGTACTATTATGTTTTCTACATATTTGAATTGCTAGGATCGTTTTTAAATACATCTTCTTACTGGGCTTTTTCTCGAAAGCTCACCCCTCTACCTCTCAGAACTTTGCAGTGGATTACAGTTAATAAATGCTGCGTAGATGACGTAAGCTGGTGGATATGAGCTTCCCTAGACTACCTTTTGTACATGCGTGAGGTATACATTCTTATCTCTTTACCAGACCTTTTGTATGCACAGACATCTATTGAAAGTAATGCATCGGGATGGAACCTGTATAAGAATAAATGAAATAAAATATTTTTAAGGATTGACACTGAATAGGAATACAGCCTAGGTGAATAAGGGAATAAGTGGGTAAATTAAAATTAAAAAAAAATCCCCCGATTTTCAAGGGTCAAGGGTCATTACACGTATTTATGCTTTTGATGTGCCATGCTGAAGTCTAACTCGCACGATTGTTTTTAAGAAAGTGCTGGAGCTTTGCTCGCACCTGTTTTTATTGAGTTGAGGTAAACCTGGGGGTTTGGGACCCAAGGGGATACTAGCCGACAGCCATTTGAACGGGCTGGGCCTTAACGATAAATCGTACTGTGCTGGAGCCTTGCGATGACTGTGTGTCATGCTGCTCGCTCGCCTGGTATATGAGACATGGTTCAGGATGAAAATTCCATCGCAGTTAGAGTATGGACTTGGGTCGATGGTCGTACGTAGTACTGTGTAGTTATCTGTTGGTATACTATGTACCGTGCTGGGTGCACGTGAGTACGAGTATCGCGTAGATGACACATGACGTACCTTATACTGTGAGTATATGAGGAGATGAGGTTGATTGAGATGAGCCGGAGGGTAGGACTGACCCATCCCCCTTCAGGCGAAGTGATGCCCTGTGCACACCTGATCAGTGAGGCCTGGGATCACTGACTGTGGCCATAAGTCGTGGATATTTGATTGTCGAAAATTTCATTCTTGTCTCAGAGATTTAAGAAACAGAGATAATCTCATAAAAGAAAGAGATTTGAGGAAAAGATATGATTGAGAAAGTAAAGAGATTTTGTGTTTTGATAAGTCTCTGACTTAAACACATGTGTCGTGAGGGCATTGTTTTTATGCATCATGTTTTAAAAAGGAAGCATGACTCATATGATTTACATGAAAGTGCAAAATGAGAAATGTATGTTTAAATGCATCTTCGTATGATATTTCCATTTATAATGAAAACATGCTTTTGGTTTATACATGCATGGGTTATGTAGGTAGTACGATATCTACCTGCTAGCATTCATTTTCTTACTGAGCTGTAGTTTGTTCATCCCACTATTTCCCCCTCCAGGTACTGAGAAGTAGGAGAGCGGTGGTCTCTAGGTTTCTTTTTGAGTTGGACAGCTCTCGCTAGTCGTAAAGATATAAGAATTGTATACACAAGCTTATTTTGTATCTATCTTGTTGTATCTCACAGTTGTACCTTAGACTTGTAAACAGTTTTATGGGGATGATATGTAAATACATTGTATTTATACAATTGATTTTGTATATCTACACATACCTTGGAGTGTGAATTAAATTTTAAAATTTTTCGCTGTAAATGTACGAACTTTAGTAATTACATCGCCTCACAGCCCAACCGTGATTGAGTAAGTATGGATAAAGGACACCGAGAATTGGGGTATGACCGATTTGGTATCAGAGCATGGTTGGTCTGATGTGAGTCGATGCTTAGGACTAAGAAAACATACATCCCCAAGTTACTGTGCGATATTTAGATACAAATGTGTATACGGAGCTGACACCGCAAGAGGTGAGAGAGCTCGAGAGCTCAAGGGCAGAATGACAGGACTGAGAGGCACAGTAGATCGTCCTCTAGTCATGAGCCCCAGGAACAGATAGAGGCTTTCGATCCTCGGATAGCCCGATTAGAGGAAGACATACGTACTATGATGACCATGATGTGTCAGATCATGGCTAGGTTTGAGGGTACACCTGGTACAGCGGGACAGGCTGCACCGAATCCCCTAGTAGCTGCACCTGAACCTGAGAATGTTGCACTTGCACAACCTAAACCGGTTAGGCCACGAGATCCCCATATTCGACCAGTACCCCCTCCAGTAGCCCCATAGCAGTGTGATAAGGATGACTTGGGGTATGGATATAATTGTGATATGGAGTGGTTGAGGCATTTCAGGGATTTCAAGCCTCCTTCTTTTAGCGGGGTAAAGGATTCGGCAGTGGCTGAGGATTGGATCAATCAAATGGAGAAACTGTTTGACTTTTGTAGATGTTCGGCTACGGAGAGAGTAGCGCTTGTGACTTTTGTATTGAGAGGCGAAGTAGAGCACTGGTAGAGGTCCACCAGGCCTATGTTGAGAGCTCAAGGTATGGCTATCACGTGAGATATGTTTTTGAGCACTTTCAGAGAGCAGTACATTCCAGATACTACTCGACGTAGGTTGCAGATGGAATTTCTGAATCTGACTCAAGAGAATCGAACAGTTGATGAGTACGAGTCACGATTCACTTCATTAAGCAGATATGATCCAGACTCTATCAGGAGTAAAGCTATAAGGGTCCGTAGATTTGTAGATGGACTCAGGCCTTCAATCCGAGTGAAGTTGGCCCCATTTGATGTTGCTACCTATAGAGAGGCTGTGCGACGGGCCCAGTTATGTGAGCAGGATTACGACCTGCAGACTTCTGAGTTCAGTTGGGGAAAGGACAAGGGTCCGAGGAAAATGGGAGATGGCAAGAGTGCCAAGTTTGGTCAGAAATTCATGAGTAAACGTCGGAGAGAGACAAATGAGCTCCAGAAAAAGGCTGCTAGACCTTTTATGTCTCTGACTCAAACACCAGCTAGGGGTATAATTATCAGTGGACCCCGACCGACTATGGATCAGTGTAGAGCATGTGGCCGGTATCATAGTGGTAGGCCCTGTTACCTACAGAGTACACGATGCTTTAGATGTGGTAAATTTGGGCATTATGCCAGAGAGTGCCCAGAGATAGTTGAGGTAATTCCATAGAGGGGTAAGGAGCTAGAGAGAGTTCTTACAGTTACACCTCCTGCAAGAAAGAAAACCTCAGTTGAAGAAAAGGGGAAACAAGTTGTGGGTCAAGGTAGGGTGTACGCGATAGACCAGGCATCAGTTGGTACCTCTTCTGAAGTGATAAAAGGTATAATCTTGATTTTCAATTTGGAGGTTATAGCTTTGTTTGATTCTGGTGCTACGCATTCCTTTATATCACCTGCATGTGCATCAAAGTTAAAAGGTTTTGTAGAACTCACATACTTGAGTAGGACTTTACTAATAAGTACTCCAATGAGAGTTAGCCAATTAGTCGAGCAAGTGTATAAAGATTGTAAAGTGAGGGTAGGAGATAAGTGCATGACTGCCAACCTGATTTTGTTAAATATGTATGACATTGATGTAATTTTAGGAATGGATTGGTTAGCCACCAATCATGCTGTCTTAGATTGCCACACTAAGTCTATTAAGTTTTCTCTACCCGAAGAATGTGTTGTAAAATTTTAAGAGAAGAAATGAAATCTTAAATTTTGTGATAAGTAAAGTACTTTGGTATAAATGACTTGAGTGTTGTTTTGAAGGTTTTGTTGCTTATGTGGTGGATTTAAACAAAGTACATCCGGATATGGAGGACATTCCAGTGGTCAGAGAATTCCCTGATGTCTTTCCAGATGACCTACCAGGATTACCACCCGATAGAGAAATGGAATTCGATATAGATTTTATGCCTGGAACCGAGCCAATATCGAAGTCACCATATAGGATGGCTCCAGTTGAGCTAAAGGAATTAAGGAAACAGTTGCAAGATATGCTAGATAAGGGATTTATAAGACCGAGCGTCTCACCATGGGGAGCTCCGGTATTGTTTAGGAAAAAAAAAGATGGGAGCCTCTGGTTGTGTATTGACTATCGGATGTTGAACAAGGCTACCAGCAAGAATAAGTACCCCTTGTCGCGCATTAACGATCGGATGTTGAACAAGGCTACCATCAAGAATAAGTACCCCTTACCGTGCATTGACGATTTATTGGATTAGCTTCGAGGAGCACAGATCTTTTCTAAGATAGATATGAAGTCTGGGTATCATCAATTGAAGATTCGAAAGGAGGATGTGCCCAAGACAGCATTTCGCACTCGTTATGGCCATTACGAATTCCTAGTGATGCCTTTCGGGTTGACTAATGCGCCAGCAGCTTTTATGGCTCTAATGAATGAAGTATTCAAGCCATACCTGGACCAGTTCGTGATTATTTTCATTGATGATATATTGGTGTATTCAAGGTCCGCAGGAGAACATGAGCAGCACTTGAGGATTATTTTGCAAACCCTCCGAGAAAGAAGGTTATATGCCAAGCTTAGTAAATGTGACTTCTGGCTAGAGCAGATTTCCTTTTTGGGCCTTGTTGTATCGAAGGATGGGGTGTCAATAGATCCATCCAAGATTGAGGTCATTGTTCAGTGGGAACAGCCTAGGACAGTCACAAAGATCAGAAGCTTTTTGGGTTTGACTGGTTACTACAGGAGATTTGTAGAGGGTTTATCTAGATTGGCTGCTCTATTGACACGTCTTACGAGAAAGAGTGTGGAGTTTACATGGGATGAAGCTTGTGAGAGGAGTTTTCAGGAACTTAAGCATAGATTGACCACCACGTCAGTTCTTATCATCCCTAACAGCTCAAGGAACTACTCGGTGTATACGGATGCTTCGCATCAAAGACTAGGCTGTGTTTTGATGCAAGATGGAAGGGTAGTAGCTTATGGATCTAGACAACTGAAAGATCATGAAAAGAACTACCTTACTCACGATTTGGAGTTGGCAGTCGTAGTATTCGCATTGAAGATATGGCGCCACTACTTGTATAGTGAGAGATTTTAGATCTTTACGGATCACAAGAGTCTGAAGTCTCTATCTTCGCAGAAGGAGTTAAATATGAGACAAAGAAGGTGGTTAGAACTCCTCAAGGACTATGATTGTGAGCTCTTGTACCACCCGAGGAAGGCAAATGTGGTTGCTGATGCATTGAGTAGGAAGAGTCTAGGGTTGGTATCACATCTGATGGTTAAAGAGCACGAGCTATTGGAACAATTCACAAACCTTAGTCTGGATATGACCCTACCTGAGATTGGCAGCTATGGGATTATTGCTAGCTTGAGATTAGAACCGGAGTTGATTGAGAGAATCCGACAAGCTCAGCAAATTGATCAATGGTGTATTGACATGATTAGCCAAATTCAGAAGGGGAAGGGTACAGAATTTGTATTGAGTTTTGATGGAGTACTAAGGTTTGGAGATAGAATATGTGTTCCTAAGGATTCAGAGCTGAGAAAGTTGATTTTGTCAGAGGCTCACTCATCGAGATATACAGTACACCCGGGGAGTAGTAAGATGTATCAAAATCCCTGAAAGGTATATTGGTGGTCTGGAATGAAGAGAGACATAGTTGGGTATGTCGTTAGATGTCTCATTTGTTAGTAGGTAAAGGTTGAGCATCAGAAACTAGGAGGATTGTTGCAACCTCTACCGATACCAACATGGAAGTGGGAGCACGTCACCATAGATTTTGTGATGGGGTTATCGAGAACCCGTAAGAACCATGATGCGATATGGGTTATAGTAGATCGGCTAACGAAATCGGCACACTTCTTAGCCATGAGATCTACAGATACATTGAGTGCGTGCACTGGCGAACCTGTATGTGCGAGAAATAGTGAGATTGCATGGAGTCCCAGTGAGTGTTGTTTCTGATCGGGATGCCCGCTTTACTTTCCACTTTTGGGGATATTTTCAGGAAGCGATGGGGACCCAGTTGAGTTTTAGCACCGCTTTCCATCCTTAGACAGATGGTCAGTCAGAGAGGACTATACAGACCCTGGAAGATATGTTGAAAGCGTGTGTGTTGGATTTTAGAGGCTCATGGGATG
The DNA here is from genome assembly GCA_033439115.1 of Firmiana major. NCBI lineage: Eukaryota > Viridiplantae > Streptophyta > Magnoliopsida > Malvales > Malvaceae > Firmiana > Firmiana major. The sequence goes on from CM065909.1 coordinate 43,851,314, forward strand.
ATCACTTGCCATTGATTGAGTTCGCCTACAATAGTATTGGTATGGCCCCTTATGAGGCACTATACGGTCGTAGATGTCGATCGACCATTGGTTGGGAATAAGTTGGTGACAGACAGTTGATCGCTCCTGATTTGGTTAAACAAGCCTCCGAGTATGTTCAGATAATATGCAAGAGGCTGCGAACAGCTCAAAGTCGATAAAAGAGCTACGCTGACAGGAGACAGAGACCACTTGAATTTGATGTGGGCGAGTCAGTATTTTTGAGAGTATCTCCTTCTAAGGGAATAACGAGGTTTGGGAAGAAAGGAAAACTAAGTCCTCGTTACATTGGTCCCTTCGAGATTTTGGATAGAGTGGGAGATGGAGCATATAGGCTAGCCTTACCACCTGAGCTAGTAGAAGTCCACAATGTCTTCCATGTTTCTATGCTTCGGAAGTACTATCCGGATCCGACACATGTAATTACCTATGAGCCATTGGAGCTCAAAGAGGATATGTCGTATGTCGAGAAATCGATCCAGATATTAGATAGAAAAGAGAAGATGTTGTGGAACAAGACGATTTTATTGGTTAAGGTTTTGTGGCAACATCACACCGTGGAAGAGGCCACATGGGAATTGGAAAGTTTGATGCGGGAGAAGTATCCCATGTTATTCACAGATTGAATTGGTTCTAATTTGGAGGACCAAATTCTCTAAGTGGGGGAGAATGTGAGACCCCGTATATGTATAGTTGTATATAAGTACATAGAAATGTAAATGAAATCATAAGTATGATGATACATTTGTAATATAAAGTATATGCAATGTAAGTCCATAAGATTATGTACGCACTTGTAATAAGAGTCGTGATTGTACGTACAAGTTGCATTATGAGTGAGTATGAAGAAATGGACTTAAACATGAGAAGAATGTGATTGAAATGGAATATGAGTAGTGTGATAAAATGGAAGGAAAGATTTACATAAGTTGTATACTTCCATTCGGTTTATATTGTGTATATTTGGTTATACAAAGATTTCCCACAAGTTTTAATATGTACTAAGTGTGATTGGATGCCATTTTCAAGTCTCAAGGAGAGATGAATGAGGAAAGGACTATGGCAGCAAATTGAGGAGGTTTTGAATGAAGTTGTTACAGAAAAACTACAAAAAATCTGGAAATATGAAGGTCAGATCGATCTCATAGGATGAGAGATCGATCTGGAAGAGCCAGAATGCTCTTATTTGAGTAATGGAATAGAGCAAATCGGTCTCCAAGGGAGTCAGATCGATCTCTTTAGCTTTCGGGTTGGAAGAAGATCGATCTCCCCTAATACTATATCGATCTCCTTAAGCTTCTGTTTGACAGCAGATCGATCTCGAGCCTCGATAGATCGATCTCCTACCTTCAAAATGTCTTGGATAAGAGGGATTTCAAGAGGACCAAATCGATCTCCACCAAGGCAGATCGATCTTATCAAGTTGAATCTATAAATAGGAGCAGTTAGATCTGCAGATTTCGGGACAAACCCTTTCTTTTCATTTCAACTCAAAAACCTAGCTTTCTCACTCCTAAATCCAGCCATTTTAAGTAAGATTTGAGGGAAAGCTATTAGAAACAAAGTTGTTCACATCGAAGAGAAGAACAACATAGTTTAGAGGCATTTCCCCATTTGTTGGATTGAATGAATAAAGGGCATTTCTAATTGGAGCAAAGAGGAAATCCAAAGAGGTAAGTTTCTAGTGCACAAATCGAAGTACATTGGTCTAGTTAATGATTATGAAGTTAATTGGGTGTACACATTGTGGGTAGAACTACCTAGAATGCCATGAAATGAATATAACCTAGAAATGGTTTAGTGTGAGAAAGTGGAATGTAGAAGTGTTAATGATGAATGAGTTATCTTGAGAGGATGATTATGTTGTGGGTATGATTTGGGTATGTTGATATTGGGATAAAATTATGAGATTTACCATAAGGGGTAAAATGTATATTTAAGGCATTGGATAAATGCTTAGTTGAACAAGAGTTAGAAACGTTAACTCAAGTGCTTGATGGATGAATTTCAGTTTCCGATGATACGCCGGAGCAAGTCGAGATGAGAACGCGAGAAGCATAAAGGCAGATAGTTGCACACAAGTAAAGCAAGGTAAGGGACTGTGTGTTAGCTATAGAGATGTTCGTACGTATTTTACGGCAATTTCGTAGATATATTGTTAGAATTAGTACGATACTATGATTTTATGAAATGATATGGAAGCATTAAATGTAATATGATATATATGTATCGAGATATGGGATAGGGTAAGGAAATAGCATGATATGCATGTTTTCAATGTTTTTCTCAATTTTGTATTGATATTAGTGATTGAGAAATGATAATGATGGGTTGGCCAATTTTACATGTTTTAGCATGAAGAGGCATGCTGCATACATAAACATGTTTTGAGATTTAAAAAGTGAAAATAGCCACCTATCATATTTGAGATGAGATTTGGTGTTGAAGCGCTAGCTCACACCCGTTTTAATGACTTTGACTATGTGCTAGAGTGTTAACTCGCACACGTATCTATGCTTTTGATGTACCTGCTGAAGTCTAACTCGCACGATGGTTTTTGAAAAAGTGTTGGAGCTTTGCTCGCACCTGTTTTTATTGAGTTGAGGTAAACCTGGGGGTTTAGGACCCAAGGGAATACCAGCCGACGGCCATTTGAACAGGCTAAGCCTTAACGATAAATCGTACCGCGCTAAAGCCTTACGATGATTGTGTGTCACGCCGCTTTGCTCGCCTGATATATGAGACATGGTTCAGGATGAAAAGTCTATCAGAGTTGGAGTATGGACTTGGGTCCACGGTCGTACGTAGTACTGTGTAGTTATCCGTTGGTATACTATGTATCGTGCTGGGTGCACGTGAGTACGAGTATCGCGTAGATGACACATGACGTACCTTAAACCGTGAGTATATGAGAAGATGAGGTTGATTGAGATGAGTTGGAGGGTAGGACTGACCCATCCCCCTTTAGGCGAAGTGATGCCCTGTGCACACCTGATCAGTGAGGCCTGGGATCACTAACTATGGCCATAAGTCATGGATATTTGATTGCCGAAAATTCCATTCTTGTCTCAGAGATTCAAGAAACAAAGATAACCTCAGAAAAGAAAGAGATTTGAGGAAAAGATATGATTGAGAAAGTAAAGAGATTTTGTGTTTTGATAAGTCTCTGACTTAAACAAATGTGTCATGAGGGCATTGTTTTTATGCATCATGTTTTAAAATGGAAGCATGACACATATGATTTACATGAAAGTGCAAAATGAGAAATGTATGTTTAAATGCATCTTCGTATGATATTTCCATTTATAATGAAAACATGCTTTTGGTTTATACATGCATGGGCTGTGTAGGTAGTACGATATCTACCTGCTAGCATTCATTTCCTTATTGAGTTGTGGTTTGCTCGTCCCACTATTTTCCCCTCCAGGTACTGAGAAGTTGGAGAGCGGTGGTCTCTAGGTTCCTTTTTGAGTTGGACAACTCCCGCCAGTCGTAAAGGTATAAGAATTGTATACACAAACTTATTTTGTGTCTATCTTGTTGTATCGCACAGTTGTACCTTGGACTTGTAAACAGTTTTATGGGGATGATATCTAAATACATTGTATTTATACAATTGATTTTGTATATCTACACACACCTGGGAGTGTGAATTAAATTTTAAAATTTTTCGCTGTAAATGTACGAACTTTAGTAATTACATCACCTCACAGCCCAACCGTGATTGAGTAAGTATGGATAAAGGACACCGAAAATTGGGGTGTGACAGTGCTTGCCGCGTACATGATATAGGTTGGTGGATAAAATCTCCCCAGGCTATCGCTTGTACATGCACAAGGTATAATTCAGTTCATTTTGTATCCAGATAATGATGTAATACAGACATTGTGTTAAGTATTTTTAGGATGTAATTAGGACAAATATGAGAAAAATGAATCGTGTTTTGTGAATTGTTCCCCTTTGGGATATTATTTGTTTGATGTTACGAACTAGAAATTGTGTGATCTTGGGGTTAATGTTTTATGATAAACACAAGTGATTAAATGACGTTGTACAGGAATGCAACCCAAGTAAGAGGTTTAATATAAAAAAAATTTTAATTAGCCCTATTTTCCGCGCTTTTGAGCTGTCGCATGGTAAGTCCAAATATTAAGCGTATTTTATTTTTTATATTTCTTTTAATGTGATTTTATTCTTTGAAAAAATTTCATATCTTTTAATGTAGATGTAAAGTTAGGGTCGAGCATCGACATATAAAGAATTGTTTGACCGGACTCATAGACATTTGAGTGGAGATGGTGATTATGTGGATAACAAGTCCAAATCTATCAGTGTATGTAATGCATTCTATTGGCATTTTATATGGCTTTATCATTTTAAAAGATTATTATTTAATATCATTTTTCTAATTACATTGAAGGAAAAATATATTGCTTCATTTGCTTAGAAATACGGTGAAGACATGAGCTCCCATCCCCAATTTGATCCAACTGCATGGTGTGAAGGAATTCGAGGGACGGATACTACACGTACACATACTAATGGATTTGGGACTAGGCTACACTGCTTTAATTTGCTACAGGGCTCAGGCATTAAAGACAACTCTATCCCCACTCAATCTTTTTGCGCAACCTATTCAGCTTACGATCTTTTTCCTTATCCTACTCTTGGGGTAAGTGGTACTCGTAACAATAATTCAAATGTGCTGCAATTGAAAGAGGACATGAAAGTCATGATGAATAGGTATGATAACTTGGAAGGAAAGTTTTTTGATTTTATGGATAAGATGATGAACTTGATGATGAGTAATGGTAATAACATAGAGGCACCTAGAGTTGGACCGTCTAGATCGGGACGTCACACTAATAAATAAAAGTACCTTATTTTTATGTTATTTGGTTTTTTTATGAGTTATGGATGATATTGATTATGATATGAACGAATGATGATGGTGATCTTTTATGAATACTTGTTGATATTAGTTTTTGATAAACGGATGTGGTATATATTTCATGTTATTTTCTATAGATTTTTACACATCTATTCAATTATTTTAGGTACTTGAATTTAAGCTGTACATATATGAAAATCTATGAGAAAAATTTTTAGGCAAATAAAATTATTAAAAAAGAAAACATAATATAAAATAAAAATGAAAATCAATTTAAATTGTATAAATAAAACCAAATAAATAGGCTCTGAAATAATTAGAAAATTAAAAAAATAAATAGGCTTTTAGCGCCGAAATTTCATCTCTGAAACCCTTCAGCTACGGAATAATTAGAAATTTTCTTTAAAAAAATAAATAGGCCTTTAGTAATTGAATTTTATCTCTGAAAGCCTTCAGCTACGGAATAAGTAGAAAAACTTAAAAAAATAAATACGCTTTTAACGAGGAAATTCCATCTTGAAAGCCTTTAGCGATGAAATAATTGCAAAATTAGAAAAAACAAGCTTTCAGCGACGAAATTCCCTCTCTAAAAGCCTTCAGTTACAGAATAATTAAAAAAAATTTTAAAATGCGCATAAATAAAAAGGCTATCCAGATACAAAGGCAAGGGCAGAGGCAGAGTAAGGTGATTCAGATGAAAGTGATCCAGAGTACAGGTGCGTAGCCCTTTCTTAAACCATTTCTTGAGAGATAGCCATATAGTGAAGTTCGCTCATCGAGAAATTCCATTCCCACAGGGAGCAGTAATATGTAGCAAAGCAGACTTCCCCTTTGACTTGACTATAGCAAGGAATTTTAAGTAATATGGGATATAAAAAAAATAAATTTAAGTCTGTCTTTCCTGGGATTGAATTTATAACTAATATGACTCTTGTTTTGGTAAGTTTATATATTGATCATGTAATGCACTATTTGTATATAACTCAACACTTTTAAACTTGAAAAAAGCTAGAAAATGAATTAACAGACAATTGTATGGTCCTTAACTCTCTAATTCCTGTTGGATGTCTAGAAAGAATATGCTTATTTTGTCATTTTATTGCTAACATTTTTGTCAGAGTAAATTATGTAATGGCAGAAACATAAACTTCCTACAACATTAGTATGGGAAAACACTCGAGTGAGTTCAAAATAGAAATCTACCTCTAACATTATTTGACAAGTAAGATAACTGATGAATCTAGTACCTAAATCAATTTATGAAAGTTCTTTTAATGGTTATTAACCCTAAATACTCTTTCAAGCTCTCAAATCTCTGGCTAAATTTCTTGAGTTAGTATTGACAAATAAAACAATGTAAGAAGTATCAATTTTCAATGACATTAGATTCTCCTAATATATGTAAAAACTATCAAGAAAACAAGGAAAAAATAGAGCATTTTGATATTTGGATTGGACATATTTGTTAATTCCAACAAAAGAAGGCCAAAGGCCTTATATTGTGTACAAGAATATTTCTTACTTCAGTGGAAGATATATGGAGTGCCTTATGCCTTTGCATTCTTGGTTGCTATTTATTATTTTGTTTTTGGCATTATTCAGTAAAAGAAGAAAGATCCATGCTTATTATTTTAATTATTTGATTGTATTTCCCTTTTCTACATTTTTTCGTGTTTATCAGTTTCAATTGCTATCAAGAAGCAGAGTAATTAAGAATCTATACAAACTTTTATTTTTCATATTAACTTTTCACCCTTAGGAGATTTTGTCTTAAACGTGTTGTTGCAAGTGTATTTTATTTGTGATTTGTTAATACTTGTTTTTGATGGTTGAATTTGTTTCTGATTTGTTAATACATGTTTATAATGATTGGATTTGTTTGCGATTTGTTAGTACCTATTTTTTATTATAGATGGATAATAATTCATTTCGTGCATCTATTATGGCTGTAGCTGCATCAGTTATAGCTTTTGGACTTTTTGTTGTTAAAAGATTTAGACTTAAGAATCAAATTGCCTATGAACCTTATGTCATTCGAGATTATGATATAGAAAATTATATTAATAGCATTTTATATGGAGGTGATAAAAAATGTGTTGATATAATAAGGATGCGTTGTAAACACTAGAAATATTCGTGTACTTGGTTTGTTAATTATAACAATTAAACCATTGGGAATAAAAAATGTGTTTCTTGGTGGATGATTAAGTTAAATTATATTTTAATATGAAGAACTTAGGAGAATTTAATTAATCAAAACATTTTAAGTTGAGGGATGAATAATTGTGAGACCTAGAAATAAATTTCTTAGGCTAGATTAAGGTATGAATATTCCTTTATGATAGATAAGTACAAACATTAGATTAAATTCAATTCTATAACCATAAGGAAAATTTATTTAGTATATAGATATATAAATGTATTTATACATGTATAAAATATTTTATTATACTTCGAGTAAAGAATGTAGGTATACACATATAAATATATTTATGTATATGTATAGGTATACATATACATACCTGTGACGCCCCGGAAGCACAAAAAATATGGTAAATTTAAAACTTATTTTTTCATCAATACACAATTCTGGGTGCATTCCTGTGCAGTATCATGCATCATCATATATATATTATAAAACTTTCACCTCAGGATCTCATCATCTAATATTTTCATATATCATATCGCATACAATCTCCAATACATATTTAATTTAATCCTAATACATCTCATATATCATTGTACATCAAGTGTCTATAAATACAAGTTTAGTCTGGGTACATGTCAAATACAATATATGGCCTGGAGCTCAAGTCTTCCACTAACCACTACTCCGTACATTGCAGGAAAAACTTTCTTCACTTGAAGAAATCTGGGGGATATAAAAATAGGGTGAGCTTTTAAATAGCTCAGTAAGGGGGTAAAGAACTCATTAATAAAATAATGATTTGCACAGCACAATCATTTTGTTTTGCAAGTGAAACTCAATAAACTCAGTAGAAAAGCATAGCATGAAATCATTAAACACATTTCTCAAAGCTCAGATAGAAACATGAGAGTAAATGACTTAATATAAAAATCATAGTTACAAGCATATGGAAATAAAGATGCGATAATGGCTTTTCTCGTAAAACGTGATAAAAATCACCTCAGTAGTAATGCATGTGGCGCAGCCACCAAAACACAATCTCATGTGTGAAAAGGAAACTAGGCAAATAAATTTAGATAAAACATTTGTCATGGCACATCAATATAATCTCCTCTGAGTGCACATCCCAGGCATCCTCAAAAGATGGAACGTCGACAATATGGTCATATGCATGGTGTATTGGTCTTACGTGTTACCAGAATAAGGCCCGGACTTACATGCTACCATAGCAAGGCCTCTCCTCATACACACTATCGGTCTTACATGCTACTAAAGTAAGGCCCGAACTTATATGCTACCAAAGTAAGGCCACCCAGCGCTACCAGAGCGGGGGTCATCTCACGTTACCAGAACGGAGGCATCTCTCTTTACCAAAACGGAGGAATATCAGACTTACATGCTACCAGAGCAAAGCCCGGACTTACATGCTACTAGAGTAAGGCCGGATGTGTATTCACATGATACGTCTAAGTCTCAATAACAACCATTATCATATAAACCCGTTTTGCTTTCGCGTAAAGCTCATAATGGTTTTTCTCATAAAACTCATCTGAAAATCGTTTTGTACTCATTTACAAAACTTGTCAAAATCGAGCTCAAACCGGTAAAATCACGCACACATTTCTCAAATCTCAGTACACCTTAACGTAGAGCCCAAATCCCGTTTCACATTTTAAACTCGAACGGTTTGTAAAACAATTTCACACTTTGTTTACATCTCATAAAAATTGGGCTCCAACCGGCTATAAAACTGTGTGCAATAACTCAATCACAACTCATAAAACATGCTTGTTTTCTCAAAACATTTCATGCTATAATTATCATCACAAAATCACATACACAATGAGTTTAAGTTTTTCCTTACCTCGTTGCACCTCGTATAGTGCAATCGTTCCCCCGAACGACGGACTAGCCTCGTATTTCTCTCTGGAACTCCCGAGCTATCCCAACGATGTAAAAACATCATCAATACATCATCACATTGTCTCAAATCTCAACATCGAGCATAATTGCTCACATTCTCATTTAACATCTCAAATTCCTCACCAAACCAATTTCTCATAATTTCTCAATATTTCTATCAACCCTAATCATTTTCAGCCCAATCAAAGATCAAAGCTTAAAAATTTACCCAAAACTTGTGGAGTGCTCAATTCACGCCTCAGCTTAAATCGTCCTTCGATTTTCAAGTATGTTGTTCTCCTTTTGATGAGGAACAACTTTCCTTCTTACCACAACCTCTGATTCGAACGAGAATGGGTGTTTTAGAGGAGAGAGAAAGTTAGGGATTTCGATTTTTTGGAGAGAGAAAAGGTGAATTTTAGAAAAACACAGGGGTCCTTATATAGGCAGAGGACATGAAATCGATCTGCTCCTGTAGGAGATCGATCAGCATTTGAATTTGGGAACGTTCTGGGCACTTTTTATGCCTATCAGATCGATCTATCGTGGGAGTAAGATCGATCTCATAATCTTGAGGAGATCGATCTGCTCCTTATGAGGAGATCGGTCTCCTATTTACAGAAAAATTTTGAAATCGATTTGCTCCTATAGGAGATCGATCTACTCCTATAGGAGATCGATATACTCTTTACAGAAACATTTGGAGATCGATCTGCTTGCTTATGAGATCAATCTGCCTATCAGTTCTTGCGCATTTCTTGCATTCTGGAGCCATGAGATCGATCTCTCATCCTTGGAGATCGATCTGGCCTTCACAGATTGCACTGCTGCTGCATCAATTTGCACAAAACTCAATGTAAGACTTTTCACAATCTACCCCATAGTCCATATTTCAACCCATACAAATTTAAGACTTAAAAACCTCATCTTCTTATACTTCATCATATTTAAAACTTGCGTGTATATCAACATATCATAATAACATACATCAAATTACAATTCTCATAACTGGGGGTACATAAAATTCGCAGTTCTCACAATACCCTAAACTCGTGGATTGGCTTCTAAAATGAAGCCAATCCCGAGGGCAATTTTTGCAAGGCATAAGGAAAGAATGAATATATATATATATATATGAGGGATACATTGAAGGAAAATGTTATTGGCATACCAGTGGAAAGGAAGGTGATTGCTAGGGAATGAGGAAAATGTAGGTGAAGCAACCCGAGAGTGTCTTCTACTGCAGTTTACTACAGCAAAAAATGTGAGAAGGATTGGATAATGATGGTCTTCAGTGTGGAGAGAAATGAAGACACAAGTTGGTAGGCAATAAATGTGAAGCATTCTCCTTCAATAGCACTGCATGGGGCAGAGGAATGTGAATTATATATATATATATATATATATGCATGAGTACCAAGGCTACAGCAGAGCATCAGACCAAGGCAAGAAACATGGGAAGCAAATGTGTGAAAAGGTGATGGTTGTTGGAAGCAACAGTTGGCAGAAGAGTCTAATCCCGAGAATGCAACGATTGCTTCTGTTTACAGCAGCTGGAAGAAATTGTGGCAATCAAAATTATAAACAATGTTGCACGCCACCTGGTTTGGCTTTAGTAAAATTGCAGTAGAAAAAAATGATGATGAAAGGTGATGATGTCATTAAACATTGGAAATGTGAGGGATGATAGTGAGTTCTGATCAATAAGGAAATGTGAAGAGAATGGAACAAAGAAATGAGTGTAATGAAGATGGCATTCGGATTGGGATTAAGTGGATAGAAAGTCCACGTGAAACTTCAAGTCTCCACCAAAGTTTCGCCAAAAACAGTAGCAGCAAGAGGTGGAGTAAAGTTCACTTAAGAGGAATAAATGCTAGCACTTGAGTTGTGAAGGGAAGAAAACAAAAAAAATAAAATAAAATATACTAAGTATGGACAGCAACAAATCAGATTAGGTGTGGGAAATTCGAACCAAAATGAAAGAAAATAATATTAAGCAATAGCAAGACCTGAAAAATTGATCTAGGCAGGAAACATATGGAAAAGATGGGGAAGAAAAATAAAATATTGGGAAGGTATGATGCTTGCTGAAAACTTCAAGAATTCGGTGAAAAAAATGATGATGAGGACGTGGGAGTATGGATGAGTTGAGTTAGCTATTGGAACCGAGAAGATGGGACAAGGATTATATATGACAGAAAATTGAAGGAAATCGATAGGAGAATAGAAAGGATGCAGCAATTGTGAGTGAAAGGAAAGAGAGTGAACTGAGCTTCCCTTCCCAAAATTTTTAAGGAATTCAAATTGATTTTTCTGCTTAACTTCACCACCATTGTTTTATAGCCATCATCCTCCCTATCCTATTTCTACTCCTTGCAATTGCTCATTGTTGTGCCAACATCACCGCCACTTATCTCCACACAAGATTACCATCCCCACATTACTGTTGGTTGCTATTGTCTTGCAGCATTTTACTGTTGTTTTGCTTCAGTTAAATAGAAAAAAAAAAGGAGGAGAAAAATAAGCCATAAACCGAGAGTGAAAGGGGGAAACGGGTTGATAAGCTTCACCTTCAGACTTGGTTTCTATAACCACCACATTTGTTGAGTTACTGATTTGAAAGACGTTACTGCATTGAGGGAATGCTACCAATACCGATCTGCTATAAAAGAAATTTTTAGGAAGTAAGAAATAATGAAACCAGAATAATGTATAGTTTATTTTATATTAAAATGGTCTAATTAGATAAATCAAGTTCAAAACACTGAATGTGGTATACTAAAGAAATTTTGAGCTTGTCATGACTAATTTAAGTGATTAATAATTATTGCAACTCCGGAACAAGCGAACAAACTAGAACGAACTAACTGACTCATATACTGAGGCATAAAGGAAACTACCGTCAGCCACCGGGGGTAAAGAAAATTTTGTGAGCTGCTGAGATATTTACACGTAGTTTTCGTTGAACTGTAGATATATATATATTTTAGGCCGATTTTTATAGCTATGCAAATTATAGAATTTTAGCCTTATTTAAATTGCGTAATCTTACCGATAAAATTAATTTATTTACATAAATACTGATGCAACCTAAATTATTATTTTAAATTGAAAATCCTCAGCTTTGATTTTCGCATACTGCATACTAAGATTTTTAACGGAAAAATAATTAGCCAGCTCTTATTTAAATTGTTTTATATACTGAATTGAGTTTAGAATTGTTTTAATGAAAATGAGTTGCTTATCAATTTGTATCGGATAAAGGTGCTTGATTTGCGTGTCAACTACGTGTTGCACTGCCTTGTTCACACTTATTGGAGATAATGGATTTAATTAAGACATGCTACACTGTTACTGTTACTATTCTGTGGTCCATGGAGTATGATGTACCGTGCGATACGCACGTGAGTACGTTGTACCATGTTTCTGTCTTCAGACATATCGTACCGTGAGCTGGTTGGGTAGCTGACCACTCCCACGGCGATTGACATCCCAGCACACTTGATCAGTGATGCTTGGAGTCACTTATATTGGCCAATTGTCATACTGTTTATAGCATGTACTACATTGTCTCGTCTATTTGTTTTACTGATCTGAATGAATGAACGGTATTATCACATGAAAATTATTATATCCTACTATGTAAAGTTTTTAGAAATCAAGATGAATTCAATATAATGTTTACTCTACTGAGATTGATATTATTATCGTTTTTTCGATTATGATTTTTATTACATGCCAAAAGCTTGGTATTTTTTGAATGATAAACCTTTTATGCTCATGTAGTTAGTGTATTTATCTACCTGCCATATTTTTTTTCTTACTGAGCAGTTGAGTTCACCCCTTACTTTCCTCCACAAAGTCTAATCAGTAGCTGAGACCACTTTTGTAAGTAGGATTTCTTTTACACAGCCATATTTCTACGGAGTATTCTTCTGCGTTAAAGGTATACCCAGAATAGACATTCTTTTGTATCTAAACTTTTGTTAGTACAGTAATGTTTATGAAATGTATATGGGAATGTAAACGTAATTATTTTGTAACTGAACGATAATTCCGATTAATTTAAAAATGTACTTCTGATTTTAATTGAAGATGTTAATATTATGTTATGTTTGCATATAAACGATAAGAAAACTTACTATACTGTTCTAGTATTGACTCGTAGCTCAACCAAATTGTACGAAATTTAGGTCATTAAATACGTCTAATTGCATTTTTTAAATTGTGTAACATTCTTTCTAAGAACAATTTGTTACAATCAAGTAGATCGATGGATGTTAGGGAGTAAGTTATAATTTTTCTGCATCTCATTGGGCATAATGTATGATTACGAGTGATTGGATCAAGATATTAGAGATCAACGTGGATAGTTCATTGTTACTTTAAGATTGTGTTGAGAGTTAATTTGAAATTATATAAGCTTCTCATTAGATTACTTGATGAACCAACTCCTTAAATAACAAACAACCTAAGGTTTCACCCATATTTTAGAGATTGTGTGGGAGAATTAGATGGAACTCATGTTCGTGCATTTGTGCCACTTGAGATTCAAGGAAGATTTCGTAGTCGTAAAGGGAGAACAACACAAAATGTCTTAGTCGTTGTCACTTTTGATTTGAAATTTTCATATGTACTTGCTAGTTAGAAAGGTTATGCGTATGATTCTCGTATTTTAAATGATGCACTTAAATGCCTAAGAGGATTTAGAATTTCAGAAGGTCATAGTTAAAATTAACGAATAATAGTACTTTATTTATGCTTATAATGAATTTATCAATGATTAAATTTTGTAAACTTACCTTGCCGATGCTGTATATGGCATCCGAAATGGAATTATATCTCCATATCGTGGTGTTCAATATCATTTGAAATAGTTATCATCGTCCAGAAAATGCAAAAGAATTCTTTAATCTTTGTCATTCATCATTGCAAACTATTGTTAAGCGAGTCTTTGGAATATTAAAGATACGATTTTCATGTATTAGATGATGAACTATTTTAGGATTTTAAAACACAAGTAGATATACTGTTAGCATGTTGTATCATTCATAACCATATAATAAGAGTTGATCATAATAACTTAATTAATCAAGGATCACTTGATGAAGATGAGTCTTTAACCATAATATCAACTTTTACAGCACGAGAAGAGAAAGGAGAAACTAGAGAGTGAACTACCAAGAGAGGGAATTGTACAAGCTTATATGGAATGATTGCATGGTTAGAACCAATAGTGTAACTTCAAAATTTCAATGTTAAATTTTGTTATGTTTCGATAATTTCTTATGTTTTCTATTTGGATTGGATTGAACTTGTTTGACATTTGAGTTATTTATTTATATTGTTGAAATTATTGTTTCATTCATATACTTTGTTTAGTATTAATGTTTTTTTTATATGCTTTGGGATCTTTCTTTTTGTTGTTTATGTTTGCTTAAATAATTATTATTGTAGAAATGAATAAATTAAAGAAAAAAGGTACATTGAAGCAATTCAAGTGGACAAAATTGATGGAACTTTTTTTTTTTGAAATACTTGCTGAAAATGCTCAAAAAGGAAACAAGCCATCAAATACTTTCAAACCATATGCACTTGCTCAAGTGGCTTCCATTATTTCTAAAAAATTCAATGTTGAATGTGAGCATAATCATATTGATAATCATCTTAGAACTGTTAAGAATACATGGCAAATTATATCTAAAATTCGTGAAAATAGTAGATTTGGATGGATTACAATTTAAAGATGATAACTTGTGATCAAAAAACATATAATAAAGCAGTGTGATAATCTGAAATTTTTCACTTTTGAGAATTTATCTCAAGTATATGGAATAATATATGTATACACCAAAAGAGATGGAAATATATATATAAATAAATAAAATTAAATACATATATATAGAAACATATAAATATATATATATAAATATAGGTATATATTATATATTTTTTAATATATATTGAATATATAATATATGTATAGATATTTATATAAATAAAGATAAAGATAATTAGAGAAAAATTTTCTTTTTCTCCTTTGTTTCGTTTTCAAAAACTGATGAGAAAGATGATAGAAGCGGTCCAAGCAGAGGCCGAGAGAGAAAGATGGTGCGAAAGGGTGCAGGGGGTAGGCAAGTGGAAGACTAACGCCGCATGGTTGCCTGTGTACCGCCATCGCCTTTGCTTTGTCGACAACGAGCAAATCAGAGAAGGAGATCGACGAAGAGAGAAGAGGAAGGAAAGGGGGTGTCTAGGCCGATTCGCCATTGGGGTTGCCAACCACAAGCTTCGCGAGACCGCATGACATGATTGGAAGAAGGCCCGCCTATGAACTGGTCTGATGGGGGCTAAATTGGCAGTGCAAGGTTGAACAAATTTGGATTGGTTGTAAGACCCACTTTTGGTGATGTATTCTTTATGATTCATATGATGTAATACATTTTCATATGTTAAATTGAATCATGAGAAGAGATTTTTGATTGAATGAAGTTGCAAAGAGAATGAATGAACATCCATGAAACCATGTAAAGGTTAAATAAGGGCTGGAGTGGCCACAGACTAAACGAATAAAGCTCAAACAATCACACCCAATATAAAAACTTAAAAACATGAAATGATAATGCAAGGAATTGCGAATTCTAAGTGTCTTTTATGATTCAAAGCAATACACACAAGTCACATTGAATGTGAATCATAAGAAATGAACTTTTCCATGCTCTAAGTGGGATTAGAATGCAAAATGAGTATTGGAGTAATGAAATATGAGTTTACCTTTGAAAAATCTGGGAAAAATGCAGCAGGAATGCTCCAGATGAAGGCCAGATCGATCTCTTATTCAAAGCAGATCGATCTTTCATTCAAGCAATCAACCTCATATGATTCTGTAAAGCACATATCGATCTCCATTTGATTCTGCCAAGAGCAGATCGATCTCCCCATGAGCAGATCGATCTTCATTTGCTTTTACTTAAAGCATATCGATCTCCCCATGAAACAGATCGATCCCCAGTTGCTTCTGCCTAGTAGAGGTCGATCTCTCCCCAAAGAGCATATCGATCTCTCCCTTACAAACTGAATATTTCGATAGCTCAACCAAGGGAAGATCGATCTCTTACCCTTGGAGATCGGTCTCATCACCCTTGCTCTATAAAAACTCGACGACCAAACCTCTTTCTTCAACAAATCAACACATTTCTCCATTTTTACCCAAAAGACCAAGCTTTCTCACTCTAGAATACACCCCCTTCCAAAAAGATTTGAGAAAAAGCTATTAGAGCAAAGTTGTTCATTGTGAGAAGGAGAACAACATAGCTTGGAGCCAACATTCAACTTGTTGGATTGAATGAGCAATGGAGTCTTCTTATTTCAGACAAGAGGAAAGTCAAGCTAGGTGAGTTTCCAATACACCAACTCTAAGTATATTTATTCTAGATGTTGTTATGAGTAGATTGGTGTATGAATTATTGATAGAAATTACCTAGAATATGATGAATCAAGTATGACCTAGAATGAGTTTAGTGTGAGAAAATGAGATATGGTGGATTTAATGATAAATGAATTATACTAAGGTGTTTATAATGTTATATGCATGATTTTGAGATGGATATATGAAATCAATTTATGGGATTGGTCAAGTGATGAAATGTGCATATTTGATGATTGTAAAAAATGCATGAATGAATGGAAAAGTTAAGGCTAGAATAATGCAAACCAAGTGTTCGAATAGATAACTAAGAGAGTTTACTAAACCAAATTTGGAGTAGGGATGGCGTGATGGATGTCCAACCCCCATGTCATGGCCGAAATGTGATTATAGGCCAAGTTGAATGAAATCAACTTAAGAAGAGAATTAGGCTCAATAAGATATGTTGACTAGGATCGATTCGGAATATGAGTTATTTGTAATTAACTCATGTGATAAATGAATGTTTGTAGCTCTCGAGGATATATTCGGAGTAAATTGAGTCGATCACGAAAAGCGGAAAGGAAGAAGGAGTTGCTTCTCAGAGAGTTGAGATAAGGAAATTGTGTTGGCCCCTAGAGGTATCTGTATGCGTTTTCGAGCGCATAAATATTTTCTAAAATGTTTGTGGGTCATAGGAAAAGAAATAAATATTTGAAGGGCAAAGAGATTAGGATTTGGGAAAAGTTCACGAAAAACAAGAATCATGATGTTTTAAATCTTTGTACTAACCTTTTTAGCATGTGGATCGGTAGGTTGGCCAGTATTTAAATGCTTTGCAAGAAAATAGTTTTATTTGGTTTTAATAACCATGCTTTGCAAATAAATTAGCCACCTACATGAGTTTTGTGGAAACAAGACGTGCTAGAGCACTGCTCGCACGAGATTTGATATGTTTTTACATGCATGAGTGCTGGAGCCTAGCTCGCACTAGTTTTCGCATGGATTTTACGATATAGTACTAGAGCATAGCTCGCACTAGAGTTTTACATGCATGAGTGCTAGAGCCTAGCTCGCACTAGCTTTCACATAGATTTTGACATTGTGCTGGAGCGTTGCTCGTACCAGATGTCCACTATATACTTATTATTGTGCTAGAGATTACTCGCACATGATTTTATGACATGATGGGAGCTGTGCTAAGAGCTTCGGGTAGGCTGTGTGTCACGCCGATTAAATACACTCGCACGTATGTATTGAGATGTAACATGATATGATGTGATGATATGGGTCTATGGAGTACGTTTTACCGTGCAAATAGCATGGAGTACGTTGTACCGTGTATGGATATAATATATATCATTTTCGGACGATGAATATTCTGCTATGGACCGGCAGGTTGGACGTGACCCACTCCCGTGCGGAAGCAGATAGAGGTGATACCCCGCACACTAGGATCCGTGTAGCCTGGGATCACAGAGGATATGGTCATAGTCCTAGTTATTACCTTTATTACTATTTGTCTATCTCATATGTTTTGTTTTATGATGAATCCATGTTTTTAAATTGTTTTGTGGGTCAGGACAATCCAAGGGAGTGGCTGAATCTTGACAAATGGTGAATTTTGTGATGATTTGTGTTGAGTAAGAAATACTTTTAAGTACACCTCGCATGATGATTTTCCATGCTTTAATTACTACTTGTGCATGATGATTTTCCATGCTTTGTTTAAGAATTGTGTACTGATTTGAATAGCATGAATTGCTTTACATATCATGAACACGTGCATGAACTGTTGATTTGGGTATGGCGAGAAATTATGTGGTTTCATGCATGGCATCACGATCACGTAGATAGTACAGTTATCTACCTGTTCGCATGATTGCCTTACTGAGCGCGTGGTTTGCTCACCCCCTTTATTTTCCCCCTCTACAAAACACTTTCAGTAGATAGAAAGCGACTGAGGATTGGATTTTGGTGTTTGTTGCATCACATCACACAAGGTATACACAATTGTATAGTTTTTGTATCTAGACATGCCGAAGTACAGTAATATTTTGAATGTAATTTTTGGGGATGTAAAGAATTGTAAACACATGTAAATAACAACTCTGATTTAGAAATACAAATGTTTACGTTTAAATAAATTGTAAATTAAAATGATTTGATTGGACGAGATTGACACCGATACACAACCCAACTGTTGGTGGTATAGCTATTCACGATCAAGTAAAGTAAAGGTAAAGAACAAACAATAAGAAATGGATTAAATAATAAACAAAAAATGAAAAATTTGTAGTGGATTTTCGATGGATTGAGGGTCGTGACAGAGGTGGTATCAAAGCTGAGTTAGTCTTATGTGTGTCGGTGTAAATAATTAGGAAAATTACATCCTCATGTTACTGTGCTTGTGTAGATACAACTGTGTATATCAAGATGAGTTTGACTAAGAAATGATTGTAAATGTAGGAATCTTGGCATAATGCCTAACACCAGTCATGGTAGAGGGGCTAGAGCATGAGCCAGAGGCCGTAGGGGTATGTTTGGGGGCCGTGCTGAGTCGTTGCCACATGAGACTCACGATGAGGTAAAGGTGGAGGCTGAAGTTGAGCATGCTCCACAAGGTCCAACAGAGAGACCCGATAGTACTAAGGCGTGCTTTGCGAGAATAGAGCGGAGCTTAAAGGCGATTTTGGAGTTGATTGCCCACTCGTTACTGGAGCTAGGGGCGGGCAAGGGCCAGCTACACAAGGTGATGCTGAATAAGCGGCTGCTCCTGAGATGCCTGCACAACCAGCCCAAGGACCTCAGACTACAGATACTCTCACACCCCCACTAGTATAGGATACACCTTCTACTGTTGCTCCACCACAGGGTAGTAGAGATTAGGGTTATGGATGTGACCTGGATAGGTTACGGTAGTTTCAAAAATTTAAACCGTCATCTTTCAGTGGGATTAAGGACCCAGTAGCTGCAGAGGATTAAGTGAATGAGATTGAGAAATTATATGGGTTCTTCGAGTGCACTACTACAGAGATGGTTGCTTTTGCCGCATTCATGCTGAAAGGATCGGCAGAGCATTGGTGGAAGTCCACCAGACCCGTTCTGAGAGCCCAGCATATGGAGATTACATAGGACATATTTTTAGAGGCCTTCCGAAGGTAATATATTCTGGATACTGCGCAGCGAAAGCTGCAAATGGAATTTTTGGGATTGACCTAGGGGAGCAGATCGGTGGATGAGTATGAGACAAAATTTATCTCCCTAGGCAAGTATGATCCTAATATAATGGACAGTGAGGTCAAGAAGGTTCAAAAATTTATGGATGGATTGAGACCAGCCATCAGATCCCGATTGGTCCCTTTTGATATACCAACCTATGAGGAAGCAGTCCATAGGGCACAGTTGTGTGAACAGGATATTGAACGAGTTACCTCAGAGTTTAGGAAAGTTGGTAGAGTGAGGGACAGAGATAGAAAGAGATCGACAGTGGATAGAGGCTTCAGTTATAGAGGAAGTAAAAGGTTTTCTTAAAAGAGGCCGAAGATTGAGGAGATCCGGGAGAGGACAATTAAGCCTCTCATGTATCTGGCCATAGCTCTAGCAAAGCGTATAGTGATTGGAGGGTCATGGCCTACGACAGAACAATGCAGTAAGTGTGGTAGGTATCATGGTACTCGACCATGTTATAGATCTCCTACAGTATGTTTTCGACGTGAAAAATCAGGGCATGTGATCCAAAATTACCCAGAGATGACAGAGTGCCCCCACAAAAGGGCAAGGAGCCTGAGAGAGTTTCAGCTGATACTCCTACTCCGAGACAAAGGGTAACAGTTACAGAAAATGGGAAGTAGGTAGTTGGCAGAGGGTGAGTGCACATACTAGACTAGGATACTGCAGATCAGTCTTCAGACGTGGTGAAAGGTACCATCTTGATCTTTGATCTTGAAGCTTATGTTTTGATAGATCCTGGTGCCACGCATTCATTTGTATCACCTACATTTTCATATAAATTGTTTAAATATGTGAAGCTTACCCCATTAAGTATGAGGATGCTGATAAGCACTCCCATGAATAATAGTCAGCTAGTGGAATATGTATTTAAGGATTGTAAGTTGAAAATATGGGAAAGAGAAATGTCAGTTGACCTCATTTTGATATATATGAAAGACTTTGATGTAATCTTAGGAATGGATTGGTTGGCTGCAAACAGTGCTGCGGTAAATTGTTTTTCTAAGACAATTACTTTTTCAGGGATAGATAACGTTACCGTAAATTTCCCCAAACAATGTAATGTAAAATTCCCTTGAAAAGTAATGAAAGCAGAAGTTGTCGGAAGTGAAATAGATGCAATTCTATGCTGACTAAATGACTAATGTTTTGAAAGGTTATATTGCGTATGTAGTTGAGGCGGATAAGGCACGTCCAAAATTGAGAGACATCCCAGTGGTTAGGAAATTTCCAGATGTCTTTTCGAATGATTTACCAGGGTTACTGCAAGATAGAGAGAAGGAGTTTTATATAGATTTGGCACTTGGTACAGAATCGATATTCAAGCCACCGTACAGAATGGCTCTGATTGAGTTGAAGGAACTGAAGAAGTAGTTATAGGAGTTGTTGGATAAGAGGTTCATCAGAATGAGTGTATCACCTTGGGGAGCACAGGTACTGTTTGTAAAGAAGAAGGATGGAAGTCCTCGATTGTGTATTGACTACAGGTTGTTGAATAAGGCGACCATCAAGAATAAGTACCCCCTTCCACGTATCGATGACTTGTTAGATCAGCTTCGAGGAGCGCAGGTCTTTTCTAAGATAGATCTGATATCTGGGTACTATCAGTTGAGAATTCGGGATGAAGATATACCCATGACAGCCTTCGACACCCGGTATGGTCATTTTGAGTTTATGGTTATGTCATTCGGGTTGACGATGCTCCCTCAGCTTTTATGTCGCTGATGAATGAGGTGTTTCACCAGTATTTGGATACGTTTGTTATCATGTTCATTGATGACATTCTGGTGTATTCGAGATCTAGAGAGAAGTATGAGCAGCACCTAAGGATAGTGCTACAGACCCTCTAGGAGAAGAAGTTATACGCTAAACTCAGTAAGTGTGATTTTTGGCTAGAGCAAATCTCATTTCTGGGTCATATTGTATCGAAGGATGGTGTGTCAGTGGACTCATCCAAGGTTGAAGTAGTGGTTCAGTGGTAAAGACCCCAGATAGTTACGGAGATCAGAAGTTTCCTGCGTTTAGCTGGATATTATCGATGGTTTGTGGAGGGATTCTCAAGATTAGCTGCTCCATTGACACGTTTCACGAGAAAGAATGTTGAATTTGTGTAGGACGATAAATGTGAGAAGAGTTTTCAGGAGTTGAAGAAGAGATTAACCACAGCTCCGATTCTCACCATTCCTACCAGCTTATAAGGTTTTTTTGTATACACAGATGCGTCGTACTAGGGACTGGGCTATGTATTGATGCAGGATCGGAAGGTAGTCGCCTATAGATCTAAACAGCTGAAGGATCATAAGAGGAACTACCCGACCCATGATCTAGAACTGACGATTGTAGTATTTGCCTTGAAAATATGGTGTCATTATCTTTATGGTGAGAAATTTCAAGTATTTACTGACCATAAGAGCCTTAAATATCTGTTCTCACAGAAAGAGTTGAACATGAGACAGAAGAGGTGGCTTGAGCTTTTGAAGGACTATGATTGCGAGATCTTGTACCACTTGGGTAAGGCGAATGTAGTAGCTGATGCACTCGTAGGAAGCATCTCGAGTTGGTATCATACATGATGATCAGGGAACACGAGCTGTTGAAACAATTCGCGAGCCTTAGTTTGGATATGACCCTGCCTGATACTGATAGTGGCTTTACGGTAGCTAGCCTGTGGTTGGAATCGGACCTGGTAGATCGTATCCGGTAGGCTCAGCAGATTGATCAGCAGTGCAGTGATATTTTCGGGCAGATACAGAGGGGTACAAAGACTAATTTTGAGTTGAGTTTAGATGGTTTGCTGAGGTTCAGGGATGGGATATGTGTTCCCAATGATCTAGAGATCATGAGGTTGATTTTATCAGAGGCTCACTCAACGAAGTATACACTGCATCCGGGAAGTAACAAGATGTATCAAAACCTCCGGAGTGTGTATTGGTGGTCAGGGATAAAGAGAGATGTAGCAGAGTATGTATCAAAGTGTCTCGTCTGTCAGCAGGTGAAGGTAGAGCATCAAAAGCCTACAAGGCTATTGCAACCTCTACCTATCCCGACTTGAAAATGGGAACATGTCACTATGGACTTCGTGATCGGTTTATCCAGGACCCGTAGGAATCACGATGCGATTTGAGTGATAGTAGACAGATTGACGAAGTCGACACAATTCCTAGCTATGAGTGCCACCAATACTTTGAGTACTTTGGTGAAATTGTATGTGCGGGAGATAGTGAGGTTACATGGTGTTCTAGTGAGCATTGCATCAGATAGGGATTTTCGCTTCACTTCTCACTTCTGGGAACATTTCAGGAAGCGATGGGGACCCAATTGAGTTTTAGCACAACGTTTCATCCTCAGACAGATGGTCAGTCAAAGAGGACTATACAGACCTTGGAGGACATGTTGAGAGCGTGATTTTGAAGGCTCATGGGATGACCATTTACCACTCACAGAGTTCTCCTATAATAATAGCTATCATTCGAGTATCGAGATGGCACTGTATGAGGTTTTGTATGGTCGAAGATGTCGTTCCCCTATTGGATGGGAAAATATGGGTGACCGACTGATATTTGCTCCCGACTTAGTGAGACAAGCCTTTGAAGACGTCCAATTGATTTGTGAGAGGTTACAGGCAGCTCAGAGCAGATAAAAGAGTTATGCTGACAAGAGACGGAGACCATTGAAGTTTACAGTAGGTGAATCGGTAATTTTGTGAGTTTCTCCTTCCAAGGGTATAACGAGGTTCGAAAAGAAATGAAAGTTAAGTCCTCGTTACATTGGACCCTTTGAAATACTTGATAGAGTGGGAGATAAGGCCTATAGGCTAGCATTGCCACCTGAGCTAGCGGGCTTTCACAATGTCTTCCAAAGAGCATGTCATATGTTGAGAAGTCGATTCGGATATTGGATAGGAAGGAGAACTGAGATCGAAGATGATTCCCCTAGTGAAAGTTCTTTGGCAGCATCACACCGTGGAGAAAGCTACATGGAAATTAGAGAGTTTGATGCGGGAGAAGTACCCCAAGTTATTCACCAACTGATTGGTTCCAATTTGGAGGATCAAATTTCCTTAGTGAGGGAGATTATGTAAGACCCACTTTTCGTGATGTATTCCTTATGATTCATATGATGTAATACATTTCCATATGTTAAATTGAATCATAAGAAGAGATTTTGGATTGAATGAACATGTAAAGGTTAAATAAGGGCTGAAGTGGCCACAGACTAAACGAATGAAGCTCAAACAATCACATCGAATATAAAGACTTAAAAACACGAAATGATAATGCAAGGAATTGTGAATTCTAAGGCCTTTTATGATTCCAAGCAATACAAACAAGTCACATTGAATGTGAATCATAAGAAATGAACCTTTCCATACTCTAAGTGGGATTAGAATGCAAAATAAGTATTGGAGTACTGAAATATGAGTTTACCTTTGAAAAATCTGGGAAAAATGCAACAGGAATGCTCCAAATGAAGGCCAGATCAATTTTTCATTCAAGCAATCGATCCCATATGATTCTGTAAGGCACAGATTGATCCCTTCCTATGTGTAAATCGATCTCCATTTAATTTTGCCAAGAGCATATCGATCTCCCCATGAACAGATCGATCTCCATTTACTTTTGTTTAGAGCAGATCGATCTCTCCCCATGAGCAGATCGATCACTAGTTGCCTAGCAAGGATGATCCCTTCCCAAAGAGCAGATCGATCTCCCTATGAAACAGATTTATCCCCAGTTGCTTTTGCCTAGCAGAGATCGATCTCTCCCTTACAAACTGAATATTTCAATAGCTCAACCAAGGGAAGATCGATCTCTTACCCTAGGAGATCGATCTCATCACCCCTGCTCTATAAAAACCCGACGACCAAAACCGCTTTCTTCAGCAAATCAACACATTTCTCCATTTTTACCCAAAAGACCAAGCTTTCTCACTCTAGAATACACCCCATTCCAAAAAGATTTGAGAAAAACTATTAGAGCAAAGTTGTTCATTGTGAGGAGGAGAACAACATAGCTTGGAGCCAATATTCAACTTGTTGGATTGAAGGAGCAAAGGAGTCTTCTTATTTTGGACAAGAGGAAAGTCAAGTTAGGTGAGTTTCCAATACACCAACTAAGTATATTTATTCTAGATGTTGTTGTGAGTAGATTGATGTATGAATTATTGGTAGAAACTACCTAGAATATGATGAATCAAACATGACTTAGAATGGGTTTAGTGTGAGAAAATGAGATATGGTGGATTTAATGATAAATGGATTATACTAAGGTGTTAATGATGTTATATGCATGATTTTGATATGGATATATGAAATCAATTTATGGGATTGGTCAAGTGATGAAATGTCCATATTTGGTATTTGTAAAAAATGCATGAATGAATGGAAAAGTTAAGGCTAGAATAATGAAAACCAAGTGCTCGAATAGATAACTAAGAGAGTTTACTAAACCAAATTTGGACTAGGGATGGCGTGATGGATGTCCAACCCCCATGCCATGGCCGAAATGTGATTATAGGCCAAGTTGAATGAAATCAACTTAAGAAGAGAATTAGGCTCAATAAGATATGTTGACTAGGATCAATTCAGAATATGAGTTATTTGTAATTAACTAATGTGATAAATGAATATTCTGCTATGAACCGGCGGGTTGGACGTGACCCACCTCCTGTGCGGAAGCAGATAAAGGTGATACCCCGTACACTAGGATCCGTGTAGCCTGGGATCACAGAGGATATGGCCATAGTCCTAGTTATTGCCCTTATTATTATTTGCCTATCTCACATGTCTTGTTTTATGATGAATCCATGTTCTTAAATTGTTTTGTAGGTCAAGATAGTCCAAGGGAGGGGCTGAATCTTGATGAATGGTGAATTTTGTGATGATTTGTGTTGAGTAAGAAATGCTTTTAAGTGTACCTCGCATGATGATTTTCCATGTTTTAATTACTACTTGTGCATGATGATTTTTCATGCTTTGTTTAAGAATTGTGCACTGATTTGAATAGCATGAATTGCTTTACATATCATGAACACGTGCATGAACTGTTGATTTGGTATGATGAGAAATTGTGTGGTTTCATGCATGGCATCACAATCACGTAGATAATACAGTTATCTACCTGCTCGCATGATTGCCTTACTGAGCGCGTGGTTTGCTCACCCCCTTATTTTCCCCCTCTACAGAGTACTTTCAGTAGATAGAGAGCGACTGAGGATTGGATTTTGGTGTTCGTTGCATCTCATCACACAAGGTATACACAATTGTATAGTTTTTGTATCTAGACGTGTCAAAGCACAGTAATATTTTGAATGTAATTTTTGGGGATGTAAAGAATTGTAAGCACATGTAAACAACAAGTCTAATTTAGAAATACAAATGTTTACATTTAAATGAATTGTAAATTGAAATAATTTGATTGGATGAGATTGACAGCGATACACAGCCCAACTGTTGGTAGTGTAGCTGTTCACGATCAAGTAAAGTAAAGGTAAAGAACAAACAATAAGAAATGGATTAAATAATAAACGAAAGATGAAAAATTTGTAGTGGATTTTCGATGGATTGAGGGTCGTGACATTGGTTCAGCAGGTTCAGCAAATGGAAAGAGGCTGAACCAGTCCGAACCTGTTCAGCTAGCAAAGTAAAAGAAAAAAAAGGAAAGAAAAGAAAGAAAAAGAGAAATTGTGTGCCCTGATTTAAGGGAAACTTATAAGAAAGGTCGTGCAGGTCGATTTGATATTTTTAAAAAAAATAATTAATTAGAATTATATTCGACTGACAATAACTGGGTTTTAATATGTAAATGTGTAGTGTGACAAAAAAAATGACAAACGCGAGTTCAGGAAAGCCTGGTGTACCTGCGCTAAGCATGGAATCCTTAAGTCAGGTAAGTGAATCACACATGTTTTAGGATGTACAACATACGAAGTAAGTAAATCTTTCTCATTACAATAGCTATAGCATTTTATCAAATTAATTTGCTTAAGCTACGATTAAATTCATAATTAATGAATTTAAAAATGAAACCAAAAATCCATTATCGTATGAAATAGCATATTACCTAATTAATTTACATAAGCTACAAATTAAATTCATAATTAATAAATTTAAATGTGAAAAACGAAAATCGACCACCATATAAAGCTTATTAGAAAATTAAGAATATGCAAACTATACTAGGACACAATAGGTATAGCACTCGGGATAAGTTAACCCTACGGATGCAAATCGGCATCCTATAGCGTAAAATATTTGTATAAGCTATATGCAAATTTTCATGAGATGCAAATAACATCATACGTGGCAATTCTAGACTTAGGAAAATCTAAGTTAAATTTATAGATGCAAGGTATCATCGTATAGAGTAATCAGATCTTCAAACAAAAATCGATAAATGCTTGATGATTATAAATGTGATGTGAGTATATGAAATCGACTAAGATAAAATGTGTGATAAGTAGACATGATCGATCGTGGATAAGAATATCGAATAGATAATAAATTCTTGGGATGCAATGTAGCATTTTATGGAATAAATTGGGTCCTAGAACAGAAATTAAATATGTTTGAGGACATTATGTGTTATATGATTAAAAGATCTATTTATAGATTGATTGATCGATTGATTTGTGTATAAGGATATATTGTTATGTGAACCATTTTTTTGTACTGCACTTGCATCTTTATGCATAATATGATTTTTTTTAGATTTAAAAGCTTATATCAGTTTATACTTGCATAAAAGAAAGCTTTAAAAATCACACTTATAGTATGCTTTTAAAAGAATATGAGACATACGTCTACATGTTTTCGAATTAAGCATACATTGGTTTTAATCCACATTAATATAATTTCAAAGTATGCACACATACAACTCTTAAAAATTTATTATGTTGCTTTGCTAACAGGCTATAATAGTTAGTCATGACTATTCTCAAGGCCCCCTACAAACGGGAATGACCATAGTTAGCAAATCACAAGGCCCTTACTAACGGGTTATAATAGTTAACATATCATAGCATACGGCCCGCTATCAGCTTTATAGATAGCAATTATATGTGCCTGCTATGGGCTTTATAGATAGCAAAGATATGTGCTCGCTATCAGTTTTGTAGATAGTAATATGATACGGCCCGTCTATTGGCATTATAAGTAGCCAATTTGCCCCGTTATTGGCCGATATAAATGGTAAAGATATGATATGGCCTGCTATCAACATTATAGATAGCAAATATGATAGGCCAGGTATTGGCCGATATGAATAGCAATGATGTGGCTCGCTAACGGCATTATAGTTAGCAAGATTTGCCTACTATCGACTAATATATATAACAATGGTCATGTAATATGAGATTTTTAATATGACCTTGATCACAGGTGATAACAGTGATCATTTCAGATACAGAACACGATATGAATATGTTTTTCGAACACAATTTGATACGTTTTACTGATATGAAAGTGATTTTACCAAATATGGTTTTACTAAAAAGAATTTGTTCTCCGATATGAACATGAATGAAATGTTTTACGAACATGAACATAGTTCACAAAACATGTCCTACTGATATGATATGGATATGATATGAATATGGATATGGTACCAATATGATACAGATATGAAAGGAACAAGATACGAATATGATATTATAATGACCCTTTTTACGGTACAATATGATTGGGCTACGAGTCGATGTTGGATCAAAACAATGAAATCTGGCAGTTCAATTGCTTTCTTGGTTGCAAATTTAAACCACCTCCAATAGAGGTACTTTCCAATTAGTCATTGTAATAGTTTTTTACAAAATTCACTGTTCACACTCCCCAGATATGTATTCCTATACATTACTGTACTTACAAAAATTTTAGATACAAAAAAATATTTAAATCTAGGTATACCTTTGACGCAGAAGAATACGTCGCGGAATTATGGCTATGCACAAGAACCTTACTTATAAAAGTTGTTCTATCTACTGATGAGGCTCTGTGAAGAAAGTAAGGGGTGAGCTCAACGTGCTCAGTAAGAAAAATTGCGTGGTAGGTAGATAAATACATTATTTATATACATATTTGCAAAATAGGCTTATCATGAAAATATACAGAGCCACTGACAATTCAGTAAAATCAGAGTCGAAAAATCTATAACAATATCAATATTGATAGTATAAGTATTGTACTGCAATAAATACAAGTTCTAAAACTATTTTGTGGCACTTTGTTCCCGCAGGATTCAAGAGGTGGCCCCCACAGTCTCTTTATGCAGTATAATAATACAGTTCCATACGATAATACCGTTCATACGATTAATTCAGTAATTCAAATAGACGAGATAAGACAAAACATGTTATATCAATAATCAGAATGACAATTGGTCAATTTCGATGACTTCGGCATCACTGATCAAGTGTGTCGGGATGTCATTCGTCGTAGGAGTGGTCAGCTACCCTAACGACTCACAGAACAGAATGTTCGAATATAAAAAAAACACGGTACATCGTACTCACGTGAGTGTTGCACGGTACATCATACTCCGTAGACCACAGAAACAGAAACAATACAGCAGACAGTAGTGTAGCATGATTTAACCATCGCTTTTGTCTTAAAATCAGTACGAGTCGGACCGTGCGACACACAGTCAACACTCGCTCAAGCATATATCCTTAGTATTACTTTATAAGCAAATCATTTTCATTAATATCAACCGTAAATTCAGTTCGGTAAAAATATAACCTTTCAGAAAGAGGCTAGCTCGTCCTTCTTCGATTTAAAATCTCAGTATACAATACGTGGCAATTTAAACTAGGGGTATCATTTAAGAAAATAAAACTAGCATATTTCAATAATCGCGTAATTAAAACAGACTTTATCGGGTAAGGTTAGATCGTTTAACCGAGGCTACAATTTCCTAAAATTTCGATATCTATAAATTCGACCTAGTATTTTTATCTTAATTTAACAGTCTCAAAATACGTATAGGTATCTCTAACAGCACACAGAATCTTCCTTACCTTGGTGTCTATTAGTAGTCCTCAATACCGAGAGTCAGTCAATTCGTTCTTGATCGTTTATTTATTCTAGAGACATGTATCCAAAAATTCCTTAAGCTCTTCCTCAATAATTTCTTCAAAGCCCCCCCCCCCCAATTCTCTCCTTTTTTTTTTTGAATCGCCTTTCGCGCCTTTTTTTCCTTTTTCTTTCTTTCTTCTTCACACATCCACGACATTGTTCATCGTTTCCTTATCTTCTCGACGTTGCCGCTTTCTTCACCATTTCTTCTTGATTCCGCCACCATCATCATCATCCTCATGTCTCGGCCATCATCCTTCTAGCACTGCCAACTCCGATTCTCTTCCACTGCCCCTGTTTCCAATTGAAAAAGACCAGCAAATTACTGCCCTTCATTATCCAGAATCAGCCACCACTCAGCCCTTTTATAACCTTTGTCTATCCACTGTCCAAACCTTTAACACAACCCTTTTAACCTTACTTTTTCACTTAATTCCAGCACCTATGGCCATAGACAATACTCTTAAAATAACCTGGAACTAGCTTGCAAGGTAAACAGAGCAAAAGAACAGCACCAACAGTGCTTGCAACAGCCTTAAATACTCATGATTTCAGCACCTTTCACTCCTTTCTCGATACAGTAGAGTGCCACTGTCTTCGGCTACTTCTCAGCTCAGTGTTGAGCTTCAACGACAACCCCTAAGTATCGGTTTTCCACACTTTTTCCAGCCTACAAAGTAGTGCTCACACAACCACCAAAATTTCCCTTTTCAAATAGCGAAATTGAGGCTCTTGCTACAACGTTATTATCCAGTCAAGAATCTGCTTCAACCCCATGTCTCGCCAGCCTCTACTAATTCACTCACTCTCCTCGCCCATCTCTCACTCTATCTCGACCAAGATAACACGAGAGCTACCTTGAATGAAGATGGTGTTAAGAGTAGAAAGATCCCTCGCTATTTCTCTCCACTCTTTCTACTCCCTTGCAGCAACAATGGTTGCTCTCTTCCCCCCTCTTATCGGTTTTCTTTCCTTCTTCATTATTTCTAGCTTGCAGTGGACGGAGCTTTCTCTCTCAGCTTCTTATGTTCAGTTCTTGCATCATCTGTCTTCACCTCTCTTTCACTCTCGTTCCTCAGTTGCAGAGAAATTCTCTTTTCTTTTTTCTGCACCATATCCTATCATTCATTGTCATCCATTTATCACATTTTCTGCTGCAGTAAAACTGCAGCAAATATGCACCTCACGGGTTTCAACTTGAAACCCATTTCCCGCCCTCTTTTACCCTAGTTCATTTTCATCTACTTCTCTTCTCAACTACTCTGCAGGTCTATGCTTATATCATTCTATTTTGTTCCAGTCTTTTAGCCACCTACACTTAATTTGGTCTGTCTCATGTATTGCATCAAGCCTCTCGGTCTCCCAACTTAATAAACTTCTTTGGTTAGTCCCATCCTCCGCAGCAGGCCATGCCAGTTGTCCTCGATTTCCCCTTTTTCCATACTTGTCTCGATCAAACCCCCCTTGGCAGACCAGCTTCACGCAAAACTTCAGCCCTCTTATGTGTTTTGGGGTCTGACTCCTACTGTCCTTAGGAGAATGGCTATCACCCATGTTCATTCTTTTCTTCCTTTTCTCGTTTATCCTTTGTTAACAGAACCACTCCATCATAACTGTTTATTTCTTCTCTCATGTTTCCTTGATCATAATCACGTCAACATCTTTCGTTCATTCATTTCTCTTTTCTACACAATGACCACCCTCTCCTATGGCCCTTTTTCTGTACTTGACATACACCTATATTTATATATATATATATATATATATATATATCTTTTGAAATTGATCCTTTGTATAGCTCTCAGGATTGGGTTTGTATATGTATACTTATACATACCTATATACACTTGTATATACCTATATTCTTTATTTGATGAATAAAATTTTATACTATATATATTCTATATATTTACTTATATGATATTAGAATTAAATTTAATCTAATGTTTGTACCTATCCATCATAGAGGAATATTCATACCTTAACCTAGCTCTTAACAATTTATTTCTTACTCATCCCCTTTATTTGTTCTTCCACTTAAAATATTTTAATTAACTGAATCCTCTTAAGTCCTCCATTTATAACATAATTTGATTTAAATCATTAACCAAGGAAACACATTCTTTAATCCCAATAGTTTAATTCGTTATTACTTAATAAGACCGAATACAAAAAAATTCATGGTGTTTACAGATACGAATATGAACATGATATGAATACGAGCAACATGAATATGATTGATACGAATATGAAAGTGATATAAATTTGAAACGGATATGGTTACCATACGATTACAATACGGATATGATATGAATACGGATGTGAATATGGACATAAATACGGAGATGATATGAATACTAATATGATATGAATATGATACGATACGAATATGACTTATACAAATATGAATTGATACGAATATGTTTATCAAATTAGAGTAGTATTGTCGAGTCAGAAAGAAACTGAGATATTTCAAAACACCTCCATTTCTGAAAACTTTGATAGCATCTAGATAATATTCTAGTTCACAAACCAGAAAGATATGATTTATCGATAAGTTATGATTTATGATACAAACATTTAATAAGAAATATGATCAGGATGTGAATATGTTTATACAAACTCAAATGTTATAAGCATGTATTATAGTACAGTATCTTTTGTGTTATTACCTCTATGCTTGTGTAGTTTTCTTTTAAGCTCCCCAAGCTCACCCCCTCTAATTTACATCACATGTTCAAAATAGAGATGCATTAGCATCGACATAAGTATCTGTTTCGAAGTTAATGCTTTAGAGATCTCGTAACTCTCATATTCAGTATACATTTATGCTGCTTTAATTTATTTTCTTTAGATAGTTTTCACATAGTACATAAGTCGAGATGTGTATGAAGTCAAGGTACACTTATGCAATCGAGTTAAGTTCTTTCAGATGTAAATGAGTTAATATTAGTTAAAAAATCAAAACTGAAAATGAATAGAATATTTAGTAAACCAATATTTTAAGAGGTCAAACGACCTCTAAAAGTTTATGAAACTTAGTCACAAGATAGATTATGAACTATAAAATATAAATTGATATTGAAATTGGAATTTCGATCTAGTGTGAATAGTGATATGTGGATTGTTGAATATGTGATATGATTGTGATTATGATTATGACTGTGATTGAGGGTGTGGTTGAGATCTGAGATATATAAATTGTCATATTTCATACCTAGTAGATTGGGTATGATAAAATATAAGCCGTTGTGCTGCTAAAATTTTATTGAAATAGATAATTGAATCGTGGCTTAATAAATAAAAGTTAATAAGAAATCAGACTGGGACCTTATGTTCAAAACCTTAAATCGAGTTAGGTAGTTTGAGACCTAAAAACATCGTAAGACTGTACTCACATGACAAATAAGTGTTAAAGGAAAAATGAAAATTTAGCTCAAATTTTCATACTTCCACTGTAAGTTACAATAAAGTCATGTCATTCAAGTCGTGACAAGCAGTGATGGTAATATTTTAACATTCTTTTTTATTTTTTTTCAATTGCAATAAATTAGCTATTCTTAATATGTTTATTGATGATGAAACAGGCTCATCCAAAGTATAACAAAAAACTTGAAATGTATGATGAAATGGCTTTGGTTGTTGGCAAAGTATGGCAACGAGAAGTTTTGTTAAATCTTTTGCTGGTATTGATTTGGAAGATATTAATGAGGTTAACTCAATGCATATAGGTTTTGAGATTGAAGCTAGTGAGGAAGTTAAAGGAAGAGCATTTTTTTTTCAATTGGAACCTCACAACCAATGTCTCATCATAAAAGAAAAATATTCAAGAACATATTAATGATGAAAACTTGACAATATGACAGAGAAACTTATTGAGATCGCTAATGCCATAAAAGAATTCACTGATGATCAAGTAGGCACAAAAGATCTTTATGGGGAAGTTATGTCAGTGGAGGGATTTGATGATGAGTCTTTTCTTGTTGCTTTTAATTATTTAATGGAATGTCAGAAGTAAGCTAAAGATTTCGTGGTTAAAAATAAGAATCTTAGGAGACTTTGGCTTGTAAAATTCTTCAAGAATTTTACATAAGTAATGAAATGGTTAACATTTGTGTAGGATATGTTTGTTTTAAATCCTACAATATTATTTCGGATATGGTTTTGTGAAGGAACATGCTAAATATGATTATTATAGGATTTTTGTGTAAAACAATATTAGGTATTTTGAGTAAGAAAGTGCTAATTATGGTTTGTAACTATTGTAGAATATAACCTTATGTAAAATAATATATAATTTATTGTATTAATTATAAGTTTGTAGGATCTTATTATTATTATTATTATTATTATTATTATTATTAGTAAATTGTTCTTTTAACAAGCCAAAAAAGAATGAGGTAGATATATCAAGTATTGAAAATTTAGCCAATATAGGAAACAAGATTCAAAATACAAGCCTTATAGCCAATGTAGTCGTACAATGAGAATAGGAAATCATGTTGCTCATATATTGGCAAAATATTGGGTTGGCTGTACAAGGGCAATGTATTGGGTTTAAAAGATTCATAAGATGCTACAAATTATTATATAATTAAATGTGTATATTATATCAATTCTATTAATATATGATAAAACTTCTGATTTTTAATTGTTCTTTTCATTTTTATTATTATTGTTGTTGTTGTTGTTGTTGTTGATTTAAAAACATTATTAGTAATTAATTATGTAAATAACACTATTTTAACATAAATATAAATTTTTCAAAAAACAACCAAATAATAAAAAAATATTTTTTAGTATATCAACCAAACAACAGAAAATGTCAATTTTTTTCATAAAATCAATTTTTCAGAATATTTTTTTGATGTCATTTTTGGTATACCAAATGAAATCTTAATCTACATAGCTTATTATGCTCCATGGAATTTGTGACAATTAAACTTGAACATTAACTTTGTTTTTATGTCATGCTTTTTCTATATTCTTAAGCATATGAACTCTTTATCTCCATCTTAACCATCTTATGTATAAACTCTTAATTAAACTCTTTGCATCTACAAGTGTGTTACCTAGTTAATATTAATTTTTATTTAATGAATTATCATTTATAAAAGAAAAATTATCTCTTACATCATTAATAAAGGTTTCAAATTTTATTGGCAAAATTAATAATGTGGCAGATATCTCTTAAAATATATTCAAATAAATTAAAAAATATTACTACCTTTTATTATATTTTAATACTTTTAAGATGTACTAAAAGTTCATAAAAGTTCTATAGAGAAAATGAAGTACTCTTATTTGGTTAATTTTCCTTTTTTTTTTATTTGGCACTATAATTATTTCAATCTTAGACCATTTTATTCTCATAAACATAAAAACAGAGTGAATACTTCTTGGATTTGCAATCTCATTCTTTTCTAATTGGGTAAATTTCATCTAGGTCTCTAAGTTCAAAAATAGATATTTCGCCTCAAACTTTTTTATTTTGCAGGACAAATTGTCACAACCCAAACTACCCAAAAATCAGAGTTAATTTTTTTCGCGTTTTGTTATTTTTATTTCATACTTACCTTTCCTCTGATCGTGACCACACTCCACTAACAAATTGGGCTGTGCGTCAATGCCAGTCCCACCATACATTTACCATGTAACTTATTTCTTCTCCAGTCATTTATAATTGTTTACAATATTTATACATCCCCTAAAGTTACTTACAAACATGCTACTGTGCTATGCTTATTTAGATACAATATGTACAAGTGTATATACCTTAAATGATGGGTAGCAGCGGATATCCGGAATGCAGTACTGAGTCGCCTCAACGTCTACTGGAGATTATCTGTGGGAGAAAATGAAAGGGGTGAGCACATCAAGCTCAGTAAGGCAACCCTACGAACAAGTAGGTAACCATACTACCTACATGAACGTAGTGCCATGCATAAACCACCCTTTCTCCACACATTTTAAAACAGATGATATGAGTTATGATGTTATGTAAATCAAGTTTGCACGGAAAATTCAACATGCAATTATATTCAAAATCATATCTTTCTCGTTTAAAATTTCACAGTAAAGTCAAGACTCGACCCCTCCTTCGGGTGATCCTGACTCACACAAAATCATGAAAATTCGTTTACATCACATATGGGTTTAAAAAGCATGAAAATAACCATCATGCACATTTAATTTAAAACCCGGTTTGATCTCATTAAAATCGTCGACATGCGAGACTAGGCAACATCTGTATATCGGCAATAACCAGGACTATGGTCATGTGTGTCCTCGTGAGTCCCTCTAGCTACACGGATCCTAGTGTGTGAGGTCTCACCCTGATCGGGAACCGCCCGGGAGGTGGGTCAATCCAACTCGTCAGTCTTATCCGATCTCACGCATCCGAAGATGCCGTATCCGAAGATACCCCGTATCACAAAGATACCGTATCCGAAGATACCCCGTATCACAAAGAAGATACCCGTATCACAAAGATACCGTATCCGAAGATACCCCACGGTACATCGTACTCCATGCTACTTGCACGGTACATCGTACTCCATGGACCCATATCACTCTAGGTACTCCAGCCCAAATGGCCTGCTTCCCACAAAGAGGTTTTGTTTCTTATATCATATCTCAATACTCATGCCATGTCTCAAAACGCAAGTGCGAGCCTATTTAATCGGTGACACACAGTCTACCCGATGCTCCAAGCACGGCTCATCGCATGTTCTCATAAAAATCAGTGCGAGCGATGCTTAGCACTCTCATCAAATCAAGTAAAATCGGCAGAGCCCGCTTTACATCCCCACAAGGCCGCCAACCTCATCCCTCACTCTCACCCCACTTAAGAGGTCTTTTGAGCCTGTTAGGCCTTTTGGCTGACTCCAAGGGCAGACAACGCTACTCCACAAATCCAGTAAAACTAGTGCGAGCTAGGCTCTAGCACTATATATAAATCACATGAAAATCTGGTGCAAGTTAAACTCCAGCACCCTGTCACGAAAATCATGTAAAATCTAGTGCGAGTTAGACTCTAGCACCGTGTCACGAACAAGCATGTGAAATCTGGTGCGAGTTATACTCTAGCACCTATGCATGTAAAACTCTAGTGCGAGCTCTCGCTCCAGCACTAATACATGCATCACACAAATCAAACATCGTGCGAGCTAA
This sequence comes from Firmiana major, assembly GCA_033439115.1. NCBI lineage: Eukaryota > Viridiplantae > Streptophyta > Magnoliopsida > Malvales > Malvaceae > Firmiana > Firmiana major. Next base: position 43,888,170 of record CM065909.1, read on the forward strand.
GCTCTAGCACGTCACATGTAAATAAAAACACGTAGGCGGCTCTGTTTCCTCAAAACAGTTTTAAAAACAATTTCATCGTTGAAAGTATGCAATGCTGTGCATTTTCTTTCAAGGTTAGCCAGCCTACTCATGCATGCATTAAAATGTCTCCAAAACGAGCAGAAACCTCTTGTTCTTGCTCCTCCCAATTTTTCTAAATTCGTAAATTTTACCCTTAACAAGGGTATCTTGGTAATTTGCCCATTCAGGGTACTAAAATTATTATTTGACCTCTAGACCCTTCAGATAATTTTTAAAGGCTGCAAATGAACTTAAAATTTCGTACAAGTTACCTCTAGCAGTCCGTAGAATTCCCTTACCTTATTTTCCTGTCGAGTCTGACCTTTCCACTGATGTCACGTCGCGCAGTCCGATCTGTTCTCAATCCAATGCCCGGAACTGCGTATCAATATTCCTCAGGTCATATAACATACAATTTAATTGTATTTCCTATTTTCTGGGATTAATTTAAATTATTGGGCTCGTTTACCCCTATTGGGCCCGATTGCACCTTAATGGGCCTTAATCGGCCTTAAGCCCGTTTTTCACTAAATTTTCACTTTATCGATGCCTATTGGGCTCACTGGGCCCACCAACAATTTATTGGGTCTCGTTCCAACTCTCGAATAGCTAATTATATTATTTACGACAATTCATCTAAATTTCCATAATTTAATTCAATTTATGCGGAATTTAAATTCATATCACGCATAACGATGTAAATTGTCGTAAATAAGGATCACTTACCCGAGATTCCATGCTAGTACGTAAATTGAGGCTGTCTCGAGCCCTCGTTTGATGCCAATCATCGAGCTACACAATTCCACAATTTTTTCGGGTAAGTTTTCAGCCCAAAATTAATTAAATTAAATACTCCGAAATTTAAATCGGGTCAATTTCGACCACTACTGACTTACCCGTAGCTCGATTGCATCGTCGGGATTTTTTTCCAATTTTTTCTCTTTTTCTTTTTCCATTTTTCTCCATTTTTTCCTCTCTTTTTGGCTGAACCGGTTCAGTCCGGTTCGGACCGGTTCAGACCCGTCGGTTCACCCTGGTTCACTCCGGTTCGGCCGGTTCACCGCCTTGCCGACCGGTTCTCCGCCAGCTTCCACCGCCAGCACCTCCACAAGGTCGTCCGCAGCACGAATCTACCCTCGGTTTCGGTCGAGGTCGTCGGAACGCCGCCGGTTCGGCTCTTCTCCCTCGGCCGTCGGAAACCCATTTCTCCTCTTGGCCATCGCCGGCGATTCCGGCCGTTTCGTCGGCTGATACCGGTCTCAAAATGACCGGCTCCTCCTCCTGAACTCATCGGTGGCCTCCGTTGATGCCCAGCCGCCGTGGATCGCCGGAAATCGGGCCGTTTCTCCTCGGTTCTTTCCCTCCTCCGATCGGCTTCCTCCGGCCACTGCACGGCGCGTCTCCGGTACCAGCTTACTCGCCGGCCTCCCCTCTTCCTCGTCGGCTCCTCGTCGGGGGTCGTCGGCCGCCGGTGCGTCCTCGGGCTTCTTCGGTTGTCTCGGCTTCCGTTTTCGTCTCCTTTCGCGTTTTTCGTTTTCAGTCTCTTTTTTTTTCCAATTCATTAATTTAGTTTTATATATTTATTTATTTTTATTAATATTATTTAATTGATTAAATTAGTCTAAAATATTCAAAATATCTTAAAAAAATTATATTTTATTCATTTAGTCTATAAATTAATTTCTCGGTATTATTTCGGCTTCTTGGTATAATTTTTGATTATTTTTCGGGATTATTTTTTTCGAACTAAAAATCCCGATTAATTCCGATTAATTCCCATAAATTATTATCTTGATCAATTTAACCCAAAATAAATTTATTTTATCCTTATTGACCAAAATTTCTCAAATCCATATTTTTAATTAAATTTCCTTATCGAAATTATACAGACTTTCGGTCTTTTAACCATTTTGCCCTTACACGTGTTCGGGATTAATTTAACCCGACTTCCCTTCACGAATACTCATTCATTTCGTATTTTAATTAAATTCAGGTCTTACACAAATTAGTTGTTCCGTTAGTTAACTATTAAGTTAACAGTTAAAAACTTAATGTTGAGATTATTTTACCCCTTAAACCATTTTGAAATGCTTTAAATATTCAAGTCAATTAATAATCAATAAGAAAATATTAAAAGCTATTAAGTTTTAAAAAGTTAGTTTTCTTTTTATTTTTTATTTATTTTTATTTTATTAGGTATTGTATTAAGTAGCTTATTGTTGTTGGTTTTATATCATATTTTAATTGCTAACTTTTCATCAATTGCCTTAGAAAATATCATGCCCATCTATCGTCTTGAACAATTTCTAAAGCAATTGATGAAAAGTTAGCAATTAAAACATATATAATAATAATAATAATGTGCTACTTAGTACTGTACTATGGAATAGAAAAGTTAAGGACGGAATATTCATTTTTAAAACTAACAGATTAAAGTTGAATTAAAATCAAATATTAAAAATCCAAATATAATTTATTTTTTCCAATAAGATAAGCACTTATAACTTTTTTAGTAGCTAGATATAAAAATAAATTGAACTTGGGTATAATAAATATGTTCTCATTTGTACAGAATTTTTCATTAATGTAATTTTTAAGATATTTACACTATATAAAAAATATAGATGTATTACATTTTTGTTAAAATAAATAGATTTAAATTTTTTTATACAGATGTTATACAATTTTTTTATTGAAAAATACACATACATGTTAAACTTTTACTAATTTTAATATAATATTTAATATAATATATTGTTGTCATCATAATTGTTATTAAATTTGTTGTAACTCCATTAAAAGAAAAATAAAGTAAATAAAAATTGCATTCACATTTTATAATCTCATATTATTTTATGAAATTATTTTTAATGCATTAATAGTATTTTTTAAATTCTACAAAAAATTTGTCATGTAATTTATTTTTTAGAGTTAATTATTATTTTGTAACATTTATATTTAATATGCTATTAATATCATTAATAAAATTTAAAACTTAATAACTAAACATACTTTTAATTTTTTATACAAAATGTTTATAAACCCTATTGTATGCAAATTAATCTATAAACTTTTATTTTACTGTAAATAAACTCTCAACCTTTCAAAATCATGCAATTTAGTCTAAATTTGTTAAATAATATTAACTTTCATTAGTATTACAGACGTGATATGCCACGTGACAACCAACTAAGTTATCCATATCAGTTTCCATGTAAGATGTCTAAACGACAATTAGTGTTATTTAACTGATATTAACTTAATTACATGATTTTGAAAGTTTGATGATTTATTTACAGTAAAATAAAAGTTTATATATTGATTTCTATGTAATAAAACATTGAACACTTATATCTATTTTGTGAAAAAGGTTAATGGTACATTTAACTTTTAAGCCTAAAATTTAATGTATAAATTAATGTTTCATTCTTTTATTAATATTTTTTGGCTTAATAATTAAATATACCATTAATTTTCTATACAAAATAGATATAAACCTTTCACCTTTAATTTTATTATAAAAGTCAATAAATTTTTATTTTATTATAAAATAAAATATCAACCTTTTAAAATAATACAATTAAGTAAAATAAATAAGATATTAAGTTTTTATAAACTCTCAATATTTTTATTTTCTATAAAAATTTATAATTAGTTTGGACTGAAATATATTATTTTAAAATATTAAAAATTTATACAATAAAATTAAAAAATTATTTTCATTTTATAAAAAAATTAAAATTGTATTTAATTATTAAATCTATATTTTTTAACAAATTCAACCGGTCCGTTCCACATTAGATCCCTTTCCGTTTTTACACTTTTTCCAGATTTACAATTTCGTCTCCTTTATCACCTCAACGTTAAAATACCCGACTTTGCTGTCTCTTTTCCTTCTCCGATCCTCTTTCCCAAATCTCAATCTCCGATCCATCACCTACTTCCCTAAAAAACCCTAGTTTCTACGATCTCTCTTTCTAAAACCCTACTCCAGAATCACGATCTTTCAGATCTATACTTAATTGTCTCCATAATTCAGCAGATCCGGCCTATCTTTTTCTTTCCTATCTCAGGTTCTTAATTTTTTTTTCCTGCCTTCTAACTTTCATTTCATTCATTTTTTTAATAACAATTTGAGATCATCATTACGGTGGAATTTTTAATACAATTATTGTCTTTTTTGGGGTTTGTGTAGATTTTGATCGTGTTGTTGTGAAGTATATAGGCAAAAAGGATATTGAAAGAGGGGATTAGAATTTGTTTTAATTAAATTATGGCAGCTCCCGTGCCTCCAGGGGCACCTAGACCTGGCGCCAATGCACAGCAACCAACACCATCTAATTTTAATCCTAATTATCAAACCTATCCCAATTCCTTAGCCGATAATATGCAGAATTTGAACCTAAATCGTCCACTTCCAATGCTCAATTCTGGTCCTAGGCCTTCCCCTTTTGGTCAACAACCACCCTTCCCTCAATCTGCAGCATCTGCTGGATTCCCTGTTGCCTCCCCTCCAATGTCACGGCCTGGCCCACCGCCTGGTATGGTGGGAAGACCTGCAGTGCCTCCTACCGGACCACCGCAGTCTACTTTACCGGGAAATATACCCCCAGGGAGACCCGTTGGTCCGCCTGTTGGTCACCCGTCTCCTTTTGGGTCTAGACCTCCTCCTGCTTCGTTGTCTTCTTCTTTAGGTGGTGCGGTTCTACCTTCTACCACTTTCCCATCTTCAGGTTTACCTAGTGTCGGAGTTGCACCACCACCAACAGGTGCTCGCCCAAGTCCTTTTGTTTCATCTTCACCTTTGACTGGTGGTCCAGCTGTGCCCCCATTAGGTGCACCTGGTGGTCCTTTGACTAATGGGCCACCAGCGATTGGCTCAGGAGCTTTGCCTGGTGCACCCCGCTTTCCTCCTGCTGCAAGTATTTCACAACCTCCTGTTCGACCTCCACCAACAACGATGTCAGCTAGGGCTCCTGCTCAGGCTCCTACCATGCATTCGGTTTTGGGAAGTTCAGCTGTTAGTTCCCCACCAGCTCCACCAATGCCTCCAGCTTCACCATTTTCAGCTTTGCCTCAGGCTAGACCCCCACCTTCAGTCTCTCCTTATGGACCACAGACATGGCCTATCCAACCCCAGCAGGTTAGCACAAAAATCTATAATTGATTATCTTCCTTTTCTTATGGAATTTAGTAACTGGGATTTTTATGTAAACCTGTATGATGTTGGTATGGAATTTTTGGCATTATTTAATAACTGCGATTGACTGTTTAGAAATCTAAGTTCTATACGTATTAGTTACCTTAAATTGCATAAATGACTTGAATACTTGGTCCAAGGGTTGGTATAAATATCTTCTAGCTCAAAGAACTATGTTCTGTTTCTCCTCCAACCCCCATTTTGTAAGCTGAACAGGAAAAAAAATCTAACGCTTGTATGCAGATACTGTGTTTGACTCAGCGTGTTGGTATCAAAATGTAATAATACAGTGTTTGGGATCTAGGAGTGGGAGGAAAGGAGAGGAAAGGGAGGGAGAGTGGAAGTAGGAAATGAATTGAACATTTTTTCTTGTTTGGATTGCGTAAAAAGGAGGGAAAGGAAAGAAAGGCTATATTACAAATTTTGTTTGGTTAAAGAGCGGAAAAGGAAAGTTATAAGTTATTCTATTTTTGTAAAATTAAGCCATTTATAGGTTAAAAATAAATATTAATTTTTGTTTCTATGATAAGCTTCTACTAAGGAATTCTCCCTCTCCCAATGGGGTGTGGGGAGGATGCAATCCCTTCAAATTGCTTCCCCCCTTTTAATTGTTTTCAAGTAGAGATAGGGTTCTCCTCCTCCTTTGTTCTCTCTCCTTCCATTGCATTCAGCATTAATTTGAATAAAATCTAAAGGAATTGAGAAATGAAGAAAGGTTTTGGTCAACCTATAAGGGAAAAATGAAACTGGGGGTGTGCCTTGCCTTTTTATAGCCAAATCATGTATCTCTTGAAAATTGCTTTACATTTTATGGCTATGTTATTCAAACTTTTTCTTTTTAATGTTAAAGTTAAGGATGTCAAACCCCTAGGGCTTTGTATGATTTCTTGAATGGAAATTAACAAGATGGCATCCTTAGCTTATTAATGCAAAAATATAAGGTCATAATTAAATGTTTTCTAGGAACCATTGTTAACATTGCCATAACTGTTTTCCTGTAGATATCAATTGCTTTTTGTTGGTCATATGGGTTTAAGATCATCTGTTTTTTGGTGCTTATATTTAAAAGATGAAAAACACCTACTTTATTCTGTTATTTAAAGAGAAGTATCTTTCATCCTCATCAATTAGTTTTCTTAGGAGCAGTAGCTTCCCCATGTAATGTGGATTCCATCGTGCTACGATTGGTTTGGCCTATCTGGTCCCCCAAATGGAATCACATTTCACCACACCACTCTTACGTGATTGCCCCTATTACTAGCCTATAACTGTGTCAGGTATCAGCTGATACCCATTTAACCCATTATCATGTTCGTTAAACAAAATTCACAGATTTTTTTTATGTATCTGTAAGTGTATCAATGGTGTAAGATTTGATGATTTTTCATGCCCCACTGTCTTTTTGTGTACAATTCATATATCTTTAAGTCAACTGTTGGATTAATTATTCTATTAATCGACCATGCATGCCAAGTTTCATGTTGATTGAATATGTTTAGTTGTTTTATTATTTTTTTTTACATTTCTGCCGTTGAATTTTATAAATAAAAAATAGTTTTTTCATTGAATCTTTATAAATATTGGATTGGTGTGAGTATTGACATGCGTAAATAGAATATTAGATCCAGTAGTCAATTGCTGAAAGTTAAATTATGCAGAAAGTTACAAAGCAGTACAAAAAGTAGTAATTCTGTTACTGTCCATCCTCATCACATTTGCACACAAACTAAAATAATTTAGAAGTTGCAAGTGTTATTTATCTATAATTAGGTTGAATTTAATCAATTTGCATATGGCATTTTGGTCTTGATGAATTTTTAAAGCCTCTGACTAAGTTTGTTAAGTCATGTTAGATCTAGAAACCATTTCAAGGCATCAAATGAGATGCTGAAAATTTTAAGTAAAGGATTGTGTGGTTTTGATTTAAGTTGTGTTTGCATTTTGTTCACTTCCATCAATAATTTGGATTCTGAATGTGTTAAATTGCTTTAGGGAACCCGACCTTCTCTTGTTCCTGGCTCTACACAAGCACAACCTCCAAGAATGTTTGGAATGCCACCCCAACTACCAAATCAAGCTATGACTACTATTCCACCTCCCATGGGCCAACCTGGAGCACCTCTGTCAGGGCCATCAAAGATTGATCCTAATCAAATTCCAAGGCCCATTCCAAGTTCCTCACCAATCATGTATGAAACTCGTCAAGGCAACTCGGCAAATCCTCCCCCGGTATATAACTGAAAATTTTAGAAGAACAGAAAGAAAATTACTTTTTTTACTCTGGAATCTGCTAATTTGGCTATTCTTTTTGATCTTCATTTAACTTAGGCTCATTGTTATTTTGGTTCGCTTCTTCTATTCTTTTACTTTGTTGTCATTGCATGTATGCATATTGCAATGACAGATTTGTTATATAGCTGCATTTTGATTTTTTTTTCTTCTTCCGATCACTTGTAATCATTGAAGCCTGCTACAAGCGATTACATTGTCAGAGACACTGGGAATTGTAGTCCACGTTATATGAGATGCACCATCAATCAGGTCATAACAAACTATATGAATTAATATTGGCCTTTTTTGGTACTTTGTAATTGTGTATACTTTAATGAAGTTTGCACTGCAATTTCACGACCAGTACTCATTTGGATGTTTTCTATACTTGTTTATTTTTCTCTCCATATAACAGATCCCATGCACAGCCGACCTTTTATCAACCTCAGCAATGCAGTTGGCTTTGCTCGTCCAACCTATGGCCCTTCCTCATCCTTCAGAGGATCCTATTCAAGTAATGCCTGATCAACTTGTTCCAATAGCTTTTGCTATTCAATCTGTCAGGTCCTCTATGGATTTTGATAATTGCATTCAACTCATCATATTGCGAACATTTATTACTATAGGTTGTGGATTTTGGGGAAAGTGGCCCTGTTCGATGTTCTCGTTGCAAAGGTTACATAAATCCTTTCATGAAGTTCATTGATCAGGGAAGAAAGTTTATCTGTAATTTATGCGGTCAGTATCAATTATCTTGTTAAACCCATACATTTGGAAGTATCTTGTGGCTTTTATTGTATGCTTATATACATATCATTTTCTGTTCCATTTGTGTTTCATTGCTGTCAAAACTTCATTGATCAGCTGTATTTACACTTTGGGAGCTAACAGTGGATTGGTTCTAATTGTTCTTTGGGAGGTCTTTTTTGGAAGCTGTTTAAACTACCATTTATGCTTCTATTCTTGGATTGTTGGAGTTTAGCGACATTTCCTCTTTTCACACACAGAATGCCACTTATATCCCAGATAAATATATTGACCACAGACATTCATCTTGTTTATTTCTGCGCTCTGATTGTGTTGCTGTAATGTAGTAAGGTGGCAATGTCACTAGCTTTGCCATTTTCTTGCAGGGTTTACCGATGATACTCCTCGTGACTACCATTGCAACCTAGGCCCTGATGGCAGGCGTAGAGATGCTGATGAGAGGCCTGAGCTGTGTAGAGGAGCAGTTGAATTTGTTGCTTCAAAAGAGTACATGGTTTGTTAAAATTTATAAATTTGTAAATTTTTTGACTTGAAAATTCTGTTCTTTAAATTTACCCGTATCTCGTTTTTTTCCTTTTTTTTCATTTAATTAAATGCTTAAGTAGTAATTGTAATTGTAAGATGAATGTGGACATCTTTGGATCATGTATGAATAGCGATTACTAAACATTTGATAAAGCATAATGAGGATGATATGTCTGTACTCTACTCAACTCAATGTAAAACTAGTTCTGAGCAGGTAGACGTATCTTTTGTCTCTTGTTCTACCTGATTGAGTGCTATACTCTTGGAAAGGAGTTGAGACTGGATATTTCCTCAACAACTTTGACTGGTCCTGCATACAGGGACAATATCCAAAGGATTAAGATGAGTCGAAAAATGACAAAGATTAAAAAAAGAAGAATTTAACCAGTTAAATACCCGTGCTAACATTTGGTTATTTAATTGTGTGAAACTATTTTGGCCAGGGTTTTCGAATTGGTTTCTTTTTCTTCTTTCATCAATGATGATTCTCTTGTTTTTATTTAATTGGGTCGGAGTATGATTCATTCGTGCACTGAATTTATCATTTCCAGGTTCGTGATCCAATGCCAGCCGTGTACTTTTTCCTAATTGATGTATCCATGAATGCCGTACAGACAGGTGCCACTGCTGCAGCTTGCAGTGGAATTAATCAAGTTATTTCTGATCTTCCTGTGAGTTTCATATGAATATCTTGAATGGATTATAATTATTGATCCGGTTGTTTCTTCTTTTTCCCCTTATAGTTCTCCTGGATTATATCAGCAGATGTGGAAATTATACTAGAAGATCATTGTGTTTTGATCTGTTCTTTAATAAGTAATTGCAAATGATTTTAAATTGTTTATCAAATATGTGTGCAGAAACTGTAGCCTGTTTAATTCTAAAGAGATAGTCTTCTGTGCTGTTTGTTTCCACTATTAGAACACACAATGAGTGTGATCCTTTTTCTTGTTATTTTTGTGTGAGTGATGAATTATCCTAAGCTTTATTTTGACGTAAGCAATGTAATTGACATAATTTCATATCAATGCTAAGTTCTTGATCACGACTAGAAAAATAGGAACTGAGGTGTATCTTTCCTTAGTTGCAAGTTAGTCACAAAATTTGCATCCCTCTGGTCCAATTTTGGGTTTTTCTTAGTGATGATAGGGGGTCCTAAAGTTTCTTTTGTTGATCCAATTTTGTGCATGTAATGTTTACTGCATTTCTTTGTTCTCTTGAAAGTAGGTTGTTTGTGCATTGAAGAAAATTTTGAAATGTAAATTCTTGTTGTAGTGACACAATAGAGTTTGTGAAGTGGCAATGGCTCCACATGAACCTTTGAGTCATTTTGTTGATGCAATACCATGTGTGTATTGCATTTCTTTGTGCTTTTGAAAGTAAGTTGTTTGTGCATTCCCACAATTTTGGGAGCCTTGTGGGTTTGCCCTTTTTTGTAACAAAATAGAGCTTGTGAAGTGTCAATAACTCCACATGAACCCTTGAGTCAGATTGGGTGTTTGCAGTTGAGGGTTTTAAGCTTTGTTGTGGGTGTGGACTTTTGGTTGAAAAGCTAGTATGGATTATTGATTTTGGGTAGTGTCAGTTCCTGTATTTCAAATGAATATCTTTTTCCAAATGACTTTAGGGGAAATGATCATCAAGCAAATCGGAACATGGGTTTTCACTATGGCTTTTTTTTCTCCTTTTTTTTTTTTTTTTCAGTTTTAAAAGAACAAATGTGATAAGTTTCCATTGTTTGTTTCTTGAGAAAGTTGTTAGATTTGGTTTTGGAAATCTGCTAGAGTATTTCCATTGGGTGTGGTAGTACTCATGGCATTATATGATTTTAGCCAAAACAAGTTATGATGATTGCATGTCAGGTGTGTCTGATCGTCCTTTGAAATGCATTGTAAAAGATAATGCAAATGTTCTACTTCTTTTTTGTCCCTATTAGTTGGATGCCTATCACTTTTAGTTGAGTTCGAGGTTGATACATTACATTCTGTCCCTTGATTTTTTAGTTGACACTCATTCAAGGCAATGGAAATTCAATCGGTTGATGTGGTAATTACTTATTGCAGGAAGGTCTTCGAACTCTGGTTGGAATAGCAACATTTGATTCTACAATCCATTTTTATAATTTAAAACGAGCACTACAACAGGTCAGTATTAGTTGCAATCGAACCCTCCATTTGATCCAACATTCCCCTTTCTTGCTACTATTGTGCTGGTAGAAGATTTTTTTGATTGGTTTCTGCACGTGGGATGATATTTGAGAAAGATAAGTCAATTTTGGCAATAATGATGTCTAGAATGTTCAAATGTTTTTAAGAGGTATCGAGAATTTCTTTTGCTAGTAGTGGCATTGATGACATTATGGTAAATCAAACACGTTCTTGCTGGGCTGCATGCTTGAAGCTTGAATTTAGTGACATGGGATGGCAGAAATATGGGTTTGATGCTGCAGCTTGTAGTTTGGATGATTCTCTTATGTGTTCAAGTGTGATTAAATGGTGAGTGATGGATGGAGGATCAAAATCAGAGTGGTTTAAGTACCATTCATATAAATATAAAAGAAGATGGTTAAATTGTTGAAATCGTGTTTACTTATTTTGATATCAGAGATCATGACAGTAATAGTCAGTACTCAGTAACATTGCTTGCCGCTTGTCATCTCAAATCTCCTGCCTGGGGGAGGTTGGGGGGATAGAAAGAAATGTGCTGTCTATAATGTGTCTCATGTGTTTGTGTGCCCTCTTCTGGGGGAAGGATAGGGGGTTGCAGTGAGAAGGTTCTATTCAACCTTTTTAGTTTCTTGAGGAGGCCATCTCCCTCATCGTCCTTTAGTTTTCTGTCTCTGAACTTGAGATTTTGTTAGGAGTATACAGAGGAATGTATATGTGTCAGTTTCCATATTTTTATTGATCACTAAAAATTCTTTGAACTTTATTTTATTTTATCTTTTTCTCTTGTTTAATTTACTGAAGAACCTGTTGAAGATGTTCCTCAGCTGATTTTGATGTCTTAAATTTGCAGCCATTGATGCTTATCGTGCCTGACATACAAGATGTCTATACCCCTCTTCAGACAGATGTTATTGTTCCACTTTCTGAGGTTACTTCTTAACTTAGGGGATATTTTTCAATTTAAACAGTCGTCGATGCTATGATGTGATATTTGAGACTTGTCAAATACTTTATGCTGACTTTGGTTGTTTTTTGTTCTGAGGGTTCAGTGCCGCCAGCATTTAGAGCTATTGCTTGAAAATATCCCAACAATGTTTCAGAGTAGTAAAACTGCTGAGTCATGTTTTGGTGCTGCAATCAAGGTAAGCCAGACAAGGTTATATTGGAAATTAACGAAGCAATTCTTGTGCTTTGTTGATTTCAATCATTAATGGAATCTTTTTCTGATACCGGAAGAGATCATCAGGGCTCAGTCCTATGATTCAAACAGTCTGCCTAATCCCCACTCATCTTACCACCTGAGCTAGCTCCAGGTGGCAATGGGATATGCATATGCTTTCCAAATTTTATAGCAAGTTAAATGACATCTGATATTCTATGGCATCTAGAACCACAGGGTTTTTGTTTGTCATAGGTTAATCTTTTTTCCTAGTTAAGAAAATAAATTGGTTTATATTTATGAACATCTTACAAAGGGGGTTTAGTTCTAAGTTTAAAAGGAAAGAAACTCAACCTCTGTTTCTTAAGCAAATTATGATTGTTAACTTTAGCCTGCTTTGAGGTTTTGGCTGCTGGTTTGTTCTTCGCGGAGAAAGGTGTCGGACTGATCAAAAATAACTTTTATGGTTATCTGTAAAGTTAATAATGCTTGGTGATAATTTAGGGTGTACATCAATTCATGTATATTTAAAGTGTAAATGCTGATATCTCACTATTCTATATATATTTCAGGCTGCGTTCTTGGCCATGAAAAGTACTGGGGGGAAGCTTCTAGTATTTCAGTCAGGCAAGCTCATATACCTATACAACATTTGCATGTTTTGACATGTGTGTCATACATTTCTTATACCTTAGAAGTTATTGTATCATTTACTACAGTCTCTAATGAACATATAATTTCTGTCTCGGCAGTCTTGCCTTCAGTTGGCATTGGTGCCCTTTCTTCTAGGGAGGCTGAAGGGAGAACTAATATCTCTGCTGCTGAAAAGGTTGGCATATTTTTTTTAATTGTTTCCTCTTATGTCTGCTTTTAATTGAATTATTGTGCTGCAATTTTTTAATTTTTGCAAAGAGTATTTTGGTCTGTTAGATGGAGATGTGGCTATCCCTTCACAGTCTCACTTACAGATGAAAATGTGGAACCTTCTGTTTGTTTGTCTGACGTCCGTGTTATGGCTGTTACATCTAATGTCTGAAACCTGCTTCATCTGTTTAGCATTTACAAATTGTTTCTTTCATGTATTCAGAGATTGGGGTAGTTACTACGTAAAATTTGATTTATTATAACCTTGATGAATCTGTTTTCTGATTTATTAGTAGAAATGCTTCTGTGTTCTTCTAGACGAAGATAGTTATAATCTTCTTTCAAATATCATGCTTGGCTCATATTCCAGTTTCTAACCAAAATCTAATATTGTTGCAAGGTTACTGACTTGGCTTTTAATTTCTGTATTTTTTCTATGTAGTTGGTAGGTATTTTGGCCCTTTTGTGAGTTGTTATGGATTATACTTAAGTAGAGTTATCTCATATAATTTCTTTGTAGTGGAGTTATGACTTTCACTTGACAGTGGGTGTGGTATCAGTTCCCTTCTCAGAAAAATAAGAAAAAAAAAAAAAGAGAAGCTTTCATCAATATCTATTCATTGAATGAATTTACCTTCTGTTTATCAGCATTTCAATTATTATTCTCTTATTTTTCTGCTCTTCATAGTTAACCTACAGTGATATATATTTGTAATCGAAGTGGAAACTATTTTTGATTCAGTGGAAGATATTGTGCTTCTGTTTTAAAATCTTTTCATTTCTGTTTGATCAGGAAGCTCATAAATTACTGCAACCAGCAGACAAAATTCTCAAGACAATGGCAATTGAGTTTGCTGAGTATCAGGTAAACTTCGAGTAATTTCCTTTCTCCTTGATATCATTGTAATGTGATAAAACATTTCGCCTGATGAAGGGCTTGTTAAAATTCGTACTGGTTGCATAATCTGTGGCTATTACTGATTTTTTTTTAGCATTCCCTCTAAATTGCAACCTGTGGCAGGTCTGTGTTGATGTATTTGTCACTACTCAGACTTATGTAGACATTGCTTCCATCTCTGTCATCCCAAGAACAACTGGAGGCCAGGTATTAACTAATTGTTTTTTCCTGTTTCATTGCCTGATAATTTAGTGCAAATTGTCGTCTTCACTTAACTCGAATTGAAATGGTGAAGTACAAGTTGTTTGTTATACTCTTTGCTTCAAATTGAATTTCCACCTGCACTGTTCTCTCAATTTAATTTTTAAGTTTCTCTAACTTTAAAGTTATAAATTATTGAAAAGTTTTATGTAAACCCTCCTCATCAAGATCCAAGCGTCTCAGACTAATTCTTTTGACTTAAAATTATAAAATGTTATAATAAAAAATGTGGAGACCAATTTTCTTTTAAAATGTGAAACAGCATAATAATAAATGGAGGGAGTAAATTTTCTATTACTAGTCATCCATTCACCAAAGTGCCTATTTTGAGCTCGAGTGTGCAGCTATGCTCAAACTACCATTTATCCTTAATTAGCTTTAAGGAAGCCAGTGTGTTTGAAAATGCATTTTGATGTTTTCGAAGTGCACGAGGTTGCAAACCTAGCTTGTTGGCTGGGTAAAATTTTCTATTGCATAGCACTTCAAATTTCTTTTTAGGTGTGTATTGGGACCTTGTAGTACTTTAGACCAGGTTACAATGCAAATTTGTTTGTCAACTCAGAACAGACTTGATTTTCTGATCTTTCTATGCTTTTCTTTTGGGACTCCTAACTTTTGGAATCTCCACAGCCAATTCAAGATAATTTAAATATGTGGCCTGCTGAGTTCCATTACGTACTTCAGTTTCCAAGGTTAAACTGTGCTAAACTATGGATGAGGTGCATTTCAAGTTTAGTAAAAGAATGGATGAGTGACAACTTCCTTTTTTATTAGATAAGAAGTTATCTTTACTTAATTCTCCATGTGATAAACTGCATTACTCCAACTTCTTGTTGCCATCCTCAACTTGATCACTTTCCTCAGCAGAGTGGTAACTCCAAAATAAGTGGCCTGATGCATGCTTTGGTCAAGCTTTGGTGAAACTTGACAACCTGACTCTGTATTGATGTATTTATTATTCACCTTCAAATATGTTCTTGTTGAACTTCTTTGTATGAGGTCTTCAGTATCAGGACTACAATGTTATTTCTTGAGTGGAAGTCTCACATTTCAACACATATTTTCTCTTAATTCCAGGTGTATTATTATTACCCCTTCTCTGCTGTATCTGATTCTGCAAAGCTCTACAATGACCTTAGATGGAACATCACTAGGCCCCAAGGTTTTGAGGCTGTCATGCGTGTGAGATGCAGCCAGGTAATGTTTTCTGATGTTCCACTCTGTTTTATTAGTGAAATATTGATCATTGACTTCATCACATTATGATTGTAATTTAACCATATTTCAATCATTTTCCTCCGTTAAATACTTGTAGGGTATTCAAGTTCAAGATTACTCTGGAAGCTTTTGTAAACGCATTCCAACCGACATTGACCTACCTGGGGTTTGTGCACTTTTAAAAATACTTTATCTTATGTTTCTCATAATGTCTTTTAACTTCTGTACTGCAAATTATTTTGATTATTTTATCACTTAAAGTGTGATTGAAAAATGTGAATCATAACTGGTAGCACTGTTTGGTAAACCTTAAGAAAGTATAAGAATTACAGTGGTGATTATTTGCTACTCAAGTTTAGTATTGAGCTCAAGTTCAATGATTAGCTCATCCTAAGAGAAAGAAAAAAAAAAGCAGTTAGAAATTATGGTAGATCAAGACATCTAGGATAAAATGTTCCTAGTCTGGTGAATATTATTTTCTTTTGTGGATTGATGTGTTGAAAGAATTTATTACTAAAATATTGGTTACATTCTCCCAGGGGATTGAAATCCAATCAATGACTAATTATTTAGAGGTCGTTTGGTATCTTATCAATTTTGTGTTTTATTATTTCTGTTTTTGAAAGTTTTGTTTTTGTTTTGTTTTGTTTTATTTTGAAAATTTGAAAATATAAAACATGTTCGGTGAGCTAATACTGCTGTATAATTTTAAAATTAAAAACAGAAAACATGTTTGACGACGAATAAGTAGAAACATATATTTTTTTAATTTTATAATTTATTAATGTTTGAACATTAATTAATTTTTATTAAAATTATATAATTTAATATATTATTAAAAATGTGTTATTTTATTCTTAATTTTAATTTATTATGAAGTTACTTCATTTATTATTATATAATATTTCTCTTAAAATTATGATTTTAAAAATTATGTGAGATTTATTTCATACTCTATGTATCTATACACAATTAATGTTTAAATTTAATACAACTAAGTTTTAATATGATTTTTGTAAAATTATATAAACACAATTAAAAATTAAAGAAGTAAAATTTATTATATAAAATAAAAAAGGGAGAGTTTAAGAGATTAAGACTTGAAGGAGAAAACCAAATGCAATGAAAAGTGAGGATGAGCATTGAACAACATGGGTTGGGAAGGATTGAGAAAGGGAAAAAAGGTTGTGCGGAGAAGTCTTTTAATATTATAGATAAAAATAAGGTAACTTGCTATTGGTGAGATTTGAAATGAAGACTTCATTAAAAGTTACTGTTCATCCGTGTTTTCAAATAAAACATGTTTCCAAAATGTTTTGGAAATTGTAGGAAACACAAAATTTATGTTTTCTATAATTTTGGAAATTTTGTTGCCAAATTTTAAAGTCGTAAAACAAAATAAGTCAACCAAACAAAATTTATGCTTTATGTTGCAAGATTTTGAAAACAAAAACATAAAACAAAATTGATCCCAAACAACCCCTTAGTGAAAATATTTTATATTTTCTCATAGTTGTGACGTAAGTCAATCATATAATTGCACTATAAGTGAAGTATGGAGATGAATGATGACTTATTGAAAGAGCTGTATAACTGCTTCTGGGTGGTTGCTTTGCTTAGTTGGACTTGAGATATTCTTAGGCATTGGTATGTGGCTGGCAAGGGTATATTCTAATTTCCCTTAGTTTTTCCTCCTGTTTGAGGAGTTATATCTTTATAATTGATGTCCACTTTTAGTTGTTTCTTGTGCGTAACATGGTTACTTAAAGAAAATTAAGCATCGGAGCAACATACTGGTGGTTGCATGTTAGTTAGACCTAGCAATTTGTATTGATAATTCGTGTTCATGTCATGTAAATTCATGTTCATGTCGTGTAAAACATGAAAATTTCGTATCAAAATTCGTGTTGATACGAAAAATATACAAAACCTTACTTTTAGCTTTTACCATATTCATATATAAGTTTTATCTAGTTTTAGCCCGTATTGCTTTCATGTCTTTCGTGCCTTTTTATCCGTGTCGTGTCAAGGATTGCCAGCTCTAGTGTTAGTGCTTCTTATATATATATATATATATAAATCTTGAAAAAACTTTTACGTGTATTATATATAAAATAAATCTTGGAAGAACTTTTACATGTATAGGAAAGTTTCTTGACATGGTTAACTTTTGCCCGAGCAGATTTGAGTGTTTTACCTATATCAATTTGTTTCAGTTATGACCAATCCTCTCTATTATGCAGATTGACTGTGACAAATGTATATTGGTAACCTTAAAGCATGATGACAAATTACAAGATGGTTCTGAATGTGCTTTTCAGGTACTAACCTAATGGTGTCTGAATTTTTAGTATTCATCATGCTTCTCACATTTATTTGTCAGCATTGAAAAGTTGAGATTTCTTTTGCTTCTATAATATTCCGGCTTTCACTTTCCAGTGTGCCTTTCTCTATACCACTGTTTATGGCCAAAGAAGAATTAGAGTTACAAACTTATCCTTACCGTGCACAAGTATGCTAAGTAATTTGTTTCGCTCTGCTGACTTGGATACTCAATTCGCGTGTTTCTTAAAACAAGGTATTTGAGTCTGCATTTTACTTCTTTACTTTCTTTTCCCTATTTGGTGAGTTGTGCTTGTTAATTGGTTCTGTTGTTCTTTACCCTCTCATGGCATGTCTGTTCCTGCTTCAAACTGTGATTTCAAGATGCTTCTCTTCCCCATTGTTTTTCAAATTATGAATTTATCCTTTCCATATGGATTAGGTGTTCCTTGGTTATTTTAACTGAAGAATTTTCTTTTCGGTATCATTTTAATCTGATGTGCAAGAACACTGACCATTTTGTTTTCACTGATTTACTTTTGAATGCAGCTGCCATTGAAATTCCTGCTAGCCCGCTCATGCAAGTTAGGGAGCAAGTGACAAATCTTTGCATCAACATACTGCTTTCTTATCGTAAATTTTGTGCCACAGTATCATCATCTGGACAGCTTATTCTTCCTGAGGCTCTTAAGCTTCTTCCTCTATACACCCTCGGTATATATGTTTCTTACTGCTAATTATCTACCTGATTCCTAGTTTCTAGATTATTCTGTACCTTAGCCTCTTCCATTATTATTGTTATTTTAGATAACCTCCATCTTCAAACTTTATATTCTCTTCCTCTTTGGCAAATATTGTGACAGGAATATTACCATCTTTAAGAAAAAAATGACATATTTTTGTCACCAGTTGATAATTTTTGGGTCCTTTTTTACAGCATTAATCAAGAGTACAGGGTTGCGAAATGATGGCAGAATAGATGATCGTTCCTTCTGGTTCAATCATGTTGCCTCCCTTTCTACACCTTTGGCAGTTCCACTGGTTTATCCCAGGATGTTTGCCATCCACAACCTTAATTCAAAGGTAAAAATTTCTAGTTGGCTTACAGTCCAGAGTGTTTCAATGCTAACAGACAATTTTCTGCTTGTGGGACAGGAAGGGGATGAGTCTGTTCTTCCTCCTATAATCCCACTTTCTAGTGAGCACGTTAGCGATGATGGAATATATCTTCTTGAGAATGGTGAAAACGCTTTAATATATTTTGGGAGCTCAGTGGATTCAAGTATCTTGCAACAACTTTTTGGCTTTACCTCAGTGGATGAGGTCCCCACTCAGGTATTTTGTTTTAATTCCATTTGGAGTGCGTATGTCTCTACTAAAATCCTCATTTACTGGTTAGTTTATAAGAAACAACTAGTGAATTGTGAACATAATCACACGTAAAGCATTGAGCACCTGAAAATGTTTTCCCAAACTAGTCATGTTTTCATTTGCCGCAAGATGAGCAAACTTAGGATAGTTTGTTACCCTATTTATTTGAAAACGGAATTCACTATTTAAATACTGCAAGTCAAATGGCCCATCATAAATTAAATAGACCGCATCAATGTTTTGGTTCAAAACAGCTCTTAAACTCCTTGTATGATGGGATTTTGTCTGTGCACTCTCAGTTTTCTTGTCCTTGCATTTATTAGTATGAATTTCCTTTGGTGATTTATGGAGTATGTGATTTTCGGATTGGATGAGAAGAGTCTCGAAATGTGTTGTTCTTGATGACTGAATAGTATGACACTATTGAGTCATCTTGGATTCCAGTGTCAGGATTATTTGATTAGGGTTATCTCCTGTGATATGTCAGAAAGATAAGGTGGGAAAAGAAGAAAAGGAAAATAAACTTTGGAAAAAGTTGGGAACATTTATTTGTGTTATCTCTATTTTCATATGTATTTTTCAGATTTATTCTGTATTTTGATCCTTTCACCTAGCTTATAAAGACTCTTATGCCCTTTTTTCAACATTTCTGCATGGCCAGTTTGTGATGCAGCAATATGACAATCCATTATCAAAGAAGTTCAATGAAGTGGTAAATGTTATTCGGCGCCAAAGATGTTCTTACCTTCGGTATGGTTAATGGTTCTTTCTTTACCGTTACTTTTTTCCTAAAATAAAGGTCTTATTCCATCTCTTTCGTAGAAAATTGAAGTAGATTTATTTGTTTAATGCATTGTATCTCTATATTCTTTTGCAGCCTGAAACTTTGCAAGAAGGGGGATCCATCAGGTCAGTGCATAGAACTTCCCTCTCATGCAAATTATGATACCGATTGATAAATAACCTGTGGAATTTAACCAAAATAGTCATGGATCTCTTTTTTTTTTTTTTTGGGGGGGGGGGGGGGGGGTTGGTTGTCTACTTTCCTTGTTGTGTAACATCTCTCAACATGCATCATTTTAAGTTTTCTCATTCTCTCAATGTCATTCTGTTGTCTGAAAATGTTTGCCTTATCTGTTTTTGTGACAATGAAGCAAATAGATTCTGTACCATTTGTTTCTATGCTTGCAGGTTTCTTATTGTCAGAATAATTGCCGTTTTTTTTTTTTTTTTAGAAAAAAAAAAGAAGTAATTGTATTATGACATTCTCTTGATTTTAATTGTTACATTTTCAGGAATGATGTTCTTCTCATGCATGGTAGAAGACAAGAATGCAAGTGGCCCCTCTTATGTTGAGTTTCTTGTACATATTCATCGGCAAATCCAAATGAAAATGTCATGATGGTTTCGAGCTGCCCGAGTTAAGCTCACAGGTATCAGATTTTTACTTGGGATTGCAATGGAGCAGAAAGAGAAAAAAGTTGCAAGTCAGATGACAAGAATCTGAGTGGCCTACTACTCCGAGTTTCTTGTACATATTGAGCGGTAATTCTGAGTGAAAGTTTTTATGTGTTTTATACTTGTTCAGTTTGTTTCACAAGTTGTGATCATCCAACTCTTCTGATGCACTGGAGATTAAAGCAAAAAGCAGTAGAGAAACATTATGTTTCATTGAAATCCTTTAGAAGCTCAATCAATTATTTATATCTAGAAAAGAAATTTGAGCTAAGTTCTGCGAAAGAGAGTTTTGTAGTATTACAGGATGAGTTACTTGGAAGTAATAAATGTATGTTGGGATTTTTGTTACCGGTCTTTCATAGATCGCATTTTGTATTCTGGGTTGTCTCTACGTCTATGGTCTATGATAATCGGTCAGGGTTTGTAGATAAGGTAAAATATGATGCCTAACGGTAACCGCAACACAATTGTAAGTGATGGTTTATGCAAATGAGGCATAGTTAAACGAAATGTTTAAGCATAACCATCTATAGCTTGCTGCCCGCATTTGAACACTTACGCCTAGGGCTAAACTCAGGGTTCATTCCTACCGGGTATTCGAGGAGGAGACACATAGTTTTATGCAAGCTTTTTGATTCCCAATTCTTGCTTCCAACTTCCAACTGAATGGCATTATTCCTTTCAAGTTACTGTTTGTGTCCTGACATTAGGGCATTGTTAGAGAAGGTTCTTGTGATCCTGCTAATTCTTTTGCTCCCAGTTCACGTTCATCTGTACATACATAGATGTCGTTATCGGGCTGGATCGAGGATCGATCTAGGACCTGTTCGAAACCAAATTGGTTTGGCTCGACCCATAATCGAATCAGGACAGTTGGTTTTAGGTTCAGCCCAATTTGATCCATAATCAAATTGGGTTGAGGCAAAAGATTACGAATCAAAAATGATATTGGCTTGACATGTTAAAGCTAGGGATCGGTTCGTTTAGAATCAGTCTTAAACCGATGTCAGATCAGTCCAGACAGATTCCAATCCAGAATGAAAATGGTGCAACAACTATATGGTTGTTGTTGCCTTCAAATTTTTTATTTAATTTTATTTTTTTCTTAAATATCCTCTTCCTCTTTTTTTTTCACACTTTCTCCCTCAATTGTCTCATATTCTCACATCATATTTTCTCCTAAATTTCTAGTATTATTCTTTTACTCAAATTCTCTTTAAAATTCAAAATTCACTACCACCGTTCTCTTCAATTCCTTCTTTTTTTAACAATTTTACAAAGTTTAGTTTCAATATATTCCTCAATTTCTTTCTTTCAAAAATTCAATATATTTATTTTTTTAAAAAAAAAAACATAAATGTTAGGCTTGTTTCATCGTTCATGTTTCATCTCTCGTCCTTTTGGTTCTATTCAAATGCTTGATCTAGGTGACAAATCTTTCAATAAATGCGAACTCAACATTTATGTGGAGAAGAAGCTTCCACTAGCAGCGACACATGGTAGTCAAACATAATAAACGTTAAACTTGTTTTCATCGTTCATGTTTCATCTCTAGTCATTTCAATTCTATTCAAATCCTCGATTTGGGTGATAAATCAATAAATGCGAATTTGATATTTATGCGAAGAAGAAGCTTTCTTTGACAACGACAGACGATAGTCGAATATAATCATCCTCGGTCACCTTTGCTGCCACTATTGTCGCTACCATTACAGCTCTTCAACAAGATTGAAGAAATCCAATTGCACTAAGATTAATAAGGTATGGGAACACTTCGATATTATGCAAAAAGAAGATACAATTGGATTTTCTGTTTTTTGTGAATTACGTATAATCATATATAGTTATACCCTTGGTGGAAGTGGTGAGGATAAAAGAACGTTTAAAAAACATTTAATTAATATATATAAAAATTTGATCCAGATTTTGTACAACCACAAATAGGGAGGATCTGTAATCCCAAATTAATTTACAACAAGGTAGAGGTACATGGGTTTTTAGAAATGATAAAGTTAAGTATAGTTTAGTTAGATTTATAATTAAATGTAAAAACTCTTTCACAATATGTGAAAAGATTCGATTTTTAGAATATGTTTATTAATCTTTACAATTTGCATATCAATATATTTCTAGACATACACTAAAAAAAATTGCATGCATATGTTTAAAGAATGAAAATAACTTGTATTAGGATAATCTTAAAATGTGAGTATTTTAGGCACCAATGAAATAATGACACATTATATTTTTAAAGACATGTAATAATTATCTTACAATCATCTTTACCAAATCAACATGACTAAATTAATAAAAGTTGACTATTGAATAAATTAATTTAATAAAAACTGATTTGATGAGGATGAGTGCAAGGTAATTATTACATATATTAAAAGAAGATGAGGTGTCATTATTTTATTTATGCCTAAACATCCGCTTTTTAGGATCATCTTAATATAAATTATTCTCTTAAAGATATAGGCAAGTTTAAATTCATAAACTTACAAATATTTTATCAAGGATTAGTTTAACTAGTGATATTTAGACTAGTATTAACAATTTAGGTTATCTTGTAATAACTTATCATTAGATAGATGAAATTTGTTGAATGTAAAAATGTATTTTATCTCTAAATGTATTAAAACAATCGCATAACACATATACTATTACTCAATATATACTAACATGTGTAAATTGTATGATATTAAAAATAAAGTTTTTTTTATTATTTTAGATAATACTTCGAAAAATACCACAGTTATCTTATGTTAATTAAAAATTTAAACCAAATTTTATATGAGGTATTTTTTTTATGTTAGATGTGCATGTCATATAATAAATTTTTGTATTTAAAATAGTTTTAATGTTAGAAGTATAATTTCAATCAAAAAATTTAAATATTTAGCAAATGGATTCGCAACTCACATCACAAACATGAATGAAAACAGATTTATCAAACAAGTAACTTAAATCCCATTTTGTTTGCACTTTCCAAGGAAAAAAATGAAATTCACTCCATCGTTCGCTTTCAGCTATTTTACCTTATAAAGATATTGTTACTACTTTTTTATAACAATTATATAATTATCGTTGTCTTGCAAATTGATGATAATAATTAGCTTTTATTAAAAGTTGTGTTGATTTGCTATTTACTTTTAAAGGTGCAATGGAAAAAAAATTTAGTCAATATTATCCAACTATATATATATATATATATATATATATATATATATATATATATATATTTGTTTCTATAGTTCTTACAATATTTGTAAGGTTTTTACAATTTAGGAATAATGAAAATTAATCTTCTTTTGTATATGATATGGAAGAAAAATTTTAAAAATGTTGAGAAACAATTCCTTCTATTCATGGTATTGCACCTTTATTAGATCCTAGTCAGGAAGGATAATATAGACTTTTTTATTATTATAATTTTTTTTTGAGATTGATAATATGTACAATAAAATTCATTAATTAATATTTTTTTCGAAATTTGTTTTCTTTTGATGATAGTAAGAGAAAACACTCCAATCCAAGGACAAGAATCCGACAAAGAAACTGATAGTTGTGGTGGCAACCGAGGCATTTTAGATGTAATTAAAGCAGTAGCAAGGAAGAGAATGAAGTTTAAAGAAAAAAGTAACGAATTCATATCATTATCCTCTTCTCGATGAAGCCGTGGAAGTAGTTTGAATGAGATATAATTTTTCTTGAATCAAACTTTTTGAATAGATAAAAAGATCTATTTGCTCTTAGGGTAGAAAGAAAATCAAAGACATTTTTTTGTATTTAGCTTCCATGACTAAGATGTTTTCATGGTACAAGTATCATTCATTGCTTCAGAATCCGCATTCTCGTAATATGAAAGAATCATTGGAGATCACTGAACCAATCTTTAGTCGTCTTTATTATGCATGCTAGTATATCTCAAAAATTGGTTTGAAACCGAATCTTATAATAAAGAATAAGGAATGACCAACGAGTTCGTCGAGAATCTTTTGGAGGAGTAAGAAATTTCCAAGGCAATCTTTATAAATCATAAGCAATAAGAAATAGTATGAAATACAATTAGGCAATAACAATAACAACTTTATTTTAGTTTCTTTATAAATTGTATGTAAGTAAATTCGATCATAGTAAATTTTTTAATGAACTACAGTCTTGTGGGTTTTACTCTTATAACTCATGAAAGGTTTCCGCGTAAAAAGTTTTGGTATCTTTCTTCTTTTTTACTAGTTTCATTTATTATTATTGTTAAATACTAAATAAATTAATATTATAAGTTTAGAAAATGAATAAATATTTTAAATACAAGATGACAAGTTTAAAAATCTAAACTGGATTTTTTTTAAATGATAACTTTGATTATATTTCAATTGTAATAAATAAATTTAACTTTATCAAAAGAGATTAAAAAATTTTAAAAGTATTATAATTTTTTTAAAAATATTAAGTTTAATTAGATTAGATAAAAATATATTAAATAGATCATTATTTAATAATTAATTTCCTTTGATGAAGTGAAAGGCTTACTTAATTGATTTCTATTTAATTTAATTAAAAATATTATTTCAATAATTCAATATAGATTATAATACTTTTAAATTTTTTTAATTTCATTTGATAAAGTTAAAGCTTAAGAGATTTATTTATTCCATTTTTAATTTAATTAAACTTATAAGTTTTTTTTTTATTTTAATTTCTTCCTTAAATTGAACTACTGAATTCGTTTCGTTAACATGAAAACCCTATTCCTATTTCATCACCCAAGTCATCACCTTTTATCGAATCATTGCTATGGTAAGCCACGTGTTCTCCTCACCTTTTAAGCTAAACTCTCGCAATCACTGAAGCCATCACCCTTTTTTTAGTGGATGGATCTATCATCTATGGATCTGTTAAAAGAAGAGATTTTTGTTAAACAAAAACAAACCTTGTCTGCACTTTCTCCTTTGTTTTGCTCCAACATTTGGGCCCCAAACACATGCACAAAGCATAAACCGAAAGAACCCAAGAAGAAGAGATAGGACAGAAGAGACCTTGACGCATATAAAAAGCATGCAAATGAATGTACAGTTTACGTTGCTGCAACATGTAGAAGTTTTTCTGCATTTATTTATTCTTCCTCTTCCTGGGGAAGAAGAAAACATACATTCTGGATCATAAAGCACACCGTGATGACATACAAATAACCTTTTTTTATTGATAATTAAGAAAAAGTTACAATTACTAAAAACCACATCAACTGAAAACACCAGATAAAAACATTGAGACAGAACCCAGAAATACAAAAAAGATTATCATACATCACGCTTTGCTCATAAAATCTGTCAACATCAGCTTACGCCAATAGTTAACTGCATCAAGAAGCCAAAAACACTGATCCATTCCATGCCAAAGAGCATCTATTGACATACATTCCTAAGCAAGTTTAATAGCAAACAGATCAGCAACATCTCAGTCCATCCAGGAATATAGCAAGAAAAGCAATATTTTTCTTTTAATGATATAGACTATCCAGGATTTTGCGTTCCCACTTTTTTTCTTTGTTTTGATAGTTTTGGGTCGATGAAACTAACATATCGAAATTGGGTATGTAAAAACAAAGATGTCAAATTTCTTATTGTAGAGAAAAGATTAAATCACCTCTTTGTATTAGATTAGTGAAGCTGATGTATGCTGAGTTGTTAATGTATATCAAGATATTAGTTAGATGGTAGTTGAGTTAATTAGTTAGCAGTTAAGCAGTTACTTCTGTTAATAACAACTGGTATATATCGAATGATATATACGAGAAATGATAAGGTTGTTCATTGTGTCTTTCGAGAACTTCTCTGTTCCCGCATCAATTCAATCACAGTTTACTTCTACTTTGTTTCTTCTTTGTAATATGGTATCCAAAGTTTTTCTCTGCTAATTTGCACTTTATTTCTTTCATCTATTTCGTTTCTTGAATTTTTCTTCAATGGCCCCAGGCAACACTAGTAACAATGGAGCTCCTAGTCGAGTGGTATTTGGTGCTCCATCTCCATTAGAAGACTCGAGCAGTTTTTCTATCTCCATAATGGAGACCATCAAGGACTCAGACTTGTTTCTCACCCATTGCTTGGCTCCAATTATAACACATGGTGTAAAGCAATGTTAATGGCTTTGACTGCCTAGAACAAGACTTGTTTTGTTGATGGTTTTGTCATCAAACCAGAAAGTGAGGATCTCATGTATGGAGCATAGAACCGGTGCAATAGCATGGTAGTGTCTTAAAATCTCAATTCAGTATCTCGAGAAATAGCAGAGTCTTCTCTATTACTGATGGAAACCTGGTTAAGCAGCAACAGGAATATACCTTCCACGTATTCGGATTGCACTGTCGAGAAGGAGATGACGTCGATGTAATTTGTTCCTCGTATAATCTGCAAAAACAACAGGAGTCAGAGGGGGCAGGGATTTGTCCCTGCACGCGCACTCCGATGATTAAGTCAGAAATCGGGAGTTGTGTATGAAGGAATGAAGAAGAGAATGTATTACTTAATTCAGAGAGTTTAAGTTTTTTCCCTTCTTTTTTTTTGTTCTTCGTCCTCTTTTTCTCAGAGCTCACCTGGATATTTATAGGTTTCTCTAAGTCGGTTCGAGCTGAGGCCCAGGCGCGTGTCTGGGCCGCGACAGAGTCATATAGCACTCTGTCGCGCTTCGGGTCAAGCAGCTTGCGGGGGAGTCGGCAGGCGGCAGAGTACCCATGGACCTCTGTCGCAGACTATGCGGAAGACCTCTGCTGCAGGCTGTGTGGGAGACCTCTACAGCGGCTGTGCGGGAGACCTCTACCGCGGCTGTGCGGGAGACCTCTGCCACGGGGGCAATGCGGGAGACCTATGTCGCAATAGAGGCGGTGGAGGTCTGTCGCGCCTACTGTGCGGCACACATACCGGGCGACAGAGTGCCTATCGCCCCGAACACTCTGTCGTTTAACAGGCAACTGTGTCGCGTGGCAACTCTGTCGCAACATCAGCCACGTGGCTTATTCTTGTTCTGACACGTGGCAGTCAATGGTTGGCGGATGGTTGTACACGTAGATTCTGGTGACACAACCACCATCAATTGCTCCCCACTCTTTGGTAGGAATTTTTCCTGCGAAAGAGGATCTGGGTCCGGATTTTTCTCGGGTCGGGTCGGATCTCCATGTGTGAGGCGACGCAGTCGGGCCACTATATATACTGGGCCCCTGCTGTCCTTGTCACTACTCAGTTCTCTCGCAAAGACACTCTGCCCGACTCTCAGGACACTCTCTCGTAACTCCATCGCTACTCTGCCGCAACTCTGCCGCGTACACATCACTGTGTCGCAAGTCTGTCGCAGCTTCTTGGGACTCTGTCGCCAGTTCTTCTCTTCTTCATTTTAGGTGATTTAATAATCCGTAGTCCCACTCATTGGCTTCTGGACTCCTAAAATGGCTGGCCATGGTGTAGGAAAACAAATAGACCTAGGTGTTAAGTCGACTTTAAAGGAAGCCGACGTCCAAGACCTAGTATCTAGGTTTCCTTTACCCGAGGGATATTCCTATAGACTCCCAACCCCTCAGGAGAGTGACATACGTCGTGTGTCCAACGGGGTAGTCGTTTTTAGGGCAGCCTTAGAATTAGGACTCCGCTTCCCGTTGTCCGACTTCGGGGTTTCTTTCCTTAGGACGCACAGGGTATCCCCGGGACAACTGCATCCTCATGCATGGATGCAATTAGTATGGTTCATCGTGCACTGCCATTTAAGGGGCATCCCTCCATCCCTTCCTCTCTTAGATGTATTTTTTAGGTTTCGAGGGAGCCCCGGCTTAGTGACTTACTCGCTTCAGCGGGTGTATCAGCCCGATTTTGAGAACAGGTTATTCGAGAAACCTGCTAACAAGTTTCATGGTTTCGAGACGGAGTAGCTTGTTGTGGAAGTGCCCGAGGGCCTGGATTTCCCCACTCGTTGGGAGACTAGGCGAGAAATCCCCAAGGGCCCCAGGATTTCCACACTTAGGGAGCAGTTATCTTCAGACGTCAACAAACTGTTGGTCAATCATCCTATTAGCCTTGACAGCCTTATATCAAATGAAAATTTGATATCAGCTGGCTGGGGTGTGAGTCCGGTCCCTGTTGTCGGGCCTTCTGTTCCCTCGTCTAATCCTCCGCCTTCGGCTTCCCCCGAGTTAAATCCTGAACCTATAAGGCCACATGAGGATATAGGGAGTACCAACGTGGAGTCTAGTTCTGGCAGCGAACCCTTAGCTGACCTGACTGGCTGGGAAGGGTTCGGCTCCACTTTCATGGTGCTCCCTGAGGACGACGCAATAAATATAGAGTCCCTTCAGGAGCATCTTGATTCTCCTGATGGTAACTTTCAATTCTTTTTACTACTTGCTGTTTTTGATCAGTTTTTGACCACTGACTTGTTTTCTTTTCCTTTTTTGCAGAAATGAGTCACTTCCAGCAATCGTTGGCTCGTCAGGTCTCGGAGGCCGGTCCTTCCAGTGCTCCTACCAGGAAGAGGCGTCGTTTAGCCGACGATGTCCTAAGCGAGGCACCAGTCCCCTCTCCGTTACCTCGTGCTCGGACCCCACCTGTTTCTAGGCAGGCGATGCCTCCCCCTCCTTCGGAGCAGAGGGATCCCTCTCGGGATAGGGGGAGAGTTGCCTCATCTTCACGGGGGGCTTCCGGGTGATCCCGCTCCGAGGAGCGTGCGGAGTGCAATATCATTCCGTCGCAGCGGAAGAATCGAAGGCGCTTATACATCGAGGGTTCGATGGGAAGCAGGCCAATACTTCCGAGGATAGGACCTGCTGAAGAGAGGTCCTACCCCGTGGACGGGGGGTTTATTATGAGAGGGGCCGAATTTTGAGTCTACCCGGGAGTCTGCGATAACGATACTTTGGACACTCCCGGGGTGGCTTCCCGGATTAGTTGGTCTTCCATCCTTCCTTGGGACGAGGCGAGAATATTCCAGAATTACCCGGAGGGGGAGGACTTAGCCGACATGGAGGCATTGAGGGTAAGTTTCATACTCCTCTTCGTTTGACTCCTTTTTACTACATTCTTTGAATCTAACTTTTTGCATTTCTTTGCAGCTGGCTCAAAGAACCGTGGCCAACAATGCCCAGCACCGGGCCTATCGGGAACGGCCGATAAAGAAATCCGAGAGTTGAAGGACAAGGTTATGGAGTTATCCAACACTGTCAATAACTTGTCCAAACTTCCGAATTTGGTACGAAGCTTGGAGGAGCAGCTCGCCAAGGTTCACCAGGACCTGAACCAGGCCAAGGGGGATCTCACCGTTGAGGAGGCCCGATTTGGCAAATTTCAGGAGGATCTTCAGGAGGCCCACTCTGAACTAGACCGTATGCAGTCCAGCTACGGGTCTTTGCTTACTCAGAATCAGGAGCTCGAGCAACGCGTTGCCGAGTTAGAAGGTCAAGCTGCTCCTATTCTGACCCAAGTAGAGATCGATAGCATTCGGGCGGAAGCAGTAAGGGAGTATCGCCTTTCCAAAGACTGCTTGAGGCGGAAGGAGGATTTCTCAAACCCCTATGTGAAATACGGATTCTACCTTGCCCGGTCATGGTTAGAGGCGCATAGGGAAGGAGAGGAATTCCCCGAGCTCCAGTACACGAACGAGGCGATGCTGTTCGAGGCCCCCGACTGGACCAAGTACAAACCTGGGGCTGAACCCGCGGACGAGTTATTCAAGATGACCTCGCCAACCTCACTGGTCCTTGGGAGCCCGTGGATTTGGATGGTGCTCCCGAGCCTATCGACGCTCTTCTTGACTTGGACGGGGAGGAGGGTCAGCAGTCTATAGGGAGCGAGGGTCCGTCTGCTGCTGATCCCCAGCCTCCTCCTGAAGATTAGATTAGATATCTGTTTTTTGCTTTTCTTTTCAAGTACTTTGTTGTCTTTTTGTTTTAATTTTGTACTTTTGTTGAATGTAATTGTAAAGATCTACTAAAGATCTATTTGTAATGACTTTTGAATGAAATGAAATCGAGATTTTTGTTCATGCTTCGTATCGCATTACTTCTCTATTTATCATTTATCATTCTTTGTCTGTTTGTTTATTTTGCTTGTATATATTCGCTTTGAATGTATTCATGTATGCTCCCCAATTCTTGATAGAAAGGTATACTTTCAGAAAGAATTTTTTGCGTAAACGTATAACTGTTTAAGGCTTGATTACTATGACGTGAATGCGTCTTTAGTTTTTATAGCCTTGATATTTTTATTGCCTGGCCACAGTGACGCATAGCGCCTTAGGCTCTTACGGCTCGTTGGTTGTACGCCTGGCCACAGTGACGCATAGCGCCTCAGGCTCTTACGGCTCGTCTGATTGTACGCCTGGCCACAGTGACTCATAGCGCCTCAGGCTCGTACGGCTCGTCTGATTGTACGCCTGGCCACAGTGACGCATAGCGCCTCAAGCTCTTACGGCTCTTCTGAATATACGCCTGGCCACAGTGACGCATAGCGCCTCAGGCTCTTACGGCTCTTCTGAATATACGCCTGACCACAGTGACGCATAGCGCCTCAGGCTCTTACGGCTCTTCTGAATATACGCCTGGCCACAGTGACGCATAGCGCCTCAGGCTCTTACGGCTCGGCTGAATGTACGCCTGGCCACAGTGACGCATAGCCCCTCAGGCTCTTACGGCTCTTCTAAATATACGCCTGGCCACAGTGACGCATAGCGCCTGAGGCTTTTACGGCTCGGCTGAATGTACGCCTGGCCACAGTGACGCATAGCGCCTCAGGCTCTTACGGCTCGTCTGAATGTATGCCTGGCCACAGTGACGCATAGCGCCTCAGGCTCTTACGGCTCGGCTGATATCCTGTCACAAGATTTAGATGCATAGAAGTTGCAGATGTATAATAAAATGACATTCTGCGTGAGGATTTGATAACAATATCTTGTGATAGTATAAATAAATGATAATAATGTTTGGGAAAGAAAATATGGCGCTTAATTCAAATACAGTTTTAGGTGATTTGAATTCCATGTTTTCTCTATTTTCTTCCCTTGTAGAGTTTCCAGGACACAGGTGTTAGGCCCAATCCTGTGTCTGATTCTGTATGGACCTTCCCAATTAGCTCTGAATTTTTCGTCTTCCTTTAGGGCATTCGTGATATGCGACTTTCTGAGCACTAGATCTCCCTCAGACATCGGCCTATCTCTCACCCGGCTATTATAATAGTTGGCCACCCTCTGATGATAGGATGCCAATCGAATAGCTGCGGCTTCTCTGTGTTCGTCGAGTAGGTCCAAGCCTTCCCTTAGAGCTTGTGAATTTTCTTCTTCTACTAAGGGCACCACTCTTGGTGATAACGCCCCAATTTCCACGGGGATCAGTGCTTCTGCGCCATATATGAGGCTGAACGGCGTTTCTCTGGTCGACACACGACTGGTGGTACGATATGCCTATAAAACACTAGGCAATTCGTCCACCCATGCCCCTTTAGCTTTGTCTAGCCTGGTCTTCAGCCCATGAAGGATAGTCCGATTACTGACCTCGGCCTGTCCATTAGCTTGAGGATATGACACAGAAGAGATCCTTAGCTGAATGTTGAGGCGCTTACAAAATTCGCGGAAAGCATTACAATCGAATTGCTTTCCATGGTCGACATTTAAGATGCATGGGATTCCGAATCGACAAATAATGTCTTTCCATATCATCGCCTCGACCTTCTTTTCGGTGATCGTAGCTAAGGGCTCTGCTTCAATCCATTTTGTAAAGTAGTCGGTGGCGACTAATAGGAATTTTCGTTGGCCCGTAGCTAAAGGAAAATGTCCTAGAATGTCCAACCCCCATTGTGCGAAAGGGATCGACTGTATCGTGCCTTGAGAAGGAGTCACTGGGGCTGTTGTGATAGGCACAAACCTTTGGCATTTGTCACACCTACGGGTTTGGTCCGTTGCATCTTTTTTCAGCGTCGGCCAGTAAAAGCCTGATCGCAGTATCTTAGCAGCAAGGGCTCTAGCTCCCAGGTGTTCGCCGTAAATTCCTTCATGCACTTCGGCTAAGGCGTAATTTGCTTGCTCCAGTCCCAGACACTTTAGCAAGGGTGATGAGTATCCCCTTTTGTACAGTTCCCCGTTGATGAGTGTGAATCTTGCTCCTTGCATTCTTAAGCGACGAGCCTCGTCCTTATCTTGGGGGATTGTACCTTCAGCCAGATATTGCTTGAATGGGGATCTCCAGTCGTCTCCCGTTTCAATGTCACACACCTCGACCTCTTCAATACTAGGTCGTTCGAGCCTCTCCACCTTCACTATCCTTCCTCTTGTTTCGGTGGAAGAGGCTAACTTAGACAATGAATCAGCATGTGTGTTTTCTGACCGGTTGATTTGTATCAGCTGAAAGCTTTTAAAGGTTTGTGCCAAAGATTGGACTTTCTTCAGGTAAGGGACCAACATCGGTTCCCGAACCTCATATTGTACGTTGAACTGGTTCACCACCAATTGAGAGTCACTTCGTGCTACCAAGTGGTGAACCTGCAGCATTTCAGCCAGCCTCATCCCGGCTATCAAAGCCTCGTACTCCGCTATGTTGTTTGAGCTAGGGAACCCAAACCGTAAGGAGTATTCCAGGGGTTTCCCTTCTGGTGATATCAAGACTACACCTGCCCCGCTTCCGTTTGCACTTGACGCCCCGTCGACATACAGCGACCATGGTTGAACATCCCTTTCATCGCAGTCGCTCGGGCTAGTGCATTCCACCATAAAATCTGTCAAAGCTTGACCCTTGATGGCCTGTCTGAGTTGGAACGTGATATCGTAGCCTCCAAGTTCCACTGCCCATTTTACTAACCTGCCTGAGTGTTCAGGTTTCTGAAGGATTTGTCTTAACGGTTGATCTGTCAAGACGGTGATAGGGTGTGCTTGGAAATAAGGGCGCAACTTTCGCGAGGCCATCACAAGGGCTAATGTTAGCTTTTCGGTTAGCGGGTAGCGGGTCTCAGGATCCAATAGCACTTTGCTCACGTAGTAGATGGGACGGTGCACCATTTCATCTTTCTTCAGTAGCACCGCACTGACGGTGAAATAACCGACTCCCAAATACATATAGAGTTGTTCTCCTTCCAGGGGCCTTGTTAATAAAGGCAACTGTTTCAAGTATTCCTTGAGGTCCTCGAAGGCCTTTTGACAATCTCTCGTCCATTCGAAGTTCTTTCCCCCTCGTAGAGTTTTGAAGAACGGCAAGCTCCTTTCTGCTGACTTTGACAAGAAGCGATTCAGAGCTGCTATTCTGCCTGTCAATCTCTGGACCTCTCTTACGGTGGTCGGGGGTTTCATGTCGATGACCGCCTGTACCTTTTCAAGATTTGCCTCAATGCCCCTGTTAGTGATCATGAAGCCTAAGAACTTCCCCGATCTTACCCCGAATGAGCACTTTTCGGAGTTTAGCTTCATGTTGAATCTCCTCAATACTTCGAATACCCTGGACATTTGATCAGCGTGAGACTCTCCTACGCGGCTCTTGATGATCATATCGTCCACGTAGGCTTCCATGGTATTTCCCAGAAGATCTTTGAACACTTTGCTCACCATTCGTTGATAGGTGGCTCCCGCGTTCTTTAAACCGAACGGCATTACCCGATAGCAATAGGTTCCGTTGTCGGTTATAAAGGAAGTCTTTTCTTCGTCTTCTGGGTGAAGCATGATTTGATGATACCTGGAGAAAGCATCCAAGAAACTGAGGAATTCGTAGCCGGATGTTTCATCTACCAGTCTGTCTATCCGGGGTAGGGGGTATGAATCTTTAGGGTAGGCTTTGTTCAGATCGGTGAAATCCACACACATTCGCCACTTCCCGCTAGATTTCTTTACCATCACTACATTGGCCAACCACTCAGGGTAGTAGACCTCTCGGATGAATCCGGCGCCCAGGAGTTTACTCACTTCTTCAGTGATTGCTTTCTGTCTTTCCTGGGCGAAACTCCTCTTTTTCTGTTTGACAGGTCTGTGCCCGGGTATGACGTTAAGCTCATGGCAGATCACTTCGGGGCTAATCCCGGGCATGTCCGCCGAGCTCCAGGCGAAGACATCCGAGTTTCTTCTCAGGCACTCGACTATCTCATTCTTTAGTTGTTCGCCCAGTTGAGTCCCGATGAATGCCTTTTTTTCTCCATCCCCTTCTGTTAGCTCAATGGCTTCTGTTTCTTCTATAGGCTGAGGCTTGGGCGGATCGTCTATACATAAGGTTTCTTTCCTCTGTGCTACCTTGTTAGCGGTGGAAGCGAGATAACAAGTACGGGCACTCCTTTGGTTTCCTCGTACTTGCCCGACTCCGTTGGGAGTGGGGAACTTCATCAATAGATAGCAAGAGGATATCACCGCCCTCATATCGTTCAGCACTGGTCTACCCAAGATCATGTTATAGGCAGCGGAGGTTGACCTGACTACCATGAACAATACTTGCCGGGTCACGTCCTTCGGGTGCTCTCCGAGAGTCACAGGCAACTCTATGGACCCAGCCACCCTCACTCGCTCGCCCGTGAATCCATATAGTGGCGTCATAACAGGCTTTAACCTATCTTCGGATATGCTCATTTTTTCGAAGCAGTTCCAATAGATTAGGTTCACTGAGCTCCCGTTATCGACCAGGACTCTACTCACCGGGTGTTTGGCCACTACCGTGGATATCACCATGGGGTCATCATGGGGCATGACAATATCACCTTTGTCAGCCGGAGTGAACATGATGGGTTCTTCATCCGCTTGTTCTTCCATCACAACGTTAACCTGATACGCTTGCCTTGCGTAGCTCTTGCGGGAAGTAGAGGAGCTTCCCACCATTGATTCCCCGCCTGCAATAACATTTATTGCTGAGGCTGTAGGTTCGTTGTTTGGCGGAATGGTACGGGAGATCGTAGGCCTGAATGCTTCGTTCCTTGGCCTATTTCTTCCGTTGTCATTATTTATTCCGGTCCCCGAACGGTCATTCCTTTGGTCACGCGGAGGATAACGGGGTCTCTCGCTCCTCCACAGGAAGCGATTGATCTTCCCCTCTCTGGCCAGTCTTTCTAACTGATCCATTAAATCTCTGCACCTCTCTGTTGGGTGACCGTGAGCGCAATGGAATTCACAGTAGGCTTCAGAGTTTCATCCTACGTCTTCAATTTTCTTCTTGGGGAATTCCAACAGTCCCGCCACTTCGATTGCTGCCAGTATCGCAGTGCGAGGCTCGTTCAACCTGGTATAACCCTCATACCTGAGCCTAGGGGCTTTGTCTACTCTCACGGGTCTTGGAGAGCTTCTCTCGGGTGCATCTCTCTCTCTCTTCTTTCCTTCCTTCGTCTCCCTGGGCTGTATCATCTTCATCACCTCTTCTTGGGCCACATACTTATTGGCCCTAGCAAAGAGATCGGAGATTGTCTTCGGCTGGTCAAGAGAGAGAGATTCTTGCAGCTTTTCGGAGCTCGTCCCTTGCAATATTGCAGCCATGGCTACCCCTACCGGTAGATCTTCCACTTCCAAGGTTGCATCTCGGAAGCGGTCTACAAAACTCTTCAAAGATTCTTTATGCCCTTGCTTAAGTGTGAGTAGGTAAGTAGCGTCTTTCTTCCTCTGGCTGTGGATCATGAAAACTTTCAGGAATTCATTTCTCAATTGGTCGAAAGAGGAGATTGAACCTTCGCTCAACCGTTGAACCACTTCAGAGCGTGCCCGGACAATGTGAGAGAAAAAGCCCTGCACATGATTTTGTCCTCCCACCCATGCAGCAGCATGAGGGACTCATAACTCTGTATGTGATCATAGGGGTCTGCTTTGCCGGTGTAAGTGGCCATAGAAGGCATCTTGAACTTCTTCGGCAAAGGTTTGTTCATGATCTCCAGGCTGAATGGAATCCTCCTCCTTTGGCCATCATCAGGAGACACCAATTTTTTCTTCTCCAGGATCCTTTGGACGACCTTCTCCATGTTTTTCGACCCTCGAATTGAGTATGCTCCCGTCCCTTCGGGTCTAGAAGAGTCTAACTGATAAGTACCCCTTCCAGCACCTCCCGTTCTGGGACTTGACATTTCGAGGCCTTCTTGTGGGCCAGAACCCCTCTGTCTTCGTTGCTCCCCAGCCCTATATTCTTCTAACTCCTGTACAAACTCCACGGGAGATGAGCTGCGGCACGTGGAGAAACTCTGCCGCCTACGGGCCGCGGGGGAACTCTGTCGCATATGAGCGGCGGGGGAACTCTGTCGCCTATCGGCCAGAAGGGAACTCTGCCGCCTACAGGCGACGGGAGAGCACCGTCGCGTACGTGTTGCGGGAGACCTCTGTCGCATATCGGCTAGTGGGGAACACTGCCGCCGTTGAGCTGCGGGCGAGCTCTGCCGCACATTTGGCGAGCTCTGCCGCCTATCGGCCAGTGGTGAACACTGCCGCCGTTGAGCTGCGGGCGAGCTCCGTGGTCTATCTGCTGGGTGAGGCCTCTGCCGCGCGAGGTCTGCGGGTGAGCCCTGCCGCACAAGTGCTATGGGCGAACTCTGTCTTGCTGGATCTGTAGTGGCATTATTTTGTGTTCCTGCCTCTTATCCAGCGTTTACCAGGGTGGAGGGCTGACCTCTCTCGTAGGTCTGCCTAGGCGTGCTTTCCCCCACTAACTGTTGCACTTCATGAGGCAAGCTGAATTGGGGGAGAGCGTCTCTGAAGAAGCTCACCATAGCTTTCAATGCTGTCGTAGTCTCTTCATTTTTGCGTTTCAGGGTCTCAAATTCTTCTAGAGAAACCAAGGCTTCTCTGTCACCCCTTTCACTATGTCTTCATCTTTGTTCTGATCTGACGGGGGGACTCACAGAATTCTGCTCCCCTGTCAACTCTGCTGTAGAACGTGTCCTCACCATTTTGATAGGGAATCCGACTTTTTGTTCTGATTCCCACAGACGGCGCCAATTGATGGAAACCTGGCTAAGCAGCAACAGGAATATACCTTCCACGTATTCGGATTGCACTGTCGAGAAGGAGATGACGTCGATGTAATTTGTTCCTCGTATAATCTGCAAAAACAACAAGAGTCAGAGGGGGCAGGGATTTGTCCCTGCACGCGCACTCCGATGATTAAGTCAGAAATCGGGAGTTGTGTATGAAGGAATGAAGAAGAGAATGTATTACTTAATTCAGAGAGTTTAAGTTTTTTCCCTTCTTTTTTTTGTTCTTCGTCCTCTTTTTCTGAGAGCTCACCTGGATATTTATAGGTTTCTCTAAGTCGGTTCGAGCTGAGGCCCAGGCGCGTGTCTGGGCCGCGACAGAGTCATATTGTGAGACCCCGTATATGTATAGCTAGGTATATAGGAACATGGGAATGTAAATAAAATCATAAGTATGATGATACATTGTAATGTGAAGTATATGCAATGTAAGTTCATAAGATTATGTACGCACTTGTAATAAGAATCGTGATTATACGTACAAGTTGCATTATAAATGAGTAGGAGGAAATAAACTTGAACACGAGAAGAATGTGATCGAAATGGAATATTAGTAGTATAGTAAAATGGAAGGAAAGATTTACATAAGTGTATATTTCCATTCGAGTAATATCATGTATATTTGGTTATACAAAGATTTCCCACAAGTTTTAAAATATATTAAGTGGGATGAGATGACATTTTTAAGTCTCAAGGAGCGATGAATGAGGAAAGGACTATGAAGGTAAATTGAGGAAGTCTTGAAGGGAGTTGTTGCAGAAAAACTGCAGGAAATCTGGAATTTATGAAGGCCAGATCGATCTCATAGGATGAGAGATCGATCTGGGAGAGCCAGAATGCTCTTATGTGAGTAATGGAAGGGAACAGATCGATCTCCAAAGGAAGCAGATCGATCTCTTTAGCTCTCGGGTTGGAAGCAGATCGATCTTCCCTAAGACCAGATCGATCTCCTTAAGCTTCTGTTCGACAGCAGATCGATCTCTAGCCTCGACAGATCGATCTCCTGCCTTTAAAATGTCTTAGAAAAGAGGGATTTTAGAGGACCAGATCGATCTCCACCCAAGGGAGATCGATCTCATCAAGTCAAAACTATAAATAGGAGCAGTTGGATCTGCAGAATTCCGGGATAAACCATTTCCTTTCACTTCAACTCAAAGAAAACTAGCTTTCTCACTCCTAAATCCAGCCATTTTCAGTGAGATTTAAGGAGAGTCTATTAGAGACAAAGTTGTTCACAACAAAGAGAAGAACAACATAGTCTAGAGGCATTTCCCCATTTGATGGATTGAAAAAATAAAGGGCAATCCTAATTGGAGCAAGAGGAAATCCAATGAGGTAAGTTCTAATGCACAAATCCAAGTACATTGGTTTAGTTAATGCTTATAAAGATATTTGGGTGTGCATATTGTGGATGGAACTACCTAGAATGGTATGAAATGAATATAACTTAGAAATAGTCAAGTGTGAGAAAGTGGAATGTGGAAGTGTTAATGATGAATGAGATATCTTGAGTGGAGGAACATGTTGTGAGAATGATTTGGACATGTTGATATTGGGATAAAATTGTGAGATTTACCACAAAGGGTAAAATATGTATTTAAGGCATTGGATAAATGATTAGTTGAGCAAGAGTTAGAAACGTTAACTCGAGTGTTTGATGGATGAATTTCAGTTTCGGATGATACGCCGGAGCAAGTCGAGATGAGAACGCGAGAAGCTTAAAGGCGGATAGTTGCACACAAGTAAAACGAGGTAAGGGACTGTGTGTTAGCTATAGAGATGTTCGTACGTATTTTACGGCAATTTCGTAGATATATTGCTAGAACTAGTACGATATTATAATTCTATGAAATGATATGGAAGCATGAAAAGTACTAGGATGTATATATGTATTGAGAAATGGGATAGGGTAAGGAAATAGCATGATATGCATGTTTTCAATGTTTTTCTCTATTATACATTAATCTTGATGATTGAGAAACGTTGATGATAGGTTGGCTAATTTTACATGTTTTAGCATGAAGAGGCATGCTGTAAGAATAAACATGTTTTGAATTTTATAAAAAGAGAAAATAGCCATCTATCAGTTTTGAAATGTGATTTGGTGTTGAAGCGCTAGCTTACACCCGTTTTAATGCCTTGATGTACCGTGTTGGAGTTTTAACTCTCACGAGGGTTTTGAGAAAGTGCGGGAACTTTGCCCGCACCTGTTTTATTGAGTTAAGGTAAACCTGGGGGTCTGGGACCCAAGGGGATACCAGCCGACGGCCATTTGAACGGGCTGGGCCTTAACGATAGATCGTACCGCGCTGGAGCTTTGCGTTGACTGTGTGTCACGCTGCTTGCTCGTCGGTAAATGAGACATGGTTTAGGATAAAAAGTCCATCGGAGTTGGAGTATGGACTTGGGTCCACGGTCGTACGTAGAATAGTGTAGTCACCCGTTGGTATACTATGTACCGTGCTGGGTGCACGTGAGTACGAGTATCGCGTAGATGACACACGACGTATCTTCACCGTGAGTATACGAGGAGATGAGGTGGATTGAGATGAGCTGGAGGGTAGGACTGACCCATCCCCCTTCAGGCGAAGTGATGCCCTGTGCACACCTGATCAGTGAGGCCTGGGATCACTGACTATGGTCATATGTCGTGGATATTTGATTGCCGAAAATTCAATGCCTGTCTCATTTCACATTCACATTCGTGCCGTGAGGGCACTATTTATGAGCATGTTTTAAATGGAAGCTTGATACTCATTTTACACGAAAATGCTATTGAGAAATATATGTTTAAATGCATTTTTCGTATGATATTTCCATTTATAACGAAAACATGGTTTTGGTTTATGCATGCATGGGCTATGTAGGTAGTACGATATCTACCTGCTAGCATGCATTTCCTTACTGAGCTGTGGTTTGCTCATCCCACTATTTTCCCCCTCCAGGTACTGAGAAGTAAGAAAGCGGTGGTCTCTAGATCTTTTGTGTTAAACAGCTCCCACAATCCGCAAAGGTATAAGATTTGTATACACGAGTATTTTGTATCTAATATATTGTATCGCACAGTTATATCTTGGAATTGTAAACAGTATTATGGGGATGATATGTAAGTACGTGGTATTTATACAATTAATTTTGTATATTTACACACACACCTGGGAGTGTGAATTAAAGTTTTAAATATTCCGCTGCAAATGAATGAATTTTTAGTAATTGCATCTTCTCACAGTCCAACCGTAGTAGAGAATGTATGGATAGAAGGGTTCACAAAAGCGGGGTATGACAGGTTTGGTATCAGAGCCTGGTTGGTCTGATGTGAGTTGATGCTTAGGACTAAGAAAACATACATCCCCAAGTTACTGTGCGATATTTAGATACGAATGTGTGTACGGAGCTGGTAGTAAATTAAATGTTTGTTATAACGCAGGAAAGTTATCAGGCTAGTGAGTTATGCCTGAGAGACACCGCAAGAGGGGAGAGAGCTCGAGAGCTCGAGGGCAAAATGACAGGACTGAGAGGCACAGTAGATCATCCTCTAGTCATGAGCCCCAGGAACAGATAGAGGCTTCTGATCCTCGAATAACTCGATTGGAGGAAGACATGCGCACGATGATGACCATGATGGGTCAGATCATGGCTAGGTTTGAGGGTACACCTGGTACAGCGGGACAGGCTGCACCGAATCCCCCAGCAGCTGCACCTGAACCTGAGAATGTTGCACCTGCGCAAGCTGAACCAGCTAGGCCACGGGAACCTCATATTCGATCGGTACCTCCTCCGGTAGCCCCACATCAGCAGGATGATGATTTGGGGTATGGATATGATTGTGATATGGAAAGATTGAGGCATTTTATGGACTTTAAGCCTCCTTCGTTTAGCGGGGTAAAGGATCCGACAGTGGCTGAGGACTGGATCAGTCAAATGGAGAAGTTATTCGACTTCTGTAGATGTTCAGCTACGGAGAGAGTAACGCTTGCGGCCTTTGTATTGAGAGGCGAAGCAGAGCACTGGTGGAAGTCCACTAGGCCGATGTTAAGAGCTCAAGGAATGGTTATCACTTGGGATATGTTCTTGGACGTTTTCAGAGAGCAATACATCCCAGATACTGCTCGACGGAGACTACAGATGGAATTTCTGAATCTGACTCAAGGGAATCGAACAGTTGATGAGTACGAGTCACGATTCACTTCACTGGGTAGATATGATCCGGACTCGATCAGGAGCGAGGCTATCAGAGTCCGTAGATTTGTAGATGGACTGAGGCCTTCGATCCGAGCGAAGTTGGCCCTATTTGATGTCGCTACATATAGAGAGGCTGTCCGACGGGCCCAGTTATGTGAGCAAGATTATGACTTGCAGATTTTTGAGTTTAGTTGGGGTAAGGACAATGGACCGAGGAAGCTGGGAGATGGCAAGAGTGCCAAATTTGGTCGAAAATTCATGAGTAAACGTCGGAGAGAGGTAGATGAGTTCCAAAAAAAGGTTGTTAGACCTTTTATGCCTCCGACTCAGACACCAGCCAGGGGTATAGTGATTGGTGGACCCCGACCGACTACAGATCAGTGTAGACTATGCGGTCGATACCATGGTGGTAGGCCATGTCATCTTCAGGGTACCCGATGCTTCAGATGTGGTAAATTTGGACATTATGCTAGAGAGTGCCCGGAGATAGTTGAGGCAATTCCACAGAGGGGTAAAAAGCCAGAGAGGGTTCCTACAGTTGCATCTCCTGCAAGAAAGAAAGCCTCGGCTGAAGAAAAAGGAAAACAAGTTGTGGGTCAAGGCAGGGTGTATGCGATAGACCAGGCATCAGCTGATACCTCTTCTGAAGTGATAAAAGGTACAATCTTGATTTTCAATCTAGAGGTTATAGCTTTGTTTGATTCTGGTGCTACGCATTCCTTCATATCACCTGCATGTGCATCTAAGTTAAAAGGTTTTGTAGAACCCACATACTTGAGTAGGACTTTACTAATAAGTACTCCAATGAGAGTTAACCAATTAGTTGAACAAGTGTATAAAGATTGTAAAGTGAGGGTAGGAGATAAGTGCATGACAGCCAACTTGATTTTGTTGAATATGTATGACATTGATGTAATTTTGGGAATGGATTGGTTAGCTGCCAATCATGCTGTCATAGACTGTCGTTCTAAGTCCATTAAGTTTTCTCTACCTGAAGAATGAGTTGTAAGATTTTAAGAGAAGAAATGAAATCTTAATTTCGTGTTAAGTAAAGTGCTTTGGTATAAATGGCTTGAGTGTTGTTTTGAAGGTTTTGTTGCTTATGTGGTGGATTTGAACAAAGTACATCCAGATATGGAGGACATCTCAGTGGTCAGAGAATTCCCTGATGTCTTTCCAGACGATCTACCAGGATTGCCACCTGATAGAGAAACGGAATTCGGTATAGACTTGACGCCTGGAACCGAACCAATATCGAAGTCACCATATAGGATGGCTCCAGTTGAGTTAGAGGAATTAAGGAAACGGCTGCAAGAGTTGTTAGAGAAGGGGTTCATAAGACCGAGCGTCTCACCATGGGGAGCCCCGGTATTGTTTGTGAAGAAGAGAGATGGGAGCCTCAGGTTGTGTATTGACTATCGGATGTTAAACAAGGCTACCATCAAGAATAAGTACCCCTTGCCACGCATTGACGATTTATTGGATCAGCTTCGGGGAGCACAGATCTTCTCCAAGATAGATCTGAGGTCTGGGTATCATCAATTGAAGATTCGGAAGGAGGATGTGCCCAAGACAGCATTTCGTACCCGCTATGGCCATTACGAATTCTTAGTGATGCCTTTTGGGTTGACCAATGCGCCGGCAGCTTTTATGGCTCTAATGAACGAAGTATTCAAGCCATACCTGGACCAATTCGTAATTATTTTCATTGATAATATATTGGTGTATTCAAGGTCCAGAGAAGAGCATGAGCAGCACTTAAGGATTATTTTGCAGACCCTCCGAGAGAAAAGGTTATATGCCAAGCTTAACAAATGTGACTTTTGGCTAGAACAGGTTTCTTTTCTAGGTCATGTTATATCGAAGGATGGGGTGTCAGTAGATCCATCCAAGATTGAGGCAGTTGTTCAGTGGGAACAACCTAGGACAGTCACAGAGATTAGAAGTTTTTTGGATTTTGCTGGTTACTACAGGAGATTTGTAGAAGGTTTCTCTAGATTAGCTGCTCCATTGACACGTCTTACGAGGAAGAGTGTGGAGTTTTCATGGGATGAAGCTTGTGAGAGGAGTTTTCAGGAACTTAAGCGCAGATTAACTACCGCGCCAGTTCTTGTCATCCCTAACAGTTCAGGGAATTACTCGGTGTATACAGATGCTTCGCATCAAGGACTAGGCTGTGTTTTGATGCAAGATGGAAGGGTAGTAGTGTCATGCCCCGCTTTTGGGAACCCTTCTATCCATACATTCTCTACTACGGTTGGGCTGTGAGAAGATGCAATTACTAAAGATTTATTTGTTTACAGCGGAATATTTAAAACTTTAATTCACACTCCCAGGTGTGTGTGTAAATACACAAAATTAATTGTATAAATACCAAGTGTTTACATATCATCCCCATAATACTGATTACAACTCCAAGATATAACTGTGCGATACAATATATTAGATACAAAATACTCGTGTATACAAATCTTATACCTTTGCGGATTGTGGGAGCTGTTCAACACAAAAGACTTAGAGATCACCGCTCTCTTACTTCTCAGTACCTGGAGGGGGAAATAGTGGGATGAGCAAACCACGGCTCAGT
The DNA here is from genome assembly GCA_033439115.1 of Firmiana major. Taxonomy (NCBI): domain Eukaryota; kingdom Viridiplantae; phylum Streptophyta; class Magnoliopsida; order Malvales; family Malvaceae; genus Firmiana; species Firmiana major. The sequence continues at coordinate 43,932,422 of CM065909.1, forward strand.
AAGGAAATGTATGCTAGCAGGTAGATATCGTACTACCTACATAGCCCATGCATGCATAAACCAAAACCATGTTTTCGTTATAAATGGAAATATCATACGAACAATGCATTTAAACACATGTTTCTCAATAGCATTTTCGTGTAAATCAAATGTCAAACTTCCATTTAAAACATGCTCATAAATAGTGCCCTCATGGCACGAGTGTGAAATCAGAGATTTATTAAAAACATGAAATCTCTTTCACTTCTCAAATCATTCTTTCTCGCAAGTCTCTTTCTTTTCTGAGATTGTCTCTGTTTCTCGATTCTCTGAGACAGGCATGGAATTTTTGGCAATCAAATATCCACGACTTATGGCCACAGTCAGTGATCCCAGGCCTCACTGATCGGGTGTGCACAGGGTATCACTTCGCCTGAAGGGGGATGGGTTAGTCCTACCCTCCGGCTCATTTCAATCCACCTCATCTCCTCGTATACTCACGGTGAAGATACGTCGTGTGTCATTTACGCGATACTCGTACTCACGTGCACCCAGCACGGTACATAGTATACCAACGGGTGACTACACTATTCTACGTACAACCGTGGACCCAAGTCCATACTCCAACTCCGATGGACTTTTTATCCTTAAACCATGTCTCATATACCAGGCGAGCAAGCAGCGTGACACACAGTCAACGCAAAGCTCCAGCGCGGTACGATCTATCGTTAAGGCCCAGCCCGTTCAATTGGCCGTCGGCTGGTATCCCCTTGGGTCCCAGACCCCCAGGTTTACCTTAACTCAACAAAACAGGTGCGAGCAAAGTTTCCGCACTTTCTCAAAACCCTCGTGTGAGTTAAAACTCCCGCACGGTACATCAAGGCTTTAAACCGGGTGTGAGCTAGCGCTTCAACACCAAATCTCATCTCAAAACTGATAGATGGCTATTTTCTCTTTTTAAAACTCAAAACACGTTTATTCATAAAGCATGCCTCTTCATGCTAAAACATGTAAAATTAGCCAACCTATCATCAACATTTCTCAATCATAATTAACAATGAAAAATTGAGAGAATCATTGAAAACATGATATCATGCTATTTCCTTACCCTATCCCATTTCTCAATACATATATACGTCATAGTACTTTGCATACTTCCATATCATTTCATAGAATTTTCATATCGTACTAGTCTAGCAATATATCTACGAAATTGCTGTAATTACGTACGAACATCTCTATAGCTAACACACAGTCCCTTACCTCGTTTTACTTGTGTGCAACTATCCGCCTTTATGCTTCTCGCGTTCTCATCTCGACTTGCTCCGGCGTATCATCCGAAACTGAAATTCATCCACCAACATTTGAGTTAATGTTTCTAACTCTTATTCAACTAAGCATTTATCCAATGCCTTAATTACACATTTTTACCCTTTGTGGTAAATCTCCCAATTTATCCTAATATCAACATTTCCAAACCATTTCCACAACATACTCATCCACTCAAGATATCTCATTCATCAAAAACACTCCCACACTCCACTTTCTCACACTTGACAATTTCTAAGTTATATTCATTTCATACCATCCTAGGTAGTTCTATCCACCATATGCACACCCAAATATCTTTATAAGCATTAACTAAACTAATGTACTTGGATTTGTGCATTAGAACTTACCTCATTGGATTTCCTCTTGCTCCAATTAGGATTGCCCTCTATTTCTTCAATCCATCAAATGGGGAAATGTCTCTAGACTATGTTGTCCTTCTCTTTGATGTGAACAACTTTGTCTCTAATAGTCTTTCCTCAAATCTTACTGAAAATGGCTGGATTTAGGAGTGAGAAACTAGATTTCTTTGAGTTGAAGTGAAATGGAAATGTTTTCCCGAAATTCTGATGATCCAACTGCTCCCATTTATAGTTTTGACTTGATGAGATCGATCTTCCTTGGGTGGAGATCGATCTGTTCCTCAAAAATCCCTCTTTTCTGAGACGTTTTAAAGGTATGAGATCGATCTGTCGAGACTGGAGATCGATCTGCTGTCAAACAGAAGCTTAAGGAGATCGATCTGGTCTTAGGGGAGATCGATCTGCTTCCAACCCGAGAGCTAAGGAGATCGATCTGCTTCCTTTGGAGATCGATCTGCTCCCTTCCATTTCTCACATAAGAGCATTCTGGCTCTCCCAGATCGATCTCTCATCCTATGAGATCGATCTGGCCTTCACAAATTCCAGATTTCCTGCAGTTTTTCTGCAACAACTCTTACCAAACACCCTTAATTTACTACCATGATCATTTCCTCATTCATTCATCTTTGAGACTTGAAAATGGGATCCATTCTCACTACATACACATTAAAACTTGTGTAAAATCTTTGTATGACCCAATATATACGATATTACTCGAATGGAAATATACACTTATGTAAATCTTTCCTTCCATTTTACTATACTTCTCATATTCCATTTCGATCACATTCTTCTCGTTTTAAGTTCATTTCCTCCTACTCACTCATAATGCAACTTGTACGTATAATCACAATTCTTACTACAAGTGCGTACATAATCTTATGAACTTACATTGCATATACTTCACATTACAATGTATCATCATACTTATGATTTTATTTACATTCCCATGTTCCTATATACATAGCTAAACATGTACGGGGTCTCACATTCTCCCCCACTTAAAGAATTTGGTGCTCCAAATTAGAACCAATTCAATCTGTGAATAACTCGGGATACTTTTCCCGCATCAAACTTTTCAGTTCCCATGTGGCCTCTTCCACAGTGTGATGTTGCCACAAAATCTTAACCAATGAAATCGTCTTGTTCCGCAACACCTTCTCTTTCCTGTCCAACACCCTGATCGGTCTCTCGACATACGACATATCTTTCTTGAGCTCCAACGGCTCATAACTAATTACATGTGTCGGATCCGGGTAGTACTTCCGAAGCATAGAAACGTGGAAGACATTGTGGACTTCTGCTAGCTCAGGTGGTAAGGCTAGCCTATATGCTCCTTCTCCAACTCTATCCAAAATCTCGAAGGGACCAATGTAACGAGGACTTAATTTTCCTTTCTTCCCAAACATCATTATTCCCTTAGAAGGAGATACTTTCAAAAATACAGACTCGCCAACATCAAACTCAAGTGGTCTCCGTCTCTTGTCAGCGTAGCTCTTTTGTCGACTTTGAGCTGTTCGCAGCCTCTCGCATATTATCTGAACATCCTCGGAGGCTTGCTTAACCAAATCGGGAGCGAGCAATTATCTGTCACCAACTTCTTCCCAACCAATGGGCGATCGGCATCTACGACCGTATAGTGCCTCATAAGGGGCCATACTAATACTTGAGTGATGACTGTTATTGTAGGCGAACTCAATCAATGGCAAGTGATCGTCCCATGAGCCTCTAAAATCCAGCACACACGCTCTCAACATATCCTCAAAGGTCTGTATAGTCCTCTCCGACTGACCATCTGTCTGAGGATGAAAAGCGGTGCTAAAACTCAACTGGGTCCCCATCGCTTCCTGGAAATGTCCCCAAAAGTGGGAAGTGAAGCGGGCATCCCGATTGGAAACAACACTCACTGGGACTCCATGCAATCTCACTATTTCTCGCACATACAGGTTTGCCAGTGCACTCAATGTATCAGTAGATCTCATGGCTAAGAAATGTGCCGATTTCGTTAACCGATCTACTATCACCCATATCGCATCATGGTTCTTACGGGTTCTCGGTAACCTCATCACAAAATCCATGGTGACATGCTCCCACTTTCATGTTGGTATCGATAGAGGTTGTAATAGTCCTCCTGGTTTCTGATGTTCGACTTTTACTTGCTGACAAATGAGACATCTAGCGACATACTCAGCTATGTCTCTCTTCATTCCAGACCACCAATATACTTTTCGGAGGTTTTGATACATCTTACCACTCCCCGGGTGTATCGTGTATCTCGACGAGTGTGCCTCTGATAAGATCAGCTTTCTCAGCTCTAAATCCTTAGGAACACATATTCTATCTCCAAACCTTAGTATTCCATCTGGACTCAATATAAAATCAGCACCCTTCCCTTTCCGGATTTGGCTAATCATGACAATACACCATTGATCGATTTGTTGAGCTTGTCGGATTCTCTCAATCAACTCCGGTTCTAATCTCAAGCTAGCAATGATCCCATAGCTGCCAATCTCAGGTAGGGTCATATCCAAACTAAGGTTCGTGAATTGTTCCAACAACTCGTGCTCTCTAACCATCATATGTGATACCAACCCGAGACTCTTCCGACTCAATGCATCGGCAACCACATTTGCCTTCCCCGGGTGGTACAAGATCTCACAATCGTAGTCCTTGAGGAGTTCCAACCACCTCCTCTGTCTCATGTTTAACTCCTTTTGTGAGAATAGATATTTCAGACTCTTATGATCCGTAAAGATCTGAAATCTCTCACCATATAAGTAGTGGCGCCATATCTTCAACGCAAACACTACGGCCGCTAACTCCAAATCGTGAGTTGGGTAGTTCTTCTCATGATCCTTCAGCTGTCTAGATCCATAAGCTACTACCCTTCCATCTTGCATCAAAACACAGCCTAGTCCTTGATGCGAAGCATCAGTATACACCGAGTAATTCCCTGAACTGTTAGGGATGACAAGAACTGGCGCGGTAGTTAATCTGCGCTTAAGTTCCTGAAAACTTCTCTCACAAGCTTCGTCCCATGAAAACTCCACACTTTTCCTCGTAAGACGTGTCAATGGAGCAGCTAATCTAGAGAAACCCTCTACAAATCTTCTGTAGTAACCAGCCAATCCCAGAAAACTTCTGATCTCTGTGACTGTCCTAGGTTGTTCCCACTGAACGACTGCCTCAATCTTGGATGAATCTACTGACACCCCATCCTTCGATATAACATGGCCTAGAAAAGAAATCTGTTCTAGCCAAAAGTCACATTTGTTAAGCTTGGCATATAACCTTTTCTCTCGAAGGGTCTGCAAAATAATCCTTAAGTGCTGCTCATGCTCTTCTCTGGACCTTGAATACACCAATATGTCATCAATGAAAATAATTACGAATTGGTCCAGGTATGGCTTGAATACTTCATTCATTAGAGCCATAAAAGCTGTCGGCGCATTGGTCAACCCAAAAGGCATCACTAAGAATTCGTAATGGCCATAGCGGGTACGAAATGCTGTCTTGGGCACATCCTCCTTCCGAATCTTCAATTGATGATACCCAGACCTCAGATCTATCTTGGAGAAGATCTGCGCTCCCCGAAGCTGATCCAATAAATCGTCAATGCGTGGCAAGGGGTACTTATTCTTGATGGTAGCCTTGTTTAACATCCGATAGTCAATACACAATCTGAGGCTCCCATCTCTCTTCTTCACAAACAATACCGGGGCTCTCTATGGTGAGACGCTCGGTCTTATGAACCCCTTCTCTAACAACTCTTGCAGCTATTTCCTTAATTCCTCTAACTCAACTGGGGCCATCCTATATGGTGACTTCGATATTGGTTCGGTTCCAGGCGTCAAGTCTATACCGAATTCCGTTTCTCTATCAGGTGGCAATCCTGGTAGATCGTCTGGAAAGACATCAGGGAATTCTCTGACCACTGAGATGTCCTCCATATCCGGATATACTTTATTCAAATCCACCACATAAGCAACAAAACCTTCAAAACAACACTCAAGCCATTTATACCAAAGTACTTTACTTAATACAAAATTTAAGATTTCATTTCTTCTCTTAAAATCTTACAACACATTCTTCAGGTAGAGAAAACTTAATGGACTTAGAACGACAGTCTATGACAGCATGATTGGCGGCTAACCAATCCATTCCAAAAATTACATCAATGTCATACATATTCAACAAAATCAAGTTGGCTGTCATGCACTTATCTCCTACCCTCACTTTACAATCTTTATACACTTGTTCAACTAATTGGCTAACTCTCATTGGAGTACTTATTAGTAAAGTCCTACTCAAGTATGTGGGTTCTACAAAACCTTTTAACTTAGATGCACATGCAGGTGATATGAAGGAATGCGTAGCACCAGAATCAAACAAAGCTATAACCTCTAGATTGAAAATCAAGATTGTACCTTTTATCACTTCAGAAGAGGTATCAGCCGATGCCTGGTCTATCGCATACACCCTGCCTTGACCCACAACTTGTTTTCCTTTCTCTTCAGCCGAGGGTTTCTTTCTTGCAGGAGGTGCAACTATAGGAACCCTCTCTGGCTCTTTACCCTTCTGTGGAATTACCTCAACTATCTCCGGGCACTTTCTGGCATAATGTCCAAATTTACCACATCTGAAGCATCGGGTACCCTGAAGATGACATGGCCTACCACCATGGTATCGACCGCATAGCCTATACTGATCTGTAGTCGGTCGGGGTCCATCAATCACTATACCCCTGGCTGGTGTCTGAGTCGGAGGCATAAAAGGTCTAGCAACCTTTTTCTGGAAATCATCTACCTCTCTCCGACGTTTACTCATGAATTTTCGACCAAATTTGGCACTCTTGCCATCTCCCAGCTTCCTCGGTCCCTTGTCCTTTCCCCAACTAAACTCAAAAATCTGCAAGTCATGATCCTGCTCACATAACTGGGCCCGTCGCACAGCCTCTCTATATGTAGCGACATCAAATGGAGCCAACTTTGCTCGGATCGAAGGCCTCAGTCCATCTACAAATCTACGGACTCTGACAGCCTCACTCCTGATCGAGTCTGGATCATATCTGCCCAGTGAAGTGAATCGTGACTCGTACTCATCAACTGTTCGATTCCCTTGAGTCAGATTCAAAAATTCCATCTGTAGTCTCCGTCGAGCAGTATCTGGGATGTATTGCTCTCTGAAAACGTCCAAGAACATATCCCAAGTGATAACCATTCCTTGACTCTTAACATCGGCCTGACGGACTTCCACCAGTGCTCTGCTTCGCCTCTCAATACAAAGGCCGCAAGTGCTACTCTCTCCGTAGCTGAACATCTACAGAAGTCGAATAACTTCTCCATTTGACTGATCCAGTCCTCAGCCACCGTCGGATCCTTTACCCCGCTAAATGAAGGAGGCTTAAAGTCCATAAAATGCATCAACCTTTCCATGTCGCAATCATATCCATACCCCAATTCATCATCATGCTGATGTGGGGCTACCGGAGGAGGTACCGGTCGAATATGAGGTTCCCGTGGCCTAGCCGGTTCAGCTTGCGCAGGTGCAACATTCTCAGGTTCAGGTGCAGCTGCTGGGGGATTCGGTGCAGCCTGTCCCGCTGTACCAGGTGTACCCTCAAACCTAACCATGATCTGACCCATCATGGTCATCATCGTGCGCATGTCTTCCTCCAATCGAGTTATTCGGGGATCAGAAGCCTCTATCTATTCCTGGGGCTCATGACTAGAGGATGATCTACTGTGCCTCTCAATCCTGTCATTTTGCCCTCGAGCTCTCGAACTCTCTCCCCTCTTGCGGTGTCTCTCAGGCATAACTCACTAGCCTGACAACTTTCCTGCGTTATAACAAACATTTAATTCACTACCAGCTCCGTACACACATTTGTATCTAAATATCGCACAGTAACTTGGGGATGTATGTTTTCTTAGTCCTAAGCATCAACTCACATCAGACCAACCTTGCTCTGATACCAAGCCTGTCATGCTCCGCTTTCGGGAACCCTTCTATCCATACATTCTCTACTACGGTTGGGCTGTGAGAAGATGCAATTACTAAAGATTTATTTGTTTACAGCGGAATATTTAAAACTTTAATTCACACTCCCAGGTGTGTGTGTAAATACACAAAATTAATTGTATAAATACCAAGTGTTTACATATCATCCCCATAATACTGATTACAACTCCAAGATATAACTGTGCGATACAATATATTAGATACAAAATACTCGTGTATACAAATCTTATACCTTTGCGGATTGTGGGAGCTGTTCAACACAAAAGACTTAGAGATCACCGCTCTCTTACTTCTCAGTACCTGGAGGGGGAAATAGTGGGATGAGCAAACCACGGCTCAGTAAGGAAATGTATGCTAGCAGGTAGATATCGTACTACCTACATAGCCCATGCATGCATAAACCAAAACCATGTTTTCGTTATAAATGGAAATATCATACGAACAATGCATTTAAACACATGTTTCTCAATAGCATTTTCGTGTAAATCAAATGTCAAACTTCCATTTAAAACATGCTCATAAATAGTGCCCTCATGGCACGAGTGTGAAATCAGAGATTTATTAAAAACATGAAATCTCTTTCACTTCTCAAATCATTCTTTCTCGCAAGTCTCTTTCTCTTCTGAGATTGTCTCTGTTTCTCGATTCTCTAAGACAGGCATGGAATTTTCGGCAATCAAATATCCACGACTTATGGCCACAGTCAGTGATCCCAGGCCTCACTGATCGGGTGTGCACAGGGTATCACTTCGCCTGAAGGGGGATGGGTCAGTCCTACCCTCCGGCTCATTTCAATCCACCTCATCTCCTCGTATACTCACGGTGAAGATACGTCGTGTGTCATCTACGCGATACTCGTACTCACGTGCACCCAGCACGGTACATAGTATACCAACGGGTGACTACACTATTCTACGTACAACCGTGGACCCAAGTCCATACTCCAACTCCGATGGACTTTTTATCCTTAAACCATGTCTCATATACCAGGTGAGCAAGCAGCGTGACACACAGTCAACGCAAAGCTCCAGCGCGGTACGATCTATCGTTAAGGCCCAGCCCGTTCAATTGGCGATCGGTTGGTATCCCCTTGGGTCCCAGACCCCCAGGTTTACCTTAACTCAACAAAACAGGTGCGAGCAAAGTTCCCGCACTTTCTCAAAACCCTTGTGCAAGTTAAAACTCCCGCACGGTACATCAAGGCTTTAAACCGGGTGTGAGCTAGCGCTTCAACACCAAATCTCATCTCAAAACTGATAGATGGCTATTTTCTCTTTTTAAAACTCAAAACACGTTTATTCATAAAGCATGCCTCTTCATGCTAAAACATGTAAAATTAGCCAACCTATCATCAACATTTCTCAATCATAATTAACAATGAAAAATTGAGAGAATCATTGAAAACATGCATATCATGCTATTTCCTTACCCTATCCCATTTCTCAATACATATATACGTCATAGTACTTTGCATACTTCCATATCATTTCATAGAATTTTCATATCGTACTAGTCTAGCAATATATCTACGAAATTGCTGTAATTACGTACGAACATCTCTATAGCTAACAAACAGTCTCTTACCTCGTTTTACTTGTGTGCAACTATCCGCCTTTATGCTTCTCGCGTTCTCATCTCGACTTGCTCCGGCGTATCATCCGAAACTGAAATTCATCCACCAACATTTGAGTTAATGTTTCTAACTCTTATTCAACTAAGCATTTATCCAATGCCTTAATTACACATTTTTACCCTTTGTGGTAAATCTCCCAATTTATCCTAATATCAACATTTCCAAACCATTTCCACAACATACTCATCCACTCAAGATATCTCATTCATCAAAAACACTCCCACACTCCACTTTCTCACACTTGACTATTTCTAAGTTATATTCATTTCATACCATCCTAGGTAGTTCTATCCACCATATGCACACCCAAATATCTTTATAAGCATTAACTAAACCAATGTACTTGGATTTGTGCATTAGAACTTACCTCATTGGATTTCCTCTTGCTCCAATTAGGATTGCCCTCTATTTCTTCAATCCATCAAATGGGGAAATGCCTCTAGACTATGTTGTCCTTCTCTTTGATGTGAATAACTTTGTCTCTAATAGTCTTTGCTCAAATCTTACTGAAAATGGCTGGATTTAGGAGTGAGAAACTAGATTTCTTTGAGTTGAAGTGAAATGGAAATGTTTTCCCGAAATTCTGATGATCCAACTGCTCCCATTTATAGTTTTGACTTGATGAGATCGATCTTCCTTGGGTGGAGATCGATCTGTTCCTCAAAAATCCCTCTTTTCTGAGACGTTTTAAAGGTATGAGATCGATCTGTCGAGACTGGAGATCGATCTGCTGTCAAACAGAAGCTTAAGGAGATCGATCTGGTCTTAGGGGAGATCGATCTGCTTCCAACCCGAGAGCTAAGGAGATCGATCTGCTTCCTTTGGAGATCGATCTGCTCCCTTCCATTTCTCACATAAGAGCATTCTGGCTCTCCCAGATCGATCTCTGATCCTATGAGATCGATCTGGCCTTCACAAATTCCAGATTTTCTGCAGTTTTTCTGCAACAACTCTTACCAAACACCCTTAATTTACTACCATGATCATTTCCTCATTCATTCATCTTTGAGACTTGAAAATGGGATCCATTCTCACTACATACACATTAAAACTTGTGTAAAATCTTTGTATGACCCAATATATACGATATTACTCGAATGGAAATATACACTTATGTAAATCTTTCCTTCCATTTTACTAAACTTCTCATATTCCATTTCGATCACATTCTTCTCGTTTTAAGTTCATTTCCTCCTACTCACTCATAATGCAACTTGTACGTATAATCACAATTCTTACTACAAGTGCATACATAATCTTATGAACTTACATTGCATATACTTCACATTACAATGTATCATCATACTTATGATTTTATTTACATTCCCATGTTCCTATATACATAGCTATACATGTACGGGGTCTCACAAGTAGCTTATGGATCTAGACAGCTGAAGGATCATGAGAAGAACTACCCCACTCACGATTTGGAGTTAGCGGCCGTAGTGTTTGCGTTGAAGATATGGCGCCACTACTTATATGGTGAGAGATTTCAGATCTTTACGGATCATAAGAGTCTGAAATATCTATTCTCACAAAAGGAGTTAAACATGAGACAGAGGAGGTGGTTGGAACTCCTCAAGGACTATGATTGTGAGATCTTATACCACCCGGGGAAGGCAAATGTGGTTGCCGATGCATTGAGTCGGAAGAGTCTCGGGTTGGTATCTCATATGATGGTTAGAGAGCACGAGTTGTTGGAACAATTCACGAACCTTAGTCTGGATATGACCCTACCTGAGATTGGCAGCTATGGGATTATTGCTAGCTTGAGATTAGAACCGGAGTTGATTGAGAGAATCCGACAAGCTCAGCAAATTGATCAATGGTGTATTGTCATGGTTAGCCAAATCCGGAAAGGGAAGGGTGCCGATTTTATATTGAGTCCAGATGGAATACTAAGGTTTAGAGATAGAATATGTGTTCCTAAGGATTTAGAGCTGAGAAAGCTGATCTTATCAGAGGCACACTCGTCGAGATACATGATACACCCGGGGAGTAGTAAGATGTATCAAAATCTCCGAAAAGCATATTGGTGGTCTGGAATGAAGAGAGACATAGCTGAGTATGTCGCTAGATGTCTCATTTGTCAGCAAGTAAAAGTCGAACATCAAAAACCAGGAGGATTATTACGACCTCTATCGATACCAACATGGAAGTGGGAGCATGTCACCATGGATTTTGTGATGGGGTTACCGAGAACCCGTAAGAACCATGATGCGATATGGGTGATAGTAGATCGGTTAACGAAATCGGCACATTTCTTAACCATGAGATCTACAGATACATTGAGTGCACTGGCGAACCTGTATGTGCGAGAAATAATGAGATTGCATGGAGTCCCAGTGAGTGTTGTTTCTGATCGGGATGCCCGCTTCACTTCCCACTTTTGGGGACATTTTCAGGAAGCGATGGGGACCCAATTGAGTTTTAGCACCGCTTTTCATCCTCAGACAGATGGTCAGTCAGAGAGGACTATACAAACCCTGGAGGATATGTTGAGAGCGTGTGTGCTGGATTTTAGAGGCTCATGGGACGATCACTTGCCATTGATTGAGTTCGCCTACAATAACAGTCATCACTCAAGTATTGGTATGGCCCCTTATGAGGCACTATACGGTTGTAGATGTCGATCGCCCATTGGTTGGGAAGAAGTTGGTGACAGACAATTGCTCGCTCCCGATTTGGTTAAGCAAGCCTCCGAGGATGTTCAGATAATATGCGAGAGGCTGCGAACAGCTCAAAGTCGACAAAAGAGCTACGCTGACAGGAGACGGAGACCACTTGAGTTTGATGTTGGCGAGTCTGTATTTTTGAAAGTATCTCCTTCTAAGGGAATAATGAGGTTTGGGAAGAAAGAAAAATTAAGTCCTCGTTACATTGGTCCCTTCAAGATTTTGGATAGAGTGGGAGAAGGAGCATATAGGCTAGCCTTACCACCTGAGCTAGCAGAAGTCCACAATGTCTTCCACGTTTCTATGCTTCGAAAGTACTACCCGGATCCGACACATGTAATTAGTTATGAGCCGTTGGAGCTCAAGAAAGATATGTCGTATGTCGAGAGACCGATCAGGGTGTTGGACAGGAAAGAGAAGGTGTTGCGGAACAAGACGATTTCATTGGTTAAGGTTTTGTGGCAACATCACACTAAGGAAGAGGCCACATGGGAACTGGAAAGTTTGATGCGGGAAAAGTATCCCGAGTTATTCATAGATTAAATTGGTTCTAATTTGGAGGACCAAATTCTCTAAGTGGGGGAGAATGTGAGACCCCGTATATGTATAGCTAGGTATATAGGAACATGGGAATGTAAATAAAATCATAAGTATGATGATACATTGTAATGTGAAGTATATGCAATGTAAGTTCATAAGATTATGTACGCACTTGTAATAAGAATCGTGATTATACGTACAAGTTGCATTATGAATGAGTAGGAGGAAATAAACTTGAACACGAGAAGAATGTGATCGAAATGGAATATGAGTAATATAGTAAAATGGAAGGAAAGATTTACATAAGTGTATATTTCCATTCGAGTAATATCGTGTATATTTGGTTATACAAAGATTTCCCACAAGTTTTAAAATATATTAAGTGGGATGAGATGACATTTTTAAGTCTCAAGGAGCGATGAATGAGGAAAGGACTATGAAGGTAAATTGAGGAAGTCTTGAAGGGAGTTGTTGCAGAAAAACTGCAGGAAATCTGGAATTTGTGAAGGCCAGATCGATCTCATAGGATGAGAGATCGATCTGAGAGAGCCAGAATGCTCTTATGTGAGTAATGGAAGGGAACAGATCGATCTCCAAAGGAAGCAGATCGATCTCTTTAGCTCTCGGGTTGGAAGCAGATCGATCTTCCCTAAGACCAGATCGATCTCCTTAAGCTTCTGTTCAACAGCAGATCGATCTCTAGCCTCGACAGATCGATCTCCTGCCTTTAAAATGTCTTAGAAAAGAGGGATTTTAGAGGACCAGATCGATCTCCACCCAAGGGAGATCGATCTCATCAAGTCAAAATTATAAATAGGAGCAGTTGGATCTGCAGAATTCCGGGATAAACCATTTCCTCTCACTTCAACTCAAAGAAAACTAGCTTTCTCACTCCTAAATCCAGCCATTTTCAGTGAGATTTAAGGAGAGTCTATTAGAGACAAAGTTGTTCACAACAAAGAGAAGAACAACATAGTCTAGAGGCATTTCCCCATTTGATGGATTGAAGAAATAAAGGGCAATCCTAATTGGAGCAAGAGGAAATCCAATGAGGTAAGTTCTAATGCACAAATCCAAGTACATTGGTTTAGTTAATGCTTATAAAGATATTTGGGTGTGCATATTGTGGATGGAACTACCTAGAATGGTATGAAATGAATATAACTTAGAAATAGTCAAGTGTGAGAAAGTGGAATGTGGAAGTGTTAATGATGAATGAGATATCTTGAGTGGAGGAACATGTTGTGAGAATGATTTGGACATGTTGATATTGGGATAAAATTGTGAGATTTACCACAAAGGGTAAAATATGTATTTAAGGCATTGGATAAATGATTAGTTGAGCAAGAGTTAGAAACGTTAACTCGAGTGTTTGATGGATGAATTTCAGTTTTGGATGATACGCCGGAGCAAGTCGAGATGAGAACGCGAGAAGCATAAAGGCGGATAGTTGCACACAAGTAAAACGAGGTAAGGGACTGTGTGTTAGCTATAGAGATGTTCGTACGTATTTTACGGCAATTTCGTAGATATATTGCTAGAACTAGTACGATATTATAATTCTATGAAATGATATGGAAGCATGAAAAGTACTAGGATGTATATATGTATTGAGAAATGGGATAGGGTAAGGAAATAGCATGATATGCATGTTTTCAATGTTTTTCTCTATTATACATTAATCTTGATGATTGAGAAACGTTGATGATAGGTTGGCTAATTTTACATGTTTTAGCATGAAGAGGCATGCTGTAAGAATAAACATGTTTTGAATTTTATAAAAAGAGAAAATAGCCATCTATCAGTTTTGAAATGTGATTTGGTGTTGAAGCGCTAGCTTACACCCGTTTTAATGCCTTGATGTACCGTGTTGGAGTTTTAACTCGCACGAGGGTTTTGAGAAAGTGCGGGAACTTTGCCCGCACATGTTTTATTGAGTTAAGGTAAACCTGGGGGTCTGGGACCCAAGGGGATACCAGCCGACGGCCATTTGAACGGGCTGGGCCTTAACGATAGATCGTACCGCGCTGGAGCTTTGCGTTGACTGTGTGTCACGCTGCTTGCTCGCCGGTATATGAGACATGGTTTAGGATAAAAAGTCCATCGGAGTCGGAGTATGGACTTGGGTCCACGGTCGTACGTAGAATAGTGTAGTCACCCGTTGGTATACTATGTACCGTGCTGTGTGCACGTGAGTACGAGTATCGCGTAGATGACACACGACGTATCTTCATTGTGAGTATACGAGGAGATGAGGTGGATTGAGATGAGCTGGAGGGTAGGACTGACCCATCCCCCTTCAGGCGAAGTGATGCCCTGTGCACACCTGATCAGTGAGGCCTGGGATCACTGACTATGGTCATATGTCGTGGATATTTGATTGCCGAAAATTCAATGCCTGTCTCAGAGATTTAAGAAACAGAGATAATCTCAGAAAAGAAAGAGAATTGCGGAAAGAATGATTTGAGAAGTGAAAGAGATTTCGTGTTTTTGATAAACCTCTCATTTCACATTCGTGCCGTGAGGGCACTATTTATGAGCATGTTTTAAATGGAAGCTTGATACTCATTTTACACGAAAATGCTATTGAGAAATATATGTTTAAATGCATTTTTCGTATGATATTTCCATTTATAACGAAAACATGGTTTTGGTTTATGCATGCATGGGCTATGTAGGTAGTACGATATCTACCTGCTAGCATGCATTTCCTTACTGAGCTGTGGTTTGCTCATCCCACTATTTTCCCCCTCCAGGTACTGAGAAGTAAGAAAGCGGTGGTCTCTAGATCTTTTGTGTTAAACAGCTCCCACAATCCGCAAAGGTATAAGATTTGTATACACGAGTATTTTGTATCTAATATATTGTATCGCACAGTTATATCTTGGAATTTTAAACAGTATTATGGGGATGATATGTAAGTACGTAGTATTTATACAATTAATTTTGTATATTTACACACACACCTGGGAGTGTGAATTAAAATTTTAAATATTCCGCTGCAAATTAATGAATTTTTAGTAATTGCATCTTCTCACAGCCCAACCGTAGTAGAGAATGTATGGATAGAAGGGTTCACAAAAGCGGGGTATGACACATATAGCACTCTGTCGCGCTTCGGGTCAAGCAGCTTGCGGGGGAGTCGGCAGGCGGCAGAGTACCCATGGACCTCTACCGCAGACTATGCGGAAGACCTCTGCCGCAGGCTGTGTGGGAGACCTCTACCGCGGCTGTGCGGGAGACCTCTACCGCGGCTGTGCGGGAGACCTCTGCCACGGGGGCAATGCGGGAGACCTATGTCGCAATAGAGGCGGTGGAGGTCTGTCGCGCCTACTGTGCGGCACACATACCGGGCGACAGAGTGCCTATCGCCCCGAACACTCTGTCATTTAACAGGCAACTGTGTCGCGTGGCAACTCTGTCGCAACATCAGCCACGTGGCTTATTCTTGTTCTGACACGTGGCAGTCAATGGTTGGCGGATGGTTGTACACGTGGATTCTGGTGACACAACCACCATCAATTACTCTACTGCATATGAGGTTTGGGTAGATTTAAAGGACCGATTTAATAGAGCAATGGTCCTAGAATTTTTCAGATCAAGAAAAAATTTTCTTGTTTTGCAATAGGTTCATTTAGACGTTAATAGTTACTACACTAGATTAAAAATTCTTTGGGATGAGGTTAAGGAATTTCAACCTGTTCCGGTATGTACTTGTGGAGGAATGAGGCCATGTACTGATTTTCAACAGAAAGAATGCACCATGCAATTTCTGACGGGTCTCAATTATTCTTTTGCCCAGATTAGAGCGCATATCCTGATAATGGATCCTTTTCCACCTATTACAAAAGTCTTTTCTTTAGTTATACAGGAAGAAAGACAAAGAAATATCAGTCAAGTTGTTCTGCTTATATCGGATCAGCCTATCCAGAATGATATTACTGTTGCTGCAACTTCTTCTGGAATCCAGGTTTTAAAGGAAAGAAAGAAAGGCCTCTTTGCACACATTGCGACATGCTTACTCATACTGTTGAAAGGTGTTAATATGCTGGTTGGGTATCCACCTGGATACAAGTTGAAGGGCAAGAACACAGTTTCTAAAGTTCATGCCAACCAAGTTAGTTCAAGTATTGATGCTGGTTCACATACTTCTTCAACAGGATTAAGCAATGACCAGTGTAAGAAACTCATTGCTTTTCTAAGCTCACAACTCAAACTTGAATCTCAACACATTCCAGAATCACAACAGCTTGAGCCTATTATGTCCTGCTTTAATGGTATTTGTTCTTCTGTTTCTACTTCCTCCATTTCAGTGTCCAGTTGGGTTTTAGATACTGAAACAACATATCATATTTGTTGTTCTTTACATTCCTTTCAATCCATTGCTCCAGTACACAACTCTTTTGTGACACTTCCTAATGGTTTTTCCATTGCCATAGGTGCAGTTCAGCTTTTGGAAAATCTAATTTTAGAAAATGTACTTTTTTGTGCCTGATTTAAAATTCAATTTAATTTCCATCTGTTCTTAACTTCAAAAACACAAAGGTATTGTTAATTTTTCTTCTCAATCTTGTGAAATCCAGGACCCTACATAGGGCAAGATGATTGGGATGGGTAAACGAGTTGGAAATCTCTATGTTTTGAGCCCTAAATGTAAATTTCCTTCCACTATACATGTTTAATTTCCTTCAAATGTACATGTCTCTTCCATTTGCAATAATGCCAGTATGACAGAAAAAGAATTATGGCACTTTAGAATAGGACATCTTTCTTCTGTAAAAGTTCAAATTCTAAGAAATGATTTGAATCTTTCCTCCTCAACTTCAATAAATCATTCTCCATGTTTTATTTGTCCTCTTGGTAAACAAAAGAGATTACCTTTCGTTTCCAATAATTCTCTTTCAGATTTTGCATCTCAGTAGATTCACATCGACATATGAAGACCTTTCACTGCATTATCTATGAGGGCTACAAATATTTTTTGACAATTGTGATGATTGTACTTGATTTACCTGGGTTTATTTGTTGAAAAATAAGGCTGATGCGATAACCATTTTTCAGAGTTTTATACTTTGATTCATAATCAATTTGGTATTTCTATCATGTCAATAAGATCAGAGTTCAGACAATGCTCAGAATTAATATTCACTAATTTTTTTTAAAGCAAAAGGGATTCTTCTGTTTCATTCATGTATTAATACACCACAACAAAATTCTGTTGTGGAAAGAAAACATTAACACTTATTAAACATGGCTCAGGCTTTATTGTTTCAATCCAATGTTCCTATATCTTTTTGGAGTGATTGTATTCTGACTGCTGTTTATCTCATAAACAGAATTCCATCACCTATTTTGGATAACAATTGTCTTTTTGAACTGTTATGGCAAAAAAAAACCAACTTATACACATCTTAAGGTCTTTGGCTCTTTATGTTATAGTACTATATTGAACAGAAATTGCTCTAAATTTTCATCAAAAGCAAATTCAGCTGTCTTTTTAGGTTACCCTCTAGGTTATAAAGGATTTATCTGTTAGATTTGTCAACTAAAGCAGTGTATATTTCTAAAGATGTTGTTTTTCATGAACACATATTTCCTTTTAAAACCTCACTTTCACAATCATCTGATTCTTCGACATTTTTTTCTGAACATATTCTGCCAAATAAATACCTAATTCTAATATGTCACAAGAGGATATGTTAGTTCCTTTACCAGCACAACATTCTATTTCTAATCCTTGTACTAGAGTTAGAAATCCTTCTGCCTATCTTAGGATTTTCATTGTTATTCCATTTCTAATTCTGTAGCTTCTATTTCTCATCCTTTGTCATTTGTTCTTGGTTATACTTATCTTGCTTCTTCATACAAAACATTTGTACATGCTGTTTCTTCATTTGTTGAACCAAACACCTATGCACAAGCTGCCAAAATTCCAAAATGGAGAGAAGCTATGTTTGAGGAGTTGAAAGCTTTGGAAGCTGATAGCACTTGGACTGTTACTGCTTTACCTCCTTACGAGAAGCTTATTAGATGTCGATGGGTTTACAAGGTGAAGTTAAGATCTGATGGCAGTCTAGAAAGATACGAAGCCCACCTTGTAGCTAAGGGCTATACTCAGCATGAAGGACTGGACTACCTTGATAGATTTGCTCTTGTTGCTAAAATGGTTACTGTTAAAGTTTTTCTAGCTCTAGCATCTATTCATCGCTAGAGTTTGACGAAATTGGATGTTAAGAACGTTTCTTGCATGGAGACTTAACAGAGGATGTTTACATGTCTTTGCCTCTAGGGTACACTCGACAGAGGGAGAATTGGCCAACTAATTCATTATGCAAGCTAAATAAGTCACTCTATGGTTTGAAGCAAGCTTCTCGTCAGTGGTTTTCTAAATTTTCCACTGCTTTGCTCTAATCTGGCTTCAAACAATCTGCAACTGATAATTCACTATTTACCAGAATTCACGGTGGTTCCTTCCTTGCATTGCTTGTCTATGTCGATGACATAGTGAGTGCCAGCAACAATCAAGAAGAAGTCACACGTTTGAAACGTTGTCTTAAGACATGTTTCAAAATTAAAGATCTTGGCCATTTGAAGTACTTTCTTAGTTTGGAGATTGCTAGGTCCAATAAAGGGATTTCTCTTTCACAGCGGTAGTATGATTTCTCTTTCACAGCGGCAGTATGCATTATAATTGTTGTCAAATGTTGGCTACCTAGGGTTTAAACCAAAAGACTACACCAATTGATCCTAGCACTAAGTTGTCCGAAGAGCAGGGGTAGTTGCTTGAAGATCCTACTCCATTTCGCAGGTTGATAGGCAAATTATTACATTTACTTCTTACTGTTTCTCGACCAAATCTCTCATATTCTCTCAATTATCTTAGCCAATTTTTGTCATAGCTGACAGTTCCTCATACGTAGGTAGCTTATCGAGTTCTTTGGTATCTTAAAGGAACCGTAGGTCAAGGTTTATTTTTTAGTGCTTCTTCCGTTCCCCAGTTGATGGACTTTGCTGATGCTGATAGGGCTGCCTGTCCAAATAGTCAACGTTCTATCACACCATTTTCAGGTCCTCAGCAAAGGCTGAATATCGAGCTATGCCTAATGCAACTTGTGAATTCATTTGGCTACTCAATCTCTTCAAGGATTTGCAGCCTTATTTTTATTTATTTTTTATTTTCTTAATATTCTTAAAGGGCATTTATCAATATACTAACTCTACTTGTACAGTTAAAAAACTCCAACAAAGCTTTGAAAATAATGTTAGTTGTGTGTTGCGTCAATGCATACATGATACCTCCATTCTTAGTCTATATATATACTTTCTAGACATGATTTGAACCTTGTTTAGTTGAATAGCTAATTGCTGTATAATTGTTAAGTCTACATCTGCCATTGGTTCTTATTGCTAGCTGTAAGGTTTGAAACTTGTTTAGTTGAAAATTTTATAGCTAATTGTTGCATAATTGTTAAGTCTACATCTTCCATTGTGTCTTATTACTAGCTATTTGGCTGTAAGGTTTGAACCTTGTTTAGTTGAAAATTTTCAAGTCTCCATTTGCCATTGTCACGACCCGTTCAAACAAAATCATTATAAATTTTTTTTTTCGTTTTTTCATTTTCTTACCCGTCGTGAACAATTTCACTACTAACAGTTGGGCTATGAGTCAATGTTAATCCCTCCTATCATGTTACTTACCTTAACATCTATTTTTCATATTTCATTTACATATCAATTCATTTTAACTAAATACATCCCAATATTACATCCATGTATAGTACGGTGCCTCTATATGTTCAGATACAAAAATTATACGAATATGTATACCTGGTCTTAATAGGAAGCAGCGGATAACCGAAATGCAAAACTATTGTCGCTCTCTTCCACTGAATGTACCCTGTAGGGTGAAAAATGAAAGGGTGAGCGAAACTTGCTCAGTAAAGTAATAATGTAAGCAGGTAGATAACTATACTATCTACGTGCTGATAATGTCATAATATAAAATCGTTTATATTTGGAGCATGAGGTAAGACTAAAACGATGCCACATGTAGGTATATATCATATAAGATAAATCATGAAATCGACATATAAAACAAACATGAAAAAATCATCATGTATGACATCTCATGCTCGTCACATTAAAACTTATTAGTTTCATCATAAACTCATCACGTTAAAACTTATTTGTTTTATCACAAAACAACCACATCAAGGCTAAATCCATCCCCCGGGAATACCTTGATTCATTAAATCGCATCTCTTTTAAAAACATAAATCAGGACATTACCCCTCCTTCGGGTTTGTCCTGGTCTGTTCATATCGTATGATATCATGTGAGGCATGTAGGTTACTGTATGAAAAATCGAGGACTATGGCCATATTATGTCCCTGTGATCCCAGGCTACACGGATCCCGGTGTGCAGGGCATCATAACTGTAACGGGAGGTGTGATCAAATCCTACCAGCCAGAATATCAAGTAACATCATCGAGTCATCATAATTGCACGGTACAACGTACTCCGTGTGACATACACGGTACAACATACTCCATGGACCCATATCATAGTCTGGGGGTGCCTGCCGTAGGTCTTGTCCACCCCAATACTATATCGATAACCAACTCATGTCTCAAAGTATATGTGCGAGCATATCAACTCTCTGCGACATACAGTATACAGGAAGCTTTCGCACGACTAAATGCATGTCAACTCACGTCTAGTGCAAGCGAAGCTCCAGCACGACGCTATGCATATCATGATATCTAAAATCTCGTGCGAGCGAAGCTCCAGCATGATTTTTGTACATACAAATTTCTCGTACGAGTAATGATCCAGTATGACTTTTTATGAGTAATAAATCAGTAAAATTTAGTGCGAGTAAGACTCTAGCACTCTTTTTACTCGTGTAAATGTCATAGGTGGCTCAATCTTGATAAAACATCTTTTAAAATCGTAATCGGTACAAACCGGTACCTTTTCATATAATTCATAAAATCAACAGCCAACCTATGAGCATATTTGCTTAAATCAAAGCAATACATTCATATAAAACATTAAAACATGATAATCATGCAATTTATTTGCCTTACTACCCTTTTTGTAAATTTTATTCCCAGGGGCAATATCGTCTTTTTCTTTATTCACCCATACCCCGGGTTTTTGTAAAAATTATTATTTCGTTTCTAGATACTTTAAGAAATTCTAGGCCCCGTAAATCCCCTCGAAAATACGTATAGAAATCTCTATGCACCTACAAAATTCCCTTACCTCGATTCTCTGTATAGTCTAACTTTTCCAATTCTACCGATCACCCGATCCGTTTAGCTCCCAATATGTACTCTGGAGCTGTAAATAATTATTTACCATACCAATTTAACCCAATAAATATAATTCTCGCGTTTACTACAGTCGATTTAACTAATTGGGTCAATTTACTCTTATTGGGCCCGATCGCACCTTAATGGGCCTCAACCCATTTTCAGCCCGTTTCTACTAATAAATTCCTTCTTCGGGTCTATTGGGCTCTCAATACCCATTGGGTTTCGTTCCAAACTCTCTGGATAGCCCATATACTATTTACGATAATTACTGTAAAATTTTGAATAATATTCCTTTTTATACAAAATTAATCCGTAAAATAATCTTAACTCTGCATTGAGGATTCTAATTGTCGAAATTAAAATGTACTTACCCAATGCTATGTGGGGTACGAAAATCGGAGCTCAATCGGCTCTCGTTCAGGCTCACGTACACGATCTATCGTCAAACTGCACAATATTATATTTAATTCCGGGTTAATTTTCAATTAAATATAATTTAAATAAATTTTTCAAAAATCAAATCGGTCACTTTTGACCTCGTATCGACTTACCCGAAGTTCGGTGTATCCCCGAAAATTCTTCCCCTTTTTCCTTTTTTCTCTTTTTCTCCTTTTTTCCTCTCTTTCTTGGCTGAACCAGTTCGGTCCGGTTCAACCTGGTTTAGACCGGTCCGGTTCATCCCGATTCAGTCCGGTTTGGCCGGTTCAAGGTCTCGCCGATTGGTTCTCCATTGGTTTTCGTCGTCAGCAGCTCCGCGGGGTCGTCCGATGCACGGATCTAGTCTCGGTTTCGCCCGAGGTGGCCGAAAAGTGGTCGGTCCGGCCTATTCTCTCCTCTGCCGACGGTACCTTTTCTTCCCTCGCCATTTTCGTCAACGACGATGGCAGATCAGCCCTCCTCCTGGCCGGTGGCGAGTCCCTCTTCCTTTCCCAGGCCTCCGTCCGCCACTGTTCCTTCTCTTTCTCTCTCTTTCTCGCCCCTTCACTCTTGGTTCTCTCTTTCTCTCCTTTCCTCATCGCTGACCGCCATTTTTTCCCTAACTATCGGTGCCGACGAGCTCGGTTGCCTCGCCTGGTCGGCTTTTCGATGCCGTCCGGTGGGTGAGGCCGACGGGGTTAGGCTTCCTCATTCGTTTTCTGCTTCGTTTTTGTTTTCTTTCTCAAACAGAATCGTAACACGTGATTCTTTTTTTTTTTACTTTTTTTTACTTATTTATTTAATTAATTAATTAATTTTATTTTTTTATTATTTTAATCAATAAAATATATTAAAAAAATCTAAAATATCTACAAAAATTACTATTTTATTCATAATTAATTTATTTAATTTATTTAATTTATTTAACCAATAAATAAATTTATCGGTATTATTTCAACTTTTCGGTATAATTTTTGATTATTTTTGGGATTATTTCCCAAGGTGAAAATTTCGATTAATTCCAATAAATTTATATCTTGATCAATTTAACCCGAAATTTAATTATTTCTTCGTTATTGATCAAGATTTCTCAATCTCATATTTTTAATTAAATTTTTTTGTCCCGATTCATACTGAATTTTGGTCTTTTGACCATTTTACCCTTCAACGTATTCGAAAATTTCATTTCAATCCTTTCTTTCATGAACATACTCATTTCGTGTTTTAACTAAAATCGGGTCTTACATAATCTCCCCCACTTAAGAGATTTAGTCCTCCAAATTAGAACCAAGTTAAATGGATCCATAAATAACTCCGAGTACGTCTATTGTATCATATACTGTCATTCTCAAGTGACTTTTTTCGGAGTGTAATACTACCAACATACTTTAATTAGGGAGATCATCTTAAACCTTAACACTTTCTCCTTCCTGTTTAATACCCGAATCGATTTTTCAATCATACGTTATATTTTCATTAAGCTAAGCTGTTGGAACTCATATCCAATCACATATGCTGGATCCGGATAGTATTTTCGAAGCATCATAAGGTAGGACACATTGTGGATGCCTGCTAATTCAGGTGGTAACGCCAACCTACAGGCCTTGTCTCCCACTTTGTCCAATCTCTTTCCGAATCTCGTTACGTCCTTATGTTATGTCCTAAGGGCATGTAACTTCCAACAATACTAATTCACCCTCGGTGAATTCCAATGGTTTCTGTCTCCTGTCAACATAGCTTTTCTATCTGCTATGAGGTGTTCTTAATCCTTCACAATTAACTGAACATCCTCAGAGGTTTGTCTTACCAATTCGGGAATAATTTTCTATCTGTCACCCACTTCTTCTTATCCAAATCGGGGAAACAACCCTTACGGCCATACAATGCCTCATCTGAAAGTCATCCCAATACTCAAGTAACAACTATCATTATTAGCGAATTTGATTAGTAACAACTGATCATCCCAGGAGCTTATCAGATAAATGGCACATGCTCTCATCATATCCTCCAGAACCTATACAGTCCTCTCTGACTAACCATCTGTCTGAGGATGAAAAGCTGTGCTAACACTCAGTCGGGTGCCCATAACTTCTTGAAAAATATTCCCAAAAGTGAAAAGTGAAGCGGAAATCCCTATATGATACAATGCTCACTGAAAAAATACTTTGTGTTCCACAATTTTTCATACACATAAATCCGCCTACACACTCAAAGTATCTGGGGATTTTCTAACCAGAAGGTGGGTAGACTTAGTCAATCTATCGATTATCACCCAGATAGCCTTATGATTCATCCAGGTCCTCTGTAACCCATCACGAAATTCATGGTAACTTGTTCCCATTTTCGTGTCAATATAGGTAGAAACTGCAATAACCCTGTAACTTCTTTTGCTCTACCTTACTCTGCTGACATACGAGACACTTTTCCATAATCTCTACCATGTCTCTTTTCATATCTGACCACCAATACCCTTTTCTAAAATTTTGATATATTTATTACTTCTCGGATGCACTGTATATCCCGAAGAGTGAGCTTCTGACAATAACTCTATCTCATCACTGTGGTCCTAGGGAGCACTTATACTGTCTCTGAACCTCAGTAAGTCATATTCACTCTCTGTGAACTCTGTCAATGTACCCATCTGACCCACACTATCGACACCCTGCCGATCATCACGCTAAGCCTGTCAAATTCGGTCACTAAAATTCGGTTTTAATCTCAGGCTAGCTGTCACACAATCACTGTCATCATCAGAGGGGATCACATCACTACTGAGACTTACAACGGCTCTAGCAGCTCATGCTCCCTGATCATCATATGTAATACCATCCCGAGTCTCTTTCTGCTCAAGGCATTAGCCATTACATTAGCCTTTCCTGGGTGGTACAATTTCCACAATCATAATCCCTTAGAAGCTCTAACCCTCTTTGTTCTTATATCCGACTCTTTCTGTGAAAACAGATACTCGGAGCTTTTATGATCAGTGCATACCTGAAATTTTTCACCGTGTACATAGTAGTGTCATATACTCAATACAACCACTATCGCTATCAACTTTAAATCATGGGCCAGATAGTCCTTTCATGATCCTTGAGTTGTCTGGATTCATAATCGATTATCTTCCCCTTTTTGCATCAGTACATAGCTCATTCATTATTTTGAGGTATCCATAGACTCATGAGAAACCTCTTAATATGTTGGGTATGATGAGAATAAATGCGGTGGTCAGTTTATTATTTCAGTACACCAAAACTCCTGTCATGTCTATCATCTCATTCAAATACAACTTTTTCTAAGTTAAACGTGTCAATAAAGTAGTCCATTTCGAGAACTCTCAACAAATCATCTGTAAAAACAATTTTCAATTGTTGCTTATAATTTTCCCTGGACTGTAAATATACCAAAAATATCATCAATATGGATGATAACAAATCGGTCCAGGTAAAGTTTAAATACCTCATTGTAGTTGTGTTCCACTAAATATTTCAATCACCCGTATCCTTAACCTATGTACGGATAAACGTATAATGTCATTTCAAAATTGCTTCCGTTCAAGATACTAACCCGCGTCATTTCCTTTTTCTTATATTAACGGTTTTTATAAAATTTTTAATTAATTTTTTTAAACCTTCACGATTAATCGAATTCTATATTTCTTTATCGTACAAGTAAAGGTACCCTAATTTTAAACATATATATTACGACTGTCGATTTCAATTTATAGGTTGTGTATACTTTTAGACGCTGTCAAGTCTTCAGGCGAGGAGGTATTTTGAAATACATTTATTAACCCTCAGACTTGACCACATGGACTGGTTATGGATATATGCACCCCTTATCCTTGGTCGTAATTCATATCTACTACATATCGCTTATTTCAAATTATTTCACATATCAGAGATATTCGTACCTTGCATACGCCTCTTATTCCAATAGATTTTGTATTCAGGATCTATCACTTCTAAAAGATTATCTCCTTTCGTATATCACTTTTAAAAAACTCTGTCATTACTTATTCCGTGAGTACAATCATTTACTTCTTTAATTTCAATCGCTACACCCCTTTTTCGATGCATAGATACTAATAGGGTTTTTTCTGTCTCTTTACCCTTCTGTGGGGCAGCTCACCCAACTCTGAGCAATCATTAAATAATTGGCCCGTCTTACCACACTTAACGCGTATTTTAGTAAATAAAGTGTAGGTGTAGGGCCTACTTCCGTGGTATCTACCACACATCCTACACTGCTTACACTATTACACTGTTACACTGCTACACTGCTTCGTAGCAAGTCGGGGTTCTCAAATCATAATACCCATCATAAGTGTTGAAATTGGATACATTGGGGCCTTACCACTCATCTTACCCTGTGACTGATCAGCTCTAATCTCTTACCAACTGGTCTCTTTCCCGCTCTGACATCTCTGTCATTCTCTATTCTTTTCTGTCTCTATTTCGGCCCTTACTACCTTTCCCAATCTCAGAGGCGTGCAACACATGATATTATTCACGCAACTGTATTCTACGCACTGCCTCGACATAAGTAGTGAGCCAATCGGACTCTAATCGATAATTTGAGCCCTTCTATGAACTTTTAAGCTTTTCGACTCTCACTACCCATAGTGTCGGGGTAATACCTGGGTAGGTATATAAACTGAGATTCATATTCGTCAATCAACCAGTGTCTCTGGGTCATTGTAAGAAATTTTACCTGTAATTTTCCTTAAGTAGTGTCCGAAATATTCTGTCACCGGAATACATCCAGAAATATTTCTCATGTCGGCTCTGGACGTCTAACTCTTCAAATGGGTCGAACGGACTTCCACTAATGCTCTGTCTCGCCCTTAACATAAACATATTTAAAAGTCACCTTCTCAGTCGACATACATCGAAAGAATCCATACAACTTCGCTATCTCATTCACCCAGTCCTCAGTAACTATTGGTTTCTTTACTTCGTTATATACCGGAGGGGTGTAAAATCTCTATAGTCTGAGGCATCTGTTTAGGCTTTACCCTGCCTATCCTTAACTACCTGCATAGATTGAGTAAACAATTTCGAAATATTTTTTACACTCCACTCTAACCTCTCGGAGCGTGTCTCAATACTATTTGGTCTCTTTATAAGACCCTGTGGAGTATACTCAACATCAGCCTCCACCTCACTCTCATCTTGAGTCTCATGTGATGACTCATTCGACTCTCAGGCTGATCTCTACAGCCTAGAGCATGTGTACTCACCCCTCTACGATAGCGGCTGTCAGTTATAAAAACTATATTCTTGCATTCGAAACTAAATTCTTAGCTACAGTTCCATCTTGATATACACAATTGTATTTAAACAATGCACAGTATATGTGAATGTAAATTTACTTAACCACTAACACCGACTCATATCAGGCCAACTCTGGCTCTGATACCACCTTTTGTCACGACCCGTTCAAACAAAATCACTACAAATTTTTTTTCTTTTTCATTTTCTTACCCGTCGTGAACAATTTCACTACTAACAGTTAGGCTATAAGTCGATGTTAGTCCCTCCTGTCATGTTACTTACCTTAACATCTATTTTCCATATTTCATTTACATATCAATTCATTTTAACTAAATACATCACAATATTACTTCCGTGTACAGTACTGTGCCTCTATATGTTCAGATACAAAAATTATACGAATGTGTATACCTGGTCTTGATAAGAAACAACGGATAACTGAAATGCAAAACTACTGTCGCTCTCTTCTACTGAATGTACCCTGTAGGGTGGAAAATGAAAGGGTGAGCGAAACTTGCTCAGTAAAGCAATAATGTAAGCAGGTAGATAACTATACTATCTACGTGCTGATAATGTTATGATATAAAATCGTTTATATTTGGAGCATGAGGTAAGACTAAAATGATGCCACATGTATGTATATATCATATAAGAGAAATCATGAAATCGACATATAAAACAAACATGAAAAAATCATCATGTATGACATCTCATGCTCGTCACACTAAAACTTATTAGTTTCATCATAAACTCATCACGTTAAAACTTATTTGTTTTATCACAAAACAACCACATCAAGGCTAAACCCATCACCCGGGAATACCTTGATTCATTAAATCGCATCTCTTTTAAGAACATAAATCAGGACATTACCCCTCCTTCGGGTTTGTCCTGGTCTATTCAGACCATATGATATCATGTGAGGCATGTAGGTTACTGTATGAAAATCGAGGACTATGGCCATATTATGTCCCTGTGATCCCAAGCTATACGGATCCTGATGTGCGGGGCATCACAACTGTAACGGGAGGTGGGGTCAAATCCTACCTGCCAGAATATCAAGTAAAATCATCGAGTCATCATGACTATATGGTACGCTATGCATATCATGATATCTAAAATCTCATGCGAGCGAAGCTCCAGCACGATTTTTGTACACACACAAATTTCTTGTACGAGGAATGCTCCAGTACGACTTTTTATGAGTAATAAATCAGTAAAATTTAGTACGAGTAAGACTCTAGCACTCTTTTTACTCGTGTAAATATCATAGGTGGCTCAATCTTGATAAAACATCTTTTAAAATCGTAACCGGTACAAACCGGTACCCTTTCGTATAATTCATGAAATCAACAACCAACCTATGAGCATATTTGCTTAAATCAAAGCAATACATTCATATAAAACATTAAAACATGATAATTATGCAATTTATTTGCCTTACTACCCTTTTTGTAAATTTTATTCCCATGGGCAATATTGTCTTTTTCTTTATTCACCCATATCTCGGGTTTTCGTAAAAATTATTATTTCGTTTCTGGATACTTTAAGAAATTCTAAGCCCTGTAAATCCCCTTGAAAATACATATAAAAATCTCTATGCATCTACAAAATTCCCTTACCTCGATTCTCTGTACAGTTTGACTTTTCCAATTCTACCGATCACTCGATCCGTTTAGCTCCCAATATGTACTCCGGAGCTGCAGATAATTATTCACCATGTTAATTTAACTCAATAAATATAATTCTCTCATTTACTACAGTCGATTTAACTAATTGGGTCAATTTACTCTTATTGGGCCCGATCGCACCTTAATGGGTCTCGACCCATTTTCAGTCCGTTTTTACTTATTAAATCCTTCTTCGGGTCTATTGGGCTCTCAATACCCATTGGGTTTCGTTCCAAACTCTTTGGATAGCTCATATACTATTTACGGTAATTACTGTAAAATTTTGAATAATATTCTTTTTTATACAAAATTAATTCGTAAAATAATCTTAACTCTGCATTGAGGACTCTAATTGTCGAAATTAAAATGTACTTACCCAATGCTATATGGGGTATGAAAATCGGAGCTCAATCGGCTCTCGTTCGGGCTCACGTACACGATCTATCGTCGAACTGCACAATATTATATTTAATTCCGGGTTAATTTTTGATTAAATATAATTTAAATAAATTTCTCAAAAATCAAATCGGTCACTTTTGACCTCGTATCGACTTACCCGAAGTCCGGTGTATCCCCGAAAATTCTTCCCCTTTTTCCTTTTTTTCTCTTTTTCTCCTTTTTTCCTCTCTTTCTTGCTTGAACCGGTTCGGTCCGGTTCAACTCGGTTCAGACCAATCCGGTTCATCCCGGTTCTATCCAGTTTGGCTGGTTCGAGGCCTCGTCGGTCGGTTCTCCACCGGTTTCTGTCGTCAGCATCTCCGCGGGGTCGTCCGATGCACGGATCTGGTCTCGGTTTCGCCTAAGGTGGCTGGAAAATAGCCGGTCCGGCCTGTTCTCTCCTCCGCTGGCGGTACCTTTTCTTCCCTTACTGTTTTCGGCCGTTTTCATCACCGACGGTGGCAGATCAGCCCTCCTCCTGGCCGGTGGCGAGCCCCTCTTCCTTTTCCCGACCTCCGTCCGCCACCGTTCCTTCTCTTTCTCGCCCCTTCACTCTTGGTTCTCTCTTTCTCTCCTTTCCTCATCGTCGACCGCCGTTTTTTCCCTTAGCTATCGGTGCCGTCGAGCTCTGCTGCCTCGCTTGGTCGGCTTTCCGGTGCCGTCCGGTGGGTGAGGCTGACAGGGTTGGGCTTCCTCGTTCATTTTCTGCTTCGTTTTTTATTTCTTTCTCAAACAGAATCGCAACTCTGGATTCTTTTTTTTAACTTTTTTTTACTTATTTAATTAATTAATTTTATTTATTTATATTATTATTTTAATCAATAAAATATATTTAAAAAATCTAAAATATCTACAAAAATTACTATTTTATTCATAATTAATTTATTTAATTTATTTAACCAATAAATAAATTTATCGGTATTATTTCGACTTTTCGGTATAATTTTTGATTATTTTTGAGATTATTTCCCGAGGTGAAAATTTTGATTAATTTCAATAAATTTATATCTTGATCAATTTAACCCGAAATTTAATTATTTCTTCGTTATTGATCAAGATTTCTCAATCTCATATTTTTAATTAAATTTTCTTGTCCCGATTAATACTAAATTTTAGTCTTTTGACCATTTTGCCCTTCAACGTGTTTGAAAATTTCATTTCAATCATTTCTTTCATGAATATACTCATTGCGTGTTTTAACTAAAATTGGGTCATACAACCATTGTGTCTTATTGTTGGCTGTAAGTCTGTAAGATTTAGGAACCTATTTAGTTATTTCAATTAGCTGAAAGTTGATGACTTTTGGTGTCTTATTGCTGGCTTTGTGGATTTTTAAGAGAGAGTTTGGTGTATTGCATCTGAAGGAATGTTCGATATTAGCTGGTACATGAGTTTCACCTGCCCCTACGTTGTTCTTTGTCATCATCTCTCCACTGCTTTGCCCTATGAATTTTTATTCTGCTGTGAACACCTTTTTTTTTAAATTAAAGATTCATTAAAAATTATAACCAAGCAGCAAGTTCGGTTACTCTATTTACACCAGATTTGGCTAAGAAATCTGCCAAAAAGTTTGCTTCTCGAAAAACATGAACAATCGAAATAAAATTAAAACATGAGAGAAGGTTGCACAACTTATTAATCAAGCTGTGGTATCTCCAAGGAGAATTGTTGACGTTATGGATCCACGAGACAACCACTTGAGAATCGCTTTAAATAACAATGGAAGACAGAAGAGAAATGTTGGCTTTGGTGAGAATTGATAGAGCCTCAATTACAGCAAGGAGTTCAGCCATATTAGAGTCAGCGTAACCCACATTTTTTGAGAAAATCATTCTATTGTTACCAGAGCAGTCACACAACTCCCCTCCAATACCAGCAGCACCTGGTTTCCCTAAAGAATAGCCATCGACATTCAATTCCCATTGACTTGTTGGGGGAGAAGACCAAAGAACATGAGGTCTAGCCTTCTTCTTTTTAACAAGAATAGATAACTCTTTAATATTCAGGAGAGAAAGATTGATATCAATAAACGAATATTTCACCTTAATCCACCAACTACACCGAACCGAGATCAATTGGCAAATTTGATCAATGGAGATCTTTTTATCATTGAAGACCCGATCGTTTCTGGCAAGCCAAATAGACCACACAATGGCATAGAAGAGCACCGTCCAGGCCTGCTTACTGTTGCAATGATCAAGGGAGCTATTCCAAGACAGAAACATGGAAGAAATACTATTAGGGACAACCCATTTTAGCTCCCAGATATTGATGAAGTGAGACCAAATCTGCCAAGAAAAAGGGCAAGAGACAAACAGGTGCGAAACAAATTTAGAGTTCCCGTAGAAAACACATTTATTTGATTGAGCAGGACTCCTCTGCTTTGGAGGACATCGATGACTGGAATAGAGCCATGAAGGAAATTCCAGCAGAAGAGTTCGACTTTCGGTGGGGCACGGCCTTTCCACAAACAATAATCAACCAAGGAGCTATAGTTAGAATCCATCAAAAGTTTGTAGGATTTTGCATTAAACATCCCGTTCACGTTATGAGTCCAAATCAGCCTATCTTTGGTGAAGGGAGAAATCTGAATAGAGTTAAAAAGTTGCAACAGCTTATTCCATGATTCCATTTCCCTATCGAAGAGGCTCATCCTTAGCATAATATTCCAATTCCACGAACCATTTGATCAACAGCCATAGTCTCTAATGTGGCCATTTTGATTCAAGGCAAGTGAGAAGATTTTTTTGAAAGATGTCTTGAGAATGATTCCTTGAATCCACATATCAGTCCAAAAAAAGATCTTGGAACCATCACCTGCACAAAGCAAAAAACTAGAATTTAAGGTGTTAATGGATAAACAGTTTTCCCAAGTGTTTTAAATGTCTCTCCACACTCTCGACACATTTCTCGCATAGCATGGTTTTAACCACATCACATTAGATGGGATATTGTACTTCTCGCAGATCACTTCCTTCCATAGAGCATTGTCTTCCACTGCAAACCTCCAAGGCCACTTCAGAAGGAGAGCTTGATTATAGACTTTAAGGTTGATAACCCCCTAACCATTATTTCTCTTACTTGTACAAATAGTATTCCAAGAGAATAATCTCATCTTTCTTTTGGAGTCCAAGTCCCCCCAAAGGAATTGACGTTGAATTTTCTCCATTTCATTTAACACTCCAATCAGCACCTTAAACAATGACATAAAAAAAAACGGGAGACTGGAGAGGGAGGATTTGATAAGAGCCAATCTGCTTGCCATAGAGAGGAGCTTTGATTTTCAGGAGCTAAGCCTTCTCCTAAACTTATCAATAACAAGTTGCCAAGAAGAAATGGCGCCCATGTTGGCACCCAAAGGAAGACACAGATAGGTGCACGGGAAATTTTTGACCTTGCAGTTCAAAGTTTTTGCCTAATGAGAAATTGAACTAGGATCAACTTTAGCTCCAAATAAAACAGTTTTTGAGAAGTTCACCTTTAGCCCAGAAGAGAGTTGAAAGATTCTCAAGATCCTTTTAATGTTTTGTAAATAGTCGACCTTTGGCTGACAGAAGATAATGGTGTCATCGGCAAATTGAAGGTGAGTGATGGAAAGATTTCTATTGCCTATGACAATACCTGAGATTAAATCGAGGCTTGCTGCTTTGTTGAGAAGCATGCTTAAACTTTCTGCCACGATAATAAAGAGGAAAGTGGATAGAGGGTCCCCTTGCCTTAGGCCTCTAGCCAACTAAATCAGTCTTGTAGGAGAACCATTGATCAAAATTGAGACAGCAGCCGAAGAAATGCAGCTCTCAATCCACTGTAACCATTTATTCTCGAATCTCATAAGCCTCATGGTGTTTAACAAAAAAGTCTAATTAACACTATCAAAGGCCTTTTCAAAATCTAATTTAATAGTCAATCCACCATCTCTCAATTTTCTCATGCAATCAACCGTCTCGTTAGCGATCAGGCTGCTATCCAAAATTTGCCTTCCCTCCACAAAGGCAGATTGAGAAAAATTAATAAGGCTCCCCAACATTTTTCTTAATCTACCTGCAAGAACTTTAGCCAGAATTTTGTAGAGTGAACCAATGAGAGATATCAGTCTAAAATCATTTAAAGATTCAGCACATTTGGACTTAGCTATAAGAGCAATGAAGGAGGTATTAACTTCCCTAGGGATAATGCCAGACTTGTGGAAATCTCGAAAGAAGTCAAGCAAGTCACTTTTCAATAGCTCCCATTTCTTTTTGAAGAAACAGAGATTAAACCCATCTGGCCCAGGGGCTTTCTCTCCATCACAACAATCAATCACCTTTTTGATCTCTTCCAAAGAGAAAGAGGTCTCAAGAGAATTTCTTTGAAAATCATCTAGCTTCTTGAAATCCAATAGGTCGAAATTGAATAACGACGGATAAACAGTCTCAAAATGAGCTTTGAAAAATGCTTCCGCAGCTGATTTGATCTCCTTGTTGCTCTTCCCTTACTGTTGCCCTACTGCATAGCATGATCATGATACTGCTCCTGCATCAAGGCTCTGTTACTGTTGCTTCATTGCATTGCCTTGCATTCCTGCCTGGATAACACATGATCATTGTACTGCCTTGTTAGGAAGAAATAGAAAAGGGCTTGAAAGAGTGGAAGAAACTAAGGAAAAAATGGAATTTTATTATTCTTTAACAAAAAAAAACCGCATAACCTTATTCGATCCAATTTTACGCGGATTAAATATATTCAAATTTTAAAGATGATCGGATCAGATATAGGTCACATTTTCAATGTTCAAATGGATTCAGATCGAATCAAAAAATTTAAAAATCTGATTCGATTTGTTATCACATCTATTACCAAAATGTGTAGAATAAATGGTTGTTAATGAATTTAACAAAATTATACTTAAGTACATGATTTTGAAAATTTTTAATTTTATGCAATAAAATAAAAATTTATAGATTATTTTTATGTGATAAAATATTATACCAAAAGTTAAAGATATATTATTTTACTAAGTCCGATAAATATAGATAATTTTTAAAATCTTATTGGTTTTAAATGAATGGATCTGAGGTCGGACTCAAACTTAAGCCGGCCCAAAGGGGCTTTTCTAAAAATAAAAACTTAAGCCGGCCCAACCCATTAACATCTGTACGTGTCAGTTGTAGTCACTAATACCAAACCAGTAACCACCCACTCATTTCTAGAACCTTACTGCCCGAGACCTGGATTGATTCCAATTACCAAATTAAATACAGAAACGCCTGGAACTCTCCACTCAAGCTTGCTGTGGTATACAAGAACGCCTTGATTGATTCCTCACCGCTTCAATGCTTCTTTTTCATCAATAAAAGGCAAAACCAGAAAGACCCACAAGACAAAACCCTCAAACTACCCAAAAAAACAGAAACAACCAAGTATTTGAAATGTTCTTTTTCTTTGTGGGTGGATTAGAGCAACAGGTGAGGCAACTGCTGAAATCAGGCGTGGGCAGGTGCATCAACTGCAATTCAGGAGCTGATCTTGTTGAATACGAGAAAGTGTTGAAGCTTTTCTTTGTGCCCGTTTGGAGATGGCCTGGAAAAGAGCCTGTCATGTATTGCAACAACTGCAAACTTTTCTTCCCTCAGGATTTGTCTTTTCCACCTCCCGAGATTGATTCACCATCTTCTGCCGTTTCAGAGGCTTTGCGTTGCCGTTTTTGTGATCGGCTTGTTGAGCCTGAGTTCAGATTCTGCCCTTTTTGTGGCTCTGCTATCTAAGTTTCCCTATGGTGGAGACTATTGATACTGGGATAAGGGGTTTGGCTGGTTTCTGTAAAATGGTTTGTTGATTTGGGAATTTCTCTTTTCCTTTTGAGCCATCAATTTGGTGATAAAGTTTTGGTTTAATAAATGTTTTTTTTAATAAGTGTTTCAAATGCGGCAATATACTTTTTATTTCAGCTTTTTTTTTTCCCCCAATACTGCAAGGTTTTATTTTGGTTGGTGAGAAAATGGTAGTGAAAATTGAAATGGATGAACGAATTAATGGTTGGCTTAATGAAAAAGTGATCTGCATATTTTGAGCCTTGGGGTGTAAAAGATGACGATGAGTTTGAGAAGTCGAATGCAAATCTTCGGAATTTCCATTAAACATAGTCATTATAATACAAAGATATTTGCTGCTGCAGGACAAGAGATTAACATTGCCAAAATTTCTGGTCATTTCTCTGGTCCAATGTTATCAAAGGAGGAACAAAAATGGGGATTTGACTGTACACAAAAACTATGAAAGCAGTGTACAGTTTCTGTTATTTTACACTGGCTTCTGTGTAGAGACCAACTCGTATTTGTCTCAGATCGATACATAGTTTCGCTGAATCTCCATGGTTGTACTTTGTCCTCAACGTGCCAACCCCAAACCTTGGATTGTGGTAGGTCGCTTACTAAGCATGTTTGCCAGTGTACGTGTCGGTCCATACAATGTGAGAAGGGATGTTAAATTGGTTGGTAGAGTTAAAAGCTTACATTGGTTTGCTGAAGGGTAACTGTTTAGCTCCCCGTTCAGCAGCATCTCTCCATAATCTGTACCTCACTCCTAGCTTATCATAGGCTACAGGCCAATTCCAAACATTTGCCCCATTAATCATACGTTCTTGCTGGCCAATCACAAGTCGCAAATCCTCATTCAAGACCTGTGTTGATTATGCATAAAAAGCAGGTTGAAATGTTAGTGACAAGCAAGGTTGACAGATAATCAAACATGTCTGCCATTCAAACACCGATAATACAGAGGAAAAGACTGCTTATAAAATACTTCTTGCCACCTGCATGGCTTTAGTACTTATGTCTTGAAAAACCATAATACAGATGGATAAAAATGAAAATCAGTTTTGCAGAAGCAGTGATTGATGATGACATTGCATGTTTCTTGTAAGCATTTGGTAACAAAAAACCATGACTTACACATACTACACAGGAATTTTAAATTTAGTTGCTTTCAGAAGGTTAGTCATAATCGCTACCGACCACCCAAGGAAAGGAAAATTAAGAATTTTACCTGTTCAGCGAAGTGCCTCCATAAATAATGCATAAAAGGAATGTGCTTCAATATGGGAGCAAAATCTAGTGACATTCTATATAATAGTCTTGTCTTGTTTCTCGATGAAGGTAAGCATACATGAAGCTGGTGAAGGTGTGTTGTGCATTCCTTGGTACTCTGTCCTTCCAGTTTCCCAGGCTTTGATATCCCAATGGTCGATAGCACCATGCAAGGTGGTTGAAATTCCATATCAATGGGGTAAGGGTCCCAGTATCCTTGGAGACCAGAAGCAGGCGTCAAAAACTTCACCAGACTGAGATGTTCAGGTTACACATGGTAAGTAAGATCATATATTCAATACGGATACCTACTATGCATTTTTAGCATGTGGTCCATCTGTAGAACTAATGTGCGAGATACTTAGAGGAGTCATTGATTGAAAGCTACAAGACCCATTCTTTCAGCCCAGCAGAAAGCAAGGAAATGATCAAATACAGTTCAAAATTATAGGGTGTTGGCAGAGCAGGATGAGAACAATTCAAGCTACTATGTCTTGCATATGATTCTAACTCTTCAATTAAATAAGATTTCTAGAAGTCAAAACTTTTATTTGTTCAGCTGTACAGTTGAGTGCAAAAGATTAATACCGAAGCTATTTTTCTTCAAAACCAAAATACAAAAGCAGTAAACCCATTTGCCAATTCAATTGCAGAAACAAACCTGGGAACAGTCCATCCCTTGGCAAATGTTGAAGTGTGAGTAAAAGGAGCATGAGCGAGATCCAAAAGGTTATCCAAAAGTAGCCCATGTTCAACTGGAAGTTCCATGACAATCTTCATTTATCAGCACATCAAAAAAAAAAAAAAAAACAGAGGTGAGATACTGGGGACATTTAATTCAGTTATAAACTTCCCAACTTTTTCATTGAGTCACTTAAAAAAAAAAGTTTAGATGATTCTTGCAATTACAATATCATTCAAAAACATCTAAAGAATACCTCAGCATGAATTTCAAACCCAGAAGGAGGTTGTAAGGAAGGTAGGGTTGCTGTCGGAGGGTCATTGCCAGGCCAAATCCAAATCATTCCCTCTTGCTCAAGACATGCCAATGACCTTATCTTCACATTAAGTAATCGTGTGGATGGCATTTTTTCACATTTCCCATCTGTTGTGTATTCCCACCCTGACATATCAAAAAATGTTTCAAGAATTACAAAATTCTAGACAACTAATTGTTAAAAACATTGAAGGACTGGATGGCATTCCAAGCATATATAATATGTTAATCATTCATTGATATATGTCTCACTTTTTCAGAAAAATATGATAACAAGAGCTTGTAAATGTAGACTTCCTAAACTCTTACTAACCATGGTAGGGACATTGGATACGACCCTCATTTACTGACCCCAGGTGAAGAGGACATGCTCTATGTGCACAGGTGTTCTGGACACATCCTGGATTCCCATCTTTTCCACGAAAAAGAACCCATGGCTCCTCAAAGCAATCAATTGGAATCTGGAATGAGAAGTAACAAGATATTAGTAAAAGGACACTTGTTCACTGGTTGGGCAATGAAAACTACCAAATTGCCATGCCATCAAAGAACAAAATCTCATAGTTCTAGTAGCTAGAAAATTGCCATAAGAAACCAAAAATAAAAGAAGAAAGCATTGGTGCCTAACAACCAGATGTAGAAGGAGGATATATGTCAATATTCTGTGACATGGTATAAACCGATCAATATTGAGAGATGATAAGCAATCTTATACTTCAGAACTATAGCTTACCATAGTGTCATCCTTCAGATCAGTGGAGAAAGCAACAGGATACCAGAAATTCTTCAAACGAGGGTGATACGGTTGAACCGGACCTGACACATCCAAGCTTTTCCTGGGCAACTTCCTCTTCACAGTATCCAAAGGTTGTATTGGCGTACTAGAAGAAGGGGACGCTACAATGGACTCTGTTGTGGTTCTATCTTCCAACAGCTTATCATTAACCAATTCCTCCATGTAAGCTAGTTTATCCAAAGCAGCAGAAACCCTTGCTTCAGATATATGTACCTGTTATTTCTCTTGGATCAGAACCAAAATTGGCTATGACACTGGAGTTGGGACCTCCTGTGGTTATTCCTTTGTCTATTATAAATGATACTTATAGTAAAGTCTTACTCTGATTATTTTGTTGGAAAAAGAAAGGTAAGCATCTAATAGCCAAAAATCATTGGATATATTTATGTATCCTGTTGATGCAATACATCCTAATTAAATTATAAGAATCACAGTTTCATTAACTGATAATTTTGTCTACCTGTTTGTGAGCCTGTGCTAGTTCTCCTTGCAATTCTGCAAGCTCTTTTTTCATGGTACCAATTGACTTGTATTCACGAGCGAGAGGATTCAACACTTCCACTACCTACGACAACCATATCAAACAAAGTGAGAGCTACCATAATAAAACAACAAAAACTTCCCAAAAGAAAAAATTGAAAAATTTATTAGGTCATAAAACGCAGATTTTCTTATAAAAAAATAACTAAAAACAAAATCAAAAGTTCAAAACACAAGTCAAGTAGTAAATATAGCACAACTTCTATGTGCTCACAAAGAAGAATATCAGATTGAGAATGAAGACCTTTTCATGAAGAAGCATGATTGTGAGTAAATCTTGCCGAGCCCGCCAATCACAGTACTGAATATCATATCTAGCCACTTCCAATGCCTGATATACATCTAAGAACTTCCCTTTACATTGTGGAACTTTAGACCTAGGATCCTCTACATCAAAGAGAGTGTCCCATGGGCTCTTTCTATCCCCCAAGCCACTTTCCTCCCCAAACACAGAAAACACCCTAAAGCTTCCTTTAACGCCCTGAAATAGCACCAATCTCGAAATATCAGCCACAGATCAAATGACATTGGATTTTATAGTAACCCAAATTACTGAAGCAGGATAAACAAAGAGAGAACATTTTCCAAAGTTGAAACCAACATCTAATCTAAGTAAAGATTAACAAATAAATAAGCTCATTAAAATTATCAAACTAAGAAAGTGTCCACATAATACATTTGCTTAGCCTAAGTTTATTGTCCACTAGTGCATTAAAGCGCCTATATTAAACCTGTAAAAATGCAATATACCTAAGGATCATACAACTTTAATAAAATTTATAATTGAACCAGATACCTTTAGGTTAAAAACAGAATAAAAACCAAATCTTTCTGGCTTCACAGCTAAAAAAAAAAAAGTAACAAGTCAACCACCGGTAAAAACTAAATATTCTTCAAAATTGAACAACTACTTAGATAAACTAACCCCATAAAAAAGCGGAAAAACAGTACCTTTTTAGAACTAATATTGGATGATCTGCGTAAAGAGATTGGCAAAGACAAAGCACCAGCAGTAGCTATGGCGGTCATGGTTCAAAAATAAAATTTTCAATAAGCCGTTGGGGCAGAGGATGAAAGAGAAAGGAAACAACAGAGAGCGGAGTGTAAGCAAAAACAAAGCGGATTTTGTTGGATAAGAGGCTGGCGTTGCGCGCGATCTTG
Source organism: Firmiana major (assembly GCA_033439115.1). NCBI lineage: Eukaryota > Viridiplantae > Streptophyta > Magnoliopsida > Malvales > Malvaceae > Firmiana > Firmiana major. The sequence continues at coordinate 43,972,638 of CM065909.1, forward strand.
GCAAGCCTCATACGAGAGGCCACGTGGACAAACGTTCACACCAGTGTCGTACACGTGGCATGTTGGGTTTCCACATGCTTTGGCGGTCTGAGAGAGAAGAGTATCTTTGTTTTTGTGGGGCCCTCATATATCTCTGCCTTGTGACAGCTCGGATCCTCTAGATATCCTTTTCGATCTCGCTATCTCTCCATGTGTTTTTGCCTTTTTTTTTTTCTCAAAAAACATTTTCTTTCTTTTCTCTTCCATTTAATTTTCTTTTTTTTTGGGTAAAAATGGGTTTTTCGTTTCTTTTTTGTTACATGAGAGGAAAAGATCTGAATCATTCATTTGTTTTGATTATAAAAATGTTATAAGTTACCACAATTGAAATAATATTTATTTTAATAAATTAAAAATCATCAAATGTTGGAATTGAAACAATTTTTTTTTTAAAAAAAAGTTAATTTAAATATTTTATCCTCTAATATTAGCCAAAGGGAGAAAATTCTCAAATTATTTTTTTAAAGTGTTTAATTAGCATTTTAATAATAGGTTAACACATGCTTATAGATATACATTTGCTAGACATTTACTTCTTAAAAAAATATATTTTTTATTTGATGTATTATTCTCACTAAATGAAAAAAAAAAAAGTTAATACATTAAATTTCAAAAATGATATTTGCACTCATTAATAATTCACTTTGCAGACATTTCATTTTGTTTGGAGTTTTAACGAGTTAAATTATAGATCAAGCTTAGATCATGGGTTTCATTTGTGGTTATTTAAATTATTTTTGCAAATTAGGTTAGTGTGAGTAATTACATTGATTTGATTTACTGTCTTAGTTTAAATAATAGGTCAGTTTGATTCGTTTAATTAATTATGATAGTTTAATTAAATTATTTTAATTTGATTAATTTAGTAAAATAGATTGTTTAAGTTAAATAGATTGTTTGAATTAAACTGGTATGGTTAGGATATTAAGATTAGTATTATATTATTGGAATTAATTTTCAAAATATTAGGATAAATTTTCATTAGATTAATTATTAGGATATATTTTAAATTAATTATTGGAGAGTTATTATTATTATTATGTTATTTGTTTAATATCTATTAAAAACCAAAAAATAGAAAAGGAAAAATAAAAATTGTGTGTGGTCAGAATTAAAAATTAATAAAGAAAAGAATTTAAAAAAAAAAAGAAAAAAATAAAGAAGTACATTATTAGAGTAACAGTCTAACCCACTAGTGATATTCTCCGCTTTAACCATTGGACCTCACAATTTTAAAATGCCTCATTAAAGATTTGAAGCATGTTAACTTATATTTCCAGCATCTCTTTCATGCTTTGTTGATGTAGGATTTTCCTAATAATGTCATATACACCCCCTTTCAAGACTCAATGTCTTCGCTGAAATTTACCCTACCATCGTTCAAGAGGTCACGCAAAGTCACTTTGATATCATTAAGTAACAACTCAACCCATTAGTGATATTATCCACTTTGACCCATTGGACCTTAAAGTTTTAAAAGGCCTCACTAGAGATTTAAAGTATATTAACTTATATATTCAACATCTCTCTCATACTTTGTCAATTGTGGAATTTGCCTAAAGGTGTGATATACTTGTCACGCTTCGAGTTTTCTTTTAATTACCGAAGCCTAAACTTTGCAGGCAATTTTTTTTATTTTTCTTAAATAATTTCGTTTGTGTGTGTATAACGTAGGCCAACAAACATTGTTAGCTTATCTAGCTAAATCTACTAATAAATATTGAATTCATACAAGTCCCATTAAGGTAATAGGATTTATATGGTATAGTTGATTTAATCCTAATGATCGTCTTTCACATGATTTTGGTAGAAAGTTTATTGGGGTTTATAAGCATACCACTATGATTTCTAGTTCCTTTAAACGAATATCCAAAAATATCATGCTTTTTGACCCCAAATTTAATACCATGTTACCTCTATCCATTTCGTGCATAATGCCATTAACCATTTGGTACTTTTATTACTTAAGTGAAATATCAATATCATATCCATACCTCAACTATACAACGTCATGATCTACAATAAAAATCATATATATATATATATATATATATATATAACCGAATCAAGGTATGCAACAGAATTCCATTTTCTATGTACTTAACAATTTCAGACTCCAAATTCACATTCAAGCTATATATCAATATCTAACATCTCTAATGATCACAATTTCAGCCGTAAAATCATCAAACCTAACCATATTGGTACTGAGTAAATCAAGGTCGAATGCCTCACATATTCCCGCAAGCATATACATGGCATAACCTGTAAGATCCGAAAATTCGATGTTATTTCTTTAAGAAATTGTCATTTTAAATATAGATTCACGTAGTCTTGATCAATAAATAAGAAATAATTGAATTCTAAGTCCAATTAATCAAGATATGAATTTATTGTGAAGACCCGAAATTTTTTCACATCGGGAATTTATCTCGGGAATATGGAATAAATATTTTTGAAAAATAATAATAGATAAATATAATTTCGAGAAAATAATAAAAATAAAATATGATGTACATATATATTTTTGTAGAAATAAATTAAATAATATATATGTACATGTGTGTGTGAAAATTAATGTATAAAATACATTATGATAATATAATATTATTATAATACTATAAGATTTTTGTATTATATTATATTATATTATATTAAAATATAATATAATATATATTAAAAAAAGGGGGGAAATGCAGAAATTGAAAACGAAACAAAGCTGATACATTTTTACTATTTTTTATGCTAATACATTTTTTAATTACTCATGATTTTTGTGTAATTTAATTTGAAAATTGTATTATTTTTTAGACTTTAACTTAAATTATTCATTTTCTTCTAGTTTTTTTTTAAATTTATTTTGAATTTATTGTGTTATACTTATTAACTATTATGTGTTTTATTATTTTTATTATTTTTTATTTTTTTAAAACAATTAATAGTATTTGGCGGACTTGAACTTTTGTATGTAAAAATGAATTTGAAGAAAAAAAATAATCGTGAAAAATCGAATTAAACCAAATTTGAGCTTACTTTCAATCTATTAATATCTTACTTAAGCTCAATCCGAACCCCACCCATAGACAACTATACTTTGAATAATATAAGTAAAACCCCTCTAAATTAATACTCTAAGAACCAATTATTAAATATTAATTTAAAAGGTTTACTTTGTAAATTGTTATTTTGTCTTTAAAATGTGTCTATTTAATTTTCACACTCATTAAACACATCCAACAACTCTATAACATTTAATTTTTTTCTTAAAAAGTCTGATTTTGATAGATAAACTACTTAAAAATCTTTTTGTAAATATATTTTATGTAACATATTTTTTATTTTTTGTAGTTCTTGAAATAAATAAAAAACCAAAAATATGGTAATTTCTTGCAAATTATTTTCCTGAAATGTTTTTTAGTTTTTGAATATTTTTGAATATATTTTTTTTTTATTAAATTATTAATTTATATTAGAGCCGAAACCAAAATTTTACACTTAGTTTTAAAATGTAATCATTAATTATTATGAAAGAGGAATTTATTTTTGTTATGTTAGCCCAATTTGGGACCATAATTTAAATGAGGAAAATCGAAAGGTTTGTAAGGTATAATAATATAACGTTATAGCCTTTGCGTTAAGGGTAAACTGTAAGCCCCTCTTCGGGGCCTTGGCCCTCCAAAACTTTTGAAATTGTTTTATATATAATATATATTTGTATGTTAATAAATAAATTTATTTTTAATAAATAATTTTGACCCTTACAAACTTTTGAAAGTTTCTTTTTATTGGTGTAAATTAATAGATGTACACATGTCATTGAGTATAAAATTAATTCTCACTGTAATTTATTTTTAATAAATAATTTTGACCCTACAAACTTTTGAAAGTTTTTTTTTTATTGGTGTAAACTAATAGATGTACACATGTCATTGAGTATAAAATTAATTCTCTTACAAACTTTTACAAATTTTTAATAAATAATTTTGACCCTTACAAACTTTTGAAAGTTTCTTTTTATTGGTGTAAATTAATAGATGTACACATGTCATTGAGTATAAAATTAATTCTCACTGTAATTTATTTTTAATAAATAATTTTGACCCTTACAAACTTTTGAAAGTTTCTTTTTATTGGTGTAAACTAATAGATGTACATATGTCATTGAGTATAAAATTAATTTTCACTGTGTGATTTACGTCAACCTAAAATTTTTCTCACTCACAAATTCAATAGGATCTTATATCATTGAATTAATCTTTTGAATTTTTGAAAATTTCTTTATATATAAGGTTTATATGCCACTTTTATCTTTTTAATGTATGTTTACATAAGCTTATAATTATACGCGTAAGTAATGTTTAAATTATCTTTGTTTAGTTAAAAAAATTGAAATAATTAAATCTTTGCTCATTTTCTTATAGTATAATATTATATTCACTTGACTTAACTGCCTACGATAAATTATCCTTTAAAAAAAATCTTATAATATTTTTCAACACCAAAGTTAGATTGAAATCACTTTATAAAAGTTAAGAAAAACACATTCAATTTTATTATTTTAAAGTTATATTATATATTTTTTGATTGATTAAAACTATAATTTAGTTTATTTATTTATACATAATTTTAAATTAGATTATTATTCAATATACTATTAATAAAATTTTTAAATTCCTCATATGATGTTAAAATAGTGAAGCATACCCTTAAGGAATATTAAAAAATAAAAAATAAATAAAATGAAGTACGTATTATCATATTAATCCCGCTTATAAAATTTAAAACTCTACTGATAGTGTATTAGATAATAATTTTTTTAAAATTTTCAAACAAAATATTTTAAAAAATTCACTTATATATATCTAATTCAAATTCAATTTTTGAAGATTTTATTTTTAACAAAAACATCACTCAAAATTTTAAGTGAAATTAAGATTAATTTGTTGTTTTTTTGTTTTTTATACTTTTATTTATAAATTGATAAAATTTATAATTTGTATGCTATTTGTTGTTGTCACTTGAACAACAATAATATGACGCTAGCATAAAAACTTTAATTTTTATAGTCACGTGTTACTAAAATATCTGCATAAAAAAAGTTAGAGAGTAGTAGATATCGTTCCTTGTGTACATATTTTAATGCTTAAATAAGAAATTTTTTTTTATAAAATTTCAACAAATAAAATAGTGATTAAATGTATTTCTCTACTATTTATAGAGGCTAATAAAACTCCAATTATCTTTTTAACCATAACTAACCACGTGTGAATCCCACGTAATCACACTTATTCTAGAAGCATCATAAGCAATATGGACCCGGACCTGAGCTTAGCTGAGTCTCTCACCTCAGAGGAAGGGCCACTCGCAGCCACGTGGCAATGTGCAGAGTGTGTCTCATTTAAGTCCTCATGTGGGCCCACTGTGAGATCACTGTGTCATGTGGCATTATCCGGTTGAACCACGTGGTTGGCCTAGATTGGGAATATTTTCCTGCCCATAGGCCCAATGGTGTTGCCTTAAGCCAAATCACCCGCCCATGTGTCTTATATTAATAAAATATATTATCATAATTCAAATAAAAATATTTATGTAATTTTAAAGTTTTAATTGATCCCTAAAACTTAAATGTCCGGAGATCCGTCACTCCTGCGCGTAGATACGGAGTAAAGTTTGCGGGTGAGAAAAGCAATCTAATCTCCTGACGTCCTAGCACCCTACAAAGCGGCAACTGTCTGTCTCTCTCCCCTCTCTCTCTCTCCCCTCTGTTTAGCTTCTTTTTTTCCTACAGACAAGAACCATAGCAAATGCCTCAGAGATACCAAAATTCGAGCAGCAGCGAGGCTGGCACTTTCTTTTCTGCAACTCTGCTTCTATGGCTGGTTTCTGTTTTGTTCGAAATCGTGATCAATAAGCGGAGAGATCTCCTTCTCATCGTTGCTGGTTGTTGCTTTTACCAAATAGCGAATTGGGTTTTTAGACTTTGCGTCTGTCGTGATCCTCTTTTTGTTAACACCTCCGTCTCTCTTCTTCACTCCTCAATTACTTCAACCTCAGGTTTCCATCATTCCCCCTCTTTCTCTTCTTTTTGACCTCTGCTTTGCTTTTTCTGACTTGGATATTTGTTTCTTTTCTCATTCCTCGCTTTGTTTTATGTTTATTTTTACTTTCTTTTTTTTTTGGTGGTTGCGCTCAGTTTTCTGTCTGCTGAAGGGTGGTTTGCCTATCTGTTGGTGCTTTAATTTTTATGTTCTATGCTTTCACTAATTTTAGCCGAGCTTTAGCTTCCTGTAAGCATATCTTTTGTATATAATGTATAAAATTTGTAGTATGCCATTAAGTTAAAAAGCCTAGGCCTGTACTGGCTAATATTTTTCTTGGGAATAGATAAGCTGTAAACAATTGTAGTGTTGAATTTGGTTAGCTATTTTGCAGCCATCATATAATTTGCATTTAGAATTTGGTATATACAAGATAAAAGAAGTTGGATATTTTGGGCTTAAAGGCCTATTCTTGTTTCAAAGCACTGCAATTGGCTGTTATATTTTAGAGTTAATTTGGTGACCAACATGAATAACTGAAATGAAAGAAAGATAAAAATTAGATTGCACAAACAGAAGATTTCAAATGAACTTCAAACATTTACACAGGAATGTCTTGTTAAGAATATCACTTGTAACTTAGACACTACCTTGAATGAAGCTCTGAAGTACGATTTGAAAAGAGTGTAATCTTTGGAGTGAGTTTGCATCTTATAAACTATTAAATTAGTAAGATCAATATTAGGGGTATGGTGTCGGGTAGTCCTTGTTAAAAACCGAATGGCTATTTTTTTCTGTGGATGATTATATGAATGGATACATGTAGGAGCTATTATGTGTGTAATTTGACCTGACTGGGCTTTTGCAGAGATAGTTTTTGTTTTATAAGACTGAGTTAAGATCCCATGGTTCCATGAGAGTTATGACAGAACCTTGACATAGTTCTACGATGGCCAAAAATGGTTAACTCATAATAAATAAGTATTAATTTAAATACTTCAAATGAGCAAATCTGACCTTTTTTTTTCTAATAAAAAAATTTAATAGATCCAAATTTTAGTTTACAATCTATAACCTAATCCGAAAAAGTAAACCATGTTTTCTCTTTTTTCTTGCAAAAAAAAAAAAAAAAGACAGAAACTTCATAATTTATCCAACCTTTGATGTCTTGAAGTAGTTGAAAAAAGAACAGGTTTAGTTATCCTTATCTGAATTCTTTATTTGGTTTGGGACCTTCGCTCTTTGGATGCCTTCCCTTTCACCTACATACGGTGAGAGAAGCAATCCACCCTCCTTGTACTTGACCCTTTCTCCCATCTGGTTCACATATGGCTTATCCCCTTCTTGCTGAGTGGCTATCATGCCTAACCTTTGCAATTAAGCTGCTCTGCTTGTGAAAAAGGGTTGAGTGTTAAGGGTATGAGCCAAATAAGAGAGTTGCGTTTGCCTAAGCTGAGCTTTTCTTTCATAGCTTTTCCCGGAAAGAAAAACGGACTGAGAATCATCCCTACGGTCTTAGCTCCTAATCACTTCCGGATTTCGATGATTGGATAAGTTGTGGAGTATCCAGTTTCCTCTTCCTTAGCATGGAAGAAGTTGGATTAGGTTATAGATTGTAAATTCAATTTATGATATGTTAAATTGTTATAAAAAAGAAGTTTGATTTTTCCCATTTGTTGTATTTAAGGTAATATTTATTTATTTATTTATTTTGAGTTAACATTTGTGACTAGTGTTGAATAATGTCAAGGTTCCATGATATCTCTCATAGAACGGAGTCCATAGGATTTGAACTCCTATATGAATGCTTTGGAGTTGGTATTCAAATGAAGATGGTGTGAATCTTCATAGACTTACTATTACTTGATGATTAGTCGTACTATGTGTGGATGCCAAGCATATAGCATTTTAAAAGTGATTCTAGTAATGCAATCTTGTGAACAATTGATGTTTCTACGGTGCCATGGCGATTAAAAAACATTTCCTAAGGCTTGAAAGAGAAGAAATACTAGCTCACGTCACTGTAGGATAATCATTCTCTAAGATAGTGCATTGGCATTTTTAAATATGTAAACTTAAAGAACAAGGAGTCTTTGCTTATGCATGTGCATCTATCTTTGTAGGATAGACGTATGAATCAACTCATTATTACATATCAATATAGTATTTCTCCAATGATAGAGGATTAAAAATACTGGTTGTGTTGGAATAACATTATAAATGCATCAAATGCTCATATATTCCGGTATTACTTTTGTTTCTGAACAGTTTCTCTTTTCTTTAATTAGGCTGCTTGTATTCTTAGCTTTGTTAAATTCAGTTTTATGTATACTTTCCATGCAGTGGTTTTCATTCTAGTTAATCAGTGGCTCAGAACTGGTTTTGAAAGGATGTTTGAGCATACACAACTTGTTGATGGTACTTGGCCATGGGCATACCAGGCTCTGTGCCTCTCATGTGGCTACTTTGCATATGATCAGTGGGATATGCTGCGTTACCGACTATATACTGGTTTTATCCCTGCCATTCTAATGCATCACCTAATATTACTTATTTGCTTCACTCTTGCATTGTATCGAAATATCACCATCAACTATCTTGTTCTCGCTCTCATCTGTGAGGTATTTTTCAATAACTTTTCTGCAAAAAATTTATAATAATTATGGCTTAATTGGTACAGGCTTACTTGTATAGAAACATAGAAAATGCCAGATTGAGATCTTAAGGGTGCAAATCAAACATTATCTAAGTATTAAGTGCTTTTAGTTTAAGATATATAACTACAATCTTAAGTTATGAGCCTAAGATTGACATGTCTCAAGGTGCATTGAAACATGAAGGCATGAGCCTAATGTGGCATAACCTTGCAAGTTAAGTTTAAAACTCTAAGCTGCACTCAATGAGTAATGGATTAGACAAAGAGTTAAACTACAGAGCATAGTTGGTAGACCGACATTCATTGATAAAACATGTATCTTATTGGAGGATATATCTTGGTAGTTGGTAGGGCAGTTTACTCTGGGCTTTTCAGATTTAGTTTAATGCAAGCATAACTGGCTCTTGATGTTAGTGGTTGCAGATCCGGTATACTTTTCCGTCCTTTTATTTTTCTGGATAACTGGGATGAGCTGTGCTTAATTGTGACATGCGATGTTCATGATATATGAGAACCATAAGCAACCATTTGTCTTTATTCTTTCATGAAGTGGTGCGACAATATCTGGCATTGAGTTCTGGACCTGCATACCAAATGGGTTTAAGCTTTAACAAAAGCTTTTAAATGATTTAATGCTTAACAGTAAAACTGAGCCCTAATATTTGGAAAGCATTTAAGTATCTTTAATAGAAATGCAAACAAGCCTGTTGATGCTGCTGCAGAATGCTAAAGTTATTCTGTTTTGATGGTGCAGCTGCATTCTATCTTTCTACATGTGAGGAAAGTGAGACGGATGGCTGGTGTTCGCGATGCCAAGAGCAGAGTTGTGAAGGTAGAATGGATTCTAAATTGGATCACGTTCCTTTTCACAAGGCTTGTATCTCACATTCTGATAACTGTAAAGTTAATCAAAGATGCTCCCAAGTTTGAAAAGGGTATTGAATGGCCACTTGCCATGTTAGGAATGGCTGGAATGAATTTGCTTAATGCTTTTCTTGGTATTGACCTCTTCAATGCTTTCAAGAAAGAGAGAGAACTTAAGCTGAATCATCAGAAACACGGTGAATGACCGATGGAAAATGCTTTGCTAAAGGTCAAAAACTTACTAATTCTTTTCCATTGATTTGCACAGGAAGTTGTATCCAGTTTGGAATGTGGTAAATTTTAGTTAGCATGATGCATATATCACTGTAAATTACGTACTAGTGGAAACATGATTTGTTGTTCACTGTTGTAGTATTCCCAAATGATGATATGGCAGATTGAGCTTAGTTATGGATGTTTTTCTCAAGCAGTACTCTGCTACTTATTACGGTTGTCTTCACTACTGTTCATGCATTCTGAGGGGAGAAAGATGGGAGTGTTTCAAATGAAAAGCTTGCTTGTTGCAGCATTTATGGCAAAAGGGGAAAGAAAATGAAGGAAACAAAAGAATAAACTCGTCATGAAAATGCTCCAAGGTCCCACCGGGAGTCGAACCCAGGTCGCTGGATTCAAAGTCCAGAGTGCTAACCACTACACCATGGAACCTCGATGTTTGGGTGCATGTGTTACATTTTATTTATATTTAATAGAACCTATTCCTGCATTTTTCCATGTTTAATTGCTTGCGATTACATAAGAGAAAATATTTTATATATCGAATTTTTGTAGTCCACAGGTTAAATAAGGTGATACATAATTTTTACAGCATATTAAAAATTAAAAATTGATTAAAAACAAATTAGAACACATGATAATTTTTAATTCCATTAATAATTCTATAAAATTTTAATATCAACAAATAAAAAAATGAATTTATTATATAAACCACAATTTACAAGCATCTAGAACGTCTAGAAGAAAAAGAAGAAGAGGAGGAGGAGAGTAGCTTGACTTTCAAAATCAAGCTAGAATTTTAAACCTACTACTAGTACTTTTTTTTTTTTTTTTCCACTACAAAATTATATAATTCTAATTTATAGGCTTATCTCCTTCAACACAAAAACAAGTTTCTAAATCAAGAGGTTTTCACACGAAATCGAAGAACACCCATTCATGGATTGGATCAAATTTGGGCTGGGCTTAATATTTTACAAACAATAAAAAAAATTAAAGTTCATCCCTTTTTTTTTAAAAATTCTTTTCTTATACTCTAGAGTTCTTACGTAACAAAATTTAAATAGATTACTTGAATCAATACTTAAAAATTTTATGATATTAATTTTCAAGATTAAGTTAAATGTGTTTTTTCTTATGAATTATAATTATAAAATTATTTATTAATAACATTTAAAATGAATAAACTTATTTATTAATTAAATCAATTTTAAGCACATTTTCATTAATATAATTTTATTTTTTCATTAAAAATCTGAAATAAGTTATTAACATCCTTAAAGTTTGGAAAAAGCTGTGATTATATAAATGGTTTAATTAAGAATGGTAAACATAAATTTTAGAATTTACATATGTTTCATTTTGAATTATTTTAAAGTATTTTCATTTTTTAAAATTTTCTAACACAGTGTTTCTTAATTATAGTTAGTTCAATAGCTGACATTTAACTTAGTTATTTTTTATATATTACTAATAAAAAGTGTTATAAAAATATTAATTAACAAAAAATAGTCGAACTGGATCAAGTTTAGGTTTTTAAAGGTAAGACCAAGATTCTATCCGTTTTAACTTAATCTCATTTGTTAGTCCAAACTTATTATACAAGCTTGATCTTTTGTCTAAATCTATTCAAAAAATGAGCAGACTTCGAGTTTGGACAAATAATTCAACCCATAAATAAGTTTAAGTCAAAGTTGGTGGGCTTCATTTCTTTAATAGAACAATTTCAAAAACATTTAATCTTTAATTGAGCAAAATTAAAAATTGTGTCCTTAATGAAAAATGACACAAAAATTAAATCTTAAATTGAATATTTAACCAAAACTCTTCCATGGGTTATTTCACCAATGTTGAGAAATGTACTATAAGTTGATTATTTCATTTCCAAATGTAATGTAAAATCCTAATGTTACCATACTCCAATCTAATTTAATAGATTAAATGAGCGAGGGGTGGTGGCGCAGTTGGCTAGCGCGTAGGTCTCATAGCTTCTGAGTTATCCTGAGGTCGAGAGTTCGAGCCTCTCTCACCCCAAGCCATTTTTCCCATCAGTTTTGTTTGTTCAGGTTTCCTAGGTTGGGTCATTCAGGAACTGGAAGGAGCTCCGTATTGGAAATGCACGCATGCAATCACTACTGTTATTCCATCATCATCTACTCAACTGCTTCATCCCACGCCACCTAGAAATGAGATAGTATTTATTACCACCACTGTTATTTTCCCTTGAATTCATAAGAAACATTAAAGAAACATCAACCATGTGTTTTTTAATTACTTGTTCTTTTGTTTCTATTTTTTTATGCATCTTTGACTACTTATTCCAAGAACAATGATCATAGAAAACCACAAACTCTTGCTTTGAGAATTTAGAATCCAAAGATAACATCAAATTAGCTGCAACCTGCAGGTTAGACAGCAACTTCATTTACAAGCCTTCATAAACATCATTGCAGCAAAATCAACAATCCTTTTTCTTTTTTCTGGCTGAGAATTTACTTCTTTTTGCTCCATTAAGAATTTACTGTTTCTCCTTTTTGCTACAGGCTCATTTTGATCCTTTAAAAGCTAACATTGCCAAAAACTAACAGGAAACTGGAAATGAAACTGTCAAGTAACATGAAAGAGTAAAGAAGGCATTCTTTTTCATAAAAGGATTTTGCTAAACCAGTTAATGTTACAGAAAACACAATCCCAAGCATTTGAAATTTGAAACCTTTGTATCCAGAGTCCAGACAATGGTTCAGTATACATGATACAGCATAAAAGTTAACTAATCAATGGTGATTAAACAGCATTTAACCACTGTCTTTCAAATGACAAACAATTTCTTCTTTTTGCAACTAATCTCTCTTAAATTTCTAGTTGTATCCCATTCTTACTTCGAGTGAAAAATTTTGCAAATCCATTTCGGTTCTTCTCTGAACTGACATGATTTGATGACACAATTGACGAAGATGAGGATGAAGATGGGGGTGTGTTGCCATCATTCTTATTTACTAAAGGACCAGAATCAGCACTGACTCTTGGAGACTCAGGATCTCTTTTGAGAGCAAATGTTTCATTAGATTGTAATTTCCAATGTTCTCCACTAGCATTAGGAATCAATGATGCTCCTCTAGAGAACTCTGGTATGCTCGTGGTGTCGATTAAGAAGTCTTCGAGTGTTGCAAGAGATTTCAGTTGCTGCCCTAAAGATGCTATTGTTTTTTGACACTCTGCAAGTTTTCCAGCAGCTACAGCTAAATCCTCCTGCATAGGGTCTCATGACCATTAGAAAGACGGAATCAACCATAATTATCAAACTCCCTAGTAAATCAATAATTAATTGGGAAATAGTGATGCGCTAAGATAATGCAAACGCATGAAGACTGAAGAATTACCTGTTTTATCTTCAATTCGACATTTGAGTTTTCGGTTTGCTGGAGCTCGGCTTCCTGTCTCTTCCTTGACAGCTCTTCTTCTAATTTTTTACACTTGACTGTAATTTGTGCTGACAATGCCCTTTCCTTTTCTACTTCTGTTTCTAATGAATCAATCTTTGCAGACATCGTTCGAGCCTCTGCTTCGATGCTAACAAGTTGAGACTCAAGAAGTTTCTTTGATTCATTTGCATTAACTGAAACTTGCGCTGACGAGGTCCTTTCCTTTTCAATTTCTGCTTCTAATGAATCAATCTTTGCTGACATTGTCTCTGCATCTGTTTCCATGCTACTAAGTTGAGACTCAAGATGTTGCTTTGCTTCATTTGCCATGCAGAGCTCCCTTTGCAATTCCTCCAATTTTATTTCAGTGCCCTTCAACTGTTGTTCTGATGCTTTGAGACTTTCTTGACTTTTGGAAAGAGCAATTTCTAGCTCAGCCTTCTCAACTTCTATCTTCTCCAACTTCTCTTCGAGTTCTGCTGTTCGATGAATCATGGCTTCAAGTTCAGACTTCAACGAGCTATCACCATCATTAGATTGTTTGGCAGCAGCTTTTGATTCAAGACATTGACTTTTGCTCTTGATTTCGGGCAATGCAGCAAGGCGCTCCATCTCAAGAAAATCGTCCATGAGATCAATCTCAATAGAAGAACCAGGGAGATTTCTGTTGATGACCTTTTCGTTTTTGAATTGATCAAGTTCAGCAATTAAGGCTGACGCCCATGAGTCAGAACAACTTAGTTCTCCTTTGCTTGCCTCCAAGCCACTCATCTTGTGAGTATCTATCTCCGCAACATTAAGCTGGTCTCCACTTTCGGATTGACTATCAGTGAGGGATTCAACATAAATTGAGGAGGCCGGTGGGGATTTATGGTCATTAACCAAGGATGATTTACAAGCTACGGCTTTGAGTCGTCGACACTCTGCCTCAAGCTTTCCTATCTTCTTTATGCTCTCTAAGTGTTGTTTGCTAGCTGTTTCAGCTGCTTGGGTGCTTAAGTCCCTTTCGATTGCTCTGATCTCCATCTCCTCTAACTGAGATGAGAGCTCAAGCTTGAGGGCTGAATTTTCCTTCTCCAAAGCTTCAATCTTATGCCAAAGGTCCGGACTGAAGTGAGGAGGGGGCTCAGACTTAATAGCTTCAGCTTTGTCCTGGAGCTCAAGCAACTGGCTTTCAAGTTCAAATTTGGTAGTTTCCCAATCCCTGGTAGTCTTTGCCACAGCTTCATTGATCTTCTGTTCCTGCTCCTCTCTTGCTTGTCTCAGCTGCCTAACACATTCTTTGAGAGCTCCATCAAGATGGCTCACCCGATCTTCTAGAGCTGAGTTTTGCTGAACTGCAGCCTCAAGTTTTTGCTTTAATATCACTACTTCATTTTCAGCTTTTTCCCAACCTAGAGTTCAAAAAATTTAACTAGAACAGAATAAGTAGACTATTACTAAGAAAAAAAGATGAATCCGAAAAAAGAATAAACCATCCGAACGTATTCACTAACATGAAACTGTAAGTAATACCTGCAATAGCTTCTTCTGCAACTTTGGCATGTTGCTTCACCAAGTCCTCTTTGGCACTAACATTAACTAAAGCAGCTGATAATTTCTCTGTCAAGATCTTAATGCTGTCGTTAACATCTTCAGAATTGGCTGAACCCTTCGACGATACTTCAGGTGACTGTGTGTTATTATTAGGTGATGCCTTGAAAGCCTCCTGCTTAAACAATTAGAGAGAAGAAAATCAATCTTAATTGGGAAAAACCAACTCGATTCTGGATCAAATAATTAGAAAACAACCAGCTTAATAGATACACTAAGTATATATATCATAGGTGAAGACATCAAATATACTTTTCCAAGAACACAACAATTTGTCTTTGTTAGTAAAGAGCTATCACCATGAAGAGCAAAGCAGCTCAGACTCTATCCCAGAACGGAAACCTTTAGCTGGAGATGAGACTGTAATTACGCCGGCTCCACCTGTCCAGTTATCACGCTTCACAATATGCTTTCAATCAACTTGTAGATTTCGAAATTACCAGCACAAATAATCAACTTCCAACTTTTTCAACTATTTAGTTGAAAAATAAGCTCGGTATCCAATTGGAAGGATGCATTATCCACCAAGATCATTTAATTTGTATGCTATAATCCTCATGGCATGACCAGACATCACATCACCAAAGCACCTTAAAAGATAACTTTAACACCCTAATATCCCTTCGCACACTTGATACTACAATTCATCTTTCGCCTAAGTAGGAAAAAAAAATTATCTATAGGGAGATTTATCTCAATACTTCATTGAGAAATATGAGAAAAAAAAAAACTTGCATATTCTGACAGCTGATTAATCAGGTGAAAAGGAAACACTGGAAAAGGATAAGTTACTGTAAAATTATTCACTCTTCAAGCATTGCATTTGTCGCATCATGTTGTTATGAGAAATTTAACTCGTACCAAATTCCACACTTTTTCTTTATGCTACTCATCTTCTCTTTCCATACTATTTTAATGATTGGGCAGGAATTACTTAACAGACAAAAACAGGAAAAGCAAACAGTTGTGCAAAATCAAATCAGAAAAAGTTTGATTGAGGTAAACAGCAAACTTGAGGCAAAAGAACTTAATGCAACTAACACAATTATCAGATGAAAGGATCTTATTACCCCCATTAGTACTTCAAGACACAAATATCCACTTGACAAGGGAAACAGAACAGAACTATGTTGAAAAATATGAAAAATAATTCAGAGCTCATCAGATTTTTTTTTTTTTTTTTTTTTTTGAGCAGAAGGAGCGGAGTCAAAACTGTTATCGGGATTTCTGGCTATAGAAGGAAACCTTCTACAGTAGATGAGAGGTAAAATATATGATTGATACAAAAAGGAAAAACTCAAGGATTCACATTAATGGGAGCATCAAATCATAATATAGTAGTTAATCCATGAGAACCAACAAAATTAATTTTGCACCAAAAAGAAAGAAAAAATCAAGCTTTCTCAAAGTCCATAGTTAAAACTGGTCATAATTAAGGAGGAGATTATCCGCCTACCTGATCATCGGAATACCTCTCAGAATGGGACGAAATCGATCCGGAACTCTCAGTTTCACCAGGACTCCTCTCAGAAGGCTTCCTCTTCCACAACCATTTCCTTTTTTCCATAGCAGACTCCAATAGTCCAACAACAATCAGCTCATCAGAGACAGTTCATCTGAACACCAAGAAAGAAGCAAACCTTTATTCATGATGAAACCATATGCCCACCGGAAAATCCATCTTACATAAAAGATGAGAAAGACAACCTAGGACAAAATCTATTTCAGAAAGAATACGAGCAAACCGCTTAAAAAGCAGAACTTTCAACAATCTAAAACATTAAAAAATAACAAAATTACTTGGCTTATCATTTTCTCAGCTTTGCTTCAAATCTAACCCTCTAACTATCCAAACCCAACAACAACAGAACAACACTTTAAGGACCCAAAAAAGTTGTTTAATTCTTTTTAACAGAAGGAAAGGAATTTTATTCTCAAAATACTTGGCTGAAGTATAGATATGACAGCATTAGTTACCATAAATAGTATTTCAAATGTCACTAACCCTTTACTTAAATCACAAAACTAGTTTGAACTACCCATCTCATTTTTCAAAACTTTAAAGAAAACCCCATCAAAAACACAATTAATGTAACAGTAGCTAAAAAGAAATACCCAGAAATAGAAAACCCAATATAAAAGATCCCAAACCTGAGGTACCCATGAAAGCTAAAGAGCTCAAAAGCCTCTTCTTTAGGTTTCATTGAAAAGTTATTAAACCCCAGATATAGAACCAACTCAGAGATATCAAATAAAAGGAAAAAAAAAAAATAACAACTTGAAAGAATCAGAGCAGCCGAGGTGACCCAGATCAAATACCTTGGACTAAAGGCGAAGAAAGAACCTTAAACCAGATGGGGAACCAGGAAAGAAATGGAAAACTAGAGTTGGGTTCAGATTTGAAATCTTAGTTTTAAGGGGAAAAACATTAAAACAAACTCTGCAAGAAAATCTGCGGAATGTCAGTAGATAATCAACTAAAAAAGCACGACTACAACAAGTTTTCAGATAATGTGGGCTTCTATTTCTTGGCCTTTAATCGCCTTTTTTTTTTTCCTTTGGCTTTCCCTTTTTATTCACATGGATTTAAAATTTTAAGAAATAAATATATATATAAGAAAAAATGACAGCATGTGTTGAGTTTGAAAGAGTTGGAAGCCTCAAACTCAAAACCCAATCTTTTCAGCTTTTTCCTGCTTTAAAAAATTCAAATTACTTTATTCATTTGTCTTTTCCTTTTAATTTAGTTTTTGAAATGGAGGAGCTGGCCTTCATTCCCGCCCAGGGGATTACAGATTACTGTAGCACAGCAGAAACTTTAATGGCGGCTTTGATTAATTTTCACTGTCAAATTTTGTAGGTACCTTAAAAAACACAGTTGCAGTAAAAAAAAAAAAAACTCTTTTTCCTCTGTCTGTCTTACCGTATGTCTTCCTCAGGCTGTGCTTTTCTAACTGTTGTTTTGTTTGTCTTTTCGCTAAATTGCGAGGAATCCAAAGTGATGGTGTTACTGCCACCGCTACAGGCTATGACTTTCGGATTTCTTGAGATTTGTGCCAATTCATTTGATCATGCGGTTGAGAAAATCAGAAGGACTGTGACAGTTGGTTACCGTTTAACCCAATCATATAATTAAATGATCGAGTAAAAAACCGTATAGTTATATGATTGATGGTTTATACGTTTCCCTATCTTATCTCTACGTACATATAATTATATGGTTAATTTTTTATTTACAAAAGATATTGTAATTTAATGATCAAAATTTCAGATGTTATCATTTAAATTCAAAATATATTACAAATTATTTTTTAAAAATAATTTCTAAATTCACTTAATATTGCTCATCTTAATCTTAAAGGTGAGAGCCAAAGTTTCTTCATGATAGATATAGACTGGCCCAGTGCAGTTGACATTTCTTTAAACTTTTGTTTAAAGTTGGGTTCCATTCATTTACTCAAATTCATTATTTAAGAACATATAAAAATATTTTTAAAAATTAAAATTATATAAAAATTATTTATTAATATTTTTTTTACGGGATGGTTTACGTCGAACTAAATCTTTAAAAACTTTATTCGAAATCTCACCCAAAAATAAACTAGGCTCACTCAATATGCAATCGACCTAATCCATGAATAAAAATGTACTTGCCTCAACTAGAGAAATATAAATAACTCTTTTTTTGGGTGAATATAAATAACTCTTCTTTATTTCTGATTTGGAGTTGCTATGTACACAAGCAATTGTTAATGAGTTTCACATTGATCTTGATAATGAACACAAATAAAAGAGATCTCGTGTGTATATATATATATATGCTCGAATCTAAAATTATAGAAACTTTAATTTTCAAAATAAATAAGTTCACCAATCAACAAACTCTTTCTTATTGAAAATAATATAGACTAAAGATGTTTTTATTTAATAATATATTTTTATTTTAAATTACAATCATAATCAATATATTACATTTCATGAATGAATAATTTGATAAAATGGTAAATATAAAAAACAATTAACAAACTATGCAAATAACATAATAAATTAAATAAATTTCATATTTGATGAAACTCGAGTATGAAATCTTAAAATTTTAGACGCCAAGATTTTATTAGCAAATTAAAAATGTTAAAATGTTTATCATCCAAAATTCACAACTTTATAGTAATATTTTCATTTTTCTCTTGATTTTTATACATTAGCATCAAACTCAAATGATTGGATGTGGTTTTGAGGTTTTACACACACATAGTAAGAGAAAGTCTCGTAACCAATGTGATATGGAGGCATTTTATAATTTTTTTTTTTTTTTCTAAAAAAGAAAACCTGTTTGAACTATCAGAAAAATGAAATGTATTAAGCAAAATATAATTTTTTTTTATAAAAAAAAAAAACCGTTCTATTCTATGATGGTGTAGGGAGTTGGTGTGGCTGTTAGTCCTCTTTAGCACTTTGAAAGTCACGTGGATGACAGACAACGTACAATGGTGATGGCCCAGAATCACAAGGATAAAATGCGTTTTTGTCATGTGGGGGGAGGACCAAATTCCCTTTTCAATATTATTGGATTTTTTTTTGGTTTATTATTTGGAATTGCCTTCTGCTGCTGCCTACAAATATCTTCTACTCTTCTTTTCAGCATAATAATGTTTTTCTTTTTGAATGATAAAAAGAATAATAATGTATTCTACTGTTTTAAGGTCTCTTATTTAGGAGTTATAGATTAGTGACGTTGTAGTTGGATTTGGTCCCTCTCAAACTTCCAATTGCAATGAATCATATAGGACACATTTTCAAGCACCGGTTGTCTAGTGTAGTTATGATATCTTCAAGTTTAATTGTGCGCATTTTGAGATTAATTATTTTTCAAATGATTTTAAAAGTATATCTCGTTATCGATCTAATGCATTGAATGAAATTAATTTTTTTGAGTACTAACCTTAAAATTTAAATTTTAAATATAACTTATGAAACGACATTTATTTATCAATGAATCGAACTCTTAGGGTTCCAATTATTTGGTAAATGCCTTTCATTATAGCCTAGCTATTCTTGAAAATACTGGATGAGTTAAAACAAGAACATGCTACACTAGCTAGTTGCTTCTCCAACCATTTTCAACTTAAGCTAATTATTTCCTTCAAAAAGTATGATCATAGGGTATGATAAGATTTTCTTTTTTGAAAATATTATAGTAATTAATTACGCGTGCATGTACTTTTTTTTGTTGCAGGAATAATTAGGTAGTCAAGAGGTTAATTTGTATGATTTGAGTGTAGAAATAAGCAAAAAATGGTTGTGGTGATTATTCAAGGTTAATTATATTTTGGTTGTAGAAATTAGAATGAAAAGTCAAAGATTAAACATGGGTACCACACTGCCTCGATTATTAATTTTTGACTTAATGCATGATTAAGTACCAACCATTTAAAACATATACAAGAATAATCAAGATTTACATGTCCAAATTTCAATTCCAAATACATATCATTTTACTTAATTTAATTTGAAAATTTTGAAAAGACATTCCGATAATTAAAATATGATATTAGTTTAATTTGCAGATTGTGAATGCGAATATTATAATCGGAGGTGACCGGCCAAAGATATTATAAACCCTAGAATACAAGTAAAAAGGATATTTGAATTTGAAACAATAATACAAATGCTAATGGTTGGTGGGGCATTATGAGTTATGATTCAGACGATGTTGCCAGACTGTAACTTTTTGCATCTCTGATTTTTTATTTTATTTTTTTCGGGTCAAATCACAATCACTCAGCAGTGTTGCCCCGGAAGGGCAGAGGGTACAGGGCCTCGTTGATGGGTACAAATACGGTTATGTTTTTATTTCTTTATTTACTAATTAAATATCGTTTTATAGATTAAATTAAAATTTCAAATCTTAAAATTAATATTAAAAGAAATCAATCTTATATCTTGAAATGCACGTTAATTGATTAAAAATATTTCAATAGTTAAAAAAAAAAATACATCTATTTTGATTCTATGGGGGTGTAGACAATAAATGATTGCACAAGTGAATAAAGTTTCCTTGAGCTAATAATAGAGGGTGTCAATCGTGATTGAACCAACGTATGCCCACAGACATACAATTAATTATTCCATGCAGCGATAGGGCATCACATCATAGGCTAGCTGTGTGGAGTGAAGCAAGCAACAACTCGTCTCACAAAGTCAATACTCTGAGCTATGTTGGTTCATTACTTGCCATTCATGTTCCATGAAATCAAGGAGATTGAAGAGCTTAATGGAAAATCTTTATTGGATCTACGACGGAATAATTGGTTCAATCGATTAACTTCACTCGGGAGATATCACAAGAAGTTTCTTTCCTTGTCAACTCCGATTTTATTTGTGTAAGAAATATTTTTCACAACATTTGATTCACATATATTTCTAAACATATTTAAAAAAAAAAATTGGATTCGGCTTCCATAGGTACTCACCTATGGAATACATGATTAATTTAACTAATTGGGTAAGCCATTTGCCTTGGATTTTATTTTTTTTTTTTAAAGAAAAAATAAAAATGGCGCGGTATAAAAGGGAAAAGTGAGATGGAGGGATTGGAGAATTCCATGAATGTTAGAAACAGAATCTGAAACAATGCATTAGCTTGTTGTGGCCTTTGGACCAAACTCAGTGGTCCTATAGATATCCTTTTGTAATAATTTAGAAGTTGGACCCCGATGCCACAACTTGCTTTCTGGTACTGCCTTTCTTCTATATATGTTTTAACCCTTGTTCCTAATTGTCTAATAGAACTGCGTAACTAGAAAGCAAGGAAACTTGCTTCCTCTTCACACTACCTTCCCTTGAGATAGAAGCTAGCTTCTGCTATTCTGGATTATTATTATTGACTTGTCTTGAATTTTGGACCTCTGAAAAAATAGAAGAGAAGATTTAATGATATAAAACGAGTTGAGTCAAATCGATTTAATGAAAATATTCAAATTTAACTCATTTTATATTTCAAATTGCTCAAATTTAAACTAAATGAGAGTACAAATATCTCATTTATATCTTTAATTCCAACTCTTTCACAAGTCCTAATTCGCATGCCTTAGAAAGTCAATCCAAAATGACAGGCCTGAATTTGTTTTGGGCCGAAATGAAATGCTGCAGAGTTTAAACCAGGAAGGCTACTGGGTAGTGGTCTGTGGAATAATGGCCAGACCCAGAAGGGAAGAGGGCTTAAGAAGTAAGGACTCTTGAAAGAAGCAGGTGGATTTTATACATGTAAAACGTGTCAAATCAAGAGTGGTAGTATGTTCTAGATACCATTGTCGCATGTTGCATCTTTTCACGAAGTGGAGCAAAACAGAAACACAGTAGGCAGGTATAAGCAGCCAAGTGGCTCACAACTCCAACAGCTGGGTGGACTGACTCGGTTTCAGCCAACCAGCCAACTCCGAAAAAGACTCAAGACAGAACTCCGTGACAAGTGGCATTGTGGCTTTTGTCTAGATCACGAATTAATTGCATCTTCACCACAGATTTTTTGCAGACAGATAGAATGACCCAAAGATTAGGTTAATCGAGCCAATAACATTTTAGAGTCTGTTTAAGCTGCGACGAAATGATAATTTTCCAAAAGTGTCGCCAAATTGAAAATTCAGAATTAGTATGAATGGATGTATAATTAATTTTGATGAGGTCCAAAATAATTATGATAATGAGATAAGCGTTAAATAATGATAAATTAAATGATAAAATATTATATTAAAATTAAAATTAAAAATAAAGTATTGTTAGGGCTGATAAATAAAAAAAATAAAAATGAAAACCTATTTAAATAACTTTAAGGTTCAAACCCTTTTGAAGATTGTTTGATTGAAGGAAATAAATTTCAATATTTCTGATATATAATTTTGTGCATGAAATTATCTCCCAACACAAAAACAAGTGCAGAACGACGTGGGCACTCTCATTGCCCGTCACTAGCTCTCGCACCACATCCACATCTCTCTCCTTTAAAAAAACAGATCCGATGCATTGGAAGAGAGAGAGAAGACGCAACCAACTACACTCACTCCAGTCTCTACCGTCAGAAAGATATCTCAGATAAGAAGTTAACCAATGGCTCAAACCATGCTGCTTACGTCTAGTTCTAGTGTTTCTACTAGCCATGTAGGGAACTTGAAGAGAGATCACCCTTTACTCCATTTCCAAGCTCAAGGATTAAAGCCTAAACCCTTCTCTCATTCCTTATTCAGTCCACTCTCTAATACTTTTGTTACTTCATCTAAAGCTTTTACCACTTTTGCAATCTTCAAATCAAAGACCAAAGCAGTTCCCAAGAAGGTATTCATGTTTTTTGGTTGTCAATACTATCTTTTAATGGGGTTTAACTTGATTTTTATTTTATTTTTTCATTTTTGTACTTCAAAAGGTTGCATCAAAGCCAAAGGAAAAGGTTGAAGACGGAATCTTTGGCACCTCTGGAGGGATTGGTTTTACCAAGCAAAATGAGCTCTTTGTGGGACGTGTTGCCATGATTGGCTTTGCTGTAAGTAACTAAACTTCCTTAAGAATTTTATTTCAAGCATTGGTTTAGTCTGAGTTTCCTGTATTTTCTTATTAGCTGGGATGGTAGCTGTCCTTTGTGTTTTTCCTTGATGTTTGGAGAACTTTTAATAGCAGCAAACTTCTGCTTAAAAAGTACTACAATTTGCTTAAAAATGATTTCTTTTTCACAATCAGAAGTCAGGAGGAATTATTAGTTTTAGTCGATGGAAAATTTTTGTCTGTAGTGAGTGAGGAAGGTTCAACAAAATAAAAAACTTCACTCTATGATCAACTAGTGACATGATTTAGAGATTTGATTGGCTGCTTTAAGTGTCCAAATAACACATTGTTCGTAAGGGTTGGCGTTGTTCTGTTAGAAGTCTGTCCCACTGTTTCTGGCAGAGTGATTGAGCAAATAAAAAACTGAAATGTGAAATTGTCTTGTGAAAGCAAAATGAGGAATGCACATGTTAACATATATATGGCTTTTGGTGCAATGTTGCAGGCATCCTTGCTAGGTGAAGCAATAACAGGGAAAGGAATTCTAGCACAGTTGAACCTGGAGACAGGAATTCCTATCTATGAAGCTGAACCCCTTCTTCTCTTCTTCATTCTTTTCACCCTCCTTGGAGCCATAGGAGCTTTGGGTGACCGAGGTCGCTTTGTGGATGACCCTCCTACAGGGATTGAAGGAGCCGTTATCCCTCCTGGCAAAGGCATCAGGGGTGCATTGGGTCTCAAGGAAGGAGGTATACATTGTGCCGTTATAATTAAAGATTATTTGTTTAACTAACTAATTACAACCAAAGTTCAATATTTGGATATCTTCATTGCCATGGCTTGTGTTGTAAAGGAATTTTGGTTTGGTATCAGGTCCACTGTTTGGATTCACCAAGGCAAATGAGCTGTTTGTTGGAAGACTGGCTCAGCTGGGTATTGCTTTCTCATTGATAGGAGAAATCATTACAGGGAAGGGAGCTCTAGCACAACTAAACATCGAGACAGGAATCCCCATTAGCGATATCGAACCCCTTGTGTTGTTCAACGTTGCGTTCTTCTTCTTTGCTGCCATAAATCCCGGGACTGGTAAATTTGTAACAGATGTAGATGAAGAGTAGAAGCCGGTTGTTATTACAGATTTTATGAGCTACTTGTAAAATCATGATACTATTTTCCTCTCCCTTTCTCTCATGTCTGTGGTTTGTATCAATGGATCGATTTTTCTTAACTCAACTGGCAGATACTCATTGTGGAAAATAATGAAAACGATTACCGACATATCTCCAAAGACTCTAAAACCGGTTATCTCGGGAATACCAATCCTGAGAAAAGGGTGTATTGAATTTCCTGGAATTTGCCACTAAACTAGCTTACCTTGTGCTGGTCGGTTATGAAAAAAACTTCTTTAATTAATAGCCGACCATGCCTTTGAAACATGGGAAGCAGTGTTTTGTCCGCTTAGCCGTGTGTTTGCATTTGTTACAAGTGGTTCTGCTCTAACGGAAATGGTAAAATCAGTTAAAACCTTCTTCAATTGGGCCATTCTCAAATTTAGATATTAGCATAAGTAATGATACTGTAAATAATCAAATAAATTGACTATTTGCACACTTTACCGCAAAATTGAATAATCGAAAAAATTGATATTGTAAATAATTGAATAAATTAATTATTAAATTCATGCAAAATTTGAATTAATAATTAAAAGATTATTGTCTCAAATTTAATTATTGAAAGAATGTGGGTACGTAATATTTTTATTGAATAAATTTAATTTATTTACATCGATTAAAAATTTCAAATGAAAAAAAAAATAATTAAGGATAATTTATACTATGCATGCTCATGCTGCCTCTTTGAAAAGTCAAATGATTGGCAAACAACCAAGCCTCTTTTAATCAAATCCTTTTCTTGTCATGAATGCTACTAATCATTTCAGAGAAAAAAAAAAAAAAGAAAAGAGAAAAAAATTCAAGTTGATGACTTGAAGTTACTTATATTCTTATTAACAACTAAAACAATGACACGTGTGAAATAAAGATAAGACTTAGCTGCCAACCCGACAATTTAACTTCTTAACAATGGTTATGTAAACATGATTAATTAATTAATTAATCCTAATTATGCTTTTCTTGTTTCCGCCATATACACTAGGAAATGGACAGCCATCCAAGGCAAAAACCAATATAAAAAAGATTCTCCTTTTCCTGCAAGGAGCCTACTCTTTGCGTTTGCCTCTTTCTCTTGAAGCTGCTGCTGCTGCTGCTGCTGCTTTTTATCAAGTTCTCTTTTTTTATTTTTTAATTATTTTTTTCTCTAACTCAGCCTCTGAATATTGAGCCGCTAACGTGACCCCCGATTCGGGCGGACACGTTCCTCACCCAACTCAGCGGTTAACGAAGTTGGTCTTTTTTAGCATCGTCACCGTCAAAGTCATAATCAGAGCTGTTGATTTTGTGAGAAGAAGAACAAATAATGGAGAAATCGGTTTTTGTTAAAGATGTTCAACAACTCAATGGAAATTTCCATCACTCTTTTTCTTCTGCTTCTCAAAGTCATGTAACTTACAGGTTTGTTCCTTTTTGTCTGAATTTTGATTGATTCTTTTGTTGGATTGTATCTTTAAAATTTTGGATATTGATTTCTGGTTTTGTTTGATATGAGATAACTGATTCTAGGTTTGTTGTTTTTTGTTGATTTATGAAGGAACTTAACTGCTTCTAAATGTGTTAAATAGTGTAAAGTTTGTGTTTTTAACTTTGTCTCCATTGATTGTAAAGCAGGGGAGGGATTTACATTAATAAAGAGTTAATTATTAACTGTCCATTGGAGTATAAGGCAGAATTGTAATTGAGCTTTCTATTAGAAGAAAATCTTTATGAGAATTAAATTGATTGTTAATGGGACCGCCTGGGGTGACAATGGTGAAATAAAAATCTTCAAAGATAACAGGAAAAAATGCTACTTTTTCTACCATTGGAGTGCTTATTTAGTTAGTGTAATTGGCTTAGTCACTGTGATTTCTATGCAAAATTGGTTGCTTACCTAATAGTGTATTCTATTAATGTTAAAAATTATGAATTCTGGAAGTTTGGATTAGGAATGAGCTAGCTTCCCTGTGTTTCGCTTGGTTGTACTGGCAGCTATTTACAGTTATTATGTTACAGGTTTTTTAGGATGTAGGTGAAATGATTATCTAGGTTATGTTGTATTTACCTTAATTTCACTTTTTCAGATATAGTAATGAAACATTTGAAGATTCAATTTTTATTTGTTGCTGAGTTGTATTTTTGATTCCTTTCTTTTGGCATTTAATATAAGTACTTAAGTTTCTATAATTCATTTGTTCTTTTTGATCTAGATTATTGGAGGCAGGTGCTTAACTTAGATGGGATTGTTGCTTTAAATTTACTTTTAGCTGATTAACTGCCTTTTAGAATTGAAATAGTTTTACAGTTTCTTAGTACTAGGGCATTTGGAATTGGAATGTACAAATTCTTACATTTGATTATTTATCAGTGAGAATTAAATTCCTAATACTTTCATTTTTTATGTGGTTAAGAATTGTTAAACTTAAAGTTCTTTATGAAATTACAGTAACTACTGAAAAAGAGCTAAAAAAGTCTTTGTGATGTTTCTGCTATTACAAACTATGATGTCTTCCTTACTCAACTTTATGTCGGAAATGGAACACTTGTTGAAATTCTAGTCTCCGTATTTTCAGTAACAGATAGTTGATAACCCTTTGTAAAACAACATGAGCAAACTATGGAATATACATGGTATAGGATGATTGAAATACTTCATGAGTTTCAAACTTTCTGTGTCTTAGTGTACTTGGATGTTTTTCTTAAGTTACGTTTCTGAAGATAAAATGGTGGAAGCAATTCTTTTTTGCAGCTGTGGTTCTTGTGGGTATGATCTAAACCTAAGCTCCTCTAGTCGAAACACCGCAACAATTGGCTCTAAATATGGAAAATCTATAAAACGAGGGATTATATCATTCTTCAATATAGATGAGAGCAGATTTACACAAGTTGATGAATTCCAATGTGTTCCCTACTTTTCAAAGCATTCGTGGGGTTTGTTTCGCCGAAGAAGCAAACTTCTCTGCCGCAAGTGCGGCAACCACATTGGAAATGCTTATGATGATAAAACTTCAGGCTACCCTTTTGTATCAGATGGATCTGATTCATCCTCTGGTAATGAAGTTTCTGGCAATAGAAAATATGATGTTAGAATCCGTGCATTACAGCCTTCGTCTGCTGAAGAACTTGGCACTCCACTTTTTGTGTGATTTACTAGAGTCATCTTCGTCAGTTATGGTCTCCCAGTTTCCATTATCAACGAGGATTATACCGAGGATTTTCTAGTGGGATTACTATTGTGTATAGTTGTTTTGAGTCCTTTCATTCTATGTTTATTTGTTGTTGTCTTTGTTAAAATGTCCTCTTAATATTTCGTGGTGAATCATGTACAGAAAAGTATATGAAAGGAAAGTAATGTAGGGTTTTCTTAGGAGTGGAATGGGTTGAGCAAAGTAATCTCACTACCCAAATTTGTATGTAAGCTTCGGGTGTGATCTTTTTGAGTTGAATTAAATCAAGTATTTTTGGGCCACTGAATTGATCATTGGAATTATTGCTGTTCCTTTCTTAGCAGAAGAAAACTAACTAATTTTCAATCTTGCCAACTAGATTGAAATACTTGCCTAATTTATTAGTGTGTGATTTTGCTTTTCTATCTTGAATAAATTATTATTCTAGCATGCATATGCGTTGCATTCTCTGCGAATGCTCCTTGAGCTAAGAAGAATGATTCATAGCTGATGAGGCCTCGATTTAGTGGCAAGGAGAAAGTTATGAGATTTTGAGGTCTTAGGTTCGAGTCTTGTCAAGTGTGAGATTTGTTTAGTTTTTAATTGTTATTTGCATAGTTGTTGTTTTTACTTGTATTTACCAATTTATTAAGTTATAATAATTGTAACTTTGAATGAGAATGTTTTTTTTTTTATTAAAAGAAGAATGATTCAAAAAAATTTTCTGTTAGGTTTGAATTCAGTTTTATATCTCCTCAGGCCACAAAGATCAGTCAAACCTGCAAAAGCTCTATTATCGTGAGCTGGTTCCATTGTCCTAGGAAAACTTTATACTGGTATGAAGAAGATGATTCACAATATGCATTCAAAAGAGATTTCTCTAAACCACAAGGGAAATGTGGTTTCATTTATAAGTAAAGAACGGCAAATATCTAAGCTGATATGACAGGAATCGGAACAGCAAATGTCTCTTATAATGCCCCTGTTTCTCTCATTCTGAGGATTCTTTGTCATTCTTTCCTAGCGGAGAACTCCGGCTCTTCAGTCAATTCTCAGTGGTCACAGTCTCACAGAATCCATATATAACATGTAAAAGAGTTGCCAAATTAAATCTAGTGAGCACTAATTATCATCAGAAAAATCTTAACTAATTATCTAAGTTTACCCTTTACAAATAGGTAATTTTTAGGCAATGGCAATAAATACAATTCGTATCTGTTTATTATCAAGTTACCGGTTCATTTAATTTATAACTAGTTATTTGTCAATCCCTTGCATGACATGTTACACGTTAATTGTCTTGTATTTGTTAAATAATATTAAATGAACTGAAGCAAATTAATTTTATTATTAAAGCATTAAAAATTCAAGTAAAAAAGCATTTTTAACTTTTCAACCAATTTAAATTAGTTCCCAAAGAGAACAACGAGATAAATACATGAGTTCTTGGAGGAGGGTATCTATAAAATTTACAAGTTTTCTATATTCGATTATAAGTTAATCAAGTGATTAATAAGGATTAACTAAGTGATTATTGTAGGATCCAAGTGTAACAACGGAGTAAGATTAAATTAATAAAAATTTCCAAAGGCTAATAAAAATTAATTTAACACTTAAATAAATTAAGATAAGGTATAAACATTTAGAATAAATTAAATTAGGGTTGAACCACCGTGGTTAAAGTCATGGAATTAATTGGAGAAGTGAAAACGAAAGTTTTGGAGAATTTATTGCTTGTAGGAGAGTTTTTCGGGTGAAATTAGAAAATTAATTGAAGTTTAAGATGAATTCAGAATGACCCCAAATTTTATACACACCTATCTTAGGGTGTTAATGATTTTTGGGTAAAGTTTCAACAAGAAATAAGGTCATTAAGGTCATGAGAAAAATGACACAAGTTGGGCTGGACAGAACTGAAATTTACTGAAAGGTCTCCTTGGTTGGCTGATTGTGTGCACTGGAAATGCATGCAAGTTGGCTATGCAAATTATCTACCACCACTAAACGTTTTAGAGGAAATATTGTAGTATTAAAATATGTCAAATTGGGGTATCAAAAGTGCTATAATGTGGCTGAATTGGAGCGGAAAAGTAAGATACAAAATTTGAAAATGTGTCATTACCTACTCTCATTATACCAAACTAAGCACTAAGTGAATTAAATCATATATTTTTTTCTAAACCAAGTGATTGTGAACTATTATGGATATAAACTAGACACATTGTAAAACATTTTTCAAGAGGGAAAAACTAGGAATAGGCTGGAAAACAATTTAACTTTATTTTTGAAATTAGATCAGCCAACGACTACCTGCTCCCACTAGCTGTTGGAACTCAAAAATCATCTAATTTAATTAACTTGGATATATGATCTGAAGCTGGCCTTTTAACCCAAGGTATACCACTCCTTAACGTTTATTATAAGCTAAAAACCAGAGCCTAACTTGAAGCAACCAACTCACACTCCCTTCCCCAAGCTACCGCAAGAATCCTCATAGTAGTCACAGTGTTGATTTTTTTTTTCATTATCTTCTAGGCTGATTCAGCCTTTGCCCAAAAAAAAAAATAATCTTCCTCTACTTTCCCTCTATCATATATAAAAAATTTAGCTCATTCCAAGGTGATTTGGGTGGTAAAAACCTTGTTAGAAATGGCTGGATGGAAAACTGCTTCTGCTTAAAGTTTCACCTAGTCCAACAAGAAAATGTGATTTTTAGAAAAAAAAGAAAAAGAAAATGATTTGGGTCAAGGTTTCTCTTAACAAATGATCCTCTTCCTTTTGGCTACATCATATAATTTTTCTGGATACATTTAAGAAGTGTTAAGGGCTGAAATAAGAGGCCAAACACAATTTGACTGGTGATAGGCATCCTTAAGCAGTCAGGGTTCAAGAATTTTTATAAAATTTTAGAGGATGAACCAGCTTTAGCTCAATCAGAGACTTTTGTTTATCACCCTTACCTCTATAATATATAAAAATTTTAGATCATTCCAAAGTCATTTGAGAGGTGAAAAGCTTGCTGGAAGTTGCTGGACAGAAACTGTCTTGAACCAAGGTAAGAATAATTTTGGTTCCTTTGAACTTTGGTTGAGTTTTAAGGTTGTTTTAAGTGTTTTAAGACCATGGATGTTGTGATTTACAGCAAAGGAAGTTTTGAAGGTGGATTTATGCTTGGTCAAAGGAGAGTAAGGATTTTTAGAAAAATTCCAATTTAACTTATGTTGTGTTTGGTGATGCTTGGATGAATTTGGCTAAAGTAGAAAATTGAAATAAAATGTGTAGAAGCACTTTAGGGTTTCAGCCATGAAGGGTCATGTTGTTATAATGATGTTTGATGGTTTACCTTGATGCTATAATATTGTTTAAGACTAGGAAGATTAGTTTATGTGATTGGAATAAAATGGAAACTATGATAAGGGTGATATGTATTTTCGACCATGGTGAAAAAGTCTTAAGTAATTCAGTTAAATCAATGGTTTTAGTTGCATTAAGGGCACATTAGTAGAAGCATTCAACCAAACCAAAGGTTATGTGTAAATGACCTAGTTCAATGAAGCTTGTAGTTGTTAATGTGTGTAAAGACATATTAGAATGAGCTTATTATTGACTGGAAATATTTGGAATGTTTATGACAACATAGTGGTGTGATTTATCAAGTTAAGGGTGTACTCGATGCCTGAGAAACTTGCTTGCTGCCAGTGGTGTGTGAGAGGTGAGGGATGTAATTTAAATCCGTAATGGTATCCCTTATCTTGCTTTTAATAAATAAAATGTTGAAATATGACTTGATTCCTTGAAATTAGCTTTAGGCGATTTCCAAACAAGAACTATAAGTTTATCACCTTTAGGAAAAATTTCGATTTAAGTTTACTTAATAAATTTTCTATGAAAAATAAATCTCCTTAGACTTCAATAACTTTAAATTACCATTTCATCAATGCATAATGCTTTTTAGAAAGAAATTCATGTGGTTTTATAAATTGTGAATTTTGGGAACTTGATTTCTATATATATTTTAGAAAATCATGATTTGAGAATGAACTTAATTGTAATTCGATGTGAAATTTTTTTGAGACTTAAGCCACCTATAGTATATGCCACGAGCATATCATGCATTGCCTCTATGGCGACTGATTGTGAGACTAATGCCTATGAGGTATTTTTACATGTGATTTCCCACACGATGAGTGCTACTAGTGCCCGTGTCCTAGCTGTGTGCTACTTATATGTGAGATTGTGAATTGTTATATGATTTCAGCCCAATCTACAACCTACCATGGCCATAGGTTCTATATTCCTTCCGTTGAGGATGACTGATTGTGTTGACTGCATGATAGTTATAGTGTCTTTGCCTAGTCTCCATATGAAATTGTGTTATTTCCCAACTTACTGAATTAATTTGTGAATTTTTACGTGAAATAGTTATGAACAAATAATGTGAAATTTTGTGAACTGAGTTTGAAAATTTCATATATGATTTAATTATGAAATTGTGAGTTCTGCTGTACATTTTGTGTTTGGAAATACTTATTGTAAATATTTAAAAAATGCATCTATGATTTATTTAACACCATATTTTCTTAAACTTTTTTTGATGTGATTGGGTTTTTAAAAGCATTTCTAACTAGGCATTCCCCAAAGCTCATTCCCTACTTTTTCAAACTATTTGCAGTGATTGTACCTTTGGGGTACACAATGTAGACTGGTGCACTAACGCCTCCCCAGGCTACATTTTGTACCATGTGAGGTATAATCCCTTTATGTATTTATTTCTAGACATTTTGTTGGCATAGATACATGTATTCATTTCGATATTTTTGGGATGTAATTAAGTTCAGTATGTTAGTTTACACCTTATCGACTAAGTTAATTCATGTGATGCATGATCAAGTTAATTTAAGTATGTTAGGGTTTATTTCAATTTTAATTGCATCACTAATATTAACAATGGTTTGTGGGCTAGTTTAAGCAATCAAGGATTATAAAGGTTAAGTAATAAACTGTGTTGGCAACTTACACTGCACAGAAGGCAACATTAACTGTTAAAGATATAAGTTATAAAAAAAATATAATAATATAGCTTGAATTTTCATGCTTCTAGGCACAGATTGATATCAGAGTCTGAGTTGTCTAGTACGTGTAAATGTAAGTTAGCTAGAATAAGGATTACATCCCATGTGTTTGTACATATCTAGTTATAAATTGAGTATAGTTGTTAAAATTATACTTATTCAGTTGTTTCTTACAGGTACTGATCACATTATGAGTGGGAGACGAGGTCGTCTTCTGAGGTAGGCTCAGCCACCTCCACCACCTCCTCCATAGCTCGAAAGTTCAAATTCTCACATAGCTAGACTTGAGCAGCGACTCGAGTAAGGCTTCGAATCCATTGCTATCATGTTTTCCCAACACTTCAGGGTAAACAATTTTGAGACGGAAGCTACTCAGGCAACACCTGCACCTCTTTCACTATGTGCAACACCTTTTGCACCTCCATCGGCACTTTCAGCACTACCTGCTCCACAGCCTCATGCACATATTCCTCAACTAGAGGCCCAACCACAACCTAGAGTTGTGGACAGGGCTAAGAGAGACATGGCCAGACTACGAGATTTTCCCAAGATGAGTCATTCGACATTTAAAGTGGTCACAGATCTGGTTTTGGCGGAGGTATGACTTTTGAGTCTAGAGAAGGATTTGAATATCTAGGGTGTACTGATTTTGAGAAGGTCACCATGGCTACATATATGCCACAGGGTGAGGCTGGACATTAATAGAGATCTGCGAAGACTATTTTGTCTGCTAAGCACCCTGTTTGACCTGGGATATCTTTTTTATTGCTTTTCAGAATTATTATATTCTACGAACAACTCAGTGGAAGATGTAGTCAGAGTTTCTGAATCTAGTATATGGTAGTATGTCAGTTGATGCAAATGAGACTTAGTTCACCACCTTGAGCTGTTATGACCCCGAGACCCTAAAATGTAAGGAGCATCAAACTAAGAGGTTTACATCAGGACTGAGACTCGCTATTAGAGAACAATTGTTAGCATTCGATATTGTTGAATTTGATGAGGTCGTCAGGTAGGCCTTAACAGTTGAGCGTGGTCTCAATATTACCTAAGCTGAGTATGGCTATAAAAGTAAGAGTTGAGATTGAGGTAAGAGAGTTGATGATACCAGATCTTTTTCTAAGAAGGGTCAGCCCAAGAGATAGAGGACAAATAAGTATCGGGAGAGGTTTGATAGGCACCACTCGGACTATTAGAGGCCCTCATCAGTCGAGATAAGCTTGTAAGTTTTATCGTGAGCGTCATAATGGAACTTGCTATTGGGCTTCAAGATCTTGCTTCAAGTGTGGCAAGACAGGGAGTATGATTAAGGATTACCCACAGTATAAGGTCCTTCAGTAGTAGCCATGACA
This sequence comes from Firmiana major, assembly GCA_033439115.1. Lineage (NCBI taxonomy): Eukaryota > Viridiplantae > Streptophyta > Magnoliopsida > Malvales > Malvaceae > Firmiana > Firmiana major. Next base: position 44,006,761 of record CM065909.1, read on the forward strand.
ACCAGAAGGATAGGTCCCATAGAAAACAACAGTTGAGAAGGGGAAGAAGCCATTAACTTAGGGATTTGTCTTCCCCTTAGATAGAGAGACAACAAATGCCTTAGACGAGACTATCAGGGGTAAGCTTCTTGTCTGTAATAATGAGCCATATGTTTTATTTGACACTGACTCTGCGCACTTTTTTGTAGCACTAGACTTTGCACATAAATTGCATGTAGAACTTGAGCCTCTAGATCACATGTTACACATTGGCACACCTATGAGAGAGTCACAAATGACAAATAGATTGTACAAGAAATGTGAGATTAAGGTGGGAGATAGGGTGATATTAGTAGATCTAGTTTTATCGAATATGTACGACTTTGATGTGATGTTAGGCATAGATTGGATAGTCACCAATCGTGTGAGTCTAGACTAATAAGCCAATACTATAGCCTTTTCCCTACCTTATAGGTTTGATATATGTTTTGCCATTAAAGAATGAAACCATGATCTTTATGTTTTGTGAACTTACTGATGTGTGAAGGTTATATTACTCTTATACACGATACCAGTCGAGAGCATCGAAATTACAAGATATACCGGTAGTTTGTGAATTTGTCGATGTATTTTTGGATGAGTTACTAGGATTACCATCAGAGAGAGATGAAGTTCACCATCGACCTAATGCTAGATACTCAGCCAATCTTTAAGCACCCATATCGAATGACACTTGTTGAGTTAGAGGAACTAAAGAAACAATTGAAAGAACTATTGGATAAGGGTTTTATCAAGCTTAGTGCGTCTCCCATAAGGAGCTCCGATATTATTCGCGCAAAATAAAGATTGTAGTTTTCGACTCTGTGTTGATTATAGAATGCTGAATAAAGCCACAGTAAAGATTAAGTATCCTCTGCCCAGGACTGATGACTTATTTGATCAGTTGAGAGAGGCTACTGTGTTTTCTAAGATAGACCTCCGATCAGGGTACCATCAGTTGAGGATCAAGATGGAAGACATTCCTAAGACAACTTTCAAGACTCGATATGGTCATTATGAGTTCTTAGTGATGTCATTCGGGTTAATTAATGTCCCCGCAGTTTTCATGAATATGTGAATGATGTTTTTAAGCCTTATCTAGACTGATTCATTATTGTATTTATAGACGACATTTTGTATATTTACGGTGTAGAGAGGAGCACGAGCAACATTTAAGGATTGTTCTTTAGACCCTTAGGGACAGATTGCTGTATGCGAAGCTAGATAAATGGGAGTTTTGGCTTGAATAGATCTCCTTTCTGGGTCATATTGTTACTAAGGATGGGGTATCAGTGGATTCATCTAAGGTTGAGGCAGTTGTACAGTAGAAGAGACTAAAGATAGCTATGGAGATCCGTAGTTTTTAGTGTCTAGCTGAATATTACAGATGTTTTGTAGAGGATTTCTCTAGATTTTTTACTTCTTTGACACGTCTTACATGCAAGGATGTAAAATTTTAGTGTACAGACGCGTGTGAGCAGAACTTCTAGGAGTTGAAGCACCGACTGACTACAACACGATCCTTACTATACTAAGTGGCTTAGGGGGTTTCTCTATCTATAGTGATGCTTCTTTACAAGGTTTGAGTTGTGTGCTTATGAAGCACGATAGGGTGGTTGCATATAGTTGTCAATAGTTGAAGGATCATGAGAAGAACTACCCCACCCATGATTTAAAGTTAGCTGGTGTGGTATTTGCTTTAAAGATTTGACAGTATTACTTATATGGTGAGAGATTCTAGATTTTCACTAACTATAAGAGCCTCAAGTATTTGTTTGATCAGAAGGAACTTAATATGAGATAAAGGCATTAGATGGAACTTCTTAAGGACTATGATTGCGAGATCCTTTACCATCCGGGTAAGGCGAACATTTTGGCTGATACTCTTAGTAGAAAAAGGGATGGTATCCTACATGATGATTAAAGAGTGGGATCTATTAGAACAGTTTTCCAAGCTAAGTATCAGTGTAAAGTTTTTGAGGATTGTGTATTGACTTGCCTACGAATTGAGTTGAGTATTATTGATCAGATCAGGACAAGGCAGAGAAATGATCAAAGTACACAGTCAGATTTTTCTATCAGTGGAAATGGATTACTCATATATAAGAGTTAAATCTATGTACTGAGTGATGATACCCTAAAACAACAGATTTTGAGAGAGACTCATAGTTCACGATACATTATCCACCCAGGGAGTACTAAGATGTATCGTAATTTACGACAACTTTATTAATGGTCGGGTATGAAGAGGGATGTCACTAGATTTGTGTCCAGATGTTTTGTATATCAATAGGTAAATATCGAGCATCAGAAGCCAATAAGGCTGCTTCAATCTTTATCGATGCCCACTTGGAAATGAGAGCAAGTCACCATGGATTTTATTGTGGGTCTACCAAGGTCTAAGAAAGACCACGATGTGACTTGGGTGATAGTGGATAGAGAGACTACGATTGGTCACTTCCTGGTCATTAAGAATACTGATTCTCTAAGTTTATTAGTGAAATTGTTTATCAAGGAGATAGTACGGTTCCATGTTACCCCTGTTAGTATATCATCTTATAAAGATTCCCAGCTTATTTCGAGGTTTTGGAAGATTTTTAGGAAGCTATAGGATCTTAGTTGAATTTTAGCATGGCCTTCCATCCTCACACTTACGATTAGTTCGAGCGGACCATCTAGACTTTAGAGGATATGTTGAGGGTATGTGTTATTGATTTTCGGGGTTCATGGTATGATCTCCTACTGCTAGTAGTGTTTACTTATGGTAACAGTTTCCATAGTAGTATTGGGATGATGCCTTATGAGACTTTGTATCATAGGAGACGTAGATCACCAGTGGCTGGAGAAGAAGTTGGTGACAAGAGGATTTCAGCTCACGATCTTGTTGAGCAGGCATCTAAGGGTGTCAGAGATTACGTACAGCTCAGAGCCGTTAGAAGAGTTATATAGATGTGCGTAGATGGCCTCTTGAGTTTTAGGTTGGAGATTCTGTGTTCCTCAAGGTATCTCCAAGTAAGGGCATCATACGCTTCGGGAAGAAAGCGAAATTGAATCCTCGCTTCATAGGTTCATTTGAGATATTAGAGAAAGTTGATGAGGTTGTATATAGACTTGCTCTACCGCCACAGCTTTCTGGAGTGTATAATATCTTCCACATCTCCATGTTGAGAAAGTATAATTCGGATTCCTCGCATGTGATTAAGTACGAGCCATTAGATATCAGTGAGGATATGACTTATGTAGAGAAGCCTATTCGAATTTTAGATAGAAAGGAAAATGTACTTTGGTCAAAAACTATTTCGTTAGTTAATGTTCTCTAACAGCATCATTTGATAGAGGAGGCTATGTAGGAGCTAGAGAGTTTGATGAAAGAGAAGTACCCTCACATATTCTGATGGACCTGATCGAATTTAGAGGACCAAATTCCTTAAGGTGATAAGAATATAAAATCCACAAGTTTTTTACATTTGATTATAAGTTAATCAAGTGATTAACAAGGATTAACCAAGTAATTATTGCAGGATCCAAGTGTAACCATGGAGCATGATGATTGGAGCAAAGTGTGGGGCAAGAAGACAAAGGTAAGAAATTTTAATTAAGGTGAATTTCAAGTATTCATGCTCATACAAATGTGTTTGCATGCTTAGAAGATAGATTAGCAACTATTAAAAAGGAATTAAGTTAGCAATTCTCAAGTTAGTGCAAAACCGAGAAAATCTAACTAAGTAAGATTAAATTAATAAAAATTCCCAAAAGCTAATAAAAATTAATCTAACACTTAAATAAATTAATATAGGGTATAAACATTTAGAATAAATTAAATTAGGGTTGAACCACCATGCCTATGATAATGGAATAAATTGGAGAAGTAAAACCGAAAGCTTTGCAGAATTTATTGCCTGTAGGAAAGTTTTTAGGATAAAAGTAGAAAATTATTTGAAAGTCAATTTATACACGCCTACCTTAGGGTGTTTATGATTTTTGGGTAAAGTTTCAACAAAAAATAAGGTCATTAAGGCCATGAGGAAAATGGCACAATTTGGGCTAGATAGAACTGAAATTTGCTAAAGGGTATCCTTAGTTTGCTGTTTATGCATGGGAAATGCATGCAAGTTGGCCATGCAAATTACCTACCACCACTAAAATTTTTAGAAAACATATTGTAGTATTAAAATATGTTAAATTGAGGAGCCAAAAGTGTCATAAAGTGGGCTGAATTGGAGTGGGAAAGTAAGATACAAAATCTGAAAATCAGCTATAACCTACTCTCACTATACCAAACTAAGCACTAAGTGAATTAAATTATATATTTTTTTATAAACCAAGTGATTGCCAACTATTATGCACATAAACTAGACACATTGTAGAACATTTTCAAGAGGGAAAAACGTTGAATGAGCTGAAAAATAATTTAACTTTATTTTTGAAATCAGACCAGCCAGCGGCTACCTACTCCTATTAGCTACTGGACTTGATCTAACTTAATTAACTTGGAGACATGATTTGAATCTGGACTTTTAACCAAAGTTATACCATTCCTTAAGGTTTATTTTAAGCCAGAAACCAGAGCTTAACTCAAAGCAACCAACTCACACTCCCTTCCCCAAGTTGCGGTAGGTGTCTCTATAGTAATCAGAGTGTTGATTTTTTTCATCATCTTCCAACCTGATTCAGCCTTTGCCCAAAAAGAATAAAATCTTCCTCTCCCTTCTGTCTATCACACATAAAAAATTCAGCTCATTCCAAGGTGATTTGGGTGGTGAAAACCTTGTTAGAATTGGTTGGAAAGAAAACTACTTTTGCTTAAAGTTTTACCTAGTCTAGCAAGAAAACACGCTTTTTAGAAAAAAATAAATAAAATAAAATAAAAGATTTAGGTCAGGATTCCTCATACCAAATGATCCTCTCCCTCTCAGATACATCATATAATTTTTCTGGATCCTTTGAGAAGTGTTGAGGGCTGAAGCAAGAGATCAAACAGAATCTGACCTTGTGATAAGCGTCTTTGAGCAGTCTTAAATAATATTATAGCATTAAGGTAAGCCATCAAACATCGTTATCCCAACATGACCTTCATGGGCAAAACCTTAAGGTGCTTCTATACATTTTATTTCAATTTTCTACTTATAGCCAAAATCATCCAAGTATCACCAAACACTACATAGATTAAATTGGAATTTTTCTAAAAATCCTTAGCCTCCTTTGATCGACTTTGACCAAACATAAATCCATCTTCGAGACTTCTTTTTTTGTAAGTCACAACATCCATGATCTTAAAACACTTAAAATAATCTTAGAACTCAACCAAATATCAAAGGAACCAAAGTTGTTCTTACCTTGGTTCAGGATAAGTTCTGTCTAGCAACTTCCAACAAGCTTTTTACCACTCAAATGACCTTGGAATGATCTAAAATTCTGATATGTTATAAAGGGAATGGTGAAAAATAAAAGTCTCTTCTTGAGCTAAGGCTAGTTTGGCTTTCAAAATTTTGTAAAAATTCTTGAATCCAGACTGCTCAAGGACGCTATCACCAGGTCAGATTCTGTTTGGCCTCTTATTTTAGCCCTCAACACTTCTCAAAAGGATCCAAAGAAATTATATGATGTAGTCAAGAGGGAAAGGATCATTTGGTATAAGAAACCTTGACCCAAATATATTTTATTTGTTTTTTAAATCACGTTTTCTTGCTAGACTAGGTGAAACTTTAAGCAGAAGCAGATTTATATCCAACCAATTCTAACAAGGTTTTCTCCACCCATATTAAGTTGGAATGTGCTAAATTTTTTATGTGTGATAGAGGGAAGGGAGAGGAATATTTTATCCTTTTGGGCAAAGGTTGAATCGACTTGGAAGATGATGAAAAAAATCAATACTTTTATTACTACATGGATGTTTATAGCAACTTAGGGAAAAGAGTGTGAGCTGGTTGCTTAAGGAGTGGTCTACCTTGGGTTAAAAGGTCAGCTTCAGATCATGTCTCCAATTTAATTAAATTAATTGATTTTTCACGTCCAGTAACTGGTGGGAGCAGGTAGCTACTGGCTGGTTTGATTTCAAAAATAAAATAAAATTATTTTTCAGCCCATTCCAATGTTTTTCTATCTTGAAAAATGTTTTTCAGTATGTCTAGTTTATGTCCATAATAGTTGGCAATCACTTGGTTCATAAAAAATATAATTTAATTCTCTTAGTGCTTAGTTTGGTATAGTGAGAGTAGGTAATGACTGATTTTCAGATTTTGTATCTTACTTTCCCACTCCAATTCAGCCATTTTATGGCACTTTTGTTACCACAATTTGACAAATTTTAATACTACAATATGTCTTCTAAAAAGCTTAGTGGTGATAGGTAACCACTTGTATGCATTTTAATACATTTGACAAATTTTAGTACCAACTTGTATGCATTTTCCATGTGCACAATCAGCTAACCAATGAGACCCTTTAGCAAATTTCGATTCTATCCAGCCCAATGGTGCCATTTTCCTCATGGCCTTAATGACCTTATTTTTTTTGTTGAAACTTTACCCAAATATCATTAACATCCTAAGGTAGATGTGAATAAAATTTGGGGTCATTCCGAGTTCATCTTGACCTTCAAATAATTTTCTACTTTCACCCGAAAACTTTCCTGCAAGCAGTAAATTCTCCAAAGCTTTCGGTTTCAATTTTCCAATTTATTCCATGACTTTAGCCATGGTGGTTCAACCCTAATTTAATTTATTCTAAATGTTTATATCTTATATTAATTTATTTAAGTGTTAGATTAATTTTTATTAGCCTTTAAAAGTTTTTATTAATTTAATCTTAATTAGTTAGATTTTCTCTGTTTTGCATTAACTTAAGAATTGCTAACTTAATTCCTTTTTAATAGTTGCTAAACTATCTTCTAAGCATGCAAACACATTTGTATGAGTATAAATACTTAAAATTCACCTTAGTTAAATTTCTTACCATTGTCTTCATACTTAGTGTTAGCTCTACCGAGAGGGGGGGGGGAGGGATGAATTGGTTTTCTAAAGATAATGGCAAATTTAAACTAAATTAAGTCTAATTGCAAATGATAAATAAACAATATAATGTAATGCAATGAATTGAAAGAAGATAAGGGAAGGAAATAGCAAACTCAGTAGTTTATAGAGGTTCGGCCAATCTCTTGCCTACGTCCTCTCTTCTTGACCTCCTTGTCAAGAGTTTTCTTTCACTCTATCAATGAATGTTACACACTCCCTTTTTTAGGTTAAGGAATAACCTCTCTACCCTTTTTACACAAATAAATATTCACCATTTTACAAAGTTTATCTCACTGAGGAACACTCCTCTTCTCTCTTGAAAATAAGGATGAATACCAGATAAAGCTTTTCTTATGTGGGTAGGATAGATATAGCTTTTACACCAAGAGTTTTACAATACTATCAATAAATGAAGATTGAAGACAAAGATAATGTTAGAATAAACTTCTTGAGAATATACAGAGTTTTCAGCAATAATGTCTCTCTTTTCAGTGTCTTCAATGCTTTAATTTAGACATCAGAATTGGTAGTTGGAGCATTTAATACTGTTTTTTCCATTGAAAGTTTTACAAAAAGAGCCGTTGGGAACCTCCAGTTGAGTGTCAAATCGATCTCCAATCTTGACCAGATCGATCTCTTAGTTTAATTTCCTGCGATTACAAAGCAAATTGAAGCATAGAGATCGATCTCATATATGTAGAGATCGATCTTACAATTTGAAAATGTTAGTGCAGATCGATCTGTCGAACCAGAAGATCGATCTTTCAATCTCTCTGTTTGAGGCAAGATCGATCTACCAAGTATTCTCGTAGAGAGGAGATCGATCTCTAATCAACCCAGATCGATCTCCTTAGCTCTCTGACTTTGAGGAGATCGATCTCTTCCTATACCAGATCGATCTCATAAACTCTCTGTTTGAGCATAGATCAATCTACAGATCGATCTACTGCCTTTACCTTTCGTACAGGAGATCGATCTCTTCCTAGACCAGATCGATCTCATAAACATCCTGTAATAGACAGATCGATCTTATAACCTTTATAGATTGATCTCCGCTTCCTCAACACCTTGTACAGATTCTTTGAGAATTCAATCCTTTAGCAGATCGATCTCATATCCTTATGAGATCGATCTCTCATACTAGAAAATCCAGGAGATCGATCTCTCATCTCACCAGATCGATCTCTTCATCCTTAAGGACTTAGTTTCTGGTACTGATAACCTCTAAACATGTTTTTAAATCATTTCTATATTATTGAATTTACTTGGTTTGTCATTTCAAAATATATTAACTTAACAATCTCCCCCTTTTTGATATGACAAAACTTATTTAATAAACATGCTTAGTTACCCATTTGCATTATGCATAAAATATCTTCTGCTTTTCATAAACTCCCCTTTATTGTAAGCTCCCCCTTACTTTTACCCCCTTAACTCCCCCTTAATTTAAGTTTTCTTAAACATGTTTTCTTAACGGATTCTTCTCCCCCTTTTTGTCATATCAATGGCAATAAAGGTAAAAAGACAATTAACTTTAAAAAAACATGTCATTTCAAAATAGTACCTCATTATAACACATTTCAAAGGAACTATCATGTCATTTCATAAAGTAAGCATTCAAGCAAATGATGTGTTAAACAACAGATAGTAAACATGAAAAACTATCTAAAACATCCCTAACAATCATGTCCTAAGGCTGAGGAGGGAAGCGCTCCATGAGTTCCTCGACTCGAGTGCGAGTAACCTGCAGCTCATTGAACATAGCCTGCTGTGTGGCATGAAGGTTTACAAAACCTTCGTCCATCTTTTGGTTAAGCTCCATAATCATCCCCACAATCGATTCTAGCCCGTCGGATATAGGTGCAGTGGGCTGAGCAGTTGACGAATATGGACCTTCAGTAGGTTCAGCTAGTGGGGCAGTAGGCTCTGTTGATGGTTCTTCTTCCACGGCTGCCTCAGACTACTGTTCTCGCTTTTTCCTCCATTGCCCTTGAAAATCTTTATAGTATCCCATGTGGTGAAGTGTGCCAATGTTTAATATGCTCTTTGGGGAAGGCACTTCATCGGTTTCACACGAGCAATCGACCCCAACTCGTTGAAGTAAATACGCAAGCGGTTGTGGAAAGACTATCATGGAGGCTTGGATGCATACGATCTTCAGTCAATCTTCGTATATGAAGTGGATCAGATTGAGTTTTTGACTTGAGGAGTGGAGGTGGTGGAGCCAAAATCGATCTAATCTCCTAACCATGGAATGACGGGTACCAAAGGGTCTAAGATTCCACGAGATGATAAGGTGGAGTAACCTCGGGTGCATCGGTAGGTCACTCACCTTATCCTCGGGAAGGTCAAATTCTAACTGAACTTCTTCCTCTTCATCGGTCAACCCCTCATCTTTTATGTTAAACACTTAGGCTAAAATAGATGTGTCTATAGGGATTGATTTAGACATGACATACATTTTAAACCCTAGAATTTTACAGGCATCATCAGGGTCGTAGATGAGTTCAGCGTTAGAAAAGAATGCCTTAATGATGTTTGGAGGTACGGGGGTATTGATTTTAAGAAATGGAAGCCAACCAAATTCTTCAATTTTTGATAGATACGGAAAGTCAATGCGATTTAAAAACAAAAAATCAATTGTTCGCCAATGTTTAATTGGCATAGTCGAGAAATACTCTTCATATCTTTTCCTTTTTGCATGTGTTTGAAAACACCTGTTAAAGGTAGTGACAGAAGAGGGATGAGTTGTTTGGGAAGATGACCCTCTATCAACATTTGGTCTAGTGGGTTTTTGGCCAACTCTCTTAAGTCAAGGCATGATTAAGATTCCAGCTAGACACACTCTAAATAGATTTGTAGTTCCTAGATAATAGTTCTCTAGAAACCTAGGCAATGAAACAGTTTTAGAATTGCCCTAATGTAGATTTGAGCACAAACAATGAAATTTTTGAAGAAAACTTAACAATGTAGGTTTCTAGAACACAAAATGACGAAGAGATTTGACAAGAACCTTACCGAGATCGATCTGGAGGTGAGAATCGAGGGTTGAGGCACGAAAGAGTTTAGGGATTTTGAAAATTTGGATATTTGAAATTTGGGGATTTTGAAACCGTTTTTATAGTCCAAGGCTCAGGAGATCGATCTGTCGCGGAACCAGATCGATCTGTTATTTCCAGATACTTGAAGAGATCGATCTGTTGAACCAAAAGATCGATCCTCAAAATACAGAAGCTCAAGGAGATCGATCTGCCAAAGGCATAGATCGATCTGCTGTTTTACAGAGGTTTAAGGAGATCGATCTGCCAAATGCATAGATCGATCTTATAGTGGAGAAGATCGATCTGCCTAGCTTAACCTTTCTGCTTTAGGCCAATTTGGAGTATGAAGATCGATCTATAGTGATTGAAGATCGATCTCTTATACTTTTTGCCCAGAAAAATCATTGAAAAATTCGTTGAAAATTACTTTGAAATCAAGGTTTTGAATGGAATAAATCTTAAGGAACATTCATGAGTCCTAATTCACCTCTAAGGACACAAAACCTATCTCTATCAAGAGGTTTGGTGAAGATATAAGCTATTTGATGTAAAGTATCAATATACTCTAGAATTATATCTCCTTTTTGTACATGGTCTCTAAGAAAATGATGCCTAATCTCAATATGCTTAGTTCTAGAGTGTTGTATTGGATTCTTAGAGAGATTAATGACACTGGTATTATCACATTTGATTGAGACTTGCTTCATGTAAATACCATAGTCTTTCATTTGTTGTTTAATCCACAACACTTAAGTAGTACAACTACCAGCTGCTATGTATTCTGCTTCAGTTGTGGATTGAGCTACACTATTTTGTTTCTTAAAGAACCATGAGATTAATCTATTCCCTAAGAATTGGCATGTGCCTGAAGTGCTCTTTCTATCTACTTTACAGCCCCCAAAATCTGCATAAAAAAAGGCATGGAGAACAAAGATGGAGTCCTTAGGGTACCAAAGTCCTAGAGAGGGAGTGTCTTTAAGATATCTAAAGATACTTTTAGTGGCTAATAAGTGTGACTCCCTAGGAGAGGATTGAAATCTAGTACAAAGGCATACACTAAACAGAATATCTGGTCTACTTGCAGTAAGGTAAAGCAATGAACCAATCGTAGACCTATAAAGTTTAGTGTCTACACGCTTACCACTTTCATCTTTATCAAGCTTGATGTTGGTGCCCATTGGAGTTGCTTGAGGTTTGTAATTATCTGTTGAGTTAATGTATTTTGAAATGACAAAACAAGTAAATTCAATAATATAAAAATGATATAAAAACATGTTTAGAGGTTATCAGTACCAGAACTTAAAGTTCTGTTGATGAGAAATCGATCTGGCTTATGAAAGATCGATCTCCTAGGTTTTCTATAGTTGAGAGATCGATCTGGGTTATTAGAGATCGATCTCCTGGGTTTGTCTTGGATGAGAGATCGATCTCAGGAAGACATTAGATCGATCTGCTAAGCTTTAAACCTGCACAAAGTTATTAAGGAAGAGTGAGATCGATCTATAAGGGTTAAGAGATCGATCTGCCTAATACTGGAGTTGAGGGATCGATCTGATCTAGGAAGAGATCGATCTCCCTTAAAGCATAGACTGTAGATCGATCTGTAAGATCGATCCACACTCAAACAGAGAGCTTATGAGATCGATCTGGTAAGGAAGAGATCGATCTCCTCAAAGTCAGAGAGCTAAGGAGATCGATCTGGGGTATTGAGAGATCGATCTCCCCACTACGAGATTGCATGGCTGATCGATCTGAAGATTGATCTTGCCTCAAATAGAGAGATTGGAAGATCGATCTGTCTATTCGACAGATCGATCTCCCTTATCATTTTCAAATTAACAGATCGATCTGCTAACCTATGAGATCGATCTCCTTGTGTTATTGTGCTTTGATCTTGCAGGATTTATAACTAAGAGATCGATCTGGCCAAGATGGCAGATCGATCTGGCACTCTACTGGAGGTACCCAACGGCTAGTTTCTGCAAAATCTCAACGGGAAAAATAGCATTTAATGCTCCAACTACCAATCCTTCAGTATTTAACCAAGCATTGAAGACAATGAGAAGGGAGACACTATTGCTGCACATTTTTTACATTCTCAAGCTTTCAATACTTTCATTCCTTGTGTCTTCATTCCTCATTTATTGAGATTTATTGTATAAGCTTAAGTGCAAAAGCTGTATTTGTCCTACCCACATTAAAACTTCATTTTATATTCATCCTTACCTTAAGAGAGAAGAGGATTGTTCCTCAGTGAGATAAAATTGTAACTGAGTGAATACATTCTTGTATTGCAAAGGGTAGAGAGGTTATTCCTTAACCTGAAAAAGAAACATTGTAACTTCTGTTGAAGGAGAGTAAGAAAGCACTTGACAAGAAGGTCAAGAAGAGAGGACGTAGGCAAGAGTTTGGCCGAACCTCTATAAACGATTGTGTTTGTTTCTCTCTTCCCTATCTTGCATTAAATTGTTTAATTTTATTATATTGCTCATTATCATTTGTTGATTAAAATAGGATTAAATTAAAATTTGCTATTAACGTTAGAAAACCGATTCACCCCCCTCTCGGTAGAGCCAACAATTGGTATCAGAGTTAGGACTCTTTAATCACATAGGAACAACTTCCTAAGAGTTAGAAACGATCAAATGGCTCATAACAATGTAGCAACTAGTTTGGTAGGAGAGGGGCACTCTACGGTTAGACCTCCTATGTTCAATGGAGAACATTATGCGTATTGGAAGACTAGGATGATGTTATTCATTCAAGCAAATGATTATGAAGTGTGGAGAATTATAATTAAAGGACCTTAAATCCCTACAAAGAGAATAGAGGGAAGAGATATCCCTAAAGAAGAAGATGAATGGGATTCAAATGATATTAAATGTGCTCAGCTAAATGCTAAAGCTATGCATACATTATTTTGTGCCTTAGGTCCAAATGAATATAATAGAGTCTCGGGGTGTGATAATGCCAAACAAATTTGGGACAAATTGGCAATAACTCATGAGGGTACAACCCAAGTGAAGGAGACTAAGGTAGGAATGCTCACACATGATTATGAGCTTTTTAGGATGAAGGAAGGAGATTCAATTAGTGACATGTTCACTAGATTCACAGATGTAATTAATGGATTAAAGTCCTTAGGAAAAATATATTCTAATATTGAAATGGTCAAGAAAATATTAAATAGCTTACCTAAATCATGGGAAGCTAAAGTGACTGCAATTGAGGAATCTAAGGATCCTCACACATTGTCTTTAGATGAATTAATAGGATCTCTACTCACTTATGAGATGAAATTAAGAAGAAATGAAGAGCCACCCAAGAAAGTGGGAGTTGCTCTAAAATCCACTGCTCAAGAGGAGATTAAGAATGAGAGTGGTAGTGAAGAGGACCTTGAGATGGCAATGTTTGCCAAAAGATTTAACAAGTTCATGAGGATGAGAGCTAGTGGTAGTAATAGGAGAAACAATAAGAGAGATCAAGAAGAAGTAGGTAGAAAAGATTCAATTGTGTGTTATGAATGTAAAAAACCAGGACACATAAAATTTAACTACCCTCTTCTTAAAAGGTTCAATGATAGATTCCATAAAAAGAAGGCAATGGTGGCAACATGGAGTGACAGTGACTGCTCCGATGATGAATCAAATGAGGACATTGCTAACTTGTGCTTCATGGCTATTGAGGATGAAAAGGTGATTGAGCATGGCCACAAAGCTAAAACAAATGAAGTATGGTACTTGGATAGTGGATGCTCAAGGCACATGACGAGAGATAGAAGCCACTTCAACTCTTTTAAATCAAAGGTTGGTGGAGAGGTCACATTTGGGGACAACTCTAAAGGCCAAGTAGAAGGAAGTGGCTCAATATGTAATGATTACTTCTCTTTAGAAAAAGTATTACTTGTTAGGGGTCTAAAGCATAACTTACTAAGCATAAGTCAACTTTGTGGCAAAGGTTACAAAGTAATTTTTGATTGCATGAAATGTAATGTGGTAGATCCTAAGTCAAACAAAGTTCTTTTTCTAGGCCATAGGCAAGGTAATAAATATATTGTCTATCTTAATGAACTCAAAAATGAAAATATATGCCTAATGGTAAATAGTAAAAAGGAATCTTGGTTATGGCATAGAAGACTAGGTCATGCTAGCATGCATGTGCTATCTAAGTTAGCTAGAAAGGATCTAGTTATAGGTTTACCCAAGCTATCATTTGATCATGAAGAAATATGTGAAGCTTGTGTTAAAGGAAAACATAAAAGGACAACATTTAAGCCTAAGAATATTGTATCCACCACTAGGCCTCTTCAATTACTTCACTTAGATTTATTTGGACCAACTAGAACAACTAGCCTAGGTGGGAAACATTATGGATTTGTAATAGTTGATGATTACACTAGGTTCACATGGGTGTTCTTTTTAAGAGTAAAAAATGAAGCCTTAGAAAAATTCATAGCCTATACAAAAAATTACTCAAAATGAAAAAGGGTATACAATAACTAGCATTAGAAGTGATCATGGCAAGGAATTTGAAAACATAGGATTTGATGAGTATTGCAATGATCAAGGAATTAGTCATAACTTCTCAGCCCCTAGGACACCACAACAAAATGGAGTAGTTGAAAGAAGAAATAGAACCTTGGAAGAAATGGCTAGAACCATATTGTGTGAGAATAATTTGCCAAAGTATTTTTGGGCTGAAGCTATAAACACATCTTGCTATATAATTAATAGAGCTATGATTAGACCCATGCTTAAGAAAACTCCTTATGAGCTCTACAAGGGTAAAAAGCCTAACATTAGTTACTTCCATCCCTTTGGCTGCAAATGTTTTGTCTTAAATAATGGGAAAGATAATTTAGGAAAATTTGATGCCAAAAGTGATGAGGGAATCTTTCTAGGATATGTTTTGAATTCAAAGGCTTATAGAGTATATAACAAAAGAACATTGATGGTTGAAGAATCAATTCATGTGATATTTGATGAGTCAAATAATCTATCTAAAGATTCAACAAATAATGAGGATGTTGGAATATTTGATGAAAACTTGGAGGAAAACTCAAAATTAGAAGATGATTTATTAGAAAAACTTGACTTGAATAAAGAAGATAAAGATGAAATAGAGATATTGGAGAGAGAATCTAGAGCACCAAGAGAGTTAGGATATGTAAAAGATTGTGAAATTGTGGGAGATCCAACTCTTGGAGTTAGAACTAGATCATCTCTAAGGAATATGTGTCAATATATAGCCTTTGTATTTCAAATAGAGCCTAGGAATGTCATTGAAGCCTTAGATGACAATAATTGGTTCCTAGCAATGCAAGAAAAATTAAATCAATTTGAGAGAAGCAAAGTATGGAAACTAGTTCCTAGGCCTAGTGATCACTCTATAATTGGAACTAAATGGATATTCAAGAACAAAATGGATGAAAATAGTGTGATCATAAGGAATAAGGCTAGGTTAGTTGCACAAGGCTATAGACAAGAAGAAGGTATAGATTATGATGAAACATATGCACCGGTAGCTAGACTAGAGGCAATAAGAATGTTACTTGCCTTTGCATGTTATAAAAACTTCAAATTGTATCAAATGGATGTAAAGAGTGCATTCTTAAATGGTTTCATTAATGAAGAAGTCTATGTTGAACAACCTCCCGGGTTTGAAAATCATGAATTTCCTGAACATGTTTTCAAATTATCTAAGGCACTCTATGGCTTGAAACAAGCTCCTAGAGCTTGGTATGAAAGGTTGTCAAAATTTTTAATAGAAAAAAATTTTCAAGAGGAAAAGTGGATACCACTTTATTCATCAAAAATAAAAATAAGGATTTATTAGTTGTATAAGTGTATGTAGATGATATTTTTTTTTGGATCAACTAATAAGTCTTTATGTCAAGAGTTTGCTAAGATCATGCAAGGTGAGTTTGAAATGAGCATGATGGGAGAACTCACTTTCTTCTTGGGACTTCAAGTGAAGCAAACAAAGGATGGAACCTTTATCAATCAAGCAAAGTATACTAAGGATTTGCTCAAGCGATTTGGAATGGACAATTGCAAACCTCAAGCAACTCCTATGGGCACCAACATCAAGCTTGATAAAGATGAAAGAGGTAAGTGTGTAGACACTAAACTCTATAGGTCTATGATTGGCTCATTGCTTTATTTAACTGCAAGTAGACCAGATATTTTGTTTAGTGTATGCCTTTGTGCTAGATTTCAATCCTCTCCTAGGGAATCACATCTATTAGCAACTAAAAGGATTTTTAGATACCTTAAGGACACTCCCTCACTAGGACTTTGGTACCCCAAGGACTCCACTTTTATCCTTCATGCATTTTCAGATGCAGATTTTGGAGGATGCAAAATAGATAGGAAAAGTACTTCAGGTACTTGCCAATTCTTAGGAAATAGACTAATTTCTTAGTTCTCTAAAAAACAAAACAGTGTGGCTCAGTCCACAACTGAAGCTGAATACATAGCAGCTGGCAGTTGTAGTGCTCAAGTGTTGTGGATTAAACAACAAATGAAAGATTATGGTATTGACATGAAACAAGTCTCTATTAAATGTGATAATACCAGTGCCATTAATCTATCTAAAAATCCTATTCAACACTCTAGAACCAAGCACATTGAGATTAGGCATCATTTCCTTAGAGACCATGTGCAAAAGGGGGATATAATTCTAGAGTATATTGACACTTTACATCAATTAGCTGATATATTCACCAAACCCCTTGATAGAGATAGGTTTTGCATTCTTAGAGGTGAATTAGGACTTATGAATGTTCCCTAAGATGTTTGTGCTTCAAAATCTTGATTTCAAATTGACTTAAAAGTGATTTTCAATGATTTTTCTGGGCAACAAGTATGAGAGATCGATCTCCTATTCATATAGATCGATCTCCATACCTCAAATAAGCCTAAAGCATTAAGGTTAAGCTAGGCAGATCGATCTTCTATCCATAAGATCGATCTCCTTAAGCCTCTGTTAGATAACAGATCGATCTGTGCATACGACAGATCGATCTCCTCTAGCCTCTGTATCTTGAAGATCGATCTGTGCATACAACAGATCGATCTCCTCAAGCCTCTGTCCTCTGAAGATCGATATATGCATTTGACAGGTCGATCTCCTTACGCCTCTGTTCGAAACAGATCGATCTGTACATACTACAGAACGATCTCCTTGGGCTTTTGGAAATGACAGATCGATCTGTCGTCCCGACAGATCGATCTCCTGTGCCCTGGACTATAAATACTGGCGAAAAATCTCCAAATTTCAAAACTCCAAATTCAAAATCCCTAACTTCCCTCGCACCTCCTCTCTTGATTCCTCCTCAGATCGATCTCGGTACGGCCTTCGTCGCATCTTTTCTTCGTTTACTGGTATAGTAACCCACATTTCTCATTTTTTTTTCAAAATTTTCTTAAGATTTGTGTTATATTTCACTCTAGGGCAAATCTAGTCACTGTTTCATTGATTTTGTGCTTGTGAACCTGTCTTAGAGTCAATATAGTATCTAGAACCATGCCTCGTCTTAAGAGAGTGGGCCAAAAACCTCCCCGATCCAATGTAGAACCCGGGTCATCCTCCCAATCCATTCCTCCCTCTTCCGTTGCTACCTTCAACAGGTGTTTTAAAACACATGCCAAAAGGAAGCGATATGAAGAATACTTTTCAACCATGCCAATTAAACATTGGCGTACAATCAATTTCTCTTTCCTAAACCAAATTGATTTTTCGTATCTGTCTAAATTTGAAGATTTTGGTTGGATGCCTTTTCTAAAAATCAATACTCTCGTACCTCCAAATATCGTTCGAGCATTCTTTTCCAATGCCGAACTCACTTGTGATCCCAATGACACTTGTAATATTCTCGAGTTTACAACGTATGTCATGGAAAAATCCATTGCCATAAACACTGAAGTCCTTGCCCAAGCGTTTCACTTACGTGATGAGGGCTTGACAAACGAAGATGAGGAAGTCCCTTTGGAGTTTGATATTCCCGGGGATAAGGCGAGTGACCTCCCAATGCACCCCTGGTTACTCCACTTCATCATTTCTTGGAACCTTCGTCCTTTTGGTACCCGTCACTCCACCGTTAGACGGTTAGATAGGTTCTGGCTTCACCACATTCATTCCACCAGTCAAAAACCCAACCTCATCCACTTTATCTATCAAGACTGGTTAAAGATCGTACGAGGTCAAGCCACAACGATCGTGTTTCCGCAACCACTAGCGTACTTTCTCCAACGACTCGGAATAGATAGCAGTTGCGAAACCTGCGAAATGCCCTCTCTGAATAGCGTCCTCAACATTGGGACACTCCATCACATGTGCTACTACAAAGACTTCCGGGGCGACTGGAAGAAGAAGCGGGAACAGCCTTCTGCAGCAGCTATGGAGGAAGATCCCCTCGATGAGCCTATCGATCCACCGTCTGCACCGAGTGCGCGTCCACCATCTCCACCTGCTCAGCCCCCTGCACCTGCACCCTCACCTGCTGGTATGGAGCTCATTATGACGATGATGAGTGAGCTCAACAAGAAGATCGATGACGGCTTTGCAAACCTTCATGCAACTCAGCAGCGGATGTTCGAGGAGCTAAACCGCAAAGTGGATGAAGGTTTTGCAAATATTCATGAGACTCAAGAGGCAATGTATGATGAACTTCAGGTCGCTCGCACACACATTGAGGATCTCATGGATCGCGTTCCTCCTCCACCATAGGACTTAGTTGCTAGATCTAGTTTGGTTATATGCTTTCAGTACTCTTTGTTATTTGAACTCAATTTGCTTGAATGAACTGCTCTTTGTGTTATTGAATGAAATGTTAATTTAAAATGATAGAGTATTGTTTAGATTTCCTTTTTACCATTGATATGACAAAAAGGGGGAGAAGAAATAATGTTAAGAACACATGCGTGTGTTAAAACGTTTAAATCATTTTAAGAATCATATCTAATGGCTTAAAAGGAATGATTAAAATGAGGGGGAGTTAAGTCAGTTTAGAAGCCAAAAGTAAGGGGGAGTTTACAAAAAGGGGGAGTTTGTGCAAAATGAAAATAGGCAACTAAACATATTGATTGAATAGGTTTTGTCATATCAAAAAGGGGGAGATTGTTGAGTTAATGTATTTTGAAATGACAAAACAAGTAAATTCAATAATATAAAAATGATATAAAAACATGTTTAGAGGTTATCAGTACCAGAACTTAAAGTTCTGTTGATGAGAGATCGATCTGGCTTATGAAAGATCGATCTCCTGGGTTTTCTATAGTTGAGAGATCGATTTGGGTTATGAGAGATCGATCTCCTGGGTTTGTCTTGGATGAGAGATCGATCTCAGGAAGACATGAGATCGATCTGCCAAGCTTTGAACCTGCACAAAGGTATTAAGGAAGAGTGAGATCGATCTATAAGGGTTAAGAGATTGATCTGCCTAATACTGGAGTTGAGGGATCAATCTGATCTAGGAAGAGATCGATCTCCCTTAAAGCATAGACTGTAGATCGATCTGTAAGATCGATCCACACTCAAACAGAGAGCTTATGAGATCGATCTGGTAAGGAAGAGATCGATCTCCTCAAAGTCAGAGAGCTAAGGAGATCGATCTGGGGTATTGAGAGATCGATCTCCCCACTACGAGATTGCATGGCAGATCGATCTGAAGATCGATCTTGCCTCAAACAGAGAGATTGGAAGATCGATCTGCCTATTCGACAGATCGATCTCCCCTATCATTTTCAAATTAACAGATCGATCTGCTAACCTATGAGATCGATCTCCTTGTGTTATTGTGCTTTGATCTTGCAGGATTTATAACTAAGAGATCGATCTGACCAAGATGGCAGATCGATCTGGCACTCTACTGGAGGTACCCAACGGCTAGTTTCTGCAAAATCTCAACGAAAAAAATAGCATTTAATGCTCCAACTACCAATCCTTCAGTATTTAACCAAGCATTGAAGACAATGAGAAGGGAGACACTATTGCTGCACATTTTTTACATTCTCAAGCTTTCAATACTTTCATTCCTTGTGTCTTCATTCCTCATTTATTGAGATTTATTGTATAAGCTTAAGTGCAAAAGTTGTATTTGTCCTACCCACATTAAAGCTTCATTTTGTATTCATCCTTACCTTAAGAGAGAAGAGGATTGTTCCTCAGTGAGATAAAATTGTAACTGGGTGAATATATTCTTGTATTGCAAAGGGTTGAGAGGTTATTCCTTAACCTGAAAAAGGAACATTGTAACTTCTGTTGAAGGAGAGTAAGAAAGCACTTGACAAGAAGGTCAAGGAGAGAGGACGTAGGCAAGAGTTTGGCCGAACCTCTATAAACGATTGTGTTTATTTCTCTCTTCCCTATCTTGCATTAAATTGTTTAATTTTATTATATTGCTCATTATCATTTGCTGATTAAAATAGGATTAAATTAAAATTTGCTATTAACGTTAGAAAACCGATTCACCCCCTCTCGGTAGAGCCAACATTATCCATTCCAAATCGTTTGAGCAATTCCTTAGTATATTTTGCTTGATTGATGAAGGTTTCATCCTTAGTTTGCTTCACTTGAAGTCTCAAGAAGAAGGTGAGCTCTCCCATCATGCTCATTTCAAATTCACCTTGCATGATCTTAGCAAACTCTTGGCATAAAGATTCATTAGTTGATCCAAAAATAATGTCATTTATATACACTTGAACAACTTGTAAATCTTTATTTTTATTTTTGATAAACAAAGTAGTATCTACTTTTCCTCTTGAAAATCCTTTTTCTATTAAGAATTTTGACAATCTTTCATACCATGCTCTAGGAGCTTGTTTCAAATCATAAAGTGCCTTAGATAGTTTGAAGACATGTTCAGGAAATTCATGATTTTCAAAACCGGGAGGTTGCTCAACATAAACTTCTTCATTAATGAAACCATTTAAAAATGCACTATTTACATCCATTTGATATAATTTTAAGTTTTTATAACATGCAAATGCAAGTAGCATTCTTAGTGCTTCTAATCTAGCTACCGGTGCATAAGTTTCATCATAGTCTATTCCTTCTTCTTGTCTATAGCCTTGTGTAACTAGCCTAGTTTTGTTTCTTATGATCACACTATTTTCATCCATCTTGTTCTTGAAGATCCATTTAGCATAGCTAGAAACCAATTATTATCATCTAAGGCTTTATTGACATTTTTAGGTTCAATTTGAGATACAAATGCTATATATTGACACACATTCCTTAGAGATGATCTAGTTCTAACTCCAAGAGTTGGATCTCCTACTATTTCATAATCTTTTACACATCCTAATTCTTTTGGTGCTCTAGCCTATCTTTCTAATATTTCTAGTTCTTCTTCATCCTCTTTATTAATGTCAAGTTTCTCTAATAGATCATTCTATATGTTTGAAGTTTCTTTTAAGTTCTCATTAAATATTTCTATATCCTCATCATTGGTTGAACATTTAGATAAATCATTTGACTCATCAAATATTACATGAATTGATTCTTCAACCATCAATGTTCTTTTGTTATATATTCTATATGCTTTTGAATTCAAAGAGTAGCCTAAAAAGATTCTCTCATCACTCTTGGCATCAAATTTTTCTAAATTGTCTTTTTCATTATTTAAGACAAAGCATTTACAACCAAAGGGGTGAAAATAGCTAATATTAGGTTTTTTTCCCTTGTAAAGCTCATAAGGGATTTTCTTTAAAATTGGTTTAATCATAGCTCTATTGATGATATAGGAAGATGTATTTATAGCTTCAGCCCAAAAGTATTTAGGTAAATTATTTTCACACAACATGGTTCTAGCCATTTCTTCCAATGTTCTATTTCTTCTCTCAACTACCCCATTTTGTTGTGGTGTCCTAGGGGCTGAAAAATTATAACTAATTCCTTGATCATTGCAATACTCATCAAATCCAATATTTTCAAACTCCTTGCCATGATCACTTCTAATACTAGTTATAGTATAACCTTTTTCATTTTGAGTCACTTTTGTATAGGTAATGAATTTTTCTAAGACTTCATTTTTCACTTTCAAAAAGAACACCCAAGTGAACCTAATGTAATCATCAACAATTACAAACCCATAATGTTTCTCACCTAGGCTTGTTGTTCTAATTGGTCCAAATAGATCTAAGTGAAGGAATTGAAGAGGTCTAGTGGTAGATACACTATGTTTAGGCTTAAATGTTGTCCTTTTATGTTTTCCTTTAACACAAGCTTCACATATTTTGTCATAGTCAAAGGACAACTTAGGTAATCCTATAACAAGGTCTTTTCTAGCTAGCTTAGATAACACATGCATGCTAGCATGACTTAGTCTTCTATGCCACAACCAAGGTTCTTTTTCTTTATTTATCATAAGACATACATTTTCATTCTTAAGTTCATTTAGATAAACAATATATATGTTACCTTGCCTATGACCTAGAAAAAGAACTTTATTATATTTCGGATCTATAACATGACATTTCAAGCAATCAAAAATTACCTTGTAACCTTTGTCACAAAGTTGACTAATACTTAGTAAATTATGTTTTAGATCCCTAACAAGTAAAACCTTTTTCAGTGAGAAGTAATCATTACCTATTGAACCACTTCTTTCAACTTAGCATTTGGAGTTATCCCCAAATGTGACTTCTCCATCAACTTTTGATTTAAATGAGTTGAAGTGACTTCTATCACCGGTCATGTGTCTTGAGCATCCGCTGTCCAAGTACCAAGCTTCCTTTGTTTTAGCTTTGTGACAATGCTCAATCACCTATAATCAAAATTCAAACTCATGTCTTAGGTACACAAATTCTCTTGGGTCCTTTGGGGTTAGTGAATACATTTCTTGATCCCTTTGGGATCCATTTTACTATAGCATTAATATCTTTTGAATTAATTATCTCTTTTGGAACCCAAATTCTTTTTACTATTTTTCCTCTAAAAGTGGTCATCTTCATATTGTAATTATATGATGCATGCCCATTCTTATTACAAGGTGAACAATTAGTTGAGGGTTTATGCATGTTCTTTCTAGCTATGAAACTTTTGAGATGGGTCTCTCTACTTTTTCCATCATATCCTAATCCATTTTTATCAAAGAAGGCCCTTTGAGTTTCTAGCATGTTATCTAACTTTTGTTGACCCATATAAAATCTAGTAAAAGAATTATGTAAGTTACCATTTTTTTCTTTTAGGTCACAAATTTCAAGATTTGTAATTTATAGTTTCTTTACACATTTTAACTTATCCTTTAGTATTAACTCATTTTCTTTCTTTAATTTAGATATTAGTTTTTTGTACTTCATACTCATGCATCCATATTCCAATGCAAGATCATAAAAAGCATCTTGCAATTCATCAAAAGAATATTCATTGAGATCTGAAATTACCTTTTCATCTTCAATGGCCATGAAGCATAGGTTGACAATATCCTCATGTGAATCATCATCGGAGCTGTCACTGTCGCTCCAAGTTGCCATCATTGCCTTCTTCTTGTGATACCTATCATTTGATCTTTTAAGAAGATTGCAGTTAAATTTAATATGTCCTGATTTTTTACATTCATAACATACAATGGTATCTTTTCTACCTAACTCTTCTTGATCTTTCTTGTGGTTTCTCCTACTACTACCACTTGCTCTCATCCTCATAAATTTGTTAAATCTTTTGGCAAACATTGTCATTTCAAGATCTTCTTCACTACCACTCTCATTTTTATTCTCTGCTTGAGTAGTAGATTTCAGAGCTACTCCCACTTTCTTGGGTGGCTCTTCATTTCTTCTTAACTTCATTTCATAAGTGAGTAGTGATCCTATTAATTCATCTAGTGACAATGTGTGAGGGTCTTTAGATTCCTCAATTACAGTTACTTTAGCTTCTCATGATTTTGATAGACTATTTAATATTTTCTTGACCATTTCTATATTACAATAGATTTTTCCTAAGGATTTTAACCCATTTATTACATCAGTGAATCTAGTGAACATATCACTAATTGTCTCCCCTTCTTTCATTCTAAATAGCTCATAGTCATGTGTGAGCATTCCTACCTTAGTCTCCTTTACTTGAGTTGTACCTTCATGAGTTATTGCCAATTTGTCCCAAATTTGTTTGGCATTGTCACAACCGGAGACTCTATTGTATTCATTTGGCCCTAAAGCACAAAATAGGGTGTGCATGGCCTTAGCATTTAGCTGAGCACATTTTACATCATTTGAATCTCACTCATATTCTTCTTTAGGGATATCTCTTCCCTCTATTCTTTTAGTTGGGATTTGAGGTTCGTTAGTTATAATCCTCCATGCCTCATAATCATTTGCTTGAATGAAGAGCATCATCCTAGTTTTTCAATAAGCATAATGTTCACCATTGAACATAGGAGGCCTAACTGTAGAATGCCCCTCTCCTACTAGATTGGTTGCTACATTGTTGTGAGCCATTAGATCGTTTCTAACTCTTAAGAAGTTATTCCTCTATGATCAAAGAGTCCTTACTCTGATACCAATTGTTGGCTCTACCGAGAGGGGGGTGAATCGGTTTTCTAAAGATAAT
This sequence comes from Firmiana major, assembly GCA_033439115.1. Lineage (NCBI taxonomy): Eukaryota > Viridiplantae > Streptophyta > Magnoliopsida > Malvales > Malvaceae > Firmiana > Firmiana major. Next base: position 44,031,383 of record CM065909.1, read on the forward strand.
AGCAAATTTAAACTAAATTAAGTCTAATTGAAAATGATGAATAAACAATATAATGTAATGCAATGAATTGAGAGAAGATAAGGGAAGGAAATAGCAAACTCAGTAGTTTATAGAGGTTCGACCAATCTCTTGCCTACGTTCTCTCTTCTTGACCTCTTTGTCAAGAGCTTTCTTTCACTCTATCAATGAATGTTACACACTCCCTTTTTCAGGTTAAGGAATAACCTCTCTACCCTTTTTACACAAATAAATATTCACCCTTTTACAAAGTTTATCTCACTGAGGAACACTCCTCTGCTCTCTTGAAAATAAGGATGAATACCAGATAAAGCTTTTCTTATGTGGGTAGGATAGATATAGCTTTTACACCAAGAGTTTTACAATACTATTAATAAATGAAGATTGAAGACAAAGATAATGTTGAAATAAACTTCTTGAGAATATACAGAGTTTTCAGCAATAATGTCTCTCTTTCCAGTGTCTTCAATGCTTTAATTTAGACATCAGGATTGGTAGTTGGAGCATTTAATGCTGTTTTTTCCGTTGAAAGTTTTGCAGAAAGAGCCGTTTGGAACCTCCAGTTGAGTGCCAGATCGATCTCCAATCTTGACCAGATCGATCTCTTAGTTTAATTTCTGCGATTATAAAGCAAATTGAAGCATGGAGATCGATCTCATATATGTAGAGATCGATCTTACAATTTGAAAATGTTAGTGCAGATCGATCTGTCGAACCAGAAGATCGATCTTTCAATCTCTTTGTTTGAGGCAAGATCGATCTACCAAGTATTCTCGTAGAGAGGAGATCGATCTCTAATCAACCCAGATCGATCTCCTTAGCTCTCTGACTTTGAGGAGATCGATCTCTTTCTATACCAGATCAATCTCATAAACTCTCTGTTTGAGCATAGATCGATCTACAGATCGATTTACTGTCTTTACCCTTTGTTTTAGAGGAGATCGCTCTCTTCCTAGACCAGATCGATCTCATAAACATCATGTAATAGACAGATCGATCTTATAACCTTTATAGATCGATCTCCGCTTCATCAACACCTTGTACAGATTCTTTGAGAATTCAAACCTTTAGCAGATCGATCTCATATCCTCTTGAGATCGATCTCTCATACTAGAAAACCCAAGAGATCGATCTCTCATCTCACCAGATCGATCTTTTCATCCTTAATGACTTAGTTTCTGGTACTGATAACCTCTAAACATGTTTTTAAATCATTTCTATATTATTGAATTTACTTGTTTTGTCATTTCAAAATATATTAACTTAACACTTAGCTCCAATCATCATGCTCCGTGGTTACACTCGGATCCTACCATTATCACTTGGTTAATCTTTGTTAATCACTTGATTAACTTATAATCGAATATATAAAATTTGTGGATTTTACTATACTTTTTAAACCAACTTGTAACATTTAATATGAATTTTGAGACGATTGAAAATTTTAAACCAAATTATATAAGCTTAACAATTATATTTAAGGTTGCTCCTTAAAGAAATTGTATAATGCAATTGAATTAAATATCAATTTCATTTCATTGTTTTAATATTAATGAAAAAGAATTGGAATTTGACTTTTTTTTAATACATATAGTTATCATTAAATTAAATATTAAAAAGTGTGATATATTTTCCCTTTCCTTGTGCATTTGCCCAGCGTCGTTTGGAGAGGATCGCTATATGTGCCAAACCCTATTTGGTAATTTTAAAATCATTTGCATGTTAGAAGAAATTGAATGCCCTGGACGTAATTAAAAAAAAAAAAAAAAAAACCTCTCTTGAATACTACCTACTAGGCATGGCAGTTTCCTTGACAATTTTTTTTTTTAATAATTAGTTTGTGGTGAGATAGTTCGGTTTCGAACCTAACCTAATTTTATATATAAGTTTTCTTTAATATGTTAATAATCGTTATCCTCGACAAAGTTTTTTGAACCAATTTATGCTATTTATTGATATTGAATGTGATTTGTCTGTATGTTCAGTTACAATAACTTATTTTTCTTTATATTCAAATGAACAATTACAACTGTACTTGGAAGGAAGAAACTGATCTAATTCCCTATGGATTCACCTCTTCTCAAGTATTTTAAGCTACCCAATTCCTTCTGCTTTTCCGCCATTTTCGAGCTTGTTTAATAAGAAAGTCTTACTTCTTCTATATTTTAATCTAGGGAGGGTCCAGTCAAAGAAGGAAGGACGACTAAAAAAACGTGTATGTGATGGACAAGATTAAACCTAATCCTCCATGCCTACGTTTGCTGATTTGCTAATCTATTTTTTGCATTAATATTGAAGATTGAAGAAATCTGCATTTGATGCCCTTCTCCATCATTTTGGACTATGAACTTGGCTCATTTTGCTATATAAATGAACTTTGATCATAATTTTCCATCAAGCTTAATATCTCTTTCTAATATCCATTCATATACATATATATATATATATATAGATATAATATGCTCCCTGGCATGAATAAACATAGAAGCTCTCTCTTCGCTTTTTGTATTAACGTCCTTTTATATTGTGCTACCACACTGAATCATGCTTTTGCTTTGCAAAGTTGCCGTTTTCCGGCAGTCTTTAACTTTGGCGCCTCTAATTCGGATACTGGGGGCTTCGCTGCCGCCTTCGTTCAACCCATGCCGCCTAATGGGGACACCTTTTTTGGCATGCCGGCTGGTAGGCTATCTGACGGACGACTCATCATTGATTTCACTAGTACGTACTCTCAATGCCTTTACCTTTCCGCTTGTGTACTTCAGTTTAGAGGTCTTTTTGATTCGAAAGAAATTTGAACTTTTTTTTTTAATATTTCCATTTTTGCTTCATAATTTTCAACTATTTAACTTGGTGAATATTACAATTTGCGGTGCAGCTGAGAGTTTGGGTCTGCCATTCTTAAGCGCATACCTTAATTCACTGGCTAGCAATTTCTCGCATGGTGCGAATTTTGCGACCGTAGCATCTACCATAAGATTACCAGAGAGGATTATCCCCAATGGTCAATCCAGTCCATTCTACTTGCGATTACAGTATTTACAGTTTGCTCAATTCAAAGCTAGATCCCAAACGATTACGAGAGGAGGTAAGTAATCTTGTGGTACCCTCACTCTAACATTCAGGATTTGCAATCATCGTAGATCTTCGCAAATCTCCGATTTTGGATTGGACGTGTCCGCCATTGATACATACGATATTTCTTCATAGGAGGACTATACGCAAGTTTAATGCCTAGGAAGGAAGATTTTGGCAAAGCTTTATACACTTTCGACATCGGCCAGAATGATCTCACTCAGAGTCTCGCTCTTAACAAGACTGTAAAGGAAATCATTACCGTCGTCCCGGATATAGTCAACCGCTTCACAGACAATATCCAGGTAATTTTTAGTTAGGTTTTAGCATTAGTTTCTTTGATTCTTCATAGTGAAAGGGTGTAATTTGTTGATGCAGAATCTATACGGTTTAGGAGCTAGGTCGTTTTGGGTTTACAACACAAGGCCAATTGGGTGCTATCCAGCAATCCTGACCCGTTTTCCATCGGCAGAAACGGACTCTGCTGGTTGTGCAAAACCATACAATAAATTAGCTCAGCATTATAATACGGAATTGAAGAAGGCCCTAGCTCAGCTCAGGAATGAACTTCTTCAGGCAACAATTGTTTATGTCGACATTTACTCTGCTCTATACTCCTTATATACTACCCCTGCCAAATATGGTAAGCCACGACCTAGATTTGAATATAACATTTTGTATTTATAATTTATAGTCTACGAAAATAATAAGATTAAAAAATAAATTAAAATAGTATGGGGAGATTATTCTTGTCACTTGTATTTGTTCAACTGAATGATGTAATAAAAGTTTGTGTAGCAAATTGTACAAGAAGTTTGACTTGACCGAGTTAACCAACTCATTTTCTTCATTATGTAGATATCTTTCTTATATATGCTTATACTTGCAGGATTTGAAGTTCCACTCGTGGCTTGTTGTGGCTATGGAGGTGAGTACAACTATAATGAAGCTGCTTCATGTGGAGCAACACTCAACGTTAATGGCACAAACATTATGGTCGGATCATGTGAAAAACCATTAGTTCGAGTAAATTGGGATGGAACTCACTTCACTGAGGCTGCTAATAAGTTTGTCTTCGACCGAGTTTCCACCGGAGCTTTCTCCGATCCACCTATTCCATTGAAATTGGCATGCCTCCTCCAATGACCACTTTAAAACCAACTTTCTAGCTAGTTAGGCCACCGGTGTTCTAGAAACATCAATTATTTTCCACACTGGGAAATACAAATAGATCGGACAATTTGCTAAGAATGCTTATTAAATAAATGACACGTACAAGAGACTACTGTTTCCTGTAAATTATGATTAAATAAGCAAGCTTGGGTTAAAGGTCAATTTTATAATTCAAAAGTGGAAGATAGAATATGAAATTTTAAACATCAAAAACATAGTTTTGGATTCTTCTATCTCCTCGCATTTCAATTCTTTAACGTAAAATGTGTTTTCTTCAATTTTTTGAGCTTGTTTCTCTTTTAAGACATTGCAGTAGCTCATTTTCTGTGCTGCAAACCATTTGGCAGGGAAAAATTGACTTAGCTAAAACAGGAAAGGATAAATTCACAATCTTTGCATCTTCCATAGGAAGTGCAGCCTTGATCAAGCTTTTATCTCTTTTTCATACATTATCTTTGTTGAAGTTGTATACTGCAATCAAAGCATGCTCCGTGGCGTTCTAAGCAAAAGATTATATGTAGTAGCTACAATACACTAATGAAAATAAGAATGTAAAGTAATATGTAACGGAGAAGAAAATAAGAGCCGCGATATTTTCCCACAGAACAAGGTGTTCCCATACCATGTTGTTTATGACCTCCCGTTACATATCATTTCATTCGAAATTCAATGAGATCTTACAATCATGAGCTAACCCTTTGGGTTTAATTTTAGTCTTTTAATTGTTTTGGACTCCTAAACTGAAAACTATTGTGTGTTTTAATAGGATTAAGATACTAAAGTTTTAATAGAGAGTTTGTATGCTATTAGGATTAGGCTTGCTTGTGAAGTAGAGAATAAATAATTATCAAATTTTCCAGCAAAATTTGTGTGACTCAACCTTCTTAGATTTGAGTCATAAGAAACCTAGGTACCCTAGGTGAGACTCCTAGGCTAAAATTTACCCTAGAACTTTAATTCAAAGATATCTTAGATTTATCAAGGCTACCATGGAGGAGTCTGCAAGTCTCATTAAATTGGATCAAACTCCTTACATTCGTTTCTACATGTGCCGTTCTTGCGCAAACCATGTTCTGTCATCAGGCAAAATCTTCAGGAACTTCCCTGGAAACCATTTGCTTTTACAAAAAATTAAGAATAGTCTTTTATTACACAGTTTATAATTTTGATCGGTGATTTTTAGGGTTCTTTGAGTAGTCAGTACTCTATAAGTACTTGATCACTAAACCAAATGAATAAAAGCTTTCTTCCATTGTAACTTAATCGTTGGATTAAACAGATTAAAATGTAACCTTTCTTAGAGGTGAAGAATTACTTTAGAGTAGATACATGTTACATCCAGTGCAACATCTCCTCTGTTCAGGGCCATTCATCAACAGCTTGACATTACATGTCAAACACATGATATATCATAAAGGCAAGGTACTGATACGATCAAATTCAACCAAACAAAGCTAAAGCTATAGAAAGGAAGGAAAAGGTTTCTTCAGGAATTTGGTTGACAGTGTCCAATTAAACATCTCACAGATTTTCAATGATGCAGCATTCTATCCTAAAAATTAGATTGAAAATGGTAGTTAAGCCACTGGATAGACTAATGCCTGTTAAATATACAGTGTTCCAATGCACAGCAACGAGAAACATTTGTAAGTATCTGAAAAGTTTTCAACAATGACCTCAAAGGATAGCTTTTATGGTGAAAGTGAGAGAGCTCAATAAACCTCACAAAGAAATTCCATACTTTCGATGGGAGATTCAAGTCCTATATATCTTACGATTAGAATCATAACAATTAACCACGCTTCACAAGTTCATTGAACATTCACCCGGTAAATCTGGACACAGATAAGATTAATTGTTGAAATAGTACAAGGCTGAAGCTGTACATAAATAAAATATTTCTGAGATTTGTACATACATTCACTCCTATTTACACTATGTTTTTTTTTTTTGGGTTAAATTATGTTTCCATTTTTCTTTTTCACTGTTCAACTTTTTTTTTTTTTTTTGGGAAACATAAAAGCTTAATGTATCTGCGAATACACAGTGATAAAGAAAATCCGAAAATTCTTCTAACCAAACTACACTGTTCAAGCTTTTTATTTGGGTTTTGGCGGGAAAGCAACACTGGCAGTTATAACTGAAGAATGGACTTGTTTCATACATTCTCTCTATAAAAACCCATGACACCATTTCCATATTTTTTTTATTCCTCACTTTCTCTGCCAAGAACCTGTCCCTCTGTTGTACCCATTTCAGTTCATAACTGGTATAGCCTCACAATCAAGAACCTCAAAAACTTTAGTTCCTTTTCTCTATTTTCATGTCCTAATTCTTAATATTGGCTAACTTTGATTGTTTCTTTTTCTTTTGTTCGTTTTCCTGAAGATCTTTCATCAACCCAAGAATCAAGATTACAATGGAGGAGCATGCAAGCCCCATTAGATTTGGTCAAGACACTCCTTTCTTCATGTGCCGTATTTGCAGAAAGCATGTTCTGTCCTCAGCAAACTTACTTTTCGATATAAAATTTTATTTGCCACATCTTCAGGTACTTCCCTGGAAACCATTTGCTTTAACAAAAATATCAAGAATCGCCCTTTATTACACATTTCCCATAGTTATGACTAATATTTGCATATATTTGAAACTTGGCATCTTTAAAAATGAGTATGGGATTTTGTGCAATTTTTAACTTCAAGCTGATAGAATACTTAAAACTACTTGGTAAATCTTTCTCACTACTTATTTTCAATCAATTTTCAGGGTTCCGTATTACACAAAGCAACCGTCGGTCTGAATGCGTAAGATATATCATTTGGATGACCTCAAAATACATTTCTATTTATTTATTTTTATAAATGTTGTATTTTATTCATCAAAAACAGCAAGAATCATTTCTTACTATCAAATCAAGTTTGTAACATGTTGAGGAAGATCTTTTAATGTGCAAATCTTGAAGAAACTTTTTCTTCTCCATGTAGCTTTAAACTATTTTGTTGAACTTCTCTAGATGATATTCCCTTCACCATGTAATTAAGTTACAGTGATTATAATTTAATCACGTGAAGTTTGATATGCAGTGTCAATGTTCGGGTGGATAATGCAGAACCTGGTTGGCTTCTATTTGTTTTTCGAGTATTGGATGTGTATTGCAGAGGATGCGGCAGAAACCTTGGCCATGAAATTGTAAGATGTCAAAAAGTGTTTTTATTCCTCTTACTTCTGTTGTGTGGGATGGTTTACAAACTGTATTTGTATCCCTTTATTCATATTGAAAATATTTAACATGTTTTTGTCTTACATTTGTAATTTTCAGGTCATGAATGAAGAACCCAACCAATTCGTTTCGGCAAGAAAGTTTATGTTCTATCTGTAAGTTCTTTTTTTTTCCTTCAAATACTGAATTCTAGTCTAAATAAAGCTACTACAATGATAATAGATAGTTTGGTTTTAAATGAAAATGGTGGTTGCAGAGACCGGATGCTGTATATGAATGGAAACCAGATGTTTTATGCTGACACACTACAGCCAGTTGAGGACAACTGATTCCCAGCAAAGGAAATGTACAGAAGAATTCAATTTCTGAAAGGAAGGGAACTGTTTGTGCTTTAGTTTTTCATTTTCGAATAAGTGATTCTTTGACTAGTCAGTACTTTATAAGTACCTGACCACTAGACCAAACAAATAAAAGCTTTCTTACATTTTACCTTAATCATTTGGATTAAACACTTTACAATGTAACCTTTTTTAAGCAAAGCAAAAGCCTAAATGTTAGTCCTACGGATTAACAAATGCAATTCCTCACTGGTATATTATACGTTTTACATCCAATGCAACTTGCACATCCATCTCCTCTTATATATTATACATGAATTTGATTGACTGTGTCCAAAGAAATATCTCACAGATTCTCAAAGATGTAGCCTTCTATTCTGAATATTGGATTGAAAATGATAGTTAGCACACTGGATTACCTTATGCCGGTTAAACATCAGTGTCCCAATTCACTGCAATGAGAAACATTTGCAAGTTTCTTAAAAGTTTTCAACTATATCAGAAGTGAAGGTGTAATTTGGAATTAGGATAACTATGACCTCGAAAGGTAGCTATTAACGTGAAGTTGAGAGAGCTCAATAAACCTCACAATGAAGTTCCATACTTTCATTGTGAGATTCAAGTCTTATATACCTTACCATTAGAATCGCAACAATTAAACAAGTTTCAGAGGTTCATTGAACATTCACCAGGTATATGGCTGAACCTGTAGATAGATAAAATCCTGAGATATTTACGTGTAGTCAATCCAATGTACACTATATGTTTTACTTTTCATTTTCACAGTTCAAGCTTTTAGTTGTGTTTTGGCAGGAAATCAACCCTGGGAACTTATAATTGAAAAATGAGCTTATTTCATATATTCTCCCCGTAAAACCAATGACACCATTTCCGTACATCTTCTCCCTCACTTTCTCTGCCAAGAAACTCTCCCTCTGTTGAACCCATTTCAGAAGTTCATTACTGGTATAACCTCACATTCAAGAACCTCAAAATCTTAAGTTCATTCTCTCTATTTCCATCTTTTTCCTTTCTTCTCTTTATTTTCCTGAAGATCTTTCATTAACCCAAGAATCAAGATTGCAATGGAGGACCCTGCAAACCTCATTAGATTCGAACAAACTCCTAAAACTACTTTCTTCATGTGCCGTATTTGCAGAAACCATGTTCTGTCCGCTGAAAACTATCATTTCAAGATACAATATTGGACGGAAGATTTTCAGGAACTTTCCTGGACCATATGCTTTTATAAAATTATCAAGAACCGTCTTTTATTACACATTTCCTATAATTATGACTGATATTTTCATGTATTTGAAACCTGGCTTCTTTACAAATGAGTATGCTGTATGATATGAATAGTTAGGAAAGTGAGATATATCCCAAGGAGGAAAAAAATAAAACAACACGTAGATTTCGTTCTGGGATATCGTACATTTTTTAACCTCAAGTTAAGGTGTATGGTCTTACTATAATACTTAAAAGTACTTGGCAAATGTTTCTCACTACTTATTTTCAATCAATTTACAGGATATACTCTACAAGGGAATCACTGGTCAGAATCTGTAAGATATCTCAATTGGATGACCCCAAGGTACGGTTCTTTATTTCTTTCTTTTTTTGATATATGTTGTATTTTATTCATAAAATAAAAAGCAAGAATCATTTCTTACTACCAAGCCAAGAACTGTTACATGTTGAGCAAGATCTTCTAATCTAAAGCACATAGTATACAGGTCAATGCTCTTTCTTGCCATATCTACTGTTATTACCCTCTGTCCAAACCATGTAAATGTGGACTTTTCAAGCTGTTAGGATATAAACTTGAAGTGAATCCCAAAATACATTTCATTTGTGGTTTAATGAGCAAATCTTGAAGAAACTTTTTCTTCCCCTGCTAGCTTCAAACAATGTGGTTGAATTTCTTCTGATGATATTCCCTTCGTTCTGTAATAAAGTTACACTGATCATAAATTAAATCAAGTGCAGTTTGATATGCAGTGTCAATGTTTGGGTGGCTGATATATATTCTTGTCGGATTATCATGAGTCTTCCTGCAGTGGATGTATCTTGCAATGTATGCGGCAGAAACCCTGGCCACAAATTTGTAAGATCTCATACAGTTTTTTTATCCCTCAGTTTTTTTTTTTGGGAATTGTTTACAAACTGTGTTTGTATCCCTTTATTCCAGTAGAAAATATTTAATGTGTTTTCTGTCATACACTTGTAATTTTCAGGTCATGATTGCAAGACCCAACCGATTAGTCTGGGAAGGAAAATTTATGTTCCATCTGTAAGTTCTTTTTTTTTTTTCCTTCAAATACTGAATTTTAGTCTAAATAAAGCTACTACAATAAAAAAATAGATAGTTTGGTTTTGATTGAAGATGGTGGTTGCAGGGAATGGCTGATATATTGGAATGGAAACCAGGTGCAGTTATGCTTGACACTCATCAGCCAGTTGAGGACAACTGATTCCTAGGAAAGGAAATCTACAGAAGAATTCAAGTTCTGGAAGGAAGGGAACTGTTTCTGCTTCAGTTTTTCATTTTTGGATAATTGATTTTTAGGATTCTTAAGTAATCAGTACTCCAGTGGCCATAGCCAACCTTTTTGCGCAGGACAATAATTCAAGCAAGCATCTTGGTGTGCTGTGGAACTCAATTGACATTTCTTTGGTAGATATTTCTCATTAATCTTCACAATTCGTTTTGTCTTAGTACAATGTATGTTTGTTTTTGTAGCATGGGATTTAAAATGCAGATGGAACTGTGTTCCATACTAATCTGCTGCAGAGGGTGGAACAAGTTGCAAAGAATCTAAGTTTCCATAGAAACACAAGAAATTATATTAAGATCAAATAAATCATATCTTACGTCAGAATTCCAAGACTGCTATAAATTGCTTCAAGGTTAAGTAGTTGTCAAACAAGAGGTTGACACTACATTTCAAACACATGATTTATCACAAAGGCAAGGTACTGATCCATATCAAACTCAACCTAACGAAGATATAGCTATAGAGAACAAAATAAAAGGTTTCCTCAAGAATTTGGTTGATTGTGTCCAATGAAATATCTCACAGATTCTCAATGGGGTAGCATTCTATCTAGAAAATTGGGTGAAAATGATAATTAGGCCACTGGATTGCTTGATGCCTGTTAAACATAAGTGTTCCAATGCACTGCAATGAGAAACATATGCAAATTTCTTAAAAGTTGTCAACGATATCAGAAGTGAAGGTGTACTTTGGATAACTATGACCTCAAAAGGTAACTATTTCTGGAAGGGAACTATCATTGAAATTTTGGATAACTATAACCTCAAAAGGTAACTATTTCTGGAAGGGAACTGTCATTGAAAATTTGGATGACTATGACCTCAAAAGGTAACTATATCATTGAAAATTTCTGGAAGGGAACTATTTTTGCTTTAGATTTTCTTTTTTCAGTAAGTGATTTTTAGTACTCTATAAGTACCTGATCACTAGACCAAACGAATAAAAGCTTTCTTCCATTGTAACTTAATCGTTGGATTAAACAGATTAAAATGTAACCTTTCTTAGAGGTGAAGAATTACTTTAGAGTAGATACATGTTACATCCAGTGCAACATCTCCTCTGTTCAGGGCCATCCATCAAAAGCTTGACATTACATGTCAAACTCATGATATATCATAAAGGCAAGGTACTGAAAAGATCAAATTCAACCAAACGAAGCTAAAGCTATAGAAAGGAAGGAAAAGGTTTCTTCATGAATTTGGTTGACAGTGTCCAATTAAACATCTCACATATTTTCAATGATGCAGCATTCTATCCTAAAAATTGGATTGAAAATGATAGTTAAGCCACCGGATTGGCTAATGCCCGTTAAACATACAGTGTTTCAATGCACAGCAATGAGAAACATTTGCAAGTTTCTGAAAAGTTTTCAACAATTACCTCAAAAGATAGCTTTTATAATGAAGGTGAGAGAGCTCAATAAACATCACAAAGAAATTCCATACTTTCAATGGGAGATTCAAAGTCCTATATATCTTACCATTAGAATCATAACAATTAACCACACTTCACAAGTTCATTGAGCATTCACCGGGTATAAACTGGGCATAGATAACATTAATTGTTGAAATAGTATGAGGCTGAAGCTGTCCATAGATAAAATATTTCTGAGATTTGTACATATAGTCAATCATATTTACACTGTGTTTGCATATTTCTTTTCCACTGTTCAAGCTTTTTATTTGGATTTTGGCGGGAAAGCAACCCTGGCAGTTATAACTGAAAACTGGACTTGTTTCATACATTCTCTCTATAAAACCCATGACACCATTTCCATACAATTTCTTCCACACTTTGTCTTCCAAGAACCTCTCCCTCTGTTGAACCCATTTCAGTTCATAACTGGTAAACTTCAAAATCAAGAACCTCAAACACTTTAGTTCCTTTTTTCTCTATTTCCATGTCCTAATTCTTAATATTGGCTAACTTTGATTGTTTCTTTTTCTTTTGTTCATTTTCCTGAAGATCTTTCATCAACCCAAGAATCAAGATTGCAATGGAGGAGCATGCAAGCCCCATTAGATTTGTTCAAGGCACTTCTTTCTTCATGTGCCGTTTTTGCAGAAACCATGTTCTGCCCTTAAGAAACTCACTTTTCGAAATAGCATTTTATTTGCCACAGCCTCAGGTACTTCCCTGGAAATCATTTGCTTTTACAAAAATATCAAGAATCGTCTTTTATTACACATTTCCTATAGTTATGACTGATGTTTTCATATATTTGAAACTTGGCATCTTTAAAAAGAGTATGCCATATGGCATTCTGTTCTGGGATATTGTAGGTGTATAGTTTTGCTAGAATACTTAAAACTACTTGGCAAATCTTTCTCACTACTTATTTTCAATCAACTTTCAGGGTTCCGTATTATATGAAGCAGCCATCGGCCTGAATGCGTAAGATATATCATTTGGATGAACCCAAAATAGATTTCTATTTATTTATTGATTTATTTATTTTTAATAAATGTTGTATTTTATTCATCAAAAAGAAAAGGAATCATTTCTTACTATCAAATCAAATTTTTAACACGTTGAGGAAGATCTTTTAATGTGCAAATGTTGAAGAAACTTTTTCTTCTCCACGTAGCTTCAAACAATGTGGTTGAATTTCTCTAGATGATATTCCCTTCATCATGTAATTAAGTTACAGCGATTATAATTTAATCACGTGAAGTTTGATATGCAGTGTCAATGTTCGGGTGGATAATGCAGAACCTCGTTGGCTTCTATTTGTTTTTCGAGTATTGGATGTGTATTGCAGAGGATGCGGCAGAAACCTTGGCCATGAAATTGTAAGATGTCAAAAAGTGTTTTTATTCCTCTTACTTCTGTTTTGTGGGATGGTTTACAAACTGTATTTGTATCCCTTTATTCATATTGAAAATATTTAACATGTTTTTGTCTTACATTTGTAATTTTCAGGTCATGAATGAAGAACGCAACCAATTCGTTCCGGCAAGAAAGTTTATGTTCTATCTGTAAGTTTCTTTTTTTTTTCCTTCAAATACTGAATTCTAGTCTAAATAAAGCTACTACAATGATAATAGATAGTTTGGTTTTAAATGAAAATGGTGGTTGCAGAGACCGGATGCTGTATTGCAGTGGAAACCAGGTGTCTTATGCTGACACAATGCAGCCAGTTGAGGACAACTGATTCCCAGCAAAGGAAATGTACAGAAGAATTCAATTTCTGAAAGGAAGGGGACTGTTTCTGCTTCAGTTTTTCATTTTCGAATAAGTGATTCTTTGACTAGTCAGTACTTTATAAGTACCTGACCACTAGACCAAACAAACCTTAATCATGGATTAAGTGATTTTTAGGATTCTTAAGTAATCAATACTCTAGTGGCTACAGCCAACCTTTTTGTGCATGACAAAAATTCAAGCAAGCATCTTGATGTGCTCTGGAACTCCATTGACATTTCTTTGTTAGAAATTTCTCATTAATCTTCACATGATTCTTTTTTTATTAATACAATGTATGTTTGTTTTTGTAGCATGGGACTTAAAAATGCAGATGAAACAATGTTTGATACTAATCTGCTGTAGAGAGTGAAGCAAGTTGCTAAGAACCTAAATTTACCCAGCAACACAACAAATTTTATTAAGATCAAATAAACAATATCTTACCTCAGAATTCCAAGACTGCAATAAATTGCTTCAAGATTAAGTAGTTGTCATGATCTTACACCAGAATCCCAAGACTGCAATAAATTGATTCAAGAGTAAATAGTTTTCAAACAGAAATTACATTTTGCAAAATTAATTTTGGTTTCCAACCTCTGAAAATTTATAAAAAGTTTTAGGCAATGAGGCAGTAAAATAAGAGTTATACCAGCTTGACTTGATTACCTAATCTATGATACAGCGGTAGCATCCTCAGTCCTTTGACGTTAACAGCCTCTTCACCCAAAGGGGATATGTGGCTGCTGGTGATTTGGCGGCCTGCCCTAAGCTTCAGCCTGCAATATCTTTCAGGATTTGGAAGAAAGCGAGCTACCTTCTTCGGTTGTGCCTTGCTTAGGGATGCAACAGCTGGAGCAAAATTAACCTGCCCAAAAGAAGTGGGGTTGGTGTTATAAGAAATTTTCCCATCTTCAATCTCAACCCATATATGAAGAAGCTTATGTTGGGGATGCTGGGGGGACTTAGTAACCAACTAGAGAAAGCACCATGGAAAACATACTTGAAGAACTGGTTCTTTTGGCTAGTATCACACTTCCTGCTGGACCTTGTTCTCTTGAATAAAGGCTATTAAAACTTTGGCATGGTTAATGATAAACTCCACTCCAATGCATTACCACCTTAGTTGCTCATTTTTTTTTTTTTTAATAATCAAAAGATAAAAAAATTGGTAGTACTCCACATTTTTTTCAAGATACAAAACCCAGTATAGTATAACACCCAGGTCATTCAAACTGTCACTCCAATTGAAAGAATATTTATTATTATAATAAGTATTAAAAAAAGAAACTGATTGCGAATGTACCTAACACTTTGGATTCTCCCATTTTCACCTTTAGTATCTTCTTAAATATCCCACCATCTTTGCAAATGTCCTTGACACTTGTCCAAGATAGCAATTCAACATCCATTTGGAGGGTTGGGTTAGGAGGTGAGCCAGCCAGGAAGAATTCTAAAAGTAGCATTCTCACCTTTCTTCATTTTCTTAATATCTTCATCCCATCCTTTAACAACTTGTCCTGCAATCATAAAAGAAAGCAAAAGTTGCATATTAAAGCAAAACATTTTCTCAGCTTCCATGATAACAATAAAATAAAGCACATTCAAGATGCACAATAAAGTCTAAGATATGAAAAAGCTGTTTGGAATTAGAATTACACATATAACTAAGTTAGAGGTTCTTGGAATTAACCCAAGCAAGCAAGATTGAATTCTTCTAGGATAACCTCCTATCAAATAAAATGCCAAGGAACTTCCTATGATCATAGCAAACTTATGTAACAACAGATCTATTCACAATGTTATTAGAAAGTCAGTTAGATCTGGATATCAATAACAGAAAGGCAAGCAGAGACAGAAAGTAGAGAAGATTTGTTACATAAGCCAATGTCGGTATATAAAACTATCATGTAATAGAATCAAATGCAAGTTACTTTCATCTTTGCTATATTTCCTCATTTTCATGTTTTAAGACATGAAAAACCATCAAATAAGGCAAACCCATAAGAGGGATTGGAACTCAGAGAGTAAGAGGTGAATGGACTGAATAACAACCTATACAATAAAGTAAAAATTTTTATATATAGAAAAAGATAGATTAAAATCACAAACATGCTCTGCTAAACCGAGAGAGGTGTAAGGAGAAGCAAAATAAAAAGTCAGGCAAAGAGAGAGAGGCTGAACGAACTTGGAAAAAATTATCACGGAATTTTTATCATATGGATAGACAAATAATATGGGAAAAGTTAAAATTTTAGTCACATTGATATAAATTTTTTGTATTTTATATAATACAAACATAATTTTACATGGTAAAATATAAATTATTAACACGAATGATTACGTCCAATAGGCATTAGCATTGATTTTCATGTGAATAATCAAGGCTTTGAATTTTAAAAGTTCTCAAAAGTTTCCAACATCAACCAGTCAAATAATTTGTCCAGACCAAGGTATCTATCCAAGCTGTGTGAAGAAAATTCTACTTGTATAATTGTATTGTTAGCACTTCATAAACCGGACGTCTCTTTTTTTTCTTTTCATTAATGCTTGCCCAAAAGCATATCCAGTCTTTATTGCTCTCCACCATGAAGTTTCCCACCATGCCCAAAAAAGCCATATCCCTCATCTTTTTCATGCTCCTCCTACTGCCCCATGCCACCATCTTGAACCCTGTCGTCTGTGCACAGAAACCCTGTGATTTCCCTGCCATCTTTAACTTAGGTGACTCCAATTCGGACACTGGCGGATATGCTGCTGCCTTTTATCCTCCCACATCTCCTTATGGAGCTACCTTCTTTCGCATGCCCGCCGGCCGTTTCTCGGATGGCCGGCTCATAATTGATTTCATAGGTATGTAATACATTCATTAACCATTATTATCATTACAAGTTCAGAGGGATGAACCGATGCCAAAAGAGAATGAAACGAGTTTTCATGTACTGTACATTACTTTTGCTAGTTTCTGTTTGGAAATAAGAAGTTGACTAGGTGAAATTGTCAATGCAACTCTTTCTTTCTTCTTCTAATGAAATATCATTTATTGTACGTATGCTTATGAAAAAGTAAACGAATGCAAAACAATCTTGAATTTAACATTAGTGAACATATTGATGGTTAATTAATGTTACAGATTTTTCATGGTTTAAAGTTCTTACTTTTTGACTTCTGTTTTGTCAGCTGAGGCTTTTGGTCTCCCATTTATTAATGCATATCTTGATTCACTGGGAACCAATTTCTCTCATGGTATAAACTTTGCCACGGCAGCTTCTACAATCAGATTACCGAATAGGATTATCCCTAATGGTGGATTTAGTCCATTCTACTTGGATCTACAGTACTCACAGTTTGAGCAATTCAAATCCAGATCAGAAATGATTAGGGAACGAGGTGAGTATATATTCAAGTACCATCTTCAATCACTTATTTTTCTGTCAATTGGTATTATCAATATTTGCAGCAAGATTTCATTGCTGAGTTTTTGATCCTTTGCATACATAGGAGGGTTGTTCGCAAGTTTAATGC
Source organism: Firmiana major (assembly GCA_033439115.1). Classification (NCBI taxonomy): domain Eukaryota; kingdom Viridiplantae; phylum Streptophyta; class Magnoliopsida; order Malvales; family Malvaceae; genus Firmiana; species Firmiana major. Next base: position 44,048,473 of record CM065909.1, read on the forward strand.
CCAAGGGAGAGTATTTTCCTAAAGCTTTATACACTTTTGATATCGGCCAAAATGATCTTGGAGAAGGGTTCTTTTCCAACTTGACAATACAAGAAGTCAATGCTTCTGTCCCTGATATAGTCAACCAATTCTCAGCTAATGTTAAGGTAATACTATTGCATGTATTGGCCTAACAATTCTGGGATTGTATGGAGAGAGGGGTTTGGTTTTTATTTTGTCTTATCTTTTGCAGAATGTATACAGTTTAGGAGCACGATCATTTTGGGTTCACAACACGGGACCAATTGGTTGCTTGGCTTACGTACTGAGCGCCTTCTCGTCAGCAGCAAAGGACTCTGCTGGTTGCTCAAAGCCTCACAACGAAGTAGCTCAGTTTTTTAATCTCAAGTTAAAGGAGGCAGTAGCTCAACTCAGAAATGAATTTCCTTCGGCTGCATTCACATATGTAGACGTCTACTCTGTCAAGTATTCCCTGTTTGCTGAACCCCAAAAACACGGTATGCCCTTAACATCTGCTGAATTATCCGTAAAACATAAAGGTTTGTATCTGATTCTGAATTACTTTCAGGATTTGAGCTTCCCCTTGTGACATGCTGTGGCTATGGAGGCCAGTACAACTACAGCGCTGAAGTTGAATGTGGAGGAACAATTACAGTTAATGGTACCAAGATATTTGTGGGTTCATGTGATCGGCCATCAGTTCGCGTAGTTTGGGATGGAATTCACTATACCGAGGCAGCTAACAAGTTTGTTTTCGATCAAATATCCACTGGATCGTTCTCAGATCCACGTGTTCCTTTGAAACAGGCATGCCAGAGGACTTCAAATTAGCATAGACACATGATTAAACCAAAATCTAATAAGTTACTATTGTACGTAATGTAATAAGTGTCTACCTCCTTGCTGGAGAACATGTTGTTGTTATTGGCCGATCTGTTCAACAATAAATTAGTGCCAAAGTCGATTTCTGATTGATCCACGTTTGGTCTTCCTTTGATCGACACGTCAGCTTTTTTTGACTATTACATTCTCTTTCCTGTTTTTTTTTTTTTTTTTTTTTTTTCTTTTCCCCTGACTGACTGACTGATTGCCACGTTTCTTTCGCCGTTAGGCTGTTCTCTTGCGTAATTTGCTGTTTTACTTAACCCCCCCGCTTTTGTCAACAACTTGTATATAAAAAGAATGAAAAAAAAGAAAACCATTTCGGTTTTTTATATCACATTTCTTATAAATTTAAATTTTAGTTAATTTGGTGAAAAATGAATTAATTGAAAATAAAAATTCTTTAAAATTATTCATCAAAATTAATTAAGTATCCGACTGATTGGTTAGTCAAATTAAATTTAATTGCTTGGTCAATTCGATTAAAATCAAAATATAAAAACCATTATCCATTGAAAATAATAAAAAGAGCTTTTCGTGTTTTTGTGACTTTTTTGCAAATATTTATTTAACTTATTATGTGATATGTTTTTAATTGTTATTTATATCTGGGTTTCATGTATTTAAGCATACATTTAGATTTCATGTATTTTCAGTTATATTTTAAGAATTTTTATATTTTGGTTAAAATTTTGATTAATTCAATTTTCGAACCAAAATAATTGAAAAACAATTTTTTTTTCAAAATCATTTTTGATAATTAGTCTAAATTAATTTGATCATTGACCAACTAAAAAAGTTAAATTGATTCGATCTAATTTAGTTAAAATCGAAATAGTACTTATTGGATAAAAAATAAAAGAAAAAAAATAGTCTAGTATTAAAATTTTGGTTAATTTAATAAAAGCATAAAATTCTTCAAAATCATTTTTAATAACGACCAAATTAATTCAATAATCATCTAAGTAATTAAACTAATTTGATTAAAAAAACCAAAATATGAGCACCCTTATCTATTGAAAAAATAAATAAGTAGAATGAAAAAAAAGATTATAAACAAAGGGAGCAATAGTGCCATGTGGACACGTCAATGCTTTCCCTTTTAGACAATATTAATTTTATTGATTCAAACACCAAATTATAATCAGTAGAAAGTAAACAAGTAGCCGAAAATTTTCAACAAGGGGCAAATTTTTGGCTCTGCTCAATGGAGCAGCACTAGAGATTATCTGCCTCAATGATGACAAATCGTACTTGTTTGTCACCTCCTCTTGCTTTGCCAAGGACACCATCACCGGAGGCACAACATACATACAAATGTGTTACCTCGAACTTCTCTTTGGCACCCAAAACCTTGTCAAGCTCAAACTTCGCCATTGAAACCAATATATTTCCTCTTCGCAGTTTCGTGAACATTAGGACAGAACCAGATACATAAAACATCGGCAAGAAACACAAACACACGCTTCTTCTTTCATTTTACAGGTCCTGACCCGCAGTAAAAGTTAAGGACGTCACGATAAATTTTTTATGCCTCAGCAGCACCCCTTTACTTGTAGTATTAAAATTTGCAGAGTCATGTATCTAGCAAGTTGCACAACAGATTTTCATCCTGAAATCTGCTTCATTTACGCAAACGTTGACGGGATATGCATGGTTCTATACGGTAGCAAGAATGTGACAAAAAACCATGAAAAATCAAACACGGCTGCCCTTTTGAATACTTGCAACAAAGAATGTTCAAATCCTGTTCTATAAGAAACATTATTTCCAGCATTATCTCTCTGTATGGCCATGGAGTCTCCCGCTGACAACATCATATTATGCGTTTGTCTCTCTTTGCTGGCCTGTTTCTTTCGTTTTCTTTCGTTCTGAACCTAGTTTTAGCTATTCAGGAATGCGATGTTCCAGCAATATTTAACTTTGGCGACTCGAATTCAGACACAGGTGGGTGGATTCTCAGCCGCTTTCTTCCAAACCCCTCCACCCAATGAAGACACCTTTTTCAACATGCCTGCTGGAAGAAACTCGGATGGACAGCTAATCATCGATTTCATTGATATATGATTTCTTCTCTGCTACGTATTGTGTTGCTTCTTTGACTTACTGCCACATGGAAGACTAGTCCATTGGAATTAGCCACAAAGAAGATTGCTCAAAACCATAGTATTTTGAAGACTATTAAGGTAATTTCCAATAACATTGCCCTAAGATCCTAGCTAAACTTGGCTGCTAAATGGGCTTAGCCTTGCCCATGTGCCATGACACATTGGCACTAAGATATGAATATTCGTCTGTTTAATATTTTTGGGCCATAATGAATCAAGGTAAATGATGCAGATCATTTTGGATCCACAATACAGGGCCAATCGGTTGTCAAGCAAATATTTTGACAAATGCAGCATAGCTCAAATGGACAATGCCGGCTGTGCAAAATCTCACAATGAAGTGGCTCAGTATTTTAATCGGAAACTGAACCAAGCTGTTGGTCAATTGAGAAACAAGCTTCCATTAGCTGCAATCACTTACGTAGACGTTTATTCTTCAGGTATTCCCTCTTCAGCCACCCAAAGAAGCATGGTCGGTTACTTTTCCCATATAAGAAATATTTATTCACAACTATTAAATCAGCTAATTTAGCTAAAGATGCTTTGTTGGAATAATTTCTAGGATCTGAGCATCCATTGGGGGCCTGCTGTGGCTGTGGAGGCAAGTGTAATTTGTATACAGTACACTGTAACAGCAAACAACATTTTTTGTTAATCAAATTTCCACAGGATTTTTCTTAGATCTTCTTGTTCCCCTGAAAGGGCCTGTCAGAGGACTCACGGTTAACCAATGGCGTCTACCCCACTGCTAGTATATATGTTATTGTTGGTCAAAAGATCTCCAACAAGTTATATCAGTTTTCAGAACTACACGAAAGCTGCTTCATTTACCGGAACATAATGGTCCCATGTCCGGAGAGGTTACGTAGAAGTGAGAAAATAGAGGATGGATAGAAACTGCAAGTGTCACCATCTAGGGAAAAATCAAACAAGGCTGCGCTTTTGGAACACATGTATTCAAATCCTTCTTAACCGTCTATGGTGAAACTCGTGTTAGTGCCCACATTTAGAACTGAATCCTATTTGCCGACATGTTTTTGTCCTTAAGCAGGCATATTTTCCTAGATAGGATTGTAGACTAGCCCGTAGGGCTTAGCAAGCCAGCCAGATATATTATCTCTCTTTTCCAAGGTGATTGGCTTAAAGAGAAGAGAAAACCTGCAGTTCTTGGCTGCCATGGTCAGCTAGCCCGAACAAGTTCATGATTAAGATTGTAACCTGGGTGCTAAATGGGCTTATCTTGCCTGTAGGCACACATTAGCACATACATATGAAGTAATAGTAGCAATGTTAATCCTGCTAATTATTGTAATGATTCAGAAGTTCCACAGCAATACTGGCTATCCAAAATCTCAGAGGATCCGGCTCAGTTTTTGATTCAATCATGAAATTACCTTTCATTGTTGAGTCAAATCTTTAATCCGCCTAAACTCTAAAAAACTATTGACGTTAAAATTCAATCTTATTATAACTTTACATTTTTAAATTAGTGAGTGAAGACAATTTATAGTGGAAGTCAAATGTTTGAATCATTATTAAATCAAATACTCTTAGGCCAACATTAACCATAAAAACATGAATAAAGATTAGTCTCATATTTGATGCAATATAGTAATAGTAATAATTTAAAGAAAATTAAAAAATGAGAGGCAGCAGACAGCTTTTTTCAATCCAATCTAGACTGGGACCTTCTCAGATCCACAAGTTCTGCTCAAATTGTCTTGTTAGAGGGTTTTAAAGTAATGTTAAATTTTCCATCTATTCATTATAGTGAACCTTATGGAAAATTGTTGTAATTGTTGAATTCCACCGTCATTAATCAAAATTTTGTCTCTTCCAAAGTAGAATTTTCTTGGCAGCAATCCGGTCCATTCAGTCCAATAATCAAGTTTGGGCCTCCAGAACCAGTAATATACTATTCATTAAAAGCCTCAAAGGGATATGATAGGTAATAGGAAAATGATAAGCTTAATCATACGATAATAGACGCATGCCAACTATAGAAATTTGTGGTCCAATCAAATGCACTTAGCTTTAATTTCTGACGTTGCAACATGATTATCAAGTCATATTGAGTATAGGCTGTGTTCTAGCCTCTGTAGCACAGCCTTTTAGTTTGGAAACGATTAAAATTTTATTGATGTAAATTGCTGACCGCTTTCATTTCAAACCCTAATATGATCAAGTTGTCCTAGACCTAATATTTTATATTAAATCTCAATCAGAGGATGCATATTTCAGATCCCTAGATTGACAACAATGACCATTATACATGAAAAATAAGTTAATTGTTTAGCCTATTCTTTGTTTTTTTAATATAAATAAACTAAATTACATATATATATACAAAGATTGTATCTAACTCAAAAGAGATTATTTGTTACGATAAAAAAATCTCACTATTTCATTAAAAAAACAGATGGAAAATAAAATACATTTTTCATGCATGAAAAAGAAATAGATAGAAAGAAAAAAAAAAAAGCACGGTTGCATAGTTTACAGTGTAAGTAGATAAATTAGAGATAATTCAATTTTAAATTTTTAAATTTTTATCAAATTAATTTTTTTAAATTAATATTAATTACAAATATAATATAATATAATATAATATAATATGAAGGTTATTTTAAAAAATAATTTAAAGGGTAATATGGAGTCAAAGAATTGTATAGTCTTGTCTAGTTAGTTAGTTAGATGTCCAGAATCTGTCTCTTTGCCCAGCCACCGCTTTTTGCCTCAGTCTCTCGCCTTTACATCCCAAAATCAGCGGAAAGCAGCAATGCATTAGCATGTGGTAGATCCCCTAGGGTTAACAGCTCATTGAACAAGGACTCATTTCCGCATTAGCATGTGGTAGAGCCCCTAGGGGTGCTTAGCTCACTGAACAAGGACTCATTTCCATCACGCATCAAGCATTCATTCAAAGCCTATGTTAGTAGGTTCCAATACAATACATTGAATTAGGTATTAAGGTCACCTGCAGCTGCAGGCTCCAATTTAATTTCTCATACTCTATATTCAACAGGCTTTCTTTCACATGTATTAATTAAGAAAATTTAACATTGTCAAAAAAAAAAATTTAACTAAAGATTGAATTTTACATTTATAACAGCCTTAGGCTCTTAGCTCTTAGAGATATGGCAATATATAATAATGCATAACTCATTTTTTTCTTCCGTAACCTTTCATATTTTAATTCGTTTTATGATATATGGTTAATTTTGTTTGATTCGGAGTGATATTTAAATAAAATTTTATTAACAGTAACGATTACAGAATTTAAATTTTATCTAAATATATAAAAAAAAAAAATTATTTTTACTTCTTCTAATCAACTTTAAAAATTATTCGTTTTGTTTCCCTCTTAGTATTCTTTCTCTTTATTTTAATTCTGCTTTAGGGAGAGTTGGGGCCTTGGGGCACCAACAAAAACCAGAAGTAATTTAGACATACCGATAGAAACAAAGAATTTTCATAATAATCTATCCCTTACATAGGAAATGGTACTTGGCCACTCAATATTGAAATGAAAAGTTAATTTGAGAGCATCAAACCTGTAAGCACAAACAAATTTGGTACTGCAATGCAAGGTTATGGTTCTTTGATTTTGGAAACCTTTTCTTAAAGAATGTAAATCAGCACAGCAGGTGGAGCATGGTCTTCTCGAGGTGCAAACCATACGAAAATTGAGATTTTCTAGAACCATTTCCCTTCTTTTCTTCTACTTTTGCACTGTATGATTTGGAAAAAAGTAATCTCCTAAATAAAGATGTTGTAATGTGTGGACCGTTGCCTTGCAGCTTGAAATGCAAAAAAGAAGAAAGGAGGCATGTTAGGAAAGTTTCGAAATAGGCCTACCCGAGGTGTCTAAAGTCTTGAATGCTATATAAATTATGAAATATCAGTCTTTATGGGGTGTGACAAAACAATGTGCCTCTTGACCTTTGTTTGACTTCGAGAGAGCTTGCAAAAAAAGGCCAGGGTTAGAAGAACTAAAGAAACTAAAGCTGCTGCCCTTTTATTGTTCTGACCAAGTTATGTCTTTGGGGTTCGGTGGATGAAAGATTTGAGGGGGTCCTCTCGGTCACCAACTTTCAACCATTTAGCCAGCACAATCCCTCCACTCACCCTTAACCTAATTCAAAAGTGATTGAAATGACTAAAAGCAAAACATCTTATTTAGCCATTGTGTTAATGTTTTTAGGGACAAATGGCAGAAAATTATTTGAAATTGATTTCAAGTGATCAAACTTACCCGGTGTTGAAAAACTTTCCTCTATGTTTTTGTTTTAGGATTAGAAAATTCTTGTTTTCAAAGTCTTCTGTCAGCTAATGGGGATTGTAGATGTTTGTCAACATGCCCATTTTGTACATTCAACTCTCTTTGCCTTGAAAGTTATTCAGCTTGAAAAAAGCCTCCACCAGTCCTTGACAGTGGCAAATGGTGGAGAAACAACAGTTGATTTTAGACATTTCCGAATGAATATATACTAGTACTACTTTATTTAGAGGCCAAGGAAAAGGAAAATTCCAGTGACATGTTCCTTTGAAACAAATGAAGCCATGATTCTTTCACTTTCTTCTTCTGTTAATGTGTAGAAGGAGGTGGCTGAAGATTAAGTCTTGTCATTTTCGTCCACTCCATTTCAGGCTTTTCTCGACAGCCATTGTGGTCCTAAAATGGTCCCTTTGCTAGAGGCTTAGAACTTGCGACAAATTGCCCTAGTGAAGGGTCTTACTGAACATAGGAAGGGGCCTGCAGTGCTGGGTACTTTGCACCAGCTCAATGACTGGCACATGGGGCAGAAATCCCCAAGAGCAATGATAATAATTTTCAAGTCCATGAAACATGTTATGGATAGAGAATTATGCTCCAAATGTTCCTCACAGACATGGGGGTTTTTGCTTTTGCACTTGAAGATCAGAGCATGGAGAGAAGATATTTCTTTCTTATTAGGATTGTGCCCTTGTCTAAGCCAAATCTGAAATGAGGGAGGCACATTATAACAATCCTTTTACAGCTGGTTGTGTTTATCAGAATTAAGAATAGAATACAAGAAGCCAGCCAAAGCACTTTCGGGTGATAAAGTATAATTTGATTCAACCATCTCAATTATATAGAACTTTACAGTCACAAATGAGAGCCCCAAAAAACAAATTGGTATGGTGGAGGAAAAGCCTTTGTGTCCATTTCTATACAAAAAATTCTTTATTCTTTGGTCCTCTTTGTCAGAGTCCTTATCCAGCCCTTCCTCATCACCTTGGCTCCCTCTACCTTGCTACCCATGTGGCACACATTGGCCTTGCTGGATCTCTTCCACCTGATAAGCTGGAGCAACTGACCAATCCGCTTTCGCCACCTAAGCGAGGCACGAGGTTTTGCATGCTCTATCACACTCTTATTGGCCTCCTTCTGCTCCTTGGTGATCTCCTTGGTCAAGGTGGGGTTCCAGGACATGCTGCAATGCTCAAGTGAGACCTTAGAAACTGTGCCCTTATCCCATGATGCAACACCATTTTCTTCAAACTTGATTGAGATAAAGGAGTCTGCAAAAATAAATTTGGAGCGTGAAGAAGGGTCCCAAAGGAAGATTACTATAAATAAAAGCTAAGGAAAAGTGACTATTTCTATATGGTAAAGTATATATATGTATTCAAGTACATCCTCAAATTTGTAACCAGTTAGCGACATCAAGTAGTGAGTGCAAAACTAAAGCAACGTCAACATATAGCCTTAAAAAAGAAAAATGCAAAAATAGAGCCATCTTTACTAAAATTTCATATGCTGAGGACATGATTACCAACAATTGACATGAAAGGGACCCCTCTGTGGATTCAGATTAGAAGAATTTGTATAATCTTTGTTGTCTTTATTGTTTTTGTTACTACTAGGAAGCTGAATGATTTGCATGATCCAACAATTAAATGGTAATGTTGCTTCGGTTACATCTGTAATGATACAGGAAAGTTCTGAAGTTTTCTGTTTGCATTACCTACCAAGTTCTGTAGATTTTGCAGATACAAGTCAGAAACAAAAGCCAATATACATAAATTATCTGCAGAGTTGATAGATTTAAAATGCCCTAAAAATCATATAATTAATTTTCAAGACATTGTTGCCTTGCCAAACATACCTTTCAATTAATATAATTTTTTTTCATGAGATTACCATGTAAAAGTAATTGCTATCAGTTTGGCTGGGGAATTACTTTACTATAACATTATAAAAGGGAAAAAAAAATAAAAGGAAACAGAAGAAAACAGGAAAAGATTCTTGATTCCCAGTTTTTGCCATACTTTGACCACACTTTTGTCATTTCATGTGAAGCATATCTTTTTCATTCTGTTGAAGCAAATTCAAGAACATATTTAAAAAACAAAAACTATTTTTGCATGAAAAATCCTGAACAAGTAATAAAAAAAGTAGGAGGGGCGAAGAAATAAAAAGGGTAGTACCTTCTTGACTGGTTGAAGCATCATGGTGATCAGAATTTTCAGGTTTGCAACGCTTGAACTCAAGACGATTGAGAAGTGAGCCTAAAGCAAAGATCTTGGGGAGGTTGATGGGTGGTTTCTTTCGTGAAACAGCTTGAATAATTCTATGGCTACCTCTGCTAGATGATGAAGAGCGTTGGCCTTGCTTTGAAGCTAAGATAAGAAGCCTCTCATTTAAGCATAAAGGACAAACCCCAACAACTACTTCTTTAGGATGGAAATAGCAGCAGCATGAATTGCCTTCTCTATACCCATTCATGACAATATGGGAAAGTGAAACAAAGAGAGGAAGATGAACTCCTTTAAGAGAGAAATTAAAAGGTACTTTGGTAAGCGTCTGGTAACTTATATTGTGGAGAATGTAAGCAGGATCATCATGCCATTGGTCCCACCAACATATCAGTTTTTTTTTATTTAATTTTTTTAACCAAAAAAAAAGTTTATAAATTAAAAAAAAAAATCTCCCCAAGTCTATTCATTTAAAAATTTATGAATTTATGAATTTTTTTTTTAAAAATATTTTAGATTTATATATTATTTAGTGACATTGACCTGCTTGGAGCCTATTCTTTTAACCACCCTATTTACTTTGTAAAATGTTTAACTTGATTTTTGGTTCCAATGTATGTTCTATCAGACCCATCCCTCAGCTAGGCAAAAGAAAAACAGAAAATAAAAATAGTTTATATATATATATATATATATATATATATATATATATTAAATGGTTATCAAATTTATCTGTGAAATCAAAAGTTAAAACATTCTACCAAAAAAAAAAAAAACCAATTATAATTAAGTGATTTCTGCAATTTAAATATAAAAGAATATTAACGTGCTCTTAGGAACAGAACACAGTTTCTATGACTATCTTCCCAATTTGTTGGTGAGTTGCCACTTAGAAATATGTCTTTTTTTTTTTTCCAAAATTTGATGGTGGGATTTCCATAATGTTCTTGATTTAGCAGCTGAGTTACTACTTCTAGAAATTTGGGTTGAATGCAATGAATGAATTTAGCATCTCATGACAATGCAAAACCCAAGTCTCTAGAAGAACAGGTTGGTGCTTGGATTGTGACTGTGGATTAAGACAAATATTGAGACTCCCAATTGACTTGAGGCCATGTAAAGGCACAAGATGTTGGGAATTTGTGTAGCACAAGACATCTGAGATTGAGAAAGCTCCTGGTTTGTAGTCCTTGGCATGAATCTTCTAGCCATGGAGTTCCCAAAAGTTTAATTATTTGACAAAGGACCGGCTTTAATTGGATTGTTAAACTTTAATTTGGTCTATCAGCTTACCCATTTTTACTCAAAAAAGCAAAAAAAAAAAAAAAAAAAAAACACACACACACACACAAATTGCACTGTTATATTTTATTTGTAGCATCCAAGTATGTTAAAACTCTCTAGAATTTGGTTCGAAATGTACTCGTAACATTTTGCATGAAATTAACATAAACGTTTAATATTTTAACGTATTTATAAATTTTCATTTTATTGTAAAAAAATTTTCGATTTTTCAAAATTATACAATTAAATCCAAATCTATCAAAAAAATAATAATTGTCGTTTGGACATTTCATGTAGAAGATGACATGTACAGTTTAGTTAGTTGTCACGTGTGTAATACTAACATAAGTTATTGTCATTTAACATATTTAAATTTAATTTCATGAATTTAAAAAATTAAGGGTTTATTTATAATTAAGTAAGAATTTAAAAACTAATTTTTATATAATAAAACACTATCTACTTTGCGTAAAAAGTTAAAGGTAATTTTGACCGTTAAACTTTAAATAGTACATTGAAAGTCAATTATTCATTAACGATGTGTATTGTTAATAACACTAAACACTTAATTTTAATAATCATGATTCAATCCTGCTAATGTTAATAAAGAACAAAAGTTACATATGAATAAGCAAAGTGAGTGACTTATACCAACTTCATTTTAACAATTTTAGTTAGCTTTATGTATGTAACATTCATTTTAAAACCTGTGATCCAAATAATTTAGGTAAATAGAAGAAAAATATCTTAAATGGTGGGAAAATATAAGAAAAGGAAAGGGAGTGGAGGCTCTTTCCATGAAAGGCTTAAAAAAGTGAAGGAAGCAGTCAAAGTGACATTCACATGGGGAGAAGAAGGGGCTGTTTTGGAATTTCAGTTGCATGGAGTCAAGTTTCACATCATCATCCTTGACCAAACCTTGGCTTTGAGATTGTGGGTCTCCTTCCACACTTTAATGTGCTAGTCCTTTCCAAACACAAAAAATCATTCCAATAATTATCATAAATTTTTTTCGTATAATAGAAGCTTTCGATTTAACTTCATCTGAGTTTAATGCAGCTGATCTTAAACCCAAATAAAAAAAGGAACCAATATTAAAAATTTATCCAATTTTTATAACTACGACTTAATATAAATTCATATATTGGTTTATATAATGTATTTACTTAATATTGAAATAAAAACTTTGATCATGATTAATAAAAACTTTTGATTTCAAAGAAGAATAAATACAAATGTTTGAATATCAAATTTGTAAAACTCAGCTTTAGAAATATTCAAAATCATTCTCTTCTATATTATGAATCTCACTTTTCTGCTCCAAAATTCTAAATGAAATGTCTAATAAGAAATTTTCAACTCTAAAAGTTGAAATGTTTCGTTAGGGACTTTTTTTTTTTTTTTTTTTTTGAGGGGGAGGGGGGTGTGTTTTCTACCCAAGAAAAGTCCTAGTATAGTTTTCATTTGATGGACATTTAGTGCAAAAATAAGTAATACAAAGGTTTGGGCATCGACTATTAATGGATTATTAGGACTGCAAACTGAGATGCCATTTTCCTTGAAACACCAAATCTATGCTTTTATTTTATCCTTCTTAGAATCTCTTGACCTCTTCAAACAAAGGTTTGGGCATTGACTGTTAATGGATTATTTGGACTGCAAACTGAGATGCCATTTTCCTTGAAACACCAAATCTATGCTTTTATTTTGTCCTTCTTAGAATCTCTTGACCTCTTCAAACCAAAAATCCACTTGAGCATTCATTTCCTTTATCCCATTGCATTAGTAAGTAAACCGATGATATTAGCTAATCATGTACAGTGAGTGCATTTTCTGTTGCCCCAATCAATTGTGCAAAGCCACAAACAAATAAAACCCATTCCTCTGTTCCCCTTTCCTCCTAAACTAAGCAAAATCTGATCTTCAATATTAATTAGAATTTCAGTTATCATCAACTAGAAGAACATAATTTTGAACGATCATAACAACATTGGAGTTCAATTCAAAGAAAAGGTAAAACTAAACTTTCTCACAATTGGGTTCCTTTCATTGTTTATGCAATGAAAAACAACGTCTTCTTGTAGTAATTCTCTTCCATCCATTTATCCGCCTAGACTTTGGATCCAAACTTGACAATTAGAACCTTAAGAGCACGAGAAATTCTACACCAAGGTCGACCTTAATTTAAGATTGATGTATTTAAAATCAAGGTTTAAATCACTCATTGTTCAAAAACTCATATATCATTGTAAACTAGTCTACCATTCTTCAAGGTTGGCAAAGTAACCAGTAAAAGAACCAAGTCCTCTTAAACTATGAAGAATATAGCTTGGCCAGATCTTCTGAGAAAGCTTTTCTAACGGCCTCTCTCTTAATCTTGAGAGCTGCAGTGACAAGGCCAGATTCTGGAGTCCATGGAGTAGAAAGCAATTTGATTTTTGCTGGAATCTCAAACTTCTCCAATCGTGAATTCTTGGCAATCTGAAAATAAAAGCAATAGCAGAAAGGAAGGGTAGGGATGGGAGGTGGGGGAAAAAAGAATCAGTGAAGAAGTAAAATCGAATTATTAGCAGCCTAATTCTTGTGACAGCATAACTGTTACTTTCTCCACCAGAGACACCCTGAGGGTATGTTCAAAGTAAAGGGAATACGACATCTCCGCTTTATATGTGAAGTAAATACAAACAGCAATTGAAAAGGACTCCTTGAAATCCCATTCTACAACAAGTTAGGCCTTTTTATGAAGATAAATTTGAGTATAAGACTATAATCATAAATGAGTGATCATAAACAGATGAAAAAAATAAATGTCGCCACCAGATAGTTCTCCAAGTTTAAAGAATTTGTTGCAATACGTAAAAAGGGAAGAGTATAAGCTGTTGCAATTTGTTGCAAAAGTACATGCATATCCAGCAGGCACCCTCCTCAAAGCTTAAATCTTTTATTTTAAAACTCTTCAGATAAATTTGAAGATTTACTAACATCGGAATAAGTTTTAAATCACTGGAATTTTATTCTAGAGAGTAGGAACATACCTGAGTGAGAGATGAATGTACTTCCTTGATAGTTTCTTCTTTCTCGCATAAGTCTGCAAAATCAGTAAAAGAAACTCCTCGCTTGGAAGCCCAATCTTCCACTGCATGCTGGGAAGCCACCACAAGAGCCACACAGTAACTATGAAATGGATCAGCATGCAACATAATAATGTCGGCATAGGGACTAGTGCTGAGAGCAGCCTCAACCTGTAGAAGAAATATTAGATAACCTGGAACATCTGAAGAACATCTTTGTTTCAATAAGAACATCCATTCAGACCTTTCCTAAAGAGACATATTCCCCCTGCTGAAGTTTGACTATGTCCTTTTTACGGTCAATAATCTCAAGGCAACCATCAGCATGAAATTGTCCTATATCACCTGTATAGAACCACCTCATTCCTCTCTCATCAACCTTCTCCACACCAAAAGATTAAAAGATTAAGTTTAAAAAGAGATAATGAGGAGTAAGAAAGGTAGGATCTATTGTTCGAAAGCCTACCTTGTACACTTCTTTTGTTTTTTCTTCATTTTTGAAGTATCCAAGTGTTACACTCGGACCACCAACCACTATTTCTCCACGAGGCATTGGTGAATCACTAATTAAATATCCACCTTCAGGCCAATCTATTAACTGAAATAAACAAAGCATAATGCAATATGATTGAAGTCAGAAATGCATACACCAACTCCATAAATAATCAAATCAGTATGAGACGAGCAGAGAAATAATCCCACAACATAATCTTATAGAGAGCGGAGACCAGCAAGAAAATGAAGCTTTGATCATACATAGGTTCAGCTACACAGATGTTCAAACTCATATAGATGCCAAGCATTTACAGGAAACATAGCTCACATAGGCATTACTTTTAGGCAACAGATTTACCACTAGGTATGTATGATACCAAAAGCAAAGTGATGCAGGGCAAGAACATTCACATGGAAAATTAAAATTAGGAACCTATTGATTTCCACTGCCAATAATAAACTGCAAGTATCATAGAGGTCCATTCTTAAAGCTTCCAGTTTAAACCAGTATAAAGGGATTTCCCATATTTTCTTCGATTTGTACATTTAGAGGAAATTAAAAAAATCCATCTTGTTGATTTCAAATGGAAAGACACAAAATTTAACCACCAGATGGCGAGGAAAAGAAAATATACCAAACAGAGTCCATTAGAATATTAAAAGCAAAGCACAAGATCTGGTCAGAGTCATCCCACTCAAAGAAGTGAAAATAGTCATAACCATCTGTTACCTTAATAAAGGAACAAGGAAGTGGAGAACCAACACGACCAACAGATGTATCATCAACCTCAGAGAAGGTGGCCCCAGCACAAGTCTCAGTTAAACCATATCCTTGGCCAATTGGAGCACTGAAATTAGAAATCCAATGAGAGTATGATACTTAGAAAATTAAATAAAACTGTGCGACAAAGATAATTGTCAGTGCCCTTGCTGATGATACTATTACACACCAAGAACCTATTTGTCATCCCACGCATTTTTGGTCGTTGTTAGAACGTACAAGATGCTTGTATATCTATTCGAGTTTACCATCTAAGATATATATATATATATATATATATATATATATATATATATATATATATATATATATATATATATATATATATATAAAAGATATTCTATCCAGATAATCTTCATGCGTACCTATTTTCTTCAATTCAGACACATCATTCTGATGACTTAGTTTCTTAAGAAGCTTTCATTTGAAAAATCGAATCAATGACATTTAAAATTTTCAAAGACATGGCCAGTACTATTACAGTTCTTCAAAGCTATCAGAATTGGTCCAAATTGTTTGGGAACATAACATGGTGTCATCTCCTACACTTAGAGAAGCTTGTTTCTAATAATTGCCAACTCCGGTAAAGGTGCCATGTGAATTTACCAATAAAGCACCATTGTTCATCTGATTACTTTAGGTAGAATTACAGTTGAACTAAATGCCCTGAACTAAATTAATCCCCGGGAGGAATAACTCTTGTTGCTAAATTGTCAAGTCATGTTTATCAAGACTCCCATCCAGAGATATAAATACACATCTGTCACATATCAATCCAAAGCAATCTTTATGTCCACTATTTTTAATATATCAGCACCAATTGAGGAAGAATAGAAATTTAACCAAAGAGATTGATTTGGAAAATTTGAGCACAAGGGCCAGAACCAGCTAGCAGCTTGAGATGCAGATTTATGCACATAATTGAGCATCTCAGAAGCTTAGCAAAAAAAAATAATAATAATAAATAAATAAAATAAAAAAATAATAATCTGAGAGTACCCTTAGGCTTCAGTTTTGTATGCATGGTTTATTCTACCCTGATCTTTAATTATATCACTACTTCAAGTCTTCAACAGTAATGAGTTATGAAGAAAAGCAGAAGAAATCAATAAGCAGATCAAGATCTAGATTAAACATTTTTCCGTTGGACAAGATGCTAGGTGTTGTTTGATAAACCATTGAAAATATCAATGTGTTTGGTACCTTGTTTTGGAAACTACCTAATAGAATATTTTTAATGAAAAAAAGTCGAAAGACGTTAAGTAGTTAAAACCCACTTTTTGCATTCCGTCAATGCTATTTAAAACTTCCCTTTTCATATCATTTGACTAAATTACCCCAATACATTAATTAAAATAATGCCACTCATTTTCTTTCTAATTCTTATTAGATATGAAATCTCCATAAAATTGTATAGTATATTTTATAAACCAGCATATAATTTTTTTCATTTCATCAAACAAAACTATAAATTTAGAACAGCAATTGTTATAGAACTAGTGAAATGTGCTTTTGTGTTGACCGCCAGCTTGTGTGTCTGAGTATGCAAATGCAGCACCAAATTTATTATATATTGAGATCAACTTAAATTGCTAGAAATATACTAACCCAAGGCAGATGTTGACAAA
Source organism: Firmiana major (assembly GCA_033439115.1). Lineage (NCBI taxonomy): Eukaryota > Viridiplantae > Streptophyta > Magnoliopsida > Malvales > Malvaceae > Firmiana > Firmiana major. The sequence goes on from CM065909.1 coordinate 44,065,226, forward strand.
TCTCTGAGTATCTGCAGATAGAGGAGCACCACCAGACAGCAAAAATCGAATGCGACCACCTAGAATTGCTCGGACCTTTTTAAAGACAAGAAAGTCCCACAGAAACTTTTCCAGCCCCCAGGCACCAAACCAACTACCATTTATTGCAGATAATCTACGGGAATAACCCAATTCAAACAATTTCTTGGACAGTCCACCCTTTGCATCCACCTAAAGTTTAAGATTCAAAAATGATTGAAATGAGCTTACTTTCACATATATATATATATATAGTAATATATAAACATTAAAGAAGTCGTATGTTTGTAGAAGTGAAATTTTCTAACCTTCTTTCTCACTCCATCTCGAACACGATCAAGAATTGCTGGGACAGCGGTCATCACAGTTGGACTTAACACAGTGGCATCCCCCTTTGTTCCTGCTTTTATCTTGCTAGATGTATCTGTGAGAGTCAAAGGGGTTCCATATCCTATGACACCTCCAACAGCAGATATTAAATTCTACAATTGCAAAAAGAAAGTTTAAAATGTTTAAACACACTGCAGGTAAACAAATTTGGAATATAATCAGAAGTCAAAACCAAGTTGCCACTGATATTTGCAATCCAAGAAACTATAAATACCTCAGCTGCTAATTCAAGAATATGAGCAAGGGGTAGATATGCTAGGTAAACATCCTTGATTCCAAGTCCAGGAACAATGGTCATAACTGCAGAAACGGTAGCTAGTACATTGCCATGTGTCATCATCACACCCTGTACAAATTTGAAATATTTGAAATAGCTTAACAATATGGAAACCTAATCTTTGCCATTTTGCAATATCTCAAAGATAACATCATGCTTACTACTGATCCAAAAACTATAAGAATATTTTACCTACAAAATCTATAAGAGAACAGAAGAACCAGAACTTAAAACAGACACTTCTAACCTTAGGCAATCCAGTACTTCCACTAGTATACATTATAACTGCAACATCAGCTGAAAGAGGTAAATCAGCATCGACAGGATTTTTACGTCCGACCCTCTCAACATCAGCAAAAGAAGTGATTGTCCATCTACCACTTGCAGTAGTTGGAATCTCATCGTCCATACAGATCACATGTTTGACAGTGTCAAGTTGCCCACTAATGTTGGCAAGCTTTTTTAGTTCTTTGTTCCCACAAATCACTGTTGTAACTTCAGTCTGGCAGGGCAAAGATTCTATAAATAAATGAGTAACAAGTGTGGAAAAACATAAAAATCTTCACTAACCAATTAACCCAGTGAATCGCCACTTTTTCCAATCGGTTGCACATTATAAGATGCAAGGAATACTTTTGTAATGGTTACCTCACTAACCTTCTCTTAATGATATGATATTTTGGACATGAATAGAAAGAAACTTAGCAAATGTAGTTGAAAAGTTAATTGACTACCTGCAGACCCTTAATAATTTACCTAAACATGTAAGAAAACACAATTAGCCAATGAAGCACTTAAGAACGGATGTGGTTTCTTAAGGACCGATTAAAAATATTAGTGCAATCACAACTTAACTATTTTGCACATAATAGTATTAATTTTGTTAGAAAAAAAGGCAATCCAGTGCACAAGACTCCACGTTATAGATGAAATATAAAAATATAACTTTTTTTAAACTATTTTCTTACTATATACAACTATTAAAATATAATTTTTGCTGCACTAGAACTGGTAGCTAAGGAAGAAAGAAAATTTGAGAAAATACAAACATGTGCACGCGCGCACACACACATATATAAAGAGAGAGAGAGAGAGAGAGAGAGAGAGAGAGAGAGAGAGAGAGAGGACCTCATTTAATGAGTGACATAAAGCCTCATCCCCTAAAGACGCATATATTGTCACCACAGTGACATTGCGCCTAAAGCATGCCTGAAAAAAGTACATGTATCAGTTATATTCTCTAATTCGTGGAAGGCAAAGAAAGGGCCTGACATGAGTAACACTTCAATTAAAACTTAAAACTAAAAGGCTTGAAAACTGAAAAGAATGTTTCACGAGACATAAGTACAACCTGCAGTGCAATGAACCATTCTTCTCTTGTATCGGCAAAGATTGCCACACGTTCTTCCTTTTTATGACCAAGTTGAACTAATCCAGAAGCAAAATTACGCACAGCGTCAAAAGCTTTCCCATATGTCAACCATTCATATTCTCCCAAATGAAGCTTCTCAAAGGATCTTCCATCTTCAGTTACTTGAACCTCCCTTGAGATCAATTTTCTAGTTCCAAGCAAGCGTTTATCATAGTGCAGCTTACATGCCTGCTCAAAAAGCTCTGCAAGAGTAGATATACCTTCCCACGTTGTTTCAACAGGGGATGGAAACCGACTGTTTTGGATTGCATACCCAGGTTCCCCTCCAACATCAACTGGCACCCCTCGCTTCTTCACCTTCTGAGAATTTCGAAGGAGAAGTGTAAAAACAATAGGGACAAGCGCACCAACAATATAACCACTCATATTTATAGGATTTCGTGCCCTGGAAGCATCCGACTCTTTCAATTCTCCTGAAATCAGAATCACACCCAACCAAGATCATTAACAAAAACTGAGTACCAGAAACATTAAAAGTCCTCTTTCTTTTGTTTTTTTCCTGAATAGCTTAGGAAAGTAGAATTTCTGCAAAATTGCAATAAACCAAGTAGAAACTAGCAGGGAGAAAACAGCCAAAACCACAAGAAAGTTTTTTTCCCCATAACAAAAGCAAATCTTGGCCAGATACAAGACAATCCAAGCAGGGCAAAGTGCATATGCAACTGCATAGCGAGAGAGAGATCACTTTATTTTAACATGATTTTTTGTTACCAAATACACAGCTTGCTAAGAAAAACGGGATTAAACACAGAACAAAATCAAAGTTCCTATTATCATAATCACCTTCATAACTCAACATTGTTTTAACCAAGCAAGCATAATACTGATTTTTGACATTTTCATAACTAAGACACTCTAGTGTTACATACTATTTACCACCCCATGCACTGGCCGCTAACTTCCCTAAAAACGAAGTTTCCTGGGTGCTAAACTGCTTTACACGTTACCACTAAATATTGTCTTTTTCTGCTTTTAAAGAAACCAATCATAAAAGGAAATTAAAATGAGGAACAAAAGGATAAACAAACATTACATAAATTCCATCCTCAAAATACAAATTCAAATGGTATGTAATTAAGTCAAAAGCAATTATCAATGAAATAAAGAAAAGAGAAAAGGCAGCCCATTGAATCCAAGAACCCACATAGTCAACAATGGCAAGAAAAAAATGAAAAATCAAAACAAAAGGGTAACATCAAAAAAACAAAATACATACATAAAGGCCAAACAAGAAAAACCCACTGCAGAAAACACTCACATGATCCAAAAATACCTTCAAAACCTCGAAGCTGTAGCTGAAATATTTGGGAAAACAAAGGGACCCAATTCCAGTGATCAGCATTACAAGAAAACCAAAACAAAGAGGGGTTCAACAAGAAGGGGCTTTAAACTTTCTTTCTAATAAAAGATCAAAACGAGAGCGTTTCAAACACAGCGTGTGTGAAGAGAAATGGGTACTTAAATATGGGCGGAAAGATCGAGAATGAAAGAAGTTGGAGTTTCAAACGTAGTTCACTCTCTGAAAACTGAACAGGGTCCTTGTTTTATGTTCAGTTCCTTTTCGTTCTCTTTTGTGCTTTTGTCACAAGCAGAACTCCGGACAACCTTTCAAGAATAGACAGAAAAAGCAAAGGGAAATGGATAGTGTCAGCTCGGGAGCTGCAAGTGGGACCGAGGGTTACTTTAGATGGCCTTCGAAATTAGTTTCGATAATATTAAAAATAAAATCATTTTTATATGAAATTAAAATTTGTATTTTGATCAATATTAAAATTTGAATTTTATATAATAATTTGAATAAATTGAGTTTTTATTGAAATTTTAAACTTTTCACCAAAATTCTAATAAAAAATTAACAATAACAAGTTAACTGATAGGGATATATAAATATATACATATATATATATATGTATATGTATATATAAGTTAAAATTAAGAAATTAATGTTTGTATTTTGATCAATATTAAAATTTTAATTTTATACAATAGTTTGAATAAATTGAGTTTTTTTATTGAAATTTTAAAATTTCCATCAAAATTTTAAGAAAAAATTAACAATAACATCTTACCATTAATCGAGAGGGGGTGAATCGATTTTGAGTTCTCTTCAACCTGAAATCTTTTTTACTTAAGTTCTTTCTAGATTAATTATGTAATATGCAAATAAATAATAGATAAAAAAGTAAAACAATAAGTAAAATAAAAGTGTAGAAAAGAGAAGCAACACACAATCAATTTGTAAAGATTTGGCACCCAACTTATTTCTCCTATCTTGAGACTCTCTCAAGGATTTTCACCAAATTCACTATCAAAAAATAGATTACAACTTTCTTCATTTTTGTAACATCAATGAGACAACCTTCCTTTTTCCTAAAGGCTCAAGGATAACTTTAACCTTTTTTTTTTTTCACAGACTAAAGGAGGCAACCTACACCTTCTTCTTCTTTTTTAAGCTAAGGGAAGAAACCTTTATAAGTACTTCTTTTTTTGGTTGAAGAAGCAAACCTTACAACAATTTATTTTTTTTTTGGTTTAAGAAGCAAACTCTTAATCTATCCAAACTTCACTTATAAGTTTAGCACTCAATGGAACTCTCCCTTTTACAAATATTAGAGTGGGTTTACAACTAGTTTTCAAATGTTAATACAAAGGTTGATCGACTCTCTTTGGTTATTTGATGGAATCTTTTTTGAAACAACGGATGGTGAAAGGAATTTTTTGTCTTTTCTTCTTTTTTTCTTTAATGAACTTTTAGATATAAGTATAATTCTTTGATTTGGAATTTCGACTCTTACTTGTTCAGCTCCAAGCTTCTTTCTTAAATATTCTCCAAGTCTTTAATGGTTGAGGTTGAATTTTCGGGGTGTTTTTTGTTGGCACACACAAAAATCCTACCTTGGGACTTGTCAAACTTAAAGTGTATCGATACTCCATTCTATTTATTGATTCCTTAAGAGAAATTATGTACAATAAGAAATATTTATACCAATGCATATCTTAACCGTACTGGTATCGGAATAGAGCATGAAACTTCTGTTTTATAATTATGATAGAGTATCGATATATCGTTAATGTAGCCATTATTCAAAACATATTGTATCGATAAATATTCAAGTTGTATCAATACTTCATGAGCTAAACACATGATATTAGCTTAAATAGCAAGATTATATCTTATCCAAATATACAAACATAAATTATAACTTTGAAATAATGCATATCTGATCTATTACATATCAAGCAAGAATACAGAAGATTCAAACAACTAATTCTTCACGCTTATTAAAATTATATTTCTCTTAAGTTTTTCACGAAGTCATATCAAAATCCTAGAATATTTCAAAGTTAACATTTAGTATCATTTCGTAATTTTTGTTTTTGTTTTTGAAAATTTTGTTCTTTTTTTTTTTCAAAATTTTAAAAACAGAAAACATGTTTAATTAATGATGTTACATATTGAAAACAAATATTGTAACAAAAAAAAAACAAATATTTAAACTAATTCGGGTGTAATAAATTAATTTACAAAATCAAAATTTAAAATTTAAATCAAATTAATAATATATTCATTAAATAAATTTATATTAAATAAAATAATCTACACAATATTATATATTATTTTATACTATTTAATAGTAAATATCATAATTTTATCATACTGAAATCTAATATAATTTAAATAGTATTATGAATTAAAATAATATTAAATTATATAATTATTTAATAAAAATTCAATTAATGATAAAAAGTAATATTAATTAAAATTATTCAATATTAAACTTTATTAGTTGATAATAGAAACTATTGGATAATGTTGGCTTGATCTTGTAAAAAATACAAGACAAAAATATAAGAATAGAAAAGTAATGAAGAATTATAATTCTTTGAAGAAGATTGTTATTTCTATTTTCTATATATTTTTATCTGCAACTAAATGTTCACTTTATATACTGGTTTTACAAAGAGGAAAGATCTTGATTAGTCATCGTAGCTATTATGTTAGTTATAACAGTTATGCTAGTTATAACTAACATAAACAACTACATCCTAACTATATTAACTGTCAACATTCTCATGCAAACCAGAGGTCCTCACTGCTACCAAGCTGTTACTTGCATATACTGTAAGTTTGGACTTTAACCTAGAAAAAGCTGATAAGGATAGAGGCTTTATAAAAATATCAACCACTTTATCATAAGCAGGTACATGACTAACAGTAAGCTGCTTCTGCAAAACTTTCACCCTAACAAAAAAAAATCTAGTTCCATATGTTTTGTCCTAGTATGCTGAACAGGATTGGCTGAGAGAGCAACAATGGATAGATTATCACACCAGATATGAGGTCTACAGGAAAGCACCAAACCAATTTCATGTAAAAGGGACTGAATCCAAATAATTTTAGCTGTAAGATTTGCCAAACTCTGAAACTCAACCTCAGCATTAGATCGAGAGATAGTAGGTTGTTTCTTAAAACTCCAGGAAATAATGTTTGACCCTAAGAAGACACAATAACCCAAAACTAATCTCTTGTCATCTGGATCACTGGCCTAATCTGCATCAATATATCCAGTTAAGTTAAGAACAGAAGAAGGCCGAGCAAAAATACCATGATCTAGAGTCCCACAAAGATATCTGAAAATATGTTTGACTTCTTTCTAATGTATATCTAGAGATTGTTGCATGAATTGAGATACCTTGCTAACACTATAGGAAATATCAAGTCTAGTAACTATAACATACTGCAAGGCCCCAACGACACTCCTATATTGCTGGACATCCTGTATAGGAGAGCCTTCATTAACAGAAAGTTTAAGTGAGCTAGCCATGAGAGTAGGTAATGGATTAGCTTCAACCATGTTGAACTTAACCAACAAACCTTTAATGTACTTGGACTGAGTAAACAATATTCCAGTAGACAAATGTTGAACTTTTATACCAAGAAAACAATTCGGCAGACCAAGATCTTTAATTGGAAACTCTCGATCAAGGCTGTGCACTAGTGTCTCAACTTCAGCTTTTGAGCTACTTGTTATAATTATGTCATCCACATAAACAAGGATATAGGTACAAGCAGAACCTGATTTTCTGATAAAATGAGACTGATCTGCTTTAGAGGACAAGAACCCTTGTTGATGAAGAAAAAAACTGTAGCTTATCATACCAAGCTCTTAATGCTTGTTTAAGCTCATATAGAGCTTTATGCAATCTACAAACAAGTCGTTGGTTACTGTCATGAACCTCAAACCCAGGTGGTTGTTGCGTGTAAACCTCTTCATTTAGAATTCCATTAAGGAAAACATTATTGACATCCATTTGGCGAAGACACCAACCTCTAAACAAAACAAGAGTCAAAATAACTCTAATAGTTGTAGGTTTGACAACTAGACTAAATGTTTCTCTAAAATCTATCACTAGTTGTTGAAGGTAACTTTTTGCAACTAACCTGGCTTTATATCTAGTAACAAAACTGTCACGACCTGTTTTCGCGACTTACACACTTCTATTAGTTGGGCTGTGAGTCAATGTCAGTTACCTCATTCTCATCCATTCAATTATTTCTTATCAGAGTTGCATAAAATAATATAGAAACTGTGTGATTTTTTTTTTATAACAAAGTCATCTACATCATTTTCTGTTATATACATCCCCAAATACAAAGATAACGTTACTGTGCATTACTAAATAGATACAAAATTCGCATATATGTATACATCGATACTACTGGAGGACTAGAGAGCACGGTAGCAGGAATAAATGCAATGGACACACTCTAATGCGCAGAATCTATGGAGGTGAAAAATAAGGGGGTGAGCTAACGCGCTCGTAAGAAAAATATGAAAGCAGATAGATAACTATACTATCTACATGCTGATAGTGTATACTTTAGCACTTATAAAAATAGTACACACACTGAAAACGGTGCAATAATTGCAATAACCACGTTTTCATTCACTGTCAAACACTTTCACTCATTTCTTTAAAACATTTCATTCGAACATTTTCAGTTCGATAAATCATTCATTAAAACAAGTGTTCACTTTCATTGAACACGTTTCACATTCATTATGCATGCTTTAACTCAGTGTAAAACAAATGCATTTACTGAAAATGACAGCAATCTATGCGAAAACATCAATTCGCTAGAAAGCTTATTCAATTCACTTAGTTCACACAGCACACATTCATTTCAAATCACATCACACCCACTTAGAAAACACTTTGCACTCAGCAATTCAATCATAAATGAGACTAGGCTGGGATGTAATATCAATCACGAGGACACATGGCCATATTCACTGGATTCCAAGCAATCACGGATCAGGTGTGCGGGAATCCCATGCTTAGGGATGCGGATCAATCGTCTCGTCAGCTCACTAAGATCACTAAGATATCACGGTACATCATACTCCATGGTTTACCTCACGGTACAACGTACTCCGAGGATCCTTATATATTGTGATATAGCTAAGGGGACCGAGTAATCTCGAGGTCTACCATCTCAGTACCACTATCATCTATTTCCATGTCTCAAAATCACATGCGAGCAGATCAGTGCAAGAACACATAGCATCACACGACGGCTGCAGCACGGTTTTGTACTCACACTACATCAAATCCATAAAACCTCGTGCGAACAAGTCAGTGCAAGAACACCTAGCATCACACGATGACTTCAGCACAGTTTTACTCAAAATCATCATAAGTTTAGGAATTCACCAATGAACCAGTCAGAGTACAAACACTTAGTGATCAAATACCTGACGACTCCAGCATGAATTCAAAATTCAGTGCGAGCTATTTAGTGTCTCACTCAGCTTACACATAGCTCCAACACCGATTTCATTCTCAAATTCAGTTTAAAAGTAAGTGCGAGCAAATCAGATAACCAATAGTACCACATTGGCTCTAGCACCTTTTTATATAGAAAATCGATAGATGGCTCACTTCCGGTGAAAACGGTGCTCAAAACCGAGTTCAGCACGAAAAATGACGCAAAACAGAACAAGAGGGGTAATTTCTCGATGGTCACCCATCATGAAATTTCTCTCATTCAAGCACGCTTAACTTTGAAAAACGTGTAATTTAATGCAGATAGTAAAATCTTAAGCCAGTCTATCATTCTACACTTGTAAAACAACTTTTCACGATAACGACACCAAAAGCATACACTTTATGCATTTATGCTTTTTCGATAATTTTACAGTATAATTCCGTCTGTAAATCAAATCTATATACTCGACAGTATTTATTTGCATACATAAGGTAAGAAATATACGTATAACTATCTCTAATATCTTTCATAAATCCCTTACCTGAAAAATGTGTCGACTACGAATTCAATTTCCTCGATATTCTCGGATTGTGCAGTCTAATTGGTTTCGGATGTATTATCGAAAGTTGAATCTTTCCTTGGTGGCACGTAAGTCGAGATCCGCTCGAACTTGTACACGTCGCCTACCTTTTTTTTCGTTACACGACAATATATATTTAAACCGGTTAATTCCAGTCTAATATAAATTCAAATTAATTATCTGAAAAATAATTTGTCCGATTTTCAACCACTTACCAGTCTACTGCTGTGCCGAGGTAATACTGAATTTTTTTTTCAATTTTTTTTCTCTTTCCTTTGACTGAACCGGTTTGGACCGGTTCAGACCCTTTTACACTGAACCTATCCAATTCGGTTCAGTGGAGATTTGGCCGTTACCGGCGTTTTCGGTTGGTTCCCGGGGTGGGTCGGCCACCGATGCGTGCGCCTCGGCCTGGGGAAGGTTCGCCTAGCTTGGATCGACCCAAATCGTCGTCAGTGCCGACGAATCCTCCTTTCTCTCCCGCGGGCTTCTCCTCACCGATCTGCCTTTCCGACAGCTCTCACGGCATGTGCTGGCGTCTAGTCGCCTCCTGGGTTGCCGGTCGTCCCTCGCCGGTGTCTTCCTCGCACTCCCTCGCAGTCGTTGCTTGCCGGTGGTGAGGAAACGATGATTTCAGTTTTCCGGTCACTGTTTCCTCGCGATTTTCCTTCTGTTTTCTTTTTTTTTCTATTTTACTTTTTTTCTTTCAGATTCCTCTTTGTTTTTTTTTTCCTTTATATATATATATATATTATATTATATTATACCATAATATAATATAATATATACTCCAATTAAATAATATATTTTAATATAATATTTTTATTATTATAATAAACAATTATTTTATATTATTATAATAATATTATATTACCATAACCCGTGTACATATATTTTATTTAATTTTTGCTTCGACAAATAGATATATATGTACATCATATTCTATTTTTATTATTTCTCCGAAAATATAATTTTTTTCTTTATTTCGGAGATAAATTCCTATTGTGGGAAAATTTTCGGGTTATCATTTTCGGACTAACTTCCCTTCTTAGACTCCCTATATTTTTGCGTTGAGTCCATATTTTAAATCGGTTTAACGTAATTTCATTCCGTTCATTCCGATTTTACTCAATCTCTTATTTCAGTATTTTAAAATTTACCGACTTCCAATTTCATCAGATAAACTCGAAATTGTATTATTTCTTCCTTATTTATCGATATATTTTCTGAAAGAAATAATACAAAAATTTGGGTTTTACATTTCCTCCCCCCTTAAGAAATTTGGTCCTCCAAATTAAAACCAAGTCAATCCTCGAAGAGTCGGGGGTACTTCTCTCGCATCAGGCTCTCTAACTCTCACGTAGCCTCCTCTGAAGTGTGGTGTTGCCAGAGAACCTTAACAAGCGGAATCGTCTTAGACCTTAACACATTCTCCTTCCTATCCAGTATCCGGATCGGATTCTCTACATACGACATATCATCATTGAGCTCCAACGGCTCATATCGAATCACATGTGTCGGATCTGGATGGTACTTCCGAAGCATCGATACGTGGAAGACGTTATGAATACCTGTTAGCTCAAGTGGTAACGCTAGCCTGTAGACCTTATCTCTCACTCGCTCCAGTATCTCAAATGGTCTGATATACCGAGGACTCAACTTACCCTTCTTACCGAACCTCATAATCCCTTTCGAGGGAGAAACTCTCAAGAACACTGAATCACCTACAGTGAACTCTAATGGCCTCTGTCTCGTGTCAGCATAACTCTTCTGTCTGCTCTGAGCTGTCCTCAATCTCTCACATATCAATTGAACAACCTCAGACGCTTGCTGCATTAAATCGGGAGCAAGAACTTTCCTATCACCCACTTCTTCCCAACCAACAGGAGAACGACACCGTCTGCCATACAATGCCTCATATGGTACCATCCCGATACTCGAGTGGTAACTGTTGTTGTAAGCAAATTCGGCTAATGGCAAGTGATCATCCCAGGAGCCTCCAAAATCCATAACACTCGCTCTCAACATATCCTCCAATGTCTAGATGGTCCTTTCTGACTGACCATCACTCTGAAGATGGAAAGTTGTACTGAAACTCAATTGGGTTCCCATAGCTTCTTGAAAGTGTTCCCAGAAATGGGAAGTGAAGTGGGAATCCCTATTTGATACAATACTCACTGGAACACCGTGTAGCCTCACAATCTCGCGTACGTACAACTCTGCCAAAGTACTGAGAGTATCTATGGATTTCATGGCCAAAAAGTGGGCGAATTTCGTCAATCTATCCACCACGACCCAGATAGTATCATGGTTCATCCTAGTCCTCGGCAATCCCATGATGAAATTCATGGTGACATGCTCCCATTTCCAAGTCGGTATAGGTAGAGGCTGCAATAACCCCGCAGACTTCTAACGCTCTACCTTAACCTGCTGACATATGAGGCACCTTACCACAAACTCTGCAATGTCTCTCTTCATCCCTGACCACCAATACACTCTCCAAAGATTCCGATACATCTTGTTACTCCCCGGATGCAATATATACCTCGATGAATGAGCTTCTGTCAAAATCAATCTCTTTAACTCTGGGTCATCGGGAACGCAAATCCTGCCTCTAAACCTCAGTAAGTCATCATCACTCACAAAGAAATCGGCCACATCACCCCTCTGAATCTGACTAACTCGATCATCACACAGCGGATCGTCTAGCTGAGCTTGTCGTATCCGGTCAATCAAATCCGACTCCACTCGCAGGCTAGCTATCACACAGTCACTGTCAGTATCCAAAGGGTCTATATCCAAACTGAGGTGAGCAAACTGCTCGAGCAGCTCATATTCCCTGATCATCATGTGCGATACCATTTCAAGGCTCTTTCTGCTCAAGGCATCAGCCACAACATTAGCTTTTTTCGGATGGTACAATATCTCGAAATCATAATCTTTCAGAAGCTCTATCCACCTTCTCTGCCTCATATTCAACTCTTTCTATGAAAATATATATTTGAGGCTCTTATGATATGTAAACACCTGAAATTTCTCACCGTACAAATAGTGGCGCCATATCTTTAATGCAAATACCACGACCGTCAACTCTAAATTATGGGTCGGGTAGTTCCTCTCATGGTCCTTAAGCTGTCTGGATCCATAAGCGACTACCTTCTCGTTCTGCATCAACACACAACCCAGTCCTTGTCCCGAGGCATCTGTATACACTGAAAAACCTCCTGAGCTAGTGGGTATGGTGAGAATAGGTGCGGTGGTTAGTCGATGCTTTAACTCGCATAAACTACTTTCACACTTATCATCCCACTCAAATGTCACATTCTTCCGAGTGAGACGTGTCAACGGAGCAGCCAATTTAGAGAATCCCTCTACCAACCATCGATAATAACATGCCAAACTCAAAAAACTGCGGATCTCTGTAACTTTCTTAGGTCTCTCCCATTATACCACAACCTCTATCTTGGATGGATCCATTGACACCCCGTCCCTCGACACTATATAACCCAAAAACGATATCTCACTCAGCCAGAAATCACACTTACTGAGTTTAGCATACAACTCCTCATCTCGGAGGGTCTGTAACACTGTTCTCAAGTGCTGCTCATACTCTTCCCTGGACTTCGAGTACACCAATATGTCATCTATAAAGACAATCACGAATCTGTCCAGGTATGGCTTAAACACATCATTCAGCAAAGCTATAAACGCTGCAGGAGCATTCGTCAACCCAAATGACATAAAAAGAAACTCATAATGGTCATAACGGGTACGAAATGCTGTCTTGGGCACATCTCTACTCAGAATCCTTAACTGATGATACCCAGACCTCAGATTAATCTTCGAAAAGATCTGTACTCATTGCAACTGATCCACAGATCATCAATATACGGAAGGGGATACTTATTCTTGATGGTAGCCTTATTCAACAATCGGTAGTCGATGCACAGTCGGAGGCTCCCATCCTTCTTCTTCACAAACGGAACCGGTGCTCCCAAGGTGAAACACTTGGTCTGATGAACCCCTTATCCAACAACTCTTATAACTGCTTCTTTAGCTCCTCCAATTCCACTGGAGCCATTCTATACGGTGGTTTGGATATCGGTTCAGTATCAGGCACCAAATCAATACAAAACTCCATCTCCCTGTCTGGTGGCAACCCTGGTAACTCATCCGAAAAGATATCAGAGAACTCTCTAACCACTGGGATGTCAGCTAATTTTGGGTGTACCTTATCCATATCAACCACGTATGCAATAAAACCTTCAACACATCAATATTCATTTCGTTAGTAAAGTCATTTGTTCATTAAGCAACTTAACATACTCTTTCATTTCTTTTCAAATCTTACAAGATACTTTTCGGGGGTGGAAAACATTACCATCTTAGCATAACAATCTAAAACAGCATGGTTTGCAGCCAACCAATCCATTCCTAATATTACATCAAAATCTTTCATATTTAATAGGATGAGATCGGCCGACATATCCTTCTCCCCTACTTTTAATTTACAATCTTTGCATACATACTCTATCATTACATTCTCTCTAAGTGGAGTGCTTATAAGCAAAATCCTACCTAGAGGTACAAGTATTACATGTTCTATCAATTTACATGCAAAGGTAGGCGATATAAATGAATGCGTGGCACCAGGATCAATCAATGCTAATACTTTAAAATCAAATACTAGGATGGTACCTTTAATCACATCCTTCGAAGTCTCAGCAGAAGCCTGGTCCAAAGCAAACACTCGTCCACGACCAACAACTTACTTCCCCTTCTCCCCAGCCGTGGCCTTCCTCTTAGGAGCAGGTGTATCAACTGTGGCTCTCTCTGGCTCTTTGCCCTTCTGAGGGGCTATCTCAACCAGTTCCGGGCAATCATGTATCATGTGCCCTGGCTTACCACACTTGTAACAAACTCTAGTCAATACCGGACATGGCCTACTCCCATGATATCTACCACACACTCTGCACGTCTCAGTGGTAGGTCGGGGTCCACCAATAACTATGCTCCTCGGTGCTGGAGGTAAAGCTGGATACACTGGAGGCTTCATAGGCCTCTCTCGTACCTCCTCAATCTTAGGCCCCTTACCGAATAATCTTCGACCCTTTCAGAACCCTCTGTCATCAACTGACCTCTTTTGATCTCTATCTCTGCCCTTACCACTCCTGCTCAATTTTAAGGCATGCAACTCATAATCTTGCTCACACAGCTGAGCTCTGCGTATTGCCTCCTCATAAGTGGTAATGTCCAGTGGAGCTAGTCGAGCTCTAATGGAAGGTCTCAGTCCCTCAAGGAATTTCTGAACCTTTCTCTCTTTCAGGCCCATGGTGACTGTATCATATCTGCCCAGAGATGTGAATCCAGACTCAAACTCTTCTACTGTTCGATTCCCCTGAGTCAATGTCATAAATTCCATCTACATCTTTCTCTGAGCAGTAGCTGGAATGTATTGCCTCTGGAAGGCATCCAGAAATATGTCCCAAGTCACAACCAAGTGTCGGGCACTCAACATCGGCTGTGTGGCCACCCACCAATGCTCAGCCTCATCCTTTAACACAAAAACCGCAAAGGTGACCTTCTCTGTGTCTGAGCAATGAAAGAATCTGTAGAGCTTCTCCATACTGCGTATCCAATGCTCAGCTAACACTGGGTTCTTCACCGCATTAAACGAAGGTGGTCCAAACTTTTGGAACTCTCTCAATCTGCCCAAATCACAGTCATAAACTCCCTCTTCACCAACCTGTTGTGGAACTACAAGGTCCTGATCTAGTGGAGGAATGTCCTGAACTGGAGGGGGTACAGGGATCTCTACCTCTGCAGCCCGAGGTCTCGGTGCAGGCTGTGCAGGTGCAGGTGTCTCAAGAGCAGCTGCTTGACCAGTAGGGTTCGCCTGATCGGCTGTGCCCTGTCTACCCTCAATCCCGGCCATCACCTGTGACAACAACCCCATGATAGTGTCTACACTCCGCTCTAACCGTGCTATACGTGTATCTGCGGTATCACCAGAATCTGGTGGAGCTCTAGCAGAACTAGACCCACTGCGCCTCTCGGGCTCATCTCTACACCCATGATAGCGCGAACTCTCACCTATACTACTGTGACGTCTATCCGACATCCTACATACACAACAATAAATTTCTCAGTCTAAATCTAGCTCGGTATACACAATTGTATCTAAATAATGCACAATATTATGGGGATATATATTTTTCCTAATTACTAGCACTAACTCAATTCAAACCAACTCCGCTCTGATACCACCTCTGTCACGACCCGTTTTTGCGAGTTACACATTTCTATTAGTTGGGCTGTGAGTCAATGTCAGTTACCTCATTCTCATCCATTTAATCATTTCTTATCAGAGTTGCATAAAATAATATAGAAACTGTGTGATTTTTTTTATAACAAAGTCATCTACATCATTTTCTATTATATACATCCCCAAATACAAAGATAGCGTTACTGTGCATTACTAAATAGATACAAAATTAGCATATATGTATACCTCGATATTGTTAGAGGACTAGAGAGCACGGTAGCAGGAATAAATGCAGCGGACACACTTTAATGCGCAGAATTTGTGGAGGTGAAAAATAAGGGGGTAAGCTAACGCGTTCAGTAAGAAAAATAGAAAGTAGGTAGATAACCATACTATCTACATGCTGATAGTGTATACTTTAACACTTATAAAAACAGTACACACTGAAAACGATGCAATAATTGCAATAACCACGTTTTCATTCACTGTCAAACACTTTCACTCATTTCTTTAAAACTGTTGTGATAATATATTTTGAAATGACAAAACAAGTAAATTCAATAATATAAAGATGATATAAAAACATGTTTAGAGGTTATCAGTACCAGAACTTGAGTTTCTGTAGATGAGAGATCGATCTGGGTTATGAGAGATCGATCTCATAAAGACATGAGATCGATCTGCTAAGCTGTGAACCTATACAAAGGTATTGAGGCAGATTGAGATCGATCTCTAAGGGTTATGAGATCGATCTGCCTAATACTGGAGTTAAGGAGATCGATCTGATCTAGGAAGAGATCGATCTCCCCTAAAGTAAAGACAGTAGATCGATATGTGAGATCGATCTATACTCAAACAGAGAGCTCATGAGATCGATCTGGTATAGGAAGAGATCAATCTTCTCAAAGTCAGAGAGCTAAGGAGATCGATCTGGGGTAATAAGAGATCGATCTCATCACTACGAGATTACTTGGCAGATCGATCTATAGATCGATCTTGCCTCAAACAGAGAGATTGGAAGATCGATATGCCTATTCGACAGATCGATCTCCTCTAATATTTTCAAATCATGAGATCGATCTGCTCATATATGAGATCGATCTCCTTGTGTTATTTTGCTTTGATCTTGCAGGATTTATAACTAAGAGATCGATCTGGCCAAGATGGCAGATCGATCTGGCATTCTACTGGAGGTACCCAACGGCTATTTTTGCAAAATCTCAACGGGAAAAACAGCATTAAATGCTCCAACTACCAATCCTTCAGTATTTAACCAAGTATTGAAGACAATGAGAAGAGAGACACTATTGCTGCACATTTCTTACATTCTCAAGAGTTTTATTCTTTTATTCCATTTGTCTTCATTCCTCATTTATTGAGTTTATTGTATAAGCTTAAGTGCAAAAGCTGTAATTGTCCTACCCACATTAAAGCTTGACATTGTATTCATCCTTACCTCAAAAGAGAAGAGGATTGTTCCTCAGTGAGAAAAACATTGTAAAAGGGTGAATACTTCTTTGTATTTGAAAAGGTAGAGAGGTTATTCCTTAACCTGAAAAAGGGACATTGTAACTTCTGTTGAAGGAGAGAAAGAAAGCACTTGACAAGAAGGTCAAGGAGAGAGGACGTAGGCAAGAGATTGGCCGAACCTCTATAAACGATTGTGTTTGTTTCTCTCTTCCCTATCTTGCATTAATTTGATTAATTTCATTATATTGTTCATTTATCATTTGCTGATTAAATTTTGATTAATTTAAAATTTGCCATTAACATTAGAAAATCGATTCACCCCCCCTCTCGGTAGAGCCAACAAAAACATTTCATTCGAATATTTTCAGTTTGATAAATCATTCATTAAAACAAGTGTTCACTTTCATTGAACACGTTTCACATTCATTATGCATGCTTTAACTCAGTGTAAAACAAATGCATTTATTGAAAATGACAGTAATCTATGCGAAAACATCAATTCGCTAGAAAGCTTATTCAATTCACTTAGTTCACACAGCACACATTCATTTCAAATCACATCACACCCACTTAGAAAACACTTTGCACTTAGCAATTCAATCATAAATGAGACTAGGCTGGGATGTAATATCAATCACGGGGACATATGATCATATTCACTGGATTCCAGGCAATCACGGATCAGGTGTGCGGGAATCCCATGCTTAAGGAGGCGGATCAACCATCCCGTCAGCTCACTAAGATTACTAAGATATCACGGTACATCGTACTCCGTGGTTTACCTCATGGTACAGCGTACTCCGAGGATCCTTATATATTATGATATAGCTGAGGGGACCGAGTAATCTCGAGGTCTACCATCTCAGTATCATTATCATCCATTTCCATGTCTAAAATCACATGCGAGCAGGTTAGTGCAAGAACACATAGCATCACACGACGACTGCAGCACGATTTTGTACTCACACTACATCAAATCCATAAAACCTCGTGCGAACAGGTCAGTGCAAGAACACCTAGCATCACACGATGACTTCAGTACGGTTTTACTCAAAATCATCATAAGTTTAGGAATTCACCAGCGAACCAGTCAGAGTGCAAACACTTAATAATACGTGACGACTCTAGCATGAATTCAAAATCCAGTGCGAGCTATTTAGTGTCTCACTCAGCTTACACATAGCTCCAACACCGATTTCATTCTCAAATTCAGTTTAAAATTAAGTGAGAGCAAATCGGATAACCAATAGTACCACATTGGCTCTAGCACCTTTTCACACAGAAAATCGATAGATGGCTCACTTCCGATGAAAACGGTGCTCAAAATCGAGTTCAGCACGAAAAGTGGCGCAAAACAGAACAAGAGGGGTAATTTCCCAATGGTCACCCATCATGAAATTTCTCCTATTCAAGCATGCATAACTTTGAAAAACGTGTAATTTAATGCAAACAATAAAATCTTAAGCCAATCTATCATTCTACACTTGTAAAACAACTTTTCACGATAACGACATCGAAAGCATGCACTTTATGCATTTATGCTTTTTCGATAATTTTACAGTATAATTTTGTTTCTAAATCAAATCTATATACTCGACAGTATTTATTTGCATACAGAAGGTAAGAAATATACGTATAACTATCTCTAATAGCTTCCATAAATCTCTTACCTGAAAAATGTGTCGACTGCGAATTCAATTTCCTCGATATTCTCGGATTGCGCAGTCTAATTGGCTCTGGATGTATTATCAGAAGTCGAATCTTTCCTTGGTGGCACGTAAGTCGAGATCTGCTCGAACTTGTAGACGTCGCCTACCTTTTTTTCCGCTACACAACAATATATATTTAAACCGGTTAATTTCGGTCTAATATAAATTCAAATTAATTATCCAAAAAATAATTCGATCGATTTTTGACCACTTACCAGTCTACTGCTGTGCCGGAGTAACACTGAATTTTTTTCCCAAATTTTTTTCTCTCTCCTTTGACTGAACCAGTCCGATCCAGTTCAGTGGAGATTTGGCCGTTGTCGGCATTTTCCACCGGTTCCCGGGGTGGGTCGGCCACCAATGGATGCGCCTCAGCCTGGGGAAGGTTCGCCTCGCTTAGATCGGCCCAAATAGCCGCCGGTGCCAGCAAATCCTCCTTTCTCTCTCGTGGGCTTCTCCTCGTCGATCTGCCTTTTCGGCAGCTCTCACGGAGCGTGCTGGCATCCAGTCGCCTCCTGGGTTGCCGGTCGTCCCTCGTCGGTGTCTTCCTCGCACTCCCTCGCAGCCGTTGCTTGCCGGTGGTGAGGAAACGGTGATTTCGATTTTTCGGTCACTGTTTCCTCACGATTTTCCTTCTGTTTTTTTTCTATTTTACTTTTTTTTATCTTTCAGATTCCTCTTTGTTTTTTTTCCTTTATATATATATTATATTATATTATACCATAATATAATATAATATATACCCCAATTAAATAATATATTTCAATATAATATTATTATAATAATAATAATATAAACAATTATTTTATATTATTATAATAATATTATATTACCATAACCCATGTACATATATTTTTTTTTAATTTTTGCTTCGAAAAATAGATATATATGTACATCATATTCTATTTTTATTATTTCTCCGAAAATATAATTTTTTTCTTTATTTCGGAGATAAATTGCTATTGTGGGAAAATTTTTGGGTTATTATTTTCGGACTAACTTCCCTTCTTGGACTCCCTATATTTTTGCGTTCTGAGTCCATATTTTAAATCGGTTTAACCTAATTTCATTAGGTTTACTCTGATTTTACTCAATCTCTTATTTCAGTATTTTAAAATTTATCGACTTCCAATTTCATCAGATAAACTCGAAATTGTATTATTTCTTCCTTATTTATCGATATAATTGCATATTTAATTGATATATTCTGAAAGAAATAACATAAAAATTCGGGTCTTACAAAAACTATCAGTGTTCCCTTTGATTTTCTAGACCCATTTACATCCAACTATGAATTTGTCTGCTGGAAGTGGTACCAAGGACCAAGTTTTATTTTTCATTAATGCATCATATTCAGCATACACTGCCTCTCTCCATTTACTGTGTTTGAGAGCTTGAGTGATATTTGTAGGTTCATGACAATCCAAATATGGCAGAAATGCCTTAGGCTTGAAAATGCCATTCTTGGACCTTGTTGTCATGGGATGACAATTTTCAGTAGGTAATGGTGATGATCCCAAAATTGAAGGTTGAGTACGAGGAGAAGAAGAATTAAGTAGATCTCAAGAAGTAAGGACAAAAGAGTCAAGAGGATAATTATTAATAGGAGAATTAGTATGACTAGAAGAATGAACTGATCTTATTGAATCTAAAACAGAAAAAGAAATGGGAGAAGACTGATTGTAAACGCCACAAATTTCCTAAGTTAATTTAATTATATAAAAATGAAAATAATATATATTAACAGAAGCGTAAATATTCGTTGTAGGACTCGAGGACTATAGGGACCGAGAAGCCTGTGAATGATCGGGAACCCGAAGATACAAAGAGTGATAAGACGAATGTGAGTATAGAGGGATTAGAGAATTTTAATTTGTTAAATGGAAAATTGTTGATGTAAAACACTTGTATCGAGAATTTATGAAGAATGATGGAGTTCCGATACTATTTCATTTTCGGAATAAGAAAAATTTCATGGAATGTATGATATTATGTCTTTGGATAAGTTATGCAAGAAAATGTATATATGTAGATATATACATAGGTGAATATGTATATATATATATATATATATATATATATACACATATATACTAGACATTTAAAGAAAAGAATAATAATATATAAAGCATATATATTATTTGGTGTATAGTATTTAATATATAGTATTAACAATTAAATAAATAAAAATGATGAAGTAAAATAAAAGGAAAGGTAATATGTATATATATATATATATATACATAGGTATAATATATATATATATATATACTAGACAATTTAAAATGGAAAAATGATGATATATATATATATATATATATATATATATATATATATATATATATATATATATATGACATATATATATATATGTATTGTAAGGTATAATGTATAAGATATTTAAAATAAAATGGAAACAAAAAAAATATAATAATAGTAATAATATAATAACAATACAAATACATAACAAATAATACCTACATACTAATAAAATATATACACATATATTAAACTAATATATATATATATATATTATGGCATGTACGAAATTGGCTTAGAAAAGCCAATTCCGTCTGCCACAAATTGCAATTGGGAAAGGAAATTAAAACAGAGTGCTGGGCGGGAACCGAAAGGAGAAGAGAAGAGGAAGGAGAAGAGAAAAGGAAGGAGAAGGAAAGAGAGAGGAAAGGAAGAGAGGTCTGGCCGGGAGAGAAAGAAAACCAGGAAAGGAAAGGAAGCTGGTTCTAGCCGAGGGAGAAGAAGGAAAGAAGAGAAAGGAGAAAGGAAGGAGAGGCTCGGCTGGCTGGAGAAAGAGGGAAGAAGAGAGGAAGAAGAGAAGGAAGCTGGGTCTGCCGAGGAAGAAGAGAAAGGAAAAAAAAGGGGGAAACCGAGAGGAAGGAAAGGGGGGACAGCAGCTGATCGAGAAGGAGAAACCGGAGCTACGAGTAGAACAGGGTGCGTGACTGATCGGAGGAAGCTGGAACAGAGGCAAGGGAGGAGGAAAAGAAACAAAACCGGACTGAAGAGAGGCAGAACCGAGGGAGATGGAGACCAATTTGGAGCTGGAATTGTGAGCTGAAGAGAGGGGCTAAAACGGGAGCAGACCGAGGCAGAGGATTGATCAGGAGAGCTGAAAACCCAGTGTGCAGAGGAGCTGCTGCTGGAGGTGAGACCGGGAGAAGGGGAAGGATAACCGAGGAAGAGGGGATGATTGGCTGGAGCAGAACAGGAGGCTGAAAACTGAGACCGGTGAAGAAAAAAAAGAAGCAGCAAGGCATCGAGAACAATCAGGAAGAAGAGGGGCTGGAACGAAAAAAAGGAAAAAGAAAGAAAAGAAAGAAAAAGAAAAAAATAAAAGGAAGAAAGAAAAGGTAAAAATCTATATGTATATATGTAGATTTAATTTTACATGTATATATATGTGATGGTATATAAGTATGATAAGGTAAATTGAATTAGAGGTGAAATAAAAATAAAAATGGGAGAAATGAATAATGGACAAAAAAAATGTATGCATATATATTTATGTGATGGTGAATAATGGAGACAAGTAATGATATATATATCTATATATGTAGTCATGTGAATATATATATATATATATATATATATATATATATATATATATTTGAGTATGCTAGTATTTGTACAAAAAAAATATGCATGCAAATGTGATAAGGAAAAATGGAAAACAATGATATATATATATATATGTATATAAAGGAGTGTATATATATATATATATATATATATATATATATATATATATATATATATTTACTTAGGTGCATATACATATGGATGTACATAGGATGAATGTGTGCTAGTATATGTATATACAAAGAATGTATATATATATATATATGTATGTGATAGAGAAATATGAAAAACAAATAAAAGTATATATGTGTATATACAAAGAATGTATATATGTGAGATAGGGGAACATGAAAACAATTAAAGTATATATCTATATATATATATACATATAGGAGAGTATATATATATATATTTATGCGTGTATACATGTGGATGTATATAATAAAGGTATATGTTAATACTTGTAGAAGCAAAATATATAAATAGTGCAGAAATATATAAACGTGCGTGTTGGCCTAAGGATATACAATAATACGTACACACGCAGTAGTAACGATAAATTACGATTTTAACGCAATTCGCATGAATAGGGTGCTAAGTCTACAATTTCGGTGTAGGTGATTGTAGAAGGGATTAAAGGAGATACTAGGAGACGTCACCGTTCGAATTCGAGACATCCGATAAATCGAGGTAAGGGATACTATTTAACTATGTCCTGATAATGCATATTGTTTTTACCGATGAATGACTTTATGAAAAGAGCATGTGATTTCGAAATGATTTATAGATGCTTTTATACTTGTACAATGATTATGTAACACATTTTAAATATGTTAAATGTCCTCCGAATACTTTACATGATATGAAATAAATTTTTCCAAGGGTATGAAGCATATGGATGTTTTACATTTATTTATGTTTTTATATCCATATCGTTAAAGAAACTTTTGACAATTTCGAAAGTATGTAAGAAAAGAAATTTGTTTTCGAAAGGGGATTGTGGGGGCCACCTCTTGAGTCCTACGGGAACAAAGTGCCACACAGTCTTTCGGTTTTATGAAAGAGTTTTAAA
Organism: Firmiana major; assembly: GCA_033439115.1. Lineage (NCBI taxonomy): Eukaryota > Viridiplantae > Streptophyta > Magnoliopsida > Malvales > Malvaceae > Firmiana > Firmiana major. The sequence continues at coordinate 44,088,811 of CM065909.1, forward strand.
ATTACAAGGAATTTGATTTTATTACTCGATATGAGTTTATGGGTTATAAAACCCAAGAAAGATTTTGAAAATTCTGTTTTGAGACTATAGGCTTCATGCATGGTTACTTCTTGTGGTGTTCCAGCTGCACCACTTGGGGTGCCGGTACGTTGGCCCTTTTAGCACTTGACTCAACCTGTGTGGAAGATGTCGTGCTACTTGTGGTTTATGATGATGATGTTTTGGTAGTATCTCGTGCCTGCGCAGCACGCAATTATGTTGCCCACACGGAGAGTGCCATTGGTGCCCGTGTCCTAGCTATGTGCTAGTGAAAGTATGTAAGATGGATACTACCCATGTTTTACGAAAGAGCTGTACGACCCTGATCCAGTCTACAGCCACTTACCATGGCCATAGGTAACATGTTTAGCTCTCTACGGAGAATGACACGTATCGCATGACTTAGTTATAGCCTGGTCTCCATGAATTAGTTATGAATGATAAATGTGGCAACGAATATGTGCCTTATGAATTTCAATGATTGGTTATGAACCAACACATTTATGTAATATTTACAAAGTGATTATGAAATGTTTCATGAAAGTTTCACAAAATGTTTATGACATGTTTACGAAAGTAAAACGAGATGATTATGCAATGTATGCGAAAAGCTTGTGAAAGAATTTATAGCATGGTTGAGCATGATTCTTGCTTTGAACTTGCATGCTTTATAACTTTTACGATGAATTGCATGAAGTGATGATTTAAGTTTGTCCTTTTATTTAAAATATGATCTTACAAATAATTTTTACATGCTTTTCATATATATAAGTTTGTCCTTTTATTTAAAATATGATCTTACAAATAATTTTTACATGCTTTTCATATATATATATATATATATATATATATATATATATATATATATATATATATATATCAGGATTAATTTAAAGGTACTATCTTACTGGGCTTTTTCCCGAAAGCTCACCCCTCTACCTTCAGATCATTTGCAGTGTATGTATAGACGCTCCCTGTCGCATATACGACGTAGGCTCGTGGGAAGAGCTACCATAGGCTCCTTTTTGTACACGCAGAAAGGTATACATTTACATTCCTGTACCAGACATATTTGTACGCACAGACACATATAATAGAAATAATTTGTCGGGATGTAATTTGTAAGGAAATGGTGTAAAGAATATAATACTTGGGATTAGGTTGTAAGATGATTGTATAAATTGATATCGATATATTGAGTTGTAAAAGTGGATTGAAAAAGTATGCTTGGTAGTTGTAGATATCTAGGATTGTTGGAAAGCATGCTTGGTAGTTGTGGATATCTAGGATTGTTGGAAACAACTAAATTGCAGGTGGATAGGTTCATATATAAGCCGTTGTGCTGCCGAAATTTTTATCGGCCACATAAGTTAAAATATAGAAATTAAATTATAATTACGAGTAAAGTATTAGGAAAAGTGTTTTGACACTGCACAAGAATACAACCTAAGTGAATAAGGGAATAAGTGGGTAAATTAAATTCAAAAAAAATTTATCCCGATTTTCAAGGATCAAGGGTCGTTACACTGATGATGAACCAAATGAGACACCAAGGGAGGAGATGACACCAGAACTGAATCAGAAGTAGATTCAACAGAAGAAGAAAATAATTGTGCATAAGGAAATTGACTCTCATCAAACACAACATGTCTAGAGATAAATAAACGTGTATTGGCATCAAGACACTTGTATCCCTTATGAGTAGGACTATAGCCAAGAAAAGTACAAGGTGAGGATCTATAGCTCAGTTTATTATGTTGAAAAGGTCTAAGATAAGGAAAACAAAGACAACCAAAACATCGAAGGAAAGAATAATCAGGTGATACCTTGGTAAGTACTTCAAAAGGTGATTTTGACTTCAAGACAGTACTTGGCAGCCTGTTCAACAAATAAACTGCAGAAGAAAATGCCTCAGACCAGAATTTAAATGGTAAATAAGCTTGTGAGAGAAGTGTGAGAACAGTTTTAACAATTTGCCTATGTTTTCTCTCTACTATACCGTTTTATTCAGAAGTGTGTGGACAAGAGTATCTGAAATTAATCCCTTCTGAATGAAGAAAATGTGTAAAGTCTCTAAGTTCTCCTCCCCCATCAGTTTGTAGCATTTTAATGGAAGTGAAAAATTGCTTTTCTACTAATTTCTTAAAGTGCATAAGGGAAGATAGTGCTTCACTCTTTGATTAAAGAAAATATATCAACATATATTTGGAAAAGACATCTACAAAAGAAACATAGTACTTAACCATGTCCAGACAAGTATGGAGCAGGACCCCAAATATCAACTTCAACAAGCTCAAGTGAAGAAGTATATGAGGTAGTTGACAAAGAGAAAGGAAGCTTATGACTCTTAGCTTTCTGACAATGAGAACAAATGTATTTATTATTTCTATTACTAGAAATATTACATGAAATAAGAACTTTAGAGATAGTAACTGAGTTTAGATGTCCTAGGCGTCTATGCCAAAGAATAAAACTATCTAATTTGCTATTAATAATTTGAAGTGAGAAATCAGTGACATTAGATATGAAAATTTGTTTCTGATGTTGAAATGCAAGAGTAGATCTATCTATTGAAATGTTAAACTTGTACAAGCCATTGTCAAGGGTGCCTTTGAGAAGTACTTCCTTAGTAGCTAGATCCTTCACAAGACAAAAAGTAGAGTGAAACTAAAAAAACACATCGTTGTCCCTACAAAATTGAGATACAGACAACAGATTTTTCTTAATTTGTGGAACAAGAATAACATTTCTAACATGAAAGAATTTAGAATAGGTAGATGTAGAAAAAGAATAAAGACCAATACCTTCAATATTAAGTCCAACACCATTTCCCATATGAATCTTACTATTACCATGATAATCAAACCCTAAGTTTAGATTCTCAACAGCCTTTGTAACATGATTTGTAGCACCAGAATCAGGATACCAAGATGAGTCAGAAATTGTTTCAGGAGTTGCAAGTGAACTTGATTCTGACAAAAAACATGAGTGTTTCTGTTTGGAGGAAAAGATTCACCAGGATCAGGATTGAAAGAAATATCAAACCTAAGAAAACATCTATGAACAATGTGCCCAACTTTTCCACAAAGTTGACATTGAGGCTTGGAACCAGTGGAAAAACCTCTGCCTTGTGTTCTGCTTCTGCCTCTAAAAATTATGCTTCCATCAAGAGACCAACCTCTATAACCTCTGCTAATATCAGAAAAGGATTTCTTTTGTTGTGTAGTCAAATTAACAGAAGGTATTGTAGAATCAATAAGAGTAGCATTCTGCATAATTATGGATTCAGTGGAAAAACAGTAATGCAGAAGTTGTATTCCAATCTGGTAAATCTTTTTAAGTTGATATAACTGCTACAATGACATCATATGTAGCTCCCAAACCAGATAGAGCAGTGTGCACTAATTCATTATCAGTCAGCTGACACCCACAAGATTGTAAAGTATCCCACAAAAATTTAACTTTGAGAAGATAATCTTTCATACTAAGACTACCCTCTTGACATTCTGCAATTGTTGTTTATATTGCATGATTTTTGCATTGGTTTGAGATGCAAAGTACTCAGTTATAGCATCCCAAAGACTTCTAGTAGTGTCACAGCCTACAAAACTAGGCAAGATTTGGTTGCTTATGGAAGAGAGCATCCAAGAAACAAGTAACTGATCTTGCCTATCATAGATCTCATATTCAGGTAAATTTGGCAAATGAATAGTTTGCTTACCATCTATGTAGCCCTTCAAGCCATATCCTCTCAAGGTTGTTGTAATTTGTTGTTTCCATAAGAGATAGTTGTTATCTTCAAGTTTGACAGTAATACTTTGTGATCCTGGATTCTGCACCACAAGAGATGTTTCTTTAACCACCGATGACGCACTACCACTTTCCATAGCCTGTAATTGATACCATGTAAAAAATACAAGAAAAAAATATAAGAATAGAAAAGTAGAGAAGAATTATAATTCCTTAAAGAAGATTGCTATTTCTATTTTCTATATATTTTTATCTGCAACTAAATGATCACTTTATATACTAGTTTTACAAAGAGGAAAGATCTTGATTAGTCATCTTAGTTGTTATGTTAGTTATAACAGTTATGCTAGTTATAACTAACATAAACAGCTACATCCTAACTATATTAACTGTCAATAGATCTTAAGCCAATAGTGGATAAATTAGGTTTTAATCTTTTTCCTATCTTATAGTACTTTCTTCCAAAAGTGTTGCCTACAAGTATAAAGCAATTAATCAATAGGAAACAATAATGTAAAGACTGTAGGGAAGGTAAGCTTCACACAAAATTTTTATAAAGGTTCGGTACCCTTACATATGTCTTTTACCTTGAGACTCTCCGAAGGATTTTCACTAAATTCAATAACTTAAATTGGTATAACTTCTCTTTTTTTCCAAGCTCAAGGATAAAAGTCTTCCTTGTTATAAGTTTCTAGGATAACCTTCTTTTTGCACAAGTTTAAGAAAAATCGGCACTTCCCTTTTGCAGGTTGAGAGAAAATCTTTACACGACTCCTTTTAAAGGCTTAAGAGCAACCTTTACAACTATTCTTTTTTTGGTTGAAAAGCTAACCTTAATTATTCAACCTCACTTTGAGAAAAATGCTCAAGAAAACTCTCCCCTTACAAGTTTGGGTATGGGTCTACAAGTGGGTTTAAAACAATACCTCTACTTAAGTTAAATAAAACACTCTAACTCTTGAAGGAAATTGAACGAGACAAAGATATGAAGATTCTGGTGTTATCTTTTTTTTTTTTTTGAAGACTTGAAGTTTTTGAGATAAAGGTATAACTTTAGACTTGGAATTTTAGCTTTCTCTTCTAAACTACTTCAAGCAACCTACTTATATAGCTTTGTTTCAAGAACCATGGCTATTGAGGTGAATCTTTCCATTGGCAGTCCAAAAAATATAATCATTGGAACTAGCCAGTCTTGAAGTGTATCAATACTTCTGGAGTGAAATCCTGCGCACACAAAACAAGCAGTATCGATACATTCTTTAATGGTATCAGTACATGAAACAGGGCATTAGGTTTTATTTTAATGTCACGATAGCGTATCGATACTTCGTTAAGTCCAACAATATTCAAATTCATATCATGAATGAATTTTACATTTGCTTAAAATTTTAGTAATCCCTCTAGATGATATAGAATTTTGAAAAGCTTTATAAGAACATTTTCGCCCGTAAGTTCAAGCAAGGTTTGTGATTTTGCATAAGGGCTTATTTATGTGCTCCTTATACTTCTTTTACTCCCCTATCTATATGCTTTCATATAAATCCAAACTTATTATATTTATCCTCTCTTTTTTTCATATTAAAAAAATTGAGTATTTTCAAAGTCAAGTTTATGACAGGGCCAAGAATAAGTAAGGATGTGTAAGTAAAAATATCAAGTATATCAAATTCTATTAGAGATATCAAATATAACTTACATGGTCTGATATTGTGTAAAGTTATGCAGGATATGCACTTAATGCACTTAACGCAATAGTTAATGCGCTTAACATAATACTTATGCAATACATGGTCACTTAATGTAAAACTTATGCTCTTATGCTTATGATGCAATCATGCAAGGTGAACAAATGTAGGACAACCTTATGCAAAATGTGATCAAACTGTTTGTATGCTAAACACAAATTTATGTGGTGCACAGATATATACGAGATGAGCAGACTCGATGTATGTAACACATAAATTTATGTGACATAAAACACAGATATGTAAAACGAGATGCAAAACGCAAGCATGTATGAAGATGCAAAACATAGACATGTATTGAAAATGCAAAACACAAACAAGTATTGAAATGTAGAATACAAAAAAGTATAAAAGATACAAAACACATACAAGATACTTATTGTGTGAAACCTAAACAAGTTAGACAATTGGTTTACACAATTCAGTCCATGGTGAAACATTTACCATTCAACACATTAAATACACAAATACACTTAGATAATGCAAAAAAAAAAAAATCATGTAATAAACAAATGCACAAGAACACGGCACAACAATGGACACTTGGAACTCTCAAGTTTTAACAATGAACACTTGAAACTCTCAAGTTTTGAGTCTTACTAGGACTATTCAAGCTATCTTAAACGTACAAACATCAGCATAAAAAAAATATAAACATACAAGTACGCAAACAAACCTAAACCACATTCATTTAATTCACATAAAAATTCACAAACAAGCATTCTTCAAAACAAGCCTAGTACTAATAATTAATGGTTATGAGATATGAAGGTTCATCAAAACCTAGTTCTAATACATTACCCAAAAAAAAGCCCTAGTACTAATAATTCATCTAAACCTAGTATTAATAATTAATAATTACTCACAATAATTAATAATTACTAATTATTCTTAATTAAAAAATAAAAATTAATCAATAATTAAAACTTAAATGAATAAATTTTCATTTCGTTACTACTGATTTCAAAACTTTTCACTTCCTCTATTGATTACTTTTATGAACTATATTAATAATTAGATATTTGTATTCAAAAGCATGTTTTTCAAATTCTCTTTGTTTTATTTGTCGAGCAATAAAGTTGAGGAAGGAATTAAAAAAAAATAACAGAAAATTAAAGGAAAAAGATTATCATTTGACATATATAGCATATGCTTTCTTTTTTTCACAAAATGTATCGCTTTCTGGGAGAGTAACTTATATTATGATCATTTTAAAAAGAAAGCTTTTAAACACTACTAAAATAATGTTACCTCATATTATTTGAAAGATATATAATTAGTATTATAAATTTATTGCCATCAAACCAATTATCGACTCAATTAACTCATATTAATTATTATAATCAAAATAAGCAATTAATATATAAAAATTAACCTATAAAAAATTTGTAGTATAAATTAAATATTATCCTTAAAAAATAATAAAAAGAAGACAAACGAACAATCTCAATACAAAATTTTTATTTTCAATGTAAGGGGTTTGAAACTAACTTTTAAAATCCTTTTTCAATTAAAATCAATTTTTTTTTTCAAGTAACTGTAAATAATATATATATAGGTGGCAAACTGGCAAGTTCGATCCGGGTTGTCTTCGGGTTTGGGTTTTTTCATATTCGAGTTTTTTTGGGTTTGATTATTTTCGGATTCAAGTTTTTTCAGTTCGTATTTATTTCGGTTTTGATTATTTTCGAGTTTAGCGAGGCGACTTCAAATTATTTTGAAAATTTTCAAGTTAAGAATTTTTTTAAAAATTTTTGAATGAAATAATTAATTTAATTTTATATAATTTTAAATTTTAATAAATATTTATATAAATACAATTTGTTTACATTTTAATATTTATTATTTGACAAAAATTATTTATTTTTTTAAATTTCCTACAATATTTGCTATAAAATAGTAGATATAGTTATATTCATCAATTGCAAAATATATTATATATAGATATTATAAAAAGAAAAGTACCTATGATCATTTACGAAAAGAAAAAAAAAATACTTAGTATGAATAATTGGTCAATTAATAACTCAAATTTATTTTTAGTTTGTTTTTTATTTGCACATAAATCATAATATTAATATTATTACATTAAATATAATTGTGTACACTAATTAATCAAATATCTAATTAAAAATTTAGAATGTTGATTAAAAAATATATATACACCAATTGACCTTATATTTTTAACATTTGATATAGTCATATCATATACAATTATACACCAAATGATTATTAATTTGATCATGTTGATATCAACAATAATAACGTTGATATATATAAATTGATCACATGTCCAATTAGAATGTTAAATAGTAGATTTAGTGATTTATTAAATTAATTAATATAATGTTAAATACTTAAATGTAATTAATCTTAATAGCAATAAAGTAGATTTGCTAATAATCTGTTTTATATACTTGATTCTAAATCAAATGATAAGATATTATACTTTTGAAGCTCAACAAAACAACATATTATTTTAAATGATATGTATAACAATAAGAAGGTTTAAACTACTTAAATAACATGTATACCTATAATGATTTAAATATATATGGTTTATTTTAAATCATATTATAATTTATAAAAAATATTTTAAGTGGATAACATATATTATTTTTTTTAAATATTAACATATTTAAAATATTTTTTTTACCTTTAAATATTTAAAAACTAATTTAATTTTTTTATATATTTAAAAATATATAATTTGAATTTAATTTTGTTAATAATGTTTTTAATTTTCTGCACAAATTATCAAACTAAAACAAACGTTATAATTATATAATGATTTATATATATTTGATTTATTATTGTATTAAAATTAAAATTTTAATATGAAATAAATATAATAAAATAGTATAATAATTGTTTTTATAATAAAATCAAATAGTATATTTAATAATATATTTATTATTTATATTATAAATACAATAAGTATGATATTAAAAATTATTTGATATTAATATATATATATATATATATACATATTGTGTTTTCAAATAATTTTATCTAATAACTGAATTTGAATATTTAATACTTATTTTGTTGATAATACATTATAGGTATAATTGTGTAATAAAATAATGATTATTTTTAAAATTTTATAAATTTTAATTAAAAAAAATATATTATTATTGGTTTATTTTATTAAAAAATAAATCATATAAATATAATTCAAACTTTTTTGGATTGAGATTTTTTTAAATTCAAATCTTTGACTTTTTTGATCAATTAAAACCAATTCCAAGTTCTATCTCAAACGGACTCGGATTTTCAAGTTGAAGCCAACTTTTGCTAACTCTTTGTATATCAAAGAAGAACTAGTGATAAAATAAAAAAAAATATATTAAATTTAAGATAAAAATAATTTATTTGATTTGAAAGCATATAATACTGGTTATATGACTTCTAAATTAATTATGTATCATTTTAAACAAAATTTTTTTCTATAAAATGTAGTGTATGATTAGGCAGCAATGTTTCTGATTTCCCAAGGACATCTTATGACATAAGCAACTAAAAATTGTAGTTAAAAAAAAAAAAAAAAGAGAAAAAAAAAAATCCACTGGGCAACCTCAATCTACACCCGAAACAAAAGAAAAGCCCTCAGTAACTCGGAGTAAGAGATAGAGATATCCGATCAAAATCACCTTACCTTATTAACTTAAATCTTTTTGCAACGAATGATATATACTTTCTATAAAAGAAGAAAAATCACTATCTCTAAATTATTTTATTTGTCTCAACTCTATTGGCATCCTCCGTAACTCCATGAGAATGATTAAAACTGAAAGCATAACCCATTAAAAGTTTAGAACAGAAGATAATGTTACATGTTTGTACAATGCTTTAGTTTGAAGCCGATCTTCCATTTGTGTCTTGAGCGTTTCCATGAGGTGATGGTGATGTCCCTGAAAACATCTCCATCACAGATCTCAAAGCTCCAGTTAACTCCTCTGGTATTTGCATTTGCATTTGATCACCAAAATTCAAGTTTATGTTCCCACCCATTCTTATTCCGGGTTCTTCTGAACCATTCGAGTTCATGTCTTCCCCCTGCCTGTTTTGAGACGCTTCTCCCTGAAATGCGTTTGTAGCCATATTCATAAGCATGCTCGCAAGATTGGTGGGAAGAGCAGCAGCGTCAAAAGGCATCGTAAATGGAGGTGAAGGTGATGCATCATGACTCCTTGACCCAGTTGAATGGTTATTAGATCCTTGATTATTTTGACTTGAACTCGCACTCTGCAAGATGGGATTAGAAGATGGACAGAAAATGAAAACATGATATCTCTTCAGGAAGAAGGGAGATTTATGCCTAGGCAGAAATGCAAGAAATCACTTCAAAATAACATTCATATAGCAAAATGAATAGTAAATGAAATGGGCCCCATTTTCCAGGGAGGTAAACTGAAAATGCCAATTTTTCAGTTATTAAACACCTATAATCACATTTCAAGAAAGGACTAATAGTTCAGATTACCTGATCCCATTCTGCCCTCTGCTGCTGATCTTTCAATTTCTGCTCAGCTACCTGTATACCACAATCAGAATATCAAGACAACAGCGCCACAATAACAATGCAAGAAAAGGAACACTGAAACCTACCCGAATATTTTCTTTCACAGATTCATTGTTTGGGTCCAATTGCAAGGCTGTACAAGTTGAAGGAAAAAAAGGTAGAAACTAAATTATTTGACAGCATAAAAAATCCACAACCATCAATCTATTATTCTAGATTTAGATGTATTCGTGATTAAGGATGAAAACTAAACACAATAAACTGAAGACTGGCTAATAAAATGATGCAAAATTGTAACTTTTGCATAGATCTTCTAAGATAAGATCCAAAATCGATTGACTAATATCTAAAGTGCAAAGTAACCATGGAAATTGGTCAATTTTTTGTATAATCAGGTACTGTACAGTAAGGTAAATTGCATCTTCACAAAGAAACAGAGAGAGGTGAAATTGGCAAACTGCTTGAATGGATAAGACCGTAGGCTCACAAAAAGCAGATAGAATAATACAGAGTATCACAACAGCTAAAAAAAGTGATGCTGCTGCCCCCATTTCTCAGTTCAACAGTAACACTTTATAGCTCAGAAATTTTCCCACCAACCTTTCTTAAATCCTTTCTCAATCGCATCAGCATAGTTGCCTTGAGCATAATATGCTAAACCAAGACGACTGTATGCCTTGCTGTAATTTGGGTCAATTTCAATGGATTTAAGACAGTCTCTAATAGCTTCATTGTACTTGTGAATTTGAGTGTAAGCAGCTGCCCTGGTAAGCATACATTAATTCAATCAGACATTACAGTTTCATGAAGACATCTGCAAATGTTGAAAACTTGCGGTAATCCAATAAATGAGAAAATTATATCTCTAAGAATTACTAGAAGCCAAACATTAAGAAGAACCAAATTTTCGAAATCCTGATATTACCAAGACATGATGAACAGAAAAGACAATTTCACTATTTCTAAAAGTCAAAGGCTAAAAGCTTTTACAGCATTCAATGACACCGGTGGAATGACCTAATAGAGCATGAATAATGTGGCACAGCAGCATTAAGGGCACTCATTACACTTCACAAACAAACAGATTCATTTAACAATTAATGAATAAATATGGTAAATTGACCACTCACGCACACATCAAATTATTAACAGGCAAAAATTAATGCTGCACCTATTACAATGATAAACTGCATTATCATCACAAAGAGAAACAGCAACAGAATACAGCTCTATTGCGTCAGAGTATAGCTTTGACTGCATCGCCCTGTTACCTGAAAGCAACAACAATATAAACAAGAGAACATCTCTTACAATATAAACAACACAACATATTTAACAGGAAAAGAACACTGCAAGATATTCTTAAAATCAAGCTAACAACAGAATTGATGGTTATCATATTCACATTTCTCATGCAATAATTATTATGAAAAAAGATTCATTTTTAAAGCGCAGAGAGAGAGAGAGAGAGAGAGAGAGAGAGAGAGAGAGAGAGAGAGAGACTTCATTATAAGGTGGCAATTGGGTGGGTTGGGTAGTTTTAGGTATTGAATTCTTCGAGTGACTTTAAGTTTGGGTTGTTAATTTTTGAAGTCAATTTAGGTTGGACCTATTTACATTTCGGGCTGGCAGGTCTACAAGTTTTTGTAAAAAATTTGTTAACTTTTAAAGTTCTTATAAACTTTAGCCACATTTCACTCAACAAGGATATAGTAACTGGCTTCAAGTCATTGACTTGTTATAAAAAAATTCGTGTTAGACAGGCTGGGTTAGAAGTGAGGTGATTGGTTTGGGTGTTTTACAGCCTATACTTCATGACTACAAAAGTAAACAAAAATTAGACAATGATAGAAAAGAACAGAACTTTTTCAAACCCTCCAAATATCAGACAAACAAAAATAAAGGCTACAGATTTAAAGCATAACTGCCAACAAAACAAAAGGCACACAAATATTTCATTACCTTGGCATTTGAATGTCTCAGCCAGGTTTTTACAGTCAAATGCCTGACATCCAGATCTCTCCATCTCCTGATGTGCCAGATTATTGATATTAATGAAGGTACAACAGAAGGTAACCAATATCTTTAGAAAGTAAAATAAAATATGAAAATAACCATATTAGCAAAAAATTATCTAAACTGAAGGAGAATATGATGAAAAAGATCAAGTCCCAAACTGTCCTGATTTAATGATGTGAAAGCAAGATGGATTTTGATATCATCACCGGTAGAATCCAAATTCCTAACTTGTTCAAAGTACTTAAAATGAAAAGATATTGAGAATCAAAACAACATTAATATCTCTTCTCATAATAACACTTTCTACAGAGCAAAACCTCAAAGATGACAGATGCAAATATTATAAGTCAAAGTGACAAGCATTGCAACCTATAACTTCCTAATTTCCTTAGTTCTCCAATGCCCCCAGTCGTTACCTTGATTTTTCGGCTGGCTCACTAGCTTACCTCTCCATCCAAATATCATAAGCCACTTTGTCAAGGATTCTTATTTCACAGGAACTTCAACCTAGAGATTGGCTTGGCCAAAAAAAAAAATCCTAGAAATTGGCATTTCACTCTTTCAGATTCGGAAGCCACAATTCTTTACAATGGTAAGATAAATGCATTTATGCGTTTCTCCAATCTGAGAGATAACTGAAGCCAGAGCTTATCATGTGACGTGTAAGACCTTGGCCAACTTGCAAAGGAACATCTTATATTAATCCAGAAGAGGAAATAAAGATGTTGTTGCCTGCTCAGCCAGGCCAGATGCCAAATTTAAAAGAAATGATAACAGTTTACTCATAAAATTCTTTGAGGCCAATGATTAAGCTTGGAACTATTGGTCTTATTAAAATAATCAGAGGAAATCCACCACAAATTCTCATGCTAAATCACTTATTTAGGACAAAGCAAAGATCATTACTGTTGTGTGTATGCATTATATATATATATGACCTGGTGGAACATTCAAGATCACTATACTCTGTCATTGGCCTGTCCTTGAATACCAGTACTTTACTCATGAAAAAGACTCCATAGCAGAATTTCCCTATAGGCTGGCTTTCAGTCAAGTCTCTACAAAGACAGACCAGAAATTTTATTTTTTAATTCCTTATCCGAGTAATTCAGCTATTTAATTTCAGCATCAGAGAATTTTTTCCCTTCTCACCATCCATCATTGAAGTTACTAAAAATGAGGAACAGAAAATCACCTTAAATGACCTGCCCCACATAATTCAGCTAATTTATTTTCTGTGTGTAATGATGTAGTCAAAGCATGGATACACTACGGAGAAACTATTTGAAACGGAAACAATCTAACAGCAAAGCAGAATCAATGGGGCAAATCAGAAGAAATCTCCATAAGAACCCTCAGTTTGTAGCAATTGATTTAACCAACAATAACCATCAACAAATGCCAATTCACCATTCATCTAGTGTAAATGTTCAATATACAACAGAGCAAAACATACATTTAGAGCGTCTTGAAATAAACGAGTAGCTTTATCCAGTTGAGCAGGATCATCGCTCCCATCAGGCATGGCCCTAAAAAAGTGAATTTTCTCTAGTGCAGCAAAGAATTGCCCAAAGAGTTCATCCTTAGAGACCCCTGCAAGTAAAATTGGCGTCAAAATAGTATAACCTAAAGCACTAAAATAGATAATCCCAACACTAGTATTAAAAATTCTAAAATGTGAAATTATCAATATAAATAGCATGGTCATACCTGCCAACGGAGGTTCTTGTGTCCAATTATCCGCCTAATTCAGTGAAACACCAATCGTATTAGGAAGAACTAGACAAAAACATAATGTCCAAATATATGGAAAGAAACAAAACAAGTTGCTACAAAAGATGAATATTGCAATATTATGAATGTCTCCACAATGTCATGTGAACTTTACGATGAATACTGCAATATTATGAATGCCTCCAAAATGACATATGAACTTTAATAACTTTAAGCTGCATATTTCCATAATTTGATGCAATATTATACAAACACAATCTATGCTATCATAAGATTTTCAGTTCTGATCTTAGAGATTGCAGAATCAAATTATGGGTCATCATTCTTAAGAAAAAATTAATTTGAAGATTTTTCTCCCTTTTTAATTCTTGTCAACTTGCTCATCAAATAAAATTCTAATCTAAAAGTAGAGAGAAAAATTGAAGCATAAGTATAGCAAAACCACCGCAAGTTTAGTTCAAGATAGAAAAATGGTCAGTTTCTATAATGCCAAGAGATGAATGTTTTACATAGTCTGAGGCAAGGAATTCAAAAATGAGTACTTGGGATATTAAGCTTCATAGTTGCTTCTGCAAAATAAAATTCTAAATGTAATTTGTTATTGCAGTAGTAGCTGCGACAGTAGTAGTAACAATAATAATTTCATTAAGAAATGACCATATGCATGCTTCAATACTTATTAATACTCTCTTTTTACCGAACCTGATCCCTCCTTTTAATTTTATCAAACATCAAGCCACCTATAACTATTAGGATACAAAATTTGAAGTTTGCGTCAGACCCCCACTATTGCCAAAAAATTGCCCGACATACACCAATATAACACCATCATGAAGTTAAATTCTGACGCCAAACACACTCTAAATAAATTTTGTAAAAAAATAATAGAAAATACACCAGTTTTGAAGCTTCCGAGGAATTAGCACTTCTGACATCATGGACAGTTGATGAACATGGAGCATTATCAGAAGATCCCCTGTGACTTAGATCTGATTTAACTTTCTGAACCTCACTTGCTTCCAATGAACTGAATATGTCAACTAATAAATCAGGTTTCACATCATTTATAGGAGATGAGTCAATTTTAAACAACTCTGTCAAACATTCTCTGGCAACTTCAAGACCTTCAAGATCAACCCCAGGAGAAGGTTCAACTATTTTACAGAAAAAAAAGAACCATCAATAGAAAAAGATTTAACAAGTTGAGGAAACACGGTAAATCAAAATGTAATAGTTTGGTAGAAGAGGCTTAGGCCAGAGGGAAAGGATAAATGTTTCATGGACAAAAATGATTCCTGGCCCAGGCCTCTATAGGAATTAGTAATGGTAACTCACAATCTAAAAAATAAGAAGATCTAGACACATATTCAGCAAATGCTAAAAGAAACCCTCAAATCAACTTAGCATACCCCCTGACATCACAGCCCCACGCCCTCCCCCTCTCCCACCCTCCAAACAGTAAAGAAAATAGAGATGAAAAGAAAAGGGGAAACTTATATAATCAAGGGTGCAAGCAAACAAATATAATTTAATGACATCAATGCTCTTAAAGAGGGATACACACAAACACCAATCCACTTGTTTCCTTACTACCCAATGAGGTCGCATCCTGAGATAAAGTGACTAGTTAACAAGACTAAAAGAAAAATACATATCAGTTCCATGATTTCAGAAACTCCAGTAGCAGCTCTTAGAACAAAATTTTGAATGTTTAAACCATTTTTTCTTGATAATTTAAAGATAAATCAAATCCTACATTATTCCCTAAGCATTCTAAAGACATTCTCCAATGGAATCATCCCATAGCTGATGCCGCACCTTTAAAGCCTTATCATACTCAGCATTCATTGAAACGTAACAAGCATATAATCCCACTATACCATTCTGCCTACATTTAACTGCCGCGGCAACACTCATTATTCATACACAATTTTTTCTTTCGACCCATCACATTCCATTAAACTAAGCAATTTTTTACTTCATCTAGGAATTTATATTTCTTAGATCGTACAAAACCCACTTTCCGACAAGAATGGCCTCATTTCGCTTTCTAAAAGCCACAATCAATTAGCAAAGAGCTAATTTCACTTTTGCATCATGGAAACATCAAGAACAATCGAAAAGAAAATCACCTTTAAAATAAAGCAAAAAAAGAAAAAGAAAACGAAACTAATGAGAAACGCTAAGCTAACCTAATTGAATGATAAAATTAAATATGAGAAAATTACTAAATAAAATCGGAGGTGAGAGAGAGAGAGAGAGTACCCGAGTTGAGGAAATCTATGAAGGAGCGAACGATTCGACGAGAAAGGGGAGAATCGGTCGTTACTTTACCCATTCAAATTTGCAAAGAGAATGTAACCAGTCTCTGCTTTCTTTCTGTTTTCTCCTCAGTGACAGACAGGGACTTCAATTCTAGACTTCTCGTGCAATAGTAACTTGGATTTGAAGAGAAGAAAATGGGGAAAAGCCTATGTGTTTGGCTGCGGGGATACTGCTATTCTTTTCTTCCCTGCTGGAACCGGCAAGGAATAAGATTCTCGTCCATTTTCCATTTTTTTTCAACTGTAGACATACTTTCATTCTTTATAGGCTAGTATTACGGGAGTAGAAAATTAACTTCTTTTTTATTTTCAACTGTGAAATAAGCTATAAATAAAATACTTTTCTTTAAAAAAATATATAAATAAAATACAGACAAACACACTCTCGAGGGATAAGAAAAAATTATAATATAACATGATATAAATTTAAATTTGACTTCAAATGATTCCATTTCAACTTAAGATTATTAATTATGGTTAGTAGTGGGTTAAACTTAATAGGAATAGAAAACAACGTGAACATGTCACACCTCAAAGATCAACTTGATTACCGCAGATGTTCTATTTTATGTGCCAAAATTATTTCACTTCCAAATTTTTTAAATACAATCTAAAATTTTTCTTTTGCATTCTTTTTAATTTTATAATAAAAATATCTCTATCATTAATAAAAAGTAAATTACGTATATACCTATTTTTTTCTACCATCATTAGTCACTATCGCCGGTACCAATAATTTAGAATAGACTATTCACTTCTAAAAGTATATTAAAATTTTAATTTTTTTTTTTTCACATTGACCTTATAAAAAATTCAAAACATAATAAATTTGAAAAATAACCCTCAAATTTGGATATTAGGCTTAAATTTTTTTCATATATATATATTTACAAGGCTAATTACATAAGAATTAAACTTGTTTAAGAATCTAATTATCTTTTCAAACTAAAAAATTTACCTTTTTTTGGATGAACTTAGATAAAATTACTATATGTGTTAAATAAACTTAAATTTGAAAATCAAAACCTATTAAAAAATAGACCAAACTTAGATACAACTTGAAAATCAAAACCTATTAAAAAATAGACCTAACTTAGATACATCATTTCCAACCCAAATTCGATTTGAACAGCAACAGACTACCTACCCTTTTTTTTATTATTAATAAATTTTTTAATTACTTTACTTTTTTTTTTAATGAAATTTTGTTTTAGTTCATATTATTTTTTAACTTTAATTTAAATTTTTATGTTCTTTCTAATACTTTTATAAAAATTTATTCAAATTTATTGTATTATTATACTCTTTTTGTTACAATATTACTATTATTAACTATTATATGTTTTAATATTTTATAATATTTTTTAAAAAATTAATAATATTTAAACAAACTTAATAACTGAAATTTGATCTTACTCTTTTTAAAAAAAAAATTAAATTTAAAATTCAAATCTCTCTTTTCTTTTACTTCCTATGAAATAAAAAAAATAAACTTAAACGAACATAAATATATTCATTTCATATAAAATTGGATTCGAATAAAAATTAAATTTAAAAAATCTCCCAAGCTGAGCTTAAATTTACTTAAATTCCTTAATACTTAAATCCAAACCCAAATCATTAACTAGTTTAATAAAAATGAACCAAAACAAAAACATTTTAAATATTCTAAAAGCAAATCACCAACAACAAACAGTTGCCAGTGAGGGCGATGTCAACCAGTAAAAGATTGACCATAGGAATTAAATATATATATATATATATATATATATATATATATTGTAAAGAGAAATTTTCGAATTGTATTTAAAAATTTCTCAATCATTTTAAACACAATTTGAAAAAACATGTACCACAAAAAAAAAAAAAAAGGTAATTGCAAAAGTGTTATGTTAATATATACGTATATATACCTACACTTCAGAGAAATTATTATTTACAAAAAAAAAAAAGCAGTAGATGAAAAACTAGTTAAATGGCGATCAGAGGCAGTAGTCAATGAAATCAGTGGCCAGTCCATTTGCTATCTCTTAACTACAGCTGCGACTTACACTTTCCTTCTCCGAGTTCTTCTTGCAATCTGAAAGAAGCAAATTACGTTAAAACATTAATATAGGTGATCTCTGGGCCATTTTTCTTCGCCTTAAGAAAAATCTGCTGTCCCTGGGTCCGTGCAGGCAATATTTTAAGATTCTTCGCAAAGATACAGTTCAGAAACTCATAGTTTTATGTCTCGCATCGCAATGATAGAAAGATGATTTCGTTGCAGGGTTTTCCTACCCTAAGGAAGAAACAGATATAAAATGAACGAATGAAAGAACTGCGTAGATAATGGTGCTTACAGCATCTTCTTCTATATTGATAATTTCTGATACTGATGACGAGTCTCTGGACATTCCCGTTTTCTTCCTTTTCTTTTCTGAACCAGAAATTAATCAACTGATCCTTAATTTAAATGACAAAAGCCTTTATTTGCCATATATGTAAAGAACATGCAGCAGTTAGATAACGAAAATAAAATTAAAAAAGATAATAAATGTAAATATAAAATACCAGACAAGGGAAATTTTCTGCTAGGGAACTTTCCATCCTCCATATTTGATTTTGTCTTCGACTGTTGACTGGCATCATCTCTGAACTTAGCAATTGTGTCCTTTACACTATCCAGAGCAGAACACAAAAGAATTGTAGAAATCAGCAATGAGTTACATAAAACCAAGCAAAAGAAAGGATATACTGAAAAAATAAGTCTTGATTTGTATAGCCATCGGCTTTAATAGTCATTCATGAAATATTCAGCTAAAAACAAAAAACCCTTCAGTAGATTAAATCATCAATATCTAGAGAGAAAAAAAAAAGAAACAGTAGTATGTGGATCAAAGTGGAAAAAATCCTTCACAAGTAGAAGAATATCAAAACAAATGCAAAGCACCAAGCCAAAATTTTGCATAAAAGACGCTAGTTGGTTAAAATGAAAACAAGATTACTGACAGAGCACATACAAGAGAAAAGTGTTAACTTTATATGGTCTGTCATTTTTGGCAAACAGGAAGGGTAACAAAGTTAAGACATTGCTAAACAACAGAAAACTGCAAAGTTAACAGTCCGGATCCTAAATAGCCTAAGAAAAGGTGAGGGCAAAGATTTCTCATACAACCATCATTGGATTAACTTGCATCATGAATAAATATATATACTTAACAAAAGGAACTATCATAAGCAATATGTCCCATACTAATTTCAGGGAAGAGCAGTTGGATGGGTGGGGGGAAAAGCAGGATGTAGACTATTGTAGCTTAAGCATAAAGAGATCAACTCACCATTCCTGCAAATGCAAGGTGTTTGACTTCTCTGACAGTACAACCTCCTTGAAATGGAAAAAATGGACAGATTAAGACTAATAGAATCCAATCACAAAGAGATGAAAAATGAAGGACCAGAAAGTGATGCTGCGAAACTCACACTTTAAATGGATGGAAAAAAAATGCAGGATTTAACAATAATAAGATAACTGTTCTAAAATTTTTTTATCAGTAATTAATTTTAATTTTCAGTGTTAAAGGATTATTTGCCAATAACCTCTTGGTTTGGTGGTAATTTGTCATTTAAGGCAGGCACCACATCCTGTTCCTAATGCAAACACCCCCGTCCTCCTCCCTAATTCTCACTCCAAATTATAATAATAAATACAGAAGAATAGGATTAATTTCACTACAGTACTCAAAGCAAATCTAATTCTAAATAAAATGAACTATTATGAAACTTAACACAGATTCCAATTCCTCTACAGCTTTCTAACACAAACATATGCTTGAGTCAACAGTTTGAAGCTGGAGTGAATTGCACTGAAAATTTGATAGCCAGGATTTGACTCTAGAATGGCATTCCCTTTGAGGTTGGTTCTTGTTTCATTATGTGTGGCAACATAACTGATATTCAAGGATGAAGTTGGCTGCTTTCTGGGGGATGATTGCAAATAGTAAGCGTTTTTTTCATGAGTTGTTTATGCATTAAAGAAGCTTGACATAAAGCAATAGGCTGTCAGCTTGTTACCTGATTGTTTTAGCCTCATTAGACTTGAATTAGTTAATTTGTAAGATATGGATACCAAACTTGGAGTTCTTCTCCTTTTTGGGTTGGTTGATGTTGGCTATGCATTGGGATCACTTGCTGTTGAAGTTTTTATTTCAACTACATTTATTAATAAAACTACTTTGCTATTCAAAAAAGAAACAGTTTGAAACTGAAAAGGAAGACTCTTGTTGGTAACGTGCCTTAGTACTTCAGTTAAGTAGTTGCTAAATAATTGGTCAATAGACCAAGTCTTAAGGAGATATTTTTCTGTTATGACTTAATATTAGGAAGACATGATATTATGTTAGGAGTATTGATAGAAAGACATGACATTATATTAGGAGTATTGACATAATTTTAGGAATTTTCTTTTTTCTTTTTTTTTTTTTTTGTTTCAGCTCTATATAAAGAGCAGTGATGTAAATAACAAGTGCTTGTAAATACAACAACTACTCTAGCTTTCATAATTACCTTTTCCGTCAAGGAACGATCACTTATTGTCTCCCAGCTCTCACTTTCCAAGCATAATATTTCAACTACCCCACTATCACATGTGATTGGTCAATTACAAGAAGACAAAAAATATAATCAAAACAACCGCGTTACATTACTCTTGGCTGAGCTAAGTATGTCATTCTTTTCTTTTCAGTTTCTTTCCTTTTTCTTTTGCCGTGGAAGGTGGAAGGAAGTTTGCTAACACATGCATATGACATTTTATAGCTAATTAAGAAAGCCAACAAGATAAAACAAGTGATGCCAGAAAGAATATTTATACTAATAAACTTTCCTTTTAAAATTATAACTTAAACTGAAGAAAATGATCAGTATAAACATTTCTTCTTAAACAGAGAAACCTCATTAACTCACCAAAGCTTAGCAAGTAACTCCTTAGGATATAGTCCTAGAATATAGGGTTTTCAAATTATTGGTTCCACGTAGAGTTGTAACATTTCTTTGAGACATTAGAGTAAACCAAATTCGTCAAAACAACAGATCAAGTTAAAGCTTTGCTTGGTAGGAAAGATAGAAAGGGGTAAGAAAGAAAAATTTGTTAATCTCATGATTAAACTGCAAAGAAAGAAGGGGTTATGAAGTTAACCATTGGATTAATACATTTTCCATCTTTCTCCCTTTCCATTTTTCCTACTAAGCAAAACCTAAATGTCTCACATAGCGATAATATTACCTCCTGAAATTTCTATTAGAGATTACTCCACTCACTAACAATATTTGCAAGCATTTACCTTGTGACTGTTGTTCTCAGGGTTAAAATCATCCACCGTGCCTGAATCGAAACTGAAAAATAAAATAAAATAAAATAAAATAAAATCTGCACATACTTAAGAAATTGCTGAAATATTAATATATATATATATATATATATATATATATATATATATATCCTTTGAACAAAAGATTCTCACCGGCTATCAGAGGTAGACCATTCTTTGATCCGCTGTCCAATTAATACCTCATTTGCATTAGCCAAATCCTGCTTTATTCAAAATTAAATTTAGTTTAGGTTGGATATCAAAGTGCAGAAAAGATAAAGTTACAATTGCTCTCACTTAGAGAAAAATCTTACTTCTGAACTAAAAGGAATATCAAACTTCACTTTCTGACCATTGGAACCTTCAGCAGCATGATTTTTACCTGCCCCAGAATTTCCTTTAAATATGTTACTTCTTTCAACTTTCTGAGTTGAAACTAATGATTCCATCTGAGAAGGGTTCTGAGTGACAGAACCAGAAGAAGAAAAGGGTTGCCCTTTTTCTAAAGCTGCTTCTGAATGGATAGATGCACCATATTCCAGCTCCTCGTTAAAACCCGCATTTTGTGATTCATCAGATCCCAGTGCATTTGGGGAAACAGCGCGCCTTTGCCTACGTCCCAAACTGACGTCCTGCCTTGTAGATTTCTTATGCGTTTCAGGTGCCCCTAAAGTTGAGTAATCAACTTGCTTGCAGAATGCCATGTTCATATTAACATCCCCAGGACACTTTTGTCCGCGTTTATTAACAGAGCCAACTGGCTGAAACATATACGCAATTAACAATCTCCAAAGGAATTGTGTGCGTGTGTGTGTCCATACACATGCACGCACATGAATGACATTCAAATAAAATTCATCAAAATATTAATCTTGTCAATCATATGATCAACAATTTCATACGCACCGGAGAGACTTGAGACATGAAAATGTGAACAACCCTCTCAACAAAACTTTGATTAAGAAACTTCAAATTAGCCTGCACAGAACAACTACATTAGAATTTTGGTATAATATTCTTTACATGCAGACAGGAAAAGGTGTCACTGGGAACTTGCCTCTTCACTTTCCATAGGAGTTACTTTATATAATGATGATGGAAGCAAAATTGGTCCTGGTGTGCGCGAAGAGGAAATGCCATTTTGATGTAATGAATTTACAACAGAACTTCCAATGGCAGCTAGAAAGTGCAGCCTCTGCAATGTAAGAAAACACCTTGCTCACAAAAAGCCTCTTCTCATGTCAACATTAAATGCATTATTAAGTATTAACCACAAATAATCTAAAAAAAATTTAAAAATCTCACATGAGTTCTCTGAGCATCAACAGCATCCTTAGCTCTTTTTAAAGCACGAAATATATAATTCAAATAGAAAGCAGTGTCATTAACAAGATCCGAATCACCATCAACGACACTAGAATTGAGTGATGCCTGTAAGAACGAAAGAAGTGGACTACAAAAAGGGAAAAAATAACATCACCTAAATTGAAAAATACATCCACATTTAGTTCTAGTTAACCCAAGTTTCAAAAGCTTGATTACTTCATAACATTTACCAGCAAAATTGAGCATATGTTGCTTCATCCTGGCAATCTTCAGATGGGAAGCCTGCATCATGCCCAAGAAGATGGATCAAGAATACCACTATGTATGCTGGGTAATCCACAATTGACCCTCCCTGGACCATGGATGTTTGGCGCATTCGAGCTTCTCTACTGTAGTCCTTGATAAATTCCACCATATATTTGAATGACTAGAAGGACAAATCAGCTAGCGTGCATTAGTGAAAAGCAAACAATTTAGATTACTCCTACAAGATATATCAGGAAAAAAAAAAAGCATACGTCATCCTGTAGATCCGTGGTGCGATCAGAAGTGGCCATAGTAAAAGCACAAGCATATCTTATAGGTATAACACGTTCCTTCAACAGCTTATGTGTTTTATCTAGAAATGATCTCCTCACAAAAGAAGAATCATCCTGGAAAATGACAGGAATAAACATAATTTACCAGAAATATGAAGACATAACTGGAGTAATGACTAGTTAAAATTTAGAGAAAACTGAAAGCTGAACTATGAAGAAAGAAACATGAAAAGTGAATGACACAAACTTTCCAGGAAATTGCAATACAATAGTGGTGTATGCAACCATTACAGGCATCAAGCTTAATCTACAATGATTTTTCATCTACGGGATTTGAGTCACATTGACAAATGACATGCTGAGGAGACATGCAGCATGTTTAATTCCTTTAGCAGCAAGGCATAGTCTTCAAACATTAAGTGCATCTAACCTCGATCACAAAATTAAAATGTAAACTTAAATAAAAAAGTTAATCATACTTTATTTAATGGCATCAAAAGAAACAATCACCAGCTAAAAATCTTTTCACACCTTACTGATCAAAGATTGTGTAAAAATCATATTTAGTAGGATATCACAATGTCAAAATAATAATATAAGTAAGCTACGCAAAAATAGGTATTACAAATATGGAAAAGTAGCAAAGTACATTCTTATCTTTTAGCATTATATAGAAAAAAAGTCAAATCAAAAGGCACATTTTACATGGTTGGTTATAGGATTTGTGAGAGTCCTTACAATTCAAATTGCTATGTTACAAACAAATATTGATAAGTTTAACTTTGCTCTTGATGAATCTTTTACATAATTACTACTACTCCGTCGAGCATTACTAGATCAAACCTACTTACCTTTGCCATCAAAATTGTGAAGCGAAAAATATCAGGAGAAATATGTAGGTCCCATCTTCTAGAAAGCTGGAGAACAGATTTTGCAGCAGCCAATCTGATATAAGCCTTGTCTCTTGCACTGCATTACAACATAAAGTCGATGCATGAGCAGAAAGGAGTTTGCCAGTATATCTCTAAAAAAAAAAAAAAAACTCACTTAAAATCTAGATCTGCAGTAACAGTTTTCTACTCTGAATTTAACCTTGCTTTATTTTGTTGATAGCTAACCTAGATATCTTCATTTCTACAAAATTATGCTACTCTTTCAAAAGAAAGGGTATCTTACGCACAGCTATGAAGCATTCAGATCAATTTCAAAAGAAAACCAATTTTATATTGGCCACGGTCATGCAACATCCTCTGAATCTTGGTCAAATATTAGTATCCATGGACCTTTGTCAAATATTTGCGTTAATATACAATGCTAAAACATGTCAGGAACATTCCTCTACAGAAGCAAAACTCATAGATCTGAACTTTTTGCAAAGAAAAAAGAAACAAACATCTTATAGGGCGCCACAAAGCAGACACCCCAGTATTTAGTACTTAGGACTACATCTTTGAGGTCTCAACTCTCAAGTTCTAATCTTGGGAAACAGGAGGTGGGTTTATGAGATGGGAGAGGACTACCTCATTGTGTAGTCCAAGGCTCTATGGATCTCCATAGATACTACTAAAAAAAAAAGAAGATTTTAATATTAAAACCTCTAGAAGGCTTTTTTTTTCCTTTCCAGAAGCAGTATATTAATGCAATCAGCTTCTTCACTGTAACAGACCAAATATGTCATCCACCCTTGCCTTCAAACTCAAAAGCGAAGAAAGGATGTCATGCGATAGCTGATTTAGGCCAGTTTATGTTTGTTTATTTAGATAAATGAACAAATTAGAACATAATTTCAAAGCTTTTTAATAAACAAGACAAGATCGAACATAGTTGAGCTCTGGCGCATTTAGGTTTCTGAACAAGCTTTTTTAATAAATCATGTATGGGTTCTTTTTTATTCATCTATATACCCCATGTAAAA
The DNA here is from genome assembly GCA_033439115.1 of Firmiana major. Lineage (NCBI taxonomy): Eukaryota > Viridiplantae > Streptophyta > Magnoliopsida > Malvales > Malvaceae > Firmiana > Firmiana major. The sequence continues at coordinate 44,114,072 of CM065909.1, forward strand.
GTCTCATTTAGAGCTCGTTGACCAAATCAAACTCAAATAGAACAATCATATTTGAATGCTACACAACTTGGTTTTACAGACATGTCTTCAGATGGGATTCAAGGACCCTCATTTGACAGTCTAAATAATGTTCCTCCCTATTCTCCACCACATATGAAAGACCCCAAAGAACACTATCCCAACCTCATAATTGACAGGCTTTACCTCCCTCTAACAGCACAAATACATTCCTATCTCTCCCTCTTTGCATCTCACTAAATTCATATTTGGTATTCCGGAAGGGCAATGGTCTTCTTTCTATTAAGGTAGAATCATTTTCTCCCTCATTTTTCCAAACTACTCATTCTAGATCTGCATCTTCTCACTTGTAGTTCCAATCTATCATCAATAAGAATGGAAATGGGTAATAGTGACAAAGTTTCAGTTCTAGAAAAGACTTATACTTAATAGTCAAATATACCTCTAACATTTTGCACAAAATGAAAACAAGCCCTTGAACTTTAATTTTACCGTATAAACTCATAACCTTTCAAAATAATTCAATTAAATCCAAATCAATTATAAAATTTTTTATAGTAAAATAAAAAGGTCGAGGACTTATAGGGACCTTAACCTCTTATTTATTTTCCTTAATTGCATTATTTTGAAAGGTTAAAGGCTTATTTATAGTAAAATAAAAATTTATTAACTTTCACAATAAAATTAAAGGTTGAAGGCTTATATCCATTTTGTGTAGAATGTTGAGGGCATATTCAGCTATTAAGCCAAAGACTTATTAATCATAAGAATTCCAATCTATCACAAATAACTTAGCTGAAGAAGTATGGAGGGTGAAGTATATTCCAATGGGGGTAAGAAAATAGAAATCTATATATTTTAGAAAGCATACCATGAGATAATATCATTAAACATGTCACCCTTTTGGAGCATCTTCAACAAAATGCCCAACAATGGATTAATTTGTCTATTGACTTGAGATCCTCTATGGGGCAAAAAACTCTTCACAAGCATCTTAAGCCCATAAATCTGCAAAGGATAGTCATTGAACTAAGTTAGCTATAAAGAAACCTACCAGCCAGTGAAATGAAATTTCCTAACATCTAATGCAGCATCCTAAGATCACCATATCATTGTTGGATTAGATCATGCATCTTGAACCCACACATTCTGATTTCATGTTCTCCCAGCATGCTGTTGAATTAGTAATTCTGACTAGGGGTAGGTTACCATTCCTCAATATAACAATGATCCTCACAAGAGCTTCAACCATAGAGCAAACATCCAGGTCAAAACTCTACTCTACACAAAGACAGAGAAAATAAGAATGCATCTCCTCCTATCATGCACAATGTAGACCCCGAAAAAAAAAATTATTTCTTTTCATCATAAAAAATTGTGGTACCGCACATATTAGAACTCTATCCTCAGAAAAGGAAAACCCTATCTTTTTTTGTCATGATAGCTTGAATTCAGTTTGAGGATACGGGCACAATGCAGCCTCTGGACCAAACAGATTAGCTTCTTCTCAAAATCTAATAAATTTTATCAGAGCAGCTAAAGCTTAAAATATAGGTCATTGAATAGAAATAGTTTATTTCTGCAGTTTGTTAGTTCTTTATCAGAAAGAGCAATCTAAATGTCAGCTTTGCCTAAAAACAATCTGGTTAAGGAATCAGAAAAGTTTTTGACAAAACCATCACACCTCGAGATCCCACCGACTGCTTATTAGGGTATAAGCAGTTAAGCACCACTAGCAATTTACTTAAAGCAACCACTGACCAAGAGACAAAATGGCATATCAACTAATCTGCTAGTTAAAAATTAAAGCTACCATGCAGAAAACCAGAAGTTTTGTAGGAATACTATCACCTTATATCTCAGATCAGTATCAATTCAAGTCTAATCCAGTGACCCATTCAACTATCAATTTGAAGGTCAAAAGGATCTTGTTATGCTCTACGTAACTCTGTACATGCCTCACCATGACACTGGTGTGCAATTTATTTCCCAAAACTAGACATACTAAATCTCCTAACAGCCGTATTAGAATGTTATCAATGCCGACCACATGAATTTGAACCAGGACTCAAAACAACTATACTTAAAAGGTTAAATTGAAAGACACCATTTAGAGAAAAGTGCCAGAGGCCCAGACTAACACCATATCCATTCACATCCAGGAAATTCTTTTTATTTTCCATCTTTACAATATTAGAAGTTTAATTAGTATGGGTTTTGGAATCCATCATTGCTATTTCAAAAGAATTATGACATACAATGAAAACCCTTTAAATTAATACTCTTGAGATCCATCATTGAGTATTAATTTAAAGGGGTTATTAATTTAAAGGGTTTTACCTTGTAAATTGTTATTGTCTTATAAAACATGTCTGTTTAATTTCGCAATCTTTAAACACTCTAATAATTCTATAGCCTTAATTTTCATTAAAATCTCCTTGCAAATATATTTTTGTAATATATTTTATACTTTTTTAGTTCTTGAAATAAAAAGTCTTAAATATAGTAGTCTTTTACAAATTAACATCTTGAAGTGTATTCTAGTTCTTGGATATTATGTAATATATTTTGTATTTTTTATCAAATTATAAATTTATATGATAGTTGGGACTAAAATTTTATATTAGGTTATAAAACAAAATTAGTAATTATGACAATAGATGGGTTTATTAATTTTATATATTAATCCAAGTGGAGACTGTAATTTTTTATTAATTAATTTAGAGAAGTTATTAATTTAGAGGAGATTAATTTAGCGGGGTTTTAATGTAAAAGTAAACTTTAATAATCTCAGCTTTCTAATAGTTTATATAAATTGAGCAAACCCCTTGTAATACAGGCAGCAGATGAACTAAAGCAACCACTAACATCCATTCTTATCATAACAAAACTCATTCGCAACTCTTGCCACTAATAATTTTCTTGTATTATCATGAAACAAAATAAAAATATATCGTTTGGTTAGCAAGCTGAATCTAACTTGCCCTCAGTCACTTGATCATCATTTTACAGAATTTTCCTTAATTTGCTTTTTTAATCAGTTTATGTGATGCTGCACTTGAAAGATAAACTCCAGATCTTAATTATTAAAATATCAAACTCCACTGAAAAGTAAAGATAAATATCATTAATTAATACTTGCATAAGAAAGTTCCCTATTCCAACACTCACCTTTAATTTGCAAGTAGTACACCCAGAGCTATCCTCAATGATAGAAGGATCATCCAATGACTTTGCCTTCAAAAATAAATTCAAATTTCTTATCACATAACAACTACCAAAAGCAGATCAGATGCTCCATACACTAAATTCTCGGAAGAAACTAGGCACGCAGAAATCAAGTACCTGAAAAATCTTTCTATAAACATGTTGTGTGATTTCTCTATCATGATCTTCAAAAGTTGAAACAGAATATTGGGCAATACAGCCCAAAGACTGCAAAACAGTTGCAATATTCCACCCACTATGTAGAGAATCAACAAGTTCCTGAAAATGAATAAGTAAAATATTGGCATGGTCATCTAAAGAGTCCTTGAGCTAAGATCAAGCGGTGCTTTGACAATGGAGCATTGTTTCCCTTTTGCTAGTAAATTTGGACACAGTTTGCATTTCTTAGTTTTTTTTTTCAAAATTATCACCACAGGCAAGTAACATTCAGGCTTCAATTCTAAGTTGGCACTGCTGAAATGTATTGGCTAGGACTGATACCAACTTAAATGGAGACCACTTCTTAAGGTATATTGCTAATTTGACTAAATTAACCTAATGAAAGTAATTAAAATTAAAAAGGTGGCACATGACATTAAAATTAAAGTAAATAAGGAACAGTAGCCACTTAATTGAATGTAACTTTAAAATAAATTTCACCTTCCCATTGACCTTGAGTGCATTTAAAAGACAACAAAAACATTAAATCAACAGCTTGGTACTTCAAACCCAAAAAAGTTCACTAATACAATTAAATAAAATAGCAATTAACAAAAAAAAGGTTGAGAGCTAATTTTTCAGGTTATTGCTAGGTTTAAAATCAAGATATTCTGTCTCTTTCTTGTTTTCCTTTTTGCAACATCTTGTTCACCAGCTCTGCCAGCATATATCATCTTTCACAACTTTTAGGTTTTATGCATTTCTAAGGAACAGTAACTAAAGCAAAGTTGAGACATGCACACCTCACATAATTCTGATAAAACGGATTGCTTAGACACATCTATTAATGAAGCAATTGCAGAAACAGCATATTTTGACTGAATGCGAGTTCCCTCAAGACAGATCTTCTTCAAAACAGGATAAAAATCACTGCATGTGAAGAACATTGATAAGAGTTAAAAGAAAAGGCTGCATAGAACTGAACAAAAAATTTTTAAGGTTAATTAGAATGCCAGATCAAAAATAACTCAAGAAACTTGCTACTCCCATACCAGTTTGACAGCAGCCTCACTTTTTTTTGAGCAATTAACCAAAAACGAAATTTTAGATATATGCTAAATCCCTATTTCAGATAATAGACATTTTGTTTAATATTATCTAAGTCAAAAAAATGCTAATATTAAGGTTGTAAAGTTCACAACACATCTTTCTACCCAGTTGTAAATCAAATATCACGTGCCAAATGCCAAAAAAGAATGTAGAAATTACCTGAATTTGACAGAGATATGAGGTCCTGCTTTCACTAAAATTTGAATGATCTTATCATGAATCAGGTATTTCTCTTCAAATAACATCCGAAACTGAAGTTCTGAACCTCTCATGAGTGATGGGAAATTGCTGATGATAACCTGTACCAAGTAAAATGTGGATGAAGTAAAATCAAATTCTCCATAGAATATCGATCAAATTTTTGTTCAAGGAAGGAGATACTTTTTAATTATCAAATACCACTATTAATAAAGGGCAATTCAAAAGTTAACTTTCAGTCATGACACTGCTTCTTTGTCCAAATTTCACTCTCTTCTACATATCTCCTTAGGATTTAAAGATTTTAAAAAAAAAATCTAGGAGTTTCTCTAACTGACATAGCTCATGCCTTTGTTGAATACACAATCTTTTATCACGATCATCAAATGTATAGGAATGCAAGTGGATTATAGCAATAGCATTACTAGGCAATTGTCAAAGCAGCAGTCCTATAATTACCAGAAGGCTGACACCCCAAGTAGGGGTAGAGTAGGGACAAGCCAAGCCAAATAGTAAAAAGCTCAAGCTTGGCTCAATATAACTGTTTGAAACTGAAGCTCATGTCCTAATCTCCAGCTTTCTTCAAAAAGAGTTCCCAAAAACTCAAACTATCTTGACACAAATTATTATTGAATAATAAAAGTCAACTCATGCTCAAATTTTGAGATATGATACTATAATTAAACAAAAAATTTGTTTCATAACCAGCCAGGCTAAATTTACTAAACGATTTGAACGTCAAGTTCAAGCTCATTTTCATTTGTTAACCAAGCAAGCTGAGCCAATATTACTACGTAGCTTAGCATGAGATCACTTACATACAGCTTGACTCAATTTCATCTCTAACCCGATGGTGTGAAGCACTCATAAATTATGCCTCCAAACCTTGAGGCTCATCTTTTTCCAAAAGATACTTGCCTTTTTATGCGTACCAAAAACCAAACCAATTCTTTTTCTTTTCTTTTTTTATATGTAGCTAGTCAGTGTCTAGTGAAGAATTACATCAAATAAAGAGGCTTGTGAAACTTTAGGGCATTACGGTGCAGTGAAGGAACTAACTTTCTGCCATCAAGATTCTGAGTGCAGATCTCAGAAAATTACAATTGCCATTAGGGTTGTCCATCATATATTCCATAAAATAATAATGGAAAAGAGAGTAACATTGAGATTTAATAAGAAAGAATTGTTCTTACCAGAAGTAGTTCAACTGAAAAGGGTTCCAAATGATTGCTTCCCAACCCACTACTGGTAATAAGATTCAGAACGCAACATACATGCTCTGAGTCGAATATATTAAACAAGCATTTTGATGAGAGTAACTCCAAAAACTCAAAGTGTGGATGTTTATTTCCTATCACTTTAAGCAATTTATCCTGAAAAGGAAAAGTCGTATAATTTTGGTAACTTAAAGAGAAGATTCAAAAACTCCAGAAATACAAAATGGAAAACAAGGGAAAATAACATACTATACCTCCTGTAACTGTTTAAGCAAGTCTAAGAATATATTTTGAAAAAACACAGAAAAAGCTCATAAAGAAAAACAGGTCAGTCCTTCCTAATAACCACCATCATAAGTAATTAGATGGAGCAATAATCAAGCAGCATCTACAGCATAAGACTCAGAAAACTCTGATTATTAAACTTGAACTAATCCATTTAAATCCCAGGCTTCTAAACTTATAGTTTCTTTTTTTTTTTTTTTCCAAATTCTAGTACAGTAAACAAAATATGACTGAACAGTAAGTAAAAACAGGTCTCAATTTATGTTTTAAGTATGTTAATCAATATGAATTTCTACAACTACATAGAATAGACCCCCACACAAAAAGGATGAGATACCAAATAGAACCCAGTTATGACCTATCCCAGTCAGAAAATTGGGTGAAGAACCCAGCTTCACGATTTTCATATCTTTGGATTCTGAGTTTTATATATTAGCCAGTTGGTTCTTTACTGTCACAATCACTTTTGCCGTTAAACTAATGTATAAGAGACCTTTCCCAGATGTAAGGATTGACGACACAGTAAACAATCCTCACTAGAAGACAGAACATTTGCACTAGCATGACGGGCACAAGGAAAGTGGGATACTGAAATTCCTAAAAATTGTCATCCCAGTACAGAGCTATTACTTGTTTTATCCAACTGCATGTGCTACTAAAAGAATAAAAATATATTTTGTGTGTACATAAAGGGTAGGCGGTGATTGCAGGATCCTTCATCAATAGACAAAAATCAGAACATTGTCATTCAAGTCAGATGCAGAAGGTGTCACCGAACTATGAGTTAGCCAATACGGCTATGTACATATATAGGAAAGTTTAGAAGCCTTATCCTTTAATAAATGAAAAATGACTCGCTTATCAACAACCAATCCTAAAACAGTTAAAAGATATTACACAACACATCCATTCCAATTTCTCAAAAACAAGGCTTCCTATCATGAATTTGGAATCTTCTTTGACTCAGACTGCATAGGCAATCTGTTAAAATCAAAGCAGCAGGTAAATTACTTTGTTTTTCGTATAAACCTTTATAAAACAAATTTCTGCCTTTTGGTTAAAACTTGAAAAGCTTTATTTTCCATCATACATGAGAAGTCATGCTTACATGACCGATGCTAATGAAAAATTCAATCATCAACTTTTACCACAAAATCAAGACTTTATTTATTTTTATTTTTTTTGGATAAAGCAAATCAGGACAGGTTAAGTGGATAATATTATAGAAACATTTAAGGACATGGATACCATAACTGACAACCATACTGCACCATGAAAAGATGCAAAACAACTAAAAGAAAGCATGTGGTGATACATGGTATCTTTCAACTAAATCAAACCAAAAAGAACAAGTAAAAAACGCACTCTTATTGCCAGGGCCTTCTTAAGTGTCACTTCATCCAGCAACAGACCCAGTGAAGTGAAAATTTTGTTGTCCTTTAGTTGACTCAATTTTTCAAAGCACTCTTCAGCTTTGGATGGATCTGGGAATGAAGCTGACATTTTCATAAAAGAACTCTTCAATTTCTTCTGCATATCCTCTGAACTATTCTCCTGCAATAAATATTTATCAGCCCTAATGAATCAAACCCAGCAAAAAGTACATTTGGAAGAACAAAGCTGTGACACAAACACCAAACACCAAGTGTGTGTGTGTGTCTGTATCACAATTGTTCTGATGTAATGGAGAAGGAAAATTAAAAACAAAATCACATAGCCCATAAGAACTTTCTAAATGTTCTCTTTGTGTGTGTGCATGCATATGTCTTGACTGTGGAATGGTGTTCATGAATTATGAGGAAGGAAATGCATGGTAGAAAGCCAAATCCAATTTTTGATGCAATATTAATCACATCAAGCATAATGCACAACACAGTGATATTTGAACAGATAATGGTTGCATAACAAACGCAAACATCAACTACTATGAAGGCATCAGTCAACCACCATGAGTACAGAGCTGATAGATTAAGTCCTCAAATAAACATTATATGACCATCCAAAAAGTAGTACAAGCATTGTACCTTCTCTTTCCTTCGTGTGACCAAATAATTCCGCATTTCAGTTTGCAACCTGAAAACATAAAGAGAGTGTAATAAACATATACCACCCTCATTCAAGCAGTAATTTCGTACAAATACCTTCGCTTTTGAGATAAAATAGCACTGAGAGCCTTCAGATGCAAAGGGCCGAAAAGAGAAAACAAATAGATCCAGTGTCTTGTCCTCTCTTCAACTGGAAGAAGAACGGGAAATAAATCCTCTGCAATAACAAGTTCTATGTTTTGGGACCTGAACAATGAATGTGCCATTATTGGGGCCAGTTTGGTTTTCTTAGAAACAAAGAAGTGCAAATAGACATACCTGAATTCTTTGCAATCTTTTTCGTAGCAAAGCATCAAGACTTTGCATGGAATCTGCTCAAAGTGATCACATATTGTGATGTGGCCTTCTGCACACTTGTTACAATAATCTCGATATACTTCCATCACTTTCTGCAAGGCTTTTTTTCTAACAGAGATCTGCATAAAAAGCATACACAATTGAATGGTACACAGCCTTAAACACAACCAATAGCATAAATATTCTAAAGCAAGATTACCTTCTTATCCCTAAGTCTCTCTATAACCTCAGATATTAATTTGGGTGAAGTATACTTAAGATTAGACCCAGCAAGATCACAGGCAACAATCACTGCCTGAATTCTCACTTTATCATCAAAGTCCAGCAGTCGGTCTTGAATAGCAGCTGTTGAGTTTATGAAACAATGACAGAAAACACGTAAATTCAATTTTCGAGACAGTGAACAAAGATAAATGCACAATAACCAAAGAGCTTTTATTATGAAATAGCTTACTTAGAAGTTCAAGGGATTCTATCCCTGAGGGATTGGCCAAGCAACAAGCTTTAGCACATTGTAGAGCTGTAACTCTAACTTCCGAAGATTTGTCAGAAAATCTTTTCAAAAACTCCACAAAAAGAGAACGATATCTTTGTGCAAGATGGTATTCAGGTCGTAGAAGAAGTTTTCCAATTAAATTAACAGCTTTTATTCGGACATCAACTTGATCAGTCTGCATATATATATATATATATATATATAAAAAGGTTGTTTCAACAACAATTAAAAACAAATTTCAAAGTTAAATAAAGTAGAGCTTAAGAGACACTTTTTAGAGAAACTAGTAACAAGAGAACCATAATAATAAATCAAAATTGTTTAAATAATATGAAAAATAACAGAATCAGACCAATAAATGAGGAAGCTGTACCATTAATTCTTGGGTCAAGCTGGGAATGACAGCATTAAGCACCTCGGGAGCACACTGAAAAACTTTTAACACAATTTCATGGTAGAACTCTTTGAGCTCACTCCCTACAGCATCTCTATCCAAGGAACAAGATGTTAAAAATCCACAAACAAAGGGCTGAAGCTTTTCTGCACAACTTTGGATAACAGAGGCAGCAAGCTTAGAAGCAGCAGAAGTTGCATCCTATACATCATACATGAAAGTAAATAAATATTCAAATTTCTTGCTTCTAAATACATGCTTATATACACCAATCAAAGAAATTGATCTATTAAGAGATGCAGAAAATGTGCCCATACGTTATTAGTATGATATAAGAAAAATGGTCAACAATCTTGCTACTAACTAAGCAGTAATAAACAAAAAGTTTCAGCTCTCTATTTGAATTCTGAAGCAATAAATTATGGCACTCTTATAAACTGTATAAGAAATGACTTTAAACTTGAAAAGGCACCATATTCTAAATAAGGACCGGCATCATAATGGCATGCACTAGAAAATGCAAGCAAATCCTATGTATCATTGCAGCACAAAAACACAAAGTAATGATTTACAAACAATATCCCATCCTACGGATCCTTGAATAATCAAAATCTCGAATGCAATTAAAATCCCAACTTCAAAGGAGATGCAGGAAGAGACAGCAAAACATAAGCAACGGCCAAACTTCTACATATATATGGTGAGAGATAACAGTCCGTTACCTAAAAGGTAAACAAAGAGGCCTCTGCCACCCAGAAATCCTAGGTTCAACAAATATTTCCATGCATTCCAGGCCAACAAATAACATAAAACCTACTCAAATAGGCATCCAGGAAAATATTAAAAGCATAAATCATATACTTAACAAATTAAATCAACATTAGCTCGTTGTCTCCTTGAAGACTGTGCAAACCACTTTTTGGCTAAAAATTCAGAACAACACAAGTTAAAAGCAGTCTCACATGAACAAGAGAAAACAATGTCTACCAACACTTACCTTACTCTCCTGTACAAGATTTCGCAAAATTACATCCATAAGCTGGTCAGACACTTCCTCGTTCAGAATATGAGTCATTATAGACAAAATATCATTGATTAAACTCTGTTGATGGTGATCTCTGGGAAGAATGGAAAATAAAGTTGTTACTATCAAAGCATATACAAAATGAAAAATGAAAACAATAAGAATAATGAAACATTAAACAGAGGAGGTTGGAAGAAAAACTATGGTGAGTATATATAGTAATCAAAAATTAAAAGCCTGGCAAAATGTTCTGGCAATAAAAGCTCCACAGAACACAAGAATATAAGTTTAAAGGCAAAACATTACACTACCATTCAACAAGTAGAAGAGTGAGACATAAAATCCAAAGATGCAAAAAATTTAACAGAGGCTCAGAAGTGAGATAAAAGTTACTAAAATCTTAGTACGTGAAAAAGTTAACAGTCTAACTTAAAAGGCAAGAACAAAAAGAGTTGTTTTCAAGCATGTTTATATCCGATTAAATGATCCATTTGTAACATTTTCTCTACTTCAATTAAAATAAGTCTACATTGATAGCTTAAAAACTACCTAGCCCTTATAGGTAAATTTCGTAAGGAAAGATCATATAGAAAGAAGGATTAAGTTAACTAAAGGCACAATATCATAAAACATGTTGAGTTAAAAGTAAGGATCACATAAAACTACCAAAAACAAATATACAAAAAATAAAGGGTGAAAAGAACCTAACCTCACAACTGAGAAAAATATATTAAACATTTCAAGAATTAAATCATTGCAGTCAATATCCAGCATTATTACGCAACATTTACATCGAGCAACAGTCTCCAAAATTTTAACCCTCCTTGAGAAGAATGTGCTTGTAGTATCAGCAAGCTCCATGAACATACTGAGAATGAGTTTAAAAATGTCCTGGAAGGAAAGATCTCATAAACTTGAAAAATAAACAAGAGGGAAACAACCATGACAGACAAAAGTAACCATGTAATTTCAAAACCAAAAACAAAAGAAAGAAAATGTTACCCTAAGATATTTATCTGCAAAAGGTGGTTGAGGTGCCAGGATCCGAAAACATTCACCGACACAAATGGCCACCAAAAGTCTGACATCTTTATCAGTGTGGTTAGATAGACTATGCTTAACAATAGATTTCCTCAAAGGATTCGTTGCAGCCTCTAGTTTTCCCAACACTTGTGCCTTTGTGGCAACTTCTATGACTGAAGGCTGCTCTATTTGAGATAAGGCACTAGCAACTTGCTGCAAAGAGAATTACTACCACGTAGAGGATCACACAAAAGTTTTTTCTCCAACAAAATCAAATTCTATCAGAGAAGCCCTCAGAAAACTAGTTGATTACGAATAAAAGAAAAAAAAAAACTTATTGCTAATATAACCTAGTAGAGCATAATTTAACATGTCATAGTCATACCGCCAAGGCGCCAAATGCACAAAACATATTCGATTGAATAATCAAAATACATTACACTAATTATGCTAATTTTTATTCCAGCACACCGACATTTGACTTAAAATCAAATTTCGAAGCATGTGCAAGTTCATAAGCTAGTAACAACTCAATCGACTGCATAAAATGATAAAAGTGATTTTATAAGAATAATAGTATCAAATTATTCGCTGTTAAATATTCCACAATGAGTGGTATTCGACAGTCATAGCAGTTTGTTTGAGAAAATTCATTTTTCCTTTTTCAAAGAAGAAGAAGAAGTTTAAGTTGAAATATATGCTTACACGAAGAGACTTGACGAGGACATCTTTGTTAGGGCGAGCGAGTTGAGCGAGTTTGGAGCCGATTCCAGAGATCAGTTGCAATGTGGACTCGTCCATTTACCGATGAATCTTACTAAGAGGTTTGACTAGAAAGGAAAAAAAAGGAAAAATTAAATACTAAAAATCCTACATAAAGATTAAATCCTACATGCAAATTGAAATCATCCAACAAGAAATCTTAAATACAACAAAACTCAAGTCTGAGAATTAATATATTAAAAAGTCCAAAAATTAATACTAAAGGTTGGTGCTGCCATCAGTCCTCCAAATCATCTAACAAAATAAGTAAATAAGTATAAATATTGAGATAAATAAATAATTAAAAAAGTATAAATATTGAGATAAAATACCTGCCCAAAATGGTGAAACCCCACACAACAAAAAGAATTGACTTCTTAGCTTGAAATTTTGAATATTAGCTTCAACCTAACAACAAAATGCCATTGTTATGAATCATAATATCTAGTAAAAAAAAATATGACAAGTATTAAGTATATTTATAAGGCTCGAAGAAGGTTCCAACCAATATTCAGAACATACAAATCAAAATGGAGAATAATAGCTCTTGCAGACCATGTAAAAATAAATAAATTGCAGACATTCAGTGTCTATTTTGTTAACTTATGTTGGTATGAACATTGGATAAGGCAAAGCTATGTTAGTATTCTTATCATTGGCGGACAGGACACTTTTAAGCATGAAACAATAAAGAAGTTAAAGACATAAATAACTTACATTAACAAGATAATGATTTAATTTTAATTTGATAATGAAACAATAATGAACTTTTAATTTTATGCCATTGAGAACTGAGAAGTGACTAATCTTACATTAACATGAGTCCGTGACCGAAATGCAAAATAAGTTAAAGACAGTGTGACAACCATCCTATCAAAGCTTTAGGACACAAGATCATGTAATCAATGTCGCTTTGTTGTCATGCGGGAAACACATCTTTTGCTTTTTCTTGAGTTAAAACATATCTTACTGTGGGAACGACCATCCTATCAAGCTTGAAATTGCTCACCAGATTGGAACGACCCGTTCCAAAATTCTCTCTAATTTAAATGATCTTACTGTGGGAACAAGCTTCTCGTAAAATGCAGAACAGACGTCAAGCAAGAAGAAATTAGCTAGCTGAAAATTTCTATTTTATTTCACATCTTAATTTATTTTATGAAACAGGATTTGTGTGATCCTGAAAAAAAAAAAAATACAAAAGCTTACCATTTTATTTCAAAAAAAAAAAATCTTTCAACCCAGACTACATTACTGTCGAAGAAGTAAGCTAGCTGAAAAATTCTTTCTGAGATCAGTAAGTTACCTAGCTAAAAGCAAGAAACGGTGGTCTACCGCCTGGATCTACCGCCAGGAGCTGCCGCCTGGAGCCGCCATAGAAGAGAGAAAGGTGCTGCTGGAGAGGAGCTCGCCTGCTGCTGTCGCCTGTCCCGCCTGGAGCTACCGGCTGGTGACTGAAGTGACTCTGTCGCCGAGGCAGGGGAGGCTGGGGACGAAGGGATTTAGGGTGAGCAGTGCAGTTAGCTGTGCCGCCAGAGAAAGAGAGGTAGGTTAATTCAAAAAGCCAAAGGGAATGAAATTAGTTTTTTTTTTTTTTTTTTAAAGAATAGGGCTAGTACTTAGCTTGGTAAAACTTACGTAAAAACGGTGAGTATTGCAAATTGCAATTTAATTATTTTATGTAAAAATATTTAAATCATGCACATTAATTACATAAATATTATTTATATTATGAGTTTAATTTTTAATAAGTTATTTTTATGATTTTAATTTCATATTTTTTTAATTAGAGTTTAATCAATTTATTATTATGAGTGTAAAAATTGTATATTAATTTATTATCAAATTTTTATTAATTTAATTTTAGTGTTTAATATTTAAAATTTAAAAACTTATTATTCTCAGTATAATTAACTAATTTACTTTTATAATTATTTTATATTATGTTTAGTTAACTTTTTAAGTCAGTAATATTTTATTAAAATTAATAATTACAATTTGTACCATATACATACACTATAGTGTCATATATATATATATATATATATATGTAATTAGCTAATATATAAGAATTGTATATTTACTTATTATAAAACTTTTATTAATTTAATTTCAGTTCCTAATGTTTAAAACTAAAAAAAAATTATCTTAAGTATAATTAATTAATTTAATTTCATAATTATTTTATTATAATGTTTCACTAATTTTGAGTTAACAATGTTTTATAAAAATTTGATAATTACAATTTCAAGTATAATTTGTATCATATACATATACTATAGCATTATATATATAAATGGTCAATGTATAAAAATTTTATCTTAACTAATTATGAAACTTTTATTAATTTAATTTTAGTACATTATGAGCTTATGTTTAATTTTATTAAAAAATATTATTTTAAGCATAATTAACTAATTTAATTTTATAATTATTTTATTATTATATTTTATTAATTTTTTAAGCTAACAAAGTCATATTATATAAATATGCTTAGGAATTAGGTACTAATTCTTTAGGTTAAAGGAATAAAAATAGGGAATATATTATATAATATAAATAATTTTTAATATTTTAATATAACTAATAAAGTTTACATAATATAAGTAATTTTAGTATTTTAATAAATAACAAATGAACATTAAACGAACAAGTAATGAACAAATAACAAATGACACTTTAAACGAACAAATAATAAGCGAACATAAATGAACATGTTTACGAACATAAACAAACGAACCACACATTTGTTAATGTTTGTTTGTTCAATAAATGAACACAAAAAATGTTATTCGCATTTATTTGTTAAGCTTAATGAGTGATCATAAATTAACAGTAATCGAATAGTTCGTCGAATGTTCAGTTTGTTTACACACATAAAGAAATAAGAAAGGGATGCGCCAGTTTAAGCAAGGAAAATCCCGCCTTTTTTATGCATGTGATAATGACACCCGGAATAGAAGAGATGATTGATGAGATCTGACAGTAGTGAATTCACTGGTTTACTTTTATTTTTAAGGAAAATGGAGTTCATGACTTACTGTGAAAGCGACGCTGTCGATGTCAAGTTTGTCCTTACTAATTTTTTTTCGAAGTTTTCATTATTTTTTAGTGCAAGGTCCAGGCCCATCTTTTTTCATTTTAACGCATTTGGATTGAGAAAAAGTAAATCGACACAGATGGAATAACAAGGAATTGAAAAAAAATGATATTTTAATTAGTACTAGCATTTAGCCAACGTAGTGCTGCTGGAATCAAATGGTAAACAATTGCTAAATAGATAATATCAGAATTTTTGGAAAATTTTGCAAAAAATAGTTAAACCATATGATAGAAAATAAAATGTTTCACAAAAGTGAAAAATCAATCATCCTAACCATGAAAAAACCATTAATAATTTATATGAGTGCTGCAAGAAGCAAGAAAACATAACAATCTAACAAAAGTTTAAGTGGAGTTTTAAGTAGTCATATATCTAAGATTGATGACTAAGCAGGCTAATGGTGACTTGGAAGATCAATGGTTCGATCATTAGAAATGAGCAAGTATCCCTAACTTGAATGTGGTTGCAATGACAGAGCGCCTCCATTGACTTAAAAAGATTTTGTTATGGTTAGGGGTGTAAACGAACAGAACGTTTGGTGAACCATTCGTGAACCGTTCGGTTACTGTTCGTTTATTAAGCTTAAGAAACGAACACGAACAACATTTTTTGTGTTTGTTTATTAAACGAACGAACATGAACAGAGGTGTGGTTCGTTCGTTTATGTTCGCGAACAAGCCCATTTATGTTTGTTTATTGTTCGTTCGTTTAAAGTGTCATTTGTTGTTCGTTCGGTTATATTAGTTTGATATTCGTTTGTTGTTCGTTTGTAATTTATTAAAGTATTAAAATTACTTATATTATATTATTATATAAGTTATATGTTATATAATTATAATATATACTAAAATACTAAAGTCGTGTTTGGTGCATAGGATGATGGATAAGATAGGATGATAATCACCCTATCTTATGTTTGATGCACACATTAAGGGGAGGATTGGATTGCAAAGATGATTAGTAATCCTCTTAGTATAGAATGATCCAATCCTCTCTTTATGTAGGATTTCAAATTGTATTATTGTTTATGTAGGATTTAGTCTTTATGTAGGATTTTTAATATTTAATTTTTAATTTGTATTAATATTTAACGTGTTCGCGAACACGTAAACGAACAAGTTCGCAAACACTTGTTCGTGAACATGTAAACGAACATGTTCGCGAACGAAAACGAACAACATTAAGAAATAAACGAACGAACACGAATGAACACCTTAACGAACATGAACGAACACGAACAACACTAAAAAATAAACGAACGAACATGAACATTAGTCGTTCGTTCGTGTTCGATTCGTTTACAACCCTAGTTATGGTTGTTGCGTATGTAGCGCACTGTACATGAAGTATTGTTATTTAAGATGATTAGCATTACATTAGTTGAGGATTTAGGTTGGTGTTACACATGAAACTCATTCAGCACATGCTGAAATGGAAAAAGAAAATTTCAGTTGGGTAAAAACATCCTAAATGTAAGTCATAAAGTTATTGTTAATCACCAAGATCAATGATATATTGACATTAGGTCTTGTCATTGTGCATTCAAAATAAGGTAGTCTTGATTGAGTAGAAATGGTGTCGCTTTGAGGTGATCCATGAACATAAATTGATTTGGAGTTAGTGCTATCTATTTGATAATTAGTCAATCCATTGCCATCAATGATGATGAGGTTGCTATCTTCTTCTTAACCTCTAATTTCAGTTATAAAGTAACATTTTGTAATAAGCACCAAAGAAAATGAGCATACACAAAAATCTTAGGCATTCATTATGTTTGACTTTGATAATAGAGATTAGAAATAAGAAAATCATTAATGAATATTGCTCATCAATGAATTGTGATAGAAATTGACAAAAGATGTGAATCAATGATAGTTCATTGTATCAAGAATGAAGTTGGGAAATAATTTCTCAAGTAAGGAACTATGCTATTTGTTGGCTGGGGAATATGCATTTGGTCAATATGTGAATAGAAAGAGAAATATATAATCAATAAGGCACAAAAGAGAAATGCTTAAGGTTTAATGATGGTGAAATATTGGTGCAAATATTAGATTTGTTGGTCAAATTTTATAAGAAAGAATAATTTTTTACATAGATTTACGACTAAAGTGTGATGAGCTAGAACAATTTGAGAATGTAGTAATAATCATCATGAAATAAGAGTTCATTGTAGGTGCAGCAAATCATCCAAAGCAAAAAAATTGTTAAAATTAGTTGATGATAAAAGTGGAATAGGAATATTATATTTGAAGCTAAGCATGATGAATCATTGTCATTAATGTTCACAGTTGAACATCTGTTTTTGCCAATTTTTTAGCAATCATGTTAATGATAGGCTTACTTTTCATACAATAAAATTAGAAAGTCTGAAATTTCATTCAAATTCATTACATGTATGTTTTTTGGCCTAACTTTTTTTTTTCATTACTAAATATTGAAGAGTTCTTCACTTTTTTGACTGTTAGTTTAGTTTCCTATTGATTTTGCTATTTATTTTTCTCTATCTATAACTACTTGTTGCTCAATTGTTGGCAAAATCCATAAAGAACATTTGAAACATACATGTAGTTTGCAACTCTGTTCAAAAACAAACATCCAAGTTTATTCAAGCTCTCACATTCAAACACTAAAGACTAAATGGAACTAAATGGAATAACCAAAAACACATAAAAGATAAAGATAAAATCCATTTTTCATAGATGAGTGTTAAAACTTCAAGATAGACGTTATAGTTTAAGCAGATGTACATTGAAGTCAAATCCATTTCCATCTTGGATAGGTATCCAAGGAAAATGATAAAGAAAAAAGAAGTAAAAAGTAATTCTACTTGTTCTTCTTCAACGTACATGATAGATATAACGAATGAAACAATAAAGATGGACAAAAAGAGACATGATGAAAAGACAAACGCACGAACAACATGATGTGCTTGGCATTCCTCATACCTATATTAAGAAAAGATGGCATAGAAAAAAAAAAGCAGTCTTAACGTTATACTATGATTGGAGATAAACTTATCAGCAAGTTATAGATCAACAAGGCAGAGTATTTAATCTTTTTTTATTGTTTCCCCTACAAAATTAGATAAGAGCAGCTCAATATGCCATAAGAATGCAAATGGATAGGGGAATTCATTGGTTTTCATGGGTTACACCCATTGTTTTTCACATTTTGGTAGAATATTAAAAAAAGAAATTAAAATTGAATGTATATGATTTTTTAAGAATAATAATTATTCGCTATGAAATACTTTGAAATTAGTGGTATTCGAGAGTCCTAGCAATTTGTTTGAAAAAATTCATTTTTTCTTTTTTCAAAGAGAAGAAGAAGAAGAAGAAGTTTATACTTACACAGGGAGATTTGATGAGGACAATTTTGTTAGGGCGAGCAAGTTTGCCAATTTGGAGCCGATTCTAAAGATAAGTTGTAATGTGGACTCGTCCATTTACCAATAAATCTTACTGAGAGGTTTAACTAGAAAGAAAAAAAATAGTTTGGCAGTAGAATTTGGGAGCAAGGGTTTATTCTATTTGGCATTGGCTGGAAATGAGAATGTAAGACCCGAATTTAATTAAAATACGAAGTGAATGAGTATTCGTGAAGGGAAGTCGGGTTAAATTAATCCCGAACACTTGTAAGGGCAAATGGTCAAAAGATCGAAAGCCGGAGTAAATTCGATAAGAAAATTTAATTAAAAATATGGATTTGAGAAATCTTGGTCAATAAAGGTGAAATAAATTTATTTTGGGTTAAATTGATCAAGATATTAATTTATGGGAATTAATCGGGATTTTTAGTTTAGAAAAATATTCCCGAAAATAATCGAGAAATATAACGAAAAGTCATTCGGGACAATATCAGAAAAATACGGAGAAATTATACTCGAAAAAGGATTAAAATATAATAAATAAATAAAATTAAATTAAATTAATTAATTTAGAATTAAATAATAATTTTAAGGGATATTTTGGATTTTTATAGAGTATTTTAATGAATAGTGTAATAATTAAAATAAATAATAATAATAAAAATAATAATAAAAAAAAAAGAAAAGTGAATCTAAAAAAAAAAAAGGAAAGAAACTGAAACGAAATCGCGAGAAAGCAGAAGACGAAAACGGAAGCCGAGAGCCGACGACCCACAATCCACCACCGGCGATCATCAAGCCCGACGAAGCGCCGAGGAGGAAGAGGGGAGGCCGACGAGCAAGATGGCACTGGAGACGTACCGTGTAGTGGCCTGAGGACGTCGAACGGAGGAAGAGAAAGCCGGGAGGGAAATCGAGTCGGTCCCGGCGATCCACGGCGACTGGACGTGAACGGAGGCCACCGGCGTGACCGTGAGGAGGAGGCGGTCCTTTTGAGACCGGTAGCTGCCGGCGAAACGGCCGGAATCGCCGGCGATGACCAAAACTGAAAATGGGTTTCGACGGCAGAAAAGAGAACGGTCGGACCGGCGACCTTCTGGCGACCTCGACCGAAACCGAGGGTGGATTCGTGATGCGGACAACCTCGCGGAGCGACTGGTGGCAAGAACCGGCGGAGAACCGGTCGGAAAGGCGGTGAACCTGCGGTGAACCGGCCGAACCGGAGAGAACCGGCGGTCTGAACCGGTCCGAACCGGACTGAACCGGTTCAGCCAAAAAAAAGAGAGGAAAAAAGGAGAAAAAAGGGAAAAAGAAAAAGAGAAAAAATTGAGAAAAATTCCTGTGATGCAATCGAGCTTCGGGTAAGTCAGTAGTGGTCGAAATTGACCCGATTTAAATTTCGAAGTATTTAATTTAATTAATTTTGGGCTGAAAACTTACCTGAAAAAAATTGTGGAATTGTGTAGCTCGACAATTGGCATCCAACGAAAGATCGAGATAGCCTCGATTTGCGGACTAGCATGGAATCTCGGGTAAGTAACCCTTATTTACGATAATTACCTCGTTATGCATGATATTGATTTGATTTCCGTATAAATTGAATTAAATTATGGAAATTTAGATAAATTATCGTAAATAATCGATTTAGCTATTCAAGAATTAGAACGAGACCCAATAAATTATTAGTGGGCCCAATGAGCCCAATAGGCCTCGATAAAGCGAAAATTAAGTGGAAAACGGGCTTAAGGCCGATTGAGGCCCATTAAGGTGCAATCGGGCCCAATAGGGGTAAACGGGCCCAATGATTTAAATTAAGCCCAGAAAATAGGATATACAATTAAATTGTATAATATCTGACCTGAGGAATATTGATAAGCAGTTCCGGGCATTTGATTGGGAGCATAACGGACTGCGCGACGAGACAACAGTGGAAAATAAAAGGTCAGACTCGACAGGAAAATAAGGTAAGGGAATTCTACGGACTGCTAGAGGTAAACTTTACGCAATTTCAAGTTCATATGCAGTCTTTAAAATTTATCTGAAGGGTCTAGAGGTCGAATAATAATTTTAGTGCCTCGAATGGGCAAATTACTAAAATACCCTTGTTAAGGGAAAAATTTACAAATTTAGGAAAAATTGGGAGGAGCAAGAACAAGAGGTTCTTGCTCATTCTGGAGGTGTTTTGATGCATGCATTAGTAGGCTGGCTAACCTTAAAAGAAAATGCACAGCATTGCATACTTTCAACGTGAAATTGTTTTGAAAACTGTTTTGAGGAAAACAGAGCCGCCTACGTGTTTTATTGACATATGACGTGCTAGAGCTCAGCTCGCACGATATTTTTGATTTGTGTTATGCATGCATTAGTGCTAGAGCGAGAGCTCGCACTAGAGTTTTACATGCATGGGTGCTAGAGTCTAACTCGCACCAGATTTTACATGATTTTCGTGACAGGGTGCTAGAGTCTAACTCGCACCATATTTTTACATGATTTTCGTGACACGGTGCTAGAGTCTAACTCGCACCAGATTTTATAAGATTTTCATGTGATTTATATACAAAGTGTTGAGCTTAGCTCGCACTAGATTTACTGGATTTGTGAAGTAGCGCTGTCTGCCCTTGGAGTCAGCCAAAAGGCCCAACAGGCTCAAAAGACCTCTTAGGTGGGGTGAGAGTGAGGGATGAGGTTGGCGGCCTTTGTGGGGATGTAAAGCGGGCTCTGCCAGTTTTACTTGATTGATGAGAGTGCTGAGCATCGCTCGCACTGATTTTATGAGAACATGCGATGAGCCGTGCTTGAAGCATCGGGTAGACTGTGTGTCACCGATTAAATAGGCCCGCACGTGCGTTTTGAGACATGGCATGAGTATAGAGATATTATATGGGTTCACGGAGTACGATGTACCGTGCAAGTAGCATGGAGTACAATGTATCGTGTGGTATCTTCGGATACGGCATCTCCGGATGCAGCATCTTCGGATGCCTGGGATCGGATAAGACTGACGGGATGGATTGACCCACCTCCTAGGCGGTTCCCGATCATGGTGAGAACCCGCACACTAAGATCCGTGTAGTTGAGGAACTCCCTAGGACACATATGGCCATAGTCCTGGTTATTTGCCGATATACAGACATTGCCTAGTCTCGCATGTTGATGATCTTGACGATGATTTAAACTGGGTTTTTAATTAAATGTGCATGATGGTTATTTCCATGCTTTTTAAACCCATATGTGATGTGAATGAATTTTTATGATTTTGTGTGAGTCAGGATCACCCGAAGGAGGGGTCGAGTCTTGACTTTACTGTGAAATTTTAAACGAGAAAGATATGATTTTGAATATAATTGCATGTTGAATTTTTCGTGCAAATTTATTTTACATAACATCATAACTCATATCATTTGTTTTAAAATGTGTGGAGAAATGGCGGTTTATGCATGGCACTACGTTCATGTAGGTAGTATGGTTACCTGCTTGTTCGTAGGATTGCCTTACTGAGCTTGATGTGCTCACCCCTTTCATTTTCTCCCACAGATAATCTCCAGTTGAAGTTGCGACGACTCAGTACTGCATTCCGGATATCCGCTGCTGCCCATCGACATAAGGTATATACACTTGTACATATTGTATATACATAAGCATAGCACAGTAACATGTTTGTAAGTAACTTTAGGGGATGTATAAATAATGTAAACAATTATAAATGACTGGAGGAGAAATAAGTTAGATGGTAATTGAATGGTGGGACTGGCATTGACGCACAGCCCAATTATTAGTGGAGTGTGGTCACGATCAGAAGACAGGTAAGAATTTAAGTAATAAAAATAACAAAACGTGAAAAATTAACTCTGATTTTTGGGTAGTTTGGGTCGTGACAGATTGGTGGTATCAGAGCAGAAATTGGTCTTATGTGTGTCAGTGTCAGTAATTAAGATTTACATCCCCGCGTTACTGTGCTTGGTTAGATACAATAGTGTATATCGAGATGGGTTTTGACTAAGAAATGGTTGAGAATGCAGGAATGCCTAATATGAGTCGCGTTAGATGAGATTGTGCACGAGGCAGAGGTCGCAGAGGTAGACCTGAGTCTGCTAAGTCGTGCTGAGTTGACCTGTGAGAACCAAGATGAAATTGAAATGGAGGCTAATGTTGAGCATGCCTCTCAGAGTCCGACAGAGTGATCGGATAGTATTGAGACACGCTTCACGAGATTGGAGCGGAGTGTGGAGATTATTTTGAGGAGCTAAGTGCTCAGATTATGAATGAGATCAGAGGGCGCAGCGGAACATTGGTGGAAACCCGCTCGACCCATCTTAAGTGTTAAACATCCATAGCTAAGATGAGAAATCTTATTGGATGTATTCCGGTGACAGGATATCCCGGACATGATTTAAAGGAAAAATTTCTTACACTGCCCAAGAATACTAAATTGAGTATGAAATTCAGTTATATTCTTTGGTAGACATTACCTCGACACATGAACAGTGACAGTCGAGATGTCAAAAAGTTTATGGAAGGGCTCAGATTGTCAATCAGAGTCCAATTGGCCCCGTGAGATATTACCTATACCGAGGCAGTGCACAGATTTACAGTTGGGTAAATAAGAACACGAATTGCACGCCTCTGAGATTGGGAAAGGTAGTGAGGGCTGAAATAGAGACAGAAAAGAGAATCGATAAATGACAAAGATGTTAAAATGGGAAAATGGTAATTGGTAAAAGATTTAATTTGACGAGTTATGGGCTAAGATAATTGGTAAGGCCCCAGTGCATCCAATTTTGGCACTGTGGAGGGGCATAGTGATTGGAGGAACCCGACCTGCTACGAAGCAGTGTAGCAGTGTAAGCAGTGTGAGATGTGTGGTGGATACCACGGAAGGAGGGTCTATACCTACACTGTATTGATGAAAATGGCCGTTAAGTGTGGTAAGACGGACCATTGATTTTGATTACACAGAGTTGGGCGAGATCGCCCCACAGAAAAGTAAAGAGACAGAGAAAAACTTCGTTTGTATAGCTGCAACGAAAAGGGAGGCAATAGCCGAAAAGAAAAGAAAAAGGAAAGTAGATTGTTGGACGAAGGCGAGAGGATGTCTTGGACCAGGACACTATCGATGTTTCATGGATGTGGTGTAAGATACCACACTTGTTATGAATAATGAAGTACATATGTTCATTGATCCTGGTGCCACACATTTATTCATACCGCCTTCATTCGCATATAAGTGAGTAAAAAGCATGAATGCCTACATCATCGGGCACAATATTGATAAATAAGAACCCCAATAGAGGAGGATTAATTAACGGAATATGAATATAGAGATTTTAAGTTGAAAACAGGGGTGAAGACATCACTGGAAAGTATACTGTAAGTGTTGACAAGTGATAAAAAGGATGCAACAGTTGAAATTAAATGAGTAAAGGATTGTACTCACGGAATGAATAATGAAAGAGTTTTGTCATGATTGATATACGAAGGAGATAATCTTTGTGATATGCTTGATTCTGAATACAAGTATGTATTGGAGTAAGAGGCGTATGCAAGGTGAGAACATCCTTACGATATGAAATCATTAGGATTAAAGCAATTAGTAGCGAATATAAATTGAGGCCACATGGACTGGTATATAAAGTATATGTGGTTAAGTCTGAAGGTTAATAAAGGTATTTCAAAATACCTCCCCGCCTGAAGACTTGACAGCGTCTAAAAGTATATATATATATAACCTATAACGTGAAATCGATCGTCGTAATGAATACCTTTAGCATTAGGATACCTTTACTAAGACGATAAGAATATAAAAAAATTCGACAAATCATAAAGACTAACATAGTAAAATTTGATAAGAGCCGTTAAGATAAGAAAAGGAAATGACGCAGGTTAGTACCTGAAAACGTAAGCGATTTTGAAGGATCTTATACGCTTATGCGTGGATAAGTCAAGGATTAGACCGATTTGTAATCATCATTATCGATGATATGTTGGGTGTAGTTAAAGTCTAGGGCAAATTGTAAGCAATAATTGGAAAATTGCTTTTACAAATGGGTTGTTGCGAGTTCTCAATATGCTCTACTTGGTTGACACGTTTAACTAAGAAAACGTGGTCTTTGAATGAGATGATAAGTGAGATGATAGACGTGACAGGAATTTCGGTGTAGTGAAGTATGAACTGACCACCGTGATTAATTTCACCATACCCAACAGCTCAAGAGGTTCTCAGTGAGTATGGATACCTCAAATCAGGATGAGCTGTGTATTGATGTATAATGGGAAGATAGTCAATTTTGGAGTCAGACAACTCCTTGATCACGAAATAAACTATCTGTCCCATGATTTAAATTTGGCAACAGTATTTGTACCGAGGATATGGTCTACTATGTATATGGTGAGAAATTGTGGATATGCACTAATCATAAAGCCCCGAGTATCTATTTTCACAGATAGAGTAGAATATGAGAATACATAGTGGGGTAGAGCTTCTGGGAGGTTTTGATTTGTGAAAATTGTACCACCCAAGAAAGGCTGATGCTTTGAGCAGAAAGAGCATTGGGATGGTATTACATATGATGGTCAGGGAGCGTGAGCTGCTTGAGCAGTTGTGGACCTCAGTATTGATGTGATCCCTTCTGATGATGACAGTGATTGTATGACAGCTAGCCTGAGACTAGAACCGGATGAGAGTGCCCGGATTTGACAGGCTTAGCGTGATGATCGGCACGATGTCGATAGTTTGGGTCAGATTCAGAAGGGTACAGTGACAGAGTTCACGGAGTGTGTTGATGGTTTACAGAGAGGTTCAGAGACAGTATAAGTACTCCCCAAGGACCACAGTTGATGAGATAGTAATATTGTCAGAAGCTCACTCTTCGGGATATACAGTGCATACGGAAGTAAACAATATATTAAAATCTCTGAAAAGGGTATTGGTGGTCAGATGTGAAAAGAGACATGGTAGAAATTGTAGAAAAGTGCCTAGTGTGTCAGCAGAGTAAGGTAGAGTATTAAAAGTCTGCAAAGTTATTGCAGCACCTACCTGTAAGGAAGATTGTGGAACATTAAGTAACATTCCAGTGAGCATGGTATCATATAGGGATTCCCGCTTCACTTCCCACCTCGGAGGATATTTTTAGGAAGCTATGGGAACCCGACTGAGTATTAGCACAGCTTTCCATCCTCAGACAGATGGTCAGTCAGAGAGGACTGTACAAGTTCTGGAGGATCCGATGAAAGCATGTGCCCTTGATTTTATAAGCTCCTGGAATGATCAATTGTCACAAATTGAAGTCGCCAATAACGACAGTTGGCAGTTGAGTATCGGGATAACAAGATATGAGACAGTGTATGGCTGTAGGGGTTGTTCCCCAAAATTGGATAAGAAAAAGTGGGTGACAGGTAGAATTATTTTCGACTTTGGATGATAAGTCTCTGAGGATGTTTAGTTAAGGATGAGAGATTAAGAACACCTCAGAGCAGATAGACAAGTATTGGAATTCACCCTTGGTGAATTAGTATGGTTGAAATGTTTCTTGTCCTAAGAGAATAAGGACATAGCGAACTTTTGGAAGAAGGTAAATTGAGTTGCGCTGGATGGAATATTTTGAGAGATTAGACAAGTGAGAGATAAGACCTGTAAGTTGGTGTTATCACCTGAATTAACAGACACCCGCAATGTGTCTCAGCTTTTGATGCTTCGGCAATACTATCCAGATCCAGCATAGGTGATCGAATGTGAATTCCAAAAGTTCAGTTTTATGCAAATATAAGTATATTGAAGAAGTTGATTCGGGCATTAAACAGGAAAGAGATAGTATTGAGGTTTAAGACAATCTCCCTAATTAAAGTCCTTTCGTAGTAATACACTCCGGAGAAGGTCACATAAGAATTTAAAAGTATGATGCGATCGATGTACCCGGAGTTGTATATGGACTCATATGAATTGGTTCTAATTTGGAGGACCAAATTCCTTAAGTGGGGGAGAGTTGTAAGACCCGAATTTAATTAAAATACGAAGTGAATGAGTATTCGTGAAGGGAAGTCGGGTTAAATTAATCCTGAACACGTGTAAGGGCAAATGGTCAAAAGATCGAAAGCCGGAGTAAATTCGATAAGGAAATTTAATTAAAAATATGGATTTGAGAAATCTTGGTCAATAAAGGTGAAATAAATTTATTTTGGGTTAAATTAATCAAGATATTAATTTATGGGAATTAATCGGGATTTTTAGTTTAGAAAAATATTCCCGAAAATAATCGAGAAATATACCGAAAAGTCATTCGGGACAATATCCGAAAAATACGGAGAAATTATACTCGAAAAAGGATTAAAATATAATAAATAAAATAAATTAAATTAAATTAATTAATTTAGAATTAAATAATAATTTTAAGGGATATTTTGGATTTTTATAGAGTATTTTAATGAATAGTATAATAATTAAAATAAATAATAATAATAAAAATAATAATAAAAAAAAGAAAAGTGAATCTAAAAAAAAAAAAGGAAAGAAACTGAAACGAAATCGCGAGAAAGCAGAAGACGATAACGGAAGCCGAGAGCCGACGACCCACAATCTACCACCGGCGATCATCAAGCCCGACGAAGCGCCGAGGAGGAAGAGGGGAGGCCGGCGAGCAAGATGGCACCGGAGACGTACCGTGTAGTGGCCTGAGGACGTCGAACGGAGGAAGAGAAAGCCGGGAGGGAAATCGAGTCGGTCCCGGCGATCCACGGCGACTGGACGTGAACGGAGGCCACCGGCGTGACCGTGAGGAGAAGGCGATCCTTTTGAGACCGGTAGCTGCCGGCGAAACGGCGGGAATCGCCGGCGATGACCAAAACTGAAAATGGGTTTCGACGGCAGAAAAGAGAACGGCCGGACCGGCGACCTTTCGGCGACCTCGACCGAAACCGAGGGTGGATTCGTGATGCGGACAACCTCGCGGAGCGACTGGTGGCGAGAACCGGCGGAGAACCGGTCGGCAAGGCTGTGAACCGACCGAACCGGAGAGAACCGGCGGTCTGAACCGGTCCAAACCGGACTGAACCGGTTCAGCCAAAAAAAAAGAGAGGAAAAAAGGAGAAAAAAGGGAAAAAGAAAAAGAGGAAAAATTGGAGAAAATTCCTGTGATGCAATCGAGCTTCGGGTAAGTCAGAGGGTGGATTCGTGATGCGGACAACCTCGCGGAGCGACTGGTGGCGAGAACCGGCGGAGAACCGGTCGGCAAGGCGGTGAACCGGCCGAACCGGAGAGAACCGGCGGTCTGAACCGGTCCGAACCGGACTGAACCGGTTCAGCTAAAAAAAAGAGAGGAAAAAAGGAGAAAAAAGGGAAAAAGAAAAAGAGAAAAAATTGGAGAAAATTCCTGTGATGCAATCGAGCTTCGGGTAAGTCAGTAGTGGTCGAAATTGACCCGATTTAAATTTCGGAGTATTTAATTTAATTAATTTTGGGCTCGACAATTGGCATCCAACGAAAGCTCGAGATAGCCTCGATTTGCGGACTAGCATGGAATCTCGGGTAAGTAACCCTTATTTACGACAATTACCTCGTTATGCATGATATTGATTTGATTTCCGTATAAATTGAATTAAATTATGAAAATTTAGATAAATTGTCGTAAATAATCGATTTAGCTATTCAAGAATTAGAACGAGACCCAATAAATTATTAGTGGGCCCAATGAGCCCAATAGGTCTCGATAAAGCGAAAATTAAGTGGAAAACGGGCTTAAGGCCGATTGAGGCCCATTAAGGTGCAATCGGGCCCAATAGGGGTAAACGGGCCCAATGATTTAAATTAAGCCCAGAAAATAGGAAATACAATTAAATTGTATAATATCTGACCTGAGGAATATTGATACGCAGTTCCGGGCATTTGATTGGGAGCATAACGGACTGCGCGACGAGACAACAGTGGAAAAGAAAAAGTCAGACTCGACAGGAAAATAAGGTAAGGGAATTCTACGGACTGCTAGAGGTAAACTTTACGCAATTTCAAGTTCATATGCAGTCTTTAAAATTTATCTGAAGGGTCTAGAGGTCGAATAATAATTTTAGTGCCTCGAATGGGCAAATTACTAAAATACCCTTGTTAAGGGAAAAATTTACAAATTTAGGAAAAATTGGGAGGAGCAAGAACAAGAGGTTCTTGCTCATTCTGGAGGTGTTTTGATGCATGCATTAGTAGGCTGGCTAACCTTGAAAGAAAATGCATAGCATTGCATACTTTCAACGTGAAATTGTTTTGAAAACTGTTTTGAGGAAAACAGAGCCGCCTACGTGTTTTATTGACATATGACGTGCTAGAGCTCAGCTCGCACGATATTTTTGATTTGTGTTATGCATGCATTAGTGCTAGAGCGAGAGCTCGCACTAGAGTTTTACATGCATGGGTGCTAGAGTCTAACTTGCACCAGATTTTACATGATTTTCGTGACAGGGTGCTAGAGTCTAACTCGCACCATATTTTTACATGATTTTCGTGACACGGTGCTAGAGTCTAACTCGCACCAGATTTTATAAGATTTTCATGTGATTTATATACAAAGTGTTGAGCTTAGCTCGCACTAGATTTACTGGATTTGTGGAGTAGCGCTGTCTGCCCTTGGAGTCAGCCAAAAGGCCCAACAGGCTCAAAAGACCTCTTAGGTGGGGTGAGAGTGAGGGATGAGGTTGGCGGCCTTGTGGGGATGTAAAGCGGGCTCTGCCAGTTTTACTTGATTGATGAGAGTGCTGAGCATCGGTCGCACTGATTTTATGAGAACATGCGATGAGCCGTGCTTGGAGCATTGGGTAGACTGTGTGTCACCGATTAAATAGGCCCGCACGTGCGGTTTGAGACATGGCATGAGTATAGAGATATTATATGGGTTCACGGAGTACGATGTACCCTGCAAGTAGCATGGAGTACGATGTACCGTGTGGTATCTTCGGATACGGCATCTCCGGATGCAGCATCTTCGGATGCTTGGGATCGGATAAGACTGACGGGATGGATTGACCCACCTCCTGGGCGGTTCCCGATCATGGTGAGAACCCGCACACTAGGATCCGTGTAGCTGAGGAACTCCCGAGGACACATATGGCCATAGTCTTGGTTATTTGCCGATATACAGACATTGCCTAGTCTCGCATGTTGATGATCTTGACGATGATTTAAACTGGGTTTTTAATTAAATGTGCATGATGGTTATTTCCATGCTTTTTAAACCCATATGTGATGTGAATGGAGTTTTATGATTTTGTGTGAGTCAGGATCACCCGAAGGAGGGGTCGAGTCTTGACTTTACTGTGAAATTTTAAACAAGAAAGATATGATTTTGAATATAATTGCATATTGAATTTTCCGTGCAAATTTGTTTTACATAACATCATAACTCATATCATTTGTTTTAAAATGTGTGGAGAAAGGGTGGTTTATGCATGGCACTATGTTCATGTAGGTAGTATGGTTACCTACTTGTTCGTAGGATTGCCTTACTGAGCTTGATGTGCTCACCCCTTTCATTTTCTCCCACAGATAATCTCCAGTTGAAGTTGCGATGACTCAGTACTGCATTCCGGATATCCGCTGCTGCCCATCGACATAAGGTATATACACTTGTACATATTGTATCTACATAAGCATAGCACAGTAACATGTTTGTAAGTAACTTTAGGGGATGTATAAATAATGTAAACAATTATAAATGACTGGAGGAGAAATAAGTTAGATGGTAATTGAATGGTGGGACTGGCATTGACGCACAGCCCAATTATTAGTGGAGTGTGGTCACGATCAGAAGACAGGTAAGAATTTAAGTAATAAAAATAACAAAACGTGAAAAATTAACTCTGATTTTTTGGTAGTTTGGGTCGTGACAGAGAATGTGATCTAAAATCTTTGGAACGGAGGGAGTGAGAATTGAAGAAACGAGAAAAGGAGCCTCCATTTAAGCGGGGAAAATCCCACCTTTTTTATGCGCATGACAATGACACGAAGTGATGATTGATGAGATCCGATGACAATGAATTCACTATTTTACATTTTTTTAGTTATTGGAAAATGGAGTTCACCAACTTACCATGAAAACAACGCCGTCAATGCTTGCCAGGCCCATTCTTTCTAATTTTTTCAAAATTTCCATTATTTTTCTCCAGTGCGAGGCTTAAGCCCATCATTTTTCGTTCTAACACGTTTAGATTTAGAGAAAGTAAATTAGCACAAATGGAATAAGAATGAAATGAACAAAAAATATTATTTTAATTAGTACTAGCATTTAGCCTGCACAATGCCATATGAATCAAATGGTAATCAATTGCAAAATAGATAGCATCGAAATTGTTGAAAATTTTTACAA
Organism: Firmiana major; assembly: GCA_033439115.1. NCBI lineage: Eukaryota > Viridiplantae > Streptophyta > Magnoliopsida > Malvales > Malvaceae > Firmiana > Firmiana major. The sequence continues at coordinate 44,145,178 of CM065909.1, forward strand.
AAAAGAGTTAAACCATATGATAAAACATAAAATATTTTCCATAAATGTAAATCGATAATCAAACTATGAAAAAAAACCCCTAATAGTTTATAAGAGTATTGCAAGAAGCAAGATGTAAACACCGCAAAATTTTATGTACTTAATTAGACAATAAAGTTAAATGAAAATATGCTATAAGAATATATATATATATTTGTTAAATTGAAAATGTATTTAAAAATAATAAAAATAAAAATAATAAATATAGATATTTTGTTATTTTGAAAATGTAATTTAAAAAAAATAAAAAATAAAAAAATATATATAATAAAAATATATAAGTAAAATAAAATAAAATAAAATAAAAAATTATGAAAACAGTGTCGCGCGATATCGCGCGACACTGAAAAGAACCAGAGAAGGGGAACGAAATCCCTTCCCTGGTCTGAGCGAAGAAAACATACAGGGAGAAGCAGAGGCCGCCGGCGAGAGGAGACAAAAGAGAGGCCGAGAGGGGCGAAGGCCACAGCCGACGCCGCCCAGCTGAAGTCAGGCGAAGAAGCGGTGACTGCGAAAAAAAAAGAAGAGAAAAGAGAGAGGGAGAGACCAAAGGAGGAGGAGGAGAGAAAAAGAGGAAGAGAGGTCGAGAGTGAGGGGAGGACGTCGACCCGAGGGAGTCGGCGTCGGCCAACCCAGAGGAAGCCGACGAAAAATGGAGATCGACGAAGGAGAAGAGAGGACAGCGTTGGCGAGAGGGAAAAGGGTTGAATCGGCCTTGTTCTGGTAAGCCCAAGCGTAACCGCCACCAAATCCATGCGTCGCACGGCCAGACGGAGCGACTGGAAGTGAAAGTCGACGAGGAACCGGTCGAAAAAGTCGTCGAACAATGAGATGACCCCTGAATCGGTTCGAACCGGTTTAGTGGAAGGGTGGTTTGAACTGGTACGAACCGGTTCAACCAAAACAAAAAGAAAAAAAAGGGAAAAATCTGACGATGGAGTCCACCTACGGGTAAGCCAGTAAGTGGTTAAATGGACCGAGTTAATTTTCGAAATAATTTTTTAAATATATATTTGACCGAATTTGACTTGGAAAATATATAAATGTGTAGCTCGATAATTGGCGACAAACGAGAGTTCAAATCAATCTCGATTTACGTGTATCACGGAATCTTGGGTAAGCAAATCTCACTTACTACCACTTGTATAATTATACGAGCTAGAAATTAATCACATCATTTTCGAATTAATTTCGTATAAATTGCGTTATAATTGGAATTGAGAAATCGACTATCGCAAACGATATTATGAACTATCCAAAGAAATTAAAAAAGGTTTAAAATGACGTGATGGTGATAGTAAGCCATGTAGTCAGCTAAACATCTATAATGGGCTCAGCTTGTGTAACAATCGACCTAAACTCGTTAATGACCTAATGGACGGCCCATAAATTGTAATTGAGTCTAAATAGTTAAATGGATTTTAAGAATTGAATAAGGAAATTGAAACAGGTTTAGGATAGAGGTAGGCACATTAAGGGACTATAAGGTCCAATAAAAATAATTGGGTCTAAAATTTTATCTGAAGTGAAATTACACTGCGTACGTGTTTATAAGAAATAATAATAAGTGATTTGTGATTAATTACAGCTCCAGAGGATTGAATTGAGAGCAAATCGAACTGAGCGAAATCTCAGCATTTGGAAAATTAGACTGTACAGAGAAATCGAGGTAAGGGGTATAATTTAATTTAGTTATGATAATGAACCCTCATTGCATTGATAAAAAGATTTTATGAAGCAATATTTTGTTTTGAAATGATTTATGATTATTTTCATACTTATGGAACGATTTACGAAACATGATTTCGTTTTATAAAATGTTCACTAAGTACATCTATGTTTATGAAATGAATTTCCTAAAGTATGAAAATGCAGGAAAGTTTTATGATGGTTTGTAATCCCATATTTATGCTTTGAAAGGAACTTTTGACATTTTCAAAAGTATTTAAGAAAAGGGAAAAGAATTTTTGAGACTATAGGCTTCATGCATGGTTACTTCTTGTGGTGTTCCGACTCCACCACTTGAGTGCCGGTACGTAGGGCCCCTGTAGCACTTGACTCTACCTGTGTGATAGATGTCTTGCTACTTGTGGTTTATGATGATGATGTTTTGGTAGTATCTCGTGCCCGTGCATCACGCATGAATGTTTCCTGCATGGATAGTGCCTTTGGTGCCCGTGCCCTAGCTAGGTGCTAGAGAAGGTACGAAAGATAGATACTACCCATGTTTTTTTATGAAAGTATTGTACGACCCTGATCCAGTCTACAACCCCATTTACCATGGCCATAGGTATGATTGACTCTCTACGGAGAATGACACGTATCGCATGACTTAGTTATAGCCTAGTCTCCACGATTATGAATGAATGACGATTATGATTATGATTATGTTTTATGAAACGTTTAAGGATGATGATGATTTTATAAAATCATCCATGAATGATGAAAATTTTATGAAGTAGTTAAGCATGTATTTGATTTAAAGAAACTCATGCTTCATAATTTTTTATGATGACTATGCACGGAATGAAAGTTTACATATCTTCTAAATATTAGTTTCTAAAAGAAACTTATGATCAATTTTTCTGAAGCAAAGTTTATTTCATGAATGATTTCTTAAATGCTTTTACATATCAGGACTACTTTAAATGTATTTTCTTACTGTGTTTTTTTCGAAAGCTCACCCATTCACCTCTCAGATGTGTTGCAATGAAACTACAGTTGATAATTACTGCGTAGATGACGTAGACTTGCGGATACGAGTTGTAACGACCCTTGACCCTTGAAAATCGAGAATTTTTTTTTTTGAATTTATTTTACCCACTTATTCCCTTAATCACTTAGGTTGCATTCCTGCTCAGTGTCAAATCGCTTTTCCTAATTCTTAATCTGTAATTATATTTAAATTCCATATTTTGACCCAATGGTCGATAGAAATTTCGGCAGCATAACGACTTACATATGGGCCTACCCACCTGCAATTCAGTTGTTTTAACAATCCTAGATATCCACAACTACCAAGCATACTTTCCAATCAACATTTACAACTCAATACATTCATATCGATTAATACCAATCATTTTACAACCTAGTCCCAAGAATCATATTCTCTACATTGTTTCCTTACAAATTACATCCCAACAAAATATTCCTAATATATGTCTGTGCGTACGAATGTGTCTGGTAAAGGAATGTAATTGTATACCTTGACTGCGTGTACAAAAAGTAGCCTAAGGTAGCTCTTTCCCACCAACCTACGTTGTGTACGCGGCAAATAACGTCTATAGATCACTGCAAATAATCTGAAAGGTAGAGGGGTGAGCTTTCGGGAAAAAAGCCCAGTAAGAAACGCATTTAAAATGATCATGGTGGCTAAATCGCATTAATTGCATGATAAAACCAAAAGATACGTTTCTTTACAAATATCACATAGATTTCAAAGAGCGTATATATAAAACATAATTGATAGAAATATAATTTTGAAGAACAAATCTATTCAGTTTCATCACAATCTATCGAAACATACAAAACTCCAGAATATTTCAAAACCGATAGAACTTCAAAAGCATAACTGATGTAAAAACATATATCGGAAGATCAAAATCATTTAACATAATTCATATCGATGGAGGTTTGGATAACTTATAGAGGGAAGTCATAAATATGCCCGAAGGCAGGATTCATATACATTCATATACGCCACAAAGACGCGCACGACAAAAATGCATTGACCGTATGGCACTTTGCATCTGTAGGACTCAAGAGGTGGCCCCCAACAGTCACACAGACTGTGTGGCACTTTGCTCCCACATATCTCAAGAGGTGGCCCTCACGATCGTATGTCTTTGTGAACCGCGTGGCACTTTGCTCCCGTCGGACTCAAGAGGTGACCCCCACAGTAACATAGACTGCGTGGCACTTTGCTCCCACAGAACTCAAGAGGTGGTCCCCACGTTCGCATGTCTTTGTGAATCGCGTGGTACTTTGCTCCCACAGGACTCAAGAGGTAACCCCCACAGTAACATAGACTGTGTGACACTTTGCTCCCGTTGGACTCAAGAGGTAACCCCCACGTTCACATGTCATTTTGGAAATTGCGTGGCACTTTGCTCCCACAGAACTCAAGAGGTAACCCCCACAGTAACATAGACTGTGTGGCACTTTGCTCCTGTCGGACTCAAGAGGTAACCCCCACAATTCCACTATACAATGCCCTTTTTGTCTTAAAGCAGAGTTTTCAAAATCTTACTTGGGTTTTTATAGCTCATTAACTCATATCGAGTAATAAAATCAAATTTCTTGAAATCTGAAAACTCTTTCATAAAACAGAAAAAACGGTGTGGCACTTTGTTCCCGTAGGACTCAAGAGGTGGCCCCCACAATCGCCTTTCGAAAACAAATTTCATTTCTCAAACATAAGTTCACATACCAACTTTCATTTCATTCAAAAACATGAAATCAATCATACATAAGTCAAAACCATGACATTTATTCAGAAAATCATGTTTGAAACTACGCATTTAATTTCATATAGCATTTCTTTATCTCGAAAACATGATCAAATAAATCTTGGGCTCATTAGGTGTCAAGTTTTATTTTACAATCAAGGGTTGCACGAGAAGGCACGAAATCACATAAATAAATCGGGGTCTAAGGGTAGGGATACCATTACCATCTTAAATTACACCCCTTACCTCGATCTATCGAAATCTCCGTGCTCAATTGGTGCACCTCTAGTAACTCCTTTAATTCCTTCTACGATCACCTACAACGAAATCGTACACTTAGCACCCTATTCGTGCGAATTATCCGAATTGCGTTACAATCGTAACCTATTCATTACTACTGCGTGTGTACGTATTATTGTACGTACCTAACTCAACACGCACGTTTATATATTTTCCCTTACCACATTATTTTGTATGTGCACATAGACCTCGGTATACCTACTATTATATACAACTACATGTGGATACTAGCAAATATGTAGGTATGTATATTCCTATATATGCATCATTATTTGTTTTCATTTTTGTCCTCATCACATGTATCCATCCCATGTATGTACATATATTAAAATACATTCTTACCTTATACCTTCAATTGTATATACCTCTTAGTATATACACATCTCTCATACATTCCTTTATATGTACACCTAAGTAAATACTCAATATATGTATATGTATACTCATACCTACCCACATGGATATATGTATATATTTATATATATCATTTTTACTTGTTCCCATTTACTCACCCTCACATAAATATACATATATACATACATGCATCTAGCTCTCCCTTTATCCATCATTCATCACTACCCCCTTCTTCTTACACCATTTAAATTAATACTAATCTTGCTTATAGTTAAATCTATATATATACATGTAAATTAAATATGCATGTATCTACTTAAATTTTACCTTCCTTTCTTTTTCTCTTTTCCCCTTTTTTTTTTCCAGCTTTTATTTCTTCTTCTTCCTCTCTTCCAGCTCTCGGTTCCAGCCCCTTTCTCTTTGTTCCTCTCGGTTCCAATACTTTCTCCCCTGTTTATGCTTCCTAGTGTCTTCCACAATCTCTCCCCTTGTCACACCGTTGCTTCTGCCTTCATTCCTCTCCGTTCTGCTTCCGACAATTGGGTTCTTCTTCCTCGGTCAGCTGCTGCCTCTCCAGTCCCGATTCTGTTTTTCTGGTTTTTCTTCAGCTGCCGTTACTGCCTCTGTTGCTGCCTCTTATCACACCAATCTGCCACTCTATTTTGTGGCACAATTCACCCTTCACAGCCCCCGATCACTTCCTTAGAACAACTCTCCAGGACACCCCAAAACTCTCTTCTCATCCACTGCACACACACTTGATCAGCCTTCACGGTACTGCTTCAATCCAATTAATTTCTTCCCTCTCGGTTCTGTTTTCCAGCTCCCTGTTTTAGCCCCTCTCTTCAGCTCACCATTCCAGCTCCAAATTTGGTCTCCATCTCCCTCGGTTCTGCCTCTCTTCAGTCCTAGTTTTGTTTCCTTTCCTCCTCCCTTGCCTCTGTTCCAGCTTCCCGATTCAGCTCTGCTCCTTCCTCCTTTTCAGCCCTCTCTCTCTCGGTCAGTCCCTCTTTTTCTTTCCCTTCTCTTCTTCCTCGGCAGAACCACTTCTTTTCCTTTCCTGGTTTTCTTCCTCTCCCGGCCAGACCTCTCTTCCTTTCCTTCTTTTCTTCTCCTCTTCTCTTTCTCTCTTCCTTATTTTCTTTTCCCGCCCGAGCCTCCTCTGCTTTGTTTGATTTCTTTTCCTTGTTTTCAATTGAAAACAGTGGCAGACGGAATTGACTTTTCTAAGCCAATTCCGTACATGCCTTGATATATTTATATATATATTAGTTTAATGTATGTATATTATATTAGTATATGTATATTATATATTATTTGTTTTATTTATTTTGTGTTGTATTATTATTTTTGTTTGTTTGTCTTTTTTTGTTTAATGTTTGATTTTTGTTTTGTATTCATCTCATTTCCTTTTATTTCACTTCATCATTTTTATTATTATTATTTATTTGTCTCATGTTTTATTTATCTATTAGTTAACACTATATATTAAATCTACACACTAGATAATATATATGCCATATATATTATTTTTCTTTTATTAAAATGTCTAGTATATATGTATATATCTACATATATACATTTTCTTATATAATTTATCCAAAGACATAATATCATGCCTTCCATGAGAGTTTCCTTATTCCGAAATTAAAATAATATCGGGATTCCATCATTCTCCATGTGTTCTCGATACAAGTGTTTACATCGACACTTTTCGAATAACAAATTAAAATTTTCTAACCCTTCCGCACTTGCATTCGCCTTATTACTTATTGTATCTTCGGGTTCCCGGTCATCCCACAGGCTTCTCGGTTCCTATAGTCCTCGAGCCCTACAACGAATATTCACACTTCTGTTAATATATATTATTTCCATTTTTTTTTTACAATTAATTTAACGTAGGAAATTTGTGGGGTTTACATTCTCCCCACCTTAAAAGAATTTGGTCCTCCAAATTCATTCGGGTCCATCTGTCTACGATCACCCAAGTTGTATCATGCCCCTTTCGGGTCCTTGATAATCTCATTATGAAATCCATAGTAATGTGCACTCATTTCCAAGTAGGCACTGGAAAAAAAAATTCTTAAGTGACCCCATTGGTCTTTAGTGTTCGATCTTAATCTGTTGACAAATCAAATACTTGGCCACAACTTAACTATATTTCTTTTAATACCGACCAACCAATATACCTTTCGTAAATCATGGAACACCTTAGTGCCTCCCGAGTGCATGGTGTACCGAGAACAATGAAACTCTTTTAAGATCCTTTACCTTAGGGCATCATCGTTTTAGACACCAAACTTACCACGATTTCTCATTTATCCTTAATGAGAACTTATTCTTAATTTATATCACTTGATCCAAATCACTTCACATACCAGAAATATTTGTTCCTTGCATACTTCTCTTAATCCAATATGACTCGTATATTCAAGATTTATCTCATTTCAAGCTTGTCTCATTTCGTACATCAATTATATTAGAACTCTTTCCTCATTCCAATTTAGTCTCACATTCAAGACACAAAAATATAGAGATTACAATCCTTATATTCGATATGTAATCCATATTCCAACGTTTCCTTATATCTCAACTTTAAATCTTCATAATAGTTTGAATCTTCCCAAATAATCATGTCATCTCTGTTTGAAAAATCCTACTTACACCCATCCTTAATACCCGTGACCCAAGACACTCTGAGTCTCCTTAAAATTTATCACCGGTATACTCCAAAGTGAATCACCTGATCCAATAATCCCCTTTTCATGTAATCCTTACAATTGTTCTCTCAGCATATCCAATCCAAGCAAGGTCACTCAGTACAGTGGTTTGAGTAGTTAATTCGATACCACCTGCTAAAATCAATTCCAGAACTTCCCCTTTTTGTTTAGAAGTAACTTGATAAGTCATTTGATCATGTGTCAGAAAACTTTCCCTGTTTACAGGAATGTTTCTATACCCCTTACACGCCCTATCCTTATCAATCATGTGAGCAGTGCGACCTTTAGAGTCTTTTTATACCGTTGGTTCTCTGATTCATTCTTCCAGTATAGTAACTGTGCTCTTTCATTGTCACTATTTCCTTTGTAGATCTCTTTTTCGTCATTCTCTTTATCTTTCCCTCTCTTAGTAACTTTAGAAATATAGAATTCATATCATCATAATTGCGTCTTGCGCTCTGTTTCCTCAAAGTAATTTCAAATGGAGTCATCTTAGCTTAACTAAATATCTCAATATCTCCTATGGGTTTCTGAACTTCCTTTATCTAACAGTTCTTGCAACTCCTTTTTTTTAATTCCTAAAGATCCACAAAGTTCATTCGACAAGGAGACTTTGAGATTGACTGTGTCTCTAGTGCCAAACCTATAATGAATTCCAACTCTCTCCAGTGGTAGCCCCGGTAGTTCCTCAGGACACATCCAAAAACTTGCACACTACAGATATATCCTGAATACTTGGACATTCTCGACTAATGTCGGAGATGAATGCAACATCACTTTCACATCAACACGTTCATCAAAAACTTTCATTAATAGTCAAAATCATACACTTTATTCCTTAACTGCAAAGCATACATTAATCTTACTAGGTAAGGAGAAAGTTATAGTCTTAAAGTAGCAGTTTAAACTTACATGGTTGGTGGTTAGCCAATCCATACCCAAAATTACACCAAAGCCATACATGCTCAACAAAATTAGATCTGCTAATATGGTCCTATCTCCTACCTTGATTTCACAATTCCTACATACCACATCGAACCTAGGTAAGGATCCTTCCTTAAGTGACAGGCTTCTTGCCTTTCTTTGCCGCGGTAGCCCGTCTCAGTGGGACTTATCTCTGGGGAGCTTGCCCTTCAGGTTGTCGTAGTGGCTCTGAGGGCTGTGGAAACTTATCCAGTGGGCAATCCTTAATCATGTGCCCCTTCTGTCCACACCTAAAGCAGCTCCTTGTGGCCTTGTAACAAATACCTTCATGGGGTTTACCGCACATCCTACATAACTTCCTATTTTGCTGTGGACCTTTGGTAGTCTGTGGGGTAGCTACAGGAGCCGTGAGCCTATCAACCCTAACCCGAGACTCATCTGTCATCTATCTCTTAGGTTGACCTCTCCTGGACTCCTGCCTCACAAACTCTGTCTGCTTATTCTCATCCCTACCCTTTTTCCTTAAATGCTAGCGGCTTCATTTCTAGGAGATTCCTCATTCTACCGATATTCCTCTCCTCCCTCCGAACCTGTACAGGAGGCTGAGGTTCCTTACGTACTGGAGGAACTTGTAGAGGACTCGGCATCGGAGTAGGAATTGGTGTCGCGCCAACTGAATCGAAAACGTTTGCCCCTAGATGTTGGGCAATCATGGAAGCTATCGACTCCAAACCTCGCTCGAGGCGCTGCTCCAACCGCTGTTCAAACTGAGCCATACGTGTATTGAGGCCCTCTAAGTGCGGTGGAGGAGGTGGAGGTGACTGATCCCGCCTCCGAATACGTCCGCGTCTTCCACTCATCGTGCAGTGATCTAATACCTACGCGTAATTCCAAAGATCAAGTCTTACATTCATTAGGTATACATTACCTACTACCAGACAAGCACAGACCTTTGGGATGTAATTTAATCCTTATTTTTGACACTGACAGTACTAGACAACCTTCGCTCTGATACCACTTAAACTGTAACGACCCTTGACCCTTGAAAATCGAGAATTTTTTTTTTTGAATTTATTTTACCCACTTATTCCCTTAATCACTTAGGTTGCATTCCTGCTCAGTGTCAAATCGCTTTTCCTAATTCTTAATCTGTAATTATATTTAAATTCCATATTTTGACCCAATGGTCGATAGAAATTTCGGCAGCATAACGACTTACATATGGGCCTACCCACCTGCAATTCAGTTGTTTTAACAATCCTAGATATCCACAACTACCAAGCATACTTTCCAATCAACATTTACAACTCAATACATTCATATCGATTAATACCAATCATTTTACAACCTAGTCCCAAGAATCATATTCTCTACATTGTTTCCTTACAAATTACATCCCAACAAAATATTCCTAATATATGTCTGTGCGTACGAATGTGTCTTGTAAAGGAATGTAATTGTATACCTTGACTGCGTGTACAAAAAGTAGCCTAAGGTAGCTCTTTCCCACCAACCTACGTTGTGTACGCGGCAAATAACGTCTATAGATCACTGCAAATAATCTGAAAGGTAGAGGGGTGAGCTTTCGGGAAAAAAGCCCAGTAAGAAACGCATTTAAAATGATCATGGTGGCTAAATCGCATTAATTGCATGATAAAACCAAAAGATACGTTTCTTTACAAATATCACATAGATTTCAAAGAGCGTATATATAAAACATAATTGATAGAAATATAATTTTGAAGAACAAATCTATTCAGTTTCATCACAATCTATCGAAACATACAAAACTCCAGAATATTTCAAAACCGATAGAACTTCAAAAGCATAACTGATGTAAAAACATATATCGGAAGATCAAAATCATTTAACATAATTCATATCGATGGAGGTTTGGATAACTTATAGAGGGAAGTCATAAATATGCCCGAAGGCAGGATTCATATACATTCATATACGCCACAAAGACGCGCACGACAAAAATGCATTGACCGTATGGCACTTTGCATCTGTAGGACTCAAGAGGTGGCCCCCAACAGTCACACAGACTGTGCGGCACTTTGCTCCCACATATCTCAAGAGGTGGCCCTCACGATCGTATGTCTTTGTGAACCGTGTGGCACTTTGCTCCCGTCGGACTCAAGAGGTGACCCCCACAGTAACATAGACTGCGTGGCACTTTGCTCCCACAGAACTCAAGAGGTGGCCCCCACGTTCGCATGTCTTTGTGAATCGCGTGGTACTTTGCTCCCACAGGACTCAAGAGGTAACCCCCACAGTAACATAGACTGTGTGACACTTTGCTCCCGTTGGACTCAAGAGGTAACCCCCACGTTCACATGTCATTTTGGAAATTGCGTGGCACTTTGCTCCCACAGAACTCAAGAGGTAACCCCCACAGTAACATAGACTGTGTGGCACTTTGCTCCTGTCGGACTCAAGAGGTAACCCCCACAATTCCACCATACAATGCCCTTTTTGTCTTAAAGCAGAGTTTTCAAAATCTTACTTGGGTTTTTATAGCTCATTAACTCATATCGAGTAATAAAATCAAATTTCTTGAAATCTAAAAACTCTTTCATAAAACAGAAAAAACGGTGTGGCACTTTGTTCCCGTAGGACTCAAGAGGTGGCCCCCACAATCGCCTTTCGAAAACAAATTTCATTTCTCAAACATAAGTTCACATACCAACTTTCATTTCATTCAAAAACATGAAATCAATCATACATAAGTCAAAACCATGACATTTATTCAGAAAATCATGTTTGAAACTACGCATTTAATTTCATATAGCATTTCTTTATCTCGAAAACATGATCAAATAAATCTTGGGCTCATTAGGTGTCAAGTTTTATTTTACAATCAAGGGTTGCACGAGAAGGCACGAAATCACATAAATAAATCGGGGTCTAAGGGTAGGGATACCATTACCATCTTAAATTACACCCCTTACCTCGATCTATCGAAATCTCCGTGCTCAATTGGTGCACCTCTAGTAACTCCTTTAATTCCTTCTACGATCACCTACAACGAAATCGTACACTTAGCACCCTATTCGTGCGAATTATCCGAATTGCGTTACAATCGTAACCTATTCATTACTACTGCGTGTGTACGTATTATTGTACGTACCTAACTCAACACGCACGTTTATATATTTTCCCTTACCACATTATTTTGTATGTGCACATAGACCTCGGTATACCTACTATTATATACAACTACATGTGGATACTAGCAAATATGTAGGTATGTATATTCCTATATATGCATCATTATTTGTTTTCATTTTTGTCCTCATCACATGTATCCATCCCATGTATGTACATATATTAAAATACATTCTTACCTTATACCTTCAATTGTATATACCTCTTAGTATATACACATCTCTCATACATTCCTTTATATGTACACCTAAGTAAATACTCAATATATGTATATGTATACTCATACCTACCCACATGGATATATGTATATATTTATATATATCATTTTTACTTGTTCCCATTTACTCACCCTCACATAAATATACATATATACATACATGCATCTAGCTCTCCCTTTATCCATCATTCATCACTACCCCCTTCTTCTTACACCATTTAAATTAATACTAATCTTGCTTATAGTTAAATCTATATATATACATGTAAATTAAATATGCATGTATATACTTAAATTTTACCTTCCTTTCTTTTTCTCTTTTCCCCTTTTTTTTTTCCAGCTTTTATTTCTTCTTCTTCCTCTCTTCCAGCTCTCGGTTCCAGCCCCTTTCTCTTTGTTCCTCTCGGTTCCAATACTTTCTCCCCTGTTTATGCTTCCTAGTGTCTTCCACAATCTCTCCCCTTGTCACACCGTTGCTTCTGCCTTCATTCCTCTCCGTTCTGCTTCCGACAATTGGGTTCTTCTTCCTCGGTCAGCTGCTGCCTCTCCAGTCCCGATTCTGTTTTTCTGGTTTTTCTTCAGCTGCCGTTACTGCCTCTGTTGCTGCCTCTTATCACACCAATCTGCCACTCTATTTTGTGGCACAATTCACCCTTCACAGCCCCCGATCACTTCCTTAGAACAACTCTCCAGGACACCCCAAAACTCTCTTCTCATCCACTGCACACACACTTGATCAGCCTTCACGGTACTGCTTCAATCCAATTAATTTCTTCCCTCTCGGTTCTGTTTTCCAGCTCCCTGTTTTAGCCCCTCTCTTCAGCTCACCATTCCAGCTCCAAATTTGGTCTCCATCTCCCTCGGTTCTGCCTCTCTTCAGTCCTAGTTTTGTTTCCTTTCCTCCTCCCTTGCCTCTGTTCCAGCTTCCCGATTCAGCTCTGCTCCTTCCTCCTTTTCAGCCCTCTCTCTCTCGGTCAGTCCCTCTTTTTCTTTCCCTTCTCTTCTTCCTCGGCAGAACCACTTCTTTTCCTTTCCTGGTTTTCTTCCTCTCCCGGCCAGACCTCTCTTCCTTTCCTTCTTTTCTTCTCCTCTTCTCTTTCTCTCTTCCTTATTTTCTTTTCCCGCCCGAGCCTCCTCTGCTTTGTTTGATTTCTTTTCCTTGTTTTCAATTGAAAACAGTGGCAGACGGAATTGGCTTTTCTAAGCCAATTCCGTACATGCCTTGATATATTTATATATATATTAGTTTAATGTATGTATATTATATTAGTATATGTATATTATATATTATTTGTTTTATTTATTTTGTGTTAGTATTATTATTTTTGTTTGTTTGTCTTTTTTTGTTTAATGTTTGATTTTTGTTTTGTATTCATCTCATTTCCTTTTATTTCACTTCATCATTTTTATTATTATTATTTATTTGTCTCATGTTTTATTTATCTATTAGTTAACACTATATATTAAATCTACACACTAGATAATATATATGCCATATATATTATTTTTCTTTTATTAAAATGTCTAGTATATATGTATATATCTACATATATACATTTTCTTATATAATTTATCCAAAGACATAATATCATGCCTTCCATGAGAGTTTCCTTATTCCGAAATTAAAATAATATCGGGATTCCATCATTCTCCATGTGTTCTCGATACAAGTGTTTACATCGACACTTTTCGAATAACAAATTAAAATTTTCTAACCCTTCCGCACTTGCATTCGCCTTATTACTTATTGTATCTTCGGGTTCCCGGTCATCCCACAGGCTTCTCGGTTCCTATAGTCCTCGAGCCCTACAACGAATATTCACACTTCTGTTAATATATATTATTTCCATTTTTTTTTTACAATTAATTTAACGTAGGAAATTTGTGGGGTTTACACGAGTTTCCCCAGACTACCTTTTGTACATGCGTAAGGTATACATTTCTATCTCTTTACCAGACCATTTGTATGCACAGACATCTATTGAAAGTAATATGTCGAGATGTAATCTATATAAGGATAAATGAAATGAAATATTTTTAAGGATTGATTTTTGGGAGTAACTAGACGTGTTTTGGAATATGTAGAATGATTTGATGATATGACTTAGAAAGCATGGTTGGTAGTTATGGATATCTAGGATTGTTAAAAACAATTAGTTTACAGGTGGGTAGGCTTATATATAAGCCGTTATGCTGTCGAAATTTCTATCGGCCGTATAAATCTAGATGTTAAAGTTAAATATAATTACGGATAAAAAAAGTAAGAAAAATGATTAACATTGAACAAGAATACAACCTAAGTGAATAAATGATTTAGTTGCAAATCGAAATTTCAAAAAAAAAAATTTCCAAATTTTTATAGGTCACGGGTCGTTACAGTTTAAGGTAGTATCAGAACGAATGTTGTCTAGTACTGTCAGTATCAATAATAAGGATAAGATTACATCTCAAATATCTGTATTTGTCTGGTTGTAGACTAAGTGTACCTAATGAAGTTAAGACTTAATGTTTGGTTTACGTGAGGAATTAGATCACGGGCTAGAGGCCGTAGAGATAGGCCTGAGAATCATGCAGAGTCGTCATATCAGACTCATAAATGATACTGAGATTGAAACTGATGTTGAACGTGCTCTATCAGGTTTTGTGGAAAGGACAGATGGTATTGAGATACGCTTTGCTAAGATTGAGTGGAGTATTGAACATATTATGAAAAATTGGGACACAGGCTATGTTAGGTGATGGGGTAAACGGAAGAATAGACAGACACATTACTCCCAATACGCCCACACAGCCTGTAAAGATGTTTCAGAACTACAAATATGTCTATTCCTGTAGCTCCACAACAGAATGATGATGACTTGGGTTAGGAGTAGGAGCTACACGAGATGAGGCAATTTCAGAAGTTTAGACCGCCATTGTTAAATGGGATAAAAAAACCCAATAGTTATAGAGAACTGTATGAATGAGATTAAGGAAACTACGAATGAAATTTATGAGTCTAGCACAAGGAAATCGATATGTCAATGAGTATGAATTATGATTTATATCCCTGAAAAGATATGACCCAACGTTGTGAGCAGAGAAGTCAAGAAATGTCTATAAGTTCACTAACGGATGGAGACCGAGCTGATTTCGGAGGATAGTAAGCTATTACATATTGGATTTAAGAATCCAATTGTAATGGAAAAACTAAAAAATTAAATTGAAAAACTTGCATGGATTCTTAGAGTATGACTGCGAGCTTAATAGACTGTGAGCAGTTTCTAGAGTTTAGGCCTCCGTTTTTCAACAAGGTTAAGAATTCAGTGATTCAGAGTGTTGGATGAACGAGATAGAAAAGCTTGATGATTTTAGAAGTAACTCTACCGAGAAAGTTGCTTTTGCAACTTTTGTGTTAAAGGATTTGAGAAGCTACATGGATTTTCAGAGTGTGCTACTATAAAGAAAGTAGGCTTTGTAGCATCAGTATCGAAATGGAAAGTCGAACTCGGAGGGAAGTTCCCCGATTTAATCCAAGAGCCAACATCAGAAAATTACATGGGATATATTCTGAAGGCCCTTAGATAGCAGCACATTCCAGATGAAATAAAGTGGCAATTATGGATGAAATGATTGCAATCGGACATAAAGTAACAAGTCTATGGATGATTATGAAATTAAATTTATAGCTTTGGAAAATGAATAATCCGGATAAGTAGAAATGTGAAACGGAGGAAATCTAAGAAACTCATAGGAGGTATTAAGATTCTCAATCGAGCTTAATTAGCCCTATTGGAGGTTATATTGAAGAAGCAGTGCGTAAGGCGCAACTATGAAATATGAGATATATACTCTCGAGGTTACTGAGAAAATGAAAAGGTAAAGAAAGTGACAGAAAAGTGATGTACTAAGGAAGCAGTGAGAGTGATAGAGTAAAGTCACTGTAACTGAAAAGATGAATCACATAACTAAAAGTATAAGTGAAGATCACACTACTTATGTGATCGATAAAGTTAGGGCGTGTTCGGATTAAAAAAAGACACCCCAGTGGATAGAGAGTTTTTCGACACATATTCGAATGATATATCAAAATTACCACTCAATTAGAAGATAAAGTTTGAAATTGATTTAGCAGTGGTATCGAATTAATTATTCAGATCACTGTACTGAATAACTTTGATTGGATTAGAAATGCTGAAGAAGCAAATACAATGATTGCATGAGAATGAGGTTATCAGACCGAGTGATTCACGTTGGAGTGCACCAGCATTAATTGTTAAGAAGACCCGGAGCTTTCTGGGTCGCTTTGTATAAAAAACGGGAGTTAATTGGATCCTCCCAAAATAGAGATTATGGATCAGTGGGAAAGACCCAAAACTATCAAGATGATTCGGAGTTAGGGATATAAAGAGACTTTAGGTTATATACTTAAGGTTAAGACACCAAGGAAAGAGTTTTGATATAATTGATATACGAAATGAGACAAGTTTGAAATGTGATAGATTTTGAACAGAAGTTACATTGGAATAAGAAGTGTATGCAAAGTAAGAATATCTCTGTTATGTAAAGTGATTCGGAATCAAGTGATATGAATTGAGAATAAATTCTGACTAAAGGATAAATGTGAAATAATGATAAATTATGGTATCCTACTTTTTATTGGGACTGAACCTTGAATCCTTATATCCATAACCAGTTTATGTGGTCAAGTCTGATGGCTAACAAAGGTATTTCAAAATATCTCCCCGCCTGAGAGATTGACAGTGTCTAGAAGTACCCTAATCCATAATTTATAAATTGAAATTGACAGTTGTTATATTCGTGTTGGAAGTCAGCATACCATTACTTGTGAATGTGAAGAAATGAATTTCATTATGATGAAATCGTATGAACTATGAAATATGGATCAATGGTTCAATATCAAGTGCAAAGAAATGCTATGTGGGAACGTAGATTTTAGGCAGTAATTGAAAATCATCAAAAAAAAATTATCATTATATATTGTAAGATTTTCTATTGGCTGAAATCAATCTTGCATTTAAAGAGGATAATTGCTTCATTTGAAGTGATTTTTGTTTAGTAAAAGAAAGAGAAAAGTATCTTAACTTGAGGATATGAATTGATATTTATTCAAGTTGTTGCAGGACAATACTTAAACTTCTACATGGAGTGCTATTAATTTGTTAATGATAAGAATGATTAATTTGTGATAATGGTTCCAAAGATCGAGGAATCAATGAGATAATGTGATGTATGTGATTGGTGTTTGGAGTTGTGATCTTGATACGAATTTTATTATTTGGAGTTATAATGGTTGAAATTATCGACTAATTTTTTTCCTATTATTCCTGAGCTCTAACTTTTGGTTGGAGTTAATAGTGTATTTGGCTAATAGAAAATTTTGGATTATGATAACATAAGCTTTGCGAAGAGTTTCATCGTCATCTATAATTGATCTATGAGACTTGAAATCTATTAATATTTGAGATTAGAGATGAGATAGATACTGATAGATGTATGTTGGAATTTGTTGGGTGTGAAAAACTTATGTTTATTACAAATTTTTGTTATATTGATTTCATCTTTATCATAATGTATCATGGTCAACTGATGATAAATATTCTGATACAGTGAAAAAGAAAAGGAAATCAATATCCAATAGTTTATAAGTAACTAGAAAATTTATTGATATCATTATTCAGATTTAAAGTTTTATGTGGTTATAATTACTTAATATGATTTGGAAATTTTATTCTAAGAAATTTGGTGAACAAGAAATTATGTTGATCCCGGGCAATGTTATGAACAATAACTTTGAGATTTTCACGATTATATTCGAATGACATATTAGAGGGAGCAGTTGAAGTGTGATTGGATTTAAGTTACAAACTTTTAGATTATTATTAATTTAACAAGTGGTTGATCTTTAATATGAAGGTTAATTTTGACTGAAAACCATAGTAGTAAGTACATTCTGCATCTTGGTAGTACCAAAATCGACGAAGGATGTTTTGGTGGCCTGAAATGAAACAGGATATTTCAGAGTTTGCTTATAACAACAGCTATCATGCTAATATCGGGATGGCACCATATGAGGCCTTGTATGGTAGAAGATGTAGGTCTCCAGTGGCTTGGGAAGAAGTGGGTGACAGAAAGATTTTGACTTCTGATTTGGTGGAACAGACAACAGAAGGTGTTCGAATAATCTGTGATAGACGTAAGGCCACACAAAGTAAGCAAAAGAGTTATGGGGATAAGCATAGGCGACCACTTGAGTTTCAGATTGAGGACTCTGTGTTTCTGAAAGTATCCCCGAGTAAGGGTATTATGAGCTATGGAAAGAAGAGGAAACTGAGTCCTCGCTTCATTGGTCCTTTTGAGATTCTAGAGAGAGTGGGAGACGTAGCCTATAGACTTGCCCTACTCCCGCAACTCTCCAGGGTACATAATGTCTTCCACGTCTCGATGTTAAGGAAGTATAATTTGGATCCCTCACATATCATTGAGTATAAGCCTTTGAGCATTCAAGAGGATATGAGCTATATTGAGCAACCTATCCGGATTTTGGATAGAAAGGAAAAAGGTACTTCGATCGAAAACTATTCTTCTGGTAAAGGTTCTCTGGCAACACCATTCGGTTGAAGAAGTTACATGGGAGCTAGAGAGCCTCATGAAGGAGAAGTACCCTCATCTATTTTGAAGGACCAAGATGAATTTAGAGGATCAAATTCTTTAAAGGTGAGGAGAATGTAAACACCGCAAAATTTTGTGTACTTAATTAGACAATAAAATTAAATGAAAATATGTTATAAGAATATATATATATATATTTGTTAAATTGAAAATGTATTTAAAATAATAAAAATAAAAACAATAAATATATATTGTTATTTTGAAAATGTAATTTAAAAATAAAAAATAAAATAAAATAAAATATATATATATATATATATAATATAATAAAAATATAAAAGTATAATAAAATAAAAAAATTATGGAAATAGTGTCGCGCGATATCGTGCGTCACTGAAAAGAACCAGAGAAGGGAAACGAAATCCCTTCCCTGGTCCGAGCGAAGAAAACATACAGGGAGAAGTAGAGGCCGCCGACCAGAGGAGATAAGGGAGAGGCCGAAAGGGGTGAAGGCCACAGTCGATGACAACCAGCCAAAGTCCGACGAAGAAGCAGTGACTGCGAAAAAAAAAAGAGAAAATAGAGAGGGAGAGATCGAAGGAGGAGGAGGAGAGAAAGAGAGGAAGAGAGGTCGAGAGCGAGGGGAAGACGTCGACCCGAGGGAGCCGACGTCGACCAACCCAGAGGAAGCCGACGAAAAACGGAGATCGACGAAAGATAAGAGAGGATAGCGTCGGCGAGATGGAGAAGGGTCGAACCGACCTTGTTCCGGTAAGCCCAAGCGTAACCGCCACCAAATCTACGCGTCGCGCGGCCAGACGGAGCGGCTGGAAGTGAAAGCCGACGAGGAACCGATTGAAAAAGTCGTCGAACGATGAGATGACCCCTGAACCGGTTCAGATCGAACAGTGTCTGAATCGGTCCGAACCGATTCAGCCAAAAAAAATTGGGAAAAATCCGATGATGCAGTCCACCTACGGGTAAGCCGGTAAGTGGTCAAATGAACCAAGTTAATTTTTAAAATAATTATTTAAATATATATTTGAACGAATTTGACCTGAAAAATATATAAATGTGTAGCTCAATAATTGGCTACAAACGAGAGTTCAAATCAGCCTCGATTTACGTGTATCATGGAATCTTGGGTAAGCGAATCTCACTTGCTATCACTTGTATAATTATACGAGCTAGAAATTAATCGCACAATTTTCGGATTAATTTCGTATAAATTGCGTTTTAATTGGAATTGGGAAATCGACTATCGCAAACGATATTATGAACTATCCAAAGAAATTAGAAAAGGTTTAAAATGACGTGATGGTGATAGTAGGCCATGTAGTCAGCTAAACGTCTATAATGGGCTTAGCTTGTGTAACAATCGACCTAAACTCGTTAATGACCTAATGGACGACCCATAAATTGTAATTAAGCCTAAATAGTTTAATGGATTTTAAGGATTGAATAAGGGAATTGAAACATGCTTAGGATAGAGGTAGGCACATTAAGGGACCATAAGGCCCAATAAAAATAATTGGGTCCAAAATTTTATCTGAAGTGAAATTACACTGCGTACGTATTTATAAAAAACAATAATAAGTGATTTGTGATTAATTACAGCTCCAGAGGACCGTATTGGGAGCAAATCGGACTGAGCGAAATCTCAACATTTGAAAAATTAGACTGTACAGAGAAATCGAGGTAAGAAGTATAATTTAATTTAGTTATGATAATGAACCCTCATTGCATTGATAAAAAGATTTTATGAAGCAATATTTTGTTTTGAAATGATTTATGATTATTTTCATACTTATAGAATGATTTACGAAACATGATTTCGTTTTATAAAATGTTCACTAAGTGCATCTATGTTTATGAAATGAATTTCTTGAAGTATGAAAATGCATGAAAGTCTTATGATGGTTTGTAATCCCATATTTATACTTTGAAATGAACTTTTGACATTTTCAAAAGTATTTAAGAAAAGGGAAAAGAATTTTTGAGACTATAGGCTTCATGCATGGCTACTTCTTGTGGTGTTCCGGCTCTACCACTTGAGTGCTGGTACGTAGGGCCCCTGTAGCACTTGACTCTATATATGTGATAGATGTCTTGCTATTTGTGGTTTATGATGATGATGTTTTGGTAGTATCTCGTGCCCGCGCAGCACGCATGAATATTTCTCCCACGGAGAGTGCCTTTGGTACCAGTGCCCTAGCTAGGTGCTAGAGAAAGTACGAAAGATAGATACTACCCATGTTTTTTATGAAAGTGTTGTACGACTCTGATCCAGTCTACAGCCCCTTTTACCATGACCATAGGTATGATTGACTCTCTACGGAGAATGACACGTATCGCATGATTTAGTTATAGCCTAGTCTCCACGATTATGAATGAATGAAAATTATGATTATGATTATGTTTTATGAAACGTTTATGAATGACGATGATTTTATGAAATCATCCATGAATGATGAAAATTTTATGTAGTTAAGCATGTATTTGATTTAAAGAAACTCATGCTTCATAATTTCTTATGATGACTATGCACGAAATAAAACTTTACATATCTCCTAAATATTAGTTTCTAAAAGAAACTTATGATCAATTTTTCTGAAGCAAAGTTTATTTCATGAATGATTTCTTGCATGTTTTTACATATCAGAACTACTTTAAATGTATTTTCTTACTAGGCTTTTCCCAAAAAGCTCACCCCTTCACCTCTCGGATGTGTTACAGTGAAACTACTGTTGATAATTACTGCATAGATGACGTAGGCTGACGGATACGAGTTTCTCCAAACTACCTTTTGTACATGCGTAAGATATACATTTCTATCTCTTTACCAGACCATTTGTATACACAGACATCTATTGAAAGTAATGTGTCGAGATGTAATCTATATAAGGATAAATGAAATGAAATATTTTTAAGGATTGATTTTTGGGAGTAACTAGACGTGTTTTGGAATATGTAGAATGATTTGATGATATAACTTAGAAAGCATGGTTGGTAGTTGTGGATATCTAGGATTGTTAAAAACAATTGGTTTGCATGTGGGTAGGCTTATATATAAGCTGTTATGCTGTCGAAATTTCTATCGGCCGTATAAATCTAGCTGTTAAACTTAAATATAATTACGGATAAAAAAAGTAAGAAAGAGGATTGACACTAAACATGAATACAACATAAGTGAATAAAGGATTTAGTTGCAAACCGAAATTTCAAAAAAAATTTCCCCCGAATTTTTATAGGTCACGGGTCGTTACAGTTTAAGGCGCGTTTTATTGTAACGGCCCAGCCCAGTCGGACCAACCCATCTGGCCATGGCCACCCTTCTTGGGCCCACAACATCGACTGCTGTTGACATCGTTACTCATCCGTATTGTTCGCTTTGAAAGCCCTACAGGCCCCTCACGATTTTATCGAGGTAAATACCCCAATTTGCGTCCCACATGGTTCGAACCTAAGACCTTAAAGTCTTAGTTTTATCGAGGTATCATGTGTGTAAGAACTAAGACTTTAAGGTCTTGGGTTCGAACCATGTGGGACGCGAATTGGGGTATTTACTTTGATAAAATCGTGAGGGGCCTGTGGGGCTTTCAAAGCGGACAATACGGATGAGTAACGATGTCAACAGCAGTCGATGTCACAACAGTCGATGTTGTGGGCCCAAGAAGGGTGGCCATGGCCTGTTGGGCTGGTCTGACTGGGCTGGGCAGTTACACAAGAAAACATAGCAGTTTAACAAAAGCCTAAGTGGAGTTCTATGTAGGCATATATCTAGGATTGATGGCTAAGTTGGCTAATGGTGGCTTGGAAGTTTAGCTATTCAATTATAAGAAATGAGCAAGTATCCCCAACTTGAATGTGGTTATTAATGACAAAGCTCCTTCATCGACTTGAAAAGACTTTGTTACGGTTGTTGCATATGTGGTGCACTGTCCATGAAGCATTGTTGTTAAAAATGGTTAGCATGACATCAGTTGAGGATTTAGGTGTTACACATGGAACTCATTCGGCATATGTTGAAATGGAAAAAAGAAAATTTCAGTTGGGTAGTTGGGTGGAAAACATGCTAAATGTAGGTCATAAAGTTATTGTTTATCACCAAAATCAATGATATCTTGGCATTAGGTCTTGTCATTATGCATTTGAAATAAAGGTAGTCTTGATTTAGTAGAATTTGTGTTGCTTTGAGGTGATCCATGAACATAAACTGATTTGGAGTTAGTGTCATCCATTAGATAATCATTACTCAATCCATTGCCATCTGTGATGAAAAGGATGTTATTTTCTTCTTGACCTCTAATTTCAGCTATAAAGTAACATTTTGTAATGTGCACCAAAGAAAATGAGCATACACAAAAATCTTAGGCATTCATTATGTGTGGCATTGATAAGAGAGATTAGAAATAAGAAAATCATGAATGAAATATTCATCATTAATAAACTATAGTAGAAACTGACAAAAGATGTGAATCAATTATAGTTCATTGTATCAAGAATGAAGTTAGGAAATAATTTCTCAACTAAGGAACTACACTCTTTGTCGACTTGGGAACATACATTTGGTCAATATGTGAATAGAAAGAGAATGATCAATGAGGCACAAAAAAATGCTTCAGGCTTAATGATGGTGAAATATTGGTGTAGATATTAGATTCGCCTGTCAGATTTTATAAAATAGAATAACTTTTGACTTAGATTTACAACTAAGGTATGATGAGCGAGAACAATTTGAAAAGGTTTAATAATGATCTTGAAATTAGAGTTCATTGTATGTGCAACAAATCATTCAAGGTAAAAAATTAGTTGATATTGGTTGATAATAAAGGTGGAATAGGAATATTATATTTGGTGCTAAGCATGATGAATCATAGTCATTAATGCTCATAGTTTAGCATTTATTTTTCCCAATTTTTTAATAGCCATGTCAATAATATGCTTACTTGTCAGACCATAAAATTAGAAAGTCTGAAAATTCCATTCAAGTTCGCTACCTATTTGTTTTTAGCTTAACATTTTTTTTTTCATTTTGATGTAACTAAATATTGAAGAGTGCTTCACTCTTTTAATTGTTAGTTTAGATTTCTATTGATTTTGCTATTAATTTTTCCCTATATATAATTACTTGTTGCTAAATTGTTGGCAGAATCCATGGCAAACATTTGAGATATACTTGTAGTTCACAACTTTGTTCAAAATCAAACATCGAAGTTTACTCGAGCTCTCCCATTCAGAGTTGCTCATTAGATGGAACAACAAAAAACACGAAAAAGATAAAGATAAATCCATTTGTCATTAATAAGTGTTGCAACTTCACGAGAGATGTTATAGTTTAAGCAGGGGTATATTGAAGTCAAATCTATTTCCATATTCGATAGGTATTAAAGGAAGATGACAAAGAGAAAAGAAGCCAAAAGTAATGCTACTTGTTGTTCTTCAATGCACATGGTAGATATAAGGAATAAAACAGTAAAGATAGACAAAAAGAGACATGATAACATGGCAAACGTACGAACAACATGATGCATTGCATTCCTCATTTCCATATCGCAAAAAGATGGCATAGAAAAAAAGCAATTTTACCATTGTATTATGATTAGAGATAAACTAATCAGTAGGTTAGATATCAACAGGGCAGAGAATTCAATCCTTTTTTTTTTATCTAATGTAAGACCCCATATATGTATAGCCTTGTATCTATGTAAATGGAAATATGATATGGATGATTTTGGATTAAGTAATTATAAATTCATAAGTATGGTGATGTACTTGTAATGTGAAGCATAAGTGATGTAAGTCCATAAATTCAATGTACACACTTGTAATAAGAGTTATGATGTACGTACAAGTTGTGTTGTGTATGAATAGGAAGAAATGGACTTTTGTATGTGATGAATGTGAGTGGAATGAAAAATGAGTAGGGTGGTAAAATGGAATGAAGTTGCATAAGTGATGTAAATCTTTGGACTTCCATTTAGTTATGTAATGTATACCTTTGGTTATACAATGAAGGCACACAAGTTTTAATGTGTATGAAGTACGAGTGGATGTTATTTTCAAGTCTTAAAGGTGGTTGAATGAGAAAATGACTATGGCAGCAAATTAAGGATGTTTTGGTGTAAGTTTCTGCAGAAAACTGCAGCAAAATCTGAAAATATGAAGGCCAGATCGATCTCATAGGATGAGAGATCGATCTGAAAGAGCCAAAATGCTCTTATTCGAGCAACAGGAACAATGCGGATCGATCTCCAATAGGGCCAGATTGATCTGCTAAACATTTTGTAATGAGAAGATCGATTCTTAAATCAAACAGATTGATTTCCTTAGCTCTCAGGTTGAAGCAGATCGATCTCCTCCCTAGCCAGATAGATCTCCTTAGCTCTCTGCCCTCGACAGATCGATCTCATGCCTTCAAAATGTCGAGAAAGATGAGAGATTTAAGAGGACCAGATCGATCTCTACCTAATGCAGATCGATCTCATCAAACCAATTCTATAAATAGGAGCAGTTGAAATCTGTATTTCACGAGAACAACCATTTCCTTTCCATTTTCAATCCAAAAACCTAGTTTTCTCTCTCTAAATCACCCCATTTTCAGTAAGATTTGAGGGAAGGCTATTAGATACAAAGTTGTTCACATCAAAGAGAAAAACAACATAGCTTGGAGGCATTACTCCATTTGTGGGATTGAAGGAGAAAATGTGCATTTTCAATTAGAGCAAGGAGGAAATCCAAAGAGGTGGGTTTCTAAAGCACTAACTCAAGTACATTAGTTTAGTTATTGATTTTGAAATTGATTTGGTGTGCATATTAATGGTAGAACTACCTAGAATGCCATGAAACAATTATAACCTAAAAATGGGTTAGTGTGAGAAAGTGAAATGTAGAGGTATTAATGATGAATGAGATATTTTAAGGTGATAATGGTGTTGTGGGTATGGATTTAAGATGGTGTTATGGAATGAATTTTGAGGCCTACCCAAAAAGGGTAAAATGAGTATTTGAGGCATTGGGTAAAATGCATACTTGAATGTGAGCTAGCAATACTAACTCAAGTGATGGGTGATTGAATTGCAGCTTCTGAGGATACACCGGAGTAAGTTGAGCAAAAAAAAAAAATGTGAGAAGCTAAGAGGAAGAGAGTCGCACTCTGAGTAAATCGAGATAAGGGAATTGTGTGGACTCTTAGAGATATCTGTGCGCAATTTAGGCGCTTAATGTTTTCTAGAGTGTATATGGTAATAGGAAATGAATTGGGTGTTTGAAGGGCAAGAGTTGGGTTTTGATGAAATGTGCATGAAAATAAAAGCATGATGCTTTGAAAACCTTGTTTTATTGTTTTTTTAGCAAGTGTTTAGTAGGTTGGCTAACATTTGAAATGATTTGCATAAGAAAGAACTTGATTTGGTTTTATAACCATGCTTTGTAAAGAATTGAGCCACCTATATGGTTTTCGTGAGAATGAAAGCGTGCTAGAGTATGACTCGCACGAGAGTTGCTGTGTTTTTACACGCATGAGTACTGGAGCTTAGCTCGCACTAGTTTTCACATGGATTTCTATAATGTTGTGCTAGAGTTGAGCTCGCACAAACTTTATACTGGTTTTGGTATGGTACTGGAGCAGAGCTCGCATTTGATGCCCAGCATACTTGTTGTCGTGCTTTAGATTGCTCGCACGTGATTTTATGACATGATTGATAGCCGTGCTAGGAGCTTTGGGTAGACTGGGTGTCACACCGATGAAATAGGCTCGCACGTGCATTTTGAGATGTGACATGATATGATGTGTTGACATAGGTCCACGAAGTATGCTGTACTGTGCAGGTAGCATGCAGTACGTTGTACCGTTGAGATTGTGATATGCCGTCTTCGGACGATGTTTAGATCTACTATGGACCGGTAGGTTGGACTTGACCCACCTCCCGTGTGGAAGCAGATAGTGGTGATACCCAGCACACCTAATCAGTGTAGCCTAGGATCACAGGATATGACTATAGTCCTAGAGGAGATTTTCCTGTTATATTGCCTATCTCACATGTTTATTGTTTTATGAATAAATTCATGTTTGAAATGCTTTGTGGATCAGGACAGTCCGAGGGAGGGGTTGATGTTCTGACAAGTGTTGATTTTATGAGATGAGAAAGTTTGATAATGGCTTTAAAGTGCACTTACGCATGATGGTTTTTCCATGCCTTATTTATGAATTATGCATGATGATTTATGCCATGCTTTGAATTTGATTTGTGCACTAACAAATATCATGATTTGCTTTACATGCCATTAACACAAGCATGAATTAATGCTTTTGAGGTGTGAATGAGAAATTGTATGGTTTTGAGCATGGCATCACGAGCACGTAGATAGTGCAGTATCTACCTATTCGCATGATTGCCTTACTGAGCGTGTTGTTTGCTCACCCCCTTATTTTCCCCTCTCTACAGAGATTTGAGTATTGACTGAGAGCGACTGGAGGCTTTCTTTTTTGGTATCCGTTGCATCCCATCACGAGAGGTATACACACTTAGATAATTTTGTATCTAAACTTTCTATGGCACAGTAGCATTTTGAATGTAATCATTGGGGATGTAAAGAAATGTAAAACAATGTAAACATATGTAACAACAACTTTGATTTATTTATACAAGTGTTTACTTTTAATTTAAAATGTGAATTAAACTGTTATGGTTGGATGAGGTAGACATTGACACACAACCCAACTGTTTAAGAGTGTAGCTGATCACGATCGAGGTAAGGTAAGGACGAAAAATAAATGATGTATGAAAAGCGAAAAAAATTTGTGACGATTTTTGGTAAGTTGAGGGTCGTGACAATTTCCCTTGGTAAAATTAGACGAGAGTAGCTTAATATGTCATAAGAATGCAAATGGATAAGGAAATTCATGGGTTTTCATGGGTTATACATATTGTTTTTCACCTTTAGGTAGAATATTAGAAAAAAGTTGAAATTGGATGCATACATAGTAAATATGTGTGTTGCACCAATGCAATATTATTTAGGAGATACTATTAAATTACCTAGATTTGAGATGCTTCAACAGTGTATTAGCAAAATTAGTGTCTGAGGCAGATTCAAGAGAAAGATTTCCACCTTTTGATCCTTGCTTAACATGCTTACTATGTCATGCAATAATTAATTTAAATGTCAGGTATAATGCATCAAGGTAACATTATAAGGCTTACAGGATACCTAATTTATTTAAAAATTAAATATAAGGCAACAACAAAATTTTAAAAAACTGAGCTACTGAGTTCAGTTCCATTGAAAGTTGATATTGGATAGTGTCAATATGGAAAATTCACAATTAATGAAGTGTTAAGCGTTAAATACCATGGATTCAAAAAAGTAGTACTTATTTATGTCAGTGGACTTGTATGATTAGAACATGATCTGTAATCTCAAGAAGTGTCATTCTAACCAAAAAAAATTGTTACTCAGAAAAATGACTACTAATTCCTCTAATGGACCAAAAAAAGAAGAAAATTGTGACCTAAATTTAGTTGATAAATATATTATGATAGATTTTGAGTTTTTTCATGTCTTCGTAATGACTAATTACTCATTATGGTGCATTGTTATGCTTATTAATTAATTAATTAATTATCATACATAGTTAGCAATCAATAATATTAAAATTATATTAACCTTCTTTTTATTAATTATCATACACTGACACAAATGGCCACAAAAAGTCTAACTTCTTTATCAGTATGTTTAGATAAACTATACTTAACAATAGATTTTCTCAATGGATTCGTTCTAGCATCTAGTTTTCCCAACACTTACGTCTTTGCGACAACTTCTACAGCTGAAAGGCTACCCTATTTGAGATAAGTGTCACGACCCACTTTTCACTAAAAACCACTATAAATTTTTCATTTTTCGTTTATTATTTAATTTTTACATTCCTCTCATCGTGACCATCCTACCAATAGTTGGGCTATGATTCGATATTAGTCCCATTACACTATTTACCATTCCATTTCCATATCACATTTTACATGTCAGGATTTACTATTCTTTGAATTTAACTAAATACATTCATAAATGTATTTGCATAACTTTATATCCTCGATATCATACCCATGTACAGTACTGTGCATTTACATGTTCATATACAAAAATTATACAAGCATGTATACCTTTTCCTCGATGGGAAATAACGGACAACGAGAATGCAAGACCACTGCCACTCTCATTCTACTGAAAGTACTCTATAGGGGGGAATGAAAGGGTGAGCAACCACACGCTCAGTAAGGCAATTATGCAAGCAAGTAGATAACTACACTATCTACATTAACATAATGTCACGCCTTAAAATACTATTTCCTTAATTTCACATTAAAAGCATGAGTTGGAAAACTGATATAATACGTACATATTTAATCACGTGTACTGAAATCATGCTGAGTTCGTAAATACAGGCATTTCATGCAAAACACAGCGTCTTTGTAAACTCATAATACCTTTAAGGTAAATCATGCCATTTAAATTCAAACATGTAAAATATGGCATTCAGTAATTAAAACATGTCAATCAGGTTCTAACCCATCCCTCAGGCCTACCCGAAATCATAAAAACATGCGATATAATCATGTGAGACTCGGTGGCTAAATGCAACAATAACCTGGACTATAGCCATATCATATACTGTGATCCTAGGCTACACGGTACCTAGTGTGCGGGGCATCACAACTCCGTGGACCCACATGGTCTGGGGTGCCTGCCATAGGTCTTATCCACCTTATGTCTGGGGTGCCTGCCATAGGACTTAGCCCACATCATGGGTGGGGGGTGCCTACCATAGGTCTTAGCCGCCCTATACCATGCAGGTAACCAATCCATGTCTCAAAATTCACGTGCGAACATCTCATCCGTGTGACACTAAGTCTACACGAGGCAATCAACATAGTTTTAAATCATATCATGTATATCATAATAAAACTACAGTGCGCATCTTGAGAGCGACACACAGTTAGCACCCTGTTCAAATACTGTCTTATGCATATCAAAAATCAATCGCTAGTGCGAGTAACACTCCAGCACTAGGTCATGCATAGTTCACATTTTAAAATAAGTACGAGCAATCGCTCCAGTACTATGCTATGCAAAAAACTCATTAAAATCAAGTACGGGCAATCCTCCAGTAGTAAGCCATGCATAAACTATGTAAAACTGAGTACGAGTAATGCTCCAACACTCTGTCATGCATAAATCACATAAAACGTAGTACGAGCAACGCTCCAGTACCATATCATGCATGTCATGGGAAATCAAGCGTGAGTAATCACTCTAACAATTTTTATGTAGAAAACATATAAAATCAAGTGCGAGCAGTGCTGTAGCACCGTTTTTTCTCACATAATTCAATAGATGACTCTTTTAAAAAAAGATGATTCAAAACATTAAAATCAGCATCATAATTGGGCTATTTTGTGTATTTCACAAAATCATTGGCCAATCTATCTATTCTTCTGCTAAACAAC
Source organism: Firmiana major (assembly GCA_033439115.1). Lineage (NCBI taxonomy): Eukaryota > Viridiplantae > Streptophyta > Magnoliopsida > Malvales > Malvaceae > Firmiana > Firmiana major. The sequence continues at coordinate 44,175,473 of CM065909.1, forward strand.
AATAAAAACATTCAAAAATATGTTTTTCATGCTTTTTAGGACTTTTCCTAAACTTTGACTTTTTACCCTTAGTAGGGGTAAAATTGTAATTTTTTCATGTTGGGTCCCTACCGACATTTTTTCATATTCAAAAATCCATATACAATTTAATACTCGAAAATCTACCCGAAAATACGTATAGCTACCTCTAACTACTCACATAATTCCCTTACCTCAAATCATTCTGATCACTCTGCCTTTTCCATCTCTACCAATCACTCGATCCGTTTAGCTCCCAGTATGTTCTCTAGAGCTGCAGATAATCCTTTATCGGGTTAAATACAGTACATTTTACTCGTATTTCACTTTTACTGGGCTTAATTTATAGCATTGGGCTCGTTTACTCTTATTGGGCCTGATTGCACCTTACTGTGCCTTAATGAGTCTTAAGCCCATTTACCACATACTATTCCCTTCATTAAGGCCTATTGGGCTCATTTGGCCTATCAACACTTATTGGGCCTCAGTTTAAGCTCTTTGGACAGCTCATACAATTATTTACGACAATCGATTTCCAATTCCAAAACATAATTCATTTTATACGGAAATAAATCCGTAACTTATGCGATGAATTTCTAACGCACATAATTATGCAAATTGTCATAAATGAGATTTACTTAACCGAGATTATGTTATAGCACGTAAATCGAGACCAACTCGAACTCTTATTTGTCGCCAATTGTCGCTCTACACGTTTGTGTAATTAAATCGGGTATTTCAATCAATTATAACTTCAAATAAAATTCTCGAAAATTAAATCGATCAATTTTGACCGCTTACCTGCTTACCCTTAGCCCGATTGCATCACCAGATTTTTCTCTCCATTTTCCTCTCTTTTTTTCTTCCTTTTTCCTTTTTCTTTTCTTTTTTTCCCTTTCTGGCTAATCACCCTCGTCGCCGTTCGGAGCTGCACCAACCGATTCTTCGTGGCTTCCACTTCCAGCAGATCGACGGGACCTTGCGAAGCATGAATCTGGTGCTGGCCGAGTCTAAGCTGGCCGAAAAGTGACCGGTTCAGCCCTTTCCCTTTTCGGCATCGCCTTCGGTTTCTCTCTTCCACCGTTGACAGCGCTGCCGGCTATTTCACTGGCCGATTCAACTACCAATCGGTCCGTCTTCACCTGGGGAACGTTCGACTAGCGGTGGTTTTGGCTAAATCGGCGCCGGTGCCGACGATTTCTCTTTTCTCTCTTTTCGTTTTCTTTTCGGTGTTTTCGCCATTCCCGGCAATAGAGGCACGAGTGATGTCTGGTGGAAGGTCCCTCGGTACTGGTCTTGCTTCGTCGATCTTCTCCCCTCCCCCTCCCCGTGTTGCCGCCGTTCGTCGAGGTTTAGGGGATCGGTTCGTCCGATCCCTGTTTTCTGCTTGGGTCGCGCGATCCTGTTTCTTTTTCCTTTTTTTTTTCAATTTCAAATTTCTTTTATATATATATATATATATTATATTTTTAATATAATATAATATACACAAAATATCTTAGACTTATAATATTATTGTTTTATTTTTATTTTTATTTTTTTCATAAAATATTTTTTATTTTTTATTATTTTTCGAAAATATTTTTCCATATTTCTGAGATAATTTCCCGATGAGGAAAAATTTTTGGATTATCCAAATAAATTTATATCTTGATCACTTGAATCTGAAATTCAATTATTTCTTTTTTATTGGTCAAGATTTCCTAAATCAATGTTTAAAATAATGATTTCTTAAGGAATTTACACCGAATTTTGGGTCTTACAATCCTCCCCACCTTAAGAAATTTGGTTCTCCAAATTAAAACCAAGTCAATCCTCGAATAACTGGGGATGTTTCTCTCATATCAGTCTCTCAAATTCCTACGTAGCTTCCTCCAAAGTGTGGTGCTACTAGAGAACCTTGACAAAAAATGATTGTCTTCGACTGCAATACCTTCTCCTTCCTATCCAATATCAGAACCGGCTACTTCACATATGACATATCCTCCCTAAGCTCCAACGGCTCATACTGAATCACTTGTGCCGGATCCAGGTGATACTTTCGAAGCATTGAAATGTGGAAGACATTGTGAACGTCTGCTAATTCTGGTGGTAACACCAACCTACTGGCCTTATCTCCACTTTGTCCAATAGTTAAAAAAAAATCTAATACAACGAAACTCAATTTACCTTTTTCCCGAATCTCGTGATGTCTTTAGAAGGAGAATTTCCAAAAACACTGTTTCACTCTCGGTGAATTCCAACGGTCTTCGTCTCTTGTCAGCATAGCTTTTTTTTCTCTGCTCTGAGGCGTTCTTAATCTCTCAGCTATCAATTGAACATCCTCAGAGGCTTATCTTACCAGATCGGAGCATTTATCTGTCTGTCACCCACTTCTTCCTATCCAATCGGGAGAACAACAACTATGGTCATACTATGCCTCACACAGTGCCATTTCAATACTCAAGTGATGACTATTATTATTGGCGAATTCGGTTAGTGGCTACTGATCATTCCAGGAGCTTCTAAAATCAATTGCGCACTCTCTCATCATATCCTCCAGAACTTGTACAGTCCCCTCTAACTGACCATCTGTCTGAGGATGGAAAGGTGTGCTAACACTCAACTGGGTTCCTATGGCTTCCTGAAAAATGTTCCTAGAAGTGGGAAGTGAAGCGGGAATCCCTATATGATACAATGCTAACTAGAAAGTTACATGGTGTTCCACAATCTCCCTTACACATAAATCTGCCCACGCACCCAGAGTATCAGTAGCTTTCATAGCTATGAAGTGGGTAGACTTAGTCAATCTATTGATTATCACTCAAATAGCCTCGTGGTTCCTGCGGATCCTCTATAACCCATCACAAAATTCACTGTAACATGTTCCCATCTCTGTGTCGATATAGGTAGAGGCTGCAATAATCTTGCAGACTTCTGGTGCTCTACCTTACTTTGCAGACATACGAGATACTTTGCTATAACTCTACGATGTCTCTTTTCATGCCTGACCACCAATACCTTTTTCGGATATTCTTATACATTTTATTACTCCCCGGACGCACTGTATATCCCGAAGATTGAGCTTCTGATAATAACAATCTCAACAACTGTAGGTCCTTGAGAGCACTTATTTTGCCTTTGAACCTCAGTAAGCCATCATCACTCACTGTGAACTCTGCCATTGTACCCATCTAAATCTGACTCGTACTATCGACACCCTGCTGATCATCAAGCTAAGCTTGTCGAATCCAGTCAAACAAATCTGATTGTAATCTCAGGCTAGCTGTCACATAATCACTGTCAGTATCAGAAGGGATCACATCAATACTGAGGCTCACAAACTGCTCTAACAGCTCATGCTCCCTGACCATCATATGTGATACCATCCTGAGGCTTTTTCTGCTCAAGGCATCAGTCACTACATTAGCCTTACCCGAATGGTTCAATACCTCACAATCATAGTCTTTTAGAAGCTCTAACCCTCTTTGTTATCTCATATTTAACTCTTTCTGTGAAAACAGATACTAAGACTTTTAAGATCAATGCATACTTGAAATTTCTTACAGTATAAGTAGTAGTGCCATACCCTCAGTGCAGCCACTATAGCTACCAACTCTAAATCATGGGTCGAATAGTTCCTCTTATGGTCCTTAAATTGTCTGGATCCATAAGTGACTATCTTCCTGTTTTGCATCCATACACAGTCTAATTCTTGTTTTGAGGTATCTATATACATTGAGAAACCTCATGAGTTGTAAGGTATGGTGAGAATAAGTGTAGTGGTCAGTTTATGTTTCAACACACCAAAACTCCTTTTATGTTTTTCGTCCCACTCAAATACAACCCTTTTTTTTAAATGAGACATGTCAACGGAGTAGCCCATTTCGAGGAACCTTTAACATCGTCTGTAAAACAGTTTTTAATTACTACTCATGATCTTCCCTGGTCTTCGAATACACCAAAATATCATCAATACAGATGATAACAAATCGGTCCAGGTAAGGTTTAAATACCTCATTCGTCAATTAATAATAAATTCCTTGTCAGAGGCTTCATCTTTTTTTTCACAAATAGGACCGGTACTCCTTGTGGTGAGACACTCGGTCTGATGGATCCCTTATCCAATAACTCCTTTATTTACAACCATTACACCTTTCATTTCTTGTCAAAACTTAGAGTACACTTTTTAAGGTAGAAACATCACTATCTTAGAATAGCAATCTAAACAGCATAGTCTACAACTGACCAATCCATTCCCCATATTACATCATAATCATTCGGATTCAATAGAATGAGATAGACTGACGTATCCTTTTCCCCCACTTTCAACTCACAAATCTCTACATACATATTCAGTTAGCCAACTCTCCTTTATTGAGGTGCTAACTATCAACAATTTTGCCTAAAGGTATAAGATACACATCTTTTACTAACTTATATGCTAACGAAAGTGATTTGAATAAATGAATGGCACCAGGATCAGTTAAAACAATTGCTTCAATATTCACAATTAGGGTGGTACTTTCCACCATATCAGATGAAGTATCTATAGTGTTCTGATCCAAGGCATACACTCGCCCTCGACCGACAGCCTATTTCCCCCTTCGCTTCGGTTGTGGCCTATTTTTTCGGTGCAGAGGTATCAGTAAGGGTTATCTCTGGCTTTTTGCCCTTCCGTGGGGCAATCTCACCCTGCTTTGGGCAATCATTGAATCGATGGCCCGTCTTACCTCTCTAAACGCATGTTTTAGTCAATAAGATGCGGGGCCTACTTCTGTGGTACCTACCACACATCCTACACTACTCAGTAGCAGTTCGGGGTCCTCCAATCACAATATCCCCTCATAGGCGCTTGAACTGGATACACTGGGGCTTACCAATCATCTTACCCCATGACTTATCAACTATAAATCTCTTACCAGACGGCCTCTTCCCCACTATGACACCTCTGTCATCTACTATTCTCTTTCTATCACTATTTCAACCCTTGTTACCTTTCCCAAACTCAAAGGCATGCAACTTATAACCTTATTCACACCCTGTTTTCTGTACACTACCTCGTCGTAGGTAATGATATCTAACGGGGCCAATCAGACTTTGATAGATGGTCTGAACCCTTCCATGAACTTACGAACCTTCCGACTCTAACTGTTCATAATGTTGGGGTCACACCTAGCCAGGGATATAAACTAGATTCATCATCCTTAATCGATTTGTTCCTCTAGGTTAGAGTAAGAAACTTTATTTGTAAATTCCTTTGAACAGTGTTAAGAATATACTGTATCTGGAATGCATCCAGAATTATCTCTCATGTCAGCTTTGGATGTCTAACTCTTAAGATGGGTCGAGCGAACTTCCACCCATGCTCCACCTCGCCCTCCACCATAAACGCATAAAAAGTCAATTTCTCGATCGACATACACCGATAGAACCTGTACAACTTCGCTATCTCATTCATCTAGTCCTCAACAACTATTAGGTTTTTTACCTCGCTAATTACCATTGGTCTGAACTTTTAAAATTTCCATAACCTGTCTAGCTCATAGTCATATTCCAAATAATTACCACTCTGCTGTAGAGTTGCAAGTGAAGACGTATCCTTAACCGGTGGGGTGTTGGAGTCTCTATAATTTGAGGCATCTGTGCAGGTTGTGTAGCTAGGCCTTGTTAGCCCTCAGCTCCCTACATAGACTGAGTAAACAACTCCAAGATATTCTCCACACTCCACTCCAACCTCGTGAAGTGTGTCTCAATATCATCCGATCTCACTGTGGGACCTTGTGGGGCATGCTCAACATCAGCCTCCACCTCAATCTCATCTTGAGTCTCATGTGATGACTCAGTACGACTCTCAGGCCTACCTCTACGGCCTCAAGTACGTGTACTCGCCCCTCTTCCATGGCGGATATCAATTATAATTACTATATTCTTACATTCGAAACCAAATTCTTAGTTACACTTCCATCTCAGAATAGACAATTGTATCTAAACAATGCACAGTACATGAAGATGTAAACTTCCTTAGCTACTAACACCGCATATCAGGCCAACTCAGCTTTGATACCACCTCTGTTATGACCCGCTTTTCACTAAAGACCACTAGAAATTTTTCATCTTTTGTTTATTATTTAATTCTTACATTCCTCTCCTCGTGACCATCCTACCAACAGTTGGGCTATTATTCGGTGTTAGTCCCCTTACACTATTTACCAGTCCATTTTCATATCACATTTTACATGTCAGGATTTACTATTCTTTGACTTCAGCTAAATACATTCATAAATGTATTTACATAACTTTACATCCCCGATATCATACCCATGTATAGTACTGTGCATTTACATGCTCGGATACAAAAATTATACAAGTGTGTATACCTTTTCCTCGATGGGAAATGGCGAACAACAGGAATGCAAGACCACTGCCGCTCTCGTTCTACTGAAAGTACTCTGTAGAGGGGGGAAATGAAAGGGTGAGCAACCACAAGCTCAATAAGGCAATTATGTAAGCAAGTAGATGACTACACTATCTACATGAACATAATGTCATGCCTTAAAATACTTTTTCCTTAATTTCACATTAAAAACATGAGTTGAAAAACTGATATAATACATATAGATTTAATCACGTGTACTGAAATCACGCTGAGTTCGTAAATACAAGCATTTCATGTAAAACACTGCGTCTTTGTAAACTCATGATGCCTTTAAGGTAAATCATGCCATTTAAATTCAAACATGTAAAATATGGCATTCAACAATTAAAACATGTCAATCAGGTTTCGACCCATCCCTCAAGTCTACCCGAAATCATAAAAACATGTGATATAATCATGTGAGGCTCGGTGGCTAAATCCAATAATAACCTGGACTATGATAATATCCTATACTATGATCCCAGGCTACAAGGTACCTCGTGTGCGGGGCATCACTACTCCGTGGACTCACATGGTCTGGGGTGCCTGCCATAGGTCTTATCCCACATCATGGTATGAGGGTGCCTGCCATAAGTCTTATCCACCCTATGTCTAAGGTGTCTGCTATAGGACTTAACCCACATAACTGTCTGGGGTGCCTGCCATAGGGCTTAGCCCACATCATGGTTGGGGGGTGCCTGCCATAGGTCTTAGCTGCCATCTACCATGCCGGTAACCAATCCATGTCTCAAAATCTACATGTGAGCGTCTCATCCGTGTGACACTCAGTCTACACGAGACAATCATACAATTTTAAATCACGTCATGAATATCAAAATAAAATTACAGTGCGCGTCTTAAGTGAAACACACAGTCAGCGCCCTGTTAAAACACTGTCTTATGCATATCACAAAATCAACCGCTAGTGCGAGTAACACTCCAGCACTAGGTCATGCACAATTCACATTTCAAAACAAGTACGAGCTTTCGCTCCAGTACTATGCAATGCACAAAAATCATTAAAATGAAGTATGGGCGATGCTCCGTACTATGCCATGCATAAACTATGTAAAACTGAGTACGAGCAGTGCTCAAGCACTCTATCATGCATAAATCACATAAAACGTAGTACGAGCAACGCTTTAGTACCATATCATGCATGTCATGGGAAATAAAGTGTGAGTAATCACTCTAACACTTTTTATATAGAAAACATATAAAATCAAGTGCGAGCAATGCTCTAGCACGATTTGTTCTCACATAATTCGATAGATGGCTCTTTTAAAAATGGATGATTCAAAACCTTAGAATTAACACCATAATTGGGCTATTTTGTGTATTTCACAAAATCATTGGCCAATCTATCTATTTTTCTTCTAAACAATAGTAAAAACATTCAAAAATATGTTTTTCATGCTTTTTAGGACTTTTCCTAAACTTTGACTTTTTACCCTTAGTAGGGGTAAAATCATAATTTTTCCATGTCGGGTCTCTACCGACATTTTTTCATATTTGAAAATCCATATACAATTTAATACTCGAAAATCTACCCGAAAATACGTATAGCTACCTCTAGCTACTCATAAAATTCCATCACTACTGATCACCCGATTCGTTTAGGTCCCAGTATGTTCTCTGGAGCTGCAGATAATCCTTTATCGGGTTAAATACAGTACATTTTACTCGTATTTCACTTTTATTGGGCTTAATTTACAGCATTGGGCCTAATTACTCTTATTGGGCCTGATTGCACCTTAATGGACCTTAATCAATCTTAAGCCCATTTCCACTTACTATTCCCTTCATTAAGGCCTATTGGACTCATTGGGCCCATCAACACTTATTGGGCCTCGGTTTAGGCTCTTTGGACAGCTCATATAATTATTTACGACAATCGATTTCAAATTCCAAAACATAAATCATTTTATACGGAAATAAATTCGTAATTTATGCGATGAATTTCTAACGCGTATAATTATGCAAATTGTCGTAAATGCGGTTTACTTACCCGAAATTCTGTTATAGCACGCAAATCGAGGCTAACCCAAACTCTCATTTTCGTCAATTGTCGCGTAACACGTTTGTGTAATTAAATCGGGTCAATTTCAGTCAATTATAATTTCAAATAAATTTCTTGAAAATTAAATCGATCAATTTTGACCGTTTACCAGCTTACCATTAGCCCGATTGCATCACCAGATTTTTCTTGTAAGACTCGATTTTATTTAAAACACGAAATGCATGAGTGTTCGTGGAATGGTATTCTCGAACACGTGCAAGAGTAAAATGGTCAAAAGACTGAAATTCGGTATTAATCGTAACAAGAAAATTTAATTAAAAATATGAAATTGAGAAATCTTGATCAATAATGAGAAAAATATTGAATTTCGAGTCCAATTGATCAAAATATGAATTTATTGGAATAAATCAAAATTTTCACTTTCAAAAAATTATCCTGAAAATATTGAAAAAATAGATCGAAAAGACAAAATAAGACTGATAAATTCATTTATTGATTAAATGAATAAAATAAGATTTTTTAGATATTTTTAGATTTTAATAATATTTTAATTAATTAAAATAATATTAAAATAAATAAATAAATAAATAAAAAGAATCGCGAATTGCGATTCTGGGAAACGAAAGAAACAGAAAACGAAGCAGAAGCCGACTTCCCTCATCGGACGAAGCGACCAGCGACTGACTAGGCGAGAAGCCGATGGGGGAGAGGCAACCGACCCCGTGAGAACCACCGGTACCAATGAAACAGACGAACGACGACCGACGAAAGGAGAAAGAGAAAGCCGAAAGAGGAGAAAGAAGAATCCGGTGACCGGCGTCGATCTAGGCCCGACCACCGCCAGTCGAAGGAGTCCTATGTGAAGATCGACGGATCAACGGCTGAATCGGTCGGTGGGACGGCGGCTAGAGCCAAAAACGGCACCAACGCCGAAAGGGAGAAGAGCCGAATCGGCCACTTTTTGGCCACCACGGGCGAAATCAAGGGCAGATCCGTCCACTGGACGACCCCGCGGAGTTGCTGGCGATGGAAGCCAACGAAGAATCGACTGGCAAAGCCCCGAACAGACCCAACCAGACTGAACCAGCTGAACCGAATCGGTCTGAACCGGGCTGAACTGGACCGAACCGGTTCAGCCAGAAAAGAAGAAAAAGAAAGGAAAAAGGGAAAAAGAAAAAGAGGAAAAATTAGAGAAAAAATCTCAGTGATGCAATCGAGCTACAGGTAAGTCGGTAAGCGGTCGAATTGACCAATTTAAATTTCAGAATATTTAACTTGCTTAATATTCGACTGAAAATTTACCTAGAAAAATATGTAATTGTATAGCTCGACAATTGATCTCAAATGAGAGCTCGAGTCAGCTCGATTTGCATACTATAATGGAATTTTGAGTAAGTAACCCTTATTTACGTCAATTTGCATAGTTATGCGTGTTAGAAATTTACCGCATAAATTACGGATTTAATTTTCGCATAAAATGAATTAAATTTTGGAAATTGAGATAAATTGTCGTAAATAATTAATTGAGCTATCTGTGAGTTTAGAACGAGACCCAATAAATACTGATGGGCCCAATAGGCTTCGATATGTGAATAGTGAGTGGAAAACGGGCTTAAGGCCGATTAAGACCCATTATGGTATAATCGGGCCCAATAGAGGTAAACGAGCCCAATGATTTAAATTAAGCCCAGAAAATATGACATACAATAAATTGTATTGTATTTGACCTGATGTATATTTATATGCAGTTTCGGAGATTTAATTAAGAGCAAATCGGACTGCATGACGAGATATTAGTGGAAAGGTCAGACTGTACAGAAAAATGAGGTAAGGGAATTGTGTGAGTAGCTAGAGGTAGCTACACGTATTTTAATAGCTTTTGTATACAATGAATATGTATAAAGGTCCTAGAAATAGTTTAAAGATTTTGAGCACTCGAAATAGGTAAAAGGCTATTTTACCCCTATTGAGAGAATTCACCTAAGGATGGTGAAAGCATGACATGTAAGAAATGCATGATTTAAGAAATTTTCTAATTTAAGGAATTTTCTGATTTAAGGAATTTTCTTGATTTTTAAGCAAAGCAAATCGGTAGATTGGCCAGTAATTGCATAAATTTCACAATATAACACTACGTAAGTGTTATTAAGATTTAAGTGAAATTTCTTTGGAAAATGGGCCAACTATCAAGTTTATATGAAAATAGATAGTGCTGGCGCATAGCTCGCACTATATCTACGTTTGTGAGTGTGCATAAAATGTGCTAGAGCGGATGCTCGCACCGACTTGTGTGACATCATATGCATGAAATGTGCTAGAGCGGTTGCTCGCACTTATTTTTATTATTGTAAAATGCATGAGAGGTGCTGGAGCTTAGGTTGCACTCTGTTTTGACTGTTTTGATCTGATGTGCATAAAAAGGTGCTAGAACGATTACTCGCGCTAATTTTAATGATTTGACATGCATGAGAGGTGCTGGAGCTTAGCTCGCACCATGTTTTGATATGATAATTTCATTTTAAAGCCGTATTGGAGCCTTGCTCGTACATGATTTAATCGATTTAATTGCATAAAGCCGTGCTGGAGTGTAACTCGCACGAGATTTGATTTACTTGAGCATTCATTCGTGCTGGAGTGTTGCTCGCACGAAGTTTTTTATGGATTTATAACTCATTTTAAAGTCGTACTGGAGTACTACTTGTACGTAGATTTTACTGATTTTTTTATGAAACTGTGCTAGAGCTTCGCTCGCACGAGATTTTCAGATATCATGAATATGCATGGAGTCGTACTAGAGCTTCGCTCGCACAGAGATTTATATGACATGCATATAGCTGTGTTGGAGCCTCCTGTAGACTGTGTATCACAGTGAGATGATATGTCCACACGTGCGTACTGAGACATATTTGGCATGGGTGGATAAGACCTATTGCAGGCACCCCCTGACTAAGATTGGGTTCACGGAGTACGATGTACCGTGTATATCACATGGAGTACGCTGTACCGTGGGGATTGTTGGAGTGGAGTGGCATTAGCCACGAGGCAGCAAGCTTTGCCCTCGCAATCCTGATGTTATGCTATTTTAGCGGGTATGACCGACCAACCTCCCGTTTCAGTTGTGATACTCCGCACACTAGGTACCGTGTAGCCAGGGATCACTAGGTTATGGCCATAGTCCTCGATGTTACTGATATAGTCACCTACATGTCTCACATGATATAACTTTTGGTCTCGATTGACCAGGGTAGACCCGAGGGAGGGGTCAGGCCCCCGATTTTGTGATTTTTACTATGATGTGATTTTTTTTATTTGATCATAGATTTTTCAGAGGATTTTATGACATGTGACCCTAAAAGAAGGGTGATTTTATAACGAATTTTCAATGAGTTTGAGATTGATTTATGAGATGATTGACCCAGAAGGATTATTTTATACTGAGCTTTAATGAAGCGATTTAAATGCAATAGCATGAAGAGTTTAGCATGAATTGTCTTTCATGTTTGGTGTCACATGGCATGAATTAATGCATGATCTTGATTTATTTCATGCTAATTATGATTTTATGATTTTTCATAAAATGTCATTGATGCATGAGTTGCATGATTTCTATATGCACAAATAGTTTTTATAAACTATAGCAATGATGTATGCATAATTTTGTGCGTGAGATTTAAATGAAAAGAAATGGATTTAAGGGCATGGCATTATGAGCATGTAGCTAGTGGAGCTATCTACTTACTTGCATAATTGCCTTACTGAGCGTGTTGTTTGCTCACCCCCTTATTATCCCTCTTTTTCAGAGCACTTGTAGTAGTTAGTAAACGGTTGAGGACTTGCATTTTTGGTATCCGCTGCGTCCCATCGAAAGACAAGTATGCACATTTGTATAGTTTTGTATCTGAACATGTAAATGCACAGTACTGTAAACGGATATGATGTCGGGGATGTAAGGTTATGTAAATACCATTGTAAATATATTTAGTTAAAGTCCAATGATAGTAAATCCTGATGTGTGAATGTATCTATGGAAATGGAATGATAAATAGGTGAGAAGGGACTAATACCGAATCATAGCCCAACTATTGGTAGGATGGTCACGATAAGAGGAAAGGTAAGAATTAAATAATAAACGAAAAGTGAAAAACGAAAAATTTGTAGGGATTTTTGGTAATTTGGGTCGTGACATTTCTTCATATTTTTCCAATTTTTTTTCTTCCTTTTTCCTTTTTCTTTTCTTTTTTTCCTCTCTGGCTGGACCGGTTCGGACTGGTTTAGTCCGTTTCAATCACCCTCGTCGCCATTCAGAGCTGCGTTGGCCGGTTCTTTGCCGGCTTCCACTTCTAGCAGATTGACAGGACCTCGCGAAGCATGAATCTAGCACTGGTCGAGTCCAAGCTGGCCGGAAAGTGACCGGTTCGACCCTTTCCCTTTACGGCCTTACTATCATTTTCTCTCTTCTGCTGTTACGGCGCTGCCGGTCGTTTCACTGGTTGATTCAACCACCAATCGGTCTATCTTCATCTGGGGAACGTTTGACTGGTGGTGGTTCTGGCCAAATCAGCCATGGTGCCGACGAATCCTCTTTTTTCTCTTTCCATTTTCTCTTCGGTGTTTTTGCCATTCTGTGCGATCGGGGCACGCGTGACGGCTGGTGGAGGGTCCCTCCGTGCCGGTCTTGCTTCGCTGGTCTTCTCTCCCCCCCCCCCATGTTGCCGCCGTTCACTGAGGTTCAGGGGATCGGTTGTCCAATCCTTGTTTTCTGTTTGGGTCACGCGATCCTATTTCGTTTTCCTTTTTTTTTTTTTTTTCAATTTCCAATTTCTTTATATATATTATTATATTTTTAATATAATATAATATACACAAAATATCTTAGACTTATAATATTATTATTTGATTTTTAGTTTTTTCTTCAAATATTTTTGTTTATTATTATTTTTCGAAAATATTTTTTCATATTTTCGAGATAATTTCCCAATGTGAAAAATTTTTTGGGTTATCCAAATAAATTCATATCTTGATTAATTGGACTTGAAATTCAATTATTTCTTCTTTATTAATCAAGATTTCCTAAATCCATGTTTAAAATAACGATTTCTTAAGGAATTTACACCGAATTTCAGGTCTTACAATAAAGCACCATCAACTTGTTGCAAAGAGAATAACAACCACGTAGAGGATCACACAAAAGTTTTTTCCTTTGAAAAATCAAATTCTATTAGAGAAGCACTAAAAAAACTAGCTAATTACAAATAAAAAGAAAAAAAAGACTTACTGCTAATATAACCTAGTAGAACATAATTTAACATTTCATACTTATACCACCAAGGCACCAAATGCACGAAACATATTCAATAAGATGTCAAAACACATTACACTAATTATGCTAATTTTTTTCCAATATGTCGACATTTGACCCAAAATCAAATTTCGAAGTATATGCACATTCATAAAGCTAATGACAACTCAATTGACTGCATAAAATGATAATTATGATTTTATAAGAATAATAATTATTCATTGTGAAACACAATTAGTGGTATTTTACAGTTTTAGTGATTTGTTTGAGAAAATTTGTTTATCTTTTTTCAAAAAGAAGAAGAAGAAACATAAGAAGAAGAAATATATGCTTACACAGAGAGATTTGATGAGGACATTTTTGTTAGGGCGAGCGAGTTGGCTGAGTTTGGAGCCGATTCTAGAGATGAGTTGCAATCTGGACTCGTCCATTTATTGATGAATCTTATTAAAAGGTTTAACTAGAAAGAAAAAATGTTAGTTTTGGCAGCGAAATTAGGGAGTGAGGGCTTATTCTATTTGACATTGGCTGGAAATGAATCTTATTAAAAGGTTTAAAACTATGAAATGCTGTGCATTTTTCTTTCAAGGTTAGCCAGCCTACTCATGCATGCATCAAAACACATCCAGAACGAGCAGAAACCTCTTGTTCTTGCTCATCCCAATTTTTCCTAAATTTGTAAATTTTACCCTTAACAAGGGTATTTTGGTAATTTGCCCATTCGGGGCACTAAAATTATTATTTGACCTCTAGACCCTTCAGATAATTTTTAAAGGACTGCAATGAACTTAAAATTTCGTAAAGTTACCTCTAGCAGTCCGCAGAATTCCCTTAACTTAGTTTCCTGTCGAGCCTGACCTTTCCTCTGATGTCACGTCGCGCAGTCCGATCTGCTCCCAATCCGATGTCCGGAACTGCGTATAATTATTCCTCAGGTCAGATATTATACAACTTAATTGTACTTCCTATTTTCTGGGTTTAATTTAAATCATTGGGCCCATTTACCCCTATTGGGCCCGATTGCACCTTAATGGGCCTTAATCGGCCTTAAGCCCGTTTTCCACTTAATTTTTACATTATCGAGGCCTATTGGGCTCATTGGGCCCACTAACAATTCCTTGGGTCTCATTCTAACTCTCGAATAACTAAATTTATTATTTACGACAATTTATCTAAATTTTCAAAATTTAATTCAATTTATGCGGAATTTAAATTCATATCACGCATAACGATGTAAATTATCGTAAATAAGGGTTACTTACCCGAGATTCCATGCTAGTACGCAAATCGAGACTGTCTCGAGCTCTCGTTTGATGCCAATCGTCGAGCTACACAATTAAATATATTTTCGGGTAAACTTTCAGTCGATTACTTATCAAATTAAATATTTTGAAATTTAAATCGGTCAATTCGACATCTTACCGACTTACCCGAAGCTCGATTGCATCACTGAAATTTTCTCCAATTTTTTCTCTTTTTTTTTTTCCCTTTTTCTCCTTTTTTTCCCTTATTTCTTGGCTGAACCGGTTCGGTCCGGTTTAGACCCGGTTCGGACCGTCGGTTCACCCAGTTCACTCCGGTTCAGGGCCTTGCCGACCGGTTCTCCGCCGGCTTCCGCCGCCAGCAGCTCCGCTGGGTCGTCCGCATCACGAATCTGGGCTTGGTTCACCTTGAGCTCGCCGAAAAATGGCCGGTCCGGCCTGTTCTCCTCCTGCCGTCGGGACCCATTTCCTTTTCCGCCGTCGCCGACGATTCCCGTCGTTTCGTTGGCTGCCAATGGGCTCAAAAGAACCGCCTCGGTCCGGTGATCATTTGGCTAGGTCGAATCCGAGCTATGGCGCCACCGTTCGCCGGAACCGACACGATTTCCCCCTCGACTTTTCGTCCGTCGATTCGCCGAAAATCGTGGCCGTCGGCGCGCGTCGCTGGTACCGTTGGAACCGCCGGGCTTCGCTCTAGCTTCTCCGACCGTCAGCTGGGATCATCGACCGCCGGTGGCTCGTCGGGCTTCCTCGGTCGGCTGCTTCGTTTCCGTTTTCTCTTCTCTTTCTCTCTCCCCGACATTTCAATCTTCTTCTTTTTTTTTATCAATTAACTAATTAATTAATTTATTTATTTTATTAATATTTTAATCATTAAAATACATTAAAAATACCCAAATATCTCTTAAAATATCCTAAAAATTATTATTTTATTCCAAATTAATTAATTTAATTTTATTTAATTTATTTATTATATTTTAACCCTTTTTCAGGTATAATTTCTTCGTATTTTGGGAATATTGTCCCGAATGACTTTTCGTTATATTTTTCGATTATTTTCGAGATTATTTTCCGAATTAAAAATTCTGATTAATCCCGATTAATTCCAATAAATTGATATCTTCATCAATTTAACCCAGAATAAATTTATTTCACCTTTATTGACCAAGATTTCTCAATCCATTATTTTTAATTAAATTTTCTTATCGAATTTATACCGACTTTCGGTCTTTTGACCATTTTACCCTTGCACGTGTTCGGGATTAATTTAACCCGACTTCCCTTCACGAATACTCATTCATTTCATATTTTAATTAAATTCGGGTCTTACATTCTATGTATGCATTTATATAGGATTGATGGCTAAGTTGTCTAATGGTGACTTGGAAGATCAGTTATTTGATTATAAGAAATGAGCAAGTATCCCCAACTTGACTGTGGTTGTCAATGACAAAGTGCATCTATCGACTTAAAAAGACTTTGCTATAGCTACTGTGTATGTAGCACACTGTCCATAAAGTATTATTGTTAAGATGGTTAGCATGACATCAGTCAAGGATTTTGGTAGGTGTTGCACATGGAACTCATTCAACACATGCTAAAATGGAAAAAAGAAAAATTTAGTTGTGTTACATACTAAATGTATGTTATAAAGTTCCCTGATTGAGGTTCTCCTAGCTTCGAGATCTCTACCAATAAGAATTCTCAATCTAAAATTCCTATAAAAATGCAAGTTATATGAAACATTAATTTTATGAAATTACAGGTCCAGTTTAGTAGCAGTGGGCATCGTTGCAGTTGATAAATTCTATTTTTACATGTAGTTGCTCTTGCATGATATTTCTCTGGAGGTTAATTACATTTGCAATGTTTGTGCTTAGTTTGCCAAGATTAAAATAGGCTTAGAACAATAGTTACAGATATGTTTATATCATCAACTGCAATAGAATTGTGCAAAGAGTCAAGATGCAATTTCAATATAATATCAGTTATCTATGAGCATTATATTAAACACAACGCATGGTGCATGTATACTAATTAAAATGAAAAAAGAAAAAGGAATCATGAATGTGCATTGCGAAATAAACTTAAGAGCTGAATGCAAGTTTCCTTCAGGATGGCTCTTTAATTCCTGTCACAAGATTATCAAACACATTGGAGGGAGGTATAGAAGTTGGCTTTTTGATCCTACAAAATCAAATATAATGAAAACATCAACTTGATACTAAAACTCAGATGTCAACATTGAATTAGAGAGGCACAAATGTCAATCCAAAAGAAGCTATAGGTGTCACAATAAAGTTTGTATTTATGAGTGGGCAAACACATCAAATTCAAATATTGTCTAATGTAATTAAATTAGACTATTAGTGGTTGCCAAAGATGTAAAACATCAACTTCGAAGCAATAACATGACAATCAAATTTGAGAGAAAACATTTGGTATAGCAACAAATATACATAAAAATTAACAAATATCAATGAAGAACAAATATGATCCTAACTTAATGAATAGACGAAAAAATATTAGGTTAAAATCATCATAACCAAATACCTCATATATTTGTAGGATGTCTAATGATTTGCATGGTTTAGAAGGAAATATTATTTCTATTTATGCTATGCAGTCATTCATCAAATGCTCAACCTGAGAAGTGATTGCTAAATGTTTAAATAATGTGGCTTCAAAGCAGAAAGTTGATCTAATCATTGCAGCGCAATCGGTAGAGATTTGAACTATAGTTATAACAAATTATACTTTAATGAGCAAGTGATTTGCATGGTTTAGATGGAAATATCATTTCTATTTATGATATGCAGTCATTCATCAAACGCTCAACCTAAGAAGTGATTGCTAAATGTTTAAATATGGTGGCTGTCGAGACCAATAATGTAAATTCCTAATAAAAAATAAACTAAAACTGTAGTATAGATGAGCAAGGTCATTTCCCACAGAGATTAGTTTGATTTATTTCTCTGCAAAAGATTTAAAAGGAAAATATGTTTGTGGATTTGTTATAATGAAAATGAAAAGAAAATTAATATATTAAAATGTAGAAAAGAGAAATCACTACATAAAACGTTGGAAGAAAATCAATATGATGAAGCATCCAGCTGTAGGAATAATTTAGGGATTGGGTTTACAGAATTGATCATTGATGCAAAGATGGATTCTTTCAATTCTTTACCAAATTGGTTTTGGTTATTGGTACGACCTAACAACCTATCCCTTTTTACTTCTTTGATAATCAGGATACGATCTCTAATTATTTCTCTTGCTAGTTAAACAACCTTAGATATGATCTTAAGATTTAATTTACCAACAACATTAAAAACTAGAGAGACTACTAATTCTAACCAACAAACACACATGTAAGTTCATTTAAGCTAGATTATATATCCTCATAACATAGAATTGAAAACCTCTCTGTAATCAATCATGTTATTTACCACTTATATTAGAATTCCTAAACAATTACGGATTCAAGTTTCTAATTGGTGATATATTATATTGACAATTGAACAATAGGACCTATTGCACAATCAATCAAAACAATAATTTCAACAAGCACAGAAGATATATAAATAGTAAAGATATAAAAAAACAAGATAAAATCTAATTAGATCTCACAAATCTTGAAAAACCTAAAACTTTAATTATCCTTTGACTGGACGAAACAATTTAGCAAGCTATAGAGTTGACAGAAAAACACCAAGGAAAAAGAAGTCTTTAATTGCCTGAAAAAAATAAAATAATAGAATGTATAATGTGTGTCTATGATGCCTCCAGCCTTCCCCTCTCTTAGTCTATATATACTAAATATCCTGACTCCTGAATCTTTTTCTAAAGGAAACTTCTCTGATTGAGTTTGATTACAAATAAACTCCTTTCCTTTTTTTGACCATTAATGCTTTATGTCCAAAGAAAGCCATGTCATATCCCCTTTAATAATTAAAATCTTCTACTTGCCATCTTTAGTCTGGTTAAGTCAATTTCAGCTACAGGTGATGGAGCTTGACTTGAATTGACATATTTGAGTTGCAATTCTCGTCACTGCCTTATACGTGCCGACGCCTTACACCAAGACATCTTCTAGTTTTGTGACTTGATCAAAATTTGCAAATTTAGTCCATTTGCTCCTATTCTTTCAACCAACAATACAAAATACAAAATATAAGTCAAATCCAAAAATTAAATATATAGAAGAATCTAAATCATGAGAAAATATGACAATTAAGATGCAAAAATCTAAGGGTCTAAAAGGGTTATATTGTGGCTTAGGTAAGGAATGACAAAGGGATTTTTGGGTAAAAGGAATTGAAGGAATCATACAAAACGTTTCACACAAAACTCAACTCAATGATTTCAAAAGACTGCTTCAATCTCATCACATTCATTTAAACAAATTTTGACATGATTTCAATTCCATCATAATTTTTAGAGCTAACTTCCAAGCAATGAAAATTACACTTCTCTTTCTCTTCATTTATTCACCATTTTTTCTTTTTATTTTCTTTTCTTCATTTTTCCTTCATTTTTTTATTTTTTTATTTTTTTCGAAAAAGAAGAACTCAATGAAAGTAATAGCTTGGAACACTAAATTTTCAACATGTTGTAATCTTTCCAAAAATATTTTGAAGTATTAGGTGCATAAGTCTATATAATTCTTCAATTTGAGGTTCAAAAAGAGGGGAAAAATTAACAAAAAACGTTATTATGACTTGTAATGTGGTTTAATATAAAGAAAAGGTCAGGCTCAAAGTGGTTTCTCTAAGGGTTAATAATAATAAGGGTAGGCTTGAAAAGAAGGAGTATAATGACAAGAAAAAGGGTTTAACCTAAATACCCTTATCTGATTTATTGCATCCTACTCATCAAAGGGGTTGATTGAGACATGTATGGTAGAGCAAGTTCTAGAATAGTCAACTATGTATGACAATCACACAAACAAGGAAATAGAGCATGATGTTAATGAATGCTCATAGGCTCAATTCTCACCAAAAAGGTTATATTTGCTAGATCTTATACACTGTTCCATCTAATGAATCAAAAGTAACTAATCACAGTGTTTTAATGAGAATCTAAAATCATTTTGCACACAAGTAAATCATTTTTTCATGGGATAAGCATTAGAAAATTCTAGAACTCAAAGAGATCACAAACAATAACTAATGTACCTTTTGAAACAGAAATTCTTAGATTTACAAAAATTTTCATGAAAAAATAACAAGAATGAAAGAAAAACAAAACAAATGACAAAACCATAATTAAAGACCCTCCCCACACCTAAACTAGACATTGTCCCCAATGTAGTCAAATAAGTGCTCATAAACTTTAAAAGATCAAGAGAATTAGGAAACTTCCTTGAAAAATATTGAGCATCGTGAAGCATTGCTTTGATTACTGAGGAGGGGGAAATGGTGGATTGAACCCCATGTGTCGGTAGAAAGCTATTTGGTTCAATTTCATTCTTTCTAATCGGAGCTCAAGTCCTTCAAGTCTCTCATCAAGTGGAATGCCAGCAGTGGCTGTTGGCTCAAGTTGCACAAAATGTTTTCCTGTATCAATGGCATAATGTTGGGGTCATCCGGAAGCTTGGATAGGTCCTGGAAAACAAAAATAGAAAACTCCTTTTTCTTCGATTAGGCCCATTTTGTTCAAAGCATTTAAATCTGATGGCAACATAGGACAAGTAATATGAGATTATTATGCTCAATATCAAGTAATTGCTCATGGATTGCCAAATAAGTAATCAATGAGCCTAAAATCAATGGTCGTTTATGAGTGACAACCGTATCAAACGGAGAGGCCAACCAATATCCTAGATTAACTTTGACCTTGTTAATCATGCACCACAAAAAGAAAAATTCAACCTTGGACAATACGGCATCAAAGTCTTTCCTACCAGAAAAAAGTGAAAGCTAAAAACCTATGTACATATTTCAAGGCAAGGTCATAAATGTAAGAATCTTTAGACTTGCTAGGGTCATAGCCATGAGGACAGTTAGAGAGTTGTCTATAAAGGCTAGACGGTTCAAATTCCTCAATAAAATCACATACACTGTTTAGATATTCCTCAGTTTTAGAATATTTTGTATTGATAAATCCTAATGCAAGATTGAATTCAATAATGGATAATTTGAAGTCTTTTCCCAACAACTGGAACTATACTACTTTTGGGCTGTCAAGTCTAAATTCTGAGCTAGGTGGTGCAAACTTAAAAGTAGTATAAAACTCTCTAACAAGCTCAATATAGGCAGGGTATTGTATTGTAAAGTATGTCTCACACCCTATATTTTCAATCAGTTGCAGTACAGTATTTGTAATATGTAAAACCTCCATAATAGGGTAGTCGATATACATACAGGGTATTATGGATCTATGACAAATATCCTTATACCTATTTTGATGTTTCTACTTGGTGAATGTTAGATTCCTGCTTAAATCCGATTCTGAAGGCGAGAGTATATTTTTCCCTTTTCCAATTTATGCACACTTATGAGAGAAAGAAACTCTTTCATTTCTACTACTAGCCATAGAGAAATTCCTCACACCGTACTATTGTTAAGCACAAACAAGCAAAAATAACGACACCAAATCAGATAATGTTAATAGGAATGGTGTAGGTAAAACTCGTCGATTATGTGAAACAACCACCACAAACTTTCTGCGTTATTGTTATTATTATTATTATTATTATTATTATTATTATTATTGTTGTTGTTGTTGTTGTTGTTATTTTGTTTTGCTATTTTTTTTTTACAAAATATGGAAAAAAAATTAGCAGAAAATCACAGACTACTCGGGTAATGGTTTTAGTTTTGGGAGGCACTCAACCCATAATTATGGAAGCTGTCGGTAGAGTTGTTGCTGTCGGAAGTTGAGCAACAATCTAGGTCATGAAGAAGGATGTGAGATTGTGGCTACTGTTGGTGTTTGGGAGCTCGAGGAGAGGCCAATTGGTGGAGCCGACATGACTCTCGGTTTCGGTGGTAGCTGGAGTTCAACCCGTGAGTGAGGCTGTTGGTGGAGCTGTGAAGACAAGCGAGACTTTTGGTATTGTTGTCCTGTCGGAGCAGCTGCTGCTGTTTGGAAGCTCAAAGAGGTCCCGTGGTTGAACTTGCGTGATTCTTGGTGCTGATGAGTTTTGTTTGAACTGTGAAGAGAAAACAATTGAGGGTGGAAGATAAAAATATGCTATTTTATTTGATAAGTTTTCTTTTTTGAATTTTCGGAGTAGAAGAACTCTTTTGATAGGTTGTGGTCACGCCTTATGCGAACACCTCTACTGTAATTTTTTTAACAGAAGAGCTCTCTTGATAGAGCGTGTCACGCCTTACGCGAGCACCTCTACTGGAATATATATATTTTTTTAACAGAAGAGCTCTCTTGATAGGGTGTGGTCACGCCTTACACGAGCACCTCTACTGTAATTTTTTTTAACAGAAGAGCTCTCTTGATAGGGTGTGGTCACGCTTTACGCGAGCACCTCTACTGGAATTTTTTTTTTAACAGAAGAGCTCTCTTGATAGGGTGTGGTTACGCCTTATGCGAGCACCTCTACTGGGATTTTTTTTCATAAGGCGTGCCCACGCCTTATTAGCAATCATCATCTGTCCACTAAAGCAAACATAAATCTTATCTACTACTAATAAAATAACAAAAATTAAGAAAAAGAGTTGCTAAATGGAAAATAAAGAGAAATGTTGGGTTGCCTCCCAAAAGTGTCTTTCTTTAAAGTCTTTGGCTAAACATGGTCATACTCAATTGCAGTTTGGATATTCCAACTCAATTCGTTCAACTTCATGCACTTGAAAACCTTCATAAAAAGGCTTTAAGTGATGACCATTAACCTTAAAAATTTTACCTTTGTCCAAACTTTGAATTTCAACTGCACCATAAGGAAACACGTTAGTAACAATAAAAGGACCTAACCACCTACAACGCAATTTACCAGAAAATAATTTTAATTTAGAATGATAAAGTATAACTTTTTGACCAACACAAAATTTTTTCAGGGAAACCATACGATCATGGAAGGCCTTTATCTTTTCCTTGTAAATCATGGAGCTTTCATAGACATCATTCAGAATTTCTTCCAGCTCTTGCAATTGTAATTTCCTCAATTCACCTGCTTCATCCATTCTCATGTTGCATTGTTTAATAGACAATATGCTTTATGTTCTAACTTTATTGGAAGATGACAAGGTTTGCCAAACATTAAGCGATAAGGAGACATACCTATAGGAGTCTTGTAGGCTGTTCGGTAAGACCAGAGTGCATCTTCAAGTCGCATGCTGTCACGACCCAAAACTATCCAAAAATCAGAGAAAATTTTTCGCGTTTTGTTATTTTCTTTCATGCTTACCTGTCCTCTGATCGTGACCACACTCCACTAACAAATTGGGCTGTGCGTCAATGCCAGTCCCACCATACATTTACCATATAACTTAATTCTTTCTCAGTCATTTATAAGTGTTTACAATATTTATACATCCCCTAAAGTTACTTACAAACATGTTACTGTGCTATGCTTATTTAGATACAATATGTACAAGTGTGTATACCTTAAATGATGGGCAGCAGCGGATATCCGGAATGCAGTACTGAGTCACCTCAACTTCAACTGGAAATTATCTGTGTGAGAAAATGAAAGGGGTGAGCACATCAAGCTCAGTAAGGCAATCCTACGAACAAGTAGGTAACCATACTACCTACATGAACGTGGTGCCATGCATAAACCACCCTTTCTCCACACATTTTAAAACAGATGATATGAGTTATGATGTTATGTAAATCCATTCGCATGGCAAAATTCAACATGCAATTATTTCAAATCATTTCTTTCTCGTTTAAAATTTCACAACAAGGCCAGGACTCAACCCATCCCTCGGGTGGTCCTGACTCACATAAAACCATAAAAATCGATTTACATTCACACATGGGTTTGAAAAGCATGGAAATAATCATCATGCACATTTGATTTTAAAAAAACCCAGTTTTAATCTCATCAAAGTCGTCAACATGCGAGACGAGGCAACATCTGTATATCGGTAATAACCAGGACTATGGCCATGTGTCCTCGGGAGTTCCTCTGCTACACGGATCCTAGTGTGCGGGTTCTCATCATGATCGAGAACCGCCCGGGAGGTGGGTCAATCCATCTCATCGGTCTTATCCGATCCCATGCATCCGAAGATGCCGCATCCGAAGATGCCGCATCCGAAGATACCACACGGTACATCGTACTCCATGCTACATGCACGGTACATCGTACTCCGTGGACCCATATCATGTCTCTATACTCATGCCATGTCTCAAAACGCACGTGCGAACCTATTTAATCGGTGACACACAGTCTACCCGATGCTCCAAGCACGGCTAATCGCATGTTCTCATAAAATCAGTGCGAGCGATGCTCAGCACTCTCATCAATCAAGTAAAACTAGTGCGAGCTAAGCTCTAGCACTCTGTATGCAAACCATCATGAAAATCATATATATATATATATATATATATATATATATATATATAAAATCTGGTGCGAGCGAAGCTCTAACACCCTGTCTCAAAAATCATATAAAATATGGTGCGAGTTAGACTTTAGCACCGTATCACAAAAATCATATAAAATCAGGTGCGTGTTAGATTTCAGCACCAATGCATGTAAAACTCTAGTGCGAGCTCTCGCTTCAGCACTAATGCATGCATCACACAACTCAAAATATCGTGCGAGCTGAGCTCTAGCACGTCACATGTCAATAAAAACACGTAGGCGGCTCTGTTTCCTCAAAATAGTTTTCAAAACAATTATATCGTTGAAAGTATGCAATGTTGTGCATTTTCTTTCAAGGTTAGCCAGCCTACTCATGCATGCATTAAAATGTCTCCAGAACGAGCAGAAACCTCTTGTTCTTGCTCCTCCCAATTTTTCCTAAATTTGTAAATTTTACCCTTAACAAGGGTATTTTAGTAATTTGCCCATTCGGGGCACTAAAATTATTATTTGACCTCTAGACCCTTCAGATAATTTTTAAAGGACTGCAAATGAACTTAAAATTTCGTAAAGTTACCTCTAGCAGTCCGCAGAATTCCCTTACCTTATTTTCCTGTCAAGTCTGACCTTTCCTCTGATGTCACGTCGCGCAGTCCGATCTGCTCCCAATCCAATGTTCGGAACTGCGTATAAATATTTCTCAGGTCAGATATTATACAACTTAATTGTATTTAATACTTTCTGGGCTTAATTTAAATCATTGGGCCCATTTATCCCTCTTGGGCCCGATTGCACCTTAATGGGCCTTAATCGGCCTTAAACCCGTTTTTCACTTAATTTTTACATTATTTGGGACCACTAACAATTCCTTGGGCCTCATTCTAACTCTCAAATAGCTAAATTTATTATTTACGACAATTTATCTAAATTTCCAAAATTTAATTCAATTTATGCGGAATTTAAATTCATATCACGCATAACGATGTAAATTATCGTAAATAAGGGTTACTTACCCGAGATTCCATACTAGTACATAAATTGAGGCTGTCTCGAGCTCTCGTTGGATGCCAATTGTCGAGCTACACAATTTCATAAATTTTCGGGTAAATTTTCGATCGAAAATTAATTAAATTGAATACTCCGAAATTTAAATCGAGTCAATTTCGACCACTACTGACTTACCCGTAGCTCGATTACATCGCCGAAATTTTTCCCCAATTTTTTCTCTTTTTCTTTTTCCCTTTTTCTCCTTTTTTCCTCTCTTTCTTGGCTGAACCGGTTTAGTCCGGTTTAGACCGGTTCAGACCGTCGGTTCACTCCGGTTCACTCCGGTTCAGGGCCTTGCCGGCCGGTTCTCCGTTGGCTTCCACCGCCAGCAGCTCCGCTGGGTCGTCCGCAGCTCGGATCTGGTCTCGGTTTCACTCGAGGTCGCCGGAAAGTGGCCGGTCTGGCTGTTCTCCCTCGGCCGTTGGAACCCATTTCCATTTCTGTCGTTTCCGACACCGTTCGTCGGTTTCGACGACTGCCACCACCACCAATCTGCTCGTCTTGGCCTCGAGGACGTTCGGCGGTGGTCGGTCGGTGCCGAATCGTCGCCGGTCGTCGGGAATCGGCTTCTCTTCTCTCGGTTTCGTTTCTCTCCGTTTCGCCGCCTGTCGCCGCCGTTCGTGCCTCCATGGGGCCGGTGGTGGCTCGCTGATGCAAGTGTCTCCTTCGCCTGGGCCGCCGGTACCGTCCGTCGGGTCTCCGGCTTCCGTTTTGGCAGAATCGCGATTTCGCGATTCTGCGTTTCGTTTTTTTTTTCGCTTCCATTTTTTTTTGTTCTCTCTTCTTTTTTTAAAATTTATTTATAATTTTTATTATTTATTTATTTTATTAATATTTTAATCATTAAAATACATTAAAAATACCCAAATATCTCTTAAAATATCCTTAAAATTATTATTTAATTCTAAATTCATTTATTTAATTTATTTAATTTATTTTAACCCTTTTTCGGTATATTTTTCGATTATTTTCGGGATTATTTTTCGAAGTAAAGATCTCGATTTATTCCAATAAATTTATATCTTGATCAATTTAACCAAAAATAAATTTATTTCACCTTTATTGACTAAGATTTCTCAATCCATTATTTTTAATTAAATTTTTCTTCTCGAATTTATACCGGCTTTCGGTCTTTTGACCATTTTGCTCTTGCACGTGTTCGGGATTAATTTAACCCGACTTCCTTTCACGAACACTCACTCACTTCGCATTTTAAATCCTTATTTCCAATCCGAATCCCATTCAGTTAAATTTTTGACCATTTTCATCCCTCATAAAAATTTACGATTTAATTTCGGGTCTTACACATGCTCCAGTCCTTCCTATTTGGGTTAACAGTTTTCTCGAGTATAGACTTGATTTCTCTATTAGACACCTCAACTTGCCCACTTGTCTGTGGATGGTAAGCAGTGGAAATTTGATGGGTAACATTATATTTCTTAATAAGGCTTCCACTACTCTATTACAGAAGTGGGTTCTACGATCACTTATGATAGCTCTAGGTGTGTCGAATCTGACAAAAATATGAGATTTGACAAATTCTACAACAACTCTAGCATCATTAGTTTAGTGGCCTTAGCTTCTACCCACTTTGACACATAATCCACAATAACAAGAATGTAAGCATTATTGCAAGGGATAGGAAAAGGACTCATAAAATCAATACCCCAAACATCAAATATTTCATAGACAATAATAGGGGTAAGTGGCATTTGATCTCTATGTCCTAAATTTCCAGTTTTTTGACCTTTTTCACAAGTTTTGCAAAACATGTATGAATCATGGAATAAATTAGGCTAAAACAATCCACATTCTAGCACTTTACAGGCTGTTCTCTTAGGACCAAAGTGTCCTCCACATGCATAAGAATGACAGAATTTAAGTATAGAAGGAATTTCATGCTCAGGCACACATCTTCTAATAACTTGGTCAGAACAATACTTTCACAAGTAAGGGTCTTCCTAAACATAATATCTAACATCTCTTTTGATTTTATCTTTTTGAGTTCTAGATAAATCACCTGATATTATCCCAGTAACTAAATAATTAGCAATATCAGAATACTAGGGTCTTGTCTTTTGGACAAAAAAGAGATACTCATCTAGGAAGTCATCTTTTAACGGTGATGGCTCTTCACTTGTGATTAATATGCTTAGATGATCCGCAACCGAGTTTTCTACACCTTTCTTATCGCATATCTCCAAATCGAACTCTTGTAGCAAGAGTATCCACCGGATGAGCCTCGGTTTCGCTTCCTTCTTTGAGAGCAAATACTTGAGAGTTGTATGATCAAAATAAACAATTACTTTAGTACCAAGTGAATATGAATGACATTTTTCTAGAGCAAACACAATAGCTAGAAGTTATTTTTTTCATTGTTGAATAGTTGCTCTGTGCATGGTCAAGTGTCCTAAAGGCATAATAAATGACATGGGGAGCTTTCCCAACCCTTTATCCAAGAACGGCACCAACTGCATGGTTACTTGCATCACACATGATCTCAAATGGAAGGTCCTAATTTGGTAGTTGGATAATTGGTGTAGAAGTCAACATTTCCTTCAGTTGATCAAATGCAACCTTGCATGCTTCATCAAATTCAAATACCATGTCTTTTTGTAGTAATCTACATAATGGCTGAGTAATCTTTGAAAAATCCTTAATGAAGCACCGATAGAATCCTGCATGTCCAAGAAAAGAACGAACTTCCCGCACGTTTGCAGGGTAAGGTAAAGATTTAATAACATCTATTTTAGCTTTATTAACTTCAATTCCTTTAGAGGATACAATATGAACTAGAATAATACCTTGATTAACCATAAAGTGACATTCTTCATAATTCAAAACAAGATTCTTTTCTATGCATCTTTTAAGAACTTTTGTAAGGTTAGTTATACATATATCAAAAGAATCACCATAAACTGTAAAATCATCCATGAATACCTCTATGATGTTCATTACATAATCTGAAAATATACTAACCATAAACCTCTGGAATGTAGCGGGAGCATTGCAAAGTCCAAATGGCATGCGTCAATATGCAAAAGTACCAAACGGGCATGTAAAGGTTGTTTTCTCTTAGTCTTCAGGTGTAACTGGAATTTGATGAAAACTTGAATAACCATCAAGACAACATTAATGAGTTCAACTTGCTAATCGTTCAAGCATTTGATCAATAAAAGGCAATGGGAAATGATCTTTCCTAGTTGATGCATTTAACTTCCTATAATCTATACAAACCCGCCACCTGTTTTGAACATGAATGGCTACCAACTCAACATCAGGGTTTTCTATCATTGTTATACTTGTTTTCTTTGGAACAACTTGAACAGGACTTACCCAATTACTATTCAAAATTGGATAGATAATACCTGCATCAAGGAGTTTTAAGATTTCTTTCTTTACAAATTCCATCATAGGTGGGTTCAGTCTACATTGTACTTGTCTAGAAGGCTTACACCCTTCCTCCAATAATATCCCATGCATGCATGTAGAAGGGCTCAATCCTTTGATGTCTACAATAGTCCAACCAATTGCTTCTCTATACTCTCTAAGAACTCGAATCAACTTTTCTTCTTCTAAAGCAAAGAGTTTATTTGAGATTATGATTGGAAGAGTCTCTCATTCTCCCAAGAAGGCATACTTCAAATGGTCTAGCAAGGGTTTCAGCTCTAAAATTGGTGCCTGCACAATGGAAGGAAGAAGTTTTGTGTGAGCAAGAGACAGTTCAACATAGGAAACATCATACCTTGCAGGTTATATTGACTCTAAATCATGAATTGTATCCTGCAAGTCAAAATCCAATTCAAACTTTTTCATTATTTCCTGTGATTTTTTAAAAGTGAAATTCTTGCTAAGTACAATTTTTAACTTGTCATCATCACTTAATGCAAGAATCTTCTGTGTTAGAGGTTCAATAACATCTATGACAAAAACAGAGGACATATCACGAGGATATCTCATAGCGTCATAAATTTAAACTTAATAACCTCACCATCAAATTTCATTGTGAGTGTACCATCATGCACATCAATTTTAGTTCTATATGTTTTTAAGAAAGGTCTTCCCAATAAAATTAAAGATTTAGATGTATCATCTTCCTTCATATTAAGTACATAAAAATCAGCAGGAAAAATTAATCCATAAACTTGCACCATCAACTAAGTAGCATACCATCGTCTTAACATAAAGTTAGAAACTACATATCTTCACTCGGTGGGATGTCAAAGGATGGGCGGTAGGAGTGACATTCATGCAATTGTTTAATCACATAATCCCTCATATATTCTCTAGGTATAGCAAAGAAGAAATCTACCTTGTGTGAGATCTGAGAATTTTAGATATATTTGAATTATGTAATATGAACTTGAAGTGTAATTTATTGAGCTAAGTGAATTGGGGAATGATAATTGGAGATTTATATGTTAAGTGTTTAAAATAAGTATGAAGTTATGAGGACAGATTGATCTGGGAGAAGGAGAGATCGATCTGGTGAGTTAAAAATGACAAGGAAGGAGGAATTTGAGGAGCAGATCGATCTCCAATGGAAGAGGATCGATCTCCTTATGATTCTGTTTGAGAGAAGATCGATCTCATGAGGAAGAGATCGATCTCCAAATGATTCTGTTTGGGAGAAGATCGATCTCCTCAAGGAGCAGAACGATCTCATAAAGCCATAAAGAGATCGATCTCACCTCTCGACAGATCGATCTCTTAGGCATAAATTACCCCAAATCGTCCCAAAAATTCAAATGCAGATCGATCTCATCAAGAGCCACGAGCCAGATCGATCTCCTACCCTCAGCCTATATAAGGAACTCCTGTTTTTCTCCTGCAATCTCACTTTCTCTCTCTTCTAACCCCCATTTTCACCGAAACCTAGCTTTCTCACTCATCCAAAGCACCCATTTTCGACCAAATCAGAAGTTGTGGCAAGAAGGAAAGTTGTTCCTCATCAAAGGGAGAACAACATACTTGGAAATCGTAAGACGGATCGAATCGAGGTAAGAGATAAGCTCTCCACAAGTTTTGGGTAATTTCTAAACTTCGATCCTTATATCTGAGATGATTTTGATGATAATGGTTGTTGGCATTGTGTTGAAATAGCTGAAAAATGATTAGGGATTGATGAAATTGCAATGTGGTTGGAGTGATAATGATATTTAGCAATTTTGGGAATTTGAGCTATAAATAGAAATTTAGACAATGTGGTGAATTAGCATAGATAATTGGCATGAGAAATGTAGAACGTTGAGATGTTGTGAATGAGAGTGTAGTTTGGGGTAGAGTTACGAGAATCAAGAGATTTGAGGTGTTATGAGCAATTATGCTCGATTTTGAGAATTAAGGTTGATGAGATAATTGAGTATTGATGTTTTAACATCGTTTGGACAGCTCGGGAGTTTCAGAGTGGAATGGGAGGCTAGTCCGTGATACGGGGGAAACGATTGCACTATACGAGGTGCAAAGAGGTAAGGGAAACTAAACCATTTGTGTATGTGATTTGCGAACTATTACAGCATGAATTGTGATTTATAAAACAAGCATGTTGAGTGTTGTGTTGTGATACAATTGCACACGATTTTTATAGCCGGTTGGAGCCCAACGTTTTTATGAGTTTATAACTGGGCTCTACGTTAAGGCAATATTGAGATTTGAGAAATGTGTGCGTGTTTTGCCGGTTGGGACTCGGTTTTAATATGTTTTGTGTTGAGTACAAAACGGTTTTCAAATGAGTTTTATGAGAGAAAAACCACTATGAGTTCTACGTGAAGGCAAACCAGTCTTATGTGATAAGACTTAGGTGTGTAATTTTGAGTACACACCGGGCATTGCTCTAGTAGCATGTAAGCCCGATTCTTCTCCGTTTTGGTAACGTGAGAATAACCCATACTGTGGCTATGCCACGTATATTTGGTGACTGTTGCCACGTGAGAACCCTATTTGGTGGCCGTTGCCACGTGAGAACCCTATTTAGTGGCCGTTGCCACGTGAGAACCCATTTGGTGGCCGTTGCCACGTGAGAAACCCTATTTGGTGGCCGTTGCCACGTGAGAACCCCATTTGGTGGCCGTTGCCACGTGAGAACCCCATTTGGTGGCCGTTGCCACGTGAGAACCCCATTTGGTGGCCGTTGCCACGTGAGAAACCCTATTTGGTGGCCGTTGCCACGTGAGAACCCTATTTGGTGGCCGTTGCCACGTGAGAAACCCTAATTGGTGGCCGTTGCCACGTGAGAAACCTTATTCTGTGGCTGTGCCACACGTGAATTTAAATCAATGGCTATGCCACGTGTGTTTAGTGGCTATACCACGTGTGAATTTAAATCAGTGGCTATGCCACGTGTGTTTAGTGGCTGTGCCACGTGCAT
Organism: Firmiana major; assembly: GCA_033439115.1. Classification (NCBI taxonomy): domain Eukaryota; kingdom Viridiplantae; phylum Streptophyta; class Magnoliopsida; order Malvales; family Malvaceae; genus Firmiana; species Firmiana major. The sequence goes on from CM065909.1 coordinate 44,207,379, forward strand.
TATTATTATAGTGATTTTATCACATTAATTGAGAAAGCGTTTATCGCATTATTTTCACATGCTTTGTTATTGCTCTATACTGAGCATTTTACTTCATGTTTTCACATGATTTGAGATATGAGAATGTCGTTTTGAGTACTTTCGTGCTATGGTTTTCAAATGAGATTAATGAGTTTCACATACAAATAAATATTTTGTGATGTGCATTTTGGTTTATGAAATAAGTCCCTTACCCCCTTTACTGAGCGATTTAGAAGCTTACCCTGTTTTCTTTCCCCTCAGATCTCTTCAAGTGAAAAGGGTATTCCTGCGACGTACGAAGTAGTGGCTAGTGGAGGACTTGAGCTCCAGGCCATATATTGTATTTTGAGGTATCTTTTATCTTTTCATGTACCCAGACAATTGTCATAATTGTAGACACTTGATGTATAACATTGTGTGGGATGTATTAGGATTAATTAACTTGAGATTGATTAATGTATTTGATATGATATATAATTTCTAGTGATGAGATCCAGAGGTACGATAAATATGATAATGTATGACACTACACAGAAATGCACTCTTAATTGAGAATTGATGAGTAAAAATTTTTAAAATTGCCCTATTTTTCGCGTTTTCGGGGCGTGACAGAGTTTTCTTGGTATCAGAGCTTAGGGTGTCTAGTACTGTCAGTATCGGTTAAGTGAAATAGAATACATCCCAAGTGTCTGTGATAGTCTGGTCATGAACTGAAATTGAGGATTGAGATTTCAATCGATTTTGATATGTACGCGCAGGAGACGAGTTAAGATAGAGAATGAGTGGACGACGAGGTCGTTCGAGGAGGCAGGCAGAGTCCCCTCCGCCACCTGTCCCACAACCAGAGAGTCCTAACTCTCGATTTAATCGGATTGAGACCGATGTGAGGCAAGGTTTTGAGCAGATGGCAGCGTTATTCGCGCAACACTTTGGAGTTAATGCCTCGGGTACTACTTCTACACCACCACAAGGACCTCCCATACCCCCAGTACAGATGGACCCAATACCTCCCGTCACTCAGCCTGATGATAGAAGTATGGTCCGACTGAAGGATTTTCTGAAGATGAATCCGCCCGCATTTAAGGGAAAGAATGATCCTACAGAGGCTGAGGAGTGGCTGACGGAGCTGAGAATTATATTTGATTATCTGGGGTGCACCGATGCTGAGAGGGTCAGTATGAGTATCTATATGTTGAAAGGGAGAGCTCGAGATTGGTGGGGTACTACCCAGGGTATTCTGATGTCCCACCAGGATGTGATTGGTTGGGAAGAGTTTCAGACAGCCTTTAGGACCCAATATGTACCACGAGCCGCCCAGAGAAAGAAACAAGCTGAGTTTTTGAGTTTGGTACAAGGTGACATGTCTGTGGATGACTATGAGAGCCAATTCACAGCGCTATTGAGATATGACCCAGAGACCTTTAAGAATGAAGAGCTCCGCACAGAGAAATTTGTGTATGGATTGAAGCCCATCATCAGAGATAGATTGATAGGGCTATGTATTACTGAGTTTGGAGATGCTTTGAGACGAGCACAAGAGATTGAAAGAGGAATTGAAATGGTACAATCCCAGAATGAGCTCAGAGCGGTGAATAGAGATAAGGGCAAGAGGCCAGCGATTTTCCAAACAGAGGCTCGGAGAGGTTCCTTTAGAAGAGGAAGGATTGAGGTACATAAGGGCAGATTAGAGAGACCCAGAGGTTACCCTAACATTAGAGAGACCCCTCGAGATGTCAGGCCTGAGACAAGGTTTTACAAAAATTGTGGCCGAATGCATGAGGGAAGTTGTACTGGGTCGATCCATGGATATTTTAGATGTGGAGACATGGGTTACATGGTGAAGGATTGCCCTCAACCTCAGAAACCACATGTCTTAGAGCCCACTAGACAACAGCCTCAGAGAGTGAATCCCCCGAGACGGGCCACTGCTGCAGAGAAAGGAAAGAGACCTGTTACACAGGGACGTGTGTTTGCCCTAGATAAGGAGACCGCTGACACTTCTGCAGAAACTATAAGAGGTACACTCTCTGTCTATAATCATAAGGCTCATGTGTTGATTGATTCAGGATCCACGCATTCGTTTATTTCTGAGCATTTTGCATGTAGATTAAACTTGAAGTTTGAACCTCTAGAATATATACTACATGTAAATACCCCTATGCGTGAATCCCAGAGAACTGAGTTAATCTGTAGAGGATGTGAGATAAAGGTGGGAGATAGAGGGATGTTAGCAGATCTAATCATGTTGAATATACATGGATTTGATGTAATTTTAGGAATGGATTGGTTGGCAGCCAATCGAGTGAGCTTAGATTGCTACACTAAGGTTGTAACTTTCTCCCTACCTGAACCTTACAGTGTACAATTGAGATATTGAGAAAATGAATATGTGGAATTCTAGTAAGTAATTTGAGAATTTTGATATTATTTTGGAGAATATTAAATATGATTGTTCATGTGAAGGTTATGAGACACTCATCTCAGACGATGAGCGGGAACATCCGAGGATTGAGGATATACCTGTGGTTTACGAATTTCTAGATGTTTTCCCAGATGAATTGCCAGGTTTACCACCAGAGAGAGAGCTAGAGTTTACCATTGATTTGGTACCAGATACTCAGCCGAACTCTAAACCTCCCTACAGGATGGCATTAGTGGAACTTGAGGAATTGAAGAAACAACTACAGGAGTTATTGTATCAAGGGTTCATTAGGCCCAGTGTTTCACCATGGGGAGCACCTGTTTTATTTGTCAAGAAGAAGGATGGTAGTCTCAGATTATGCGTAGACTATCGGTTGTTGAATAAAGCCACGGTGAAGAATAAATACCCATTGCCCAGGATTGATGATCTACTTGATTAGCTGAGAGGGGCATCAGTCTTTTCTAAGATTGATTTGAGATCGGGCTATCACCAATTGAGGATCAAGGAAGAAGATATTCCAAAGACGGCCTTCAGGACGAGGTATGGCCATTATGAATTTCTGGTGATGTCCTTTGGATTGACGAACGCCCCTGCAGCATTTATGAGATTGATGAACGAGGTGTTCAGAGACTATCTGGATAAATTTGTGATAGTCTTTATTGATGATATCCTGGTATACTCTCAATCGTATGAGGAGCATGCACAGCATTTGTGGTTAGTACTACAGATACTCCGAGATAAGCAATTATATGAAAAGCTTAGTAAGTGTGAGTTTTGGCTGGATCGGATAGCTTTCCTTGGTCATATAGTCTCAGAGGAAGGAGTATCAGTGGACCCAAGCAAGGTGGAGGCTGTGCTTAATTGGGAGAGACCGAGGACAGTTACTGAGGTACGAAGCTTCCTTAGTTTGGCAGGGTATTACAGAAGATTTGTGGAAGGATTTTCCCGGATTGCCGCCCCTTTGACTAAGCTCACGCGCAAAGAGACTCCATTTATATAGACTGATCAATGTGAGCTCAGTTTTCAGGAATTAAAGAGGAGGTTGACAGCGGCACCTGTGTTAACTATTCCTGAGGGATCAGGGAGATTTTTGGTGTATAGTGATGCATCTCATCAAGGATTGGGGTGTGTGCTTATGCAGCACGGAAGAGTGGTCGCATATGGATCGCGACAGCTGAAAGACCATGAGCGGAATTACCCCACGCATGATTTGGAGTTAGCCGCTGTGGTATTTGCTTTGAAGATCTGGCGACACTACTTATATGGGGAAAGATTCCAGATCTTCACTGATCACAAGAGTTTGAGATATATCTTTGATCAGAAAGAGTTAAACATGAGACAAAGGAGATGGATGGAACTCCTTAAGGATTATGACTGCGAGATTCTATATCATCCGGGCAAGGCGAATGTAGTTGCTGATGCCCTGAGTAGGAAGAGTATGATATCTGCTATGATGATCAGGGAATGGGATTTACTGGAGCAGTTTGCCGAACTTCGGATCAGAGTTAAAGAGATAGAGACTGGATTTGTGGCTAGCTTGCGAATAGAGTCCAGGATCATGGATCAGATTAGAACTGGGAAGCGCAGTGATCAGAGATTGATAGATATGATTAGCCAAGCTGAATAGAGTTCGCAGTCGGATCTCACAGTCAGTGAGGATGGATTGTTGAGATTCAGAGGACGGATTTGTGTACCGGACGATGACACCCTGAAGAGACAGATACTGAGAGAATCCCACTGCTCGCGATACACCATGCACCCAGGGAGTACTAAGATGTACCGAGACTTGAGAAAGGTGTATTGGTGGAGTGATATGAAGCGAGACGTGGCAGAGTATGTAGCCAGGTGTTTAGTATGCCAGCAAGTGAAAGCTGAGCATCGGAAGCCCGGAGGACTACTACAGCCCTTACCTGTACCTACATGGAAATGGGAGCATGTCACTATGGACTTTATTATGGGTTTACCGAGGACCCGAAGAGGTCGTGACGCTATATGGGTTATAGTGGATAGACTGACCAAGAATGCCCACTTCCTTGCCATCAAGAGCACAGATACTGTGGATGCCTTAGCTGAGCTGTATGTCAGCGAGATAGCTAGATTACATGGGGCTCCAGTGAGTATTACTTCTGATAGAGATTCCTGATTTACTTCTAGATTTTGGACCCAGTTTCAGGAGTCCATGGGATCTCGATTGAGTTTCAGTACCGCCTATCATCCTCAGACAGATGGTCAGTCAGAGAGGACTATTCAGACCCTGGAGGATATGTTAAGGGCGTGTACGATGGATTTTAAGGGATCATGGGATGATCACTTGCCCCTAGCAGAGTTTGCATACAATAACAGCTATCATGCAAGTATTGGAATGGCACCTTTTGAGGCTCTATATGGTAGGAGGTGTAGATCCCCTGTAGCTTAGGAAGAAGTCGGTGACAGAAAGATAAATGCTCCCGAGCTTGTTGAGCAAGCCGTACATAGTGTGAAACTCATATGTGAGAGGTTACAGGCTGCACAAAGTAGACAGAAAAGCTACGCGGATGTGCGTAGACGGCCACTCGAGTTTGAGGTTGGTGATGCAGTATTTCTGAAAATATCACCGAGTAAGGGTATCATGCGATTTGGAAAGAAAGGGAAATTGAGTCCTCGATACGTAGGACCATTCGAGATTCTTAAGAGAGTGGGAGAGGTAGCCTACAGATTGGCATTACCCCCACACATGTCCGGAATACACAACGTCTTTCATGTGTCTATGTTGAGGAAGTACCACCCGGACCCTTCTCATGTTATAGAGTATGATGAGATGGACATACAGGAGGACATGAGCTACACTGAGGAACCCGTCCGGATTCTCGATAGAAAGGAGAAGGTACTGAGAACCAAGAGCATCCCATTAGTGAAAGTTTTGTGGAAACATCACTCAAGGGAAGAGGCAACGTGGGAACTAGAGAGTCTCATGAAGGAGAAATACCCCCATCTATTCGACTAGTTGAGTTGAATTTGGAGGACCAAATTCTATTTAAGGTGGGGAGGATGTGAGATCTGAGAATTTTAGATATATTTGAATTATGTAATATGAACTTGAAGTGTAATTTATTGAGCTAAGTGAATTGGGGAATGATAATTGGAGATTTATATGTTAAGTGTTTAAAATAAGTATGAAGTTATGAGGACAGATCGATCTGGGAGAAGGAGAGATCGATCTGGTGAGTTAAAAATGATAAGGAAGGAGGAATTTGAGGAGCAGATCGATCTCCAATGGAAGAGGATCGATCTCCTTAGGATTCTGTTTGAGAGAATATCGATCTCATGAGGAAGAGATCGATCTCCAAATGATTCTGTTTGGGAGAAGATCGATCTCCTCAAGGAGCAGATCGATCTCATAAAGCCATAAAGAGATCGATCTCACCTCTCGACAGATCGATCTCCTAGGCATAAATTGCCCCAAATCGTCCCAAAAATTCAAATGCAGATCGATCTCATCAAGAGCCAGATCGATCTCCTACCCTCAGCCTATATAAGGAACTCCTGTTTTTCTCCTGCAATCTCACTTTCTCTCTCTCCCAACCCCCATTTTCACCGAAACCTAGCTTTCTCACTCATCCAAAGCACCCATTTCTGGCTAAATCAGAAGTTGTGGCAAGAAAGAAAGTTGTTCCTCATCAAAGGGAGAACAACATACTTGGAAATCGTAAGACGGATCGAATCGAGGCAACAGATAAGCTCTCCACAAGTTTTGGGTAATTTCTAAACTTCGATCCTTATATCTGAGAAGATTTTGATGATAATGGTTGTTGGCATTGTGTTGAAATAGCTGAAAAATGATTAGGGATTGATGAAATTGCAATGTGGTTGGAGTGATAATGATATTTAGCAATTTTAGGAATTTGAGCTATAAATAGAAATTTAGACAATGTGGTGAATTAGCATAGATAATTGGCATGAGAAATGTAGAACGTTGAGATGTTGTGAATGAGAGTGTAGTTTGGGGTATAGTTACGAGAATCAAGAGATTTGAGGTGTTATGAGCAATTATGCTCGATTTTGAGAATTGAGGTTGATGAGATAATTGAGTATTGATGTTTTAACATCGTTTGGACAGCTCGGGAGTTCTAGAGTGGAATGCGAGGCTAGTCCATGATACGGGGGAAACAATTGCACTATACGAGGTGCAAAGAGGTAAGGGAAACTAAACCATTTGTGTATGTGATTTGTGAACTATTATAGCATGAATTGTGATTTATAAAATAAGCATGTTGAGTGCTGTGTTGTGATACAATTGCACACGATTTTTATAGCCGGTTGGAGCCCAACGTTTTTATGAGTTTATAACTGGGCTCTACGTTAAGGCAATATTGAGATTTGAGAAATGTGTGCGTGTTTTGCCGGTTGGGACTCGGTTTCAATATGTTTTGTGTTGAGTACAAAACAATTTTCAAATGAGTTTTATGAGAGAAAAACCACTATGAGTTCTACGTGAAGGCAAACCAGTCTTATGTGATAAGACTTAGGTGTGTAATTTTGAGTACACACCGGGCATTGCTCTAGTAGCATGTAACCCCGATTCTTCTCCGTTCTGGTAACGTAAGAATAACCCATACTATGGCTATGCCACGTATATTTGGTGGCCGTTGCCACGTGAGAACCCTATTTGGTGGCCGTTGCCACGTGAGAACCCTATTTGGTGGCCGTTGCCACGTGAGAACCCCATTTGGTGGCCGTTGCCACGTGAGAACCCCATTTGGTGGCCGTTGCCACGTGAGAAACCCTAATTGGTGGTCGTTGCCACGTGAGAAACCTTATTCTGTGGCTGTGCCACACGTGAATTTAAATCAGTGGCTATGCCACGTGTGTTTAGTGGCTATGCCACGTGTGAATTTAAATCAATGGCTATACCACGTGTGTTTAGTGGCTGTGCCACATGCATTATTATTATAGTGATTTTATCACGTTAATTGAGAAAGCGTTTATCGTATTATTTTCACATGCTTTGTTATTGCTCTATACTGAGCATTTTACTTCATGTTTTCACATGATTTGAGATATGAGAATGTCGTTTTGAGTACTTTCATGCTATGGTTTTCAAATGAGATTAATGAGTTTCACATACAAATAAATATTTTGTGATGTGCATTTTGGTTTATGAAATAAGTCCCTTACCCCCTTTACTGAGCGATTTAGAAGCTCACCCTGTTTTCTTTCCCCTCAGATCTCTTCAAGTGAAAAGGGTATTCCTGCGACGTACGGAGTAGTGGCTAGTGGAGGACTTGAGCTCCAGACCATATATTGTATTTTGAGGTATCTTTTATCTTTTCATGTACCCAGACAATTGTCATAATTGCAGACACTTGATGTATAACATTGTGTGGGATGTATTAGGATTAATTAACTTGAGATTGATTAATGTATTTGATATGATATATAATTTCTAGTGATGAGATCCTGAGGTACGATAAATATGATAATGTACGACACTGCACAGGAATGCACTCTTAATTGAGAATTGATGAGTAAAAAGTTTTAAAATTGCCCTATTTTCCGCGTTTACGGGGCGTGACACCATGTGACTGTCTTTGGTTATGTATTCTCCAACATTTAATATTTCATCGCTAGAGAACTCTTCAAGCTGCATGATCTCATTAAAAACTGTCATCCTCCTATCACTTTCCTCAGCCTCTTTCTTGAAGAATGAGGCTATGCCTTTTATTTCCTAAATAGCCTCTTGAAATGCACTCCGAAAGTGGTTGATTTCCTCGACCAACTTACTTAAACCATCAAAAGTCCTTGTTCTCTTTCTACTGGATTCGGATCTTGTATTTGTCGGCACATTTATACGACATGTTGAAGCATCAACTTCATCTCTACCAACTTTCGTTTCATCTTGAAACCCATTATTGTCCATTTCCTGAGCATGTTGAAGCATATCCTCATCATCATCATCATCATCTTCAACTGCATCCGCAACAGTTTCAGCTCCTTGGCCGACAGCTCTGTCTTTTCCAAATATGAAGACAAAGTCATCAAAATGAGGAAATGGTTTGTTTCTCAGGCCTTTTGCATGCGGATGAGTCTAACAACAAATGCAACAATTGTTAGTAAATGCAAAACATATAAAGAAATGATAAATTCACAAGAACTTGTATAATACTTACCTTAACCCATCCATCAAAGACATCTTTTGGCTCAGTCAAACATTTTTTAGTATCATTCCACCTAAATCCACTACCAATGCTAATCATATCACAAATAACATTGTAATGTCTCTTAAGGAACTTGACTCTTGATTCAATATGTGGATTAGCCCTTATATTAGATGTCGAAAGTCTTTTCTCCAACATCTTCTCCAACTGGCTTAAATAACCTACTCTAAAAGTCTCATTATCTCCCTTCCACTCGGGATCCTCTACCAATACATATAGGCATTTAACTAGTTCATCATCTTCTTTCTTGGTCCAATGGTGATAAGAAGGAGAAGCTTTTTTTAGCTATTTGCTTCTTTTTTTGTTTTCTCAAATCGATGACATGTTCAAGTCCTAATAATATAAGCAATCAGAGATAAAAAATGCATAAGAAATCAAAATTAACATTCTATACCATCTAAAAACAATTCCAATACATCAATTATATGAAGAACTCACAATATAAAATTATTCAAATACATCAAACTATAGCAACTACGTCAAATTATTCCAATACATCCAATTATTGTCTCATGAAAACATAATAAACCAAATGTTACAGAGCAACACATAAAAATTATCCTTACACTCAACAATTGAAATCATACAGGAAAAATCATAAAATAACATAACATAACACTTGTACTTAAGTACACGATGCCAACCAACTGTTGAGCATCTCCTCTGCTAATTTGTCTCTCCACTCAGTCCAAGCATTACTTGGCTCACAATGCTTGATCAACCCTTCATCATTCCCTTCAGGTTCGCTACTAATCACATTGTCAACATGACTTTCAATAGGGTCCATAGACATCTCAGACCTAATAAAATTATGGAGAAGACAACAAACAGATATGATTCTACATTATGTTTTTACTAGATAAAATGATTTCTCCCTTAAAATTGCCCATCTAGGTTTCAATATGCCAAAACATCTCTCAATGCAATTTCTTGCTTGAGAGTGTTTCATATTGAAGTATTCTTGGGGTGTAGTGGGTTGGTACCCTTGCCTCCAATCATTCAAGTGGTACCTTTGCCCTCTATACGGTGTCAGAAACCCTTCCCCATTTGTGTACCCAACATCACACAAATAATACAAACCTATTTCAATGCACAACTTATTTAATTAATATTATTAACTAAACGAAGACCTACCCAAGATCATTTATGTATATAAGATTACCTTGTGGAATCCTTAAACCATTTCTCCTAGTGATGGCATCCCTTAATACTCTACCATTTGCTGCTGAACCTTCTCATCCTGACAATACATAAATGAATTGCATATTCGATGTGCAGACACCAAGAACATTTGTAGCAATTTTATTTTTCCTTGACCTATACTTAGGTCTGTCAATTGAGTCCATGTTCACTTTTATGTATGTTCAATCTAAGGAACCCAAACAACCCTAAACCGAAACATTACAAAAGTAAGTAGGTAAATGCACATTGAAAATGTTGATTATTATTTATTCTGTTTGAAAGGAATTTAAGGCAATACCTTAAACCATCTCCATTGTTCATCTGTTGAATTATCTAGTATTGGCTCTAGTTTTTTAAATAGTAGTGAATGCAATCTTAAAATAGCTTTCAACACTACATGAAATTGCCTACTAATTGTCTCACCAGATCTTGCAACTTGACGCTTAAGAACCCTATTTTTTGTATGGTGAGCAATGATGTGAAGAAAGCTTATAACCATTTCTTCTATAGTCATATTTCTATTTCCCTCCAATCTTCCTTCTGTTTTTAGCAAGTGACACAACTTTGCAAAAGCTCTCCTATCCATTCTACAATTATCAACACTCTGTCTATCACTCTCAAAAACCATTTTATGTAAATTTATTGCCCTAATATTATGTCTCTCAAATGTTTGGTCAGCAAATGATATTCTACCCCTCTTTGCAAATCTCTTAGCAACTACTGTTACAACCACAAACATATGCATTTCAAACATAGATTCCAACTGCTTCATTTGCAAAATAAGTACGGTAACTAGTTGCATATTCTTTCTTATTGACAAACGAGCCATAACTGTTTAAAAACAAGTATTAAGCATGGTTAATAAAAAGTTCATCACAAAAAAATTTCGTCATAATATTGAGCACAATGTACACAACTAATATATTAGTAGGTGTTAAAATAGAGGCTAAACTTCTCATTGATATCTATTTGTAAACTATTATAATATTTTAATTGAACTCCAAATCAACATTATATTCCCATGTCTACCTTTTTTTAAAAAAAAATGAGCCAAAAAAATTTGCGTTCAACCAAGAAACGAAGAATATATATAGTAAATTTCAACAAATGAACTGATTAATTATGTAATTGAATATGTAGTTCTTTTGCATGTATATAGATATTTTTAAGAACTAAAATAAAAAACAAAATGAATTTAACTACATCAAATAGGTAGAAACTCATATCAGAAATACACCAAAACTTCAACATTTCTAAATTCCATTAACAAAATAAGTATAGTTCAATTCTGGATCATTCCGTTAACAAATTATAAGATAAACCTAAACACAAAAATCTTGAAAAATAAACTAACTCAGTATAGTTTAATCTGTGTTCTGTAATTTCTGACAAGTAAGACCAAATCTGCAAACTAACGAAACCAAATTTGCAAACTAACTTAATGAACCAACATAAACATTTTACACCATCAAACAGAATACACCAACAAATAGAATACAGGTTTAATAAAAAACAAAAAGAAATCACAAGAAAAAAATCAACAGATCCTCACCACTTGAGAAGATGGTGTCGCGGTACTGTGAGATGGTGCCCCGTTGGAGAGAAAGTTTCGATCTGCATAAGAACCAAAACTAAGATCAGATATACGGATCCCAAACCCAAATCGAAAAAGAAGAGAAAAACTTACCAGCCAAGAAAGTCTGTGAGAGAGGGCGAGATAGAGAGCGACCGAGAGAATCTATGAGAGGGAGAGGCTTAAGGTGACTGTGAGAGGGAGAGGCAGAGGGTGGCTGTGAGAGAGAGAGGTAAAGGGCTGCTGTGAGAGGAAGAGGCAGAGAGCGTTTGTGAGACGGAGAAGCGAGAGATTCTGTGAGAGGGAGAGGCGAGATAGTCTTTGAGAGGGAGAGGCTCGAGAGCTGTTGTGAGATGGAGAGGCAGAGGACGTCCGTTAACGGCTGTGAGAGGGAGAGGCAGAGAGCATCCGTAAGCGGCTGTGAGAGGTAAAGGCAATGTCTGTGAGAGGGATGGGTGACAAAGTCAGTGAGAGGGAGAGGAATAGATAATGGTTTAGTTGTAATATTTGATAAGTTTATGGGTAAAGTGGTTTAAATATTAAGTGAATTGAGGGCAAAATAGGAGGAAAAAAAATTCACACTGGGAATCTGAAAATACCTAAGGATTCAAAGGTAATCCTTTTACCTCAGATTTTTTTCCAAATCGAGTATTGTAGGTAAAATAAAATGACTGACAGAGGGGGGAAATAACCGAACCAAACGACGAAATCAAATGATGAAAAAAAAATTACAAGGGGAATCTAAAATTCCCCCCAACCAAATGGCCCCTAAAGATTTGAAGGAAAATCGAAGGGAAAATCGAAGCAGAACCCAAAAGGAAATGTAATAACCCAACGAAGTAGAAAACACCCCAAACATGAAAGTATGGAAGATATTGTCATAAGGACATCGAATCAACTATAGCTAAAAACAAAGGATTAAAAAAGGCACTGAGAGAAGAGAAAATCCTTGGAGAAACAAAAGGAGGATAGCCAAACCAAATCTGGACTAGTTTGACCCGTTAAAGGAATGAAGTGTGGAGAAAGAGACACGCCAAAGACACACGAAGAGGAGAAGATGAAGGGATGATTCTTAGGCTAATAAAGACATACACCTAAAACAAGAAATCCTATCGCAAATGACGATTTAACCTACGAAAACGCCTAAACAGGAAGAGATACGAAGGGCGAATAGTGGAAAAAAAAAGGGCCAAAAAACGTGGCACAATGTGGTGCCAACTTTTTCTACAACTTTAAGTATATAAGATTTTTTTTATTTTATAGCTTATTCATGTAAAAAAATGTCAACTTTGCGGTACTATCAGTGACACAATTAAAGTAATTCATTAAAATCATTTTTCGTCTTACTTTCCTCTAAGTTTTTTTTTTTTTTTAAATATAGATAATACATAACATAAGTTAATCCCTAGTAGGGTTGCAGTTCACAATTTCGGGACTATTATACCTTATAGCATAAATAAAGTTAACAATTCAAGAGGTGAATGAAAAATCACAAAAAATGTCTTCGAAGAACCTCCCATCTTAGCTAAGCAATCCAGACAGGAGTTAGCTTCCACAATGAGTTTATTGTATCCTCTACTCACTACAAGACACAAGCCACCTCTAAAACCCCACAACTTAGCACATGTGCTCATGGTGTGGCCAATAATTCTTACAAAACCACAAATCCATATACCAGTGAGGTCCCTAATGGTCCACTAGCTCCCATATTGCTTAGATTTTTCAAGGCAGATCCATTAATATTGAGTTTTAAGTATCCTCGAAGAGGTACTTTCCAAGCAACATTAATCTGAGCAGTGTTCCACAATTTAGATCTGTGGGTTCATGATAACCCAAAATTCCTTTGCACTTTTAATCAATTTTGTTGATCGTAACTTGGATAGAATCTTGAACATTATTGAAAATGAATTTATTTCTTCCCATTCATAAACACCAAAAAGCAAAAGAAAATAAAACTTTCTATGGTAAATCTTTAACTATGGATTTTTCATTTAATTTGATATTGCTAATAATCCACTCATTTAAATCCATGAGGAATTCAATAGCTAGACTAGACTTACTCAACGGTCAGGCTACCTACCCTAGCCCGAAGGCCCACCGGATATTTGATCGAGTTTGGGCAAAAATATCATATGCTATTAATGCGCTTGGGCAAAATTTTTTAGCTTAATCTAAAATCGGGTCAAGCCCAGGCTTAACCCTTGAAGCCCAAGATCAGCCGAGCTCAAACATAAATAAAATTAAAAGTTTTTTAATATATTTATTAAGTATAATGTAATTATATGTATAGAAAACATTATTGATTTATAAACATAATTATATATATTTAATATTAAAATTGACATGCAAATTTTGACAAGTCAAATTAAACTTCAAAGGGACCAAAAGAATAAAAAAACAAATAAACAAATAACCAAAAAATAAATAAAAATAATATTCAGGCCGAGTCGGGCTCAGGCTTGCAATATAAAATAGAAACAAGCTTAAACTAAAAGTTAAGCTCAAATTTACAAGCCGGACTGGGCTTAGGCTTGTATATAAGTCATTATTATATGACCTAAGCCCTACCCGAACTTGATTCGGCACGATCCACGATCAGCTCTAAGACAGACTACTAGGAACGTTAAGATGTTACCAAACTCTTTTGGTTCAGTCATAGCACTACATCTCGGACAAGTGGGGAAAATGTAGAGGCATCTTAAAGTTAGTTCTTGTTTCGTGGCAACCTTATGATGTAAGCATTGTTAGAGGAACAATTAAATTTTTAGAAGTGTGTGGGAAGACCAAATCACCTTCCAACTTTTATCATTATAAAGGTGAAAACTCTTAGCCAAGTTATAAAAAGAACTAATAGAAAATAGACCTGATAGAGAGAACTTCCAATAGATGGTATTGTCCCCTGGGTTATTGAAGAGGAATTTCTTGAATCTTCTGCTTAATCTCCGCAGGGATAGGGTCACTCAACAAAATCAAAAGCCTATTCATCCTTATTGTAAACAATTTCTTTCACCAAGACTTTATCATCATTGGGCATCCAAGGTCCAAAAGTGATTGAGTTTAAGGGACCAAAACCTGTTCAATCATCTGTCTAGAAGAAATTTTGGCCTAAACACTTTCAGATTCAGTAAGAAGCCTCCACCCAAGCTTTGACATGTTAGCTCCATTGAGATCAAGCCTACCCTTGATACCAAGACCTCTTTCATCATTTGGGAAAGTCACCATGTTCCAACAAAGGAAGTTATGAGTACCCCTGTTAATTTTACATAAGTACTTCTTGAGAGGTAAACTCCTTGCATGTAGTAATTAAGGATAACATTTAAAATAGATTTGATAAGAATAGTTCTTTCTACCAAGGAAAAAGTCTTTGCCTTCCATCCAGCCAATTTATCGTTGATTTTATCCATCATAAACTCGTAGCTAATGCTATTGCATTTCTCGGTGATAGGAAAATCGAGATAATTCCCTATATCTTTTGCAAAAGGTACCCCCAAAATATTACTAAGAATTTCTTTCTTGGTGATCTCCATATTACTAGAGAATAACAACAGAGACTTTGTGACATTTACTTTCTAACCGAACTTGTTAAAGAAATCCTCAACAACTCTTAACATGGATTTACAGGTGTCCACTGTTGCTTTGCCCATGAGGAATAGGTCATCCACATAGAATAAATGGGAGAGCTTCGTGCCTCGATGACACTGTTGATAGGTTCCCAATGTTTCTCTTTGCATGCCTCGTGAATTTTAAGATATAAGTATTCCATGTAAAGGGTAAGAACATAAGGCGATAGTAGATCACCTTGACAGATACCTTTAGTAGGGATGACCCTATCGCTTTGCTCACCATTAGTGAAAATGGTCATCAAGGAAAAGGAAATGCAAGACATGATGAATTATTCCAAATACAGGGGAATTGAAAGAAGCACAACACCTTTCAGATGAAAGCCTTTTCAAGATTAATTTTTGCCAAATGTACTCCTTGTTTCCCTTTTCTTCTTTTTGAAAGAGTGGATGACTGCTTAAGCAATAACAATATTATCTTGAGCTCTGCTCCATACAATGACACTAGATTACAGAGAATGAATCATGTAAACCATATGTCTGAATCTGTTGACCAATGCCTTGGTTAATGATTTTATAGATGGTGTTGTAGAGCCTAATATGTCGATTTTGGTTGATAGCCTTCTCTAAGTTTTGGATTTTTTTTTTAAATAAGACTTTTGAGAGTGATGAAAAGTTAAAAAGAAATAAAAATTCACAATTAATTTTTTCTACTCATAATCAATTTTTTTTAATTTAAATGTTATGAAAAAAATCATAAAAAATTACATTACTGTTCTTAAATTTTATTTTCTAAAATTTGTGTGCTTTTCGAAAGTGGAATTTCTGTGCTTCTCGAAATGGAACTTCTATGCTTGTTGTAAGTGAGATTTTCGAAAAGAGTTAAAACTTTCCAAAAATTTTGAAAGTTTCATTTGATTTGGAAACATAAATTTCAACTACGAAAGTGATTTTAAGATAATCATTTCAATTTAGAAACATAATTTTCATGTTTGAAATGAAAATGTTAAAGAAAATTCAAGAACTTTAAAAAGAAAGCAAACGAAACATGAAAGCAATTCAACCACATTCTAATCAATTTTAATTTCTTTTTTCATTCAAAAAACCTTATTTTGAATAATAATTATGATAAGGTGATAAAGTACAGTTGCATATTTTGAAAACATAATTTTTATACTTTTCAAACGTTGCACTTCTGAGAAGCATCAAAACTTCCCAGAAATCCTACTTCCAAGAAGCCTAAAAAGTTCTCAAAAATCCATCTTCAGAAAGCACAAAAATTTTGAAAATTAAATATGGATATGGGTAATAAAGTCATTTTCAATTTTTTTTATTATGGATATTTTGTCATAAATTAAAACAAAAAAAAAAAGGTTGTAAGAGTAAATGATAAGTTGTTAATAGAATTCCTTCCCATTTTATCTATGGTTTTTTTTTCCCTTTGTTTTCTTAAGTTGTTGTTATGGTTTTTTTCCATTTGTTTTCATTGCCCCTCCCTACTTTATCTAAACACTTAGCTATATTCAAATTAAAGTTGTTTATGATTGAACCATATGGGGTTTAGGTCAAGCTTATGTAAGTGTTAGGAGATTGAAGGTGAATCCGAACCTAGCGCAACTTGATTTTTTGGACAAATTTTTGCCTGTCTGTTTTACATACAAGTAAGCCCAAGCTCATCCAA
This sequence comes from Firmiana major, assembly GCA_033439115.1. Taxonomy (NCBI): domain Eukaryota; kingdom Viridiplantae; phylum Streptophyta; class Magnoliopsida; order Malvales; family Malvaceae; genus Firmiana; species Firmiana major. The sequence goes on from CM065909.1 coordinate 44,224,012, forward strand.
GCTCGCCCAACACTATTAAATAATAATAATAATAATAATAATAATAATAATAATAATAATAATAATATTTAAATTCATGCCAACAATCTCTTAATTAAGTAATTAAGAAAAAATTTTGGTATATAGTAAAGCTTAGGTTCGAATCCAAGCAACATTACCTTCATTTTCAATTATCAAATATTTCCTTAAAATGAAAAAAAAAATGAATTCTCAAAAAAAAAAGATTATATAAACATGAAAATGTAAATCAAAGCCTAAAAAAATAACACAATCTCAAATTAAATTGCACAAGAAATGTAAAGTAACCAAAAATGCATTAGTATATTTGTTAATAATTTCCTTGATATATCTTCAAAATTCTTTTTAAAAATCACAAAATACAACGTCATATTTAAACCAAAATATTAAATTATCTAAGTTAAAAAAAATTATAAAATTATAACTAACGGGTCGAGCAGGCTTGAATTTTAAATTAAGAACCCAAAACCGATTCAATTTTCTATTGGGCTTCAATTTTCAAGTCCAAACACTTCAAATAAACTTAATATTTTTATCGAAATTCATTTAAATATTAACTCGAGTTTCAAATTTGAATAGACTATCGAATCCATAAATAATTCTAATTCAAATTTCAAGTAGTAAATATGAAGCTTATCTTAATTAATTCATTAATTTACACAATTTCATTAAAAGATAACTTTCGACGTGTTTAAAATTTAAATTTCAAACACTACATTTCCTTTTCCTTAGCCTTGAGTTGCCACTTTCCTTATGCCATCAAAATTTCAATTAAACACACCTAATGGATTATGAGGTGTAAAATTAACCATTATTATCTAAATTGAAAAATTATTCAAATTCAATAGGTCTATCTCTACAATTACTTGAACAATATTATATACATTGCATCGATGAGGCCGAAATTCAAAATTTTTTTATGAATTGAGCCGATATATACTAGGGAGTAACCCGCACTCTATTGCGGGAACATTGCATTTGTTCAAAACTTGAGTAAAGCATTGGTGATTTGTTATTTAATCATAATATGATGTTATTAACAAAGTCGAAACGGAGAAGGTACTCATGGCTGTGAATGTAGATGGATAAAGAAAAATTTTACAAATATTACCGCATTAGTTGTCACAATATGAGAACAGGACAACATGTGTGTGCTCATGTCCTTTTTGACAAATAACCTATTTAAGCATAAAAACTATCAGTTTTGCATGGTGATTTTACTTTTAAGCTAAGATATCTTTGTATTTCTCTTGTATTATCAACTATCATACAGAGAGCAGATTTTTTTTTTGGTTCATAAGAGCTACAAAAAAAAAAAAAGATTCGAATTTTGGACCTAATCGCTCATAAGAATGGATAACAACTGTTAAGTTAAGTCTTGATTGTTATGCAATAAACGAATTTGTTAATCCATAAAATCAACAAATGAGACATTTCAAAATATAATATTCGAAAATCTAATTTTTAATTAGATGAACATTTTCATTTCTTGTACATAAAACTAATTTTATTTAATAAATATATTAATATTTTTGAAAGAAACAAGAAACTAAATGATAGGCTACCTCAATAAAACCTTGTTCTCCAGGAATAATCTCAAGCTCTCATTCCTTATCATCCAAAAAGCTTTTTAAGTTCAATTACCAAAGACTCGTTTCTGAGAGCAACCAATTAAGGTTTAAATGTCTTAACTTGTATTATGCAGAAAATTTATCAGTCTTCAAAGTTTCTACACTCTATTCGTTAATACTAAACCCAATTCGTGTCTAAAGTCTTTTATCTTGTATAAAGGGTATTATCTACGATTTAATTCTAACACTTTTAACCATCTGCTGAAACAACAATATATGAGATTATACTACAAACCACATGACTAAAATATTAATGATTATGACATCTCTGAATGGTTTCCTATGGATTATCAAGGAAAAAAAAAGTAAAATTGCCATACACATAATTTAAATATTTACCTGCTTTAGAATTGATTAGTTAACTAAAGCAATAATTGCAAGAAGAAGGCACGAATAACAAATTAGTTCACAGTATGACATGCATCAAAGATAAAAATAAATAAAGAACAACTTTAGATTTCATAAATAATAGTAACAAGACACTGTAAATAAGTGAAGAAAAAAAAAATTTCAATACCCTTTGACATTGCAGCTTTAACTTTGGATAACTTAGCAGCAAAGGCATTGAAGCTCTTTGCAACCTTTGTAGCCCTTTATTTAGCTATAAACAACGGACTCTTTACTTTTCCCTCTTAGAAATTAAAAAGCAAAAAGAAAAAAAAAATCAACAAACACAACAACGATAATCATGTAACCAAACATATCCTATATTTTTCAAACAGAGTTAATTTCTCTTAATGATAAGATAGATGTGGTCAAATTAAAACTACATAAATGTAATTCATAAGACCTGAGATAAACATCCCTTTATGCAATTTCTAAATTGTTCCTATAAGATACTTTGGGTGGGAACATTTTGCTTGAAAATTCATGGGTTGAAACAAGCATAAACAACTGAGTTGAAACTAATTTATAGGGCTTTATTAATCCTATGAAAAAAAAAAAACGTTTTCTCAAGAAGTAAATCACATCAAGTTTAGGTAATGGTATGAACAAAATGTCCTACAAAAAGGAAAATCTTCAGGCTTTAAAGACCTTAATGATTAACCATGTAAGAGTATTAAGTAAAAAAATGGAATCATCATCAATAAGCATTTTTAACTAAAACCAAAACTTACTTTTCTAATTTTTTTTCTTTCATTTCCCTTTCAATGTTCATTTCATTAATCCTGTAGTAGGGCAATAAGGTTATACTAAGCATTTATCTATTTATTAGATTAAATTACAATAAATAAGCAAATAATGTTCCATAAAAAATTTGCCCATAACTTGGAATAAATCATCTAATAAGAAAGGAGAAATGTGAGCAAATAAAAATAAAGGAGAAAGAGAAATTGCTAATGGAGCTGCGAAAGCGGTGAATAAAAGTATTATCTTCGAACGATACCTAATGCCTTTCTCCTTTAGTTACTAAGAGCTTGTTCATTTTCTTGAAAATCCCGATGGCATCCTCTCATACCAATCTTTTTCAAGGCGGAAGCTGTCTGTCCCAATGCATTTTGTTGCACATGTTGCTCTTCTAGGTATTGGAAGGCTAATTGTTGCGTTGGGCTTTTGTTAAAAACATGGGTTTCGGAGGATTATTGTTGTTCATGGCTTTTCTAAAAGAAGAAGATAAAGGGTTTTGCTTGATTCATCAATTCAGCAAGATGCATGCAATTACACTGATACGATCCAAAAGTCGAAGATGAAATCACAAGCCAAGCCGCCAGCAAAGAAGGAAGGATTGCAACAAATTAAATCTGAAAAAGAAACAATAGCAGAGGAATAAAGAAAGAAGAGGAAGAACAGAAAGAGCCGATAGAGACGATAGAAAAAGAGTAATGTGAGGGAGAGAGTTTGTTGAATTTTGTATGAATATTCTTCTATGTTCTATTTCATTATATTTTTGGCAGTATAGCACTCGATACACATTTTTCTTATTTGGACATGTCTTATAGCATATCACTCTCAAAACCAAGGTTAGAAATAGGTTTTTCTTCTTAGAGGGATGACACATGCAACTAAAGTACACGATGTAAATTCAAGAAGTTTTGGGAAGAGTTCAAGAAAAAAAAAAAAGTGAATATGGGAACAACAATTCAAGGTGGTTTACTTCATGGGAACCTTCAAGAGTTACTTCAGCTTGATTGTCATTTTTTTTAGTATGGAGATCAGGGGTTTAAATTACGGTTGTGGTCACGTTTACAATTGTGTTGTGTTTATCGTGATTTAGGACATAAATGGAATTATTGTGATCATTACGGTCATCGCGGTCGTAAATTTTTTTTAATTTCGTATAACTTTTTTAACCGACGATAATGATAATAACGACCCTTAATAGCGGTAATAACGATTTTCAATAACGATAATAACGGATCAATTATAACCATTACGAGTGTGAAAAAATTTCACACCTGTTATTTGAAGAATAACGATAACGACCACTACAGCAATCGTTATTTCGTTTAGCTACCGCTATTTGAAACCCTAATGGAGACACGAGATGTTGCTGTTAACAATTCTTAAGTATTAGAAATGCAACACTGAAAGAGGAACAACAAGTTTACCGATCTTTATCCTTGATGTTCTAAAGGGCAGGGCATGCTTATGGGCCAAAAGTAATGAAGTTGGAAATGCAGTTGTTTAATTAATAATCTTAATTAGCATGTTAGAAAGTTTGTTAACAGGGATGAAAAAAGTGTACTATTGAGTGCTATATATTTTGTAACGTAATGGAATAGAAGCTAGATGAATATACAACAAGTTTTACAAATCTCTCTCTTCTTTAACAAATTTTCTCTCTCTCACAGTTACTCTTTCTCTATTGTCTCTATCTACTTCCTTTATTTTTCCTCTTCTTCTCTTAATTTCTAGATATTCTTCTTATTTTCTGAGAATCTTAGTTGGCTGGTTGTAAGACCCGAAATTAAATCGTAAATTTTTATGAGGGATGAAAATGGTCAAAAAGTTAACTGAATGGGATTCGGATTGGAAATAAGGATTTAAAATGCGAAGTGAGTGAGTGTTCGTGAAAGGAAGTCGGGTTAAATTAATCCCGAACACGTGCAAGGGCAAAATAGTCAAAAGACCGAAAGTCGGTATAAATTCGAGAAGAAAAATTTAATTAAAAATAATGGATTGAGACATCTTGGTCAATAAAGGTGAAATAAATTTATTCTGGGTTAAATTGATCAAGATATCAATTTATTGGAATTAATCGAGATTAATAGGAATTTTTAATTCGAAAAATCATTCCGAAAATAATCGAAAAATATACCGAAAAGTCATTCGGGACAATATCCCAAAAATACGGAGAAATTATACCCGAAAAAGGGTCAAAATATAATAAATAAATTAAATTAAATTAATTAATTTGAAATAAAATAATAATTTTTGGTAGATATTTTAGATTTTTAATGTATTTTAATGATTAAAAATATTAATAAAATAAATAAAATAAAAATAAATAATAAATTAATTAATTAATTAGTTAATTGAAAAAAAAAAGGGAAATCAGAAACGGGTCGGGGAGAGAGAAGAAAAAACGAAAAACGGAAGCCGAAAATGAGGATCACCGGCGAGCCACCACCGGCGCAGGATGAGAGGTCACGACCACCGGAAAAGGGAGAGGAGAGGCCGGCGACCTCCCTGGTACCGACGACGTGCCACACCGACGCCAGAGGAGGCCGAAAACGGAAGGAGAAGCCGCGGGGAGGAACGCTCCGATCGACGGCCATCGGGGTCGATTCGAGCCCCACCAAGGCTCGATTCTGGAAGCCCAGACGACGGTGCGCCGAATGGAACCGGAAACAACCGCCGAAATCGACGAACGGCGTCGAAAAACGGCGAAAAGAGGAATGGGTACCGACGGTGGAGAGAACAGGCCGGACCGACGACTTTCCGGCGGCCTTGGGCGAAACCGAGGGCAGATCTGAACTGCGGACAACCTCGCGGAGCTGCTGGCAGTGGAAGCTGGCGGAGAACCGGCCGACAAGGCCCTGAACCGGAGCGAACCGGAGTGAACCGGAGTGAACCGGTGGTCCGAACCGGGTCTGAACCGGACCGAACCGGTTCAGCCAAGAAAGAAAGGAAAAAAAAAAGGAGAAAAAGGGGAAAAGAAAAAGAGAAAAAATTGGAAAAAAAATCCCGGCGTAATCGAGCTACGGGTAAGTCGATAAGCTGTCGAAATTGACCGATTTGAATTTTGAAATATTTTATTTAATTATTATTCGACTGGAAATTTACCCGAAAATTTATGAAATTGTGTAGCTCGACAATTGGCATCCAACGAGAGCTCGAGACAGCCTCGATTTGCGTGTTAGCATGGAATCTCGGGTAAGTAACCCTTATTTACGATAATTTGCATCGTTATGCGTGTTTCGAATTTAATGTTTGCATTAATTAGATTAAATTATGAAAATTTAGATAAATTGTCGTAAATAATAAATTGAGCTATTCGAGAGTTAGAACAAGGCCCAAGAAATTATTGGTGGGCCCAATGAGCCCAATAGGCCTCGATAATGTGAAAATTAAGTGAAAAACGGGCTTAAGACCGATTAAGGTCCATTAAGACGCAATCGGGCCCAATAGGGATAAATGGGCTCAATGATTTAAATTAAGCCCAGAAAGTATTAAATACGATTAAGTTGTATAATATCTGACCTGAGGAACATTTATACGCAGTTCCGGACATTGGATTTGAAGCAGATCGGACTGCGCGATGTGACATCAGTGGAAAGGTCAGACTCGATAGGAAAATAAGGTAAGGGAATTCTGCGGACTGCTAGAGGTAACTTTACGAAATTTTAAGTTCATTTGCAGTCCTTTAAAAATTATCTGAAGGGTCTAGAGGTCAAATAATAATTTTAGTGCCCCGAATGGGCAAATTACCAAAATACCCTTGTTAAGGGTAAAATTTACAAATTTAGGAAAAATTGGGAGGAGCAAGAACAAGAGATTTCTGCTCGTTTTGGAGACATTTTAATGCATGCATGAGTAGGCTGGCTAACCTTGAAAGAAAATGCACAACATTGCATACTTTCAACGATATAATTGTTTTGAAAACTGTTTTGAGGAAACAGAGCCGCCTACGTGTTTTTATTGACATGTGACGTGCTAGAGATTAGCTTGCACGGTGTTTTGATTTGTGTGATGCATGCATTAGTGCTGGAGCGAGAGCTCGCACTAGAGTTTTACATGCATTGGTGCTGGAGTCCAACTCGCACCAGATTCTTTTTATATGATTTTAGTGACACGGTGCTAGAGTCTAACTCGCACCAGATTTTCACATGTTTTGCATACAGAGTGCTAGAACTTAGCCCGCACTAGTTTTACCTGATTTGATGAAAGTGCTGAGCATCGCTCGCACTGATTTTATGAGAACATGCGATAAGCCATGCTTGGAGCATCGGGTAGACTATGTGTCACCGATTTAATAGGCTCGCACGTACGTTTTGAGACATGGCATGAGTATAGAGACATGATATGGGTCCACGGAGTACGATGTACCGTGCAAGTAGCATGGAGTATGATGTACCGTGTGGTATCTTCGGATGCGGCATCTTCGGATGCATGGGATCAGATAAGACCGACGAGATGGATTGACCCACCTCCCGGGCGGTTCCCGATCATGGTGAGAACCCGCACACTAGGATCCGTATAGCAGAGGAACTCCCGAGGACACATGGCCATAGTCCTGGTTATTACCGATATACAGATGTTGCCTGGTCTCGCATGTTGACGACTTTGATGAGATTAAAATTGGGTTTTTAAAATCAAACGTGCATGATGATTATTTCCATGATTTTCAAACCCATGTGTGAATGTAAATCGATTTTTTTATGGTTTTATGTGAGTCGGGACCACCTGAGGGATGGGTTGAGTCCTGACCTTGTTGTGAAATTTTAAATGAGAAAGAAATGATTTGAAATAATTGCATGTTGAATTTTGCCATGCGAATGTATTTACATAACATCATAACTCATATCATCTGTTTTAAAATGTGTGGAGAAAGGGTGGTTTATGCATGGCACCACGTTCATGTAGGTAGTATGGTTACCTACTTGTTCGTAGGATTGCCTTACTGAGCTTGATGTGCTCACCCCTTTCACTTTCTCACACAGATAATCTCCAGTAAATGTTGATGGCGACTCAGTACTGTATTCCGGATATCCGCTGCTGCCCATCATTTAAGGTATACACACTTGTACATATTGTATCTAAATAAGCATAGTACAGTAACATGTTTGTAAGTAACTTTAGGGGATGTATAAATATTGTAAACACTTATAAATGACTGAGAAAGAATTAAGTTATATGGTAAATGTATGGTGGGACTGGCATTGACGCACAGCCCAATTTGTTGGTGGAGTGTGGTCACGATCAGAGGATAGGTAAGCATGAAAGAAAATAATAAACGCGAAAAATTTACTCTGATTTTTGGGTAGTTTTGAATCGTGACACTGGTAACATACACCGAATCACAATGAGACACGTACGCGTGCAAGGACAAAGAGGGAAAGGGGAAGGTAGCAGGGAGAAAGAGAGCGAAAGTGAAAGAGCAATTGGAAAAACAAAACTGAAGACGAAGCCCAACGACAACAAAAATGTAAAAAGGAAGAGAAAAAGGGAATTGACACCCTACTTAAAAAAATATAGAATGAAAATGGCATGGACATGTTAGAAACTCTTTGAAATCTATAAGATTAAGTTATAGATATGCTTTTTTTCAAGTCAACTTCAATAATGTTAATCTGGCTCACATGTTAATGTTATTCAAAATTAATTTCTAGACCTTTTTTCTCTAAGCAAAGGCAAAGTAAAACAATAAATAGTTACATAAGCTTGGCTTGGTACCATGAAAAAGTAATAAAAAAATTTTAAAAAATTAAAAGAAAAGAGAGTAAAATGATGAAAAAAAAATTTCATTTATTTTCATTCACATTCTTATAGAAAAAGTGAAAAAATTGAAAGAAAATATATTTTTCTTTCCGTTCATTATTTTTCAAAGTTGAAAAATAAAAGCAACAAAAATGAAAATCATATTATTTTATCATTATTTCATTAGTAAATTAAAGATAATTATCAAATACACTATCAGTAGAGTATGGTTGGAATAATGACATATATACCACTTTATTTATTTTTATTTTTTTTAATATTTTTTTAAAAATATGTACAATCATCTTAATTTTTTGTGAAATTTAAAAACGATACTGATAGTGTATTAAATTTAAATTTAAGAAATAAAAAATAATTTTATAAATATACGTATTTAACACACATCTTTCTCATTTTTTATCTATTTAATTTGTAATAATTTGTTTTTGTGAAAAAAAATAGAAAATAACAATCATTTTAATTTTTTCTTCACAATTTTCACTCTCACCAAATACTGTTAAAAATCATTTTCATTTTACTCTCGCTCACTTGTATCCATTTTTTCATTTTTTCACTCTTCTGCATGCATTCTTTTACTTTTTCATTTAATAAGAAACAATCTAAAAGTGCATATCCAATTAAAAGATCTTACTACTTAATTAGTGTGAGAGAAGCTTGTAATACAGCAAGAAGGAACATTATAATTCATGAACTTCATCAGCCAAAATATTAATACATTAATTCTTACTATTGTCCTGTAAATTGAAATAAAATTTAAATTAAAAAAAAGGAAAAAAGAAAAGAAAAAAAGTACATGAGTCAATATCAGTCCATTTCTATTTCTTTTGAAATCCAGCCCATTTATGTGTCTATTGTCAAGTCCAAAAACAAGCCGCAAGCCCCAACTCCCGAAGCCCCTGGCACCTGTGCAATTATTCCATTTTCATTTTTCACGGGAAATCCCTGAAACCCCAAGAACCCAACCGATTCAAAGGAAATGGAGTTCGCTAACAAATTGGTGGCGCTTGCAAACAGAGCAGCAAACAGCAACCTGGTGATCGACGTGTGTTTGGTCACCACTTTCGCGGTGTTAGGCATTCGATCTTTGAACCAGCAGAAGGTTATAGAAGCCCTGGAAGTGGAGAGGGCATCCTTGAGCGAAACCAACACGGTTATGAAAAAGGCTATGTGGGATTGGAAGCAGCAGCTCTTCGCTGAAGCCACCTCTAACTCCCCTCTTGTCCCTCTTGCAAACCTCCAAGCCATCTATGGTGAAGCCTCGACTCATCCAATCGGTAACTTTCTTTCTTTTTTTAATGAAGGAAATATGGGTCTTTTTTTTGTTTTCATCTTAAATGTGTAGACATCTTATTTGTGACATGTTTCAATTGAAAATCTTTGTATCATGATATAAAAATGCCCTGTTGCCAGAGGGTGATCTGCTCGAATCTTCAATGTGAAACACTTTAAATTGCTTTTTAAAAGAAATAAAAAATAAAAATTTACAGACAATTTCCAATCTAAATGGCTTTGCTTTGTATTTGTGTCAGGAGATGCTGGAAAAGAGGGTGCAAAATCTCCAGCAGCCAAATTTGTAATCTGAACTCTGAATTGCATTAGCTAACTTTTGAGGAAGCAATGATATTTGGCATTAGCATAGTTGAGGGGCTGAAATTCTTTTTGAGGTCATATTGTTTATCAGACAAATCATGATTTTGTAATCATTTAGAGTAATTTTGTAGAATCAATTATCAAATTTAGAGGACATTTACATGTAGTAGAATCCAGTTTGTGTTGAAAATATGATTGTTTAGTAAAGAAATAAAGAAACAAGGAGCTCTTGTTCTTCATAAGGATAAATTCTGGTTTATTCAATTATATGACAAATGTTGCCTTCTTTTCTTGGGATTAGTTTGAGAGTCTTGAAGTAGGAAACTTAGACATATCCTATAGGATGGAACTTGGGTCAGTTGTTGCTTTTTTTTTTTTATTTTTTTTTTTATTTTAGGATACCATGGTTGGGACAGGGGCTTCAAATTGTTACAAAACATAATGGGATGATATTCCACTTTTGACATTTGCTCTTAACTTGTAAAATGATTATTTTATAATTAGTTGTATAAAAATGCAAAACTTATAAAAGGTTAAAACAAGTGGCAAGAGAGAAACCTTTCCCTATAAATAATTTCTTCTTCGAAGAGTTATGTATTATTTCAAATGGTATTTCTTTCACCTTTAGATGACTGAAACTATTGATATAAGACTGTTCAATCAAATAACATAATTGAAAAATCGCAATTCTTTATTATAGAAATGGTGTGACCTGATCAGAGATCTCTGTTTCATCAAACTCCATCCCAGGAAATCCATGGAAACCAACAGAAATAACATTAACGTCATACTTAAAGAAACCGGTAAACTGTTCTATGTAGGCTTTGATTCTGCAAACCTCGACAAGCCTAGAGAACTCAATCACCCATTTAAGCCTCAACCTGATAGAGTACGTGATGGTGATTATGATTACACTCGAGTTTTGGGTCATGCAACGGATTGCTTTGCTTATTCAATGAGAATCGACCATACGGGAAAATCGTGCTGTGGAACACGTCGAAAGGGGATTACAAAGTTTTACCCGATGAGCCGGTGGAACTACCACACCCACGGCGCTAAGTTGAGCAAGGTTCCTTCTGTGGATCCTATGACTCCATCAATGACTATTACAAGCTAGTAAGGATCGTGCAGGAAATCGACTACTCTAGTGGCCTTCTGCTGGTAAGTGAAGTAAAATTTTATAGCCTAAAAACAAACACATGGAGAAGTGATGAACAAATCCCTTACTACTTTTGTAACCTTTGGGGAACGAACGGTACGTTTATTGATGGGGCTTTACACTGGCTTGGAATTAAAGAAAGAACATGGGAATCATGCAACAGGGTGATTGCCTTTAATGTTGGAGCTGAGAAATATCGCCAACTAGAGTTGTTGGACAGCATCCAAGACAAAACATATAACTGAATCTAGGCGCTTTACGAGGATGTCTTTGTACGATGACAATTTGCTTTGACGACAAAGTTAAAGTATGGATAATGAAGGAATAAGGGGTGAAAGTGTAACGTTTCAGAAGCGCGAAAAATATGGTTTTTTTTTTATCTCTACTTAAATGGTATTCTTGTACAGTGTAGGATATTTTTTTATTTATTTATTTATTTTTTAGTTTTCGTATATTCCAACCACCTCATGCGTTAAATGGTAATTAGTATCTACATATTAATTGTTTCTTAAGGTTTACATACTAATCCATAAAAACCGTGATTACATCCCATAGTAATTATATAACCACATATCTGTACTTTATACATGTCTGAAAATAAATATTTATTATTATACCTGAACAAGTACTTCATAGATAGTTGCGTAACACTTACTGCAGGAAATCTAGAATGGAGAAAAAAAGGGGTGAACTTCTGAGGAAAAGCTCTGTAAGGAATATGTTTAGAATAATTCTGACTTTAAAAAAACATGTGAAACTCATGCAAGGTATAGCTTCATACCTTACTTATGAAAAGCAAATCATAAGTTAACTTGAAAAATAATCATTCAATCGTACTTATAAATTCTATTTCGTACGTAAAACATTCATACAGGAAAATATCATATATGCGTATACTTTCCTTTTTAATACCATGAATGTATTTTCATCTAAAAATATAAAACATGTTTTCTTTCACTAAATCATCATATATTTCTAAAAGCATAAATCATACTTTCTTTCATGAAAACATCATCATGCATAGTTTTCTTTCATGAAATATTCATTATACATAATTCATTTCGTAAAATCATCATATAGATCTTTTCATATGAAAATGTAAAACATGTTTTCTTTCATGAAAACATCATCATACTTTCTTTCATAAGAACATCATCATTCTTTCTTTCATAATCATCATCATACTTTCTTTCATAAAGACTCATCATCAAAACATGGAGACTAGGCTATATTTGAGTCATGCAATATACGTCATCCTCCGTAGAGGGTCATAATCATACCAATGGCCATGGTGGGGGCTGTAGACTGGATCAGGGTCATACATCAAATCATAATTCTAAACATGAATAGTATCTTCTTATTCTTTCTTATCATACACTAGCACATAACTAGGGCACGGGCACTGATGGCACTCGCCGTGTGGGAAACATTCGGGCTTGCTGCGCGGGCACGAGATACTACCAGAAATCATCATAATAGACCATGAGTAGCGAGTCAACCACCACACAGGTGAAGATAAGTGCTATAAGGGTCCTACGTATCGGCATCTCAAGTGGCGGAGCAGGAACGCCATGAGTAGTTGCCATGCATATAAATAGCTTTTTAGTCTCAAATTTTTTTTTCTTAAATACTTTCGAAAAACATCAAAGTTTCCGTTGAAACATGAATATAAAGTCATACAGAAAATTATAAAATATTCATGTGTTTCATACTCTATAAATCATTTCATAAAACGAAACATACTTCATCAAATTGTTTCATGAGCATAAATATGCTTTGTAAATCATTTCATAAATATAATTATGCTTTATAAATCATTTCATGAACATAAATAGGTCAGAATTAAGCTAAATTACACCCCTTGCCTCGTAGACCTTGGGGCGGTGCAAAATCGTCGGGTCTCGGGATTACCTCGATTTGTGTGTCAAATTCTCGAACTGCCCAAAACGATACTAATTCATCATATATTGATCAATTTCATCTTAACATACTCAATTTTAATTTATCTTCTCGAAGTTTGATCAATTTTGACTTTTCGGTCAACTTTTTCAGTTTTCTCGGTTTTACTGATTTAAGTCCCTTTTTTGGTCAATTTAATTATTTTAATTTCTCATTTCATTACTTCATTAACCTTATGACTCATTCAAGTCCATAAAACCTTGCTGGTCACTTTGCCAAATTTTAAATTCTTTTACTTTTCGGTTTTACACTGAGTTAAGCTTTAAATCAGGCTTTCTCGGTATAAATTTAACTGTTAACAACCTTAGATCCATCAAAATTTCACCACAAACACATCAACACTATGCTGTCCAGATCTCAAATCCTTCATAGAAATTAAATCATCCAATTCCACTTAAATAAAAACCGTTTAAAAACATCAAATAACAACATATATGAATTTTATCATCATCCATCAATTTTACCTCGAATTTGACCAAGTTTGACCACGTTTTTCTTCCACAAAATTGATCCTCAATTGAAATTAAACATGTATATAGCTCAAAACCATGAAAAACTAGCTCAAAAACCGATCAAAGAATGAAAAATCTTAAATTCCTCACTTACCAAAAATAGGACAGATTCGTCGACCGTTTTTATTTTGAGTTTTTCACCTAGAAAATGAATTTATTTGTGGCTGAATTTTTTATATGTTATATAAAACTGGATGAGGAAGATTTCATCCTTCTTTACTGACACCTGACTCTGGCCGGAAGGTGGCCATAAAAATCCCACAAGGAAAAGATGAGAATGACGCCTGGGGCAACTTGGAGGATTGATTACAGTCGGCCTAGAAGTCTGATGAGGTTGATTTTGGTGCCTCTATAAAGGTTATAAAGTCTAGTTTCAGAATGGAAAATTTGGGGTCAATTGGATGCCCCTAAAGTCCCCAAATTTGACAAAATATGGGAGTTGGTCAGAAATCTGAAGCAGGATAGATTTCTGTCCTGTTTTAGAAAAATCCAAAAAAATAGTTTTAGTCCAATTTTCTCCAAATTTCCACTTCTAAAGTGTTATATTATGTCTCTAGTATGTTTCATAAAACTTTAGGGGTCACTTATTTAAGAAAAATTCCCCGATTGAGCCCATTTTGCGCGATTTGGTCAATACCAAGCAAAATGACTTAAAGTTTTCAATTTACCTTAAAAATTAATTTGATCCCTGAAACCTCCATATTTTCACTTGATTTTCATTTCTCAAGTCAATTTCACCTTATATTAATTTTCTATAGGCTCGGAATAATTTTCGTGAATTTTATGAATTTAATCCGAATTTATTTGCAATTTCAAGCTCATTTGCTCGGTTTAGTGTAAAACTCGAACCTTACTAACTTTTTCACTTCCAATACCTTAGTTTTCATTTCTAAACATCATTTCATGACCATACATAAAATTCTTAAGAAATTCTCGGGTTTCACATTTCTCTCCACCTTTTAGGAATTTGGTCCTCCAAATTCACTCGAGTCCATCAAATAAGCAAGGGTATTTCTCTTTCAACAGGCTCTCTAGTTCCTAAGTTGCTTCTTCTGTCAAGTGATGCTTCCAGAGAATCTTTACCAATGGAATTCTCTTCATTCGAAGTATCTTTTCCTTCCTATCAAGAATCCGGATAGGTTCTTCTACATAACTCATGTCTCCCTGAATGTCCAAAACTTCATATTCAATGACATGGAAGGGATCCGAATTATATCTCTTCAACATAGAAACGTGGAAGACATTATGTATCCCAGCAAGTTGTGGAGGTAAAGCTAGCCAGTAAGTAACATCTCTCACTCTTTCTAGTATCTCAAACGGACCGATAAAGCGAGGGCTCAACTTCCCTTTCTTTCCAAATCGCATGATGCCCTTACTCGGAGATACCTTAAAAAATATAGAGTCCCCAATCTGAAATTCAAGTGGTCGTCTATACACATCAGTATAACTCTTTTATCTATTTTGAGCAGCCCGAAGTCTATCACAAATAATCTGAACGTCCTTAGCTGCTTGTTCCACTAAATCGGGAGCCATAATTTTTAGGTCACCCACTTCTTCCCAAGCAATCGGGGATCTACATCTCCTGCCATATAAAGCTTCATAAGGAGCCATACCAATGTTAGCATGATAACTGTTATTATAGGCAATTCAGCGAGGGGCAGATGATCATCTCATGAGCCCTTAAAATCTAGGACACATGCCCTTAACATATCCTCTAAGGTCTGAATAGTCCGCTTGGACTGACCGTCAGTTTGAGGATGATAGGCAGTGCTCAAATTCAATCGAGATCCCATGACTTCCTGAAAACGAGTCCAAAATCTCGAAGTGAACTGGGAATCTCTATCAGAAGTAATGTTCATAGGAGCTCCATGTAATCGTGCCACCTCTCGGACATACAGCTCTGCTAGCTTATCCAGAGAATCAGTGCTCTTAATGGTAAGGAAGTGGGCACTCTTTGTCAGTCTGTCCACAATCACCCAGACTGTATCATGACCTCTCTGGGTCCTGGGTAATCCCATAATAAAATCCATCGTTATGTGCTCTAATTTCTATGTAGGCACTAGTAAGGGCTTAAAAAGTCCTGCGGGCTTCTGATGCTCAATCTTAACCTGTTAACATACCAAGCACCTGGCCACAAATTCTGCTACATCTCGCTTCATACCAGTCCACCAGTACACCTTTCGTAGATCATGGTACATCTTGGTACTGCCTGGGTGCATGGTGTAACGGGAATAATGAGACTCCTTCAAAATATGCTGCTTTAGGGCATCGTCGTTCGGAACACAAATTTGGCATTTGAACCTCAACAATCCATCCTCACTGACCGTAACTGCGAAGCTTTTTTTGCCTGGCGAACCATATCTAATAACTTCTGATCAGTTCTCTGCCTTGTTCCGATTTGATCTAAGATACTGGGCTCAATCCGTAGGCTAGCCACAAATCCAACCTCTGCTTCATCAACATTAATCCTAAGTCCGGATAACTGTTCCATTAGCTCACATTCTCTAACCATCATATACGACACCATATTTTTCCTGCTGAGAGCATCTGCCACCACGTTTGCCTTACCCGGATGATACAAAATCTCGCAGTCATAATCCTTAAGGAGCTCTATCCACCGTCTCTGTCTCATGTTAAGCTCATTTTGATCAAATATATACTTTAAGCTTTTGTGGTTGGTGAAGACCTGAAATTTCTCACCATACAGGTAATGCCGCCAAATCTTCAAGGCAAAAACTACAGCGGCTAACTCCAGGTCATGGGTGAGATAATTTCGCTCATGGTCCTTTAATTGTCTAGAATCGTAAGCTATTACTCGACCATTCTGCATAAGTACACATCCCAAACCCTGGTGAGAAGCATCACAATATACCGCAAATCCCCTTGAACCACTCAGAATCGTCAGGACGGGTGCGGTAGTTAATCTCTGTTTGAGCTCCTGAAAACTCTACTCACATTCTTCGGACCATAAAAAGGGAACTCCCTTATGCGTGAGCTTAGTCAATGGAGCTGCTATTTTGGAAAATCCTTCTACAAATCTTCGATAGTACCCCGCTAGCCCCAAAAAACTTCGAATCTCGGTCACAGTATTCAGTCTCTCCCATTTGAGTACTGCTTCAATCTTGGACGGATCAACTGACAATTCGTCTTTGGATATAATGTGACCGAGGAAAGCTATCTGCTCCAGCCAGAATTCACATTTACTCAGTTTCCCATATAATTGTTTTTTTCGAAGGGTCTGAAGCACTGTCCTCAAATGCTGCTCATGTTCCTCCCTGGACTTAGAGTACACCAAGATGTCATCAATAAAAACAATTACAAATTGATCTAAATAATCTCGAAATACCTCATTTATTAAACTCATGAAAGCAGCAGGGGCATTGGTCAGGCCGAAAGGCATCACCAAGAACTCATAGTGACCATATCTTGTCCTGAATGCTGTCTTGGTCACATCATCCTTCTTGATCCTCAACTGGTGATAGTCAGACCTCAGATCAATCTTTGAAAATACTGAAACCCCTTTCAACTGATCAAATAAGTCATCAATTCTGGGAAAAATGTACTTGTTCTTTATTGTAGCCTTATTCAACAATCTATAATCTATACACAATCGGAGGCTACCATCCTTCTTCCTGACAAACAAAATCGGAGCTCCCCAAGGCGACACACTGGGTCTGACAAAACCCTTGTCCAACAATTCTTGCAACTGCTTTTTCAACTCCTCTAATTCTACTGGTGTCATTCTATAGGGAGTCTTAGAGATTGACTCGGTATCTGGTACTAAATCAATAGTGAACTTCAGCTCTCTCTCCGGTGGTAACCCTAGTAATTCCTCGAAAAAAATATCTGGGAACTCACATACAACCGGTATGTCTCGAATACTTAAGTGTTCCCGACTCACATCAGAAATGGAGGCTATATAACCTTCATAAGCAAAATCACAAGAATTACACAAATTTCATTCTTCAAATTTCATGTTTTTTTTATTTAACTGCAAAACATATTTCAAATATACCAGGTAAAGAGAAGGTTATAGTCTTGGTATAGCAGTCTAAACTTACTCTATTGATAGCTAACCAATTCATCCCTAAAATTACATCAAAGCTATACATGTTTAACAAATTTAGATATGTTATCATGACCCTATCTTCCACCTTAATTTCACAGTTCCTACACACTCTATAGATTATTTGTGTCTCCGTGGGTGGCCTCTTTTACCGCTCATTTTCACTGATACGAATTTCCTGCAATGATACCAATAGTTTTAGTTACATCTATCACAGGTATATACAATTTATAACCAGACAAGTACAGATACTTGAGATGTAATCACACTTGTCCTAACTGACACTGACAGTACTAGACAACCTTCGTTCTGATACCACTAAATGTAACGTCCCGAAAGTGCGAAAAATATAGCAAATTTTTTTTTTATCTTTACTTAGATTGTATTCCTGTATAGTGTAGGATATTTCTTTCTTTCTTTATTTATTTTCTAGTTTTCGTATATTCCAACCACCTCATGCGTTAAATAGTAAGTAGTATCTACATATTAATTGTTTCTTGAAGGTTTACATACTAATCCATAAAAACAGTGATTGCATCACATAGTAATTATACAACCATGTATCTGTACTTTATAAATATATGAAAATAAATATCTGTTATTATACCTGAACAAGTACTTCGTAGATAGCTGCGTAAGACTTACTGCAGGAAATTTGAGATGGAGAAAAAAGGGGGTGAGCTTCTGGGAAAAAGCTCTGTAAGGAATATGTTTAGAATAATTCTGACTATAAAAAACATGTAAAAATCATGCAATGTATAGCTTCATACTTTATTTATGAAAAGCAAATCATAAGCTAACTTGAAAAATAATCATTCAATCGTATTTATAAATTCTATTTCATACATAAAACATTCATACAGGAAAATATCATATATGCGTATACTTTACTTCTTAATACCATGAATGTATTTTCATCTGAAAACATAAAACATGTTTTCTTTCACTAAATCATCATGTAAATCTTTATCTGAAAGCATAAATCATACTTTCTTTCATGAAAACATCATCATGCATAGTTTTCTTTCATGAAATATTCATTATACATAATTCATTTCGTAAAATCATCATATAGATCTTTTCATATGAAAATGTAAAACATGTTTTCTTTCATGAAAACATCATTGTTAGCACTGAATTTTATATATGTTTAGAACCCTTTTTACTTTGTTATTTGATTTGTTCTTTGCAATATTATGTATGTTTTATGTGTTTTGTGCATTTGTGTAGGAAAAAGAACAATATGGAGAAGTTAAAGCTTTTGGAGCTGATTCTGATGATTCTGTGAAGAAGTGAAAATTCAGGATGCTGATCGTGACTTATGCTGCAGCAATAGAAGAAACTGGACAGTGCAGAGCAGATCTGGGGAATCAATACTATTGTCGCAGCATAGCAGTCTGATTAGGGCAACACTGTTTTTCCACATGGTATTCCGCGTTTTAGTGCCTGGGAACTTTATAAATAGTATTTTTATCAGAATATCGAAGGAGGCTGTGGCAGAAGGCTTCAGGATTGATTTAGCTCCATAGAAACTTCATCTTTTACATCATTTTCTACCAATGTTTATTCTAGGGATGATGATTTGAAATTATTGGATGTTTATCATGATTTCTAGGAACTAAACTCCTTTTTCCTAAAATCGATGTAGCCAACTTTGGGCAGATTGCAATTATTTTGTGATATTGTTTGGATGATCTCAATTATGTTTATTTAATCTACTTGTTCTTAATGCTCTAATTGATTGACCACCAATTGGATGAATTAGTATAGGAATCCGGCACTCGGGAGAGGGGATTATTTATATGCACAATGGTAGATTAACATAGGACATTGTTGAATCGGGAGGTTGACAATTCTTATGAGCCATAGAGAAACAGATTATCATCGCTTAATGAACTTTATTATTTAATTCTGAATCGGGAGGTTAGGATTAGGTAATTTGGGTATGACTGTTTAAAACTCGAGAGAGATAAACATGAAATAGTTTCGGCTATAAACAATTTGAAATCAAAAGAACAATAGATCAAAGGAATTGTATGAACCCTAATTAGGTGAAATCGAGTTCTAGGAATATTTTGCCATTAATATTTTCATTCGTAATAATTGTGATTTGCTTTAATTAATTTGTTCCGTAATTAATAGTTAGAATAGTAAATAGGATCTTAACCAATATAAATTACTTTTTCTAAATAAAGTTCAAGGTTATTGATTACAGTGATTTGCGGTAGGCACAATTCCATGTGGGACGATACTTATATTTACTCTATACTCGAAAATTGACCTGTGTACTTGCAGTAGTGTTCATTTGAGCACGACAATCATCATACTTTCTTTCATAAAAACATCATCATTCTTTCTTTCATAATCATCATCATACTTTCTTTCATAAAGACTCATCATCAAAACATGGAGACTAGGTTATATCTGAGTCATGCAATAAACGTCATCCTCCGTAGAGGGTCATAATCATACCGATGGTCATGGTGGGGGCTGTAGACTGGATCAGGGTCGTACAACAAATCATAATTCTAAACATGGGTAGTATCTTCTTATTCTTTCTTATCATACACTAGCACATAGCTAGGGTACGGGCACCGATAGCACTCGCCGTGCGGGAAACATTCTGGCGTGCTGCGCGGGCACGAGATACTACCAGAAATCATCATAATAGACCACGAGTAGCGAGTCAACCACTACACAAGTGCAGACAAGCACTATAAGGGTCTTACGTATCGGCATCTCAAGTGACGGAGCCGGAGCGCCACGAGTAGTTGCCATGCATATAAATAGCCCTCTAGTCTCAAAATCTTTTTTTTTCTTTTCTTAAATACTTTCGAAAAACATCAAAGTTTCCGTTGAAACATGAATATAAAGTCATACAGAAAACTATAAAATATTCATATGTTTCATACTCTATAAATCATTTCATAAAACGAAACATACTTCATCAAATTGTTTCATGAGCATAAATATACTTTGTAAATCATTTCATAAATATAATTATGCTTTATAAATCATTTCATGAACATAATTATATTTTATAAATCATTTCATGAACATAAATAGGTCAGAATTAAGCTAAATTACACCCCTTACCTCGTAGACCTTGGGGCGGTGCAAAATCGTCGGGTCTTGAGATTATCTCGATTTGCATGCCAAATTCTTGAATTGCCCAAAACGATACAAATTCATCATATATTGATCAATCTCATCTTAAGATACTCAATTTTAATTTATCTTCTCGAAGTTTGATCAATTTTGACTTTTCAGTCAACTTTTTCAGTTTTCTCGGTTTTACCGATTTAGGTCCCGTTTTTGGCCAATTTCATTATTTTAATTTCTCATTTCATTACTTCATTAACCTTATGACTCATTCAAGTCCATAAAACTTGCTGGTCACTTTTCCAAATTTTCAATTCTTTCACTTTTCGATTTTACACTGAGTTAAGCTTTAAATCAGGCTTTCTCGGTATAAATTTAACCGTTAACAACCTTAGATCCATCAAAATTTCACCACAAACACATCAACACTATACTGTCTAGATCTCAAATCCTTCATAGAAATTAAATCATCCAATTCCACTTAACTAAAAACCTTCCAAAACCATCAAATAACAACATATATGAATTTTATCATCATCCATCAATTTTACCTCAGGTTTGACTAAGGTTGACCACGTTTTTCTTCCACAAAATTGATCCTCAACTGAAATTCAACATGTATATAGCTCAAAACCATGAAAAACTAGCTTAAAAACCGATCAAAGAATGAAAAATCTTAAATTCCTCACTTACCAAAAACATGGCAGATTCGTCGACCGTTTTTATTTTGAGTTTTTAACCTAGAAAATGAACTTATTTGTGGCTGAATTTTTTATATGTTATAGAAAACGGGATGAGAAAGATTTCATCCTTCTTGGACGACACTTGAATCTGGTAGGAAGGTGGCCAAAAAAATCACACAAGGAGAGGATGAGAATGACGCCTGGGGCAACTTGGAGGATTGATTGCTCTCGGCCTAGAAGTCTGATAGGGTTGATTTTGGTGCCTATAGAAAGGTTATAAAGTATAGTTTCAGACTGAAAAATTTGGGGTCAAGTGGATGCCCCTAAAGTCCCCAAAGTTGACAAAATGTGGGAGTTGGTCAGAAATCTGAAGCAGGATAGATTTCTATCCTATTTTAGAAAAATCCAAAAAATAGTTTTAGTCCAATTTTCTCCAAATTTCCACTTCTCAAGTGTTATATTATGTCTCTAGTATGTTTTATAAAAATTTAGGGGTCACTTGTATAAGAAAAATTTCCTAATTGAGCCCATTTTGCGCGGTTTGATCAATACTGAGCAAAATGACTTAAAATTTTCAATTTACCTTAAAAATTAATTTGATCCCTGAAACCTCCATATTTTCACTTGATTTTGATTTTTCAAGTCAATTTCACCTTATATTAATTTTCTATGACCTCAGAATAATTTTCGTGAATTTTATGAATTTAATCCGAATTTATTTGTAATTCCAAGCTCATTTGCTCGGTTTAGTGTAAAACCCGAACCTTACTTACTTTTTCACTTCCAATACCTTAGTTTTCATTTTAAAACATCATTTCATGACCATACATAAAATTCTTAAGAAATTCTCGAGTTTCACAGAAAGAGTCTTGGACAATACTGTATAGTTTCGAAGGATGTTTATCTTCGGCTTTTTTATTTATACCCTGTTGCTTATTCCAAACATGATGACAAACTTGTGCTGGAAAAAGACGGCATAAGCCTTTTATGGTATGATGTAAAAAGGAAGGTGTTCAAGGACATAAAAAATTCCTGAGTTGAAGAGTATTGTTTCCTTCCGCCCTGAGATTTGTAAGGAAAGTCCCGTTAAACTCGGTGACCAAATGATGTAGATTAATTTAGGATCAATCCTCTCTTCTCCACTACTCAACAAAATCATCCCTTCCTACTTAGTTGTTAATAAAAGCAGACATTGTTATTTTATTTTATTTTATTTTATTTTCATGTATGATCAAGCCTGGAGACCAAAGTTTTTTTTATTTAATTTCAGGCAAAAATAACTTTGTACTTTCATTATCTCATACACATCCAAAAGTTGATTCAATAGAAGCCATAACTTCTTTAACTTAATTATGCATTGCCAGGAAAGCTAATGTTTCTTGTTCTCAATATCTTGAGATCAAAAGTATTATTGAGTTTTTTACTCATTATATATGTACAAAGTTATTCCCTTCTTTTTTTTTCTTTTCTTTTTTTAAAACCAAGAATATTCATGCCTTTTTCGCATGAGACTAATCTCTTTCAGGCCGAGAGTATAAAAGGTTAAAACCTTCTCAATAAGTGCGTTTTTAGGGATCAAATTTGTGTTCTCACCCTACCGAGGTAGAGGCCGCTTATCATCTCACCCAACACTTGTTGGTACAAAGTTATTCCCTTCTCAATTACTGATTCAATTTTCTTCTAATCGAACATAATTTAGATTTTTTTTTATAATAGGATTAAAGTGAAACTTACTACTATATTATGATTTGATATTAAATTTGTATATTCTACTTTATTTTTATAGAATTTATCATATTATGCTTTTAATTTTGTTAATTTTTAAAAAATAAAAAAATTAAATTATTTCATAAACTTATTATTTAAGGTAAATGGTAAATATATATTTTCATTGTACTTTGGGAAAATAAAATTAAAAAAAAAGGCTAGAGAGTCACATAAATGAAGAGAACAAAAAGATATCGTAGGTAAAATGGGAGGCTAGCCAACGAGGTTGGTACAAGTGGTTAAATTTCGAATGCTGAATGCAATTCAGATTCGAATTCTTATGATCTTTTATGAGTATATAGGCGATTTGTAAATTTTGAAAAATCTGAAAATAAAAATTTAATAAATTCGTAAATTTTAATAATGAATTAGTCAGTATGTCTAAACCTTGGAGATGATGTAACTTTTCATACTCTGAAACTTTTAAAAAAAAACACATAAAATTACAAATTTAGACCATCATACACATACCTTGAAGTTATTTAATATTATATTATTCCACTTTAATTCAAATTTCAACTATAATACATAAAAAAAAAACTTTTTAAATTTTATCCAAATGTACAAAGTCGTTAACTTTATCATTTTTAACTCATTTGTTTCAAATTGTATGCAGTTGAATTAAATTATATTTTAATCACGTTACAAGTTATATATTTATATATAAAACACGAAATAGATTAGTCAAAAATCATAGATTTAGAAGTTCATCACTTAAAGTAATAGAGTAATACTACAAATGCAATGCCTCAAATATCGAGCAAATTGATTCTTGTGTCAACTTATTAAAAGTGTTCATGGATCAAATCAACTTAGTCAAATTTGATTGATTTTTGAAAATTTTTATTTGAGACGTAAAAAGGGTTAAGGTTAGGGGAAGATCGAAAAAGATTTAGAAGGAAGAGATATGACGGGATGAGAGTTGGAAGAATACATTATTTTAGATATGAATGACAGGAGGAGTAGCATTCATGCTGACGATTTAGCGTGAGATCATATATTTGTTCATATAACCTACACCAGAATTGGGATAAAAGCTTTGGTGATGATGATGATGAATATAAAAAGTTCAAGAAATATGAAAATTTAAAATCTATTCTAATAAAAATGTTAGAAAATTTTAAAATGAAGTAGTAGATCATTTATTAAAAGGGATATTTAGCCAATGGTTAAAATTAAGGTTTAATACGTTTTCGAATTAAGATAAATCGAGCTAAATCAATTTAAAGGAAATGAGGCATATAAGGCAATATATCAGCTACCTTGTGCGGAGATACTCTTTGTTTGATATATACACTAGGGTTGTTGTATACCCTAAGTGGGCATCCGATTGCCCATTTAGTTATAAGCCCTCAACTTTAGGAAAACACTAGGGCAATCAATTGCCCTGGCCAACTCTTCGGTTCTTTCCAAAAAAAAAAAATTGTAGTCTATTTATTAAATCTTAGAAAACAGAATATCGAGTCTTGAGTTATAAAAAAATATATTTAAAGAAATTGCAATCTATTTATATACTTTTAATATCTAAATATTATGTTTTTAATATAAATGTGTTAGAGTTATGATCTTTGAATTCTGAAAAGTTATCAAATTTAAAAAACCATAGTTGAAGACATTATAATGCGCACGGCTTCAATAATCGTAGTTAACGTTTTTATGTAATCGCAGTTTATGAACCTTTCTAGTAGTGCAAAAGATCTCACAAGAGCTTATGTCTAAAACTTTCAAAGGGCAATACTAAAACCCATTGATTTAGTTACACATAACGGAAACTTAACTCAATGCTTAAATTGGCATTAAGTCTCGAGTTTAATGAGTACAAGTACATTATATGAATTTGTTGCAAGTATTGTAATTGTTGTATTTTTTGAAATCATATGACAAAGTGATGAGTTATTACACTTAATGAATCCATAATACGTAAGTACATGTGTTAAATACTTATATGATTGTATGTTTGATGAGTTCACGAATATGAGTGGAAGTGGTGCCGCCTCTATGAGTGAAAGGTTTGGCTCTTAAGAACTAATAAATTGATACAAGACACATGGTCGGTATTAGTGTTAAAGTTTATACTAAATGACTTTTGAAAAATTTTTAAAGTCTCGTATGAGAATTAGTCATTGGCTAATCAATATTAAACTATTGGATCAAGACTTTGTTCGACCATGCCATTCTATACATGAGAAATTCTTAAGTATTTGATTTGTTTTATTTTGAAATTGGTGGGGGATTGTTAGTAAACTTCAAAACAAAGTGTAAGATAATTGATTAAAGAGATATTTAGTCAATAGTTAAAACTAGTGTTTAAAATGTTTTCGGATTAAGATAAATTGAGCTATATCATTTTAAAGAAAATAAGACATATAGGGTAGTTAACTGCTCTATGAAAAAAGTCAACTACCTTATGCAAGGAAACTCTTTGTTTGAGAAATACACTAGGACAGTCGTATGCCTTAGGTGGACATCAGACTACCTATGTAGGTGAAGCCCTAAGCTTTAAGAAAACACTAGGGCATACAACTGTCCTAGGAGTAGCAGTCAACTGTCCTGGCCAGCTCCTCGATTATTTTTGAAAATTACATTAGAAGTCAAATGCTATTTCGGACATCGAACTGTCCTAACTAGAAATGGAGTAGCAGTTGACTACCCTAAAATGGTAATCAATTGCTCCACTGCAAAATGCACTGAAATGGCTAGTTCGCTTAGAAGAGGTATCTATTCATTCAAAATGTGTTCTTTCACACCTGAATGGTTAAAAGTTATAATTATTAGTTTTGATAAGCTATGATCAATTTAGAAAGAGGTGTTTGTTGAATTGAATAATAGGAGTGAATGATTGTCATTCAAATAAAAGATCATATCTCTTGGAATAATATCTCTAGATACCAAAAAATTCTAAATTCTCTCATTTGCTCTCAATCTCAAAATAGAAAACAAACATCTTAGACATTGTTTTACTGCAGAAAATAGTAGTTAAGACAAAATACTTTCATATTTGTGATATTTGTAAAAGGTGTTCAATAGTTTGACTTCATAAGTGCAAGATGATTTCAAATAGGCTTGTCATAACAATTTAGATCCCAAAACTTAATTGTTATATGTAAAAATTGGAGTCGCAACCAATCTTTTTTTACCTAGGTGTGATTAGCCAATAACTAGTCCATGTTTCGAAGAGATCGAGTTTTGGAGTATATTTACGTGTGGGGAAATATTAACACCCTCACAATATCTGTTTAAGGACATTTCCAATTAACCATAATTTTTACCTTATTTTAGCATCAATTATAATGGTTTTATTTTTATTTTTTAATATTGAAAAGAATCAAAAGAAAACACTCATTTTTATTACTTGACTTTGTCATTGAATATACAAACTTTTATTTTAATATTCTAAAATTATCTTTATTGTTTTATTTTATCTTGAAAATAAAAATTCTTGATATTAAAATTAGTTTTACATATCCTCCAATGCTTTGGTTGAATTTATAAAAATTCTTCCTCACATGGAAATTCTCAAAAATTGCACACTCGCAAAGTTCAAGAATCTCATCTTTATTGAATCTCCATTTATTTTCAAAATTTATTAAATAATTCTTATACAAAATATTTTTAATTTCACTATATTTATAATCATTTTTATTTTAATTTTTATTAACAATTAGATTTAATTTACGGGAAACTTAATAATATATATATATGTGTGTGTGTGTGTGTTTTAAATGACACATATCCCACTTCTATGACAAGGCACATAAGATTAACCAATAAAACATGTAAACTAAACTAATATCAAATTTAATCAAATAAATAAATAAATATGTCATAACGATTTAATTCCTAGACCTAATCGTTAGATATGGTTTTATGGAGTCGTCGCTAATCATTTTTTAACACCATATGTAATTAGTCATATATTCTCATTTAAGAACATGGATTTGATTTATGTTTTAGATTTAGGGTTCGAGGTACGATTACACGTGAAAAAAGTGTTAGCACCCTTATGACGTCCATCCTAGAATAATACCTAATTAATCTTGTGTTATCTTAAAATGATTTTATTTGAATAATTTTTAATTTGTTATTCTTTATTTTATTCTAAATATTTAAATATTGAAAAATTTTCGAAGAAACCCTCTATTATTCTAGCGGAGTTTTTCAAAGATTTATCCTCATCTCAAGAATATTTAAATAGTACCATTAAATCTCTTATAAAAATTTCTATTTTATTACCTATTTTACTTTTTAATATTTATTTCTTATGTTAATATTTTAACTTATTTTATTTCCTTTTATTTCCTTTTTCTTTTATTTTTAGTAGTTTTATTTCTTTCAAATTTTATCTATTTTAATTTTCTTAAGAACGAATTTTGATTATCAATCATTGAAGATTTCCTTTGAGTCTTCCATAATTTTGACGAGACTTAAAGAAAACTTCTTACTTAGAGGTTTTTAAATGTCAGTCATTTGTGGAATAATTTTCATTTATTCTTAAATTACTATTAGTAAAATTATTAGTAGTAATTTATTATATTATTATATTTTCTTGAAAATAAAATTTGATTATTAACATTAATAAATTTCTTAAAACCTTTTATCATTCTGACGAAATTTTAAAAAAAAAAGTGCTCACGTAAAGATTTTCAAATGTCAATCATTCGAGAATGTTTGGAATCTCATCCTCGAAATAATTTTCATTTATTTTTAAATTATTATTAGTAATTTATTATATTATTATATTTTCTGGAAAATAAATTTTGATTATTAGTATTAAAATTTTTTCTTAAATCTTCATCATTCTAGTGAAATTTAAGAAAGATGTTCTCTCTTAGAGATTTTCAAATGTCAATCATTTTTGAATCTTTTGAAATTTGATTATCGAAATGATCTCAATTTACTTTCATATTATTTTTGATTTTATAACTATATTTTATTTAAAACAAATCATTATCTAGTTTACTTTCCTGAAAAGATCTTATATTTATTGATAAATCAATAAGTACATAATTTTAATATTAATTGAATAATTTAATTAAACAAATTATTAAGTAATCAAATTTCAATTTATTAACTTAAATAATTATATTTTCCTAAAACTAATTAAACTAATTAAATTTTCTCTCATATGCCAAACAGGTGACTAATTAAATATAAAATTTAAAATAACCTAATAGTAAAAATAAAAATAAATATAAAAGGTTACCTCCCTTTTCCCCTCTGCTTTTCTTACTTGTTTCACACAGCACTATTGCTCTTTCGCGTTTTCTTCTCCACCCTAATTCCAGCCAAGCTTCATGCACCATAACATAAGGTGGCATCTGGACAGCAAGACATGTAGTGGCGTGGCACCAAGCAGTCAAAGTTCTACTTCCTTATTCTTGCAGTTCACGTTTTCCATCAAGCTTTGTCACGTGGTTCTCTTCACAACAGCCAGCAGAAATAATGGTGCAATACCAATGTAGGTGGCACGCAAGGAACGGTGGCGTAGTGCAGCGGCAGTTTTAGTGTGGTAGCAGTAAACTGCAGTGAAGATGCAGTGAAGTTTTGCTTGGGGCAGTAACTTGAAGCAAAGATGTTTGGCACATGCTGGACTCGGCAAGCAGTAGAGATGCAGTGGCTAGGCAGCAACTAAGGAAACAGTGTAAATAATATTGAGGCTTTTCTATTATTCTATGGTAAAAACTGTTCTTCATGATTTATTATTATTATTGATTTAAAAACATTATTAGTATTTAATTATGTAAATAATATTATTTTAACAAAAATGTAGATTTTTTAGAAAACAACCAAACAATAAAAAAAATATTTTTCAGTATATCAACTAAACAATAGAAAATATGTATTTTTTTAGAAAATCAATTTTTCAGAAATCAATTTTCAGAAAACATTTTCAATGAACCAAATGAAACTTTAATGTAGGGTTGCATGATTTTAGGATTTTGCATGAAAAGGTTTTAGGGTTTGAATGTGGGATTTGCATGGTGCATGGCTTGCATGGGATTTAGATAAGAAAAGGTGTAGGGTTAAAATTGACTTGCTCTTAAATTATTTTATTTTATTTAATTTTTTATTTTTGATTTTTGATTTTTATTTAAAATTTTTCGAACAAAATAAATAAATAAAAATGAGTATCAAATAAATAAACAAATAACAAATAAGAGATAAGTGAATGCAAACAAGTACCAAGGTTTTCTGTCAAAGCCCAAACAAAAATTAGACATGTGTTGTTTTTGGGCCTAGCACTAATGGTCCAAAACTGGCCGGTCGGTTAGTTAGCCTTAAAACCGTTTGGGTTCTTTCTTCTTCTCCTTCTTCCTCTCTTATTTTGTTCCCCACAAACCCACGAAGTCTTTGCTTTAGCCCAGAATTGACCTCCCTTCTCTGCAGCCTCTCCTCTTCTTCTTACCCACGAAGTCTGGCCGTCAATGCTCTGCCCAGAATCTACCGCACCGTTGATGCCGGTGACAAGAATAAACCAACATAATCTATGTGCTTGTTGATTTTGTTGTTTCTATGAACGTGAGTATAAGCTACTTGTTTTTGGATGTAGTTTCCTGTATAGTTTAATTTCAGAGTTGTGGATATTAGCTGTGGTGTTGAATTTTGAGTTATTGTGGTCACTGGATTATGAAAGTGGGTTTAGCGGTTGGATTTGGGTGATTTTCATTGAGTTGAGTTCTTTCTCTGTTCTCGGGTATTTGGTGTTTCTTAGGTTTAGTGGTGAATTAGGTTTGGATTAATAGTAGGAAATTTCAGGTTGAAGGTGGCTAAGTTTTAGTTTGGGTGGCTTTCAAGCTATGGGTTGAAGTGGCCAAGTTCTAGGTTGGGATTAATGGTGGCCTAGGGTTGATGAATTTCGGGGTTGAATTTCTCGGGTGGTTTATTGGTGAATTTGTGGCTTTTTGGAAGAATTCCTCAAGGTTGAGTTCTATATTCAATCTAGATTTCTGGATCAGTGGTTTGGGTGAAATTTGGTGTTATAGAATTATAATGGAAATGAAGCTTCTAAGAATATTACAGACTAGAAGGAAGAAGAAGAAAAGAAATGGATGAGAAGAATATTCATTCATTGATCATTGGATGCTAGTACACTACTGGAATTAAACCACTACAATAACAGTATTCTCCTGATCAGACGGGTCCAATACTATAGGAACTGTCACACTTGAGCTATTACAATACTATTGTTAACTAACTAAATTCTATCAGCTACTAGATTATTCTTCTTGCTCAGCTTCAGTCACAGTTGACTAGCTCAGCACCCTCCAATTCATCTTCAGCTATGGCTTGAAATTTTCAGTGCTTCCTTGAGAAACATCACGCACCTCTTGCTCAGCTATTGTTTCCTTGCTTGTGCCCTTATGTCCTCCAACGTCCACAACATTACCCTCGTCTTCAGCTCATCCTTGTCCTCAAGGATCAAATAGTAGGAACTGAGAAATCCTCCCAGGTTACATTTTCGGGACTCAAATTTGACCTAACTACCAACAGCTGTGTGACTGCTCGATTGTTCCTCTTCACAATTCTATTATGCTGGAGACACCAAAGACTGTCTATCTTCAGTAACTTCTGGTGGATTTGTGCTAGCTACTACCTTACTTTTATTTTTTTATTTTTAAAGGCTAACATGAAAAACATGATGCAATTTAGAACTTGGAGATAACTATAATTTACAAGTTACCTTACCAATCTTAGCCACTACAGGATATGGTCCAAAATATCTTGAAGCAAGCTTTGAGTTCTTCCTCAAGGCCAATGATGTCAGTTTATACGGCTATAACTTCAAATAGACTTGATCACCCACTTGAAATTCTGTTTCAGACCTCTTTTTGTCTGCCTAGAATTTTTTCCTATGCTTAGCCTTCTCTAACTGATCCACTAACAGCTTACTTAACCTTTCTCTTTCTTTTAACAACTCTTCCATAATGAACACCCTAGCTTCTACACTACTATCCCAGTTAAATCTAAGAGGTTTACCATATAGATCCTTGAATGGTGTCATATGCAAAGCTGTGTAGAAATTGGTGTTATACCACCATTCAACTAAGGGTAGAACCTGTGCCCACTTCTTTGGAGCCAAGGATCACATACACCTAAGGTACTGCTCAACACACTGGTTCAGCCTTTCTGATAGGCCATCAATCACAGGGTGATATGCAATGTTAAGATGCACACTATTGCCTAACAACCCCATCAACTCCTGCCAAACAAAACTAATAAAAATTTTATCTCTATAGGAAATAATAGTCTTTGGGGCTCCCTGAAGCTTTAGCACCTGATCCAAATAAAGTTTAGCTACTCCAGTAGTTGAGTAAGGATTAGAGAGAGCTCGGAAGTGTGCATATTTTGTGAATTTGTCAATGACCACTAAAATGCAATTCTAATTCCTAGACTGCCTCCACAAAATCTATAGTGACTACTTCCCAAATTTGCTTCGGAACAGGGAGTGGCTAAAGTAGTCCAAGGTAGGGGTGTAATCGAGTCGAGCCGAGCCGATACAGTGAGGTGCTCGAGGTCGAGCTCGACTCGAAAACTCGATGCTCGATACTCGGCTCGAGCTCGATCGAGCCTTATTTTTTAAACTCGAGCTCGGCTCGAGATCGAGTTCGAACTACTCGAACTCGCTCGATTAGGCTCGATTATATAAGTTCAATTTTTTGTTCGAACTTGAGCTCAATTCTAAGGCTCGACTCGAGCTCGAACTCGAGCTCGCTCTTAAACTTGTTATATAAATATTATTATCTAATAATATATATTATTAAAATATATAAAATCTCGATACTCGATTAGGCTCGCGAGCTACTCGAACCGGGTATCTAGGTGCTCGAATTCGACTCGCTCGATAGCTTGAGTAGCTCGAGCTCGACTCGATTAAAATCGAGCCGAATCCGAGTTTTGCTCGAGTCGAGTTCGAATAACTTGCGAGCATTACTGTATCACTTACACCCCTAATCCAAAGTAGGTAATCTGCTCTCCTTTGGCAAAGGTCACACTATTGAACATGATCTTGCACCAGCTGCATCATTTTTTGACAGTAAAAATACAATTTCAATTTATAATATGTAGCATGCACCTCTGAGTAACCCCTTTGAGGAGAGTCATGAAAGCATTTGCAACATTTGGGTCCTTAACTGACCTTTGACTACCCAAATACACCCTCCCTTTGAACCTCAAGATGCCATTAGCAAATCTATAGTGAGGCACACTGTTAGGATCTACGGTTGGTGTTGCTATCTTCCCTTGGACAACACTATCTCCTATATAGCTGTGCTTTACTTCAGTCACCCACTGAGGAATGGCAGTGGTTGAATTGAGTGTACATAGTTCTCCTTTTTCCTCCAATTGCTTGGATAAGACTTCTACTACTACATTTGTTTATGATAAAAATTTATAGACCAAAATCAAATTTTGACTATGATAAAAATTCATCATCTAAATCTAGAGTTTAAATGTTTTATCAAAATCCAATTCTATTTAACCTTGTTACATACCATAATCATAATTGGCGGGGTGAAGTAAGTCTTAAAGAATTGACATTTGTAATACGCCTTGAAATTGTTAGTACATTTTATTGATTGTTTGTGAAAATTTGTTAGTTAATTTATCGAAAAATTGAAGTTTTAGAAGTTTGAAGTTTAAAACAAGATGCAAAAGTTTCTTCCATTCAACCGAAGTAAATATTATTATATTATTTTGTTCAATAAAAAATATTTATTAATTAGTTATTATCTAAGATCAAGTTATACCTGAATTTCAAAATCTTTATCCATGATTCGATCAGAGTCAAAGCAAACCAACAAATTAAGTAACTCCATCGGTGAGCAAATCTACAACTTATAAATAGTTTTTATTGGATGCTCAATGCTTGGGAGCTAACGGTTTAGAGTTATGTCTAGAAAATTTTTCAAGTAATTATAAATTAAAGGAAATAAACAAATTTGATGTTGGGCAAATGAATTAACTTGAAATTCAAAGCTGGCGAATAAACATCAAGTAATGTCCTATGATATTAATTTTCGATATTCATCATCATTATAATCAAAGCTTTTATCCAATATGAGGGTAGATGTTTTCAATATTACTGCTATAAAAACATGGTAGTTAATCTCTACATTAACATTTAGCCTGCCAAGGAATCATAGAAGTTCTTGGTGCATATATATACGAACAAGTTGTTTTCAGTTTTGATTTTAGAGAATAAATTCAAGACTTCTATCCGCCAACCTTTGATGTTTAGTCATTTTGTTTTTCGTAGATGATCAACTTCTTCTTTATAATTTCTAAAGGTGTGTTTGGATGAAAGATTTTAAGAGAGAAATTTATTTTAATATTCAAAAATTTAAAATTTAATTTTCTTGTTTAGCAAAAGAAATTTGAATAGTTTTAAAATTTAAGAGAAATTTCAAGAAAAAATTTGAAATGCTCAAATTCCTTATTGAAAATCCGCTTAAAAAATGGTATTTCAAAATTCTTCCTAATCTTCCTTCTTTTTTTTTAGCACATGACCCACCAGTAATATAAAATCAAAATAGAAAGATATTATTTTAATTAAATATAATATATATTTTCTATTTATTAATAATAATATCTAAATATTTTTACAAACATAATGATACTCATATTGTATTTTTTTATATTTTTTTATAATATTTTTTATTTTATCAAATTTTAGTATTAAAAAATTTATTCTAAAAAATATTTATTCAAATAAATCAATTATAAATGATAGTATTTTAAATTGTGAATTTTCAAATGCTTTCATTTTAAAATGATTCAAAATTTCAATATACCCATCCAAACATATTCTAAAAAATTTTGCATTAAAATTTATTAGCAGATAACTCTATACATGATGTTATGTGATACTGTTATGAGCAAAATAAAATAAGAAAATAAAAAATAATAATATTACATGTCGTCAAGATAAGGCGTCACGTGTCATATTAAAAATTGAATACAGATAAAAGTAGATTCTATATCGTAATTTTGATCCGGACAATTTTATCCTCAGATGTCTCCAGTTAATGTTAATGGGTGAATATGTTATTAAAGAATGAATTATTCCCTATAAATAGGGTTCAAGTATGATTTATAATTCAATTTGGATTTCACTTTTTGACTAGACTGAAACTCTGTCGAAATCTTGTTCTAACTTAAGAATCGGAGTGCTTATGCAGGGAAAGCCCTGCGTTCCTCTGATTGTTCTGGTTTTTGCAGAGTTACGTGGCCAAAGGATCAAAGCATTGACGTCAGCAATTCATCATTGTTGTGTTGTTCAACAACAATTGGCGTCGTTTATGGGAAGCGAAAGAAAAGCTGGTGACTCTACAACAATGGTACGGATACGTTCGACAGCAATCAGAAATGAAGATATGGCAAACTCTCCACTGGACCGTGGAGAAGAGGTTCGGGAGGAGAGTCTCATGATGACTATCCCCGTTGCAAAATTCGAGGCCATGAAAAAATAGGGAGAGGAGACTGCCCAAGCCTTACGCGCGATGGTCGACCTGTTCAAAGGCGCCTTCCTGCAGGTGAATCTTCCACCGGCTGTTCAGAACTTGGCGGAGCAAAGAACACAGAGAAGGAGTGCTTCGGGGGCTGGTGAGATTGGGCGTGAGACTGCGGAGAGTTTAAGGCGTCAGGGTGCTAGAACCCCTGTGCGTATGGCCGCGGAAGACCTTTTGCGCGAGGTTACGGAAGACTTTATGCGGGAAGCCGCGGAGGGCTAGGATGCGCGAGACTCTGTCCACGAGGGTGCGCGAGACACATGCCGCTAGGATGCGCGAGAGTCTGTTGAAAGATTAGTACGCCAGGATCCGCGAGACTCTGTCCGCGAGGGTGCCCGACTGAAGAGAACCAAAGACGAAGAATCCCATTCAGCGCAGCGATCATGGGGAAATCACTACCTCTGAAGTTTGAAATGCCGCAAATAACAGCATATGTCGGAAAGGCTGACCCTACCGATCATGTCGAAAGCTATGAGTAATTAATGCTACTACATGGATGGGAGGACAAGATTATGTATAGGGCATTCTCTCTAACCTTAACAAGCCATGCACTGAAGTGGTTCAACAACTTACCAGAAGGGTCTATTTCTTCCTTCAATCAGCTAAGAAGCGAATTTTTGAAAGCCTTTGGGTTAAATAGCCATAAAAGGAAGGAAGCCACTTATTTGCTCACCCTAAAGCAAGGAAATAAAGAATCGTTAAAGAGCTATGTAGATCGATTTCGGGATGCTACTCTTGAGGCACGTGACCTACAAGTGGGGATAGCGGTGACAGCCATGTTATATGGGATAAGGTCTGAAAAACTTCAGGAATCATTGTCCTTGGATCAGCCGACGACAGTCTCAGACTTATTCTCCAGAGCAAATAAGTACATCACCCAAGAGGAGGTGATGAAAACGATTCTGACAAGGGACTCTAAAGAAGGAAGGAAGCGTGAAAGAGAACCTGAAGAGAAGAATATGGGGAGATCAGACAAATCCTGCAAAGCCCCAAAGTTGAATTATGAAAACTACACGCGGCTTACTGAATCGCGTGCTTCGATCCTAGCAGCGATCGAGAGAACCGGGATGCTTCAATTCCCTAGGAGAGGTGAGGGAAACCTGGGACGAGACCTCAGATCCTATTGTAGTTTTCACTCCGCTTTTGGTCATTCGACGGAGAAGTATCGCGATATGATAAATCAACTTGAGAAATTAGCTAGAGAAGGGCTGTTAGACCGCTACACACAGAGAAACGAGAGGAATCAGTATCCTGTGCATGGTCGATGAGACAATAGACCGCGGGATAGACGCAATGACAACAGAGCAAACAGAAGGAGGAATGAAGAAAGTGGAAATGGGGCAAGGCAGGAGGAACGTAGAAATCAGCAGATTGATAATGAGCCTACAGGAGCTGCAATTAATGTCATCTCTGGTGGGGAATACGTAGCTGGTACCTCATCCGCCTCACAGAAGACTTACGCTAGGCAGGCATACCAGGTTCATTTTGTGATGAAAGTAGCTGAAGATGAAGAGATGATTACTTTCACACCTGCTGATCAAGGAGATGTTATCGTTCCACACGATGACCCTATGGTCATATCGGCAGTCATGGCTAAGCATCCGATAGGCCGAATTCTAGTAGATAACGGAAACTCGGTGAACCTCATCTACTGGAATTGTTTTGAAAAAATGAATTTAAGTGAAGACAGGTTGAAGCTCGTAACTACTCCCCTCTTTGGCTTCACAGGAGAAAAGGTGAAGGTGGCGGGGTCAGTTGAACTACCTGTTACTCTAGGTGAAGACCCTAAGAGTGTTACAAGACAGGTCCTATTTATGGTGGTCAAGTCAACCTCTCTAGCTTACAATGTTATCCTTGGGCATCCATTGTTGAGTGATATGAGAGCCATACTTTCTCCATGTTATCTGCTGATGAAGTTTCCAATCCCCAGAGGTGTGAGGCAAGTACGAGGAGACCAAACGAGAGTGCAATGTCGCATCAACTACATGTAAAGGGGTTCAGAGGAAAGAAACTCTTACTATCACAGAACCATCCAAGCCAAAACCTGTTGAGGAGATGGAAGAAATGAAGTTGGGGATTGATGGCAGAGAGAAGAAGGTGTATATTGGAAGCCGATTGAAGCCCGAAATGAAGGAAGAAATAGTGAAGTGCTTAAGAGATAATGCTGCTGTTTTCGCATGGACCCCTGTTGATATGCCTGGAATTGATCCGGAGGTTATCTGTCATGAACTCAACGTGCTGCCTGGGGCAAAACCTATTAAACAGAAGAAAAGAAATTTCGCCCCTGAAAGGCAGCAAGTTATTAAAGAAGAGATAGATAAGCTGCTTGAGGCTGGATTCATTCGGGAAGTCTTGTATCTGGAATGGCTAGCAAATATAGTAATGGTGAAGAAAGCCACCGAAAAGTGGGAATGTGTGTGGACTTTACCAATTTGAATAAGGCATGTCCGAAAGACTCATATCCACTGCCCCGAATAGACAAGCTAGTAGATTAAAACTTTGGGATACGAGTTTCTTAGCTTCTTGGATGCGTTCTCCGGTTACCATCAGATCCTAATGCACCCCGAAGACGAAGAAAAGACGTCTTTCATCACTGATAAAGGTACTTACTGTTACAAAGTGATGCCATTTGGCCTGAAAAACGCAGGTGCCACATATCAGCGTATGGTAAACAGAGTTTTTAAAGATCTACTTGGAGATACAATGGAAGCTTATGTGGACGACATGATTGTGAAAAGTCGGGAAGGGGAATCTCATGCTTTGCGGCTATCCAAAGTCTTCACAATTCTAAGGAAGTATCGCATGAAACTAAATCCCAACAAGTGTTCGTTCGAAGTCCAATCTGAGAAGTTTCTGGGGTTTATGATAACCAACCGTGGGATCGAAGTCAACTCCGAAAAGGTCCAAGCCATTTTAGATATGAGACCTCCAGTTACTTTTAAAAAGGTGCAGAGGCTGACGGAGAGGATAGCCGCACTAAATCGCTTCCTGTCAAAATCCACCGAAAGGAGCTTACCGTTCTTCAAAACACTCCGAGGCGGGAAAAACTTTTAGTGGACTGAGGAATGTTAAGCGGCATTTGAAGAGTTAAAGGAGTATTTGAAAGAACTCTTGTTGTTGTCAAGGCCTTTAATTGGGGAGCAGCTGTTTGTGTACCTTGGGGTAGGTGATAAAGCGATCAGTGCAGTTTTACTGAGGAGAACCGCAGAACGAGATAGGTCAGTTTATTATGTAAGCAAAGTGCTCTTGGAGGCAAAGACAAGATATTCGCAAGTTGAGAGAGTAGCCTTAGCACTTGTCATAGTAGCCCGAAAACTACGCCCCTATTTTCAGGCACATTCTAGAGCTGTATTAACAGACCAACCGCTGAGATAGATACTCCAAAAGCCTGAGCATTCTGGAAGATTAGTGAAGTGGGCCGTCAAACTAGGAGAATATGATATTTCTTTTCAGCCTCGACAACCTATCAAAGCACAAGCACTGGCGGATTTCATTGTTGAGTGCACATGTCGAGAAGATACCAAGGAGAAAGAGTTGGAATGGTGAAAGTTATTTGTTGACGGAGCGTCAAGTGTCAGGGGAAGCGGAGCTGGCATTGTACTAATATCACCAGAAGGGGAAATGTTAGAATATTCTCTACGTTTTGATTTCCTTAGTTCCAACAATGTGGCTGAATACGAAGCGTTAATTTGTGGCATGAAACTTGCAATGGAACTCTAAGTTCGAAATTTGCTAGCCCATAGCGATTCACAACTTATCGTCAACCAATTCAAGGGGCAGTATGAAGTGCGGGAACTTACTCTCATTCCGTACTTGGAAAAGGTTCAGTGGTTAGCTCAATTGTTTGAAAATTTCCAGATAACTCAAATTGATCGATCTGAGAATGGTCATGTCGACGTCCTATCTAAGTTAGCATCCTCCAAAGAAGCTACTGGGGGGTCCATGAAAGTAGAAAGATTGGTAAAGCCGAGTATAGAAGAAGAAGAAGGGGTGTTAGAGATTGAAGTTGGTTTTGATTGGAGGACGACCATGAAAAAATATTTAATGGAGGGAACACTTCCTAATGAAAAAGAAGCAGCTCGAAAAATGAGAATTCAAAGTGCAAAATTTACTTTAATCAACGGGGAGCTCTACAAAAAGGGATATACCATGCCACTGTTGAAGTGTTTAGGTCCAGAACAAGCCAACTACGCATTGGCTGAAGTTCACGAGGGGATATGTGGAGAGCATTTAGGAGCCCGAGCTTTGGCAACGAAAATACTCAGGGCAGGATTCTATTGGCCCACACTCAAGCAATATGCACTTGATAAGGTGCGAAGATGTGACAAATGCCAAAGATACGCCCCCTTGACGACTGCCCCAGTATCAGCCCTTCAAAGTGCATTTCAGCCCACACTGTTTACCCAATGGGGCTTGGATATACTTGAACCGTTTCCAGTAGCTACAGGTCAACGAAAGTACTTGTTGGTAGTAACAGATTATTTTACTAAATGGATAGAAGCGGAGTCACTGGCCACAATTACTGAGAATAAGGTTGAAGCAATGGTTTGGAAAGAGATAATCTACCGATTTGAAATTTCAAGGATCTTAAACGTAGATCATGGGAAGCCATTTGATTGTGATGCATTCCGAAATTTCTGCGAGGGGCTAAAGATTCAACTCAGGATATCCTCAGTGTCATATCCGCAAGCTAATGGTCAAGCAGAAATCAGTAACAGGACCATACTTCATGGCCTCAAGACTCGTCTGGACAAAGCAAAAGAGGCTTGGGTGGATGAGTTGCCTAGTATTCTATCGGCATACAGGACGACAAGTCGGGTGCCGACAGGGGAAACACCGTTCAACCTAGTATATGGAACTGAAGCTTTGATACCTGTAAAAGTCAGAGCTGTCTCGCCAAGGATTATTCCCTATGTGTAAAAAGTGAATTCCCAGGGGTTACGAGAGAATCTGGATCTACTTAACGAGCAACGGGATCTTGCCGCTATACGGCTAGCTACTTACCAACAAAGGGTTGCTCGTTATTACAACTCTCGTGTAAAAGACATACCCCTACGTGAAGGAGATCTGGTACTGCGAAAGTCAGTCATCACCAACGCCTTAAAAGAAGACGAAAAGTTCAGAGCAAATTGGGAAGGGTCTTACAGAATTAGGAGAATGATTGGACCTAGTACATGCATCTTGGAAAGTTTGCAAGGTAAAAAAAATAGCAAAGACATGGAATGCTAATCACTTGAAGTCATACTGGCAATGAAATTTTTATTTTATTTCATTGTCAAAACTATGAATTGAAATTTCACTTATTGAATGATGATTTATTAAATATTTTATTTCATATTGAGACTTTCAGCTATATTCAGTGAATGGGCTTGAAGCGAAAAATGCGCGAGGTAAGCCACGAAGAAAATGTGCAAGGGCTTGAAGCAAAAAATGCGCGAGGTAAGCCACGCACTCAAGGTAGAGGGCTTGAAGCGAAAAATGCTCGAGGTAAGTCACGCACTCAAGAAAAGGGCTTGAAGCGAAAAATGCGTGAGGTAAGCCACACACTCAAGGTAAAGGGCTTAAAGCGAAAAATACGCGAGATAAGCCACGCACTCAAGAAAAAGGGCTTGAAGCGAAAAATGCGTGAGGTAAGCCACAAAAAAATGTGCAAGGGCTTAAAGCGAAAAATGCGCGAGGTAAGCCATGAAGAAAATGTGTAAGGGCTTGAAGTGAAAAATACGCGAGGTAAGCCACGTACTCAGGATAAAGGGCTTGAAAGCAAACAATGCGCGAGGTAAGCCACCGATATAAAAAGAACATGTAAAAACAAGTTATAAGGGAAACTTAAAACAAGAATATGCAAAGTAAATTGACTTATCAATATGTATTTCAGAGAAAAAGTAAAACTTCCTATGTATATAGTCTCAAAGTTCTTAGTACAGATAAAAGAACGTTGGCAACAAAGGAAAAGAAGAAAAGAACTAAAACTATTCATTAGCCGATGGAGGAGTGTCTTCGCCCGAAGCATCTGATTCATTGCTGTCTAAATCACCTAGTGCATCAATCACTCATGATTGCGGATTAGGTTCCCAAGGGCCCGATAGATTGGAAAGATCGTCATGGGCCCCCTTCTCAAGATAGGTCTCGAAAATCCTCATTATCGGGCTCATAATTTGTCCAACCGTAAAACTCGTCGGTATAGTCCTCCAACTGTTTCGACCACTGCAGCTCAGAAAAAGTTTCTCTCGATCTCTCATTTTCTAGCCAACAACGCGCCATATAGAAACCATAGTTCATGAAGCCAATAGCGAATAACAACTTCCTGTCATGGCAGTCTTGTGATAAACGGTACTCCTTAACAGCTTCGGAATGAATCTCGTTTCGCACGTCTTGGCTAACTGCGGAAGACGAAGGTCCTCTATGTGAGCTAGAGACTTCTTCTTTTAATCGCATATGGTAAGACTTCAGCTCGTCATAATTAGTTTGGAGATCTTGTAACTTTAGCAGAACTGAGTTTAGCTTATCTTAAGTTACAGTTAGGGACTCTTTGTATTCATTAAACCTCTCTTGCTCCTTGGTAAAATCCTCTTGAAGGAGAAAATGACTGAGATTCAGATCCTCTTTCTCCTTCTTCAGTCGATCGAGTTACTCAGGAAGCCTCTTGTATTGGTTCCTCTCAGTGAGCCACTCGGCCTTCTCAGTCTTCAACTGGTGGAGTTCAGCATCAGCCTAAGTCCTATATGCCCGATATCGCGCATTACAAGTAATCACTTGCTGGGCTGTCTAAAAATGTAAAAAAGATCAAAAGGTCAGTCAAGAAAATAAAGAATAAAAAGAGAGACAGAGAGGGAAGACAGACTAAGGAGATACCATCATGGCCAAATAATCGGCTCGATCCTCGGGCTGAGGAAAATTCTTAAACAACTCCGCCTCATCTCTGGGAGTATGGTCGACCAACCTATCCGAGATGCCACACCAGGGTCATGAATTGAGTCGTTATCATTAACGCCTGGATATACTACGAAATTTTGCCCATGGATCGCCACGCCACCGTCAACCACATATCTGAAAGTGTTAAGTTCCGTGACTGGAGGAAACGCTGGTGTGTCTCTCATGGCCGACTCGATGAACAAACATCGTCTCCTAATTCGAGATGGGCGAGTTGTGTTACACGTTGCTTGATTAGCCCAATGATGCTCTTCCATCTCAAGATCTGGAAGTTGGGGATCCACGACTGGCTGTTTTCCCCTATCTTGACCACGAGAATCGGATCCCTCAAGAGGAGAGGGAAATGGAGCTTGAGGAGACCCCGACCTTTCACCTCGAGAATCTAGGACAGAAGCTTGAGCATGGCTTCGGGACTCTCGAGCATGGTCTTATTGACGTCTGCGCTTAGGAGGACGGGCGACTCTAGTAGTATCCTCATCACCTCCTCGCCGACCAAAAGCTCTTCTAAGTGGGTCCATTCCTAGAAAAAGAACAAAAAACAAAAGTCAAAACAAACAAAAAGAAAATGGATAGTAATTTATGCAATGAAATGCGATATGAAATCACCCGAATTTAAATAATCATCAAGAGAGTGGATGTTAGCTAAGCTCTCATCTGTGGGCAATTCTAGAAAAGGGCTGCCAAAAGCCTCGCCTTGGCCCCAATCTAAATTCTCCTCGAACTCTTCCTCCGAAGGGTCGGTGGGATTACCCACACCTTGACTTCCCTCATGAAAATCAGACGGAGATGAGGGCTCGGGTGTGAAAACTGGGTCAACAGAAGCGTATCCCCAACCTGCAGCAGTTATGTTCTCCGGAGTTAACACCGAAAGTAAAGCGTCCTCGTCATCTACTTGAAGCTGAGAAATAAGGGGACCATATGCATCTCTTAAATTAGCTATAGGGCTAAGATTAGAAGGTCCACAACAACTTCATCGTATAGGAATATTTAAAGTCGGAGGAACCTCAACAATAAGCCAATGTGAAGCATAATTATGAAGCTTAGAAGAAGGTTTCCCAAAAAGTTTATTACTCTGACCTCTCCCAGAGACTTTTTGAATACAAAAATGTGTAGAATTACGAACACTACGGACTCTAAAAAATGAGTTAAATAGAGGGATAGTAGGCCTAATATTAAGTTTATGGCATATAATTGTAAATCCTACAACTTGAGCCCATCCATTGGGGTGAAGTTGAGCGGGAACTATGCCATAGTGCCGAAGAAAAATAACTCCGAATTCGGGAAGAGGAAAACGAAATCCAAATTCCAGTGAAGCCCGATATACAGGAACACCACTACTAACGGATTGGGGAGCGCGCTCAGCAGCAGTTGGAAACTTGTAAATATAACCCTCCGGGAGAGGAAATATGCTTCTAAGTTGTTCAAAATTAGACTCTCTAAGCCTAGAATAAGGATCTAAAACTATTTCTTTTCCACGACGATGCCCGGCCATTAAATAAGACAGGATACTAAAGACAATCAAAGATTTTGGCTACCTTCGGTATCAGCTGCCGCGAGGATCCAGATGTCGCGAGGGTTCAGATGCCGCGAGGGTCTACCCTTCCGCAAAGTACTTGCTGCGAGGGTCCAATGCCGCAAGGGTCCAATGTTGCGAGGGTCTAGACGCCGCGAGGGTCACGTGCCGCGAGAGTTACCTTGCCGCGAGAGTCTACCCTTCCGCAAAAGTTATTGCCGCGAGGGTCAAGGTGCCGCGAGCGTTCAAATATGCCACGAGAGTCAGAGTTCCGTGAGACTTAGCTTGCCACAAAGGTTTGATGCCGCAATACTTTGCCGCAGGA
Source organism: Firmiana major (assembly GCA_033439115.1). Taxonomy (NCBI): domain Eukaryota; kingdom Viridiplantae; phylum Streptophyta; class Magnoliopsida; order Malvales; family Malvaceae; genus Firmiana; species Firmiana major. The sequence goes on from CM065909.1 coordinate 44,267,656, forward strand.
TTGTGCCGTGAGACTTTGCCGCAGGACTGTGCTGCGAGACTATGGTGAGAGAATTTGCTGTGAGAGTCTGCTGTAGGAATGCGGAATCTGCAAGAGAAATGAAGACTGAGCTTCACTGTCACACTATATATACGTGCCAGCAGCGACGACGAGAAAACATGGTACTCTTCTGAGTTTTGTGGCTCGCGAAAAAGTGAGGAGCAATTGTTATGAGCAAAATAAAATAAGAAAATAAAAAATAATAATATTACATGTCGTCAAGATAAGGCACCACGTGTCATATTAAAAATTGAATACAAATAAAAGTAGATTCTGTATCGTAATTTTGACCCGGACAATTTTATCCTCAGATGTCTCCAGTTAATGTTAATATAAGAAAATAAATAATAATAATATTACATGTCGTCAAGATAAGGCACCACGTGTCATATTAAAAATTGAATACAGATAAAAGTAGATTCTATATCGTAATTTTGACTCGAACAATTTTATCCTCAGATGTCTCCAGTTAATGTTAATGGGCGAATATGTCATTAAAGAATGAATTATTCCCTATAAATAGGGTTCATGTATGATTTATAATTCAATTTGGATTCCACTTTTTGACTAGACTGAAACTCTGCCAAAATCTTGTTCTGACTTAAGCATCGGAGTGTTTACGCAAGGAAAGCCCTGCGTTCCTCTGATTGTTCTGGTTTTTGCAGAGTTACGTGGCCAAAGGATCAAAGCATTGACGTCAACAATTCATCATTGTTGTGCTGTTCAACAACAGATACCAACCAAAAACATTGTTATTAATGGATTAGATTGAGCCGAGTTAAATTAATTTTTAAAAAAATTTATCCATAGTCCAATTTAGTGAATTTAATAGACTTAAATTTTTTTTAAATATTAATTTTTAATTTTTTAGTATTTGTAAATATATTTAAAATTAAAATTAACAAAATATTCATAATCTGGAAATAAAATAAAAAATAATATCCTTGAGACGATAATTCTTAATCATTCTCATTATATAAATAAGTTTTTTCTTTGACATGTATTTTTTTTTTTCACATAACTTGCTACGTGGATCTATCCCATCTTGTTTCGTGTTAGATCATGATTCTTTTATTTCATTTCCTCATCTATAGCTTACCCTAGGTTTTTGGATACGTTCAATAGAGTAAAAGAAAGTAAATGATGGTGGTCCTATCATCAAAGTCCGCGTGTACAAAGATTGACAACCAGAGACCGCCACGTGTCAAACACAAGATAAGCCACGTGGCTGTTACAGCGACAGAGCTCCATGCGGCAGAGTAGCTTGACATGCGACAGAGTCTCGAGGCGATAGAGACTCTGTCGCGTAGGCTTTGTGCGGCACTATATGTCGCTACAGACCTCTACCGCATACTCTGCTACAGACCTCTACCGCATATCCTGCGACAGACCTATGCCGCCAGCTCTGCGACAAAACTCTACCGCGTGGACCGCAGTAGAGGTCCACACATGAACTCTGCCACCTTCCAGACTCACCCGCAGGTTGTCTAGCCCGAAACGCGACAGAGTGCTCAATGACTCTGTCGCGGCCAGACACGTGCCTGGACCTCAGCTCGAACCGACTCGGAAGAAACTTATAAATACCCCAGGTGAGCTCTCAGAAAAGGGAGATAGAAAAAAATAAGACTCTTGCTTCTGAAGAACACAATTCTCTTCCCCCTATATACAAAACTTCAGTTTTCTAACTTAATCATCGGAGTGCGCGTGCAGGGACAAATCCCTGCGCCCTCTGATTCCTGTCGTTCTTGCAGAATATACGAAGAACACGTGGAAGAAATCGCATCGACGTCACCTTTTTGTCGTTAGCGCAATCTGAATACGTGGAAGTTGTAATCCCGTTGTCGTTTTATTCGAGGCAACATCAGTAAAGAAAAGAAAATTTGTCAAAGGAAAGCAAGGATATATGAAACATTGTTTAGATAATTAAAATTAATAAAGATAATGAAAGGAAAAGAATCCTAACAAATATGATTTGATTAAAGAAGGAAAAGAAAAGGAAAAAATGATTTATTATAATTTTTTTAAATGATAACCTTCTTAAAATAACATTAATTTTTTATAGTCCTTATGTATTTTATTAACAAATAAAATTTTTGGTATATATTAAGGCATTATATTTTTTAATGAGAAAAAAGTATTTTTGTTTTTATTTTCAACTTGAACCAAGTAATGATTAATACGTTAAAGCCAACAAATTTAAGCAACAATGCTTGATATAAAAAATCAAAATTTGTGAAATAATATAATGATAAATCATATTTGTGATCCAAGCATAAATTAAGATTAAAATAATTTGATGAATAAGCTATAAAAGACAAATAAATTTAATGATATTATTTAAAAGTTAAAAAAAATACTAAAGGCATAAAAGTCATTTTACAATAAAAAAAATTACTTTTTTTTTCTTGCATTTCCTCAATGGGGTAAATTAAAAATAAATTTTTGAGAGAAGGGGAGAAATTCTCAACCCTCCATTTTCTATAGTATTTTTTAAATCATAACCAAACAAGGGAAAATAAGATAAGGATTTTCATATTTTTCTTCTTTTCTTTTCCCTTCCTCTCCTTACCTCAATCCAAACATAGACTTAGTGTAATTTGGTCAATATTGATTTGAATACAAAAATAATTTAAATAAATAATTCACATTTTTTCTTTTTTAAGAAGACATGCGACAACTTAATTATAAAATTCCATGAGTAACTTTTCATATAGTACTTAAAAAGATGTTTTAATTTTAACACTTAAATTCATCTAATATAAAGAGTATGTTCATTAATTTATTATTTTGATTAACTTTACAAGCTAACTAACTAGTGGTGGATACATCTGATTTTGAGGAGGCAAATAAAAATTTAAAATTATATATATATATATATATATATATATATTTGAGTTATGTTAATATGTTTTACAAATATAAAACACATATATAAGTAGTATACCATTAAAAAAAATAACATGTTTATAAATTTTAAAATTTATCAATTCATAAATAAAAGTATAAGAAAACAAACTACATCAAATAAATAATTTCATCTAAAATTGAGTGATGTTCTTTGAAAAAAATTAAAATATTCAAATATTTTGAATTTGAACTATATATGGGTGAATTTTCTTGATTATTTTGCTTGGAAATTTAAAATTGAAAAATTATATAAATAAATCAATTATTAAACATTATATTTTTAATCAAAACAAAAAATATATTTAAAATAATAAAATTGAATGTATTTTTTTAACCTTTTATAAAGTGATCCCAATCAAACTTTGATGTTGAAAAAATTATGAGATTTTCAAAAGAATAAATCTTAATAAGTACTTAAGACAAGTGAATATAATATTATGTTATAAAAAATTAACAGAGATTTAATTATTTCAATTTTTTGACTAAACATAAAAAATTTTAACATTACCCGCACATATAATTACAAATTTATACAAACATATATTAAAAAAGAAAAAATGACAAACAAATTTATATATAAGGAAATTTCTAAAAGTTTGAAAGGGCTAAAGTTATTTATTTTACGGAAAATAAATTTTTAATTTTTTAAAATAACGTAATTAAATTCAAACATTTCACGTGAAAACTTACAAATTAAAATTATCTATATAAGTTACTATATAAAATATTAAAATAGTAGTTAATATTATTTAATAAATTTAAATTTAATTATCTTATTTTAAAAGATTAATAATTTATTTATAATAAAATAAAACATTAAAAATTTATATATATTTTATAAAATAAAATATATTTGATTGTTAAACCGTTAAGATAATCATCGAAGTAGCGAAAGTATTTCAACGTTTACTCGTAGGAGTGCCAAAGTTGTTTGAATTTTCGGAGTCCTGATCGATAATAACAAGGGCCGGCAACGTTTCAAAGGAGAATATGCAGCTTTATTCGAGGAATATTCGATTAAAGTTGGCAACTTCTTAATGAATTAATCAACCTGCAAATATTATGTATAGGGAAGGGAACCCTTCCGTCTTGTAAATACCCTTTGCCACAACTTGCACATTTATAGTTAGCGAATTTGGAGATATTTTGTTGATTTAACAATAATTAGCAGAAGTATGTTGTAAGTATATTGGGGTTTATTCCATCTGTTCGATTATTTTGAAATTTAATTATTTAAATTAATTTAATCAATTATGTTATTTTATTTTCATTAATTGAACTAAATTTATAAAAATAAAAATTAATCGTCCAATGTAACTTGATTAATTCAATTAAATTTTGAACAAAAAATTTTATATGGTGCCTCAAATTTACTCTCCATAACCTCATTGCTAAATGTAGCTCTACCTAAAAAATTAAAAAATAATAATAAGTTAAATATAACTAAAGGTATTCATAGATTGAATTGAACCGAGTTTATATAAAATATTAATTATTTATCCATATGCTCCAACCCCACTCATAGATCGAGACTCATTTTTAATTCAAATTTATTTTGAACATTTATCACACGACTCAACCCATATAATTATATATAAATATATTAAATAATTATATATATAAAATAAAACTAATGAATTTGACTTTATGTTTTATAAATTATAATTATATATATTATGTAATTATAAATATAATTATGCTCATAAAAAAAATATTATTTTGGTTATATTATAATTATAATTACATAACTTGGCAAGGGAGAGGAACCTTTTGGGCATTGAGTCGTGAGAATTCATGTTAGATCGCTGGAAGATGGGGATTGGTTCTGTACCACTACGTGTCAAATACCAGGCAATTTTGTTACATGTGATGCGCTCGAGAACCGGTCCCCGGCTAGAGGGTTGGTTTGTCCATCTTGAAATATACGAATACACTAGATATACATACATCTACGTTAATAATTATATATGTGTATATATACATATATATTTATATATAGATATTTGTAGTTGCAAAATGAGGCTCATCATCAATATCATAGGGTTGGCTGGATGTGCACGCCTAACTTTTGCTCTCAGATGGATTCCTATGTATGTGACCTAGATGCTTGTATTATGGGGAACAAATGAGTAGTGCCGCAGTGGAAATTTGGTTCTTTCTTCCGAACTCCGTCAGCATCCTCCCTGATAATTTAGATGAAACCATGAACGAGATTGACTTTGAGAGGAAAAAAAGGGATGAATGTTTTGATTGGTCAATTGTTACATTATTTTCTAGCCAAAGAAAGCATTTATTTTGAGTTTTTTTTTTTTGGGTGGGGGAGGTGTTCGTCACATATAAAAGAGTTAATGGTTCAATTAATCATGCAGTAACTTTATTAGGTAACATGCATGTAAAGGAAATGAAATAAAGCAGCTGAGAAACACCAAAAAAAAGTATATATATATATATATATATATATATATATATATATATTAGCTTAACGTAACTTCAACCCTGCATGAAATTTGTTTGCTATATATTATGATAAAACAATAAAGTACAATTTTTCTTCCTTTGTAGACACAACTCTTCTATATATATATATATGTATGTATGTATGTATGTATGTATAGAAGTGATCAAATTTGAAACAATTTTCAATTCTAGTGGTCGAGTGTTTGCAATTCGAAAAAACTATGCCTTGAGAAAGTAGTGCAAATAAATGAAATATTATAACTTTCAATTTGCTAAAGCATGAGCTATGGGATATGTATATATATTTATATATGTATTAAAGAAATAGAAAAGAAAGCAGGAAAAAATAGCGTGATTCTAAAATATTGAACTTTGAACCTCATAAAGAAGGACATTGTTTTGCGACTAACCATAAGTAAGTGCATGAAATTAATTAGAAAAAAGAAAAAGGAGGGAAGGGCTCCTTTACAAACTTCCATAATTGCTAGTAAGTTGTAAAGTAGACTGAATTATGTAGTGGAAAAAGAGAAACACAGCATGTTCTAAAGTTTCCCATCTCCATTGTTGTGCATAACAGTTAAATGCTCTTTTAAAAGTTTTCCACCTTTAATCCAACACTTTTAAAGCTAATTGCTTTTGTTTAGATGAAAAATATATACTCTTTTGCTTTGGTGCTTGTAACTGGTTTCAAATCTTTCCAAAGAAAATGACATGAGATTCGAGCAGGGAAGTTTCTGATCTTTTTTTTTTTTCATGTGATCGAATCCCTCTTTATATGTTCTTTATATATGTTCTTAAAAATTAATCATGTTTAATAGTAGATATTATTAAAAATTAAATTTTGATCATCAAAAACAAAAATTTTAAATTGCATTAATAAATTAGGCGACTACTAACATGTTTGCAATAATTTTGAATAAAAGACTTAATAATCATCGTAATTGAATACCAAAGCATACGACAAAGTGGCATAAAACAAATAATAACAACTTGGTTGGTTCAGAATAGAGTTGAATTTTTTTTTTTTGGGGGTGTTGACTGTTGAATTCCAATTTAATGAGGTATATTAGTTAAATTGAAATTTTGCAATAATAGAGGGGAAAAAAAGTTATACAGCTTCTATTACACACATTTCATACACTCAAATGAAAAAATAAGTTTTCAAAATTTTATTATAGTTTGAAATTGAAAGTAATTACAATGGCTTGAAAATTGACAAAAGGCCAATTTCTAGGTTTTTCTTCTGTTTGATTAATAATTAACTCGAACAAAAGATTTTGAGTTTAGCTCAAGTGATATATAAGAGTGTGATGAGATTTGAAGAGATGAAAGATTATATACACATAATAACAACTCAAATTTCATGCACATACATAAAAAAATATTAATAATGTATTGGCAAAAAAAAGACTTGACAAAGATGCTTTCATATATATATATATATATATATATATATATATATATATATATATATATATATATATATATATATATATATATATATATAGACCTTAAAATATTGAGTGCAACAAAAGGTAATGATAGAAGGCTGAGTAAGACTGAGAATGATACGGAGCAAAGCTAAAGGATGAAAATCAAAGAGGAAAGCAATATAAAGAGAAATTTGAGAGTGAATACTTTTTAGGAAAAAAAAAAAATCTTCTTTCAAGAATAGTATAGACAGTAAAACTTGTAGACACCTTATTTTGTTTGAGTCTTAAATAGGTTTGAATTATAAATTTTATTTAGGGTCATTTTAGAATTAAGTTTAATTGTCGAAATGATTTTAATTTGAGGATTAATTTTAATTTTAACATAATTTTCAAATTAGATTAGGATTAGTTTAAAGATAATTTAGGATATTTAATTAGTTTAGCATTTATCAAAGAAATAAAAATATAATAAAATAATAATAAAATAGAAAAATTCAAATTCATTCAGTTTCTTCAAAGAGCATGATAATTTGAAATTAAAATTATATAGATATTAGATAAAATTAATCTGAGAGAAACCAATAAAAAACTCAACTTTATTTTTTTATAAAAGGAGTCAGAAAAAAACAGGGGATCTTCTTAACATCATCAACATTATTATTAGCCAACTTCACAACCTTTTCACAGCCACCATCATCTTCAGTGCACGTCGTCTTCAACCCCACTGACTGCACACCACCCATGCTATGTACTGAGTCACCATCTTCGATGCAATCTCCGCAAGCTATTGAGTCCCTTGCACCGAGTAGCTCGCGTTAGATACCAAAATTCCTGCACCAAGTCACCATTTGAGCATCATCATCCATTGCGTTGTTGCTCATGCATACGATCTACATCGTCCCTATTATACTGCTAAACACTGCTGCTGCGGAGGGCGTTGAGTGAAGGGGGTTGGATGATCATGATTAAGGTTTCGTTTTTTATTAAATTTGCTTTATTCATTTATAACATCACATTAATATTTTTAAAATATATAAATTATAAATCCCAACATGTCATAACAAAACTCATAAAAAAATTGTTAGGAGTTTGAGTGTTGTGGAAGTAATTTATGTAAAACAATAAACAACACCCTAAACCCTAAACCCTAAATCCTAAATTAAAACTTAAAATTTTTAAAAGTGAAGTTATTCTTTTTATTATAGATATTATTAGTGGTATACTTGAAATAACCAATGAAAATTATTAGAAAGTATAACAATATATTAATATATAATTAATACATTTATAAATATTTAAATCATATTTGTTTATGTACATTCATTGAAAAATTTAAAAAAAAAGTCATATTTTAAATATGAATCACATAATATAAAACTTTTTATATGAAATTAATTTAAACTCATCATATAGGTAAGATAATTAATGAAATGGATAATATTAAAAGTTGTTAAATCTATTTGATGTAAATAAATAAAAATCCATTTAAGAAGTAAATTGAAATGGCATTGGGTTTGGTCCATTAATTCGAATGCTAAGCTCAAAACATATTACTTTCTTTAAAAAAAAAATTATATTAACAATGTATTAAGTATACAATTTTAAATTGTATAATTTTTTGGCATTAGGTGATGATAAAGAGTGATTTAAAATATTGAATCAAATCTTTGACGATCAACCTAGCAAGAGGTCTAAGTCAGCGGAACGTGTAGCATTGGACACAAGCGTGGGAGAATTGAAGCTCAATGTGGCGGATGGAGAGGAAGATATCAAGGAGCTTGAAGCCAACCAAGGGTTTGAGAATGCCTTCGACGATTGCCTTGGAGGAGGTCAAGGCAGGGATGGCTCGTGTGGAAACATCACTCAAGGAAGAAATTATATAAGAAATATATCACGTCTTTCAATAATCTATAATTAGATTTTTGTTTTAAATGTTTTATTTTATCTTTTTTTTTTCATTGCTTTATTGAATTAGTTTGTCTTACGTGTAAATGAATGCTAACATATAGATTTAGATTACCTATGTGCCTTGGTGAAAGAGGAGAATAGTCAAAATCAACCTCTTTAAACTGATAATTACATTAATCACTTTACCTATTTATTAATTATCATATAATTTATTAATAATTTGATAATAGTTAAAATTTGAAACCGTTATATATTAATTTATTTGAAATAAATAATTAAGTAATAATATAATGAAAATAGAGTGAGTAAATGCATAAGAACGATTTCTTAGATATTATTTAATGTTATGAAGCATTAAATAATAAAAAATAAAAAGAATTTAAACATAATATACGCATGTGATTTAAACAAATATGACAAATCAGTATCCATATAAACAACTTAAAAAGCTAAATATGAATTTTGAAATATGTATGATATGTATGATATATATAATAATGCTCATAAAAGTATATATTTTTGGATCGGATCGGAGCCAAACTTTTAAGGATAAAGCTAGGGTTTGATTAGATTTTTAATCGGGTGTAAATTTATTGTTCAAACCAACTCATTACATTTTATTTTTTTATCAAAATCCTCTAAAAATCGAGCGTACTTTTAAATTTTAACGAGTAGCTTGATATTTGAATAGCTCCAAACATAACCAGTATAATTTCTTTTTTTCATTTAAACCTTCTACACATAACAGAACGCTCTCCAACAACCTTTTCTCCATTTTCGCCCAACCTCAGTTAGACTTTCCTTCTCTAGGAAACCCACACCCCACTAGAAATCCTTTGTCAGTCATTGGAATCTTTAGCCGTCGTCGAAAAACTCCAATTTGTCGGTCGAAATCTTAATATCACAGGAGAAAGGTTCAGAATCTTTAACATCTTCATTGTTTTCCTTCTCTTATTCCTTCATCTTATTATCCCTAAAACACCTCAAACCAAAAGCCCCCAAAATTATTGTATCAAAATCTAATGCATCTTTTGAAAAACAAAAAACAAAAAATAAAAACCAACTAATTTTACTCATGAAACTTCCTTTTGCTTCCGGAACATCAATAATACAAAGTAATGGTTAAAGGATTACGCAAATAAATTAAGAATCTTTGGCTTCAAGAATATCACCAGAGAAAGAGAAAGAAATAACTTTGTTTTGGGATAATGAGGTAATTTCACAACTTAAGATTATAGAAAAAAAAATTAATTATAAAGAAGAAAATTGGGGTTGGGTATAAAATTTTGCATTTTGAATTAATGAATAATAAAATATGTTTAAGTAAATTATATTTTTAAATTTTTAATTTTTCATCTTTTGAAATAAACTAAATAAATCATCCAATAAAATATTGAAATACCAAAGTTTTATGCTAAAATTCTATGAAAAATTAAACTTAAAACATTATCCAAATTCCAAACATTAATTATATTTTTGGGTTTCATATATTTTTAGTTTTATCTTTAAATTTTATATTTTTTTGTTAAATTTTTTATTAATTTAGTTAGTTCGGTTTGAAAACCAAATTAATGAAAATTCTTTCAAAATCATTTTCGTTAACCGACAAAAATTAAATCGATTGTCAATCAATTAACAGAATTAAATCAATTCGATTAAAATTGAAATATAAATATTCGAGCTGTTAGTTCTTGACTTTGGTGTTTAATTTTTGTATGTTCAAAATTTAAATTTATTTTTGCAGTAGCAGCTTGGCTCAATTGATAAAATTATCCGTTTTAACTTAGATGATATTAGATTCAAGTCTCATCAACAAGATTTGTCTTAATGCTATATAGTGAGAGTAGAGTTGTTAACATGCCGATCTGGATCAATTCCAAATCGATTCCAATCGATCCCGGCTTGTTAGCAACGGAAACTAATTCACACTGGTTCCCAAGTGAGCTGGTCTCGAGCCAATCCAAAGCCAAATATGGTTGGATCGGTTTGACATGATGAACTGATAAACCAGTTCACGAGCTAAACCAGGCTGGTTTGGGCAGGCCCACCTTTTTTTTTCAAATTTTTTAAAATTAATTTTTAATAGAAAATTTTAATATATTAAATTATTAAATTATTTTTATTTTATAAATTTATTAATTAATAAAATTAAATATTGACTTAGTTAGTTATTTAATATATTTTTATATAATAAATTTATTATAATAAATAATGTTATTATAAAAAAGTTATTTTAACTTATTTAATAAAGTTATTAGTTTAAAAAAATTATAATAGTTTTGAAATTTTTTAATTTTTTGATAAAATTAAAATTATATATTACATTTGAAATATAATTAAATTTATCATTCATTATTTGAAATATAATTAAACTTAAAACTTATCATTTTGTATGAAAAATATTCATTTATCACACACTTTTAAGAAAGCATATTTATATAGTATGTTTTCAAATATTTATTTATTTTGTTTTTTAAATATTTATTCATTTTCAAAACTAAACTTATAGTTACAACATTAACTTATTTGATATTTAATAATTAATAATAATAATAAATAAATAAAAAGAATAAAAAAACCAAAGATTTTTTTACGTGAAAAACTCTTTCAAAATTTAGAAAGATAAAAACTATGGGACGATAATCCATAAAAATATTTATTATGATTGAACTTATTTATAATTTTACGTGTAATTTATAAATAAAAAAATAAAATTATTTCACATTTTTCATAATTGATAAGGATTAACTTAAAAATTTTTAATCTATCATTTGAAAACTCAAATAATCGATTATTAGAAAACTCAAATCTAATGCACATTTGAAGAACAAAAAAATAAAAATAAAAACCAACTAATTTTACTCACGAAACTTCCTTTTGCTTCCGGAGCACCAATAATACAAAGTAATGGTTAAAGGACTACGCAAATAAATTAAGAATCTTTGGCTTCAAGAATATCACTAAGAAAAAAAAAGAAAGGAACAACATTGTTTTGGGATAATGAGGTAATTTCACAACGTTAATTACATCATTATTAAAGGGTCTTTTTGTCTTAAGATTATATAAAAAAAAAATAATTATAAAGAAGAAAATTGGGGTTGGATATAAAATTTTGCATTTTGAATTAATGAATAATAATATATATTTAAGTTTAAATTTTTAATTTTTCATATTTTGAAATAAACTAAATAAATCATCCAATAAAATATCAAATACCAAAGTGTTAGCTTAAAATTCTATGAAAAATTAAACTTAAAACATTGTCCAAATTCCAAATATTAAATATATTTTTGGGTTTCATATATTTTTAGTTTTATCCTTGGATTTTATATATTTTTGTTAAATTTTTTATTAACAAAATTCTTTCAAAATTATTTTTGTTAACCAACCTAAATTAAATTGGTGGTCGATTGATTATCAGAATTAAATCAATTCAATTAAAATTGAAATACAAGTATCTCGAGCGATAAGTTCTTGATGTTGGTAATTAATTTTGTATGTTTATTTATTTATTTTTTGACCAACAGCGGCTTCGCTCAATTGATAAAATTATTCTTTTCAACATAGATAATATTAGATTCAAGTCTTATCAACAAGATTTGTCTTAATACTTTACAGTGAAAGAGATGACTTTCAACATATGTGCTTAAATTTGAAGTGTTGTAATAAGTAACCTATTTCCCTGACGTAAAGGGGGAGATAAGAAAGAAAAAAAAAAACCTTTAAATTTGTTTTGATGCTATTTGTTGGAGACCCTTGCGAGATGGGGCAAACTTCTATTACAAGAACATATCTACTTCACTTTGTCAATGTTGTTATAAACAGTTGATCCAGTCCATGTGGTCGTTTTCCTCAAGCAGCCAGGATTGAATAACTTGTTCACTACTCAGTACTCACTCACATTTTGCTTTTTGTAGTTGCCTTGATCAAACGTTATCCAACCCTACCTTATCGGGCACATAAAGAGGTACAAAACGTTGCTGGTCTGCTCATTGCATGTCTCTACTTATTCAATGAAATCACATTTGGTGGCAACCCTAGATATCCATGTGCTTCTTGCATTTTCAGATTTTCTTCAACATTTCAATCATTCGAGGGAATAAATTTTATGGTCCTCAAAATTAGATAAGATAATTTGTGTATAAAATTTATGTTCGTGTTGTGCATGATAAAAGAATAATAAAAGTATGTCACGTGGTGCACGAAAAATATACCACGTTGCATATGAAGAAAACATATGAGAAGTGATACAAGTCCCGAGTAAGATAAAAAAGGACAAAAATGTAATTAATGACAGAATAAATCCTTATAAATAAGGGTCAGGTATGATTCGTTAACCGAATTCTGAATTTCCCTACTGAAACTCTGCTCAATTCTCTGGCTGACTTAAGTATCGGAGTGCCAATACAGGGAAGAACCCCTACGTCCCTCTGATCTTTCTCTCTTTTGCAGAGACATTCTAGAACACGTGACGCGAAGATCGAGGTGAAGACGTCTGCAATTCGACATTGTTGTAACCGAGCAACAACAATTGACGCCGTCTGTGGGAAATGGAAGAAAAGCTTTTGACAACGATGGTACAAACACGTTCAACAGCAATCAGAAGTGAAGAAAGTGAGGACATGGCGAGCTCCCCAATGGCGGACTTAGGTGATGGAGTTCAGACCGAGAGAGGGTCGAATACGATGACGATTCCCATTGCCGAATTTGAAGCCATGCGGAAGCAAGGAGAAGAAACTGTTCAAGCCTTGCGGACAATGGTTGATCTGTTCAATGGTGTTTTTTCGCAAGTGAATTTGCCACTAGCCGTCCAAAACTTGGTAGGAGAAGGGCGAGCTGCGTAAGACCCTGACGACATGGTCACGCAAGACCCTCGTGGCACACCCGCGACAGACCCTCGTGGCACGCTCGCGACAGACCCTCGCGGCACTTTGGCGACAGACCCTCGCGGCACGCTCACGACAGACCCTCGCTGCACACTAGCGACAGACCCTCGCGGCACGCTCACAACAGACCCCGTGGTACTCTCACGGTAAACCCTCGCGATGCTCCCGCGCCAGACCTTCGAGGTAGGGGTGCACGAAACTCTCACGGCATGGCCGCGCAAGACCCCCCATTTGCTTCGTGGGTGCACTCATAACGCGGGGATGCCAGCTCATGCGAGACCCTCACGGTAGGGGTGCGCGAGATCCTCGCGACATGACCGCACGAGACCCTATGTGTGAGACTGAGGATGATATGAGGCATCAAGGTATGGGAGACCCTGTGCATGAGGCCTCGGAAGGCTTGCGACGCCAAGTTATGGAAGACCCCATGCGCGAGACTCCAACGAACTGGAGACATCAGAGTGTCAAAAAACTGCGGCGTCATGGTACAAAGAATTCAACAAGGGAGATTGTTGGTGGCCAGAGACGCCAAAGTACTAGAAACCTTGAGGGTCCGGCTCGAGTAGACTCTGGATATTTGGGCGTCGAAGATCCTTGGCGCCAGAACACAGATAGCCCGCCAAACAACGAAATCAAAGATGTGGGAATGACAGGGTCTCAAGTTGAGAAAGACTCGAAAATAGATCGAACACGAAACCTTGAAACTAGAATGACAAACTTTCGATCTCAGACTCGTCAAAATCGAACTCAGGGTAACAGGAAAGAAGCTATGGACTACGGCCAAGCTGATGCATACGATGCTAAGAAAGGGAAAAACAGACCTGTGTCCAAGGCACAAGTTGTCACAGATATGAAAAGAATGGTGGAACGAATCTTAGAAGAAAAAAAGTTGGTTCCAATTGAAGAGAACCAGAGGAGGAGAATCCCATTCAGTACAACGATCATGGAAAAATCGCTGCCTCTAAAATTCAAAATGCCGCAGATGACGGCGTATGCGGGAAAAACGGACCCTTATGAACACATTCAGAACTATGAGTCATTGATGCTATTACATGGATGGGAGGATGAGATCATGAGTAAAGCATTCCCCTTAACTTTAACTGACCATGCACTAAAATGGTTTAACAGTTTGTCGAAGGGGTCTATTTCGTCTTTCAATCAATTAAGAAGCGAATTCCTGAAGGCTTTTGTGATAAAAAGCCAGAAAAAGAAGGAGGCCACCTATCTGTTTACCTTAAGGTAGGAGAGTAAGGAATCACTCAAAAACTATGCGGATCGGTTCCGTAATGCTACTCTTGAAATACATGATCTACAAGTTGGAGTAGCTGTGACAGCTATGCTACAAGAGATAAGGTCTGAAAAGTTGCAAGAGTCGCTATCTTTAGATCAGTCGACGACGATCTCAGACTTATTCTCTAGAGCAGATAAATATATCACTCAAGAAGAAGTGATGAAAAGGATACTGACGCTGAACTACATATAAGGGAGTTCAAAGAAAAGAAACCCTTACCATTACCGGGCTACCTAAGCCATCACCAATGCCTTGAAAGAAGATGAAAAGTTCACAAGGCAAGAGGATAGCAAAAACATGGAATGCTAATCACCTGAAGCCATACTAGCAGTGAAATTTTATTTATTTAATGTAATTGTCAAAACTATGAATTGAAATTTCACTTATTGAATGATGATTTATTAAATATTTTATTTCATATCAAGATTTTCAGCTGTATTCAGAAAAGGGCTTGAAGCAAAAAATGCGCGAGGTAAGCGACGAAGAAAATGTGCAAGAGCTTGAAACGAAAAATGCGTGAGGTAAGCCACGAAAACAATATGCGAGAGCTTGAAGCGAAAAGTGCGCGATGTAAGCTAAGCACTCAACCAAGGGCTTGAAGCGAGAAATGCGCGAGGTAAGCCACGAAGACAATGTGCGAGAGCTTGAAGCGAAAAGTGCGCGATGTAAGCTAAGCACTCAACCAAGGGCTTGAAGCGAAAAATGCGCGAGGTAAAATACGAAGACAATGTGCGAGAGCTTGAAGCGAAAAGTGCGTGATGTAAACTAAGCACACAACCAAGGGTTTGAAGTGAAAAATGCGTGAGGTAAGCCACGAAGATAATGTGCGAGAGCTTGAAGCGAAAAATGTGCGAGGTAAGCCACGAAGACAATGTGCGAGAGCTTGAAGCGAAAAGTGCGCGATGTAAGCTAAGCACTCAACCAAGGGCTTGAAGCGAAAAATACGCGAGGTAAGCCACGAAGACAATGTGCGAGAGCTTGAAGCGAAAAGTGCGCGATGTAAGCTAAGCACTCAACCAAGGGCTTGAAGCGAAAAATGCGCGAGGTAAGCCACGAATACAATGTACGAGAGCTTGAAGCGAAAAGTGCGCGATGTAAGCTAAGCATTCAACCAAGGGCTTGAAGCGAAAAATACGCGATGTAAGCTAAGCACACAACCAAGGGCTTGAAGCGAAAAATGCGCGAGGTAAACCACGAAGACAATGTGCGAGAGCTTGATGCGAAAAGTGCGCGATGTAAGCTAAGCACACAACCAATGGCTTGAAGCGAAAAATGCGTGAGGTAAGCCACGAAGATAATGTGCGAGAGCTTGAAGCGAAAAATGCGCGAGGTAAGCCACACACCTAGACAAAGGGCTTGAAGCGAAAAATGCGCGAGGTAAGCCACGAAGACAATGTGTGAGAGCTTGAAGCGAAAAGTGCGCGATGCAAGCTAAGCACTCAATCAAGGGCTTGAAGTGAAAAATGCGCGAGGTAAGCCACGAAAAAAATGAGTAAAGGCTTGAAGCGAAAAATGCGTGAGGTAAGCCATGCACCTAAACAAAGGGCTTGAAGCGAAAAATGCGCGAGGTAAGCTACGCACTCAAACAAGAGCTTGAGAATTATACGGCCAGAGAATTTGACTTCTGAATCTAATGTAAGGACTTGACCTGAGGCCACAATGAGAACATATGTACTCTTTTGCAAGGTTATACCTAGCGAAAGAGTGGGGAGCAATTGTTGTGCATGATAAAAGAATAATAAAAGTATGCCACGTGGTGCACGAAGAATGCACCACGTTGCATATGAAGAAAATATATGAGAAGTGATACAAGCCCTGAGTAAGATAAAAAAGGGCAAAAATATAATTAATGACAGAGTAAATCCCTATAAATAGGGGTCAGGTATGATTCATTAACCGAATTCTGAATTTCCCTACTGAAACTCTGCTCAATTCTCTGGCTGACTTAAGCATTGGAGTGCCAACGCAGGGAAGAACCCCTGCGTCCCTCTGATCTTTCTCTCTTTTGCAGAGGCATTCTAGAACACGTGACGCGAAGATCGAAGTGAAGACGTCTGCAATTCGACATTGTTGTAACCGAGCAACAACAGTTCGTATTATAAAGATCGTATTTACATCGTATAAAATACAAAAATTTTATATTAACACGTCAAATATAAAACTTACTTTTAGTTTTTTACTATATCAATTACAATTTTCACTAACTTTCAATTCATATTACATTCGTATTGTTTTTATATCTTATTATCATTTTGTATTTAAAATTACCAAATCTACTCAAAATCACTTTGCTAAAAGTTTAAAGAACTCAAGACTCAAACGAAAAGAAACACCCAACATTTTTTTATCATCTAAAATCAAATTTAATGATGTTATTAGTAGAATCCAAAGTGTTAGTTCAATGGTGCATTATCCTCATGATTTTTTGAATGATGATGATCTATAGTGGAAGATCTTGTATTCAAATTCTCATCGAATTAAATTTTTTTGAACTAACATTTATCATGCAATATAAACGAAAATTAATTTCATATTCAATATTATATTACTCTCAAGTCTCACAATTAAAAAATAGACTATAAACAAAATTTTTCATCCTTAATTATTTTACCGATGATAGGTCGTTGTTTAAAAGCAAAAGAAACAAATAAAAAGGGACTACAAAAAAGTGGGAAAGAAACACCTAGCTTATACTAACCATCAAAGCATAACTTTACTTATTATTATTATTCCCTCTCGCCGCAATTAACTCCCACTTTTTATTACAAGCTCCTCAAACGATAAAAAGAAATCGTTTCTATTTTCAAATACGAGGTTTCTTCAAATTGAGACCAGTTTTATGATTAGACAAAATCCGATGGTAAGAAATTGCAGTCAATGTCAAAAATCAAAAGAAAGTATATCCATTGAATGGCTGCGATCATCCTATATTCTAGGAACTTTTCTACGAAGAGAACCCAGAACAACAGAAGAGACAAATATAATTTTCATGGCACAATAAAAGACGTTTAAAATTCAACCCTCGTACAAGAGAGAGATAATCACATGGAAAAAGGCCTGCCTCCACCGTTACGCCCGCTCTCATTTTTTTTCTTTAAGTCTCTTCTTAACTCTCCCTCTCTCACGTTCATATAACTTAGCCTCCTATTCAATAGTCTAAAGGCAAAATTTTTGAGAGGGCTTTTGTTTTTGCTGTTCTTTTTTGGTATTTGTTGCCGGTTTTGAATTTGGTGATCTGGGTTTTTGTCGAGAGAGAGAGAGAGGGGGATTGGGGGAGAGAAATGGAAGACGGGAGATTGTGGCAGTGGGGTGTTTTCAGATCTCTTCTCGCAATTCTCCAGTGGTGGGTTTTTAATGTCACTGTTATTATCATTAACAAATGGATCTTTCAGGTTTGTTTCTAATTTTATTTATTGATTTAACACTTGGGTTTAACTTAATTTCCTTATACCGATCTTATTATTTGATTTGTAAAGAATTCTGTTTCGTTATAAACTTTATTTTGATGCCTGCTGTTTTTTGCTTCGATTCAGTGTCATGACAATTTATAAAAGAAAAATAGAAGAGATAATTATAAGACTATTTAATTTAGCTAAATCTCTTCTACGTTTACTCCCATTCAAAGTAGGATCGGATCACCTCGGATTCAGCCAAAAGTATGTCTATATAAAGTACTTAGTAATATATAAAAAAGCCTTGCGCTGTAAATCAACCTTATATTTGTATGATCTACATATTTTCATGCCAATCATGTCGTTAAACCTCCATAGAATTCCCTTGGATGTAATGCACGGCATATTGAGTGAGCTTCCTGTCAAGGCTCTTCTTCGGTTCAAGAGTGTGTCAAAGGAATGGTAGGCCCTAAAGAGTGATCCCTGTTTCATCATACTCCATCTCAGGCGATCCATGGAAACCATCAGGAGTAATCTCAACATCATACTTAAGGAAGTAGAATGCGGTAAACTCTTCTCTGTAGGCTTTGATTCTGTCAATCTCAACATTCCCGGAGAACTCAATCACCCTTAGAAACATCGATCTGGTGGAGTACATGACGGTAATTATGATTATTCTCGAGTTTTGGGTTCATTCAATGGATTGCTTTGCTTAATCCATGAAGATCAAACATACAGTAGGATAATTGTGTTGTTGAACATTTCGACGAGGGATAACAAAGTTTTACCTGATAAGTGGATGGAAGTATGGAACTACAGCAGCCATGGTGCCTAGTTGAGCAAGCTACCATCTATGGTTTCGGGTATGACTCGATCAATGATGATTACAAGCTAGTAAGGATTGTACAGGAAATTGACCACTCTAGAAGCCATCAGCTCATGGGTGAAGTAAAATTTACAGCCTAAAAACCAATACGTGGAGAAGGGGTGAAGAAACCCTACTATTCTCGTAACCTTTGGGGAACGGGTGGTACATTTGTTTATGGGGCTTTCCACTGGCTTGGAATTAAAGAAAGAATATGGGAATTGCCCAGCATGGTCATCGCCTCTGATGTTGGACTTCAGAAATATCGCCTAACAGAGTTGGTTGACAACATCGAACATGAAACATATGGCACTGCTCTGGGGGCTTTACAAGGATGTTTTTGTATGATGAGAACTTGTTTGGACGACAAAATTAATGCATGGATGATGAAGGATTATGAGGTGAAGGAGTCTTGGACAATTCTATATGGCTTTATCTAAATCATATGTTGTAATACAAGCTTTAAATTTTACTAGGCTGCCAGGTTTAACTGGTATAATTTAGATGGTCAATTATATAATATCAACAGTCTAGGATACTTTCCTCTTTATCTTTTTTGTAGTTATGTAAGTTGGTTTTGTTATCTAGAGTAAGAACCTGATTATGGACTTAAATTATGCACCTTAGAAGAAAGATAAAGGAGTCATGGCTAGGCTGTCAGTTTTGTTCATGTTAGAGGAATGCGGCTTCAATTTTCAGTTTTGTCTAGGTACATGACTAACAGATCTAAGAATATAATATATCTTTAACTCTGTGTGTATGTGTGTGTGTGTGTGTGTGTGTGTGTGTGTGTGTATATATATTATTCCTCATATGTGGGAATTTAATGTTTATTTTGTTAATGTGGTACTTGTTGATGAGATTGGGGAAAGACTAGGGATGGCTTGTCTAGCATGTGGTTGGATTAAACATGAGCCTTCAATTTGTGTCTTGACTGGTACATTTTCCTGATTTCGGAATTAGCCAAAATTTTGGATGGTTTGGAACATTGGGAAACATGCTAATGATTTTGGGATGCTCTTTCAATTCATTCCAAATGATTTGTTTCTGTTCTAAAGTTTCAGGTTCTTAAAATTGCTTTCTAACTCTGCTTCTTTTGATGATTTGATGCTAACTACTTTACTTTGGTCACAGCTGGGAGCTTAATCCTTTTGGTTGCTCTTCATTCCAATGAACAGCCTGTTATGAATTTATTTCCCTCTAAATGTTTCTTTCCATATTCATTTATTTTTCTCTAGAGAGCATATTAAAGTATAACATTCATTGATCACAGTATTGTTAAATTGTGATATTGGTGTCTTAGATTGGAATTGGTTGATTTTGACACTTAGAGTCAAACTCCGAGGATTTGACATTTACTTTTTCCCTCAGAAATTGGACTTTAAATTTCCTCTTTCAGTATCATGCGTTCACTTCATATGCTCATCAATTGGAGCATATCTGGTAATCAAAGTGCTAAAGCTCAAGCCTCTAATAGTGGTTGAACCTGAAGATCGCTGGAAAAGGATATTTCCCATGTCTTTTGTGTTTTGTATCAACATAGTGTTGGGAAACATCAGCTTACGTTACATCCCAGTTTCCTTTATGCAGACTATAAAGTCATTCACTCCTGCAACCACTGGTAAGATTTAGAAATTATAAGCATAATCATCACTTATGTGCAGCTTTTCTTGATACCACTCATAACTGCATATCATAATCACATCTGATCTCTGCACATTTTAACAGTTGTTTTGCAGTGGCTAGTTTGGAGAAAGTACTTTGACTGGCGAATTTGGGCCTCTTTGGTTCCTATTGTTGGAGGAATTCTGCTCACATCTATTACGGAACTTAGTTTTAATATGTTAGGGTTTTGTGCTGCCTTGTTTGGATGTTTAGCTACTTCCACAAAGACTATCCTTGCAGAATCTCTGCTGCATGGCTACAAGTTTGACAGGTACTAATGTTATTCTTCTGATTTTTTTTTTTTTTATCCCTTTTGGTCATCTTTGATATTTTGGAAAAGGTTACAATATAGGACAACTGGGTTGAAGCTAAGCACATCTTCAGTGCAAACAGCCATGGAATATCTAAAGATTTTATGCATTTAACTGAGTGTTGTGTGTCAATATAATTTTACCATACATCTCAACGATCATTCCTCTGCATGTAGCACAACCATGCTTATTTTCTCATGTATATGTACTCTTTTGGCTAACCAATAGAATGACTGGCATTACCTTCTCTATCATGACGTCCAATAGCCTAGATTTTTTACTTTTAGGGAAGGTGCTTTTTTTTTCCCCTTTTATTGGCAGACTTATGGTTGACCTAACTTTTTTCTCCCTAGATTGAACTATTAACCAATAACTGTTTAGATGAAGAACAAATATTGCCAGTACTTTATAACTCTAGTGAAACTCCGCAAACTGTTATTTAGGCAAAGTATTGAACATGTGAGACCCAGCAACTTATAGTCATTTAACTATGTATACATTCTGCCTCACAAACCAGTTCTAGTTATTTAACAGAGCCAAGTTTCAGATTGAGATTCAAGGGCTCCCTTTCCTTTTTGAGAGTAAAGGTTCAGGATGAATTCCTTCCACGTTTTTATTCCTGGCTGGCTTTGATTGTTGCCTGTTCCAGCATTCTAAGAGTTCATCACATTCATATCCAACGTGGAAGTATGTGAGTTCAGTAATACTATGTAGAGACCTTTAGTTTGGTTGTTCGTTTTTTCTTGAGCAACTGATGCCAAATGAGCAAACTCTCGGTAGTGTTTTTATTTATCTGTATCTTTAAGAATTACTATGTGCTGCTTGGTTATATACTGCTGGAGAAGTTTCTGACTCAAGATCACAAGTTTTCTTATCTTGTTTTGCATACTCTTATAGCATAAACACTGTGTACTACATGGCACCTTTTGCAACCATGATATTGGGAGTACCAGCACTGTTACTTGAAGGTAATGGGGTTATGGATTGGTTTCAAACCCACCCCTCTCCCTGGGCAGCGCTCATCATCATTTTCAGCTCGGGAGTGCTGGCTTTCTGTCTCAACTTCTCCATTTTTTACGTGATTCACTCAACTACTGCTGTCACGTTTAACGTTGCTGGAAACCTTAAGGTGAGATTTGTAGGAAGAAAATGGACCCTTATCATGTTTCAGTTATACTACTCATTACTATCATTATTGCTGTCATTAATTGTGGTGCGCTAGGGCTTAAGCTTTTTTTAATTTGCCTTAGATATGATTGTTTAGATTCTATATCCTATTACGAACTTAATGCAAAATTCATCGACTGAATGTTGAACGTACCTTTCGGTAACTGCTGAATCTTGCAAGGTTTCCAGTGCTTAAATTCTAAAAAGATTTCTGGCTTATCATTTTGAACGCAGCATTCATTAGTATTATGTTTTCTTGTACAGGTAGCAGTTGCTGTGTTGATTTCATGGCTGATATTCCGGAACCCGATTTCAGGTCTAAATGCTGTGGGCTGTGGTATCACACTTGTGGGATGTACATTTTACGGGTATGTCCGACACATGCTTTCCCAGCAGCCTCCAGGAACTCCTCGAACACCCCGGACGCCTAGGAACAGGATGGAACTACTTCCCCTTGTAAATAGTGATAAGCTAGATGATAAGGTCTAATTGATTATGTCGTGTTCTTGGCTTTTGGAGAAGGGTTAATACAACGAAATGGCATAGCTTGGAGGATGCTCAGACCCAGTCACCTTTGCGGATTTACATTAGATTACTAGATTGATTGAGTTGGTAAAAATTACTCAATTTATAAGATTTAAATTCAACTCTCAATTTTAACCATCTTTTTTATGGATGATATTTAAATCTAATATAATTCTTCATCGGAACTTACGGCATGCATGGGTGGCCCTGGCCTTGGACTGATAAAGGGGCACGCTTGGATCTTTAATATGCTACGGATAAAGGGTTACGCTTGGATCTTCAAAATGCTACGGCACGGTGCGAATTGGGTGAAAGTCTTTCCATCCATTCTTTTTAAATCTTTTAATTCTTTTATTAAAAAATATATATCTTCATTTTTTTTTGAAAATCTCGAAATCAATTTTAACCCATGTTCCAACTAACTCAAAACCTCCATTAGCTATAAACTTTCATGAACCAGAAACTATAATCTTACATTCCTAATCACACTGCTTTAAAAATTTTCCCTTAACATCGAAGTTGGAAATTAAACCCAAATTAAGGCAATTTTTGCATAGGAAAAAAAGGCTTATTTTGGAAGAGAAGACTCTCACTTTCATTAGTGAGAGAGGCAGATTTTGGCTATCCACTCTCAGATAACAAAGAAAGAGAGGCTGAACGAGTTGTACATTTTATATCAACGATGATTACAAAGGAAAATCTAGTTAGCAGCGGTTATGCATTAGGTGAAGACTAGATCAGAAGCTAATATTATTACAGTGATTTATCTTTGCATATGCTATCAGGGATGTCTAACGATGTCTAACTATGGGGATCATATATTTAGTTAATACTAACAACTTGAACTAAGCTAAGAGCCAGAAGTTCTTCTGCCATCTAGTGCTGATAAGGTAGCCACCGACGCCTTTGCTCTGCTTCCTAACCCCTATGGTTAAGCAGTCTGCATTGTTGATGCATTGCTCCACAAACTCCTCAGTGCTGCTGCTCCCGCGTAGACTGCAAAGCAACAGTCAAAAAGTGAGAAAGATCATAAAGGGGTGAGATGAAGATCTGAATGAATGATGGAAAATCTGTACTTGGTTAGGGGTAAAGACCCACCAGTTTAAGAATGGAGAGGGCCTTTTCTGACCCAGTACCAACACAGAAACCTCTAGCTTCTTCACTTGGCTCATCACAGTCGCCAGCTTGGGCCCTTGGATAACCACTGCTTCCACTTCTACCTGAATATTGGTTACCAGCAAATATTGAATTTGTCAATATTTTATGCTAAGCTGAGAAATAGAAGAAAATACTATATTAAAGAACTTGTCTATAGCAAATGGCTATGGCATCTCTCACACAGCCCAAGGAAAATTAAAAAAAAAAAAGGGAAAACCAAGGCAGAAAAAGAAAACAAAAGAAAAACAAAACATCAGAAAAATCCTCCACCCTTTCCCTTTCCCTTCACTTCCCTTCCCACCAACCAAACTTTCCTGCTGTGGGTTTTGTGAAGGAAAGAGGGAAGACAAACTGAAGCAGGAAAAAGCTCCCTTCCCTGTAAACAATAGAAATGAAGCCAAGCATGGAAAGTAGTAGAGAAATTTTGTTAAAAATGAAAAAGCAGTGAAACCCCAAGAATAACTTGAAAATTGCCTCTCACCGAAAGAGTACTGAAAGGGGAAAAGGAAGACCTAGTCAAGTACTGTAGGATCTATCAAACACAAAGACAACATTACTTGTTTCTCCCACGCTTAACTCTTTAACTCCTAACGTATTGGATCCATCAATCAAAAACACAGAAATGATAATTTTTGATTTTTTTTTTTTTCCAGAAGAGAGAAACTTAACAAATACAAATACTAACAAATTTCAGAGTAGTTTACATTACCTCAGGTTTACAAGCCTTGCAAAGTGACCCAAGAGAGTTAGCAAGATAAGGAGAACGAGAAGAAGAGGAAGACTCTGAACTCTTTTGGTTTGCAGAAACAACATGAAGTAAACTAAGCAAATCACCCTTGTTAGCTACATGAGTAAGTGCCCACATCATTGCATGCTTAGAATGGGAGCTCTGGTCAACTACAACCATCACTCTCTTCCTTATCACCAGGCCATTATCAACACCATTGTCATACATGTTAAGCCCCTCCATTTGAGTTAATCTTGCCTCAAACCCACCAGAACTGTTCCCACCAACGTAGTTATACTTGTTGTTCCCTCCCCACCTCCAGGATGTGGATTTCCAACCTTCTTTTCCACTTAGTTGCCTCAAAAATGAACCTGAACTAGGCATTTTCCGTTACTTCACTTTACAAAACTAGCTAGCAAAAACTTAGTACACTAACTAGTAACGAAGAGAAAGACTATTGACTACAAATAGCAGGGCAGTACTAAGTTCATACACAAAGGGAGAGAGGGAAAAAGAGAGAGAGAGAGAGAGAGAGAGAGAGAGAGACTGGGTGAAGTAGGGGCCTCTGGGAGGTTATGGGGCTTTAATATTGAGAGAAGCCTGACAGTGTTCAGCCAACAGGTCCAAAATAAACTGAAAACTTAAAAAAAAAAAAGGGAAATGAAAGAGAGTGACAGAAAAGAGTGATGGAAGGCAGAATAATAATGGAGTTAAAGTGATGGTGTGTAGAGGCAGCTGTGATGATGCAAAACCATGATAAATTATCTTTGTTGCAGGTTTGAGTCACGGGAATCACTGCTATTTTGTGGCTTTTTTTTTTAACAGCAGATACGCCTTTTGTTAGTTTTGTACAAACAATTGCAAATGGCCAGGTTCTTGATGATGAAAGACAGGACTCTTTTCTTTTATATATATATATATATATATATATATATATATATTGTACTGCCAAATTCCAATGTCTTGCAATTTCCATTAATTATTTCAGATTCTTTTCTAGTACTAAATTACAATTTTTGTTTTTAAAAAAAGGAACTTTATTCCCTATGCATGATCTTTGTTTCTGATAAAGTAAATGTATATTAGTATACTAGTAATATAAATGTTCATAATAAAGAATTTAATGAATTTGGCCATGCCTAGGATGAAAAGTGTTTTTCATGCCAGTAAAGAAGGGGCACATGGTCCATTCTTCTTTCCTTGGAGTAGAGTTGGACAACAATTTCAACTTGCAAATGGCAATATACCATTTATGTTTGCCAACTCTTTTTCAAGTGACCACAATTGGGGTTATGGACCCTCTTCTAGTTTATAACCGATGCCCCCAACAGTCTGCTTAAAAAGTTCCCATCGATGGATACCTATTATCTAACCTTTTTTTAAATAATGCTTTCTTTACTCTAACTTACATGCTTTATCATCTCTTAGCATTGTAGGAAATTATTCATAGACTTGAGGTCAATAAACATTAATCTATAAGTTCTTCATAGTTAAGTAATTTATATTTGAGTAGTATTCTCTTTTTTTTTGAAAGAAAGAAAGAATTCGAATTTAATTTTTTAAATATTTGTTTTAGTTCATAAAAAGGGACTTACAGAATTGGAACTTGAAATTAATCTTTTGGAGATAACAATCACCAAACCTTGATTATTAATTTTTTAAATGTTAATTCGATTTGATTGTAAGTATATCAATTTGATGAGAATATTATATGTAGTATTCAAAATTTACTTGATAATTACGTTCATGAAATTTTTAACGCCTAAAAAGATATGATCATCACTATTATATTTAAAAAAAGTTATTTTTAATATTTGAACTAATAAAGGGTTCTTTTATTTTAACAAAAATCATGCATTGCTCTTCCCGAATGGACCAAAGGTCTCTATCCAAGAAAAAAGCGCTTTGTTTTTTTCCTTCAAGGAAATAGAAAGACAGATATAGAGCTGTTTATGGGTTGCAAACTAAAACGATCCGATCATTTTTTATATTGATTTGGCAAAAATATTAAATTTAGCCGATGGATTTGGATTAAAAGCTTAGATAAAAACTTAAGTCAATTTTTTTAATATAAAATATCCTTATACCATATTAAGTATAAAATTTATTATATTATAATAAAGTGCAAAACGCTTTTAAACCTCATCATAAATAAATACTGTCAACCATTACAACCCAATTTAAAATATGCTTAAAGCCCTCTTTGGCCTTGTGTGTTAATTTAAATTGATGATAGAAAAATAAGAGCAAGATACAATTTCTAGGAGAATTACTCACACATTTATTGAATGAAAATATAATGGCTTATATAGTCATACAGTCCTAGTTTCAAGAGATTTTGCTGAAAAATAGATCGCTATGAGGAATAGATCACTATCACTAGACTCCTTAATAGATTAAAATACTATTAAACTCTTAAAAAACTGTGATTATTCAAATGACAGCTAAAGCAAATATCTTTACAATTCCTCCCTTAAACTGAAATATTAGTATTTCAGTTTATACATGAACTAGACACAACTCCAATTAATTGATCCCATGATCTTGACATTACCCCTTTGCTACTTGCCTGACTTTATACTTGTCTATTTCACCGTTCTCCTTTAGTTTGGTTTTATAAATCCACTCCAATAGCTTTTACTCTAGCTGGTAAGTTAATTAGTTTTCATATTTGATTCCTCTCGATTGCCTTAATCTCACGGTCCATTGCTCACCTCCATTTAGAACTGCGTACAACATCTTTAAACAGGATTGGATCACTATTTATAAAAAGTGTCATCTGAGCTAGACTTTCACTATCAGATATCTCACTACCACTGACATAATCTTCTATCTAAACATGAGTTCTTCTCTGTCTTGGTTGTCTCGAATTGAAATCAGGTGTGCTGTCTGCAACAGGTGAGTTTGTTGTGATATTCCCTCCATTATCTACGGTATTCTCTGTGGCTTCAATAGCTTCTTCATGCATGGCTTCTTGTTGGTTGTCTTCGGTAGCTTTAAGATCAATCCCAACTTTTTCACTTGCACCATTGGAATTGCTACCAACACTTTCTTCTCCTCCCTTGGACCAATCTCAGCCCTTTCCTTCGTCAAATACCACATCCCTGCTGATTATAACCTTTCGGGTCATTGGGTTATAAAGCTGATAGGCTTTAGATTCTTCACTAACTCCTAGCATCACACATGATGTGCTTTTATCATCAAGTTTCATCCGCAAGTTATCACGGACATGAGCATATGCTAGACAACCAAAAACCCGAAAGTAATCAACTCTTGGCTTTCGACCACTCCATGCCTCCTCAGGTGTGGAGTTTTTCACAGCAAAAGTTGGACATGATTCAAGATATGGACACTCCACATTACTGCCCCTGCCTAAAATATTTTAGGCATCTTCATGGTTGCCAACATGCATTGTACCATGTTCAATATGGTACGATTCTTCCGTTTGGACATACCATTTTGCCTAGGTGTATTAGCCGCAGTTAGTTGCCATTGAATTCCATTATCTTTGCAAAATTGAATAAAATTTTCTGAAGTAAACTTCACTCCTTGATCAGTTCTTAAAGCTTTGATGGACTTATCGGTCTCATTTTCTACAACAATCTTGAACTTTTAGAACATCTCATAAACTTTTGATTTTTCAGTCAGAAAACATACCCAATTTCTTCTACTATAGTCATCAGTAAAGGTTACAAAATATCTTTTTTCGCTGTTAGAGATGGGATTGATAGGTCCGCATAAATCCACACTGATTAACTGAAGTATGTGGCTAGCCCTCCATGAACTTGCTGATGGAAATGGTGTTCGATGATGCTTGTCTATCACACACTCTTGGCACACTTCTAAAAAGGCTTTCAATAAAGGCAGTCTAGTTACTAATTGCTACTGGAGAGCCTTTAAACCGTTATAGTTGAGATGACCATATCTATAGTGCCATAGTCAAGTGTCTTTTGGGGTTGCTATCTTGAGACATACTTTATGTCCTTGAGTGGATTCAGTGTGTAGTGGAAACATATGATTTGATACCATTTCTATGAGTACAAGTTGACCTTTCTCTGGGTGTTAGATTTCACATGTGCTTTTTTTGAAATATGATAACAAACCCCTTCTCTTGAAGTTGCCCAAGGCTAATGAAGTTGTTTTTCAATGCTGGTACATAGCATACTCCAGTGATGCACTGTACTGCTCTATTCATTCTAATTTTTATATCTCCTTTGCCTTTGACACTCAAGTTGAAATTGTTTCCCAACTAAACGTTCTCTCTGAAAGTCTCATCTAGGTTGGGAAAAAACCTTTGATCACCACTCATGTGGTTGCTACAACTTGAATCTAAATATCAAACACTACTTGAATACTCTTCTATGTTGTCCGTGTATGCCATAAGCAGCATCTCTTCATCAGCTTCAGTGTAATTGACCTTGGAATTTCGCTCCTTATTGGGACACTCATATTGAAAATGGCCCAACTCATGACAAAATAACATTGGACATTGGATTTGTCAAATGATTATCTTCCTCTTCCTCTATCACGTCCGCGAACATTGCCTCTACCTCTCCTTCTTTCGATTGAGTTGTTGTCTCTGCTGACCTTCAAGGCATGCTCCTCTGTCACGTGACTGGTCATCCGTTGCTCATGAACCAACAAACTGCTTTGAAGTTCATCAATTGAAAGGGTATCAATGTCATTCAATTCCTCGATAGAACAAGCCACATAATCAGACTTGGACGTCATCGATCGTAGAATTTTCTCTACCACCGTCATATCTTCCATTTTTTCTCATTGGATCCGCATTTTACTGGCTACTGTCAGAACTATAGTAAAGTAATCATTGACCGTCTCTCTCATCTTCATGTGCAGTATCTCAAACTCTTTGCGAAGAGCCTGCAACTGAGCGCGCTTGACTCTAGTAGTGCCTTGATATTTAGTCTTCATAGACTCCCAGATATCCTTTGCAGTATCCTTGTTCAAGATGGTTTCAAAAACTTCAATCAATAGATTGATACAAACAGTTCTTAATCTTCATGTCATTCAGTTTCTGGTCCTCCAATGCTTTTTGTTGTGCTTCTGACAAAGGGGTGTCAGAAGGATATTTGGTAATGCCATGTTCCACAAGACTTCAGTACTCTTGGATCTCAAGAAGTTCTCCATCAGCATGCACCAATGGTCATAGTGACCATCGAAACGAGGTATGCCTAGTTGGACAAAGTTTCCTCATTCTGCTTCCATAATGCGTGTGACTTTTTAGGAAAGCTACAGCTTTTGAGAATCAGGTCATGCGAGAAACTATGCTCGGATACCAAATGTTAATTTAAATTGAGGATAGAAAAACAAGAGTAATATACAATTTTTGGGAGAATTACTCACACCTTTCTTGAATAAAACATATGATAGCTTATATAGCCATATAGTCCTAGTTTCAAGAGATTTTCCTGAGAAATAGATCACTATGAGTAATAGATCACTATCATTAGACTCCTAAATAGATTAAAATACTACTAAACTCCTAAAAAATTGTGATTATTCAAATGACAAGTAAAGCAAATATTCTTACACTGCGAGAGTCTAAAATAAGACTCCCATGATAGGTAAAACTCTTAGCTGCCAAGAACTATTGTAGTTATCTTACTCCTAGAAGGATTAGGAGACTGAAGCAGCTATGTGATGGCACGCTCAGGTAAAAAAAAAAAAAAGACTTATGCTCTCTATATTTACTTACTCTTATTCACTTATGAACTTAGTAAAGTCTTATACTACTAAATTAATCTTTTGAATTAAACTTAAACCAAGTTTTGTTTAAAAAAAAAAAAACATCGTGCATTAAATTAAACTAAACTAGGTCATAACTACAAGTTAGACAACCTAATTGTTCTAGGAAACAGAATTCCCATAGCATCATACAAAATATGGATCCTCACTTTAGCAGGAGCTTCCTCAAAACAAACAAAATGCGACTCAAATGCCCATTTTTATCAAGCTATTAGTGTAGCTATTCGCCTCTCTAAAGATGTGGTTAATCTCAACCCTTTACATTTAGCGCATAAATTCCCTGTATTTAGAAACGATAGTTGCATTAGTATGGGTAGCAAAAACACCATCCACAACATGCCTTAAAGTAACTTGCAAATCCACTTCAATCACAAGATTGTTGAAGTTTCTCTCTCTAGCCATTCTAAAACCATCACGAATGTCCTAGAGTTCAGTACAGACACTATTAGTAATGCCAATTGTGCAAGCATACCCACACAACCAATTTCCAAACTGATCTCTAAATTTTCCTCCAGTCCCAACATCACCTGGGTTTCATTTGGCAGAACCATGAGAGTTGAGTTTGATTTGGCTTGGGAAGGGAGATTTGAACATTCAAACTCGATCCAATTTGATCGAATAATTATATTTTTTATAATTTTATATAACCTAATTTGATAGTTTATTAAAATATGATTTGTATATTATAGTTTTAAAAAGATTTTTGAACAAATGCATTTATTAATTACTTTAAATTTTTTATGCAATTTAATTTTTATATTTAAATGTTTATTTTTTTAAAAAAATTAAACTTTGATAGTTAAATGTTTAAATTTAAGTAGTGTTTTTCTTTAATTTTTTTAAGGAAAGGAAAAAGAATTCAGATTCATTTTTTTTTTAAAATATTAATTCGATTTAATTTAAATATATAGATTTAAAGAGCATGTTAAATTTTAGTATTAAAAAAATCCTCCATAATATACCTTTATGAAATTTTTATCACCCAAAAAAATATTTTACTATCATATTTAAAAAAATTACTTTTTACATATTTAGCTCAAAAAGATTTTTTTTTGACAAAAATAAAACATGGCTCCAAGGGCAATAAGGGAAAGCCTTCTTATAATAATAAGAAGAATGAAAAAGAAAAATGGTCAAATTATGCGGGTAGTCCTGTACTGTTTAAAATTTTGTAATTTAATCCCTTCAATATAATTTCATGAAATTTTATCCGTTAACTAATTGAAATTTGCAATTAAATTCGACTGTTTGTTTTTTCCATCTCCAACCGTCTACTGTGTTGATGTGGAAAAAAATTTGGACACGTGGACACGTGGTAATTAAAATTACACACATGTATTGAGTTGGATTTTAAAAATCCACATGACATAATGAATAGCCACACGGATTATCACTTACATTCAATTTTTTTTATTATTCAAAACGAATTTATATGAAAATATGAAATAAAACAAAAAATTTCTTCCTTTCCCCTGTTCTTCTTTGATTTCGAATGAAATAAAATCCAAATTTGTAAAGTTCCTTAATTCATGGTGTGGGGGTGGCTTTTCGATTTTGTTGTAGTTTTTCAATTCAATCATATCGTGGTTTAGGGATTTTATGCATTTTGCATTTTCTTTTTTGAAAACCCAAACCGAAGCTAAAAACCTAAATTTTCTTGGCTTTTTCTTTGATTTAATTGTGATTTAGGGGTTTAGGATTTTTGTATTGAATTGGTTGAAATTAGTAGCTTCAAGTTGAAAGAAAACGTGTTAAAGGTTTTGGAGTTAAAGATTATCCCACGGATGCTAATAAAACTCCCAAGGATTCAAGAATTTTGGTAAGTTAGGTATATGGTATTCTAAAATTCTTTGAAAAATGTTAAAAAAGAAAAAACCAAAACGTTAAAACATGGTAACTGAATTTATTTCAACTGATTTTCTGCTTCAAGGAATGGAAAGCTTCACTTATGATTATAAAGGTGACCCAATTTATTGTTATTGCGGAAAGAAGGTGCTTCTAGTTACTTCAAAGAAAACGAAAATCCTGGAAGGAGATTCTTTGGCTACAACAACTTTTAGGTATATAGTAGTCCGCTGAACCATGTTAATTTACTTCATTACGAACTTGATTATGCTGAACTTGATTAAACCATTTTGGTTTTGTAGTTCATTAACCCGTTTTGGTTTTTTACTTCAACTACTAGTTTAGGTATTGTAAAAGAACTTGATTATGAATTTGTAAAATGCAGGTTAATCATTGTAGATTTTTTTTTGGCATGATAAACCAATTGAGCATGAACGTTTAAAAGGTATTGATATGTAATTTAAGGGATGCCAATAGAGGTTTGACAAGGTAAACCTTTCAATCTTGAAAGAGAAGAACAAAATATTGACAAGAATAAATGCAAAGTTGAAGACTGAAAATGAATGTCAAAGAACAATGTCTTATAAATTAAACACTGATGACTTGTTTGATGAAATGGTTCCATTGAAAGCTGAAAATGAAGTAATAGAAAAAAGATTGAAGAAAGTGATGATAAATGCAAGTATAAAGTAAGGCTAAGCAGTACAGATTGGTTTTCATTACTACTTTCTAAATGTTGTTGTATTTTGTATTTGCAGTGAGGAATGATGATATGGGAATGGATTATTTGTTAGTTTTGCCATGAAAATATGTATGATGATGTTTTGTTAATGAAACGCCAATGTGGTGCAAACATGTATGAATGATGAAATTTGATTTGATAGTGAAAAGCTATTATGTATATTTGGTGCACGATTGTACGAATAATGTTTTGGTTCATAATATGGAAGTTCATGTTTCTGGTAGAAAATCTAACTAAATTGTAACTTTCATACATATTTGTGAGTCATTGATAAACGTAAAGACAAAACAAAGCTCTGCAGAAATAAAATACTTTCATTTAATGATAACAAAATGTTTTATACATGTAACATGAAGTTGCCAAGGCATGAAACAAGATGTTTCATACATGTTTCATACTCTATTTCTTTGTATAACATAACACCTATAAAATTCATGCCCTAAGCCAAAAAAAAAAACATAACTAGTGAGTATGCTCTTCCCCATTGGTTGAGTATAACAGAACATTTATACAATTCAGGCCTTAAACGGGAAAAAAAATAAATAAAAGAGTTTAAAAGCAAAACTTTAGGAATCTATACAAAATCAAATATGATCAATGAGCATGCTCTTCCTATTTCCTTCATTTAGGAGCAACACTTTGTTGTGTAGAATGTTGTTCAAAAGAGATCCACTTTTTGCATTTCTTTTAGATGTCTTTCTATTCTCGTCTGCCTATAAATAAGTAATTACTTCAACAAGTGATAGAATTATGAATCAAAGTATGGTAGATGTGTATATATGATAATCACCATAATAGTACATGTGCCTCGTGATTACAAAATAAAAACTTACCCCGAATGGTCTCAGTGGAAACATCAGTAGTCTCTCTGTCCAAGGCAAAGACTCTCCCATGAGTGACAGACTTTTTGGCCTTCTCTACTGCGGTAGCCCATCTCTGTGGGATTTGTCTCTCGGGAGCTTGTCTCTCGAGTTGTTGTGGTTGCTTTGGGGGCTGTGGAATCTGGTTCTGTGGGCAATCCCCTACCATGTGTTGTGAGACCCCGTATATGTAAAGTTGTAATGTGTAATGAATGTGAATGGACTTGTAATGTAAAGTATGATCGATGTAAGTCCATGGATTCAATGTACGTATGTGTAATATGATTTGTAATGTACATACAAGTTTCATTGAGTATGAATATGAAGAAATGAGTTCTGGCAAGTGATGGTTGTGATTGAAACTCAAAATGAGTAGTGTGGTAAAATGGAATGAAGTTATGCTTCCATTTGGTTATATATAGTATACCTTTGGACATATAATGAATGCACACAAATTTCAATGTGCATAAGGTATAAATGGGTGCCATTTCCAAGTTATAAAGGTGGATGGATGAGAAAATGGCCATGGCAACAGATTAAGGATGTGTTGGTATGAGTTGCAGCAAGGAAACTGCAGGAAATCTGGAAAACATGAAGGCCAGATCGATCTCATAGGATGAGAGATCGATCTGGAAGAGCCAGAAGGCTCTTATTTGGGCAATGGAATAGAGCAGATCGATCTCCAATGGGGTCATATCGATCTCCTAAGCATTCTGTGATGAAAAGATCGATCCTCAAGCACCCAGATCGATCTCCTTAGCTCTCTGTTTGGGACCAGATCGATCTCATGCTTCGACAGATCGATCTCATGCTTAAAATTTCATGAAAATGAGAGAATTAAGGGGACCAGATCGATCTCCTCTTGAACCAGATCGATCTCCCCAAGCTATTTCTATATAAGGAGGGTTAAAAATCTGAAAATTTCGGGAAAAACACAAATCTTCCATTTCTAACCCAAAAACCTAACTTTCTCTCTCTAAAATCAGCCATTTCCAGCAAGAATTGAGGGGAGACCATTAGACATTAAGTTGTTCATCTTGAGGAAGAGAACAACATAGTTGAAACCTAAAATCCCATTGTGGGTATTGAAGGAGATAAGGGCATTGACATTAGGAGCAAGAAGAAAAATCATATTGGGTAAGATTCTAACACTCCAATCCAAGTACATTGTCTATTTAATTGATTTTGGAGTTGTTTGGCATGAGTATGTATGGATGGAAACACATAGGTTGTGTTAGAAACTAATGTAACCTAGAAAATGGAATGTCTCTAGTGTGAGAAAGTATGATTTGGGGAGTTGGTGGTTTATGGGTTATGATAAGTTGTTAAATGAGTAATGTGGGTGATTTGGAATGGTTATATGGAGTAATAATATGGGTTTAAGTGAAATTGTGAAAATGAGTATATATATACTTGATAAAATGCCATAGTGAGGGAATTCATGAAAATATGAACACTATGAGCTTAATGTCGATTTAATATCGATTCGGAATAAGGTAATAGGCCTAAGAAGATCCATAGACTCGAGTTATGGGTAAAGTAATGAAATGAGGCCATATAAGCGTTAATAGAGGCTATAGATTAAATTGACTATAACAAGCACAAGGGTTGCATTATATGGATCGAATATAATGTGAAATATGATTGTGTGCAGTCTCAAAGAGTTGTTGAAGACGAATCGAACCGTACGAGTAAGCAGCTTAAGGAAGTGGAATCACGCATTGCGATTCCAGGTAAGAGAATTTTGTGAGTATATAGAGGTAGCTGCTCGTACTTTGTACTTGTGGGTGAATATTGGGTGTTTTATGAAATGCATGGTTGCTCAAGTAAATGATTGATGGTATTCGTGAATGATGATGAGTATATGCGTGATTTTGGTTTTGAAGTGGATTTTATGAAATGGGATAGTAAGGCTAATAATTGCATAAATCTAATGTTTTGATGTTTTTCAAAACGAAATTGCTTGGTTTTAAGCAAGCTTGTAGATGGGCTGGCTAATGTTTTGTTGATGTTGTGGAAAAGCATTTGTGAGTGCTAAACCCAATTGCCGGGATTGTTTGATTGTGTATGAGCCGCCTATCGTATTTGCATGACATAAATCGCGCTAGAGCCTCGCTCGCGCTGGATTTCTATGTTTTCACTTGTGTGATACGTGCTTGAGCTTAGCTCACACTTTGATTTGAATTGTGATGATGTTTATAAAACGTACTGGAGCTTACGCTCGTACGAGGATTTGAGTGGTTATTCTTATGCATATAACCGTACTGAAGCTATGCTCGTACGTGGTTTCTTCATATTTTATGCATAAATGCCGTACTAGAACGTTGCTCGTACGAAGTGATTGGTTTTGATGCATGAATTCGCGCTAGAGCGTAGCTCGCGCTGGTTTTCACACTGTGGTATGTATGAGGCCATGGTGAGAGATACGGATTAACTTAGGGAACCCAACAGGCCTGACAGACCTCTTGAGTGGGGTGAGGGTGAGGGGCTAGGACCTGACATAATCCATTCAGGGAACCCAACAGGCCTAACAGACCTCTTGAGTGGGGTGAGGGTGAGGGGCTAGGACCTGAATCAGGGAACCCAACAGGGGCAAGCAAGGCCATGAGGGGCTAGAACTTGGTATTGAGATTACTCCCACGCGCTCTTGAGACTATAAAGGTTACACTTGGTATGGGGTAGATAAGACCTATGGCAGGCACCCCCAACCATGTTATGGGTCCGCGGAGTACGATGTACCGTGTATATCACATGGAGTACGATTTACCGTGTGGTGGTTACTTGAATTGAGAAAGTCTGGCGGAGAACTAACCCACCTTCGTACCAGCATGATACCCCGCACACCGGGATCCGTATGGTCTGGGATGATATGTGACGATTGGCCAACGTAGTCACTTGAGATATAGTAACCTGTCTCCTTGCTTGATTTACTTACTACCACATAATTTTTAAATCTCTAAGTGTGATTGTGATTGTTTAAGGTAGACTCGAAGGAGGGGTCGAGCCTCGTGGATTTGATTCGTGAAATGAAAATGAGGTTGTGATTGTGAATTGATGTGATGTGATCGTACGTGTTGAGAAAGAGTTTTATGACGTGGGTTTAAAAAGGAGGTTTCTTAATGAATTGCCCTTTTATGAATTTAAGTGAGATCGAGCATGAGATGATTTATACATGATGTTTTTACCATGTTTTATATGCCAATGTACATGATTTTGATACATGATATATATGTATACTTATATGGCATAATTTTATTTCTCATGCTCCTACCATAAATGATTTATGCATAACACTATCAGCATGTAGATAGAGTAGTTATCTACTATGCTTGCATTATTGCCTTACTGAGCGTGTGGTTGCTCATCCCTCTCTATTTTCCCCCTACAGAGCGTGCATAGTAGCCCAGTGAGGACTGAGGTGTGGTATTTTGGACTCCACTGCATCTCCATCGCTTAGAGGTATATACACAGTGATTCTTTTTGTATCTAAACAATGTAAAAGCACAGTATTCTTTTGAGTTGTAATGATGGGGGATGTAGATGTCAGTAAAACATACTTTTGTATAAGTACAAGATTAAATGCAAATGTATGACATCGTTTTATTTAACTGAGAATGAATGAGATGTGGTGTTTATTATTGACTCACAGCCCAACAGCGTGTGGTGAGTTAGTTCACGACTGGGTAAGGTAACAGTAATACGCGAAAAATTTTTTTTAGTGATTTTCGATTAAAGAGAATGGAATTGGGTCGTGACAGAGATTGGTATCAGAGCTGTGTTGGCCTGATGTGAGTTATTAATAAAACGTAGGAAAGTACATCCCCGTAGTACTGTGCTTTTGTTTAGATATAACTGTGTATATCGTGATGGATTGAGCTTAATAAATTATTATAATACAGAAAGTTAGGCACTATGCCAGTTACACGCAAAGGTGGAGGGGCGAGAGCACGTGCTAGAGGCCGTAGAGGTAGGCCTGAGAGCCTTGCATAGCTACAAACTGAGCAGGTTCCACAGAACCCTGCTGGGAGAGCAGAGGATACTGAGGCTCGCTTCGCTAGGTTAGAGCGGAGTATTGAGAATTTGGTGGAGATAGTCACGCAGGCCTTGGGTGCCGGTGACAGACGAGGTCCCGCGGCACAGCCTACTACTGAACAGGCAGCTGCAGAGGTGGAGAGACCTCAGACTATTGAGACAGTTACAGTTACACCACCTCCAGCCCAGGATATAGCTTCTCCTGTCGCTCCACAACAGAGCGGTAGTGATTTGGGGTATGACTGCGACTTGAGCAGGTTGCGAGAATTTCAAGCGCTGAAACCCCCAGTGTTTAGAGGGGTGAAGGACCCAGTGGTTACGGAGGATTGGGTGTATGAGATGGAGAAACTGTATAGGTTTTTTCGATGAACCTCAGCTGAGAAGGTAGCCTTTGCCATGTTTATGTTGAAAGGCGAGGCCGAGCATTGGTGGAGGTCCACCGAGGCTATTTTGAGGGCCAGACACTCTGAGATCTCGTGGGAGATATTTCTAGAGGCCTTCAGGAGATAATATATCCCAGCCACCGCACAGAGAAAATTACAGATGGAATTTATGAATTTGGTTCAAGGGAACCAAACTGTGGACGAGTATGAGTCCAAGTTTATGTCCTTGGGGAGATATGACCTGGACACGATGGGTAGTGAGACCCAGAAGATTCAGAAGTTCATGGATGGATTGAGATTGGCCATCCGGACTAAG
The DNA here is from genome assembly GCA_033439115.1 of Firmiana major. NCBI lineage: Eukaryota > Viridiplantae > Streptophyta > Magnoliopsida > Malvales > Malvaceae > Firmiana > Firmiana major. The sequence goes on from CM065909.1 coordinate 44,306,331, forward strand.
CTAGCTCCCTTTGACATCTTGACCTATGAGGAGGCTGTACATAAGGCTCAGTTATGTGAGCAAGACTTTGAGCGAAATGCCTCCGAGCTTGGGAGAGTCAGTGTTAGAAAGGACAGAGACCAGAAAAGATCCGGGTTTGGAAGAGTGGCCGAGAGGGGTGGCCAAAGATTTTTCGAGAAGAGGCCTAAGATTGAGGAGGTGCAGGAGAGAGCTGCTAGACCTCCCATATACCCAGCCTTGACTGCACCGAGGGGTATGACTATTGGAGGACCATGACCTCCCACGGATCAGTGTAGGAGATGTGGGAGATACCATGGACTAGGCCATGTCAGATGCCCCCTGTTTCGTGTTTTAGGTGTGGGAGGCCAGGACATATATCGAGGTTCTGCATTGAGATGATTGAGGTTGCCCCACAGAAGGGCAAGGAGCCTGAGGGAGCTCCAGTTGAGACAGTGGCCCCGAGGAGGAGGGCTACAACTGAGGAAAAGGGGAAACAGGCTGCGGGTGTGAGCAGAGGAAGAGTACATGCACTGGATCAGGACACCGCGGATGCTTCGACGGATGTGATTAAAGGTACCATCCGAATCTTTGATTTAGAAGCATTGATATTATTTGATCCTGGTGCCACGCATTCTTTCATATCACCTTCCTTTGCACATAAATTATTGAAGCATGTGAAACCAACATTGTTGGATAAAATGTTGATGATTTCCACACCCATGAATGATAGTCAATTGACTGAGCATGTATGTAGGGATTGTAAGTTAAAGATAGAGGGGAAGGAAATGATAGCCAATCTGATTTTATTGAATATGAATGATTTTGATGTAATTTTGGGAATGGATTGGTTGGCTACCAATCGTGTTGTGATGGATTATCATGCCAAAACATTGATGTTTTCAGGATTAGACAATCTTATTGTAAATTTTGATGAAAAGAAATGATATGAAAATAGCATGTTTGTTGTAAACAAAGGAGTACGATTTTAAATGCATATTGCTTGAGAGATAAATTATTGTTTATGATAAATATTGAATGTGGAGTGATGGTTTATGTTACTAACGATGGAGAGGATAATGTGAAGGATTCATTGCATACGTGGTCGATATAGATGAGGCACACCCGGAATTGAGGGACATAGCCATAATTACGGATTACCCTGATGTCTTTCCGGATGAATTACCAGGACTACCACCTGCAAGGGAAAAGGAATTTTGCATTAAGCTAGTGCCTGGTACAGAGCCAATATCGAAACCACCCTATAGAATGGCTCTGATAGAATTGGAAGAGCTGAAGAAACAGTTGCAAGAGTTGCTGGAGAAGGGGTTTATTAGACCGAGTGTCTCACCTTGGGAAGCACCGGTTCTATTTGTAAGGAAGAAGGATGAAAGCCTCCGACTGTGTATAGATTACCGGTTGTTGAATAAGGCCACCATTAAGAACAAGTACCCCCTTCCAAGAATCGATGACTTGTTGGATCAGCTCCAGGGAGCCGAAGTATTTTCTAAGATAGATCTGCGGTCAGGGTATCATCAGTTGAGGATCAGGAGTGGAGATGTACCCAAGACAGCATTTCGTACCCGTTATGGCCACTACGAGTTTTTGGTGATGCCATTTGGATTGACGAATGCTCCCGCAGCATTTATGGCATTGATGAATGATATATTCAAGCCATACCTGGACAAGTTTGTAATAGTGTTCATTGATGACATTTTGGTGTATTCCAAGTACAGGGAAGATCATGAGGAGCACTTGAGGATAGTTCTGCAGACCCTCCGAGAGAGAGAATTGTATGCCAAACTCAGCAAGTGTAACTTTTGGTTGGAACAGATCTCATTTTTGGGGCATGTTGTGTTAAAGGATGGGGTATCGGTGGATCCATCCAAGATAGAGGCAGTTGTACAGTGGGAACAGCCCAAGACAGTAACTGAGATCAGGAGTTTTTTGGGATTGGCAGGATATTATCGGAGATTTGTAGAGGGTTTCTCCAGACTAGCTGCTCCGTTGACACGCCTCACGCGTAAGGATGTTAAGTTTACATGGGATGAGGCATGTGAGAGGAGTTTTGAGGAGCTTAAACGTCGATTAACGACTGCTCCAGTTCTCACCAGTCCTACCAGCTCAGGAGGATTCTCGGTATATACGGATGCATCACACCAGGGACTGGGCTGTGTGCTTATGCAGGATGGGAAGGTAGTTGCCTATGGATCGAGACAGTTGAAAGATCATGAGAGGAACTACCCGACACATGATTTGGAGTTGGCGGCTGTAGTATTTGCTTTGAAAATATGGCGCCACTATCTCTATGGTGAGAAATTTCAGGTGTTCACAGATCATAATAGCCTTAAGTACCTGTTCTCACAGAAAGAGCTGAATATGAGATAGAGGAGATGGCTCGAACTCCTGAAAGACTATGATTGTGAAATCATGTACCACCCGCGTAAGGCAAATGTAGTTGCCGATACTTTGAGCAGAAAGAACCTTGGGTTGGTGTCTTATATGATGGTACGGGAACATGAATTGTTAGAACACTTTACGAACCTCAGTTTAGATGTAACCCCACCTGGATCTGAGAGACTTGAGATCATGGCTAGTTTGAGACTAGAGGCAGAATTGATTGGCCGTATTCGGCAAGCCCAGCAGAGCGATCGACGGTGTATCGATTGGCTGAGGCAGATACCGACAGGTGTGGGTATTGATTTTGAGCAGAGTGCTGATGGCTTATTGAGGTTCAGAGGCAGAGTATGCGTTCCCAGAGATCCTGAGATCAGGAGAACGATTTTATCAGAGGCTCACTCATCGAAGTATCCGATACATCCGGGAAGTACCAAGATGTATCAAAACCTTCAGAAGGTTTATTGGTGGTCTGGAATGAAAAGAGACATTGCTGAATATGTCGCTAAGTGTCTCGTTTGTCAGCAAGTGAAGGTAGAACATCAGAAGCCTGCAGGATTATTGCAACCTCTACCAATACCGACATGGAAGTGGGAGCATGTCACCATGGATTTTGTGATGGGGTTGTCGAGGACCCGTAGAGGTCATGATGCTGTATGGGTTATTGTAGACCGATTGACTAAGTCCGCCCATTTCTTGGCTATGAGAGCTACCGATACACTGAGTCAGTTGGCGAACCTGTATATTCGAGAGATAGTACGGCTACATGGTGTACCAGTGAGCGTTGTTTCTGATAGGGATGCCCGCTTCACTTCCCATTTTTGGAAACATTTTCAGGAAGCGCTGGGGACCCGACTGAGTTTTAGCACCGCTTTTCATCCTCAGACAGATGGGCAGTCAGAGAGGACTATACAGACCCTCGAGGATATGTTGAGAGCGTGTGTGCTGGATTTTAGAGGCTCCTGGGATGACCACCTGCAGTTAGCCGAGTTTGCTTATAATAATAGCTATCATGCTAGTATCGGGATGGCACCCTATGAGGCATTATACGGGCGTAGATGCCGTTCCCCTATTGGATGGGAAGAGATTGGTGACAGACAGATTTTTGCTCCGGACTTAGTGCAGTAGGCATCTGAGGACGTCCAGTTGATATGTGAGAGATTACGGACAGCTCAGAGCCGGTAAAAGAGTTATGCTAATAAGAGACGAAGACCACTAGAGTTTGATGAGGGTGAGTCGGTGTTTCTGAGGGTATCACCATCGAAGGGTATTATGAGATTTGGTAAGAAGGGCAAGCTGAGCCCTAGATATATCGGACCATTCGAGATTTTGGAGAGAGTGGGAGATAAGGCATATAGGTTGGCATTGCCACCGGACTTGGCAAATGTCCACAATGTCTTCCACGTCTCGATGCTTCGGAAGTATCACCTGGACCCGACACACGTGATAAGATATGAGCCGTTGGAGCTCCATGAGAGTATGACGTATGTTGAGAAGTCGGTTCGGATATTGGACAGAAAAGAGAAAGTGTTGCGAAATAAGATAATTCCCTTGGTGAAAGTTCTTTGGCAACATCACACGGTGGAAGAGGCCACATGGGAATTGGAGAACTTGATACAGGAGAAGTACCCCCAACTTTTTGAAGAGTGACTTGGTTCTAATTTGGAGGACCAAATTCCTTGAAGGAGGGGAGAATGTGAGACCCCGTATATGTAAAGTTGTAATGTGTAATGAATGTGAATGGACTTGTAATGTAAAGTATGATCGATGTAAGTCCATAGATTCAATGTACGTATGTGTAATATGATTTGTAACGTACATACAAGTTTCATTGAGTATGAATATGAAGAAATGAGTTCTGGCAAGTGATGGTTGTGATTGAAACTCAAAAGGAGTAGTGTGGTAAAATGGAATGAAGTTATGCTTCCATTTGGTTATATATAGTATACCTTTGGACATATAATGAATGCACACAAATTTCAATGTGCATAAGGTATGAATGGGTGCCATTTCCAAGTTATAAAGGTGGATGGATGAGAAAATGGCTATGGCAACAGATTAAGGATGTGTTGGTATGAGTTGCAGCAAGGAAACTGTAGGAAATCTGGAAAACATGAAGGCCAGATCGATCTCATAGGATGAGAGATCGATCTGAAAGAGCCAGAAGGCTCTTATTTGGGCAATGGAATAGAGCAGATCGATCTCCAATGGGTTCAGATCGATCTCCTAAGCATTCTGTGATGAAAAGATCGATCCTCAAGCACCCAGATCGATCTCCTTAGCTCTCTGTTTGGGACCAGATCGATCTCATGCTTCGACAGATCGATCTCATGCTTAAAATTTCATGAAAATGAGAGAATTAAGGGGACCAGATCGATCTCCTCTTGGACCAGATCGATCTCCCCAAGCTATTTCTATATAAGGAGGGTTGAAAATTTGAAAATTTCAGGAAAAACACAAATCTTCCATTTCTAACCCAAAAACCTAACTTTCTCTCTCTAAAATCAGCCATTTCCAGTAAGAATTGAGGGGAGACCATTAGACATTAAGTTGTTCATCTTGAGGAAGAGAACAACATAGTTGAAACCCAAAATCCCATTGTGGGTATTGAAGGAGATAAGGGCATTGACATTTGAAGCAAGAAGAAAAATCATATTGGGTAAGATTCTAACACTCCAATCCAAGTACATTGTCTATTTAATTGATTTTGGAGTTGTTTGGCATGAGTATGTATGGATGGAAACACATAGGTTGTGTTAGAAACTAATGTAACCTAGAAAATGGAATGTCTCTAGTGTGAGAAAGTATGATTTGGGGAGTTGGTGGTTTATGGGTTATGATAAGTTGTTAAATGAGTAATGTGGGTGATTTGGAATGGTTATGTGGAGTAATAATATGGGTTTAAGTGAAATTGTGAAAATGAGTATGTATATACTTGATAAAATGCCATAGTGAGGGAATTCATGAAAATATGAACACTATGAGCTTAATGTCGATTTAATATCGATTCAGAATAAGGTAATAGGCCTAAGAAGATCCATAGACTCGAGTTATGGGTAAAGTAATGAAACAAGGCCATATAAGCGTTAATAGAGGCTATAGATTAAATTGACTATAGCAAGCACAAGGGTTGCATTATATGGATCGAATATAATGTGAAATATGATTGTGTACAGTCTCAAAGAGTTGTTGAAGACGAATCGAACCGTACGAGTAAGCAGCTTAAGGAAGTGGAATCACGCATCGCAATTCCAGGTAAGGGAATTTTGTGAGTATATAGAGGTAGCTGCTCGTACTTTGTACTTGTGGGTGAATATTGGGTGTTTTATGAAATGCATGGTTGCTCAAGTAAATGATTGATGGTATTCGTGAATGATGATGAGTATATGCGTGATTTTGGTTTTGAAGTGGATTTTATGAAATGGGATAGTAAGGCTAATAATTGCATAAATCTAATGTTTTGATGTTTTTCAAAATGAAATTGCTTGGTTTTAAGCAAGCTTGTAGATGGGCCGGCTAGTGTTTTGTTGATGTTGTGGAAAAGCATTTGTTAGTGCTAAACCCGATTGCCGGGATTGTTTGATTGTGTATGAGCCGCCTATCGTATTTGTATGACATAAATCGCGCTAGAGCCTCGCTCGCGCTGGATTTCTATGTTTTCACTTGTGTGATACGTGCTTGAGCTTAGCTCGCACTTTGATTTGAATTGTGATGATGTTTATAAACCGTACTGGAGCTTACGCTCGTACGAGGATTTGAGTGGTTATTCTTATGCATATAACCATACTGGAGCTATGCTCGTACGTGGTTTCTTCATATTTTATGCATAAATGCCGTACTAGAGCGTTGCTCGTACGAAGTGATTGGTTTTGATGCATGAATTCGCGCTAGAGCGTAGCTCATGCTAGTTTTCACACTGTGGTATGTATGAGGCCGTGGTGAGAGATACGGATTAACTCATGGAACCCAACAGGCTTGACAGACCTCTTGAGTGGGGTGAGGGTGAGGGGCTAGTACCTGATATAATCCATTCAGGGAACCCAACAGGCCTAACAGACCTCTTGAGTGGGGTTAGGGTGAGAGGCTAGGACCTGAATCAGGGAACCCAACAGGGGCGAGCAAGGCCATGAGGGGCTAGGACCTGGTATTGAGGTTACTCCCACGCGCTCTTGAGACTATAAAGGTTACACTTGGTATGAGGTAGATAAGACCTATGGCAGGCACCCCTAACCATGTTATGGGTCCGTGGAGTACGATGTACCGTGTATATCGCATGGAGTACGATGTACCGCGTGGTGGTTACTTGAATTGAGAAAGTCTGGCGGAGAACTAACCCACCTTCGTACTGTTGGCTCTACCGAGAGGGGGGTGAATCGGTTTTCTAACAATTATGGCAAATTAAAAATTAATCACAATTTAATCACAAATGATAATGAGCAATATAGTGCAATATAACAATTTAATGCAAAGTAGGGAAGAGAGAAACAAACACAATCGTTTATAGAGGTTCGGCCAAACTCTTGCCTACGTCCTCTCTCCTTGACCTTCTTGTCAAGTGTTTTCTTTCTCTCTTTCAATAGAGCTTACACAGTTCCTTTTGCAGGTTAAGGAATAACCTCTCTACCCTTAGCAATACAGAAAAAGTATTCAGCCTCTTACAATTTACTCTCACTGAGGAACAATCCTCTTCTCTTTTAAGATAAGACTGAATACAATATAAGGCTTTAAAGTGGTAGGACAAATGTAGCTTTTTGCACTTAAGCTTTTACAATGATTCTCAATAAATGAGCAATAGGGACACAAAGAATGAAAGAATTAAAGCTTGAGAATGTTTGGAATATGCAGCAATAGTGTCTCTATTCTCTTTGTCTTCAATGCTTGGTTAAATACTGAAGGATTGGTAGTTGGAGCATTAAATGCTATTCTTCCCGTTGTGTTTTGCAGAAACTAGCCGTTGGGTACCTCCAGTAGAGTGCCAGATCGATCTGCCTTCTTGGCCAGATCGATCTCTTAGTTATAAATCCTGCAAGATTGAAGCACAAATACACAATGAGATCGATCTCATAGGTTAGCAGATCGATCTGTTAGTTTGAAAATAATGAGGCAGATCGATCTGTCGAATAGGCAGATCGATCTCCTAGTCTCTTTGTTTGAGGCAAGATCGATCTCCAGATCGATCTGCCATGCAGTCTCGTAGAGAGGAGATCGATCTCTCAACAACACAGATCGATCTCTTTAGCTCTCTGACTTTGAGGAGATCGATCTCTTCCTTACCAGATCGATCTCATAAGTTCTCTGTTTGAGTGTGGATCGATCTCTCAGATCGATCTATAGTCTTAAGCTCTTAAGGGAGATCGATCTCTTCCTAGACCAGATCGATCTCTCAACTCTAGCATTAGCCAGATCGATCTCTTAACCCTTGCAGATCGATCTCATTCTTCCTAAATGCCTTTGTACAAATTTAAGGCTTGCCAGATCGATCTCTTCCATCATGAGATCGATCTCTCATCAAGTAAAAACCCAGGAGATCGATCTCTCATACCCCAGATCGATCTCTCATCAGCAGAACTCTAAGTTCTGGTACTAATATCCTCTAAACATGTTTGTATATCATTTTAACATTATTGAATTAACTTGTTTTGTCATTTCAAAATACATTAACTCAACACGTACCAACATGATACCCCGCACACCGGGATCCGTGTGGTCTGGGATGATATGTGACGATTGGCCAACGTAGTCACTTGAGATATAGTAACCTGTCTCCTTACTTGATTTACTTACTACCACATGATTTTTAAATCTCTAAGTGTGATTGTGATTCTTTAAGGTAGACCCGAAGGAGGGGTCGAGCCTCGTGGATTTGATTCGTGAAATGAAAATGAGGTTGTGATTGTGAATTGATGTGATGTGATCGTACGTGTTGAGAAAGAGTTTTATGACGTGGGTTTAAAAAGGAGGTTTCTTAATGAATTGCCCTTTTATGAATTTAAGTGAGATCGAGCATGAGATGATTTATACATGATGTTTTTACCATGTTTTATATGCCAATGTACATGATTTTGATACATGATATATATGTATACTCATATGGCATAGTTTTATTCCTCATGCTCCTACCATAAATGATTTATGCATAACACTATCAGTATGTAGATAGAGTAGTTATCTACCATGCTTGCATTATTGCCTTACTGAGCGTGTGGTTGCTCATCCCTCTCTATTTTCCCCCTACAGAGTGTGCATAGTAGCCCAGTGAGGACTGAGGTGTGGTATTTTGGACTCCGCTGCATCTCCATCGCTTAGAGGTATATACACAGTGATTCTTTTTGTATCTAAACAATGTAAAGCACAGTATTCTTTTGAGTTGTAATGATGGGGGATGTAGATGTCAGTAAAACATGCTTTTGTATAAGTACAAGATTAAATGCAAATGTATGACATCGTTTTATTTAACTGAGAATGAATGAAATGTGGTGTTTATTATTGACTCACAGCCTAACAGCGTGTGGTGAGTTAGTTCACGACCGGGTAAGGTAACAGTAATACGCGAAAAATTTTTTTAGTGATTTTCGATTAAAGAGAATAGAATTGGGTCGTGACATGTGTCCTTTTTGTCCACACCCAAAACAGCTCCCTGTAACCATGTAACAAACACCTCAATGTAGTTTTCTGTAAACTTTACACAACTTCCTATACTGTTGTGGGCCTCTGGCAATCTGAGGAGCAGACACATGAACTGTGGGTCTATCAACCCTAGTTCAAAACTCATCTGTCCTCTGCCTCTTGGGCTGGCCCCTCCGATAATCCTGTCTCATAAACTCCGTCTTCCTACCCTTATCATTGTTCTTTCTCTTAAAGTCATACTCCGTTTATGTAACATTTAGACCCCTCTCAATCATCTGTGCTCTACCCAAGGCATCCTTGAACTCAGTAATCCATAACCCCATTAGTCAATCTTAAATGGCTGGCCTTAACCCAGCTAGAAACCTCTCAGTACGACGCTCTTCATTCTGGAACGTCTCAGGGCCATACCTCATCAGCATGGTAAACTTACTCTTGTACTCATCCACGATCATACTGCCCTGTACCAAATTCAAAAAGTCTATCCGCAACTTCTGCTGGGCAGCTCGTGGAACATATTGCTCTCTGAAGGCTGTCAAAAATGCATCCCAACTAATTACTGGATGCTTAGCAATCAGAAGGACCTTGGTGGATCCCCACCAATACTCTGCTTGGCCTTTCAACATGTACGTGGCCATAGAAACCTTCTTTACATCAGAACACGTGACGCCTCGGAAGCGCGAAAAACAAGACAAATTTAAAACTTTTTCACATCCATTCACAATTAAGGGTGCATTCTTGTGCAGTGTCATACATCATAATACATATGTTACCAAACTTTCATCTCAGGATCTCATCTTCTCATAGTTATATGTCATACTATATACATTACTCAACTCAAGGTTAATTAATCCTAATACATCTCATACATCATTGTACATCAAGTGTCTGTAAATACAACTTTAGTTTGGGTACATGAAATATTAGAATATACCTCAAAATACAATATATATGGCCTGAAACTCCAGTTCTCCACTAGCCACTACTCCATACATTATAGGGAAACTCTCTTCACTTGAAGAAATCTGAAGGGAGATAAAATAGGGTGAGCTTCTAAATCGCTCAGTAAGAGGGTAAGGGATTCATTAATAAGAAAATGATTTGCACATCACAATCATTTTGTTTTACATGTTAAACTCAATAAACTCAGTGGAAAATCTAGCATGAATAATTAAAACATCATCTCAACTCATTTCTCAAGCTCATGTAGAAACATGATAATAAATTGCTCAAACCATGATTACAAGTAGTTACAAGCATGTTGGAAATCAGGATGCAATAATGGCTTTTCTCATAAAACGTGAAAAAATCACTACAATAGTAATACACGTGGCGCAGCCACAAAACACAATCTCATGTGTAAAACGAAACTAGGCAAATAAAACTTATATAAAAACTCGTCATGGCATATCAAAATGATTGAACTCGTCCCCTAGGCGAACATCCCCAATCGAGGGATTTCGTCGATAATAGTACACCCATGGTCATGGTTCGCTGTAGACTTGATCAGAGTCGTACAGCAGTCGGTCTTACATGCTATCAAAGCATGGCCCGGTCTAACATGCTATCAGAGCAATGTTACCCATCGCTGCCGCGGAGAGGGGTCATCTCACGGTACTAGAATGGAGGAGTCCATCTTACGTGCTGCTAGAGCACGATCCGGTATTACATGCTACAAGAGCAAAGCCCGATATGTATTCAACATGACACACCTTAATCTCAGTAATAGCCATTATCAAATAAAAATTGTTTTGCCTTCACGTAGCGCTCATAATGGTTTTTCTCATAAAACTCATCTCAAAACCGAGCTCAAACTGACAAAACCATGCACACATTTCTCAAATCTCAGTACGCCTTAATGTAGAGCCCAAATCACATTTTCACTTTTTAAACTCAAAACGGTTGTAAAACAATTTCACATTTAGTTTACAACTCATAAAAATTGGGTCCCAATCGGCTATAAAACTGTGTGCAATAACTCATTCTCAACTCATCAAAACATGCTTGTTTTCTCAAATCACATTTCATGCTACAATGTCATCACAAAATCGCATACATAAATGAGTTTAACTTTTCCCTTACCTCGTTGCACCTCGTATAGTGCAATCGTTCCCCTAAACCGCGGACTAGCCTCACATTCCTCTCTGAAACTCTCGGGCTGTCCAAACGATGCTAAAACATCAATAATTCATCTCAATCACATCATCGAGCACATATTTGCTCATATTCTCGTTAAATACTACAAATCTCATTTTTCTCGTATTCCTATCATAATTCACATTCTTATCCATTACATTTCAAATCCTATATTTTTCATGCATAATATCCATGCCAAAATCACCTCATTGCCTCAATTCCAATTTATAGCCCAAATCCTAAAATTACCACAAGTGTATAATATCATCACCATTCCAACAAAATCACAATTTCCTCAACTCTAATAATTTCCTTGCTATTTTATCACAACACCCTTAGTCACAATCACCAAAATCACCTTAATATCAAAGATTTAAGCTTAAAAATTTACCCAAAACTTATGGAGAGCTCTATTCACACCTCGATTCGATTTGTCATTCGATTTTCAAGTATGTTGTTCTCCTTTGGATGAGGAACAACTTTTCTTCTTTCCACAACCTCTGATTCGAACGGAAATGGGCGATTTAGAGGAGAGAGAAAGTTAGGTTTTCAATTTCTAAATAGAGAGAGAGAATGAATTTTCAGAAAAACACAAGGGTCCTTATATAGGCGGAGGGTAGGAGATCGATCTAATCCTTGATGAGATCGATCTCTTTTTAAATTTGGGAACGTTTTAGGGTAAATTTTATGCCTAAGAGATCGATCTATCGTGGGGTGAGATCGATCTCTTAATTGCTTCATGAGATCGATCTGCATCAATTATGATATCGATATTCAGTTTACAGAATGCTTCATGAGATCAATCTGCTCCTTGAGGAGATTGATCTTCTGTTTACATAAACATTTTGAGATCCATCTTCTTGCCTATGAGATCGATCTGCCTATCAGTTTTTGCACATTTCCTATATTCTGGAGCCATGAGATCGATCTTTCATCCATGAAGATCGATCTGGCATTCACAGATTGTTCTGCTGGTGCATCAATTTACAGAAAACTCAATGTATATCTTCCCAAAATCTACCCCATAGTCCATAATTCAATCCATACACATTCAAGACTTAAAAATCTCATCTTCTTATACTCTATTATATTTAAAACTTGTGTGTACATTAACACATCATAATTACATACACCAAATTACAATTCTCATAATTGGGGTATACAAAATTCTCAATTCTCACATCCTCCCCACCTTTAAAGAATTTGGTCCTCCAAATTCAACTCGACTCATCAAACAGATGGAGGTACTTCTCCTTCATGAGGCTTTCCAATTCCCAAGTTGCCTCTTCCATTGAGTGATGTTTCCACAAAACTTTCACTAATGAGATGCTTTTGGTCCTAAGTACCTTCTCTTTTCTATCAAGAATCCGAACAGGTTCTTCAGTGTAGCTCATGTCCTCTTGTATGTCCATCTCTTCATACTCTATGACATGAGAAGGGTCTGGGTGGTACTCCTCAACATAGATACATGGAAAACGTTGTGTATTTCGGACATCTGTGGGGGTAATGCTAGCCTGTAGGCTACGTCTCCCACTCTCTCAAGAATCTTGAATGGTCCAATGTATCGAGGACTTAATTTCCCTTTCTTTTCAAATCTCATGATACCCTTACTCAGTGATATCTTTAGAAATACTGCATCACTAACATTAAACTCGAGTGGCCGTCTACACACATCCGCGTAACTTTTCTATCTACTCTGTGCAGCCCGTAATCTCTCACATATGAGTTTCACACTCTCTGAGCCTGTTCAATAAGTTCGGGAGCATTTATCTTTCTATCACCCACTTCTTCCCTTGCTACAGGGGATCTATACCTCTTACCATATAAAGTCTCAAAAGGTGCCATTGCAATACTCGCATGATAGCTATTATTGTACTCAAACTCTGCTAGAGGCAGGTGATCATCCCATGATCCCTTAAAATCCATCGTACACGCCCTAAACATATCCTCCAGGGTCTAAATAGTCCTCTCTGACTGACCATCTGTCTAAGAATGATAGGCTGTACTAAAACTCAATCTAGATCACATGGCCTCCTGAAAGTGGGTCCAAAATCTGGAATCTCTGTCAGAAGTAATACTCACTGGAGCCCCATGAAATCTAGCTATCTCGCTGACATATAACTCAGCTAAGGCATCCACAGTATCTGTGCTCTTGATGGCAAAGAAGTGGACACGTTTCATCAGTCTATCCATTATAACCCATATCGCATCATGATGGTTGTCGAAACCAACAATATTAAATAACTTGCTCAAATAAATAATTAGTAGTATAGGGAGCAAGGTCGGGTCCCAAGAGCGATTGATTAAATCTGATTTACTTTTCTGCAAATAAAAGAAAAATAAAACAAAAGGGGTTTAAAAGATTGATTAGCTAAAATAACAAAACTTAATAGAAAGAAAACAAAATTGAGTAGAAGAATTCAATAATTTGAGAAATCCAACCCAATGAGTAATTTTCAGATTTAGTTCGGTAAGTTGATCATTGACGCAAGATAATTTTTCTTAATCCCAACTAAATTGGTTATGGTTGTTGGTACAACCTAACAACCTGTCTCTTCTTATCGCTTCGACGATCAGGAAACGTTCTCTAATTGCTGCTCTTACCAATAAACAACCCTAGATACGATCTTAGGATTTAATTAACCAATAGCATTGAACACTAAAGAGACTACCAATTCTAATCAATAAACATACATGTAGGTTTATTTAAATCAGATCTTATAATCACATAACAAAGACTAAAAACTAGAAGTGCAATTAATCTTGTTACTTACCACTTGTTATTGAAACAACCAAACAATTACGGATTCAGATATTTAAATTGGATGTATATTGCCTTGTGAATGAATCAATAGGCCTTTTTGAAGCAACCACAAAACTCTAATAATAATGAAGTGCAGAAATTATAAGAATAACAAAGATTAAAGAAAATAAATAAGAACAATTAGATCTCACAACTTATAAACCAAATCTTCAATTATCCTTAAATTGGGAAGAGAGTTTAGCAACCCATGAAAAGCGGTGAAATACTTGTATGAGAAAATCTAATCAAAAGTCTCCATTTTCTAGGTTTTCAAAAGCCTATTTATAACTAAAAATAGAGATAAAAACCCTACTCCTAGTTGGACTCGAAGTCCTTACATTTAATTAAAATAATAATACAATAAAAAGTCTTCCAAGTAATTTGAAAAAGTCAAATCTAGAGAGGAGAGAGAAAATCTTCGTATTGGATACTTAGGCGAGAGTCTCGCCTAAGCCTTGACCCGTTTCTGTCCAACAAATTGAAGTCAGCATGTCAAGAAGACCCTTAGGCGAGAGTCTCGCCTAAGGTTGCATCCGGCTCTGCCCTGAATTGAGAACAACACAGTGAAGGGATCCTTAGGCGAGAGTCTCGCCTAAGGCTGCACCCAACATTGACCAAACTCGTACTCATCATTCCTCACTTCTTCCACATAATTTCCTTTGTTCCAAAATCTGCCTAAATCATCCTTTAATTCATCAATCCCATGAATTCCTACAATTATTCAAGAATGATCAATTATCCATAGATTAAGTATAAAATTCATACAAAACCATAGGAAAAACAAGGTAAATAATGTGCATAAATAATGACTTATCATATACCCCTACACTTAAACCTTGCTTGTCCTCAAGCAAACACTAGTTCAAACTTATAACCTTCCATTCATTTATGCTCAACTTTAACCCATCTAAAACATTTTAGCATGCATAAAAATATTAACTTCATGTGAATTCTCAACAATAACACATAATGATAATCAAATAAAACTTAAAACACATAGATCTTAGCACCCTCACAAAGGTTTCACTAATTACACTCAAAGTGTTTCGGTTTATCATTTGATCACTCAAGTCAATGTATAGAAAGTTCTTACCATAAGCTTGCCATTAAATCACATCTCTTCCTCCTTCAATGGAACAAGATACATAAATCAAGAGCATAAAAGGGTGTAATGGGGCTTAGGTAAGGTATGTCAAGGCTATTTCGGTTTAAGGGAATTGGAATAATCAATTCAAACATAAACATAAGAGACTTACTTGAAATTCAATCATTCTTCTTGCTTTTCTTCCTTCTCTTTTTGTTGGGAATTTTCCTTTTTTTTTTATAAGGTTCAAATCTTCTTTCTTTTCATCAAGGAAGAATCGATCATTAACGAACATAGGTCATACAAAACAATCTTTTTCCTAGTGAATTCAAGTCTCCTATATCTAAGTTCAAATAATTTTCAATTCAAGGTTCAAAAATACATTTGGATAAAAACAAGAAAAGGGATTTTATTGGCTTGTAATGTGGTTTAAAAACAAAGAAAAGGCTTAAAGCTCAAAGGGGGTTCACTAAGGGTCTAATAAAGGGTAGGTTAATAAGAAAAAGGGGTAAAATTCAAATGGTTTAATCCTAATGCTCTTTATTTTTTTATTAATGCATCATATTCCTCAAAGTGGTTGATAGAGACAAGTATAACATGAAAAGTTCTAGAATTACTAACTATGTATTTCAATCACACATAAAGGAATAAAGAGCATGATGTAATGAATGCTCATTAGGTTCAAATCTCACAAGGGTGTAATGAGCTAATCTATGCATTTGTTCATTCAATTCAATAATCATAAGCATCAAGATGAAAATTCAAAACAATTTCGCATACAAGAAGATCATAAATTCAGTTTGAGGATGAGGATAAGAAGATCATAAATTTCATAGATGGCAATTAAGAAAGAACACATGCTTACTAGTGAACTAAGACCATCTTGAATAAAATTTTACAGAAATTTGATCAAATAAAACAAATAAGAAATAAAATCAACTTATATAACATCCTAAACACCCCCCACACTTAGATGGGACATTGTCCCCAATGTCACAAATGCTCAATATTTAAAAATTGAAAAGACAAAGGAAAAAGAATACTCCCTTGAAGTTATTGAGCATCAGAAGCCATGGTGGCTTACTGTGGTAGTGGCAGTGGTGGGAAAGGTGGGTTAAAACCCATGTGTGCATAAAAATCCAATTGATTTTGCTCCATCCGAAATTGGTCTTGTTGCAATTGCCTTATCATCTGAGCTTGGTTTTGCTGCATTTGATTTTGATCAATAGCCAATTGTGAAACTTGGTTCCGTAGATCAGTTAGTAGTTCGGAGGCTTGATGTGACTGCCTCACATCGTCATCTTCTTGTTCATGAACAGGTGGAAGTATCCTTTTGGCCCTCTTCTTATAAGGTCTTAGACCTTGGAAACTGCATGTTCCATCGTCATTATGCCTTATAAGATTCTGGTGAATTTAATGACCGGATGTCTAGTGGTTGCATCTGCCCTGCCACTTGAAGTAACATATCATTTGGATCTAACAAACCTGCATGAACAGCTAAAGCAGTAATCATAGAACCAAGAATCAAAGGCTTTTTAAAATCTCCTACGCTGTTAAATTGGGAAGCCAACCAATATCCTAAGTTAACTTTAAGACCCTTTAACATGCACCAAAGAAAGTAACTCTCGGCCTTAGTTAAAAGAGTCACATTTGCTACTCTACCAGAAAAATTATAGGCTAAAAGCCTATGCATGTATTGTTGAGCAGGCTCTTGAAATTCACTATCAGTGGTGTGACTGGGGTCATAATACTTGTGAGTTTTCCCTGTTAATTCATTTCTATAAAATTACATGGCATCAAAATCAAGATCATAATCATAAAGGCCGCTAAGGTATTCCTCACTTTCAGCAAATTCATTAGTAATAAGCCCCAAAGCAATATTAAATTAAGTTATAGATAACTCAAATTTCCTACCCATGATCCTAAACTTCACTACTTTTGGAGCATTGAGGTTGTACTCCGTCTGAGGAGTGTACTTATAAGTTGCGTAAAACTCCCTGCATAGTTCGATATCAGCATGACAAGTAATTTCAAAGAATGGTCTCCAACCTATGTTGTTAATATAAGTATGAATTTTTTCTCGAATTCCTAAGATTTCCAAGGTTGGGTCATCGTATCGCTTACCCGATACAATTGTTTTACCACATAAATTGTCATACCTTTTCTTCTTCGATTTTTGTAGTGAAGTCTAAATTACCATATAGATTGGCTTTAGGTAATACCACATTTTTCTTTGATACTCTTGCCCTTTGTTGACGAGATAGTGATGGTTTGCTTCCACTCATTTTCCTACAAAATATTGATCAACAAGTATATATTTCTCTTGCTTAGCATAAATCAATCCAATTTCATCACCCTAATTCACACATTACCCTTCATCGTTCATCTTAGTACATACTATGAAATTTTCTAAAATCATACAAAGAACATATATTCATGAATAAGCCAAAAATGAAAATTTAAAGCATTATTCATGAATAGAAATTCAAAATCAAAAGCAAAATATGAAAAGAATAATTACTCATCATACTTGTTTTTATCCTCTGCATATTCATGGTAGATGAGAGAAAATGAGTATGAAATTCTTACCTTAGATAATGATAGATCTTACAATATGAAAATAGGAATGGGTTTTGTGTTTTGGGTTGAAATATGGAGAAATTTTGTGCTTTTGGTAGAGGATTTTGTATGGGATTGAGTTTTGGCTTAAATGGGAAAATGGGGGAAAAGGATGAAGAGGAAAATAGGAGAAAGAGAGAGAGAGGGTCGGACTTTTGAGGGAATTTTTTTTTGGTCGAGGGGTCACCTTAAGCGAGAGTTTCGCCTAAGGTGCGACCTGTCTCTGTTTTCGCTTTTTTTTTTAAACCTAAGACTGACACATATACTAAAAATGCATGAAAATAAGTAAATAAATAAATAAAATAATAATAAAAATTGGGTTGCCTCCCAATAAGCGCCTTTTTTAACGTCTTTGGCTAGACGTTGTTACCTCTCATTCGTACTTAGGATACTCTAAATCAATTAGATCAACCTCATGCACTTGAAACCCTTCATAAAAAGGCTTCAAAAGATGACCATTAACCTTAAAAATCTTACCCATATCCATACTTTGTATTTCAACTGCACCATGAGGAAAGATGTTCGTAACAACAAAGGGCCCTAGCCATCTAGAGTGTAATTTTCTAGGAAATAACTTAAGTCTAGAATTAAAAAGAATAACTTTCTAACCAATAAAGAATTATTTCCTGGAAATCATTTGATCATGGAAGGCCTTTGTCTTATCCTTGTAAATCTTAGAATTTTCATATGCATCATTTCGAATCTCTTCCAGTTCTTGCAATTGAAGCTTTCTCATTTCACCAGCTTCATTCAAGTTCATATTGCACTGCTTGATTGCCCAATAGGCCTTGTGCTCCAATTCTACTAGAAGATGATATGATTTTTCGTAAACAATATGATAAGGAGACATACCTATAGGAGTTTTGTAAGTCATTCTATATGCCCAAAGTGCATTTTCAAGTCTTGTGCTCCAATTCTTTCTATTTGGGTTCACTGTCTTTTCGAGGATGGACTTGATTTCTCTGTTTGATACATCGGCTTGACCATTTGTTTGAGAATGATAGGCGGTAGATACTCTATGAGTTACATGATATTTCTTCATTAGTGCTTCCACCACCTTGTTGCAAAAATGGGTTCCTCTATCGCTTATTATTGCTCTCGGTGTTCCGAACCTAGAAAAGATGTTAGATTTGACAAAATTGACAACAACTTTAACATCGTCAGTTCGGGTTGCCTTAGCTTCAACCCATTTCGAAACATAATCCACAGCAAGCAAAGATATATACATGATTATTAGAAACAGGAAAAGGGCCCATAAAGTCAATACCCCACACATAAAAAATTTCACAGATTAGAATAGGTGTTAAAGGTAATTGATCTCTATGTCCTAGACTTCCTGTTTTTTGGTACTTCTCACAAGTTTTACAAAACATATAAGAATCTTGAAATAAATTTGGCTAAAATAATCCACATTCGAGTACCTTGCGTCCTGTCTTCTTTGGACCGAAATGTCCACCACATGCATATGAATGACAAAAATTTAAGATAGAAGAGATTTCATGGTCAGACACGCATCTTCTAATGACTTGATCAACACAATATTTCCATAAGTAAGGTTCATCCGAAGAGTAATACTTAGCATCTCTTTTTATCTTATCTTTTTGAGACCTAGACAATTCATTATGCAAAATTCCTGTAGCTAAAAAGTTAGCAATATCAGCATACCATGGTCTTGTTTCATGAATGGAAAAAACATACTCATCTGAAAATTCATCTCTAAGGGGTGAAGGTTCTTCACTTGTGATGAGTCTACTAAGGTGATCAGCCACCAGGTTTTCGGCTCCCTTCTTATCCTTGATTTCTATATTGAACTTTGTAGCAACAATATCCACCTGATGAGTCTTAGTTTTGCTTCTTTATTTGAGAGTAAATACTTGAGAGTTGCATGATCAGAATAAATAATCACTTTAGCTCCTAGTAAATAAGAACAAAATTTTTCTAAAGCAAAAACAATGGCTAGAAGTTCTTTTTCTGTTGTGGAATAGTTGCATTGTGCACTATCAAGGGTTCGTGAGGCATAGTAGATGAGATATGGAACTCTTTCCTCTCTTTGTCCAAGTACAGCTCCTACTGCATAGTTACTTGCATCACACATGATTTCGAACGGTAGATTCCAATTTGGGGATTGGATGATCGGCGTGGTGGTCAACATGTCTTTGAGTTTGTCAAATGCCTTCTTGCATTTCTCATCAAATTCGAATGCTACATTCTTTTGTAGTAATCGACATAGGGGTTGGGTGATCTTGGAGAAGTTCTTAATAAATCGCCTATAAAATCCTGCATGTCCAAGAAAAGAGCAAACTTTTCCCACAGATGCGGGGTAAGGCAAAGATTTTATCACTTCTATTTTTGACTTATCCACTTCTATCCCCTTAGAAGATACTATATGCCCTAGAATAATACCTTGATCAATCATAAAATGGTATTTTTCATAATTTAAAATAAGGTTACTTTCTATGCATCTATTGAGGATTTTAGTGAGGTTAGCTAAGCATTCATCAAAGGTATTTCCATGAACAGTAAAATCATCCATGAACACTTCTATTATATCTTCTACATAATCAGAAAATATACTAACCATACATCTCTGGAATGTGGCGGAGCATTGGTTAGACCAAAGGGCATGCACTTGTAGGCAAAGGTTCCAAATAGACATGTAAAGGTAGTCTTTTCTTGATCTTCGGGTGCCACCAGAATTTGATGAAAACCTAAATATCCATCAAAACAACAATAATGAGTTTTACCTGCCAATCTTTCAAGCATTTGATCAATAAAAGGAAGAGGGAAGTGGTCTTTTCTTGTAGATGCATTCAACTTCCTATAATCGATGCATACTCGCCACCAGTTTTGAATTCGGGTAGCTACCAACTCACCATCCGGGTTTTATATAACTGTTATACCCGTTTTCTTTGGAACCACTTGGACTGGACTTACCCATTTGCTATCCGAAATTGGATAGATCATACCTGCATCAAGTAGTTTCAAAATCTCCTTTTTAACTACTTCCATCATTGGTGGGTTGAGTCTTCTTTGTGCTTGCCTAGTAGGCTTACATTCCTCTTCCATAAGGATCTTGTGCATGCAAGTTGTTGGGCTTATTCCCTTGATGTCTGCTATTGTCCATCCGATAGCTTCTTTGTATTCCTTGAGCACTCTAAGCAACTTCTCTTCTTCTAAATTAGATAGTTTATTGGAGATGATCACCGGAAGTGTTTCCCTATCACTTAAAAAAACATATTTGAGGTGTTCTGGAAGAGTCTTCAATTCTAAATCTGGTGCCTGCACAATACAGGGAAGAAGTTTTGTATGAGATAATAGCAATTGAATGTGAGAAACATCAAACCTCATCGTGTGTAGTGATCCTAGCTCTTGGACCATTTCCAATAATTCTGTTCCCACGTAAACTTCTTCTCCAATCTCTTTGAATCCTCAAGCGTGAGGTGCCTACTTAAAACAACTTTCAATTTATCCTCATCACAAATGTTCAAATACATGTCA
Organism: Firmiana major; assembly: GCA_033439115.1. Classification (NCBI taxonomy): domain Eukaryota; kingdom Viridiplantae; phylum Streptophyta; class Magnoliopsida; order Malvales; family Malvaceae; genus Firmiana; species Firmiana major. The sequence continues at coordinate 44,327,489 of CM065909.1, forward strand.
GTTAAAGGATCAATAATATCTAAAACAAAAACAGAAGACATATCTCTAGGGTATTTCATGGCATTATACCCTAAACGTATTACCGCAAGCGCAAGGGTCGTACAAGTAATAATGAGATTTAAGTCCCGAGTTATCGTCCCTCAAAGAAGTTGGTTAGCCTAATTAACTACTAGTTAATCTTACCCTAACTATATCCTAGCAAATTATGGAATTTAAGTTGGTGATCTACTAAGGCTAATTAAAAGTACTGAAAATAATAAAACTATAAAATAAACTAAATAAAATGGAGCAAAATTACTTATAGTGCTCCACACAATTAAAATAAAAAACCAACTCTGCTCGGTTTCGTATGTCCATGCCTCTTGGTTTCATCTTGCTACTAGGCGTGTCCTCTGCTTCCTGCTCTAGGCTTGTCCGGCTCCCGTTCTTGGTTCAGTCCTCACACAATATAGGCCCTGCACATCTCCAACTGCTTCGGTATCATTCATCAGCAAGCCACGCAACTGCTCTCAACCTGCTTTAGTCACTGTCTTCGAATTGCTTCAGCTGTTGTTCATCCTGCCTTGTCCGTTTCTGCTTCTGTCATGCTGCTGCTCTCAACATTCCTCACGATTTTGTCCTCTATTTCCAGGTGATGGTGTCGGTTTCGTCCAAGTCTGCTCTAGCTGCTACTAAAGGCGTGTCCAGCTTTGCTGTCTGTAACTCTCACCAACTCTGTACAACTCCAACTGCTTCAGCTTCATCAGCCTTCTGCATTTGCTCAGCAACTTGTTGCAACCGAGAGTAACTAAGAGCATGAAAATCACCGAGTCTCTTGCTATCAAATTCTACAATCACCGAGACTAGAATGGCAACAATCCAGCATTCATCAACGCACCGATCATCAAATAAAGGAACTCACATATGCGAAAATCATTAAATGGTGAGTTTAAAACAATGCATGAAATGAGAACACTTTAAAACCAGCAGCTACAATGATAAATAAAATGAACAGTTCGAAGCTCTTAAAACAGAGCAGAACAGAGCAAAAATGGCTCCCTGATCACTGCTGCATCATGCCCGAGCATCACTTGCCCAGTCTAGCCCCTCTCGGCAATCAGTGTATGCTTCGCTGCTCCACTCCTATCATCCAAGATCAGTGGTGAACAATAGTACTTCTGCCAGCACAGCCTATCGTTTATGCATCAAATTTGTTGGATGAACTCGTGCCACTGTCTGCTTCTCCCTCGAGTTGAATGAACAAGGCGTGACTAGCTAAGACACTAAAATGGTTTAACTTAAATGCAGAATAGTGAAGCTACTAGAAAATAAAATAAGTAAGTAAAATTATAAAAAAAATTGAAATGCAAGGAAACCGAGAGCTACCTAAAAAAATGCTATGTAAAATAAAACTTGACAATTAAAAGAACTAGATTTAACAAAATCGAGAAGTATGAAAATGATGAAATGGTGGCTGCTAAGAGAATGAAAAACTACATTGAAAAGCTTGTAAAAATAACAATGGATACTGATGTAAACAGTAAATGGTAGCTAAACGGGAAAGAGAAGCTTGAAAACAAAAAAAAAAATTAAAACTATTCTAACACTATTCCTACTTACTTCTACTCCTACTTACACTACTCTACATACTCATAAATTACATAGTTTTTTCAATTATCATCCATGTCTTATTTATACACACAAAAGGGGTATAATTGTAATTTCCACATCCTAGATGAGTTGACATTGTTTGGACACTTGTCTTCACACCATTGGCTACTTGAAAAAATATTTCCATGTCATCAGTCTTCTTGTCTAATTGGATGTATTAGGTGGCATGGCTTGTATTGTCTACGTGGCTCAATCTCGATTTTAGCCCAATTTCGATCTATTTTCTATCGAAATTGTCAGACCCAAATTTTATGTAGCTTGTTCCTTATGATTCCTATGTGTATGAACACTTTATTATTATAGTTGAATCATAAGAAGAGTAAATTCTAGATTTAAAGTGTTAGTAAAATGATTTAACACGCAAAAGCTACACAAAAAACCTAATGTGAGCTATAAGAGTCATAGGCTAAACAGAGTGGATCTAAATCATTCTGACTGAAAATAAGAACTTAAAATGAGAAAGAATAGAGAGCTCATGAAGGAAAGTCAGCTTGATTTAGTCCCGAACATAGAAAACAAGAGTAAAAGCTAAAAAGGGTAAAATTGACCTTTTTGGTGAGTTAAGGTATTTAAGGTGTTTCGGGTGTAATTATCCACCGGGAATGGTTGAAACATAAAGACGAGAGTGTAAGACATAAGATATGACACTTTCAAAATTTTGAGAAAAAGTCAACTTGGTCAATGGTTAAGGAAAAAGTCAACTATAGTTAAGAAAGTGGACTTTTACCATAGTTGACTAATCATGGTTAAAAATTTACCTAAGTGTGGAGAAAAAATTGGAGAAAAATATTCTTGGTTAGAATACAAGATAATCATCCCCGAAAGTAAGGAAAAATTATTCGGAAGGATTTCGAATTTAATTTAATGGTTAAAAACGTAATGGGCCTAAGGTGAAAATTTTAAAGCCCATTAAGGTATACTAAACGTATATCAAAATTCTTAGGTCCCTTAGACTGAATTGTTGGACAAATTGATTGGCCAAATATTGAGACAATTAAAGGCCCAAGGTATGGTGAAAATTTCAGCCCGAAAGCCCATTAAAAAAGCCCAAACCGAGAAGCCCAAATGGAAAGCCCATGAGATAAATATCTAACTATAGTTAAAGCTAAACATGACTCATAAGATGACTCATGACTAAGGCTTAGGAAGTCAAGTATAATGGCTGAAAAGTAAGGCTTAATGGCTAAGTAAGTGGCTTATAAAATCAGCCACACCATTGTCATCTTCATCACACCATTCTCGGCTACACAAGGAAACCATTGAAATACAATTATCCAAGTTTTCTCTCACTAGAAATCACTAGGAATTAGGCATATTTGGAACTTGCATCCTTCATAGAAGTTGTTCCAAATTGAAAGGAGAGTGACATATGTTGGAATTGGCTATCAAGGAGCTATAGAGTGCAAACTGTGAGCCTCCAAAGTATTCGGCCAAGTGTAAACACAACAATTGGTATATTTTCAAGTTTTCAATTTCATATATGTTAATGTATGAATGATTTTAAGTATATTGGTATATGTTTTAAGCATTAAAACATATGAAATCACTATGATATTGGTTAGGCCGAGAGTGAGTAGTGAGATATTGATTTATGTCCATATGATTTTAAGGTATAAATGGATTAATGTACATGTGTTAATAATTATGGTGTAATTAAAATTAATCAATTTGATTAATTAATACATGTAATTAGTTGGCAATCAAGGTGTTTGATAAAATATCTAAATGAACTATATGATGTTTAAGAATGTTGCCAACCAAGTGTTTGTAAAAATGCCTAAGTGAATTGGCTAAGGAAAGAGACATGGTCGGCATGCCATGATGTAACCGATGGCATGGATAGCTCTCGGCCATGGCATGTGGCCGAGAGGCCCAATGGGCCAAGCCCAAATATTTTAGGCCCAATATGATGTAATGGGTCTAAGACAAGCCCAATAAGAGTTGGTGGGCCTCTAAGCCCAATAAGTCCAACAAAAATGAATAGTAAAATGGAAATGGGCTTAAGGCATAGTTAGGCCCATTAAGGATTATTAAAGCCCATTAAGGGAAATAGACTGTATTTAATGTGAAATACAGTAGGAAAAGTGTAATTAACCTGATAAATGGTTATATGCAACTCCAGAGATTATTAGAGGAGCAAATCGGACTGCTGAAATGAGCAGCGCAGAGAAAGTGAAATTTCTCGAGTGATTGCAGGTAAGGGACTTTTGTGAGTAGTTAGAGATACCTGCACGTATTTTCATTTACTTTTATTCACTTAAAAACTCTGATGGTCAGAGAAAGTGAATAATAATTATTATGACTCGATAGTGGTAAATTACGATTTTACCCCTAGTTAGCCAAAAAGTCAACTTTGGTGAAAAGTTGTAAAAAGCATGGAAACCACCATTTTGAGTGTTTTACTGCTATTTAGCAGAAAAATAAATAGATGGGCTAATGATTTTAAGGTTGATGTGAATTAAGCACACTTTATAGTGCTGATTTTAATATTTTGTAAATCATCCATTTTTAAAGAGTCATCTATCATATTATGTGAGAATGAATCGTGCTGAAGCACAGCTCGCATTGGATTTCATATATTTTTCACATATATTAGTGCTGGATTGTGATTCGCACTAGATTTCCATGACATGCATGATAGAGTACTGGAGTTCTTACTCGTACTCAGTTTTATATGATATATGCATGAGAGAGTGCTGGAGTTCTTACTCGTACTCGAGTTTTACATGAGATGCATGACAGAGTGCTGGAGCGTTGCTCTTACTCGATTCTTCATGATTTATACATGACATAGTACTAGAGCTATTGCTCGTACTCTATTTTATGATATTGTGCATAACATGGTATTGGAGCTATTGTTCGTACTTGATTTAATACATGAACTATGCATTGACCTAGTTGCTGGAGGTTTACTCGCACTAGAGTCTGAGTTTGTGATGTGAAACAATGTTTGAGTGGAGTGTCGACTGTGAGTCACGCTCAAAGGCGCGCACTGTATGTGATATATAATACATGTTGAAATCCATGCTTGATTCCTTGTGTAGACTGAGTGTCACACTGTGAGAGGATATCCGCATGAGGATACTAGAGACGTGGTGTGATATTCCATGATTTTGAGGGTTAAAACCTATAGCAGGGACCCCGACTGTGATGTAGGGTCCACGGAGTACGTTGTACTGTGCGAGTGGCATGGGGTACACTGTACCATATGGTGTTGTGGAGTTGAGGAGGATATAGCTGGCGGTTGGGATGGACTGATCCCCCTCCCGTTGCAGCAGTGATGCCCCGCACACTAGGATTTCGTGTAGCTTGGGATCACATGTCGGATATGATCATAGTCCAGGATACTATTTACATTTTCACCACAGAGTCTCACATGATATATCACTTGATTGACTGATTTAATTACGGACAGACCTGAGGGATGGGTCGGACTTCGATTTTGTGTTGTGAATGATTTAAATGTCATATTTACTGTGATTTAAATATACATGGCATGATTTATCTAAAGGCATTGTGATATTATAAAGATGCATTGTTTTGCACTACATGCCTACATTTGAGAAAGAAAGCATGATTTCTATACATGAGATTTAATCTGTACAAGTATATATATATATATTTTAAAGACATGCTTTTAAAGTGAATTAAGGAAATAACATTTTGAGGCATAGCATTATTTTGAGTAGATAGTGTAGATGTATACTTGCTTGCTTGATTTCCTTACTGAGCGCATTGTATGCTCCCCCCCCTTTCTTTACATCTCTCTACAGAGCATCAGCAGTAGAGTGAGAGCTATTGAGGGATAGTATTCCTGAGTCCACCGCTATTTCCTATCGATCATCAGGTATACATATTTTGTACGGTTATGTATCTAAACATAGAAACAGCACAGTGATGTATACAATATATATATATATATATTATGGGGAATGTATTTGTATTTGCTTTTATATAATCTCACATATATTATAAAAGCAGTTACAGTCAGTAATAGTATATTGACATGTATGTATGATAATGGATAATGTGGTAAGCGAGGATTCTGACATCGAATCACAGCCCATCCATTGAAGAGAGGAAAGGTAAGTTACAAATGCGAAAAATTTGTAGTGGTTTTTGGTTAAGGCATGGATTGAGAACGGGTCCTGACAGAAATATTCAAAATTTATTCGGATTTAATTTATCTGCAAACATGAGAATTTTAGTTAAATAAGGAGATAATTAACAAAATAAATTGAAGACTTAAATAATTAATTAAGAAATTAAGCACAAATAATTCTAAAAATATAGAATTATCACACCCCCAAACTTGAGCTTTTGTTTATCCTTAAGTAAAACAAAATGATTGTAGGAATGACAAGTACAAAACACAATAATTTTCTCAATATCATTCTCAAAGAAAAAGTACAGACTATGATCTCAAAGACTTAAAATTACAAGTCCAACATTCAGAATCATTCAATCATAAGTCCTAACCCAAATTGGACTCCTCGTGAGTGTGTGAAAAATGTCAAAGTCACTTCACAGTACATTATCCGGATCAGATTATGCAAACACAGTGAATGCAAAGTCAATGACAAGTGATCATTCCCATAAGTTTGCTTTTTACTTCTCTCGCCACTAATGTAGTCACACTCAATCAAAGATCAATAGGACTTCATTAAGCTTGTAATGTAAGGCTGGGGCTAAGGTATGATAAAGTCGATTTGGGTTTAATTACCCCTTAACATGCATTACTTCTAGGATCTTAATGTAAGAGCTCAAATTTATTACCCACAAACTTATTTATTTCACTAAACTTTTTATTCTATTTTTATATTTTCTTCTTTCTTCTTTACTTTTTCTTTTTCTTTCTTTTTCATTTTTTTATACAAACTCCTTCACTATCACTTAATACCCATATAGCTCACAATATATCCCAATGACTTTTCATACTTTTGGGGTAAGGAATAGGAACAGAGTATTTAAGCTAAGGAAAAAAATTAAGCAGATGTATTTACAGATAAAAGCTTATTTAGCCCAGATGGGTGACTAGGGGTAGAATATGTACAAGGAATGCTAGAAAGGCTTAAACGATCCAAAGATGGCCTAAATCATCTCTCTAATCAAGTGTGATCTAATATTTCGCATCGAGATTAGATCAAACAAATTCTAGAATATGATACACCAAATCAATTAAACAAATGCAATCCTATGTACACATAAGCTTTCTCTAAATAAATATACTGATTCATGACATGACATGTGCATAAGATGAGGCAATCACAATCAGAATTAAGACAAATTCAAGAATTCAACTTCATACTTTTCCTATAATCATGCTTATCAGTTAATCAAAGTCAGACTAAATCATGGGGTCATATCATCGGAATATGGAAAAACTACATGCTAAGCACTCAATCATCCCAAAATCAAACAATTTAAGCTCATATTATCGAAACAATTTTGAAAATTTTTTCTCAGATTTTCGAGAAAATTTTGAAAATTTTTTCAATTTTTCACAAAATTACTCAAGTGATATCCCCTCCCCCAAACTTAAAGTGCACAGTATCCTCAGTGTGCAGATAATATAAGAATTTAAGCTCAAGAACAGAGTACTCCCCTTTCTGATGATGATGAACAACTGAAACTTTGATTGAAATCATAATACTAGAAAAGAAACCTGCAACACAAACAAAGAAAGACACAACAGAAAAGAAAAAGAAAAATGAACTATATACAAAGTGAAAAGAAAAATACAGCAAAAAGAAAAATGAACTATATACAAAGTGAAAAGAAAAATACAGCCACTTCAAATGCAGCTAAAGAAAAAAAAACTCAACGCAGTGCGAAGAGTAGGAGGGTCATCGAGAGTGGTGACAGAATGTTGATAATTAACTCCTCCTTAGCTCTATCTACTTTCCTCATTCTTTCAGATTTCCTATGCTTAAGCCTTATATTCTCCTCAATCTCCATCTTAAAACATTCTTGAGAGTCATCAGGGAGATTCAAAGATTTGAAAACATTAAACTTCACTTCCTGATCTAGGACTCTCATAGTTAACTCCCCCTTTTGTACATCAATTAAGGTTCTACCAGTCGCTAGGAAAGGTCTGCCTAGTATAATGGGGACTTCTCTGCCTTCCTCCATGTCTAAAATAATAAAATCCGTAGGGAAAATAAACTTGTTCACCTTTATTAACACATCCTCAATGACCCCCTTTGGATATTTAATTGATCGATCTGCTAGCTGAAGGGTCACTGTGGTAGGCTTGACATCCCCTATTCCTAACTTATGATAGATAGACAATGGCATTAAATTTATACTAGCTCCTAAATCACACAGGGCTCTACCAAAGAATAAATTTTCAATAGTGCATGGTATGGTAAAACTCTCGGGATCCTTGAGCTTGGGGGTAATCTTCTCTGGATAATGGCACTACATTCCTTAGTTAAGGCCACCGTCTCATATTCTTCCAGTCTTCTCTTCCTCTAGAGGATATCCTTTAAAAACTTTACATAACTTAGCATTTGCTCTAAGGCATCTGCGAAAGGAATGTTGATGTAAAGTTTCTTAAAAACCTCAAGAAATTTAGTGAATTGTTAAACGAGTATTTGATTTTGGAACCTCTGAGGAAAAGGTACCGGTGGTCTAACTGGAAGGGGTGTAGTGGTAACATGTATAGCATCAAAGAATGAGGAAGGTTGTGAAATAGAAGAAGATATAGATGAAGAAGTGCCTAGCTTGGATTCTTTTGCAGCCTAATCTTGATGTTCTTGCTCTTTTCGAGCTGCTTCGTTAGAACCTATGGGTTTATCAACTATGGTCTGTTCAGGTCCAGACCTAACTTGTGGCTCATCTAGCTCTCTATCATTCATAAGGGTGATGGATTTGACATATTCTTTACCTTCTCTTTGCTTAACAGGATTAGCTCGAGTGTTACTAGGAAGGGTCCCTTGAGGACCTTGGCTAAAAGCATTTGCTATTTATCCCACCTAAACCTCCAAGTTCTTAATTGAAGCAACTTGATTTTGCAGGATAGTCGTGAACATTTCCTCAAGCAAGGGCTTTTTCACAGTTGCTGGTGCATGGTAGGTTTGTGGTGGTGGTTGGTGGAAGTGAGGTGGATAATGCTGAAATTGAGGTGGGGATGGATGATATGGTGGATGGTGTGGAAATTGCGACTGTGGTGGTACATGAACTGACGGAGCTTGAAAACTAGGGGGTTCTACAGTCTAGAGCTAGAAGTTTGCCCTTGGTTTTGGTTCCAGGAGAAGTTAGGATGGTTCCTCCACCCTGGATTATAGGTGTTTGAAAAAGGGTTGTTCTATTGCTTTTGAAGTTGAGCAACATACTGAACCGATTCTAAGTTGAGCAGATACCTATCTACAGAATGGGTACCACTACACAGCTTGTGTAACGACCCTTGACCCTTGAAATTCGGGGGAAATTTTTTTTTTGAATTTAATTTACCCACTTATTCCCTTATTCACTTAGGTTGTATTCCTGTGCAGTGTCAAAACACTTTTCCTAATTCTTTACTCATAATTATAATTAATTTCCATACTTTAACTTATATGACCGATAGAAATTTCGGCAGCATAACGACTTATATATGAGCCTACCCACCTGCAATTCAGTTGTTTTCGACAATCCTAGATATCCATAACTACCAAGCATGCTTTCCAACAATCCTAGATATCTACAACTACCAAGCATACTTTCCCAATCCACTTTTACAACTCAATATATCGATATCAATTAATACCAATCATCTTACAACCTAATCCCAAGAATCATATTCTTTACATCATTTCCTTACAAATTACATCCCAACAAAAATATTCCCAATATACGTGTCTGTGCGTATAGATATGTCTGGTACAGGAATGTAAAAGTATACCTTTCTGCGTGTAAAAAAGTAGCCTATGGTAGCTCTTCCCACCAGCCTATGTCGTGTACGCGGTAGGTAGCGTCTATAGATTCACTGCAAATGATCTGAAGGTAGAGGGGTGAGCTTTTGGAGAAAAGCCCAGTAATATAATACTCTTAAAGCAGTTTTGATATATAAAAGCATTTGAAGTTGTTCATAGAATGAAACTTAATGCAATACATAAATTTTCATTTCATACATAATCGTCATAAAGCATGCGTGTCTTTAAAACAAATAACATGCTTAATCATTTTACAACTTTTCATAAACCTTTCATGAACATTTCATAAATCATTTCGTAAACATTTCATGAATATTTCATAGTCATTTCGTAAACATCTCATGAATACTTCATAATCATTTCGTAAACATCTCATGAATACTTCATAATCATTTCGTAAACATTTCATGAATATTTCATATTCATTTTGTAAACATTTCATGCATATTTCATAATCATTTCATGAAGCATATCGGTCGTAACCAATTTTCGTATATATCATGAAAACACATATTCATTCATCATAGTCAATTTTCATAATCAAATCGAGGAGACTAAGCTATAACTAAGTCATGCGATACGTGTCATTCTCCGTGGAGAGTCATCATACCTATGGCCATGGTAAGGGGCGCTGTAGACTGGATCAGGTTCATACAACAATAATAATTATAAACATGGGTAATATCTTCTTATTTCTTATCATATACTAGCACATAGCTAGGGCACGGGCACCTGTGGCACTCACCGTGCGAGGAACATTCATGAGTGCTGCGCGGGCATGATATACTATCAATACATCATCATAAACCACCAGTAGCATGACATCTTCCACAAAGGTTGAGTCAAGTGCTAAAGGGGCCAATGTACCGGCACCCCAAGTGGTGTAGCCGGAATACCACAAGAAGTAACCATGCATGAAGCCTATAGTCTCAAAATAGAGTTTCCAAAATCTTTTTTGGGTTTTATAACTCATAAACTCATATCGAGTAATAAAATCGAATTCCTTGTAATCTGAAAACTCTTTCATAAAACAGAAAGACTGTGTGGCACTTTGTTCCCGCAGGACTCAAGAGCTGGCCCCCACAATCCAATTTCGAAAACAAATTTCTTTTCTTACATACTTTTGAAATTGTCAAAAGTTTCTTTAACGACATGGATATAAAAACATAAATAAATGTAAAACATCCATACGCTTCATACCTTAGGAAATTCATTTCACAACATGGAAAGTACTCGGGGAATATTTCGATAAATTAAAATATGCATCGTAAACAGTTTCACAAGTATGAAAGTATTGATAAATCACTTCAAATCATATGCTCTTTCATAAAATCATTTATCGGTGAAACAAGAATGCATTATCAGAACTAAGTTAAAAAGTACCCCTTACCTCGATTTATCGGATAACCCGAATTCAAGTGGTGACGCCTCTTAGTACCTCCTTTAATTCCTTCTACGATTCACCTACACCGAAATCGTTTACTTAGCATCCTATTCATGTGAATCATCCGAATTGCGTTAAAATCGTAACCTATCGTTACTACTGCGTGTGTATGTATTATTGTATATACTTAGGCCAACACGCACGTTTATATAATTTCTCTTACCACATATTATTTTCTACGTGCAAATATTGACATACACCTTATTATATACATCTACATGTATATACTCATGAATATATATATATATATATATATATATACACTCCTATATGTATATATATATATATATATATACTTTTATTTATTTTCATGTTTCCCTATCTCATATAAATACATTCTTTGTATATACATATATATACTTTTATTTGTTTTCATGTTTCCCTATCTCATATATATATATATATATATATATATATATATATATATATATATATATATATATATACATTCTTTGTATATACATATACTAGTACACATTCATCTTATTTCCATTTTTCCTTATCACATATGCATACATATTTTTTTTGTACAAATACTAGCATATCCATTCATTATATACACCTATATGTATATGCACCTAAATATATATATATATATATTATTGTTTTTCCATTTATATATATATATATATATATATATATATATATATATACATTCTTTGTATATACATATACTAGTACACATTCATCTTATTTCCATTTTTCCTTATCACATATGCATACATATTTTTTTTGTACAAATACTAGCATATCCATTCATTATATACACCTATATGTATATGCACCTAAATATATATATATATATATTATTGTTTTCCCATTTTTTCTCCTTATCATATATACATACATATTTGCCTACTCCTCATCATTCCCATTTTTGTCTAATTAAATCTACACTAACATGCTTGAATCTCAATCTATATGTACATGTATATTAAATATACATATATACATAAAAATACCATTTACCTTTTCTATTTTCTTTTTCTTCTTTCTTCTTTCTTCTTTCTTCTTTCTTCTTTCTTTTTTCTTTTCTTTGTTTTCCTTCCTTCTCGGTCAGTCCTCACTATCTCGATTGCTCCTCTTCTTCCTCTCCTTCAGCTCTCGATTTTTGTCTGCTTCACTCTCCCCTGCCTCTCGATTTCCATCTCCAATTTGCAGTCTTCTTCTTCGATTGCTTCTCAGTTTCTCCTTTTTCCTCAACCTCCCCTGCACACCCTCGGTTCCAGCTTCATTTCCAATCTCGATTCTGCTTCTCTCCCTTCCTTTCGGTCTTGCTTCAGCTTTGCCTCACTCTCCTCTACCTCTCGATTTCTCCCTGCTTCAGTGCCCTTACTTCTGCCTTTGTTCCCAGCAGCTCGAAACACCAGCCACGCACCCATGTTCTGCTCGTAGCTTCGGTTTCTTCTTCTCGATCAGCTGCTGTCCCCCATTCTTTCCTCTCGATTTCCCTTTTCTTCTCTTCTCTTCTTCCTCTTCTCTCTCCCGGCCAAATCAGCCTTCCTTCCTTCTCTCCTTTTTATTCCCTTTCCTTCTTTCCCCCTCGACAGAATCGACTTCCTTTCTTCTTTCTTTTCCTTTCTCTTTTCTTCTTCCTCTTTGACCCAGCTCTTCTTCTCCAACCGAACAGTCCTCCTTCTCTTCTCCTCCCTTCTTTCCTTTCCTCTTCTCCCCAGCCGATCAGCCCCTTTTCTTTCCTTCCTCCTCTTCTGTTTCCCGCCCAACTCTCCTCTGTTTCCAATGGTTTCTTTCAATCCAAACGTGGCAGACGAAATTGGCTTTTTTAAGCCAATTCTGTACATGCCATATATATTTATTTATTATCTTAAGATATATATATATTATATTAATACATATATATATATATATTTGTTTATTATTTCTTTTGTATTGATATTATTTTTGTTTGTCTTTTTGTTTTGCTTCCATTTTTATTTTAAATTGTCTCATGCTTCATACTTTATTTATTTATTTGTTTAATACTATATATTAAATTCTATACACTAAATAATATATATATGCTACATATATTATTATTCTTTTATTTAAATGTCTAGTATATATGTATATATATATATATATATACATATTCACCTATGTATATATCTACATATATACATTTTCTTGTATAATTTATCCAAAGACATAATATCATGCCTTCCATGAAATTTTCCTTATTTTAAAAATGAAATAGTATCGGGATTCCATCATTCTTCACAACTTCTCGATACAAGTTTTTACATCAACAATTTTCAACTAGTAAATTAAAAATTTTCAATCCCTCCATACTTGCATTCGCTTTATCACTTCTTGTATCTTCGGGTTCCCGGTCATTCACGGGCTTCTCGATTCCTATAGTCCTCGAGTCCTACAACGAATATTCACACTTCCATTAATATATATTATTTCCATTTTTATATAATCTAATTAAATGTAAGAAATTTGTGGGGTTTACAGCTTGCAGGAAAGAAAATGACTTTGGACAAAATACACAGGATTAGGACTAGTAGAAGGATTATGCTGGGTACTGAGTGACTCTACCTTCTTCGTAAGATTAGTGATTTGAGAGGTCAAGGTAGATAGTGTGTCGAGCTCATAAATACCCACCGACTTCTTTGGCAATTGTCTCTCCGAGGACCATAGATAGTTATTAGCAACCATCTTGTCTAAGAGCTCATAAGCTTCTTCCTCTATTTTACACAATAAAATACTAAAAACTATAAAATAAACTCAATAAAACCGAGCAGAATTACTTATAGTGCTCCACGCAATTAAAATAAAAAACCAACTCTGCTTGTTTTCGTATGTCCATGCCTCTTGGTTTCTTCTTGCTGCCAGGCCTGTCCTCTGCTTCCTGCTCTAGGCTTGTCAGGTTCCTATTCTTGGTTCAGTCCTCACGCAATACAACCCCTGCACATCACCATATGCTTCAGTATCATTCATCAGCAAGCCACGTAACTGCTCTCGACCTGCTTCAGTCACTGTCTTCGACCTGCTTCAGCTGCTGTTCGTCATGCCTTGTCCGTTTCTGCTTCTGTCATGCTGCTGCTCTCGGCATTCCTCACGGTTTTGTCCTCTATTTCTAGGTGATGGTGTCGGTTCCATCCAGGTCTGCTCCAGCTGCTACTAAAGGCGTGTCCAGCTTTGTTGTCTGCAACTCTCACCAACTCTGCATAACTCCAACTGCTTCAGCTTCATCAGCCTTCTGCATTTGCTCAACAACTTCTTGCAACCGAGAGTAACTGAGAGCATGAAAATCACCGAGTCTCTTGCTATCAAATTCTGCAATCACCGAGACTAGAATGGCAACAATCCAGCATTCATCAACGCACCGATCATCAAATAAAGGAACTCACATATGCGAAAATCATTAAATGGTGAGTTTAAAACAATGCATGAAATGAGAACAATTTAAAACCAGCAGCTACAATGATAAATAAAATGAACAGTTCGAAGCTCTTAAAACAGAGCAGAACAGAGGCAAAAATGGCTCCCTGATCAGTGCTGCATCATGCCCGAGCATCACTTGCCCGGTCCAGCCTCTCTCTGCAGTCAGTGTATGCTTCGCTGCTCCACTCCTATCATCCAAGATCAGTGGTGAACAACAGTACTTCTGCCAACACAGCGCGTCATTTATGTATCAAATTTGTTGGATGAACCCGTGCCACTGTCTGCTTCTCCCTCGAGTTGAATGAACAAGGCGTGACTAGCTAAGACACTAAAATGGTTTAACTTAAATGCAGAATGGTGAAGCTACTAGAAAATAAAATGAGCAACTAAAATAAAAAAAAAATTGAAATGCAAGGAAATCGAGAGCTACCTAAAAAAATTCTATGTAAAATAAAACTTGACAATTAAAAGAACTGGATTTAACAAAATCGAGAAGTATGAAAATGATGAAATGGTGGCTGCCAAGAGAATGAAAAACTACATTGAAAAGCTTGTAAAAATAACAATGGATACTGAAGTAAACAGTAAATGGTAGCTAAACGGGAAAGAGAAGCTTGAAAACAAAAAAAAAATTAAAACTATTCTAACACTACTCCTACTTACACTACTCTACATACTCCTAAATTACATAGTTTTTTCAATTGTCATCCATTTCTTATTTATACACACAAAAGGGGTATAATTGTAATTTCCATATCCTAGATGAGTTAGCATTGTTTGGTCACTTGTCTTTACACCATTGGCTCTTTGAAAAAATATTTTCATGCCATCTGTCTTCTTGTCCAATTGGATGTGCTAGGTGGCATGGCTCGTATTGTCCACGTGGCTCAATCTTGATTTTAGCCCAATTTCGGTACATTTTCTACCGAAATATTCAAAATTCATTCGGATTTAATTTATCTGAAAACATGAAAATTTTAATTAAATAAGGGGATAATTAACAAAATAAATTAGAGATTTAAATAATTAATTAAGAAATAAAGCACAAATAATTTTAAAAATATAGAATTATCAATATATATTGAATTTTATAACTTCACCATCAAATTCCATAGTAAGAGTGCCATCATAAACATCTATTTTTGTTTTAGAGGTTTTGAGAAAAGCTCTGCCCAATAAAATCAAAGATGTATAATCTTCCTCCATGTTTAAGACATAAAAATCTGCCGGGAAGATTAATTCATTAACCTGCACCAAAACATCTTCTACACCCATTCGGGATAAACATTAGATCTATCAGCCAATTGAATTATCACACCAGTATTTTTCAATTTGCCCGTAGTCATACTTGTAAATAGATAATGGCATGACATTAATTGAAACTCCTAAATCTAACATGGCTTTTTCGATCTTTAAATTGCCTATTTTACATGGGATAGTGAACATACATGGATCCTTGCATTTGGGTGGTAACTTTTTCTGGAGGATTGCATAAACATTCTCTCCCATGTTCACATACTCATTTCCCTTAAGCTTCCTCTTATTGTTGCACAATTCCTTGAGAAACTTGGCTACTTTGAAACCTGTTTGATAGCATCTAATAAGGGAATATTTACCTCAACTTTTCTGAAGGTATCTAGAATTGCCTTCTCTTCCTCTTCTTTTTTGGACTTTAACTTTGGAGGAAAATGACATATTATCTAGACCCGGTAAATGTAGACACGACACGAGTGACACGACACGAACACGATACGAAAAAATTGTGTACGTGTTTGAAAAATTAGTGTTTCGTGTTTAGCCGTGTCGACACAAATTTTGACACGGTAATTTTCGTGTTTAGCCATGTCAGACACGACTAAACACGTATAAGATACGAAAACACGTTTTCTCAAATCATGTCACACGAATACACGGTTAATAAGTACACGACATGAGAAACACATTTTCTTAAATTGTTGTTTCTTACATTGTATTGAGTTAGTATCTGTGAATTTAATGTTTGAATGTTTGTTGACTATTTATGTTTTATGACTTAATGTTAACTCTTTATGTTTTGTTTGTATATTTTGTAATTTTAAATAAATATTATGGATGATATGGATTGAAGATTATTATTATGTTATATTTGTTAATAATATTTGAATGTATGTAAATTAAATTATTGCTATAAATCAGTAAATATTATGATTTTTTTTATTTTTGATTATGTTTTATTTGTAACCGTGTCATTCGTGTCTATTTGTGTCGTGTCGTGTGACACAGATAATTATAACATGTCAACAGTGTTGTGTCACGTGTCACACGTATAAAATACGTGTCGTGTTTGTATTTATGTTTCAGACACGTTTTATAATTCGTGTCGTATTCGTGTTTCATAAATTCGTGTCGTGTTTTAATTCGTGTCGTGTCATGTCATGTCGACACGACACGGATTGTCGGGTCTAGTATTATCCTTGGTATCTTCATGCTCCCTTCAGTTGTCGTTTCAGATTTAAATTGAGGTGGTTCAACTCGTTTTTTCATTTCTTCACCTCTTGTGCTATGGGTTCGGATTTGAGGTTCTTTCAGTTTGGTTCCACTTCTCAAAGTGATTCATTTGCATTTTGCTTAGGGTTGACTATGGTTTGCGATGGTAATCTTCCTTGAGATTCTAGCTTGCTTACTGATACAACTCGTTGGTTCACTTGATCTTTTAATTCCTTGAGGTTGGCCCTTGTTTCCTGTTAAAATTGTTGAGTACTATCAACAAGGGATTTAACAACCTCTTCAAGAGATGTACCTGAATTTGATGATTGCTACATTTGTTGAGGAGGTTACCTAGGTTGGTAGTTTTGGTATCGCGGCCTTTGTCCATAACTAAAGTTTGGATGATCCTTCCATCCTAGATTGTAAGTATTGGAATAGAGATCATATTTTCTTTGGAAAGGCCCTTGGTATCCTCCAACCGTATTAGCATGCTCTTGTGAATCTTCTTGAAGTGTAGGACACATATCGGTTGGATGTCCACTAGCACAAATTCCACAAACCTTGGCTTGTTGCATGTTTCCCACTTCTAAAGCAAGTTGCTACACAATAGAGGTTAGATTAGCAATTTGATTATCAACTGAAGATGTACTCACCTCATTCACTCTTCTAGGCACATCCTATCTAGTCCCAAATTGTTGAGAATTTACAACCATGGTAGAAATTAAATTCCTAGCTTCGGTGGGGGTTTTATTGACTATTGCTCCTCCACTAGCAGCATCCATCATTCTTCTTTCCATTGGCAAGAGTCCTTCATAGAAGTATTGGATGAGTAGTTGTTCAGAAATCCCATGTTGTGGGTAGCTAGCATAAAGTTGTTTGAATCTTTCCCAATACTCATGAAGATTTTCAGTATCTCTTTGCTTGATTCCACATATCTCCCTTGTTATGTTTGCGGCTCTAGAAGTTGGAAAAATTTGTCAAGAAAGCATCTTACCATGTCAGTCCATGTTGTAACTGAATCGGGAGGAATGTAGAATAACCAATCCTTAGCTCTATCCGCGAGTGAGAATGGAAAGGCCCTAAGCTTGATTTGATCCTCCGTAACAGCTTGTGGCTTCATGCTAGAGCAAACCACATGAAATTCCTTGAGATGTTTATGAGGATCTTCTTTTTCCAACCCATGGAACTTTGGCAGAAGGTGGATCAGTCCGGATTTCAGTTCGAACTCTGTTTGCAAAGTAGGATATTGAATACATAATGGTTGTTGATCCAAAGCTGGAGCGGTGAGTTGTCTAAGAGTTTTCTCTTTATTGTTGGCCATCTCTCGCTCGGATTCGGAGTCACTTGATGAGTCTTCAAGGCCTAATGCAAAATTCAATCCTGGTGATGATGTAGAGCTTTCTTCGTGCTTACGATTTCTAGCTTATTTCCTAAGTTTTCTCTCAGTCTTCTCGATGTTAGGATCGTATGGAATTAATTCACTTGTACGAGAAGAACGAAGCATCAAAATAAATCCAAATTAAATTTAATCTCCCCGGCAACGGCGCCAAAAATTAATGGTTGCCGAAACCAATAATATTAAATAACTTGCTCAAACAAATAATTAGTAGTATAGGGAGCAAGGTCGTGTCCCAAGAGAGATTGATTAAATCCGATTTACTTTTCTACAAATAAAAGAAAAATAAAAAAAAGGGGTTTGAAAGATTGATTAACTAAAATAACAAAACTTAATGGAAAGAAAACAAAATTAAGTAGAAGAATTCAATAATTTGAGAAATCCAACCCAATGAGTAATTTTCACATTTGGTTCGGTAAGTTGATCATTGACGCAAGATAATTTTTCTTAATCCCAACTAAACTGGTTATGGTTGTTGGTACGACCTAACAACCTGTCTCTTCTTACCGCTTCGACAATCAGGAAACGTTCTCTAATTGCTGCTCTTACCAATAAACAACCCTAGATACGATCTTATGATTTAATTTACCAATAGCATTGAATACTAAAGTGACTACCAATTCTAATCAACAAACGCACATGTAGGTTTATTTAAATCAGATCTTATAATCACATAACAAAGACTAAAAACGAGAAGTGCAATTAATCTTGTTACTTACCACTTGTTATTGAAACAACCAAACAATTACGGATTCAGATATTTCAATTGGATGTATATTGCCTTGTGAATGAATCAATAGGCCTTTTTGAAGCAACCACAAAACAATAATAATAATAATGAAGTGCAGAAATTATAAGAATAGAAAAGATTAAAGAAAATAAATAAGAACAATTAGATCTCACAACTTATAAACCAAATCTTCAATTATCCTTAAATTGGGAAGAGAGTTTAGCAACCCATGAAAAGCAGTGAAATACTTGTATGAGAAAATCTAATCAAAAGTCTCCCTTTTCTAGGTCTTCAAAAGCCTATTTATAACTAAAAATAGAGATAAAAACCCTACTCCTAGTTGGACTCGAAGTCCTTACATTCAATTAAAATAATAATCCGATAAAAAGTCTTCCAAGTAATTTGAAAAAGTCAAATCTAGAGAGGAGAGAGAAAATCTTCGTATTGGATGCCTAAACGAGAGTCTCGCCTAAGCCTTGACCCGTTTCTTTCCAACAAATTGAAGTCAGCATGTCAAGAAGACCCTTAGGCGAGAGTCTCGCCTAAGGCTGCATCCGGCTCTACCCTGAATTGAGAACTGCATAGTGAAAGGATTCTTAGGCGAGAGTCTCGCCTAAGGCTACACCCAGTACTGACCAAACTCGTACTCATCATTCCTCACTTCTTCCACATGATTTCCTTTGTTCCAAAATCTGCCTAAATCATCCTTTAATTCATTAATCCCATGAATTCCTACAATTATTCAAGAATGATCAATTATCCATAGATTAAGTATAAAATTCATACAAAATCGTAGGAAAAACAAGGTAAATAATGTGCATAAATAATGACTTATCACATCACGACCCCTTCGGGTCCTCGGTAAACCCATAATAAAGTCCATGGTGACATGCTCTCATTTTCATGTAGGCACAAGTAAAGGCTGCAATAATCCTTCGAGCTTTCGATGCTCAGCTTTCACTTGCTGGCACACTAAATATCTGGCCACAAAATCTGCCACGTCTCACTTCATACCACTCCACCAATATACCTTTCTCAAATCTTAGTATATTTTAGTACTCCCTGGGTGTATGGTGTATCGCGAGCAGTATGATTCTCTCAATATCTGTCTCTTCAGGGTATCATCGTCTGGTACACAAATTTGTCCTCCGAATCTCAACAATCCATCCTCACTGACTATGAGATCCGACTGTGAAGTTTGGTCAGCTTGGCTAACCATATTAATCAACCTCTGATCATCGCGCTGTCCAGTTCTAATCCGATCCATGATCCTGGGCTTTATTCGCAGACTAGCTAAAATTCCAGTCTCTACCTCTTTAACTCTTATCTAGAGTTTGACGAATTGTTTCAATAAATCCCATTCCCTGATCATCATAGCAAATATCATACTCTTCCTACTCAGGGCATCAGCAACTATGTTGGCCTTTCCCGGATGGTACAAAATCTCACAGTCATAATCCTTAAGGAGTTCCATCCATCTCTTTTTGTCTCATGTTTAACTCTTTCTGATCAAACAGATACTTCAAACTCTTGTGGTCAGTGAAGATCTGAAATCTTTCCCCATATAAGTAGTACCGCCAGATCTTCAAGGCAAACACTACAGCAGCTAACTCCAAATCATGCGTGGAGTAATTTCGTTCATGATCTTTCAATTGTCGCAATCCATAGGCGACCACCCTTCCATGCTGCATGAGCACACACCCCAATCCTTGATGGGAAGTATCACTATACACTGAAAATCCTCCTGATCCATCAGGTATAGTCAACACAGGTGACGCTGTTAATCTCCTCTTTAATTCCTGAAAATTAAGCTCACATTGATCAGTCCATATGAACGAAGTCTCCTTGCACGTGAGCTTGGTCAAAGGAGCAGCAATCCTGGAAAATCCCTCCACAAATCTTCTATAATAACCTGCCAAACCAAGGAAACTTCGTACCTCGGTAACTGTCTTTGATCTTTCCCAATTAAGCACAGCCTCCACTTTAATTGGATCAACTGATACTCCCTATGCTGAAACTATATGACCAAGGAAAGCTATTTGATCCAGCCAAAACTCAAACTTATTAAGCTTTCCATATAATTGATTATCTTGGAGTATCTGTAGTACTAACCACAAGTGTTGTGTGTGCTCGTCATAAGACATAGAGTACACCAAGATATCATCAATAAGGATGATCACAAACTTATCTAGATAGTCTCTGAACACTTCGTTCATTAACCTCATAAAGGCTGCAGGGGCGTTCGTCAATCCAAAGGGTATCACTAGAAATTCATAATGGCCATACCTTGTCCTGAAGGTCGTCTTCGGAATATCTTCCTCCTTAATCCTCAATTGGTGATAGCCCGATCTTAAATCAATCTTAGGGAAGACTGAGGCCCCTCTCAGCTGATCAAGTAGATCGTCAATCCTCGGCAATGGATATTTATTTTTCACCGTGGCTTTATTCAACAGTCGGTAGTCTATGCACAATCTGAGACTACCATCCTTCTTCCTCACGAATAACACTGGTGCTCCCCACGGTGAGACACTGGGTCTAATAAATCCTTGATCCAATAACTCTTGTAGTTGTTTCTTCAATTCCTTCAGTTCCACTAGTGTCATCCTATATGGAGGTCTAGAGGTAGGCTGAGTATCTGGTACCAAATCAATGGTAAACTTTAGCTCTCTCTCTGGTGTTAAACCTGGCAACTCATCTGGGAAGACATCCGAAAATTCACACACCACAGGTATATCCTTAATCCTCAGATGTTCCCTCTTATCATCTGAGATGAGTGTTTCATAACCTTCACATGAACAATCATATTTAGTACTCTCAAAAGCAACATCAAAATTTCAATTTGTTTACCAAAAATTCCACACATTTATTTCCTCAATATTTCAAATGTACACTATAAGGCTCAGGCAGGGAGAAAGTTACAATCTTAGTGTAGTAGTCTAAACTCACTCGATTGGTTATCAGCCAATCCATCCCCAAAATTACATCAAACTCATGTATATCTAGAATCATTAGATCTGCTAACATCACTCTATCTCCCACCTTTATTTCACATCCTCTACAGATTAAATCAATTCTCTGGGACTCACACATAGGGTTATTTACATGTAGTACATACTCTAGAGGTTCAAACTTTAAATTTAATCTACATGCAAAATGCTCAGAAATAAACGAGTGCGTGGACCCTGAATCAATCAACACATGAGCCTTATGATTGTAGACAAAGAGTGTACCTTTTATAGTTTCTGCTGAAGTGTCTGTTGTTTCCTTATCCAGAGCAAACACACGTCTCATTATAACGGGCTTCTTTCCTTTCTCTGCAGCAGTGGCCCGTCTCGGGGGATTCACTCTCTGAGGCTATTGTCTAGTAGGCTCCAGAGCATGTAGTCTCTAAGGTTGAGGGCAGTCTTTTACTCTGTGACCCATGTCTCCACATCTAAAACATCCATGGATCAACCCAATACAACTTCCCTCATGTGATTGGTCACAATTTTTGCAAAATCCTATTTCAGGCCTGACATCTCGAAGGGTCTCCTTGATGATAGGATAAGCTCTGGATCTCTCCAATCTGCCCTTCTGTACCTCAATCCTTCCTCTTCTGAAGGAACCTCTCCGAACATCTGCTTGGAAAATCGCTGGCCTCTTACCTTTATCCCGAGTCACACCACTGAACTCATTCTAGGATTGTACAATTTCGATTCCCCTCTCAATCTCTTGTGCTCGTCTCAGGGCATCTCCAAACTCCGTAATACATAACCCTATCAATTGATCTCTGATGATGGGTTCAATCCATACACAAATCTCTCAGTGCGGAGCTCTTCATTTTTTAAGGTCTCTGGATCATACCTCAATAAAGCGATAAATCGACTCTCATAATCATCCACAAACATATCGCCCTATACCAGATTCAAAAACTCTGCCTGCTTCCTTCTCTGAGCAGCTCGTGGTACATATTGGGCTCTAAATGCCATCTGAAACTCTTCCCAGCTAATCACACCCTGGCTGGACATCAGAATACCCAAGGTAGTATGTAAGACCTGAATTTTATCGTAATGTCGTATAATTCAAATGATGTATACGTGGATGAAAAATGAAAATGGAATGAATAAAAATTCCCAAATGCATTTAAAGATCAAATGAAGAATTGAAATGGTATTCCCGAACACGTTAAAGGGTAAAACGGTCAAAAGATCGAAAGTCAGTGTAAATTCTATAAGAAAATTCCATTAAAAATATGGAATTGAGAAATCTTGATCAATAACGAAGAAATAATTAAATTTCGAGTCCAAATTGATCAAGATATAAATTTATTCAAATACATGAAAATTTTCACCTCGAAAAATAACCCAAAAATATTGAAAAAATATACCAAAAAGACGAAATAAGACAAATAAATTCAATTATTGATTAAAAGAATAAAATATATTTTTTTAGATATTTTGGGGATTTTTAGAATATAATAATGAATAAAATTATAAAATTATAAAATTATAAAATTATAAATTATAAAAATAAAAAAATAGAATAAAATAAAATAAATTTAAAAAAAACACTCACAATTGCGATTTCGCGATTCTGAAGGAAACAAAGGAAACAAGCAAAAGCCGAGAGCCCCTCAGCCCGAGCCACTGATGGAGGCCACAAAGGAAGCCAGATGAGAGAGGCGACCGAGCCTCGTCGGTGTGGCAGAGGGAGGAGAGGCGTAGCCGATGAGTGAGAGAAAGAGGAAAGAGAGAGAAAGTGATGGAAAGATAGAAAACCGAGATGATCGACGGTCGGAGGAAGGAGGAGTGACTCGCCATCGGCCAAAGGGGTTGACAGTGGCGCCAATCTAGGCGCAGATCGACGAGGAACAGCGTCGAACGGTGCGGGAAGAAAGAGGCACTATCGACGAGGAGAGAACAAGCTGAACCAGCCACTTTTCGGCCAGCCATGGTGAAACTAAGACCAGATTCATGCATCGGACGATCCCGCGGAGCTGCTGGCGACGAAAGTCGGTGAAGAATCGATCGGAGAAGCCCCAAATTGATCGAACCAAACTGAACCGGGCTGAACTGGACCGGTCTGAACTAAGAAAGAGAGGGAAATGGGAGAAAAAGGAAGAAAAAGAGAAAAAAGAAAAAGGAGAAGAATTTTCAGGGATACACCGGACTTCGGGTAAGTCGATAAGAGGTCAAAAGTGACCGATTTGATTTTTGAGAAATTTATTTAAATTATATTTAATCAAAAATTAACCCGAAATTAAATATAAAATTGTGCAGTTCGACGATAAATCGTGTACGTGAGCCCGATCAAACTTTAATTTGTGTACCATCGCATAATCTCGGGTAAGTAAAGCTCATTTACGACAATTTATGTACTTATTCACGTATTAAAGATTTATATTACGAATTTCGGATTTAATTCCGCATCTAGTGAATTATATTAGGATTTTTGGAATTAATTGTCGTAAATGATATACGGGCTATCCAAAGAGTTTGGCACGAAGCCCAATGGGTATTGAGAGCCCAATATACCCGAAGAAGGGATTTAATAAGTGAAAAAGGGCTGAAAATGGGTCGAGGCCCATTAAGATGCAATTGGGCCCAATAAAGTAAAACAAGCCCAGTGTTTTAGATTCGATCAGTATAATTGAAATACTGATAAGTATATTTGAACTGACCCAAATACGTGGTTATATGCAGCTCCGTAAACTTGGTTTGGAGCAAATTGGACTGAGAGACCTGGTATGGGAGAAACGGGATAAGCTTACGCGTAATTCTAGGTAAGGGAATTTTACAGACTGCTAGAGGTAACTTTACGCAATTTCAACTTCATTTGCAATCTCTTAAATTGTCTAAAGGGTCTAGATTGCAGATAAAAATTTTAGTGCCCAGATGGGTAAATTACCAAAATACCCTTGTGAAGGGTAAAATTTTCAAATTTAGAAAAAATTGGGAGGAGCAAGAACAAGAGCTCCTTGCTTGTTCTTGAGGTGTTTGACACATGCATGGGTAGACTGGCTAACTTTTAAATAAAATGCACAGCATTGCATAACTTTAATCAATGTTGATTTTCTCTAAAATTGATTTGAGAAATGTAGCCGCCTACGTGATTTTATAGAAACGTGACGTGCTAGAGCTCAGCTCGCACGAGTTTTTGATTTGTGTGATGCATGCATTAGTGCTGGAGCAAGAGCTCGCATTAGAGTTTTACATGCATTGGTGCTAGAGCCTAGCTCGCATCAGATTTTAACATGATTTTCGTGACAGGGTGCTAGAGTTTAACTCGCATCAGATTTTCACATGAATTGTTGTGACAGAGTGTTGGAGCCTAGCTCGCACTAGTTTTACATGATTTTGACAGAGTGTTGGAGCTTAGCTCGCACTAATCTTATGAGATTTTATGAAACGCGTGCTGGAGCTTGGCTCGCACGAGATTTTCCTTGATTTTATGAGAGCGCTGAAGCATCACTGGCACTGGTTTTATGAGAAAATGCGATGAGCCGTGCTTGGAGCGTCGGGTAGATTGTGTCACGCCAATTAAATAGGCTCGCACGTACGTTTTGAACAGGGCATGAGTATGGATATGAGATATGAGTCCACAAAGTACGTTGTACCGTGCAAGTAGCATGGAGTACGTGGTATCGTGTTGGGATTGATTATGTGGCATCTTCGGATGCGTGGCATCTTCGGATGCGTGACATCTTCGGATGCGAGTGGCATCTTTGGATGCGTGGCATCTTTGGATGCGAGTGATCGGGCAGGACCGACGGGATAGACTAACCCACCTCCCGGGACGGTTTTCGATAGTGGTGAGACCCCGCACACTAGGATCCGTGTAGCAGTGGGATCACGAGGACATATGGCCATAGTCCTAGTTATTTGCCTGAGATATACATATATTGCCTAATCTCGCATGTTGATGATTTTGAGAAACACGTTTTGTAGATTTTTGCGTGAGTCTGGTTCACCCGAGTGAGGGGTTGGATCCTGACTGAGATATGATTTTGATGAGAATGAAACTGGGTTTTAAACGAAAACTTGCATGATGTTATTTCCATGCTATTTAAACCCATGAATGATGTAAACTTGTTTTACATGATACTCATTATATCGCATGGTACTATTGCTTTGAAAAACATTTGATTTCATGGTTTTGTGTGAGTCAGGAACACCCGAGGGAGGGGTTGAGTCCTGACTGTGTTGTGAAATTTTAATGAGAATGAAATGTTTTAAATGGATTTGCATGTCGAGTTTTCCATGCTTTTGAAATCCATATGTGAACTTGTTTTACATGACATCATGACATCATGAATTGTAGCCTCGATTTTGAAATGTGTGGAGAAATGGTGGTTTATGCACGGCATCACGTTCATATAGGTAGTATGGTTGCCTACTTGTTCGTAGGATTGCCTTATTGAGCTTGATGTGCTCACCCCTTTCATTTTCCTACACAGATTCCCTCCAGTAGACTTTGAGGCGACTAAGTACTGCATTCCTGATATTCGTTGTTGCCCATCAATTGAGGTATATACACTTGTACATATTGTATCTAAATAAGAATAGCACAGTAACATGTTGGTAAATAACTTTCGGGGATGTATAAACGTTGTAAACACTTGTAAATGAATGTGAAAGAATTAGTGAAAAACGCATGTGTTTACCTTTCATTTAATAAGAAATTAAGTTATATGATGATTGAATGGTAGGACTGGCATTGACGCACAGCCCAATTTTTAGTGTAGTGTAGTCACGATTAGAGGACAGGTAAGTATGAAAGAAAAATGAAAAATTTACTCTAATTTTTGGATCGTTACATAGTACCCCACCAATCTCGAGCTCTCCCTTTCAACATATACGCGCCTATACTGATCTTCTCAGCATCTGTGCATCCCAAATAGTCAAATATGACTCTCAACTCAGTCAGCCACTCAGCCTCTGTGGGATCCTTTTTCCTTTTAAATGCGGGCGGATTCATTTTCAAAAAGTCATTCAGTCGAACCATACTTCTGTCATCAGGCTGAGTGACAGGAGGCACCGGGTCCATCTATACTGGGGGCACGGGAGGTCCTTGTGGTGGAGTAAGAGTAGTACCGGAGGCATTAACTCCAAAATGTTGGGCGAATAGCGTTGCCATTTGCTCAAAACCTTGTCGCACATCATGTTCAATCCGGTAAAATCGAGAGTTAGGACTCTCCGGTTGTGGGGCAGGTGGCGAAGGTGGCTCTACCTGCCTCCTCGAACGACCTTGTCGTCCACTCATTCTTAATCTCAATACGTTTCATGCGCGTACACATCAAATTCTATTGAAATCTCAATCCTCAATTTAATTCATGACCAGACTTATATAGACACTTGGGATGTATTCTATTTCACTTGACCAACACTGACAGTACTAAACACCCTAAGCTCTGATACCAAGAAAACTCTGTGACACCCCGAAAGCACGTAAAACAGGGTAAATTTAAATTTTTTTCACATCCATTCACAATTAAGGGTGCATTCTTGTGCAGTGTCATTCATCATAATACATATGTTACCAAACTTTCACCTCAGGATCTCATCATCTCATAGTTATATTTCATACCATATACATTACTCAACTCAAGGTTAATTAATCCTAATACATCTCATACATCATTGTACATCAAATGTCTATAAATACAACTTTAGTCTGGATACATGAAATATTAAAATATACCTCAAAATATAATATATATGGCCTGGAGCTCAAGTCCTCCACTAGCCACTACTCCGTACGTTGCAGAAAAACTCTCTTCACTTGAAGAAATCTAGGGGGAGATAAAACAGGCTGAACTTCTAAATCGCTCAGTAAGAGGGTAAGGGATTCATTAATAAGAAAATGATTTGCACAGCACAATCATTTTGTTTTACATGTTAAACTCAATAAACTCAGTAGAAAATGTAGCATGAATAATTAAAACATCACCTCAACTCATTTCTTAAGCTCATGTAGAAACATGATAATAAATGGCTCAAACCATGATTACAAGTAGTTACAAGCGTGTTGGAAATAAGGATGCGATAATGGCTTTCTCATAAAACGTGATAAAAATCACCGCAATAGTAATGCACGTGGCGCAGCCACAAAACACAATCTCATGTGTAAAACGAGACTAGGCAAATAAAACTCATATAAAAACTCGTCATGGTACATCAAAATGATTGAACCCGTCCCCTAGGTGGACATCCCCAATCGAGGGATTTCGTCGACAATAGTACACCCATGGCCATGGTTTGCTGTAGACTTGATCAGAGTCGTACAGCTGTCGATCTTAAAAGTTATCAAAGCACGGCCCGTTCTTACATGCTACCAAAGCAATGCCACCCATCGCTGCCGTGGAGCGAGGTCATCTCACGTTACCAGAACGGAGGAGTCGGTCTTACGTGCTGCTAGAGCACGACCCGGTCTTACATGCTACAAGAGCAAAGCCCGATGTGTATTCAACATGACACGCCTAAGTCTCAGTAATAGCCATTATCAAATAAAAACCGTTTTGCCTTCACGTAGCGCTCATAATGGTTTTTCTCATAGAACTCATCTCAAAACTTTTTTGTACTCAACACAAAACATATCAAAATCGAGCTCAAACCGGCAAAACCACGCACACATTTCTCAAATCTCAGTACGATTTAATGTAAAGCCCAAATCACATTTTCACTTTTTAAACTCAAAACGGTTGTAAAACAATTTCACATTTAGTTTACAACTCATAAAAACTGGGTCCCAATCGGCTATAAAACTGTGTGCAAAAACTCATTCTCAACTCATCAAAACATGCTTGTTTTCTCAAATCACATTTCATGCTACAATGTCACCACAAAATCGCATACATAAATGAGTTTAAGTTTTTCCTTACCTCGTTGCACCTCGTATAGTACAATTGTTCCCTCAAACGACGGACTAGCCTCGCATTCCTCTCTGGAACTCCCAGGCTATCCAAACGATGCTAAAACATCAATAATTCATCCCAATCACATCATCGAGCACATATTTGCTCATATTCTTGTTAAATACTAAAAATCTCATTTTTCTCATATTCCTATCATAATCCACATTCTCATCCATTACATTTCAAATCCTATATTTCTTATGCATAATATCCATGCCAAAATCACCTCATTGCCTCAATTCCAATTTATAGCCAAAATCCTAAAATTGCCACAAGTGTATAATATCATCATCATTCCAACAAAATCCCAATTTCCTCAACTTTAATCATTTCCTAGCTATTTTATCACAACACCCTTAGTCACAATTACTAAAATCACCTCAATATCAAAGATTTAAGCTTAGAAAT
This sequence comes from Firmiana major, assembly GCA_033439115.1. Taxonomy (NCBI): domain Eukaryota; kingdom Viridiplantae; phylum Streptophyta; class Magnoliopsida; order Malvales; family Malvaceae; genus Firmiana; species Firmiana major. The sequence goes on from CM065909.1 coordinate 44,356,781, forward strand.
TTACCCAAAACTTATGGAGAGCTCTATTCACACCTCGATTCGATTTGTCCTTCGATTTTCAAGTATGTTGTTCTCCTTTGGATGAGGAACAACTTTCCTTCTTGCCACAACCTCTGATTCGAACGAAAATAGGCGTTTTAGAGGAGAAAGAAAGTTAGGTTTTCGGTTTCTGAAGAGAGAGAGAGAACAAATTTTCAAAAAAACACAGGGGTCCTTATATAGACGGAGGGTAGGAGATCGATCTGGTCCTTGATGAGATCGATCTCTTTTTGAATTTGAGAATGTTTTGGGGTAAATTTTATGCCTAAGAGATTGATCTATCGTGGGGTGAGATCGATCTCTCAATTGCTTCATGAGATCGATCTGCTCCAATTATGAGATCAATCTTCAGTTTACAGAATGCTTCATGAGATTGATCTGCTCCTTGAGGAGATCGATCTTCTGTTTATAGAAACATTTTGAGATTGATCTTCTTGCCTATGGGATCGATCTGCCTATCAGTTCTTGCACATGTCCCGCATTTTTGGAGCCATGAGATCGATCTCTCATCCTTGAAGATTGATCTGGCATTCACAGATTATTCTGCTGCTGCATCAATTTGTAGAAAACTCAATGTAAAACTTCCTAAAATCTACCTCATAGTCTATAATTCAATCCATACACATTCAAGACTTAAGAACTTCATCTTCTTATACTTCATCATATTTAAAACTTGTGTGTACATTAACACATCATAATTACATACACCAATTTACAATTCTCATAACTGGGGTATACAAAATTCTCAGTTCTCACAGAACACCCCAGATAATCAAAGATCTTCCCGAGGTCTACTAGCCACTCTTCAGCCTCTACTGGATTCTTAACTCCTTTGAATGCTAAAGGCTTCAATTTCAGGAAGTCCCTCATCCTACCAATATCCCTCTCTTCCATCCGAGTCTGTATAGGCGACTAAGGCTCCATAGGTACTAGGGGTACTTGTGTAGGAGGAGATGGAGGTGGTGCTTGTGGAGGAGCCGGCACCGGAGTAGGAATTGGTGTTGTGCCAGCTGAATCAAAGGCATTTGCCCCTAAGTGTTGGGCAACCATGGCAGTTATCAATTCCAAGCCTCGCTCGAGGCGTTGCACAAACCGTGTCATACGAGTATTGGGACTCTCTGGCTGCGGTGAAGGGGGTGGAGGTGGCTGAACTTGCCTCCGAGGGCGTCCTCGTCTTCCACTCATTATGAACGTGATCTAATACCTGTGTGTAAACCAAAGATCAAATCTTAACTTCATTAGGTATACATTGCCTATAACCAGACAAGCACAGACATTTAGGATGTAATTTTTTCCTTATTTTCGACACTGACAGAACTAGACAACCTTCGCTCTGATACCACCTTAAACTGTAATGACCTTTGACCCTTGACCCTTGAAAATTTGAGGAATTTTTCTTATAACTTAAATTCTCACTTATTCCTTTATTCACTTAGGTTGTATTCTTGTTCAGTGTCAATTCATTTTCCTACTTCTTTATCCGAAATTATATTTAAATTTCACATTTTGATTTATATGGTCGATAAAAATTTTGACAGTATAACGGCTTATACATAAGCCTACCCACCTGCAAACTAATTATTTTTAACAATCCTAGATATCCACAACTACCAAACATGCTTTCCAAATCCACATCATCAATCCAATACATCTATTTCAAATCAAGACCAATCACTTTAAGACAAATTCTCAAAAAGTAATATTCTTTACATTTGTTTTCTTACAAGTTATATCCCAAAAAAATATTTTCAATATATGTATGTGCATACAAAATGTGTCTGGTAGAGGAATGTAATTGTATACATTTTCTGCGTGTACAAAAATTAGCCTAGGGTAGCTCTTTCCCACCAGCCTACGTCGTGTATGCGGTAGGTAGCGCCTATAGATCACTGCAAATAGTCTGAAAGGTAGAGGGTGAGTTTTCGGGAAAAAACCCAGTAAGATAGTATGTTTAAAGTAGTTCTGATATGTAAAAGCATGTAAAATCATTCATAAATCAATCTTTAAAAAGATATGTAAATTTTCATTTCGTGCATAGTCATCATAAGAAATTATGTAGCATGAGTTTCTTTAAATCAAATAACATGCTTAACTATTTCATAAAATTTTCGTCATTCATGGATGATTTCTTAAAACCTTCGTTATTCATAAACATTTCATAAAACATGATTGTTCGTAATCATTTGTCATAAATCTCATAAAAACATAATCATTCATCAGTATCATCATCATAATCGTCATTCATAATCATAAATGAGGAAACTAGGCTATAACTAAGTCATGCGATACGTGTCATTTTTCGTAGAGAATCAATCATACATATGGCCATGGTAAGGGAGGTTGTAGACTGGATCAGAGTCTTACAGCACTTTCATTCAAACATGGGTAGTATCTATCTTTCTTACATTTCTCTAGCGCTTAGCTAGGGCACGGGCACTAAAGGCACTCTCCGTGCGGGAAACATTCATACGTGTTGCGCGGGCACGAGATACTACCAAAGCATCATCATCATAAACCACAAGTAGCAAGACATCTACCACACAGGTGAAGTCAAGTGCTACAGGGGCCCTACGTACCGGCACTCAAGTGGTGGAGCCGAAACATCACAAGAAGTAACTATGCATGAAGCCTATAGTCTCAAAAAAAAATTTCCTTTTTCATAAATACTTTTGAAAATGCCAAAAGTTCCTTTCAAAGCATAAATATAGAGTTTCAAACCATTATAAAACTTTCATGCATTTTCATGCTTCAGGAAATTCATTTCATAAACATAAACGTATTTGGTCAACATTTTCTAAAATGAAATCATGTTTCGTAAACCATTACATATGTATGAAAACAGTTATAAATCATTTCAAAACATAATATTGCTTCGTAAATTCTTTTTTTTATCAATGCAACGAGGGTTCATCATCAGAACTAAGTTAAATAGTACCCCTTACCTCGATTTATCGAAAATTCCAAATTTGAGTGGTGATGCCTTCAAGTATCTCCCTTAAATCCTTCTACAATTCTCCTACATCGAAATTTATATTCTTAGTATCCTATCTATTCGAATTGTCCACAACGCGTTAAAATCGTAACCTTATTCGTCTAGGAAAAATATACTTGAAATTTAAATTCTAACTTTCTAAGATCGCGTCAAAATATATAATCAACCTCATGGAGTTTACCAATTTCCCTCTTTTCTTCCAGTTCCATCATACATTCGGAAATTTAATCCTACTACAAAGTCTTTAGCTACATTCCTAATTAAATTGTCCCTTTTTCTCTTATGAGCTTATATAATTCCTTTATGCTACTTCTTTATGTGTGTATATAATTGTCGATATGCACTTATACTAACACGCACATTTATTATATATATACATAAGTGTGTATATATATATATATATATATTATTTGTCTACTTCTCATTCCTTCTCTAGTTTTGTCAATTCAAGACCCATTTAAACTACCCATAAAAATTTCATTACCCTACTTTCATATTCAACATTAGAATAACCCAAATATATCATTCACATGTACAATTCACACTTATAATGAAACCCACGAACATTTTAAACCTATAAACCACTTGCTGATCGAAACGTTACGCCATTCTCGAGATTATTTTCAGCACTCTTACATAATTATAAAATTCACAAAATGAGCAAATACATACTTAATTTATCATCTTCGACATTCAATTTCAATTCTTGATAATTCAACTCATAATATTTAATTCCTAGCCTAATTCTCAAAATTCTCAATTTGTCAAATTAATCCCTAGTTCCCTAATTTCTTCACAATCAAATTTCAATTAATTCATACAAAAATCATGATTCTATAATACAATTTATACATACATTAAACTAGATAAAACTTGAGTTTTTACCTAAGAATCCACTAGTACAAAAATGGAGAAGTAGAAATTAAGGGTTTTATCTATATTTTTTCTTAACACTATTGCGTCGAAAAAGGGTGGCCGGATAGGGAAGGACAGGGCAAGAGAGGTCACCGGGGCTAGGGTTCGGAGGGAGGCCGGCGTCGGGTCTTCTTCGATTTTGTGGCAGTCCGCGAAATAAAGGAAAACTCTTCTGTTTCGTTTTCGTTTTTCAGGCGAGGGGAGAGGGAGAAGGAATGGGTCGTCGGTGGTCAGAGGGGGAGGGAAGGACATCGGTCGGGCTGGCTCTCGATCATCGGCGTCCTGGCTGGGATCGACAGAAACCGAGGATAGGGAGAGAGTTCGGGCTTCGGGCGAGCGAGGAAGGAAGGGAGAAGGGAACTGGTCCGCGTCTAGGTGAGGGGAGGCTGCCGGTCTTGGGGTCTCGGTCGGCCGGCAGTCTAGGTGGTGGTCGGCAAGGAAGAAATCGGGGAGGAGACGATCAAAGAGTAGAGAAAAAAAGAATAAGAGGGGAAGGGTTGCAGGTCGCGCGATGGAGTTTTCCCTATCGCGCGATCTGTCCTGATTTTCTTTTTTTTTTTACTTTATATATTTATTTTTTTATTATATATATATTATATTATTTATTTTTTATTGTTATTTTTATTATATATATATATATTACATTTATATTTATATATATTTTATTTATTTTTAAAAACATTTTCAATTTAACAAAAATATATATTTTTTTATAACACATTTTAATTTAATTTTATTGTCTAATTAAATACAAAAAATTTTGCGGTGTTTACATATCATAAGTACATTAACTATAATATAACAATTATCACTTAGACCAAGTTAAAGACAAAAAAATAAAATAGTTTTTCCAATAAGAAATAAAATAGCATAATAGATACTAAAATTTTATTTTTTATCAAATAAATAATCAATATAAATTATTAAATGTTATTTTATAAAGAAAGAAGGTTATATTTGGAATAAAATATTACAATAAATTATTTTATTTTTTTCACACATTAACCAAATAATAGTTACTACGATTCCTTTCCTTTAACATTTATTAATTTTAATAATCAAAATAAAAGATACATGTATCTTTTTTTCCTTTACTTTTTTTTTTAAAACTAATATCAATTTAAACATAGCTTTAGAGTCTCGTTGACATTTGTTGTCAGGATCAAAATGTGAAAACCCACTTTTACATTGAGATAGAAAGATGGCAATAGGCAAGACTCATGACTTCAATTTGTTATTATTCACCTGTGATTACTTTGCTTTTTTACATTTGTTTTAAGCTAAAAGCTTCGTGAAAGTCCAGATGAATTTATTTTTTACTTTTACTATCCATCTAATGGGTAAAGATGAATTTGAGAATTGTTGTTACTCAATTACAATAATAATGAATTGTTGATATTTTCGTCTTAATTTTTGTACCACGTACCTTTAAAAATTCTATAAAAAAAATCATGATCAGAGTATCTATATTTTTATGTTTTTTTACTCAAAAGAAATAAAATCAATGATTAGAGTATCCATATATTTATGTCTTTTTACTTGCAAGGGTGTAATTTACTGAAAGTTTAAAAATGATTGTTATTCTGATCGACTAATGAAGAATACACACGATTGTTGGAACATAAAATGATGAGAATTTAAAATGTATTTTAACGTTTAAATTAATATTTTATATATATATATGAAAGGAAAAACAAAGTAAAATTTAAATAAGAATAACTTGAGAATCTGTTTTTCAATCTCTTAATTTGTATACATATGCTTGGGATTGTTCACATGTAATTCAAGTGTATTATATATCATCTGATTTATGGACGTAATATGATTGACAATATGGCAGATAAGTGGCATTTTCTAAATGATTTATTCTTCTTGTGGGCTTGAGCCTTGAAAATATGGAGTCCAAATTAATTAATTTTTTTATTTATAAGAGATATAAAAGGATGTGAAATTTGAATTTTTAATTTAATTTTTTTTTAAAAATAATAATAATTATTAAATTAAACTTTGATTACTAACTTGAACTAGTAATTGACCACTGGTAAAAACATTGTTAATAAACAATTAATTAAGACTTGATAATTTAAGCTTAAAATTTTCAAATTTAAATAATTTTTTAATTTGTAGAAGATTATATATTGTGAACTAATGAAAGGTTGATAATCATAACTAACAATTTTTCTGTTGATTAGACCTTAGGAAGTCATAATGAACTTTTTTTTTTTAATTTTGTTGATGCGATCATTGATCGTAAAATTTATTATTTAAGGTTATTATTTATATATTTTTAAGAAAATTTTAAAATTTTGAGAATATTATTTTTTTATATACTAATTTATTTTTTTTTTTTTAAATCTTTCACCTTAACTGCTGGTGCTTCGTAGCTCGCACTTGAGAATACTGAAAATGGCTTTCGTCCTTTATTATTATTATTATTATTATTATTATTATTATTATTATTCGGTTACAACAATTATTTACGTAATCGTCTTAATTTTTATGTCACGTATTATCGAACGTTCTATAAAAAATGATTAAAAAGACGTAGGAGTTGTTTTTTGTGTAAATATTTCGATACTTAAATCAATCAAAAAATTTAATAAAATTTTTGTAAACAAAATAAAATCTTAAAAAAATTATACATCTCCCTGCGTGCTTTTGATTATTTTTTTTATAGAATTTTCGATAACATATAATACAAAAATCAAAACGATAACGTAAATAATTCGTAATTATTGTAACTAAACAACAACAGTCACTAAAAAAAACACTTACCTGATTAAACATCAGTCGTATTTTCAGAATTTATCAGTATGCTGTTTCTAAAAACTAAAGAAATTCCGTGAAACAAAAACAAAATAGAAGTATTTTAATTCTTATTTTTCTTATATATATAATAATAATAAAGATCAAATTGTAGTAAGTACATAGTTTATTATTATGAAAAAAAACAAAAAAGACGTCAGTCAACAGGAAAGAATCCTGCTCTGACGCACACATCGAGTAAGTACATAATCAATTATTTAGAAACAGTTATATTTACGTGTAGTAAGGAAAATAAAATTAATTAATGTAGGCACAAAAAGGATAAATTTTTATTCTTTACTGCATTTAATAAATTAGTTTAATAATCAAATATTTTTTTTTAATAAATGAATATAAATTATTAATTTTTTATTTATTATATTTAAATTTAAATTTATTATAAATTTTTACAATAAAATAAAATATTAAAAATTTATAATACTTTAATTTTTAATTTATTTTATTTAATTACGATATTTTAAATATTAAAAGTTTATATATGATAAAATATAAATTTATGCATATTTATAGCAAAATAAAATATTAATAATTATATCTATTTTGGTGTAAAAAATTAAAATAATATTTAATTGTTCAGCTAAATAAATTTTTTATTTGTATTTAAATAATTTTTTTAGTTAACCAAACTTTTAATATAAATTAATTTTTTATTTGAAATAAAAATTTTAATATTTTAAATTTTTAATCTTTTGCTTGCTCTTTGCTTCCATATTATTGCTCCGGGCAACCTGCTGCTGCACAGCTGCGGAGCTTACCTTTAATCTACCGAAATTACACTGATGCCCTTTCTATTTCTATTTCTATTTTTATTTTTTAATTATGCCCTTTCTATTCTATTGTTTTTAGTTCATCAGTTTTTTTCAGATAATATATTTTTTTATCACCCTTTTTTTTTTCTGTTTAGGGATTAATTTGAAGTTTCTTAAAAAAAATTAATGTCATCCGTCACGTTATTTATTGATAGAATATTAATAATTTTGAATGAATTTAAAAATAAAAAAGGAAAACACTAATAATACTATGTGCTCGTGTTATTTTAGTTGTCTAGCTCTTTAAATAATTAAATATAAAATGTTGAGTATAATTTTACTGTATTAATTTTGAATTTTATTGGAAACTTACTCTCTTTTCTATATGCTATGGTAAGCTTAGTTCTATTTGTACCACTAATTATATACTTAATTTTTTGAATCTCGATCAATATGCATTAATGCATCATGTAAGAGCGAAGTATAAACCTATATTATATATATATATATATATATATATATATATATATTTAAAGTAAAATGTCATTTTCCCAATGATGAGCAGAGCAACAGTTTTGAGTAATGAGTGAGGAGTTTTCATCGCATCACAACACCCAGATCTTACCTGCTTTGCATGCCAATCCATGTTATTATTATTATTATTATTATTATTATTATTATTATTATTATAGTACGCACAGTACAGTGCCAAAAAAATCAGCATTGCATGGGAATTTGTGGAGAGAAAGCTGAAGCAAATGCATCGAGAAAAGAACAGACCAAAAAACAAATTAGAACTGAGAAAGGAAAGAAGAAAGGATTCAAACAGAGGTAGAATAGAGACGAATTAGTATTCCAGCATTCGGTTGTTTTTGCATCTCGTGACTTGTGGACGTATATTAACTGCACAGTGTCACGTAAGTACATAAGCTCTACATAATCATAACCTGCGGTGCATTGTTTATTTATTTAAAGAAAACAAATTGTGCATGGCTTCCAGTTTGGACCATACCGTTCCCGTTCCATGTATTAAATTTTTACGTAATTATATATAAATTAATGAATCTACTTATGCCTTTGGTCGTACCCTTTTTATTAAACTAGCATTGCTTTACCACAGTAATGTTAATCAATTAAAGGATATATATATATATAGAAAATAAGTGTAATATAAATGCAAATATTATGATAATTGTACGCATATAAAAAAAAATATAATGAAAAATAAGGATAGTCGTAAAAAAAAATTGAAGTGATTTTTATTAAATATAAGATGAGTAAAAATTATTTACATTGATTTGAATATTTATGACGTAAACACGTGAACTCTTCGATAAGAAGAGTAGAGATTGTAAATGATATAAAAAATATAATGAAAAATAAGGATAGTCGTAAAAAAAAATTGAAGTGATTTTTATTAAATATAAGATGAGTAAAAATTATTTACATTGATTTGAATATATATGACGTAAACATGTGAACTCTTCGATAAGAAGAGTAGAGGTTGTAAATGATATAAAAAATGTTAAAGTTAAAGAAAAATTGAAAAATATTTAGTAAAAGAGGAAAGTTTATTTTGATGACTTAACGTAAATTAATACATGCATTCATATAATTTACTTCAATATTGAGATAGCACAAAAATATAAGCATGAATCATTAATATTTTTTCCTCTTTTATATTAGCCTATTTCTTGAACTAATTAATTAAACTTAATCACCCTATCATTAACATTTCATGAGATCATTAATTACAGAACACCAGCTTAAAAACATAATCTTTCAATGTGATACAATCATAAAAAACAATTATATATAAACAAAGCAATATAATTCCATTTTTATTACAAAAGCTTCTGTTCTAAAATTATTAATGAATTGTTCTATTATATACTTATCCTTCTAATTAAAAGTAAATAGTACAATGCTTTTTCTTCCTCAGTTCTTGCAACTTTATGAAATCCATTCTCGATGTACAATATAATGTAAAATGTAGTGCTACTTGAAAGAAACTTTTATTTATTTATTTATTTATTTATTTATTTATTCACAGATCAGGTAGAGGGGGTATATTAAAGAGAAGTGTGATTTGTTAATGACATTTAGGCAAAAGACCAGGCACAAGACAAAGGTGGAAATAGTTTCATAGAGAATATAATGATATTTTGCTTTGCATATTCGGCATTGGCAATGGCAATTGTATGTGAGGATTTGATTTTGAATTTGTTTATTCATGAGTCACAAGCTGGCTGGGAAAAAGCCCAATGAATCAGAAAGTAAAAGGGTACTCGTTTCTGGGGGGGTGATCATAATTGTAAGTATGAATCATGTTTGTTTTCATTCTATTTCTCCCTACATGCTGATAGGCTCATTACTCATTGGCTGAATTTGTTTGGGTGTGAGTCCTATTTTGTACCAAAAAGGGTTGTAAAAATTAAGAGATAAAGTATCAAACACTCAAACTAGCTACACAAAGGTCTCCTGCATTCAATGGAATATTAATGACAAATATTGTTCAATATCCCTTTTTGGTAATCCACTACAATAACTTTTTTTTTTTTTTTGCTTTAAATGATCAAAGATATATATGACTAGGAAGTGAGGTAAATAGAAAGTAGAAACTTGAAAATCCACAAAGATTAGTTTAGTTTATCATATAGAAGAATAGCTCATTTGTTTAAATTAATTATAATTCGATATCTATGTAAAAATCATTTTAAAAATAAAATTTTGAATGCATCAAATTACTTTTAAGAATTATAAGATGAATGTTGCACATTCAAGTTGTAACTATGTATGCATGTTGCTTAGAATAACATATAAAATATGAAAATTTGTATTTATAATTAATATTCATATCATATAAAATTATATTCATTTAAAAAAACAAAATTTTATATTTTAATTTTTTTACTTTAATTAAAATTATTTAAATTTACTATATATCATTTTTAAATTTTTTATTTATATTATTTTAATATTATATTCTCATATCATATTTAAAATAACGGGTCTAACAAGTAACCAGGGAAAAACCGAATCAAGCAGAAATGAGGTAGTTCGTTGGTGCCATTATCATTCAGGATTCAGGATGGATTTGCTTTCAGAGCACGTGCATGGATGGGTCACTCCACCAGATATCTCATCATATCAAAAGATTTGTCCTGTATATTTTGTTTAATTGGCTGTAAAAATCACCACTGTTTCAAGATATTCATCATTGGTTTTATTTAGACTTGAAGCCTTAAAGGGTTGGCAGTTTTATTTGAATCGTAATTAAGCAACAATAATAAAGGATTGGAGTTTCTGAAATATTAACATAACAAATCCAAGACGGCAATTCTATCAATAAATTTTCCATATGTAAATTTAAACAAAAAAACTTACTCAGTCAAAAAGTAAAAACTATTTCTTTTGACCATTTTGTGCCATTTAACTTCCCACGTCTACATATTTTTAATCCAAAGTTATAATTTTTTTTTTTTAAATATAACATTCCATATATATAAAATAATCAAAAAATTATTGTCTAATATATTATTAGTAAAATCTATATATTATATTAAATAATAATTCAATAATATATACAACTAAATAAAAAATATAACTATTTAAAATAAAATAGAAGTCAAATACTTTTAAAAATATATAAAAAAATTTTCCATAAAAATATAATCATTTCAGTCAACAATTTCAATACATTTTTCTTTCGATGCAAAGAACATGGATTCTTCTTCTTTTGTTGTGAAACTTTGTTTTTACCGTTCTCGTTATTGAAAGATATTTTATTAAATGATGTAGTCAAAACCAGAAGAGTCAGCAAAAGATCAACCAATCTATTAATAAAAAAAATACAACTTAATCTAATCATTCTTTACACCATCGCAAGTTAATATAAAAAATTAATAATAATAAAAAACTTGAACTACATTAATTAATTATTCTTTTAAATTTTAAGCGGGATTTCGTATAGTAGTATTTATTTAAAGTATAAAAACAAATAACTAAGTGAAGTTAAGATAATCTTATAAGAATGTAATAATCAAAGAAATTTTTAACTAGTTTTTTTTATTAATAGATTAAAAACTCTAATAAGCATATACAAATATAGAAGTTTCACAAAATTTTGGAGGGATCATTGCCCCTCTTAACTTCAGTGTGGCTCCCCATTGCTAGAATGATTAATGAAAGTTATATTTGTTGATAATATTTTAATTGAATAATGAAAAAAGTAAAATATATTGTAAAATTTGGTTTCAAATTAAATTTAATAATTCATATTTATAATTTGTATGTGTGTCATATAAAATCGTATTTTTATAATATAAAACATAAAAAATTTGTATCAAAATTCTTATCGATATGAAAAATACAAAATTTATTTTTAATTTTTATCATATTCATGTATAATTTTAATTTAATTTTAGTTAGTGTCACTTCATATTTTTTATTCGTGTCACTTTATATTGTATCTAAAATTATCAAGTATATTTCAATCTCAAACAACTTTAAAGATAATTATACTATACACAATGAGTGGAGCTTTTGACTCTACAAATTAGATTAAGATAATTATATATATCTTTTAAATATATTAAAAAAAAATAAATAAATAAAATAAGTCATTTATCATTATCTTAACATCGTTTGCAAAATCAAAAAAACTTTATTAATGATGTATACGATATTAATTTTAAATTTAATTGTATCTTTAATATTATATATATATATATATATATATCCAAACCGCACGTGCTCGATTTAAAATCATGGCATGTGGTTCGTCCGACTTGGCATCCCAATAAAGCCTTAAGAAGCTAACGAAAACAAATGAAATGAAGTAAACCCGAGTAAACAAGAGAGCCACAAAGGGACGACTACTAGAGCTTGCAATTTGCATGTCGGTGGGCTCCCTCATCTTGAAACTTTGCTGCCTACCCTTTGAACTTGTAAACCTACACACGTACATAATGTAACAGATTTGCACTTCACCCTTTAAAGTTTAAACCCCTCTAACCGTGCGTACAAGGGAAACAGGTCCAGGAACAGTGCAGAGAAGTGCGATTCACCAACCAAGTTTAGGAATTGCCCCCCAGAGGGGAGCTTTGCTCAAACTTTTTGTAACTTTCAGCACATTGTAAACCTGAAATCAAGATGTCTAGCCTGCTGCTTTACTTTAAAATCCATGGCAATTAGCACGACAGCCCTTGCCAAAATCTAAAAGGGAGGATCAGAGCCCCAGTGAAAATGGAATAATTAGTAATTCAAGCAAAGAGATTAACTCCCTGGAAAAAAAAATATAATACCACGCAACTACAATCCTACAAAAGCAGATGAAAGACCCATATGGGATAAAGATTTTGCATATAGTACCCAAGAACTAGTTTTTTTTCTGTTATGTCATTCTAAAGGTATACATATCCAACCATAAAAAATTCCAATCAAATATAACAAATTTATTAACTTATGAACTTACCCCCAAATGACCTCCTAAGCTTTTAATTTAAGTCTTACACATTATAATGAGAAGTATCAACTAACCCATACCAAGGAATTGGTTTCAACGAGTTTAATGACAGCCAATATGTGAAGAACACGAGATTTACTATTTTAAAATAGCCATCTGTACAAAAAAGTGCATTATCTATCTCATTTAAATGACTCACTGCAGATGACTATGTGCTTTACAAATTGCGATATCGACTCCTTTCACAAATTGAAGGCATGTTAGCAAGACTTAAGGTTAGGCCAAACATAACAGCTGTTCCAGACATTCCTTTTCCAATAAATACTACCATCCAATACTCTGCATTCTGTTGAATGATATTTTATTTTGCTTGGAAGCCGAGTTTTCAATTTTCTCTCGTTAATTTAAATATCCATAGCAGCTGTTTGAAGCCAAGGACATTTAATAGAATTACAAGCTTACCATGTCTATTATGTTAGTTTTCCTCAATCATAATTTTCTGAAACCAGCATCAGCTGTTGGATGATAACTTTCCATTAAAGTTACATTGACCCAACAATGAAATGTCTTCAGGAGATAACATTAGTGCACCGGTACTCAAGTAATGCCGAAAACCTCTTGCCCTGTATAAAAACAATTTGGAATTAAACAGAACTACCGCAAAGGGATGTGTGATCATGAAAGTACTAGCATTTGTAAGTAATTTGCGATAAAAGACTGCATACCTCCGTCTTTTTGTCAAGCCCATGCATACTGATATGCGGGAAGCTTCTGATCTTGAAATACATCCCAATGAAGAAATATATTCATGAAATGCAGCACCCTTCAGTGCCAAGTATAATCTTGAAGGGACTATGGCCCTAATGATGTTGAAAAGACATGACTTCACATCCCTGTATTGCAAACGCCAACTAACTTTTAAAAAGGCAGCACCAATAATGAAATTTTAAATTAAACAAGTCAAGCAGCAAGAACACATGCTGTATAACAAGACGAGTGAACCAAAATTTGTTTCAGATAAAGCATATTAGATAAATGCCTAAATCCTACATTTATAGAGGTTCTACCTATCCAAGGAAATACTTCATTCCATCCTAGTAACCCAAAACAGAATTTGTAACCGATCAATAATAAATATGAAATTTGATCTGTTATCCGCCTATGTAAAAATGCTCAACACATATGCAAGTAACAAATCCAAGTGCAGTTTCAAGGGAAATAGCAACTCTGTACCTTTTCACCACTAGCTCACGCTTTGATGGGCTCATGTCAAAACCCTTTTCATCAACTGAAGTCCTGCTTGCTCTAGCATCATGTCCAAGCAATCTACCGAGTGCAATTGAACTAGTTGAGCAAGCCAGCATCTCCTGGCTCAAATCCACCTTGTGCTGAAAACCCATGTTAGATCCTATAACATCAAGTTCTTTAGCATACAAGCAAAATCCATGTTGTGAAACTGTGTTAGTCATCTGCAGCTGCTCATCACACCAACTGAATGCATCTGAATTCTCAGAAGGGATCATTAACAGCTCCAAAGAATCCTGCAACACTGGCTAATTAGTACCAAAGATAACAGGCATAAACTCAATAAGAATGGCTCTCAGAATAATATATACACACACACACAAACACACTAAGTATTCATCACTTACTTGCATCTGGCACTTGGAAACTAATTGGTCAGCTTGTGCAATTAGATCACTCATTCTAGAAGTAAGTTCTAAAATTTTAAGAGCATCTTTTGGCTCTGCGTCAACATACTGCTTTAGACCAGCATGACTGCCACGTAGTTTTTTCCATGATTCTTGTATCAAATCAGTGGCGGCCTGGTTCTTAATTTTCCCCATGGAAAAGGATGTATTGTTGAAAGTCATGCGGCTGCATTCATCCATCACTGCACGCCCACTTGATACTCCCTCATCATACTCATTTTGAGAATTCTCTACCGTATCTTCATGGGATGCTTCAGTAATACTGCATGTGCCAACTAGCATATCAGAAGTTTTAACTAATGTATGTATATATTTACCAGGGTCATTCGCTTCAACTGGCAACAGGTACTCGGCAAAGCCACAAGTCACTGAAACTTCTGTTGTTTCAGCAACATTAGAATACGACACAGTTCTAGAAGACAGCTCCTTTCCATTAACAATTTCAGTCTCAGGAACATATGATACATCCACAGATTTGCAAGTCTCCATTTTTAAATTATTTGCTGTTTCTGAGCGTTGGAAACCCCTGTCCTCACATTTCTCCACTTCAGAACAAAGTAGCTCACCTGTTAAGGGCCTTAAGCAATTTTGCATGTTTGGAGAATGAGAGAGGAATCTGCAATCTTCTTCGATGAATAATTCACGGTTGACATTCTTGTCTGAAACTAAAGAAGGTTGTTTATTGAAGTCCTCATCTTCAGAGTCAGAAGACATTACAACATCAAGTTTCCTCCTATGTGTTCTTCGAGAGAAAGAAACTGGGGTGCCAGAAGTATCGTAAAACTCATGTGCAGAATAAGAAGGGTTAATGAATTCAATGCAATCATGAATAGAGATATTTCTTCTTAACATCACTTCCTTCTTTGCCTCTATACTATCTATGTCATTATTGTGCATCTCTAACTCATTTGACATGTTATTTTCAAGTTCTTCCTTCATCACCTCAAATAAAGTTGAATTTTCTTCCATCATGGACAATGACTTAGCTATTTCCTTCTCAACTAACTCTGATAACTGAGATGGGAAATCCCAAGGGATGATAGTTGGTAGTACTGAATGACCTGCCTCTATATCAAACAGCACCAAGCCATAAGTCTTCAGTAATTCCCTATCTGGATAAACAATGTGTGTTAAAACAAAATGCAAAAATATAATGCAAAGAATATTTCTTTGCCAGAGACACTAAACAGGCAATGTTCAATAACAAATACTAAACACCGAAATCACACCCTTATAAAGACCTGTTGTGATTTCTCAAACACAAAACGAAGTATTTGAAATTGGACCACGTATTAAAAAAAAAAATCCAATTGGTTCCTGAAAGCACTAGATATCAAATGATCAGAAGTTTTCTAATGAATTTATCTATTAAAATATTGTCATCAACACTTGAATTAAACCTAGTACATACATCATCATACACCAAAAAAAAAAAAAAAGTTAAATAGGGTTTCTATTCACTCATGTATCAGGGACCTATTGAGATTACCCAAATCTAGGTGAAATAAGGATTATGTAGTTATAGATGGTCAGTATTTATTTCACATGGTACTTGGCTTTATGAACATGCACATACATGCAAGGTGAATTTTCTTTTAAAACTCATTCCTTATATTTCATTACCTAGTGGTTTATTAAGATTTGCAAAAATCTTGGCAGAGTAAACAATCTCGAGAAACATATTGAAACACTTTCATTTAGTTTCTCTAACATTTTTCATGGTCTCTTCTAAAAGCATTATACCCCACCTAACAATAGGGGAAACCAGTTTGCTAAACTTCTATTTATAACATTTAAATTTCAGAAACAAGAACATATGTACTATGCAAACATGTATGGCTGTGTTCTGTTATTAAACCTTTTTTATATTTTTTGCCCTGGCACCAAAACTGGAGATGCATAATGGTTTTCCGGATATCACCCTGACAACATTTAATTAATTGCTCTAGTAAATGTGGTTGAATGGTGACTTTCTCTGCTGCACAGACCTGTAGCATAAAGGTAAGATAAACATGAAAAGGTACAGATTTTTGTAATGTGAAAGAGTTCACAAGAAGGTACTGAAGCTTATACCATGTAAAGACGGTGAAGCAGCTCATCTTGTAACGGCATTGTGAAACATAACTCTAGCCTGTCCAAGTTGTCTGGAAGAACAAGATTGTTACCTGAAAATTACCACAACATGGAGTTATTAGGAAATACATCAAGTAAAAGTTATAAAGTGTCAAGGAAAAATAAAGGTCTCAACCATAAAGCCATCTTACTATTACTAGTCAGTATCACAGGCCCTTTTGCTTTTTCAGCAATCTGCTGTATAGCAGCAACAAAACCACGATCTTCGGGAAAACTGATATCCACATCCTCAAAGAGAATCAAAGGTTTAACTTTAGCTTGACCAAAGCCAGTCTCACTATCATTACAGACACGTTTTCCAGATGCTCCATGGGCATCAAATGATTCTTCCTTATCTAATGTTGATATCAACTCTATAACCTCAGTATCAAATTCTTGCACTGCTTCACCATTAGATAAAGGTTCTGCAGATTTCATCACATGCTTGCTAAGTGAATCTATAGGATTTTCTAGTGACCTGCAACAAGTATACTTCACAATTTAGGACAGATAATTATGTTAGTGAAGCTTGAATTCTGCTAGATGCTTCAAATGGACAAAAGAATATCACAAAAATGAAGTGTATGAGTGATGATGAAGACAGAGTGACCAACCCTGTAAGACAGTGAGATTCTAACGCCTCTCCAAATTTTTGCTTCACAATAGCTCCGTTTCTACAGTCTGATGCATTGGACTAACAAAATAATAGATTAGAAGCATTCAACCTTCACTTAATGGATTATTCTCTCAGCAATAAATTACAAACACTAGAAATTCATTGAAATAATATTAACTCAATTGACTGCATGAAAGGATGCCTTGTAATCAAAGAGGAATATAACTAAGCTATACAGAATTGCTAGGACAATAGTTGTTATTTCTATATTTAGGAGTGTAGTAAGTAGTAGAAGTAAATTAATGAGTCTTTTACCCCTTCTTAGAAGAGATTAGGTCCAAGGTTCGAATGCACCATTTCCCTTTGTACCTCCCTTTGAAAAAAAAAAAAAACTATGATTCCTTTAAGAAAGGGGAAAGTATGCTAAAACATTTGGGACTTTGAAATTTAAATTGACCTTTTACCAAGGAAAAGTTATACAAGGAAAGAGAAAACAAGAAGAAACCTTCATGGTTTTCCAACTTACAGAAAATTTCAGTATCCTGTGCAATTATATTTTAAAGAAGTCGCATAAATACAAGCCTTAGAATAAGTATCAAAAGCACCATCAATTTATTTGCAGGATGAATTTGAAGGTACAAGACAAGTAAACAGATTTATAATCATGCAACTTTATGAGTTTTAGTCGAAATCTTCTAGAACATCCAACGTACAAATAATTCCAAAGTCAGACTCATCTAATTTTTCAATGATTTAGAAATAAAGGAGAGATGAATCTTCGTCTTTCAGTTGCAAGACATGTCTAACAACTATGAGCATTTAGACTTGCTAACTTAAGAACTCAACATAGAGCCTTAGCTTCGTAAGAAACTGAGAGTATATTTAATTCACAGGCATAGCTTCTAATATTATGCCCAAAAAAAATCTAGTGGTTATAAGCATTTTCGTGCCAGGATAAGTACCATTTGCATATGGCCACAACTAATGCTGGACAAATAAATTGTAAAATGGTTCAACAAGAATCTAAAAGTTTAGTAGCAACCTCCAGAACTTTAAATCCTTGTTCCTTTGCACAAGCATGGATAGCTGCAGACTTCCCACTCTGCAAAACGAGGAAATATACCTTTAACTACCAATGAAAACCAAAAGCATATGTACCAAATATAATTTGAAACAAAATACAAAAAGCTCTGCAACAAAGCAATCCTATAAGGAAAACTATGGAAATAGAGTTCCAATTTAATACAAGCAAAAGAGTTCTCATAAACCTTATACAACATCAAGAGAGAAACCTTTGCAGGTGTACTACATTTACTGTTGTGAGTAAATCAACTTAATGTTAGGTTCCTAGTACCATTTTCAGGAAAAGAAAAACGTTAAATCAACCCAGGACATAAGAAAGAACAACACCAGTAAACGTTGTAGCCAAGAAACTGACCATTAAGGGCTAGCAGTGTATATAACAAAGAGTTCAACCAATACCAAAGGAATTATCAACAACAAAAACTAGTGACACATGATAAAGAATTCAAAGCCAAGAATTACAAAAACAAGGTGAACTCTAAAACAAGCAAGTTAAATTTTAGTGTATACCCCAATTGGTCCTGTAACTAAGAGAACATTCTTCAGTTCATCCTCTCCATCTATGTTTTCTGAATCAAAATCACTTTTGCAAAAATCATCATCATCATCTCCCTGCATGTTGCTTTTATCAATGTTATTAGAGGCTTCCATGGCTTGAAAACTTCTCTCACGCCAAAGGCACAACCATTCACTCATCAACTTCACCGATTCAGTATTACCACACACCTAAAAGGCAGCATTGAAGAAGAAAAATATAAAAATATGAAATATAATATTACATCCCCTTTAGGATCATAGCACTTCAGAACAAATAAGCTAATGAAATCTCACCTCTGTGGCACTTTTTGGCTGGTACTTATCAGTCCATAAGATATTATCAGTCTGGATACTGCAAGTTTGATAACAAGGCACAAATCTGCATCCAGTGATATAATGAAAAAGATCTTGCTTAGCGGAATAGCAGACTTATACACAAAGGCAGAACCCATCAACTTGCTTAGCAACTATTTTTGGGATACACCAGATTATTATTAGTATGGGTAACGGTTGCAGAAGTTTGCTTCATTGACCTTGACCATAAAACCAAGGCTTTAACAAGTTAGAGGATACCAACTGGGCTAGTTCCATTTCCTTAGCAAGTATCACGTTATTAAGGTGCAAAGCCGATTTCTAACATAACTATCTCTATTATGCATACTTTGAATTGAATAGTTTCAGAAACTACAGTAGCACACAAGACTCATACTGAGCAAGATATTAGCAAAAAATATGAAAATGATACTTTTAATGCACATAAAGTAATTGTAATAACAAATATATTAAAATAATCCTAAATTAACATATCAAAAAGGAAGTTTAAAAAATGGGCAGAAAAGTTTTAATATGCAAAAATCCAACCTTTCTTGAAGAAGTATACTTTGCTGTTCAAGCTCTGAATTTTCCACATTATCAGCCTGCCTGGGAAGAACAGAAACTTCATCTACTTGGCCGTCCTGGCAATAACAAAATTATAGTGACAAATAAAACCAAGTTACATAAAAAACTGATGAGCCTTCGGCACACTGGCAAGTGGTACATCTTTAAAAGCATGGATAAAGGATGTATTATTAGATTCCACTTGCCTAATTTAACTAGGATTTCGGAATTGATGGGGGTTGGTTATCTAGGATTTCTATTGTTCAGGGTAAAAAAGATTCCTTTGGGAAACGGGCAAGTGGTGCATCTTTAAAAGCAAGGGCAAGGGATGTATATATTAGATTCCACTTGAAATTACTGCCTAATTAGAATGGGGTTTAGGAGTTGCTGGGGGTTAATTATCTAGGATTTCTATTGTTCAGGGGAAAAAAGAGTAAATAACAGGAAAAAATAATGGTAATAGGAACTCCCTTGAAAATCAATTTAAAGAAAACGGTAATGAAGATAAAATTACAACACACACCCCTTCTGAGAACTGATAGCTTTCCAATTGCTCATCTACTAGCACAGAAGGTATTGCCAAAGATGTTCCAAGTAAGTTGTTATCTTGAATACTGCATTCATAGTCATTATCTTGAATAATGCATTCATCAGTCAACTTGTTGTCAACAAATGATGCATCAGAGAAATGAGAAACACCAGGAAAGTTATCAAGACACAGTGCCCCAACATAACTTTCAAAAACTGATGTGAATAGGCCTTCATCATTGCAACCATTGTCAATGGAGGTTTTCTCAAAAAATGACCAATCTTTCCAATCAAGAACTACATCATCCTGCATGACAAAGTTTGAATATCATTCCAGATAAGAAAGAACATTTAAAGTTCAAGTTCAAAACCAGAAAATACAATAAACTTAGACATGGTTGAGTCAATAATGCCATACCCGAGTTCTTTCAAATACATGAATAGGACCAATATTAATGACTTTGTTACTTCTGTCAAGCAAGCAACCATTTTTCCCTACTTCAGCAGTCTCCTGGCTCCTCTTTCCCGCTTTCCGTGATGCGAAAAATGGATGAATTTGCCTTCCTGCGAACATCCGTGAATTTTCCTGCTCAAGGATAAAACAAACACACTTTTGGTTACAACTTACATGTCAAATATTGTATTAAATGTTATTAGTTAAATTACATGTCTTGAACTTAGATTACTTTTTGCTAGTAGTACAAGCTGATGCATTGTTAGCCATATATACAGACACCGTATTGCAGCACTCATCACAAGGAAAAAGTCTAGGGGGGACGGGGAATTGGGGCAGATGAATTTCTGCCCAAAAAAAATACACAATAGCAGCTTCCGGCCTTGAAAGAAAAATCCTAGCAGTCTCTCCACATTAAAAGTGATCCAGAAAATTGGGAGAGAAATAAGCTCTTCACTATGCTGTAAAAGTGACGGTTGCTTATCATTTTGCAAAGTCTCCTAAGTAGGCATATCCTGCCCAATGACATCATGCTGGGCATTATTTAAGTTCCAAGAGCTTCATCATAAGCTATGCCACATCATCATAAGTTCCAATGGCCTTCTACCGAGCAGCTCACAACCTACATGTTAATACTCAAGCATCTTCCTTTCAGTAAATTCAAATCACCAAACACCGGTCACTATTTTTTAATTTTTCTCTCTTTAATCCTAATTTTCACCTTCATCATCATCACCCAACATGTCATCTCTTTCAGAGAAAACCTAAAAAACAAAGCTAATATTCCACCAGAGACCTTTTTTCTTTTAATTTGTGGGAACTATTTTTATATTACTGTGTTACATCAAAATCTTTCAGCATTAGAGCATGATATTTGCTCTTCAATATCTAAAAAAATTCTCAACCAACACCAACAAGGAAATAAAAAAATAAAAAAAGAATTAGCCAACAAACTGCTAATGCAAGCCATCCACGGTACAATGGTAAACGAACAGCATACTAAAACTTCCAAAACCATAAATGAGAGATCAAAATAATGCTCTAATGCTACGAAAGCATAATCATTAACCTCAGCTGTCAATTTTGCCTCCAATCTCAAATTAGGGATTGGTGGCGTTGATGCATCTTCACTCTCCATCAAATTATTCACCCCATTCTTCTTCGGTGTAGATTGCATTGGCGATTTCTCCTTTACCTGCTAATGGAAAATCACATCAAAATTTTCAAAAAAAAAAACTACCAAACAGCTCTTCCCTTTATTTAATAGGTTAAATTAACTAAAAATTAACTCAACTTAACCTTTTTAGAAACTCGATTCTGAGGAGTTACTTTCCCTTTCCGTTTTCTTCCTTTCTTCTTGCCTTGACTACCGCAGAACTCTTCATCTTCGCCGTCATTATTGTCATCCTCACCTTCGTTAGCCTTCTGGTCAACCTTCGGTTCAATTTCTGGTGATTTGCGCGGGAACAAGGTTGACTGGACCAATCTCCGGCGGACGCTCCTACGATCCCGCTGGTCGGTACCGTTGAGCATCATTACTTCCGGCTCTTTCTTCTCAGCTGATTCATCCATGGAATTGGTTTATCTAATCTTAATTTAGGAATTTAGGGTTTTTGAGTGATTTGAGATTTGGGCTCTTTTTCCTTTGGATTTTTTTTTCCTTTGGATTTTCGAACGAGATCTAAGGAGAGAGAGTCAGAGTATTCTCTTCCCGCGCTTTGATAGTAAAATGTAGAATTACCACCCGAATTGTACGAGTGGTGACTGTTACTGAAATCTAATTTTATTTGGATTTTAAAGTCTAGTACTAACGTTCCTTCGGTAATTTAATATTATATATATAAATAAAATCTAAAGCATTGGAACATAAATATAATTTTTTATGTGAATAATTTATATGTTTAATACTTGTAATTTATTAAAAATAATAATTTTTTTTAAGTTTCAAAATGATAAGAATTTTTATATATTATGAAAATATAAAATAAATTAATTATCTTTTTAAATTAATTATCTATTTCAATTTCTAAAAAATAATATTTATATCTATATAGAGATTAAAATTAAAAAAAATCACATATCATTTATTTTTACTTGTATTAATATTACAAAATATAACATCTATATTTCTAATTTTTATCAATTATTTTTTAATTTTCTAAATGAAAAAATATATATATATTAAAATCAGTATGAACAATATAATATAACATGCAATATTAATATAACAACACGTTATGTATTATTAAATTAAAAATTAAATTTTTTTAATTTTTCTAAAACACAAATCATTTTTTTTATTTTTAAAAAGTTTTAATAAATTCGTAACATGTAATCATTTTTTTCACATTAATATTATAAAATATAAGTTAAATTTCATCTATTTCCTTAAGGTTTGACCATAATATAACTTTAATTCATTGATTTTAAAAATTGATACTTAAATCCAAATAATTAAAAACTGTTAAAAATAGCTAATAAAAAATACACAATAACAAAAATATCCAACCTGAAATTTTTTAGACTTATCATTCTTAATCTTCATTCACCTAAACTATTACTTGAAGAATGTATAATAATATTTTTAAAATTTTTTCAAGCTCCTGGATCATAATTTTCGCCAATAAATAAATAATAGACAATAAAAAATAAATTAGAAATAAAAAAAATAACATTTCAAAACTTAGTAGTTGTTCTTAGTATTTCTAATATTGGTTAGAGTATTTAAAGAACTTCAAAGGGTAAAATAGTCTCAAAATTAAGTTTTTAACTGTTGACTAACGGAATGACTAATTTGTTCAGTGAAATAGAAAAGTTTGGGGTGAAGTGACAAAATTTTAAACTAATGAACTAAAATTGGATTAATATCAAACCTTATAAAGTAGATGGAATTTACCCCAAAATATAACATTTATATTTACAACTTTAACTAATTAATTTTTTTTAATTTTCTTAATAATAACATATAAACCTATATAAATTAAAATTTTTAAAATTTTCCATTGTTATTATATAATAAATTGCATGTGTTGTGCATGATAAAAGAATAATAAAAGTATGCCACGTGGCGCACGAAAAATGCACCACGTGGCGCACGAAGAAAATATATGAGAAATGATACAAGCCTTGAGTAAGATAAAAATGGCAAAAATGTAATTAATGACAGTGTAAATCCCTATAAATAGGGGTCAGATACGATTCGCTAACCTAATTCTGATTTTTTCTACTGAAACTCTGTCCAATTCTCTGGCTGACTTAAGCATCGGAGTGCCAACGCATGGAAGAACCCCTGCGTCCCTCTGATCTTTCTCTCTTTTGTAGAGGCATTCTAGAACACGTGACGCGAAGATTGAAGCGAAGACGTCAGCAATTAGTCACCGTTGTATGTGAGCAACAACAATTGGCGTAGTCTGTGGGAATCGAAAGAAAAGTTATGATACAAACACGTTCAGAAGGGACGAGAACCGATGGATAATACAAAAAAATCAAAATTCGAGGCTAAAACGAAGTTTTTTTGGACGAAATCCGAGACAAACCGCCTCCGACGGTTTACAATCTCGTAGATCTCGAAAAGTTACACGGATTCAAAAAAAATCACCCCAGTTGGACCACTGAGTACAAAGTTATGACCTTTCGAAGTTTCGAGCACAGAGGGAGCGAGGTGCCGCGAGGGTCCAAGCCTGCCGCGAGGGTATTGCCGCTAGAGTCTGTGACTGCCGCGAGGGTCAAGCTACCACGAGAGTCGTATGCCTCAAGGGTCCAAGCCTGCTGCAAGGTTTTTGCCGCGAGAGTCTGTGACTGTCGCGAGGGTCAAGCTGCAGCGAGAGCCGAATGCCGCGAGGGTCCAAGCCTGCCGCGAGGGTTTTGCCGTAGAGCCGAATGCTCGAGGGTCTAAGCCTGCAGCGAGGGTATTGCCGCGAGAGTCTGTGACTGCTGCCAGGGTCAACCTACCGCGAGAGCCGAATGCAGCGAGGGTCCAAGCCTGCCGCAAGGGTTTTGCCGCGAGAAACAAATGTCCGAGGGTCCAAGCCTGCAGCGAGGGTATTGCCGCGAGAGTCTGTGACTGCTGCGAGGGTCAAGCTACCGCGAGAGACGAATGCCGCGATGGTCCAAGCCTGCCGCGAGGGTTTTACCGCGAGAGTCTGTGACTGCCGCGAGGGTCAAGCTACCGCGAGAGCCGAATGCCGCGAGGGTCCAAAGTCGACCGCGCGGGTCTATCTATGCCGCGAGACCTAAGCTTTGCCGCCAGTGCCGCGAGTGACACGAGATGTGTAAGTGTTGTTGTGAGTGTCGTGAGCTATAGTTATGTCGCGAGTACCACGAAGGGAAAGAGTGCTGCGAGAGAAAAAAGACGTCGCGAGGGTGTAATGTTAATGCCGCTAAAGTGAAGTTGCCGGGAGGCGCGCGAGACTCTGACCCAGGTGCGGGAGGAGCGCGAGACCCTAGCGCAGAAGACCCTGGCATGCGAGGTGCATGATACCCTCTCAGCACAGCCGCAAGAGACCTGTTACATAAGGTTGTGGTAAACCTGAGACGGCAAGCCACAAAAGACCCCATACGCGATACTCCAATGAACTGAAGACATTAGGGCGTCGAAAAAGTACAGTGTCATGGTACAAGGAATCCAACACGGGAGATTATTGGTGACCGGAGACACCAAAGTACTAGAAACCTTGAGGGTCCGACTATGATAAATTCTGGATATTTGGACACGGAAGATCCTTGACCCCAGAACACAAATGACCTGCTAAACAATAGAATCAAAGGTGTGAGAATGATAAGGTCTCATGTTTGGAGAGACTCGAAAATAGATCTAACTCGGAACCTTGAAACTAGAATGATAAACTTTCAACCTCAGACTCGTCAAAACCGAACTCAGGGTAACGCGAGAGAAGCTATGGACTACGACCAAACCGATTCATATGATGCTAAAAAAGTGCAAAACAGACTTGCGTCCAAGGCACAAGTTGCCACAACATGAAAAGAATAGCAGAACGAATCTTAGAAGAGAAAAGGTTGGTTTCAGTCAAAGAAAACCAGAGGAGGAGAATCTCATTCAGTACAACGATCACAGGAAAATCGCTACTCCAAAAGTTCAAGACGTCGTAGATGACAGCGTATACGGGAAAGACTGACCCTTATGACCACATTCAGAACTATGAGTCATTGATGCTATTACATGGATGGGAAGATGAGATTATGTGTAGAGCATCCCCCTTAACTTTAACTGATCACGCACTAAAGTGGTTTAACAGTTTGTCAGAGGGGTCTATTTCGTCTTTAAATCAATTAAGAAGCGAATTCTTGAAGGCTTTTGTGATGAAAAGCCAAAAAAGGAAGGAGGCCACCTATCTGCTTACCTTAAGGCAGGGGAGCAAGGAATCACTCAAGAGTTATGTTGATCAGTTCCGTAATGCTACTCTTGAAGTACATGATCTACAAGTTGGAGTATCTGTGAAAACCATGCTATAAGAGACAAGATCTGAAAGGTTGCAAGAATCGCTATCTTTAGATCAACCGACGATGATCTCGGACTTGTTCCCTAAAACAGATAAGTATATCACTCAAGAAGAAGTGATGAAAATGATACTG
Source organism: Firmiana major (assembly GCA_033439115.1). Lineage (NCBI taxonomy): Eukaryota > Viridiplantae > Streptophyta > Magnoliopsida > Malvales > Malvaceae > Firmiana > Firmiana major. Next base: position 44,383,282 of record CM065909.1, read on the forward strand.
ACGCTAAACTACATATAAGGAAGTTCAAAGAAAAGAAACTCTTACCATCGTCGGGCTACCTAAGCCATCACTAATGCCTTGAAAGAAGATGAAAAGTTCACAAGGTAAGAAGATAGCAAAAACGCGGAATACCAACCACTTGCAACTACACTGACAGTGAGACTTTATTTCATTTAATGTTATTTGTTGTTATTCAACTATGGGTTGAAATTTAATTTGATTGAACTATGATTTATGCTATATTGATATTTTATTGGCTGTTGAGGTTCTCACATAATTGATAGATGACTGATCGCACGCAGCTACACAAGTGCAAGGGCTTGAAACGAAAAGTGCGCGATGTAAGCCAAGAAGAAAATGTGCGAGAGCTTGAAGCGAAAAATACGCGATGTAAGATAAGCACAAAAAACCAAAGGGCTTGAAGCGAAAAGTGCGTGATGTAAGCCAAGAAGAAACAGTGCGAGAGCTTGAAGCGAAAAATGCGCGATGTAAGCTAAGCACCAAAAACAAAAGGCTTGAAGCGAAAAGTGCGCGATGTAAGCCATGAAAAAAATATGCGAGAGCTTTTAGCGAAAAGTGCGCGATGTAAGCTAAGCACACAACCAAGGGCTTGAAGCGAAAAATGCTCGAGGTAAGCCACGAAGACAATCTGAGAAAGCTTGAAGCGAAAAGTGCGCGATGTAAGCTAAGCACCCAAAACAAAAGGCTTGAAGCGAAAAGTGCGTGATGTAAGCTATGAAGAAAATGTGCGAGAGCTTGAAGCGAAAAATACACGATGTAAGCTAAGCACACAACCAAGGGCTTGAAGCGAAAAATGAGCGAGGTAAGCCACGAAGACAATTTGCGAGAGCTTGAAGCGAAAAGTGCGCGATGTAAGTTAAGCACTCAATCAAGGGCTTGAAGCGAAAAGTGCGCGATGTAAGCCACAAAGACAATGTGCGAGAGCTTGAAGCGAAAAGTGCGCGATATAAGCTAAGCACCCAAACCAAAGGGCTTGAAGCGAAAAGTGCGCGATGTAAGCCACGAAGAAAATGAGTAAGGGCTTGAAGCGAAAAATGCGCAAGGTAAACCACGCACCCAGACAAAGGGCTTGAAGAGAAAAATGCGCGAGGTAAGCCACTCTCCTAAGAAAAATGCTTAAAGCAAAAAATGTGTGAGGTAAGCCACACACCCAGACAAAGGGCTTGAAGCGAAAAATGCGCGAGGTAAGCAACGCACTCAAACAAGAGCTTGAGAATTAGATGGCTAGAGAATTTGACTTCAGAATCTAATATAAGGACTTGATATGGGGCTACAATGAGAACATATGTACTCTTCTGCAAGGTTATACTTAGCGAAAGAGTGGGGAGCAATTGTTGTGCATGATAAAAGAATAATAAAAGTATGCTACGTGGCGCACGAAAAATGCACCACGTGACGCACGAAAAAAACATATGAGAAATGATACAAGCCCTGAGTAAGATAAAAAGGGCAAAAATGTAATTAATGACAGAGTAAATCCATATAAATAAGGGCCAGGTACGATTCGCTAACCTAATTCTGAATTTTCCTACTGAAACTCTGCCCAATTCTCTGGCTAACTTAAGTATCGGAGTACCAATGCAGGGAAGAACCCCTACGTCCCTCTGATCTTTCTCTCTTTTGCAGAGACATTCTAGAACACGTGACACGAAAATTGAAGCGAAGACGTCAGCAATTAGTCACCGTTGTAAGTGAGCAACAACAACATGTAATCATTCATTTATTAGTGTATTATAGTTAACAATTATTTTAGCATTGTCCAATATTCAATTTAATTTAATGATATGTTTATGATCATGATTTAGAAAAAGAGAGATTATAAAATTTGAGATATATTCGAAGATTTTAGATGTCAAATTTTTTTGTTTTAAATAAGAGCGACAAATTATAATATTGAGATAAGAAGTACTAAGTTTATTATGTCTAGAGTATATGACTTTAATCTTAAACGTGAATATCAAAATTTATTGAAACAAGTATGATTATCATTTTTATATTTTCATAAAATATACATTATTAATTAAATTGTAAATTAGTATTTTAGTTATGTCTTCTATTTCATCTGTGGAATTTATTAAATTATCAAGTAAAATACATATCATTCACATATAGTAAGGAATATAAAAGAATTATTTGCTAGTTCTTTAACTCAACAAGAAATCGTTGAAATCTTTCCTTCTAAAAAAATTTGTACATAAAATTGATTTTAAGATACGAAAAATTTCAATTTATTTAAATCAAAGACATGTTAAATTTTTTTTATACTATTTTCATTTGATAAATTACAATATGAGTTTGGTTTAACTTATACACATTTTATATAATTATATCCAATATATAATTTTTATATTGTTGTATTATAATATACAAATAAAAAATAAAAAATATTAAATATAAAAATATCATCTTTTTCATAAACATAGTAATTTATATTATAAAATTTTAAAAAATATATATTATCAATAAATTTATTATTTAATTAATGTATTTATGTATGAGTTTAAAACGAATAATATTAATAATAATTAAATAAAGCTAATTGTTTTAAAATTTCCCGATCCCGCGTTTCTCTTGATTTTCTGACCGTTAACTTCAATTAATTTTAGCTGTCAAATGTGCATAATGTCTTAAAAAAAAAACTACATAGAAATGAATATGTATTTTATTAAGAAATAAAAAAATGTATATTAAGTACATAAAGAATAAATTTATTCTGTTAAAATGGTATTACGATAATTATGTCCGAATAATTCGGGGGTTTATTAAAATGATATTATATCAAATTCATTAAATTTTAAATTTATTATAATTTCACATTTTATTTGAATTTTTTTATTTATTGAATATTGATTTTAAATTTGATTCTTAACAATCACAACAAACTATCGATTATTATATAGATAATAACTCAAGTTTGAATTTAATGCAAATAAATTGAATTATGAGTTTATGACTAAAGCAACACCATTTGCATTAAATACTTACATCCAATTAATATAAATGATTTTGAATACAAAATTTTATTTTTATTAACCTTGGTAATTAATATGTAAGTTTGTGCTAATTCCGGATTGTCTAAAAATATTTATGTTCAAACATCTTCTTTTTTAAAAAAAAAAAGCTACTTTTGAATTTTCCCATTGAGTTGATACTTTAATGAATATGTACAAAAAGAATATTACTATACTCAAAATAATCCAAAATAATTGGAGAGTTGGGACGATATTTCAAGCCTCTACAATTTTTGATAGATTCGAAATACTTCCTCAACTCAGTGCTCAGTTTGTAGAAGGATTAAATAAAGTTTAATGAGTGAGGGCTTAATAAGTCATTTATATAATTACAGAATTAGGCTTATACCATTCTATATGCAATGCATGCAGTCTGCAGGTATAAGATCTCGTATTATAATTCAATTGTAATTTCATATAAGCTAACTCAAAATCATGCCTTAAAGACCTTTAGGTAGGCTAGGGTTTGGGGGTAGTGATGAGACGGTGCTTGGAAATACCTCATTATCCTGATCCCTAAAACTTGTCAAAAAGGACATCGGTCCACAATATCTATATCTTAATAGCAATCCATAGTATCCATCAAGTATCTCAATAGCAATCCACAACAGTTATCATTTAACCCAATATCAATCTAATGCAATATACATAATAATTTCACACTCTTATGCAGTCTCAAATCATGTGGCTTACAGTATAAAATAACGTGCCAGAGTGTACAATTTCAAATTATGTCAAACATGGTATAAAATATGTATAAAAGCATGCACCATCTAAAATCATGTCACATGTGTAATTTCAAAATATGAACAATCTTAAGTACGTCACGTATAGTATATAAGCTTGTTCAAAGTTCAAAATTCTAATTTCAATTCAAATGTATATGCTCTTTCGAAAGTTCTAAAACAATACTCTAAGTATCATCCAGAGTTCTAAATATAATGATTCAAAAGTTTCAAAACAATACTCTGACTATTGTCCAACTTCTAAAAGAAAATGCTTTAGCCTAGCTCAAAGCACAAATCTGATAATTGAATCATACTTGATCACATTATAATAACAAGGTTTTAACACCGCTCAAAGCTTATCATAAATTTGAAAATCAAATAGTCAAATCATACGCGATCAAGTTCTAAAAACAAGGCTTTAGTATCGCTCAAACACAAATCAAATAATCTTATATTCAAAATCATATTCGGAAAAAAGTTATGGCATAATCGTATCGAACTCCTCAATAAAGCCTTATCTAATCACACTGCAACTGTTCTATGTATCGAACATCATTGGGCTAAGGAGCTATGTATGGCCATAGATTTGAAACCCTAGTTCCATTGATCAAGTGTAAATTGAGACCTGTCAGCGACAACTATCGGACAAGCATGATTACGTAAGGAGTTACCCCACTTAGGTGTGTCCATAGTTTTTTATTAACTTAAAGTATTAGATATAATCTAAAAATATAAATTTATAAAAGTTCTAAAAGTTCGAATTTTAAACCAGTTCACATGTATTAAAATTCAATAGTTTTTGAAATCACGAAAGCTATGTCATGTTTTCCTTTGAAATCCATTTATGCACATGTTATATGCCACATGCTCTCTTTTTCCAAAACCGACCTTTAGCTTAAATCGATAATGTCACTTTATGTACTTAAACAAATGCATATCGATAAATACTCATATTTCTTGTCAAACATACTTAAAGCCAATGCATATAACATAAGTTCAAAATACAATGATGTCGTGATCAAGCATTATGCCAATGCAACTACTATGTAGTACACTCGTATCTCATCAATGGTGTGCCAAACATCATCTCTTAATTTAATGTCATCACACAAACCTCAAGGCTCATCACATATCACCATTTCATCCTATTAGTCACATGCACTATGTCGGCTATTATGCCTTAATTACGCAGTAGAATCACCCAAAGGTCATATATGCTATTAGATACATGATTATACCCACTTTATACAAAACCATAATCCTTAATTTTCAATTTCACTGTCCACAGATCATCAAGGTCTCAAAGTTTTCATACATAGTTCGATACAATTCCTCAATATTGCTAAACAATTTCAATAACTTTTATATCAGAATATCAATACTAAGACCGCCACCATAATTATGGGTCTTCTTAATATCTTATGAATATTTAAATATTATTTTAGCAATATTTCACTATCATATCGAAATCATTCAAATTTTGATGCAATTATTCAAGCCTTACTCCAAGGACCAATCCATAACCATATAATCACAAATCATTACTTGATCACTTATAGCCACATCATCACTTATCTATAACCCTTAAACTCATGCAATCACATTTTCCACAATCCACATTATTACATAATCCCAATTCACATCTATGTGATATATACATATACAAATATACTAATAGGTAGGCAAATGTTCTATACAAATATACTAATAGGTAGGCAAATGTTCTATCAATGTCCACTAAATATCACAAGCCTACTTTTCTATTCTCATAATCTCTATCACACTGCCAAGAAATAACATTCATCATGTCCTCATTATGCATAGTTCACATGTTAATTAATCATTTTCAAAGCACATTTCAATAGATGAAAAATTACCGAAACACCACCTAACGACATTTTAATGATATTCTATCATCATTCCATTCTATTATATTTCCAATTCACATCGATCACTATTACATCTCAATCAAGACTTATTCCAAGATTTATCCATAATCTTATAATCAAAACACTATCATCACGCAGTCATTTTCATTGATTCATCACCATATCACACTCATATCCGTCTATATATGATCAGTCACCAAGAACAGCCCCATGTTCTTCCTCCGTTACAACCACCCAACTCAGACCAACCAACGTTCAAAATCCCCTCCGTTTAACCTTTATTTTGGCTTCCAAAAGCCACTGTTTCAGGCTGATTTAACCCTCAAAATCAGCCACTTAAACACTTCAAAAACCCAGCCTTTCAACCCTCAAATTAGCAAGCTTCTACTCTGATTCCCAGCCTGTAAAATGCCACTACTCAGCCCCGTTGCTCTCTTTGAACACTCCCTGTCACAGTGCCTTGTACAGCCAGCCAAGAACCTCCTGTACTGCCCCTGTTCCCGGCCCTCAAAACTGAGCCTCACACCACCGGGAATACTCCTAACGCAACACCTAAAACACTTCTGTTTCAGCCCACTTCAGTGCTCTGTCCAGCCCGTGTCTTTAGCACTCGAAGGCAGCCCTTGAACCAGCACCAAACAGCCTTGTATCTCCCTGTTTCAACCCTAGAAAACCCTTGAAAATCACCTGTTCCAGTAGCCACCCGAACCCCTCAGCTCAGCCTTTCAACCCCTTTCTCTCCAGCCTTAAACAGCCACCGTTTCACGCCACTTCCAGCTGTTGTCTTAGCCTTCGTTCCCTGCCTCCAGCACCGACTTCCACTACTCTCACAGCCCTCCCCTGTCACGCCTCTGCTTTCGCTTCCTTTGCCTCCACGGTCCCCCAGCTCTCTCTCGGGTCCCCTTTCTCTTCTTCACCCTTTCCTCTAGCGTCGGGTCTCTCTCTTGGCTCTCTCTTTGCTCCAAATCCTCGGCTTCTCCGTTCTTTCTAATCTTTTTTTTTTTTTTATGATGATCGCGGGAAGGTTTTTTTTTTTTTTTTTGGTGAATAGGTAGGGGTTTAGGTATTTTTTATTTTATTTTATTTTATTTTTATAATATCTTATAATTATATTTTAATATGTAATATATATTTATTTATTTCCGTTTTCCTCTTATTTTTGCTGTGTTTATGTATACTTTATACACCTGATTTATATTTTATAAATACCCTCACCGTTATTCCATTATATGCATGCGTGTATATTCCTTGTATTTAATTTATAAACATACATGTAATATATGTATATATTATTTATTTATTGATAATCCTATTTATTTATTGGCATACACACTTGTCATGTACACTAACATTAAATCTTTAATTTCACCGCTTTATAATTATCATATTCAAAAATTTACATCTTCACTCTTAGTTCACTTCAATTATACGTCAATCTACAAATTCGAGATCGGAATTTGGTAGTCTTCACAAGTTACGTGTAAAGAAGGTGTTACACCCTCAAAACTTCCATATTAAAATGGTACTTAATTAATTTTATGTTTACTTTAAAAGATATTGATTAAATGGTTTTTAATTAATTATCTTTTATTTATTTCAAATAATTAAATATTAATTTTTTTTTAAGAAATTTTGTATCATTCAACGAAATTTCTTAAAAATTTACCCTCACCTCAAGAGTATTCAAGTAGTATCATTCAACTTTCTAGGAGAGGCTCTACCATCTCATTCATTAAATATTTTCCAAAAAAATGCTAATTTATTTGACTTAATCCTTACTCATAATTTCTATTTGTTATTTTATTTTATATGTACTAATTTTATTTATTTCAAATTTTATTTAATTTATGAGAACAAATTTCAATTACTAATATTGAAAATTTCTATTAAGTCTTTCATTATAATGGCAAGACTTAGAAAAAAAAATCCTCACTTAGAGATGTCTAAATATCAATTAGGGGATGTAAATGAGTCAAACAACTCGTGAACAATTCGAGTTTAACTCGATAATGACTCAAATTTAATTATTTTATTTTTTAATTGAGCTCAAGCTTGAACTATTAGAGTAACAAGTCGAGTTGAGTTCGAACTTTTAAATATTTGGCTCGAGTGGCTCGCGAGTTTATTGAACTTTTTTAATATATATATTTTAATATTTTATTATTAATTTACTATTTTATCCTATAATATATAGTTGAAAAATGATAAATTTAGTCTAACAAGTCGAGTTGGAGCCTATCGAGTCGAGCTCGAGTAACTCGAGTATTTTGTCGAGTCAAACTCGAACTTCAAAAGTTAAATTTGATCGAATTTGAACCGAGTTTCGAGCCTCAAATTTTTGAGTCGAGTTGAGCTCGAGCTTGTTATTGGATCGTCTTAACTCGACCCGATTACACCCCTAATATCAACCATTTGTGATTCTTTGAAATCTCATTTTTGAAATAATTTTAATTTATTCTCAATTTATTTTATTTTATTTTACATTTTTATTTGTCATCATATCTTATATTTTATTATTTATCGCTTATTATTATATTATATGTATGTTATTTATTATTAATATATTGTGAATATCAGTTATTAATGTTGAAAAATTTCCTTCAATTAACATATCGGTGAAATTTAAGGAAAATATCTCAAGTAGAAATTGTTAAATATACAATTTGTAATTCTGTAGAATTTCATCATCGAAATAATCTCAATTTACTTTCACATTATTATTTAATTTTACAATTATATTTTATTTAAAAGAATTATTACTACATATATATAATTTTAATATTCATTGATTAATTTTATTTAAAATTTATTAAGTGACCAAATTTTATTTATTATTATTATTATTATTATTATTATTATTATTATTATTATCCATACCTTCATTTTCTTCTCACTTTTCCTTCTTTCCTTATCTCGCTTCCTTAAGTGAGATCAGAAACCTTTGCAAGGAGGGTGAGCAATGGACAGTAGCCTGATCTTCCTTCACAACCGAAACTTGCAGCAAAAACTTGGCAAGGGCTAAGATAGAAAAGGGGCAGTAACTTAGCCTTCGTTTGGCGCGATCATTTAACTTATTACAGAAGAGTGTAAGGGTAAATTTTTTTATTATTTTATTAAAAATTATATTTTAAATTTTAATTTTATTAAAATCAATTTCATCGTTCATTTAAATTAATCATTATATTTTACTTAAATTTTACTGTAGATCTTATGTGGAGCAAAAGAATTAAAAAGTAAAATTATAAAATTATCTTTCTCTTTAATAATTTTTTATTATTTTATTAAACTTATATTTACTTTATCTCCATTTTCATTTTTTTTTAAATTTTATTGTACATCCAAATTACAAATTAACTTTTAGAGTGGTGGGAGCAACAACTTGGAGCAGCAACCATAGCAGTTTTGGTGCACCAGCAACTTGGTGCAACTTCGGGCAGTGATGCAACAGTGAAGCTTAGAAAAACAGCAGCGCAGAGGAGGTTTATTATGAAGGACCCGTAGCAATCAACAGGGTGGTGGCTGGTGCAATGGCGAGGCAGCAGCAACAACGGAATGATCAACGAAGGAAGATGATCTAGGGAAACTACAGCTTGTAAGAGGACAGCAGTGGACCAAATTAGAAAAGAAGTGCAGAAACATGAATAGGGGTGAAGCAGTAAAGCTGAATCGCAGAACAGGGACGGGATGGTGCAACAACTTGGGAAGTAGAATCTGTTCTGAACAGCAGCAGGACAGTAATTACAGCAGCTTTGATGAACTTACTGGTGCAGTGCAGTTTAGCTTAGGTTTTTTTTTTTACTTTTCTCTTGCCGTATCTTGTGTTCTGTATGTAGTGACTTGCTGTGTTTATAGTCTCAGAGACTCTTTGACTATGAAAAGTCATGGACCAGGAATTGGATCCGCCCAAGGCAGATCAAATCTTGCTTTTCGATTTCGTATAATGTCATTAAATTTCCCATTTTTTTTTGGACTTTATTTGGCCTTAAGTTCCAGAATTTCAATTCACATTATATTTCCTGACTCCAATTTTCCAAATTTCGGTTCTACCTCAAATTTGATTTCTAAAAATAATAATAATATGAATAAAAATAAAAATTAAATTAAATGGAGTAATAAATAAAATAATGATATCAATATAATTAAGAAAATAGCAAAACATCTCATGAGTTTGATACCTATTCGAAAAACAATTTCAAGGTTTTCTCGTGGGCCCAAATCATTATTTTACAATCCAATAAATATTAAAATTTGATTTAGAGCCCAAAATCCCCAATTAGGCCTCAACAAATTAAAAAACTCATTCAAGAGCACGGATAAAAATTGTATCTATAGCCTTTAGGTAAGAACTTAGGAATAACTCTCAAGTCCTTAGCTATTGGAAATTTAATAAGTTTATGAATAGTAAAGCTAAGGGGTTAAAGAGGAAATCTTTTGAAAAAGAATCACCAAGGGAAAACCTAGTACAATTAATGAGAATCCCATTATTTATTTTGAATGCAATAAGCCAAGACACATTGGGTAGGATTGTCTCGCTCTTAGGAAGAAAATAGAGAAGAATCCTAGGAGAAAAACAATGTTTGCAACTTGGAGTGATAGTGATTTGAGAATGAAAGTGATGATGATGAAGATGAAAATGAGGTTGCAAACTTGTATTTTATAGTTGTTGAAGAATCACATGATTCTTCTAACTTTTTTGAAACAAATGAATACTCATTTGAGGAATTACATGATACATTTGATGAGCTAGTAAATGAGTATATCAAGATGGGAGAGAAATTTTAAAAGATCATTGCCATGCTTACTAGTGAAAATGAGGTTTGGGTAAAAACTAACGTAGAATTAGAAGCTAGATAAAAAAGCCATAGTTTAGAGAAAGATGAGCTTGAAAAGAAAAATGTAAATTTGCATAATTCATTCTCAAGATTCTACATGGTAGAACAAAAGTTAAATAAAATGCCAAAATCTCAAAGAGCTTTCTTTGACAAGGATGGACTTGAATATAACAATATTGAGAAAGAGTTTCATTTGAAACTTTTCTTTATTAAAGAAAAAGAAGTTCAAGGTACTTCTTCTAGATGTAGTAATTGTTGCGGGGTAAGACTAGTGAATCTAGATTTAAATTTAGCAAAGCTACATTTAGGAAGATTTGGATTCCTTGGTTTGTACATAAATCTAATGCTAATTTATCTTTTTAGTTGCCTAAAGGAACACAAAAATGCAAGCACTAACCAATAAAGACCCGAGCAAATTTAGGTACCAAAAAACAAATGATTCTATGTCTGCAGGTGTGATGAAGCTAGAAGACAAATGATAGAAATCAGAAAAAAGTAGCTTGCATCATAAAGTATAGTGAAGCAAAGTCATAGAAAGGAAATGCCTAAAGAACACATGATTATATTCAACCCTTTTCAAGAAAAATTATGAAGAATAATTGACTCTCAAGTACATGAGTATTGCGAGAAATTCTTTACACTCTTTATACTCTGATTTGCTCAAATCCTCATAAGTATTAAAAAAGAAAGTTTAAGTGCAAAAGTTACTAATAGATGAAATCTTTATTTGATTACACTTCATATGAACGAATGACATGATACTTTATAATAATGATCTTGAAATGCCTTCTTGATAAGTTAGGAAATAAGATAGTTTTTAGAATGAGTTTAGTCTTAGTTTGTATAGTTGAGTTCTTTTTGTGTGTTTATTTTCTTTCGATATACTTAAAGTCTTTTATGTTTAAGTGAATGTTTGCATGTGTGTGTGTTTGCGTGTTTGTGTGCATTTGATTGGTCCATTGCTTGTTAGTTTCTGTTTGTTTAATTGTTTGTGCTTAATTGTGTCTGCTTGGGTCTTTGAATTGTTACAATCTTATGTGTAAATAAGGGTAGGATAGACTTGATTATGTTGATTGTTAAATCGATACATTTAGAACTTAAGATCATCAAGAATTCATTGTGTATCAATACACATTCATGTTGTGTCGATACTAGATGAATACGTACCAATACGCTTCATAAAGTTATCAATACAATTTAGATAATGATAAATAAGGAAAGCAACTTCTCAAATAACTTGTGTCCACCTCAAGTTTTGTACTTCATCTCTTCCAAAATCACTCGACATTTATCTCTTTCCTGAGGAATCTTAACGATGACAGGACCAAAGACCGATGTTCGATCCAAGAAAGTAAAACTCCTTGCAAAATGAAAGCTATTTGAACTATCACATTCCACACAAAATTTCTTGAAAAATTGTTTTAAAGATGGAGAATGTAAAGATAACTTTTGCAAGAAGTTTCTTCACATAAAGGTTAGGATAGAAAAGTTATTCAATTTTGACACTTTCAAAAAGGCGAACATGAAATATGTCAAAACTTTCAAAAATTTTGGATGGGGTAAGTTCTCACAAATTTCGAATCCTGTACCTTTAAACCTTATTAAGCCTTTTTTGGCAATACTAAACTCTTCATCACCCTAGAAGATTCATGCAACATATGTGTTGTTGAATCTTTTCTATTAGGTTAAACTATCACCGTAACCCGAGGAACGATTGTTGAAACATTTAATCTTGTGGATGAAGAAGTAGAGACACCAGCCACTATCTTTGTCAAAGGTGAGAAAGCCACACTCTTTGATTTTGGTGATAGAATTCTCCAATTGATAATGAATCATAACTTGTGACCTTACAGGAGTAAGTATGCTTATCTTATGAGAGTTGATTACTAGTGATTAGACCAAATCAAAACAAGAAACAAACCAAATCTTGTCTACTTTTTTCCCAAGTCATAGTTAGATGCATTCAAAGGAAAGAGAGATACATTCTATCTGAAAGTACTTTAGCCTATTTTCTTAAATTCATACGGATCGATATCTCAATCGAAAAACCTTTCATTCCTGCCTGAACCAGTAGATTAGATAAGGTAACATTAAAAAAGATTTGATTCATTTAAAATGATTAAGGTGGGTGGATTCATCCATCATAACCTTCAGCTCCTGAAGATGATGAGGAGAATGTAAATCACGAACTATTACCAACTTCTTCAATAAATTCCAGTAGCCTTGATGTGATTGCAAGACTGGATATAATTCAAGCAACTTTGGAAGAAAAAAATTCGTGATCATATTTGACTACCTAAGAGATTTACACAGTAAAGTTGATCAACTTTAAACGTCTCATAATGTGTTGTTTGATGAATTTCAGACTGTATATTCTTCTTCCAAAAGATATGCAATAAACTCTCTTAAACTCCAAACCAGTCTGAATTCTTTGTATCTAGAGTTGATGGCAGAACACAGGATTAATGAAACACTCAACATAACTTTCTGTATTTCAAAAAATATTTAATGAAACAATGTTTATGTGAAAAACAGAGAAAAGAAACGTGATTTTTCATATATTCTATTGCACACTAAAGAGGTAGCTTTATACAAAAAACCTAGCAATAAAAAGGAAACTAACTAGACCACATTAGATCCCATGATTTATGGGATACTTTAACAGAAAAGGAAACTAATTAAATCAGCTTAATTCTAGGGATACAAGTTGTTACAAAATCTCCTAAAATAGCTAACTATACATGTGTAGAATATAAACCCTTTTTTCCACACTCCCTCTTAAGCTGGTGAATAGGTATTCTCCATTCCCAGCTTGGATACAATATTCTAAAAGATTGGACAATTTAATCCCTTGGTAAGCACATCAGCAAGTTGGCCATGTATAGACACATAAGGTGTACAAATCAACCCGCTTTCCAACTTTTCTTTGATGAAGTGTCTGTCAATTTCAATGTGTTTTGTTCGATCATGTTGTACTGGATTGTGAGCTATGCTGATTGCAGACTTGTTATCACAATAGAGCCTCATTGGACCATCCCACTTAATCTTCAAGTCTTCTAAGATGATCTTCAACCAAAGTAGTTCACACAACCCCTCAGCCATTACTTGAAATTCTGCCTCTGCACTAGACCGTGCTACCACATTCTGTTTCTTACTCCTCCATGTCACAAGATTTTCGCAAAGAAAGGTGCAATATCCAGAGGTTGACCTCCTGTCAACAATCGACCCAGCATAATCGGCATCCGTGTATGCCTCAAGTACTAAACCTCAATTCCTTTTGAACAAAATACCTTTTCCTGGTGTGCCATTGAGATACTGTAGCACTCGGTTGGCTGCTTGCAGATGAACTTCCTTCAGGCTATGCATGAATTGACTAATTACACTCATCGCATATGCTATATCAGGTCGTGTGTGAGATAAATAAATGAGTCTTCCTACTAGGCGTTGATACATTTCTTTGTCTATTGGAACATCCTTCTCTGCCTTTCCAAGTCTAAGATTTGGATCTATTGGGGTACTTGTTGGTTTGCAAGCTGTCTTGCCTGTTTCTTTGAGGAGATCTGTAACATACTTCTGTTGGGAGATGAAAATGCCCTGCCTAGAGTGAGCCACCTCAATCCCAAGAAAATATTTCAACCTCCCTAGCGCATTGATTTCAAACTCCTTAGCCAAACACTGATTTAGAAACTCTCTCTCCTTATCACCATCCCCTGTTACATTATGTCATCTACATATACCAAAAGTGCTGTGACTCCCCCTAAAGGTGAGTGTTTAATGAATAACGTATGATCCCCTTGGCTTTGTCTATATCCCATCGCCATCATAACTTTCGCAAATCTTCCAAACCATGCTCGTGGTGATTGCTTAAGTCTATATAAGGCCTTTTTTAACTTACACACAGTATGAGCAGTCAAATTATTTTCATAACCTGGCGGGACCTCCATATAAATCTCCTCATAGAGTTCTCCATGTAAAAATGCATTCTTGACATCAAATTGCTACAATTGCCAACCATAATTAGCTGCTAATGACAATAAGACTCTAACAGTATTCATCTTCGCAATTGGGGCAAAAGTTTCTAGGTAATCAATTCCATAGGTTTGAGTATAACCCTTTGCTACTAACCTTTCCTTATACCTCTCTATCGATCCATCTGCTATATACTTCACTGTATAAACCCATTTACATCCCACAGGTTTCTTTCATACCGGCAACTTCACCAACTCCCAAGTTTTGTTTTTTTTCCAACGCCTCCATCTCCACATTCATAGCTTGTTTTCATTTCTCATTCGACAAAGCCTCGGATAAGGTGGTAGGAATGACAATGGTGTTTAAGCTTACAAGGAAGGCTCTATGAGACGGTGAAAAGTTTTTAAAAGACAAGAAGTGTGTAAGAGGGTATAAAGGTCATTTTGTACACTCTCTAGTCCATTTTCTAACAGCAATGGGAAGGTCCTGGTCAATATTGCTGACACAAAATTCAGTTTCAGCTGGTAATAAAGGATTAGAAATTGTTACCTCATTCTCAGGATCTGGGTTGGAGTCTTGGACTTGCACAGATTCAGGGATAACCGTCTTCTTCCTTGAAAACACCTTGCCCTTGCCAAATCTCACATTCTCAAGAGCAGAGCCTATTTTTTCTTGGAGATTTTCTGGCACAAGTTCAGACACAGGATTTGACTCAAACTCGTATACAGACTCAGACACAGTCACATGGTTTAACATAGTGGAACAAGGTGAACAAGGCAAGAAAACTGGTTTAGACACGGGAAGTGATGGCAGATCAAGTAAAAAATCCCCCTATCTTTATCTTCCATTATTGAATTCCCCCCTGAAGATAAAGAGTGGTGAAATAAGACTTTTGTTCATTGAAAGTAACATCCATCGAGACATAGAACTTCTTTGATGGAGGATGGTAACACTTATAACCTTTTTGAGTCGAAGAATAACCCACAAAGACACATTTTAATGCCCTTGGATCTAACTTCTCCCTATTTTGACTATGGACATGGACAAATGACGAGCACCCAAATATCTTAGGGATAAGATTATTTGTAGTGTGTAGATTAGAATAGAATGTTGAGAGTATTTCCATTGGACTCTTGAATCCTAAGACTTTGGAAGGCAAACGATTTATAAGATGAGCAGCTGTAAGAACTGCTTCCCCCCAAAAAGATTTAGGCACATTTTTCTGGAGTAAAAAGGCTAGGGTTGATTCAAGAAGGTGACCATTTTTCCTTTCTGCTACTCTGTTTTATTGTGGGGTATTAACACAAGATGACTCATGTAGTATCCCTTCCTTCTGAAAGTATGAAGTTAGGACTTGATTGAAATAATCCCTAGCATTATCCGACTTAAACCTCTTGATATTGACCCCAAATTGATTCCTAATCATAGAACAAAAGTTTGGGAGAACAGTACTGACATCAAATTTATGTTTAAGCAAAAAAATCCAAGTAACACGAGTACAATCATCAATGAATGAAATAAACCATCTTGCCCCAGAAACATTAGGAATAGTAGAAGGACCCCAAATATCACTGTGAATGAGATAAAAAGTTTGTGTTTAGCAAGTTCACACACTTCACAATGAAAATTTTCAACATCTAGACCTTTAAATAAAGAAGGAAATAGAATTTTAAAAACCCTAAATGATGGATGTCCAAGTCGGTGATGATAAAGCCAAACTTTCTCTTTATTGGATGAAAATAACTCTGAAACAAAAGAATGAGATAATTTGCCCTTGGTAATTGCTTGACTGACTTGGTGCTTTGAGGTAGTAGAGCCCATCCCGTTCTCTAGCATGTCCAATCATCTTCCCCGAATCCTTGTCTTGAAATACACAATAATTATGATAAAAAACCACATTGCAACATAAATCTTGTGTGAGTTTTTGGATAGAGACAAGGTTTGTGGACAATCTAGGGACATGAAGAACATTTTTTAAGATCACTGATGGGCTTATTTTGACATCTCCTACATCTACTACAGTGGTCAAAGAACCATCGGCTGTGGCTATTTTCTTGTTGCTTGGATAAGGAAAATATGTGAAAAAAAATTTTGGTGAGTGGGTTATATGATCGGTAGCTCCTGAATCGATTATCCAAGAGTTGGAAAAGGTTGCACCCAAGACATTTAATCCAATAGAGGATGAAAACTCACCTGAATATGCCAATGAACAAGTACCTGAAGGTTTGTCTAGATTACCAATAAGAGATCTCACCCTCTCGACCTCTTCCGGATTGAGACCGCCTGACTCCTGTGGTGTTACTTCAATAAGTTTGACTGAAGCAACATGTGCCTGACTATTGTTCTTTGATTGTTCTCCTTTTTGTCCCCACTCTCGGCTTGGAGGTTTTCCATGAAGCTTCCAACATCGTCTACGAGTATGATGTGCTTTCTTACAATAAGTGAACCACAAGCTATCCTTGTAATCAGAATTCTAAGCTTTTGTTTCGCTAAATGCCCTTTCCACCTTCATGGCTGAATTATTGCCACCACTAGCCACCATAGTAGAGCTGTCCATGCTCTGTGGTTCAAGCATTAGGCCTCTTCTACTTTCCTCACCTCGAATTAGTGCCACTACCTCGTTAAAACATGAAACTTCCTGCTTGCCAAGAATCTGGATTCTCACTTAATCAAATTCTGGATTAAGTCCCACAAGAAAATCATAGACTCTATCTTGCTCAATGAAGTTCTTTAGAACAGCAACATTTTCAGGACATTTGGTTTCTATCACCCTATAATGATCAAATTCCTATCACAAAAATTTCAATTGATTGACATATTCAGTAACTGTTTTACTTCCTTGTTTTGCAACAACCGTCTTCACCTTGACCTCGTATACTTGAACCGTATCTCTGGCTTTAGAATATGTCTGTTGAATTGCATCCCAAATATCCTTGGTAGTAGGCAATAACATACATGTATCACTAATCTCAGGGGTCATAGAATTCCATAGCCATGCCATGATCATGGAATCTTCTGCATCCCATGCTTCAAAATAAGGATTTCCTGGTTTTGGCCCTGTACCCATAAGATGGCTGATCATCCCTTTTCCTTTTAGCACAGTACGAACAAGTTGAGACCATTTAAGGTAATGTTTTCCATCCAACCTGTATGTTGCCTGGATATTTTGCAATTCCCCTAGTTTTTGGGAACAAACAATCTCCCCTGATTGTGCTCTAGTGGTCGTCTCTGCAACTTTCGACATCTTCCACACGATCTCTAGGCTATTAAGGCAGATCGTGTGAAGCAGAAAGAAGACTGAATGGGCTAAATAGAATTTTTGTAAGATACTCTGTTTTAAACTCAAAAAACAGAGTAGAACAGAGTACAAATAACCAGCAGTGTATTAAGGGCAATAAAGGCCTGTGAAGCAGAGTGGCGATGAAGGCTAAAGCTTCTAATGTTAAGAGAACCTAAAGCTCTGATGCCATGTGAAAAACAGAGAAAAGAAACGTGATTTTTCATATATTCTATTGCACACCAAATAGGTAGCTTTATAAAAAAAAACTAGCAATAAAAAGGAAACTAACTAGACCACATTAGATCCCATGATTTATGGGATACTCTAACAAAAAAGGAAACTAATTAAATCAGCTTAATTCTAGGGACACACGTTGTTACAAAATCTCCTAAAATAGCTAACTATACATGTGTAGAATATAAACCCTTTTTTCCACAGTTTATCCTTTATTTTCCTTTGTCTGATTCAAGTCTTTTTCAGGACTTAAAATTGATTAATTGATCTGGTGCATGAATATTTATGTGTTGATGATTGTGTATTGACTCGTTTGTTTAATGTTTGAACTGAATGCTTGAATTTGTGTGACAATTGCTTGACTACTTGATTGCTTAACCTTGTAAGCTCAGTAAAACCTGTTTGCAGTAGGAATACAAATGCAATGTGAGCTTTTAGATTAGTTATCATTGAGTTTGGTATTTTTGTTTAAATACTTGTTGCGTTTGGTTAATTTTAATGTGTTGAATGTGTATTTTTGTTTAAATGGTGAAAGTCTCACCATGGGTTCTTTAACTTAAGCTAATTGTTTGCTTTGTTTGAGCTTAAACAATGAGTATCTTGTCTACCCGAATATCAGTAAGTATAACTATAGCATTTGCATAATACATCAGTCAATCTACATCATTTTTAAGTGTGTCTGCACAAATTTGTTATTCTCATTTGCACTGTAAGTCTGTTTATCTCATTTACATCTTGCATAAGTCTATTCACATCATTTTTGTATATATGCATTCTCATGCATATATCAGTATATATATGTGTCATCATCCATGCACATGCATTGTATTTCTGGTTTTACTTTGCATTATCAGACTTCCTTAGCTTATTGAATGTTCATTTTTCTATTACAAGCCTGATAATCTTTGATTAAGTATTACTTTTATTGTACCCTTAGTTTACTACTACTTTATCCTGTCATTGGACTTTGAAATATTACTCCTTTTTAATATGATAAAAAGAGGGAGAAAGTGGTTAGAAATGTAAAACATTTAGTAAGAGGGAATAGACATAATTATAAAGAGAATGTAACGACCCTTGACCCTTGAAAATCGGGAGATTTTTTCTTTTTTTTTTCAACTTAATTTACCCACTTATTCCCTTATTCACTTAGGCTGTATTCCTATTCAGTGTCAATCCTTAAAAATATTTCTTTTCATTTATCCTTATACAGATTTCATCCCAACACATTATTTTCAATAGATGTATGTGCATACAAATAGTCTGGTAAGGAGATAAGAATGTATACCTCACGCATATACAAAAGGTAGTCTGGGGAGGCTCATATCCGCCAGCCTACATCGTCTACGCAGCATTTATTAACTATAATTCACTGCAAAAATCTGAGAGGTAGAGGGGTGAGCTTTTGGGGAAAAGCCCAGTAAGATAGTACTATTAAAACAGTTCTGACATATAAAAGTATTTGAAATTGTTCATGGAATGAAACTTAATATAATACAGAAATTTCCATTTCATGCATAAACGTCATAAAGCATGCGTGTCAATAAAACCATTAACATGCTTAACCCTTTTACAACTTTTCATAAACATTTCGTAAATCATATCGTAAACATTTCATGCATGTTTCATAATCATTTCGTAAACATTTCATGAATATTTCATAGTCGTTTCGTAAATATTTCATGCATATTTCATAATCGTTTCGTAAACATTTCAGGCATATTTCATTCATCATAGTTGATTTTTCATAATCAAACCGAGAAGACTAGACTATAACTAAGTCATGCGATACGTGTCATTCTCCATTGGAGAGTTATCATACCTATGGCCATGGTAAGGGGGGGCTGTAGAATGGATCATGTTCGTACAACGATAATAATTATAAACATGGATAGTATCTTCTTATTTCTTATCATATACTAACACATAGCTAGGGCACGGGCACCTGTGGCACTCACCGTGCGGGGAACATTCATCCGTGCTGCGCGGGCACGAGATACTACCAAAACATCATCGTAAACCACCAGTAGCACAAAATCTTCCACAAAGGTTGAGTCAAGTGCTAAAGGGGCCAACGTACCGGCACCTCAGGTGGTGTAGCCGGAACACCACAAGAAGTAACCATGCATGAAGCCTATAGTCTCAAAACATAGTTTCCAAAATCTTTCTTGGGTTTTATAATTCATAAGCTCATATCGAGTAATAACATCGAATTTCTTTGAAATCTGAATACTCTTTTATAAAACCGAAAGACTATGTGGCACTTTGTTCCCGTAGGACTCAAGAGGTGGCCCCCACAATCCCCTTTCGAAAACAATTTCTTTTCTTAAATACTTTTGAAATTGTCGAAAACTTCTTTAACAATATGGATATAAAAACATAAATAAATGTAAAAAATCTATACACTTCATACCTTAGGAAATTTATTTCACAACATGAAAAATACTCGGGGAACATTTCGACAATTTAAAACATGCATCGTTTCACAAGTATGAAAGCATTGATAAATCATTTCAAATCACATGCTCTTTCATAAAATCATTTATCGGTGAAACAAAAATGCATTATCAGGACTAAGTTAAATAATACCCCTTACCTCGATTTATCGGATATCCCGAATTCGAATGGTGACGCCTCCTAGTATCTCCCTTAAATGCTTCTACGATTCTCCTCGGTGTCTGTCCGTAATCTTTGATTTCTTCGACTCAGCGAGTCGACGGGTCCGATCCACTCGGGTTATTTCTGTCGGAGCCTTTTCACTCGGATTTTCCAAATCTTAGTACACTTGTCTCTTTTCCTCAAATTTCCTCTATTTCCTATAATATATATATATTTATATAAATACAAATATATATATTTTTATATTACTTCTCTTTTTTTTTCTTTTTTTTTCTCTTTTCTCTCGGCTACTGTTCATCTTTTTTTTTTTTGAATTGCTTCCTCCTTTCCCGCCTTTTCTTTTTCTTCTTTTCTTCTCTTCTTTGTTTCCCAGCTACTGTACTGTTCATCGTCACTTCCTCGTTGTCATCATGCCTTCATCTTCGTCGGTCTTCCTTTCCAGCCTCCAGCCAGCGCCCTTCCGATCATCTTCCTCCTCCCTTGCTGCTGCAACAGCAATGATAGAGGCCCCATGTTTCTTTCCCTCGCAACCAGCCCTTCTTCAGTATACCTTCCTTCGTTGGTAGCTGTCCATTGCAGAACCGACCTCTTCCATGCAGTCTTCCCTTGTCGAGAGTCAATATTCTCATCTACCTCCTCTGCTCGGTCCCCTGTTTCTAGCTTCAGCCCTCTATTTCTGCCTTCTTGCTTCTATTTTCAGCTTGCCAACTTCGGCTTCTCATGCTGCCATGGTTCCAGCTCCTGTTCTGCCTCTGTTTTCTAACCAGTTTTCCCGTTGACAGCAGCCTTACGTCCTTATTGCTCCCATGCATCATTTCGGGTTTCCAAGATATTTCGAAACAACTTATACACACACTTTTTCACCAAATCGGTGTTGTTTACAGCAGACATCATGTCTCTGTTTCTTTCATGTTCTTCCTCGCCTCTTTCTTCGCTGCACTTTAACATTTTTTTGCACATCTAAATGTTTATACATTTGTTTATTATATTTCCTTTTTGCTGCCTTACTTGTCAGTTGCCAGCTTCAGATCAATCTTTTCGGTTTTTACTGCCATCACATGCTTTCTTATTTCATTTCACCATTCGGCACCCTTCCACTTACTTCCAACCGTGGCTATCATCCCTAGTACACATATCCTAGTACAGATATGCATATCTATATATATATTTTTTTACATTTCTCCTTATTGAGAATTTCAAACTTTAAGGCAACTAGTACCTGCCATCCTATTACCTAGGCTGCTGTGATTGTGTCTCCTTATTTCTTATTTTAATCCTCACTGTGAACCATCATCAACAGCATCCTTCATGACGTTTTCTGCTGCAGTGAAAACTGCAGCAGAAATTGCATCAGGTTTGGCTTCCAATGTCTCATGTTTTCTTATTTCTATGTTGGGTGAATGTGCCATACACTTCATTTCCTCTACGTTTTTGCTGTAGTCAGCAGTCATAGGACTGCTTCTACTTCTTTTTTTTTTTACTGCTTTATTATCTTTCAGTCACTTCCATTTCCCTACATTGCCAAATCTCTCAGACCCTTCCCTCTTTCCTTTCTACTGTCTTCTGTTTCTTTTAATGCATCCCGTACATTTGTGCCTTTGTATTCCTTTACGCATTGTAAGTTTTGCTCTCGGGATTGGCTTCGTTCTGGAAGCCAATCCACGGGTTTGAGGGTAGGTGTGTGTATACTTATACATGCACATATATAAATATGTACATATATTTATATATCTACCTTCTTTATTTGAAATTTATTAAAACATTAATACATCTATATATTTACATATATCTTATACACCAAATAAGTTTTTCTTATGGTAATAGAATTTAATTTAATCTAATATTTATACCTATCTATCATATAAGAATATTTATATCTTAATCTAGCTCATATGACTTTATTTCCATTCCTCCCAAATTACTTGTTCTTCTACTTAAAATATTTTATCCAATTAATTTCTTCTAAACTCCCATATAAATTTAAATGTTCAATTTAAATCATTCACCAAGAAACACATTCTCTAATCCCAATGGTTTTAATTGTTTTTCCTTGATAAGACTGAATACATAAAAATTCATGGTGTTTACATTCTCCCCACCTTAAAAAATTTGGTCCCCAAATTTAAAATTGCTTCAGTTTTCAAATAAGTGTGAGTATTTCTCTTGCATTAAGCTTTTCAATTTCCACGTAGCCTCTCCCGAAATATGATACTGCCCCTTAACTTTGACCAAAGGAATCGTCTTAGACCTCCATGCCTTTTCTTTCATGTTCAAGATCCGAATCGATTTCTCCGCATGTCCTATCCTCTTTCAATTCCAGTGGTTCATACTCAATCATGTGTGTCGGATCTAGGTGATACTTGCATCGCATCAATACATGGAGGATATCGCGACTACTTGATAATTTTGTCTTCAAAACTCAATAAATTATCAGTACCAATACTCAAGCTAGTTGTAGCACCTATCTGGGTTTGATTAGATACATCAATACGGTACTTATTAATATGCTGAGCTTGCTCGATTCGATCAATCAATTCCAGTTCTCAACTCTCAGACTCACTACCACGAAATAAATGTCAATATCAGAAAGGAACTACATCCAGTTGAGGTTCACTAAATATGTCAGTAACTCATAACCTTGACCAATATACGTAACGTCGTCCCGTAATCACTTCTGCTCAAAGCACTAACTCGAGTCATTCATCATTTTTTTGTATTTAACAGGTTTTGTAAAATTTAATACTTAACCTTCATGATCAGTAGAATTCCATAATTCTTCACAGTGCAAGTAATGGTATCCCGACTTCAAACACAAATATTTCGACTGTCAATTTCAATTTATCCTTTAGTCACACTCATTCTCTGTTCATATCATTTGATCTGAATAATTTAATTTACCAGAAGTATTCAGACATTGTATACATCTCTTGTCCATAGTATCAACTGTATTCAGAATCTATCACATTTCAAACTTGCCTCATTTCGTACATCAATTATATTAGAACTCTTTCCTTATTCCAATTAAGTCTCGCATTCGAAACATAAGCATGAGCAATTCACAATCTTTAGACTCGACACATAATTCATATTCCAAGGTCTTCCTATATCTCAAACTCTAAATCATCTTAAAGAGTTTTAGGTCTTTCCCACTGATCCATTATTACTGCTTTTGGAGAATCCAATTAACTCTCATTCTTTTATATAACGTGACCCAAAAGACTTCGGGTGTCCTTAAAAATTAACGCCAGTGCACTCTCAAGTGGGTCACTCAGTCTGATAATCCGCTTTTCATGTAATCCTTATAATTGCTTCCTCAACATTTTAATTCAATCCTGTAAGCAGTGTGACATTCACTTATATTTTTAGTTTTGTAATTCACCCTTTCAGTTACAGTGATTTTACTTTATCACTCTCACTGCTTCCTTAGTACATCACCTTTTGTCACTCTCTTTACCTTTTCATGTCCTTAATAACCTCGAAAGTATATATCTCATATTCTCATAGTTGCGTCTTACGCACTGCTCTCTCAAAATAACATCAAGTTGAGCTAACTTAGCTCGATTAAGGATCTTAGTACCTCCTATGAGTTTCCTGCATTTTCTCCGTTTCATATCTCTACTTATTCGGATTATTCTTCTTCCAAAGCTATAAATTTAATTTCATAATCATCCATAGACTTATTACTTTATGTCCGATTGCAATCATTTCATCTATAATTGCCAATTTATTTCGTCCGAAATGTGCTGCCGCCTAAGGGCCTTCGAAATATATCCCATGTAATTTTCTGATGTCGATTCTCGAATTAAATCGGGGAACTTCCCTCCGAGTTTGACTTTTCATCTTGATATTGATGCTACAACGACTACTTTCTTTATAGTAGCACACTCTGAAAATCCGTGTAGCTTCTCCAATCCTTTAACACAAAAGTTGCTAAAGCAACTTTCTCGGTAGAGTTACTTCTAAAATCATCAAGCTATTCTATCTCATTCATTCAACACTCCAAATCATTAAATTCTTAACCTTGTCAAAAATTGGAGGCTTAAACTCTTGAAACTACCCCCAGTCTAATAATCTTACAGTCATACTCTAAGAATCCATCAAAGTTTTCCAATTTAATTTTCCAGTTTTCTATTACCATTGGATTCTTGATTTCAGTATCTAATAGCATACTGTCCTACGAAGTCAGCTCGGTCTCTATCCGTTAGTGAACTTACAGACATTTCTTGACTTCACTGCCCATAACTTTGGGTCATACATTTTCATTGATATATTTCATAATTCATACTCATAGACAAATCAATTTCCTTGTGCTAGACCCATAAATTCCATTTGTAGTTTCCTTAATCTCATTCATTCAGTTTTCTATAACTACTGGGTCTTTTATCTCATTTATCAATGGCGGTCTACAGTTCTTAAACGGTCTCATCTAGTGTAGCTCTAACTCCTAACTAAAGTCATCATCATTCTGCTGTGGAACTACAGGAGCAAGCATATTTGTAGTCCTGAAACATCTCTACAGGCTTTGCGGCCGTATCAGGAGTAATCTGTCTGTCAATTCTTCCATCTAACCCATCACCTAACATAGTATGTGTCCCAATTTTCTCCATAGTATGTTCAATACTCCACTCAGTCTTAGCAAATTGTATCTCAATATCATCTGTCCTTTCCGCAAGACTTGATGGAGCACACTCAACATCAGTTTCAATCTCAGTATCATATATGAGTCTAATATGATAACTCTGCATGATTCTCAGACCTATCACTACGACCTCTCGCTCGTGACCTAATTCATCACGTAAACCCAACATTAAGTCTTAACTTAATTAAATATACTTACTCTACAACCAGACAAGCACAGACATTTGGGATGTAATCATATCCTTATTATTAACATTGACAGTACTAGACAGCTTTTGCTCTGATACCACTAAATGTAACGACCCTTGACCCTTGAAAATCGGGAGATTTTTTTTGAAACTTCATTACCCATTTATTCCCTTATTCACTTAGGCTGTATTCCTATTCAGTGTCAATCCTTAAAAATATTTCATTTCATTTATCCTTATACAGATTTCATCCCAACATATTATTTTCAATAGATGTATGTGCATACAAATAGTCTGGTAAGGAGATAAGAATGTATACCTCACGCATATACAAAAGGTAGTCTGGGGAGGCTCATATCCACCAGCCTACGTCGTCTACGCAGCATTTATTAACTATAATTCACTGTAAAAATCTGAGAGGTAGAGGGGTGAGCTTTTGGGGAAAAGCCCAGTAAGATAGTACTATTAAAACAGTTCTGACATATAAAAGTATTTGAAATTGTTCATGGAACGAAACTTAATGTAATACAGAAATTTCCATTTCATGCATAAACGTCATAAAGCATGCGTATCAATAAAACCATTAACATGCTTAACCCTTTTACAACTTTTCATAAACATTTCGTAAATCATATCGTAAACATTTCATGCATGTTTCATAATCATTTCGTAAACATTTCATGATCATAGTCATTTCGTAAACATTTCATGCATATTTCATAATCGTTTCGTAAACATTTCATGCATATTTCATTCATCATAGTCGATTTTTCAGAATCAAATTGAGAAGACTAGACTATAACTAAGTCATGCAATACGTGTCATTCTCCATTGGAGAGTCATCATACCATAGCCATAGTAAGGGGGGGCTGTAGAATGGATCAGGTTCGTACAGCGATAATAATTATAAACATGGGTAGTATCTTCTTATTTCTTATCATATACTAGCACATAGCTAGGGCATGGGCACCTGTGGCACTCACTGTGCGGGGAACATTCATCCGTGCTGCGCGGGCACGAGATACTACCAAAACATCATCGTAAACCACCAGTAGCACGACATCTTCCACAAAGGTTGAGTCAAGTGCTAAAGGGGCCAACGTACCGGCACCTCAGGTGGTGTAACCGGAACACCACAAGAAGTAACCATGCATGAAGCCTATAGTCTCAAAACATAGTTTCCAAAATCTTTCTTGGGTTTTATAATTCATAAACTCATATCGAGTAATAGCATCGAATTTCCTTGAAATCTGAATACTCTTTCATAAAACCGAAAGACTGTGTGGCACTTTGTTCCCGTATGACTCAAGAGGTGGCCCCCACAATCCCCTTTCGAAAACAATTTCTTTTCTTAAATACTTTTGAAATTGTCGAAAACTTCTTTAACAATATGGATATAAAGACATAAATAAATGTAAAACATCCATACACTTCATACCTTAGGAAATTTATTTCACAACATGAAAAATACTCGGGGAACATTTCGACAATTTAAAACATGCATCGTTTCACAAGTATGAAAGCATTGATAAATCATTTCAAATCACATGCTCTTTCATAAAATCATTTATCGGTGAAACAAAAATGCATTATCAGAACTAAGTTAAATAATACCCCTTACCTCGATTTATCGGATATCCCGAATTCGAATGGTGACGCCTCCTAGTATCTCCCTTAAATCCTTCTACGATTCTCCACGGTGTCTGTCTTAATCTTTGATTTCTTCGACTCAGCGAGTCAACGGGTCCGGTCCACTCGGGTTATTTCTGTCGGAGCCTTTTCACTCGGATTTTCCAAATCTTAGTACACTTGTCTCTTTTCCTCAAATTTCCTCTATTTCCTATAATATATATTTATATTTATATAAATATATATATTTTTATATTACTTCTCTTTTTTTTTTCTTTTTTTTTCTCTTTTCTCTCGGCTACTGTTCATCTTTTTTTTTTGAATTGCTTCCTCCTTTCCCGCCTTTTCTTTTTCTTCTTTTCTTTTCTTCTTTGTTTCCCAGCTACTGTACTGTTCATCGTCACTTCCTCGTTGTCATCATGCCTTCATCTTCGTCGGTCTTCCTTTCCAGCCTCCAGCCAGCGCCCTTCCGGTCATCTTCCTCCTCCCTTGCTGCTGCAACAGCAATGATAGAGGCCCCATGTTTCTTTCCCTCGCAACCAGCCCTTCTTCAGTATACCTTCCTTCGTTGGTAGCTGTCTGTAAGACCCGAATTTAATTAAAATA
The DNA here is from genome assembly GCA_033439115.1 of Firmiana major. NCBI lineage: Eukaryota > Viridiplantae > Streptophyta > Magnoliopsida > Malvales > Malvaceae > Firmiana > Firmiana major. The sequence continues at coordinate 44,410,926 of CM065909.1, forward strand.
CGAAAATTAAATAAGAAAAGATGAGGGATGTATGAAGGAAGGTCAGGTTAAATTGATTCCGAAACAAGAGCAGGGGTAAAATGGTAAAAATACCAAAATCCGGTATTAGGGCGATAAGAAAATTTTAATTAAAAAAAATAAGGATGTAAGATATCTTGATCGATAATAAGGAAATTATAAATTTTAGGTCAATTGATCAAGATTCGGAAATTTTAAAAATACTAAAAATTATCGAAACTATATCTCGAAAAACGCGAAGAAATAATATCAAAAATTTAGAGAAAAATATATTTAATAAATTAAATTTAAATTGAATAAATTAAATTAGAATAAAAATAATATAAGTGTTGATATTTTGGGATTTTATGGAGTATTTTAATGAATAGTAAAATAATTAAAATAAATAATAATAATAATAAAAAAAAAGAATCTGAAACAAAAAAAAGAGAGGAGAGAGAAACTCGGGAAAAAAACCCGAGAAAGAAACTGAGAAACGACCCGCGATTCTTCACCGCCGATTCTCGCACACCGGCGACCGACGGCTTCGACGAAGCTACCAGGAGGAAGAGGGGAGTCCGGCGAGCACGTGGGTACCGAAATCACGCCGCCAGGTGGCCGGAGCAGGCCGATCGGAGCTAAGGAAAGTCGCCAGAGAAACAAGCCAATTCTCGGCGAACCGCCGCATCTGGGCTGAAACGGAGGGCACCGACGCACTTAGGGGAAGAAGCTGGTTCTTTTGAGACCGGTCTCGGCCGATGAGACCCCGAAAACGCCGGCGACGGTAATAGGCAGAGGTCGCAGAGGTAGACCTGAGTCTGTTAAGTCGTGCTGAGTTGACCTATGAGAATCAGAATGAAATTGGAATAGAGGCGAATGTTGAGAATGCCTCACAGAGTCCGACAGAGAGATCGGACAGTATTGAGAGACGCTTCGCGAGATTGAAGCGGAGCATGGGAATTATTTTGAGGAGCTAATTGCTCAGATTATGAATGAGATCAGAGGGCGCAGCGAAACATTGGTGGAAACCCGCTCGACCCATCTTAAGTATTAAACATCCATAGCTAAGATGAGAAATCTTATTGGATGTATTCCAGTGACAGGATATCCCGGACATGATTTAAAGGAAAAAAATTTCTTACACTGCCCAAGAATACTAAATTGATTATGAGTATGAAACTCAGTTATATTCTTTGGCAGATATTACCTCGACATTATGAAGAAGTGACAGTTGAGATGTCTAAAAGTTCATGAAATGGCTCAACTTTTGAATTAGAGACTGATTGGCCCGTAAGATATTATCTATACCGAGGCAGTGCGCAGATTTACAGTTGGGTAAATAAGAACATGAATTGCACGCCTCTGAGATTGGGAAAAGTAGTAAGAGCTGAAATAGAGACAGAAAAGAGAATCGAGAAATGACAGAGATGTTAAAATGAAAAAATGGTAATTGGTAAAAGATCTGATTTGACAAGTTATGGGCTAAGATAAATGGTAAGACCCCAGTGCATCCAATTTTGGCACTCTTGAGGGGCATTGTGATTGGAGGACCCCGACTTGCTACGAAGCAGAGTAGCAGTGTGATCACTGTAGAATGTGTGGTGGATACCACGGAAGGAAGGTCTATACCTACACTGTATTGATGAAAATGGCCGTTAAGTGTGGTAAGACGGACCATTGATTTTGATTGCACAGAGTTGGGCGAGATTGCCCCATAGAAAAGTAAAGAGACAGAGAAAAACTTCGTTGGTATAACTGCAATGAAAAGGGAGGCCACAGCCGAAGAGAAGAAGGAAAGTAGGTTGTTGGACGAAGGCGAGAGGATGTCTTGGACCAGGGCACTATTGATGTTTCATGGATGTGGTGTAAGATACCACACTTGTTATGAATAATGAAGTACATATGTTCATTGATCCTGGTGCCACACATTTATTTATACCGCCTTCATTTGCATATAAGTGAGTAAAAGGCATAAATGCCTACATCACTGGGCACAATACTGATAAATGAGTACCCCAATAGAGGAGGATTAATTAACGGAATATGGCTATAGAGATTTTAAGTTGAAAACATGGGTGCAACAGTTGAAATTAAAGGAGTAAAGGATTGTACTCACGGAATGAATGATGAAAGAGTCTCGTTATGATTGATATACGAAAGGAGATAATTTTTGAGATATGTTGATTCTGAATACAGGATGTATTGGAGTAAGAGGTGTATGCAAGGTAAGAACATCCTCACGATAAGAAGTCATTAGGATTAAAGCAATTAGTAGCGAATATAAATTTCGACCTCATGGACTGGTATATAAAGTAATTGTGGTTAAGTCTGAAGGTTAATAAAGGTATTTCAAAATACCTCCCCGCCTGAAGACTTGACAGCGTCTAAAAGTATATATATATATAACCTATAACGTGAAATCGATCGTTGTAATAAATACCTTTAGCATTAGGATACCTTTACTAAGACGATAAGAATATTAAAATGCGACAAATCATAAAGGTTAACATAGTAAAAATTTGATAAGAGTCGTTAAGATAAGAAAAAGGAAATGACGCAGGTTAGTACCTGAAAAACGTAAGCGATTTTGAAGGACCTTATACGTTTATGCGTAAATAAATCAAGGATTGGACCGATTTGTAATCATCATTATCGATGATATGTTGGGTGTAGTTAAAGTCTAAGGCAAATTGTAAGCAATAATTGGAAATTGCTTTTACAGATGGTTGTTGCAAGTTCTAATATGGTATACTTGGTTGGCACGTTTAACTATGGAAAACGTGGTATTTGAATGAGATGATAGATAAGATAATAGATGTGATATGAATTTCGGTGTATTGAAGTATGAACTGATCACCATGATTATTTTCACCATACCCAACAGCTCAAGAGGTTTCTCAGTGAGTATGGATACCTCGAAATATGAAGGAGCTGTATATTGATGTATAATGGGAAGATAGTCAATTATGGAGTCAGACAACTCCTTGATCACGAAATAAACTATCTGACCCATGATTTAAAGTTGGCAGCAGTATTTGTACATAGGATATGGTACTATTATGTGCATGGTGAGGAATTGTGGATATGCACTGATCATAAAGCCCCAAGTATCAGTTTTTCACAGAAAGAGGTGAATATGAGAATACATAGTGGGATAGAGCTTCTAAGAGATTTTAATGGTGAAAATTGTACCACCCAGGAAAGGCTAATGTGATGACTGATGCCTTGAGCAGAAAGAGCCTTGGGATGGTATTACATATGATGGTCAGGGAGCATGAGCTGCTTGAGCAGTTGTGGACCTCAGTAGTGATGTGATCCCTTCTGATGATGACAGTGATTATGTGACAGCTAGCTTGAGATTAGAACCGGATGAGAGTGCCCGGATTTGACAGGCTTAGCGTGATGATCGGCACGATGTCGATAGTGTGGGTTAGATTCAGAAGGGTACAATGATAGAGTTCACAGAGTGTGATGAGTTACTGAGGATTCCGAGACAGTATGAGTGCTCCCTAGGACCACAGTTGATGAGATAGTAATTTTGTCAGAAGCTCACTCTTCAGGATATACAGTGCATACGGAAGGTAATAAGAATATATTAAAATCTCGAAAAGGGTATTGGTGGTCAGATGTTAAAAGAGACATGATAGAGATTGTGAAAAAGTGCCTAGTATGTCAACAGAATAAGGTAGAGTATTAAAAGTCTGCAGAGTTATTGCAGCACCTACCTATATCGACACGGCACGAAAAATGAGAGCAAGTCTCCATGAATTTTATGATGGGTTACAGAGGACCCAGGTGAATTACGAGGCTATTTGCATGATAGTCACTAAGTTGACTAAGTCTATCCACCTTCTGGTTATGAAATCCCCAAATACTCAAAGTGTGTATGAGGATTCAGGTATAAGGAAGATTGTGGAACATTAAGTAGCGTTCCAGTGAGCATGGTATCATATAGGGATTCCCGCTTCACTTCCCACCTCTGAGGATATTTTAAGGATGCTATGGGAACCCGACTGAGTATTAGCACAGCTTTTCGTCCTCAGACAGATGGTCAGTCAGAGAGGACTGTACAAGTTCTGGAGGATCCGATAAAAGCGTGTGCCATTGATTTTATAAGCTCCTGGAATGATCAGTTGATTTCTAAACGAATTAACCAATAGTGACAGTTGTCACTTGAGTATCGAGATAACAAGATATGAGGCAGTGTATGGCTGTAGGGGATGTTCCCCAAATTGGATAAGAAAAAGTGGGTGACAGATAGAATCATTTTCGACTTTGGATGATAAGTTTCTGAGGATGTTTAGTTAAGGATGAGAGATTAAGAACACCTCAGAGCAGATAGACAAGTATTGGAATTCACCTTGGTGAATTAGTATGGTTGAAAGTTACTCGTCCTAAGGGAATAAGGACATAGCGAGCTTTTGGAAGAAGGTAAATTGAGTTGCACTGGATGGAATATTTAAGAGATTGGACAAGTGGGAGATAAGACCTGTAGGTTGGTGTTATCACCTGAATTAACAGGCACCCACAATGTGTCTCAGCTTTTGATGCTTCGGAAATATTATCCAGATCCAGCATAGGTGATAGGATATGAGATCTAAAAGTTCAGTTTCATGAAAATATAAGTATATTGATAAGTTGATTCGGGCATTAAACAGGAAAGAGAAAGTATTGAGGTTTAAGATGATCTCCCTAATTAAAGTCCTTTGGTAGTAATACACTCCGAAGAAGGTCACATAAGAATTTAAGAGTATGATATGATCGATGTACCCGGAGTTGTATATGGACTCATATGACTTGGTTCTAATTTGGAGGACCAAATTCTTTAAGTGGGGGAGAGTTGTAAGACCCGAATTTAATTAAAATACGAAAATTAAATAAGAAAAGATGAGGGATGTATGAAGGAAAGTCAGGTTAAATTGATTCCGAAACAAGAGCAGGGGTAAAATGGTAAAAATACCAAAACCCGGTATTAGGGCGATAAGAAAATTTTAATTAAAAAAATAAGGATGTAAGATATCTTGATTGATAATAAGGAAATTATAAATTTTGGGTCAATTGATCAAGATTCGAAAATTTTAAAAATACCAAAAAATTATCGGAACTATATCTCGAAAAACGCGAAGAAATAATATCGAAAATTTAGAGAAAAATACATTTAATAAATTAAATTTAAATTGAATAAATTAAATTAGAATAAAAATAATATAAGTGTTGATATTTTGGGATTTTATGGAGTATTTTAATGAATAGTAAAATAATTAAAATAAATAATAATAATAATAATAAAAAAAAAGAATCTGAAACAAAAAAAAAGAGAGGAGAGAGAAACTCGGGAAAAAAAACCCGAGAAAGAAACCGAGAAACGACCCGCGATTCTTCACCGCCGATTCTCGCACACCGGCGACCGACGGCTTCGACGAAGCTACCAGGAGGAAGAGGGGAGTCCGACGAGCACGTGGGTACCGGAATCACGCCGCCAGGTGGCCGGAGCAGGCCGATCGGAGCTAAGGAAAACAGTCGGAGAAACAAGCCGATTCCCGACGAACCGCCGCATCTGGGCTGAAACGGAGGGCACCGACGCACTCAGGGGAAGAAGCCGATTCTTTTGAGATCGGTCTCGGTCGGTGAGACTGCCGAAAACGCCGGCAACGGTAATAGGCAGTAAACGGCACCGTTTGGCCGAAAGGAAAGGGAAGGAAAAGGAGGGAAAAGGAAGGAAAGGGGAAAAGAAAAGAAAGGAAAAGGAAGGAAAAGGAAGGAAAAAGAGGAAAAATTGGAGAAAATTTCAGTGATGCAATCGAGCTTCGGGTAAGTCGATAAGTGGTCAAATTGACCCGATTTAAATTTCGAAGTATTTAATTTAATTAATTTTGGGCTGAAAACTTACCCGGAAAAATTGTGGAATTGTGTAGCTCGACAATTGGCATCCAACGAGAGCTCGAGATAGCCTCGATTTACGGACTAGCATGGAATCTCGGGTAAGTGACCCTTATTTACGACAATTACCTCGTTATGCGTGATATTGATTTGATTTCCGCATAAATTGAATTAAATTATGAAAATTTAGATAAATTATCGTAAATAATCGATTTAGCTATTCAAGAATTAGAACGAGGCCCAATAAATTATTAGTAGGCCCAATGAGCCCAATAGGCCTCGATAAAACGAAAATTTAGTGGAAAACAGGCTTAAGGCCGATTAAGGCCCATTAAGGTGCAATCAGGCCCAATAGGGGTAAATGGGCCCAATGATTTAAATTAAGCCCAGAAAATAGGAAATACAATTAAATTGTATGTTATCTGACCTGAGGAATAATTATACGCAGTTCCGGACATTTGATTGGGAGCATATCGGACTGCGCGACGAGACAACAGTGGAAAAGAAAAGGTCAGACTCGACAGAAAAATAAGGTAAGGGAATTCTACGGACTGCTAGAGGTAAACTTTACGCAATTTCAAGTTCATATGCAGTCTTTAAAATTTATCTGAAGGGTCTAGAGGTCGAATAATAATTTTAGTGCCTCGAATGGGTAAATTACTAAAATACCCTTGTTAAGGGTAAAATTTACAAATTTAGGAAAAATTGGGAGGAGCAAGAACAAGAGGGTTCTGCTCGTTCTGGAGACATTTTAATGCATGCATGAGTAGGCTGGCTAACCTTGAAAGAAAATGCACAGCATTGCATACTTTCAACGATATAACTGTTTTGGAAACTGTTTTGAGAAAACAGCCGCCTACGTGTTTTTATTTACATGTGACGTGCTAGAGCTCAGCTCGCACGATGTTTTGATTTGGGTGATGCATGCATTGGTGCTGGAGCGAGAGCTCGCACTAGAGTTTTACATGCATAGGTGCTAGAGTATAACTCGCACCAGATTTCACATGCTTTTTCGTGACACGGTGCTAGAGTCTAACTCGCACCAGATTTTAAAGATTTTCATGTGATTTATATACAAAGTGTTGAGCTTAGCTCGCACTAGATTTACTGGATTTGTGGAGTAGCGCTGTCTGCCCTTGGAGTCAGCCAAAAGGCCCAACAGGCTCAAAAGACTTCTCAGGTGAGGTGAAAGTGAGGGATGAGGTTGGCGGCCTTGTGGGGATGTAAAGCGTGCTCTACCAGTTTTACTTGATTGATGAGAGTGCTGAACATCAGCGGACAATACGTTGGACTTGTTGACGTTGTTGCACCACCCGTTGTTGGACCACCCGTTGTTGACCACCAACGTTGTCGATGGGCCCAAGAAGGGTTGCCATGGTCGTTGGTAGGGGTTGGCCGGGCAGGGGTTGGCCGGGCAGGGATTGGCCGTCACAATAAAATCGCTCGCACTGATTTTATGAGAACATGCGATGAGCCGTGCTTGGAGTATCGGGTAGACTGTGTGTCACCGATTAAATAGGCCCGCACGTGCGTTTTGAGACATGGCATGAGTATAGAGATATTATATAGGTTCACGGAGTACGATGTACCGTGCAAGTAGCATGGAGTATGATGTACCGTGTGGTATCTTCGGATACGGCATCTCCGGATGCAGCATCTTCGGATGCCTGGGATCAGATAAGACTGACGGGATGGATTGACCCACCTCCTGGGCGGTTCTCGATCATAGTGAGAACCCGCACACTAGGATTCGTGTAGCTGAGGAACTCCCGAGGACACAAATGGCCATAGTCCTGGTTATTTGCCGATATACAAACGTTGCCTCGCATGTCGTCGATTTTGATGAAATCAAATTGGGTTTTAAACTAAATTTGCATGATGGTATTTCCATGCTTTTCAAACCCATGTGTGAATGTAGATCGATTTTCATGGTTTTGTGTGAGTCAGGATCACCCGAAGGAGGGGTCGAGTCCTGAATTTATTGTGAAATTTTTATATAAGAAAGATATGATTTTGAATATAGTTGCATGTTGAATTTTTCGTGCAAATGTGTTTTACATAACATCATAATTCATATCATTTGTTTTAAAATGTGTGGAGAAAGGGTGGTTTATGCATGGCACCACGTTCATGTAGGTAGTATGGTTACCTACTTGATCGTAGGATTGCCTTACTGAGCTTGATCTGCTCACCCCTTTCATTTTCTCCCACAGATAATCTCCAGTTGAAGTTGAGGCGACTCAGTACTGCATTCCGGATATCCGCTGCTGCCCATCAACATAAGGTATATACACTTGTACATATTGTATCTACATAAGCATAGCACAGTAACATGTTTTGTAAGTAACTTTAGGGGATGTATAAATAATGTAAACAATTATAAATGACTGGAGAAGAATTAAGTTATGTGGTAAATGTATGGTGGGACTGGCATTGACGCACAGCCCAATTTGTTAGTGGAGTGTGGTCACGATCAGAAGACAGGTAAGAATTTAAGTAAGAAAATAACACAACGCGAAAAATTAACTCTGATTTTTTGGGTAGTTCGGGTCGTGACACTGTCCATGGCAGAACCGACCTCTTCCATGCAGTCTTCCCTTGTCGAGAGTCAATATTCTCATCTACCTCCTCTGCTCGGTCCCCTGTTTCTAGCTTCAGCCCTCTATTTCTACCTTCTTGCTTCTGTTTTCAGCTTGCCAACTCCGGCTTCTCATGCTGCCATGGTTCCAGCTCCTGTTCTGCCTCTGTTTTCTAACCAGTTTTCCCGTTGACAGCAGCTTCACGTCCTTATTGCTCCCATGCATCATTTCGGGTTTTCAAGATATTTCGAAAAAACTTATATACACACTTTTTCACCAAATCGGTGTTGTTTACAGCAGACATCATGTCTCTATTTCTTTCCTGTTCTTCCTCGCCTCTTTCTTCGCTGCACTTTAACATTTTTTTGCACATCTAAATGTTTATACATTTGTTTATTATATTTCCTTTTTGCTGCCTTACTTGTCAGTTGCCAACTTCAGATCAATCTTTTCGGTTTTTACTGCCATCACATACTTTCTTATTTCATTTCACCATTCGGCACCCTTCCCCTTACTTCCAACCGTAGCTATCATCCCTAGTACACATATCCTAGTACACATATGCATATCTATATATATATTTTTTTACATTTCTCCTTATTGAGAATTTCAAACTTTAAGGCAACTAGTACCTGCCATCCTATTACCTAGGCTGCTGTGATTGTGTCTTCTTATTTCTTATTTTAATCCTCACCGTGAACCATCATCAACAGCATCCTTTATGACATTTTCTGCTGCAGTTTTCACTGCAGCAGAAATTGCATCAGGTTTGGCTTCCAATGTCTCATGTTTTCTTATTTCTATGTTGGGTGAATGTGCCATACACTTCATTTCCTCTGCGTTTTTGCTGTAGTCAGCAGTCACGGGACTGCTTCTACTTCTCTTTTTTTTTTTACTGCTTTATTATCTTTCTGTCACTTCCATTTCCCTACACTGCCAAATCTCTCAAACCCTTCCCTCTTTCCTTTCTACTGTCTTCTGTTTCTTTTAATGCATCCCGTACATTTGTGCCTTTGTATTCCTTTACGCATTGTAAGTTTTGCTCTCGGGATTGGCTTCGTTCTGGAAGCCAATCCACGGGTTTGAGGGTAGGTGTGTGTATACTTATACATGCACATATATAAATATGTACATATATATATATCTACCTTCTTTATTTGAAATTTATTAAAACATTTATACATCTATATATTTACATATATCTTATACACCAAATACGTTTTTCTTATGGTAATAGAATTTAATTTAATCTAATATTTATACCTGTCTATCATATAAGAATATTTATATCTTAATCTAGCTCATAAGACTTTATTTCCATTCCTCCCAAATTACTTGTTCTTCTACTTAAAATATTTTATCCAATTAATTTCTTCTAAACTCCCATATAAATTTAAATGTTCAATTTAAATCATTCACCAAGAAACACATTCTCTAATCCTAATGGTTTTAATTGTTTTTCCTTGAAAAGATTGAATACATAAAAATTCATGGTGTTTACAGAGAATATGTGTAACCCTCATACAAAATCACAAGTATGCATATACTAAGGGGGATATAGGATTTTGCAAATTTTTTTATAAAAAAATCTATCTTAATTTGAGGGGAGTAATTAAAATTAATTCATCTTTAATTTTGTCATATCAAAAGGAATGAGATTGTTGAATTTGAAGTACATTAAGATTTTGATATGACTTCTCAAAGAACTTAAGAGTAATGAAATTTTAATAAAAGTATGATTGGGTTAATTGTTTGAATCTTATAGATACCCAACTTGATATATGTTGAAGTTAGATATGCACAACACTAAATATAAAATATAATACTTGCCTATTTGAACTTGAGTTAATCCTGTTTCCTAGGCCAATTATATGTGATTTATATATAATAGTATTAATAAGGTTTTGAATGTGTATCAATACGACATGGTCTAAATATTGGCGGAACTAACAGTCTATCGATGCTTGATCATAACCTTGAAACAAAAGTTTCATGCTTTGTTTTGGTATCGATATGCTTAAGTAATGTATCGATACAGTTGTTTCTTTTTGTGCAGGATTTCTCTTAAAGATATTAATATCGATATGCTTTAAGTCTGGCATGCTCCAGTAGTCAAATTTTTGTATTTGCCAACGAGAAGTTCATTTAGAACTCAGCCTTAATAGCCAAGGACTTGAAGAACCTATATATAATTGAACCTAAGAACGAAACATAAAGAGAGCCAAAATTTCATATTGAAAGTTATATTCATTTTCAAAACTTCACAAGAGAAAAGAGAGAAGAAAAGAAGAAAAGACACAACAGATTAATCTCCACATTCATTATCCCAAGTTGTTTCTTTCACAAGAGTTAAATTGAGTGATTCAACCTTAATAGAGGTATTTGCAACCATCTTGTTAGCCCAAATCTATCTTTGTAAATGGGTAGAGTTCTTTTGAGTGCTAAATTTGTAAAATGAGGTTAAGTAGATTAAAGTTTTCTTTTTGAACTAAAAAAAGAAGCAGCTGTATGATTTGCTCTTTCAGCTAAGAAACAAGGGGCACTTGTAAAAGTTGCTTCCTTTATCCCGCAAAAGGGAATGTGTGAGTTTGCTCCTTGAGCCTATAAAAAGGAAGTGGTAAAGTTGTTCTTGAGTCTTGGAAAAAAGGAATAATTTTTCTACTTGAGCCTACAAAAATGAGAAGTTCTAAATCATTTTTGATAATGGATTTGGTGGAAATCCTTAGGAAAAACTTAAGGTAGAAGATGTAAGTTAGGAACCGAACCTCTATAAATCCTTGTCAATAACTTCTCTTCCCTACAATCTTACTTTATTTGTTGTTTATTATTTTATCTATTTCTTGTTTGTATATTACATAAATAGTGTTAGTAGAACTTAAGTTAGAAACGCCTTGAGTTAGAAAAAGGATTTAGGAACGATTCACCCCCTCTTGCTTATTTGTGAGCCAACACTTTATTTGCTTTATCTCTTTGAACATGACATCCAGTTTTTGATGTACCAAAGTGTCAAACTTTTCTTAGGCTGCTATCTTCCTTTTTGTCCAGTCTACTACTAGGGAATTCATATTTCTTTCTTTTCTTCCCTTCTTCCTCTATTTCTTTCCTTATTCTTTTAAGATTGTTCTGATTGATCGGAGGCTTAAAAGGTTGGTCAGGTTCTCGAGGAAGTAAGGAATTGATTGGGCGATCTGTATTAACTGGTAGGCATACAACTGTAATTGCTAGGCAATGTGTTGTGACTAGTGCGCCTATGGTCATGACTAGCAAGCCAGTGGCTACAATTATTGGGTTAGGTGCTAAGAATTATGGGTTAGGACTTGCGAATGGCTGACCAGAGTTTTGGTTGTGGTATTGGACGATCGTATTTCCCATTTGAGCGTATTGGGTCACAATTGCTGACATTGCTTGATATTGGGCAGACAACATATTGTATTGCTTTATTGATACTATTTGAGGGATGTGATGTGTTTAAAGTGGTGTAAAGATTACTCTTGATGATACAATCGTGGAAGGGAAGGTGATAGGTAACTGTAACAACATTAGTGGATAACATGATGGTACGGAGGTTATCGAGTCTCTAGTGGTAGAGCTTATCCATGATATGTAAATAGATTATGGAATATAAGAGTTTTTATCCCACTTATAGGGAATAGATTTCCAAATTGAGGCGAGATTATGTTTGCATTGGGGTAGTGCTTACCACTGTGATTGGAGTTAGAGGATTTACCTATCATTTTTCCTGGTCGATGCTTCATGTTTTCTATATGAATTTGAGATAGCTATTTAGCCTAAATATCTTGTGTATTGTTGAATATTTGACAAAGTTTGGATTTGTTACTTAGCAAAGTATTCAGCAAGACATTTGAGGAAGAATGGTTGACCAATTTTGACTAAAAAGGTATAATACTTACTTTACTTGGATTATTGTGATGATTGCCAGAAGGATTTATTAAACAATTTAGAGTATGGATGTGATTTTGAGTTTAGTACATTTAGGGGGCATTTGGTTCACAGAATTTAGGATTCCTTCTAGGAATTTTTTTTCATAATGTTAAACCTTGTTTGGTTGTACAATTGTCACGTCTCACGTCTCACGATCCTCTTCTCGTGAACTTACCTTACCACTTACCACTTACAGTTGGGCTGTGAGTTATTGACCGATATATCATAATTACATTTTCAAATGATATATTCTTAAAGAAATAACACAAAGTTCGAGTCTTACAACAATTTTTCTCGTCATTGGGAATCTTAAATTCTCAACAATGTCAAAATGAGGGAAAAGAAAGGGAAAACAATATCCTTCTCCACTAAGGGTTTTTTTTATTTATTTTCCCATAGGGATTTTTTTTTCAAGTTTGTCCTTAACCTTTTTTCATTTGGCTCAATTTTATACTTTGCCATCAAAGATATTACATCATAAATAATTGTTTATATATTAAAATAAATAAATAAATAAATTAACATCTTAAATAATTAGTAAACAATTTAAATATAACTATACCTATTTATTTGTTAAAAATTACAAATCTAAATAAAACACTTACTAAAAATCCTTTATTTTTCTTAAGCCATTAAAAACTTTTTCTTAATTACAACATAATAGTTACTTTCATTACATCTAAATATGATTTATAAGTTTATAAGTATAAAAATAACATTTCTTAACTAAATTGGTGATTAATAAATGTTGTGGTCACTTATAATTGCATTTTATGTCCATTTTACCTCTGAACATCCTATAAACAAATGAATCATTAAATCAATATGTTAATTTAATGAATAAATTAATAGACATCTTACAATTACAAATGAATAGCTTAACTAATTAAACAAATTAAAAGAATTTACATATTAAACATCCTATAAATAAATTACCAATTAAATAAATATAAATAGATTAATTGACATCTTACGAATGAGTAGTTTAACTAATTAAATAAATCAAAGTAATTTATATATCAAATATCCTATAAAAAAATGGACTAATTAATTAACATGTGTTAAATAAATTAATTAATATTTGTTAAATGAATAAACTTAAATAATAAATAAATAAACATATAAACAAAAAAATATATTAAACTTAACTTCCATCAAAGTGTCTGTAAGACCCGAATTTAGTTAAAACACGAAATAAGTATGTTCGTGAAAGAAAGGATTGAAATGGTCCCAAATTAAACGAATGAGATTCGGACTGGAAATAAGGATTTAAAATGCGAAATGAATGAGTATTCGTGAAGGGAAGTCGGGTTAAATTAATCCCGAACACGTGCAAAGACAAAACGGTCAAAAGATCGATATTCGGTATAAACCCGATAAGAAAATTTAATTAAAAATAATGGATTTGAGAATCTTGATCAATAACGAAGAAATAATAAAATTTCGAGTCCAATTGATCAAGATCCGAAATTTTTAGAAATACCGAAAAGTCACTCGGGACAATATCCCGAAAATATGGAGAAATTATACCCGAAAAAGGGTTAAAAATATAATAAATAAATTAAATAAAATTAAATAAATCTATTTGGAATAAAAAATTAATTTTGTAGATATTTTAGAATATTTTTGACTAAAATAATGAATATAATAATAATAAAATTAAATAATAAATAAATAAATAAATAATTAAGTAAAAAAAAAAAAGGAATCGCAGAATTGCGATTCTGAAAACGCAAAGCATCGAGGGAGTCGGACCCCTCTGCCTCCATTGATGGATAGCCACCGACGGCCAGACGAGGTCGGCGAAGGAAGCCAGATGAGAGCCGAGCCTCGTCGGCGCTGGTAGGCGGAAGGAGAACCGACGAACAGCGAGGGATCGGTGAGGAAGAGAGAAAACAAAACTGAGAGAAGAAAATGAGGAATCCGGTGTTTGGCGCCGATCTAGCCCCAACCAACCCCAGCCGAGGCTTCCCCAAGCCCAGACGACGCGATCGGTGGTGGCCACGGTCGGCAAAACAGACGAAAAACACCAAAAACGGCGGAAGGAAGGAGACCCACCGACGTCGAAGAGGAGAAAGGTCGGACCGGCCACTTTCCAACGGCCTTGAACAAAACCAACCCCAGATCCGTGCATCGGACGGCCCAGAGAAGCCACTGGTGGCAGAAGCCGACGGAGAACCGATCGGTGAGGCCTTGAATCGATCGAACCGAAGTGAACAGGACTGAACCGGACCTGTCTGAACCGGGTTTGAATCGGACTGAACCGGTTCAGCCAAGAAAGAAGGGAAAAAAAGAGAAAAAGGAAAAAAAGGGGAAGATTTTCGGGGATACACCGGACTTCGGGTAAGTCGATACGAGGTCAAAAGTGATCGATTTGATTTTCGAGAAATTTATTTAAATTATATTCGATCAAAAAATTAACCCGAAATTAAATATTAATTGTGAGTTTTACGACAAAACCCGAACGAGAGTCGATTGAGCTCCGATTTTTGTACCCCGCATCACATTGGGTAAGTATATTTTAATTACGATAATATGAGTAATTTAATACAGAGTTTCGATTATTTTATGAAATTTATGGATTAATTCTGTATAAAAAGGAATATTTATCGAAATTGCAACGTAATTACCGTAAATAGTATACGGGCTATCCAATGAGTTTAGAACGAAGCCTGATGATTATTGGTAAGCTGAATCAGCCCAGTAAACCTGAAGAAGGGATTTAATAAGTATAAATGGGTTGAAAATGGGTCGAGGCCCATTAAAGTGCAATTGGGCTCAATAAAGTAAAACGGGCCCATTACGTTAGACTCGATCAGTAAATGTGATATACTGATCAAAATAAGTGAATTAACCCAAAATATGTGGTTATATGCAGTTTCGTAGACTTGGTTGACGCGTAGTTGGACTGAGAGATCGGATATTATCGAGACGAGATAAGTTTACGCATAAATCGAGGTAAGGGAATTTTGTAGGTGCATAGAGATTTCTATACGTATTTATTGAGGGGATCTATAGGGCTTAGAATTCCTTAAAGTATCTAGAAACGAAATAGTAATTTTTATGAAAACCGAGGCATAGGTGAATAAAGAAAAAGACGATTTTGCCCCTAAGAGTAAAATTTACAAAAAGGGTAGTAAGGCAGATAAATTGCATGATTTCATGTTTTTAATGTTTTATATGAATGTATTGCTTTGATTTAAGCAAATATGCACATAGGTTGGCTGTTGATTTCGTGAATTATACGAAAGGGTACCGGTTTGGACCGGTTACTATTTTAAAAGATGTTTTATAAAGATTGAGCCACCTATCATATTTACACGAGTAAAAAGAGTGCTAGAGTCTTACTCGCACTAAATTTTACTAATTTATTACTCATGAAAGCCATACTGGAGCATTACTCGTGCGAGGAATTTGTGTGTGCACAAAACCGTGCTGGAGCTTCGCTCGCACGAGATTTTAGATATCATGATATGCATAGCGTGGTGCTGGAGCTTTGCTCGCACTAGACATGAGTTGAGATGCATATAGTCGTGCGGAAGCCTCCTATAGACTGTGTGTCGCAGAGAGTTGAGATGCTCGCACGTATACTTTGAGACATGAGTTGGTTATCGACATAGTATTGGGGTGGATAAGACCTACGGCAGGCACCCCCAGACTATGATATGGGTTCACGGAGTATGATGTACCGTGTATGTCACACGGAGTACGCTGTACCGTGCAGTCATGATGACTCGATGATGTTACTTGATATTCTGGCGGGTAAGATTTGACCCCACCTCCCGTTGCAGTTGTGATGCACCGCACACCGGGATCCGTGTAGCCTGGGATCACTGGGACAAAGTATGGCCATAGTCCTCGATTTTTCATAGAGTAACCTACATGCCTCACATGATATCATACGATCTGAATAGACCAGGCGAACCCGAGGGAGGGGTACTGTCCCGATTTATGTTTTTAAAAGAGATGTGATTTAATGAATCAAGGTATTCCCGAGAGATGGGTTTGACCTTGATGAAGTTGTTTTATGATGAAACAAATGAGTTTTAACGTGATGAGTTTATGATTAAACAAATAAGTTTTAAAGTGATGAGTTTATGATAAAACAAAATAATCATACATGAGGATTTTTCCATGTTTGTTTTATATATGGATTTCATGATTTCTCTTATATGATATATACATACAGGTGGCATCGTTTTAGTCATACCTCATGCTCCAAATGTAAACGATTTTATATCATGACATTATCAGCTCATCTAGTAACCTACATACCTCACATGATATCATACGGTCTGAATAGACCAGGACAAACCCGAGGGAGGGGTAATGTCCCGATTTATGTTTTTAAAAGAGATGTGATTTAATGAATCAAGGTATTCCCGAGAGATGAGTTTAGCCTTGATGTGATTGTTTTATGATAAAACAAATGAGTTTTAACGTGATGAGTTTATGATGGATACAAATAAGTTTTAAATGTGATGAGTATGAGATGTCATACATGATGATTTTTCCATGTTTGATTTATATGTCGACTTCATGATTTCTCTTATATGATATATACATACATGTGGCATCGTTTTAGTCATACCTCATGCTCCAAATATAAACGATTTTATAACATGACATTATCAGCACGTAGATAGTATAGTTATCTACCTGCTTACATGATTGCCTTACTGAGCTGTTTATACTCACCCTTTCATTTTCCACCCCACAGAGTACATTCAGTAAAAGAGAACGACAATAGTCTTGCATTTTGGTTATCCGCTGCTTCTTATCAAGACCAGGTATACACATTTATATAAATTTTTGTATCTGAATATATAGAGGCACAGTACTGTATATGAATGCAATATTGGGGATGTATTTAGTTTAAATAAATTGATATGTAAATGAAATATAAAAATGGAATGGTAAATAGGTGAGAGGTGACTAACACCGAATCATAGCCCAACTGTTTAGTAGGGTAACTGTTCACGACGGGTAAGCAAATGAAAAAGTGAAAAATTTACTCTGATTTTTAGGGAAAAAATGGGTCGTGACAGAAAAGGTGGTATCAGAGCTGAGTTGGCCTGATATGAGTCAGTGTTAGTGGTTAAGTAAATTTACATCCCCATGTACTGTGCATTGTTTAGATACAATTGTGTATATCAAGATGGAATTGCAGCTAAGAATTTAGTTTCGAATGCAAGAATATAGTTTTTATAACTGATAATCGCTATGGTAGAGAGATGAGTACACATGCTTGAGGCCGTAGAGATCGGTCTGAGAGTCGAATGAGTCATCACATGAGACTCAAGATGAGAGTGAGGTGGAGGCTGATGATGAGCATACTCCACAGGGTCCTATAAAGAGACCAAACAGTATTGAGACACGCTCCGAGAGGATGGAGTGGAGTGTAGAAAATATTTCAGAGTTGTTTACTCAGTCTATGCAAGTAGTTGAGGATAGGCAGGGTAAAATCTGAACAGATGCCTCAGACTATAGAGATTTTCACACCCCTCCGGTATATAGCGAAGTAAAGAAACCAATAGTTACTGACGACAGGGTGAATGAGATAGCGCAGTGCTATGGATTCTTTCGGTGTATGTCGACTGAGAATGTGACTTTTAAATACGTTTATGTTGGAGTCGAGGCGGAGCATTAGTGGAAGTCCGCTCGATGCATCTGAAGAGTTAGTCGTCCAGAGTCGACATGAGAAATATTTCTGGATGTATTCTGATGACAGAATATTTCGGACACTACTTAAGGGAAATTACAATTAAAATTTCTTACACTGACCCAGAGACACTAGTTGATTGATGAGTATGAAACTCAATTTATATCTCTGGGCAGGTGTGAACCTGATACCATGGGCAGTGAGAGTCGAAAAAGCCCAAAAGTTCATGGAAGGGCTCAAATTGTCGATTAGAGTCCGATTGGCTCACTACTTATGTCGAGGCAGTGCGCAGAATACAGTTGAGTGAATAAGATCATGTGTTGCACGCCTCTGAGATTGGAAAAGGTAGTAAGGGTCGAAATAGAGACAGAAGAGAATAGAGAATGACAGGGATGTCAGAGCAGGAAAAAGATCAGTTGGTAAGAGATTAGAGCTGATGAGTCACAGGGTAAAATGAGTGGTAAGGCCCCAGTGTATCCAATTTCAACACTTATGAGGGGTATTGTGATTGAGAACCTCGACCTGCTATGAAGCAGTGTAATAGTGTAACAGTGTAACAGTGTAAGCAGTGTAAGATGTGTGGTAGATACTACGGAAGTAGGGCCTATACCTACACTTTATTTACTAAAATAGGCGTTAAGTGTGGTAAGACGGGCCAATTAATTAATGATTGCTCAGAGTTTGGTGAGACTGCCCTACAGAAGGGTAAAGAGACAGAGAAAACCCTGTTGATATCTCTGCATCGAAAAGGAAGGCCACAGCCGAAGAGAAAGGGAAAGTAGGCTATTGGATGAGGGCGAGTGTATGCCTTGGACCAGGACACTATTGATGTTTCATATAATGTGGTGAAAGATACCACACTGGTTACGAATAGAGAAGTAATTAATTTAATTAATCCTGGTGTCACGTATTTAGTCATACTGTCTTCATTTGTATATAAGTTAGTAAAAGACGTGAATGCCTACATCCGTGGGCACAATGCTGATAGTTAGTACCCCAATAGAGGAGGGTTAACTAACGAAATAATTATTAAAAATTATAAGTTGAAAACGGGGGAAGAAGTATAAGTCAGCCGATGTTATTCAATAGACTATGAATAATTTGAAGTAATATTTGAGAATAAAATTAGTTGGCTGCAAATTATGATGCTCAGAGTTCTATTCTAAGATAGTGATATAGTTACACCTGAAAAGTATACTGTAAGTTGTGACAAGTAATAAAAGGGGAGTAGCGATTGAAATTAAAGGAGCAAATGATTGTACTCACGGAATGAGTAATGACAGAGTTTTGTTATAAGTGATATACGAAAGGAGATGAGTTTTAAGATATGATAAATCCTGAATACGAGATAGACTGGAATAAGAGACGTATGCAAGGTACGAATATCTATGATAAGTGAAGTAATTAGGATTAAAGCAATTAGTAGCGAATATGAATTATGACCACATGGACTGATATGTAAAGTAATTGTGGTCAAGTCTGAAGGTTAATAAAGGT
Source organism: Firmiana major (assembly GCA_033439115.1). Lineage (NCBI taxonomy): Eukaryota > Viridiplantae > Streptophyta > Magnoliopsida > Malvales > Malvaceae > Firmiana > Firmiana major. The sequence goes on from CM065909.1 coordinate 44,430,483, forward strand.
ATTTCAAAATACCTCCCCGCCTGAAGACTTGACAACGTCTAAAAGTATACATAACCTATAAATTGAAATCGACAGTCGTAAAATATATACATTTAAAATTAGGGTACCTTTACTGGTACGATAAGAAATATAGAATTTGATTAATCAGAAAAGTTTAAAAATTTAAAATTTTATAAAAGCCGTTAAAAAGGAAATGACGCGGGTTAGTAGCTTCAACGGAAGCGATTTTGAAAGGACATTATACGTTATGCGCACATAAGTCAAAGATATGAGTGATTGAAATATTCAGTGGAAGTCAACTACGACAAGTTATTTAAACTTACTTGGACCGATTTGTTATTATCCTTATTGATGATATTTTGAGTGTATTTAAAGTTCAGGGAAAATTGTAAGCAACAATTGAAAATTGCTTTTATAGATGGTTTGTTGCGAGTTCTCGAAATGGACTACTGTATTGACACGTTTAACTTAGAAAAAGTTGTATTTGAATGGGATGATAGACGTGACAAGAGTTTTGGTGTACTGAAGTAATAAACTGACCACCGCATTTATTCTTACCATATCCAACAGATTAAGAGGTTTCTCATGAGTCTGTGGATACCTCAAAATAATGAATGAGCTGTGTATTGATGCAAAAGGGAAAGATAGTCGATTATGAATCCAGACAAACTCAAGAATCATGAAAGAGACTATCCGACCCATGATTTAAAGTTGACAGCGATAGTGGTATTGAGTATATGACAATACTATGTATACAGTGAGAAATTTCAGGTATGCACTGATCCTAAAAGCCCCGAGTATCTGTTTTCATAAAAAGAGTCGGATATGAGAACAAAGAGGGTTAGAGCTTATGCGGGATTATGATTGTGGAAATTGTACCACCCAGGAAAGGCTAATGAAATGGCTAATGCCTTGAGCAGAAAGAGCCTCAAGATGGTATTACATATGATGGTCAGGGAGCATGAGCTGCTAGAGCAGTTGTGAGTCTTAGTCGTGATGTGATCCCTTCTGATGATGACATTGATTATGCGACAGCTAGCCTGAGATTAGAACCGGACTTGACCGACCGGATTTGGCAGGCTTAGCGTGATGATCGGCATGGTGTTGATAGTGTGGGTCAGATTCAGATGGGTACAGTGATAAAGTTCATAGAGAGAGATGATGGCTTACTGAGGTTCAGAGATAGTATAAGTGCTCCCCAGGACCATAGTTGATGAGATAGAGTTATTGTCAGAAGCTCACTCTTCGGGATATACAGTGCATCCGAGAAGTAATAAATATATCAAAGTCTTAGAAAAAAGTATTGGTGGTCAGATATGAAAAGAGACATGGTAAAGATTGTGGAAAAGTGTCTCGTATGTCAGCAGAGTAAGGTAGAGCAAAAGAAGTTGCAGGGTTATTGCAGTTTCTGCCTATATCGACACGAAAATGGGAATAAGTTACCATGGATATTGTGATGGGTTACAGAGGACCCAGATGAATTATAAGACTATCTGGGTGATAGTCGATAGATTGACTAAGTCTACCCACCTTCTGGTTAGGAAATCTCGAGATACTCTGAGTGTGCAGGCGGATTTATGTGTAAGGAAGATTGTGGAACACCAAGTATCTTTCCAGTGAGTATTGTATCATATAGGGACTTTCGCTTCACTTCTCACTTCTGGGAACGTTTTTCAGGAAGCTATGGTGTCATGCCCCGTTTTCAGGAACCCTTCTATCCATACAATCTCTACTACGGTTGGGCTGTGAGAAGATGCAATTACTAAAAATTTATTTATTTACAGCGGAATATTTAAATCTTTAATTCACACTCCCAGGTGTGTGTGTAAATACACAAAATTAATTGTATAAATACCAAGTGTTTACATATCATCCCCATAATACTGATTACAATTCCAAGATATAACTGTGCGATACGATATATTAGATACAAAATACTCGTGTATGCAAATCTTATACCTTTGCGGATTGTGGGAGCTGTTCAACACAAAAGACTTAGAGACCACCACTCTCTTACTTCTCAGTACCTGGAGGGGGAAAAATAGTGGGATGAGCAAACCACGGCTCAGTAAGGAAATGTATGCTAGCAGGTAGATATCGTACTACCTACATAGCCCATGCATGCATAAACCAAAACCATGTTTTCGTTATAAATGGAAATATCATACGAACAATGCATTTAAATACATATTTCTCAAGAGCATTTTCGTGTAAATCAAATGTCAAACTTCCATTTAAAACATGCTCATAAATAGTGCCTTCATGGCACGAATGTGAAATCGGAGATTTATTAAAACACGAAATCTCTTTCACTTCTCAAATCATTCTTTCTCGCAAATCTCTTTCTTTTCTGAGATTGTCTCTGTTTCTCGATTCTCTGAGACAGGCATGGAATTTTAGGCAATCAAATATCCACGACTTATGGCCACAGTCAGTGATCCCAGGCCTCACTGATCGGGTGTGCACAGGGTATCACTTCGCCTGAAGGGGGATGGGTCAGTCCTACCCTCCGGCTCATTTCAATCCACCTCATCTCCTCGTATACTCACGGTGAAGATACGTCGTGTGTCATCTACGCGATACTCGTACTCACGTGCACCCAGCACGGTACATAGTATACCAACGGGTGACTACACTATTCTACGTACAACCGTGGACCCAAGTCCATACTCCAACTCCGATGGACTTTTTATCCTTAAACCATGTCTCATATACCAGGCGAGCAAGCAGCGTGACACACAGTCAACGCAAAGCTCCAGCGCGGTACAATCTATCGTTAAGGCCCAGCCCGTTCAATTGGCCGTCGGCTGGTATCCCCTTGGGTCCCAAACCCCCAGGTTTACCTTAACTCAACAAAACAGGTACGAGCATAGTTCTCGCACTTTCTCAAAACCTCCGTGCGAGTTAAACTCCCGCACGGTACATCAAGGCTTTAAACCGGGTGTGAGCTAACGCTTCAACACCAAATCTCATCTCAAAACTAATAGATGGCTATTTTCTCTTTTTAAAACTCAAAACACGTTTATTCACATAGCATGCCTTTTCATGCCAAAACATGTAAAATTAGCCAAACTATCATCAACATTTCTCAATCAATAATAACAATATAAAATTGAGAAAAACATTGAAAACATGCATATCATGCTATTTCCTTACCCTATCCCATTTCTCAATACATATATATACATCAGAGTACTTTTCATATTTCCACATCATTTCATAAACTTATAATATCGTACTAGTCCTAGCAATATATCTACGAAATTGCTGTAATTACGTACGAACATCTCTATAGCTAACACACAGTCCCTTACCTCGTTTTACTTGTGTGCAACTATCCGCCTTATGCTTCTCGCGTTCTCATCTCGACTTGGTCCGGCGTATCATCCGAAACTGAAATTCATCCATCAACATTTAAGTTAATGTTTCTAACTCTTATTCAACTAAGCATTTATCCAATGCCTTAATTACACATTTTACCCTTTGTGGTAAATCTCCCAATTTATCCTAATATCAACATTTCCAAACCATTTCCACAACATACTCATCCACTCAAGATATCTCATTCATAAAAAATACTCCCACATTCCACTTTCTCACACTTGACCATTTCTAAGCTATATGCATCTCATACCATTTTAGGTAGTTCTATTCACAATATGCATACTAACCATTTCCCATATCAATATCCAAACCAATGTACTTGGGTATTTGCATTAGAAACTTACCTCATTGGATTTCCTCTTGCTCCAATTAGGATTGCCCTCTATTTCTTCAATCCTTCAAATGGGAAAATGCCTCTAGACTATGTTGTTCTTCTCTTTGATGTGAACAACTTTGTCTCTAATAGCCTCTCCTTAAATCTCACTGAAAATGGCTGGATTTAGGAGTGAGAAACTAGATTTCTTTGAGTTGAAGTGAAATGGAAATGTTTTCCCGAAGTTCTGATGATCCAACTGCTCCCATTTATAGTTTTGACTTGATGAGATCGATCTTCCTTGGATGGAGATCGATCTGTTCCTCAAAAATCCCTCTTTTCTGAGACGTTTTAAAGGTAGGAGATCGATCTGTCGAGACTGGAGATCGATCTGCTGTCAAACAGAAGCTTAAGGAGATCGATCTGGTCTTATGGGAGATCGATCTGCTTCCAACCCGAGACCTAGAGAGATCAATCTGGTCTTAGGGAAGATCGATCTGCTTCCAACCCGAGAGCTAAGGAGATCGATCTGCTTCCTTTGGAGATCGATCTGTTCCCTTCCATTTCTCACATTAGAGCATTCTGGCTCTCCCAGATCGATCTCTCATCCTATGAGATCGATCTGGCCTTCACAAATTCCAGATTTCCTGCAGTTTTTCTGCAACAACTCTTACCAAGCACCCTTAATTTGCTTCCATGATCATTTTCTCATTCATTCATCTTTGAGACTTGAAAATGGGATCCATCCTCTCTACATACACATTAAAACTTGTGTAGAATCTTTGTATGACCAAATATATACGATATTACTCGAATGGAAATATACACTTATGTAAATCTTTCCTTCCATTTTACTACACTTCTCATATTCCATTTCGATCACATTCTTCCCGTTTTAAGTTCATTTCTTCCTACTCACTCATAATGCAACTTGTACGTATAATCACAATTCTTACTACAAGTGCATACATAATCTTATGAACTTACATTGCATACACTTAACATTACAATACATCATCTTACTTATGATTTTATTTACATTTCCATGTTCCTATATACATAGCTATACATGTACGGGGTCACATTCTCCCCCACTTAAAGAATTTGGTCATCCAAATTAGAACCAATTCAATCTGTGAATAACTCGGGATACTTTTCCCGCATCAAACTTTCCAGTTCCCATGTGGCCTCTTCCACAGTGTGATGTTGCTACAAAACCTTAACTAATGAAATCGTCTTGTTCCGCAACACCTTCTCTTTCCTGTCCAACACCCTGATCGGTCTCTCGACATACGACATATCCTCCTTGAGCTCCAATGGCTCATAATTAATTACATGTGTCGGATCCGGGTAGTACTTCCGAAGCATCGAAACGTGGAAGACATTGTGGACTTCTGCTAGCTTAGGTGGTAAGGCTAGCCTATATGCTCCTTCTCCCACTCTATCCAAAATCTTGAAGGGACCAATGTAACGAGGACTTAATTTTCCTTTCTTTTCAAACCTCATTATTCCCTTAGAAGGAGATACTTTCAAAAATACAGACTCGCCAACATCAAACTCAAGTGGTCTCCGTCTCCTGTCAGCATAGCTCTTTTGTCGACTTTGAGCTGTTCGCAGCCTCTCGCATATTATCTGAACATCCTCGGAGGCTTGCTTAACCAAATCGGGGGCGAGCAATTGTCTGTCACCAACTTCTTCCCAACCAATGGGCGATCGGCATCTACGACCGTATAGTGCCTCATAAGGGGCCATACCAATACTTGAGTGATGACTGTTATTGTAGGCGAACTCAATCAATGGCAAGTGATCGTCCCATGAGCCTCTAAAATCCAGCACACACGCTCTCAACATATCCTCCAGGGTCTGTATAGTCCTCTCTGACTGACCATCTGTCTGAGGATGAAAAGCGGTGCTAAAACTCAACTGGGTCCCCATCGCTTCCTGGAAATGTCCCCAAAAGTGGGAAGTGAAGCGGGCATCCCTATCCGAAACAACACTCACTGGGACTCCATGCAATCTCACTATTTCTCGCACATACAGATTCGCCAGTGCACTCAATGTATCTGTAGATCTCATGGCTAAGAAATGTGTCGATTTCGTTAACCGATCTACTATCACCCATATCGCGTCATGGTTCCTACGGGTTCTCGGTAACCCCATCACAAAATCCATGGTGACATGCTCCCACTTCCATGTTGGTATCGATAGAGGTTGTAATAATCCTCCTGGTTTCTGATGTTCGACTTTTACTTGCTGACAAGTGAGACATCTAGCGACATACTCAGCTATGTCTCTCTTCATTCCAGACCACCAATATACTTTTCGGAGGTTTTGATACATCTTACCACTCCCCGGGTGTATCATGTATCTCGACGAGTGTGCCTCTGATAAGATCAGCTTTCTCAGCTCTAAATCCTTAGGAACACATATTCTATCTCCAAACCTTAGTATTCCATCTGGACTCAATATAAAATCAGCACCCTTCCCTTTCCGGATTTGGCTAATCATGACAATACACCATTGATCGATTTTTGAGCTTGTCGGATTCTCTCAATCAACTCCGGTTCTAATCTCAAGCTAGCAATGATCCCATAGCTGCCAATCTCAGGTAGGGTCATATCCAGACTAAGGTTCGTGAATTGTTCCAACAACTCGTGCTCTCTAACCATCATATGTGATACCAACCCGAGACTCTTCCGACTCAATGCATCGGCAACCACATTTGCCTTCCCCGGGTGGTACAAGATCTCACAATCGTAGTCCTTGAGGAGTTCCAACCACCTCCTCTGTCTCATGTTTAACTCCTTTTGTGAGAATAGATATTTCAGACTCTTATGATCCGTAAAGATCTGAAATCTCTCACCATATAAGTAGTGGCGCCATATCTTCAACGCAAACACTACGGCTGCTAACTCCAAATCGTGAGTGGGGTAGTTCTTCTCATGATCCTTCAGCTGTCTAGATCCATAAGCTATACCCTTCGATCTTGCATCAAAACACAGCCTAGTCCTTGATGCGAAGCATCAGTATACACCGAGTAATTCCCTGAACTGTTAGGGATGACAAGAACTGGCGCGGTAGTTAATTTGCGCTTAAGTTCCTGAAAACTCCTCTCACAAGCTTCATCCCTTAAAAACTCCACACTCTTCCTCGTAAGATGTGTCAATGGAGCAGCTAATCTAGAGAAACCCTCTACAAATCTTCTGTAGTAACCAGCCAATCCCAGAAAACTCCTGATCTCCGTGACTGTCCTAGGTTGTTCCCATTGAACGACTGCCTCAATCTTGGATGGATCTACTGACACCCCATCCTTCGATATAACATGGCCTAGAAAAGAAATCTGTTCTAGCCAAAAGTCACATTTGTTAAGCTTGGCATATAACCTTTTCTCTCGGAGGGTTTGCAAAATAATCCTTAAGTGCTGCTCATGCTCTTCTCTGGACCTTGAATACACCAATATGTCATCAATGAAAATAATTACGAATTGGTCCAGGTATGGCTTGAATACTTCGTTCATTAGAGCCATAAAAGCTGCTGGCGCATTGGTTAACCCACAAGGCATCACTAAGAATTCGTAATGGCCATAGCGAGTACGAAATGCTGTCTTGGGCACATCCTCCTTCTGAATCTTCAATTGATGATACCCAGACCTCAGATCTATCTTGGAGAAGATCTGCGCTCCCCGAAGCTGATCCAATAAATCGTCAATGCGTGGCAAGGGGTACTTGTTCTTGATGGTAGCCTTGTTTAACATCCGATAGTCAATGCACAACCTGAGGCTCTCATCTCTCTTCTTCACAAATAATACCGGGGCTCCCCATAGTGAGACGCTCGGTCTTATGAACCCCTTCTCTAACAACTCTTGCAGCTGTTTCCTTAATTCCTCTAACTCAACTGGGGCCATCCTATATGGTGACTTCGATATTGGTTCGGTTCCAGGCGTCAAGTCTATACCGAATTCCGTTTCTCTATCAGGTGGCAATCCTGGTAGATCGTCTGGAAAGACATCAGGGAATTCTCTGACCACTGAGATGTCCTCCATATCCGGATGTACTTTGTTCAAATCCACCACATAAGCAACAAAACCTTCAAAACAACACTCAAGCCATTTATACCAAAGTACTTTACTTAATACAAAATTTAAGATTTCATTTCTTCTCTTAAAATCTTACAACACATTCTTCAGGTAGAGAAAACTTAATGGACTTAGAACGACAGTCTATGACAGCATGATTGGCGGCTAACCAATCCATTCCCAAAATTACATCAATGTCGTACATATTCAACAAAATCAAGTTGGCTGTCATGCACTTATCTCCCACCCTCACTTTACAATCTTCATACATTTGCTCAACTAATTGGCTAACTCTCATTGGAGTACTTATCAGTAAGGTCCTACTCAAGTATGTGGGTTCTACAAAACCTTTTAACTTAGATGCACATGCAGGTGATATGAAGGAATGCGTAGCACCAGAATCAAACAAAGCTATAACCTCTAGATTGAAAATCAAGATTGTACCTTTTATCACTTCAGAAGAGGTATCAGCCGATGCCTGGTCTATCGCATACACCCTGCCTTGACCCACAACTTGTTTTCCCTTTTCTTCAGCCGAGGCTTTCTTCTTTGCAGGAGGTGCAACTGGAGGAACCCTCTCTGGCTCTTTACCCCTCTGTGGAACTGCCTCAACTATCTTCGGGCACTCTCTGGCATAATGTCCAAATTTACCACATCTAAAACATCGGGTACCCTGAAGATGACATGGCCTACCACCATGGTATCGACCGCATAGCCTACACTGATCTGTAGTCGGTCGGGGTCCACCAATCACTATTCTCCTGGCTGGTGTCTGAGTCAGAGGCATAAAAGGTCTAGCAACCTTTTTCTGGAACTCATCTACTTCTCTCCGACGTTTACTCATGAATTTTCGACCAAATTTGGCACTCTAGCCATCTCCCAGCTTCCTCGGACCCTTGTCCTTTCCCCAACTAAACTCAAAAATCTGCAAATCATGATCTTGCTCGCATAACTGGGCCCGTCGCACAGCCTCTCTATATGTAGCGACATCAAATGGGGCCAACTTCGCTCGGATCGAAGGCCTCAGTCCATCTACAAATCTACGGACTCTGACAGCTTCACTCCTGATCGAGTCCGGATCGTATCGACCCAGTGAAGTGAATCGTGACTCGTACTCATCAACTGTTCGATTCCCTTGAGTCAGATTCAGAAATTCCATCTGTAGTCTCCGGCGAGCAGTATCTGGGATGTATTGCTCTCTGAAAACGTCAAAGAACATATCCCAAGTGATAACCATTCCTTGAGCTCTTAACATCGGCCTGACGGACTTCCACCAGTGCTCTGCTTCGCCTCTCAATACAAAGGCCGCAAGTGCTACTCTCTCCGTAGCTGAACATCTACAGAAGTCGAATAACTTCTCCATTTGACTGATCCAGTCCTCAGCCACCGTCGGATCCTTTACTCCGCTAAACGAAGGAGGCTTAAAGTCCATAAAGTGCCTCAATCTTTCCATATCACAATCATATCCATACCCCAAATCATCATCATGCTGATGTGGGGCTACCGGAGGAGGTACCGGTCGAATATGAGGTTCCCGTGGCCTAGCCGGTTCAGCTTGCGCAGGTGCAACATTCTCAGGTTCAGGTGCAGCTGCTGGGGGATTCGATGCAGCCTGTCCCGCTGTACCAGGTGTACCCTCAAACCTAGCAATGATCTGACCCATCATGGTCATCATCGTGCGCATGTCTTCCTCCAATCGAGTGATTCGAGGATCAGAAGCCTCTATCTGTTCCTGGGGCTCATGACTAGAGGATGATCTACTGTGCCTCTCAGTCCTGTCATTTTGCCCTCGAGCCCTCGAGCTCTCTCCCCTCTTGCGGTGTCTCTCAGGCATAACTCACTAGCCTGATAACTTTCCTGCGTTATAACAAACATTTAATTCACTTCCAGCTCCGTATACACATTTGTATCTAAATATCGCACAGTAACTTGGGGATGTATGTTTTCTTAGTCCTAAGCATCAACTCACATCAGACCAACCATGCTCTGATACCAAGCCTGTCATGCCCCTTTTTCGGGAACCCTTCTATCCATACAATCTCTACTACGGTTGGGCTGTGAGAAGATGCAATTACTAAAAATTTATTTATTTACAGCGGAATATTTAAATCTTTAATTCACACTCCCAGGTGTGTGTGTAAATACACAAAATTAATTGTATAAATACCAAGTGTTTACATATCATCCCCATAATACTGATTACAATTCCAAGATATAACTGTGCGATACGATATATTAGATACAAAATACGCGTGTATACAAATCTTATACCTTTGCGGATTGTGGGAGCTGTTCAACACAAAAGAATTAGAGACCACCGCTCTCTTACTTCTCAGTACCTGGAGGGGGAAAAATAGTGGGATGAGCAAACCACGGCTCAGTAAGGAAATGTATGCTAGCAGGTAGATATCGTACTACCTACATAGTCCATGCATGCATAAACCAAAACCATGTTTTCGTTATAAATGGAAATATCATACGAACAATGCATTTAAATACATATTTCTCAAGAGCATTTTCGTGTAAATCAAATGTCAAACTTCCATTTAAAACATGCTCATAAATAGTGCCCTCATGGCACGAATGTGAAATCGGAGATTTATTAAAACACGAAATCTCTTTCACTTCTCAAATCATTCTCTCTCGCAAATCTCTTTCTTTTCTGAGATTGTCTCTGTTTCTCGATTCTCTGAGACAGGCATGGAATTTTAGGCAATCAAATATCCACGACTTATGGCCACAGTCAGTGATCCCAGGCCTCACTGATCGGGTGTGCACAGGGTATCACTTCGCCTGAAGGGGGATGGGTCAGTCCTACCCTCCGGCTCATTTCAATCCACCTCATCTCCTCGTATACTCACGGTGAAGATACGTCGTGTGTCATCTACGCGATACTCGTACTCACGTGCACCCAGCACGGTACATAGTATACCAACGGGTGACTACACTATTCTACGTACAACCGTGGACCCAAGTCCATACTCCAACTCCGATGGACTTTTTATCCTTAAACCATGTCTCATATACCAGGCGAGCAAGCAGCGTGACACACAGTCAACGCAAAGCTCCAGCGCGGTACGATCTATCGTTAAGGCCCAGCCTGTTCAATTGGCCGTCGGCTGGTATCCCCTTGGGTCCCAGACCCCCAGGTTTACCTTAACTCAACAAAACAGGTACGAGCATAGTTCTCGCACTTTCTCAAAACCTCCGTGCGAGTTAAACTCCTGCACGGTACATCAAGGCTTTAAACCGGGTGTGAGCTAACTCTTCAACACCAAATCTCATCTCAAAACTGATAGATGGCTATTTTCTCTTTTCAAAACTCAAAACACGTTTATTCACATAGCATGCCTTTTCATGCCAAAACATGTAAAATTAGCCAAACTATCATCAACATTTCTCAATCAATAGTAACAATATAAAATTGAGAAAAACATTGAAAACATGCATATCATGCTATTTCCTTACCCTATCCCATTTCTCAATACATATATATACATCAGAGTACTTTTCATATTTCCACATCATTTCATAAACTTATAATATCGTACTAGTCCTAGCAATATATCTACGAAATTGCTGTAATTACGTACGAACATCTCTATAGCTAACACACAGTCCCTTACCTCGTTTTACTTGTGTGCAACTATCCGCCTTATGCTTCTCGCGTTCTCATCTCGACTTGGTCCGGCGTATCATCCGAAACTGAAATTCATCCATCAACATTTAAGTTAATGTTTCTAACTCTTATTCAACTAAGCATTTATCCAATGCCTTAATTACACATTTTACCCTTTGTGGTAAATCTCCCAATTTATCCTAATATCAACATTTCCAAACCATTTCCACAACATACTCATCCACTCAAGATATCCCATTCATCAAAAATACTCCCACATTCCACTTTCTCACACTTGACCATTTCTAAGCTATATGCATCTCATACCATTTTAGGTAGTTCTATTCACAATATGCATACTAACCATTTCCCATATCAATATCCAAACCAATGTACTTGGGTATTTGCATTAGAAACTTACCTTATTGGATTTCCTCTTGCTCCAATTAGGATTGCCCTCTATTTCTTCAATCCTTCAAATGGGAAAATGCCTCTAGACTATGTTGTTCTTCTCTTTGATGTGAACAACTTTGTCTCTAATAGCCTCTCCTTAAATCTCACTGAAAATGGCTGAATTTAGGAGTGAGAAACTAGATTTCTTTGAGTTGAGGTGAAATGGAAATGTTTTCCCGAAGTTCTGATGATCCAACTGCTCCCATTTATAGTTTTGACTTGATGAGATCGATCTTCCTTGGATGGAGATCGATCTGTTCCTCAAAAATCCCTCTTTTCTGAGACGTTTTAAAGGTAGGAGATCGATCTGTCGAGACTGGAGATCGATCTGCTGTCAAACAGAAGCTTAAGGAGATCGATCTGGTCTTATGAGAGATCGATCTGCTTCCAACCCGAGACCTAGAGAGATCGATCTGGTCTTAGGGAAGATCGATCTGCTTTCAACCCGAGAGCTAAGGAGATCGATCTGCTTTCAACCCGAGAGCTAAGGAGATCGATCTGCTTCCTTTGGAGATCGATCTGTTCCCTTCCATTTCTCACATTAGAGCATTCTGGCTCTCCCAGATCGATCTCTCATCCTATGAGATCGATCTGGCCTTCACAAATTCCAAATTTCCTGCAGTTTTTCTGCAACAACTCTTACCAAGCACCCTTAATTTGCTTCCATGATCATTTTCTCATTCATTCATCTTTGAGACTTGAAAATGGGATCCATCCTCTCTACATACACATTAAAACTTGTGTAGAATCTTTGTATGACCAAATATATACGATATTACTCGAATGGAAATATACACTTATGTAAATCTTTCCTTCCATTTTACTACACTTCTCATATTCCATTTCGATCACATTCTTCCCGTTTTAAGTTCATTTCTTCCTACTCACTCATAATGCAACTTGTACGTATAATCACAATTCTTACTACAAGTGCATACATAATCTTATGAACTTACATTGCATACACTTAACATTACAATACATCATCTTACTTATGATTTTATTTACATTTCCATGTTCCTATATACATAGCTATACATGTACGGGGTCTCACATATGGGAACCCGACTAAGTGTTAGCACAGCTTTCCATCCTCAGACAGATGGTCAGTCAGAGAAGACTGTACAGGTTCTGGAGGATATGATGAGAGCGTGTGCCATTTATCTGATAAGCTCCTGGGATGATCAGTTGTTACTAATCGAATTCGCCAATAATGACAGTTGTCACTTGAGTATCGAAATGACTTCAGATGAGGCATTTTATGGTCGTAAGGGGTTTTTCCTCGATTTGTATAAGAAGAAGTGGGTGACAGATAGAAAATTGTTCCCGAATTGGTAAGACAAACCTCTAAGGATGTTCAGTTAATTGTGAAGGATTAAGAATGTGAGATTTGAAAATTTTAGACATATTTTAATGATGTAATAAGAACTTGAAGTATAATTTATTGAGCTAAGTAAATTGTGGAAATTATATTTGGAGATTTATATGTAAGTGTTTAACATAAGTGTGAAACTAAGAGGTCAGATCGATCTTGGAGAAGGAGAGATCGATCTGGTGAGTTAAAAATGACAAGGAAGGAGGAATTTAAGGAGCAGATCGATCTCCAATGGAAGAGGATCGATCTCCTTATGATTCTGTTTGAGAGAAGATCGATCTCATGAGGAAGGGATCGATCTCCAAATGTTTCTGTTTGGGAGAAGATCGATCTCCTCAAGGAGCAGATCGATCTCATTCCTCGACAGATCGATCTCCTACCCTCAGTCTATATAAGGAACCCCTGCTTTCTCCTGCAATTTCATTTTTCTCTCTCTTCCAAACCCCATTTTCGCCGAGCCCTAGCTTTCTCACTCATCCAAAGCACCCATTTTCGTCCAAATCAGAGGTTGTGGCAAGAAGAAAAGTTGTTCCTCATCAAAGGGAGAACAACATACTTGAAAATCGTAAGACGGATTGAATCGAGGCAAGAGATAAGCTCTCCACAAGTTTTGGGTAATTTTTAAACCTCGATCTTGATATTTGAGATGATTTTGGTGATAATGGTTGTTGGCATTGTGTTGAAATAGTTGGAAAATGATTAGGGATTGATGAAATTACAATGTAGTTGGAGTGATGATGATATTTAGCAATTTTGGTAATTTTGGAAATTTTGAGCTATAAATGGAAATTTAGACAATGTGGTGAATTAGCATAGATAATTTGACATGAGAAATGTAGAACGTGGGGATGTTGTGAATGAGATTGTAGTTTGGGGTAGAGTTACGAGAATCGAGAGATTTGAGGTGTTATAAGCAATTATGCTCAATTTTGAGAATTGAGGTTACTGTGATGATGAGTATTGATGTTTTAACATCGTTTGGACAGCTCGGGAGTTTCAGAGTGGAATGCGAGACTAGTTCGTGACAAGGGAGAAACGATTGCGCTATACGAGGTGCAAAGAGGTAAGGGAAACTAAACCATTTGTGTATGCGATTTGTGAACTATTATAGCATGATTTGTGATTTATAAAACAAGCATGTTTGATGTGTTATGTTTTGATGAGAATGCACACGATTTTTATAGCCAGTTGGAGCCCAATGTTTTTATGAGTTTATAAGCTACGTGTGAAATCGCTTTATAAACCGTTGAGTTTATGTGAGAAATGAATTGGGCTCTACGTTAAGGCAATATTGAGATTTGTGAAATGTGTGCGTGTTTTGTCGGTTGGAACTCGGTTTTAATATGTTTTGTGTTAAGTACAAAACGATTTTAAATGAGTTTTATGAGAGAAAAACCATTATGAGTTCTACGTGAAGGCAAACCAGTCTTATGTGATAAAGACTTAGGTGTGTGATTTTGAGTACACACCAGGCATTGCTCTGGTAGCATGAAAGTCCGATTTTTCTCCGTTCTGGTAACGTGAGATCCCCTTAAATCTATGGTTGTGCCACGTATATTTGGTGGCTGTTGCCACGTGAGATCCCCTTAAATCTGTGGCTGTGTCACGTATATTTGGTGGCTGTTGCCACGTGAGATTCCCCAATCTGTGGCTGTGCCACGTATATTTGGTGGCTGTTGCCACGTGAGATCCCCCAATATGTGGCTGTGCCACGTATATTTGGTGGCTGTTGCCACGTGAGATCCCCCAATCTGTAGCTGTGCCATGTATATTTGGTGGCTGTTGCCACATTAGATTCCCCAATCTGTGGCTGTGCCACGTATATTTGGTGGCTGTTGCCACGTGAAACCCTATTCTGTGGCTCTGCCACGTACAAATCTAAATCAGTGGCTATGCCACGTGTGTTTAGTGGCTGCGCCACGTGCATTATTATTACAGTGATTTTATCACGTTTATTGAGAAAGCATTTATCGCATTGTTTTCACATGCTTGTTATTACTCTGGACTGGGCCTTTTTACTTCATGTTTTCACATGATTTGAGATATGAGAATGTCGTTTTGAGTACTTTCATGCTATGGTTTTCAAATGAGTATACTGAGTTTCACATACAAATGAATATTTTATGATGTGCATTATGGTTTATATAATGAATCCCTTACCCCCTTTACTGAGCGATTTAGAAGCTCACCCTGTTTTTTTCCCTCCCAAATTTCTTCAAGTGAAAAAAAAAGGGGTTGCCCTGCGACGTACGGAGTAATGGCTAGTGGAGGACTTGAGCTCTAGGCCATATATTGTATTTTGAGGTATCTTTTATCTTTTCATGTATCCTGACGATTATTGTAATTATAGACACTCGATGTATAACATTGTATGGGATGTATTAGGATTAATTAACTTGAGATTGAATAATGTATTGATATGATATATAATTTCTAGTGATGAGATCCTAAGGTATGATAAATATGATGATGTATGACACTGCACAGGAATGCACCCTTAATTGTAAAAAGTTTTAAATTTACCATATTTTTCGCGTTTTCGAGGCGTGACAAAGAACACCTTAGAGCAGATAGAAAAGCTATGCTGACAAGAGACAGAAACCATTGGAATTCACCAAGGGTGAATTAGTATTGTTGAAAGTTACATGCTCTTAGGACATAGCATAAGGACATAACGAAATTCAAAAAGAGATTGGACAAAGTGGGAGACAAGACTTGTAGGTTGGCGTTACCACTTGAATAAACAGGCATCCACAATGTGTCCTATCTTATGATGTTTCGAAAATACTATCCTGATCCAGCATATGTGAGTGGATATGAGCTCCAACAGCTTAGCTCAATGAAAGTATAACGTATGATTGGAAAATCGATTCGAGTATTAGATGGAAGGAGAAAGTGTTGAGGTCTAAGATGATCTCCCTAATTAAAGTATGTTGGTAGCATTACACTCCGGAAAAGTCACTTGAGAATGACAGTATATGATACAATAGACGTACCCGGAGTTGTTTATGGATCCATTTAACTTGGTTCTAATTTGGAGGACCAAATTTTTTTAAGTGGGGGAGATTATGTAAGACCCGAATTTAGTTAAAACACGAAATGAGTATGTTCGTGAAAGAAAGGATTGAAATGGTCCCAAATTAAACGAATGGGATTCGGACTGGAAATAAGGATTTAAAATGCGAAATGAATGAGTATTCGTTAAGGGAAGTCGGGTTAAATTAATCCCAAACACGTGCAAGGGTAAAACGGTCAAAAGATCAAAATTCGGTATAAACCCGATAAGAAAATTTAATTAAAAATAATGGATTTGAGAATCTTGATCAATAACGAAGAAGTAATTAAATTTCGAATCCAATTGATCAAGATCCGAAATTTTTAGAAATACCGAAAAGTCACTCGGGACAATATCCCAAAAATATAAAGAAATTATACCCGAAAAAGGGTTAAAAATATAATAAATAAATTAAATAAATCTATTTGGAATAAAAAATTAATTTTGTAGATATTTTAGAATATTTTTGACTAAAATAATGAATATAATAATAATAAAATTAAATAATGAATAAATAAATAATTAAGTAAGAAAAAAAAGGAATCGCAGAATTGCGATTCTGAAAACACAAAGCATCGAGGGAGTCGGACCCCTCTGCCTCCACCGACGGACAGCCACCGGCGGCCAGACGAGGTCGACGAAGGAAGCCAGATGAGAGCTGAGCCTCGTCGGCGCTGGTAGGCGGAGGGAGAACCGACGAACGACGAGGGATCGGCGAGGAAGAGAGAAAACAAAACCGAGAGAAGAAAATGAGGAATCTGGTGTTCGGCGCCGATATAGCCCCAACCAACCCCAATCGAGGCTTCCCCAGGCCCAGACGACGCAATCGGTGGTGGCCACGGTCGGCGAAACCGACGAAAAATGCCGAAAACGGTGGAAGGAAGGAGACCCACCGACGCCGAAGAGGAGAAAGGTCGGACCGGCCACTTTCCAGCGGCCTTGAACAAAACCAACCCCAGATCCGTGCATCGGACGGCCCAGCGAAGCCACTGGTGGCAGAAGCCGACGGAGAACCTGCCGGCAAGGCCTTGAACCGGCCGAACCGGAGTGAACCGAAGTGAACCGAACCGGTTTGAACCGGACTGAACTGGTTCAGCCAAGAAAGAAGGGAAAAAAAGAGAAAAAGGAAAAAGGGGAAGATTTTTGGGGATACACCGGACTTCGGGTAAGTCGATACGAGGTCAAAAGTGACTAATTTGATTTTCGAAAAATTTATTTAAATTATATTCGATCGAAAAATTAACCTGAAATTAAATATTAATTGTGCAGTTTTACGACAAAGCCCGAACGAGAGCCGATTGAGCTCCGATTTTTGTACCCCGCATCACATTGGGTAAGTATATTTTAATTACGATAATATGAGTCCTTTAATACAGAGTTTCGATTATTTTACGAAATTTATGGATTAATTCTATATAAAAAGGAATATTTATCGAAATTGCAACGTAATTACCGTAAATAGTATACGGGCTATCCAATGAGTTTGGAACGAAGCCCGATGATTATTGGTAAGCCGAATCAGCCCAGTAAACCCGAAGAAGGGATTTAATAAGTATAAATGGGTTGAAAATGGGTCGAGGCCCATTAAAGTGCAATTGGGCTCAATAAAGTAAAACGGGCCCATTACGTTAGACTCGATCAGTAAATGTGATATACTGATCAAAATAAGTGAATTAACCCAAAATATGTGGTTATATGCAGTTTCATAGACTTGGTTGACGCGCAGTTGGACTGAGAGATCGGATATTATCGAGACGAGATAAGTTTACGCGTAAATCGAGGTAAGGAAATTTTGTAGGTGCATAGAGATTTCTATACGTATTTATTGAGGGGATTTACAGGGCTTAGAATTTCTTAAAGTATCTAGAAATGAAATAATAATTTTTACGAAAATCGGGGCATCGGTGAATAAAGAAACAGACGATTTTACCCCTGAGAGTAAAATTTACAAAAAGGGTAGTAAGGCAGATAAATTGCATGATTTCATGTTTTTAATGTTTTATATGAATGTATTGCTTTGATTTAAGTAAATATGCACATAGGTTGACTGTTGATTTCGTGAATTATACGAAAGGGTACCGGTTTGGACCGGTTACTATTTTAAAAGATGTTGTAAAAAGATTGAGCCACCTATCATATTTACACGAGTAAAAAGAGTGCTAGAGTCTTACTCGCACTAAATTTTACTGATTATTACTCATGAAAGCCGTACTGGAGCATTGCTCGTGCGAGGAATTTGTGTGTGCACAAAACCGTGCTGGAGCTTCGCTCGCACGAGATTTTAGATATCATAATATGCATAGCGTGGTGCTGGAGCTTTGCTCACACTAGACGTGAGTTGACATGCATATAGTCGTGCGAAGCCTCCTGTAGACTGTGTGTCGTAGAGAATTGAGATGCTTGCACGTATACTTTGAGACATGGGTTGGTTATCAACATAGTATTGGGGTGGGTAAGACCTACGGCAGGCACCCCCAGACTATGATATGGGTCCACGGAGTACGATGTACCGTGTATGTCACACGGAGTACGTTGTACCGTGCAGTCACGATGACTTGATGATGTTACTTGATATTCTGGCGGGTAGGATTTGACCCCACCTCCCGTTGCAGTTGTGATGCCCCGCACACCGGGATCCGTGTAGCCTGGGATTACTGGGACAAAGTATGGCCATAGTCCTCGATTTTTCATACAGTAACCTACATGCCTCACATAATATCATACGGTCTGAATAGACCAGGACGAACCCGAGGGAGGGGTAATGTCCCAATTTATGTTTTTAAAAGAGATGTGATTTAATGAATCAGGGTATTCCCGAGAGATGGGTTTAGCCTTGATGTGATTGTTTTATGATAAAACAAATGAGTTTTAACGTGATGAGTTTATGATGAATATAAATAAGTTTTAAATGTGACGAGCATGAGATGTCATACATGATGATTTTTCCATGTTTGATTTATATGTCGACTTCATGATTTCTCTTATATGATATATACATACATGTGGCATCGTTTTAGTCATACCTCATTCTCCAAATATAAACGATTTTATAACATGACATTATCAGCACGTAGATAGTATAGTTATCTACCTGCTTATATGATTGCCTTACTGAGCTGTTTATGCTCACCCTTTCATTGTCCACCCCAGAGGGTACATTCAGTAGAAGAGAACGACAGTAGTCTTGCATTTTGGTTATCCGCTGCTTCTTATCAAGATCAGGTATACACATTTGTATAAATTTTTGTATCTGAACATATAGAGGCACAGTACTGTATATGAATGTAATATTGGGAATGTATTTAGTTTAAATAAATTGATATGTAAATGAAATATAAAAATGGAATGGTAAATAGGTGAGAGGTGACTAACACCGAATCATAGCCCAACTGTTTAGTAGGGTAACTGTTCACGACGGGTAAGCAAATGAAAAAGCGAAAAATTTACTCTGATTTTTAGAAAAAAATGGGTCGTGACAGTGTCATTCATTTTAGATCAACTATTTAGTCACCTTAATACAAAAGGATAGTATAGTCATATGTGTCATTTAGAAATCTTAAGTTCCTTAGACCAAACATAGAAATCAAATATTTTCCCCAATGCAACCAAACACAAGAATTTAATATTCTCTGAAATTTATCAAGCAAAATGAATCTTAGAGAGAATTATAGTTTCCGTGAATCAAACGACCCTTTAGAGGTTTAAATGTGATTTTTTAGGAATAAATAGGAAATTGAAATGTGCTGAATTGTAGGTTGTGTACATTGTTTGTAAGTGATTTGGCACGAAATTGGATTGTTAGAATGGTGCAATTGGGGTTGAGAAACCCTAAAATACCAAAATGACACCACTTAAGGCTAGTGAAGAATAAGTTTGACGAATCTTTGGTTTTGGGGGTTTGGATGTTGATAGGGGTTAGTAGTAATTTGAGACCAACAGAGAAAAGATCGGACCTAAAAGTTAAAAGGTTGACTTTTTGATTTAGGGTTTGATCTTTAGAAAAAAAAAAGAGTTGACTTGAGGTAAATTGAGATCTAAAATGAGGTCTGAGGGTTAAACTTTTGAGGTTTGACTTTGATGGAGGGTTGACTTTAACCAAAAAGTCAAATGGGGTTTGACTAAGAGGGAATACTATGAAACTAGCCAAAGTTAAGTTAAATTATGAAATCTGTTGGTTAAACGACTAAAAATCGGAGGTTTGACTTTTAGCAGATATATGTTATTGTGACTGTATGGGAATCGAGGCGTCACCTCGTAAGTTTGCTAAAACTGTGCTAGGAGTTAGTAAGTATTCTAATCGGGCTTTTATGATTTCTATTAGTACCATAAAATATTCGTTTGTGAAATTAAGCTAAACCTGCTTACAACCCATTTTAGGCAAAACTGTGTTTTATAATCGGTTTTATAAATCAGTAAGATTTTGACTATGTGTTGACTATATAATTTGAGCATGTTTTTATTTGTAAATATTAGTGCTATGTATGCATTCTGATTTGAGTATTTGTATATGTTTTGTATAAACTTGCAATCCTTATAGTGATTTTGTATTCTATGTTTTTATGAACTCTGGATCTCTTCTGAGATATTATGTTTTGTTTAGAAGATTTAGGCCCACCATTTGAACTGTGTGGAAACTTATGACCTATGACTGGGATACATTTCACGAGGATATGAGGACTGATTGTCTATTGACATCTGGTTAATCTATGATTCACACCTAAATAAATGGGGACTGACTGAGGCATCACTAGGTGGTAGAGTGTAAGACCCACTTTGTATGTATTTGTTGCTATATTCCTTATGATTCATGCGATGTACACTTATATATATTCATTGAATCATGAGAAGAGCATTGACTAAATTAAATTTGTAAAGAAGAATAAAATGGAATATCGGTGAACGTCGGAAGTAATTAAATACGAGCTGTAATGGCCACAGGTCAAACGAAAATGATCAAAATGAAGTTAACCGAAAATACGAAATTAAAATAAGAAAAGATGGTGGATGTATGAAGGAAAGTCAGGTTAAATTGGTTCTGAAACAAGAGCAGGGGTAAAATGGTCAAAAATACCAAAATTCGGTATTTATGCGATAAGAAAATTTTAATTAAAAATAAGGATGTAAGATATCTTGATCGATAATGAGGAAATTATACAATTTTGAGTCAATTGATCAAGATCCGAAATTTTTAAAAATACCGAAAAGTCACCCGGAACAATATCTCGAAAAATACGAAAGAATAATATCGAAAAATGGAGAAAAATGAATTTAATAAATTAAATTAAATTAAATAAATTAAATTAGAATAAAATAATGTAAGTTGTAGATATTTTGGAATATTGTAAAGTATTTTAATGAATAGTATAATGATAAAATAGTTTATAAATAATAATAATAATAATAATAATAATAATAATAATAAAGAAAAAAGATCAGGATAAAACCCAAAACGGAAAAACCGAAGAAACCGTGAGGGACCCGAAACCACCGAGGGAGCACCGGCAACCCTTGACCGCCGACGAGCAGCCGAGGTGCAAGAGGAGAGACCGGCGACCTTCAGGACACTGGAAACGCGCCGTGTAGTGGCCGGAGGACGCCGATCGGAGCGAAGGAAGATCCGAGTGGAAACGGGCTGATTTCCGACGAACCACCGCGATTAGGCTGGAACGGAAGCCACCGACGCATTCAGGGGGAGGAGCCGGTTCTTTTGAGATCGGTATTGGCCGGCAAGACCGCCGAAAACGCCGACGACGGCAAGTGGCAGAAACGGCACCGTTTGGCCGAAAGGAAAGGGAAGGAAAAGGAGGGAAAAGGAAGGAAAGAGGAAAAGAAAAGAAAAGAAAAGGGAAGAAAAGAAAGGAAAAAGGGGAAAAGGAAAGAAAATTTATCGGGGACGACTCGAGATTCGGGTAAGTCGACCGAGGGTCGAGATTGACCTACGGGTAAATTTCGAAAATTTAATTTAATATTATTTTAATGGAAAGTAACCCGGATTTACCTAACTGTGCAGCTTTACGACAGAGACCGAACGAGAGCCGATTGAGCTCTGATTTTCGTACCCCGCATCGTATCGGGTAAGTACATTTTAATTTCGGCAGTATGAGTTCTTTAGATACAGAGTTTGATTATTTTACGGAATTATAGATTAATTTCGTATAGAAATGAATATTTTTCGGAATTGTAATGTAATTGCCATAAATGGTATACGGGTTATCCAATGAGTTTGGATACGAAGCCCGATAATTATTAGTAAGCTGCATAAGCCCGGTATACCCGAAGAAGGGAATTTATAAATATAAAAGGGCTGAAAATGGGCCGAGACCCAATAAGGTAGATAGGGCCCAATACTTTAAAGTTGGTCAGTAAATGCGATATACTGATCGAGATAATTGAATTGACCTCAACTGTGTGGTTATATGCAGTTACGTACATTTGGTTGGCGCGCATTTGGGCCGAGAGGTTCGGTATCATCGAGACAGGTTAAGTCTGCGCGCGATTCCAGGTAAGAGAATTTTACGAACTGCTAGAGATAGCTTTACGAATTTTCGACGCCATTTACATACTTTTAAATTGTCCGAAGGGTCTAGATTCGAGATAAAAAATTTAGGACCCCGGATAGGCAAATTACCAAAATACCCTCGTCAAGGGTAAAATTTCAAATTTTAGGAAAAAGTGTAAGGAGCAAGAACAAAGGGTTCCTGCTCGTTTTTGAAGTATTTTGGTATATGCATGAGTAGGTCGGCTAACTTTTAAATGAAATTGCACAACATTTCATATCTTCAAACAAGTGTTGATTTTCGTTGAAATCGATTTGAGAAATGTAGCCGCCTACGTGACTTTTCAT
This sequence comes from Firmiana major, assembly GCA_033439115.1. Taxonomy (NCBI): domain Eukaryota; kingdom Viridiplantae; phylum Streptophyta; class Magnoliopsida; order Malvales; family Malvaceae; genus Firmiana; species Firmiana major. The sequence goes on from CM065909.1 coordinate 44,453,601, forward strand.
AAATGTGACGTGCTAGAGCTCAGCTCGCACGAGTTTTGATCTGTGCAATGCTTTCATTAGTGCTGGAGCGAGAGCTCGCACTAGAGTCTTATATGATTTTCACGACAAGGTGCTGGAGTCTAGCTCGCACCATATTTTTATATATGATTTTCATGACAGAGTGCTAGAGCTTAGCTCGCACTAGTTTTACTTGATTTTATGAGAGTGCTGGAGCACCGCTCGCACTATCTTTTCTGAGATCATACGATAAGCCGTGCTTGGAGCAGCGGGTGACTGTGTGGCACACCGATTAAATAGGCTCGCACGTGCGTTTGGAGACATGGCATGAGTATGCATATATGATATGGGTCCACGGAGTACGTTGTACCGTGCAAGTAGCATGGAGTACGATGTACCGTGTGGTATCTTCGGATACGGGGTATCTTCGGATACGGTATCTTCGGATACGACATCTTCGGATGCGTGGGATCGGATAAGACTGACTGGTTGGATTGACCCACCTCCCGGGCGGTTCCCGATCAGGGTGAGACCCCGCACACTAGGATCCGTGTAGCAGAGGGGCTCACGAGGACACACGGCCATAGTCCTGGTTATTACCGATATACAGATATTGCCTAGTCTCGTATCTCGTATATTTATGTTTTTGGATATTGATGTTTTCGAGAAAACACAATTTCATGAATTTTGTGTGAGTCAGGGCGACCCGAGGGAAGGGTTGAGTCCTGACCTTATATGAAATTTTAACGAGAAATAAATTATTTAAAAGTTATGCATGTTAAGTTTTCATGCTTTTTGGGATTTCATATGAGTTATTTTACATGACATCATAACATAGCATCTGTTTTGGAAATGTGTGGAGAAGGGGTGGTTTATGCATGGCACTACGTTCATGTAGGTTGTATTGTTATCTACTTGTTCGTAGAATTGCCTTACTGAGCTTGATGTGCTCACCCCTTTCACTTTCTCACACAGATTTCTTCCAGTAGATTGGGAGGCGACTGGGTACGGCATTCTAGTTGTCCGCTGTTGCCTATCTTTTTGAGGTATATATACACGTTATATATGTTTCTTGTATCTAAATAACATGAGCACAGTATTATATTTTGTATGACACTGGGATGTATAGAGTGGTATAAATATGTAATGAAATGGAAGAAGTTTAGTGCAGAATATATGAATTTGTATTTAAATTAAATTGTGCACAATTGTAAATGTATGGAGATGACATGGGCACTGACATACAGCCCAATTATTGGTTATGGTTGGTCACGATTCGAGGTAAGTATGAAACTAATAAAACGCGAAAAATTTACTCTGATTTTTGGGTAGTTTGGGTCGTGACATAGAGTACCCAATCCTTTTGCATTGATATGGGCTAACCGCAGTATGCATATTACCAATTTTGTGTTGCCGATAAGGGAACATGTTATTAGAGTGTTCGAGTGACATTAGGAGTGCTTGATCAGCTATTGGGGTGGATGCATACGCTCTATGAAGGTATGAGGACCGCCACCCATGTAATAGTGGGTTTCATGACCTAACACGGTAGTTTTAGGCTTCTGGGAGATTACTAGCCTAAGTCTTACACACTTTAGCTGAATCGTAGTTTTTAGTACTATGTTTTGTATATAAATTTTGATTTGGTTTTGAGGCAATCGATATGAGATTTCGTAATTGTATTTAAAAAGAAAAATCAAAGCATTTGTACCTTTCGTTTTCTTACATTCTTATATATGCATTCATTACCATCAGGACATATACTTATTAGTTTAATTACATAAATAATTTTTCTATTTTAATTACTTTGTTTCTATAACATATATCATGGTACTTTTATAGCTAAACTTGATTTTAAAAAACTTCTTTTCATTTTAAATTCTTATCTACTTATGTGTAGCACTAATCTTGTGTGCTCGTAATAGTTGCTTATTAGGTATTAGCTCACTAATCCATTTTTATGTTTTAGATTGAGTAGCTTTCAAGGTACCCCAAGGTGCACCAGTCTCACACGGTTCTTCTGTCTCTACTTAGAAGGCATATGTAGAGGTGATTTTAAATTGTAATTGTATGGTTTTCAATAAACGTTTATTGGGATGTAAGTTGAGTCTTTAGGATATAATTTGAATTTAGATACTTGTGTACATGTAGCTTAAGGATGAATATTTTGTGGATTTCTATAATTGATGTTTATGGTATGCTAATAAGAATACTATAAAGAACCATGATCTTAGATAAGTAGGTTGCATGTACCTTGCGATGTGATTAGATGTATAAAATGGATTAGAAATTGCTACCTATCTAGCTTGCAACAAACATGAAATGCATGTTATTTAAGAAGTTTTTCGCATATGCGCGTAAATATGGTTTTAAGTTGTAACAATTGTTCACACTCAATTCAAGTCCCATTTTCCGATTAGATTAGGTTTGACTATTTCCAAGCTCAAGTATATTTCTTGGGCTTCTTTATTATCAAACTTGGCTCTCTATTAACTCGTGTCTTATTGGACCATTAGTCCATACTTTTATGGACCTAAGTACATTGGGTACCCACATTACTTGAATATTCTTTATAACCTTATCCAGTATATTCATACATTAATATTCACACTAAATTGATTTTAACTTTAATAATAATTGAATTATTAAATATTAGTTTAAATAAAAATGTTAAAATTTTATGAAAATAAATATGAGAATATAACTATTTACTCAGTGGACAAGGATAATTATTGACAAAATGCATAAAAGTATGGTATGAATTGATAGGTAAACTGACAAATAATAAATAATGATTAAACAATCCAAAATAATTGTTCTATTCTTTTAATAAGATACATTATATAGCTTTATTCAATTTTTCTTAAATAAGTGATGAGAGTTGAATATTTTATTCTTTTAACTTAAAAATTTTACCATTGAAATAAAAGTAATGCCAACACTCTCTTCATATTGGACTAGTTAATTAAACCGGAAACCATGTTTGACTATGGGTAGGGGTGTAAAATGAACGGGTTAGATCAGATTGGACTTGATCTGTGCGAACGTGGGGCTAAGCAAACTTGGTCTATTTAGGTAAACTTTTAATCGAATCATGGACAACAAGTTCGATCCGGTCATAATGCATATCGAATCACAAATCAATATACTTGTTCCTTTTTGTTTTCCCCCAAAAAATGACTATAACTTTCTTTGTTTATGGATAAAACCTCCAAAGGGATATTAAAGTTTATACCTCACAATTTTATTAAACAAGACTCATAAGAGGTAACATGCATAAGTAGTGAAAGCAAATCACTAACTTGCTAAGCAAAATGGGAATGTAAAATAAAGAAAACCTTTTTGATGTATTTAAAAATAGTGGGCATCATTACAAAAGGTTAAATGATTGAATCCAACATTAATTCTCCTTTACAAAATTGATCTTAAGTGATAAAGAGATGACCTATTCTACAAGAAAAAAAGAAGTTTAAAAGCTGAATTAAAACCAAATTGAAAAGACATTAATCTTGTCTAAAGAAAATAGACCAATTGAACTGATGACGTCGGACTAGAGAGTGAAAGAAAGCTGAAGTTCAATACTTCAGATTGGAGAGAGAGAGGGGCCAATAAGGAGAGAGCCGAAAGGGAGGAAGTCAGAGCTTTAAGGCGACTTAGAGGGGAAGGGAATAAGGAAGGGATCGAGATTTTGGGGGAAATTGATTTATGTTAAGGGAGAAGGGGGATGTGATTGGGAATTTAGGTGTAAGGGATTGGGATTGGTCGATTGTAATTTGGGTTGGGTGGGAATGGTAGCAGTATGCAGGGTCCTAGATTGGTAGGCCTGATATGATAATGGGCGATTGAGTTTATCTATGTATGTGGGTTATAGGATTAGGCAGTTAAATCTAAGAATAAATTCAACAAAGAAAAAGAATTGTTTAAAATTAAACTATGGTCCCCAAACTCGCTTGTGGATTAGTGATGGGCCTTGGTCTGAGTATTAGTCAACGCAAATTGCAATATGCACGTATCAAACCTATTTAAACTTGTTTTTAAATAAACTTAAAATCACAAATTTAGTCCTAAAAAAGTTTGCGAACCAAATGGATCGATCCACAAACTTGTATCAATTTTAAAATTTTAAATGTGGCGTATGAAAGGTTTTAGTTTTCACGAACTTGTCATGTGATATCTCAACTATGACACATGTGTCACACGAGTCATTTTTTTTTAATTTATGGAAAAGTAGAAGGGAAAAAGTAAGATTCAAAATTTAGACCTTAATCCATTTTAAAAAGGGATAGCAATTACCTAAAAATTACCATGAGGGAGGAGGGAGAATGAGGAAAACTCTTGCGGGATTATTTTAAGTCTGAAACCGCAACATTAATGTAATTCAAAATTTTAATGTATCAATTGTAAATTTTCAATTATCATGACATTAACATAGTACCTATAACATTCATGAAAGTTATAATAATTCTTATAAATCCTAATAAAATATTTTTCATACATGATAATACCCTATGAGCATTCATAAAAGTCATAATAAATCTTAATAAAAAATTTTCGGGTGTTTTGTTAAAGCAACTTAGGTAAAATTAACTTTGCAGTCAAGACTACAAAGTGATTGCAGCCTACTTGGGCCGTAATCATTTTACAGCTTTTGAATGTAAAGTGATTGCAACTGCAACTACTTTACATCTAATTTTCTTCATACTAAACGTTGTAATTACTTTGCGCCTAATTAAATTACAGCGCAAAATAATTATATGTATGATACCAAGCGCCCTCTAAATGTGGCGTATAAAAGGTTTTAGTTTTTACGAACTTGTCATGTGATATCTTAACCATGACACATGTATCACACAAGTCATTTTTTTTTTAATTTATGGAAAAGTAGAAGGGAAAAAGTAAAATTCAAAATTTGGACCTTAATTTATTTAAAAGAGGGATAGCAATTACCCAAAATTAACCGTGACGGAGGAAGGAGAATGAGGAAAACTCTTGCGAGAGTATTTTTAGTCCGAAACCGCAACATTAAAGGGGACGGAAAAAAAAAGAAATTCTTTACCTTTGCTCCACGCCTGAAAAGGGTAGCCATAGTTGTAAGTGGGGCACCGCAGGCAACTTTAGACGCTCCGAAATCTTGAGAGGTGCATAACTGAGTTACCAAAACGCTCCTCAATCCAAAACAGTTGTTTAATCATGAAAAAAAAGTAAACAAATTAATCAATTAATACGAATTTAAATCAGGTATATATTCAAAATTTTCTAGCAGTAAGTAATTAAGCGTTTTAATGACTAATAAATTTTATTAATTATTTTATATTAAGATTTAGAATGTTTCAAAAATTTTATTTAAATTTATTTTTTAAATAATTGTAAAATATATTTTTACATTAACTAAATTAAAAAATTTTACTCTTAAGCTATTATACATATTAAAATTAGATTGATAAAAAAATAATTTGTTGTCAATTTAATTAACTTTTACAAATTTCATTTACTTTAATTGATATATTTTAATAATTTATATCACATAAAATAAAATAAAATAAATACTAATTATTTTTAAATTAAAATATAATAAATGTCGGCTGGGCTCGGATTACATATTTACATTGACATCTAATCCGCGACATCATTTTCTTAAATCGAGAAATACAAAAAGGATAGGGGCAAATTAGTCTTAACGGGAAAAAGTAATAATGTTTGAGGACTCTAAGATCGAGAATCTGACTTGTGTCTGTTCAGTGTATGCAACACATTGGTGTCGTGTCTCCTTCCTCACGTCCGCTCCTTCGAAACCTCTCTCTTGTTCCTTGTTCTTTGCTGTAGGCCATTTCACAAAAAAGCAGAAGTCCCAAACCCTAAACACTGAAACTCAAACCCAGCTGGAAACTTGAAAGTAGCCATATTTCTTGTGTCCAAGTCTCTACATTGTTCTAACTCTTTCTTTTTCATAAGTAAATAGTGCATTTTTGGGTGAGAGTGGAGGACAGAAGCCAGCAGAACAAACCCTTGAAACTTTCGAGTTCACCAGATTTGATCATTAGATTGAACCCAGAGAAGCAAAGAAGAACAAACCCAATCTTTCATTGGTTTCAAATCTTGCTCCTTTATTTTAGACCCTTCTCTCTAAAACCTAGAACCTTTACTGATTAAAAGAACCCAGGTTTGAGTAGCAAAGCAAAGCTAAGCTCTTTTCTTTATATTCTTCAACCACTCTGTTTCTATCTGCTTTTAACTGAGGAGGAACAGGCAAAAAAGCCTCCAAACTCAAACCTCGAAACCTAACAATGCCAAACCGAAAACCCATACTTTTCTCCTTCTACAAAACCCTCTGCTTCATGCTTTTCACCAGTGTGGCTTTGGTAACTTCCAAATCAACAATCGAGCCCTGTTCGAACTCTGATACCTGCAACGCCTTGCTGGGATACACCCTCTACACCGACCTGAAAGTCGCCGAGGTTGCTTCACTCTTCCAGGTTGACCCCATTTCGGTCCTCACTGCCAACGCCATCGACATCTCTTACCCCGACGTCGAAAACCACATCCTTCCTTCCCAACTCTTCCTTAAGATCCCCATCCTCTGTTCCTGTGTTGATGGGATTCGAAAATCCGTCTCCACTAACTATAAAACCCGCCCTCAGGACACTCTTTCCTCGATTGCGGATTCGATTTATGCTGGTTTGGTGTCAGCTGATCAGATTAGGGAGGCTAATTCAATTGCCGATCCTTCTGTTCTTGACGTGGGGCAGAACCTTGTGGTTCCCTTGCCGTGTACTTGTTTCAATGGGACTGATAATGGACTTCCGGCCATTTATCTATCGTATGTGGTGAAGCCAGTGGATACTTTAGCTGGAATTGCAGCGAGTTATTTGACTACTATCGCAGATTTGATGAATGTTAATGCCATGGGGAGTACTTCTATTAAGGCTGGTGATATTCTAGCTGTTCCTTTATCAGGTAGTTTTTCATTTCCTTGTTTGGGAAGAATGTGCGGTCGAGATTTAAACTTGAAATTTGTAATGCGTTAATCGTCTAAGCCACTAAACCAATGCTAGTATCATGTTTGTTTCAGCTGTAAAGTTGAGTTTAATTTCGTCTGGTATATGTGGTAGGATTCGGCTTATACAATCACTGCAAATGGTATTGCTAGAACCTTTTGTAGTGTTAGTTGAATGTTTATCCACTTAATAGTTTTTTGCGTTGAGTTAAAGCTAATGCAATAACTGTGAATTTCTTACTCAGAGCTTTTTATGCTTTTGCTTTGTTTATGTCTGTTTCCTAAGGGAAATTGATGTTAAGCGTTGTTTCTTTTGGTTCTTGCAGCTTGTGCTTCGAATTTTCCTAAATATGCCTCAGATCATGGATTGATCGTGCCCAATGGGAGCTATGCTATTACTGCTAGCCACTGTGTTCAGTGCAGCTGCGGGCCGGGGAGTCGCAAGTAATTGAGATGTTTCTTAGTTGGTTTATTAGTTTCAATTATAATAGTCATTCTGCATGGGATTCACTCCCTTAAATCTAACAGTCTGGAGTTAATAACCTTTCTTGATTGTCTTACAGTTTGTACTGCATGCCTGCTTCTTTGGCTGTTTCTTGTTCAAGCATGCAATGTAAAAGAAGCAATCTTATGCTAGGGAATGTTACAGCGCAACAAAGTAGTGCTGGATGCAATGTTACTTCTTGTGCTTATGGTGGTTATGCAAATGGCACTATCATCACTTGGTATGCTGACATCTTTTACTACTTTTATTGATGGTAATGTGAACTGTGATCTATGTGTTTGAGTTTTGTCCAATAAGTGAACCTTTCTACCCATCTCTGTTCTGCAGGTTGTCATCATCCCTTCAACCTCGATGTCCAGGTAAGGGTTTATAAAACACTGTTCTCATAGATTGTGACTCCAAAATGCATGAAGAGAAGAAATTGTTTAATTTTAAGATGATTTGGACTTCCCTAATCCAATGCAATGCAATGTGAATTTGTTTTTCTTTTTGCATTGAGACAAATGAAAGGTAATTGTTAACTAAATGGAGTGGAATGAGATAGTTCATGTCTGATCTTTTTTTTTTGTTGCGTCTACAAATGCAAATAATATTTATATATTCATCAACATTCTGAATTCATTCGTTACCTTCGCAGATGCATGATTGTTGACTATTTTGGTACTTCCTTTTGAAAAGAATTTAAAGTTTGACAAAACCTATGACTTCAAATTATGAGGACTTGAACGTTAGGGATTTACATTTTTGGGTTAAAAAATATTTCCAGATGGTCATAGAAGGCTTCTTGACTGATTTAAATTTGCATTGCATTACAAAAAATAATGCAGGACTGCAGCAATTTCCTCCCCTTGTAGCCCCACCTACTCATGTAACACGGGATTCAGTTTTTGCCCCAGCACCCGCACCCCAGTCAGATGGTGCCATAACAACAGGGCCCAAGACTCCCACAGTGCCATCAACTGGGTCATTTTCTGGACTTGTGCCAGCAGGTGCCCCTGTTGGAAGTATCTCTAATGCTTCAACATTGCTGAATTCAGTGACCGCTCTTCCTACTGCACTTATGATATACTTGCTGAGCAAATTATTCTCACCGTTTTGATTGTAATTTGCTTGTCAGTTCTCGATGAGGTTTTGTTTCGTAAGGTTGCTTAGTTTTTGACCTGTCCCTCGTGTCCGTTGTATGTAACTTTATTCATGACTGCGTTACATTATTGCAATGAGCTTTCAAATTGTACTAATAAGTTAATTTACTTGATTACTAATCACTCAGTGCAATTCATCGGCAGTTGCCTTTCGAGCTTCATGAAATTTCTTGGATTACTTCATTGTCTTTACAGGACTACTAAGATTTTTATTGCCTTCTGTGTCGATGTTTAACAAATTTGTTTTTCTTTCTGGCTATTCTAAGACGGAATACTTGCTGATTTTGGAATCTTGGGGTGGATATAATTTGAGCGCAGGAACCAGGAGTTGTCTTTGGTGACTGCAAAACAAATACTGTGTTGGCAGAATGTTTGAATAGTGTGTAAATTAAGTATGAGTTGACTTTGTTTTCATTAAGGTAATATTTTTCTAATCTGTCTTACGTATCTGCTATTCTGTTTTTGAGGCTTTTTTTAATGTTGGAAACTTGTTTGAGCATCTCAAATCTGATCTCGCAGCCGCTGGAAAGAAAAATTACAGGACATAGCATGAAAAAGACAGTGTGCCACTGTTTTACCAGACAATGTTAGAATACAAAATCAAATATGTTACAAGAATTTAGAAGACACAGGATGATCTCTAAATCCTAAAACTGCGAACATACTGGCTTCAGGGCAGAGTCTGATAAGGTTGAAGTGGAAATATTATTTGCTACCATGGCGTTTCGGGTTTGGAATGTCTTTAAGTGGCATGCTTGCAACCCTTGTCCTGATGTCCCATTGCCAGGGGAGGTTGCGTACAGCCAGCTCATATTGTCACATGATTATTCTTTCAGCTGCTTCTTGTATTTTATATATATATATATATATATATATATATATATATATATATATATATATATCAGTAATGTTAATGTTTTCCCATCTTTTTTGGTTTTGCTAAGTACAGCTTCGGACTGGACAGATGGTAAAGCTACCAGTGTTGGGTTTACAGAGCTAGTGCTTACTGTTTCAAGGAGTTTCTTTGCTGCAGCCTCTACGGTAAATATCTCTTCTAGCAATAGCAGGCCATCAGATATTCAGATTTTCTGCTGACAGAGAATTGAAAAGCTTTCAGATTGCCAGCAGGGACATGAATTAAGTAACATTAAGATATGCTGATGGAGAAGAATATTGGACCTATATATACTATACATATTCAATTCAAAAAGGCTCGGTTATTAATACAGCTGTTGTTTTAAATTCCAACAAATTCCATGATTACAAGGAATTTGCATTTTAAAATGGGATTTCATACAATCCAGACTACTACTTTGATAGGTAGATCTAGAGTTGGTAAAAGCCGATTCCAATTCGAAAATTCATTCGAATTTGTTGAAGATCGATATTTTGATCAATTCGAACTCATTAAAAAAATTAAAAATTCGAACTTGAAAAAATTTGATCCAAAAAAACTCGAACTTTGAAAAAGGTATATTTCAAAAAAGATTGAACTCAAAAAATTCGAATCCAACATAATTGAGCCCAACACAATTCGAATTCGAGACTGACTCAATCCGAAACTCGTGAAAAGCATAATTTATACTCTGAAAAAAATCGAATTATAATTATGTGATTATTTTATTAAAAATAAAATAAATGAAAAATGATACACTTTTTAATTAAATTTTATAAAATTTTAAAAATAATTATTATTTATTACACAATTATATCAATAATGTATTATTAACAAAATAAGTATTAAATATTTAAATTCAATTATTGAATAAAATTATTTTAAAGCATGATATATATATATATATATATATGAATATCAACTAATTTTTAATATCATGCTCTTCTTGTATTGATAATAATAAATAAAAATATGAATATCAAATAAAACACAAACAAAGACATTTCAAAAAATTTAAAAAAATCCCATAAAAAAAAAGACAAAGAAAGAAAGATCTTACCCCAAGGTGAGGAGAAATGCTTATTTGGTGCCGTTGGGGTGAGAGGAAGAACCGAAGAGGCTCGATTAAAATTAGATAAAAATTAAATTAATTATTATATTCAAAAGTTAAAAATGTTTATAACTTATAAAATTTTAAAATAATTTGAAGTCAGTCCGTTAAACTAGTCCAATTCGAACCATGATCGAACTCTAGTCCAATTCGAACTATGATCGAACTCGAAAATAATTGAGTCCGAAATAAATTCGAACCAAAAAAGCCCAAATCTGAAAATACCCGAACTTAAAAAACTTAAACTCGAAATGACTCGAATTTGAAGATAACCCGGACTGAATCTATCTGAACCTGTCTGTTTGCCACCTTTAAGAAGATCGAACAAGAAAAGGGTTATAGTTGTCTTTTGGAAAGAACCTCCTGTGTAGAAATAAAACTATTATTTATCATTTATTATATTTCATTTTTTGTTTTTTATTTTTGAAAATTTTGTTTTTGTTTTGTTTTAAAAACATAGAAAATGTTTTGTTAATGCAATTAAATACTGAAAACAAATATTTAAATTGTTTTAAATATAATAATTCAATTCATTTAATAAAATTTTAAACATAAAATAAAATAATAATTATTTAATATATAAATTTATATTCAATTATATTATCTACATAATATTAAATAATAATATTTTATACTATTTAATAGTAATATTAAATATCATCATTTAATCACACTAAAATTTAATAAATAATATCATAATTAAATATAATATTAAAATAATATAATTATTTAATATTAATTTTTATTAGATAACAATAGAAAAACTATGTTATAACTTGTTGTATATATTACCAAAGAATATGTTTTTTAAGAAAAAAATGTCTTGAATTCATCTAGATTGAATATGTGTTAAAAAAATAAAGTTGAAAGTATAAAATTTAGTTTGGAATGAAAAATGCATGTGGAAACCGGCCTTGTGTTTATTAGCCTTGAGATGACTAGCCCTATGGCATCTAGCCTTGAGGTGAATCGGTTTGTGGCCACTAGCCTTGTGGTGTCTAGTCTTAAGGCCCCTAGTCTTGTGAATTCTAGCCTTGTGGTGTCTAGTTTTAAGATATCTAGCTAGTCTTGTGAAGTTTGCCCTTGCGGCCACCAGATTTGTGGTAGCAAGGAATGTGGTAAAAAATGATAACAATTCATGATGGCAGCATATGGCTGGTCTAGTAGTTTATCAATGGGTGACCAATCAGGTAGCTAACCAGTGGGCATTTAGTCAGGTGAATGTAGGTACTGACGAACAATAATGATAGTAGTGACATTGACGAATAAGCTAGTAATAATGATGACTAATACTGTGTACAAAAGAAGTCAACCACCCAAATGGACATTTGACCACCAAAACCAGTATGGTTTCTCTGTTTGTAAAAAAAAAAACAGTAAGGCAATCAACTCTCTTGCTCAAGTATTCGACCTCTTGTTCTGAAAACTCAAAACATAGATCAATTGGTCACGTTTCTTCATTTCATATGTCATAACTCTTCATCCAAAAGATAAGGGTAGTTCAAACACCAATTAAGATTTATAACTACTTTTTTAAACGTTTATTTTCATAACAATCTTACATATAATTTCTCAAAAACTTTGACATTTTTTAGAACTTTCTTCTTTTAGTTTTTTTTTTTTTTGGGTTCAAGTGAGTTTATAAGAAGAATTTAAAATGAAATTGAATTCTTCTAGTAATAGGCATTGTATCCTAAGAACATTTCTCAAAATGTTTGCACTAATGTGGAAAAACTATGGTTCTTAAGATAGCTTCCTAAAAGTTCATTGCCTACTCAAATTTCTTCTTCAAGTATTCTTCATAGTTGACTGTAATCGCCAACCAAACTCAAATACAACAATTTAATAGTACTTGAGGATGAGCACTCCTGCATTCAAGCCTCATGTTGATGAAGTGAAGAAATATTTAAAAATGGCAATATAAGATGTTCTTGATGATTGAACCGAATTAGAAATGTTATGACTTGAAGAACTATATTAATGGTGAGGGAAATCATATTCTTGTACTTGGTTCAAACAAGATTATTTCTTTAAAGTTCTTGCTTCTACAAATTCTGAAATACACTAAGAGTAAATATAATTCAAAGAACATAGAAGCAAAGCGAGAAGTGCTAGAAGAGTACAAATCTTCTTTGGAGTATCGAGTTACATAATTAAATTTATTTTCATTCCTTTATATGATAATAGTGTATAAAATATGTTTATATGTTTAAATGCTTATTGCATTTTACTGATTTTAATTTTTAATTTTTAAAAATATGGATATAAGTTTATTCCATAAGTGGATAAACATAATTTTTGTTTGAATTGTCACCAAGTGAATTGAGTATATGATATGATCCGGTGTATGATCAAGGAATGTGAATGAAAATTTTCCTCACCACTAATTAACTTATTGTGAAAATTTTCTAGAAAAAAAATTTTCAGAATAAAAACTTGATTCTGGAAGTAAGATACGTGTGTGTAATCCATTGCTTAAGGGTGAAATTTTAATTCTTGAGTTGAAATGATTAATTTCATTTTACAAAGGATTAAACCTTTTGAAAATGTATTCTTTCACTAAAGAGTTGTCGATAACAACTATTGAATTTGAAAAGATGTAACTCAATAGATATGAATTGGTTGATTAATCAACAAAAATTGAAAAGATATGTTTTTTTGGTCAAAAATGTTGGGAAATTATTTGTGTGGGCCTACATATATCAATTTATTGTACATTACAGGCTATTAATTTGTTTTAGTCCACTTAAAAGTGATCAAATAAAGTTATTGGACTTCAGTGCATCTCAATTGGTATGGGCTTTACAATGTGTAGATACCTGATATTTTATTCTATTTTAATGATGGGCCAAAATAGAATTAAAATATGCTTCAGTTATAAATAGGTTATGGTCCCCAGTCTAAACGTAATTTTTCTCATTTTCATATCCCATCAGTGAGTGAGCTAAGGTTTTCTCTCATAAAGAAAAGGTTTAGACTGGAAGACTGCTAACCTCAATCGATCAATTTCAATGGATCCAGATACGCTTCCGTATTTCAATTCTCTTGATGATTGAACATGAAATCCTGGACATAATTATTATGTAATTACAGTTTTCCTTACAGGTGGTATCAAGAGCCTATTCATGTTTAATCATTAAGAATTAAAATTTTTTGTTTTGGTTGAAAGAAAATCAAGAATATAAAGATTGAGTTTTAATTTTGGGATTGTTTGATCAATATTGGCTTGATTTGTCCCAATTTTTTGATGTTTTCATCCGATTTTTGCATGGGCATTGTAAAATACACATTTAATTTCAATTCTGTACAGTTAATTGGATGAAAATAAGTCCGAAAATACTTTAAAAATCAAGAAAATTGAAGAACAGACCCGAATCGGGTCTGTTCTGGGTCCAGCCGGGTCGGGTTGACCCGGCTGGCTAAGGATAAAGCAGGGAAATCCAGAAAGGGACCTCCCCCACTCTCAGAGGGTGGAGAGTGTAATACACGCGCCACCTTCCGGTGGCCTGACGGCCACCGGTTTTTCCAGTCCTGAATAAAATTTAATTTTAAAATTTTTGGTGATTTTTCTGGAATTTTTTGAAATTTTTAAATATTTATTATTTAATATTTAGCATTATTTGAATTAAAACTGTATATTATGCACATGATTATTCTTATTTTGCTTCATGGTGATATGTTTTATGACATTTTGAGTTGATTGGCAATATGTACTCTCCCTGAAATTGTCAATAAATTTATGTACTCTCACCTACAAACATGTGCATGTATTATGAAAAATAAAGTTTCAAAATAAATTAAATTGATATAAAATGTCGCCAAAGTGACATCTTTTGTATTAATTTATTTATTTTGGAAAATAAGGTTGTCATTAAGGAATTTATATGACAGTGTTTTTTAATTCATGCGGGACATAATCGGCCCAAAGGAAGATTATTTCTTTGCCGAATTATTAACACATAAGGTAGTAAATATGTGATAAAATTTTTTTTTTCCATGCATGTAATATGTCGGTCCAAAGAAAGGCATATTATTGGCAGGATTTGGTTATCAATATTTACTAATAAAGTTGAAGGGTACCGCTTACAAATTGATATTTCTGTCCAAAGACTAAATGTCATTGTTGTGTTTGGTATCTTATATGGCCCAAAATTATTTGGTTGTGAGCTAATTATTTTTTCCTCTGCTTACAGTGAACGTTTCTTCCATATCTGCCAATTTGAATAACATTCCAGTGCTTAATGGTACTAACTTTGGAAAATGGAAGGAGCACGTAACCATTATGCTTGGGTGTATGGATCTGGACTATGCGATCAGGTCAGAACGACCTCCCGCCCCTACTGATAATAGTTCAGCTACGGAAAGGACACTTTATGAAAAATGGGAGCGTTCAAATCGCATAAGTTTGATGATCATGAAGCACTCAATTCCAGATGCCATCAGGGGCGCAATACCTGAGGAAGAAAATGCTAAAAGTTTCCTTAAGCAGATTGCAGACAGATTTGCTGCAAATGAAAAGGTCGAAACAAGTACTATTCTGGCTAAACTTGTTTCAATGCGGTATAATGGCAAAGGAAACATAAGGGAATACATTATGAAAATGTCTAATCTTGTTACAAGATTAAGGGCACTAAAGTTAGAGTTGTCTGAAGACATACTCGTGCACCTGATCTTGATATCTCTTCCTTCACAATTTAATCCCTTTAAGATAAGTTACAATACTCAAAAGGAGAAATGGACTCTTAACGAGCTCATTGCTCAGTGTGTACAAGAGGAAGAGAGATTGAAACAAGATAAGATAGAAAGTGCTCAATTAACATTTTCTTCCAATGGTAATGTTGCCAACAAGAAAAGGAAAAGGAACAATATAGGAAAAGGCACTGCAAATATTGGAACTTCACAACCTAAGGGGCAGCAGAAACAGGATAAAGTGATCACTTGTTTCTTCTACCGTAAGGATGGACATGTGAAGAAGGATTGTTCCAAGTACGAAAAATGGCTTGCCAAAAAGGGTAAACTTCTCAACTTTGTTTGTTCTGAAGTTAATTTGGCTTTAGTACCCAATCACACTTGGTGGATAGATACAGGTGCAACTACTCACATAAGTGTGACAATGCAGGGCTGTCTAAGGAGCAGAAAGCCAACTGATGATAAAAGTTTCATCTATGTGGGAAATGGCGAGAAAGCTCCTGTTGAGGCTATTGGTCTATTCAGATTAAAGTTAGAATCTGGTTATTATTTAGATTTGGATGAGACTTTTTATGTACCGTCATTTAGACGGAATTTGATTTCTGTTTCTAATTTGGACAAATTGGGTTATTCTTGTTCATTTGGAAATGGAAAATTTAGTCTCTTTCAGTATACAAATCTTATTAGTACCGGTTCTTTAGTTGACAATTTATATAAATTGGACCTACATGCCTCATATGTTAATGAATGCTTGCATATAAATGATTATGGTACAAAGCGCAAATTAGTTAATGAGAATTCTTCTATGTTATGGCACAAGCGTTTGGGGCATATTTCTGAACAAAGAATACAGAGACTTGTGTCAGAAGGAATTCTCGATTCCCTTGATTTTTCAGATTTCAAAATCTGTATTGAGTGCATTAAGGGAAAACAAACAAATATCAAGAAAATAGGTGCTAAAAGGAGTTCAAACGTCTTGGAATTAATTCATACTGATATATGTGGTCCATTCCCTACGGCTTCTTGAAATGGTCAACAGTATTTTATTACTTTCATAGACGATTATTCTCGCTATGGGTACCTATACTTAATTCATGAGAAGCCTCAATCATTGGACGTTTTCAAGAACTATAAAGCTGAAGTTAAAAATCAACTTGGTAGAAAAATTAAAGCCGTTAAATCTGACCGTGGTGGCGAATACTATGGTAGATATGACGGATCAGGTGAACAACGTCCAGGACCCTTTGCAAGGTATTTAGCAGAATGTGGGATCGTTCCTCAATACACCATGCCAGGGACTCCAAGTCAAAATGGTGTAGCTGAAAGACGAAATCGGACGCTAAAGGATATGGTGAGAAGTATGATAAATCATTCTTCTTTACCAGAGTCACTTTGGGGAGAAGCCTTAAAGACTGCAGTGTATATCCTTAATCGAGTTCCAAGCAAAGCAGTAGCTAAAACCCCATATGAGTTATGGACATGAAAGAAGCCTAGTATTAGGCACTTACATGTTTGGGGTTGTCCAGCTGAAGTTAGGCCATACAAGCCTAAGGAAAGGAAATTGGACTCAAGAACAGTAAGCTGCTACTTTGTTGGATACTCAGAAAGATTGAGGGGTTTCAAGTTTTATGATCCCTCAAGTAAATCCTTTTTCGAGACGGGAAATGCTAAGTTCATTGATGATGTTGAATATAGTGGGAGTGTTAAACTCAGAGATCTTGTCTTTGAAGAAGAACATGTCACTGTTCCTACAGTTGCAATTGAAAATGATCAGACAATTATGTCTAGCGTTATTCAAGATGCAAATACAGATTATCAAGATACTTCTGGTTTACCTCCTGCTTATATTGAAGAGTCAGTTCCCATTCAATCAGAGGAGCAACAACAACCTCAATTGGAAGTGCTATTAAGGAGATCCTCTAGGGAGAGGAGATCAGCGATTCCAGATGATTATATCGTTTATCTCCAAGAACATGAGTTTGATATAGGAATGGAAGATGATCCAACATCTTTTACTGAAGCCAAACAAAGTGTTCACTCCCAACATTGAATAGAGGCCATGAAAGATGAGATGAAATCAATGGAGGACAATGGCGTTTGGGATCTTGTCGAATTGCCTAAAGGAGCGAAACCGATTGGTTGTAAATGAATTTTCAAAACTAAACGAGATTCGAAAGGCAATATCGAAAGATATAAAGCGCGTCTAGTCGCCAAAGGTTTCACTCAAAAGGAAGGCATTGATTATAAAGAGACTTTCTCTCCAGTCTCATCGAAAGACTCTTTTAGAATCATTATGGCACTTGTAGCTCATTATAATTTAGAGCTACATCAGATGGATGTAAAGACAGCGTTTCTCAATGGAGACATTGAAGAAAGAATTTATATGGTGCAACCAGAAAATTTTGTGTCGGATAATTCGAAACATCTGGTATGCAAATTAAAGAAATCCATCTATGGTTTAAAACAAGCATCCCGCCAATGGTATCGAAAATTTGATCAAGTGATTATCTCATTCGGTTTTAAAGAGAACACTGTTGATCAATGTATTTATCACAAGATCAGTGGGAGTAAATTTATTCTTATGATTCTTTATGTTGACGATATTCTGCTAGCAAGCAGTGATATAGGCTTGTTGCATGAAACCAAGAGATTTCTATCAAGTAATTTTAAAATGAAAGATCTTGGGGATGCATCGTTTGTGTTGGGCATACAGATCCATCGAGATCGTTCTCGTGGAATACTTAGCTTATCACAAAAGGCATATATCGATAAGGTGCTTAGCAGATTTGACATGAAGAATTGAGCATCAGGAGATACACCCATTGCTAAAGGTGATAAGTTTAGTTTGCTTCAATGCCCAAGAAATGAGATTGAAAAGAAAGAGATGCAAAAGATTCCTTATGCCTCAGCAGTAGGGAGTCTTATGTATGCTCAAGTTTGTACGCGTCCGGATATTGCGTACGCAGTTGGAATGTTTGGCAGATATTTAAGTAACCCTGGTAAGGATCATTAGAAAGCAGTAAAGAGGGTTATGCGGTATCTACAGAGAACTAAAGATTACATGCTCACATATCGGAGGTCAGATCATTTAGAGATCATTGGGTATTCAGACTCCGATTTTGCTGGTTGCCTCGACAGCAGAAAATCTACTTCTGGCTATATTTTTATGTTAGCTGAAGGAGCTGTCTCATGGAAGAGCGTAAAGCAGTCACTCATAGCTTCTTCCACCATGGAGGCAGAATTTATAGCCTATTATGAGGCATCGAACTAAGCAATATGGTTGCGAAATTTTATCACCGGGCTGTGCATTGTCAATGGTATTGAGAGGCCATTGAAAATTAATTGTGATAATAAAGCCGCTGAGTTATACTCTAAGAACAACAGAAGCTCGTCGAAGTCAAAGCATATTGACATTAAGTTTCTTGTTGTTAAGGAGAGAGTTCAGAGTTTTCAGATTACTATTGAACATATAAATACAAACTCCATGATTGCGGATCCGCTTACAAAGGGAGTACCACCTAAGGTGTTTCATGAGCATGTAGCTCGTATGGGTGTGGTTCACCCTGATGATATACTTGTATAGTGGGAGCTTGCTTCTTGATGTTCATTAGTTATTGAGATTTTTCTGATCAGAATACAGTATTTTTGTTATTATTGAAAACTCTAAAATAAAGTAATATTCTTTCAGTAGCAGTATGCATAAAGTCTTGAAAGAATGATAAAGTAGGACCAGTTGGAAATAGGCATGTTAAGGGATCACGTTTCATGTAATTTCCATGCTACACATCCATACTTGATCTATGTCGTTGATTATATTAATATACGTGACCATTGATGGGTCTAGTTACGAAATATATGTAACGAAGATCGCTTTGATCCTATGTTGATATAATTGATGGACCAGATTGTTTAGAGATGTTCTTTGTAAAGATAGCAAGTATTGAGCTCATAAAGTTATTTTAAATGTACAATAGTCAAGCGACATATGTGGCCCAAGTGGGAGATTGTTGGAAAATTATTTATGTGGGCCTACATATATCAATTTATTGTACATTACAGGCTATCTAATTTATTTTAGTCCACTTAAAAGTGATCAAATAAAGTTATTGGACTTCAGTGCATCTCAATTGGTATGGACTTTACAATGTGTAGATACCTGATATTTTATTCTATTTTAATGATGGGCCAAAATAGAATTAAAATATGCTTCAGTTATAAATAGGTTATGGTCCCCAGTCTAAACGTAATTTTTCTCATTCTCATATCCCATCAGTGAGTGAGCTAAGGTTTTCTCTCCTAAAGAAAAGGTTTAGACTGGAAGACTGCTAACCTCAATCGATCAATTTCAATGGATCCAGGTACACTTCCGTATTTCAATTCTCTTGATGATTGAACATGAAATCCTGGACATAATTATTATGTAATTACAGTTTTCCTTACAAAAAACACCAACAATGCGTTTGGTCCACGGAGTAGAATGAAAGAGAAATGAAATAGATATTCTGTAGTAGTAGTAGCAGTAGAAAAGAAAGAAATAGAATAGAATATGAATTATGAAGTTGGGTTCATTGGAATGGAAAATATAAGAAAATAATATTAATATGTTTGGTAGTTCACAGAATATGGTTAGAATAAAGGGTTATTTGATGCGTTACATGCAAAATGATTGCAGTGCAAAATAATTATTGAGAAATAAATTGTTGAAAAAGTATCATTACAATATTTGATATGTATTGTAAAGTATTGTTTAATTACAAGGAAAGTAACATTACAATTTTTTGTAAACTAACACTTTGTTGGTATTGTATTGACAAATTCTAAAAATACCATTAAGTATAAAAACAAATTTGATACATTATTATTAATTTAAAATGTAATTATTATCTTAAAATATAAATAATATAAAGTTATAATTATTAAGATCTTAATCAATTTTAATATAAAATTTGATACATTATTATTAATTTAAAATGTAATTATATTAAAAAGTAAATAATTTAAATTATAATTATCAAGATGTTAATTAATTATAAAAAAAATATTTTTAGCTTTCATATTTATTTAATCTCATCATTTATTTTCTTGTCAAAATTAAAACAATTCGCAATTTACAACTAAATTTTCACAACATAGGTAATAAAACCATTATCTTGACAAATAACAATAACCCATAATAAGTCATTAAAATTCATAACATATCTTCATACATCATAATCTACTGCTAGCCCTTTTGGATGGTTCATAACTGTTGTCGTTCGGTTGCAACAATGTCGAATTGCAGACGTTTTCGTCTCGATCTTCGCGTCACGTGTTCGAGAATGCTTCTACAAAAGAGAGAAAGATCAGAGGGACGCATGGGTTCTTCCCTGCGTTGGCACTTCGATACTTAAGTCAGCCAAAGAATTGAGCAGAGTTTCAGTAGGGAAATTCAGAATTAGGTTAACGAATCGTACCTGACTCCTATTTATAGGGATTTACTCTGTCACTAATTACATTTTTACCCTTTTTATCTTGCTCAGGGTTTGTATCATTTCTCACATGTTTTATTCGTGCGCCACGTGATGCATTCTTCGTACGTCACCTGGCGTACTATTATTATTCTTTTATCATGCACAACAATTGCTCCCCACTCTTTCGCTAGGTATAACCTTGCGGAAGAGTACATATGTTTTCATTGTAGCCTTAGATCAAGTCCTTACATTGTATTCTGAAGTCAAATTCTCTGGCCGTATAATTCTCAAGCTCTTATTTAAGTGCATGGCTTACCTCGCGCATTTTTCACTTCAAGCCCTTTGTTTGGGTGCATGGCTTTCCTCACGTATTTTTCGCCTCAAGCCCTTGCTCATTTTCTTCGTGGCTTACCTCGCGCACTTTTCGCTTCAAGCTCTCGCACATTGTCTTCGTGGCTTACTTCGCGCATTTTTCGTTTCAAGCCCTTTGGTTGTGTGCTTAGCTTACATCGCTCACTTTTCGCTTCAAGCTCTCGCACATTGTCTTCGAGGCTTACTTTGCGCATTTTTCGCTTCAAGCCTTTTGTTGTGTGCTTAGCTTACATCGCGCACTTTTCGCTTCAAGCTCTCGCACATTGTCTTCGTGGCTTACTTCGCGCATTTTTCGCTTCAAGCCCTTTGGTTGTGTGCTTAGCTTACATCGCGCACTTTTCGCTTCAAGCTCTCGCATATTGTCTTCGTGGCTTACCTCGCGCATTTTTCGTTTCAAGCCCTTGGTTGTGTGCTTAGCTTACATCGCGCACTTTTCGCTTCAAGCTCTCGCTCATCGTCTTCGTGGCTTACCTTGCACATTTTTCGCTTCAAGCCCTTTGGTTGTGTGCTTAGCTTACATCGCGCACTTTTCGCTTCAAGTCTCTCACATCGTCTTCATGGCTTACCTTGCGCATTTTTCGCTTCAAGCCCTTAGTTTGTTGAGTATAGCTGAAAGTCTCAATATGAAATAAAATACGTAATAAATCATTATTCAATAAATGAAATTTCAATTCATAGTTTTGACAATGACATTAAATAAATAAAATTTCACTGTCAGTATGGCTTCAGGTGATTAGCATTCCATGTTTTTGCTATCCTCTTTCCTTGTGAACTTTCCATCTTCTTTCAAGGCATTTGTGATGGCTTAGGTAGCCCGACGATGGTAAGGGTTTCTTTTCTTTGAACTCCCTTATATGTAGTTCAGTGTTGGTATCATTTTCATCACTTCTTCTTGAGTGATATATTTATCTACTCTAGAGAACAAGTCTGAGATTGTTGTTGGTTGATATTAAGATAGCGACTCTTGTAACTTTTCAGACCTTGTCCCTTGTAGCATAGCTGTCACAGCTATTCCAACTTGTAGATCATATACTTCAAGAGTAGCATTACGGAACCGATCCATATAGCTTTTGAGTGATTCCTTGCTTCCCTGCCTTAAGGTAAGCAGATAGGTGGCCTCCTTCCTTTTCTGGCTTTTTATCACAAAGGCCTTCAGGAATTCGCTTCTTAATTGATTGAAAGACGAAATAGACCCCTCTGGCAAACTATTAAACCATTTTAGTGCATGGTCAGTTAAAGTTGAGGGGAATGCTCTACTCATGATCTCATCCTCCCATCCATGTAATAGCATCAATGACTCATAGTTCTAAATGTGGTCATAAGGGTCAGTTTTTCCCGTATACATCGTCATTTGCGGCATTTTGAATTTTGGGGGCAGCGATTTTCCCATGATCGTTGTACTGAATGTGATTCTCCTTCTCTGGTTTTCTTCAGTTTGAACCAACCTTTTCTCTTCTAAGATTCGTTCCACCATTCTTTTCATATAAGTGGCAACTTGTGCCTTGGACACAGGTCTGTTTTGCACTTTCTTAGCATCGTATGCATCAGCTTGGCCGCAGTCCATAGCTTCTTTCCTGTTACCTTGAGTTCGGTTTTGACGAGTCTGAGATTGAAAGTTTGTCATTCCAGTTTCAAGGTTTCGTGCTGGATCTATTTTCGAGTCTCTCTCAACATGAGACCCTGTCATTCCCACATCTTTGATTCCGTTGTTTGGTGGGCTGTTTGTGTTCTGGGGCCAAGGATCTTCGACGCCCAAATATCCAGAGTCTACTCGAGTCGGACCCTCAAGGATTCTAGTACTTTGGCGTCTCCGACCACCAATAATCTCCCGTGTTGAATTCTTTGTACCATGACATCGTAGTTTTTTGACACTCTGATGTCTCCAGTTCATTAGAGTCTCGCGCATGGGGTCTTTCGTAACTTGGCGCTGCAAGCCTTCCGAGGCCTCACGCACAGGGTCTCCCATACCCTGACGTCTCATATCTTCCTCAGTCTCACACATAGGGTCTCGTGCGGCCATGCCGCGAGGATCTCGCGCACCCCTGCCGTGAGGGTCTCGCGCAGAAGGGTCTTGCGTAAGTTGGCATCCCGGCGTTATGAGTGCGCCACGTGGCGTACGAAGCAAACGGGGGGTCTTGCGCGGCCATGCCGTGAGAGTTTCGTGCACCCCTGCCATGAGGGTCTCGCGCTCCACTGCCGTGAGAGTCCGTCGTGGGCATGCCGTGAGGGTTCAATGCGGGTATGCCGTGAGGGTCCAATGCAGTCGTGCCGCGAGAGTCAGGTGCGGGCATGCCGCGAGGGTCCAATGCAGGCATGTCGCGAGGGTCCAATACACGCATGCCGTGAGGGTCCAATGCAGGCATGCCGTGAGAGTCAGGTGCAGTCATGCCGCGAGGGTCCAATGCAGGTATGCCGTGGGGGTCAGTCATGCCGCGAGGGTCCAATACAGGTATGCTGTGAGGGTCTTGCGACCGCATGCCCTGAGAGTCTTACGGCAAGTTACCGTGAGGGTCTTGTGGTAAGATGCCATGAGGTTCTTGCGGCATGTTGCCATGAGGGTCTTGCGGCAAGATGTCGTGAGGGTCTTGCGACCGCATGCCCTGAGAGTCTTGCTGCAAGATGCCATAAGGGTCTTGCGACATGTTGCCGTGAGGGTTTTGCTGCAAGATGCCGTGAGGGTCTTGCGACCGCATGCCCTGAGAGTCTTGCGGCAAGAGAGGGTCTTGCGCAGCTCGGCCTTCTCCCACCAAGTTTTGGACGGCTAGTGGCAGATTCACTTACGGGAAAACGCCATTGAACAGATCAACCATTGTCCGTAAGGCTTGAATAGTCTCTTCTCCTTGCTTCCGCATGGCTTCGAATTCGAAAATGGGAATCGTAATCTTATTCGACCCTCTCTCGGTCTGAACTCCATCACCTAAGTCTACCATTAGGGAGCTCGCCATGTCCTCACTTTCTTCACTTCTGATTCCTGTTGAACGTGTCTGTACCATCGTTGTCAAAAGCTTTTCTTCCGTTTCCCACAGACGGCGCCAATTGTTGTCGCTCGGTTGCAACAATGTCGAATTGCAGACATCTTCGCCTCGATCTTCGTGTCACGTGTTCGAGAATGCCTCTGCAAAAGAGAGAAAGATCAGAGGGACGCAGGGGTTCTTCCCTGCGTTGGCACTCCGATGCTTAAGTCAGCCAAAGAATTGAGCAGAGTTTCAGTAGGAAAATTCAGAATTAGGTTAATGAATCGTACCTGACCCCTATTCATAGGGATTTACTCTGTCACTAATTACATTTTTGCCCTTTTTATCTTGCTCAGGGTTTGTATAATTTCTCACATGTTTTATTCGTGCGCCACGTGGTACATTCTTCGTACGTCATGTGGCGTACTATTATTATTCTTTTATCATGCACAACAATAACATATCTTCATACATCATAATCTACTGCTAGCCCTTTTGGATGGTTCATGTTTGCCTCTCTCAGCTTGCCATCTACATGTCCAGGATATCCTTCAATGGATCCAACAACCAGCCTTGGTCTACTATGTGCAGTTCTCTGATAATTTATATGACATAATTACAAGAAAGTATTTGCCCACGGGCAAATCAAGACAATAGCATGATTATAGAATTGAATGACTGAATACCTATGCCTTTGCAGATAATAAATCTTAACAGAGTTACAAGCATGCAATGGAGTGAAAATAGAGTAACATGGTTAGATATCACAAAAATGGAAAGGGAAATTTGCTTAAAAAATTGCAGTGAATGGTTAACGCATAAAAAAGAACTAATAAGAATAAAAATTGAGTAAGATCACAATAATTTAAGGTTCCATTTAACTCACCAAATGTCTAGGATACATATAAGATATTCTTGGTAACAACATTTCCAATATATTTTTGGGAGAGGAAAGAGTCAGGTTAGGGAGATTATTTTGAGTGATTTTTTTTTTTTCACTTTACAATTTACATAGGTGTGGGGAGTTACAATCACTTTACGGAAATGTGAGATAAAGAGATTGCAATATAAAGTTACTTTACATATATTTTTACCAACAAAATGTTGCAAAGTGATTGTAACCATTTAAATTGCAGTGCAAAGTAGATACTTTCACAATACTAAAGGGCCTTTAAGTGTAAAAGACTATTTTACCTTTTCTTTTAAGATTATTATAATTTAATATAAGAAATAATACTAATTAATCATAATTAAAGAATAAAAATAATTAATAAAGAATTATTATTAAATATTATTAATTATTACAATTAATTATTAAATTTTATTTAATTATTAATAGAAAATATTTTATTATTAATTTATGATAACTAACATGTTTATGATTATTAATTTATTATTTGAATTGCTTTTAATTAATATTAATTAGTTAATAATTAATTATAATTAGTATTAATAACTGATTATTATTTACTAATTATTAAAATATTAATAATCAGTTAATAAATTAACATTAATTAATATTAATATATATAATTAATTAATATTGATTTATCAAAAATATTAATTAATAAATTAATTAATATTCTTAAATGAGGAAAATGTAAAGTATAGAGAAAAGGGCATTCGAATGCTTTAAAGATCATACAGAGAATTCAATACCAAGTTTAACCTACATCCTTATTTCAGCATTCAAACCATAAAAAGATCATCCACCAACCAAAAAATTTACAGAACCCATAAAGCAACCTAACCCAAAAACATGAATTCATTAAGTAAAGAAACAACTAGAATTGATGCAGATGGAAGACTTCAGAAAACATGCTGGAGGGAAGAGATGATGAAAGAAAGAAACCTAGTAAATTCAAAAAAAGTTTCAAGGATACGCTTGGAAGTAAAAATTTTAACCAATTCCAAAAATTACGAAATTGTTAATTAACACAATAAGCAAAAATTCTCAATTCTTTCGTGTTTGATAGAATGCAACGACTAGTTTTGTATGTCTTGCAACGAGAAGATTTTTATTCAAGTGCACCAACAACAGTATTTCATAGAGGAAGTGTTAAAGGAAGCTTCAAAAAGTTGAAGAATCAAGAGAAATTTTGCAAATCAACCATCATCCAACTATCACACTTTTACACTAGTCTCGAGACAAAGATTTATTCTATAACCCTTTAATATCATATTTGTAATTCCTTCTAGAGTCAAATTAATCACTCATGTTAGAGGTACTCTTGATTACACATCCATGTAACCTTAATCCACTTGTAAAAGGGGAGTGAAACTCTTGAGTGCAAAATTGTAAGGTGAGATTGAGAAGTCTTAAAGATTTTCTCTTTAAACCTTAAAAAGAGAGATTGTGAAATGTTTCTTCTTGACCTTAGGAAAAAAAAGAAGGGATAAAGGTTTCTTTTTGAATCTAAGTAAAAAATGAGAAGCTTTGAAAAAGAACGTGTAAATGTTACTCTTGAGCCTTAGAAAAAAAGGTTGTAAAATCCATTTTGAAGTAATAAATTTGGTAAAACCTTGAAGAGAATTCAAGGGAGAAGACATAAGTAAGGGAAGCTGAACCTCTATAAATACTCATGCACATTTTCTCTATACCTACTCTCTAACTCTCATTTTTATTCACTTGTTTATTTGATTAAATTGCATTTGTGGTAGGTTAAAGATTATTATGAATCTAGAGTTAGAGAAAAATGAATTTAAGTTTTTTAAAAAAAAACTAATTCACCCCCTCATGAAGTGGAAATGTAGGTACTCTAAACAATAAGACAAGGTAAGACAAATGAAAATGATTAAATCAAAAGTCTTCTTATCATGGGGTATGTTAATTTTAAATATGATAAATTCAAATAAGAAGGATTTTGAATAAAACGAGTTCCAAATCCAAAAGTGATTGATAATTTATCTTAAGCAATGAGTTCACTTTAGATTGTTATGAGAAACAACACTAAGCGCAAAAAAAAAAAAAAAAAGATTTAAAAGTAGCAAACATATTGCTATAAGAAATAATCATTGTTATAAGGTAGGCAAGATATTACTTACCGAACAAATGTTAGCAGATCCCCTACACAACCCTTATAGGGTGATAAGATTGCTAACACCATGAAAGTTATAGTACCATTATTGGTTATTAGAGATGATCTTGATTGATTTCAACTCTATCTCATTGATGTCATTCAAGAAATTGATCCTTTAAGTTTAAAGGATAATCTCCTTATTTAATGATCTTTGTGTATGAAAGTTCAAAAGGCTTTCAATCATGAATTGTCCAAAGAGTTTATGTATGAGATAGATGAAATTCCCAATGCATTAATGTAACGACCCTTGACCTTTGAATATTTGAGGGATTTTTTTTGAACTTAAATTCCCACTTATTCTGTTGAGTTAATATATTTTGAAATGACAAAACCAGTAAATTCAATAATATAGAAATGATTTAAAACATGTTTAAAGGTTATCAGTATCAGAAACTAAGTATTAAAGGATGAGAGATTTTTCTGGTAAAATAAGAGATCGATCTCCTGGGTTTTCTAGTATAAGAGATCGATCTCATGAGAATATGAGATCGATCTCATGAGAATATGAGATAGATCTGCTAAAAGATTGAAATCTCAAAGGAATTGTACAAGGTATTGAGAAAGAAGAGATCGATCTGTAAGGGTTATAAGATCGATCTGTTTATTACAGAATATCTATGAGATCGATCTGGTCTAGGAAGAGATCGATCTCCTCTAAAACAAAGGGTAAAAGGCAGTAGATCGATTTGTAGATCGATCTATGCTCAAACAGAGAGTTTATGAGATCGATCTAGTATAGGAAGAGATCGATGTCCTCAAAGTCAGAGAGTTAAGGAGATCGATCTAGGGTGTTTAGAGATCGATCTCCTCCCTTTGAAAATACTTGCTAGATCGATCTGGAGATCGATCTTGCCTCAAACAGAGAGATTGGAAGATCGATCTGCTGGTTTAATAGATCGATCTTCACTAACATTTTCAAATTGTAAGGTCGATCTCTACATACATGAGATCGATCTCCATGCTTCAATTTGCTTTGTAATCACAGGAAATTAAACTAAGAGATCGATCTGATCAAAATGAGAGATCGATCTGGCACTCTACTGGAGGTTCCCAACGGCTCTTTCTGTAAAACTTTCAACGGGAAAAACAGCATTAAATGCTCCAACTATCAATCCTGCTGTATAAATTTAAGCATTGAAGACACTGGACAGTGAGACACCATTGCTGTAAATTCTGCATATTCTCAAGAATTTCATTTCAACATTCTCTTTGTCTTCAATCTTCATTTATTGATATTGTTGTAAAAACTCTTGGTGTAAAAGCTATTTGTATCCTACCCACCAAAGAAAAACTTTACCTTGTATTCATCCTTATTTTAAGAGAGAAGAGGAGTGTTCCTCAGTGAGATAAACTTTGTAAGAGGGTGAATATTTGTTTGTGTAAAAAGGGTAGAGAAGTTATTCCTTAACTTGTAAAAGGGAGTGTATAATATTCATTGATAGAGTGAAAGAAAGCTCTTGACAAGGAGGTCAAGAAGAGAGGACGTAGGCAAGAGATTGACCGAACCTCTATAAACTGCTGAGTTTGCTATTTCCTTCCCTTATCTTCTTTCAATTTATTGCATTACTTTATATCGATTATTTGTTATTTTCAATTAAACTTAATTTAGTTTAAATTTGCCATTAACCTTAGAAAATCGATTCACCCCCCTCTCGGTAGAGCCAACAATTGGTATGAGAGCTAGGACTCTTTGATCATAGAGGAATAACTTCCTAAGAGTGAAAAACGATCTAATGGCTCACAACAATGTAGCAACCAATCTAGTAGGAGAGGGGCACTCTACAGTTAGGCCTCTTATGTTCAATGGTGAACATTATGCTTATTGAAAAACTAGGATGATGCTTTTCATTCAAGCAAATGATTATGAGGTATGGAGAATTATAACTAAAGGACCTCAAATCCCAACTAAAAGAATAGAGGGAAGAGATATCCCTAAAGAAGAAGATGAGTGGGATTCAAATGATGTAAAATGTGCTCAGCTAAATGCTAAGGCCATGCACACCCTATTTTGTGCTTTAAGGCCAAATGAATATAATAGAGTCTCCGGCTGTGACAATGCCAAACAAATTTGGGACAAATTGACAATAACTCATGAAGGTATAACTCAAGTAAAAGAGACTAAGGTAGGAATGCTCACACATGACTATGAGCTATTTAGGATGAAAGAAGGTGAGTCAATTAGTGACATGTTCACTAGATTCACTGATGTAATAAATGAGCTAAAATCCTTAGGAAAAATCTATTCTAATATAGAAATGGTCAAGAAAATATTAAATAGTCTACCAAAATCATGGGAAGCTAAAGTGACTGCAATTGAGGAATCTAAAGACCCTCACACATTGTCACTAGATGAATTAATAGGATCACTACTCACTTATGAAATGAAGTTAAGAAGAAATGAAGAGCCACCCAAGAAAGTGGGAGTAGCTTTGAAATCTACTACTCAAGAGGAGAATAAAAATGAGGGGGATAGTGAAGAAGATCTTGAAATGGCAATGTTTGCCAAAAGATTTAACAAATTTATGAGGATGAGAGCAAGTGGTAGTGGTAAGAGAAACCATAAGAAAGATCAAGAAGAGTTAGGTAGAAAAGATATCATTGTATGTTATGAATGTAAAAAACCAGGACATATTAAATTTAACTGCCCTCTTCTTAAAAGATCAAATGATAGGTATCACAAGAAGAAGGCAATGATGGCAACTTGGAGCGACAGTGATAGCTCCGATGATGATTCACATGAGGATATTGCCAACCTATGCTTTATGGCTATTGAAGATGAAAAGGTAACTTCAGATCTCAATGAATATTCTTTTGATGAATTGCAAGATGATTTTGATGATCTTGCATTGGAATATGAATGCATGAGTATGAAGTACAAAAAATTAATATCTAAATTGAAGAAAGAAAATGAGTTAATACTAAAGGATAAGTTAGAATGTGAAAAGAAACTAAAAATTACAAATCTTGAAATTTGTGACCTAAAAGAAAAAAATGGTAACTTACATAATTCTTTTACTAGATTTTATATGGGTCAACAAAAATTAGATAACATGCTAGAAACTCAAAGGGTCTTCTTTGATAAGAATGGATTAGGATATGATAGAAAAAGTAGAGAGACCCATCTCAAAAGTTTTATAGCTAGAAAGAACATGCATAAACCCTCA
The DNA here is from genome assembly GCA_033439115.1 of Firmiana major. Classification (NCBI taxonomy): domain Eukaryota; kingdom Viridiplantae; phylum Streptophyta; class Magnoliopsida; order Malvales; family Malvaceae; genus Firmiana; species Firmiana major. The sequence goes on from CM065909.1 coordinate 44,483,954, forward strand.
ACTATTTGTTCACATTGTAATAAGAAGGGGCATGCATCATATAATTGCAATATGAAGATGACCACATTTAGAGGAAAAATAGTAAAAAAAATTTGGGTTCCAAAAGAGATAGTTAATTCAAAGGATATTAATGCTATAGTAAAAAGGATCCCAAAGGGATCAAGAATTGTATTCACTAACCCCAAAGGACCAAAGTGTGAGATCCGCAATTTTTTTATGATATTCCTTATGATTTTCATATTTGTATGACATTATTATATGTTAATGGATTCATAAGACGGTTGATTCGGATTTGATAAATGTGGATGAAATGAAATAGTGTACGTAAAATCGAATATGGATAAATCGGGAAAACAACGAAGCAACAAGTTCGTTTAAGGAATTTAATTGAGGTGACTGAAAATAAGGAATTTAAAATAAGGAAAAGATTGAGGATTAATGAAAGAAAGTTGATTCAATTTGGTCCCGAACACGTACAACGGTAAAATGGTCAAAAGACCAAAATTCGGTATAAATTCGATAAGTAATTTTTGTTAAAATATGGAATTTACGAAATCTGGATTAGTACCGAGGAAATTATTTAAATTCGAGGTCGATTGATCTAGATATAAATTTATTGAAAATTACGGGAATTAATTCAAAATTAATCAAAAATTTTAATTCAAAAAATTATCCCGAAAATAATCGAAAATATACCGGGAAAGACGAAAACAGATTGAGAAATCCATTTATTGATTAAATAGATAAAATAATAATTTTTAAGATTTTTTTGGGATATTTGGATTATTTTAATATATTTTATTGATTAAAATAATAATAAATAAATTAATAAATAATAAATGAAAAAAAAGAAAAAATCAAAAATTAGAAATCTGAATCGGGGAGAGAGAAGAAAACCCGAAAAAAAGTCGACCCGCGAAACCCGTGAAGAACCCGACGAGTCCGATGAGCCACCGGCGGTCGACGAGCCCAGCTACAGGTCGGAGAAGATAGAGTGACGTCTGGCGATTCCAACGGTACCGGTGACGCGCGTCGACGACAGCTATTTCCGACGAATTGATCGACGAAAGTTTCGAGGAGAAATCGCCTTTGTCCCGACGAACGGCGGCGTCTTAGCGTCGATTCAACCCCGCAGAACGATCCCCAGGCCGAGGCGGTTCTGTTGAACCCATTGGCTGTCGACGAGATGGCCAGAATCACCGACGATGGCAAACGGGCCAAAACAGCACCGTAGCCGATAAGGGAGAAAAAAAAGGGAAAAAAAAGAAAAAGAAAAGGAAAAGAGAAAAGAAAAAAAAGGAAAAAAAAGAAAGAAAGAAAGTACCTGGGGACGAATCGAAAATTCGGGTAAGTTACCGAGGGTTGGGATTGACATGCGGATAAATCTCGAGAATTTAATTTAATATTTTATTGATGGAAAATGACCCGAAATCACATAATTGTGCAGTGCCACTACAGAGCCCGAACGAGAGCCGATTTATCTCTGATTTTCGTACCCCGCATCATATTGGGTAAGTATATTTTAATTTCGATAATATAAGTCCTTTAATGCAGAGTTTCAATTATTTTACGAAATTTACGGATTAATTCTGCATAAAAGGAATTTTATTCGAAATTTCAACATAATTATTGTAAACAGTATCCGGGCTATCCACTGAGTTTAGTACGAAGCGCGATGATTATTGATAAATCAAATGAGCCCAGTAAACCCGAAGAAGGGATTTAAAAATGAAAACGGGCTGAAAAAGGGGTTCGAGCCCATTAAAGTGCAATTGGGCCCAACAGAGTAAAACATGCCCAAAACTTTAGATTCGATCAGTAAGAGTGAAATACTGATCAGTATATTGAATTGAACCCGTATGTGGTTACATGCAGCTCCGTAGACGAGCGAATTGGACTGAGAGACCTGATACGGTCGAGTCGGGATAAGCTCGCGCATGATTTCAGGTAAGGAAATTTTATGAGCACTTAGAGGTAGTTGTACGTAGTTTCGAGGGGATTTTCATTACGTTAAATTCAATAGGCTACCCGAAAACAGAATAATAATTTTTGCGAAAAAATATGGAAATAATGTTAAATTACTATTTTGCCCTCAGTTAGAAAAATTTCAAAAAGGGTAGTAAGGCTATGAAATTGCATGAATTTCATGATTTTAATGTTTTCATGATGATATTGCTTTAATTTAAACAATTTGTGGATATGTTGGCTATTATTTTCATGTTTTAAGTGAAAAGGCACAGGTTAGGTGCCAATTGATATTTATTTAACATGTTTTGATAAAATTGAGCCACCTATCAGTGTTATATGAGTTGTATTCGTGCTTGAGCACTGCTCGCACTGGATTTTATATTTTAACTTATACTCAGAGTGCTGGAGCCATTCTCGCACTATTTTAGAGATTTATTTTATATGACTATCGTACTGGAATTTTTCTCGTACGAGGTTTTCACTGAGTTTAATACTCATCCGTACTAGAGTATTGCTCGTACGTGGATTTGAATTGAATTTATAATCAGTTTAATTCGTACTGGAGCGTTGCTTGTACGCAGATTTCATTGATTTCTATGAAATCGTGCTAGAGCTTCGCTCGCACGAGGTTTTCAGATATCATGAATATGCATTGAGCCGTGCTAGAGCTTCGCTCACACAGGAATTTATATGACATGCATATAGTCGTGTTGGAGCCTCCTGTTGACTGTGTGTCACAGTGAGATGATATGCTCACACGTGCATACTGAGACATATTTGACATAGGTGGATAAGACCTATTACAGGCACCCCTGATTGAGCTTGGGTTCATGGAGTACGTTGTACCATGTATGTCACGTGGAGTATGCTGTACCGTGGGGATTGTTGGAGTGGAGTGGCATTAGCCACGAGACAGCAAGTCTTGCCCTCGCAATCCTGATATTATGCTGTTCTGGCGGGTAGGATGACCCACCTCCCGTTTCAGGTGTGATACCCCGCACACTAGGATCCGTGTGCCAGGGATCACGAGGTTATGGCCATAGTCCTGGATATTACCGATATAGTCGCTTACATGTCTCACATGATACAACTATTGGTCTTGATAGACCAGGGTAGACCCGATGGAGGGGTCAGGCCCCAATTTTCTTATGATTTCAATTGAGATTTGATTATTCCCATGAAGGGATTTTATGAAACTTTCATTGATTTGTAACCCTGTGAGAATGGTGATTTTATAACAGAGATTTGAAAATAAAGAATTTTGTTGAAATGAATTTTGATTGTGAGTGTATCATATTTTGACCCAGATGGGGTATTTTATAACGTGTTGATTCATTGAGCATGAGATGTTTTTACATGAGAATTATTCCATGTTTTATATGCCGATTTTCTGTTGTAGAACAGATGATATTATATATATGGCATATCATTGTTTTTACCTCATGCTCACATATATCCTGATTTCTTATCAGTATGTAGATAGTATAGCTATCTACCTGCTTGTATTATTGCCTTACTGAGCATGTGGAGCTCAGCCTTTCATTTTCCACCACTTTCAGTTTTTCCACCATAGAGATAGTGGGTGTAGAGAGTAGACGGCATAACTGTTATCTTTGTTTCCCATCGACTGTCAGGTATACACCACGTACAGAATTTTGTATTAGTATGCCTACAGTACAGTATTGTATCTGAAATAATATTTGGGGATGTAAATATAGAATCATGTGATGTATAAACATACCGACCACTCTATTATATGATAAATGATATCAGTATGTATGTTTACGTGTGATATTTCTTAATGGTTAGAATGATATATCGATATTGATTCATAGCCCGACCTGTTTAGAGGGATATGTCACAAGGTGGTAAGAAAGATTTTTCAAAAGCGAAAAATTTGTACTGATTTTCGTAAGTATTGGGCCGTGACAGTAAAAGTGATATCAGAGCAGAGGTTGGCCAGACGTGAATCAGTATCGATAAGTAAGAAATTAAGAGTTAGAGTTATTCAGATAAGAGTCAATAGTTGACGTTAAGGAAAATTACATCCCCTTAGTACTGTGCTGTATGAGATGTCAAGTGTGTACTAGATGAGAATTAAATTAACAAATGAATTTGGATTACAGGATTTACATTATGCTAGTCACCCGCAGTGGTAGTGGGGCTAGTACAAGTGCTAGAGGCCGTAAAGGCAGGCCTAGAGGCCGTGGTGATGGTATACAGGCTGGTCAGGTACCAGAGGGTACTGCTATGAGACCAGATGAGACTGACACACGCTTCACTAGACTTGAGTGAAGTATTGAGAGCCTGGCTGAGATTGTAGCGCAGCAGGCAGCGCTTGGGGCTAGAGATAGGCGAGATCCTACGGGACAGGCAGCACCTGATCCCGAGATGCAGGCACAGGCCGCAGAGTTACTCGAGGTTCAGGCTCAGGCTGCAGAGGCAGTAAGACCCCAGCCAGCTCAGGATACTAGATATGAGTGTGACCTAGATAGATTTAGACATTTTCAAAAGTTTAGACTTTCAGTCTTCCATGGGAGGAAGGACCCAGTAGTAGCTGAGGATTGGGTGTATCAGATGGAGAAGCTATATAGGCTTTTCAGGTGCACTACTACTGAGAGGGTTGTTTTTGCCGTATTTGTATTTCAGGGAGCGGCAGAGTATTGGTGAAGATCTATCGAATGAATATGGTGTATTAGCATAGATATTGTGGCATGAGAAATATAGAATGTTGAGGTGTTGTGAGCGAGATTGTGGTTTGTGATGGAGTTATAAGAATTGAAAAATTTGAGGTGTTATGAGCAATTATGCTCAATTTTGAGAATTGAGGCTACTGTGATGATGAGTATTGATGTTTTAACATCGTTTGGACAGCTCAGGAGTTCCAGAGTGAAATGCGAGACTAGTCCGTGATACAGGGGAAACGATTACACTATACGAGGTGCAAAGAGGTAAGGGAAAACTAAACCATTTGTGTATGTGTTTTGATGAATTGTTTGTAGCATGAACCATGATTTGAGAATACAAGCATGTTTAGTGTTGTGTTGTGATATACTTGCACACGATTTTTATAGCCGGAAGGAGCCCATTATTTTATGAGTTTATAAGTTGAGTGTGAAATTACTTTATAAACCGTTGAGTATGCGTGAAAAGTAAATTGGGCTCTACGTTAAGGCAATATTGAGATTTATGAAAATGTATGCATGTTTTGCCGGTTGGAACTCGATTTTAATATGTTTTGTGTTGAGTACACAAATGTTTTAAATGAGTTTTATGAGAGAAAACCCTTATGAGTTCTACGTGAAGGCAAAACGTTTTATAAGATAATGGCTAATGATTGAGACTTAGGTGTGTCATGTTGAATACACATCGGGCCTTGCTTTGGTAGCATGTAAGATCGATATAGTGGGACGCCTGGGAACCGACCTAGGGACCACAGGTATTATTCTGGTAACATGTAAGTCTGATTATTCCTCCGTTTTGGTAGCGTTGGGAGGCCTTGCTCTGGTAGCATATAAGTCCGATATTCCTCTATTTTGGTAACGAGAGATGCCGCCGTTTTGGTAACGTTAGATGACCCCCGTTCTGGTAATACTGGGTGGCCTTGCTTTGGTAGCATGTAAGACCGAGAGAGTGGGCCGCCTGGGAACCGACCCAGGGACCATGTGATAGTGTGCATGAGGCGAGGCATTGCTCTGGTAGCATGTAAGGCCGGGCCTTGTTCTGGTAACATATAAGTCCAATATACCATGCATACGACCATATTGTCGACGTTCCCTCTATACGAGGATGCTTGGGATACGCACCGAGAGGAGATTGTATATTTGATGTGCCATGACGAGTTTTATATGAGTTTTATTGCCTAGTCTCATTTTACACATGAGTTGTGTTTTGTGACCTTGTCACGTGCTATTTACTGATGTGATTTTTATCACGTATTTTGAGAAAAGCCATTATCGTATATATTTACACATGCTTGTGAGTGCTCGATATTGAGCCTTTTTACCTTCATGTTTTCACATGATTTATGAGTTATGAGATGATGATGTTTTGAGAACTTTCATGCTACGATTTCAAATGAGCTTCGTAAACAAATACATATTTGTGATGTGTGATATGGTTTATATAACTGAGTTCCCTTACCCCAATTTACTGAGCGATTTGGAAGCTCACCCTGTTTTCTCTTCCCCCAGATTGCTTCAAGTGAAGTGAGTTCTCTGCGACGTATGGGTTAGAGGCTAGTGGAGGACTTAAGCTCCAGGCCGTATTTTGTGTATTGAGGTATATATTTAATATTCATGTATCCAGACTGGAGTTATATTTACAGACACTTATTGTACAATGATGTACGAGATGTGTTAGGATTAATTAACTTGAAATTGAGTAAAGTATAAGATACGATATATATTATATTATGATGAGATCCTGAGGCATGATAGGTATGATGATGTATGACACTGCACATGAATGCACCATTAATTGTGAATTGATGAGTAAAAAGTTTTAAATCAGCCCTATTTTTCGAGCTTTCGGGGCGTCACAGAGTTTTCTTGGTATCAGAGCTTAGGGTGTTTAGTACTGTCAGTGTCGGTTAAGTGAAATAGAATACATCCCAAGTGTCTGTAATAGTCTGGTCATGAACTGAATCTGAGGATTGAGATTTCAATCGATTTTCATATGTACGCGCAGGAGACGAGTTGAGATAGAGAATGAGTAAACGATGAGGTCGTTCGAGAAGGCAGGCAGAGTCCCCTCCGCCACCTGCCCCACAACCAGAGAGTCCTAACTCTCAATTTAATCGAATTAAGACCGATGTGAGGCAAGGTTTTGAGCAGATGGCAGCGTTATTCGCGCAACACTTTAGAGTTAATGCCTCGGGTACTACTCCTACACCACCACAAGGACCTCCCATACCCCAGTGCCTCCTGTCACTCAGCCTGGTGATAGAAGTATGGTCCGACTGAAGGATTTTTTGAAAATGAATCCACCCGCATTTAAGGGAAAGAAGGATCCTACAGAGGCTGAGGAGTGGTTGACGGAGTTGAGAGTGATATTTGATTATCTGGGATGCACTGATGCTGAGAGGGTCAGTATGAGTGCTTATATGTTGAAAGGGAGAGCTCGAGATTGGTGAGGTACTACCCAGGGTATTTTGATGTTCCACCAGGATATGATTTGTTGGGAAGAGTTCCAGACAGCCTTCAGAGCCCAATACGTACCATGAGCTGCCCAGAGAAGGAGGCAAGCAGAGTTTTTGAGTTTGGTACAGGGTGATATGTCTGTAGATGATTATGAGAGTCGATTTACTGCTCTGCTAAGGTATGATCCAGAAACCTTCAAGAATGAAGAACTTCGTACCGAGAGATTTGTGTATGGATTGAAATCCATCATCAGAGATCGATTGATTGGGTTATGTATTACTGAGTTTGGAGATGCTCTGAGACGAGCACAAGAGATTGAGAGGGGAATTGAAATTGTACAGTCCCAGAATGAGTTCGAAACAGTGATTAGGGATAAGGGCAAGAGGCCAGCAGTGTCTCAAGCAGATGTTCGGAGAGGATCTTTCAGGAGAGGAAGGATTGAGGTACAGAAGGACAGGTTGGAGAGATCCAGAGCTTATCCTATTATCAAGGAAACCCCTCGATATGGCAGGCCAGAGATAAGGGTTTGTAGAGACTATGGTCGATCGCATGAGGGAAGTTATACTGGGTCGATCCGTGAATGTTTGTGGTGACATGGGTCACAGAGTGAAGGATTATCCTCAACCTCAGATGCCACATGCTCCGGAGCCTACAAGATAGCAGCCTCAGAGAGTGAATCCCCAGAGACGGGCCACTACTGCAGAGAAAGGGAAGAAACCTGTGGCACAGGGACGTGTGTTTGCCCTGGATAAGGAAACTGTGGACACTTCAGCAGAAACTATAAGAGGTACACTCTCTGTATGTAATCATAAGGCTCATGTGTTGATAGATCCAAGATCCACGCATTCGTTTATTTCAGAGCATTTTGCATGTAGTTTAAACTTGAAGTTTGAACCTCTCGAGTATATACTACATGTAAATTCCCCTATGCGTGAATCCCAGAGAACTGAGTTAATTTGTAGAGGATGTGAGATAAAGGTGGGAGATAGAGTGATGTTAGCAGATCTAATCATGTTAAATATTCATGAGTTTGATGTAATTTTGGGAATGGATTGGTTAACAACCAATCGAGCGAGTGTAGACTGCTACACTAAGATTGTAACTTTCTCCCTACCTGAACCTTACAGTGTACGGTTGAGATATTGAGGAAATGAATAAGTGGAATTCTAGTAAGTAATTTAAAATTTTAATAGTATTTTCGAGAGTATTAAATATGATTGTTCATGTGAAGGTTACGAAACACTCATCTCAGACGATGAGCGAGAACATCCGAGGATTGAGGATATACCTGTGGTGTGTGAATTTTTGGATATTTTCCCAGATGAGTTGCCAGGTTTGCCACCAGAGAGAGAGCTGGAGTTTACCATTGATTTGGTACCAGATACTCAGCCGATCTCTAAACCTCCCTACAGGATGGCATTAGTGGAACTTGAGGAATTGGAGAAATAACTACAGGAGTTATTGGATCAAGGGTTCATTAGGCCTAGTGTTTCACCGTGGGGAGCACCGATTTTATTTGTTAAGAAGAAGGATGGTAGTCTCAGATTATGCATAGACTACCGACTGTTGAATAAAGCCATGGTGAAGAATAAATACCCATTGCTCGGGATTGATGATCTACTTGATCAACTAAGAGGGGCCTCAGTCTTTTCTAAGATTGATTTGAGATCGGGCTATCACCAATTGAGGATCAAGGAAGAAGATATTCCAAAGACGGCCTTCAGGACAAGGTATGGCCATTATGAATTTCTGGTGATGTCCTTTGGATTGACGAACGCCCCTGCAGCATTTATGAGGTTGATGAACGAGGTGTTCAGAGACTATCTAGATAAATTTGTGAGTCTTTATTGATGATATCCTGGTATACTCTCGGTCGTATGAGGAGCATGCACAACATTTGTGGTTAGTACTTCAGATACTCCGAGATAAATAATTATATGGAAAGCTTAGTAAGTGTGAATTTTGGCTAAATCGGATAGCTTTCCTTGGTCATATAGTCTCAGAGGAAGGAGTATCAGTGGATCCAAGTAAAGTAGCAGCTGTGCTTAATTGGGAAAGACCGAAGACAGTTACTGAGGTACGAAGCTTCCTTGGTTTGGTAGGGTATTACAGAAGATTTGTGGAAGGATTTTCAAGGATTGCCGCTCCTTTGACTAAACTCACGCGCAAAGAGACCCCATTTATATGGACTGATCAATGTGAGCTCAGTTTTCAGGAGTTAAAAAGGAGATTGACAGCGGCACCTGTGTTAACTATTCCTGAGGGATCAGGAGGATTTTCGGTGTATAGTGATGCATCTCATCGAGGATTGGGGTGTGTGCTTATGCAGCACAGAAGAGTGGTCGCATATGGATCGCGACAGTTGAAAGACCATGAGCGGAATTACCCCACGCATGATTTGGAGTTAGCCGCTGTGGTATTTGCCTTGAAGATCTGGCGACACTACTTATATGGGGAAAGATTCCAGATCTTCATTGATCACAAGAGTTTAAGATATCTCTTTGATTAGAAAGAGTTAAACATGAGACAAAGGAGATGGATGGAACTCCTTAAGGATTATGACTGTGAGATTCTATATCATCTGGGTAAGGCGAATGTAGTTGCTGATGCCCTGAGCAGGAAGAGTATGATATCTGTTATGATGATCAGGGAATGGGATTTGTTAGAGCAGTTCGCCGAACTTCGGATCAAAGTTAAAAAGGTAGAGAATGGATTTTTGGCTAGCTTGCGGATAGAGCCCAGGATCATGGATCAGATTAGAACTGGGCAGCGCAGTGATCAGAGGTTGATAGATATGGTTAGCTAAGCTGAACAGAGTTCGCAGTCGGATCTCGCAGTCAGTGAGGATGGATTGTTGAGATTCAGAGGACGGATTTGTGTACCGGACGATGATACCCTGAAGAGACAGATACTGAGAGAATCCCACTGCTCCCGATACACCATGCACCCAGGGAGTACTAAGATGTACCGAGACTTGAGAAAGGTGTACTGGTGGAGTGGTATGAAGTGAGACGTGGCAGAGTATGTGGCCAGGTGTTTAATATGCCAGCAAGTGAAAGCTGAGCATCGGAAGCCTGGAGGACTACTACAGCCCTTACCTGTACCTACATGGAAATGGGAGCATGTCACCATGGATTTTATTATGGGTTTACCGAGGACCCGAAGAGGTTGTGATGCGATATGGGTCATTGTGGATAGATTGACCAAGAGTGCCCATTTTCTTGCCATCAAGAGCAAAGATACTGTGGATGCCTTAGCTGAGCTGTATGTTAGCGAGATAGCTAGATTACATGGGGCTCCAGTGAGTATTACTTCTGATAGAGATTCCCGATTTACTTCCAGATTTTGGACCTAGTTTCAGGAGTCCATGGGATCTCGATTGAGTTTTAGTATCGCCTTTCATCCTCAGACAGATGGTCAGTCAGAGAGGAATATTTAGACCCTGGAGGACATGTTGAGGGCGTGTACGATGGATTTTAAGGGATCATGGGATGATCACCTGCCCCTAGCAGAGTTTGCGTACAATAACAGCTATCATGCAAGTATTGGAATGGCACCCTTTGAGGCTCTATATGGTAGGAGGTGTAGATCCCCTGTAGCATGGGAAGAAGTCGGTGACAGAAAGATAAATGCTCCCGAGCTTGTTGAGCAAGCTGTACAGAGTGTGAAACTCATATGTGAGATGTTACGGGCTGCACAGAGTAGACAGAAAAGCTACGCGGATGTGCGTAGACGGCCACTCGAGTTTGATGTTGGTGATGCAGTATTTCTAAAAATATCACCGAGTAAGGGTATCATGCGATTTGAGAAGAATGAGAAATTGAGTCCTCGATACATAGGACCATTCGAGATCATTGAGAGAGTGGGAGAGGTGGCCTACAGATTGGCATTACCCCCACAGATGTCCGAAATACACAATGTTTTTCATGTGTCTATGTTGAGGAAGTACCACCCGGACCCTTCTCATGTCATAGAGTATGATGAGATGGACATACAAGAGGACATGAGCTATACTGAGGAACCTATCCAGATTCTTGATAGAAAGGAGAAGGTACTTTAAACTAAGAGCATCCCATTAGTGAAAGTTTTGTGGAAACATCACTCGATGGAAGAGGCAATGTGGGAACTAGAGAACCTCATAAAGGAGAAATACCCTCAACTCTTTGACTAGTTGAGTTGAATTTGGAGGACCAAATTCTTTTAAGGCGGGGAGGATGTGAGATCTAAGGATTTTAGATATATTTTAATGATGTAATAAGAACTTGAAGTGTAATTTATTGACCTAAGTGAATTGTGGAAATTATAATTGGAGATTTACATGTTAAGTGTTTAACCTAAGTGTGAAACTAAGAGGTCAAATCGATCTTGGAGAAAGAGAGATCGATCTGGTGAGTTAAAAATGACAAGGGAGGAGGAATTTAAGGAGCAGATCAATCTCCAATGGAAGAGGATCGATCTCCTTATGATTCTGTTTGAGAGAAGATCGATCTCATGAGGAAGGGATCGATCTCCAAATGTTTCTGTTTGGGAGAAGATCGATCTCCTCAAGGAGTAGATCGATCTCATAAAGCCATAAAGAGATCGATCTCACCCCTCGATAGATCGATCTCCTAGGCATAAAATTAAACCAAATCGTCCCCAAATTCAAATGCAGATCGATCTCATCAAGAGCCAGATCGATCTCCTACCTTCAGTCTATATAAGGAACCCCTACTTTCTCCTGTAATTTTATTTTCTCTCTCTTTCAAACCCCATTTTCACCTGAGCCCTAGCTTTCTCACTCATCCAAAGCACCCATTTCTGTCCAAATCAGAGGTTGTGGCAAGAAGGAAAGTTGTTCCTCATCCAAGGGAGAACAACATACTTGGAAATCGAAAGACGGATCAAATCGAGGCAAGAGATAAGCTCTCCACAAGTTTGGGTAATTTTTAAACCTCGATCTTGATATTTGAGATGATTTTGGTGATAATGGTTGTAGGCATTGTGTTGAAATAGCTAAAAATTGATTAGGGATTGATGAAATTACAATGTAGTTGGAGTGATGATGATATTTAGCAACTTTGGTAAATTTAGGAATTTTTGAGCCATAAATGGAGATCTAGACAATGTGGTATATTAGCATAGATATTGTAGCATGGGAAATATAGAATGTTGAGGTGTTGTGAGCGAGATTGTGGTTTGTGATGGAGTTATGAGAATTGAGAAATTTGAGGTGTTATGAGCAATTATGCTCGATTTTGAGAATTGAGGCTACTGTGATGATGAGTATTGATGTTTTAACACCGTTTGGACAGCTTGAGAGTTCCAGAGTGGAATGCGAGACTAGTCCGTGATATGGGGGAAATGATTGCACTATATGAGGTGCAAAGAGGTAAGGGAAAACTAAACCATTTATGTATGTGTTTTGATGAATTGTTTGTAGCATGAACCATGATTTGAGAATACAAGCATGTTTAGTGTTGTGTTGTGATATACTTGCACACGGTTTTTATAGCCAGATGGAGCCCATTATTTTATGAGTTTATAAGCTGAGTGTGAAATTGCTTTATAAACCGTTGAGTATGCGTGAAAAGTAAATTGGGCTCTACGTTAAGGCAATATTGAGATTTATGAAAATGTGTGCGTGTTTTGCTGGTTGGAACTCAGTTTTAATATGTTTTGTGTTGAGTACACAAATGTTTTAAATGGGTTTTATGAGAGAAAACCCTTACGAGTTCTACGTGAAGGCAAAACGTTTTATAAGATAATGACTAATGATTGAGACTTAGGTGTGTCATGTTGAATACACATCGGGCCTTGCTTTGGTAGCATGTAAGACCGATATAGTGGGACGCCTGGGAACTGACCCAGGGACCACAGGCATTGTTCTGGTAACATGTAAGTCCGATTATTCCTCCGCTTTGGTAGCGTTGGGAGGCCTTGCTCTGGTAGCATGTAAGTCCGATATTCCTCCGTTTTGGTAACGAGAGATGCCTCCGTGTTGTTAATGTGAGATAACCCCCGTTCTGGTAACGCTGGGTGGCCTTGCTTTGGTAGCATGTAAGACCAAGAGAGTGGGCCGCCTGGGAACTGACCCAGGGACCACGTGATAGTGTGCATGAGGCGAGGCATTGCTCTGGTAGCATGTAAGGTCGGACCTTGTTCTGGTAACATATAAGTCCAATATACCATGCATACGACCATATTGTCGACGTTCCCTCTATACGAGAATGCCTGGGATGCGCACCCAGAGGAGATTGTATATTCGATGTGCCATAACGAGTTTTATATGAGTTTTATTGCCTAGTCTCGTTTTACACATGAGTTGTGTTTTGTGACCTTGTCACGTGCTATTTACTGAGGTGATTTTTATCACATTTTGAGAAAAGCCATTATCGCATATATTTACACATGCTTGTGAGTGCTCGGTATTGAGCCTTTTTACCTTCATGTTTTCACATGATTTATGAGTTATGAGATGATGATGTTTTGAGAACTTTCATGCTACGATTTCAAATGAGCTTCCTAAACAAATACATATTTGTGATGTGTGATATGGTTTATATAACTGAGTTCCCTTACCCCCCTTTACTGAGCGATTTGAAAGCTCACCCTGTTTTCTCTTCCTCAGATTGCTTCAAGTGAAGTGAGTTCTCTGAGACGTATGGGTTAGAGGCTAGTGGAGGACTTAAGCTCCAGGCCGTATTTTGTGTATTGAGGTATATATTTAATATTCATGTATCCAGACTGGAGTTATATTTACAGACACTTATTGTACAATGATGTGTGGGATGTATTAGGATTAATTAACTTGGAATTGAGTAAAGTATAAGATACGTATATATTATATTATGATGAGATCCTGAGGCATGATAGGTATGATGATGTATGACACTGCACAGGAATGCACCCTTAATTATGAATTGATGAGTAAAAAGTTTTAAATTAACCATATTTTCTACGCTTTCGGGGCGTCACAGAGTTGGAGGAGCTGAGGAAGCAGTGAGGAAGCAGTTACAGGATTTACTCAAGAAGGGGTTTGTGAGACCGAACGTATCACCTTGGGGAGCTTCAGTCTTGTTTGTGAAGAAGAAGGATGGTAGCCTCCGATTGTGTATGGATTATAGATTGTTGAATAAGGCTACTATTAAGAACAAGTATCCCCTTCCACGTATTGATGATCTGTTGGATCAGCTTCGGGGAGCACAAGTCTTTTCAAAGATTGATCTGAGGTCTGGGTATCATCCACTGAGGATACGGAGGGAGGATGTGCCCAAGATAGCATTTAGGACCCGTTATTGTCATTATGAGTTTTTGGTTATGCCATTTGGGTTGACCAATGCCCCCGCAGCATTCATGGCTTTGATGAACGATGTGTTCAAGCCATACCTAGATCGGTTTGTGATTGTGTTTATCGATGATATTTTGGTATACTCCAGATCTAAGGAGGACCACGAGCAACACTTGAGGATAGTGTTACAGATCCTCAGAGAGAGATAGTTGTATGCCAAACTTGGTAAGTGTGACTTCTGGTTGGAGCAGATTTCTTTTTTGGGCCATGTAGTATCGAGGGATGGAGTGTCAGTGGACCCATCCAAGATAGAGGCAGTTGTTCAGTGGGAGTAACCCAGGACAGTCACCGAGATTTGAAGTTTTCTGGGTTTGGCAGAATACTACAGGAGATTTGTAGAAGGTTTCTCCAGATTAGCTGCTCCGTTGACACGTCTCACACGGAAGGATGTTGAGTTTGTGTGAGATGATACCTATGAGAGGAGTTTTTAGAAGCTGAAGCGTCGATTGACCATTACTCCAGTTCTCACCATACCTACCAGCTCAGGAGGTTTCTTGGTATATACAGATGCATCGCATCAGGGACTAGGCTGTGTATTGATGCAGGATAGGAGGGTAGTTGCCTATGGATCTAGACAGTTGAAAGATCACGAGAGGAACTATCCGACCCATGATTTGGAGTTGGCGGCCATAGTGTTTACACTGAAGATATGGTGCCATTACCTATATGGTGAGCAGTTTCAAATTTTTACAGATCATAAAAGTTTGAAGTATTTATTCTCGCAAAAGGAATTGAACATGAGACAGAAGAGATGGCTCGAGCTCCTGAAGGATTATGATTGAGAGATGTTATACCACCCGGTTAAGGCTAATGTAGTTACTGATGCTTTGAGCAGGAAGAGCCGAGGGTTGGTATCATTTATGATGATTCGAGAACATGACTTGTTAGAGCAGTTCGCGAGCCTCAGTTTGGACATAGCACCCTCTGAGATTGGCAGAGTTGAGATCTTTGCGAGCCTGAGATTGGAGCCGGAGTTGATTGATCGTATCCGGCAGGCTCAGCAGAGTGATCAGGGATGTATTCAGTTGATGAGGCAGGTACAGGTAAGTACCGATACAGATTTTGTATTGAGTACTGATGGATTACTGAGGTTCTGCGGTAGGATATGTGTTCCCGAGGATCCTGAGATCAGGAGGATGATTTCATCAGAGGCTCACTCTGCGAGGTATACAGTACATCTGGGGAGTACGAAGATGTATCAGAATCTCTGGGGAGATTATTGGTGGTCTGGGATGAAGGGAGACATAGCAGAGTATGTTGCTAGATGTCTCATCTGTCAGCAGGTAAAGGTAGAGCATCAGAAGCCTACAGGATTATTGTAGCCTCTACCGATACCGACATGGAAGTGGGAGCATGTCACCATGGATTTTGTGATGAGATTATTGAGGACCCGCAAGGTCACGATGCCATCTGGGTGATTATGGATAGACTAATGAAGTCCGCCCATTTCTTAGCTATGAGAGCTACAGATACTCTGCGTACGTTGGCGAACTTATATGTTCGAGAGATTATTAGGCTACATGGCGTTTCAGTGAGCGTTATTTCTGATAGGGATGCCCGCTTCACTTCCCATTTTTGGGAACACTTTCAGGAAGCATTGGGGACCCAGTTAAGATTTAGCACCGCTTTCCATCCTCAGACAGATGGTCAGTCAGAGAGGACTATACAGACTCTGGAGGATATGTTGAGAGCGTGTGTGCTAGATTTTGAAGGCTCCTGGGATGATCATTTGCCATTAACCGAGTTCACCTACAATAACAGTTATCACTCGAGTATCGGGATGGCACCGTATGAGGCATTGTATGGTCGCAGATGTCGTTCCCCTATTGGATGGGATGAGATTGGTGACAAACTGTTAGTTACTCCTGACTTAGTTCAGAAGGTTGCTGAGGATGTCAGGTTGATATGCGATAGATTACGGACAGCTCAGAGTCGACAGAAGAGTTATGCTGACAGGAGACGCAGACCACTAGAGTTTGCAGAGGGTGAGTCGGTGTTTTTGAGAGTTTCTCCTTCCAAGGATATCATGAGGTTCGGTAAGAAAGGTAAACTGAGCTCTCGTTTTATTGGACCCTTTGAGATTCTGGAGCGAGTGGGAGATAAGGCCTATAGGTTGGCATTGCCACCAGAGTTGGCAGGTGTACATAGTGTCTTCCACGTTTCTATGCTTCGGAAGTATCAT
Organism: Firmiana major; assembly: GCA_033439115.1. Classification (NCBI taxonomy): domain Eukaryota; kingdom Viridiplantae; phylum Streptophyta; class Magnoliopsida; order Malvales; family Malvaceae; genus Firmiana; species Firmiana major. The sequence goes on from CM065909.1 coordinate 44,500,575, forward strand.
CCGGATCCATCACACGTGATTCACTACGAGCTGTTAGAGCTTAGTGACAGTATGACCTATGTTGAGAGACCGGTTCAGATTTTGGATAGGAAGGAGAAGGTATTGCGATCCAAGACGATCTCCCTGGTGAAGGTTCAGTGGCAGTATCACACTCCGGAGGAAGCTACCTGGGAGCTAGAGAGCATGATACAGGAGAAGTATCCGGAGTTGTTTACCGATTGATTTGGTTCTAATTTGGAGGACCAAATTCTTTTAGTGGGGGAGATTGTGAGATCCGCAATTTTTGTATGATATTCCTTATGATTTCCATATTTGTATGACATTATTATATGTTAATGGATTCATAAGGGGGTTGATTCGGATTTGATAAATGTGAATGAAACGAAATAGTGTATGTAAAATCGAATATGGATAAATCGGGAAAACAACGAAGTAACAAGTTCGTTTAAGGAATTTAATTGAGGTGACTGAAAATAAGGAATTTAAAACAGGGAAAAGATTGAGGATTGATGAAAGAAAGTCGATTCAATTTGGTCCCGAACATGTACAAGGGTAAAATGGTGAAAAGACCAAAATTCGGTATAAATTCGATAAGTAATTTTCGTTAAAATATGGAATTTACGAAATCTGGATTAGTACCGAGGAAAATATTTAAATTCGAGGTCGATTGATCTTGATATAAATTTATTGAAAATTACGAGAATTAATTCAGAATTTTAATTCAAAAAATTATCCCGAAAATAATCGAAATATACCGAGAAAGACGAAAACAGATTGAGAAATCCATTTATTGATTAAATGGATAAAATAATAATTTTTAAGATTTTTTTGGGATATTTGGATTATTTTAATATATTTTATTGATTAAAATAATAATAAATATATTAATAAATAATAAATGAAAAAAAACAGAAAAAATCGAAAATTGGAAATCTGAATCGGGGAGAGAGAAAAAAACCTGAAAAAAGCTGACCCGCGAAACCCGTGAAGAACCCGACAAGTTCGACGAGCCACTGGTGGTCGACGAGCCCAGCTACAGGTCGGAGAAGATAGAACGACGTCCGACGGTTCCAAGAGTACCGATGACGCGCGCCGACGATAGCTATTTTCGACGAATCGACCGACGAAAGTTTCGGGGAGAAATCGACTCTGTCCCGACGAACGGCGGTGTCTTAGCGCCGATTCAACCCTGCAGAACGATCCCCAGGTCAAGGCGGTTCTGTTGAACGCACTGGCTACCGGCGAGATGGCCGGAATCACCGACGATGGCAAACGGGCCAAAACGGCATCGTAGCCGAGAAGGGAGAAAAAAAAAGGAAAAAGAAAAAAGAAAAAGAAAATGAAAAAAGAAAAGAAAAAAAAGGAAAAAAAAGAAAGAAAGTACCCGGGGACGACTAAAAAATTCGGGTAAGTGATCGAGGGTCGGGATTGACATGCGGATAAATCTTGGGAATTTAATATTTTATTGATGAAAAATGACCCAGAATCGCATAATTGTGCAGTGTCACTACAGAGCCCGAACGAGAGCCGATTTAGCTCTGATTTTCGTACCTTGCACCATATTGTGTAAGTATATTTTAATTTCGATAATATGAGTCCTTTAATGCAGAGTTTCGATTATTTTACGGAATTTACGGATTAATTCTGCATAAAAGGAATTTTATTCAAAATTTCAACATAATTATCGTAAACAGTATCCGGGCTATCCACTGAGTTTGGAACGAAGCCCGATGATTATTGATAAATCAAATGAGCCCAGTAAACCAGAAGAAGGGATTTAAAAATGGAAACGAGCTGAAAAAGGGGTTCGAGGCCCATTAAAGTGCAATTGGGCCCAATTGAGTAAAACATGCCCAAAGCTTTAGATTTGATCAGTAAGAGTGAAATACTGATCAGTATATTGAACTGAACCCGTATGTGGTTATATGCAGCTCCGTAGACGAACGAATTGGACTGAGAGACTTGGTATGGTCGAGTCGGGATAAGCTCGCGCGTGATTTCAGGTAAGGGAAATTTATGAGCACTTAGAGGTAGCTGTACGTAGTTTCGAGGGGATTTACATTATGTTAAATTCAATAGGCTACCCGAAAATAGAATAATAATTTTTACGAAAAAATATGGAAATAGTGTCAAATTACTATTTTGCCTCCAGTTAGGAAAATTTCAAAAAGGGTAGTAAGGCTATGAAATTGCATAAATTTCATGATTTTAATGTTTTCATGATGATATTGCTTTAATTTAAGCAATTTATGGATAGGTTGGCTATTATTTTCATGTTTTAAGTAAAAAGGCACAGGTTAGGTGCCAATTGATATTTATTTAACATGTTTTGATAAAATTGAGCCACCTATCAGTGTTATATGAGTTGTAATCGTGCTTGAGCACTGCTCGCACTGGATTTTATATTTTAACTTATACTTAGAGTGCTGGAGCCTTGCTTACACTATTTTACAGATTTATTTTATATGATTATCGTACTGGAGTTTTTCTCGTACGAGGTTTTCACTGAGTTTAATACTCATCCGTACTAGAGCATTGCTCGTACGTGGATTTGAATTGAATTTATAATCAGTTTAAGTCATACTGGAGCGCTGTTCGTACGTAGATTTCATTGATTTCTATGAAACCGTGCTAGAACTTCGATCGCATGAGGTTTTCGGATATCATGAATATGCTTGGAGCCGTGCTAGAGCTTCTCTCTCATAGGAATTTATATGACATGCATATAGTCGTGTTGGAGCCTCCTGTTGATTGTGTGTCACAGTGTGATGATATGCTCACACGTGCATACTGAAACATACTTGACATGGGTGGATAAGACCTATTACAGGCACCCTTGATTGAGCTTTGGTTCACGGAGTACGCTGTACCATGTATGTCACGCGGAGTATACTGTACCGTGGGGATTGTTAGAGTGGAGTGGCATTAGCCACGAGACAGCAAGTCTTACCCTCGTAATCCTGATATTATGCTGTTCTGACGGGTAGGATGACCCACCTCCCGTTTCAGGTGTGATACCCCGCACACTAGGATCCGTGTGCTAGGGATCACGAGGTTATGGCCACAGTCCTGGATATTACCGATATAGTTGCTTGCATGTCTCACATGATATAACTATTAGTCTTGATAGATCAGGGTAGAGCTGAGGGAGGGGTCAGGCCCCGATTTTCTTATGATTTCAATTGAGATTTGATTATTCCTATGGAGGGATTTTAAGAAACTTTCATTGATTTGTAACCCTGTGAGAAGGGTGATTTTATAACAGAGATTTGAAAATAAAAAATTTTGTTGAAATGGATTTTGATTGTGAGTGTATCATATTTTGACCCAGATGAGGTATTTTATAACGTGTTGATTCATTGAGCATGAGATGTTTTCACATGAGAATTATTCCATGTTTTATATGCCGATTTCCTGTTTTAGAACAGATGGTATTATATATATGGCATATCATTGTTTTTACCTCATGCTCACATATATCCTGATTTCTTATCAGCATGTAGATAGTATAGCTATCTACCCGTTTGTATTATTGCCTTACTGAGCATGTGGAGCTCACCCTTTCATTTTTCACCCACTTTCAGTGTTTCCAGCATAGAGATAGCGGGTGTAGAGAGTAGATGGCATAACTGATATCTTTGTTTCTCATCGACTGTCAGGTATACACCACGTACAGAATTTTGTATTAGTACGCTTACAGTACAGTATTGTATATGAAATAATATTTGGGGCTGTAAATATAGAATCATGTGATGTATAAACATACCGACCACTCTATTATATGATAAATGATATCAGTATGTATGTTTACGTGTGATATTTCTTAATGGTTAGAATGGTAGATCGATATTGATTCACAGCCCGACCTGTTTAGAGGGATATGTCATGAGGCGGTAAGAAAGATTTTTCAAAAGCAATAAACTTGTACTGATTTTTGTAAGTATTAGGTCGTGACACCAAGAGAATTTGGGTACCTAAGACATGAGTTTGAATTTTGATTATAGGTGATTGAGCATTGCCACAAAGCTAAAACAAAGGAAGCTTGGTACTTGGACAGTGGATGCTTACGACACATGACCGGTGATAGAAGCCACTTCAACTCATTTAAATCAAAAGTTGGTGGAGAAGTCACATTCGGGGACAACTCCAAAGGCCAAGTTGAAGGTAGTGGTTCAATAGGTAATGATTACTTCTCACTAGAAAAAGTTTTACTTGTTAGGGGTCTAAAACATAATTTGCTAAGTATTAGTCAACTTTGTGACAAAGGTTACAAAGTAATTTTTGATTGCTTGAAATGTCATGTTATAGATCCTAAATATAATAAAGTTCTTTTTCTAGGTCATAGGCAAGGTAACATATACATTGTTTATCTAAATGAACTTAAGAATGAAAATGTATGCCTTATGGTAGATAAAGAAAAAGAACCTTGGTTGTGGCATAGAAGACTAGGTCATGCTAGCATGCATGTGTTATCTAAACTAGCTAGAAAAGACCTTGTTATAGGATTACCTAAGTTGTCCTTTGACTATGACAAGATATGTGAAGCTTGTGTTAAAGGAAAACATAAAAGGACAACATTTAAGCCTAAACATTGTGTATCTACCACTAGGCCTCTTCAATTACTTCACCTAGATCTATTTGGACCAACTAGAACAACAAGCCTAGGTGGGAAACATTATAGGTTTGTAATTGTAGATGATTACACTAGGTTCACTTGGGTGTTCTTTTTGAGAGTAAAAAATGAAGCCTTAGAAAAATTCATTGCATATACAAAAGTGACTCAAAATGAAAAAGGTTACACTATAACTAGTATTAGAAGTGATCATGGCAAGGAGTTTGAAAATATTGGATTTGATGGGTACTGTAATGGTCAAGGAATTAGTCATAATTTTTCAACCCCTAGGACACCACAACAAAATGGGGTAGTTGAGAGAAGAAATAGAACATTGGAAGAAATGGCTAGAACCATGTTGTGTGAAAATAATTTACCTAAATACTTTTGGGCTGAGGCTATAAATACATCTTGCTATATCATTAATAGAGATATGATTAGACCAATTTTAAAGAAAACCCCTTATGAGTTTTACAAGGGAAAGGAACCTAATATTATCTATTTTCACTCCTTTGGTTGTAAATGCTTTGTCTTAAATAATGGAAAAGACAATTTAGGAAAATTTGATGCCAAGAGTGATGAGGGAATCTTTTTATGTTATTCTTTGAATTCAAAGGCATATAGAGTATATAACAAAAGAACATTGATGATTGAAGAATCAATTTATGTAATATTTGATGAGTCAAATGATTTATCTAAAAGTTCAACCAATGATGAGGATATAGAAATATTTAATGAGAACTTAAAAGAAACTTCAAACATAGAGGATGATCTATTAGAGAAACTTGACATTAATAAAGAGGATGAAGAAGAACTAGAAATATTAAAAAGAGAGTCTAGAGCACTAAGAGAATTAGGATATGTAAAAGATTGCGAAATAGTAGGAGATTCAACTCTTGGAGTTAGAACTACATCATCTCTAAGGAATGTGTGTTAATATATAGCCTTTGTATCTCAAATTGAACCTAGAAATGTCAGTGAAGCCTTAGATGATAATAATTGGTTTCTAGCCATGCAAGAGGAATTAAATCAATTTGAGAGAAGCAAAGTATGGAAACTAATTCCTAGACCTAGTGATCACTCTATAATTGGAACAAAATGGATCTTCAAGAACAAGATGGATGAAAATAGTGTAATCATAAGAAACAAAGCTAGGCTAGTTGCACAAGGCTATAGACAAGAAGAAGAAATAGACTATGATAAAACTTACGCACCGGTAGCTAGACTAGAAGCAATAAGAATGCTACTTGCCTTTGCATGTTATAAAAACTTCAAATTATATCAAATGGATGTAGGGAGTGCATTTTTAAATGGTTTCATTAATGAAGAAGTTTATGTTGAGCAACCTCCCGATTTTGAAAGTCATGAATTTCCTGAACATGTCTTCAAACTATCTAAGGTACTTTATGGTTTGAAACAAGCTCCTAGAGCATGGTATGAAAGATTGTCGAAATTCTTAATAGAAAAAGGATTTTCAAGAGGAAAAGTAGATACTACTTTGTTTATCAAAAACAAAAATAAAGATTTACTAGTTGTTCAAGTATATGTAGATGACATTATTTTTGGATCAACTAACGAATCTCTATGCCAAGAGTTTGCTAAGATCATGCAAGGTGAATTTGAAATGAGTATAATGGGATAGCTCACTTTCTTCTTGGGACTTCAAGTGAAGCAAACTAAGGATGGAACCTTCATCAATCAAGCAAAATATACTAAGGAATTGCTCAAACGATTTGGAATGGATAATTGCAAACCTCAAGCTACTCCAATAGGCACCAACATCAAGCTTGATAAAGATGAAAGTGGTAAGTGTGTAGATATTAAACTATATAGGTCTATGATAGGTTCATTGCTTTATCTTACTGCAAGTAGACCAGATATTCTGTTTAGTGTATGTCTTTGTGCTAGATTTCAATCCTCTTCTAGGGAATCACATTTACTAGCCATTAAAAGAATCTTCAGATATCTTAAAGACACCCCCTCTCTAGGACTTTGGTACCCTAAGGACTCCACCTTTGCTCTTCATGCCTTTTCTGATGCAGACTTTGGGGGTTGTAAAATAGATAGAAAGAGCACTTCAGGAACATGCCAATTCTTAGGAAATAGATTAATCTCATGATTTTCTAAGAAACAAAATAATGTAGCTCAATCCACAACAGAGGCTGAATATATAGCAGCTGGTAGTTGTAGTGCTCAAGTGTTGTGGATTAAACAACAAATGAAAGACTATGGTATTGACATGAAGCAAGTCTCAATCAAATGTGATAATACCAGTGCCATTAATCTCTCTAAGAATCCAATTCAACACTTTAGAACTAAGCATATTGAGATTAGGCATCATTTTCTTAGAGACCATGTACAAAAAGGAGATATAATTCTAGAGTATATTGATACTTTACATCAAATAGCTGATATCTTCACCAAACCTCTTGATAGAGATAGGTTTTGTGTTCTTAAAGGTGAATTAGGACTCATGAATGTTCCTTGAGATTTATCCCCTTCAAAATTTTGATTTCAAAGTGATTTTCAACGAATTTTTCAATGATTTTTCTGAGCAAAAAGTATGAGAGATCGATCTTCAATCACTATAGATCGATCTTCATGCTCCAAATTGGCCTAAAGCAAAAAGTTTAAGCTAGGCAGATCGATCTTCTTTACTATAAGATCGATCTCCTTAAGCCTCTGTAAAACAATAGATCGATCTATGCATTTGGCAGATCGATCTCCTTAAGCCTCTGTAAAACAGTAGATCGATCTATGCATTTGGCAGATCGATCTCCTTGAGCTTCTCTATTTTGAAGATCGATCCTTTGATTCAGCAGATCGATCTCCTCAAGTCTTTGAAAATAACAGATCGATCTGGTACCACGACAGATCGATCTCCTTAACCCTGGACTATAAAATCTGATTCAAAATCCCTAAATTTCAAACATCCAAATTTTCAAAATCCCTAAACTCTGTCACTCCTCAACCCTCGATTCTCAACCCCAGATCGATCTCGGTAAGGTTCTTGTCAAATCTCTTCATCAATTTGTGTTCTAGAAACCTACATTGTTAAGTTTTCTTCAAAAATTTCTTTGTTTGTGCTGAAAATCTCCATTAGGGCAATTCTAGAACTATTCCATTGCCTAGGTTTCTAGAGAACTATTAACTACAAAACAATTTAGAGTGTGTCTAGCTGAAATTTTAATCATGCCTCGTCTTAAGAGAGCTGGCCAAAAACCACCTAGACCAAATGATGATAGAGGGTCATCTTCCCAAACAGCTCCTCCCTATTCTGTCACTACCTTTAACAGGTGTTTTCAAACACCTGCAAAAAGGAAAAGATATGAAGAGTATTTCTCCACAATGCCAATTAAACATTGGCGAACCATTGACTTTTTCTTTTTAAATCGTATTAACTTTCCGTATCTGTAAAAAATGGAAGAATTTGGTTGGCTTCCATTTCTTAAAATTAACACCCCGGTACCTCCAAACATCGTTAGGGCCTTCTTTTCTAACGCTGAACTCATCTACGACCCTGATGATGCCTGCAAAATTCTAGGGTTTAAAACATATGTCATGTCTAAATCAATCCCTATAGACACATCTATTTTATCCCGAGTGTTTAACATAAAAGATGAGGGGTTGACCGATGAAGAGGAAGAAGTTCCTTTAGAATTTGACATTCCCGGAGATAAGGCAAGTGACTTACCAATGCACCCGAGGTTACTACACCTTATCATCTCGTGGAATCTTAGACCCTTTGGTACCCGTCATTCCACGGTTAGGAGACTAGATCGATTTTGGCTCCACCACCTCCACTCTACCCAAAATCAAAAACCCAATCTGGTCCACTTCATATACGAAAATTGGCTGAAGATCATACGCGGCTAAGCCTCCATGATAGTTTTTTCGCAATCGCTTGCGTACTTGCTTCAACGACTTAGGGTCGACTGCTCGTGTGAAACCGGTGAAGTGCCTTTCCCAAAGAGCGTATTAAACATTGGCACACTTCACCACATGGGATACTATAAAGATTTTCAAGGGCAATGGCGAAAAAAGCAAGAACAATAGTCTGAGGCAGCCATGGAAGAAGAACCATCATCAGAGCCTACTGCCCCACCAGCTGAACCTACTGAGGTTCCGTCTTCGTCGACTGATCAGCCCACTGCACCTACATCATCATCCGACGGGTTAGAATCGATTGTGGGGATGATTATGGAACTTAACCAAAAGATGGATGAAGGATTTGCAAACCTTCATGCCACACAGCAGGCTATGTTCGATGAGCTGCAGGTTACTCGCACTCGAGTCGAGGAACTCATGAAGCGCTTCCCTCCTCAGCTTTAAGACATGATTGTTAGGGATATTTTAGATAGTTTTTCATGTCTACTATTTGTTGTTTAACACATCATTTGCTTGAATGCTTACTTTATGAAATGACATGATAGTTCCTTTTGAAATGTGTTATAATGAGTTACCATTTTGAAATGACATGTCTTTTGCTAGTTAATTGCCTTTATACCTTTATTGCCATTGATTTGACAAAAAGGGGGAGAAGAATCCGTTAAGAAAACATGTTTAATGTTTTAAAGGAAGGCTAAAAGTAAGGGGGAGTTAAGGGGAGCTTACAGTAAGGGGGAGTTTGTGACAGCAAAACATATTTTGTTTTTTGTGCATAATGCAAATGGGTAACTAAACATGTTTATTAAATAAGTTTTGTCATATCAAAAAGGGGGAGATTGTTGAGTTAATATATTTTGAAATGACAAAAAAAGTAAATTCAATAATATAGAAATGATTTAAAACATGTTTAGAGGTTATCAGTATCAGAAACTAAGTATTAAATGATAAGAGATCGATCTGGTAAAATAAGAGATCAATCTCCTGGGTTTTCTAGTATGAGAAATCGATCTCGTGAGAATATGAGATCGATCTGCTAAAAGATTGAAATGTCAAAGGAATTGTACAAGGTGTTGAGAAAGAAGAGATCGATCTGTAAGGGTTATAAGATCGATCTGTTTATTACAGAATATCTATGAGATCGATCTGGACTAGGAAGAGATCGATCTCCTCTAAAACAAAGGGTAAAAGGCAGTAGATTGATCTATGCTCAAACATAAAGTTTATGAGATCGATCTGGTATAGGAAGAGATTGATCTCCTGAAAGTTAGAGAGTTAAGGAGATCGATCTAGGGTGTTTAGAGATCGATCTCCTCCCTACGAAAATACTTGCTAGATCGATCTTGCCTCAAACAGAGAGATTGGAAGATCGATCTTCACTAACATTTTCAAATTGTAAGATCGATCTCTACATATATGAGATCGATCTCCATGCTTCAATTTGCTTTGTAATCACAGGAAATTAAACTAAGAGATCGATCTGATCAAAATGGGAGATCGATCTGGCACTCTACTGGAGGTTCCCAACGGCTCTTTCTGCAAAACTTTCAACGGGAAAAACAACATTAAATGCTCCAACTACCAATCCTGCTGTATAAATTCAAGCATTTAAGACACTGGATAGTGAGATACCATTGCTGTAAATTTTACATATTCTCAAGAATTTCATTTCAACATTCTCTTTGTCTTTAATCTTCATTTATTGATATTGTTGTAAAAACTCTTGGTGTAAAAGCTATTTGTATCCTACCCACCAAAGAAAAACTTTACCTTGTATTCATCCTTATTTCAAGAGAGAAGAGGAGTGTTCCTCAGTGAGATAAACTTTGTAAAAGGGTGAATATTTGTTTATGTAAAAAGGGTAGAGAGGTTATTCCTTAACCTATAAAAGGGAGTGTGTAACATTCATTGATAGAGTGAAAGAAAGCTCTTGACAAGGAAGTCAAAAAGAGAGGACGTAGGCAAGAGATTGACCGAACCTCTATAAACTGCTGAGTTTGCTATTTCCTTCCCTTATCTTCTTTCAATTTATTGCATTACTTTATATCGATTATTTGTTATTTTCTATTAAACTTAATTTAGTTTAAATTTGCTATTAACCTTAGAAAACCGATTGACCCCCCCTCTCGGTAGAGCCAACATATTCACTTATTCACTTAGATTGTATTCCTGCTCAATGTCAATTCATCTTCCTAATTATTTATCTATAATTATATTTAAATTCCATGTTTTGACTTATGTGGCCGATAGAAATTTTGGCAGCATAACGACTTATATATAAACTTACCCACCTGCAAATCAATTGTTTTAACAATCCTAGATATCCACAACTACCAAACATGCTTTCCAAATTCACATCCATAACCCGATACATCCATTTCAATTCAAGATCAATCATCTTAAAACATAATCCAAAAAAGTAATATTCTTTACATTTGTTCTCCTTAGAAATTACATCCCGACAAAATATTTCTAAAATATTTCTGTGCATACAAAATGTGTCTGGTAAAGGAATGTAATTGTATACATTTTCTGCGTGTACAAAAAGTAGCATAGGGTAGCTCTTTCCCACCAGCATACGTCGTGTACGTGGCAGGTAACGCCTACGGATCACTGCAAATAGTCTGGAAGGTAGAGGGGTGAGCTTTCGGGAAAAAAACCTAGTAAGAAAATGCATTTAAAACGGTCTTAGTGATTCAAATATATAAAAAAACATAATAATACGTACAATGACTACTCTCTGAAACTAATATAAAGGACCTTTAAAATTAAGAAAATCGGAAAATCATGATTCAAAACATAAATCTTTAAGTACTTGAACTTAACAGTAATCACATAACCTTTCGTATATTCAGAATTCCAAAAATATAATTACATGTAAAATCACATATCATAAAGTCAAATATGAAAACAGAACCTTTCGTATATTCAGAATTCCAAAAACATAATTACATGTAAAATCACATATCATAAAGTCAAATATGAAAACAGAGTTTAATTCAGATAGAGACTACATTGGCCCATATGATTATCATGCATTTATAACAAAGTCATCTTCCGTAGAGGGAATTCAGAACCTATGGCCATGGTAGGGCTGTAGACGTGATCAAGGTCGTACAGCGTTCAGACACCCGAAGGTGGAATTCAGACGCCACACAAGCGAAGTTCAGACGCCACACATGCGAAGTTCAAATGCCACAAAGGCGAGCATGATAAGCATTAGCATACAACATAAGTGACCTTTAGTCTCAAAACATACTATAGTTTTCATATATAAAAATATCGAAATACAACCATCTTATTCAAAAGACAATTCCAGAGAACATGCTCTTATTCAGAAGTCAAATTCAGAAATATGCAATTATTCAGAATACAAATTTAGAGAACATGTTCTTGTTCAAAAAACAAATTCAGAAACATGCTTTTATTCAGAAAAACCAATTTCAGAAAATCACGTTTTTACTCAGAAAACAAAAGCAGAAAACATGCTCGAAAATCATAGTTCAGATCTTTGTAAGTTTTCCTTAATTATGGTTCAGAAAGTAAAATATTACCGTTTTAAATTACACTTCATTACCTCGATTTATCAAAAATTTCAAGTTCGAGTGGTGACGCCTCCCAGTACCTCCTTTAATTCCTTCTACGATTCTCCTACACCGAAATTGTATACTTAGCATCCTATTCATACGAGTTGTCTGAATTGCGTCAAAATTGTAACCTATTCGTTACTATTTCGTGTGTGCGTATAATCGTACATACCTAGGCCAACACGTGTGTTTATATATTTTTATTACTATTTTTTTTGTATGCACATATATTAACATACACATTTATTATATACACCTATATGTATATACACATAAGTATATACACGTATATATATTTTATTATTTGTTTTTATTATTCCTTATCACATATATATATTTTTTGTCTACTTCTCATCTCTCCCATTTTTATTTCACATCTATTTTAATTTACACTATCATGCTTATAAATACAACATATATATATACATGTACATTAAATATACATATATATAAATTTTACCGTTTTCCCCATTTTTTTTAGCTTTTCTTTCCTTTCAGTTCTATTTCCATCCTCTTTTCTTCTTGTTTTCTTTTTTTTTCTCCTGCTTCACCGTGAACCTCTGCCTCACCAATCACTTCTCCTCTTCTTCAACCGGACCTCTGTTTCTCCAAACTAACTGTATATATATATATATTTTGCTGACTTGTCCCTTATGTCCCAAAGCTTCCTCACTTTCCTTCCTTCCGGGTGCTGAACAGCCAAAATGGCGAGAGAGATGGCAGACCCGAAGCTTCCTCACTTTCCTTCCTCCTCGTTTTGCTTCAATTCCCGGCCCCGGTTCTGCTTCAGTCCCTCTCTTCCTCGGTTGTGTTTCAGCCTTCACGCAGGTCTTCCTAGCAGTTTTGGATCAACCGCCACTTCCCCTTTCGGCTTGTGGGCTGCTTCTCTCCTTCACTCGGTTTTGCTTCAGTCTCGATCCTACTTTAGTTCGGCTTTCTCAGTCTACTTCTTCCCTTCAGCCTCAGTTCTGCTCCAGATTTCTCCTGTTTCAGTTTTGGCTTCCTCTCTACCCGTCGGTCCCTTCCCTTTCTTCTTCCTTCTCCCTTCCTCCTTTTCTTTCCTTCTTTCTTTTCTTTCTTCCTCTCTCGGTCGACCCAGCCTCCTTATCTTCTCCCTTTCTTTTTTCTTTCCTTTCTTTCCCGCTCCAGCAACAGGGGACCTCTGTTTCAATTCTCCTCTCCCCTTTGTTCGAATAGATTCAGGTGCGGGAATTGGCTTTTTTTTAAGCCAATTTCGTACACCACAAATAAATAGTATATATTATTATTATATAATATTTATCTATACTATTTGTTTTATTCTTTCCATTTCATTTTCATTTTTTTTCTTATGCTTTGTTTGTTTTTATTTATTTATTAATACCTATATATTACATACTATATATTACATAACATATATATTTGTTATATATATATATATATTATTATCTATCTATTTTAAATTTGTCTAGTATATATATATATATTTTAAAATAAAATTATTCCATGATACAGTGTTTATGTTTTTCATGAAATTTTTCATTATTTCGAAAATAAAATATTCTTGGGATTTCATCATTCCTTACAAATCCCCAATATAAGTTTTACATCAAAATTTTCAACTAATGAACCAAAATTTTTCAATCCCTCCATGCTTGCATTTGCTTCATCACTTCCTGTATTTCGGGCTCTGTGTCATTCACGGGCTTCTCGGTTCCCATACTCCTCGAGCCCTACAACGAATATTAGCATTTCCATTAAAACATATTATTTTTGTTTTTATATAGTCTAACTAAATATAGAAATTTTGTGGTGTTTACAATTAATTCTTGGAATAGTGGGGTAGTTGAATTTAAAGATTATTCCTTATAAGGACTCTTATTAGATGCATTGATAAGTCACAACATTTCTTAGACTAAAGTTCGTAATTGACTTATACCTCCTTTAAGTAGAGTGTTAGTAGAAAAGGATGATTGTGATGCATTCTTGATAAATTTTGCAGGTAGAGACATAGAATGACACTTTTTATGGATTTTTGGTTAATCCTAGAGTACTTGTTAATGTAGGATAACAAGAAGTCCTATGTCAAAGACATGCTTGCCTTATAGAGGAACTCACGAACCAGTGTAAAAGGTGAATATGTTTCCTTCTATCTCATATTCACTCTAAAGGTATATGCTTTGGCTACCTTTAGACTTACACTTTACATAAAAACCAATTTGTATTTTTTTAAGGTTGCATAATTGCATAAATTTATATCTTTTAGTAATTAGTACGAGATAGTTGTATATATTACCAAAGAATATATTTTTTTAGGAGAAAACATGTCTTGAATTCATTTAGATTGCATAAGTGTTAAAGAAAATGAAGTTTAAAAGTATAAAAGTGAGTTTAGAATGAAAAATGCTTGTGATGACCAGTCTTGTATCGTCTGGCCCTGAAGCGACTAACCTTGTGGCATCCAGCCTTAAGGCATCTAACCTTAAGGCGAATCAATTTGTGGCCACTAGCCTTATGGCCACTAGGTTTTTGGCTCTAGCAGAAAGAATCTCAATTTTTTAAATACAACATTGATGTAAGATTGCTAGAAATGTGAAAAGAGCATGTCAATAGTGAAAATGAGCTAATGTTCAATTTTTAGTTTTTGATACAGGCACATATTTACCCTGAACGAACAGATTTGTGGGGTCCATAAGAGTGTGCACTTACCTAGAATCGTCCAATGCATCATGTATTAGTGATATATGGCTTTGAGTAAGCTTAAATGTTGCATTTGAAATTAATTTCGAATTTTTATTGGTAAAGTGCAACAATTTCAAAAAATGATTTTTTCCATGGCTCAGTTGTCTACATTGATCAAATAGACACTGTGAATTTATTTAGGAGAATAAAATGATTTATATTTGACCCTTAAATTTGTGTCAGGGTAGAAACGAAATAGGTGAAACCAAGTAAATTTCATCTAAAGATGTATAATGAGTTGTCATTTTTTGTCACTTTCACCTATAATATATAAATTACATATAATATATGTTGAGTTAATATATTTTGAAATGACAAAACAAGTAAATTCAATAATATAAAAATGATATAAAAACATGTTTAGAAGCTATCAGTACCAGAAATTAAGTTCCTGGAGATGAGAGATCGATCTGGTGATATGAGAGATCGATCTCCTGGGTTTTCTAGGATGAGAGATCGATCTCATGAGGATATGAGATCGATCTGCTAAGGTTTGAACCTGTACAAAGGTATTGAGGAAGCTAAGATCGATCTATAAGGGTTATAAGATCGATCTGCCTACTACAGGATGTTGAGAAGATTGATCTTGTCACGACCCTCAACTTACCAAAATACGTACAAATTTTTCGCATTTTCATGCATCAATCCTTAATCATCCTTCCTCGATCGTGAACAACCACGCGCTTAACAGTTGGGCTGTGTGTCGACGTCTAACCCACTCCACCATACCAATTCAATTGAAACATTATTTATGAGTAAACACTTATGTAAATGTATATATATCAGAGTTGTTACATGTGTTTACATTGTTTTACATCCCCAGTAGTTACATACAAAATGCTACTGTGCTATGTCTAGTTTAGATACAAAATAATCCAAGTGTGTATACCTTTAGCGATGGGATGCAGCGGATTACCAAAAGGGGGCGCCTCCAGTCACGCTCAATCTATACTCAAATCTCTGTAGAGAGGGGAAAATAAGGGGGGTGAGCAAAACCACACGCTCAGTAAGGCAATCATGCGAACAGGTAGTGTCACGCCCCAAATATGCGGAAAATAGGGCAAATTTAAAACTTTTTACTCATTAATTCACAATTAAGAGTGCATTCCTGTGCAGTGTCATACATCATCATAATTATCATGCCTCAGGATCTCAACATCATATAACGTATATTGTACCGTATACAATTACTCAATTTCAAGTTAATTAATCCTAATACATCCCATATAATGTCATACATCAAGTGTCTGCAAATACATTAATAGTCTGGGTACATGAAAAGATAATATACCTCAAAGTACAAATTATATAGCCTGGAGCTTGAATCCTCCACTAGCCACCACTCCGTACGTCGCAGGGAAGTCCTTATTCACTTGAAGAACTCTGGGGGGAAAGAAAAACAGGGTGAGCTTCTAAATCGCTCAGTAAGGGGGGTAGGGGACTCATTTCATAAACCAAAATGCACATCACAAAGCATTTATTTGTATGTGAAACTCATTTGAAAACCATAGCATGAAAATATTCAAAACGACACTCTCATGTGTCAAGTCATGTGAAAACATGAAGTAAAAGGCTCACTCTAGAGCAAAACTAAGCATGTGAAAATACGCGTTAAACGCTTTCTCAAATAACGTGGCATAGCCACTGATTTAAAATCACACGTGGCATAGCCACAGTACACACGTGGCAAAGCCACTGAATTATTTTCTCACGTGGCATAGCCACTGAATAGGGTTTCTCAACGTGGCACTGCCACCAATGGGGTTTCTCAACGTGGCACAGCCACCAATGGGGTATACGTGGCACAGCCACCGATTGGGTATACGTGGCACAGCCACCAATGGGTTTCTCAACGTGGCACAGCCACCAATGGGGTATACGTGGCACAGCCACCGATTGGGTATACGTGGCACAGCCACCAATGGGTTTCTCAACGTGGCACAGCCACCAATGGGGTATACGTGGCACAGCCACCGATTGGGTATACGTGGCACAGCCACCAATGGGTTTCTCAACGTGGCACAACCACCAATGGGGTATACGTGGCACAGCCACCGATTGGGTATACATGGCACAGCCACCAATGGGTTTCTCAACGTGGCACAGCCACCAATGGGGTATACGTGGCACAGCCACCGATTAGGTATACGTGGCACAGCCACCGATGGGGTATAACGTGGCACAGCCACCAAGTAGGTCATTCTCACGTTACCAGAACAGAGAAGAAATTGGGCTTACATGCTACCAGAGCAATGCCCGGTGTGTACTCATAACTACACACCTCAGTCTTATCACATAAGACGGGTTTGCCTTCACGTAGAACTCGTAATGGTTTCTCTCTCAAAAAACTCATTTGAAAACCGTTTTGTACTCAACACAAAACGTAATAAAAATCAAGTTCTAACCGGCAAAGCACACGCACACATTTCTCAAATCTCAATGTTGCCTTAACGTAGAGCCCAGTTATAAACTCATAAAACATTGGGCTCCAACCGGCTATAAAATCGTGTGCAGTTCAAATCTCAACACAAAATACTCAACATGCTTGTTTATAAATCGTAAATCATGCTAAAACAGTTTGCAATTCACATACACAAATGGTTTAGATTTCCCTTACCTCTTTGCACCTCGTATAGTGCAATCGTTTCCCCCGTATCACGGACTAGTCTCGCATTCCACTCTGGAACTCCCGAGCTGTCCAAACGATGTTAAAACATCAATACTCCACATCACATAAGCCTCAATTCTTAAAATCGAGCATAATTGCTCATAACACCTCAATTCTCTTGATTTCTCGTAACTCAACCCTAAACTACAACTCTATTCACAATATTCCAATGTTCGATATCTCTAATACCAATTATCTACGCTAATTCTCCACATTGTCTAATTTTCCATTTATAGCTCACAATTTTCCAAATTCACCAAAATTCTTAATATGCATATCACTCCTACCACATTGAAATTTAATCAATCCCTAGTCATCTTTCAGCCATTTCAACACAAATTCAACCACCAATAACATCCAAAATCAACTCAAATATCAAGATCGAGGTTTAGAAATTACCCAAAGCTTGTGAGACGCACAACTCACGCCTCGATCCGATTCGTCCTTCGATTTCCAAGTATGTTGTTCTCCCTTTGATGAGGAACAACTTTCCTTCTTACCACAATAGCTGATTCGACCGGAAATGGGGGATTTAGAGGAGTGAGAAACTAGGTTTTCGGAAAAATGGAGGTTTGGAAGAGAGAGAAAGTAAGATTTCAGGAGAAAACACGGGTCCCTTATATAGACTGGAGGTAGGAGATCGATCTGTCTCCTGGGGAGATCGATCTGCGTTTGAATTTTGGGGACGATCTGGGCAATT
The DNA here is from genome assembly GCA_033439115.1 of Firmiana major. NCBI lineage: Eukaryota > Viridiplantae > Streptophyta > Magnoliopsida > Malvales > Malvaceae > Firmiana > Firmiana major. The sequence goes on from CM065909.1 coordinate 44,518,748, forward strand.
TTTATGCCTAGGAGATCGATCTGTCGAGGGGTGAGATCGATCTCTTTATGGCTTTATGAGATCGATCTGTGCCTTGAGGAGATCGATCTTCTCCCAAACAGAAGCATTTGGAGATCGATCTCTTCCTCATGAGATCGATCCCTTCTCAAACAGATTCATAAGGAGATCGATCTCTTCCATTGGAGATCGATCTGCTCCTCAAATTTCCCCTTCCTCGTCATTTTTAATTCACCAGATCGATCTCTCCTTCTCCCAGATCGATCTGTCCTCATGGATCAAGCTTATTTTACACACTTAACACATAAATCTCCAATTATAATTCCCACAATTCACTTAGCTCAATAAATTACACTTCAATTTATTATTACATCATTAAATATGTCTGAAATTCTCAGACCTCACAGGTAGATACTGTACTATCTACGTGATCGAGATGCCATGCTCAAAAGCATTTAATTCGTTGTTTATCTCAAAACATGAGTGTATGATTGTGTTAATGGCATGTAAAGCATTCATGCTATTAAAATTCAGTGCACATTTCAACTCAAAGCATGGTATAAATCATCATGCAAAATTCACAATAAAAGCATGGCATTAAACATCATGCATCCGTGCACTTTAAAAACCATTAACAAATCAATTCAACGTCAGGTCCCAGCCCATCCCTTGGGCTTTCCTGACCACAATCACTTCAAACATGGATTTATTCTCAAATAGCATTAAACATGTGAGATAGGCAGTTCAACAATAGGTAATAACCTCAAGGCATATGTACATAACCTGTGATACCGGCTACACGGATCAGGTGTGCGGGATATCACCACCATCTGCTTCCACACGGGAGGTGGGTCAAATCCTACCCGCCGGTCCATAGCAGATCTCGTCCGAAGACGGCACATCACATCACAACACGGTACAATGTACTCCATGCTACATGCACGGTACAACGTACTCCGTGGACCCAATCAACACATCATATCATGCCACATCTCAAACGCACGTGTGAGCCTATTTAATCGGGGCGACCTCTTGTCTATCCGAAGCTCCTAACATGGCTAATTAATCATGTCAAAACAATGCACGTGTGAGCCTATTTAATCGATATGACACCCAGTCTACTCGAAGCTCCAAACACGGTAACATGCAAGGTAGGCATCCAGTGCGAGACAAACTCGAGCACAATGCCAAAACAATTATGAAATCCATGTGAAAAACTAGTGCCTTTTGCACTCTTTCATACTCACGAAATCATGTAGGTGGCTCAAAACTTGCAAAATGTGGTTAACAAAACCAAAACACACTCATTTCTTTTGCAAATCATTTCAATGTTAGCCAACCTACTAATTATTTGCTAAAAAGCAATAAAACATGATTTTCAAAGCAATATGCTTTTGTTTTCATGCACATTTCTCAAACTCCCAACTTTTACCCTTCAATCACCCAACAACATTTCCTAATCTCATGCATTCTAGCAAAACATTTAAGCGCCCAAATTGCGCACAGATATCTCTAAGAGTCCACACAATTCCCTTACCTCGATTTACTTGGTGTGACTCTTTTCCTTTTTGCTTTTCACGCTCTTGGCTCAACTCGCCTCGGCGTATCCTCGGAAGCTGCGATTCATTCATTAAATCGATTGAGTTAACGTATTTAACCCATAATTGACCTCACTAGTCAACATTATTTACTTATGCATTTTACAAATGCCTTAACCCTCATTTTACCTCTTTTAGGTAAACCTCACAATTTATCCACCAACAACATCTTAAAATCATACCCATACACTATTAATAACTTCTATATATATCTCATTTCTCATTAATCTCCATCAATTTCACTTTCTCACACTTAACCATTTCTAGGTCAAAATCATTCCAATGCATTCTAGATAGTTTCTAACCATCCATACTCATGCCAAACAACTCCAAAATCAATTATATAAACAATGTACCATAGTTGGAGTGTTAGAATCTTACCAAATTTGATTTCTCTTCTTGCTCCAAATGGCAATGCCCTTAAATCCTTCAATATCCACAATGGGAAAATGCTCTTCAACTATGTTGTTCTTCTCTTTGATAGGAACAACTTTGTCTCTAATGGTCTCTCTTCAAATCTCACTGAAAACGGCTGATTTTAGAGAGAGAAAGTTAGGTTTTTGGGTTGAAAGTGGAAGGTTTGTGTTTTTCCCGAAATTTTCTGATTTCCAGCACTCCTTATATAGAAATAGCTTGAGGAGATCGATCTGGTCCAAGAGGAGATCGATCTGGTCCCTTAAAATCCCTCTTTTCACGGTATTTTTAAGCCTGAGATCGATCTGTCGAAGCATGAGATCGATCTGTGGAGGCATGAGATCGATCTGTCGAGGCATGAGATCGATCTGCTCCCAAACAGAGAGCTAAGGAGATCGATCTGGTCCATTGGAGATCGATCTGTTCTATTCTTTTGCTCAAATAAGAGCATTCTGGCTCTTCCAGATCGATCTCTCATCCCATGAGATCGATCTGCCCTTCAAAATTTCTAGATTTTCTGCAGTTCCTCTGCAACAACACTTACCAAACATCCTTAATTTGCTACCATGATCATTTCCTCATTCATTCATCTTTGAGACTTGAAAATGGCATCCATCCTCACTTCATACACATTAAAACTTGTGTAGGATCTTTGTGTGACCAATGGTATTTAATATAAACAAAAATGGAAGTGCACATCTTATGCAATTCTACTTCCATTTTATCAAACTATTCATAATCCACTCTACACACATTCTCCACATGTTTAAGTCCATTTCTACACATTCATACATAATGAAACTTGTATGTACGATTACCACTCTCATTACAAGTGTGTACATTACTTATGGACTTACATCACATATACTTCACTTATGAATTCATAGTACAACTCTATTTACACTTCTATGTAAATATATACCCTTATACATATACGGGGTCTCACAGATCTGGTCTAGGAAGAGATCGATCTCCCCTAAAACAAAGGTAAAGGCAGTAGATTGATCTATAAGATCGATCTATACTCAAATAGAGAGCTCATGAGATCGATCTGGTATAGGAAGAGATCGATCTCCTCAAAGTCAGAGAGCTAAGGAGATCGATCTGGGTTGATAAGAGATCGATCTCCTCACTACGAGATTACTTGGCAGATCGATCTATAGATCGATCATGCCTCAAACAGAGAGATTGGAAGATCGATCTGCCTATTCGACAGATCGATCTGCTCTAATATTTTCAAATTATGAGATCGATCTGCTCTTATATGAGATCGATCTCCTTACTTCTTTTTGCCTTGATCTTGCAGGGATTATAACTAAGAGATCGATTTGGTCAAGATGGCAGATCGATCTGGCATTCTACTGGAGGTTCCCAACGACTCTTTCTGCAAAATCTCAACGAGAAAAACAACATTAAATGCTCCAACTACTAATCCTTTAGTATATAATCAAGCATTAAAGACACTAAGAAAGTACAGACCATTACTGCACATTCTGTATATTCTCAAGAGTTTAATTCTTTCATTCCAATTGTCTTCAATCCTCATTTATTAAGTTTGTTGTAAAAGCTTGTGTGCAAAAGCTGTATTTGTCCTACCCACATAAAAAGCTTGATATTGTATTCATACTTGCTTTAAGAGAGAAGAGGATTGTTCCTCAGTGAGATAATCTTTGTAAAAGGGTGAATACATCTTTGTATAAAAAGGGTAGAGAGGTTATTCCTTAACCTGAAAAAGGGAGTGTGTAACTTTCGTTGAAAGTGAGAAAGAAAGCACTTGACAAGAAGGTCAATGAGAGAGGACGTAGGCAAGAGATTGGCCGAACCTCTATAAATGACTGTGTTTGATATTCTCTTCCTTATCTTGCTTTAATTTGGTTCAATACATTATATTGCTTATTCATTATTTGTTAATTAAATTCAAATTAGTTTAAATTTGCCATTAACATTAGAAAACCGATTCACCCCCCCTCTCGGTAGAGCCAACAATTGGTATCAGAGCTAGGATTCTTTGATCACATAGGAATAACTTCCTAAGAGTTAGAAACGATCTAATGGCTCACAACAATATAGCAACTAGCTTAGTAGGAGATGGGCACTCTACGGTTAGGCCTTCTATGTTTAATGAGGAACATTATGCTTATTGGAAGACTAGGATGATGTTATTCATTCAAGCAAATGATTATAAAGTATGGAGGATTATCACTAAAGGACCCCAAATCCCTACAAAAAGAATAGAGGGAAGAGATATCCCTAAAGAAGAAGATGAATGGGATTCAAATGATATTAAATGTGCTCAGCTGAATGCTAAGGCCATGCACACCCTTTTTTATGCTTTAGGGCCAAATGAATACAATAGAGTCTCTAGTTGTGACAATGCCAAACAAATTTGGGACAAATTGGCAATCACACATGAAGGTACAACCCAAGTAAAGGAGACTAAGGTAGGAATGCTCACACATGACTATGAGCTATTTAGGATGAAAGATGGAGAGTCAATCAGAGATATGTTCACTAGATTCACTGATTTAATTAATGGATTAAAATCATTAGGAAAAACTTACTATAATATAGAAATGGTCAAGAAAATATTAAATAGCCTACCTAAATCATGGGAAGCTAAAGTGACTGCAATTGAGGAATCCAAGGACCCTGGCACATTGTCACGAGATGAATTAATAGGTTTACTACTCACTTATGAGATGAAATTAAGAAGAAATGAAGAGCCACCCAAGAAAGTGGGAGTTGCTCTAAAATCTACTACTCAAGAGGAGATTAAAAATGAGAGTGGTATTGAAGAAGATCTTGAGATGACAATGTTTGCCAAAAGATTTAACAAGTTCATGAGAATGAGAGCTAGTGGTAGTAATAGGAGAAACCACAAGAGAGATCAAGAAGAGGTAGGAAGAAAAGATACAATTGTGTGTTATGAATGTAAAAAACCAAGACACATTAAGTTTAACTGCCCTCTTCTTAAAAGGTCCAATGATAGGTTCCACAAAAAGAAGGCAATGGTGGCTACATGGAGCGACAGTGACTGCTCCGATGATGACTCAAATGAGGACATTGCCAACTTGTGCTTCATGGCTATTGAGGATGAAAAGGTAACTCCAAACCTCAATGAATACTCTTTTGATGAATTGCAAGATGCCTTTGATGATCTTGCATTGGAATATGAATGCATGAGTATGAAATATAAGAAGATAATATCTAAATTGAAGAAAGAAAATGAGTTAATTCTAGAGGACAAATTAGAATGTGAAAAGAAACTAGAAATTACGAATCTTGAAATTTGTGACTTAAAAGAAAAAAATAGTAATCTACATAATTCCTTTAATAGATTTTATATGGGTCAGCAAAAGTTAGATAACATGTTAGAAACTCAAAGGGCATTCTTTGATAAAAATGGGTTAGGATATAATGCAAAAAGTAGAGAGACCCATCTCAAAAGCTTCATTGCTAGAAAGAGCATGAATAAACCTTCAACTACTTGTTCATATTATAATAGGAAGGGACATGCATCACATAATTGCAATATGAAGATGACCACTCTTAAAGGAAAAATAGTAAAAAGAATGTGGGTTCCAAAAGAAGTAATTAACTCAAAAGATTTTAATGCTTTGGCAAAATGGATCCCAAAGGGATCAAAATTGCATTCACTAACCTTAAAGGACCCAAGAGAATTTGGGTACCTAAGATATGAGTTTGATTTTTGATTGTAGGTAATTGAGCATTGCCACAAAGCTAAAACAAAAGAAGATTGGTATTTGGACAGTGGATGCTCAAGGCACATGACGGGTGAGAAGAGCCACTTCAACTCATTTAAATCAAAGGTTAGTGGAGAAGTCACGTTTGGGGACAACTCCAAAGGCCAAGTTGAAGGGAGTGGCTCAATAGGTAATGACTATTTTTCATTAGAAAAAGTATTGCTTGTTAGGGGTCTAAAGCATAACTTACTAAGCATAAGTCAACTTTGTAACAAAGGTTACAAAGTAATTTTTGATTGCATGAAATGTCATGTTATAGATCCTAAGTCAAATAAAGTTCTTTTTCTAGGTCATAGGCAAGGTAATATATACATTGTCTATCTTAATGAACTCAAAAATGAAAACATATGCCTAATGGTAGACAATGAAAAAGAATCTTGGTTATGGCATAGAAGACTAGGTCATGCTAGCATGCATGTGTTATCTAAGTTAGCTAGAAAGGATCTAGTTATAGGATTACCCAAGTTGTCCTTTGATTATGAAAAAATATGTGAAGCTTGTGTTAAAGGAAAACATAAAAGGACAATATTTAAGCCTAAGAATAGTGTATCCACCACTAGGCCTCTTTAATTACTCCACCTAGATTTATTTGGACCAACTAGAACAATAAGCCTTGGTGGGAAACATTATGGATTTGTAATAGTTGATGATTACACTAGGTTCACTTGGGTGTTCTTTTTGAGAGTGAAAAATGAAGCTTTAGAAAAGTTCATAGCTTATACAAAAGTGACTCAAAATGAAAAAGGATATACAATAACTAGTATTAGAAGTGATCATGGCAAAGAGTTTGAAAATATAGGATTTGATGAGTATTGCAATGATAAAGGAATTAGCCATAATTTTTCAGCCCATAGGACACCACAACAAAATGGAGTGGTTGAGAGAAGAAATAGAACATTGGAAGAAATGGCTAGAACCATGTTGTGTGAAAATAATTTACCAAAATATTTTTAGGTTGAAGCTATAAATACATCTTGCTATATCATTAATAGAGCCATGATTAGACTGTCACGACCCAATTCCATTCTCTTTAACCGAAAATCACTAAAATTTTTTCGCATTTTACTGTTACCTTACCCGGTCGTGAACTAACTCACCACACACTGTTGGGCTGTGAGTCAATAATAAACACCACATCTCATTCATTCTCAGTTAAATAAAACGATGTCATACATTTGCATTTAATCTTGTACTTATACAAAAGCATGTTTTAATGACATCTACATCCCCCATAATTACCACTCAAAAGAATATTGTGCTTTTACATTGTTTAGATACAAAAAGAATCACTTTGTATATACCTCTAAGCGATGGAGATGCAGCGGAGTCCAAAATTACCATGCCTCAGTCCTCACTGGGCTACTATACACGCTCTGTAGGGGGGAAATAGAGAGGGATGAGCAACCACACGCTCAGTAAGGCAATAATGCAAGCATGGTAGATAACTACTCTATCTACATGCTGATAGTGTTATGCATAAATCATTTATGGTAGGAGCATGAGGAATAAAACTATGCCATATGAGTATACATATATATCATGTGTTAAAATCATGTACATTGGCATATCAAACATGGTAAAAAGAACATCATGTATAAATCATCTCATGCTCAATCTCATTTAAATTCATAAAAAGGGCAATTCATTAAGAAACCTCCTTTTTAAACCAACATCATAAACCTCTTTCTCAACACATAAATATCGCCAAATCAATTCACAATCACAATCACATTTTCATTTCACAATTCACGCATGTGTATAAAACTAGGTCACTATATCAAAAGTGTCTATGTGGACCACTACATCATAAATAATCCCAGACCACACGCATCCAGGTGTGCGGGGTATCATGCTGGCACGAAGACAGATTATCCATCGCCAGACTTTCTCATCACATAACCATCATGCGGTACATCGTACTCCATGTGATATACACGGTACAGCGTACTTCGCAGACTCATATCGTGATTGGGGGTGCCATTCCTAGGTCTTACCTACCCCATACCAAGAGTTTTCCATATCCGTGAAGGAAAGCCTCCCTGCCGAACAGAGCCTCCCCGCCTAACAGAGCCTCCCTGCCTCCTCGGGCTTAAGGATGTTAGCTTAAGGATGTAGGGCTTAAGGATCCTTCCGTAAGAGAGCCTCCCCACCGAACAGAGCCTCTCCGCCTAACAGAGCCTCCCGTCTCCTCGGGCTTAAGGATGTAGGGCTTAAGGATCTTACCGTACCCATGTAGGAGAGCCTCCCTGCCTAACAGAGCCTCCCCGCCCCTCCAGGGCTTAAGGATGTTGGCTTAAGGATCCCACCGTAAGAGAGCCTCCCCACCGAACAGAGCCTCCCCGCCTCTTTGGGCTTAAGGATGTTAGCTTAAGGATGTAGGGCTTAAGGATCTTACCAACTTTCACAACCTTATACGTATCACAATGTGAAAACTTGTGCGAGCAAAGCTCTAGCACGACTCATGCATCCTCTCATAAAGAGGCGCGTACGAGAATAGCTCTAGTACGGTTATACTCATAAGACAAACCACTCAAAAGCCACGTACGAGCAGAAGCTCCAGTACGGTTTATAAACATCATCATAGTTTCCAAATCAAGGTGCGAGCTAAGCTCAAGCACGTATCACACAAGTGAAAACATAGAAATCCAGCACGAGCGAGGCTCTAGCGCGATTTATGTCATGCAAGTACGATAGGCGGCTCATACACAATCAAACAATCCCGACAACCGGGTTTAGTACTTCACAAATGCTTTTCCACAACATCAATAAAACACTAGCCGGCCCATCTACAAGCTTGCTTAAAACCAAGCAATTTCGTTTTGAAAAACATCAAAACATTAGATTTTTGCAATTATTAGCCTTACTATCCCATTTCTTTACAATACCATTTCAACCACAAATCTCATACAATTATTCACAGCTATTTTCGCATACCAAACAACCAATTTCTCAAACGTTCATGCATTTCATAAACACCCTATAATCTCGCAAAGGACGAGCAGCTACCTCTATGTACTTACAGAATTCCCTTACCTGGAATCGCGATGCGTGATTCCACTTCCTTAAAGCTGCTACTCGTACCACTCGATTCGTTTCCAACGGACTTTTCGAGACTGTTCAAAATCGTATTCCGTATTATATTCGATCTGTATAATATGACATCGTGCGTTCACTATAGTCAATTCGACCTATAGTTTCTAGTGACACTCTTAAGGCCTCGTTTCATTACTTTACCCATAACTCGAGTCTATGGATTCTTTTAGGCCTATTAACTCAGTCCAAATCGATATTAAATCGATATCAAGCCCATAGTGTTCATATTTCATTGATTTCCTCACTATGGCATTTATCAAGCATTTACATACTCATTTAACTACTTTAGCATGCCTATAAACCACCAACTCCCCAAATCACACTCTCACACTAGATGCATTCCATTTTCTAGGTCACATTAGTTTCTAACACAACCTAGGTGTTTCCATCCATACATACTCATGCCAAACAACTCCAAAATCAATTAAATAGATAATGTACTTGGATGGGAGTGTTAGAATCTTACCAAATATGATTTTTCTTCTTGCTCCAAATGTCAATGCCCTTATCTCCTTCAATACCCACAATGGGATTTTGGGTTCCAACTATGTTGTTCTCTTCCTCAAGATGAACAACTTAATGTCTAATGGTCTCCCCTCAATCCTTGTTAAAAATGGCTGATTTTAGAGAGAGCAAGTTAGGTTTTTGGGTTAGAAATGGAAGATTGGTGTTTTTCTTGAAATTTTCAGATTTTCAGCCCTCCTTATATAGAAATAGCTTGAGGAGATCGATCTGGTCCAAGAGGAGATCGATCTGGTCCCCTTAAATCTCTCATTTTCATGAAATTTTAAGCATGAGATCGATCTGTCGAAGCATGAGATCGATCTGGTCCTAAACAGAGAGCTAAGGAGATCGATCTGGGTGCTTGAGGATCGATCTTTTCATTACAGAATGCTTAGGAGATCGATCTGGTACCACTGGAGATCGATCTGCTCTATTTCATTGCCCAAATAAGAGCATTCTGGCTCTTCCAGATCGATCTCTCATCTTATGAGATCGATCTGGCCTTCATGTTTTCCAGATTTTCTACAGTTTCCTTGCTGCAACTCATACTAACACATCCTTGATCTATTGTCATTGCCATTTTCTCATCCATCCACCTTTATAACTTGAAAATGGCATCCATTCATACCTTATACACATTGAAACTTGTGTGCATTCATTGTATGTCCAAAGGTATGCTACATAAAACCAAATGGAAGCATTTATATTCATGCAACTCCCTTCCATTTACCACACCACCCATTTTGAGTTTCAATCACATCCATCACTTATAAGGACTCATTTCTTCATATTCAAACTCAATGGAACTTGTATGTACGTTACAAATCATATTACACATACATACATTGAATCCATGGACTTACATCGATCATACTTTACATTACAAGTCCATTCATATTCATTACACATTACAACTTTACATATACGGGGTCTCACATAGACCCATGCTAAAGAAAACTCCTTATGAGCTTTACAAAGGTAAGAAGCCTTACATTAGCTACTTCCATCCTTTTGGCTGCAAATGTTTTGTCTTAAATAATGGGAAAGATAATTTAGGAAAATTTGATGCCAAAAGTGATGAGGGAATCTTTCTAAGATATTCCTTAAATTCAAAGGCTTATAGGGTATATAACAAAAGAACATTGATGGTTGAAGAATCAATTCATGTAATATTTGATGAGTCAAATGATTTACCTAAAGATTCAACCAATGAAGAGGATGTAGGAATATTAGATGAAAACTTAGAGGAAATTCCAAACTTAGAAGAAGATCTATTAGAAAAACTTGACTTAAATAAAGAAGATGAAGAAGAAATAGAGATGTTAGAGAGAGAGTCTAGAGCACCAAGAGAATTAGGATATGTAAAAGATTGTGAAATAGTGGGAGATCGAACTCTTGGAGTTAGAACTAGATCATCTCTAAGAAATATGTGTCAATATATAGATTTTATGTCTCAAATAGAACCTAGAAATGTCAATGAAGTCTTAGATGACAATAATTGGTTCTTAGCAATGCAAGAAGAATTAAATCAATTTGAAAGAAGCAAAGTGTGGAAACTAGTCCCTAGGCCTAGTGATCACTCTATAATTGGAACTAAATGGATATTCAAGAACAAGATGGATGAAAATAGTGTGATCGTAAGAAACAAGGCTAGATTAGTTACACAAGGTTATAGACAAGAGGAAGGAATAGACTATGATGAAACTTATGCACCGGTAGCTAGATTAGAAGCAATTAGAATGCTACTTGCCTTTGCATGTTATAAAAACTTCAAGTTATATCAAATGGATGTAAATAGTGCATTTTTGAATGGTTTCATTAATGAAGAAGTGTATGTTGAACAACCTCCCGGATTTGAAAATCATGAATTTCCTGAACATATTTTCAAATTATCTAAGGCACTCTATGGTTTGAAACAAGCTCCTAGAGCATGGTATGAAAAGTTATCAAAATTCTTACTAGAAAAAGGATTTTCAAGAGGAAAAGTAGATACCACTTTATTTATCAAAAATAAAAATAAAGATTTACTAGTTGTTCAAGTGTATGTAGATGATATTATTTTTGGATCAACTAATGAATCTTTATGCCAAGAGTTTGCTAAGATCATGCAAGGTGAATTTGAAATGAGCATGATGGGAGAGCTCACTTTCTTCTTGAGACTTCAAGTGAAGCAAACAAAGGAAGGAACCTTCATCAATCAAGCAAAGTATACTAAGGATTTGCTCAAGCGATTTGGAATAGACAATTGCAAACCTCAAGCAACTCCAATGGGCACCAACATCAAGCTTGATAAAGATAAAAGTGGTAAGTGTGTAGACACTAAACTCTATAGGTCTATGATTGGTTCATTGCTCTATTTAACTGCAAGTAGACCAGACATTTTATTTAGTGTATGCCTTTGTGCTAGATTTCAATCCTCTCCTAGGGAATCACACTTATTAACAACCAAAAGGATCTTTAGATACCTTAAGGACACTCCCTCTCTAGGACTTTGGTACCCCAAGGACTCCACTTTTACACTTCATGCATTTTCAGATGCAGACTTTGGGGGATGTAAAATAGATAGGAAAAGTACTTCAGGTGTCACGACCCAAACTACCCAAAAATCAGAGTTAATTTTTTGCGTTTTATTATTTACTTAAATTCTTACCTGTCCTCGAATCGTGACCAACACTCTACTAATAATTGGGCTGTGCGTCAATGCCAGTCCCACCATTCAATTACCATTTAACTTATTTCTTCTCCAGTCATTTATAATTGTTTACAATATTTATACATCCCCTAAAGTTGCTTATAAACATGTTACTGTGCTATGCTTATGTAGATACAATATGTACAAGTGTATATACCTTATGTTGATGGGCAGCAGCGGATATCCGGAATGCAGTACTGAGTCGTCGCAACTTCAACTGGAGATTATCTGTGGGAGAAAATGAAAGGGGTGAGCACATCAAGCTCAGTAAGGCAATCCTACGAACAAGTAGGTAACCATACTACCTACATGAACGTGGTGCCATGCATAAACCACCCTTTCTCCACACATTTTAAAACAATGATATGCGTTATGATGTTATGTAAAACACATTTGCACGGAAAATCAACATGCAATTATTACAAATCATTTCTTTCTCAATTAAAATTTTCACAATAAAGTCAGGACTTGACCCCTCCTGCGGGTGATCCTGACTCACACAAAACCATGAAAACGGTTTACATCACACGTGGGTTTGAAAAGCATGGAAATACCATCATGCAAATTTAGTTTAAAAACCCAGTTTAAATCATCGAAATCGTCGACATGCGAGACGAGGCAATATCTGTATAACGGCAATAACTAGGACTATGGCCATATCTGTCCTCGGGAGTTCCTCAGCTACACGGATCCTAGTGTGCGGGTTCTCACCATGATCGGGAATCGCCCAGGAGGTGGGTCAATCCATCCCGTCAGTCTTATCCGATCCCAGGCATCCGAAGATGCTACATCCGGAGATGCCGTATCCGAAGATACCACACGGTACATCGTACTCCATGCTACTTGCATGGTACATCGTACTCCGTGAACCCATATAATATCTCTAGGTACTCCAGCCCAATTGGCCTGCTTCCCACAGAGGTTTATTTCTCAATACTCATGCCATGTCTCAAAACGCATGTGCGAGCCTATTAAATCGGTGACACACAGTCTACCCGATGGTCCAAGCACGGCTCATCGCATGTTCTCATAAAATCAGTGCGAGCGATGCTCAGCACTCTCATCAATCAAGTAAATCTAGTGCGAGCTAAGCTCTAGCACTCTGGATGCAAATCGTATAAAAACCTGGTGCGAGCGAAGTTCTAACACCCTGTCTCAAAATCATATAAAAATATGGTGCGAGTTAGACTCTAGCACCCTGTCACGAAAATCATATATATATATATAAGAATCTGGTGCGAGTTGGACTCCAGCACCTATGCATGTAAAACTCTAGTGCGAGCTCTCGCTCCAGCACTAATGCGTGCATCACACAAATCGAAAATATCGTGCGAGCTGAGCTCTAGCACGTCACATGTCAATAAAACATTTAGGCGGCTCTGTTTCCTCAAAACAGTTTTCAAAACAATTTCACGTTGAAAGTATGCAATGCTGTGCATTTTCTTTCAAGGTTAGCCAGCCTACTAATGCATGCATCAAAACACCTCCAGAATGAGCAAGAACCTCTTGTTCTTGCTCCTCCCAACTTTTCCTAAATTTGTAAATTTTACCCTTAACAAGGGTATTTTAGTAATTTTGCCCATAAGGGGCACTAAAATTATTCTTCGACCTCTAGACCCTTCAGATAAATTTTTAAATGACTGCAATGAATTTAAAACTTCGTAAAGTTTACCTCTAGCAGTCCGCAGAATTCTCTTACCTTATTTTCCTGTCGAGTCTGACCTTTTCCATTGATGTCACGTCGCGCAGTCCGATATGCTCCAATTCAAATGTCCGGAACTGCGTATCAATATTCCTCAGATCAGATTTTATACAATTTAATTGTATTTAATACTTTCTGGGCTTAATTTAAATCATTGGGCCCGTTCACCCCTATTGGGCCCGATTGCACCTTAATGGGCCTTAATCGGCCTTAAGCCCGTTTACCACTTAATTTTCACTTTATCGAGGCCTATTGGGCTCATTGGGCCCACTAATAATTTATTGGGCCTCGTTCTAATTCTTGAATAGCTAAATTGATTATTTACGACAATTTATCTAAATTTCCATAATTTAATTCAATTTATGCGAAAATTAAATCAATATCACGCATAACGAGGTAATTGTCGTAAATAAGGGTCACTTACCCGAGATTCCATGCTAGTCCGTAAATCGAGGCTATCTCGAGCTCTCGGTGGATGCCAATCGTCGAGCTACACAATTAATTATATTTTCGGGTAAACTTTTCGGTCGAAATTTAATTAAATAAAATATTCCAAATTTAAATCGGGTCAATTTGACCGCTTATCGACTTACCCGAAGCTCGATTGCATCACAAGAATTTTCTCCAATTTTTTTTCTCTTTTTCTTTTTCCCTTTTTTCTCCTTTTTTCCCCTCTTTTTGGCTGAACCGGTTCAGTCCGGTTCGGACCGGTTCAGACCGTCGGTTCTCTCCGGTTTGACCGATTCATCGCCGGTTCACCACCTTGTCGACCGGTTCTCCGCCGGCTTCCACCGCCAGCAGCTCCGTGAGGCTGTCCGCAGCTCGAATCTGCCCTCGGTTTTGGTCGAGGTCGCTGGAACGCCGCCGGTCCGGCTGTTCTCCTCTTCGCCGTCGGTACCCATTTCTTCTTCCGCCGTTTCCAACGCCGTCCGCCAGTTTCGGTGGCTGCCACCACCGCCAATTTGCTCGTCTTGGCCTTGGGAACGTTCGGCTAGGGGTGGGATTAGCCGATCGGCGCCGTTCGCCGTCGATCTCCCTTTTTTCTCCCGCGGCTTCTCCTCTATTTTTCGGCGTCCTCCGACCTCCAAACGGTGCGTCTTCGGTGGCTGAAGGACCGCCTGGTGTCGGGCTTCCTTCGCCGGCCCTCGCCTGGGTCTCTGGCTTGCCGGTGGCTCGCCGGTCTTCAGCCTCCGTTTGCTTCGTTTCCGTTTCGCGTTTTTCGCGATTTTCGCCCCTTTTTTTTTCAGATTCTTTTTTTTTGTTTTATTATTTTTATTATTATTATTATTATTATTTATTTTAATCATTAAAATACATTAAAAATACCCAAATATCCCTTAAAATATCCTTAAAATTATTATTTAATTCTAAATTCATTTATTTAATTTTATTTAATTTATTTAGTTTATTTTAACCCTTTTTCGGGTATAATTTCTCCGTATTTTCGGGATATTGTCCCGGGTGACTTTTCGGTATATTTCTCGATTATTTTTGGGATTATTTTTCCAAACTAAAAATCTCGATTAATTCTCATAAATTAATATCTTGATCAATTTAACCCAAAATAAATTTATTTCATCTTTATTGACCAAGATTTCTCAAATCCATATTTTAATTAAATTTTTCTTATCGAAATTATACCGACCTTTGGTCTTTTGACCATTTTGCCCTTACACGTGTTCGGGATTAATTTAACCCGACTTCCTTCATACTTTCCCCATCTTTTCTTATTTAATTTTCGTATTTTAATTAAATTCGGGTCTTACAACTCTCCCCCACTTAAAGAATTTGGTCCTCCAAATTAGAACCAAGTCATATGAGTCCATATACAACTCCGGGTACATCGATCGTATCATACTCCTTTAATTCTCATGTGATCTTTTCTCCGGAGTGTATTACTACTAAAAGACTTTAATTAGGGAGATCGTCTTAAATCTCAATACTTTCTCTTTCCTATTTAATGCCCGAATCAACTTCTTCAATATACTTATATTTTCATTAGATTGAACTTTTGGAGTTCATATTCTATCACTTATGCTGGATCTGTATAGTATTTCTGAAGCATCAAAAGCTGGGACACATTGTGGGTGCCTGTTAATTCTCGTGATAACATCAACCTACAGGTCTTATCTCCCACTTGTCCAATCTCTCAAAATATTCCATCCAGCGCAACTCAATTTACTTTCTTCCAAAAGCTCGCTATGTCCTTATTCTCTTAAGACAAGAAATATTTCAACCATACTAATTCACCAAGGGTGAATTCCAATACTTTTCTGTCTGCTCTGAGGTGTTCTTAATCTCTCATCCTTAACTAAACATCCTCAGAGACTTATCATTCAAAGTCGAAAATAATTTCTATCTGTCACCCACTTTTTCTTATCCAATTCGGAGAACAACCCCTACAGCCATACACTGCCTTATATCTTGTTATCCCGATACTCAACTGCCAACTGTCGTTATTGGCAACTTCAATTAGAAATCAACTGATCATTCCAGGAGCTTATAAAATCAATGGCACACGCTTTCATCGGATCCTCCAGAACTTGTACAGTCCTCTCTGACTGACCATCTGTCTGAGGATGGAAAGATGTGCTAATACTCAGTCGGGTTCCCATAGCTTCCTAAAAATATTCCCTTAAGTAAGAAGTGAAGCGGGAATCCCTATATGATATCATGCTCACTGGAACGTTACTTAGTGTTCCACAATCTTCCTTACACATAAATCCTCATATATACTCTGAGTATTTGGGGATTTCATAACCAAAAGGTGGGTAGACTTAGTCACTCTATCGACTATCATCCAAATAGCCTCGTAATTCACCTGGGTTCTCTGTAACCCATCATAAAATTCATGGAGACTTGCTCTCATTTTCGTGCCGTGTCAATATAGGTAGGTGCTGCAATAACTCTGCAGACTTTTAATACTCTACCTTATTCTGTTGACATACTAGGCACTTTTTCACAATCTCTATCATGTCTCTTTTCATATCTGATCACCAATACCCTTTTTGAGATATTTTAATATATTTTTATTACTTTCCGTATGCACTGTATATCCCGAAAAGTGAGCTTTTGACAACATTACTATCTCATCAACTGTGGTCCTGGGGAGCACTCATACTATCTCGGAACCTCTGTAAATCATTATCGTATTCTGTGAACTCTGTCACTGTACCCTTCTGAATCTGACCCAAACTATCGATATCGTGCCGATCATCACGCTAAGCCTGTCAAATCCGGGCACTCTCATCCGGTTCTAATCGCAGGCTAGCTATCACATAATCATACCAATCACTGTCATCATCAGAAGGGATCATATCACTACCGAGGTTCACAACTGCTCTAGCAGCTCACGCTCCCTGACCATCATATGTAATACCATCCCGAGGCTCTTTCTACTCAAGACATCAGTCATCACATTAGCCTTTCCTGGGTGGTACAATTTTCACAATCACAATCTCTCAGAAGCTCTAACCCACTATGCATTCTCATATTCGTCTCTTTCTGTGAAAACAGATACTCGGGCTTTATGATCAGTGCATATCCATAATTTCTCACCATGTACATAATAGTACCATATCCTCGGTACAAATACTGTTGCTACCAACTTTAAATCATGGGTATCTTCCCATTATACATCAATACACAGCTCATTCATAATTTTGAGGTATCCATACTCACTGAGAACCTATTGAGCTGTTGGGTATGGTGAAATTAATCACGGTGGTCAGTTCATACTTCACTGCACCGAAATTCATGTCACATCTATCATCTTATTTATCATCTCATCCAAAGACTACGTTTTCATAATTAAACGTGCCATCAAGGTATATCCTTTTAGAATTCGCAGCAACCATCTGTAAAAGTCATTTCTAATTGTTGCTTAATCACCCTAGACTTTAACTACATCCAACATATCATCGATACTGATGACTACGAATCGGTCCAATCCTTGACTTATTTATGCATAAGCGTATAAGATCCTTCGAAATCGCTTACGTTTCCTTTTCTTATCTTAACGGCTCTTATTAAATTTTTCTATGTTAACCTTTATGATTTGTCAAATTTTAATATTCTTATCGTCTTAGTAAAGGTATCCTAATGCTAAAGGTAATTATTACGACGATCGATTTCACGTTATAGGTTATATATATATACTTTTAGACGCTGTCAAGTCTTCAGGCGGGGAGGTATTTTGAAATACCTTTATTAACCTTCAGACTTAACCACAACTACGTTATATCTTAGTCTATGTGGTTACAATTTATATTCGTTACTAATTGCTTTAATCCTAATGACTCCATATCGTAAGGATGTTCTTACCTAGCATATATTTCTTACTCCAATACATCTTGTATATTAGAATCTATCTTATCTTAAAGATTATCTCCTTTCGTATATCCCTTATGACAAAACTCTTTCATTATTCATTCCGTGAGTACCATCCTTTACTCCTTTTTATCAACTTAAAATCTCTATATCCATATTCCGTTAATTAATCCTCCTCTATTGGGTACTCATTTATTAGTATTGTGCCCAATGATGTAGGCATTCATGCCTTTTACTCACTTATATGCGAATGAAGGTGGTATGAATAAATGTGTGGCACTAGGATCAATGAACATATGTACTTCATTATTCATAACAAGTGTGGTATCTTACACCACATCCATGAAACATCAATAGTGTCCTGGTCCAAGACATCCTCTCGCCTTCGTCCAACAACTTACTTTCCTTTTTCTTTTCGGCTATCGCCTCCCATTTCGTTGCAGCTATACCAACGAAATTTTTCTCTGTCTCTTTACCTTTCTGTGGGGCGATCTCGCCCAACTCTGTGCAATCAAAATCAATGGTCTGTCTTACCACACTTAACGGCCATTTTCATCAATACAGTGTAGGTATGGACCCTCCTTCCGTGGTATCCACCACACATCTCACACTGCTTACAGTGCTTACACTGCTACACTGCTTCGTAGCAGGTCGGGGTCCTCCAATCACAATGCCCTCAAGAATGCCAAAATTGGATACACTGGGGCCTTACCAATTATCTTACTCCATGACTCGTCAAATTAAATCTTTTACCAATTACCATTTTCCCATTTGAACATTCTGTCATTTCTCGATTCTCTTTTCTGTCTCTATTTCAGCCCTCACTACCTTTCCCAATCTCAGAGGCGTGCAATTCATGTTCTTATTTACCCAACTGTAAATCTGCGCACTACCTCGGTATAGGTAATATTTCACGGGCCAATTCGGACTCAAATTGAAAAATTGAGCCATTTCCATAAACTTTAGACATCTCAACTGTCACTTGTTCATAGTGTCGAGGTAATATCTGTCCAAGAATATAACTGAGTTTTCCATACTCGTCAATAAATCAATTCCTTTTGGGTCAGAGTAAGGACCTTTATCTATAATTTCCTTTAAATCATGTCCAGGATATCCTGTCACCGGAATACATCCCATAAAATTTCTCATCTTAGCTATGGATGTTCAACACTTAAGATGGGTCGAGCGGGTTTCCACCAATGCTCCGCTGCGCCCTCTGATCTTATTCATAATCTGAGCAATTAGCTCCTTAAAATAATCTCCACACTCCGCTCCAACATCGCGAAGCGTGTCTCAATACTGTCCGATCTCTCTGTCGGACTCTGTGAGGCATGCTTAACATTAGCCTCTATTCCAATCTCATACTGATTCTCATAGTCAAACTCAGCACGACTTAGCAAACTCAGGTCTATCTCTATGACCTCTGCCTCGTGCACTATCTCATCTAACGCGACTCATATTAAGCATTCCTGCATTCTCAACCATTTCTTAGTCAAGCCCATCTCGATATACACTATTGTATCTAACTAAGCACAGTAACACGGGGATGTAATTTCCTAATTACTGACACTGACACACATCAGACCAATTGCGCTCTGATACCACCTTTATATGTCACGACCCAAACTACAACACTCCACTAATAATTGGGCTGTGCGTCAATGCCAGTCCCACCATTCAATTACCATCTAACTTATTTCTTCTCCAGTCATTTATAATTGTTTACAATATTTATACATCCCCTAAAGTTGCTTATAAACATGTTACTGTGCTATGTTTATGTAGATACAATATGTACAAGTGTATATACCTTATGTTGATGGGCAGCAGCGGATATCCGGAATGCAGTACTGAGTCGTCGCAACTTCAACTGGAGATTATCTGTGGGAGAAAATGAAAGGGGTGAGCACATCAAGCTCAGTAAGGCAATCCTACGAACAAGTAGGTAACCATACTACCTACATGAACGTGGTGCCATGCATAAACCACCCTTTCTCCACACATTTTAAAACAATGATATGCGTTATGATGTTATGTAAAACACATTTGCACGGAAAATCAACATGCAATTATTACAAATCATTTCTTTCTCAATTAAAATTTTCACAATAAAGTCAGGACTCGACCCCTCCTGCGGGTGATCCTGACTCACACAAAACCATGAAAACGGTTTACATCACACGTGGGTTTGAAAAGCATGGAAATACCATCATGCAAATTTAGTTTAAAAACCCAGTTTAAATCATCGAAATCATCGACATGCGAGACGAGGCAATATCTGTATAACGACAATAACTAGGACTATGGCCATATCTGTCCTCGGGAGTTCCTCAGCTACACGGATCCTAGTGTGCGGGTTCTCACCATGATCGAAAACCGCCCAGGAGGTGGGTCAATCCATCCCGTCAGTCTTATCCGATCCCAAGCATCCGAAGATGCTGTATCCGGAGATGCCGTATCTGAAGATACCACACGGTACATCGTACTCCATGCTACTTGCACGGTACATCGTACTCCGTGAACCCATATAATATCTCTAGGTACTCCAGCCCAATTGGCCTGCTTCCCACAGAGGTTTGTTTCTCAATACTCATGCCATGTCTCAAAACGCACATGCGAGCCTATTAAATCGGTGACACACAGTCTACCCGATGCTCCAAGCACGGCTCATCGCATGTTCTCATAAAATCAGTGCGAGCGATGCTCAGCACTCTCATCAATCAAGTAAATCTAGTGCGAGCTAAGCTCTAGCACTCTGTATGCAAATCGTATAAAAACCTGGTGCGAGCGAACACCCTGTCTCAAAATCATATAAAAATATGGTGCGAGTTAGACTCTAGCACCCTGTCACGAAAATCATATATATATATATATAAGAATATGGTGCGAGTTGGACTCCAGCACCTATGCATGTAAAACTCTAGTGCGAGCTCTCGCTCCAGCACTAATGCGTGCATCACACAAATCGAAAATATCGTGCGAGCTGAGCTCTAGCACGTCACATGTCAATAAAACATTTAGGCGGCTCTGTTTCCTCAAAACAGTTTTCAAAACAATTTCACGTTGAAAGTATGCAATGCTGTGCATTTTCTTTCAAGGTTAGCCAGCCTACTAATGCATGCATCAAAACACCTCCAGAATGAGCAAGAACCTCTTGTTCTTGCTCCTCCCAACTTTTCCTAAATTTGTAAATTTTACCCTTAACAAGTGTATTTTAGTAATTTTGCCCATACGGGGCACTAAAATTATTCTTCGACCTCTAGACCCTTCAGATAAATTTTTAAATGACTGCAATGAATTTAAAACTTCGTAAAGTTTACCTTTAGCAATCCGCAGAATTCCCTTACCTTATTTTCCTGTCGAGTCTGACCTTTTCCATTGATGTCACGTCGCGCAGTCCGATATGCTCCAATTCAAATGTCCGGAACTGCGTATCAATATTCCTCAGATCAGATTTTATACAATTTAATTGTATTTAATACTTTCTAGGCTTAATTTAAATCATTGGGCCCGTTCACCCCTATTGGGCCCGATTGCACCTTAATGGGCCTTAATCGGCCTTAAGCCCGTTTACCACTTAATTTTCACTTTATCGAGGCCTATTGGGCTCATTGGGCCCACTAATAATTTATTGGGCCTCGTTCTAATTCTTGAATAGCTAAATTGATTATTTACGACAATTTATCTAAATTTCCATAATTTAATTCAATTTATGCGGAAATTAAATCAATATCACGCATAACGAGGTAATTGTCATAAATAAGGGTCACTTACCCGAGATTCCATGCTAGTTCGTAAATCGAGGCTATCTCGAGCTCTCGGTGGATGCCAATCGTCGAGCTACACAATTAATTATATTTTTGGGTAAACTTTTTGGTCGAAATTTAATTAAATAAAATATTCCAAATTTAAATCGGGTCAATTTGACCGCTTATCGACTTACCCGAAGCTCGATTGCATCACAGGAATTTTCCCCAATTTTTTTCCTCTTTTTCTTTTTCCCTTTTTTCTCCTTTTTTCCCCTCTTTTTGGCTGAACCGGTTTAGTCCGGTTCGGACCGGTTCAGACCGTCGGTTCTCTCCGGTTCGACCGGTTCACCGCCGGTTCACCACCTTGCCGGCCGGTTCTCCGCCGGCTTCCATCGCCAACAGCTCCGTGAGGCTGTCCGCAGCTCAAATCTGCCCTCGGTTTGGGTCGAGGTCGCCGGAACGCCGCCGGTCCGGCTGTTCTCCTCTTCGCCGTCGGTACCCATTTCTTCTTCCGTCGTTTTCGACGCCGTCCACCGGTTTCGGTGGCTGCCACCACCGCCAATCTGCTCGTCTTGGCCTTGGGAACGTTCGGCTAGGGGTGGGATTGGCCAGATCGACGCCGTTCACCACCGATCTCCTTTTTTTCTCCCGCGGCTTCTCCTCTGTTTTTCGGCGTCCTCCGGCCTCCAAACGGCGCGTCTCCGGTGGCTGAAGGACCGCCTAGTTTCGGGCTTCCTTCGTCGGCCCTCGCCTGGGTCTCTGGCTCGCCGGTCTTCAGCCTCCATTTGCTTCGTTTTCGTTTCGCGTTTTTCGCGATTTTCGCCCCCTTTTTTTTTCAGATTCTTTCTTTTTTTTTTGTTTTATTATTTTTATTATTATTATTTATTTTAATCATTAAAATACATTAAAAATACCCAAATATCCCTTAAAATATCCTTAAAATTATTATTTAATTCTAAATTCATTTATTTAATTTTATTTAATTTATTTAGTTTATTTTAACCCTTTTTCGGGTATAATTTCTCCGTATTTTTGGGATATTGTCCCGGGTGACTTTTCGGTATATTTCTCGATTATTTTTGGGATTATTTTTTCAAACTAAAAATCTCGATTAATTCCCATAAATTAATATCTTGATCAATTTAACCCAAAATAAATTTATTTCATCTTTATTGACCAAGATTTCTCAAATCCATATTTTAATTAAATTTTTCTTATCGAAATTATACCGACCTTTAGTCTTTTGACCATTTTGCCCTTACACGTGTTGGGGATTAATTTAACCCGACTTCCTTCATACTTTCCCCATCTTTTCTTATTTAATTTCCGTATTTTAATTAAATTTGGGTCTTACATCAGGTACCTGTCAATTCTTAGGGAATAGATTAATCTCCTGGTTCTCTAAGAAACAAAATAGTGTGGTTCAGTCCACAACTGAAGCTGAATACATAGCAGCAGGTAGTTGTAGTGCTCAAATGTTGTGGATTAAACAACAAATGAAAGACTATGGTATTGACATGAAACAAGTCTCTATTAAATGTGATAATACCAGTGCCATCAATCTATCTAAAAATCCTATTCAACACTCTAGAACTAAGCACATTGAGATTGGACACCATTTCCTTAGAGACCATGTTCAAAAGGGAGATATAATTCTAGAGTATATTGACACTTTACATCAAACTGATGATATATTCACCAAACCACTTGATAGAGATAGGTTTTGTGTCCTTAGAGGTGAATTAGGACTCATGAATGTCCCTTAAGATGTATATGCTTCAAATTCTTGATTTCAAGTTGTTTTTAAAAGAGTTTTTCAATGATTTTTTTGGGCAAAAGTATGAGAGATTGATCTCCTATCAATATAGATTGATCTCCATACTTCAAATGAGCCTAAAGCATAAAGGTTAAGCTAGGCAGATCGATCTTCTCACCCATAAGATCGATCTCCTTAAGCCTCTGTTAAACAGCAGATCGATTTATGCATTTGGCAGATCGATCTCCTTAAGCCTCTGTTAAATAGCAAATCGATCTATGCATTTGGCAGATCGATCTCCTTAAGCCTCTCTTAAACAGCAGATCGATCTAGGCCTTTGACAGATCGATCTCTTTAAGCTTCTGTATTCTGAGGATCGATCTTGTGGAACAACAGATCGATCTCTTCGAGCTTTTGGAAATGACAGATCGATCTGTCGCCTAGACAGATCGATCTCCTGTGCCCTGGACTATAAAAACTGCTCAAAATTCCCAAATTTCAAAATTCCCAAATCTTCAAAATCCCTAAATTCTGTCGCACCTCAGCCTTCGATTCATCCTCCCAGATCGATCTCGGTACGGTCTTCATCACTTCTCCTCCTCGTTTACTGGTATAGTAACCCACATTGCTAAATTTTTCTCAAAAATTCTTAGTTTAGTGCCCAATTTCTCTCTAGGCCACATCTAGCTATTGTTCCCTTGGTTAGGTTTTAGAGAACTAGTTTTAAGAGTGTCTAGAGAGATTTCTGTGTCTAGTTGCAAGCTTAAATCATGCCTCGTATTAAGAGATTAGCCAATAGAGAATCTAGACTAACTTCCTCACAACCACCCTCTGCCCCTTCAGTCACTACCTTTAACAGGTGTTTTAAAACACCTGCAAAAAGGAAGAGATATGAAGAGTATTTTTCCACCATGCCAATTAAACATTGGCGAACCATTGATTTCTCATTTTTAAACAGAATAGATTTTCCGTATCTCTCCAAAATGGAAGAATTTGGTTGGCTTTCATTCTTAAAAATCAATACTCCCGTACCCCCAAACATCATCAGGACATTCTTTTCTAATGCCGAACTCACCTATGATCCTGCTGATACTTGCAAAATTCTCGAGTTTACAACGTATGCATGGGTAAGTCAATTGTAATAGACCCTGATGTCTTAGCCCAAGCTTTCCACATAAGCAATGAAGGCTTGACCAATGAAGATGAGGAAGTCCCCTTAGAGTTTGACCTTCCCGGGGACAAGGCGAGTGACCTACCAATGCACCCACGGTTACTCCACCTCATTATCTCATGGAATCTTCATCCTTTCGGTACCCATCATTCCACCGTTAGGAGGTTAGATCATTTTTGGATCCACCACATCCACTCCACAAGTCAAAAACCCAACCTTGTCCATTTTATCTATGAAGATTGGTTGAAGATCGTACGAGGCCAAGCCACCACGATAGTTTTTCCGCAATCGTTGGCGTATTTTCTACAACGACTTGGAGTGGACTGCAGCTATGAAATGGGTGAAGTGCCCTCCCCAAAAAGTGTCTTGAACATTGGGACACTTCACCACATGGGCTATTACAAGGACTTCTGAGGCGACTGGAAGAAGGAACGAGAACAATAGCCTGCTGTAGCTATGGAGGAAGATCCATCAGATGAGCCTATTGCTCCACCTACTGCACCTACTGAGGGTCCATCCTCTTCCTCTGCTCAGCCCCCTGCACCTGCCTCATCACTCGTTGGCATGGAGTCCATTGTGACGATGATAATGGAGCTGAACCGGAAGATAGATGAAGGTTTTGCAAACCTTCATGCCACCCAGCAGGCGATGTATGATGAGTTACAGGTCACTCGCACTCACATCGAGGAACTACTGGATCGCTTCCCTCGTGCACTTTAGGCCTTAGTTGATAGAACTATTTTGGCTAATGTTTTGATATTATTAGTTGGTGTTCTTTTTAAACCTTTCGTGCCATTGATATGACAAAAAGGGGGAGAAGAAGAGAGAACATGTGGGTAGGTTAAAAGATGTTTAAATGGCATTAAGAAACATGTCTAAAGGTTTAAAGGAATGATTAAAATGAGGGGGAGTTGAGAAAGTAACGAGGTCTAAAGCTAAAAGAAAGGGGGAGCTTACAAAAAGGGGGAGTTTGTGCACAATGCAAATAGGTAACTAAACATGTTTATTGAATAGGTTTTGTCATATCAAAAAGGGGGAGATTGTTGAGTTAATATATTTTGAAATGACAAAACAAGTAAATTCAATAATATAAAAATGATATAAAAACATGTTTAGAAGCTATCAGTACCAGAAATTAAGTTCCTGGAGATGAGAGATCGATCTGGTGATATGAGAGATCGATCTCCTGGGTTTTCTAGGATGAGAGATCGATCTCATGAGGATATGAGATCGATCTGCTAAGGTTTGAACCTGTACAAGGGTATTGTGGAAGCTAAGATCGATCTATAAGGGTTATAAGATCGATCTGCCTACTACAGGATGTTGAGAAGATCGATCTGGTCTAGGAAGAGATCGATCTCCCCTAAAACAAAGGTAAAGGCAGTAGATCGATCTATAAGATCGATCTATACTCAAACAGAGAGCTCATGAGATCGATCTGGTATAGGAAGAGATCGATCTCCTCAAAGTCAGAGAGCTAAGGAGATCGATCTGGGTTGATAAGAGATCGATCTCCTCACTACGAGATTACCTGGCAAATCGATCTATAGATCGATCATGCCTCAAACAGAGAGATTGAAAGATCGATCTGCCTATTCAACAGATCGATCTGCTCTAATATTTTCAAATTATGAGATCGATATGCTCTTATATGAGATCGATCTCCTTGCTTCTTTTTGCCTTGATCTTGTAGGGATTATAACTAAGAGATCGATCTGGTCAAGATGGCAGATCAATCTGGCATTCTATTGGAGGTTCCCAACAGCTCTTTCTGTAAAATCTTAACGGGAAAAATAGCATTAAATGCTCCAACTACCAATCCTTCATTATATAATCAAGCATTGAAGACACTAAGAAAGTAGAGACCATTACTGCACATTCTGTATATTCTCAAGAGTTTAATTCTTTCATTCCAATTGTCTTCAATCCTCATTTATTGAGTTTGTTGTATAAGCTTGTGTGCAAAAGCTGTATTTGTCCTACCCACATAAAAGCTTGATATTGTATTCATCCTTGCTTTAAGAGAGAAGAGGATTGTTCCTCAGTGAGATAATCTTTGTAAAAGGGTGAATACATCTTTGTATAAAAAGGGTAGAGAGGTTATTCCTTAACCTGAAAAAGGGAGTGTGTAACTTTCGTTGAAAGTGAGAAAGAAAGCACTTGACAAGAAGGTCAAGGAGAGAGGACGTAGGTAAGAGATTGACCGAACCTCTATAAACGACTGTGTTTGATATTCTCTTCCTTATCTTGCTTTAATTTGGTTCAATACATTATATTGCTTATTCATTATTTGTTAATTAAATTCAAATTAATTTAAATTTGCCATTAACATTAGAAAACCGATTCACCCCCCCTCTCGGTAGAGCCAATAATATACATGAAGGTAGTGGGATTTTCCATGGAAATACATGTGGAACAATCAAAATAAAGTTAAGTGGAATTATATGACAAATTTAAGATATTTTCCACTTTAAAAGATAAGGTTTACTTTTTTTTTGTTAAACCATTAATTAGCCAAAATATATTTAAAGATATTATATTAATATCCATATTGGGATTATTGGCCACCAGCTTCAAAATAGCCAAACTACATAGAAAAATAGAAAAAACCATGAAAATATGATTTTCACGTGAAGTAAGCTTTTGCCGCCACTCATTCATCATCTTTTATCCATTTCTAGATTTTCAACCCCACTTCAAAGTTGTTCTTCTTCCTCTCCTCTATAACATAGTGTAAATTGGTAAACTAAATCCTTTTATTTTACAAGTTATGAAATTTCAAAGTTTCTCTCTCTAGTTTCGACAATCATTAAGATTCAAAGGGGTTTCATATCTTTCTTTTAATAAGGTTTTTATATATTGATAAAGGACTATTATGGAGTAATTGGGTGTTCTTAGATTGAATAAAAACAACCTTTAATGGTAAAGAGGAAATTCGACCAAAGGAGACTTTATAGATAAGGTGGGTTTTGATGTCCGAATTTCATCTATGTTATGTTATATGATGTTTAATGATGATATGTGAGGAATTATGGAAAGACAATGATGGGAAAATGTAGATGTTAATTCGGCATCTAGGGTTTTACAAAGGAAGTGATTTAATTTTTTGGGGTTTTTATGAATTGTTGCTTAATTAATGTAATTAAGCATGAATAAAGGGAAATGGTGAAAGAAAATTGAACCTAGGGGGTTATATATGAAAAGTTATGTATTGGGTAATAAGAGGGGTAATATAGTAATTTTACACTCAAGGTTAAAATTCTGTGTTATTTGATTGAAGGTCAAGTAACAATGTAGATAGTGTAATTAGAACGATTGAATTGTACCGAACTATCACTTTTGTCACTTATTGGCAATAATGGTTAAGTGATAAAGCAAATTGAATTAATGTCACTGTAATGCCCGTAATTTTACAAGTATATCTTAAGAGGCTATGATGTATGCATATGTACATTGTTACAAGTGTATAAATAATAAAGGATGAAAGGAATTATGAAATTTATTGAAACATCCATGATTTTAAGTTATGTGCACAAGTTTTATTACCTATGAACTATATGGAATGGATGCCATTGTACGTTAATTGCGCACGGATTGTAAATTGAGGTATGAAGCAAATGAGGATGAGTATACATTGGAAAATCTGTAGAAAAATGAAAAAATGGGGGTGCAGGGGATGAGAGATCGATCTCATATGAAGGAGAGATCGATTTGCTCTTATAAAATGTCAAGAATCAGTTTAGTGGAACAGGGAAGATCTATCTCATGGGAAGGCAAATTGATCTCCTTAAGTGTCCGCCTGGAAGGAATCAATCTTTCATAAGGCACAAATCGATCTCCTTAAGCCTCAGCTAAGAAGAGATCAATCTCCCTTAAAGCAACAGATCAATCTCATTAAGGTTCTGTAAGGAGCAGATCGATCTCCTATAAGAGGCAGATCGATCTCCAAGAAGGATTTTGCTTGCAACAGATCGAACTCATCATGAAGAGCAGATCGATTTGGTAATAGTTGCGTTAGGTGAAAAGGCTACCAAACCATGCAGAGATTGATCTCCACAAGGGACCAGATCGATCTCATGTCTCTGCATCTATAAAAAGAGCATGGGATTGAGTTGAAAA
Source organism: Firmiana major (assembly GCA_033439115.1). Classification (NCBI taxonomy): domain Eukaryota; kingdom Viridiplantae; phylum Streptophyta; class Magnoliopsida; order Malvales; family Malvaceae; genus Firmiana; species Firmiana major. Next base: position 44,547,636 of record CM065909.1, read on the forward strand.
TCAGATTTTTCTTCTTACCAAACCCGCACCTATCCATTTTCCCTCAAAGAACCAAGCTTTCCCACTCAAATATCACCACATTCCAACCATTTTGGAAGAAGCTTAAGAAGGGAAAGTTATTGCTTGAAGTGAGATGAACAACATACCCAAAAATCACACATTGGTTTCATCAAGAGGAGGGGAATAGACTACCACAAGTTTTGGCTAGGGAAAGAGCTAAGCTAGGTAAGTTCTTCAACCCTCAAGCTTTAAATGTGAGTTTCTAGACATTTTATGGGTTGAATGGTATGTGAAATATAGATAGGAATGATAATTGTGGTGATGAGTAAGTAATATTAAGAGGGAATCTATGAAGAAATACTTATGGAGAAGTGATGGAAAACTAATGGAAGATATAGTGATACTAGTGGAAAAGGTGAAATATGATAAAAAGGCTTGAGAAGTATAAATAGATAAATAAATGACAATGTGAATGTTTGGGAGAAGGAAAAGAAAATAACTTAATGATTTACACGTGTAGATTGAAATACATGGAACACGATTAACCCGGATCGCGAGTGGAGCAAAAGAGACGAAGGAAGTACAAGCATGATTCAAGGTAAGGGACTGTATGTTAGCGATAGAGATATTCGTACGTATTTTACAACGATTTTAGTAGTTATGACGCTAGTAATAGTATGTTTAGCTATTGAGCTATGAAATGATATGAGATCATGAAATGTAGTATGGTATAAATATTGTGAAAATGGGATGCGGTAAGGAAATAGCATGACATACATGTTTTGATGTTTTCTCAACTATGTGTTGATTTTGAGATTGAGAAATGTTGATGGATAGGTTAGCTAGTTTTACATGTTTAACATTGAATGACATGCTACGTGAATAAACATGTTTTGAGTTTTTAAAATAGAAAATAGTCACCTATCAGATTTGGGATGTAAATCGGTGTTGGAGCATTAGCTAACACCTGTTTTGATGATTTTGATTATGCTAGAGTTTTACTCGCATACATTTACATGTTTTGATAAACCGTGCTGGAGCACGGCTCGCACGTGGTTTTATAATGATAATGTGCTGGAGTTTAGCTCGCAAATGTTTCTATAGTTTTGATATGCCGTGCTGGAATCTATCTTACACGATGATTTTGAGAAAAGTGCTGGAGCATTGCTCGCACTAGTTTTGCTGAGTTTGATATGACACAGTGCTAGAAGCAGTTACTCACACTGAGAGATACCGCGCTGGAGCCTTACGATGACTGTGTCACGCTGATTCTGCTCGCTTGGTATATGAGACATGGTTCAAGATGATAGTCCATCGGAGAAGGGTGGGTCCACGGTCGTACGTTGAACTGTCTAGTTGTCTGAGGAATACTATGTACCGTGCTGGGTGCACGTGACTACGAGTATCGCATAGATGACACATGGCGTACATTGTACCGTGAGTTGATGAGGAAGATGATGATGATTGAAATGAGCCGGAGGGTAGGATTGACGTATCCCCCTTCAGGCAAGTGATGCCCTGTGCACACTTGATTAGTGAGGCCCGAGATCACTGACTATAGCCATATGTCGTGGATATTAGTTTGCCGAGAATTCCATGCCTGTCTCAGAGACAAGAGAAATTGAGAAACTCAGAAAAGAAATGATTTGTGAAAAGAAAAGTGATAATGTGATTTGATGAATAACTTGATTTAATTGCTTGTCCTGTGATAGCACTATTTTATGACATGTTTTTAAATGGAAGTATTGAACATTTGTTTTTATGAAAATGCTTATGAGAGAAGCATGTTTAAATGCATTTACTAGTGATATTTCCATTTATGATGAAACATGGTTTGTTTATCATGCATAGGCTATATAGATAGTACAATATCTACCTGTTAGCATTCATTTCCTTATTGAGTTGTGGTTTGCTCATCCCACTATTTTTCCTCCCTCTAGATACTAAGAACTTGGGTCGTGCGGTGGTCTCTAGATCCCTTTTGTGTTGGACAGTTCCCACTAGTTAAAAATGTATAAGAATTATATACACAAAAGTATTTTGTACTATTGTAATGTATTGCACAGTCATGAATAAAAAATGTAAACAGTTGTATAGAGATGTTATGTAAGGATAATATATTAAACAATTGATTTTGTATATTTATACACATGCCTGGGAGTGTGTGTTTTAAAGTTTTAAATATTTTCGCTATAAATGTATGGAATTTAGTAATTGCATTGACTCACAACCCAACCGTTAGTAATATAGGTATGGATGAAGGGCACCCGAAGTCAGGGTGTGATAGATTTGGTATCAGAGCAAGGTTGGTCTGATGTGACTCAATATTTAGGACTAATAAAACATACATCCCTAAGTTACTGTGCGATATTTAGATACAAATGTGTATATGGAGCTGGTAGTGATTTAAGAGTTTATTATAAATACAGGAAAAGTTAACAGGCTTGTGAACTATGCTTGAGAGACACCGCAAGAGGGGAGAGAGCTCGGGAGCTTAAGGGCGAAATGATAGGACTGAGAGGCATAGTAGATCGTCCTCTAGTCATGAGCCTAGGAACAGATAGAGGCTTCTGCTCCTCGGATAGCCAGATTGGAGGAAGATATACATACGGTGATGACCATGATGGGTTAAATTATGGCTAGGTTTGAGGGTATACCTAGTACAGTGAGACAGACTGTACCGAATCCCCCAACAGCTGCACTTGAACTTGAGGATGCTGCACTTATACAACCTGAACCAGTTAGGCCACGAGATCCCCCTATTCGGCTAGTACCTCCTCCAGTAGCCCCACAGCAGTATGACGAGGATGATTTGGGGTATAGTTATAACTGTGATATGGAGAGGTTGAGGCATTTTATGGATTTTAAGCCTCCTTCTTTTAGCGGGGTAAAGGACCTAGTAGTGGCTGAGGGTTGGATAAGCCAGTTGGAGAAATTTTTTGACTTTTGTAGATGCTCGGCTACAGAGAGTGTAGCGCTTGCAGCCTTTGTATTGAGAGGTGAAACAAAGCACTGGTGGAAGTCCACGAGGCCTATATTGAGAGCTCAGGGTATAACTATCACATGAGATATGTTTTTGGGTGCTTTTAAAGAATAATACATCCCAAATACCGCTCGACGTAGGTTACATATGAAATTTTTGAATCTGACTCAAGGGAATCGAACAGTTGATGAGTACAAGTCACGATTCACCTCATTGGGCCGAAATGATCCGGACTCTATCAGGAGTGAAGCTATTAGGGTCCGTAGATTTGTTGATGGACTGAGGCCTTTGATTAGAACTGAACTAGCACTGTTCGATGTTGCTACATATAGAGAGGCTGTGCGACGGGCCCAGTTTTGTGAGCAAGACTATGACCTGCATATTTCTAAGTTCAGTTGGGGTAAAGACAAGGGTCCAAGGAAATTGGGAGATGGTAAGAGTGCCAGATTTGGTTGGAGATCTATGAGTAAGCGTCAGAGAAAGGTAGATGAGTCACAGAAGAAGTCTGCTAAACCTTTCATGCATCCGACTCAAACACCAGCCAGGGGCATAGTGATTGGTGGACCCCGATCGACTACTGACCAGTACAAAGTATGTGGCTGATATCATGGTAGTAAGCCCTGTTATTTTTAGAGTACACGATTTTTCAAATGTGGTAGGCTTGAGCACTATGCAAAGGAATGTCTAAAAGCAGTTGGGGTAGTCTTGCAGAGGGGTAAGGAGCTAGAGAAAGCCCCTACGTTACACCTCTTACAAGGAAGAGAGCCACGACTGAGGAAAAAGGGAAGCAAGTTGTGGGTCAAAGCAGGGTATATGCGATAGACCAGGCATCAACAGATACCTCTTCTGAGGTGATCAAAGGTACAATCCTGATTTTCAATTTGGAAGCTATAACACTATTTGATTTTGGTGCTACGCATTCCTTCATATCGCCTGCATGTGCGTCAAAGTTAATAGGTTTTGTAAAACCCACATGCTTGAATAGGACTTTATTAATAAGTACTCTAATAAGAGTTAGTCAAATAGCTGAACAAGTATATAAAGATTGTAAAGTGAGGGTAGGAGATAAGTGCACGACAACTAATCTAATTTTGTTGAATATGTATGACCTTGATGTAATCTTAGGAATGGATTGGTTAGCGACCAATCATGCTATTTTAGACTATCATTGTCTATTTCATCTTCTCTACTCGAACAATGCGTTGTAAAATTTTAGGAGAAGTAATGAAATTCTGATTTTTGTAACAAGTAAAGAACATTGGTACATAAATGACATGAATGTTGTTTTGAAGATTTTATTGCTTATGTGGTGGATTTGAACAAAACACCTACGGACATGAATAACATTCCAATGGTTAGAGAATTTCCTGATGTCTTTCCAGATGACCTACCGAGATTGCCACCGGATAGAGAAATAGAATTTGGTATAGATTTGACACCTGGAACAGAGCCAATATCCAAGTCACCATATAGGATGGCTCCAGTTAAGCTAGAGGAATTAAGGAAGCAGTTACAAGATATGCTAGATAAGGGGTTTATAAGACCGAACGTCTCACCATGGGGGGCTCCAGTATTGTTTGTGAAGAAGAGAGATGGGAGCCTTAGGTTCTGTATCGATTGTTGAATAAGGCTACCATCAAGAAAAAGTACCCCTTGCCGCAGATTGACAATTTGTTGGATCAGCTTTGGGGATCATAGGTCTTTTCTAAGATAGATTTGAGGTATGGGTATCATCAATTGAAGATCCAGAAAGAAGATGTGCCCAAGACAGCTTTTCGCACTCGCTATGGTCATTACGAATTCCTGGTGATGCCTTTCGGGTTGACGAATGCGCCAACAACTTTTATGGCTCTAATGAATGAGATATTCAAGCTATACTTGGACCAGTTCATGATCATTTTCATTGATGATATATTGGTGTATTCAAGGTCCAGGGAAGCGCATGAGCAACACTTAAGGATTGTATTGTAAACCTTCTGAGAGAGAAGGTTGTATGCCAAACTTAGTAAATGTGACTTTTGGTTAGAGTAGATTTCTTTTCTAGGCCACATTGTATCGAAGGATAGGGTGTCAGCAGATCCATCCAAGATTGAGGCTATTGCTCAGTGGGAACAGCCCAATATAGTCACAAAAATCAGAAGCTTTTTGGGTTTGGCTAGTTACTACAGGAGATTTGTAGAAGGTTTCTCTAGATTGGTTGCTTCGTTAACACGTCTTACGAGGAAGAATATGGAGTTTATGTGGGACAAAGCATGTGAAAAGAGTTTTCAGGAACTTAAGCACAGATTAACCACCGTGCCAGTTCCCACCATTCTTAATAGCTTAGGGAACTATTCTGCTCACACAGATGCTTTACACCAAAGACTGGGCTGTGTTTTGATGTAGAATGGAAGGGTAGTTGCTTATGGATCCAGACAACTGAAAGATCATGAGAAGAACTACCCCATTCACAATTTAGAGTTGGCAGCTGTAGTATTTATGTTGAAGTTATGACGCCACTACTTGTATAGGAGAGATTTCAAATCTTTACGGATCACAAGAGTCTTAAGTATCTGTTCTCATAGAAAGAGTTAAATATGAGACAGAGGAGGTGGTTAGAACTTCTCAAAGACTATGATTGTGAGATTTTGTACCACCCGAGGAAGAAGAATGTGGTTTCTGATGCACTAAGCAGAAATAGTCTCAAGTTGGTATCATACATGATGGTTAGAGAGCATGAGTTGTTGGAACAATTCACGAACCTTAGCTTGGATATGACCCCACCTGGGATTGGCAATTATGGGATTATAGCTAACTTGAGATTGGAGCCAGAGTTGATTGAGAGAATCTGGCAAGCTTAGCAAATTTATCAATGGTGTATTGACGTGATTAGCCAAATTCAGAAGGGTAAGGGTACTGAATTTGTATTGAGTTCAGATGGAGTACTAAGGTTCGGAAGTAGGATATGTGTTCCTAAGGATTCAGAACTGAGGAAGTTGATCTTATCAGAGGCTCACTCATCGAGACACACAGTACACTCGGGGAGTAGTAAAATGTATTAGAATCTTTAGAAGGTATATTGGTGGTCTGGGATGAAAAGAGATATAGCTGAGTATGTTGCTAGATGTCTCATCTGTCAGCAAGTAAAGGTAGAGCATCAGAAACCTAAAGGATTGTTGTAACCTCTACCGATACCGACATGAAAGTGGGAGCACGTCACCATGGATTTTGTGATGGGATTACTGAGAACTCGTAAGAACCATGATGCTATATGGGTTACAGTAGATCGATTAACGAAATTGACACATTTTTTGGCCACGAGATCTACAGATACTTTGAGTGCACTGGCGAACTTGTATGTACGGGAGATAATGAGATTGCATGGAGTCCCAATCAGTGTTATTTCTGATAGGGATGCCCGCTTCACTTCCCACTTTTAGGAACATTTTTAGGAAGCGATGGGGACTTAATTGAGTTTTAGCACCGCTTTTCATTCTCAGACAGATGGTTAGTCAGAGAGGACTATACGACCCTGGAGGATATGTTAAGAGCGTGTGTGCTAGATTTTAGAGGCTCATGGGACTATCACTTGCAACTGATTGAGTTCGCCTACAACAACAGTTATCACTCAAGTATTGGCATGGCCCCTTATGAGACACTGTATGGTCGTAGATGCCGATCACCTATTGGTTGGGAAGAGGTTGGTGGCAGACAGTTGCTCGCTCTCGATTTGGTTAGACAAGCCTCAGAGGATGTTTGGATAATATGTGAGAGGTTGTGGATGGCTCAAAGTCGACAAAAGAGCTATGCTGACAGAGACCACTTGAGTTTGCTGTGGGTGAGTCTGTATTTTTTAAAGTATCTCCTTCTAAGGGAATAACGAGGTTCGAAAAGAAAGGAAAACTAATTCCTCGTTACATTGGTCCCTTAGAGATCTTGGATAGAGTGGGAGATAAGGCATATAGGCTAGCCTTACCACCTAAGCTAGCAGAGGTCCACAATGTTTTCCATGTTTCTATGCTTCGGAAGTACTACTCGGATCCGGCACATGTAATTAGCTATGAGCCATTAGAGCTCAAGGAGGATATGTCATATGTAGAGAAACCGATCCACATATTGGATAGAAAAGAGAAGGTGTTGCTGAACAAGTCGATTTCATTGGTTAAGGTCCTGTGGCAGCATAATACATCGGAGGAAGCCACTTGGGAGTTAGAGGACCTAATGAAGGAGAAATATCCCCAACTTTTTAAGGAATAGACTTGGTTCAATTTGGAGGACCAAATTTTCTAAGGAGGGGAGAAATGTAATGCCTGTAATTTTACAAGTATATCTTAAGAGGCTATGATGTATGTATGTATATGTACATTGTTACAAGTGTATAAATAATAACGGATGTAAGGAATTATGAAATTTATTGAAACATCCATGATTTTAAGTTGTGTGCATAAGTTTTATTACCTATGAACTATATGGAATGGATGCCATTGTGTGTTAATTGTGCACGGATTGTAAATTGAGGTATGAAGTAAATGAGGATGAGTATGCATTGGAAAATCTGTAGAAAAATGGAAAAATGAGGGTGTATGGGATGAGAGATCAATCTCATATGAAGGAGAGATCGATCTCCTCTCGTAAAATACTAAGAATTAGTTTAATGGAATATGGTAGATCGATCTCATGGGAAGGCAGATCGATCTCCTTAAGTCTCTGCCTAGAAGGAATCGATCTTTCATTAGGCACAGATCGATCTCCTTAAGCCTCGGCTAAGAAGAGATCGATCTCCCTTAAGCAACAGATCGATCTCATTAAGGTTCTGTAAGGAGTAGATCGATCTCCTATAAGAGGCAGATCGATCTCCAAGAAGGATTTTGCTTGTAACAGATCGATCTTATCATGAAGAGCAGATCGATCTAGTAGTAGTTACGTTAGGTGAAACAGCTACCAAATCATGCAGAGATCTATCTCCACAAGGACCAGATCGATCTCATGTCTCTACATCTATAAAAAGAGCATGAGATTGAGCTGAAAAATCAAAATTTTTTTATTACAAAACCCGTACCTATCCATTTTCCCTCAAAGAACCAAGCTTTCCCACTCAAATATCACCACATTCCAGCCAGTTTTTGAAGAAGCTCAAGAAGGAAAAGTTGTTCCTTGAAGTAAGGAGAACAACATAGCTAAAAATCACACATTGGTTTGATCAAGAGGAGGGGAATAGACTACCCGTGAGAACTATAAATTTTACAAGAATTGCTAAGTGAGAATTATAATTTGGTGAATGTAATTATGATATGTTGATGTACACGCAAGTTTTGAATTTAATGAAGTATAAAGAGATGAAGTTTTTAAGTCTTGAAGGTGTATGGATCGAAATATAGACTATGGGGTTGATTAAGATGAGTTTTGCATTGAGTTTCCTACAATTGATGCAGCAGCAGTAGAATCTGTGAAGGCCAGATCGATCTCTAAGGGATGAGAGATCGATCCCATAGCTCCAGAATGCAAACAATGTACGAGAACAAGCAGGTAGATCGATCTCATGAGGAAGCAGATCGATCTCTTAATGCCTCTGCCCAGCAAGGATCGATCTTAACACAAGGGCAGATCGATCTCCTTAACTCTTGGCCTGGAAGAGAATGATTTCTAGCCTCTAGCAGATCGATCTCCACTTAGTCTTTTTATGAAGAGCAGATCGATCTCCGCCCTCGGCCAGATCGATCTTGTAGTTGTTGAGGGAGAAGTTTGGAGCAGTTAAATCGAGGAGAGATCGATCTCTTTCAATACCATATCGATCTCATAAGCCCTTTCTATATAAGGATCACGAGATTTTCGCCTGAAATCGAGCTTTTCTCTCTCTGCAACCCAAACCCTCACCATTTTCACCCAAACTAAGCTTTCTCTCTCTAAGATTCACCTTATTCTAGACTAAATTAGACAAAGGGGCAAGAGAAAAAGTTGTTCCTCTTGGTAAGGAGAACAACATATTAGAAAATCAAAAGTGGGCTTGAGCAAAAGGAAGAAACAAGTGTTCTACAACTTGGTCAAGAGAGGACAAGCTAGGTAAGCTCACAAGATCCTTGGTTTAAGCATTATCATTGGGTATATTTGTGAATAAATGCACATTTATGTTAGACGTTTTGTTAGAGATGTTTAAAGCATGATGAAACCAACAAATGGGCTTAGTTAGAAATTTTAATGTGGATGTTTTATGATGGTTATCAGTTAACCAAAATGTTGAGTTAGAATGGGTAAGTGAAAGAGATGGAAAATGAAAATGAGGTGTATTGATGATTTAATGATGTGTGTGGATAGCTTGAGAATCCAATGCGGGAAATGAGGATAGTTCGAGAGCCGAGGATATTGTACCATGCAAGGTGCAAGAGGTAAGGGAAAGAAACCCTTTGTGCTTGTGAGTTTTCTAGTGAATGAAAACATTTTAAAAGCATGAAAAAGAGTTTGTTGACTGAGCATGTTTTATGAGATGATTTGATGTGTTGATAAATGTGAATGTTTTACAGGTTTGGCCTCAATTTCTGATGTGATTTGTGTAATTGAGAACACATATGCTTTATAACCAAAAATGAGTTTTTTTTAATAACCACCATGAGCTTTACGTGAAGGTAAAACGATTTATATACAACAATGACATGTTTTTACTGTGTGATTGTTTTACCGGTTTGAGCTTGATTTGATGAGTTTTGTGTAAATGGGAATACACTATATTATAACTGAAATGGTTTTGTGATAACCACTAAGAGCTTTACATGAAGGCAAAATGATTTTCACTGAGACTATGGCTCGTCATGAGATGCACATCGGGTTTTGCTCTTGTAGCATGTAAAGCTAGGTCGTGCTCTAGTAGCATGTAAGATCGACGCCTTTGTTCTAGTAACGTGAGATGACCTCGCTTCGCTGTAGCGATGGGTGGCATTACTTTGATAGCATGTAAGGCTGGGCCGTGCTTTGATAACATGTAAGATCGACGGCTGTACGACTCTGATCAAGTCTACAATGAACCATGGCCATGTGTGTATTATTGTCAACGAAATCCCTCGATTAAGGATGTCCGCCTAGGGGACGAGTTTAATCATTTTGATGTACCGTGACGTTGATTTCATATGAGTTTTATAAATGCCTAGTCCCGATTTCTGTGATGCTGATGATGTGATTTTACTACTGCGATTTATATCATGCTATGAGATTTGATATAATGTGATTGGTGATTTTTATCACGTGCTTTAAGCTAATGTCATTGTTTTACACAGTTATTTCTATAACGACTTGCATGCTCATTATTTCCATCATATTGTGTTTGTGATGATGATTTCTATAACTTCCCTTACCCTCTTTACTGAGTGTTTTGAGAGCTCACCCTTTTTCCTCCCCCCTCCAGATTATTTGAAGTAAGCGAGATAGCACCTGCTGCATACGTGATATAGGCTAGTGGAAAAGTTCTCCCAGGATATTGCTTGTACACGCTTAAGGTATAACTCAGTTCATTTTGTATCTAGACAATGTTGTAATAGAGACGCTTGTAATGAGTATTTTGGGATGTAATTAGGTTGATATGAAAGAGATGATTTGGGATATTATGTAATTGATTTCATTAAGTATGAGTTGTATGATCTTGGGTACAATGACTAGTATTAAAACGTAAGTGAGCACATGACATTGCACAGGAATACACCCAGAGTTGTTAGTTTTGTTTTAAGAAAAGTTTTAAATTAGCCATATTTTTCACGCTTCCTAGCTGTCACAGATTTTTTTGGTATTAGAGCAAGGGTTATCCAGTACCGTCAGTGTCGGTAAATTGGAAGTAGATTACATCCCAAGTGCCTGCATTGTCTGGTAATGAATTGAATTTAATGAGTAACATTATGATCGATGTTTAATGAATATGCGTAGGCACGTAAGAGATAGAATATGAGGGGGAGAAGAAGACGTTCAGGGAGGCAGGCACCACCACCTCCACCACTTGAACCACAGCCGGAGAGTCCTAACTCTCGAATAAATCACCTAGAGCACGATGTGCGTCAGGGATTCGAGTAGATGGCAGCGCTATTCACGCAGTATTTTGGGACTAATGCCTCAGGCACTACACCTGTGTCGACTCCTCCACCACCGTAGGGACCACCCGCACCCCACCACAGACTGACCCGATGCCTCCTATCACACAGCCTCCAGTGCAGACCTAACTTGATGATAAAGATATGGGTAGAATGAGGGACTTTCTGAAGATGAACCCACCAACTTTTAGGGGGGTGAAAGATCTCGCAGAGGCTGAGGAGTGGTTGACGGAGTTGCGAGTCATTTTTTACTTTTTGGGATGCACCGATGCAGAGAAGGTTAGTATGGGTGCCTACATGTTAAAGGGACAAGCCCGAGATTGGTGGAGCACTACTTAGGATATATTGGCGTCTAGCCATGAGGTGATTAGCTGAGAGATGTTTCAATCGACATTTAGGACCCAGTATGTGCCGAGAGTTGCCCAGAGAAGGAAGCAAGTTGAATTCCTAAATTTGCTCAGGGCAATATGTCGGTTGATGATTATGAGAGCCGATTCACCACTCTACTGAAGTATGACCTAGAGACTTTTAAGGATGAGGAGCTCCACATAGAGCGATTTATGCATGGACTGAGACCTATCATTAGAGACCGGTTGATAGGTGTCACGACCCCTACCCTCTTCTCGTGAACTTACCTTACTACTTACCACTTACAGTTGGGCTGTGAGTCAAATCCAATCCACCTCTCATATAAATTCATTATAATAAATGAAAGAGAATAGAAACTGGACTGTTATAACTATGCAGAAGCGTTTACCTCAGTTTCTATTAATTTATACATCACTTTCATACAAAATATTACTAGACTGTGCGTTAATTTACAGGATACATTTTTTTCGCATCTAGTGTATACCTTTTTGTACAGCTGGATAACTAGAGAACACCATAGCAGAGACGACTGCAGTACTCACCACTACATAGTATCTATGGAAGAGAAATAAGGGGGTGAGCATAATGCGCTCAGTAAGGAAAATATGCAAGCAGGTAGATAACCACATTATCTACATGCTAAAATACATACATGTTCATTTTTCTTATAAGACAATATGCATTTTCTTTAAAAACAACTTCCATCAATGTGAAATCATTAATTCGCTAGATGGGTATATGCATATCCACACAATTTATCATTTAAAACCACACAGGTTTAACTTCACACAGTAGCACACAACTTCACATAGATCATCTTTCAAAACCACATAGGTTTACACAACATAATCTATTTACACAAATCACATATAGAAAATGCTTTATACTTTGTAAATCACTTACATGTTGAGACATAAATCATGGATTAACATATCCCCAGACACACAGCAATGGAAGATATCTGTCACCTCACACAGTAGTGATAATCAAGACTTATAGCCAGAGTTAGATTCCAGACAATCACGGATCAGATGTGCGGGAATCTCATGCTTAGGGAGACGGATCAACCATCCCGTCAGCTCACTAAGATCACTAAGATATCACAGTACATCGTACTCCGTGGTTTACCTCACGGTACAACGTACTCCAAGGATCCTTATATATTGTGACATAGCTGAGGGGACCGAGTAATCTCAAGGTCTACCACCTCAGTATCATTATCATCCATTTTCATGTCTCAAAATCACATGCAAACAGGTCAGTGCAAGAACACCTAGCATCACACGACGACTGCAGCACGGTTTATTTATCACACAGCAATATCATAAACCCTCGTGCAAGCTCTCGAATGGAACACACAGTATGATCGAGGCATCAAGTACGATTTTACTTATCACACAGAAGCTCAAGAGACTACGTGAGAGCAAGTCAGAGTAGAACACAGTATATCTGAGGCATTGAGCACGAATGCGAGCTCTCGGATGGAACATACAGTATTACCGAGGCATCAAGCATTATTGTCTCATCACTTTAAATCGAGAGGGTCACATGTGAGCATAACCAGAGTAAGATCAATAAGAAGTACTCTATGGCTCCAACATGATTCCCAAAATCTAGTGTAAGCCGCTCGAGTGGAATCACACAACGTTACTCGAGGCATCGAGCACTCTTTTGTTTTTCTTAATATCCCTTTCTAAAATAATGTGTGAGCGAGGCTGGTCAATCTACCGTTGCCTCTCATGCTCTAGCACTATTTCACACAGAAAAGAAGTAGAAAGGCTCCATGTATAGTCATGAGTGAGAAGGCAATTCTCCCTTCAGTCACTCTTTAAAACACATTACATGCACTTGGTTAAACCGGGAGCCTGTCTATTATCAATTTTTCTCAAAACGTTTGCAAAACCTCTTTTCACATAATCATAGAAGTCATGCAACTTATCATTTGACTTATTCTTATACGTAGTTTTCTAATTAGATATATCGATATCTATATATTTATCGCATACATTGCACACAGCAGATAAGAAAACATACATATAGCTATCTCTATAGCTTACATAAGTCCCTTACCTCTAATTGTGTCGACTACGAATTCAATTTCCTCGATCCCCTCGGATTACGTAGTCTAATTGGCTCCGGATGTATTCTCGAAAGCTGAATCTTTCTTTGGTAGCACCTAAGTCTAGATCCGCTCGAACTTGTACACGCCGCCTACCCTTTTTCCGCTACACAACAATATATATTTAAATCGATTAATTTCGGTCTAAAATAAATTCAAATTAATTATCCAAAAAATAATTCGATCAATTTTTGACCACTTACCAGTCTACTGCTGTGCCAGGATAACACTGAATTTTTTTCCAATTTTTTTCTCTCTCTTTTTTCTCTCTCCTACTGAACCGATTCAGACCGATTCAGCCCCTTTTCACACTGAACCGGTCCAAATCGATTCAGGTTGATTTTGGCCGTTGTCGACACTGCCGGTCGGTTCTTGGCGTGGGTCGACCACCGTTAGGTGCGTCTCAGCCTGGGGAAGGTTCGCCTGGCTTGGCTCGATCCAGATCGCCGTCGGCGCCAGCGAATCCCCCTTTCTCTCCCGTGGGCTTTTCCTCGTCGATCTGCCTTTTTCGATCGTCCCACGACGCGTGCCGGTATCCAATCACTTCCTGGGTGCTGGTCGTCTGTCTTCGGTCTCTTCCCTGCGCCCTTCGCCGATCGTGGCTCGTCGGTGGTGAGGAAAGGAAGAAGTTGGGTTTCGGTCACCGTGCTCGCATTTTTTTTCGGTTCGAGTTTCTTTTCTTTTTTTTTGATTTTCACATTTTTTTTGCTATATATAAATATATATTATATTATATTATACCATAATATAATATAATATATATCCCAATATAATAAAATATTTTAATATAATATTATTATAATAATAATAAAAAACAATTATTTTGTATTATTATAATAATATTATATTACCATAATATATTTTTATACATTAATATTCATACCCGTGTACATATATTTTATTTAATTTTTGCTTCGAAAAATAGATATATATATATATATATGTCATCACATTCTATTTTTATTATTTCCCCAGAAATATAATTTTTTCTCTTTACGTGCAACCAAGGAAAGATTCGACTTCCGAGAATACATCCGGAGCCAATTAGACTACGTAATCCGAGGGGATCGAGAAAATTGAATTCGCAGTCGACACATTTCGAGGTAAGGGACTTATGTAAGCTATAAAGATAGCTATACGTATGTTTTCTTATCTACTGTGTACAATGTATGCGATAAATATATAGATATCGATATATCTAATTAGAAAACTAAGTATAAGAATAAGTCAAATGATGAGTTGCATGACTTTTATGATTGTGTGAAAAGAGGCTTTGCAAATGTTTTGAGAAAAAATGATAATAGACAGGCTCCCGGTTTAACCAAGTGCATGTAATGTGTTTTAAAGAGTGACTGAAGGGAGAATTACCTTCTCACTCATGACTATACATGGAGCCTTTCTACTTCTTTTCTGTGTGAAATAGTGCTAGAGCATGAGAGGCAACGGTAGATTGACCAGCCTCGCTCGCACATTATTTTAAAAAGGGATTTTGAGAAAAACAAAAGAGTGCTCGATGCCTCGAGTGACGTTGTGTGATTCCACTCGAGCGGCTTGCACTAGATTTTGGGAATCATGTTGGAGCCATAGAGTACTTCTTATTGATCTTACTCTGTTATGCTCACATGTGACCCTCTCGATTTAAAGTGATGAGACAACAGTGCTTGATGCCTCGGTAATACTGTGTGTTCCATCCGAGAGCTTGTATTCGTGCTTGATGCCTCAGATATACTGTGTTCTACTCTGAGTTGCTCGCACGTAGTCTCTTGAGCTTCTGTGTGATAAGCAAAATCGTGCTTGATACCTCGATCATACTGTGTGTTCCATTCGAAAGCTTGCACGAGGGTTTATGATATTGCTGTGTGATGAATAAACCATGCCGCAGTCGTCGTGTGATGCTAGGTGTTCTTGCATTGACCTGTTTGCATGTGATTTTGAGACATGGAAACGGATGATAGTGATACTGAGGTGGTAAACCTCGAGATTTCTCGATCCTCTCAGCTATGTCACAATATATAAGGATCCTCGGCGTACGCTGTACCGTGAGGTAAACCACGGAGTACGATGTACCGTGATATCTTAGTGATCTTAGTGAGCTGACGGGATGGTTGATCCGCCTCCCTAAGCATAGGATTCCCATACACCTGATCCGTGATTGCCTAGAATCCGACTATGACCATAAGTCTTAATTGTCACTACTATGTGAGGTGACAGATATCTTCCCTTGCTGTGTGTCTGAGGATATTTTAATCCATGATTTATGTCTCAACATGTAACTGATTTACAAAGTATAAAGCATTTTCTATATTTGATTTGTGTATATAGATTATGCTGTGTAAACCTGTGTGGTTTTGAAAGATGATCTATGTGAAGTTGTGTGCTACTGTGTGAAGTTAAACCTGTGTGATTTTAAATGATAAACTGTGTGGATATGCATATACCCATCTAGCGAATTAATGATGGAAGTTGTTTTCAAAGAAAATGCATATTGTCTTATAAGGAAAATAAACATGTATGTATTTTAGCATGTAGATAGTGTGGTTATCTACCTGCTTGCATATTTTTCTTACTGAGCGCGTTATGCTCACCCCCTTATTTCTCCTCCACAGATACTACACAGTAGTTAGTACTGCAGTCGTCCCTGCTACGATGTTCTTTAGTTATCCAGCTGTATAAAAAGGTATACACTAGATGCAAAAAAAAAAATGTATCCTGTAAATTAATGCACAGTCTAGTAATATTTTGTACGAAAGAGATGTATAAATTAATAGAAACTGAGGTAAATGCTTCTGCATAGTTATAATAGTCTAGATTCTATTCTCTTTCATTTATTATAATGAATTTATATGAGAGGTGGATTGGATTTGACTCACAGCCCAACTGTAAGTGGTAAGTAGTAAGGTAAGTTCACGAGAAGAGGGTAGGGGTCGTGATAGAATGATATCAGAGCAGAGTTTGTCTGATGTGAGTCATTAGAAAATTATACATCCCTAAAGTACTGTGCATTATTAGGATACAAATGTGTATACCAAGCTGGAAAATGTAACTGAGACACTTATTTGAGTATGCAGGATGTCCGATAGACGACGTACTCGTAGTGGAGAGAGTTCACGCTCTCAGGGGCATAAAGATGAACCAGAGAAGTGTAGTGGGTCTAGTTCTCGTAGAGATCCACCAGAGCTTAGTGAGGCCGTTGAGGCCCGTATAGCGTAGTTACAGTATAGTTTAGACATGGTTATGGAGATGTTTACACAAGCTATGGCCAGAATTGAGGGTAGAGGGGAAAACCCTATTGGTCAGGCTGCTGCACCTGAGAGAGATGAGCCAGCACCGCCTGCACCGAGACCTCAGGATGCAGAGGCAGAGATACCTGCACCTTACCCAGTTCAGGTCATTCCTCCACCAGTTAAGGATCTTGTAGCTCCACGATAAGTTGGTGGAGAGGAAATTTATGATTGTGATCTGGGAAGACTGAGAGAATTTTGAAAATTCAGACCACCTTCATTTAGTGGGGTGAAGAACCCAGTGTCAGCAAAGCATTTGATACGCAGTATGGAGAAGCTCTACCGATTCTTCCATTGCTCCGACACAGAGAATGTCACTTTTACGGCTTTTGTATTAGAGGATGAGGCCAAGCATTGGTGGGTGGCCACACAATCGATGTTGAGTGCCTGACACCCGGTTGTGACTTGGGACATATTTTTGGATGCCTTTCGGAGGCAGTACATTCCAGCCACTGCACGGAGGAAGATGCAAATGGAGTTCATGACATTGACTCAGGGGAACCGGACAGTGGATGAGTATGAGTTTGGATTCACATCCCTGGGCAGATATGATACTATCACCATGGGCCTAGAAGAGAGAAACGTTCAGAAATTTCTTGAGGGATTGAGACATTCCATTGGAGCTCGACTAGCTCCACTGGACATTACCACCTATGACGAGGCAGTACGCAGAGCTTAGCTATGTGAGCAAGATTATGAGCTGCACACCTCAGAGTTAGTCAAGAGTGGTAAAGGCAGAGATAGAGACCGAAAGAGATCGGTTGAGGACAAACGGTTTCGAAAGGGCGAAAGGTTTTTCGATAAGGGACCCATGTAAGCTATAGAGATAGCTATACGTATGTTTTCTTATCTGTTGTGTGCAATGTATGCGATAAATACATAGATATCGATATATCTAAGTAGAAAACTACGTATAAGAATAAGTTAAATGTTGCATGACTTCTATGATTGAGTGAAAAGAGGTTTTGCAAACGTTTTGAGAAAGATTGATAACAAACAGGCTCCTGGTTTAACCAAGTCCATGTAATGTGTTTTAAAGAGTGACTGAAGGGAGAATTGCCTTCTCACTCATGACTATACATAGAGCCTTTTTACTTCTTTTCTATGTGAAATAGTGCTAGAGCATGAGAGGCAACGGTAGATTGATCAGCCTCGCTTGCACATTATTTTAAAAAGAGATTTTGAGAAAAAAACAAAAGAGGGCTCGATGCCTCGAGTGACGTTGTGTGATTCCACTCGAGCTATTTGCACTAGATTTTGGGAATCATGTTGAAACCATAGAGTACTTCTTATTGATCTTACTCTGGTTATGCTCGAATGTGACCCTCTTAATTTAAAGTGATGAGACAGCAGTGCTTGATGCTTCGGTAATACTGTGTATTCCATCCGAGAGCTTGCATTCATGCTCGATGCCTCAGATATACTGTGTTCTACTCTGAGTTGCTCGTACGTAGTCTCTTGAGCTTCTGTGTGATAAGCAAAATCG
Source organism: Firmiana major (assembly GCA_033439115.1). Classification (NCBI taxonomy): domain Eukaryota; kingdom Viridiplantae; phylum Streptophyta; class Magnoliopsida; order Malvales; family Malvaceae; genus Firmiana; species Firmiana major. The sequence goes on from CM065909.1 coordinate 44,565,919, forward strand.
TGCTTGATGCCTCGATCATACTGTGTGTTCCATTCGAGAGCTTGCACGAGGGTTTATGATATTGCTATGTGATGAATAAACTATGCTGCAGTCATCGTGTGATGCTAGGTGTTCTTGGACTGACCTGCTTGCATGTGATTTTGAGACATGGAAATAGATGATAGTGATACTGAGGTGGTAGACCTCAAGATAACTCGGTCCCCTAAGCTATGTCATAATATATAAGGATCCTCAGAGTACGCTATATTGTGAGGTAAACTATAGAGTACCATGTACTGTGATATCTTAGTGATCTTAGTGAGCTGACGCGATGGCTGATCCACCTCCCTAAGCATGGGATTCCCACACACCTGATCCGTGATTGCCTGAAATCCGACTATGGCCATAAGTCTTAATAAGTCTATTGTATCTGTGTGATACGATATTGTCACTACTGTGTGAGGTGACATATATATTCCCTTGCTGTGTGTCTGGGGATATGTTAATCCATGATTTATGTCTCAACATGTAACTGATTTACAAAGTATAAAGCATTTTCTATATGTACTCTGTGTGAATAGATTATACTGTGTAAACCTGTGTGGTTTTGAAAAATGATCTATGTAAAACTGTGTGCTACTATGTGAAGTTAAACCTGTGTGGTTTTAAATGATAAACTGTGTGAATATGCATATACCCATCTAGCGAATTAATGGTTTTGCATTGATGGAAGTTATTTTTAAAGAACATGCATATTGTCTTATAAGGAAAATGAATATGTATGTATTTTAGCATGTAGATAGTGTGGTTATCTACCTGCTTGCATATTTTTCTTACTGAGCGTGTTATGCTCACCCCCTTATTTCTCCTTCACAAATACTACGTAGTAGTGAGTACTGCAGTCGTCCCTGCAACGATGTTCTCTAGTTATCCAGCAGTACAGAAAGGTATACACTATTAAGATGCGAAAAAAAATTGTATCCTGTAAATTTATGCACAGTCTAGTAATATTTTGTACGAAAGGGATGTATAATTAATAGAGACTAAGGTAAACGCTTCCGTATATCTATAACATTCCAGTTTCTATTCTTTTTCATTTATTAAAATGAATTTAATTGAGATGTGGATTGGATTTGACTCACAGCCCAACTGTAAGTGGTAAGTAATAAGGTAAATTCAGGAGAAGAGGGTAGGGGTCGTGAAAATAGGGCTCTGTATCACTGAGTTTAAGGATGCTCTGAGACGAGCACAAGAAGTGGAGAGGGGACTAAAGTTGGTACGGTCCCAGACTGAGTCCCAAATTTTAACAAGAGATAAGAGTAAGTGATTCGTGACTCCCACACAAACCTTCAGAGGGGTTCTTTTAAGAGAATACAGTATGAGGGACTGAGGGGAAGAGTTGACAAACCCAGGATTCCTCCCATTATTAAGGAGACCCCTTGAGGTGTCAGACCAGAGGTTAGAGTTTGCAGAGATTGTTGCAGATCACATGAGGGAAGCTCTCCCAGAAACATATAAGGATGCTATAGATGCAGGGACATGGGTCACCGAGTGAGGTATTACCCGCAACCACATAAGCCACATTCTTCAAAGCCTCCTAGACAGCAGCTACAGAGGACGATGCCCCAGAGACGGGCTATGACTGATGATAAAGGTAAGAAGCTGGTCGTAGAGGGACGAGTGTTCGCCTTGGATAAAGAGACCGCAGACACTTCGTCTGATACCATACGAGGTACACTTCTTGTCTGTAATCATAAGGCTCATGTATTATTTGATTCGGGATTCACAATTTGATTCAGGATCCACACATTCTTTTATTGATGTACAATTTGCATGTAAACTAAGTTTGAAGCATGAATCCTTAGATTATATTTTACATGTAAATACCCTCATGCGTGAGTCCCAGGGGACTGGTATGGTGTGTAGGAGTTGTGAGATCATGGTGGGAGATAGAGTGATGTTAGCAGATCTAGTGTTATTAAACATGTGTGGTTTTGATGTGATTTTGGGGATGGATTAGTTAACGGCCAATCATGTGAGCCTAGACTGCTACACTAAGACTTAACTTTCTCCCTACCTGAAAAGTTTAGTGTATGTTTCAATGTTAAGGAATAAAATACATGTGACGTTTATCGTGGAATCTTGAGATATGATTATATCGCTAAAAATACTGATTGAATTATTAATGTGAAGGTTACATCGCACTCATCTCTGATATGAGTCGAGAATATCCGAGGGTAGAGGACATACCGGTAGTATGTGAGTTTTCAGATGTATTTTCAGATGAATTGCCTGGTTTACCACCGGAGAGAGAACTGGAGTTCACTATCGATTTAGTACCAGATACTCAGCCGATCTCTAAGCCTCCCTATAGAATGGCGTTGGTCGATTTGGAAGAGTTAAATAAACAGTTACAAGAACTGCTTGACCAGAGTTTTATTAGACCTAGTGTGTCGTTATGGGGAGTTCCGATGTTGTTTGTAAAGAAGAAGGATGGTAGCCTGAGACTATGTATAGACTACAGATTGTTGAACACGGCTACGGGGAAGAACAAGTACCCCTGCCAAGGATAGATAATTTGTTTGACCAGCTGAGAGGGGCTTCTATCTTTTCTAAGATTGATTTAAGATCGAGCTATCACCAGTTAAGAATCAGAAAAGAGGATATTTCAAAAACGGCCTTCAGAACTAGATATGGCCACTTCAAGTTCTTAGTGATGCCCTTTGGATTGAAAAATGCCCCTGCTGCTTTTATGAGTTTGATGAATGAGGTTTTTAGAGACTATCTGGATCAGTTTGTGATAGTCTTCATTCATGAGATCCTTATGGATTCTCAGTCTCATGAGGAACATGCACAACATTTGAGGATCGTGCTACAAGTACTTAGAGATAAGCAGCTTTATGGGAAGATCAGTAAGAGTGAATTTTGGCTGGATCAAATACCTTTTCTTGGTCATATTGTATCTAAAGATGGGGTGTTGGTTGATTCATCTGATAGAAGCTGTACTTAATTGGGAGAGACCGAGGACAGTTACAGAGATTCGAAGTTTCCTAGGGTTGGCAGGATATTACAGAAGGTTTGTTGAAGCATTTTTCAGGATTGTCGCTCTTTTAACTAAACTCACACGTAAGGAGACTCCTTTTGTATGGTCTGAGAAGTGTGAGCAGAGCTTCTAAGATTTAAAGAGGAGATTAACGACGATAACTGTGTTGACTATCCCAAGTGGACCCGGAGGCTTTGCAGTGTACAGTGATGCCTCCCAACAAGGATTGGGATGTGTGCTCATGCAACAAGGAAGATTAGTCACTTATGGTTCGTGACAGTTGAAGGATCATAAGCGGAATTACCCCACGCATGATTTGGAGTTAGCCACAGTGGTGTTTGCATTGAAGATTTGGCGGCAATACTTATCTGGGGAAAGGTTCCAGATATTTACTGATCACAAGAGCCTGAGATATGTATTCAACCAAAAGGAGTTAAATATGAGGCAAAGGAGATGGATGGAACTCCTTAAAGATTACAATTGCGAGATACTCTACCATCCAAGGAAGGCAAACGTAGTTGCTGATGCCTTGAGCAGGAAGAGTATGATATCTGCTATGATGATCAAAGAATGGAATTTGTTGAAACAATTCGCTGGACTGAATATCAGAGTTGAAGAAGTAGAGGTCGGATTTATGGCTAGCCTACGGATAGAGCCTGATATTATGGATCAGATTAGAGCCGGGGAGCGAAATGATCAGAGACTATTGGATACAGTTAGTCAAGTTGAACAAACATCGCAGTCGGACTTTATGGTCAGTGACGATGGGCTATTGAGGTTTAAGGGTCGGATTTGTGTTTCGAACAATGATACCCTGAAGCAACAAATACTGAGAGAGTCTCACTGCTCGCGATACACCATGTACTTGGGAAGTACCAAGATGTACCAAGATTTAAGAAAGGTGTATTAGTGGAGTGGTGTGAAGTGAGACATGGCAGGATATGTGGCCAGATGTTTGGTATGCCAACAAGTGAAAGCTGAGCACCAAAAGCTCAGAGGATTACTTAAGCCTTTGCCTGTGCCTACATGGAAATGAGAGCATATCACCATGGACTTTATCACGGGATTACTGAGGACCCGACGAGGTCATGATGCAATATGGGTGATAGTGGATAGATTAACGAAGAGTGTCCACTTCCTTGCCATGAGGAGCACAGATACAATGAGTACATTAGCCGAGCTATATGTTAGAGAGATAGCTAGACTACATGGGGCTCCAGTGAGTTTTACCTCTGATAGAGATTCTCGGTTCACCTCCAGGTTTTGGATTCATTTTCAGGAGGCCATGGGATCTCGATTGAATTTCAGTATCGCCTATCATCCTCAGACTGATGGTCAGTCCGAGTGAACTATACAGACCTTGGAGGACATGTTGAGGGCATGTACGATGGATTTTAAGGGATCATGGGATGATCACCTGCCCCTTGCTAAGTTTGCATACAACAATAGCTATCATGCGAGTATTGGTATGGTACCTTATGAGGCTTTGTATGGTAGGAGGTGTAGATCCCCTATAGCATAGGAAGAAGTGGGTGACAGGAAAGTAATTGCTCCCGAACTAGTTAAACATACAGTTCAAAAATGTGAAAATCATTTGTGATAGATTACGAGCTGCTCAGAGTTGACAGAAGAGTTACGCAGATATGCATAGACGGTCACTTGAGTTTCAAATTGGAGATTTTGTGTTCCTTAAGATATCTCCCAGTAAGGGTATCATGCGCTTCGGGAAGAAAGGAAAATTGAGTCCTCGATATATATAGAACTGTTTGAGATTTTGGAGAGAGTGGGAGATGTCGCCTATCGGTTGGCCTTACCTTCGCAGTTCTCCAGGATACACAATGTCTTTCACGTATCTATGTTGAGGAAGTATAATTCGGATCCCTCCCTTGTCATTGAGTATGAGGTATTGGATATTCAGGAGGATATAAGTTATGTGGAAGAACTCATCCGAATACTTAACAGGAAGGAGAAAGTGCTTCGGACGAAAAGGATCCCATTGGTTAAGGTTCTTTGGAAACACCACTCAATGAAAGAAGCAACTTGGGAACTAGAGAGCCTTATGAAAGAGAAGTACTCTCAGCTATTTAATGGGTTGAGTTTAATTTGGAGGACCAAATTCTCTTAAGGTGGGGAGGATGTGAGAACTGTAAATTTTATGAGATTTGCTAAGTGAGAATTGTAATTTGGTGAATGTAATTATGATATGTTGATGTACACGCAAGTTTTGAATTTAATGAAGTATAAAAAGATAAAGTTTTTAAGTCTTGAAGGTGTATGGATCGAAATATGGATTATGGGGTTGATTAAGATGAGTTTTGCATTGAGTTTCCTACAATTGATACAGCAGCAATAGAATCTGTGAAGGCTAGATCTATCTCTAAGGGATGAGAGATCGATCCTATAGCTCCAGAATACAGAAAATGTGCAAGAACAGGTAGGCAGATCGATCTCATGAGGAAGCAGATCGATCTCCTAATGCCTCTGCCTAGCAAGGATCGATCTTGTCACAAGGGCAGATCGATCTCCTTAACTCTCGGCCTGGAAGAGATCGATCTCTAGCCTCTAGCAGATCGATCTCCTCTTAGTCTTTTTATGAAGAGCCATTCGATCTCCACCCTCAGCGAGATCGATCTTGTAGTTGTTGAGGAAGCCGTTTGGAGCAGTTGAATCAAGCAGAGATCGATCTCTTTCTATACCAAATCGATCTCATAAGCCCTATCTATATAATGATCATGGGATTTTCGCTTGAAACCGAGCCTTTCTCTCTCTGCAACCCAAACCCTTACCATTTTCACCCAAACCAAGCGTTCTCTCTCTAAGATTCACCATATTCTAGATAAAATTAGACAAAGGGGCAAGAGACAAAGTTGTTCTTCTTGGTAAGGAGAACAACATATTAGAAAATCAAAAGTGGGCTTGAGCAAAAGGAAGAAACAAGTGTTTTACAACTTGGTCAAGAGAGGAGAAGCTAGGTAAGCTCACAAGATCCTTGGTTTAAGCATTATCATTGGGTATATTTGTGAATAAATGCACATTTATGTTAGACATTTGGTTAGAGAAGTTTAAAGCATGATGAAACCAACAAATGGGCTTAGTTAGAAAATTTAATGTGGATGTTTTGTGATGGTTATCAGTTAACCAAAATATTGAGTTATAATGAGTAAGAGAAAGAGATGGAAAATGAAAAATAAGGTGTATTGATGATTTAATGATGTGTGTGGACAGCTCGAGAATCCAACGCGGGAAACGAGACTAGTTTGAGAGTTGAGGATATTGTACCACGCAAGGTGCAAGAGGTAAGGGAAATAAACCGTTTGTGCTTGTGAGTTTTCTAGTGAATTAAAACGTTTTAAAAGCATGAAAAAGAGTTTGATGACTGAGCATGTTTTATGAGATGATTTGATATGTTGATAAATGTGTGAGTGTTTTACTGGTTTGAGCTTGATTTTTGATGTGATTTGTGTAATTGAGAACACATATGCTTTATAACCAAAAATGGGTTTTTTGTGATAACCACAATAAGCTCTACGTGAAGGTAAAATGATTTATATACAACAATGGCATGTTTTTACTGTGTGAGTGTTTACTGATTTGAACTCGATTTGATGAGTTTTGTGTAAATGGGAATACACTGCATTATAACCAAAATGGTTTTGTGATAACCACTAAGAGCTCTACGTGAAGGCAAAATGATTTTCACTGAGACTATGGCTTGTCATGAGATGCACATCGGGCTTTGCTCTTGTTGCATGTAAGGTCGGGCTATGCTCTAGTAGCACGTAAAACCGACGCCTCTGTTCTAGTAATGTGAGATGACCCCGCTTCGCGGTAGCGATGGGTGGCATTGCTTTGATAGCATGTAAGGTCGGGCCATGCTTTAATAGCATGTAAGACTGACGGTTGTACGACTCTGATCAAGTCTACAGCGAACCATGGCCATGCGTGTATTATTGTCGGTGAAATCCCTCGATTGGGGATGTCCGCCTAGGGGACGAGTTCAATCGTTTTAATATGTCGTGACGTTGATTTCATATGAGTTTTATAAATGCCTAGTCTCGATTTCTGTGATACTGATGATGTGATTTTACTACTACGATTTATATCATGCTATGAGATTTGATATAATGTGATTGGTGATTTTTATCACGTGCTTTAAGCTAATGCCATTGTTTTACACAGTTATTTCTATAACAACTTGCATGCTCATTATTTCCATCATATTGTGTTTGTGATGATGATTTTTATAACTTCCCTTACCCTCCTTACTGAGCGTTTTGAGAGCTCACCCTTTTTCCTCCCCCCTCCAGATTATTTAAAGTAAGCGAGATAGCGCCTGCCGCGTACATGATATAGGCTGGTGGAAAAGTTCTCCCCAGGCTATCGCTTGTACATGATTAAGGTATAATTCAGTTCATTTTGTATCTAGACAATGTTGTAATAGAGACACTTGTAATGAGTATTTTGGGATGTAATTAGGTTGATATGAAAGACATGATTTGGGATATTATGTAATTGATTTCATTTAGTATGAGTTGTATGATCTTGGGTACAATGACTAGTGTTAAAATGTAAGTGAGCACATGACACTCCACAGGAATACACCCAGAGTTGTTAGTTTTGTTTGAAGAAAAGTTTTAAATTAGCCCTATTTTTTACGCTTCCGAGCTGTCACACTTCCACAAGTTTTGGCTAGGGAAAGAGCTAAGCTAGGTAAGTTCTTCAACCCTCAAGCTTTAAATGTGAGTTTCTAGACATTTTATGGGTTGAATGGTATGTGAAATAGAGATAGGAATGATGATTGTAGTGATGGGTGAGTAATATTACGAGGGAATCTATGAAGAAATACTTATGGAGAAGCGATGGAAAACTAATGGAAGATATAGTGATACTAGTGGAAAAGGTGAAATATGATAAAAAGGCTTGAGAAGTATAAATAGATAAATAAATGACAATGTGAATGTTTGGGAGAAGGAAAGGAAAATAACTTAATGATTTACATGTGTAGATAGAAATACTTGGAACACGATTAACCCGAATCGCGAGCAGAGCAAAAGAGACGAAGGAAGTATAAGCGCGATTCGAGATAAGGGACTGTATATTAGCGATAGAGATATTCGTACATATTTTACAGCGATTTTAGTAGTTATGATGCTAGCAATAGTATGTTTAGCTATTGAGCTATGAAATGATATGAGATCATGAAATGTAGTATGGTATATATATTGTGAAAATAGGATGCAGTAAGGAAATAGCATGACATGCATATTTTGATGTTTTCTCAACTATGTGTTGATTTTGAGATTGAGAAATGATGATGGATAGGTTGTCTAGTTTTACATGTTTAGCATGGAATAACATGCTACGTGAATAAACATGTTTTGAGTTTTTAAAATAGGAATCGGATTTAGGATGTAAATCAGTGTTGGAGTATTAGCTCACACATGTTTTGATGATTTTGATTATGCTGGAGTTTTACTCGCATACATTTACATGTTTTGATAAACCGTGCTAGAGCGCGACTCGCACGTGGTTTTATAATGATAATGTGCTGAAGTTTAGCTCGCACATGTTTCTATGGTTTTGATATGACGTGCTGGAGTCTATCTCATACGATGATTTTGAGAAAAGTGCTAGAGTATTGCTCGCTCTAGTTTTGCTGAGTTTTATATGACACAATGCTAGAAGCAGTTGCTCGCACTGAGAGATACCGCGTTAGAGCCTTGTGATGACTATGTGTCATGCTGATTTTGGTCGCCTGGTATATGAGACATCGTTTAGGATGATGAGTCCATCGGAATAGGGTGGATGGACTGGGTCCACAGTCATACGTTGAACTATGTAGTTGTCTGGGGAATACTATGTACCGTGCTGGGTGCACGTGAGTACGAGTATCAGGTAGATGACACATGGCAAACATTGTACAGTGAGTTGATGATGAAGATGATGATGATTGAAATGAGTCGGAGGGTAGGACTGACCCATCCCCACTTCAGGCAAGTGATGCCCTGTGCACACCTGATCAGTGAGGCCTGAGATCACTGACTATGACCATATGTCGTGGATATTAGTTTGTCGAGAATTCCATGTTTGTCTTAGAGACAAGAGAAATTGAGAAACTCAGAAAAGAAATGATTTGTGAAAAGAAAAGTGATAATGTGATTTGACGAATAACTTGTTTTAAATGCTTGTGCTGTGATAGCACTATTTTATGACATGTTTTTAAATGAAAGTATTGAACATTGGTTTTTATGAAAATGCTTATGAGAGAAGCATGCTTAAATACATTTACTAGTGATATTTCCATTTATAATGAAACATGGTTTGTTTATCATGCATGGGCTATGTAGATAGTACAGTATCTACTTGTTAGCATTCATTTCCTTACTGAGCTGTGGTTTGTTGTTCCCATTATTTTTTCCCCTTCCAGATACTGAGAAGTAGGGTCGTGTGGTGGTCTCTAAATCCCTTTTGTGTTGGACAGCTCCCACCAGTTGAAAAGGTATAAGAATTGTATACACAAAAGTATTTTGTATCTATTGTAATGTATCGCATAGTCATGAATAAAAAAATGTAAACAGTTGTATGGGGATGTTATGTAAGGATAATATATTAAACAATTGATTTTGTATATTTATACACATGCCTGAGAGTGTGTGTTTTAAAGTTTTAAATATTTTCGCTATAAATGTATGAAATTTAGTAATTACATTGACTCACAGCCCAATCGTTAGTAGTATAGGTATGGATGAAGGGCACCCGGAGTCGGGGTGTGACAGACACTATGATAGTGCAGAGTGGTGGATAATGAATGGTTGATTGTGTATGTATTTGTAGTGAGAATGAGTTAAATTGGTGGTGTAGTGCACGAGAAACGTAAGCTTGAAGAAATTGTTCTCGAACTTTGCTTCTGGTAAGTTCACTATCTCAATATGCCAGGTAGCATCTACAACACAAGTATAAGGCATATGAAGCAAATGAAATTAATTTACATGAAATTGTGACTTATGTAAGTGATTTGTGTAGTTGTGTAACATTGCATACTTATGACCTAAATGGTTAATGTATTTATACTAACCTCTATGTGATGGAATAATGAAGTAATGAAAAATATGACTTGAGTTGTGTATTGTGTGATGAGTAATGAGAAAGTATATGTACTGAGTAGTACGAGGCATTGCTATTAGGTATACAAACTGTATTTTCCTTGTAGGTAGGGTATAGAGGATATAGCCTTGTTATACTGCTAAACTTTTTATAGAAAGAAAGTAGATATGAGAAATCAGGTGTAGGCCCTTAGGTCTGCATAAGCATATTGCATCTTTATGCTTTTATATACATATTGAGATTTTAAGCTTGCATGAGATTTATACTACATGTATAAAAGCTTTTGAAATCTCATGGATATTATGTTTTGAAATCTCGTTTGATATGTGTATAAGTTTCCGATATTGCTTAAGCTTGCTTAATATCCATGTTTACATTTATTTCAAAACACTATTTTCATAGTTTTAAGACACTCTGTACTGTTATGAGATTGATTGAGCATTATGGAAACAACAATTACAAAATAGTTTATATTTCATATAACTATTACGAGGCTTGTCTGACTAATTGTTGTGGCTGGGTTCTAATTCTAACTGATTCTTAGGATTGGAGAGACGAGGATCTATGAACAGAGGTAACACCCTAGTTTCTGGGGTACACTAGAACCACTTACTGATACCTACAGTAGGCTCGCTCATATTAGTGATCTTTTGAGGAGTTAGCCTTATGAGAAATACATGTTTAGTACGAGATTTATGAGAAATTGAGTAGAAGTATATATTTAGTTTTAACGAGAAATAAATGTTTATTATAAGATTTACAAGAAATTGCATGACACTATTTTATGTGTTTACGATGCTTTTGTTGAACACTAGGTATTGATATGATATCTTTAATGTGCTACGAGATATGTTTACTAGTTTTTATTGAGCACTATTTATTGATATAACGTACTTAATGTGCCACAAGATATGTTTTCATGAAAGTGCACTATAAGATTTATAACTATAATTGCATTGTCTTACATGCATAACACGAGTTTACTGCACTTGCATTTATAATATGAGAATTAATTGTAAAAGTAATACATTGTACTTGATCGGTTAGTGTGACGTTTGATACTCAAGGAAATGATGTAATTCTAAGTATCTTCCCATTCAATGCCTCGAAAGCATCTGACAACGTCACCGGAGTCCTAGCTTATAAGTACGAGAAATAGAAATTGTTATATGAGATTATAAAACGAGAAAATGAGATATTGAAATGAAATAAACGAGACCTAGTGTTGCATGAATTAATTGAACAACTTACCTATATTTACTATCTATACTATTGTGTAGCGACTTGCTAGGTTTTTCCCAAAGCTCACCTGTTTTCTCCTCACTGGTCAATCAAGATAGCATCGGCTTTGAAGTTCAAGCTTCAAAGCTATTGCGTATTTCATATTTTGGTATATTATTCATTGTTTTAACATGTTATTTTTGGACAGTTTTCTACATTATTATGAAATGGGATGTGTAGAATATATATATGTACTTGGGTTATGAATTTTGGTTGAACCAAGATGTAAACGAATGATTTTTAGGAAGTATGTCCATACTGAGGAAAATATTATAAGATCTAATTTGATAATATTTTTGAGACTGAGATGAGCTCAGAAAATTCTAAAATGGGAGATAGGTAATATAGTGATATAGATGTTTGAGTATTGAAATTGGAAATCTAGCTATTATGGAATGTTTGTGGCTATCTGCTGATATTGTGTTGGCAAAGGGAATTACTTATTGATGTAGAGATGCTGTTGAAATTTCTTCTGAACTTAGTATTGAGTTTGTTAGGTTGTGGCCTTAGGTACGATTATCTTAAATTCGTATCGGGCCATAGAGTATCGATATTGACTGTAAGATACTGACTCACTATACAACAAATGATAAAAAAAGTTAGCCATGAATTCTATACTCCGTAATAAGTGATTGAATGGTCGTGACCATCGAGTCATGACACTAGCCTTGTGGCATCTAATCTTGAGATGATTAATCTTATGGAGTCTAGTCTTGTAGTGATCAGATTTGTGATAACTAGGAATGTGGCGACTAGTGATAACAACTCATGGTGGTGTCATATGGTTGGTCAGGTAACTTATCAATTGGCGACCAGTCTAGTGAGTGATTAATGGCGACAGATAATGATAATAGTGACGTTGAAGAATGTGCAAGCAGTAATAATGACCAATATTGTGCAAAAAAGCAAGTGGCCGCCTAAATAGAGATTCAATTGCCAAAACAAGAATATCTCTGTTTGTAAAAAATACTAAGGCAGTCAACTCCATTGCTTGAGCATTCGACCGCCTATTCTGGAAACTCAAAAGATAGGTTGGTTGGCTATGTCTTTTCATTCCAAAAGACATGACTCTTTATCTTAATGATGTCTAATTATGAAATGTATTTTTAACACTGATTGAGATTTATAAATACTTCCATAAACGTTCATTTTGATAACAAGCTTACATATAACTTTTCTAAAACTTTTACATTTTTTAGAACTTTCTTCTTACACTATGTTTTTGGTTGTCATTCAAATAAGTTCACAAGAGGAATTCAAAGTACAATTGAATTCTTGTAGGAGTTGGCATTGTATCATGAGAATAACATTTCTGAAACCATTTGCATTAACGTGAGGAAACTGTTGTTCTTAAGATAACTTCCTGAAGTGCCTAACCTTTCCAAGTTTCTTCTTCAAGTTATTTTTCGTAGTTAATTGAAATCACCAACTACACTTAGATACAACTTAGCAAACAATTTGTTGGACTCTGAATATTAGATACAACTTAGCAAACAATTTGTTGGACTCTGAATATGTCTTTAACAAATGGTTTGAATTACATTTTAATATATAATATATAGCGAGTGTTTTGTTCTGGTGCCTTCTATCTACATCCTTGAGTGAGTCTTTGAAATACTCGATTGCAATTTGTTATATTAACAAAGTTTGATAATTTGCATCTGAAATTTAATTTATTACTTATGCCATCACTACTTAAAATTCTTTCATGTGTTGTTTGAAGCTAAATATTATTACTATTTGGTTAGATCTTCACCTCTAAATAATTATAAATACACATTTTTATTTTTCTTTTGTTATCTTCTCCTTTTTTTTGTGTTGAGTAATTGAACATGGCTTAAAATATTCATATCAATTTCACACAAATCTATGTAAGTTGTTAAATAGTAAGTGCTAGAAGTTTATTTATCTTCTTATAGCCATACTGCCATCATTAGAGCAATGCGTCTAATGTTTGTATGCAAAGGTGCTTTTTGTTTCATAATTATTAGTTGGATGTATATACATATCATACTTACATTTCAATTCCTCATTTCAATCCTTCATCATATTTTGTACTTACTTTTGATGAGATCAAAAGGTAATGTTTGCATTATGGTAAGTTAGTAACCAATAGCAGAATATCTGCAAGGACAATGCAATTTTAATTATTTTTGGTAATATTGACCAAACTTGTTGTGCTGTGGGCAAAAACTATACGACATAGGTGGAATGCAGTAATATTGACCATGCTGACAAGATTAATGGAAAAGATTTTATGAAACAGTTACTTTACGTTAGCATATGTTCTTTCCATTCAAATCATGCAACATAATCACAATATTAAAAAAATCATTTATCATCATAATTATTAATGAGTTTATTAAAATAAATATTTACTATTTAATTATCATATGTGAAGTATAATAGACAATTGACGTTTTTAATAATATTATTACTTGGCATGGTTTGAATAAAAGATACATATGTTAATGTAGAGTAATGTTTCATGCAATCCTTTCTCTAAAATTAACTATATGCCAAAAATATATCGAATAGCCAAAATGTTTATCTTTCAATTATGGAGCCCAAAATGCTTATCTTTCAATTATGAAGCCTATGATAATCTAATGATTTCAGCAACTATAAATAGAAAAAATATTTGTTTAAGCATATAAGGAAATATTGTAGATGAGGTAAATCTATGCTAGACAATATAATTTCCTTCTTGCATATTCAGTAAAAGAACAATCATTTTTTCTCAAATAGAAAGGGAATAGCCATATTCAAACTAAGAAGAAATAGAGAGTTTCTATGGATATAGGTTAGAAAAATCAGTAAAATTTGTAACTGACTTATGACGCTTGAGTTGTATGTATTTACTTGTTTAGCTTCTATTACTGAGTTTTGTGGTAGTTTACTAACATTTGTAGGTAGATCTTATACTTGCTGGGATCATCAGATGAACTTGAACAATATGTTCTTCTTTACATTTAATTACTATTTTTCATGCTTTCCTGCTCTGGCCTTGAGACTCAAAGAAGGTTTTTTATTTTAGAAATGTTGCAATCATGAATGCCCTATTCTTAGCCCAACACTTATGGTACTTGATGTTGCATCTATTATTTCCTTCTTATTTTTTCAATATTTTTTTGTTCTTTTTTTCTCCTAAACTTTTGTTTCTAATATTTTGCGAGTTAATTATCAAAGTTAATTCAACATAATCCTCATTGTTACTACTTATAATGAAATCAATAGCTTTTAATAACCAAGTTAGTTAAGAAGTTAATTTTCCTTGACTTTCGATGTCCATTCTCTATACCTTTTGTTATAACTGTTTGATTGAATGCTTTAGGGATTTATATTCAAGATATCATGAATCCACCATGAGAACTTGTGGTTTCTTAATTAGTTGTTTATTTATTTATTATAAGGATTTGTAGTTTGTCTTCCTTCAAATGTCTTCATGTCATTAATTGATGCCCTATCTGTACAAATTGATGAACATTAAAATTCTGTTATGACCTTTGATAAATCCTTTATACTTTTAAGAATGTAAAATTAAATTTCTTGAATAGTATAATTTTTGTATTGTATTTCTTTATAAGAACATAACCTTGCAACATACATCGTACGAAAAATGACATTTTCATTATAAATTATGCCTAAAGTGCATTTAGTTGATGAACATGTTGAGAGATTATTGTACTTTTATATTCTTGGTTGTGTGTGCAGACTATTTTTGTAAACCCCACAAATTTCCTACGTTTAATTAGATTATATAAAAATGGAAATATTATATTTTAATGGAAGTGTGAATGTTCGTTGTAGGGCTCGAGGAATATAGGAGCCGAGAAACCTGTGAATGACCGGGAAACCCGAAAATACAAGAAGTGATAAAACAAATGCAAGTACGGAGGCATTGAAAAATTTTAAATTATTAGTTGAAAATTGATGATGTAAAAACCTGTATTGAGAATTCGTGAGGAGTGATGGAATCCCGATAATATTTAATTTTCGAAATAATGGGAATTTCATGGAAGGCATGGATATTGTGTCCTTAGATAATCTTACAAGAAAATGGGTATATACAGATATATATAGATATATATACATAGGTGTATATGTATATATAAATATACATGACATTTAAATATATGGATAATAATATATATATAACAAATATATATATATATATATTATGTAATGTATAGTATTTAATGTATGTGTTAATAAAATTAAAATTAAAGCATAAGACAATTAAAAATGAAATGGAAACCATACAAAAAAATAACAATACAAAATATATAAACAAATAATACATATATACTAATATAATATATATATATATTAAAATAATATATATATATATATTATGGCATGTACGGGATTGGCTTAGAAAAGCCAATTCCGTCTGCCACTATTCTGAATTGAAAAGGAAATCAAAAACAAGGGTGTTGGGCGGGAACCGAAGGGGAGAAAAGAGAAGAGGAAGAAGAAGAAAAGGGAAGAAGGAAAGGGGGAAGAGGGAGAAAGGCCAATCGGCTGGAAGGGAAAAGAGAAAAGAAATGAAGGGAAAGAAGAAAAGAAGAGAAAAGGAAGGGGAGATCTGGTTCTGCCGAGGAAGAAGAAAAGGAAAGAAGAGAAAAAGAAAATGAAGGAAAAAGAAGAGAAAGGAAGGAGAGGGAGCTGCAGGCCGAGAGAAAAAAAAACGGAGAGAAGAAAGGGAGAAGAGAAAGGTGCGTGAACTGAGGCTGATCGGGAGGGAAAAATGAGAAGGAAGGAGTGGATAGTAGCAGGGAAACTGAAGCTGAAGTGAGAAAACGAGAGGGGAAAGGTGAAGTCAGCAAAGGAATATGAAAACTGAAGTGGGAGACCGGAGAAGAGAGCTTGGAACAGAGGAATTCCTACCTCTGTAAAAACTGAAGCAACATAAAAGAAGGGATGGCCGAGAGAAGCTGGAGGAGATCGGAGCAGAGAAAAGAATGAGGGAGTGAGGAACCAAGAGGTTGAGGAAGAAGGAGAAACCGAGAGGCAAGCTGGAAACTTAGACCAAATTGGAGCAGACCGAGAAGCAGGGGAGGCCGATTGGAGGAAAAAGAAGGCCAAAGAAATTGAGCTGGAACCGAGACAAGTGAAGAGAACAGAAACAGCTGGGAAACAACATCTAATCGAGGGAGAAAGAGAGGAAGAAGAATAGCAATCAGGATAGTGAGGGCTGGAACCGAGAGGGAAGAAAGGAGAAAGGAAAAAGAAAAAAAAAAGAAAGAAGAGAGAAAGAAAAGAAAGGTAAGATATTTATGTATATATGTATTTTTTTTAATATACATGTATGTATATATTGTAGATACAAGCATGTTAGTGTAGATTTTAAACTAGATGTGAAATAAAAATAAAAATGGGAGAGATGAATGATAGACAAAAAAATGTATATATATATATATATATATATATATATATATATATATATATTTATATATATGTATATATATTTATGTGTTGATGAATAATGGGAATAAGAAAAATATATATATGTATTCATGGGAATATATATATATATATATATATATTTGGCTATATACATATAGGTGTATATAATGAATGGATATGTTAAGTATATGTACATACAAGGATATGTATGTATATGTGATAAGGAAAAATGGAAAACAATAAATATACATATATATATGTATAGGAGTGTATATGTATATATATATATATATATATATATATATATATATCTAGGTGTATATGCATATGGGTGTATATAAGATGAATGTGTGCTAGTTTATGTACATGCAAAGAATGTATATATGAGATAGGAAAAGAATGAAAACAATTAAATATATATATACATATGGGAGTGTATATATATATATATATGTGTGTGTGTTTGTGTGTGTGTGTGTGTGTGTGTACATACATGTAGAAGTATATAATAAGGTGTATGTCAATAATTGTACATACAAAATAATATGTGGTAAGAGAAAATATATAAACGTGCGTGTTGACTTAGGTACGTACAATAATACGTACACATGTAGTAGAAACGAATAGGTTACGATTTTAACGCAATTCGGACAATTCGCACGAATAGGGTGCTAAGTGTACGATTTCGGTGTAGGTGATCGTAGAAGGAACTAAGGGAGGTACTAAGAGGCATCACCACTCGAGCATGGAGATTTCGATAGATCAAGGTAAGGGGATATAATTTAAAACGGTAATAGTTACTTTCTGAACCTTGATAAAGAAAGCTTGCAAAGACATGAAGTATGATTTTCATGCATGATTCTAAATTATATTTCTGATCAAGACTATGCTCTTTGTAGTTATGTTTTTGAATAATTGTATATAACTGAATTTGATTTCGGAATAAGAGCATGTCTTCTGAAATGATCTTTCGAATAAGATGATTTTATTTCGATGTTTTCGTATATGAAAACTATAGTTGTTTTGAGACTAAGGGCCATTTATGTTGTACGCTTATGCTTGTCAACTTCGCCTGTGTGGCATCTAACTCGCCTGTGTGGCGTTTGAACTCGCCTGTGTGGCGCCTGTATTTCGCCTTCGTGGCGCCTGTATTTCGCCTTCGTGGCGCCTGTATTTCGCCTTCGTGGTGCTTGTATTTTGCCTTCGTGGCGCTTGTATTTTGCCTATGTGGCGCCTTTATTTCACCTTTGTGGCGCCTGTATTTCGCCCTCATTGCGCCTATATTTCGCCTTCGTGGTGCCTATATTTCGCCTTCGTGGCGCCTGTATTTCACCTTCGTGGCGCCTGTGTCCCGCCTTCGTGGCGCCTCTACTTCGCCTTTGTGGCGTCTGAAATTACCTTCGGGTTCTGAATTCTCTCTACGGAGGATAACTTGGTTCTTTACCGCGTGATAATTATGTGGGCCGATGTAGTCTCAATTTGAAAATTAAACTTTGATTTCATAAACGGATTTTGTAGTATGTGATTTGATATGTATTCCTCTTTGGAATTCTGAATGCACGACCAGTTTTACGTAATATCTGTTAAGTTTCACGCACGTAAAGAATTACATTTTGAATTTCGATGTTTCTGATTTTCCTTAATCTTTGAATGTCATTTATATTAGTTTTCAGAAAGTATCATTATACGTACTATTATGTTTTCTATATATTTGAATTGCTAGGATCATTTTAAATACATCTTCTTACTGGGCTTCTTCCTGAAAGCTCACTCCTCTACCTCTCAGATTACTTGCAGTGATCCGTAGGCGCTACCTGCCGCGTACACAATGTAGGCTGGTGGGGAGAGCTACCCTAAGCTACTTTTTGTACACGTAGAAAGGTATACATTTACATTTCTGTACCAGACATATCTGTACGCACAGACACGTATATTGGGAATATTTTTATTGGGATGTAATTTGAAAGGAAAACGATGTAAACAATATTATATTGGGTTTATATTTGAGATGGCTAGTATTAAATCGAAATCGATATATTGAGTTGTAAAAGTGGATTGAGAAAGTATGCTTGGTAGTTGTGGATATCTAGGATTGTCGAAAATAACTGAATTGCAGGTGGGTAAGCTCATATATAAGCCGTTATGTTGCCGAAATTTCTATCGGCCATACAAGTTAAAATATGAAAATTTATTATAATTACGAGTAAAGAATTAGGAAAAGTGTTTTGACACTGCACAGGAATACAACCTAAGTGAATAAGGGAATAAGTGGGTAAATTAAATTCAAAAAAAAAAAATTTCGATTTTCAAGGGTCAAAGGTTGTTACAATTTTTGCTAGACTTCTATTCTCGCAGTTTCTTAAATTGTCCAATGCCTATCGATATAGACTTTCATGCCTTTTAAGTTATAATAATTTCTATTAGAAAATAGCAAAACCATCCTTACTTTGTATGAATGTATACTTTTCCTCTCATACTTCTGTAAGACCCGTAAATTTCTATGTAATGTATATGATTATTTGATGTATAGACAAGTTACATTACATATGAATTACAAGAAATAAACGTTTTTGAGTTCTAAGTGTGAATGGATTGATAAATGAGTGTTGAAGTCATTGAAAATGAGTTTGATTGGGAAAATTTCAGCAAAAATGATGCAAGATGAAGGCCAGATCGATCCCATGCAATGAGAGATCGATCATGTGGCCTGGAGAATACAATGCCAAGTATTTTGCAAAAGGGAGATCGATCCCTCACTCAAGCAGATCGATCTCCATTGGTCATGGGTTGGACTAGATCGATCTCCTCTTAATGATTAGTTCGATTTCCTAAGTTTTTTGCCTGACACAAATCGATCCTATTCCATTGACTAGATCGGTCTCATGCAACGTGACAGATCGATCTCATACATGCAACAGACCAATCCCCTGCATGCAAAATGGTCGAAATTTCGAGGATTAAAGCAAGGCTAGATCGATCTCCACCCTATGCAGATCGATCTCCTAATGCCATTTCTATAAAAGCAGAGCAGTTGGATCTGTATTTCATGAGAACAAATCTATTTCTTTCATTTTCAACCTTAAACCTAGCTTTCTCACTCTAAAACCATCCCATTTCCACAAAGATTTGAGAAAAAACTATTAGAGCAAAGTTGTTCATTATAAAGAGAAGAGCAACATAGCTTGGAATCAACACTTCATTGGTTGGATTGAAGGAGCAAAGGAGTGTCCTTATTTGGAGCAAGAAGAAAGTCAAGCTAGGTGAGTTTCTAGTACACAAACTCAACGTATATTTATCTAGTTATTGTTGTGAGTAGATTGGTGTATGTATTGATGATAGAAACTACCTAGAATGTAATAGAATAAGTATGATCTAGAATGAGTCTAGTGTGAGAAAATCTAATATGGTTGAGTTGATAAAGAATGGCTTGAACTAAAGTGTTAGTGAGGTGATATGTATGACTTTACGATGATAGAATGGAGCTACGTTGTGAGATTAGTCAAGTTAAAAAAATAAGTGTATGAGGTGTTTGATAAACTACCATAGTAAGGTAAATGATGGACTAGAGGCACTATGCGCTTAATATCAATTTAGTGTGAATCAATAGGCCTAAAAGAGTTCAATAGACTCTCGAGGAATTAATAAAGCGATCAAAACGGACTTAAGAGGAAGTGATGCCTTATAAGTATTAATGAAAACTATAGGTCGAATTGACTATAGTAAACGCAAGAATTGTGTTATATTAGACCGAATTGATGTGGTGTATGATTTTGTGTAGTTCTAGAGATTTCGTTGGAGGCGAATCGAATTGCACTAACGAGCAGCTCTAAGGAAGTGGAATCACTCGACTCGATTCCAGGTAAGGGAATTCTGTAAGTACTTAGAGATAACTGTTTGTATTTTGTAGGTGAATATAGGGCTTTGTAAATGCATGATTATACAAAAAAGTGATTGATGGTATATGTGAATGACTACGAGTATATATATGATTTGATTTTTAAGTGAATCTTACAAAAGGGATAGTAAAGCTAATAATTGCATAAATATCATGTTTTGGCATCTTTATGAAATCATTGCTTCAGTTTAAGCAAACTGACGATGTAAGACCCCGTATATGTATAATGGTAATGTGTGTAATTGGATCAAATAATATGAATGGACTTGTAATGTAAAGTATGATTGATGTAAGTCCATGCATTCAATGTATGTATGTGTAATATGAATTGTAGCATACATACAAGTTTCATTTAGTATGAATATGAAGAAATGAGTTCTGGCAAGTGATGGATGTGATCGAAACTCAAGATGAGTAGTGTGGTAAAATGGAATGGAGTTATGCTTCCATTTGGTTTTATGTAGCATACCTTTGAACATACAATGAATGCACACAAGTTTCAATGTGCATAAGGTATGAATGGATGCCATTTTCAAGTTATAAAGGTGGATGGATGAGAAAATGGCCATGGCAATCGATTAAGGATGTGTTGGTATGAGTTGCAGCAAGGAAACTGTAGGAAATCTGGAAAACATGAGGGCTAGATCGATCTCATAGGATGAGAGATCGATCTGGAAGAGCCAGAATGCTCTTATTTGGGCAAAAGAATAGAGCAGATCGATCTCCAATGGAGCCAGATCGATCTCCCAAGCATTCTGTAGTGAAAAGATCGATCCCCAAGCACCCAGATCGATCTCCTTAGCTCTCTGTTTGGGAGCAGATCGATCTCATGCCTCGACAGATCGATCTCATGCTTCAACAGATCACTCAGGCTTAAAAATGCCGTGAAAAAGAGGGATTTTAAGGGACCAGATCGATCTCCTCTTGGACCAGATCGATCTCCTCAAGCCATTTCTATATAAGGAGGGCTGAAAATCTGGAAATCTCAGAAAAACATATTAACCTCCCATTTTCAACCCAAAAACCTAATTTTTTCTCTCTAAAATCAGTCATTTTCAGTGAGATTTGAAGAGAGATCATTAGAGGCAAAGTTGTTCCTATCAAAGAGAAGAACAACATAGTGAAAGGGCATTTTCCCATTTTTGGAATTGAAGGAGTTAAGGGCATTACCATATGGAGCAAGAAGAAAAATCATATTGGTAAGATTCTAACACTCCAATCCAAATGCATTAGCTATTTAATTGATTTTGGAGTTGTTTGGTATGAGTATTGATAGATAAACTACCTAGGAATGTAGTGGAATTGGTGTAACCTAGAAATTAAAAATGGGGATAATGTGAGAATATGTGGGATTGAATGAGCTTATGATTTATGGCATGCTAAAGCTGTTATTGGGGTAATGTTTATGATTTTAGATGGTTAGATGGAATTACACGGTGAGTTGGAGGAAGTGTGAAAATGGGTATTTATATGATTGATAAATGCCATAGTGAGGGGATTCATGAAATATGAACACTATGAGCTTTATGTCGATTTGATATCGATTTTTGAATAAGATAATAGGCCTAAGAAGATCCATAGACTCGAGCTATGGGTAAAGTAATGAAATGAGGCTAAATAAGCTTTAATAGAGGTTATAGATTATATTGGATATAGCAAGCACAAGGGTTGCATTATATGGATCGAATATAATGCGAGATACGATTTTGTGCAGTCCCGAAGAGTTCGTTGAAGACGAATCGAACCGTACGAGTAAGCAGCTTAAGGAAGTGGAATCACGCATCGCGATTCCAGGTAAGGAAATTTTGTGAGTATATAGAGGTAGCTGCTCGTACTTTGAACTTGTGGGTGAATATTGGGTGTTTTATGAAATGCATGGTTGCTCAAATAAATGATTGATGGTATTCGTGAATGATGAGGAGTATATGCGTGGTTTTGGATTTGAAGTGGATTTTATGAAATGGGATAGTAAGGCTAATAATTGCATAAATCTAACGTTTTGATGTTTTTCAAAACGAAATTTGCTTGGTTTTAACAAGCTTGTAGATGGGTCGGCTAGTATTGTATTATTGTTGTGGAAAAGCAATTGTGAGTGCTAAACCCGATTGTCGGGATTGTTTGATTGAGTCTGAGCCACCTATCGTATTTGTATGACATAAATCGCGCTAGAGCCTCGCTCGCGCTGGATTTCTATGATTTCATTTGTATGAAACGTGCTGAAGCTTAGCTCGCACCTTGATTTGGAAACTATGATGATGTTTATAAACCGTACTGGAGCTTCTGCTCGTACGTGGATTTTGAGTGATTGTCTTATGAGTATAACCGTACTAGAGCTATGCTCGTACGCGTCTCTGTATGAGAGGATGCCTGAGTCGTGCTAGAGCTTTGCTCACACAAGTTTGCACATTGTGACACGTATAAGGTTGTGAAAGTTGGTAAGATCCTTAAGCCTTACATCCTTAAGCCAACATCCTTAAGCCCAAAGAGGCGGGGAGGCTCTGTTAGGCGGGGAGGCTCTCTTACGGTGGGATCCTTAAGCCAACATCCTTAAGCCCTGGAGGGGCGGGGAGGCTCTGTTAG
This sequence comes from Firmiana major, assembly GCA_033439115.1. Lineage (NCBI taxonomy): Eukaryota > Viridiplantae > Streptophyta > Magnoliopsida > Malvales > Malvaceae > Firmiana > Firmiana major. The sequence goes on from CM065909.1 coordinate 44,589,210, forward strand.
GCAGGGAGGCTCTCCTACATGGGTACGGTAAGATCCTTAAGCCCTACATCCTTAAGCCAACATCCTTAAGCCCTGGAGGGGCGGGGAGGCTCTGTTCGGTGGGGAGGCTCTCTTACGGAAGGATCCTTAAGCCCTACATCCTTAAGCTAACATCCTTAAGCCCGAGGAGGCAGGGAGGCTCTGTTAAGCGGGGAGGCTCTGTTCGGCAGGGAGGCTCCCCTTCACGGAATATGGAAAACTCTTGGTATGGGGTAGATAAGACCTAGGAATGGCACCCCCAATCACGATATGAGTTTGCGGAGTACGCTGTACCGTGTATATCACATGGAGTACGATGTACCGCATGATGGTTATGTGATGAGAAAGTCTGGCGAGGGATAATCCATCTTCGTGCCAGCATGATATCCCGCACACCTGGATGCGTGTGGTCTGGGATGATTTATGATGTAATGGTTCACATAGGCACTTTTGATATAGTGACCTAGTTTTTATACACATGCGTGAATTGCGAAATGAGAATATGGTTGTGATTGTGAATTAATGTGATGAGATTGTATGTGTTTGAGAAAGAGTTTTATGACATGGGTTTTAAAAGGAGGTTTCTTAATGAATTGCCCTTTTATGAATTTAAAAGAGATTGATCATGAGATGATTTATACATGATGTTTCTACCATGTTTCATATGCCAATGCACATGATTTTGATACATGATATATATGTATATTCACATGGCATAGTTTTATTCCTCATGCTCCTACTATAAATGATTTATGCATAACACTATCAGCATGTAGATAGAGTAGTTATCTACCATGCTTGCATTATTGCCTTACTGAGCTTGTGGTTGCTCATCCCACTCTATTTTTCCCCTACAGAGCGTGCATAGTAGCCCAGTAAGGACTGAGGCGTGGTATTTTGGACTCCGCTGCATCTCCATCGCTAAGAGGTATATACACAGTGATTCTTTTTGTATCTAAACAATGTAAAAGCACAGTATTCTTTTGAGTTGTAATTATGGGGGATGTAGATGTCAGTAAAACATGTATTCGTATAAGTACACGATTAAATGCACATGTATGACATCGTTTTAATTAATTGAGAATGAATGAGATGTGGTGTTTATTATTGGCTCACAGCCCAACAGTGTGTGGTGAGTTTAGTTCACGACCGGGTAAGGTAACAGTAAAACGCGAAAAATTTTCAGTGATTTTCGGTTAAAGAGAATGGAATTGGGTCGTGACAGACGAATAGGCTGGCATATTCGATTTCCATGATTTCACGAAATAGCATAAGTCAGGTGCAAATTGTGATTTTGAATGAGTTTTGTTGAAATGGAGTCGTCTATCAAATTTGTATAAGTTAAATCGTGCTAGAGCCTTACTCGTACTGGATTTTGGTATTTTCAATTTGTATGAAACGTGCTAGAGCCTAACTTGCACCATATTTCGAGTCAATTATGTTTTATAAACTATATTGGAGCTGATAGGTCGCACGTGTGTTTTCCTTAACTTACTTATGCATATAACCGTACTGTAGCTATACTCGTACATGATTTCTTCATTATTTGTTATGCATAAAGTCGTACTAAAGCGTTGCTCGTACGAGGATATTTGCTGATGATGCATGAAATCGTGCTAGAGCTTAACTCGCACAGGTTTTCACACTGTGATATGTAATGAGTTGTGCTGGATGCCTCGTGTAGACTTTGTGTCACACAGATGAGATACTCGCATGAGTCATGCTGGATGTCTCGTGTAGATTGCTAGTCATAAGGATGAGATGCTCGCACGTGCATTTGAGACTGAGTAGGTTATACATGGCATGGGGTAGATAAGACCTACGACTGGCATCCTCAACCATGATATGGGTCCACGGAGTACGTTGTACCTTATGGTTTGTAATGTTGATTAAAAAGTCTTGCGAAGAACTAACCCACCTTCGTTCCAGCATGATGCCCCGCACACCGGGATCCGTGTGGCTTAGGAAGATTATGATATAGTTGGCTAACATAGTCCTTGATATATATATATATACTGACCACCTGTCTCACATGATATCACATGGTTTTGCATACTGAGTATGATTTTGTTGTTCAGGGTAGACCTGAGGGAGGGGTCGAGCCTTGAGGGATGTTTTTAAAGAGATGATACTTGCTGTTTGTGATAAGTTTCAATATGTTTTGACAAAGTGCTAATCCTGAGAGATGGTTTTGTAATGAGTTTCCCTTTTATCATGAGTTTTATTATAATGAGCATGAGAGGTTTTACATGATTTTTTCATGTTTACATGCCTGTTTTTCATGTTTTCAGTACATGATATATGTATATACATGTGGCATCGTTTTTATATTTCCTCATGCTCTGGAAGTTAACGATTTTTATGCATGACACTATAAGCATGTAGATAGTGTAGTTATCTACCATGCTTGCATTGCATTATTACCTTACTGAGCGTGTTGTTGCTCATCCCATTCACTTTTCCCCTCTACAGAGCGTGCATAGTAACCCAGTGAGGGACTGAGACGTTGCATTTGGATATCCGCTGCTCTCCATCGCTAAAAGGTATACACACATGAATTCTTTTTGTATCTAAATATGTAATAGCACAATAATCATTTTGAATTGAATTATATGGGATGTAAATGTTAGAAAACATGTCATGTATAAGTATATGACTTAAACTTTCAAATGTATGCTTTTGATTAATTGAAAGATGTATGAAAATGGTGATTAATACTAACTCACAGCCCAACTGTTAATTGCGAGAGTTGATCACGATCGGGTAAGGAAATGAAAAAGAAAAAAATTATGTGATTATTAGACGAAATGGATAAAAAGGGGTCGTGACAACTTCTCAAACACTTGTCCCATTTATTATGTACTATGGAGTATGTTAGTCAATGTTAATTAAGTAAACAAGCTGATTAATGCTTAATCTCTTAAGAAAGGTAGGGGAAGGCATGACTATAACTCAAGCTGAAACATTGTAGATATCCATTAAAGAAAGATTGTGTGATTATTTGACAAACTATTTAATGATGGAGAAAGTCAAATTTTGGACAATATCTCAATGCCTCTGAGAGGCTGAATCGATGTTTTATTTATACAATCAAAGAGATAGAGATAAATGAGACATTAAAGAGGATAAAGACAAGGAAAGTTGTTGGGTCTAACGACATTCCAATTGAAACTTGGAAATTCTTTGGATAGGTAGCAATTAGGTGGTCTACATATCTTTTTAACAAGATTTGGCAAACTAACAATGTGCTTGTAGAATGGAGAAAGTGTGTCTTAACACCTCTCTATATGAACAAAGGAGATATTCAAAGTTGCTTCAACTATCGAGGTATAGACCTAAAGAGTCACATGGTTAAACCAAGAGAGAGAGTGATAAAATGGAAATAAGAAAGACTATTGAGATACTAGAGAATCAACTTGTTTTATCCCTAGCTGATCTGCTATAGAGGTAATAAATTTGCTTAGACAGTTTGTAGAGTGTTCTCGAGTATAGGATAAAGATTTTAGATATGTCTTTATAAACATGGAGAAAAATATGATAAAGTGTCTACAGATGTGCTATGGTGGTCCTGAAAGAAGAAAAAAGTTCTTGTGAAATATATTGAACTAAATAAAGACACGTATGGAGATGCAAGGACACGTGTACATATGAAAGGCAAATAAGTAAATTTTCTATCATAGTTGGATTACATCAAAGGTTGGTGCTATGTAAATTCTTGTTCGCTGTAGTAATGGACAAATTGACAAAATCCATCTAGGATAAGATGCCTTGGTGTGTAATGGTTGCAGATGATATTCTCTAGTGAGCCAAGACTAGAGCAAAGGTCAACATAAAGTTGGAACTGTAAAGACATACGCTAGAATCAAATGGCTTTAGACTATATAGAATGAATTTTTAATAGATGGAAAGTAAATTCAGTTCAAACAGTGAGAAAGATCAAAACATGATGACGTTAGATGAAGTGGTGATACTTAAGGGGATCATTTTCGATATTTGGGATCAACCATATAGATGGATAGAGAGATTAATGATAATGTGACCCATAAGATCTAGGTCAACTGAAGTAAGTGAAGAAGTGATATAAGACGTGTTATGCAACGATATGGATGAAAGGAAAGTTCTATGGGGTTGTTGTTAGACCTATATTGTTATATAATAGTGAATGTTCGTGGACTAAGAGATTGCATACACCAAAAGATGAGTGTAGCAAAAATATGAATACTAAGGTGCATGTGAAAATATAAGAGAAATGATAGAATGAGAAATGAAGACATTTACAAGAAGGTTGGAATAATAACTATCGAAGACAAGATGAGTGAAAGTAATTTACATTGGTTTGGACACATATGACATAGACTAATTAGAAAAGTGGATGTTATGAATGATGAAAAAGGGTCAAGGCTATGGAAAGATCGAAAAAACTTGGTATGAAGTGATTCGAGAAGATATGACATCACGAGAGTTGGTAGAACATATTGTCTTGGATAGAAATGAGTAAAGAAGAAAAATTCATATTAATGACTTAGCGTGAGTTTATATATTGGTTCATGTAGTCTACCCTAATCTATTAGGATAATAGCTCTGATGTTGACGCTTCTATTTTTTTTTTTTAAAGTATAAGCCAAACTATATATTGCTAAGTTAGGATAAGGTCTTTATCCCTCTACATTCCTTCTAGAATCACATGTTAATTCTTATGCTCTTATTGCTTTATAGTAATATATGAAATACTTAAATTCGCAAATTCTTTTCCATAAAAATACCATTGACATGGGTTACGTAAGTTCTACATGTTTGTCAATTTTTTGCAAACATCACAATAAATGTTTGATTATTTCAACAAACTATTTAATGACAGACAAAACTAAATTTTGAACAATATCTCAGTGCCTCAAGAGAATCTGAACCATTGGTTTATGTGCAGAATAAAAAAGATAGATGTAAAAGAGACACTAAAGAGAATGAAGACAGAGAATGCTATTGGCTTGACGACATTCCTATTAAAGTTTGGAAATGTCTTAGAGATGTAAAAATTAATTATTTGACAAATCTTAAAAATAAGATTTGACAGACTAACAAGATGTTTGGGGAATGAAAGAAGAATGCTTTGGTATCTTTCTATAAGAGCAAAGGAGATATTTAAAGTTACTCCAACTGTCGAGGCATAAAACTAATGAGTCACATGATGAAATTATGAAAAGAGTAATAGAATAGAGATTAAGGAAAACTATAAAGATATAGGAGAATTAATTTGGTTTTATACATAGCCGATCAACTATGAACGAAATACACTTATTTAGACAACTTATAAAGCATTCTTGAGTACAGGTAAAGATCTTCATATAGTGTTTATAGAATTGGAGAAAGCATATGATAAAGTGTCTGAGGAGGTGCTATGGTGGTTCTTAATGAAGAAAAGAGTTTTCGTAAAATATATTGAAATAATAAAGAACATGTATGAAAATGTAAAGACACATGTGAGGACATGTGGAGGGAAAACAAATGAATTTTCTATATCGTAGGACTAGATCAAGGGTTAGTGTTAAGCCCGTTCTTGTTCGCTACAGTAACGGACGAGCTAACAAAATCCACCCACGATAATGTGTATTGGTGTTTGACGTTTACAGATGATATTGTCTAGTGTGTTGAGATTGGAGTAGAGGTCAACGCAAAGTTAGAATTGTGGAGATAGACACTAGAATCAAGAGAGTTCATACTAAGAATAGTGAAGATAGAATACATGAAATGTAAATTCAACTCAAACAAAGAGGAAAATCAACACAAAGTGATGCTAGATAGGGCAATGATCCCTAAATAGTATCTTTTAAGATATTTTGGGTTGTCGTACAAATGGATGGAGAGATTGATAGCGATGTGACCTATATAACTCAAGCTAGTTGGAGTGAGTATAGAAGCATTACAAGTATGTTTCATGTGCCGTAAAAGAATTCTTATATGGTTAAAAGGAAAGTTTTATAAGATAATTGTTAAATCAACATTATTCTATGGTAGTGAATGTTGGACGACTAAAAGACTATACACAAAAAATGAATGTAGCAGAAATGCAAATGCTATGGTAAATGTCTAGATATACAATAAAGGATAGAATAAAAAGTGAGAACATTTGCAAGAAGGTTGAAGTGACACCTATTGAAGACAAGATAACTTAAAGCTTTTTTACGTTGGTTCAGATATATGTGACGTAGATCTATGGATGCTTTAGTTAGGAGCATAAAAGCTATGAATGATGAAAAATGATTAAGGCAGGAAGAGACCGAAAAAGATTTGGAAGGAAGTCATCCAGAAAGATATGGTGAGACGAAAGTTGGAAGAACACAATGTCTTAGATAAAAAAGAGTGAAAGAGGATAATACATGCTGATGATTTAATGTGAATTCATATATTGGTTCATATAACCTACCCAATATTGAAATAAAGGTTCTGATGATAATGATCATAAAAATTATTTGACCCATGGGTAAGCATAATTACTTATCTAAGTGCAAGTTGGATCCATAATTTGTTTTGCTCCAAAAGTGTCATGCTTTTATCTATCGAACAATTTAAAAAATCCTTTAGTTCTCTAGCTTTTCTTAATAATTATAGTGGTTGTCGGGAATGGCCATCATTCTTTTCTATTCTTGAAAAATCCAGACATCATTTTCAGTTTCTTGGGGTTCTTTTTTCTCATTTCGTGTGTAAAGTTGATTTTTATTAAAATGCAGGTCAGTATTTGTTCAGGTTCAATCTAAGGCAACTCCAGCATTTGATAAAAAGAGAATGACTTTAGGAACAAAGTTAACTAAGGAGGTTACACAAGTATTATCATCTAATAAATTTTGGTGAGTCTTTCATGCTTAGTAGTTTTTGTTTCATTCTGGTCATTGCTCTGTTTGCCTATTTTATATTTACCAGCAAATATTATGTACATCTTGGTTTCTTCTAAATATAAAATCATCTGCTTTTGCAAACATCAATACTTGAACAGAGAATTTGAATGACATTAATAAATAAATATGAAGGGTTGGCCAACAATCGCTTGATTCAGGTGCTTAAGATAAAAGTTATATTATATTGTAAGACTTAAATTCTAACCCAAACAATAAAACAAAAAAATCTGAAAGGTTGAACTACAATTTATAGATTTAATGTTCTCACAGACTCGTGTACGTTGAATAAATTCTAGTTCATAATTTTTCATAAATTTGGATTTTCTTTCTTGACCTGTGCTCTAATTCTTATATTTATCAGCACTCATGCTCATGGCAGAAGAGAGGTGAACGTTGGTTGGTTAGAGGCCAGAGGTTCCAGCCATAAGAAGAGTTGAATAGAGTTGAGATAAGGTTTTAATACATATAAGGGTTTGCTTTCTTTCCTCTTTTTGTTTCTTCTATTCCTCACCAATCAGTTGAAGCTAAATTAGCAGTAGGTATGCTTTTATTATTTGTAGGAACATTTAGGCTTTACTTCGTAGTAGAAAGGATGGAAATGGATAAAGATGGATAATTTGTTTTCATAACCACTTTCTTGCTTCGTAATTTAATTATTAGATTAATAAATTTTTCTTCTTTTACTCTTTAGTAGTAAAAAGAATGAAAATGGATAAGGATGGAAAATAGACAAGAATGGAAAATTTCTATCCAATAATTAGTCTTCATAACCACTTGCTTGCTTTGTAATTTCATTCTTCAATTTTTATTTTACAAATATTCTCAGTTGCAATTTTACATGTTTCTATTTAGGAAAATGCCCTTTCTTAAGCAACTCTATTTTTAACTCTTAATGGTACCCATTTATGTAAGTTACTTATGGTTTAACTTAATTATGAGTTTTGAAAATCTTTGTTTTTCATCTTTTTTTGAAAACTTTGAATCCCAAATCTTAATACAATTTAAATTTTATTGAATGTGACAAAACAGATGGAAACTGGAAAACATTTTCCAAGGCACAGTTGGCAAGGCATTGACCATCTCAGATAAATTACCTGAAATGCTCACAAATTCACAGGGCTTTTTTGGGACATTCAAAACCTTTTAGATGCGGAAACATGTGTATTGAAGGGAATTGTCTCACTAGTTGTTGGCTTCTCTACATTCAAGCCTCACTAGTTGTTGGCGTCTCTACATTCAATCCTATGACACAACCATCCAGGTGCTCCATAATGTCAATTTTGAGATGATCATGAATGTCTGCCAACCAAACATGTCTTGAACAAGTGAATATGAACACCAAGCATGGGGTGAATCAATACAATTATCTATTAAAGGAGTAGTACCAATGCAAATTTATTTACAGTATTTACATTTTACACCAACAATGACTTAAACCAAGCAAGAATCCCCAAGTATAAGTACAATTCACAGAGATTTTTTTCTCTGTTATGGAGCAATTAGTTCATAGTGCCCTCAATACAACTTTGCTGGTTGTGTGGATGCCCATTGCAGCAAGTTTCAGTACCGTACGGGTCCTATATAACCTGTCCATGTCAAGGAGAAATTGATGTGTTAATTCATTAGATTGAAGTTAGCATATGAACACGGCTAAAATAAGGCACACTATGCTCTGAATCTAAAAGAACCTCAGAAAATCTTTCATGCACCAATATCTCCGAGGCTTAAAATTTCCAATCTTAACATGTTTCGGTCCCCAGTGCAAACATAGGGTACAATAGGCTATATGTTTGTTAAAATTTCCAAAAAAATCTCTATGGTTAAGATGTTTACATATCCAGATGTATAAAAGGTATAATTGTTTCTATTTATAACAATCCATCATATGACTTAAAGGATGTTCAGTGGGTGGTATGAGCCGTGTATATCCTCCAGCCTGTTAATAGAGCAGTAGGCAATGTTACATTTTTAGTAATGCTCTAGATACTACATGTAAAATGTATCTTGGACTTTTTAATTCCTAAAAATGGATTCATAAGCATTGTCATTAGGATTAAGGTTCAATGGCGTCCACAAAAGTAAACCAGCATGCCTTGCCTCTCAAGCAAAATGAAAATGCAAGCCATTCTTTTTAAACTTGAGAGCATGAAAGGAGACAGACAAATGCAAAAGAAAATAAACAATAGTAAAAAGAACGGTAAAACGCACCCAACCAGGGCAAGTCCCCAGGTTGACAAGGTATAGGACATCTTTCCAGCATGCCAAATGCCCAAAACCTTCTCCAATTTGCTGACACTACCTAATGCTTTCAGCAGAGCTGCACATAATCTCACCACAATAAGTAACACTAGTACACTACTATGCTACAATATTCACAATTGATTAGAATTTAGAAGAATTTGGGGGGGGGGGGGGGGGGGGGATGGGGGGTGTGGAGGGGTGACAAAAGCATGATAACTAGTTACAAAATTGATGGAGGACAAATTTATGCGCTCAAATCCACCAAGCAGAGATTTTGAAATGTCAGGCAAACTCATAAGGTTACCGAACATGGAAAGTGGAAGACAAATCTACATTAAAAGCGAGGAATTTATTATATGCACAGTTGTTGGCTGCCCATCTTCCAATAAACAGTTAATGCTGGAGTGGATTATAACATAATTTCCACCTTATCAAAAGAATGGAACTGTAATATATACTATCAATCGTCAGGAAGCATTTACCCAGTCACCATGACAAAATATGGGCTAACCTTACCAAGGAACATAAATTATCAAACATAAGCTTATTTAGGTAGTAAAGCCAGATGAACTAAGTAGCAAACTTACTTTTCTGCAATTCTTCAGGTGTCAAAGTCTGCAATACCAAGGCAACAAACAAACATAAAAATTCGGCTGAAGTAAATTTGAAAAGTATCAGATCCAAATGCTACAAACCAGAGCTTTAGGATTGGACAAAATGCATTTAGCCATGAAGTTGGCAACCCCATCCACAACATGCTCCTCACTAACAACAATGTAATTCTCGTCGTCAATTCCACTCCACTCTTCAACATGGCTTGGAGCCATTTCATCAGTCACCCATACCCACCAACTCGGTTCTTTTTGGTCAACATTAATCAGAATTTCAGCAGAACGCATATCATCCCCTAATTTAAAAAAAAAAATAGAAAACCATATTAACTAATAAATCAAATGTCAATATCCACATTCCTAACATAAAAGGAAAAAAAGAAGACCCAACATTGTTGTCCCAGCTATTTATCCCGGTGGATGCGGTAATAATTTATCAGTTCAATTATGAACTTCTAGATCCATTGGTGAAGTCATAAACTCCATCTAAAAACTATATCTCACATCGGCAATTTCAAATATTTGATACAAAAATGATGGGATAAGTAGCACTACTCAGACATAAAGTAATCAATTAAGGTTAAATTCAATGCAAAGATCTAGTATATAAGAACCTGAAGCTTCCTTGAACGGAAACTCAATTTTAGCAATGGATTCATCAAGTGATTTGAGTCGGGTCAAAAAGTCTTTAGACTCCACAGTAGATACCAACCGAGCATAGAGCTGCAATTAATAAAATAATTAGATTCCAGAAATCAGGGGAAAATAGAAAATTAAACAAATAAAAAAGAAGTTATGAAATATAAATACGTCGGGAGGACAATCGTTTAATATGGCAGGAGATTCCGAGAGATTGTTTAGGAGTTTGAGGTTCTGTTCCAAATGATTCCTGAGACGTCGATTTTCAGATTTTAGGGTTTCCAATTCTTTTTCGAGCTTGGAATTGTCATGGTTTTCGGGAGAATCATCGTCCTGTTTGTGCTGGTGGAGGTGGTGGCAAGTTTCCATGGCGGTCCATGCGACGTCGGCGACTTCGAGGACCGTCTTGGCAACCTCCACAGCTTCGTGGCCGCCCATTGCTTTTCGAGGGGAAACCCTGAAAATCTGAAATTTCTTTCGGAGTTCGGATTTAGGACAAATGATGAACTTTGAAGATGCTTGTGTTTAACGTTTGCGTGTCTCTGAGACCGAAAGTTGTGTGTCCGTGACCTTTGTTAAGGTTGTTACTTGTTTTGCGTCTTTATTAAGATTACGCGAAAAAATAATTACCTATTGTTGCTAGAAGTTTTAAATTTAATAAGTAGAGTTAAAATAATAATATATATTTTTAAAAGATATTAAAAAATAAAAATAAATAAAATAAAAATATGTTATTATTTTAATATTGTTTATGAAGTCAATAAAACTCTAGTAACAATTGATAGAATAATTATTTTTATGTAGAATTTCCTCAATTATTATATTAGATTGTTTCGCCTTCTCTCTTTTTCTTTTTTTTTTTAATAAAATTTGAAGAATAGATTTATAAAGAAAGGTGCTAATGATAAAATGCTTGTCATAAAAATAAGAAATGATCAAATGCTGATCAAAAAAGAAGTTTAATGCAGTCAAGAAGCTATTATCAAATGAAGTATTTATAAGTATAAGATTCTAAATATAATTGAAAATATATCAAGAAAAATATAATGTTGTTGTTGCTCAAAACAATAATGATGTGATGTTGACGTAAGGTCTTGATGTAATACTGATGTGGGAAGCTTGGTCTCCGTACTTCTTTGCTAAGAACTCTGCAAGAAAAGAGAAGTCGGAGAGACGCAAAGGTTTGTTCCCTCATGTGTACTCTGATGCTTAAGTCAATAAGTGATTTTGCAGAGTCTCAATAAAATAAGAATAGTTTCTTGAGTTTAGAATATACCTAATGGCTATTTATAGAGGTTAATCCATGCCTAATCACATCATTGACCTTGAGTTAATGGCCTTCTGACAGTTGCAGTATATATGTAAACATATGTGGTGGCCCTTGGACTTGTATTTGGGCCAAGGGCCTTAAGTGCGTAAAAGACCCAAAGTTGGACTAACTCATATATTGATCCACCGACCAATATAAGGCTGGTGGCTGGGTTAGCCACTAGGCAAGCTTTCACCCAACGACTGGGTCAACCGCTAGCTTTTATTGACTCAGCCATTGGGTCTTACACGCCCAGCAGCCGAGTCATGCCACTAGGTCTGACATGCCCAGCAGTCGAGTCATGCTGCTAGGTCTTTCTACGTGTCATCATGCTAACGTGGCTAGACACGTGGCAGGTTTCGTGGGCCCTCAATCTTGGTATGTGGCTCCATGTTGGTTATGCTGTGTGTCTTTTGTCTTTTTTTTCACTAGGTTAGGTCCAATTTGAATTTAAGCCCATTTACTTGGGTGATATCCATATCAATTGCCTCCCACGGTTCTACCAGACTTGTTTGGTGAAAAAGTCTACAAAAAAAGTTTTTTGGTACTTTCAATTTGTTTTCAAGCTTTTACTTTGGATTTTGGTGTATAGCAGTCAAGGTCAGGACCAGCGAGTGACTCTTCGCCTTGCCAGCTACAATTATATAAGGTGAGATGACGAGTGTTTTGCATGAGTTTTCCTCGAAAATCACTCAACCACTAGCCATCCCCACCTAACTGCAAGCCATCTGTAAGTCATTCACCTGCCACCCATTACCCAGCCGCCTATCACCCTAAACTCAGCTGTAAGCATACGCGACCCAGCTGCCTGACATAGGCGACCCAACCGCTAGCCTTACGTGATTCAACCGCCTATCACCCTAAACCCAGCCGTCAATCATCCACAATTTCACTTTGGCCTTTTCTTTTATGGTAGCGTACTTGTGTCTAAGTTTTTCTTTTTTCAAGTTCTTTTAGTTTTTAGTCATAATTTTATGGCTTCCTAAGGTAGCGGCAAATGTATTAGCCTAGGTCCAACCTCTAGTTTAACCCTTTTGGACTTAGAAGAAATCAAAGAGAGATTTCTTTTACCCGAAGGTTATTTATATAGACTTCCCAATCTTGACGAGTAGTCTCTTTCTCAACCTTTTAATGGAACGACTATTCACAAGACTTCTTTAGAATTAAGACTCCGCTTTCCTTTCTCTAGTTTTGAAGTTGAGCTACTCAGAGATCAAGGAATTGCCTCTTCTTAACTTCACCTGCATGCATGAGGTCAGGTAGTAGGTTTCACCATTTTGTGTCACTTTAAAAAGTCATCCCCTCGATTTGTTTATTCGGGGCATTTTATAGAATCCATCAATTTCCTAGTGTTGTTCCTTACACTATGCAACGGGTAACGGTTGCCAATTTCAAAAACAAACTATTTAAAGACCTGGTAAACTTCATAGGTTCGAGTCTGAGTGGCTCATTGTTGATATGTTAGAGAGCGTGGAGTTTGCCATTCGTTGGTCAGGTCCTAGGAACAAGGCTACATAGGACCTTCTGTCTCCACCTTGAGAAAGTCTTACAAGGAATAACTGGCATTGTTTTGTACAAGAAAGAAAGTGGAGTTATCTTCCCTTATGACCTCCGAGAATCTGTTTGCTGCGGGTTGAGGTATTTCCAGCACTTGACTTAATCCTCTTTTGAATCTTGGCACAAATAACCCTAATCCAAGTTAAGAATGTTTCTCTAGTGAACTTGTAGGTCATGTTCTAGGGCATGAAAAACCTTACACCTCTCATTGATTTACCCTTAGAATGTGAAACCCTTCCTCCGGCTGCTACTTCTTTTTCTAGCAACCCAAATACACAAGATGATAGTAGTCAAGTTGAAAAAAGAGAAGGTGGTCGTTTTTTCTGAGGACGATGATTGGGGCCAAGGTGAAGGGTTTGGGACCCCATTCCTTTTACCATCAAAAGATTCTTTACATATCAAGGCACTCGATCAATTTCTAAAGTTTGTTAAAGGTAACTTTAAGCTTATGCGTGCATAACTTTCTCTCTAATGCATCATTTCTTATCAATTTTATTTTTCTCATAGATATGGATTTGGTTACCGAGGGCTTTGAGAAGAGAAGAGAAGGAAAAAGGCTATCGAACCTTTGTCCACAAAGGCAGCTTCGGTCTGAGCTTGTGATTTTGGAGAAATCTCGAGATCAAACCCCTCTTTTTGCTTAAAAGGTCGGGTCAAAGTCTATGTATACCCCTTTTTCGGCTCATTGATCGATGTTTTTGGCTTTTCCCAATGGTCTGGACGTAGCCAAAGAAAGCTCAGGCGTTAAGAAAAGCATTAGAAGAATAAAGAAACCAATGAGAAGAGCAAGACTGATTGCAATCTCTTTCGCCTAGAAAAGACAAACTGTAGATTTTTGGACATAGAAACAACTATAAAAACTAGGCGTACACTTCCCATGGTTGTTCCTGCTAGTAACAAGAGCCACAAGGCAGATGTCGGGAGTCGCTTCTCGTTTAAGATGGGCTACTATTCTTCCTAGACATAAGCGAACCTATTTGAAGTTTTTTTGTGAGACCCCATGTGTAAGACCCGAAAATTCGGTGTCATTTTAAGAAATTGATATTAAAAATATGGATTAGTGTAATCTTGATCAAAAATCGAAGAAATAATTTAATTTCGAGTCCAATTGATCAAGATATAAATTATCAAAATTTATCAGAATTTTTGTCTCGAAAAACGAGCCCAAAAATAGTGAAAAATATACCGAAAAGGTAAAATCGGACTGATAAATTCATTTACAGACTAAATGAATTTAATAGAAATTTTTGAGATATTTTTAAGATATTTTAGATATTTTTGGGATATTTTGGGATATTTTAAGATTTTTATTATTATTTTAAGAATAAAATAATAATAAAAATATATATTAAAAAAAAAAAATCTGATAAAAAAAAAAACAAAAAAACAGAAAACGAAAAAAAAAAAAAAAAACAGAAGCAGCAGAATCGCGAAAACAGGGGGGAACCGTTCCTCCCCTGTTTTTCCTTCACCGGCGGCAACGGGCGGCGATGGAGGGCGAGAGGTGCCAGGCGAAGGGTCGGCCGGCACCGAGGGACCGTCCGAGCGCCACCACGCGCCCCAGAGCGCCACCGGCAGAGAGATCGGAGGGGGAGAGGCCGCGGGAGAGAAGGGGCGATTCGGCCGCCACCGGCGCCGATCGACCCCAGGCCAGGCCGAAAGGAGGCTCCCCAGCCCGAGCCGAGTCGAACGGCGGCGGAATCAGGCCGGGAACCGGCCAGCAGCGCCGGCAACGGCGAAATGCCCACTGAACCGGTTCGGACCGGTTCAGTGTGAAAAGGGACTGAACCGGTCCGAACCGGTTCAGGAGGAGAGAGAAAGAAGAGAGAGAAAAAAAAAAAAAAAAAATTTTCATCGAACTTCGGGTAAGTCGATACGAGGTCAAAAGTGGCCGATTTAATTTTCGATAAATTTATTTGAATTATATTTAATCGAAAATTAGCCCGAAAATGAAAAATACGAAATTGTGCAGTTCGACGATTAATTCCGAACGGAAGCCTGATCGAACTTCGATTCGCGCATCATCGCACAATATCGGGTAAGTAACGCTCATTTACGACAATTTATGTGATTAACGCGTATTTAAGATTTAATTTACGCATTTCGGATTAAATTTCGGATTTAGTGAATTATAGTCGAAAATTTGAATAAACTGTCGTAAATGATATTCGGGCTATCCAAAGAGTTTGGAATGAAGCCCAATGGGTATTGATAGGTCCAATGAGCCGATAGACCCTGATGAAGGGAAATAATACGTGAAAACGGGCTTAATACGGATTAAGGCCCGATTAAAGTATTTAGGCCCATTTAGAGTAAACGGGCCCAATTAAGTGAAATCAACTGTATTAAATGTGTAATACAGTAGAAAACGTGTAATTAATCCAGTGAATGGTTAAATGCAGCTCCAGAGTCATATTGAGAGTTGACCGGACTGCGAGATTTGGACAGCACAGAGGAAGAGAGGTCACATTACGTGATCCGAGGTAAGGGATCTATGGAAGCTATTAGAGATAGCTGTACGTATTTTCATCGTTGTTTACAGTCAATTAAATTTCGTATAGCGTATAGATATGAAATTTTTGGATAATACCCGAATATGGAAAAATTACGAAAATACCCTTAGACTCGGGAATTTTTGTAAATGCATAAAGTGCATGCAATCCATGTTTTCTCTGTGAAAAAGAGATTTTTGTGAAGCTAAAATGATAGACTGGCTTATGATTTGACTGTATGCATTAACTTGCACGTTTTTCTAAAAAGTGATTTGATTGACGAGTGATTTAATGGGATGTTTCCCTCTCACTTTGTTTTGTACCGTTTTGCATATTGCACTCGGTTTTGAGTACCACTGTGGTGGGAAATAGAGCCAGCTGTCTATTTTGTGTGTGTGAAATCGTGCTGGAGCATGATGAGATCTGTGAATTTATCCAGATCCGCTCCCACTTGATTTTGGTATTACATCTGTACAGACCGTGCTGGAGCACTGCTCGCACTGGATTCTGTTGTGATTTGTGATTGAGATCGTGCTGGAGCCTTGTGTTGACTGTGTGTCACACTGACTTGCTCGCACTAGATCTGAGACGACAGGCTATGGTTGATAATTTATTTGGTTGGGGTGGTGAGCTGTTGACTCAGGCACCTACAACTGTGTGGTAATTGTACCTGGTTCACGGAGTACGCTGTACCGTGTAGACAACATGGAGTACACTGTACCGTGCAACTATGGGGTGTGAGGATTGCGTCTTTGGACTCGGGCATGCTTTGTCATTGCTCTGTTTTGTGATAGTCCTTAGATAGGAGCCGATGGATAGACTAATCCCCTCCTCGGACTCAGAGACACCCTGGCACACCTGATCAGTGATAGCTAGTGGGTCTCGGACTTTGGCCAAATGTTCCCTTGGATTTGTGTTGAAATCCCTGCCTAGTCTCACCTGATTTTATTGGTTTCGATGATGAAACTAATTGTGATTTGATTTCTGTGATGAAACCGTGTGAAATGAGAACATGATTTTAAAGTGAGTTTCAATACTGAACACAGAAAGATTTTACTCTGAATGAGTTTTGATATTCGGTTTTGGGCATTAAATTGCTATGTGTTTTACTATGATGGTTTTGTAAATGCCATGAGTTTTTCGGCATAAACCATGCATCATGAGCATCGTGGATAGTTTGATTATCTACTTGCTTTATAAATTAATGAGTGTTTTGAAAAGTAAATGCATTTGTTTTACGAGTTGATAAAACATGCATTATGAGCATCGTAGATAGTGTGGTTATCTACCTGCTTTCATATATTTCTTACTGAGCGCGTTATGCTCATCCCATTATTTTTCCCACCTCTACAGAGCATTTCAGTAGAGTGTATAAGCTGCATCCATCCTGCGATCTTTTACACACAGCTATCCAGCAGCATCGAGGTATGCACACATGTACTTTTGTATCTGAATAATAGTGTACAGTGATGTAGTCATGTTATATGGGGGATGTATATGTTAGGCAATGTAAACGAATTTTAAATTCTAAAATGATAATTTTATAAGCTTCCGCAATATTTGTGCCTGGGACGAAAGCATTGCCTGTTATGCATATATATATATATAATATATGAAACTGAGTGAGGGATATTGACTCACAGCCCAACAATTAAACTGTGGTAAGTTCGCGAAAAATTTGTAGTAATTTTTGTAAATTTGGGTCGCGACAGAGGTGGTATCAGAGCAGTGTTGGTTTGATGTGAGTCAGTGTCAGTAATTAAAAAGTATGCATCCCCATGTCACTGTACATTATTAGATAGAATTGTGTGTACCGAGCTGTGGTTAAACTGAAAAATTGATTTTTGTATGCGGGACGATTGAGATGTCTGACAGACATCGCCGCAGAGGAGAGAGTTCGTGTTCTCGGGGCCATAGAGAGTAGGTCCGAGAGACGCTGTGATAGGTTTGAGAAACCTTGTGAATCGTCATGTGATCATATTCCATCAGGTCCAGCTGAGACTATTGATGCTCGTGTTACGAGATTAGAGCGGAGTTGGAACACATTTATGAAGTTGTTCACTGAGGCTAACTTGACTATGGCTAGGTTAGAGAGTAGGCAAGGTCCGGCTGCTCAGATGACTTATACTGAGTCGGCAGTTGCTCCTGAGACACTTGCGCCTACACAGCTTGTACCTATGCCACGTGTTGGTGAGACCCCTGTACCACCTGTAGTTCCATGACAAACTGGAGAGGATTCAGGGTTTGATTGTGAGTTTGACCGATTGAGGCAGTTTCGAAGCTCAAGCCTCCATCGTTCAGTGGGGTCAAGAACCCTTTAGTAGCAGAGGATTGGATCAACCGGTTTGAGAAGTTATATGACTTTTACCGATGTTCGACCAATGAAAGAGTGGCCTTTGCTACATTCATGTTAGAAGGCGAAGTAGAGTATTGGTGAAAATTCACCTGACCCATCATGAAAGTTATGTATATCAGTTGATTGACTGAGAGATCTTTTTGGATGCCTTCAGGAGGCAGTACATCCCAGCCACTGCTCAACGGAGATTACATATGGAAATATCTTGGTCTGATTCAGGGGAATAGATCGATAGACGAGTATGGGTCTCAATTTACATCCTTGGAAAAATATGACCCCGATACCCTGAGCAGTGAGATGCGAAAAGTTCGCAAGTTAATGGAGGGATTGAGACCATCCATTAGAGTCAGATTTACCCTATTTGACGTCACGACTTACGAGGAGATCGGGCGTAGAGCTCAGTTGTGTGTGTCAGACTATGATATGCACGTCCTTGAGTTTGGTAAGGTCGTGAAGGGAAAGAATAGAGATCAGAAGAGATCAACATAGGACTGTAATGTCCAAGTGGGGAAGAGGTCGTTTGTTAAACGACCGAGAGTCGATGAGTCACGGGGTAGGATGATTAAGCCCCCGGTGTATCAGGTCTCGACTCTAGTTAGGGGTATAATGATTGGAGGACCCCTACTGATTACAGAACAATGTAGAGCATGTGGTAGATACCACGGTAGTAGGTCATGCCACGTATTGATTGGAACATATTTTAGATATGGCAAGACGGGGCATATGATAAAAGATTACCTAGAGTTGGCTGAGATAGCCTCACAGAAGGGTAAAGAGTCAGAGAAGGATACAGCTAGTACTTCTGCCCAGAAGAGGAGGGCTATAGCTGAAAAGAAGGATGAAAACCTCCAACTGTGAATAAATTACCGGTTGTTGAATAAGGCGATCATTAAGAACAAGTACCATATTCCAAGTATTGATGATCTATTGGATCAACTTTAAGGAGCACAGATCTTTTTCAAGATCGATCTGAGGTCTGGGTACCATCAGTTGAGAATCCAGAGTGGAGATGTACCTAAGACAGTTTTTCATACCCGTTATGGATATTATGAATTCTTGGTTATGCCTTTCGGGCTAACGAATGCTCCTATAGCTTTTATAGTATTGATGAATGGAGTGTTCAATCCATATTTGTATCGGTTTGTCATAGTGTTTATATATGACCTTCTGGTGTATTTGAAGTCTAGGGAAGAGCATGACTAGCATCTAAGCAGTGTGCAACAAACCCTCAGAGAGAGAAAGCTATATGTGAAGCTCAGTAAGTGTGATTTTTGGTAGGAACTGATATCATTTTTGGGTTTGGCTGGATATTACCGTCAATTTGTAGAAAGTTTTCTCTAAGTTGGCTGCTATATTGACACGTCTCACTCGAAAGAATGTTGCATTTAAGTGAGACAATGCATGTGAGAATAGTTTTCAGAAACTAAAGTAGTGATTGACCACTACGTCGATTTTCACTATTCTGACCAGCTCAGAAGGTTTCTCTGTAGATACAGACACCTCGGGCAAGGACTGGGCTGTGTATTGATGCAGAACGGGAAGATAGTTGCTTATGGATCCAGACAACTTAAGGACAATGCGAAGAACTATCTGACCCATGATTTAAAATTGGCAGCCATAGTGTTTGCACTGAAGATATGACACCACTATTTATATGGTGAGAAATTTCAAGTATTCACTAATCATAAGAGCTTCAAATATATGTTTTTAACAGAAAGAATTGAATATGAGGCAAAGATGATGGGTAGAGCTTCTGAAAGACGATGATTGTGAGATACTTTATCATCCGGGTAAAGCGAGTATAGTCGCTGATGCCTTGAGCAGAAAGAGCCTCAGGATGGTATCGTACATGATGGTCAGGGAACATGAACTGTTAGAGCAGTTTATTAGCCTCAGTCTAGATATAGACCCTTCTGATACTAATGCATATTGTGTGATAGCAAGTCTGAGATTGAAACCGGATTTGATAGACCGGACCAGACAAGCTCAGCGTATTGATCGCTTCTGTGTTGATATGCATAGTCAGAAACAGATGGGTAGAGTGACTGAGTGCTCAGTTGTGATGATGGCCTGCTGAGATTCAGAGGTTGAATTTACGTTCCCGATGACCCACAGCTAAAGAGATTGATTTTGACAGAAGCTCATTCATCGAGGTATACAATGTATCTGAGGAGTAATAATCCCCAAAGAGTATCTTGGTGGTCAGACATGAAGAAAGATATTGCAGAGTTTGTGGCTAAGTGCCTTACATGTCAACAGGTTAAATTAGAGCATCAGAAACATGCAAAATTATTGCAACCTCTACTTATACCGATATGAAAATGAGAGCACATCACCATGGATTTCATCATGAGTTACCGAGGACCCGACGGAACCATGATGCCATTTGGGTAATTGTGAATCGATTGACGAAGTCAGCTCACTTCTTAGCCGTGAAGGCTACGGATACTCTGAGTGCGTTGGCGAATCTGTGTGTACGGGAAATTGTGAGGCTACATGGTATTCCAGTGAGTATTGTGTCTGACAGGGATTCCCACTTCACTTTCCACTTTTGGAAACATTTTCAAGAAGCTATGGGAACCCGATTGAGTGTCAGTACAGCTTTCCATTCTCAGTCCGATGGTCAGTGAGAGAACCATCCAGACTTTGGAGGATATGTTGAGAGCTTGTGTGTGGATTTCAGAGACTCCTGGGATGACCATTTGCCATTAGCCGAATTCGCCTATAACAATAGCTATCACTCGAGTATTGGGATGGCACCGTATGAGGCGTTATATGGTCTTAGGTGTCGATCTCCTATGTGATGGGAAGAAGTGAGTGACCGAAAGATGTTTGCTCGTGATTTAGTGAAGCAAGCCTTTGAGGATGTCCAATTTATATATGAGAAATTGAGGACATCTCAGATCATACAGAAAAGTTACGTTGAGATGAGGCATAAACCTTTGAAATTCACTGTAGGTGAATTAGTATTCTTGAAAGTTTCTCCCTCGAAAGGGATAATGAGATACTGAAGCGAGTGGGAAATAAGGCCTATAGGCTAGCCTTGACACCTGAGCTAGCAGGCATTCATAACGTCTTCCACACGTTGATGCTTCGGAAGTATCATCTAGATCAAACACATGTGATTCAAGATGAGCCATTGAAGCTCGAAGAGGATATATCGTATGTGAGACGTCAATTTGATATTGGATAGGAAAGATAAAGTGTTACGGACCAGAACGATCACTCTGGTTAAGGTTTTTGGGCAGTACCACACTTCAGAGGAAGTTATGTGGGAATTAAAGAGCTTCATGCGAGAGAAATATTCGCAGTTATTCGAGAATTGACTTGGTTCTAATTTGGAGGACCAAATTTCTTAAGGTGGGGAGGAATGTAAGACCCGAAAATTCGGTGTCATTTTAAGAAATTGATATTAAAAATATGGATTAGTGTAATCTTGATCAAAAATCGAAGAAATAATTTAATTTCGAGTCCAATTGATCAAGATATAAATTATCAAAATTTATCAGAATTTTTGTCTCGAAAAACGAGCCCAAAAATAGTGAAAAATATACCGAAAAGGTAAAATCGGACTGATAAATTCATTTACAGACTAAATGAATTTAATAGAAATTTTTGAGATATTTTTAAGATATTTTAGATATTTTTGGGATATTTTGGGATATTTTAAGATTTTTATTATTATTTTAAGAATAAAATAATAATAAAAATATATATTAAAAAAAAAAAATCTGATAAAAAAAAAAACAAAAAAACAGAAAACGAAAAAAAAAAAAAAAACAGAAGCAGCAGAATCGCGAAAACAGGGGGGAACCGTTCCTCCCCTGTTTTTCCTTCACCGGCGGCAACGGGCGGCGATGGAGGGCGAGAGGTGCCAGGCGAAGGGTCGGCCGGCACCGAGGGACCGTCCGAGCGCCACCACGCGCCCCAGAGCGCCACCGGCAGAGAGATCGGAGGGGGAGAGGCCGCGGGAGAGAAGGGGCGATTCGGCCGCCACCGGCGCCGATCGACCCCAGGCCAGGCCGAAAGGAGGCTCCCCAGCCCGAGCCGAGTCGAACGGCGGCGGAATCAGGCCGGGAACCGGCCAGCAGCGCCGGCAACGGCGAAATGCCCACTGAACCGGTTCGGACCGGTTCAGTGTGAAAAGGGACTGAACCGGTCCGAACCGGTTCAGGAGGAGAGAGAAAGAAGAGAGAGAAAAAAAAAAAAAAAAAATTTTCATCGAACTTCGGGTAAGTCGATACGAGGTCAAAAGTGGCCGATTTAATTTTCGATAAATTTATTTGAATTATATTTAATCGAAAATTAGCCCGAAAATGAAAAATACGAAATTGTGCAGTTCGACGATTAATTCCGAACGGAAGCCTGATCGAACTTCGATTCGCGTATCATCGCACAATATCGGGTAAGTAACGCTCATTTACGACAATTTATGTGATTAACGCGTATTTAAGATTTAATTTACGCATTTCGGATTAAATTTCGGATTTAGTGAATTATAGTCGAAAATTTGAATAAACTGTCGTAAATGATATTCGGGCTATCCAAAGAGTTTGGAATGAAGCCCAATGGGTATTGATAGGTCCAATGAGCCGATAGACCCTGATGAAGGGAAATAATACGTGAAAACGGGCTTAATACGGATTAAGGCCCGATTAAAGTATTTAGGCCCATTTAGAGTAAACGGGCCCAATTAAGTGAAATCAACTGTATTAAATGTGTAATACAGTAGAAAACGTGTAATTAATCCAGTGAATGGTTAAATGCAGCTCCAGAGTCATATTGAGAGTTGACCGGACTGCGAGATTTGGACAGCACAGAGGAAGAGAGGTCACATTACGTGATCCGAGGTAAGGGATCTATGGAAGCTATTAGAGATAGCTGTACGTATTTTCATCGTTGTTTACAGTCAATTAAATTTCGTATAGCGTATAGATATGAAATTTTTGGATAATACCCGAATATGGAAAAATTACGAAAATACCCTTAGACTCGGGAATTTTTGTAAATGCATAAAGTGCATGCAATCCATGTTTTCTCTGTGAAAAAGAGATTTTTGTGAAGCTAAAATGATAGACTGGCTTATGATTTGACTGTATGCATTAACTTGCACGTTTTTCTAAAAAGTGATTTGATTGACGAGTGATTTAATGGGATGTTTCCCTCTCACTTTGTTTTGTACCGTTTTGCATATTGCACTCGGTTTTGAGTACCACTGTGGTGGGAAATAGAGCCAGCTGTCTATTTTGTGTGTGTGAAATCGTGCTGGAGCATGATGAGATCTGTGAATTTATCCAGATCCGCTCCCACTTGATTTTGGTATTACATCTGTACAGACCGTGCTGGAGCACTGCTCGCACTGGATTCTGTTGTGATTTGTGATTGAGATCGTGCTGGAGCCTTGTGTTGACTGTGTGTCACACTGACTTGCTCGCACTAGATCTGAGACGACAGGCTATGGTTGATAATTTATTTGGTTGGGGTGGTGAGCTGTTGACTCAGGCACCTACAACTGTGTGGTAATTGTACCTGGTTCACGGAGTACGCTGTACCGTGTAGACAACATGGAGTACACTGTACCGTGCAACTATGGGGTGTGAGGATTGCGTCTTTGGACTCGGGCATGCTTTGTCATTGCTCTGTTTTGTGATAGTCCTTAGATAGGAGCCGATGGATAGACTAATCCCCTCCTCGGACTCAGAGACACCCTGGCACACCTGATCAGTGATAGCTAGTGGGTCTCGGACTTTGGCCAAATGTTCCCTTGGATTTGTGTTGAAATCCCTGCCTAGTCTCACCTGATTTTATTGGTTTCGATGATGAAACTAATTGTGATTTGATTTCTGTGATGAAACCGTGTGAAATGAGAACATGATTTTAAAGTGAGTTTCAATACTGAACACAGAAAGATTTTACTCTGAATGAGTTTTGATATTCGATTTTGGGCATTAAATTGCTATGTGTTTTACTATGATGGTTTTGTAAATGCCATGAGTTTTTCGGCATAAACCATGCATCATGAGCATCGTGGATAGTTTGATTATCTACTTGCTTTATAAATTAATGAGTGTTTTGAAAAGTAAATGCATTTGTTTTACGAGTTGATAAAACATGCATTATGAGCATCGTAGATAGTGTGGTTATCTACCTGCTTTCATATATTTCTTACTGAGCGTGTTATGCTCATCCCATTATTTTTCCCACCTCTACAGAGCATTTCAGTAGAGTGTATAAGCTGCATCCATCCTGCGATCTTTTACACACAGCTATCCAGCAGCATCGAGGTATGCACACATGTACTTTTGTATCTGAATAATAGTGTACAGTGATGTAGTCATGTTATATGGGGGATGTATATGTTAGGCAATGTAAACGAATTTTAAATTCTAAAATGATAATTTTATAAGCTTCCGCAATATTTGTGCCTGGGACGAAAGCATTGCCTGTTATGCATATATATATATATAATATATGAAACTGAGTGAGGGATATTGACTCACAGCCCAACAATTAAACTGTGGTAAGTTCGCGAAAAATTTGTAGTAATTTTTGTAAATTTGGGTCGCGACACCATGTATGTATGACTTTGTTATATGTTGATGGAATAATAAGACGGATGATTTTGATCATATATGTATGTATACATGTGAATGAGATTGCAAAGAGAATGCATGAATACTCATGAATACATGTAATGGCAAAATAAGGGCTGAAGTGGCCACAGATTAAATGAATGGAATTTAAAACATTCAGATGGAATATAAGGACTTAAGACACAAAATGATAATGGAAGGACTATGAATTATAAGTACCTTTTATGATTCTAAGTAGCACATACAAGTCACATTGTGTGCGAATCATAAGAAATGAACCTTTCCATTCTCTAAGTGGGATTAGAATGCAAAATGAGTATTGAAGTAATGAAATATGAGTTTACCTTTAAAAATCTAGGAAACATTGCAGCACGAATGCTCCAAATGAAGGCCAGATCAATCTCTTATTCAAAACAGATCGATCTCTCATTCAAGCAAATCGACCCCCATATGATTCTGTAAGGAACAGATCGATCCTTTCCCTAGTGCAGATTGATCTCTATATGAATCTGTCAAGAGTAGATCGATCTCCCCATGAGCAGATCGATCTTTATTTGCTTCTGCCTAGTAGAGATCGATCCCTTCCTAAGTGCAGATCGATCTTGTCATGCCCCGCTTTCGGGAACCCTTCTATCCATACATTCTCTACTATGGTTGGGCTGTGAGAAGATGCAATTACTAAAAATTTATTTATTTACAGCGGAATATTTAAAACTTAAATTCACACTCCCAGGTGTGTGTGTAAATACACAAAATTAATTGTATAAATACCAAGTGTTTACATATCATCCCCATAATACTGATTACAATTTCAAGATATAACTGTGCGATACGATATATTAGATACAAAATACTCGTGTATACAAATCTTATACCTTTGCGGATTGTGGGAGCTGTTCAACACAAAAGACTTAGAGACCACCGCTCTCTTACTTCTCAGTACCTGGAGGGGGAAAAATAGTGGGATGAGCAAACCACGGCTCAGTAAGGAAATGTATGCTAGCAGGTAGATATCGTACTACCTACATAGCCCATGCATGCATAAACCAAAACCATGTTTTCGTTATAAATGGAAATATCATACGAACAATGCATTTAAATTCATATTTCTCAAGAGCATTTTCGTGTAAATCAAATGTCAAACTTCCATTTAAAACATGTTCATAAATAGTGCCCCCATGGCACGAATGTGAAATCGGAGATTTATTGAAACACAAAATCTCTTTCACTTCTCAAATCATTCTCTTTCACAAATCTCTTTCTTTTTCTGAGATTGTCTCTGTTTCTCGATTCTCTGAGACAGGCATGGAATTTTAGGCAATCAAATATCCACGACTTATGGCCACAGTCAGTGATCCCAGGCCTCACTGATCGGGTGTGCACAGGGTATCACTTCGCCTGAAGGGGGATGGGTCAGTCCTATCCTCCGGCTCATCTCAATCCACCTCATCTCCTCGTATACTCACGGTGAAGATACGTCGTGTGTCATCTACGAGATACTCGTACTCACGTGCACCCAGCACGGTACATAGTATACCAACGGGTGACTACACTGTTCTACGTACAACCGTGGACCCAAGTCCATACTCCAACTCCGATGAACTTTTTTATCCTTGAACCATGTCTCATATACCAGGCGAGCAAGCAGCGTGACACACAGTCAAGGCCCAGCTCCAGCGCGGTACGATCTATCGTTAAGGCCCAGCCCGTTCAATTGGCCGTCGGCTGGTATCCCCTTGGGTCCCAGACCCCCAGGTTTACCTTAACTCAACAAAACAGGTACGAGCATAGTTCTCGCACTTTCTTAAAACCCCCGTGAGAGTTAAAACTCCAACACGGTACATCAAGGCATTAAAACAGGTGTAAGCTAGCGCTTCAACACCAAATCACATCTCAAAACTGATAGAAGGCTATTTTCTCTTTTTAAAAATTCAAAACATGTTTATTCATACAGCATGCTTCTTCATGCTAAAACATGTAAAATTAGCCAACCTATCATCAACATTTCTCAATCATCAATCACAATATAAAATTGAGAATTTCATTGAAAACATGCATATCATGCTATTTCCTTACCCTATCCCATTTCTCAATACATATATATACATCATAGTACTTTTCATATTTCCACATCATTTCATAAACTTATAATATCGTACTAGTCCTAGCAATATATCTACGAAATTGCTGTAATTACGTACGAACATCTCTATAGCTAACACACAGTCCCTTACCTCGTTCTACTTGTGTGCAACTATCCGCCTTTATGCTTCTTGCATTCTCATCTCGACTTGCTCCGGCGTATCATCCGAAACTGAAATTCATCCATCAACATTAGAGTTAATGTTTCTAACTCTTATTCAACTGAGCATTTATCCAATGCCTTAATTATACATTTTTACCCTTTGTGGTAAATCTCCCAATTTGTCCTAATATCAACATTTCCAAATCATTTCCACAACATACTCATCCACTCAAGATATCCCATTCATCAAAATACTCCCACATTCCACTTTCTCACACTTGACTATTTCTAAGCTATATGCATTTCATACCATCCTAGGTAGTTCTATCCACAATATGCACACCCAAATATCTTTATAAGCATTAACTAAACCAATGTACTTGGATTATCCACAATATGCACACCCAAATATCTTTATAAGCATTAACTAAACCAATGTACTTGGATTTGTGCATTAGAACTTACCTCATTGGATTTCCTCTTGCTCCAATTAGGATTGCCCTCTATTTCTTCAATCCTTCAAATGGGAAAATGCCTCTAGACTATGTTGTTCTTCTCTTTGATGTGAACAACTTTGTCTCTAATAGCCTCTCCTTAAATCTCCCTGAAAATGGCTGGATTTAGGAGTGAGAAACTAGATTTCTTTGAGTTGAAGTGAAATGGAATTGTTTTCCCCGAAATTCTGATGATCCAACTGCTCCCATTTATAGTTTTGACTTGATGAGATCGATCTTCCTTGGGTGGAGATCGATCTGTTCCTCAAAAATCCCTCTTTTCTGAGACGTTTTAAAGGTAGGAGATCGATCTGTCGAGACCGGAGATCGATCTGCTGTCAAACAGAAGCTTAAGGAGATCGATCTGGTCTTAGGGGAGATCGATCTGCTTCCAACCCGAGACCTAGAGAGATCGATCTGGTCTTAGGGGAGATCGATCTTCTCCCAACCCGAGAGCTAAAGAGATCGATCTGCTTCCTTTGGAGATCGATCTGTTCCCTTCCATTTCTCACATTAGAGCATTCTGGCTCTCCCAGATCGATCTCTCATCCTATGAGATCGATCTGGCCTTCACAAATTCCAGATTTCCTGCAGTTTTTCTGCAACAGCTCTTACCAAACACCCTTAATTTACTACCATGATCATTTCCTCATTTATTCATCTTTGAGACTTGAAAATGGGATTCTTCCTTACTACATACACATTAAAATTTGTGTAGAATCTTTGTGTGACCAAATATATACAATATTACTCGAATGGAAATATACACTTATGTAAATCTTTCCTTCCATTTTACTATACTTCTCATATTCCATTTCGATCACATTCTTCTCGTTTTAAGTTCATTTCCTCCTACTCACTCATAATGCAACTTGTACGTATAATCACAATTCTTACTACAAGTGCGTCCATAATCTTATGAACTTACATTGTATACACTTCACATTACAATACATCATCTTACTTATGATTTTATTTACATTCCCACGTTCCTATATACATAGCTATACATGTACGGGGTCTCACATTCTCCCCCACTTAAAGAATTTGGTCCTCCAAATTAGAACCAATTCAATCTGTGAATAACTCGGGATACTTTTCCCGCATCAAACTTTCCAGTTCCCATGTGGCCTCTTCCACAGTGTGATGTTGCCACAAAATCTTAACCAATGAAATCGTCTTGTTCCGCAACACCTTCTCTTTCCTGTCCAACACCCTGATCGGTCTCTCGACATACGACATATCTTTCTTGAGCTCCAACGGCTCATAACTAATTACATGTGTCGGATCCGGGTAGTACTTCCGAAGCATAGAAACGTGGAAGACATTGTGGACTTCTGCTAGCTCAGGTGGTAAGGCTAGCCTATATGCTCCTTCTCCCACTCTATCCAAAATCTCGAAGGGGCCAATGTAACGAGGACTTAATTTTCCTTTTTTCCCAAACCTCATTATTCCCTTAGAAGGAGATACTTTCAAAAATACAGACTCACCAACATTAAACTCAAGTGGTCTCCGTCTCTTGTCAGCGTAGCTCTTTTGTCGACTTTGAGCCGTTCGCAGCCTCTCGCATATTATCTGAACATCCTCGGAGGCTTGCTTAACCAAATCGGGAGCGAGCAATTGTCTGTCACCAACTTCTTCCCAACCAATGGGCGATCGGCATCTACGACCGTATAGGGCCTCATAAGGGGCCATACCAATACTTGAGTGATGACTGTTATTGTAGGCGAACTCAATCAATGGCAAGTGATCGTCCCATGAGCCTCTAAAATCCAGCACACACGCTCTCAACATATCTTCCAGGGTCTGTATAGTCCTCTCTGACTGACCATCTGTCTGAGGATGAAAAGCGGTGCTAAAACTCAACTGGGTCCCCATCGCTTCCTGGAAATGTCCCCAAAAGTGGAAAGTGAAGCGGGCATCCCTATCCGAAACAACACTCACTGGGACTCCATGCAATCTCACTATTTCTCGCACATACAGATTCGCCAGTGCACTCAATGTATCTGTAGATCTCATGGCTAAGAAATGTGCCGATTTCGTTAACCGATCTACTATCACCCATATCGCATCATGGTTCTTACGGGTTCTCGGTAACCCCATCACAAAATCCATGGTGACATGCTCCCACTTCCATGTTGGTATCGATAGAGGTTGTAATAATCCTCCTGGTTTCTGATGTTCGACTTTTACTTGCTGACAAATGAGACATCTAGCAACATACTCAGCTATGTCTCTCTTCATTCCAGACCACCAATATACTTTTCGGAGGTTTTGATACATCTTACCACTCCCCGGGTGTATCGTGTATCTCGACGAGTGTGCCTCTGATAAGATCAGCTTTCTCAGCTCTACATCCTTAGGAACACATATTCTATTTCCAAACCTTAGTATTCCATCTGGACTCAATATAAAATCAGCACCCTTCCCTTTCCGGATTTGGCTAATCATGACAATACACCATTGATCGATTTGCTGAGCTTGTCGGATTCTCTCAATCAACTCCGGTTCTAATCTCAAGCTAGCAATGATCCCATAGCTGCCAATCTCAGGTAGGGTCATATCCAGACTAAGGTTCGTGAATTGTTCCAAGAACTCGTGCTCTCTAACCATCATATGTGATACCAACCCGAGACTCTTCCGACTCAATGCATCGACAACCACATTTGCCTTCCCCGGGTGGTACAAGATCTCACAATCATAGTCCTTGAGGAGTTCCAACCACCTCCTCTGTCTCATGTTTAACTCCTTTTGTGAGAATAGATATTTCAGACTCTTATGATCCGTAAAGATCTGAAATCTCTCACCATACAAGTAGTGGCGCCATATTTTCAACGCAAACACTACGGCCGCTAACTCCAAATCGTGAGTGGGGTAGTTCTTCTCATGATCTTTCAGCTGTCTAGATCCATAAGCTACTACCCTTCCATCTTGCATCAAAACACAGCCTAGTCCTTAATGCGAAGCATCAGTATACACCGAGTAATTCCCTGAACTGTTAGGGATGACAAGAACTGGCGCGGTAGTTAATCTGCGCTTAAGTTCTTGAAAACTTCTCTCACAAGCTTCGTCCCATGAAAACTCCACACTTTTCCTCGTAAGATGTGTCAATGGAGCAGCTAATCTAGAGAAACCCTCTACAAATCTTCTGTAGTAACCAGCCAAACCCAGAAAACTTCTGATCTCTGTGATTGTCCTAGGTTGTTCCCATTTAACAACTGCCTCGATCTTTGATGGATCTACTGACACCCCATCCTTCGATATAACATGGCCTAGAAAAGAAATCTGTTCTAGCCAAAAGTCACATTTGTTAAGCTTGGCATATAACCTTTTCTCTCGAAGGGTTTGCAAAATAATCCTTAAGTGCTGCTCATGCTCTTCTCTGGACCTTGAATACACCAATATGTCATCAATGAAAATAATTACGAATTGGTCCAGGTATGGCTTGAATACTTCATTCATTAGAGCCATAAAAGCTGCCGGCGCATTGGTCAACCCAAAAGGCATCACTAAGAATTCGTAATGGCCATAGCGGGTACGAAATGCTGTCTTGGGCACATCCTCCTTCCGAATCTTCAATTGATGATACCCAGACCTCAGATCTATCTTGGAGAAGATCTGTGCTCCCCGAAGTTGATCCAATAAATCGTCAATGCGTGGCAAGGGGTACTTATTCTTGATGGTAGCCTTGTTTAACATCCGATAGTCAATACACAATCTGAGGCTCCCATCTCTCTTCTTCACAAACAATACCGGGGCTCCCCATGGTGAGACGCTCAGTCTTATGAACCCCTTCTCTAACAACTCTTGCAGCTGTTTCCTTAATTCCTCTAACTAAACTGGGGCCATCCTATATGGTGACTTAGATATTGGTTCGGTTCCAGGCGTCAAGTCTATACCGAATTCCGTTTCTCTATCAGGTGGCAATCCTGGTAGATCGTCTGGAAAGACATCAGGGAATTCTCTGACCACTGAGATGTCCTCCATATCCGGATGTACTTTGTTCAAATCCACCACATAAGCAACAAAACCTTCAAAACAACACTCAAGCCATTTATACCAAAGTACTTTACTTAATACAAAATTTAAGATTTCATTTCTTCTCTTAAAATCTTACAACACATTCTTCAGGTAGAGAAAACTTAATGGACTTAGAACGACAGTCTATGACAGCATGATTGGCGGCTAACCAATCCATTCCCAAAATTACATCAATGTCATACATATTCAACAAAATCAAGTTGGCTGTCATGCACTTATCTCC
Source organism: Firmiana major (assembly GCA_033439115.1). Classification (NCBI taxonomy): domain Eukaryota; kingdom Viridiplantae; phylum Streptophyta; class Magnoliopsida; order Malvales; family Malvaceae; genus Firmiana; species Firmiana major. The sequence continues at coordinate 44,620,919 of CM065909.1, forward strand.
CACCCTCACTTTACAATCTTCATACACTTGTTCAACTAATTGGCTAACTCTCATGGGAGTACTTATTAGTAAAGTCCTACTCAAGTATGTGGGTTCTACAAAACCTTTTAACTTAGATGCACATGCAGGTGATTTTGTATTTTTTCCACTAGACTGGGTCCAATTTGAATTTAGGCACATTTACTTGGATAATATTCATATCAAACGTAGATGAAGAAAATAAATAGCTGCATATATCTTAGGGTATAATCTCTAAACAGTAGAAAATGACTTTATTTCATATTATTTTTGTTAACCATCCCAATGGTGAGCTAGGAATTATTTTAATTACATTAATTAGGATGAAAAACCAAATCACACCCAACATTATGAGATTATGCACCATTGGTGAACCCATAATTCCAAAAGCCTAGTTAGCATACTTTTTTGGATTCAAAAGACAATTGTTGCTTCGTTTTGTCAAAGATTCCACTCCCCACGTGTCATAATAAACAAAACTAACGAATGAAAACATTTTAAAGAATTATCTAAAGGAAATGTTAAGTTGCTAGATGAAGTTTGTTGAGTTTTAGCATTTTTAGGAGAATACCTGTTGAAAGGCAACCCTTCAAATGTATTAACATTGTAAAGTAATGACACTATAGCCATAGCATAAATTAGTAGACCATTATTCTTTTCATGCCTAAGAGGTTGGTGTTGTACATATTTTAGATTTGTGACTACAAATATAAAGACATTTAGGTTATATTTGGTTTAGGAAAATGTTTTTTGTTTTTTTTTTTTCATTTTTCGGAGAACAATTTTTGTCTTTAATTTTACTAATTTTGGAAAATGTATTTAGTGAATGAAAACAAAATTTGTTTTCTAAAAATGCAAAATAGTGAAATATGCTCAGATTTCATTATTATTATTATTATTATTATTATTTTAAAAGAATGAATAAAGAAATAAATAAAATACTCAATGATATTATCATTTATTTCAATTTTTTTATTTTGATTAGTAATTTCATAAAATGTTGTAAAAAGGATTAGAAAGGAAAAAAAAAAGTATTGATTGATGCCAAATATTGATTGGCCATATAGATCTAGAAAAACATAAAATAAAATAAAAAAAGCTATCACGAAAATAATAAATATTGATTGATTAATTCTAATTATAAATATAATATATTTTATTAAATAATGCATGGCTTCAAAAATTCTTCAAATATGACTGACCTTACCTTAACTTGCAAAATAGTAACTAAGCTTACAAAACAAAAGCAAAAAAATAACTACATCAGGTGTTTTCATAAGTGAAAACATTTTTTTTTCATATTTGGCCCATTTTAATTTTCCTTTTTGTTTTCTAAAAGTTTGCTTTCATTTTGAATTACCAATCACGTTTTTACTCGAACTTTTTTTATATTCTAAAAATTACCTACATTATCGTTTACTTGTCAACTCAGCTATTTGAAACTCGTAACTTGAGCATAGATACAGACATTGAGCATGTTTGTCTGATAAAATGTTTTTCCCATTTAACTTAGCTATAACATCTTTTATTCCAAATAAGCTAGATAGGGACAAAGGGAAATGAATAATACATGCTTCTCAAACTTGTGCCCTTAGTTATGTCACCTCCTCCTTTATAATACCTCAATTCCGCATTCTTGCAGAACATGAAAGTAGTGGCTCAAATTTTTGATATGATAAAAAATGAAGCAGAAAAGAAAAATCTAGGATTGCTAACACTAAATCACTTTCTTGTGTAAAGATATTTTGATGATATGTACGCGCATTTATATCGGGAGCAATACCACTAGGAATTCTTGGGTTTGTAGATTCAACTTTGTGCTCTCCCTATAGAAAGAATGGGTCAAAATAAAATTTGCTAAATATTCCCTTCACGAGAAGTCACTAAAGAAACCAGACAAAGCAACCACCTTAAAAGTAAGGGACATACACCAAAATTGTCTTCCATCCACCGGGAACTTTGTCCGAAAAAAGGGTAACATATTGCTAGGATTTAAATTGCTGTCACGATGAATTTTTAGTCATATTGTATTTATCGTAGTTACGAATATAACGAAAATTATTATGGATATTGCGACCATCGTGATTGTGAATTTTTTTCATATTGTACAAATTGATATAAAATGTAATAATTGTAATTAAAATAATAAAAACTCTTATTTTATAATTATTAAAATAGTTTATGACACCTCATATTTATTATTTACTTGTATAATATATAAATTAAAATAAAACATCTATATTTAAAAAATTACTTATAATAAGTTAGAAAATAATAAATTCATACATGCACGGTGATGAAAAGATTATATATCACATACCTTGACAAATTTATACATACACAAGTAAATTAAATTGTTCTACATATCATTACAATTTTTTATATTTGCAAAAAAAAAAAAAATTGTAAGGTTCTAGTGTATAAAATTTTAGTTAACGATGATTGACAATTCCAAAATAATCTAAAAACTTGGACTATTTTAATACTAATTAAATAATAAATAAAACATTAATAGTTGGCTAAGTCATTACCTAATCCATTTTAATTATTAAAATAATAAAAATCTAAAAACATCCCTTAAGAGACACTTGCCTCCAAAATACTAATCCCCCGTTATCTTCTTTCTCCCAAATACAGTCTCCACCCATTTACCCACCAATGCACCCACAACCATGCCTTGATTTTTCTCCCAAATATACTGAAAATCCTTTGTTTTTTTCTCCCCTGCTCCTCACGGCCATGCCCCCTTGCACCTCACCTTATAGAGCTTCAACCCTCGACCTCTCCCCTAACCTAAATCACTCAAACGACTTCGACCCAAGTTGGCAAACCTAAACCCCTGGATCTAACAACCACAATTTGAGGTGTGATAGTGGTCCTATCATCGAAGTCCACGTGTACAAAGATCGACCAACCAGAGATCGCCACGTGTCAAACACAAATAGAAGAGACATAAGCCACGTGGCTAGTAAAGAGAGGTGGCGACACAGTAACTGGAGTGGGCGATAGAGTATCTGGGCGATAAAGTGTATGCGAAAGAGTCCCCGGCGGCAGAGTCTCCAGGCGACGCAGTCTCAAGGCGATAGAGATTGTGCGGTAGAGTATGAACGCGACAGAATAAGTCGCGATAGACCTCTACCGCACAGATCGCGACAGAGCTCTACCGCAGGGATCGCGACAAAGCTCTACCGCAGGAACTACGATAGAACTCTACCGCAGGAACCGCGGTAGAGGTTCACGTAACTCTATCGCATGTTGAACTCTGCCGCAGACCGTCCAAATCCAAGTCGCGACAGAGTATCCAATAACTCTGTCGCAGCCCAGACACGCACCTGGGCCTCAGACCCGAATCCTATAGTTATGGGCCTAAAATATCCTCAAACCCGAAAAGAACATGAAGCCCAAATTGATCCTAGAAGAAGTCTATAAATACACCAGGTATAGAAAAGGTAAAGGAGGATCTCTTTTTTCTTGTATACAGAAGCTCTGCTAAAAGGACTTTCTAACTTAATCATCGGAGTGCGCGTACAGGGACAGATCTCTGCATCTCTCTGATTTCTGTTGTTTTTACAGAATATTCGATACACGTGGAAGGAATCGCATCAGCATCACCTCGTTGTCGTTTAGCGCAGCATCAATACGCAGAAGGAATCGTATCAGCATCATCTCTTTGTCGTTTAGTGCAACATCAATTGGCGCCATCTGTGGAAATCAGAACAAAAAGTCAGATTCCCTATTAAAATGGTGAGGACACGTTCTGCAGCAAAAAATCCAGGGGGAGAGAATTCTGTGAGTCCCCCTGTTAGATCAGAGCAAGGACAAAGGCAGAATGAAAATGGTGGCAGAGTGGCCTCGGTTTCTCTGGAGGAATTTGAGGCTCTGAAACGTCAGAATGAGGAGACGACGATAGCGTTGAAGGCTATGGTGAACTTCTTCAAAAATGCTATCCCGCAGTTTAGCTTACCCCCAGAAGTGCAACTGATGGTGGGGGAAAACATCCCGAGGCAGACTTACAAGAGAGGTCAACCCTCCACCATGACGAATGCTGGACAAGGAGAAGGAGCGCAGAATACTGCCACTGGACTGATTCTGAACTTTACCGCGAGTTTGGAGGATAACCCTGCAACGACTTTGATAGTAAACTCTACCGCATTTCAGAGGAAGCACCCCGTGGCAGGGTTACGGGAAGTAAATACTGCCGCAGACCCGACTGAACATAACTCTCCCGCGGGGCACAGGAGGCGGAGTTCTCCCCCAGAGTACATGCGGCAGAGCTCACCCGTGGATCGCAGGCGGCAGAACTCACCCGCGGCATATATACGGCAGAGCTCACCCGCGGATCACAGGCGGCAGAGCTCACCCGCGGCATATAGGCGACAGAGTTCTCCCGCATGGCGCAGTATTTCTCCTGATGAGTTGGGGCATGAATTCGAAGATCACAGGTCCGAGGAGCGACGGAGACAGAAGAGTCCTGACCCCTGAGACTGTTTCGAGGGTACAAGGCCAAATCTCGGAATGGGAGGTGCTGGAAGGAAGGATACACGGCAGGACCCTAGAGGCCGAGAAACCTTAAACGAGGAAGAGATACTTAGCCGGGGAGCTGAACATGTGCAAAGTCTCCAGAACAAAGGAGGAAGGAGTGCTTACCACTCGGACTCTTCTAGTCCCGAAGGAAGGGGAGCGCACTCGACTCGAGGGTCAGAAAATGTGGAGAAAGTTGTCGAAAAGATTTTGAAAAAGAGGAAACTGGTGTCTCCTAATGATAGTCAAAGAAGGAGAATTTTGTTCAGTCCGGAGATTATGAACAAACCATTGCCGAAGAAGTTCAAGATGCCTTCTATGGCCACTTATGCAAGCAAAGTGGACCCATACGACCACATACAAAGTTATGAGTCCCTCATGTTACTACATGGATGGGAAGATGAAATCATGTGCAGAGCCTTTTCGCTTACACTGTCCGGGCATGCGCTAAAGTGGTTTAATGGGTTGAGCGAAGGTTCTATCTCATCCTTCGACCAATTGCGAAATGAATTTTGGAGAGTCTTCATGATCAATAGCCAGAGGAAGAAGGACGCTACTTAACTGCTCACTCTTAAGCAAGGGAATAAAGAATCCTTGAAGTGCTACATAGATCGTTTTCGAGACGCAAACTTGGAGGTGAAAGATCTACCAGTAGGAGTAGCCATGACTGCAATGCTGCAAGGGACGAAGTCCGAGAAGTTGCAAGAATCCCTCTCCCTCGATCAGCCAGTGACACTTTTCGATCTATTTGCTAGAGCTAATAAATATGTGGCAAGTAATGAAGATGGTACAGTCCCGGAAGACAAAGGAAGGAAGAAAGAGAGAGAGAGATATACCTGAGAGAAGCTCTCCAAGACCCGTCAGATTAGACAAGGCCCCTAGACTCAAGTATGAAGGTTATACCAGATTAAATGAGCCTCGCACCGCGATACTAGCAGCTATTGAGGGGACAGGATTGTTGAAATTCCCCAAGAAGAAGATTGGAGATGTAGGGCGAAATTCTGATTCCTACTGCGAATTTCATGCAGCTCACGGTCACCCCACGGAAAGATGCAGAGACCTGATGGATCAGCTAGAGAGACTAGCTAGAGAAGGGAAAATTAACCGCTTCCTGTGGAGAAGTGAAAGACCCCGTTATCCTCCGTGAGATCGAAGGAATGACCATCCGTGGAATGTGCAAAATAATGATAAAGAAAGAAATAGGCCAAGGAATGAAGTATTTAGGCCTATCCCCCGGGCTAATCAGCCAGATAACGAACCTACCGCCCCGACAATAAATATTATCGCGGGAGGAGAATCGATGGCAGGAAACTCCTCTGCTTCCCGTAAGAGTTACGCGAGGCAAGCGTATCAGGTTCATGCTGTGATGGAAGAGAAAGCAGATGAAGAACCTATTGTGTTCACTCCGGCGGATAAGGGTGACATTGTCTTGCCCCATGATGATCCTATGGTAATATCCGCAGTGGTGGCGAAACATCCGGTGAGCAGAATCCTAGTCGATAATGGAAGTTCGGTAAACCTAATCTATTGGAACTGTTTCGAGAAAATGAACATATCTGCAGATAGATTAAGACCTGTTATGACGCCATTATACGGATTTACGGGTGAAAAGGTGAAGGTGGTCGGGTCCATAGAGTTGCCTGTGACTCTAGGAGAAAGCCCGAAGGATGTGACCCGACAAGTATTGTTCATGGTGGTAAGGTCAACCTCAGCTGCTTACAACATGATCCTAGGAAGGCCTGTACTGAATGATATGAGAGCAGTGATATCCTCTTGTTATTTGTTAATGAAGTTCCCTACTCCCAACGGGGTTGGGCAAGTACGAGGAGATCAAATGAGGGCTCGTACTTGTTATATTGCTTCTACCGCCAGCAAAGGAGTACAGAGAAAGGAGACTTTGTGCATAGATGACCCGCCCAAGCCTCAACCTGTGGAGAAAAATGAAAGCCATTGAGCTAATCAAAGGTGATGAAGAGAAGAGGGCATTCATTGGGACTCAGCTGAATGAACAAGTAAGAAGGGAGATAGTCGAATGCCTGAGGAGGAACTCGGATGTTTTCGCTTGGACCCCGGCTGACATGCCCGGGATTAATCTTGAAGTGATTTGTCATGAGCTTAATGTCTCACCCAGACACAAACCTGTCAAGCAGAAGAAGAGAAATTTCATCCCAGAAAGACAGAAGGCAATCACTAAAGAAATTAATAAACTTTTAGAAGCCGGGTTCATTAGAGAGGTCTACTACCCTGAGTGGCTGGCCAACGTAGTAATGGTGAAGAAATCCAATGGCAAGTGGTGAATGTGTGTAGATTTCACTGATTTGAATAAAGCCTGCCCTAAAGATTCGTACCCCTTGCCTCGAATAGATAGGCTTGTAGATGAAACGTTCGGATATGAACTCCTCAGTTTTTTAGACACTTTCTCCGGATATCATCAAATTATGCTCTACCCAAAAGATGAAGAGAAGGCTTCTTTTATAACCGACGATGGAACATACTGCTATCGCGTAATGCCGTTCGGTCTAAAGAATGCTGGAGCCACATATCAGCGAATGGTGAACAAAGTGTTCAAAGACCTTCTGGGAAATACCATGGAAGCCTATGTGGACGATATGATTATTAAGAGCCAAGCAGAGGAGTCTCACGCTCATCAGATGTCCAAGGTATTCAAGGTGCTGAGAAGATTCAATATGAAGCTAAATCTCGGCAAGTGCTCATTCGGAGTGAGATCAGGGAAGTTCTTAGGCTTCATGATCACTGACAGGGGTATCGAGGCAAATCCTGAAAAGGTACAGGCAATTGTCGACATGAAACCCCTAACCACCGTGAGAGATGTTCAAAGGTTGACAGGCAGAATAGCAGCTCTGAATCGCTTTTTATCAAAGTCCGCAGAAAATAGCTTGCCATTCTTCAAAACTCTGTGGGGATGAAAGAATTTCGAATGGACAAGTGATTGTCAAAAAGCTTTTGAAGACCTCAAAGAATATTTGAAGCAGTTACCTTTATTGACAAGACCTTTGGAAGGGGAACAATTATATATGTACTTGGGAGTCGGTGATTTCGCTGTCAGTGCGGTACTACTGAAGAAGGATGAAATAGTGTACCACCCCATCTACTATGTAAGCAATGTACTGTTAGACCCGGAGACCCGTTATTCGCTGGCTGAAAAGCTAGCATTGGCCCTTGTGATGGCCTCGCGTAAGTTGCGCCCTTAGTTTTAGGCACACTCCATCGCTGTCTTAATGGATCAACCGTTAAGACAAATCTTTCAGAAACCTGAACACTCAGGAAGACTAGTGAAATGGGCAGTGGAACTTGGAGAATATGATATCACGTTCCAACCCAGGCAGGCTATCAAAGGTCAAGCTCTGGTAAACTTTATAGTAGAATGTACTAGCCCGAGCGACAACGATGGAAAGGAAACTTAACCGTGGTTACTGTATGTTGACGGGGCGTCAAGTGTAAATGGAAGTGGAGCAGGTGTAGTCTTGGTATCGCCGGAAGGGAAATCCCTAGAATACTTTTTACGGTTTGGGTTCCCTAGTTCGAACAACATGGCAGAATATGAGGCTTTGGTAGCCGGAATGAGGCTGGCAGAGAAGTTGCAAGTTCACCACTTGGTGGCACACAGTGATTCTCAATTGGTGGTAAACCAGTTCAACGGGCAATATGAGATTCGAGAGCCAATGTTGATCCCTTACCTAAAGAAAGTTCAATCTCTGGCTCGGACTTTCAAGAATTTCTAGCTAATACAAATTAATCAGTCTGAAAACACACACGCAGATTCATTGTCCAAGTTAGCCTCTTCCAATGAGATAGGAGGAAGGATAGTGAAGGTGGAGAAGCTCGAGCGGCCTAGTGTTGAAGAGGTCGAAGTGTGTGACATTGAAATGGGGGATGACTGGAGATCCCCATTCAAACAGTATCTCACTGAAGGTACACTCCCCCAAGATAAGGACGAGGCTCATTGCTTAAAGATACAAGGGGCAAAGTTCACACTAATCAACGGGGAACTGTACAAAAGGGGATATTCATCACCTTTGTTAAAGTGCCTGGGGCCAGAGCAAGCAAATTATGTCCTAGCTGAGGTGCACGAAGGAATTTGCGGTGAACACTTAGAAGTTAGAGCCCTTACTGCTAAGATACTGCGATTGGGATTCTATTGGCCGACATTGAAAAAAGATGCGATGGACAAAGCCCGCAGGTGTGACAAATGCCAAAGGTTTGCTCCAATAACAACAGCCCCAGTGACTCCCTCCCAGAGTACGGTACAACCAATTCCTTTTGCACAGTGGGGATTGGACATTCTGGGGCCTTTCCCATTAGCCACGGGTCAAAGAAAGTTCCTGTTGGTTGCCACTGATTACTTTACAAAGTGGATTAAAGCGGAGCCTTTAGCTACAATCACGGAGAAGAAAGTGGAAGCGATGGTGTGGAAAGATATTATCTGCCAGTTCGAAATCCCATGCATCTTAAATGCTGACCATGAAAAGCAATTTGATTGTGGCGCCTTCCGTGAATTCTGTAAGCGCCTTGACATTCAGCTGAGGATTTCTTCTGTATCATATCCTCAAGCTAATGGACAGGCCGAAGTCAGTAATCGAACAATCCTTCATGGGTTGAAGACCAGATTAGACAAAGCTAAGGGGGCATGGGTGGACGAATTGCCTAGTGTATTGTGGGCATATCGTACTACTAGTCGGGTATCGACTGGAGAAACGCCGTTTAGCCTCGTATACGACGTCGAAGCATTGATTCCCATGGAAATTGGAGCACTGTCACCCAGGGTGGTGCCTTTAGTGGAAGAAGAGAATTCACAAGGACTAAGGGAAAACCTAGATCTGCTTGATGAGCATAGAGAGGCCGCGACTATTCGGTTGGCATCCTATCATGAGAGGGTGGTCAACTACTATAATAGCCGGGTGAGAGATAGACCAATGTCCGAGGGGGATTTGGTGCTCAGAAAGTCACATATCACGAATGCCTTGAGGGAAGACGAAAAATTCAGAGCCAATTGGGAAGGTCCATTCAGAATCAAACAAAAGATCAGGCCCAACACCTGCATCCTGAAAACTCTGCAAGGGAAGAAAATAGGGAAAACATGGAATTCAAATCACTTAAAATTGTATTTGAACTAATCATTATGTTTTCTTTCTTGAACATTATATTCTCACATTATTGTTATTTGTTTACACTATCACAAGATGCTATTATCCAATCATTATGCAAATTGTCCTTGTATCATATCTCCAGCTTTTATATATCTAAATCTTGTGACAGGATACAGACGAGCCGTAAGAGCCTGAGGCGCAATGCGTCACTGTGGCCAGGCGTGAAAAGTCAGACGAGCCGTAAGAGCCTAAGGCGCAATGCGTCACTATGGCCAGGTGTCAAATCAGACGAGCCATAAGAGCCTGAGGCGCAATGCGTCGCTGTGGCCAGGCGTAAAATCAGATGAACCGTAAGAGCCTGAGGCGCAATGCGTCGCTGTGGCTAGGCGTAAAATCAGACGAGCCGTAAGAGCCTGAGGCGCAATGCGTTCCTGTGGCCAGGCGTAAAAATCAGACGAGCCGTAAGAGCTTGAGGCACGCAATGCGTCACTGTGGCCAGGCGTGAAAGGCAGACGAGCCGTAAGAGCCTGAGGCGCAATGCGTCACTGTGGCCAGGCGTAAAACCAGACGAGCTGTAAGAGCCTGAGGCGCAATGCGTCACTATGGCCAGGCATAAAATCAGACGAGCCGTAAGAGCCTGAGGCGCAATGCGTAACTGTGGCCAGGCGTAAAAGTCAGACGAGCTGTAAGAGCCTGAGGCGCAATGCGTCACTGTGGCCAGGCGTGAAAAATCAGACGAGCCGTAAGAGCCTGAGGCGCAATGCGTCACTGTGGCCAGGCGTGAAAGTTAGACGAGCTGTAAGAGCCTGAGGCACAATGCGTCACTGTGGCCAGGCGTCAAATTAGACGAGCCGTAAGAGCCTGAGGTGCAATGCGTCACTGTGGCCAGGCGGAAAATCAGATGAACCGTAAGAGCCTGAGGCGCAATACGTCGCAGTGGCCAGGCGTAAAATCAGACGAGCCGTAAGAGCCTGAGGCGCAATGCGTCACTGTGGCCAGGCGTAAAAATCAGACGAGTCGTAAGAGCCTGAGGCGCGCAATGCGTCACTGTGGCCAAGCGTAAAAGTCAGACGAGCCGTAAGAGCCTGAGGTGCGCAATGCGTCACTGTGGCCAGGCGTAAAAATCAGACGAGCCGTAAGAGCCTGAGACGCAATGCGTCACTGTGACCAGGCGTAAAAGTCAGACGAGCCGTAAGAGCCTGAGGCGCAATGCGTCACTGTGGCCAGGCGTGAAAGATCAGAGGAGCCGTAAGAGCTTGAGGAGTAATTGCGTTACTATAGCCAGGCAATGAAAAAACATAAAGGCCGTAAGAACTGAAGACGCACTCGCGTCGTGGTGGTCAGACCTTAGAAAAAGGTATATTTATATGTAAAATTCTTTCTGAAAATATATCTTTCTATCAAGAATTGGGGAGCATACACGAATAAACAAAACAAATATATGAGTAAAACAAATAAACAGACAAATGATGATAAATGATAAATAGCAGAGCAATGCGATACGAAGCATGAACAGAACTTTGATTTCATTCATTTAAGAAAATCTTTACAAGTACATCCAACAGAAATAAAACAACGAAATGTTCAAAAAAAACGACAGAATGTTTGAAAAGAAAAACAAAAAACAATTCAATCTGCAAGAGCAGGAGGCTGGGGATCAACCGCCGACGGACCCTCGCACTCTAAAGACTGCTGACCATCTTCCCCATCCAAGTCGTCGAGGGCACCAATAGCTTCGGGAGCATCGTCCAGGCTCACAGGCTCCCAAGGATCGGTAAGGTTTGCAAGATCATCTTGCGCAGTCCTCTTAAAAAGCTCATTAGGAGGTTCGGCTTCCGGTTCATATTTAGTCCAATCAGGGGCCTCGAACAGCATCGTCTCGCGTGTATACTGGAGCTCAGGGAATTCTTCGCCTTCCCTATGCTTCTCCAGCCAGGATCTAGCAAGGTAAAATCCATATTTTACATATGGATTCGAAAAATCCTCCTTTCGCCTCAAGCAATCCCTAGAAAGACGGTACTCCTTCACGGCTTCTGCCCTGATGCTGTCAATCTCCACTTGAGTTAGAGAAGGAGTAGCCCGACTTTCTAGCTCGGCGACATATTGCTCGAGCTCCTGATTACGATCAATTAAGGACCAATATTTGGACTGCATGCGGTCCAGTTCGGCTTAGGCCTGTTGAAGATCTTCATGAAATTTGTTAGACCTAGCTGCCTCAACAGTAAGATCCCCCTTGGCCTGATTCAAATCTTGGCGCACCTTCGAGAGCTGATCTTCTAAGTTTCGTACCACGTCTGGAAGCCCGAATAAGTTGTTAACAGTATTTGACAACTCCATGACTTTATCCTTCAAATCCTGAATTTCCTTGTCAGCTCGCTCCCGATAGGCTCGGTGTTGAGCGTTGTTGGCCACAGCCCTCTGAGCAAGCTGAAAAGCAACGCAAAAAGTTAAACTCAAAGTATAGCAAAAAGAAATTAAACAAAAAATGAAAATGAAAATTACCCTCAGCGCTTCCATATCAGCCAAGTATTCTCCCTTTGGATAATTTCTGAATATTCTAGCTTCATCCCTCGAGAGAATAGTGGCCCAACTCAGTCGAGACGTCACCCCGGGAGAGTCCAAGGTATCGTTGTCACGAACTCTCGGGTAAACCCGAAACTCAGACCCCCTTATGATGTAACCACCGTCTACGGGGTAGGATCTCTCATCAACAGGACCTATCCTCTGGAGAATTGGCCTAGTCCCTATTGACGGCTCGATGTACAAATGCCTCCGGTTCTTTTGTTGGGACGAAATTATATTGCATTCGGCACGCTCTTCAAATTGAGACCGTCCAGACGAACCAAAAGCCTTCCGTGAAGAGGAAGAAGCTCTCCCTCTATCCCGAGAGAGATCCCTTTGTTTCGGGGGAGGAGGCATCACTTGTCTAGGAACAGGTGGGGTCCGAGCCCGAGGCAATTGAGGCGGAACTGGTGCCTCACTGGGAACATCGTCAGCTAAGCGAGGCCTCTTTCTAGTGGGGTCACTAGACGGACCTCCCTCCAAACCTTGACGTGCCAAAGATCGTCGAAAATGGCTCATTTCTACAAAAAAGAAAAAGAACAAGTAAGTGGTCAAAAACGTGGTCAAAACCAACAAACAATAAAAAAGCATGAAAAACTTACCATCAGGAGAATCAAAATGCTTCTGAAGGGACTCTATGTTTATCATATCATCGTCAGGGAGAACCATGAAAGTTGAACCAAATCCTTCCCAGTCATTCAGATCAGCTAAAGGCTCACTGTCAGGACTAGATTCTATATTTGTACTCCCTATATCTTCTTGCGGCCTTAAAAGTTCGAGGTTCAACTCAGGGGGAATCGAGGATGAAGGATTCGAGGAAGGAACAGAAGGGCCGACAATAGGGACGGGACCCACACCCCAGCCAGCAGATATCAAATTTTCATTTGATAAAAGACTGTCAAGACTAATGGGACTATCAACCAATAACCTATTGACATCTAAGGACAACTGTTCTCTAAGTGTAGAAATCCGGGGGCCCTTGGGGATTTCACGCCTAGTCTCCCAACGAGTAGGGAAATCCAGGTCCCCAGGCATCTCCACAATAAGCCACTCCGATTCAAAACCGTGAAGTTATTTACGGGTTTTTCGAATAACCTGTTTTCAAATCCAGGCTTATACGCCCGCTAAAGTGAATAAGGAACTAAACTGGGGCTACCTCGAAACCTAAAAAAGGCATCAAGAAGGGGGAGAAACACCCCTTAGTCGGCAATGCACGGTAAACCCTATTAATTGCATCTATGCGTGAGGATGCAGTTGTCCAGGGGCTATCCTGTGCGTCTTAAGGAAAGAAGCCCCAAAGTCGGATATTGAAAAACAGAGTCCTAACTCTAAGGATGCCCTGAAAATAACTATCCCGTTAGACACACGACGTATGTCATTTTCTTGAGGGTTTGGAAGCCTATAGGAGTATCCATCGGGCAAAGGAAACCTAGACATAAGGTCTTGGATGTCAACTGCCTTCAAAGTCGATTTGACTCCTAGCTCTATATGCTTCCCTACACCGTGACCAGCCATTTTTGAAGCTCAAGAAAAATCACGAAGAAAAAACTACTGGCGACAGAGTTTACCTAACAGAGATGCAGGAAGACAGTGAACTATAGTATTCAAACGTTTGAGACAGAAGTGTGGCAAACAACACGGGGCGACAGTGTTTCCACGCGACAGACTCGCGACACAGTGATGGACCTTTGCGATAGAGTTGTGGAAGAGTATAGCAACTCGCAATAGAGTAGCGGTAGAGATGCGGTTGAGTCGCGGCAGAGTTGCGAGAGAGTATTTGGAAATCTGCGGCAGAGTGATTTTAAGCGAAAGAAGTCAGTACCTACTACGTTGACTGGGAGCTTATATATATAGGCGCAGCTGAATCTACACGCGCACAGGGATCCGCACGTACCCTGGAACAGTGAATCAAGAATCCTCTTTCGCAGGAAATATTCCTACCAAAGAGTGGGCAGCAATTGATAGTGGTCCTATCATTGAAGTCCACATGTACAAAGATCGACCAACTAGAGACCGCCACGTGTCAAACACAAATAGAAGAGACATAAGCCACGTGGCTAGTAAAGAGAGGTGGCGACACAGTAACTAGAGTGGGCGATAGAGTATCTGGGCGATAGAGTGTATGCGAAAGAGTCCCCGGCGGCAGAGTCTCCAGGCGACGCAGTCTCAGGGCGATAGAGACTGTGCGGTAGAGTATGAACGCGACAGAATAAGTCGCGATAGACCTCTACCGCACAGATCGCGACAGAGCTCTACCGCAGGGATCGCGACAAAGCTCTACCGCAGGAACTGCGATAGAACTCTACAGCAGGAACCGCGGTAGAGGTTCACGTAACTCTGCCGCATGTTGAACTCATCCGCAGACCGTCCAAATCCAAGTCGCGACAGAGTATCCAATAACTCTGTCGCAGCCCAGACACGTGCCTGGGCCTCAGACCCGAATCCTATAGTTATGGGCCTAAAATATCCTCAAACCCGGAAAGAATATGAAGCCCAACTTGATCCTAGAAGAAGTCTATAAATACACCAGGTATAGAAAAGGTAAAGGAGGATCTCTTTTTTCTTGTATACAGAAACTCTGCTAAAAGGACTTTCTAACTTAATCATCGGAGTGCGCGTGCAGGGACAGATCCCTGCGTCTCTCTGATTTTCGTTGTTTTTGCAGAATATTAGATACACGTGGAAGGAATCGCATCAGCATCACCTCATTGTCGTTTAGCGCAGCATCAATACGCAGAAGGAATCGTATCAGCATCATCTCTTTGTTGTTTAGTGCAACATCAAGGTGATTCATCATCAATGGTTGCCCTTTCAAGTTTGTAATAGCAGTAACAAATAATCGTGGACGTGAATAACTATGGGTTTAAGATTCACAACCTTTTTTTTTTTAAATAGCGGTGACGGACAGTGGCGTTGAAACCGTGTTTTTCCAAATAGCGGTTGCTATTTCGTTTGTTCATCGCTATTTGAAACCCTGACATACTGTTCCATAGCCACCTGTGGATCATGTTCCTTAGCCTTTGCCAAGCATTCCTTACACGATGCAAGCAGTGCCATTCATCACTCACACATAGTAGCTGTCAACCTTGTTATTTTAACTACCAACCAAGCTATACCCTGCAGTTCAGTGTCAGCCCCTAATGTGTTTCACACACATCTTTTTTCTATGTTCTACAAAATTTCCCAGTTATAATGGCTAATCCAAATTTGATTAATCAACTGATGATACATGTGCATTTTCAGTTGCTCTTCTACTAGTTAATAGGAATTCACACAATGAGTAAGCTATTTGAAGTAGATGGTAGTAATGGTAACGAAAGACCATATGCAACTTCTTGGAAATTGTTTCGCAAAGAACCACAAAACCCACCGTCAGTATTACTATTAGAGAAAGTCCAAACTTTTTTAATGAAAAAAAAAGACGCCTAATCTAATTAAGTTGCAAATGAAAAAACCCATGTATATAGCAAAATTCACAACTTCCCTTTACACAGATAATCAAAAATATCTCTTTGAATTTCTATGAACAAAATCAAATTTATTCGAAAAGGTGCAATTCTCTCACAACCGATTTTCAAAACCCTAATCTAAAAAGCAAGAGTATATAGAAAATAAAAGAGCAAAAGGCAATAAAATAAATAAATACACTCGTAAAAAAACTCCACCGTACACAATAGAAGGAATGTGAACAGTTCATTTAATGAAATTACTTTGTCTTATACAGGCATACAAAGAAGAATCTTATTGTCATGATCTCTTCCACTAACTCCATTACTGCCACATCTCTAAAAAATAGGCATACAAGCTTGACAATTTAAACAACTTTTTAGAACTAGCTAAAAAACAGCTACAAACTCTATCCCACTAACATTTTACTTAGTAGTAAATAAACCAGTAACTATTTATGCTAACAACTAAAAAAAAAAAAACCAATACAGGCTGGTGTTGTATTTTAACACTCCTCCTCAACACCACTTTCGTTTTTTCTACCATCCCGAGCTGTTGACAAAAATTTCCAAACTTATTGTGTCATGACCCAAATCGCCTAAAAACCACTACAATTTTTTTTCGTTTATTCTTTAATTCTTACCTTTCTCTCATCGTGACCATTCTATCAATAGTTGGGCTATGATTCGGTGTTAGTTCCCTCACACTATTTACCATTCCATTTCCATGTCACATTCACATATCAGGATTTACTATCCTTTGACTTTAACTAAATACATATATTATGGTATTTACATTTCTCTACATCCCCGACATCATATCCGTTTTCAGTACTGTGCATTTACATATTCAGATACAAAATTATACAAATGTGTATACCTGACTCTTAATGGGACGCAACGGATACCAAAGATGCAAGTCCTTAGCCGTGTTCAAACTACTGAAAGTACTCTGTAGAGGGAAAAATAAAAGGGGTGAGCAACCACACGCTCAGTAAGGTAATTATACAAGCAAGTAGATACCTATGCTATCTACATGATCATAATGTCATGCCCTTAAATCCATTTCTTTTCATTAAAATCTCATGCGTGAAATCATGCATACATCGATGCCATAATTTATAAGAACTATTCGTGCTTATAGAAATCATGCAACTCATGCATCAATGGCATTTCATGTAAAATCATAATTCGCATGAAGTAATTCAAGATCATACATTATTTCATGCCATGTAAAATAAATCATGAGAGACAATTCTTTTCATGAATTTGTACTTAAAGCATGGCAAACCACTCATGTTACTGCATTAAATCATATCAAATCAAATAGGTTTCTCAAAAACCCATGCTCGGATTCAAAATCAAACTCTCATATAGTTCGAAAACAAAACCAAATCACATGCTTATATTCTAATCAAAACATGGTTGTTATAAAAAAATCGTATCAAATCATAAGTGATCAGAAAAACATATCAAATCATATGTGTGGAGACAAAGCAGAGCATAAGGAAACGAATAGACATATGGCCATAGTCATTGGACTCCATGCCTCACGGGCCAGGTGTGCATGAATGTCCCCGGATGGCTGAGGATAGGGGGCCAGTCTACCCGTCAGACAGCAAATAAACAACACGGTACGTCGTACTCCATGTGCGTCCACACGGTACATTGTACTCAGTGAACCCCAATATCTGAAATCAGTGAGATTAGGAGTGCCTGTCCAACGGGTCTTATTATCCCATCTCCAGCTATATAATATTGAGTCTCCAACATGCACGTGCAAGCATATCAATCAGTGTGACACACAGTCTACATGAGGCTCTAGCTCGGCCTTATCAAATCACATGCGATGATCAGTGCAAGCTCACACAGCCTACATGACATCTCCAAACACGATTTTATGCATATCACAAAATCACAAACTAGTGCGAGCAAAGCTCCAACACGTTATCATGCATAAAACATATAGAGTTTAGTGCGAGCAAAACGCTAGTACTATGTCATGTGGAAACTATATCAAATCTAGTGCGAGCAAAAAAGGCTCTAGCACTATGTCATGTGAAAACCATATCAAATCTAGTGCGAGCAAAATAAGGCTCCAGCACTACTTAAGTCTCAAAATTGATAGATGGCTCGATGCACATAAGGGGCATACAAAACAACCTCTACCACAGAAGGTAGTACCCACTTGAGTGAGAGGAAACATTTTCCATCAAATCAATCATCAAACACTTTTCATTCTGAAAACATGCAATTTAATGCAGATAATCAAATTGTGAGCCAGTCCATCATTTTAGTTTCATAAAACCTCTTTTTACATGTAAAATGTCGAGTTTATGCACGTTATGCATTTCCAATAATAAAAATCAGTGCGAGCAACCGCTCTAGCACATTTCATGCATATGATGTCACACAAATCGGTGCGAGCAACCGCTTTAGCACATTTTATATACACTCACAAACTCAGATATAGTGCGAGCAAGGCTCTAGCACCATCTGTTTCCATATAACTTGATAGTTGGTCCATTTTCCAAAGAAATTTCATTTAAATCTAAATAACATTTACGTAGTGTTATCTTGTGAAATTTATGCAAATATTGGCTAATCTACCAATTTGTTTTGCTAAAAAGTCACGAAAATTCCTCAAATCATGCATTTCATGCATGTCATCTTTCATCATCCTTAGGTGAATTTCCCTCGGTATGGGTAAAATAGTCTTTTACCTATCTCGGGTCCTTAAAATTTTTAATTCATTTCTAGGATCTTTATAAATTTTCAGTGTATACAAAAGCTATTAAAAATATGTGTAGCTACCTCTAGCTACTCGCAAAATTCTCTTACCTCACTTTACTTTGTACAGTCTGACTTTTTCCAACAATGTCGCGTCACGCAGTCTGATCTGCTCCCCATCAAATCTCTAGAGCTGCGTATAATTATTTATTGGGTCAAAAATCATACAATTTAACTGTATTTCATAATTTCTGAGCTTAATTCAAAATATTGGGCTCATTTACAATTTTGGGCCCGATTGCACTTTAATGGGCCTTAATCAGTCTTAAGCCCATTGTCCACTTACTATTCATATCATCGAGGCCTATTGGGCTCATTAAGCCCACCAACAATTTATTGAGCCTCGTTCTAAACTCTTGGATAGCTCAAATAATTATTTATGACAATTTATCTCCAATTCCAAAATATAATTCATTTTATACAGTATTAAATCTGTAATTTATGCGGTAAATTTTTAACACGCATGACAATGCAAATTGTCGTAAATAATGGTTACTTACCCGAGATTCTGTGATAGTACACAAATCGAGATTGACTAAAGCTTTCGTTTGTCGCCAATTATTGAGCTACACATTTATATATTTTTCGGGTCAAATTCGGTCAAATATATATTTAAATAATTATTTTAACAATTAAATCGGTCCATTTGACCACTTATCGGCTTACCCGTAGCTCAACTGCATCACCAGATTTTTTCTCAAATTTTACCTCTTTTTTTCTTTCTTTTCTTTTTATTTCTTTTCTTTCTTCCTTGGCTGAACCGGCTCGGTCCGGTTCAGCCCAGTTCAGTCTGATTCGGTTATCTCCTTCGCTGTTCGGAGCTCTGCCGGTCGGTTCTTCGTCGGCTTCCACTTCCAGCAGATCGGGGGGACCTTGCAGTGAAAGGATTTAGTGGTGGCCAAGCCTCAGCTGGCCGGTTCGACCCTTTCTCTCTTCGACGTCACAGTCGATTTCTTTCTTTCTCCGTTGACAGCGCTGCTAACCGTTTCACTAGCCGATTACGCCACCAATCGACTCGGCATCGCATGGGGGACCTTCAGTGGGCAGTGGCTATGGCCGAATCAACGTCGGCGACGACAAATTTCTCTTCCCCCCCTTTCGGTTTCTCCCTCCGCGATTTTGTGTTTTTTGGTGGCTGGGGGTGCGCGTGCTGGCTCCTTCGGTGTCGGCCTTGTTTTTTCGGTTGCCTCACCCTCCATCATGTCGTCGTTCGCAGTGAAGCAGGGATCGGTCCCTGTTTCTTTTTAGGTCGCACGACCTGTTCGCGCGATTCCAGATTTTTTTTTTTTTTATATATATTATTATTTTAATTGAATAAAATATAATATTTTTGCCAAATATCTCAAAATTATTATATTTTATTCATTTAATCAATTAATGTATTTATTTGTCTGATTTTATCTTTTTAGTGTATTTTTTCAATATTTTCGAGAAAATTTCCCAAGGAAAAAATTTCGATTTATCACCATAAATTTGTATCTTGATCACTTAGACTGAAAATTTAATAATTTCTCCTTTATTGATCAAGATTCCCTGAATCCATGTTTACAGTGCCAATTTCTTACCAAATTGACATCGAATTTTGGGTCTTTTAACCATTTTACCCTTCAACGTGTTCGAGACCATATCAACACAACTTCCTTTCACGAACCCTTTCTCATTACATGTTTTGAATTCTTATCTCCAATCCGAATGGTCCGAATCCCATTCATTTAATATGTGGCTATTTCAATCTCTATTTGATCATTAAATGCATTCAGAAATTTTTATTCATTTAATTTGATCCTTTCATTCACGTAAAACTCTTTTAATGATTCAATTTACATATAACCATATTTACATCACGCGAATTATAAGGAAATATGATAAAAATTCAGGTCTTACATAATCTCCCCCACTTAAGAAATTCGGTCCTCCAAATTAGAACCAAGTCAAATGGGTCCATAAACAACTCCGTGTACGTCTATTGCATCATACTCTTTAATTCCTGTGTGCCTTTTTTCTGGAGGGTAATACTACCAAAAGACTTTGACTAGGGAGATTATCTTAGACCTCAACACTTTCTCCTTCCGTCTAATATCGAATCGACTTTTCAACATACGACCTACTCTCTTTGAGCTTCAACGATCTCCGTCTTTAGTCAGCATAGCTTTTCTGTATGCTCTGAGGTGTTCTTACTCTCTCACACTTTAACTAAACATCCTCAAAGGATTGTCTTACTAAATCAGGAGCAATTATCTTTCAGTCACCCACTTTTTCCCATCCAATCAGGGAATAACCCCTACGGTCATATAATGCTTCATATAATGTCATCCCAATACTCGACTGATAACTATCGTTATAGGCAATTTAGGAAATGACAAATGATCATTCTAGGAGCTTCAACATCAATTGCACATGCTCTCTACATATCCTCCTGAACCTGTACAGTCCTCTATGACTGACCATCTGTCTGAGGACGGAAAGCTGTGTTAACACTCAATCGAGTTCCCATAGTTCCTGAAAAATGTTCTCCAAAAGTGGGAAGTGAAGCGAGAATCTCTATCTGATACTATGCTCCTTGGAACGCTACATAATATTCCATAATCCTCCTTACCCATAAATCCGCCCACGCACTCATAGTATCTGAGGATTTCATAACCAGAAGGTGGGTAGACTTAGTTAATCTATCGGTCATCACCCAAATAGCCTTGTGATTCCTACGGGTCCTCTGTAACCCATTACGAAATCCACAATAACTTGCTCCTTTTTTCGTGTTGATATAGGTAGAGACTGCAATAACCCTGCAGACTTCTAATACTCTACCTTACTCTGCTAAGATAGATATACTTCGTTAAAGCTCTATGATGTCTTTATCATGTGTGACCACCAATACTCTTTTCGAAGATTCTTATATATATTTTTACTCCCCGGATGCACTGTATACCCAGAAGAGTGAGCTTCTGGCAATAACAATCTAAGCAATTGTGGTCATTGGGAGCCCTTATTCTGTCTCTGAACCTCAGTATGTCATCATTACTCATTGTGAACCCTGTCATTATACCCATCTGAATCTGACTCACATTATCGACACCCTGCGGATCATTATGCTAAGCCTGTCAAATCCGGTCACTCAAATCCGGTTCTAATCTCAGGCTAGCTGTCACAAAATCACGGTCATCATTAGATGGGATCACATCACTACTGAGGCTCACAACTGCTCTAACAGCCCACACTCCATGATCATTAGATGTGATACCATCCCAAGGCTCTTTCTGTTCAAGGCATTAGCCATTACATTAACCTTATCCGGGTGGTACAATATTTCACAATCATAATCCCTTAAAAGCTCTAACCCTCTTTGTTATCTCATATTCCATTATTTCTATGAAAACAGATACTTGGGGCTTTTATGATCAGTGCATACCCGAAATTTCTCACTGTATAAGTAATGACGCCATACCCTCAGTGCAACCACTACGGCTACCAACTCTAAATCATGGGTCGGTTAGTTCCTCTCATGGTCCTTGAACTGTCTGGATCCATGAGTGACTATCTTCCCATTTTGCATCTATACACAGCTCAATCCTTTTTTTTAGGCATCCATATTCAGTTAGTGATAATCAGCCTTTGGGCCAAGGGTATAGGCTTCCATATTTCACTGACTTACATGCAAATGAAGGCGATATGAATAAATACGTGGCACCAGGATCAATTAAAATAATTGCTTCTTTATTCATAATCAGGGTGGTACCTTTCACCACATCAGATGAAATATCGGTAGTGTCCTGGTCCAAGGTATACACGCGCCCTCGTCCAACGGCCTATTTTTCGTGATAACTATCATATATCCAACACAGCTCAATAACAGGTCGGGGTTCTCTATTTACAATACCCCTCATAATTACTAAAACTAGATACACTAGGGCTTATCAATCATTTTACCCCGTGACTCATCAACTCTAATCTCTTACCAAACTGCCTCTTTCTCGCTCTAACTTCTCTATCATGCACTATTCTCTTTCTGCCTCTATTACAGCTCGTACTACCTTTCCCAATCTCAGAGGCATGCAACTCATAATTTTATTTACATAACTGTGGTCTGTGCACTACCTCATCGTAGGTAGTGATATCTAACGGGGCCAATCGAACTCTAATAGATAATCTAAGCTATTTCATGAACTTTTGGGCTTTCCAACTCTCACTGCTCATAGTATCGAGTCGTACCTACCCAGGGATGTAAACTGAGTTTCATACTCGTCAATCAACCAGTTCCTCTAGGTCAGGGTAAAGAACTTTATCTGTAATTTCCTTTAAACAGTATTCGAGATATTCTGTCACCGGAATACATCCAGGATTATTTCTGATGTCAGCTCTGGATGTCTAACTCTTAAGATGGGTCGAGTGGACTTCCACCAAGGCTCCGCCTCACCCTCAAACATGAATACATCAAAAGGCCACTTTCTCAGTGGATCTAGGGCATCAGTGTAGGCTGTGCCCTACCTATTCTCAACTCCCTGCATAGACTGAGTAAACAACTCTAAAATATTCTCCCCACTCCGCTCCAACCTTACGAAGCATGTCTCAATACTATCTGGCCTCTCTGTCGGACTCTATGGGGCATGCTCAACATTAGCCTCCACCTCAATCTCATCTTGAGACTCATATGGTGACTCAATATGACTCTCAGGCCTACCTCTACGGCCTCAAGTACGTGTACTTGCGCCCCTCTACCATAGCGGATATCAGTTATAATAATTAGATTCTTGCATTCAAAACCAAATTCTTAGCTGCAATTCCATCTCGATATAAACAATTGTATCTAAATAATGCACAGTACATGGGGATATAAACTTCCTTAACCACTAACACCGACTCATATCAAGTCAACTCAGCTCTGATACCACCTCTATCACGACCCAAATCGCCTAAAAACCACTACAATTTTTTTTGTTTATTTTTTAATTCTTACCTATCTCTCATTATGACCATCCTACCAACAGTTGGGCTATGATTTAGTATTAGTTCCCTCACATTATTTACCATTCCATTTCCATATTCACATTCACATATCAGGATTTACTATCCTTTAACTTTAACTAAATACATATACTATGGTATTTACATTTCTCTACATCCCCGACATCATATCCATTTACAGTACTGTGCATTTACATGTTCAGATACAAAATTATACAAAAGTGTATACCTGACTCTTGATGGGATGCAACGGATACCAAAGAAGCAAGTCCTCAGCCGCGCTCAAACTACTGAAAGTACTTTGTAGAGGGGGAAAATAAGGGGTGAGCAACCACACGCTCAGTAAGGCAATTATGCAAGCAAGTAGATACCTACGCTATCTACATGATCATAATGCCATGCCCTTAAATCCATTTCTTTTCATTAAAATCTAAGGCACGAAATCATGTATACATTGATGCCATAATTTATAAGAACTATTTGTGCTTATAGAAATCATGCAACTCATGCATCAATGACATTTCATGTAAAATCATAATTCGCATGAAGTAATTCAAGATCATGCATCATTTCATGCCATGTAAAATAAATCATGAGAGACAATTCTTTTCATGAATTTGTACTTAAAGCATGGCAAACCACTCATGCTACTACATTTATATCACATCAAATCAAATCAGTTTCTCAAAAACCCATGCTCAGATTCAAAAACTCTCTCATAGTTCGAAAACAAAACTAAATCACATGCTTATATTCTAATCAAAACATGGTGGTTATAAAAAAAACTTATCAAATCACAAGTGATCAGAAAAAAATATCAAATCATATGTGTGGAGACAAAGCAGAGTATAAGGAAACGAATAGACATATGGTCATAATCACTGGACTCCATACCTCATGGGCCAAGTGTGCATGAATGTCCCCGGATGGCTGAGGATAGGGGGTCAGTCTACCCGTCAGACAGCAAACAAACAACACGGTACGTCGTACTCCATGTGCATCCACACAGTACATTATACTCAGTGAACCCCAATATTTGAAATCAGCGAGATTAGGAGTTCATGTCCAATGGGTCTTATCATCCCATCTCCAGCTATATCAATACTAAGCCTTCAACATGCACCTGCGAGCATATCAATCAGTGTGACACGCAGTCTACACGAGGCTCCAGTACGGCTTTATTAAATCACGTGCGATAATTAGTGCAAGTTCACACAGCCTACACGACGTATCCAAACACAATTTTATGCATATCACAAAATCACAAACTAGTGCGAGCAAAGCTCCAACACGTTATCATGCATAAAACATATAGAGTTTAGTGCGAGCAAAACGCTAGTACTATGTCATGTGGAAACTATATCAAATCTAGTGCGAGCAAAAAAGGCTCTAGCACTATGTCATGTGAAAACCATATCAAATCTAGTGCGAGCAAAATAAGGCTCCAGCACTACTTAAGTCTCAAAACTGATAGATGGCTCGATGCACATAAGGGGCATACAAAACAACCTCTACCACAGAAGGTAGTACCCACTTGAGTGAGAGGAAACATTTTCCATCAAATCACTCATCAAACACTTTTCATTCTAAAAACATGCAATTTAATGCAAATAATCAAATTGTGATCCAGTCCATCATTTTATTTTCACAAAACCTCTTTTTCACATGTAAAATGTCGAGTTCATGCACGCTATGCATTTTCAATAATAAAAATCAGTGCGAGCAACCGCTCTAGCACATTTCATGCATATGATGTCACACAAATCGGTGCGAGCAACCGCTCCAACACATTTTATGCACACTCACAAACTCAGATATAGTGCGAGCAAGGCTCCAACACCATCTGTTTTCATATAACTTGATAGTTGGCCCATTTTCCAAAGAAATTTCATTTAAATCTAAATAACACTTACGTAGTGTTATCTTGTGAAATTTATGCAAATACTGGCCAATCTACCAATTTGCTTTCCTAAAAAGTCATGAAAATTTCTCACATCATGCATTTCATGCATGTCATCTTTCACCATCCTTAGGTGAATTTCCTTCAGTATGGGTAAAATAGTCTTTTACTTATCTCGAGTCCTTAAAACTTTTAATCCATTTCTAGGATCTTTATACATTTTCACTGTATACAAAATCTATTAAAAATATGCGTAGCTACCTCTAGCTACTTGCAAAATTCTCTTACTTCACTTTACTCTGTACAGTCTGACATTTTCCAACAATGTCGCTTCACGCAGTCCGATCTGCTCCCCATCAAATCTCCAGAGCTGCGTATAATTATTTATTGGGTCAGAAATCAAACAATTTAACTGAATTTCATAATTTCTGAGCTTAATTCAAAGTATTGGGCTCGTTTACAAATTTGGGCCTGATTGCACCTTAATGGGCCTTAATCGGTCTTAAGCCCATTGTCCACTTACTATTCACATCATCGAGGCCTATTGGGCTCATTGGGCCCACAAACAATTTATTAAGTCTCGTTCTAAACTCTTGGATAGCTCAAATAATTATTTACGACAATTTATCTCCAATTCCAAAATATAATTCATTTTATGCGGAATTAAATTCGTAATTTATGCGGTAAATTATTAACATGTATAACGATGTAAATTGTCATAAATAAGGGTTACTTACCCGAGATTCTGCGATAGTACGTAAATTGAGGTTGACTCGAGCTCTCGTTTGTCGCCAATTATCGAGCTACACATTTATATTCTTTTCGGGTCAAATTTGATCAAATATATATTTAAATAATTATTTCGATAATTCAATCAGTCCATTTGACCACTTATCGGCTTACCCATAGCTCGACTGCATCGTCGAATTTTTCTCCAATTTTTTTCCTCTCTTTCTTTTCTTTTCTTTTCTTTTTCTTTCTTTTCTTTCCCGGTTCAGTTCGGTTCGGTTCTCTCCTTCGCTGTTCGGAGCTCTGCCGACCGTTTCTTCATCGGCTTCCACTTCCAGCAGATCGACGGGACCTCGTGGTGAAAGGATCTGGTGGTGGCCAAGCCTCAGCTAGCTGAAAAGTGGCCGGTTCGACCCTTTCTCTCTTCGGCGTCACTGTCAATTTCTCTCTTTCGCCATTGACGGCACTGCCGGTCATTTCACTGGCCGATTCCGCCACTAATCGACTTGGCATCACTAGGGGGACCTTCTGTGGGCAGTAGCTATGGCCGAATCGGCGCCGACGATGACAAATTTCTCTTCCCCCTTTCGATTTCTCCCTCGACGATTTCGTGTTTTCCAATGGCTGGGGGAGCGTGTGTTGGCCGGTGAAAGCTCCCTCGGTGTCAACCTTGCTTTGCCGTTCGCCTCGCCCTCCATCGTGTCGTCGTTCGTCGTGAAGCAGGGATTGTCCCTGTTTCTGTTTGGGTCGCGCGAGTTGTTCGCGCGATTCCAGATTTTTTCTTTTTTTATATATATTATTATTTTAATTGAATAAAATATAATATTTTTGCCAAAATATCCCAAAATATTATATTTTATTCATTTAATCAATTAATGTATTTATTTGTCTAATTTTATCTTTTCGGTGTATTTTTTTGATATTTTCAAGAAAATTTTTCGAGGTAAAAATTTCGATTTATAACCATAAATTTTTATCTTGATCAATTGGACTTGAAATTTAATTATTTCTACTTTATTGATCAAGATTCCCTGAATCCATGTTTACAGTGTCAATTTCTTACCGAATTAACATCTAATTTCGGGTCTTTTGATCATTTTACCCTTTAACATGTTCGGGACCAAATCAACACAACTTCCCTTCACGAACCCTTTCTCATTTCGTATTTTGAATTCTTATCTCTAATCCGAATGGTCCGAATCCCATTCATTTAATACATGGTCATTTCAATCTCCATTTGATCTTTACATGCATTCGAAAATTTTATTCATTCCATTTGATCCTTTCATTCACGTAAAACTCTTCTAATGATTCAATTTACACATAACCATATTTACATCACGTGAATTATAAGGAAATATGATAAAAATTTAGGTCTTACATATTGCCACTTAAGCCTTTTGTGAATAAATCTGCAACTTGGTTTTCTGTCTTAATATACTCTAATACAATTTCCTCTTGCAAAACCTTTTCCTTGATAAAATGATAATGCACCTCCACATGTTTAGTTCTTGCATGAAAAATTGGATTCTCCACCAAACTTACTACCAACTGGTTGCTGCAATACAAAGGAATTGCATAATTTGTTAGTTGACGCAGGTCCTTCAACAAATGTATAAGCCAAGCACTCTCTTGAGCTGCCATTGCCGTAGCTCGATACTCTGTTTCAGTTGTTGACAAAGACACAGTTGGTTGCCTTTTGCTGCACCAAGAAATTGCTCCCGGCCCAAGCATAAAAACATACCTGGTAGTTAAATGTCGGGTATCATGATCACCTGTATAGTCAGCATCACAATAACCAACTAACTTGCAATCTGCACCTTTTTTATACAAAACACCATAGTCAAGCGTACTCTTCACATATCTCAAAATTTTTTGAATTGCTTCTAAGTGAGACTTCTTTAGATTTTGCATGTATCGACTCATTATACCAACTGTGTAAGAAATATCAGGTCTAGTTAAAGTTAAGTAGATCAAACTACCCACTAATTGTTGATACATCGTTGCATCTTCCAAATTTCTCAATTCATGAGCACACATTTTGGCTTTTGACTCCATCAGAGTCGAGATTGGCTTGCACTCAAGCATTCTAAACTTTTTAAACAAATCTCTGGAATATTTTTGTTGGCGGATAAATATTTCTTCTTGAGTATGATCAATCTCTAGACCAAGAAAATGCTTGAGCTGTCCAAGTTCTTTCATCTGAAAATGAACTGATAAATTCTCCTTTGTTCGAAGAATTTCTTCTTCACAATCTCCTGTTATGATTAAATCATCCATATATACTAGCACAATAGCTAGCTTCCTTCTACTAGCTTTGACAAACAAACTATAATCCATAGATGTCATCAAATAACCATTATGAGTTAGAATTTCAGCAATCTTACTGTACCAAGCTCTTGGCGCTTGCTTTAATCCATAGAGTGCCTTCCGTAGCTTACACACATATTCAGGATGATCTTGACTCTGAAAACCCATCTATTGATTCATGTAGATCTCCCGATCCAACTCCCCATGCAAGAATCATTCTTTACATCCATCTGCCACAAGTTCCAATCTTTGCTAGCTACAAGTACAAGTAAAACCTGTACAGTTGTAAGTTTTGTAACTGCTCTAAACGTTTCATCATAGTCTAATCCATATTGTTGAGAGAACCCTCGAGCTACCAGACGAGCCTTGTGCCTCTCAATTGATCCATCTATAGACATTTTATCTTATACACCCATTTGCAAGAAATAGGCTTCACATTTCTAGACTTTGGTACGAGCTCCCAAGTCTGATTTCGTTCTAATGCAACAATCTCCTCGTTCATAGCTTTTTTCCACTCTGGATTCTGAAACGCTTCTTCAAATGTCTCTTGTTCTTTTGTAACTACTTCTACTATGGCAACATTAGCTTATTTGGGATTTGGCTTTCTGACTCTTATAGATCTTCTGAGATGAGTTAATACTTCTACTTCAGTAGGCTCATCTTTTTTACTTGATCATTTATACACACTAGTTTGCCATGGACTTTGAGTTACGCCTTCCTTGATATCACTACTATCATCTGCATCTCTATGTTTACTTAAACTCAGCTGAATTTAAACAGATTATAGTTCATCTTTAACAACATCTGAGTCTGGTAGTATCTTATTTTTTGAGGACCACCATGAAGATGCTTCATCAAATATCACATGTCGAGATGTATAACACTTTCTAATTGTAGGATCATAGCATCTCCACCCTTTTCTTTGATTGTTATATCCTACAAAAATACACTTAACAACCTTCTTGTCCATCTTGCTACGTAAATGATCAGGTACAAAAACATAGCATACACAACCGAAAACTCAAAAATAGCTAACCGTAGGCTTCATGTTCCATAATCTTACAAAAGGTGAAAGAAAATATAACCTTTGTTGAGGAAGCCTATTGATTACGAAAGACGTAGTCATCATTGCTTCTGCCCAAAATCTTCTTGGAACATTCTTCACATGAAGCATACTTCGACATATTTATACTAAGTGTTTGTTCTTTCTTTCTGCTACGCCGTTTTGTAGCGGGGTGCTATCACATGTGAACTGATGGCGTACTCTGTACTGTTGAAGGAAATTGCAAAACTCGTTTGAGGTATACTCTCCTCCATTGTCTGTGCATAGATAGCTAATTCTTTTACCAATTTCTGCTTCCACTACTTTCTTGAACTCTTTAAACTTTGAAAAAGTTTTAGATTTATTCTTCAAGAAATAAACCCACACAAATCTAGAAAAATCATCAATAAAGGTCACCATGTACTTCATTCCACCTATAGAAGCTAGCTTGACAGGTCCAAACACATCAGAGTGAACTAACTCTAATGGTTCCTTCGCTTTAAATTTGAACTCTTTATACGACAATTAATGCACTTTACCATATTGACATCCTGTGCATATTGTGTCTGTTTTTACTTCAAGTTGGGTAAGACCCTTCAACAATGACCTTTTCATCATCACATTTAGCTTAGAATAGCTAGCATGACTTAGCTGCATGTGTCATAAGTCTGCCGTCTCTTTCTTTCTTGCTTGTCAACATATGCAATTTTTACAGACATCACGTAGACTGACTCTAGTCTCCGTCCCTTCATCACCGACTTCTCTATAATCTCAAGGTTATAATAAACCTTCACATCTCGAGGACCAAATAGAACAAAATGGCCAGAAGATGTTAATTGTGATACCAAAAGAAGATTTTTCCTCATACTTGGGACATGATAGACATTTTGAAGTGGCACCTCATTAGCACTAAATTGAGGAGCGACTACAGTATTACCAATGTGAGCTATCGGTAACTTTGAGTTGTTGGCTGTCACCACCACTCGGCTTCCCTTATACTCTGAAAACTTTTACAACTTTTCTTTGCCACCCATCATATGATTTGAGCATCTCGAGTCAACGATCCAATCTGTTGGCTCAACCGAGAGAGGGGTGAATTGGTTTTCTAGTCTAAATGCTAAATTTAAGCTTAATTGAATTTAATTGCAAGTAATCAAATAATAAGCAATAGACTATAGTGCAGTAAATTAAAGGAGATAAGAGAGAGAAGCAGCAAACTCAACAATTTATAGAGGTTCGACAAATCGCTTGCCTACGTCCTCTCTTCTTAACCTTCTTGTCAAGAGTTTTCTTTCACTATCACAATAATTGATACAGCTTCCTTTTTAAGGTTAAGGAATAACCTCTCTACCCCTTTTTACAAAGATATATATTCACCTCTTACATAATTCTCTCACAAAGGAATTTTCATCTTTTCTTTTGGATTAAGAGTGAATACAAATAAGAACTTCTCTTTTGTGGGTAGGAAGAATAACTTTCACTCAAGCTATTTAAGACAATACAATAAATGTGATGTTGAACACAAAGGGAATGTTGAGGAATGATCTCTTGAGAGTATTCAAAATTTTTAGCACAAGTCTTTTCATTCCAGTGTCTTCAATGCTTGGTTTTTATACAACAGGATGGTAGGTGAAGCATTTAATGTAATTTTTCCCATTAAAGATTTTGCAGAGAGAGCCGTTGGGAACCTCCAGTAGAGTACTAGATTGATCTTCCATCATGACCAGATCGATCTTCTCATTTAAATTCCTGCAATTATAAAGAAACTTGAAGCAAGGAGATCGGTCTCATATTTGTAGAGATCGATCTTATAATTTGTAAAATGTTAGTGAAGATCGATCTGTCGAACCATCAGATCGATCTTCTAAACTCTCTGTTTGAAGTAAGATCAATCTCCAGATCGATCTAGCAAGCATTCTCGTAGAGGGGAGATCGATCTCTAATCACCCTAGATCGATCTCCTAAACTCTCTGACTTTGAGGAGATCGATCTCTATCCATATGAGATCGATCTCATAAGCTCTCTGTTTAAACATAGATCGATCTACAGACCAATCTAAGACCTTTAACCTCTGCCTTAGAGGAGATCGATCTCTTCCTAGACCAGATCGATCTCATAGGCATTCTGTAAGTCAAACATCGATCTCATAACCCTTAGAGATCGATCTCTTATTCCTTAACAACCTATACATGTTCTTTAAGTCTTTAATCCTTAATCAGATCGATCTCATATTCTCATGAGATCGATTTCTCATACTTGAAAACCCAGGAGATCGATCTCTCATCTCATGAGATCGATCTCTCAACCTTTAACACCTAGTTTCTGACAATGACTTGTATCTCAAAATATTCTAATTAACCTCTTAATATGTTTTAAACATTTTTAGATTTATAATATCCATGATTGAATTACTGTTTTGTTATTTCAAAATATATTAACTTAACAATCTCCCCCTTTTTGATATGACAAAACTTATTCAATAGACTAAGTTTATAAACATGTTTAGTCTCCCCTTAATTTCAACAACTCCCCTTTAGTTGAAGAACTCCCCCTCAATTTATGCTTCTCTTGACATGTTCTCTTCTCTTCCTTTTTGTCATATCAATATTACCAAGGCATAAGGCCATTTATCACAAAGCATATATCAACAAACTACAAAGCATAAAACTGAATCATAATTTTGGCATTTCAAAATATAAACGTTCATACAACACAGAAACATAGTTTAAAACATAGCAAAGAAACATCATTTCCTAAGAGGATGGTGAAGGAAAATGATCAGCAAGGTCCTCAACTCGAATGCGAGTGGTTTGAACCTCATCGTACATAGCTTGCTGTATTGCCTCAATTGTGTCAAGACGTTTCTCGAAACGTGTGAACCGTTGTGCAAACGTCTCCATTGTTGTATCAAAGTGTTGTCAAAAATCCATTATCATGGACGTAACGGCATCAGCTGGTGCAGTAGGCTGAGCAGCAGACGTAGGAGGAACCTCAATGGACAGTGCTCTAGGCTCAGCTAGAATTTCCTCTTCCATGGCTACCTCGTGAGGGATTTTGCTTTTCTTCCTCCATTGACCGTGAAAGTCTTTGTAGTACCCCATATGGTGAAGAGTGCCGATATTCAGAACGCTTTTTGTAGAGGGCACTTCACCAGTCTCACAAGAACAGTC
Organism: Firmiana major; assembly: GCA_033439115.1. NCBI lineage: Eukaryota > Viridiplantae > Streptophyta > Magnoliopsida > Malvales > Malvaceae > Firmiana > Firmiana major. Next base: position 44,653,474 of record CM065909.1, read on the forward strand.
AACCCTGAGTTTTTGTAGCAGGAATGCAAAGGGTTGAGGGAAAACTATAGTTGAGGCTTGACCCCGTATGATTTTTAGCCAGTCTTCATAGATGAAGTGGATTAGGTTCGATTTTTGGCTTTGAGAGGTATGAAGATAATAGAGCCAAAAATGGTCTAGTTTTATGACTGTAGAATGTCAGGTACCGAAAGATCGGAGGTTTCAAGAGATGATTAGGTGTAGTAACCTCTGGTGCATGGGTAAGTCGCTAGCCTTGTCTCCAGGTAGGTTAAATTTAAGTGGTACTTCTTCTTCCTCATCAGACAAACCAACATCTTCGATTTCAAACACTCAGACTAAGAGGTTGGTGTTAACAGAAATCGTTTTGGCCATGACGAAGGTTTTAAAACCTAGAATTTTACAGGTATCATCAGGGTCATAGATAAGCTCTGCGTTTGAGAAAAATACCCTAATAATGTTCGGAGGAGCAAGGGTGTTTATTTTTAGAAATGGAAGCCCACCAAATTCTTCCATTTTTGACAAATACAAAAAATCAATGAGAGAAAGAAATGAAAAGTCAATGGTTCTCCAGTGTTTGATGGGCATTGTGAAAAAGTATTCTTCATATCTCTTCCTTTTTTCAGGTGTTTAAAAACACCTGCTGAAGGTTATGACAGAAGATGAAGAGACAGTGGGTGGTTGTGAGGAGGAGGGTCTGGACTCTTTGTTGGCAGCTCTCTTAATGCGAGGCATTATCAAATCAGTCAAAGATAGTCTAAAATGGTTCTAGATTGTTCTCTAACAATGTCCTAGGCAATGGAACAGTTCACTAGAAACCCTATTGAAGACTAATCTATGAAACTAAGAAATTGTTGATAGAAAATCAATAATGTAGGTTCTAAAATGATGAGTAATGGAGTATATTTGACTAATATCTTACCAGAGATCGATCTATTGAGAGAAATCGGAAGAGGGTGCGAGATGAGGGTTAGGGATTTTGAAATTAGGATTTTTGAAATTTGAGAATTTTGAAGCAGTATTTATAGCCCAGAGCTAAGGAGATCGATCTGTTGAGGTACCAGATCGATCTTCTACATAAGGAGATCGATCTGTTGTTTTATGAGATCGATCTACAAAATACAGAAGCTCAAGAAGATCAATCTGCTAAATGCAGGGATCGATCTGCAACAAACAGAGGCTGAAGAAGATCGATCTGCCAAGTGCAGAGCTCGATTTTTAAAATACAGAAGCTTAAGGAGATCGATCTTATGGGATAGAAGATCGATCTGCTTAGCTGAACCTTACTTCTTTAGGCCAATTTGGAGCATGCTAGATCGATCTATATTGAGAGGAGATCGATCTCTCATACTCTTTGCCCAGAAAATGAGTTGTAAAATCAGTTAAAGATAAGTTTAAAATTAGAGTTTTGAAGGCAATAATCCTTAAGGAGTATACATAAGTCCTAATTCACCTCTAAAAACACAAAATCTATCTCTATCAAGAGGTTTGGTGAAAATATTAGCTATTTGATGCAAAGTATCAATATATTCTAGAACTATATCTCCTTTTTGTACATGATCTCTAAGAAAATAATGCCTAATCTCAATATGTTTAGTTCTAGAGTGTTGGATTGGATTTTTAAAGAGATTAGTGGCACTGGTATTATCACATTTGATGGAAACTTGCTTCATGTCTACACCATAATCTCTCATTTGTTACTTAATCCACAACACTTGAGCACTACAACTACCAGCTGCTATATATTCTGCCTCAGTTGTGGATTGTGCTACACTATTTTGTTTCTTAGAGAACCATGATATTAATCTATTCCCTAAGAATTGACATGTTCCTGAAGTGCTTTTTCTATCTATTTTACAACCTCCAAAATCTGCATCAGAATATGCATGAAGAGCAAAGGTGGAATCTTTAGGGTAACATAGTCCTAATGAAGGTGTGTCTTTAAGGTACCTAAAAATTCTTTTTGTAGCTAGTAAGTGTGACTCTCTAGGAGAGGATTGAAATCTAGCACATAAACATACACTAAACAAAATATTAGGTCTACTTGTAGTAAGATAAAGTAATGAACCAATCATAGACCTATATAGTTTAGTATCTACACACTTACCACTTTCATCTTTATCAAGCTTGATGTTGGTGCCCACTGGAGTTGTTTGAGGTTTACAGTTATCCATTCCAAATCGTTTGAGTAAATCTTTAGTGTATTTAGCTTGATTGATTAAGGTTCCATCCTTAGTTTGCTTTACTTGAAGTCCCAAAGAAGTAGGTGAGTTCCCTCATCATGCTCATTTCAAATTCACGTTGCATGATCTTAGCAAACTCTTGACATAGAAATTCATTAGTTGATCCAAAAATGATGTCATCTACATATACTTGAACAACTAGTAAATCTTTGTTCTTATTTTTTATAAACAAGGTTGTATCTACCTTTCCTCTTGAAAATCTCTTTTCTATCAAGAACTTTGAAAGTCTTTCATACTTGGCTCTAGGAGCTTATTTCAAACCGTAAAGTGCCTTAGAAAGTTTGCAAACATGTTCAGGAAATTCAGGACTTTCAAAACCGGGGGGTTGCTCAACATAAACTTCCTCATTGATGAAACCATTTAGAAATGAACTTTTTACATCCATTTGACATAATTTTAAATTTTTGTAGCATGCAAAAGCAAGTAGCATCCTTATTGCTTCTAATCTAGCTACCGGTGCATAGGTTTCATCATAGTCTATTCCTTCCTCTTGCCTATAACCTTGTGCAACTAGTCTAGCCTTGTTTCTTATGATCACACTATTTTCATCCATCTTGTTCTTGAAAATCCATTTAGTTCCAATTATAGATTGATCACTAGGTCTAGGGACTAAATTCCATACTTTGCTTCTTTCAAATTGATTTAGTTCTTCTTGCATGGCTAAAAACCAATTATTGTCATCTAAAACTTCATTGACATTATTTGGTTCAATTTGAGATACAAAGGCTATATATTGACATACATTTCTGAGAGAAGACCTTGTTCTAACTCCAAGAGTTGGATCACCTACAGTTTTACAATCTTTGACATATCCTAGTTCTCTTGGTGCTCTAGACTCTCTCTCTAGTGTTTCTAGTTCTTCTTCATCTTCTTTATTAATGTCAAGTTTTTTTAGTAGATTATCTTCTATCTTTGAGTAATCCTTCAATATCTCATCAAATATGTCAATATCCTCATCATTGGTAGAAACTTTAGATGCATCGTTTGACTCATCAAATATTACATGTATTGATTCTTCTACCATCAAGGTTCTTTTGTTATAAACTCTATATGCCTTTGAATTCAAAGAATAGCCTAAAAAGATTTCTTCATCACTCTTGGCATCAAATTTTCCTAACTTGTCTTTTCCATTATTTAAGACAAAGCATCTACAACCAAAAGGGTGAAAATAGCTAATATTAGGCTTCTTTCCCTTGTAAAGCTCATAAGGGGTTTTCTTTAAGATTGGTCTAATTATGGCTCTATTTATGATGTAGCATGATGTATTTATAGCTTCAGCCCAAAAATATTTAGGTAAATTATTTTCACACAACATTGTTCTAGTCATTTATTCTAATGTTCTATTTCTTCTCTCAACTACTCCATTTTGTTGTGGTATCCTAGGGGTTGAAAAATTATGACTAATTCCTTGATCATTGCAATATTCATCAAAATCAATATTTTCAAAATCCTTGCCATGATCACTTCTAATACTAGTTATAGTATAACTTTTTTCATTTTGGGCTACTTTTGAATATACAATGAATTTTTCTAAGGTTTCATTCTTTACTCTTAAGAAAAATACCCAAGTAAACCTAGTATAATCATCTACAATCACAAACCCATAATGCTTACCACCCAGGCTTATAGTTCTAGTTGGTCCAAATAGATCTAGGTGAAGTAGTTGAAGAGGTCTAGTGGTTGATATACTATTTTTAGGTTTAAATGTTGTCCTTTTATGTTTTTCATTGACACAAGCTTCACAAATTTTGTCATAGTTAAAGGACAACTAAGGTAATCTTACAATAAGGTCTTTTCTAGCTAGCTTAGATAATACATGCATGCTAGCATGACCTAGTCTTCTATGCCACAACTAAGGTTCTTTTTCTTTATCTACCATAAGGTATACATTTTCATTTCTAAGTTCATTTAGATATACAATGTATATATTATCTTGTCTATGTCCTAGAAAGAGAACTTTGTTTGATTTAGAATCTATTACATGGCAATTTAAGCAATCAAAAATTACTTTGTAACCTTTGTCACAAAGTTGACTAATGTTAAGTAAATTATGCTTTAGTCCTCTAACAAGTAAAACCTTTTCTATGGAGAACGAGTTATTACCGATAGTTTCACTACCTCCAACTTGGCCTTTGGAGTTGTCCCAAAATGTGACTTCTCCATCAATTTTTGATTTGAATGAGTTGAAGTGGCTTCTATCATCGGTCATGTGTCTTGAGCATCCACTATCCAAGTACCAAGCTTCCTTTGTTTTTGCCTTGTAGCAATGCTCAACCACATACAATCAACATTCAAACTTTTGTTTTAGGTACCCAAATTTTCTTGGGTCCTTTGGAGTTAGTGAGTATAATTTTTGATCTTTTTGGGATCCATTTTAATATTACATCAATATCTTTTTGGGAGCTGTTGATAAGTTGCATATTATACATATTAATTGTCATATTTTCTCATGATTTAGATTATTCTATATGCTTAATTTTTGGATTTGACTTATATTTTCTATTTTGTATTGTGAATGAAAGAAAATGGACAAAATGGTTTAAAAGCTACAAATTCTGTTCAAGTCACAAAATCAGAAGAAATCTTGAAATTCAAGTCAAGATTTATCACTTGTAACTGAAGTTGACTGAATCAATCTAAAGATGGCAAGTGGAAGATTTTAATTACTAAGGAAGATATATGCAAAAACTGTCTTTGGCAAGTGGTGGAAAAATGAAAGAAATTTAATTGTAATCAAACTCAATCAGAGAACTTTCCTTTGGAAACAGATTCTGGAGCTATGATATTTAGTATTTATAGACTAAGAGAAGGCTAGGGAGAGACATCATCTTGAATCATCATCATAGATACAATTTTATATTTTGCGTTTTTCTTTGAACTTATGGCTTGCTAAATTTTTAGTCTAGCCAAAGGATAATTAAAGTTTGGGTTCTTCAAGAATTGTGAGATCTAATTAGTTTTATCTTGTTCTTTTATATCTTTATTATTTATATGTCTTCTGTTCTTGTTTAAATTATTGTTTTGATTGATTGTGCAAAAAGGGCCATTTGTTCAATTGTCAGGATAATATATCACCAATTAGAAACCTGAATCCTTAATTGTTTAGGCATTCTAATATAAGTGGTAAATAACATAATTGATTTCAAATAGGATTTCAATTCTCTGTTAAGAAGATATATAATCTAGCTTAAATGAACCTACATGTGTGTTTGTTGGTTAGAATTGGTAGTCTCTCTAGTTTTCAATGCTGTTGGTAAATTAAATCTTAAGATCGTATCTAAGGTTGTTTAACTGGCAAGAGAAATAATTAGAGATCGTATCCTGATTATCGAAGAAGTAAGGAGGGATAGGTTGTTAGGTCGTACCAATAACCATAACCAATTTGGTAAAGATTAAAAGAATTCATTTTTGCATCAATGATCAATTCTCTGAACCCATTCTAAGATTATTCCTTTGGTTGGATGTTCTCATCATATTGATTTTCTCCAATTATTTTATATAGCGATTTTACTTGCCTAGATTTTAATTTAATTTTTATTTTCATTTTTCCAAAATCCCCATTGTACTTTTTTATATTTTGCAGAAAAATAAATCTTATCAATCTCTTGGGAAACGATCTTACTCAACTATACTGTAGTTTTAATTTATTTTGAGTAGGATTTATTATTGTTGGTCTCGACAACCACTAGCTGTCAATGTCGCTCCATGTTGCCATCATCACCTTCTTTTTATGATTCCTATCACTTGATCTTTTTAGAAGAGGATAGTTAAATTTAATGTGTCCAGGTTTTTTACATTCATAGCAAACAATAGTATCTCTATCTTTTCTACCTAATTCTTCTTGTTCTTTCTTGTAGTTTCTCCTACCACCACCATTTGCTCTCATTCTCATAAATTTATTAAATCTCTTGGCAAATATTGTCATTTCAAAATCTTTTTCATTACCACTCTCATTTTTATCTTCTTTCAAATCCTCTTGAGTGGTGGATTTTAGAGCTACTCCTACTTTCTTGGGTGGCTCTTCATTTCTCCTCAATTTCATTTCATATGTAAGCAATAACCCTATCAATTCATCTAACGATAGTGTTTGGGGGTCCTTGGACTCTTCAATTGCTGTTACCTTAGCTTCCCAAGATTTTGGTAAGCTATTTAGGATTTTCTTTACCATTTCTATATTAGAGTAGATTTTGCCTAAAGACTTTAGTCCATTTATTACATCAGTAAATCTAGTGAACATGTCACTAATTGACTCTTCTTCTTTTATCCTAAATAACTCACAATCATGTGTGAACATTCCTACCTTAGTTTCCTTTACTTAAGTTGTGCCTTCATGAGTAATTGCCAATTTATCCCAAATTTGTTTGGCATTATCACAACCGGAGACTCTATTATACTCATTGGGCCCTAATGCACAAAATAAGGTGTGCATGACCTTTGCATTTAACTGAGCACATTTTATATCATTAGAATCCCACTCATCTTCTTCTTTTGGGATATCTCTTCCCTCTATCTTCTTAGTTGGGATTTGAGGACCTTTAGTAATAATCCTCTATACCTCATAATCATTAGCTTGAATGAAAAAACATCATTCTAGTTTTTCAATATGCATAATGTTTACCATTGAACATGGGAGGCCTTACTATAGAGTGTCATTCTCCTACTAGACTTGTTGCTACATTACTATAAGCCATTAGATCGTTTTAACTCTTAGGAAGTTATTCCTTCATGATCAAAGAGTCCTAGCTCTGATACCAATTGTTGGCTCAATCGAGAGGGGGGTGAATCGATTTTCTAGTCTAAATGCTAAATTTAAGTTTAATTGAATTTAATTGCAAGTAATCAAATAATAAGCAGTAAACTATAGTGCAGTAAATTAAATGAGATAAGAGAGAGAAGCAACAAACTCAACAATTTATAGAGGTTCAACCAATCGCTTGCCTACGTCCTCTCTTCTTGACATTCTTGTCAAGAGTTTTCTTTCACTATCACAATAGTTGATACAGCCTCCTTTTTAAGGCTAAGGAATAACCTCTACCCCTTTTTACAAAGATATATATTCACCTCTTACACAATTCTCTCACAGAGAAACTCTCATTTTTTCTTTTGGATTAAGAGTGAATACAAATAAGAACTTCTCTTTTGTGGGTAGGAAGAATAACTTTCACTCAAGCTATTTAAGACAATCCAATAAATGTGATGTTGAAGACAAAGGGAATGTTGAGGAATGGTATCTTGAGAGTATTCAAAATTTTTAGCACAAGTCTCTTCATTCCAATGTCTTCAATGCTTGGTTTTTATACAGCAGGATGGTAGGTGAAGCATTTAATGCAGTTTTTCTCGTTGAAGATTTTGCAAAGAGAGCCGTTGGGAACCTCTAGTAGAGTACCAAATCAATCTTCCATCATGACTAGATCGATCTTCTCATTTAAATTCCTGCAATTACAAAAACAACTTGAAGCAAAGAGATCGATCTCATATTTGTAGAGATCGATCTTATAATTTGTAAAATGTTAGTGAAGATTGATATGTCGAACCATCAGATCGATCTTCTAAACTCTCTGTTTGAAGTAAGATCGATCTCCAGATCGATCTAGCAAGTATTCTCGTTGAGGGGAGATCGATCTCTAATCACCCTAGATCGATCTCCTAAACTCTCTGACTTTGAGGTGATCAATCTCTATCCATATGAGATCGATCTCATAAGCTCTCTGTTTGAACATAGATCGATCTACAGATCGATCTAAGACCTTTAACCTCTGCCTTAGAGGAGATCGATCTCTTCCTAGACCAGATCGATCTCATAGGCATTATGTAAGTCAAAGATCGATCTCATAACCCTTAGAGATCGATCTCTTCTTCCTTAACAACCTATACATGTTCTTTAAGTCTTTAATCCTTAATCAAATCGATCTCATATTCTCATGAGATTGATCTCTCATACTTGAAAACCCAGGAGATCGATCTCTCATCTCATGAGATCGATCTCTCAACCTTTAACACCCAATTTTTGGCAATAACTTGTATCTCAGTATATTCTAATTAACCTCTTAACATGTTTTAAACATTTCTAGATTTATAATATCCATTATTGAATTACTGTTTTGTCATTTCAAAATATATTAACTTAACACAATCTTTCTCATGATTGATCTGTTCAGACATTGTTACCGTGAGAGCTAACTCCTCACCTTCTACAGCAAATAATGCTTCAACATCCCATTCATCTTCGCTTTTGGAAGCAGCAGCTTTGCTTTCCACTAACCTTTTCTTCGAATAACATGCTTTCGCCATGTGACCCTTCTTCCCGCATTTATGGCACATCCATTCAAACTTTTTTCTGTTTCCATGATTCTTCGAGGCTCCCCCTGAATGAGAGCTTCCTTTGCCTTGATGACTTTTTGCTTTATTATCTTTCCTTTTAGATCGATCAGTTGTGTGCAGCTTAGAGTTCCCTCTTTTTTTATTGGCGTAGAGCGCTTCTTCCTCACCCTTCAACGAAACTCTTCCCATTTGCTTAACTAGTTCTTCTTGTCCAGCAAGCAAATTTTTGAACTCATCAAGTGATGGTTGATTTTGCCATCCATGTACTGCAGCAATAAAACCCTAATATTCTAGCCTCAAACCATGGATAATTATTCTCTTCATCCTGGTTTCCCCAATTAGAGCTTTTGGATCTAACTTGGAAATTTCACGGCAAAGTGACTTTACCTTGTGGAAGTACTGAGCAATCGTCATATCACATTGTGCTATCGATAATAGTTCACTCTCTAGAAGCATAAGCATTGTCTCATTCTTCTTTAAGAAAAGCATGGCGAACGTATTCCAAGCTTCTATAGAGTTTTGGCATCCCGGATATGCTCTAGCACATCTTCTTCGACCGTAGTCTTTAAAGCAAACATTGTCTTGCCCACTTTTATCTTCCACTTTCTTTACATACCATTTGCATGCTCTGCCTCTGGTTGCGTAACTTCACTTCCGTTGACAACCTCCCACAAATCTTGGTTTTGTATGTAAGACATCATACATGTAGACCAAGTATTATAGTTCTGGTTGTTGAGCTTTTTGATTCCTCCAATGACTTGAAGATCACTCATTTTGCCAACAGAAAAAGCTCACCAAATATGATATCCATGACTAACCCGACTCTGACACCAAAATATAGAAAATAAAATAGCAAAAGGCAATAAAATATAAATACACTCGTAAAAAAAAAACTTTACGGTACACAATAGAAGGAATGGAAACAATTCATTTAATGAAATTACTCTGCCTTATATAGGCATACAAAAAAGAACCATGTTTTCATGTTCTCCTTCACCCACTACTATCACATCTCTAAAAAATAGGCATATAAACTTGACAATTTAAACAACTACTTAAAATTAGCTACAAAATAACTATAGACTCTATCCCACTAACATTTAACTTGGTAGTAAATAAACCAATAACTATTTATGCTAACAACTAAAAACGAAAAACCAACACATGCTGATGTTGTATTTTAACAACTTCCAACTGTCTATTCTTTCTTTCTGCTACGTCGTTTTGTTGCAAGGTGCTAGCATATGTGAACCGATGGCATACTCTGTACTGCTAAAGGAAATTGCAGAAGTCATCTGATGTATACTCTTCCTACGCATATTATGTTTGTTTTTACTTCAACTTGGGGAAGACCCTTCAGCATTGACCTTTTACTCATCACATTTAGCTTGGAATAGCTAACATGACTTACCCGCATGTGCCATAAGTCTGTCGTCTCATTCTTTCTCATCCTGTCTACATATGTGGTTTTCGCAGACATCATGTAGACTGACTCTTGTCTTCGTCCCCTCATCATCTGCTCGTCTATCCTACTATGTTTACCTTCACATGTAATGTAAGAAAACAATGGACAAACGAACATAACATACACAATCGAAAACTCGAAAATAGCTAACTGTAGGCTTTATGTTCCATAATTTTTCAAAAGGTGAAAGAAAACATAACCTTTGTTGAGGAAGCCTATTGATTACGAAAGCCGCAATCATCATTGCTTCTGCCCAAAATCTTCCTAGAACATTCAAAACAGAATAAAACAGCTTCCATCCCCGTGGCCACTTGTTGCAACAATTGTTGATGGGGTTGTGCTTCTCCGTCATGAAGTATCTTAAGGAAAACCTCGATGTCATAGACTTTTATCCCCGATCTGTTTTCACTTCTACTTCTCTTTTCTCCTTGACCTTAGTTTTTCAATTAGAGTCAATGTAATCAGGCTAGCTTCACAGAACATAATACCATACACTTCATTTCTTATTAACAAAATATACATCAAATTTATCAGGTAAAGAAAAGGTCACAGTTTTAGTATAGCAGTCTAGACTTACACGATTGGCAGTTAGTCAATCCATGCCCAAGATTACATTGAAGCCATACATATTTAGCAAAACTAGATCTGCTAACATTATCCTATCTCTTACCTTGATTTCACAATTCTTACACACCATATCAGTCATCTATGATTCATGCATGGGTGTGCTTATGTGTAGTATGTGATCCAAAGGCTCAGGTTCTAGATGCAAATTGTGTACAAACTGTGGGGAAATAAAGGAGTGTGTGGAACCTGGGTTAAACAAAACATATGCCTCATGATTACAGACCACGAGTATACCTCTAATGGTTTTGAAGGAGGTGTCAACGATCTCCCTATCTAAGGCAAACGCTTGTCCTTGAGTAACAGGCTTCTTGCCTTTCTCTATGACTGTGACCCTTCTTTGTGGGGCCTGTTTCTAGGGAGCCTGTCTTTCGAGTTGTTTAGATTGTTCCTGATGCTCGAAGGGTCTCATATGAGGGCAATCCTTAATTTGGTGGCCCTTATCTCCGCACTTGAAACAGCCACCTATGACCCAAAGGCATGGCCCACTATGCGGCTTACCACAATTCTTGCACTGTCGTAATTCAAATTCGGAGCAATGGTTGTATCTGCACTATCAGTAGGGGTCTTGGGCTTACCGACCCTCGCTCGAGATTCATTTATCTGTAGTCTCTTAGGTTGACCCCACCTCAGCTTTGGTCTGGATGCCTCGGATCTCTTCCCTTTATCTTTGTCATTGCCTCTGGACCCATATTATGCTTGAGTAACATCAAGACCCCTCTCTATCTCCTGAGCTCGTCCGAATGCATCCTTAAACTCTATAACCCGGAGCCCCCACAATCTATCACGAATCCCCAATCTTAATCCAGATAAAAACCTCTCGGTACGACACTCTGGGTCCCTGACTGTCTCGGGGTCATATCTCATTAAGGTAGTGAACTGATTCTCATATTCATCCACTGTCATACTACCTTGAACCAAATTTAGAAAAGTCATATGCATCTTCTTCTAGGCAGTACGTGGAATGTATTAGGTCCTGAACGCAATCAGAAAGGCATCCCATGATATATTTGGCTAACTGTTTGTAAGAACTGTCTGAGTAGATCTCCACCAAAACTTAGCTTGACCCCTCAACATATAACTAGCCATAGTTACCTTCTCGCCATCTGTACACCCCAAATACTAAAATGTCATCTCGATATCCAACAACCATTATTCAACCTTAACTGGATCCTTAACCGCTGTAAACTCTAGGGGATTCATCTTGAGAAAGTCTTGTAATCTTTGAGTATCTCTGTCCTCCCTGTGTTGTGGGACTGGAGGCTGAGGAGCTGAAAGTACCCGAGGAACCTGCGATGGAGGAGTGGAGGAGGTAAAGGAGTAGGTGCGGGCATGGTAGCACCAGTATTCGAGGTGTTTGCCCTGAGTTGTTGAGCAAACATGACAATGAGTGTATTGAATCCCTCTCTCATATTCTGTATACTCTGCTCGAGCCTACTTATTATGGTATTAAGGCTCTCTAGCTGAGGGGGAGATGGTGGAGGAGGTTGTACCTGCCTTCATGAACGATCTCTTCTCTCGCTCATTATTCATGATCAATTACTTGCACGTAAATCAAGGTTTTAGTCATAACTTTAGCTGGTATACTCAATTTATAACCAGACAAGCATAGACAATTGGGATGTAATTTTAACTTTAACTAGTCTACATTGACAGTACTAGACAACTTATGCTCTGATACCACGTAACGATGACACCCCGAAAACGTGAAAATTTGGGCAAATTTTAACTTAATCTCTTATTCAAGTTATATTCTTGTTCAGTGTTGATTACTTAACCTTTCATTTTAACGAAAATTTGTCGGCATAACGACTTATTCATGAACTTACCTCCCTATAATATTTAAAATGCAGTTTATAATCTCACAGCAATTGCTTTTAACCACTTTTCATAATTGATAGTGATTTCCATAACATTAAATTTCATATCATTCACTTAATACCTCAAAAGGACATTTTATTATATAAATTGTAAGTTGACAACTTTATGTACACACAGATCTAATTACATCCCAAAATATCTTTTACATAACAGTGTCAATGCTATACAGGATGTCTAGTAGTAATATCAGGAGTATACCTTAACATATACCGAGGGGTAGCCTGGGGAGAGTGTCGTATCCACTAACCTAAGTCAATTACACGACAGGCATAGAAAGATCATTGCAAATATTCTGTAAGAGTAGAGAAGTGGGTGAGCTTTTGAAAAGCCTAGTAAGAAATGTGTTTAAAACAATCTTAGTATTAAAACATACGAAAAACGTGATACTTTTAAAATGCATTTCATACTTTAAAATCACTTTCGGATACTTTTGTACAGAGTTTCGGCAGAACAAACATATATCGAAACATACTTAGCTTCAGAAAACAAAATCAAACACATTCAGATAACATATATCATACATCATAAAACTTATCATATTACTTTCAAATATCATACAGAATATCATGGAGACTAGGCAAAATCCATATAGCTAGCATAGGTCATGATCATACGAACTCAACCTCCGAAGAGGGAAGCAAACGAACAAACAGAGTACCGATGGCCATGGTAAGGGGACTGCAGATTGGATCAATGTCGTACAGTGCCCTGCGCCACTAAGGACCAAAACAAACAATGCACAAAGTGGCGAAAATCAAGCACCGAGTGGGCATAATATGCACGAGTGGTTAAACATGCACCACAAAGGACCAGACATGTAAGGCATGAACCACAAAAAACCAAGCTCCACACGAACCATGCATGACAATATCATAGACTACTAGATGCCTTTTGTCTCAAATCGAAGCTTACAAATTCCTTTTTGGGCTTGTTAACTCACATACTAATAAAATCAAGCTTATGTCAAATTTCCATATTTCTGAAGCATATTCATAAAATACATTTTTACATCAAAACTTACTTTTCCAAAACATTTTACAGATGCAAAGAAAGTACACTCGGAGGTTTTGGTAACATTGGTTTTTCTCTGGGTTTCGTTTTATACGTAAATAGTATTTTTCGGAGATTGAACACTTTTCATAATCTCAATAATACTTCAAGCATTTTTATATTTTTAACGGGATACCATTGCGGTTTTAAATTACATCTCTTACCAATGGAATCTCAAGGGAGCACAGAATCGTTGGGTATCAGACTTACCTCAATTTACGTGCCAGCACCTAGCGTTGCCCAAGATAATTTCAAAATCATCAAAATTGTTTAAATTCATCTTAGTATACTTGAGCATACACCAACTTACATAAACTTCATTAAACTTGACCATTTTTTGCTAACTTTGTTATTTACTCGATTTTACCAATAAACGCGTTGGTTTAAGCTATTTCGATAATTTCATTTCTTTTAACTTCAAATTTATCAACTTAATGGCTTAAACACTTATTTAAGTCTCTAGGCAACACATTACAACTTATCAAATTGTCAATTTTCACACTTTTACAATTTTTCACTAAACTGAGTTATAAACCGAACTTTTCGGTATTAAACTAATATTCCACAACACATAACACAATCAAATTTCATCTTCTCCATAACAATCAAGGGCTGGCCGAATTCTAAACATACCCTAGGAATTATTTCTTCAATTTCTATTTTAGTAAAAATCTTCTAAAACCATAAAACAATAACATATATCACAATCATCATCTTCCATCAAATTTCTCACCTTATTGACCAACTTTGAGCACTCTTTCTTTCTCCAAAAGTGTTCCTTAGCTGTAGATACACATGTATACAACATAGAATCATCTTAAACAAGCTTAAAAACCAGCCAAGAAATCAAAAACTTAAGGTTTTTCTTACCTCTGAAACAAGGTAGATTCTACCATTGTTCTTCTCTCTAGCTTTTCACCCACCAAATCAACTTATTTATGGCTGAAATTTTTATATGTGTTAGAGGACTTAAAAAGGAAGATTGTGTTTTTTTTTTCGACTTCTAAAAATGGCTAGAAAGTGGTCGAAAAATTTTCACAAACAGACTCTATGAAAGACGCCTGCGACAAGAAGAGAATGAGAGAACGTTTTGGTTTTAAGTCGGTTCTGGATGGTTTTTGGCTTTCCAGAAAGGGATTTAAATGCACTTTAACGTGTAAAAAAAATTCAGCCTCAAAATTCTGCTGGAACCACTTTAAATTAGGCTTTCTTATTGGGCCTGCAGTGTGCTGGGCCTGGGCTCATAGTAGCCCTGCTTTCATAAAATCTCTAAAAATTATTACCAAACCAATTTCTTCCAAATTTCCACTTCTCATGTGTTATACTAAGTCCCTCGTATGTTTCATAAAAATTTTGGGCCCACTTGTTTAAGAAATATTTCCCGTTTGGGTCTATTTTACCCCATTTAGTTATTACTGATGAAAATTCCTTAAGATTTTCGGTTTACTTTAAAAATTAGTTTAACCACCGAAACCTCCATATTTCCTCTAAATTGTCGTTCTCCAAGTCAAATGTACCTTATATTAATTTCCTATGGCATCGGAATAATCTTCTCCAATTTACAAAATTTATTTCGAATTTATTTCAATTACTAGGCTTAATTTCTCGGTTTAATGCTAATTCAAGTTTTTATTAGCTTTTTCACTTTTGATGCTTTAGTTTTACCTACTAATCACTAAATCATACTTATAAATGTAGTCTCTTGAGAAATACTTTAATTCAAAATCTTACCTTGGGTTTCGTGCCCCGAGCTTTGTGCCACTAATCCGGGTGCTTCAGTTATTCTGGACCCTACATAATATTATTTCGAGTCTCTTAATTGATTTCTAGTTTCCAAATAACTCTTGTCCATCCTTAGTGTATTTACCATACTATTCTCCACCTCTATCAGATCTCGCGATCTTAATTTGCTTTCCGCATTGTTTCTTTACTTCTACTTTGAAAACCTTAAAAGCATCTAATGCTTCTTTCTTATTATGAAGCAAGTAGAGATACATGTATCATGAATAATCATCAATGAATGAGACAAAGTATTTCTGACCATATGAATCCATATCCGGACTACAAATATCTATATGTATGATCTCTAATATGCCTGAACTCCTATTGACACATTTCTTTATCTTATTAGTCTGCTTTCCTTTTATACAGTCCACATAAGTATTAAAGTCTATAAAATCCAAAGTACTAAGTACTCCATCATTCACCAACCTCTTAATTCTCTCTATGGAGATATGTCCCAATCTCGGATGCCACAATATAGAGGATTTTTCATCCATAACACATCGTTTAACACCAACATTTTATTGAACGTGCATTATATTATTCGAAATATTGTTTTGTAAATGAATTTGAAATAAACCATCTATCATTGTACTATTCCCAATGACAGTAGATTTCTAAAGCAAACGAAAAGCATTTTCATAAAATTAAAAGGAATATCCAAAAGGTGCAAGTCTTGAGACTGAAATCAAATTTTTAGAGTAATTTGGAACATAAAAGGTTCTTTATAAATCCAAAACAAAACCAGAATCTAAAATTAATCTGCACGTCCCAACTGCCTCCACTTGAGAATACATCTTGTCTCCTGAATAGATATATTGCTCATTGGCTATAGGTTTCCTCTAGTTAGAAAACCCTGTAAAGTGTTTGAAACATGGGCTGTAGAACCTGAATCAATCCATCAAGTGTTATGACAAACATCAACCATATTAGATTCATAACAAACAAGTGAGATTAGATTACCTTTCTTCTCAAGCCAAGCTTTATATTTGTTTGCAGTCCTTCTTCATGTGTCCATTATTTTTACAGAAAACACTTGGACTCCTTTTTCTCAGTCTGAATAGGTATTTTACCCTTTCCGTTTTGTTTAACTTGTGATTTATTCTTTCTTTATGTTGCCATATGTGCACTTTCACCCATTTCCATAACCAATCTCCCTTTCTTTTGAACGCACATGGTCAAAAGTTCATTAATCAACCATTTTTCTTTATGTGTTGTAAGAAATTTTGAAAGGTCCATATTGTTGTGGAAGAGAATTCAGTATAAAGTGCAGAAGGAAAGATTCAAACATTTCAATCTCAAGAGACTTCAACTGAGCCACTATGTCCCTCATCTGCAATGATGATGTTGCGGAGGTTGGATACCAGCCTTGCCTACAACCATGAAGGTCATGGCATAAAGCAACCATGAAGGTCCTGGCATGAAACTACCATAAGGGATTTAAATAACGGTCGCGGTCATGTTTTCGATCACGTTGCATTTATTGAAATTGCGAACGTAGCAAATGCTATTACAGTCATTACGGTTATCACAATCGTGAATTTTTTTTTTCAATTTTGCATAACTTAATGTAAAATATAGTAATTATAATTATAATCGTAAAAACTCCTGTTAAAAATTTTTAAAATAACTTATTACTCTCTATGATCTTCTATTTACATAAAAAAATTATTTATCATATTTATTAATGATGTATCACTTCATTTACAAAAAAATTTTAAAATAAAACGATTACTTACAATTTATTTTCATAAACTTTTTTTATCCTAAGTATACATTTAAAAAAAATATTATTGACATGAATTAATAATAAATAAGCATGAAAATAAAAAGTTAAGAAAATATATCCAATAATCCAATGAATTTTATTGATAAGACCCAAAATCAAATATTTAATAAGTTTATATTTTAATTTGTTTCTATTGATGCGCCAAAAGCCTAAAACATAATAAAAAGGTCCAAAATCATAACCCCAACTACCAAAATTCCCCATTTAGAATAGCTTATGACCCTATTAGCTTATTCTACTTTCCTGACCCTCTTCTCCCTGCTCTCACCAGCCGCGACACCTTATTTTCTCCCTTTCAAACCCAAAATCTCACCTTCATGCCAGCCTTCGCCACTGCTCCTTTCATCGCCCAGCTTCGAACACTGCCTCTCTTTTCCTCTCCTCTTTCCTTCCTCTTTTTCTTAAGAACCAGAAAGTTTCTGTCACCTCTTCCTTTTTTACTCTTGAAACATGGGGCTCCTTTCAAACCCAAAATCCCACCTCTATGCCAGCCATCGCCACTGCTCCTTTCATCACCCAGCTTCGACACTGCCTCTCTTTTCCTCCTTTCCTTCCTCTTCTTTTCTCAGCAACCCGAAAGTTTCTGTCGCCTCTCCCTTTATTACTCTTGAAACAGAGAGCTCCAACTACCTTCAAATCACTTTTGTTTAATCTTTGCTTTTTGATTGAGTTTGATTGTTTGAAGCTGAATGTCTGTTGTTGAGTAGATTAGGTTTTTTTTCTGTTTATTCTTTGATTTATTAGAATGGATTTTGGAAAGAAAACGGATTTAGCAGCAATGGCTATTACCGCTACTGACCACTATTCCGATTTTTAACGACCGCGACGGGTACTACGAGTGTGAATTTTATTCACACTCTGTCGGTTCAATAGAGGTGGCAGACGGTGCTTATACTGCGAAATAGCGGCCACGATACTATTACCCCGTCGCTATTTTGAAACCCTGACTACCATGAGCTTTGGAACCCACGTGCAGTTCGAACTCTTCGTGAGCTCATATGATAACAAGACCCAAAATGTAATCATAGAAACAAAATTACATGTCTCTAGAGTGAAAAGAATTAGAAGAAATCGTAATATGCGAGGCTACCTCGGTATTAGTTTAAATGGACAAAGAGAAGGATTGCTCGAGCTTTAGAAAGAGTTCCGTATCTCCATCTTCTTAGCTATTCTAATCATCATATTACGTGGAGGCAAAGGAGAATGATAATCTAGTTCTTTGGCATCTTAGAGGCTTCTATGGGGAACCTATTGCATATAGAAGACAATAATCTTAGAGATGATTACTGACTTAGAAAGACAATCAGATTTACCATGGCTAGGTCCTGGAGACTTCAATGAGATTTTATGGTCTCATGAAATGTCTGGAAATTGGTTACCAAGGGAAAGTCAATTGTTGGATTTTTTTACAGCTTTAGAAGATTGTGGTCTAACAGATTTGGGCTTTTATTGAAGGTGGTATACGTGGGAACGAGGGCATACAATGGGTAGAAATGTGTGAGAACATTTGGACAGTGTGTGGCTACCACAACATGGACTGACGGCTTTCCTCACCATGAAGTTCAGCATTTACTATCACCAGTTTTTTATCAGTGTCCCCTCAAAACTATAATTTATACTTTACTACTAAGACATGCAGACGTAAGAAGAGGTTCGTTTTGAAGCAGTATGGTCCAAGGAATCTTTTACTGATGATATAGATGATGGCATGTGGAAAGCGGAAAGGAAAAGTAGACATGACAATTTTAGGCATGACATGATAAAATGATATGACATAAATAAAAAATACAAAGATGGCACAAGTTAAAATTAAGTAAAAATTATATATATATGTGGTAAAAACTAAAAATAATTTTTTTTGTTTTTTGTGTTGACATAAATTTTGATACGAAATTTTTATTTTTTACATTACATGAGTTTACGAATACGAATTATAAACACGAATTACCAAATCTACTCAAATATTTTTTAATTCAAAAGATGAAGCATATAGGACAACAATTACAGAAAAATGACGTCACAACTTTCATTAGTCTGCAAAGGAATATTGATTCTTTAATAGAGGAATTGTCGAAGGTGCACCAATATGGCCTCTCTGATGCTTCCTTAATGAGCATCAACTGAAGGCAAAACTAAACTAAATGCTAGAGAATGAGGAATATTTTGTAATGGAGGTCCACTTGCTCGTGATGCTCATGATGATCGTGATGCCAAGGATCCATGGGTCATCCAAGGAGGTCCAATTACCCGAGCCCTCTATATTTATTTGGAAGCTCAAACGACATGAATCTTGATTTAGTAATAAGTTGGGTTAAGTGTTTAAATAGCCTACATTTGAGTTTTATAGCATTTTAGACCAATTATCCTATGTAACTAGGCTTATGCGTGAATTTAAGTTTTAGTCTTATTTTCTATTTAGTGTTAATTTCAGCCCACTTGTTTAAGGGCTTTAGTGCTAGATATTATTATAAATACTTTGTAAACGCTCTTGAACAGAACAGATCAGATTGAAATTTCAGAAATTTGAGTGTGCCTCTTTCTAGGGTTCCCTCTCAATTAGGCTTATCAAGGTCTTCTTCCTTGTGACGCCTCCCTCTTCACCAACCACCATTGTTATACCTTAGGTTCTCGAATTTTATATTCGTAGGGTCGAGGTCCAATACCTTTGGTTCAAGTCTCTTTAGACTTCGGGTCTAGGTTGTCATTTTATTTTCCATTCAAAGTCTACCATCATTATTTTCACTCAGCTTGGGTTTTAGCTGTTTCAATTCTCAATCTATATGTTTCCTTGATCGTCCTAAATCATCCTCTTGTACGCGCATATCAATTTGGTATCAGAGCAAGGTTTCGATTTTCTGGTTGTACGTCTTCTCATTCATCTCTAACACTAAGTCAGTGTCAAAAAAAAGAAGAAGAAGAAGAGACAAAAAAAAAGATATAAAAAGAAAAAATAAGAAGAAAGAAGAAAAGAAGAAGAAAAAAAGGAAAAAAAAATCGTGTACTGTTCAAACACTGTTCATAAAAAAATTCTGTTGAATTACGAGACACATGAGTACACGTTTTAAAGAAAATGACGAAAAACAACGAACCCGTGAATAATTCATGGGCCCCACCATCTCTTGGCCAAATTCTATTGTTTTCCTATAGTTTTAAGCATTTTTTTATTTTTCTGGTGATTATTTCTTTGAGATTATTGTTGTGTTTGAGTTGCACTTCTGAATTTTTGTTTCAAGTCAATCTCTTAGCCACACTAAAACTCTTCCTCACCACCTTAGCCGCAAATCAGATTAGTCTTTGTTAAAAAAAAAACAAAAAAAAAGAGAAAAAATTCCTACACTTAGTTGTAGTGTTTGAGTTGGATTATACACTTAGTCGTTGTGTTTGATTTGGACTCTACAGTTAGTCGTTGTGTTTGAGTTTGACTCTACACTTAGTTGTTGTGTTTGAGTTGGACTCTACACTTAGTTGTTGTGTTTGAATTGGACTTCTGAATTTTTGTTTCAAGTCAGTCTCTTAGCCACACTAAAACTCTTCCTCACCACCCTAGCCACAAATCAGATTAGTCTTTGTAAAAAAAAAAAAAGAGAGAGAGAGAGAAAAAAGAAGCAAAAAAAAAAAAAGAAAAAAATACTTTATGAATTGGTTGATCCTTTGAGGTTGAATCTTTGACTGAGTCTCTAGTACGATTATGAATCTATAGAGTTGAGGTAGAGTTAAGGAAAAAGGCATGAGCGTGTGAGAAACATTAGTAGAGAAAAGCTGAATTACTTGAGTGAAACACAAGTGTGAGTGCCCCATCTTGAGTGAATTGAGTGTAAACACGTGAGGTTATTGTAAGACCCGGTTTTATTGTAAGAGTAAAAGGGAATAAATAGAAATTTACGAGTGCATTTAAAAATGCAAAAGGACTGAAATGGTATTCCCAAACATGTGCAAGGGCAAAACGGTCAAAAAACTAAAATTCGGTATTAATCGGGACAAGAAAATTTAATTAAAAATATGGGATTGAGAAATCTTGATCAATAACGAAGAAATAATTAAATTTCGGGTTAAATTGATCAAGATATGAATTTATTGGAATAAACTGAAAATTTTCGTATCGAAAAGTAATCCCGAAAATAATCGAAAAATATACAGAAAAGGTAAAATCGGACTGAGAAATTTATTTACTGATTAAATGAATAAAATAGTATTTTTTAAGATATTTTTGGATTTTAATAATATTTAATTGATTTAAATATTATTAAAAATAAAATAATAATAAAAATAAATAATAATAAAAAACAGAAAAATCACAATTTACGAATTTCTGGATAAAGAAACAGAGGGAAAGCAGAAACAAGCGAACTGAAGGAGACGGAACCGAGGGAATCGGTTCCCTCCGTCCGGCAAGCCACCGGCGAAGCAGAGGTGTGGGTAATGACCGAGAGAGGAGCCCGACCACACCTCGACCCACCAGCGGCGGCGACACGCCGTGGAGTCACCGGAATCAACAGATCGGAAGAGAAAATGCCGTGGGAGAGATACCTTGATTTGCCGGTGATGGCATCGATTTGGTCCAACCCGAGGACCGATTATGGAAGCCCAGGCCATGGCGCGCCGATTGGTGGTGGAATCGACCGGAGAACCGACCGGACGGCGTCGGAACGACCAAATGTTGCATGAACCGGCCGAATCGGACTAAACCGCTGAACCGAACCGGATTGAATCGACGGTCTGAACCGGGTTGAACCGGACCGGATCGGTTCAGCCAAAAAGAAAAGAAAAAAAAAAGAAGAAAAATGGAAAAAGAAAAAGAGAAAAAATTAGAGGAATTTTCAGTGATGCAATCGAGCTTCGGGTAAGTCGGTAAGCGGTCGAATTGACCGATTTAATTTTTAGAATATTTAATTTGATAAATAATCGACTGAAAGTTTACCTGGAAATATATTTAATTGTGTAGCTCGACAATTGGCATCAACAGAGAGCTCGAGACAGCCTCGATTTGTGTATGATCATGGAATAATGGGTAAGTAACCCTTATTTACGACAATTTTATATCGTTATGCGTGATTAATATTTAACGCATAAATTACGGATTTAATTTTCACATAAATGAATTAAATTCTGGAAAATTTGATAAATTGTCGTAAATATTTAATTGAGATATCCGAGAATTTAGAATGAGGCTAAATAATTACTGATGGGCCCAATGAGCCCAATAGGCCTCGATAAAGTGTGGTAAACGAGCTTAAGGCCGATTAAGGCCCATTATGGTGCAATCGGGCCCAATATGGGTAAACGGGCCCAATGATTTAAATTAAGCCCAAAAAATATGAAATACAATTAAATTGTATTGTAATTGACCTGGTGAATGTGTATCTGCAGTTTCGAAGATTAAATTGGGAGCAAATCGGACTGCGTGACGAGACATCGGTGTAAAGGTCAGACTGTACAGAAAAATGAGGTAAGGGAATTATGTGAGTAGCTAGAGGTAGCTACGCGTATTTTAATAGCTTTTCTGTAAACTGAATATGTATGTATACATTGATATTGTATAATGATCCTAAAAATGGTTTGAATGATTTTAAGGATCGAAATAGGTGAAAAAGATTATTTTACCCCTATTGAGGGAAGTTCACTTAAGGATGGTGAAAGCATGACATGCATGAAATGCATGATTTATGAATTTTTTGATTTAATGGATTTTCGTGGTTTTAAGCAAAGCAAAACGGTAGTTTGGCAAATAATTGCATAAGTTTCCCAAAATAACACTACGTAAGTGTTATTGATATTTAAATGAAATTTCCTTGGAAAATAGGCCAACTATCAAGTTTATATGGAAACAGATAGTGCCAACACGTAGTTCGCACTATACCTGCGTTTGTGAATGTGCATAAATGTGCTTGAGCGGTTGCTCGCGCCTATATGTGTGACATCATATGCATAAAATGTGCTAGAGCGGTTACTCGCACTGATTTTATGATTTGATATGCATGAGAGCTGCTGGAGCCTAGCTCGCACTCTGTTTTGACATGTTTTGACATGTTTTGACTTTTCTGATTTGTTTTGACTTGATATGCATAAAAAGGTGCTGGAGCGATTGCTCGCACTAGTTTTTATGATTTGAGATGCATGAGAGATGCTGGAGCTTAGCTCGCATCCTGTTTTGATATGATATTGCATAAAAGTCGTGCTGGAGTGTAACTCGCACGAGATTTGATTTACTTGAGCATTCATTTGTGCTGGAGCGTTGCTCGCACAAAGTTTTATATGGTTTTTATAATTCATTTGAATGTCGTACTGAAGTTTTTCTCGTACGAGATTTTCACTGAGTTTTTATACATATTCGTACTAGAGTATTGCTCGTACGTGGGTTTTACTTGAAATTATAATCAGTTTAAGTCGTACTGGAGTGCTGCTCGTACGCAGATTTTACTGATTTTTATGAAACCGTGCTAGAGCTTCGCTCGCACGAGGTTTTTTGATATCATGAATATGCATGGAGTCGTGCTTGAGCTTCGCTCGCACATGGATTTATATTACATGCATATAGCCGTGTTAGAGCCTTCTGTAGACTGTGTGTCACAGTAAGATGATATGCTCACACGTGCATACTGAGACAGAGATGATATGGGTGGATAAGACCTATTGCAGGCACCCCTGATTGAGCTTGAGTTCACGGAGTACTTTGTACCGTGTATATCACGCGGAGTACGCTGTACCGTGGGAATTGTTGGAGTGGAGTGGCATTAGCCACGAGGCAGCAAGCATTGCCCTCGCAATCCTGGTGTTATGCTGTTCTGGCGTGTAGGACGACCCACCTCCCATTTCAGGTGTGATACCCCGCACACTAGGTACCGTGTTGTGAGATCTGAGAATTTCAGACATATTTTATTGATGTAATAAGAATTTGAAGTGTAATTTATTGAGCTAAGTAAATTGTGGGAATTATAATTGGAGATTTATGTGTTAAGTGTGTAAAATGAGCATGAAGTATGAGGACAGATCGATCTGGGAGAAGGAGAGATCGATCTGGTGAGTTAAAAATGACGAGGAAGGGGAAATTTGAGGAGCAGATCGATCTCCAATGTAAGAGATCGATCTCCTTATGAATCTGTTTGAGAAGGGATCGATCTCATGAGGAAGAGATCGATCTCCAAATGATTCTGTTTGGGGAGAAGATCGATCTCCTTAGGAGCAGATCAATCTTATAAAGCCATAAAGAGATCGATCTCACCCCTCGACAGATCGATCTCCTAGGCATAAAATTACCCAGATCGTCCCCAAATTTCAAAAGCAGATCGATCTCATCAAGAGGCAGATCGATCTCCTACCTCCAGCCTATATAAGGAACCCGTGTTTTCTCCTGCAATTTCACTTTCTCTCTCTTCCAACCCCCATTTTTCCGAAAACCTAACTTTCTCACTCATCCAAATCCCCCATTTTCGATCGAATCAGCTGTTGTGGCAAGAAGGAAAGTTGTTCCTCATCAAAGGGAGAATAACATACTTGAAAATCGAAGGACGAATCGGATCGAGGCGTGAGTTGTGCGTCTCACAAGCTTTGGATAATTTCTAAACCTCGATCTTGATATTTGAGCTGATTTTGATGCTATTGGTGGTTGTCATTGCGTTGAAATAGTTGAGAAAGGATTAGGGATTGATGAAATTTCAATGTAGTTGGAGTAATGTAGATATTTGATAATTTTGGTAATTTTGAGAATTTGTGCTATAAATGAAAATATAGACAATGTGGAGAATTAGCCTAGATAATTGGCATGAGGAATGTAGGACATTGAGATATTGTGAATGAGGTTGTAGTTTAGGGTTGAGTTACGAGAAATCAAGAGATTTGAGGTGTTATAAGCAATTATGCTCGATTTTGAGAATTGAGGGTTATGAGATAATTGAGTATTGATGTTTTAACATCGTTTGGACAGCTCGGGAGTTCCAGAGTGGAATGCGAGGCTAGTCCGTGATACGGGGGAAACGATTGCACTATACGAGGTGCAAAGAGGTAAGGGAAATCTAAACCATTTGTGTATGTGAATTGTAAACTATTTTAGCATGAATTGTGGTTTATAAAACAAGCATGTTGGGTTTTGTGTTGAGATTAAATTGCACACGATTTTATAGCCGGTTGGAGCCCAATGTTTTTATGAGTTTATAACTGGGCTCTACGTTAAGGCGATTTTGAGAATTGAGAAATGTGTGCGTGTGCTTTGCAAGGTTGGAACTCGATTTTATTACGTTTTGTGTTGAGTACAAAATGATTTTTAAATGAGTTTTATGAGAGAAAAACCATTACGAGTTCTACGTGAAGGCAAACCTGTCTTATGTGATAAGACTTGGGTGTGTAGTTGTGAGTACACACCGGGCATTGCTCTGGTAGCATGTAAGCCCGAATTCTTCTCCGTTCTGGTAACGTGAGAATAACCTATTCTGTGGCTATGCCACGTAAAATTGGTGGCTGTGCCACGTTGAGAAACCCCATTGGTGGCTATGCCACGTTGAGAAACCCCATTGGTGGTTGTGCCACGTTATACCCCATTGGTGGCTGTGCCACGTTGAGAAACCCCATTGGTGGCTGTGCCACGTTATACCCCATTGGTGGCTGTGCCACGTTGAGAAACCCTATTCTGTGGCTATGCCACGCGAGAAATTAAATCAGTGGCTTTGCCACGTGTGTTTTGTGGCTATGCCACGCGAGAAATTAAATCAGTGGCTTTGCCACGTGTGTTTTGTGGCTATGCCACGTGAGAATTTAAATCAGTGGCTTTGCCACGTGTGTTTAGTGGCTATGCCACGTGCATTATTTTTACTGTGATTTTATCACGTTATTTGAGAAAGCGTTTAACGCGTTATTTTCACATGCTTTGTTAATGCTCTAGAGTGAGCCTTTTTACTTCATGTTTTCACATGATTTGAGATATGAGAATATTGTTTTGAGAACTTTCATGCTATGGTTTTCAAATGAGTTTCACATACAAATAAACCTTTTGTGATGTGCATTTTGGTTTATGAAATGAGTTCCTTACCCCCTTTACTGAGCGATTTAGAAGCTCACCCTGTTTTTCTTTCCCCCCAGAGTTCTTCAAGTGAATAAGGACTTCCCTGCGACGTACGGAGTAGTGGCTAGTGGAGGATTCGAGCTCCAGTCTATATATTTTGTACTTTGAGGTATATTTATCTTTTCATGTACCCAGACTATTATTGTAATTGCAGACACTTGATGTATAACATTATATGGGATGTATTAGGATTAATTAACTTGAGATGGATTAATGTATTTGATATGATATATAAATTCTAGTGATAAGATCCTGAGGCATGATAATTATGATGATGTATGACACTGCACAGGAATGCACTCTTAATTGTGAATTAATGAGTAAAAAGTTTTAAATTAGCCCTATTTTCCGCATTTTCGGGGCGTGACAGAGTTTTCTTGGTATCAGAGCTTAGGGTGTCTAGTACTGTCAGTGTCGGTTAAGTGGAATAGAATACATCCCAAGTGTTTGTAATAGTCCGGTCATGAACTGAAATTGAGGATTGAGATTTCAATCAATTTTGATATGTACGCGCAGGAGACAAGTTGAGATAGAGAATGAGTAAACGACGAGGTCGTTCGAGGAGGCAGGCAGAGTCCCCTCCGTCACCTGTCCCACAACCAGAGAGTCCTAACTCTCGGTTTAATCGGATTGAGACCGATGTGAGGCAAGGTTTTGAGCAGATGCCAGCGTTATTCGCGCAACACTTTGGAGTTAATGCCTCGGATACTACCCCTACACCACCGCAAGGTCCTCCCATACCCCCAGTGCCTCCCGTCACTCAGCCTGAGGATAGAAGCATGGTCCGACTAAGGGATTTTTTGAAGATGAATCCACCCGCATTTAAGGGAAAGAAGGATCCTACGGAGGCTGAGGAGTGGTTGACGGAATTAAGGATTATATTTGATATCCTGGGGTGCACCGATGCTGAGAGGGTCAGTATGAGTGCCTATATGCTAAAGGGGAGAGCTCGAGATTGGTGGGGTACTACCCAGGGTATTTTGATGTCCCACCATGGTGTGATTGGTTGGGAAGAGTTTCAGACAGCTTTTAGGACCCAATATGTACGACGGGCCGCTCAGAGAAAGAAACAGGCCGAGTTTTTGAGTTTGGTACAGGGTGACATGTCTGTGGATGACTATGAGAGCCAATTCACAGCGCTATTGAGATATGACCCAGAGACCTTCAAGAGTGAAGAGCTCCGCACAGAGAAGTTTGTGTATGGGTTGAAGCCCGTCATCAGAGATAGATTGATAGGGCTATGCATTACTGAGTTTGGAGATGCTCTGAGACGAGCACAAGAGATTGAAAGAGGGATTGAGATGGTACAATCCCAGAATGAGCTCAGAGCGGTGAATAGAGATAAGGGCAAGAGGCCAGCACTTTTCCAAATAGAGGCTCGAAGAGGTTCCTTCAGAAGAGGAAGGATTGAGGTACAGAAGGATAGATTAGAGAGACCCAGAGCCTATCCTATTATCAAGGAGACCCCACGATATGTCAGGCCGGATATGAGGATTTGTAGAGACTGTGGCCGATCGCATGAGGGAAGTTGTACTGGGTCGATCCATGGATGTTTCAGATGTGGTGACATGGGTCACAGAGTGAAGGACTGTCCCCAACCTCAGATACCACATGCTCCGGAGCCCACTAGACAACAGCCTCAGAGAGTGGATCCCCGGAGACGGGCCACTGCGGCAGAGAAAGGGAAGAAACCTATGGCACAGGGACGTGTGTTTGCCCTGGATAAGGAGACCGCAGACACTTCGACAGAAACTATAAGAGGTACACTCTCTGTCTGTAATTATGAGGCTCATGTGTTGATTGATTCAGGATCCACGCATTCGTTTATTTCTGAGCATTTTGCACGTAGATTAAACTTGAAGTTTGAACCTCTAGAATATATACTACATGTAAATACCCCTATGGGTGAATCCCAGAGAACTGAGTTAATCTGTAGAGGATGTGATATAAAGGTGGGAGATAGAGTGATGTTAGCAGATCTAATCATGTTGAATATACATGGATTTGATGTAATTCTGAGAATGGATTGGTTGGCGACCAATCGAGTGAGTTTAGACTGCTACACTAAGATTGTAACTTTCTCCCTACCTGAACCTTACAGTGTACGATTGAGATATTAAGGGAATTATTACGAGGATTTCTAGTAAATAATTTGAGAATTTTAATATTATTTTGGAGAATATTAAATATGATTATTCATGTAAAGGTTATGAGACACTCATCTCAGATGATGAGCGGGAACATCCTAGGATTGAGGATATACCTGTGGTTTGTGAATTTTTGGATGTTTTTCCAGATGAATTACCAGGTTTACCACCAGAGAGAGAGCTGGAGTTTACCATTGATTTGGTACCAGATACTCAGCCGATCTCTAAACCTCCTTACAGGATGGCATTAGTGGAACTTGAGGAATTGAAGAAACAGCTACAGGAGTTATTGGATCAAGGGTTTATTAGACCCAGTGTTTCACCATGGGGAGAGCCAGTACTATTTGTTAAGAAGAAGGATGGTAGTCTCAGATTATGCGTAGACTACCGGTTGTTGAATAAAGCCTCGGTGAAGAATAAATACCCATTGCCCAGGATTGATGATCTACATGATTAGCTGAGAGGGGCATCAGTCTTTTCTAAGATTGATTTGAGATCGGGCTACCACCAATTGAGGATCAAGGAAGAAGATATTCCAAAGACGGCCTTCAGGACAAGGTATGGCCATTACGAATTTCTGGTGATGTCCTTTGGATTGACGAACGCCCCTGCAGCATTTATGAGATTGATGAACGAGGTGTTCAGAGACTATCTGGATAAGTTTGTGATAGTCTTTATTGATGATATCCTGGTGTACTCTCGGTCGTATGAGGAGCATGCACAGCATTTGTGGTTAGTACTTCAGATACTCCGAGATAAGCAATTGTACGGAAAGCTTAGTAAGTGTGAGTTTTGGCTGAACCGGATAGCTTTCCTTGGTCATATAGTCTCAGAGGAAGGAGTATCAGTGGACCCAAGTAAAGTTGCAGCTGTGCTTAGTTGGGAGAGACCGAAGACAGTTACTGAGGTACGAAGCTTCCTTGGTTTGGCAGGGTATTACAGAAGATTTGTGGAAGGATTTTCAAGGATTGTCGCTCCTTTGACTAAGCTCACGCGCAAAGAGACTCCATTTATATGGACTGATCAATGTGAGCTCAGTTTTCAGGAATTAAAGAGGAGATTGACAGCGGCACCTGTGTTAACTATTCCTGAGGGATCAGGAGGATTCTCGGTGTATAGTGATGCATCTCACCAAGGATTGGGGTGTGTGCTTATGCAGCACGGAAGAGTGGTCGCATACGGATCGCGATAGTTAAAGGACCATGAGCGGAATTACCCCACGCATGATTTGGAGTTAGCCGTTGTGGTATTTGCTTTGAAGATCTGGCGACATTACTTATATGGGGAAAGATTCCAGATCTTCACTGATCACAAGAGTTTGAGATATCTCTTTGATCAGAAAGAGTTAAACATGAGACAAAGGAGATGGATGGAACTCCTTAAGGATTACGACTGCGAGATTCTTTATCATCCGGGTAAGGCGAATGTGGTTGCTGATGCCCTGAGCAGGAAGAGTATGATATCTGCTATGATGATCAGGGAATGGGATTTGTTAGAGCAGTTCACCGAACTTTGGATCAGAGTTAAAGAGGTAGAGACTGGATTTTTGGCTAGCTTGCGGATAGAGCCCAGGATCATGGATCAGATTAGAACTGGGCAGCGCAGTGATCAGAGATTGATAGATATGGTTAGCCAAGCTGAGCAGAGTTCGCAGATCTCACCGTCAGTGAGGATGGATTGTTGAGATTCAGAGGACGGATTTGTGTACCGGACGATGATACCCTGAAGAGACAGATACTGAGAGAATCCCACTGCTCGCGATACACCATGCACCCAGGAACTACTAAGATGTACCGAGACTTGAGAAAGGTGTATTGGTGGAGTGGTATGAAGCGAGACGTGGCAGAGTATGTGGCCAGGTGTTTAGTATGCCAGCAAGTGAAAGCTGAGCATCGGAAGCCCGGAGGACTACTACAGCCCTTACCTGTACCTACATGAAAATGGGAGCATGTCACTATGGACTTTATTATGGGTTTACCGAGGAACCGGAGAGGTCGTGACGCGATATGGGTCATTGTGGATAGATTGACCAAGAGTGCCCACTTCCTTGCCATCAAGAGCACAGATACTGTGGATGCCTTAGCTGAACTGTATGTCAGCGAGATAGCTAGATTACATGGGGCTCCAGTGAGTATTACTTCTGATAGAGATTCCCGGTTTACTTTCAGATTTTGGATCCAGTTTCAGGAGTCCATGAGATCTCGATTGAGTTTTAGTACCGCCTATCATCCTCAGACAGATGGTCAGTCAGAGAGGACTATTCAGACCCTGAAGGATATGTTGAGGGCGTGTACGATGGATTTTAAGGGATCATGGGATGATCACCTTCCCCTAGCAGAGTTTGCGTACAATAACAGCTATCATGCGAGTATTGGAATGGCACCTTTTGAGGCTCTATATGGTAGGAGGTGTAGATCCCCTGTAGCTTGGGAAGAGGTCGGTGACAGAAAGATAAATGCTCCCGAGCTTGTTGAGCAAGCCGTACAGAGTGTGAAACTCATATGTGAGAGGTTACGGGCTGCACAGAGTAGACAGAAAAGCTACGCGGATGCGCGTAGACGGCCACTTGAGTTTGATGTTGGTGATGCAGTATTTCTGAGAGTATCACCGAGCAATGGTATCATGCGATTTGGGAAGAAAGGAAAATTGAGTCCTCGATACATAGGACCATTCGAGATTCTTGAGAGAGTGGGAGAGGTAGCCTACAGATTGGCATTACCCCCACAGATGTCCGGAATACACAACGTTTTTCATGTGTCTATGTTGAGGAAGTACCACTCGGACCCTTCTCATGTTATAGAGTATGATGAGATGGACATACAAGAAGACATGAGCTACACTGAGGAACCCGTCCGGATTCTCGATAGAAAGGAGAAGGTACTGAGAACCAAGAGCATCCCATTAGTGAAAGTTTTGTGGAAACATCACTCAAGGGGAGAGGCAACCTGGGAACTAGAGAGTCTCATGAAGGAGAAATACCCCCATCTATTTTGACTAGTTGAGTTGAATTTGGAGGACCAAATTCTTTTAAGGTGGGGAGGATGTGAGATCTGAGAATTTCAGACATATTTTATTGATGTAATAAGAATTTGAAGTGTAATTTATTGAGCTAAGTAAATTGTGGGAATTATAATTGGAGATTTATGTGTTAAGTGTGTAAAATGAGCATGAAGTATGAGGACAGATCGATCTGGGAGAAGGAGAGATCGATCTGGTGAGTTAAAAATGACGAGGAAGGGGAAATTTGAGGAGCAGATCGATCTCCAATAGAAGAGATCGATCTCCTTATGAATCTGTTTGAGAAGGGATCGATCTCATGAGGAAGAGATCGATCTCCAGATGATTCTGTTTGGGGAGAAGATCGATCTCCTTAGGAGCAGATCGATCTCATAAAGCCATAAAGAGATCGATCTCACCCCTCGACAGATCGATCTCCTAGGCATAAAATTACCTAGATCGTCCCCAAATTTCAAACGCAGATCGATCTCATCAAGAGGCAGATCGATCTCCTACCTCCAGCCTATATAAGGAACCTGTGTTTTCTCCTGCAATTTCACTTTCTCTCTCTTCAAACCCCATTTTTTCGAAAACCTAACTTTCTCACTCATCCAAATCCCCCATTTTCGGCCGAATCAGCTGTTGTGGCAAGAAGGAAAGTTGTTCCTCATCAAAGGGAGAACAACATACTTGAAAATCGAAGGACGAATCGGATCGAGGCGTGAGTTGTGCGTCTCACAAGCTTTGGGTAATTTTTAAACCTCGATCTTGATATTTGAGCTGATTTTGATGCTATTGGTGGTTGTCATTGCGTTGAAATAGTTGAGAAAGGATTAGGGATTGATGAAATTTCAATGTAGTTGGAGTAATGTAGATATTTGATAATTTTGGTAATTTTGAGAATTTGTGCTATAAATGAAAATATAGACAATGTGGAGAATTAGCCTAGATAATTGGCATGAGGAATGTAGGACATTGAGATATTGTGAACGAGGTTGTAGTTTAGGGTTGAGTTACGAGAAATCAAGAGATTTGAGGTGTTATGAGCAATTATGCTCGATTTTGAGAATTGAGGGTTATGAGATAATTGAGTATTGATGTTTTAACATCGTTTGGACAGCTCGGGAGTTCCAGAGTGGAATGCGAGGCTAGTCCGTGATACGGGGGAAACGATTGCACTATACGAGGTGCAAAGAGGTAAGGGAAATCTAAACCATTTGTGTATGTGAATTGTAAACTATTTTAGCATGAATTGTGGTTTATAAAACAAGCATGTTAGGTTTTGTGTTGAGATTAAATTGCACACGATTTTATAGCCGGTTGGAGCCCAATGTTTTTATGAGTTTATAACTAGGCTCTACGTTAAGGCGATATTGAGAATTGAGAAATGTGTGCGTGTGCTTTGCCGATTGGAACTCGGTTTTATTACGTTTTGTGTTGAGTACAAAACGATTTTTAAATGAGTTTTATGAGAGAAAAACCATTACGAGTTCTACGTGAAGGTGAACCTGTCTTATGTGATAAGACTTGGGTGTGTAGTTGTGAGTACACACCGGGCATTGCTCTGGTAGCATGTAAGCCCGAATTCTTCTCCGTTCTGGTAACGTGAGAATAACCTATTCTGTGGCTATGCCACGTAAAATTGGTGGCTGTGCCACGTTGAGAAACCCCATTGGTGGCTGTGCCACGTTGAGAAACCCCATTGGTGGCTGTGCCACGTTGAACCCCATTGGTGGCTGTGCCACGTTGAGAAACCCCATTGGTGGCTGTGCCACGTTGAGAAACCCCATTGGTGGCTGTGCCACGTTGAGAAACCCCATTGGTGGCTGTGCCACATTGAGAAACCCTATTCTGTGGCTATGCCACGCGAGAAATTAAATCAGTGGCTTTGCCACGTGTGTTTTGTGGCTATGCCACGCGAGAAATTAAATCAGTGGCTTTGCCACGTGTGTTTTGACTGTTCTGATTTGTTTTGACTTGATATGCATAAAAAGGTGCTGGAGCGATTGCTCGCACTAGTTTTTATGATTTGAGATGCATGAGAGATGCTGGAGCTTAGCTCGCATCCTGTTTTGATATGATATTGCATAAAAGTCGTGCTGGAGTGTAACTCGCACGAGATTTGATTTACTTGAGCATTCATTTGTGCTGGAGCGTTGCTCGCACAAAGTTTTATATGGTTTTTATAATTCATTTGAATGTCGTACTGAAGTTTTTCTCGTACGAGATTTTCACTGAGTTTTTATACATATTCATACTAGAGTATTGCTCGTACGTGGGTTTTACTTGAAATTATAATCAGTTTAAGTCGTACTGGAGTGCTGCTCGTACGCAGATTTTACTGATTTTTATGAAACCGTGCTAGAGCTTCGCTCGCACGAGGTTTTTTGATATCATGAATATGCATGGAGTCGTGCTTGAGCTTCGCTCGCACATGGATTTATATTACATGCATATAGCCGTGTTAGAGCCTTCTGTAGACTGTGTGTCACAGTAAGATGATATGCTCACACGTGCATACTGAGACAGAGATGATATGGGTGGATAAGACCTATTGCAGGCACCCCTGATTGAGCTTGAGTTCACGGAGTACTTTGTACCGTGTATATCACGCGGAGTACGCTGTACCGTGGGAATTATTGGAGTGGAGTGGCATTAGCCACGAGGCAGCAAGCATTGCCCTCGCAATCCTGGTGTTATGTTGTTCTGGCGTGTAGGACGACCCACCTCCCATTTCAGGT
Organism: Firmiana major; assembly: GCA_033439115.1. Taxonomy (NCBI): domain Eukaryota; kingdom Viridiplantae; phylum Streptophyta; class Magnoliopsida; order Malvales; family Malvaceae; genus Firmiana; species Firmiana major. Next base: position 44,687,563 of record CM065909.1, read on the forward strand.
GTGATACCCCGCACACTAGGTACCGTGTTGTGAGATCTGAGAATTTCAGACATATTTTATTGATGTAATAAGAATTTGAAGTGTAATTTATTGAGCTAAGTAAATTGTGGGAATTATAATTGGAGATTTATGTGTTAAGTGTGTAAAATGAGCATGAAGTATGAGGACAGATCGATTTGGGAGAAGGAGAGATCGATCTGGTGAGTTAAAAATGACGAGGAAGGGGAAATTTGAGGAGCAGATCGATCTCCAATGGAAGAGATCGATCTCCTTATGAATCTGTTTGAGAAGGGATCGATCTCATGAGGAAGAGATCGATCTCCAAATGATTCTGTTTGGGGAGAAGATCGATCTCCTTAGGAGCAGATCGATCTCATAAAGCCATAAAGAGATCGATCTCACCCCTCGACAGATCGATCTCCTAGGCATAAATTGCCCAGATCGTCCCCAAATTTCAAACGCAGATCGATCTCATCAAGAGGCAGATCGATCTCCTACCTCCAGCCTATATAAGGAACCCGTGTTTTCTCCTGCAATTTCACTTTCTCTCTCTTCCAACCCCCATTTTTTCGAAAACCTAACTTTCTCACTCATCCAAATCCCCCATTTTCGTCCGAATCAGCTGTTGTGGCAAGAAGGAAAGTTGTTCCTCATCAAAGGGAGAACAACATACTTGGAAATCGAAGGACGAATCGGATCGAGGCGTGAGTTGTGCGTCTCACAAGCTTTGGATAATTTCTAAACCTCGATCTTGATAATTGAGCTGATTTTGATGCTATTGGTGGTTGTCATTGCGTTGAAATAGTTGAGAAAGGATTAGGGATTGATGAAATTTCAATGTAGTTGGAGTAATGTAGATATTTGATAATTTTGGTTATAAATGAAAATATAGACAATGTGGAGAATTAGCCTAGATAATTGGCATGAGGAATGTAGGACATTGAGATATTGTGAATGAGGTTGTAGTTTAGGGTTGAGTTACGAGAAATCAAGAAATTTGAGGTGTTATGAGCAATTATGCTCGATTTTGAGAATTGAGGGTTATGAGATAATTGAGTATTGATGTTTTAACATCGTTTGGACAGCTCAGGAGTTCCAGAGTGGAATGCGAGGCTAGTCCGTGATACGGGGGAAACGATTGCACTATACGAGGTGCAAAGAGGTAAGGGAAATCTAAACCATTTGTGTATGTGAATTGTAAACTATTTTAGCATGAATTGTGGTTTATAAAACAAGCATGTTGGGTTTTGTGTTGAGATTAAATTGCACACGATTTTATAGCCAGTTGGAGCCCAATGTTTTTATGAGTTTATAACTGGGCTCTACGTTAAGGCGATATTGAGAATTGAGAAATGTGTGCGTGTGCTTTGCAAGGTTGGAACTCGGTTTTATTACGTTTTGTGTTGAGTACAAAACGATTTTTAAATGAGTTTTATGAGAGAAAAACCATTACGAGTTCTACGTGAAGGCAAACCTGTCTTATGTGATAAGACTTGGGTGTGTAGTTGTGAGTACACACCGGGCATTGCTCTGGTAGCATGTAAGCCCGAATTCTTCTCCGTTCTGGTAACGTGAGAATAACCTATTCTGTGGCTATGCCACGTAAAATTGGTGGCTGTGCCACGTTGAGAAACCCCATTGGTGGCTATGCCACGTTGAGAAACCCCATTGGTGGCTGTGCCTCGTTATACCCCATTGGTGGCTGTGCCACGTTGAGAAACCCCATTGGTGGCTGTGCCACGTTATACCCCATTGGTGGCTGTGCCACGTTGAGAAACCCTATTCTGTGGCTATGCCACCCGAGAAATTAAATCAGTGGCTTTGCCACGTGTGTTTTGTGGCTATGCCACGCGAGAAATTAAATCAGTGGCTTTGCCACGTGTGTTTTGTGGCTATGCCACGTGAGAATTTAAATCAGTGGCTTTGCCACGTGTGTTTAGTGGCTATGCCACGTGCATTATTTTTACTGTGATTTTATCACGTTATTTGAGAAAGCGTTTAACGCGTTATTTTCACATGCTTTGTTAATGCTCTAGAGTGAGCCTTTTTACTTCATGTTTTCACATGATTTGAGATATGAGAATATTGTTTTAAGAACTTTCATGCTATGGTTTTCAAATGAGTTTCACATACAAATAAACCTTTTGTGATGTGCATTTTGGTTTATGAAATGAGTTCCTTACCCCCTTTACTGAGCGATTTAGAAGCTCACCCTGTTTTTCTTTCCCCCCAGAGTTCTTCAAGTGAATAAGGACTTCCCTGCGACGTACGGAGTAGTGGCTAGTGGAGGATTCGAGCTCTAGGCTATATATTTTGTACTTTGAGGTATATTTATCTTTTCATGTACCCAGACTATTATTGTAATTGCAGACACTTGATGTATAACATTATATGGGATGTATTAGGATTAATTAACTTGAGATGGATTAATGTATTTGATATGATATATAAATTCTAGTGATAAGATCCTGAGGCATGATAATTATGATGATGTATGACACTGCACAGGAATGCACTCTTAATTGTGAATTAATGAGTAAAAAGTTTTAAATTAGCCCTATTTTTCGCATTTTCGGGGCGTGACACGTGTTACCAGGGATCACTAGGATATAGCCATAGTCCTCGATGTTACTGATACAATCAGCTGTTTGTCTCACATGATATAACTTGTGGTCTGTTAGACCAGGGTTGACCCGAAGGAGGGGTTAGGCCCCCGATTTTATGATTTTATACTGTGATATGAGATTTCAGATGATTTTATGATATATGACCCTGGAAGAAAGGTGGTTTTATAACCGGAGTTTTATAATGAACTTTACTGAATTGTTTTATGAGATAGACCCGGAAGGGTTAGTTTTTACTGCAGTTTTAATGAATTGATTTAAATGCAGTAGCATGATGATGTTTTCCATGCTTTCATTTGAAATCCATGATTTGTCTTACATGACATGAAAGACTGCATGATCTTGATTAAATTCATGCTTATTATGATTTAATGATGTCACATAAAATGCTTTGATGCATAAGTAGTACGATTTATATATGCACGAACAGTTTTGATAAACTAAGTCATTGATGTTTGCATGACTTTGTGCTTGATGATTTTAATGAAAAGAAATGCATTTAAGGGCATGGCATTATGAGCATGTAGATAGTGGAGCTATCTACTTACTTGCATAATTGCCTTACTGAGCATGTGGTTTGCTCACCCCCTTATTTTCCCATCTTTTCAGAGCACTCGCAAGAGTTAATGAGCGGCTGAAGACTTGCATGTTTGGTATTCGCTGCTTCCCATCGAGAGTCAGGTATACACATTTTTATGGTTTTGTATCTAAATATGTAATGCATAGTACTGTAAATGGATATCATGTCGGGGATGTAAGGTTATGTAAATACCATTGGGTATGTATTTAATTAAAGTCAAAAGATAGTAAACTCTGATATATGAATGTGAATTTAGAAATTGAATGGTAAATAGTGTGAGGTGACTAACACCGAATCATAGCCCAACTGTTTGTAAAGGTAAGAATTAAATAATAAATGAAAAAGTGAAAAATTTACTCTGATTTTTAGGTAATTTGGGTCGTGACAGTTTTCACTTGTGAGGTTCTTTGTTTTCTGTTATCACTAATGTTTCTTACAAGTTAAAGATGTCTTCTAAAGGTGATAAGTCAAACTTAAAAAAAATTGAGTTCATGCTCCAGGCAATGCAACAACAGTTCCAACGGATGGACGTGAAATTTAATGACATTCATGATAAGTTGGACCGACATGAAGCTCAGTTTGCAAGGATCCAACAAGGTGATTCTTCCCGTATGAAAAGTAAGATTGTCACCAATGAAAAGTATGATGATAATGTTGGATATGATTTAGAAGAAGAGTCTGAGGCAGATAGACATCATAGAAGGCATCATGAGTATAGAGATAGAGATCGAGTTGATAGAGCCCGTGATGGCAAAGAGAAGATGGATGGAAACCTTGGCAGCATAAAATTGAAGATTCCTCCTTTCCAAGGCAAGAATGATCCCGAGGCATATTTAGAGTGGGAAAGGAAGATTGACATGGTATTTGACTGCCACCATTACTCTGAGATAAAGAAGGTTAAACTTGCTGCAGTAGAGTTCACAGAATATGCTATGGTATAGTGGGATCAACTGGTCTCCAGTAGAAGAAGATGTGGTAATCCTTCAGTGTCTACATGGGATGAGATGAAGCGTATCATGAGGAAAAGATTTGTACCTAACCATTATTACAGAGAGCTATACCAAAAGCTCCAAGGTCTCACCCAGGGTTCAAAAAGTGTTGACGATTATTACAAGGAGATGGAGATAATCATGATCCGAGCCAATATCCAAGAGGATGCAGAAGCTACTATGGCTCATTTTCTCCAAAGTTTGAATCGTGAGATTGCCAATGTTGTAGAGTTACAGTATTACATGGATTTAGAGGAGATGCTGCATGTGGCCATCAAAGTGGAAAGGCAACTCAAAAGGAAAGGTACATCCCATTTCACTCCTAGTTTAGTTCTTGTTTGGAAATCTAACACCTTTCGTAGGGATGATAAGCTTGTGTTTAAGCCTAAGTCAGAAAGTTTTGTTAAGCCAAAGTCTGAAGACCCTCCAAAGCCTAAGACTGAGCCTGCCCAAGTATCCCAGAGCAAAACACGTGACATAAAGTGTTTTAAGTGTTTGGGTCGTGGACATGTTGCCTCTCAGTGTCCTAACCGTAGAGTAATGCTCCTGCTTGAGAATGGAGATGTTGAGAGTGAGGGTTATGATGTTGGTATTGAGGATGAGATGCCTGCATTAGAAGATGCTGAAGAAGAATAAGTTGTTGAGTTTGCTGCTTATGGTGAAGCACTTATTGCTAGACGTGCTCTTAATACTCATGTGAAGTTTGAGGATGAGGTACAACGTGAAAACATCTTCCATACAAGATGCCATATTAGTGACAAGGTATGCTCTGTGATAATTGATAGTGGGAGCTGTACTAATGTTGCTAGCACATAACTTGTTGATAAGTTAAAATTGCCCACTACCAAGCATCACCGCCCATATAAGTTGCAGTGGATTAATGATTGTGGTGAAGTGAATGTGGTGAAGCAAGTCTTGGTTCTTTTTCGTATTGGGAGGTATCAGGATAAAGTGATGTGTGACGTGGTACCTATACAAGCTAGCCACTTGTTGCTGGGTAGACCGTGGCAGTATAATCGAAGAATCATCCATGACGGTTACACTAACCGTTACTCTTTTTTATGGACGGCAAGAAGATCACTCTTGCTCCCCTTAGCCTTAAGGAGATTTACGAGGATCAATTAAGGCTGAAGGAGCAACATGACGAGCAAAGGAAGCTAGCTAAAGAAAAGAAGGGAAGCAAGGAAAGCAAAGCAGTGAGCTACCATGCTAACCCCCGAGATGTGAAGACAGCACTTATTGCTAAGTCTCATATCCTTTTGCTCTTATTTAAAGATTCTTGTTTTATTGATATTGAACTCCATGATCCTTTGCCTATTGATGTTGTCTCACTATTGCAGGAGTTCAATGATGTATTCCCTGAGGAGATCCCAAATGGACTACCATCGATTCGTGGGATCGAGCATCATATTGACCTTGTTCCCAGAGCTACCATACCTAATCGCCCAGCCTATAGAAGTAATCCAGAGGAGATGAAGGAGCTTCAAAGGCAAGTTGAGGAGCTCATGAGGAAAGGTTACGTGAGAGAGAGCATGAGTCCATGCGCCGTGCCTGTATTGCTTGTACCTGAAAAGGATGGGATGTGGAGGATGTGTGTTGACTGTCGAGCCATCAACAAAATCACTGTAAAATATCGCTATCCTATTCCTAGGCTAGATGACATGCTCGATGAGTTGCATGGTGCATGCATATTTTCTAAAATTGATTTATAGAGTGGATATCACCAAATTCGTATGAAAGAAGGTGATGAATGGAAAACCGTATTTAAGACTAAACACGGTCTTTATGAGTGGTTAGTTATGCCTTTTGGCTTGACTAACGCACCCAGTACTTTCATGCGCTTAATGAACTATGTTTTACGTGCTTTCATTGGTAAGTATGTGGTTGTCTACTTCGATGACATTCTAATTTACAGTAAGAGTCTGCATGAGCATGTTGAGCATCGTAGGAATGTTCTTACTGTTTTGAGGAATGAAAGTTTGTATGCCAATTCTAAGAAATGTACATTTTGCACTGATAAGGCTGTTTTTCTTGGGTATGTAGTTTCTTCACATGGCATTTCTGTTGATGATGAGAAGGTAAAGGCAATTAGAGATTGGCCTATACCTAAGTCTGTTTCTGAAGTGCGCAGTTTTCATGGCTTAGCTAGTTTCTATCGTCGATTCGTTAGAAACTTTAGCACTATAGCCGTACCTTTGACCGAAGTGGTAAAAAAGAATATTGCATTTCATTGGGGTCCTGCACAAGAGCATGCTTTTAATTTGCTCAAGGATAAACTTTGTTCTGCTCCTTTGTTAACTCTGCCTGACTTTACTAAAACTTTTGAGATTGAGTGTGATGCCTCAAGTGTAGGAATTGGAGCTGTGCTTATGCAGGAAAAATGCCCAATTGCCTTCTTCAGTGAAAAGTTAAGTGGGACAGCACTTAACTATCCCACATATGACAAGGAGATGTACGCATTAGTGAGGGCCTTGGAGACATGGCAACATTACCTGTGGCCCAAAGAATTCGTCATCCACACCGATCACGAGTCCCTAAAGCATCTGAGAGGACAAAGTAAGCTGAACAAGCGTCATGCCAAGTGGATGGAGTTCATTGAGGAGTTCCCGTACGTGATCAAGTACAAACAAGGTAAAGAGAACGTCGTAGTTGATGCGTTGTCTCGTAGGTATACTCTTATCACAACTCTTGATGCTAAGCTTTTAGGATTTGAGTATATCAAAGATCAATATACTGATGATGCTGATTTTGGTAATGTTTATGATGCATGTGCGACATTTGGTTTTGGTAAGTTCTATAGGCATGATGGGTTTTTATTTAGAGAGAATAAGTTATGTGTTCCTAGGAGTTCTTTGCGTTAGCTGTTAGTTAGAGAAGCTCATAGTGGAGGGTTAATGGGTCACTTTGGAGTTAGAAAAACTCTAGATGTTTTGCATGAGCACTTCTTTTGGCCTAACATGAGAAGAGATGTAGAGAAGTTATGTGATAGATGCATTTCATGTAGGCAAGCTAAATCTAGAGTTCATAATCATGGCTTATATACTCCTTTACCCATTCCTACTACGCCGTGGACTGATATCTCTATGGATTTTGTTTTGGGCTTGCCTAGAACAAAACGTGGTAGAGATTCTATTTTTGTTGTGGTTGACAGGTTCTCCAAGATGGCTCATTTCATTGCTTGCCACAAGACAGATGACGCAAGCAACGTTGCTGACCTTTTTTTTAAAGAGATAGTACGTCTACATGGTGTGCCAAGGACTATTGTCTCCGATCGTGATGTTAAGTTCATCGGTTACTTTTGAAAGACGTTATGGGAAAAATTGGTAACTAAATTGTTATTCTCTACCACTTGTCACCCCCAAAGTGATGGACAGACTGAGGTGGTCAACCGAACCCTATCTACATTATTGAGGTCTGTCATACAGAAGAATTTGAAAAATTGAGAAGGATGCTTGCCACATGTTGATTTTGCCTATAACCGCAGTGTCCACTCCACTACGAGTTACTCTCCATTTGAAGTTGTTTATGGCTTCAATCCTCTTACTCCTTTGGATTTGTTGCCATTACCTAGTGCCAAGCAGAGTAACTTAGATGGAGAACAGAAGGCTAAGTTTGTGAAGCAACTCCATGAGAAAGTGCATCAAGCTATTGAAATAAGACTGAACAGTATACCACCCAAGCCAATAAGCACCGCAAGAAAGTAGTCTTTGAACTTGGTGATTAGGTTTGGGTACATATGAGAAAGGAGAGGTTCCCTACTCAGCGAAGAACTAAGTTACATACCCGAGGAGATGGACCATTCCAAGTCATTGAGAAGATCAATGATAATGCCTACCGATTAGATCTTCCTGGTGAGTATGGTGTATCTGTTACTTTTAATGTTTCTGATATTTCTTCCTTTTCTTTTGATGAAGGTACATGCGATTTGAGGACAAATCCTTTTGAGGAGAGGGGGAATGATAGAGATCCACTTGCTCATAATGCTCATGTGATCGTGATGCCAAGGATCCATAGGTCATCCAAGGAGGTGCAATTACCTGAGCCCTTTATATTTGTTTGGAACCCCAAACGACATGAATCTTGGTTTAGTAATAAGTTGGGTTAAGTGTTTAAATAGCCCACATTTGAGTTTTATAGCATTTTAGACCAATTATTCTATATAACTAGGCTTATGCGTGAATTTAAGTTTTAGTCTTATTTTTTATTTGGTGTAAATTCCAACCCACTTGTTTAAGGGCTTAAGTGCTAGATATTATTATAAATACTTTGTATACGCTCTTGAACATAACAAATTAGATTGAAATTTCAAAAATTTGAGTGTGCCTCTTTCTAGGGTTTCCTCTCAACTAGGCTTATCAAGGTCTTCTTCCTTATGGCGCCTCCCTCTTCACCAACCACCATTGTTATACCTTAGGTTCTTGAATTTTATATTCGTAGGGTCGAGGTCCAATACCTTTGGTTCAAGTCTCTTTAGACTTCAGGTCTAGGTTGTCATTTTATTTTCCATTCAAAGTCTACCATTATTATTTTCGCCCAGCTTGCATTTTAGCTGTTTCAATTCTCAATCCATACGTTTCCTTGATCGTCCTAAATCATCCTCTTGTACGAACATATCATTTTGGCTTCAAAGATCTCAAGTAAATTGGTTACGTAATGGGGATCGAAATACATATTTTTTTTCATTCCTAAGCAAGTCAATGACAAAGAAGAAATAGAATAAAAGGCTTTTTAGATGACAATGGTGATTGGTGTGATGAAGAGGTTGATATTCACAGCATCACAATGGATTATCTTAAGTCAGTTTTCCATTTAGGAAGACTTCCTCAGGTGCTAGTTTTCAATCTTTGATTAACCCAGTAATTACTAGGGATATGAACAACTTCCTTATCAAAGAATTTTAAGCGGAATAAATTTGCATAGCCATAATCCAGATGCACCTAATGAAGGCACGAAGTTTGGTTGGTATGCCAGCGTTATCTTTTCAAAATTATTTGCAAATAATTTGGTAAGGATTTTACTTCTTCTTATTTGGACTATTTACATGGCTAAAGATCCGTAGCAGACATTAACCGAACCAATATTGTCCTCATGCCTAAAGTTCAAAATCCCCAGCATATTACACAAGTTTGACCTATTAGCTTATGCAATATTCTCTACAAAATAATAGCTAAGGTCTAGCCACTAGATTAAGCATGTTCTTCCTTAATGTATTAGTGTGACCCAAAATGCTTTTGTTCTTAATCAATTGATCTTCGATAATGTGATTGCGACATATGATTTGCTTTATTCATTGATTAAAAGAAAAACAGGGAAAAATTATGGCATATGAGTTACTTCACTCTAATACTTGACATGAACAAGGTGTATGATAGAGTAGAGTGGCAATTCTTGCAGGATATGATGAATACAATGGGTTTTCATGCACATTAGATTCAAATAATTATGCATTGTGTTACTATTGTTTCCTATTCCCTATTAATCAATGGCAATATTACCGACTCTTTCGTTTTAGAAATTAGACTCTGTTAAGGAGACCCTCTATCACCCTCTGTATTTTTAATATGTACTAAAGGCTTATCTATATTCCTTGTAAACGCCCAGAGCGAAGGCTTGTTACATAAAGTAAGAGCAAGTAGAAATAGTCAAAAGATCACAGAATCGAAAAGAGTATTATTTGACAAGGATGGACTTGGTTATAATCATGTTGAAAAAGAATCACAATTAAAAAACTTCCTTGTTAAAAAAAAAAAGTTCAATGCATTTCTTCTAGGTGTAACCATTGCTATAGGTTAGGTCATAGTGAATCTAGTTATAGATTTAGCAAAGCTACATTTAGGAGAAAAGTAATTAAGAAAAATTGGATTTCAAGGCATGTACTAAAATTTGTTCTTGATTTATCTTATTAGTTGCTTAAAAGAACCAAAATTGTCAACATTAACTAGCAAAGACCCAAGAAAATTTGGGTACCAAAATGCATACGAGTTTATGTGTTGCGGGTGTGAAGAAACTGAAGAATTGAAGAAAAACATAATAAAAGGGCATACATCACAAAGCATTAAGAAGAAAGACATAGCTTAAGGAATACACAATAACATTCTGCGATCTCTGCTAGAACACTATAAGGAATGTTCTATTCTCGTGCATGGAAATACTGTGAGAACATCTTTACTATTTTATACTATGAATTATTTAATCTTCATAAGTGATTGAATGACAAAAAAGTGCAAGGATGATTAAAGTCCGATATCTATACATAGTTGCACTACATTTGACAAAGAATGGCATGATGCTACAAAATGCTTTAAGTGTTCCTTAACAAATCATAAATGCCTTCTTGATAGTACAAAAAATAGGATAAATATAGGGTAGTGTCTAGGATTAGAATAATTTGTGTTAATCGTTTGTTTATATAACTATCTTCTTTACTTATTTACTTAGAATTGTTTGTGTTTGCTTGAATGTTTTGAATTATGATTGTTTGAATGTGTGTTTGTTTGATTAGTTGTGATTGTATGATTGAATCTTCATTGTACTTAAGATTAAGATAGAATTTTTCGATCGAGCTAATTGAAACATAGATACTCTTAGCACAATGTTTATACTTTAAAACAAAAGAATAACAGGAATTCATAAAGTATCAATACACATTCATGTGATATTGATACTAGATGAATACGTACTGACTTGCTTCATAAAGGTATTGATACAAGTATGGGATACCTGAGAACAAGATAAAGTTTGGAAACCTAATCACAAATTATCATCTTCCAATTGGTAAAATTTCATTTCATCTTTCCTTCATAAGCTTTCAAAGCGTCATTAAGAGACTCGCAATATTCTTATCTAGAACAAGTTCCCATAATCCAAAGAGTCACTAAAAGTTTTTCAGCAAAACTCTATTCACCCTTATCGAATTAGGAAAAATAGTCTCATTCTTCCCTATGTTAATCAATTTTCCATACTTAGATAATTTCGTGAATTTCGATTGGTCCATATTTCTTCAACTCAACCTTGATATTCCAATAAATTTCATATGAGTCTTCTTCAACAACGCCTAACTTATTCACCTAAGGAAACATTTATTTAATGCACTCAACTTGACCAACGATAGTGAAATATCTGAGTTCTTCTACTTCCCTCACCACATTATAAACCTTTCATTTCACGATAGGGTATTACAGCTCATTATCTCGCATAATCTTTGACCCTATAATTGCAAAAATTCTTGTATCAGCTTGAAAGATTATTGGTGGATGCATGCAATTCGAAACAAACAAAAGCCAAATCTGGTGCTTTACATCTTCAAGGACATGGTCAACTACATCTAAGTAAAGCATTAGTTCATAGTCTTAACCTTACCCCTTACCCGAGTGCTTGGGTAATATGGTTTCATTATGGGAAGCAAAACCCACATCTATTTTAACTTTAAATGCTTTTGAGAGACAATGAGTTGTTGAACACAAATTTCACTAATGGGTGACATTAAAGAGAAGAGAAATGAACGAGGTTCAAAACAAAGAAGAATAGAGTTTGTAGGATAACTCCAAAATTTTTCTTTACAAAATTCCTAAGGCATAGAGTAGGAACATGTTCATGAATGTAATGAAAAATTTGCATTTTTTTTTTTATATGGATGTTATCTTTTCTATAAATGAAACAATTGATATTTTGCTATACCTCATTGCTTGAATCAAGTCTTTCTTTAAGGACTTTAAACTGAAAGATTATTTGAATTATTGTGTTGAATATTTCTGATTAAAACTAACTTAACTCGTATTGTTTGATTAAATGTTTGTGCTTGTTTGATTAGTCTATCATGAGACTTAAAACTTGTTTGTAGTTTTTGTCTAACTTGGTGTGATATTTGTTTGATTAACCATGAATAGTCTATTGATTGTTCTTACAAAGATTGAGTAGATTGTGCATGAAGTGTATAATTGTTTGAATGGTGAAAACCTCACCATAAGCTCACTAATATAAGCTAATTGCTTGCCTTGACTGAACTTAGACAATAAACACCTTGTGCATCATTTCAAGTGTCTGTATCATTTTATGTCACGACCCAAACTACCCAAAAATCAGAGTGAATTTTTCACGTTTTATTATTTACTAAAAATCATTTTTTTTTACAAATCATTTTTTTCGCGTTTTGTTTATTTACTTTAATTCTTACCTGTCCTCGAATCGTGACCACGCTCCACTAATAATTGGGCTGTGCGTCAATGCCAGTCCCACCATACATTTACCCTAGTACTTATTTCTTCTCCAGTCATTTATAATTGTTTACACCATTTATACATCCCCTAAAGTTACTTACAAACATGTTACTGTGCTATGCTTATGTAGATACAATATGTACAAGTGTATATACCTTATGTGGATGGGCAGCAGCGGATATCCGGAATGCAGTACTGAGTCGTCGCAACTTCAACTGGAGATTATCTGTGGGAGAAAATGAAAGGGGTGAGCACATCAAGCTCAGTAAGGCAATCCTACGAACAAGTAGGTAACCATACTACCTACATGAACGTGGTGCCATGCATAAATCACCCTTTCTCCACACATTTTAAAACATATGATATGAAGGTTATGATGTTATGTAAATCAAGTTTGCACGGAAAACTCAACATGCAATTATTTTAAATCATTTCTTTCTCTTTAAAAATTTCACAATGAAGTCAGGACTCGACCCCTCCTTCGGGTGATCCTGACTCACATAAAACCATGGAAATGGAGTTTCTCAAAAGCATCGATATCGAAAACATACGTATATATATACAAGATACGAGACTAGGCAATACTGTATATCGGTAATAACCAGGACTGGCCAATATGTCCTCGTGAGTCCCTCTAGCTTCACGGATCCCAGTGTGCGAGGTCTCACCCTGATCGGGAACTGCCCGGGAGGTGGGTCAATCCAACCCGTCAGTCTTATCCGATCTCACGCATCCGAAGATGCCGTATCCGAAGATACCCCGTATCACAAAGATACCGTATCACAAAGATACCCCGTATCACAAAGATACCGTATCACAAAGATACCCCGTATCACAAAGATACCGTATCCGAAGATACCCTGTATCACAAAGATACCGTATCCGAAGATACCCCACGATACATCGTACTCCATGCTACTTGCACGGTACATCGTACTCCATGGACCCATATCACTCTAGGTACTCCAGCCCAAATGGCCTGCTTCCCACAGAGGTTTTCATAACTCAATACTCGTTGCCATGTCTCAAAACGCACGTGCGAGCCTATTAAATCGGTGACACACAGTCTACCCGATGCTCCAAGCACGGCTCATCGTATGTTCTCATAAAAATCAGTGCGAGCGATGCTCAGCACTCTCATCAAATCAAGTAAACTTGGCAGAGCCCGCTTTACATCTCCACAAGGCCGCCAACCTCATCCCTCACTCTCACCCTACTTAAGAGGTCTTTTGAGCCTGTTGGGCCTTTTGGCTGACTCCAAGGGCAGACAGCGCTACTCCACAAATCCAGTAAAACTAGTGCGAGCTATGCTCAGCACTCTGTATATAAATTGTATGAAAATCTTATAAAATCTGGTGCGAGTTAGACTCTAGCACCGTGTCACGCAAAAGCATGTGAAATCTGGTGCGAGTTATACTCTAGCACCTATGCATGTAAAACTCTAGTGCGAGCTCTCGCTCCAGCACTAATGCATGCATCACACAAATCAAACATCGTGCGAGCTGAGCTCTAGCACGTCACATGTAAATAAAAACATGTAGGCGGCTCGATTATTTCCAAATAGTTTTCACAGAAATCACAACAATTAAGATATGCAATGCTATGCATTTTTCTTTAAAAGTGAGCCGGCCTACTCATGCATGAGTTGAAATACCTCCAAAACGAGCAGGAACCTCTTGTCCTTGCTCCTCTCAATTTTTCCTAAATTTTTAGATTCTACCCTTAACAAGGGTATTTTAGTAATTTTGCCCATTCGGGGCACTAAAATTGTTCTTCGACCTCTAGACCCTTCAGTTAATTTTAAAGGACTGCGTATGAATTTAAAATTGCGTAAAGTTACCTCTAGCAGTCCGCAGAATTCCCTTACCTTATTTTCCTGTCGAGTCTGACCTTTTCTTTTCCAATGTTGTTTCGTCGCGCAGTCCGATATGCTCCCAGTCAAATGTCCGAAACTGCGTATTAATATTCCTCAGGTCAGATATTATGCAATTTAATTGTATTTAATATTTTCTGGGCTTAATTTAAATCATTGGGCCCATTTACCCCTATTGGGCCCGATTGCACCTTAATGGGCCTTAATCGGCCTTAAGCCCATTTTTCACTAAATTCCCACTTTATCGAGGCCTATTGGGCTCACTGGGCCCACCAATAATTTATCGGGCCTCGTTCTAATTCTCGAATAGCTAAATTTAATATTTACGACAATTTATCTAATTTTCCATAATTTAATTCAATTTATGCGAAAATTAAATCGATATCACGCATAACGACGTAATTGTCGTAAATAAGGGTCACTTACCCGAGATTCCATGCTAGTATGCAAATCGAGGCTATCTCGAGCTGTCGTTGGATGCCAATTTGTCGAGCTACACAATTAATTACATTTTCGGGTAAACTTTTCGGTCAAAATTTAATTAAATAAAATATTCCAAATTTAAATCGGGTCAATTTGACCGCTTATCGACTTACCCGAAGCTCAATTGCATCACCGAAATTTTCCCCAATTTTTTTTCTCTTTTTCCTTTTCCCTTTTTCTCCCTTTTTCTCCTCTTTTTGGCTGAACCGGTTCAGTCCGGTTCGGACCGGTTCAGACCGCCGGTTCACCCCGGTTTGGCCGGTTCACCGCCGGTTCGCCACCTTGCCGGCCGGTTCTCCACCGACTTCCACCGCCAATCGCTCCGCAAGGCCGTTCGCAGCTCGAATCTGGCCTCGGTTCGCCTCAACGTCACCGAAATGCCGCCGGTCCGGCTGTTCTCCTCTTCGCCGTCGGACCCGTCTCCCTCTTTTGGCTGTCGCCGGCGATTCCCGCCGGCTCGTCGGGTGCTATCGGTCTCAAAAGCACCGCCGTCGCCTGGGCTCTCGAAATCGGGCCTCGTTTTCGGCTGGATCGCCGCCGTTCGCCGCCGGTGGCCGCTTCTTTCCCGCGGCCTTTCTCTCCTCCGATCGGCTTCCTCCGGCGTCGGTAGGCTGCACCGTCGGTACCATTGAGATCACCGGCCTCCCCTCTTTCTTTTCCGGCCCTTGGTCGGGCCGTTGGCCGCCGGACGGTGGTCGGGCCTCTCCTCGGTTTCGGGCTTCGTTTTTCGTTTCTCATTTTCGCGATTTTCGCGTTTTCAGCCCTTTTTTTTTTTCATTATTATTTAACAATTTATTTTATTCATTAAAATACACTAAAAATACCCAAATATCCCTTAAAATTATTATTTAATTCTAAATTTATCAATTTAATTTTATTTAATTTATTTATTATATTTTAACCTCTTTTTCGGGTATAATTTCTCCGTATTTTCGGGATATTGTCCCGGGTGACTTTTCGGTATATTTTTCGATTATTTTCGGGATTATTTTTTCCGAACTAAAAATTTCAATTAATCCCGATTAATTCCAATAAATTAATATCTTGATCAATTTAACCCAAAATAAATTTATTTCACTTTTATTGACCAAGATTTCTTAAATCCATTATTTTTAATTAAATTTCTTTATCGAAATTATACCGGCTTTCGATCTTTTGACCATTTTGCCCTTACACGTGTTCGGGATTAATTTAACCCGACTTCCTTCATACTTTCCCCATCTTTTCTTATTTAATTTTCATATTTTAATGAAATTCGGGTCTTACATTTTAGGTCTGTCTACATCATTCCAAACATGGGTTTGCATCAGTGGCATCATATGTACATGTGTTTGTATACCTAGTCTACATACATGTATCTTCATCAGTGTACGTGTTCTACATTATTAAACTTTCATACTGCACCAAAGTTCATCTGTCGTTGTTAACATAGGTCTAGTATACATTCATACTTATAAGTAATAATTTAGCAAATCATTCTTATGTTTTTTCTCTCGAATTTACTTCCAGTTAACCTTATTATGAGACTTTGAAATACTTATCCTTTTTAATATGACAAAAAAAAAAAGGAGAAGTGGATACATCATTTAGTAAAAGGGTAAATGAGAATTAGATTTAACCTTGATGCAAAATCATAATAATGCTTATATCTACGGGGGAAAATGATTTTGCAAAGTTTTAAAAGTTCTATTATTAATATGAGGGAGAGTAATTAAAAATTAATTCATTTTAGTTTTGTCTTATAAAAAAAGGGAATATTGTTGACTTTGAAATACTCTACTCTATGATTTTGATTTGACTTCATAAAAAACTTAAGAGAAATATAATTTAAATAAGTATGAAAAAATTAATTGTTTGAATCTTATGTATTCATGCTTGATAAATGATAAGTTAGATACGCATAATCAAAAAAATATAATTTATGTTTGCATATTTGAATAAAGACATTATCCTACAATTTATGCCAATATCATGTGGTTACCTAATGGCAATATTGATACACTTTGAATATATCGATATGATATGTTTTGAATATTGAAGAGACTAATGATGTATCGATACCCTATCCTAACCATAAAACATAAGCTTCATGCTTTGTTCTGGTAACAATACGGTTAAGATATGTAGTGATAGAGATATGTTTTATTGTGTAGGATTTATTCACAAAGTATTAATATATTGAATGAATGTATTGATACTTTTCAAGTTTGACAAGTCCCAGTGGTCGAAATTTTGTATCTGCCAACGGAAAGAACCTTGGAAATACAGTTTCAACACTCAGAGACTTGAAGAACATATGTAAGGAAGAAACTTGGAGTTGAACAAGAGCGAGCTAAAATTCCAAATCAAGAATTATACTCATATCGAAAACTTCATTTGAAAAGGGAAAAAAAAGAGAGAAGAGAATTACTTTCACCATCAATTGTCTTAAAGAGAATCCTTCAAAGCTCTAGAGTGTATCAATTAGCCTTTTTAGAGGCATTTTGTAGACCATTTGTAAACCCAGTCTAAAATTTGTAAAGGGAAGAGTTCCCTTGAGCGTTAAACTTGTAAGTAAGGTTTAGGTAGATTATGAGTTTGCTTCTTAAGCCAGCAAAAGGAAGAACTTGTCAAGTTTGCTCCTTCAACCAAAAAAAGGAGCACTTGTAAGGGTTAATTCCTTAAGCGAATAAGTTTGGAAAAAGGAAGGTGTAGGTTGTCTCCTTCAACTTGTGGAAAGGGAAAGTTTAAGATTATCTTTGAGCCTTTTGTAAAAAAGGAAGGTTATTTTATTGAGCTTGCAAAAAAGAGAAAAGTTGTAATTCATTTTCCAATAATTAATTGGTGAAAATACTTGGGCGAGATTCAAGTAGACGATATAGGCTAGGTGCCGAACTTCTATAAATTGATTATACGACATCTCTTTCTTATACTTTTATCTTACTTATTACTTTACTGCTTTTGTCTATTGTCTACTAGCATATTGTGTAGTTAGTGTATGAAGAATTTAAGTTAAAAAGACTTTAGATTGAAAAATAAAAATAAAAACTCAAAACCAGTTCACCCCTCTTTAGGTTAGTTGTAAGCCAACGATATATATGGAGTATTTTCTCTTATATTCCTAGTATAATTTTTTAATTTTATAAGTAGGATTAATATTATAACTTATATTTTAAAAAATATTAAAAATTTTAATTAAAAATGAAAGTGAAACATGCTGGAGTTTTTTTAACTTGCTTGTAAATTTAAAAAGCACACGCTTAATGTATATGATAATAATTATGGGTAAATTTCATCAAAGTTTTTGATGTTTGTATCTAATTCAATTTTAGTCCATTAATATAAAAAATGGACATTTTGCTCCAAACTTTTTTTATTTCACAGGAGAAATAAAATTTTTTCGTTAATCAACTGTTAAGTAAACTGTTAAAAACTTAAAATTGAGACTATTTTACTCTTAAATTATTTGAAATACTTTAAATACTCAAAATGAAACAAAAAAAAAAAAAATCCTGAAAAACTATTGGGTTTTGAAAAGTTTGTTTTCTTTATTATTCTTAATTTATTTTTTGTTTATTTATTTAAAATTACTTTTATTTATTTATTAATTTTTACTTCTTATTTATTTTTTTATTTATTTGCTTTTAATAAAAATGTAAATAACTTAATTTAAAATAGCATAACATAAAATAGTTTATATTTAAAATTATTCAAAATAGTGAAATATTATAAAAGAAAGTAAAATTATTGGCGATTAAGTAAAATAAAAGAATAAAAAATTATTTATATTGAAAATTTTAAAACTGAATAATTTTTAATTGTTTTTATTTATTAACTTTTGTTAATATGGTTAAGTTATTTTGAGTAAAATGTATATTTTTAAAATTAAATTAAATTGAATACGTGAAAATTTACGGCCATAATTATTTGCATAAAAGAACTTTTGCTGTTAACACTTAATATCTAATACTGAAAAGAGGAAAAAGGAGTGTAAACGTATAACGAATTAATGATGTCACGCAGGAAAAACGTGCATATGTTCAGTTTTCAGAAATAGTTAGACAAATTCTTTTCAAATTCAATCTTAATTTCTTCAGGGGCACAAGTCGGATTCAGGAGATCTGAAACACTCACAAACAGCCACTCTGATTTTATTCTCCTGCGTCCGCCCACACGGTATCACTTCCTTGTCCCCCCATTTTTTTCCTCTTCCTCGTGTACAGAGGCTTTAGCCTTCTAGCACACTCTCTTTCTCTATCTAAACCGGTAACACTGAAACCCCACACATGGCAGAGGAAACCAAGGAAGAGACGGAAGCAATGGCGTCCGCGGAAGATATTGAGTCTCGAATTACGACCGCCATGCGCTCTCGCGTTGGCTACTTCAAGGAACAAGCCGAGTACACACACTCTCTCTCTGGCTGTTTATTTCTTACACTACATAACTAGGTTTTCAGCTTCGAATTCATGAGTCTGAGAAATTCCCTTTATAGATTAAAATTCTAGGGATTTGTAGGTGTTTTAGGCGGGTATGTGAAGGGCTTTACTCGAAATATTTCCAAGAAAGTGAATATTGAGTGTCATATTGGAATCTCTAATTTAGTTTTAAGCGTGAGTTACTTTATAATTTTGTTTAATTTATTTTTTGTTTGTTGGTAAGTTCGTTGACATTCGAGGGAGTTCGGAGATTGCTAGAGAAAGACTTGGGGTTAGAGACGTTTACATTGGATGTTCACAAGAGATTCATCAAGCAATGTCTGTTAAAGGTACTTTTTTATTTCAATATTGCAATTCCTTTCCTGCTGCATTTTTCCCTTTTTTTATAAGATTTTTTTCTTAAAAAAAATTTATTTCATGTAAATTTTGGGTCTTTTGCTGCATGCTTTTTCACTTCTAAAAGCAAAAGCTGGTGTTTTAGATATAAAAGCTAATATTATTTTTGGAAAATTAAGAATAAAATTTTTTATATTTTATATTGGAAAATGGATGATTTTACTTTTTGTGGAGAACAGTTATGTCAATTTCTGATATATTTTTGTCATTTGCTCATTTTGTAATTGAGTATGTTTTATTGATTTTTTTTCTATTTGCTACTGGATGCATGCGAAAATGTGAAATCAGATAGAAATGCATGATTTTGCTTTCATATGGAAAAATATGTTAGAATTGATGTTACATTTCAGTCATTTGGTTACAATTAGATAGAAATGCATGATTTTGCTTTTATGTGGAAAGAACATGTTATAATTGATGTTACATTTAAGTCGTTTGTTTGTTTTCAATCAATCACGATTTTGCTTTCCATATTTGCCTTTGCTTTATAACAACTTTTGGAAAACAAGATATAACTTGAAAAAATCAAGTAGCAAAATAATCAAAGGTATGTATGAAACAGGTACTTCATGTAGATTTGGCAATCTTAAATACGATACGGTGAGAGGATCCGAAAATGACACGAATTATAGGCAAGAAGATGACACGGACTAAAATTTAGTAAAAATTGTGTACGGATATAGAAAAAGCTATAAAAAAAAATTAGTACTTGGCGTGTTGATATGAATTTTGACATGAAATTTTCATATTTTACATGACACGAACACAAATTACATACACGAATTGTCAGGTCTAACTTCATGTCAGCACATATCCTTTACATTCAAATCATGCCACATAATTATGTTATTGAGAAAAGTTAATCATTTATTACACGTCACATGTGATAATTAAATGGGGAATATTTATTTGAAGAGAGTCATTAGTGATTTTGGTAATAAAAATGATTGACTTTTTTCAATAATGTGATTACGTAGCATGATTCGAATGGAAGATGCATATGTTGATATGGAGTAACTGTTTCATACAATCTTTTCTCATCACACGTAGCCCTAGACATCTTTCTTGTTTTTTACCTGTAAGATAAGCATGTATTGGAAATGCTAGTCTATGATTGTATTTGGGATAATATTTTAGTTTATCTTCATCTAGTACAAAAATAGTCTATCTATGTACAATACAAAATTGAAATTTTACAACCTTTTGTTGTTTGTTCTATTCTTTTCTCAATTGTTAGTAGGATACACTGCAGTTCTAATCCTCTATTTTATGTAATAATAATGTCGTCCTATGTTGCTCGAACTCCTTCATTTTCCTTGAGGTACCTGTGTCCGATACATATCCAATGGACATGAGTATGGAGGCTTGACCCTCCAGATACATGGGAATACTTGGAAAAAATTGAGCATACCTGTGTTGGATGCATACCTGAATCTGATACTCACTCCTGAGTCTGAGTAACGTAGATATCTTCCATTTTAAAGTTTTTCTGGACTTACAGGACCTGCTTTGTTAGAGAAAAAATTGATGAACTGGCATACTAGTTTGTGATAGAACCGTAATTTATTTGAATATGATGGAAGTCAGAAATCTTGTTACTGCTGGAACATTTGGATATTAATAATGTTATATATAGAAGGAATGAGTGTGTTGGAATGTGAATGTTTACTGGAAAGTTTTATTTCATTTTCTCATTTCACTTTTATTTGATTAGTACATTTAATTGATTTTTTATTTACAGTGTTTAGGTGGTGGCAATGATGATGATGGCTCCAAGAGTTCGGGTGAAGCTGTGGAGAAAAATGTAAGTCCAACTACTGAAGGAACAGAATCACCCAAAGGACGACAACCAAAGAAAGATGTAAAAGATGCTGGCTCTGAAGATGAAGAGAAATCGGAAGACTCTCCAGTTTTGGGCCTTCTTTCCGGACATAAAACTACAAAAACTGAAAACGCTAAAACTGGGAATAAAGAAAATAAAGAAGTTTCTGAGAGTATAATAAAGAAAGCTATCATAAAAAGAGCTTCATATGTTGAAGCTAATTCGGAGTAAGTTGCTGAATTATTTGATTGGTTGCTTCTAGTCAAAATAAAATTGCTTTTTCATGATGTTCATCGCATTGCTTTGTATTCTTTCCTTTTCAAGTATCTATGGTATACTGAGGTGTAATATTGAATCATTTGGATTTTGACATTTCAGTAAAGTCACGATGGCTGGACTTCGTCGACTTTTGGAGGAAGATCTTAAACTTGATAAATATACACTTGATCAATACAAGAAGTTTATAGCTGAACAATTAGACGAGGTGGGCGTAATTTGATCATGAGAAGTCAATTCAGCTTTCTAAACTATCACGTGCATCATATCTTTCTTTTGCTTTTCTCTGTTAATCATCAGGTATTAAAGTCTTGTGTTTCCGCACCTACAAGTGAAGATAAGAAAAAGAATCTCAAGAAAAATTCTCAGAGCAAAGCTTCTATAAAGGCCAGTGAGAAAGTGAATTCGGCTTCATTAGGAAGCGAGAGTGATGAAGAGGAGGAGGAACACGAAGATGCAGGAGAAGAAGAAGAAGAAGAAGAAGAAGAAGAAGAAGAAGAAGTGAAACCTAAAAAGAAGATCACTCCAAAAGGGAAGATTAAG
Organism: Firmiana major; assembly: GCA_033439115.1. Taxonomy (NCBI): domain Eukaryota; kingdom Viridiplantae; phylum Streptophyta; class Magnoliopsida; order Malvales; family Malvaceae; genus Firmiana; species Firmiana major. Next base: position 44,709,780 of record CM065909.1, read on the forward strand.
AACTCTGAAGGGCTTAAAAAACGGAAAATACCCAAGAAAGAGGCAGAGATGCCTAGCAAGAAGAGAAGCAAGCACGCAGAATCAATGTCAGACGATAATAGTGATGAAGAAAGTGGGAGTATCTCTGATGATGGTCGCTCTCGATCTTCTGCTGCAAAGGGAGTGAAGGTCTTATATCTTATTGTTTGCTTTCTGTCCAAATATATGTTCTGATAAATTAAGCATCTCTTAATCATATTATTGACATGCAGAAAAAAGAAACTTCTGCTCCAGTATACGGGAAACGTGTGGAACACCTGAAGTCAGTTATCAAGTCATGTGGCATGAGGTTTCACTTTGACTGATCGCTTTATGAATCTTGATCTCTGTTAAGGTCAACCATTACTGCATTCTTATTTCTTATTTTATTTACAGTGTTCCTCCCTCAATCTACAAGAGAGTCAAACAGGTACCTGAGAATAAACGTGAAGCCCAACTAATAAAGGAACTGGAGGAGATTCTTTCTAAAGAAGGATTGTCTGCAAATCCTTCGGAAAAAGGTCAGGTTTCTTGCCCAGAGTACAACTGTTGATGGTTACTATTCATTTATGGAGTTGACATTGTTTTGAGAAAGATCCTTGATACTGAAAGAAGCTGGATAAAGTTTTATTGTGTCATTAATAAGCTCTTTAATGCTTAGATAAAATTTTGGGAAAGAGCACAAACTTTAATAAATTTCTTCCTCTCGTGGATGTTTCTCCATCGATGAATGGGGATGATGATAAAACTGTCCATGAACCAAGAACTGATACCCATATAAAAATAATTTAAAACATGTATGTTTCTGTTCATGCTATCTTTCATGGGGAAGTTACTAAGTCTTGCTATTTGTTTCTTTGGGTTGAAAGTTTCTGTGTCTATACTCAGAAGGCTTGATGATATTTGCTTCAGATGTAATATAAAATTTTAATGATGGGTACCCATAATCTATCTGGAAGTTCATAGCTGTTTTAGTATTAGGTAGGCAAACCTGTAAAATTCAAGAGATTGTGGAGGCTTCTAGGCACACTGTACTCTGAGCTGCATGCGTTATATAATCCACAACTTGTGGGTTTTATCACTGCCAGCATCATTGTATCCCTCGATCATTTCTTCAGTTCTGTTAATATATAGGAGTACTTTAAATTCTCAGAAATTAAGGAAGTGAGGAAGAGAAAAGAAAGAGCAAAAGAACTTGAAGGGATTGACACGAGTAATATTGTCTCAAGTTCCCGTAGAAGATCTGCAACCAGTTTTGTAGCTCCCCCAAAGCCCAAAGTACCAGACGTGAGTGATGATGATGAAAGTGAAGAAAGTGATGAGGATGACGGTGATGATGACAATGAAGATAATGACGATGAAGACGCTGGTGATGATGGCAACAGCCAAAGTGAGGAATCAGATGAAGGTGAGAATTTAGAATTTGTTTGTTTGCTTTTTGTTATGAAATTTTATTGACTATCTAATGAGCTATAATTTTTTTTTTTTTTTTGGGGGGGGGGGGGAGGAGTGGGAGGTGTGGTTGCGGGGGCTTCAGTTATGAGAATATACATCTTGTGTTTATTGTGCATGTACTCTGCGATCTTAGTAGTTCTTTGTCTCCATACAGCGGTTTCTTATAGTACTTTTATTTTTGGTACATGAAGAAACCTAAATGGGGATAGGAGATTTAGACCTTTGTTTATTTAGTACTTCGTGAATCTACGATTTCACAATTAGGCATGGGAAGTGTTTGTGACACTTTTCAGAAGTGGGAAACCCTATACCATACAGACACTCCTAATATCAAGAACCAAATTATAAGTGAATTCAAGTATTAATGTCATATAGGTTATCATAGAAAAGCCATGGAATTCAAAATGGAACCATTCGGTAAGTTGTAGCATTTCTGAGTTCTGACTAATAGATATGTATCTGAAAGTGAAACCAGAATATGCTGCAAACATCATTTCTTTAATAACTTTTAGGTATATAGTATGTTGCCTGTTCTAAGCAATTATGTCAGTTCTCTTATATGGTCTGTGCATATGTTTGCAGAAGAAGATGACGAGAGTGACTGAATCCTGCATGAATTAAACTTGCAAGGTGATAGCTGGCTCATCGATTATGATGTTGCATTATGTATCTCAAATTTTATTTCTAGTTTATACTTGGTGTGGAAATGGATAGTCCGTGATAGAGAAAATTTGGCTTCATCATTGTTGATTAGGATGTCTTCATATTGTTGACTAATGCAGTGACTCTGGGTTATTGTTCGTAAAAGGTAATTTTATTTTAGGCAATAGAGTTTTCTGTGTTATAATACCATATGGCATTTGGTTTTAAATGTGAAAATGGCATGGTGCTTTTTACCCCTTGATTCTGACTTCCACCTTTAGAACGCTGTTAAAAGGACATAGGTTGGTTTGCTTTTGATTTTCTCTTTTATAAGACGATTTCTGGTTTATTTCCAGCCTTGTTAACAAAAGAGGTCGAGTGTAAGACGCTTGTTTACCAGAATAACCGGTAACAAATGAATTTAAGGCCTTCTTAATAAACCTTGCCAAGTTGAATCAGATGAGTAGCATATAATTCCAGAATAGCCGGTAATTGCCGAATTCGAGGCCTATAAAATAAACCTTACCAAGTGGAATAAGAGCCCAATCAAAATTGGAACTCGGATAAGTAGCATGTTGGATTAGCAAAACCAGACTTTAAGGTAAAATGATATCTTGCAAGCGCCTGATAATCTGTTTATCCCGCAGGGGTGAACATCATGAAATTAATTAAAACAAAAAAGCATGTCTGCTGCAAGTTTTTTGCCTGTCTTCCATCAAGTTCCCTTCGTTGAATCATAGTCTAGTACTTTTAATATTTAATATTTAATGTTTATATTTATATAATATATATTGTACATTCCAACTATCTCTTGGCCTAGTGACTAGAAAATGGTTTGCTCAAAGCCTCAAACTTGAGCAATCAATTCCTTTCCCATCTCCGATATCAAATAGGTAGGCGAGAAACGAGCACTTTTGAGATGATCAATAAGTAGGTGGGATACATTTCTCTCATTTACGCTTCAAATTAAGAGTTCCAACTCATGTTTTTTCACCTCTAGAGTATAAATTTCACCACTTGTATAAACGATATCTATCTCTGTTCTAGTAAATTTTGTTCATAAAATTTATGGTGGCATTCTCTTTGTTAAACCTTGTAAAGATTTCATTGTGGGAGTAAGCTACAATGTATTGTATACTATAATTCGTAATAAAAGTCGGGACATGTTTCTTGAAATCTTGCCAGATATTGAACCATGTGTTTTGATATGCTGAAGAACTCTCAGGGTATAGGCTTGCGAGTAACAGATATAGGCAGAGTATCCTTGCAAAATCATATTTATGGCAAAAACCGAAGCGAAGAACCATTCAACAGGTCAAAATAAGTATAGTACAGTGAAGAGCCATTCAACTTAAAAGCCCGTCGATTGGTTTATTCCTTGACAAAAGACTCTTCCTCTCTCCCTCAGAGGGAGAGATTAAGCCGATACATAAAATATAGATCACTTGTAGCTTAAAAAACTCAGCTGCATATTAAATAAATTTACTGTCTTGTCATGTTTCCCGACTTGATGGACTGTCTGCTTGGATGTTCAGAATTCTAGCAGGTCCCTCGATGCTATCTTCGGAGTTGATTGATCTAGTATCGTCTGTAATTGGCAATTCCAGGACTTCACCATTCTCAGCCGTTGCGTTTCGGTGATCTTTCCTTTTGCCCCACAGGACAGTGTAAAGTCCAAAAATTATGAGAACCGTTCCCATTATGCTGAAACCACACCCCAAAAAAAACAGAAGAAAAAAGGAAGCAAAGAAATTTAGACGGGTTAGTGCTGTCATTGATGTTCTGAATTACAAAAGGCAAGCTATGAAAGGGAAAATTAAGGTACCTTCCAAGGTGAATATTCTCTGCTAAAATAATTGATCCTAGAGCCGCAGTGATGATCATGCAAACGGGACTAAAGGCTGTGACAAAAACTGGGCCTTGTTCCCTGATCACAACTCCTTGTGCATAATAGGCGATTCCAGAACAAACCACTCCCTGATTCATTACAAGTTTTAGAATGTCAAGTGCTATTCATGCTTTTTTAAATCATTGTTTTAGCTTTTCTTCTGGCACTTACAGAATATACAGCAGCTAACAAGCTTGAGTCCCAGCCAATTTTCCAGACATTCATGTCACTTTCAATCGCAAATGACACTGCTGCACCTCCTATGGTCCCAATAAAGCATATCAAAGCTGTAAGAGAGAGCTCTGCTGGGTACATCTTCAATGTAAATGACTGTAACCAAATTACCATAACCCAAATTAGCACAGGAAGATCAGCATATGTTAGGATATTTGAAGAAATCAATGTTTTAATATGTGCATGCATATACTCACTTGCAATATGTAAAAACCTGACCAGCCCCAGCATCTGGCTAGGAGCATTAGTGTACCAGCAACCCAATGCTTAGCCTCAGCTTCATCGGTGGCACTGTGTTGGCTTCCTCCTTGCAACTTTATAAAATTGATTGCAGGACCTTTGTACATAGTCATGATAACTGCTCCAGGTACCATGATTACTGTTCCAATTATCTTGGCTATGCTACGCACCTCCTTCAGATTTACTCTCTCCAACCTAATTTACAAGGTTAATACTAGTGTTATTGCAATGATAGTAATTTCCATAGATTTTTGGGTTTTAATCAAAATAAAACACTTCCAAAGAAAAAAATTACAGAAAACTGAGTCCAAGAATTGGAGAAATATCATTTTCAATTTTTTTTTTTTTAATTGACTTGGAGTAGCAATTGTTTGTGAATGTGAATTAGTAAAGGCAAAAAGCTTATCATGAATATTACATAAGATGCATATGAGAAATATTGCATAAACCCCAAATGAATAAAAAAAAAAAAACATAAATAAAATAACAGAGATAAGAGAAAGAACAAGGATATATGACGATGACAACTTCCAACTAAATTGTTATTGGTTTGGTCTAATGTGGGAGCTTATGTAAATCAAAGGGCCCCTCACAGATACTTCCACAGGTTGCCGCCTCTTACTATTGCGCTTGCAACTTTCTTTCTCTCTCCCTCCCCGCTTTGCCATCTCATTATTGGGTTATGGTGGGTATGAATTAAACTGAAACCTAACATTATAGTACCTGAAAATCCAAGCCATTACGAAGGTAATGGCAGGAATCACATTGACAGTGGCAGATGCAAGCGTTGCTGTCGTGTATTTCATCCCCAGATAGTACAGGTTTTGGTCTATCACTGGCCTGTTCATCACCAACACAACCAAAGCAATGATACAATTAGATTTATTTTTCGTTTAGCATGAATATTATGGATACCGCCCGATACAATATGTTACTGTTAAGAATGTATGATTTTTAGTGTTTTTTCTAATCTTAATATGATTAGTTACCTTACCTAGACTATAAAGTTTAAATAATTAACATATGCATAGAGGTTGATATGTTACGAGAAATTTGTCCTTGGTCAACTTCTATTTTTGCCATGGACTACAAGAAACATGCATGGACATGTATTAGATATCCCAAAGAGTGGTGTAAACAGGGTTTCTCTGACCCTTTTTCTTCAGGTTTCTAAGAAAGAAATAATGCTTTCAGTGTATGCAACGTATTCCCACGTGCCATGATGTGCAATTCTGAATCTGAACAAAAATGCATGCATGCCCGGGAAAATGTTTTGAGCATTACTCTAGGATACCAAGCACCAGGATTCTCAGGAAAATGGGGAGTGTCAGCTTAGGCCTTATTTTCCTGTATAAAAAGAAAGGATTGAAGTAAGCAAGCAGGTTCCAATTCATGTACAAGAAAAGAAGTGGACAGTTAAAGCAGAGTTTGGCTGAAGATCAAAGGCAGGTCGGACCTTTCAAGAACTAGAGCGAAGGGTGCAATAACAATGGTTGCAACCAAATGACGATAAACAGCAAGAATGTAATGGTTCATTCCATGCTGCAAAGAAAACATGGTGATAATATACATCCCAGCAAATCCAACTTGAAGGGATCCCATTGCCAAGTACGGTTTGGCTTTGTTGATCCAAAGAGGGAGCCTTTCGTCTTGCATTTTGTCTCCCATCTCTCTCTCTTTCTTTCTCTCTATCAAGTGCTTTGGATGCTGGGTGCTGGAACTGAAATGAGACGAGGGCTCTTATAGGCATGTAAAAGGTGAAGGGGAGGTGGCCGGGGTGACAACAAAAAGGCAAAGGTTAATTAATGCCTCACCTGATGGCTGATGGTGAGAGAGATCAGAAACAAGACAAAATTGCTGCTCTAATCCAAATGCTTTTATTTTTGCCGGTGATTAAGGTAATAGTACTAGTAACTATGCCACATCACCGAAATCTACATTTCAATAAGATCATTTGAAATTAAGACAAATTTTGATTGAATCTTATAAATTTGATTTAGTAGTTATTAATTTTTTTTTAAGAGAAAGAAAAAGTAAGTTAAAAAATTCAAATCTTTTTTTTTTTTTTTTTTACTTTTACCTGAAAAAAAATATTTTGATTGTATTAATTATCAAAATAAAAAATGAATAGAAGAATTTGAGGTTCTATGGCTCTTCATATCATAAAAATGCTATATTAAAAGTTAAAAAAATTAAAATAAAGTTTTCTAGGATTTAAATTAAACCACCAATAAGGAAGGCTCTAAAGGTGGGAACTTGTTAGAAGTACATAGGAGAATGGATGGTACAATTATAGCACATTGAGAGCGCATAAACAAAATTGTGGCCACGCTTTGCTAGTTGAGGCCTTAAATTCTGTTTATTGGATTGTCCTCTGCCATATGGATACATAATGACTTCTACTTTATCAATATTCCACCCACCCCTTTTCTCACTATATATATATATATTGCTTATATTTATGAGGTTTATTCATTTTAATTTAAACTGAAAATTGAAGCCACAAACCCAGGAGCAATTGGGAATTAAATTTTTCTAAACCCAACAATTCATATATATATATATATATATATATATATATATATATATATATATATAATATTATGTTTGCATTCTATTAAATCGTGTAATATATAAAAATTATCATATAAAAATTCATATTAATATGTCAAATAAAATATATTTTTTTAATTTTTATCAAATTCATATATAATTGCATTAAATTTTAACATTTTAAAAAGAAGATAGCGAATGCTATCCTATTTCTATTGGAATAAAAAAAAAATTATCAATTTTATAATTTGGTAAACTAAAAAATTTGTACAAATTCCGTACGTTGCCTTACTACGCCAAAATCCTGATTCTCTTATCCACTGGGAAAAGCACCCCCCAAAGTCTAAAGCTAAGAGCTAGAATTCCATTCTTGGGTGATAGAATATACTACAGATTAAATAAAACAAAAACAAAAAAGAAAGAGAAATGAGAATTTAATTATATATTCTTATTAGAGTAAGTGGTGATCTATTCGAATAATTAATCTCAAATGATGATAAGCTTTAGTGCTGATGAAATATGCATGCAAAGACATGTGGTGTTTGTTAAGAGTGGGTGTAAAAAGAGTGGCCACCATTAATATAATTCTTCACAAAGGAAAGAAAGAAAGGGCTTTGATAATATCATTTTAACAATTAATTCTTTCAACCCATTGGATAATCAAAGAGAATTCACAGTTGATGGAGAATATATACCTAGCATAATCACTTTGATATACTAATTAATAATATTTTAGAATCGGCACAAACTAATTATAATTGCAAAATCATTAAAAAGAGAGAGAAGATATGTTCTTCGGTAAAGCAAGGAAAAAAAGAGAGAATATTTGGCAGGTGCGACTTTTTCTTGTACTGATTATAATTAATTTATAATCGATGTTTTGGTTGGCAATTTTACAGTAAGTTAAAATACTTTGATTTATTATAAAATCAATACAAACACGTATGATTAAGTATAAATTTAATATTATTAGACATATAATATGTTAAAAAGTATTATAAATACAAAAAAAACAAATATACATATTTTTTGTAGTAAGATTGTCATATGTTTACATAAATTGATTCTAGTTTTATTTTTATTCTCATATATCTACAATATTTTTAACATATTTTATGCTTAATAATTTTAAATCTATACTTAATCATATACATTTACGTTAAGCTTACAATAAAATAAAAAAAATTAAGATTTCTGTAAAGATTTCCATGATTTGGTTGATGTAATTTCAGAGATTAATTTCAAAGGTTACAATCTTTTTTTTTTTAACTAACTTTTTCTTCATTTGTTCAATATTAAAGGTTGATTTTATTGATTTTAACCCTTTTTTTTAACATAATACTGTTTTGTCATCGACTTTTTTCACTTGATGGGTTCAATCATATAAACTGACTAATTTTTTTCCAAAACAATAGAAATGAAAAATATTTTTTTTTCCCTCAATAATATATAGGCATGATCAAAAAGTTCTAGTTAAGAAGAAAACCAAAGTTATTAATAACTTAATAAGTAATAATAAACTTCAAGCATTGACTTAAAATAGTTATATTCTCATTTAGTATCGAAATTTTGCAATTCTAAATTTTGATTGCTTGCACTACATTTCTTTTTTCCTTAGACTAAAAATTTTCGTTAGGTAAAAAAATAATAATAATAATAATAATAATAATAATAATAATAATAATAATACTATTTTATAGAGGATTATTATTCATTGTATTACAAAATAAAAGCCCATATTAACTAAGTTTTTATGATAATGTATTTCCAAACACAAAACAGAATAAAAGAATAAGATTTGGTTGAAATTTTCAAAAAAAATCCTTAAAATATATTGTCATCTTGGTTCCAAATTAAAGAGGAGTCAAAGACGCATATAATGAGAAATCATTTAAAAGATGGCAAGTGTTTTATTTTTCACTATTATTATTCATCAAATCAAATTATGCAAATTTCAGACTAGTAAGTAATACCTTAAGATATAGTCTATTCTGTGAATTTGGTGATTAGGTTTTTAGTTGGTTTGATAGGCGTTAATTATGAGATCAATGTGTTTGTCTAATTAATAGGTGTTTGTCTTCTTTTTTTTTTTTTGGTGAATAGGTGTTTGTGTTTTTGCCTTAAAGGATTAGACTCTTTGTTTTCTATCCCATCCTGTCCTTTGCTTTAGTGTAACGCGGCTTCTCTTTCATGATAATTCAGCTGTTTTATTATTTTTGAGTAAATTATGGATTCTTTTACTATAGAATCCCTTTAAATTATTTTTTTAAATTAATAATTTTTCTAAACTAATAAAAAAATATGGTCTTGAGTCGGGCTAGTAAAGAAAATTAATAAAGCCTACTATCATAATATTTAATAATTTCATTTTATAATTTAGTGTAAATTTTGGTTCCGATTCTCGTATAATTTAATAATTTGATAAAAATAAAAAATATACTACATAATATTCAAGAATTAGAATAACAGTTCAAAACATTAATTGTCAAATATTACTATATTTATGATTTTTTATTTCGAGAGTTGGAAAAATAATAAATATATTATATTAGATATATTTACAATCAGATTTTTAATGAGTTTATTGGCCAAAATGAGATTTAAGAAAATTAAATACTATAGAGTCTTTGAATGACTTTAATGAGTAAAAATTAAATACACAAATTTTTAAAACAAAATAACAATTTACAAAATAAACCATTTGAGTTAATAACCATTAAATTAATATTTGGTGATGAATCTCAAGAATATTAATTTAAAAATGTTCTACTATAATAAACTCATATTGCCTTTGTAAAAAAAAAAAAAAAAAATTTATTCAGCCAGGAAAAAATCACAAAACCATCGTATTCGTGCACTTGCAGCTGCATTAATGGGGTTTTCTAATGTTCTAGTTTGCGTTGAATGTTATGTAGTTAGTGCATTTAGACACATTTAAGATCTTTTCTGATCGTGGGTTGTGTTTAAGTTCACAGATTCTTTAAATTTTGAGTTAGTTTAAACAAAATATTAAGTTTATTAGATAGATCTGGGTTAACATTGGAGATTTGATAAAAAATTAAATCGAATCATAGGCTTTTCATTTAAAGTTCAAGCTCGATCCGGCTAGATAATTATAAATTTTTATAATTTAATTAATTTGATATTTTTATTAAAATATAATATTGTATTTTGTAGGTTTTAAGAAGATTTTTGAAGATATGTAAAGAATGGAAGCTATTAAAAGAATATATTAATGCATTTTTTAAATTTTTACTTAATTTATTTATTTATTCTTTATTGTGATTCGATTTGATCTTGTGTTGTTTTGAAAATTTTGATTTAGAATTTCATATTGGTAATACTTTGTAAAATTTTATTTGAACTTGTTATATTATATTACACTTATTAATTATTGAATGTTTTATACTTTTTACATTTTATTTTAACTAAAAAATTAACAATGTTTGCGTGAATTTAGGTTTAAAAAATCAAATTAGATCGAGTTTGGATCTGCATACATTTTTTTAGTATTTCATCTAGACCTACTCAAATCTAATCAAATTCAACCTATAAACAGATCAATTTGGATCTCTCTTATTTAGCTCGAATTTATCTAAAAGTTGTTCAATGTGCAGCAATGTTATTAGTTTGCATTGTTTGTTATGTAATTGGCACATTTACGCATTTTTTAGGTTTTTTTGCTCTTTAAGGACTAGTTAGACAGGCTGCCGAAAGCATACGCTTTGTACCTCGTTTAGTTTAAATTCATCTATTGTTTAATATAAATTTAGTACTATAAATTCAACACTTAATTTTCTGTGTAATATTTAGTTTTTGTGTCAACACCTTAATTACTTATAATTAAGAATTGACTAATTGAGTGTGACTAAACTTATAGATCAAGAGACTATAATAACTGTTGATTTATTTCACATCATTGTTGTTTAAAACTTTTAAGAAATTTATTAGTTTCAAATATTAATTGCACAAATAAATTTATCATATAGTTTTTTCATAAAAAAAAGGATTTTACACATAATATTAAAATAAAAAACATTAATGATCAATAGAAATTCTTAAATTTACTACGTTGAAAAACCATAATTATTTCTTTAGCTTGATTTGATTGAATTAAAAAGCTACATTGTTAGAGTGATAGATCAAGAACTAGGGATCTTTGCAATTGGCATTATAATTGATAGTACCACATTGCCCCCAAACCCTCTCTTTACATAAATTTATAAATATTTGAGTTGCAAAGGGGTTGACAAAAGTTCAAAATTTAAATTGTAATATGTAAAAAAAAAAAGAAAAAAAGAGATATACTAATTCCTTATTAATGGATCGGCCGTGTTGGGTTTAAGTAGAATATTAGGAGTTTTATGTCAACTTAGGTTCGATGGATCTGAATTTAAATTTAATATTTTGTTTAAATTCGTTTTTACAAACAACAAAAATATCTAAATCTATCCAAGTTCGTCCATTTAAGAAAATAGAATTCTTTTCTTTAATTTAATGTTTATATTGTAAAATTTTTACTTTAAAACTCTTATATAACAAATTTAAATATATTACTTGAATCAATACTCAAAATTTTTATGATGTTATTGATAACTTTTGAAATAAATCAGTTTAATTATAAATTAAATCAATTTTAAGAACGTTTTCATTAATATAATTATAGTTTTTTGCTAAAAATTTGAAATAAATTACTAGCATCATCAAAGTTTTGAAAGAGCTGTAATTATGTAAATAGTTTAAATTTTGAAAGAATCAAATATCTTAAAAGACATAAACTTTAAGATTTATATACGTATCATTTGAATTACTCTAAAATTTTATCATTTTAAAAATTTTCTAACAGAATATTCCTTAACTGAAGTTTATATGGTTGCTGACATTTAATTTAACAATTTTTAGACATTACTATAAAAAAAAAAAAAGAAGAAAAAAGTGTTATTAAATTTTTGGCAGCAAAAAAAAAAAAAAAAAAAGGTCAGATCAAGTTATACTTGAGCTTTTAAAAGTAAGATCAATGGCCGGTCCAAGCATATTTAAAAAGGTCAGATCTGTTTTTTAATCAAATCTCATTTGTTAGTCCAAGCATATTTACAAACTTAATATTTATCTAAATCCACCCAAAAAATCGGATGAACATTCAAATTAATTTGGACAAATAACTCGACTCATAAACAAGTTTATATATTATCATATATTTTGTTAGAAATGGTAGAATTAGAGGTGGTAGAATGAATTTCAACTTTAAAATTTGTTTGACAAAAACTTGAATCCAAATTTGTTAAAACTCAAATCGATAAAAATAAAAGATTCTGAAATGATTTGAACTAGAAACCAATTCGATAACTCAAGTTTAATATTAAATTATAAATTTTAATTATTTATTTTATTTTAACTATAATTACTCAATTCAGAATAAAAGTAACTTGAGTCGAAAACAATTTTCATTCAAAATAATTTGATTTTAAATTATTCAAATTTGATATGATTTAAATATGAAATGATATTCGACTTGAATCTGCCAACTCATTCGTTTCCCACCTCAATTAAATATGAAATTAGTTTCTTTAAAAAATAGTTTTCTTTTATAGTACGATAAGTATTTCACGAAATAAGCCACTAAGAAAAATGTTCAAGATGAGTGTAAAAACACATAGGGAGAATGAAAGATGGTGCTTTGATGATTGGATTATCCAACGAAAAACCAAAAGGTTGGTGGAATCTTGCGGTGGATTCCTACCTTACTAATGGCTATACCCTCCTTATCTATTTTTCATGCCTACACACCATAGAAAATGACACCCCATTGACCAATAGTGCATGTCGTTCATGAAATCTTCTCCAAGAGCTATAATTTTCTTTTGCTGTGGTAAGTGTTTTCCTTATTTTTTTTTATTTCTTCTCCTTTTCAGCTCGATGATAGAAACCTTAACCTAATCAACCTGAAATCCAATATCATAGTCTTTTGAAATTACTTCCTAATTAAGATCTGATAAAACATTATACATGTGCGGCTTCCCAAAATTACTTCTAACATTATTAGAATGAAATTAAACCAATGTTGAATGTATCATCGATCTATGAAAGTCGAAAATGAGTGAAGTGTGGATTCACAAGTTTATTAGGGTTTTTTCACAATCATATAGATGTTTGATGTGTGTTTATAAAAATGAGAGAAAAAAAAAACCTTATTCATTAAATTAGTTTTTCTTAATATTAATATGAGGGTCTAAATTATTAATATTTTTCTATCTACTATTCACAAAAACATTTCTTCGAATCTTAACACGTGAAAAGAGAAATTATTAAGATTTTATCATATCGATTGTGGAAAAAACTGAAAAGGTTGAACCTAGATTGCAGGATTGCAAGCTTATTAGAGTGCTCAACCACTACACCATGAAACCTCGATGAAATACATTACTTGTTAAAATCATGACGTGTTTGTAAATTTGATCAGTTGAACATATACATACAGAACTGACGTGGTTCTCCTTCGAAAAGATCTCAATTAACATTTGAAACTCTTAATATTAGTTGTTCAAGATTCATGCTTTTTTATAATAATGTTGGCTGCATGCTAAGTTTACATGTGAAATTGATGTTAGTTTCTCTTATATTATAGTGGCCTTTACTTATCCGGCTTTTTAGTCTTGTCATTGATTAAGACATTAAGATATCCAATGAATTACAGGGACTGAGAAAACCTAAATGAAACTAGTTAGTTAAAGTAATGCAACTGCTGACAAGAATTCCCGAGGATTCTTTTAATAAGAGAAGTAGTAGTGGAAGAGAACCCGGCATGTGTTATCAAATGAAGTCCTAACTCTCTCTATATATTTGGCCAAAAAGAAACTCTCTATGTACCAACAAGAAAAAGTAGGGGAATTTTAATCCAACACGAACTGATAAGTGATCAGCAAGCACTGAGGGGCAGCTGCCTAATAAAGGAATTGCATGTATATGTTAAATATTATGTAAAGAATGATTGCCCCTCTAAACCCTAGCTACTAATTGAATAAAAATTTTAGGGTTCTAGCATTAGGCAATATTGAAGTTGATTCCGACTTTGTTAATATTGCATGCTATCTGATCTTATTTACTCGGTCATTTTCCTGCCTCCGCCATTTCCCAATTAAGTCAAGTAGTACAATACGGAAAAAGACCAATTATTTTTTTCTCTTTTGGTCTATTGTGGAAAATCGGTACTAGACACTGCGGTGTGTCATAATCTTCGATTTGTATCCATTATCGATATATAGATAGATTGACAACTCAAAACATTGTGAAACTGGTTACCGTTTTAACTGGTGGTATGTTTTATCTTACTGGTGGTATGTTTTATCTTCGGTAAAAAACAAAATCGTATATAATCAAGTTGGGCCGAGGTTGAACGAATGAAGTTTGGTATATAATCGTATATAAGCAGGACTATGATTCGATTACAGAAATGGGGATTGAAAGGAACCTTATTTTTATCAATGTCTTCCAGGAAGCTGTGACATCATCCATGAATATACATGCTCTAGATGATATTGTCAGCCACCACTTTAAACAAAATGGGTGGACATCATCATTTTTTATTCTCTTGGAATCTGTAATTAGTTGGTTTCGCATTCATGTTTGGGTTTAGGTATTGATCTTTAAGTAGGTAAAGTTGGTAAATGATTCTTATTAACATATTCACACCAGAATTGCGCATAGTTTTATGCGTGTTGGGCACTTAACAAAATTTTCAATTTACAGGCAATACTTTTTTATTCAAAGAATTTCCAGGTTCTTATCTAATAAAAATTTTAAATTGTAGAACTACAAGTTAATCCATGGACGGCAGGAAAGGAATAGGAAGAAGGTTAACAGAACTTGCAATTAGGTTAAACTGAGAATCTCTGCAACCAATTCTTTTGCTTCCATAAAAGTCTATAATACAAGCAGAATGATGGATTTAAATAAAAGATCTGATGACGAGGACAATGATAATGATATTGACAGTGATGATGATGGTGGTGGTGGTGGTGATTAGGAGACTGCGGACCTCCAGAAGTTACAATCTCCTCGTCTGCTTTTATTATTGGTTCTTTTTGACCCATCAAACATGGCTGCAATGATGCATGGACTTGTGGTCTGTCACCTGAACAGCAATTACTATTTAGCACTTTACTTTACGGATAAAGACCCCGGCCAAAGTGTTTTGAAATATTGCATCATATATGTTTTGTTTTTTTCATCAGTACGATGACATCATCTATATATGTTAAGCTAATAGCTTGACTAATTGTTTGATGACAAAACAATTGTTGATTCGTGGAATAGACTTGGAAGCTAATAAATTGAACTATTTAATTAGTAGGTAATTAAGAACCTAGGTTATTTATTTATTTATTTTTCTGATCTGTACCGGATATGTGCTGTGAAAGACTATATGAATTTTGCATGTATTAATTATAAACAAAACTTTTCATGTATAAATAAAAAGTGTCTGTTCGATTTAATCTTCAGTTCGGTACGAGAAAGGATAAGCCTTTGCGCACAAAAATTTCGAACGATTTCAATAAAAAAAAGTCCAAATGATCTTGGGAATATTTGCTCTCTTCTTATTGCTGCGGTATTCTATGAACGGAAATATTTTTTAAGTTGGAAAAGAAGGCAGGAACGCAAGAGGGAGAGAGATAAAAAATTTGTTGATCTGGATAGTAGTGTTACGGTTTAAGGCATTGGCTTAATGGGAAATTTCTAAAATTTGAAAAAAAAAAAAGTGTATGCATTTAGGATTATTATCCTATATATTGTCAATAGAGTTTTTTGACTCTACAAGTGAGGTTTAGAATGATAACATATATCTTATTTTTTTTATTTTTTATTTTCTTAATTAATATTTATAAAGAACATTTTTCATTATTCTAACTCCGCTTGTAAAATAAATAAATAAAATTCTACTGACGATATATTGGATATGCATTTATATTTCTAATTACCGTTTAAATAAAACCTATGGAGAGTCAAGTGTTTTTTTGGCAAAGTATTTGTATCAAGGAATGTTCATGCTTTTCTTTTTGAAAGGTAAAGAAATTTTATTTATGAAGAAGAGAGTTACAACTAAGTATCCGAATCAACAGATCTATGAATTCCAGCTTTAACTAGAGCATCCGCAAAATGATTGGCTTCTCTAAAGACTAGGGTGAAAAAGATAGATCCTAAACTTGAGTACAAATTATGCAATTTGTTGAGAAGATTATTATATTTCCATGGACTGACATTGATACTGTTTGATGGTGGTCCTATCATCAAAGTCCGCGTGTACAAAGATCGACCAATCAGAGACCGCCACGTGTCAAACACAAGATAAGCCACGTGGCTGTTACGGCGACAGAGCCCCATGCGGCAGAGTAGCTTGACATGCGACAGAGTCTCGAGGCGATAGAGACTCTGTCGCGTAGGCTTGTGCGGCACTGTATGTCGCTACAAACCTCTACCGCATACTCTGCTACAGACCGCTACCGCATATCCTGCGACAGACCTATGCCGCCAGCTCTGCGACAGACCTCTGCTCCAGTACTGCGACAGAACTCTACCGCGTGGACCGCAGCAGAGGTCCACACATGAACTCTGCCGCCTGCCAGACTCACCCACAAGTTGTCTAGCCCCGAAACGCGACAGAGTGCTCAATGACTCTGTCGCGGCCCAGACACGTGCCTGGACCTCAGCTCGAACCGACTCGGAAGAAACCTATAAATACCCCAGGTGAGTACTCAGAAAAGGGACGGGAAAAAAACACTTGAACCCTTTAATTCTGAAGAACACAATTCTCTTCCCCCTATATACAAAACTTCAGTTTTCTAACTTAACCATCGGAGTGCGCGTGCAGGGACAAATCCCTGCGCCTCTGATTCCTGTTGTTTTTGCAGAATATACAAGGAACACGTGGAAGAAATAGCATCGATGTCACCTTTTTGTCGTTAGCGCAATCTAAATACGTAGAAGTTGTAATCCCGTTGTCGTTTTGCCAGGCAACATCACTGTTTAACCAAGATATGATCACTTTTGAATCACTTTCGATAATATGTTGGGGAGAAGGATTTAATCTTGCCCTAGTGAAGAAGGAAAGAGCTTTAACGACAACAAAGAGTTCAACTAAATTTAAGCAGCACTACTGATAGAGGTGGCAAACAGGCGGGTTCGGGCGGGTTTGGTTCGGGTTTTTTCTGGGCTCGGGCTTTTTCGGGTTCGGGTTTTTTGGGGTTCGAATTTTTTCGGGTTTGGTTATTTTTGGGTTCGGACTTTTTCGGGTTCCGATTTTTTCGGGTTCGGGCTTTTTCGGTTTCGAGCTTTTTCGATTTCGGGCTTCTTCGGGTTCGGGCTTCTTCGAGTTCGGTCTCGGTTCTAGTTGAGCGGATTTAGCGGGCCGGCTTGAAATATTTTGAAATTTTATTAGTTATAATTTTTTAAAAAAAAATTTGAATGTGATAATTAATTTAATTTTTATATGATTTTATATTTTAATAAATATTTATATAAAAACAAATTTCTATATTTTAATATTTATTATTTGACAAAAATAATTTACTCTTGTTTAATTTCCTACAATATTTACTATAAAATAGTATATATAATTATATTCACTAAATGTAAAAGAAAATATTACATATAGATATTATAGGAAGAAAAGTATCAATTAATATTATCATTTACCAAAAAAATGCTTAATATGAATAAATAGTCAATTAATTAGCTCTATTTTATTTCTAATTTGTTTTTATTTCTACATAAATCATAATTAATATTATTGTATTAAATATAATCGTTTACATTAATTAATCAAATGTCTCATTAAAAATTTAGAATATTAAATTAAAAAATTATATATTTTTAATATTTGATATAATTATATCATATACAATTATACACTACCATATGAGTGATATTTTGTAGTTGATATAATATACTAAAAAAATATATTTATACAAAAAAAACTTTGTGAGCTTAAAAAAAAGCATAATATAAATAATTATGAAATTAAAGTAGATAATTATGATTAAAATAATAAATTTTTAAATTTTAAACAGAAATCACTAAAATTAGATTAATAAAAGTTTCATAATATTTTTTTTATTTCCTCTGTTAGTTTGTTTTTAGTTTTACAGATTTCCTCCAACTTCTAGATGTTATCTTCTTCACTTCTTTTCTAAATGAATGTTTTGCTTATTTCTTTGGCCTTGGCCAAGAAAAATTAAAGAGCATAAAAAATCTTACTGGACTACAAATATAATCTATCTATAGAATAATTGAAATTGTTGATAGGCTTTCAAAGAATAAGAAAAGAAAGGATATGATTTCATGATAAATTATTAAATTATTTTATAAAATGGAATAAAATGAATATTGCACGTTAATGTATATATATAATTAATTTAATAATTTTCAAACAGAATTATCATATTATATAATAACATGGTTAAAAAATTAAGGCTTAATACCCAAATATATCCTCAATGTTTACCAAAAAATAGAATTAAGTCATTAACGTTTAATTGCATGGAAATAAGTCCTTTAAGTTTTATTTTGAGCAATTTAAACCTTAACGTTTCAAAAAAAAACATAATTAAACTCATTTCCGTTAAATCCCAGAAACAGCTGTTAGTTATGTATACGTGGCATACTGACGTGGAATATTTGTGCCACGTGGATTGCTGACGTGAAAATTTTTTTTCCACGTGTACAAATATTGCTGACGTGGAATATTGGCCCCAAAATTTTTTTTTTTTTGCTTAATATCCAAATATGCCCTCAACGTTTATCAAAAAATGGAATTAAACCCTTGACGTTTAATTGCATAGAATAAGTTCCTTAAGTTTTATTTTGAGCAATTTAAACCTTAACGTTTCAAAAAAACATAATTAAACCATTTTCTGTTAAATCCCAGAAACAGTCGTTAGTTAGATATATGTGGTATACTGATATGAAATATTTGTGCCACGTGGATTGTTGACATGAAAATTTTTTTTTCACGTATACAAATATCGCTGTCGTGAAATATTGGGCCCCAAAATGTTTTTTTTTTCGAATTTCCTTTTTCCCATAGTTACATTTTTTTAATTTTAATTTTTTATTTTTTTGTACAAATTATTTTTTTTCATACTATTATTTTTATTTTATAAAATTACATTTTTTCCTCAAAATATATTTTTTTTTCAAAAATTACATTTTCTCTCAAAATGTATTTTTTTAAATTTCAATTTTCCAAAATTACAATTTGTTTAGACATCGCATTTTGTTCAAAGTTACATTTTTTTCCAAAATTACAAGTTTTCTACTGAAAACACCCAAAAATTAATACAAAAATAAAATTGAGAGAAGAAAAATATATAACTATACAAAATAATTCATCTCGAATACAACAATAGAAATAAAAGACAACTAACATATTCATTGCAACAAAATTAAGCTCTAATAGCAACATATTCATTACAACTACAGTTTTAAGCTTAATTCTGCTCTGAATATGTTGCTATTATAGCTTAATTTTGTTGCAATGAATATGTTAGTTGTCTTTTACTTCTATTGTTGTATTTGGGATGGATTATTTTGTACAATTACATATTTGTCTTCTCTCAATTTTATTTTTGTATTAATTTTTGGATGTTTTCAATAAAAAACTTATAATTTTGAAAAAAAAATGTAACTTTGAACAAAATACGATCTCTAAACAAATTGTAATTTTGAAAAAATGAAATTTAAAAAAATACATTTTAAGAGAAAATGTAATTTTTGAAAAAAATATATATATATTGAGGAAAAAATTTAATTTATAAAATAAAAATAACAGTATGAAAAAAAAGTAATTTGTGGAAAAAAAAATAAAATTAAAAATTAAAAAAAATGTAATTATGAAAAAAAGGAAATTCGAAGAAAAAATATTTTGGGGCCCAATATTTCACGTCAGCGATATTTGTATAGTGGAAAAAAAAATTTCACGTGGCACAAATATTTCACATCAGTATACCACATATATCTGACTAACGGCTGTTTCTGGGATTTAACAAAAAATGGTTTAATTATATTTTTTGAAACGTTAAGGTTTAAATTGCTCAAAATAAAACTTATGAAACTTATTTCCATGCAATTAAACGTCGATGGCTTAATTTCATTTTTTGGTAAACATTGAGGGCATATTTGGATATTAAGCAAAAAAAAAAAACTTTTTTGGGCCCAATATTCCACGTCAGCAATTTTTGTACACGTGAAAAAAAAATTTTCAAGTCAACAATCCACGTGGCACAAATATTTCACGTTAGCATGCCACGTATACATGACTAACAGCTGTTTCTGGGATTTAACGAAAAATGATTTAATTATATTTTTTTGAAACGTTAAGGTTTAAACTGCTCAAAATAAAACGTAAAGGATTTATTTCCATGCAATTAAACGTTAAGGGCTTAATTCCATTTTTTGGTAAACGTTGAGGACATATTTGGGTATTAAGCCAAAAATTAATTATTTATTATCAAAATAATTATTAAAATAAATATTTACTAATTAGTTATCATATATAAGTATAACAAATTATTAATTTTTAATAAATTAGTTACATAATTTAAATAAAAAATTAACTTAAAATAATCATTTTTGCACAATCAAGTAATGATGCATATTTGTCTTGATCGCCACGTTGCATAATGCACAAGAAAAAATATCTATTGATATTATTCTAGTGGACTGGCATAGATATGAACCGATAAGGTAGGCAAATAAATAAATAATCATATATGCTTAACAAAATTATACCTAATTAATTGTTATCAATTCATTTAAATTATACCTAATTAAAATTCTATAATTGTAGCTAAATTCTCAATTGATAGATGCAATTAGTTTAAGTTTGAAAAAATTATTAAAATAATATAGGAGTTTAAATAAAATAGGTAAACCAAAAAGCTGATATAATTTAATCATAGTGATTATAAGACTAAATATAATTAAAAGGATGAAATATGAATTAAAGAGGAAAAAAAATTATATAATCTAGTAATAAAATTTATACAAAAGATAAGACATCACAAAAACTTAAATTTCCTAGCTAGAAATAAATTTTGAAACATATAAATATTTATTGTTAATTTAATAACATATTTAGATTAATTTTTTGTTCAAAAGTTTAATATAAATTGCTTTAGTAACTTATTAAATTATTATTTTTTTATATTAAGTAATCATTTTTTGAGTTTTAATTTACATTTGTTATTATAATTTCATATATGAACTTATTTTGTTATTATAGGGATTTATAAACTTCAATTCTGGATCTCTTTTATATAAATCAGAGTTAAATGTATATTTGAATGAACCAAGAGAAGATTATGAGATTCAAATTGATGTTCTTGATTATTGGAAGAAAAATCAATTTCGATACCCTGTACTTTCACTTATGGCTAAGGATATATTGAGTATTCCATTTACCACAGTTGCATCTAAATCAGCATTTAGTATGGGTGGTAGAGTTATCAACAAATGGCTCGTAATTGACTGTATGGATATGATATAGATAAAGATGATAAGATTTTAGTGTCATTATTATTTTATTAATTTTTTATTATTTAAATTCTTATATGATTATTTTTATATATATTGATTAGATGAAGAAGATGAAACAATGAGATTTGAAGAAAAGTTGGATTAAATTCAACTAGTTGGTTTATGGAGGAGGATGAAGAGTTCTAATTGCAATGTATGTGATATTTTATTTCTTACTATTTATATTATTAAAAAATTAAATTTTTTTATTAAGAGTAATTATGATTGATCATTACTTCATTAATCTTATTTGAAGACAGTGTCGCTCTTGGAGAGTTTGGTTGCTTCCTGTATTTACAATCTTTTCGAATATGTTATTCATCAAGCCGCTAGCGTTGAATTGAATGATCGTATTTTCCTGTTTTGTTCATCATGCAATGTATGACTAGAGATTGGTTTCTCCATGACTAGGTGGCTGTGTATAAGAATGATTGCATGTTTTTTATTTTTTTGTTTTTGTAATGTTACATGTCATAACTTTAAGTGTTTGATGTTTTCTTTGCTGGTTTGTTTTTTACTATATTAGACTAATTTAGAACATAACAGTCATTAACTTGTTAATGGCATGAGAATTTGGATGCAAGCATGTCATAGTTGAGTCTGAATTTTTTTTGCAGTGAAAAAGTTATTACAACCTTTAAAAGGGTATGATCCCCTCTTTCAACTTTCAATTCTTATTTTTAGCATAATTACCATTTTAAAAAAATTACTATTTTTTCTATTTACGAGTTATAGGAGTCAAAATTTAAATTCTAATTTTGTTAATAAAGTATTCAATGTTTTATATGAAATATCAAATTTAAATAAATGTTATAATTATATAATGATTTATATATATATTTGATTTATTATTGTATTAAAATTAAAATTTTAATATGAAATAAATATAATAAAATAGTATAATAATTGTTTTTATAATAAAATCAAATGTTATATTTAATAATATATTTATTATTTATTATTACAAATATAATAAGCATAATATTGAAAATTATTTGATATTGAATATTATATTGTGTTTTAAAATAATTTTATTTAATAATTGAATGTAAATATTTAATATTTATTTTGTTGATAATAAATTATTGATATAATTATGTAATGAATAAATAATGATTGTTTTAAAATTTTATAAATTTTAATTAGAAAAAGTGTATTATTATTTATTTATTTAATTATTTTTTAATATAATGATTATATAATTATAATTCGGGTTTTTCGAGTTATAAATTTGGGCTTTCTCGGGTTTCGGATCAGGCCGGTTTCGAGTTCGGGTCGTATCGGGCTCGGGTTATGTCGGGTTCAAATTTTTTCGGGCTCGGACTTTATCGGTTCGGGCTTTTTCGGGTCGGGCTTTTCTCGGGCTCGGGCCTTTGACTGTTTGGCCAATTCGGTCCGGTCTCGGATTCGGTCTCGGGCGGCCTCGGGCGGGTTTTCGGGCTCGGGCTAACTTTTGCCAACTCTAACTACTGATATTTTTCGAAAAGACATGGAGAATGGTACCATCAAAATTTCAAAGAACACCCCCTATACCAACTAGTCTAGGTTTGCCTAAGGAGGAACCATCCACATTGAATTTCCTGTAACCCTGAGGAGGTGGAGTCTAGTTAATATTCTTTCTATAGGTTTGTGATAACCCGAAATTTCTCACATTGAGAATTTATCTTGGAAATACGGGATAATATTTTCAAAACAATGTCTATATATATATATATAGCTTATTTAGCTTATACTTAGTGTTTTTGGATTTAAGCATAAACTGTTTTTCGTCCCGATTGTTATATGACTTTTGGAATCGTGATTTTCGACTGTTTCATCGTTTATGGACGTTGTAACTATGTTATTCCCGGTAGAGCATATGAAGACAGTCTTGAGTTTACAACTCTTATACGAGTAGTTTGGCTTGTTCGACATTGTCGTGATAGGTTCCTGTAACGACTGGAATTTACTAATATTTCGGTTAGGTTACGAGTCGATAACAGATCAAAGTCTATAAATCCGCCTATTTAATTTAATTTTCTTGATAACAATTTAAATAAAAAATAATGGTAACATAATTCTTCAATAACTCAATACTGCAGCCGTTTACAAAAAATATTTATGTTCACTTCCCCAGACACATTTCGTATACATTACTGCACTTTTAAAATGTAGATACAAAATTTGATGTCTATACTGGGTATACCTTTAGCATTGAAAAATGGTTTTCTGACGAATGACTGTGCAAAATAAATAACTTATATCGATCGTCTTCGCTACTGACGAGGTTTTGTGGAGGAAAGTAAGGGGGTGAACTCAACATGTTCAGTAAGAAAAACACGTGACAGGTAGATAAATACACTACGTATATACTTATGCTGAAAGTAAGTTTCTCGTAAATCATACGGAACAATTTCAGTTCAGAAATGGAAATCAACAAATAGTATCTTCACACTTTACCGCATAGATTTCACAATTTGAAATTTAAGTAGTGACAGTTTCAAAATCACAACACAATTCACATTTTCATTCTAGTAAATTTAAATAGACGAGGCAAGGCATCTCACAATATATCAGATATCAGAAGTGATTATTGGTCAATGTCAGTGACTCCGGGTAATTTACGGGCCAGGTGTGCCGGGATGTCAGGTGCTGTGGGAGTGAATAGCTACCCAAACGACTCATATAGTACACTATTTTCCAATAACTCGGTACATCGTACACACATGCACACAGCATGGTACATCGTACTCCATAAACCTCGGCATCATTCACTATTCAGTATAATTTTACTATTCATAATTTCATATAATTTCACTGTCGTCTTTTTGCCTCAAATCACGTACAAGCAGGTAATACAAGATCACAAAGTAATACACGCCAAATAGGCACGGTTTTAACATCAAAACGCTTTAAATCACATGTAAGCAGGTAGTGCAAAATCACAAATCAATACACGTCTGACTGGTACGGTTTTAACCTCAAATACTTTAATCTCATTTCAGCTTATAAAATAGAGTAAAAGAGGTTGGTCTTGCCCTTTTTCACAAAACATGATTTTTCAGTATAATTCCGAAATTTTTAGATTTTTCAAAAATAATTTTAAAACTACTCAATTATTTATTTAAATAGGCTCGATAATATTATACCCCGAAAATCAGGCTGTTTTTACAGAGTTTTAAAACTCTTCCTTAAATTTCAAAAACGTAAAATCAGCTTAAGGTTTTCTGTAATTCAGACGACTCAAATTTTTTTGTCCTAAAGTTTGTAGTCTCAAATACCCAGAAAATATACGCAGATATTTTTAACAATTCACGAATATTTTTCTACAGTAAAAATACAGCCTAAATTTATATCTACAAAGCATAAAAAAATACGTGTAATTTATCTCTAGCAGCACACGAAATTTTCTTTAACTCGATGTTTGCTTGCAGTCTACAATGCCTTTAGTGACTGGAGTCTACGAGTCCGATCTGTGCGGTCAATTTCCTCGGAACTCCTTTCTTTGGGTCTCCTAGTTCTCAAAACCTCTGAAACTCTTTTTCTATTCCCAAATTTATATATATATATATATATATATATATATATATATATATATATCAAATTATAAGAATTTCTCTCTTTTCTTTTTCGCGCGGGTTTCAGATCTGCCGCACTACTCTTCTTCTTCTTCCTTTCTTCGCTACACCCCGTCTACTGTTCACTGTTGATTTTCCTTCCGTTCTTCTCAGTTCGGCAGCTCCACCGTAGCTTTCATCATCGTCTCACTCATCTTCCTCTCTTACCGCCGGTATTTGCTCTCTCATCGTCACCACCATCGGCCAGTTCTTCAAGGGAGGGAGCCCTCTGTTTTTTAGCTGGCTCACCTCTCGATTTTACCTTAATCAGTGCCAACCATTTCTTTTCATCAGCTAGCTCAGTCTTAAATAGTCATGTAGTGACTGACTCAAGCAGTCCAGATCGATTTCCTGAATCAGCTGTAGCACAGCTCTGCTTCAACACCTCGTTGCCGATCCCTGCTTCGGTTTTCTTCTCTATTGCAGTCTCGCCTATCCCAGGTTCTGTGTCCTGTCAATATGGCTTCACCAGAAATTACCAAAACGCCTCACTCAGCCCACTTAACACCACCCTTCAACCCTTCCCTCTCTTGGTGTTCCAGTTTTCTATCCTCGGGTGGAAGCCCCTGCAGCCATGCTTTCCTTTATTCTGCTTCAGCTCCAAGTTTGGTGATAATGCAGAATCAGTGTAGAGGAAAGACCCAGCAGTAGCAAGCTCAATGAGGACGAGATGATGAAGTGTAGTGGTGTGGCAGGGTAGAAATCGATAGTGGTGAGGAAACAGTGTAAATTTTCCTTTCGTGTTTCTCAAACAATTTCCTCTCCTTTTCCTATTCGGCTATTTTGATTTTCCAGCCATCACAGTGTAAATTCTAGCCTCATTTTATTGCTTCATTTCCTACTAAACTGTACTAAGCCATCAGCCTTCACCTACCTCCAACCTGCTTGTTCTCTGCCTTACATTTTCTCCCGTCTTCTTTGTTGAATATCACAGTTCACGTTACTTGCCTCCATGTCCTGGCCTTTCAGACTTCTTCACTTCAGTTTCCTTGTTTGACTTAATCGTCTTCCTTTCCTTCTCTATCCCGTTTCCCATGTTCCGTCGAGGCCATCACTTCGGTTACTAACTCCAACCTTATTTCTTGTATGAGTATTTATACATACATATATATATATATATATATATATATATATATATATATATACATACTATGGATGTGTAGATGGCACATAACTCTAACTTCATTTTTATAAGTCTATATATATCAATAAATCAAATTATAAGAATTTCTCTTTTTCTTTTTTGGCGTGGGTTTCAAATCTCCTGCGCTACTCTTCTTCTTCTTCTTCTTCTTCTTCTTCTTCTTCTTTCTTTCTTCGCTACACCCTGTCTACTGTTCATTGTTGATTTTCCTTCCGTTCTTAGTTCAGTAGCTCCACCGTAGCTTCCATCATCGTCTCACTCATCTTCCTCTTTTACCACTGGTGTTTGCTATTTCATCTTCACCACCGCCGGCCAGTTCTTCAAGGGAAGGAGTCCTCTGTTTTTAGCTGGCTCACCTTTTGGTTCTGCCTCAATCAGTGCCAACAACTTCTTTTCATCATCCAACTCAGTCTTAAACAATCATTTAGTGACTGACTCAAGCAGTCCAGATCGATTTCCTGAATCAGCTGTAGTACAGCTCTGCTTCAGCACCTCGTTGCTGATCCTTGCTTCGATTTTCTTCTCTGTTGCAGCCTCACCTGTCCCAGGATTTGTGTCCGGTCAATATGGCTTCACAAAAAATCACCAAAACGCCTCACTCAGCCTACTTAACACTACCCTTCAACCCTTTCCTCTCTCGGTTTTCCAATTTTCTATCCCCGGGTGAAGGCCCCTGCAACCATGCTTTCCTTTATTATGCTTCAGCTCTAGGTTCGATGATAATGTAGAATCAATGCAGAGGAAAGACCCAGCAGCAGCAAGCTCAATGAGGACGAGATGATGAAGTGTAGTGGTGTGGCAGGGTAGAAATCGATGGTGGTGAGGAAACAGTGTAAATTTTCCTTTCATGTTTCTTAGACAATTTCCCCTCCCTTTCCTATTCGGCTCTTTTGCTTTTCCAGCCATCACAGTGTAAATTCCAGCCTCATTTTATTGCTTCATTTCCTACCTAAACTATACCAAGCCATCAGCCTTCACTTACCTCCAACCTGCTTGTTCTCTGCCTTACGTTTTCTCCTATCTTCTTTGCTAAATATCACAGTTCATGTTAGTTACCTCCATGTCCTAGCTTTTCAAACGTCTTCACTTTAGTTTCCTTGTTTGACTTAATCCTCTTCCTTTCCTTCTCTATCCCGTTTCCCATGTTCTGTCGAGGCCATCACTTCGATTACTAACTCCAACCTTATTTCTTGTATGAGTATTTATACATATATATACTATGGTTGTGTAGATGGGACATCACTTTATTGCTCTTCCTGTCATACCTTGTTTCCTTTGCCAGCATACTTTTTTTTTATGGGATTTTCGACCATGTTGCCACCATGTGCATTCATGTATCTATATCTATGTGCATACATTAATAAGCATATATATATATATATATATATATATATATATATATATATATATATATATATATATATATATATAGGTATACCCATGTATATGCACATTTACTTGCTCCCATAATTATTTAATCATTGACTAAGGAAAACACGTTTTTAAATTTCGATTGCTCATATATTATCCATTGTTGAAACCTCGTACATAAAATTTTAAGTTGTTTACATTCTCCCATCCTTAGGAAATTTGGTTCCCAAATTTAAAACTACGTCAGTCTTCAAATAAATGTGGGTATTTCTCTCGCATTAACCTTTCTAATTCCCACATGACCTCTTTCGAAGTGTGATATTGCCATAAAACCTTGACCAAAGGAATCATCTTTGTAACGACCGTGTGGCACTTTGCTCCGGTAGGATTCAAGAGGTGGCCCCCACAGTCTCACTCATACGTACTGTCCGCTTTGGCAGCCCCACAGGCCCCTGACGGCTTTATCGAGGTAAATACCCCAATTCGCGTCCTCAGAGGTTCGAACCCAAACCTTAAAGTCTTTGTTCTGACACAGATGATACCAATTGTTCCAGTAGAACAATTGGTATCATCTGTGTCAGAACAAAGACTTTAAGGTCTTGGGTTCGAACCTCTGAGGACGCGAATTGGGGTATTTACCTTGATAAAGCCGTGAGGGGCCTGTGGGGCTGCCAAAGCGGACAGTACGTATGAGTGAGACTGTGGGGGCCACCTCTTGAATCCTACGAGAGCAAAGTGCCACACGGTCGTTACAAAAAAATGCGCGTTTCAATGGCGTTAGGGAGTGTAAGAACAAGGGTGAAGACCCGAGTTCGAGCCTCCCGTGACGCGTCTCCTGGGAGATGGGCTTGCCCCCCCAGTGGAGCAAAACCGTGAGGGGGCCTGTGGGCTAGCCCAAAGCGGACAATACGTGGAGGTGATGAGTTCCTGTAAGCCTGTGACCTGGTGTGGGGCGGGTAGCAGGGTTCTCACAATCTTAGACCGCAATACCTTCTCCTTCCTATCCAGTATCCGAACTGGTTTCTCCACATACGTCATATCCTCCTTTAACTCCAGGTTCATACTTGATTATATGAGTCAATCCGGATGATACTTCTGAAGCATTGAGACATGTAAGACATTATGAATATTCAATAAATCAAGTGGCAACGTCAATCTGTAAGCTTTGTCTCCCACTCAGTCTAAGATCTAGAAAGGTCTTATATAACAGGGACTCAACTTCCCTTTCTTCCCGAATCTTATTATACCATTGGATGGAGAAACTTTCAGATCTCCTACTGAAAATTCCAAGGGTCTGCGCATTTGGTTAGCGTAACTCTTTTGTCTACTCTGAGCTATTTTCAACCTCTCACAAATCAGTCGGATATCCTCAGAAACTTGCTTAACTAAATCAGGAGCAAATATCTTTCTTTCACCCAGTTCTTCCCATCCGATTGATGACAGACACCTTCGACCATACAATGCTTCATAGGGTGTCATTCCGATACTTGAGTGAAAACTATTATTGTAGGAAAACTCAACTAGCGATAAATGGTCATCCCAAGAGCTTTTAAAATCTTGAGCACAAGCTCTCAACATATCCTCCAATGTCTGAATGGTTCTCTCCGACTGCCCATCTGTCTGAGGATGGAAGGTTGTGCTAAAATTCAGCTGGGTTCCCATGGCTTCTTGGATATATTTCCAGAAGTGTGAAGTGAATCGAGAATCCTTATCAGAAACAATGCTCACTAGTACCCCATATAGTCTTATAATCTCCCGTACATATAGCCCCGCTTATGCACTCAAAGTATAAGTGGACTTCATAGCTAGGAAGTGGGCGAACTTTGTTAATCTATCAACGATTACCCAAATCGCATTATGGTTCCTCCGGGTCCTTGGCAACCCCATAATGAAGTCTATGGTAACATGCTCTCATTTCCATGTGGGTATCGATAGAGGTTGTAACAACCTTGCAAGTTTTTTATGTTCTACCTTGATCTGCTGACACACAAGATACCGGGCCATAAACTCAGCCACATCCTTCTTCATCCCTGACCACCAGTACACTTTCTGTAAGTTGTGATACATCTTATTACTTCCCGGGTGTAAGATATACCTCGAGGAATGAGATTCTGTGAATATCAGTTTCCTCAATTGTACATCGTCGAGAATACAAATTCTACTCTTGAACCTCAATAGATTATCGGGGCTAACTTCAAAATTCGTCATAGTGCCCAATTAGATCTGACCGGTCATATCTACACAGTATTTATCAGTACGCTGAGCCTGTCAGATTTTGTCAATCAAGTTCGGCTCTATCCTTAGGCTAGCTATCACACCACAACCAGTAGTGTCAGAGTGTTCAATGTCCAAGTTGAGGTTCGCAAACTGTTCCATCAGTTCACATTCCCGAATCATCATATGAGATATCAACCATATATTCTTTCTGCTTAAGGCATCTGCTACCACGTTTGTCTTTCCCAAGTGGTATAGGATCTCACAATTATAGTCTTTCAGAAGCTCTATCCACCTCCTCTGCCTCATATTCAACTCCTTTTGAGAAAATAAATACTTGATGCTCTTATGATCTGTGAAGATATGAAACTTCTCTCCATAAGGTAATGACGCCATATTTTTAGTGCAAACACTACAGTTATCAATTCTAAATCATGGGTCGGATAGTTCCTCTCATGGTTTTTTAACTGATAAGAACCATAAGTCACTACCCTCCCATTTTGGATCAACACACATCCCAGACCTTGACCAGATGCATCCGTATACACCAAGAAGCCTCCCAAACTAGCGAGGATAGTCAATATAGGTGCAGTGGCCAATCGGTGCTTCAACTCCTGGAAGCTCTTTCCACATGCGTCACTCCATTCAAACTTAACATTTTTCCTTGTAAATCGTGTCAGAGGAGCACCTAAGTTAGAGAAATGCTCCACAAATCTTCTGTAATATTCGGTCGAACCCAAAAAATTTCAGATTTTAGTGACAGTCTTGGTTCTTTCCCATTTCACCACAGCCTTGATCTTAGATGGGTCCACAGCCACCTCATCTTTTGACACAATATGATCCAAAAATGCAATATGATCTAACCAAAAGTCACACTTGTTGAGCTTAACATACAACTTCTTCTCCCTGAGAGTTTGCAGAACTATTCTCAAATGTTGCTCGTGTTCTTCTCTGGACTTGGAATACACCAAAATATCATCAATGAAAACTATGACAAATCTGTCTAAGTATCGCTTAAGCGTTTCGTTCATCAGTGCCATGAAAGTTGTAGAAGCATTCGTCAACCCAAAAGGCATGATAAAAAACTCATAATGTCCATATCGGGTTCTGAAGGCTGTCTTAGGTACATCCTCACTCCTGATCTTCAACTGGTGATACCCTGACCTCATATCAATCTTGGAAAAGATCGTGCTCCTTGCAGTTGGTCCAACAAATCATCGATACGGGGTAAGAGGTATTTGTTATTGATGGTTGCCTTGTTGAGCAATCTATAATTGATACACAGCTTGAAACTCCCATCTTTCTTTTTCATAAATAATTCTGGTGCACCCCATGGTGAAACACTCGACCTGATGAACCCCTTATCTAGCAATTCTTGCAATTGCTTCCTCAACTCTTCCAACTCTACAAGAGCCATTTTGTAAGGCAGATTAGATATCGACTCAGTACCAAACATCATATCGATACAAAACTTCATCTCTCTATCTGGAGGTAGCCCTGGTAAATCGTCCAAGAATACATCGGGAAACTCCCTGACTACGTGGATCTCGCCAAATTCTGGACTTGCCTTATCCGTATCGATTACATACGCAATGTAACCTTCAAAATATTATACATACAGTTAATAAAATTTTATCATTGGACCATTAAGTCTTTTCCATTACCTTTCTGCGAAACTTACAACATAGTTTTTAGGCGAGAATGTCACCATCCTATTATGACAATCAAGGTTAACCCTATTTGTTGTTAACCAATTCATCCCTAATATCACATCAAAATCATACATATTTAATAGGATCAGATCTGTTAGTATGTTTTTGTCTCCTATTTTAAGTCTACAATCCTTATATAGTTGTTCTGTCATTTGACTATCTTTCATTGGTGTTCTAATCGTTAGTACCCTTCCTAATGGTTTGAGTTGTACATATGAAGTCAGTTTACATGCAAACATGGGCGATATAAATGAATGAGTTACACCAGAATCAAATAAAACTACTGCGTCAATATAAAAAATCAGAATGGTACCTTTAAACGCTTCAGCTGATGCCTCATGGTCAAGGGCGTACACTCGCCCCTGTCCTACAACCTGCTTGCCCTTCTCTTCAGTTGTGGCTCTTATCCTCGGTGTAGCTGTAGTCGCAGGTGCCCTTATCTGTTCTGGGTTCCTCTATGGACTTGAGTCAACACCCTCGGGACAGTCTCTGGCAATGTGTTAAGTCTTACAACATCTGATACAAGTCTGGGTTAACAAATAGCAGGACCCGTTTCCATGATTCCTTCCATAATGTTCGTATGTCTCAAAATCAGATCAGGGTCCTCCAATCTCAACTCCCTTAGTAGGTGCTGAGCCCTGATAGATAGGAGGCCTAATAGTCTTACCACGCAGCTCCTCATAGTGCCTCTGTTGCTTAAACAATGACCTCCTACCATCTCTGCCACTCCTATCTCCAGCGGGCTTATTCCGATCCTGCTCTTTACCTTTGCTCACTCATTAGACTCAGAGGCATGCATCTTATACTATTGTTCGCACAGCTGGGCTCGACGAACTGCCTCGTCATAAGTGCGGATATCAAACAGGGCTAGTCGGGCTCGAATAGGGGGCTTCAGTCCATCCATAAACTTTTAGACTTTCTTCGCCTCGTAGTCCATGATGTTCGGATCGTATCTTCCCAATGAGGTAAACTTTGACTCATACTCATCCATAGATCTATTCCCTTGAGTCAAGTTCAAGAATTTCATCTGTAGTCTCCTTTGGGCAGTATCCAGAATGTACTTTCTCCTCAAGGCATCAAGAAATAAGTCCCAAGTGATTACTCCATACATGTTTCATAGGATC
This sequence comes from Firmiana major, assembly GCA_033439115.1. Classification (NCBI taxonomy): domain Eukaryota; kingdom Viridiplantae; phylum Streptophyta; class Magnoliopsida; order Malvales; family Malvaceae; genus Firmiana; species Firmiana major. The sequence goes on from CM065909.1 coordinate 44,742,539, forward strand.
AATCGAGTGGACTTCCACCAGTGTTTAACTTCTCCTTTTAGTACAAAAGCTGCAAAAGTAACTTTCTCAGTAGAGTTACATCGAAAAAACCCATAAAGCTTCTCCATCTCATTTATCCAGTACTCTGTAACCACTGGATCATTAACCCCCACTAAAAGACGAAGGCTTGAATTCCTGAAAGTGCCTCAGCCTGTCCAATTCACACTCGTACCTCATATCATTATCATGCTACCGTGGGGCTACTGGTGTCGGTGATTGTGGTACTGGTGGGGTTTGTGGTAATGTAGTAGAAGGTTCTTCCGCTGATGGCACTAGCTCTGTCTGGGCTAGCGCAGGTGTGTCCGACGCAACTGTTAGGTAGTAGGTGCAGTCTGAGTCGCAGTTCCTGGTAGGTTGTTTAGCCTGGCCAGTACTTGCTCAATCTGATTCAGTATGGACTCCACGCTCCGTTCCAAACTAGTAATTCGGGCTTCAAAGGTCTCAGTAGGGTTACGAGCGGGCTGTTCAGCAGTGGGGCCACTCGACCTTCAGGCCTCTCCTCACGACCTCGGGATGACCTGCCCCCTCGTCCCCTCAATCGACCTCATCGTCCACCAACCATAACTAATCGGCTTCCTGCATTCAGTAGCAATTTCTTAGCATAACACAGCCACGTATACTCGTTTGTATCTAAATAATGTACAGTAATGTTAGGGATGTGAACTTCCAAAGTCTTTTTCTCTTTTAATAACTACTTGTATCAGGCTAACCTTACTCTAATACCAATTTTGTAACGACCCGAATTTACTAGTATTTCGGTTGGGTTACGAGTCGATAACAGATCAAAGTCCATAAATCTGCCTATTTAATTTAATTTTCTTGATAACAATTTAAATAAAAAATAATGGTAACATAATTCTTCAATAAGTCAGTATTGCAGCCGTTTACAAAAAATATTTATGTTCACTTCCCCAGACATATTTCGTATACATTACTGCACTTTCAAAATGTAGATATAAAATTTGATGTCCATACTGGGTATACCTTTAGCACTGAAAAACACTGTTCTGACGAATGGCTGTGCAAAATAAATAACTTATATCGACTATCTCCGCTACTGACGAGGCTCTATGGAGGAAAGTAAGAGGGTGAGCTTAACATGCTCAGTAAGAAAAACATGTGACAAGTAAATAAATACACTACCTATATACTTATGCCAAAAGTAAGTTTCTCGTAAATCATATGGAACAATTTCAATTCAGAAATGAAAATCAACAAATAGTATCTTCACACTTTACTGCATAGATTTCACAATTTGAAATTCAAGCAATGACACACAGTTTCAAAATCACAACATAATTCACATTTTCATTCCAGTAAATTTAAATAGACGAGGCAATGTATCTCACAATATATCAGATATGAGAAGTGACTATTGGCCAATGTCGGTGACTCCGACCAATTCACTAGCCAAGTGTATCGCGATGTCAGATGTCGTGGGAGTGGTCAGCTACTCAAATGGCTCACACCGTATACTATTTCCCAGTAACACGATACATCGTACACACATGCACACAGCATGGTACATCGTACTCTATGGACCTCAGCATCATTCACTATTCAGTATAATTTCACTATTTAAAATTTCATATAATTTCACTGTCGCCTTTTTGCCTCAAATTACGTGCAAGCAGGTAGTGCAAGATCAAATAGCAATACACGCCTGACAGACACGATTTTAACATCAAAACCCTTTAAATCACGTGGAAGTAGGTAGTGCAAGATCACATAGCAATACATGCCTGACTGGCACGGTTTTAATCTCAAATATTTTAATCTCGTTTCAGCTCATAAAATAGAGTAAAAAAGGCTCATCTTGCCCTTTTTCACAAAACATGACTTTTCAGTATAATTCTAAATTTTTTAGATTTTTCACAAATAATTTTAAAACTACTCAATTATTTATTTAAATAGGCTCGGTAATACTATACTGAAAATCAGGCTATTTTTACAGAGTTTTAAAACTCTTCCTTAAATTCCAAAGCGTAAAATCAGCTTAAGGTTTTCTGTAATTCAGACGACTAAAATTTTTTGCCCTAAAGTTCGTAGTCTCAAATACCCAAAAAATATACGTAAATATTTTTAACAATTAACGAATATTTTTCTACAGTAAAAATATGGCCTAAATTTATATCTACAAAGCATAAAAAAAATACGTAAAATTTATCTCTAGCAGTACCCGAAATTTCCCTTACATCGGTGGCTGCTTATAGTCCGCAATGCCTTTAGTGACTGGAGTCTACGAGTCTGATCTGCGCGGTCAATTTCCCTGGAGCTCCTTTCCTCAGGTCTCCTAGTTCTCAAAACCTCTGAAACTATTTTTCTATTCCCAAATATATATATATATATATATCAATATATCAAATTATAAGAATTTCTCTCTTCTTTTTTTTCGCGCGGGTTTCAAATCTCCCGTGATACTCTTCTTCTTCTTCCTTTCTTCGTTACACCCTGTCTACTGGTCACTGTTGATTTTCCTTCCGTTCTTCTCAGTTCGGCAGCTCTACCATAGCTTCCATCATCGTCTCACTCATCTTCCTCTCTTACCGTCGGTGTTTGCTCTCTCATTGTCACCACCGTCAGCCAGTTCTTCAAGGAAGGGAGTCCTCTATTTTTGGTTGGCTCACCTCTTGGTTCTGCCTCAATCAGTGCCAACTGTTTCTTTTCATCAGCCAACTCAGTCTTAAACAGTTATGTAGTGACTGACTCAAGAAGTCCAGATAGATTTCCTGAATCAGTCGTAGTGAAGCTCTGCTTTAGCACCTTGTTGCCAGTCCCTGTTTCAATTTTCTTCTCTGTTGCAACCTCGCCTGTCCCAAGTTCTGTGTCCGATCAATATGGCTTCACCAAAAATCACCAAAACGTCTCACTCAGCCCACTTAATAGCACCCTTCAACCCTTCCCTCTCTCGGTGTTCCAATTTTCTATCCCCGGGTGGAGGCCCCTGCAACCATGCTTTCCTTTATTTTGCTTCAGTTCTAGGTTCGGTGATAATGCAAAATCAGTGCAGAGGAAAGACCCAGCAGTAGCAAGCTCAATGAGGACGAGATGATGAAGTGTAGTGGTGTGGCAGGATAGAAATTGATGGTGGTGAGGAAACAGTGTAAATTTTCCTTTCGTGTTTCTCAGACAATTTCCCCTCCCTTTCCTATTCGGCTCTTTTGATTTTTCAGCCATCACTGTGTGAATTCCAACCTCATTTTATTGCTTCATTTCCTACCTAAACTGTACCAAGCCATCAGCCTTCACCTACCTCCAACCTGCTTGTTCTCTGCCTTACGTTTTCTCCTGTCTTCTTTGCTGAATATCATAGTTCACGTTACTTGCCTCCATGTCCTGGCTTTTCAGACGTCTTCACTTCAGTTTCCTTGTTTGACTTAATCCTCTTCTTTTCCTTCTCTATCCCATTTCCCATGTTCTGCTGAGGCCATCACTTCAGTTACTAACTCCAACCTTATTTCTTGTATGAGTATTTATACATACATACATACATACATACATACATACATACATACATATATATATATATATATATACACTATGGTTGTGTAGATGGGATATCACTTTATTGCTCTTCCTGCCATACCTTGTTTCCTTTAGCAACTTACTTTTTTTTATGGGATTTTCGGCCATGTTGCCACCATGTGCATTCATGTATCTATATCTAAGTGCATACATTAATAAGCATATATATATATATATATATATATATATATATAGGTATACACATGTATATGCATATTTACTTGCTCCCATAATTATTTAATCTTAGGACTAAAATATTTTGACTAAATTAATTCTTCCAAGTCTCACAATTGAAACAATGAAATTTTAAATTTAATCATTGACTAAGGAAAACATGTTTTTAAATTTTGATTGCTCATATATTATCCATTGTTGAAACCCCGTACATAAAATTTTAAGGTGTTTACAGTTCCGATTCTGGTTAATCACTAGGGTTGAAGACTTTTGGATCTATAATCATAGATAACACCCTAGTTTTTGGGGTAGTTTTGGCTAACTGATAGATATAGTGGGAAACTCTTTATTAGGATATACTTGCTGACTACGCCTATATTCGTATGATCCAATCATCAAATTTTGTGAATAATATATCGAACTACATGGTTTCAGAATTATTTTTTGATATATGAACATGGTACGAATTAATCTCTTTGATGCAAGATAGCATTGAACAGATTAATTGGGTCCTAAGGCAAGAATTAAATGATGTTCAAGGACCCTAAGTGTTATAAGTATGTGAAAATATCAGTGATAAGATTATCGAAAATGATATGTTCTTATATGAACCTTATTTTGAATTACAATGGCATCTCGATGCGTATTATGATTTTGTGGGATTCAGAAAAGTTGCATTGGTTTATACCTGCATTAAAAAAGTTTTAAAATCTCACTTATGACATATTTTGAAAGTAAGTGAGACATACGTCCCTATATTTTGGATTTAAGCTAACTTTGCTTTTATCCACATTGTGATTAGAACTGATTTCAAAACATGCATTCTGATAGCTTTTACATCTAAACCTTTTACCTTAGCTGACATGCGATAATTGTTAGCCATGACCGTTTTAGGCCTCTACTAACGAGATATATAATAGTTAGCAATGATGTAGCTTGCAATTGGCGATATAAATAGCAAATGTTTTGGCTCTTGCTAACGGGGTATATAATAGTTAGCAATATTTCAGCCCCTGCTAACAAGATATATAATAGTTGGTAATGTTTTGATCCTTGCTAACGAGACATAATAGTTGGCAATGTTTCAATCCTTGGTAACATGATATAATAGTTGGCAATGTTTCGGCTCCTACTGACGGGAAATATAATAGTTGGCAATGTCAGGCCCTACTAACGGGTTATAATAGTTAGTAGTGGTTATGTATGAGATTTTGATATTTTTTTCGATCACGGATTAAAATAGTGATCATATGAAATGTGTTTTGGATTTTGAAATGTGTTTTGAAATGTGTTTTGAAATGTAAAATGTATTTTGAAATATGAAATATGTTTTCAGAAATATTTTACAAACATGAGTATATTTCACTGAACATATATCCTAGCAATATGAAATAAATATTTTGTGGCCCCTACTAACGGGGATGATAATAGTTAGTGATGTAGTCCCAGCTGACGGGATATAATAGTCAGTAGTGTCACTGCTAACGGGTTAAAATAGTTAGAAAATGAAGTATGAAATACGTTTTGAATTGTGAAGAGGGTTTCGAAATATGAAATATGTTTCGAATATATGAATATATTTCGATGTAATATGATAAGAAATATGCTTCAAATATGAAATGTGTTCCGGATAAGGAATATATTTCATATGTGAATATGTTTCTGATACGAGACCTGTTCTGAATTAAAAAGATATTTCGATATAGATAATGTTTTGAAATAAGATATGTTTTGAAGTGTGATAAGTTTCGAACACAAGTTATGTTTTGAATAAGAGATATTTCTGATATTTGAATATATTTCGATATATGATGTTTTCGGATTGTGTGATTTGATCTCATAAAATTGTTATGTTTTGAGAACGAATATGGATGTAAGCAATTTAAGATGGAAAAGTTTACATGTTTGGATTGCATTAAACTTTAGCTTTCTGCATTCAACTATGTTTCGAATTTTGAACCCCTATGGGTATATTCAGTTCGGGTGGTCAAGTTTGATGGCTAATTAAGGTATTTCAAAATACATCTCTGCCTAAAAAACTTAACAGCGTCTAGATAATATTTTAGTCCGTAAACCCAGAAAAAGTGTGACTTTCGATAAGTTTTGAATTGTGATTCAGATAAGTGATAAGAAAGAATGATCGAATGGAAATGCATTAGACATGTATTAGAAATTCAATATCGCGTATGTTATTACCTCTGTGCTTGTGTGGTTTACTTACTGAGTTTTTCCTAAAGCTCACCCTTTTCTATTTTCCATCACAGGTTCGACTAGAGGTGCATTGATATCGATGTCAGTATCGGCTTCGAAGTAAACGCTTCGAGATCTCACAGCTTATATTGGTATATTTATTTATATTGTTTAATTGTATTTAATTTCAGACAATTACACTTCAGTGCATGTGTCAGGATGTGTATTGAATTAAGACATGATTAGAAAAGTTAATAAAAAATTAGACTGGGACCTTAGGTTCATAACCTTAAACCAAGCTAGATAGTTTGAGACCTAGAAACATTGTAAGACTGCACTCACATGACAAACAAGTGTTAAAAGAAAATGAAAAATTTAACCCAAATTTTTATACTTCCACAATAAATTCTTAAAAATTCGCGTCCTTCGGGTCATGACAAGGTTTTTACTTTTGGTCTGAAAATGTCTTGCAAATTAATGAAAGAAGCAACATATCTTCATTAGAAAATTTGGCTTTTAACCACCAGCGAGCTTTAACTTTAATCATTACGAGCTAACCATAAAGACCAAGGAATAGCGTAAATAAAAGAATCTCAAATAACCTTCTTATTCTTCCAAGGATTAAATGAACTTTATGATAAAAAGCCATCTTTAAAAGACTTAGAATAAGCCCATGAGATATCCCAACATCGAATGCATTTGCACCATACGTTCCAAGAAAAGGAACAGAAGAGTGCCAAATGATCCAATGTCTCAACTTCGAAGCAAAAATCACAGTTATTTTCAAGTAAAACAGCCTCTGCTTTGGAGAAAATCCATGATCAGTAAACAACTATTGATAACTTTCCATTAAAAAAGTTTCAATTTAGGTGGATTAAGACCTTTCCAAATAAAGGTATCCAATAGAGTAGATGAAGAATCTGATTTTTCTAATTCTCTGCGAAAAGATCTTGTATTAAATAAACCATCAGTTGTATGTATCCAGGCAATCCTATTGAAAATAGAAGGAGAAAGAGTGACAAAGTGAAGATTGAAGAGCATTCATCAGTTTCTCTCACTTATCTATCTCCTAATCTAAAAGCCTTCTTCTTAAAGTGATGTTCCAAACAAACTGAGATCCATTCCATTAGCCTTAGTCAAAGATAAAACCATGATTATTAACTGCCAATGCATAAATTCCTCTAAAGGTACGCTTGAGAATAATATTGGGTATCAAATTGTCATCTTAGAATCGAACTCTTGAACCATTAGTTGCACAAAAAAAAAAAAAAACTAGATTGAAAAACATTAGTGTTATCCTTCCAAACCCAATTGAATTGAATATCTTTCCACACGTGAGAGATAGAACTAGACACCCAGAGAGAGGGCCACAACTTAGAATCAAAAATGGAGTACTTCTCTCAAATAACTTCCCTCCATAGAGCAAAAATGTTTAAGCCGAACCTCCAAGGCCATTTCACTATGCAAAGCTTGATTGCATGCCTCCAAATTCATTATACCCAAACCGCCAGAACTTTTGCTTTTACAAAATAGTACTCTAGTCAATCAGTTTAATCTTTCTTCTTTCTTCAAAATCTCACCAAAGGAATTGTCTTTGAATTTTTTTCAAGTTCATGAAGCACTCCTTTTGGCAAATTGAAAAGGGATATATAATAAATTGGTAAATTGGAGAGGATGGATTTAATCAGAGCAATTCTACCACTCATTGATAGCATCATGCTTTATCATAAGTTTAACTTACTCTTGAAAGTGTTAATGACTTTTTTCCATATGGATTTCAGTCTTGGGTTAGTGCCTAAAGGGAGGTCGAGATACGAGCAGGGCAGAGAGCCTTTCTTGCAATGAATAGAGTTGGCCCAATCATTAAGGATGATATCACTTGAATCGATTCCATTAAGAGCAGTTTTTTAACACTTTCAAACCAAAAGACAAATAAAAGCATCTTAGAATTTTTTTTTTTTAATCACATTTAACTGTTCCAAGTTAGCTTCATAGAAAATTATTGTGTTGTCTGCGAACTGAAGATAAGAGATTCGCAAATTACTATTACCAATGTTTATGCCATTGAAGATACCAATGTTTGTTGCTTTTCTCAAGAGCAAACTCAAGCCTTCAGTTACCAGAACGAATAGGAACGGAGACATAGGGTCCCCCTGATATAGCCTTTTTTGTGTAGAGATAGGAAAAGAAGGCTAACCATTGACAAAAATCGAGATTGATGTTAAAGTATGACAACTTTTAATCCAATTAATCCATCTCATTAGAGTACTTATTAGTAAAGTCCCGTTTAGGTGTGTGAGTTCTACAAAACCTGTCAACTTTGATGCACATGCAGGTGATATGAAAGAATATGTAGCACCAGAATCAAACAAAGCTATAGCTTCCAAATCAAAAATCAAGATCGTACTTTTTATCACCTCAGAAGAGGTATCTGTTGATGTCTGGTCTATTGCATACACCCTGCCTTGACCCACAACTTGCTTCCCTTTTTCTTCAGCTGTAACTCTCTTCCTTGCAGGAGGTGTAACTGTAGGAACTCTCTGTGGCTCCTTACCCCTCTGTGGGACTACCTCAACTGCTTTTGGGCTATCTCTTGCATAGTGTCCAAACATACCACATCTGAAGCATCGTGTACCCTAAAGAGGACATGGCCTACCACCATGATATCAGCCGCACACTCGGCACTGATCTGTAGTCGGTTGGGGTCCACCAATCACTATACCTCTAGCTGGTGTCTGAGTCGGAGACATAAAAGGTCTAGCAGCCTTCTTCTGTGACTCATCTGCCTCTCTCCGACGCTTACTCATAGTTTTTCGTCCAAATCTGGCACTCTTGCCATCTCTCAGTTTCCTCGGACCCTTATCCTTACCCTAACTAAACTCAAAAATATACAGGTCATAATCCTGCTCATAAAACTGGGTCGTCGCACGACCTCTCTATATGTAGCGACATCAAACGGGGCCAACTTAACTTGAATCGAAGGCCTCAATCCATCCACAAATCTGCGGACCCTAATAGCTTCACTCCTGATAGAGTTTGGATCATATCGGCCCAATGAAGTGAACCATGACTCGTACTCATCTACCGTTCGATTCCCTTGAGTCAGATTCAAAAATTTCATCTGTAACCTACGTCGAGCAGTATCGGGGATGTATTGCTCTCTGAAAGCACCCAAAAACATATCTCACGTGATAACCATACCCTGAGCTCTCAACATAGGCCTGGTGGACTTCCACCAGTGCTCTGCTTCGCCTCTTAGTACAAAGGCCGCAAGCGCTACTCTCTCTGTAGCCGAACATCTACAGAAATCGAATAATTTCTCCATCTAGCTTATCTAGTCCTCAGTCATTGCCGGATCCTTTACCCCGCTAAAAGAAGGAGGCTTAAAATCCATGAAATGCCTCAACCTCTCCATATCACAGTCGTATCCATACCCCAGATCATCATCATCATACTATTGTAGGGCTACTGGAGGAGGTACTGGTCGAATATTAGGATCTCGTGGCCTAATCGGTTCAAGTTGTGTAGGTACAGCATCCTCAAGTTCAAGTGCAGCTACTAGGAGATTCAGTACGGCCTATCCCACTGTACCAGGTATACCCTCAAATCTAGCCATAATCTGATCCATCATGGTCATCATCGTGCGCATGTCTTCCTCTAATCAGGCTATCCGTGGATCTGAAGCCTCTATCTGTTCCTAGGGCTCATGACTAGAAAACGATCTACCGTGCCTCTCAGTCCTGTCATTCTACCCTTGAGCTCTCGAGCTCTCTCCCCTCTTGCGGTGTCTCTCAAGCATATCTCACAAGCCTGATAACTTCTTACATTTATAACAAACTTTTAATTTACTACCAGCTCCGTATACACATTTGTATCTAAATATCGCACAGTAACTTGGGGATGTATGTTTTCTTAGTCCTAAACATCGACTCACATCAGACCAACTAAGCTCTGATACCAAATCTGTCACACCCCACTTCTGGGTGCCCTTCATCCATACATACATTACTTACGTTTGGGCTGTGAGACGATGCAATTACTAAAATTTCATAAATTTACAGCGAAAAAATTTATGAACTTTAATTCACACTCCCAAGTGTGTGTAGCTATACAAAATCAATTGTATAGTATATTATCTCTTCATGATATCCCCCTATAACTGTTTACAACTTTAATTCATAACTGTGCGACACATTACAATAGATACAAAATGCTCTTGTGTATACAAATCTTGTACCTTAGCAACTGGTAGGAGCTATCCAACCCAAAAGGAATCTAGAGACCACCATACTACTCTACTTCTCAATATCTGGAGGGGAAAAAATAGTGGGATGAGCAAACCATAGCTCAGTAAGGAAATGGATGCTAACAGGTAGATATTGTACTATCTACATAGCCCATGCATGCATAAACAAAACCATGTTTCAATAATGAAGGAAATATTACTAGAAAATGCATTTAAACATTTATTTCTCATAGGCATTTTCATGTAAAACTGTATGCAATTTTCCCAATTAAAATGTCATAAAATGTGTCATCATAACACAAGTAATCAAATCAAGAGAATTATCAAACCAAAATATCTCTTTACTTTTCTTTCTGAGTTTATCATTTTCTCATATCTCTGAGACAGTCATGAAATTTTTGGCAATCTAATATCCATGACATATGACCATAGTCAGTGATCTCAGGCCTCACTGATCAGGTGTGCATAGGGCATCACTTCGCCTGAAGGGGGATGGGTCAGTCCTACCCTCCGGCTCATCTAAATCAACATCATCTCCTTATATCACATATACTCACGGTGCAAGGTACGCCATGTGTCATCTACGTGATACTCGTACTCACGTGCACGCAGCACGGTACATAGTATACCAACAGACAACTACACAGTTCAATGTACAACCGTGAACCGAGTCCATCTACCAACTCCAATGGACTTTTCATCCTGAACCATGTCTCATATACTAGACGAGCAATCAGCGTGACACACAGTCATCGCAAGCCTCCAGCGTAGTGCGATTTATTGTTAAGGCTCAGCCCATTCCAAGGCCGTCGGCTGGCATCCCCTTGGGTCCCAAACCCCCAAGTTTACCTTAACTCAGTAAAATCGATGCGAGCAATGCTCCAGCACTTTTCTCAAAACCCATCGTGCGAGATGAACTCCAACACGATATATCAAAACATAGAAACCTGTGCGAGCTAAAACTCCAACACATTATCATTATAAAACCTCGTGCAAGTCACGCTCCAGCACGGTTTACTAAAACATGTAGACATATGCGAGTTAAACTCCAGCATAGTCAAAATCATTAGAACGGGTGCGAGCTAGAGCTCCAACACCAATTCACATCTCAAATCCGATAGGTGACTATTTTCTCTTTTAAAAGCTCAAAACATGTTTATTTACATAACATGTCGTCTCATGCTAAACATATAAAACTAGCCAGCCTACCTATTATCATTTCTCAATCTCAAAATCAGTACATGGATGAGAAAACATCAAAACATCATGAATAGATGTAAAAGCATTGAAAACATGCATGTCAGGCTGTTTTTCCTTCCCACATCCCATTTTCACAATATATATATCTATCAATTTCATGCTTTCATATCGATTTCCATAGCTCAATAGCTAAACATACTATTTCTAACGTCGTAACTACTCAAATCGCAGTAAAATATGTACATATACCTCTATCGCGAACATACAGTCCCTTATCTCGAATCCCGCTTGTATTTCCTTCGTCTCGTTTGCTTCATTCGCGATCTAGGTTAATCGTGCTCCACGTATTTCAATCTACACATGTAAATCATAAGTTATTTTCCTTTTTTATCCTCTAAACATGCACATTGACTTTTACTTGTCTATTCATACTCCTCAATCCCTTAAATCACATTTCACTCTTCCACTAATATCATTTTATCCTCTCTTAATCGTTCCATCACCTTTCTATGGATTATCTCTTTACAAATCTCCCTTAATATCACTCACCCATCACTATATGCATCATCCATATCAATATTTCACATATTATCCAACCCACAAATATCTAGAAATCCATATTTAGAAGCTTGAAGGTTGAAGAGCTTACCCATTTACTTAGCCAAACTTGTGGTAGCCAAAACTTCTTCTCTTGGTCACACCAATGTGTGATTTTTGGGTATGTTGTTCTCCTTGCTTCAAGGAACAACTTTCCCTTCTTGAGCTTCTTCCAAAACTGGCTGGAATGTAGCGATTTTTACAGTGAGAAAGCTTGGGTCTTGAGAGAAAATGGCAGGTGCGGTTTGGTGGGAGGAAAAATCTGAGTTTTCAGTTCAATCTCGTGCCCTTTTTATAGATGCAAAGACATGAGATCTATCCGGTCCTTGTGGAGATCGATCTCTGCAAGGTTTGGTAATCCTTTTTACCAAACACAACTACTACCAGATCGATCTTCTTCTCTGATGAGATCGATCTGTTTGCAGGCAAATTCCTTCTTGGAGATCGATCTACCTCTTGTAGGAGATCGATATGATCTTTACAGAAACTTAAGGAGATCGATCTGTCTCAAATAGAGAGTTAATGAGATCGATCTGTCTTCCCATAAGATCGATCTGCCTAGTCCTATTCGACCATTTCTAGGCATTTTATGAGGGGTGATCGATCTCTTCTTCATATGAGATCGATCTCTCATCCCCTACACCCTCATTTTCTGCAGTTTTTTACAGATTTTTGCCTATACACTTATCTAAATTTGCTGCATACCTCAATTTGCATTCCGTGCACACTTTACACACAATGACATCCATTCCACTTAGTTCATAGTTAATGAAACTTGTGCAAACAACTTAGAATCATGGAGGTTTCATTGAATTTCCAAAATCCTTACATTCTTTTTTATCACTTATACACATGTAAAAATACATATACATACATCATAGTTTCTCAAGCTATTTTTGTAACAACGTACGTGTATATTATATCTTCATAAGACATATACATGGGAAGTTACGGGTATTACAATAAAAGTTTGAAAAGTATGTAATATAGTGGTTTGGAAAATATATACACGAATAAATCCTTGATAATTATGTTTGCAATTATAGAGTGATTCGCCAGAAACATGATGAAGATGAAAATAGAGATTAGCAAATCAAGAGAAGAAACATGGTAATTTAGAAGAAACAGTCAAGAAAATTGGGGAGCTAAAATCAAAATACATGGCTTAGAAGTTAGAAAATTGAGAATTCTAAACAAAAAAGGGTTGGATGGAAGTGAGGAGAAAGACATGAACAAGAAAATGGAGATACAAAAACTGACGATAATAAGAACTTATTTACAAAGGGGTTAGGAATGATATACAGGAGAAAAGCAGTGAGATATTGAGTAATAACGAAGAAAACGATAAGCAGGTAAAAAGGAAGAGTAAAGGTAGAAATAGCCATGTAGGATATCAAAAATATATAATTGGAGGAACAAATGGAAAAAGTATTAATAATGAATTCAAAAAAAATCATTGATAAGTGAAATGTTGGATACCAATTTCAAAGTTTTTTGTGTCTATAATTTTGTTTTAAGAGAGAGAAAAAGAGAAGTGATACACCTTTAAGCAAATCCTACATCGACAAAATACGGGAAAAATGTTAGGTATATAAGTTAATATGCTCTATATCCCTAGTGAGAACTTTTAAACCATAAGGTCCAATGGATCAAAGCGAACAATATTACTAGTGGGCTGGATTGTTACTTAGTGACTAACCTTTCTATAGGTTTTTATCTAATTATTATTTAGAGAAATTTAACCTAATTTAATATTATAATTTTACAAAATAATTATCATATCTTATAATCCAACTTAATAGAACTAAATTTCATTTTAGTTATAAAATATAATAATTCTCTTAGGGATTTTATTGGTTAAAATAATTTAATCATGCCATTAGGAAAATGGATCACTAATGTCCTTGTGGAATTAACCTAACTTAGGTAAAATTGGGTTTAGGTCAATACTTAAGTATTTTAGGGTGTTTGACCATTCACTTGGGGTTTGACTAGATAGGTCTTACAACATGTTCATATACTATCATTTCCTTTCCTTCCAACATCTAATACCGATCTAAGTCTTATATTCAGATCGTAATTATTTTCGGTTTAGCCTAACAAATAGACACAACGGACATTTAGAGGACATTGAAACTAAAAATTCAAATCTACTTGACAATCACAAAATTGCCACTTTATATGTGTCTATATATATATGTGTGTGTGTGTGTATTTCTCATATTAATCAGAACAAATCGTGAGAAAACACTTTTCATATATAACTAAACATCATTCACAAAAAAACAAAAACATTTTTAATTCCCTTAAAACCTTTACAAAACCATTTTACAAACTTCATATCTCGTCATTACCTTCTGTTTCAAACCCTTTTTCTCACCACATTTACAACAACCACCATTCTTCCTATCCCTGTGAACTTGACTCACGTTCCAAAAAAATAGAAATCTCCATTTTCTTCACAATCGCTTAGTACATGTTCATATATCGCCATTTCCCTTCCCACATCCCATACTCATCCAACCTTTGAAGCTCACCGCATTCAATCTTGACAACATCGCCCTCACCTTTAATTGATGTATATTAACTTTCATATGTAAGTAAACATTACCTTTAAATACATATCTCTTCATATTACTTTAACGAAAATCACAACTCACATATCCACATCAGAATCATTAATCAAATCATAAATAAACGAAGCCCGTATAACTTTGCAAAGTTTTTTTCAATTCCTTTCCAATGGAAAAAAGAAATAGATTCCAAATGTACGTCTAAAGTACACAAAAACCAAAACACAACAAAAGAAAAAGATATTCTCCATTAACAAAGCGCCACACAACACGTTCATATGTTGTCATTTCCCTTCCAACATTCCATACCCATCCACCCTTTGAAGTTCACCGCATTCAACCATCACAACATCGCCCCCACCTTTTATTAATGCATATTACATTTCATATATAACTAAATATTCCATTTACTTGACATAATCATCAAATCAAAAACAAATAAAAACTCTTACAACTTTTTAACACTTTCTTTGATTCCTTTCGAATAATTCCTTCACAAAGAAAAAACAAAACACATTGCGGACGAAAGTCCAAAGGCAAGGAAACTAAAAAAAAAGTCTCCTTAACAATCACAAAATAGCCATAATTTTTTCTACATCTTTTTTTTCCCTTATTAATCGAACCAAATTGTGAGAAGACGAAAACCTTAGAACATTTAATCGATGGATCATATATATCGTCAATAAATTTTTTTTGATTTTACAAACACAATTAAAATAATTATACTTATCCTATGCTATTTATTTTTTATTTTTTTAATTTTTTTAAAGGATACATATAATCATTATAATTCTATTTGTAAAATAAAAAAAATTATTGACAGTATATAAAATATAGGCACTCTTAGTATTTATATATATATATATCCTTTAAGAACAAATCTCGCAGCGCCTTTCTTGGCTTGTTCGGACCAAGCGTTTTCTCCGAGACATCCGTCACCATCATCAGATCTAATCTCTGGTAAACTCTCAACCATCGCACACCAAAGACTTGCCTGCTGAAGCAGAGCTATACTCCATTCCCTTGGGCAACGTTCATGGTCAGACCTTGTGGTTATGTCTCTTCCTCAGCAAGGCTTCAATGGTGGTACGGTCAGAACTAGCTGTCACGCTTTCGAACACAAAGAAGCCACGACCAAAGTCAGAAGCAGAACCACTCATTTCCAATCTTACGCTCAATCTCTTGCAACCATTTTTTTTTTGGTAGTGTGCTCCAAATCAAGCCGAAGACCTCCTTTTTTTTATAACCATCCATAGATATCCAATGCAAATATCCCGTTGCGTGTTTCGCTATTAAAAAGAAACTTTTGACATAGCCTCACAAATGCGATTTGCCTAATTCTCAACACCTAAAATACCCTCAACAAAGGACCAACAACGAAAGAAGGCGTAAAAACAAAGGGGTTAGATAAGTCAAAAACTAAAAGGGCAACGTGGATAGGCTGAGAAGCCTCGATTTTTCCCAATTAATAAAACTGATTTTAAATTTTGGGTCAATAATCGTCTAATCACTCAATTTTAGATAATTTTTTTTTTTATTTTCATCATTTAATTATAAAAATTATGATTTGGTCATTAAAGCTTATGATTTTTTGATGGTTAAATATTAACGATATGCAGACGCATATTACCACATCGTTTGTCAGCATCGAGTGGTATTGTCACGTCACCTGAAATGCAATTTGATATTAAAAATAAAAATTATTAAATTGCATTATTTGAAAAACATGTCATCTAATTCATTTAAATAATATCAATAATTACCTGTGCATTATCTTTTTTTAATTATAGTGATAAATTGAAATTATTTGAACTCAAATAAAAATATTATAATAAATTATATTTTTTTAATTATTCAATCATACAGTTGTGAACATCAAATATTTGTTATAAATTACATAAACTAACAAAAAAAATAAATGAACATCAATGTTCTGAGAACTAATGCAATAAAATATTAAAGGATTACAGAAATAATAATATAATTTCTTACATTAAATTTCATAAATTTTGGTGATTAAAAATTTCATCAATGATTAAATTTGAGATTTAACAATGAAGATGAAAAATTAATAATTTCACAAATAAATAACGTGAAACGTCAAATCATGTGATAATACTTCTAACAAATTATGTGGCAATACCAATTTAACATGTTAATCTCTAATGATTGAACAGCAATATATATATATATATATATATATATATATATATATATATATATATATATATGAGTGATTAGAATATAATGTTTTACAATTAAATGATCAAAATAAAAATATCGCTAAAATTGGATGATTGAAAGCGAATTTACTTTTCAAATTTTCCCTAACAAGGAAGACTCCTAAAAGGGGAGCCGACTATGTTTACATGAAGCCTCACGGAGGCTGGAGGAACATCAAATACACAAAAGTCACTTTCCAAAGATGTGCCACTCTCCTTGAAAATATGCACGATCTTCACATTCCTTAATCGTTGCATTAGGGTCCTCCAATCTGACATAATGGGGAAATAAGTATGCGAATAAGCAACACCTTTAGTCACATACCTTTGAGCAATCTGGGAATCCACTTCCAGCAAGATGCTACGGAAGCCTTGTCTAATAACAAGTCGAAGACCGTCACGGATGCCCCAAAGTTCATCACATATGCTGTTAGTGATGCCCAGTTTGCGCGAAAATTCTTCGATCCAGTTGCCCAGGTGGTCCCTGAGCACTCCTCCTGCACCAACCAAACCTGGACATCCTATGGTCGAACCATCTGTACTGAGCTTGATGGTGTTAATAGGAGGTGGTTTCCATCCAACATGGACAACCGAACTATATTTCATTTTCCTCTCAAAATCCGTGATAGCTTAGAACTCCTTGGCCATCATAAGTTGAGTTCCATCTGTTAATGTTTTACGAGCAACTTTCAAAAACAAACTTATTTCTATAGGTCCAAATAAGCCAAATTGTGAGAGGGAATAATATATTCCAGGGTACTCCATGATCAACAGAGATCAAACTATAGCTGCAATTAAAGGTCAACCAATTATCAAGTTCAGTGTTAAAGGAATGCAACGTTGTCATCGGAAGACGAAGTTCCTGCCACATTTCTCTAACGAACCTGCAATCAAGCAAGCAGTGGGAAACAGTGGCAATTTCAAAATTACTCTCGAGACAGTGATATGCGCGTACAAAAGGATGATTTAGAATGATCAAGGGAACGTGTGGATTGGGAATTGAAGCAGCTAAAAACGTAAGCTGAGCGGAAATAACGATGGTAGACTTTGACCGAAAAACAAAATATCAACCTAGACCCGAAATCTAAAGAGACTTGAACCAAAGGTATTGGACCTTAACCCTACGAATATAAAATTTGAGAACCTAAGGTATAACAATGGTGGTTGGTGAAGAGGGAGACGCCACAAGGAAGAAGACCTTGATAAGCCTAGTTAAGAGGGAACCCTAGAAAGAGGCACACTCAAATTTTTGAAAATTCAATCTGATCTGTTCTGTTTTATTCAAGAGTGTTTACAATGTATTTATAATAATATCTAGCACTTAAGCCCTTAAACAAGTGGGCTGAAATTAATACCAAACAGAAAATAAAACTAAAATTTAAATTCACGCATAAACCTAATTACATAGGATAATTGGTCTAAAACGCTATAAAATTCAAATGTGGACTAATTAAACACTTAACTCAACTTATTACTAAACTAAGACTTATGTCGTTTGGGTTTCCAAACAAATATAGGTGGTTGGGAACTTTTCATGGAAGCTTCCTTGACAAATCAATGAGGTCAGGGCTTGTTGCATCTTTTTAGCTTGAGCTCGGGTAATTGGACCTCCTTGGATGACCCATGGATCCTTAGCATCACGATCATCATGAATATCACGAGCAAGTGGACCTCCATCAAGTGGACCTCTATCATTCCCCCTCTCCTCAAAAGGATTTGTCCTCAAATCGCATGTACCTTCATCAAAAGAAAAGGGAGAAAGATCAGAAACATTAAAAGTAGCAGATACACCATACTCACCAGGAAGATCCAATCGGTAGGCATTATCATTGATCTTCTCAATGACTTGGAATGGTCCATCTCCTCGGGGATGCAACTTAGTTCGTCACTAAGTAGGGAACCTCTCCTTTCTCATATGTACCCAAACCCAATCACCAGGTTCAAAGACTACTTTCTTACGGTGCTTATTGGCTTGGGTGGTATACTGCTTAATCTTCCTTTCAATAGCTTGACGTACTTTCTCATGGAGTTGCTTCACAAACTTAGCCTTCTGTTCTCCATCTAAGTTACTCTGCTCGGCACTAGGTAATGGCAACAAATCCAAAGGAGTAAGAGGATTGAAGCCATAAACAACTTCAAATGGAGAGCAACTCGTAGTGGAGTGGACACTGCGGTTATAGGCAAACTCAACATGTGGCAAGCATTTTTTCCAATTTTTCAAATTCTTCTGTATGACAGACCTTAATAATGTAGATAGGGTTCAGTTGACCACCTCAGTCTGTCCATCAGTTTGAGGGTGACAAGTGGTGGAGAATAACAATTTAGTTCCCAATTTTCCCCATAACATCTTCCAAAAGTAACTGAGGAACTTAACATCACGATTGGAGACAATAGTCCTTCACACACCATGTAGACGTACTATCTCTTTAAAAAAAAGGTCAGCAACATTGCTTGCGTCATCCGTCTTGTGGCAAGCAATGAAATGAGACATCTTGGAGAACCTGTCAACCACAACAAAAATAAAATCTCTACCACGTTTTGTTCTAGGCAAGCCCAAAACAAAATCCATAGAGATATCAGTCCACGGCGTAGTAGGAATGGGTAAAGGAGTATGTAAGCCATGATTATGAACTCTAGATTTAGCTTGCCTACATGAAATGCATCTATCACATAACTTCTCTACATCTCTTCTCATGTTAGGCCAAAAGAAGTGCTCATGCAAAACATCTAGAGTTTTTCTAACTCCAAAGTGACCCATTAAACCTCCACTATGGGCTTCTCTAACTAACAGCTCACGCAAAGAACTCCTAGGCACACATAACTTATTCTCTCTAAATAAGAACCCATCATGCCTATAGAACTTGCCAAAACCAGATGTCACACATGCATCATAAACATTACCAAAATCAACATCATCAGCATATTGATCTTTGATATACTCAAATCCTAAAAGCTTAGCATCAAGAGTTGTGATAAGAGTATACCTACGAGACAACGCATCAGCTACGACGTTCTCTTTACCTTGTTTGTACTTGATCACGTACCGAAACTCCTCAATGAACTCTATCCACTTGGCATGACGTTTGTTCAGCTTACTCTGTCCTTTCAGATGCTTTAAGGACTCGTGATTGGTGTGGATGGCGAATTCTTTGGGCCATAGGTAATGTTGCCATGTCTCCGAGGCCCTCACTAACGCGTACATTTCTTTGTCATATGTGGGATAGTTAAGTGCTATCCCACTTAACTTCTCACTGAAGAAGGCAATTGGGCGTTTTTCCTGCATGAACACAGCTCCAATTCCTACACCTGAGGCATCACACTCAATTTCAAAAGTTTTAGTAAAGTCAGGCAGAGTTAACAAGTGAGCATAACAAAGTTTATCCTTGAGCAAATTAAAAGCTTGCTCTTGTGCAGGACCCTAATGAAATGCAACATTCTTTTTGACCACTTCGATTAAAGGTGCGGCTATAGTGCTAAAGTCTCTAACGAATCGACGATAGAAACTAGCTAACCCATGGAAACTGCGCACTTCAAAAATAGACTTAGGTATAGGCCAATCTCTAATTGCCTTTACCTTCTCATCATCAACAGAAATGACATGTGAAGAAACTACATACCCAAGGAAAACAACCTTATCAGTGCAGAATGTACATTTCTTAGAATTGACATACAAACTTTCATTCCTCAAAACAGTAAGAACTTTCTTAAGATGCTCAACATGCTCATGCAGACTCTTACTGTAAATTAGAATGTCATCGAAGTAGACAACCACATACTTACCAATGAAAGTACGTAAAACATACTTCATTAAGCGCATAAAAGTACTGGGTGCATTAGTCAAGCAAAAAGGCATAACTAACCACTCATAAAAATCGTGTTTAGTCTTAAATGCGATTTTCCATTCATCACCTTCTTTCATACGAATTTGGTGATATCCACTCTTTAAATCAATTTTAGAAAATATGCATGCACCATGCAACTCATCGAGCATGTCATCTAGCCTAGGAATAGGATAGCGATACTTTACAGTGATTTTGTTGATGGCTCGGCAGTCAACGCACATCCTCCACATCCTTCACATCCTAGCCTTTTTAGGCACAACCAATACTGGCACGGCGCATGGACTCATGCTCTCTCTTACGTAACCTTTCCTCATGAGCTCCTCAACTTGCCTTTGAAGCTCTTCGTTTCCTCTGGATTACTTCTGTAGGCTGGGCGGTTAGGTATGGCAGCTCCGGGGACAAGGTCAATCTGATGCTCAATCCCACGAATCGGTGGTAGTCCATTTGGGATCTCCTCATGGAATACATCCTCGAACTCCTGCAATAATGAGACAACATCAGTAGGCAAAGTATCATGGAGTTCATAATCAATGAAACAAGAATATTTAAATAAAAGCAAAAGGATAGGAGACTTAGCAATAAATGCAGTCTTCACATCTCGGGGGTTAGCATGGTAGCTCACTGCTTTGTTTTCCTTGCTTCCCTTCTTTTCTTTAGCTAGCTTCCTTTGCTCGTCATGTTGCTCCTTCAGCCTTAATTAATCCTCGTAAATCTCCTTGGGGCTAAGGGGAGCAAGAGTGATCTTCTTTCCATCCATAAAAAAGGAGTAACGGTTAGTGTAACCGTCATGGATGATTCTCCGATCATACTGCCACGGTCTACCCAGCAACAGGTGGCTAGCTTGCATGGGTACCACGTCACACAACACTTTATCTTGATATCTTCCAATACGGAAAGGAACCAAGACTTGCTTCACCAAGTTCACTTCACCACAGTCATTAATCCACTGCAACTTATATGGGCGGTGATGCTTGGTAGTGGACAATTTTAGCTTATCAACAAGGTATGTGCTAGCAATATTAGTACAGCTCCCACCATCAATGATCACAGAGCATACCTTGTCACTAATATGACATATTGTATGGAAGATGTTTTCACGTTGTAACTCATCCTCAAACTTCACATGAGTATTAAGAGCACATCTGGCAACAAGTGCTTCACCATAAGCAGCAAACTCAACAACTTCTTCTTCTTCAGCATCTTCTAACGCAGGCATCTCATCCTCAATACCAACATCAGAACCTTCACTCTCAACATCTCCATTCTCAAGAAGGAGCATCACTCTACGATTAGGACACTGAGAGGCAACATGTCCACGACCCAAACACTTAAAACACTTTATGTCACGTGTTCTGCTCTGGGATGCTTGGGCAGGCTCAGTCTTAAGCTTTGGAAGGTCCTTAGACTTTGGCTTAACAAAACTTTCTGACTTAGGCTTAAACACAGGCTTATCATCCCTACGAAAGGTGTTAGATTTCCAAACAGGAACTGAACTAGGAGTGAAACGGGATGTACCTTTCCTTTTGAGTTGCCTTTCCACTTTGATGGCCACATGCAGCATCTCCTCTAAATCCATGTAATGCTGCAACTCTACAACATTGGTAATCTCACGATTCAAACCTTGGAGAAAACGAGCCATAGTAGCTTTTGCATCCTCCTGGATATTGGCTCGGATCATGATTATCTCCATCTCCTTGTAATAATCGTCAACACTTTTTGAACCTTGGGTGAGACCTTGGAGCTTCTGGTACAACTCTCTATAATAATGGTTAGGCACAAATCTTTTCCTCTTGATACGCTTCATCTCACCCCATGTAGACACTAAAGGATCACCACATCTTCTTCTACTGGAGACCAGCTGATCCCACCATACCATAGCATATTTTGTGAACTCTACTGCAACAAGTTTAACCTTCTTTACCTCAGAGTAGTGGTGGCAGTCAAATACCATGTCAATCTTCCTTTCCCACTCTAAATATGCATCGGGATCATTCTTGTCTTGGAAAGGAGGAATCTTCAATTTTATGCTGCCAAGGTTCCCATCCATCTTCTCTTTGCCTCTATCACGGGCTCTATCAACTCGATCTCTATCTCTATACTCATGATGCCTTCTATGATGTCTATCTGCCTCAGACTCTTCTTCCCAATCATACCCAACATTATCATCATACTCTTCATTGGTGACAATCTTACTTTTCATACGGGAAGAATCACCTTGTTGGATCCTTGCAAACTGAGATTCATGTCGGTCCAACTTATCATGAATGTCATTGAATTTCACGTCCATCTGTTGGAACTGTTGTTGCATTGCCTGGAGCATGAACTCAATTTTTTTAAAGTCTGACTTATCACCTTCAAAAGACATCTTTAACCTACAAGAAAC
The DNA here is from genome assembly GCA_033439115.1 of Firmiana major. NCBI lineage: Eukaryota > Viridiplantae > Streptophyta > Magnoliopsida > Malvales > Malvaceae > Firmiana > Firmiana major. Next base: position 44,765,530 of record CM065909.1, read on the forward strand.
ATTAGTGATAACAGAAAACAAAGAACCTCACAAGTGATAACCTCACGTGTTTACACTCAATTCAGTCAAGATGGGGCACTCACACTCGTGTTTCACTCAAGTAATTCGATTTTTCTCTACTAATGTTTCTTACACGCTCATGCCTTTTTCTCTTACTCTACCTCAACTCTATAGGTTCACAATCGTACTAGAGACTCAGTCAAAGATTCAACCTCGAAAGATCAACCAATTCACCAAGTTTTTTTTTTTTGCTTCTTTTTTTTCTCTTTTCTTTTCTTCTTTCTTTTTTTTTTCTTTTTATATCTTTTTTTTGTCTCTTCTTCTTCTTCTTCTTTTTTTTACACTGACTTAGTGTTAAAGATGAAGGGGAAGACGCACAACCAGTAAATCGAAACCTTGCTCTGATGCCAAACTGATATGCGCGTACAAAAGGATGATTTAGGATGATCAAGGGAACATGTGGATTGGGAATTGAAGCAGCTAAAAACGCAAGCTGAGCAGAAATAACGATGGTAGACTTTGACCGAAAAACATAATATCAACCTAGACCCGAAGTCTAAAGAGACTTGAACCAAAGGTATTGGACATTTACCCTACGAATATAAAATTCGAGAACCTAAGGTATAACAATGGTGATTGGTGAAGAGGGAGATGCCACAATGAAGAAGACCTTGATAAGCCTAATTGAGAGGGAACCCTAGAAAGAGGCACACTCAAATTTTTGAAAATTCAATTTGATCTGTTCTGTTTTATTCAAGAGTGTTTACAATGTATTTTTAATAATATCTAGCACTTAAGCTCTTAAACAAGTGGGCTAAAATTAACACCAAACAGAAAATAAGACTAAAACTTAAATTCACGCATAAGCCTAGTTACATAGGATAATTGGTCTAAAACGCTATAAAATTCAAATGTTGGCTAATTAAACACTTAACCCAACTTATTACTAAACTAAGACTTATGTCGTTTGGGCTTCCAAACAAATATAGGTGGTTGAAAACTTTTCTGGAAGCTTCCTTGACAAACCAATGAGGCCAGGGCTTGTTGCATCTTCTTAGCTCGAGCTCGAGTAATTGGACCTTCTTGGATGACTCATGGATCCTTGGCATCACGATCATCATGAACATCACGAGCAAGTGGACCTCCATCAAGTGGACTTCCATCACATAGAGGAGGAACATTCATCCCTCTCTCATGAAGTAGGAATCTAGTAGGGATTTTTTTTTTTTTTTGGTGGCTGCAACTCCATTAAAACTATTGAACTTTGGGAGGGATTTAATCTTCCAGATGGAAGTCCATTTTTTATGTGAGGGAACAGTCACTTTCCTAGTTAGATCATACGTAGAACTAAGGTAAAAAGCGCCTAAGGGAGTAGATTTCCAGCTAAGCTGATCGTTGGCCTCCGCTTAAGTACGAATAGGAATGGCCTTGATTTTCTGTTGGGTATGCAATGGAATAGGAGAGTTTAACAAACTAAATTTCCACCCTCCCTAATCATTAAGGACTTTTCTAACTGAGAGCATCTTATCTTGTGGCAGCCTAGGTCCGAAGATAATAGAATTAAACGGACCCTCGCCTGTCCAGTCATCCGACCAAAACCTTGTTTGATTCCCCAAGTTAACAATCCATCTCAGAACCTTTACGCATGCTTGACCAAGCTTTTCTTTTAAATTCACCATTCTAAAAATATTAGGACTTAAAAATTCTAAGCAAAAGGGAAAAAGAAAAAACTCTCGAAAAAATAATTTAGTAATTAAATCTTATATTTTTTCGTAATCAATAGAATTTTTATATTTTAATTTTTATTCAATTGGATCATTTTTCGATTTTCTCTAACAAAAATAGTGATCAAAAGTTGAAACGTAAAGATTTAATTAAGTGAAAAGTGAAATGTAATGGTTTAATTGAGTAAAAATTAAAAATGTAAAGACTTGATTGACTACGAAAAAATATAAAGATTCAATTTTTAAATCATTTTTTAGGGCTTTTTTTAACCCTTTATCCAAAACTCTAGCTTCATTTAATCTTTTCATGTCCCTAGTACCTAGACCTTCTTCCTCCTTAAGTAAGGTGACAACATCCCAGCTAATCAAATGTATTCTACTTTTATCATCAGACGAACCCCATAAGAAATCCCTACTTAATTAACCTGTTAATTTCACCACAAATGCTGGCAGGTATATATTTAGGCCCCCTGCATGTAATACATTGAAATTCTGCCTTTTTAGTCCTAAGCATTTAGCTTGTAATGGCCTTTTTTACCTTTATTTTTTTATTTTTACCATGGGAAATCTCATTGGATTTTTAACTATATAATACTTTTCTTTCCCATAAACCCCACTTCAAAGCTTAGTGTCTCGTTGGGAACCTCGCATTATCTTGAATTTGTCTATTAAGAGATGAATGCATGCTGCTGGGACCATGGAAAAGGATAAGAAAACCAGGTCAACAAGCTTCAAATTCCAGCAAAATTTGTTATGCTAAAACGCTAGCTTGACAGCTTCTGATGACATATCTTCGTAAGAGAACACTAGATTATCCCTGGACAAGGATTGGTTTGTTTTCTATGTTGGAGAGAGAATTGGGAGGCAATAAGCGATCCAAAATTCGTGCTATGAGCTGCACTATCCAGAAATAAGATAAGAGGAAAATGGGTGTCAGCCATAACAGCCTATAATTCATTCCACTTAAGTTTTAATTGACTAATATTTTAATTTACTGAGATACAAGCTTTCAGATTCAGAGTAATCGGTTTTTCTTTTCCTAACCCCCATGGGAAAAGCAACAAAAATGACAAAACAGAACCAGAACTAGGCCCCCAAGCGTACGTAGATCAAATATGTGAGGACACCTGTCCAAAAGCCAGACGGCACCGTTCAACTACCTTGCATCTTGATAAGGTCATACAGGATTTCCTAACTCCAACTTTAATCTTAAAAATGGTTTTCCTTTCTGTGTAATGGAAAGAGATTTTTCAATGTTGGATGCTCTATTCATTTTTGAAATAAACAAATAGACAAGTTGCGTCAAAGTGGTGGATAATATCAGCAAGTTGAACAGAATAATGATAGAACACATCTTCAACAGGGGATCCTGATTAAATTATGCCTCAATTAGTGAGAAGTTCACAATGTTGACGTGCAGTTTGCTGTTGCTGTTCGAGACTGTTACAAGCACATGAAATTGTTGTTTCTTCTTTTAGAAGTAACGACAAATTCCCGCTATGGTGGATGACTCACGATTCCAAGCATAACCGAGAAGCCGCTGATCAGTGGGATGCAGCAGGGTACGGTTATAAATAACTTAATAAGCTTGAAAAACAAATCCCTCTGGAAACCATGAAAGATTAAGATAGCTTTAAATAATGAAAAGCCTTTGATATCGTCATCAAGAGCAATCATTTTTAGTAGGGAAATATCCAGATGAATGAAATGACAAGAATATGGAAACATCCTTTTCAGGACACTCTTTGGCTATGGCCAGGAACTTATTGTTGTAGAATTGGGATGACTGTATCCCACACTAAGAAATCTACGTTTCTGCGTCCCAATCTCGAGCAAACATGTATGAACAGGAGACTCCATGTAGTGCTGCTGATGCCCACATCTATAATGCTGCCCCGAGTTTCTCATTATAATTTATTTTCCCATATCCCCATTTTCGCAACATGACGTAGTCCGCTCCCCTTCTGAAAGAATTCGCCTAACCTCCTTTGCAAGATCCATTACATGTTTATCTATACATCCTAAACACAGAAGAAAAAAAGTGGTAAGTGTGATATTGATCGGAAACCCTTTTAGGCAAAGTGGGTGAAAAAAATAATTGGAGTGACTAGAGGCTATTAGAAAGAACCTCACCAATTTGCAGAAGAGCATTTTCTAGTTGGAAAAGGTATTCTCGGTTTGATCCTGAAGGGCCTTCAGCATGAACAATTTGTCTGCACAAGAGGGGAAAAAAGGAGAAAATAACGAACCAGAACTGGGTATTACTGATAGAATTTACACCTTTATATCTAGAGATTCACAGTAAGATGCGGAGAAATAAAGATGATCGAGAAAATTTTCAATGATAGACCACTGCACAAAACTGGTTTTAGAGCCTTTATTATTCTGTAATTGATCTGTGGGGGAGGAATCTTTTCTTCAGAAGAAGATTTAGCCATAAATTTCAGCAATGATTTTAGGACTTAATAGTTTAGAAAAATTCCCATTTCTAGATGATAGAGCATATTTTTGTTTTAAATTATTTGAAAGTTCATAAACGACCTAACAATGAGCCTACAGGGCATTGTATCAGCTATTAATGTGTTCACATGATCTAAAACAGCTTCAAGAGTTCTAATAAATAATAATAATAAAAACAAAAAAAAAAAACAGCTCCCAGAGTTCAGTTAAGTCCTTTCTATTGAAAGAGGGAAAGGTGTCGGGAGATGTTCAACAGTTGAAGTACAAAGATCAACACATTGGCAAACACCAAAAAAGGACTCAACAGTATTATGTGAAACCATAACAGAGTCAAATCAGAGGTTTTAGCCTGCAGAACTTCTGGTATAGCAATTTTATCCTTCCTCGAGGTAATCAAGAAAGTGGTCCTTCTCTGTACTGCCTTCGTTTGGAAAGCTAAGGTGGCAAAGGCTCAAGGCACATTAGTAACTTGGCAGTTCATTTGCCACCCAAAGTCAGAGGGCGGACTTAGGGTTAAGGATTTAAAATTCAATCAGGCCAGCATTTTAAGGAATTTATGGGCTATACTCACTTAAGCTGGTTCCTTAAGGATTGCTTGGGTGAAAACCTGTGTTGAAGGGCGACAATATCTGCCCTGTTTCTCCGTCACAACATAGAAGTTGGAGTTGGAAGAAGCTGACTAAGTCTGCGAAGTGTTGCCCTAACTTTCATTCAGCATAAGAATAGGAGGATGGTATGGTTGATTTCTGCTTACCTGAAAGACAATTAGACATAAGCAGGAGAAAGTTGATCGGTATAGGATCATCATTAGTTTTAAATACCATATCCCTAGAACACTCTTGTTTCACGGATGGCCAAAGTTGACAAATTGCCTTCTTAACAGAGACTTTGTAGTTGAGGCATCCATGCTAGTCCTAACTGCTTGTTCGGTAAGCAGAAAGTTGAATCCATGGATTACTTATTCTTCACTTGTGCATCACTAACCAAGTTTTGAAATTCTGTGGGTTCTCAATGGCAGGTGGACACTTGGCATCATGAATTTTTTGGGGACAAAACTAGCATGAAAGTTAAATCCCTTTTGGCTATCATCTTTAAACTTGCTTGGAATGCTTTCATCTATGATGTGTGGAAATAAACGAAAGGGTATTCAGAATGCAGAGTTAGGAGTAGTGCTAATGTTTTGCAGTTTGTCAAGGATGCTATTCCGGTGCAGGCTCCAAGGACATTCAACTTTTTGTGGATAACTCTATTTGTTAGGCCCAAGACCTACCGTGGGTCCAAGAGACAATTTATAAGGTGTAAATGAGTTCTTTGCTGCAAAGAAAAAACGTTGCAAACCAGTAGAACAAGATGTGACGGAAGACGGTGGAGGAAGACTATAGCAGACCCTGAAAAATGAGTGTAGCGGCAGATGGTGGTAAAAAGCTGAGTAAGACAGAGAACAAGGTGATACAAGACTAAAAGAGGAAATCAGAGAAGAGAGCGAAATGGAGAGAATTTGAAAAAGTTTTTTTGTTAGAGCGCTTATATATAAGTTTCAAAATTAGGAATTACAAAATATTAGCATTAATAGGAATAATGATGACAATTGGTAGTTACAAAAGAGTTAATGTTTGTCTAATGAGAGTTACACATTTGGAGATAATGAATAGTGAATAAATGAGTCCAATACCTATTCTGAAAGGTATAAGGAAAAGAACTCATACTCCAATGAAAGGTTAAGAGAATAACTCACTATCCCTATATTTGATCCACCAAGCCAAGCTCTCTAGAACATCTCAATAGTGAAGTTAGCCCAAGAACCCTTCCCTATTTTGTGGTTATTTTCACTTCTTTTCAATGAAGGTGTTATTCGATGAAAATGTTGGTGTTGTTCCATAAAGGTGTTATTCTGTGAAGTAGCTAATTTGAGAATTTTGTGAAGAAACTGTTCTGGGAAGAGGTTGTTCTAAGAAGGATCTATTTTAAGAAGAGGTAAGGAGCTCTTCTGAGAAGAGGTTGTTCTATGAAGGAACTCTTCTTAGAAGAGATTGCTATGTGAAGAAGTTATTCTAAGAAGAAGTAGTTTTGTGAAACAACCTTGCTACCTGTTCTGGTTTTCCTTCACTATACCACGAAACTTAAAGAGATAAAATATTAGCTTTCAAAGCCAAGAATTTGAAATTTTGAGTGGCCTAGAGAAAATCAAGTAACTAGCCATGTATCATATAACCTCTTTTGCTGAAAATATCTAACCTTGGTGGGCAGATGGCTTCAGCTTTAATATATTCCTGCCTTTCAAGAAGTTGCTGCTCTCAAGTTGCTAGTGTCCCAAGTTGAATAGAACTTATTTCATTGATGAGATCAACAATTGGAAATTTAGTTAAATTTAGTCAAGCAAACAACGCCATGACACTAACTTAGAAAGAAGAATAGGCTGGCACGTATGGTAGGAAACAAGATGATATTTCAGGAAATAGCAATGAGTCGTTGACAAGCTGAGTTTGACCAACAAAGGAGAGAGAGAACGAGAGAGAAGATAATCAAACAAATCACTCGGAATCAAGAAAGAGATATTAAAAGAAAGAAATTTTAAGTGGGGTCTGAAGAATAAGGAATAAGAAAGCAATATGTTTAGCAGTATAAATGCAAGTTCGAATAGGAAGAAATAACTACGGAATTAAAGGCCAAAGAGATAGGAATAAGGATTGCGCCCAAAAGGAACACTTGACTTATGAGATGGTGAGACTCCAATCTTTTCAGCATAAGAGGTCTTGGCTCTTGAATAATCTCAAAGCTACACATCTTCCTGTTTGTACCAGCCGTTGTGCACTTCGAGGCGCTCATTAGCTCACTCTAACGCCATGCCTGCCTTTATCTTAAGATGGAACTTTTATAATGCTTGCACAATTGACAAGCTGCTTTGAACCGCAACTTTTTTTTTTTTTAATACGCTGGCTTTTCTAGAAGAACAAGAACCATGCTGCCTGGCAGCAAACTAGGCAACAAGCAACTGCCACGCATCAAGTGTCACAGGTTGCGATCTTTAGTCAAGCAAATGCAGCCTCAGGCTTGGATCTTTTGTCCTCTAGAAGCTTAAGTCAACCTTCTTCAACTCAAGAATTAAGCTCATGTGTTTAGAACACTCAAAAGCACTCAAATGCTCAAGATGGAGCACAGCACAAAACCGAAAAACAGAGAAATTGCAGAGAAAATTCAAATACTACTGTATTACTGACCTCTGATTGATGAGATACAAATGAGGGTGGGGAGGCCCCTTACATGGCAGGACTCTTCCAAGCCTAACTACAAGTAATTGAATTACAAGAGTACTTATATCTACAGGAGTTTAAATCCATAAGGACTCTCTAATCTTAGGAACTCTAGAGTCTTGGCTACCAAGGACTTTGCCTTGGTCTAGTATCTCAATCAGCAGCCAAGTTGTTGTCCTGCATGTCTGTTCACACTGTTGGTCTCATACACCGTGCTCTCAGTGCTCCAATCATATGAGCAGGCTGTCCATGTAGTCCCTCGCCCCTAGGTGTTCTTGAGAAATTCTAGAACGTGTCCAAAGACTCCTTCCGTCAAACACTTGGTGCGCGGGCCGTGACATTCTTACCCACCTGTTCTCACAACACCCTCATCGCGTCCTCACCATGGAACCTATCAATGTGTTCTTGGAATTACCACATTGCCTTGACTGGTTCCTAACTCGCCTCATTATCAGGTAGCCCCTTCCACTGAACAAGATAATCATGCCTCGACATGTAGTTATTCCTACGTATAACTCTCTCAGCTAATATGCCTCTGACCTCCTTGTCATACGAGGAGCCACTTTCGTTGGTTCCCGTTGAGACTCCACTAGCATTAGATCATCACTGCCTTAGTAGAATGGCTTAAGCATGCAAACATTGTCGTCTCTAGTCTCCAAGGACTCCTTAGGCTCCATTGAAGCCACATGAGTGACCTCTTCACTCTGCACACTCTTGGCTATCTAAAATGTTAATGGTAACTTGGTTTGGGTCCTTGGCCCTCGTTTCACCAAGACAATACATGCGAATTGTTTATCCACAATGCTAATGTAGTTCGCAAAAGGAACAAGAATTTCATTAATGCGATCAAGGAAATCCAAACCAATCACAAAGCCATAGTCATCCAACGGAATTACCTCAATTGATTCCTTACCCTTCTAATCACCTTGTGAAAGCTCTACAACATGTGCAACCCCAATCATTCCCCTCACATAAGAAACATTTTGGTGGCTCATAGTCCTTGGAATCCTCCCTGTTGGACTCACTCTTTGACTTCCAACATAATGGTTTCCCATTGCCACCCCTAGACTTATTATTACATTATCACCCACCATTGCCCTTGCCATTGGGCTTGGCAAACTCGGATTCGTCCTACTTTCTCTCAAAATCAACTAGTGACTCTACAATACTCATGGCAATGGTCAGATCCTGGACACCCCTCTACTGGAAGTGCTGTTGGGCCCAGGGTATTAGACTGCCTATGAATTGGAAGAAATACTCGCTCTCCCCAATATCATAAATTTGTAGCACAATCTCTAAGAACTCCTTCACATACTCTTGTAACTTGCCACCCTAATTAGCCGATGCAATCTACAACGCACGTTATTCTTGGCATATACAAGGTAAAATTGCTATTTGGATTCCTTTTTGAATTTATCCCACGTTCTAATTGATCACTTCTATGCTTGCATCTCCACCATAGCAATATAATATCAATTAAATACATATAGGAAGTGTTTAACTTAGTTCCTTCATCAGTAATAGCAACAGCATGAAAATACTGCTCCATGTCTGTTGAGCTCCTCCATCTCCCTGTGCATCACCTTAACGACGACTTCCAAAACCTCATTCTTCTAGGTCATCATGTCGAATGCCTCATTGATAGCACCCTACACCTCTTCCTTGAGATCCTTCTCCAGTGAGCTAATCTCATCTAGGCGCCCCTCAATGCCATCAAACTTATCCTTATCTCTCCCACAACGATCTCAACCCTAACTAGTCGAGCCTCCTTGGCCGTGACAAGGTCCCTCGAACTAGCCTTATTGCCACGTCCCAGTGTCTCACTGACCTCCTGAATCACTGGCTGATTTTTTGACTAAGATGCCATTGTGTTCTGCTAGTGCTGCTAATGAACCAAGCTCTGATATCAACTGTCGCGGGCTGCAATCTTTAGTCGAGCATAGTCAACCTTAGGCTTGGATCTTTCGTCCTTTGGAAGACTAAGTCAGCCCTTTTCAACTCTAGAGTCACGCTCACGTATTTCGAACACTCAAGCACTCAAAAGTTTAAGAAACTAGAGCATAGCAAAAAAGGGGAAAGTAGAGAAATTACAAAGAAAATTCATATGTTGTATTACTAAAAAACTCTAAATGATGAGAAACAAATGAGGGTGAGGAGGTCCTCTATTTATAGTGAAGTCCCCTTACATGGCTGGACTGTTTCAAGCCTATTTACAAATATTTGGATTACAAAACAACTCTATCTGCCGGAGCTTAAATCCCTAAGGACTTTATAATCCTAAGGACTCTAAACTCTTGGCTGCCAAGGACTTTGACTTGGTCCAAATCTCCATCAGCAACCAAGCTGTTGTCTTGCGCGCCTGTACACAATGTTGGTCACTTACAACCCTACTCTAAATGCTCCAATCCTATAAGTGGACTATCCATGTAGTCCCTTGCCCCCAGGTGCGCCTAAGAAATGCAGGAGCATGCCCAAGGACTCCTTCAGTCGAACACTTGATGTGTGGACCATGACACAAGCTATTACTGGGAACCAGCCAAGCAGTAATTAGTTTGGAAAGCAGGCATGCTATCTGGCATCTCGCAGTAATGTTCCCGTGAGCTGCCCCTTTGCACCTCGCAGGAATGTTCCCACAAGCTGCACCTTGGTACCTAACAGGATTGTTCCTGTTAAATAATACTTTTATATATATTTTATTCATAGAAATCATACATATATATACAGCTCTAGGAATTCTAATTTAGGAATATATATTAACTCATCCTAAATCTACTCCTATAACTTAGCTCTACAGCTAGCACTTTCTATATATACACAGATTCTTTAACACTCCCCCTCAAGCTGGAGCATAGATGTTAATCATGCCCAGCTTGTTACAAATATAATCAACCCGAACCCCATTCAGTGCCTTAGTGAAAATATCTTCTAGTTGCTCTCCAGTCTTCACATATCCTGTGGAAATCAAATTTTGTTGAATTTTCTCACGAATAAAATGACAGTCAATCTCAATGTGCTTAGTTCGTTCATGAAATACGGGATTAGAGGCGATATGAAGAGCAGCTTGATTATCACACCATAGCTTTGCTGGCATTGAAGCTTTAAGACCAACTTCATGTAATAGCTGATATATCCACATTATTTCGCATATAGACATTGCCATAGCTCTATATTCTGACTCTGCACTAGACCGAGATACCACATTCTGCTTCTTACTTTTCCATGAAACCAAATTCCCTCCAACAAACACACAGTAACCCGTAGTAGATCTTCGATCTATTTTGGAACCTGCCCAATCTGCATCTGAGAAACACTCAATATTGTTATGTCCATGTTTTGCATATAATATGCCACGTCCAGGAGCTCCCTTCAAGTAGCATAAGATTTGTTCTAGGACTGCCCAATGATGTATTGTTGGAGAAGACATAAACTGACTCACAACACTAACAGAATATGCAATATCAGGACGAGTTACAGACAAATAATTCAGTTTCCCAACTATTCTTCTGTACCTCTCAGGATCTTCAAATAAATCACCATCTTTTGTAAGTTGTAAATTAGGAAGCATTGGAGCACTACAAGGCTTAGCTCCTAATTTTCCCGTCTCAGTCAGCAAGTCAAGTACATATTTCCTTTGAGATAGGAAAATACCTTTCTTACTTCTTGTTACTTCTATCCCCAAGAAATATTTCAATGCCCCCAAATCCTTCGTGTGAAACTGAGTGTGAAGGAAAGACTTTAGAGACGAGATTCCCACAGTATCACTCCCGGTAATGACAATGTCATCAACATACACAACTAGAAGAATTAGACCAGATGCAGATTGTTTATAAAAAATTGAGTGATCAGATATACTTTTCTTCATCCCAAATGTCTCAAGTGCCTGACTAAATTTTCCAAACCAAGCACGGGGACTTTGTTTCAAACCATACAATGATTTGCGAAGATGACACACTTTCCCACACTCCCCCTGAGCAACAAACCCAGGTGGTTGCTCCATATACACCTCCTCTTGAAGGTCACCATGCAAAAAAGCATTTTTAACATCCAACTGATGCAAAGGCCAATCATATATAGCTGCCATCGAAATAAATAAACGGACAGATGTCAATTTAGCAACAGGGGAAAAGGTGTCAGAATAATCCACACCATAAGTTTGAGCATAGCCTTTAGCCACAAGACGAGCCTTAAGGCGAGCCACCGAGCCATCAGGATTAACTTTGACTGTAAACACCCATTTACACCCAATAGCTTTTTTTTCTGCAGGTAAATCCACTATGGTCCAAGTACCATTAGCATCTAAGGCATTCATCTCTTCTATCATAGCATCACGCCAACCAGGATGAGATAAAGCTTCTTTGACAGTTTTAGGAATGGTAATAGAATCGATGGATGCAACAAAGGAACAAGACGAAGGAGACAAATGATCATATGACACAAAAGACGAAATAGGATAAGTACATGTGCGTTTACCTTTCCGAATTGCGATAGGAAGATTAAGATCACTTGCTACTAGATCTGATGACGTTGAAGAAACAGGTGCAGGACATGTCATCGAATGGTGTAGTCTTCTGGAATAAACTTGCCGAATAGGTGGTTTTGGTGGTGGTAGTGGTGGTGGTAGTAGTGTTTGTGGGGAAGAAGGTGGAACAGCAAGAGGGGAAACAACATCAGAGGACCTATCAGGAGGAGAAACAGTAACAGTGTAGACTAACAAATCATCATCCTCCCCCTGACTAGTATACGGTGTAGAGGTTGGAAAGAACGGAATATGTTCCTGAAAAGTAACATCAACTGAAACGAGATATTTGTTAAGACGGGGACAATAACAACGATACCCTTTTTGTAAACGAGAGTATCCCAGAAAAATGCATTTCAATGACTTAGGATCTAATTTGGTTATCTGAGGACGAACATCACGAACAAAACAAGTGCAACCAAATAACCTAGGTTCAATAGGAAACCCTGGTCTATTAGGAAAAAGGACACTATAAGGAGCCTCACCATTCAGAACAGATGATGGCATTCTATTGATTAGAAAACAAGCTGTGGAAACTGCATCTGCCCAAAACTGTTTAGGAACTTGCATTTGAAACAAGAGTGCCCTGGCTGTCTCAAGTAAATGTCTATTTTTTCGTTCTGCGACTCCATTCTGAGAAGGTGTGTCAACACAAGAGGTTTGGTGAAGAATACCATTTTGCAGCATATAAGTTTGAAATGAGTTAGAAAAATATTCTTGGGCATTATCACTCCGCAAAGTTTGCACAGAAACATGAAATTGTGTTTTGATTTCAGCACAAAAGGAACAAAAATGAGAAAATAACTCAGAACGATTTTTCATTAAGTAAAGATAAGTAACACGAGAAAAATCATCAACAAATGTAACAAAGTACTTGAACCCAAGTTGAGACACGACAGGACAAGGACCCCAAACATCAGAATGAACTACTTCAAAAGGAACACTAGCTCTGTTATTGAGACGAGGGACTAAAGGCAAACGATGATGTTTAGCAAATTGACAAGACTCACAATCTAAAGACGACACATTATTAAACTGTGGAAATAATCTCTTTAATGTGGGTAAAGATGGATGACCCAGTCTACAATGAGCTTCAAAAGGAGTGAGAATGCTAGAACAAGCAATAGACTTGGGCAATCGTTTATCCAAAATATAGAGACCTCCAGATTCATGTCCTGTACCAATAATCTTCTTCGTCATAAGATCCTGAAAAATACAAAAATCAGGAAAAAATGTGACACAACAATGAAGAGCACGAGTGAGTTTGCTGACAGACACTAAGTTAAATGAAAAATCTGGTAGACTAAGAACAGAGGATAAAGATAAGAATGGAGTTAAATCAACTGTGCCGGTTCCAAGAACACTAGAAGTAGAACCATCTGCTAAAGTAACACTAAAAGGGGATGTATTTGACTCAACATTAGAAAGAAGACTAGGATTACCTGTCATATGATCTGTGGCACCAGAATCAATGACCCATTGGGAGGAGGAAGATAGAAGGCAGGTGTTTGGATTACCTGACTCAGCAATGGCAGTGATAGAAGAAGAGGAAGACTTGAATGCTTCTTGATACTGACGGAATTTAGCAAATTCATCTGCAGAAAGTGTGATGGTGAGCTCAGAGGATGAACTGGGTGTCGTTGCAACATGTGCGGAGTGAGACTTCTGATTCGGATTTTGAGATTTCTGATTTTGAGATTTATTCTGTAATTTCTTACAGGTACGTTTTGTATGGCCTTGCTCATGACAGTAATAACACACAATTCCCTTTGTATCCTGAAGTCCGTCGCGATTGCTCATACCCCCATTCCTAGAAAAGGACCGCCCAGCTTCTAATCCGGTATTGCGACTAACAAGAGCACTATGTGACTGAGCAGAGGAAGAAATAGATGAACAGTTCTCAATGCGGAGTAACCTTGTAAAGACCTCATGCAGGGAAGAAATTTCAACACTGGAGAGAATTTGAGATTTAGCAGTCTCAAACTGAGGATGAAGACCAGCTAGGAAACTTAATACCGCCATCTGTTCTCATTGAGCTTGTTGAATTTTCACATCAGGGCTAAATGGTAATAAGATATTAAGTTCTTCATATAACTTCTTGAAATGCATGAAATAAGTGGTAAGAGATTTATCCTGCTGCTCTGCACGATAAAATCCCTTGCAAACATCATAAATATGAGAAACATTGCCCTTCCCCGAATACAAAAATTCCAAATAGTCCATTAACTCTTTAACAAACTCGCAGTGATTAATAAGACTTATTACCTCACTGTCTATAGAATTTCGGATCTGTAAAAATAATCGAGCATCATCCCGCAACCATGTTTGTCGGTCAGAACTCGTGGGCGGAGTATTGGTGAGATGATCATCCTTGGATATGCTTCGGAGATAGAGCCGGACAGTTTTGGACCATTCAAAATAATTAGATCCACATAACTTATGTTCTGTGATTTTAGTTCCTATCGGAATCACATCAGTAACAACTAAACTCTTCGCCTCAGTCATTATAACAAAGATGCAGATATTACCCAATGAATCCGAGGCAAAACAAAAAATAGTGCAGGAACAAAGAACCCAAAATGCAGGAACAGGGAATTAAAAAATGACCGTGAGCACCTCAGATGAAGAAACAGACGACACAAGGCTGGTGGGGAGGATGGTGCGATACCAGAAAAAGTGACTGGAGAACGAAACTCCGGCCGCCGCACCTCCAATTGCCGGAGCGTGAGAAACAGGACAGATTCTTCCGGTGATGCGTGAACTGCACACACGCAGTTTCCGGTCACCGGATTTTGGGGAGGCGCCGATCGACAGTGGGCACTTCTCCCTAGGCTGACAAATGATCACACTACAAAGGTGACCCAGAAATTCCAAACTTCTGCTCACTGGGCAGAACCGAAAAAAAAAAAAACTCACTGGAGCGAAACCTTGGCTCTGGATACCATGTTAAATAATACTTTTATATATATTTTATTCATAGAAATCATACATATATATACAGCTCTAGGAATTCTAATTTAGGAATATATATTAACTCATCCTAAATCTACTCCTATAACTTAGCTCTACAGCTAGCACTTTCTATATATACACAGATTCTTTAACAGTTCCCATGAGCTGTTTTTATTTATTTATTATATATATATATATATACAATAATTTACTTAATATCAAATTCGGAAGCAAAATAATTTTTTTATTTATATATATTCGTGAATAAATACTTATTTAGATTGTGCTATTGAGCTCTTGCACGTATTCTTTTCTTGCTGCAAGTAATACTAATTGTTATCGATCTTCTCTAGTTACTTGAGCTCCTTTGTTTCTTAATAGTGGCATTTATCTTCATAGTACATGGAATGAACGGTGTTTAGCCTATTTACAAATATATATATATATATATATATATATATATATGGGAAGTAATAGAAAAATATCAAGTAGCAAGAAGTGTTTCAGGGAATAAATTTTTTTTTTTTTAAGAAATACACGTGAGAATTTCAAGAATCACCTTTAAATAATAAGAAACATTTCTCAAAGAAAAACACAAGGAGTATTTCTTAAGGTATTACTTAACTACATGAGAAGATTTTTTTTTTTTTTAAATCAAAAAGACTTCTTAAAGTGACGTATGGAAAAGATCTTATTAGAATGATTAATGAAAACTCTATTTTTATTTATTTTTTTGAGTAATGCATGGGATGAACCTCTCAATACATAATACTTGAAGTGGAGCACAAATATTGGTGAAGTGTTTCTTAAAAAAAATAGTAGCAAAGAAATACTTCTTGTGATACTACACAGGAATACGAAGGAAGCATTTCTTAAAACAATATGAAAAAAAACTTTAGGATATTTTGTGAAAAATATTTCTTGAAAAGCATTTTATTGGAGTAATGCAAGAAATTTACTTTTCAAAAAACATATCTTAAAGTGATGCAAATATGATAAAACATTTTTATTATAGTAATATTGCATGAGAAACAGTTCTTGAGGTGTTATAAAAGTACTTTCCACTACGAAAATAATGCAAGAGATTACTATAGCTAACTTTTCTTTAAAACTTGTATAAAGTAAAGGTAAAGAAAATTATAGCAATCAACTTCCTTTCAAGAAGAACTTGTATCTAGGAATTTTTTTTCCTCTTCAAAGAAGAATAACAGAAGTTACTTAAGGACTCATAACTTTTGACTTTTTCTTTGAAAAGCTTATATAGAGGAATAACAATAGTGGTGCTAGAGACCTTTTTTTTTGTAATAATTTATTTATGACAGTAACAGAAGTGGTGTACAACCATAAATTTGTATGAAAGTAGTGCAAGATTGCAATATCCAAATTCTCTTTTGGAAGAGTGACAAAAGTGATGTAAAAGACTACAATAGTTGATTTCTTTTCTGAAATAGTTTGCTTAGGATAGTGATGGAAGTGGTGCAAGACCACAAATGGCAACTTCTCCATTGGAAGAACTTCATATATGAGAGTGACAGAAGTGGTGCAAGACCATTATGATCGATTTCTCTTTAGAGAATAGTTTCTGTGTACATATGCGACTGAGGAGAACCTTTCTTAATTTTTTTTATTTTTTTTTTTTTTTTTTGGGTGGGGTTGTTCATAGGGAACCTTTCTTAACTTTACATCAGGGAGAGATAATCTCAAGACTCAATATTAAGGAGATTGATTCAATCCTTTTAAAAAGCGTTAAAGCTACTATGAATATATGATTTGCAAGTATAAAAAACTCTTAGCCAAAATATGAGCGATAAAGCTGCGGCTATAAGTATAGACAATAAAGTTGTGGCCCATAAATATGCGATAAAGTTGCGCCCAAAGAATAAATGATACAGTCGCGGCCAAATAATAAGCGATAATGTTATGCCCAAGGAGTGAATCTCAATTTCATACTAGAGAGATGAGTTCTAAACCCAAAAAGAAAGAGATCAGGCTCCAATATATATATTAAGGAGATGATTTATCTCAATTTAAAATTAATAAAAGTATATTCAACACGACTCATTTGATGAATAGATTTTTTTTTTTTCTATTCATACTTTTCCATAAATTTTGCAACATTGGATATGAATCTGAAGTAGAAGTAAACATACTAGCTATACGCATGTCCGAAAAATTACATTATCTTTCCTCAGGTATTTTAATGAGTTGGGAATGGAATGTTTTGAACTTGATTATTCCCAATTATTACTTCCGTTGTACTCTAATGAAAAATTCTATGAAAATTCCTACATTCAACTAGCAAGTGACCAACTGTTCAAAGATAATCACAATTTAGGTTGGACTTTTCTTTTGTTGTTGGTAGTCGTGAAACATAGATAGATTTACATTTCCATCTCTAATCCATTCTTGGAGAAGTGCTTTCACTCTGTCTAACGGAACTGGAAATGGCAAAGAGTCAGCACCATCATCTTCTCTTTTTTCTTTTAGATTATCTCTTCCAGAATGCATATTAGAATGAGAGGGTCCTCTTTTTTCTCTTCTTCCTGCTTGAATTGCATTCATTGTTGGATTATTCCTTCTAGTGAAGTAATTAACTCATCTTTGCTTAAGAACCGTATTATTAGTTCTTTCAGCAGCTTCAATAGAAATAGTAAAGGTTGGAAGAAATAGATTTTCCAAGTAAACTCTATGTTCATTAAATATTTAGTTTTGCTAGCTACTCCTCACGTTAGCCTTGGATGTCTAACATTTTTCCCAAAAAGGTTAGATGTACACCATAAGATCTTCGTTTGAATTCCAATATTTTTCACCCAAGTCAATGAGAGTAGCCTTCTCTTGAGTAGACAAGAACTTCTCACCAAACATTCCAATCATATGACTCCAAGATTTTACCGAGCCAGGAGAAGACTGACATATTAGGTGTACACCTTTCTATTAGAAACTTGGAGAATTCTTTCAACTTTAAATCATCATCCAATCTTGCTACTCCAAGAGTCTCTACGAACTTCATGACACGCTCACGAGCATCAACAGTCTTGCTATTGAATTGCTTAAACTTAGGACTAGTGTAGTCATTGGGGTATGGCATAGCAACCACACTAACAAGGTAAGACAACTTAAGATCAAACTTTGAAAAGCTCAAAACTCCTATTTTTCTCTTTCAGCAATTTTTGGAGCTCTTCGTTTGTAACGGAACCATGGATTGTAGCTGGAGGAAGAGTCACAATAGAAGTACCACAAGCAGGGGCGTTATTCAAACCAAGATTTCCAGTACCTCTAAGACCACGGGCATCAATAGAGTTTTCTCCATTGCCATTAAAAAAGTATTCTCATTCCCAATGGTAACAGGTTAAACTTGAGAAATTGTGACATTAGAGGATTTAAGCTAGGAGATAGTCTCTTCCAACTTTTGCATCTTCTCTTGGGAAGCTTGAACCATCTTCATCAATTCTTGGATGTGGGTAAGGGCCTAAACATCTTGATTTCCTGTAGAGCTCCCATGTTAACTGGAAAAGTGAAGACTAAGAACATTCTAATCAATGCAATTGCTCCTCCCCATGGAGTTGCCAAAATATAAATGAGTTCTATACTATGAAGAGAAAATGTTGCAAACCAGTAGAACAAAATGTGCCAAGAGACGAAGAGGAAGATTGGAACCAACCTTGAAGAACGAGTGCAGCGGCAAATGGTGGTAGAAAGCTGAGTAAGACTGAGAACAAGATAGAACAAGGCTAAAGGAAGAAATCCGAAAGAAAGCGATGGAGAGAGTTTTTTGTTAGAATGCTCAACCAAAAAGTCCCCTTTCAAGAATAGTGAGAACTCTTATACATAGGTTTCAAAAATAGGAGTTACAAAATATTAGCATTAATAGGTGTAATGATGAGAATTGGTAGTTACAAAAGAGTTAATGTTTGTTTAAATAAGAGTTACACTTTTGGAGATAATGAACAATGAATTAAAGAATCCAATATCTGTTTTTAAAGGAATAGGAAAATGCACTCATACTCCACAGAAAGGTTAAGAGAAAAACTCTTAACTATCTCCATATTATATCCATAAAGCCAAGCACTCCAAAAGATCCCAATAGTGAAGTTAACCCAAGAACCCTGCCCTATTCCGAGGTTGTTTCCATTTCATTTGGAGATAGTGAGTAAAAGAGTCTTGCTGTAGGATAGGTCTAAGGTAGGTTTAGATTAGGGTTTTAAGATCTAATTTGGGGTTAATTATGCTGCTAAAACAGTAAAGAATAAAGCCTAGGAGTCATACCTAAGAGTGGTTGAGTCACACAACCCAGGAGCAAAATATTACTGAAAAATTATAATATTATTATTCTCTACTTTAAAAGAGAGTACAAAGCCTATTTATAGGCAAGTAAACAAGCCTAACCTAATATGATATAAACTCTCTATTAAAACCCTACTATCCTAACCCTATAAAATTAAAAACACAATACTTTTCATCCTAGGACTCTAAAACAATTAAAGACTAAAACTAAAATCCTATATCATAGAAATTTTGAACTTCTAGTAAAACTTGAAATTACAAAATTTCCCTAACTTTAAACATATAAATAACCAAAACTAAAACATTTTTTTGTTGTTTCCATTCTCGATCATTCTCCCGGGCTGGGGAAAACTCGACTCCGGCGAGTTTAAAGAATGATAATTTGAATAAAGCTTCTTGTGAACTCTTCTTGGATACCTTTCTGATTTAGTCCTCACCATAACCATGTCACCTTCATTAAAATCAGCAAGCCTCTTTCTCGAATTAGCATGTCTTTGGTAATTTTTATTGCTCTTAACTTCAAACTACCTTTTAGTCAAAATATGAAGATGTTTCTTCTCACCCTCCACAACTTTACTAGACCTTGGAGTCCTTTACTTCTCATACCTCTTAATATCCTCTTAACTCAGGCTTTAGAACAATATTATTGTTTCAATGACAGAAACTAATGTTTGCCTTACCAACGTGACTCACATCTCAATCATATTGCCAAGGACGACCAAGAAGAATGTGGGCAACTTGCATAGGAATAACATCACAATGTATAGAGTCAACATAATCACCGCAACTAAAAGATACACGGCATTGCTATGTTACCAAAATTGTGGTTCTATCAATCCAACCCACTTTATAGGGGTGAGGGTGTGGTTTGGTTGGAAGTCTAAGATGCCCAACAGTGGAGGTAGAAAGTACATTCATGGAACTCCCACCATCAATGACAAGTCTTTTAGCTTGGCCACCATAACGAACAAGAGTTTGGAATATTGAGGTGCGTCACCAATCCTCATTTTCTATTCTAGGGGCTGTCAAGATATGTAGAACCAAGAGAGATGTATCTCCATCATCAGGGTCAAGATCATCAGCCTCATAAGTAGCATAATCAATAGAATTATCATCTTGTTGAATTTCTTCATCCTCTTGTCCCACTCCCATATGCAAATTTATTTTTGTTGGACAATCACGCCTAAAGTATCCAATCTCCCCACAATTGAAACATACTTTTTCTTAGAATTGTTGACATTGGTAGAAGGTCTTGTTTCAATAGGACAAAGGAAAGATTGCGTAGGAATATCCTTTTCTCTAGATTGGTACCAATATTAATCTTAGCTTCTGTTTCCCCAGTTTATAAACCCATTTTCTTGCTAGTAGGATAGCTCAAATATTGTTCCACATCAAGGGCTGCTTGGAAGGCTTGCTCCATTGAGCTAATAGGCTGCCTAAGCATCTCCCTTTTCATATCAACCCTAATCCAGCCTGAAATCGTGAAGCAGCTTGTGTAGCATCTTCCAAAACTTGGCCCCTTACCTTGTATTCATCAAATTTATTCATGTATTCAGCAACAAACATGCTGCCATGTCGTAAGCTATATACTTTTTGGCGCATCTTCTCAAGATAATTAAGCGGCAAGTACTTTTCATTGAGCTTGGCCTTCATCTCTTCCCAAGTGAATTGGGGGTTGTCCTAACCATAGTATTTCACTCTCCACAACTAACCACCAGATTTTTGCCAACCCAATTAGCTTCATCTTGGCAAATCAGACCCTCCTTGCATCCGACATATCATACCAATTGAAATAGTCTCCAAGTGAGTTAAGCCAATCTAGAAACAAAGTTGGATCTACTTCACCTTCAAAATCCGCCACTCCTACTTTCACCTTCCTAGTGATATCTCCAGCATAATCAAGTGCTCAGCACGTTCTCCTTCAACTGCAGGTAGTTGAGCAATAGACTGGATAGGAGCACCATGAGGGGCCTAATTTAGACGTGCTTCCCTTCGTGCGATAGAAGCTGCTAGTGTTTCTACAGTCTGCTACAAGCCAGTAAGGCGTTCAGTCATATTCTCCAAAGCACCCTTGGTACGCTCATGGTCCTGTTGGAGTTCCCCCATAGCCTTACTTAATTCAGCGTTAGTCACCATCATAGACGCAATGCAAATTTGAATAAGCTAATTACAAACTCAGATCTGTCAAGAAATTTCTCAAAAATCAGATTTGTTTCTTTCCCACAGACGGCGCCAATTGATGTAGGACAGATCTGAGGTAGGTTTAGATTAGGGCTTTAAGGTTTGATTTGGGGTTAATTATGCTGCCAAAAAAGTAAATAATGAAGCCTAGGAGTCTCACCTAGGGTTTCTCAGGAATCACACATAAGAATGGTTGAGTCACACAAACAATGAGCAAAACTTTGGTGGAAAATTCTAATATTATTATTCTCAGCTTTAAAAAAGAGTACAAAGCCTATTTATAGGCAAGCAAGCAAGCATAACCTAATAGGATACAAACTCTATTAAAACCCTAATATCCTAACCCTATAAAATTAAAACACACAATACTTTTCAACCTAGGACTCTTTAACAATTAAAGACTAAAACTAAATCCTATATCATAGAAATTTTGAACTTCTAGTAAACCTTGAAATTACAAAATTTCCCTAACTTTAAATATATAAATAACCAAAACTAAAATATTTTTTTTGTTCTAGCCATTCTCCATCAAGTCCACTATCTGTTCTGAAAGGAATAGGGAAAAGCACTCATACTCCAGAGAAAAGTTAAGAGAAAAACTCTTACCTATCTCCATATCTGAATCACTAAGCCAAACTCTCCAGAACATCCCATTTGGGAAATTAACCCAAGAATCCTACCCTATTCCGGGATTATTTCCACTTCTTTTCCATGAAGGTGCTATTCAGTGAAGATAATGGTGTTGTTCTATAAAAGTATTATTCTGTGAAGATGCTATTATGTGACTGAGCTATTTTGCAAAGGAGCTATTCTGAAAATTTTGTGAAGAAATTGTTCTATAAAGGATCTCTTCTAAGAAGAGGTAAGGAGCTCTTCTAAGAAGAGATTGTTCTATGAAAGAGTTATTCTAAGAAGAGATTGTTTTGTGAAACAACCTTGTTACCTGTTCTGGCTTTCCTTCACTATAATACGAAACTTAACGAGATAAAATATTAGTTTCAAAAACCAAGTGTTTGCAAAAGGCTACAAGCCCAACTGGCCATCACCAAAAGCCTAGCAATTTGGTTGGTAGCCAAGAGACAGCTGGGGCTAAGTGGTCCCCACAAGCAAACCACTACCATAACAAAACCTATGAGATTATGACACCCGGTGCTTGCCACCCTGCCATTTTAAGGTTGTCGAATACTATCGAAACCATCGTACATCCTAATCTCTAGCACTACTAGATATGTTAAATAAAGGCCAAGGGGTGAGGAGAGGATCCAATGTTAACCTTCAACTTCTGTTAGGTTCTATTATGTTGGTGGTTTGCTTGTGGGGACCACATCACCCCAACTAATTGTTAGGCCCATGACATATCATAACTCAAGAGATAGTTTATAAGGCTACCAGCCCAACTCGCCATCACGAAAAGCCCAACCATTCAATTGGTAGCCAGGAGATAGCTGGGGGCAATTCGTCCCCACAAGCAAACCACCAGCATAATGGAACCTATGAGATTATGACAACTGACACTTGCCACCCAGCCATTTTAAGGTTTTTGAATATTGCCAAAATCGAGGTACGTCCTAAACCAAAGGCACATGATCCCAGGCACTCACAGGTCTATTATAAGGGCCCAAGGGTGAAGAGAAGATCCAATTGGAACCGTCAGCCTCTAACTCCCTCAGCATCCAAAATCCTATCCAAAACCCCATAACCCCCTCTAAATCCTTAGTTATTTTTCTCTGCTTTCTTGGTTATGTTTTTCTTTCTCACCTCACTCAAATACTGACTTGAGCGTCAGAGCACGCCTCGATTACAAAACTCCGATGCCCTTTGATTGTATTTCCTCCTTTGCAGGTCTCTTCATCCTCTGTTTCAAGAGAGCATACTTCCTCACCTTTTCTTACATGAACACTATTAATAGGTTTATTTGTCAAAACTGGGATCTTGATGTGAGAATTTTTTATTAATTTGTTTTTTTACCCTTTCCCTTTGTTGGTTTCTGGTTTAAACTTTGATTTTTTTTTTTAATGCCAGAACTGCCTGCTCTTTTTGGATGAATAAAATCTCATTCATTTATATAAAAAAGGGAAAAAAAAATAACAAGCCATAATAGAGATAGAAGAAACACACTCAAACTAAAATGCATAGATAGAAGTAACATACTTTGCAATCTCTTCATCCGGAGCAGGCCCCAAGTAATTCTCATTAAGCTTCTTGTCAGCAGATCCTATGTACCTGAAAATTTTGGTGTCAATGTAGATCTGATTATCTTCAATAATAAAGTAAGAAAAAATATCATTTTGAAAACAGCTCTTACACCATTACTCCATAAACGGCTGGAGTTGTAGCTGTGGGATCCTGAAACAGCTTTCATTAAAAATACAAGAATCACAAAGCTAACTAGTGTTTCTTAACACATCTATCAACATTCAAAACTCACAGTGAAGAAATCAACATAGGCTTTCTTGTCATACTGCTTCTCCCTCACTTCTAAATACTGCATAGCATTAAGAAATGAAAGGAAGAAAGAAATAATGATCACAAATTGATGAAATATTTTAGGCTATTAAGTAAATCAGATGCGAGTAAACACAAACAAAATGAAGAATTAAATAAAAGGAAAAGAAACAATTGAGTGCATCATAGCAGCTAAGAAGTAATAACAATCAACAAACAGTGTAAGAATATTTAGGAACAATTTAAAAAGAAAAAAATAGAACGTTCGAATGAAAGAAGAATAAGATGCTGAAATCCAAACGGATTTTATTTAAACTTTTTTTTTTTTTGGGTACTGCAAATATGCTAATAGGAAAAGGAGGGAGAGAGATTATTGCAGCTAGATAAACTAAGTAATGTTGGTTAACTATATACGTATTAATTAACTAAAAGTTTAGCAACAAAGCATCTTTCTATTGAGAGTCCTATTTTCAAAGTTTATGTTGCTCCTATTTTGCTTCCTTTACTACAGGAATTGCTTTTGCTTTTCTTTATTTTGCTTGCCAAGATATTTTTCACCGGGTCATCTCTGGCCTGCCCATGAATTTAGAGGCTATTTGAGAGGTCGACCTATTGGGGTATCACTGGATCTAAAATGATCTTAAATTTCCAGTGAAGTAAAAAGAAGTCAATAAAATTAAACTACAGGAGTGAGACTTAGCAGGAAAGTAGAGACACTATATAAACCTTCACATCATTTATTGACATATCTAGAGTCAAGGCTATTCAGGTTGGAAATAGATTAAGCCATAATTATCTTCAAACTCAACCTTTTTATTAATATTCAATCATCCAACACTGAACTCCTATTTTATTTAGCAAACTATTAAGAAAATGCAATACTAAGGTGATCTCGTGGTCAGGGGTCACTAAAAGTTTGAGATCATTTCCCTTGTAAATCAATTCAGTAAGCCAGTGACCTACAGTTCCCAACTAATCCTACAAAATCGATAGTATCAATGACTATCCCTAAAAATGATTTTAGGCACAGCAATAAGATATCTTCGTAAGGAGCAACTCCAGAAGTTACATGAATATATAGAAACATTTGATTACTTATTAGCCAGTAAAAGGAAAAAACATTGATGGGCAACTATTGGCAAAAGAATAAGTTATTTGACTAGAATTTAAGAAATTCACTGTCAGGACCATACCGTCAGTGCAGTTTCTTTATCTTCTTTCTTGGATATCTTGTAAGCAGCTCCCCACTATGACCTCACAAGATTGAAGAACTATTTAGTTCACATATTGGCTCATTTGATAACTTTGCATTAATAGCAGTATAAAATAAATGTTGAAGTCTGCATAACCATGCAAATGAACTCACACACAGCACATCATGTAAATGTTCTCACTCTAATGCACAATATCAAGTATAAACTATGTTTACCCTTTCAATAATAATAATAATAATAATAATAATAATAATAATAATAATAATAATAAAGCTAGACAATTTTGCAGTGCATTAACAAGGTTTCTTTGACAAATGAAACTCTGAGCCGAGATAGCAACCCATATATCATACATTAGTCTCGTGAAATATAAAAGAATTGCTCCAATTTAGCCTTAAGAAAATGCTTCAAATAAACAATTACATTGCTGCTGCATTTGAATTAACATTGCATTATTAATGTTAGACATCCAACCTAAAACCAATAGGCAATAGGTGGAGGGGATCAACTAATATAAGACCACAGGAAACTTAATATTTAACAAATATGGGCGAATTCCATTTCAACAAATCCCTATCATGTGTAGGCGGATACATGAAAGCCTACCATGTGATGAAGTTGGAAAGGATAAAAAGCAAGAATCATAAAATAAAATATAAGCTCTAATAACATGTTAAACATCCAACTAAAACTAATTTGCTATAGATAAAGGGTCCTAACTTGAAATAAGACCACTGGAAACTCAATATTTAGTAGAAGCAGCACTTCAACAATTAACAAGGTCAACAAAACTATTTTTTTCCCCATCAATAAATCCCTATAACTTTATTATTCCTATAATTAAGTGACCCCTGATGTATTTTGTAGTTTCCAAGTAACTGTAGCAAAAAATCTGATCAAAGCAAATGAGGGTAAACGGCAAAAATGAACTTACACAGACTTCGCCATGAGCAGGCTCCAATGTGACAGTCCTCCCAGGATACTCAGGCGTCCCTCTGTGATCAGTACTCCCTGTTTTAACCAAAAGTCACCAACCATTCCTTATACATTCAATAAAAAAAAAAGACTTCTGCAAAAAGTACATAAAAAAAAAAAGTGCAAAGGAAGGACCTTGGTAGAAGACACGGCGATAGTCTTTGATGAAGCCGATAAGACGATCATCATAGTTAAACCCAGCTTTCCAAATAAGAGAGCCGTAACCAAACACCCACATCGCCATTTTTATTTTTTTTTCTGGGGAGCTGCCACAAGAAAGGGAATTTGCCACGACAAGATTGCGGGAAGACAGACTGCGAGTCTAAAACAGTGGCAGAGAAAAAAATAATAAAATAAAATAAAATTCCAACCAATGGCAGACAAGGAAAAAAATTCAAAAATAAAAAGGAAACAGTAGCAAACTGCCAAGTGCCAATAGTTTATTGGTAATGTTGGCACGCTGGCATGAAAGGGCCAAGAATCTATTGGAGTTTTAGACCTCGGGTTGGGACCGTTGGGTTAGGAGCCCAATATTGTGAGGCCAAGAGCCCATGTTATTTAAGCCGTTGCAATTGCCCTTCCTTTTCCTTACCAACCAAAAAAAAAAAAAGTTGTTAAACGTCTTTTTCATGAAAAATATTACTAAATATGGATTACTAATTTATATTCTTTAGACATAATAATTAAAAATTTTAATGTTCTTTTTCATATTACAATAATTTGTAATCAAGGATTCAAGGGATTTGTGGTAAAAGGAGTGAAAAATAGAGGAAAAAAACGATTTCTCGCCTACACGACACGAC
Organism: Firmiana major; assembly: GCA_033439115.1. Taxonomy (NCBI): domain Eukaryota; kingdom Viridiplantae; phylum Streptophyta; class Magnoliopsida; order Malvales; family Malvaceae; genus Firmiana; species Firmiana major. Next base: position 44,792,335 of record CM065909.1, read on the forward strand.
ACAACCCATTAATTGGGTCACAACATATTTAGAGGTGGCAAACGGGCGGATTCGGGCGGGTTCGATTCGGATTATTTTCAAGTTCGAGTTTTTTCGGATTCGAATTTTTTCGGGTTCGGATTTTTTTGGTTTGGGGTTTCTTCGGTTTCAGGCTTCTTCGGGTTCGGGCTTTTTCGGGTTCGATCCCGGTTCTAGTCGGGTGGGTTTAGCGGGCCGGCTTGAAATATTTTGAAATTTTATTAGTTATAATTTTTTTTAAAAAAAATTTGAATGCGATAATTAATTTAATTTTAATATGATTTTATATTTTAATAAATATTTATATAAAAACAAATTTTAATATTTTAATATTTATTATTTGACAAAAATAATTTACTCTTTTTTAATTTCTTACAATATTTATTATAAAATAGTAGATATAATTATATTCATTAAATGCAAAAGAAAATATTACATATAGGTATTATAGGAAGAAAAGTACTAATTAATATTATCATTTACAAAAAAAATGCTTAATATGAATAAATGATCAATTAATTAACTCTATTTTATTTCTAATTTATTTTTTATTTGTACATAAATCATAATAAATATTTTTGTATTAAATATAATGGTTTACATTAATTAATGAAATGTCTGATTAAAAATTTAGAATATTAAATTAAAAAAATTATATATTTTTAATATTTGATATAGTTATATCATATACAATTATACACTATCATATGATTGATATTTTGTAGTTGATATAATACACTAAAAAAATATTTATACAAAAAAACTTTGTGAGCTTAAAAAAAAGTATAATATAAATAATTATGAAATTAAAGTAGATAATTATGATTAAAATAATAAATTTTTAAATTTTAAACAGAAGTCACTAAAATTAGATTAATAAAAGTTTCATAATATTTTTTTTATTTCCTCTGTTAGTTTGTTTTTAGTTTTACAGATTTCCTCCAACTTCTAGATGTTATCTTCTTCACTTCTTTTCTAAATGAATGTTTTGCTTATTTCTTTGGCCTTAGCCAATAAAAATTGAAGAGTATAAAAAATCTGACTGGACTACAAATATAATCTATCTATAGAATAATTGAAATTGTTGATAGGCTTTCAAAGAATAAGAAAAAAATGGATATGATTTCAAGATAAATTATTAAATTATTGTATAAAATGGAATAAAATAAATATTGCACGTTAATGTATATATATAAAATTAATTTAATAATTTTCAAACAGAATTATCATATTATATAATAACATGGTTAAAAAATTATTTATTTATTATCAAAATAATTATTAAAATAAATATTTACTAATTAGTTATCATATATAAGTATAACAAATTAATAATTTTTAATAAATTAGTTACGTAATTTAAATAAAAAAATTAACTTAAAATAATCATTTTTGCACAATCAAGTAATGATGCATGTTTGTCTTGATTGCCACGTTGCATAATGCACAAGAAAAAATATCTACTGATATTATTTTAGTGGACTGGTATAGATATGAACCGATAAGGTAGGCAAATAAATAAATAATCATATATGCTTAACAAAATTATACCTAATTAATTGTTATCAATTCGTTTAAATTATACCTTATTAAAGTTCTATAATTGTAGTTAAATTCTTAATTGATAGATGCAATTAGTTTAAGTTTGAAAAAATTATTAAATATAATATAGAAGTTTAAATAAAATAGGTAAACCAAAAAGCTGATATAATTTAATCATAATGATTATAAGACAAAATATAATTAAAAGGATGAAATATGAATTAAAGAGGAAAAAAATTATATAATTTAGTAATAAAATTTATACAAAAGACAAGACATGGCAAAAACTTAAATTTCCTAGCTATAAATAAAATTTGAAACATATAAATGTTTATTGTTAATTTGATAACATATTTATATAAATTTTTTGTTCAAAAGTTTAATATAAATTGCTTTAGTAACTTATTAAATTATTATTTTTTTATATTAAGTAATTCTTTTTTAAGTTTTAATTTACATTTGTTATTATAATTTCATATATGAACTTATTTTGTTATTGTAGAGATTTAGAAACTTCAATTCTGGATCTCTTTTATATAGATCAGAGTTAAATGTATATTTGAATGAACCAAGAGAAGATTATGAGATTCAAATTAATGTTCTTGATTATTGGAAGAAAAATTAATTTCGATACCCTGTACTTTCACTTATGGCTAAGGATATATTGAGTATTCCAATTACCACAGTTGCATCTGAATCAGCATTTAGTATGGGTGGTAGAGTTATCAACAAATGGAGAAATTGTCTCATAACACATAATGCAAAAATTTTGATTACCACTCGTAATTGGCTGTATGGATATGATATAGATAAAGATGGTAAGATTTTAGTGTCATTATTATTTTATTAATTTTTTATTATTTAAATTCTTATATGATTATTTTTATATATTTTATTAGATGAAGAAGATGAAACAATGAGATTTGGAAGGAAAGTTGGATTAAATTGAACTAGTTGGTTTATGGAGGAGGATGAACAGTTTTAATTGTAATGTATGTTGATATTTTATTTCTTACTATTTATATTGTTAAAAAATTAAATTTTTTTATTAAGAGTAATTATGATTGATCATTGCCTCATTAATCTTATTTGAAAACAGTATCGCTCTTGGAGAGTTTAGTTGCTTCCTGCATTTACAATCTTTTCGAGTATGTTATTCATCAAGCCGCTAGCGTTGAATAAAATGATTGTATTTTTCTGTTTTGTTCATTATGCAATGTATGACTAGGGATTGGTTTCTCCATGACTAGGTGGCTGTGTATGAGAATGATTGTATGTTTTCTATTTTGTTGTTCTTGTAATGTTACATGTCATAACTTTAAGTGTTTGATATTTTCTTTACTGGTTTGTTTTTTACTATATTGGACTAATTTAGAACATAACAATCATTGACTTATTAATGGCATGAGAATTTGGATGCAAACATGTCATAGTTGAGTCTGAATCTTTTTTTTGCAGTGAAAAAGTTATTACAACCTTTAAAAGGGTATGATCCCCTTTTTTAACTTTCAATTCTTATTTTTAGTATAATCACTATTTAAAAAATAAATTACTATTTTTCTATTTACGAGTTATAGGAGTCAGAATTTAAATTCTAATTTTGTTAATAATGTATTCAATATTTTATATGAAATATCAAATTTAAATAAATGTTACAATTATATAATGATTTATATATATATATTTGATTTATTATTGTATTAAAATTAAAATTTTAATATGAAATAAATATAATAAAATAGTATAATAATTGTTTTTATAATAAAATCAAATGATATATTTAATAATATATTTAATATTTATTATTACAAATATAATAAGCATAATATTGAAAATTATTTGATATTGAATATTATATTGTGTTTTACAATAATTTTATTTAATAATTGAATGTAAATATTTAATATTTATTTTGTTGATAATAAATTATTGATATAATTATGTAATAAATAAATAATGAATGTTTTAAAATTTTATAAATTTTAATTAGAAAAAGTGTATTATTATTTATTTATTTAATTATTTTTTAATATAATAATTATATAATTATAATTCGGACTTTCTCGAGTTATAAATTGGGGCTTTCTCGGGTTTCAAATCGGGCCGATTTCGGGTTCGGGTCGTATCGGGCTCGGACTTTTTCGAGGTTGAGCTTTTTCAGATTCGAGTTTTTTCGGGCTCGAGTTTTTTCGAGTCGAACTTTTCTTGGGCTCGGGCCCTTAACTTTTTGATCAATTCGATCCGATCTTAAATTCGGTCTCCAACAAACTCGAACGAATTTTTGAGCTCGGACCAACTTTTGCCGACTCTAAACATATTCACCGAGAAATCCCTTAGGCCATTGAAAAAAAAATGGCGTGAAAGGCAGGATTCGAACGTGCGCGGGCAGAGCCCACATCAGGCATGCCCACCAGATAAGTCATTGGATTTCTTTTGTTGTTAGATTTCATCTCTATTTTGACATTCGTATAAAACTGTGAACGATGGATGAAGAGCAAACAGAAACATTAGTGAGAGGTATATTGTTTTGTTACCGAGATTCTATTTCTGATGTTGAAAATTGATTTAGAAACATATCTTATACTGTTATACATAACAGACATATACCAAATGTAAATCTCTAATTCATAGTTGATTCCTATACAAGCTAAAATGGACAACTAACAGTCTAACATCACCCACCCCGCCCTTCGAGGTCAAGTTCTTGACACGATTTCTAATTGGGAGAAAAAGAGCAATGAGATCTTAAAGTGGGTTCTTGTTCTGGGTTCTCAGGAAAAAAAATGATGCCTACATCTTTATGCACTGCCTGTCTGTATCATATATCGAACAAAAATTATTGCATAGCTCATCATAATGGATCATGTGTCAATATCAAATCTGAGAATACTTCCCACAATCCATGCAGGATGGATTTAAGTTTGGCGCATAACAATTCTTTCATCTTTCTCACTCATGTTGGATCTTTGATTTGTTCTTTTGTTCATGTGTTGTTATCAGGCCTATTCTAACCATTTCCTTTGCAATAATTAAATGCAAGGCAAGATGCTGGGGCATATGACTTATGACATCAACCTAGCAATAAGAGAAGTATGATGCTGTAAACGAAAGTAAAGTAGTTTATAACAAAAGAAAGTGGAATGTTCCATGTTTAAACAAATAAAAACCAAGAATGTGGTTTAAGTAGCCTCTAATATTCTTCACAAGGCCAAGTTGCAAGAAGAATTTGATTCTTCCTTAAGCCATTTCAATCAAGCTATACATATGTAGCTATCAGGATGTGAAATAAAAGTATTCCAATGAAAAACAAATGATGACCCTGTAAATTATTTGAGATACCAGTACAATTCGTGAAACAAGGTTAACTATTTGATACCTATTCTGATATTTGTGGTAGGATCTTTTTGTTATCGCATCTGATGAGTTTAAGCCAAAGAAAATGTATGGAAATGAGATATTTGGACAAGAACATAGGCAAACAGCAGCAATTCATGGTTTTTACTTCACCAAATTTAAAGCCTCAGAGTACAATCAAAAGATGACAAGTTAGAAATCACTTAAGATGAAGAGCGGCTGAGAGAGAGAGAGAGAGAGAGGAAGATGTGGTTACATTACATAGTAACTTTTATCAGTGGGGAAAGAACGACTCTGCTACAAATTTTATCAGCATTGGAAACGAAATGTCTTATATTCCTTGAGTGCTGAAGGGGCTCTTTGAAGCTGGAATACTAACAATTTTGGCAGGTCCATCAATGCCATCATCAACACTGACTGATCTAGCATTGTTAGTGATTGGTAATTCTTGCAGAGCATTGCTTTTCTCATCAGTTTCTGAGTATTTCCGATCTTTACTTTTACCCCACACCACAGTGTAAAGGCCAGTGACTATGATAATGGCTCCCAGTATGCTGAAATCAACCGAAGAAACGAGGAAGAAAAAAGAAGCAAATGAGGAATCAGAAAAAGGAAAACCAATGAAGAATCCAGTAATGAATAGAACTTATAAATTGTTTATTGGTTAATAAAGCAAAGAAAACTAGTTGATAGCTAGTGCATTCGGTCACTATGTACAAAAGTATTTATCTCTAATACTTGATAGTGCACCATATATTCTTGTCCTAGTAAACTTTGTTATCATCCCAGGATTAATAGAATATGCTTTTGATGTCAATATTTAACAAAGATGAAAGTGCAAGTTGTTGCTTGAAAATTTCAGATGCTGCATCATACCTTCCAAGGTGGATTTTTTCTGCTAAAACAATGGCCCCTAGCAAAGCAGTGATAATCATGCATATAGGGCTGAAAGATGTTACAAACACCGGCCCTCGTTCCCTGATCACGACTCCTTGCACATAATATGCAATTCCGGAGCACACTATTCCCTAATCAGTCACAAAATATGTAAAAGGGTTAAGCAATTGTATTTCAAGTGTTTGCTTGTTTTGTTTTACCTAGACTTTTCAAGTGCATCATGGCTGGCAAAAACAAGGCTTGTAAGGCAACAAGAAAAAGTCGATATCTCTTTTTCGTTTCTATATTAATTGTATTTGGTTTTATTGGGGCACTTACAGAGTAAGTTGCAGCAAGAAGCCTTGAATCCCAGCCTAATTTCCAGGCACTTAGGTCACGAACCATGATAAGTGACACTCCTGCACCTTCCACCATTCCCATGAAACATATCAAAGCTGTAAGAGAGAGCTCTGCCGGGTACTTCTTCAATGTGAAGGACTGAACCAGAAATCATAACCAATATTAGCTCAAATATAAGTAGTATAATCAACTCTTTTCATTAAACAAACTAGATTTGGACTCACTTGCAAAATAAAGAAACTTGACCAGCCGAAGATACTTCCAAGAAGCATTATGGTGCCAGTAACCCAGTGTTTATCTGCTGATTCACTGGTAGTTCCATGGTGTGTGGCTCCTCCTGACTTGATGAAGTCAATAATGGGACCTTGGTACAAAGTCATGACCATTGCTCCCATGACTGTGATTGCTGTTCCAATGATCTTTGCTAGACTTCGTATCTTCTTCAGATTGATCTTCTCTAACCTGATTGACATAATTATTTTACATTAAACAATGATAAATTCATTTAATCTCATTGATGATATTAAAAAAGTTGAAAAAAAAAATCCCAAGATCCTTAATCGTGTAATCAGAGCACCTGTTTAGTTATTCTCACCTAAAACCTTGAGGTTATACATATTTTTGAAGCAAGAGATTTTTTAGTCATTAAAAAAATTAAATGAAAAAAGAATGAAGATGGTGGAACTTTTCAAGCTATTTGATGTTGTGGCCACCAGCATATTTTCAATCAGGGGTTCCAGAAGCTTGACGCTACAACAGGGTGTAGGATCTTATTAAAGACATCGCTTTCAGTAGTGTGATTTTGCTCAACAATATTGATAAATGATGAATTGGTTTGAATCTTTTCACCTGAAAATCATTGCCAATATGAATGTAACAGCAGGAAGCATGTTGACAAAGGCAGATGCATATGTTGCTGTTGTGTCTTTCATTCCCAGATAGTACAAGTTCTGGTCAAGCACTGGCCTGTACAACCAATCAACAACGTTAATTAAACCCTTTAAATTCTTGGTTAGCATTTAACATTCCATTTTCTTCATTGTATTTATAAATATATCAAGAACAAGAAACATGCGTGGACTCGGGGATATATGCTAAAAGATGAACACTTGATTCTGTCATTTAATTGCTACTATCATTATAGATTGATATGTTAAACTTTTTTGGATGGAAGATTCATTAGTTTCTTGTGGAAAACAGACAGCTTTGCTAGTTGCAACCATGGAGAGAAAGAAGAGAATGGATTGGTTAATGTAAATAATAATAATAATAATAATAATAATAATAATAATAATAATAATAATAATAATAATAAAGAATCCAATTCCTGTAGCCACAAATTGAAAATCATGTTAGAAGAAGCCAAAGGCAAACTCTTCCGAATCTCCTAGAGGGCTGCAGTTGTTTCCATTAAGAAACGGTGCACTTATATATATATATATATATATATATATATATATATAAATGCATGTATTTGCATATGTAGAAGAACAGTGGATACAATATGCAGATGAATTTATTTGCATAAAGATGCAAAAAGAAGGGAGTTTAGAGCATTACTCCAGGAAACCAAGGACTACAATCCTGAGGAAGATAGGAAGGGTCATCTTTGGCCTTATTTTCCTGCATAAGAGAATGGAAGGCGGTAATAAGGTTAGAGGGTTCAATAAATATATATACATTGAAGAAAAATGAATGCGTTTGTGAGAGAGGAAGAAGAAGAGAGACCTTTCAAGAACAAAGGCAAAGGGAGCAATGACAATGGTGGCGACAACATGACGGTAGGTTGCAAGGATGTAATTACTCATGCCATGATTCAAAGAAACCAAGGAGATTATGTACATCCCTGCATATCCAAACTGCAGGGAGACCATTGCCACATATGGTTTCATTTTGTTCAACACATTAGAGAAAGCTGAGCGTGGCGTTTGGTCTCCCATGTTTCTCTCTTTTCTTTCGAGTGTTTGCTCTTAGGCTGCCAACTCCAGAATGAAAAATGGCCTTCTTATAGACAAGAAAATGGTAGGACTAAAGAAATAAAGCAAGTGCATTATCTTTCCAATAAATGTAAGAGCTGTATAAGTCCAACAATCCAAGGCACTAACTCACTCCAATTTAGATTCCCTTATCCATCAAGCAAACAATCACCGCTATTCCAAAAGCAACTAGAATCCTTTGCTGATAGAATCAGAGGAAAACAATATATATATATATATATATATATATATATATATATATATATATATGTGAAAGAAGAGTGTTTCTGTGGATCTCTGTGAATATAATGCTTTGCTTTTATTTTTTTTCTTTGGGAAGTGGGGATTTGGTTCATTGAATACCAAATCATGTTTAGGTTAAGTGCGGATGATGCATACTAAAATTACGTGGTTTTGTGTTTGGTTGTTGGGTGCTATGAAGCGTGGCCATTATTTCTAAAATTATTGTTTACTTAAAAACCCTTTCTGATATATTATCCACATTGATTTGCTCTCCATTTTTCACCTAGAAAAATTCTTATACAAATTACTTTTTATTTGACTTTACAAATTATAGATACGAGATTTTGATACCATATAAAAAATATAAATTAAAATTATATATGAAAGAAAAAATTAAAAATTTGATTTGATGTTAAACACTTGAAACGAATTATAATACGATATTTGGCGTGATAATTACACAAATTGTCTAAATCTACTTTTTATGCAAGAAATATGTGGAAACTTTTCTAACTCATTGATAACGTTTAATAACCTCACACATGAGATAAATTCTCTTTGACCTTCCTTCACCATGCAAAGTGCAAAGTCAAAACAATCTAACTAGTGCGAATGACGTTGACAAGATTAACAGTCCAATTTTAAATTGGTATTGGCTACTTTGGGACAAATTTTTCTTGAGCATCTCTGAAACTGGATGCTGAAATACGAAGCTGAAATTCTTTTCTAACAATAGAATATTAGTTTAAGATATGCTAATCGGATTTAATTGCTTGCTGATTATTAATCACTTAGATTAGGCATCTCAGCTAACATTAATCATATGTGAATCAGAACCCACTCTATTTCTTTTATCTTCTCAATGATAAAGACATTTATTCCGCTGCTGCCTGCCTCTTCATTTCATTGTTGCATTTGTAATATAGCTCAAATTTGAAGCTAACACTTGCTGTATCTTTCACAAATTGCCCAAAACTTTATTATGTGGAATCAGTCGATTCCAATGATAATTTAAAAAAAAGAAAAAAAAAAATTCTCCTTTGCTAAACGGGATGCTAACTATGTTTAGAGCTGAACTCAGATTGCTTATATCATTCGGTATATTTAACTAGTTTACAATTAATCAATACTAATTAGTTTAGTTGTTAATATATACACAATCAAGTAAAAGTGCATAAATATTTTGAATCCATGGGAGATCTAATCCTCATGTCACTAATTATTCTATGGACGAAAACTTTAAATATTGCTAAAATATGAGTGGTAGTGAAATTAGAAATATCAGTGGTTATAAATAAACAAATCCAATAACAAAGTTATAATTGGATGAAATTTGCTGTATTATTTAAGGATGATATAAATTTCTCAAAGAAAATAGTTGACCATAGAATATTAATACAATAATAATGTCTAATATGACGTGTATAAGAACATATGGGGAGACAAAGCAAAGTTGGTGCTTTTGTGTTTGGATTCCAACATGAAAATCAGGTTGGCTGGTGGAATCCCACATGACAAATGGGAAATATTCGAAAGATAAACAGGGCTACAAGGTTGGGCAAGAGAATTGATTTGTGTACAGTATTTCATTGAGAGTTGTGGCTAATAATAAACACATGAAAAATCAAATCAAATTATTAGACTCTTCTCTGCGTGCTTACGCATCATAGAAGTGACTAGCCATGCAATCAGAAGTTCCCAAGTTTTTATTTTTCTTTGCATTTTCTCTTTTCTTTTCTTTCATTTTTTAAGGCTGAGGATATATAAAATCCTAACGCAAAGTTCAAATACGCGGCCAACCATCCAACATTTGACTCTCTTCACCAATCCGTCTCAATTTTTATAAAAAGTATTAAGAAAAGCAATGGAGTTCCCTTTGCTTATCTTGGATGATCATGATTAATTCACAGAAAATGACTCGCCATGCAATTGGCTCTTTCCAGGTTTTGTTTTCTTTTCCTGATAATGCTCCGAGATGATCTATTTCATTGTAATGTTATTATTGGCTTGTCACCAAACTTTCAGGTTAGTAGTCAATCCTGAAGTACAAGCTATAGCTAATATTCCAGTTGGGATCTGTTCCAATCAGGCGCCACTAAGCCGTAGTGAGTACTTTCGCCTTGTTATTTTACAGGGCAAAAGCTTACTGTCATGCACCTTATGTCGTTAAACCAACTGTTAATATTCTCATGCATCAAAAATTGTAAAGGATTTCTTTTGTCTTCCTCTTCAATGCTTTAATTATTCGTATTCATCCAACCTCAATGAAGAACAAAAACAGTCTGAAATGCAAAGCATAATTCTGCACTTACATCAAATCGGGGTTGACACAACTTATCACCATGTCAAAACTCGTTGCAGAGATTATTCCTCCGGCCCTTGCAGACCAGAATGGTAGAACTGAATTTCGCCCCGTTGTAGACCTATATTTCAAGACGAATTTGGTGCTACTCAACCCCGTACGACTCAATCAAAACCTTGAAAAGTATAGATTTATTCCAAGTTTCGCCATACCTGCTCTCTTATATATGAATTTAGACAGTGCTTTCGGTTTTTCTTCGGAATATACTGTACAGCAAAACCTTGTCCGTTGAGTACAATTCATAATGAAAAAAGAGGTCCCAGTGACGATAAAAGCAGTTTCTTTGAGTTCCTGTCCTGAGATTTGGTAGTAACTTTTAGATGGTATATAATTTTGATTTTGAGGTCACTTTTTTTTAAGTATAATATTGATTCACACAGAAGCAAGTTATCCAAGAATACAACAAAGTCTTTAGAGTTTTCTTTGTGGATTGTGAAAAATCAAGAGTGAGTGTTTCAGAAAATTAATCAAAAGTTTATAGGTTCTGAATAGTTGCAAATCAATTGTTGTAATTGTCTGTTAATTAACAACTATTGATTTTCAGATACAACTGTTCCAGACATAACTGAAAATATGTATATTGGAACAGTTAAACAAATTTTAAAATTCAATTTTTAAAAATTCAAAAAATAAAAAATAAATATTTCTATAAAAAATAAAATATTCAGAACCAAGAGTCTAAATGCTAATCTTTTGACTTTTAAAATTAGTAAAAGTCTCAAGTAAGTCCATAAGCCTCTAATAATTCAAGTTACACTCTAAAATTGATTTCCTCATATAAAGTCAATTATTGCTTTATTTATAAACAATGTGTCATTGATTTCTATTACAAGTTATCCAACAAGATCAATCAAATGTATGTCGACGGATATATTTATATAGTAGGTAGCTAAGGAGATAAAATAGTTCCATTTGCATATAAATTCAATGAAGTTAATGGCAATGCATCTTTTTGGTGTCTGGCTCATTAATAGAATAATTTGTCTTGTTAGATTGAGACTATTACATATGCAGGAACAGGGTTCATAAATAGATACAGAATGGAACTTAATTCCACATACAAAAGTTTTGACATATACCAACCATTAGGATTTCTCAAAATATTGACATGACATAGAAAAATATGTTGATAATTTGAAAGGAAATTCCAATATGTGAAATTCACAAGCAGTGCATACATTACAAACCTTGAATATCAATTCAAATAGTTATTTTCTTAGGTCTAAAATTCGAATTTCAACACATGCATTTCTTTTCCTTAAGATCAGAAACTTCCATTGAACCGGAAAAAATGCATGCATTAGAAGTTTGAAAAAAAATAATGGGAGCGAACAAGCTCCCTTATAAACACAATAAAAGCACTTCTTGACTTATAGTAATGTTGATACATAACCAGAAAGCCCCAGTTCCTCAATTATTTGCAGCGCACAATCTCACTACCCCACTCTGATGTGGCAATGTTGTGATAGTGGTAAACAAAGAGAGAAAATTTGTCTTGGATGGCTATAAGTGTTGCTGCTAAATTTACTCGTTTGAATTTCTACTCTGTCTATACAACAGCACTTAGTTAATTAGTCTATTAACAACAATGACATTAACCAAGCCAACATATTTTGTGCTAACATGATCCAAGGTTTGATGTTTCCACACAGTTTTTTCACTAACAAGTTGTAAAGATTTAGCACTCTTGAAACCGGTGAGGCAAGTTTTGCTGCTTATTTTTTAAGGTCATGCTTTTAGGAACAAGCTTAGTGCCAACTGCCATTAGTGCAATTTGTTTTCAGAAATTGGTAGCTTTGGATATAATCAACCTTTGCATAGGTAGATTATGCTGTAAATTGGTAAAATCCTTGCTTTTACCTAAACACAGAATAGAGGCCGGTTGAGTTAATAATTCCTCTCCTATGAGACTGCATAGCGAAATGAAAGAAGAAAATATAAGCTAATGAAGGAATAGGAATCGAAAAGAACAACTACTTAAAGTTATACTCTTTTTCCTTTTCTTTCTTTATTATGGTACTTGCTTAAAGTTTGTTGACATTGCTTAATTGATGGCTTTGCCATGGCTGCCTTCATAATTTTATTCATATAAAAGGAAAAAACCCAAAGCGCTAGCAAAAGGTGCGACGAAACTCCTAGAAATAAATGTTTGTTTTTCTTAAGCTCCATTCTTTCGTCTATAGGACAAGAACAAAGCTCAAGGCAAACTGCTGAATTATCAAGCACCAAATTTTCTTTCTCTAAATAATGGATGATTTTTTAAAGTACCTTTTAGTAATTGGAGATTAGGTATGCTAATGGACCAGTCTTGCCTCATTATATACTTCTTATTTCTTCTACGTCCAATATATTTGATTCAAGGTTGCAAAATTCACATTGAAACTGTGCCTCCATATATATAAGCTCATCAATAAAAAGTGATTGCTGAAATTGCTTTTAAATGGGAACTAATGATTTCCATTATCTTTTTTAAAAGTTTGATTTTTTTTTTTTTCCTGTATGAAGTTGTGCATTAAAATGAAATGATTTTGTATGATGCCAAAAAGATGGATCAATATAAACCTGCCAAGGTAAATTTTCTCGCCAAGGATGGCAGAACCAAGAGCAGCAAGGATTATCATGCAGATAGGGTTGAAGGCAGTGATAAATACAGGGCCACTTAGAACTTCCACATAGTATGTAATTCCAGAGATAACTATACCCTTATTAAAACAAGGTTGGTAGCAATTAGCATGTCTAAGAAACAAATATGTTAGCAAGCTTTGCAAGTTAGCTAGGCTGGTAATCTGTTTAGCCAGATATTACACATATAAGACTGGCCAAACCAATGAAATACTTGAAGCTAAAGGTATTTTTTGTTTTAGGAACATCTCAAACAATTCAAATTAATTAATATTTGTCTGACATCCTTATTTGAGCCTTAATAGCACAGAATTATAGACCTAAAAAAGTTGCCTAATGATCTATTTTTCCATTTTGATGATAATTTTCCTAGATGTAGTACTTACCAAAGGAATATTTGGTACTTACTGAGTACAGAGGAGCAAAAATCCTAGAGTTCCAGCCTACTGCCCATCTACTAGGGTGATGCTTTAAATCTAGGGCAATTGCCTAACTCTGGATGGCACCCGCCAAGCATATCAAGAAGGTGAGAGAGATTTCTGCCGGTATTTCTTTATGGTAATTGACTAGACCATTTGAAAAAGACAAGTTGAATAACTACCAGAAGTTTAAGTCGTTTTTGGATTGCATTTCTGAGCATGAGATTTTAAAAGGATCTGCTATTTGACAGTAGAAAACTACAGTTCCACCCATTAGTGGATGGCATACAAATCTTAACTTACTTGCAGTACATAGAAAAAGGATCAGGCAACACAACCTACAAGGGTCAATAGTGTCCCAGATATCCAGTGCTTATCCGACGAGCCGCTGCATCCATGGTGGATTGTTTTCCTTGACCATATTAGATCAATTACAGGGCCTTTGTTAATAGTCACAAGTCAAGCTCCTGAAAGGGTTACAAGTTTGCTGTTTAGTAATTAGCAGTAATACTTGAGCACAAGTATCTACCTTTGTAAAATTTCTGAGGTCATAGACACTTATGATAATATCTAACTTAACTACACGAGCAGCAAAGAATGGTTACTTGTGAAGAGCAAGGGCTTCATAACATCAATCAGATGATTAAGAATGCATAGGAACTTCGATTATAAAAAGTTTATATCAGATTTTAGAATCAAAATTCTGTCACATATTCTGAATCCATTTCAATCGTCAGAAACTAGCAATTTTTGAAAAGACATTTTTGGAGAATGCACAACTGAAAATTAAAATGGTCTTACTATGATTCATCTATAAGGATGAGGAGACTTTCGAAATTAGTGCAGGTTGTCTGTTTCTACTTTTCTAACAAGGACAATTTCAACAATTTAGGGTGTATCTAGTGCAGGCTCGAAGTTTTCTTCTGATACTGATTGATGGGGACTTCAAATTTTACCTATATATAATAAAATAAGAGCATCAGTGCGATAGAACATAATTAATCTCCATGACAAGTTTTGTCGAAAGGTGACTTCAATATGAGTGATCAAGCATCAGCCAAAGGTACAGTAAAACAAACAAGCACTATGAGATCAGTTATTAAACTGCATTTCATTTTGCAGTTTATACAACTTAAATAATCAGTAAACTCTTCCATACATGTAAAATATCTTCCAACCAGCCATAAAATCTGTAACAAAGATTAATAGTGAATATATTCAGGAATAAATAATGTGTATCTTACCGTAAATGACTGCAATCACAGAGGTGACAGTGGGAACAGCATTCCTAATTGCAAATGTAAATGTAAATTTCATTTCCAAGTGAAGCCTTGATCAAGGATTGGCCTGCCAACAAAATTTTCCTGACATCAATGCCATCAATGTCCATAGTGATTGTCAAAGCGGACTTCAAAACTAGATGCTTTTTCTTATTATTATTATTATTATTATTATTATTATTATTATTATTATGTTAAGCAACAATAGATGTAAACCCAGTTTTTGATTTTGTTTGACTCAAGCAAAGAAATTGTTTTATGATGGAATCTTTCCATTAAGTTAAATGTGGTTATTATTAGATCAAATAATGGTATAATTTCTTTGACAATAGAAAAGGCACAATTGTTTTCCTTCTTTCTTTTTTTCGCTTAAAAACAAATGCACCTATGTATCTATAGATGCATTTAAGACAAGCATATGTAAGTTTGTATATGTAAGAAGTATTTGCTAAGAAACATTAATTACCTAGAAATCCCAAGGTCATTATTATTTGCAAGGAGATTGGGAATGTCATCTTTGGCCTTGTTTTCCTGTAATAAGGGTAAGAAACAAGGAAAAAAAAGAAAGGCTGGCATATAGATTGACATATATTCCTCCAACTTGTAATTGACAGCTGCTATATTATGGTGCATTCATCACAACTATACATGAATCATTGCAACATGTGAGACTTTATCTTGTGGGATTAAGACAGACCTCTCAAGCACTAGTGCAAAAGGTGCAAGTACAAGTGCAGCAACAGCATTACTATATTGTAACAAAAAAAAAAAGCATTACTATACACAATGAGCACATGAAGGTTCATGCCATGGTTGAGAGTTACCATGCTGATTACATACATCCCATCTGAACCAATTTGCAAGCCTACCATAAGGAAATAAGGCTTTGCCTTTTTGAAATTTGCCCTCTAAGGTCTAATTGAAGTTTGGTTTGTCATCTTGCTAACTCAGAAAAAGAAGCTTTATCTGAATTGTTGACTAACAAGTGAATTAATCTAACTGCTCTCGTATGTATGACCCATGTAATGAACTTAATCAACTCAGCTTTTGCCATTAACCTGTTCATTCAAAGTGTTGAAACTAGGAAAAGAAGAAAAAAAAACATGTGTCATATATCTTCCTTGGAAATAGTATAATCCTTTTCATTTTTGAAAATGGAATGGAAGACACAAAACGCTGTTAGGCTAAGTCTAGCGTCTTATGATTGCAGAAATAGGGATAAGTCTCTACAGGCATATCAAGAGTATGGCATGTGGGACACGAAAACTGCTAAGTTGAGAGAAAAGGTTGCAAAAGGAAATACTAACCGAAAAGATCTGAGATAGGATTAAATTAGGGTTTTAGAGTCTGATTTGGGGTTAATAGATGGCTTCTTAAGAATCATGTTGAGTCATACAACCAAACAGCAAAACTTTACTGGAAAATTCTGATGTTATAATTCTCTGCTTTAAAAGAGGGTGCAAAGTCTATTTGTAGGCACCCTACTGAAGAAAAATTGAAGAGAAATAATGGCAATAATTCACCATAAGCAACAACATTAATCAAAGTTATGATTTGAATCAAAGTTCTCATTTTCTAATTATGATGAGAAGAAGTCCATGCTTTACTAAACTGATAAAAAGATTCCAAATGTTAATTAAGGTGCCTTTTCGATTAGGATTTTGATATATTCTATACTTTTCTCTCAGACCAACTGTGAATATGTTTCTTACTCTTACAATAACACATGATTAATGATTATTGGATATAATGACCTGGTATCCACATGAGCCAAATAAATCTATTTGGCATTTAATATAAATAGACATCAGATACATACGAACAAAGCAATCTGAATATGATGACTTTGTGCATCGATCGGATTATAATATTAAGCACTCACTCCAGATCTCATAACAGGAAAACTTCCATGATTTCCATGATTACAGTGTGCAAGCAAAACAACAGAAACAGTCAAACACACAAATTCTCTCTCCCTTACTTCCTTTTGAAAGTTAAAATGAACTATGAATGCTAATATAATTGATAAAAGGGTATGATGAGATCAGGCCATAGAAGCAAAGTGCTTCAAGGCTTGATTTCCTAAGTAGAATTCAGGGAAGTTCTAATCCTCTTAGACACTTTTCACCTAAAGCTTGTCCATGAACAGGACTCCGCTCATGTAAGGCAACAAATTTTTGTTTCACAAATTATTTTAGGTCGGTAGCTGGCTTTGATATCATTATCATTTTGCAAAAGCTTCTTGCATTCTTTCTTTTTCCACAAACACAGAAAGAAAAACAAAACCAAGGTTGGTGCATTTCTGTTTGTTTATATTTATTAGACCTGCCCTGACAATGATATGAGTAAAATACAATTCTGAAATGTGTCAACAAAAAATTTGGCCAAAGTAAGAAAGACATGGCACTTAGGAATTAAATTATTTATGGAAAAGATGAATCCCAGACATTGAGACGTTTCACATTTTTATTTTTTGAGAACAGGATTAATTTCATACTTTTTCTAATTTTCTAATGGTTAATTGTAATGAAAAGGAAAAAAGAAAAAATGGCTAGCTCTGAATAATTCCATTTATTGTTGCTTCTCATTCAGCATGCATGATGTGGACATGAAAGCAAATCCTTTGCCTCAATAATATGCTCTTTGCTTCAACCACTGAATCACTTCAAAATCTCAATAATAAACTATTATACTTAACTGGCCTGATCTGGAAGAAGAAATTGCTCCTACAAGAAAAATAATTAAGACTTGTATGTTTAGCCATCAACTTTGTTAAATGCTTTTGGTTAATTTGTTCCTGGATCACACATTCGGTTAGGTTTGAAACAAAACAAAAGGACAGTATTTTGCAAGTACAAATAAGATGGCCGAGGCAACCAATAAAATGGTTGTACAAAGTTCTTAGTTGTAGGGTTTTGAGTCCCCTTTTTTTCCTTGTTTCAAGTTGATATGTTCCACCATTTTGAGTGAAGACAAAAAGAGTCATGAAAGAAAAGAGAAAGGAAGACTTAGATGCAGGGTTTGACAACCCTTTCTGGCTTTTGCCCTATATACTTATCCTAAGTACAAAGCTGTCATGTCTAGGCTTGCGTTAAGTTTTGAAGTATAAACCAATCTTGTGTTCATTTGGCAGATTGTTCATGAGATACAAATGACAATTCACATTGTTTTTCCCAGGTTCATATCAATCTCAAACTATCTATTTCATTTTCTAAAGATACCGGAAAAGCTAGCCGTGTTCTATCTGTATAAGTTCACTCTTCACTTTTGTTGGGAACAATTCAGTGATGACAGTTTCGTGTAGTTTTAAGGCAAAAACATACTGCAATTGAAGCAATCTTTTTTCGAAATAGGTAGCCAAATTGTCAAAAACAGCTCAATTTCTCTGCTTTAAGATACCAAGGCAGCAAGGAACTTAAAAGGAAAAAATCAGCTCAAGTCCTCGATCAACTAATTGAGTTTTGGAGAACGAACCGGCAAACTTGAAAAAGTAACATGTTATTCAGGAAAAGGGTGAAAAAGAGAGCAAGACTACCTTGCTTTAATGCTAAGGCGTGTATAAGAGAGTGTTTTTGCAATAGAATTTCTTGCTTTCTTGCTTCCTTTCACTAAAGTTTTATCTCATCATTCTTGAAACAACATCTCCTCTCAATAATTGACATCACATTGTGATAATACTGGCACCCTTTTTCTTGCTCACAGCCTGTAATCTAGGGTAGAGTGTATAAGGACAACGTACAAGTTGAGATACCGTATGAATCATTCCAGGATCCTAAAGAATTTTTTGAGATAATTAGTGGGAATTCTCCTGATAAACCAATGGAATCCAATATTTCAGCAATCCTGCAGTTGCTGCCACTTCCTGTTGGCAAGAAACAACAGATAAACATGCATATCCACACCCAATATGATAATGTTTGGCAATGTAGATCATTTGTAAAAAAAAAAAAAAAAGCACTCGGGAAAGGGTTGGGAAAATGTCATTTCAAGCTTGTGGGAGTTGTGGTTGAATAAGCCAAAAGCAGATCTATCAACTTTGCAGGCCCTGATCAATCAGAATTCAGAATACAACTGCAAATCAGTTGGTGAATCTAGACTTTCTTAGTGGAACACTACACCAGCAAATTGCAAACCTCAATTCCTTTACAATTGCAGCATATCAGATTTATTCAACTCCAAAAAGGATGACAAATCGCTTATTCCAGAATATTGGCATGAATAAATGGCAAATCAGATTTACGTAACTATCAGAATCAGATAAGACCAGATCTGAAATCACCAAATTCACGAGATTTACGTTAGCATGCCGAGAGGAAAAAGTACATGAAAAATTTGCTTGGACTACAAAGTTTGGAGTGCATGATTGAAGTGATCAACAAATTAAACACGTTGGAAAATGATTGGCATTCTTTGCTTAGATTAATTCTATACGGTATGTATATTACAGCTAAATAATTGTTTTCATGGAAGTTTTAAATCCGTATATGATATCTTATAATTGAATCAAATGAATCATTTAAAATATCAAAAAGATATCTTAAACAAATAGGGCCTACGAATGACCTTGATGATATATTAATCATAGAAGAACGCATGGTGCGAAACGTATGATACTAATTATATTTGCAATTACATACAAAATTGAAATCCACCCACAATTTAGTAGTTAATAAAGCATAATAAGGGAATAGGATGAGCCATGGACGGTAGAATTGCTTATAGAATATAGAAACTGATATATAAAGTAAAGCAGAGAAGAGTTCTGTCCTGCTATTAGAAAGCACAAGGCAGCTAAAGTGGGAAAAACTTTAACAGTGAAGTATGATGCTATATTGGTCTCTTTAGAATGGTTGAAGTGAGAGATCATGAGTGGGTGTCCAAGAAAAAGCTGCTTTCCCTTTGCAATGGGAGAGATGATACCAAGGGGACATGTGCACCACACGTTACCTGAACCTGACTTGTGATGAGAAAATGAAGATGAAGACCATTCAAGTTTGCAAAGGTGATCAACTCTCAATTAGGAGTGACTTAACATTCATAAGTTGCAAATCGAGATGATAGTTCATGATCGTCCAGTTCATTGAACATTATGCCACCTGTGATGAAGCTTTGAGCCCCAATCAAATACATGGTCAACATTCATACAATCTTGTAACAGGAAAAGGCACTGGCATGATAATAGAACCTTTCAACTACTTGGAAGGACCTGTTAATGCAAAGGATGCACAGTGGGGCATTAGAATCAGTCATGCAGGTTCTCAATCCAATCACTTGCAAAAATGGTAACCTACTTTGACGTAATATACAATTCATTTTAATCAACCTTCTTTTAGCCTTATGATAAAAGAAATAAAGGCATAAAGAAAAGGAAAAGAACACAAATTAACCAATTGGTGCAATAACTCTGTGATCATTTTTCATTAAAGTTGTATATAATGACAGTACCAAACGAATTCTTCAATCACCAGCGACGGCTGCAGGTGGCTTGAACTCTTCATCTATCGTACAATCCTTTTTTCATTTTTTTTTTTTTCCTTTGGTGCATTTGAATTGCCCCTATTGGTACCTGCTAGACCAAGAGATACCGTTAACATCCACAGATGAAAAAAGATGAACTGAGGACAAACTCAATCGTACACCATAGAAAGGTAGGAGTTTAATAGCAATCAAAACAACCAAAGTGCATGGACTGCTTGGGGTCTTTAAAACGATGGATTAGTCAAAAGTTATAAAAATGGAATGAATATGACATTAAAGAACCATGATTGACACAGTTTTTCATTTTATCACTATCCAGACCTTAAAGTGGCCAGCTTTTTGTTTGAATGGATTAATAATATAAATGAAAAGAAACTTTTGTTTATCAGAGCAAATCATAGTGTCAGTGATGATGACTAGATTTTTTCTGGAACTAGTCAAACTTAGAAAAACAACTTAATGCAAATCAAAATCATTTTCCCTTGTAGTTCTTCGCGAGCTTCAGTATTCATCATATAACAAAAATTCGTAGAGACCTCTTACTGTCTTAAAGCAGCTACTATCTTCTTTTGGACAAGCTCCACCCCAAGTCAGGGAGACAATCTAGGCATTTCCTGAAAGAAAGGTTGATATTGTTGTGACATGTCTTCCTCAGCATTGAGCCAAATAAATTGCACATTTTTAATCCCAAATTTGTAAAGACTAGTGCAAGGATAGCTAGATAAGGATAACCAAGTTTAAATATCCTTATTATACATGTATTTTGCAGAAAAACCGTCTGTTGTAATAGTTTTATATTATATTACTCAAATGTAATGATGACATTAGTAAAAAGATTGGAGTGACACCTATCGAAGATAAGATAAGTGAAAGTTGTTTACGTTGGTTTGGACACTTACGACTTAGATCTATGAACGCTCCAGTTAGAAGAGTGGAGGCTATGAATGGTGTAAAAAGGATCAAGATTAGGAAAATACCGAAAAAGACTTGGAAGTAAGTAATCCGTAAAGATACGACAGGACGGAAGTTGAAAGAACACATTGTATTAGATAGGGCTGAGTAGAGGGGGAGATTTCATGCCGACGACTTAGCATGAGTTCATATATTGGTTCAATATAGCCTACCCCAATATTGAGATAAAGGCTCTAATGATGATGAGGATGATGATTACTCAAATGTATCTTCAAACGTTGTTGATATATCTTAATGTATCTATCCATAACAAATATTTTGGGAATCTAAATATGTTATACTGATATTTAAAACCTTGGTATTTTAGACAGCCTCAATACACTTCTGGCATTACCATCCACTGCATTTATATCCTAATTAATTGTGGATAAAGTAGCATTATGATTTGATGGTTTCCACCAGCTAGTCAAAGGAAATAACATAATCGGTAACTTTTGACAGAATATAGCCATGAAAAAGGACTGGACATCTATGAAAACGATGATAAATGCTGAAAAGTTGTGATGCAAAAGGGAATCTGCATCCCCATGAACCTGTACCACACGTGTTTGCACAGGATGAACATGATTGAAAGATGGGATGCTTAGTTACTG
The DNA here is from genome assembly GCA_033439115.1 of Firmiana major. Taxonomy (NCBI): domain Eukaryota; kingdom Viridiplantae; phylum Streptophyta; class Magnoliopsida; order Malvales; family Malvaceae; genus Firmiana; species Firmiana major. Next base: position 44,814,430 of record CM065909.1, read on the forward strand.
CAAAAGGGAATCTGAATCTATATGAGCCTGTACCATCCATGTGTGAAGAAAAGTTATTCTGCTATTATACTAAATTTATATAGATTAGATGTGGGGAAAATGAAAAATATAAGAATGCAAACCAAGGGTCTTCCTCACCATTAAAACAGTAGTAGTGGAAGGAAGGCACCAAATAGAAGAGGGAATAAACAAAATGTGTTAAAGCTTTAACACTATTGACAACCTCATCCAAATTCTATATCAATAACAAAAATTCCCTGGTTGGAGTATCCAGAAAGCTATTTCAATATCATTTTGATTATCTCTGAAGCATGTAGAAATTCTGTTAGACTTCCAAGAACCATACTTGGGGATTATCAGTGAGTTTTAACTGATGAGTAAGCCACCATATCAGTCTACTCTTTCAAACGTGCAACAAAAAAAATCCGAAATATATAAGGCAAATATGCATGAACATAGGACTACCAGAGAAGTTCTTTGCAAGTTTTCAAACTAAAATTGAATTTTGAGAAAATACACAAGTAATAATAGTATGTATCATGTAAATTCTTTGTACTAATGATAGAGATTACTCTCTACCTAAGATGAACTATAGTAAGTCTGCCTAAAACTTATTTCCCAGTTCTAAAGTCCCCATTAAATGTCACCCCTTAAAGACACTATTTCAAGAACAAGTAATTACTCATTTGAAACTGAGAATGGACAACTAATGCATTCCACTTACTGAACAAAGCCCAATTGATGCTCATGCTTCATTCATAAATAATCTGCTTACCTTGAAATGACCTCGCCCAACAGAAAATTCCAAATTCAGTGGGCCTTCTACTAAAATAAAACAGAAAAGCCTATAGACCAAAATTCTTGGAGCTTAAACTATGTGATGAAATCCTCCTCCATTTCTTCCATACATTATAGTGAAATCCCTTAATTACAGATGATAGAACAAGATCCATTTTTCAGAATACAAAGGATTCCTCGGTTTGGCCCAAAGAAGCAATATTACTCAATCAACGTCAATAAGTTCTAACATTTGCCACCAAACTAATACCCAATGTTTAATTTAGCCACTATACTCCAATTAAGTTCAATCAACTAACTTAACCTTATTTTTTGGAACATATACCAAATGACTGAACAATGTAAGAAAATGAAAATTGTATTTAAGAAACATGATATATAGTTATCGAAGTACATTTTCCATCCTTTAACTTCAAAGCATTATACTTCTATACTGCTATTGGGGCAGCACAACTGCTCTATTCAATGAAAAAAAGGAAATATGAGAATTACAGGCTAATTCCATACAAACAATATATCCTATTTGAATCCATGATTTATTAGGATAATTCTAGCTTGATTTGCTGAATCAATCTATTTGGGGTTAGTTGACTAGGTTCCTGATTTGTAGGAGAAAAAAACTGGTTTGTTTCCTAATATTTTTAGCAAGTAGTTATTTTATTTTAATGGCTTGCGTGACCACCTCTCTCTCTCTCTCTCTCTCTCTCTCTCTCTCTCTCTCTCTATATATATATATATATATATATATATATATTGTATTTTGACAGTCAAGCAATATAGTGTGGATATATTATTCTCACAAAGAAAGTTTTATGGTATCAGAGCTTCACACTTTATCCTTCTCTTTGCCCACTTTCTTTCCTTGCTGCCATTAAAGTCACACAACGATTAGCATAAGTTTGGATAAGGATTTATCTTGTCTACTACATATGAATCCGCTCCATCATCCGTGATTTCACAGCCCTTTGGAGAAGGATCGTCACAACAAATCACAAGTCAAATGGCAAGAATTTTTGCAATGGTCTCAGTCAGCTCTCGTGGTAATTAAAGGAAAAGGAAAGCTAGGTTTAATCACAAGTGAGATGAGCATCCAAACGCAGGAGACCCTCCATAGTAATGGCATAGTTGATCAACTTAATGGAGCCACACATTAGCCGCAACTACCTATTTCTTCAAATTGCCAAAGGGATTAGGGATGTTGTCAAGGAGAATTATTATGATCTCGAAAATGCCTCGCAAGCATTTGAAATAAAGAATAAGCTTAAGAGCATACAGCCGGGCAGTTTTTACAACGTGTTACGGACGCTTTGGCAGGAGTTGGATATGCATTATGAGGCTGACTGGGAAGACCTTGAAGAGAATCTGAAGTTCAAGAAGCATCTTGATAAGGAATATTTGTATGATTTGCTCATTGATCTCAATAAGGATTTAGAAGTGGTACGGGGTAGAATATTAGGTCGAAGGCCTTTACCATCCATTGTTGAAGCTTTTGCGAAAGTGCGACGTGAAGTGAGTAGACGTTGTGCTATACTCAGTGGGAGAAAAGATCCACCTATAACATCCTCAAGTGAAAGATCTGTCGAGACTACTGCTCTAGCTACAAAGAATTCCTTTAACCAATCTAGTGGAGATCAGAAGACCAATCAGAATCCTCGATGCAGACACTGCAATAAACTTAAACACACTCGAGAGAAGTGTTAGGACATTCATGGAAAGCCCGCGGATTTGAGGCCACGAGGATTAAATTAAGGTGAACGTTTCCAAGCAATTATCAAGGAAAAAATCGAAGAATCCAATAACAGTGAGTCAATCGGAGTTTTTCTAAATAAAACTCAACTTGAATAGCTATACCGACTTTTAAATCAGCAAGCAAGGATGAACTCCAACACAACCACATTTATTTTTGCTAACAAAGATACTGTTCTCCATGTGCAAAATCAAACTCCTTGGATATTAGATTTTGACACATCCGATAATATGACAGGTCACCCATCCCTATTTTAGTCTTACACCCCCTATCATGGGAATTCTAGAGTAAAAATTCTAGATGGGAGAGTAAACTGTAAAAATAGTAGATGGGACTTATTCTTCCGTTGCTGGAAAAGGTTCAGTTTATCTATAACACAATTGTCTTACATTCTTTGCTTCATGTTCCCAAACTAGCATTTAATTTGGTTTCAATCAACAAGTTGACTGATGAACTTAATTGCACAGCTAAATTTTTTGGCACTCGTAAAATACAAGAGCTTGGATTGGAGAGGATACTCTACTATTTTGATAATGATGAATGTGTGGAAAAACAAGCTACCACAATCGAGAGTAATTTTTCTTATGTTTCCAATAATGATGTAATAATGTTGTGGCATTGTAGGTTAGGTCACCCTAATTTCCATCATCTTAAACGTTTGTTCCTTAACTTGTTTATGAATAAAAATCTCAAATTCTTCAATTGTGAAATTTGTAATTAGCCAAACATAAACGACAATCATTCCCTGCCAAACCATACAAAGAGTCTCACTCATTTTCTCTAATCCACAGTGATATTTGGGGGCCCTCTCGCATTAAAAATATCATGGGTACCCGATGGTTACATTTTATCGATGATCACACTAGTGTTATCAATAGCGATAACAGACAATAGTGGGGAGGCCAAAATCCGCTACGAATGAATAGCAGATAGCATAGCGACTGCTATCGACACAATAGCGGCCATAAATTTTGTATATAAAAAATATATGTAATTTAATAAAGACAATAAAATGAACATAATAGTTCATAAAAATTACACAAAGCACTCAAATAATGTCCTCAGGCAAATAAAATCATTACAAATAACAAGTTACCAAATCACATAAGACAATAAGACTATAAATGAAGTCACATAAGCAAAAGCATAAACACAATATTGAAAGTGTTAGATATATATACAGATATTAAAACAAATTAGGTTTTGATCAGAATGATATGATTTTACATCCAATCATACAACACAATATTCAGATGTTTGCATTAATAGTCTTGTTTCCATGAAGAAACTAATCATAGTTCCCTCGGCTCGATGGTTGAGACTCTTGCTGCTGTCATACTTCTAGAGAGTGGTTGTTACAATAGTTTGTTACTTTGGTAGGAGTTTTTAATTTAATTTAGAGTTTTTTTAGTTTAATTTAAGGTTTACTTAATATGTAGTAAAAAAAGGTTTTTACTTAAAATTTTAAAAAGCTTAAAAGATTTAAATACCCTTAAATAAAAATAAAATCATTGGCTGTAATTAAATCAAGAAAAAAATTGGTTAAATGGACATTTAAACATATTTATTCAATAGAGCCCGCTATTGGCCGCTGCTGTAAAACTGCTACGCTATGCATGTTATCATAGAGGTAGCTAACTTTCCACTCCATTATAGCAGTCGCTATTGCCGCTATTGAAAACACTGGATCACATTGGAGTTTGTTGGGTCGTCTATCTACTTAAGGAAAAGTCAAAGGCTACAAAAGCTTTCCAAACCTTCCATTCAATGATAAAAAAATAGTTCCACGCCTCTATTCAAACCCTAAGAACCGATAATGGCAAAGAATACTTTTACTCAATTCTAGTTGATTATCTTGCAACTAATGGGATCATTCATTTGAGTCTTGTCCATATACACCCCATCAAAATGATGTAGCGAAAAGAAAAAAATCATCACCTACTTGAAGTTGCTAGAGCCCTAATGTTTACTATGCATATTCCAAAACATCTCTGGGGTGTAGCAATCTTAACAACATCCTATCTTATAAATAGAATGCCATCAAAAGTTCTCAAGTTTGAGTCCCCAACATTAATCCTTCTCCAAACATATCCTACCTTTCAAACCATCTCATCCCTTCCTCTCAAAACAGATGTACTGCCTTTGTATGTTCAGCCTCAAAATAATTCAAAACTGGATCCAAAATCAACTAAGTGTGCGTTTATCAGGTATTCACCCACATAGCATGGATAAGTGCTACTCCCCTTCACTCTGTCCTGTATTTATGTTTATGGATGTCACCTTCCTTGAAACCCAACCTTATTTCCCAAAGTCGTCTCTTCAGAGGGAGATTCTAGGAGAAGATAAGTCTTGGGATGACCTTGAGCTACCAACTAGTTCTCCATCACCTTTCTCTCCACCTCCACTATCCAACATAACCGAATCCGAACCTATTGTGCCACTCCTTGAACAAGGAAAAATATTGGAAACAGGGGGAGATACCTCTCGACTCCTCAATTGCTTGTGTATTTACGGTGAAAGCACTCTCAAAGTGGTGATAAACCTGAAGCTCACCAAAGTCAAGAATTTGAACTGATTCTAGGTCTTGTTGCAGAGCCTACAAGTAAGGTTGAGGATCATGATTCAAGGCCTTTGAATGAAGAACCTGATTTGGATCTACCAATTGTCCTTAAGAAAGGTACTAGATCTAGTACTCAGCAACCCATTTCTAAGTTTGTTTCATTTGAGAGGCTGTCCTCCGAGTTTCAAGGTTTCACCACTTCACTAACTAAAGCTAAGGTATTGAAAAATATAAAAGAAGCTCTTGTTGACCCGAAATGGAGATTGGCGGTTAAGGAAGAGATGGGTACTTTAGAAAATAAAATGGTATATGGGAAGTAGTGGAATTACCCAGAGGAAAAAAAAAAAAAAAACAATGGTATGTAAGTGAGTCTTCACAATCAAATTTAGTGGAACTACCCAGAGGAAAAAAAACAATGGGATGTAAGTGAGTCTTCACAATCAAATTTAATGTTGATGGAAGAGTCAACTGGTACAAGGCGAGACTTGTCACTAAAGGCTTCACCCAGACATATGGTATGGATTACTCGGAAACATTTGCTCCTGTTGCCAAACTTAATCTGGTAAAAGTTCTCCTATCACTAGTAGCCAATCTTGAATGGTCCCTACAACAACTCGATGTAAAAAATGGCTTTCTAAATGGCAACCTAGATGAAGAAGTTTGCATGGATCCTCAACCTAGCTTTGAAAAGAAAGTCAACTTGGTGTGAAAATTGAGAAAATCTCCTTATGGCTTGAAGCAATCTCTAAGAGAGTGGTTTGATAAATTTACTCGAGCTGTCAAGGGATAAGGTTTTATGCAGGCCCAGTCTGACCATACTCTCGTCTATAAACAGTCTTAAGGATGGCAAAATAACCATCCTCATAGTGTACGTGGATGATGTCATTATTTTTAGGGATGATAATGATGAGTTAGCTACCTTGAAAAGGTACCTTGATAGAGAGTTTAAATTAAAAGATCTTGGAGCTCTTAGATACTTTCTGGGTATGGAAGTAGCTAGGAGCAAGGCTGAAATTGAAATTTCACAGAGGAAGTATGTGCTCAATCTTCTTCAAGACACAGGCATGTTAGTATGTAAACCATTCGAGACACCTATGGAGCCCAGAGTTAAGCTAGAAATTGAGGGCGTTGAGGTTGATCGAAGGCAATATCAAAGGGTAGTGGGCAAGCTTATATACTTGTCACATACGTGACTAGACCTTGCTTTTGCGCTAAGTGTAATCAGTCAATTTATGCACTCACCCAAAGAAAAAACATCTTGATGTAGTCCATAGGCTTCTAAGGTATCCGGACAACAGTCCTGGAAAAGAGTTGTTTTTTAAGAAAGGAAATCACAAGATTGTAGAAGTTTATGCCGACAATGAATAGGCAAGTTCTTCAGTGGACAGAAGCTCAACCTTGGGGTATTGTACCTATGTTTGGGCAATCTTGTAACCTAGAGAAGTAAGAAGCAACCAGTTTTTGCCAAGAGTAGAGCAAAATAGAGTTTCGAGCATTGGCGCAAGGTGTATGTGCAGGTATATGGCTAGGAAGACTACTAGGTGAGTTGAATGATTAGTAGTTCTCCTACAAAGCTATATTGTGATAACAAGGTTGCTATAAGTATCGCTCATAATCCTGTCCACCACGATCGAACAAAACACGTTGAAATGGATTGTCATTTCATCAAGGAAAAAATTGAAAATGGGAGTGTTTGTAGGACATACATTCCTACGAAGGAGCAAACAACAGACATTTTGACGGAGAGTCTTCATAGACCAAGTTTTGAAGACTTAGTGGGCAAGCTAGGAATGATCAACATATACGTCCCAGCTTGAAGGTGAGTGTTGGAATCCATGATTTATTAGGATAATTCAGGCTTGATTTGCTGAATCAATCTATTTGGAGTTATTGAATAGGTTCCTGATTTGTAGGAGAAAATTACTGATTTGTTTCCTAATATTTTAGCAAGTAGTTGTTGTTTTTTAATGGCCTGCGTGCCCCTCTCTCTCTCTCTCTCTCTCTCTCTCTCTCTATATATATATATATATATATATTGTATTTTGACAGTCAAGCAATATAGTGTTGATATATTCTTCTCACAAAAAAAGTTTTATTTCCAAATAACATGCATAATCAGAGAAGCATAGCTGCAAAATAATTTATGTTCTAGAGTTTACATATAATTGTTGCTATGATTTAAATTTAGAAAGGTTTTTCAATAAAGATAATAAATACATATATCCAATTATACCCTTCATTATACAAAATACATATCTTTTTTCATCGTTTCAAAGTTTAAGGGATAAAGGTTTGGATTGTAATTAGCACCATATTCAATGTTTTGATTCCACCAAATATACCTTTTCATTATGTTAAAGATGCATTTTGTGCATGGAGACTTAAGGAATCTTTCTAATGTGTAAACAACAACAAGATTTCTGTCACCAAGGACATAATCCAGATCACAAGCAAGAGTCATTTTGATTATGCTACCAACTTTTAATTTAAACCTGTAAACACTCACAAGGATTTAGATTCTAGATGCATGCAATATCAAAGATATCTCTCGAAGGAACTAGGTCATGTTGCTGAATTTAGGTGATACAGGGATCTAAAGAATTACCCATCTCAAGAGACCCTATCTTTTTAAACTCTTGCTTCAGCCACTTGCACTAACGTTTCTTTAATAGCTTTTTGGTTCACATTTTTTACAAGCTGCACATAGGGAAAAGGTCACAGAATAACAGACATCAAACTTCTACTAAATTAATGACATCCACAAGATGAGATCACCTCCATCGCTAAAGGTGTCTTTGCAGGGATATGTTACCACACAAACCAAGATAGCAAACTAGGCCACAATGGTTGCAAATAAGGCCCACATATATTCAGCTCAAGGCACTTCATTTTCATGTAATACAGGATAGCTCTAATAAATATACGCAGAATAGAAAAATGCAGTTAAAGCTAGTTTCATGCATGGTTACAGTCATCTTGCAATAATAAAAGATTCTACTCACTACCAGCAGTGCTAAAACACTTCATTTGGCTTCTGTTCCGTGAATCGATTTTCAATCTGATGGTATATAGGTCAATGAAGAAATAAGTCAGTGTTGCAAGGAAATGCTGCACTCAAGCAAGAATCAGAAAGCTTTGTGAGTGAGTTATGTTTACAAAAGACCACCCATCAGACTTAATTAGCTAAATATCAGCTGCAAGACAGCATTAGCTGTTGAACTAGTATTCCAGATGACATACATACAACCCTTACAACAGTTTTAGAACCTTATAATTCCCTGTGGTGCAACATCAGTAGTTCAGTTTGAAGTTTGAACTCTTATCAAGAGAGAATATTCTGTCAGGAACATCATGTACGACCTAAAAAAAACTTTGCGGTGCTAATATAATGGTGGGGTCCTACAGTTATCAATGCATTAAGTATGAGAATCAATTGCATGTCTTGAACTACAGAATTAGCATATTCTTTTACCAGAACTTTTACTAAAAATGTTGTCAATTATTCACAAAGTTACAGAGCTTATTATGCAAAAACCTTGAAATACAGAATTAGTCCCACATGTAATATGCATTGTAAAATCTTGTGGGAAAACGTTGAAAATTGTGAAAGTCAAGCCGCTTCCCTTATAATAAAGAATCTGTGCCTTTGTAGCTCAAGTATTAAGAATGGAACAGAATGACTACCTACTCCATTACCTAACTGAAGAGCACATCTATGAACAACAAGTTGCCAATTTCAGATTAAAATGCTATTGCAAGTATGGAATAGAAATCAAGCTATTGAGAAAACAACAATAATGAGAAAAGACAACAGAAAGAAAAGATAAGAACAAAATTTTTACAAAGTTCTGTTTTTATTGGTAAGATTTGACAGCCTCATCCACAATATTCATCAAGGAAAAACTTCCCCAGCTAGACTAGTTAAGTAGTCTACCTTAATTCAGCAATTTTATAATGCACTTTCCTTAAGAACCTATGTTTAGACTGGTTTACGTCTAAATAAAGAATTTTGGGATATCATCTAGCCTCTACAAAGGTGCCACCCTCATAAAGTATTCCCCAGTTGTTTAAACAAATATATTAAAAGCAGACCCAGATCATCTTCCTATCGTCAGAGAAGCATGCTTCTGTAAGCATGCTCAGTATCATTAGAGAGTAATTTGGCTAAAACGGGTATCTCATATGGGTATATCTTCTCCCACTCAGGATTGCTGGTAATATCCCTCACCTACCAAAAGAACCCAACAACCAAAATTCAATCTTTATACAAGTAGAGATTAAGAGTGTTAAGTGGGGATTTTACCTGTAAAACGACGTCTTGGAGGGAGTCAGGGCCGGACAGTGAGAAGGCGGCGTGGAGTTTTTCTTTGAGGCCATCGCATAAACAGCAAACTGGCTTTGAGTAAAGAACCAGCTTTCTCGCTTTGGATGCTGAAGAAGAAATTCAAAAGGAGTGAGTGAAAATCCATCTGGCTTTACGCCTGGGAATGTGAGCTATGGCTAAAGATCTTGCAGCCATTGTTTCAATTCCCTTGGATAGCTTTTTGCAAAGCTAAACAGTTAGAAGTCGTTGACTCAGCGGATTTTACAGCTTTCGTTTTCGCCTTTCGGCCCGGAGGTTTTCTACCGTTAACCTTTTTTTATTTTTTCAGCTGTACTTTTTTTCATCAAATTATGCAAATATTCTCACTACCTTTTTTAATTTTGAAATTTAATTCATGAAATATTATTTAAAAAATTTTAATCCTCTTATTAATTTAATTTAATAATATCAATCCTGTCATTTATTGATTCCATTAGCTTTCATTAAATGTGTGTACACATGGACATTGATCTTGTCTGTGTGGCTTTAATGGAGATGACGTGACATTGATCATGTTGACGTAACATTGATCATATTGACGTAATGTTAATTATGCTAACATGATATTTTAATTTAGCTAAAAAAATCAAATTATATAAATAATTTTTAGATTAAAATTTAAAATTTAATTATTATATTATATTAAAATTAAAAATTTAGCCCTTATAAACATTTATGTAAATAACTTTGTACTATTAATTCAATGATTCATTAGATCATTGGATACTTGGCCACATAATCAAACAAAATTTTATTTTATTTTATTAGTTTTTGTAGTCAATATATAATAATTTTTTTAATAACCTTTTTATATTTTCAAGAATTTTCTTGTATTTACTTTTTTTACATAAATTAAATGGTAACGTAATTAGGTTATATTTAATCATGTACATTAGTTAACTCAATGTTTAATTAGAATGTTAAATAATATAAATTAAAAAAGTATGAATTAATTGGCTTAGTCTTAATAATCAATATCTAGATATATTAAAAAATCGTTATAAGAATTAATTTCATAATTTAATTTAAAGGTTCAACATTAATATGATAATACACCACTGATAGAATTATACAATAATTATTAATAAATCATTAAGTTTATTATTTTATTTTTAAATAAAATATATAATTATAACTTATTTTTTGGATTATATATTATTTTTTTGGGTTTCAAATCGGATTGATCTCCAAGTTGAGTTAATCAGTTTTAGATTTTTTTCGAATTCAATTTTTTTTGAATTTGAATATTTTTGGATTCAATTTTGCGGGTTAAAAAATGAAGTGTGCTCAGTTCTTTGACTTTTTAAGTCAATTCGGGTTCATTTAAGTTCAATCACAGATTGATCCAAACATAAAAAAATAGAATCAAAAAATGTAACGACTCAAATTTTCACACAATTTGGTTGGATTATAAGTCGATATTAGATCAAACAGTGAAATCTAACAGTCTCAATTAAATTTTTTCTACAAATAGTCATGTTCACATTCTTTCAAGCACATCTCATTTAAATTACTGTACTTACAAAAATTTTAGTTACAAAAAAATTTCTTAAAACAGGATATACCTTCGACGTAGAAATATGCTCCGCGGAATCACAGTTATGTGAAATGCCCTACTAACGAAAGCAGTCCAAGTTACCGATGGGCTCTGTGGAGGAAAGTAAGGGGTGAGCTCAATATGCTTAGTAAGAAAAACATCATAACATGTAGACAAATACACTACCTAAATATATATATATATATATATATATATATGTGTGTGTGTGTGTGTGTGTGTCAAATCTGGAACATTTCTCAAAGTATATAAGTAGTTTGGCAAATTCACATATACCAAAAATGGATTTTAGAAACCAGAATATATATCAGTAGTAAAATTAGTTACTGTGCTAAATACAGAAATTTCAGAGCTCCCAGTAGCAAAATAAATGGATTTTCAGATATTGCAATTCATGCAGGCAGTTCAGAAAATATTTCAAATATTCATAGAGGTATTGGCAGTTTCGAAAAATCAAAGTTGAAAAAATTCATGACAATTTCAGTATGAAAATGGAACTGAAATAAATATTATTTTCTAAAACTTTAAACAGCTTTTAAAAGTAATGACAGTGTGGCACTTTGGTCTCGCAAGATTCAAGAGGTGGCCTCCACAATCTTTTATGCATTAAAATATTCAGTTTCATACGAAATACAATCACACAGTCAATTCAGAAGTTCAAATAAACGAGACAAGGCAGACATGCTATATTAGATATCAGAAATGACAATTTTCCAATGTTAGTGACTTCGGGTAATCACAGGCCAGGTGTATCGAGATGTCAATCGTCGTGGGAGTAGTCAGCTATCCAAATGGCTCACTGATTAGAATGTTCGAAGACCAGAATCAGAAACACGATACATCATACTTCGTGGATCACAGAAACATATACAGAATAGACAGAAATGCAGCATTATCTCACCAATGCCTTTGTCTCAAAATCAGTGCGAGTCGGACTGTACGACATACAGTCAGTATGCGTTCAAGCACATATCATCAGAATAACTTTATAAGCAAATCATTTCCTTTAAATCGCTTATAAATTCAGTTCATTTTATAAAACAATTCAAAAAAAAGCTGATTAACCTTTTTTCTCTCAGTTAAAAATACCAATAAATAGGCTATGGTGAGTAAAACCAGGGAATTTCGATTTAAAATAAAAAATTATAATTATCAAAATTTCTGTCTAAATAAACTAAGTAAATCTATATCAGTAGCTGGGCCAATCTACGAAATTTAAAATTTTTCTTAAATTCCCAAGCGTAAAATCGACCTAGGGTTTTCTATAATTCCGATAACTGAGAAATTTACCCTAAAATTTATATCTACAAATATAGAGAAATTACGTATATTTATCTCTAGTAGCACATGATAATTTTTCTTACCTCGGTATTCGTCTGCAGCCCTCAACTGCCTTAACATTGCGAGTCGACGGGTCCAATCAACTTGGTTTATTTTTTCTGGACTTCGAGCTAATAGTTGAATAAATATTTCCAAACTGTTTTCCCCCGAGTTTTTTTCCAAATATTTTGTACACCCTCTTCTATCCTCAATACTTCTATATTCAAAAATGATGTTGCCTCTTAAAACGACAACAGTGCTATAACTTACACGTATTCGGATTGCACTGATGACAAGGAGATGACGTCGATGCAACTTGTTCCTCGTGTTCTTCGTATAGTCTGCAAAAACAACAGGAGTCAAAGGGGGCAGGGATTTGTCCCTGCACGCGCACTCCGATGATTAAGTAAGAAATCGGGAGTTGTGTATGAATGAATGAAGAAGAGAATGTATGACTCAATTCAGAGAGTTTAAGTTTTTTTCCTTCTTTGGTGTTCTTTTTCTCCTCTTCTGAGAGCTCACCTGGATATTTATAGGTTTCTCCAAGTCGGTTCGAGCTGAGGCCCAGGCGCGTGTCTGGGCCGCGACAGAGTCATAGAGCACTCTGTCGCGCTTCGGGTCAAGCAGCTTGCGGGGGAGTCGGTAGGCGGCAGAGTACCCATGGACCTCTGCCGCAGACTATGCGAAAGACCTCTGCCACAGGCTGTGCGGGAGACCTCTACCGCGGCTGTGCTGGAGACCTCTGCCGCGGGGGCAATGCGGGAGACCTATGTCGCAATAGATGCGATGGAGGTCCGTCGCGCTACCGTGCGGCACACATACCAGGCGACAGAGTGCCTATCACCCCGAACACTCAGTCGTTTAACAGGCAACTGTGTCGCGTGGCAACTCTGTCGCAACATCAGCCACGTGGCTTATTCTTGTTCTGACACGTGGCAGTCAATGACTGGCGGATGGTTGTACACGTGGATTCTGGTGACACAACCACCATCAATTGCTCCCCACTCTTTGGTAGGAATTTTTCCTGCGAAAGAGGATCTGGGTCGGAATTTTTCTCGGGTCGGGTCGGATCTCCGCGTGTGAGGCGACGTAGTCGGGCCACTATATATACTCGGCCCCTGCTGTCCTTGTCGCTACTCAGTTCTCTCGCAAAGACACTCTGCCCGACTCTCAGGACACTCTCTCGCAACTCAATCGCTACTCTGCCGCAACTCTGCCGCGTACACATCACTGTGTCGCAAGTCTATCGCAGCTTCTTGGGACTCTGTCGCCAGTTCTTCTCTTCTTCATTTTAGGTGATTTAATAATCCGTAGTCCCACCCATTGGTTTTTGGACTCCTAAGATGGCTGGCCATGGTGTAGGAAAACAAATAGACCTAGGTGTTAAGTCGACTTTAAAGGAAGCCGACGTCCAAGACCTAGTATCTAGGTTTCCTTTACCCGAGGGATATTCCTATAGACTCCCAACCCCTCAGGAGAGTGACATACGTCGTGTGTCCAACGGGGTAGTCATTTTTAGGGCAGCCTTAGAATTAGGACTCCGCTTCCCGTTGTCCGACTTCGGGGTTTCTTTCCTTAGGACGCACAGAGTATCCCCGGGACAACTGCATCCTCATGCATGGATGCAATTAGTAGGGTTCACCACCGTGCACTGCCATTTAAGGGGCGTCCCTCCATCTCTTCCCCTTCTCGATGTCTTCTTCAGATTTCGGGGTAGCCCCGGTTTAGTCCTTTACTCCCTTCAGCGGGTGTACCAACCTGGCTTTGAGAACAGGTTATTCGAGAAGCCTGCTAACAAGCTTCACAGTTTTGAATCAGAGTGGCTTGTTGTGGAAATGCCCGAGGGCCTGGATTTCCCCACTCGTTGAGAGACTAGGCGTGAAATCCCCAAGGGTCCCAGGATTTCCACACTTAGGGAGCAGTTATCTTCGGATGTCAACAAACTGCTTGTCAGTCATCCCATTAGCCTTGACAGCCTTATATCAAATGAAAATTTGATATCAGCTGGCTGGGGTGTGGGTTCGGTCCCTGTTGCCGGACCCTCTGTTCCTTCATCCAATCCTCCGCCTTCGACTTCTCTCGAGTTAAATCCTGAACCTGTAAGGCCACAGGAGGATATAGGGAGTACCAACATAGAGTCTAGTTCTGGCAGCGAACCCTTGGCTGACCTGACTGGCTGGGAAGGGTTCGGCTCCACTTTCATGGTGCTCCCTGATGACGACGCAATAAATATAGAGTCCCTTCAGGAGCATCTTGATTCTCCTGATGGTAACTTTTAATTCTTTTTACCACTTACTGTTTTTGATCAGTTTTTGACCACTGATTAGTTTTCTTTTCCTTTTTTGCAGAAATGAGTCACTTCCGACGATCGTTGGCTCGTCAGGTCTCGGAGGCCGGTCCTTCCAGTGCTCCTACCAGGAAGATGCGTCGTTTAGCCGACGATGTCCTAAGCGAGGCACCGGTCCCCTCTCCGTTACCTCGTGCTCGGACCCCACCCGCTTCTAGGCAGGCGATGCCTCCCCCTCCGGAACAAAGGGATCCCTCTCGGGATAGGGGGAGAGTCCCTTCATCTTCACAGGGGGCTTCTGGGTCATCCGGGCGGTCCTGCTCCGAGGAGCGTGCGGAGTGCAATATCATTCCGTCGCAGCGAAAGAATCGAAGGCGCTTATACATTGAGGGTTCGATGGGAAACAGGCCAATACTTTCGAGGATAGGCCCTGCTGACGAGAGGTCCTACCCCGTGGACGGGGGGTTTATTATGAGAGGGGCTGAATTTTGAGTTTACCCCGGGGTCCGCGACAACGATACTTTGGACACTCCCGGGGTGGCTTCCCGGATTAGTTGGTCTTCCATCCTTCCTCGGGACGAGGTGAGAATATTTCGAAATTACCCGGAGGGGGAGGACTTAGCCGACATGGAGGCATTGAGGGTAAGTTTCATACTCCTCTTCGTTTGACTCCTTTTTGCTACATTCTTTGAATCTAACTTTTTGCATTTCTTTGCAGCTGGTTCAAAGGACTGTGGCCAACAATGCCCAGCACCAGGCTTATCGGGAGCGGGTCGATAGAGAAATCCGAGATTTGAAGGACAAGGTTATGGAATTATCCAACACTGTCAATAACTTGTCCAAACTTTTGGATTTGGTGCGAAGCTTAGAGGAACAGCTCGCCAAGGTTCACCAGGACCTGAACCAGGCCAAGGGGGATCTCACCGTTGAGGCGGCCCGATCTGGCAAATTTCAGGAGGATCTTCAGGAGGCCCACTCTGAACTAGACCGTATCAGTCCAGCTACGGGTCTTTGCTTACTCGAAATCAGGAGCTCGAGCAATGCGTTGCCGAGTTAGAAGGTCAAGCTGCTCCTATTCTGACCCAAGTAGAGATCGATAACATTCGGGCGGAAGCCGTCAGGGAGTATCGCCTTTCCAAAGACTGCTTGAGGTAGAAGGAGGATTTCTCAAACCCCTATGTGAAATACGGATTCTACCTTGCCCGGTCATGGTTAGAGAAGCATAGGGATGGCGAGGAATTCCCCGAGCTTCAATATACGAACGAGGCAATGCTATTCGAGGCCCCCGACTGGACCAAGTATGAACCTGGGGCCGAACCCGCGGACGAACTATTCAAGAGGACCGCTCAAGATGACCTCGCCAACCTCACCGGTCCTTGGGAGCCCGCGGATTTGAGCGGTGCTCCCAAGCCTATTGACGCTCTTCTTGATTTGGACGGCGAGGAGGGTCAGCAGTCCCTGGGTAGTGGAGGTCCGTCTGTAGCTGATCCCCAGCTTTCTCCCGAAGATTAGATAGCTATTTCTGTTTTTTGTTTTTCTTTTCAAGTACTTTATTGTCCTTTTGTTTTAATTTTGTACTTTTGTTGAATGTATTTGTAAAGATCTACTAGAGATCTATTTGTAATGACTTTTGAATGAAATGAAATCGAGATTTTTGTTCATGCTTCGTATCGCATTACTTCTCTATTTATCACTCATCATTCTTTGTCTGTTTGTTTATTTTGCTTGTATATATTCGTTTTGAATGTATTCGTGTATGCTCCCCAATTCTTGACAGAAATATATACTTTCAGAAAGAATTTCTCGTGTAAACGTATAACTGTTTAAGGCTTGATTACTATGGCGTAAATGCGTCTTTAGTTTTTATAGCCTTGATATTTTTATTTCTTGGCCACAGTGACGCATAGCGTATCAGACTCTTATGGTTAATCGGAGTGTATGCCTGGCCACAGTGACGCATAGCGCCTCAGGCTCTTACGGCTCTTCTGTATGTACGCCTGGCCACAGTGACGCATAACGCCTCAGGCTCTTACGGCTCGGCTGAATGTACGCCTGGCCACAGTGACGCATAGCGCCTCAGGCTCTTACGGCTCGTCTGAATGTACGCCTGGCCACAGTGACGCATAGCGCCTCAGGCTCTTACGGCTTGTCTGAATGTACGCCTGGCCACAGTGACGCATAGCGCCTCAGGCTCTTACGGCTCGGCTGAATGTACGCCTGGCCACAGTGACGCATAGTGCCTCAGGCTCTTACGGCTATTCTGAATGTACGCCTGGCCACAGTGACGCATAGCGCCTCAGGCTCTTACGGCTCGGCTGAATGTACGCCTGGCCACAGTGACGCATAGCGCCTCAGGCTCTTACGGCTCGACTGAATATACGCCTGGCCACAGTGACGCATAGCGCCTCAGGCTCTTACGGCTCGGCTGAATGTACGCCTGGCCACAGTGACGCATAGCGCCTCAGGCTCTTACGGCTCGGCTGAATGTACGCCTGGCCACAGTGACGTATAGCGCCTCAGGCTCTTACTGCTCTTCTGAATCACACCTGGCCACAGTGACGCATAGCGCCTCAGGCTCTTATGGGTCTTCTGAATATACACCTGGCCACAGTGACGCATAGCGCCTCAGGCTCTTACGAGTCTTCTGAATATACACCTGGCCACAGTGATGCATAGCGCCTCAGGCTCTTACGGGTCTTCTGAATATACGCCTGGCCACAGTGACGCATAGCGCCTCAGGCTCTTACGGCTCGTCTGATTTTCACGCCTGGCCACAGTGACGCTATTGCGCCTCAGGCTCTTACGGCTCGTCTGAATATACGCCTGGCCACAGTGACGCATAGCGCCTCAGGCTCTTACGGCTCGTCTGATTTTCACGCCTGGCCACAGTGACGCTATTGCGCCTCAGGCTCTTACGGCTCGTCTGATTTTCACGCCTGGCCACAGTGACGCTACTGCGCCTAAGGCTCTTACGGCTCGTCTGAATATACGCCTGGCCACAGTGACGCATAGCGCCTCAGGCTCTTACGGCTCGTCTGATTTTCACGCCTGGCCACAGTGACGCTATTGAGCCTCAGGCTCTTACGGCTCGTCTGAATATACGTCTGGCCACAGTGACGCATAGCGCCTCAGGCTCTTACGGCTCGTCTGATTATACACCTGGCCACAGTGACGCATAGCGCCTCAGGCTCTTACGGGTCTTCTGAATATACACCTGGCCACAGTGACGCATAACGCCTCAGGCTCTTACGGGTCTTCTGAATATACGCCTGGCCACAGTGACGCATAGCGCCTCAGGCTCTTACGGGTCGTCTGATTATACACCTGGCCACAGTGACGCATAGCGCCTCAGGCTCTTACGGGTCTTCTGAATATACGCCTGGCCACAGTGACGCATAGCGCCTCAGGCTCTTACGGCTCTTCGGGTCTAGAAGAGTCCGACTGGTAAGCACCCCTTCTAGCGCCTCCCATTCCGTGACTCGACCTTTCGAGACAATCTCGGGGGTTAGAACCCCTCCGTCTTCGTTGCTCCCCAGCCCTATATTCTTCTAACTCATGCTCTAACTCCAAGGGAGATGAGCTACGGTAAGTGGAGGAACTCTGCCGCATACGGGCCGCGGGGGAACTCTGCCTCCTATGAGCGGCGGGGGAACTCTGTCGCCTATCGGCCAGAGGGGAACTCTGCCGCCTATAGGCCGCGTGAGAGCACCATCGCGTACGTGTTGCGGGATACCTCTGCCGCACGTAGTCCGCGGGAGAGCTCTGTCGTACGGGTTCCACAGGAGAACACTGTCGCCCGAAGTTTGCGGGTGAGCTCTGTCGCCGTTGAGCCGCGGGTGAGCTCTGCTGCACATTTGGCGAGCTCTGCCGCCTATCGGCCAGTGGTGAACACTGCCGCCGTTGAGCTGCGGGTGAGTTTCGTGGTCTATTTGCTGGGTGAGACCTCTGCCGCGCGAGGTCTGCGGGTGAGCCCTGCCGCACAGGTGCTGTGGGCGAACTCTGTCGCCTACGGTCCGAAGTTGAGCTCTGCCGCCTATCCGCTGGGGGAGACCTCTGCCGCGCTAGGTCTGCAGGTGAGCTCTGCCGCACATTTGCTGTGGGAGAACTCTGTCTTGCTGGATCTGCAGTGGCATTATTTTGTGTTCCTGCCTCTTGTCCAGCGTTTACCAGGGTGGAGGGCTGACCTCTCTCGTAGGTCTGCCAAGGCGTGCTTTCCCCCACTAACTGCTGCACTTCATGGGCAAGCTGAATTGGGGGAGAGCGTCTCTGAAGAAGCTCACCATAGCCTTCAATGCTGTCGTAGTCTCTTCATTTTTGCGTTTCAGGGTCTCAAATTCTTCTAGAGAAACCAAGGCTTCTCTGTCACCCCTTCCACTATGTCTTCGTCTCTGCTCTGATCTGACAGGGGGACTCACAGAATTCTGCCCTCCTGTCAACTCTGCTGTAGAGCGTGTCCTCACCATTTGGATAGAGAACCTGACTTTTTATCAGCTTCCCAGAGACGGCGCCAATTGATGTTGCCTCTTAAAACGACAACAGTGATATAACTTACACGTATTCGGATTGCACTGATGACAAGAAGATGGCGTCGATGCAACTTGTTCCTCGTGTTCTTCGTATAGTCTGCAAAAACAACAGGAGTCAGAGGGGGCAGGGATTTGTCCCTGCACGCGCACTCCGATGATTAAGTAAGAAATCAGGAGTTGTGTATGAATGAATGAAGAAGAGAATGTATGACTTAATTCAGAGAGTTTAAGTTTTTTCCCTTCTTTGGTGTTCTTTTTCTCCTTTCTGAGAGCTCACCTGGATATTTATAGGTTTCTCCAAGTCGGTTCGAGCTAAGGCCCAGGCGCGTGTCTGGGCCGCGACAGAGTCATAGAGCACTCTGTCGCGCTTCGGGTCAAGCAGCTTGCGGGGGAGTCGGTAGGCGGCAAAGTACCCATGGACCTTTGCCGTAGACTATGCGGAAGACCTCTGCCGCAGGCTGTGCGGGAGACCTCTACCGCGGCTGTGCTGGAGACCTCTGTCGCGGAGGCAATGCGGGAGACCTATGTCGCAATAGATGCGATGGAGGTCCGTCGCGCTACCGTGCGGCACACATACCAGGCGACAGAATGCCTATCACCCCGAACACTCAGTCGTTTAACAGGCAACTGTGTCGCGTGGCAACTCTGTCGCAACATCAGCCACATGGCTTATTCTTGTTCTGACACGTGGCAGTCAATGACTGACGGATGGTTGTACACGTGGATTCTGGTGACACAACCACCATAAAAAAAAATATATAATCCTATGCTCATATATATTTTTCTTTCCTTTTCCTTTTTTTTTTATTTGGCCTTTCGCGCCAATTCTTTTCTCTTCTTTCTTCTCTTCTTCTGCTTCTTTTTGGCGTCTATTGTTTATTCATTTCTTCTCTCTCTGTTTCCTCACCTTTCGGCCTCACAATCCTCTCCATCGCTTCCTCTGGTTTCCGACACCACCATCATCATCCTTATGTCTCGACCACCTCCTTCAGCATTGTCGGCTCCGTCCCAGCCACCCGTCGTAACCATTACTGCCGAGAAGGAACTTCCCCTGCTCTCCAATTGCTCTCGGTTCTCCCAGCTTCCTCGGACAGTGTTTGTACCTTCCCTTCGTGTGCCCTGTACAGCACAGTAGCTGACGGTTCACCTAGTACGAGCAGCCCTACAACGCAGCTTCCCTCTGCAGCCCATGCACAACACCGCGCCATTGACTTCCTTCAGTGTCGGACGTAGCAAACAGAGAGAAGCACTCTGTTTCAAACGTCTCCCTGTTTCCAATTTTCAGTCTATCCCATGGTACCCTCCTTCCAGCCTCATAGCTGCTTTAGCCCCTCTCTCTCTCAGCTTTTCTGCTCTCACACTTATTTCTTTCTACATGCTCTCGGTTCATGTTTCTTTCTCTCGGTTAAATCTTTTCATATAGTAGCAGACCATTTCCTCTCATCATGATCCATCATTTCTTCTACCAACCTCGTTCATTATTTCATTCTTATGTTTTACTGTTTCGACTTTCCTAAATTTCATTTCAGTCTGCTCCCTTTCTTCATCCCTCATCACTACCCAGTTTTACCATCAACTCATCTGTCTCTGCTCGAGGTCCGACCTCCCTTCCCAGTTTCGTTCTCTGCCTCCAGTAAGTCTCTGCTTCCACCTCCACCTTCTCGATTTCTCCTCCAACTGGCTTCAACTTGCTCTGTCTTCTGGCCATCACTGTTTCAGCTTGCTTCACTTCCAGCAAGTGTTGAATGCCACCTAGTCCCGTTTCCAGCAGCTAGCACTCGTTTCCTCTCGGCTCACTCATTGTTTCTAGTCTTCACAAACTGCTCTCCTCCGCATCTCCTTCTTTAGCAAACTTTCATCGCAATTAAATCACCCGCATCTCAGTTTTCCTTACCCCGTTACACTGCCTTCAGCCTCCACTCTTTCTTTTCTATTTTTCTTCTTCACTTCAGTGTTCGCGTGTGCTTCGCAGAGGCGTTTTGGTCCTTTGTTTCCTTTCCTTCTTGCCAAGGGTAGTAACGCCTCTTCAGTTCTTTATATTTTCAGTCCTAAGTTTTTCTTTCTCGGTTTGTCCCTTTCATTATCCTCAATACCGATCTGATCGAGATTGTCCAGCAGGACATCAATCTATATACAGTCCATCCTGGCATTTAGGTATGACTTTCTCTAATGTATTTAAACATTATAGGTGCAGCAAGTGGAACTGCCGAATTTTTGTAGCTACAACTCTACTGCCTTCATTCAATTCAGTTTTCAGGCTTTCCCATACTCCTCGCGTATCCCTGTTTTCTATCAGACCTTCCCACGCCACTTCCTTCTCATTTTCAATTTTTCAAAACTTCGACATTCCTCTCTTTCTCTTCAGCAGCCAAGTCACTCTACCTACCATTTCCCATCTTTTCTAATATGAATTCTCCTTACTTACTCCTAGGCAAATCATCGGTCAGCAATTCTTTAGCTATTGAATTGACATTCACCCACTCCCACTAGAAACTGATCTAGTGTGGGGCTTCGGGTTGGCTTCTTTTGGAAGCCAATCCTGCTCTTAATTTATTAGATAAAATAATACTATATAATATAATTGATTTATATTACAATATAGCATTATCTTCCACTTGTTATAGAAGAGTCCCTATACATATTATATATTGCATTTCCAAAAAATGATATATACATTTATTTAGTTCTTAAAAATTATATTTATACCTCATACTCATTTTATTTATTTATTTATACTCATCTACTCTCTGAGGTAAAATATTTATTGTGTCATATTTCTCTAAGTCTCATGTGTTATATATATTTTTAATTTAATTTTTTATTTATTCAGTTTATTATTCTAACGCATCACTGTGCCCAAATTTCAACTATCACATTTCACAATTTCCACCAACATGCACAATATCATTCCCATTTATTTACTTAGCTTATCAAGATTATAACTGAATACAAGAAAATTCGTGGAGATTACATTATCTCCACCTTAAGAAATTTGGTCCCCAAATTTGAAAGTACATTCGTCCTTAAACAACTGCGGGTACTTTCCTTGCATTAAGCTTTCTAATTCTCACGTGGCTTCTTCAGGAGTATGATACTACCACAAAACTTTGACCAAAGGAATCGTCTTAGACCACAATACCTTTTCTTTCCTTCCAAGATCCGAACTGGTTTCTCCATATACGTCATATCCTTTTTCAATATCAGTGGTTCACACCTAACCACATGTGTTGGATCTAGGTGATACTTGCGTTGCATTGATACGTGAAAAATATCGTGAATACTTGATAATTCTGGCGGTAAGGCAAATCTCTGTACCTTATCTTCCACTCGGTTCTAAGATCTCAAAAGGTCTGGTATAATGGAAACTTAACTTTTCTTTCTTCCCAACCAACCGGTAGACGACACCTTCGAGTATGCAATGTTTCGTACGGTGTCATTTCGATACTTGAGTGGTAGTTGTTATTATATACGAATTCTGTTAAGGACAAATGGTCATTCCAAGAACCTTTAAAATCCTGGGCACGTGCTTTCAATTCCATATTGGCATGGGTAAGTGTTATAATAATCTCTTAAGCTTCTGATACTCTACCTTAACTTGCTAACATATAAGACATTTAGTCACACATTCAGTTATACCTCTTATCGTACTTGATTGCCAATATACCTTCGGGAGATTTGATAAATTTTTACTATTCTCTACATGTGGAGTATATCTCTATAGATCAACTTTTGACGACATCAATTCCTTTAACTATAGATCATTAGGTACATAATTCTACTTTTAAATTTCAATAAATCATCAATACCAATATCAAAACTTGTTGTAACACTCATCTGGGTTTGACTAGCTACATCAATACAGTGTTTATCATTACACTGAGCTTGTTCGATTCGATCAATCAATTCTAGCGTTCAAATATTAGGTTAGTGATCATATAGTATCGTCAGTATCAAAAGAACCACATCCAATTTGAGGTTCACAGAACATTCCAACAGTTCATGTTCCCTAACCATTTATACAACCCATCCTGAGATCCTTTTTACTCAAGGTGTCAGCTCTAGCCATTTCTTTTTCCTGTGTTAAATCGTTTTTGTGAAATTTGATATCTAAACTTTCATGATCAGTAAAATTATACAATCCTTCACCGCATAAGTAATGGTATCCTGACTTCAAACGTAAATATTACGACTATCAATTTCAATTTATGGGTTATAGATTAAGACATTTTTAGACGCTGTCAAGTTTTTTAGGTAGAGAGGTATTTTGAAATGCCTTTATTAGCCATCAAACTTGACCACATAAACTACTTATGGATATAAGGGTTCAAGGTTCAGTCCCAATAGAAAGTAAGATACCCGAACTTATCGCAATTTCACATTTATCCTTTAGTCACAACCCATTCTCCGTTCACATCAAGTGATCCGAATCATTTCACACACCCAAAATATTAATACGTCGAAAACATTTCTTATTCAAATATAATCTTTATTCAAAATTTATCACTCTTTAAAACTTGTCTCCTTTCGCATATCAATTATGACGAAATCCTATCCTTATTCAATTTAAGTCTCGCATTCAAAACATAAGTTCATACATATTACAATCCTTAGATTCAAAACGTATTTCATGTTCCAAAATCTCTTTATATCCTAAAAACTCTGAATCCTCTTAACAGTTTGAGTCTTTCTATCACGACCCACTTTTCACTAAAAATCACTACAAATTTTTCATTTTTCGTTTATTATTTAATTCTTACCTTCCTCTCCTCGTGACTATTCTACCAACAGTTGGGCTACAATTCGATGTTAGTCCCCTTACACTATTTACCATTCCATTTTCATATCACATTTACATGTCAGGATTTACTATTCTTTGACTTTAACTAAATATGTTCATAAATGTATTTACATAACTTTACATTCCTGATATCATACCCATATACAATACTGTGCATTTACATGTTCAGATACAAAAACTATACAAGCATGTATACCTTTTCCTCGATGGGAAGTAGCGAACAACGGGAATGCAATACCACTGCCACCCTTGTTCTACTGAAAGTACTCTGTAGATGGGGAAAATGAAAGTGTGAGCAACCACACGCTCAGTAAGGCAATTATGCATGCAAGTAGATAATTACATTATCTACATGAACATAATGTCATGCATTAAAATCGTTCTTTCTCAATATCATGCCGAAAAACCCGAGCTTATGCACACAACTATGCAACACACATGTGGAAATCATGCTCGGAATCGTAAACACAGGCATTTCATGTAAACATTTCAATTCATGAATTTATAGTTAAAAGCATGGAAACCACATCATGCTATTTCATTTAAATCACATCATGTAAGAACATGTCACTTCAGTTCAATTCAAACCAAATCACAAATCTATCATGACTCAACCACTCCATCGGGCTATCCTGATCCACATGAAACCATTTAAATATAAAATTACATAAATCAGGTAACATGCGAGACTAAGCAGGAAATCTTATTAACTATACAGGACTATGGCTATATACGATTGATCTCAGGCTACACGGTACCTAGTGTGCGGGGCATCACAACTCTGTATACCCACATGGTCTGGGGTGCCTGCCATAGGTCTTATCCCACATCACGATCCGAGGGGTGCCTGCCATAGGTCATAACCACCCTATGTCTAGGGTGCCTACTATAGGTCTTATACCACATCATGGTTTGAACGTGTCTGCCATAGGTCTTATCCACCCTATACCACATCGGTAACCAACCCATGTCTCAAAATCCATGTGCGAGCATGTCATCCGTGTGACACTTAGTCTACATGAGGCAATCAGCACGGTTTTAAATCATTTCATATATATCACATTAAAACTACAGTGCGCATTTTGAGTGCGACACACAGTCAGCACCCCACTTAAACACTGTCTTATGCATATCACAAAATCAACCGCTAGTGCGAGTAACACTCCAGCACTAGGTCACGCATAGTTCACATTTCAAAACAAGTACAAGCAATCTCTCTAGTACTATGCTATGCACAAAACTCATTAAAATCAAGTACGAGTAATGCTCAAGTACTATGTCATGCATAAACCATGTAAAACTGAGTACAAGCAATGCTCCAGCACTCTATCATGCATAAATCACATAAAATTTAGTACGACCAACACTCCAGTACCATATCATGCATGTCATGGAAAATCAAGTGTGAGTAATCACTCCAACACTTTTTATGTAGAAAACATATAAAATCAAGTGCGAGCTGTGGTCCAGCACGATTTATTTTTATATAACTCGATAGATGGTTCATTTAAAAGGGATGATTCAAAACATTAAAATCGGCACCATAATTGGACTATTTTGTGTATTTCATAAAATCATTGGCCAATCTATCTATTCTTCTGCTAAACAACAGTAAAAACATTCAAAAATGTCTTTTTTCATGCTTTTTAGGACTTTTCCTAAACTTTGACTTTTTTACCCTTAGTAGGGGTAAAATCGTAATTTTCCATGTCGGGTCCCTATCGAAATTTTTTCATATTCAAAAATCCATATACAATTTAATACTCAAAATCTATCTGAAATATGTATAGCTATCTCTAGCTACTCACAAAATTCCTTTACCTCAAATCATTCTGATCACTCTGCCTTTTCCATCGCTACCGATCATCCAATCTGTTTAGCTCCCAGTTTATTCTCTGAAGCTACAGATAATAATTTATCAGGTTAAATACAGTACATTTTACTCGTATTTCAGTTTTACTAGGATTAATTTGTAGCATTGGGCCCGTTTACTTTTATTGGGTCTGATTGCACCTTAAAGGGTCTTAATCAGTTTTAAGTTTATTCTCCACTTACTATTCCCTTCATCAAGGCTTATTGGGCTCATTGGGCCCATCAACACTTATTGAGCCTCGATTTAGGCTCTTTGGACAACTCATACAATTATTTACGACAATCGATTCTAATTCCAAAACATAATTCATTTTATACGGAAATAAATTCGTAACTTATGTGATAAATTTCTAACGCGAATAACTATGTAAATTGTCATAACTGAGATTTACTTACCCGAGATTCTGTTATAGCACGAAAATTAAGGCTGACCCAAACTCTCGTTTGTCCCCAATTGTCGCGCTACACGTTTGTATAATTAAATCGAGTCAATTTCAATCAATTAAAATTTTAAATAAATTTCTCAAAAATTAAATCGATCAATTTTAACCGCTTATCGACTTACCCTTAGCCCGATTGCATCACCAAATTTTTCTCTCCATTTTTTCTCTTTTTCTTTTTCTTTCCTTGCTGAACCGATTTAAACCGATTCAGTCCGGTTTAGCACCATCCTTGTAAGACCCTTAGATTCATAAGTATATACATGTACATGCTATGTGAAGCATAAGTGATGTAAAGTCCATAATTCAATGTACACACTTGTAATATGAGTTATGATGTACATACAAGTTTCGTTATGTATGGATATGCAGAAATGGACTTTTGTATGTGATGAATGTGAATATATGAAATTTTGAGTGGTGTGGTAAAATGGAAGGAAGTTTGCATAAGTTGCATAAATCTTTGTAATTTCATTTGGTTTTAAATTGTATACATTTGGTTATACAATAAATACACACAAGTTTTAATGTGTACAAAGTATGAATGTATGTCATTTTCAAGCCTTAAAGGTGGTTGAATGAGAAAATGACTATGGAAGCAAAATGTATGAAGTTTGGTGTAAGTTATTGCAGAAAATTGCAGCAAAATCTGAAAAATACGAATGTCAGATCGATCTTATAGGATGAGAGATCGATCTGGAAGAGCCAAAAATGCTCTTATTTGAGCAATGGAATAGAGACAGATCGATCTCCAATGGGGCCAGATCGATCTGCTAAGCATTCTATGAAAAAGGAATCGATCTCAGGAAGGTCCAGATTGATCTCCAAATGCTACTGACTTGGAGAAGATCGATCTCACCCTTGGACCAGATCGATCTCCTTAAGCTACTGACTTGGAATAGATCGATCTCATGCATAGAGACAGATCGATCTCATTAAGTTTGAAAGGTCAATTTCGAGAGGAAAAAGTGCAGGGCAGATCGATCATCTCATTGGAGAGCAGATCGATCTCATAGAGACACTTTTATAAATACTGGACTTTTGTACTTCAGTTTGCACGAGAGAAACTATTCCATTCAAAAGCAAAAGTGTAACCTAACATTTCTAAGCTAGGAAACTTCAGTTTGTGATCAGTTTTGAGTCAGATATAGTTCAGCAAAATTGTTCTTGGTAAAAAGGAGAGCAACATACTTGGAAACAAGAGATTGAAATCAAGGATTTCAAGAGCAAGGAAGATTTGTACCAAGATTGGTGAAAAATGAAGGAAATCTCAGCTAGGTAAGATTTAATGCACCAAGTTGATATATGTTAAACTAGGTGTATTGATGAGTTTATTGGTATATATATGAATTGTTGGAAATGAAAGGATCATGAAAAATGAGCATGACCTAGTTTTGACATGAAAATGAGAAAATGATGAGGAAATGGTGTTAACATGAATTTGATGATGGAATATGCATGTAGGGAAGATTTTAAGTTAATCTTCTGAAATACATATATTGAAAAGAAGGAGAAATAAATATGCTATATGGAAAATGTGGTATACTGCCATATTGGAAGAAAATCATGAAAATGATGTATTAAGTTGAGATTTGGCAAATGAAAAGAGTACAATACGATATACTAGTGCAGATACGTATAAGAGCTTCAGGAATCACATTTAAAGCTGATCAAACTGCAAGAGTGAGTAGAACCGAGGAAGAGAGGTCACTTGACGTGATCCGAAGTAAGAGAATTTTGTGAGCAGCTAGAGATGGCTCCACGTATTTTGAATAGCATTTTGATATTATATGCTATATGAATTCCCATGAATAAGCATGATGTTGTGATAGAAACTAAGAGGATAAGTGTGTTTTATCCAAAACTAGGGTGAAAATACCATAGAAGCCTATTGTGATTAAGATTCATGATTTTGCATGATAGAATGGCTAATATTTTCATGTGTATTCGAAAACAGCACATTTGAGTGCTTATTTAATTTGAATTGGGTGAATTCTGATTTAATAGTCATCTATCTGATTTTGTGTGAAAACCATAAGTGCTAGAGATTACTCATACTATATTTTGAGATATGCATCATATAGTACTTGAGTGTTTACTCGTACTACATTTTAATGCGATTTATGCATATTAGAGTACTGGGTGCATTGCTCGTACTCAAATTGTGATTGATGCATTATAGAGTATTAGAAACTATGCTCATACTCAGTTTTTCACGATAAAGTACTGAGAGTTTTGCTCGTACTCAGTTTTCATATATTACACATTATAGAGTATTAGGAGTTTTGCTCATACTCGAGTTTTATATGACCTAATGCTGGGAGCATTGCTCGCATTAGAGATTGTGATATTGTGATATGGTCGTGTTAGGAGTTTTACTCACACGTACTAGTTTTGAAAAGAGCATGAAACTGTCACGACCCCTACCCTCTTCTCGTGAACTTACTGTTGAGTTAATGTATTTTGAAATGACAAAACAAGTTAATTCTATAACATTAAGTTGATATAGAAACATGTTTAGAGGTTATTAGTACCAGAACTTAGAGTTCTGTTGATGAGAGATCGATCTGGCTGATGAGAGATCGATCTCCTGGGTTTTTACTTGATGAGAGATCGATCTCATGATGGAAGAGATCGATCTGGCAAGCCTTAAATCTTTACAAAGGTATTTAGGAAGAATGAGATCGATCTGCAAGGGTTAAGAGATCGATCTGGTTAAAGCGAGAGTTGAGAGATCGATCTGGTCTATGAAGAGATCGATCTCCCTTAAGAGCTTAAGACTATAGATCGATCTGAGAGATCGATCTACACTCAAACAGAGAACTTATGAGATCGATCTGGTAAGGAAGAGATCGATCTCCTCAAAGTCAGAGAGCTAAAGAGATCGATCTGTGTTGTTGAGAGATCGATCTCCTCTCTACGAGATTGCATGGCAGATCGATCTGGAGATCGATCTTGCCTCAAACAGAGAGATTAGGAGATCGATCTGCCTATTCGACAGATCGATCTGCCTCATTATATTTAAACTAACAGATCGATCTGCTAACCTATGAGATCGATCTCCTTGTGTATTTGTGCTTTGATCTTGCAGGATTTATAACTAAGAGATCGATCTGGCCAAGATGGCAGATCGATCTGGCACTCTACTGGAGGTACCCAACGGCTAGTTTCTGCAAATCACAACGGGAAAAATAGCATTTAATGCTCCAACTACCAATCCTTCAGTATTTAACCAAGCATTGAAGACAAAGAGAATAGAGACACTATTGCTGCACATTCCAAACATTCTCAAGCTTTAATTCATTCATTCTTTGTGTCCCTATTGCTCATTAATTGAAATTCATTGTACAAGCTTAAGTGCAACAAGCTTTGTTAGTACTACCCATTGTAAAGCCTTATTCTGTATTCATCCATACCCAAAAGAAAAGAGGATTGTTCCTCAGTGAGAGACATTGTAAAAGGGTGAATACATTTCTGTATTGCTAAGGGTAGAGAGGTTATTCCTTAACCTGCAAAAGGAACATTGTAAGCTCTATTGAGAGAGAGAAAGAAAGCACTTGACAAGAAGGTCAAGGAGAGAGGACGTAGGCAAGAGTTTGGCCGAACCTCTATAAGTGACTGTGTTTGTTTCTCTTTCCCTATCTTGCATTTAAATTGTTTAATTTCATTATTGCTCAATTCTATTTTCTCATTGAAGTAGGATTAAATTAAAATTTGTCATAATTGTTAGAAAACCGATTCACCCCCCCTCTCGGTAGAGCCAACACTTACCTTACTACTTACCACTTACAGTTGGGCTGTGAGTCAAATCTAATCCACCTCTCATATAAATTCATTATAATAAATGAAAGATAATAGAAACTGGACTGTTATAGATATGCGAAAGCGTTTACCTCAATCTCTATTAATTATACATCCCTTTGGTACTGGTAGAGGCTGCAATAACCCTGCAGGCTTCTGATGCTCTACCTTTACTTGCTGACATACTAGACATCTTGCCACAAACTCTGCGATATCTCTTTTCATGCCTGATCACCAATACACTTTTCGAAGGTTCTGGTACATCTTATTACCTCCCGGATGTAATGTGTATCTCGATGAATGAACTTCTGTCAAAATCAATCTCTTTAGTTTTGAGTCATTGGGAATTACGTCTAAACCTCAGTAGGCCATCATCATTCACACAGAAATCGACCACATCACCTCTCTGAATTTGATTCGCACGATCCTCACACAGTAGATCGGCTAGCTGAGCCTGAAGTATCCGATCAATCAAATCTGGTTCCACTCGCAGGCTAGCTATCACACAGTCTTTGTCAATATCAAGAGGGTCTATATCCAACCTGAGGTGAGCAAACTGCTCAAGCAGCTCATATTCCCTGACCATCATGTGCGACACCATTCCAAGGCTCTTTCTACTCAGAGCATCAACCACAACATTAGCCTTTCCTGGATGGTACAATATCTCGCACTCATAATCTTTTAGAAACTCTATCCATCGTCTTTGCCTTATATTTAACTCATTCTGTGAAAATAGATATTTGCGGCTCTTATGATTTGTATACACCTGAAATTTTTCACCGTATAAGTAGTGGCGCCATATTTTCAATGCAAATACCACGGCTGCCAACTCTAAATCATGGGTCGGGTAGTTCCTCTCATGGTCCTTAAGCTGTCTGGATCCATAAGCTACTACCTTCTCATCCTGCATTAACACACAGCCCAGTCCCTGTCCTGAGGCATCTATGTACATTAAGTAACCTCCTGAATTGGTGGGTATGGTGAGAATAGGTGTGGTGGTCAGTCTATGCTTTATCTCGCAGAAACTTTTCTCACACTTATCATCCTACTCGACTGCCACATTCTTTCGGGTAAGATGAGTCAACGGAGTAGTCAGTTTAGAAAATCCCTCGACAAATCATCGGTAAGAACCTGTTAAACCCAGGAAACTGCAGATCTCTGTAACTGTCTTGGGTCTATCCCACTGTACCTCAGCCTCTATCTTGGATGGATCCACTAATACACTGTCTCTCGAGACTACATGACCCAAAAATGATATTTCACTCAGCCAGAAATCATACTTGTTTAGTTTAGCATACAACTCCTAATCTCGAAAGGTCTGCAACACTGTTCTCAAATGCTGCGCATGCTCTTCTCGGGACTTCGAGTACACCAATATGTCATCTATAAAGATAATCACGAATCTGTCTAGGTTTGGCTTAAACACATCATTCATTAAAGCCATAAACACTGCAAGAGCATTCGTCAACCCAAATGGCATAACCAAAAATTCATAGTGGCCATAACGGGTCCTGAACGCTGTCTTGGGTACATCTCCACTCCGAATCCTTAACTTATGATACCAGACCTCAGATCAATATTTGAAAAGATCTGTGCTCCCTGCAACTGATCCAATAGATCATCTATCCATGGAAGGGGATATTTATTCTTAATGGTAGCCTTGTTCAACAATTAGTAATCTATACACAGTCGGAGACTCCCATCTTTCTTCCTCACAAACAGAACCGGTGCTCTCCAAGGTGATACACTCGGTCTGATAAACCCCTTGTCCAACAACTCTTGCAACTGTTTCTTTAGCTCCTCTAATTCCACTAGAGCCATTCGATACGGTGGTTTGGATATCGGTTCAGTTCCAGGCACCAAATCAATACAAAATTTCATCTCTCTATCTGGTGGTAATCCTGGTAACTCTTCCGAAAAAACATCAGGGAAGTCTCGTACCACTGGGATGTCAACCATATCTAGATACACCTTATCCAAATCAACCACATAGGCTACAAAACCATCAACACATTACAATCACATTTGATTAGTAAAACATTCGTCCCTGGATATAATTTACTACTTCTTTCATTACTTTGTAAGGCTTACAATATGTTTTTCAAGGGTAGGAAACATTACTGTCTTAGCATAACAATCTAAAACAGCCTAGTTTGCAACTAACCAATCCATTCCTAAGATTACATCAAAATCTCTCATGTTTAGCAGAATCAGATTGACTAACATCTTCTTTTCCCTTACTTTTAGATTACAACCATTACAGACATACTCGGTCATTACATTCTCTCTAAGTGGAGTACTTATAAGTAACGTCCGACCTAGAGGTACAGGTATTCAATGTTCAATCAAATTACATGCAAAAGTAGGCGATATGAATGAATGCGTGGCACCAGGATCAATCAATGCTAATGCTTTAAAATCAAAGACTAGGATGGTACCTTTTATCACATCCTTAGAAGTCTCTGCAGAAGCCTGGTCCAAAACAAATACTCACCCACGACCAACAGTTTGTTTCCCTTTCTCTTCAGCTGTGGCTTTCTTCTGAGGTGTAAGTGTCTCACCTGTAACCTTCTCTGGCTCTTTACCCTTCTGTGGGGTTGTATCAATCAAATTTAGGCATTCACGAGCTATGTGCCCTGCTTTACGGCATCTATAACATAATCTCGTCATAAGGCATGGTCTACCCCCATGATATCTACCACACATCCAACATTTCTCAGTGATAGGTCTGGGTCCACCAATAATAATGTCTGTGGCCCTCGGTACTGGATGAATTGGAGGCTTCACAGGCCCTTCTTGCATTTCCTTAATTTTAGGCCCCTTACAGAATAACCTTTGGCCCTTTCGAAACCCTCTATCATTAGCTGACCTCTTTCGGTCTCTATGTTTACCTTTACCACTCTTACTCAACTCCGAGGCATGCAGCGCATAATCTTGCTCACATAGCTGAGCTTAGCGTACTGCCTCGTCATAGGTGGTAATGTCCAGTGGAGCTAGTCGAGCTCTAATGGAAGGTCTCAATCCCTCTAGGAATTTTTGAAACTTTCTCTCTTCCAGGCCCATAGTCACTGTACCATATCTTCCCAGGGATGTGAATCCAGACTCATACTTATCCACTGTCTGATTCCCCTAAGTCAATGCAATAAACTCCAACTGCATCTTCCTCCGTGCAGTGGCTAGAATATACTACCTCCTGAAGGCATCCAGAAATATATCCCATGTCACAACCAGGTGGCGTGTACTCAACATCGATTGTGTGGCCATCTACCAATCCTCGGCCTCATCCTTTAATACAAAAGCCACAAAGGTGACCTTCGTTGTGTTAGAGCAATAGAAAAATCGGTAGAGTTTTTCCATATTGCGTATCCAATACTCAGCTGACACTGGGTTCTTCACCCCACTAAACGAAGGTGGTCTGAATTTTTAAAATTCTCTCAGTCTACCCAGATCACAATCATAAATTCCCTCTCCACCAACCTGTCGTGGAGCTACAGGATCCTCAACTGGTGGGGGAATGTCCTGAACTGGAGGAGGTGCAGATATCTCTGCCTCTACAGTCGGAGGTCTCGGTGCAAATTGTGTTGGCTCATCTCTCTCATGTGCAACAGGCTGACCAATAGGGTTTTCCCCTCTACCCTTCATCCTGGTCATAGCCTATGTAAACATCTCCATAACCATGTCTACACTGCGTTGTAACTGCGCTATACGGGCTTCAGCGTCCTCACTGAGCTCTGATGGATCTCTACGAGAACTAGACCCACTACGCCTCTCGGGTTCATCTTTATGCCCTTGAGAGCATGAACTCTCTCCTCTATGAGTACGTCGTCTATCAGACATCCTGCATACTTAAAATAAGTGTCTCAGTCACATTTTTCAGCTTTGTGTACACATTTGTATCCTAATAATGCACAGTACTTTAGGGATGTATAATTTTCTAATTATGGATAAGACTCACATCAGATCAACTCTGCTCTGATATCATTCTGTCACGACCCCTACCCTCTTCTCGTGAACTTACCTTACTACTTACCACTTACAGTTGGGCTGTGAGTCAAATCCAATCCACCTCTCATATAAATTCATTATAATAAATGAAAGAGAATAAAACTGGACTGTTATAGATATGCGAAAGCGTTTACCTCAATCTCTATTAATTATACATCCCTTTCGTACAAAATATTACTAGTCTGTGCATAAATTTACAAGATACAAATTTTTTTTTCTCGTAGTGTATACCTTTCTGTACTGCTGGATAATTAGAGAACATCGTAGCAGGGACGACTGCAGTACTCACTACTGCGTAGTATCTGTGGAGGAGAAATAAGGGGGTGAGCATAACGCGCTCAGTAAGGAAAATATACAAGCAGGTAGATAACCTCACTATCTACATGCTAAAATACATACATGTTCATTTTTCTTATAAGACAATATGCATGTTCTTTTAAAACAACTGTCATCAATGCGAAACCATTAATTCGCTAGATGGGTATATCCATATCCACACAGTTTATCATTTAAGACCACACAGTTTTAACTTCACACAGTAGCACACAGCTTCACAAAGCATAAACTATTTATACAGATCACATATAGAAAATGCTTTATACTTTGTAAATCAGTTACATGTTGAGACATAAATCATGGGTTAACATATCTCCAGACACACAGCAAGGGAAGATATCTGTCACCTCACATAGTAGTGACAATATCATATCACACAGATATAGTAGACTTATCAAGACTTACGGCTATAGTTAGATTCCAAGCTACACTGATCAGGTGTGCGGGAACCCTACGCTTAGGGAGGCGGATCAACCATCCCTTCAGCATCACACAAATATCACACAGATAGTCACGGCACATCGTACCCCATGGCTAATGTTCACGGTACATCGTGCTCCCGTGGATCCTTATCACCTATTTTCGTTGTCTCAAAATCACGTGCGAGCTCTCGAATGGAACACACAGTATCATCGAGGCATAAAGCACGGTCTATCCATCACACAAAAATTCATAAACTCTCGTGCGAGCTCTCGAATAGAACACACAGTATTATCGAGGTATCAAGCACGATTTTACTTATCACACAGAAGCTTAAGAGACTACGTGCGAGCAACCCAGAGTAGAGCACACGACATATCTGAGGCATTGAGCATGAATGCAAGCTCTCGGATGGAACACATAGTATTACCGAGGCATCAAGCACTGTTGTCTCATCACTTTAAATCAAGAGGGTCACATGCGAGCATAATCAGAGCAAGATACACAGCAATACTCAAGGCTCTAGCATGATTCCCAAAAATCTAGTGCGAGCAGCTCGAGTGGAACACACAGTATTACTCGAGGCATCGAGCACTCTTTTGTTTTTCTCTAAATCCCTTTTTAAAATAATGTGCGAGCGGGGCTGGTCAATCTACTGTTGCCTCTCATGCTCTAGCACGATTTCACACAGAAAAGAAATAGAGGGCTTCATGTCTAGTTATGAGTGAGAGGGCAAATCTCTCTTTAATCACTCTTTATAAACATTCGGTTATAACTGGGACCCTGTCTATTATTATTCATTCTCAAAACATTTGAAAAACCTCTTTTCACAATAATCATAGAAGTCATGTAACTCATTATTTGACTTATTCTTATACGTAGTTTTCTACTTAGATATATCGATATCTATGTACTTATCGCATACATTTCACACAACAGATAAGAAAACATACGTATAACTATCTCTATAGCTTACATAAGTCCCTTACCTCAAAATGTGTCGACTGCGAATTCATTTTCCTCGGATTACGCAGTCTAATTGGCTTCAGATGTATTCTCGGAAGCCAAATCCTTCATTGGTGGCACGTAAGTCGAGATCCACTCGAACTCGTACACGTCGCCTATCGTTTTTCTACTACACAGTAATATATATTTAAACAGGTTAATTTCGGTCTAATATAAATTCAAATTAATTATTCGAAAAATAAATTGACTGATATTTGACCACTTACCAGTCTACTACTGTGTCGGGGTAACACTGAAAGTTTTTAGCCAAATGTTTTGCTCTCTTTTTTGACTGAACCGGTTCGAACCGGTTCAGACTCTTTCATACTGAACCGGTCTGATCCGATTCAGTGGAGATTTGGCTGTTGCCGGCGCTGCCGATCGGTTCTCGACGTGGGTCGACCATCGTTTGGTGCGCCTCGGCCTGGGGAAAGTTCGCCTGGCTTGGATGGTCCCAAATCGTCGTCGGTGCCGACGAATCTTCCTTTCTCTCCCGCGGGTTCTTCTTCGTCGATCTCCCTTTTTCGGTTATTCCACAACGTGTGACAGCTGCCTGGAGGTCGCCTGGAGGTCGTTGTCCCTTCGCCCAGCACCTCTCGCGCTGTCTGCCTCTGGTTCGCCGCCGGTGAGAAAAAATCGAAAGGGGATTGGTTTATGGGTACTGTTCCTCGCGATTTTCGTTACTTTCCCCTTTTTTTCGATTTTACCTTTTTTTTTCTCTTGGATTCCTTCTTCTTCTTTTTTTATATATATTATATTATATTATACTATCATATAATATAATATAATACCCAATTAAATAATATATTTTAATATAATATTATTATAATAATAGTAAACAAATATTTTATATTATTATAATAATATTATATTACTATAATGTACTTTATACATTAATATTCATACATGTGTACATATATTTTATTTAATTTTGCTTCGAAAAATAGATATATATGTACATCATATTCTATTTTTATTATTTCTCCGGAAATATAATTTTTTTCTTTATTTCGGAGATAAATCTCCATTGTGGGGTAATTTTCTGATTATCATTTTCGGACTAACTTCTATTCTTGGACTCCCTATATTTTTGCGCTCTGAGTCCATATTTTCAATCCGTTTGATCAAATTTTATTCGGTTTATTCTGAATTTACCCTAACTCTTATTTTGATATTTTAAAACTTACCGATTTCCAATTACATTCAGATAAACTCAAAATGGTATTATTTCTTCCTTATTGATCAATATATCATAAACACTTATTCAAAATGATATATTCTTAAAGAAATAACACAAAATTTGGGTCTTACAGAAACAGCCGTGTTGGGAGCCTGTGTTGACTGTGTGTCGCACTAATATATATGCTCACACGTGCATTATTTTAAGATATGGCAGAAGGCTATTGAAATAACCCATAGGTGTGAGGATTAAGACTCATGGCGAGTATCCTAACTATAAGGTAGACCCGTAGTATGTGGATTAAGATTCATGGCGAGCATCCTGACTACGAGGTATATCCAAGGTTTGAGGACTAAGACTCATGGCGAGCATCCTTCCTTGAGATAGGGTCCATGGAGTACTGTGTACCACGTATGTCACATGGAGTACGTTGTACCGTGAGTACACGATGATAGTGAGTTGTGAGCTGACAGCTAGGATTTGACCCACCTCCCGTTACAATAATTGTGAGACCCCGCACACCGAGTACTGTGTAGTTTGGGATCATGAAAAATGAGTTATGATCATACACTCGGAACAAGTAGTCGCCTATCTCCTTTCATGCTATGTGTAATTGAGATTTCTTAAATGAAACATTACATGGTTTTTATGATATGAACATGTGAATTTGTGAGTTGTCAAAAAGGGTAACCCGAGGGATGGGTGAGGCTCAGTTTTCCATATTTTAAAACATGATGAATGCCATATGATTTGATTTAAATGCATGGCATGATTTGTATGAAATTACATGATAAATACAGTGTCTTGCATAAAATGCTGAGGTTGATAAACCAACATTTTACCAGTTTTTTAACTGATGTTTTGTAACTACATATATATATATTGCATAAAGTTTTGAGAGAGATGCATGCTATAGATACAGATAAGGTAAGGAAACGATTTTAAGACATAAGCATTGTATTTTGTAGATAATGCGGTTATCTACTTGCTTGCCTGATTTTCTTAGTAAGCTGTGAGCTCACCCCCTTATTATTTCCCTCTTTTCAGAGTATCCACAGTAGGTGGACACGGCTGAAGACTGACATTCCCTGATTTCGCTGAATATCCATTTTGTGAGAGGTATACACACGATATTTTGTACTGAACATTGTATAAGCACAACTATGTAAATTATAGTACGGTCGGGATGTATATGTATAAATAATTGTATTAATGTATAAAAAATATTAAATTCTATACCTGTTATGAATGAGTGTGAATGGGTGACTAATATCGAATCACAGCCCAACGTTTGATATGAGAGATGATAGAAGAAGAGGCAAGTGAAATGCGAAAAATTTATGGTGAATAAGGTAGGTTGTGTGTGGGGGAAGGGTGTGACAATCCTCGTCGTTCGGAGCTACGCCGGTCGGTTCTTCGTCGGCTTCCACTTCCAGTAGATCGACAGGACCTCGCGAAGCATGAATCTGGTGCTGGCCAAGTCCAAGCTGGCCGAAAAGTGATCGATTCGGCCCTTTCCCTTTTCGACCTCGCTATCATTTTCTCCCTCTTCATTGTTGACGGCGCTGCCGGCCGTTTTACTGGCTGATTCAACCACCAATTGGTTGGTCTTCACCTGGGGAACGTTCGGTTGGTGGTGGTTTTGGCTAAATCGGCGCCGGTGCCGACGAATCCTCTTTTCCCTCTTTCGGTGGCTCCCTCGGCGTTTTTACATTCCCAGCAATAGGGGCGTGCGTGACGGTTGCTGGAGGCTCCCTCGGTGTTGGTCTTGCTTTGCCGGTCTTCTCACTTCCCTGTGTTGCTGTCGTTCACCGAGAACCAAGGGATCGGTTCGTCCGATCCCTATTTCTGTTTGGGTCGCGTAACCTGTTCGCGCGATTCAATTTTTTTTTCAATTTCTTTTTTTATATATAATAAAATATAATATAATATAATATAATATATTTTATACCCAAAATATCTTTATTTTCCATAAAATATCTCATTTTCATTTATTTTATTTTATTATCCCGGAACATATTTTTCCCATAGTTCCAAGATAAATTCTCGAGGTGAAAAATTCGGATAATCGCAATATATTTCTATCTTGATCAATTGGACTTGAAAATTAATTATTTCTTCTTTATTGATCAAGATTTCCTAAATCCATATTTAAAATAACGATTTCTTAAGGAATTTACACCGAATTTCGGGTCTTACAGTTTCCCACTAGTCTATAACCTCTATTTTGGGAGGATTTAATTGACAACCATTCTTAACACCTCGTGACACATAAGACTTAGGATCTCAAGTGACGCCAGTACACTCCAAAGTGGATCACTCAGCCTGATAATCCTCTTATCATATAATCCATGTAATTGCTTCTTCAGCTCTTCTAATTCAACCGAAACCATTCAGTATAGGGGTTTGATTATTAATCCGATACCAAACACTGAATCAATTCAAAACTTCATCTTTCCATCTAGTGGTAACTTTGGTAGATCATCCGGGTATGTGTCAGAAAACTCTCTGTCTACAAGAATGTCTCTTTATTCCAGATACCCCTTATCCTTAACAATTACGTAAGCAGTGAAACTTTTTAAGTTTCGTTTGTACATTTAGTTCTAAAATTCGTGCCTTTAGATACAGTGACTTTGCACTTTTACTATCAGTTTTTCTTCAGTAGACCTCTTTTCTGTCACTCTCTTTACCTTTCCTCTTTCTTGGTAACCTCGAAAGTATATATCTCATATTCTCATAGTTGCACCTTGCACACTGCTCCCTCAAAATAACATCCAATGGAGCTAACTTAGCTCGATTGAGGATCCCAGTACCTCCTATAAGTTTCCTGGACTTCCTCCATTTCACATTCTTACTTATTCGAATTATTCTTCTTCAAAAGCTATAAATTTAATTTCATATTCATCCACAGACTAGTTACTTTTTGTCTGATTGCAATCATTTGATCTATAATTACCACTTTGTTTCATCCGGAATGTGTTGCCGTCTAAGGGCCTCCAGAAACATATCCCATGTAATTCTCTGATGTCGGCTCTCGGATTAAATCGGGGGACTTTCCTCCGAGCTTGACTTTCCATTTCGATAATGATGCTACAAAAGCTACTTCTTTATAGTAGTACACTTCAAAAGTCCGTGTAACTTCTTCAGTTCTTTACCACAAAATTGCAAGGCAACTTTCTCGGTAGAGTTACTATAAAAATTCCATAAGGTTTCTCTGTCTCATTTATCCAATCTTCCACAATTATTGGATTCTTGATTCCAGTATACAACAGTATATTATCTTTCGAAATTGTCTCAGTCTTTCTCTAAGTCACAATCATACCTTAACCATCATCATTATTATTGCGTCACTATCACTTGACGAACAATGTCACCATTGTTCCCTTGCCCCGCTCAAATCTTATGAAGCAGACTTCAGAATTTTCGGTTAAACTATGAGGTGTACATCAGACGAGGATTCGCTATATCGCTCGGCCTATCTCTACGCCCTCGAAAAATAGTTCTTTTTTTGTCTACTAATATGGTTGTAATACCAACCAACCATATCTATCAGTTTTTCTTCATTCAATTACACAATTTCTCAATAAAACACAGTCAGGTATAACCGTTTGTATTTAAATAATGTATAGTAATTCTGGGGATGTGAACTTTTCAAATTTTCTCTCACTTTTAATATCGACTCGTATCAAGCCAACCTTGCTTTGATACCACCTAAATTTCCACACAATTTGGTTCCGTTACAAGTCGATATTAGATCAAATAGTGAAATCTAACAGTCTCAATTAAATTTCTTCTACAAATAGTCAAGTTTATATTCCCCCAAGCACATCTCATCTACATTAGTGTACTTACAAAAATTTTAGATACAAAAGAATTTCTTAAAACTGGGTATACCTTCACCGCAAAAATGTACTCCGCGGAATCATAGTTGTGCGAAATACTCTACTAATGGTAGCGGTCTAAGTTATCGATGGGCTTTGTGGAGGAAAGTAAATGGTGAGCTCAACATGCTTAGTAAGAAAAATCTCATAACAGGTAGATAAATATACTACATAATATATATATATATATGTATGTATCTGCCAAATCCGGAACATTTCTCAAAGTATAAAGTAGTTCGGCAAATTCACAGATACCAAAAACGGATTTTAGAAACTTGAACATATATCGGTAGTAAAATTAGCTACTGTGGTAAATACAAAACTTTCATAGCTCCCAATAGCAAAATAAATGGATTTTCAGATATCACAATTCATGCAGGCAGTTTAGAAAATATTTCAAATATTCATAGAGGCACTGCCAGTTCCGAAAAATCAAAGTAAAAAAAATCCATGACAATTACAGTATGAAAATGGAACTGAAATCAATACTGTTTTCTAAAACTTTAAACATGTTTAGTCCCGCAAGATTCAAGAGGTGACCTCCACGATATTTTATGCATTAAAATATTCATTTCTATATGAAAATACAATCACATAGTCAATTCAGAAGTTCAAATAGACGAGAGACAGCAAACATGCTATATCAGATATTAGAAATGACAATTGGCCAATGTCGGTGACTTCGGGCAATCACGGGCTAGGTGTGTCAGGATGTCAATCGCCGTGGGAGTGGTCAGCTACCCAAACGGCTCACAGATCAGAATGTCCGAAGACCAGAAATAGAAACACGATACATCGTACTCCGTGGACCACAGAAAGAGATACAGAACATACAGAAATGCAGTATGATCTCACCAACGCCTTTGTCTCAAAATCAGTACAAGTCAAACCGTATGACACACAGTTAGTACACGCTCAAGCACATATCATCAGAACAACTTTATAAACAAATCATTTCCTTTAAATTGCTTATAAATTCAATTCATTTTATAAAACAATTCAGAAGAGGCTGACCAGCCTTTTTTCTCTCAGTTAAAAATGTCAATAAATAGGCTATGGTGAGTAACACCAAGCAATTTCGATTTAAAATAAAAAATTATAATAACCGAGATTTTTGTCTAAATAAACCAAGTAAATCTATATCAGTAGCTAAGCCAATCTAAGGAGTTTAAAATTTTCCTTAAATTCTCAAGCGTAAAATCGACTTAGGATTTCCTATAATTTGGGTAACTGAAAAATTTACCCTAAAATTATATCTACAAACATAGAGAAATAACGTATATTTATTTTTAGCAGCACACGAGAATTTTCCTTATCTCGGTATCCATTTACAATCTTTAATTGCCTTAACGTTACGAGTCAACAGACCTGATCCACTCGATTTATTTTTTCGGGACTTCGAGCTAATATTTGAATAAATATTTCCAAATTGTTTCCCTCGGGTTTTTTCCAAATATTCTGTACACCCTCTTCTATCCTCAATACTTCTATATTCAAAAATATATATATAATCTTATGCTCATAAATATTTTTCTTTCCTTTTCCTTTATTTTTTTAAATTGGCCTTTCGCGCCAATTCTTTTCTCTTCTTTCTTCTATTCTTTTGCTTTTTCTTCGCGCCTACTGTTCATTCATTTTTCTCTCTCTATTTCCTCACCTTTCAGCCTCACCATCCTCTCCACCGCTTCCTCTGGTTTCCGAAACCACCATCATCATCCTTATGTCTCGGCCACCTCCTTCAGCACTACCGGCTCCGTCCCAGCCACATGCCATGACCACTGTTGCCGACAAGGAACTTCCTCTGCTCCCCAATTGCTCTCCGTTCTCCCAGCTTTCTCGAACAGTGTTTGTACCTTCTATTCGTGTGCCCTGTACAGCACAACAGCTGACGATTCACCTAGTACGAGCAACGCTACAACGCAGCTTCCCTCTGCAGCCCATGCACAACACCTAACCATTGACTTTCTTCAGTGCCGGACGTAGCGAACAGAGAGAAACACTAAGTTTTAAACGTTTCCCTATTTCCAGTTTTCAGTCTACCTCAAGCTACCCTTCTTCCAGCCTCATAGCTGCTTCAACCCCTCTCTCTCTCTCTCTCTCTCTCTCTCGACTTTTCTGCTCTTACACTTATTTCTTTCTACATGCTCTCGGTTCATGTTTCTTTCTCTCAGTTAAATCTTTTCATATGGTAGCAGACCATTTCCTCTCATCATGATCCATCATTTCTTCTACTAACCTCGTTCATTATTTCTTTCCTATGCTTTGTTGTTTCGGCTTTCCCAAATTTCATTTCAGTCTACTCCCTTTCTTCCTCCCTCGTCGCTGCCCAATTTTACCATCACCTCATCTGTCTCTGCCCGAGGTTCGACTCTGCCTCCAGCAAGTCTCTGCCTCCACATCCATCTTCTCGGTTTCTCCTTGAATTGGCTTCAACTTGCTCTGTCTCCTGGCCATCACTGTTTCAACTTGCTTCACTTCCAACTTTTGCTAAATGCCACCAGGTCCTGTTTCCAGCAGCTAGCAGTCGTTTCCTCTCAGCTCACTCACT
This sequence comes from Firmiana major, assembly GCA_033439115.1. Classification (NCBI taxonomy): domain Eukaryota; kingdom Viridiplantae; phylum Streptophyta; class Magnoliopsida; order Malvales; family Malvaceae; genus Firmiana; species Firmiana major. The sequence goes on from CM065909.1 coordinate 44,857,872, forward strand.
GTTTCTAGTCTCCACAAACTGCTCCCCCTCCCCCCGCGTCTCCTTCTTCAGCAAACTTTCATCCTAATTCAGTCACCTGCTGCTCAGTTTTCCTTACCCCGTTGCACTGCCTTTAGCCTCCACTCCTTTTCTATTTTTCTTCTTCGCTTCAGCGTTCGCGTGTGCTTCGCAGAGGCATTTTGGTCCTCTGTTTCCTTTCCTTCTTGCCGAGGGTAGTAACCCCTCTTCAGTTCTTTATATTTTCGGTCCCAAGTTTTTCTTTCTCGGTTTGTCCCCTTTCATTATCCTCGGTGCCGATCTGATTGAGATTGTCCAACAGGAAATCAATCTATATACAATCCATACTGACATTTAGGTATGACTTTCTCTAATGTATTTAAACATTAGAGGTGCAGCATGTGGAACTGCTGAATTGATGTAGCTACAGTTCTATTGCCTTCATTCAATTCAGTTTTCAGGCTTTCCCATACTCCTCGCGTATCCCTGTTTTCTGTCAGACCTTCCCACGCCACTTCCTTCTCATTTTCGGTTTTCCAAAGCTTCGACATTCCTCTCTTTCTCTTCAGCAACCAAATCACTCTACTTACCATTTCCCATCTTTTCTAATTTGACTTCTCCTTACTTACTCCTAGGCAAATCATGGGTCAACAATTCTTTAGCTATTGAATTGACATTCTCCCACTCCCACTGGAAACTGATCTGGCGTGGGGCTTCGGGTTGGCTTCTTTTGGAAGCCAATCCTGCACTTAATTGATTAGATAAAATAATAATACTATATAATATAATTGATTTATATTACAATATAGCATTATCCCCCACTTGTTATAGAAGAGTCCCTGTACATATTATATATATTGCATTTCCAAAAAATGCTATATACATATATTTAGTTCTTAAAAATTATATTTGTACCTCATACTCATTTGTTTGTTTATTTATTTATACTTATCTACTCTCTGAGGTAAAATATTTATTGTATTATATTTCTCTAAGTCTTATGTGTTATATATATTTTTAATTTAATTTTTGATTTATTCAGTTTATTATTCTAACACATCACTGTCTCCAAATTCCAACTCTCACATTTCACAATTTCCACCAACATGTACAATATCATTCTCATTTATTTACTTAGCTTATCAAGATTATAACTAAATATAAAAAAATTCGTAGAGTTTACAAAAAATATTTGAATTCAAAAAATCTAAATTTGAAAAAGTCTAAAACTAAGAGGTTTCAAACTCAATATCAGTCTTATTTGACAAAAAAAAGAATATATAATCCAAAAAACAAAACTATAATTAATAAACTTAATGGTTTATTAATAATTATTATACAATCATATCAATAATGTACTCTGATATTGACGTTAGATCTTTAAAAAAAATTATAAAATTAATTTTTATACCTCACAATTTTCCAAATTTTTTACATATTGATTATTAAGGTAGAGCCCATTTATTGATACTTATAATTTTTACTATTTATCATTCTAATTGAACATTGAATCAACCATGTGTATATGATTAAATATAACCTAATTATTATATTTAATTAAGTTATATTTAATTATTACATTTAATTATGTTGCTATTTAATTTATGTCCAAACAAAAAAAAATGTAGGAATAATTCTTCAAAATATAAAATTCTATAAAAAATTATTATATATTGACTAAAAGATATAATAAAATAAAATTTTGTTGGATTAAGTAGCTAAGTGTCCAATGATCTAATGGATCATTGAGTTAAGAGTAGAAAGTTATCTATATAGATGTCTATGGAGATTAAGTTTCAAATTTTAACTTAATAAAGGAACTAAATTTCATAATTTAACATTGTACATGAATTATCCATATAGTTTGACATTTTTTCAATCAAACCAAAATGTCACGTCAGTATTATCAACACTATGTCATCTTAGTCAAAGTCACATGAACAAGATCAATGGTCATGTGCCCACATTTAACGGAATTAATAAACTATAGAACTGAAATTATCAAATTAAATTAGTAAGAGGATTAAATTTCTTTAAATAATACCACAGGAACTAAATTTCAAAATTAAATAAAATATAGAGCTATCTATATAATTTGATCTTTCCTCTTTCATCATAAATTCAAATTTTTTTAGGAAGAAATTCATTTCAATTGTGTTCTAATGAAGTCTTTAAAGCACAATTTCAATTATTAGGTTTAAACACAACTTTTATTATTATTATTATTATTATTATTATTATTATTATTATTAATAACGAGCTTGTAACCATGCTATATATGGATTAATTTTAGGCAAAATAGTCAAAAAAAACCTTTGAGAAAAAAATAATTTAGCTATTAAGCTTTTATGTTTTTTTCGTAATCAATTGAATCTTTATATTTCAATTTTCACTAAATTGAACTTTTTTTCAGTTTTCCCTAACAAAAACCGTGATTAAAAGTTGAAACGTAAGGGCTTGATTAAGTGAAATATAAGCACTCAATTCAATAAAAATTGAAATGTAAAAGCTCAATTGAGTGAAGTTAAAACATGTGAGCTCAATTGAATGAAAATTAAAAAAGTAAAGGTTCAATTAATTGCTAAAAAAATATATGAGCTCAATTATTAAACCATTTTTTCTAGGGCTTTTTTAATCCTCTATCCTTAATTTTATTTATTTAAATATATGTGTAGACATATACATAAAATAGCATTTTTTCACCAATTTAAAGTATATATAAAATTCATATAATCTAATAAAATATCAAATCACAATAAAATAAAAAAATTTAATAAAAAGGGAGTATTATTTAATACACTGTCAGTTGAGTTTTTCATTCTACAAGCAGAGTTAAGATGATGACACATACCTTATTTTATTTGGTCAAAAAACTCCATTAATAATGTATTGGATAATAATTCATAAAAAATTAACAAAACTCAAAACATAAGATAAATAAATATTAGGAAGAATAAAATATCTAAAGATATTATACATAGAGAATAACTTATATTAAGATGATTCTAAAAAGTGGGTGTTTTAGGCACAATAAAAAAATGACACATCATTTTTTTTTTTAAAGAGTAATAATTTTCTTACAATTATTTTTACCAAATCAACATGATTAAAATAATAAAAGTGAAGTGTTGAATAAAATATTTTAGTAGGAATTGATTTGGTGAGGATAAATGTAAGATAATTATTACAAATTTTTAAAAAAATATAATATATCATTATTTTATTAATACTTAAAACACTCACTTTTATAATCATCTTAATATAAATTTTTTTCAATTAGTAATATCTATATTATATTTTTTATTTCTAATATCATTATTTTTTTATTTAGTCAAATTTTATGTTTAAAAAAATTATTCCAAACAGTACGATTACACATATTAATACATTGAATTGTTACATTTAAAATTACTTTTATTTATTGAATTGTTACATTTTAAAATACTTTTATTTCGAAATTATTCGTCTAAATACACCTTAAAGGCCTCACATTTTAACTATTTAATACTACATTAACAATCTGAAATATTCAGATAAAGAAATAACAATAAACCAATATTTGTTACTTAATAGTTTTATATTATTAATGCAAAATCATATACTTATTATGTTTTACGAATTATAATTATAAGAAATTTTAAATAAAATGTTTTCTGTGTTTTTGCTTAAAATTTGCACGATTTAATTGAGTTTAAGTAGAAAAAAAATATATGCATGATTTGAATAAAACTGATATAAACATTGACAATAAATAACACTTCATAAAATCTATTCTCCCACCAACATATCACTTTCTCTTCCAATTTTGTTCTTCTGTTGTCCCTCTATGGAGATGTTCCTTCAAACCACCCATCTTCAATCTCAAATCACAAGGAAATCAAAGGAACTGACGTTGGTACAACAAAAATTCAGTGTATTCTTTCTGTTTCTCGTTCTCAAGACTTTAACAACTTTGTGTCAATGTTTATAATCTAGATGAGCTTCTTCTTTAGGAAGTAGCGCTTTAAGTACCATAGCTGCACAACCGAAACCACAATGCAGACACCGAGAGACATGATGCTGAACCATGCCACTCTTGCATTTGTTATTTCACTGACTTCCCTCATATCTGCTTCTCTGTAGATATACAGGAAAAAAAAGCAGGTAAGTTGAAGAATGTTAAAGATGACGACTGAACAGATTTCGGTTGGGAAAACCCCTTCCAATATCAACCTAGGAAGAGAAGAGTACCTGTCCTTGAGATAGATTAGATTGCCATGGATGGATTCCACCGCTCCTTGAAGTCTCCTGAGAACAAGTTCAACACCCTATAAAAGGAAATAGAATGATGCATAAGAAATTTGAATGGGCATGGAAACCAAGTCCTGTTAGAAACTTCAGGAGAAAGCATGCATCAAGGATCCTACCTCTATCTTCTCCTTTTTTGCAACTGATTCCCAATCCTTGGCAGCAATTCCAATTTTCCAGTCAAGGCCCAGAGTTAGTTCAGCATCTTGTTGATGACTGCCATCCTTCCAAAAACAAGCTAGATAGTTGCCTGACTCACTAGTTGTAAATGCAAATTGGCCATGAGTTGCATTTTCATTGTGGTGGAGATTGTTCCCATAAGGAGATGTTACCTAAAGGATGAGAAATAAGGCCTGTAAGCTGGGTATAAGTCAATATTTCATACGTGCATCACCTTTATAGTTGTTAAAACAAACTGTGTTCAAACCAATGACAGATGGAGTGATTTTCATGATAAATGGCTGAACATAAAATATCAGTGATCTCAAGGCAAAGCATAATTGTCTTGTCTTCTTATTTTTCCCAAAACCATTGACCAAAAGATTAACCAAAAGAGCCAAGCAATGTTTCTTTAACTATGTGAAGTGAGGCTTCTTTGCTCCCGGAACAATGTCTACTCTCCATTTCTATAGATGTTCTCCCACGTCCTTATTTCAAAAACACAGCTTATACGAAAGAAAAAACTTCATTCTTTTATCTTTAGCTACAAAGTTGAGGAGTTCATCTTTTGCTATCCATTCTTTTTTACAAAGTCAATCGTAAGAACTTCAATGGAGTGAGACCAAACATATGATGTAGACCTATGGATTTGGAGGCTATGAATGAAGAAAAAATGGTCAAGGTCAGGAAAAACTAAAAAAGAATTGGAAGAAAGTCATTCAGAAAGATATGACAACACGAGAGTTAAAAGAACACATAACCTTGGATAAAAATGAGTGGAGGAGAATTCCAGTTGACTACTTAGCTTGAGTTCATATATTGGTTCATATAACCTACCTAATCTATTGGGATAAAGGCTCTATTGATGATGATGATGGAGTGAGACAAACATCTTACACTATTCCTATTTTATCACACCAGTAATTATTAGTTATTACACTTGAATGAAGCCATTATTATGGTCAGATAATTAATTGTCCAACAGACTTATCTAACAACTACATTACTTAAGGTGACTATTTTCAAACCAATAAGACGGACAAGTAAGGAAAAAAACATTGACAAACCATATTCCTTAAAACCTCCTTAAAACTTATTGAAACATATATCAATAGTTGTAGTTCATTCTGAACCCAATATGTAAAGAATTTCAACATACAGGGAGGATACTAGGAATAAATTTTCATTTAGTTGATCTCAACTAGTTTGGACTATGCTGATCAAAAAATAGTCGTCAAACAAAAAGAAGTATCAAATGCAGAAGTAACTTCAATGTGATACCAATTAGTTGTATATTTCTATTCCTCCAAGGGATTCCTCATAGAAAGCTATACCATACAAAAAAAATTTCCCTTTTTCTCCCCTCAAGACACAGAAAGACTATTTCTTCTGCAGATTAAGACGCAATAAGAAACGAAAGAGGGTAAGAGGAGAAAAAGAAAAGGCAATGAAGTGTAATATCTCACATCAGAGATAAAAGTTTCATGTAATTGATCTAACACTTCCCATGAGTTTGTTTGTTGTGTTTTCTGAGTAGATGCGCTAGGATTTCAGGGCAGATATGAAATCCCCATGTTAATAACAAAATTTCTATCAATTAAACTGAAGAAAAGAACTTATTCTGCCGATGTTCTTGTGACATTCAAAAGAGAAAAGGAAATATAAACATTTAAAAGGTTTTTATCAAGATGAAAAATGGAAAAAATAAAAGAAAAATCGCTCTTACTACTTCACAACCCAGGAAAACGTTCACATCCCTGATAAAATTCTATAACTGGTTTTAAGCTTCATAACCACTTGGCAGTCATATCTCCACTTTGACCAAACAATAAGCATCTCAAGTACTGATTTTTCTTTAATCACACTAGACTTCTCCATTCCTACAATATTGCCACTTTAAACAAAAATCTAACCACCAGACTTAATTTGTCTTCATTTTTTTTAATTATTTCAAAAATGTTTACTGAAGTCCATTAAACCCTCCTAAGTATCAGAGAGTAAATTCCAATTCTTACTTGGTTAAAAAAAATCGAAAAAGGAAGATAATGCAAGTTTTTCTCGAGGCTATGGCTTGCCCGTACATACAGGTTCCAAACATCCCTGACACTTTGAGAAAAATGCCATCTAGATTCTAGACAACAGTAGCAAAACCAAATTCATGGTTAGACCAAGTCATAAGAACATAGTATAACAGAAAAATGGAACATCCCAAAACAAATAAAACACTAGCGACTTAATCGCTGTCCTGCAAACTTAACAAAACCTTCTAAAGGAAACAAGCATCTCACACAGAAGATAAGCAGAATCGAAGCTTAAAACCATCAAATGATCACAACCCATCAAAATAAAGAATTATCAAAATTACCATATAAACCAACTATAAATTAAAAAAAAATTGAGAAAGAAATAGAAAAACCTGATAAACCCAGATTGTAATTTTGTTCAGCTAGTAATAGAATGGTAAAAAAAGAGAGGAAAATTAAAGAGATACCCGGGCAGAGATGGTGGGGATGTGATCAGGGTTGTTTTCATCGATGACATAGTAATCAGCTAAAACCACAACGTTGCTTTGGATCTCCTCGGAAACACACTTGGTTCCTGAACTTGGAATCGTTAACCATATGGCTTCAGCAACTGGCAAAATATTACTCTTACTGGTTAAAATTAGTACCCAGATTATTGGTAACAACAACGCCGCACGACCACGACCCCGACCGCCAAAAAACATGTCTTTGCTCATGGTTAGAGAGCCCAAAAAGCCAAAAAAAAAAAAAAAAAACTCCTTCCGCTTGCCTTCTCTTCTTTTCTCTAGGATTTTACCTTTTACTTTATTATTGTAGTTGTTGAGTTTGATAGTTGTAGAAGTCGTGGAGCGGTTGAAAACGGTGATGTTAAATCCGCGTGGAAGACTTCATACTGAAGCCGCCTTTTTTTTTTTTTTAATTTAACATTTATCTAATAATCGATACAATCAAATAAATTATATTTATTTAAGTTTAATTAAAAAGATGTTTGAAGTCATATATATATATATATATATATATATATATATATATATATATATATATATATATATATAAAAGGTCTATACACTGTTGTTATTTTTTTACTTATATAATGTTAATACATACAATTTATTTTATTGACATATAAATAATTAATTTTTTTTTCTTTCCTCAGTTTTTCCTTTTTAAACATTTTTAAAATCTTCGGCTCTATCAAAATCTTACTAATTTTTCTTTCCACCTTCCTTTTATTTATAATTATTATATAATCTATAATTAGTGTACAATTTTAAACATAATAATTAAGTCTTTCTCTCAAACATAATAATTAAGTTATTCTCTCTCTCAAACTCGACATATTCTTCTTATTTATAATTATTTACAATTACTATACAATTTTAAATAAAATAATTAAATCCTCTCTCAAACTCTCACTAAATCCACCACTAATTTCATAATTATATAACTAATTTTAAAAATAATTTTTGAAAAAAAAAACATATTATCGGCCACAATTTAAATTTAACATTTTAATATATATATGATTATTTTCATTTAAATTTATTTAAATTTCATTTAGATCTCTTTCACACAAACACTAATTATTTTTTAAATTAATTAAGAATTTTTACACCTCTCCTTTCTCACGTCTCTTTCAAGAAAATGAGCTTTGTGCACTTGATTTGAAATAATAGAAAATGATTAAAAATAATATATATATATAAGGGATATATATTAATTAAATAAAGAAAAATATACATATATAATTATACCTTAATTAAAAAAGAAAATAATTATTTACATATACTTACCAAACTTTATGTGTGTATATATATATATATATATATATATATATATATATAATTACAATAACATGAATGCGATGAATGTTAAGTGGATAAAAATAAATAAAGAAATACACACACATATATATATATATATATATATATATGTATATAAGTATTTAAGTCCAGTGACATACATATATTGGTGATTAACATATGGGATATAAGTATATAAAATTTTAGAATTAAAATATATATACAATTAACTATATAATATATATATATGTGTTTGCATATGTTATGAATAATATTTCGAATGCCATTTCAGCTAATTATATTAGGACACGTTGCATATTTGAGGAGGATATGACATAATGAGACATTTTGATAAAAGAGGACAAAAGTGTAATTACGAAGAGAGGAAACTCCCTATAAATAGAGATCAGGTATGATTTTTCAAACCAGATGATAATTTCCTACTGAAACTCTATCAAAATTATTCTCTGACTTTGGCATTGAAGTGAAAACGCAGGGAAAAACCCTTGTGTCTCTCTGATCATTTCCTTTTTTAGCAGAATATTCCGAAGCACGTGGGACAAAGATCGAGGTAGAAGCGTCAGCAACACGTGACTGTTGATAGTGACAGCAATAATTGGCGTCGTCCGTGGGAAATTGAGCAAAAAGTCATTCTGACACGATGGTACAGACACGTTCGGCAGCAGTCAGACACGAGGATAGTGAAGACATGACGAGTTCTCCCATGATGAGTGGCGGAGAAGCCGCGAGGATGCAGAGCGAAGCCAATATGATGACGATTCCCGTCACGAAATTCGAAGTAATACGAAAACAAGGGGAAGAGATTGTCCAAGCACTGCGAAAAATGGTGGACCTATTCAAAGGTGTCTTCCCGCATGTGAATTTGTCGCCATCCGTCCAACATTTGGTAGGAAAAATACAGAATCCACGGGATGCTGAGGCATGCCGCCATTCCATCACAGTGTAGAGATACCGCGAACCCTTCCCGAAATTGGCGTGGAGAATGCGGCAAGCATGCCGCAAAACTTTCCCGGCGTGGAGCTTGCGGCAAGCATGTCGCGAAACCTTCCCGGCGTGGAGAATGCGGTAAGCATGCCGCGAAACCTTCTTGGTGTGGATGCAGCAACAATGTTGCGAGCCCTGCCTGGCGAAGGCATGCCACGGTCTAATCGCGGCTCTGGAGATAATGGTAGGATAACGGGAATCCCCCAAGGAGTGACGAATGATGGAGGCATGCCGCAATTTATTCTCGGCTTGAGGGAGAATCTCGGTGCGCCTCAATCTATTCCCGGTAGTAGAGACCACCCCGGCCTTGCAGACATTTTCGACATTAGAGACACTCAGGGAGACCAGGGCAGTATGACGCGAAGCCCCCTGGGATTGGCAAACCCTGGTGGCATCCCGCATGACATTCGTGGCGCGAGAGGTACTGTCAATCCTGTGCAAGACCCTGTCGGAGTAGCCGCGGGAGATTTGTTACATGAAGCTGCGGTAAACCTTATGCAGGAAACTGCAGGAGGGGTGAGATGCCAAAGTGGAGGACATCAAGGTGTGGGGGGACCAAAGCATCATAGAATGAGAGATTCAGTACGAGAAATTAATGAAAGTTGGAGACGTCGGAATATGATAAATCTCGAAAGTCCTGAAGGCGTGGACTCTGGATACATGGACGAAGAAGAAGCCGGAGTGGCAGGATCCCCGCCTGATAGAAGAAGATCGGAGATGGATCCAACTTGGAATCTTGGAATTGCAATGGTAAATTATGATCAAGCTGATTCAGTCGCACAGGACGCTACCAACATGAAGAAAATGGTGGAACGCATTCTGGAAGAAAAGAGGTTGGTTCCAATTGAAGAGAATCAGAGAAGGAGGATTCCATTCAGTGCAGTTATCATGGGAAAACCATTGCCCCCGAAGTTCAAAATGCCTCATATAACAGCTTATACAAGAAGAACCGCCCCTTATGACCACATTCAGAACTATGAGCCATTGATGCTGTTACACGGATGGGAGGATAAAATTATGTGCAGGGCATTCTCCCTGACCTTAACCGGTTATGTACTAAAGTGGTTCAATAGTTTGCCAAAGGGGTCTATTTCATCTTTTGATCAACTAAGGAATGAATTCCTACAGGCCTTCATGATTAACAGTCAAAAGAGGAAAGATGCTGCTTATCTGTTGACCTTGAAACAAGGAAATAGAGAGTCACTCAAGAGTTATATTGATCGATTCTATGATGCCGCACTGGAGATTTGAGATTTACAAGTTGAAGTAGCAGTGACCACTATGTTGCAGGGAACGAGATCCGAGAAGCTACAGGAGTCATTATCTCTGGATCAGCCAACAACAGTATCAGATTTATTTTCTAGAGCAAACAAATACATTGCTCAGGAAGAAGTGATGAGGACAATCTTGACAAAAGATACAAGAGATGAAAGGAAACGAGAGAGGAAGCCCAGTGACAAAAGCACTGAAAGGACGGACAAGCCGAGTAAAGCTCCCAAGTTAAAATATTCTACTTATATGCCATTCACCGAGTCACGAGCTTCAATATTGGCAACAATAGAGAGGACGAGAATGATTTAACTCCCTAGAAAACTTGAAGGGAACTTGTGACGAGACTTGAGGTCCTATTGTAGTTTTCATGCAGCTTATGGCCACTCGACTGAGAAATGTCGAGATCTAATGAACCAGCTGGAGAAACTGGCCAGAGAGGGGAGATTAGATCATTTCTTACGGAATCAGAACCTTCATTGGGGACAGGAAGATCGTAAATGGCGAGACAAGCGCTTTGATAATAGGGGGAATGTAAGGAGAAATGAAGAAAGGAGAAATGAAGTGAGACCAAGAGAGCACAGGAATCGGGAGGTTGACAATGAACCTATCGGAGCTACTGTTAATGTAATCTCGGGAGGAGAAGAAAGAGCGGGTGACTCATCGGCCTCAAGAAAGACTTACGCAAGACAAGCGTATCAGATTCATTCTGTTATGAAAGTTGACAAGAATGAAAAGGCAATTATGTTCACGCCAGTCGATCAAGGGGATGTGATTATTCCCCATGATGACCCCATGGTCATATCGACAATAGTGGCTAAGCGCCCGGTGAGCCAGATTCTGGTAGATAATGGGAGTTCAGTAAATCTTATCTATTGGAATTGTTTCAAAAGAATCAATTTGAGCGAAGACCGACTTAAACCAGTAATCACTACACTCTTTGGATTTGCGGACGAGAAGGCAAAGGTAGCCGGATCCGTTAAGTTGCCTGTTACCTTGGGAGAGAGTCCTAGATGTGTGACAAGGCAAGTTCTATTCATGGTGATAAGATCAACTTCCTTGGCCTACAACATTATCTTTGGAAGACCATTGTTGAGTGATATGAGGGCTGTACTTTCTCCTTGTTATTTGCTAATGAAGTTTCCCACGCCGGAAGGAACATGACAAATAAGGGGAGATCAAAGGAGGGTGAGAACATGCAATGTTGCATCCACTACATGTAAGGGTATGCAAAGAAAGGAAACCCTTACCATTACTGAATCGCCCAAGCCTAAGCCCATGGAAGAATTGGAGCTCATTACGTTGGTAGCTGAGGATGGGGATAAGAAGTTGTACATTGGAAGCCAACTGAAAACTGAGGCTAAGGAAGAGTTGGTAAGATGTTTAAAGGACAATGCTGATATTTTCGCATGGACCCCTGCTGACATGCCTGGAATTGATCCCAAAGTGATCTGTCATGAGCTCAATGTGTTGCCTAGAACTAAACCTATAAAGCAAAAGAAAAGAAACTTCACCATGGAAAGGCAGCAAGTAATAGAGGAAGAGATCGATAAACTACTTAAAGCCGATTTTATTCGAGAAGTCCTATATCCAGATTGGTTGTCAAATGTGGTAATGGTGAAGAAAGCTAATGGAAAATGGAGAATGTGCGTAAATTTTACTGATCTAAATAAGGCATGCCCAAAAGACTCATACCCATTGCCTCGAATCAACAAATTGGTGGATGAGACTATTGGGTATGAGTTACTTAGCTTTTTGGACGCCTTTTCTGGTTACCATCAGATCTCAATGCATCCGGCAGATGAAGAAAAAACATCTTTTATTATAGAAAAGGGCACGTATTGTTACAGAGTGATGCTGTTTGGCTTGAAAAATACAGGGGCTACATATCAATGTATGGTGAACAAAATATTCAGGGATTTGTTTGGAAACACCATGGAAGCTTATGTAGACGACATGATTGTAAAGAGTAAAGAAGGGGAATCTCATGCCTCGAGATTATCCAAGGTCCTGGCAGTATTGAGGAAATATGACATGAAGCTCAACCCCAATAAGTGCTCATTTGGGGTTCAATCCTAAAAATTCTTGGGCTTTATGATAACTAGCCGAGGGATTGAGGCTAATCCTGAAAAGGTCCAAGCCATTTTAGATATGAAACCCCCAGTGACCCTCAAAGAAGTGTAAAGATTAACAGGAAGAGTAGCTGCACTGAATCGCTTTTTGTCGAAATCAACAGAGAGAAACCTACCATTTTTTAAGACACTCCAAGGTGGGAAGAACTTTCAGTGGACCGAAGAATGTCAGAGGGCTTTTGAGGAATTAAAGGAGTATTTGAGAGCGCTCCCATTGCTCTCAAGACCCTTGACAGGGGATCAATTGTTTGTGTATCTGGGTATAGGAGACAAGGTAGTGAGCGCAGTGCTTTTGAGGAAGACTGCCGACGGAGATAAACCGATTTATTACGTGAGCAAAGTACTCTTAAGTACTGAAACACGATATCCACAAGTTGAGAAAGTGGCTTTAGCACTTGTCACGGCTGCGAGAAAGCTGTGTCCTTATTTCCAAGCACATTCCATAGTGGTATTGACAGATCAACCTTTGCGACAAATACTACAAAAGCCTGAATATTCAGGGCGATTGGTGAAATGGGCAGTGGAGCTCAGTGAGTATGACATCAGCTTTCAACCTCGTCAAGCCATCAAGGCGCAAGCATTGACAGATTTCATAGTCGAATGTACTTATCGGGAAGACTCAACAGGACAAGAAATAATATGGTGGAAGTTGTTTGTAGATGGAGCATCCAACCATCAAGGAAGTGGAGCTGGTATTGTGCTAGAGTCGCCAGAAGGAGAAATGCTTGAGTATTCCTTATGCTTCAATTTCCTCAGTTCTAATAATTCGGTTGAATATGAAGCTCTAATCGGGGGTATGAAGTTGGCAAAGGAGCTCCAGGTGAAAAACTTGTTAGCTCATAGTGATTCTCAACTGGTGGTCAATCAGTTTAACGGATAATTTGAAACCCGGGAATCCTCCCTTGTCCCGTATCTGCAGAAGGTCTAGACTTTGGTCCAATCATTTGATAAATTTCAGCTCACCCAAATTAACCGATCAGAAAATAATCAAGCTAATGCTCTGTCTAAGCTGGCGTCCTCTAAAGAAACAACTAGAAGATTAGTAATAGTAGAAAGGCTAGAGAGGCTTAGTATAGATAAGGATGATGTACTAGTGATTAAAGTTGGTGAAGATTAGAGGACCCCGATCAAACGATACCTGATGGAAGAGACTCTTCCAGAAGGCAAAGAGGCTGCTCGAAAGACCAGAATCCAAAGTGCAAGATTTGCTTTAATGAATGGGGAGCTTTACGAAAGGGTTTACCATGCTCCTATTGAAATGCCTAGGTCTAGAGCAAGCAAATTACGCCTTAGCAGAGGAAGTACTTGTTAGTAGCTATGGATTATTTCACTAAGTGGATAGAAGCAGAGTCGCTAGCGTCAATCACGGAAAGGAAGGTCGAGGAAATGGTGTAGAAAGACATAATCTACCGCTTTGGAATTTCGAGAATTTTGAATGCTGATCATGGAAAACAGTTCGACTGTGACGCTTTCCGAAATTTTTATGAAGGACTTGGTGTTCAGCTGAAGATCTCATCAGTGTCATATCCACAAGCCAATGGTCAAGCTGAGGTCAGCAACAGAACCATACTGTATGGCCTTAAGACTCGCATTGACATGGAAAAGGGAGCTTGGGTGGATGAACTTCCCAACATATTGTGGGCGTATAGAACTACTAGTCGGGTATCGACGGGGGAGACGCCATTCATTTTGGTGTATGGGATAGAGACACTAATTCCAGTCGAGATAGGGGTTGTTTCTCCAAGGGTAGTTCCTTATGAACATGAAGATAATTCTCAAGGCCTCAGAGAGAATTTTGACTTACTTGATAAACAACGGGATTTAGCGGCCATTCGGCTTGCAGCTTACCAACAGAGGGTAGCTTGTTATTACAACTCGAGAGTAAAGGACAGACTTTTCCAGGAAAGAGATTTAGTATTACAAAAAACAGTCATCACCAACGCTCAGAGAGAGGATGGCAAGTTCAGAGCAAACTAGGAGGGGCCATACAGAGTAAAGAAGATGATTCAGCTAGCACATGCATTTTGGAGAATCTGCAGGGAAGGGAGATGTCAAAAACATGGAATGCAAACCATTTGAAGCCCTATTTGCAGTGACAATCTCTTATTGATTATTTTATCAATTTTTTATTATTTGTTCGTAGGAAAACAATCTGTTGTTTCATAAATGACGATATTACATTGCTTATCAAGATTTTTCTTTTTAACTATCTTAACTATATATAACGAAGAGCTTGAAGCGAAAAATACGCGAGGTATGCCATAAAAAATGGTGCAAGAGCTTGAAGCGAAAAATGAGCGAGGTAAGCCACGCACTCAACAAACGAAGGGCTTGAAGCGAAAAATATGCGAGGTAAGCCATAAAAAATGGTGCAAGAGCTTGAAGCGAAAAATGCGTGAGGTAAGCCACGCACTCAACAAATGAAAGGCTTGGAGCGAAAAATGCACGAGGTAAGCCATAAAACATGGTGCAAGGACTTGAAGCGAAAAATGCGCGAGATAAGCCACACACTCAACAAATGAAGGGCTTAAAGCGAAAAATGCGCGAGGTAAGCCATAAAAAATGGTGCAAGGGCTTGAAGCGAAAAAAATGCGAGGTAAGCCATGCACTCGAATCGAAGAGACGCGAAGTGATCTATTAAATATAGTGAAAAATGCTTAAAGTGAAAAAGGCGTGAAACAAACCATAAAGAAAATCACACCATAAATATATGAATACCAACAACAAACTTCATGTATGTATGTATATATATATATATATATATATATATATATATATATATTCATGTATGTATGTATATATATATATATATATATATATATATATATATATATATATATATATATATATGGGAGAGGCAACAACAAATATTAAAGATAAAAACACGCCTAAAATCTACTCCTTTGCAACCGGGGAAGCACCTCCGCTGAGAGAGTCAAGATCTTCATCATCCAAATCTTCTAGTGCATCAATTACTCCTTCCGGCCGACGAGGCTCTCAAGGACCCGAAAGATTAGAAAGATTGTCGTGAGCCCCCTTCTCCATGTATGTGGCAAAGTCTTCACCGTTAGGCTTATAGTCGGTCCAGTCCAAGAATTCATTTGTATACTGTTCCACTCTCTTGGAACATTGCAGATCAGAACAGGATTCGCTGGATCTCTCTTTCTCCAACCAAGAACGCACCATATAAAAGCCATATTTCATGAAAGCAGTAGAGAATAAAACTTTCTTGTCGTAACAATCTTGTGACCGAACTCTTTAACAGCCTCGGAACGAATTTGGTCACGCACCTTTGGGTTAACGGTAGAAGACTGAGCTTCTTGACGTAACTTCAAATTTTCCTCTTCCAACTTGCTAAAATTAGTTTGAAGGTTTTGAAGTTGAGCAAGAACAACATCATAATTAGACTTGAAAGAACTCAACTATTCACTGGTGGCACCCTGCTCTCTTTGAAGGCGGAGGAGCTCAAGATTCAATTCTTCCTTTTCCTTCTTCAATCTGTCAACATGTTCGGGGAGCCTTATGTATTGGTTCCTTTCATTCTGCCATTCAACCCTTTCAGCTCTTAATCGGGCAAGTTCAACATCAGCATGAGATCGATAGGCTCTATGCCACGCATTGTTGGCAATCACTTGTTGAGCGGCCTGAAATTATCAGCAAATATCAAGATAAAATTAACGAAGAAGGAAATAATAAAAAAGATAGAGAAATACCTGCATGACCAAATAATCAGACCGGTCGTTAGAAGCAGTGAAATTTCTAAATAACTCCGCCTTGTCTCGAGGAAGAATGGTTGACCATCCCAGGCGAGACGCTACTCCTAGATCATGGATTGAGTCATTGTCATTCACACCAGGATAAACAATAAAGCTCTGGCCTCGAACGACTGCGCCACCATCTACTTGGTATCGGGATGTGTTCAGGTCTGCTATCTGTGGGAGCACTGGAGCATCACGCAAGATCGGTTCAATATGTAATAATCGTCGGTCAGTACGTGAAGGATGGGTAAGGTTGCACTCTACCCTATTCCTCCGATGATGTTCCTCTAAATCGGGATCAAGAGTGGGAGCTTCTACAGCAGGTTGTTTACCCCTGCCCTGAGTTCGAGAACCCGATGCTTCATGATGTGGCGAAGAAGGTGCATGGGGGATCTCGATCTATCATCTCGAGCTCAAACTCGAGAAGAAGTTTCCCTAACCTGTCCGAAAACTTGTGGACGCCTTCGCTTTTGCGGATGAACAGTTTCAGGAACACTCTCCAGTTCATCTCGCTGAATAAAAGCCCTTCTGAGTACGCTTGTTCCTGAAAGAAAAGAAACCAAAAAGAATAAGAATGATCACTTAAGAAATGAACAATTATGTGTACATGTGAATGCAACATGAAATCACCCGAATTAAGATAAGCATCAATGGTATGAATATTAGCCAAACTTTCATCAGAAGGGAAATCTAAAAAAGGGCTTCCAAAAGCTTTCCCTTGACCCCATTCCAAGTTTTCATCAGAATTTCCTTCAGATGACCCTAAAGGATTCCTCACGCCTTGACCCTCTTCCACGATAGTAGAAGGCAAGATGGGTGCAGGTGCAGAAATGGGAACAATGGAAAATCGCCCCCAACCAGCAGCAGTTATATTCTCTGGAGTTAGTAAAGATGACAAAGTACTTCCATCATCTACTTGTAGCTGAGAGATTAAGGAGCTATATAAATGTCTTAAGTCAGAAAGGCGACAAATGTTAGGGGGATCGCGAAGACACCAATGAGTGGGAATGTTTAGAGATGGCGAAAACTCAACAATAACCCAATCTGAAGCATAATTATGCAACTTAGATGGTAGTCTTCCAAAAAACTTGCTACTTTGTCCTACCCCACCAACCCTATGAATACTAAAGCAAGTCAAGTTCGGGACACTACGAACTCGAAAAAATGAACTAAACAAAGGAACAGTAGGCGTAACGCCGCATCTGTGGCATATGATTGAAAACCCGACCACCTGCGCCCATCCATTAGGATGGAGTTGAGCGGGAACTATACTGAAATGCTGGAGAAAAGCAACTCCAAAGTCAGGTAAGGGAAAACGAAGTCCGAACTCTAGCGAAGCTAAGTGAACGGGAATGCCACTACTGACTGCTTGAGGGGAGTATTCCCCATCAGTTGGAAGTCTATAAAAATAATCCTCAGGCAAAGGAAAATTATTACGAATGAGCTCAAGGTCAGATTCCCTAAGTCTAGAAGGGGAGCCCAAATTTAATTGTTTGCCGGTACCTCGTCTAGCCATCGAAATTTACCGCTAATAGACTCTGCTTGCCGCTAATAAATAGATCTGTCGCGAAGGTTAACATATTGCCGGTAGGGGTAAATGCTTTGTTGTAATGGTCCTTGGTCGCGCGCAATTTCTAGCTTGCCGCGAAGGATAATAGAATGCTGCCAAGTATAAGTTGCCGCGAAGGGGACTGAATGCTGCGAAGTGTAAGGTACCGCGAATGGTGACTGAATGCCGTGATGTGTAAGTTACCGCGAAGGGTAACTGAATGCCGCCAGGTGTAAGATGCCGCGAAGGGTGACTGAATGCCGCGATGTATAAGTTGTTGCGAAGGGTGACTGAATGCCGTGAGGTGTAAGATGCCGCGAAGGGTGACTGAATGCCGCCCAGTGTAACTCGCCGTGATGGGTGACTGAAGGCCGCTATGTAGGGTAATGTTGACGCGAAGGATAGCTGCTTGCCGATAACAAAAGCTTGCCACGAATATCTATGGGTTGCCGCACTGAAAAACATAGTGATTGCATGAAATGAAATGAAGCAGCGATCCCGCGTCAATATATAAGTACCGCGAGTCACGCCGATCGCAATGCGACGGCCGTGTCGACCGAAAAAAAAAATTATAAATGTACTCTTTTGCTTATAAGTAATTTATTCGCAAAAGAGTGGGAAGCAATTGTTATGAATAATATTCCGAATGCCATTTCAACTAATTATATTAGGACCCGTGGCATATCTGAGGAGGATATAGCATAATGAGACATTTTGATAAAAGAGGACAAAAGTGTAATTACGAAGAGAGGAAACTCCCTATAAATAGGGATTAGGTATGATTTTTCAAACCAGATGAAAATTTCCTACTGAAATTCTGTTAAAATTATTCTCTGACTTTGGCATCGGAGTGAAAACGTAGGGAAAAACTCTTGCGTCTCTCTGATCATTTACTTTTTTGATAAAATATTCCGAAATACGTGAGACAAAGATCGAGGTAGAAGCGTCAGCAACACGTGACTGTTGATAGTGACAGCAACCGTATATATATATATATATATATATATATATATATATATATATTAAGATATAAGAAAATTTATTATAATAATAATAATAATAATACCAAATAAATATATTTATAATATAGATAATTATAAAAATAATTATATATTATGAATATATAAAATACATATTAAACAAAGATGATTGATTTCTAGAGGAAGCCAATTACTTCACCTGCTCCCACCAACATCGGAGCAAGCATTAAAAAAATAAATAAATAAAAGAAGCAGAGGACTTATGTCCTCTGCCGACTGAAATTGTCAAGCGAGAAAGAGAGTGATGGAACCCGAAAAGAAAGGAAATCGGGAAAGAAAGAAAAAGGGAAATGAGGGGTTGAGGTTCGGTGCTGTTGGAGGCCAAACCAGTGGCTGTTGCCACCGCTGAAACAGCAGGAAACAGTCGGGAAAGACAAGGGCTGGTGGCTTAAGTTTAAGCACACTGTTTTGGGGTTGTCATGGTTGCTGAAACCTGACGTGAAAAATAGAGGAAGAAAAAAGAAAAGTAGGGCGGTCGGCAACGACAGTTGGGGCCTTCACTCTCGGCTAACTCAAGGCAGTATAGGGGCTGAAGCAAAGCAAGACCAAGACAAGGACCATTCTACACCCCTGAAACAGAGGCATGAATGAGGCGTGAGTGAGCAGTAGCAGGAATGAGAAACGGACTGAGCAAGGCCGAACAAGGGAGGCTAAATCAGAGTACTTTGGGCCGCTGATCAAAACGCTGAAGACTGGGGTTTTGCGGCAAGAACCGGAGTAGTAACAAGGCTGAGGAATGACATTTTTAGAGGAGAGAACTGAGGTGTTTAGGGCACTAATGTAAGGCTGTAAATTTATGTGATGTATTTGAATAAACCAAGTGTGATTTTGATGATTGGACTGTAGGAAAAGAAATCATCAAGGAAGAGGCTTGGAAAAAAATCACAAAATTGTTTTTTATGATTAAGTGTTGTCATAACTTTTTTTAGACTTAAGACGCTAGACATTATTATTTATGAAGTCGTCACTCATTTTTTTTATCTTAGTGTGATTGATTATCAATTTAAATAAAAAATAAAATATTGAGTTGCGTCTAAAGTTTTAAGGTCCGGGAGTTTGGTTATGTGTGGAAAAGGATTAACACCCCACGATGTCTATCTAAAATGGTACCAATCAACTTTGTGAAATTTTAGAATCTTGAGTAAATGATTTTTGTTCTTATTAGGCTTACTATTTAAATATTGGACAAATTTTTAAGCATTATCCATCATTTTGGCGAAACTCTTAAGAATTTTATCCTCTCACAAGAGTATCTAGAAAATCTCATTCGTTTTTTTTCCGAAGAGGCTCTGCAGACAAATTCATTAAACACTTTTTTCCAAAATTTAATTATAATCTTTAGATTTTCCATCATTCCCAACAAATCTAAAGAAATTACTCTCACTTTAGGATTTCAAAAATATCAATCATTTGAGACAATTTGAATTCCATCATCGAGATAATTCAAAAATAATAAATAAAATAATTTTGTAATATCATCACCAAAATAATTTTTATTTAAAATAATAAATTTTATGATTTTATAATATCTTTTAGAAATGTAAATTTTTAATAGTGCACATTTTTTGCGATCTTTCATCATTCTGGTAAAATTCATGGACTTATCAAGGAATAACGAATTAAATTATTGAGATTAAAAAATGTGTTTCCTTGGTTAATGATTTAAATCAGATTATGTTATAAAATGAAGGACTTAGGAGGATTCAGTTAATTAAAATATTTTAAGTGGAAGAACAAATAAAAGGGAGAAGTAAGAAATAAATTGTTAAGAGCTAGGTTAAGTTATGAATATTCCTCTATGACGGAAAGGTACAAACATTAGATTAAATTTAATTCTAACATCATATAAGTAAATATATATATATATATATATGTATAGTATAAAATTTTATTCATCAAATAAAGAATATAGGTATTTAGAAGTGCATATAAGTATGTATAGGTATACATATACAAACCCAATCCCGAGAGCTATACAAAGGATCAATTTTAAAGGATGCATATTTATGCAAATATAGGTGTATGTTGAGTACAAAAAAGAGGGGTCATAGGAGAAGGTAGCCATTAGATAGAAATGAGGAAGATGTTGACGTGATTATGATCAAGGAAACATAAGAAAAGAAATAAAAAGTTATGATAGAGTGGTTCTGTTAGCAAGGATAAACGGGAAAAGGAAGAAAAGAATGGATATGGGTAATAGCCATGCTCCTAGGTAGGGGTGTAATCGAGTCGAGCCGAGTCGATACAGTGAGGTGCTCGAACTCGAGCTCGACTCGAAACTCGGTGCTCGATACTCGGCTCAAACTCGATCGAGTCTTATTTTTTAAGCTCGAGCTCGGCTCGAGATCGAATTCGAGCTACTCGATTAGGCTCGATTAGGCTCGATTATATAAGCTCGATATTTTACTCGAACTCGATTAGGCTCGATTAGGCTCGATTAGGCTCGATTAAGCTCGATTAGGCTCGATTAAGCTCGAATCATTATATAAATATTATTATATTATTAAAATATATAAAAACTCGATGCTCGATTAGGCTCGCGAGCTACTCGAGTAGGGTATTTAAGTGCTCGAATTCGGCTCGCTCGATAGCTCGAGTAGCTCGAGCTCGAGCTCGACTCGACTAAAATCGAGCCGAATTCGAGTTTTGCTCGAGTCGAGCCCAAGTAGCTTGCGAGCACCACTGTATCGTTTACACCCCTACTCCTAGGGACAGTAGGAGTCAAACCCCAAAACACATAAGAAGGCTGAAATTTTGCGTGAAGCTGATTTGCCAAGGGGATGAGGGGGTCTGATCGAGACGAGTCTAGAAAAAGAGGAAACCAAGGACAATTGGCATGGCCTGCTGCGGAGGATAGGACTAACCAGAGAATTTCAGTGAGTTGGGAGACCGAGAGGCTCGACTGCAGTACATGAGTCAGACCAAATGTAAGTGTAGATGGCTGAAAAAAGCTAAAACAAAACAGAAGCTATATGTGTAGGCCTGCTGGAATAAGACGAGGAGGAAAGAAGATGCAAATGAACCGAAACATAAAAAGGGCAGAAACAAGTTGAAACTCGAGAGGTATATGCCTGCTGCAGTAGGTGAAGAAATGAAAAAAATGGTGCTGATGATGGCCGCGATGCGAAAAGAGAAATGAGAGCCTACGAAGACAATATGACAACAATCTAGGGAATGGAAATGGGGACTGAAATCTGCGGTAAGAGAAGGACAAGAGGTGATCAAAGGCTAGCATTGCAGTGGAGTATTATATTTATATCTCGAAAATTCTAAAGTTACAGTAGAGGAAGAAACAGAGGAGCTGACATGAAAACTGTGCAGCTTCCTTCTAGAGATGGACAAAACTAAGTTAGTGGAGGCAGTTTTCGGTAAGTGGAAATGTTAAAGATATAATATATATATATATATATATATATATATATATATATATATATATATATGTATATATATATATATACTAGGAGTGATGGCCTTCGGTAGGAGGAAGGAAGAAATGTGCATAATAAGTGTGTTGTCTGTTGGATATATGCAGGGATTCGGTTAAGAAATATGCATGATGCGGAACAGTTGGGGATAACTTGAACACGAAAGGAAAGAATAGCAGAGATGCGTGAGAAGGTTAATAATGTGAGACTACAGCCACTCTAAGTGACCTAGGCGTTCTATCCGCAAGTGCACGGGTCATACAAGTAATAATGGGATTTGAATCCCGAATTATCGTCCCACAGAGAAGTGATTAGTCTAATTAACTACCGATTAATCTTACCCTAAGTATATCCTAACAAATTATGAAATTTTGTGGGTGATCTACAAGGTTAAAAATACTATAAATAATAAAAACTATAAATTAGAGAAAATAAAACCGAGCTAAAAATTACTTACAGAGTTCCGAGTAATTAAAAGCAAAAACCTACAAAAGATAATTAAACAGTTAAAAATTCATTAACGCAATTAAAATAAAATACAAATATGAAAATAACAAAACAAGATTAATTAAACTAAAATTAAACAAACCTAAAATAAAATATGCATGTAATTAAACTACTTAATAAAAATGAAAATTAAACTAACTTAAAATTTAATGAAATAAAATCCTAGAAAAATTAAGAAAATAATTACAAGTCTAAATGTCTAAAATATTAATTCTAAACTAATCCTAATTATATGTAATTACTAACTTAACAATAAAATCTAACAAATGCATGAGAAATATTTTTTGGATTTTAGAATAAAATCTAACCTAAAAGGGCATAAAATAATTCTACTATTAATTTTACTTTTGCACTACCTAACACTAGATTTAACTCTTAATTTCTAATTAAAACTAATTTTTATACTAATAGGCAAGAAACACTAACATGCAAAGTAAATTAAGACTATTTTTACCTAAAACTAACCTAAGCTAAAAAATTTAGATTAAAGGGAATAATAATAATAAAACAAGATAACAACAATGCATAAAAATTCATTTATGACTATTTAGTGAAGCCAAACATGGCCTTTCTCAAATGTCCCAGCTGGCCTTGGTACCGACTGTGCACTGTATGGAGCTGTATTTTCATTTCCAGATTATGCTCCAGATGTGCTCTCGGCACCAGCCCTCTGCTCCATGCAATGTCCGCTGCTCCCTGCTCTCTGATTTGTACCAACTGCACAATACCATCATTATGCACTACCTGCTCCTGCCATGCTCCATTCCCTGCAATAACAGCTCCCCATACTGCCACCAGCTTGTTCTGCACATCTCACTACAACTAAACACATCCTTACCCAGCTTTTTCTGCTTCAGGTCTCGGCTTGCACACTGTACACGTTTCTCCTCCAAGCTTCATTCCCAGCTGTGGTTCGTGTTGTCTCCAGGTTTCATTTCCAGGTGTTCCCTGCTGGTTCCTGCTACCTCAAAGTACTGCTCCAGGTGCTGCCTGAATTGTTGCAGTGTCGTTCTACACGCTTCTGCCTCATTTATCTCCGGTAATCATACAGCAGCCCACTACGTCTGGTCCTTGTCCACTGCTTCTGCATCAAGGTGCTGTCCGACGCCTGAGTTTGCAGAATCCTCAACAGAGCATACGACAAAACATGTACACAACTTCTGGTTTGATTCAGTGATCAATAGAGGCCGTTGGGGGCAATCCTGCAATGTATACTCAGTAACGCCAAGGATGCCGCTGTCACCGTGTCCTTCGTTGCTTCAACATGCAAACATGATTACCTTGCGAATCTAGGGCAATGAATAGAAATCATGAAATGCTTAAATCCAGTAGCTAACATAGAAAATAATCATGAACAGTAAATAAAACTTAGACAGGGGAGAACAGAGGAGAAATATGTACCCAGTCACTGCAAAACTCACGGTTTAAGAGACAAAAAAAATTGAACATGTACTAATGCCAAATTATGGGTTAAATGACTTAAGAAGAAAGGATGCTAAGATGTGAGGAAAATAAAAACTATACCGAGAGTACAGAAGATCCAAACCGATGAAATGAAAATATGAAGATGAACAGTAGACGATAATGAAGAACAGAGGAGAATAAAACATGATTTTGGTTTAATGATTTGTTTCCTCATTACCGTTTAGTTGCCCACCAAACAACACTCTCTCGGTACTAAATATAAACATATTCAAATAAGCTAAGAAAAATGGAAAATACTGGAAACTAATACATGAACATTAAACCATACATGAAGATAATTGTAAAGCATTAAAATAGAAATATCCAGTAGCCACGATTTCCTTCATTTCTCAATCAAGCCAGTATTGTTCAACCATTTCAGTATTGCAAGACAATACATAGTATTAGACGGGCAATACTGAATTAGATCATATTAATGGTATTGATGATCAAAGCATTACAAATGCTTCAAACGAAAATGGGGTGAATGAAATGTAGAACAAAAACAACATAGTAACAGGTGAAGTAAAACTAAAATGATAAAGAAAAATTTCTAAATAATAATACTGATGAACTGAAAACAAGAATTTTTTTATAATAAACTATGTTGAATAAAACAAGAGCTATGGAGAAAAATGGAGGCTAAAAGCTATTCGGGAAACAAAGGAAAATTCTAACTTAAAGTTACCTAAAAAAATCTATTCTACCTTAGATTACATCATCCTCTTCAATTGCCATCATATTCTATTTATATACACACTTAGGGGTACAATGATAATTTTTCATCCTAAATGAGTTGGCATTGTTTGGCTACTTGTCTTTATTTTATTTGCTGCAGAGTAGATATTTCCACGGCACTTGTCGGTTTGTCCAGTTGGCTGTGCGATGTGGCCCGACGTGTGTCTTCCAAAAGGTTGGCACGGTGTCCGTCGATCTCATCGTGTCGGAGCGAATAAAATACTAACACCCGACATCCCACGTGTCCAGACGACTGATGACTCGGTCTGCAAATTGGAAGTGGTCTAGTCTCCTTTAGCCTGTTTTCAGCCCATTTTTGACTAAGAAGACTGAATTTCATCTTGATTTAATTTCCTGCACATTAAAGAGTTTTAATTAAATAAAGAGGATAATTAACAAAATAAATTAGGGATTTAAATAATTAATTAGGAAATTAAGCACAAATAATTCTAAAAAAATAGAATTATCACACCCCCAAACTTGAGCTTTTGCTTGTACTCAAGCAAAACAAAACAAATGCAGGAATGACAAGTACCTGACATAATAATTTTCTCAATATTATCCTCAAAGATAAAGTACAAACTATGATATCAAAGATTCATAATTACAAGTCCAACATTCAGAATCATTCAATCATAAGTCCTAACCCAAATTGGACTCCTCGTGTGTGTGTGAAAATGTCAAAGTCACTACTCAGTGCATTATCTGGATCAGATTATGCAAACACAGTGAATGCAAAGTCAATGACAAGTGATCATTCCCATAAGTTTGCTTTTCACTTAGCTCTCCACTAATGTAGTCACACTTAACCAAAGATCAATAGGACTTCATTAAGCTTGTAATGTAAGGCTGGGGCTAAGGTATGATAAGTCGATTTAGGTTTAATTACCCCTTAGCATGCATTACTTCTAGGATCTTCAATGTAAGAGCTCAAATTTATTTCCCCCAAACATATTTATTTCACTAAACTTTTTATTCTATTTTTGTATTTTTCTTCTTTCTTCTTTCTTCTTTTCTTTTTCTCTCTTTTTCATTTTTTTTATATATACTCATTCACTATCACTTAATACCCATATGTACATAGCTCACAATATATCTCAATGACTTTTCATACTTTTGGGGTAAGGGATAGGAATAGAGTATTTTAGCTAAAGAAAAAAAATAAGCAAGTGTATTTACAGAGAAAAGTTTATTTGGCCCAGATGAGTGACTAAGGGTGAAATATGTACAAAGATGGTTAGAAAGGCTCAAACGATCCAAAGATGACCTAAATCATCTCCCTAATTAAGTGTGATCTAATATTTCGCATCGAGATTAGATCAAACAATTTCTAGAATATGATGCACCAAGTCAATTGAACAAATGCAATCCTATGTACACATATAAGCTTTCTCTAAATAAATATACCGATTCATGACATGACATGTGCATAAGATGAGGCAATCACAATCAGAATTAAGACAAATTCAAGAATTCAACTTCATGCTTTTCCTATAATCATGCTTCTTATTCAATCAAAGCCAGACTAATTCATGGGGTCATATCATCGGAATATGGGAAAACTATATGCTAAGCACTAAATATCCCAAAATCAAACAATTTAAGCTCATTTTTTTTGAAAATATTTTGAAAAGTTTTTCAATTTTTCCCAAAATTGCTCAAGTGATATCCTCTCCCCAAAACTTAAAGTGCACAATGTCCTCAGTGTGCAGATAATGTAAGAATTTATGCTCAAGAATAAAGTACTCCCCTTTTTGATGATGATAAATAACTGAAGCTTGATTGAAAGCGTAATGCTGTAAAAGCAATTTGCAAAATAAATAAAGAAGAAACAGCAAAAAAGAGAAAAGAACTGTACAAAAAGTGCAAAGAAAAATGAAGCTAAGTAGTAGGATCAGAAGTAGGAGGGTCAGCTAAAGTGGTCATAGAATGCTGACGATCAAATCCTCTCGCGAAATAATATTTTAGTCTGCCCCCATTAACCTTAAAGGGTTGCTTCAGAGTCTCATCCATAATTTCAATGGCTCTTTGAGGGAATACCTGTGTAATGGTAAAGGGTCCTGACCATCTAGACTTAAGCTTTCCTGGAAACAACTTCAAGCGTGAATTAAATAACAAAACTTGTTGACCTGGCTCGCAGTGTCTCTCCTTGATTTTCCTATCATGCCATCGCTTAGTCTTTTCCTTGTAGAGCTTGGCTTTCTCATAAGCCTGCAACCTGAACTCATCTAATTAATTGAGCTGTAGCAGCCTCTTCTCTTCTTCTGCATCTAAATTGAAATTCAGGTTTTTAAGGGCCCAATAGGCCTTGTGCTCAAGCTCCGCTGGTAAATGACAGGCCTTACCATAAACAAGCAAATAAGGGAACATTCCTAAAGGTGTTTTGAAGGCTATCCTATAGGCCCAAAGTAAATCATCTAACTTAATAAACCAGTCCTTCCTACTTGGGTTCACTGTTTTCTCCAATATCCCCTTAATTTCCCTATTGGACAACTCTACTTGGCCACTCGTCTGTGGGTGATAAGCAGTGGCAACCTTATGTTTGACCTCATATTTTTTTATTAGCCCATCAAAACTCTGTTTGCAAAAGTGGGATCCTCTATCACTAATGATAGCCCTAGGTGTGCCAAATCTTGTGAAAATATTCTTCTTCAAAAACCTTATCACCACCTTGGTATCATTGGTCGGTAAAGCCATCGCTTTAACCCATTCGACACATAGTCTACAGCCACTAGAATATAGAGATTGCCATATGAATGAACAAAAGGTCCCATGAAGTCAATTCCCCACACATCAAAGAGCTCTACTTCTAAAATATTAGTCAGAGGCATCTCATTTCTTTTGAAAATATTACCTACACTCTGACATCTATCACATTTCAATGCAAAGTAGTGGGCATCCTTAAACAACGTGGGTCAGTAATATCCAGATTGCAGAACCTTGACAGCTGTCCTTTCTCCTCCAAAGTGCCCTCCATTATCAGAAGAATGGCAATGTCTAAGTATATCTTCTACTTCTTCCATGGGGACACATCTCCTTAAAATTTGATCTTTACATTGTTTGTACAGGAAGGGTTTATCCCAAACATAATACTTAACATCACTCAAAAACTTTTTCTTTTGTTGGGCAGTCAAATCAGGTGGCATCACATTGCTCACCAGGTAATTCACAAAATCAGCATATCAGGGCAATTTGGAATGCCCAAAAGTAAATAACTGCTTATCAGGAAAGGACTCATTAATAGCTGTACCATCTTCTTTAAGTCCACTCTCCAATCTAGATAGATGGTCAGCAACCTGATTCTCCGTTCTTTTCCTGTCCTTAATCTCCAAGTCAAACTCCTGTAGTAGGAGGATCCATCTAATCAGTCGAGGCTTTGCATCATTCTTGGAGACTAAGTACTTAATGACAGCATGATCAGTATAAACTATTACCTTAGTACCTATGAGATAGAAGCGAAACTTATCAAAAGCAAATACTGCAGCTAACAGCTCCTTCTCGGTAGTAGCATAGTTCAACTGGGCCTCATTCAGAGTTTTTCTTGCATAGTAGATAGCATAAAAGACTCTTCCTTTTCTTTGTCCTTATATAGACCCAACAGCATAATCACTTGCATCACACATAAGCTCAAAGGGTAAACTCCAATCAGGAGCTATGATTACAGGGGCTGTAACTAATTTTTCCTTCAAAGTCTTAAAAGCTCCTAAGCATCGTTCATCAAAGTAAAATGTAGTGTCTTTTTCTAGGAGATTACATAATGGCTTAGATATCTGAGAAAAATCCTTAATGAACCTTCTGTAAAATAATGCATGGTCCAGGAAACTTCTGATTCCTTTAATAGAGGTAGGGGGAGGTAACTTCTCAATAATTCCCACCTTAGCTTTATCCACTTCTATCCCTCTAGTAGAAATTTTGTGCCCAAGCACTATACCTTCTTTCACCATAAAGCGGCATTTCTCCCAATTAAGCACTAAATTCGTTTCTTTACACCTCCTCAGTACTAATGCCAAATTATGCAAATACAATTCAAAGTTATCCCCGAATACAGAAAAATCGTCGATGAAAACCTCAAGAAAATCCTCCACCATATCATGAAATATGGCCATCATGTAACGCTGAAAGGTAGCAGGTGCATTGCATAGGCCAAAAGGTATTCTCCTAAAAGCAAATGTCTCATAGGGATAGGTGAAAGTAGTCTTTTCATGGTCTTCTGGGGCTATAGCTATCTGATTGTACCGAGAATATTCGTCCAACAAGCAATAAAATTTGAGACCAGCTAATCAATCTAACATTTGGTCAGTGAAGGGTAAAGGGAAGTGGTCTTTTTTGGTGGCTTTATTGAGTTTCCTATAGTCCATGCATACTCGCCAACCAGTGACAGTCCTAGTGGGGATGAGTTCGTTATTCTAATTTTCAATCACTGTCATCCCTCCCTTCTTAAGGACACATTATATCGGGCTCACCTAGGCACTGTCAAAAATGGGATAGATGATCCCTGCATCTAACCACTTAATGATTTCCTTCTTGATAACTTCTTTCATTACAGGATTTAATCGACGCTGTTGCTCTATTGATGACCTATACCCTTCCTCCAGTAGTATCTTATGCATACAGATAGAGGGACTAATACCCTTAAGATTAGAGATAGACCAACCTATAGCCTTCTGATGCTCTCTCAAAACTTGTAATAATTTCTCTTCCTGATCATTGGAGAGAGCAGAAGACACTATTACAGGTTGAGTGAAGGATTCGCCTAAGAAAGCATACCTAAGGTGTGAGGGTAAAGGTTTGAGCTTTAATGCTGGAGGATCACTAGTGGATGGAAAAATATTTGAAGCTGGAATAGATGAAGGGTCTAGAGTCTCAAATTGGGCAATTTCCTCAAAAAGAGTGACCTCTAATAATTGTAAAGTCTCATAGACCTCATCATCATCTTCACTGTATTCTCTAAGATCAACAGATTTCACTAAGGATGCTTCTAGAGGGTTTAAAGGATGAGTCTTTGAAAACTCCTTAGTGATGACCTTATCTACTAAATCCATCCTAAAATAATTGTGAGAAGCATCAGGGAATCTTAAAGATTTGAAAACGTTGAACTTTACTTCCTGATCTTGGACTCTCATCGTTAACACCCCTTCTGTACATCAATTAAAGTTCTACCAGTTGCTAGGAAAGGTCTGCCTAATATAATGGGGACTTCCCTGTCTTCTTCCATGTCCAATACGATAAATTCTACAGGGAAAATAAATTTGTCCACATTTACTAAGATATCTCAATGACCCCCTTCGGATATTTAATGGATCGATCAGCCAATTGGAAGGTCACTGTAGTGGGCTTGGCATCCCCTATTCCTAACTTCTGATAGATATACAACGACATTAGATTTATACTAGCTCCTAAATCACACAAGGCTCTACCAAAGAATAAATTTCTAATAGTGCAGGGTATGGTAAAACTCTCAGGATCCTTGAGCTTGTGGGGTAATTTTCTCTGGATAATTGCACTACATTCCTCAGTTAAGGCCACTGTTTCATAATCTTCCAATCTTCTTTTCCTAGAGAGGATGTCCTTCATAAACTTCACATATCTTGGCATTTGCTCTAAGGCATCTGCGAAGGGAATGTTGATGTAAAGTTTCTTAAAAACCTCAAGGAATTTGGCAAATTGTTGATCGAGTTTTTATTTTTGGAACCTCTGAGGAAAAGGTACCGATGGTCTAACAGGGGAAGGTGTAGTGGAAACATGTGTAGCATCAGAGGATGAGAAAGGTTGTGACAAAGAAATAGGTACAGATGAAGAAACGCCTAGTTTTGTTTCCTGTGCAGCTTGATCAATTGGTTCCTTCTCTTTCTTAGCTGCTTCTTTAGAACCTATGGGTTTTTCAACTATGGGCTTTTCAGGTCTGGACTTAACTGGTGGATCGACTAGCTCTTTGCCACTCCTAAGGGTAATGGCTTTCACATGCTCTTTACTCTCCCTTTGCCTAACAGGATGGACTTCAGTGTTACTAGGAAGGGTCCCTTGAGGACGCTGACTAAGAGCATTCGCTATTTGTCCCTCCTGAACCTCTAAGTTCTTAATTGAAGCGGCTTAATTTTGCAGGATCGTTGTGAACATTTCCTCAAGCGAGGGCTTCTTTTCAGCTGCCGGTAAGTGCTGGGGTTGAGGTGGTGGTGGTTGATGAAAGTGAGGTGGATGGGAGTGATGTGGTGGATGGTGTGGAAATTGATGTTATGGTGGTACATAAACCGGTGGAGCTTGAAAACCAGGGGGTCCTACAGGTCTAGAATTAGAAGATTGCCCTTGGTTTTGTCTCCAAGAAAGTTAGGATGGTTTCTCCACCCTGGATTGTAGGTGTTTGACAATGGGTTGTTCTGTTGCTTCTGGATGGGGCAACGTACTGAACCGATTCTAAGTAAAGCGGACACCTATCCACAGAGTGTGTACCACTACACAGATCACAGGAAAAAAAAGGGACTTTGGACAGAATACACAAGGTTAGGACTGGTGCAAAGATTATGTTGGGTGCTGAGCGACTCTACCTTCTTCGTAAGGTTAGCGATTTGAGAGGTCAAGGTAGATAGCGTGTCGAGCTCATAGATACCCGCCGACTTCTTAGGCAGTTGCCTCTCTGAAGACTATTGATAGTTGTTAGTAGCCATCTTGTCTAACAGCTTGTAAGCTTCCTCCTCTGTTTTGCACATCAGGGCTCCACCCTCAGCAGCATCAACGATGGTCCTATTTTGGCTCGTAAGTTCGTTGTAAAAGGTTTGGACTTGCAGTCACAAAGCTAGGCCATGATGAGGGCACTTCCTAAGAAGCTCATTATATCGTTCCCAAGCTTCGTAAAGAGATTCAGAATCGAACTGGGCAAAGGAAGATATGTCGCTACGGAGTTTGGCCATTTTAGAGGGAGAGAAAAACTTAGCTAGAAATTGAAGGGCTAACTCGTCCCAAGTAGAAATGGACTCTGGAGGCAAGGAGGTTAACCTGTATCGCGCCCTATCCCTAAGCGAGAAGGGGAATCATCTAAGCCTAAGCGCATCATCAGATAATCCATTGTGCTTGAATGTGTTGCATAGGTCCAGAAACTGCGCGAGGTGAGCATGTGGGTCGTCATGAGGAAGCCCACTGAATTGTAAAAAAGTCTGGATCATCTGAAGGATTGAAGGCTTAATTTCAAAATTGTTTGCAGGGACAGCTGGTGGCCTAATGCCGGTATAATACCCTCCAATGGTTGGTACCGCATAATCTGCAACGGTCCTAATTTCTCTATTTTCTGCCATGGTGTTTTGCAGCAGAGCTATTAATTTCCTAGAATCCTTTCGAATTTTTCTAAGAGTTCGTTCAATTTCAGGATCTAAAGGAAAGTAATCATAACTCTTGGCTCTACGCATGCAAACATCAATAAGTCCTCAAGAATTTTTTTTTATATGAGAGAGAAAATTAATTAATCTAGATTAAACTTCTAAATATTTACAACCTAAATATGTACAAGTTAGAATTACACCTAAGCATAATTTCACCGGTATCAATTACTAGCTAACTGTCTTCCCCGGCAACAGCGCCAAAAACATAATGTGAGACTAGTGCCACTCTAAGTGACCTAGACGTTCTATCCACAAGTGCACGAGTCGTACAAGTAATAATGGGATCTGAGTCCCGGATTATCGTCCCATTGAAAAGTGATTAGCCTAATTAACTACCTGTTAATCATACCCTAAGTATATCCTAGCAAATTATGAAATTTTGTGGGTGATCTACAAGGCAATAATAAAAACTATAAATTAGATAAAATAAAACCGAGCTAAAAATTACTTACAGAGCTCCGAATAATTAAAAGCAAAAACCTATAAAAGATAATTAAACAATTAAAAATTCATTAACGGAATTAAAATAAAATACAAATATGAAAATAACAAAACAAGATTAATTAAACTAAAATTAAACAAATCTAAAATAAAATATGCATGTAATTAAACTACTTAATAAAAATGCAATTTAAACTAACTTAAAATTTAATGAAATAAAATCCTAGAAATATTAAGAAAATAATTACAAGTCTAAATGTCTAAATTATTAATTCTAAATTAATCCTAATTATATCTAATTACTAACTTAACAATAAAATCTAACTAATGCATGAGAAATATTTTTTGGATTTTAGAATAAAATCTAACCTAAAAGGGCATAAAATAATTCTACTATTAATTTTACTTTTGCTCTACCTAACACTAGATTTAACTCTTAATTTCTAATTAAAACTAATTTTTATACTAATAGGCAAGAAACACTAACATGCAAAGTAAAATAAGACTATTTTTACCTAAAACTAACCTAAGCTAAAAAATTTAGATTAAAGGGAATAATAATAATAATAATAAAACAAGATAACAACAATGCATAAAAATTCATTTATGACTATTTAGTGAAGCCAAACATGGCCTTGCTCAAATGTCCCAGCTGGCCTTGGTCCCGACTGTGCACTGTGCACTGTACAGAGCTGCATTTTCATTTCTAGATTATGCTCCAGACGTGCTCTCGGCACCAGCCTTTTGCTCTATGCAATGTCCGCTGCTCCTTGCTCTCTGATTTGTACCAACTGCACAATACTGTCATTATGTACTACCTGCTCCTGCCATGCTCCATTCCCTGCAATAACAGCTCCCCATACTGCCACCAGCCTGTTCTGCCCATCTCACTGCAACTAAACACATCCTTGCCCAGCTTCTTCTGCTTCAGGTCTCGGCTTGCACACTGTACACGTTTCTCCTCCAAGCTTCATTCCCAGCTGTGGTTCGTGCTATCTCCAGGTTTCATTTCCAGGTGTTCCCTGCTGGTTCCTGCTACCTCAAAGTACTGCTCCAGGTGCTGCCTGAATTGTTGCAGTGTCGTTTTGCACGCTTCTGCCTCATTCATCACCAGTAATCATACAGTAGCCCACTACGTCTGGTCCCTATCCACTGCTTCTGCATCAAGGTGCTGTCTGATGCCTGAGTTTGCAGAATCCTCAACAGAGCATATGACAAAACATGTACACAGCTTCTGGTTTGAGTCAGTGATTAACAGAGGCTGTTGGTGGCAATCCTGCAATGCATACTCAGTAACGCCAAGGATGCCACTGTCACCATGTCCTGCGTTGCTTCAACATGCAAACATGATTACCTTGCGAATCTAAGGCAATGAATAGAAATCATGAAATGCTTAAATCCAGAAGCTAACATAGAAAATAATCATGAACAGTAAATAAAAACTTAGACAAGGGAGAACAGAGGAGAAATATGCACCCAGTCACTGTAAAAGTCACGGTTTAAGAGATAAAGAAAAAGAACACGTAATAATGCCAAATTATGGGTTAAATGACTTAAGAAGAAAGGATGCTAAGATGTGAGGAAAATAAAAACTATACCGAGAGTACAAAAGATCCAAACTGATGAAATGAAAATATGAAGATGAACAGTAGACGATGATGAAGAACAGAGGAGAATAAAACATGATTTTGGTTTAATGATTTGTTTCCTAATTATTGTTTAGCTGCCCACCAACCTTACTACATTTCTCAATCTCAGAGGCGTGCAACTCATGGTCTTATTCACACAACTGTAGTCTGCGCACTACCTCGACATAGTGATATCTAATGGGCTAATCGGACTCTAATCGACAATCTGAGCCCTTCCATGAACTTTCAAACATTTTGACTCTCATTGTTCATATTATCGGAGTCATATCTTCCTAGGTATATAAACTGAGTTCCATACTCGTTAATCAATATGTTCCTCTAGGTCAGAGTAAAGACTATCATTTGTTATTCCTTTAAACAGTATCCGGGATATTCTGTCACCGGAATACATCTAGGATTATTTTTCACGGTACTAAATATAAACACATTCAAATAAGCTAAGAAAAATGGAAAATACTGAAAACTAATACATGAACATTAAACCATACATGAAGATAATTGTAAAGCATTAAAATAGAAATATCCAGTAGCCACGATTTCCTTCATTTCTCAATCAAGCCAGTAATGTTCCACCATTTCAGTATTGCAAGACAATACACAGTATTAGACCGGCAATACTAAATCAGATCATATTAATGGCATTGATGATCAAAGCATTACAAATGCTTCAAACAAAAATGGAGTGAATGAAACGTAGAACAAAAACAACATAGTAACGGGTGAAGTAAAACTAAAATGATAAAGAAAATTTTCTAAACAACAATATTGATGAACTGAAAATAAGAATTTTTTCGTAATAAACTAAGTTGAATAAAACAAGAGCTATGGAGAAAAATGGAGGCTAAAAGCTATTCTTGAAAACAAGGAAAATTCTAACTTAAAGTTACCTAAAAAAAAGCTATTCTACCCTAGATTACATCATCGTCTTCAATTGCCATCATATTCTATTTATATACACACTTAGGGGTACAATGGTAATTTTTTATTCTAGATGAGTTGGCATTGTTTGGCCACTTATCTTCATTTTATTTGCTGCAGAGTAGATATTTCCACGTCACTTGTCGGTTTGTCTAGTTGGTTGTGCGATGTGGCTCGACGTGTGTCTTCTAGAAGGTTGGCACGATATCCGTTTATCTCATCGTGTCGGAGTGAATAAAATACTAACACCCGGCATCCCACGTGTCCAGATGACTGGTGACTCCATCTGCAAATTGAAGGTGGTCAAGTCTCTTTAGCCCGCTTTCAGCCCATTTTTAACTAAACAACTGGATTTAATTTACCTGCACATTAAAGAGTTTTAATTAAATAAAGGGGATAATTAACAAAATAAATTGAGAATTTAAATAATTAATCGGGAAATTAAGTACAAATAATTCTAAAAAAAATAGAATTAGCACACCCCCAAACTTGGGCTTTTACTTGTCCTCAAGCAAAACAAAACAAATGCAGGAATGACAAGTACCCGACATAATAATTTTTCCAATATTATCCTCAAAGATAAAGTACAAACTATGATCTCAAAGATTCACAATTACAAGTCCAACATTCAGAATCATTCAATCATAAGTCCTAACCAAATTGGACTCCTCGTGTGTGAGTGAAAATGACAAAGCCACTACTCAGTACATTATCCGGATCAGATTATGCAAACACAGTGAATGCAAAGTCAATGACAAGTGATCATTCCCATAAGTTTGCTTTTCACTTAGTTTTCCACTAATGTAGTCACACTTAAACAAAGATCAATAGGACTTCATTAAGCTTGTAATGTAAGGCTGAGGCTAAGGTATGATAAAGTCGATTTAGGTTTAATTACCCCTTTACATGCATTAATTCTAGGATTTTCAATGTAAGAGCTCAAATTTATTTCCCCCAAACTTATTTATTTCACTAAACTTTTTATTCTATTTTTGTATTTTTCTTCTTTCTTCTTTTCTTTTTCTTTTTCTTTCTTTTTCATTTTTTTTAGATATACTCCTTCACTATCACTTAATACCCATATGTACATAGCTCACAATATATCCCAATGACTTTTCATGCTTTCGGGATAAGGGATAGGAACAAAGTATTTAAGCTAAGGAAAAAAATAAGCAGGTGTATTTACAGAGAAAAGCTTATTTAGTCCAGAAGAGTGACTAAGGGTGAAATATGTACAATGATGGCTAGAAAGGCTCAAACGATCCAAATATGACCTAAATAATCTCCCTAATTAAGTGTGATATAATATTTCACCACGAAATTAGATCAAACAAATTCTAGAATATGATGCACCAAATCAATTGAATAAATGCAATCCTATGTACACATAAGCTTTCTCTAAATAAATATACCTATTCATGACATGACATGTGCATAAGATGAGGCAATCACAATCAGAATTAAGACAAATTCAAGAATTCAACTTCATGCTTTTCCTATAATCATGCTTCTTATTCAATCAAAGTCAGACTAATTCATGGGGTCATATCATCAGAATATGGGAAAACTATATGCTAAGCACTAAATCATCCCAAAATCAAACAATTTAAGCTAATATTTTTGAAAAAATTTTGATTTCTCAGATTTTTGAAAATTTTTTTCCAATTTTTTCCAAAATTACTCAAGTGATATTCCTTCCCCCAAACTTAAAGTGCACAATGTCATTAGTGTGCAGATAATGTAAGAATTTACGCTCAAGAACAAAGTACTCCCCTTTTTTATGATTGTTAAGTTAATATATTTTGAAATGACAAAACAGTAATTCAATAATGGATATTATAAATCTAGAAATGTTTCAAACATGTTAAGAGTTTAATTAAATACATGTCATTGCCAGAAACTGAGTATTAAAGGATGAGAGATCGATCTTATGAGATGAGAGATCGATCTCATGAGAATATGAGATCGATATGTTAAAGGATTAAAAACTCAAAGAGCATGTATAGGATGTTGAGGAAGAAGAGATCGATCTGTAGGGGTTATGAGATCGATCTTTAAATTACAGAATGCCTAAGAGATCGATCTGGTATAGGAAGAGATCGATCCCCTTTAAGACAAAGGTTAAAGGTATTAGATCGATCTGTAGATCGATCTATGTTCAAACAGAGAGCTTATGAGATCGATCTTCTGTGGATAGAGATCGATCTCCTCAAAGTCAGAGAGTTTAGAAGATCGATCTAGGGTGATTAAAGATCGATCTCCTCTCTACGAGAATGCTTGCTAGATCGATCTGGAGATCGATCTTGCTCCAAACAGAGAGATTAGAAGATCGATATGATGGTTCGACAGATTAATCGTCACTAACATTTTTCAAATTAGAAGATCGATCTCTACAAATATGAGATCGATCTCTTTGCTTTCAGTTGCTTTGTAATTGCAGGAATTTAAACTAAGAGATCGATCTAGTCAATGATAGAAGATCGATCTGGTACTCTACTGGAGGTTCCCAACGGCACTTTTTGTAAAATCTACAACGGAAAAAATAGCATTAAATGCTTCAACTACCAATCCTATTGTATAAAACAAAGCATTGAAGACACTGGAAAACAAGAGACTTGTGCTGCAAATTTTGAATATTCTGAAGAGATCTTTTCTAACATTCTCTTTGTCTTTAACATCACATTGATTGTATTGTGTTAAAAAACCTTGTGTAGAAGTTATTTTTTCTACCCTCAAAAGAAAGCTTCTATCTGTATTCATCCTTAATCCAAGAGAGAAGAGGGGAGTTTCTCTGTGAGATAATTTTGTAAGGGTTGAATACTTATCTTTGTAAAAAGGGGTAGAGAGGTTATTCCTTAACCTTAAAAAGGGAGTTTGTATCAACTATTGATATAGTGAAAGAAAGCTCTTGACAAGTAGGTCAAGAAGAGAGGACGTAGGCAAGCGATTGGCTGAATCTCTATAAATTACTGAGTTTGCTACTTCCTTCCCTTATCTCCTTTAATTTATTGCACTGTACTTTATTGCTTATTCTTTGATTGCTTGCAATAAGATTCAATTAAGTTTAAATTTAGCATTATCATTAGAAAACCGATTTACCCCCCTCTCGGTAGAGCCAACAATTGGTATCAGAGCTCGGACTCTTTGAGCATAAATGAATAACTTCCTAAGAGTTAAAAACGATCTAATGGCTCATAGCAATATAGCAACCAGTCTAGTAGGAGATGGGTACTCTACAGTTAGGCCTCCCTGTTCAATGGTGAACATTATGCTTATTGAAAAACTAGAATGATGCTTGTCATTCAAGGAAATGATTATGAGATATGGAGGATTATAACTAAAGGTCCTCAAATCCCAACTAAAAGGATAGAGGGAAGAGATATCCCAAAAGAAGAAGATGAGTGGGATTCTAATGATGTAAAATATGCTCAACTAAATGCAAAAGCCATGCACACCTTATTTTGTGCATTAGGGTCCAATGAGTATAATAGAGTCTTCGGTTGTGACAATGCCAAACAAATTTGGGACAAATTGGCAATTACTCATGAAGGCACAACTCAAGTAAAGGAGACTAAGGTAGGAATGCTCACACATGATTATGAGCTATTTAGGATGAAAGAAGGAGAGTCAATTAGTGACATGTTCACTAGATTTACTGATGTAATAAATGGAGTAAAGTCCTTAGGCAAAATCTATTCAAATATAGAAATGGTTAAGAAAATCCTGACTAGCCTACCGAAATCATGGGAAGCTAAAGTAACAACAATTGAAGAGTCCAAAGACCCTCACACACTATCATTAGATGAATTGATAGGGTCACTACTCACATATGAAATGAAATTAAGGAGAAATAAAGAGCCACCCAAGAAAGTGGGAGTAGCTCTGAAATCCACTACTCAAGAAGATTTGAAAGAGAATAAAAATGAGAGTGGTAATGAATAAGATCTCGAAATGGCAATGTTTGCCAAGAGATTTAACAAATTTATGAGAATGAGAGCAAATGGTAGTGGTAGGAGAAACTACAAGAAAGAACAAGAAGAACTAGGTAAAAAGATACTATTGTATGCTATGAATGCAAAAAAACTAGACGTATTAAATTTAACTGCCATCTTCTCAAAAGATCAAGTGATAGGAATCACAAAAAGAAGGCAATGATGTCAACATGGAGTGACAGTGACAGCTCCGATGATGATTCAAATGAGGATATTGTCAATCTATGCTTCATGGCAATTGAAGATGAAAAGGTAACTTCAGATCTCAATGAGTACTCTTTTGATGAACTACAAGATGCATTTGATGATCTTGCATTAGATTATGAATGCATGAATTTGAAGTACAAAAAATTAATCACTAAACTAAAGAAAGAAAATGAATTAATACTAAAGGAAAAGATAGAATGTGAAAAGAGATTAGAAAGTACAAATCTTGAAATCCATGACCTAAAAGAAAAGAATAGTAACTTACATAACTCCTTTACTAGATTTTACATGGGTCAACAAAAACTAGATAACATGCTAGAAACTCAAAGGGTTTTCTTTGATAAGAATGGGTTAGGATATGATGGAAAAAGTGGGGAAACTCACCTCAAAAGTTTTTTAGCTAGAAAGAATATGCATAAAACCTTAACTACTTGCTTATATTGTAATAAAAAAGGGCATGCATCATATAGTTGCAATGTGAAGATGACTACATTTAAAGGAAGGTTAGTCAGAAGAATTTGGGTCCCAAAAGAGGTAGTTAATTCAAAAGACATTAATGTAATATTAAAATGGATCCCAAAGGGATTAAGAATTCTATTCACTAACTCCAAAGGACCTAAGAAAATTTGGGTACCTAAGACAAAAGTTTGAATGTTGATTATAGGTGATTGAGCATTGCTACAAGGCAAAAACAAAGGAAGCTTGGTACTTGGATAGCGGATGCTCAAGACACATGACCGGTGATAGAAACCACTTCAACTCATTCAAATCAAAAGTTGGCGGAGAAGTCACATTCGGGGACAACTCCAAAGGCCAAGTTGAAGGAAGTGGTTCAATTGGTAATAACTATTTCTCACTAGAAAAAGTTTTACTTGTTAGAGGTCTAAAACATAATTTGTTAAGTATTAGTCAACTTTGTGACAAAGGTTACATAGTAATTTTTGACTGCTAGAAATGTCATATTATAGAACCTAAATCAAATAAATTTCTTTTTCTAGGACATAGACAAGGTAACATATACATTATTTATCTAAATAAACTTAAAAATGAAAATGTATGCCTTATGGTAGATAAAGAAAAAGAACCTTGACTGTGGCATAAAAGACTAGGTCATGCTAGCATGCATGTATTATCTAAGCTAATTAGAAAAAACCTTGTTGTAGGATTACCTAAGTTGTCCTTTGACTATGACAAAATTTGTGAAGCATGTGTCAAGGGAAAACATAAAAGGACAACATTTAAACCAAAACATAGTGTATCAACTACTAGACCTCTTCAATTACTTCACCTAGATCTATTTGGGCCAACTAGAACTACAAGCCTATGTGGTAAGCATTATGGGTTTATGATTGTAGATGATTACACTAGGTTCACTTGGGTATTTTTCTTAAGAGTAAAGAATGAAGTCTTAGAAAAATTCATTGTCTATACAAAAGTAGCGCAGAATGAAAAAGGTTACACTATAACTAGCATTAGAAGTGATCATAGCAAGGAATTTGAAAATATTGGTTTTGATGAATATTGCAATGATCAAAGAATTAGTCATAATTTTTCAGCCACTAGGACACCACAACAAAATGGGGTAGTTGAGAGAAGAAATAGAACATTAGAAGAAATGGCTAGAACAATGTTGTGTGAAAATAATTTACCTAAATATTTTTGGGCTGAAACTATAAATACATCATGCTACATCATAAATAGAGCCATGATTAAATCAATCTTAAAGAAAACCCCTTATGAGCTTTACAAGGGAAAGAAGCCTAATATTAGCTATTTTCACCCTTTTGGATGTAGATGCTTTGCCTTAAATAATGGAAAAGATAACTTAAAAAAATTTAATGCCAAGAGTGATGAAGGAATCTTTTTAAGTTGCTCCTTGAATTCAAAGGCATATAGAGTATATAACAAAAGAACCTTGATGGTAGAAGAATCAATACATATAATATTTGATAAGTCAAACGATGCATCTAAAGGTTCAACCAATGATGAGGATATTGAAATATTTGATGAGACCTTGAAAGATTCCTCAAAGATAGAAGATGATCTATTAGAAAAACTTGACATTAATAAAGAGGATGAAGAAGAACTAGAAATACTAGAAAGAGAGTCTAGAGCACCAAGAGAACTAGGATATGTCAAAGATTGTGAAATTGTAGGTGATCCAACTCTTGGAGTTAGAACAAGGTCCTCTCTAAGAAATGTATGTCAATATATAGCCTTTGTATCTCAAATTGAACCAAAGAATGTCAATGAAGCTTTAGATAACAATAATTGGTTTTTAGCCATGCAAAAAGAACTACATCAATTTGCAAGGAGCAAAGTATGGAATTTAGTTCCTAGACCTAGTGATCACTCTATAATTAGAACAAAATGGATTTTCAAGAACAAGATGGATGAAAATAGTGTGATCATAAGAAACAAGGCTAGGCTAGTTGCACAAGGCTATAGGCAAGAAGAAGGAATAGACTATGATAAAACTTATGCATCGGTAGCTAGATTAGAAGCAATAAGAATGCTACTTGCTTTTGCATGCTACAAAAACTTCAAATTATATCAAATGGATGTGAAGAGTGCATTTTTAAATGGCTTCATCAATGAGGAAGTTTATGTTGAGCAACCTCCTGGTTTTGAAAGTCATGAATTTCCTGAACATGTCTTTAAACTTTCAAGGCACTTTACAGTTTGAAACAAGCCCCTAGAGCATGGTATGAAAGACTTTCAAAGTTCTTAATAGAAAAAAGATTTTCAAGAGCAAAAGTAGATACCACTCTGTTTATCAAAAATAAGATTAAAGATTTACTAGTTGTTCAAGTATATGTAGATGACATTATTTTTGGATCAACTAATGAATCTCTATGTCAAAAGTTTGCTAAGATCATGCAATGTGAATTTGAAATGAGCATGATGGGAGAGCTCACTTACTTCTCGGGACTTCAAGTAAAGCAAACTAAAGATGGAACCTTCATCAATCGAGCTAAAGATACTAAGGATTTGCTCAAACGATTTGGAATGGATAACTGCAAACCTCAAGCAACTCCAATGGGCACCAACATCAAGCTTGATAAAGATGAAAGTGGTAAGTGTGTAGATACTAAACTATATAGGTCTATGATTGGTTTATTGCTTTATCTTACTTCAAGTAGACCTGATATTTTGTTTAGTGTATGTCTATGTGCTAGATTTCAATCCTTTCCTAGAGAGTCACACTTACTAGCTACAAAAAGGATCTTTAGGTATCTTAAAGATACTCCCTCTTTAGGACTTTGCTACCCTAAAGATTCCACCTTTGCTCTTCATGCTTTTTCTGATGCGGATTTTGGAGGTTGTAAAATAGATAGAAAAAGCACTTCAGGAACATGCCAATTCTTAGGGAATAGACTAATCTCATAGTTCTCTAAGAAACAAAATAGTGTAGTACAATCCACAACAGAAGCGGAATATATAGCAGCTGGTAGTTGTAGTGCTCAAATGTTGTGGATTAAACAACAAATGAAAGATTATGGTGTACACATGAAGCAAGTCTCAATCAAATGTGATAATACCAGTGCCATTAATCTCTCTAAAAATCTAATCCAACACTCTACAACTAAACATATTGAGATTAGGCATCATTTCCTTAAAGATCATATATAAAAACAGATATAATTCTAGAATATATTGATACTTTACGTCAAATAGCTGATATCTTCATCAAACCTCTTGATAGATATAGGTTTTGTGTTCTTAGAGGTGAATTAGGACTTATGAATGCTCCTTAAGACTTATTACCTTCAAAACTTTGATTTCAAATTGATTTGCAACTGAATTTTCAACTCATTTTCTGGGCAAAAAGTATGAGAGATCGATCTCCTATCACTATAGATCGATCTTCATGCTCCAAATTAGCCTAAAGCAGTAAGGTTCAGCTAAGCAGATTGATCTTCTATCCCATAAGATCGATCTCCTTAAGCTTCTGTATTTTACAGATCGATCTCTGCATTTGGCAGATCGATCTCCTTCAGCCTCTGTAAGTTGAAGATCGATCTTTGCAATTGGCAGATCGATTTCTTTGAGCTTCTGTATTTTGAAGGTCGATCTCTTAAAACATCAGATCGATCTCTTCAAGTTTTTGGAAATATCAGATCGATCTGGTACCTCGACAGATCGATCTCCTTAGCCCTGGACTATAAATACTGCTTCAAAATCCCCAAATTTCAAAAAGCCAAATTTCAAATTTCAAATCCCTAAACCCTCAATCGCACCTCCTCCTCCGATTTCACTCTCAGATCCATCTCTGGTAAGGTCCATGTTCAATCTTCATTTTAGCAACCTACATTGTCAAATTTTCTTAAAAAATTCCTTTGTTTTTGCTGAAATCATCATTAGGGCACTTC
Organism: Firmiana major; assembly: GCA_033439115.1. Classification (NCBI taxonomy): domain Eukaryota; kingdom Viridiplantae; phylum Streptophyta; class Magnoliopsida; order Malvales; family Malvaceae; genus Firmiana; species Firmiana major. The sequence goes on from CM065909.1 coordinate 44,901,978, forward strand.
TTAAACTGTTTCATTGCCTAGATTTTTAGAAAACTCTTCAAACTATTGCCTAGGTGTATTTAAAACAATCTTTGAGTGTGTCTAGCTAATTTCTTAGTATAGAATAATACCTCGTATTAAAAGAGCAGCCAACAAAGAGTCTAGACCCTCTTCCTCACAACCACCCACTGCCTCTTCTGTCAACACCTTTAGCAGGTGTTTTCAAACACCTGCAAAAAGAAAACGATATGAAGAGTATTTCACTACCATGCCCATAAAACATTGGAGGACAATTGACTTTTCATTCCTTAATCGTATAAACTTCCCATATTTATCAAAAAATGGAAGAATTTGGTTGGCTTCCATTTCTCAAGATAAACACACCTGCACCTCCAAAATTATTAGAGCATTCTTCTTAAACGCCGAGCTTGTCTATGACCCTGACGATACCTGTAGGATTCTAGGTTTTAAAACATTCGTCATGGCCAAAACGATTTTCGTAAACACAAATCTATTAGCCTGAGTGTTTGGGATTGAAGATGATGGGTTGACTGATGAAAAGGAGGAGGTACCACTCGAATTTAACCTGCCCGGAGATAAGGCTAGTGACCTACCAATGCACCCTAGGTTACTACACCTTATAATCTCATGGAACCTCAGACATTTCGGTACTCGCCATTCCACAGTCAGAAAACTAGACCGTTTTTGGCTCCACTACCTTCACACTTCTCAAGACCAAAAACTGAATCTAGTCCACTTCATCTACGAAGATTGGCTAAAAATCGTGTGCGGACAAGCCTCTACCATAGCCTTTCCTCAACCTTTTGCATACCTGCTCCAAAAACTCGGGGTCGACTGCTCTTGTGAGACTGGTGAAGTACCTTCTGTAAAAAACGTCTTGAACATTGGTACACTTCACCATATGGGGTATTACAAAGACTTCCAAAGTCAGTGGAGGAAGAAACGAGAAACCCATCATGAGGCAGCCATGGAAGAGGATATATCAGTTGAGCCTACCGAGCCGTCTATTGAGGTCCCTTCTTCGTCTACTACTCAGCCTACTGCACCTGCCTCATCTTTCGACGTGATGGAATCGATTATGGCCATAGTTGTGGAGCTTAATAAGAAGATGGATGAAGGTTTTACAAATCTTCATGCCACACAACAGGCCATGTTTGATGAGTTACAGGTCACCCGCACACGAGTTGAAGAACTTATGGAGTGATTTCCTCCTTCATCTTAGGCCATGCATGCTTAGATTGTCCTCAATAGATTGTCCATGATGTTATTTTGAGACATGATTGATTGAACATTTATCTTTATATATTTTGAAATGCCAGAATATATTTTGAGACATGTGTTGACATTATATGATTTATTGCCTTGATTGTCATTGATATGACAAAAAGGGGGAGAAGAGAATATGTAAAGAAAACATGTTAAAAGAGAGCTTAAATTAAGGGGGAGTTAAGGGGAGCTAAAATTAAGGGGGAGTTTTTGAACAGAGAGGGAGCTTTGAGGCAGCTTTGAGCTTTTGAAACCAGATAATTGGATGCATAATGTTAAAGGAGAAAACTAAACATGTTTATAAAATTAGTTTATTGAATAAGTTTTGTCATTTCAAATATGATTTATTGCCTTGATTGCCATTGATATGACAAAAAGTGGGAGAAGAGAATATGTAAAGAAAACATGTTAAAAGGGAGCTTAAATTAAAGGGGAGTTAAGGGGAGTTAAAATTAAGGGGGAGTTTTTGAACAAAGAGGGAGCTTTGAGCTTTTGAAACCAGATAATTGGATGCATAATGTTAAAGGAGAAAACTAAACATGTTTATAAAATTAGTTTATTGAATAAGTTTTGTCATATCAAAAAGGGGGAGATTGTTAAGTTAATATATTTTGAAATGACAAAACAGTGATTCAATAATGGATATTATAAATCTAGAAATGTTTTAAACATGTTAAGAGTTTAATTAAATACATGTCATTGCCAGAAACTGAGTATTAAGGATAAGAGATCGATCTCATGAGATAAGAGATCGATCTCCTGGGTTTTCAAGTATGAGATATCGATCTCATGAGAATATGAGATCGATCTGTTAAAGGATTAAAAACTCAAAGAGAATGTATAGGATGTTGAGGAAGAATAGATCGATCTGTAGGGGTTATGAGATCGATCTTTAAATTACATAATGCCTCAGAGATCGATCTGGTATAGGAAGTGATCGATCTCCTCTAAGACAAAGGTTAAAGGTATTAGATCGATTTGTAGATCGATCTATGTTCTAACAGAGAGTTTATGAGATCGATCTTCTATGGATAGAGATCGATCTCCTCAAGTCAGAGAGTTTAGAAGATCGATCTAGGGTGATTAGAGATCGATCTCCTCTCTACGAGAATGCTTGCTAGATCGATCTGGAGATCGATCTTACTCCAAATAGAGAGATTAGAAGATCGATCTGATGGTTTGACAGATCGATCTTCACTAACATTTTTTAAATTATAAGATCGATCTCTACAAATATGAGATCGATCTCTTTGCTTCCAGTTGCTTTGTAATTGCAAGAATTTAAACTAAGAGATCGATCTGGTCATAATGGAAGATCGATCTGGTACTCTACTGGAGGTTCCTAACGGTTCTTTCTGCAAAATCTTCAACGGGAAAAATAACATTAAATGCTTCAACTACCAATCCTACTGTATAAAACAAAGCATTGAAGACACTGGAAAACAAGAGACTTGTGCTGTAAATTCTGAATATTCTGAAGAGATCTTTTCTAACATTCTCTTTGTCTTCAACATCACATTGATTGTATTGTGTTAAAAAACCTTGTGTAGAAGTTATTTTTCTACCCTCAAAAGAAAGCTTCTATTTGTATTCATCCTTAATCCAAGAGAGAAGAGGAGAGTTACTCTGTGAGATAATTTTGTAAGGGTTGAATACTTATCTTTGTAAAAAGAGGTAGAGAGGTTATTCCTTAACCTTAAAAAAGGAGTTTGTATCAACTATTGATATAGTGAAAGAAAGCTCTAGACAAGGAGGTCAAGAAGAGAGGACGTAGGCAAGCGATTGGCCGAACCTCTATAAATTATTGAGTTTGCTGCTTCCTTCCCTTATCTCCTTTAATTTATTGCACTGTACTTTATTGCTTATTCTTTGATTGCTTGCAATAAGATTCAATTAAGTTTAAATTTAGCATTATCATTAGAAAACCGATTCACCCCCCTCTCGGTAGAGCCAACAATGATGATGAACAACTGAAGCTTGATTGAAAGCATAATGCTGTAAAAGCAATTTGTAAAATAAATAAAGAAGAAACAGCAGAAAAGATAAAAGAACTGTACAAAAAGTGCAAAGAAAAATGAAGCTAAGTAGCAGGATCAGAAGTAGGAGGGTCAGCTAAAGTGGTCATAAAATGCTGACGATCAAATCCTCCAGCGAAATAATGTTTCAGTCTACCCCCATTAACCTTAAAGGGTTGCTTCAGAGTCTCATCCATAATTTCAATGGCTCTTTGAGGGAATACCTGTGTAATGGTAAAGTGTCCTGACCATCTAAACTTAAGCTTTCCTGGAAACAACTTCAAGCGTGAATTAAATAACAGAACTTGTTGACCTGGCTCGAAGTGTCTCTCCTTGATTTTCCTATCATGTCATCGCTTAGTCTTTTCCTTGTAGAGCTTGGCTTTCTCATAAGCCTGCAACCTAAACTCATCTAACTGATTGAGGTGTAGCAGCCTCTTCTCTCTTGCTGCATCTAAATTGAAATTCAGGTTTTTAAGGGCCCAATAGGCCTTGTGCATAAGCTCCACTAGTAAATGACAGGCCTTAACATAAACAAGCTGATAAAGGGATATTCCTAAAGGTGTTTTGAAGGTTGTCCTATAGGCCCAAAGTAAATCATCTAACCTAATAGACCAACCCTTCCTACTTGGGTTCACTGTTTTCTCCAATATCCCCTTAATTTCCCTATTGACAACTATACTTGGCCACTCGTCTGTGGGTGATAAGCAGTGGCTACCTTATGTTTGACCCCATATTTTCTTAAAAGCCCATCAAAACTTCGTTTGCAAAAAGTGGGATCCTTCATCACTAATGATAGCCCTAGGTGTGCCAAATCTTGTGAAAATATTCTTCTTCAAAAACTTTATCACCATCTTGGCATCATTGGTCGGTAAAGTCATCGCTTCAACCCATTTCGACACATAGTCTACAGCCACTAGAATATAGAGATTGCCATATGAATGAACAAAAGGTCCCATGAAGTTAATTCCCCACACATCAAAGAGCTTTACTTCTAAAATATTAGTCAGAGGCATCTCATTTCTTTTGAAAATATTACCTACCCTCTGACATCTATCACATTTCAATACAAAGTAGTGAGCATCCTTAAACAACGTGGGCCAGTAACATCCAGATTACAGAACCTTGGCAGCTGTCTTTTCTCCTCCAAAGTGCCCTCCATAATCAGAAGAATGGTAATGTCTAAGTATATCTTCTACTTCTTCCATGGGGACATACCTCCTTAAAATCTGGTCTTTACATTGTTTGTGCAGGAAGGGTTCATCCCAAACATAATACTTAACATCACTCAAAAACTTTTTCTTTTGCTGGGCAGTCAAATCAGGTGGCATCACATTGCTCACCAGGTAATTCACAAAATTAGCATACCAGGGTAATTTGGAATGCCCAAAAGTAAATAACTGATCATCAGGAAAGGACTCATTAATAGTTGTACCATCTTCTTTAAGTCCACTCTCCAATCTAGATAGATGGTCAGCAACCTGATTCTCCGTTCCTTTCCTGTCCCTAATCTCCAAGTCAAACTCCTGTAGTAGGAGGATCCATCTAATCAGTCGAGGCTTTGTATCATTCTTGGAGACTAAGTACTTAATGGCAATATGATCAGTATAAACTATTACCTTAGTTCCTATGAGATAGGAGCGAAACTTATCAAACGTAAATACTACAGCTAACAGCTCCTTCTCGGTAGTAACATAGTTCAATTGGGCCTCATTCAGAGTTTTTCTTGCATAGTAGATAGCATAAAAGACTCTTCCTTTTCTTTGTCCTAGTACAGCCCCAACAGCATAACCACTTGCATCACACATAAGCTCAAAGGGTAAACTCCAATCAGGAGCTATGATTACAGGGGTTGTAATTAATTTTTCCTTCAAAGTCTTAAATGCTCCTAAGCATCATTCATCAAAGCAAAATGTAGTGTCTTTTTTAAGGAAATTACATAAAGGCTTAGATATTTGAGAAAAATCCTTAATAAACCTTGTGTAAAATCCTGCATGGCCCAGGAAACTTCTAATTCCTTTAACAGAGGTAGGGGGAGGTAACTTCTCAATAATTTCCACCTTAGCTTTATCCACTTCTATCCCTCTATTTGAGCCCAAGCACTATACCTTCTTTCACCATAAAGTGGCATTTCTCCCAATTAAGCACTAAATTCATTTCTTCACACCTCCTCAGTACTAATGCCAAATTATGCAAACACAATTCAAAGTTATCCCCGAATACAAAAAAATCATCCATGAAAACCTCAAGAAAATCCTCCACCATATCATGAAATATGGCCATCATGCAACGCTGGAAGGTAGCGGGTGCATTGCATAGGCCAAAAGGCATTCTCCTAAAAGCAAATGTCTCATAGGGACAGTGAAGGTAGTCTTTTCTTGGTCTTCTGGGGCTATAGTTGTCTGATTGTACCCAGAATATTCGTCTAACAAGCAATAAAATTCGTGACAAGCTAATCGATCTAACATTTGGTCAATGAAAGGTAAAGGGAAGTGGTATTTTCTGGTGGCTTTGTTGAGTTTCCTATAGTCCATGCATACTCGCCAACCAGTGACAGTCCTTGTGGGGATGAGTTCGTTATTCTCATTTTCAATCACTATCATCCCTCCCTTCTTAGGGACACATTGTACTGGGCTCACCCAGGCACTGTCAAAAATGGGATAGATGATCCCTGCATCTAACCACTTAATGATTTCCTTCTTGTCAACTTCTTTCATTACAGGGTTTAATCGACACTGATGCTCTATTGATGACCTACACCCTTCCTCCAGTAGTATCTTATGCATACGATAGAGGGATTAATACCCTTAAGATTATAGATAGACCAACCTATAGCCTTCTGATGCTCTCTCAAAACTTGTAATAATTTCTCTTCCTGATCACTGGAGAGAGCAGCTGACATTATTACCGGTCGAGTGGAGGATTCACCTAAGTAAGCATACCTAAGGTGTGAGGGTAAAGGTTTGATCTCTAATGCTAGAGGATCACTAGTGGATGGAAAGATATTTGAAGCTGGAATAGATGAAGGGTCTAGAGTCTCAAATTGAGTAATTTCCTCAAAAGGAGTGACCTCAAATAATTGTAAAGTCTCATAGACCTCATCATCATCTTCACTGTATTCTCTAAGATTAACAGATTTCACTAAAGGATGAGTCTTGGAAAACTCCTTAGTGATGTCTTTATCTACTAAATCCATCCTAAAACAATCGTGAGAATCATCAAGGAATCTTAGAGATTTGAAAACATTGAACTTTACTTCCTGATCTTGGACTCTCATCATTAACTCCCCCTTCTGTACATCAATTAAAGTTCTACCAGTCGCTAGGAAAGGTCTGCCTAATATAATGGGGACTTCCCTGTCTTCTTTCGTGTCCAATATGATAAAATCTGCATGGAAAATAAATTTATCCACCTTTACTAAGACATCCTTAATGACCCCCTTCGGATATTTAATGGATCGATCAACCAACTGGAAGGTCACTGTAGTGGGCTTGGCATCCCCTGTTCCTAATTTCTTATAGATACACAATGACATTAAATTTATACTAGCTCCTAAATCACACATGGCTCTACCAAAGAATAAATTTTCAATAGTGCAGGGTATGGTAAAACTCCCGGGATCCTTCAGCTTGGAGGTAATTTCCTCTAGATAATTGCACTACATTCCTCAGTTAAGGCCACCGTTTCATAATCTTCCAATCTTCTTTTCCTAGAGAGGATATCCTTCATAAACTTCACATAGCTTGACATTTGCTCTAAGGCATCTGCAAAGGGAATGTTGATGTGAAGTTTCTTAAAAACCTCAAAGAATTTGACAAATTGTTGATCGAGGTTTTACTTTGAAACCTCTGAGGAAAAGGTATCGATGGTCTAACAGGGGAAGGTGTAGTGGAAACATGTGTAGCATCAGAGAATGAGGAAGGTTGTGACAAAGAAACAGGTACAGATGAAGAAACGCCTAGCTTTGTTTCCTGTGCAGCTTGATCAATTGGTTCTTGCACTTTCTTAGCTGCTTCTTTAGAACCTATGGGTTTTTCAACTATGAACTTTTTAGGTCTGGACTTAACTGGTGGATCGACTAGCTCTTTACCACTCCTAAGGGTGATGGCTATCACATGCTCTTTACTCTCTCTTTGCCTAACAGGATTGGCTTCAGTGTTACTAGGAAGGGTTCGTTGAGAATGTTGACTAAGAGCATTCGCTATTTGTTCCACCTAAATCTCTAAGTTCTTAATTGAAGCGGCTTGATTTTGCAGGATCGTTGTGAACATTTCCTCTAGCGATGGCTTCTTTTCAGTTGCTGGTAAATGCTGGGGTTGAGGTGGTGGTGGTTGATGAAAGTGAGGTGGATGGGAGTGATGTGGTGGATGGTGTGGAAATTGATGTTGTGGTGGGACATGAACCAGTAGAGCTTGAAAACCAGGGGGTCCTACAGGTCTAGAATTAGAAGATTGCCATTGATTTTGGCTCCAGAAAAAGTTAGGATGGTTCCTCCACCCTGGATTGTAGGTGTTTGACAAGGGGTTGTTCTGTTGCTTCTGAGATGGGGCAACATACTGAATCGATTCTAAGTTAAGCGGACACCTATCCACAGAGTGTGTACCACTACACAGATCACAGGAAAGAAAAGGACTTTGGACAGAATACACAGGGTTAGGACTGGTGGAAGGATTATGTTGGGTGCTGAGCGACTCTACCTTCTTCGTAAGGTTAGCGATTTGAGAGGTCAAGGTAGACAGCGTGTCCAGCTCATAGATACCCGTCGACTTCTTAGGCAGTTGCCTCTCCAAATACCATTGATAGTTGTTAGCAGCTATCTTGTCTAACAGCTCGTAAGCTTCCTCCTCTGTTTTTCACATCAGGGCTCCACCCGCAGCAGCATCAATAATGGTCCTATTTTGGCTCGTAAGTTCGTTGTAGAAGGTCTGGACTTGTAGCTACAAAGGTAGGCCATGATGAGGGCACTTCCTAAGAAGCTCTTTATATCGTTCCCAAGCTTCCTAAGGTAGGCCATGAAGTGTGATTGAAAGTATTTATCAAAGAAAGTGCATCGATTGTGAATCGTTTTCAGTGTTAACAAAATGAATTATATGCATGTGTTTTACTGCATTATATAACTGATCATGGCCTGCATTATAAACATGTAGATAGTATGGTTGTCTACTGCTTACATAAGTTTCTTACTGAGCGTGTTAAGCTCACTCCCTGCTTTCCTCCACAGAGTCCCATCAGTAACTTGGACGCTTCCGTTAGTAAGGCATGTCGCATAGCTATGGTTCCGCGGAATATTTTTCTGCGTTGAAGGTATACTCAATTGTAAAAAAAAAAATTGTATCTAAAATTTTTATAAGTACAGTAATGCATTCAGATGTGTATGGGGAATGTGAGATTTAAATTTGTTCCTAAGAAAGAAAAAAATAATCAGACTGAACACTGTTCTGACCTAATATCGACTTGTAGTCCAACCAAAATGTGTATAATTTGGGTCGTTATAGAAGTGGTATAAGAAGAAGGCTGGCCTGATACGAGTCGATATTAAAAGTGAAAAAGACTTAGAAAGTTCATATCCCCAGCATTATTGTAAATTATTTAGATGCAAACGGGTATACCTAGCTGCGTTTTACTGAAAATTATGTTAGTAAATGAAGGGAAAATGATAGATATGGCTTATTGGTATTACAACCATATTGGCAAATGGAAATGAACCGTTTCTCGTGGCCGTAAAAATAGACCCAAGAGATTTAGTGAACCCCTATTTAAATGTACACCTTATAATTTCACTGGAAATTTTTGAGTCCGCTTCGTAAGATTTGAGCAGAACATGGAAGCAATGATGGTATTATTTGGTCAAGTGACCGCAGTACATTAATAATAATGGTGATTAAAGTATTGATTGTGACTGAGAGAAAGACTGAGACAATTTCAGAAAGTTTTATATTATTGTATACTGGAGTCAAAATTCAAATGTGATGAAAAACTAGAATAAATGAATTGGAAGAATTTATACGGATTCGTTGGGTACGACTGTAAACCTAATAGAGGCAACTTCAGAAGTTTAAGCCTCCATTTTTTTAATAAGGTTAAGAATTCAGTGATTCAGAGGGTTGAATGAATAAGATAGAAAAGCGTGATGATTTTAGAAGTAACTCTACCGAAAAGTTACTTTACAGTTTTATGGTAAAGAATTGGGAAAGTTATACGGACTTCTAAAGTGCACTACTATAAAGAAAGTAGCATTGTAGCATCAATAATCGAAATGAAAAGTCGAGCTTGGAGGGAAAACCCCTGAATTAATCCGAGAGCCGACATCAGAGAATTACATATGATATATTCTGAAGGCCCTTAAGCGGCAGCACATTCCGGATGAAATAAAGTGGCAATTATGGATGTAATTATTGAATCTGACATAAGGTAACGAGTCCAAGAATGAATATAAAACTAAATTAATTTTGTATATCTACTCACACACTTGAGAGTGTGAATTTAAGATTTAAAATTTTTCGCTATAAATGTATGGAATTTAGTAATTACATTGACTCACAGCCCAACCGTAGTAGTATATGTATGGATGAAGGGCACCGGGAGTCGGGGTGTGACATTAGTAGCATTATCAAGCCAAATAATGCTTTGTGCAATGAGGAATATAAAAAATACAGAATCCAAGATAAGACCATCGTGTTGCACCTTTCCCAGGCAACAAATAAGGTATTAATCTGGCTTAGGACTTTGATTATTCCATTCATAAATTATGGCTTATTTTTTTACGGAAGAGCCATCTACATTGCTCTGGATCACGAGTGATAATTTGGTCTTGTAAGGACTAAAGAAGAAAGGATTAAGGATGGATTTTCATTCGGGTGTAAGAAGAAAGGGCTAAAAGGTGATTCTTTAGGCCTGTTTATGTTCATGGTTGAAGAGCATGTTATTTGGGGAGAAAGAAAATGAAAGGAAATAAAAAAAATTCAAAAATGAAAATAGAAAATTTCTTGCTCTGATACCATGTCAAGATTTTGATTAAAATTGTAAATAGTATAAGATCACATTGATGAAGAAGCTTTACATCTGGTGTATATATATTACATGACTCAACTGTTAGTTAGTTGTTTAACTAACTAACTCATTGCTTACAACAGAAAACTAACATAACAGAGAGCTAACTAACAATTAACTTTTATAAATATATTAGATAGAAAAATCATATATATATATATATATATATATATATATATAAATGATTTCTCTATTACACTTCATGAAAACCAGCACTTTTTAAGAAAAATAATGGCTTTAGAAGTTTAAGAGTTTTATGGTAGATATCACCTTAATAAAATAGTCACAGAAACTAGACTCTCAACTGTTGATAAGCACTTGCATAGCACATGATACAGTTTTAAGGGGAATTGTGTTGCAATAATACTGATATTCACACTTTTTGCTACACGAAAATTTATATTTTATAAATGAATAAAAGCCTTAATTCTAACCAAACCTTTGACTTTCTATGCTAAGTTCTTAAGAAAGCATCATGAGAGAACTACACAGGAGGAAACACTAAAAAACTAAGAAGAGAACAAATTCCAACTCTATACACAAAATCTTCAATTAGGAATTGAAGAAGATTATGCAAGGATTAGGCATGCGTACAAAATCCAAGCTATTTCTATATTTAAAGGTTTCTTGGCATTATAATGAGAAATAACATAGTATATAAATGTGTCTATACTTTCTAATTATATTTTCTAGGAGAGAATGCAGACATCATTCATACTGAAGATCTTCAAATAGATGAATCTATATATATATATATATATCCCCTGCAATAAATATGGTAAATATACCATGACACAAATAAACAACATTTTTGGTTTAGAAGTTTATCTTTTTTTTTCCATGAAAATTTTCCCTAGTCCTAAGAATTCCTGCCTTTTATTTAATTATGAAACTACAAGCATGTAGAAAATATTGTTAAGAAACATAAATTAAATAGATCCCTTTAGAGAATTGTACTTGTGCATCTGCATTCCACAATTGTTGCCTCTCATAGAAATACTAAGACAAAATCTACTTAAGAATGGAATTCAGTAAATGTTGGCTAACTCAAAGTGGCAAACACGAATAACAAGAATAAATGATTCTTACATTTGTTCCTTGTAGTTCCTTCAAGTCATGAAGAAAACCATCTAGTGGCATTGTTTTGGCACTTACATCTCTTGAGGTTCTTCAGTTAATAAAAAATAGGAAAAAGTTAAAATATTTTTAATAGAAAGAAAGGAATGCCCAAGCTAAAGATAAAAATAATAATTAAAAAAAACTATTTCAATGAAAATATTAAAATCCTTATAATATCATTATCAGCATTTTCTCATTTAACAAAATTAAGAACCAAGCCCCCTACTCTTAATGGAAGAAACCTAAAGTGATATAAATGTCAAAAATATATAAGTGAACCAATAATTCTTAACCTTAATAATGGATTCAAAACTAACCCTAACAATGCCTGCCACTATCTCTAATATAGATCATATGTTTCCATAACCAATTATGCTTCAAAATTATCTTGTTTTTCTTCTATTTATTGTTCCACTCAATTCATTAAACTACGTATTAGCCCAAAACCATCTATCTATAAAGCACAAAACCTCAATATATATGTCACACCCCAATTCCCGGGTGTCCTTTGTCCATACTTACGCTACTACGGTTGGGCTGTGAGGCGATGCGATTATTAAAATTTATATATTTACAGCAGAAATAATTAAATTTTAGTTCACACTCCCATGTGTGTATAGATATACAAAATTCAATTGTATAAGTACAATGCATTTATGTATCATCCCCATAAAACTGTTTACAATTTCAAGGTATAACTATGCGATACAACAAGATAGATACAAAATAAGCTTGTGTATACAATTCTTATACCTTTACAACTGGCGGGAGCTGTCCAACTCAGAAAGAAGTCTAGAGACCACCACTCTCCTACTTCTCAGTACCTGGGGGGGGAAGAATAGTGGGATGAGCAAACCACAGCTCAATAAGGAATTGAATGCTAGCAGGTAGATATCGTACTTCCTACATAGCCCATGCATGTATAAACCAAAACCATGTTTTCATTATAAATGGAATTATTATACGAAAATGCTTTAAAATATACATTTCTCATTTGCATTTTCATGTAAATCAAATATATCATGCTTCCATTTAAAACATGCTCATACATAGTGCCCTTACGGCACAAATGTGAAATTAGAGATTTATCAAAAACACAAAATCTCTTTCTTTTCTCAAATCATTCTTTTCCTCAAATCTCTTTCTTTTCTAAGATTATCTCTGTTTTCCGAATCTTTGAGACGGCATGGAATTTTCGGTAATCAAATATCCACAACATATGGCCATAGTCAGTGATCTCAGGCCTCACTGATCAGGTGTGCACAGGGTATCACTTCGCCTGAAGGGGGATGGGTCAGTCCTACCCTCCGGCTTATCTCAATCAACCTCATCTCCTCATATACTCACGATATAAGGTACGCCATGTGTCATCTACGTGATACTCGTACTCACGTGCACCCAGCACGGTACATAGTATACCAACGGACAACTACACAGTACTACGTACGACCGCGGATCCAAGTCCATACTCCAACTCCGATGGACTTTTCATCCTGAACCATGTCTCATATACCAGGCGAGCATGCAGCGCGACACACAGTCATTGCAAGACTCCAGCGCGGTGCAATTTATCGTTAAGGCCCAGCCCGTTCAAATGGTCGTCGACCGGCATCCCCTTGGGTTCCAGACCCCCAGGTTTACCTCAACTCAGTATAACAGGTGCGAGCAAAGCTCTGACACTTTTCTCAAAACTATCGTGCAAGTTAAACTCCAGCACGGCATATCAAAAGCATAGAAACATGTGCGTCTCATCTCAAATCCGATAGATGTCTATTTTCTCTTTTTAAAACTTAAAACATGTTAATTTATGCAGCTTGCCTCTTCATGCTAAAACATGTAAATTTAGTCATCCTATCATCAACATTTTCCAATCACCAATATCAATATAAAATTGAGAAAACATTGAAAACATGCATATCATGTTATTTCCTTACCCTATCCCATTTCTCAATACTTATATATCATAATACATTTGATGCTTCCATATCATTTCATAAAACCATAGTATTGTACTAATTCTAGTATTATGTCTACGAAATTGTCGTAAAATACGCACAAATATCTCTATAGCTAACACAGTCTCTTACCTCGATTTACTTGTGTGCAACTGTCCTCCTTTATACTTCTCGCGTTCTTATCTCGACTTGTTCCGGTGTATCATCAGGAACTGCAATTTACCCATCAAGCACTTGAGTTAACTTTTCTAACTCTTTTTCAACTAAGCATTTACCCAATGCCTTAAATATACCTTTTACCTATTGTGGTAAATCTCACATTTTATCTAATAACAACACCTTAAAAATCATACCACAACTCTATTATTAACTCCCTTATATCTCATTCATCGTTAATCTCATCACATTTCACTTTCTCATACTAGACCATTTCTAGGTCATGGTGGATTCATTACTTTTTAGGTAGTCTCTACCCTTTCTATGCATACCAAACAACTCCAAAATCAATATCTACACAATGTACTTGAGTTATTTCATTTAGAAACTCACCTAGCTTGATTTCCTCTTTGCTCCAATGGAAATGCATCTTTGATCCTTCAATCCAACATGTGGGGAAATGCCTCCAAACTATGTTGTTCTTCTCTTTGATGTGAACAACTTTGCCTCTAACAGCTTTCCCTCAAATTTTACAGAAAATGCCTGGATTTAGGAGTGAGAAAACTAGGTTTTTGAGTTGAAATGAAAAGAAATGGTTTTGTCTTGAAATCTGCAGATCCAACTGCTCCTATTTATAGATTCAACTTGATGAGATCGATCTGCCTTGGGTGGAGATCGATCTGATCCTCTTGAAATCCCTCTTATCCAAGACATTTTGGAGGCAGGAGATCGATCTGTCAAAGCTTGAGATAACAGGTTTACCTCAACTCAGTATAACAGGTGCGAGCAAAGCTCTGACACTTTTCTCAAAACTATCGTGCAAGTTAAACTCCAGCACGGCATATCAAAAGCATAAAAACATGTGCGTCTCATCTCAAATCCGATAGATGTCTATTTTCTCTTTTTAAAACTTAAAACATGTTAATTTATGCAGCTTGCCTCTTCATGCTAAAACATGTAAATTTAGCCATCCTATCATCAACATTTCCCAATCACCAATATCAATATAAAATTGAGAAAACATTGAAAACATGCATATCATGCTATTTCCTTACCCTATCCCATTTCTCAATACATATATATCACAATACATTTTATGCTTCCATATCATTTCATAAAACCATAGCATTGTACTAATTCTAGTATTATATCTATGAAATTGTCGTAAAATACGTACAAACATCTCTACAGCTAACACAGTCCCTTACCTCGATTTACTTGTGTGCAACTGTCCTCTTTTATACTTCTCGCGTTCTTATCTCGACTTGTTCCGATGTATCATCAGGAACTGCAATTTACCCATCAAGTACTTGAGTTAACCTTTCTAACTCTTTTTCAACTAAGTATTTACCCAATGCCTTAAATATACCTTTTACCTCTTGTGGTAAATCTCACATTTTATCCAATAACAACACCTTCAAAATCATACCACAACTCTATTTTTAACTCCCTTATATCCCATTCATCGTTAATCTCATCACATTTCACTTTCTCACACTATAGCATTTCTAGGTCATGGTGGATTCATTACTTTTTAGGTAGTCTCTACCTTTTCTATGCATACCAAACAACTCCAAAATCAATATCTACACAATGTACTTGAGTTATTTCATTTAGAAACTCACCTAGCTTGATTTCCTCTTTGCTCCAATGGAAATGCACCTTTGATCCTTCAATCCAACATGTGGGGAAATGCCTCCAAACTATGTTATTCTTCTATTTGATGTGAACAACTTTGCCTCTAACAGCTTTCCCTCAAATCTTACTGAAAATGGCTGGATTTAGGAGTGAGAAAGCTAGGTTTTTGAGTTGAAATGAAAAGAAATGGTTTTGTCCCGAAATCTGCAGATCCAACTGCTCCTATTTATAGATTCAACTTGATGAGATCGATCTGCCTTGGGTGGAGATCGATCTGATCCTCTTGAAATCCCTCTTATCTAAGACATTTTGGAGGCAGGAGATCGATCTGTCAAAGCTTGAGATTGATCTATTGTCAAACAAAAGCTTAAGGAGATCGATCTGGTCTTAGGGGAGATCGATCTGTTTCCAACCCGAGAGTTAAGGAGATCGATCTGACTCCCTTGGAGATCAATCTGCTCTATTCCATTACTCAAATAAAAGCATTCTGGCTCTTTCAGATCGATCTCTCATCCTATGAGATCGATCTGACCTTCATATTTCCAAATTTTCTGCAGTTTTTCTGCAACAACTTTATTTAAAACCTCCTCAATTTGTTGCCATAGTCATTTCCTCATTCATCCCTTCTTGAGACTTGAAAATGGCATCCAATCACACTTAGTACATATTAAAAATTGTGAGAAATCTTTGTATAACCAACTATACACAATATAAACCGAATGGGAGTATACAACTTATGTAAATATTTCCTTTCATTTTACCATACTACTCATATTCCATTTCAATCACATTCTTCTCATGTTTAAGTCTATTTCTTTATATATATATATATATATATATATATATATATATATAATGTAACTTGCACGTACAATCACAACTTCTATTACATGTGTGTACCTTAACTTATGGACTTACATTACATATAACTCATATTACAAATATATCACCATACTTATGAATTCATTTACATATATATATAAGGTTAAACCTATACGGGGTCTCACATTCTCCTCCACTTAGAAAATTTGGTCCTCTAAATTTGAACCAATCATTCCGTGAATAACTCAGGATACTTCTCCCGCATCAAACTATCTAATTCCCATGTGGCCTCTTCTACTGTGTGATGTTGCCACAAAACCTTTACCAATGGAATCGTCTTGTTCCGTAACACCTTCTCTTTTCTATCCAATATTCGGATCGGTATCTCGATATACGACATATCCTCCTTGAGCTCCAACGGCTCATAGCTAATTACATGTGTCGGATCCGGGTAATACTTTCGAAGCATAAAAACATGGAAGACATTATGGACCTCTACTAGCTCAGGTGGCAAGGCTAGCCTATATGCTCTATCTCTCACTCTATCCAGAATCTCGAAGGGACCAATATAACGAGGACTTAGTTTTCCTTTCTTCCCGAACCTCATTATTCCCTTAGAAGGTGATACTTTCAAAAATACGGACTCACCCACATCAAACTCAAGTGGTCTTCGTCTCCTGTTAACGTAGCTCTTTTGTCGACTCTGAGCTGTTCGTAGCCTCGCGCATATTATCTGAACATCCTCGGAGGCTTGTTTAACTAAATCAGGAACGAGCAATTATCTGTCACCTACTTCTTCCCAACCAATGGGCGATCGGCATCTATGACCATATAGTGCTTCATAAGGGGCCATACCAATACTTGAGTATAACTATTATTGTAGGCGAACTCAATCAATGGCAAGTGATCATCCCATGAGCCTCTAAAATCCAGCACACACGCTCTCAACATATCCTCCAGGGTCTGTATAGTCCTCTCTGACTGACCATCTGTCTAAGGATGAAAAATGGTGCTAAAGCTCAACTAGGTCCCCATCGCTTCCTGAAAATGTCCCCAAAAGTGGGAAGTGAAACAAGCATCCCAATCAGAAATAACACTCACTAGGACTCCATGCAATCTCACTATTTCTCGCATATATAAGTTCGCCAATGCACTCAATGTATCTGTAGATCTCATGGCTAAAAAGTGTGTCGATTTCGTTAATCGATCTATTATCACCCATATAGCATCATGGTTCTTACGGGTTCTCGGTAACCCCATCACAAAGTCCATGGTGACATGCTCCCACTTCCATGTCGGTATTGATAGAGGTTGTAATAATCCTCCTGGTTTCTGATACTCGACTTTTACTTGCTGACAAATGAGACATCTAGCGACATACTCAGCTATGTCTCTCTTCATTCCAAACCACCAATACACCTTTCAGAGATTCTGATACATTTTATTACTCCTCGGGTGTACTGTATATCTCGATGAGTGAGCTTCTGATAATATTAACTTCCTCAGCTCTGAATCCTTAGGAACACATATTCTATCTCCAAACCTTAGTACCCCATCTGAACTCAATACAAATTCGGTACCCTTCCCTTTCTGAATTTGGCTAATCATATCAATACACCATTGATCAATTTACTGAGCTTGTAGGATTCTCTTAATCAACTCCGATTCTAATCTCAAGCTAGCAATAATCCCATAGCTGTCAATCTCAGGTAGGGTTAAATCCAAACTAAGGTTCGTGAATTATTCCAACAACTCGTGTTCTCTAACCATCATATGTGATACCAACCCGAGACCCTTTCTACTCAATGCATCGGCAACCACATTCGCCTTCCCCGGGTGGTACAAGATTTCACAATCATAGTCCTTGAGGAGTTCTAACCACCTTATCTATCTCATATTTAACTTATTCTGTGAGAATAAATACTTCAGACTCTTACGATCCGTAAAGATCTGAAATCTCTCACCATACAAGTAGTGGCGCCATATCTTCAATGCAAACACTATAACCGCCAACTCCAAATCGTGAGTGGGATAGTTCTTCTCATGATCTTTCAGCTGTCTAGATCCATATGCAACTACCATTCCATTCTGCATTAGGACACAACCTAGTCCTTGATGTGAAGTATCTGTATACATCGAGTAGTTCCCTGAGCTATTAGGGATGATAAGAACTGGCGCGGTTGTTAATTTGCGCTTAAGTTCTTGAAAACTCCTCTCACAACTTTCGTCCCATATAAACTTCATACTCTTCCTCGTAAGATGTGTCAATGGAGTAGCCAATTTAGAAAAACCCTCTACAAATCTCCTATAATAACCAGCCAAACCCAAAAAGCTTCGGATCTTTGTGACTGTCCTGGGTTGTTCCCACTGAACCACAGCCTCGATCTTGGATAGATCTACTGACACCCCATCCTTTGATACAAAATGGCCCAAAAAGGAAATCTGCTCTAGCCAGAAGTCACATTTACTAAGCTTGGCATATAACCTTCTTTCTCGGAGGGTCTGCAAAACAATCCTCAAGTGTTGCTCATGTTCTCCTCTGGACCTTGAATACACCAATATATCATCAATGAAAACAATCACGAACTGGTCCTGGTAGGGCTTGAATACTTCATTCATCAGAGCCATAAAAGCTGCTGGGGCGTTAGTCAACCCGAAAGGCATCACTAGGAACTCGTAATGTCCATAGCGGGTGCGAAAAGCTGTCTTGGGCACATCCTCCTTCCGAATCTTCAATTAATGATACCCAGACCTCAAATCTATCTTGGAAAAGATCTGCGCTCCCTGGAGCTGATCCAATAAGTCGTCGATGCGTGGCAAGGGATACTTATTCTTGATGGTAGCCTTGTTCAACATCCTATAGTCGATACACAACCTAAGGCTCCCATCTCTCTTCTTCACAAATAATACTGGAGCTCCCCATGGTGAGACGCTCGGTTGTATAAACCCCTTATCTAGCATATCTTGCAACTGTTTCCTTAATTCCTCTAGCTCAACTGGGGCCATTCTGTATGGTGACTTGGATATCGGCTCTGTTCCATATGTCAAGTCAATTTCAAACTCCATTTCTTTATCTGGTGGCAATCTCGGTAGGTCGTCTGGAAAGACATCAGGGAATTCTCTGACCACTGGAATGTCATCCATATCCGGATGTGTTTTGCCCAAATCCACCATATAAGCAATAAAACCTTCAAAACAACATTCAAGTCATTTATACCAATGTACTTTGCTTATCACAAAACTCAAGATTTCATTTCTTCTCTTAAAATCTTACAACACATTCTTCGGGTAGAGAAAACTTAAAGGACTTAGAACGATAGTCTATGACAGCATGATTGGTAGGCAACCAATCCATTCCCAAGATTACATCAATGTCATAAATATTCAACAAAATCAAATTGGTTGTCATGCACTTATCCCCTACCCTCACTTTACAATCTTTATACACTTGCTCCGCTAATTGGCTAACTCTCATAGGGGTACTTATTAATAAAGTCCTACTCAAGTATGTGGGTTCTACAAAACCTTTTAAGTTTGATGCACATGCAAGTGATATACAGGAATGTGTAGCACCAGAATCAAACAAAGCAATAACCATCAAATTAAAAATCAAAATTGTACCTTTTATCACTTCAGAAGAGGTATCAGCCGATGCCTGGTCTATCGCATACACTCTGCCTTGACCCACAACTTGTTTCCCCTTTTTTTCAGTCGAGACTTTCTTTCTCGTAGGATGTGTAACTGTAGGAACTCTCTCTGGCTTCTTACCCCTCTATGGAATTACCTCAACTATCTTCGGGCACTCTCTGGCATAATGCCCAAATTTACCACATCTGAAGCACCGTGTACTCTGTAGGTAACAGGGCCTACCACCATGATATCGGCCACATGCTCTACACTGTTTCATAGTCGGTCGGGGTCCACTAATCACTATACCCCTAGCTGGTGTCTGAGTCGGAGGCATAAAAGGTCTAGCAGCTTTTTTCTGAAACTCATCTACCTCTCTCCGACGCTTACTCATGAATTTTTGACCAAATTTAGCAATCTTGCCATCTCCTATTTTCCTTGGACCCTTGTCCTTACCCCAACAGAACTCAGAAGTCTGCAGGTCATAATCCTGCTCACATAGTTGGGCCCGTCGCATAGCTTCTCTATAGGTAGCAATATCAAATAGGGCTAACTTCACTCGGATTGAAGGCCTGAGTCCATCTACAAATCTACAGACCCTGATAGCCTCACTCTTAATCGAGTCCGGATCATATCTACCTAGTGAAGTGAATCGTGACTCGTATTCATCAACTGTTCGATTCCCTTAAGTCAGATTCAGAAATTTCATCTACAATCTACGTCGAGCAGTATATGGGATGTATTGCTCTCTGAAAATGCCCAAAAACATATCTCACATGATAGCCATACCCTGAGCTCTCAATATAGGCCTGATGGACTTCCACCAGTGGTCTGCTTCGCCTCTCAACATAAAGGCTGCAAGCGCTACTCTCTCCGTAGCCGAATACCTACAGAAGTCAAACAGTTTCTCCATTTGGCTGATCCAGTCCTCCGCCACCGTCAGATCCTTTACTCCGCTAACAAAGGAGGCTTAAAGTCCATAAAATACCTCAAACTCTCCATATCACAGTCATATCCATACCCCAAATCATCATCATCACACTGTTATGGGGCTACTGGAGGAGGTACTAGTCAAATATAAGGTTCTCGTGGCCTAGCGGGTTCAGGTTGTGCAAGTGCAACATTCTCAGGTTCGGGTGTAGTGGCTGAGGGATTCGGTGCAGCCTGTCCCGCTGTACCAAGTGTACCCTCAAATCTAGCCATGATCTGACCCATCATGGTCATCATCGTGCGCATGTCTTCCTCTAATCGGGCTATCCGAGGATCGAAAGCCTCTATCTGTTCCTGAGGCTCATGACTGGAAGATGACCTACTGTGTCTCTTGGTCCTGTCATTCGGCCCTTGAGCTCTCGAGCTCTCTCCCCTCTTACGGTGCTTCTCAGGCATACCTCTCAAGCCTGATAACTTCCTACATTTATAACAAACGTTTAATTCACTACCAGCTCCGTATACACATTTGTATCTAAATATCGCACAGTAACTTGGGAATGTATGTTTTCTTAGTCCTAAACATTGACTCACATCAGACCAATCAGGTTCTGATACCAAACCTGTCACACCCTAATTCTCGGGTGTACTTTATCCATACTTAAGCTACTACGGCTAGGCTGTGAGGTGATGCGATTATTAAAATTTATATATTTACAGCGAAAATAATTAAATTTTAGTTCACACTCCCAGGTGTGTATAGATATACAAAATTCAATTGTATAAATACAATGTATTTATGTATCATCCCATAAAACTGTTTACAATTCCAAGGTATAACTGTGCGATACAACAAGATAGATACAAAATAAGCTTGTGTATACAATTCTTATACCTTTACAACTGGCGAGAGCTGTCCAACTCAGAAAGAAGTTCTAGAGACCACCACTCTCCTACTTCTCAGTACCTGGAGGGGGAAGAATAGTGGGATGAGCAAACCACAGCTCAGTAAGGAAATGAATGCTAGCAGGTAGATATCGTACTGCCTACATAACCCATGCATGTATAAAACAAAACCATGTTTTCATTATAAATGGAATTATTATACGAAAATGCTTTAAAACATACATTTCTCATTTACATTTTCATGTAAATCAAATATATCATGCTTCCATTTAAAACATGCTCATACATAGTGCCCTTACGGCACAAATGTGAAATTAGAGATTTATCAAAAACACAAAATCTCTTTCTTTTCTCAAATCACTCTTTTCCTTAAATCTCTTTCTTTTCTGAGATTGTCTCTGTTTCCCGAATCTCTGAGACAGGCATGGAATTTTCGACAATCATATATCCACAACATATGGTCATAGTCAGTGATCCCAGGCCTCACTGATCAGGTGTGCACAGGGTATCACTTCGCCTAAAGGGGGATGGGTCAGTCCTACCCTCCGGCTAATCTCAATCAACCTCATCTCCTCATATACTCACGGTATAAAGTACACCATGCGTCATGTACATGATACTCGTACTCACGTGCACCCAGCACGGTACATAGTATACCAACGGACAACTACACAGTACTACGTACGACCGCGGACCCAAGTCCATATTCCAACTCCGATGGACTTTTCATCATGAACCATGTCTCATATTCCAGGCGAGCATACAGCGCGACACACAGTCATCGCAAGGCTCCAGCGCAGTACGATTTATCGTTAAGCCCTAACACGTTCAAATGGTCTTCGGCTGGCATCCCCTTGGGTTCCAGACCCCCAGGTTTACCTCAACTCAGTATAACAGGTGCGAGCAAAGCTCTGACACTTTTCTCAAAACTATCGTGTAAGTTAAACTCCAGCACGGCATATCAAAAGCATAGAAACATGTGCGTCTCATCTCAAATCCGATAGATGTCTATTTTCTCTTTTTAAAACTTAAAACATGTTAATTTATGCAGTTTGCCTCTTCATGCTAAAACATGTAAATTTAGCCATCCTATCATTAACATTTCCCAATCACCAATATCAATATAAAATTGAGAAAACATTGAAAATATGCATATCATGCTATTTCCTTACCCTATCCCATTTCTCAATACTTATATATCATAATACATTTGATGCTTCCATATCATTTCATAAAACCATAGTATTGTACTAATTCTAGTATTATGTCTACGAAATTGTCGTAAAATACGCACAAATATCTCTATAGCTAACACAGTCTCTTACCTCGATTTACTTGTGTGCAACTGTCCTCCTTTATACTTCTCGCGTTCTTATCTCGACTTGTTCCGGTGTATCATCAGGAACTGCAATTTACCCATCAAGCACTTGAGTTAACTTTTCTAACTCTTTTTCAACTAAGCATTTACCCAATGCCTTAAATATACCTTTTACCTATTGTGGTAAATCTCACATTTTATCCAATAACAACACCTTAAAAATCATACCACAACTCTATTATTAACTCCCTTATATCTCATTCTTCGTTAATCTCATCACATTTCACTTTCTCATACTAGACCATTTCTAGGTCATGGTGGATTCATTACTTTTTAGGTAGTCTCTACCCTTTCTATGCATACCAAACAACTCCAAAATCAATATCTATACAATGTACTTGAGTTATTTCATTTAGAAACTCACCTAGCTTGATTTCCTCTTTGCTCCAATGGAAATGCATCTTTGATCCTTCAATCCAACATGTGGGGAAATGCCTCCAAACTATGTTGTTCTTCTCTTTGATGTGAGCAACTTTGCCTCTAATAGCTTTTCCTCAAATCTTACTGAAAATGACTGGATTTATGAGTGAGAAAGCTAGGTTTTTGAGTTGAAATGAAAAGAAATGGTTTTGTCCTGAAATCTACAGATCAACTGCTCCTATTTATAGATTCAACTTGATGAGATCGATCTGCCTTGGGTGGAGATCGATCGATCCTCTTGAAATCACTCTTATCCAAGACATTTTAGAGGCAGGAGATCGATTTGTCGAAGCTTGAGATCGATCTGCTATCAAACATAAGCTTAAGGAGATCGATCTGGTCTTAGGGGAGATCGATCTGTTTCTAACCCGAGAGCTAAGGAGATCGATCTGACTCCCTTGGAGATCGATCTGCTCTATTCCATTACTCAAATAAAAGCATTCTAGCTCTTCCAGATCGATCTCTCATCCTATGAGATCGATTTGACCTTCATATTTCCAAATTTTTTACAGTTTTTCTACAACAACTTCATTTAACAATTTGCTGCCATAGTCATTTCCTCATTCATCCCTCCTTGAGACTTGAAAATGGCATCCAATCACACTTAGTACATATTAAAACTTGTGAAAAATCTTTGTATAACCAAATATACACAATATAAACCGAATGGGAGTATACAACTTATGTAAATATTTCCTTCCATTTTACCATACTACTCATATGCCATTTCAATCACATTCTTCTCATGTTTAAGTCCATTTCTTTCTATATATAATGTAACTTGCACGTACAATCACAACTTCTATTACATGTGTGTACCTTAACTTATGGACTTACATTACATATAACTCATATTACAAATATATCACCATACTTATGAATTCATTTACATATATATAAGGTTAAACCTATACGGGGTCTCACAATATATCAAAACTGTATCATGTCCACCCATTTAGATGATATGTACTTTATGCATTACTTTTAGAATATTCATAAAATTACCTATATAAGCAACTTGTAAGCATTAAGAAAGTTATCTACTATGAGTTCAAATTTAGATGGCATTGCTTCATGCATATGGAATTCAATTACCAATTACACATAACACTACTTTGTTATTCACCAGAAAGGGAGAATAAGATGAAATTTATCAAAGGGAAAAGAGACTCACGAAAGAAAATCTTCGAGAAGATTTCAAGAGAATGCTACCAACAACCTGCAGAGAAATTAAAAAACTTCTATTATCTCAAACTAGGGCAAAGAAAATGGGGACACTGGATAGAGCACAAGGAACCAAAACTTGAATACCTGCATCAATAAGACAAAATCATATGAACTTTTCCTTTAACCATAAACAACAATAATAATATTATAACAGAGAATACTATAACATTATAACAACAATATAATTTCTTAAATTAAATTATTAAGGATGCATTTTAGGAATAAAGGGTAACGAAGTATGAAGTTGTAAGAGCTTACCAAGGGACAAACTCAACTAAAATTAATTGAAAGCTTTTACAATGCTATATCAAACTCAAGTAATGAATAAATCATCAAGGAGATGTAATAACCTATCACAGCACTGTTGGGTGATTCCATCTATTGGTTTTACACTGGATATAACATTTATGATAAACTTGCTACTTAGGTAAGCCTTTTCTCACTCTAGATCAAACGCTGTGTAGTGTTTTTGTGCTTAACGAATTCAAACAATTAATTTGTTAGGCCTCCAAAAAAGCTTTCATGGCTATAATTATCTCTTTTAATAAACAATTGATTTGTCAGCCATTTATTTGAAGGGAACATGATGAAAATGAAACCAAGCATATCTAAAAAAAATGAATATCAGACAGAAGCTTGCAGAGCTGAGTATAGGCTCAAGAGATCATCTTGCTTTCATTTATAATCTACATATAAGTTTAGTAAATATGAATTCTTTGTGAAAAAGTACCAAGGGTAAGGTATGTACAAAAGGCATGGTTTTCCCATAAAATGAAATGAAATCCTCTGCAATATTCAATTCCTACATTAACAAACCAAAAAAAAAGGTACATCAATGAAAAGAAAGAAAAATTACATATAAGGTAGCTAGGAAGCTATATAGGAACTTCTACAATTAGGTTTTTAATCTTTTATGACTATGCACGTAGACATCAACCACCTAAATAAGACTGATCTAAACTTTCTTGGTTGTTATTGCATTTTTTCTTCAATATGTTCAGAGGGAAAAGTAATTCATGTTTGTCCCTAGGGTAAATTCCATCTAAGTCCCTAAGGTTTCTTAAGATTTGATCTTAATTCAACTTTAGTCCATTAGTATAAAAATGGACACTACACCCCAAAATTTTCTATATCACAGGACAAGTTAGTCCTTCCATTAAATCTACTGTTAAAAGCTTAATTTTCAGGTAATTTTACCCCTTAAACCATTTTGAATGCTTTGAATACTTAAGCCAATAAATAATAAACAAAGGAAATATTAAGAGCTATTAGGTTTTGAAAGGTTAGTTTTCTTTTTTTCTTCTTAATTTTTTTGTTTATTTATTTACTCATTATTTATTATTTATTATATTATGTTTATTATTTTTATTCATTAGATATTGTACTAAGTAGCACATTATTTTTATTTTTTATTTATCATTTTTATTTATTGTTTTTCTTTTTTTATTACGACAATAATGTGCTAGTAATGTATCTAATAAATAAAAATAATAAACAAAAAATAATAAATATAATAATAAACAATAAATAATAAGTAAATAAATAAACAAAAAATAAATTAAAAAGAAAAAAAAGCTAACCTTTCAAAACCTAGTAGCTCTTAGTATTTCTTATTCATTATTGATTGACTTGAGTATTTAAAGCACTCCAAATGGTTTAAGAGTACAATGGTCTCAAAATTAACCTTTTAACAATTGACGTAACCGTTGACTTACAAAAGGATTAATGTAATGCCCCAGAAGTGCGGAAATAGGGGTTAACTTTTTCCTTTAAATCTTATTTTCCTACTTAGGTTGCATTATTGTATAGTGTATGTTACTTTATTTCCTTCTTTACTTATCTTTTTAACCATTTAATTTTTGCTAAAAATTTCGGCAGCATAACCTCTTATATTTTAGTCTATCCTCCTGCATGTAAACGCAGTTAATATTTGTAAGGTAATTGATTTTATTTCTTAAATTTATTACTTCCAACTCTACATTTTTACAAATACAACATCCATATTTGTCCTCAGTATCATCAGCACTTCATTCAATTCCCAAATCATTTACATACTAATCCATAAAACAACTTATTACATCCCGAAAGTGTTTATATACAATCAATCCAGTATCTGTACAATATACATGTCTGAAAATATATATATGATGATATAGATGAGCGAGTACTGAAAGTAGTCTGGGAGGCACTGAATCCACCAGCTACTCAAGTACTTTGTAAATAGTTGAGTAATCTTATGTAGGTACTCTGAAATGGAAGAAAAAAAGGGTGAGCTTCTAGAAAAAGCTCAATAAGATATGCATTTAAAATAATTCTGACTATTTAAATCAAATGGAAAACCAAGTGAACATACTTTCGTGCATACATACATTCTGAAACCGATCTACATGCTTACTTACATTAAAACATCATACATACTTTCTTTCATTAAAACATCATACATTCTTTCGTTAAAACATCATACATACTTTCTTTCATTAAAACATCATACATACTTCCTTTCGTTAAAACATCATGCATCAAAATATGGAGACTAGGCTATGTCCGGGTAGCTAACATGCAACATACGTCATCCTCCGTAGAGGGTATAAAGCACTGATGGCCATGGTAGGGGCTGTAGACGGGATTAGGGTCTTACAACAAATATGTGTAGTATCTGAATAAACTTTATACTAACACACAACTAGGGCACGGGCACCAGTGGGACTCGTCGTGCAGGAGACGTACATGCGTGCTGCACGGACACGAGATACTACGAAAAAATATACCATGTGTAGCGAAGGCAACCACCACAAAGGTGAAGACAAGAACTACACGGGTTTCACGTATCAAGCACTATAGGTGGTGAAGCCGAAGCACCACAAGTAGTGGGCATGATATGCATACGGCATATGCTAATGGAATAGCCTTTTAGTCTCAAAATCTCATTTCTTTATTTACTTTCATAATCGTTTAAAATCATTTCGAAACATAAGTCATAAAAATACTATAGTTTTGACCATAAAATGTCAATATATGAAAACTTATATGCCATAAATGAAAACTTGGTTTCAGGATAAATCGAGGTTAAGGCTTTCGGGAATTTCCTATTGAGAAAAGCTCGATTCTTTCCTCGAAAGCTTTTTATATTTATTTCAAGTCATTTTATGACACGTAAATAGCTACAGGAAGTCATTATTATCTTAAATTGCGTCATTTACCTCAACGGAGCTATGGCAGCATTACTTCGTCGGGTTTCGAGATGGCCTCGATTTGCGTGCTGGATTCCTTAGCTACTCAAAACAATGTCAATTTATCAAATATCATTAAATTTCATTTCAACATATCCAAATATATATTTATTTCCTTAAAGGTTGACCAATTTTGACATTTTTGTCAACTTTTCCTATTTTCTCGGTTTTATCGATTTAAGTGCCGGTTTAAGCTATTTTAGCCAATTTTATTATTCTAACTTCAAATTAACCATCTTAATGACCTAAATACTCATTCACATCCATAATTCATACTTTCATCAATCCAGTTTTATTAATTCTCACACCTTTCGATTTTTTACTAAACTAAACTATAAATCGAACTTTTTCGGTATAAATTTAACTGTTAACAACCTTGAATTCATCCAAACTTCATCATTTTCACAACTTAAGCATGCTGATCAGAACTATACACTTCCATAAAAATTATTTCTTTAAATTCTACTTAACAAAAAATCCTTCAAAAACATCAATTAAGAACATATCTCACTTCCCAAATGGACTCTTTTGTGACTAAATTTTTTATATGTTGTAGAGGATTTGAAGGGGAAGATTTTATCCTTCTTGACCGTTGCTTGAAAGTGGCCAAAAGGCCACCGAAAAAATACGCAATCTGAAAGCAAGAAAGACGTGTATGGCAACTTTAGGGGAGAGTTTCTCTCATGTTTCAGAAGCTTTCGGGGTGTTCTTTGAATTTTTGGAAAGCTTAATAAGTCAAATTTTAATCTGAAAAATATCAGGGTCAAAAAATTTCCATAAGGTCTCCAAATTTAAAGATTTCTATTGGCTGGTCAGTTTCCTGAAGCTGGGATATTTTCTGTTCTGTTTTGGAAAATTCCTAAAAATTATTTCTAGTCCAATTTCCTCAAATTCTCACTTCCCAAGTGTTATACTGTGTCTCTAGTATGTCTCATAAAAATTTTGGGGTCACTTGTTTAAGAAACGTTCCCTGATTGAGCTCATTTCGCGCGATTTGGTCATTACCGAGCAAAATGACTTAAGATTTTCGGTTTATTTTAAAAATTCATATGATCATCGAAACCTCCATTTTTCCACTCAATTTTCATTCCTCATGTAAATTATGTCTTATACTAATTTCCTATAACCTTGTAATAATTTTTGTAAATTTTTAGAATTTATTCCGAATTTATTTCTATTTTTGGGCCCATTTTCATGGTTTATCTTAAACCCGAGTTTTACCGACTTTTTCGCTTCTAATTTCTTAGTTCCACTTTCTAATTATCATTACATACTTAAAATCATACTTTTCAAGAATTGATATCTTACCTCGAAACACTTGTCTCGGATTTTGTGTTACTATCCCAAGCATCTCGATCTTTCTAAACCCTGCATAAACATTTACATGAGTCTTAAAATTCTCGGTTTATCTTAAAATGAACAATAGGATGAAAATTCGGGTCTCACAACTAATTTATCTTGTGAAATAGAAAAGTTTTGGCAGAATATCCATTTTTATACTAATGGATTAAAATGAGATTATCGTCGAACCTTAAGGACCTAAATAGAGTTTACCCCTGTTCTTAAAATAAGTTGGTTAAATATTTGACAGATCATATGGCTAATCAATCTAGATGGTTTTTCTCTGGGATTTTATCTCTTATACTATGAGTTAGCATCTGGGATACCTTCACCAAAAAACCAGATAAGCAATTTACTGTTTGCAAGATAATGTTATGCTTCAATGTTGAGCTTTCTCATCTCATGTGTCAAACACGGAAGATTATGGACTTCAGCAATGCAAATGCAACAACACATTAGTTGATCAGTATCATCATTTCTAAATCTATGGTTATGCATATATGGCTTCACATTAGAATTGTCTTTTTTTTTAAAGCTTTAAAAGACTTTTAATATCTTAAGAGTAGCTTGCTAAACTTCTTTCGGCATGCATATTTCATTATTATACAATTTACATGCCTATATATATAAATATTCAATTTATGATATAATTTTTGAGTATTTTGTAATTAAAGATATAATCTTTTATTTTATTTTGATCAATTAAAGATTAAATGTTTTCAAATTTATTCAATGTAGGATTTTTTTGAACGGGTGTTGAGATACATTGCATGAATAGTCAAAATGTCTGAAATAAATGATTAAAATAATAAATAAAAGTCTTTCAACTCTTCTTAAAGTAAAAACCCGTGTTGGGTCACACAGGGTCTACTTCCTCAAACAATTTCTTTTCTTTTCTTCGATTCAAGCCATTTTCAGCCCTATCCAACGCCATTGCTCCTTCTCTCTTCAATCTTTTTGTTTCAACCACTAACCTTCAAACACCACCATTGCTGCTCCTTATACAGCCAAATGCCACTAATTCCTTTTCTTGATTTTTTTCTTCGAAAACAAAATCGTATCAAAACTCAATCAAACCTAAAATCCTTCATATCTGAAAGCTAAGCTCTTTCTTTGAATTTTTTTTTTTTTTTTGGAAATTGTGCTTGTTTGCGATTTTTGGTCTATTGTGTTCGTTATGGTTCTGGTTTCTTTATTTCGGTTTAAAAGGGTTTCTGGGCAATGGATGATAATCAAGTTTATGGGTTCTTTGGTGAATTTTTTTATGACGCCCATAGTTCCCCTTTTTTCCTTCACCATCCATGTTGATTTATAACGTAAAAAATGGATTTTTTTTAGGAAAGTAAGAAATCATATTTGAGATCCGATTCTGATTTAAGTTTTAATTCCTTGATATTTGCATTAATTTCCTGATTTTCTTCGATTTTCTTCAATTTCTTTCCTATTTTCCTGCATATTTAACTTCCCAAAGTAGCTACTATATATGACTAGATAACGATAATTGAAAGCATATAATGCCCGTAATATAACATTAGTTGGTATTTATAAGCCAAGCCAAACCAAAATTGAAGGTCAAAGTTCCTCTGAATTTGCATGGGATCATGTCCCTTGAATCAGCAACTGTAAGTAATTGTTTATAAAGAATAATCCCGTTGTTATTCTTAAAGAGAAAATAAACGTGCAGATTGTTTAGACAAGCCCGAGGCGAAGCTTGTGCTTATTTTTAGCATAAAGTTATAAATAGATTATAGATAAATATGTAATAAAAAAATCTTATATTTTCTCATCTCTTTAATCTTTATCATGAAGATCTAATCCATCTTTTATTTTCTGTTAAAGCAATAATCTAAAACGGTAAAAATATTCCCTTCAATTTTCTTACATTAGAACAGAAATACATATTATTAGGCCTATCCATAAAGTCCAGAGCACTTCAGCCCAACCTAAGCAAATAGGCTTTGATAGGGGACAAGCAAGCCTCACAGAAAGTACTCCCAATTTGGATGAACAGGCCTCATCCACTGGAAAAGCCCGACATCGAGCAAATAGGCCTCACACACCAAGCAAGCCAACTCGCCTAAGGCAACCTAGCTCCTTCACAGTAAAGAGCTTTGGTGCACAATGACACTTGGTCACTTATCAGACCTGAATATTGTAGAAACAGGAATGTTCTCTCTGTCATGCTGAGCTGGCACACATCACAAACATGTATAAAAGGAGCCAACAAGAGGAGGACAGGGATTCCAACTTTCTAGCTTTTCACGACCAACTTTCTAGTCTTCACACACACAACAGAACCTGCTCAGCTCCTCACAAGCTGGTAAACCTCTCAAACCTTCAAATTTCCATTATTAACCTCCTTATATCGAGAGTTGATACTATGCTGGAGTTATTTTCTTTGCTCTCCAACTGTCGTCACTTGTCTCTTCCATGTTCCCAAGTACCAAGCATCTTTCTAGGAGGTCCTTCAAACTAACTTAGAGGAATTTCTCTGCATTGTTGTAAGTATCTCAACGTGTTCCAATTGAAAATGCGAGAATTTTGTGTTGGAACTTAGAAAAACATTTTCTTTTTGAAAATAAATAGTGCTGAAAATAGACAATTATTTCGAAAAGTAGAATAATAATATTATCTATCCTCCCAATCAAGATTCTCTCCAAGTTTTGAATTCAAACCGGCATGAAACCAGCGTGATACCACCAAACTACCATCGCGTTCGGCATTCCCAAAAACATGTACTTTACGGCTAGTAATTTTCTCTTTATTTTTAGGGAAATTTTATTTGTACTACAGTTTTTACTCTTTATATTTCAATATTTATTAGGACAAAAAATCTTTGTATGAAAAGATAAATATATCCTAATAAAATTTTTCAAACCATATATCCATTTTTTTCTCACTGAAGGTGATAATTTTTTTTATTTTTATATTTTTGGAGGGCATTTCATTCCTCGCTTCCTGTATACTTTAATTTTCTTTTTTGGATTGAACTGATTCTTGCCCAAAGCTAGTTGGAGAAATTCTTTGTACAAAGCTTCTTACACCAAAAAAAAAAAAAAGACTCTTTGCGCGCAATGTTTCTGCGCAGAATTCCTTATGCAGGAGCGCTATTTCTATTCAGAATTCCTTGCGCAGAAACTGCACATTCTTGACTTTTGTTCTTGTGTTAGGTATTAAATATTATTTTTTATTTTTAATTATTAATATTTATATACGCATCATTAACAACAAAACACTAAAAATATTTAAGATCTGAGGTGTAGCAGATATGAAAGAGGATGAAAATGGTGATGGAGAAACAATAAAAGGATGGATGAAAAGAAATATGGTTAAAATTATAAATTTATGAAATATAATTAATAATTTTTTTGTGTAATTAGAGATGTGATATAAAAAAATAAAAAAGTTATAATGTGAACAGAAATTCTCTCTCTTTTCCATTCGGGGCCTTGCCACTTCGACTCACTTCCTTCTCACTCTGTAGTCTTCCACTGCCCATCCATGTCGATTCTTCACCTTCTTCTCTTCTTCCTCGTCTTCTTCTCAGTTCATTCTCAAGACACTCCCATAGCTCGCTTCCGACGTTACCTTCAGTTCAACACAGCTCATCCCAATCCAAACTATGCCGAACCAATCTCTTTCCTCATCTCCCAAGCCAACTCCATAGGCCTCCAAGCCCAAACCCTCGAATTCACCCCTTCGAAACCAGTTCTCCTTCTAACATGGCCTGGCTCCAACCCTTCTCTTCCTTCCGTTCTCTTCAACTCGCACCTCGACTCCGTCCCCGCTGAACCTTCCAAATGGTCCCACCCTCCTTTCTCCGCTACTCTCACCTCTGACGGTAAAATCTACGCGCGCGGTGCTCAGGATGACAAATGCATCGCCATGCAATACTTAGAAGCCATTCGCAACCTCAAGGCTAAGGGGTTTACTCCTTTACGCACTGTTCATATTTCTTATGTTCCGGATGAAGAGATTGGAGGGCTTGATGGGAGTGCTAAATTTGTTAAGTCTAAAGAGTTTGACGATTTGAATGTTGGATTCGTTTTAGATGAAGGGCAGGCTTCTATTGGTGATGAATTTAGAGTGTTTTATGCTGATAGGTCACCATGGGGACTTAAAATAAAGGCTAGTGGAGCTCCAGGGCATGGTTCCAAGATGTATGATAATGGGGCAATGGAGAATCTGATGAAGAGTGTCGAAGTTATTACTAAGTTTAGGGAGAGTCAGTTTGATGTTGTTAAAGCTGGGGAAGCTATGAACTCTGAGGTTATTTCGGTTAATCCTGTTTATCTGAAGGCTGGGATACCCTCCCCAAGTGTGAGTTAGTTTCTGATATTTGTGCGTTTTTTACAGTGATTGCTAATTTGGATTTTTTGATGGTGTTGATGATGGGGAGATTTGTTTGTGCAGGGATTTGTGATGAATATGCAACCTTCAGAGGCAGAGGCAGGATTTGATCTTAGGTTGCCACATACGGCTGATCCGGATCTTATTAAGAAAAGAATTGCTGAAGAGTGGGCACCGGCTAGAAGGAATATGACATATGAGGTAAAGGGTAATTTTAGGTACATATTTATTTTCAGCTAATAGTGTTGTTCTTAAGCAATTGAGTAAATTTATTTTTTCAATCGAAATCAATTATATGCTCATTTATTGACATTTATTTGTTTATACACTTTTACATTATTTAATTTCTTTTGCAATTGGTGGTTATTTTGCTTTCATGATATGCCCAAATGAAGTTATGGTGCTACATGTTCATCTATGATTGTAATTTTCCAATAACTTAAGGAAGCATAAAATTTTTACAGAATGATTGTGATTTTATCTTTTGTAAAAAAGTCTGATTAAGTGAAATATTCTTCTGAATTGGCAACTGGCACCTTACTGTAACAGAATTCATAGTCCACAGGCGTTAACCAAACGCAGAGTAATCAGTCCATTTGTTAATGATTCCCTCATTTTAATGAAAGCTTGTGCAACAATACATTTGTGGGATGGTTATTGGAATGAGCTTTCTAGGGAATGCTATGATTTTGGTAATTTAGAAGGATGGAGATTTTCATAATTGATAGCAATGGCTTCATCTTCCTTAACAGCAGTATAAATGTGATAATGAATACTAACTAATTTTGGATTGGCATGTAGATCCAACAATATCAACTGTGTGTTAAGCCTGCCTTTATTCTTATATTTGATACCATGGGATCAATTGTATTCTTTGCTGCTACTTCAAATGCTATTTCTGTAGTGAACTAGTAACATAAATGATGCCCCATGCTTGGGGCATCACTTATATATCTGCAGATGTTTCCTTTCAAAATGTTTTCTATTTACTAAATCTTCTCTCGAATGGTCAGTCTTCTAAATGTTCTGTTGAATTTTGATGAATACAAGAACTGCTAGGACTCACCTATCTGGCTGTACGAGAGCCAAACTCTTGTTCCTGGAAAATTAGGGGAAAAAAAAGTGAACTTTGAATTGCAATTAAAACAAAAAAGCTTGGCCAGTGTTTACTGATTCGCAATGGGTGAAAATCATAATCGTCTTGAGGAGCAGAGACAATCATGTTGATGTTAATCAATAGCATCTTATGGTTCAAAATCAAACTCTCTTGTTGCAATTTGACTTATGTTTTTGCTTTCAAATTTATGCTGGCAATGGTTTTGAATACTGATTTTCAGTTTCAGGATGCATTCTGATTTTGTGATTCTTGGTTCCAAGGACTTGCTATGTGTTTGTGTTGTGGCTTTCTTACCTAGTCAGTATGCACGTTAAGTGTGCAATGACTTTTTTCAGAGTGCTGGCAATAATTGGTGTAACTTAGTTGTATCTGCAAAGATGGGGCACTGATTTTTGTTGTCTCTATAAAATCTAAATATATCTTTTATCTATTTTAAGAGAACCCTTATTTCGCAGAGGTGATAAACCCTATGTTATGGTAACCCATTGTGTTCAGTGCCTTGGTATATGCTCCTTGAATTTGACAGATAAATAAAGGTGTTTTCTACTTATGCTTACTAGTCAATTAGTTGGGTCTTTGTTATCTTCTTCGTATCTTTGCGAAGAGTTTGGTGAGGTGTTGACAATTCACCTGTAAAAATTGTTTAGAACTAGTGTTAATGATCATAAAGATAAAAAGTGTTAACAAGTAAAATCTTCTGTCTACTGTCATTGTTATTGTCATCAAATATTTTTGATCGGTGATAACTGATAATCCTATTTCATTTTATTTGATGCTTAAAATAGTGAGGAAACATCTGTAAAATTGCAGGTAGCACAAGTGTATGATAGCTGGTTTTTAACTTGCTTCAATCTTCATTTTTATTGATTTTGCCATGTTGCTGTTTATTAGAAGAAACTTCTATTTAACCATCAAGCGTTAAACCTTCATGAAGCTATTGCTTTCATCAATTTAAATTGACTATATATGACCTAGTCTATCTGGGAGAAACTATCACTCAAAGTAGGCTGACAGTCGTTCATGAGGGATCGGCATTTCCTATTTGGTTAGTGGCAGCCATTCTGGGGGTTACCTGCCATTGGTAAATGGCAGGCATAGTGGAAGAGGCTAAGATAAACTGCAATTTTATGTACTGGTGGCTAAAAAATCTCTTTTGGATACAATGATGATGAGCCATTCCATTTGCTGTTATAAAAATATCAAGTTTATACTGCCAACCATTCTGAAGCTAATTAATCTGAAGATGTTAGATAGCCTTTTTGTGTGGCGCTAATTGCTTTCTGATTTGGCAGATAATTGAGAAAGGACCAATAAGAGATTACATGGGCCGCCCTCTTATGACACTGACAAACGAATCCAATCCATGGTGGCCTGTTTTCAAGCAAGCTATTGAGGTAGCTGGAGGAAAACTTTCGAGGCCTGAAATTTTAGCTTCAACAACTGATGCACGGTTCATGAGACAAAGAGGAATTCCTGCTCTTGGTTTTTCACCAATGACAAACACCCCCATCTTGTTGCATGACCATAATGAGGTTTGACAAATTGCCAACATACCATATTTCTTACTATTAAGCAGCACTGTATTTTCATCTTGGTCCTGTCTTGCAGTTCCTGAAAGATACTGTGTACTTGAGGGGAATTGAAGTGTACGAATCAGTAATAAGTTCTCTGAGTTCCTTTAAGGGAGAATCTTATTAGCTTTCAACTGGTTGATTAATGGTAGACAGTTACCATTGTCTGAATTCAACATGCTACAGTGTCTCATGGTATGGCCAATCATCTTCTACTTTCTCCTGGTTTGCAATATTTTAACAAGGTATATTCATTTTGTAATCAACAATATCTCCTTTTGATTCTTGCTGTATACTTTGCATAAAATCATGATTTCATTTCCATATTATGGACTGGCTCACTAAGATCTTACCAATATAAAGCAATTTGTAAAATTTCATTTGACCACTTTCAATCTAGACTTGATGTTCCAAATACTTGGCTTATACTCCTTTAGTCGTGAAACGAGAAGCACATGATGTTTTTGAATAATCAAGACTTAGTATAGTATTTAATCTCATCTTGGAACCGAATAAAACATTCGCTGCTATTTTACAGTTAGTGTTTGTTGTTGAAATGCTGTAGGTGAAAGAGTTTGGTTTTCTTCATTCTCACCATTCTTCTGCATATAAACTCTTATATCCTGAATTCAAAATTTTATCTGCGTGCATACTTTTTCGGTGCATACAAGTAGTAAAATGTTCTAACATGTATTGATGCACAATGTTCTCTTTTTTTTTTTTTTTTTTTTTGAGGAAAAGTCAGCATATTTTATATATAGGATGTCTAACCTTTCACTTTATGCTCAATGTACTCTTGGTCTTTAAGTTTATGTTTAGTAGGAAGGATTTAAAAGTGGAGATTTTGAAAGTTAAGGAGAAGTAGAAGGTAAAAAGTTGATCTAATTACTCTAACGTGCTTGTAATGTAGGACATAGGAGAAATAGGATAGGGAGAGAGAAATCGACGGAAAAGTGGAAGAAGCGGGGGAATCAGAGGGGAGAAATAGCCAGAAACAGAGGGGAAAGGAGAGAGGGAGAAATCCTAGTAGTCTTAATTTTTCATATCTCCATAATTTCATGCTGCTTGAAATTGAAAGATTGACTTCTTTAGATTTCTTTCTAATACTAGTGCCTGATAAACAAGAATAACCTAACTATGTTAAAGATGGATGTAAATTACAAAAGTCCTCCTTGTGGTTAAGGGCGGAATGAATATGCCCTTTGTGTTTAAAAAAGTGATACTTAACCCCCTTAGTATTGTTTTTCGTTCTTTTTTTTTTCTTTGCCCACCCTTTTGTTCTTACTTGAATTTCCAGCCCCTCTGTCTAATAGTGTTATATATGTGATCTTTCCTTTAAAACAAAGTGTTGGTTTTTAACTTCCAGGATAAATTTATTTTGGCCTCTAACCATAGGGGTTTTTTTTTTGACCCAATTACAACTGAGCCCATGAAATGTAAAATAATGAAATAATTCCTATATAATATGATTCCTCTCTTCTGGATCATCTTCTCCTGCATTAGCTTAGAAAAAGATGAAGAACTTGTCTATATGAATTAGACTACAGTTACAAGCCGTACATTAGGTTGAATTTCTTGCTGAGTAACTTTACTTCCCGTTGGCTGGTTTCATAGTATCTGAAATTGGAATCATTTTGGTGTTGAAATGCTTCAGGTTTCAGAATATTGACTTTTGCATCGATGCGGATCGAGACGAGTGGATTTCGGACAAGCCAAGTGCTCTTCCCATCATGTAATTTGCCAAAGTTTTTTTCTTTTTCTTCATAGCAATCCTACAAAGGACGCTGAATGAGCTCTATGTATATTCTATAAGTGTGGAAACAATGAACGAACTCATGAGCTTCTGAATAACTATAAGTACATTTTCAGAACACTATATTATAGCAATGGAATAAATTGCACTTCAGGGAATTCAAAGGAAAAGGACTAGGGGTACAGAACTCTTGGAGAATCATTTTTAACGTGGGAAAATAACATTTACATGCCAAAGATTTTGTCTTCTTAATCTGTTAGAGAATAATATTTAATGTGGGAAAATAATATTTACAGGCCAAAAGTTGTCTTCCTAATCTGTCACAGTCTCAGTCTGTATGGATGAATAGTGAAACAGCAGAACTGTGCCTCTCAATCATTAGGTCACTAAATAGAACAGAGAACGTAGATAAATCATTTCCATCAATGACTCTTGTGCAAAGAGAACTAGAGTGCAAGCCTCTACAGGTCGTTATAATAGATCATTTTAAATTCAAATCATTTCGGATTTAGGGGTTCTTTTAGCTCTATCTTTTATGCTAGTCAGTTTATTAGGTGAAACTCTGTAATTGCCAAATTCCAGTAAGCAGTTTATTAGGTGAGTGGCCTTCTGTCACCAACTCATACAAATGATTAATCTTATTACTTCAGTACCATCTTTCACATTTTTTTTTTTTTTTGGAGTACTATCTTTCACACTAAATAATTATGAATAGCAGAAGATTTTACTGAATAACAAGTAAATGGCGAGGTTAAAACATTTTTCAAAACAGAAGAATACAAAAAAAAAAAAAAAAAAAAAAGGTCCTTGTCTCATTCTGTATGCAGCAATTTCAAGCTGAAACAAGAACCACAATCATTATATTTCGAGCTGTAAAACTACAAATATCAACTAATCAGAGCTACCTGCATCAGTGTTTTCCAGCTAAAACTACACCTCCTCTTACTAATTGGATAGCCAAGGGATAATCATCGGCATCCTTATCTTTTACAAGTTAGGTTGTATGTTCTGTAAGGTGGTTGATCAACAATGAAAACTTCATAAGATTAAAAAAAAAAAATGGCATTCTTAGCACAACTCGAGTTGATAGAAAAGAATAGGATAATTAGTAAAACAAATAGTGTAATGACTTGATTGTGAAAGCATAAACTAAAAATTGATATAAGGAAAGATACATTCATTTCTTGAATGAACACTATGCTGTCGTCAAGCCTCATCTTGTTACAAGCTGTACTATTTTCCGGGTCCTTTTCCTAGCTTTCTTCTTGTATTTTTCCATACCAATTTATTCATTAAAATAATTAATAACAATGGATCTCTCTGGCAAACATAAAACAAGGTTGAACTCTTGCAAAATTATGGGCAATTCAAGGATTTGCTCTAGCAATGGGATGCAGTTGTATTAACTCAAGTAACATCTAAAATTTTCCCATATTTATGATACAAATTGAAGTGTTAAACTGCATGTTTTCAGATGCATCTAAACAAAGATATCTACAATCCCATGAAGGCTTTTTTCTCCAGCTTTCATGGTCAACAACTCCCCGCCACCCCGTCTGGATTGTTTATTAATCACACTCCCCAAAAAGACAAGTTATCTAGTATGTATTACGTGAGCCATCACTCTGGATATGGTGGTTGTTGTAGATTTGATAATGAAAGATTCGTGAAAACTATTTTTTCTAGCAAGTTTCTCTATCTTCATAAAAAGATAGAGAGAGGATTCGATTCTTTCCAAGGCCTTAACCCACATGGATCTTGCCTCTCTATCATCCAACATACTTCAACCCTTGAAAACCTTCTCAGCACTTTCGCCCATGCTCAACCTTACCCCCATTGCCATCACTCTCCCATTTCAATATTCATAGAAAATGACTTTGGTCCACTCTTTCTCCCCTTTCAACAAAAATATATTGGTCCTATTTCCAGTTGGCTGAGGCTCAATTCCTTTTTTAATGCAGATTCATTATTTCATTGTCACCTTCCTCGTTACAGCCAGTACGGAAAGGTTATGGGGTACGGCAATGTCAATGCCAGTTAAGCAATCAAGAAGAGAATAAATTTTGTAAGGATAATTTTACATGTAAACAGAATATTTTATGAGACTTGAGAGGAGGAGAAGCATGAATCTTCATTTATGGCACTGCTGTTTAATTATATCAGGTAGGGACCTGAGTGTGAATCCATAAGACAGAGAAAACTTTAGGACAAATTTGTAAATCTGCTTTACCATGTCTGATGCAGAAGAGTTTCTTGCACTGCAGAGTTGCCCCAGACAGAAAGATTTTTTGCCCTTCTTCTGTTGGCATTTACATTAGAAAGACATTGAAGTGGATGTGATTGGCGCATGAAAACAAGCAAGTAGAACAACACTCAGAGAGGGGATTTGATCCGAAAGATTGTACAAAGAAAACTATAAATCATACGAAAATTGTTGAAATTCTGATCGAAAATTGATTCAAGTAAAATCTACTCAATAATGACAAATCTAAAATTCGAATCTTATCTAAAAATGTTTGGAAAAAAATATATATTTTCACTTTTTTCAACCAACCGTTATTTTTATATTTTAAGTTATTTATGTTCAAATGTCATACACCATTCTAGATTTATAAAATTTTGAAGCAAATCCAATCCTTCATCATTACCTTGAACAACTTTGATCTATTAATAGGTAAAATGAAATGAAGGAAAATTGCATTGTAGGATTAGAATTTTTTAGCTATATAAGCACATAATATGCAGTGTTCTAAAATGGATAAACTGCACCAATCGTTTTAAACTTTTTACTTGGTTTCACTTTAATTCTCAACCATTCAATTATTTCTTTCGGATTCCCAATCTCTTAAAATGGTTCTACTTTAATCCTTAAAACAAAGTTTTATTAACGTTTACCTATTATCATTTTGTAGCTTGTGTGGTTTCATGATGATGATGATGATGATGATGTGGTTCCATGTTAGAGCTTACGTGGCATGTTACATGAACATTTTCTTGAATGTTGTGTGAATATATTTTCTCCATTGTTACTGAAGAGAAAAAAAAAAACGCAACAGAAAGTTAAAAAGGTCAAAATTAAATTAATTTAAAAGTTAAAGAATCTAAATGAAACAATTCAAAAATTAAAAAATGAAGTGAAATCGAAATATAATAATAATAAGGATCATGATCATGTTTAAATGGTGTGACCCGACTTTCTTCCTTTTTATCTTCATTATTTTTCAAAAGGAAAATTCTTATAAGAATCAGGTTTCATTCTAGCACTTGCTATTTTTTCCCTTAAATCTCTATGCTTAGGACTCTTTAACAAATAAAAAAGATTAAAGAGTAAAGATGGCGTATCCAAAAGTTGAACAACGATCCAATTTCAAGTAGTTTCAGAGTTGAAGCAGTTCATTAGGTATGACACTGCCCAAAACATTAAAATCAGTAAACAAAAATTTCTCGGTTGCAACTTTAGTGCTGTTTTTTGTTGGTAGGGCGGAGGCTAGAATTAAACCAAAGTCTTGTTGCTGCTGCTGCAAGCTGCTAAGGTCAATGTGGAAAATGAAATTTCCTTCTCATTTCCAAGAAACTAAGCCCTTGTTTCATTCCTAAATTTCTGACAAATTGAAGATAAAAAATGGAGAAACGATAGGCATGAACATGTGACGGGAAATTAATTTAAAATGCATGTTACTTATCTCGAATCCGAGTGCCAGCAGCACAGCAGTACCTGATTGAATATTACAGCATAGCAAAAGAAAGAGATGCCTTTCTGATTTTACATTTGTGTTTTCCCAAGTGGCGGCAATGGGAAGGAAGGAGGGTTAGGAGCAGCAGGATTTGTACGGTTTGACGACACTGTTGTTTTCACACATGAATTACATCATTGGAAAGAGCATTTCTCTGTACAAAATACTACTTAATCTCTCTCTGTTTGCCTTTTTATAAAATATAATACATCTCCCTAAGAGTGGAATTAAATTGAATTAAAATATTTTAATATTAAATTTAATTTTATTTCGATTCAAAAATTTAAAATTTAATTCGAATTCAATCGAAATTAATTTTTAAAACTCTACTCGATAAAAATATTTGAGTTGTTCGAATTCAATTCAATTTGCTCGAGCTTTACTTGTTAAGTTTGATATATCATTATTCAACTATATATTATGACGATAAAATAGTAAATTAATAAATAAATATTTAAAAATATATTTTAAAAAAACTTAATAAAGTTTCAAGTTACTCGAATCAGATATTTAAAAACTCTAACTCGGTTCGACTCATTACTCGAATAACTAGAGCTTAAATTCAAATAATAAACTAATCGAATTCAAATAATCATCAAATCGATATCTTATCATTTACAAGTAATTTGATTCGTTTACACTTTTATATAGAGCATCAATAGTAGCGGAAGAAACTAGAATAGTCATGACCAAAGTAGAGTGTTACCATTCAAGAGAACGTGTATTCTCGTATCCACATTGTTATTACAAACAGTTTTCTTATCTTCTGCCGAGAAGCCTGCCTTTTATGACCCTTTAATTGGAACTTTGTAATGTATACTATATATATACTCTCTATTGCAAATCTTTTGCACGTTGCCAGGCATATCATTGCCCATTTGCCTGACAATGGCAACAACTGTGTGCTGGAAAGTTGACAAAACACATTCTGCAGCAAAGCAATGGGTTACTACACAAAATTTGGCTCACCCATCCACACCCAAGTGTGAAACTAATCAGCTCTAAAGTATATGGCCCAATGTACCAACTTTAGAAAGGGTAGTTTGTCCCCGGAAAGGGCTAGTTTCAAACTTCGACGCATGTGCCCCGTAGGAGGCACTTTCCAAAGAGTTTAAAAAAAAAAAAAAAACAGTAGACCAGTAGTTGATATTGGTTTTGCCGTACCATACGAGAATCCCCTCGAATTTCTCAAAGAAAGAAAAGAGTTAAAAGAGCAGTAGGAGTGAGAAACTTGGGCAGAAAGTCAAGTCATGCAGGCGTAAGCAGCTAAGCTAAATAGCAAGAAACGGTTGGGAGATCATGTGTCCTAACGCTTTTAATATATTTATAATGTTCTCTGAATATACTTTGAAGAGAGAGAAAGAGTTTTTCAGTTTGCATGAGGACCAAGAGACGCGGTTTTAGAGCTGCGAGACAGAGCAGCAACAGCTGTTTTTTTTTTCCTCTCTTTTTTTTTTTTTTTGTTTTGCTTTTCTGTATTGGCAATGGCTTTGATAGTATTACTATTTAGACTGCGTCTCTCTCGAGTGTTGTGTTCAATTTTATGCTTCACAGCCCACCCAAAAAGCTCATTAAAAAAAGCCTGCTGATCCTGGAAGTTGCCTCTGAAGCATCCTATGTTTCACTCTTTTCCTTTCTCTAAACTCACGTTACCCGAATCAAATAAACAAAGGGGTTTTTGCCATTATCAATCTCATTTTACAAAACTTGATTAGCCATAGATAGTTATGACATGAACAGTAAAACAAAATATAATAAAAAATCAAGCAGAAAAGTTTTCTGGTTTTCCCTTGGTCTATAGTTATTGTTTATTGTGCATTTGCTGGGTGTCAACTGGGGTGGGGGGTGACTTGCTAGGTAAGTCAAGGAACTCTACAAACAGCCATTTCACTTCAAATTTTTATTAAGATTTTCTTTGCTAGTCTTTGACTGGTGCATGTGTGCATATGGGTTTTCCAGAGCTCAGCAAGATCCAATTTAACTCAATTGCCATTTCCGTTAAAAGTTACAGCAGCTAGCCAGGGATTTGGAAATTAATTGTAGACTTC
The DNA here is from genome assembly GCA_033439115.1 of Firmiana major. NCBI lineage: Eukaryota > Viridiplantae > Streptophyta > Magnoliopsida > Malvales > Malvaceae > Firmiana > Firmiana major. Next base: position 44,945,628 of record CM065909.1, read on the forward strand.
CAAGTTGAATCCTTTTTAGTCCTTTCCACTGCCTCCTACAAAAGTCAGATCGATATTAATTTCAATCATTCACTTCTAACAACTCTCAAATCATAGCATGTTACATTGTCTTTGTTGATACGTTGGCTGTTAAATCTTTCTACAGGAAGTCTAAGGAATAACTTGTCTATACATTAATGATGTGATATTGAATTATTCAAAAATGCTTTCTAGCTGTAATTTGTTAATGTACAAACTAATTGTGATTCCTTGATCTTCCCTCCTGTAATCAACAAGTTGGTTAAGTACTGAGGTTTGCAAATTGACATTTCTTATTATCTGTTGTTAATCACAGCATTTTTCTTCCACATGTTTAGTAGAAAATATTTATAATACCAGCCATAGGCGACTGGGATTTAGTTTTTACCATGGAGCAGGAAAGTAATAGCCCATTTTCCTTTTATATAAAGCTGAAATATCTGTCAGCCATTTTTATATTCATATGTGGAACCATACTGATTGACCAAGGGACCTTCCAAATTTAAAAACTCAAGTCCCCCATCTATAAATAGAAACACCCTTCTTTCTCCCCACATTCAGCTCTTTACCTCATCCTTTCATAGAAGAATAAGAAACCAAAAGCTAAGGCTACCAAAGCATTTGATCCTTTGCTCTTCAAAGCATTGATCCTTCAACAAGTATAGACTGCACCATCAAAGGCACTAGTGATTGAATCCTCTGCGTTCGATTTGTTCATCCAAGTATTGATTGATAACTTAAGACTGCTGTTCATTGTACTGTTTGATCTTTCTTGATAGCTCCTTGCCAATGGTGAAGACCGAGCACAAGATCCAACCAGAGCCATCTAAGCAAATGATATCATCAACATCTCCAACATCATCATCATCATCCAGCAAAAAGAAGAAGTACAAGGGTGTAAGAATGAGGAGCTGGGGCTCTTGGGTGTCAGAGATTAGGGCTCCAAATCAGAAAACAAGAATATGGTTAGGTTCTTATTCAACACCAGAAGCAGCTGCTAGAGCCTATGATGCTGCACTTCTATGCCTCAAAGGTTCCTCGGCAAATCTTAACTTCCCAATTACATCTTCACATTACATTCCTGATACCATTATGTCTCCTAAGTCAATACAAAGAGTGGCTGCAGCAGCTGCAAATGGTTTTGTTGAGAATGCCACCAGCCCCACCCCACCAATATCTCCACCTCCTCCCTCCACATCCTCATCATCATCAATCTCTTCCCCCTCAATGTCCTCCTCACCATCTGATCAAGTTGATGACGATGTGTCACTAATACAATCACTTGTGGCTAATGACGAGCCTATAATTTCTATGATGGAACCATGGTACTCCTTTGACACCCTGCAATCTCCCAAGTATATTGATCAGATGTTCAATGTAACCCCATTTGATCCGCCAACAATGGTCGATGATTTTTACGAGGAAAGTGATATTCGTCTGTGGAGTTTTTGCTAAGGCAAAAGCAAATGCAAAGTCAAGGCACTACACCATTCTTTTTGTCCATTCCAATTCATTGATGATCTTCAATAGTTGCTTGAAGATGTTACTGACAGTGACCAAATTTCATATTTTAGTGTATTTTGAGTTAGGAGAAGAAATCCACTTACAGCGATGAAAACATTTTTTGGACATCTCAAGGATTTCTAGATATTCAAATTTATATTTTGTATCAGTTATGCAAATTAAGTGTGTCATACTCAATGTTATCAACGATCATCTTACCTTTGTAATGGAACAACTTAATAAGTAAAAAAAAAAAGAATCATCCTTACTATATGTTTATTTTTAAATGTTTCCATTTACTTTCACAGGTCTTTGGGAAATGTGTGGGAGCTCCCAGTTTATCTTGTTTATTGTCAAAAATGTCTGTATCACTGGGAACAAAATGCAGAGATTATTGAAACTTGAAACCATATGTAGTTGCTGTTCTTAATAAAAAATTCACAGTTTACACTATCTACCATAGAGAACCATAGTAATTTTCATTAAAGGACCACAACATCTAAATCAATTGTAGATTTAGATGTTGGTAAATGACATGCAGCTTTTTCAAGTATCTTAGTTTTGGATGACAAGAACTTACAATCTTTCATCTCTAAGCTTATCTGCAATTGACAAATTCCAAGCATGATACTGGCCTTTTTGGCCACTAGCCATTGCCTGAATAAGCAGATGCTAGAAGCTGAAGAACTGTAGGTCTGGATTTTCCTATAGAAAAAGATCGAAAAAAAAAAAAAAACAATAATCATAAGCATTGCCTTTTACACTTGTGTAATCTCCTGTCTGATGTTTCCCAAATTTCGTTTTGTCTCACAAACTGATGGGTAATTAAATTGTTAATAGAAGACTACTTTCTTTTCTTTAGTCCTAATACATGATAAAATGCAAATACAACAAATCAAATTCAAATGTCAAATTACTTTAAATGGTCATTTCTTCATTGTTAAAATGTAAATCCTACAAATATGAAATTCGAGTTTTAAATTAAATTCTCTCCTCTCCTTAACAAAAGCCTTCAGTGTAAAAAAAAAAAAAAAAAATGGTTCTATTACTTTTGGCCAAATATTGTGAATTTGATTAAGTGTGTGAACCGTTTGGGTGAAGCCAAGATTGCACATGTCTTGTCCTCATGTGAAATGGAAGGTATGGGTTCTCATCCCCAATCGTTTCTTCTACATTGTATTTGGTCCCCTCTTCAGGTTCATAGCTTTGATCTCTAATCCTTTCAATGGGCTATGCTGCTCACTTTCATCTCTCTTTGTGGACTCTTCTATATTGAATGTGGGATACTGAGGGTCTACTTTTTGGACTTTCTGGTCCCAATGTAGGGATGAAGTTGATGAAGTAAAGCACATGAATATTCCTACAGGACAATTTTCAATGTTGGAATTGGCAACAAAACATGTGATTTTAGAAGCAGCAGCCAACCTGAGATTTCTCTATTCCTAGATATATTTATGTCCTAATTTAATCTTCTTCATTGTCATGTAGAGTACTGCAATTGTCCATAATGAAAAATTTATTGTTATTTTGTAAAGTGTACTTTTTGTGATTGGAATATTATATATGATTTATATTTCATGCACAGTCAATAAATTATAATATGTTATTTCATTAAATTATAAATTTTAAAATGAATAATTTTTTTAAATAAATATTCTTAAATTTATTAATTATTTATATATTATGATATGATTTAATGATATTATATAAGATTTATACATTGATAATACATTAAATATTTGTCTACTAGTACATAATGGATCAGCATCATCGTTATTTTCATTGATTTAGCTGGTGAACTTAAAAGAGGGTTATTTTTATTTGTCAATTATCTTTTCTTAATAGTTAACAAATTTTGAGTTTTATTTTTTATTTTTAAAGTTTCAAACAGAAGAAGCTCAAGCAAATAGTGAAACGGTGATAGATTAATGTGAGCAAGGAGAGTTAATTTTTCTTATCTTCTTTGAAGTATGCCTATGCAGATGCCAAATGAAGTAAAGTAGAACCTCTTTATTTTTTTTTAAATTAATAACACCTTTAAATTAATAAAAAAATTATTTTCTCGAGTCAAGTCAGTATAAAAAATAATAGATTTTTTTATTGTAATAATTAATGATTTCGTTTTAAAACTTAATACAAAATTTTGATCTCTACTCTCTTATATATTAATAATTGGATAAAATACAAAATATTTTGCATAATATTCAAGGACTAAAAAAGCAGAGAAATGTACAGTAAGTTTAATTATTTTGTCATATTTGAGATTTTTATTTCAAGAACTAGAAAAATGCTTATTGTTGTTTAAAAGAATAATGAAATAATGTTGACGTGAGAACTTTGATCTTTGTGTCCTAAGAACTCTGCAAAAAAAAAAAAAATTAAAGAGACATAACAGTTGTTCTCCCGAACCCAAAAATAACTTTTGAGAACCCTTATGTATATATATATTAACTCAAAATAGTTTTTTTGAATTTAAATTATTAATTTTATTTATTTATAATTTAATTTTATGCAACGCAATTTAAAATTAATCAAACTTATATACTTATTTGTCTATTATACCCACCAATTACTACTATAAATTCTTAAAATCAAGAGATTTGTTATAATATTTAAAAAAAAAAAAAAGTCAAAGAGACGCAGGTTATTAGAAGCAGATCCCATCCCCTCCCCCAAAAATTTTGAGAACCCTTATATATATAAACTTAAAATAGCTTTTTTTTAAAATTTAAATTATTAATTTTATTTATTTATGATTGATTTTTAATTTAATTTTATCCAACGCAATTTAAGAGTAATCAAAATTATATAACTATTTGTCTATTTATTATACCCACCAATTACTACTTATAAATTCTTAAAATCAAGAGATTTGTAATAATATTTAAATTATAATAATGTAAATTTAATAAAAGCTAAAACAATTTTTTGGCTTTTCCAAAAGACTACATATTCGTTTAAAAAAAAATTCATATTCTTAATCAAATACCATGGTTTTTTAACTTCTTTTTTTCAATACAAGGGAGCTCAAAGCGTAAGGAGAGTATGGGAAATTAAACATTTTCTATTCATCTTTATAACTTATTAAAAATTTTTTTCTCTATATTAAAATTTTTTATTTACTCTAAATCTCTATTTGATGCCTTGCTACAATCTTTTTTCAATAAAAAAAAAAAGGTTCGGTTCAGTTTATAAAAAGTTAAAAAATTCTAAACTTCTAATCTCAAAATTTCAACATTATTTTTTAAAAAAATATTTTTATTTTTTATTCCAATAAAAAGTATTATTTAACAATTGTTTTGATTTTAAATCACTCAAAGAATAATAAAGTTTTCGTAATTCATTGAAAGATTTTATAACTAATAAATCTCCTATTAATTTGAAAGTCACAGTATTCTTAAAAATTTAATGTTCTCATGATAATTTTTTTTACTAATTTTATGAGATTATTCTTTTTTATTATTAATATAATAATATTTATATATGTTAAAATGTTTTTATAAAAAATAAAAAAAATATAATAATAATTGACACTCCAAAATTATATGTCTAAATCCGCCACTGATTGTTTTTTACGTACACATTCTGATATTTAAGTCATAAAAATTTAACAAAGTCTCAATAAGCTCGATAAAGATTAATTAAATTTAAAATGTATTTGTTTATTATTTATAGAGATCAATAAAAGCCTAATTACCCTAACAAAGCTTAATTATACTAATCATGTGGGCTCCATATAGTTGTAACCATATATGTAAGCATCTTTGAGAAAAGTGGGCCAATACATGGGTTCAAGTCCTCACATGCGCAAGCCTACTAAATACATGCTGGATGCCACGTGACATCCTTGTGGGTTCCATGTATAGGACACGTGGCTCCTTGTGGTTAGGCCACATGTCTCCCCATACCATTTAGTTTTGAACTCTTATCTAGGTAGGGCTCAGCTCATTTATAGGCCCAAGATACTTTGTTGACCCATATTTGTATTAAATGTATTACGTAAGGAGTTGATTTCTAAAAAAATTATTAACTAAATTATGATTTTAAGAAAATTAAATGCTATAAAATTATTAGGAGAGTTCAAAGAATGAGAAAATTAAATAAATATATTTTTAAAATAAAATAAAATTTATAAGATAATTCTTTTAAATTAATAATTTTTTTAAATTAATATTCAATAATAAATCCCAAAAATATTAATTTAAAGGAGTTATATTGTAATTAATTTATAAAATTACTTATTTGGGACTTCAATGCTTTTGTTTTCATTTTTTTTCCTTTTTGAAGACAAAAATATTAATTTAAAGGAGTTCTATTGTAATTAAAAAAAATACTTATTTAGGACTTCAATGCTTTTGTTTTTTTTTTTTTTTCGTTTTTGAAGGAATCTTTACTCCTCATTCCACAAGTTAGATCCAACATTGTTCGTGACAGGCAATGATATGGGTTTGTACTCATCAAGACAAATCAAATTAACTTAATATATCATAATTACAATATCAGGAATTTTTTTAAAAAAAAAAGAAAAGCAATAATGAAGATCTTTATATTTTTAAACAACTTATCATGATTCATAAGATTTAAATATATGATTTCCTTTTCTATTTGTTTTGTTATTTTATTTTGATTTGACCTTTGTTTTTTTCTTCTTTTATTTGGTAGGAATTCAAAATTTTCAAATTAATATTTTTGAATAAAACAATTAGAGTACTGTTAATTTGAATTTAATTGCATTCTCCTCCACCAATTTAAAAAATTTAGAATTTTATTCTTAGAATATTTTTCACATTAAGCAAAAATTTGACATACTAGAAAAAGTGTCATTTACAAACAAAGTGTATAGGGAGGTAGAGCTATAAGTTATAACCCATATCTAATCTTTTAGGGAAAATTTGAGGAAGGATCATTGGAATAGAAATACTAATTAAAAGTGTTAATGCATATCGTATTTATTAAAAAAGAACTAAGAACTTTTTAATTTTTCAAAAAGGAAATAGTAATATCTATTATACCTTTAATGAAATGTTGAGAAGCAAATTAAGTGTTTTCATTTTAAAAATTAAGATTGAAAATTCGAATACTCAAAATAAGTCATTCGAATATCTATAGTTACAAAGCTATATAAAAATATATACATTTTATAATAAACTATATATCTATATATATATATATATCATGATATAAATATATGTAAATTTCTTTCAAAAAAGAGATATTCGAATATCATATTGTAGATATTCAAATATTTAAGACAATTTCTCCCTCGAAACAAATGTACATGAGTCTATATTATGATGTACGTATAGTTCTCATAAAATGAACATATCTTTGTAGCATATAGTGTTGAGTTAATGTATTTTGAAATGACAAAACAAGTAAATTCAATAATATAAAGATGATATAAAAACATATTTAGAGGTTATCAGTACCAGAACTTAGAATTCTATTGATGAGAGATCGATCTGGCTTATGAGAGATCGATCTCCTGGGTTTTCTATAGATGAGAGATCGATCTGGCTTATGAGAGATCGATCTCCTTGGTGTATCTTGGATGAGAGATCGATCTCAGGAAGACATGAGATCGATCTGCCAAGTTTTGAACCTGTACAAAGGTATTAAGGAAGAGTGAGATCGATCGTAAGGGTTAAGAGATCTATCTGCCTAATACTAAAGTTGAGAGATCGATCTGATCTAGGAAGAGATCGATCTCCCTTAAAGCATAGACTGTAGATCGATCTGTAGATCGATCCACACTCAAACAGAGAGCTTGTGAGATCGATCTGGTAAGGAAGAGATCGATCTCCTCAAAGTCAGAGAGCTAAGGAGATCGATCTGTGGTATTGAGAGATCGATCTCCCCACTACGAGATTGCGTGGCAGATCGATCTGTAGATCGATCTTGCCTTAAACAGAGAGATTGGAAGATCGATCTGCCTATTCGACAGATCGATCTCTCCTTTCATTTTCAAATTAACAGATCGATCTGCCTATTCGACAGATCGATCTCCTTGTGTTATTGTGCTTTGATCTTGCAGGATTTTTAACTAAGAGATCGATCTGGCCAAGAAGGCAGATCGATCTGGCACTCTACTGGAGGTACCCAACGGCTAGTTTTTGCAAAATCTCAACGGGAAAAATGGCATTTAATGCTCCAACTACCAATCCTTCAGTATTTAACCAAGCATTGAAGACAATGAGAAGAGAGACATTATTGCTGCACATTTTCTACATTCTCAAGCTTTAAACACTTTCATTCCTTGTGTCTTCATTCCTCATTTATTGAGATTTATTGTATAAGCTTAAGTACAAAAGCTGTATTTGTCCTACCCACATTAAAGCTTCATTTTGTATTCATCCTTATCTTGAGAGAGAAGAGGATTGTTCCTCAGTGAGATAAACTTGTAAGAGGGTGAATACATTTTTATATTGCAAATGGTAGAGAGGTTATTCCTTAACCTGTAAAAGGAACATTGTAACTTCTGTTGAAGGAGAGTAAGAAAGCACTTGACAAGAAGGTCAAGGAGAGAGGACGTAGGCAAGAGTTTGGCCGAACCTCTATAAACGATTGTGTTTGTTTCTCTCTTCCCTATCTTGCATTAAATTGTTTAATTTATTATATTGTTCATTTTCATTTGCTGACTATAATAGGATTAAATTAAAATTTGCTATTAACGTTAGAAAACCGATTCACCTCCCCTCTCGGTAGAGCCAACAATTGGTATCAGAGCTAGGACTCTTTAATCACATAGGAACAACTTCCTAAGAGTTAGAAACGATCAAATGGCTCATAACAATGTAGCAACTAGTTTGGTAGGAGAGGGGCACTCTACAGTTAGACCTCCTATGTTCAATGGAGAACATTATGCATATTGGAAGACTAGGATGATGTTGTTCATTCAAGCAAATGATTATGAAGTGTGGAGAATTATAATTAAAGGACCTCAAATCCCTACAAAGAGAATAGAGGGAAGAGATATCCCTAAAGAAGAAGATGAATGGGATTCAAATGATATTAAATGTGCTCAGCTAAATGCTAAAGCTATGCACACATTATTCTGTGCCTTAGATCCAAATGAATATAATAGAGTCTCCGGGTGTGATAATGCCAAACAAATTTGGGACAAATTGGCAATAACTCATGATGGTACAACCCAAGTGAAGGAGACTAAAGTAGGAATGTTCACACATGATTATGAGCTCTTTAGGATGAAGGAAGGAGAATCAATTAGTGATATGTTCACTAGATTCACAGATGTAATTAATGGACTAAAGTCCTTAGGAAAAATATATTCTAATATTGAAATGGTCAAGAAAATATTAAATAGCTTACCTAAATCATGGGAAGCTAAAGTGACTGCAATTGAGGAATCTAAGGATCCTCACACATTGTCTTTAGATGAATTAATAGGATCTCTACTCACTTATGAGATGAAATTAAAAAGAAATGAAGAGCCACCCAAGAAAGTGGGAGTTGCTCTAAAATCCACTGCTCAAGAAGAGATTAAGAATGAGAGTGGTAGTGAAGAGGACTTTGAGATGACAATGTTTGCCAAAAGATTTAACAAATTCATGAGGATGAGAGCTAGTGGTAGTAATAGGAGAAACAATAAGAGAGATCAAGAAGAAGTAGGTAGAAAAGACTCAATTGTGTGTTATGAATGTAAAAAATCAGGACACATAAAATTTAACTGCCTTCTTCTTAAAAGGTCCAATGATAGGTTCCATAAAAAGAAGGCAATGGTGGCAACATGGAGCGACAGTGACTGCTCCGATGATGAATCAAATGAGGACATTGCCAACTTGTGCTTCATGGCTATTGAGGATGAAAAGGTAACTTCAAGCCTCAATGAATATTCTTTTGATGAATTGCAAGATGCCTTTGATGATCTTGCATTAGAGTATGAATCTATGAGTATGAAATATAAAAAGATAATATCCAAATTGAGAAAAGAAAATGAGATAATGGAAATGGATAAATTAGAATGTGAAAAGAAACTAGAAATTTCAAATCTAGAAATTTGTGACCTTAAAGAGAAAAATAGCAATCTACATAATTCCTTTAATAGGTTTCACATGGGTCAACAAAAGTTAGATAGCATGCTAGAGACCCAAAGGGTATTCTTTGACAAAAATGGCTTAGGATATAATGCAAAGAGTAGAGACACTCATCTTAAAAGTTTTATTGCTAGGAAGAGCATAAATAAACCTGCAATTACTTGTTCATTTTGCAATAGAAAGGGACATGCATCACATAATTGCAATATAAAGATGAGAACTCTAAAAGGAAAAATAGTAAAAAGGATATGGATTCCAAAAGAAGTAATTCACTCCAAGGATTGTAATGCATTAGCAAAATGGATCCCAAAGGATCAAGAATTACATTCACTAACCTCAAAGGACCCAAGAAAATTTGGGTACCTAAGACTTGAGTTTAAATCTTCTTGTAGGTGATTGAGCATGGCCACACAGCTAAAACAAAGGAAGCATGGTACTTGGATAGCGGATGCTCAAGGCACATGACGGGAGATAGAAGCCACTTCAACTCTTTTAAATCAAAGGTTGGTGGAGAAGTCACATTTGGGGACAACTCCAAAGGCCAAGTAGAAGGAAGTGGCTCAATAGGTAATGATTACTTCTCTTTAGAAAAAGTATTACTTGTTAGGGGTCTAAAGCATAACTTACTAAGCATAAGTCAACTTTGTGACAAAGGTTACAAAGTAATCTTTGATTGCATGAAATGTAATGTGGTAAATCCTAAGTCTAACAAAGCTCTCTTTCTAGGCCATAAGCAAGGTAATATATATATTGTCTATCTTAATGAACTCAAAAATGAAAATATATGCCTAATGGTAGATAGTAAAAAGGAATCTTAGTTATGGCATAGAAGACTAGGTCATGCTAGCATGCATGTGCTATCTAAGTTAGCTAGAAAAGATCTAGTCATAGGTTTACCCAAGCTATCCTTTGATCATGAAGAAATATGTGAAGCTTGTGTTAAAGAAAAACACAAAAGGACAACATTTAAGCCTAAGTATATTGTATCCACCACTAGGCCTCTTCAATTACTTCACTTAGATTTATTTGGACCAACTAGAACAACTAGCCTAGGTGGGAAACACTATGGATTTGTAATAGTTGATGATTACACTAGGTTCACATGGGTGTTCTTTTTAAGAGTAAAAAATGAAGCCTTAGAAAAATTCATAGCATATACAAAAATTACTCAAAATGAAAAAGGGTAAACAATAACTAGCATTAGAAGTGATCATGGCAAGGAATTTGAAAACATAGGATTTGATGAGTATTGTAATGATCAAGGAATTAGTCATAACTTCTCAGCCCCTAGGACACCACAACAAAATGGAGTAGTAGAAAGAAGAAATAGAACTTTGGAAGAAATGGCTAGAACCATGTTGTGTGAGAATAATTTGCCAAAGTATTTTTGGGCTGAAGCTATAAACACATCTTGCTATATAATTAATAGAGCTATGATTAGACCCATACTTAAGAAAACTCCTTATGAGCTCTACAAGGGTAAAAAGCCTAACATTAGCTACTTCTATCCCTTTGGCTGCAAATGTTTTGTCTTAAATAATGGGAAAGATAATTTAGAAAAATTTGATGCCAAAAGTGATGAGGGAATCTTTCTAGGATATGCTTTGAATTCAAAGGCTTATAGAGTATACAACAAAAGAACATTGATGGTTGAAGAATCAATTCATGTGATATTTGATGAGTCAAATAATTTATCTAAAGATTCAACAAATAATGAGGATGTTGGAATATTTGATGAAAACTTGGAGGAAAACTCAAAATTAGAAGATGATTTATTAGAAAAACTTGACTTCAATAAAGAAGATAAAGATGAAATAGAGATATTGGAGAGAGAATCTAGAGCACCAAGGGAGTTAGGATATGTAAAAGATTGTGAAATAGTGAGAGATCCAACTCTTGGAGTTAGAACTAGATCATCTCTAAGGAATATGTGTCAATATATAGCCTTTGTATCTCAAATAGAACCTAGGAATGTCAATGAAGCTTTAGATGACAATAATTGGTTCCTAGCAATGCAAGAAGAATTAAATCAATTTGAGAGAAGCAAAGTATGGAAACTAGTTCCTAGGCCTAGAGATCACTCTATAATTGGAACTAAATGGATATTCAAGAATAAGATGGATGAAAATAGTGTGATCATAAGGAATAAGGCTAGGTTAGTTGCACAAGGCTATAGACAAGAAGAATGTATAGATTATGATGAAACCTATGCACCGGTAGCTAGACTAGAGGCAATAAGAATGTTACTTGCCTTTGCATGTTATAAAAACTTCAAATTGTATCAAATGGATGTAAAGAGTGCATTCTTAAATGGTTTCATTAATGAAGAAGTCTATGTTGAGCAACCTCCCGGCTTTGAAAATCATGAATTTCCTGAACATGTTTTTAAATTGTCTAAGGCACTTTATGGATTGAAACAAGCTCCTAGAGCTTGGTATGAAATGTTGTCAAAATTTTTAATAGAAAAGGGATTTTCAAGAGGAAAAGTGGATACCACTTTATTCATCAAAAATAAAAATAAGGATTTATTAGTTGTACAAGTGTATGTAGATGATATTATTTTTGGATCAACTAATGAGTCTTTATGTCAAGAGTTTGCTAAGATCATGCAAGGTGAGTTTGAAATGAGCATGATGGGAGAACTCACATTCTTCTTGGGACTTCAAGTGAAGCAAACAAAGGATGGAACCTTCATCAATCAAGCAAAGTATACTAAGGATTTGCTCAAGCGATTTGGAATGGACAATTGCAAACCTCAAGCCACTCCAATGGGTACCAACATCAAGCTTGATAAAGATGAAAGTGGTAAGTGTGTAGACACTAAACTCTATAGGTCTATGATAGGCTCATTGCTTTATTTAACTGCAAGTAGACCAGATCTTTTGTTTAGTGTATGCCTTTGTGCTAGATTTCAATCCTCTCCTAAGGAATCACATCTATTAGCAACTAAGAGGATCTTTAGATACCTCAAAGACACTCCCTCACTAGGACTTTGGTACCCCAAAGACTCAACTTTTACCCTTCATGCATTTTCAGATGCAGATTTTGGAGAATGTAAAATAGATAGGAAAAGTACTTCAGGTACTTGCCAATTCTTAGGAAATAGATTAATTTCTTGGTTCTCCAAGAAACAAAACAGTGTGGCTCAGTCCACAACTGAAACTGAATACAAAGCAGCTGGTAGTTGTAGTGCTCAAGTGTTGTGAATTAAACAACAAATGAAAGATTATGGTATTGACATGAAACAAGTCTCTATTAAATGCGATAATACCAGTGCCATTAATCTATCTAAAAATCCTATTCAACACTCTAGAACCAAGCACATAGAAATTAGGCATCACTTCCTTAGAGACCATGTGCAAAAGGGAGATATAATTCTAGAGTACATTGACACGTTACATCAAATAGCTGATATATTCACCAAACCCCTTGATAGAGATAGGTTTTGCATTCTTAGAGGTGAATTAGGACTTATGAATGTTCCCTAAGATGTGTGTGCTTCAAAATCTTGATTTCAAATTGACTTAAAAGAGATTTTCAAATGAGTTTTCTGGGCAACAAGTATGAGAGATCGATCTCCTATTCATATAGATCGATCTCCATACCTCAAATAAGCCTAAAGCATTAAGGTTAAGCTAGGAAGATCGATCTTCTATCCATAAGATCGATCTCCTGACGTCTCTGTTCGATAACAGATCGATCTGTGCATACGACAGATCGATCTCCTCAAGCCTCTGTCTTCTGAAGATCGATCTATGCATTTGGCAGATCGATCTCCTTACGCCTCTGTTCGAAACAGATCAATCTGTGCATACGACAGATCGATCTCCTCACGCTTCTGTTTGAAACAGATCGATCTGTGCATACGACAGATCGATCTCTTTGGGCTTCTGGAAATGACAGATCGATCTGTCGTCTCGACAGATCGATCTCTTGTGCCCTGGACTATAAATTCTGGCGAAAAATTCTCAAATTTCAAAACTCCAAATCCCAAATCCCTAAAGCTCTGTCGCACATCCTCTCTCAATTCTCCCTCCAGATCGATCTTCGGTACAAATCACTCATCAATCCAAGTCCAGTAACCTACATTGGTAAATTTTTTCTTCCAAAATTTATTTCGTTTTTGTTAAATTTCACCCTAGGGTAAATCTAGTCACTGTTCCATTGGTTTTTTGTTTGTAAAACTGTCTTAGCGTAAATCTAGTGTCTAGAACCATGCCTCGGCTTAAGAAAGTAGGACAAAAACCTCCCCGATCTAATGTAGAACCCGGGTCATCCTCTCAATCCATTCCTCCCTCTTCCGTCGCTACCTTCAATCGGTATTTTAAAACACCTGCCAAAAGGAAGCGATATGAAGAATACTTTTCAACTATGCCAATTAAACATTGGCGCACAATCGATTTCTCTTTCTTCAATCGAATTGATTTTCCGTATTTGTCTAAATTTGACGATTTTGGTTGGATGTCTTTTCTAAGAATCAATACCTCAGTCCCTCCAAATATCGTTCGCGTATTCTTTTCCAATGTCGAACTTAACTATGATCCCAACGACACTTGTAACATTCTAGGATTTACTACGTTTATTATGGGTAAATCCATTGTCGTCGACACTGAAGTTCTTGCCAAAGCGTTTGACATACGCGATGAAGGCTTGACAAACGAAGATGAGGAAGTCCATTTGGAGTTTGATATTCCTGGGGATAAGGCGAGTGACCTCCCAATGCATCCCCGGTTACTCCACCTCATCATCTCTTGGAACCTTCATCCGTTTGGTACCCGTCACTCCACTGTTAGACGGTTGGATAGGTTCTGACTTCACCACATTCATTCCACCAGTCAAAAACCCAACCTCATTCACTTTATTTATCAAGACTGGTTGAAGATCGTCCGAGGTCAAGCCACAACGATCGTGTTTCCGCAACCACTGGCGTACTTCCTCTAACGACTCGGAATAGACAGCAGTTGCGAAACCTGCGAAATGCCCTCTCCGTAGAGCGTCCTCAACATTGGGACACTCCATCACATGGGCTACTACAAAGACTTCCGGGGCGACTGGAAGAAGAAGCGGGAACAGCCTTCTGTAGCAGCTATGGAGGAAGATCCCCTCGATGAGCCTGTTGCTCCACCAGCTGCATCGACTGCACGTCCACCATCTCCACCTGCTCAGCCCTCTGCACCTGCACCCTCCCCTGCTGGTATGGAGTTCATTATGACGATGCTGGGTGAGCTCAACTAGAAGATCGATGAAGATTTGCAAACCTTCATCCATCTCAGCAGCGGATGTTCGAGGAGCTAAATCGCAAAGTGGATGAGGGCTTTGCGAATCTTCACTAGACTCAGGAGGCGATGTATGATGAGCTTCAGGTCGCTCGCACACACATTGAGGATCTCTTGGATCGCGTTCCTCCTCCATCATAGGACTTAGTTGCTAGATCCAGTTTAGTTATATGTTTTTCATTACTGTTTATTGTTTTGAAATGCATTTGCTTGAATGAACTGCCATTTGTCTTGTTGATTGACTAAAGTTTTAATGAAAATGTTAATTTTGAAATGACATGAATGTTATTTCTTTCTTGCCATTGATATGACAAAAAGGGGGAGAAGAAAAGAGAACATGTACATGTGGTTAATTAAAAGATGTGTAAATGGCTTTAAGAAACCTCTCTAAAGTTTTAAAAGAATGATTAAAATGAGGGGGAGTTAAGATAGTAACAAGGTCAAAAGCTAAAAGAAAGGGGGAGCTCACAAAAAGGGGAAGTTTCTGCAAATTAACTAAACATGTTGATTGAATAAGTTTTGTCATATCAAAAAGGGGGAGATTGTTGAGTTAATGTATTTTGAAATGACAAAACAAGTAAATTCAATAATATAAAGATGATATAAAAACATGTTTAGAGGTTATCAGTACCAGAACTTAGAGTTCTATTGATGAGAGATTGATCTGGCTTATGAGAGATCGATCTCCTGGGTGTATCTTGGATGAGAGATCGATCTCAGGAAGACATGAGATCGATCTGCCAAGTTTTGAACCTGTACAAAGGTATTAAGGAAGAGTGAGATCGATCTGTAAGGGTTAAGAGATCGATCTGCCTAATACTAGAGTTGAGAGATCGATCTGATCTAGGAAGAGATCGATCTCCCTTAAAGCATAGACTGTAGATCGATCTGTAGATCGATCCACACTCAAATAGAGAGCTTGTGAGATCGATCTGGTAAGGAAGAGATCGATCTCCACAAAGTCAGAGAGCTAAGGAGATCGATCTGTGGTATTGAGAGATCGATCTCCCCACTACGAGATTGCATGGCAGATCGATCTGTAGATCGATCTTGCCTTAAACAGAGAGATTGGAAGATCGATCTGCCTATTCGACAGATCGATCTCTCCTTTCATTTTCAAATTAACAGATCGATCTGCCTATTCGACAGATCGATCTCATTGTGTAATTGTGCTTTGATCTTGTAGGATTTTTAACTAAGAGATCGATCTGGCCAAGAAGGCAGATCGATCTGGCACTCTACTAGAGGTACCCAACGGCTAGTTTCTGCAAAATCTCAACGGGAAAAATGGCATTTAATGCTCCAACTACCAATCCTTCAGTATTTAACCAAGCATTGAAGACAATGAGAAGAGAGACATTATTGCTGCACATTTTCTATATTCTCAAGCTTTAAATACTTTCATTCCTTGTGTCTTCATTCCTCATTTATTGAGATTTATTGTATAAGCTTAAGTGCAAAAGCTGTATTTGTCCTACCCACATTAAAGCTTCATTTTGTATTCATCCTTATCTTGAGAGAGAAGAGGATTGTTCCTCAGTGAGATAAACTTGTAAGAGGGTGAATACATTTTTATATTGCAAATGGTAGAGAGGTTATTCCTTAACCTGTAAAAGGAACATTGTAACTTCTGTTGAAGGAGAGTAAGAAAGCACTTGACAAGAAGGTCAAGGAGAGAGGACGTAGGCAAGAGTTTGGCCGAACCTCTATAAACGATTGTATTTGTTTCTCTCTTCCCTATCTTGCATTAAATTGTTTAATTTATTATATTGTTCATTTTCATTTGCTGACTATAATAGGATTAAATTAAAATTTGCTATTAACGTTAGAAAACCGATTCACCCCCCCTCTCGGTAGAGCCAACATATAGGTATCCTGATACTTTTTATAGATATACCTCTCATTTAGAAGAAATGTACATATATTTATATATTGATATGTATATGGTTTATCATTAATGTATATATTTTTATTGAACTTTGTACTTATAGGTATTCAAATTCCCAATCTTATTTTTCAATAAGAAAAGCACAGTTTCTTCTTAATATTTCATTAAAGGTGTAATAGTTATTTTCATTACCTTTATAGTACAATTTTAAAAGATTTCATTTCCTTTTTATTGATTAAATTTTCAGTTTTGAATCTAACGGTAAAAATTCTAGGTTCACCAGGTATCTTGGAATTTTTTCAATCTTTTTTTGACAAAGTATATTTTTTTTTGGTAGGAATAAAGTAATACTAAGACTTCGGTTGGTTCATCGAAAATTATTTTTGAAAAGTAATTTTTGTATTTTTTGTGTTTAATTGTCAAAAAATTGATTAGTCAATGAAAAATGACTTTCTCAATAACAAAATATTAAACCTATTTTCTGGAAATTGTCTTACATTTTTTAAAAATTATTTTTTGAAAAATAGTTGTTTATGTATAAGGTTATTTACCAAATTCGTAAGTATAATTTTACTCAAGTTAGACCTTTGATATAATTTTTTAAACTTTGATTTACTTTAACACTGCATAAAATATTATTATTTTAATAAAACTATTTTTATTTAATTATATTAAAAAATTTTAAATATCAAATATTAACATTAAAAATCGTTCAATATTTTAAGTTTAAATATTTTATTTGGTATATGAGTAATCTTAAATATTTTTAATATTTCAATTAATAAACAATATAATATTATTATTTTAATAATAAATACTAAATAATAAATACAGATTTAATAAATAATATATATTATTTTAAAAATTAATATTTTGGTAATATATATATATTTTAATTTAAGATATAATGTTTTTATATTTTATTTAAAAATATTTTAAATTAATATATTAATAATAATAAATATAAATAATTAATACTTGGGTAAATTTATTTACCTCTCTAAGATTTGATCATAATCCAACTTTAGTCTATTAATTTCAAAAATAGACATTCCGCCCTAAACTTTTCTATTCGTATGACAAGTTAGTCCTTTTATTTGTTAATCATTAAGTCAACAGTTAAAAATTTAATTTTAAAATTATTTTACCCATTGAGGTTTTTAAATACTTCGAGTAATGATGAAAATACTAAGAACAACTACAAAATTTTAAAATGTTAGTTTTTTTCTTTATAATTTATTTATTGTTTATTATTTTTATTTATTATTTATTGTTTATTTATTGTTTATTATTTTGTTTATTGGCAAATATTATGATCCAGGAGTTCGAAAAACATTGAAGAATATTATTATACCTTTTTCAAGCAATAGTTTAGGGTGAATGAAGATGAAAAATGATAAACCTGAAAAATTTCATGTTAGATATTTTAGTCATTTCATATTTTCTATTAATTATTTTTAACGGTGTTAAGTTATTTAGATTTAAGTGTTCATTTTTAAAACTAATAGACTAAAGTTAGATTACGGTCAAATCTTAAGGTGATAGATGAAATTTACCCTTAATAGTTTTGTTATGATTTTAATAATACTCAGTATTAAATATAATTATTTTAACGGTATAAATTTTTTTAATATTTCAAAAATAAATGTTAATATATTATTAATATTATATATATATATATTAAAATAGTAATATTACTTCAAACTTTTAAAAATATTAATATAAGTAATAATAAATATTTTTTAAATGTTTAAAAATATAATATTTTAATATTATTTTCAAAATATAATTATTTTTAATATTAATAATACTTTTTAATGTTTCATTAAATATACTAATATAATTTAAAAAAGAAAATAGATTTTTCAAAAAAAAAAACCAAACAATAAAAAATATATTTCATTTACTTATTCAAATAACGAAAAATCTTTAGTTTACAGACAAATATAAATATTTTCGAAAAATCATTATCCGGAAGTAATTTTTAGTGAATTAAATGAAGCCTAAATATAATTAAGGGTAATTTGAATATACAAAAAAAAAGGGGTAAATTCCATCTAGGTTTTTAAAGTTTGACCATAATCCAATTTTAGTCAATTAGTATTTAAAATTGACACTTAGCCTTAGACTTTTTTATATTGCAAGATAAGTTAGTCATTCTATTAATCAACTGTTAAGTTAACAATTAAAAACTTAATTTTAATAATATTTTACCTTTTAATAATTTGGAATGTTTTAAATACTCAAATCAATCAATAATGATAACGGAATACTAAGAGCTATTAGGTTTTGAAAGGTTAATTTTATTTTTTAATTTATTTTTAATTTATTTATTGTTTATTATTTTTACTAAGTAGTACAATGTACTAACTAACCAATAATATTTCAATGGATTAAAAAACAATAATAATGTGCTACTTAGTATTGTACCTAATAAATTAAAAATAATAAACAAAAAATAATAAATTGAAAAAAAGAAAACTAATCTTTCAAAACCTAATAACTCTTAATATTTTCTTATTCATTATTAATTGGCTTAAATATTTAAAGCACTCCAAATGATTTAAGGGATAAAATAATCTCAAAATTAAACATTTTAGCGGTTGATTAACAAAATGATTAGCTTGTCTTGTAAAATAGAAAAGTATTGAGGGAAGTGTTCATTTTTTATACTAATGGACTAAGATTGAATTAGAGTTAAACTCTTGAGACCTATATTGAATTTACCCAAAAAAATATTATACGTGGACCAAAATTTTATTGTCAAAATTTAAAAAATATAATAATTTTGAAAATTTTGTTGTCAATTTCTAAAATTGTGAAACAAAATCAGTCTGCCAAATGTAAACACCGCAAATTTTTTGTATTTAATTAAACAATAAAATTAAATGGAAATATGTTATAAGAAAATATGTGTACATATATATTTGTTAAATTGAAAATGCAAAAAAAAAAATGATAAAAATAATTACAATAAATATATATATACATGTATTTGTCAAAATTGAAAATGTAATTTAAAAAAAAAAGAAAAAGAAAGGAAAAAAGAAAAAAAAACTGAAAATTGATGAAAAAAAG
This sequence comes from Firmiana major, assembly GCA_033439115.1. NCBI lineage: Eukaryota > Viridiplantae > Streptophyta > Magnoliopsida > Malvales > Malvaceae > Firmiana > Firmiana major. The sequence continues at coordinate 44,965,445 of CM065909.1, forward strand.
AAGAAGGTATATATATATATATATATATATATATATATATATATATATATATATATATACACACACACACACACACACACACACACACACACATATATATATATATTTGTGTTTATATGTATGCATGTGTAAGTTACCATAGATGTTAAAAAAAGAAGAAGGGAGAAATGAGAAGTAGACAAAAAAATATAATAATGAATAATAAAAATAAATAATAAAATATATATGTGTATATACTTATGTGTGTGTATATATAGAGAGAGTATCAGTGCATACGAACAAAATATAAACATACATGTTTTAGCCTAGGTATGTACAATTATAAGCACACACGAAGTAGTAGCGAGTAGGAAACATATAAGATGATAAGAGAAAATGATGATTTAATTGGGAACGTAGCTAAAGACTTTGTAGTGGGATTAAATTTTCGAATGTAGGATGAAACTGGAAGAAAAGGGGGAATTTTGTAACTCCATGAGGTTGATTATATATTTTGATGTAATCTTAGAAAGTTAGAATTTAAATTTCAAGTAAATTTTTTCTAGATGAATAAGGTTACGATTTTGATGCATCGTAGGTAATTCGAATAAATAAGATACTAAGAATACAAATTTCGGTGTAGGAGAATCATAGAAGGAATTAAGGGAGGTACTTGGAGGCGTCACTACTCAAACTTGGAATTGCCGATAAATCGAGGTAAGGGGTACAATTTAATTTAGTTCTGATAATGAACCCTCATTGCATTAATAAAAAGATTTTATGAAGCAATATTATGTTTTGAAATGATTTATGTATGTTTTCATACATATGAAACGGTTTACGAAACATGATTTCGTTTTAGGAAATATTCCCCGAGTACATCTATGTTTACGAAATGAATTTCCCTGAAGTATGAAAATGCATGGAAGCTTTACAATGGTTTATAATTCTATATTCATATTTTGAAAGAAACTTTTGACAATTTCAAAAGTATATATAATAAAAAAGGGAAAGAAAATTTTGAGACTATAGGCTTCATGCATGACTACTTCTTGTGGTACTCCGGCTCCACCACTTGAGTACCGGTACGTAGGACTCCTGTAGCACTTGACTCTACATGTGTGAAAGAAGTCTTACTACTTGTGATTAATGATGATGATGTTTTGGTAGTATCTCGCGCCCGCGCAACACGCATGAATGTTTCCCGCACGGTAAGTGCCTTTGGTGCCCGTGCCCTAGCTAAGTGCTAGAGAAAGTAAGAAAGATAGATACTACCCATGTTTTTATGAAAGTGTTGTACGACCCCGATCCAGTCTACAACTCCCCCTAACCATGGCCATAGGTATGATGACTCTTTACGGAGAATGACACATATCGTATGACTTAGTTATAGGCTTGTATCCATGATTATGATTATGGTTATGATTTTGATGATGATGCTGATGAATGACGATGATTTTATGAAATCATCCATGAATGATGAAAATTTTATGAAATAGTTAAGCATGTTATTTGATTTAAAGAAACTCATGCTTCGTATTTTCTTATGATGACTATGCATGAAGTGAAAGTTTACATATCTTTTAAAAGATTGGTGTATGAATGATTTTACATGCTTTTACATATCAGAATTACTTTAAACGTATTATCTTATTGGGCTTTTTTTGGAAAGCTCACCCATCTACCTTTCAGACTATTTGCAGTAATCTATAGGCGCTACCTGTAGCGTACACGATGTAGGCTGGTGGGAAAGAGCTACCCTATTCTACTTTTTGTATACGCAGAAAAGGTATACAATTACATTCCTTTACTAGATACATTTTGTATGCATAGACATATATTGGAAATATTTTGTTGGGATGTAATTTGTAAGAAAACAAATGTAAAGAATATTACTTTTTTAGAATTTGTCTTAAAGTAATTGGTCTTGATTTGAAATGGATGTCTTGGATTGATGAAGTGGATTTGGAAAGCATGTTTGGCAGTTGTGGATATTTAGGATTGTTAAAAACAATTGGTTTGCAGGTGAGTAAGCTTATGTATAAATCGTTATGCTGCTGAAATTTCTATCGGCCATATAAATCCAAACGTGAAATTTAAGTATAATTCCAGATAAAGAAGTAAGAAAAATAAATTGACACTGAACATGAATACAACCTAAGTGAATAAGGGAATAAGTGAGAAATTTAAGTTAAAAACAAAAAACAAAAAAATCCTTCAAATTTTCAAGGATCAATGGTCGTTACAGTTTAAGGTGGTATCAGAGTGAGGGTTATCTAGTACTGTCAGTATCAAAAATAAGGATAAAATTACATCTCAAATGTCTGTGCTTGTCTGGTTGTAGGCAATGTATGCCTAATGAAGTTAGGATTTGATCTTTGGTTTACGCGCAGGTATTAGATTACTTGCATAATAAGTGGAAGACGAGGATGTCCTCGGAGGCAAGCTCAGCCACATCCACCCCCTTCACCGCAGCCAGAGAGTCCCAATACTCGTATAGCTCGGTTTGAGCAGCGCCTCGAGTGAAGCTTGGAATCGATAGCTGCAATGGTTTCCCAACACTTAGGGGCAAATGTCTCTAATTCAGCTGGCACAACATTAATTCCTACTCCGGTGCCAACTCCTCCATAAGCACCACCTCCACCTCTTCCTCCACAAGTACCCTCAGTACCTAGTGCACCTCAACCGCCTATACAGACTTGGACAAAAGAGAGGGATATTGGTAGGATGAGGGACTTCTTGAAAATGAAGCTTCCAACATTCAAGGGAGTTAAGAATCCAGTAGAGGTTGAATAGTGGCTAGTAGATCTTAGGAAGATCTTCGATTATCTGGGGTGTTCTGATGTAGAGAAGGTTTCTATGGTCATGTACATGTTGAAAGGCCAAGTAGAGTATTGGTGGGGATCCACCAAGGTCCTTCTGACTGCTCAGCATCTGATGATTAGTTGGGATGCATTTTTGACAGTCTTCAGAGAGCAATATGTTCCACGAGCTGCCTAGCAGAAGTTACAGACGGACTTTTTGAATTTGGTACAAGGCAGTATTATAAGATCAAAAAATTCAGTGTCATTTTTAAGAAATTGTTATTTGTAAACTTGAATTTATGTAATCTTGATCAATAAAGAAGAAATAATTAAATTTCAGGTCCAATTGATCAAGATATGAATTTATTTAATATTTTTGAATTTTTTATCTCGAAAAATGAGCCCAAAAATAGTAAAAAAATATACCGAAAAGGTAAAATAGGACTGATAAATTCATTTACGGACTAAATGAATTTAATATGAATTTTTTGGATATTTTGGGATATTTTGATATTTTATTATTATTTAAGGAATAAAATAATAATAAAAATATATTATAAAAAAACAGAAAATGAAAAAACAATAGAAACAGAAGCTCGAAACACGGAAACAGGGAGGAAATCGATCCTCCCCTATTTTTCTTCACTGGTGGCAACGGGCGGCTACAGAGGGCGAGAGGTGCCAGGCGAAGGGTCGACTGGCACCGAGGGACTGTCTGAGTGCCATCATGCGCCCCAGATCGCCAGCGGTGAGCAAATCGGAGGGGGGGAAGGCCGAAAGGGAGAAGGGGAATTTCAACGGAATCTGCGCCGATCGACCCCACCCGTGGCCAAAAGAACGTTCCCCAGGCCGCGACGTTTCGAACGGCGGTGGAATCGCGTCGAGAATCGACCGGTAGCGCCGACGACGGTAAAATTTCCACAGAACCGGTTCGGACTGGTTCAATGTGAAAAGGGACGAACCAGTCCGAACTGGTTCAGGAGGAGAGAGAAAAAAGAGAGAGAAAATAAATTTTGAGATTTCATTGGACTTCAGGTAAGTCGATACGAGGTCAAAAGTGACCGATTTAATTTCTGATAAATTTATTTAAATTATATTTAATCAAAAATTGACTCAGAGTTAAAAATACGAAATTATGTAGTTCAACGATTAATTCCGAACGGATGCCCGATCGAACTCCGATTCGCGCACCATCGCATAATCTCGGATAAGTAAAGCTCATTTACGACAATTTATTTGATTAACGCGTATTTAAGATTTATTTTACGCATTTCGGATTAAATTTCGGATTTAGTGAATTATATTCAAAATTTCGAATAAACTGTCGTAAATGGTATTCGGGCTATCCAAAGAACTTGGAATAAAGCCCAATAGGTATGGATAGGCCCAATGAGTCGATAGACCCTGATGAAGGGAATTAATACGTGAAAAATGAGCTTAATACGGATTAAGGCCCGATTAAAGTATTTAGGTCATTTAGAGTAAACAGGCCCAATTAAGTGAAATGAACTGTATTAAATATGTAATACAGTAGGAAACGTGAAATTAATCCTGTGAATGGTTAAATGCAGCTCCAGAGTCATATTGAGAGTTGATCGGACTGCGAGATTTGGACAGCACAGAGGAAGAGAGGTCACACTACGTGATCTGAGGTAAGGGATCTATGGGAGCTCTTAGAGATAGTTGTACGTATTTTTATCATCGTTTACATTCACTTAAATTCCGTATAGAGTATGGATATGAAAATTCTGGATAGTACCTAAATATGAGAAAATTACGAAATTACCCTTAGACTCGAGAATTTTTGGAAATGCATAAAGTGCATGAAATCCATGTTTTCTCTGTGAAAAAGAGATTTTGTGAGGATGAAATGATAGACTGTCTCATTATTTGACTGTGTGCATTAAATTGTACGTTTTTCTAAAGTGTGATTTGATTGACGAGTGATTTGATGGGATGTTACCATCTCACTCTGTTTTGTACCGTTTTGCATTTTGCACTCGATTTTGAGTACCACTGTGGTGGGAAATAGAGCCAACTGTCTATTTTGGGTGTGTGAAATCGTGCTGAAGCTATGATGAGATCTGTGAATTTATCTAGATCCGCTCCCACTTGATTTTAGTATTGCATATGTACAGACCGTGCTGGAGCACTGCTCGCACTGGATTCTGTTGTGATTTGTGATTGAGATCGTGCTAGAGCCCTCGTGTTGACTGTGTGTCACATTGACTTACTTGCACTAGATCTGAGACGACAGGCTATGGTTGATAATTTATTTGGTTGGGGTGGTGAGCTTTTGACTCAGACACCTATAACTGTGTGGTAATTGTACTGTGATTCACGGAGTACGTCGTACCATGTAGATAACATGGAGTACACTGTACCGTGCAACTATGGGATGTGAGGATTGCGTCTTTGGACTCGGGCATGCTGTGTCATTGCTCTGATTTGTGATGGTCCTTAGATAGGAGCCGATGGATAGACTAATCCACTCCTCGGACTCAGAGACACCCTGGCACACCTGATCCGTGATAGCTTGTGGGTCTCGGACTTTGGTCAATTGTCCCTTGGATTTGTGTGAAAATCCTTACCTAGTCTCATCTATTTTATTGGTTTCAGTGATGAAATTAATTATGATTTGATTTCTGTGATGAAACCATTTGAAATGATAATATGATTTAAATGTGAGTTTCAATACTGAACACAGAAATATTTTACTCTGAATGAGTTTTGATATTCAATTTTTGGGCAGTAAATTGCTATGTGTTTTATTATAATGGTTTTGTGAATGCCATGAGTTTTTCGGCATAAACCATACATCATGAGCATCGTGGATAGTTTGATTATCTACTTGCTTTCATATATTAATGCGAGTGTTTTGAAAAGTAAATGCATTTGTTTTACGAGATGATAAAACATGCATTATAAGCATCGTAGATAGTGTGGTTATCTACCTGCTTTCATATATTTCTTACTGAGCGCGTTATGCTCATCCCTTTATTTTTCCCTCCTCTATAGAGCATTTCAATAGAGTATATAAACTGCGTCCATCCTGCGATCTTTTACACACAGCTATCCAGCAATATCGAGGTATATACACATGCATTTTTGTATCTGAATAATAGTATACAATGATGTAGTCATGTTTATAGGGGATGTATATGTTAGGCAATGTAAACGACTTTCTAATTTTATGAGCTTCTGCGAATATTAGTGCCTGGGACGAAAGCATTGCCTGTTATGCATATATATATATATATAATATATGAAACTGAGTGAGGGATATTGACTCACAGCCCAACAATTGAAATGTAGTAAGTTCGCGAAAAATTTGTAGTGATTTTTGAGAATTTGGGTCAGACAAGTATGACCGTGGATGAGTACAAGAGTAAGTTTACTATGCTGATGAGGTATGACCTTGAGATGTTCTAGAATGAAGAGCGTCGTACTGAGAGGTTTCTAGTCGGGTTAAGGCCAGTTATCTAAGATCGACTTTAGGGGTTTTGGATTACTGAGTTCAAGGATGCTCTCAGTAGAGTACAAATGATTGAGAGGGGTCTAAATGTTACACAGACAAAGTATGGCTCTAAGGGAAAGAGTAATGATAAGGGTATGAAGATAGAGTTTGTAAGATAGGATTATCGGATGGGCCAGTCCAAAAGGCAGAGGACAAATGAGTTTTGAACTAGGGTTGATAGACCCACAGTTCCTGTACCTGCTCCTCAGATTGCTAGATGTTCGCAATAGTATAGGCAGTTGTGCAAAGAGTGTGGGAAACTCCATGGAGGTGTTTGTCATATAGTCATAGAGAGTTGCTTTGGGTGTGGACAGAAGGGATACATGATAAGGGATTGCCCACAGAACCAGATTCCACAACCCCTAGAGCAACCACGACAACCCGAGAGATAAGCTCCCCAGAGACAAATCCCATAGAGACGGGCTACCGCAGCAGAGAAGGGCAAAAAGCTTGTCACTCATGGGAGAATCTTTGCCTTGGACAGAGAGACTGCTGATGCTTCCACTGAGACCATTCAGAGTAAGCTTTTAATTTGCAATCATGAGACACATGTACTATTTAATCCAGGTTCCACACACGCTTTCATATCACCATATTTTACACGTAATCTACATATTAAGCCTAAACCTCTAGATTTTGCGTTACACATTAGCACACCCATGTATAAATCTCAAAGGACTGATATGGTGTGTAGAAATTATGAAATCAAGGTAGGAGATATGATTATGTTAGTAGATCTAATCTTGTTGAATATGTATGACTTTGATGTAATTTTGGGTATGGATTGGCTAGCCACCAATCGCGTAAGTATAGTCTACTACACTAAAACTGTAACCTTCTCATTACCTAATAAGTTTGATATGTACTTTACAGTTAAGGAATAAATTACATGATTTTGACCATTGATGAAAATTTCTAATGAACGTGTTAATGTGAAGATTATGTTGCATTCATCTCCGATACTAGTCGGGAACGTCCAAATATTCAAGACATACCAGTGGTATGCGAGTTCCCGGATGTATTTCCTGATGAATTACAGGGATTACCACCAGAGAGAGAATTTGAATTCACTATAGATTTGGCACCAAAGACTCAGCAAATCTCGAAGTTTCCTTATCGGATGACCCTTGTTGAACTTGAGGAACTGAAAAAGCAGGTGCAAGACCTGTTAGACAAGGGGTTCATTAGGCCAAGTGTATCCCCGTGGGGAGCTTCAATATTATTTGTGCGTAAGAAGGATGGTAGTCTCAGGTTATGTATAGACTATAGGCTGCTGAATAAGGCCACAATCAAGAACAAGTATCCCTTGCCCAGAATAGATGATCTATTTGACCAGCTAAGAGGGGCTATGGTGTTCTCGAAAATTGACTTGAGATCGGGCTATCACCAATTGAAGATTAGAAAGGAGGATGTTTAGAAAACGACCTTCAGAACGAGATATAACCACTATAAGTTCCTCGTGATGCCCTTTGATCTAACTAATGCCCTAGTTGCATTCATGAGCCTGATGAATGAGGTGTTTCGGGAGTATCTAGATCGGTTCGTCATAGTTTTCATCGACGATATTCTGATCTATTCAAAGTCTCGAGATGAGCATGAACAACATTTGAGAGTAGTGCTCCAAACTCTCAGAGAGAAGCAGTTGTATGGGAAGTTGGATGAGTGTGAGTTTTGGTTGGAGCAATTAGTTTTTCTGGGCCATATTGTTTCTAAGGACAGGGTGTTAGTGGATCCGTCTAAGGTTGAGACAGTACTCAAATGGGAGAGGCCGAAAATCGTTACAGAAATCCAGAGTTTTCTGGGACTAGTTGGATACTACAGGAGGTTTGTAGAAGGTTTCTCCAAGATTACCACTCCACTAACTAAACTGATACGTAAAGATGTTCCATTTGAGTGGACTAATCAGTGTGAGCAGAGTTTTCAAGAACTTAAGAAGAGGTTGACCACCGCCCCTGTCTTAACCATTCCTAGTGGATTTGGAGGTTATGCAGTATACAGTGATGCATCATACCAGGGCTTGGGGTGTGTACTTATACAGCATGAGAGAGTAGTCGCGTATGGTTTGCGTCAACTTAAAAATCATGAAAGGAACTACCCTACCCATGATTTGGAGTTAGTCGCAGTTGTTTTTGCTTTGAAGATATGGCTGCATTATCTGTATAGAGAAATATTTCAGATCTTCACTGACCATAAGAGCCTGAAGTACATCTTTGATCATAAGGAATTGAATATGAGACAAAGACGGTGGATAGAGCTCCTCAAGGATTATGATTGCGAGATTCTATATCACCCGGGCAAGACAAACGTAGTAGCAGATGCTCTAAACAGGAAGGAGATGATTTATTTTATGATGATCAGAGAATGAGAGTTGTTAGAGCAGTTTGCCAAGCTCAGTGTTAGTGTAGAAACAGCAGAAGTTGGGTTTATAGCTAGTTTGCAGATTGAACAGAGTATACTAAATCAGATCAGAATTGGATATCTGTTGTTGAGGTTTAGGGGCCGCATATGTGTCCCAAACGATGATGCCCTACTACAAAGGATCTTAAAGGAGTCTCATTATTCTCGGTACACCATCCACCCAGGAAGCACTAAGATGTACCATAATTTATGGAAGGTGTATTAGTGGATCGGTATGAAAAGAGATGTAGCAGAGTTTGTGGCCAAGTGTTTGATTTGTCAGCAGATTAAGATCGAACACCAAAAGCCATCGAGGTTACTTAAGTCTCTTCCAATGCCTACTTAGAAATGAGAGTACATTACTATGGACTTTATTATGGGCTTACCAAGGACCCGAAAGGGGCATGATACAATCTGAGTAATTGTAGATAGATTGACTAAGAGTGCCCACTGCCATTAAAAGTACAAACTTCTTAAGTGCTTCAATAGAGTTGTATGTAAAAGAGATAACTCGGTTGCATGGGGCTCCCGTGAGCATTACATCAGATAGAGATTCTCGATTCACTTTCAGATTTTGGGCTCATTTCCAAGAAGCCATGGGATCTCAGCTTAACTTGAGCACTGCCTATCATCCTCAGATTGATGGTCAGTCCGAGAGGACTATTCAGACCTTAGAGGATATGCTGAGGGCGTGCGTTTTGGAGTTTAAGGGCTCATGAGATGATCATCTGCCTCTTGCAGAGTTTACTTATAACAACAACTATCATGCTAGCATCGGGATGGCACCGTATGAGGCCTTGTATAGTAGAAGATGTAGGTCTCCAGTGGCTTGGGAAGAAGTGGGTAATAGAAAGATCTTGGCTCCTGATTTGGTGGAACAGGCAGCAGAAGGTGTTCGGATAATCTGTGATAGACTTAAGACCGCACAAAGTAGGTAGAAGAGTTATACGGATAAGCATAGGCCGTCACTTGAGTTTCAGATTGGGGACTCCGTGTTTTTGAAAATATCCCCGAACAAGGGTATTATGCGCTTTGAAAAGAAGGGAAAACTGAGTCCTCGCTTCATTGGTCATTTTGAGATTCTAGAGAGAGTGGGAGACGTAGCCTACAGACTTGTTTTACCACCGCAGCTTTCTAGGGTACATAATGTCTTCCACGTCTCGATGTTAAGGAAGTACAATCCGGATCCCTCACATATCATTGAGTATGAGTCTTTGAGCATTCAAGAGGACATGAGCTACATTGAGCAACTTATCCGGATTTTGGACAGAAAGGAAAAGGTACTTCGATCGAAAACTATTCATCTGGTAAAGGTTCTCTGGCAACACCATTCGGTTGAAGAAGCTACATGAGAGCTAGAGAGCCTCATGAAGGAGAAGTACCCTCATCTATTCTGAAGGACCAAGATGAATTTGGAGGACCAAATTCTTTAAAGGTGGGGAGAATGTAAACACCGTAAATTTTCTGTATTTAATTAAACAACAAAATTAAATAGAAATATGTTATAAGAAAATATGTGTATATATATATATATATTTGTTAAATTGAAAATGCAAAAAAATAAATGATAAAAATAATTAGAATAAATATATATATATATATATATATATACATGTATTTGTCAAAATTGAAAATGTAATTTAAAAAAAAAGGAAAAAGAAAGGAAAAAGGAAAGAAAAGCTGGAAATTGAAGAAAAAAAAGAAAGTAAATATATATATATATATTTGTGTTTATATGTATGCATGTGTAAGTTACCATAGGTGTTAAAAAAAGGGAGAAATGAGAAGTAGACAAAAAATATATAATAATGAATAATAAAAATAAATAATAATAATAATATATATGTGTATATACTTATGTGTATGTGTATATATGTGTATATATATATATATATAAAATAAATATGTGTGTTAGTATAAGTGCATACGAACAAAATATAAACATATATGTTTTAGCTTAGGTATGTAAAATTATATGCACACACGAAGTAATAGCGAGTAGGAAACGTATAAGATGATAAGAGAAAATGATGATTTAATTGGGAACGTAGCTAAAGACTTTGTAGTGGGATTAAATTTTCGAACGCAGGATGGAACTGGAAGAAAATGGGGAATTTTGTAACTTCATGAGGTTGATTATATATTTTGATACAATCTTAGAAAGTTAGAATTTAAATTTCAAGTAAATTTTTCCTAGATGAATAAGGTTACGATTTTGACGTATCGTAGGTAATTCGAATAAATAGGATACTAAGAATACAAATTTCGGTGTAGGAGAATCGTAGAAGGAATTAAAGGAGATACTTGGAGGCGTCACTACTCGAACTTGGAATTGCCGATAAATCGAGGTAAGGGGTACAATTTAATTTAGTTCTGATAATGAACCTTTATTGCATTGATAAAAATATTTTATGAAGCAATATTATGTTTTGAAACTGTTTTCATACTTATGGAATGGTTTACGAAACATGATTTCATTTTATGAAATATTCCCCGAGTACATCTATGTTTATGAAATGAATTTTCCCGAACTATGAAAATGCATGGAAGCTTTACAATGGTTTATAATTCTATATTCATATTTTGAAAAAAACTTTTGACAATTTCAAAAGTATATATATAAAAAAAAGGGGAAAGAAATTTTTGAGACTATAGGCTTCATGCATGGTTACTTCTTGTGGTGCTTCGGCTCCACCACTTGAGTGCTGATACGTAGGGCCCCTGTAGTACTTGACGTTACCTGTGTGGAAGATGTTTTTTCACTTGTGCTTAATGATGATGATGTTTTGGTAGTATCTCGTGCCCGCGCAACTCGTATGAATGTTTCCCGCACAAAAAGTGCCTTTGGTGCCCGTGCCCTAGCTAGGTGCTAGAGAAAGTAAGAAAGATAGATACTACCCATGTTTTTATGAAAGTACTGTACGACCTTGATCTAGTCTGCAACCCCCCTTACCATGGCCATAGGTATGATGACTCTCTACGGAGAATGACACGTATCGCATGACTTAGTTATAGCCTAGTCTCCATGATTATGATTATGATTTTGATGATGATGCTGATGAATGACGATGATTTTATGAAATCATCCATGAATGATGAAAATTTTATGAAATAGTTAAGTATGTTATTTGATTTAAAGAAACTCATGCTTCATATTTTCTGGGCTTTTTCTCGAAAACTCACCCCTTTACCTTTCAGACTATTTGCAGTGATCTATAGGCGCTACCTGCCGCGTACACGCCGTAGGCTAGTGGGAAAGAGCTACCCTAGGCTAATTTTTGTGCACACAGAAAATGTATACAATTACATTTCTTTACCAGACACATTTTGTATGCACAGACATATATTGAAAATATTTTGTTGGGATGTAATTTGTAGGAAAACAAATGTAAAGAATATTACTTTTTGGGAGTTTATCTTAAAGTAATTGGTCTTGATTTGAAATGAATGTCTTGGATTGATGAAGTGGATTTGGAAAGTATGTTTAGTGGTTGTGGATATCTATGATTGTTAAAAACAATTGGTTTGTAGGTGGGTAGACTTATCTATAAGCCGTTATACTGTCGAAATTTCTATCGGTCATATAAATCCAACGTGAAATTTAAATATAATTCTAGATAAAGAAGTAAGAAAAATGAATTAACACTGAACAAGAATACAACTTAAGTGAATAAATGAATAAGTGAAAAATTTAAATTTAGAAAAAAAACAAAAAAAAATCTCTCAAATTTTCAAGGGTTAAAGGTCGTTACACCAAATATAATTTATATTTTATGTTGTAAAAATTTGAAAACAAAAACATAAAACAAAATTGATCCCAAAGAACAGTAATTGTATTTTATTTGTTTTTCATTCGTTTTTGGGCCCAACTTATTTAATGTTCTGGCCCAATAGAGTCCAACATTACCCGAGTTTGGGTCCATGACCCAACTACTTTAAGCCCAAACAAACTCAGTACCCGGTGCTTGTTTGCTTGTTGGAACGAATAAACCTACGCTAACTCGTCGCTGATTTGTACTTTGTTTGCTTCTCTCATTCATTTCAGCTTCGACATAGACTCTGACCAAGACAATGGGTTATTCCAAGGACCAGCTGCTTGCTCGTTTAAAGGTTTTCTTTTTTAATTGTTGGGATAATTTTAGTTTTGATCTCTATCTATTTTATATCTTCTTTTCAATACCCTTTCTGTGTTTAGGAAATGATTCATTATTTACGCATCAGTTTTGATTTGGGTTTTCATTATTTTGCTTTAAATTCGGATTTTCATGGTAGGAATAGAGCAAGTAGATAGTTAAAACCTAATTAGGTTGTTAAAATATGTTTTTTTCTTCTAAAGTTATGAACTTTTGTAGATATTTCCACTATGAATAAATGAAAATATTGTGAATTGTAACCCTTATAGTTATATGGTTTTGGTTCAGCACTATTTCTCTATTTGTATAGGATTATGGTTGAATTTAATGAATTTGTATCAATTCTACAACCTAATGAGAGAAAGTGAGACTCTGGTAGCATCAATGGAGTACATAATCATAGTCATAGCCTTGGTTCTGTTTATGGTAGCTATATATATATATATATATATTATTTTTTTTGGTACCATTTTCTTTGGTGACTGATGTGTACATTGGGATGTTTCAGGAGCTTCAAATAGATTTTTCCCAGTACGAACATCCTGTTGTTTTGACTGTCGAAGCTCAGGTAAAAATAAAGTTTTAGACTTGGCTCATGGATCCCTTTTGAACAGATGCACCCGTGCATTTCATGGATTCTAAAACTAAAATATTTCTTCTCATCAGGCAAAATATGTTGGGAATATGGGAGGTGCACTGAGCAAAAATCTGTTCTTGAAGGTATAATATAAGATTTTGTATATTTTTACTTAGATTTCTACACTGAATGAATCTTGGCATTGTTTCTAATCGATTATTTATAATTTTATGGGCAATTGCAAACGGTTATCTTTGCAGGACAAAAAACATAGGTATTATATTGTCTCTGCCCTTGCAGATACGAAAGTAGTTATGAAAGGTACGTACTTTCTTCCCCACTTGAATTTTTGCATAGTGCATGGAAATAGTTTATTAGTCTCACATGTTAGTCTCAACATGGTGAATTTGAGATGTTAATGAGAGTTTTGTGGGCTCCAAATCTGTGCAGTTTTATCTCAGAGGCTTGGTTTAGGAAAAGGTGGTGTGAGAATGGCTCCAGAAGAGGCATTGGGTGAGATACTTCAGGTGTGTGTATACATTATTTAAACTTGTTTGTTGCAAAAATTTCTGAGATCGTATTATGAGTAAGCATATCGATTTAGTGTAAAAGTCTTTGTCTGCTTATTTATTGTTCTGCTAAATCTACTCTAAATATTCGAGCCTATTGCTTCTACTAGCTTATTATCTTTACAAAATCTATTGTAATGTTTAAAAATTATTCTTTCATCCAATTTAAAAGGATATAAGGAAAAATGACAACCAATTTATCAAATGATCTTACACTTTTTCTTTTCCTAATTAAATAGGTAATCAGTGTTAAGTATATTTTCACTAATGATTGTCAAATGTATGATAGCAAGATTGTAGTTCACTGTTTTATGTTGTTGCATCTTTTTTTTTCACTAATGATCTTTACTTGTGTATGATAGCAAGATTTTAATTCACTCTTTTACGTTGTTGCTACTATTTTCTGCTTTTTAAGGTGCCACTTGGATGTGTTACTCCATTTGCTGTAATAAATGAATCCGCCAGGTATCAATTTAAGTTTTATTTCCGTCAGGCTTTGAATTTTATTTTCATTTTAGTGCTGAATGGTACATGGAGCATTATTTTCTATGATTCAGCAATGCGGTTGACTGCATACACTAGAAGGGACCAGTATAGCTTTTAGTTCTTGTGTTTGCCTTTGGCTGTTGTAATTAGGACAACAAGGTGTTCAATCTGTAGAGTCCCCAATTATGCATACACAATAATGTTCATGTGGTATTATGTTTTGTTGGATTTCATCTTCAAAGGGACTTAAGTCATGGATGCACATTATTAGATTTTTTTTTTTTTGAGTAATTTTAAGAAATTTTGTCATGTTTTTCCTGTTTTTCTTAAGGAGTGTGCCTCATGATGCTACCTTTGTCTTTGAAAATGTCAAGGTAGCTTTGAAATGAGATGAGTGGATTAGATTTTTTTTTTTCACTTTCTTATTGTTGTCTTAGTATCTTTCACAAAAGTGAAAATCTGTTGTCACTAACATTTTCCTTTTGGCATTCTTGTGTGCATTAAAGTGGCTGTGCCAAAATGAGATAAATAATGTAACAAACACTGCAAAAACTTCTGTTGATCATTAGGCCAAAATTTTAGTATGGTTTCATTACATCTTACTTGCAAGTGCTGTCCCCCTCCCCCTTTCTCTCATCTTTCTGTTATAGGGTCTATGCTTATTTGGTTATTTGTAAAGATTACTTGCTTTTTTGGCAGTTTGCTTTATTGTATTCCTAGTGTTAATTTTCTGTTTGTTGTTTTCTGAAGTCATGTCTCGCTATTGTTGGATAAAGGATTCAAAACTCAAGAGCGTTGCTTCTTTCATCCACTCTCCAATGACATGTCAATCTGTAAGGAAATAAAAAAGAATATACAACTTTTTTGTCACCTTCCTCCAACAAGATATGTTTGCATCTTCTTTGAATTCACTTTCATGCTTTATTTTGTTACCTGCAATGGATCGAGTGGCTGTAGTAGATTATATCAAGATGGTTTTTTTTCTTTTTTTTTTGAAATTAAAAGTTTTATGTATCTAAAGTGGCAGCCTGCTACATCGAAAATTGTTTTCATTAGTTAAGCTAGTAAATAAAAATATTATACATAAAAAATATAGTTGTTTAAGGCTCTTGCAATACAATGGTCTCTGTTTACATAATTCGCTTCAGCATGCTTCAATTCTGTCAGTCTCAATCTAATAATCTCCTTAATTTGACCAAGAACTTGCATGGTAGACTCCTGCAAGTGTCTATATATCCAATTATTCCTCTCCTTTCACACATGGTAAATATAAGGGCTCCAAGAAATTCTTAATACAATGGAAATTAAGGATTTGCCCTTTAACTTTTTGATTGCCCATCTCAGCTCCTTCTCTTAGTTTGCATTTATCTATTCATTTAATAAAGATATAAAACCTTCTTCCATATGCATTCGGAGAAATCGCATTAAAGAACATGTGGTCTTGTGATTCTTGCATTGGGGGGCATGATACACAATCACCATTAACTTCAAGGCCCCAAGAGAACAACCCATCCTCAGTAGATAATGTAATATCTATTGAGGATGCCATCCATGAAATAACTGCATACTTAGAAAGAATCATCGTCATCATCAACAAAGCCTTTACCCCAATGGATTGGGGTATGCTATGTGAATCAATATGTAAACTTACGTTAAGTCGTCAACATGAATTCCTCTCCTCCACTCATTCTTATCCAAGGTAATGTGTTTTTCCAACTCTAGTGTCGCCATATCTTTTTGAACGACTTCCTTTTAAGTCTTTTTCGGTCTTCCTCTAGCTTTGACCCATTTTTTCGTCATTCATAGCCTCCACGCTCGTAATTGGAGCATTTACTGGTTTATATCGTATGTGTCCAAACCAACGTAAATGGTATCACTCATCTTGTCTTTGATAGGTATCCCTCCAACCTTCTTACAGATGTCTTCATTTCTCATTCTCTCCTCTCTTGTATATCTGCATATCTACTGCAACATTCACATTTTTGCTACAGTTATCCTTTGTGTATATAGTCTCTTAGTCTCCCAACATTCATTATCATATAGCAATGTTGGTCTTACAATTGTCTTGTAAAACTTGTTTTTCAACCATATAGGAATTCTTTCATCACATTGTACACCTGTAGCACTTCTGTACTTGTAGCTAGCTTGGATCCTATGGGTTATATTGTCATCGATCTCTCCGTTCATTTGTATAATTGACCTCAGATATTGTAGATGATCCTGCATAGGTATTGCCACTCGATCTAACGCCACTATGTTCTGATCTTCCTCTTGGCTTGAACTGAATTTACATTTTATATATTTAGTCTTCACTCTACTTAGTTTGAATCTTCGTGATTCTTTCGTTTGTTTTCATAGTTCTAACTTTGCATTAATCTCTGCTCTAGTCTTAGCACATAGTATAATATCATCTACAAACATCATATATCGAGGCATCTTATCTTGAAAGTATTTTGTCAGTTCGTGCATTACTACAACGAACACGAATAGACTTAACACTAACCCTTGATTTAATTCCACAATGATAGGAAATTCAGTTGTTTGCCCTTCACTTGTCCTCACATGTGTTCGTATATCTCTATACATGTCCTTAATTAGTTCAATATATTTTACAAGAACTTTTTTTGTGCATTAAGGACCACCATATCACCTCTGTAGGCATGTTATCATTTTTTTTCTTTAAGTCTATAAAAACCATATGAAAATCTTTACCTAACGCTTCACAAGTTATCTAAGCAAATGTATTGTCTCAATAGTTGATCGACCAGATATAAAACTAAATTGATTCTCCAATATCTTTATAATCTTTCTTATTCTTTGTGTTATCACTCTCTCCCCTAGTTTCATCATGTGA
Organism: Firmiana major; assembly: GCA_033439115.1. Classification (NCBI taxonomy): domain Eukaryota; kingdom Viridiplantae; phylum Streptophyta; class Magnoliopsida; order Malvales; family Malvaceae; genus Firmiana; species Firmiana major. The sequence goes on from CM065909.1 coordinate 44,982,761, forward strand.
TTGTTCAGTTTTATGCCTCAGTATTTGGAGCAATTTTTAATATCTCCCTTGTTCTTATAGAGAGGTATCAAGATGCTCTTCTTCTATTTATCAGGTATTTTGTTAGTGCGTCAAATCTTGTTTAAAAGATCTATGAACTACTCAACTCCTACCTCCCCAAAATATTTCCAAACTTTAATCGGAATGTCGTTAGGCCTAATAGCTTACCCGGTCTTCATCCTCTTTAGTGCCTTATTTACTTCTATCTTTCTGATTCTGTGCATAAAGCACGGATTCAAATCCTTCGAAAGGTACCGGGATATTATCCAAATATTGATTTTATCCGTCATTGAATAATATTTCGATTTGCATGCTTAGGAATGTGGTAAGTAAATCATTGTAGCTTATCCCTACCAAGCTTTAGCTGTGTGGGCTTCAACTCGTTCCAGACTTTAGCAATCGAGTATCTAGAATCAGGAAACCTCCAAAATTTGACTCCCACCTTGCTGTCATGTGAACTGATTTGCAATCTGCCTTAGCTTGAGCAATTTCCTCCAACTCCAACTAGTGTTTTGGGTTCAGATACCTGCGAAAAAGTCCTTCCTTTGAGAACGTATGCCTCAATTCATGAAATCAGAGTGATCTGACCTGAGTTAGTGAAGACCAAATATTTCGAATGATACAAGTTTTGTTCCAAGTAAAAAGATGGAATATTTTTTCAGTGAGCTGCCTTTTGAAAAGTAAATATCTTATGTTTTGTAATTGTTTTAATCTATTTGGCTTTCTATATGGACAACATAAGCCTACATGGTGATGTTCTCCATTATTGGGTTTTGGTAATTAAAATTATAGAGAATGCAAATTAGGCTGAACCATCAATTTGATTCTTGGTGCTTCCTTTTTTGACCATCCTTTCAGTTAATTTGTTACAAGTATGAATGCTCTAATCGTCATGGTGTACGCAATATAGTTTATTGAGGCCTAGAACTCCCGTGATAGAAAAAGGGGGACTGATTTACTAGGCTGTGGCTTTGTTTAACTGGAAATCAATGGGAAAGTCAATATCATTTTATACAGCTTGGTTTCTGAACTTTTTTCTTTTTGGTGCCTATTGGACTAAAGTCTAATTAATTATTCCCAGCTGTTAATTCCCATGGTCTTGACAAGTTTCTTAAATCAATTGGGAGAGACTCATCTTATGTTGATCTGGAGGTGATTTTAATTTTCTTCGTGTCTCAGTTCACCGGTAATGATTTTTCAAATTAACTAATCTAATATCAGTTTATTATTGTTAGGCTAATCCTCCTGTAGGGAAAGATCAACCTCCCGATCTAGCTGCTTTTGTTCCATCAGATTCCACAGTTCTGCCAGATCTTCCTGAAAAAGCACCTTCATCACAAGATTCTATTAGAAATCATCTTAGTGAAGGTAATAATTCTGCTGCTGTTACTGGTAATTTATCTAAATGAGTTGTCATTTACTACATGTTCTCTTCTATAAGATTCTCTGCCCAAGTTACAAATTCCTGAATTTCGTTCCTATTTTAACGTTCTGGGAAAAGTAAAACTAAGTTTATCTATTTGAATAGGTAACTATTGTGTTCAGAATTTGACATGCTTGAAAATCTTGTTTGCAGTTCCGCTATTTCCATTTGATCCCATGACTAATGCCTGTTTTGGGTTCTAAGGATTAGCCTATCTTTTGCGGTTTGGTAGGCAAAATGAATAATAGCAGTAGCTGCTATACAAAATAATCACTGGAATGTGTCGGTATCCATAGGGCAACCTGGGCACGAAGATGCCAAATTTAATGGTTTTCAACTTATGATCTCCTGATACCTAGTAGGGAAGATATATGATCTGCTTGTATAAACTTAAGGTTATGATAAGTACGACAAAGTTCTGCATCAAGAAAATGGTAATGGACTTTGTTGAAAATTAGATAAGGTTGAGAAAATTTTTATTTTCTTTTGATCAGGGTGGTGATTTAATGTCGGTGGTAGTGTGAAGTAATGGTGCCAATCTCCCATTATGGATCTGTTTCTTGACACATGCAGAACTGGTTGTCATTTTCATCTAGGAAATGAAAAAAAAAGTTATTGGCCTTGTAAATTTGAGAAGTATGATATTGTTTTCATAACAGTTGGGTGTCTAGCTGTGCAGTTGATTACTGAGTGATGTAGTATTCAATTTGGTCTAAATAATATAGCCATTTCTCTACTCCTGATGTAGCCAAAGCTGTTAAGCCATCTGGTAATGTGCAAAATGTTAAGGAGAAATCAGTCAATGGTGCGCGGCCATCAATTCCTTCTGCAGATGCTGGGAAATTTGTGGAAGAGCTTCTGGATAGAGCGTCTGCCTTACTGCTTTCAGAAGTAAGCTAAATTTTATACTTGTGGTCAATGTCAATCTTGATGTTTGTTTTTCCTTGGACTTATGAAAGGAATACAGATTTCAGAGGATTCAATCAAGCAACATGGTGGACAGCTTGGAGCTGAAGTAGCAAACAATATTAAAAAATGTCTTACAGAAGATCTAAAGAACCTTGCTGTAAGTATCATATGGTAACAGTTAAATATTTCCTTCGTTATTTAGGTATCCTTTGGGATCGATTCTTGTTTTTTGTTTTTTTGTTTCCTGCTTTTAAAATTTTGTTTTTGTTTTGTTTTCAAATTCTGAAAACAGAAAACATATTTGGTTAATACTGTTATGTATTGAAAATAAATATTTAAATTAATTTAGATATAATAATTCAATTCGCAAAATAAAATTTTAAAAATTAAATAAAATAACAATATATTTATTAAATGATATTATGTACTTAATATATAATAATATTATTTTTTACTATTTAATACTAATATTAATTATCATCTTTTAATCATATTAAAATTTAATATAATTTAAATAATATTATAATTAAATATAATATTAAATAAAATAATTACTTAAAAATAATTCAATTAAAAGTAATATTAAAAAAAATTAATATTAAATTTAATTAGATAATAATTGAGATTATAAAGTTCTAAATTTTATTTATATTAAATACTACTATGAATTAATAAATTATAAATTATATTTAATAATATTATTTAATTTCATTGTAATAATATTAAATTATTAAATAAGATATATTCAACTAATTAACTTATAATAAATTATATAATTATTAAAATATACTATATTTAATTATTATTTAATGTTAGGTGTTCACTTTTTATTAATATTAAATTATTTAATAGTAGTAGCGATATGTTTTAAAGTTAATTGAAAAAAATCATTAAATAAGAAAATTGTTTGGTAAAATAATAATTAATTATATTAGATAATAATACTTAGCAATATTATTAATTATTAACATATTTCAAGAATCGTACTCCAAGTCAACTGTTTTAATTGATTTGTTATTTTAGGGAATCTGTAAATATTTGTATCCCTAGAATTAAGGTTAGAGAATCACTCAATTAAAGATTTTAGAATAATATCTAGCATTATGAGTGATATACTTTCCTATTTGGTTTGAGTCCTTTGTACGTAAATAGGACATCCACTGACAGTTTTATTTAAGCCTTTAAATACAATACTTTAATTTTCTACATGGTATCAAGAGCTTTAGGTTAGAAACCTAGGGATTTTTTCTGTTAGCCTTTATTGCTGAATTTCGCAACCGCGGCCTTTATTGCCGATTGAACCCAATAGTGGCTTTCATAGCCATTCTTCGTTAGAATCCATTTTTTGTCTGTAACCAAATATATTTACTACCACAACCGAGGCCAGTTCTCACAACACAGGGGAAACGTTGGTTGTTTAAGGAGTTGTGCCACCAGGAGAGCTACAACAAATCAATGCTACCTATCGACTAAATGGGAAAAATTATCTTAAATGGTCTCAACTGGTTAGGACTATTCTGAAGGGAATAGGAAAGAATAGCCACATCTTGGGGACCGGATTGAAAGAGGGGGATTAGATCTATACGACATGGGACGAGGAAGATTCCATGATAATGGCGTGGCTTTGGAACTCTATGGCACCTGACATTAGTGATACTGGTATGTTCTTACTAACGGCAAGAGATGTTTGGAAGTCTATTCGACAAACCTATTCGAAAGTTAATGATGTGGCTCGAATATACGAGTTGAAGATCAAAATGACTTCGACCAAACAACGGAGTAATACGTTGACAGAGTATGCCGATCTTTTAAAAGGATTGTCGTAGGAGATGGATTACTACTGGGTTATAGAGATGAAAAATAGTGATGATGTAGCAACGTTGAAGGCTTTTATAGAGAAAGATCGGACCTATGACATTTTATCAGGTCTCAACATGGAATATGATCAGGTGAGAGTCCAAATATTAGGCAAAGATGATTTACCACCATTAAATGAGGTTGTTTCAATTATATTAACTAAAGAAAGTAAGCGGGGTGTGACGCTTGAGACTAAACCAATTGAAGCTTTAGCAATGGTGGCTAATGGAAGAGATTGTGGATAAAAAAGGAACAATCAACAAGAGAAAATAAAAGTCACTTACGGCTGGTGATACTCGTGATAATATGTGATGCACCTTACTTCAAGAAATCGAGACATACTTGAGAGAGGTGTTGGAGGTTGAACGGAAAACCACCAAGCAACGAATGGGAAACAAAATTGGAAAGCAGCAAAAGGCTAAGAGCAAGCAAATTTTGTAGCACCCCAAAGAGAGGAAAAGATTAATGAACCGGAGCAGTTCAACAAAGAAGAGATTGAGAAGTTGAGAAATCTCCTAAGTACTCTCGGAAAACTTCAGGTACTTGTTTATCGATGCATTCAGGTAAACTTTCAATCTCTCATGTTTTAAATGCCTAGGATAGATCCTTTAAACATTTGTAGATTGTTGATTTAGGAACCACTGATCATATGACTCATTCCTCTCAAAACTTCAATTCATACTCTGTTCTAACAGTAGAAAAATTGCCACTGCTGATGGTTCCTTGACCACGGTAGTTGGGGTAGGAGAAATAAAAATAAGTCCAATCCTTACTTTGAAAAATGTCTTACATATTCCCAAATTATCCACTAATCTTTTATCAATATCCAAGCTTTCCCATGACATGAATTGCAAAGTAAATTTATTTTCCATCTTATTGTCTATTTCAAGACCAGGGCTCAGGAATGATGATTGGTCATGCTAAGGAAAAAATGATGGATTATACTATCTTGAGGAATCTGAGAAACCGAAGGTTGGTAAGTGGAATTGGCCCTTAACCCACCTTTCTAGACAATACCTCACCAATAAAGACACAATTTGGCTTCACCATTATAAGCTCGGATATCCTTTTTTTCAACCCTTGAGATTATGTTCCTTTTTTTGTTCAAAGGTCTAGTCAATAAACAATTTCATTGTGATGTATGTGAACTTGCAAAGCACAAACGTGCTACTTTTTCCACCAATAACAGAAGAAGTCTTTCCTTTTAAGTTGATTCATAGTGATAAATGAGGTTCATCAACAATTTCAAATATTTCTGAGGCACGTTGGTTTGTTTCATTTAATGATGATTGTACAAGGGTTACCTAGATATTTCTGCTTAAATCAAAATCTGATGTGAGTGATATCCTCCTAAACTTTTTTTTCATGATAAAAAACCAATTTGGGGTCCAAATCAAAAGGTTTAGGTCAGTTAACGCAAAAGATTATTTCTACCAAACACTTTCCTCATATTTTCAACAAGAAGGGATAAAATGTGCCAAAATATTTTTTTGGGGAAGCAGTTTTTACCGCTACACGTTATAAAAAGGTTACCATCCTGAATGTTAAACTTCAAGAGTCTCATGGAGCTATTGTCTCACTTTTATCCAGGTCTTAGTACAACAAACCATCTTGTTCTTAGAGTATTTGCGTGTGTCTCTTTTGTTCATGTCCATGGCCAAAATAGAGAAAAGTTGGACCCTAGGGCTACCAAGTGTCTTTATGGGATACTCTTTAACATAAATAGGGTACAAGTACTATCACTCTCCTATTAAAAGACTCCTTTTCTGCGCAAATGTTACTTTTGTTGAAACGAAGCTATATTTCACTCAACCTTACCTTCAGAGGAGACAACATTTGTGAAAGATAAGAATCGAGATTTATTTCTTCTTGACTTGCCACCTTCATCTTCTAAATTTCAACCTGAGACCAAGGCCTCCCTTGAAGTTGCAATTGAGCAACTTGATCCTCCTTCTTCACAAACCCAAAATGAGCCCTCCTTATAACTTGGTTCACAAGCAAATGGGGGAAAGGTCACTATTGACAAACGATTCTCACAAGTTTACTCAAGAAGGAAAAATTTAGCTCTTGAACCAAGGCCGGACTAGTCATTAGATCTAAATCCTGGACATGAGGTAATATCTTCTAGCTCTCCTCCTCAAAGTGATTCCTTATATGACATTGATTTGCCCATAGCACTTAGGAAAGGAACTAGAGAGTGCACAAAACATTCATTATATCTAATATCCCACTTTGTGTCCTTTGAAAAATGCTCACCATCTCATAGAAGTTTCCTTACTAACATAAACACAATATCCATTCCCAAAACATTATTAGAGGCTTTATATTGTGAAAATTGGAAGAATGCTATGAATGTTGAAATGCAGTCCCTGGAGAAGAACAATACTTGGGAGATTATGGGTCTACCGAGAGGAAAGAAACCGGTGGGATGTAAGTGGGTTTTTACAGTCAAGTATAGAGCAGATGGAACACTAGAGAGGCACAAAGCTAGGCTAGTGGCTAAAGGATACACAAAGACATGGAATAGATTACCATGAAACCTTTGCCCCGATTGCTAAGATGAACACAGTGAAAACTCTTCAATCTCTAGCAATTAACTTCGACTGGCCTTTACAATAGTTTAATGTAAAAAGTGCATTCTTGCACGGAGATCTTGAGGAGGAAATCTACATGGAAATACCCCTTATATTCAATAGAAATGTGGCTGTGAAGAAGGTTTGTAAGCTCAAAAAGGCACAATATGGCCTAAAACAGTCACCGAGAGCTTGGTTTGGGAGATTTTCTAAGGTAATGCATTCAATGGGATATAAGTAGAGCCAAGAGGATCACACTTTTTCATAAAACACTCAGTTTGAGAGGGAGTTACTGCTCTCATTGTTTACGTTGATGACATCATAGTAACGGGAAACAATGAGAAGGAAAGACGAAATTTGGGAAGGTGTTTGGCGAAGGAGTTTGAGATTAAGCAACTAGGAAACTTGAAATATTTCCCGGGCATTGAAGTGGCACGATCAAGACAAGGGATCTTTATATCCCAACATAAGTATATCAATCTCTTGAAAGACACAAGAAAATTGGCTTGCAAACTGTACAACACCCTAATTGATCCTATTCATAAACTTGGGGAAGCAGAGGGAGATAATGCCTCAGACAAAGAATCATATCAGAGATTGGTTGGCAAATTAATCTACCTATCCTACAAATGAACTGATATCGCATATGTAGTTAGCGTAGTGAGCCAAATTATGCACAACCCTAAGGAACTCCATTTGCATGCAATTCATAGAATATTGCACTATCTCTAGGGAATTCCAGGAAAAGGGATTTTAGTTAAAAAAGGTGATAAGCTCAATCTGGAGGCCTACACCGATGTAGACTATGCAAGCTTAATGATTGATAAATGATCCATCACGGGATACTGAACCTTTTTGGGAGGAAATTTAGTTACTTGGAGGAGTAAAAGGTAGAATGTCATGGCGAGAAGTCAGAATTTTGGGCAATGGTGCAAGGTGTATGTGAGCTATTATGGTTGAAGATCATTTTGGAAGATCTAAGACTCAAGTGGGATGGCCCTACGAAGCTCTACTGTGACAACAAGTCTGCGATAAGCATTGCACACAATCTTGTGCACCAGGACTGAACAAAATATATTGAAGTTGACCGACATTTCGTCAAGGAGAAACTTGATAGTGGTAACATTTGCACACCCTATGTACCAAGCGAATAACAGCTAGCGGGTGTCTTAACCAAGGGATTTAACAATCCACTCTTCCACAAGATTGTAACCAAGCTGGGAATAAACAATGTTTATTCACCAGCTTGAGAAGGAATGTCAAAAATCGTACTCCAAGTCAACTGTTTTAATTGATTTGTTATTTTAAGAAATTTGTAAATATTTGTATTCTTAGAATTAAGGTTATTAAAGAATCACTCAATTATAAATTCTAGAATAATATCTAGGATTATGGGTGACATACTTTCCCATTTGGTTAAGAGTCATTTGTATATAAATAGGGCTATCATGTACAATTTTATTTAAGTCTTTTAATACAATACTTTGATTTTCTACAACATATCAAAATTATAATAAATGATATTATTTAAAATATATAATATATTCAGTAAATTATTCTTCTAGTTTAAATTAAATAAGGTTATGATATTATAGTTTATATTATTTATATTTAATTGCTTTTTATATTTTTCAACTTTTCTATATTAAAATAAATATATTAATTTTAAACTATTGTGTTTAACTTTTCAACTTTTCTGCTGTTGTGTTTTTTTTTTTTTAAAATTGAAAACATAAACAGAAAACAAGAAACAAAAATGATGTCAAAGGACCCCTTAGTATTTGCAATTCTATTGTCAAAACAAACAGCCTCTTTTTCTGTTTCTTTTTGAATATACCTAAAGAAACAGTTGGGGTGGTAACAAATTTTTACATGGCAACATATAATAATGGAATGCAGTGATACCATCCACGAGTGCCATGTATATCTTGAATTTATTGTAATGAAAATGGTGTCTTTACATTGCAGACAATATTCAAGAACACAGCATATACGGAAGGCTTTTATGCCGGTACTCGCTATCAACCCAAGCGTCTTTGAACTTGTTTGTGATGGTTTAACTTCCTGGGACCATTTTTTCGAATCAGATAAGATTAATTGCATTGTTCCATGTCAATTGAGTACATTATTAACATGTAGTTTTCGGATGGCTGTTTAACCACCATCTTGATTTTGTTAATTGTAGTACTATTTTCCTGGCAAACGATTGTGTGAAGTTGAGTTTGCATTCAGACACACATGCATTTGAGATAGATAACTAAGTTGTTTTTGCGGCAATCCGAGATTTTAGCGAGCCTTCAATTTACATTAGAACAGGATTAGAGAGTTAAAGGCCATCATAGCAGCTGCTGGCCTTCATGAGAGAAATGACATGACATACACCTCAAAACCATCATGTAAGCTCAACAATGGAAACTGAATAAATTACTAAGTTCTGAAGTGTCTGAGATTATAAACACTAAACACGAATAAATATGCAAGTGAAATGGAATGCCACAGCATTCCTTATTCTCCAGTACTATTGCGCTTCTTGAAGTAATTAACACACACTTTACATCCCTAACAAGTATGTTTTACAATCAAGTTCACACGAATTGCGAATAGCAAGAGCAGCTGCATATATAATCTAAAGAATACTGCAACGATGCGACCTTGATTCAACTGCTGGAAAAATTAAAGAGTTCAGTGTAGCAAATGAAGTGTTTAAGAGCAGCGAAATCATAAGCTAACCCGATGATATATATATATATATATTAGGTCATTAAATTTTGACATACATAAATGGTTGCATGATGAAGTTAAATTGTTCTCAGCTTTTAGGTACTCTAATGTTTGTCAAGCATAAAATCTGTATCATCTTTGCAGAAGAAAATTCTTTCTCAATATTACATCATATTCAAGTGTTCTTTAGACAAAATGAATCGAATCTGTATCAATTGTAATGATGAAGTAGCTAACAGATGGCAATCTAATTTGACAGATTAACACAATAATATCTAAATCATATCGAATGCGTAAAATGAAATCACTGAAAATCAATTTTCATTACCAGGATAACTAGAAGAATCGATTGTGTCACTTGGATTAACTCTCTGATACCTTCGACGGAAAGGCCACAAATTACTAGCCAGCTGCCTAAGCCTCCAACATCTTCTGCCATCTCTGGAAGAAGCCTCGGGTTCAGAGAAATACTCACTACTAGATTGTTGATCATTGTTAACGGGCAACTCTTGGCGGCAAACAGGACAAGAATTGTGAAGCCTTAACCAAGGCACTATGCAGTCACTGTGGTATATATGGTTACAAGGCAGCTCCCTTGCCTCTCCACCAACTTTAAATTCCTCCTTACAAACTGGACATAGCGAATCGCTGCTCAGATGCGTTTCAGTGATCTTCACAGTTGGAATTGCATCGATTGTGGACTCTGGAGCAGGAGGTTCTCCTGGACGGTCATTTTGTGTTAGTTGCTCTATCAACTCATTTAGTCCCGGTCCGAAAAAGAAGTTTCTTGGATCAAGACCAGGGCGTGCGGGGTTTTCTTGTGGCAAAGTTGGTTCACCTATGCCTGGACCAAAATGACCAACAGGTCTAACAATAATCAAAGGCCAAGGAAAACTTAGAGCTTCAGGTTCTTGTTCTCTATTTTCACTTCCATCAGAACTACGGCTTCTACGCCTTCGACGACGCTCACGGGGCCTATTTTCAGATTCAGAGTCTAGTAAATTGTTCGGACTGCTAAGCAAAGGCCCGCCTTGAAGCTCTTCATTATCAGAATTATCACGGTTGAATAGCCAGATTGGAGGGTGGATGAGAAGAGAGAGTGCTTCAAACAGACGAGCTTCAGGAGAGGGATCAAAAGCAGTGAAATCAACAACCATCCTTGGCCTTCTGATTTCCATCTCACGAACTAACTGCCCAGAACATCGAGGGCAGGTGATCTCTGAAGGATTTGTAGAGGCAATCCGGACAGATTGATGACACTGGTTGCACCTGTAAAGCTGGTAGTTACTCTCTGGGGCTGCATCATTGGTTCCATTGGTGCCATCCGTAGCATCGGTACCACCTGTAGCGTTGGTTCCATTGGTAGCATTGGTGCGATTGGTAGCATCGGTGCCATTGGTGCCATTGGTGTCAATGACCCTTGCTCTAGGTGGGCTTAGAGACATAATCTCCTTCTGGTTTTTAGAAATTTTATTTATCTTGAATTTGATTAAGAAATCATTATAATGGAAACAACATATATTTATACACGCACAAAGATTTGCGGAAAAGTATGGCTTTCTCGGATTGCATAAAGCAATTCTGTCTTTCTGGGTTTCGCTTTCTTTCATTCTAAATGTTTTATCCATAAAGATGCTGCTTTGGCTTTCCCCGCTCCCCTTTCACACTGTTTTCGTCCTTGCAAAGGAAAGGATGAGAAAGGTTTTGTGCAAAGGCATTTTGTTTTCGGAAGGTTTTGAGGCCTTTGTCTTACAGAAATATTGAATTGCCAGGGAATTTGACGGTTGACTTTCCCGGGAAGAGACTTTAGAATCAAGGTTTCGGACTACAAAAATGCTATTTGGATTTCTGTGACTCCAAATTATTCTAGCAGTAAGTTTCCACGAAAAATTCAGAAACAGAATCCGGTTTGGTTCGAGGCTTACACAGATTTAATAATTTTGGATACAATACAATGACACGATATAAAAAAGATATAAATTAATGTTTTAACAAAAAAATATTAACAGATGTAGTAAAAAACTGAAAAATCAATTTGATCTCTAATATGTTAGTACAAATTGTGAAACGATTGTTTTTGTATGTTACATGATTTACTTTGATACATGCACGAAATAAGTACACATTGCCAAAATAAAATATGGTACTAAAAATTTTATTACCATATGTTTTTTTTTTTAAAAATTATTCTTATAGATGGAAGAATATGTATATTGTAGTTTTATTATAACATTTTTTTTCCAATCCAACTTCATCTTACTTATAAAACTTTTCCATTATCAATAAAACAGTGTACATTAATACTCATGGCACCGGATCGTTTAGTTCACTAGATGAAAATTGTGGACTACCTATAACCAAAAGCCAGGCCTGTCACTGTATAACTCTGTCACCTGCAGATCATTAGTTGGTTGTTACACATTTTTGGGCCTGAGTAGATAAGTAAAAAGACCGAAGATAAGTACAATGGATGGATTAGGGGTGGAAACGATACAGTGGTGCTCGCAAGTTACTCGGGTTCGACTCGAGTAAAACTCGAATTCGGCTCGATTTTAGTCGAGTCGAGCTCGAGCTCGAGCTACTCGAGCTATCGAGCGAGTCGAATTCGAGCACTTAGATACCCGGCTCGAGTAGCTCGCGAGCCTAATCGAGCATCGAGTTTTTATATATTTTAATAATATAATAATATTTATATAATAATTCGAGCCTAATCGAGCTTAATCGAATCTAATCGAGCCTAATCGAGCCTAATCGAGTTCGAGCAAAATATCGAACTTATATAATCGAGCCTAATCGAGCGAGCTCGAGTAGCTCGAATTCGATCTCGAGCCGAGCTCGAGCTTAAAAAATAAGGTTCGATCGAGTTCGAGCCGAGTATCGAGCACCGAGTTTCGAGTCGAGCTCGAACTCGAGCACCTCACTGTATCGGCTCGGCTCGACTCGATTACACCCCTAGGATGGATTCAAGGACCCCGGTCTAGGTTTGTGTTATATCACTGTATATTTATTTACAATTGAAAAGAACATAAGAATTGATAGTTCGGTGTAGTTAAATTTATATCATAAAGAGTAACACAAGAAAAAAATTCAATCCAATTTTCTGAAGTTTTCACCTGTTTTATTGGTTATGGATAGGATAATATAAGCCTTCAAAAACATGGTCGACAAGAATTAAACATTATGGGCAGAAATTCTTAATCTCAAGGCATGTTTTTAAGTAACATAAAAAAAGGGTGGAGTTCAAACACAAAGTGGGGTAATCACCAAAGAAGAACCAACCCCAAGTCCCATGAGACAGGCTTTTACCTAACACCAATGGCAGAAATTAGGTTATTGTGGCCAGTGACCCCTACATTAAAATAATTTAACTCTCCTTTGAAACACAAGATTTGGTAGCTGGCTAGTAGACAATAATGATCTCCAACAAGCATAAATAATAAGTACTATAGACTAATCATCAGTCAAAACTCAAAAATTACAAGTAAAAGGCGACATGTATAATATAAAAAACAACCTATCTAGCTATGTATGATTGCATTAGACATGACTAGTTTGAGTAGTTTCATATTTCAATTTCCTTCAACTTAATTAATTCCACCCTATATAGGCTTGATTGCCTAATCTAAATTTGTATTATACTAGTTGTTTAATTAATAATTCTCTCCATCCTAATTAGTGATGATTAAATTAGAAAAAGCATGTTCCCTCTAGGACACATCTAGAAATTTCAAATAAAAATTAGGAGAAAGCAAAAAAAAAATAAAAATCATGATCACTTTTCATATATGATATTCCTGTTAAGTTATCATTGAGTTAAATTACATATTTATGCATTTGCAACAATTCATGTCTCAAAATTATTAGTATTATTTGAAAATTATTATTTAAAAAAATTTTAACTTACAATTGGTACTATTATAAGATGATATTTAGGTAAAAAAACTACAATTAAAGTATTATCATCTTGATCTTATGTTGACCAAACTCATTTATTTTATCCCTAGACAGTTTTATATAAAGAGAGGTAACCATTAATGTATTAAATGAGTAGCTGAAATTAGGGTAATACAAGAAACCAGAGGTAATTTATGATTTAGGGTAATGCAACTCCTTTTTTCATGGGAATTGGAACAAGTGTAGGTACCCGTGCTAGCTTCTTGTTCAAAGTATTTATGATTTCAAGGAAATGGTTCACTTTCTTTCTCGATAACAAAAGAAAAGATAGTTGTCAAGTGTTAGGTGACCGTTGTTGTTCACCCCTGCTCTTGCTCTCTGCCGACAAAGTTTTTCGTCCATGGTAAGCCTTTTGTGCTTTACATGGAAAATGATGGTTGAAAAAAATGATTATTAAAAATTAAACTACTAAAAATATAACATTACAATATTTGATATGCATTGTAAAATAATTTTTATTTTTAAAAAGTAACATTGCATTATTTTGTAAATTAACACTTTGCTGGTAATGCGATGCTAAATTTTAAAAATATCTTTAAATATAAATAAAAATTTGATATATTATTATTAATTTAAAATGTAATAATAATATTAAAATGTAAATAATATAAAGTTACAACTAATAATTTCTTAATCAATTGTAATATAAAATTTGATACATTATTATTTATTTGAAATGTAATTATTATATTATAATATAAATAATATAAAGTTAGAATTATAAAATATTAATCAATTGTAATATAGAATTTAATACATTATTATTTATTTAAAATGTAATTATTATATTAAAATTTTAATATTATAAAGTTATAATTACAAAGGTTTTGATTAATTATAAAAAAATGCCATTTTAGCTTTCATTTTCTTTAAATCTTAACATTTCATTTTCTTGTCAAAATCCAAATAATTCGCAATTTGCAACTGAGCTTCGAGCTAACATAGGTAATAAAACCATTATCTTAATGAGTAACAATAACCCATAATAAATCATAATGATTCATCTAAGTCATAATAACATATTTTTTGAAAAATAATTTCAAAGTAGGAAAACTGAATTGGATGTCCGAGTCTTGCAAGTATTATTCTTAAGGATAATTTCACCCTTTGGAGTAAAAACTCAGTGTAATAGGTGTAGGTGACAACCCTCTTAGGATATAACAAATGTTTCATAATAATTTGTGCTAATTATTAAGAATGACAAGAATAACAAAATTAGATTATAAACTATAACCCGACAAAGTTGTGATCAATGAAGCAATAAAATAAAAAAGCTAGAGATATGAAATGAGAAGTGATAAGAGGTAAATTTGTAATGAGAGGTGTAGGTTATTATTTATAGGCAAGATGGGGTCATCTGAATTGGCCATTAAATCAAGTAATAATAGCATCGGTTACTAAGCAATACTGGCAGTCATGAAATCAAGCTTTAATGGTTTGAAGATAATAGTTAGAAAATCACTTTGAATTGTTAGTTCATAAACCTGTTTGAAATACAATACAATTTTTTTTTTACAGTCTCTCTCATATTTCAAAAAGTTTTTTTTTTTTAAATTATGCTGGGTTAAACTCAATTGAATGTAATGAATTGAACCTTGTGCCTTTTGGGCTATGAACCAATTCTAGAAAGAATGAAATATAATTCACAAAATTATTGGTGAAGTTTGAAACTTCTATGAACTAAGAATTTTAATTGTGAATCATAATTTTCACCAGTCATATTACATCTTCACAATTTTTGTTGTCCAACATGATTTTGCGCTAATAGACCATGTGCATGCTTAGTTTATTCATGAATGCTGTAGAGAATTTGTCACAGTTCTCATAAGAACGACCTTATCCACACTCATATAGGTGATTCCTTCAAGCGTATACCGCAATTTAATGTATCACCAATAATAGATATGGAATTCATTAAGAGCTTAGCTCAACCTCTCTTTCATTGCAGTCTTGCACTATACTTACCATAGGAGGGACAATCAATTTTAATATTGCATCACTAGATCAACAAGTGACTTGTTATTACCCAAATGAACCTAATTCATGGGATCGCCAATCACATAGGTTGCGTTACCATTATTGTTGATTTTCCTCAACTAGTTTAAGTCTCATTCTCCTTGATGTATCATGAATTAATTTTCTTCCTAATGGTTTAGTACGAGGATCAATCAAATTCACTTCTGACTTCACATAATCAATAGATATAATTCCATTTTTAAGTAGTTGCTATATCACATCTCAATCGAATGTGTCTATTTTTACCATTGAAAGTTTTATTCTTTGTAATGGCTATTTTCGCTTGGTAATCAGAATGCATAGACACAGAAGGTGTTGGTCTCATTCCCAATGGAATATCTGTTAAAAAGTTTCTTAACCACTCAGCCTTGTTACCAACCAATTCTAGAGTTATAAATTCTGACTCCATAGTGGGTTTAGCTCTTATTTTTTGTTTGGCTGATTTCTAAGTTACAACACCTCCACCAAAGGTAAACACATATCCACTTGTTGATTTTATCTCATTTGAGTTTGAGATCTAGTTATGATTATTATATCCTTCTAATATAGCGGGAAATTCACTATATGAAATACCATAGTTTATGGTACCTCTCATATATTTCATGACTCTGCTCAAGGCAGTTTAACGATCACGATTGGGATTTTGTGTATATCTACTCAATTTATATACAACATAAGCTTTATCAGGTCGAGTATAATTCATTAAAATGCATTAAACTCTCAATAATCTGAGCATACTCAGACTAAGCCTCATTATTTCCTCTATTTTTCATTAATTGGGTATTAGCATCATAAGAAGTACTTGCTGGTGTGACATCAAAGTGATAAATTTTCTTAAGTAGCCTCTCAACATAATGCTCATGTAAGCTTTAGGTCACTTTCACATCTTAAGATTTTAACATCCAAAATAACACTAGCTTCTCCCAAATCCTTCGTATCAAAATTGGAAGTTAAAAAACATTTAGTTTCATTCACAACATCAATGCATATACAAAAAATAAGCATGTCATTAACATATAAACTAATAATTACATATTCACTATCAATAGTTTTTATGTACACATATTTATCTACTCTAATAGAGGAAAATCCATTATCAACTAGAACTTTTCAAAATTCTCATACCACTATTTTGGTTCTTGTTTTAAACCTTATAAAGATTTAAAGAGTTTATAAGGTTCAGTCTCATTTCCAGGAAGAACATATCCCTTAGGTTGCACCATGTAAATTTTTTCTTCTAAATCACCATTTTGAAAAGCTGTTTTAATATCCATTTGATGAACAATAGGTTTGTAAATAGAAGCTAAAGCAATTAAAACTTGAATAAAGGAAATTCTAGTTATTGGGGCAAATGTATCAAAATAATCAATATTTTATTTTTGAGTAAAACCTTTTGCAACTAACCTTGCTTTATACTTACCAATAGAACCATCAAGATTAAATTTCCTTTTAAAAATCCATTTACAATGAATTGGTTTTGCTTTCAATGGTAAGTCAATTAATTTCCAAGTTTGATTTTGTAAAGTAGAATTAGTCTCAACTTTTATAGATTTTTTTCAAAATTTACTATCTTTAGAAGAAATTACATCAGAGTAAGTCAAAGGATCATTATCAACAAGTTAAGTATAAAAATCATTTCCTAAAAAAATTTCCTTTTTTTGGTCTTTTACACCTTCTGAAATCATCGATTGACTTTTCAAAATCATTAATAAAATATTACTTGACTTTTCAAAATCATTAATAAAAGGTGCATGAGAAATTGGATCAGTTCTTAATAGAAAAATATGGTAAAAAAATCAACATTTTTTTGTCTCAACAATAGTATTGCAATCAAGCATATCACTTTTTAATACAAGAAATCTATATGCAGCAGTATGCTCAGCATAACCAATAAACATACAATCAGATGTCTTTGTAAGACCCAAAATTTTTTAATATAACCTTTATGACTTGTGATGTATGAGCAAGTCACATTGAATGTCAATTATGAGGAATGGATATTTGAAGTTTGTAAATGTGTATGGAATGAATACATGCAAGTTTTAAAGTGTATAGCAAGTGTAAGAGGGATATTTCCATGAGTGGAATGTGACTATATTGAGTTTTGAGTGGTGAGGTAAATTGGAATAAAGATGCATGAGTTTTGTACTTCCATTTGGTGATATATTGTATACCTTTAGCTATACAATAAATGCACACAAGTTTCAATGTATATAAAGTATGAATAGATGTCATTTTCAAGCCTTAAAGGAGGTTGGATGAGAAAATGACTATGGCAGCAAAATAAATGAAGTTTGGTGTGTGTTACTGCAGAAAACTGCAGTAAAATCTGAAAAATATGAATGAGAGATCGATCTCATGGGATGAGAGATCGATCTGGAAGAGCAAAAAATGCTTTTATTTGAGCGATGGAACAGGTCAGATCGATCTCTTATGGGGTCAGATTGATCTGCTAAGCATTCTGTGAAGAAGGAATCGATCTTTAGAGAGCCAGATCGATTTCCTTAAGCTACTAACTTGCAACAGATCGATCTCATGCAAGAGCAGATCGATCTCCTTAAGGTTCTGTGTTGTGTAGATCGATCTCATGCTAGGAATAGATCGATCTCATGTGGTCTGGAAGGTCGATTTCAAGAGGAAAAATGCAGAGCAGATCGATCTCCTAGGGTAGCAGATCGACCTCATCAAGACAATTCTATAAATACTGAACTTCTGCATTTTAGTTTTCACGAGATTTACTATTTCATTCAATAACCAAAGTGTAACCTAGCCAAGAAATACTAGAAAACTTCAGTTTGTGATCAGTTTTAAGTGAGATATAAGTGAGCAAACTTGTTCTTAGCAAAGAGGAGAACAACATACTTGGAAACAAGAGATTGAGATCAAAGGTTTCAAGAGCAAGGAGGAGTCTACCATTTTAGTGAAAAAGGAAGGAAATCTCAGTTAGGTAAGATTTAATGCACCAAGCTGATATATGTTAAACTAGGTGTATTGATGAGTTGATTGGAATATATATGAAATGTTGGAAATGAAAGGAGTATGCAAAATCACCATGACCTAGATATTGGTGAGAAAATGAGGAAATGATGAGGAATTGGTGTGAACATTGATTTAATGATGGAATATGCATTTATGGAAGATTATAAGGTAATAATATGAAATGCATAATTTTGAAATGAGGAGAAATGAATATATGTATATGTAAAATATGGCTTTAGACCATATTTGGAGAAAATGATGAGATATAAGTATTAAATTGAGATTTGGCAAATCAAATGAGTATATAACGACATACTAATGCCAATAATTATAACAGCTTCAAAAATTTCCTTGGAAGCTGATCGGACTGCAAGAGTGAGTAGAAACGAGGAAGAAAGGTCACTTGACGTGATCCGAGGTAAGGGAATTTCGTGAATAGCTAGAGATGGCTACACGTATTTTAAATAACATTTCGATATTATATGCTATATGAATTCCCATGAATAGGCCTAATGTGTGATAGAGGCAAATGAGATAAAGTGTAAATTTATCCAAAAATAGGATAAAAAGCCTTAGAAGCATGTTGTGACCCATGATTCATGAGTTGCATTATAGAATGACAAAAGTTTTCATGTATATGCGAAAACAAAACACTTAAGTGCTAATTTGATTTGAAATGAGAGAGCAGAAACTATATGCTAAACTCAACAAGTGTGATTTTTGGTTGTCACAGATCTCGTTTTTGGGACATGTAGTGTCGAAGGATAGTGTATCAGTGAATCCATCCAAGATTGAGGCTGTAGTTCGGTGGGAACAGCCAAGGACAGTTACCGAGATCAGGAGTTTCTTGGGTTTAGCAGGATACTATCGGAGATTCGTAGAAGGATTTTCGAAGTTAGCTGCTTTGTTGACACGTCTCACTAGGAAGGGTGTAGCATTTGTGTGGAACGAGGATTGTGAGAAGAGTTTTCAAGAGTTGAATAGTCGATTGACTACTGCTCCGATTCTCATTATCTCGACCAGTTCAAGAGGATTTTCAGTATATACCGATGCTTCGCATCAGGGACTGGGCTGTGTATTGATGCAGGATGGGAGGGTAGTTGCTTATGGATCCAGACAGCTGAAGGACCATGAGAAGAACTATCCGACCCACGATTTGGAGTTAGCAGCAGTAGTGTTTGCGTTGAAGGTATGGCGCCACTACTTGTATGGAGAGAAATTCCAGATATTTACCAAACACAAGAGCCTTAAGTATCTGTTCTCACAGAAAGAGTTGAACATGAGACAGAGAAGATGGCTAGAGTTTCTAAAGGACTATGATTGTCAGATACTTTATCATCCATGTAAGGCTAATGTTGTAGCGGATGCATTGAGCAGGAAGAGCCTTGGGATGATATCGTATATGATTGTCAGGGAACATGAGTTACTAGAGCAGTTTGCTAGCCTCAGTTTGGGAGTTGTGCCTTCTGATATGGATACAGATTGTGTGATTTTTAGTCTACCCTTGGAGCCAGATCTGTTAGAGAAGATCAGAGTGGCTCAACAGACTGATCCGTATTGCATTGACATGAGAGGTCAGATACAGAAGGGCACAGTGACTGACTTTGAGATAAGTTCAGATAGACTCCTGAGGTTTAGAGGTAAATTATGTGTTCCCGAAGACCCAAAACTCAGGAGATTTATATTGTTAGAAGCTCATTCGTCAAAGTACACGCTACATCCGAGAATTAACAAGATGTACCAAAATCTACGGGAGGTGTACTGGTGCTCAAGTCTAAAGAAAGATGTTACGAATTTTGTGACAAAATGTCA
This sequence comes from Firmiana major, assembly GCA_033439115.1. NCBI lineage: Eukaryota > Viridiplantae > Streptophyta > Magnoliopsida > Malvales > Malvaceae > Firmiana > Firmiana major. The sequence goes on from CM065909.1 coordinate 45,003,044, forward strand.
GCAAGTGAAGGTAGAGCATTAGAAACCTGCAGGGTTATTGCAGCCTCTACCTATACCAACATGGAAATGAGAGCATATCACCATGGATTTTGTGATGGGTTTACCGAGGACTCGAAGGAATCACAATGCTATATGGGTGATTGTTGATAGACTAGCGAAGTCAGCCCACTTTCTAGCTATGAGAGCTACTGATACTCTGAGTGCATTGGCAGAACTGTATGTATGCGAGGGAGTGAGGTTACATGGTATTCCAGTGAGCATTGTCTCTAATAGGGATTCCCGCTTCACTTTCCACTTTTGTGAACATTTTTAGGAAGCCATGGGAATCCAGTTGAGTTTGAGCACCCCTTTTCATCCTCAGACAGATGGTCAGTCAGAGAGGACCATACAAACTCTGGAGGATATGTTGAGAGTGTGTGTACTGGATTTTAGAGGCTTTTGGGAAGATCATTTGCCACTAGCCGAGTTTGCCTACAACAACAGTTATCATGCGAGTATCGGGATGGCACCGTATGAGGCTTTTTATGGCCGTAGATGTCGTTCCCCTATCGGTTAGGAAGTAGTGGGTGATCGAAAGATTTTTGCTCCTGATTTGGTTACACAAGCCCTTGAGGATGTCCGATTGATTGTTGAGAGATTGAGGATAGCTCAAAGTAGACAAAGAGTTATGCTGACAGAAGACATAGGCCACTTGAGTTTACAGTTGGTGAGTCCATATTTCTAAAGGTTTCTCCTTCGAAGGGTATAGCAAGATTTGGGAAGAGAGGTAAGTTGAGTCCTCGCTACATTGGACCCTTTGAGATACGGACATAGTGGGAGATAAGGCATGTAGATTGGCTTTGCCATCAAACTTATCGAGAGTGCATAATGTCTTCCACATTTCGATGCTGATGGAGTATCATCTAGATCCAAATCATGTGATTCGGTATGAGTCATTGGAGCTCAAAGATGATCTAACTTATGTAGAGAAATCGATCCGGATATTGGATAGAAAGGAGAAGGTCTTGAGGAATAAGACTATCGGGTTAGTGAAGATTCTATGGCAACATCACACTTCAAAAGAAACTACTTGGGAGCTAGAAAGTCTGATGCCAGAGAAATACCCCCATTTGTTTGTAGAGTAACTTGGTTCGAATTTGGAGGATCAAATTCTTTTAAGGAGGGGAGGATTGTAAGACCCAAAATTTTTTAATGTAACCTTTATGACTTGTGATGTATGAGCATGTCACATTGAATGTAAATTATGAGGAATAGATATTTGAAGTTTGTAAATGTGTATGAAATGAATACATGCAAGTTTTAAAGTGTATAACAAGTGTAAGAGAGATATTTCCATGAGTGGAATGTGACTATATTGAGTTTTGAGTGGTGAGGTAAATTGGAAACAAGATGCATGAATTTTGTACTTCCATTTGGTGATATATTGTATACCTTTAGCTATACAATGAATGCACACAAGTTTCAATGTATATAAAGTATGAATGGATGTCATTTTTCAACCTTAAAGGATGTTGGATGAGAAAATGACTATGGCGGCAAAATAAATGAAGTTTGGTGTGTGTTACTGTAGAAAACTGCAGTAAAATCTAAAAAATATGAATGAGAGATCGATCTCATGGGATGAGAGATCGATCTGGAAGAGCAAAAAATGCTCTTATTTGAGCGATGGAATAGGTCAGATCGATCTCCTATGGGGCCAGATCAATCTGCTAAACATTTTGTGATGAAGAAATCGATCTTTAGATAGCTAGGTCGATTTTCTTAAACTACTGACTTGCAACAGATCGATCTCATGCAAGAGCAGATCGATCACCTTAAGGTTCCGTGTTGTGCAGATCAATGTCATACTAGGAACAAATCAATCTCATGTGGTCTGAAAGATCGATTTTAAGAGGAAAAATGCAGAGCATATCGATCTCCTAGGGTAGCAGATCGATCTCATCAAGACAATTCTATAAATACTGGACTTCTCCATTTCAGTTTTCACGGGATTTATTATTTCATTCAATAACCAAAGTGTAACCTAGCCAAGAAACACTAGAAAACTTCAGTTTGTGATCAGTTTTAAGTGAGATATAAGTGAGCAAAGTTGTTCTTAGCAAAGAGGAGAACAATATACTTGGAAATAAGAGATTGAGATTAAAGGTTTCAAGAGTCAAGAGGATTCTACCATTTTAGTGAAAAAGGAAGAAAATCTCAGCTACGTAAGATTTAATGCACTAAGCTGATATATGTTAAACTAGGTGTATGGATGAGTTGATTGGTATATATATGAAATGTTTGAAATGAAAGGAGCATGAAAAATCACCATGACCTAGATATTGGTGAGAAAATGAGGAAATGGTGTGAACATTGATTTAATGATGGAATATGCATGTATGGAAGATTATAAGGTAATATTATGAAATGCATAATTTTGAAATGAGGAGAAATGAATATACGTATATTTAAAATATGGCTTTAGACCATATTTGGAGAAAATGATGAGATATAAGTATTAAATTGAGATTTGACAAATGAAATGAGTATATAACGATATACTAATGCCAATAATTATAACAGCTTCGAAAATTTCCTTGGAAGCTGATCGGAATACAAGAGTGAGCAAAAACGAGGAAGATAGGTCACTTGACGTGATCCAAGGTAAGAGAATTTCGTGAGTAGCTAGAGATGGCTACACGTATTTTAAATAGCATTTCGATATTATATGCTATATGAATTCCTATGAATAGGCCTAATGTGTGATAGAGACAAATGAGATAAAGTGTAAATTTATCCAAAAATGGGATAAAAAGCCTCAGATGCATGTTGTGACCCATAATTCATAAGTTGCATTATAAAATGGCAAATGTTTTCATGTATATGCGAAAACAACACACTTAACTGCTAATTTGATTTGAAATGAGAGAGTTGTGATTTGAATAAGCCATCTATCTGGTTTGGTGTGAAAACCATAAGTGCTAGAGGATACTCGCACTATATTTTAAGATATGCATCATAAAGTACTGAAGTATATACTCGTACTTGATTTTAAATGCGATTTATGCATGTTAGAGTACTGGGAGCATAGCTCGTACTCAGTTTGTGATTGATGCATATAGAGTATTGGGAGCTTTGCTCATACTCGGTTTTACATGATAGAGTACTGAGAGTATTGCTCGTATTCAGTTTTCATGATTTATACATGATATAGTACTGGAGCGATAACTCGTAGTTGATTTGAAAAGAGAATTATGCATTAACCTAGTGCTAGAGGTTACTCGCACTAATGTTTGATATTTTGAGATGCATACACCGTGTTTAAGAGGCGGAGTGTTGATTGTGAGTCACACTTAAGACGCGCACTGTAGTTTTACGTGATATATAAGACATGTTATAAAAAAAATCGTGAATGAGTGTCACACTGTTGAGATGTTTGCACGTGGATTTAGAGACGTGGCATTTATTCCATAGTATGAGGGCTAAGACTTCTGGCAAGCACCCCGACTATGATGTATTTCCATGGTGTGAGGACTTAGACCTATGGTAGACATCACGACCATGAGGAGAGGGTCCACGGGTGTACATTGTATCGTGCGAGTGGCATGGAATACACTGTACCGTGTGTTGTGTGGAGTTGTGGAGTTAAGGAGTTTATAGCTGGCGGTTGTGATGGACTGACCCCCCTCCCATTACAACAGTGATTACCCGCACACCGAGATCTGTGTTGCCTGGGATTTCACCATTATAGGATATGACCATAGTCCAGGAGAGTATTGCATTTAGCCACTGAGTCTCGCATGATATATCACTTGTTTTCATGATACGGTTAGACCTGAGAGAGATAGGTCAGAAACCGGTTTGTGTTGTGTTGTGAACTACCATATTTACTGTGATTTATGTGTAAATGACATGATTTCTATAAAGGCATTTCGAAATTATAAATATGCACTGTTTTGCATGAATGCCTATATTTGATAACTCAACATGATTTTAAGTACATGAAAATTGTTCTATACTATTATTATACCATTTTGATAATGCTTTGAGATGAGAGAAGGAAAGACAAAGCCTTATTTTTAGTAGATAGTGCAGTTGTCTACTTGTTTGCCTGATTTCTTTACTGAGCGCGTTGTTTGCTCATCCTCCTTTATTTTCTACTCTTTACAGATCATCCGCAGTAGATTGAGTCCGACTGAGGTATAGCATTCATTGTATCCGCTGCCTATCTATCTTACGACAGGTATATACACTCGAACATTTTGTATTGAACAATGTATAAGCACAGTTATGTAAACAATATTACGGTCAGGATATATATGTACAAATATTGTATAACAGTTTATGTTATCGAGAAGAATACTAAATTCTATATATAATGTGAATGAATGTGAGTGGGTGACTAATATCGAATCACAGCCCAACTGTCGAGGAGAGAAAGGTAAGTAAAGTAAAATGCGAAAAAAATTTGTAGTGATTTTTTATAAGTCACGGAATGAGGTCGTGACAAAATAGAGCCTAATTTCCTTTTTTTTTTTTTTTTTTAAAGTCAGGAAGCATTACCTTAGTTAGGCACCCTCACACTTTCAAATATTTTAAGGTAGGAGAATAACCTTTTCCTAATTCATAAAGTGTCTTAACAATTTTCCTATAAGGAAATCTATTTTGAATATGACATGTAGACAATATAGCTTTACCCCATAAATTATTAGGAGCTTTAAAACTAATAAGCATAGAATTCATCACTTCTTTTAATGTCTTTTTTTTTTTTCCTTTTAGGTACACCATTTGATTCAAAGGAGTAAGGAGGGGTAGTTTCATGATTTATTCCTTCCTTTTCACAAAAAAAACTATTAAGCAATACGTATCAACCACCTCTATTTGATCTAATTCTTTTTATCTTTTGTTCAATTGGTTTTCTACCTCAGCTTTATATAGAAGAAACATATCAAAGATTTCATCTTTATGCCTAGGTAAATAAACTTTAGTAAATCTAGAATAATCATCAATAAAAGTCACATAGTATTATTTACCACCTCTAGTCATAATTTGTTTTAAATCACCCAAACCGGTATGAATTAAACTTAACAATTCAATTTCTCTTTCTACATCAGTATAAAATATGTATTATTAATCCCAAAATAAACCTAGTGATTGCATTTTCTTGATATAAGGAATACTAATATGTCCTAATCTACCATGCCATAAATCATTATAATCAATCATGTAAGCAGAAGAAATAATAGCATTTTCATTATTGACATTGGAAATATTAAGAATAAAGAGTCTCTAATTACAATAGCCTTTCAACACAATAACATTACTCTTTGTCATTACAATCTTATTGATTCGAATGACACCTTCATCCCAACCTTTCCCAATAGAGCTATGGAAACCAAGTTTACCTTTATGCTAGGAACATGCAGTACATCATTTAAAGCTAAGGTTTTGCCAGATGTGGCTCTGAGAAGAACTTTCCCTTTTCCCATAACTTGAGCAGTTTGAGAATCTCAAAGATAAATGTCAGACCTGAAATTTCGGTGTCATTTCCTTAAGAAGTTGTTATTGTAAACATGAATTCATGAAATCTTGAGCAATAAAGAAGAAATAATTGAATTCTAAGTCCGATTGATCAAGATATGAATTTATTGTGAAGACCCGAAATTTTCCTACATCGAGAATTTATCTCAGAAATATGAAAAAATATTTTCAAAAAATAATAATAATAAATCAAAATATTTTTGGAGAAATAAAAATAAAATATGATGTACATTTATATTTGTCGAGATAAATTAAATAATATATATGTACATGTGTGTGGATATCAATGTATAAAAATACACTAAGATAATATAATATTATTATAATAATATAAGATATTTTTTAATAATAATAATATTATTATTGTAATAATGTTATATTAAAAGATATTTTTAATATATATGTATTATAGTATATTAAAGAATAATATATTATATTATATATAAAAATAAAAATAGAAATTGAAAAAAAAGAAGAAAAAAATAGGAGAAAAATTCGATGATGCACCGGGTTAAGGACAAGCTGATAAGCGGTCGGAATTGACTGATTTAATTTTCAAAAAGTTTATTTGAAGTTATATTTGAAAAAAATTGACCTGGTTTAAATATATAAATGTGTAGCGCGACAATAGGCGATGAACGTGAGTTCAATTGAGCCTCGATTTGTGAGCTATCATGGAAAATCGGGTAAGTGAATCTTACTTGCTATGACTTGTATAGTTATACGAGCTAGAAATTAATCGCATAAATTGCGGATTAACTCCGTATAAATTGCTTTATACTAGAAAAAGACTTAAGATGGCGTGATGGTAGTGTTAGGCTATGCATTCGGCCTAATAAGACTAATGAGCACCACAGATGACCTAATAATTGTTAATGGGTCTAACAAGCCTAATGAGTATCGATAGAATGAATAGTGAAGTGAGAATGAGCTTAAGTCAATAATGAGCCCAATAAAGGTTAATAAGGCCCAATAAGAGAAACCAGACCTAATATGTCAATTAGACTGTAAAGATTATGGAAAATGCAGTATCAGGTTTAATTGATATGATTGGTAATAAATTGCAGTTCCCAAGAACGTAAACGGAGCCACAAATACTGCGTGATCCAAAGAGATCGAGAATTAAAACTTGCAATCGACCTATTTCGAGGTAAGGGATTTTGTAAGCTCTTAGAGATAGCTGCACGAATTTTCATTGTCATTTCAGAGTCTTTAAATTCTTTGAGGAGACTAGATTAGGAATTTCCTAATTTACACTGAAAATGGTAAATTACCAAAATGCCCCAGTTATGAAGAAAATGAGAGAAACCGAAATGGCATGAATTAATGTGTTTTGCATGAATAAGTATGTTTTGTGAATGAGTAATGATAGAATGACTGTCAATTTGATTATCTGCATTAAATTGCATGTTTTTCAGAATTGATTATATGTGACGAGTGATTTGATGAAAATGTTTTCCTCTCACTCAAGTGGGTGCTATTTTTTTGTATTTGATTTAATCATGAGCACCACTTTTACAAGAATTGAGCCATCTATCCGATTTATGTGGAAACAAATAGTGCTAGAGCTTTGCTCGCACTAAACTCTATATGTTTTAAGCATGATAACGTGCTAGAGCTTTGCTCGCACTAGTTTGTGATTTTGTGATATGCATAAAACCGTGTTTGGAAACGTCATGTAGGATATGTGAGCTTGCACTGATCCTTGTACGTGATTCGATATGGCTGTGTTGGAGCCTCGTGTAGACTGTGTGTCACACCGAGTTGATATGCTCGCACGTGCATTTTTGAAGACCTCGTATTGATACAACTGGAGATGGGATGATAAGACCTGGATACTTTAGGCACTCCTAATCTCGATGATTTGTGATATTGGGTTCACGGAGTATGATGTACCGTGTGGACGCACATGGAGTACGAAGTACCCTGATTTGTGTGTTTGCTGTATAATGGGAAATTGACCCCCTATTCCCTCAGCCATCCAGGGACATTCATGCACACCTAGCTAGTGATTGCATGGAGTTCAATGACTATGACCATATGTCGATTTGTTTCCGTATGCTCTGCTTTGTCTCCATATCTGATTTCTAATACGTTTTCTGAGACTTTGCTTTGTCTTTATATATGATAACTGATATGTTTTCTGAGACTTTGATTTGTCTCCTCTCTCTGAATTAAACAGTTTTATAAGAATGTGTTTTGAGTTTTATGTTTGAACTCTGTTTTGTATTCGATCATGTGTTTTGAGAAACTCATGGTGATTTGATATGATTTTGAGAAAGTGCATATGTGTGGTTTTGAGAATCTATTGTGTTTGAGAAAGTAAGGATTTTCTGCATGACATGTGATTATGCGAATCTAGGTAATATAGTTATCTATTTGCTTGCATGATTCCTTATTGAGCGTGTTGTAGCTCACCCTTATTCCCTCATCTCCACAGAGTTACGTCAGCATTGAGTGCTGAGGATTTTCCTGAGCGATTAACAGCCCATATTCCATAGTGCACAAAGGTATACACCTATTTTACTTTTGTATCTAAACTTCTGAGGCACAATTATGTATTTAAAGAGATACTGGGGTGTAAACGTACGTATGTATCATATATGTGAATAATGAATTCAGTTAAATTATAGTGAAGTGATATCAGCGTGTATTATGTGTGTGAGATATATATCGGTTCATGTGCCCAGCCATTTGTGTGTTGTCTACTCCGTTATTTGTATGAATGAATAATCAGAATTAAACGTGAAACGGGGTGTGACAATAGTTGGTATCAAAGCGGAGTTTGTCTGAATACGAGTTGGTATAAGTCATTAGGAAAGTTTACATCCCTTTGGTACTGTGCATTATTTAGATACAAATGTATATACCGAGCTGTTTATGTACTAAGAATTGATTGTGTGTGCGGGAAAATCATTAGTATGTCTGATAGACAGTGCATTCGAGTGGAAAATTCTTGATCTCAAAGGCAGAGAGACAGGCCCGAGAGACATACTGAGTCATCTTTTGACCATGTCTCCCAAGATCCGACAGATACTATTGATGCCCGTGTGGCAAGGTTAGAACGGACTGTGAAGAACATGACATTGTTGTTTGGATGGGCGATGGCTAGACTGGAGAGTTTGCAGGGTACGAGTGAACTCGCAATAGCCCCTGCCACACCTGCGCCGCAGACCGCTGACCCCTCTAGTTCTGCCCGACCTATTCCTACACCACCCCCATCGGTACAGCCTGAGGCAGTGCCTCCACCCGTTAGACCTCCGGTACCACCACCAGCCCCAATAGAACCTCAGAGCTCCACAGGGGAGAAATAACTAGGTAAGGTATGGTTATGATTTAGATAAGATGAGACAGTTTCAGAAGCTTGGACTGTCATCCTTCAGTGGAGGTTAAGGATCCAGTAGTAGCAGAGAACTGGGTAAACAGATTGGAGAAGTTTATAGGTACTCTGTGTGTTCCCAAATAGATAAGGTAGCCTTTACTGTATTTGTGTTGGAAGGCGAATCAGAACATTGGTGGAAGTCCACCCAACCTATTCTGAGGACCTGAAACCAAGTAGTGACTTGAGAGATTTTCCTCAATGCCTTTCGGAGGTAGTACATTTCGAAGACAACTAAGAGATAGCTACATAGTGAATTCTTTGGTCTGACACAGGGTAGCCGATCAGTAGAGGAGTATGAGTCCCGGTTCACGTCTCTGGGGAGGTACGACCCTGACACTATGTGTAGTGAGGATGGAAAGGTCAGGAAATTCATGGATGGGTTGAGACTGTCTACTCGAGCTAGGTTAGCTCCTTTCGACATTCTGACATATGAGGAGGCAGTGTGTAGAGCTCAATTGTGTGAGCAGAACTACGAGTTGCATGCTCTTGATTTTGGTAGACTGGTTAAGGATAAGAAGAGGATAGTTGATGATCGAAGTTTCAAAGAGAGGAAGAGGTCGTTGAGGAAGCGACCAAAGTTTGCAGAGTTTTTGGGTAAGACAGCGAGACCATCTGTTTCGCCAATTCCAACTCCGTCTAGGGGTATAATGATTTAGTGAGCCTCGACCTACCACCGAGCTATGTAGAGTTTGTAGGAAGTTTTATGGCGGTAGGCGATGTTTTCAGGCATCTAGAGCATGTTTTAAGTGTGAAAAGATGGGCCATATGATCAGAGATTGCCCAGATCTTGTAGCCCCTACTCCACAGAGGTGAGAGGAGCCACAAAAAGCTCCCATTACACCCCCACCCCAGATGAGGAGAAGGGAAAACAGACTATTAGCCAGGGTCGTGTGTACGCTTTGGATCAGGACACTGCTGATGCTTCGTTCGACGTGATAAAGGTACTATTTTGGTATTCAATTTTGAAGTATTAGCGTTATTTGATCCTGCTGCCACACATTCATTTATATCCCCCTCACGTGCATTTAAACTGTTAAATTTTGTGAAACTGGTACCATTAGGTACTAGGCTATTAATCAGCACACCTATGAGAGATAGTCAAGTGACTGAAATGATGTGTAAGGACTGTAAATTGAAAGTAGGTGATACGACCATGATAGCCGATCTTGTTCTATTAAATATGTACGACTTTGATGTAATATTGGAGATGGATTGGCTAACGGCAAATCATGCTATCTTGGATTGTTATTCTAAGGAAATAATGTTTTCTCTACCTGATAAACATATTGTAAAATTTTCTGAGAAGAAATGAAAGAAAGAATTTATCGTAATTAGAAATGATGACTATTGGCGCTAACCGAATGGTTAATGTTTTCAAGGTTTTATTGCCTAATTGGTTGATATGGATAAGGCACGTCCGGATTTGATTGACATCCCCGTGGTTAGGAAATTCCTAGATGTCTTTCTGGATAATCTAACAGGGCTACCACTAGACAGGGAGATGGAGTTTTGTATTGATTTGGTGCCTGGTACCGAGCCTATATCTAAACCACCATACAAAATGGCTTTAGTAGAATTGGAGGAGCTAAAAAAACAATTACAGGAGCTGCTGGATAAAGGGTTTACAGACCGAGCGTCTTACCTTGGGTGTAAGACCCAAATTTTTGTGTTATTTCTTTTCGAATATGTCATTTGAATATGTAATTATGATATATCGAGCAATAAGGAAGAAATAATACAATTTCGAGTTTATTTGATGAAATTGGAAGTTGGTAAATTTTAAAATACCGAAATAAGAGATTGAGTAAAATCGGAATAAACCGAATGAAATTAGGTTAAGCCGATTTAAAATATGGACTCAGAATGCAAAAATATAGGGAGTCCAAGAAGGGAAGTTAGTTCGAAAATGGTAACCTAGAAATCGCCCTATAATGGGAATTTATCTCCGAAATAAAGAAAAAAATTATATTTTCGGAGAAATAATAAAAATAGAATATGATGTACATATATATCTATTTTTCGAAGCAAAATTAAATAAAATTTATGTACCCAGGTTATGGTAATATAATATTATTATAATAATATAAAATAATTGTTTATTATTATTATAATAATATTATATAAAATATATTATTATATTAGGGATATATATTATATTATATTAAGGTATAATATAATATAATATATAGATTTATATATAGAAAAAAAAAGAAGAAGAGAAAGAATCATAAAGTTGAAAAAAAAGAAGTGAAAATCGAGAAAAAAAAAAAAGAACTGAAGAGAATCGCGAGGAAACAGTGAGCCGAAACTAAAATCACCGTTTCCTCACCACCGACGAGCAACGGCTGCGAGGGAGTGTGAGGAAGACACCGACGAGGGACGACTGGCAACCCAGGAGGCGATTGGACGGCGGCACGCACCGTGAGAGCTGCCAAAAAGGTAGATCGGTGAGGAGAAGCCCGCGGGAAAGAAAGGAGGATTCGCCGACGTCGGCGACGATCTGGCCCGAGCCAAGCTAGGCGAAGCTTCCCCAGGCCGAGGCGCACTCAACGGTGGTCGACCCACCTCGGGAACCGACTGAAAATGCCGACAACGACCAAGTCTCCACAGAACCGGTTCGGACCTGTTCAGTGAGAAAGGGTCTGAACCGGTCCGAACCGGTTTAGTCAAAGGAGAGAGAAAAGAATGGGAAAAAAATTCAGTGTGATCCCGGCACAGCAGTAGACTGGTAAGTGGTCGAAAATCGGTCGAATTATTTTCGGATATTTAATTTGAATTTATATTAGACTAAAATTAACCGGTTTAAATATATATCGCTGTGTAGCCGAAAAAAACGATAGGCGACGTGTACGAGTCAGAGCGGATCTCGACTTACGTGCCACTAAGGAAATATTTGGCTTCCGAGAATACATCCGGAGCCAATTAGACTGGGAAATCCGAGGGGATCGAGGAAATTGAATTTGCAGTCGACACATTTTTCAGGTAAGGGATTTATGGAAGCTATTAGAGGTAGCTATACGTATATTTCTTACCTTCGGTATGCAAATAAATACTGTAGAGTATATAGATTTGATTTACAGATGAAATTATACTGTAAAATTATCGAAAAAGCATAAATGCATAAAGTGCATGCTTTCGGTGTCGTTTTCGTGAAAAGTTGTTTTGCAAGTGTAGAATGATAGACTGGCTCGAGATTTTACTGTCTGCATTAAATTGCACGTTTCTTAAAGTTAAGTGTGCTTGAGTGGGAGAAATTTCATGATGGGTGACCATCGAGAAATTACCTCTCTTGTTCTGTTTTGCACCATTTTCCGTGCTGAACTCAGTTTTAAGCACCGTTTTCACCGGATGTGAGCCATCTATCAATTTTCTGTGTAAAAAGGTGCTAGAGCCAATGTGGTACTATTGGTTATCCAATTTTCTCGCACTTACTTTTAAACTAAATTTAAGAATGAAATTGGTGTTAGAGCTATGTGTAAGCTGAGTGAGACACTAAAGAGCTCGCACTGAGTTTTGAATTCATGATGGAGTCGTCAGGTATTATTGAGTGTTTGTATTCTGACTGACTCGCTGGTGAATTCCTAAACTTATGATGATTCTAAGTAAAATCGTGATGAAGTTGTCGTGTGATGCTAGGTGTTCTTACAGTGACCTGTTCTCACAAGGTTTTATGGATTTGATGTAGTGTGAATACAAAACTGTGCTGCAGCCGTCGTGTGATGCTATGTGTTCTTGCACTGACCTGCTTGCATGTGATTTTGAGACATGAAAATGGATGATAGTGATACTGAGATGGTAGACCTCGAGATTACTCGGTCCCTCAGTTATATCACAATATATAAGGATTCTCGAAGTACACTGTACCGTGAGGTAAACCACGGAGTACGATGTACCGTGATATCTTAGTGATCTTAGTGAGCTGACAGGATGGTTGATCCGCCTCCCTAAGCATGGGATTCCTGCACACCTGATCCGTGATTCCTTGGAATCCAGTGACTATAGCCATATGTCCCCGTGATTGATATTACATCCCAGCCTAGTCTCATTTATGATTGATTTAATGAGTGCAAAGTGTTTTCTAAGTGGGTGTTATGTGATTTGAAAAGAATGTGTGCTATGTGAACTAAGTGAATTGAATAAGCTTTCTAGCGAATTAATGTTTTCGCATAGATTGCTGTCATTGTCAGTAAATACATTTATTTTACGATGAGTTAAAGCATGCATAATGAATGTGGAATGTGTTCAATGAAATTGAACACTTGTTTTAATGAATGGTTTATCGAACTGAAAATGTTCGAATGAAATGTTTTAAAGAAATGAGTGAAAGTGTTTGACAGTTAATAAAAACGTGGTTATTGCAATTAATGCATCGTTTTCAGTGTGTGTACTGTTTTTATAAGTATTAAAGTATACACTATCAGCATGTAGATAGTATGGTTATCTACCGGCTTTCATATTTTTCTTACTGAGCGCGTTAGCTCACTCCCTTATTTTTCACCTCCACAGATTTTGCGCATTAGAGTGTGTCCGCTGCATTTATTCCTACTACCGTGCTTTCAAATCCTCCAGCAGTATCGAGGTATACACATATGCAAATTTTGTATCTATTTAGTAATGCACAGTAACGTTATCTTTGTATGTGGGGATGTATATAACAGAAACTGATGTAGATGACTTTTTTAAAAAAAATCACACAGTTTCTATATTATTTTATGCAACTCTGATAAGAAATGATTAAATGGATGAGAATGAGGTAACTGACATTGACTCACAGCCCAACCAATAGAAGTGTGTAGTCGCGAAAACGGGTCGTGACAGAGGTTGTATCAGAGCAAGGTTGGTCTGAAGTGATTCAGTGTTAATAATTAGGAAAAATATATATATCCCCATAATACTGTACATTATTTAGATACAATTCTGTATACCGAGCTGGATTTAGACTGAGAAACTTGTTGTTGTGTATGCAGGATGTCGGATAGACGTCGCAGTAGTAGAGGTGAGAGTTCGCGCTCTCATGGGCGTAGAGTGGGCCTAGTTCTGCTAGAGCTCCACCAGATTCTGGTGATACTGCAGATACATGTATAGCGCGGATAGAGCAGAGTGTAGACACTATCATGGGGTTGTTGACACAGGTGATGGCTGGGATTGAGGGTAGATAGGGCACAGCCGATCAGGCGAACCCTACTGGTCAGGCAGTTGCTCTTGAGACACCTGCACCTGCACAGCCTGTACTGAGACTTCGGGCTGCAGAGGCAAAGATCCCTGTACCCCCTCTAGTTCAGGACATTCCCCTACCAGATCAGGACCTTGTAGTTCCATAATAGGTTGGTTGAGAGGGAGTTTATGACTGTGATTTAGGCAGATTGAGAGAGTTCTGAAAGTTCAAACCACCTTCGTTTAATGGGGTGAAGAACCCAGTGTTAGCTGAGCATTGGATACATAGTATGGAGAAGCTCTACAGATTCTTCCATTGCTCAGACACAGAGAAGGTCACCTTTGCAGCTTTTGTGTTAGAGGATGAGGCCGAGCATTGGTGGGTGGCTACACAGCCGATGTTGAGTGCCTGACATCCGGTTGTGACTTGGGACATATTTTTGGATGCCTTTCAGAGGCAGTACATTTCAGCCACTGCACGGAGGAAGATGCAGATGGAGTTCATGACATTGACTCAGGGGAACCGGACAATGGATGAGTATGAGTCTGGATTCACATCCCTGGGCAGATATGATACAGTCACCATGGGCCTGGAAGAGAGAAAGGTTTAGAAGTTCCTTGAGGGACTGAGACCTTCCATTAGAGCTCGACTAGCTCCACTGGACATTACCACTTATGAGGAGGCAGTACGTAGAGCTCAGCTGTGTGAGCAAGATTATAAGTTGCATGTCTCAGAATTGAACAGGAGTGGTAAGGGCAGATAGAGATCAGAAGAGGTCAGTTAATGACAGAGGGTTCCGAAAGGGTCGAAGGTTATTCGGTAAGGGGCCTAAGATTGAGGAGGTACGAGAGAGGCCTGTGAAGCTTCCAGTGTATCCAGTTTTACCTCTAGCACCGAGGGGCATAGTTATTGGTGGACCTCGATCTACCACCGAGTCGTGCAGAGTGTGTGGTAGATATCATGGGAGTAGGCCATGTCCGGTATTGACTAGAGTTTGTTACAGGTGTGGTAAGCCAGGGCACATGATATGTGATTTCTTGGAACTGGTTGAGATAGCCCCTCAGAAGGGCAAAGAGCCAGAGAGAGCCACAGTTGATACACCTGCTCCTAAGAGGAAGGCTACAGCTAAGGAGAAGGGGAAGCAAGTTATTAGTCGTTGGCGAGTGTTTGCTTTGGACTAGCTTCTGCTGAGACTTCGAAGCATTGATTGATCCTGGTGCCACGCATTCATTTATATCGCCTACCTTTGCATGTAAATTGATAGAACATGAAATACCTGTACCTCTAGGTAGGATTTTGCTTATAAGCACTCCACATAGAGAGAATGTAATGACAGAGTATGTCTGCAAAGATTGTAAATTAAAAGTAGGGGAGAAGGATATGTCGGTCGATCTCATCCTATTAAATATGAAGGATTTTGATGTAATATTAGGAATAGATTGGTTGGCAGCAAACCATGCTGTTTTAGATTGTTATGCTAAGACGGTAATGTTTTCCACCCTTGAAAAGTATCTTGTAAGATTTGAAAAGAAATGAAAGAGTATGTTAAGTTGCTTAATGAACAAATGACTTTACTAACGAATTGAATATTAATATGTTGAAGGTTTTATCGCATACGTGGTTGATATGGATAAGGTACACCCGAAATTAGCTGACATCCCAGTGGTTAGAGAGTTCTCTGATGTCTTTTCGGATGAGTTACCAGGGTTGCCACCAGACAGGGAGATGGAGTTCTGTATTGATTTGGTACCTGGTACTAAACCGATATCCAAACCACCATATAGAATGGCTCCAGTGGAATTGGAGGAGCTAAAGAGGCAGTTACAAGAGTTGTTGGATAAGGGGTTCATCAGACCGAGTGTTTCACCTTGGGGAGCATCGATTTTGTTTGTGAAGAAGAAGGATGGAAGCCTCCGACTGTGCATCGACTATTGGTTGTTGAATAAGGCTACCATCAAGAATAAGTACCCCCTTCCGTGCATTGATGATCTATTGGATCAGTTGCAGGGAGCACAGATCTTTTCGAAGATTGATCTGAGGTCTGGGTATCATCAGTTGAGGATTCAGAGTGGAGATGTGCCCAAGACAGCGTTTCGTACCGTTATGGCCATTATGAGTTTCTGGTTATGCCATTTGAGTTGACGAATGCTCCTGTAGCATTTATGGCTTTGATGAACGATGTGTTTAAGCCATACCTGGACATTGTGATTGTCTTTATAGATGACATATTGGTGTACTCGAAGTCTAGGGAAGAGCATGAGCAGCACTTGAGAATAGTGTTACAGACCCTTCGAGATGAAGAGTTGTATGCTAAACTCAGTAAGTGTGATTTCTAGCTGAATGAGATATCATTTTTGGATCATGTAGTCTCAAGAGACGGAGTGTCAGTAGATCCGTCAAAGATAGAGGCTGTGGTACAGTGGGGGAGACCCAAGACAGTTATAGAAATCTCGCAGTTTTTTGGGTTTGGCAAGTTATTATCGACGGTTTGTAGAGGGATTCTCTAAATTTGCTGCTCCGTTGACATGTCTCACTCGGAAGAATGTGACATTTGAGTGGGATGATGCCCCACCAGCTTAGGAGGCTTTTCAGTGTATACAGATGCCCCGGGACAAGGATTGGGCTGTGTGTTAATGCGGAATGAGAAGGTAGTCGCTTATGGATCCAGACAACATAAGGACCATGAGAGGAACTACCCGACCCATGATTTAGAGTTGGCGGTCGTGGTATTTGCATTGAAGATATGGCGCCACTATTTGTACGATGAGAAATTTCAAGTGTTCACAGATCATAAGAGCCTCAAATATATATTTTCACCGAAAGAGTTGAATATGAGGCAGAGAAGGTGGATAGAGCTTCTGAAAGATTATGATTGCGAGATATTGTACCATCCGGGAAAGGCTAATGTTGTGTCTGATGCCTTGAGCAGAAAGAGCCTTGGAATGGTATCGCACATGATGGTCAGGGAATATGAGCTGCTCGAGCAGTTTGCTCACCTCAGTTTGGATATAGACCCTCTTAATACTGACAGTGACTATGTGATAGCTAGCCTGCGAGTGGAGCCGGATTTGATTGACCGGATACGACAGGCTCAACTAGCAGATCCGCTGTGTGATGATCGGGTGAGTCAGATTCAGAGGGGTGATATGGTCGATTTTTTTGTGAGTGATGATGGCCTACTGAGGTTTAGAGGCGGGATTTGTGTTCCCGATGACCCAGAACTAAAGAGATTGATTTTGACAGGAGCTCATTCATCGAGGTATACATTGCATCCGGAGAGTAACAAGATGTATCAAAATCTCCGGAGAGTGTATTGGTGGTCAGGGATGAAGAAAGACATCGCAGAGTTTGTGGTAAGGTGTCTCGTATGTCAGCAGGTTAAGGTAGAGCATCAGAAGCCTGCGGGGTTATTACAGCCTCTACCTATACCAACTTGGAAATGGGAGCATGTCACCATGGATTTCATCATGGGATTGCTGAGGACTAGGAGGAACCATGATGTTATCTAGGTCGTGGTGGATAGATTGGCGAAATTCGCCCACTTTTTGGCTATGAAATCCACAGATACTCTGAGTACTTTGGCAGAGTTGTACATACAGGAGATTGTGAGGCTATATGGTATTCCAGTGAGCATTGTATCAAATAGGGATTCCTGCTTCACTTCTCACTTCTGGGAACACTTTCAGGAAGCTATGGGAACCCAATTGAGTTTTAATACAGCTTTCTATCCTCAGACTGATGGTCATTCAGAAAGGAACATCCAGACATTGGAGGATATGTTGAGAGCGAGTGTTATGGATTTTGGAGGCTCTTGGGATGATCACTTGCCATTAGCCGAATTTACTTATAATAACATTTATCACTCGAGTATCAGGATGGCACCATATGAAGCATTGTATGGCAGACGGTGTCGTTCTCCTGTTGGTTGAGAAGAAGTGGGTGATAGGAAAGTTTTTGCTCCCGATTTAGTGCAGCAAGCCTCTGAGGTTGTTCAGTTGATATGTGAGAGATTGAGGACAACTCAGAGCAGACAGAAGAGTTATGATGACACGAGACAGAGGCCATTAGAGTTCACTGTAGGTGATTCGGTGTTCTTGAGAGTTTCTCCCTCGAAAGGGATTATGAGGTTCGGTAAGAAGGGTAAGTTGAGCCCTCGGTACATCGGACCATTTGAGATACTGGAGCGAGTGGGAGATAAGGCCTACAGGCTAGCATTACCACCTGAGCTAGCAGGTATTCATAACGTCTTCCACGTATCGATGCTTCGGAAGTACCATCTAGATCCGGCACATGTGATTCGATATGAGCCGTTGGAGCTCAATGATGATATGTCGTATGTAGAGAAGTCGATCCGGATACTGGATAGGAAGGAGAAGGTGTTAAGGTCAAAGACGATTTCGCTTGTTAAGGTTCTCTGGCAACACCACACTTCAAAGGAGGCTACGTAGGAGTTAGAGAGCCTGATGCGGGAGAAGTACCCCCGACTCTTCGAGATTGACTTGGTTTTAATTCGGAGGATCAAATTTCTTAAGGGGGAGGAAATGTAAGACCCGAATTTTTGTGTTATTTCTTTTTGAATATGTCATTTGAATATGTAATTATGATATATCGAGCAATAAGGAAGAAACAATACAATTTCGAGTTTATTTAATGAAATTGGAAGCTGGTAAATTTTAAAATACCGAAATAAGAGATTGAGTAAAATCAGAATAAACCGAATAAAATTAGGTTAAACCGATTTAAAATATGGACTCAGAACGCAAAAATATAGGGAGTCCAAGAAGGGAAGTTAGTTCGAAAATGGTAACCCGGAAATCACCCTATAATGGGAATTTATCTCCGAAATAAAGAAAAAAATTATATTTTCGGAGAAATAATAAAAATAGAATATGATGTACATATATATCTATTTTTCAAAGCAAAATTAAATAAAATTTATGTACCCGGGTTATGGTAATATAATATTATTATAATAATATAAAATAATTGTTTATTATTATTATAATAATATTATATAAAATATATTATTATATCAGGGATGTATATTATATTATATTAAGGTATAATATAATATAATATATAGATTTATATATAGAAAAAAAAGAAGAAGAGAAAGAATCAGAAAGTTGAAAAAAAAAAGTGAAAATCGAGAAAAAAAAAGAACTGAAGAGAATCGCTAGGAAATAGTGAACCGAAATCGAAATCACCGTTTCCTCACCACCGGCGAGCAACGACTGCGAGGGAGTGTGAGGAAGACACCAGTGAGGGACGACCGGCAACCCAGGAGGCGATTGGACGGCGGCACGTGCCGTGAGAGCTGTCGGAAAGGCAGATCGGGGAGGAGAAGCCCGCGGGAAAGAAAGGAGGATTCGTCGGCGTCGACGACGATCTGGGCCGAGCCAACCCAGGTGAAGCTTCCCCAGGCCGAGACGCACCCAACGGTGGTCGACCCACCCCGAGAACCGGTCAAAAACGCTGGCAACGGCCAAGTCTCCACTGAACCGGATCGGATCGGTTCAGTGTGAAAGGGTCTGAACCGGTCCGAACCGGTTCAGTCAAAGGAGAGAGAAAAAAATGGGAAAAAAAATTCAATGTGATCCCGGTACAGCAGTAGACTGGTAAGTGGTCGAAAATCAGTCGAATTATTTTCGGATAATTAATTTGAATTTATATTAGACCAAAATTAACCGGTTTAAATATATATCGCTGTGTAGCGAAAAAAACGATAGGCGACGTGTACGAGTCCGAGCGGATCTCGACTTACGTGCGACCAAGGAAATATTTGACTTTCGAGAATACATCCGGAGCCAATTAGACTGCGAAATCCGAGGGGATCGAGGAAATTGAATTTGCAGTCGACACATTTTTCAGGTAAGGGATTTATGGAAACTATTAGAAGTAGTTATACGTATATTTCTTACAATTGGTATGCAAATAAATACTGTAGAGTATATAGATTTGATTTACAGATGAAATTATACTGTAAAATTATCGAAAAAGTATAAATGCATAAGTGCATGCTTTCAATGTCGATATCGTGAAAAGTTGTTTTGCAAGTATAGAATGATAGACTGGCTCGAGATTTTACTGTCTGCATTAAATTGAACGTTTTTCAAAGTTAGGCGTGCTTGAGTGGGAGAAATTTCATGATGGGTGACCATCGAAAAATTACCTCTCTTGCTCTGTTTTGCACCATTTTTCGTGCTAAACTCGGTTTTAAGCACCGTTTTCATCGGAAGTGAGCCATTTATCAATTTTCTGTGTACAAAGGTGCTAGAGCTAATGTGGTACTATTGGTTATCTAATTTTCTCGCACTTACTTTTAAACTGAATTTAAGAATGAAATTGGTGTTAGAGCTATGTGTAAGCTGAGTGAGACACTAAAGAGCTCGCACTGGGTTTTGAATTCATGCTGGAGTCGTCAGGTATTATTGAGTGTTTGTACTCTGACTGGCTCGCTGGTGAATTCCTAAACTTATGATGATTCTGAGTAAAACCGTGCTGAAGTCGTCGTGTGATGCTAGGTGTTCTTGTAGTGACCTATTCGCACGAGATTTTATGGATTTGATGTAGTGTGAGTACAAAACCGTGCTGCAGCCGTCGTGTGATGCTATGTGTTCTTGTACTGACCTGCTCGCATGTGATTTTGAGACATGGAAATGGATGATAGTGATACTGAGATGGTAGACCTCGAGATTACTCGATCCTTCAGCTATATCACAATATATAAGGATCCTCGGAGTACGCTGTACCGTGAGGTAAACCACGGAGTACGATGTATCGTGATATCTTAGTGATCTTAGTGAGCTGACGGGATGGTTGATCCGCCTCCCTAAGCATGGGATTCCTGCACACCTGATCCGTAATTGCCTGGAATCCAGTGACTATGGCCATATGTCCCCGTGATTGATATTACATCCCAGCCTAGTCTCATTTATGATTGATTTAATGAGTGCAAAGTGTTTTCTAAGTGGGTGTTATGTGATTTGAAAAGAATGTGTGCTATGTGAACTAAGTGAATTGAATAAACTTTCTAGCAAATTAATGTTTTCGCATAGATTGCTGTCATTTTCAGTAAATGCATTTATTTTACGATGAGTTAAAGCATGTATAATACATGTGAAACGTGTTCAATGAAATTGAACACTTGTTTTAATGAATGATTTATCGAACTGAAAACGTTCGAATGAAATGTTTTAAAGAAATGAGTGAAAGTGTTTGACAGTGAATGAAAACATGGTTATTACAATTATTGCACCGTTTTCAGTGTGTGTACTGTTTTTATAAGTATTAAAGTATACACTATCAGCATGTAGATAGTATGGTTATCTACCTGCTTTCATATTTTTCTTACTGAGCGCGTTAGCTCACCCCCTTATTTTTCACCTCCACAGATTCTGCGCATTAGAGTGTGTCTGCTGCATTTATTCCTGCTACTGTGCTTTCAAATCCTCCAGCAGTATCGAGGTATACACATATGCGGATTTTGTATCTATTTAGTAATGCACAGTAACGTTATCTTTGTATTTGGGGATGTATATAACAGAAATTGGTGTAGATGACTTTGTTAAAAAAAAATCACACAGTTTCTATATTATTTTATGCAACTCTGATAAGAAATGATTAAATGGATGAGAATGAGGTAACTGACATTGACTCACAGCCCAACCAATAGAAGTGTGTAGTCGCGAAAATGGGTCGTGACATTGGGAGCTTCGGTTCTATTTGTGAAGAAGAAGGATGGAAGCCTCTGACTGTGTATTGACTATTGGTTGTTGAATAAGGCTACTATCAACAATAAGTACCCCCTTCCACGCATTGATGATCTACTGGATCAGCTTTGGGGAGTACAGATCTTTTTCAAGATTGATCTGAGATCTGGGTACCATCAGTTGAGAATTCAGAGTGGAGATGTACCCAAGACCGCCTTTTGTACCCGTTATGGTCATTATAAGTTCTTGGTTGCGCCTTTCAGGTTAAAGAATGCTCCTATAGCTTTCATGGCTATGATGAATGATGTGTTCAAGCCATACTTAGATCGATTTGTCATCGTTTTTATCGATGACATTCTGATATATTCGAAGTCCCAGGAGGAACATGAACTGCACTTATGGATTGTTTTGCAGACCCTCCGAGAGAGGCAACTGTATGCTAAGCTTAGTAAGTGTGACTTCTGGTTGGAATAGATATCGTTTCTGGGTCATGTAGTATCGAAGGACAAGATGTTTGTTGATCCATCCAAGATAGAAGCAGTAGTTCAGTGGTAACGGCCCAGGACAGTAACAGAGATCAAAAGTTTTCTGGGTTTAGCTTGGTATTACAGGAGGTTTGTCGAGGATTTCTCGAAATTGGTTACTCTTATGACTCGACTCACTCTGAAGGATTTGGTATTCGAGTGGAATGATGCTTGTGAAAAGAGTTTTCAGGAGTTAAAGCATCGTCTGACCACCACACCTATTTTCACCATACCTACCAGCTCAGGATGCTTTTCTGTGTATGTTGATGCCTCAAGATAAGGACTGGACTGTGTACTGATGCAGAACGGAAGGTAGTTGCTTATGGATCTCGACAGCTTAAGGTCCATGAGAAGAACTATCCGACCCATGATTTAGAGTTGGCGGCCGTGGTGTTTGCACTTAAGATATAGTGCCACTATTGTACGGTGAGAAATTTTAGGTATTTATTGATCATAAGAGTCTTAAGTATCTGTTTTCGAAAAAGGAACTGAATATGAGGTATCGAAAATGGTTAGAACTCCTGAAAGGTTATGATTGTGAGATCTTGTACCACCTGGGAAAAGCGAATGTAGTGGCTGATGCTTTGAGTAGGAAAAACCTCGGGATGATATCATACATGATGGTTAGGAACCTCAGATTGGATGTGACCCTTTTTTATATTGACGCCAATTATTTTATGGCTAATCTGATGGTGGAACCAGATCTGATGGACCAGATTAGACAGACTTAGCGTGTTGATCAAAGTTGTATTGATTGGGCGAGTCAGATTCAATTGGGTGCTAAAATGGATTTTGAATTGAGTGATGACGGTTTACTGAGGTTTCGAGGCAGAATATGTGTTCCTAATGACTCAGAGTTGAAGAGGTTGATTTTTTCAGAAGCACATTCTTCACGGTATACGATACATCCAGGGAGTAGCAAGATTTATCAGAATTTTTGGAAAGTATACTCGTGGTCCGGTATAAAGAGGAACATTGCAGATTATGTAGCTAAGTGTCTCATATGTCAATAGATTAAGGTAAAGCATCAGAAGCCTGCAAGGTTATTGCAGCCTCTACCTATTTCAATATGGAAATGAGAGCACATCACCATGGATTTCATCATGGGTTTACCGAGGACTAGATGGAACCATGATGCCATATGGGTGATTATGGACAGATTGACGAAGTCAGCTCACTTCTTAGCTATGAGAGCTACGGATACTTTGAGTGCGTAGGCAAACCTGTATGTACGGGAGATTGTAAGGCTACATGGCGTTCCAACGAGTATTGTGTTTGACAGGGATTCCTGCTTCACTTCCCACTTTGGGAACATTTTCAGGAAGTCATGGGAACCCGATTGAGTTTCAGTATAGCTTTCCATCCTTAGTCCGATGGCAGTCAGAGAGAACCATCCAGACTTTGGAGGATATGTTAAGAGCTTATGTTATGGACTTTAGAGGCTCTTGGGATGACCATTTGTCATTAGTGAAGTTTGCCTACAACAACAGTTATCACTCGAGTATTGGGATGGCATCGTATGAAGCCTTATATGGTTTGTAGGTGTCGATCTCTTATTGGTTGGGAAGAAGTAGGTGACCGAACGATATTTGCTTTCGATTTAGTGAAGCAAGCCTCTGCGGATGTCCATTTGATATGCGAGATTGAGTACAGCTCAGAGCAGACAAAAAAGTTATGCTGACGTGAGACGTAGACTATTGGAGTTTATGGTCGATGAATCGGTATTTTTGAAGGTATCCCCTTCTAAGGGCATTATGAGATTCGACAAGAAAGGTAAAATGAGTCCTCATTACATCAGACCATTTGAGATCTTAGACCGAGTGAGAGATAAGGCCTACAGACTAGCGTTGCCACCTGATTTGGCAAGTGTGCATAACGTCTTCCATGTGTCGATGCTTCGGAAGTATCATTCGAACCCATCACATGTGATCAGGTATGAACCTCTGGAGTTAAAAGAGGATATGTCATATGTAGAGAAACCGGTTTGGATATTGGACAAGAAGGACAAAGTGTTGCGGTCTAAGACGATTCATCTGGTTAAGGTTCTCTGGCAACACCACACTTCAGAGGAAGTTACGTGGAAACTAGAGAGTCTGATGCGAGATAAGTACTCCTATCTATTTGAGAACTGAGACTTGGTCAATAGGACGAAATTTCGGTGTCATTTTCTTAAGAAGTTGTTATTGTAAACATGGATTCATGAAATCTTAACAATAAAGAAGAAATAATTGAATTCTAAGTCCGATTGATCAATATATGAATTTATTGTGAAGACCCGAAATTTTCTTACATCGAGAATTTATCTTGCAAATATGAAAAAATATTTTCGAAAAATAATAATAATAAATAAAAATATTTTCGGAGAAATAAAAAATAAAATATGATGTACATATATATTTTTCGAGAAAAATTAAATAATATATATGTACATGTGTGTGGATATTAATGTATAAAAATACATTATGATAATATAATATTATTATAATAATATAAGATATTTTGTAATATTATTATTATAACAATGTTATATTATAAGATATTATATATATATATATGTATTATAGTATATTAAAGAATAATATTATATATATATATATATATATATAAATAAAAATAGAAATTGAAAAAAAAAGAAGAAAAACAATGGGATAAAAATTCGGTGATGCCCCGGGTTAAGGACAAGCTGGTAAGCGGTTGGAATTGACCGATTTAATTTTTGAAAAAATTATTTGAAGTTATATTTGATCGAAATTGACCCAGTTTAAATATATAAATGTGTAGCACGACAATAGACGATGAATGTGAGTTTGATCGAGTCTCGATTTACGAGCTATCACGGAAACTCGGATAAGTGAATCTCACTTGCTATAACTTGTATAGTTATACGAGTTAGAAATTAATCGTATAAATTGCGGATTAACTCCGTCTAAATTGCTTTATGTTAGAAAATGTTTAAGATAGCATGATGGTAGTGTTAAGCCATGCATTCGGCCTAATAAGTCTAATGGGCCCCACGGATGGGCCAATAATTGTTAATGGGCCTAACAAGTCCAATGAGCCTCGATAGAATGAATAGTAAAGTGAGAATTAGCTTAAGTCAATAATGGGCCCAATAAAGGTTAATAAGGCCCAATAAGAGAAATCAGACTCAATATGTCAATTAGACTGTAAAGATTATGGGAAATGCAGTATCAGACTTAACTAATATGATTGGTAATAAATTGCAGCTACCGAGGATGTAAATGGAGCCACAAAGACTGCGTGATCCAGATAGATCGAGAATTAAAATTCGCAGTCGACCTATTTCGAGTTAAAAGATTTTGTAAGCTCTTAGAGATAGCTATACGAATTTTGTCGCCATTTCAGACTCTTAAAATTCTTTGAGGAGTTCAGATTAGGAATTTCCTAATTTACACTGGAAAAGGGCAAATTACCAAAATGCCCCCAGTTATAAAAAATGAGAGAAACCGAAATGGCATGAATTGATGTGTTTTGCATGAATAAGTATGTTTTGTGAATGAGTAATGATAGAATGACTCTCGATTTTATTATCTGCATTAAATTGAATATTTTTCAAAATTGAATATAAGTGACGAGTGATTTGATGAAAATGTTTTTCTCTTACTCAAGTGAGTGCTATTTTCTGTATTTGATTTAATCATAAGCATCACTTTTATCAGAATTGAGCCATTTATCTGATTTATGTGGAAACAAATAGTGCTGGAGCTTACTCGCACTAGATTTGATATAGTTTTCACATGACATAGTGCTGGAGCTTTGCTCGCACTAAACTATATATGTTTTATGCATGATAACTTGTTGGAGCTTTGCTCGCACTAGTTTGTGATATGCATAAAACTGTGTTTGAAGACGTCGTGTAGGCTATGTGAGCTTGCACTTATCCTCGCACGTGAATTGATATGGCCGTGCTGGAGCCTTGTGTAGACTGTGTGTCACACCGAGTTGATATGCCCGCACGTGCATTTTTGGAGACCTAGTATTGATACAGCTAGAGATGGGATGATAAGACCTGGATACTTCGGGCACTCCTAATCTTGCTGATTTGTGATATTAGGATTCATGGAGTACGATGTACCGTGTGGACGCACATGAAGTACGAAGTACCATGATTTGTGTGTTTGCTGTCTGATAGGAGATTGACCCCCTCTTGTAAGACCCCGTATATGTATAAGGGTAATGTGTGTACTTGGATCAAATAATATGAATGGACTTGTGATGTAAAATATGATTGATGTAAGTCCATGGATTCAATGTATGTATGTGTAATATAAGTTGTAACGTACATACAAGTTTCATTGAGTATGAATACGGAGAAATGTGTTCTAGCAAGTGATGGATGTGATTAAGACTCAAAATGAGTAGTGTGGTAAAATGGAATGGAGTTATGCTTCCATTTGGTTTTATGTTGCATACCTTTGAATATACAATGAATGCACACAAGTTTCAATGTGCATAAGGTATGAATGGATGCCATTTTCAAGTTATAGAGGTGGATGGATGAGGAAATGGCCATGGCAATAGATTGAAGGTGTGTTGGTATGAGTTGCAGCAATGAAACTGCAGGAAATCTGGAAAACATGAGGTCCAGATCGATCTCCTAGGATGAGAGATCGATCTGGAAGAGCCAGAATGCTCTTATTTGGGCGAAAGAATTGAGCAGATCGATCTCCAATGGAGCCAGATCGATCTCTCAAGCATTCTGTAGTGGAAAGATCGATCCCCAAGCACCCAGATCGATCTCCTTTGCTCTCTGTTTGGGACCAGATCGATCTCATACTTCGACAGATCGATCTCATGCCTCAACAGATCGATCTCATTGCTTCGACAGATCGATCTCAGGCTTAAAAATACAGTGAAAAAGAGAGATTTTAAAGGACCAGATCGATCTCCTCTTGGACCAGATCGATCTCCTCAAGTCATTTCTATATAAGGAGAGCTGAAAAATCTGGAAATCTCGGAAAACACTTAACCCTACCACTTCAACCCCAAAAACCCAACCTTCCCTCTCTAAAATCAGCCAATTTCAGTGAGATTTGGAGAGAGATCATTAGAGGCAAAGTTGTTCCTATCAAAGAGGAGAACAACATAGTGAGAGGGCAATTTCCCATTTTTGGAATTGAAGGAGTTGAGGGCATTACCAATTGGAGCAAGAAGAGAAATCATATTGGTAAGATTCTAACACTCCAATCTAAATGGATTAGCTATTTAATTGATTTTGGAGTTGATTGGTATGAGTATGGATGGATAAACTACCTAAGAATGTAGTGGAAGTGGTGTGACCTAGAAATCTAAAATGGGTATAATGTGAGGATATGTGGGATTGAATGAACTTATGGTTTATGGCATGTTAAAGTTGTCATTGGGATAATGTTATGATTTAGATGGTTAGATGAAATTACATGGTGGGTTGGAAGAAATGTGGAAATGGATATGTATGTGATGAATAAATGCCATAGTGAGGGGATTCATGGAATATGAACGCTATGAGCTTTACATCGATTTGATATTGATTTTGAATGAGTTAATAGGCCTAAGAAAATCCATAGACTCAAGTTATGGATAAAGTAATGAAACGAGGCCAAATAAGCTTTAATAGAGGCTATAGATTAAATTGACTATAGCAAGCACAAGGGTTGCAATATATGGGTCGAATATAATGCGGGATACGATTTTGTGCAGTCCCGAAGAGTTCGTTGAAGGCGAACCGAATCGTACGAGTAAGCAGCTTAAGGAAGTGGAATCACGCATCGCGATTCCAGGTAAGGAAATTTTGTGAGTATATAGAGATAGCTGCTCGTATTTTGAACTGGGTGAATATTGGGTGTTGTATGAAATGCATGAATTGCTCAAATAAATGTTGATGGTATTTGTGAAAGATGATGGGTATATGCGTGGTTTTGGATTTGAAGTGGATGTTATGAAAAAGGGATAGTAAGGCTAATAATTGCATAAATCATGTGTTTTGAATGCTTTTACAAAACACAATGCTTTGATTTGAGCAAATAAAAGGATAGGCTGGCTAGTACTTGAATGATGTTGTGAAATAGCCCATACGAGGCACTAAGCATATTATGAGATGTTTTGAATGCATGTAAGCCGCCTATCGTGTGTATGTGATATAATTCGCGTTAGAGCCTCGCTCGCGTGAGATTTCTATGTTTTCACTTGTGTGAAACGTGCTTGAGCTTAGCTCGCACTTTGAAATTGGATTGTGATGATGTTTATAAACCGTACTGGAGCTTCTGCTCGTACGTGGATTGTGAATGGTTATCTTATGAGTATAACCGTACTAGAGCTATGCTCGTACGCGCCTCTTTATGAGAAGATGCATGATGCATGAGTCGTGCTAGAGCTTTGCTCGCACAAGCTTGTACAATGGGATTCGTATAGGGTTGTGAAAGTGGGTAAGATCCTTAAGCCTTACATCCTTAAGCTAACATCCTTAAGCCCGAGGAGGCAGGGAGGCTCTGTTA
This sequence comes from Firmiana major, assembly GCA_033439115.1. Lineage (NCBI taxonomy): Eukaryota > Viridiplantae > Streptophyta > Magnoliopsida > Malvales > Malvaceae > Firmiana > Firmiana major. Next base: position 45,031,831 of record CM065909.1, read on the forward strand.
GGCGGGGAGGCTCTGTTTGGTGGGGAGGCTCTCTTACGGTGGGATCCTTAAGCCAACATCCTTAAGCCCAAAGAGGCGGGGAGGCTCTGTTAGGCAGGGAGGCTCTCCTACATGGGTATGGTGAAGGTAAGATCCTTAAGCCCTACATCCTTAAGCTAATATCCTTAAGCCCAAAGAGGCAGGGAGGCTCTGTTAGGCGGGGAGGCTCTGTTCGGTGGGGAGGCTCTCTTACGGAAAGGACCCTTAAGCCCTACATCCTTAAGCTAACATCCTTAAGCCCGAGGAGGCAGGGAGGCTCTGTTAGGCGGGGAGGCTCTGTTCGGCAGGAAGGCTCTCCTTCACGGAATATGGAAAACTCTTGGTATGGGTAGATAAGACCTAGGAATGGCACCCCCGATCGCGATATGAGTTGCGGAGTACGCTGTACCGTGTATATCACATGGAGTACGATGTACCGCATGATGGTTATGTGATGAGAAAGTCTGGCGAGGGATAATCCATCTTCGTGCCAGCATGATACCCCGCACACCTGGATGCGTGTGGTCTGGGATGATTTATGATGTATTGATTCACATAGGCACTTCTGATATAGTGACCTAGATTTATACACATGCGTGAATTGTGGAATGTAAATGTGGTTGTGGTTTGTGAGTTGATTTGGTGGTCTTATGTTGTTGGTTCAAAAAGGAAGTTTCTAAATGAATTGCCCTTTTATGAATTTAAATGAGATTGAGCATGAGATGTTTTATACATGATGTCTCTACCATGTTTTATATGCCAATGCACATGATTTGATACATGATATATATGTATATTCACATGGCATAGTTTTATTCCTCATGCTCCTACTATAAACGATTTATGCATAACACTATCAGCATGTAGATAGAGTAGTTATCTACCATGCTTGCATTATTGCCTTACTGAGCGTGTAGTTGCTCATCCCACTCTATTTTCCCCCCTACAGAGCGTGCATAGTAGCCCAGTGAGGACTGAGGCGTATTATTTTGGACTCCGCTGCATCTCCATCGCTAAGAGGTATATACACAGTGATTCTTTTTGTATCTAAACAATGTAAAAGCACAGTATTCTTTTGAGTTGTACTTATGGGGGATGTAGATGTCAGTAAATCATGTATTCGTATAAGTACACGATTAAATGCACATGTATGACATCGTTTTAATTAATTGAGAATGAATGAGATGTGGTGTTTATTATTGACTCACAGCCCAACAGTGTGTGGTGAGCTTAGTTCACGACTGGGTAAGGTAACAGTAAAACGCGAAAAATTTTCAGTGATTTCGGTTAAAGAGAATGGAATTGGGTCGTGACACCTCTTCCCTCAACCATCCAAGGGCATTCATGCACACCTAACTAGTGATTGCATGGAGTCCAATGACTATGACCATATGTCGATTTGTTTTCGTATGCTCTGCTTTGTCTCCATATCCGATTTCTGATATGTTTTTCGAGACTTTGCTTTGTCTTCATATACGATAATTGATTTGTTTTCTGAGACTTTGATTTGTCTCCTCTCTCTAAATTAAATCAGTTTTATAAGAATGTGTTTTGGCTTTTGTGTTCGAACTTTGTTTTGTATTCAATCATGTATTTTGAGTGGTGATTTGATATGATTTTGAGAAAGTGCATATGTGTGGTTTTGAGAATCTGTTGTGTTTGAGAAAGTAAGGATTTTTTGCATAACATGTGATTATTCACATGTAGGTAGTATAGTTACTTACTTGCATGATTCCTAACTAAGTGTGTTTTAGCCTACCCTTCTTCCCTCCTCTCCACAGAGTTACCTCAGCAGTGAGTGCTGAGAATTTTTCTGAGCGGTTAATAACCCACATTCCATAGTGCGCAAAGATATGCACCTATTTTGCTTTTGTATCTAAACTTCTGAGGCACAATTATGTATTTAAAGGGATACTAGGATGTAAACGTACGTATGTATCATATATGTGAATAAAGAATTCAGTTAAATTTTAGTGAAGTGATATCAATGTGTATTATGTGTGTGAGATATATATCGGCTCATGTGCCCAATCATTTGTGTGTTGTCTACTCCATTATTTGTATGAATGAATTATCAGAATTAAGCGTGAAACGGGGTGTGACAATAAATTATTTCTTCTCCTTCCCCTATTAGATTGTATGAGGAAAATGTATCACTGTTTGCATAAACATTCTTGGTAGCACCATAATCTACCATCCATTCTTTCACATTGGCCACAATATTGGTGTGGAAAATAGCCGCAACAATTACGTCATCAGATTCATTTGTTTCAGCCATACTAAATTTTGAGTAGTAAGATTGCCATTTCCCATAATTCTCTTTCTACACTGTAGTACATAATGACTTAGTTTTCCACAAACAAAGCAAAAGCCTTTCTTTTTGAAGTTGGGATGAGCAACTTTAGGATTATTATTATTATTATTATTATTATTATTATTATTATTATGGCGATATTGTTGTTTACCTTGTACCAAATTGGCTCTGGTAATAATCTCTTTTGCTTTGGCAGCCTTGATCCCCTTGCATGTTAAGTCTTCAACGATGATGTGGACAATCAGATCGGCTAGTGACATTTGCTTGTGTTTGTACTTGGGATGTTGCTTGTGGTCATTCCATGATTTTGACAGCTTTTTGATCAATAACCCTCAATGAACTCAATACAAACCAACAAGAGAGAGATAATCACTATTGCATTAAAGACGATGTACATTGAAATTCCTTTGATTTCATTGATTGTACTCACCTAGATTCAAGTTCATTACCACAAAAAGGGTGAGTGAAACCTATGTCGTAATTAGGTTATTTGTAAAGTTATCTCCTTAACCCAAAAAAGGGGAGGGTGTGAGAAAGACTGTCCTCAAGTATGAGCAAAAAGGAAATGGCAAAATGTTACTCTTAAGCCATTAAAAAAAGCAAGTTGTAAAACCTAGATTTCAAGTAGTGAATTTGGTAAGAACTTTTGGGGTGAGCTCAAAGGAAAAGGGCGTAGGCAAAAGGTGTCGAACGCTTCTAAATAAATCATGTGCATAAGTCTTCTTAGCTCTTCTATTTATTTTATCAGCTCTCATTTCTTATATGCTCATAAATTCTGTTAAGAAGTAAGAAGACCCGAAAATAGGACAAACATAGATTTGGTTCTAATTATCTTAAATTCCCAAAAAAGGAAAACACTAATTCACCCCTCTCGATTTAGTGAGTTAGCCAACAATGTAGAACCTTCGGTTACTGCACATTTCAACTATCTTTAGCCTCTCTTTCACAGACCTGCTCTTTCTCCCATATAGCCTCAAATAAGTTCTTAAAAGTCAAATTTATTTTCTTAACCAATTAAATCATACCGAAGTTCTTTAGTGCATTAGTGAACAAATCTTTCAATGATTAAATCATTTGCTTGGTATTCATTCACTCATGAAATGATTAGCTAAAAAACTTTATGTACTTTGGTTGATCAGTTTTTATTATTATTGATTTTATTAACAAGTTGATCCTCTAGTTAAACAACAATTTTTTTTTTCTGTTTTTGATTTTTATTTTGTATAGAACTTCGATGGAAAAAAGACAAACCTACTAGTAAAGCCTTTAGCAAAAATATCTAAAGCAAGAAGGCTCCTCCCAAGACCATAACCCTTGGACATATCCTAGAAATTTTGCTCACCCAAAACCTAGAAAATTACTCCTTTATTTCCCTAATCTAAATTATATGAAAGAAAAAAAAAAAATCCAACCATGTTTACCCTCACCCTTTCCTAATTTTTTTTTTTTTTTCATTTGAAAGTGTCAAGAATCAAATTTATATCACTATTCCATTGATATTTCGTCAATATTTTTCGATAAAAACTTTTTGTCAATTTATTCTCACCGATAAAAAAATAATTTTAATAATTTAAACGTTCAACATTTTATTATTAATAAATCAGAAAAAGTAGATTTTCCTAATCAAGAATTCTTATTTCAACATTGGATATTAAGTCTATGTTCCTTGAGCGACGGACAAAGAGAATAAGAAGAAACTTTTTGTCCAAAAGAACACGAAATGATAAAAAAAAAAAAAAAACATTACATAAATTTATATCAACACAGACCACATATTTTGACACAAAATAGCCTCATAACAATTGTTTCGAATCATCAGTCATCACATGCCCCGTAGGATTTGAATGAAAACAGAAAGTCAAGGGTTTGGTATATTTAAATTTGGACTTGGTGTACATTGTTTTGTTGATTCATTCAATCGTACGGTTGTGCTAATTAATAAGATATATAGTCCATAACTTTTGTGGTCCTCAAGAAATTAAAGTAAAAGAGTAGTTGGGGACCAATGAAATTAAATTTAGTAAGAGAAATGAAAGAATAATAATATTCGCGATTTAAACCAAGTCCACACCTACACATATGTGAATCTTATGTTGGTAAAAGTAATAGGCAGTCCAATATGGCTTAATTATTTAAAACCAACTTCAAATTTGCCATGGGCTATAGCACATACCCTAAAACTCTAATAAATTCATTTCTATTAAATTAAAAACCTCTTTAAATTAATAAAAAATATGATATCGAATTCAAATTAGTATAAAAAATTAATATATCTCTTTATCGTTATAGTTAATAATTTCGTTTTGAAATTTAGTATAAAATTTTGATCCGGAATAACTTAATAATTTGATTAAAAATACAAAATATATTACAAAATATTTAAGAAATAAAAATCATTTCAAGACATTAATTTGTAAAACCTTGTTTGAGATTTTTTTATTTATTTCAAGAACTGAAAGTATATTAAATATATTACATCATATATATGTGCAAGCAAATTTTTAAAGAATTTATCAATAAAAATGAGATTTTAAGAAAATTAAATACTATAAAATTATTGTATGAGTTCAATAAACATAAAAATTAAACAGACATATCTTAAAAACAAAATAACAATTTACAAAATAAACCTTTTAAATTAATAACCTTTTGAATTAGTATTTATTTATGATTTCAAGAGTATTAATTTAAAGAGATTTTACTATAATTAAAAAACTTTAATTAATTAAATAGGCAGAAAATCTGAAGTTATATTCTAAACTGTATTATAAAAAAATGAAAATTATTTGATATTTATTAATTCTTGCATAGCATATCAGTGAAAGTCAAAGGGAAGATATTTTCTGATGTAAAGCATAAGCAATTACTTACCTTCGAAAAAGATTTAAGGCGGAGGAAAACACCAGGCGGGGGAGAGTCGTGTTTGATCGACCACCTCATTAACAAACCTCAAACTATGTAGTGCCGATTTTTTGCTTAAAAAGTCAATAAAGAAGAGTGGATTAGGTGAGTAAACCAATTCACAGGTTCTATAATTACTGGCTAGCTAGCTATCACCCTCAAGAGAGAGACATGAAACGAAGTGGGGGAGGCAGAAGAGATAGCTTCAACATCACAGCTTCACAAATTTCACTACCTTAATTGGACTTTCTTAGGATTCAAACGAAACCCTTTTCTTTTTCAATTGTTTTTGTGTGTCATTTAAATGCCCAACCACATTGCCTAAACAAAAGTCAAATTAAAGCTGCCTGCCTCTATGGAATGGAACCGACTGCATTCTTCAAAAACTTGGTCGGATTACATTTTTTTTTGGCTTTAAGGCTACTTTAGAAAGAGACATCTAATTGTAGTAATGAGTTTATGACAATCTTTTATGGGATAGTATTTTTTTTTTTTAATTTTACTACTTTTTTACTGTAAGTAATCATAGGCGGGTAAATTCAATTAATATGAAAATGATTTTTTTTCCCTTATAAATTAGGGTTTTATTTATATATTGTTGTGGGCAATACTCGATAATAAAATCTTAAATGCATTGCATCAAATTAAGAGAGTGAAACTTCATATCATCTTGACATGGGATTTATTCATCACAAAAGTAAAAAAAAAAAAAAAAAAATTCGTCCAAGAAAATCAATGGTAAATCCTTCAAAGCAAACACAAATCCTATTACATGTACTATCAAAATATTATTAAAATTAGAGAAATACTTTTGAGAAAGACAAGCAAAACTGTACTCATTGTTGAATACATATAGTGGTTTCTACTGCATATAGAATTTAATTGGTTCACTAGCTAGCCATGAGAGATAGCAGTTCCAATGTTATAAAGTGCAAATTTGGTATGCGATTTTGTCAATTTGAGACCTCCTATGCTGTCACGTTCTGACTATTTGCCCACCAATAAAAGCCACACACACACACATACAATCTTTTTAATTTAGTATTTACTCAAATGATCAAGTTTCCCTTAAGTAAAGGGACCGTAAGCTGTTGGATCAATTTTTATTTTACTATAAATAAGTCTTCAACCTTTCAAAATCATGCAATTAAATTCAAATATATTAAATGATACTAAATTTCGTTTGAACATCCTATGTGGAAGTTGATGTGGATAATTTAATTAGTTGTCACATGACATATGACGTGTCCAACATTAATGGAAGTTAATGTCATTTAACAGATTTGAATTTAAATGATTTTGAACAATTGAAAGTTTATTTACAGTAAAATAAAAATTTATACACTGATTTTCATATAATAAAACGTTAATGATTTATATTCATTTTGTATAAAAGTTTAAAGATATATTTAGTTATTAAGTCTAAAAAAATAATATATAAGTTGAAAGAAAAAAAAATCATAGGCTTAATCTTCCGCAAAGTCTAAGCTAGAATATTTTCTTTCTTCTCTACTCTCTATATTTGCTCTTTCTTTGATCTTTAGAGAAGAAAATAAATAAAAGCACTTCAATGAAGCAATAATTCTTTTAAGCGCACTGGTTCCATTTACATATTAGGTTTTAGCTTCATCAAGATACCACTTTTGTTTCTTAATCTCTTTTGTTTGTGATCATAGTTTCATTGACTGTTGCTAACTTTGGTTGCATTAAATCACTGAAATCAAAACAAATCAGTACTTTCCCTGTACTGGTTTCGGTTAAGTACTAATTAGTGTGTATATATGTGGCTAGAGTTGTCAATACCCAATTTATTTTCTAGGAAAAAGCAAGTTTTCCAGGAAGATAAAACCTACCGCTGTATCACTTTTCACATGTGGTAATTTTGGATTCTGTATTGTGGTACCACGCCTAGCTAATTGAGGAACTCAACCCACATTACCAGCTGATTCTGAAGTTTCAATTCTTATCAATCATGATAGATTAACTTGCAAGGAAAGGCAGGTAGAGAAGCTGAATTTGGTTATATATATATATTCTACCATTGTTTTCTTTTTATCTGTATTTTGAAATTTTACAAATGGAAATGCCAATTGCCAAATGGCCCATATCATTTTGCAGACACAAAAGCAAAGTCGGTTCGGTTTTCTTTTGTATTTTTCTATATGGTTATCATGATGCGTCACAATGCTACTTGCAGGAAGCTTTGCTGCTTCAATTTGATTTTAGCCTCTAAGAGATAGACACATTTCCAAGCTCAATAATTCCACTCCCATTTCTTATTTTGAGTTGTGACAAAATCATAAAGCACCTTTGGGTTTTCGTCTATTTGAATAATTGAACAAAGAGTACGAAGATCAGGCAAGATTGGATCAGAAAATCCTACTTTACTTTGACATAGCACGTTACCTTCCATTTTCACATAATTTATCACTTCCTTTTTCTATTTTTACTGTAAATATAGATAAGGAATCAAGAACAGGGGGAAATTATAAACATAGTAATATAATATGAAAATAATAAAAATATAAATTAAAATTTTGATAAAAAAAATTGAAAACACTGATATGATGTAAGAATTATTAGCTCTATAATCTACGTTGCCGGCTGCAGCTTAGTTTGTAACAAAAACACTAAATGCGGATCAGAAGTTTGACCAGATCAAAGCTTCATTTGAAGAATTAAACAAAGCCCTCTAAATTTATTTAATTTAATTATTATGAGTCACGGTGGTCAGAAATTGTAGCCTCCCAAGGTAACCAATTGAACAAAGTTGTTATTATTAAAAGAAAAATCAATCAATAATTTTTCTAAAATGGAATTTTATTAGGATAATGGTAGGGACATGCTACACGACATTATATACAGAAACACAAAACAACAGTAGTCTTAATGTAATCCTATCTAATCTTTCTTTCATTCTCTCTCTCTCTTGACTGTAAATGAAACTATTATTACCCATTAGACTAGCTCAGAAGCATGCTGGGGAGAAAGGCTTTGATCAATCTGGTGGCTGAGCTGTGGTAATCTTAAAAGGGGTTAATCAAAACAAAGCAGAAACCATCTGATCTGATCACATAACCCCAAAAACATAAAAAAGAAATGATGCCTTTCGGTTTAACCGTTGTTTTCTTTGTGAAAATGCATGTGGAGTGGTTGGAAGTTTAACCTAGAGGAAGCAGGGTTGAATATATCTAGGTAACAACCAAAGTTTGAGAGAAGCAAGAAAAAGAATCTGCAACAGATTTGAAAATTGAAATAAAAGAAAGGAAAAAAAGTTGTTTCTTTTGTATTGTACCCATATATAATCTTGAAAGAATAGAGATTGTGGTGTGGATCCAGCATGCATGAATGCAAAGTTTAGTTTTTTTTTTTTTTTTTAACCCACCACTTCATGTGCTGCTATGAGATAGAATGATGCCTATCCCAAACATTAACCTAGTTGGAGGGTGAAGTCACATGGCTTCTTATATTAGTTTAATGTAATATCAGCATCGAGGTTGAGTGTTGACAGGTTGATCAATACAGTTTCTAGTCTTTAATCAAAGTACTCAAGATTTGTCACTTTGTGTTTTTGGACAGAACAGGCCTAAATTTTATTAAGGATTTAAAGTTTACCCCGTTTGTGTTTGGGGTAGTTCTGTTTCGGATGCATTTTTCTAATAGCTTTGGCAAAGTGTACTTATGACGCCCCTGATCTTTCCCATCGTCTTCGACATTCCGGGATATGGGCACATATGTTCTTTCTATAGACAGGGACGTAGCAAATGCCTCAACATCTGCATTTATAAAGATAAACTCATAAAAGGAATGATATTCCCGGAATCTCTGTATTGAAAAGGAATCAGTATTCCAGGAAAATTAACTTGAAAGATATCCAAGATGGATTTCAAAACAGATTTATCTAGAGTTTCTGGCTTTTCTGAGACCGTCGAGTCCATTCTTTCCAACCACGTAGCCATCATCAAGTACTAGAAAGGAGAGATGAATAGGATGTCCAAAATTTGCAGATAAAGACTTTCCAAATTGTTAATGGCTTGATGTTATCGATCATAGCAATTATACCAGAGACAGGCTGGGGACCGATGTCCTCATAATTGCAGGGGAAAGCAGAATAATGAAGCCAGTTCAATCAGCCCCATTAAAAGGCTTTTATAGAAAAAGATGGACGTGTAGAGGAAAAGATATAAGCCTGTTGAAAACTGATCTTCCATTGATATACAAAAGTCATGTACAAGTTAGAATTGTGATCAATGAAACCTCAAACATAACCTCTCAACCTCCAATGAGCTTTTGCTCACCAGGGTGACCTCTTCAAGTACATAAAATTAGTTAAAAAATTTTACATTTTCAAGCAAAGCTAATGTCTTAGACATCTGAATCACAAAATTTGCCATCCATCCGGTTCTGAACAGCTCTGACTGCAGCTACCCTCGCAGCAGTTGCCGCCCTATTCGCAGCCACAACTGCCTTGTTCACTGGTTCATCCACCCGGCGAAGGTTAATAGCATTGGCTGCTGTTTTTCTAGCAGCCTGCAGACACAAAAAAAATATCACAAAAAGAACTAACCAAAAGAGAACCAGTTTTTATGGCCTATTAACAAGAAAGATAAATACATTAAAGAAGCCATCAGCATAGAATAAAATACCTCAACTGCTCGAAGGACTGCATCAAGTAGTGGGGGTAGAGGGGTTTTAAGGGTGCCGGAATCCCACTCACCACATCTCGTGTCACCGTTTCGGAAAGTATACCTGCCATACCCTTGCTTTCGACCTTCATGCCATGACCCCTCGTAACAATGACCGTTAGCAAAGTGATAAACGCCAAATCCATGCATCTTGTCTCCAAAATATTCCCCAGCATATTTATCTCCATTCCTGTAACACCAATATCAAATTTATGGAGATCATGACAAGGTCTCCAATAGAATAAAAATAATTTACCTCAAAACCCAGTAAAATCAAACTAAACGTCCCTAATAAAGAAAGTCCTCATGAATCTAAAGGAAATTGTTCTATTAAAAAAATAATAACCTACACAAAGTATTAAACATTCATAAATGGAAATTAATTTTCTCTCTCAGCTTTTATTCGTTGGAACAATGTAAGAGAGGATCCACAACCAATCATCTCGTCAGCATCAACCACATTTCTGGGTGAAGACTTAAATGCAAAATCAATTCTTCTTTATTAATGAATAAAAAATACAAGTGAATTTTGGATAGCTACTGTAGAAGTAAAATGCAACAGAATTGAGCTGGATATACTCAACTCATCATAATTCGGAAGGTAGAAAAAGTAAGACTTTATTAAAGGAAAAAAAAAAAACTGAAATTTTTGAAGTAGAAATTCAAAAATCCCCACAGTAAATCTCCCTTCATCCCCAACTAGATAAACGTCAAGTACTACTTTTACATAATTAGCATTTTTGGGTCATCCTGGCATAGAATTCCAAACACAAAAATTCCATAAGCTCAACAAGCACACATATATGGAAACAAAGCAAAGCTCTGAGTAAAAACTGCAATAGAAGACCATATTGCCTTCTTCTTTAAAATCAACCATGACTTACTCATGGTACAAAATTTAAAGGAAATATACTAAGATGAATTCAAGGAATTCAACTCACAAGGCTAAATTTAAAAAAAAAAAAAAAAAAAGTCCACCTTTTTACTCAAACTTCATCATCCCAAAAGGGAAAAAAAAACCATTAATTTATTTTCATACCTGAAATGATAGTAACCAAGTCCATGTTTAACCCCAGACTTGAATTCCCCAACATAGCAACTTCCATCTGCACAAGTCTGAACACCAACACCATGACTTTGCCCGTTACACCATTCACCAGCGTAAGAATCCCCTGTATAAAACCTATAAACCCCAAATCCATGCCTTAAACCCTGTCTATATTGCCCTCTATACTTACTCCCTCTACTCCAGGTTTCCACTCCATACCCATCATATCTCCCTTCTACCCAATACCCTTCATATCTCCCATTCACAAAATAGTTATAAACCCCACTCCCATTACATTTTCCCTTATGAAATTCACCTTCATAAAAATCCCCATTGCTATAAAACTCTACTCCTTCTCTTACAACCAGCTTAAGTCTTTCTTTTTCTTCGTTGTTGTTTTTGTTACAATGGGTTTCTCCAATGAACCATTGGACAGGCTTCGAATTGGGTTTTGAAAAGTGGAGTCTTTCTTTGAAACAAACAATGCCTTGGTTGATTAAAGCTTTGTTTTTCGAAGCGAAAAAAAGGGTTATAGCAACGAAGATTAAGGCTAACAAGAGATTTTCCGATGTGGCAATTTCTTCTCTTTTAAGATAAAAGCAAAAGAAGAAGACGAAAGAGAAAAAAGTGAAGAAAGAGATTGAGGCCATGGCGAAAACCGGGTTGAACCGAACCGAAATATTCCTCGGTGACATCGAACATGATTTCTTTGGTGGCGGTTTCCTTTTTTTCTCATCCTTCAGTAACGAGTCTCGAAACTGGTAGTCGTCCTTTTCTTCTTGGTCTTTGATAAAGTCACCTTCGGTGATGGAAGACATACTGTGGATGGACGATCGGACGGTTGGTGACGAACGGAGCAACGACGACTGTGTTCGTGTAAGCTTCGCCTGGCTCTTTTGGCCCTCCATTTAGTTTCTTGTTTCTTTTTTCTTCCTTTTTCCGGTTGGGTCCCACCCAAAATACGGGAACCGTCCGATTTAACTAACTTTCACCACCACTGACCTTTCCTGTACCGTGAGATTCTTATCACAACCGTTGTCTTTGAAGCCGCCGGCGACATCTCATGCGGCACCCTTTAAACCAGCGCCTTTTCCAAAACCTCGCAAATTATCACAATCAAAGAAAGAGAGAGTTTCTCTTTCAAAAAAAAATTTGGTTTCTTTTTTCGTTTTGGGAGAAAGAAGAGTGAATCTGGAGACTGGGACTTGGCCTTCCGATTTATATTTATGGTGTCATAGAGAAGTGTTGATTCAATTTAAACCGTTGGATGGAAATCTGATGGGTGGGATGATTTGTAGGTTATTAGCCGTTGGATTGAATTAGAGAGGTTGCGGTCTTGACGGGAAGATAGGGTCGTCGGATCTAGATTCGGCAACCTTTCGCTTTATTGTGGCAGGCAGGGCCGGCACGTGCCATCATCTGTTTTTACAAAAAACTTTAACATTTCAAATTGGGGAAAAGCTTCCCAATTTCACATCCGTCTAAACTAAACTACTTGCTACTCGCATCACTGTTAATCTTTGTATCATGCATTATGTCACAGTTAGGACGGTTGAGATTTGATGGGGTGTCACATGGAGACAGGGATGATGCGAAATGTGAGGTCTCTTTGGAGTAATAATCAATTGCCATAAAAGAATATTTATGTGGCTAACAAAGATGGAAATTTATTTTTTATCAATTAAATTTGATTTTATTTTAAATATATCAAAGCGCATGGAAAATTATATTTTTAAAGAGTTTTTAAAAAATTAAATCAAAATAAAACATGAAAAATTTCTTGCAACGTCATTATTCGTAGGAGATTATAACAACAAAAATATTAAATGTTTTATGACTATTTTCTTTAAAATTTATATTTGATGCATTATTTATATATAAGAATGTTACTCAACCATAAATAACTTTAAAAAGTTAAAAATATATATGTTTTTTTTATTAAAAACATTAATAATTCTTTTAGATATTAATCGAAATAAGTTTGAATCAAATCTAAGTCATATATTAATAAATTATATGTAAGTTCAAATCCAACTTGATTTGTGTTATTCGGATTTGATTTTTAATCCAAACTCATTTTAAAATTTATTATGTAATCTGTGCCCAGCTTGGCCCAAAGTGTTTTCATTTTAATTTTTTGTTTTTTTTTTTATTCTCTTATTTCTTTTAAAATTTAATATAATTCGTCAAACTTTACTGTTAAGTTTTATATCATATATAATCAAGTTTATTAATCAATAATATTTTTATATATATATTTACATTCTTCTTTTTGTTTGGCTAATGTAATTACATTTTACTTAGTAAATACATATAAAACTTTTAATATTAGTTTTTTAGCTCGAACTTGGTCTAAAAATTCATCAAACCTAAAATTTTTTCTGTCCAAACTAATTTATTACACTTAATATTTTTATTTAAATTCACTCAAAAATTGAATTAATTTTTGGATTTTACCGGATTATTTGAACTTAGATAAATATACGTATGAAATTCAATTTTTTTTTTTAATCTAAAGTTACTTAGACTTTGCAGCAAAGTAAAATAGAGAAAATGTGAGCATTTAGCAGTTGGATCGCCCATGCTAATAGAAAAAATGAGAATTAAGGTCACGTCTTTGGAAATTTCTCAAGTTCCGTACTGTTTTTTGTTGGAAGACAGATAAAGCAATTGCACGTATTTTCTACTACCGTATATTATTAGACTTTACTTTGTACGTCTTTTTGTGAGCTTGTAGGCAGATAATTAGTGTGTTGTGTTTGCATTTGTTAATTAAATTTATGTTAACTTTAATTGTGGTTTAAAGAAACTGAAAAGTAATGAAGAAAAATGTAGATTTCACAAAGTTGATTTCATAGGAAAATGAGAAAATAAATAAATAGATTTGAAATATTAATTTAAATGATCATATATTTATTTGTAATGTGAGAGAGTTATATAAATTTAGAATTTGAATTCTAATACTTGTTTTTTCATTTTTCTCAAGCTTTCATTAGAAAAGAAAATAATAAGAAAAAAATTAGAAGTGTTCACTCCTGACTTAAAAAAATTAAAACAAAAAAAAAAAAGAATAGAAAAACTTCTAGTAAAATGTTGAATTTTGGTCACAAAAAGACGTGGCGTGCGTAAATAATTACTTTTGCAAGACTTGTATAATGATCATTATTTACTTTGTATAATGATCATTATTTACTTTTTTTTTCTTTTTAATTCTTGCGTGATAGAGATCATATACATCAAGTCTACATAGGTAAACATCGACTAATAGAGGATAGTCACGCGTCAGGTCGTAAACCCACATGGCGTGTCACGTGACAATCATTGAAAAGTCATGACCCACGTGGCACGGTATGCTTGGCGACATAGGTACGATCATGCGGCAGAGTACTCTTAGCAACAGAGGTAAGATCACGCGACAGAATGTGCTCTGTGATAGACCTCTGCGCCCCTAAGCCTAGCGGCAGAGGTCTTCGACCTCCGTTGCCCGAAAGTACTCATCCGCACAGTGGCAGACTTCTGAGTCTCGCGACAAAGTGTCTAAGAACTCTGTCGCCTGCCTAGACGCGCGCCTGGGCCTCAGACCCGGACCGCCCAAAACGATACAGTCTTGGGCCCAAATATTCATAAGCCTTGAGAAAATGAAAAGCCAGACCAAAAACATATATAAATACCTCTAGTATGAGTAAAAAACCCTAAGTTCTACTTTTTTTTCAAAAAAAACTTTGTTTAAACGTTTTTTCTGACTTAAGCATCGGAGTGCGCGCGTAGGGACAGATCTCTGCCCCTCTCTGATCTTTACTACTTTTGCAGAATTTTCAGTACACGTGGAGGAGAAAACCAGGGAGATTACGTCAGTATCATTCAATCATTGTTGTTCACTACAACAACAATTGGCGCCGTCTGTGAAAAAAAGAACAAAAAGTCAGATTCTTCATTAAGATGATGAGAACACGTTCGACAGCAACAACAAATTTGGAAGAAGAAAATTCTGTGAGTCCTCCTTGCAGACCTGAGCGAGGACAAGAGTAGAATGGAGAAGGAGACAGGGTTACCACAGTTTCCCTCGACAAATTTGAGGCTTTGAAGCGTCAAAATGAGCATACTACTATGGCGTTGAGAGCAATGATTGATTTTTTCAAAAATGCACTGTCGCAATTTAGTTTGCCTCCAGAAGTGCAGCAGATGGTAGGAGAGAATGTCCCGAGGCAGACTTAGGCCAACCCTCTACGGTGACGAATGCGGGATAAGGAGAATGGGGGCAGAATACTGTTGCTGGGCTGATGCAAGACCCTACCATAGGTCTGGAGGATAACCCTACCACAGGTCTGAGGGTGAATCCTGTCGCAGGTACGGAGGACAACCCTAACGCAGCTCTAAGGAAGCGCTCTGCCGCGGGGATACGAGAGGTGAACCCTGCCATAGGTCTGAAGTGGATGAACACTGCTACAGGGATCGGGAGTCAAGACCTTGCCGCAGATCTGAGAGAGTTCAACCTTGCCACACGGTTTCAGAGGCAGAACTCTGTCGCAAAGTACATGAGGCAGACTTCTGCCGCAGAGTTCAGGGTTCAGACTTCTACTGCAGAATTTGATCGACATGACTTCGAAGATCACGAAGCTGGGGAGCGACGGAGACAGGGTAATGGATAGAATAGTCATGACTCCCAACACTATTTCGAAGATCCAATGCCGAATTACGGAACGGGAGGTATAGGAATAAGGGATACAGTGCAGGCTCTTAGAGGGAGGGAAACTGTGAATGATGAGGAGATCCCTAGCCAGGGAGCGAACCGTGTGCGGAATCCCCTGAACAGAGGAAGAAGGGATTCTTACTACTCAAACTCTTCTAGTGTCAAAGAGAGGGGAGCACACTCGACCCGAGGATCGAAAAATGTTGAGAAAGTTGTGGAAAGGATTCTGAAAAGGAAGAAGTTAGTGTCTCTTGAAGACAGTCAGAGAATACGAGTTCCTTTTAGTCCCGAGATTATGGACAAATCACTGTCGAAAAAGTTCAAGATGCCTTCTATGGCTACTTATGTCCGTAAAACTGACCCATACGACCATATACAGAGTTAAGAGTCCCTTATGTTGCTCCATGGATGGGAAGATGAAATTATGTGTAGAGCCTTCTCGCTCACACTATCGAGGCATGCTTTAAAATGGTTTAATGGGTTAAACGAGGGTTCTATCTCATCTTTTAACCAATTACGAAGTGAATTTCTGAGAGCCTTCATGATCAACAGCCAGTAGAAGAAGGATCTCACTTATTTACTTACCCTTAAACAAGGGAACAAAGAATCACTGAAGAACTATGTAGATCGTTTTCGAGATGCAACCCTAGAGGTGAAGGATCTACCAGTAGGTGTAGCCATAGCAGCAATGCTGCAGGGGACGAAATCTGAGAAGCTACAAGAATCCATGTCCCTTGATCAGCCAGCGACTCTTTCCGATCTATTTACTAGAGCAAATAAATACGTGGCTCAAGAGGAAGTGATGAGGATGGTATAGTCTCGAGAGGCAAGAGAAGGAAGAAAAAGAGAGAGAGATGTACCTAAAAGAAGTTCTTCAAGACCTGACAAATTAGACAAGACTCTTAGACTCAAGTATGAAAATTATACCAGGCTGAATGAGCCTCGTGCCACTATACTTACCGCTATTAAAGGAACTGGACTGTTGGAGTTCCCTAAAAGAAAGATTGGAGATATGGGCCGAAATGTTGATGCTTATTGTGATTTTCATGTCGCTCATGGTCATCCTACTGAAAGATGCAGAGATCTGATGGATCAGTTGGAAAAGCTGGCTTGAAATGATAAAATTAACTGCTTTTTGTGGAGAAATGAAAGACCTCGTTACCCTCCGCGAAATCGAAGGGATGATCGTCGGCGGAATAGACAAAATAATGATAGAGGGAGAAACAGGCCAAGAAATGAAGAAGAAGCTAGGCCTAACCCCCGAGACAACCGACTGGATAATGAACCTATTGACTTGGCTATAAATGTTATTGCAGGGGGAGAATCGATGGTAGGGTGTTCTTTTGCTTCTCGTAAAAGTTACGCGAAACAAGCATATCAGATTCATGCTATGATGGAGGAGAAAGCAGATGAAGAACCTATTGTGTTCACCCCGACAGACAGGGGTGATATTGTCATGCCTCATGATGACCCCATGGTGATATCGACGGTGGTGGTAAAACATCCAGTGAGCAGAATCCTAGTAGATAATAGAAGTTCGATGAACTTAATTTATTGGAATTGTTTTGAGAAAATGAATGTATCCGAAGATAGATTAAAACCCGTTATGACGCCACTGTACGGATTTATGGGCGAGAAAGTGAAGGTCGTCGGGTCTATAGAGTTGCCTGTGACTCTAGGGGAAAACCCAAAGGATGTGACTCGACAGGTATTGTTCATGGTTGTAAGGTCAACCTCAGCTGCTTACAACATGATCTTGGGAAAGCTTGTATTAAATGATATGAGGGCGGTGATATCTTCTTGCTACTTATTAATGAAGTTCCCTACTCCCAACGGAGTCGGACAAGTATGAGGAGATCAAAAAATGGCTCGCACATGTTATATCACCTCTATCGCCGACAAAGGAGTACAAAGAAATGAGACATTGTATATAGATGACCCTCCTAAGCCTCGGCTTGGTGAGGAAACGAAAGCCATTGAGCTAATCAAGGGGGATGAAGAGAAGAAGACGTTCATAGGGACTCAATTGGATGAACAAACCAGGAGAGAGATAGCAGAAATGTCTACAGAGAAACTCTGATGTCTTTGCTTGGACCCCAGCCGATATGCTCGAGATTAATCCAGAAGTGATTTGCCATAGGCTTAATGTTTCACCCGGGCATAAGCTTGTCAAACAAAAGAAGAGAAATTTTACCCCGAAAAGACAAAAGGCGATCACTGAGGAAGTTAATTGTCACACCCCACTTCCGGGTGTCCTTTATCCATACTTACGCTATTACGGTTGGGCTGTGAGACGATGCAATTACTAAAAATTTCATTCATTTACAGCGAAAAATTTAAAATTTTAATTCACACTCCCAGGTGTGTAAATATACGAAATTAATTGTGTAATAATATCTTTACATATCATCCCCATAAAGCTGTTACATTTTCTAGGTATAACTGTGCGATACATCAAGATAGATACAAAATACACGTGTGTATACAAATCTTATACCTTTGCGGATTGTGGGAGCTGTCCAACACAAAAAAGATTTAGAGATCACCGCATTGCTCTACTTCTCAGTATCTGGAGGGAGAAAAATAGTGGGGTGAGTAAACCACAGCTCAGTAAAGAAATGAATGCTAGAAGGTAGATATCATACTACCTACATAGCCCATGCATGTATAAATCAAAAACCATGTTTTAGATATAAATGAAAATATTATATGAAAATGCATTTAAACATACATTTCTCATTTACACTTTCATGTAAATAGTATGTCATGCTTCCATTTTAAAACATGATTCATAAAATAATGCCCTCGCAGCACAAGTGTTTAAATCAGAGATTTATCAAAACACAAAATCTCTTTACTCTCTCAACATTTCTTTTCCTCAAATCTCTTTCTTTTCTGAGATTGTCTCTGTTTCTCGAAACTCTGAGACAAGCATGAAATTTTTGGCAATCTAATATCCACGACATATGGCCATAGTCAGTGATCTCAGGTCTCACTGATCAGGTGCGCACAGGGCATCACTTCACCTGAAGGGGGATGGATCAGTCCTACCCTCCGGCTCATCTCAATCAACCTCATCTCCTCAAATACTCACGGTATAAGGTACGCCATGTGTCATCTATGCGATACTCGTACTCATGTGCACCCAGCACGGTATATAGTATACTAACGGACAACTACACAGTACTATATACGACCATGGACCCAAGTCCATACTCCAACTCCGATAGACTTTTCATCCTGAACCATGTCTCATATACCAAGCGAGCAAGCAGCGTGACACACAGTCATCGTAAGGCTCCAGCGCGGTACGAGCTATTGTTAAGACCCAGCCCGTTCAAAGGCCGTCAGCTGGCATCCCCTTAGGTCCCAAACCCCCAGGTTTACCTCAACTCAGTAAAAACAGGTGCGAGCAAAGCTCCAGCACTTTCTCAAAACCATCGTGCGAGTTAAACTCCAGCACGACACATCAAAAGTATAGAATCATGTGTGAGCTAACACTCCAGCACATAGTCAAGTCATTAAAACGGGTGTGAGCTAGAGCTCCAACACCAATCTCATCTCAAATCCGATAGATGACTATTTTCTCTTTTTAAAACTCAAAACATGTTTATTTATGTGGCATGCCTCTTCATGCTAAAACATGTAAAATTAGCCAACCTATCATCATCATTTCTCAATCACCAATATCAATACAAAATTCAGAAAAATATTGAAAACATGCATATCATGCTATTTCCTTATCCCTTCTCATTTCTCAACACACACATATATATATCATAGTACATTTTGTGCTTCCATATCATTTCATAGAATCGTAGTATCGTACTAATTCTAGCAATATATCTACGAAATTACCGTAAAATACGTACAAACATCTCTATAGCTAACACACATTCCCTTATCTCGAATCGCGCTCGTATCTCTTCTGTCACGTTTGCTCCGTTCGTGATCCGGGTTAGTCGTGTCTCACTGTAAATACTGTGAATTTTCAGTATGCTCGGTGTAGCTATAAATGATAATGTGGACAATTAAGTTAAATTATGTTTTGGAATATAAGAAACTTGGATAAGCCAATTACCTAAATCTAATTTATAAATAAATAACTAATAATAATAATGTGATTAAGTACATGGAAGAGCGTATACACGTATTTATATACCTACGTTTGTATGAGCCACTAAGAGTACTCTATAGAGTGTAAGTATATACACATATAAATATATGTGTTAAGCATACAGGAATGTGCATATATATGTATATATATATAAATATGTATATATATACTAACGTGGGAGCAGTAAAGTGTACAAAAGAATATATAAATATATGTTAGATATATTTTATAATGTACACAACTCTGGGATGACAGTAGAGAAGGGAGAAAATGTGCACGGTATGTAAACAAATCTTGAGGATTGTGTGTGTACAGTAGGGAGATAACTGAAGCACGAAAGAGGGCATGGGAGTGTGGCTAAAATGTCTGCTGGGTGGTTTGACCGAGAGAAGGAAGCAGTTACCAAACCCAGATCTGCCCGATCCTGTACATGCATAAAAACGGAAGAAGATTGAAGCAGAAAAGAGACATGACCAAGAGCTTAAGTAAGTGCAGAAAACAAAAAGAGAAGAGAGGAGAGACAAGGGAGAAAATGAGCAGTTGAGGGGTGGCACAAACCGAGGGAGAGTTGTTGAAGAGAAGTTGGAACTATTGGAGTAAAACCGACGAAACCAGGAAAGCAGTGATCAGACCCCTCGGCTTTCCCATTTGGCTGCAAAATGGAGGATGAAGAACATGGGTCTTCCTCGGCCTCAGGAGAAACTGGAGGTAGGCGCAGCTGAGGAAGGAAATGAGACTAGCAAGGCTACTCGGACAACTGAAGAACAAAGGGAACTGAGGCTCGGGTGTGGCAGCTGGAAAACGGTGGCCTTCACTGATCGACGGGGAAACTGGAAAACAGAGAACTCTTGCTCTGTTCATTGCATCGAAGGGGAGACACGACTAATTGCAGGGAAGAGGCACAGCCACGGGATGCCAAGCGGGCCACTGTCGGAGCTAGGGACTGTTGGACGCATGACCACTATGTCCGGACGCCCTCGACACAAGAAACAGAAGCAAGGAGTAGTGGCAAAGGTGTGGTCGGGGGAAGATTGAGGTTGGCCGAGACCAGAGTGAACGGGGGAGAAGGGAGCAGGGAAAGGAAAACCGAGAGTTGGGGGAATCAATGACTGAAGTGTGATGATGACAGTGCTGGTGTTACTGAGCTAAGAAGGGTGGGAAGAGATCGGGGAACAGTAGCCGGCTGGGAGGAAGAAGAAGAAAGAAGAAGATAAGGAGATAGCGGGAAGGAGATAATTTAAAAGGAAAAAAAAGGGGTAAAGAAAAGAAAAGTATATATATATTTATATATATAATTACATATATATATATATGTAATTATATATATAAATATAAATATAAAAATATTTGGAGATAGGAGAGAAGGCACAGAGAAATTTGAAAATCCGGGAAAAAAAGGGCTCCGATCGAAATAACCCGAGTGGATCGGATTTGTCGAGTCGCTATGTCGAGACAACCGAGGACTACGGACAGACACCGAGGTAAAAAAAATTCTCGTCGCTGCTAGAGATAAATATGCGTAATTTTTGTATATTTGTAGATATAAAATTTAGGTTGAATTTCGCAGTACCGAAATTATCGAAAAGACTAGGTTGAGCTTTATGACTGAAAAATTAGAGATTTTCGCTTAGTTGAACAATCAAATTTTACAGACTAAATTTTAATGATTGCAGAAATTACGGTATGACTTGAATTCAGTTTTAATTATTGAAAATCTTGAATTTTGAATTTTCAAAGACCATCTTCTGAGATTTTTTCGAAAAAGGGCTAGTTAGCCTGTTTTGAACGATTTTCATAAAACAAATGAATTTATATGTGATTTAAGAAAAAATGATCTGTTATAAAATTATTTTGATGAAATGTGCTTGAGCGCGTACTGACTGTATGTCGTACGGCCCGTCTCGCACTGATTTTGGGACAAAGGCGTTGGTGAGATTATGCTGCACTTCTGTTCTGTATCTGTATATGTATCTGTGGTCCACGAGTATGATGTACCATGTTTTTAATTCTGTTTTTGGTCTTCGAACATTCTGATCTGTGAGCCGTTTGGGTAGCTGACCACTCCCACTGCGATTGACATCCCGGCACACCTGGCCCGTGAATTGCCCGGAGTCACTGACATTGGCCAATAATCATTTCTGATATCTGATATAGCATGCATGCCTTGTCTCGTCTATTTGAAAATAATTATTTGAATTTGTCTACTTGAATTGAAATATCTAGGAATATGTTTGTTTTGCTACTGAAAAACTCTGAACTTTCTGGATTTGTAACAGTAGTTAAATGTATTACTGATACATATTCTGTTTCTGAAAAATCTGTTTTAGTATTTGTGCTTTTGCCGATACTAAATCTGTTTTCTGAATTCTGAAATCTGGTATCTGAGAAATTACCAAATCATCTGTATATTTTGTGAAAATATTTCAGATTTGGTAAATAAAAAAAATATATATTTTTCATAGGTAGTGTATTTATTTACCTGCTATGGGATTTTCTTACTGAGCATGTTGAGCTCACCCCCTTACTTTCCTTCATAGAGTTCCTCTGTAGCTGGGATCGCTTCCGTTAGTAAGGCATTCCGAATAGTTAAGATTTTACGGAGCGTATTTCTGCATCGAAGGTATACCCAGTTGTAAGAAATTCTTTTGTATCTAAAATTATGTAAGTACAGTAGTGCAATACAAGATGTGTCTGGGGAATGTGAAAATATTTTATTTAAATTTGTTACTGAGAAAAAAATTTAATCACACTGAACACTATTCTGACCTAATATCGACTTGTAGCCTAACCGAAATATCAGTAAATTCGGGTCGTTACACTCACGTATTCCGAGCTACACGTATAATCATCAAGTTATTTTCTGTTTTCATCTACTAAACATACACATTGTCTTCTATTTATCTATTCATACTCCTCAAATCCTTCAAATCACATTTCACCTTTCCACTAACATCATTTTATCATTTATAAAGCATTCCATCATTTTCCCATGGATTTCCTCTTTATAAATCTCCCTTAATACTACTCACCTATCACTACATTCATCTTTCATATCAACATTTCACATCTCATTCAACCTACAAATACCTAAAAACCATATTTAGAAACTTGAAGGTTGAAGAGCTTACCATTTTACTTAGTCAAACTTGTGGTAGCCACAACTCATTCTCTTGATCACACAAATGTATGATTTTTGGATATGTTGTTCTCCTTTCTTCAATGAACAACTTTCCCTTCTTGAGCTCCTTCAGATTCTGACTGCAAGGTAGTGATTTTTAGAGTGAGAAAGCTTGAGTTTTTTAGAGAAAATGGCACGTGAGGTTTGGTAGGAGAAGAGTTCTGAGTTTTCATTTCAATCTCATGCTCTTTTTATAGATGCAGAGACATGAGATGGATCTGACCTATGTGGAGATCGATCTCTGAAAGGTTTGGTAGTCCTTTTTACCAAACACAACCACTACAAGATCGATCTTCTTCCATGATGAGATTGATCTGTCGAAGGTAATTTTCCTCTTGGAGATCGATCTGCCCCTTGTAGGAGATTGATCTGCTCTTTATAGAACCCTTAAAGAGATTGATCTGTCTGGCTTTGAGATCGATCTGTTCTCAAACAAAGAGTTAAGGAGATCGATCTTCTTGCCCTAAAATCGATCTTCTCATTACAGAATGTTCATCAGATCGATATGGCTCCATTGGAGATCAATCTGTTTCGCCCCATAGCCCAAAATAAGGTCATTTTGGCTCTTCCAAATCGATCTCTCATCCCATGAGATCGATCTGTCATTCATATTTTCAGATTTTACTGCAGTTTTCTATAGCAACTTCATTCAAAACCTCATTAATTTGCTGCCGTAGTCATTTCCTCATTCATCCCCCATTGAGACTTGAAAATGGCATCCAATCACACTTAGTACATATTAAAACTTGTGAAAAATCTTTGTATAACCAAATATATACAATATATAACTAAATGGAAGTGCATTACTTACGCAAATCTTTATTCCATTTACTACACTACTCATTTCCCATTCCACTCACATTCATCATATTTCAAAGTCCATTTCTTCATATTCATATTTAATGCAACTTGTACATAAATCACAACTCTTATTACAAGTGTGTACATAAATCTTATGGACTTTATATCACATATGCTTCACATTATTAGTACATCATCATACTTATGAATTCATTTACATATGTTCAAAGTTAAACCTATACGGGGTCTCACATTAATAAACTTTTAGAAGCTGGGTTTATTAGAGAAGTTTACTACCCTGAGTGGTTGGCCAATGTAGTAATGGTGAAGAAATCTAATGGGAAATGACGAATGTGTGTGGACTTCACCGATTTGAATAAAGCTTGCTCCAATGATTGGTACCCTCTGCCCCGAATTGATAGGCTTGTGGATGAAACATCAGGGTACGAACTCCTCAATTTTCTAGATGCTTTCTCCGGGTACTATCAAATTATATTTCATCCAGAAGATGAAGAGAAGACTTCCTTCATAACTAACAATGGAACATATTATTATCGGCTAATGCCATTCTATTTAAAGAACGCTAGAGCCACATATCAACGAATGGTGAACAAAGTCTTCAAAGATCTCTTGGGAAATACTATGAAAGCTTATGTGGATGATATGATTATCAAAAGCAGAGCAGGAGAGTCTCACGCTCATCAGATGTCTAAGGTGTTTGATATGTTGAGGAAATTCAGTATGAAGCTAAATCTCGATAAATGTTCATTTGGAGTTAGGTCTGGAAAGTTCTTAGGGTTCATGATCACCAACAGGGGGATTGAGGCAAATCTCGAAAATGTGCAAGCAATTATAGATATGAAGTTGCTAGCCACAGTGAGAGAAGTTCAAAATTGTGATTTGATTTCTGTGATGAAAACCGTTTGAAATGAGAACATGATTTAAATGTGAGTTTCAATACTGAACACAGAAATATTTTACTCTGAACGAGTTTTGACATTCGGTTTTGAGCAGTAAATTGCTATGTGTTTTAACTATAATGGTTTTGTGAATGCTATGGATTTTCAGCATAAACCATGCATTATAAGTATCGTAGTTCCTTGGGTCTCATTAGAAGAAGCTAATTTGGACAATGAATCTACATGTGTGTTCTCAGACCGGTTAATTTGTATCAACTAAAAGTTTTCAAAAGTTTGAGCCAGTGATTGGACTTTCTTCAGATAGGGGACTAGCATTGGCTCTCGAATTTCATACTGTCCATGGAACTGGTTTACCACCAATTAAGAATCACTATGCACCACTAGATGGCGAACTTGCAACCTCTCTGCCAGCTTCATTCCAGTAACAAGAGCCTTATACTCTGCAAGATTATTTAAACTAGGGAACCCAAAGTGCAAAGAATATTCTAAGGATCTCCCTTCTGGTGACATCAAAACTATACCGGCCCCACTACCATTTGCGCTCGATACTCCGTCAACATACAGTAGCCACGACCGAGTTTCTTCTTCAATATTGCCCCTCAGGCTAATACATTATGCTATGAAATCTGCTAAAACTTATCCCTTAATGGCTTGTCTGGGCTGAAAAGTGATATCATACTCTCCAAGCTCTATTGCCCATTTCACCAATCTCCCTAAATGTTCGGGTTTTTGTAGAATTTGCCTTAGTGGTTGATCCGTTAGGACAAAAATGAGGTGCGCCTGAAAATAAGGACGCAGTTTGCAAGAGGCCATCACAAGGGCCAATGCTAGCTTTTCAACTAGCGAATAACGGGTCTCCGGGTCTAGCAGTACTTTACTTACATAATAAATGAGACGGTCCACTATTTCATCTTTCTTCAGTAGTACCATACTAACGGCGAATTCACCGACTCCTAAGTACATATACAAATGTTCTCCTTCAAAGGCCTTGTTAATAAAGGCAGCTGCTTCAAATATTCCTTCAAATCTTCGAAAGCTCTTTGGCAATCATCTGTCCACTTGAAATTCCTTCCACCCCGTAAAGTTTTAAAGAACAGCAAGATCCTTTTTGCAGAGTCAAAGTGTGTAGCATTGAGGTGGGGGACGATTGGAGAACCCCATTCAAACAGTATCTTACTGAAGGTACACTCCTACAAGACAAGGAAGAAGCTCATCGCTTAAAGATACAAGGAGCGAAATTCACACTGATAAATGGGGAGCTGTATAAGAGGGGGTATTCGTCGCCTTTGTTAAAGTGCCTGGGGCCTGAACAAGCAAACTATGTCTTAACCGAGGTACGTGAAGGAATTTGTGGTGAGTACTTAGGAGTTAGAGCCCTTGCCTCTAAGATATTACGATCGAAATTCTATTGGCTGACGTTAAAGAAAGACGTGATGGATAAAGCCCTCAAGTATGACATGTGCCAAAGGTTTGCACCAATAACAAAGGCCCCAATGGCTCCACTCCAGAGTACGGTACAACTAACTCCCTTCGCACAATGGGGGTTAGACATTCTAGGACCCTTTCCATTAGCTACGAGTCAAAGAAAAGTTTTGTTGGTAGCTACTGATTTCTTTACTAAATGGATTGAGGCAAAACCTTTAGCTACAATCACAGAAAAGAAAGTTGATGCAATTGTATTGAAAGATATTATCTGTCCGTTCAGAATCCCACGCATCTTAAATGCTGTCCACGAAAAGCAGTTTAACTGTGACACCTTTCGTGAGTTCTACAGGCGCCTTGACATTCAGCTAAGGATTTCTTCTGTGTCATATCCTCAAGCTAACGGGCAAGCCGAAGTTAGCAATCGAACCATCCTTCATGGGTTGAAGACCAGATTGGACAAAGCTAAAGGGGCATGAGTGGATGAATTGCCTAGTGTCTTATGAGCATATCACACCACTAGTCGAGTATCAACTGGAGAAACACCGTTAAGTATGGTGTATGGCACTGAAGCATTGATTCTCATAGAAATTGGAGCACTTTCACCAAGGGTAGTACCTTTAGTGGAAGGAGAGAATTCATAAGGGATAAGGGAAAACCTAAATATGCTTGATGAGCATAGAGAGGCTACAACTATCTGACTAGCATCCTACCATCAGAAGGTGGCTAACTACTATAATAGTCGGATTAAAGACAGATCGATGTCCGAGGGAGATTTAGTGCTTAGGAAGTCGTACTTCACCAATGCCTTAAAGGAGGACAAAAAGTTCAGAGCCAATTGGGAAGGCCCATATCGAATCAGACAAAGGATTGGGCCCAAAGCCTGTATCCTGAGGTGCGATAGCGTCACTGTGGCCAGACATCGAAGACAAATAAGCTGTAAGAGCCTGAGGCGTGGTAACACCACTGTGGCCGGGTGTTGAAAACGAATAAGCCGTAAGAGCCTGAGGCGCGATAGCGTCACTGTGGCCAGGCATTGAAAACGTAGAAGTCGTAAGAGCTTGAGGCGCGATAGCGTCACTGTGGTCGGGCGTTGAAAATGAATAAGCTGTAAGAGTCTGAGGCGCGATAGCGTCACTGTCATCGGGCGTTGAAAACATAGAAGCCATAAGAGCTTGAGGCGCGATAGCGTCACTGTGGCCGGGCGTTGAAAACGAATAAGTCGTAAGAGCCTAAGACGCTATAGTGTTACTGTGGCCAGGCGATGGAAATGTATCAGCCGTAAGAACCAAAGGCGCACCCGCGTCATGGTGGCCAGGCATCAGAAAAAGGTACATTTACTTACGTAATTCTTTCTAAAAGTGTAAGTCTTTCTATCAAGATTTTGGAGAGCATGCACAGATAAATAAACATATGGGTAAACAACTATACAGACAAGTGATAATAGCGAAAGTTAAATAAACAACGTTCATAAACAATATGGAGTATGAATAGATAAACTTTATTCATAAATTCAAGAAAATCTTTACAACGAGATATAGAGTATGAATAAATTCAACGATGAAATATTCAAAAAGAAAAATAAATCAATCTGCATGATTTGGTGGCTGGGGATCGGGCACCGACGGACCCTCACATTCTGGGGGCTAGGGATTAGGAAGCGACAGATCTTCTCCATCTAGGTCATCAAGGGCACCGATGGATTTGGGGACATTATCTGGGCTCCTAGGCTGCCAAGGACCAGCCAGGTTCAAAAGATCATCCAGCGCAGCCTTCTTTAGGACCTCATCAGCGGGCTCAGCATCAGGTTCATACTTCGTCTAATCAGGAGCTTTAAATAACATTGCTTCATGCGTATATAGAAGCTCAGGGAACTCTTCACCTTCCCTATGCTTCTCCAGCCAAGACCGGGCAAGGTAGAACATTTCACATATGGCACCGAGAAGTCTTCTTTCCGCCTCAAGCAGTCTTTAAAAAGTCTGTACTCCTTCACAACTTTCGCCCTGATACTATCCATCTCAACTTGATTAAGAGAAGGAGTAGTTCGACTCTCTAATTCAATGATATGTTGTTCCAGCTCCTGATTGCGATCTGTTAGCCCATTAAAACTCTTGAACAGGGAGTCATACTTGGACTGCATATTATCTAGCTCTACTTGTGCTTGTCGTAAATCTTCATTAAGCTTGCTAGACCTAACAGTTTGGATAGTAAGATCCCCTTTTGCATGATTCAAATCCTGAAGAGCTTTTGAGAGTTGATCTTATAGATTCTGCCCCACTCCGGGCAGCCCAGATAATTAGTTGTTAGCATTTGCTAACTCCATAACCTTGTCCTTTAACGCCTGAATTTCTCTATCAGTCTGATCCCTATATGCTCGATGTTGGGCGTTATTGGCTATGATCCTCTGAGCAAGCTAAAAAGAAACGCAAAAAGTCAGACTCAAAATAAAGTAAAGAGAAATAAAACGAAAAAGAATCTGAAAATTATCCTCATAGCTTCCATTTCGGCCAAGTCCTCTCCTTTCGAAAAATTTATGAATAACTAGCGTTCATCCCTTGGAAGGATAGTAGCTTAACCCAATCGAGAAGCCACCCCGGGAGTTTCCAAGGTATCATTGTCGCGTACTCCCAAGTACACCAGAAACTCCGACCCCCTCATTCTGTAACCACCATCCACAGAATATGACCTCTCATCAACGAGACTTATCTTAGGGAGAATTGGCCTTTTACTCATCGCTGATTCAATGTATAAATGCCTCTGATTCTTTCGATAAGGAGAGATTATATGACACTCGACACGTTCTTCAGACCGAAACTGTCCCAAGGAACTGAAACCTCTCCTCGAAGGGGAATGAGCCTTCCTTCTATCCATAGATTCAGTAGGAGGAGGAGTCTCTTGCCTAGAATGAGGCGGAGTCCGAGCTCGAGGCAAAGGAGGTGGAATTGGTACGGACCGAGAACAACATCTGTCAAGCGAGGTCTCTTTCCAGCAGGATCGCTGGACGAACCTTCCTTCGTCCTATTACGTACCAAAGAACATCCAATGTGGCTCATCTCTACAAAAAAGAAAAAACCAAAGAAATTATCAGAAACGCAGTCTAAACTAACAATGTTAAATTGATAAGCATGAAAGGTTACCATCAGGAGAATCAAGATGCTCCTGAAGGGACTCTATGTTTAATATGTCATCATTTGGGAGGACCATAAAAGTTGAACCAAATCCTTCTAAGTCGCCCATATCAGCTAGGGGATCACTCTCAGAGCTGGACTCTCTATTTGTGCTCCCTACATCCCCTTACAACCTTAAATGTTCAGGGTTCAACTCAGAAGGAATAGATGATGGAAGATTTGAAGGAGGAACAGATGGGTCGACAACAGGAATAGAGCCCATACCCCAACTGGCAGACACCAAATTTTCATTTGACAAAAAATCATTATTAAGGTTAATAAGGTTGTCAACTAATAGTTTATTGATATCAAAAGACAATTGTCTCCTAAGTACCGAAATCCGGGGACCCTTAGAGATTTCGTGCCTGGTTTCCCATCGAGTAGGGAAGTCAAGGCCCTCAGGTGTCTCCACAATAAGCCACTTCGATTCAAATCCAAGGAGTTTATTCGTAGGTTTTTCGAATAACCTATTCTCAAAGCCAGGCTTATACACCCATTGAAGGGAATAAAGAACTAAACCAGAGCTACCCCGGAACCTAAAAAAAGTATAAAATAAGGGAAGGGTAGGGAAGTCAAGGCCCTCAAGTGTCTCCAATATAAGCCACTTCGATTCAAATCCATGGAGTTTATTTGTAGGTTTTTTGAATAACCTATTCTCAAATCCAGGCTTATACACTCGTTGAAGGAAATAAGGAACTAAATCAGAGCTACCCCGGAATCTAAAAAAAGTATAAAATAAGGGAAGAGATAGGGAAACACCCCTTAATCCGTAATGCACGGTAAAGCCAATTAATTGCATCCAAGTATGAGGATGTAGCTGTTCGGGGGTAATCTAATGCGCGCTAAGGAAAAAAGCTCCAAAGTCAGAAATGGGAAAACAAAATCCTAGCTTTAGGGATATTCTGAAGATAACTACTCTGTTGGACACGCTACGTATGTCACTCTCTTGAGGGCTTGGAAGTTTATAAGTGTATCCCTCGGGCAATGGAAATCTAGACCTAAGATCCTGAATGTCAGCTTCTATCAAAGTTGATCTAACTCCTAGTTCTATATGCTTCCCCACACCGTGGCTAGCCATTCTAGACTTAAGAAAAACTGCAAAAAAACTAAACGGCGATAGAGTGTAACAGAAGATGCGACATAGTTTACCTAATGTCACAACAAAGTTACACCAGTAAAGCGTCAGGAATGAATGCAGACACGCGATAGAGTTTTTCACGACTGAGTAACCGCGTCAGAATACTGTGACAGAGTTGCGGTAGACTGTGCGAGAGAGATGCAACTGAGTAGCACTGTATGCGAGAGAGTTGCGACAGGATGTGCGAGAGCGATGTGACAGAGTGGCAGGTACGCGAGAGAGTTGCGACATAATACTGCGAGAGAGATTCTCAACAATTCGCAATACTGGACCCCTTATATATAGTCGTGGCAGCGGGGGTCTGAAGTCGCACGTGTACAGTAACCTAAAAATATATGCATTCACGGCTAAAGTGACTGATGCGTCTCTCATGAATGGTAACCAAAATATGTGTCACGTCCTTAATAAATGATCCTAGAAAGATACAACCCTATTATCATACTCTTTCGTAGAAAATTTTCCTACAAAAGAGTGGGGAGCAATTGATAGAGGTCATATACATCAAGCTCACATAGGCAAACATCGGCCAATAGAGGGCAGCCACGCGTCAGGTCGTAAGCCCACGTGGCGTGCCACATGGCAATAACTGAAAAGTCATGACCCATGTGGCACGGTATGCTTGGCGATAGAGGTAAGATCACACGACAGAGTATGCTAGCGACAGAGTTCTGCGCAATAAGTCTAGCGGCAGAGGTCTTGGGGCAGAGTATGCCTGTAACAGACCTCTGCGCCCTAAGTCTAGCGACAGGGGTCTTTCGGCAGAGTGTGCTCTGCGACAGGCCTCTGCGCCCCTAAACCTAGCGGCAAAGGTCTTCAACCTCTGTTGCCCAAAAGTACTCCTTCGCACAACAACAGACTTTTGAGTCCCGCGACAAAGTGTCTAAGAACTCTGTCGCTTGTCCAGACGCGCGCCTGGGCCTCAGACCCCGACCGCCCAAAACGATACAGTCTTGGGTCCAAATATTCATAAGACCTGAGAAAATGGAAAGCCATATCAAAAACATCTATAGATACCCCCAAGTATGAGTAAAAAACCCTAAGTTTTACTTTTTTTCACAAAAACTCTACTTAAACTCCTTTTCTGACTTAAGCATCGGAGTGTGCGCGTAGGGACAGATCCCTGCGCCTCTCTGATCTTTACTGTTTTTGTAGAATCTTCAATACACGTGGAGGAGACAACCAGGGAGATTACGTCAGCATCATTCAATCATTATTGTTCAGTACAACAACATTGCGTATATCATTCAACCTTAGAAGTGCAATTTGTAATCTGAGGTTGAGGTGTTAAAAAGATTTTGAAATGGTTAATATTTGCATTAATGGAATAAACTAAAACTTGGTTAAGAAATCAAGCATTTTGCTTGGGGAAATTTCAAAGACACTAGGTGGAATAGTAATATTTATTTAATGGTGAAAATGCATTTTTAATTTACTGAGAAGAAAAATGAAAACTTAATCTGAAAGAAATGAAAATGACTATTATACCCTTAATAAATTGTTGAGAAAAAAGTCACACCTTCTCATTCCGAAAATTAGGATTGAGAATTCGAATAGTTAAAATCATGCATTCAAATATCTATAGGTACAAAGTTTTATAAAATATGTATATTTTATGATAATTTTATGCACATCAAGCTATAAACATATGTATATTTTTTTCTAAAAAATAAGTATTCAAATACTTTTTTTTGTGCAAACCACGAGATGTCCTCATACCACAATGGATATAAGATTAGTTCCTGTTCGCACTGTGTGACTAGAGTTAGCCTAAGAGAATTTGATTTGGTGTGGATTCGAACATAGAACTTCCAACTATAGATTGTGCTCACTCAGGAACTCAATGGGGTCATACACTACCGAGCCAACCACTTGGGTTGATATTCAAATACCTTATTATAGGTATTGGAATACCTAAAATTATTTTTTTCCTGGAACAAACATACATATGTTTATATCATGATGTATATATAATTAACATAAAATGTACATATTTTTATCGAGCTTTGTACATGTACGTTTTCAAATTTCTTAGTGTATGCATTTCAATGCTTAAGATAATTTCTCTTTTAGAATGATAACTATAAAAATGTACTACTCACTAAATTGACTATATCTTAAGCTAGAAAACTCGAAATCATAATCCGTTTGAAGTTTTTGAAACTAGACTTAATTATCTTTTTGTTAGTTTTAAATTGCTTATATCTATTTTGAAATGACAAAAACTTAAGAATGGTTAAATGCATTATTTATATTGTAAATTTGCTTAAGTACTTATGACTTTCACAAATCAAGTGTTTTTATTAAGTTTAAGACCATGATTTAATTTATTATCTTTATATTGGTTTTAATCTTTAGTTGGCTAAAGTTAGAGCCTAACTCGTGCCCCCTTTTTCGCTTTCCCTAAAATCTAATATAAAAAAAAACCAATTTGTGTGCCCTAAATTCCTAAACTGATTCCTCCCAAAAAGAAATTCAAAAAATTGAGGTTAAACTTTCTTGTTTCATGGCTGATTCCATTTCTCCATCCCTTATCATCATTTGGTCCTCACAATTTTAAGAAGAAAAAGGAAAACATTTAGGGATTTTAGAGAGTTAGTATTTGGCAAACAAAAAAATTCAAGGGTAAGTGTTGTTTTGGTTGACTTTGTTACATAGATGGAATGCTTTAATATATATATATATATATATATATATATATATATATATATATATAAATCAAGAACTAATTTCATGATTTTTTGAAGAATTGTAATTAGGATTGATGTTACGAATTGGGGATC
The DNA here is from genome assembly GCA_033439115.1 of Firmiana major. Classification (NCBI taxonomy): domain Eukaryota; kingdom Viridiplantae; phylum Streptophyta; class Magnoliopsida; order Malvales; family Malvaceae; genus Firmiana; species Firmiana major. The sequence continues at coordinate 45,065,010 of CM065909.1, forward strand.
TTTTTGGAAGGGGATGGTATTATAGAGTGAGAAAGCTTGTTCTTTAGGGTAAAAATGGAGAGGTGTTTTATTTTTCTAAGGAAGAAGACTTGGCTGTGGGGTGTTTATAGAATAGGGGTGGTGAGATCGATCTCCTAGGGTAAGAGATCGATCTTCTTTTGGTTTAAACTATCGAAGTATTCAGGTATGTAAGTGTGGGATCGATCTGCTCTTTGGAAAGAGATCGATCGTTTCTTGGCAGAATCAAGTGGAGATCGATCTGCTCATGGGGAGAGATCGATCTACTCTTTGGGAAGGGATCGATCCTTGCTAGGTAGAAGCAAATGGAGATCGATACGCTCATAGGGAGAGATCGATCTATTCTTTGGGAAGGGATCGATCCTTTCTAGATAGAACCAAACTGAGATCGATCTGCTTGAACAAGAGATCGATCTGCTTTGAATAGGGGATCAATCTGGCCTTCATCTGCAAGTTTCCAACTGCAGATTTTTCTAGAATTTCACAGGAAAACTTGCCTTTGATTGCTTCACTAGTCATTTTGCATTCTATGCACTTTTAGAGCCCAAAAAGGTTCATTTTTTATGATTCACATACTATGTGACTTGTGTGTACCACATGAAGTGATAATTCTATGAAAATAGAATTATTTGTGCTTAATTTCATAATTAATTATTTAAATCCCCAATTTATTTTATTAATTATCCCCTTTATTTAATTACAATTTTTTAATGCGCAGGTAAATTAAATCCAGATGAAACTCAATCGTTTCAGTCAAAAATGGGCTGAAAACAGGCTAAAGGAGACTGGAACACGTCCATTTTACAGACCGAGTCACCAGTCGTCTGGACATGTGGGATGTCGGATTAGTATTTTATTCGCTCCAAAACAATGAGATCGACGGACACCGTGCTAACCTTCTAGAAGACAAACGCCGAGCCACATCGCACAGCCAAGTGTACTAGAAGATGGGTGATGTGGAAATATCTACTCTGCAGCTAATAAAATGAAGACAGGTGGCCAAACAATGCCAACTCATCTAGGATGAAAAATTACCATTTTACCCCTAAGTGTGTGTATAAATAGGACATGATAGCAATTGAAAAAACTAAGTAGTTTTAGTGTAGAACTAGTTAGAGTAGCCTAGGTTAGAATAGTTTTAGATAGTTTCCTTTGTTTTCATCAACACTTTCCCGTTAGTTTTTTTTCAGCCACCATTGTTCTTATTCTCATTATTTTACTGTTCATGGAAAATATGGTTTTTATTTTATGAAATGTTCTTATTTCTTTCCTAGTTCTGAGTAGTCTACGTTTATGGCTGCCACCATTTTCTTTTGCTCTGCAAGTTTCCATTCCATTTACATTTGGCACGATTTAGCTTTATGAATGATAAAGTTTATCTTAGTTTTCACTAGTTCATTTTACTCGTTAAAGTTCCTTTTATTTTTGCTTTTTAATTTTTTTTGTTCATTGCAACCGAGAGCTAGCCATTTCCTTAAAATTTTGCATTTCTATCTCTAATGTTTTCGGTGTTAAAAGTTGGGGGGTGTGGTCATGCATGAGGCTAACCAACAATCTGACTAAGCCTAATGAGCTATCAACTTGAAGCTCATGGTTGTGTTGGACTGATGAACGTGTTGTGAAAGAAAGCAGCAGCAGCAGCAACCCGAGAGCTTTCCTCTGTTCTACTCTGTTTTTATTCATGTTTACTGTTCATTTGATGTTTTGTTTTATTCTATATTAATTTTTTGTTTTCTGCTGTAGTAGTTGTGAGGCATGGATCAAAGCAACTTAGATGTACGCTAGCTGGGCAAGATGAGGAAGTGCAGAGTTTGGTTGAAGCTGGAAGCAGATGATGTGCGTGACTGGGTACTGCCTGGGTTGATTCATGTTGGTTACAGAGCTTAATCGGACATGAAGACAGCTAGTATACAAGACGGATGCAGGAGCAGGACGTGTTGAGCGGTGCATGGTTGAAGCAGGAAGTGCCGAGCTGTATTGTGTTGCTGGGGTGTGTTCTGCTTCCTCGCGGGCTGTTGTTGATCTGAAGAAGCTGAAGCATGTTACTGCCAGCGGCATGGGCAGAAATCTGGAGCAGGTCTGGCAAAAAAATGAAGCTTGAAGCAATTGGTAACGTGTTGTGTTGCAGGGAAGGAAGCTGTACACGGAACCGAGAGCTGGAGTTGGTGGAAGTTGCAGAGCAGGGGCTGGACAATACCTGGATGCAGATATGGAAATGAAAATGGGGCATGCACAGTACCACTGTACATGGGACCGAGGCAGCTGGGAAATTCGATGAAGGCCACGTTTGGCCCTTAAAATTAACCCAAATTACTCTATGCTTTTAATTTGTTTTGATAAATGGTGTTTTTTTCTTTTTAATGTTTGTTAGTTTAGGTATACATTAAATAGCATAATAGTTTAATTTTTTTAGTTTATTAGTTTAAGGTTTAGTTTAATTTTATTGATAGCTAATTTGTGACTATATTAGGATTAGGAATTAGATGTTGCATTTAGAATTAACTTAGAGTAAAATCATTTTATGCATGTTTTAAGTTTTCATTTTAAATTGAAAAAATCCAAAAAATATTTCTCATGCATTAGTTAGATTTTATTGTTAAGTTAGTAATTAGATATAATTAGGATTAATTTAGAATTAATCTTTTAGACATTTAGACTTGTAGTTATTTTCTTAATTTTTCTAGGATTTTATTTCATTAAATTTTAAGTTAGTTTAATTTGCATTTTTATGAAGTAGTTTAATTACATGCATATTTTATTTTAGGTTTATTTAATTTTAGTTTAATTAATCTTTTTTTGTTATTTTCATATTTGCATTTTATTTTAATTGCTTTAATGAATTTTTAACTGTTTAATTATCTTTTGTAGGTTTTTGCTTTTAATTACTCGGAGCTCTGTAAGTAATTTTTAGCTCGGTTTCATTTTCTCTAATTTATAGTTTTTATTATTTACAGTATTTCTAACCTTGTAGATCACCCATAAAATTTCATAATTGGCTAGGATATACTTAGGGTAAGATTAGCCAGTAGTTAATTAGGCTAATCACTTATCTGTGGGACGATAATCCGAGACTCAAATCCCATTATTACTTATACGACCCGTGCACTTGCGGATAGAACGTCTAGGTCACTTATAGTGGGCACTAGTTTCGTATCATGAAGTCATAAAAGGGTACCTAGAATTCACGTTCCTTGCATTATCATTTCGTGTTTTAAGTCCTTATATTCAGTCTGAACGTTTTGAGTTCCATTTGTTTAGTTAGTGGCTACTTCAACCCTTATATAGTCATTACATGAATTCATGACTACTCATTCATTCCCTTTGCAATTTCATTCAAGCCAAAAGCTCTTCTTATGATTCAATTAACATATGAAAATGTGTTACATCATATGAATCATAAGGAATACATCACCAAAAGTGGGTCTTACACCAAGAGACCCGAGACCCGAGATCCCCATTTGGAAACATGTTATTACACAATGGAAGGAAGAGAAACCAAGAAAACTCAGGGCAAGGAAGGCAACCTGCTAGCTGAATGTCTATACCTTGAAGACTAGGAATGCAACCTGAAAATATGATTCAGGCCTAGAGGCATTGTATTGTTTCAGGGATAGGGGTTTGACTTTAGAGGCGATGTGATTAATGGATGACAATTGAAGACTAGATAGAGGTACAAACCGAAAGGGAGGATTGGCAAGATAGAAATTGTGAGACCCCATGTATGTATGACTTTATTATATGTTAATGGAATTATAAGATAGATGATTTGTGGATCATATAAATGCGAATGGATTGCATATGAGAATGAATGAGTATCATGAATGCAAGCAAAGGTTAAATAAGGGTTGAAGTGGCTGTAAACTAAACGAGTAGAAACTTAAAGCATTCGGACTGAGGATAAGGATTTAAAACTCGAAATGATAATGCATGAACTGTGAATTCTGTCTATCATTTCTGATCTCAAGCGATACACACAAGTTTTATAACATGAAAATCATAAGGAATGAACCTTTCCATGCTTAAAGTGTGAATAGATTGCAAAATGACTAGTGAAGCAATCAAACATAAATTTTTCCCTTGAAAAACTGAAAAATTTGCAGTAGGAAGCCTGCGGATGAAGGCCAGATCGATCTCTTATTCAAGGCAGATCGATCCCTTATGCAAGCAAAACAATTCAAGTAAATCTGCCAAGGCCAGATTGATCCCCCCATTGAGCAGATCGATCTCTCCCATGAGCAGATCGATCTGCATTTGCTTCTGCTTAGCAGAGATCGATCCCTTCCTAAGTACAGATCGATCTTCATTTAATTATGTCAAGAGCAGATCGATCTCTCCCAATGAGCAAATAGATCTCCTGTTGCCTCTGCCTAGCAAAGATCGATCTCACCCTTTCAAAACTGAATATTTCGAGGGTTTTAGCCAAGAGGAGATCGATATCTCCCTAATGAGCAGATCGATCTCTCTCATTGCAAATCTAAAAATTTGATGGCTAAAACCAAGGAAAGATCGATCTTCACCCTGGTAGATCGATCCCATCATCCTTGCTCTTTAAGAACTCAACGCCAAAACCCCTCTTCTTCCCCAAATCAACACATCTCTCAATTTTTACCCAAAATACCAAGCTTTCTCTCTCTAGAATACTCCCCCTTCTAAAAACATTTGAGAAAAAAGCTATTAGAGCAAAGTTGTTCATCTTGAAGAGGAGAACAACATACATTGGAATCAAAACTCAACTTGTTGGATTGAAGGAGCAAATGAGGCTTCTTATTTGGGACAAAAGGAAAGTCAAGCTAGGTGAGTTTTCAATACACTAACTCTAAGTATATTTATCTAGATGTTGTTAGGAGTTGATTGGTGTATGTATTGTTATTTGGAACTGCCTAGAATGTGATGAATCAAGCATGACCTAGAATGGGTTTAATGTGAGAAAATAATTTATATGGTTGATTAGATGATAAATGGATTATATCAAGTTGTTAGTGAGGTGATATGCATGATTTTGAGATAGTTTTGTGAAATGAGTTTATGAAATATGGTGAGATGATGAAATGTGCATATATGGAATTTGTAGAAATGCATAAATGAACGGGAAATGATGGGTAAAAACACCTATGCCAAGTGTTTGATAAGTTACTAAGTGAGTTGCTAGCTAAATTGATTAGGAATGGCATAATGAAGGCCAAATGTAATAATGAGCCAAACTTGATGAAATAGGCTCGATAAGATATACTGATTGGTTGAAGTCAGAACATGATTTATCGGTATTAACTCATATGATTGATAAACGTTTGCAGCTCTCGAGGATACATCAGGAGTAAGTTGAGCCAATCGTAAAAAGCGGGAAAAGAGGAAGGAGTTATTGCATCGAGAATCGAGGTAAGGGAATTGTGTTAGCCATAAAGGTATCTGTACGCGTTTTCGGGCGCATGGGTGAATTCTTTAAGTGTATAAGGGTCTTAGAATGAAATGGATGTTTGCAGGGCAAAAGAAATTGGGGAACTTTGAGAAATGTTCATGAAAAGCAAGAACATGATGTTCTTGGGTTTTTTTTTGCTTTTTAGCATGCGAATTGGTAGGTTTCCAAGCATTTTAAATGATTTTTATGAAAAAATAGCTTGATTTGGTTTTATAACCATGCTTTGCAAAGAATCAGCCACCTACTGAGTTTGTGGAAATGAAACGTGCTAGAGCGTTGCTCGAACGAGATTTAACATGTTTACACATGCATTAGTGCTGGAGCATGGTTCACACTAGAATTTTACATGCACGAGTGTTGGAATCTAGCTTGCACTAGTTTTCACATGGATTTTTTTTGTTATTTTACTGGAGCCTAGCTCGTACTGATTTTCATACTGGCTTTGACATTGTGCTAGAACGTTGCTCGCACTAGATGTCGACTATACTTGTTGTCGTGCTTGAAACTACTCACACGTGGTTTTATGACATGTTGGGAGCCGTGATGGGAGCTTCGGGTAGGCTGTGTGTCACGTCGATTAAATAGGCTCGCACGTGCGTATTGAGATGTGGCAGTGTATAATGTGATGATATAGGTCCACGGAGTACGTTGTACCGTGCATATAGCATGGAGTACGTTGTACCATGTATGGATATTATATATATACCGTTTTCGGACGATGGATACTTTGCTATGGACCAGCTGGTTGGACGTGACCCACCTTCCGTGCGGAAGCAGATAGAGGTGATACCTCGCACACTAGGATCCGTGTAGCTTGGGATCACAGAGGATATGGCCATAATCCTAGTTATTTCCCTTATTATTATTTGTCTATCTCACATGTCTCTTGATTTCCTGATAACTTCATGTTTGAAATGTGTTTGTGAGTCACGACAATCCATGAAAGGGGCTGAGTTCTAACAGATGCTAATTTGTATCGATTTGTGTTAAGTTTTGAATGCTTTTAAGTGCACCTTGCATGATGATTTTCCATGCTTTGTTTAAGAATTGTGCACTGATTTGAATAGCATAAACTGCTTTACATATCATGAACACGAGCATGAACCGATATGTTTTGAGTATGAAAAATAACTGTGTGGTTTAAGCATGACATCACGATCATGTAGATAGTGCAGTTATCTACCTGCTCGTATGATTGCCTTACTGAGCGCGTGGTTTGCTCACCCCCTTATTTCCTCCCCTCTACAGAGCACTTTCAGTAGATAGAGAGCGACTGAGGTTTGGATTTTGGTGTCCGCTGCATCCCATCATATGAGGTATACACATTTGTATAGTTTTTGTATCTAGACATGTCAAAGCACAGTAATATCTTTAAATGTAATTTTTGGGGATGTAAAGGATTGTAAACACATGTAAACAACAACTTTGATTTAGAAATACAAGTGTTTACGTTTAAATGAATTGTAAATTGAAATGATTTGATTGCCCAACTATTGGTGGTGTAGCTGTTCACGATCAAGTAAAATAAAGGTAAAGAATCAAACAATAAGAAATGGATTAAATAATAAATGAAAAATAAAAAATTTGTAGTGGATTTTCGGTGGATTGAGGGTCATGAAAAAAATAATAGGGAAATAATGTAATGAGGATTGGAAAGTCAATCAAGAAAGAGATGAAATGGGAGCAGGTTGCAGTCGGGTTGAGCAATACTGAAACAAGGCAAGGTAGCGAGACCAATTACCTCTACCAAAGCGAAGAAAAAGCAAATCCAATAGCAGGGGGTCGGTAGGAAATTCGTGTGACAGAGAAAGAAAAGGGATCAATAAGAAAGAAATTGAACACAGAAGCTAAGTGGTGGAGGTAGTTGTTAGGCCTCGGTGAAAAGGAAATATTAATGAAATGTATATATTTACTTGTATAAATATAGAACTGGATAGGTGGTTGTGGTAGGAAAGAAAGAAAAAAGAGCAAACAACTGATATGGAGAGCCGAGAGGGAACTTGAACTATTGCTTGGCTACCGTCCATCTTTGTTGTGTCATTTAAGTTGCTACAAAGAAGACCCATAGCTACTCTATTTTTATAGCCCCAAATCCGATTGCTGCCATGTTAAGGCTTAGCTAGGTGAACTTCTTAGTTGTTGTCCTGCACCATCAGAAAAGAAAAGACAAAATAGTGGAGGAAGCTGAGAGGTATAGAAAATGAAATAGATGAAGCTTGAAATGGAAACCGAGGTATAACCGAGAGTTTTAAGGATATGACAGGAAATGCGAGAAAGATGAGGGAACGGAGGAAGGAACGTGAGTGAGTGAAAGCTCGAAAATGAGTGGGATCAGTTTGTATTGAAGGAACAGAAACAGAAGCAAGGGAAAGGAATCTGAGAATAGAGGCCATAGTTCTCAAGTACAGCAACTGAAAACAGTAACCAACGAAGCATTAAGCAGGGTGGTATCGGGGCTGTTCAAGGATTTATCTGGGCATTCTTGGAAACCGATGAGATATGGTTGCTTTAGTGCTGAGTTGTATACAAAAACGTTAGTGAATGAGCTATTAGAAAATTAGGTATCTGGTAGGAACCGAGGCGTAAACAGGAAGGACGAGTGAGGGCGCTGGAGATGTTGACGGTAGGAGGACAACACCGGCTGTAAGAGAGGTGAGACGAGAGGCGTCGGATGGAGGAGGAAGAAGAACAAGGTGATGGCAGAGACGATGAATAGTGGCCAGACCGAAATCGAAGAAGAAAGAAAAGAAAAGGAAGAAAGGAAAGAGAGACGGGAAAGAAAAGTAAATTCAAAAAAAATGTTTATTTATTTATATATATATATTATTGTGATTATATATATAAAATAAATAATAATTAGATCAAAGTACACAAAGAGTTGGGAAATTCGAGGGATAGACCGTTTGAAAATATTATTACAACACTGGTACGAAATTTCGATGGAAATAACCCGAGTGGATCAGACCCACCAACTCGTAACGTTGAGGCGATCGAGAACTATGGACAGACATTAAGGTAAGAGATTTATGCAAGCAATTAGAGATAACTGTATGTATTTTATGATTTTCAGTAGCTAAATAGATATCGTAGAGAAAATAAATAATGAAAAATCTAGGTAAAAACCTAGGGATAGAAAATCTCATATTACCCCTACCTATAGTGTAAGACCCGATTTTAGTTAAAATACGAAATTAAAAATGCAAAAGGACTGAAATGAAATTTTCAAACACGTTGAAGGGCAAAATGGTCAAAAGATCAAAAGCCGGTGTAAATTCGATAAAGAAATTTAATTAAAAATATGAGATTGAGAAATCTTGATCAATAACGAAGAAATAAATTTATTTCGGGTTAAATCGATCAAGATATGAATTTACTGGAAATTAATCGAAATTTTTGCTCGGGACAATATCCCGAAAATACAGAGAAAATATACCAAAAATGGTTAAAATAAACTAAATAAATTAAATAAAATTAAATAAATGAATTTAGAATTAAATAATAATTTTTAGGATATTTTAAGAGATATTTGGGTATTTTAATGTATTTTATTAATTAAAATAATAATAAAAATAATTGATAAAATTTAAAAAAAAAGAAAAGAAGAATTAAAAAAAAAAAGAAATCAAAAATTGAAAGTTTCGGGGAGAGAGAAGAAGGAAAAACGGAATTGAAACTAAGGAAGACCGGACGGCCACCGTCCGACGGCCAACGACCAGGCAAAGGGCCGGAAAAGGGAGAGGAGAGGTCGACGACCTCCCTGGTACCGGCGACGCGCCACATCAACGCCGGAGGAGGCCGAAAACGGTAGGAGAAGCCGCGGGAAGAAAGAGCTCCGATCGGCAGCGAACGGCGCCGATCTGGCCGACCCCGCCCCCAGCTGAGGCTTCCCCAGGCCCAGGCGACGCGATCGGTGGTGGTCACGACTGGCGAAATCGGCGGACGGCACCGAAAACGACGGAAAGAGGGAGAACCACCGACGGCGAAAGGAGAACAGCCGGACCGACGACTTTTCGGCGACCTCGACCGAAGCCAACCCCAGATATGAGATGCGGACGACCCAGCGGAGCCACTGGCGGCTGAAGCCGGTGGAAAACCGACCGACAAGGCCCTGAATCGATCGAACCGGAGTGAACCGGGGTGAACCGGCGGGTCCAAACCGGGTCTGAACCGGACCGAACCGGTTCAGCCAATGAGGAAAGGAAAAAAAGAGAAAAAGGGAAAAAGAAAAAGAGGAAAAATTGGAAAAAAATCTCGATAATGTAATCGAGCTACGGTTAAGTCAGTAGCGGTCGAAAATGACCGATTTAAATTTTGGAATATTTTATTTAATTATTATTCGACTGGAAATTTACCTGAAAAATTATGAAATTGTGTAGCTCGACAATTGACATCCAACGAGAGCTCGAGACAGCCTCGATTTATATACTAGCATGGAATCTCGGGTAAGTAAATCTTATTTACTATAATTTACATCGTTTGCGTGCTTCGGATTTAATTATTGCATAAAATAAATTAAATTATGGAAATTTAGATAAATTGTCGTAAATAATGGATTGAGCTATTCGAGAGTTAGAACGAGGCCCAAAAAATTGTTGGTGGGTCCAATGAGCCTAATAGGCCTCGATAATGTGAAAATTAAGTGGAAAACGGGCTTAAGGCCGATTAAGGCCCATTAAGGTGCAATCGGGCCCAATAGGGGTAAATGGGCCCAATGATTTAAATTAAGCCCAGAAAATAGGAAATACAATTAAATTGTATGATATCTGACCTGAGGAATAATTATACGTAGTTTCGGACATTGGATTGGGAGCAGATCGGACTGCGTGACGAGACAGTAGTGAAAAAAGGAAAGGTTAGACTCTACAAAAAAATAAGGTAAGGGAATTCTACGGACTGCTAGAGGTAACTTTACGAAATTTCAAAGTTCATATGTAGTCTTTTAAATTATCTGAATGGTTTAGAAGTAAGTTAATAATTTTAGTGCCCCAAATGGGTAAATTACCAAAATACCCTTGTTAAGGGTAAAATTTACAATTTTAGGAAAAATTAGGAGGAGCAAGAACAAGAGGTTCCTGCTCGTTCTGGAGACGTTTTGACGCATGCATGAGTAGGCTGGCTAACCTTGAAAGAAAAATGCACAGCATTGCATATTTTCAATGATGAAATTGTTGTGAAAACTATTTTAAGAAACAGAGCCGCCTACGTGTTTTTATTGACATGTGACGTGCTAGAGCTAAGCTCGCACGATATTTTGATTTATGTGATGCATGCATTAGTACTGGAGCGAGAGCTCGCACTAGAGTTTTACATGCATTGGTGCTGGAGTCCGACTCGCACCAGATTCTTTATATATATATATATATATATGATTTTCATGAGACGGTGCCGGAGTCTAGCTCGTACCATATTTTTATATATATCATTTTTGTGACAGAGTGCTAGAGCTTAGCTCGCATTAGTTTTACTTGATTTTATGAGAGTGTTGGAGCACCGCTCGCACTATTTTTCTAAGATCATACGATGAGCCGTGTTTGGAGCAGCGGGTGACTGTGTGTCACACCGATTTAATAGGCTCGCACGTGCATTTGGAGACATAGCATGAGTATGCAGATATGATATGGGTCCACGGAGTACGTTGTACCGTGCAACTAGCATGGAGTACGCTGTACCGTGTGGCATCTTCGGATGCGGGGCATCTTCGGATACGTGTGGCATCTTCGGATGCGTGGTATCTTCGGATACGTGTGGCATCTACGAATGAGTAGGGTCGAATAAGACCGACGGGATGGAGTGACCCACCTCCCGGGCTATTCCCGAAAAGGGTGAGACCCCCCACACTAGGATCCGTGTAGCAGAGGGGCTCACGAGGACACACGACCATAGTCTTGGTTATTACCAATATACAGATGTTGCCTAGTCTCGTATGTTGATGATCTTGACGATGATTGAAACTGGGTTTTAAACTAAATTTGCATGATGCTATTTCCACGCTTTTTAAACCCATGTGTGATGTAAACTGATTTTCATGGTTTTGTGTGAGTCAGGACCACCCGAGGGATGGGTTGAGTCCTGACTTTATTGTGAAATTTTTAAATGAGAAAGAAATGATTTAAAAAGAGTTCCATGTTGAATTTTTCATGCGAACGTATTTTACATGACATCATGAATCATTGCATCAGTTTTGAAATGTGTGGAGAAAGGGTGGTTTATGCATAGCACCACGTTCATGTAGGTAGTATGGTTACCTACTTGTTCGTAGGATTGCCTTACTGAGCTTGATGTGCTCACCCCTTTCATTTTCTCACACAGATAATCTCCAGTAGATGTTGAGGCGACTGAGTACTGCATTCTGGATATCCGCTGCTACCCATCATTTAAGGTATATACACTTGTACATATTGTATCTAAATAAGTATAGCATAGTAACATGTTTGTAAGTAACTTTAGGGGATGTATAAATATTGTAAACATTTATAAATGACTGAGAAAGAATTAATTTGGTGGGACTGACATTGACGCACAGCCCAATTGTTAGTGGAGTGTGGTCACGATCAGAGAACAGGTAAGCATGAAAGAAAATAATAAAACGCGAAAAATTTACTCTGATTTTTAGGTAGTTTTGGGTCGTGACATATAGACTGAATCGTACCGTAAAGTGTTGAAAAATCATAAATGCATAAATTGCATGTTTTCAATGTTTTCATCGTTGAATACTGTTTCCAACGGTATATGGATAGTTTGGCTATTATTTTTACTGTCTGCATAAAATAGCATGTTTTATGAAGTTAAGTGTGCTTTAGTGGGAGAAATTCCATGATGGGTAACCTCTCGGGAAGTCTCCATTCACATATCGTTTATGTACTGTTTTTGTACTGAACATTGATTTTTATATCATTTTTAAAAGAATTGAACCACCTATCTGATTTTTGATACAAAATAGTGCTAGAGCCCTCGTGTAGACTGTGTGTCACAGTGAATTGTTCGCATTGAATTTTTATATGATTTATGAGAAAAACTGTGCTGGAGCCGTCGCGTATTACTGTGTGATCTTGCAGTGACCTGTTCGCACTAGATTTTTAGACTAAGGTGATGGTTAATATTGATGCTGGGCGGGGGGCGGGGGGCGGGGGGCGGGGGGGGGAGGGAAGGGTAAATCCTTGATACTACTCGGTACCCTCAGTCATATTGTATTGCATCAGGGTCCTCAGAGTACGTTGTACCGTATGGATGCATATGGAATACGCTACACCATGTATTGAGTTTTCGGACTACTAAACTGTATTATATTGATTGGTCTACGGGTTGGACTGACCCATCCCTCTTGAGGCATATGACACTCGCACACACCTGGCCCGTGAGGCACGAGGTCACTGACTATGACCATATGTCGACTGTATTGTTATTGATTGGATCCCAGCCTAGTCTCAGCGAATTGAATTGTTTATTGATAGAAAGAAAAGTGAATTGAACTGTTTATTTATTAAATGAAACTTTTTAAAGAAATAAATTCAAGTGTTTTACTGCATTGATTGAATAGTAAATGGTTTCATCGTACCGACCATATTGAATGCATATGTTTTACATATGGTAAAGTATTGTATTGGAAATGAAGTGTGATTGAAAGTGTTTTTCAAAGAAAGTGCATCGATTGTGAATCGTTTTCAGTATTAATGAATTAAATTATATGCAAGTGTTTCATAGTGTTTTATAATTGATCATGGCATACATTATAAGCATGTAGATAGCATGGTTGTCTACTGCTTACATAAGTTTATTACTGAGCGCGTTAAGCTCACTCCCTACTTTCCTCCACAGAGTCCCAACAGTAACTTGGACGCTTCCGTTAGTAAGGCATGTCACACAGCTATGGTTCCACGGAGTATCTTTCTGCATTGAAGATATACCTAGTTGTAAGAAATTCTTTTGTATCTAAAATTTTTGTAAGTACAGTAATGTAGATGAGATGTACTTGAGGGAATATGAACATGATTACTTGTAGAAGAGATTTAATTGAGATTGTTAGATTTCACTATTTAATTTAATATCGACTTGTAGCCTAACCAAATTTTGTGAAAATTCAATGTCGTTACACTAGTAAAGATGTTGTGGATTGGCATTAAGCATGATAAATTGTGGCATTCGCGTTTAAAGTATATATTTATTTCAAGTTATTTGAGACTGTTTATATTGAGTTATGAATGATATTAAGTATGTAAGTTTATGACTGTATAGATATATCTATATATAATTCCATTATGAAGTTCGGATTAAGGATAGCATGACATATAGGTTCAATTATGTTATATGGGATATGTATGATATGTGGGACCTGTAACCATTTGTATGTTATCAGATTTAGCTAAAGGAAGGTAATAGTTACTAGTGCGACTTGTACTAATCACACAAAACTATCGAAGTATGAAAAAAATTAGCCCAAATTTAAGCTTTTCGGTATTTCGAGGATCAATATAGTTTTAATCTTCAAATTACATATGGTTGAAAATATTTTTGAGTATACTTTCTAATGGATTAAACAAAATTAAAATTTGAGTTTTCTATAAAAAGATATTGAATTTTTAATACAAACTATGCAGACTGTTTGACACCTACATAAGGGATAAATTTAGAATTTTATTGCATTTTTCAACAACTATTCACATATTTTTATTTATATGTATGAAAAAAATAAATAATTCTAGTTTCATAAATTTCAAACGGATTATGATTTCGATGTTTCTAACTCAAGATATAGTCAATTTAGTAAGTAATGTACATATTTATAGTTATCGTTTCAAGAGAGAATTTATCTTTAGCATTGAAATTCCTGCACTAAGGAATTCAAATACTTATACTACAAAATTCTAGAAATATATGTATATTTTATAATAACTACATGTACATCATGATATAAACATATATACGTTTCTTTTAAAGGAAAAATTAGTCTTTGATATTTAAATACCTATAATAAGGTATTCAAATACCTATATAGAGTTATATTTAAAGATATGTAAATTTTTGTAAGACCCGAATTTAATTAAAATATGAAATGAATGAGTTTTCGTGAAAGGAAGTCGGGTTAAATTAATCCCGAACACGTGCAAGGAAAAATGGTCAAAAGACCAAAGGTTGGTATAATTTCGATAAGGAAAATTAATTAAAAATAATGGATCGAGAAATCTTGGTCAATAAAGGTGAAACAAATTTATTTCGGGTTAAATTGATCAAGATATTAATTTATTGGAATTAATCGGGATCAATTGGAATTTTTAGTTCGGAAAAATAATCCCGAAAATAATCGAAAAATATATCGAAAAGTCACCCGGGACAATATCCCGAAAATACGGGGAAATTATACCCGAAAAAGAGGTTAAAATATAATAAATAAATTAAATAAAATTAAATTGATAAATTTAGAATTTAATAATAATTTTAAGGATATTTTAAGGGATATTTGGGTATTTTTAGTGTATTTTAATGAATAAAATAAATTGTTAAATAATAATGATAATTCAAAAAAAAAAAAAAGAGGAAATCAGAAGTTATCGGGGAGAGAGAAGAACCAGAGAAACCGAGGGATGCTGCCGCGCGTGGCTCGACCGACAAGCCACCACCGGGCACCGACGGCCTCCGACGAAGGACCGAGCAGCAAGAGGAGAGGCCGGCGAAGCCATTGGCACCGATGACGCGCGCCGACGATGGCCGTGTCCGGCGAACGGAGGAAGAGAAGATCGCGGGGAAAACGGAGTCGGTACCGGCGATCCACGGCAGCTGGGGGCGAACGGCGGGTACCGGTGTGATCGGGAAGAGGAGCCGGTTCTTTTGAGACAGGTGTTGACAGGCGAAACCGCCGGAATCCGTCGGATTGAGAGGTGGCAGCCGCGGGAAAAGAGATGGCCACCGACGGCGAACGGCGGCGATCCGACAGAAAACGAGGCCCGATTTCGAGAGCCCAGGCGACGGCGGTGCTTTTGAGACCGATAGCACCCGACGAGGCGGCGGGAATCACCGGCGACGGCCAAAAGAGGGAGACGGGTCCGACGGCGAAGAGGAGAACAGCCGGACCGGCGGCATTCCGGCGACGTTGAGGCGAACCGAGGCCAGATTCGAGCTGCGGACGGCCTTGCGGAGCGATTGGCGGTGGAAGCCGGCGGAGAACCGGCCGGCAAGGTGGCGAACCGGCGGTGAACTGGCCAAACCGGGGTGAACCGGCGGTCTGAACCGGTCCGAACCGGACTGAATCGGTTCAGCCAAAAAGAGGAGAAAAAGGGAGAAAAAGGGAAAAGGAAAAAGAGAAAAAAATTGGGGAAAATTCCGGTGATGCAATCGAGCTTCGGGTAAGTCGATAAGCGGTCAAATTGACCCGATTTAAATTTGGAATATTTTATTTAATTAAATTTCGACCGAAAAGTTTACCCGAAAATGTAATTAATTGTGTAGCTCGACGATTGGCATCCACCGAGGGCTCGAGACAGTCTCGATTTACGGACTAGCATGGAATCTCGGGTAAGTGACCCCTATTTACGACAATTTTCTCGTTATGCGTGATATTGATTTAATTTTCGCATAAATTGAATTAAATTATGGAAATTTAGATTAATTATCGTAAATATTAAATTTAGCTATTCGAGAATTAGAACGAGGCCCGATAAATTATTGGTGGGCCCAGTGAGCCCAATAGGCCTCGATAAAGTGAGAATTAAGTGGAAAACGGGCTTAAGGCCGATTAAGGCCCATTAAGGTGCAATCGGGCCCAATAGGGGTAAACGGGCCCAATGATTTAAATTAAGCCCAGAAAGTATTAAATACAATTAAATTGTATGTTATCTGACCTGAGGAATATTAATACGCAGTTTCGGGCATTGGATTGGAAGCATATCGGACTGCGCGACGAGACAACATTGGAAAAGAAAAGGTCAGACTCGACGAGAATCGAGGTAAGGGAATTCTGCGGACTGCTAGAGGTAACTTTACACAATTTTAAATTCATACGCAGTCCTTTAAAATTAACTGAAGGGTCTAGAGGTCGAAGAACAATTTTAGTGCCCCGAATGGGCAAAATTACTAAAATACCCTTGTTAAGGGTAGAATCTAAAAATTTAGGAAAAATTGGGAGGAGCAAGGACAAGAGGTTCCTGCTCGTTCTGGAGGTATTTCAACGCATGCATGAGTAGGCTGGCTCACTTTTAAAGAAAAATGCATAGCATTGCATATCTTAATTGTTGTGATTTCTGTGAAAACTATTTGGAAATAACCGAGCTGCCTACATGTTTTTATTTACATGTGACGTGCTAGAGCTCAGCTCGCACGATGTTTGATTTGTGTGATGCATGCATTAGTGCTGGAGCGAGAGCTCGCACTAGAGTTTTACATGCATAGGTGCTAGAGTATAACTCGCACCAGATTTCACATGCTTTTGCGTGACACGGTGCTAGAGTCTAACTCGCACCAGATTTTATAAGATTTTCATACAATTTATATACAGAGTGCTGAGCATAGCTCGCACTAGTTTTACTGGATTTGTGGAGTAGCGCTGTCTGCCCTTGGAGTCAGCCAAAAGGCCCAACAGGCTCAAAAGACCTCTTAAGTAGGGTGAGAGTGAGGGATGAGGTTGGTGGCCTTGTGGAGATGTAAAGCGGGCTCTGCCAAGTTTACTTGATTTGATGAGAGTGCTGAGCATCGCTCGCACTGATTTTTATGAGAACATACGATGAGCCGTGCTTGGAGCATCGGGTAGACTGTGTGTCACCGATTTAATAGGCTCGCACGTGCGTTTTGAGACATGGCAACGAGTATTGAGTTATGAAAACCTCTGTGGGAAGCAGGCCATTTGGGCTGGAGTACCTAGAGTGATATGGGTCCATGGAGTACGATGTACCGTGCAAGTAGCATGGAGTACGATGTACCGTGGGGTATCTTCGGATACGGTATCTTTGTGATACAGGGTATCTTCGGATACGGTATCTTTGTGATACGGGGTATCTTTGTGATACGGTATCTTTGTGATACGGGGTATCTTCGGATACGGCATCTTCGGATGCGTGAGATCGGATAAGACTGACGGGTTGGATTGACCCACCTCCCGGGCAGTTCCCGATCAGGGTGAGACCTCGCACACTGGGATCCGTGAAGCTAGAGGGACTCACGAGGACATATTGGCCAGTCCTGGTTATTACCGATATACAGTATTGCCTAGTCTCGTATCTTGTATATATATATACGTATGTTTTCGATATCGATGCTTTTGAGAGACTCAATTTCCATGGTTTTGTGTGAGTCAGGATCACCCGAAGGAGGGGTCAAGTCCTGACTTCATTGTGAAATTTTAAATGGGAAAGAAATGATTTAAAATGAATTGCATGTTGAATTTTCCGTGCAACTTGATTTACATAACATCATGACGCATATCATTTGTTTTAAAATGTGTGGAGAAAGGGTGGTTTATGCATGGCACCACGTTCATGTAGGTAGTATGGTTACCTACTTGTTCGTAGGATTGCCTTACTGAGCTTGATGTGCTCACCCCTTTCATTTTCTCCCACAGATAATCTCCAGTTGAAGTCGCGACGACTCAGTACTGCATTCCGGATATCCGCTGCTACCCATCGACATAAGGTATATATACACTTGTACATATTGTATCTACATAAGCATAGCACAGTAACATGTTTGTAAGTAACTTTAGGGGATGTATAAATAATATAAACAATTATAAATGACTGGAGAATAAATAAGTTAGATGGTAATTGAATGGTGGGACTGGCATTGACGCACAGCCCAATTTTTAGTGGAGTGTTGGTCACGATTCGAGAACAGGTAAGAATTTAAGTAAGGAAATAAATAAAACGCCAAAAATTCACTCTGATTTTTGGGTAGTTTGGGTCGTGACATATAAAGGTGGATTATTATTTTGGTATCAGAGCACAATTGGTCTGATGTGTGTCAGTGTCAGTAATTAGGAAATTACATCCCCGTGTTACTGTGCTTAGTTAGATACAATAGTGTATATCGAGATGGGCTTGACTAAGAAATGGTTGAGAATGCAGGAATGCTTAATATGAGTCGCGTTAGATGAGATAGTGCACGAGGCAGAGGTCGTAGAGGTATACCTGAATCTGCTAAGTCGTGCTGAGTTTGACTATGAGAATCATGATGAAATTGAAATGGAGGCTAATGTTGAGTATGCCCCACAGAGTCCGACAGAGTGATCGGACAGTATTGAGAGACGCTTCGCGAGATTGAAGCGGAGCATGGGTATTATTTTGAGGAGCTAATTGCTCAGATTATGTATGAGATCAGAGGGCGCAGCGGAGCATTGGTGGAAACCCGCTCGACCCATCTTAAGTGTTAAACATTCAGAGCTAAGATGAGAATTGTTTATGGATGTATTCCGGTGACAGAACATCCCGGACATTATTTAAAGGAAATTTCGAATTAAAGTCCTTACTCTGACCCAGAGGATTTAATTTATTGACGAGTATGGAGACTCGGTTATATTTTGGGCAGATATTACCTCGACACTATGAAAAGTGACAGTCGAGATGTCTAAAAGTTTATGGAAGGGCTCAACTTTTCAATTTGAGTCTAATTGGCCCGCGAGATATTACCTATACCGAGGCAGTGCGCAGATTTACAGTTGGATAAATAAAAATATGAATTGCACGCCTCTGAGATTCGGAAAGGTAGTGAGGGCTGAAATAGAGACAGAAAAGAGAATCGAGAAATGACAAAGATCTTGAATGAGAAAATGGTAATTGGTTAAAGATTAGATTTGATGAGTTATGGGCTGAGATAATTGGTAAGGCCCTAGTGCATCCAATTTTGGCACTGTTGAGGGGCATTGTGATTGGCGAACCCCGACCTGCTACGAAGCAGTGTAGTAGTGTGAGCACTGTAAGCAGTGTGAGATGTGTGGTGGATACCACGGAAGGAAGGTTTATACCTACACGGTATAGATGAAAATGGTCGTCAAGTGTGGTAAGACAGACCATTGATTTTGATTGCTCAGAGTTGAGCGAGATTTTCCCACAGGAAAGTAAAGAGACAAAGAAAAATTTCATTGGTATAGCTGCAACGAAAAGGGAGGCCATAGCCGAAAAGAAAAAGGAAAGTAGGTTGTTGGACGAAGTCGAAAGGATGTCTTGGACCAGGATTCTATTGATGTTTCATGGATGTGGTGTAAGATACCACACTTGTTATGAATAATGAAGTTCATATGTTCATTGATCCTGGTGCCACATATTTATTCGTACCGCCTTCATTCACATATAAGTGAGTAAAAGGTATGAATGCCTACATCATTGGGCACGATACTGATAAATGAGTACCCCAATAGAGGAGGATTAATAAACGGAATATGGATATAGAGATTTTAAGTAATAAAAAGGGGTGCGACAGTGAAGTTAAAGGAGCAAATAATGGTACTCATGGAATGAATAATGACAAGAGTTTCATTATAATTGATACACTAAGGAGATAATCTCTGAGATAAGATAGATTCTAAA
Organism: Firmiana major; assembly: GCA_033439115.1. NCBI lineage: Eukaryota > Viridiplantae > Streptophyta > Magnoliopsida > Malvales > Malvaceae > Firmiana > Firmiana major. Next base: position 45,084,948 of record CM065909.1, read on the forward strand.
TACAAGATGTATTGGAGTAAGAGTGCGTATGCGAAGTCATTAGGATTAAAGCAATTAGTAGCGAATATAAATTATAACCAAGGATAAAGATGGGTATAACCATAACCAGTAGTTGTGGTTAAGTCTGAAGGTTAATAAAGGTATTTCAAAATACCTCCCCGCCTGAAGACTTGACAGCGTCTAAAAATATATATATCCTATAACGTGAAACCGATCGTCGTAATAAATACCTTTAGCATTAGGATACCTTTACTAAGACGATAAGAATATAAAAACTCGACAAATCATAAAGATTATCATAGTAAAAATTTAATAAGAACCGTTGAGATAAGAAAAGGAAATGACGCAGGTTAGTACCTGAAAACGTAAGCGGTTGAGAAGGATCTTATACGCTTACGCATAGATAAGTCAAGGATTATATCGATTTGTAATCATCATTATCGATGATATATTGGGTGTAGTTAAAGTCTAGGGCGATTTATAAGTAACAATTGGGAAATTGCTTTTGCAGATGGTTGCTGCGAGTTCCAAAAGGATATACCTGGTTGACACATTTAACTAAGAAAACGTGGTCTTGGAAGGAGATGGTAAATAAGATGATAGATGTGACATGGATCTCGGTGTAGAGAAGTATGAATTGACCACCGTGATTAATTTCACCATACCCAACAGCTCAAGAGGTTCTCAGTGAGTATGGATACCTCGAAATAATGAATGAGCTGTGTATTGATGTATAATGGGAAGATAGTCAAGTATGGAGTCAGACAACTCCTTGATCATGAAATAAACTATCTGACCCATGATTTAAAGTTGGCAACAGTAGTTGTACCGATAATATAGTACTATTAAGTACATGGTGAGAAATTGTGGATATGCACTGATCATAAAGCCCGAGTATCTGTTTTCACAGAAAGAGGTGTACATGAGAATACGTAGTGGGTTAGAGCTTCTGAGAGATTTTGATTGGGAAAATTGTACCACCCAAGGAAAGGCTGATGCTTTGAGCAGAAAGAGCCTCGGAATGGTATTACGTTATGATGGTCAGGGAGCGTGAGCTGCTAGATGCAGTTGTGAGCCTCAGTATTGATGTGATCCCTTCTGATGATGACAGTGATTGTGTGACAGCTAGCCTGATGATTAGAACCGGATGAGAGTGCCCGGATTTGCCAGGCTTAGCGTGATGATCGACCGGATTCGATAGTTTGGGTCTGATTCAGAAGGGTACAGTGATAGAGTTCACAGTGGGTGATGATGAGTTACTGAGGATTCAGAGACAGTATAAGTGCTCCCCAGGACCGCAGATGATGAGATAGTAATGTTGTCAGAAGCTCACTCTTCGGGATATACAGTGCATACGGAAAGTAATGATTATATATCGAAATCTCGATAAGGGTATTGGTGGTCAGATGTGGAAAGACACATGGTAGAGGTTGTGAAAAGTGCCTAGTATGTCAGCAGAATAAGGTAGAGTATTAAAAGTCTGCAGAGTTATTGCAGCACCTACCTATATCGACACGGCACGAAAAATGAGAGCAAGTCTCCATGAATGTCGTGATGGGTTACAGAGAACCCAGGTGAATTACGAGGCTATTTGGATGATAGCCGACAGAATGACTAAGCCCACCCACCTTCTGGTTATGAAATCCCCAAATACTCAAAGTGTGTATGAGGATTCAGGTATAAGAAAGATTGTGGAACATTAAGTAGTGTTCCAGTGAGCCTGGTATCATATAGGGATTCCCGCTTCACTTCCCACCTCTGAGGATATTTTAGGAAGCTATGGGAACCCGACTGAGTATTAGCACAGTTTTCCATCCTCAGACAAATGGTCAGTCAGAGAGGACTGTACAAGTTCTGGAGGATCCGATGAAAGCGTGTGCCATTGATTTTATAAGCTCCTGGAATGATCAGTTGATTTCTAATTGAAGTTGCCAATAACGACAATTGGCAATTGAGTATCGGGATAACAAGTTAGGAGGCAGTGTATGGCTGTAGGGGTTGTTCCCCAAATTTGATAAGAAAAAGTGGGTGACAGATTGAATCATTTTCGACGTTGGATGATAAGTCTCTGAGGATGTTTAATTAAGATGAGAGATTAAGAACACCTCAGAGCAGATAGACAAGTATTGAAATTTCCCTTGGTGAATTAGTATGGTTGAAAGTTACTTGTCCTAAGAGAATAAGGACATAGCGAACTTTTGGAAGAAAGTAAATTGAGTTGCGCTGGATGGAATATTTTGAGAGATTGGACAAGTGGGAGATAAGACCTGTAGGTGACATTTCCACTTGAATAAGCAGGCACCCACAATGTGTCCCACTTTTGATGCTTCGACAATACTATTCAGATCCAGCATAGGTGATTGGATATGAATTCCAAAAGTTCAGTTTAATGAAAATATAAGTATATTGAGAAGTTGATTCGGGCATTAAACAGGAAAGAGAAAGTATTGAGGTTTAAGATAATCTCCCTAATTAAATTCCTTTGGTAGTGATACACTCCGGAGAAGGTCACGTAAGAATTTAAGAGTATGATATGATCGATGTACCCGGAGTTGTATATGGACTCTTCTGACTTGGTTCTAATTTGGAGGACCAAATTCCTTAAGTGGGGGAGAGTTGTAAGACCCGAATTTAATTAAAATATGAAATGAATGAGTTTTCGTGAAAGGAAGTCGGGTTAAATTAATCCCGAACACGTGCAAGGAAAAATGGTCAAAAGACCAAAGGTTGGTATAATTTCGATAAGGAAAATTAATTAAAAATAATGGATCGAGAAATCTTGGTCAATAAAGGTGAAGCAAATTTATTTCGGGTTAAATTGATCAAGATATTAATTTATTGGAATTAATCAGGATCAATTGGAATTTTTAGTTCGAAAAAATAATCTCGAAAATAATCGAAAAATATATCGAAAAGTCACCCGGGACAATATCCCGAAAATACGGAGAAATTATACCCGAAAAAGAGGTTCAAATATAATAAATAAATTAAATAAAATTAAATTGATAAATTTAGAATTTAATAATAATTTTAAGGATATTTTAAGGGATATTTGGGTATTTTTAGTGTATTTTAATGAATAAAATAAATTGTTAAATAATAATGATAATTAAAAAAAAAAGAGGAAATCAGAAGTTATCAGGGAGAGAGAAGAACCAGAGAAACCGAGGGATGCTGCCGCGCGTGGCTCGACCGACAAGCCACCACCGGGCACCGACGGCCTCCAACGAAGGACCGAGCAGCAAGAGGAGAGGCCGGCGAAGCCATTGGCACCGATGACGCGCGCCGATGATGGCCGTGTCCGGTGAACGGAGGAAGAGAAGATCGCGGGGAAAACGGAGTCGGTACCGGCGATCCACGGTAGCTGGGGGCGAACGGCGGGTACCGGTGTGATCGGGAAGAGGAGCCGGTTCTTTTAAGAAAGGTGTTGACCGGCGAAACCGCCAGAATCGGCCGGATCGAGAGGTGGCAGCTGCGGGAAAAGAGATGGCCACCGGCGGCGAACGGCGGCGATCCGGCCGAAAACGAGGCCCGATTTCGAGAGCCCAGGCGACGGCGGTGCTTTTGAGATCGATAGCACCCGACGAGGCGGCGGGAATCGCCGGCGACGGCCAAAAGAGGGAGACGTGTCCGACGGCGAAGAGGAGAACAGCCGGACCGGCGGCATTCCGGCGACGTTGAGGCGAACCGAGGCCAGATTCGAGCTGCGGACGGCCTTGCAGAGCGATTGGCGGTGGAAGCCGGCGGAGAACCGGCCGGCAAGGTGGCGAATCGGCGGTGAACCGACCAAACCGGGGTGAACCGACGGTCTGAACCGGTCCGAACCGGACTGAACCGGTTCAGCCAAAAAGCGAAGAAAAAGGGAGAAAAAGGGAAAAGGAAAAAGAGAAAAAAATTGGGGAAAATTTCGGTGATGCAATCGAGCTTCGGGTAAGTCGATAAGCGGTCAAATTGACCCGATTTAAATTTAGAATATTTTATTTAATTAAATTTCGACCGAAAAGTTTACCCGAAAATGTAATTAATTGTGTAGCTCGACGATTGGCATCCACCGAGGGCTCGAGACAGTCTCGATTTGTGGACTAGCATGGAATCTCGGGTAAGTGACCCCTATTTACGACAATTTTCTCGTTATGCGTGATATTGATTTAATTTCCGCATAAATTGAATTAAATTATGGAAATTTAGATTAATTGTCGTAAATATTAAATTTAGCTATTCGAGAATTAGAACGAGGCCCGATAAATTATTGGTGGGCCCAGTGAGCCCAATAGGCCTCGATAAAGTGGGAATTAAGTGGAAAACGGGCTTAAGGCCGATTAAGGCCCATTAAGGTGCAATCGGGCCCAATAGGGGTAAACGGGCCCAATGATTTAAATTAAGCCCAGAAAGTATTAAATACAATTAAATTGTATGTTATCTGACCTGAGGAATATTAATACGCAGTTTCGGGCATTGGATTGGAAGCATATCGGACTGCGCGACGAGACAACATTGGAAAAGAAAAGGTCAGACTCGACGAGAATCGAGGTAAGGGAATTCTGCGGACTGCTAGAGGTAACTTTACGCAATTTTAAATTCATACGCAGTCCTTTAAAATTAACTGAAGGGTCTAGAGGTCGAAGAATAATTTTAGTGCCCCGAATGGGCAAAATTACTAAAATACCCTTGTTAAGGGTAGAATCTAAAAATTTAGGAAAAATTGGGAGGAGCAAGGACAAGAGGTTCCTGCTCGTTCTGGAGGTATTTCAACTCATGCATGAGTAGGCTGGCTCACTTTTAAAGAAAAATGCATAGCATTGCATATCTTAATTGTTGTGATTTCTGTGAAAACTATTTGGAAATAACCGAGCCGCCTACATGTTTTTATTTACATGTGACGTGCTAGAGCTCAGCTCGCACGATGTTTGATTTGTGTGATGCATGCATTAGTGCTGGAGCGAGAGCTCGCACTAGAGTTTTACATGCATAGGTGCTAGAGTATAACTCGCACCAGATTTCACATGCTTTTGCGTGACACGGTGCTAGAGTCTAACTCGCACCAGATTTTATAAGATTTTCATACAATTTATATACAGAGTGCTGAGCATAGCTCGCACTAGTTTTACTGGATTTGTGGAGTAGCGCTGTCTGCCCTTGGAGTCAGCCAAAAGGCCCAACAGGCTCAAAAGACCTCTTAAGTAGGGTGAGAGTGAGGGATGAGGTTGGCGGCCTTGTGGAGATGTAAAGCGGGCTCTGCCAAGTTTACTTGATTTGATGAGAGTGCTGAGCATCGCTCGCACTGATTTTTATGAGAACATACGATGAGCCGTGCTTGGAGCATCGGGTAGACTGTGTGTCACCGATTTAATAGGCTCGCACGTGCGTTTTGAGACATGGCAACGAGTATTGAGTTATGAAAACCTCTGTGGGAAGCAGGCCATTTGGGCTGGAGTACCTAGAGTGATATGGGTCCATGGAGTACGATGTACCGTGCAAGTAGCATGGAGTACGATGTACCGTGGGGTATCTTCGGATACGGTATCTTTGTGATACAGGGTATCTTCGGATACGGTATCTTTGTGATACGGGGTATCTTTGTGATACGGTATCTTTGTGATACGGGGTATCTTCGGATACGGCATCTTCGGATGCGTGAGATCGGATAAGACTGACGGGTTGGATTGACCCACCTCCCGGGCAGTTCCCGATCAGGGTGAGACCTCGCACACTGGGATCCGTGAAGCTAGAGGGTTCACGAGGACATATTGGCCAGTCCTGGTTATTACCGATATACAGTATTGCCTAGTCTCGTATCTTGTATATATATATACGTATGTTTTCGATATCGATGCTTTTGAGAGACTCAATTTCCATGGTTTTGTGTGAGTCAGGATCACCCGAAGGAGGGGTCGAGTCCTGACTTCATTGTGAAATTTTAAATGGGAAAGAAATGATTTAAAATGAATTGCATGTTGAATTTTTCGTGCAACTTGATTTACATAAGATCATGACGCATATCATTTGTTTTAAAATGTGTGGAGAAAGGGTGGTTTATGCATGGCACCACGTTCATGTAGGTAGTATGGTTACCTACTTGTTCGTAGGATTGCCTTACTGGGCTTGATGTGCTCACCCCTTTCATTTTCTCCCACAGATAATCTCCAGTTGAAGTCGCGACGACTCAGTACTGCATTCCGGATATCCGCTGCTACCCATCGACATAAGGTATATATACACTTGTACATATTGTATCTACATAAGCATAGCACAGTAACATGTTTGTAAGTAACTTTAGGGGATGTATAAATAATATAAACAATTATAAATGACTGGAGAATAAATAAGTTAGATGGTAATTGAATGGTGGGACTGGCATTGACGCACAGCCCAATTTTTAGTGGAGTGTTGGTCACGATTCGAGAACAGGTAAGAATTTAAGTAAGGAAATAAATAAAACGCGAAAAATTCACTCTGATTTTTGGGTAGTTTGGGTCGTGACAATTTTATTCTAACAATATGTATATTTGATATATATTATACGATATGTACTTATCTTTATAGAGTTGTATAGACATTTCTAGTTTATAATAAAAATAATATTAATAAAATAAAATAAAAATTAATTATTATTTTAAAATAATTAGTAATGATTGATTATTAATTAATAATCAATAATTAATAATTAAATATTCATAATTAATAATTAATTATGAATTGATAATTGATTGATAATCAATATTATCATGTATTTAATAATCAAATATATATAATTAATAATAAATTTATGAATTATTAAATAATAGTAAAATTAATGATTAAATATTCTTAACCAATATTTTATTACGATTTGATAATAAATAATTAATTAATACTTAATAATTAATCATAAAAATTAATATTTACTTTTTATTTTTAATAATAATTCATTTTTTTTATTTAATTATGATTTGTAGTATTTTTTTATAATAAATTATGAAAGTGAATATCACTCTACAAAGATATGTTTATATGCTTTATATCAAATGTACATGTAGTTATTATAAAATATACATATATTTATATGCATAGATTGTATATAGATATTCAAATATCTTATTGTAAGTATTCGAATACGTAAGATTAATTTCTCTTTTGGAATAAAAGTACATATGTTTTATATAATGATGTACAGATAGTTCTCATAAAAATGTACATACCTTTATGTAGTTTTGTACGTATTGGTATTGGATTTCTTAGTGTAAGCATTCCAATGCTCAATAATTTCTCTTTTACAATGATAACTAGAAATAATTAAATATGTACACTACTCACTAATTTGACTATATATTGAGCTCGAAAACTCAAAATAATAATATGTTTGAAGTTTCTAGAACTAGATTAATTATATTTTCTCACATATAAATACAAATATATGAATCAATGTAGAAAAAATTCAATAAAATTTCAAATTTACCTCTTGTGCAAGTGCCATACAACTTACATCTATGCAATTTGTATTAAAATTTTAATATCATTTTATAGAAAACTCATACTTTAATTTCATTCGGTCCATTAGAAAGTAGACTCAAAAATATTTTCAAACATATATAAGTTGAATATTGAAACTTTATAAATAAATAAAAAATATACAAAAATGTGACTATTTGAATATACATATTGAACTTTAGGTATCAATGTATAAAGTTTAAATATTCAAAATTATATATGCCTGAAAAATTATTTAGTCTAATTTCTAATGGATCAAATGAAATTAAATTCAATTTTTCTATAAAAAAATAATTTTTTACTGCGAACTGTGCAAGATGTCTTACATCATCACATGTTGTTTTCTTTTTTATGTTACCTATAAAGTTTCAACATTCAAATTATATATGGTTGAAAATATTATTGAGTTTACTTTTTTGTGGATCAAATAAAATTAAAATCCAAGTTTTTTATAAAAAGATATTAAATTTTTAATACAAATTATGCATATTATCTAACACCTACATAAGGAGTAGATTTGAAATTTTATTACATTTTTTTATATTGATCTGCATATTGGTTTTTATATGTTTGAAAAGATAATTAAGTCTATTTTCATAAACTTCAAGCGGATTATGATTTTGGGTTTTTAAGCTCGAGATATAGTTAATTTAGTATAGTGTACATATTTATAGTTATCATTCCAAAAGAAAAATTATCTTGAACATTTGAATGCCTACACTAAGAAATTAGAATACTTATTTGTACAAAACTCTATAAAGATATATACATTTTATAGTAACTATATGTACATCATGATATAAGAATATGTATGTTTGTTTAAAGAGAGAAATAAATCTTAAATAATATTCGACTACCTATAATAAAGTATTCGAATATATATCTTTTCGAAGAAATGTCCATATATTTATATCATATTATACATATAGTTATCATAAAATGTAAATATGATGGATTAAAATTATACTCTTTTCATTTACAATAATCATGTTCTTCATTTCTTTTCAAGAAAGCTTACAACAAGATTTTCTATCTCTGGAAATATTAATGTCTTAGCATGACAATCCATAACAACACGACTTGCAACCAACCAATTCATTCCTAGGATTACATCAAAATCACTCATACTCAGCAAAATTAAATCTGCTACCATTTCCTTTCCTCCTATCCTCAACTTACAACTCTTATACACATACTCAGTCAATTGACTATCATTCATAAGTGTGGAAATCATCAACATCCTATCTAACAATGTGGGTTTTACATGCTTCAGCAATTTATGTGCAAAGGAAGGCGATATGAAGGAATGTGTAACACCAGGATCAAACAATGCAAATGCTTCTAAATAAAAAATTAGGATGGTACCTTTAATCACATCCGTAGAAGTGTCTGCGGTGTCCTGATCCAGTGCATGCACTCGCCCTTTGCCAATGTCAGCTGCCTGTTTCCCCTTTTCCCCGGCTGTAGCCTTCCTCCTCGGAGCAGCTGCCTCAACTGGAACTCTCTCTGGCTCCTTGCCCTTCTATGGGGCAGTCTCAATCATCTCAGGATAATGCTTAGCAATATGCCCTGGCCTCCCACATCTATAACATGAAATAGGGTTCGTCAGACAAGGCCTAGTTCCATGAAATCTGCCACATCTCCTACTTTGTTCAATAGTAAGTCGTGGTCCTCCAATGGTCATGCCCCTCGGTGGAGCTAAAGCTGGATACACATGAGGTTTACCAGATCTCTCCTGCACCTCTTCAATCTTGGGTCTCTTCTCAAACAATTTTTGGCCTCCTCTTCTGACCACTCTATCAATTGCGGATCTCTTCCAGTCTCTGTTTCTCCTGACACTAACCTTTCCAAGCTCGAAGGCATTTCACTCAAAGTCCTGCTCACACAACTATGCCCTATGCATTGCCTCCTCGTAAGTATGAATGTTAAATAGAGCTAATTTAGTTCGGATGGATAATCTCAATCCATCCTTAAACTTCTGGACCTTCCGAGTCTCACTGCTCATCGTATCCTGGTCATATCTCCCCAAAGGCATGAACCTCGACTCATACTCATCCACAAAACGGTTCCCCTGAACCAAGTTCATAAACTCCATCCACAATTTTCTCTGTGCGGTGGCTGGAATATATTGCCTCCTAAAGACCTCCAAGAATATCTCCCATGTGATCTCGGAGTGTCGAGCCCTCAGAATAGATTCGGTGGATCTCCACCAGTGCTCTGCCTCACCTTTTAGCATAAATACTGAAAAGGTCACTTTCTTTGTCGATGTACATCTGAAGAACCTATACAATTTCTCCATCTCATACACCAAATCGTCAGTAATAATCGGGTCCTTCACTCCTCTGAATACTGGAGGTTTCAACTCCTGAAACTGGTGTAGCCTATTCAGTTCACAATCATACCCTAGGTCGCTATCGCTCGGCTGTGGAGCGATAGGAGAAGCTGTATCATGTACTGGAGGTGTAACAGTTTCTGTAGCCCAAGGTCTCTCCGCCTCTGCAGCTACCTGTCCAGTCATAGCAGGCTGCGCTGCGGGACCTCATCTATCACCAGCGCCTAATGCTTGTGTGACTATCTCAACGAGACTCTCGATACTTTGCTCTATCCTAGCAAAGTGTGCCTCGGTATCCCCTGGTCTCTCAACAGGCTCTTGTGGAGCCTGGACAATTTGTGGCTCAGCACGGCCTTCAGGCCTACTCCTACGGCCTGTAGCGCTTGCATCCACCCCTCTACCTCGGCGTGTAATAGGAATATTGCCTAACTTCCTGTATTCATAATCATTTATTAATCTCGTTCCATCTCAGTATACACAATTATATCTAAACAAAAGCACAGTAATATGAGGATGTAATTTTTTTACTTGTTATTATTGACTCACATCAGGTCAACTCAGCTCTGATATCAATCTCTGTCACGACCCTTTTTATCCATTTCGTCTAAAAATCACTATAAATTTTTTGCTTTAACTGTTAACTTACTCCGTCGTGAACAACCCTCACAAATACAGTTGGGCTGTGAGTCAGAAATAATCATCATTTCCATACATCTTTCAATTAATCAAAAACAATTCCATACATTTGAAAGTTAAGTCATGTACTTCTACATTACATGTTTACTAACATCTACATCCCCCTTATTACATTTCAAAATGATTACTGTGCTATCACATGTTTAGATACCAAAAAAAATTCATGTGTGTATACCTCTGGACGATGGAGAGCAGCGGATAACCAAAAATAACGCATCAGTCCTTCACTAGACTACTGTGCGCGCTTTGTAGAGGGGGGAAATGAAGGGATGAGCAACCACATGCTCAGTAAGGCAATAATACAAGTATGGTAGATACCTACACTATCTACATGCTTATAGTATCATACATAAAATCATTAGCATCTAGACCATGAGGAAACATCAAAACTATACCACATGTATATACATATATCATGTACTGAAAAACATGGAAATAGGCATGTTAAAAACATGGAAAAGTCATCATGTAAAACCTCTCATGCTCATCATCATTAAAACTCATCAAATGGAAATTCATCACAAAACATCCCTCAAGATTTATCACTTTCTCAAAACACGTGAAAATTCATCACAATTAGCAAAACCATCTCTTTATAACACAATCTCACAAGGCTCGACCCCTCTCTCGAATCTACCCTGAACAACACAAATCATACTCAGTATACAAACCATGTGATATCATGTGAGACAGGCGGTCACTATTATATCAAAGACTATGTTGGCCAACTATGTCATAATCATCCCAAACCACACGGATCCTGGTGTGCGGGGTATCATGCTGGAACAAAGGTGGGTTAGTTCTTCGCCAGACTTTTTAAATCATCATCACAACCACGTGGTAGAGCGTACTCCGTGTGATCTACACAGTACAACGTACTCCGCGGACCCATATCATGGTTAGGGGTGCCTGCCATAGGACTTATCTACCCCATGCCATGTGTAACCTACACAGTCTCAAGTGCATGTGAGAGCATTTTGTTTTCATGTAAGAGAGCCTCCCCATCGAACAGAGCCTCCCCACCCCAACGGGCTTAAGGATCTTATCGATTTTGTTTTAATGTAAGAGAGCCTCCCCACTCCTGCGGCCTAAAGGATGTTGGGCTTAAGGATCTTACCAGCTCCATGACTCATACGTACCACAGTGTGAAAATCCAGTGCGAGCGAAACTCTAGCACGCTTTCATGCCTCATCAGCAAATATCCTCGTATAAGCAATGCTCCAGTACGGTTTTATGCATAACAAATAATGAAGAAATCACGTACGAGCATAGCTCCAGTACGGTTATATGCATAAGTAAGTCAAGGAAACCCACATACGAGCTATCAGTTCCAGTACAACTTATAAAACATCATGACTCAAAATATGGTGCGAGCTAGGCTCCAGCACATTTCATGCATATTGAAAACATAAAAAAAATCAAGTGCGAGCAAGGCTCTAGCACAATTTAACTCATATAAGTACGATAGGCGGCTCTATTTTGACAAACACTTTAAAAAAAACCAAAGTTGGCACCTCACTTGTGCTATTTCACAAATCATGAAATCACTAGTCAGCCTATCTGTCAATTTTGCTTAAAACAAAGCAGTATATTTCGTAAAAATATCCAGACATGTGATTATGCAATTATTAGTGTTACAATCCCTTTTATAAGAATCACTTCAAAAACCAAATCTCATACATATATACTTGTAATCATTCACATATATCATCAATCACTTTTCCAGATAATCATGCATTTTACAAAGCCCTATATTCACCCACAAAATACGAACAACTATCTCTATATACTCACAAAATTCCCTTACCTAAAAATCACGTCGAATGATTTCCTCTTCCTTAGAGCTGCTCGATTGCGCAGTTCGATTCGCCTTCGACGAACTCTCCGGGACTGCACGAGATTACGTTTCACATAAATTTTAAATCCAATGAAATAAAGCTATTGCGTTTACTATAGTCTATTCGACTTATAGTTTTCATCAATACTTGTAAAGCCCCTTTTTGATTGCTTTACTTATCTCTCGAAAGTCTTCATTCTAAATCGATATTTGAGCTCATAGTGTCTCTAGTTCATCATTTACTTCACTATGGCATTTTGTCAAGCACCTTATATACTTATTCTCATAACTTGACTATTTTTACAATGTAACTTCATTCAATCATCTCAACATCTTGCATATTACTTCACTAACACCTTAGCATAATCCATTTATCATCAACTCAACCATATCACACTTTCTCACACTAGATTCATTCTAGGTCATACTTGTTCCATTACATTCTAGGTATTTCAATCATTAATATACACAACAATCAACTCATAATCAATAACTAGATAAATGTACTTTGGGTTGGTATATTAGAAACTCACCTATCTTGACTTTCTTCTTGCTCCAAATAAGAATGTTTCTTTGCTCCTTCAATCCAACCAATGAAGTATTGATTCTAAACTATGTTGTTCTTCTCTTTATAACGAACAACTTTGCTCTAATAGTTCTTTCTTAAATCTTTATAGAAATGAGATGGTTTTGGAGAGAGAAAGCTAGGTTTAAGGTTTAAAATGGAAGAATGAACTTGTTTCCCATGAAAATGCAGATCCAACTGCTCCACTTTTATAGAAATGGAACTAGGAGATCGATCTGCATAAGGTGGAGATCAATCTGGCCTTACTTGAATCCTCATAATTTTGTCCATTGGCAGACAGGAGATCGATCTGTTGAATGCATGAGATCGATCTGTCTTATTGTATGAGACCGATCTGCTCAATGGAAATGAGATCGATTTGTTTCAGGCCGAGAGTTTAGGAGATCGAACTGGCCATTAAGAGGAGATCGATCTAGTCTAACCTGAGGCCAATGAAGATCGATCTGTTTGAGTGAGGGATCGATCTTCCCTCTTGCAGAATGCTTGGCATTGTGTTCTCCTGGCCATGAGATCGATCTTTCCTTACATAGGATCGATCTAGCCTTCATCCTGCACCCTTTTGCCATAAATTTTCCCATTTAAACTTATACTCAATCACTTTAACACTCATTCATCAATCCATTCACCCTTAGAACTTAAAAACGTTTATTTCTATGTAATGTAACTTGTTTGTACATCAAATAATCATTTACATTACGTAAAAATTTATGGGTCTTACACATCTCCTATGCATTACTGTACTTATAAAAATTTTAGATACAAATGAATTTCTTATAACTTGTTTTACCTTTAACACAGAAAGATACTCCGCGAAACCATAGCTGTGCGACATGCCTTACTAACGGAAGCGTCCAAGTTACTATTGGGACTCTGTGAAGGAAAGTAGGGAGTTAGCTTAACGCGATCAGTAAGAAACTTATGTAAGCAGTAGACAACCGTATTATCTACATGCTTATAATGTATGCCATGATCAGTTATAAAATATTGTAAAACACTTGCATATAATTCAATTCGTTAATACTGAAAACGATTCACAATCGATGCACTTTCTTTGAAGAACACTTTCAATCAGACTCAATTTTTGGTAATATACTTTACCATATGTAAAACATATGCATTCAATATGGTCGGTAAGATAAAATCATTTACTATTCAATCAATGCAGTAAAACACTTGAAATCATTTCTTTAAAATGATTCATTCAATTAGTAAACAGTTCAATTCACTTTTCTTTGTATCAATAAACAATTCAGTTCGTTGAGGTAAGGCTAAGACTCAATTAATAACAATACAGTCGACATATGGCCATAGTGTAAGACCGATAAATTTCTATGTAATGCTTATGATTTTAGAATGTACGGACAAGTTGCATTACAAATGAATCACAAGTAATGGATGTTTTTAAGTGCTAAGTATGGATAGAATGTTAAATGAGTTGTGAAGAAATTCAATGCAACAATCCCCTTGAGAATTTTGGGAAAAACTGCAGTAGGAAGCCTATAGATGAAGGCCAGATCGATCTCATGTGGCGGTAGGATCGATCTTGCCATTACGGAATGAAAACACCAAGGTTTTTAGGCAAGAAGATCGATCCTTATTCAAGCCAGATCGATCCCCTGATGAAGAGCAGATCAATCTCCTCCCCAAGAAGATCGATCCCAAAGTAGCTTTGCCTGGAAGAGATCGATCTCATCCCTATGGCAGATCGATCTCAATTTTTCTTGACCAAGAGTAGATCAATCCCATCCCTTTGGCAGATCGATCTCTAAATGTCACGACCCAAATTACCTAAAAATCAGAGTAAATTTTTCGCTTTTTCATTTCTTTACCCGTCGTGAACAGTTACACTACTAAACAGTTGGGCTATGATTCAGTGTTAGTCACCTCTCACCTATTTACTATTCCATTTTCATATTTCATTTACAGATCAATTTATTTTAACCAAATACATCTCCAATATTACATTTGTGTACAGTACTGTGCCTCTATATGTTCAGATACAAAAATTATACAAATGTGCATACCTGGTCTTGATAAGAAGCAGCGGATAACCGAAATGCAAGACTACTGTCGTTCTCTTCTACTGAATGTACCCTGTGGGGTGAAAAATGAAAGGGTGAGCATAAACAGCTCAGTAAGGCAATAATGTAAGCAGGTAGATAACTATACTATCTACGTGCTGATAATGTCATGATATAAAATCGTTTACTTTTGGAGCATGAGGTAAGACTAAAACGATGCCACATGTATGTATATATCATATAAGAGAAATCATGAAATCGACATATAAATCAAACATGGAAAATCATCATGTATGACATCTCATGCTCGTCACATCAAAACTTATTTGTTTCATCATAAACTCATCACGTTAAAACTCATTTGTTTTATCATAAAACAACCACATCAAGGCTAAACCCATCCCTCGGGAATACCTTGATTCATTAAATCACATCTCTTTTGAAAACATTAATCGGGACATTACCCCTCCCGCGGGTTCGTCCTGGTCTATTCAGACCGTATGATATCATGTGAGGCATGTAGGTTACTGTATGAAAATCGAGGACTATGGCCATACTTTGTCCCTGTGATCCCAGGCTACACGGATCCCGGTGTGCAGGGCATCACAACTGCAATGGGAGGTGGGGTTAAGTCCTACCCGCCAGAATATCAAGTAACATCATCGAGTCATCATGACTGCACGGTACATCGTACTCCGTGGACCCATATCATAGTCTGAGGGTGCCTGCCGTAGGTCTTATCCACCCCAATACTATGTCAATAACCAACCCATGTCTCAAAGTATACGTCCGAGCATCTCAACTCTCTGCAACACACAATCTACAGGAGGCTTCCGCACGACTATATGCATGTCAACTCACGTCTAGTGCGAGCGAAGCTCCAGCACCATGCTATGCATATCATGATATCTAAAATCTCGTGCGAGCGAAGCTCCAGCACGGTTTTGTGCACACACAAATTTCTCGTACGAGCAATGCTCCAGTACGGCTTTCATGAGTAATAAATCAGTAAAATTTAGTGCGAGTAATACTCTAGCACTCTTTTTACTCGAATAAATATGATAGGTGGCTTAATCTTGATAAAACATCTTTAAAATCATAACCGGTACAAACCGGTTCCCTTTCGTATAATTCTTAAAATCAACAGCCAACCTATGTGCATATTTGCTTAAATCAAAGCAATATATTCATATAAAATATTAAAACATGAAAATCATGCAATTTATTTGCCTTACTACCCTTTTTGTAAATTTTACTCCCAGGGGCAAAATCATCTTTTTCTTTATTCACCTAAGCCTCGGTTTTCGTAAAAATTATTATTTCATTTCTAGATATTTTAAGGAATTCTAAGCCCTTTAAATTCCCTCAATAAATACGTATAGAAATCTCTATGCACCTACAAAATTCCCTTACCTCGATTTACGTGCAAACTTATCTCGTCTCGATAATATCCGATCTCTCAGTCCGACTGTGCATCAACCAAGTCTACGAAACTGCATATAACCACATATTTTGGGTTAATTCACTTATTTTTATCAGTATATCACGTTTACTTATCGAATCTAACGTACTGAGCCCGTTTTGCTTTATTGGGCCCAATGGCACCTTAATGGACCTCGAGCCCATTTTCAGCCCGCTTATACTTATTAAATCTATTCTTCGAGTTTACTGGGCTTATTCAGTTTACCAATAATCATCGAGCTTCATTCCAAACTTATTGGATAGCCCGTATACTATTTACGGTAATTACCTTTCAATTTCAATAAATATTCCTTTTTATACAAAATTAATCTGTAAATTCCGTAAAGAAATCGAAACTCTATATTAAAGGAGACATATTATCGTAATTAAAATATACTTACCCAATATGATGTGGGGTACGAAAATCAAAGCTCAATCAGCTCTCGTTCGGGCTTTGTCGTAAAACTGCACAATTATATATTTAATTTCGGGTTATTTTTCGATCGAATATAATTTAAATAAATTTCTTAAAAATCAAATCAGTCACTTTTGACCACTTACCGACTTACCCGAAGTCCGGTGTATCCCCAAAAATTCTTCCCCTTTTTTCTTTTTCTCCTTTTTTCCATTCTTTCTTGGCTGAACCGGTTCAGTCCGGTTCAACCCGGTTCAGACCGATCCGATTTTGTCCGATTCACTCTGATTCGATCGGTTCAGGGCCTCACCGGTCGGTTCTCCATTGGCTTTCACCTCCAGCAGCTCCTTTGGGTCGTCCGATTCTCAAATCTTGCCTCGGTTTCGCCCAAGGCCTCCGAAAAGTGGCCGGTCTGGCTGTTCTCCCTCGGCCGTTGGTTCCCATTTTCTTCCCTTCGTCGTTTGCGACTTTTCTGGTAGCTAGGGGCGTGGGTTTTAGTGGCTGGTGGATCTCCTGAGGTCAGGCTTCCTCCGGCTGGCGGTGGTCAGGCCTAGATCGGCGTCGATCACCGGATTCCTCATTTTCTTCTCTCAGTTTGGTTTTCTCTCTTTCTTGCCGATCCTTCATCGTTCGTCGGTTCTCTCTCCGGCTACCAGTGCCAGCGAGGCTCGGCTCGCATCTGGCTTCCTTCGTCGACCTCGTCTGGCCGCCGATGGCTGTCCGACGGTGGAGGCAGAGGCTCGGCTTCTGCTTCGTTTTCTGTTGTTTCTTCAGAATCGCGTTTCGCGACTCTGAGTTTCATTTTTTTTTACTTAATTATTTTATTTTTATTTATTATTATTTATAAATTAGTTTATTATTGTTATATTCATTATTTTAGTAAAAAATATTCTAAAATATCTACAAAATTATTTTTTTATTCCAAATAGATTTATTTAATTTTATTTAATTTATTTATTATATTTTTAATCCTTTCTTTGATATAATTTCTCCGTATTTTTGGGATATTGTCCCGAGTGACTTTTCGGTATTTCTAAAAATTCTGGATCTTGATCAATTGGACTCGAAATTGAATAATTTCCTCATTATCAATCAAGATATCCTAATCCTTATTTTTAATTAAATTTTTCTTATCGAATTTATACCGACTTTCGATCTTTTGACCGTTTTGCTCTTCAAGGTGTTCAGGAATTCCATTTCAATCCTTCATTTAATCTTTCTCCTCTCGTGTTTTAATTAAAATCGGGTCTTACACTAAAGCATTCTGCCTGAACCAGATCAATTTTATCCCCTTAAGCAGATCGATCTCATGCTATATGCAGATCGATCTCGTGCCTGCAATTGTCAAAATTTAGAGGAATTTAAGCAAGGAGAGATCGATCTTCACCCCTTAGAGATCGATCTCATAATGTAAAATATATAAAAAGCCAACCAATTCATGCCTTCTTCCTCCGACATTCACAACTCTTCCATTTTTTAGCAAAAACCTAGTTTCTCACTCTAGAATACCACCTTTTCCAAAGAGATTTGAGGAAAATGTATTTAAGCAAAGTTGTTGCTTAAGAGGAGGAGAGAAATATAGTTGAAAACTAGAGGTTGAATCAAAGGATAGAAGGAGAAAAAGGATCTCTCCTCACATTTGGCAAAAAGAGGATAAATCAAGCTAGGTAAGATTTCAAACCATCAACTTCTAGTATGTTAATCTAGGTATTTAGATGAGTTGATTTGGTATATAAATTGTTGGCTTAAATGTTCATATACATGCTTAGGTAACCATGACCTATAGTGAACTTAGTGATAGAAAGTTGAAATGGGATGGAGTTAAATGATGATTTGAATATGTAGAGATGTTAATAAGCATGTATAGATGATTTTAAAATACTCTTCACTGACCATAAGAGTTTGAAGCATATCTTCAATCAAAAGGAGCTTAATATGAGGCAAAGACGGTGGATGGAGTTCCTTAAGGACTATGACTGCGAGATTTTATATCATCCGGGGAAGGCGAATGTAGTTGCGGATGCCCTGAGCAAAAAGAGTATAGTTTCTGCCATGATGATCAGGAAATGAGATTTATTGGAACAGTTCGTTGGACTCAAGGAAAGAGTTGAGGAAGCAGAGGTCGAATTTATGGCTAGCCTACGGATAGAGCCCGAAATTTTGGATCAAATTAGAATTGGACAAAGAAGTGATCAGAAGCTACTGGATTTGGTTAGCCAAGTTGAGAAGACCCTACAGTCAGATTTTACGATCAATGATGATGGATTGTTAAGGTTTAAAGGTCGTATTTGTGTCCCGAGTAATGATACCTTGAAGCAACAAATATTGAGGGAGTCTCACTGCTCCCGTTACACCATGCACCCAGGTAGTACCAAGATGTATCATGATCTGCGTAAGGTGTATTGGTGGAGTGGTATGAAATGGGAAGTGACAAAATTTGTGGTCAAGTGTTTAGTGTGTCAATAAGTAAAAGCTGAGCATCAAAAACCCGGAGGATTACTTAAGTCCTTGTCAGTGCCTAAGTGGAAATGGGAGCATATCACAATGGACTTTATCATGGGATTACTGAGGACCCGGAGAGGTCATGATGCGATTTGGGTGATAGTAAATAGATTAAATAAGAGTGCCCACTTCCTTGCCATCAAGAGTACAGATACCTTTAGTGCCTTAGCTGAGCCATATGTCAAAGAGATAGCTCAACTGCATGGGTGTTAGCACTGAAATTTATATATGTTTAGAAACCTTTTTACTTAGTTATTTGATTTGTTCTTTTCTATATTAGGTATGTTTTATGTGTTTTGTGCATTTGTGCAGGAAAAAGAACAATATGGAGAAGTTAAAGCTTTTGGAGCTGATTCTGATGATTCTGTGAAGAAGTGAAATTGCAGGATGCTGATCGTGACTTATGCTGCAGCAATAGAAGAAACTGGATAGTGCAGAGCAGATCTGGGGAATCAATACCATTGTCGCAGCATAGCAGTCTGATTAGGGCAACACTATTTTTCCACCTGGCATTCCGCGTTTTAGCGCTTGGGAACCTTATAAATAGTCTTTTTATCAGAATATTGAAGGAGGCTGCGGCAGGAGGCTTCAGGATTGATTTAGCTCCATAGAAACTCCATCTTTTACATCTTTTTCAATCAATGTTTATTCTAGGGATGATGATTTAGAATTATTTGATGTTTATCATGATGTCTAGGAACTAAACTTCTTTTTCCTAGAATCGATATAGCCAACTTTGGGTAGATTGCAATTATTTTATGATATTGTTTGGATGATATCAATTA
Source organism: Firmiana major (assembly GCA_033439115.1). Lineage (NCBI taxonomy): Eukaryota > Viridiplantae > Streptophyta > Magnoliopsida > Malvales > Malvaceae > Firmiana > Firmiana major. The sequence continues at coordinate 45,105,050 of CM065909.1, forward strand.
TGTTTAGTTAATCTACTTGTTCTTAATGTTCTAGTTGATTGGCCACCAATTGGATGAAATAGTATAGGAATCCAGCACTCGGGAGAGGGGATTATTTATATGCACAAGGATAGATTAACATAGGACATTGTTGAATCGGGAGGTTGACAATTCTTATGAGCCATAGAGAAACGGATTACCATTGCTTAATGAACTCTATTATTTAATTCTGAATCGGGAGGTTAGGATTAGGTAATTTGAGTATGACTGTTTAAAAGTCGGAAGAGATAAACAGGAAATAGTTTTGGTTATAAACAAATTGAAATCAAAAGAACAATTGATCAAAAGAATTGTATGAACCCTAGTTAGGTGAAATCGAATTGTAGGAATATTTTGCCATTGATATTTTCATTCGTAATAATTTTGATTTGCTTTAAGTAATTTGTTTCGTAATTAATAGTTAGAATAGTAATTAGGATCTTAACCATTATAAATTACTAAATAAAGTTCAAGGTTGTTGATTACAATGATTTGGGATAGGCACAATTCTCTGTGGGACGATACTTATATTTACTCTATACTCGAAAACTGACCTGTGCACTTGCAGTAGTGTTTCATTTGAGCACGACAAGTTTTCTGGCGCCGTTGTCGGGGAATTGTTGTTTCATTTTTCGTTAACACTGTTTCCCAATAGCCTTTACTTTAGTTTAGATTTTTATTTTTGTTTTAATTTACTCTCTACAAATTTTTATTTTAGGTGAATGGTAAAAACCCACAGAAGTGGAAATACAGACATAAAAGAAGAGTTAGATCCAGAGATTAAAAGAACCATAAGGCAAATTCAACAGAACAGATTTGAAGAGAAAGACAAAAATTTAATCATGACAGATGAAAATCAGCAGCAGCGAGCTATACGCGATTACTTTACCCCAGTTGTGAATCAGAATTTTGCTGCTATAAGAGAGATTCCTGTAAACTGTAATAACTTTGAGTTGAAGCCACCATTGATCAACATGATTATGCAAAATCAATTTGGAGGTTTGGCCTTAGAGGATCCTAACACACATTTGACAAGTTTTCTGCAGATTTATAGCACCATTAAGATTAATGGAGCCCCTGATGATGCTATTCGACTGAGATTGTTTCCATTTTCTCTCCGAGATAAAGCCTTGAGCTGGTATCAAAATTTGCCAGCAGGAAGCATTCCGACATGGGCAATGATGGCATAAAAATTCTTAGCAAAGTACTTTTCACCAGGAAAGACAATGCAGATGAGATTAGAAATTGCCCAGTTCACACAGTTGGATCAAGAACCATTACATGAGGCATGGGAACGATTTAAAGAGTTATTGCATAGATGCCTACAGCATGGATATGATGAAGGAAACCAGATACAAGTTTTCTACAGAGGCATGACTCTACAGACACGAGTTACTGTGGATGTTTCAGCAGGAGGTTCACTGTGGTCTAAGACACTTGATCAAGCTATGCAGTTAATTGAGGAGATGACTATAAACAGCAGCCAATGGCCAGGTGAAAGAGCTAATGTCAGAAGAGTAGCACGTATGCATGAGTTAGATACTCAGACAGCCATCCTAGCAAGACTTGAGCATATTTCAACACAAATTTCTTCAATGGGTATGCAAGGGCCGCAGGCTATGATTCATCATGACAGCACAAATCCTAACCTGATGGGGACAGATTTGAAGCAGATGAATTATGTTAATAATCGTAACTTTGGTTTTCAAGAAAATCGTGTTCCTAACTACTACCAGCCAGGATTCAGAAACAATGAGAACCTATCTTATGGTAACTCTAAAAATGTTCTAAACCCACCAGCAGCAAGTAACAACAATACAGGATTCAATAACCAAAGGAATTCCCAAGGTTATAGTGGAGTTAAAAGGAACGAATTTGAGGAGTTCATGGTTGAAACTAGAACAAGATTTAGTAAAACTGATGCGCGATTAGACAACGTGGAAGCTAAAATGTCAGAGATGAATACCAGTCTTGGTGCACAGATGAAGTCTGTTGAGACCACTTTGGGATAGCTAGCTGCAGCTATCAGTTCTTTAAATGAAAGAGGTAAGTTTCCAAGTGACACAGTGCTCAATCCAAAGGAACACTGCAATGCTATATCTTTGAGAAGTGGGAACACATATGAGCCACCGAAGGTAGCAGAGAAAGAAGGAACTGCACCAATAACTGAGATGAAAAAGAAGCAGGCTGAACCTGTTATGACAAAGGATGCAGAATCAGAAACAGTAAAACAGGGAGTTAATTCTAAACCCTTTAGTAAACTTTTTCCTGATAATCCTCCTTTGTTAAAACCATCTATTCCTTATCCTCAAGCTTTGTACAAAAGAAAGATTGAATCTGAGTTTAAGAAATTTCTTGATATATTTAAGAAATTACATATTAACATTCCGTTAGTTGATGCTCTGCAGCAGATGCCACATTATGCAAAGTTCATGAAAGAAGTGCTGTCAAGGAAACGAAAACTTGAAGATTATGAAACTATCAACTTGATAGAAGAATGTAGTGCAATTTTACAGCAGAAGCTATCGTAAAAATTGAAAGACCCTGGAAGCTTTACTATTCCATGCGAGATTGGAGGATCGAAAGTGGGTAAGGCATTGTGTGATTTAGGTGCTAGCATAAATTTAATGCCTTTATCTATTTTCAGGAGCCTAGGTCTTGGAGAGGTAAAGCTGACTACCATAACACTGCAACTAGCGGATAGATCGATTACTTATCCCAGAGGTGTAATAGAAGATGTACTTGTTAAGGTTGATAAGTTAATTTTTCCTGCCGATTTTGTAGTCTTAGATTATGAAGAGGACAGAGAAATTCCACTTATACTTGGGAGACCATTTCTTGCCACTGGGAGAGCACTAATAGATGTTCAGAGATGGCAATTAACCCTGAGGATGAATGATGAATCTGTTATGTTCAACATCTATAAGGCAATGAAATTTGCTGATGAGCCAGAAACATGTAAGTTGATTGAAGTAGTGCAGAGTTGTGTAAGAGAAGTTGAAACAAAGGAAGCACCAACCGATCCTATGGCTCAATGTATGGTAAATTCAGTTTCTAATTTAGATGATGAATTACTAACTGATGAAATTAATAGTTGTGTTGTTACTTTGGAAGCCAATCCATTAGAAAGTACCACTACAACAACTAAGGAGAAGATTGATAAGTCATAGGTAAGTGAAAAAGAAGAAGGCAAAACTGAATTGAAAGAATTACCAAGCCATTTGAGGTATGCCTTTTTAGGTGATGATAGTACTTTTCCTGTAATTATTTCATCATTTTTAACAGTTGCAGAGGAAGACAAATTGCTTAGAATTCTAAGAGAGCATAAACCGGCAATTGGATGGTCTATTGCTGACATCAAAGGAATTAGTCCCTCTGTTGTGATGCACAAAATTCGATTAGAGGAAAATCATAAACCCTCTATTGAACCACAAAGAAGACTAAATCCAGCAATGAAAGAAGTTGTTAGAGTTGAGATCTTAAAATTATCAAATGCTGGTATTATATATGCTATATCTGATAGTTCTTGGGTGAGTCCTGTGCAGGTTGTACCTAAAAAGGGTGGAATGACAGTAGTTCATGACACAAACGATGAAATTATATCCACCAGAACTGTAACGGGATGGAGAGTTTGCATCGATTATAGGAAGCTGAACAAAGCTACTAGGAAAGACCACTTCCCGCTTCCTTTTATCGACCAAATGCTAGACAGACTAGCCGGACACAGTTATTATTACTTTTTAGATGGCTACTCGGCCTATAACCAGATTGCAATAACTCTAGAAGATCAAGAGAAAACAACATTCACTTGCCCATTTGGAACTTTCGCATATAGAAGGATGCCTTCCGGGTTGTGTAACGCCTCAGCAACCTTCCAGAGATGCATGATGTCAATTTTCACTGACATGGTTGAAGAGATAATGGAAGTCTTCATAGATGACTTCTCGGTATTTGGTAGGACTTTTGACCAATGTTTATCTAATTTAGCACTTGTTTTGCAGAGATGTGAAGAGATGAATCTTGTCTTAAATTGAGAGAAGTGTCATTTTATAGTGCAAGAAGGGATCGTCCTTGGACACAAAATTTCAGCTCACGACATTGAAGTGGATAGAGCTAAAGTCGCTGCTATTGAAAAGCTTCCTCCTCCAAAATCAGTTAAAGCCGTGAGAAGCTTTTTGGGACATGCAGGCTTCTATCGTAGATTTATCAGGGACTTTTCAAAAATCTCAAAACCTTTATGTCATTTATTTGAAAAAGATTCTGATTTTATCTTTGATGATTTTTACTTGCAGGCATTTGAAAAGATCAAGAAGGAGCTTATTTTTGCACCTATTATGATCACACCGGATTGGACAGAACCATTTGAACTGATGTGTGACGCGAGTGATTTTGCAATTGGAGCTATCCTTGGACAGAAAAGAGATAAGATTTTTTGGGCTATTTATTATTCAAGTAGGACCTTAGATGATGCTCAGAAAAATTACACTACAACAGAGAAGGAGATGCTTGTAGTTGTACATGCATTTGACAACTTTAGACCATATCTAATTGGAAGCAAGGTCATTGTCTATACGGATCATGCAGCTATTCGTTATCTATTTGCAAAAAAGGACGCCAAACCCAGACTTATTAGATGGATTTTACTTTTGCAAGAATTTGATTTTGAAATCAGGGATAAAAAAGGATCTGATAATGTTATAGCTGATCATTTATCTAGACTGGAGCAATCTGAAATTCAGCAAGAACAGCCTATTCAAGAGGGATTTCCAGATGAGATAATTATGAAGATTGATGAAAATCTACCTTGGTTCGCAGACATAGTGAATTACTTAGCAGGAGGACTAATGCCAAGTGGTTTAATGTACCAACAGAGGAAGAAATTCTTTCATGATGTCAACTCTTATTTTTGGGATGATCCTCTTCTGTTTAAGAAGTGTCCAGACCAGATTATAAGACGATGTGTGCCGGAAGATGAAGCTCAGGAAATTCTGCGCCACTGCCATGCTGCAGCATATGGAGGACATTTTGGTGCAGAACGTACAGCAGCAAAGGTGCTGCAATCAGGTTTCTATTGCCCTAGTGTGTTTAAAGATAGTTACATATTTGTAAAAACGTGTGACAGATGTCAAAGGGTTGGAAACATCTCAAGAAGGCATGAATTACCTTTGACAAATATTTTAGAAGTGGAAATCTTTGATGTATGGGGTATAGATTTTATGGGACCGTTTCCTCCATCTTTTAGGAACCTGTACATTCTCCTTACTGTTGATTATGTTTCTAAGTGGGTTGAGGCAATAGCAACACCAGCAAATGATGCAAAAGTGGTAATTCGATTTCTGTACAAGAATATATTGACAAGATTCGGTACCCCAAGAGCCATTTTAAGTGATGAAGGCACTCATTTCTGTAACAAAATCTTCAATGGTTTGATGTCAAAATATGAAATTCGACATAAAGTAGCTCTCGGTTATCATCCGCAGACAAATGGCCAAGCTGAAATTTCAAACTGAGAAGTGAAGTTGATATTGGAGAAGACTGTTCACCTGAATAGAAAAGACTCGGCTAACAAGTTAGATGACACACTTTGGGCATACAGGACAGCCTATAAGACTCCAATTGGAATGTCTCCCTATAGGTTGGTATTTGGTAAGGCATGCCATCTACCTGTAGAGCTTGAGCACTGAGCTTATTGGGCCATTAAGAAGCTAAATTTTGACTATAACAAGGCTGGAGAAAATCGGTCACTTCAATTGAATGAGCTTGATGAGCTGAGAAATGAGTCCTATAACAATGCAAGAATTTACAAGGACAGGACCAAAAGATGGCATGACAAGATGATAATGAGTAGAGAATTCAGTCCTGGACAGCAAGTTCTATTGTATAATTCAAGGCTTAAATTATTTCCTGGCAAATTGAAGTCAAGGTGGTCAGGACCGTTTGAAATAAACCAAGTTTTCCCATATGGAGCAATTGAATTGAAAAAATCAGATGGAAGCTTGTTCAAGGTCAATGGGCAGCGTATAAAGCATTATTATGGAGAGGGAGTGTATAAATTAGATAGCATTCCCCTTGGTGAACCGAATTAGATAGCATCCCCCTTGGAAGTACACCGATTACCCCACACCCATTATTTTTTTCTTTCTTTCGATCCTGTTGATCTCTGCTGATTTGGTAGTTTGGCCAACAAAATTTTGTGGGTTCGAAACCTTGGTGGTCCCGAAACCCTCGGGGGAAGCAGAAAGCATTTTTTTGTCCGATTGTGATAAAGACACAGAGTGGTCCAACTGGAGCTTACGTGATTTTCATTCCGGGTATTCTACTGCTTTCTTTGATCACTTTCGATTTTTAGCGGATTTCCTTTAAGTTTCTGCAACTTAGATTTTGAAGCTCTTCTCAATTTGGTCGATTGTTGTTTGAGACATTCTGGTTGTGACGCAAAATTTTTGGGATTAGTTTGTGTGCTTGTCTGATTGGGGCCAGCTGAACACTATTCTTGTCAACATTAAGCTTCCATTGGTAATGGCATCGAAAACCCGCGCAAAACGAAACCTGGAGAGTTCGAGTCCAGCTACTGAAATTACAGTCCCATCTCCCAGAGGGAAGAGCCGGTCATAACTACTTATGATTCCACTCAATTTGTCAACAGCCAAGCCGCAAAAAATTTCAAGAAAATTATGGGCAAAAATATGATTATCGAAAGAAGTTTTCAGCCTGATATTGGTGGTTGGGACATGTATCATGATTTTTTGAGAGATTTCGGTTTGCTTAAATTAGCAGGACAACCTGAAGATGCTATTCTTGATGTAGTCCGAGAATTTTATGCCAATGCAATGGAGAGTACCCATTCGATATCTGAAGTCAGGGGTATTCTTGTTCCTTACAACGCCAACGCCATTAATCTAGACCTGGACCTTCCTCAAGGGGTGTAGGATGAATATCACCGTTATGTTGCAGCTCTCCACACTGATGCTGATGAGCTGTATCAGGTTATTAACGAACTTACAGTACCTCACACCCATTGGCAAAAGAGGCCAGAGACTGAATCTATGGCATTCCCTTCCAATCGACTTCAATTTGGTCTACACGAATGGTATGATTTCATTTGCTCACGAATAATGCCTACAACTCATAAAAGCAGTGTTGATGTCGATAGAGCTGCTCTCCTTTACTGTATTTTGACTGGCAAGATTGTTGATTTTGGAGCCATTATCTTTCGGTCCATGCAAGAATTTATACACAGGGAAAATAGAAGGGGATTACCTCACCCTTCATTGGTTTGTGGACTTTGCAAGAAATACGACGTATATTGGACTGAGTGTGAGAACCCTGCTACCCGCCCCTCACCAGGTCACAGGCTTACGGCGAACTCATCACAAACCCGTATTGTCCTCTCTGGGCCCACTGGCCCTCAAGGTTTTGCTCCACTGGGGCGGCAAGCCCATCTCCCAGGAGATGCGTCCCAGGAGGCTCGAACTCGGGTCAACACCCTTGTTCTTGCACTCCTGTTGCCAATGAGCCAACTTGGCTCATTGGTAACAGGAGTGCAAGAACAAGGGTGTTGACCCGAGTTCGAGCCTCCTGGGACGCATCTCCTGGGAGATGGGCTTGCCGCCCCAGTGGAGCAAAACCTTGAGGGCCAGTGGGCCCAGAGAGGACAATACGGGTTTGTGATGAGTTCGCCGTAAGCCTGTGACCTGGTGAGGGGCGGGTAGCAGGGTTCTCACACTGAGCTTGAACCACAACTGGCTAGAAAATCTGCAATCACTTTTAGAAATCCTCGGGTACCTCTAACTCAGAGAGAAGTTGCTCCTCCTATTGCCCCACGATAAACTTCTGCTGGTCCATCTGTTGCACCTTCCACCACTTCCGACTCCATTGCAGCTGTGCTAAACGAGATTAAGGAGTTGCGGATGGAGATGGGCAACAATAACAGAGACTATCGGACTTTTTATGCATATGTTGCTTCCTACCATAAATCATTAGTCGACTACCTAAATATGAAGGGTCGTGCGGGAGAGGTGATATTCCCCATGCCGCCACAATGGTGTCCTTCTGCTGATGATGACATGGAAGCAGATGACCAAGAGGAAGCTGATGCTGAAAATGGCTCAGAAGAGGATTCAGACAGTTGAGACTACCCCAGGGAAGTCCTCTTTACTACTTTTTCCAATTCATTGAGGACAATGATTATTTTAAGTTTGGGGGAGTTATTGGTTGTGCTCTGTTATGCTCTGTGTCATGCTGCTATGTTTTTCTATGCCTGCTGTCATGTTTTTCATGTTTGGTTATATTTTATGTGCCTGTTTCAATTTCTTTTTATGTGTTTCTTTTTATTGTTGTGTGCAATTATACTCAGTTTCATAGATTAGTTTTCTAGATTGTGGCCAAAGATGGATTTTGCAAGGAATTGATCAAATTTTGTTTAAATGAATGATTTTTATTGTTTGAGTATTGGAATGTGGATAGAAAGCTTCACTTGAATCTTTTCACTCAAACTATGCACCAATCATATTCAGTTTATGCACTTACTATGTTGATATGTGAAACTAAAAAGACTCTAGAACTTGATTAGTTATTACTTGAGGCGAAATTTATAGACCATGCATGATTAGGAAAATGATCTAGGCAATTTTTTTTTTGTTTTGAGATTGAACCTTTCAAGCCTACCCAATTATATTAATCTCTTGGAAAACCCTTTGAGCCAAATTTTTCCATTTTGTTGTTATATAACCATATTACAAGCCATAGCCTAATTGCTTGATTATCCTATTCTTTTGGTCCCTTATTTAAAGCACTATCAAACAAAATTTTTGGATTAAGGGAGGAGCTCAAAAGAAAACAAGGTGGTTTGTAAATTATTGGTTTGAGAACTTGAATGTTACAAACAAGGGTTTGTTCTCGGGTCTTGCTAAAAATCTAGTGTCATATGTAGTTTCAAGTAGTGGAAAATAAAATTCTGGAGTGTGACACAGTAAAAAAAAAAAATCAAACTCGAGAATGAGTAAGGTTGGTTAGTAATTCATGAGCTCAAAACAAATTAAATCCAAAGGTGATTACAGTGCTTTAGGTGGATTAAACTTCATATTATATCCTTTATCCCACCTAAAACCCGAGCCTTACATTACAACCTTTGAAAAGTCCTTTTGATTCTTGGTTATGCATGAGTCTTTATTAGTGGAGAGTAGTAGTTAATTCAAGCATATGAAGTATTGTGTTTAATTTTCATTTAGGTTTCGCATTAACATTTGAGTGCATAAATTTGAATAAATGATTGTACACACACACAAGTGGAAAGTGAAGAGTGAAGGGGGATTGGTTTGCTTTGATTGACTTGAACAATATAAATATGAAATTTATCTTAAGCTGAAAACCTTGTGAATTCTTGAGGAAAATCCCAATTTAGTATGACAAGTATGTGAGCTGAGTATGGTTAAGAGTCTTTAATTGTTTTGTTTCTAGTATATGTTTGCTTGAGGACAAGCAAATTTCTCAGTTTTGGGGTATTTGTTTGCACTGAAATTTATATATGTTTAGAACCCTTTTTACTTAGTTATTTGATTTGTTCTTTGCTATATTAGGTATGTTTTATGTGTTTTGTGCATTTGTGCAGGAAAAAGAACAATTTGGAGAAGTTAAAGCTTTTGGAGCTGATTCTGATGATTCTGTGAAGAAGTAAAATTACAGGATGCTGATCGTGACTTATGCTGCAGCAATAGAAGAAACTGGATAGTGCAGAACAGATCTGGGGAATCAATACCATTGTCGCAGCATAGCAGTCTGATTAGGGTAACACTGTTTTACCACGTGGCATTTCGCGTTTTAGAGCCTGGGAATCTTATAAATAGTCTTTTTATCAGAATATCGAATGAGGCTGTGGCAGAAGGCTTCAAGATTGATTTAGCTCCATAGAAACTCCATCTTTTACATCTTTTTCAATCAATGTTTATTCTAGGGATGATGATTTGGAATTATTGGATGTTTATCATGATATCTAGGAACTAAACTTCTTTTTCCTAGAATCGATGTAGCCAACTTTGGGCAGATTGCAATTATTTTGTGATACTGTTTGGATGATATCAATTATGTTTATTTAATCCACTTGTTCTTAATGCTCTAGTTGATTGGCCACAAATTGGATGAATTAGTATAGGAATCCAGCACTCAGGAGAGGGGATTATTTATATGCACAAGGGTAGATTAACATAGGACATTGTTGAATCGGGAGGTTGACAATTCTTATGAGCCATAGAGAAACGGATTACCATTGCTTAATGAACTCTATTATTTAATTCTGAATCGGGAGGTTAGGATTAGGTAATTTGAGTATGACTGTTTAAAACTCGGGAGAGATAAACAGGAAATAGTTTTGGTTATGAACAAATTGAAATCAAAAGAACAATTGATCAAAGGAATTGTATGAACCCTAGTTAGGTGAAATCGAATTCTAGGAATATTTTTCCATTGATATTTTCATTCGTAATAATTTTGATCTGTTTTAAGTAATTTGTTTCGTAATTAATAGTTACAATAGTAATTAGGATCTTAACCATTATAAATTACTAAATAAAGTTCAATGTTGTTGATTACAGTGATTTGCGATAGGCACAATTCCCTGTGGGATGATACTTATATTTACTCTATACTTGAAAACTGACCTGTGCACTTGCAGTAGTGTTTCATTTGAGCACGACAATGGGACCCCATTGAGTATAACATCTGATAGAGATTCTAGGTTTACCTCCAGATTTTGGACTCATTTTCAGGAAACCATGGGATCTCAGTTGAATTTTAGTACGACCTATCATCCTCAGACTGATGGTCAGTCCGAGTAGACTATATAGACCTTGAAGGATATGTTACGGACGTGTACGATGGACTTTAAGGGATCATAGGATGATCACCTTCCCCTTGATGAGTTTGCTTACAATAATAGCTATCATACGAGTATTGGTATGGTACCTTATGAGGCTCTATATAGTAGGAGGTGTAGATCCCCCATAGCTTGGGAAGAAGTGGGTGACAGAAAGGTAATTGCTCCCTAGTCGTTGAGTAGGCATTTCAAAGTTTAAAGATTATTTGTGATTGATAATTCTATTTTTAATAGAAATATTTGTGCTTAATTTCCTAATTAATTATTTAAATCCCCAATTGATTTTGTTAATTATCCCTTTTATTTAATAAAAATTCTTTAATGTGCAGGTAAATTAAATCCGGATGAAACTCAGTCGTTTCAGTCAAAAATGGGCTGAAAATGGGCTAAAGGAAACTGGACCACTTTCAATTTGCAGACCGAGTCACCAGTCGTCTGGACACGTGGGATGCAGGGTGTTAGTATTTTATTCGCTCCGAACCGATGACATCGATGGACACCGTGTTAATCTCTGGAAGACACCCGCCGGGCCACATCGCACAGCTAAATGTACTAGAAGACGGGTGACGTGGAAATATCTACTCTGCAGCAAATAAAATGAAGAAAAGTGGCCAAAAAATGCCAACTCATCTAGGATGGAAAATTACCAATGTACCCCTAAGTGTGTGTATAAATAAGACATGATAGCAATTGAAAAAAAAAACTAAGTAGTTTTAGTGTAGAACTAGTTAGAGTAGTGTAGGTAGAATAGTCTTTAGTTTTATTTTTCTCTTGTTTTTAAGAAGCTTTCTCGTTAGTATTTTTTTTTTAGTTACTATTCATGTTAATTTCTTTTTTCTTTATGAAAAGCTTGGATTTCTTTAGCTGCTCTCGGTTTACACAAGTTTTTTTTCGCCTTTGTTGATTTAATTTTTTCAATGTTATTTCTTCTTCATTAAACCGTTGTGTCTATTTGGCTTTCTTATTGTTTGAATTTTTTTTTATTGTCCAGTGATCATTTAGCATTCATGGTTTTCTGATTTCTTGAAAAATTTCATTTCTGTCAATATAGTTTTTTATAGTATGATTCCGATTAGAAGTGTGGGACAGAACCGAACAAGATAATCGCGCATGAAGCAATGGGATTGTTGATAGTGGCTGACCGAGAGAGAAGCAAGGCAGTAGCAAAGGATCTTGCATTTCCATAGTTCATTGTTCCTCTCAGTTTCAGTTTAAGATTTCATCTGCCATTTTGAAGCAAGAGCCAGCGCTGGTGAAGAGCCAAGCAACAGTAGTAGGAGCTTTCTCCTCTATTCTGCCCTGTTTTTAAAGCTTTGTACTGTTCATCCTCTTTGCATGTTTTTATTCTGCATTAATCTAGTATTTAGTAGCTGCAGGTTTTCATGGATGTGTGCTGTCACCAGTACCAAACTGCTGTGAATGACTTTGGACATGGATGTGCAGGTTGTAGCTAAAGTATTGAAGGGTGCAAAGTTTTGTGCTTAAGCTCGGGTCCAGCTTGTTTCGTTTTCTGTTTCATACCCATTATTTCTATTTTCTGCCTCATTTTCCAATTATCTATTTACACTTGCAAATTCGGTTTTTCTGCTTCATTAACTTTATATTTATCTTAAGTTTTGTCTTCTTAAAGTATATAGCTTATTTTACAGGTTCATTAGTTCTGCTGAGTTCTTCCATTTGCTGTTTTGCATTTTGCTTGCTACGAACCGCTGATTTTATCGAGGAGTTCCTTGTATGCGTTCTGTCATGTTGTTACAGATGATGACCAAGCCGCACCAACATTGAAGACAGTAGCAGTTGCTAAGTTGAGCAGTAGTAGAGAAGCTGGACGTTAATGTTGCTGGAGCAATGGTAGTAGCAAAGGCAGTGCAGGACAAGTTAGTGGAGGAAGACGTTGCCTGGTAGCTAGACAGAGAACGGATGTGTGCTCTGACGCGAGCAGGTTTGGCCAGAAAATGAAGCCTGAAGCAGTTGGTGACGTGCTGCAGATTTCGGTACCGAAAGCAGGAGATGGGCATTGCAGAGAATGGAATAGTACCTGGAGCGGACAACACCTGAGCTAGGCAAGATGTCACTTGGAGAACCTGTGCATTCTCTGGACAGGCCTGGGTAGCAAACTGGGGAAGAACGTGTACAGTGCCAGTACATGAGACCAGGGATTTAAAATGCGGTCGCGGCCTCGTTTTCGGTTGCGTTGCGTTTGTCGCGGTTACGGATATAACGGAGACCATCGCGGTCATAACGGCCATCGCGGTCGTGATTTTTTTTTTTTTTCGCACAACTTATCCCAAAATGCAATATTTGCAATTATAATCATAATTAGTCTTATTTTATAATTTTTAAAGTAATTTATGATATTTTAAATCTAATATTTTTGTGAAAAATTTAGTCATAATTTTTTGATTAGAATAAAACATTATAATTTAATAAAATTACTTATAATAATTGAAAAATAACAAAAGTAGAAAATGGAGATCAATAATTACTAAATTAATTTTTATTAATATAACTATTTTTCATCTAAAATATTAAAGAATTCTTTCACCAAATTTTTGTCATTTTTTTAATATAAATTAATTATATCAACATTTCTCTTTTTTTTTTCTCTTCTATATGAATTTCTACAAAAATTAATAATCAACAGAATAAAAAACATATTAAATTCAATCCGCTATAAAAATTATATATATTTCAAATCTTACATATTACCACATAGTCGAATGACGAGGAAGATCATGTTCTCCCTCTTCACTTTCAGAGCCACGTTGATTTGGTCTTTGTGATCTTTGTTCCAAAGTCAAACCATATCCTTGTTCTTGATACATTTGCGAGGGTGGATACATTTGAGGTGGATACATTTGAGGTGGATACATTTGTTGAGGTGGATACATTTGTGGCGGTGGATACATTTGAGGATAATAAGGCATAGGATAATTAGGAAATGGTTGAGGTGGATAATAACCTTGTGGTGGGGGATAATAACCGTAAGGAGGTTGAAAATGTAAAGATGGTCTCGATGGATAATGATCTTGAGTACCAAATGATTCATTAGTAGAACTTGACCTTCTAGACGAAGAGCCTCCAGAAGTATCATGTTGGTGCTTCTTGGCTTTTCCCTTTGATCGAGCTCTATCTTGACTTCCATCCCCACTAGATCTAAAAGATGGATTTACTCCATAATCTGACATATCAATGAATAATCCACCAGTTGCAGCAAGCCCATATTCTCCTCCAAGTGGACTGAAAGGTCTATTTTCTCTTGCACCACCACTATAATCAGCACTACTACCATGATCACCACCATCACCACCACTATCACTATCACCACCACCATCACCAGCATCAGATGGAGTTGAACCCTCGTCATCATCATTCTGAGTTGCTGTCGGATTTGTACTTGACTGATGTACGTTTTCTTCCGATTGATGTGACTGTTCATAGTTCATTTCATCATCAGAATTATCTGCAGGCAACCAATCAGAATTTTGACCATCTAACAAAGGTCTTTCTCTCTCTTGCAACCATTCTGAAAGTGGATCTTCGTCTTCAAATATATGATCAAGGCTAATAGGATTGAAACTATCGTTTATCTCATCAGGACTCATTCTTTTTTGATGTCTCATCCTTAGCCTCATATTATAATAAGTATATACTAACTTCTGAAGTCTTTCATATTTCAATTTATTTCTGGCCTTAGTGTGTATATAGCTAAATGTGCTCCAATTTCTTTCACAATTTGATGCAGAAGTTGTTTGACTAAGCACTTTAATTGCCAATTTTTGTAATTCAGGAACACATGTGCCATATATCATCCACCATTCAGCTGTATAAAATTATTTAAAATAAATTTAACATCCAAAATAATTAAATAATATTAAATAAATTTTAATAAATTAACTGTTTACCTGGATTCATTTGCTTCCAAGCTCTTTGTGCCTGAGGTGTACCGAACGTCTCATTTTTTTGTCGAAATAATATCAACTATATTGATAAAAAATATAATTTATCAAATAAATAAATACAAAAAGTAATTCTATTTCTAATACACAAAGTAAATTTTAGAGTATAAAACAGTATTAAACACTAACCTGGTTAATCATCCTGATTTGAGTATCCATAGAAGGTTCTAATCTTTCTATTACTGCTTTTGTCCCTTGTAATGTTTCTCTTAACACACTTTCAGAATGCTCCACACCAAATTGAAATTGAGGATTAAGATAGTAACCTAAAAATAATTCAGAACAATATTATCTAAAAGTAATAAAAATAAATATATAACTAATTTAAACATAATGATAAAACATAAAAATGTTTTTAAATACCATCAACATTTTTAATCTACTTACCAGCTGAATGCAAGTCAGAATGCATGAAGATCCATCTGTTGTCAATAATCTTTTCATAATCAGCAGAGTATCGACAATCTGCCTGAATTGCCCGTTTAGCTCTATCCATAGCCTCATAAATAAAGCCCATGGTTGGTTTTTCATCACTATCCACAAGCCGCAATACCTTTACCAAAGGCTCATAAACTTTTGTTATATCACGTGTTCTTCGCCAAAATTCTTTTCCTAAAATAATTTTTTTGGCTTCATAGGCAGGCCCCGACTTTTGCTGTCCCCATTTTGACTCTTTGAACTCCTATATATTCATGAATAAATTTTTAAAGTAATATAAATAAGATATCACAAAAAAATTGTTAGATTTAAAAACTAAAAAACAATTACTAAGTACTAACCTTTGAACTGAACATTTCTCTTAAACCTTGTTTGTGTTTTATTATCTCCTGTAGTTGGATGAAATGGGTGGCAAATCGGGTAAGACCAGGACGAAGTATTTGTCTTCCTTGAGTATATTTTTTCATTAAATCAACCGTCCATATGTGATTATATATGAAACACGTCACTTTCTTCGCCTCGTCCAAAACTTTTTCCGCACTTGACTTTTTGCCAATATCTTCAAGACATAAATCTAAGCAATGAGCTGAACAGGCCGTCCAGTACAGATGTTTCCTTTTTTCCATTAATTTTTTTCCAGCAGCCTTAAGTGCTGCCTCATTGTCAGTGACTATTTGGACAATGTATTCTTCTCCAATCTCTTCTACAGCATGATCCAATAGCTTGTAGTAAAATTTAGTATCTCTAGTACGAGCACTAGAGACATCCACAGATTTCCAAAAAATGGTCCCTTTACTACAATAAACGAGAAAATTAATTATATGCATTTGGTTCAAACTGTTTGTCCAACCATCACACATCAATGTAGCACCTAATTCACTCCAATGAACCTTTAATCCATTAACCCATTCTTTCACTTGTCTATACTCTGACTCCAAATACACATCAGAAACCTCATAAGGTGTTGGGAGTTTGACATGTTGCCCAATTTCTGCTGCTACAGAAACTAAATTGTGCAACCATGGAGAGTTTGCTAACTGAAAAGGGAGTCGATCATATATCAAAAATTTAGATACTGATTCACCTAATTTCTTTCTCAATGTCTTTAAAAAAGAATCATTTACTTTTGGTTGCTTTGCACTCTTGCTTCTAACCAATTCAGGTATGGCTCCCCTTAATGAAAATTCCGAGTCAGTTGGAATGGATTTCTTTATTTTTTTATCAAAATAGTCACTAACTGAACCGTGAGAGCTCCGTCCCTCTTCATAAGTATTACTGAAACCACCAGTTCTTTGCCTAAATTCTTGCCTCATATGCCATTCACGTTGTGATTGGACACTATCTCGCATAGCTTGTCTTGTAGCATTCTCTTCGTCCATGAACCCTTCATAATCATAATCCTCTCCTCTTAATTGTGATAAGAATTCATCTTTTCTCCTTTTGTTATCAAATTTCTTTGATTTACTTTGTTGAAGGAGTTTCATCATACTTTCTCTAACAGTGCCTATTAATAATATAATTAAGAAAAATAAAAAATTAGTTGTACATGTTGATGTAACTTTATAATCTTAATTGAGAAATTAATAATAATATTTATAACTAACCGGTAACGTTGGGGCAAGGTGCGACATTGCCAGTCTTATAAGCAATATGCTCCTTGAAGCGTGTTATTCCTCCTTTTACAACTTTTCCACAAAGTTTACACGACACAATTCCTTTTGCATTTGGTACAGGTATTCCGAAATGCCAACCGATATCATCACTCGGCGCGCCTTCTACTCCTTTACTTGGAAACTCCTCACGTGGGGGCATGCTTGATTTTTTCTATAAAATAAGTAATTATAAAGATGAATAAAAAAAAATTATATTCTTCATACATAAATAAAAACTAAATTCAATTTATCAAAAAATAATTGAATTTGAACCATTAATTTTTTATATTTTACTATAATATTGTATTACATTAAAAATTTAATATTAATTGCTCACTATCAAAATTCAATATAAGTATTATTTTTCTCTTAAGTTATAATAATATTTAGTGCTATATTTTTAAACATTAATAACTTAAATTTGACAATTAAAAAATCTACTGAAAAATTTATATTCACAATGTTAATTTTACCCAAATTGAGATAATTACTAAACATTTAATTAAGCTAATTACATAACATTTTGGTTAAAATTATTAAATATTTACTTAAAAATTTATTAATTAAAACTAACTCCTTAAAAATTTGTATTAATTATACTAATTAAAAAATTTACTTCTAAAAAATTATACTAATTTAAGCTAATTAAAAAACATTTTGGTTATAATTATTAAATATTTACTTAAAAAATTATTAATTATAACTAACTCCTTAAAAATTTGTATTGCTTTATACTAATTAAAAAATTATACTAATTAAAAAATTAATTACTAAAAAACTATACTAATTTAAGCTAATTATTAAACATTTTTAATTATTTATTAAATATTGACTTTAAAAATTATTAATTAATACTAATTATTTAAAAAATTGTATTAATTATACTAATTAAAAAATTATACTAATTAAAAAATTAACTACTAAAAAACTATACAAATTTAAGCTAATTATTAAACATTTTTTAATTAATTTTTAAATATAGACTTTAAAAATTGTTAATTAATACTAATTCTTTAAAAAATTTGTGTTAATTATATTAATTAAAAAATTAGACTAATTAAAAAGTGAACTGCTAAAAAATTATTGTAATTTAAGCTAATTACAAAACATTTTGGTTATAATTATTAAATATTTATTTAAAAATTTATTAATTATAACTAACTCCTTAAAAAATTGTATTACTTTATACTAATTAAAAAATTATACTAATTAAAAAATTAATTACTAAAAAACTATATACTTAAAAATTTATTAATTATAACTAACTCCTTAAAAATTTGTATTACTTTATACTAATTAAAAAATTATACTAATTAAAAAATTAATTACTAAAAAACTATACTAATTTAAGCTAATTATTAAATATTGACTTTAAAATTTATTAATTAATACTAATTCTTTACAAATTTGTATTAATTATACTAATTTAAAAATGATACTAATTAAAAAGTTAACTACTAACAAATTATACTAATTTAAACTAATTACTAAACATTTTTAAATAATTATTAAATATTTAATATAAAAATTATTAATTACAAATTATTAACTAAAAATTTATAATAATTAAAAAAATTTAAACCTAACTACCCAGTCACCTAACCCACCCCAGTCCCACCCCAGTCACCTTTCTACCCCCTTCCTTCCAGAACTCTCTCGGTTATTCAGTCTCTGCCTCTGGTTTTCTTCTCTCTGTTTTCCCTCCCAGTTCCCAGACCCGGACCAGACCCAGTAGCCAGCACCAGCAGAACCCGCCTGAGCCAGGCTCCTGGCCACCCAACCGGCCGCCGGCCAACCCACCCCAACCCAGACAGCCTCAGATCCTGTCTTACTCAGGCTCACCCAACCCAAATCGATCGGCTCACTGCCTCACTCAACAGCGGCCCTCCCTCCCTTCATCCTTCGTCTTCTGTGTCACTATCAGCAGCACCGACTCCCCACCGGCCTGTTTCCCGTCCCGTCCCCGACTCCCTGACCTGACCCACCGATCGTCCTCTCACAGTCTCACTCACCCTCACAGAGACACCAGACCAGACCAGAGCCCCTCTCAGCCCTCTCTCCCTCAGCACAGCACCGACCAGACCAGAAAGCACCGCCGACGTCGAACAACAGGGCCTCTTCAAAGCCCGGATCTGCTCCCCCCTCCCCTGTTTTCAACAGATCGGGTCTACCTAGATCCCGATCTGTCCTCTCCTCACTCCTCAGATTAGCCTAAAAATTTGTGTTAATTTATTTTCAGTTGTTAGATGTGGCGTTGTTTACCTTTGTTTGTCTGTTCTGTTGTACCGTGTGTGTGCCCGTGGTTTGTTGCCGTTGTTTGTTCCTGTCTGATTGCTGTGTTTTTTGTGGTTTCTGTAGGTCTGTGTGGTTTTGTGTGGCTGGGGCTGGGGCAGTGGCAGTGGCAGTGGCAGTGGCAGTGGGCAGTGGCAGTGGAATGGCTGTGTTTGGTAATTTTTTTTGTAAATTGGGTTGTGAAATTTGTTGTTGAGTTGAGTCTGTTTTTATAGAAACAGACTCAACAGAACGGGATTTGGTGGTAACGGAGGATAGCGGCGGTAACGGACCGTTACCGCCGCTATCCTCCGTTATCACCGTTTTCACGGTTTTTTCTGGCCGTTACGGGTGTGAATTGTTTTCACACCCGTTATATTTCAGATAACGGTGGCGGCCTCCGCCGCTACCGAGAAAAAGCGGCCGCGACGCGACGTCGCGGCCGCTATTTTAATCCCTGCATGAGACCACCCAGCTGAGCCAAATTCGTTTAAGGCCATGTTTGGCCACATTCGCTTTTTATAATTTAGTACTTATTGCATTTTTATTATTTTGATTGCTTTTATTAGTTGTCAATTTAGGTTAGTTGTTAATTGATAATTGTAGATTAAATCTAGTGTTTTAGTTTGTTAATTTAATTTTTAGTTTTAACTTTTAATTAATAGTTAATTTTATATCATATGTTTTAGGATTTAATTTTAGGTTAGTATTTTATGAGTTGCATTTTGAATTAATTTAGATTAAATTTGTTTCATGCATTTTTAATTTAGTCTTCATTTTAAATTTAATTCAGTCTTCATTTTAAATTTAATTCAAAAAATATTTCTCATGCATTAGTTAGATTTTATTGTTAAGTTAGTAATTAGATATAATTAAGATTAATTTAGATTCAATTTTTTAGACATTTAGACTTGTAGTTAATTTCTTAATTTTTCTAGGATTTTATTTCATTAAATTTTAAATTAGTTTAATTTGCATTTTTATTATGTAGTTTAATTACATGCATATTTTATTTTAGGTTTGTTTAATTTTAGTTTAATTAATCTTGTTTCTTTATTTTCATATTCGCATTTTAGTTTAATTGCGTAAATTAATTTTAACTGTTTTAATTATCTTTTATAGGTTAATTGTTTTTAATTACTTGGAGCACTGTAAGTAATTTTTAGCTCGGTTTTATTTTCTTTAGTTTATAATTTTTATTGTTTTCAGTACTTTTAATTTCAAACTTAGTAGATCACCCACTAAACAATTCATAATTTGCTAGAATATACTTAGGGTAAGATTAACCGGTAGTTAATTAGGCTGATCAACTTCTCTATGGGACGATAATTTGGGACTCAAATCCCATGATTACTTGTACGACCCGTGCACTTGCGAAAAATCGTCTAGGTCACTTAGAGTGGGCGTAGTTCGTATCAGTGATAGATTACAAGCTGCTCAGAGTCAATAGAAGAGTTACGCAGATGTGCGTAGATGGCCACTTGAGTTTCAAATAGGAGATTATGTGTTTCTTAAGGTGTCTCCAAGTAAAGGTATCATGCGCTTCGGGAAGAAGGGGAAGTTGAGTCCCCAATTTATTAGTCTGTTTGAGATATTAGAGAGAGTGGGAGATGTTGTCTATCGGTTAGCTTTGCCCCCACAGCTTTTCGCGATTCATAATGTCTTCCACGTCTCAATGTTGAGGAAGTATAATCTGGATCCCTCTCATGTCATCGAGTATGAAGCACTAGACATCTAGGGAGACATGAGCTATGTAGAAGAACCTATCTGGATCCTCGACAAGAAAGAAAAAGTACTTCGAACAAAGAGAATTTCGTTGGTAAAGGTTATCTGGAAGCACCACTCAACCGAAGAGGCAACTTGGGAGCTCGAGAGCCTGATGAAATAGAAGTATCCCCAACTTTTAGAGGAATGACTTGGTTCTAATTTAGAGGATCTAATTCTTTTAAAGAGGAGAGGAATGTAAAACCTCTAAATTTCTATGTAGTGCTTATGATTTTAGAATGTACGGACAAGTTGCATTACATATGAATCACAAGTAATAGATGTTTTTAAGTGCTAAGTATGGATAGAATGTTAAATGAGTTGTGAAGCAATTTAATGCAACAATCCCCTTGAGAATTTTAGGAAAAACTGCAGTAGGAAGCCTATAGATGAAGGCCAGATCGATCTCATGTGGCGGCAAGATCGATCTTGCCAATACGGAATGAAAACACCAAGGTTTTTAGGCAAGAATATCGATCCTTATTCAAGCCAGATCGATCCCCTGATGAAGAGCAGATCGATCTCCTCCCCAAGAAGATCGATCCCAAAGTAGCTCTGCCTGGAAGAGATCGATCTCATCCTTATGGCAGATCGATCTCAATTTGTCTCGACCAAGAGTAGATCGATCCCATCCTTTTGGCAGATCGATCTCTAAAGCATTCTGCCTGAACCAGATCAATCCTATCCCCTTAAGCAGATCGATCTCATGCTATATGCAGATCGATCTCGTGCCTGCAATTGTCAAAATTTGGAGGAATTTAAGCAAGGATAGATCGATCTTCACCCCTTGGAGATCAATCTCATAATGCAAAATATATAAAAAGCCAACCAATTCGTGCCTTCTTCCTCAGACATTCACAACTCTTCCATTTTTGAGCAAAAACCTAGTTTCTCACTCTAGAATACCACCTTTTCCAAATAGATTTGAGGAAAATGTATTTGAGCAAAGTTGTTGCTTAAGAAGAGGAGAGAAATATAGTTGAAAACTAGAGGTTGAATCAAAGGATTGAAGGAGAAAAAGGATCTCTCCTCACATTTGGCAAAAAGATGAAAAATCAAGCTAGGTAAGATTTCAAAGCATCAACTTCTAGTATGTTAATCTAGGCATTTAGATGAGTTGATTCGGTATATAAATTGTTGGCTTAAATGTTTATATACATGCTTAGGTAACCATGACCTATAGTGAACTTAGTGATAGAAAGTTGAAATGGCATGGAGTTAATGATGATTTGAATATGTAGAGATGTTAATAAGCATGTATAGATGATTTTAAAATACTCTTCACTGACCATAAGAGTTTGAAGCATATCTTTAACCAAAAGGAGCTTAATATGAGGCAAAGACGGTGGATGGAGTTCCTTAAGGACTATGACTGCGAGATTTTATATCATCCAGGGAAGACGAACGTAGTTGCGGATGCCCTGAGCAAAAAGTGCATAGTTTCCGCCATGATGATCAGGGAATGAGATTCATTGGAACAGTTCATTGGACTCAGGGTAAGAGTTGAGGAAGCAGAGGTCGAATTTATGGCTAGCCTACGGATAGAGCCCGAAATTTTGGATCAGATTAGAACTGGACAAAAAAGTGATCAGAAGCTACTGGATTTGGTTAGCCAAGCTGAGAAAACCCTGCAGTCAGATTTTGCGGTCAATGATGATAGATTGTTGAGGTTTAAAGGTCGTATTTATGTCCCGAGTAATGATACCTTGAAGCAACAAATATTGAGGGAGTCTCACTGCTCCCATTACACCATGCACCCAGGTAGTACCAAGATATATCATGATCTGCATAAGGTATATTGGTGGAGTGGTATGAAATGGGAAGTGACAAAATTTGTGGTCAAGTGTTTAGTGTGTCAACAAGTAAAAGCTGAGCATCAAAAGCCCGGAGGATTACTTAAGTCCTTGCCAGTGCCTAAGTGGAAATGGGAGCATATCACAATAGACTTTATCATGGGATTATCGAGGACCCGAAAAGGTCATGATGCGATTTGGGTGATAGTAGATAGATTAACTAAGAGTGCCCACTTCCTTCCCATCAAGAGTACAGATACCTTTAGTGCCTTAGTTGAGCTATATGTCAAAGAGATAGCTCGATTACATGGGACCCCAGTGAGTATAACATCTGATAGAGATTCCAGGTTTACTTCAAGATTTTGGACTCATTTTCAGGAAACCATGGGATCTCAGTTGAATTTTAGTACGGCCTATCATCCTTAGACTGATGGTCAGTCCGAGTGGACTATATAGACCTTGGAGGATATGTTACGGGCGTGTACGATGGACTTTAAGTGTCAGGACCTGTTCTCAATCCATGACTTAACCAAAAACCACTACAAATTTTTCGCATTTTTTAACTTACCTTTCCTCTCTTCAATGGTTGGGCTGTGATTCGATGTCAGAATCCTCGCTTACCACATTATCCATTATCATACATACATGTCAATATACTGTTATTGACTATAACTGCTTTTATAATACATGTGAGATTATATAAAAGCTAATACAAATACATTCCCCATAATATATATCGTATACATCACTGTGCTGTTTCTATGTCTAGATACATAACCGTACAAAATCTGTATACCTGGCGGTCGATAGGAACTAGCAGTGGACTCAGGAACACTATCCCTCAATAACTCTCGCTCTATTGCCGATACTCTGTAGAGAGATGTAAAGAAAGGGGGGTGAGCATACAACGCGCTCAGTAAGAAAATCAGGCAAGCAAGTAGATATCTACACTATCTACTCAAAATAATGGTATGCCTTGAAAACATTATTTCCTTAACTCACTTTAAAAGCATGTCTTTAAATATATATTTATATATATATATATATATATGTATACTTGTACAGATAAAATCCCATGTACAAAAATCATGCTTTCTTTCTCAAATGTAGGCATGTAGTGCAAAATAAGGCATCTTTATATAAATCATGCCTTTAGATAAATCATGCCATGTATAATTAAATCACAATAAATATGGCATTTAAATCATTCACAACACAAAATCGGAGTCCAACCCATCCCTCAGGTTTGTCCACAATTTAAATCAGTCAATCAAGTGATATATCATGTGAGACTCTGTGGTGAAATGTAAATAGTATCCTGAACTATGATCATATCCGACATGTGATCCCAAGCAACACAGATCTCGGTGTGCGAGGCATCATTGCTGTAACAGGATGGGGGTCAATCCATCACAACCACCAGCTATATCCTCCTCAACTCCATAACACCACACGGTATAGTGTACTCCCATGCCACATGCATGGTACAATGTACTCCGTGGATCCTACATCACAGTCGGGGTGCCTGCCATAGGTCTTAGCCCTCAAACTATGGAATATCATACCACGTCTCTATTATCCTCATGCGGATATCCTCTCACATAATGTGATACTCAGTTACACAAGGAATCGGGCATGGATTTCAACATGTATTGTATATCACATATAGTGCACGCCTTTGAGCGCGACTCACAGTCGACACTCCGCTCAAACACTATTTCACATCACAAACTCAGACTCTAGTGCGAGTAAACCTCCAGCAACTAGGTCAATGCATAATTCATGTATTAAATCGAGTACGAGCAATAGCTCCAGTACCATGCTATGCATAATATCATCAAATAAAGTATGAGCAATAGCTCCAGTACTATGTCATGTATAAATCATGAAGAATCGAGTACGAGCAACGCTCCAGCACTCTGTCATGTATCTCATGTAAAACTCGAGTACAAGCTAATCGCTCCAGCACTCTCTCATGCATATATCATATAAAACTGAGTACAAGTAAGAACTCCTGTACTCTATCATGCATGTCATGCAAATCTAGTGCGAATCAAAATCCAGCACTAATGTATGTGGAAAATATATGAAATCCAGTGCGAGCTGTGCTCCAGCACGATTTATTCTCACATAATATGATAGATGGCTCTTTTAAAAAGGGATGTTTTACAAAATATCAAAATCAGCACTATAAAATGTGCGTAATTCACATCAACCTTAAAATCATTAGCCCATCTATTTATTCTCCTGCTAAACAGCAGTTAGACACTCAAAATAGTGGTTTTCATACTTTTTACAACTTTTCACAAAAGTTGACTTTTTGACTAACTAGGGGTAAAATCGTAATTTGTCATTATCGGGTCACAATAATTATTATTCACTTTCTCTAACCCTCAGAGTTTTTAAGTGAATGTAAAAGCAGACGAAAATACGTGCAGGTATCTCTAACTACTCACAAAAGTCCCTTTCCTGCAATCACTCGATAAATTTCACTTTCTCTGCGCTGCTCGTTTCAGCAGTCCGATTTGCTCCTCCAACACTCTCTGGAGCTGCATATAATCATTTATTAGGTTAATTACACTTTTCCTACTGTATTTCACATTAAATATAGTCTATTTCCCTTAATGGGCTTTAATAATCCTTAATGGGCCTAACTATGCCTTAAGCCCATTTTCATTTTAATATTCATTTTCATTGGGCCTATTGGGCTTGTGGGGCCCATTAACTCTTATTGGGCTTGTCCTAAACCCATTACATCACATTGGGCCTAAAATATTTGGGCTTAGCCCATTGGGCCTCTCGGCCTCATGCCATGGCCGAGAGCTACCCATGCCATTGGTTACACCATGGCATGCCGGCCATATCTCTTTCTTAGCCAATTCACTTAGGCATTTCCACAAACACTTGGTTGGCAACATTCCTAAACATCATATAGTTCATTTAGGCATTTTATCAAACACCTTGATTGCCAACTAATTACATGTATTAATTAATCAAATTGATTAATTCTAATTACACCATAATCATTAACACATGTACATTAATCCATTTATGCCTTAAAATCATATGGACATAAATCTATATCTCACTACTCACTCTCGGCCTAACCAACATCATAGTGATTTAATATGTTTCAATGCTTAAAAAATATACCAATATACTTAAAATCATTCATACATTAACATATATGAAATTGAAAACTTGAAAATATACCAATTGTTGTGTTCACACTTGGCCGAATACTTTGGAGGCTCACGGTTTGCACTCTATGGCTCCTTGATAGCCAATTCCAACATATGTCACTCTCCTTTCAATTTGGAACAACTTCCATGAAGAATGCAAGTTCCAAATATGCCTAATTCCTAGTGATTTCTAGTGAGAGAAAGCTTGGATAATTTGTTTCAATGGTTTCTTCTTCTAGCCGAATTTGGTGTGATGAAGACGACAATGGTGTGGCTAATTTTATAAGCCACTTACTTAGCCATTAAGCTTTACTTTCCAGCCATTAAGCTTGACTTTCAAAGCCTTAGCCATGAGTCACCTAATGAGTCACCTTATGAGTCATGGTTAGCTTTAACTATGGTTAGATATTTATTTCATGGGCTTTCCATTTGGGTTTCTCGGTTTGGGCTTTCGGGCTGAAATTTTTTACTATATCTCGGGCCTTTAATTGTCTAAATATTTGGCCAATCAATTGGTCCAACAATTCGGTCTAAAGGACCTAAGAATTTCGATATACGTTTAGTATACCTTAATGGGCTTTAAAATTTTCACCTTATGCCCATTACGTTTTTAACCATTAAATTTAATCCGGAATCCTTCCGAATAAATTTTTCTTACTTTCGGGGATGATTATCTTGTATTCTGGCCAATAATATTTTTTCCCCAATTTTTTCTCCACACTTAGGTTAATTTTTAACCATTATTAGTCAACTATGGTAAAAGTCCACTTTCTTAACTATAGTTGACTTTTTCCTTAACCATTGACCAAGTTGACTTCTTCTCAAAATTTTGAAAGTGTCATATCTTATATCTTACACTCTCGTCTTTATGTTTCAACTGTCCCTGGTGGATAATTTCACCCGAAACACCTTAAATACCTTAACTCGTCAAAAAGGTCCATTTTACCATTTTTTTGCTTTTACTCTTGTTTTCTGTGTTCGAGACTAAATCAAGCTGACTTTCCTTCATGAGCTCTCTATGCTTTCTCATTTTAAGTTCTTATTTTCAGTCAGAATGATTTAGATTCACTCGGTTTAGCTTATGACACTTATAGTTCACATTAGGCTTTTTATGTAGCTTTTGCGTGTTAAATCATTTCACTAACACTTTAAGTCTAGTAAATACTCTTCTTATGATTCAACTATAATAACAGAGTGTTCATACACATAGGAACCATAAGGTACAAGCTACATAAAATTTGGGTCTGACATTAAGGGATCATATGATGATCAGCTTCCCCTTGCTGAGTTTGCTTACAATAATAACTATCATACGAGTATTGGTATGGTACCTTATAAGGCTCTATATGGTAGGAGGTGTAGATCCCCCATAGCTTGAGAAGAAGTGGGTGACAGAAAGGTAATTGCTCCTTACCTCGTTGAGCAGGCATTTCAAAGTGTAAAGATTATTTGTGATTGATAATTCTATTTTTAATAGAATTATTTGTGCTTAATTTCCTAATTAATTATTTAAATCCCCAATTTATTTTGTTAATTATCCCCTTTATTTAATTAAAATTCTTTAATGTGCAGGTAAATTAAATCCGGATGAAACTTAGTCGTTTCAGTCAAAAATGGGCTGAAAACGGGCTAAACGAAACTGGACCACTTCCAATTTACAGACTGAGTCACCAGTCATCTGGACACGCGGGATGTAGGGTGTTAGTATTTTATTCGCTCTAAAACGATGACATCGATGGACACCGTGTTAACCCTCTGGAAGACACCCGCCGGGCCACATCGCACAGCTAAATGTACTAGAAGACGGGTGACGTGGAAATATCTACTCTGCAGCAAATAAAATGAAGAAAAGTGGCCAAACAATGCCAACTCATCTAGGATGGAAAATTACCATTGTACCCCTAAATGTGTGTATAAATAAGACATGATAGCAATTGAAAAAAAAAAAATAAGTAGTTTTAGAGTAGAACTAGTTAGAGTAGTGTAGGTAGAATAGTCTTTAGTTTTATTTTTTTCTTGTTTTTAAGAAGCTTTCCCATTAGTTTTTTTTTTAGTTACTGTTCATGTTAATTTCTATTTTCTTTATGAAAAGGTTGGATTTCTTTAGTTGCTCTCGGTTTACACAAGTTTTTTTACGCCTTTGTTGATTTAATTTTTTCAATGTTATTTCTTCTTCATTAAACCGATGTGTCTATTTGGCTTTCTTATTGTTTGAATTTTTTTTTTATTGTCCAGTGATCATTTAGCATTCATGGTTTTCTGATTTCTTGAAAAATTTCATATCTGTCAATATAGTTTTTTGTAGTATGATTCCGATTAGAAGTGTGGGGCAGAGCCGAACAAGATAATCGGGCATGAAACAATGGGATTGTTGATAGTGGCTGACCGAGAGAGAAGCAAGGCAGTAGCAAAGGATCTTACGTTTCCATAGTTCATTGTTCCTCTCAGTTTCAGTTTAAGATTTCATCTGCCATTTTGAAGCAAGAGCCAGAGCCGGTGAAGAGCCAAGCAACAGTAGTAGGAGCTTTCTCCTCTGTTCTACCCTGTTTATAAAGCTTTGTACTGTTCATCCTCTTTGCATGTTTTTATTCTGCATTAATCTAGTATTTAGTAGCTGCAGGTTTTCATGGATGTGTGTTGTCACCAGTACCAAACTGCTGTGAATGACTTTGGACATGGATGTGCAGGTTGTAGCTAAAGTATTGAAGGGTGCAAAGCTTTGTGCTTAAGCTCGGGTCCAGCTTGTTTCGTTTTCTGTTTCGTACCCATTATTTCTATTTTCTGCCTCATTTTCCAATTATCTATTTACAGTTGCAAATTCAGTTTTTCTGCTTCATTAACTTTATATTTATCTTAAGTTTTGTCTTCTTAAAGTATATAGCTTATTTTACAGGTTCATTAGTTCTGCTGAGTTCTTCCATTTGCTGTTTTACATTTTGCTTGCTACAAACTGCTGATTTTATCGAGGAGTTCCTTGTATGCGTTCTGTCATGTTGTTACAAATGATGACCAAGCCGCACCAACATTGAAGACAGTAGCAGCTGCTAAGTTGAGCAGTAGCAGAGAAGCAGGACGTTAATGTTGCTGGAGCAATGGTAGTAGCAAAGGCAGTGCAGGACAAGTTAGTGGAGGAAGACGTTGCCTAGTAGCTGGACAGAGAACGGATGTGTGCTCTGACGCGAGCAGGTTTGGCCAGAAAATGAAGCTTGAAGCAGTTGGTGACGTGCTGCAGATTTTGGAACCGAAAGCAGGAGATGGGCATTGCAGAGAATGGAACAGTACCTGGAGCAGACAACACCTGAGCTAGGCAGGACGTCACTTGGAGAACCTGTGCATTCTCTGGACAGGCCTGGGCAGCAAACTGGGGAAGAACATGTACAGTGCCAGTACACGGGACCACCCAGCTGAGCCAAATTTGTTTAAGGCCATGTTTGGCCACATTCCCTTTTTATAATTTAGTACTTATTGCATTTTTATTATTTTCATTGCGTTTATTAGTTGTCAATTTAGGTTAGTTGTTAATTGATAATTGTAGGTTAAATCTAGTGTTTTAGTTTGTTAATTTAATTTTTAGTTTTAACTTTTAATTAATAGTTAATTTTATATCATATGTTTTAGGATTTAAGTTTAGGTTAGTATTTTATGAGTTGCATTTAGAATTAATTTAGATTAAATTTGTTTCATGCATTTTTAATTTAGTCTTCATTTTAAATTTAATTCAAAAAATATTTCTCATGCATTAGTTAGATTTTATTGTCAAGTTAGTAATTAGATATAATTAAGATTAATTTAAAATTAATATTTTAGACATTTAGACTTGTAGTTAATTTCTTAATTTTTTTAGGATTTTATTTCATTAAATTTTAAGTTAGTTTAATTTGCATTTTTATTAAGTAGTTTAATTACATGCATATTTTATTTTAGGTTTGTTTAATTTTAGTTTAATTAATCTTGTTTCTTTATTTTCATATTTGCATTTTAGTTTAATTGTGTTAATTAATTTTAGCTGTTTTAATTATCTTTTGTAGGTAAATTGTTTTTAATTGCTTGGAGCACTATAAGTAATTTTAAGCTCGATTTTATTTTCTTTAGTTTATAATTTTTATTGTTTTCAGTACTTTTAATTTCAAACTTAGTAGATCACCCACTAAACAATTCATAATTTGCTAGAATATATTTAGGGTAAGATTAACCGGTAGTTAATTAGGCTGATCAACTTCTCTGTGGGACGATAATTTGGGACTCAAATCTCATTATTACTTGTACGACCCGTGCACTTGCGAAAAATCGTCTAGGTCACTTAGAGTGGGCGTAGTTCGTATCAGTGATAGATTACGGGCTGCTCAGAGTCGATAGAAGAGTTACGCAGATGTACGTAGACGGCCACTTGAGTTTCAAATAGGAGATTATGTGTTTCTTAAGGTGTCTCCAAGTAAAGGTATCATGCGCTTCGGGAAGATGGGGAAGTTGAGTCCCCAATTTATTAGTCTGTTTGAGATATTAGAGAGAGTGGGAGATGTTGTCTATCGGTTAGCTTTGCCCCCACAGCTTTTTGCGATTCATAATGTCTTCCACGTCTCAATGTTGAGGAAGTATAATCCGGATCCCTCTCATGTCATCGTGTATGAAGCACTAGACATCCAAGGAGACATGAGCTATGTAGAAGAACCTATCTGGATCCTCGACAGGAAAGAAAAAGTACTTCAAACAAAGAGAATTTCGTTGGTAAAAGTTCTCTGGAAGCACCACTCAACCGAAGAGGCAACTTGGGAGCTCGAGAGCCTGATGAAATAGAAGTATCCCCAACTTTTAGAGGAATGACTTGGTTCTAATTTGGAGGACCAAATTCTTTTAAAGAGGGGAGGAATGCAAAACCTGTAAATTTCTATGTAATGTTTATGATTTTAGAATGTACGGACAAGTTGCATTACATATGAATCACAAGTAATAGATGTTTTTAAGTGCTAAGTATGGATAGAATGTTAAACTAGTTGTGAAGCAATTTAATGCAACAATTCCCTTGAGAATTTTGGGAAAAACTGCAGTAGGAAGCCTATAGATGAAGGCCAGATCGATCTCATGTGGCGGCAAGATCGATCTTACCAATACGGAATGAAAACACCAAGGTTTTTAGGTAAGAAGATCGATCCTTATTCAAGCCAGATCGATCCCCTGATGAAGAGCAGATCGATCTCCTCCCCAAAAAGATCGATCCCAAAGTAGCTTTGCCTGGAAGAGATCGATCTCATCCCTATGGTAAATCGATCCCAATTTGTTTTGGCCAGGAGCATATTGATCCCATCCCTATGGCAGATCGATCTCAATTTGTCTCGGCCAGGAGCATATCATTCCTATCCCTATGGCAGATCGATCTCTAAAGCATTCTGCCTGAACCAGATCAATCCTATCCCCTTGAGCAGATCGATCTCATGCTATAAGCAAATCGATCTCCTGCTTGCAATTGTCAAAATTTAGAGGAATTTAAGTAAGGAGAGATCGATCTCCACCCCTTGGAGATCAGTCTCATAATGTAAGATCTATAAAAAGCCAACCAATTCGTGTCTTCTTCCTCAGACATTCACAACTCTTCCATTTTTGAGCAAAAACCTAGTTTCTCACTCTAGAATACCACCCTTTCCTAAGAGATTTGAGGAAAATGTATTTAAGCAAAGTTGTTGCTTAAGAGGAGGAGAACAATATAGTTGAAAACTAGAAGTTGAATCAACGGATTGAAGGAGAAAAAAGATCTCTCCTCACATTTGGCAAGAGGAGGACAAATTAAGCTAGGTAAGATTTCAATGCATCAACTTCTAGTATGATAATCCAGGCATTTAGATGAGTTGATTTGGTATATAAATTGTTGGCTTAAATGTTCATATGCATGCTTAGGTAACCATGACCTAGAGTGAACGTAGTAAGAGAAAGTTGAAATGGTATGGAGTTAATGATGATTTGAAAATGTAGAGATGTTGATAAGCATGTATAGATGATTTTAAAATACTTTTGTGAAATCCATATGTTGGATTAGATGACGATTGAAAATGGGTATAAGAAGTGTTCGATAAAATGTCATAGAGAACGAAAATGGATTAAACTAAGACCAATGAATGTTTATTTGATACCGAAGGAACTCGGTTTATAACCGGATGAGTGAAAATTCGAGAAAAATAGAGGAAGTAATCGAGTAAGGGTCTAATTGACCCCATTTTAGAGTTGAATGAGTAGAAGTATGAAGTAGTGGTATAATGAGTAATCATTGATGTTTTGACGTTATTTGGACAGCTTGAGAATTTGACTCGTGAGTTGAAGCTAGTCCATGAGACGAGAATATTGTGCCACCCAAGGTGCTAGAGGTAAGGGATGCAACCTTTTGTACATATGGATTTCCTTACCGATGAAAATGCTTTGGTAGCATAAAATTAGTTTAAAAATGAGCATACTTATTGAGAAAAATATTTGTTTTGAGATTTATCACTTGAGTGTGTGTTTTTGTAAGACCCCGTATATGTATAATGGTAATGTGTGTAATTGGATCAAATAATATGAATGGACTTGTAATGTAAAGTATGATTGATGTAAGTCCATGGATTCAATGTATGTATGTGTAATATGAATTGTAACGTACATACAAGTTTCATTGAGTACGAATATGAAGAAATGAGTTCTAGCAAGTGATGGATGTGATTGAAACTCAAGATGAGTAGTGTGGTAAAATGGAATGGAGTTATGCTTCCATTTGGTTTCATGTAGCATACCTTTGGACATACAATGAATGCACACAAGTTTCAATGTGCATAAGGTATGAATGGATGCCATTTTCAAGTTATAAAGGTGGATGGATGAGAAAATGGCCATGGAAATAGATTAAGGATGTATTGGTATGAGTTGCAGCAAGGAAACTACAGGAAATCTGGAAAACATGAGAGCCAGATCGATCTCATAGGATGAGAGATCGATCTGGAAGAGCCAAAATGCTCTTATTTGGGCGAAAGAATAGAGCAGATCGATCTCCAATGGAGCTAGATCGATCTCCCAAGCATTCTGTAGTGAAAAGATCGATCCCCAAGCACCCAGATCGATCTCCTTAGCTCTCTGTTTGGGAGCAGATCGATCTCATGCCTCGACAGATCGATCTCATGCTTCGACAGATCGATCTCAAGCTTAAAAAATGCCGTGAAAAAGAGGGATTTTAAGGGACCAGATCGATCTCCTCTTGGACCAGATCGATCTCCTCAAGCCATTTCTATATAAGGAGAGCTGAAAATCAGGAAATCTCGGGAAAAAACACTAACCTTTCACTTTCAACCCAAAAACCTAACTTTTCCTCTCTAAAATCAACCATTTTCAGTAAGAATTAAAGAGAGACCATTAGAGGCAAAGTTGTTCCTATTAAAGAGAAGAACAACATAGTGTGAAGGCATTTTTCCATTGTTGGTATTGAAGGAGTTAAGGGCATTGCCATTTGGAGCAAAAAGAAAAATCATATTTGGTAAGATTCTAACACTCCAATCCAAATACATTGTCTATTTAATTGATTTTGGAGTTGTTTGGCTTGACTATTGATGGATAAATTATCTAAGGATGTGGTGGAATTGGTGTAACCTAGAAAACCTAGAATGGGTATGATGTGAGAATTTATGGGTTGAATGAGTTTATGATTTATGGGCATTGCTAAAGTTGTTATTGAGGTAATGTTTATGATTTTAGATGGTTAAATGAGATTACATTGCGAGTTTGGAGGAATTGTGAAAATGGGTATGTATATGCTTGATAGATGCCATAGTGAGGGAATTCATGGAATATGAACACTATGAGCTTAATGTCGATTTAATATCGATTTTGAATAAGTTAATAGGCCTAAGAAGATCCATAGACTCGAGTTATGGATATAGTAATGAAACGAGGCCTCACAAGCATTAATAGAAAACTATAGGTCGAATTGACTATAGTGAACGCACGATGTCATATTATATGGATCGAATATAATGCGGGATACGATTTTGTGCAGTCCCGAAGAGTTCGTTGAAGACGAATCGAACCATACGAGTAAGCAGCTTAAGGAAGTGGAATCACGCATCGCGATTCCAGGTAAGGGAATTTTGTAAGTATATAGAGGTAGCTGCTCGTACTTTGAACTTGTGAGTGAATATTGGGTGTTTTATGAAATGCATGGTTGCTCAAATAAATGATTGATGGTATTCGTGAATGATGAGGAGTATATGCGTGATTTTGGTTTTGAAGTGGATTTTACGAAATGAGATAGTAAGGCTTATAATTGCATAAATCTAATGTTTTGATGCTTTTCAAAACGAAATTGCTTGGTTTTAAGCAAGCTTGTAGATGGGTCGGCTAGTATTGTATGGTTGTTGTGGAAAAGCATTTGTGAGTGCTAGACCCGATTGTCGGGATTGTTTGATTGTGTATGAGTTGCCTATCGTATTTGTATGACATAAATCACGCTAGAGCCTCGCTCGCGCTGGATTTCTATGTTTTCATTTGTATGAAACGTGCTGGAGCTTAGCTCGCACCTTGATTTGGAAACTATGATGATGTTTATAAACCGTACTGGAGCTTCTGCTCGTACGTGGATTTTGAGTGGTTGTCTTATGAGTATAACCGTACTAGAACTATGCTCGTACGCGTCTCTGTATGAGAGGATGCCTGAGTCGTGCTAGAGCTTTGCTCGCACAAGTTTGCACATTGTGACACGTATAAGGTTGTGAAAGTTGGTAAGATCCTTAAGCCTTACATCCTTAAGCCAACATCCTTAAGCCCAAAGAGGCGGGGAGGCTCTGTTAGGCGGGGAGGCTCTGTTCGGTGGGGAGGCTCTCTTACGGTGGGATCCTTAAGCCAACATCCTTAAGCCCTGGAGGGGCGGGGAGGCTCTGTTAGGCGGGGAGGCTCTCCTACATAGGTACGGTAAGATCCTTAAGCCCTACATCCTTAAGCCAACATCCTTAAGCCCAAAGAGGCGGGGAGGCTCTGTTAGGCGGGGAGGCTCTGTTCGGTGGGGAGGCTCTCTTACGGAAGGATCCTTAAGCCCTACATCCTTAAGCTAACATCTTTAAGCCCGAGGAGGCAGGGAGGCTCTGTTAAGCGGGGAGGCTCTGTTCGGCAGGGAGGCTCTCCTTCACGGATATGGAAAACTTTTGGTATGGGGTAGGTAAGACCTAGGAATGGCACTCCCAATCACGATATCACTATCTTAGGATAGAAATCCGAACATCATAATATGCAGCCGACTACTTTATTCTCTATTATTACTTTAAATTATTCATAGTCCATTGAATAAAATCAGCTGACTTATACTTCTTCCCCCGTTTTCAACTTAAAATCTCTTCATAATTATTCTGTTAGTTAACCTTCCTCTATTGGGGTACTCATTTATCAGTATTGTGCCCAAGAGTGTAGGCATTCATGTCTTTTACTCACTTACATGCGAATGAAGGTGGTAGGAAGAAATACATGGTACCAGGATCAATTAACACAATTACTTCTTTATTCATAAATAGTGTGGTATCTTTCACCACATCCTGTGAAACATCAGTAGTGTCCTGATCCAAGACATACACTCGCCTTCGTCCAACAGTCTACTTTCCTTTTCTCTTCGGTTGTGACCTCCCTTTTCGATGCAGCTATCTCAACAGGGTTTTCTCTATCTCTTTACCTTTCTGTGGGGCAATCTCGCCCAACTCTGAGCAATCAAAATAAATGGTCCATCTTACCACACTTAACGGCCATTTTCATCAATAATATGTAGGTGTAGGTCCTACTTCCGTGGTATTTACCACACATTCTACAGTGATCCGTAGCAGATTGGGATTCTCCAATCACAATACCTCTCAAAAGTGCTACAATCAGATAACTGTGGCCTTACCAATCATCTTAGCCCATAACTCATCAAATCAAATCTTTTATCAATTACCTTTTTCCCGTTCTGACATTTCTGTCATTCTCAATTCTCTTTCTATCTCTATTTTGGCCCTTACTACCTTTTCCAATCTCAGAGGCGTGCAACTCTCAATCTTATTCACACCACTGTAGTTTACGTACTGCCTCGACATAGGTAATATCTCACAGGCTAATCGGACTCTAATCGACAATCTGAGCCATTCCATAAACTTTTAGACATCTCGACTGTCACTGTCCATAGTGTCGAGGTAATATCTGCCCAAGAATATAACCGAGTTTCATACTCATAATTCATACTCGACAATAAATCAATTCCTCTGGGTCAGAGTAAGGAATTTTATCTATCATTCCCTTTAAACAGTATCCGGGATATTCTATCACCGGAATACATCCAGAAATATTTTGCATGTCAGCTCTAGATGTTTAACTCTTAAGTTGGGTCGAGCGGACTTCCATCAATGCTCCGACTTGCCCTCAAATCTTATGCATATTCTGAGCAATTTGCTCCCAAAATATTCTCCACACTCCACTCCAACCTCGCGAAGCATGTCTCAATACTGTCCGATCTCTCTGTTGGACTCTGTGAGGCATGCTCAATATAAACCTCCATTTCAATTTCATCCTGATTCTCACAGGTCAACTAAGCACGATTAGCAAGCTCAGGTCTACCTCTACGACCTCTACCTCGTGCTCTACCTTCTCTATCGCGACTAATATTAGGTATTCCTGCATTCTCAACCATTTCTTAGTTAAAACCCATCTCGATATACACTATTGTATCTAACCGAGCATAGTAACACGAGGATGTAATTTCTTAATTACTGACACTGACACACATCAGACCAATTTCGCTCTGATACCACCTTTATATGTCACGACCCATAACTACCTAAAAATCAGAGTAAAGTTTTCGCGTTTTGTTATTTTCATTCATGCTTACCTGTCCTCTGATCGTAACCACACTCCACTAACAAATTGGGCTGTGCGTCAATGCCAGTCCCACCTTTCATTTATCATATAACTTAATTGTTTCTCAGTCATTTATAAGTATTTACAATATTTATACATCCCCTAAAGTCACTTACAAACATGTTACTGTGCTATACTTATTTAGATACAATATATACAAGTGTATATATATACCTTAAATGATGGGCAGCAGCGGATATCCGGAATGCAGTACTCAGTCACCTCAACATCTACTGGAGATTATCTGTGTGAGAAAATGAAAGGGGTGAGCACATCAAGCTCAGTAAGGTAATCCTACGAACAAGTAGGTAACCATACTACCTACATGAACGTGGTGTCATGCATAAACCACCCTTTCTCCACACATTTTAAAACTGATACTATGATTCATGATGTTATGTAAAACAAGTTTGTATGGAAAATTCAACATGCAACTATTTCAAATCATTTCTTTCTCATTTAAAATTTCACAACAAATCCAGGACTCAACCCATCCCTCGGGTGGTCCTGACTCACACAAAACCATGAAAATCAGTTTACATCACACATGGGTTTAAAAAGCATGGAAATAACATCATGCAAATTTAGTTTAAAACCCAGTTTCAATCTCGTCAAAATCATCAACATGCGAGACTAGGCAACATCTGTATATCGGTAATAACTAGGACTATGGCCATGTGTCCTCGGGAGTCCCTCTGCCTACACGGATCCTAGTGTGCGGGGTCTCACCATGATCGGGAACCGCCCGGGAGGTGGGTCAGTCCATCTCGTCGATCTTATCCGATCCCACGCATCCGAAGATGCCACACGTATCCGAAAATACCATGTATCCGAAGATGCCACACGGTACATCGTACTCCATGCTACTTGCACGTACATCGTACTCCGTGGACCCATATCATATCTCTATACTCATGTCATGTCTCAAAACGCACGTGTGAGCCTATTTAATCGGTGACACACAGTTTACCCGATGCTCTAAGCACGACTCATCGCATGTTCTCATAAAAATCAGTGGGGGTGCGAGCGATGCTCCAGCACTCTCGTCAATTCAAGTAAAACTAGTGCGAGCTAAGCTCTAGCACTCTCATCAAATCATGTGAAAAATCTAGTGCGAGTTAGACTCTAGCACCCTGTCACGAAAATCATATATATATATATATAATCTGGTGCGAGTTGGACTCCAGCACCAATGGATGTAAAATTCTAGTGCGAGCTCTCGTTCCAGCACTAATGCATGCATCACACAAATCAAAACATCGTGCGAGCTAAGCTCTAGCACGTCACGTGTCAATAAAAACCACGTAGGCGGCTTTGTTTCCTCAAAACAATTTTCAAAACAATTTCATCGTTAAAAATATGCAATGCTGTGCATTTTTCTTTCAAGGTTAGCCAGCCTACTCATGCATGTATCAAAACACCTCCAGAACGAGCAAGAACCTCTCGTTCTTGCTCCTCCTAATTTTTCCTAAAATTGTAAATTTTACCCTTAACAAGGGTATTTTGGTAATTTGCTCATTCGGGGCACTAAAATTATTAACTTATTTCTAGACCCTTCAGATAATTTGAAAGACTGCATATGAACTTTGATGTTTCATAAAGTTACCTCCAACAGTCCGTAGAATTCCCTTACCTTATTTTTCTGTAGAGTCTGACCTTTCCTTTTCCACTGCTGTCTCGTCACGCAGTCCGA
The DNA here is from genome assembly GCA_033439115.1 of Firmiana major. Taxonomy (NCBI): domain Eukaryota; kingdom Viridiplantae; phylum Streptophyta; class Magnoliopsida; order Malvales; family Malvaceae; genus Firmiana; species Firmiana major. The sequence goes on from CM065909.1 coordinate 45,143,571, forward strand.
TTTACTCCCAATCCAATGTCCGAAATTGCGTATAAATATTCCTCAGGTCAGATATCATACAATTTAATTGTATTTAATATTTTCTGAACTTAATTTAAATCATTGGGCCCATTTACCGCTATTGGGCCCGATTACACCTTAATGGGCCTTAATCGACCTTAAGCCCGTTTTCCACTTAATTTTCACATTATCGAGGCCTATTGAGCTCATTGGGCCTACCAACAACTTCTTGGGCCTCGTTCTAACTCTCAAATAGCTCAATTTATTATTTACGATAATTTATCTAAATTTCCATAATTTAATTTTATTTTATGCGATAATTAAATCTGAAGCACGCATAACGATGTAAATTGTCGTAAATAAGGGTTACTTACCCGAGATTCCATGCTAGTATGCAAATCGAGGCTGTCTCGAGCTCTCGTTGGATGCCAATTGTCGAGCTACACAATTTCATAAATTTTCGAGTAAATTTCTAGTCGAAAAATTAATTAAATAAAATATTTCAAAATTTAAATCGGTCAATTTCGACCGCTTACCGACTTACCCGTAGCTCGATTACATCACCGAAATTTTTCTCCATTTTTTTCTTTTTTTTCCCTTTTTCTCCTTTTTTCTCTTTCCTCATTGGCTAAACCGGTTTGATTCGGTTCAACCCAGTTCGGACAGCCAGTTCACTCCGATTCGGCCGGTTCAGTACCTTACCGGCCGATTCTCCGTCGGCTTCCGCAGCCAGTGGCTCCGCTGGGCCGTCTGCAGCACGAATCTGCCCTCGATTTCATCCAAGGCCGCCGAAAAGTCACCGGTTCGGCCTGTTCTCTCCACCGTCGGTACCCATTTCCTCTTTCCGTCGTTTTCGGCGTTTGCCGACAGTTTCGTCGATCGTGGCCACCACCAATCGGCTCGTCTACGCCTCGGGGACGTTTGGCTGTGGCCGATCGGTGCCGAATCGTCGCCAGTCACCGAGAATCGCCTTCTCTTCTCTCGTCCCTTGATTTCTCTCTGTTTTGCCGCCTATCGCCGCCGTTCGTGCCTCCATGGTACCGGTGGTGGCTCGCTGGCGCATAGGTCTCTTTCGCCTTGGTCGCCGATGCCGTCCGTCCGGTCTTCAGCTTCCGTTTTGGCTTCATTTTCCGTTCTCTCTTCTTTCTCTCTCCCCGATTTTCCATTTTTTATTCCTTTTTTTTTCAATTCTTCTTCTTCTTTTTTAATTTTATTACTTAATTTTATTATTATTTTAATCATTAAAATACTATTATTTTGTCAAAAATATCTAAAAAAATTATTAATTTATTCAATTAATCCCTAATTGAATTTATCAATATTATTTCGACTTTTCGGTATATTTTTCGGGATAATTTTTTCGAGGTAAAAATTTCGATTAATCCCAATTAATTCCAATAAATTGATATCTTGATCAATTTAACCCATAATAAACTTATTTCACATTTATTGACCAAGATTTCTCAATCCATTATTTTTAATAAATTTTTCTCATTGAATTTATACCGACTTTCGATCTTTTGACCATTTTGCCCTTCAACGTGTTCGAAAATTTCATTTCAGTCCTTTTACATTTTTAAATGCACTCGTAAATTTTTATTCATTCCATTTTCCTCTTACAATAAAATCGGGTCTTACAGAAGATATAGTCGGTGGCAAATGACCCACTGATTTCAAAACTATATTTTCCATAGTTAAATTTTACAACAATACCATTGTATTGATTTCACAAGTAAGCCAATTAATAGCATATTTCATTTTTTTTTTTTTTAAATCTCAATTCCTTGTTAATGGTCATAAGTTAAAAAAGTTCTCAAGCAATGGGCAATGGCTTTTTTCACGGCACTGAGAAATAAAAATTAGCCTCATATGGAATACTTTATCTACAAATAATTTCAGCTTACTTCAAGTTATAAAAGGTTTAGTTAGTCATTTCTAACTGTCCTAGTAAATTTACTTCAATGACTAAAATCCAGAAACCATATGACTGTTTCTTCATTTTCACATATCCAGCTAATATTCTACATGTAACAAACGCCAAAATTACAAACTTAAATTAATTTGCTTTTAATTTCTTCTCAATTTCTCATTTCCAGTAAATTTCTCCTCAGAATCTTTGTTGTTCATAAATTTCCAAGAAAGTAAAAAATAAACAAAAAGAACATTACCAAAATTCTATCAACAAATAAAAAATTAGGAAGGAAAAAACCTTTATAATTTATCATTAAAAAGCTTCAATTAGGAAACAAAAGAAACATAAAGGGAAATCAATATTACCTCTAACATGAAATCGCAAGTTTGCTGTGGTACTTTTCCAGATCGCGAAAGCAAAGCACAAAAATTCAAGCTCTTCTCCTATTCAACCTAGTCCTCACGCTTCACTACCAGCAAAAAAAAAAAATCTACAAAAAAGATATTAAATTCAAACAAAAATCATAACCGCGTAAAAATTTAAAACATATAGGGAAAAAAGAAAGAAAGGGAATGGTGGAGAAATTGACCAGTGAAATGAAGAGCAAGAAAAAGGTTAGAATTGAAGGGAATTGGAGAAGAAGTGAAGAGAGTGGAAAGTAAAATCGGTAGATCAGAGAAAGTTCCAGAGAATTCTGGTGCAAGCAAGGAAAGGAAATTATACTATTTTAGGGTTTGGAAGGGGACGAACAACGAAGACTTAACAAAAATTTTCTTTTTTATTTTAGCTCTCTCAGGCATCGAGTCCGTAGGTCATTGCTCATGGGTGATTCCACAATCCATGCCCTGGTGGATGTTTGTCCCAACACACAGTGGCGGATGCAACCCCGAAAAAATGGGACCAAAAAATTTGGTAAAATTTGAAAAATGTGTTTTGTAAAAAAAATTAAATTTGAATAATTATTAAATATAATGTTTATGAAATTTTTTAGATGATAATATATATCATATTTTTTTTTTTATCTTTTTAATCTTCTTTAAAATATTTGTGTCAAACGAGACATTATGTAATTCATCACATATAAAGTGCTTGTTTTATGATAAAAACACAAACGTCATTGAAAATAAAAAAAATGTCACAAACAAATTTTTCACATGATATTTGAATATAAAACTTGGTGCCAAATATTTAATAACATTTTTACAAAAACGAGATATTGCGTAATTCGTCACATAGAAAATGCTTATTTTATTATAAAAACACAAACGTCACCAAAAATTAAAAAAGAAAAACTCACAAAAAAAATTTCTAATCATGTATATTTGGTGATAAAATTTGACGCCAAATAATTAGTGATGCTTTAACAAAAATGAAACGTTAGGTAATTCTTCACATTTGAAGTGCTTATTTTATAATGAAAACAAAAATGTCACCGAAAATTAAAAAAAACATCACGAAAATATTAAAGTATGTATATTTGGGGATAAAACTTGGCGCCAAATATTTAGTGACGTTTTTACGAAAACGTCATGAAAAGTAATTCGTCACATAAAATATTTTTTTTCATGATGAAAACACAAACATCACAAAAAATTAAAAAAAACGTCATAAAAAATTTTCTCACAAATTATATTTCATTATAAAATTTGGTGTCAAATATTTAGTGACGCTTTTACAGAAATTGGACGCTATATAATTTGTCACATATAAAGTGTTTATTTATGACAATAAATTAAATCGTCACCAAAAGTAAAAACACGTCACAAAAAAATTTCCCTTCATTTATGTTTAGTGAAAAAATTTGGCGCCAAATATTTAGTGACACTTTCATATGACGATTTTTTATATCGTCATAGAAAATATTAAAATAATAGAAAATCGTGACGAATTATATTATTCGTCACGTATGATATAGTTTACGTGATGGAAGTTAATGCGTCACATAGAACAATCGTCACAAATTGCCAAATTTGTTGTAGTGCTTATATTCTCTGGATACGAAGTATATCTCTATGAATGAGTTTCTGACGACATCAATTCCTTTAACTATAGATCATTGGGTACACAATTCTGCTTCTAAATCTCAATAAATCATCACTATTAATACCAATTCTGTTATAGTACCCTTTGGTATCCAACTAGCCATATCAATACAGTATTTATCATTATGCTGAGCCTATACGATTTGATTAATCAAGTCCAGTTTCAACTCTCAGGCTAGCTAGCATGTAATGAATGTCAATGTCAGAAAGGGACCACATCCAAGTTGTGGCTCACAATTTATCTCAATAACTCATGTTCCTGACCAATTTACATAATGCCATTCCTAAATCACTTCTACTCAAAGCACTAATCCGAGTCATTCCCTTTTTCTTATATTAGACGACCTTTGTGAAATTTAATATTTAAACCTTCTTGATCAGTAGGATTCTATAATTCTTCACCGTACAAATAATGATATCCTGACTTTAAACGCGAATATTACAATTGTCAATTTCAATTTATGGGTTATGGGTACTTCAAGACGCTGTCAAGCCTCTCAAGCAGGGAGGTATTTTGAAATACATTTATTAGCCATTAGACCTGACCACATAACTGGTTATGAATATAAGGGTTCAAGGTTCAGTCTCAATAGAAAGTAGGATACCAAAACTTATTGTAATTTCACATTTATCCTTTAGTCACAACTCATTCGTTTTCGTTTCAAAACACTTGATCCGAATCATTTCACATACCAGAGATTTTCTTACCTTGCATACATATCTTATTCCTATATAACTTGTATTCAAGATTTATCTCATTTCAACACTTGTTTCGTTTCGTATATCAATTATAACGAAACTCTTTCCTTATTCCAATTTAGTCTCGCATCCCAAAACATTAGCACACTTAAATTTCAATCCTTAGAGTTGAAATGTACTTCATACTTCAAAGTCTCTTTATATCTCAAAACTCTGAATCTTCTTAACAGTTTTGAGTTTTTCCCACTGATTTATAATCTTTGTTTTGGGGAATCCAATTGACACTCATTCTTAATACGACATGACCCAAAAGACTCTGGGTCTCCTTAAAAATTAACGCCAGTAACTCCAAAGTGGGTCACTCAGTCTGATAATCTCCTTTTCATATAGTCCTTGTAATTGCTTTTTCAGCATTGTAATTTAATCAAAGCTATTCAGTACAGTGGTCTGAATAATTTAATTCGATACTACTGCTAAATTAATTTCAAACTTCATCTTTCAATTTAGTGATAATTCTGATAGATCATTCGAATATGTGTCGAAAAACTCTCTGTCTACTAGGGTGACTTTTTACTCCAAACACGCCCTAACTTTATCAATCATGTAAGCAGTGTGACCTTTAAGTTTCATTTATACAGCTCATTCCCTAATTCATCCTTTCGGGCACTGTGACTTTGCTCTTTCACTATCAGTCTTTCTTCCGTAGACTTCTCTTTTGTCGCTCTCTTTACCTTTCCTCTTTCTTGGTAACCTCAATAGTATGTACCTCATATTCTCATAGTTGCGCTTTGCGCACTGCTTTCTCAAAATAACATCTAATGGAGCTAACTTAGCTCAATTGAAGATCCCAATACCTCCTATGAGTTTCCTGGACTTCTTCTGTTTCACATCTCTACTTATCCAAATTATTTTTCTTCCAAAGCTATAAATTTAATTTCATATTCATCCACAGACTTGTTACTTTATGTCCGATTGCAATCATTTCATCCATAATTTCCACTTTGTTTCATGCGAAATGTGTTGCCGTCTAAGGGCCTTCAAAAACATATCCCATGTAATTTTTTGATGTCGGCTCTCGGATTAAATCAGGGAACTTCCCTCCGAGTTCGACTTTCCATTTTGATACTGATGCTATCAAAGCTACTTCTTTCTAGTAGTGCATTTCAAAGTCCTTATAACTTTCCCAATTCTTTACCACAAAACTGCAAAGCAACTTTCTCGGTAGAGTTACTATAAAAATTCTATAGGGTTTCTCTGTCTCATTTATCCAATCTTCCACAATCATTGGATTTCTTAACTCCACTGAAAAATAGAGGCTTAAACCTCTGAAATTCCCTCAGTCTATTAAGTTCATAGTCATACCCTACGAATCCATATGAGTTTTCCAATTCATTCATTCCAGTTTTCCATTACAATGAGATTCTTGACTCTAGTATATAATAGTGTAATATTTTATGAAATTGTCTCAGTCTTGCTCTCAGTCACACCTCAATCGTTATCATTATCACGGGGCCACTATCACTTGACCCGACAATGTCATCATTATTTCTATGTCCCGCTCAATTTTTACGAAGCGGACTCCAAAATTTTTTCAATGAAACTATAAGGTGTACACTCAGACAATGATTCACTACACCTCTCGAGCCTATCTCTACGGCTTCGACGAACGGTCCATTTCCGTCTACTAGTATGATTGTGATACCAACCAGCCATATCTATTAGTTTTTCATCATTTGAGGACACAATTTCTCAAATAAACACAGTCAGGTATATCGTTTGTACCAAATTAATATACAATAACGTTGGAGATGTGAACTTTCTAAGTCTTTTTCACATTTAATATCGACTCGTATTAGGCCAACCTTGCTTTGATACCAACTTCTGTAACGACCTAAATTTTCACACAATTTGGTTGGGCTACAAGTCGATATTAGGTCAGAATAATACTCAGTCTGATTAATTTTCTTTCTTAGTAACAAATTTAAATAAAATATGTTCACATTCCCCATACACATCTCGTATCCATTACTGTACTTATAAAAATTTTAGATACAAAAGAATTTCTTACAACTGGATATACCTTCAACGCAGAAAGATACTTCGCGGAACCATAGTTGTGCGACATGCCTTACTAACGGAAATGTCCAGGTTACTATTGGGACTCTGTGGAAGAAAGTAAGGAGTGAGCTTAACGCGCTCAATAAGAAACTTATATAAGCAGTGAACAACCATATTATCTGCATGCTTATATGTATGTCATGATCAGTTATAAAATACTGTAAAACACTTGCATATAATTCAACTCGTTAATACTGAAAACAATTCACAATCGATGCACTTTCTTTGAAAAACACTTTCAATCACACTCCATTTTCGGTAATATACTTTACCATATGTAAAACATATGCATTTAATATGGTCGGTACAATGAAACCATTTACTGTTCAATCAATGTAGTAAGACACTTGAATTTGTCTCTTTAAAACGATTCATTCAATCAGTAAACAGTTAAATTCACTTTTCTTTCTATCAATAAACAATTCAATTCGCTGAGACTAGGCTGAGATTCAATCAATAACAATACAGTCGACACATGGTCATAGTCAGTGACCTCGCACCTCACAGGTCAAGTGTGTGCGAGTGTCATACGCCTCAGGGGGATGGGTCAGTCCAGCCCGTCGACCAATCAATACAATACAGTTCAGTTTAGTTCAATAGTCTGAAGACTCAATACACGGTGCAACGTACTCTATGTGCGTCCACTAGGTACAGCGTACTCTGTGGACCTCGATACAGTACAATATGACTGAGGTACCGAGTAGTCTCAAGGATTTACCCCCCAGCATCAATATCAACCATCACCTTAGTCTCAAAATCCAGTGCGAGCAGGTCAGTGCAAGATCACACAACAATACACGACGGCTCCAGTACGATTTTTCTCATAAATCATATAAAACTCCAGTGCGAGTAATTCACTATGACCCACAGTCTACACGATGGCTCTAGCACTGTTTCGTATCAAAAATTGGATAGGTGATTCAATTCTTTCAAAAATAATATAAAAATCAATGTTCAGTTAAAAAACAATGCATAAATGATATGTGAGTGGAGACTTCCCAGGAGGTCACCCATCATGAAATTTTTCTCACTCGAGTACACTTAACTTCGTAAAACGTGCTATTTTATGCAGACAGTAAAAACAATAGCCAACCTATCCATATACAATTGGAAACAATATTCAACGATGAAAACACTGAAAATATGCAATTTATGCATATATGATTTTTTTCAACACTTTTCAGTTCAATTCAATCTATATGTATGGATAATATCGGGTTTTCTATCTCTAAGTGTTTATCTAGATTTTTCATTTTCTATATTCTCTACAGTATCCATTCTACCAAGGGTCATAAAATACGTACAGTTATCTCTAAAACTTACATAAATTCCTTACCTTAATATCTGTCCGTAATCCTCAATGCCTTAATGGTTGGAGTCACCGGATCCGATCTATTCGATTTATTTCATCGAAATTTTGTACCAGTATTTTCGACCATTTTTTTCCTGGATTTTTTCCAAATTCTTTGCGTCTTTTTCTCTATTCCAAATATATATATAATATTATATATATATATATGTATAAAAATTCCTTTTTTTTTTAATTTTTTTGGTTACTGTTTACTTTTTTAAAAATTATTTTCCTTCCCGCCATTTTCTTTTCCATTTTTCTTTTCTTCTTCTTCTCCTTCTTCACGGTTACTGCTTACCGTTGCTTCCAAGAGCTCGACGTTGCCACCCTTCTTGTTTACGGTCCTGCCACCATCAACACCGATTTTCCTCTCTTTTTGCAGCTCCTACCCGAGGCTCATCCCCTGTTCACGGTCTCCTTCCTCATCCTTGGTGCTGTCCATCATCATCACCTTTCTCGGCGATGCAACCTGCTTCATTGTCCCCCACCCTTCAGCCACCGTCTTCTTCATCATCACAACTCGCCCATCATCCTTTTAGTCACCGCCAACCTCCCGTTCAGCCTCCCACCGTGACTGCCACTGTCGAGGAGGTGTTTCCTCTGTTCGCCTCTGCTCCGATCAGTTTTCCCAGTCTCCAGCTCCCTCGCGATTCGCCTTACTCCAGTCAGCCGATGCCCTTCACGTTTGCATTTTCGCCTTGTTGCCCACTCTCCATCTCACTGCCGCCTCTAGTGCACACCTCTGTTGTCAAGTTTTTCCTCCTCTATTCAGTACCAAGGAAAACAATGGAAACCAAATTGTTTTACTGTTCTCCCTCTCTCGTCCTCTTTCTTTTGTTTTGAATTGGTTTCCAGTCTCGTGTCTGTCCTTCTCATGTTCCAGTGACTGCTCCCATCTTGTATGTTTCCAGCAGGCCATACTTCCTTTCCTGAACATCCTCTCGTTTTCTGCCCCTTTTTCTTTCTCTGTTGTAGCCATCTCCGAGATTATGTAGTATATATATATATGTACACCAGAAGAAAGCTGCACAACAGCTTCAGTTGGCTCCAGTTCCAGCCAACCTAACCACGTTTTTCTCTGCTCTCCTCAGTTTCCCATCCTCGTTTCCAGACCACGCATGTCCTCTCGATTTTCATTTTTCACGTTTCCTTCACGTTTTCTTTCCTTGTTTTCAATCCCCAACACTGCTTCCATTTATATATATATAGTCTCAATTTCTTGTCTCTTTCTTGCTTTTATCAGTGTACAATTCGGGCAGAGCATGGGGGTTGGTCTTGTTTCATGTCAGTTCCCAGTTTCCTTATGCTTCATTCCTCACGTTTCCACCTAAACTATGGCAAATCTTGTTACTTTGTCATGTTCTGGCTTCAATTTCCTTCTCTATTGCCGTAGCTAACAGCAGTCAATATATTCATTTCTAACTGGATTCTCGGTCATGCACTTATACATATATATATATGTATATATTATCTTCTCATATGTCTATGTATACCTCTAAGGAAGGTCTCGGCCATGTGATGTACATATATTTATAGGTGGACATAGTGCATACATATATGTATTTATGTATATGCTTTGTCACACACACCTATTTATATATATATATATATATATATATATATATATATATATAAATGCGGTATAATAAATGTGATATTATTCACCCACGTATATACATATATATCGATATATGTATCTTTGTATTATTATTACTATTATTTTTGCCTTCATCGATATTCCTCTGTGAAACTAATATATTTTTAATAAATTTAATTTTTCTCAAGTCTCACTATGAAGTAATATAATTTTTTTTATTTAAATTTTTGACTAATGGATCAAAATCTTCAATCTTGATGATTAATTTTGTTAATCATGAATAGAACCAAATACATAAATTTAAGGTATTTACATAAATTCATATTATAATTAAAGACAACTAAACTATTAAAATTTGAATTAACAATCTTTAAATCGAGTGATTAAAAAAAGAGTTTTTTCATATTATAAAGTTTGAATTCAAATCTAAAAAATCTTATCTCCAACTGCCAATTAAAAAAAAATCCTATTGAAATTCATACCAAAACCACAAAGAGGATTAGAAAAGAAACATATTCCATAATTTGCTATGTCATTTGATTTATGATTACCATGTTTGCTTTAATTACTAAATTGGTATTACATTTTTTAAAAATCATCTCACTTCTTCTAATTCTGACATAGTTAATCTGAAACTAACCCTTTTGTAAATAAATTTTACAGATAAAGTTACGAAAAGCAGATCTTGGTATATGCACGCATCTTTGAATGCATTGGACATTGTTTTAATTAACAAGTAATTTCTGCCAACTTTTGTAGGCTCCGACATTGGAGGTAATAAATTAACCATGCAGATTTGCATTGAATACATTAAGAATCAGTAAAATGATGTCACAGCCACAAAGTGAGATCGAACAGAGTATTATTTGGGGTAAAATAATTAAGAATACATAATTAATATATGTAACATTGTCGTCAATATATGTACCTTTGCTATTGGACTCTTGCTTTTCATCGGATAACTCATAAGGGTTTGGTTTGATCTAGATCTAGTTTTGAGAAAGGTTTTTATGAATGGATTCAACTCATGATAATATTTTAATATTAAATAGTAATTTTACTTAAATTATAAACTATATTTACATAAACCATTAATAAAAAAAAATTTAAAATTAAATTGTAATTAAATGAATTTAAGGAGTTTTTATATTCAAACTAGACATTGATAAGTAAAGTTTTAAAGGTATAATGTCAATCCGTGTACGCCTCTACTGTTGGTTTGAATTGTAATTGCCCCATCAATTTCACTTTGGGTTAACTGTCAAAATATCAGGAAATTATCGCCACCTAAAGTTTATAACTCGAAAGATCCGAAATATATTGAGTTATTTATTTCATGGTATTGTTCGGCCGTTTATGCATGGTCTTTTTAGCATCAACTTCGTTACCAATAATGGATGTTTTAAAACATCAGTAATATGTACAAACCATAAAGATTATTAAAGGAGTTTGTTTTTTATATTTACAGACAATTTGGTAACGTAATTTTTTAACTTTACAAATAAATTAAAATTTATCATATGTCTTCTTTTTAATTTATCTTTTAAAATATCTTATGATGTATGTGGAACTTTAATAATCCCACTTATATAATTCAAAAATTAAACTAACTGAGAATATCTTAAATTTTCATATCGAAGTCAATACTTATACCAAAAATTTGCTTCTCAACAAGGGACAGAAATTTCGATATCAGATCCTCGAGATTAAGGTATTGTTTAGGTTATTATAGGGTATGAAAACAGTGACCAATTTTAATAGCACAATCACTTCTCTAATTTCGTTAGAAAGATCAGTAATGGAAATTATGGAATCTGGAAAGGCATGAATGAGCAACCTTTGATGAAGCTTTTGCCTAATCAACACAAAGCTTGCCTCTTGCTTGCTTAGAAATTATGGTAAAAGAAGCCGTCCGTGATTCGGATTGGGCCAAGCTTAACTTTACACATTAAGAAAAATTTTTTGAAACTCGAAAAAAGACAGCTTATAATTTAATATATATAAATATAAGTATTATCATTTAGACAATTAAAAATTTAATTAGTAAAAACTGTAGATATAAATGTTATATTTTGTAATATTAGTATAAAAAATAATTACATAATATGTATTAATTAAAAAAATAAAAATTAAAAAAACGTTATCTTTTATAAAATTAAAAAAATTAATTTTTAATATAATAATACATAAATTATTATTATATTAATATTACATGTTGTATTACATTATCTATATTGAGTTTAATATATATATATATATATATATATATATATATAGATGTTTTTTTTAGAAAATAAAAACTAATAATTGATAAAAGTTATAGATATAGATGTTATATTTTGTAATATTAATATGGGTAGAAATAAATGTTGTGATTTTTATTTAATTTTAATTTATTAGTGAAAATTTTAGATTTTACAAGCGAGACAATGATAATGGCACATATACTTTAAGAAATATTAAAAAAAATATAAAATGAAATATATATTGTCATCATGATCCTACTTGTAAAATCTAAAAACTTCACTAACAATATTTGACAATTATTCGTAAATTAATATTATAATGTATATATAAATTATATTTGTTATATAATTAAACATCATAAGAAGCCAAACTTGGATTTAAAATTATGAAATCAAAGCTCGGTCCAAATTTTGATCATATATTTTTGAAACTTTAAAAGGGCAATTATTATTTTATTTTAAATATTACACGTATTAGGTGTATAGACTATTCACATATAATGTTTTACTTGTATTAGAATATTTTGGCTTTTATTTATATATATTTATAAGATTTATTTTCACATACAAAAGGGAGTTAAGGTCTCTTTCCAAACATTATTTTTTTTCCTAACAAAAATTTAAGTATAAATTATTGAGTATACAATATTAATTTAAAAAATAATACATTTGTTAAACACGTTACAACCTATCTCCATTTGATGAATTTAATATTTTTGTTTAAATTCTTCAAACTTTGGAATTTCAAGATTAGATAGATGTTAATTAGCATAACTTAATAAGCCAGTGCAGTTGGTCCCATCTTTTTTTTCTACTTCTTTTTATATATGGTGTTTTGAGCTATTTAACTGGTCATCACAAGATTTAAATACAAAACTTCCAGCATAAATTTCAAAATTTAACCGTACTTCATGGTTTCATTGATATATCTTGTTTCTCTTTTTATGCACAAATCCCACCGAAAAATATCAGCTGCTTCTAATTTACAAGTACATGGACAATGGCTCAAGACATTTTTTTTTTTTTTAATTCATGAGATATAAAGAAAAGGGAGAATCAAATCTTAGATGTAGTTTCTTTAATCAAACCTTTGTTGTTTACAGTATCTTACACTAGTTTTGCGACAACATTAAAATTCTGAGATTGGATCTAAAAGTTGCAGGGCTATGGGTCAAGTACTCAAGTTACCTTTCAGATTTCGTGATTAACATGAGAAGTTTTTGTCCAAACCTCAACTTCACCTCTATTTTTCTTAATCTCAGAAAGGTGCTGATACAAAACTGCAAATAACTTTCCTGCTGCTGCTGAACCTAACTTGTCTATACATGCAAACCAGGTACGCAGAGTATTTGTTATAAATCAGTCCCTCACTTAACTCCCCTAACATGTTCTGTCTCAGATAATGTGTTGGACGCATTTTCTGTTTTTACAAAGCTCACTTCCCCGTATTTGCAGATATTTGTAGGAATCAAGATAGGCAGACCAGGTACGCAGAGTATTTATTATATATAATGTTTGATTAATTGCTGTCTGTAATGCTGGTTTGGTGATTTATAATACATACGAGCAAGCCCATGCTTCAATCTGAACTTTCAGACAGTGACTTGACGGCTTTAAATATGTACCTGTCTTCAATTTAATTTGCTCCTCCCAATAGTCAACATGTTATTGCAGCCTGATATATCTGTTGCTGTCCGGATGTAGGTAGCCAATACCATTGTTAACTTCTTCAATGCAATCTTGTCATTGTTCATTAATTTCTAGCAGAGAAGACAAAGCTCAGGATCAGTGAAATTACATAGTCAAGAAACAGTTTAGACTATAGTTAACAAGATCAGGAGAAGCTGTCTGATTTGGAATTATTTGCTACAATATTAAACCTTACTGGGGTTTTGTATTACTGACTGTGACTACTAAAACCAGCACCGAAAATTTTCTGATCCACTGACTGGGTAGTTCTCCTTCCTCTACTCATAAATCCTCCATTCTTGATGACGGATCTTTTTGTATTTGAAGCTGTCTGTATAAACTAACACTTGCAAGTGCTATAAACTCAATGTTTGCTGGATTTTATGGTGTAATTTGAACATGTGAAGGTTATTAACTGTCCCACATTTCTTAACGCAAGAAACTCGATATTTTTAATTCGAAAACCTGAAGAATATTATAAGCAGTGATTTATGGGGCACCACAAATTCTATGCTTCGTATCTGACAATTTGGTCAAAAAATACATCTGAATCATGATTGCAGAAACAAAATAAATCGACGCAATTTAAAAATTGAAAAGAATCTCTTAAATGACTACCTTACAACCCGGAATCACTTAGCATAAAAATTGAAAATCAACGCAGAAAGATGAAATAAACTAATTCCTAGTGGACCTAGGCAGACTGAGCACCGGAGTTTTTATTACTGAAGTCTCCTCTAACGATCTTCTCTTTGACTTTGCCACTAAGAATGTTAAGAGTAATTCAAAAACATTAATCACACTTGTCCTGATGCTGTGATGCATACAAGCCAAAAGCCCCAGCGTGCACCAGCCTCCCCTGCAACAGCAGAAATACCAAGCATGGCAAGTGGACCGGAACCTGGCTGGAAAGATCTCTGCTGGCACTACAAAAATGGTACTGTTAGGCCCAAAATTGTAAGTCCATACATTACAACAAAACCAAAGTTGTTTTCTTTCAGAGTCCAGTTCTAATGAATATGAATCCAATCAATTGAGTTGGGAAACAGTCAACCGATATCCAGGTTCTTGGATTGCCTGGGTCGATGCCTGATGTGTATGGAGAATAGTGGTGAAATTATCCCGCTTGCATAGACTTGAGGGAATTCGGGAGCAACAAAGGGTGTTCACGTTAGTGAAGGGAGGGATGTTAAGGTTGAACATCGGATCAATGTCAACTGGGTCTAGAGTCGGTGCTATACCGAACAGTTTGGCGACATATCAGTTGAGCTGTCCAAAGTGCAGCAGCATAGGGGAGAAGGTTGCACTCAGCAGGCGGATGAACGACCATCTTTGATCTACAAACTGTGAATAGGAAGGAGGATGTTACCTTTTGCTGGGGTTGATTTTTTGAGCTTCAATAAAATGCATTTTTATTGATTTAGTTTGCATGACATCCCCGTTCTGTTTGGGTAAAAAGATTTTTGTTTCTCCAACTCGCTCAAATGATCAGCTTCGACCGATTCATTTGGGCTAAACAATGAGTCAAGCAATAAACTGATCAGACGCTTCTTAGTTTTTGTTGCAACCAGCCCAGAAAAGCTTTCTCGGTTACCATATGATGGGCTTGAAGCCTTGCAAATATGTCCCGTGTGAATGATATATCTTTAAAACTCAAATAAGTTTTTTTTTTTTTTTTTTATAAAGTGATATAATTTTTTAATATTTTATTGTATATAAATTAATTTATAAATTTTTATTTTATTGTAAATTTATTATAAACTTTCAAAATTTTGAAATTAAATTCAAATTTGATAAACGAAATAATGTCATTAAGACATATTATATAACAATAACTTTGTGGGTCAACAAATGCATTTTATCTGTACAATACAAATAAAATTAATTTCATTTAAATGATTTGATTTAATTGTTTAATTTTAAAAGATACAGAATTTATTTATAGTAAAAAAAAATTATAACTTTAATTTCATGGGATGAAATCTTAAATGTTTATATTCATTTTATAAAAAAAAAAAAAATGTACATTTAGTTATTAAAGAAAAAAAAAAGGCTCGTTGACGGTATTCAAAAGAAATTCAGTGTGCCTGCACACATGCATGAGACAGAGAGAGGTTCAAGGACTCTCACTGCGCTCAGTTCCATTCTTAACATATGTTTGGACATTGAAAGGAAAATAGCTTGAATCTCCAAGGAAAAAGATAAAACATTGAAATGAAGCCAACGAAATAAACTGTTATTGAAGGTATCACTCAAATTTCGATTCATTACAAGTAGTTAAGCACAATCTAGTGCGCTCTCATTCATCAACCATGCATTGCTCGAAGTTCACTCAGTTAACACCTCCCTCGAATTCCATTATTCAAATAAAAGTTCTAGTTTGTTTTGAATCATTACTCAACCTAAATCCAGATTGCATTGAAGGATAACAACTTCCCTCATTGTAATAAACCCAAATCTAGTGACATACCCTTAGCCAAAAGACCTACTTCCACACCTTTTAGTCACTTTTTCTTCAGCTTCTCCTTCATCCTTTCAACTGCAGACCTCAAGGTTTCTTCATCCTTGCAGAAGGTAAATCTCACCAAATTCTTTCCATCTTCTGGGTTCAAGTAAAATACACTAGTAGGAATTGCAACGACTCCAACTTCCTTGATCAGATACTCACAAAATGCAATATCATTCTCCAGACCAAAAGGGGTGTGATCTACCACAACAAAATAAGTACCGCTTGATGGGAATACCTTAAAACCAACATCCTTCAACCCCTGTACCAAAATTGCCTTCTTTGCCATATAATCTCTCTTTAGCTCAACATAGTAGGAATCTGGGGCTTTGAGAGCAACTGTAGCTGCCCACTGCATCGGAGTGGAAGTAGCAAAAGTAAGGAATGAGTGCGCTTGTCGCACTCCCCAAGTCAAGTGTGGTGGAGCTATTGCCCACCCAATTTTCCACCCTGTTAGGGAGAATGTCTTCCCCAAGGAATTCAAAGTCACTGTTCGCTCGTACATTCCAGGAATGGATGCCATTGAAATGTGATCCATTTCAAAAGCCAATTTATCATAAACTTCATCAGTAAAAACCAAAACATCATTCTCAATGCACAGTGATGCAATGCTCTTTAGTTCCTCACGAGTAAACATCTTCCCAGTGGGATTATGTGGAGTGTTTATAAGAATGGCACGAGTGTTCTTTGAGATAGTGGACTTAAGCTCATCAACGGGAACAGCAAAATCAGGAGGACGCAATGTGATGCATTTTATTTTAGCACCAGCCATAGATAGTGTCGCTTCATAAGAATCATAAAAAGGAGCAAAGAGGATCACCTCATCACCTGGATTAATTAAGCCTAACATGGTTGCCGCAATAGCTTCAGTGCACCCAGAGGTAACTGTAACTTCCTTCTCAGGGTCAATCACAAGTCCAGTATCCTTCTTGAAGCGAGCAGCTATGGCATTGTTAAAGACTGGAACTCCATATCCTCGAGCATATTGGTTTTTCCCATCTTTAATGGCTAGAATTGCCGCTTCTTTGACAAAATCTGGACCGTCAAAGTTGGGGAAGCCTTGGCCAAGATTTATTGCTCCATGCTTGATAGCAAGCATACTCATCTGAGTAAAAATTGTAGTTTTGAACTTCTCCAATCGCTTTGCAACCTGAGAAAAAATATTAGGTTTATAGACAGGAAAAAAATAGCTACATATGACTTGATTTTGAACATAAAAAAGGAAAAGATGCCTTAATCTTAAACAAAATCTGGGATTCAAGGAGAGGATCATTACTTTGTATCACAAACTGTTTAACCAAAGAAATAATGTTGCTTGAGCAGATCGATATGTGGAGAAACATAAGGAACCATATACATAAAACATACTCACACTTAATAAATTATTAAATCTCTAAATCAAAAAGATAATAGATTCAAGCCAGGATAAGACAGCTGTATTCCCTATGAATCAAAGTAATACTTCTACGGATTCCTAATGTTAGAAAGATTATGAAGCTTCCTGCTCTCATTCAGATTGTCTGAAAGTCAATAAAATTGCTAGCTTCTTAAAAGCAATCTAAGGTGGGAACTGGGAATAATAATCAGGAGAAGTACAAGACTAATATGCACTTTAATATTACTTCAATGTGAGATCGGAAGAACAACAGGATAGTGCTTCAATTTGTTATACTACTACTCATTCCCAGGAATTTGTAAACTACTCAGTTCATAAAATTTAGAAGGTTAAAAGCATCGATATTCTCTGCATGCACCTCAATATAAATTCAACAAAGAAAATGCCCAACAAATGGAAAAATCTTATAAAGAAACAAACTTGGGTCCAAATTAAGATCAGATTGGAACGAATCATACAAAAACTGAAGGAACCCATTTATAAATCCAAACCAAACCCATCAGAAAACACTCCAATAATATCTATGCAACCTTATGAAAAAAAGGGCATTACTCGAATCACCAAATCACCAAAAAAAAAAAAAAAAACCTCGATCACCAAAATCAAATCAAGAAAAAGATGGTCTCTACTCTCTATTGCTTACCTGTATGGGCTGCTGGGTGATTTGGGGAGTTCCATCCTGAGTAGAAACAGGGTCTTTCTGGGTGGAAACGGTGGAGATGTTGGCCATGAAAGATGGGTGCTTATTAATTCTCCTATTAGTCCAGAGGAAAGGAGAAGCAGAACTCTTTTGAAAATGCTTTGATAGAATAAAGGACGTTGTTGTTGTTGGGGTTTTAAAGCAAAGTGGTGTAAGCATTTCGAACTGTGTCCAGGTACATTGAGCCAGCATCAGGTTAGGTTTTACGTACTATTTGACCCTTTGTTCTTTTTAGGAAATTTGGAGTCAGAGGAGAAAGCTTGGATGAATTTTGCTGAAGAATTGAACGTGTCAGATGAGAAAAAAATCAAAAGTAGACCTCGTTTTTTTTGTGTGCTTCATGGCTCATGCCACTTTCAATTACTGTTGCCCATAAGATCGAGATCAAGATCATATTAGTGTGCATTTTTTCCTTGCATGTTTCTCTTGGCCTTATTCCCCTATATATAACTAGTTATATATAATAAATTGATTATGAAGATTAATCAAAACTTTCGTAACTAGATAAATAAGTAAATCAATATATATATATATATATATATATATATATTAAAGTTAAAGGATTCAATTAGAATTTAATTGAATTTCAATTGATGTTTATTTAATAAAAAATTATATTCTTTTATAAAGATTTTTTTTTCATTTTTTGACTATTGTCTCTCTTTTTTAACCTTTTACTTACCTTTTTTTTATTTTTTATTAAAAGTTAATTTAGATAAATAATGATATTAATTTTTATAAAATTAAAAATGATGAAAAAAATATTTAAAAATATATTTTTTTCTTTAGATTAGAGTTTATTGATGTCAATCAAAGAGTCAAACTAACTCTAAATCATTTAATTTTAATTGATTAAAAGGTGTCTTTTTTTTTTTTCCTTTACTTAGCTTCTCTCTTCTTTTAAGTCATTATTATATAAAAAAAAAATGGCAGCATACCTTTAAAAAAAAAAAAACAGAAAAGAAAAGAATGATCAATGTTGAAGAAACCATTTTTTTTTTTTTTTAAAAGAGGTCAGTGGTGCGTAGTGGGGATTACACCGATATTAAGAATTACTGGTACTGCAACTACTCAACTCATGACTGTTACTCTTTTTAACTCTTTGTAATTAAATAGTTAATTAAATAATTCGTATTGAATGTTCTTGTTTAGCTAAGTTATTAAGATGAAAATAAATATAGCGAGTAATAATTTTCTTTTAGAGCTATTTCATCATATTTTTATTTTTTTTATTTTTACAAAAAATAAATAATGGAATAACTTATGTCAAATATTTTGATTTTGGTAGTAAAAAATAATGGAATAGAATTCTATTTGAATAAATTTCTTACTTTTTTAACAAAATAATATTTTTTAAAACATTGATTATTGATTCATATTAATAAAAAATAATCCGAGCCGAGCCATGTAAATTTTCTAGTATAAATAAAATTAAAAAATTTAAACTTAAAATCTTAAAATCTTAAGACTTCCTTCTTATCACTAAACCAAATGTCATTATATTATTTTTCTACTTCAATTACGTGAAATTATGAGAGTAAAAATAAAAAAAACAATAAAATATTTCATGAATATGTCTTAAATAAGATATATCAATGGCTAAATTTTGAGCTTTTCATTTGATTTTTTTAAAAATCAATTTAAATAATTTGAGTTATTCAAATTTAGAATTCTTCTCAACAATTATGGAGTTAAATTTAATATGTTTTTTGAGCTAAATTCAAGTAACTTCAATTTTTGAGTATAAATACGTTAATTGTAAATGATAAAAAATTCATTTACATTTGTATAAAATTAATTTAGTTTTATAAACTTCCACATCATTTATATGATTTATATTTTTTTAATTCAATCGTGCATGTTAAGTTTCAAATTAATCAAGAATGTCTTGTATTAGTTGGATAATAATAAAATTTTAACGGTTAATGTATTAAAAAAATATTATTCTCAATTAAAATAATAAAAATATCATACTGATTTGAAGCTTTACGTATATAACACATATGAGTAAATAGTTATATATTTTATATTAAAATTAATTTATAAAAATATTAATCAAATATGAAATTATAAAAATAATGTAAAAAGTTTAATTTTATATTTATGTAACTTGATATTTCTTTTCGTAAAAATTTATATACTTCGACTATATTAGAGAGTCTTCAAAATCAAAGTTACGGGCATGGTGGCTTTGACACATACATGAGAACTTCATCTTCTCATGTTTATTAATTGGTCAAACAGCAAATCGAAGCTTAATTAGTATAATAATCCAACAATTCCCATTCAACAGTTAGAATTTATTACTGAATATTATAACCATAAGTTTTGAAGGATCAAAGGCTGCTTTAAGGAGCTCTAGTTGTTTGAAAATCTGACGATATAAACGAGGCAAATCTTTATGGTAGTCGACCTAGCTGACTGCGCTGCACTTGGCAACAATCTCCCAGATATGTTCAAACGACAACGATCATTCAATTTTTTACATGGCTCACTTGCTTTGCAATAACCAAGAAGGAAAAAAAAAAACACTGCACAGTCCCAAGCAGCTGTGTAAATGGATGCTACAAAGTACAAACTATGCAACTAGGTAGTTTGCAGGTTTTACCCCAAATTGAATACTAGCATTATCTACCAAAAAGAAAAAAAAAAAAACTTTGTTAGAGCAAATTCACACTGCATGCCTACAAAAGTTCATTTAAAAAGGATTGGATTCTGTTCTTCCCGGTCTATATTCTGGAGCTTTTCCAAGCTACAAAGCTTCAAAGAAGTAATACAAGGACTATGACTTCATATGTTCTTGATGAGACTTGGTTTGTTCTTTGTTTTGACTACCAGATCCTCCGTTTTGGTTTAGAGAGATTGAGATGGCTCTGGCTGCTGTAATTGCAGAATCTCCCCTCTTGACAATTTTCTCAAGTTCCGCCGCCTTCTCTTTCAGCAATCTAGCATTTGTGTCAGTGGACTGAACCAACTTGTTGGCAGTTTCCAGAGCACTGCACAGCTGGAATAATCAAAGGGGATCAGTTTAACAGTTAATAACTTCTTCAACCGTCATTGTTAAAACCAGACTGAGGATGCATGATGCTTGAATAAGAGCTAAAGTCAACAGAATGATGCCCAAGATGAAGCAATTTAAACAGTTAAAGCAATAACAATATTGCAGTCTCGGAGTCTCCTAACAGATAGATTCCTGTTTGCATATATTCTTGCATAAAGCATAAATTGCAACAGAAAGAAATTGTAAACAATCAACAGAAAGCTGCTCTATAATGCTTTAAAACAGCTTGTCTATTACCTTTAATGTTAGAGCTGTCCAAGAGTGGTCCGAACCAGCAAGTGCTTCATTCAATTTCTCGTAGTTTTCCTGAATAAAACCGCTAATTGCTTGACACAGCGAGAAAAAATATGCATACGCGTAATGACCAAACAGACACATAGTAAGCTTGCCAGAAAAACATATGGACGTGATCATTACAGCATTTACCAGTGCAAACCATGAAGATGTATGAGCCATCCATATGATGTTTAAAGCTCCTACAAAATTTCCCCATCTTCAAAACTTAAATTAAAAGACAACGATGTACTAAGTAGCTTTCCATCGTGCATAAGGGTGAGTTAAAGGTCAATGCTTAAATTAACAGGGTGATTATACGAGGAGAAAATGTTTAAGGGAAACTTACTAAAAGCAATCAAATTTCACAGCAGAATTTCAAACAACTAAAACAAGCTAAAATCTTCAAGGAAAAAAAAAAAAAACCCAAATAGCATTAACCATTTTCCCTATAGTAATAAATTCTAAAGATTTGGTTCAATTGCTAAAGTTTAGACTTTTGCTACAACTCAATTTCATTCAAGCCATATAATTTAGCTATTAAAAACTAAAACCTTCGAAAAAGAAAGAAATTAAAGGTTTTTCAATTTGGGATCTGCCCTTTGATCCTGTAAATACAGACGAACAATAAAAGAACCTGGAAGAATTTGGTGAGGTCCAAGGATTGAGGGGCATCATTGGAATCAAGAATTGACGATGATGATGATGATGATTGTTGAGATGGAACACTGGTATCATGGAGGCGGTCTGGCGCTGCATTGGAATCTTCCCCTACGTCGCTCAGCAGATCCCCGATGGTAAGCAAAGGCCCTCCGATTCCTCTCATTCTCGTTTTCCTTGTTTCTGCCTCTCTGCCTGTGGTTCAAGGTTTTGCCGTTTCGGCATTTTTCATGGGCTTAAAGAAAGGGACTGTAGGCCCATTAATGACCCCCTAAAATATTCATCTAAAAAGAACCTGAAAATTGTTTTTTTTTTTTTAAAAAAAACCGGCTTTCTCCTTGTTCGTAAGCAATCGCAGAAAGCGAAGGATTCCTCTGATCAACACTTTCTCAGAGTGATCGGTTTCTTATCAGGTAGGCTTAAAATCTTTTATCTTTAATGGGTTAAAATTGTTTTTAAGCAATTTGTTTTTGCTGTTTCCACTTATTTGGGTTTGCCGGCTTCTCGGGATTTAGGGGATTTAGGGGATTGGGGATTGGGGATTGGGGATTGGCTTTCATTTTCTCTGATAATAAGTTCCACTGGTGGCAGATAATATAGTTTTTTTTTTTTTTTTTTTGACAAAGATCAAATAGCTAGGAGAGGTGTAAATGACTGGCCAAGAGGTTAAGCAGCTTGAGGAATGCTCAGTTTCCAAGTCAGTTTCCGCTCTTCTTTTCCTCCTCCAAATTTCAATTCTTTTTATCTAATGTACCTTGGTTATGTTTTGGATCCACAGTTAGGCTTGTAGAGTTTAAAATGATTCTTATTATTTACTTGTAGTTTGCTTTGACATTTAAGTATCTTAAATAATGAATTTATCTAGTTTAGAGTAGCATTGACCATGAGTTGGGATTTGTTCTGATGAACATCTATCTATGGCTCTAACCTTGCTGCTGAGGAAGATTCAAAATATGGTGCTTTTCCCTGAGATTTGAGTTAAGGATTTCTCTTTAAGTTCCAATTAATAAAACTGAAAATTGAGCCAAAAAGAGTCACTGAATTATCAATTGCCATTTGCTAATTGCTATTACAACCTAAGGTGTTTTGGTGTAATTCACAACTTAATGAACCTCTGCTGAATGCTGATGATGTATTGTTGCATGCACCTGACAGAAAAAATAAAATGAAATAAAATAAAAATATCATTGAAGTGCTATTGCAACCCTTTTAAACCAACCCACTCACCAACCATTTTGATTCAACTTTCTTATTGTTTTAGGGTTTGAGCACGATAGCACTTATCCTGTTATATCTCCAGATGAACATACTGCAATTCAAAGCATTGAGTTTGATCATTTAGTTCCCTTCATAAAGTCATTCTTAATTTTCTCAGCATGGTATCCTGATCTCCAGATTTATTTTCTCTGATTCTATGTTGTCACGAGTGTTATTGTTGTGGAATATCTGCAGTGCATTGGGCACATGGGTATTTTCAGTAGCAGGGGCTTTGCTAGCAATTCCAGTGGGGATAAAGCGGAAATCTTTAGCACCCCTTGTGTTCTTTGGCACAACTGGTACAATGCTCGATATCATAATGGGAATCAGTGCTTGTGAAAGAGAACATGCAGAGCGCCAGATGAAGCTATTAGAAGCCCAAAATTCTGCAGCTGATTCTTCTTCTTCTTCTTCAGAGACAGGATCTGAATCACTTTCGTAATCTTGAACGGTGTACATTCACATCGTTGAATTTGCTTTTTATGTCTTTCTAACTTGCTTGGCTGTTGCAAAAGAGACCTAGCCAATTGCTGTTTCTGGGTTGGCTAATTTTCTCCTTGGCTTGATTCTACGTTTCCCTTCTGTATGATCATCAGTGATCTATTATTACCAGTGAATAAGTGACAGTTTGTCTGGAAGCTATTGTGTTCATTTGGCACAGGTTTAGGAAGATGATCATCCAACGTCAATGCATCTTTTCGCTCTAAAAAGAGCTTCTCGCTTCATTTCAATTCTGAGAATAGTCTTGTACTTCTACCACCTAGAAATGAATCAAATTATTTGAATTTAATTTGATAAATATTCAAATTTAACTTATTTAATTTTAATCCGAACTTATGTTACTTCAGCAATTAATTAAACTTGAATGACTTACTTAAGTATCTTAAGTTATAATTCAAATGATTGAGGAATTTAATCGAGTTTTTTTAATTATTTTATTATTAATTGTATCGATTTATTCTCATAGTATAGTATTGAAATTGACAAATTAAACTTATGAATCAAATTTGAATTTGTTAGTTTAAACAGTTTGAATATTTTTTCGAATCTAACTTGAACATAAAATATCAAATTCAATCGTTCAAGTAGAATTTCAAATTTTAAATTTTTAAATTAAACCGAACTTAAAGTTGATATTAAATTATCTCAATTTGATTCGATTCCACCTCTACTCTCACCATGCAAAGATCCATTATGCTGCTATATGTAAATCACTTGAATAAAGGCTTTAGATTACTTGAAAACGATCTTATGCAGCTATTCATTTATCATAAGCACGAAAAACATGGTAAGCATGTATAAAATTGAAGTAAAATTTAATCCTCGTAACCAACATTGACATCATTCCAAAGACCAAATGTTTTTGAAGCACGGAATTGACACAGATACCATTTCAAACCTCCCATTTTCTACATCAAGGCTGGCATTCACAGCAACTTCAAATTTCAGCGGACTGTTTTTTCCTTGCAGCACCAACATTTTAAGAAAAACTAACCAAATTAGAAAAACATTTATGTTTTTATTAGATTGTTGGTTTTGCCAACTTTCCTGCCTCTTCCTTGCATCCAATGAGAAATAATCCGCATCATTTGTTCCTGCAGCTTTGGGAGAATTACTGGTTCTTGCACCACAATGACCTTTCCTTCCAACACATCGTGGATCAGGGTTTTTGTCACGCTTGTACTCTCTATAGCATAAGTAAACTCTTTCAGCCTTGATGTTTCCAAATAATTTCTCTGCAGCATTGTTTTTGACCAGTAGTGGCATGTGTTCAGATTCATCCCATAGATATAACTGCAATCAAAGACAAGATTAGAATTCAGAGAATAAGGTAATGTAAAATAAAGCAATTGTTAAAGAGCAATCCTAATAGATAATGGGATAAAATTCCAAAAGTAAATGATGCAGGTCATGAATAAATTCACTGTTTGTTTTCTCACTGTTCTAAAAATGAAACTAGGAGATACACAAAGACATCCAAACAAATCTATGATAAATATCAACACCATTTCCGGAATCAGGACCAAAAAAAAATCAATGGAAAAAGAAAGAAGATACAACTGAAGGCCATGAAGTTAAGAACCAATAATTAGCAAAAATAAATGTATCAAGAGATCGAAGATCCTGCACACACATTGTATACATGAAATGCAAATATAAGTGTAGGTTTAATTATACATGCAATCACCCACACAATACACAAACACAAGACATACATACAACCGGAAATGGAAATGGAAATGGAAATAACTAAGAGTGGTAACATCAATAAACCTAACTTTTCATGGAAGCTTGTCTTCTAATTCTAGGATTCTAAGCATTGGAGAATAACAAAATTCTGCTTCTTAAAATAACAAATGATGCCACAAACATGATTGCTCGTATGTGCGTGAATCAGAAACTCAAATTTCTTAATTTGAAACTTTTGACTAACAAATACTGAAATAATCCAAAATCTTATGTACCTTCGAATCAATTACTTTTATTATTTGCAGGCGAAGCTATATTTTCAAAATTCTGCAGATTGCTCAGGTCAACAAAAAGAATAATATAATCTCTCCTCTAAAAACCATCTCTAAGCGTTTCAGCAGAAACAATGAGGTACTTACATTATTTTAAAGAGAATAAAAGTGTTATGTGCACCATTATAATTGCAAGAAGAAACCAATACCATAAAAGGCCTATAGATCAAGCTGACAGCATGAAGGCGATCTAAGCTTTTCTCACAATATAGTGGAAGAGAGTTTTTCCCAACTGTAGACCTGCTACACAGTATAAAGACATTGAGTGTCCTATGATTATTGACATTAAAAGCCATGGAAGAAATTAGAAGATATTCATACCCATGCTCTGGATCCAATGGGGAACCACATAGCCTGCAGCCAGTGCAAATAAGATCTTCTGCTAAATTATTGTCTCTCAATGCATATAGTCTCCTGCTGATGAACATATTTTCATTCTCAGACTCGCAAATGGGCCTCCAAGTAATTGGCAGAAAAATTTCGCCAATAGAAGCACTAAACATTGCCTTACAATGACTAGTCAGGCACAATACTTCTGCAAGTGAGGGACAGTCTCTAATTTTATCTGGTTCAGGCACTTTCCAGTTTTTGGAGAGTCGCTTGTTCTGCAGTGATTAAGATTTAAGCATATACATTACACAAATCAGTTAGAACTTGAACATTCAAATCTGGAAAGAAAACGTGAATTAACATCCAAATATAACAGCAATATAAAAGAGGCTACAGAGAGAAAAGATAAATAGGCAAAGGGAAAAAGCATGATCATTTAGTTTCCTGCTCATCATTATCCGAGTTTTAATACATGCGAGTAAGAAACAATTCCTCAAACAAAAAAAATCAATAATGTTATTCAAGTATGAGGAATTTCAGCTAGATTAAATAAAACGCAACGAGAACTCCAAAAATATATGACAATGAAAGGTACATTAACAAAAATGATAAAATGGTAAATAAAAGATAGAGGGTAATTTTCAAATTCCTCAAATTAGCAAGTGCTAGAATTACATGAAACTTGACCATATAGTATAGAGTAGGAAGGAGAAGAAAGTGTACTTGACAGTCATTCGCTTTGACGTTGTGAATAGCAGCATATCCAGTCCTCTGCACCCAATCTATAACCTTCCTAAACTTTTCTTTCGCCGCTATCCCCCCTCTACATTCAGCTACTAATTCGACTGCACCTAAAACATGTATGCACACAAGGCTTCATTAAGTAAAAGAGATTCTACTGTTCAATAATCGAAAATCCAACTTCTAACATGTATCCGTAAAACACCATTTACATTCAAACAATAAAAATTATAAATATTGAAATTTCATATATACTCTTTGAAATAAGGTTGTCGTAAGGGTGGACTAGACGGTGTAAAGATGACCAGTCATCAGTTCTGGCCTGGAAAACGTCTTGAAATTTGGTAATCTTGACATCTGAAATTAAAGCACAAATATAAATATTTAGTACGAAAATTTAAATGGAATTATAGTGGTATAGCCTAAAAGACTAAAACTGAAACTAATTACTATACTCTGCAATAAGACGATGTCGCCGGCAACAACAATGGATTGCATTTCTTTCTTCCATAAGGAGACGGAGAAAAAGGGTCGAGTGTCATCGCCAACCTGAATGTCCGTCCTGATTACTTCTCCTCCTTTGGATAATTTAAACTTTCACCCAAAAAAAAAAGTAAAAATAAAATAATCTTAAGATCAGAATAGTTCAATTAAAAAAACAAAAAAGTGGAGGTGAGAGAGAAATAAAAGAAACCTGAACAGGAGTGGAACGGTGGACGAAAACGAGAAGCTGGACGAAGTGGCCGACGTGATAAGAAGCTTTAGAGAGATCGATCAACGGCCCGTACCACGATGTCATTGCTTCTCAACTTCTCATTCTATCCCTAGGATGATGTCGGATGCCCATGTCCGTGTCCTTTAATTTCCAGTTTCCCTTGGTAACCATTTGGCGCGAAGATTCAGAATGGACTTAAGCTTTCACCTTTCAGAGGGTGCTTCTCATTTTCGCTTCAAGAACGAGACACGAGGACCAGCTCGTTGGTGAAGCAATCATTCGAGAGTTTGCATTTTTTTTTAATACTCCGTCCAAATCTAATTTCTCTTCCGGTGCTTATAATATGAACTTGCAATTTCTTACATTTTAAACATAAATGGCAGGATGCAATTTCTAATGAATGCAGCTATTTGCAACCTAATTAAGACTAGAGACACCCCATTTACTACACACATCCTATTTTCTAAATCTATTTTATAATTTTTACTAAATATAATTTATTACTAAATATCTTATGCTCAAACTACCTTTCTCATTTCACACCTTAAAGGAACCAATTACTGTCTCTCTGTTCAATTTTAATGATATTTAATCTTTCTTCAAATCTATCCAAAATCAAGATTTTCTCAAGTAAATTCTTTAATTTTTGCATCTTACATTGTTTGATTTCATTTATTTTGCTGAAAATCTCATGTTGCTACGGATTGATGGCGTTTAGGGCTTAGGTATTGAATCTGATTGAGGCTCACAGTAATTCCTTGCCGTGAGTCTTAAGACTTGCGGCATTCTCCTATCCTTGGGCCTTTAATATTTTCGGAGCCTTAAAACTCTTATTTATTGTCATGTTGAGTTGTTGTTGTTAGTAATCTGAATCTTTGCATTCTTTTAGACAATCTTATAATTTCTTTTGCTTTGTTATTAGTCAATTATAGATGATCATGAACAAACAAGTATCTCCATTATCTTGGTTGACATTTGCATTGTTGTTACTCTTGATGGTTTTCGACTATTTGTTATTGTAATATGTTTTTGGGTTTCTCTTCTTATGTGTCGCTTGAGTCTAGCTTCCTCTTAAAATGCAGCCTTGTCGAATATGATGTACTAATCTCAATATTGTGCTATTTGGAAACAATTATTTAGTAGTGAGGTGAAATTCATTGTATTAGTATTACTTTCATCAAGGGTTGAGTTGTTTGAGGATGTAATAATACATTGTCAAACATTTTAGATCATGTTGGCTTTAATTGCCTGTAAAGCATTAAGAAATTGTGTAATTATGTAATTGTAGGTGTAATTGTGTGTTTACAAATGACTCGTAACGAGAAGTCGAGTCATCCAGAGGAGTATCATGTGATCATAGTTGTCTCTCCTCAAGTCCATCTAGGAGGTGATTGATTGCGACTAAAAGGAGGCGACGTTTCGCGCCAGAGGAGGTGAGGCAACATACCTTGACATTAAGTGATGCAGCAGTTGTTGAGGAGAGGTAGCATATGCCTACATCTGGTGATGTAGCAGCTGTTAAGGTGTTGTGACCCCTTTTACTTACATTTATATCATTATTTATCACAGTTCACGACTCACTCACATTGATTTGGTTGGACTGTGAATCAATGTCAGTCACTCGATTCTTCCTTTTTAACGTTCACTTTATATCATAATGAAATATGCTGATAATTTTTTTTTTAAACTATAAATATATACATGACTATATTTACAATAATTTACATCTCCCATGTTTACAAAATACATTATTGTGCATATACATGTTCAGATATAAAATTTACTAATGTGTATACCTTATATCAATCAGGAGCTGTGCCAACAAATGCCGGAGGATGGCAACGAATACTCTACTGGAATTAAATTTGTGGAGAAATGAGAGCAAAGAGATGAGCTAACACACTCAGTAAGGAAAATATGTAAGCATGTAGACAATCATACTATCTACATGCTTAAAATAGCACCCTTATGCATGAAACATATGCATCTTTCAAAACACAGTAACATTTACTCAAAATTGATACGGATAACAATCTTTTCTCTACAGACACACACACACACACACACACACACACACACACACACACACATATATATGGAAAGCTCACGCGATGTAAAAATCGTTTCAGAATTTCACATTTTCAAATCAGACTTTACACATTTCACAGCTGTTCAGAAATAGAAATTCAATAACTGATTCTGATCAGCACATTCACACGGTTATAGTAAAGCAGATAGCGAATCTTCGCTACACCTCCGAATATCACAAACTCATTCGGAGTGAACACTTTCATAGTTCAAATCAGAATGCACATTTCATAAAACGTTCAACAAACAGAAATCCATATCGGATTCAATAACAGATGAGACTAGGCAGGGATATACATTTCATAACATCAGATGACATATGACCACAGTCAGTGACCCCCAAGCAATCACTAGCTAGGTGTGCAAGGGTGGTCTGGAAGCCTTTCGGCTCATGCCAATCTGAAGTCCGAAGACTAGTGGTACGGTACAGGTTACTCCGTGTTGTCTACACGGTACAATGTACTCCGTAACCACAACATCATACACTGAAGGCTGCGGGGTGCCCTAATTAGGGATTTATCACCCTAACCTGAAATCATCAACCATTTTTTGTCTCAAAATCTAGTGCGAGCAGGTCAGTGCAGGATCACACAACAATACACGATGGCTTCAACATTGTTTTACTCATAAATCATATCAAAATCCAATGCGAGCAATTCAGTGTAACACACAGTCTACACGATGGCTCTAGCACTGTTTTCATTCTCAATATCATTTAAAATTTTGTGCGAGTAGAGCTTCAGCACTACTTCATGCATAAACATGAAAAATTCCGCGCGAGCAAAGCTCCAGCACGATGTCATGTATAAGTCATGTAAAATATAGTGCGACTAAGGCTCTAGCACCATGTTATGCATATATTATAGAAATCTAGTGCGAGCAAAGCTCCAGCACTAATGCATGTACAAATCATATCGATTCTCGTGCGAGCTAAGCTCCAGCACGATTTGTTTCCACATAAATCTGATATGTGGCTCAATTCTGTTGAAAACAGCTCCGAAAACAGAGTTTTACACATAAAATGATACTGCATAGAGTGATGAGAGGTGACTTCCCGTAAGGTCACCCATCATAAGATTACTTCCATCTCAACACGCTTACCTTCGTAAAACGTGTTTTTCTATGTAGACTGTAAAAACATTAGCCAACCTATCCATATATCACTGAAAACATAATTCCATGCTTAAAACACTGAAAACATGACATTTATAAAATCATGTTTTACCGACTCTTTTTGGTGCAACTTTCCATATAGTAGGGGTAATATAGTCTTTTGTAAATACTAGGCAATTTCTTAGATTTTTTGGTAACTACATCTTCTATAGTATCTAATCACATATTAGGACTTATAAAATTACATACAACTATCTCTAATAGCTAACATAAATCCCTTACGTGGGTACGGGTCGATCGAGTCGCGATCCCAGCACTTTCAGAAAATCTGTTTAATGAGCCCCAATTTGTATCCTCTGGAGTTGTATAAGATTATAAATCACTGATCATTATCTCCCACACACACGTATTCAGTCTTTCTAGACTTTAATTTTGATTCTGGGCCCAATTACTCTTTATTGGGCTTTATTGCTCTTTATTGGACTTAATTCTATTCTAAGCTCATTTTCACTTTCCTATTCATTCTTTCAAAGCCAATTTAGCTCATTAGGCCATTTACATTTATCGGGCCGTCTTAAGCCTTTTCTAGTCTTTTTGGGTAGTTTGCATAATTATTTTTTATATTCGATTTTCAATTCCCGAAAACAATTTATACGGAATTAATTTGTAACTATTCAATTAATCTCTAACTCGTATAACTATACAAGTTATAGTAAGGGAGATTCACTTACCGAAAAATTTTTTGATGGCACACAAATTGATGTTGAATCGAACTCTTGTTCGTTGTCTATTGTCGCGCTACACATTTATATATTTAAATTGGTCAATTTCGATCAAATATAAATTTAAATAAATTTTTAAAAATTAAAACGGTCAATTCCGACCGTTTATTGATCTATCATTAAACCAAGCCATCACCGAATTTTTCTCTTTTTTTTCTTTTTTTCCTTGGATGAATCGATTTGGACCGGTTTAGCCTCTTTTCACATTGAATCGGTCCGAACTGATTCAGGGGCATTTTCGTCGTTGCTGGCATTTCCAACCGATTCTCCGGCAGCCTCTGCCACCAATCGACTCGCCTTAGCCTGGGGAGTCTTCGGTTGGCTTGGGCTGGGGTTGATCGGGGCCGGTGCCGCCGTTTTCTCTTCTCTCTCATTCGGCCTCTCCCTCGCTGATCTGCCTATTTCCAGTGCTCCACGGCGCGTGACAACGTTCGGCAATTGCCTGGATGCTGGTTGTCCCTCGCCATCTCTTCCTCACTCCTTCGTCGCCCCTTGCTCGTCGGAGTAGGAAATTAGGGGGGATTGATTTTTCGATCCCTCCCTCTGGGGCTGGGTCGAGCGAAACAATTTCGTGCGATTCAGTTCCCTTTTTTTAATTTATTTATATATATATATATTATATAATATATTATATTACAATATAATATAATATAATATAATATAATATAATATAATATAATATAATATATAAGAAAATATCTCATAATATAATATTATAATAATAATAATATAACAAAAAATCGTATATTATTATAATAATATTATATTATCATAATGTATTTTATACATTAATATCCACCCACATATGTACATATATATATTATTTTATTTTATTTATTTCTACAAATATATATGTAGATCCTATTTTATTTTTATTTTCCTGGATTTATATTTATTTATTATTATTTTTTGAAAATAATTTTTCATATTTCTGAGATAAATTTTCGATGTGAAAAATTTCGGGTCTTCACCATAAATTCATATCTTGATCAATTGAACTTAAAATTTAATTATATTCTTTATTGATCAAGATTTCATGAATCCATGTTTACAATGACAACTTCTTGAGGAAATGACACCGAATTTTGGGTCTTACATAAGGTGTAACACCCCAAACTTACAGATTCAATTTCGGAAGCCAAAAATTTCGGGCCGATTTCGCACTTTCACTTTTCTTATCGTTTGTATATGTTTGTAGTAGACTACCTACGCGTCAATCATTCCTTTCGACTCTTTACAGATCCCCACTAACTAAAAGTGATTTCCTAAATTTTGACATGTACCATCGACTATCTTTTAATTTAAATAGTCTCAATAATCACTTGAAATCTACTTCACATACAGTTTATTTCCAATTATTTATACCTAAAATTTCACAAGTTCGAAAACTTTCATATCTCATTCATATTATAATAAATTCCATCAGACGCAGTAATGATCACAAGACTGTATATATATATATCAGCATCAACAAAATTACAGTCCACAACATGTCTACATCCCCACCCTCTCACGAGTGTACACAATGAAAGTTTCATATTGTGTCAACATATAAAAATATATATATATATATATATATATATATATCCACCGTACAAAATATACCTCGGTGAAAGCCCGATTGTCTCAAAAGTATGACAAAAATCTCTGAAACTCGCACTGCCTTAATCTGGGAGAGGAATGAGGGGGGTGAGTTGTATGAAAAATCCAGTAAGCAAATATGCAGCTACTGAAAACAAAAATTAGTTTCATACAGACCCTCATACCTTACATTTGAAATCAAATCCAAACAGACAAACAAATAGCTTTCATAAAACATAAGCTAAGTAAAACAATGTCATCAGAAAAGTAATTTCGTTTGAAAAAAATATACTCATATCACAAAGTCAAAATCCAACATAGAATCCGAGTGCAAATTTCAAATTTTCGGATACAGAAATCAAATTTCCAAAAAGATATCGATCATACATACAGATATCGCAAAATCAAATATGAACACCGAAATTAGATACATATACAAAAGTTGTATACGGATGCTGAAGTGTAAATGCATTAGGTACAACTTTATCAAAAGACACTGTAGCTATTAGTGCAACGAACTCCCTATATCTAGGGCGCTATTGTCAGACCCGGATTTTTATGTAGCTTGTTCCTTATGATTCCTATGTGTATGAACACTTATTACATAGTTGAATCATAAGAAGAGTATTTACTAACATGCAATCGACAATTTGAGAAATTAAAAATGCATGTAAGCTACATAACAGCGAGATAAGAGTTAAGTTAATTCCCGAACGAGTGCAGGGGTAAAACGGTCAAATGATTGAAATTCGGTATAATTTCGATAAGACAATTTCATTAAAAATATGAAATTGAGGAATCTTGATCAAAATCGAGGAAAATATTGAATTTCGAGTCCAATTGATCAAGATATAAATTTATTAGAATTTATCAAAATTTTTACCTCGAAAAATGAGCCCAAAAATAGTGAAAAAATATACCGAAAAGGTAAAATCGGATTGATAAATTCATTTACGGATTAAATAAATTTAATATGATTTTTTGAAGATATTTTTAGATATTTTGGGATATTTATGGGATATTTTTGAGATTTTTATTATTATTTTATAATAAAATAATAATAAAAATATATTATAAATAAAAGAAAAAAAAAAGAGAAACGGATTAAAAATCGAGGAGAGAGAATAGAGGAAACGGAAGCAAATCGACGGAAGAAGAAGACCTCCGGACGGCGAGCACCAACCACCCTATGGGCAGGCAAGCGGCCGAAAAAGGAAGAGGAGGACCGTGCGCACCCATCGGCACCTGTCACGACCTCCACCGACGCCGGACGCAGGCGAATCGAAAAGGAGAAGCCGCAGAGGAAAAGAAGGAATCCGACGGCCACCGGTGGTGCTTGGTCCCGATCGAGCCCAGTCGAGTGTTGCCCAGGCTGAAGCGCGCCGAACGGCGGTGGTGATGCGTCAGGAACCGATCGAAATACGCCGGCACGACCAAAGGATGCCTGAACCGGTCGGCGGTTCAGGGGAGAAGGTTCTGCGCTGAACCGGACCGGACCGGTTCAGCCAAGGAGAAAATGGGAAAAAGAGGAAAAAGAAAGAAAAAGGAAAAGGGAAATTTTTGGGATTTCACCGGACTTTGGGTAAGTCGATACGAGGTCAAAAGTGACCAATTTAATTTTCGATGAATTTATTTAAATTATATTTAATCAAAAATTGACCCGGAGTTAAATATAATAAATTGTGCAGTTCGACGATAAATTTCGAATGGAAGCCCGATCGAACTTCGATTTGCATACCATCGCATATTCTCGGGTAAGTAAAGTTCATTTACGATAAATTATGTGATTATTACGTATTTAAGATTTATTTTACGCATTTCAGATTAAATTTCGTATTTAGTGAATTATATTCGGAATTTCGAATTAACTGTCGTAGATGATATACGGGCTATCCAAAGAGCTTGGAATAAAGCCTAATGGGTATTGATAGGCCCAATGAGTCGATAGACCCTGATGAAGGGAAATAATAAGTGGAAAACGGGCTTAATACGGATTAAGGCCCTTTAAGGATTATTGAGGCCATTAAGGGAAAATGGACTGTATTAATGTGTAATACAATAGAAAAATTATAATTAACTTGTGGAATGGTTATTTACAGCTCCGAAGTTTACATTGAGAGCTGATCGGACTGCGAGATTGAGCAGCACCGAGGAAGTGAGGTCACTTGACATGATCCGAGGTAAGGGACTTTTGCGAGTAGTTAGAGATACCTGTACGTATTTTCGTCTGCTTTTACAGTCACTTACAAACTTTGAGGGTCAGAGAAAGTGAATAATAATTATTGCGACCCGATAGTGGTAAATTACGATTTTGCCCTTAGTTAGTCAAAAAGTCAACTTTTGTGAAAAGTTGCAAAAAGCATGGAAAATACTATTGTGAGTGTTTAATTGTTGTTTAGCATGAAAATAAATAGATGAGCTAATGATTTTAAGGTTGATGTGACTTAAGCACACTTTATAGTGCTGATTTTAATATTTTGTAAACAATCCCTTTTAAAGAGCCATCTATCATATTATGTGAGAATGAATCGTGCTAGAGCACAGCTCGCACTGGATTTCATATGTTTTCCACATACATTAGTGCTGATTTTGATACGCACTAGATTTCCATGACATGCATGATAGAGTACTGGAGTTTTACTCGTACTCAGTTTTATATGATATATGCATGACAGAGTGCTGGAGCGATTAGCTCGTACTCGAATTTTACATGAGATACATGACAGAGTACTGGAGCATTGCTCGTACTCGATTCTTCATGGTTTATACATGACATAGTACTGGAGCTATTGCTCGTACTTGATTTGATATTGTGCATAGCATGGTACTGGAGCTAATGCTCGTACTTGATTTAATACATGAACTATGCATTGACCTAGTTGCTGGAGGTTTACTCGCGCTATAGTTGAGTTTGTGATGTGAAACAGTGTTTGAGCGGAGTGTCGACTGTGGGTCGCACTCAAGATGCACATTGTATGTGATATATAATACATGTTAAAACCCATGCCCGAGTCCTTGTATGACTGTGTGTCACATCTTGTGAGAGGATATCCGCATGAGGTTAATATAGACGTGTTATGATATTCCACAGGTGTGAGGGCTAAGACCTATGTTAGGCACCCTGACTGTGATGTAGGGTCCACGGGTGTACTTTGTACCGTGCCTGGGGGCGCGAGGAGTATGCTGTACCGTGTGTTACGCATAGCTGAAGGCTGTAGTGGACTGACCATCCACCCGTTGCAGCAGTGATGCCCCGCACACCGAGATCTGTGTTGCTTGGGATCACATTTCGAAAATGATCATAGTCCAAGATACTATTTGCATTTCACCACAGAGTCTCACATGATATATCACATTGATTGACTGATTTAAATTACGGACAGACCTGAGGGATGGGTCGGACTCCGATTTTGTGTTGTGAATTATTTAATTCCATATTTATTGTGATTTAAATATACATGACATGATTTACATAAAGGCATGATTTATATAAAGATACATTGTTTTGCACTACATGCCTACATTTGAGAAAGAAAGCATGATTTCTGTACATGGGATTTAATCTGTACAAGTATATATATATATATATATTATATTTCAAGACATGCTTTTGAAATTAGTTAAGGAAATAATGTTTTCAAGGCATAGTATTATTTTGAGTAGATAGTGTAGATATCTACTTGCTTGCCTGATTTTCTTACTGAGCGCGTTGTATGCTCACCCCCCTTTCTTTACATCTTTCTACAGAGTATCAGCAGTAGAGCGAGAGCTATCGAGGGATAGTATTCCTGAGTCCACTGCTAGTTCCTATCGATCGCCACGTATACCTATTATGTACAGTTGTGTATCTAAACATAGAAACAACATAGTGATGTATACGATATATTATGGGGAATGTATTTATATTAGATTTTATATAATCTTACATGTATGATATTGGATGATGTGGTAAGTGAGGACTCTGACATCGAATCACAGCCCAACCATTGAAGAGAGGAAAGGTAAGACAAAATGCGAAAAATTTGTAGTGGTTTTTGGTTAAGTCATGGATTGAGAATGGGGTCTTGACAGAATGGTATCAGAGCAGAGATTGGTCTGATGTGAGTCGGTGTTAGAAAATAGGAAAGTGTACATCCCCATAGTACTGTGCTGTGTTTAGATATAACTGTGTATACCAGATAGGAGACGGACTAATTCATTATTATGAATGCAGGAAATTTGCCTATATGGAAAATAGGCGTAGTGGTAGAGTTACGAGAGGTAGGGCTCGAGGCCGGGGAGATAGACCCGAAGGACGAGCCGCTGCCAAACCATTACCTACGCACAAGACTCCAGGTGCTACTGAGGCACCCGAGTGTGCAGAGACATGTTTCACGAGATTAGAGCGTAGTCTCGAGACTATTGTAGAGATACTGGCACAGACGATGCCAGGTAGGCAGGGACTGGAGGCAGGAGCCGCGACAGGAGAGGCAGTTGCCCCTAATACCTCTACGCAGACAGCTGATGCACAGAGGACTGTAGATACACCTACACCCCCATCGGTTTCGGGTGGTATTGGATTAGGGTATGGATGTGATCTGCATCGGTTGCGAGAATTCCAGAAGTTTAGACCTCCATCCTTAAGTGGGGTCAAGGACCCTGTAGCTGCTGAGGAGTGGTTAGCAGAGCTGGAGAAGCTTTATGGATTCTTCGAGTGTACGACCTCGGAGATGGTCGCGTTTGCTGCGTTCCTACTGAAGGGAGCTGTAGAGCATTGGTGGAAGTCCACCCGACCTATATTGAGATCCCGACACACAGATATCAGTTGGGATATATTTCGGGAGGCCTTTAGGAGGCAGTTTGTTCCCGACACCGCACAGTGGAAACTACAGGCAGAGTTTTTGAGACTAAACCAGGGGAGTTTATCTGTGGACGAGTATGAGACTCGATTCCTATCCCTAGGAAGATATGACCCGGATACCATGTATAGTGAGACCAGGAAGGTCCACAGGTTTATCGACGGGTTGAGACCAGTGCTACGGTCCAAGTTGGTCCCATTAGACATAGTGACCTATGAGGAAGCAGTGCGCAGGGCGCAATTATGTGAGCAGGATTACGAGAGGAATGCTTCCGAGTTTGGGAAGTTTAGCCATAGCCGAGATATACAGAAGAAGAGACCGGCTGAGATTTCAGTTATCGAGAAGGGAAGAGTCTCTTCGGTAAGAGATCACGGGTAGAGGAGGCACGAGAGAGATATGCTAGACCTCCTACTTATTCGACTGCAGCCCCAGCGAAGGGCATTGTCATGGGAGGACAGAGACCTACTGCAGATCAGTGCAGAAGATGCAGTAGATCACATGGAGATAGACCGTGTCCACGGAGTGCTATGGTATGTTTTCGATGTGGGAAACATGGGCATATGGCTAAAGAGTGCCAGGAGATATTTGTTACTGCACCACTGAGGGGCAGGGAGCCTGATAGAACTCCAGCTAGTACGTCGGCTCAGAGAGGTAGAGCGACGGAAGAGGAGAAGGGGAAACAAGTGATGGGTCAAGGGCGAGTGCATGCTTTGGACCAGGGGACAGCTGATGCTTCATCGGATGTGATTCGAGGTAACATCCCGATTTATGATATTGAAGCATATGTTTTAATTGATCCTGATGCCACGCATTCTTTTGTATCACCTTCATTTGCATGTAAATTAGCAAGACATTTAGAGCGTACACATTTATGTATGATGATGTTGATTAGTACGTCTATGAATAGTAGTCAAGTTGTAGAATATGTATTTAATGACTGCAAGTTGAGAGTAGGGAATAAGGAGATGACAGCCAATCTAATATTACTAAGTATGAGTGACTTTGATATAATATTAGGAATGGATTGGCTATCTGCAAACCATGCTGTTTTAGATTGTTATGCTAAGACAGTTATGTTTTCTAACCCTACTAGATATGTTGTAAAATTTAATAAGAATAAATGAAAGGAGTAGTTATGGTTATTACATGATTTCTGATTTAGAAAACCTTCAACATATCGAGGTTTCATTGCGTACGTGGTAGATATGGATAAGGCACATACAGAGTTGTCAGATATTACTGTGGTCAATGAGTACCCAGATGTTTTCCCGGATGAATTGCCAGGGTTACCACCAGACAGAGAGATGGAGTTCTGCATAGATCTGGTACCTGGTACTGAGCCTATTTCGAGACCACCATATCGCATGGCCTTAGTTGAGCTGGAGGAGCTCAAGAGACAATTACGGCAGCTGTTGGATAGGGGTTTTGTTCGACCGAGTGTTTCACCTTGGGGAGCACCGGTTCTGTTTGTGAGGAAGAATGATGGGAGCCTCCGATTGTGTATAGACTACCGATTGTTGAATAAGGCCACCATCAAGAATAGATACCCCCTTCCACGCATTGATGATTTGTTAGATCAGCTTCAGGGAGCATAGGTCTTTTCCAAGATTGACCTAAGGTCTGGGTATCATCAGCTAAAGGTTCAGAGTGGAGATGTACCCAAGACAGCATTTCGTACCCGATATGGTCACTATGAGTTCTTGGTCATGCCATTCGGATTGACGAGTGCTCCAGTTGCTTTCATGGCTTTGATGAACGATGTGTTCAAGTCATATTTGGACCAGTTTGTTATCGTCTTCATCGATGACATATTGGTGTATTCAAGATCCAAGAAGAAGCATGAGGAGCACCTCAGGATCGTGTTGCAGACTTTACGGGAGCATGAGTTATATGCTAAGCTCAGTAAGTGTGACTTTTGGTTGTCACAGATCTCGTTTTTGGGACATGTTGTATCGAGAGATGGTGTATCAGTTGATCCATATAAGATAGAGGCTGTAGTTCAGTGGGAACAGCCAAGGACAGTCACCGAGATCAGGAGTTTTCTAGGTTTAGCTGGATACTATCGAAGATTCGTTGAGGGATTTTCAAAGTTGGCTGCTCCGTTGACACGTCTTACTCGAAAGAGTGCACCGTTCATATGGAACGAGAATTGTGAGAAGAGTTTTGAGGAGTTGAAGCGTCGATTGACCACCGCTCCGATTCTCACTATCTCTACCAGCTCAGGAGGATTTGCAGTGTACACCGATACTTTGCATCAGGGACTGGGCTGTTTATTGATGCAGGATGGGAAGGTAGTTGCCTATGGATCCAGACAGCTGAAGGATCATGAGAAGAACTATCCGACCCACGATTTGGAGCTAGCAGCAGTAGTGTTTGCGTTGAAGGTATGGCGCCACTACTTGTATGGCGAGAAGTTCTAGATATTTACCGATCACAAGAGCCTCAAGTATCTGTTCTCACAGAAAGAGCTGAACATGAGACAGAGAAGATGACTGGAGCTTCTGAAGGACTACGATTGTGAGATACTTTATCATCCGGGTAAGGCTAACGTAGTAGCTGATGCCTTTAGTAGGAAGAGCCTGGGGATGGTATCGTATATGATGGTTAGGGAACATGATTCGCTAGAGCAGTTTGCTAGCCTCGGTTTGGGAGTCGTGCCTTCTGACATGGATACAGGCTATGTGATAACTAGTCTACGCTTAGAGTCGGACCTGTTGGACAGGATCAGAGTGGCTCAGCAGATTAATCCATTTTGTATGGATGTGAGTAGTCAGATGCAAAAGGGCACAGTGACTAATTTTGAGTTGAGTTCGTACGGACTACTGAGGTTCAGAGGTAGATTATGTGTTCCCGAGGATCCAGGACTCAAGAGATTGATATTGGCGGAAGCTCATTCGTCGAGGTATACGTTACATCCGGGGAGTAACAAGATGTATCAGAACCTCCGGAAGGTATACTGGTGGTCAGGTATGAAGAGAGATGTAGCAGACTTCGTGGCAAAGTGTCTCGTATGTCAGCAAGTGAAGGTAGAGCAT
Source organism: Firmiana major (assembly GCA_033439115.1). Classification (NCBI taxonomy): domain Eukaryota; kingdom Viridiplantae; phylum Streptophyta; class Magnoliopsida; order Malvales; family Malvaceae; genus Firmiana; species Firmiana major. The sequence continues at coordinate 45,184,823 of CM065909.1, forward strand.
CAGAAACCTGCAGGGTTATTGCATCCTCTACCTATACCGACATGAAAATGGGAGCATATCACCATGCATTTCGTGATGGGTTTACCGAGAACCCGCAAGAATCACGATGCTATATGGGTGATCCTTGACAGACTGACGAAGTCAGCCCATTTCTTAGCTATGAGAGCGACCGATACTTTGAGTTCATTAGCGGAACTGTATGTACGCGAGGTAGTGAGGTTACACGGTGTACCAGTGAGCATAGTCTCTGATAGGGATTCCCATTTCACATCCCATTTTTTGGGACATTTTCAGGAAGCCATGGGAACCCAGTTGAGTTTGAGCACCGCTTTCCATCCTCAGACAGATGGTCAGTCAGAGAGGACTATACAAACTCTGGAGGATATGTTGAGAGCATGTGTGCTAGATTATCGAGGCTCCTGGGATGACCACCTGCCACTAGCTGAGTTCGCTTACAACAACAGTTATCATTCGAGTATCGGGATGGCACCGTATGAGGCTTTGTATGGCCGTAGATGTCGTTCCCCTATTGGATGGGAAGAAGTGGGTGACCGTAAGATTTTTGCTCCTGACATGGTTACACAAGCATCTGAGGATGTCCACTTGATTGTAGAGAGGCTGAGGACAGCTTAGAGCAGACAAAAGAGTTACGCTGACAGGAGACTTAGGCCACTAGAGTTTGCAGTTGGTGAATCCGTGTTTTTGAGAGTTTCTCCTTCCAAGGGCATAGCGAGATTTGGGAAGAGAGGGAAACTAAATCCTCGCTATATTGGACCCTTTGAGATACTTGATCGAGTGGGAGATAAGGCGTATGGGTTGGCATTGCCACCGAACTTATCAGGTGTCCATAACGTCTTCCACATATCGATGCTTCGGAAGTATCACCCGGATCTGGCACATGTGATTAGTTACGAGCCTTTGGAGCTTCGAGAGGATTTGTCATATGTTGAGAGACCAATTCGGATATTGGATAGGAAGGATAAGGTATTGAGATCGAAGACCATCGGGTTAGTGAAGATTCTCTGGCAGCATCATACTTCAGAGGAAGCTACTTGGGAGCTAAAGAATCTGATGCGAGAGAAGTACCCTCACCTATTTGATGATTGACTTGGTTCTAATTTGGAGGACCAAATTTTTTGAGTGGGGGAGGATTGTCAGACCCGGATTTTTATGTAGCTTATTCCTTATGATTCCTATTTGTATGAACACTTATTACATAGTTGAATCATAAGAAGAGTATTTACTAACATGCAATCGACAATTTGAGAAATTAAAAATGCATGTAAGCTACATAACAGCGAGATAAGAGTTAAGTTAATTCCCGAACGAGTGCAGGGGTAAAACGGTCAAATGACTGAAATTCGGTATAATTTCAATAAGACAATTTCATTAAAAATATGAAATTAAGGAATCTTGATCAAAATCGAGGAAAATATTGAATTTCGAGTCCAATTGATCAAGATATAAATTTATTAGAATTTATCAGAATTTTTGCCTCGAAAAATGAGCCCAAAAATAGTGAAAAAATATACCAAAAAGGTAAAATCGGACTGATAAATTCATTTACGGATTAAATGAATTTAATATGATTTTTTGAAGATATTTTTAGATATTTTGGGATATTTATGGGATTTTTATTATTATTTTATAATAAAATAATAATAAAAATATATTATAAATAAAAGAAAAAAAAAGAGAAACAAATTGAAAATCGGGGAGAGAGAATAGAGGAAACGAAAGCAAACCGACGGAAGAAGAAGACCACCGGACGGCGAGCACCGGCCACCCTACGGGCAGGTAAGCGGCCGAAAAAGGAAGAGGAGGACCGTGCGCACCCATCGGCACCGGTCAGGACCTCCACCGACCCCGGACGCTGGCGAATCGAAGAGGAGAAGCCGCGGAGGAAAAGAAGGAATCCGATGGCCACCGACGGTGCTTGGTCCCGATCGAGCCCAGCCGAGTGTTGCCTAGGCTGAAGGGCGCCGAACGGCTGTGGTGATGCGTCGGGAACTGGCCGAAATACGCCGGCACGACCAAAGGATGCCTGAACCGGTCGGCGGTTCAGGGGAGAAGGTTCTGCGTTGAACCGGACCGGACTGGTTCTGCCAAGGAGAAAAGGGGAAAAAGAGGAAAAAGAAAGAAAAAGGAAAAGGGAAATTTTTGGGATTTCACCGGACTTCGGGTAAGTTGATACGAGGTTAAAAGTGACCGACTTAATTTTCGATGAATTTATTTAAATTATATTTAATCGAAAATTGACCCGGAGTTAAATATAATAAATTGTGCAGTTCGACGATAAATTCCGAACGGAAGCCCGATGGAACTTCAATTTGCGTACCATCGCATATTATCGGGTAAGTAAAGTTCATTTACGATAAATTATGTGATTATTGCGTATTTAAGATTTATTTTACGCATTTCGGATTAAATTTCGTATTTAGTGAATTATATTCAGAATTTCGAATTAACTGTCATAAATGATATACGGGCTATCCAAAGAGCTTGGAATAAAGCCCAATGGGTATTGATAGGCCCAATGAGTCGATAGACCCTGATGAAGGGAAATAATAAGTGAAAAACGGGCTTAATACGGATTAAGGTCCATTAAGGATTATTGAGGCCCATTAAGGGAAAATGGACTGTATTAATGTGTAATACAGTAGGAAAATTATAATTAACCTGGGGAATGGTTATTTACAGCTCCGGAGTTTACATTGAGAGCTGATCGGATTGCGAGATTGAGCAGCACCGAGGAAGTGAGGTCACTTGACGTGATCCGAAGTAAGGGATTTTTGCGAGTAGTTAGAGATACCTGCACGTATTTTCGTCTGCTTTTACATTCACTTAAAAACTCTGAGGGTCAGAGAAAGTGAATAATAATTATTGCGACTCGATAGTGGCAAATTACGATTTTGCCCTTAGTTAGTCAAAAAGTCAACTTTTGTGAAAAGTTGCAAAAAGCATGGAAAATACTATTGTGAGTGTTTAATTGTTGTTTAGCATGAAAATAAATAGATGGGCTAATGATTTTAAGGTTGATGTGACTTAAGCACACTTTATAGTGCTGATTTTAATATTTTGTAAACAATCCCTTTTAAAGAGCCATCAATCATATTATGTGAGAATGAATCGTGCTAGAGCACAGCTCGCACTGGATTTCATATGTTTTCCACATACATTAGTGCTGGATTTTGATACGCACTAGATTTCCATGACATGCATGATAGAGTACTGGAGTTTTACTCGTACTCAATTTTATATGATATATGCATGACAGAGTGCTGGAGCGATTAGCTCGTACTCGAATTTTACATGAGATACATGACAGAGTACGGGAGCGTTGCTCGTACTCGATTCTTCATGGTTTATACATGACATAGTACTGGAGATATTGCTCGTACTTGATTTGATATTGTGCATAGCATGGTACTGAAGCTATTGCTCATACTTGATTTAATACATGAACTATGCATTGACCTAGTTGCTGGAGGTTTGCTCGCGCTAGAGTTGAGTTTGTGATGTGAAACAGTATTTGAGCGGAGTGTCGACTGTGGGTCGCACTCAAGACGCACACTGTATGTGATATATAATACATGTTAAAACCCATGCTCGAGTCCTTGTGTGACTGTGTGTCACATCTTGTGAGAGGATATCCGCATGAGGTTAATATAGACGTGGTATGATATTCCACAGGTGCGAGGGCTAAGACCTATGTTAGGCACCCTGACTGTGATGTAGTGTCCACGGGTGTACTTTGTACCGTGCCTGGGGGCGCGAAGAGTACGCTGTACCGTGTGTTATGCATAGCTGACGGCTGTAGTGGACTGAACATCCTCGCTTTGCAGCAGTGATGCCCCGCACACCGAGATCTGTGTTGCTTGGGATCACATTTCGGATATGATCATAGTCCAGGATACTATTTGCATTTCACCACAGAGTCTCACATGATATATCACATTGATTGACTGATTTAAATTGCGAATAGACATGAGGGATGGGTCGGACTCCGATTTTGTGTTGTGAATTATTTAATGCCATATTTATTGTGATTTAAATATACATGACATGATTTACATAAAGGCATGATTTATATAAAGATGCATTGTTTTACACTACATGCCTATATTTGAGAAAGAAAGCATGATTTCTGTACATGGGATTTAATCTGTACAAGTATATATATATATTATATTTCAAGACATTATTTTGAAATGAGTTAAGGAAATAATGTTTTCAAGGCATAGTATTATTTTGAGTAGATAGTGTAGATATCTACTTGCTTGCTTGATTTTCTTACTGAGCGCGTTGTATGCTCACCCCCTTTTCTTTACATCTCTCTACAGAGCGTTAGCAGTTGAGCGAGAGCTATCGAGGGATAGTATTCCTGAGTCCACTGCTAGTTCCTATCGATCACCAGGTATACCTATTATGTACAGTTGTGTATCTAAACGTAGAAACAGCACAGTGATGTATACGATATATATTATGGGGAATGTATTTGTATCAGATTTTATATAATCTTACATGTATGATATTGGATGATGTGGTAAGTGAGGACTTTGACATCGAATCACAGCCCAACCATTGAAGAGAGGAAAGGTAAGACAAAATGCGAAAAATTTGTAGTGGTTTTTGGTTAAGTCATGGATTGAGAATGGGGTCCTAACAGCTATCTATGATCATAGACCTGAGTCAGTCTCGTGGGCCAGACGACACTGGCACCTATCGCTACAGGATATGCCAAACTGTTCCCGATTTCTTTTCAGGGGAACCCATATAGTAGGTGTACCATAATGATTTAATCTTACAATAAATACACGTGTGGCACTTAGTTCCCATCAGGGATTCTAGAGGTGGCTCCCACGATTTTTTTTTTTAAAACAAAACTTTAATCTACTTCCTTCAAATCGAATTTATTTGGCATGAGGTTTAATCTAAATACGGAGTTTTCGTACAAAAGAACTAAATATATATTTTTAAATATCTCAACGAAATACTTATTGTATTATTTATTTACTTATATATATATAAACAGAATTTTGATATATCAAATAAAATCTCATATTACTGCAAAACATTTCAGAACAAAATAGTTAATTAAATTTATCGACTGTATATTTACTTACTGTTGCCCGCTAGACGCAATGACTATTCAGTATACTTCCTAAGCACGTAGGTGTTCCACCAAGTTCAACCAGTACAGATAAATTCTCTACATAGTTACAGAGCCTACATCAAAATTGTAATCTGTTAAATCTAATCACCACAATATTTTGAGATTATGAGGATATATTATCTGTTACCTTGCAACTCCTACATTACTTATAGACTCCTTCGACCTTGTATTTCTAAACCTGTTCAGGTTTCTCTAGAAATTTTCTAGTTCAATAATGGGATAACAGGTAAATGGGTACTATTTGTATTTGGCTACTGTTGAGGTTGGAGAGAACTTGGGGAAAACGTGAACCGGGAAAATGGAAGTGCAGGGGGGTCGCCGGAGCTAGCTGGTCGAAGAGACACCGGCTTTCGTCTTCTCCGATTCGGTTGGTACGAAAACAAGGGGAACTCTTTTCTGTTTTTTTTTTGTTTGGGTCTCGTATTCTTGGTAAAAGGAAGAGAGAAGAGTGTTTCTAGTGGAAGGGAGAACGACCGTCAGCCTGCTGGTGCCGTCTTGGGTCGCCGACGGTGAGGAATAAAGACTGGCAGAGGGAGAGAATGCTGTTGGAGAAAAAACACAGGGGAGAGGGAGGGAATGAAATAAGAAAAAGAGGAGGGGGGAAATTGGTGTCGCGCGATACTGTCGCACAATACTATTCCCACTTTTTTTATTCTATTATTATTATTATTTTATTATATTATTATTTTTTTAAGAAAGAAAAGAAACTGAACGTTACATAAGGAGAGGCAGCATCCTATATCTAGTGACACAACCGCTACGAAGGCTAGGTAGCAGGTGCCTATATCTGGTGATACGGTTGCTACTGGACTTTATCTTGACTGTCTAGTTGATACGTCCATTATCACTAACTTTGGATCTCATGTTGCTGCAGCTATTTGATAACAAAAGGTATGTTTAAAAGTTGATACTTATATGTTGTTATTAATATTATTAATACGTATTTCTTCTTTGTAAATATTCTAATTATTTATTTACTTTTGATATAGAAACGAGGAAAGGTGAAAGTGATTAACTACGATCCTAAACTTACATGGCTTTAGATGAGAGTTGGTCATGCATCCATGTGGGCTCCCTTGTTACAGTGTTATTATCCCACATACAACAATACTATTATTACTGCATTTACCGAGAGATGGCAACCACAGACAAACACTTTTCACATGCCTTTTAGAGAGATGACCATCACATTAGATGATGTAGCTACACTACTCGACATTCCAATGATTGGTCGGGTCATTTCCGTTGATACAATCTCTATTAACTAAGCCAACGAGAGGCTAGTATGGGTGGTTGGAGTGCTCGTAAATGAGGCATGTAAAGAGACGACCACTTCTCAAAGACCATATGTTAGGATGTAGTGGTCGAGAGATACATTCTTTTCAAAGACTGACTTAGATGACGAGATAACTATAGTGTACGCGTGTTAGCACATAATTTTATATATGTTTAGAACCCTTTTTACTTAGTTATTTGATTTGTTCTTTGCAATATTAGGTATGTTTTATGTGTTTTGTGCATTTGTGCAGGAAAAAAGAACAATATGGAGAAGTTAAAGCTTTTGGAGCTGGTTCTGATGATTCTGTGAAGAAGTGAAATTGCAGGATGTTGATCGTGACTTATGCTGTAGCAATAGAAGAAACTAGACAGTGCAGAACAGATCTGGGGAATCATTACCATTGTCGCAGCATAGCAGTCTGATTAGGGCAACACTGTTTTTCCACGTGGCATTCCGCGTTTTAGTGCCTGGGAACCTTATAAATAGTATTTTTATCAGAATATCGAAGGAGGCTGCGGCAGAAGGCTTCAGGATTGATTTAGCTCCATAGAAACTCCATCTTTTACATCTTTTTCTACCAATATTTATTCTAGGGATGATAATTTGGAATTATTGGATGTTTATCATGATTTCTAGGAACTAAATTTCTTTTTCCTAGAATCGATGTAGCCAACTTTGGGCAGATTGCAATTATTTTGTGATATTGTTTGGATGATCTTAATTATGTTTATTTAATCTACTTGTTCTTAATGCTCTAGTTGATTGGCCACCAATTGGATGAATTAGTATAGGAATCCGGCACTCGGGAGAGGGGATTATTTATATGCACAAGGGTAGATTAACATAGGAAATTGTTGAATCGGGAGGTTGACAATTCTTTTGAGCCATAGAGAAACGGATTACCATCGCTTAATGAACTCTATTATTTAATTTTGAATCGGGAGGTTAGGATTAGGTAATTTGGGTATGACTGTTTAAAACTCGGGAGAGATAAACAGGAAATAGTTTCGGCTATAAACAATTTGAAATCAAAAGAACAATAGATCAAAGAAATTGTATGAACCCTAGTTAGGTGAAATCGAGTTCTAAGAATATTTTGCCATTGATATTTTCATTAGTAATAATTGTGATTGTTTTAATTAATTTGTTCCGTAATTAATAGTTAGAATAGCAAATAGGATCTTAACCAATATAAATTACTTTTTCTAAATAAAGTTCAAGGTTGTTGATTACAGTGATCTGTGGTAGACACAATTCCTTGTGAGACGATACTTATATTTACTCTATACTCAAAAACTGACCTGTGCACTTGCAATTGTGTTCATTTGAGCACAACAAGTTTTCTGGCGCCGTTGCCGGGGAGTTGTTGTTTCGTTTTTCGTTAACACTGTTTCCCAATAGCCTTTACTTTAATTTAGATTTTTATTTTTGTTTTAATTTACTATCTACAAATTTTTATTTTAGGTGAATGGTAAAAACCTGTAGAAGTGGAAATACAGACATAAAAGAAGAGTTAGATCCAGAGATTGAGAGAACTATCAAGTAAATTCAATATAACAGATTTGAAGAGAAAGACAAAAATTTAATCATGGCAGATGAAAATCAGCAGTAGCGAGCTATACGCGATTACTTTACCCCAGTTGTGAATCAGAATTTTACTGCTATAAGAGAGGTTCCTGTAAACTGTAATAACTTTGAGTTGAAGCCGGCATTGATCAACATGGTTATGCAAAATCAATTTGGAGGTTCAGCCTTAGAGGATCCTAACACACATTTGACAAGTTTTCTGCAGATTTGCAGCACCATTAAGATTAATGGAGCCCCTGATGATGCTATTCGATTGAGATTGTTTTCATTTTCTCTTCGAGATAAAGCCTTGAGCTGGTATCAAAATCTACCAGCAGGAAGCATTCCGACATGGGCAGTGACGGCACAAAAATTCTTAGCAAAGTACTTCCCACCAGGAAAGACAATGCAGATGAGATTAGAAATTGCATAGTTCACACAGTTAGATCAAGAACCATTACATGAGGCATGAGAGCGATTTAAAGAGTTATTGCATAGATGCCCTCAACATGGATATGATGTAGGAAACCGGATACAAGTTTTCTACAGAGGCATGACTCTACAGACACGAGCTACTGTGGATGCTTCAGCAGGAGGTTCACTGTGGTCTAAGACACCTGATCAAGCTATGCAGTTAATTGAGGAGATGGCTATAAACAGCAGCCAATGGCCAGGTGAAAGAGCTAATGTCAGAAGAGTAGCAGATATGCATGAGTTAGATACGCAGACAGTCATCCTAGCAAGACTTGAGCAGATTTCAAGACAAATTTCTTCAATAGGTATATAAGGGCCGCAAGCTATGATTCATCATGACAGCACAAATCCTAACTTGATGGGGACAGATTTGGAGCAGGTGAATTATGTTAATAATCGTAACTTTGATTTTCAAGGAAATCAAGTTCCTAACTACTACCAGTCAGGATTCAGAAACCATGAGAATCTATCTTATGGTAACTCTAAAAACGTTCTAAACCCACCAGCAGCAAGTAACAGTAATATAGGATTCAATAACCAAGGGAATTCCCAAGGTTATGGTGGAGTTAGAAGGAACGAATTTGAGGAGTTCATGGTTGAAACTAGAACAAGATTTAGCAAAACTGATGCACGATTAGACAATCTGGAAGCTAAAATGTTAGAGATGAATACCAGTCTTGGTGCACAGATGAAGTTTGTTGAGACCACTTTGGGACAGTTAGCTGCAGCTGTCAGTTCTTTAAATGAAAGAGGTAAGTTTTCGAGAGAACACTGCAATGCCATATCTTTGAGAAGTGGAAACACATATGAGCCACAGAAGGTAGCAGATAAAGAAGAAACTGCACCAATAACTGAAGTGCAGAAGAAGCAGACTGAACCTGTTATGACAAAGGATGTAGAATCAGAAACAGTAAAACAGGGAGTTAATTCTAAACCTTTTAGTAAACTTTTTCCTGATAATCCTCCTTTGTTAAAACCATCTATTCCTTATCCTCAAGCCTTGTATAAAAGGAAGATTGAATCTGAGTTTAAGAAATTTCTTGATATATTTAAGAAATTACATATTAACATTCCGTTTGTTGATGCTCTGTAGCAGATGCCACATTATGCAAAGTTCATGAAAGAAGTGCTGTCAAAGAAACAGAAACTTGAAGATTATGAAACTATCAACTTGACAGAAGAATGCAGTGAAATTTTACAGCAGAAGTTACCGCAAAAATTGAAAGACCCTGGAAGCTTTACTATTTCATGCGAGATTGGAGGATCGAAAGTGGGTAAGGCATTGTGTGATTTAGGTGCTAGCATAAATTTCATGCCTTTATCTATTTTTAGGAGCCTAGGTCTTGGAGAGGTAAAGCCGACCACCATAACACTGTAATTAGCGGATAGATCGATTACTTATCCCAGAGGTATAATAGAAGATGTACTTGTTAAAGTTGATAAGCTAATTTTTCCTGTCGATTTTGTAGTTTTAGATTATGAAGAGGACAGAGAAATTCCACTTATACTTGGGAGACCATTGCTTGCCACTGGGAGAGCACTAATCGATGTTCAGAGAGGGCAATTAACCCTGAGGATGAATGATGAATTAGTTATGTTCAACATCTATAAGGCGATGAAATTTATTGATGAGCCAGAAACATGTAAGTTGATTGAAGTAGTGCAGAGTTGTGTAAGAGAAGTTGAAACAAATGAAGCACCAACCGATCCTATGGCTCAATGTTTAGTAAATTCAGTTTCTAATTTAGATGATGAATTACTAACTGATGAAATTAAGAGTTGTGTTGTTACTTTGAAAGCCAATCCATTAGAAAGTACAACTATAACAACTAAGAAGAAGATTGACAAATCACAGGTAAGTGACAAAGAAGAAGGCAAAGCTGAATTGAAAGAATTACCAAGCCATTTGAGATATGCCTTCTGAGGTGATGATAGTACTTTTCCTGTAATTATTTCATCATTTTTATCAGTTGTAGAGGAATACAATGTCATGCCCCGCTTTCGGGAACCCTTCTATCCATACATTCTCTACTACGGTTGGGCTGTGAGAAGATGCAATTACTAAAAATTCATTCATTTACAGCGGTATATTTAAAATTTTAATTCACACTCCCAGGTGTGTGTGTAAATACACAAAATTAATTGTATAAATACCATGTGCTTACATATCATCCCCATAATACTGTTTACAAATCCAAGATATAACTGTGCGATACAATATATTAGATACAAAATACTCGTGTATATAAATCTTATACCTTTGCGGATTGTGGGAGCTGTTAAACACAAAAGGTCTAGAGATCACCGCTCTCTTACTTCTTAGTACCTGGAGGGGGAAAATAGTGGGATGAGCAAACCACAGCTCAGTAAGGAAATGTATGCTAGCAGGTAGATATCGTACTACCTACATAGCCCATGCATGCATAAACCAAAATCATGTTTTCGTTATAAATGGAAATATCATACGAACAATGCATTTAAACACATGTTTCTCAATAGCATTTTCGTGTAAATCAAATGTCAAACTTCCATTTAAAACATGCTCATAAATAGTGCCCTCATGGCACGAATGTAAAATCAGAGATTTATTAAAAACACGAAATCTCTTTCACTTCTCAAATCATTCTTTCTCGCAAATCTCTTTCTTTTCTGAGATTGTCTCTGTTTCTCGAATCTCTGAGACAGGCATGGAATTTTCGGCAATCAAATATCCATGACTTATGGCCATAGTCAGTGATCCCAAGCCTCACTGATCAAGTGTGCACAGGGTATCACTTCGCCTGAAGGGGGATGGGTCAGTCCTGCCCTCCGGCTCATCTCAATCCACCTCATCTCCTCGTATACTCACGGTGAAGATACGTCGTGTGTCATCTACGCGATACTCGTACTCACGTGCACCCAGCACAGTACATAGTATACCAACGGGTGACTACACTATTCTACGTACGACCGTGGACCCAAGTCCATCCGCCAACTCCGATGGACTTTTTATCCTAAACCATGTCTCATATACCAGGCGAGCAAGCAGCATGACACACAGTCAACGCAAAGCTCCAGCGTGGTACGATCTATCGTTAAGGCCCAGCCCGTTCAAATGGCCGTCGGCTGGTATCCCCTTGGGTCCCAGACCCCCAGGTTTACCTCAACTCAACAAAACAGGTGCGAGCAAGGTTCTCGCACTTTCTCAAAACCCTCGTGCGAGTTAAAACTCCCGCACGGTACATCAAGGCATTAAAACGGGTGTGAGCTAGCACTTCAACACCAAATCTCATCTCAAAACTGACAGATGACTATTTTCTCTTTTAAAACTCAAAACACGTTTATTCATACAGCATGACTCTTCATGCTAAAACATGTAAAAGTAGCCAACCTATCATCGACATTTCTCAATCATCAATACCAATATAAAATTGAGAACATCATTGAAAACATGCATATCATGCTATTTCCTTACCCTATCCCATTTCTCAATGCATATATATACATCATAGTACTTTTCATACTTCCACATCATTTCATAAAATTATAATATCGTACTAGTCCTAGCAATATATCTACGAAATTGCTGTAATTACGTACGAACATCTCTATAGCTAACAAACAGTCCCTTACCTCGTTTTACTTGTGTGCAACTATCCGCCTTTATGCTTCTCGCGTTCTCATCTCGACTTGCTCCGACGTATCATCCGAAACTGAAATTCATCCATCAACGTTTGAGTTAATGTTTCTAACTCTTATTCAACTAAGCATTTATCAAATGCCTTATTACACATTTTTACCCTTTGTGGTAAATCTCACAATTTTATCCCAATATCAACATGTCCAAATCATTCTCACAACATGTTCCTCCACTCAAGATATCTCATTCATCATAAACACTTCCACTCTCCACTTTCTCACACTTGACTATTTCCAAGTTATATTCATTTCATACCATTCTAGGTAGTTCTATCATGTCTATGCACACTAACCATTTCCCATATCAATATCCAAACAAATGTACTTGGGTATTTGCATTAGAAACTTCCCTCATTGGATTTCCTCTTGCTCCAATTAGGATTGCCCTTTATTTCTTCAATCCATCAAATGGGAAAATGCCTCTAGACTATGTTGTTCTTCTTTTTGTTGTGAACAACTTTGTCTCTAATAGACTCTCCTTAAATCTCACTGAAAATGGCTGGATTTAGGAGTGAGAAACTAGATTTCTTTGAGTTGAAGTGAGAGGAAATGGTTTATCCCGAAATTCTGATGATCCAACTGCTCCCATTTATAGTTTTGACTTGAGGAGATCGATCTTCCTTGGGTGGAGATCGATCTGTTCCTCTAAAATCCCTCTTTTCTAAGACGTTTTAAAGGTAGGAGATCGATCTGTCGAGACTGGAGATCGATCTGCTGTCAAACAGAAGCTTAAGGAGATCGATCTGGTCTTAGGGGAGATCGATCTGCTCCCAACCCGAGAGCTAAAGAGATCGATCTGCTTCCTTTGGAGATCGATCTGTTCCCTTCCATTTCTCACATAAGAGCATTCTGGCTCTCCCAGATCGATCTCTCATCCTATGAGATCGATCTGGCCTTCACAAATTCCAGATTTCTTGCAGTTTTTCTGCAACAACCCTTACTAAACACCCTTAATTTGCTACCATGATCATTTCCTCATTCATTCATCTTTGAGACTTGAAAATGGGATCCATCCTCACTACATACACATTAAAACTTGTGTAGAATCTTTGTATGACCAAATATATACGATATTACTCAAATGGAAATATACACTTATGTAAATCTTTCCTTCCATTTTACTATACTACTCATATTCCATTTCGATCACATTCTTCTCGTGTTCAAGTTTATTTCCTCATACTCATGCATAATGTAACTTGTACGTATAATCACAATTCTTATTACAAGTGCGTACATAATCTTATGAACTTACATTGCATATACTTCACATTACAATGTATCATCATACTTATGATTTTATTTACATTCCCATGTTCCTATATACAGCTATACATATACGGGGTCTCACATTCTCCCCCACTTAGAGAATTTGGTCCTCCAAATTAGAACCAATTCAATCTGTGAATAACTCGGGATACTTTTCCCGCATCAAACTTTCCAGTTCCCATGTGGCCTCTTCCACAGTGTGATGTTGCCACAAAACCTTAACCAATGAAATCGTCTTGTTCCGCAACACCTTCTCTTTCCTGTCCAATACCCTGATCGGTCTCTCAACATACGACATATCTTTCTTGAGCTCCAACGGCTCATAACTAATTACATGTGTCGGATCCAGGTAGTACTTCCGAAGCATAGAAACATGGAAAACATTGTGGACTTCTGCTAGCTCAGGTGGTAAGGCTAGCCTATATGCTCCTTCTCCCACTCTATCCAAAATCTCGAAGGGACCAATGTAACGAGGACTTAATTTTCCTTTCTTCCCAAACCTCATTATTCCCTTAGAAGGAGATACTTTCAAAAATACGGACTCGCCAACATCAAACTCAAGTGGTCTCCGTCTCCTGTCAGCGTAGCTCTTTTGTCGACTTTGAGCTATTCGCAACCTCTCGCATATTATCTGAACATCCTCGGAGGCTTGCTTAACCAAATCGGGAGCGAGCAATTGTCTGTCACCAACTTCTTCCCAACCAATGGGCGATCGGCATCTACAACCGTATAGTGCCTCATAAGGGGCCATACCAATACTTGAGTGATGACTGTTATTGTAGGCGAACTCAATCAATGGTAAGTGATCGTCCCATGAGCCTCTAAAATCCAGCACACACGCTCTCAACATATCCTCCAGGGTCTGTATAGTCCTCTCTGACTAACCATCTGTCTGAGGATGAAAAGCGGTGCTAAAACTCAATTGGGTCCCCATCGCTTCCTGGAAATGTCCCCAAAAGTGGGAAGTGAAGCGGGCATCCCGATCAGAAACAACACTCACTGGGACTCCATGCAACCTCACTATTTCTCGCACATACAGGTTCGCCAGTGCACTCAATGTATCTGTAGATCTCATGGCTAAGAAATGTGCCGATTTCGTTAACCGATCTACTATCACCCATATCGCATCATGGTTCTTACGGGTTCTCGGTAACCCCATCACAAAATCCATGGTGACATGCTCCCACTTCCATGTTGGTATCGATAGAGGTTGTAATAATCCTCCTGGTTTCTGATGTTCAACTTTTACTTGCTGACAAATGAGACATCTAGCGACATACTCAGCTATGTCTCTCTTCATTCCAGACCACCAATATGCTTTTCGAAGATTTTGATACATCTTACTACTCCCCGGGTGTATCGTGTATCTCGATGAGTGTGCCTCTGATAAGATCAGCTTTCTCAGCTCTACATCCTTAGGAGCACATATTCTATCTCTAAACCTTAGTATTCCATCTGGACTCAATATAAAATCGGCACCCTTCCCTTTCCGAAGTTGGCTAATCATCTCAATACACCATTGATCAATTTGCTGAGCTTGTCAGATTCTCTCAATCAACTCCGGTTCTAATCTCAAGCTAGCAATAATCCCATAGCTGCCAATCTCAGGTAGGGTCATATCCAGACTAAGGTTCGTGAATTGTTCCAACAACTCGTGTTCTCTAACCATCATATGAGATACCAACCCGAGACTCTTCCGACTCAATGCATCGGCAACCACATTTGCCTTCCCCGGGTGGTATAAGATCTCACAATCGTAGTCCTTGAGGAGTTCCAACCACCTCCTCTGTCTCATGTTTAACTCCTTTTGTGAGAATAGATATTTCAGACTCTTATGATCCGTAAAGATCTGAAATCTCTCACCATATAAGTAGTGGCGCCATATCTTCAACGCAAACACTACAGCCGCCAACTCCAAATCGTGAGTGGGGTAGTTCTTCTCATGATCTTTCAGCTGTCTAGATCCATAAGCTACTACCCTTCCCTCTTGCATCAAAACACAGCCTAGTCCTTGATGCGAAGCATCTGCATACACCGAGTAATTCCCTGAACTATTAGGGATGACAAGAACTGGCGCGGTAGTTAATCTGCGCTTAAGTTCCTGAAAACTCCTCCCACAAGCTTCATCCCATGAAAACTCCACACTCTTCCTCGTAAGACGTGTCAATGGAGCAGCTAATCTAGAGAAACCTTCCACAAATCTCCTGTAGTAACCAGCCAAACCCAGAAAACTTCTGATCTCTGTGACTGTCCTAGGTTGTTCCCACTGAACAACTGCCTCAATCTTGGATGGATCTACTGACACCCCATCCTTCGATATAACATGGCCTAGAAAAGAAATCTGTTCTAGCCAAAAGTCACATTTGTTAAGCTTGGCATATAACCTTTTCTCTCGGAGGGTTTGCAAAATAATCCTTAAGTGCTTCTCATGCTCTTCTCTGGACCTTGAATATACCAATATATCATCAATGAAGATAATTACGAATTGGTCCAGGTATGGCTTGAATACTTCGTTCATTAGAGCCATAAAAGCTGCCGGCGCATTGGTCAAACCAAAAGGCATCACTAAGAATTCGTAATGGCCATAGCGGGTACGAAATGCTGTCTTGGGCACATCCTCCTTCCGAATCTTCAATTGATGATACCCAGACCTCAGATCTATCTTGGAGAAGATCTGTGCTCCCCGAAGCTGATCCAATAAATCGTCAATGCGTGGCAAGGGGTACTTATTCTTGATGGTAGCCTTGTTTAACATCCGATAGTCAATGCACAACCTGAGGCTCCCATCTCTCTTCTTCACAAACAATACCGAGGCTCCCCATGGTGAGACGCTCGGTCTTATGAACCCCTTCTCTAACAACTCTTGCAGTTGTTTCCTTAATTCCTCTAACTCAACTGGAGCCATCCTATATGGTGACTTCGATATCGGTTCGGTTCCAGGCGTCAAGTCTATACCGAATTCTGTTTCTCTATCAGGTGGCAATCCTGGTAGATCGTCTGGAAAGACATCAGGGAATTCTCTGACCACTGAGATGTCCTCCATATCCGGATGTACTTTGTTCAAATCCACCACATAAGCAACAAAACCTTCAAAACAACACTCAAGCCATTTATACCAAAGTACTTTACTTAACACAAAATTTAAGATTTCATTTCTTCTCTTAAAATCTTACAACACATTCTTCAGGTAGAGAAAACTTAATGGTCTTAGAACGACAGTCTATGACAGCATGATTGGCGGCTAACCAATCCATTCCCAAAATTACATCAATGTCATACATATTCAACAAAATCAAGTTGGCTGTCATGCACTTATCTCCTACCCTCACTTTACAATCTTTATACACTTGTTCAACTAATTGGCTAACTCTCATTGGAGTACTTATTAGTAAAGTCTTACTTAAGTATGTGGGTTCTACAAAACCTTTTAACTTAGATGCACATGCAGGTGATATGAAGGAATGCGTAGCACCAGAATCAAACAAAGCGATAACCTCCAAATTGAAAATCAAGATTGTACCTTTTATCACTTCAGAAGAGGTATCAGCCGATGCCTGGTCTATCGCATACACCCTGCCTTGACCCACAACTTGTTTTCCTTTTTCTTCAGCTGAGGCTTTCTTTCTTGCAGGAGGTGCAACTGTAGGAACCCTCTCTGGCTCTTTACCCCTCTGTGGAATTGCCTCAACTATCTCCGGGCACTCTATAGTATAATGCCCAAATTTACCACATCTGAAGCATCGGGTACCCTGAAGATGACATGGCCTACCACCATGGTATCGACCGCATAACCTACACTGATCTGTAGCCGGTCGGGGTCCACCAATCACTATACCCCTGGCTGGTGTCTGAGTCGGAGGCATAAAAGGTCTAGCAACCTTTTTCTGGAACTCATCTACCTCTCTCCGACGTTTACTCATGAATTTTCGACCAAATTTGGCACTCTTGCCATCTCCCAGCTTCCTCGGACCCTTGTCCTTACCCCAACTAAACTCAGAAATCTGCAAGTCATGATCTTGCTCACATAACTGGGCCCGTCGCACGGCCTCTCTATATGTAGCGACATCAAATGGGGCCAACTTCGCTCGGATCGAAGGTCTCAGTCCATCTACAAATCTACGGACTCTGATAGCCTCACTCCTGATCGAGTTCGGATCATATCTACCCAGTGAAGTGAATCGTGACTCGTACTCATCAACTGTTTGATTCCCTTGAGTCAGATTCAAAAATTCCATCTGTAGTCTCCGTCGAGCAATATCTGGGATGTATTGCTCTCTGAAAATGTCCAAGAACATATCCCAAGTGATAACCATTCCTTGAGCTCTTAACATCGGCCTAGTGGACTTCCACCAGTGCTCTACTTTTCCTATCAATACAAAGGCCGCAAGCGCTACTCTCTCCGTAGCTGAACATCTACAGAAGTCGAATAACTTCTCCATTTGACTGATCCAGTCCTCAGCCACCGTCGGATCCTTTATCCCGCTAAACGAAGGAGGCTTAAAGTCCATAAAATGCCTCAATCTCTCCATATCGCAGTCATATCCATACCCCAAATCATCATCATGCTGATGTGGGGCTACCGGAGGAGGTACCGATCGAATATGAGGTTCCCGTGGCCTAGCCGGTTCAGCTTGCGCAGGTGCAACATTCTCAGGTTCAGGTGCAGCTGCTGGGGGATTCGGTGCAGCCTGTCCCGCTGTACCAGGTGTACCCTCAAACCTAGCCATGATCTGACCCATCATGGTCATCATCGTGCGCATGTCTTCCTCCAATCGAGTTATCCGAGGATCAGAAGACTCTATTTGTTCCTGAGGCTCATGACTAGAGGATGATCTACTGTGCCTCTCAGTCCTGTCATTTTGCCCTCGAGCCTTCGAGCTCTCTCCCCTCTTGCGGTGTCTCTCAGGCATAACTCACTAGCCTGATAACTTTCCTGTGTTATAACAAACATTTAATTCACTACCAGCTCCGTATACACATTTGTATCTAAATATTGCACAGTAACTTGGGGATGTATGTTTTCTTAGTCCTAAGCATCAACTCACATCAGACCAACCATGCTCTGATACCAAGCCTGTCATGCCCCGCTTTCGGGAACCCTTCTATTCATATATTCTCTACTACGGTTGGGCTGTGAGAAGATGCAATTACTAAAAATTCATTCATTTACAGCGGAATATTTAAAATTTTAATTCACACTCCCAGGTGTGTGTGTAAATACACAAAATTAATTGTATAAATACCATGTGCTTACATATCATCCCCATAATACTGTTTACAAATCCAAGATATAACTGTGCGATACAATATATAAGATACAAAATACTCGTGTATATAAATCTTATACCTTTGCGGATTGTGGGAGCTGTTAAACACAAAAGGTCTGGAGATCACCGCTCTCTTACTTCTCAGTACCTGGAGGGGGAAAATAGTGGGATGAGCAAACCACAGCTCAGTAAGGAAATGTATGCTAGCAGGTAGATATCGTACTACCTACATAGCCCATGCATGCATAAACCAAAATCATGTTTTCGTTATAAATGGAAATATCATACGAACAATGCATTTAAACACATGTTTCTCAATAGTATTTTCGTGTAAATCAAATGTCAAACTTCCATTTAAAACATGCTCATAAATAGTGCCCTCATGGCACGAATGTGAAATCAGAGATTTATTAAAAACACGAAATCTCTTTCACTTCTCAAATCATTCTTTCTCGCAAATCTCTTTCTTTTCTGAGATTGTCTCTGTTTCTCGAATCTCTGAGACAGGCATGGAATTTTCGACAATCAAATATCCACGACTTATGGCCATAGTCAGTGATCCCAAGCCTCACTGATCAGGTGTGCATAGGGTATCACTTCGCCTGAAGGGGGATGGGTCAGTCCTGCCCTCCGGCTCATCTCAATCCACCTCATCTCCTCGTATACTCACGGTGAAGATACGTCGTGTGTCATCTACGCGATACTCGTACTCACGTGCACCCAGCACAGTACATAGTATACCAACGGGTGACTACACTATTCTACGTACGACCGTGGACCCAAGTCCATACTCCAACTCCGATGGACTTTTTATCCTAAACCATGTCTCATATACCAGGCGAGCAAGCAGCGTGACACACAGTCAACGCAAAGTTCCAGCGCGGTACGATCTATCGTTAATGCCCAGCCCGTTCAAATGGCCGTCGGCTGGTATCCCCTTGGGTCCCAGACCCCCAGGTTTACCTCAACTCAACAAAACAGGTGCGAGCAAGGTTCTCGCACTTTCTCAAAACCCTCGTGCGAGTTAAAACTCCCGCACGGTACATCAAGGCATTAAAACGGGTGTGAGCTAGCACTTCAACACCAAATCTCATCTCAAAACTGACAGATGGCTATTTTCTCTTTTAAAACTCAAAACACGTTTATTCATACAGCATGACTCTTCATGCTAAAACATGTAAAAGTAGCCAACCTATCATCGACATTTCTCAATCATCAATACCAATATAAAATTGAGAACATCATTGAAAACATGCATATCATGCTATTTCCTTACCCTATCCCATTTCTCAATGCATATATATACATCATAGTACTTTTCATACTTCCACATCATTTCATAAAATTATAATATCGTACTAGTCCTAGCAATATATCTACGAAATTGCTGTAATTACGTACGAACATCTCTATAGCTAACACACAGTCCCTTACCTTATTTTACTTGTGTGCAACTATCCGCCTTTATGCTTCTCGCGTTCTCATCTCGACTTGCTCCGACGTATCATCCGAAACTGAAATTCATCCATCAACGTTTGAGTTAATGTTTCTAACTCTTATTCAACTAAGCATTTATCAAATGCCTTATTACACATTTTTACCCTTTGTGGTAAATCTCACAATTTTATCCCAATATCAACATGTCCAAATCATTCTCACAACATGTTCCTCCACTCAAGATATCTCATTCATCATAAACACTTCCACTCTCCACTTTCTCACACTTGACTATTTCCAAGTTATATTCATTTCATACCATTCTAGGTAGTTCTATCATGTCTATGCACACTAACCATTTCCCATATCAATATCCAAACAAATGTACTTGGGTATTTGCATTAGAAACTTACCTCATTGGATTTCCTCTTGCTCCAATTAGGATTGCCCTTTATTTCTTCAATCCATCAAATGGGAAAATGCCTCTAGACTATGTTGTTCTTCTTTTTGTTGTGAACAACTTTGTCTCTAATAGACTCTCCTTAAATCTCACTGAAAATGGCTGGATTTAGGAGTGAGAAACTAGATTTCTTTGAGTTGAAGTGAGAGGAAACGGTTTATCCCGAAATTCTGATGATCCAACTGCTCCCATTTATAGTTTTGACTTGAGGAGATCGATCTTCCTTGGGTGGAGATCGATCTGTTCCTCTAAAATCCCTCTTTTCTAAGACGTTTTAAAGGTAGGAGATCGATCTGTCGAGACTGGAGATCGATCTGCTGTCAAACAGAAGCTTAAGGAGATCGATCTGGTCTTAGGGGAGATCGATCTGCTCCCAACCCGAGAGCTAAAGAGATCGATCTGCTTCCTTTGGAGATCGATCTGTTCCCTTTCATTTCTCACATAAGAGCATTCTGGCTCTCCCAGATCGATCTCTCATCCTATGAGATCGATCTGGCCTTCACTAATTCCAGATTTCTTGCAGTTTTTCTGCAACAACCCTTACTAAACACCCTTAATTTGCTACCATGATCATTTCCTCATTCATTCATCTTTGAGACTTGAAAATGGGATCCATCCTCACTACATACACATTAAAACTTGTGTAGAATCTTTGTATGACCAAATATATACGATATTACTCAAATGGAAATATATACTTATGTAAATCTTTCCTTCCATTTTACTATACTACTCATATTCCATTTCGATCACATTCGTCTCGTGTTCAAGTTTATTTCCTCCTACTCATGCATAATGTAACTTGTACGTATAATCACAATTCTTATTACAAGTGCGTACATAATCTTATGAACTTACATTGCATATACTTCACATTACAATATATCATCATACTTATGATTTTATTTACATTCCCATGTTCCTATATACAGCTATACATATACGGGGTCTCACATACAAGTTGCTTAGAATTTTAATAGAGCACAAACCAGCAATTGGATGGTCTATTACTGACATCAAAGGAATTAGTCCCTCTGTTGTGATGCACAAAATTCGACTAGAGGAAAATCATAAACCCTCTATTGAACCACAAAGAAGACTAAATCCAGCAATGAAAGAAGTTGTTAGAGCTGAGATTTTAAAATTATTAAATGCTGGTATTATTTATGCTATATCTGATAGTTCTTGGGTGAGTCCTGTGCAGGTTGTACCTAAGAAAGGTGGAATGATAGTAGTTCGTGATACAAACGATGAAATCATATCCACCAGAACTGTAATGGGATGGAGAGTTTTCATCGATTATAGGAAGCTGAACAAAGCTACTAGGAAAGACCACTTCCCACTTCCGTTCATCGATCAAATGCTAGACAGACTAGCCGGATACAGTTATTATTACTTTTTAGATGGCTACTCGGGTTATAACCAGATTGTGATAGCCCCAGAAGATCAAGAGAAAACAACATTTACTTGCCCATATGGAACTTTCGTATATAGAAGGATGCCTTTCGGGTTGTGTAACACTCCAGCAACCTTCCAGAGATGCATGATGTCAATTTTCGCTGACATGGTTGAAGAGATAATAGAAGTCTTCATGGATGACTTCTCGGTATTTGGTAGGACTTTTGACCAATGTTTATCTAATTTGGCACTTGTTTTGCAGAGATGTGAAGAGACGAATCTAGTCTTAAATTGGAAGAAGTGTCATTTTATGGTGCAAGAAGGGATCGTCCTTGGACACAAAATTTTAGCTCACGACATTAAGGTGGATAGAGCTAAAGTCGCTGCTATTGAAAAGCTTCCTCCTCCAAAATCAGTTAAAGTTGTGAGGAGTTTTTTAGGACATGCAGGCTTCTATCGCAGATTTATCAGGGACTTTTCAAAAATCTCAAAACCTTTATGTCACTTATTAGAAAAAGATGCTGATTTACAACGGAGAAGGAAATGCTTGCAGTTGTACATGCATATGACAAGTTCAGACCATATTTAATTGGGAGCAAGGTCATTGTCTATACAGATCATGCAGCTATTCGTTATCTATTTACAAAAAAGGATGCCAAACCCAAACTTATTAGATGGATCTTGCTTTTGCAAGAATTTGATTTTGAGATCAGGGACAAAAAAGGATCTGATAATGTTATAGCTGATCATTTATCTAGGTTGGAGCAATCTGAAATTCAGCAAGAACAGCCTATTCAAGAGGAATTTCAATATGAGACAATAATGAAGATTGATGAAAATCTGCCTTGGTTCGTAGACATAGTGAATTACTTAGCAGGAGGATTAATGCCAAGTGGTTTAACTTACCAACAGAGGAAGAAATTCTTCCATGATGTCAACTCGTATTTTTGCGATGATCCTCTACTGTTTAAGAAGTGTCCAGACCAGATTATAAGACGATGTGTACCGAAAGATGAAGCTTAGGAAATCCTGCACCACTGCCATGCTGTGGCATATGGAGGACATTTTGGTGCAGAACGTACAGCAGCAAAGGTGCTACAATCAGGTTTTTATTGGCCTAGTGTGTTTAAAGATAGTTACATGTTTGTAAAAACATGTGATAGATGTCAAAGGGTTGGAAACATCTCAAGAATGCATGAATTACCTTTGACAAATATTCTAGAAGTGAAAATTTTTGATGTGTGGGGTGTAGATTTTATGGGACTGTTTCCTCCATCTTTTGGGAAGCTGTACATTCTCCTTGCTGTTAATTATGTTTCTAAGTGGGTTGAGGCAATAGCAACACCAGCAAATGATGTAAAAGTGGTAATTCAGTTTCTGCACAAGAATATATTGACAAGATTCGGTACCCCAAGAGCCATTTTGAGTGATGAAGGTACTCATTTCTGTAACAAAATCTTTAATGATTTGATGTCAAAATATGGAATTCAACATAAAGTAGCTCTCGATTATCATCCGCAGACAAATGGCCAAGCTAAAATTTCAAACCGAGAAGTAAACTTGATATTGGAGAAGATTGTCCACCTGAATAGAAAAGACTGGGCTAACACGTTAGATGATGCACTTTGGGCATATAGGATAGCTTATAAGACTCCAATTGGAATGTCTCCCTATAGGTTGGTGTTTGGTAAGGCATGTCATCTACCTGTAGAGCTTGAGCACTGAGCTTATTGGGCCATTAAGAATCTAAATTTTGACTATAACAAAGCTGGAGAAAATCGATCACTCCAATTGAATGAGCTTGATGAGCTGAGAAATGAGTCCTATAACAATGCAAGAATTTACAAGGACAGGACCAAAAGATGGCATGACAAGATGATAATGAGAAAAGAATTCAGTCCTGGACAGCAAGTTCTATTGTATAATTCAAGGCTTAAATTGTTTTCTGGCAAATTGAAGTTAAGATGGTCAGGACCGTTTGAAATAAACCAATTTTTTCCATATGGAGCAATTGAGTTGAAGAAATCAGATGGAAGCTTGTTCAAGGTCAATGGGCAGCGTATAAAGCATTATTATGGAGAGGGAGTGCATAAATTAGATAGCATTCCCCTTGGTGAACCGAATTAAGGAG
Source organism: Firmiana major (assembly GCA_033439115.1). NCBI lineage: Eukaryota > Viridiplantae > Streptophyta > Magnoliopsida > Malvales > Malvaceae > Firmiana > Firmiana major. Next base: position 45,208,958 of record CM065909.1, read on the forward strand.
ACTAAAAGTAGTCTGGCTGAAGACTTGAAATTCAACGCTTTTGGGAGGCAACCCAATTTATCTTTTTAGGATTCTTAGTTTTTCATCTCGTTTTATTTCTTTTGATTTTAGTAGTTTGTTTTTATTTTTATTTTATTTGATTAGTTTGTGTTTTATTTTTCAGGCATATGCATAAGAAGAGCACGGTTTGGAAGTTTTGTTGTCATGGTCCGTCAAGAAAAAAAATGCATGAGTGCGTGATCAGGTGCAAGAACAAGAAAATTTTGCAAGGACTTCATAGCTTCAGTGTAGACAAACAGAACAGAAAAGAAACGAAAACGGTTTTTCAAGAACATATGTGAAGAAGTATGTGAACAATACCTAAGCTGGAAGATTAAATTCTTCAATTGAAGAAGAGAGGACTGAATAATGGTTGCATAGATGAGAAAAAGAAAGTCAGCAAGAGGGTGAGAAGAAAAAGAAGGGAACAAATGTCTGAAAATCTCAAAGTAGGATGAATGGAATACACATGGCAATGTTTGATTGGAAGCCGGAATCCCTTATTTTTGTCAACCCCACTCACTATTCGGTTAAGTCAAATAACCCTACCAAAACTACTTTGAAAATGGCTGCTGAACTTTTTCCATCTTCTCGACTCTCTCTTTTTCTAGTAATACATCTTTCTTTATTCTCTTGGAAGTACACCGATTACTCCACACCCATTATATTTCTTTCTTCCGATCCTGTTGTTTTCTACTGATTTGATAGTTTCACCAACAAAATTTTTGTGGGTTCGAAATCTTGGTGGTCCTGAAACCCTTGGGGGAAGCAGAAAGCGTTTTCTTGTCCGATTGTGATAAAGACACAAGTGGTCCAACTTGAGCCTACGTGATTTTCATTTCGGGTATTCTACTGCTTTCTTCAATCGTTTTCGACTTCCCAGCGGATTTCCTTTTGATTTCTGCAACTTAGATTTTGAAGCTCTTCTTAGTTTGGTCGATTGTTATTTGAGAAATTCTAGTTGTGATGCAAATTTTTGGGTTTAGTTTGTGTGCTTGTCCGATTGGGGTCAGCTGAACATTATTCTTGTCAACATTGAGCTTCTATTGGTAATGGCACCAAAAACCCGAGCAAAACGAAACCTGGAGAGTTCGAGTCAAGCGACTTATAGCTCAGCCCCATCTCTCCAGAGGGAAGAGCCGGTCATCACTGCTTATGATCCCTCTAAATTTGTAAACAGCCCAGCCGCAGAAAATTTCAAGATAATTATGGGCAAAAATATGATTATCGAAAGGAGTTTTCGACCTGATATTAGTGGTTAGGATATTTATTCTGAGTTTTTGAGAGATTTCGGGTTGCTGAAATTAGCAGGACAACCTGAAGATGCCATTCTTGATGTAGTCCAAGAATTTTATGCTAATACAATGGAGAGCACCCATTCGATATCTGAAGTCAGGGGTATTCTTGTTCCTTATAATGTCAACGCCATTAATCTGTACTTGGACCTTCCGCAAGGGGTGCAGGATGAATATCACAGTTATGTTGCAGCTCTCCACACTGATGCTGATGAGCTGTACCGGGTTATTAACAAACTTACAGTACCTCACACCCATTGGCAGAAGAGGCCAAAAACTGAATCTATGGCATTCCCTTCCAATCTACTTCAATATGGTCTACACGAATGGTATGATTTCATTTGCTCACGAATAATGCCTACAACTCATAAAAGTAGCGTTGATGTCGATCGAGCTGCTCTCCTTTACTGTATTCTGACTGGTAAGATTGTTGATTTTGGAGCCATTATCTTTCGGTCCATGCAAGAATTTATAAGCAGGGAAAATCGAAGGGGTTTACCTCACCCTTCATTGGTTTGTGGACTTTGCAAGAAATACGGCGTATATTGGACTGAGCTTGAACCATGACTGGCTAGGAAATCTGCAATCACTTTTAGGAATCCTCGGGTACCTCTGACTCAGAAAGAAGTTGCTCCTCCTACTGCCCCACCACCAACCTCTGCTGGTCCATCTATTGCACCTTCCACCACTTCTGACTCCATTGCAGCTGTGTTAAACGAGATTAAGGAATTGTGAATGGAGATGCGCAACAATAACCGAGACTCTCGGACTTTCTACGCATATGTTGCCTCCTACCATAAATCATTAGTCGACTACCTAAATATGAGGGGTCATGCGGGAGAGGTGATATTCCCTATGCCGCCACAATGGTGTACTTCTGCTGATGATGATATGGACGAAGATGTCCAGGAGGAAGCTAATGCTGAATATGGCTCAGATGAGGATTCGGACAGTTAAGACTACCCCAGGGAAGTCCTCTTTACTACTTTTTCCAATTCATTGAGGACAATGAAAATCTTAAGTTTAGGGGAGTTATTAGTTGTGCTCTGTGTCATGCTGCTATGTTTGTCGTGCCTGCTGTTATGTTTTTCATGCTTTGTTATGTTTTATGTGCCTGTTTCAATTTCTTTTTATATGTCTCTTTTTATTGTTTGTGTGCAATTATACTCAGTTTTACAGATTAATTTTCTAGATTGTGGCCAAAGATGGATTTTGCAAGGAATTGATCAAATTTTGTTTAAATGGATGATTTTTATTGTTTGAGTATTGGTATGTGGATAGAAAGCTTCACTTGAATCTTTTCACTCAAACTATGCACCAATCATATTCAGTTTATGCACTTACTGTGTTGATATGTGAAACTAAAAAGACTCTAGAACTTGATTAGTTATTACTTGAGGCGAAATTGATAGACCATGCATGATTAGAAAAATGATCTAGGCAATTTTTTATTTTTGTTTTGAGATTGAGCCTTTCAAGCCTACCCAATTATATTAATCCCTTGGAAAACCCCTTGAGCCAAATTCTTCCATTTTGTTGTTATATAACCATATTACAAGTCATGGCCTAATTGTTTGATTATCCTATTCTTTTGGTCCCTTACTTAAAGCACTATCAATCAAAATTTTAGGATTAAGGGAGGAGCTCAAAAGAAAACAGAGTGGTTTGTAAATTGTTGGTTTAAGAACTTGAATGCTGCAAACAAGGATTTGATCTTGGGTCTTGATGAAAAGCTAGTCTTATATGCAGTTACAAGTAGTGAAAAATAAAATTCTGGAGTATGACACTGCAAATGTTCTTAAAAAAAAAAAACTCGAGAATGAGTAAGGTTGGGTAGTGATTCATGAGCTCAAAACAAATTAAATCCAAAGGTGATTACAGTGCTTTAGGTGGATTAAACTTCATATTATATCCTTTATCCCACCTAAACCCCGAGCCTTATGTTACAACCTTTGAAAAGTCCTTTTGATTCTTGGTTATGCATGAGTCTTTATTAGTGGACAGTAGTAGTTAAATCAAGCATATGAAGTCTTGTGTTCAATTTTCATTTAGATTTCACGTTAACACTCATGAATTTGAATAAATGATTGTACATACACACACACAAGTGGAAAGTGAAGAGTGAAGGGGGATTGGTTTGCTTTGATTGACTTGAACAATATAAATCTGAAATTTATCTTAAGCTGAGAACCTTGTGAATTCTTGAGGAAAATCCCAATTTAGTATAACAAGTATGTGAGCTGAGTATGGTAGAGAGTATTTAATTGTTCTGTTTCTAGTCTGTGTTTGCTTGAGGACAAACAAATTTTAAGTTTGGGGGTATTTGTTAGCATAGAATTTTATATATGTTTAGAACCCTTTTTACTTAGTTATTTGATTTGTTCTTTGCAATATTAGGTATGTTTTATGTGTTTTGTGCATTTGTGCAGGAAAAAAGAAAAATATGGAGAAGTTAAAGCTTTTGGAGCTGGTTCTAATGACTCTGTGAAGAAGTGAAATTGCAGGATGCTGATCGTGACTTATGCTGCAACAATAGAAGAAACTAGACAGTGCAGAACAGATCTGGGGAATCATTACCATTGTCGCAGCATAGTAGTCTGATTAGGGCAACACTGTTTTTCCACGTGGCATTCCGCGTTTTAGTGCCTGGGAACCTTATAAATAGTATTTTTATCAGAATATCGAAGGAGGCTGCAGTAGAAGGCTTCAGGATTGATTTAGCTCCATAGAAACTCCATCTTTTACATCTTTTTCTACCAATGTTTATTCTAAGGATGATGATTTGGAATTATTGGATGTTTATCATGATTTCTAGGAACTAAATTTATTTTTCCTAGAATCGATGTAGCCAACTTTGGGCAGATTGCAATTATTTTGTGATATTGTTTGGATGATCTCAATTATGTTTATTTAATCTACTTGTTCTTAATGCTCTAGTTGATTGGCCACCAATTGGATGAATTAGTATAGGAATCCGGCACTCGGGAGAGAAGATTATTTATATGCACAAGGGTAGATTAACATAGGACATTGTTGAATCGGGAGGTTGACAATTCTTATGAGCCATAGAGAAACGGATTACCATCGCTTAATGAACTCTATTATTTAATTCTGAATCGGGAGGTTAGGATTAGGTACTTTGGGTATGACTGTTTAAAACTCGGGATAGATAAACAGGAAATAGTTTCGGCTATAAACAATTTGAAATCAAAAGAGCAATAGATCAAAGGAATTGTATGAACCCTAGTTAGGTGAAATCGAGTTCTAGGAATATTTTGCCATTGATATTTCCATTCGTAATAATTGTGATTGTTTTAATTAATTTGTTCCGTAATTAATAGTTAGAATAGTAAATAGGATCTTAACCAATATAAATTACTTTTTCTAAATAAAGTTCAAGGTTGTTGATTACTGTGATTTGCGGTAGACACAATTTCCTGTGGGACGATACTTATATTTACTCTATACTCGAAAACTGACCTGTGCACTTGCAGTAGTGTTCATTTGAGCACAACAACGCGGCTCGCGTATTTTTGTTATTTTTACTTGGATGCACTTTTTTTTGTTGATAAGAGTGCAAAGCGAGTATCGATATCGTTCTTTTCATTTTTGGAGGATCTAAGAGTTGTAGGAGAGATTGCATGGGGTGCAACTTGTCTTACATACACTTATAGACAATTGGGCCTTGTTAGCAGGTCTGATGTTAGTCTACATCTGGTTACAAGACACTTATTCAGGAATTTAACATTTAGTTAAAAATATTCATTTTATTTTTTTTGTAATATTTATTAGTTTATGCTTTCATGATAATTGTTGCTTTTATTTTATGCATTCATGGATTTTCGAGCATTTTCCCTTGTTAAATCTGTGTCAAACCTATCATTCAGATCAAGGATGCCACAGGTTCGACGATGGAAGTAACGCACATTCGGCATGCATTTACATTTGTTGAAGGAGCGACTTAATGTGAGATCTGAGAATTTCAGACATATTTATTGATGTAATAATAATTTGAAGTGTAATTTATGGAACTAAGTAAATTGTGGGAATTATAATTGGAGACTTATGTGTTAAGTGTGTAAAATGAGCATGAAGCATGAGGACAGATCGATCTGGGAGAAGGAGAGATCGATCTGGTGAGTTAAAACTGACAAGGAAGGAGGAAATTTGAGAAGCAGATCGATCTCCAATGGAAGAGATCGATCCCCTTATGAATCTGTTTGAGAAGGGATCGATCTCATGAGGAAGAGATCGATCTCCAAATGAATCTGTTTGAAGGCAGATCGATCTCATGAGGAAGAGATCGATCTCCAAATGCTTCTGTTTGGAAGAAGATCGATCTCCTCAAGGCACAGATCGATCTCATAAAGCCATAAAGAGATCGATCTCACCCCTCGACAGATCGATCTCCTAGGCATAAAATTGCCCAGATCGTCCCCAAAATTCAAACGCAGATCGATCTCCCCATGAGACAGATCGATCTCCTACCTCCAGTCTATATAAGGAACCCGTGTCTTCTCTGAAATTTCACTTTCTCTCTCTTTACAAACCTCCATTTTTCCGAAAACCTAGTTTCTCACTCCTCCAAATCCCCCATTTCCGACCGAATCAGCTATTGTGGTAAGAAGGAAAGTTGTTCCTCATCAAAGGGAGAACAACATACTTGGAAATCGAAGGACGAATCGGATCGAGGCGTGAGTTGTGCGTCTCACAAGCTTCGGGTAATTTCTAAATCTTGATCTAGATATTTGAGTTGATTTCGATGTTATTGGTGGTTGAATGGGTGTTGAAATGGTTGAAAGATGACTAGGGAGTGATTAAATTTCAATGTGGTAGGAGTGATATGTATATTGAGAGTTTTGGTGAATTTAGGAAATTGTGAGTTATAAATGGAAATTGGACAATGTAGAGAATTGCCTAGATAATTGGCATGAGGAATATCGAACATTGAGATATTGAGAATGAGGTTGTAGTTTAGGGTGGAGTTGCGAGAACCAAGAGAATTGAGGTGTTATGAGCAATTATGCTCGATTTTGAGAATTGTGGCTTATGAGAATTAAGTATTGATGTTTTAACATCGTTTGGACAGCTCGGGAGTTCCAGAGTGGAATGCGAGACTAGTCCGTGATACGGGGGAAACGATTGCACTATACGAGGTGCAAAGAGGTAAGGGAAATCTAAACCATTTGTGTATGTGATTTGTAAACTGTTATAGCATGATTTATGATTTATAAACAAGCATGTTGAGAGTTTTGTGTTGAGATTTGAACTACACACGATTTTATAGCCGGTTGGGGCCCAATGTTTTATGAGTTTATAACTGGGCTCTACGTTAAGGCAACATTGAGATTTGAGAAATGTGTGCGTGTGCTTTGCCGGTTAGAACTCGGTTTTATTACGTTTTGTGTTGAGTACAAAACGATTTCAAATGAGTTTTATGAGAGAAAACTATTACGAGTTCTACGTGAAGGCAAACCTGTCTTATGTGATAAGACTTGGGTGTGTAGTTGTGAGTACACACCGGGCATTGCTCTGGTAGCATGTAAGCCCGATTTCTTCTCCGTTCTGGTAACGTGAGAATAACCTATTCTGTGGCTGTGCCACGTTGAGAAAACCCATTGGTGGCTGTGCCACGTATACCCCATTGGTGGCTGTGCCACGTTGAGAAAACCCATTGGTGGCTGTGCCACGTTATACCCCATCGGTGGCTGTGCCACGTATACCCCATTGGTGGCTGTGCCACGTTATACCCCATTGGTGGCAGTGCCACGTTGAGAAACCCCATTGGTGGCAGTGCCACGTTGAGAAACCCTATTCTGTGGCTATGCCACGTGAGAATTAAATCAGTGGCTTTGCCACGTGTGTATTGTGGCTATGCCACGTGTGATTTTAAACCAGTGGCTATGCCACGTTATTTGAGAAAGCGTTTAACGCGTATTTTCACATGCTTTGTTTTGCTCTAGAGTGAGCCTTTTTACTTCATGTTTTCACATGACTTGACACATGAGAGTGTCGTTTTGAGTATTTTCATGCTATGGTTTTCAAATGAGTTTCACATACAAATAAATGCTTTGTGATGTGCATTTTGGTTTATGAAATGAGTCCCCTACCCCCCTTACTGAGCGATTTAGAAGCTCACCCTGTTTTTCTTTCCCCCCAGAGTTCTTCAAGTGAATAAGGACTTCCCTGAGACGTACGGAGTAGTGGCTAGTGGAGGATCCGAGCTCCAGGCTATATATTTTGTACTTTGAGGTATATTTATCTTTTCATGTACCCAGACTATTATTGTAATTTCAGACACTTGATGTATTACATTATATGGGATGTATTAGGATTAATTGACTTGTAATCGAGTAATGGGTATAATACAATATTTATTATATCATGATGAGATCCTGAGGCATGATAATTATGATGATGTATGACACTGCACAGGAATGCACTCTTTATTTGTGAATTAACGAGTAAAAAGTTTTAAATTAGCCCTATTTTCCGCATTTTCGGGGCGTGACACTTAACGACCTACAGTTTCATCAAGTCAATTAGGATCTGTATGCAGATTCTAGATCCCACTATCATTTGCCGCTGATCACATTCTTTTACGGATGTATTAAGTTCAAGCACATTGTAGATCCTTACCGTTTGGTTAGAGTTTTGTGATAGTGAGGCTATGTGCAAGCCATTTCGAGTCCACCTCTCACCCCAGCACGTGCAAAATAAAGTTCGAAGCCAAAGAGCTATGACTTGTATTATAGTTTTTACATGGCTACTAGGATACTTGGGAGTATGTCATGATCCGTTTTGAGAGGAGAGGTGCTCGATACAGTATTCAAGGAGAGTGCTCACCAGACTATATTTCTTGGTATGAGACTATTTCACATCAGTTTGTACAGAAGCCTCACACATAGATCGACAATGCAGCGTAGATCGAGCAATAAGAAGTCGATCAATGACGATGTAAATCATTCATTTTTTCTATTAAGTAAAAAATGGCTTATTCTTTTATGTTTGATGTATTTATGTTGTTATTATTTGATAACACTTATCAAGAGCCATATGTCGACTAAAGACAGTGGTAGCGAGAGGAGAGAATCAAGATGTGAATGTATTTCGGAGGCTATATTTGATGTTTATGGCATCTTGGTGACATCGCCTCAGCCTCTTGCAAGTCCCTCTGCAGCATCTTCAGATCGACCTCCACGTACATTTGTAGCATCATAGATATCTTCTCCACAGTCAACACCTTAGCTTCCACGTCCAGCTCTATCCACAACACTAGCTTCATCATCTTAGTATCTTGTTGTGTGTTTACCTCGACCACCAGCACCACCACCAGCATCACTACCACCACCACCATCGCCACTACTAGCATCAAGAGAGCCTTTTCTTGTGTAGTGGGCTCGACCACCACGTCAACTTTCACATCGTGCCACACTATGTGAGTTAGTTGCTACTACAGTGCACCCATTTGTTGCTCCTAATACATCGGATCTGACTCCTACTATAGCACTCCCACCAACTCTTACTTTGCACCCAACTCTTACTACACACACACACACACACATATATATTACTTCTACTTTTGCATAGATTGGTATCTATATATATATTATTCGTTTCTTTTTCATTAATAGTTAATTTCTTTTTAATTTGGTTTATTTTATGTTTAAACCTAGAAATTAAATAAAAGTTAATTTATCCATTTTTTAACTTTGTTTAAATATTATATTTCAATTATATAATATTTAAACAAAAAATAAAATTCTCATAAATAAATAAATAAAATTCTCATAAAGTATAGGATTAAATAAATTAAATTTTCATAAGTAAAAACGACATTGTTAAAGTTACAAAATACAACAAATATAAAAACAACATCATGGTTCATATATATTGATAGTCTCTTAATTGGCAACATCTGTGTTTGAAGAAAATAATAACTTCAAATCCTCGATTCGAAATACGTATGGAAGCTCCCACTCTCGAGCACATTCATATTTATATCTATGCTAGTTGCATGTGATTGGAATTATTGGTGCTCTCAGATCCAGTAAGACTTGCAACAATTCATTATATTTAGTTAAATGTGAGTTCAAAGTAATAATATCTAAACAAATATAACATATACTATGAACCATATATGACTAAAATGACAATTGTTCACAAATCCAATAACAATTAACCTATGCTACATTGGTGGAGGTGCAAAAGATCTAAGTTGGAGATATTTCAAGTACTATTGTGCAGATAAATGGACAAGCACAACATTATACCATGATGCTATCAAATGACCCATATCTAGTAAGGTCATCCAATGATCCTTATAAGCTATCGTGTTGAAACACAATAAGGACTGTCTCAATTCATTAACACACTCCTAACATCCATAGAGACACAAATACTCATCTTGCTATTTATTTAATTGACATCTCATTTCACTTGTGGTCATTTATCTACATTCATGCTCAACAACCGAGTGATAGCTCTAAATCCACATTGTCCTTTTGACTTAACATCAATAACACTGTGAATGTACTGACATCTCCATTAGGAAAGAATCTATGTATCGAATTTTGTGACGAGACAATGCATGGGTAATTTCTTCCTCTTCTTCAACGGTTTCACTGAACTTGCAATTATTGATGAAATTATGTTGTCTTTTCTCGGCAATCACAAAATAAGGACCTTATCGAGTTGATGTGTCCATTTTCAGTGTTGGATGATAATCTTTTGTCTTAGCCCTTTCAACTAGAGGAACTAAGAATGTGGTTGCTAGATCACCTAGTTTTCTCAACTTTTTTAAGGCTAATTTCCCTGAAATATCAAATGCATCGAACCGTTTCACAATTATGCCGCACTTAGCATCCATTGTCAACTGCTGCTCCTCATCAACTTTGGACTTCGTCAGGTTCAACTTTGACTAATGTGAATGCATGAAAAATAATGGAACTGGTTGTTCATCCCATATATATTCAGCAATATCATGCACGCACAATAATCCATGTGTGGTTCTCATCATGCAACCACAGGACAAACGATCTATATTTATACCCTTTGCTCACTTTGCCTCCCTCAATATCATTGCAATGCACACTTTGACACCAACCCCGCAACTCCTTGAATAACAATCTTTTGAAGTTATGTTCAACAACGGTAAAACTTGTCTCAAATGAAACCTTTATATCTGTATGTTGTAGCTCAATCAAGGAGTTGACAACTGGCCAAGACATCTCAAAATCACATTGAGACGATCTAAGTTGTCTTTTCAATTTCACGTGTACTCTCTTCGCTCTGCACCAAATTAAGAGATGTATTAATTAAATTGAAAAAAAATTGAAAATCAAACTAATCATAAAAAATTACAATGAAAGTACCTATTTGTTGTCACATTTACAAAGTGCATTACTTTATTCATCCAAGCTACAACAAATATCTCCTTATGCGGATCCAACCAAGTACTCCATATTGCACCACTTTCAAATAATTATTATAATCCATTAACATTTTACTTAAATGCCTCTCATGCTCCTCCTTGGCAAGAAGAACATAAGAGCACTCCAAGATACCATGAATGCTTTCCACCTATTCTTGTGCTCAAATAACTTTTTACAATTAGCAAGTATATTCTTTGATAAGTGTCATCTACATAATTGGTTGTAGTGGGAAATACTTCTCTAACTACGTTCATCAATGTCAAATCTTTATTAGTGACAATGGCAGATGGTGGTGCACATGACAACATTAAGCTCTTTAACTTTTATAATGCCTAACTGTAGTTGTTAACACACTTGGTCTCTATGTAAACAAATATAATTGAAAAAGTCGAGTTTATTTTTGTCACACCAACAATCTCAAAGAGTGGACGCTGATATCTATTGGTCTTATGTGTGTAATCCATAACCAACACATGGGAGAAAGCATGCAATAAATCTATCGATGTAGGATGCGCCCAAAATAAGCCACTTGATAACATCGGTTAACTCATCACTCCGATGCCACTCCAGGTACTTACAGTTATTTAATTGTTTCATCAGTTGTTGCATTTGTGACCTACCAATTTTTCCAATAAATTTATAGGTCTACCGTGCATTGTAAATGGTCTCCATAGTGTTGACGTTTTTCTCATTCTTGTTTTTCAATGTCATGAGTGTATTCTATGGTTTGACCATGTTCTTAGTCATATCAGCCACTACATTCTTCTCTTCAGTTGACAATCTTGCCGTAAATGGATGACCCTCAAAATGTTTCGCAAGCGCATGATTGTTCACCTCACTTAATACTCTAACTCCCCACTCATCATCCTTTTTCCAATTTAACACTCAATAGCTCAAATGGACAATCACATTTTTTATTTCTCGTTCCCTTACGATCTAATTTATCTATATTGCTAAACTTTGATCACAACTATAAAGCCTATATTTCTCTCAACCTCCGTTACCCTTGTAATCAACTCTTCTCAAGTAGAAAATACCTGTATAATATAGAAATACTAATGACTATTTGTTTCAATATGATAATATTCACATTTTCATATCTTGTCCATCATGAATGAATAAATGTAATCGAATTAATGAAACTCTGCATCTTCTTGAAAAACCAATAATTTTTTATCATCCTACAAATATTAAACAAATTATTAGTTTTATCAAATAAATAAATGTATAAAATTATTTTTTACATAATTTACTGAAAAAATAATTAAATTTTAACTACCAAATGTGTTCTTGGAAGTCCACTTTTGGGAGTTCTTTGCTTCCGAAAATTCACTTCCAAAAGCATGCATAAACTCCCAAAAATTCAATTTCGATGATTTTGAAAACAGAACAAATTATTCCAAAAACCATCAAAAAACAAAAAAATGACTAACAAATATCATATCTCTACTGCAATTTCTTCCATGCAATTTATGTTGTATTTTTGATTCATCAAAAATATAATCTTTTGTAGTGAAGTTTAAAAAAGGATGAGTAGAATTTAAAGATTTTGTTATAGAGTGAGGAGTTTGTTTACATCGTGCATAAAATCAAAACGAACAAACTGGCAATTTCCATTAAGAGTACTTTGATATTAAATAAAACAAGTTATGTCTAACATTATATAAGTTATATTTAGAAATTCTCACTTTATACATTTTTTACAATTTGTACACCGATAATTTACCTTTTGAAATGTGTTTTTAATGCAATTTTATTGGGAAATGCGCGATGACAATTGAACATGCAAAACTCCATTCACCATACAATCAAGTGTTTTTTCAGGCTTACTATGCTAGCAATACAGCTCAGCGATTCCAAGTAATATTTCCCCGTAGCACCAAAGAGAGATACATAGGATACAAGCAATAAAAACAATAGATAAGCATTTTATTCCGCCTCGAGGAGAGAGACTGCGTTATTCAACGCATAATTTAATAAGAAAGTGCAACATACTAGTTTGCCAGCTACAAATGTCTCCAACAAAAGAATCTGAAAACAACTGAAATTAGCCATCCAAACTCAAAAACCTTTCAGGTTGCAGTCCAAGAAAACCAAACAGAGACACAGACAGCATAGAATCGACTCCTAAGCTCAGTGTCAGAATCCAACTGCATGCTATGTCGAGTAATAAGTAGTTACTAGGGGATATTAGATGGAACTCGCCAACAAAAACAAGGGCCAATTCCGAAGAGCAGCTTTTGTTAAAAACAGCCACTAAAACCGAAAACAAACCCTCAGAACCAACCGTATCTACACCTATCACCACATGCCTCGGTGTCAAACATCAGGCAGATGATGAACTTGTAAATCTAAACCAAGGGTTTTTTTTTTTTTCTTTCTACTCAGAACTTATATATTAACTATACACTAATTTCTCATCTACAACAGAACCCGTTCATTCCATACAAGGCTCTGTCACCTTTATCTCCCTGAGGTCTTTCATTTCAGTCGCAATACTTCACTGCCTTCACCCATGAGTTACTTCAAATATGAACTCATGTATAGGCGTACCCCAATCTCGGGGGGTCCATCATCACCACCAATTGCATATAGTGCCACAGGAATTGTTGAAAGCAAGCGCACAGTTAGGGGAAAGGTTCCAGGATCAACCCAAGATTTTGAGATTGGCTCCTCCGGGAATGCTACCCCCCCATTCACCATGCATGTTGCATCATGGTCATCAATACTACCTGTTTCCACACTTAGATCACAAGGATTTACAACCCATGCAACATTTCCTAAAGCCATGTAATTCCCTAGGCCACCTCTCTTGAACAGCCGATTGTGGCCTGATAAATTAAGCACCAACGTAGAGGTAGATTCAAGCCATTCCATATTTAACCCTTCAACTTCATCATAGTATATTCGTCGCTCGATCTGAAAGCACAACAACATGAGCATTGAAAGACCAAAAGAAGACGCAGAGTATGACAGAAATAAGAAAATAAGAAACAAATCACTTACAGCAAGCTTCTGAACATAAACAGACATAAACTTTGGCCCCAATCCCAATACTCTAGCATCAGACAACAAAATCTGAGGAAAAAATACAGCATCAGCCACAAATGCAACATACAGCCCCAACAGAATGCAACAGCATAAGAAAATAAGAAAATAAAAAAATAAACTTCCACAATTTAATTTTCTATACCAAATCTATTAGATTTCCATCATTACTTCATGTTAAACTCCTATTTATGTTTAACATCTACAAGGTTAAAAAAAAAAGTTTAAAGACGGACCTGAAGATGTTTTACAGCCAAATGAATGTTCAATGAAGTCAAACCATCATTATAACTTAATTTTTAGGAAAAGTGCACCCAGTATGAATTTAGCAGGATCATTTTTTCAGTTTAACATAGTAAAGTTAGACGGCACAAGATAACAAGAGAGATTAAGAATTGAACAGGAATACATGAAGGAAGTATCATAACTACAAGAGCTAATTATATGGACCAACATATAAATCTAAAGTGGTAGCTGCTTATAGTACAGATTAAAAGAAAGAGGAAAAAAAAAATACCTCTTTTTTCTTCAGCAAAACCCACATATAGAGTTTCTCACAGGCATCCTCAGCATGCCTACTGGCCAGCATTCTTTTGTTGCAATATGCAGCAACATCAGCAAGTAGTTCAGAGGAAGGAATTCCATGCTTCAATGCACCAATTGATAATGCTTCCTTCCCTTGTGGAGACGCTGCAGCTTCCTTATCAAAATATACACCAGTGAAACACCTTCTTGACGGTTCCTCCCCCTTGCCACCTTTAAGCATCCCTCTGTGCTTAAGATACAACTCCTCCGCTTCAATTACAGCAGCCAATGTCCGATGTACTACAATGTCTGAATACCGACGTAGTGGTGAAGTAAAATGTGTATAAAGAGGAACAGCCAACCCATAATGACCCCAATCGCTCAAATTATCTTTTAACTCCCCACTGCAAAAATAAGTAGCCAATTGCATCGGTTTTGAAGCATAAGAGATGACAATATCAAAAAGAACAGAATCATCCTTTAGTTTTTCCCGTATTTTCTCCAAGGATTGATGAAACTTGCCGGAAGAGGAAGTATCCAATACTAGACCATGTTTGTTACAAAAAGCTTCAAACTCCTTGAGTTTTCTCATATTAGGTTCAGGATGCCTCCGCAACAATGCACTATTGGGAAAAGCTCTAGATGTTACTTCTGCAGCTGTCATATTTGCCAAAAGCATAAACTCTTCAACAAGAAAATTTGAATCCATCTGCTCGCTTAGCCTGCTATCATATGGAACCCCATCTTCATCAAATAAGTAAACAACTTTAGAGCTTTCAAGCTGTAGAGCACCATCATTAAATCTTTTCTCCTTTAAAGTTTTTGAAATTTCATGAAGACATTTAACAGAGCTAACAACATCAGTCCATTCAAATGGGCCTTGTAACTGGGGGTATCCTTCTAAAGTATTAAATTTCTCCACATCAATTATCCCTTCAATGATGTCTTGAGCATGCTTATTTGAAAGCTTACAACAAGACCTTATCAATGTACGGCCAATCCAGCGATCCAAAACATCCCCTGTGCTGTTTAATTCCCAAAACATAGAAAATGCAAGCCTATTAACACCGGGATTAAGCGAAACAAGCTCTTCTGAAAGCAGAGATGGCAACATTTGTATCTTCCTTTGCAACAAGTACACACTGGTTGATCGAATCTGAGCTTCTATATCTAAGTCTGTGTTTGGTAACACAAAGTATGACACATCTGCAATGTGTACACCTACTCTAAAAACGTCCTTCGATAACTTTTCAACAGATAAAGCATCATCGAGATCACGTGCAGTGGAAGGGTCAACAGTAAATACACACAAATCTCTAAGGTCTTTTCTAGTTTGATATTCCTCTGGTGGGATTTCCCAAGGAATATTTGGAAGACAAGAAAGTGCTTGAGGAGGAAAATCAGCACAATGGATTGCATTTTGATATAGGATTGCATTGATCTGTGGTTCCAACTCACCACCCCTTCCAAAAGAATGAGAGACACGAGCTTGAGGAAAAGGACTTTCTGCAGTCCAATCCTCAATATGGGCAGCTAGTAACTCCGTCTCAATTGTTACATCACCATCTTCCAACCTTTTCTTTATGCAGTCTGGCAAGTCTCTAACAAAAACAATCATTTTGGGAAATCTTGGATCAGTTGGGGTCAACATAACATACTCATGGTCAAAAATTTCCAAATTTTTCTTTGCATCTTTTCCATTAAGTTCATGGTAGGAAAACCACTGCTTAACATTAAGAAAACCGACAATAGCATCTCGTCGAAGAGACTTTTCAACAATTGCTACAACCCTCCCAGTTGGCCGTTTCAGGGGGAATTGACTGGTCATGACAGCCAACCTCTCCACTGAATTTCTGCCTTCATTCTGCCTGGGAAAATTACCCACATGCAAAGAGTCCGAACTGGATTGGTGGTGCCCATTAAGATGATTGTAAGCGGCTGTTCCAGTCACTAGTGTCTTGTCAGGAAACCCTTTCCCAGGGAGTGCTCCACTTGTACAATCCGCATACTCACAATCTGCATCTACCTTACCTTTACCCTTGTAGCTATTACCAGCCATTCCATTGACTTCTTGGACTAAATTACAATCTTCTACCCGTGCATAATTGTTTGAGGACCCATTTGACCCTTTCATCTTGGTCCACAATCCCAAAGGATCAACCTTAATAACCACAACATCTCCCTCAATCTATTATGAGACAGAATAAATAGATCACCCATTAGACTGATCCCATACAAACGAGTAAACTACATAAACAACATGAACCGAGGGAATTTCATACTCACAGCTCTATTCTGTGAAGAAACTCCATTGATGAGAACATCTGTAGGTACCCCATCAATTTTGCAGTATGCCTAAAGAGTATAAAACAGTCTTTCATGTTAGCAAACAAGATTTATAATGTAATGAATATGATAGAACAAAATGAAGTTCAGCTATTAGAAACCTCAAGTCGATTGTGAGCATTCACACGAAAAAATGCTTTGAAAGCCTCCCCTTTCTGCAAAAGGGTTAAACAACAAGCTATCAAGAAACAAATACACAAATAAAACCGGTGAAACTCCCATTTAAACCATAACATGCATCCAAAAACCAAAAAAAAAAAAACTACAGAGAAGTAAAGTACATTTTACAATTAGTGGCTAATATTAGATGACCAATTTGAGCGTGAATCCTAGTTTTTAATCTTAATTATTTTATTCAAAATAATATTCTACAAATTATAGTGAAATGGGACTTTACTGATTATAAATAATAATTATTTTTACTCAAGTTCAATTGTCCAATTTAATCACATACAGAGTCATATGATCTAGGGCTGCAAAAAAGCAGTTAGCTCTACCATCCCTCCCATCCTAGGGTTCAACTTGAAACCTCCAAGTCAGAAACTCAAGTTTGTCCCCTTAGGAACTGAAGAGCTGTTTTATTAAACTAATTATTTTGAATCCAAAATTTTAACTTTTAGGATCTCTCACTTTCTTCTAGGTTGTTTTAGTCCTTCTAGAACAAGGAATAACAGAATATTGATGAATAAAAACTATTTATAAATTTTAAAGACAACTTAGATAGTATAAAAGACTATAGATCATAAGAGCAATTTTCGAACAAACCTCTAATGCCTCATGTACAGCCTCTATAGGCCAGTATGGAGTGAACAGTTTCTTTCGAGCAAAACCCTCAACCTGGTGAGAAGGAAGAAAATCATCTATGCACATTTTAGATGACCCAGCATGGGCAACTGGTTCAGGACAGGATTTAGAAAAAGTTCTTCCATCACCACCAACAGCAGTATCATCACAACCAGAGCCAGCTTGTTCATTTATATGCATAGTGGGCATAGAACTAAAGGCAACTTCAGATGCTCTATCCGGAGTCTGTTCATTCGAAGCCATCGCCGATCCTTGTTTTGACGAAGAACAACTCATAGATGATGTCAAGCTTTTTGTTTTGTCTTCATTTTTCAAGCTACCTGATGACTCTCCACGTGCTTCATTCACAGAATTACAAGCTATATCCCCACAAAGATTATGATTAAGAAACCATAGTCAAAATCCCATATCACTATATCTCACTCAAGCCAAGTTAGCCATGATTTAAAAAAAAATCAAATACCATAAAAAAAAATCAGTATACTTCAAGAAATACCCAGAAAAAAAAAAGAAAGAAAAAAAAAAGATTTCACTAATTCTAGACGTAACTAGCAAAAAAATAATTCAATCCATAAATACCTAGTAAAAACATAGAAAATTCCACTAAATTCTAGCAAATACCAGGTAAAAATTTTCAGTTAGAATCTACAATATAAGGTTTCTATCAGGAAAACAAATACCAATAATAAAAAATACCTGAGTTATTTTTGGATCGGCGATTAGATCGTCGTTTTTTCTTCTTCTCCTTATCAGTATCCTCCACCCTCTCAACAATCACAGATTGCTCTGCAACGCCGCCACCACCCCTCATAATTTTTTTTATAGAAATTAAATAACAAAAAAAATCAAATAAAACCCAGAAGAAATTTAATACTACTAAAGAAAGCTAAAAAACTAGATCAGATAAAAAAAAACTCGGGCAACTTCCGATGAGTTAAAAAATATAACGGAAGAAACCCAAAAAAAAAGAACCAATAAGGAAAATTTTGAAAAAGAAAAAAAAAAGAAAAGAATCAAAGGGAAAAGAAGGGTTAGGGTTTTATAAAGAAGTTTCTAGAGAGAAAAAATTGTGTTTTAAAGGAATAGAGTGGAGGTGGGCGAGACAATGACGTGAAGATTGGTCGGCAGAAACATGGGGCGCCGACTATCGATTCCTTTGTCTTCCCTCTTTTCTCTCCCTTTTCTTTTTCTTTTGTTTCTTTTTCTTTTCTTTCACTTTCTTTCTCTCTCAATTTTTTCCTTTTCTTTTCTTGCTGAGCGAGGGAAGAAAACAGTGGAGTTGGGTAGAGAGTTAGAAAGGCTAGAGTTGTGACACCTGTCACATTATGAGGCACAAATTATTTTATATTTTATATTTTAGTTATATTTGTGAATAATTTATATTTATGTTATGTAATACATAAAAAATTAAATTATAATTCATATAGATATCAGATATGAAAGTTTTAAAATTTTTATTTATATTCATATTATATTTTTTATTAAAATTTACTTATGTCGTATTTATGTTATTTTTTTATCTTATTTAAAATTACAAGCATCATGTTAATATTGATATTAATAAAAAAAAGTGAAGTAAAGTAAAGGAAAAAAAGAGGATACATCTATTATTTATTTGAATTATTAAAATTAATAATGAAAAAAAGTAAAAAAATTCTAATAATCATTATTTGATTAAAAAACAAAAATAAATAATCATTATAATATTTTTCAAAATATAATATTCATTTTATAAAACAACCTATATTAATTTATATTAATTATTCATTTGGTTAAAAATAAAAGTTTAGGAAATATTAATATATTTTTTTTTTTGAACTTCGTTTAATTGATAATTATTATATTGAATTGATTAGTACTTCCAAAGTGAGCATTTAAACAATAACTGTGAGACCCCGTATATGTATAGTTGTATATAGGAACACGGGAGTGTAAATAAAATCATAAGTATAATGATTCATTTGTAATGTGAAGTATATGCAGTGTAAGTTCATAAGATTATGTACGCACTTGTAATAAGAATCGTGATTATACGTACAAGTTGCATTATGAATGAGTAGAAAGAAATGAACTTAAACACGAGAAGAATGTGATTGAAATGGTATATGAGTAGTGTAGTAAAAGGGAAGGAAAGATTTTTATAAGTTGTATACTTTCATTCGGGAAATATCGTGAAAATTTGGTTGTATAAAGATTTTCCACAAGTTTTAATATATACTAAGTGTGATTGGATGACATTTTCAAGTCTCAAGGAGCGATGAATGAGGAAAGGACTATGGAGGTAAATTGAGGAAGTTTTGAAGAGAGTTGTTGCAGAAAAACTGCAAAAAATCTGGAAATATGGAGGCCAGATCGATCTCATAGGATGAGAGATCGATCTGGGAGAGCCAGAATGCTCTTATGTGAGTAATGAAAGGAAACAGATCGATCTCCAAAGGGATCAGATCGATCTCCTTAGCCCTCGGGTTGGAAGCAGATCGATCTCCCCTAAGACCAGATCGATCTCCTTAAGCTTCTGTTCGACAGCAGATAGATCTCCAGTCTCGACAGATCGATCTCCTACCTTTAAAATGCCTTAGAAAAGAGGGATTTTTAGAGGACCAGATCGATCTCCACCAAGGAAGATCGATCTCATCAAGTCAAAACTATAAATAGGAGCAGTTGGATCTGCAGATTTTCGGGATAACCATTTCCTTTCACTTCAACTCAAAGAAAACTAGCTTTCTCACTCCTAAATCTAGCCATTTTCAGTAAGATTTAAGGAAGAACTATTAGAGACAAAGTTGGTCACACCAAAGGGAAGAACAACATAGTCTAGAGGCATTTCCCCATTTGACGGATTGAAGGAATAAAGGGCATTCCTAATTGGAGCAAAGAGGAAATCCAATGAGGTAAGTTCTAGTGCACAAATCCAAGTACATTGGTTTAGTTAATGATTATGAAGTTAATTGGGTGTGCACCTTGTGGGTAGAACTACCTATGATGGCATGAAATGAATATAACTTAGAAATGGTCTAGTGTGAGAAAGTGGAATGTAGAAGTGTTAATGATGAATGAGATATCTTGAGAGGATGATTATGTTGTGGGCATGGTTTGGGCATGTAGATATTGGGATAAAATTGTGAGATTTACCACAAGGGGTAAAATGTATATTTAAGGCATTGGATAAATGCTTAGTTGAACAAGAGTTAGAAACGTTAACTCGAGTGTTTGATGGATGAATTTCAGTTTCGGATGATACGCCGGAGCAAGTCGAGATGAGAATGCGAGAAGCGTAGAGGAGGATAGTTGCACACAAATAAAGTGAGGTAAGGGACTGTGTGTTAGCTATAGAGATGTTCGTGCGTATTTTACAGCAATTTCGTAGATATATTGCTAGAACTAGTACGATATTATAATTCTATGAAATGATATGGAAGCATGAAAAGTACTATGATGTATATATGTATTGAGAAATGGGATAGGGTAAGGAAATAGCATGATATGCATGTTTTCAATGTTTTTCTCTAATTTACATTGATCTTGGTGATTGAGAAATGTTAATGATAGGTTGGCTAATTTTACATGTTTTAGCATGAAGAGGCATGCTGTATGAATAAACATGTTTTGAGTTTTAAAAAGAGAAAATAGCCATCTATCAGTTTTGAGATGAGATTTGGTGTTGAAGCGCTAGCTCACACCCGTTTTAATGCCTTGATGTACCGTGCGGGAGTTTTAACTCGCGCGAGGGTTTTGAGAAAGTGCGGGAATTTTGCTCGCACCTGTTTTGTTGAGTTGAGGTACACCTGGAGGTCTGGGACCCAAGGGGATACCAGCCGACGGCCATTTGAACGGGCTGGGCCTTAACGATAGATCGTACCGCGCTGGAGTTTTGCGTTGACTGTGTGTCACGCTGCTTGCTCGCCTGGTATATGAGACATGGTTTAGGATGAAAAGTCCATCGGAGTTGGAGTATAGACTTGGGTCCACGGTCGTACGTAGAACAGTGTAGTTATCCGTTGGTATACTATGTACCGTGCTAGGTGCACGTGAGTACGAGTATCGCGTAGATGACACACGGCGTATTCTTACCGTGAGTATACGAGGAGATGAGGTGGATTGAGATGAGCCGGAGGGCAGGACTGACCCATTCCCCTTCAGGCGAAGTGATGCCCTGTGCACACCTGATCAGTGAGGCCTGAGATCACTGACTATGGCCATATGTCGTGGATATTTGATTGCCGAAAATTCCATGCATGTCTCAGAGATTCGAGAAACAGAGATAATCTCAGAAAAGAAAGAGATTTGCAGAAAAAGTGAGAAAGAGATTTTATGTTTTGATAAATCTCTAATTTTCCATTCGTGCCGTGAGGGCACTATTTATGAGCATGTTTTAAATGGAAGCTTGATATTTGATTTACACGAAAATGCTATTGAGAAATATATGTTTAAATGCATTTTTCGTATGATATTTCCATTTATAATAAAAACATGATTTTGGTTTATGCATGCATGGGCTATGTAGGTAGTACGATATCTACCTGCTAGCATACATTTTCTTACTGAGTTGTGGTTTGCTCATCCCACTATTTTCCCCCTCCAGGTACTAAGAAGTAAGAGAGCGGTGGTCTCTAGGTCTTTTGTGTTGAACAGCTCCCACAATTCCATAAAGGTATAAGATTTGTCTACAAGAGTATTTTGTATCTAATTTATCGTATCGCACAGTTATATCTTGGAATTGTAAACAGTATTATGGGGATGATATGTAAGCACATGGTATTTATACAATTGATTTTGTATATCTACACACACATCTGGGAGTGTGAATTAAGATTTAAATCTTCCGCTGTAAATGAATGAAATTTTAGTAATTGCATCTTCTCACAGCCCAACCGTAGTAGAGAGTGTATAGATAGAAGGGTTCCCAGAAGTGGGGTGTGATAGGTTTGGTATCAGAGCATGGTTGGTCTGATGTGAGTTGATGTTTAGGAATAAGAAAACATACATCCCCAAGTTACTGTGCGATATTTAGATACAAATGTGTGTACGGAGCTGGTAGTGAATTAAATGTTTGTTATAACGCAGGAAAGTTATCAGACTAGTGAGTTATGCCTGAGAGACACCGCAAGAGGGGAGAGAGCTCGAGAGCTCTAGGGCGAAATGACAGGACTGAGAGGCACAGTAGATCATCCTCTAGTCATGAGCCCCAGGAACAGATAGAGGCTTCTGATCCTCGAATAACTCGATTGGAGGAAGACATGCGCACAATGATGACCATGATGGGTCAGATCATGGCTAGGTTTGAGGGTACACCTGGTACAGCGGGACAGGCTGCACCGAATCCCCCAGCAGCTGCACCTGAACCTGAGAATGTTGCACCTGCGCAAGCTGAACCGATTAGGCCACGGGAACCTCATATTCGACCCGTACCTCCTCCAGTTGCCCCACAAGAGTATGATGATGATTTGGGGTATGGATATGACTGTGATATGGAGAGATTGAGGCATTTTATGGACTTTAAGCCTCCTTCGTTTAGCGGGGTAAAGGATCCGACAGTGGCTGAGGACTGGATCAGTCAGATGGAGAAGTTATTCGACTTCTGTAGATGTTCAGCTACGGAGAGAGTAGTGCTTGCGGCCTTTGTATTGAGAGGCGAAGCAGAGCACTGGTGGAAGTCCACCAGGCCGATGTTGAGAGCTCAAGGTATGACTATCACGTGGGATATGTTCTTGGATGTTTTCAGAGAGCAATACATCCCAGATACTGCTCGACGGAGACTACAGATGAAATTTCTGAATCTGACTCGAGGGAATCGAACAGTTGATGAGTACGAGTCACGATTCACTTCACTGGGTCGATATGATCCGGACTCGATCAGGAGTGAAGCTATCAGAGTCCGTAGATTTGTAGATGGACTGAGCCCTTTAATCCGAGCGAAGTTGGCCCCATTTGATGTTGCTACATATAGAGAGGCTGTGTGACGGGCCCAGTTATGTGAGCAAGATTATGACTTGCAGACTTCTGAGTTTAGTTGGGGTAAAGACAAGGGTCCGAGGAAGCTGGGAGATGGCAAGAGTGCCAAATTTGGTCAAAAATTCATGAGTAAGCGTCATAGAGAGGTAGATGAGTTCCAGAAAAAGGTTGCTAGACCTTTTATGCCTCCGACTCAGACACCAGCCAGGGGTATATTGATTGGTGGACCTCGACCGACTACAGATCAGTGTAGATTATGCGGTCGATACCATGGTGATAGGCCATGTCATCTTCAGGGTACTCGATGCTTCAGATGTGGTAAATTTGGACATTATGCCAGAGAGTGCCTGGAGATAGTTGAGGCAATTCCACAGAGGGGTAAAGAGCCAGAGAGGGTTCCTACAGTTGTACCTCCTACAAGAAAGAAAGCCTCGGCTGAAGAAAAAGGAAAACAAGTTGTGGGTCAAGGCAGGGTGTATGCGATAGACCAGGCATCGGTTGATACCTCTTCTGAAGTGATAAAAGGTACAATCTTGATTTTCAATCTGGAGGTTATAGCTTTGTTTGATTCTGGTGTTACGTATTCCTTCATATCACCTGCATGTGCATCTAAGTTAAAAGGTTTTGTAGAACCCACATACTTGAGTAGGACTTTACTAATAAGTACTCCGATGAGAGTTAGCCAATTAGTTGAGCAAGTGTATAAAGATTGTAAAGTGAGGGTAGGAGATAAGTGCATGACAGCCAACTTGATTTTGTTGAATATGTATGACATTGATGTAATTTTGAGAATGGATTGGTTAGCCACCAGTCATGCTGTCATAGACTGTCGTTCTAAGTCCATTAAGTTTTCTCTACTTGAAGAATGTGTTGTAAGATTTTAAGAGAGGAAATGAAATCTTAAATTTTGTGTTAAGTAAAGTACTTTGGTATAAATGACTGGAGTGTTGTTTTGAAGGTTTTGTTGCTTATGTGGTGGATTTGAACAAAGTACATCCGGATATGGAGGACATCCCAGTGGTCAGAGAATTCCCCGATGTCTTTCCAGACGATCTACCAGGATTGCCACCTGATAGAGAAACGGAATTCGGTATAGACTTGACGCCTGGAACCGAACCAATATCCAAGTCACCATATAGGATGGCTCCAGTTGAGTTAGAGGAATTAAGGAAACAGCTGCAAGAATTGTTAGAGAAGGGGTTCATAAGACCGAGCGTCTCACCATGGGTTGTGAAGAAGAGAGATGGGAGCCTCAGGTTGTGCATCGACTATCGGATGTTGAACAAGGCTACCATCAAGAATAAGTACCCCTTGCCACACATTGACGATTTATTGGATCAGCTTTGAGGAGCACAGATCTTTTCTAAGATAAATTTGAGGTCTGGGTATCATCAATTGAAGATTCGAAAGGAGGATGTGCCCAAGACAGCATTTCGTACCCGCTATGGCCATTACGAATTCTTAGTGATGCCTTTTGGGTTGACCAATGCGCCAACAGCTTTTATGGCTCTAATGAACAAAGTATTCAAGCTATACCTGGACCAGTTCGTAATTGTGTTCATTGATGAAATAGTGGTGTATTCAAGGTCCAGAGAAGAGCATGAGCAGCACTTAAGGATTATTTTGCAGACCCTCTGAGAGAGAAAGTTATATGCCAAACTTAACAAACGTGACTTTTGGCCAGAACAGATTTCTTTTCTAGGTCATGTTATATCGAAGGATGGGGTGTCAGTAGATCCGTCCAAGATTGAGGCCGTTGTTCAGTGGGAACAACCTAGGACAGTCACAGAGATCAGAAGTTTTCTGGGTTTGGCTGGTTACTATAGGAGATTTGTAGAGGGTTTCTCTAGATTAGCTGCTCCATTGACACGTCTTATGAGAAAGAGTGTGGGGTTTTCATGGGATGAAGCTTGTGAGAGAAGTTTTCAGGAACTTAAGCGCAGATTAACCACCGCGCCAGTTCTTATCATCCCTAACAGTTCAGGGAATTACTCGGTGTATACAGATGCTTCGCATCAAGGACTAGGCTGTGTTTTGATGCAAGATGGAAGGGTGGTAGCTTATGGATCTAGACAGCTGAAAGATCATGAGAGGAACTACCCCACTCACGATTTGGAGTTAGCGGCCGTAGTGTTTGCGTTGAAGATATGGCGCCACTACTTATATGGTGAGAGATTTCAGATCTTTACGGATCATAAGAGTCTGAAATATCTATTCTCACAGAAGGAGTTAAACATGAGACAGAGGAGGTGGTTGGAACTCCTCAAGGACTATGATTGTGAGATCTTATACCACACGGGGAAGGCAAATGTGGTTGCCGATGCATTGAGTCGGAAGAGTCTCGGGTTGGTATCACATATTATGGTTAGAGAGCATGAGTTGTTAGAACAATTCACAAACCTTAGTCTGGATATGACCCTACCTGAGATTGACAACTATGGGATTATTGCTAGCTTGAGATTAGAACCGGAGTTGATTGAGAAAATCCGACAAGCTCAGCAAATTGATCAATGGTGTATTGACATGATTAGCCAAATCCGGAAAGGGAAGGGTGAAGATTTTATATTGAGTTCAGATGGAATACTAAGGTTTGGAGATAGAATATGTGTTCCTAAGGATTTAGAGCTGAGGAAGCTGATCTTATCAGAGGCTCACTCGTTAAGATATACGATACACCCGGGGAGTAGTAAGATGTATCAAAATCTCCGAAAGGCATATTGGTGGTCTGGGATGAAGAGAGACATAGCTGAGTATGTCGCTAGATGTCTCATTTGTCAGCAAGTAAAAGTCGAACATCAGAAACCAGGAGGATTATTACAACCTCTACTGATACCAACATGGAAGTGGGAGCATTTTACCATGAATTTTGTGATGGGGTTACCAAGAACCCATAAGAACCATGATGCGATATGGGTGATAGTAGATCGGTTAACGAAATCGGCACATTTCTTAGCCATGAGATCTACAGATACATTGAGTGCACTGGCGAACCTGTACATGCGGAAAATAGTGAGATTGCATGGAGTCCCAGTGAGTGTTGCTTCTGATTGGGATGCCCACTTCACTTCCCACTTTTGGGGACATTTTCAGGAAGCGATGGGGACCCAATTGAGTTTTAGCACTGCTTTTCATCCTCAAACAGATGGACAGTCAGAGAGGACTATACAGACCCTGGAGGATATGTTGAGAGCGTGTGTGCTGGATTTTAGAGGCTCATGGGACGATCACTTACCATTGATTGAGTTCGCCTACAATAACAGTTATCACTCAAGTATTGGTATGGCCCCTTATGAGGCACTATATGGTCGTAGATGCCGATCGCCCATTGGTTGGGAAGAAGTTGGTGACAGACAGTTGCTCGCTCCCGATTTGGTTAAGCAAGCCTCCGAGGATGTTCAGATAATATGCGAGAGGCTGCGAACAGCTCAAAGTCGACAAAAGAGCTACGCTGACAGGAGACGGAGACCACTTGAGTTTGATGTTGGCGAGTCTGTATTTTTGAAAGTATCTTCTTCTAAGGAAATAACGAGGTTTGGGAAGAAAGGACAATTAAGTCCTCGTTACATTGGTCCCTTCGAGATTTTGGATAAAGTGGGAGATGGAGCATATAGGCTAGCCTTGTCACCTGAGCTAGCAGAAGTCCACAATATCTTCCACGTTTCTATGCTTCGAAAGTACTACCCGGATCCGACACATGTAATTAGCTATGAGCCGTTGGAGCTCAAGGAGGACATGTCATATGTCGAGAGACCGATCAGGGTGTTGGACAAAAAAGAGAAGGTGTTGCGGAACAAGACGATTTCATTGGTTAAGGTTTTGTGGCAACATCACACTGTGGAAGAGGCCACATGGGAACTGGAAAGTTTGATACGGGAAAAGTATCCCGAGTTATTCACAGATTGAATTGGTTCAAATTTGGAGGACCAAATTCTCTAAGTGGGGGAGAATGTGAGATCCCGTATATGTATAGCTATATATAGGAACACGAGAGTGTAAATAAAATCATAAGTATAATGATACATTTGTAATGTGAAGTATATGCAGTGTAAGTTCATAAGATTATGTATGCACTTGTAATAAGAATCGTGATTATAGGTACAAGTTGCATTATGAATGAGTAGGAAGAAATGAACTTAAACACGAGAAGAATGTGATTGAAATGGTATATGAGTAGTGTAGTAAAATGGAAGGAAAGATTTTTATAAGTTGTATACTTCCATTCGGGAAATATCGTGAAAATTTGGTTGTACAAAGATTTCTCACAAGTTTTAATATATACTAAGTGTGATTGGATGACATTTTCAAGTCTCAAGGAGCGATGAATGAGGAAAGGACTATGGAGGTAAATTGAGGAAGTTTTGAAGAGAGTTGTTGCAGAAAAACTGCAAAAAATCTAGAAATATGGAGGCCAGATCGATCTCATAGGATGAGAGATCGATCTGGGAGAGCCAGAATGCTCTTATGTGAGTAATGGAAGGAAACAGATCGATCTCCAAAGGGATCAGATCGATCTCCTTAGCCCTCGGGTTGGAAGCAGATCGATCTCCCCTAAGACCAGATCGATCTCCTTAAGCTTCTGTTCGACAGCAGATCGATCTCCAGTCTCGACAGATCGATCTCCTGCCTTTAAAATGCCTTAGAAAAGAGGGATTTTTAGAGGACCAGATCGATCTCCACTAAGGAAGATCGATCTCATCAAGTCAAAACTATAAATAGGAGCAGTTGGATCTGCAGATTTTCGGGATAACCATTTCCTTTCACTTCAACTCAAAGAAAACTAGCTTTCTCACTCCTAAATCTAGCCATTTTCAGTAAGATTTGAGGAAGAACTATTAGAGACAAAGTTGGTCACACCAAAGGGAAGAACAACATAGTCTAGATTCATTTTCCCATTTGACGGATTGAAGGAATAAAGGGCATTCCTAATTGGAGCAAAGAGGAAATCCAATGAGGTAAGTTCTAGTGCACAAATCCAAGTACATTGGTTTAGTTAATGATTATGAAGTTAATTGGGTGTGCACCTTGTGGGTAGAACTACCTATGATGGCATGAAATGAATATAACTTAGAAATGGTCTAGTGTGAGAAAGTGGAATGTAGAAGTGTTAATGATGAATGAGATATCTTGAGAGGATGATTATGTTGTGGGCATGGTTTGGGCATGTAGATATTGGGATAAAATTGTGAGATTTACCACAAGGGGTAAAATGTATATTTAAGGCATTGGATAAATGCTTAGTTGAACAAGAGTTAGAAACGTTAACTCGAGTGTTTGATGGATGAATTTCAGTTTCGGATGATACGCCGGAGCAAGTCGAGATGAGAATGCGAGAAGCGTAGAGGAGGATAGTTGCACACAAATAAAGTGAGGTAAGGGACTGTGTGTTAGCTATAGAGATGTTCGTGCGTATTTTACAGCAATTTCGTAGATATATTGCTAGAACTAGTACGATATTATAATTCTATGAAATGATATGGAAGCATGAAAAGTACTATGATGTATATATGTATTGAGAAATGGGATAGGGTAAGGAAATAGCATAATATGCATGTTTTCAATGTTTTTCTCTAATTTACATTGATCTTGGTGATTGAGAAATGTTGATGATAGGTTGGCTAATTTTACATGTTTTAGCATGAAGAGGCATGCTGTATGAATAAACATGTTCTGAGTTTTAAAAAGAGAAAATAGCCATCTATCAGTTTTGAGATGAGATTTGGTGTTGAAGCGCTAGCTCACACCCGTTTTAATTCCTTGATGTACCGTGCAGGAGTTTTAACTTGCGCGAGGGTTTTGAGAAAGTGCGGGAACTTTGCTCACACCTGTTTTGTTGAGTTGAGGTAAACCTGGGGGTCTGGGACCCAAGGGGATACCAGCCGAGTGTCACGACCCGAACTACCCAAAAATCAGAGTTAATTTTTCGCGTTTTGTTATTTTCTTTATTAAATTCTTATCTGTCCTCTGATCGTGACCACACTCCACTAACAAATTGGGTTGTGCGTCAATGCCAGTCCCACCATACATTTACCATATAACTTAATTCTTTCTCCAGTCATTTATAATTGTTTACATTAATTATACATCCCCTAAAGTTACTTACAAACATGTTACTGTGCTATGCTTATGTAGATACAATACGTACAAGTGTATATACCTTATGTTGATGGGCAGCAGCGGATATCCGGAATGTAGTACTGAGTCGCCTCAACTTCAACTGGAGATTATCTGTGGGAGAAAATGAAAGGGGTGAGCACATCAAGCTCAGTAAGGCAATCCTACGAACAAGTAGGTAACCATACTACCTACATGAACGTGGTGCCATGCATAAACCACCCTTTCTCCACGCATTTTAAAACAAATGACATGAGTTTATGATGTTATGTAAATCGAGTTTGCACGAAAAATTCAACATGCAATTATTTTAAATCATTTCTTTCTCTTTAAAAATTTCACAATAAAGTCAGGACTCGACCCCTCCTTCGGGTGATCCTGACTCACACAAAATCATGAAAATTGAGTTTCTCGAAAGTATCGATATCCGAAAACATATGTATATATATATACAAGATATGAGACTAGGCAATAACTGTATATCGGTAATAACCAGGACTGGCCAATATGTGTCCTCGTGAGTCCCTCTAGCTTCACGGATCCCAGTGTGCGAGGTCTCACCCTGATCGGGAACCGCCCGGGAGGTGGGTCAATCCAACCCGTCAGTCTTATCCAATCTCACGCATCCGAAGATGCCGTATCACAAAGATACCGTATCACAAAGATACCCCGTATCACAAAGATACCGTATCCGAAGATACCCCACGGTACATTGTACTCCATGCTACTTGCACGGTACATCGTACTCCATGGACCCATATCACTCTAGGTACTCCAGCCCAAATGGCCTGCTTCCCACAGAGAGGTTTTGTTTCTCAATACTCATTGCCATGTCTCAAAACGCACGTGCGAGCCTATTAAATCGGTGACACACAGTCTACCCGATGCTCCAAGCACGGCTCATCGTATGCTCTCATAAAAATCAGTGCGACCGATGCTCAGCACTCTCACCAAATCAAGTAAAATTGACAGAGCCCGCTTTACATCTCCACAAGGCCGCCAACCTTATCCCTCACTCTCACCCTACTTAAGAGGTCTTTTGAGCCTATTGGACCTTTTGGCTGACTCCAAGGGCAGACAGTGCTATTCCAAAAATCCAGTAAAACTAGTGCGAGTTAGGCTCAGCACTCTGTATATAAATCATGTGAAAATCTTATAAAATCTGGTGCGAGTTAAACTCCAGCACCCTGTCTTGAAAATCATGTAAAATCTGGTGCGAGTTAGACTCTAGCACCGTGTCATGAAAAAGCATGTGAAATCTGGTGCGAGTTATACTCTAGCACCTATGCATGTAAAACTCTAGTGCGAGCTCTCGCTCCAGCACTAATGCATGCATCACACAAATCAAACATCGTGCGAGCTGAGCTCTAGCACGTCACATGTAAATAAAAACACGTAGGCGGCTCGGTTATCTCCAAATAGTTTTCACAGAAATTACATTGTTTAAGGTATGCAGTGCTATGCATTTTTCTTTAAAAGTGAGCCAGCCTACTCATGCATGTGTTAAAATACCTCCAGAATGAGCAGGAACCTTTTGTTCTTGCTCCTCCCAATTTTTCCTAAAGTTGGAAACATTTACCCTTAACAAGGGTATTTTGGTAATTTTACCCATACGGGGCATTAAAATTATTCTTCGACCTCTAGACCCTCTAGAACATTTTTAAGGACTGCATATGAATTTAAAATTGCGTAAAGTTTACCTCTAGCAGTCCGTAGAATTCCCTTACCTTATTTTCCTGTCGAGTCTGACCTTTTCTTTTCCACTGTTGTCTCGTCGCGCAGTCCGTTATGCTCCCAATCAAATGCCCGGAACTGCGTATTAATATTTCTTAGGTCAGATATTATACAATTTAATTGTATTTAATATTTTCTGGGCTTAATTTAAATCATTGGACCCATTTACCCCTATTGGGCCCGATTGCACCTTAATGGGCCTTAATCGGCCTTAAGCCCGTTTTTCACTAAATTCTCACTTTATCGAGGCCTATTGGGCTCATTGGGCCCACCAATAATTTATTGGGCCTCGTTCTAGCTTATTGGGCCTCGGCTCATTTTAGCCCTTTTTATAATCATTAATTCCATTCTTCGGGTATACCGGGCTTATACAGCTTTCTAATAATTATCGGGTTTCATTCCGAATTCATTAGATAGCCCGTATACCATTTACGGCAATTATATTACGACTCAGAATAATATTCCTTCCTACGCGAAATTAATCCATAATTCCGTAAAATAATTAAAACTCGGTATTTAAAGAACTCTAATTGCCGAAATTAAATTGTACTTACCCGATACGATGCGGGGTACGAGAATCAGAGCTCGATCGGCTCTCGTTCGGTCTCTGTCGTAAAGCTGCACAATTAGGTAAATCCGGATTATTTTTCATTAAAATAATATTAAATTAAATTTCCAAAATTTACCCGTAGGTCAATTTCGACCCTCGGTCAACTTACCCGAACCTCGAGTCGTCCCCGGTAAATTTTTTTCCTTTTTTCCCCCCTTTTTCCTTTCCTTTATTTCCTTTTCCTTCCTTTTCCTTTCTTTTCTTTTCCCCTTTCCTTCCTTTTCCCTCCTTTTCCTTCCCTTTCCTTTCGGCCAAACGGCACCGTTTACTGTCTATTGCCTTCACCGACGGTTCCGGCTGTCTCACCGGTCGAGACCGGTCTCAAAAGAATCGGCTTCTTCCCCTGAGTGTGTCGGTGCCCTCCGTTTCATCCCAGACGCAACGGTTCGCCGGGAATCGGCTTGTTTCTCCGACGGTTTTCCTCAGCTCCGATCGGCCTGCTCCGGCCACCTGGCGGCGTGAATCCGGTACCCACGTGCTCGCCGGACTCCCCTCTTCCTCCTGGCAGCTTCGTCGAAGTCGTCGGTCGTCGGTGTACGAGAATCGGCGGTGAAGGTTCCTCGGGTTGCTTCTCGGTTTCTCTCTCGGGTTTTTCCCGAGTTTTCTCTCTCCTCCCTTTTTTTCAGTTCTCTTTTCTTTTTTTTTGTTTTATTTTTATTAATTTTATTATTATTATTATTTATTTTAATTATTTTACTATTCAATAAAATACTCCATAAAATCCCAAAATATCTACCTTATATTATTTTTTATTCTACTTTAATTTATTTAATTTAAATTTAATTTATTAATTATATTTTTCTCTAAATTTCGATATTATTTCTTCGCGTTTTTTGAGAAATAGTCCCGGTAATTTTTTCGGTATTTTTAAAATTTTTGAATCTTGATCAATTGACCCAAAATTTATAATTTCCTTATTGTCGATCAAGATATCTTACATCCTTATTTTTTTTAATTAAAATTTCCTTATTGCCCTAATACCGGGTTTTGGCATTTTTACCATTTTACCCCTGCTCTTGTTTCGAAAATCAATTTAACCCGACCACACTTCATACATCCCCCATATTTTCTTATTTAATTTTCGTATTTTCGGTTAACTTCATTCTGATCATTTTCGTTTGATCAGTGGTCATTTCGACTCGTATTTAATTACTTCTGACTTCTACCGATATTCCATTTTATTTTGCTTCACCAATTTAATTAGTCAACGCTCTTCTTATGATTCGATGAATATATATATAAGTGTACATCGCGTGAATCATAAGGAATATAGCAACAATACATACAAAGTGGGTCTTACATAATCTCCCCCACTAAAAGAATTTGGTCCTCCAAATTGGAACCAAATCAGTCTCTAAATAACTCCGGGTAATTCTCTTTCATCTGACTCTCTAACTCCCAAGTCGCCTCCTCCGGAGTGTGATGCTGCCACAGTACCTTCACCAGAGGAATCGTCTTCGACCTCAATACTTTCTCCTTCCTATCCAAAATCCGAATCGGTCTCTCAACATAGGACATACTCTCACTGAGCTCCAGTGGCTCATATATGATCACATGCGACGGATCCGGCTGATACTTCCGAAGCATGGAGACGTGGAAGACATTATGAACATTTGCTAGCTCTGGTGGCAATGCTAGCCTGTAAGCTCGATCTCCCACTCTCTCGAGTATCTCAAAAGGTCCTATGAAGCGAGGGCTCAGCTTCCCTCTCTTCCCGAATCTCGTAATACCCTTGGAAGGAGAAACTTTCAAAAATACTGACTCCCCCGCTGTAAACTCCAACGGTCTACGTCTCCTGTCAGCATAACTCTTCTGTCAACTCTGAGCTGTCCTCAACCTCTCACAAATCAATTGGACGTCCTCAGAGGCCTGACGTATCAAATCGGGAGCGAATATCTGCCTGTCACCAACCTCCTCCCTTCCTATAGGAGGTCGACATCTACGGCCATACAAGGCCTCATATGGTGCCATCCCGATACTCGAATGATAACTGTTATTGTAGGCGAACTCCGCGAGTGGTAGGTGATCATCCCAGGAGCCTCTAAAATCAAGTACACAAGCTCTCAACATATCCTCGAGGGTCTGTATAGTCCTCTCTGACTGCCCATCTGTCTGAGGATGGAAAGCTATACTGAATCTCAACTGGGTCCCCATAGCTTCCTGAAAATATCCTCAGAGGTAGGAAGTGAAGCGGGAATCCCTATATGATACCATGCTCACTGGAACGCTACTTAATGTTCCACAATCTTCCTTATACATAAATCCTCATACACACTCTGAGTATCTGGGGAGTTCGTAATCCAGAAGGTGGGTAGACTTAGTTACCCTATCGACTATCATCCAAATAGCCTCGTAATTCACCTGGGTTCTTTGTAACCCATCATAAAATTCATGGAGACTTGCTCTCATTTCCGTGCCATGTCGATATAGGTAGAGACTGCAATAACCCTGCAGACTTTTAATACTCTACCTTATTCTGTTGACATACTAGACACTTTTTCACAATCTCTATCATGTCTCTTTTCATATCTGACCACCAATACCCTTTTTGAGATATTTTAATATATTTTTATTACTTTCCGTATGCACTGTATATCCCAAAGAGTGAGCTTCTGACAACATTACTATCTCATCAACTGTGGTCCTGGGGAGCACTCATACTATCTCGGAACCTCTGTAAATCATTATCATACTCTGTGAACTCTGTCACTGTACCCTTCTGAATCTGACCTAAATTATCGACATCGTGCCGATCCTCACGCTAAGCCTGTCAAATCCGGGCACTCTCATCCGGTTCTAGTCTCAGGCTAGCTATCACATAATCATACCAATCACTGTCATCATCAGAAGGGATCACATCACTACCGAGGTTCACAACTGCTCTAGCAGCTCACGCTCCCTGACCATCATATGTGGTACCATCCCAGGCTCTTTATGCTCAAGGCATCAGTCATCACATTAGCCTTTTCTGGGTGGTACAATTTTCACAATCACAATCTCTCAGAAGCTCTAACCCACTATGCATTCTCATATTTGTCTCTTTCTGTGAAAACAGATACTCGGGCTTTATGATCAGTGCATATCCATAATTTCTAACCATGTACATAATAGTACCATATCCTCGGTACAACTACTGTTACCAACTTTAAATCATGGGTCAGATAGTTTATTTCATGATCAAGGAGTTGTCTGACTCCAAAATTGACTATCTTCCCATTATACATCAATATACAGCTCCTTCATAATTTTGAGGTATCCATACTCACTGAGAACCTCTTGAGCTGTTGGGTATGGTGAAATTATTCACGGTGGTCAGTTCATACTTTACTACACCGAAATTTATATCACATCCATCATCTTATTTATCGTCTTACTCAAAGACCATGTTTTCTTAGTTAAACGTGTCATCAAGGTATATCTTTTTTTTTGGAAGTCGCAACAACCCATTTGTAAAAGCAATTTTCCAATTGTTGTTTATAAATCGCCCTAGACTTTAACTACATCCAACATATCATCGATACTGATGATTACGAATCGGTCCAATCCTTGGCTTATCTATGCGTAAGCATATAAGATCCTTCAAAATCGCTTACGTCTTCAGGTACTAACCTGCGTCATTTCCTTTTCTTATCTTAACCGCTCTTATTAAATTTTTTTACTATGTTAACCTTTATGATTTGTCGAATTTTAATATTCTTATCGTCTTAGTAAAGGTATCCTAATGCTAAAGGTAGTTATTACGACGATCGATTTCACGTTATCGGTTATATATATATACTTTTAGACGCTGTCAAGTCTTCAGGCGGGGAGGTATTTTGAAATACCTTTATTAGCCTTCAGACTTAACCAAAACTACGTTATATCTCAGTCTCTGTGGTCACAATTTATATTCGCTACTAATTGCTCTAATCCTAATGACTTCATATATTAGGGTATTCCTTACCTAGCATATATCTCTCACTCCCATACATCTTGTATTCAGAATCTATCTTATCTTAAAGATTATCTCCTTCGTATGTCAATTATAACGAAACTCTTGTCATTATTCATTTCGTGAGTACAATCCTTTACTCATTTAATTTCAACTGTTGCATCCCTTTTTATCACCTGTCAACACTTACAGTATACTTTTCAAGGATGTTTTCACCCCTGTTTTCAACTTAAAACCTCTATATCCATATTCCATTACTTAATCCTCCTTTATTGGGGTACTCATTTATCTGTATTTGCCCAATGATGTAGGCATTCATGCCTTTTACTCACTTATATGCGAATGAAGGCGGTATGAATAAATGTGTGGCACCATGATCAATGAACATATGTACTTCATTATTCATAACAAGTGTGGTATCTTACACCACATCCATGAAACATCAATAGCGTCCTGGTCCAAGACGTCATTTCGCCTTCGTCCAACACCTACTTTCCTTTTTCTTTTCGGCTATGGCCTCCCTTTTCGTTGCAGCTATACCAACGAAGTTTTTCTCTCTTTACTTTTCTGTGGGACGATCTCGCCCAATTCTGTGTAATCAAAATCAATGGTCCGTCTTACGACACTTAACGGCCATTTTCATCAATACAGTGTAGGTATATACCCTCCTTTCAAGGTATCCACCACACATCCCACACTGCTTACAGCACTTACACTGCTACACTGCTTCGTAGTAGGTCGAGGTTCTCCAATCACAAAACCCCTCAAGAGTGCCAAAATTGGATGCACTGGGGCCTTACCAATTATCTTATTCCATGACTCGTCAAATTTAATCTTTTACCAATTACCATTTTCCCATTTCAACATCTTTGTCATTTCTCGATTCTCTTTTCTGTTTCTATTTCAGCCCTCACTACCTTTCCCAATCTCAGAGGCATGCAATTCATATTCTTATTTATCCAACTGTAAATCTGCGCACTGCCTCGGTATAGGTAATATCTCGCGGGGCCAATCGAACTCAAGTTGAAAAGTTGAGCCATTTCATGAACTTTTAGACATCTCGACTGTCACTTGTTCATAGTGTCGAGGTAATATCTGTCCAAGAATATAACTAAGTTTTTCCATACTCGTCAATAAATCAATTCCTTTTAAACAGTGTCCGAGATATTCTGTCACCGGAATATATCCAAGATATTTCTCATCTCAACTCTTAAGATGGGTCGAGCGGGTTTCCACCAATGCTCCGCTGCGCCCTCTGATCTCATACGTAATCTGAGCAATTAGCTCCTCACAATAATCTCCACACTCCGCTCCAAGCATTGCGAAGCGTGTCTCAATAATGTCCGATCACTCTGTCGGACTCAGTGGGGCATGCTCAACATTAGCCTCCATTTCAATTTCATCCTGATTCTCATAGTCAAACTCAGCACGACTTAGCAGATTCAGGTCTACCTCAACGACCTCTGCCTCGTGCACTATCTCATCTAACGCGACTCATATTAGGCATTCCTGCAATCTCAACCATTTCTTAGTCAAGCCCATCTCGATATACACTATTGTATCTAACTAAGCACAGTAACACGGGGATGTAATTTTCTAATTACTGACACTGACACACATCAGACCAATTGTGCTCTGATACCACCTTTATTGTCACGACCCGAACTACCCAAAAATCAGAGTTAATTTTTCGCGTTTTGTTATTTTCTTTATTAAATTCTTATCTGTCCTCTGATCGTGACCACACTCCACTAACAAATTAGGCTGTGCGTCAATGCCAGTCCCACCATACATTTACCATATAACTTAATTCTTTCTCCAGTCATTTATAATTGTTTACATTAATTATACATCCCCTAAAGTTACTTACAAACATGTTACTGTGCTATGCTTATGTAGATACAATACGTACAAGTGTATATACCTTATGTTGATGGGCAGCAGCGGATATCCGAAATGCAGTACTGAGTCGCCTCAACTTCAACTGCAGATTATCTGTGGGAGAAAATGAAAGGGGTGAGCACATCAAGCTCAGAAAGGCAATCCTACGAATAAGTAGGTAACCATACTACCTACATGAACGTGGTGCCATGCATAAACCACCCTTTCTCCACGCATTTTAAAACAAATGACATGAGTTTATGATGTTATGTAAATCGAGTTTGCACGAAAAATTCAACATGCAATTATTTTAAATCATTTCTTTCTCTTTAAAAATTTCACAATAAAGTCAGGACTCGACCCCTCCTTCGGGTGATCCTGACTCACACAAAATCATGAAAATTGAGTTTCTCGAAAGCATCGATATCCGAAAACATATGTATATATATATATACAAGATATGAGACTAGGCAATAACTGTATATCGGTAATAACCAGGACTGGCCAATATGTGTCCTCGTGAGTCCCTCTAGCTTCACGGATCCCAGTGTGCGAGGTCTCACCCTGATCGGGAACCGCCCGGGAGGTGGGTCAATCCAACCCGTCAGTCTTATCCGATCTCACGCATCCGAAGATGCCGTATCCAAAGATACCCCGTATCACAAAGATACCGTATCACAATGATACCCCGTATCACAAAGATACCGTATCCGAAGATACCCCACGGTACATCGTACTCCATACTACTTGCACGGTACATCGTACTCCATGGACCCATATCACTCTAGGTACTCCAGCCCAAATGGCCTGCTTCCCACAGAGAGGTTTTGTTTGTCAATACTCATTGCCATGTCTCAAAACGCACGTGCGAGCCTATTAAATCGGTGACACACAGTCTATCTGATGCTCCAAGCACGGCTCATCGTATGCTCTCATAAAAATCAGTGCGAGCGATGCGCAGCACTCTCACCAAATCAAGTAAAATTGACAGAGCCCGCTTTACATCTCCACAAGGCCGCCAACCTCATCCCTCACTCTCACCCTACTTAAGAGGTCTTTTGAGCTTGTTGGGCCTTTTGGCTGACTCCAAGGGCAGACAGCGCTACTCCACAAATCCAGTAAAACTAGTGCGAGTTAGGCTCAGCACTCTGTATATAAATCATGTGAAAATCTTATAAAATCTGGTGCGAGTTAAACTCCAGCACCCTGTCTTGAAAATCATGTAAAATCTGGTGCGAGTTAGACTCTAGCACCGTGTCACGAAAAAGCATGTGAAATCTGGTGCGAGTTATACTCTAGCACCTATGCATGTAAAACTCTAGTGCGAGCTCTCGCTCCAGCACTAATGCATGCATCACACAAATCAAACATCGTGCGAGCTGAGCTCTAGCACGTCACATGTAAATAAAAACACGTAGGCGGCTCGGTTATCTCCAAATAGTTTTCACAGAAATTACATTGTTTAAGGTATGCAGTGCTATGCATTTTTCTTTAAAAGTGAGCCAGCCTACTCATGCATGTGTTAAAATATCTCCAGAATGAGCAGGAACCTTTTGTTCTTGCTCCTCCCAATTTTTCCTAAAGTTGGAAACATTTACCCTTAACAAGGGTATTTTGGTAATTTTACCCATACGGGGCATTAAAATTATTCTTCAACCTCTAGACCCTCCAGAACATTTTTAAGGACTGCATATGAATTTAAAATTGCGTAAAGTTTACCTCTAGCAGTCCGTAGAATTCCCGTACCTTATTTTCCTGTCGAGTCTGACCTTTTATTTTCCACTGTTGTCTCGTCGCGCAGTCCGTTATGCTCCCAATCAAATGCCCGGAACTGCGTATTAATATTTCTTAGGTCAGATATTATACAATTTAATTGTATTTAATATTTTCTGGGCTTAATTTAAATCATTGGACCCATTTACCCCTATTGGGCCCGATTGCACCTTAATGGGCCTTAATCGGCCTTAAGCCCGTTTTTCACTAAATTCTCACTTTATCGAGGCCTATTGAGCTCATTGGGCCCACCAATAATTTATTGGGCCTCGTTCTAGCTTATTGGGCCTCGGCTCATTTTAGCCATTTTTATACTCATTAATTCCCTTCTTCGGGTATACCGGGCTTATACAGCTTTCTAATAATTATCGGGCTTCATTCCGAATTCATTGGATAGCCCGTATACCATTTACGGCAATTATATTACAACTCAGAATAATATTCCTTCCTACGCGAAATTAATCCATAATTCCGTAAAATAATTAAAACTCGATATTTAAAGAACTCTAATTGCCGAAATTAAATTGTACTTACCTGATACGATGCGGGGTACGAGAATCAGAGCTCGATCGGCTCTCGTTCGGTCTCTGTCGTAAAGCTGCACAATTAGGTAAATCTGGATTATTTTTCATTAAAATAATATTAAATTAAATTTTCGGAATTTACCCGTAGGTCAATTTCGATCCTCGATCAACTTACCCGAACCTCGAGTCATCCCCGGTAAATTTTTTTCCTTTTTCCCCCCTTTTTCCTTTCCTTTCTTTCCTTTTCCTTCCTTTTCCTTTCTTTTCTTTTCCCCTTTCCTTCCTTTTCCCTCCTTTTCCTTCCTTTTCCTTTCGGCCAAACGGCACCGTTTACTGTCTATTGCCTTCGCCGGCGGTTTCGGCGGTTTCACCAGCCGAGATCGGTCTCAAAAGAACCGGCTTCTTCCCCTGAGTGCGTCGGTGCCCTCCGTTTCAGCCCAGACGCAACGGTTCGCCGGGAATCGGCTTGTTTCTCCGGCGGTTTTCCTCAACTCCGATCGGCCTGCTCCGGCCACCTGGCGGCGTGAATCCGGTACCCACGTACTCGCCGGACTCCCCTCTTCCTCCTGGCAGCTTCGTCGAAGTCGTCGGTCGCCGGTGTGCGAGAATCGGTGATGAAGGTTCCTCGGGTTGCTTCTCGGATTCTCTCTCGGGTTTTTCCCGAGTTTTCTCTCTCCTCCCTTTTTTTTCAGTTCTCTTTTTTTTGTTTTATTTTTATTAATTTTATTATTATTATTTATTTTAATTATTTTACTATTCAATAAAATACTCCATAAAATCCCAAAATATCTACCTTATATTATTTTTTATTCTACTTTAATTTATTTAATTTAAATTTAATTTATTAATTATATTTTTCTCTAAATTTCGATATTATTTCTTCGCGTTTTTTGAGATATAGTCCCGGTAATTTTTTCGGTATTTTTAAAATTTCCGAATCTTGATCAATTGACCCAAAATTTATAATTTCCTTATTGTCGATCAAGATATCTTATATCCTTATTTTTTTAATTAAAATTTCCTTATTGCCCTAATACCGGGTTTTGGCATTTTTGCCATTTTACCCCTGCTCTTGTTTCAGAAATCAATTTAACCCGACCTTCCTTCATACATCCCCCATATTTTCTTATTTAATTTCCGTATTTTCGGTTAACTTCATTCTGATCATTTTCGTTTGATCAGTGGTCATTTCGACTCGTATTTAATTACTTCTGACTTCTACCGATATTCCATTTTATTTTGCTTCACCAATTTAATTAGTCAACGCTCTTCTTATGATTCGATGAATATATATATAAGTGTACATAGCGTGAATCATAAGGAATATAGCAACAATACATACAAAGTGGGTCTTACATAATCTCCCCCACTAAAAGAATTTGGTCCTCCAAATTGGAACCAAATCAGTCTCTAAATAACTCCGGGTAATTCTCTTTCATCTGACTCTCTAACTCCCAAGTTGCCTCCTCCGGAGTGTGATGCCGCCACAGTACCTTCACCAGAGGAATCGCCTTCGACCTCAATACCTTCTCCTTCCTATCCAAAATCCGAATCGGTCTCTCAACATAGGACATACTCTCACTGAGCTCCAGTGGCTCATATCTGATCACATGCGACGGATCCGGCTGATACTTCCGAAGCATGGAGACGTGGAAGACATTATGAACATTTGCTAGCTCTGATGGCAATGCTAGCCTGTAAGCTCGATCTCCCACTCTCTCGAGTATCTCAAAAGGTCCTATGAAGCGAGGGCTCAGCTTCCCTCTCTTCTCGAATCTCGTAATACCCTTGGAAGGAGAAACTTTCAAAAATACTGACTCCCCTGCTGTAAACTCCAACGGTCTACATCTCCTGTCAGCATAACTCTTCTGTCGACTCTGAGCTGTCCTCAACCTCTCACAAATCAACTGGACGTCCTCAGAGGCCTGACGTATCAAATCGGGAGAGAATATCTGCCTGTCACCAACCTCCTCCCATCCTATAGGAGATCGACATCTACGGCCATACAAGGCCTCATATGGTGCCATCCCGATACTCGAATGATAACTGTTATTGTAGGCGAACTCCGCGAGTGGTAGGTGATCATCCCAGGAGCCTCTAAAATCAAGTACACAAGCTCTCAACATATCCTCGAGGGTCTGTATAGTCCTCTCTGACTGCCCATCTGTCTGAGGATGGAAAGCTGTACTGAATCTCAACTGGGTCCCCATAGCTTCCTGAAAATATCCTCAGAGGTAGGAAGTGAAGCGGGAATCCCTATATGATACCATGCTCACTGGAACGCTACTTAATGTTCCACAATCTTCCTTATACATAAATCCTCATACACACTCTGAGTATCTGGGAAGTTCGTAATCCAGAAGGTGGGTAGACTTAGTTACCCTATCGACTATCATCCAAATAGCCTCGTAATTCACCTGGGTTCTTTGTAACCCATCATAAAATTCATGGAGACTTGCTCTCATTTTTGTGCCATGTCGATATAGGTAGAGACTGCAATAACCCTGCAGACTTTTAATACTCTACCTTATTCTGTTGACATACTAGGCACTTTTTCACAATCTCTATCATGTCTCTTTTCATATCTGACCACCAATACCCTATTTGAGATATTTTAATATATTTTTATTACTTTCCGTATGCACTGTATATCCCGAAGAGTGAGCTTCTGACAACATTACTATCTCATCAACTGTGGTCCTGGGGAGCACTCATACTATCTCGGAACCTCTGTAAATCATTATCATACTCTGTGAACTCTGTCACTGTACCCTTCTGAATCTGACCCAAATTATCGACATCGTGCCGATCCTCACGCTAAGCCTATCAAATCCGGGCACTCTCATCCGGTTCTAGTCTCAGGCTAGCTATCACATAATCATACCAATCACTGTCATCATCAGAAGGGATCACATCACTACCGAGGTTCACAACTGCTCTAGCAGCTCACGCTCCCTGACCATCATATGTGGTACCATCCCGGGCTCTTTATGCTCAAGGCATCAGTCATCACATTAGCCTTTTCTTGGTGGTACAATTTTCACAATCACAATCTCTCAGAAGCTCTAACCCACTATGCATTCTCATATTCGTCTCTTTCTGTGAAAATAGATACTCGGGCTTTATGATCAGTGCATATCCATAATTTCTAACCATGTACATAATAGTACCATATCCTCGGT
Source organism: Firmiana major (assembly GCA_033439115.1). Taxonomy (NCBI): domain Eukaryota; kingdom Viridiplantae; phylum Streptophyta; class Magnoliopsida; order Malvales; family Malvaceae; genus Firmiana; species Firmiana major. The sequence goes on from CM065909.1 coordinate 45,252,147, forward strand.
ACAACTACTGTTACCAACTTTAAATCATGGGTCAGATAGTTTATTTCATGATCAAGGAGTTGTCTGACTCCAAAATTGACTATCTTCCCATTATACATCAATATACAGCTCCTTCATAATTTTGAGATATCCATACTCACTGAGAACCTCTTGAGCTGTTGGGTATGGTGAAATTATTCACGGTGGTCAGTTCATACTTTACTACACCGAAATTTATATCACATCCATCATCTTATTTATCGTCTTACTCAAAGACCACGTTTTTCTTAGTTAAACGTGTCATCAAGGTATATCCTTTTTTTTTTAAGTCGCAACAACCTATTTGTAAAAGCAATTTTCCAATTGTTGTTTATAAATCGCCCTAGACTTTAACTACATCCAACATATCATCGATACTGATGATTACGAATCGGTCCAATCCTTGGCTTATCTATGCGTAAGCGTATAAGATCCTTCAAAATCGCTTACGTCTTCAGGTACTAACCTGCGTCATTTCCTTTTCTTATCTTAACCGCTCTTATTAAATTTTTTTACTATGTTAACCTTTATGATTTGTCGAATTTTAATATTCTTATCGTCTTAGTAAAGGTATCCTAATGCTAAAGGTAGTTATTACGACGATCGATTTCACGTTATCGGTTATATATATATATATACTTTTAGACGCTGTAAAGTCTTCAGGCGAGGAGGTATTTTGAAATACCTTTATTAGCCTTCAGACTTAACCACAACTACGTTATATCTCAGTCTCTGTGGTCACAATTTATATTCGCTACTAATTGCTCTAATCCTAATGACTTCATATATTAGGGTATTCCTTACCTAGCATATATCTCTCACTCCCATACATCTTGTATTCAGAATCTATCTTATCTTAAAGATTATCTCCTTCGTATGTCAATTATAACGAAACTCTTGTCATTATTCATTTCGTGAGTACAATCCTTTACTCCTTTAATTTCAACTGTTGCATCACTTTTTATCACCTGTCAACACTTACAGTATACTTTTCAGGGATGGTTTCACCCCTGTTTTCAACTTAAAACCTCTATATCCATATTTCATTACTTAATCCTCCTTTATTGGGGTACTCATTTATCTGTATTTGCCCAATGATGTAGGCATTCATGCCTTTTACTCACTTATATGCGAATGAAGGCGGTATGAATAAATGTGTGGCACCAGGATCAATGAACATATGTACTTCATTATTCATAACAAGTGTGGTATCTTACACCACATCCATGAAACATCAATAGCGTCCTGGTCCAAGACGTCATTTCGCCTTCGTCCAACACCTACTTTCCTTTTTCTTTTCGGTTATGGCCTCCCTTTTCGTTGCAGCTATACCAACGAAGTTTTTCTCTCTTTACTTTTCTGTGGGACGATCATGCCCAATTCTGTGTAATCAAAATCAATGGTCCATCTTACCACACTTAACGGCCATTTTCATCAATACAGTGTAGGTATAGACCCTCCTTTCAAGGTATCCACCATACATCCCACACTGCTTACAGCACTTACACTGCTACACTGCTTCGTAGTAGGTCGGGGTTCTCCAATCACAAAACCCCTCAAGAGTGCCAAAATTGGATGCACTGGGGCCTTACCAATTATCTTATTCCATGACTCGTCAAATTTAATCTTTTACCAATTACCATTTTCCCATTTCAACATCTTTGTCATTTCTCGATTCTCTTTTCTGTCTCTATTTCAGCCCTCACTACCTTTCCCAATCTCATAGGCGTGCAATTCATATTCTTATTTATCCAACTGTAAATCTGCGCACTGCCTCGGTATAGGTAATATCTCGTGGGGCCAATCGAACTCATGTTGAAAAGTTGAGCCATTTCATAAACTTTTAGACATCTCGACTGTCACTTGTTCATAGTGTCGAGGTAATATCTGTCCAAGAATATAACTAAATTTTTCCATACTCGTCAATAAATCAATTCCTTTTAAACAGTGTCCGGGATATTCTGTCACCGGAATATATCCAAGATATTTCTCATCTCAACTCTTAAGATGGGTCGAGCGGGTTTCCACCAATGCTCCGCTGCGCCCTCTGATCTCATACGTAATCTGAGCAATTAGCTCCTCACAATAATCTCCACACTCCGCTCCAAGCATTGCGAAGCGTGTCTCAATAATGTCCGATCACTCTGTCGGACTCAGTGGGGCATGCTCAACATTAGCCTCCATTTCAATTTCATCCTGATTCTCATAGTCAAACTCAGCACGACTTAGCAGATTCAGGTCTACCTCAACGACCTCTGCCTCGTGCACTATCTCATCTAACGCGACACATATTAGGCATTCTTGCAATCTCAACCATTTCTTAGTCAAGCCCATCTCGATATACACTATTGTATCTAACTAAGCACAGTAACACGAGGATGTAATTTCCTAATTACTGACACTGACACACATCAGACCAATTGCTCTCTGATACCACCTTTATTGTCACGACCCGAACTACCCAAAAATCAGAGTTAATTTTTCGCGTTTTGTTATTTTCTTTATTAAATTCTTATCTGTCCTCTGATCGTGAGCACACTCCACTAACAAATTGGGCTATGCGTCAATGCCAGTCCCACCATACATTTACCATATAACTTAATTCTTTCTCCAGTCATTTATAATTGTTTACATTAATTATACATCCCCTAAAGTTACTTACAAACATGTTACTGTGCTATGCTTATGTAGATACAATACGTATAAGTGTATATACCTTATGTTGATGGGCAGCAGCGGTATCCGAAATGCAGTACTGAGTCGCCTCAACTTCAACTGGAGATTATCTGTGGGAGAAAATGAAAGGGGTGAGCACATCAAGCTCAGTAAGGCAATCCTACGAACAAGTAGGTAACCATACTACCTACATGAACGTGGTGTCATGCATAAACCACCCTTTCTCCACGCATTTTAAAACAAATGACATGAGTTTATGATGTTATGTAAATCGAGTTTGCATGAAAAATTCAACATGCAATTATTTTAAATCATTTCTTTCTCTTTAAAAATTTCACAATAAAGTCAGGACTCGACCCCTCCTTCGGGTGATCCTGACTCACACAAAATCATGAAAATTGAGTTTCTCGAAAGCATCGATATCCGAAAACATATGTATATATATATATACAAGATATGAGACTAGGCAATAACTGTATATCGGTAATAACCAGGACTGGCCAATATGTGTCCTCGTGAGCCCCTCTAGCTTCACGGATCCCAGTGTGCGAGGTCTCACCCTGATCGGGAACCGTCCGGGAGGTGGGTCAATCCAACCCGTCAGTCTTATCCGATCTCACGCATCCGAAGATGCCGTATCCGAAGATACCCCGTATCACAAAGATACCGTATCACAAAGATACCCCGTATCACAAAGATACTGTATCCGAAGATACCCCACGATACATCGTACTCCATGCTACTTGCACGGTACATCGTACTCCATGGACCCATATCACTCTAGGTACTCCAGCCCAAATGGCCTGCTTCCCACAGAGAGGTTTTGTTTCTCAATACTCATTGTCATGTCTCAAAACGCACGTGCGAGCCTATTAAATCGGTGACACACAGTCTATCCGATGCTCCAAGCACGGCTCATGGTATGCTCTCATAAAAATCAGTGCGAGCGATGCTCAGCACTCTCACCAAATCAAGTAAAATTGGCAGAGCCCGCTTTACATCTCCACAAGGCCGCCAACCTCATCCCTCACTCTCACCCTACTTAAGAGGTCTTTTGAGCCTGTTGGGCCTTTTGGCTGACTCCAAGGGCAGACAGCGCTACTCCACAAATCCAGTAAAACTAGTGCGAGTTAGGCTCAGCACTCTGTATATAAATCATGTGAAAATCTTATAAAATCTGGTGCGAGTTAAACTCCAGCACCCTGTCTTGAAAATCATGTAAAATCTGGTGCGAGTTAGACTCTAGCACCGTGTCACAAAAAAGCATGTGAAATCTGGTGCGAGTTATACTCTAGCACCTATGCATGTAAAACTCTAGTGCGAGCTCTCGCTCCAGCACTAATGCATGCATCACACAAATTAAACATCGTGCGAGCTGAGCTCTAGCACGTCACATGTAAATAAAAACACGTAGGCGGCTCGGTTATCTCCAAATAGTTTTCACAGAAATTACATTGTTTAAGGTATGCAGTGCTATGCATTTTTCTTTAAAAGTGAGCCAGCCTACTCATGCATGTGTTAAAATACCTCCAGAATGAGCAGGAACCTTTTGTTCTTGCTCCTCCCAATTTTTCCTAAAGTTGAAAACATTTACCCTTAACAAGGGTATTTTGGTAATTTTGCCCATACGGGGCATTAAAATTATTCTTCGACCTCTAGACCCTCCAGAACATTTTTAAGGACTGCATATGAATTTAAAATTGCGTAAAGTTTACCTCTAGCAGTCCGTAGAATTCCCTTACCTTATTTTCCTGTCGAGTCTGACCTTTTCTTTTCCACTGTTGTCTCGTCGCGCAATCCGTTATGCTCCCAATCAAATGCCCGGAACTGCGTATTAATATTTCTTAGGTCAGATATTATACAATTTAATTGGATTTAATATTTTCTGGGCTTAATTTAAATCATTGGACCCATTTACCCCTATTGGGCCCGATTGCACCTTAATGGGCCTTAGTCGGCCTTAAGCCCGTTTTTCACTAAATTCTCACTTTATCTAGGCCTATTGGGCTCATTGGGCCCACCAATAATTTATTGGGCCTCGTTCTAGCTTATTGGGCCTCGACTCATTTTAGCCATTTTTATACTCATTAATTCCCTTCTTCAGGTATACCGGGCTTATACAGCTTTCTAATAATTATCGGGCTTCATTTCGAATTCATTGGATAGCCCGTATACCATTTACGGCAATTATATTACGACTCAGAATAATTTTCCTTCCTACGCGAAATTAATCCATAATTCCGTAAAATAATTAAAACTCGGTATTTAAAGAACTCTAATTGCCGAAATTAAATTGTACTTACCCGATACGATGCGGGGTACGAGAATCAGAGCTCGATCGGCTCTCGTTCGGTCTCTGTCGTAAAGCTGCACAATTAGGTAAATCCGGATTATTTTTCATTAAAATAATATTAAATTAAATTTTCAAAATTTACCCGTAGGTCAATTTCGACCCTCGGTCAACTTACCCGAACCTCGAGTCGTCCCCGGTAAATTTTTTTCCTTTTTTCCCCCCTTTTTCCTTTCCTTTATTTCCTTTTCCTTCCTTTTCCTTTCTTTTCTTTTCCCCTTTCCTTCCTTTTCCCTCCTTTTCCTTCCCTTTCCTTTCGGCCAAACGGCACCGTTTACTGTCTATTGCCTTCACCGACGGTTCCGGCTGTCTCACCGGTCGAGACCGGTCTCAAAAGAATCGGCTTCTTTCTCTGAGTGCGTCGGTGCCCTCCGTTTCATCCCAGACGCAACGGTTCGCCGGGAATCGGCTTGTTTCTCCGACGGTTTTCCTCAGCTCCGATCGGCCTGCTCCGGCCACCTGGCGGCGTGAATCCGGTACCCACGTGCTCGCCGGACTCCCCTCTTCCTCCTGGCAGCTTCGTCGAAGTCGTCGGTCGTCGGTGTGCGAGAATCGGCGGTGAAGGTTCCTCGGGTTGCTTCTCGGTTTCTCTCTCGGGTTTTTCCCGAGTTTTCTCTCTTCTCCCTTTTTTTTAGTTCTCTTTTCTTTTTTTTTGTTTTATTTTTATTAATTTTATTATTATTATTATTTATTTTAATTATTTTACTATTCAATAAAATACTCCATAAAATCCCAAAATATGTACCTTATATTATTTTTTATTCTACTTTAATTTATTTAATTTAAATTTAATTTATTAATTATATTTTTCTCTAAATTTCGATATTATTTCTTCGCGTTTTTTGAGATATAGTCCCGGTAATTTTTTCGGTATTTTTAAAATTTCCGAATCTTGATCAATTGACCCAAAATTTATAATTTCCTTATTGTCGATCAAGATATCTTACATCCTTATTTTTTTAATTAAAATTTCCTTATTGCCCTAATACCGGGTTTTGGCATTTTTACCATTTTACCCCTGCTCTTGTTTCGAAAATCAATTTAACCCGACCTTCCTTCATACATCCCCCATATTTTCTTATTTAATTTTCGTATTTTCGGTTAACTTCATTCTGATCATTTTCGTTTGATCAGTGGTCATTTCGACTCGTATTTAATTACTTCTAACTTCTACCGATATTCCATTTTATTTTGCTTCACCAATTTAATTAGTCAACGCTCTTCTTATGATTCGATGAATATATATATATATAAGTGTACATCGCGTGAATCATAAGGAATATAGCAACAATACATACAAAGTGGGTCTTACACTGACGGCCATTTGAACGGGCTGGGCCTTAACGATAGATTGTACCGCGCTGGAGCTTTGCGTTGACTGTGTGTCACGCTGCTTGCTCGCCTGGTATATGAGACATGGTTTAGGATGAAAAGTCCATCAGAGTTGGAGTATGGACTTGGGTCCACGGTCGTACGTAGAACAGTGTAGTTATCCGTTGGTATACTATGTACCGTGCTGGGTGCACGTGAGTACGAGTATCGCGTAGATGACACACGGCGTATTCTTACCGTGAGTATTCGAGGAGATGAGGTGGATTGAGATGAGCCGAAGGGCAGGACTGACCCATTCTCCTTCAGGCGAAGTGATGCCCTGTGCACACCTGATCAGTGAGGCCTGAGATCATTGACTATGGCCATATGTCGTGGATATTTGATTGCCGAAAATTTCATGCCTGTCTCAGAGATTCGAGAAACAGAGATAATCTCAGAAAAGAAAGAGATTTGCAGAAAAAAGTGAGAAAGAGATTTTGTGTTTTGATAAATCTCTAATTTCCCATTCGTGCCGTGAGGGCACTATTTATGAGCATGTTTTAAATGGAAGCTTGATATTTGATTTACACGAAAATGCTATTGAGAAATATATGTTTAAATGCATTTTTCGTATGATATTTCCATTTATAACAAAAACATGGTTTTGGTTTATGCATGCATGGGCTATGTAGGTAGTACGATATCTACTTGCTAGCATACATTTTCTTACTGAGCTGTGGTTTGCTCATCCCACTATTTTCCCCCTCCAGGTACTGAGAAGTAAGAGAGCGGTGGTCTCTAGGTCTTTTGTGTTGAACAGCTCCCACAATTCCATAAAGGTATAAGATTTGTCTACAAGAGTATTTTGTATCTAATTTATCGTATCGCACAGTTATATCTTGGAATTGTAAACAGTATTATGGGGATGATATGTAAGCACATGGTATTTATACAATTGATTTTGTATATCTACACACACATCTGGGAGTGTGAATTAAGATTTAAATCTTCCGCTGTAAATGAATGAAATTTTAGTAATTGCATCTTCTCACAGCCCAACCGTAGTAGAGAGTGTATGGATAGAAGGGTTCCCAGAAGTGGGGTGTGACAATAACACTCAAAAATAATAAAATAGAACAACAAATCAAATTTTTGAAAAAGATAAAATCATATTTTTGATCCAAGTTAAAATTAAAACAAAAAAAATAAATAAATAAGTGATAAGAAACAAATAATATAATGATTATTTTAAAAATTAAAAAGTTTATTTACAATTTTTTGCTCATTTCCTTTCACTAACATTTCTCCAAAATTGAATAAAAGAAAAATAAAACATTTGAAAGAAAAGAAGGAATTCTTTACCTCTCTTCCCTTTCTTTTATTTTTTATTTTTAATTCTACCCAAACAATATCATCATCATCATCATCATCATCATTATCATAATAAAGGAAAGGTTTGTCATATTTCCTTTTTTTTTTTTCTTTTTCTTTTCTTACCTTGCCCTAGATCAAGTATAGGATAACTCTATTCGATACGTTTGCATTTTTTTGCATTTTTTTATAACTTGTTACTTTATTAAATTTTTATATTTTTTAAATATGTTTTAAAGAAATTCTATATGCAACTATTTTTTTTCGTTATAGCCATATAGCTAAATGTACCTTTGCTTAAAAACACAACAATTTATAAATTTTCAACATAATTATTTCAATACAATCTAAAAAATTCCCATTTACCACTTCTCTTCTATTCATAACCATTACATCCCAATTTCATTTATTTGCAATCATCCAAACCAACTCTAAGCTTTCATTCTCACCGACTGAAATTTTCTTTTCAACTATTTTTTTTATGACAATCTTTTCATTGATTTTTGAGATAAGTATTTCTAGTTTATTATAGTTAATTTGGTAAAATTTTGGAAAATTTTTATCTAGGCTCAAAAAAATAAACTACATTTTTTTTACCATAAACAATACGTAAGAAGATTTCCCTCAGGCATTGAACATTTTTTTACATGCTTAGTCTCATCATCGAACATATATATATAAGGAATTTGTTAGAGAAGTGAAAGTGATAGAATAGTGAAGGGTTAGTGTAAGAGTTTATTTATAAAAAAAAAAATGAAATAAGGATAATTCTGAAGTCCACTTCTAGAAATCCATGTGATTTTCAGAAGTCAACTTTTGAAAATAACATGAATCTCTTTGTAAGTGGATTTTTAGAAATAAAATTTCGAAAACCAGTGTGATTTTCAAAAATTTATTTTTAAAAGGTATGAAATGAAAATTTTGAGATAATAAAGAAATTTCCCCAGAGTTAATAAAGTCATTTTCATAAAGGATATTTTTGTCTTAAGTTTTTAAAAAAATGGTTGTAAAGAGCAAATTTTGGGTTATACATAGAGTTTCTTTCCTTTTTTATATATATTTATAGTAACTTTTTTTAAAAAAGAGACATTTGTTATGCCTAAACCTATACTGCAAGTGCACAAGGCCACCCATTGCGCAAAAGGTAGAGCAGAAAATTTGTAAGTGTTAAACGATATCCTAAGAAAGGCCTTTATCTGTTCAAAGTAGCACATTGCTCAAAAGATTAAGCAAAAAATTTCTAAGTGTTGGACGCCACCCTAACAAAGGCATATGTTCGTTTAAGGTCGCACATTACTCAAAAAAAGGAGTAAAAAAATTCTAAGTATTAGATGTTAACCGAACAAAAGCCTTTGTCCATTCAAGGTCGCGCATTGCTCAAAAGGTGTTGACTAATTTAGTATATTAATATATAACCCTTACCCTACATAAACCTAATTACTCAACACAAACTTAGCCTTAAACTTAGTGAAACCGTACCTCTAAAACCAAGAATGTAAACCATGAACCATTGCTTCCCTTACCCATGTGAAACCCATAACTATAACATAAGCCCTTTTAAACCTTTAAAACCCCAAAATACCTAACTTTAACCTACTAAACTAACCCACATCCAAAAGAGAACCACTAAAACAATTAACTAGCCAAGACTCATGCAAGAACTATTAATTTATCGAACAACAAACTTTCCTTGTGAGAGCCTTGAATTTTGAAACTATTGAGAGATTTAGGCTTCCCGAATGAATTACAATAAAGCATTGACTGTTTAGAATTATGCCTAAATGGATTTGACCATTAAGAGTTAGAACTTGTCTAAGACATTAAGTAGGTCATCAAACCCCCCTTCCTGTCGCGACCTTTTTCGCTTACATTTACATTCAATAGTTGGGCTATGAGTCGATGTTAATCCATCACTTTCTTTATTTTTCAATCCATGCACATGAGATATACAATCATGGTAAGAAATTATACTTAGATAAATTTACAATTATTAACATTAGTTACATCCCCGATACTTATACATATACAATATCGTGCTTCAAAATATTTAGATACAAAAGACTACTAGAGTGTATACCTTTATGCAAACAAAAAGGGCAGCGGACATAAGGAAATGCAGGATCTACCACGACGCTCTCAGACTACAGAATAAAATCTGTGGAGAGTGGAAAGTAAAGGAGGTGAGCAAACACACTCAGTAAGGAAAGTATGCACGCAGTAGATAACCACACTATCTACATGTATAAAATGTTATACATTATTTTAGAAATCATTTATGTCAGAAACAAAATCAAAGTGAAAGTAGATAACAACCTTCGCTATAAATATATATATATATATATATATATATATAGATAAAACACATCAGTGTAAAACTTGTTTCCGATTCACACATTGTACCCAAAACATTAAAATCAATAGCGATCACAACTATGCATAGAAATTTACCCTGTATAAAATCACAACAGGTTTTCAACTCAGTGTAGTGAAACCCCAATTCACTCATCGGTATAAAATAAGTTTTTAGCTCAGTGTAGTGAAACCCAATTCACCCACCGGTACCATCAAGTACATACAAACCAACAACATCAGAGACCAAGCAAGGAATGTCACAATGTATAACGGACTCATGGCCATAGTCGGAGACCCCAAGCATCACGAGCTAGGTGTGCAAGAGTGTCTTATTATCGCGGGAGGAGGTCAAATGCTACCCGCTGGTCAATCAGTCGTCTAACAACTCTAAGGAACGGTACAACGTACTCCGTCGACCTTGATTTCCAAATCACAAGTCTAGGGGTGCCTACCATAGGAACTTACCACCCCAACTTGGATAATCAACCGTCGCCTGTCTCAAAATCTAGTGCGAGCAGGTAGGTGTAACACACAGTAGACCCGATGGCTCAAGCACGATTTTATGCATATCATATAAAATCAAGTGCGAGTAAGGCTTTAGCACTATTTCATGCATAAATCTTATAAATCCAGTGCAAACAAGGCTCCAACACTATGTCATGTATAAATCATATAAATCAAGTACGAGCAAGGCTCCAGCACGATTTCACATATAAAATCAATAAACGGCTCATTTCTGGTGGACTGGTACCCCAAAATCGAGTCTCACACAAAATGGCGTGAAACAGAGTAAGAGGGGCCATTTCCTATCAAATCACTCATCACACAGAAAAATATGCAATTTAATGCAATTAGTCAAATCTAGAGCCCGTCTACTGTTTTAATCATATAAAATCACTTTTTCACCAAGAAAACGATAAGATATGTTATTTCATGCATTTTTCGACGTTTTCAAATTTTTTCATAACTAGGAGTATTTTGGTAATTTACCCCTACTCGAGAGTAATCCAGAAATTCTCATATCTAGACTCTGCATAGTTTTTAAGTGACTGTAAATGACAATGAAAATATGTGTAGCTATCTTTATAGCCCACACAGTTCCCTTACCTCCAATCACGCTAAAGGTATTTTTCCTCCTTTACCCACTTCGTGAAATTCGGTCTATCCGGCTCCATGTGTATCTCCTGGAGCTGCAGATAGTTACCAATCATATCAACATAATTCAATATACTTATTTCCCACTTTTAGTATATTCAAATTAAAGTATTGGGCCCGTTTACTCTTATTAGATCTTTTTACACCTTAATGGGCCTTATTTTATCTTAAGCTCATTTTCACTGTTTGTTTATTCCATTCAAAACTGATTGGGCTCATTAGGCCCATTAACTCTTATTAGGCCATCTTAAGTCTTTTCTAGTCTCTTCAAATATTTCACACAATTATTTTCAATAGTCGATTTTCAATTCCAACATAAAGCAATTTATACGGAACTAATCTGTAACTTATCTAATTAATCTCTAACTCATATAACTATACAAGTTATAGTAAGGGAGATTCACTTACCCAAGATTTCGTGATGGCACGCAAATCAAGACTCGATTGAACTCACGTTCGTCACCTAGTGTCGCGCTGCACATTTATATATTTAAACCTGGTCAATTTTGATTAAATATAAATCCAAATAAATTTTTTGAAAATTAAATCGGTCAATTTCGACCGCTTACGAACTTGTCCTTAAACTCGGGGCATCACCGAATTTTTCTCCTTTTTTCTCTCTTTTTTCTTTTCTTTTTTTTCTTTCTTTTTTTTTCCTTGGCTGAACCGGTTGAGTCCAGTTTAGCCTCTCTTTTACACTGAACAGGTCCAAACAAGTTCAGTGCCATTTTTACCATTCGGAGTTATGCCAGTTGGTTCTTCACCAGCTTCCACTTTCAACAGATCCGCAAGATCTCGCGAAGCAGGGATTTGGTGGTGGCCAAGCCCGAGCTGGTCGAAAAGTGGTCGGTTCGACCCTTTCTCTTTTCGGCTTCATTGCCGTTTTTCTCCTTTTGTCGTTGCCAACGCTGTCAGTCGGTTCTCTAGCCGATTTCACGACCAGCCGGTTCGGTTTCGCCTGGGGAACCTTTGATTGGCGGTGGTGTTGTCCAGATCGACATCGAGCTTGTCGATTTCTCTTCTCTCCCTTTCGGCTTCTCCCTTGTCGATCTCCTCATCGCCGGTGACTCAAGTGTGCGTGATGGCTCTTAAAGGGTCCCTTGATGGTCGTCTCCCCCTTCGTGTCACCGTCGGTGACAGAGAATCAAGGGGATCGGGTTTTACCCGATTCCTCCCTTCCCTTAGGTCGCGCGATTTTGTTTCGTGCGATCCAGTTTCCTTTTTTTCATTTAATAATTGTAATATATTTTATATATTTTTACTTTAACATAAAATATATTATTATAAACAAAATATCCCATATATAATATATTTTTATAATATATTATATACTTATATATTTAAATATATATTCTTAAATCAATTATATATTTATTTTATTTTCATTTTATTTAATTTAATTTTCCCGAAATTATATTTTTTTCATATTTCTGAGATAAATTTCCTGAGGTGGGATAAATTTCAGGTTATCATTTTTGGACCAACTTCCCTTCATAAACTACTCATATTCCAGTGTTTTAAGACCATATCTTCCATCGGATTGGTAAACTTTTGTTCGGTTTGTCCCAAGCTCTCCGAAACTCTTATTTCTCAATTTAAAACACTTAACTTTATTTCTTCATTCAAATGAACATAAAATTGTATCATTCCTTCTTTATAAATCAATATATCACAAATGTACATTTACAATGGAATAATACAAATTTCAGGTCTTACACTTTTTGCTACACAGTTAGGGATGTGATAAAGTGAATTCCTAGTACCCTCGCCCCAATACTAGATGTTATCCTAAAGATGAAATAAAACTTTTAGTTGAGAAACTTATGCATTCGCACTTGCGCAGCTTGGGGTTAATGTAAAAATTGGCCTTTTCGAAGAACTTCGATCAAAGCCTAACACAGTTGAACTCGTCCATAGGACGTAATAAAAGCTATTAAATTTAACAACTTTGCCATCCTCATACATGAAAGTTCTTAGATACGAGGACATCTTTTCTTAGTTGAACTTTTCAGCACCTTAGTTCAAGTCTTTTACCATACATTCTAAGTATGGAAGTCGTCCACTGGACATGATAAAACTATTTCCCATACATTCTAAGTATGAAAGTCGTCCACTAGACATGATAAAATTCTTGCTCATGTACTCTAAGTAGTTGGTGTAATATAAGTATATTAGTCTTTACTTTGTTTAATTTTTACAAACTTAAAAGATGCTAATTAAAATGAAATTTTCATTCCCAAAGCAATCATGTCTTTATTGTTTTAACTGATGTTTTATTTTTTGTCTTGCTTTCAATTTTGTTTGCCATGTTTTCAGACATCAAAATGTAGTTATAAGGTTATGAAAAAAAAATTTAGGATAATAGAAATTATGGGTATTAGTTATGCTTTAAAGTTGATTCGTCTTTTTCCTTTCTTCAAAACTGTAAATGCTGCTATCAATTTCCTGGATAATTTTTTATTGTTGTTTTAACTTGTTTTTTGTCTTGAAATTTTAGTTTTAGGGCATTAAAAATTGATTTAAGGCTCATTTGAATTAAAGGTAAAGTTTGGATATCCTCTTGTGTTGAATTTCTATTCTTTTAATTTTTTCTTCAAATCATTACTATCAACTCTGATTCATAAAAGCTTCTTTTTAGAGTAGTCCCTTCGTACTTAGTCATTTTCTTCTTTTCGATGCATGGGCACTTTCTTGGCTGAGTAATGCCTTTGTCCGGACAACCTCCTCATACTTCATTATTATTATTATTCTCTTCACGGCACTTAGTCATTTTGGCCTCTTTTGGACAATGAGCACAAACTTGAACTAGTAAAGGCTTAGCAATCTCCTCATCACTTAATCATTTCGGCCATCGATAATAAGGAAGACTCCTTATATTAGGAGTTATATGTAGATGGCTTTTTAGGTCTACTAAGATGTGGCATAAAACTAATTTTAAAAGGGCCTGATGGCCATCATGTTGGCCTAAAGTATACACTCTGTTTTATATTCAAAAGATTGAACAGCGAAGTAGAATAAGAGGTCTTAATAACTAGCCTAAAGTTAGCGGCACCGAAAAAAAAGCAAAAACCTTAAAAAATGCACCTTTAAATTTCCTCTGCCCAAATCCAAAGATTGTTTAACCAAAAGCCTTTTAAATCATTATAGATCTAAGTTCAAAAACTCGAAAAAAAAAAAAAAAAACCACTATCATTTAAGTCCTAACCCATAACTTTATTTTTTTTTTATTGTTTTCATGTATTTTTTTATCTTGTTTTACGTACTTGTTGCTGCATGTTGTTGAATGTTTAAGTTTTTTTTTTCTTTGTGAGGAGGGGGTTTACAGTTTTGTATTTGGAGTTATAGTGTAGATGAATCGGTTTTAGTCTATGTAAAGTGAGTTGTAAAATGGATTCTATGGGTTTTGGTTGGGTGCTTCTGTGTTATGCTTAGGTTTAAATGTTGGATTTTGAACAATCATGGGATTACTGAAGTGTGTTTCAACAATCCTCCTCTTCCCTCAATGTATTGTGTGAATTTTCTGTTTATAAATCTTTAGTTGAATTAATCTTGAAAACCTCATTAAGTTTAAAATAATGAATATAAGTATGAATGTGAAAATTAGAAATACTTAAAGATTTTATACGTAATTGGATCGAATGAATTATCGATAAATTATAGATTATTAAGGAATAATGGTGGACAAAGATATCGAGTTAGTAGTTCCCTTTTAAAATGCAAAGAAGAATCATACGGGATAATTTTGGATTTAAGAAATTCTAAGTTAAATCTATAGATACAAGATAGTATCGTATGGAATAAATTAGATCCTTAAACAGAAATCAGATAATGTTTGAGGGTTATGAGTGTGATAAGAATATGTGATTGGATTATTGATAAGAACATGAAATCGATAAGTAATCATTGTGGTGCAAAGTTGCATCATGAGGTGTAAGTTAATTCCATAGATATGTAGTAGCATCTTACGGAATAAAACGAGTCCTAAAACATAAATTAAAGAATGCTTAAGGGTTATATGTGTTATAGGCATGAGTGATTACTAGAACGACTGAAATTCTGGTTGAAGAAAAGATTGATTAACTGTATGATAGATTGAAAGATTGACTGATTTAGTCGAATAAGAATATCAAATTGATAAATGATCCTTGGAATGCAAGGTAGCATCACAAGATATAAGTTAATTCTATAGATATAAGATAGCATAATACAGAATAAATCGAGTCCTAAAATAGAAATAAAAAAATGTTCATGGACCATAAGTGATATAAGATGTGGAATCAACAGAGATAAAATTTTTGAAAAGCATATGTGATCGATTGATTGGGGATAAGGTCATTAAAGAGATAAATGACCAGTGGTGATGAAAGGAAGCATCACATATTGTTATAAATCTTATAGGATGTACATTAACATTATATTGTGTTTGTGGATGGTCACATTATGCAAATTAACATCATTCCATATAAGTTAATTGTTAAATGGGGAACAAAGGACATATAAGATTATCGGAATGGTAATAATGTCACGACCCAAACTACCCAAAAATCAAAGTTAATTTTTCGCATTTTATTGTTTTCTTACTTTAATTCTTACCTGTCCTCGAATCGTGACCAACACTCCACTAATAATTGGGCTGTGCGTCAATGCCAGTCCCACCATTCAATTACCATCTAACTTATTTCTTCTCCAGTCATTTATAATTGTTTACATTATTTATACATCCCCTAAAGTTACTTACAAACATGTTACTGTGCTATGCTTATGTAGATACAATATGTACAAGTGTATATATACCTTATGTCGATGGGCAGCAGCGGATATCCGGAATGCAGTACTGAGTCGCCTCAACTTCAACTGGAGATTATCTGTGGGAGAAAATGAAAGGGGTGAGCACATCAAGCTCAGTAAGGCAATCCTACGAACAAGTAGGTAACCATACTACCTACATGAACGTGGTGCCATGCATAAACCACCCTTTCTCCACACATTTTAAAATAGATGCTATGAATTATGATGTTATGTAAAACACATTGCACGGAAAATCCAACATGCAAGTATATTCAAAATCATATCTTTCTCGTTTAAAATTTCACAGTAAAGTCAAGACTCGACCCCTCCTTCGGGTGATCCTGACTCACTCAAAATCATGAAAATCGTTAACATCACATATGGGTTTTAAAAGCATGGGATATAACCATCATGCATATTTAATTTAAATCCCAGTTTAAATCATCGAAATCGTCGACATGCGAGACGAGGCAATATTTGTATAACGGTAATAACCAGGACTGGCCAATGTGTCCTCGTGAGTCCCTCTAGCTTCACGGATCCCAGTGTGCGAGGTCTCACCCTGATCGGGAACCGCCCGGGAGGTGGGTCAATCCAACTCGTCAGTCTTATCCGATCTCACGCATCCGAAGATGCCGTATCCGAAGATACCCCGTATCACAAAGATACCGTATCACAAAGATACCCCGTATCACAAAGATACCGTATCCGAAGATACCCCACGGTACATCGTACTCCATGCTACTTGCACGGTACATCGTACTCCATGGACCCACAGCCTTATCCCTCGTTCGGGCTCATCAGCTGGATCTCCAACCCTTATCCCTCGTTCGGGCTCATCAGGTGGATCTCTAACCCTTATCCCTCGTTCGGGCTCATCAGGTTATTTTAACATGCCATGTCTCAAAACGCACGTGCGAGCCTATTTAATCGGTGACACACAGTCTACCCGATGCTCCAAGCACGGCTTATCGTATGATCTCTAAAAAGTAGTGCGAGCGGTGCTCTAACACTGTCAGTAAATCAAATAAAACTAGTGCGAGCTAAGCTCTAGCACTCTGTATGCAAACCATATGAAAAGCTGGTGCGAGCGAAGCTCCAACACCCTGTCTCAAAATCACATAAAAATATGGTGCGAGTTAGACTCTAGCACCCTGTCACGAAAATCATATATATATGTATACAAATCTGGTGCGAGTTAGACTCCAGCACCTATGCATGTAAAACTCTAGTGCGAGCTCTCGCTCCAGCACTAATGCATGCATCACACAAATCAAACATCGTGCGAGCTGAGCTCTAGCACGTCGCATGTAAATAAAACACGTAGGCGGCTCTGTTTCCTCAAAACAGTTTTCACAAAACAATATCACGTTGAAAGTATGCAATGCTGTGCATTTTCTTTCAAGGTGAGCCAGCCTACTCATGCATGCATCAAAACACCTCCAGAATGAGCAGGAACCTTTTGTTCTTGCTCCTCCCAATTTTTCCTAAATTTTTAGATTTTACCCTTAACAAGGGTATTTTAGTAATTTGCCCGTTCGGGGCACTAAAATTATTATTCGACCTCTAGACCCTTCAGATAAATTTTAAAGGACTGCATATGAATTTAAAATTGCGTAAAGTTACCTCTAGCAGTCCGCAGAATTCCCTTACCTCGATTCTCGTCGAGTCTGACCTTTTCTTTTCCAATGTTGTCTCGTCGCGCAGTCCGTTATGCTCCCAATCAAATGCCCGGAACTGCGTATTAATATTCCTCAGGTCAGATATTATGCAATTTAATCGTATTTAATCTTTTCTGGGCTTAATTTAAATCGTTGGGCCCATTTACTCCTATTGGGCCCGATTGTACCTTAATGGGCCTTAATCAGCCTTAAACCCGTTTACCACTAAATTTTCACTTTATCGAGGCCTATTGGGCTCATTGGGCCCACCAATAATTTATCGGGCCTCGTTCTAATTCTTGAATAGCTAAATCGATTATTTACGACAATTTATCTAAATTTCCATAATTCAATTCAATTTATGCGGAAATTAAATCAATATCACGCATAACGAGGTAATTGTCGTAAATAGGGGTCACTTACCCGAGATTCCATGCTAGTCCGTAACTCGAGGCTGTCTCGAGCCCTCGGTGGATGCCAATCGTCGAGCTACACAATTAAATATATTTTTCGGGTAAACTTTCAGTCGATAATTAATTAAATAAAATATTCCAAATTTAAATCGGGTCAATTTGACCGCTTATCGACTTACCCGAAGCTCGATTGCATCACAGGAATTTTTTTCAATTTTTTCTCTTTTTCTTTTTCCCTTTTTCTCCCTTTTTTCTCCTCTTTTTGGCTGAACCGGTTCAGTCCGGTTCGGATCGGTTCAGACCGCCGGTTCACTCCGGTTCGGCCGGTTCACCGCCGGTTCACCCCTTTTCCGACCGGTTCTCCGCCGGCTTCCACCGCCAAACGCTCCGCTGGGTCGTCCGCATCACGAATCTGGCCTCGGCTTGGGTCAAGCTCGCCGGAACGCCGCCGGTCCGGCTGTTCTCCTCTTCGCCGTCGGACCCATTTTCTTCCCTTGGCCGTCGCCGGCGTTTCCCGCCGTTTCGTCGCATGAGACCGGTGCAGAAATGATCACCGTCGCCTGGGCTTTCGGAATCTGGCCTCGGTTTTGCCTGGATCGCCGCCGTTCGCCGCCGGTGGCCATCTCTTCTCCCGCGGCTGCCACCTCTCGATCCGGCAGATTCCGGCGATTTCGCCGGCCGGTACTGGTCTCAAAAGGACCGGCTCCTCCTCCCGGTCACGCCGGTACCCGCCGTTCGCCTCCAGCTGCCGTGGATCGTCGGAACCGACAACGTTTTCCCCGCGGCCTTCTCGTCCTCCGTTCGCCGGATACAGCCATCGTCGGCGCGCGTCACCGGTGCCGATGGCTTCGCCGGCCTCTCCTCTTGCTGTTGGGCCCGTCGTCGGAGGCCGTCGGTGCCCGGTGGCCGATGGTCGGTTGGCCACGCGCGTCTCCCCTTTTCGGTTTCCGTTTCTTCTCTCTCTTCCATTTTTTTTTGTTTCAGATTCATTTTTTTTTTTTTTTTCTTCTTTTTTTTTTGTTTTATCATTTTTATTATTTTTTATTTTTATTTATTTTATTTATTTTACTATTCATTAAAATACATTAAAATTACCCAAATATCTACAAAATTATTATTTTTATTTTAATTTAATTTATTTAATTTTATTTAATTTATTTATTATATTTTAACCTCTTTTTCGGGTATAAGTTCTCCGTATTTTCGGGATATTGTCCCGGGTGACTTTTCGGTATATTTTTCGATTATTTTCGGGATTATTTTTTTCGAACTAAAAATTTCAATTAATCCCTATTAATTCCAATAAATTAATATCTTGATCAATTTAACCCAAAATAAATTTATTTCACTTTTATTGACCAAGATTTCTTAAATCCATTATTTTTAATTAAATTTCTTTATCGAAATTATACCGACTTTCGATCTTTTGACCATTTTGCCCTTACACGTGTTCGGGATTAATTTAACCCGACTTCCTTCATACTTTCCCCATCTTTTCTTATTTAATTTCCGTATTTTAATTAAATTCGGGTCTTACAACTCTCCCCCACTTAAGGAATTTGGTCCTCCAAATTAGAACCAATTCATATGAGTTTATAGACTACTCCGGGTACATTGATCGTATCATACTCTTAAATTCTTATGTGACCTTCTCCGGAGTGTATTACTACCGAAAGACTTTAATTAGGGAGATTATCTTAAACCCCAATACTTTCTCTTTCCTGTCTAATGCCCGAATCAACTTCTTCGATATACTTGTATTTTCCATTAAATTGAATTTTTGGAGTTCATATCGATCACCTATGCTGGATCTGGATAGTATTCCCAAAGCATCAAAAGCTGAGACACACTGTGGGTGCCTGTTAATTCAAGTGATAACACCAACCTACAGGTCTTATCTCCCACTTGTCTAATCTCTCAAAATATTCTATCCAGCACAACTCAATTTACCTTCTTCCAAAAGCTCGCTATGTCCTTATTCTCTTAGGACAAGTAACTTTCAACCATATTAATTCACCAAGGGTGAATTCCAATACTTGTCTATCTGCTCTGAGGTGTTCTTAATCTCTCATCCTTAACTAAACATCCTCAGAGGCCTATTATCCAAGGTCAAAAATAATTATATCTGTCACCCACTTTTTCTTATCCAATTTGGGGAACAGCCCCTACAGCTATACACTGCCTCATATCTCGTTATCCCGATACTCAACTGCCAACTGTTGTTATTGACAACTTCAATTAGAAATCAACTGATCATTCTAGGAGCTTATAAAATCAATGGCACACGCTTTCATCGGATCCTCCAGAACATGTACAGTCTTCTCTGACTGACCATCTGTCTGAGGACGAAAAGCTGTGCTAATACTCAGTCGGGTTCCCATAGCTTCCTAGAAATATTCTCTGAAATCGGAAGTAAGGCGGGAATCCCTATATGATACCATGCTCACTGGAACGCTACTTAATGTTCCACAATCTTCCTTACACGCAAATCCTCATACACACTCTGAGTATCTGAGGAGTTCATAACCAGAAGGTGGGTAGACAACTTAGCGACTATCATCCAAATAGCCTCGTAATTCACCTGGGTTCTCTGTAACCCATCACGACCTTCATGGAGACTTGCTCTCATTTTTTGTGCCGTGTCGATAAAGGTAGGTGCTGCAATAACTCTGCAGACTTTTAATACTCTACCTTACTCTGCTGACACACTAGGCACTTTTATACAATCTCCACCAATATCTCTTTCCACATCTGACCACCCATACCCTTTTCGAGATTTCAATATATTTATTTACTTCCGTATGCACTGTATATCCCGAAGAGTGAGCTTCTGACAATATTACTATCTCATCCACTGTGGTCCTGGGGAGCACTCATACTGTCCCTGAATCCTCAGTAACTCATCATCACCCACTGTGAACTCTATCACTGTACCCTTCTGAATCAGACCCAAACTATCGACGTCCGGTCGATCATCACGCTAAGCCTGGCAAATCCGGGCACTCTCATCCGGTTCTAATCATCAGGCTAGCTGTCACACAATCACTGTCATCATCAGAAGGGATTACATCTATACTGAGGCTCACAACTGCATCTAGCAGCTCACGCTCCCTGACCATCATATGTAATACAATCCCGATGCTCTTTCTGCTCAAAGCATCAGCCTTTCCCGGGGGTACAATTTTCACAAATCAAAATCTCTCAGAAGCTCTAACCCACTATGTAATCTCATATTTGTCTCTTTCTGTGAAAACAGATACTCGGGCTTTATGATCAGTGCATATCCACAATTTCTCACCATGTACATAATAGTACCATATTCTTGGTATAATTACTGTTGCCAACTTAAGTCATGGGTCAGATAGTTTATTTCATGATCAAGGAGTTGTCTGACTCCATACTTGACTATCTTCCCATTATACATCAATACACAGCTCCATCATAATTTTGAGGTATCCATGCTCACTGAGAACCTCTTGAGCTGTTGGGTATGGTGAAATTATTCACGGTGGTCAGTTCATACTTTACTACATCGAAATTTATATCACATCCATCATCTTATTCCGAGACCACGTTTTCTTAATTAAACGTGTCAACAAGGTATACCATTTTAAATCTCGCAATAATCCATCTGTAAAAACCATCTTCCAATTGTTACTTATAAATCGCCCTAGACTTTAACTACACCCAATATATCATCGATAATGATGATTACAACTTGATCTAAACCTTGACTTATTTACGCATAAGCGTATAAGATCCTTCTCAACCGCTTACGTTTTCAGGTATTAACCTGCGCCATTTCCTTTTCTTATCTTAACGGCTCCTATTAAATTTTTACTATGTTAACCTTTATGATTTGTCGAATTTTAATATTCTTATCGTCTTAGTAAAGGTATCCTAATGCTAAAGTTATCTATTACGACGCTCGATTTTTTGTTATAGGTTATATATACATACTTTTAGACGCTGTCAAGTCTTCAGCCGGGGAGGTATTTTGAAATACCTTTATTAGCCTTCAGACTTAACCACAACTACTGGTTATGGTTATACCCATCTTTGTCCTTGGTTATAATTTGTATTCGCTACTAATTGCTTAACCTCGATTACTTCGCATATTAAGGGTATTCCTTATCTAGCATACGCCTCTTACTCCGATACATCTTGTATTCAGAATCAAGCATATCTCCTCAGTGTATCAATCATGACAAAACTCTTGTCATTATTCATTCCGTGAGTACAATCCTTTACTCCTTTAATTTCAACTGTTGCACCCCTTTTTATCAACTTACAATCTCTATATCTACATTAATTAATCCTCCTCTATTGGGGTACTCATTTATCAGTATTGCCCAATGATGTAGGCATTCATGCCTTTTACTCACTTATATGCGAATGAAGGCGGTATGAATAAATATGTGGCACCAGGATCAATAAACATATGTACTTTATTATTCATAACAAGTGTGGTATCTCACACCACATCCATGAAACATCAATAGTGTCCTGGTCCAAGACATCCTCTCGCCTTCGTCCAACAACCTACTTTCCTTTTTCTTTTCGACTAGGGCCTCTCTTTTCGTTGCGGCTATACCAACGAAGTTGTTCTGTCTCTTTACTTTTCTGTGGGGCGATCTCGCCCAAATCTGAGCAATCAAAATCAGTGGTCTGTCTTACCACACTTAACGGCCATTTTCATCAATACCGTGTAGGTATAGACCCTCCTTCCGTGGTATCCACCACACATCTCACACTGCTTACAGTACTTACACTGCTACACCGCTTCGTAGCAGGTCGGGGTTCTCCAATCACAATGCCCCCTAACAGTGCCAAAATTGGATGCACTAGGGCCTTACCAATTATCTCAGCCCATAACTCATCAAATCGAGTCTTTAACCAATTACCATTTTCTCATTCAACATCTTTGTCATTTCTCGATTCTCTTTTCTGTCTCTATTTCAGCCCTCACTACCTTTCTGAATCTCAGAGGCGTGCAATTCATATTCGTATTTACCCAACCGTAAATCTGTGCACTGCCTCGGTATAGGTAATATCGCACGGGCCAATCAGACTCTAATTGGAAAGTTGAGTCGTTTCATGATCTTTAGACATCTCGACTGTCACTTGTTCATAGCGTCGAGGTAATATCTGCCAAAGAATATAACTGAGTCTCATACTCATAATCAATTTAGTATTCCTAGGCAGTGTAAGAAATTTTTTCCTTAAAATTTCCTTTAAATCATGTCCGGGATATCCTGTCACCGGAATATATCCAAGATATTTCTCATATCAGCTCTTAAGATGGGTCGAGCGGGTTTCCACCAATACTCCGCTACGCCCTCTGATCTCATACATAATCTGAGCAATTTGCTCCTCAAAATAATCTCCACACTCCGCTCCAATCTCGCGAAGCGTGTCTCAATACTATCCGATCACTCTGTCGGACTCAGTGGGGCATGCTTAACATTAGCCTCCATTTTCATTTTATCATGATTCTCATAGTCAAACTCAGCACGACTTAGCAGACTCAGGTCTACCTCTACGACCTCTGCCTCGTGCACTATCTCATCTAACGCGACTCATATTAGGCATTCCTGCATTCTCAACCATTTCTTAGTCAAGCCCATCTTGATATACACTATTGTATCTAACTAAGCACAGTAACACGGGGATGTAATTTCCTAACTTCTGACACTGACACACATCAGACCAATTATGCTCTGATACCATAATAATTGTCACGACCCAAACTACCCAAAAATCAAAGTTAATTTTTCGCATTTTATTGTTTTCTTACTTTAATTCTTACCTGTCCTCGAATCGTGACCAACACTCCACTAATAATTGGGCTGTGCGTCAATGCCAGTCCCACCATTCAATTACCATCTAACTTATTTCTTCTCCAGTCATTTATAATTGTTTACATTATTTATACATCCCCTAAAGTTACTTACAAACATGTTACTGTGCTATGCTTATGTAGATACAATATGTACAAGTGTATATATACCTTATGTCGATGGGCAGCAGCGGATATCCGGAATGCAGTACTGAGTCGCCTCAACTTCAACTGGAGATTATCTGTGGGAGAAAATGAAAGGGGTGAGCACATCAAGCTCAGTAAGGCAATCCTACGAACAAGTAGGTAACCATACTACCTACATGAACGTGGTGCCATGCATAAACCACCCTTTCTCCACACATTTTAAAATAGATGCTATGAATTATGATGTTATGTAAAACACATTGCACGGAAAATCCAACATGCAAGTATATTCAAAATCATATCTTTCTCGTTTAAAATTTCACAGTAAAGTCAAGACTCGACCCCTCCTTCGGGTGATCCTGACTCACTCAAAATCATGAAAATCGTTAACATCACATATGGGTTTTAAAAGCATGGAATATAACCATCATGCATATTTAATTTAAATCCCAGTTTAAATCATCGAAATCGTCGACATGCGAGACGAGGCAATATTTGTATAACGGTAATAACCAGGACTGGCCAATGTGTCCTCGTGAGTCCCTCTAGCTTCACGGATCCCAGTGTGCGAGGTCTCACCCTGATCGGGAACCGCCCGGGAGGTGGGTCAATCCAACTCGTCAGTCTTATCCGATCTCACGCATCCGAAGATGCCGTATCCGAAGATACCCCGTATCACAAAGATACCGTATCACAAAGATACCCCGTATCACAAAGATACCGTATCCGAAGATACCCCACGGTACATCGTACTCCATGCTACTTGCACGGTACATCGTACTCCATGGACCCACAGCCTTATCCCTCGTTCGGGCTCATCAGCTGGATCTCCAACCCTTATCCCTCGTTCGGGCTCATCAGGTGGATCTCTAACCCTTATCCCTCGTTCGGGCTCATCAGGTTATTTTAACATGCCATGTCTCAAAACGCACGTGCGAGCCTATTTAATCGGTGACACACAGTCTACCCGATGCTCCAAGCACGGCTTATCGTATGATCTCTAAAAAGTAGTGCGAGCGGTGCTCTAACACTGTCAGTAAATCAAATAAAACTAGTGCGAGCTAAGCTCTAGCACTCTGTATGCAAACCATATGAAAAGCTGGTGCGAGCGAAGCTCCAACACCCTGTCTCAAAATCACATAAAAATATGGTGCGAGTTAGACTCTAGCACCCTGTCACGAAAATCATATATATATGTATACAAATCTGGTGCGAGTTAGACTCCAGCACCTATGCATGTAAAACTCTAGTGCGAGCTCTCGCTCCAGCACTAATGCATGCATCACACAAATCAAACATCGTGCGAGCTGAGCTCTATCACGTCGCATGTAAATAAAACACGTAGGCGGCTCTGTTTCCTCAAAACAGTTTTCACAAAACAATATCACGTTGAAAGTATGCAATGCTGTGCATTTTCTTTCAAGGTGAGCCAGCCTACTCATGCATGCATCAAAACACCTCCAGAATGAGCAGGAACCTTTTGTTCTTGCTCCTCCCAATTTTTCCTAAATTTTTAGATTTTACCCTTAACAAGGGTATTTTAGTAATTTACCCGTTCGGGGCACTAAAATTATTATTCGACCTCTAGACCCTTCAGATAAATTTTAAAGGACTGCATATGAATTTAAAATTGCGTAAAGTTACCTCTAGCAGTCCGCAGAATTCCCTTACCTCGATTCTCGTCGAGTCTGACCTTTTCTTTTCCAATGTTGTCTCGTCGCGCAGTCCGTTATGCTCCCAATCAAATGCCCGGAACTGCGTATTAATATTCCTCAGGTCAGATATTATGCAATTTAATCGTATTTAATCTTTTCTGGGCTTAATTTAAATCGTTGGGCCCATTTACTCCTATTGGGCCCGATTGTACCTTAATGGGCCTTAATCAGCCTTAAACCCGTTTACCACTTAATTTTCACTTTATCGAGGCCTATTGGGCTCATTGGGCCCACCAATAATTTATCGGGCCTCGTTCTAATTCTTGAATAGCTAAATCGATTATTTACGACAATTTATCTAAATTTCCATAATTCAATTCAATTTATGCGGAAATTAAATCAATATCACGCATAACGAGGTAATTGTCGTAAATAGGGGTCACTTACCCGAGATTCCATGCTAGTCCGTAACTCGAGGCTGTCTCGAGCCCTCGGTGGATGCCAATCGTCGAGCTACACAATTAAATATATTTTCCGGGTAAACTTTCAGTCGATAATTAATTAAATAAAATATTCCAAATTTAAATCGGGTCAATTTGACCGCTTATCGACTTACCCGAAGCTCGATTGCATCACAGGAATTTTTTTCAATTTTTTCTCTTTTTCTTTTTCCCTTTTTCTCCCTTTTTTCTCCTCTTTTTGGCTGAACCGGTTCAGTCCGGTTCGGACCGGTTCAGACCGCCGGTTCACTCCGGTTCGGCCGGTTCACCGCCGGTTCACCCCTTTTCCGACCGGTTCTCCGCCGGCTTCCACCGCCAAACGCTCCGCTGGGTCGTCCGCATCACGAATCTGGCCTCGGCTTGGGTCAAGCTCGCCGGAACGCCGCCGGTCCGGCTGTTCTCCTCTTCGCCGTCGGACCCATTTTCTTCCCTTGGCCGTCGCCGGCGTTTCCCGCCGTTTCGTCGCATGAGACCGGTGCAGAAATGATCACCGTCGCCTGGGCTTTCGGAATCTGGCCTCGGTTTTGCCTGGATCGCCGCCGTTCGCCGCCGGTGGCCATCTCTTCTCCCGCGGCTGCCACCTCTCGATCCGGCGGATTCCGGCGATTTCGCCGGCCGGTACTGGTCTCAAAAGGACCGGCTCCTCCTCCCGGTCACGCCGGTACCCGCCGTTCGCCTCCAGCTGCCGTGGATCGCCGGAACCGACAACGTTTTCCCCGCGGCCTTCTCGTCCTCCGTTCGCCGGATACAGCCATCGTCGGCGCGCGTCACCGGTGCCGATGGCTTCGCCGGCCTCTCCTCTTGCTGTTGGGCCCGTCGTCGGAGGCCGTCGGTGCCCGGTGGCCGGTGGTCGGTTGGCCACGCGCGTCTCCCCTTTTCGGTTTCCGTTTCTTCTCTCTCTTCCATTTTTTTTTTGTTTCAGATTCATTTTTTTTTCTTTTTTTTTCTTCTTTTTTTTTTGTTTTATCATTTTTATTATTTTTATTTTTATTTATTTTATTTATTTTACTATTCATTAAAATACATTAAAATTACCCAAATATCTACAAAATTATTATTTTTATTTTAATTTAATTTATTTAATTTTATTTAATTTATTTATTATATTTTAACCTCTTTTTCGGGTATAAGTTCTCCGTATTTTCGGGATATTGTCCCGGGTGACTTTTCGGTTTATTTTTCGATTATTTTCGGGATTATTTTTTTCGAACTAAAAATTTCAATTAATCCCGATTAATTCCAATAAATTAATATCTTGATCAATTTAACCCAAAATAAATTTATTTCACTTTTATTGACCAAGATTTCTTAAATCCATTATTTTTAATTAAATTTCTTTATCGAAATTATACCGACTTTCGATCTTTTGACCATTTTGCCCTTACACGTGTTCGGGATTAATTTAACCCGACTTCCTTCATACTTTCCCCATCTTTTCTTATTTAATTTCCGTATTTTAATTAAATTCGGGTCTTACAAATAACCATTCATGATACAAGGAAGCATTACCTTGTGTAAATAATCTTACAAGATGCAAATTAGCATCATATGAATAGATTGGGTCCTAAAACAATAATCGAATAATGTTTAAGGACAATAAGTGTTATGTGCGAATTATGAAAGATTGTGATTTAAAAAAAAAAAGTGTTAAGAAAATGTATGGGGAAGACCGATCTCTTCTTGCTATATAGGATAATTAATTCCCAACTGACAATACACCATAAGTGTTTATGGAATAAAAGAGAGGACCAATCTCTTGAGTATAAAATCGATCCTCATTTTCGATTTGGCTTGTCTTTACGAGTTCTGGAGGTAAGGATTGATTCGCTAGTGTGGTAGGATCAATTCCCTAATGTTTGAAAGCCTAGAGTGGCTATATTTGAAAGTTCAAAGATACGAGCTCCATTTGAAGTTTCACTAGCCTTCAAATCATATAAATACTTGTATGGAAGATAGTGAAGCCAACATATATGATTGAATTTGATAAAATAAGGTGATTAATTGTGATATGACTAAGGTAATAAGGATATGTGCTCATATAAACCATGTTTTATACTACATTTGCATTTTGATGCATCTTATGAATTTTGTGGGATTTGAAAAGCTTGCATTGGTTCGTACTTGCATTAAAGAAGCTTTAAGATCTTAACCTTGACATGTTTTGAAAGTTAGTGAAGCATATGGCCTATTTTGCCAATCTATAAGAATTTTGGATTTAACCTAACTATGCTTTTATTCACAATGTGATTGACTTGATTTTAAAACATTCATACAAACAGCTTTATTATTTTGCCTTAGCTGACAGACGATAATAGTTAGTCATGACCACTATGTTTATGGCCTTAGCTGAAAGGAATTATAATACTTAGTTTTGACTATTGCTAACGGTGATTATAATAGTTAGCAATTATATAGCCTACTATTGGCAATGTAAATAGCAATCATGTTGCTTGCTATTGGCGATGTAAATAGCAATCATGTAGCCTGCTATTGGTGACATAAATAGCGGTGTTTCGGCCTCTACTGACAGGGACAATAATAGTTGGCAATGGTCATATATTTTGAGAATTCTAATATTTTCCTGATCACGGGTTAAAATAGTGATCATCTAAAATGTGTTTCGAAATTTGAAATATACTTTGAAATGTCTTTTGAAATGTGATATATGTTTTGAAATATGAAATATGTTTTGAAGTGTGAAATATATTTTCGAAAATGTTTTACAAACATGAGCATGGTTCACAAAATGTAACCAATCGAGATGACATGAATATGATGTGACCCTTGCTAACGGGGATTAGAATATAGTCCCAGTTGATAGGATATAATAATCTGTAGGGTCTTTGCTAACGAGTTAGAATAGTTAGTAATGATAATATAGATATATTTCGGAATATGAATAAGTTTCGAATATAAAATATATTCAAAAATGACATATTTCTCGAATATATGAATATATTTCGATGTGATATATTTTGAATAAGAAAGATGTTTTGAATATAAAATGTGTTCCAAATAAGGAATATATTTCGAATAAGAAATATGTTTCAGATATGAATATGTTTCAGATACAGACATGTTCCGAATAAGAAATATGTTTCAATATGAGTTATGTTTCGAAATAAGATATTTTTCGATAAGTGATAAGTTTCAAATATAAGCTATGTTTCGAATAAAAGATGTTTCAAATATATGAATATATTTTAATATGTGATATGTCTTGGATTATGTGATGTGATTTCAAAAAATGGATGTGTTTTAAGAATGAATGTGAATGTAAGCAATTTCAAAAGGAAATAGCTTATATGTTTGGATTGCATAGACTTCAGTTTTCTACATTCAACTATGTTTCGAATTTTGAACCTCTATGGATATATTTAACTCCGGGTAGTCAGGTTTGATGGCCAATTAAGGTATTTCAAAATACCTCTCTACCTAAAAAACTTAACAACTTGTAGATAATATTCTAGTCTGAAAACCTAAGAAAAGTGTTACCTTACATAAATTTCGAAATGTGAATCGAAGAAATGATAAGAAAGAATGATCGAAAGTGAATGCGTTAGACATGCACTAGAATTCAGAATCTGTATATTATTACCTCTATGCTTATGTGGTTTACTTATTAAGCTCCCTAAGCTCGCCCCTTTATTTTTCATCACATGTTCAAACTAGATGTGCATTAGTATCGACAATAGGATTGACTTAGAAGTTAGTACTTTGGAGATCTCGCAGCTCTCATATTCGGTATACTTTTATACTGTTTAATTGTGTTTATCTTCAATTACCTTTTAGTACATGAGTCGGGATATGTATTGAGTTAAAACACATTTGTGAAAGTTAATTATCATCTTATGAGATGTAAATGAATTAATATTGACAATATGGTTAAATATTGACTAAATAATAGATTATTTGGTAAATCAATATTCTGGAGAATCAAACGACTTCCGAAAATTATGAAACTAGGGCATAAGATAAATCAGGAACTATATGAGATAGATGAATATTGAAAGTTGAATTCTAATCGAGTATGAATAGTGAATTGTGGATGGAGAAAGTAAATATAAAATCAACTGCCTTATGGATATAAACTATTATCCTTCATACCTTACAAGTTGGCTATGATAAAATATAAGTCGTTATGTTGACAAAATTTTATCGAAATTGATATTCGCATCTCAGTTTAATAATGAAAGTTAATTAGTAATCAAACTGGGACCTTGGGTTCAAAACCTTAAACCAAGTTAGGTAGTTTGAGACTTAGAAACATTGTAAGACTATACTCACATAACAAACAAGTGTTAAAAAAATGAAAAATTTAGTCCTAATTTTCGTACTTCTGTAATAAGTTACTGCAAAGTCACGTCCTTCGAGTCGTGACACTAGGTCTCTCTGCACTTTCTTTTCCTCTTGGTCCTTGGCTGACATCTTCTTCAAGGTTGTTATTCTTTTTTTACATTTTATCTTTATTTTGGTTTTTTTTGTTTGGTTGTTTATACCTGCTATTTTTGTATGTTCTATTTTTTGTTGGATTTTTTATTTTTTATTACAATTGCCATTTGGAATCTGGGTTTAAATGATGATGATGATGACATGATCTATGATTGTTTCTAGGGTCTAGGGTTTGATATGATCTTGTCACGACTCGGAGGTAGAGACTGATCATTTTACTATTGCAGATATACAAAAATATGAACTACTTTTTGACTTTTACATTTTATTTGTTTACATACAGTATAGTGCTAAACAGTGAAGTAGTTAACTATCTTCCTTAAACTTAGACTCTTAATTAAGGTCTCAGTCTCAGTACTTGTATAGGGTTAAAGTCCTCTAAGGGGTTTTACTTAATCCAATATCAATATAATCAGTTTAGTTCTTCACAATTCACATTTTAACATTCATAGTCATAATCAATCCTATCTATGTCAACACTTAATTTGCAAATGACATCTAAATAATGTAGCAATTAATCATTAACTTAATTTACATCTCATCCTACAGTATTGTTTAAAAACTGCTTGAAAATAAAATTATATACGGAAGAGAATATTAATATAGCAAAATATTCAAAGTGAGAATTTCGAGAGTTGAGACACTACTCAAGCTCCAGAAACTGTCCCAAGGTGCCCTCTTAACTCAAGTTCAATATGTAAGAAGAAATTCATTAAATTTAATGAGCAATGGCTCAATAAGTTACTTATATAAGAATAGAGTTAGGATTATACTCTCTTTAATGCAAATGCATGAATCCTAGTCATGTAGATATCAATATCTTTTGCAAACAATTTCAATCATGCCTTAAGGACTCTAAATGAGTTAGGGTTTTTGGGGTATCAATTGAAGTGTGCTTTGTAGCACCTTCCCTGACTCCCCTCTATTATCCTACACTATAACCACAACAAACCAAACATATTTTAACCTCAATATCTTGTTATCTCCATATGTCGTGTAATAGTACGACATCATAAGCCATTTCATGAATTCAATATGGAAACATATGCAAGGTATGCTGTACAAGTATTTACGATCTCAAATCATGTCAAACTTTCCATGAAAACCATGTATAGTACATGTGCAATCTCAAAACCATGTTATATATACTTTATGTTAAAAGCATATACTGTCTCAAATTATAACATGTGTAGTATGGAACCATGTGGAAATCATATCCAGTCTCAATCAAATCACACATACTCTAAAAAACATATCATGTCTAGAGTTCTATATACAATAAAACCATATTGTAGTCAACATTTAACATTTGATAAAAGACTATAAAAAGATCCCTATTTTGGTAACATATCATCTCATTCCCATTGAGCCATCCATGGGAGTTCCTATTTAGGCTATCTATCTATGATTATAAATCATTCCAGTCCCACAGATCAATTGGGTACTGAAGAATGTATATGACTATTGTTAGACAAGCTTGGAATGACCTCATAAGGCATCATGTACATCAACGTATACTATTTATATATACAGGATCCATGTCACAAAGGCATAGAACTCGATATATGTGTGTGTGTATTTTATGCCACATGGCATAAGTAATAGGGCACCTCTCATATCGAAATCAAAATATTTTTGAAATGTCTTTTTAAATCCATTAAGACAACCCACACAATAAAACATTTATAAATGTATCATTTCTCAAATCAATGCATAAATAAAGTCATATGCTGAATCTGTGCATGCCTATGAGTAACATCAAAACATGTCAAACATCAAGGTATATGGCTATTTATATATTTCAAATATTCACATTTACTTAAAAGATTTTGATAAATTTGTTTTAAAACAACTCTCTTTAAAAAAAATGCATGTAATTTAGAGATCAAAATCGCATGCTATGCATGCATGGACTTAAGTGTACCAAGGCATATCACAACATTTACCAAGTCCAATACTATGCATGCTTATACTCATACACTAAGGTATGCCTACAACAGCCTCAATTTCCTATCACACATAACCATGGCATAGGTATAATACATTAATTATTATTCAATCACACATAATCCATCATGCCCTTAATAGTATCAGTACAATAAAATTATACCACATGCACCACATGGGCTACTATGCCCTCATTAGCTAATAAGTTTACACAATATGTATATAAAGTTAAATATGTTCCAAAAATATCCACGGGATACTAAACTCACATATTTCTTATCAAAATCACAATACCACATAAATACATTTATCTATTACCAATATCATCCACAAAATTACACATTAACTTCACTTTCCAATTTCTAACTTTAATCTCATAGTCCATTAAAATCACATGGCATATTATAATACATATATATGTATATATTACCACCACTGTTTTGGCTATATCCCAACTATATTCCATAGCATTTCAACAATACCCTATTAATACACTAACAATATATATAAATCACCTAACCAAAGTCAACATTTAACCATAGTTAAACAGTCCGTTTCATAATTATCAACTATATTCACCTATGAGATTATCAAGGTTTACAAAGTGCCATAAATATGAAATTTCTTATTCTCATTACTCACAATCCATTACCATGATAACCACTCACCATGACCTAAATTACCATCACACATTTCAACTAATTATATTCCATCTATGCCTCAACCAACACTAAAATTATTTCACATCAAGTCAACAATATTTCCATTACCATAAAACACATCTCAATTATATCATATATTATTTTTCATCACACCAATATCACATTTATGCAAATAGATAATCTCCATAACCCATATCACTAATTACACCTTCCATGCTACCCATTTTACTTATATATGTACCATAAATAATGTTTCCATTATTATTTAACCACACCTCATTTACACTTCACATCATAATATTTTTAAACATACTTATTCTTAACAAAACTCAACTCTTACATAATTCTTTTATTTTTTTTTCTTCCAAAGACCCACAACGTCATTCAATCACATATTCATCAATCCACAATGTCTCAACAACAACTTATCAATTTTCCAAAATCCATTTATCAATATACTATCAATATAATAATAATCCTCAACAATATTCCATTTATAATTTCTAAATCTCCAAATTTATATTCAAACAATATCCTAATGATAGCTCATGAACAATCCACACATTCTAATCATTTTCAACTGTCATTCCATAATATTCTAAATACATCAATCTAATACAATATAATTCTAACCAAGTCAATTTATTCAATTACTCATATAATCCCAATTCTCAATTCATACACACTATTCCACATTTCAACAAAATCCCATAATTTCAACTAAGCACTTAATCATCAGTTTCTTCATCTACAACAATATAACACTAGCACCACCTTATAAAAACAACCTACCAAATGCTTTAGTGTAAATCATGCTATTAATTAAAATTGCATTCTTATTAAGTTCATGAAAAGTCATATCAAAATCATAAGTATTTCAAAATCAACAAGACTATTAAGTTCAAAGTCATATCAGATTACATTCTTATTAAGTTCATGAAAAAGATAATTTCAATATTATGGATTTTCCATTTACTATCAAAATTCAAATAAAATTAAGATTTTCATAAAACATTAAAATAATTTTTCGAATGAGCCCTTTCATAAGAACAAGTGTTCTTTTGAATACTCTTAAGATGAAGAGATTTTCTCTTGAGAATTCAATCAAAGTGTTTAAAGATTTTTAAAAAATTTTCCTATATTTAAATTTTTAAATATAAAAAAAGGAAATTAAAATAGAAATAATAAAGACCATTCAAATTAAGGCTAACAAGGATAATTTTTTATTAATTGGTACCATCTTATCACGAGCGTTGTAGGGGTGCTAACCCCTCTTGAAATGTAATTGCATTCCTAAGCCTAAATTTTAAACATAGATCAAGGTACTAACCCTTAAATTTGAATAAGTGGTTAGTCAATCACACCTATGTAAAAAAGCTAAATGGTGACTCTCATAATTTTATGTCTAGCTATTAGATTTTAGGAGAAAATTGTTATGGCAGAGCCTTTATTCCCTTTGCTCATCTCTAAGAAAATCAATATAATACCATACGCGCATAAGGCTTCAAGTGTATGGCCTTCTTCAATTGCTAACTTTAAGTAACACAGTCATAACTCGATTTTGCTTCGACTAAAATAATTTACCATTTATTTCCTATATAATGCATATGCATTCTCAACATCTTTGCTTCTTTTTAAAATGATTTTCTCATTTTTATGCCATGGTCGCAAGTTGGGTTTATTCAATAAACGTTTTCAAAGATATCATCACATTTTGAGGCTTCATTAAAAGCCTTACAACTAATACTAGCATTTTCAAAATTAGTAACTGAAATGGATGCCACATGTTTAAGAATCATAGAATATATCATGGATGGGAGATATTTAATAATATCGTTGTATAGCTTGATAGTTTATTTTTCATGGTTTTTAGATTAGGATGGAATAGAGCCAATATTATTTGAAAATAAGATAGAAAGAGAAAATGCTAAGTAAAAGTGATGGATGATGGTATCTTTGCGAATATTAAGTATTGCAGCATGCTTGAAACGTTGCATTTGTAAATTAACCTTTCCAATATTATAGGTATGTGGATCTTGAATGACAAAGTATCAGATACAAAAAACTACATTAAAACCCAAAAACATAGTTTAATTTTTTTAAATAGCAAAATGAATATTTACAAATGATATTGTAGGCAGCTTTACGTGAACAGTTGAAATTGAAATAATTTCCAATGTTTTTGAATTTTGAAAGATGAAACATTGAGTCACAAAAGACTATATTTGGAAGAAATAAAATGTGTTTTATTTACACATAACACAAGCCTTTCCATATTCTATAAAAAATAAACTATGGTTACCAATAAAATTGTAGTCTTTATGTGTAAGACCCACTTTTAGTGATGTATTCCTTATGATTCATATGATGTAACATATTTTCATATGATGTATTAATCGAATCATAAGAAGAGCTTTTGGCTTGAATGAAATTTCAAATGGAATAAATGAGTATTCATGAATTCATGTAATGACTAAATAAGGGCTGAAGTGGCCACAAACTAAACAAATGGAACTCAAAATATTCAGACTGAATATAAAGACTCAAACGTGAATTTTAAGTACCAATTTATGATTCCAAGTAGTACACACAAGTCACGTAAGATGCAAATCATAAGAAATGAACATTTTCATGCTCTAAGCGTGAATAGAATGCAAAATGACTATTGAAGCAATTAAAGGCAAGTTTTCCTTTGAATTTTTGAAAAAATCTGCAGTTGGAAACCTTTAGATGAAGGCTAGATTGATTCCCTATTCAAAGTAAATCAATCTTTTATTTAAGCAGATCGATCTCAATTTAGTCTTGTCTTAAAAGGATTGATCCCTTCCTAAGTGCATATCAATTTCCATTTGATTCTACCAAGAGTAGATCGATCTCCCTCAATGAGTAGGTCGATCTTCAATTGTTTTTGCCTAGCAAAGATCGATCTCTTCCCAAAGAGCAGATCGATCTCTCACTTACAAGCTTGGATGTTTCGATGGTTCAAACCAAGAGAAGATCGATCTCTTACCCTAGGAGATCGATCTGACCACCCTTATTCTATAAAAACTTGATGGCTAAACCTTCTTCTTCAGAAAATCAAAACATGCCTCCATTTTTAACCAAAAAGAGCAAGCTTTCTCACTCTAGAATACCACCCCCTTCCAAAACGATTAGAGAAAAAACTATTTTAGCAAAGTTGTTCATTGTGAGGAGGAGAACAACATAGTTTGAAATCAACATTCAACTTGTTGGATTAAATAAGCAAAAGGGTTTTCCAATTTTGGACAAGAGAAAAGTCAAGCTAAGTGAGTTTTCAATACACCAACTCTAAGTATATTTATCTAAATGTTGTTATGAGTTGATTGGTATATGTATTGTTGGTTGAAACTACCTAGAATATGATGAATCAAACATAACCTAAAATGGGTTTACTGTGAGAAAATGAGATATGGTTGATTAAATGATAAATGGATTATACTAAGGTGTTAGTAACTTTATATGCATGATTTGAAATGGTTATGTGAAATCAATTTATGGGATTGGTCAAAGTGATGAAATGTGCAAATATGGTGTTTGTAAAAATGCATGAATGAATGGAAGAGCTAAGGTTATAGCATGCAAGCCAAGTGCTTGATAAGAAACTAAGTGAGTTGTTAGCCGAATTGGCTAGGAATGGCTGGATGGTTGTTCGTCCACCATGCCATGGCCGAATGTGTCATAGGTCAAGCTTGAATTCAATCGACTCAATGAGGTTGATGGACCTAGAATTCGGTCCAACGAGTGATAACGAGCCTAAAGAGCCCAATGAGCCTAGGTGAAATGATCAGTGTAATTGAAATCGACTTAAGAATAGAATTAAGCTCAATAAGATATGTTGACTAGGATCAAGTCAGAATATGAGTTATTGGTAATTAACTCATGTGATAAATGAAAGTTTCAGCTCCCGATGATATATTCGGAGCAAATTGAGCCCAATCATAAAAAACGAGAAATGAGGAAGGAGTTACTTCACAAAGAATTGAGGTAAGGGAATTTTGTTGGCTCTTAGAGGTATCTGTACACTTTTTCGGGTGCATTATGATTTTCTAAAATGTTTGTGGGTCATGGGAAAAGAAATAGATATTTGAATGGCCAAAAAATTGAGATTTTAGAAAAGTTCATGAAAAGCAAGAACAAGATGTTCTTGAGTCTTTTTACTGCTTTTTAGCATGTGGATTGGTAGGTTGGCTAGCATTTAAATGGTTTTACAAGAAAATAGCATGATTTGATTTAATAACCATTCTTTGCACACAAATGAGTCACCTACATGATTTTTGTGGAAACAAAGCGTGTTAGAGCGCTACTCGCACGAGATTTGATATGTTTATGCATGCATTAGTGTTGGTGCGATACTCGCACTAGAGTTTTACATGCATGAGTGCTGGAGCCTAGCTCACACTAGTTTTCACATAAATTTTATGACATTGTGCTGGAGCTTAGCTCGCACTAGTTTTCACATGGATTTTATGACATTGTGCTGGAGCCTAACTCGCACTAGTTTTTACATGGATTTTATGGCATGGTGCTGGAGCGTTGCTCGCACTAGATGTTTACTACATATTTGCAGTCGTGCTAGAAACTACTCACATGTGATTTTATGATATGTTGGGAGTTGTGCTAGGAGCTTCGGGTAGGCTGTGTACCACACCGATTAAATAGGCTTGCACGTGCGTATTGAGATGTGGCAGGATATGATGTGATGATATGGGTCCACGGAGTACGTTGTACCGTGCATATAGCATGGAGTACGCTGTATCGTGTATGGATATTTATATATATACCATCTTCGGACGAAGCTTAGATCTGCTATGGACCGACGGGTTGGACGTGACCCACCTCATGTGCGAAAGCAGATAGAGGTGATACCCGCACACTAGGATTCGTGTAGCCTGGGATCACAGAGGATATGCCCATAGTCTAGTTATTACCCTTATTATTATTTATCTATCTCACATGTCACTTGGTTTATGATTAATTCATGTTTTAAATTATTTTGTGGGTCAGGATAGTCCAAGGGAGAGGCTGAGTCCTGATGAATGCTAATTTGTACTGATTTGTGTTGAGTATGAACTGTTTTTATGTGTACCTCGCATGATGATTTTCCATGCTTTAATTACGACTTGCACATGATGATTTTTCATTCTTTAATTACGACTTGTGCATGATGATTTTTCATACTTTATCTACAACTTGTGCACCAATTTGAATAGCATGATCTGCTTTATATATCATAAACACGTGCATGAACTGATATTTTTGGGTATGATGAATAACTGCGTGGTTTTACGCATGGCATCACGATAATGTAGATAGTACAGTTATCTACCTACTCACATGATTGCCTTACTGAGCGCGTGGTTTGCTCACCCCCTTATTTTCCCCCTCTACAGAGCACTTTCAGTAGATAGAGAGCGACTGAGGATTGGATTTTGGTGTCCGCTGCATCCCATCATACAAGGTATACACATTTGTATAGTTTTGTATCTAGACATGTCATAGCACAGTAATATTTTGAATGGAACATTTGGGGATGTAAAGAATTGTAAACACATGTAAATAACAGCTCTGATTAAGAAATACAAGTGTTTACGTTTAAATAAATTGTAACTTGAAATGGTATGGTTGGATGAGATTAACACTGACACACAACCCAACTGTTGGTGGTGTAGCCATTCACAATCAGAGTAAGGTAAGAAATGGTGTAAAGAACAAACAATAAATAATGGAACGAAAAAAAAAATTTGTAGTGGATTTTCGGTAGACTAAGGGTCATGACAAGAGGTGGTATTAGAGCAAAGTTGGTCTGATGTGTGTCGGTGTTAAAAATTTAGGAAAATTACATCCCCATGTTACTGTGCTCGTCTAGATACAACTGTGTATATCGAGATGGGTTTAACTAAGAAATGGTTATGAATGTTGGAATCATGGAATTATGCCTAACACCAGTCGCGGTAGAGAGAAGAGAGCATAAGCTAGAGGTCGTAGGGGTAAGCTTAGGAGCCGTGTTGAGTCATTACCACATGAGACTCAGGAGGAGATAGAGGTGGAGGCTAATGTTAAGCATGCCTCACAGGGTCCGACTGAGAGACCAGAGAGTACTGAGGCACGCTTCGTAAGAATAGAGCGGAGCTTAGGGACGATTTTGGAGTTGATTGCCCAATCGATACCTGGAGCTGGGCGCAGGCAGGGGTCAGCTGCACAAGATGATGCTGAACAAGCAACTGCTTTCGAGATGCCTGCACAACCAGCCCAAAGACCTTAGACTACAGATACTCTCACACCCCCACCAGTGCATGATACACCTTCTACTATTGCTCTACCACAGGGTAGTAGAGATTGAGGTTATGGATGTGACCTAGATAGATTACAACAATTCTAGAAATTTAAACCATCATCTTTCAGTGGAATTAAGGACCCAGTAGTTGCAGAGGACTGGGTAAATGAGATTGAAAAATTATATGGGATCTTCGAGTGCACTACTACGGAGATGGTTGCTTTTGCTGCATTTATGCTGAAAGAATCGGTAAAACATTTGTGGAAGTCCACCAGACCTATTCTGAGAGCCCGACATACAGAGATCACATGGGATATATTTTTGGAGGCTTTCCGAAGATAATATGTTCCGGATACTACGTAGCGAAAGCTGCAAATGAAATTTTTGGGATTGACCCAAGAGAGCAGATCGATGGATGAGTACGAGCTTAAATTTATCTCCCTGGGCAGGTATGATCCTGATACGATGGATAGTGAGGTCAAGAAGGTCCAGAAGTTTGTGTGTCACGCCCCGAAAATGCGGAAAATAGGGCTAATTTAAAACTTTTTACTCATTAATTCGCAGTTAAAGGTGCATTCCTGTGCAGTGTGATACATCATCATAAGTATCATTCCTCAGGATCTCATCATGATATAATAAATATTGTATTATATCCATTACTCGATTACAAGTTAATTAATCCTAATACATCCCATACAATATTATACATCAAGTGTCTGCAATTACAATAATAGTCTGGGTACATGAAAAGATAAAATATACCTCAAGATACAATATATGGCCTGGAGCTCAAGTCCTCCACTAGCCACTACTCCGTACGTCGCAGGGAGATCCTTTTTCACTTGAAGAACTCTGGGGGGAAAAGAAAACAGGGTGAGCTTCTAAATCGCTCAGTAAAGGGGGTAAGGAACTCATTTCATAAACCAAAATGCACATCACAAAATGTTTATTTGTATGTGAAACTCATTTGAAAACCATAGCATGAAAGTACTCAAAACGACATTCTCATGTCTCAAGTCATGTGAAAACATGAAGTAAAAGGCTCACTCCAGAGCAATAACAAAGCATGTGAAAATAATGCGATAAACGCTTTCTCAATGCACGTGATAAAATCACTGAAATAGTAATGCACGTGGAACAGCCACTAAACACACGTGGCATAGCCATTGATTTAAATTCACACGTGGC
The DNA here is from genome assembly GCA_033439115.1 of Firmiana major. Taxonomy (NCBI): domain Eukaryota; kingdom Viridiplantae; phylum Streptophyta; class Magnoliopsida; order Malvales; family Malvaceae; genus Firmiana; species Firmiana major. The sequence continues at coordinate 45,292,927 of CM065909.1, forward strand.
ATAGCCACAAAACACACGTGGCATGGCCACTGATTTAAAATCACTCGTGGCATGGCCACTAAACACACGTGGCATAGCCACTGATTTAATTTCACTCGTGGCATAGCCACTGATTTAATTTCACTCGTGGCATAGCCACTAAACACATGTGGCATAGCCACTGATTTAATTTCACTCGTGGCATAGCCACTATCTCACGTGGCAAAGCCACTGATTTAATTTCACTCGTGGCATAGCCACTAAACACACGTGGCATAGCCACTGATTTAATTTCACACGTGGCACAACCACTATCTCACGTGACAAAGCCACTGATTTGAATTCACACGTGGCACAGCTACAGAATAGGGTTTCACGTGGCAACGGCCACCAAATTGGGTTTCTCACGTGGCAACGGCCACCAAATAGGGTATCACGTGGCAACGGCCACCAATGGGGTATCACGTGGCAACGGCCACCAAATATACGTGGCATAGCCACAGAATAGGTTATTCTCACGTTACCAGAACGGAGAAGAAATCGGGCTTACATGCTACCAGAGCAATGCCCGGTGTGTACTCACCACTACACACCTAAGTCTTATCACATAAGACTGGTTTGCCTTCACGTAGAACTCATAGGGGTTTTTCACTCATAAAACTCAATTGAAAACCGTTTTGTACTCAACACAAAACGTAATAAAACCGAGTTCCAATCGGCAAAACACGCACACATTTCTCAAATCTTGATATTGCCTTAACGTAGAGCACAATTCATTACTCACACAAAATTCAACGGTTTATAAAGCAATTTCACACTCAGCTTATAAACTCATAAAATTATGGGCTCCAACCGGCTATAAAAATCGTGTGCAATTAAATCTCAATACAACACTCAACATGCTTGTTTTATAAACCACAAATCATGCTATAATAGTTTACAAATCACATACACAAATGGTTTAGATTTCCCTTACCTCTTTGCACCTCGTATAGTGCAATCGTTTCCCCCGTATCATGGACTAGCCTCGCATTCCACTTTGGAACTCTCGAGCTGTCCAAACGATGTTAAAACATCAATACTCAATTATCTCATCAACCTTAATTCTCAAAATCGAGCATAATTGCTCATAACTCCTCAAATCCCTTGATTCTCGTAACTCTACCCCAACTACACTCTCATTCACAACATCTCGACGTTCTACATTTCTAATACCAATTATCTATGCTAATTCACCACATTTGTCTAAATTTCCATTTATAGCTCAAAATTCCTAAAATTACCAAAATTGCTAAATATCGTTATCACTCCAACCACATTGCAATTTCATCAATCCCTAATCATTTCTCAGCTATTACAACACAATGACAACCACCAATATCATCAAAATCATCTCAAATATCAAGATTGAGGTTTAGAAATTACCCAAAGCTTGTGAGACGCACAACCCACGCCTCGATCCGATTCGTCCTTCGATTTCCAAGTATGTTGTTCTCCCTTTGATGAGGAACAACTTTCCTTCTTACCACAACTCTTGATTTGGCCGAAAATAGGTGTTTTGGATGAGTGAGAAAGTTAGGTTTTCGGTGGAAATGGGTTTGGAAGAGAGAGAAAGTGAGTTTGCAGGAGAAAAACAGGGGTTCCTTATATAGACGGGAGGTAGGAGATCGATCTGTCGAGGGGTGAGATCGATCTGCGTTTGAATTTTGGGGACGATCTGGGTAATTTTATACCTAAGAGATCGATCTGTCGAGGGGTGAGATCGATCTCTTTATAGCTTTATGAGATCGATCTGCTCCTAAGGAGATCGATCTTCTCCCAAACAGAATCATTTGGAGATCGATCTCTTCCTCATGAGATCGATCCTTTCTCAAACAGAATCATTTGGAGATCGATCTCTTCCTCATGAGATCGATCCTGCTCCTCAAATTCCTCCTTCCTCGTCATTTTTAACTCACCAGATCGATCTCTCCTTCTCCCAGATCGATCTGTCCTCATATTTCATGCTTATTTTACACACTTAACGTATAAATCTCCAATTATAATTCCCACAATTCACTTAGCTCAATAAATTACACTTCAAGTTCTTATTACATCATTAAAATATATCTAAAATTCTCAGATCTCACATTGTGGATGGATTGAAACCAGCCATCAGATCCATATTGATTTCTTTTGATATACCGACCTATGAGGAGGAAGTGCATAGGGCACAGTTGTGTGAACAGGATATTAAGCGAGTTACCTCAGAGTTTGGGAAGATTGGTAGAGTGAGGGATAGAGATAAGAAGAGACCAGTAGTGGATAGAAGCTTCAGTTATAGGGGAAATATGAGATTTTTTTGGAAGAGACCCAAGATTGAGGAGATTCGAGAGAGGACAGTTAAACCTCTCGTGCATCCGGCCATAGCTTCAGCAAAGGGTATAGTGATTGGAGGGTCACATCCTACAACAGAATAGTGCAGTAAGTGTGTGTTGAGTTAATGTATTTTGAAATGACAAAACATGTTAAAACAATAATGTTAAGATGGTATACAAACATGTTTAGAGGATATCAGGACCAGAACTTAGAGTTCTGCTGATGAGAGATCGATCTGAGGTGTGAGAGATCGATCTCCTGGGTTTATACTTGATGAGAGATCGATCTCATAATGGAAGAGATCGATCTGGCTAGCCTTAAAATGTTGTAAAGGGATTAAGGTAAAGAGAGATCGATCTGCAAGGGTTAAGAGATCAATCTGCTCTAAGTCAGAGAACTTAGGAGATCGATCTGGTAAGGAAAAGATCGATCTGCTCAAAGTCAGAGAGCTTTAGAGATCGATCTGGTGTATTGAGAGATCGATATTTCCTCAAACAGAGAGGATAGGAGATCGATCTGCCTATTCGACAGATCGATCTGCCTCTGCCTATTGAAACTAACAGATCGATCTGGTAATGTATGAGATCGATCTCCCTGTGTATTTGTGCTTTGTCATTGCAGGATTTAAAACTAGGAGATCGATCTGGCCAAGATAGGAGATCGATCTGTCTGACCACTGGAGGTTCCCAACGGCTATTTTCTTCAAATCTCAACGGGAAAAACTGCATTAAATGCTCCAACTACCCAACCTTCAGTATATAACCAAGCATTGAAGACAAAGCAAAAAGAGAGAGAGACTATCACTGAATATTCCAAACATTCTCAAGCTTTAATTCTTTCATTCATTGTATCTCTATTGCTCATTTATTGAGATTAATTGTACAAGCTTATGTACTACAAGCTTTGTTAGTCCTACCCACTAAAAGGCCTTATTCTGTATTCATCCACACCTTAAAAGAAAAGAGGATTGTTCCTCAGTGAGTGTTATTGTAAAAGGGTGAATACATTTTCTGTATTGCTAAGGGTAGAGAGGTTATTCCTTAACCTGTAAAAGGAACTTTGTAAACTCTGTTGAAAGAGAGAAAGAAACCACTTGACAAGAAGGTCAAGGAGAGAGGACGTAGGCAAGAGTTGGCCGAACCTCTATAAGTCGCTGTGTTTGTTTCTCTTTCCCTCTCTTTGCATTAAATTGTTATATTGCACTGTTTTATTCATTATCACTAGTGTTTAAATTGTGATTGTTTTAAAATCTCCCATAATTGTTAGAAAACCGATTCACCCCCCCTCTCGGTAGAGCCAACAGTGTGGTAGGTACCATAGTACTCAGCCATGTTATGGATTTCCTGCAATATGTTTCTGATGTGAGAAGCCAGGGCATGTGATCCGAAATTGTCCAAAGATGACTGAGAGTGCCCCACAAAAGGGCAAGGAGCCAAAGAGAGCTCCTACTGATGCTCCTACTCTGAGACGAAAGGCGACAGTTGAAGAGAAGGGAAAGCATGTAGTTGGCAGAGGGCAAGTACACACACTGGACCAGGATACTGCAGATCAATCTTCAGATGTGGTGAAATGTACTATCTTGATATTTGATCTTGAAGCTTATGTTTTGATAGATCCTGGTGTCACGCATTCATTTGTATCGCCTTCATTTGCATATAAATTGTTTAAGTATGTGAAGCTTGCCCCGTTAAGTAGGAGGATGTTGATAAGCACTCCCATGAACAATAGTCAGCTAGTCAAGTAAGTGTTTAGGGATTGTAAGTTGAAAATAGGGGAAAAGGAAATGGCAGCCGACCTCATTTTAATGTATATTAGAGACTTTGATGTAATCCTAGGAATGGATTGGTTGGTTGCAAACCATGCTGTGGTAGATTGTTTTTCTAAAACGATAACATTTTCAAGGGTAGATAGCGTTACCGTAAGTTTCCCCGAAAAATGTATTGTAAAATCACCTTAAAAAGTAATAAAAACAATAATAGTTGTAAGCGAAATAGATACATTTCTATACTGACTAAATGATTAATGTTTTGAAAGGTTATATTGCGCATGTGGTTAAGGCGAATAAGGCACGTCCGAAATTGAGAGACATCCCGGTGGTTAGGGAATTTTTAGACGTCTTTCGAGATGATTTACCAAGGTTACCGCTGGATAGAGAGATGGAGTTTAGTATAGATTTGACACCTAGTATAGAGCTGATATCCAAGCCACCGTACAGAATGGCTCCGATTGAGTTAGAAGAACTGAAAAAGTAGTTACAGGAGTTGTTGGATAAGGGGTTCATCAGATCAAGTGTATCGCATTGGGGAGCATCGGTACTGTAAGACTCGAAAATTATATCATAATTTCTTATAAAGAATTGAAAATGGTCCCAAATTAAATGAAACGGGATTCAGACAGGAGATAAGGATTTAAAATACGAAATAAGTGAGTATCCGTGAAGGGAAGTCAGGTTAAATTAATCCCGAACACGTGAAGGGCACAACGGTCAAAAGATCAAAAACCAGTATAATTCGACAAAAAAAATTTAATGAAAAATAATGGATTTGAGAATCTTGATCAATAACAAAGAAATAATTAAATTTTGAGTCCAATTGATCAAGATCTGAAATTTTTAGAAATACCGAAAAGTCACTCGGGACAATAGCTCAAAAATACGGAGAAATTATACCCGAAAAAGGGTTAAAAATATAATAAATAAATTAAATAAATCTATTTGGAATAAAAAAATTAATTTTGTAGATATTTTAGAATATTTGTGACTAAAATAATGAATATAATAATAATAAACTAATTTATAAATAATAATTAATAAAAATAAAATAAATCAAAAAAAAAGAGAAAGAATCAGAAAATTAGTTGGGGAGAGAGAAGAAAATGGAAACCGAGGAAGACGACCCGCGCGTGGCCCGTCCGATCCACAGCCACCGACGACCGACGACGCCGACGAACAGCCGAGGAGAAAGAGGAGAGGCCGGCGATCTTGTGGGCACCGGTGACGCACGCCAAGGACCACCGAATCCGGCGAACAGAGGTGGAGAAACCGACGGGAGAAAGGAGCTCGATTCCGGTGATCCACGGCAGCTGGGCTCGAACGGCAGACACCGGCGTGATCGGGAAAAGGATGTGGTTCTTTTGAGACCGATGTCGATCGGCGAAACCACCGAAATCCGACGGATCGAGAGGGAGAGTGCCGGGGAGGGAGAAGAGGAATTCGGTGGCCACCGACGTGATTCGGCCAACCCCGACCCCAGCCGAACACTCCCCCAGTGCAGGCGCACCGTTTGGTGCCAGAAACGAGTCGAGAACCGGTCGAAAACACCATGAACGGCGGCGGAAAGGCCTGAACTGGTACGGACAGGTTCAGCAAAGAGGTGAATCGGACTGAACCGGCTAAATCGGACCGGTCTGAACCGGGTTGAACCGGACTGAATCGGTTCAGCTAAGAAAGAAGGGAAAAAGGGAGAAAAAGAGAAAAAGGAAAAAGGGGAAGAAATTTCAGGGATACACCAGACTTCGGGTAAGTCGATACGAGGTCAAAAGTGATCGATTTGATTTTTGAGAAGTTTATTTAAATTATATGTAATCAAAAATTAACCCGGAATTAAATATAATAATTGTGCAGTTTTACGACAAAACCCGAACGAGAGCCGATTGAGCTCTGATTCTCGTACCCCGCATCATATTGGGTAAGTATGTTTTAATTATGATAATATGAGTCATTTAATACGGAGTTTCGTTTATTTTACGAAATTTATGGATTAACTCCGTATAAAAAGGCATATTAATCGGAATTGCAACTTAATTACCGTAAATAGTATACGGGCTATCCAATGAGTTTGAAACAAAGCCCGATGATTATTAGTAAGTCAAATCAGTCCAGTAAACCCGAAGAAGGGATTTAAATAATATAAACAGGCTAAAAACAGGTTTGAGGCCCATTAAAGTGCAATTGGGCCCAATAAAGTAAAACGGGCCTAGTACGTTAGATTCGATCAGTAAATGTGATATACTGATAAAAATAAGTGAATTAACCCAAAATATGTGGTTATATGCAGTTTCGTAGACTTGGTTGACGTGCAGTTGGATTGAGAGATCGAATATTATCGAGACGAGATAAGTTTGCACGTAAATCGAGGTAAGAAAATTTTGTAGGTGTATAGAGATTTCTATTCGTATTTATTGAGGGAATTTACTGGGCTTAGAATTCCTTAAAGTATCTAGAAATGAAATTATAATTTTTACAAAAAACCGGGGCATATGTGAATAAAGGAAAAAGACGATATTGCCCCTAGGAGTAAAATTTACAAAAAGGGTAGTAAGGCAGATAAATTGCATGATTTTCATCTTTTAATGTTTTATATGAATATATTACTTTGATTTAAGTAAATATGCACATAGGTTGGCTGTTGATTTTATAAATTATACGAAAGGGTACCGGTTTGTACCGGTTACAATTTTAAAGATGTTTTATCAAGATTGAGCCACCTATCATATTTACTTGAGTAAAAAGAGTGTTAGAGTCTTACTCACTAAATTTTACTGATTTATTTCTCATAAAAGCCGTACTGGAGTATTGCTCGTACGAGAAATTTGTGTGTGCACAAAATCGTGCTGGAGCTTCGCTCGCACGAGATTTTAGATATCATGATATGCATAGCGTGGTGCTGGAGCTTCGCTCGCACTAGACGTGAGTTGACATGCATTATAGTCATGCGGAAGCCTCTTGTAGACTGTGTGTCACAGAGAGTTGAGATGCTCGCACGTATACTTTGAGACATGGGTTGGTTATCGACATATTATTGGGGTGGATAAGACCTACGGCAGGCACCCCCAGACTATGATATGGGTCCACGGAGTACGATGTACCGTGTATGTCACACGGAGTACGCTGTACCATGCGGTCATGATGACTCGATGATGTTACTTGATATTCTGGCGGGTAGGACTTGACCCCACCTCTCGTTGCAGTTGTGATGCCCCGCACACCGGGATCCGTGTAGCCTGGGATCACAGGGACAAAGTATGGCCATAGTCCTCGATTTTCATACAGTAACCTACATGTCTCACATGATATCATACGGTCTGAATAGACCAGGACGAACCCGAGGGAGGGGTAATATCTCGATTTATGTTTTTAAAAGAGATGTGATTTAATGAATCAAGGTATTCCCGAGAGATGGGTTTAGCCTTGATGTGGTTATTTTATGATAAAACAAATGAGTTTTAACGTGATGAGTTTATGATGAAACAAATAAGTTTTAAATGTGACGAGCATGAGATGACATACATGATGATTTTTCCATGTTTGTTTTATATATGGATTTCATGATTTCTCTTATATGATATATACATACATGTGACATCGTTTTAGTCTTAGCTCATGCTCCAAATGTAAACGATTTTATATCACGACATTATCAGCATGTAGATAGTATAGTTATCTACCTGCTTACATTATTGCCTTACTGAGCTTTTTATGCTCACCCTTTCATTTTCCACCCCACAAGGTATATTCAGTAGAAGAGAACGACAGTAGTCATATCCGCTGCTTCTTATCAAGACCAGGTATACACATTTATATAATTTTTATATCTGAACATATAGAGGCACAGTACTGTACATTGATGAATATTGGGGATGTATTTATTTAAAATAAATTGATATGTAAATGAAATATGAAAATGGAATGGTAAATAGGTGAGAGATGACTAACACCGAATCATAGCCCAACTGTTTAGTAGTGTAACTGTTCACGACGGGTAAGGAAATTAAAAGGAGAAAAATTTACTCTGATTTTTAGGTAATTTGGGTCGTGACAGGTACTGTTTGTAAAGAAGAAGGATGAGAGCCTCCGACTGTGTATTGACTACAGCTTGTTGAATAAGGTGACCATCAAGAACAAGTATCCCCTTCCACGCATTGATGACTTGTTAGATCAGTTTCAGGGAGCACAGGTCTTTTCTAAGATAGATCTAAGATCTGGGTACCATTAGTTGAGAATTTCGGATGAAGATTTACCCAAAATAGCTTTTCACACCTGGTATGGTCATTATGAGTTTATGGTTATGCCATTTGGGTTGACGAATGCTCCCGCAGCTTTTATGTCATGGATGAATGAGGTATTTCACCAGTATTTAGATCGATTTGTTATCGTGTTTATCGATGACATCTTGGTGTACTCGAGATCAAGGGAAAAGTACGAGCAGCACCTAATGATAGTGCTATTGATCCTCCGAGAGAAGAAGTTATACGCTAAACTCAATAAGTGTGACTTTTGGCTAGAGCAAATCTCTTTTCTGGGTCATATTGTATCAAAGGATGGTGTGTCAGTGGACCCATCCAAGATTGAAGCAGTGGTTCAGTGGCAGAGACCCTAGATAGTCATGGAGATCAGAAGTTTTTTTTGGTTTAGCTAGTTATTATCAACGGATTGTGGAGGGATTCTCGAGATTAGTTATTCCATTGACATGTCTCACGAGAAAGAATGTTGAATTCATGTGGAACGATAGATGTGAGAAGAGTTTTCAAGAGTTGAAGAGGAGATTAACCACCGCTCCGATTCTCACCATTCCTACCAGTTCAGGAGGTTTTTCTGTATATATAGATGCTTCGTACCAAGGACTGGATGTGTACTGATATAGGATGGAAAGGTAGTCGCATATGGATCTAGACAACTAAAGGATCATGAAAGGAACTACTCGACTCACAATCTAGAGTTGGCAGCCATGGTGTTTGCTTTGAAAATATGGTGCCATTATCTCTACAGTGAGAAATTTTAGATATTTACAGACCATAAGAGCCTCAAATATCAGTTCTCACAGAAGGAATTGAACATGAGATAGAGAATGTGGCTTGAGCTTCTGAAGGACTGTGATTGTGAGATTTTGTACCTCTCGGGTAAAGTGAATGTAGTAGCCGATGCACTGAGTAGGAAGCATCTCGGGATGGTATCGTATATGATTATCAGGGAACATGAGCTGTTGGAACAATTCGTGAGCCTTAGTTTAGATGTGACCCTGCCTGAAATTGATAGTGGTTGTGTGAGACCCCGTATAGGTTTAACCTTGTACATATGTAAATGAATTCATGAAGTATTGTAATGTACTAGTAATGTGAAGCATATGTGGTGTAAAGTTCATAAGATTAATGTACACACTTGTGATAAGAGTTGTGATGAACATACAAGTTGCATTAAGTATGAATATGAAGAAATGGACTTCAATATATGATGAATGTGAGTGGAATGGAAAATGAGTGGTGTAGTAAAATGGAAGGGAGATTTGCATAAGTGTGCACTTCCATTTAGCTTATATTATACACCTTAGGTTATACAAGGATCACACACAAGTTTTAATGTGTATAAAGTATGAATGAAAGTCATTTTTAAGTCTCAAAGATGATTGGATGAGAAAATGACCACGGTGATAAATTAAGGATATTTTGAGTGAAGTTAATGACAGATCGATCTCATAGAATGAGAGATCGATCTAGAATAGCTAAAATGATCTTATTTTGAGCTATGGAGCATAACAGATCGATCTCCAATGGAGCCAAATCGATCTGCTAAGCATTCTGTAATGAGAAGATCGATTCTTAAGGCAAGCAGATTAATATCCTTAACTCTCTATTTGAGACAGATCGATCTCAAGACTCGACAGATCAATCTCTTTAAGGGTTCTGTAAAGAGAATATCGATCTCCTAGAAGGGGCAGATCGATCTCCAAGAAGGAAATTGCCTATAAACAGATCGATCTCATCAAGAAAGAAGATCGATCTGGTAGTGGTTGCGTTTGGTAAAAATGACTACCAAACCTTGCAGAGATCGATCTCTACAAGGACCAGATCGATCTCATATGCCTGCATCTATAAAAAGGGGCTCGAGATTTGACTGAAAACTCAGATTTTCCCTCCCACCAAACCTCACCTGCCATTTTCTCTCAAGACCCAAGCTTTCTAACTCTAAAGATCACTACATTTCAGCCAGTTTTAGAAGAAGCTCAAGAAGGGAAAGTTGTTCCTTGAAGCAAGGAGAACAACATACCATAAAATCTCACATTGGTGTGACCAAGAGAAGGAGTTGTGGCTACCACAAGTTTGATTAATAAATAAAGGGGTAAGCTCTTTAACCTTCAAGCTTCTAAATATGGTTTCTAGATATTGTGGGTTGAATGATATGTAAAATGTTGATAGAAATGATGAATGTAGTGATGGGTGAGTAATGTTAAGGGAGATTCATGAAGAGAGAATCCATGGAAAAGTGAAGGAAAGCTTAAGAGATGGTAAAATGATAATTGTTGAAGAGTGAAATGTGACTTAAGGTTTTGAGGAGTATGAATAGACAAAAGAATGAAATGTGTATGTTTAGAAGATGAAACAGAGAATAACTTGATGATTTATACGTGTATCTCAGAATACATGAGAAACGACTAACCCGGATCGCGAACGGAGCAAACGTGATAGAGGAGATACGAGCACGATTCGAGGTAAGGGACTGTGTGTTAGCGATAGAGGTATTTGTACGTATTTTATTGCGATTTGAGTAGTTACAACGCTAGAAATAGTATGTTTAGCTATTGAGCTATGAAAATCTATATGGAAGTATGAAAAGTATTGATATACATATATATTGTGAAAATAGGATGTGGGAAGAAAAAATAGCCTGACATGCATGTTTTTAATGATTTTACATTTATGTATGATGTATTGATGTTTTCTCATCCATATACTGATTTTGAGATTGAGAGATGATAATAGGTAGACTGACTAATTTTACATGTTTAGCATGGGACGGCATGCTACGTAAATATACATGTTTTGAGTTTTTAAAAGAGAAAATAGCCACCTATCGGATTTGAGATGAGATTTGGTGTTGGAGCTCTAGCTCACACCATTTTAATGACTTTGACTATGCTGGAGTTTCGCTCGCATACGTCTACATGTTTTGATAAACCGTGCTGGAGCGTGACTCACATGTGGCTTTATAATGATAATGTGCTGGAGTGTTAGCTCGCACATGATTCTATGCTTTCGATGTGCCGTGCCGGAGTTTAACTCGCACGATGGTTTTGAGAAAAGTGATGGAGCATTACTCGTACCCATTTTTACTGAGTTGAGGTAAACCTGGGGTTTGGGACCCAATGGGATGCCAGCCAACGACCTCGAAACGGGCTGGGCCTTAACAACAAATCGTATCGCGCTGGAGCCTTGCGATGACTATGTGTCACGTTGATTGCTCGCCTGGTATATGAGACATGGTTCAGGATGAAAAGTCCATTAGAGTTGGTAGATGGACTTGGGTCCACGGTCATACGTTAAACTGTATAGTTGTCCGTTGGTATACTATGTACCGTGCTGGGTGCACGCGAGTACGAGTATCGCGTAGATGACACATGGTGTACCTTATACCGTGAGTATATGAGGAGATGAGGTTGATTGAAATGAGCCCTGACCCATCCCCTTTCAAGCGAAGTGATGCCCTGTGCACACCTGATCAGTGAGGCCTGGGATCACTGACTATAGCCATATGTCGTGGATATTAGATTGTCAAAAATTTCATGCCTGTCTCAAAGATACAAGAAATTGAGAAACTCAGAAAAGAAAAAGATTTGGTGAAAAGAAATGATTTGAGAAAAGCAAAGAGAGTTTGTGATTTGATAAATCTCTCGATTTGAATGCTCATGCTATGATAGCACTATTTATGACATGTTTTCATATGGGAATATCGTATACATGTTTTCGTGAAAATGCTTATATGAGAAATGAATGTTTGAATACATTTTCTAGTAATATTTCCATTTACAATGAAACATGGTTTTGTTTATGCATGCATGGGCTATGTAGATAGTACAGTATCTACCTGTTAGCATCCATTTCCTTACTGAGCTATGGTTTGCTCATCCACTACTTTTCTCCCTCCAGATACTGAGAAGTAAGGCAGTGCAATGGTCTTTGGATCTTTTCATGTTGGACAACTCCCACCAGTTGCAAAGGTATAAGATTTGTATACACATAAGTCTTTTGTATCTATTATAAAGTATTACACAGTTACAAATTGAGAATGTAAACAGTGGTATGAGGGATGTTTTGTAAAGATATTATTATACAATTAATTTTGTATATTTACACACACCTGGGAGTGTGAATTTAAGTTTAAATATTTTCGTTGTAAATGAATGAAATTTTAGTAATTTTATCGTTTCACAGCCTAACCGTAGTAGTGTATGTATGGATATAGGGCACCCAGAAGTGGGGTGTGACAGGTTGTATGGTAGCTAACCTGCGGTTGAACCAGATGTGGTAGATCGTATCCGACAAGCTCAGCAGATTGATCGGCGGTGCAGTGATATTATCGGGCAGATACAAAGGGGTACAAAGACTGATTTTGAGTTGAGTTCAGATGAATTGCTGAGGTTCAGGGGTAGGATATGTGTTCCTGATGACCCAGAGATCAGAAGGTTGATCTTGACAGAAGCTTATTCGTCGAAGTATACACTGCATCCGAGGAGTAATAAGATGTATTAGAACATCCGAAGAGTGTATTGGTGGTTAGGGATGAAGAGAGATGTAGGGAAATATGTAGAGGTGGCAAACGGGCGGGCTCGGGTGGGTTCGGTTCGAGTTCTTTTCGGGCTCGGGCTTTTTCAGGTTCGGGTTTTTTCGGGTTCGGGCTTTTTCGGGTTCGATTATTTTCTGGTTCGGGCTTTTTCGGGTTCGGGTTTTTTCGGGTTCGGGCTTTTTCGGTTTCGGGCTTTTTCGATTTCGGGCTTCTTCGGGTTCGGGTTTTTTCGGGTTCGAGCTTTTTCGGGTTCGGTCCCGATTCTAGTCGGGCGGGTTTAGCGGGCCGACTTGAAATATTTTGAAACTTTATTAGTTATAATTTTTTTTTAAAAAAAATTTTGAATGCGATAATTAATTTAATTTTTATATGATTTTATATTTTAATAAATATTTATATAAAAACAAATTTCTATATTTTAATATTTATTATTTGACAAAAATAATTTACTCTTTTTTAATTTCTTACAATATTTATTATAAAATAGTAGATATAATTATATTCATTAAATGTAAAAGAAAATATTACATATAGATATTATAGGAAGAAAATTACCAATTAATATTATCATTTACCAAAAAAATGCTTAATATGAATAAATAATCAATTAATTAGCTCTATTTTATTTTTAATTTATTTTTTATTTGTACATAAATCATAATTAATAGTATTGTATTAAATATAATCGTTTACATTAATTAATCAAATGTCTCATTAAAAATTTAGAATATAAAATTAAAAATATTTTTTTTAATATTTAATATCATTAGAACATATACAATTATACACTACCATATGATTGATATTTTGTAGTTGATATAACACACTAAAAAAATATATTTATACAAAAAAATTTTGTGAGTTTAAAAAAAAAGCATAATATAAATAATTATGAAATTAAAGTAGATAATTATGATTAAAATAATAAATTTTTAAATTTTAAACAGAAGTCACTAAAATTATATTAATAAAAGTTTCATAATATTTTTTTTATTTCCTCTGTTAGTTTGTTTTTAGTTTTACAGATTTCCTCAAACTTCTAGATGTTATCTTCTTCACTTCTTTTCTAAATGAATGTTTTGCTTATTTCTTTGACCTTAACCAAGAAAAATTGAAGAGCATAAAAAATTTGAGTGGACTATAAATATAATCTATCTATAGAATAATTAAAATTGTTGATAGACTTTCAAAGAATAAGAAAAGAAAGGATATGATTTCTTGATAAATTATTAAATTATTGTATAAAATGAAATAAAATAAATATTGCACGTTAATGTATATATATAATTAATTTAATAATTTTCAAACAAAATTATCATATTATATAGTAACATGGTTAAAAAATTAATTATTTATTATCAAAATAATTATTAAAATAAATATTTACTAATTAGTTATCATATATAAGTATAACAAATTATTAATTTTTAATAAATTAGTTACATAATTTAAATAAAAAATTAACTTAAAATAATTATTTTTGCACAATCAAGTAATGATGCATGTTTGTCTTGATCGCCACGTTGCATAATGCACAAGAAAAAATATCTACTGATATTATTTTAGTGGACTGATATAGATATGAACCGATAAGGTAGGCAAATAAATAAATAATCATATATGCTTAACAAATTTATACCTAATTAATTGTTATCAATTTGTTTAAATTATACCTAATTCAAGTTCTATAATTGTAGCTAAATTCTCAATTGATAGATGCAATTAGTTTAACTTTGGAAAAATTATTAAATATAATATCGAAGTTTAAATAAAATAGGTAAACCAAAAAGCTGATATAATTTAATCATAATGATTATAAGACAAAATATAATTAAAATGATGAAATATGTATTAATGAGGACAAAAATTATATAATTTAGTAATAAAATTTATACAAAAGACAAGACATTGCAAAAACTTAAATTTTCTAACTAGAAATAAAATTTGAAACATATAAATATTTATTATTAAATTGATACCATATTTATATAAATTTTTTGTTCAAAAGATTAATATAAATTGCTTTAGTAACTTATTAAATTATTATTTTTTTATATTAAGTAATTCTTTTTTGAGTTTTAATTTACATTTGTTATTATAATGTCATATATGAACTTATTTTTGTTATTGTAGGGATTTAGAAACTTCAATTTTAGATATTTTTTTTATAGATTAGAGTTAAATGTATATTTGAATGAATCAAGAGAAATTATAAGATTCAAATTGATGTTCTTAATTATTGGAAGAAAAATCAATTTCGACACCCTATACTTTCACTTATGGCTAAGGATATATTGAGTATTCCAATTACCACAGTTACATCTGAATCAGCATTTAATATGAGTGGTAGAGTTATTAACAAATGGAGAAATTATCTCATAACACATAATGCAGAAATTTTGATTACTACTCGTAATTGGTTGTATGGATATGATATAGATAAAGGTGGTAAGATTTTAGTGTCATTATTATATTATTAATTTTTTATTATTTAAATTCTTATATGATTATTTTTATATATTTTATTAGATGAAGAAGATGAAACAATGAGATTTGGAAGGAAAGTTTGATTAAATTGAACTAGTTAGTTTATGGATGAGGATGAAGAGTTCTAATTGTAATGTATGTTGATATTTTATTTCTTACTATTTATATTGTTAAAAAATTAAATTTTTTTATTAAGAGTAATTATGATTGATCATTGCCTCATTAATCTTATTTGAAGACAATGTCGCTCTTAGAGAGTTTAATTGCTTCCTGCATTTACAATCTTTTGGAGTATATTATTCATCAAGCCGCTAGCGTTGAATGGAATGATCGTATTTTCCTGTTTTGTTCTTCGTGCAATGTATGACTAGGAATTGGTTTCTCCATGACTATGTGGCTGTGTATGAGAATGATTGTATGTTTTCTATTTTGTTGTTCTTGTAATGTTACATGTCATAACTTTAAGTGTTTGATATTTTCTTTGCTGGTTTGTTTTTTACTATATTGGATTAATTTAGAACATAACAATCATTGACTTGTTAATGACATGAGAATTTGGATGCAAACATGTCATAGTTGAGTCTGAATCTTTTTTTACAGTGAAAAAGTTATTACAACCTTTAAAAGGGTATGATCCCTTTTTTAACATTCAATTCTTATTTTTAGTATAATCACAATTAAAAAAACAAATTACTATTTTTCTATTTACGAGTTATAGGAGTCAGAATTTAAATTCTAATTTTGTTAATAATGTATTCAATGTTTTATATGAAATATCAAATTTAAATAAATGTTACAATTATATAATGATTTATATATATATATATATATATATATATATATATATTTGATTTATGATTGTATTACAATTAAAATTTTAATATGAAATAAATATAACAAAATAGTATAATAATTGTTTTTATAATACAATAAAATGTTATATTCAATAATATATTTATTTATTATTACAAATATAATAAGCATAATATTGAAAATTATTTGATATTGAATATTATATTGTGTTTTAAAATAATTTTATTTAATAATTGAATGTAAATATTTAATATTTATTTTGTTGATAATAAATTATTGATATATTTATGTAATAAATAAATAATGATTGTTTTAAAATTTTATAAATTTTAATTAGAAAAAGTGTATTATTATTTATTTATTTAATTATTTTTTAATATAATAATTATATAATTATAATTCGGGCTTTCTCGGATTATAAATTCGGGCTTTTTCGGGTTTCGGATCGGGTCGGTTTCGAGTTCGGGTCGTATCGGGCTCGGGCTTTTTCGGACTCGGGCTTTTTCGGGTTCGAGTTTTTTCAGGTTCGGGCTTTTTCGGGCTCGGGCTTTATCGGGCTCGAGCTTTTTCGGGTCGGGCTTTTCTCGGGCTCGGGCCTTTGACTTTTTGGTCAATTCGGTCTGGTCTCGAGTTCAGTCTCGGGCGGGTTTTCGAGCTCGGGCCAACTTTTGCCAGCTCTAGAAATATGTGGCAAAGTGTCTCGTCTGTCAGCAAGTGAAGGTAGAGCATCAGAAGCCTGCAGGGCTATTGCAACCTCTACCTATATCGACTTGGAAATGAGAGCATGTCACTATGGATTTCATGATGGGTTTTGTAAGACCCGATTTTATTTAAAACACAAAAAGAGAAAAGATCAAATGAAGGATTGAAATGGTAGTCCCGAACACGTGCAAGGGTAAAACGGTCAAAAGATCGAAAGCAGTATAAATTCGATAAAAAATTTAATTAAAAATATGGAATTGAGAAATCTTGATCAATAATGAAGAAATAATTAAGTTTCGGATTAAATTGATCAAGATAAGAATTTATTGGAATAAATCAAAATTTTCACCTGGAAAAATTATCCCGAAAATAATCGAAAAATTTACTGGAAAGATGAAGTAATACCGATAAATTCATTTAAATATTAAATGAATAAAATAGAAATTTCTATGATATTTTGGCAAAAATAATATTAATTAATTAATTAAAATAATAATAAAAATAAATAATAAATAAAAATAAAATAATTAAAAAAAATAGAAATCGCGAAATCGCGATTTGGAAAGAAGACGAACCAGCCGGGGAGACTGCCTCACCGACAGACAACCACTGGCTACTGGCCCAGCGAGTGGCTGAAGGAGAAACAGCTGAGGCCACCGCCAGCGCTGGTAGACAGAGAAGGAGCGGCGAACGGCGGCAAAGGGAGAGAAAATCGAGGGAACTGAGAGGAGAAAGAGGAATCCGGTGACCGGCGTCGATTCAGGCCCGGCCACCGACAGCCGAGGGAAGCCCGACCCCGTGAGAACCCCCAGCCACCGGAACAAGGGCCCCCAGCCACCGAAAAACCCTCAAACGACGAGGAAAGAGGAAAGTACCGACGTCGGAAAGGAGAAGAGCCAGACCGACCACTTTTTGGCCACCTCGAACGAAATCGAGACCAGATCCGTGCGTCGAACGACCCCACGGAGCTGCTGGCGGCGGAAATCGACGGAGAATCGGTCGGTGTAGCCTTGAACCGACTGAATCGGACTGAACCAGTTAGACCAAACCAGTCTGAACCGGGTTGAACCAGACCGAACCGGTTCAGCCAAAAAAGAAAAGAAAAGAAAGAAAGAAAGAAAGAAAAAAGAAGGAAAAAAAAGAAAAGAAAAAGAGAAAAAATTGAGAAAAAATCTCAGTGACGCAATCGAGCTACGAGTAAGTCAGTAAGCGGTCGAATTGACCAATTTAAATTTTAAAATATTTAATTTGATAAATAATAGACTGAAAGTTTACCCGAAAAAATATTAAATTTTGTAGCTCGACAATTGGCGTCAACCGAGAGCTCGAGACAGTTTCAGTTTGCGTACTATCATGAAATCTCGAGTAAGTAACTCTTATTTACAACAATATTGTATCGTTATGCGTATTAGAATTTACCGCATAAATTACGGATTTAAATTTTCGCATTAAATGAATTATATTCTGAAAATTGGGATAAATTGTCGTAAATAATTCATAAGCTATTCGAGAATCGAGAACGAGGTCCAATATATACTGATGGGCCCAGTGAGCCCAATAGGCCTCGATAATGTGAATAGTAAGTGAAAAACAGGCTTAAGGCCGATTAAGGCCCATTATGGTGCAATCGGGACCAATATGGGTAAACGAGCCCAATGATTTAAATTAAGCCCAAAAAATATGAAATACAATTAATTGTATTGTATTTGACCTGATGTATATTTATACGCAGTTCTGGAGTTTTGATTGAGAGCAAATCGGACTGCATGACGAGACATCAGTGAAAGGTCAGACTGTACAGAAAAATGAGGTAAGAGAATTGTATGAGTAGCTAGAGGTAGCTATGCGTATTTTAATAACTTTTGTATACACTGGATATGTATGTATACACTGATATTGTATAAAGGTCCTAGAAATAAATTTAATGATTTTAAGGACTCAAAATAGGTAAAAGACTATTTTACCCCTACTGAGGAAAAATTCACTTAAGGAGGGTGAAGCATGACATGCATGAAATGCATGATTTAAGGAATTTTCTGAATTAAGGAATTTTCTTGGTTTTTAAGCAAAGCAAATTGGTAGATTGGCCAGTAATTATATAAATTTCACAAAATAACACTACTTAAGTGTTATTCATATTTAAATGGAATTTCTTTGGAAAACGAGCTAACTATCAAGTTTATATGGAAATAGATAATGCTGGCATATAGCTCGCACTATATCTGCGTTTGTGAGTGTGCATAAATGTGCTTGAGCGGATGCTCGCACCGACTTGTGTGACATCATATGCATGAAATGTGCTAGAGCGGTTGCTCGCACTGATTTTTATTATTATGAAATGCATGAGAGGTGCTGGAGCCTAGTTCGCACCCTATTTTGACGGTTTTAACTATTTTGACGTGATATGCATAAAATGGTGTTGGAGCGATTCCTCACACTAGTTTTAATGATTTGACATGCATAAGAGCTTCTGGAGCTTAGCTCGCATCCTGTTTTGATATGATACTGCATAAAAGTCGTGCTGGAGTGTAACTCGCACGAGATTTGATGTATTTATGTATAAAGTCATACGGAGCGTTGATCGTACGAAGTTTTGATTTACTTGAGTATTCATCTATGCTAGAGCATTGCTCGCACATGATTTTATATGGATTTATAACTCATTTTAAAAGTCGTACTGAAGTACTACTCGTACGCAGATTTTACTGATTTTTATGAAACCGTGCTAGAGCTTCGCTCGCATGAGATTTTTAGATATCATGAATATGCATGGAGCCGTGCTAGAGCTTCGCTCGCACTGGGATTTATATGACATGCATATAGCCGTTTTGGAGCCTCCTGTAGTCTGTGTGTCACAGTGAGATGATATTCCCACACGTGCATACTGAGATAGAGATGGTATGGGTGGATAAGACCTATTGCAGGCACCCCTGACTGAGCTTGGGTTCACGAAGTACGTTGTACTGTGTATGTCACGTGGAGTACGCTATACCATGGGGATTGTTGGAGTGGAGTGGCATTAGCCACAAGGCAGCAAGTCTTGCCCTCGCAATCCTGATGTTATGCTGTTTTGGCACGTAGGACCAACCTACCTCTTGTTTCAAGTGTGATACCCCGCACACTAGGTACCGTGTTGCAAGGGATCACTAGGATATGGCCATAGTCCTTGATGTTACTGATATAATCACCTACTTGTCTCACATGATATAACTTATGGTCTCAATAGACCAAGGTAGACCCGAGGGAGGGGTCAGGCCCCCGATTTTATGATTTTTTTACTATGCTAATATATGTTTTAGAGGATTTTATGAAATGTGACCATGAAAGAAGGGTGGTTTTATAACTGAAGTTTTATAATGAATTTTAATGAATTGTTTTATGAGATCATTGACCCGAAAGGGTTAGTTTATACTGCAGTTTTAATGAAATGATTTGAATGCAGTAGCATGATGATGTTTTCCATGGTTTCATTTCAAATTCATGATTTGTCTTACACGACATGAAAGAATGGATGATCTTGATTTACTTCATGCTAATTATGATTTAAGGATGTCACATAAAATGTCTTTGATGCATGAATTACATGATTTCTATATGCACAAATAGTTTGATAAACTATGTCATTGATGTATGCATGGTTTTGTGTTTGAGATTTTAATGAAAAGAAATGGATTTTAAGGGCATGGCATTATTAGCATGTAGATAGTGGAGCTATCTACTTACTTGCATAATTGCCTTACTGAGCGTGTGGTTTGCTCACCCCCTTATTTTTCCATCTTTTCAGATTACTTGCAGTAGTTAGTGAGCGGTTAATAACTTGCAATCTTGGTATCCGCTGCTTCCCATCGAGAGTCAGGTATACACATTTGTATAGTTTTGTATCTAAATATGTAATGCATAGTATTGTAAATGGATATGATGTCAGGGATGTAAGGTTATGTAAATACCATTGTGTATGTATTTAGTTAAAGTTAAAAGATAGTTGTCACACCCCGAATATGCGGAAAATATGGCTAATTTAAAACTTTTTACTCGTTAATTCACAATTAAAGGTGCATTCCTATGCAGTGTCATACATCATCATAATTATCATGCCTCAGGATCTCATCAATAGGATTTATATATCATACCAAATACATTAATCCATCTCAAGATAATTAATCCTAATACATCCCGTATAATGTTATACATCAAGTGTCTGCAACTACAATAATAGTCTGGGTACATGAAAAGATAAAATATACCTCAAGATACAATTTATATGGCCTGGAGCTCGAATCCTCCACTAGCCACTGCTCCGTACGTCGCAGGGAGATCCTTTTTCACTTGAAGAACTCTGGGGGGAAAGGAAAACAGGGTGAGCTTCTAAATCGCTCAGTAAAGGGGGTAAGGAACTCATTTCATAAACCAAAATACACATCACAAAAGGTTTATTTGTATGTGAAACTCATTTGAAAACCATAGTACGAAAATACTCAAAACGACATTCTCATGTCTCAAGTCATGTAAAAACATGAAGTAAAAGGCTCACTCTAGAGCAATAACAAAGCATGTGAAAATAACGCGTTAAACGCTTTCTCAAATAACGTGATAAAATCACAGTAAAAATAATGCACGTGGCACAGCCACTAAACACACGTGGCATAGCCACTGTTTTAAATTCTCGCATGGCATAGCCACAAAACACACGTGGCAAAGCCACTGATTTAATTTCTCGCGTGGCGTAGCCACAGATTTAATTTCTCGCATGGCATAGCCACAGAATAGGGTTTATCAACGTGGCACAGCCACCAATGGGGTATAACGTGGCACAGCCACCAATGGGGTTTCTCAACGTGGCACAGCCACCAATGGGGTATAACGTGGCACAGCCACCAATGGAGTTTCTCAACGTGGCACAGCCACCAATGGGGTATAACGTGGCACAGCCACCAATGGGGTATAACGTGGCACAGCCACCAATAGGGTTTCTCAACGTGGCACAGCCACTAATGGGTTATTCTCACGTTACCAGAACGGAGAAGAAATCGGGCTTACATGCTACCAGAGCAATGCCCAGTGTGTTCTCACAACTACACACCTAAGTCTTATCACATAAGACTGGTTTGCCTTCACGTAGAACTCGTAATGGTTTTTCTCTCATAAAACTCATTTGAAATCGTTTTGTACTCAACACAAAGCGTAATAAAACCGAGTTCCAACCGGCAAAGCACACGCACACATTTCTCAAATCTCAATATTGCCTTAACGTAGAGCCCAGTTATAAACTCATAAAAACATTGGGCTCCAACCGGCTATAAAATCGTGTGCAGTTAAATCTCAACACAAAACTCAACATGCTTGTTTTATAAACCACAATTCATGCTAAAATAGTTTACAATTCACATACACAAATGGTTTAGATTTCCCTTACCTCTTTGCACCTCGTATAGTGCAATCGTTTCCCCCGTATCACGGACTAGCCTCGCATTCCACTCTGGAACTCCCGAGCTGTCCAAACGATGTTAAAACATCAACACTCAATTACCTCATAAGCCTCAATTCTCAAAATTGAGCATAATTGCTCATAACTCCTCAAATCTCTTGATTCACGTAACTCAACCCTAAACTACAACCTCATTCACAATATCTCAATGTCCTACATTTCTCATGCCATTTATCTATGCTAATTCATCACATTGTCTATATTTCCATTTATAGCACAAATTCTCAAAATTACCAAATACCTACATTACTCCAACCACATTGCAATTTCATCAATCCCTAATCCTTTCTCAATTGTTTCAACACAATGACAACCACCAATAACATCAAAATCATCTCAAATGGAAGGATCGAAGTTTAGAAATTACCCAAAGCTTGTGGAGAGCTTATCTCTTGCCTCGATTCGATCCGTCTTTCGATTTCCAAGTATGTTGTTCTCCTTTCAATGAGGAACAACTTTCTTTCTTGCCACAACAGCTGATTCGGCCAGAAATGGGGGATTTGGATGAGTGAGAAAGCTAGGTTTTCGGTGGAAATGGGTTTGGAAGAGAGAGAAAGTGAGTTTGCAGGAGAAAAACACGGGTCCCTTATATAGACTGGAGGTAGGAGATCGATCTGTCTCTTGATGAGATCGATCTGCGTTTGAATTTTGGGAACGATCTGGGCAATTTTATGCCTAGGAGATCGATCTGTCGAGGGGTGAGATCGATCTCTTTATGGCTTTATGAGATCGATCTGCTCCTAAGGAGATCGATCTTCTCCCAAACAGAATCATTTGGAGATCGATCTCTTCCTCATGAGATCGATCTTCTCTCAAACAGATTCATAAGGAGATCGACCCTCTTCCATTGGAGATCGATCTGCTCCTCAAATTCTTCCTCCCTCGTCATTTTTAACTCACCAGATCGATCTCTCCTTCTCCTAGATCGATCTGTCCTCATACTTCATGCTTATTTTACACCCTTAACATATAAATCTCCAATTATAATTCCCACAATTCATCTAGTTCAATAATTTACACTTTAAATTATTATTACATCAACAAAATATGTCTGAAATTCTCAGATCTCACAATAGTAAACTCTGATATGTGAATGTGATTATGGAAATGGATTGGTAAATAGTGTAAGGTGACTAACACCGAATCATAGCTCAACTGTTTGTAGGAGGTCACGATGAGAGAAAGGTAAGAATTAAATAATAAATGAAAAATGAAAAAATTTACTCAGATTTTTAGGTAATTTGGGTCGTGACAGTTTTTGGTATCAAAGCTTAAGTTGGCCTGATATGAGTCGATGTTAGTGGTTAAGGAAGTTTATATCCCCATGTACTGTGCATTGTTTAGATACAATTGTGTATATCGAGATGAAAGTGCAGCTAAGACTTTGGTTTTGAATGCAAGAATAGACTCATTAACTGATAGCCGCTATGGTAGAGAGGCGAGTACACGAGCTCAAAGCCGTAGAGGTAGGCTTGAGAGTCATATTGAGTCACCACATGAGACTCAAGATGAGGTTAAAATGGAAGCTAATGTTGAGCATACCCCATAGAATTCGACAGAGAGATCGAACAGAGTCCGACAGAGAAACCGGACAGTATTGAGACACACTTCGCGAGGTTGGAGTGGAGTGTGGAGAATATTTTACTAGCTAATTGCTCAGAGTCTGCATGAGATTTAAGGGCGAGTCGAAACATTGGTGGAAGTTTGCTCGACCAATCTTAAGAGTTAGACATCCAGAATGGACATCGAAAAATAATTCTAGATGTTTTTCGGTGACAGAATATCCCGGATACTGCTTAAAGGAAATTACAGATAACATTTTGTGCTTTGACCCAGAGGAACTAGTTGATTAATGAGTATGAAACTCATTCTATATACCTACCCAGATATGACCCCGACACTATGAACAGTGAGAGTCGAAATGTTTGAAAGTTCATGGAATGGCTCAGATTGTCAATTAGAGTCCGATTGGCCGTTAGATATCACTACCTATGTCGAGGCAGTGCGCAGACTATAGTTGTGTGAATAAGATCATAAGTTGCACGCTTCTGAGATTGGGAAAGGTAGTAAGGGCCGAAATAGAGACAGAAAGAGCATTAAGAATGACAAAGATGTCAGAAAGGGAAAAAGGTAGTTTGGTAAAAGCTTACAGCTGATTAGTCACGGTGTAAGATGATTGGTAAGGTCCCAGTGTATCCAAATACAATATTTTTGAGGGGTATTGTGATTGGAGGACCCCGACCAGTTCCGTAGCAGTGTGAACAGTGTAGGATGTGGGGTAGATACCACAAAAATAAGATGTTGGACGAGGGTAAGTGTATGTCTTGGACCAGGACACTACTGATGTTTCATCTGTTGTGGTGGAAGATACCACACTGGTTGTAAATAATGAAATAATTATTTTAATTTATCCTGGTGCTACACATATATGCATACCGCCTTCAGTTGCTTATAAGCTAGTGAAAGATGTGAAGCTTATACCCTTAAGCAAGATGATGATAGTTAGCTGATTTTCACTAACTGAATATGGGTATAGGTCTTGTTAGTTGAAAACGGGGGAAAAAATGATTTGTCAGCCGATTTTATTCAATGGAATATGAATAATTTGAAATAATATTCATGAATAGATTGATTCGGCTGCAAACTATGATGTTTAGATTGCTATCCTAAGATAGTGATGTTTTCACCCCTGAAAAATGTATTGTAAATTTTAATAAGTAATGAAAGGATATAAGTTTTGAGATGTGATAGATCCTGAATACGTGATATATTGGAATAAGAGGCGTAGACAAGGTAAGAATATTTGTGATATGTAAAGTAATTTGGATTAAGCGATATATAGGGAATATGAATTGCGGCCAAAGATAAGAGGAGGAAATATCCATAACCAGTCCATGTGGTCAAGTCTGAGGGTTAATAAAGGTATTTCAAAATACATCCCCGCCTGAAGACTTGACAGCATCTAGAAGCGCACACATAACATATAAATTGAAATCGACAGTCGTAATATATATACACTTAAAATTTGGGTACCTTTACTGGTACGATAAAGAAATATCGAATTTGAGTAATCATGAAAGTTTAAAAATTAAAATTTTATAAAAGCCGTTAATATAAGAAAAAGGAAATGACGTGGGTTAGTATCTTGAACGAAAGCAATTCTGAAATGACATTATACATTTATAAATACATAGGTCAAGGATATGAGTGATTGAAATATTTAGTGGAACTCAACTACGATGAGGTATTTAAACCTTACCTGGATCGATTGGTTGTCATCTTTATCGATGATATTTCGATGTATTCGAAGTCCAGGGAAGAGCATGAGTAGCAACAGAAAACTGTCTTACAAACGAGTTGCTGAGAGTTTCTCGAAATGGGCTGCTAAGTTGACACATCTCGTTTGGAAAAAGATTGCAGACAAGTGAGATGATAAGTATGAAAGTAGCTTCGTTGAGTTTTGGTATATTGAAGAATGAATTGACCACCGTAAGTATTCTCACCATAACCAACAGCTCAAGAGGTTTCAATGTGTATGGATACCTCAAAATAAGGATTGGGCTGTGCATTGATGTAAAATGAGAAGATAGTCGTTTATGGATCCAGATAGTTCAAGGATCATGAGAGAAACTATCCGACCCATGATTTAGAGTTGGCAGCCGTAGTGTTTACACTAAAAGTATGGCGCCACCACTTATACGGTGAGACATTTCAGGTATGCACTGATTATAAAAAGACTTGAGTATCTGTTTTCACAGAAAGAGTAGAATATGAGATAACCAAGAGGGTTAGAGCTTCTAAGGATTATGATTGTGAAAATTGTACCACCCAGGAAAGGCTAATGTAATGGCTGATGCCTTGAACAGAAAGAGTCTCGGGATGTTATCACATATGATGGTCAAAGAGCGTGAGCTGCTGGACCAGTTGTGAGCCTCAGTAGTGATGTGATCCCTTCTGATGATGACCGTGATTGTGTGACAGCTAGCCTGAGGTTAGAACCGAATTTATGTTACCGAATTTGCCAGGCTTAGCGTGATGATCGATATGGTGTCGATAGTGTGGGTCAGATTCAGAAGGGTATAGTGACAGAGTTCACAGTGAGTGATGATGACTTACAGAGGTTTAGAGATAGTATAAGTGCTCCTTAAGACCATAGTTGCTGAGATAGTGTTATTGTCAGAAGCTCACTCTTCGAGATATACAGTGCATCTGAGAAGTAATAAATATATCAGAATCTCTGAAAAGGGTATTGGTGGTCAGGTTTAAAAAGACATTGTAGAGATTGTGGAAAAGTGTCGTATGTCAGCAGATTAAGGTAGAGTACTAAAGTCTGCAAGGTTATTGCAGCCTCTACCTATATTGATACGAAGATGGGAACAAGTTACCATGAATTTCGTGAGGGGTTACAGAGGACCCGAATGAATCACGAGGCTATCTGGTGATAGTCGATAGATTAACTAAGTTTACCCACCTTTTGGCTATGAAAATCCCCAGATACTCTAAGTGCGTAGGCGGAGTTATATGTACGAAAAATGGTGAAACATTATGTAGCTTTCCAGTGAGCATGGTATCAGATAGGGATTCTCGCTTCACTTCCCATTTCTGAGAATTTTTTTCAGGAAGCTATGGGAACCCGATTGAGTGTTAGCAAAGCTTTCCGTCCTCAGATAGATGGTCAGTCAGAGAGGACTGTACAGGTTCTGGAGGATATGATGAGAGCGTGTGCCATTGATTTGATAAGCTCCCAGGATGATCAATTGTTACTAATCGCATTCGCTAATAATGACTGCTATCACTCGAGTATCGGGATGACTTTATATGAGGCATTGTATGGCCGTAAGGATTGTTCCCTGACTTGGATAAGAAGAAGTGGGTGACAGATAGAGAATTGCTTCCTAATTGGTAAGACAAACCTCTGAGGATGTTCAGTTAAATTGTGAGAGATTAAAAACACCTCATAGCAGACAGAGAAGCTATGCTGACAAGAGACAGAAAACCATTAGAATTCACTGAGGGTGAATCAGTATCGAGTTTCGTTAGATTGAATCCTTTGAGATATTGGACAAAGTGGGAGATAAGGCCTATAGGTTGGCGTTACCACCTGAATTAGCAGGCATCCACAATGTGTCCCATCTTATGATGCTTCAGAAATACTATCCGGACCCAGCATATGTGATCGGATATGAGCTCCAACAGCTTAGCTCAATAAAAGTAACGTATGTTGAAAAATTGATTTGGGTATTAGACGGAAGGAGAAAGTTTTGAGGTTTAAGATGATCTCCCTAGTTAAGTCTGTTGACAGTATTACACTCCGAAAAAAGTTACATGAGAACTAAAGAGTATGATGCGATAGACGTACCGAAGTAGTTTATGGACCTATTTGACTTGGTTCTAATTTGGAGGATCAAATTTCTTAATTGGGGGAGATTGTAAAACCCGATTTTATTTAAAACACAAAAAAGAGAAAAGATCAAATGAAGGATTGAAATGGTAGTCCCGAACATGTGCAAGGGTAAAACGGTCAAAAGACTGAAAGCCGATATAAATTTGATAAGAAAATTTAATTAAAAATATGAAATTGAGAAATCTTGATTAATAACGAAGAAATAATTAAATTTCAGATTAAATTGATCAAGATATGAATTTATTGGAATAAACCGAAATTTTCACATTGGGAAATTATCCCGAAAATAATCAAAAAATATACCGAAAAGATGAAGTAATACCGATAAATTCATTTAAAGATTAAATGAATAAAATAGAATTTTTTTAGATATTTTGGCAAAAATAATAATATTTAATTGATTAAAATAATAATAAAAATAAATAAAAATAAAAATAAAATAATTAAAAAAATAGAAATTGCAATTTGAAAAGAAGACAAACCAGCCGAGGAGACTTCCTCACCGACGGACAACCACCGGCTACGGGCCCAGACGAGCGGCTGAAGGAGAAACAGCTAAGGCCACTACCGGCGCTGGTAGACGGAGAAGGAGCGGCCAACAGCGGCAGAGGGAGAGAAAATCGAGGGAACCGAGAGGAGAAAGAGGAATCCGATGATCAGCGCTGATTCAGTCTCGGCCACCGATAGCCGAGGGAAGCCCGACCCAGTGAGAACCCCTAACCACCGGAACACGGGCCCCCAGCCACCGAAAAGCCCACAAACGGTGAGGAAAGAGGAAAGCACCGACGTCGAAAAGGAGAAGAGCCGGACCGACCAGTTTCCAGCCACCTCGGACGAAACCAAGACCAGATCCGTGCATCAGATGACCCCACGGAGCTGCTGGCGGAGGAAATCGACGGAGAATCGACCGACGAAGCCCTAAACCGATCGAACCGGACTAAATCGGCTAGACGAACAGGTCTGAACAGGGTTCAACAGGACCGAACCAGTTCAACCAAAAAAGAAAAGAAAAAAAAGAAAAGAAAAAGAGAAAAAATTGAGAAAAAAATTCCAATAATGCAATCGAGCTACGAGTAAGTCGGTAAGCGGTCGAATTAACTGATTTAAATTTTGGAATATTTAAGTTGATAAATAATCGACTGAAAGTTTACCCGAAAAAATATTAAATTTTGTAGCTCGACAATTGGCGTCAACCGAGAGCTCGAGACAGTTTCGGTTTACGTACTATCATGGAATCTCGGGTAAGTAAACCTTATTTACGATAATATTACATCGTTATGCGTGTTAAAATTTACCGCCTAAATTACGGATTTAAATTTCCGCATTAAATGAATTATATTCTGGAAATTGGGATAAATTGTCGTAAATAATTTATAAGCTATTCGAGAATTTAGAACGAGGTCAAATATATACTGATAGGCCCAATGAGCCCAATAGGCCTCGATAATGTGAATAGTAAGTGGAAAACGGGCTTAAGGCCGATTAAGGCCCATTATGGTGCAATTGGACCAAATATGGGTAAACGGGCCCAATGATTTAAATTAAGCCCAAAAAATATGAAATACAATTAATTGTATTGTATTTGACCTGATGTATATTTATACGCAGTTCTGGAGATCTGATTAAGAGCAAATTGGACTGCATGACGAGACATCAGTGAAAGGTCAGATTGTACAGAAAAATGAGGTAAGGGAATTGTGTGAGTAGCTAGAGGTAGCTACGTGTATTTTAATAGCTTTTGTATACACTGAATATGTATGTATACACTGATATTGTATAAAGGTCCTAGAAAGAAATTTAAAAATTTTAAGGACTCGAAATAGGTAAAAGACTATTTTACCCCTACTGAGGGAAAATTCACCTAAGGAGGGTGAAAGCATGACATACATGAAATGCATGATTTAAGGAATTTTCTGAATTAAGGAATTTTCTTGGTTTTTAAGCAAAGCAAATTGGTAGATTGGCCAGTAATTGTATAAATTTCACAAAATAACACTACGTAAGTGTTATTCATATTTAAATGGAATTTCTTTGGAAAACGGGCCAACTATCAAGTTTATATGAAAACAGATAGTGCTGGCATATAGCTCGCACTATATCTGCATTTGTGAGTGTGTATAAATGTGCTTGAGCGGTTGCTTGCATCGACTTGTGTGACATCATGTGCATGAAATGTGTTAGAGCGATTGCTCGCACTGATTTTTATTATTGTGAAATGCATGAGAGGTGCTGGAGCCTAGCTCGCACCCTGTTTTGACTATTTTAACGTGATATGCATAAAATGGTGCTGGAGCGATTGCTCGCACTAGTTTTAATGATTTGACATGCATGAGAGGTGCTGGAGCTTAGCTCGCATCCTGTTTTGATATGATACTGCATAAAAGCCGTGCTGGAGTGTAACTCACACGAGATTTGATGTATTTATGCATAAAGCCGTATTGGAGCGTTGCTCGTACGAAGTTTTGATTTACTTGAGAATTCATCTGTGCTAGAGCATTGCTCGCACATGATTTTATATGGATTTATAACTCATTTTAAAAGTCGTATTGGAGAGCTACTCGTACGCAGATTTTACTGATTTTTATGAAACCGTGCTAGAGCTTTACTCGAACGAGATTTTTAGATATCATGAATATGCATGGAGTTGTGCTAGAGCTTCGCTCGCACAGGGATTTATATGACATGCATATAACCGTGTTGGAGTCTCTTATAGACTGTGTGTCACAATGAGATGATTGCCCACACGTGCATACTGAGACAGAGATGTTATGGGTGGATAAGACCTATTGCAGGCACCCCTGACTGAGTTTGGGTTCGCGAAGTACGTTGTACCGTGTATGTCACACGGATTACATTGTACCGTGGGGATTGTTGGAGTGGAGTGGCATTAGCCACGAGGCAGCAAGCCTTGCCCTCGCAATCTTGATGTTATGCTGTTCTGGCGGGTAGGACTGACCCACTTCCCGTTTCAGGTGTGATACCCCGCACACTAGGTACCGTGTTACCAAGGATCACTAGGATATGGTCATAGTCCTCGATGTTACTGATATAATCACCTACTTGTCTCACATGATATAACTTGTGGTCTCGATAGACCAGGGTAGACCCGAGGGAGGGGTCAGGCCCCCGTTTTTATGATTTTTTACTACGATAATATATGTTTTAGAGGATTTTATGAAATGT
The DNA here is from genome assembly GCA_033439115.1 of Firmiana major. Classification (NCBI taxonomy): domain Eukaryota; kingdom Viridiplantae; phylum Streptophyta; class Magnoliopsida; order Malvales; family Malvaceae; genus Firmiana; species Firmiana major. The sequence goes on from CM065909.1 coordinate 45,323,893, forward strand.
GACCCTAAAAGAAGGGTGGTTTTATAACCGAAGTTTAATAATGAATTTTAATGAATTGTTTTATGAGAAGATTGACCCAAAAGGGTTAGTTTATACTGCAGTTTTAATGAAATGATTTGATTGCAGTAACATGATGATGTTTTCCATGGTTTCATTTCAAATTCATGATTTTTCTTACATGACATAAAAGAATGAATGATCTTGATTTACTTCATGCTAATTATGATTTAAGGATGTCACATAAAATGCCTTTGATGCTTGAATTACATGATTTCTATATGCACAAATAGTTTTGATAAACTATGTCATTGATGTATGCATGGTTTTGTGATTGAGATTTTAATGAAAATAAATGGATTTTAAGGGCATGGCATTATTAGCATGTAGATAGTAGAGCTATCTACTTACTTTCATAATTGCCTTACTGAGCGTGTGGTTTGCTCACCCCCTTTATTTTTCCATCTTTTCAGATTGCTCGCAGTAGTTAGTGAGCGGTTGAGAACTTACAATCTTGGTATCCGCTGCTTCCCATCGAGAGTCAGGTATACACATTTGTATAGTTTTGTATCTAAATATGTAATACACAATACTGTAAATGGATATAATGTCGGGGATGTAAGGTTATGTAAATACCATTGTGTATGTATTTAGTTAAAGTCAAAAAATAGTAAACTCTGATATGTGAATGTGATTATGGAAATGGATTGGTAAATAGTGTGAGGTGACTAACACCGAATCATAACCCAACTGTTTGTAGGTGGTCACGATGAGAGAAAGGTAAGAATTAAATAATAAATGAAAAACGAAAAAATTTACTTTGATTTTTAGGTAATTTGGGTCGTGACAGGTTTACCCAGGACCCGTAGGAATCACGATGCCATTTTAGTGATGGTAGACAGATTGACGAAGTCGGCACACTTCCTAGCTATAAGAGCCACCGATACACTGAGTACACTGACGAAATTGTATGTGCACGAGATAGTGAGATTGCATGGTATTCTGGTGAGCATAATGTCAGATAAGGATTCTCGCTTCACTTTCCACTTTTGAGAACACTTTTAGGAAGCGATGGGGACCCAATTGAGATTTAGCACAACTTTTCATCCTCAAATAGATGGTGAGTCAGAGAGGACTATACAGACCCTGGAGGACATGTTGAGAGCGTGTGCATTAGATTTTAGAGGCTCCTGGGATGACCATTTACCACTCGTAGAGTTCACCTATAATAACAGTCATCATTCGAGTATCGGGATGGCACCGTATGAGGCTTTGTATAGTCGTAGATGCCACAATTAGATTGGAAGAGGTGGGTGACCGACAGATAATTGCTCTCCACTTAGTGAGACAAGCCTCTGAGGACGTCTAATTGATTTATGAGAGGTTACAGGTAGCTTAGAACAGACAAAAGAGTTATGCTGACAAGAGATGGAAACCATTGGAGTTTGCAGTGGGTGAGTCGGTAGTTTTGCGAGTTTCTCCTTCCAAGGGTATAACGAGGTTCGAAAAGAAATGGAAGTTAAGTCCTCATTACATTTGACCCTTTGAAATACTCGATAGAGTGGGAGATAAGGCCTACAAGCTAGCATTGCCACCTGAGCTAGTGGGCGTTCATAATGTCTTCCACATTTCTATGTTACGAAAGTACCACTCGGATCCGGCACATGTAATAAGATATGAGCCATTAGAGTTTAACGAGAGCATGTCGTATGTTGAGAAGCCAGTTCGGATATTGGATAGGAAGGAAAAGGTGCTGAGATCGAAGACAATTCCCTTAGTGAAAGTTCTATGACAGCATCACACTGCGGAGGAAGCTACATGGGAATTGAAGAGTTTGATGTGGGGGAAGTACCCCGAGTTATTCACCGACTGATTGGTCCCAATTTAGAAGACCAAATTTTCTTAGTGGGGGAGATTATGTAATACCCACTTTTAGTGATGTATTCCTTATGATTCATATGATGTAACACATTTTCATATGTTAATCGAATCATAAGAAGAGCTTTTGGCTTGAATGAAATTTCAAATGGAATAAATGAGTATTCATGAATTCACATAATGGCTAAATAAGGGATGAAGTGGCCACAAACTAAACAAATGAAACTTAAAATATTTAGACTGAATATAAGGACTCAAACGTGAATTTTAAGTACCATTTTATGATTCCAAGCAGTAGACACAAGTCACGTAAGATGCGAATCATAAGAAATGAACATTTTAATGCTCTAAGAGTGAATAGAATGCAAAATGACTATTGAAGTAATCAAAGGCAAGTTTTCCTTTGAATTTTGGGAAAATATGCAGTTTAGAAACCTTCAGATGAAGGTCAGATTAATCCTCTATTCAAAACAGATCGATCTCTTGTTCAAGCAGATCGATCTTAGTTTGGTTTTGTCTTGAAAGGATCAATCCCTTCCTAAGTGCAGATCAATCTCCATTTGATTCTGCTAAGAGTAGATCGATCTCTCCCCATGAGTAGATCGATCTCCAGTTGTTTCTGCCTAGCAAAGATCGATCTCTTCCTAAAGAGCAGATCGATCTCTCACTTACAAGCCTGAATATTTTGATAGTTCAAACCAAGAGAAGATCGATCTCCTACCCTAGGAGATCGATCTCTGACCCTAGGAGATCAATCTGACCACCCTTATTCCATAAAAACCCGAAGGTCAAACCTTCTTCTTCAGAAAATCAAAACATCCCTCTATTTTTACCCAAAAAAGTAAGCTTTCTCACTCTAGAATACCACCCCTTTCCAAAAAGATTTGAGAAAAAGCTATTTTAACAAAGTTGTTCATTATGAGAAGGAGAACAACATAGTTTGAAATCAACATTCAACTTGTTGGATTGAAGGAGAAAAAAGGTTTTCCAATTTCGAACAAGAGAAAAGTCAAGTTAGGTGAGTTTCCAATACACCAACTCTAAGTATGTTTATCTAGATGTTGTTATGAGTTGATTGGTGTATGTATTTTTTGTTGAAACTACCTAGAATATGATGAATCAAACATTACCTAAAATGGGTTTAGTGTGAGAAAATGAGATATGGTTGATTAAATGATAAATGGATTATACTAAGGTGTTAGTAATGTTATATGCATGATTTTGAAATGGTTATGTGAAATTAATTTATGAGATTGGTCAAAGTGATGAAATGTGCATATATGGTGTTCGTAAAAATGCATGAATGAATGGAAGAGCTAAGGTTAAAGCATGCAAGCCAAGTGCTTGATAAGAAACTAAGTGAGTTGTTAGCCGTATTGGCTAGGAATGGTTGGATGGATGTTTGTCCACCATGCCATGTTCGAATGTGTCATAGGTCAAGCTTGAATTCAATCGACTCGACGAGGTTGATAGACCTAGAATTCGATCCAATGAGTGATAACGAGCCTAAGTAGCCCAATGGGCCTAGGTGAAATGATCAGTGTAATTGAAATCGACTTAAGAAGAGAATTAGGTTCAATAAGATATGTTGACTAGGATCAAGTCAGAATATGAAATATTTGTAATTAACTCATGTGATAAATGAATGTTTGTAGCTCCCGAGTATATATCCGGAGCAAATTGAGCCCAATCACGAAAAGCGAGAAATGAGGAAGGAGTTACTTCACAGAGAATTGAGGTAAGGGAATTTTGTTGGCTCTTAAAGGTATCTGTACGCGTTTTCCGGTGCATTATGGTTTTGTAGAATGTTTGTGGGTCATAGGATAAGAAATAGATGTTTGAAGGGCAAAGAAATTGGGATTTTAGAAAAGTTCATAAAAAGCAAGAACAAGATGTTCTTGAGTCTTGTTACTGCTTTTTAGCATGTGGATTGGTAGGCTGGCTAGCATTTAAATGGTTTTGCAAGAAAATAGCATGATTTGATTTAATGACCATTCTTTGTACACAAATGAGCCACCTACATGAGTTTTGTGGAAACAAAACATACTAGAGCGCTGCTCGCACGAGATTTGATATGTTTATACATACATTAGTGTTGGAGCGATACTCACACTAGAGTTTTACATGCATGAGTGTTGAAGCCTAGCTCGCACTAGTTTTCACATGGATTTTATAGCATGGTGATGGAGCGTTGCTCGCACTAGATGTTCACTACATATTTGCAGTCGTGCTAGAGACTACTCGCACGTGGTTTTATTACATGTTGGGAGTCGTGCTAAGAGCTTCGGATAGGCTGTGTGCCACGCCGATTAAATAGGCTCGCACGTGCGTATTGAGATGTGGCAGTATATGATGTGATGATATAGGTCCACGAAGTACGTTGTACCGTGCATATAGCATTGAGTACGCTGTACCGTGTATGGATATTTATATATATATATATATATATTTATATATCGTCTTCGGACGAAGGTTAGATCTGCTATGGACCGACGGGTTGGACGTGACCCACCTCCCGTGCGGAAGCAGATAGAGGTGATACCTGCACACTAGGATCCGTGTAGCTTAGGATCACAGAGGATATGGTCATAGTCGTAGTTATTACCCTTATTATTATTTGCTTATCTCACATGTCACTTGGTTTATGATTAATCCATGTTTTAAATTGTTTTGTTGGTCAGGATAGTTTAAGTGAGAAGCTGAGTCCTGACGAATGCTGATTTGTACTGATTTTTATTGAGTATGAACTGTTTTTAAGTGCACCTCGCATGATAATTTTTCATGCTTTAATTACGACTTGCGTATGATGATTTTCCATACTTTATCTATGACTTGTGCATCGATTTGAATAGCATGAACTGCTTTATATATCATGAACACGTGCATGAACTGATGTTTTTGGGTATGATGAGTAACTGCGTGATTTTACGCATGACACAATTATCTACCTGCTCGCATGATTGTCTTACTGAGCGCGTGATTTGCTCACCCCCTATTTTTCCCTCTACAGAGCACTTTCAGTAGATAGAGAGAGAGACTAAGGATTAGACTTTAGTGTCCGCTGCATCCCATCATACAAGGTATACACATTTGTATAGTTTTGTGCCACAGCACAGTAATATTTTGAATGTAACATTTGAGAATGTAAAAAATTGTAAAAACATGTAAATAACAACTCTAATTAAAAAATATAAGTGTTTACGTTTAAATAAATTGTATCTTGAAATAGTATGGTTGGATTAGATTAACACCGACACAGAGCCCAACTGTTGGTGGTGTACCTGTTCACAATCAGAATAAGGTAAGAAATGGAGTAAAGAACAAACAATAAATAATAGAACAAAAAATGAAAAATTTGTAATGGATTTTCGGTAAACTGAGGGTCGTGACATTATGTAATTATGTTTAATTAAAATGTGGTCTTTTAGTATCTTAGGCTACGTTTTTTATATAAATGTAGTTATAGCCATACACCTAAAAACAAAAAATCGAGTAAAATTGTAAGACCATAGTTAAAAATGTTAGACTACGTGTGCTGTCAGTAACCTTAGTAAATGTTGTTACATAATCAAACCATTTGATCTTTTTTCTAGTAGTGATTTCCCATTTTTATAGATATATATATATATATATATATATATATATATATATATATATATATATATATATCATACAAACAAATATATGCAAAAAAAATTTGCACAACTAATATAACATAAAATAATAGTAACAAAAATAATAAACGAAAAGAAGAAATTAAATTTATTTTTATTAACAGTACAAAGAAGTGGATTGAGGCACGAATATCTCACTTCTTTTAAGGTGGTTCATGCCTCTGCAAGATGGTATCAACCAGTACAACGAGACTTTAAAACGTATCGTCTCTACGACACACGAACTCAACTATTTTTTTATTGTACACTTTACAATTCTACACTAATGGTAAGATAAACCCTCAAAATTAAAACACTATTTTTCTTCCAAAAATAAGAAAATGTTAAATATCAAATCAACAAATAGAATTGTTGTATAAAATTTGGAGTTTTGTACTCCTATCTATGGGCTCGACAATTTGTAACATATTCCAGAAATTAAGCATTAAAAGTAACTAATTAATATTCAAAATTAACTAATTAATATTCAAAATTAAGGTTAGGAGTTACTAGCATTCAAAAATTAAAGTTAGGAGTTATTAACAATTCAATGCATAATAACATTTTAGTTGTTTTATTATTAAAGAAGTTATAACAATTCCTCTTCAATTTTAATAATGAAATAATATAATAAAAGTTTTAATATTATTATTTCTTATTAAGTTGAATAGATGTGAATTATTATGCATAATAAAATTTATAACCACATTTAACATTTAATTAGTGTAGAAGCAAATCTTATTCCTAAATCAATAATACGCCATGCACACTGAACATTGGTTACATAACACAAGAATTGCATTACACACATAAGAATGCAAATTTTTTGTAAGCTTCTATTAAGCCACATTACAACTTTGTGCTTGATCCTGATTTTAATGAGTATCTAGAAGTATGCTCAACCAAGCTTCATAAAAGCACCTAACTCCAATACTAATATGTTAAATTTATCAAGAGTGTTCATGTAATTAATATACCTCACTTATAATGAGCTATAAATTTCACTACGATTTTTCAAAAAATCAACCCTCTAAACGTTAAAAATAAAAATAGATACACTTACATCATAGATGTAGATAAATGAGTTTAAAGCTTTTTTACTAGACGATCTTTCTATGTAATTCATTTTTTCAATTGAACTTAACTCTCAAAATCTTTAATCATTAGATTGAGTTTCTTCATATAAGATTTCAAATTCTTTGGACAAAAGTCTCATCCCTTTTTATGTACTCCAAATTTTTTCTCTAGCAAGAGTTTTTGTTAAACGATCAGCGAGATCATCATTTGATATTATATTATTAACACTTATAATCCCATTATTTAAATAAGATCTCATTAAAATGTGTTTCCTTCTAATAAATCTGAATTTATTAATAAAATAACAATTATGCACCTTACCAGTAGCAGTGACATGTGGTATTGGCTTTTCCGATATGAGAGTTTCGTGTAATAAATCTCTTAATCAACCAGCCTCTTCACTAGCGGAAACTAAGACGATTAGCTCAACCTCCATTTGTGGATTTTGCAATATTTGTTATTTTTTAGATTTCTAACAAATAGCACTACCACCTAAAGTAAAAATGTAACTCGTTTTAGACAAAGAATTACCTTAATTTCTTAAGTTGAAAACATTTTAAAGGATTAATGAACCATCTTAAACTTATTGGAATTGGAAACTAAAATAGCAGAAAATATTAGTAAGATAAATGAAAAATAGAAATTATATTTATTTTACTAATAATATGAAGAATTAGATTGAGACACAAATATCTATCTTTCTTTAAGACTTTCATGTCTCTACGGATCATATCAACTAGTGTAATACATTCTAAAAGCGTGTTGTCTTCGGGACACAACAGTTCAACTATTCCTTACTCTACAAGTTTATACTAAGGGGCCGTTTGGTATTGAGAGAATAATCACTTTGCGCTGCAATTTAATTGAACGCAAAGTGATTACAACGTTTGTTATCAAGAAAGTTGAATGTAAAGTGATTGCAACTGTAATCACTTTACATCCAGAAGCTGCAAAGTTAATTTTATTCATTTTACCCCAATTACTCTTTTACCACAAAAGAGTATTATCATGTATGAAAAATATTTTACATTGATTTATATGAAATATTATAACTTTCATGGATGTTATAGGTACTATGTTGATGTCATGATAATTGAAAATTTACAATTGATACATTAAAATTTCGAATTACATTATTAATATATGAATTATTAATATTATACTCTATAAAATTAAAATTAATAATAATACATGAAAATTTAAAATTACAAATAATGAGTAATATTAATAATACAACTTTTATTTTAATTAAATTTCATTGAAAAATTATTTTTATACTCAGGGGTATTTTTGGAATTTGTCACTACTTTCCCAGCAAAGTAATTGTATACCAAACGCTGCGAAGTTACTTTCCCTGCAATTTAAACAAAATTTTACATTGTCATACCAAGCATTGCAAAGTTTCTTTCCTTGTAATCACATTTTCTGTAATCACTTTCCCTGCAATCACTTTTCCTACAATCACTTTCCTTGCAAGTTACCAAACGCCACCTAATGATAGAGTAAAAAGCTCAAAACTAAAACACTTTTATTTTCCTAAGAATAAGAGTATATGTGGAACATCAAATAATGAATAGAATTGGTTGTATAAAATTTGAAGTTTAATACTCTTATGCATAGGATAACAATTTGTAAAATATTCCAAATATTAATTATATATCCATTAATAATAAGTTAATAACACTAAAAGTTACTTATATTCATAATTTTATATTAAGAGTTACTAACATTCAAAATTACATTAGAAATTATTAACATTTAAAAGTTTAATGTGAAATTATTAACCATTCCATGCATAACAACATTTTATTTGTTTTATCATTAAAACGTTACAGTAATATGTTCAACGTCTCGGGCAATCCACTAGTAAGAGTGAAAATATCATTTTTGTGAAGCAATCGAAGAAATCGAGATTGATTTCAGTCTCAAAAGAAGAGGCCCAGTACGAGGCTTAGATTTGTGGGCTAGGCTGGGCCGAACTGGCAAAAGCACTCTTGATGGGAATTTGCATTTTCCAAAAGTAAAAAAGAGTTCAGGTAAATTATTTATCACATAGTTTTGCTTGGATAAGAGGAAGTATTTAATACAATAATCACGTTTTTAAATTTTAATACCATAATTAAATTTCCATTAAAAATCACAATAATTAAGTTTTCCTTTTCTTTATTTGTGGAAAGAAGAATTTAAACTTAGTTTTTTAAATAAAAGATGCATACAATAATCATTAAAGTAAAAATTAACTATCAAGCAAGGTTTTGATTGTATCAAATACAAATCTCAGAAGAAATCTTAAAAGATAAATCAAACATACATGTAACTCTAAGCAATTTCTCATAACTTTTCTTTATTAATTTTTTTTAACAATTAGTCTTACTCAGTACTCACTTCTATTTATTTATTTTTTTTGGTTCATCGCTACTATTTAATTTATACTCATAATACATAATATAATACGGAAAAACAGTTGAATTCCTTATGTATGTTTAACTAAATCATTATCCCTAGGAATAGTTTTTATTTTAATTTGGAGAAAAGAAATTCAATTTTCTTAACGTAAGATTATGCACTTCAATTGACCAAAAATACTTAATGTTTTTTAAGAATGTATTTATAATTAAGTTAGAAGTGAATATTTCACAAAGGGATTTTTATCTCTGTAGATATGTTCATTAGTCAACCCAATTGATACCTTAAAGTTTCAAATTTGAATTTAATCTATTTAATTTTATGTATATAATTAAAATATTTGATATTAATATTTTATAACTAAAATCAAATAAAACTATATTATTTATTAATGTATTAATACCGTCTGTTTATATCAAATCAAATTTATATCTCAAAAAGCATATCCATTAAAATTTTATTTGACTAGAGCTAAATCCATAAACTTGATAAATGACCGGTATTGATGCCTCTACACGACCTTCCCGTTATCAATCCACCCGTATTTTCTTTAAAATAAGATCTCTTATGATCTTAATTTCACATTAATTGGTTAAAAAAAATGGTACAAAATTGAGATGGAATCTCATTTTAGCTTATGATGATGTGAACCCCACGTACTATAGCATTAACAGTTTAGGGCTTAACTTAAGCCAAGGGGACTCTTTTTTTTTTTTTTGGTTACAAAGGAAATTAAAATAAACAACAAAGTACAATTGAGAATGATTAAAATGCCTAAAAAAGCTAAACACCTCAAGCATCAGCAAGAAGTGGCTCCCGGAGCCTATCATAGCCAAGATCCATTTCACAACCAAATTTGGCTGATGCATCCGCACAGAAGTTTCTCTCTCGCAATGTAAGTTGGATTAACATCGGCGAGGTCTATTAAGTGGACTCATTCTTTGTAATCATCGTTTGTAAACAATTCATTAAAAAAATTAATTACTCTTTATTTTCCACGTTTATGCATGTGGATCGTTGTAAAAGCAAAGTCACCCACCCACCCAATTGCCAAATATATCGTGCAATTGACAGTATCAATTTTCGAAAGCCAAGAACCTTAAATATTTTTATATTTTTGTCATATTATTTTGATCTTTTTATGTGTGATGGTGGTCGTGTTACCAGAATCCACGTGTGCAACCATCCGCCTGCCACGTGTCAAACCAAGAACGAACCACGTGGCGGATTTGGCGACAGAGTGGTCAAATGGCACGGTCCCTAGCAGTGCGACGAGTGTTCGATGCGATAGGAGTCTGTCGCCTCGCGATGAGCTGCACAGCAGGCGCGGCAGACCTCCATCGCCACATCAAGACATTGGTCTCTCGCACAGCCTGCGGCATAGTTCTCCTGCACTGCCCGCGGTAGAGGTCTCCCGCACAGCCTGCGGCATAGTTCTCCTGCACTGCCCGCGGTAGAGGTCTCCCGCACAGCCCGCGACAGAAGTCTCCCGCACATCCTGAGGCATAGTCTCCCGCACAGACCGCGGTAGAAGTCTCCCGCACAGCCTGAGGCATAGTATGCCTCCCGCACAGACCGCGGTAGAAGTCTCCCGCACAGTCTGCGGCATAGTCTCCCGCACAGACTGCTGTAGAGGTCTCCCGCACAGTCTGCGGTAGAGGTCTCCCGCACAGCTTGTGGCACAGTTCTCCTACACAGCCCGCGGTAGAGGTCTCCCTCAAGCTGTTTCGCCCGAAGCGCGACAGAGTGCTATATGACTCTGTCGCGGCCCAGACACGCGCCTGGGCCTCAGCTCAAACCGACCCAGAGAAACCTATAAATACCAGGTGAGCTCTCTGAAAAGGGGATCCGAAACCAAAAAAAACCAAAAAGAAGGGAAAAGCCTTAAACTCTCTGATTTAAGCATTACATTCTCTTCTTCATACATTCACAACTCCGATTACTTACTTAATTATCGGAGTGCGCGTGCAGGGACAAATCCTTGCCCCCTCTGATTCCTATTGTTTTTGCAGGATATACGAAGAACACGAAAAACGAATTGCATCGACGTCACCCTTTTGTCGTTAGTGCAATCAGAGTACAAAAAAGGTATATTCTTGTTGCTGTCAGTTAGGCAACATCAATGTGTTATCCATGTTGTCTTGCTAAGCAAATTCGACATAATATTTGGTTGTTATTAATTTTTATTTTATAATGAAAGTTTCTGGGTAGGAAAAAAAATATTGTTCATATTTATGCATTAGATTTATAAAATTTTTATATTTCAAAAGTGAAAAATTAACCGTTTAAACATATTCTAAATAAATTATTATTAAATTCTAGAATTTTGTGAAGATTTAACCATTTAAACATACTCAAAAATTGGTATTATTAAATTCTGTTATCTTTATTTTGATTCATAAAAGAGAAGAAATATTCAAATTTTAAACTTAATTTTTTATTAAATTTTATTAAAATTTTATTTTAAATTCAACTTTTTACGTACATATTATTCTAAGAATCATGTCTTCTCTAATAAACAAAAAAATCCCTGTCATTGATCACAATTTTGACTATAAAATTATTAAATATATATTTTATATGACATATTTCGTATAATATTTCATTTGATTTGCTTAAATCATTGATAGTATTAAATAATATGGTTGGCATGATATTAACTGCATGTTTTTGAATGAATGATGAAAGAGAGAAAAAAAATTAAACTCGAATTAATTATATCGTCTAGCATTTTTATTTTATTTATGTACTAAAAGTTTTTAAGTTTGAATATGAAACTCTAGTTGAAGTGTAATGTACCAAAAAAACCCTAGTTAAAGAATATTATTAAACATTTAATTTAAAATAAATTTACTATGATTTAAATATAAGATATATGTGATTACAATAAAAATATTATAAAAATCTAAAATTCAATATATATGAGATAATATCAAACTTGTATCAAGTGGAAGGATAATTATTATATGACGAACTTAAAAACAGTTGCACCTCATATAAGTAATTGAATATTCTTTTTAATTGTAAGTGAAGTCAAAAAATTTATAAATAAAATTGAAATGATTATATATATTTTTTAAAAATATTAAAATATATTTATATTATTATCTTAATTTTATTTTTAAAATTTTTTAACTTCATGTATTTAATAATTATATTAATAAAATAAGACTTAAATTCTTGTGAGTTGACCAAAAATTTAAAACACGAACAACTTATTCTCGTTCATATAATAATAATAATAATAATAATAATAATATCTTGAGGGTCCCAGAATTGCGTCATGTCCAAGTTTGAGTTTGAGGACATCCGGTTGGCCATTGAAGGACTGCCTCTGTCTTGTCGATGATGCATCTCAACAAGACAACGATAAAATAATGTAATAACTAAAAAATTCAAATAAGCAAACTCATGGTGAAGAGAACATGGTAGCTAAAATAGTTGACATTCAATTCGTAAGTGATGGGTCGACAAAAACAAGTGGGCATAAATCCTGCTTATATTTAGTTGTCACCCTCACCAATTATAGTGGGATTGTTGAACCCCAAGGGCAGGCCAAACAATCCTTAAAGATTCATGCATCCAAGGTCTAAATTTTCTATATTATCGGAGGGAACAACTTGCTGTCGGCCGTCGAGACTCGATCCATGAGTTGGATTGAGGCTTTGCACCTTCGGATGGCCAGACTACAATTATAGGCAGGTTGGCAATCAATGCAATCCCGACTCGCCAACTGTATACAGGAAGAAGTCTTCGAATTACAAAATCAAAATTTCTTACAATTGGATTCTTTTTAATCTCATTGATTAATTAATTTATTAATTTAATTTTAGAAGAATTCTATAATAAAGTCAAATTTTTAATTTTATCGTAAAGTTCTAAAAGCAATTGTTTTTCCATCGCATTTTATAAAATTGAGATTTTTATATACAAAAACAGTCAATTTTTTTTTTTAAAAAAAGTTGATTGCCTTGATATATTTTTAAAATAAAGTTTATTAATACTAATTTTATATTTATTTTCATATGTTTAAGTCAATTAACACATGATAATAAACATAAATACACATGATAATAAGTGTAAATTTTAATATTAATAAGCGTAAAATATATTAAAAATATCGTAAATACACATGAACAAACGTATAATTAATGTCAATAAATATAAATTATAAACAGATAATAATAAACATAAATATAAAAAATGTCTTGGATCTAATCGATAAAGTAGTTGATTACCATAACCATAAACCGGACCCTTTTATATATGGATAATCTCTGCCTCAGACCAAACGAGGAGCAAGTCCTGGGTAAATCACTTGCGGCTAGGTTGGTTTTGTCCAAATGATAATTAGAGAAAAAGTGTAGGATAATTTTTAAATTTACTTTTCCCATTACTTGACTTGAATGAATGCAAAATAGAAGCACACAACTTGTGATTCAGCTTTTAATAAAGGCTCTTGAGACTTCATCAGGTTTATAATTACATGCATGTTCCAAATCTATTGTATTGAAATAAAAAATTAAAGAATGGATCTTGATAGTTAAGATCGTAGTAGTTCTCCAAAAGAGGATGACTTGAAAGGAAGAAGCGTCAAAAGGATAAAAAAATGGAGATTTTAAAACTTCTGATATCGATCGGGGTGACAATCACCCAGGGGTTAACTCGTATAAAGACTCACTATTGGCAAACAGGGAATCCTCTGCTATCTCAATGATCAATCAACCCTCTTTTATGGAAGAAGAGTCAGATCAAGAAACTGAAATGAGCGATGACATTCCAACAATTCTTCTCTCCAAAGAAGAGAAGAAAAGGATACGACAGCCATGGAAGAACACTGTCATTGTTAAAACTTTTGGCAAGATTGTGAGACCTAAGAATTCTGTACACATCTAATTATGTAATGTGAACATGAAGTGTAATTGATTGAGCTAAATGTAATGTACTCATAATTGAGGTGGTAAGGAGTGAAATTTCTAAGTGATGAGTGAGTTTTAAATGAGAAATAATCAATGGAGTAAATTATTGTCGTGACCATTTTTACTTACATTTACATCATTATTTATCATAGTTCATGACACACACACTGATTGGTTGGGCTGTGAGTCAATGTCAGCCACTCGATTCTTTGTTTTTTACATTTTCTTCAGGCTATAATAAAATAGGCTGATGTTTTTTTTTAACTATAAATATATATGTGACTGTATTTACAATAATTTGCATCCTCATGTTTATAAAATACATTACTGTGTATATATATGTTTAGATACAAAAGTCACTAGAGTGTATACCTTATACCGACTAGGAGCTATGCCAACAAATGCAGGAAGATGGCTGCGAATACTCTACTGAAATTAATCTGTGGAGAGAGGAGAGAAAGGGGGGTCAGCTAACACGCTCAGTAAGGAAAATATGCAAGCAGGTAGACAACCATACTATCTACATGCTTAAAATATCACCCTTATGCATGAAACATATGCATCTTTCAAAACACAGCAACCTTTACTCAAAACTGATACGGATAGCGATCTTTTCGTTACAGACATATTTATACATATATATGTCTGACTCATAAGGTGTAAAAACCGTTTCAGAATTTCACATTTTCAAATCAGACATTACACATTTCACAGCTGTTTGGAAATAGAATTTCTATAATCGATTCTAATCAACACATTCACATGGTTATAGTAAAGTAGATAACGAATCTTCGCTACACTTCTGAATATATCAAACTCATTCAGAATAAACACTTTCATAGTTCAAATCAAAATGCACATTTCATAAAACGTTCAATAAAAAGAAATCCATATCGGATTCAATAACAGATGAGACTAGGTAGGGATATACATTTCATAACATCTGATGACATATGGTCATAGTCAGTGACCTCCAAGCAATCACTAGCTAGGTGTGCAAGGGTGGTCCGGAAGCCTTTCGACTCATACAAATCTGAAGTCCGAAGACTAGTGGTACGGTACAGCGTACTCCACGTTGTCTACACGGTATAACGTACTCCGTAACCACAACATCATATACTGAAGGCTATGGGGTGCCCTAACCAGGGACTTATTACCCTAAAATGAAATCATCATACACCTAAGGCTGCGGGGTGCCCTAATCAGGGACTTATCACCCTAACCTGAAATCATCATACACTGAAGGCTGCGAGGTGCCATAATCAGGGACTTATCACCCTAACTTGAAATCCGAAAGCCTTTCGACTTATGCAAATCTGAAGTCCAAAGACTAGTGGTACAGTATAGAGTACTCCGCGTTGTCTACACGGTATAACGTACTCCGTAACCACAACATCAGACACTGAAGGCTGTGGGGTGCCCTACCTAGGGACTTATTACCCTAACCTGAAATCATCATACACTGAAGGCTGCGAGGTGCCCTAATTAGGGACTTATCACCTTAACATGAAATCATCATACATTGAAGGCTGCGGGGTGCCCTACCTAGGGACTTATTACCCTAACCTGAAATCATCAACCTTAGCCTGTCTAAAAAAAAAAATTGAGTGCGAGCATATCTGTGGAATACACCGTCATTAAACTAGCTCTAGCACAATGTCATGTATAAGTCATGAAAAATATAGTGCGACAAAGCTCCAGCACCATGTCATGTATATATCATAAAAATCTAGTGCAAGCGAAGCTCCAACACTAACGCATGGACAAATCATATCAATTCTCGTGCGAGCTAAGCTCCAGCACAATTTGTTTCCACATAAATTTGATAGGTGGCTCAATTCCATAGAAAACAGCTCCGAAATCAGAGTTTTACACATAAAACGATGCTACATAGAGCGATGGGAGGTGACTTCCCGTAAGGTCACCCATCATAAGATTACTCCCATCTCAATATGTTAACTTCGTAAAACATGCTTTTCTTTGCAGACTATAAAAACATTAGCCAACCTATCCATATATCACTAGAACAGACTTTCATGCTTAAAACACTGAATACATGAAATTTATAAAATCATGCTTTACCGACTCTTTTCGGTGCAACTTTCCCTATAGTAGGGTAATATAATCTTTTGCTTTTGCAATTACTAGGCAATTCCCTAGATTTTACGGTAACCACATCTTCGATACTATCTAATCACATATTGGGATTTATAAAATTACGTACTGCTATCTCTAATAGCTAACATAAATCCCTTACCTGGGTGCAGGTCGATTGAGTCGTGGTCACAGCACTTTCAGCAAATCAGTTCAATGAGCCCTAATTTGTTTCATCTGGAGCTGCATATAATTACATATTATATCAACACTCTCTGATATATTTATGTTTCACTTTTTTATGATCCATTTAACATATTATGTCATCTATGGGGCCCATTAACTAAATTGGGCAGATTGCGTCCAAGCTTGGCTCACTATGGATAATTGGCCGAATACCTGGCCTAACACCATCATCGTGCCATCTTAGGTCTTTTCTAGTCCTTTGGATCGTTTACTATATCAATTACGATCGTCTATTTATCTATTCCACACATACAACAATTTATACAAAATTAATCTGTAACTTACGCGATTAATTTCTAATTCGCATTCGATTAATTTCAATCTCATATAACTATACAAGTTATAGTATGTGAGGATCACATACTCGAATTTTCATGATAGCACGCGAATCGAGACTGAATCGAACTCACGTTCGTCACCTATTGTCGGGCTACACTTTTATGTATTTAAACCAAGTCAATTTCGGTCAGATATATATATTTAAATAATTTTTTAAAAATTAAATCGATCAATTTCAACCGCTTACCTGCTTACCCGTAGCCCGATTGCATCACCGATTTTTTTCCTTCTTTTTTTTTCTTTTTTTTTTCTCTCTCCTGGCTGAACCAGTTCGGACCGATTCAGCCCTTTTCACACTGAACCAGTCCGACCGATTCAGGGATGTTTTTCACCGTTCGACGTCTTTCTGGTCGGTTCTCGGCCCTGTTTTCGGCCAGCAACGCCGTACGGTGGAGAGGGGGCTTCGACTGGCCTGGGCTTGGGCCAAATTGGTGCCGGCGACACCTAATTGCCTCTTCTCTCCCGCGGCCATCTCCTCGCTTTTTCGCCGCCGATCGTCGCTCCCTTCACCGGATCTCGCCTGAATCGATGTCGGGTTTGTCCTTTCTCCTTCCCCCGATCACCGTCTCACGCCCTCTTCCCCTGGGCTGCCGACAGTGAAGAAAACAGGGGGGTCGGGTCCCTCCTGTTTCGCGAAATCCTGTTTCGCGATTCATTTTTTTTTCTGTTTGTTTTTTTATATATATATTATATATATTATATTATATCATAATATAATATATATATATATATATATATATATATACACAAATATCTTAAAAAATACATTTAATACTACAAAACTATCTTAAAAATTAAAATATTATAATAATAATAATAAAAATACTAAAAATAAAGTATTTAATATTATTATAATAATATTTAATCCTCATAGTGTATTTTATACACTAATATTTACACACCTTTGTACATATATTTAATTTAATTTATTTCTACTAAAAATATATGTACGTCCTACTTTATTTTATGGCATTCATTTATTTCTCCGAAAATATATTTTTTCTATATTTCTAGGATAAATTGCCAAAATGGAAATTTTTTTTGTTGTTATTTTTCAGACTAACTTCCCTTCTTGGACTTCTTATATTTTGGTGTCTTGAGTCCATATTTTCAGTTCGTTTAACCAAATTTTATTCGGTTTACCTCGAGCTCACTGAAACTTTTACTTGGGTATTTTAACGTTCTCGGGTTCGAAATTGATCCATTAAACTCGAAATTGCATCATTTCTTCTTTATTGAGTAATATATCATAATTACATAATTACGATGATATATTTATAAGGAAATAATGTCAAATTCCAGGTCTTACAATTATGGCAATTACATATGGAGATTTTATGCCAAGTGTGCACCCATAGTGTGAAACTATGAGGCCAGATCGATCTTGGAGAAGAGGGGATCGATCTGGTAGGCCAAGTGACAAGGAAAGAGGAATTTAAGTGAGCCGATCGATCTCCAATGGAAGAGGATCGATCTTCTTATGATTCTGCAATGAAGAGATCGATCTCATGAGGAAGAAATCGATCTCATGAAGCATTTTGTAAACAGAAGATCGATCTCCTCAAGGAGCAGATCAATCTCATGAAGCAATTATGAGATCGATCTCACCCCACGACAGATTGATCTCCTATGCATAAAATTGCCCCAAAACGTTCCCAAATTCAAAGAGAGATCGATCTCATCAAGGACCAGATCGATCTCCTACCTTCAGCCTATATAAGGACCCCTTTGTTTTTCTAAAAATCGATCTCTCTCTCTCCCCAAATCACCATTTTCACAACCCTAGCTTTCTCTCTCCTCTAAAACCCCCATTTTCGTCCAAATCTCAGGCAGAGGCAAGAAGGAAAGTTGTTCCTCATCCAAAGGAGAACAACATACTTGGAAATCGAAGGACGAATTGAATCGAGGTGTGAATAAAGCTTTCCATAAGTTTTGGATAAATTTTTAGGCTTTAATCTTTGATATTGGGGTGATTTTGGTGATTGTGACTATGGGTGTTGCGATGAAATAGCTAGAAAATGATTAGAGTTGATGAAATTATAATTTTGTTGGAGTGATGATGATATTATACAATTTATGGTAATTTTGGGATTTTGGCTATAAATTAGAATTGAGGCAATGAGGTGATTTT
The DNA here is from genome assembly GCA_033439115.1 of Firmiana major. NCBI lineage: Eukaryota > Viridiplantae > Streptophyta > Magnoliopsida > Malvales > Malvaceae > Firmiana > Firmiana major. Next base: position 45,342,633 of record CM065909.1, read on the forward strand.
GGCGTGGATATTATGCATGAAACATGTAGGATTTGAAATGTAGTGGATGAGAATGTGGATTATGATAGGAATATGAGAAAAAAATGAGGTTTGTAGTATTTAACGAGAATATGAGCAAATATGTTCTCGATGATGTGATTGGGATGAATTATTGATGTATTAACATCGTTTGGACAGCCTGAGAGTTCCAGAGAGGAATGCGAGGCTAGTTCATCGTTTGGGGGAACGATTGCACTATATGAGATGCAATGAGGTAAGGGAAAACTGAAACTCATTTGTGTATTCGATTTTGTGATGATATTGTAGCATGAAATGTGATTTGTGAAAACAAGCATGTTTTTATAGGTTGTGAATGAGTTATTGTACACAGTTTTATAGCCGGTTGGGGCCCAATTTTTATGAGTTGTAAACTAAGTTTGAAATTGTTTTACAACTATTTTGAGTTTAAAAAGTGAAAAGTGATTTGGGCTCTACGTTAAGGCGTACTGAGATTTGAAAAATGTGTGTGTGGTTTTGCTGGTTTGAGCTCGGTTTTGATATGTTTTGTGTTGAGTACAAAACGATTTTGAGATAAGTTTTATGAGAAAAACCATTATGAGCTTTACGTGAAGGCAAAACGGTTTTATATGATAATAGCTATTACTAAGACTTAGGCGTGTCATGTTGAATACACATCGGGCCTTGCTCTAGTAGCATGTAAGTCAGATATTTCTTTGTTTTGATAACAAGAGATGCCTCCGTTCTGGTAACGTGAGATGACCGCGGCTCTAGTAGCGCTGGGTGGCCTTACTCTGGTAACATGTAAGTTTGATATCTTCCCCCACTTTAGTAGTGCTGGAAGGCCTTGCTTTGGTAGCATGTAAGACCGATAGTGTGCATGAGGAGAGGCTTTGCTCTGGTAGCATGTAAGGCCGGGCCTTGTTTTGGTAACACGTAAGTCCAATATACCATGTACACGACCATATTGTCGACATTCCCTCTTTTGAGGATGTCTGGGATGCGCACCCAAACGAGAATTATATTGATGTGCCATGACGAATATTTTATCTGAGTTTTATTTACCTAGTCTCGTTTTACACATGAGATTGTGTTTCGTAGCTGTGCCACGTGCATTACTATTGAGGTGATTTTTATCACGTTTTATGAGAAAAACCATTATCGCATCCCGATTTACATATGCTTGTAACTATGGTTCTATATTAAACCAATTACTCTCATGTTTCTGCATGAGCGTTGAGAAACGAGTTGAGATGATGTTTTAACTATTCATGCTACACTTTTCTACTGAGTTTATTAGGTTTTCACCCACAAAGTAAAATGATTGTGGTGTGCAAATCATTATTTTATTTATGAGTCCCTTACCCCCTTACTGAGCAATTTAGAAGCTCACCCTGTTTTTATATTCCCCCAGATTTCTTCAAGTGAAGAGAGTTTTTCTTGCGACGTACGGAGTAGTGGTTAGTGGAGGACTTGAGCTCCAGGTCATATATTGTATTTGAGGTATACTTTAACATTTCATGTACCCAAACTAAAGTTGTATTTACAGACACTTGATGAACAATGATGTATGGGATGTATTAGGATTAATTACCTTTGGATTGAGGAATGTATATGGTATGATATATAACTATTAGAATGATAAGATCCTGAGGTGAAAGTTTTATAAATTATGTATGATGATGTATGACACTGCACAGGAATGCACCCAAAATTGTGTATTGATGAAAATAAGTTTTAAATTTGCCCTATTTTTTTGTACTTCCGGGACATCACAATGACTGTTGGTTACCACTTCCTATACCCCAAAGTCAAGGCTCAATGGAAGCCAAGAGGTGGTATGGATTGCATTGATTTGGGGTGTGATTTCTTTCTATTTAGATTCATGAATGTTGAGGACTTCCAAAGGGTCATATATGGTGGCCCTTGGTTCGTTGGTCCTCATTATCTTACCATAAGACTCTGGGAACCAGGCTTTCTCCCAGAAGACAACATTAAATGTTCGACCACTGCTATATGGGTTAAACTACCTTGGCTACCTATTGAATTCTTTGATAAGAATATTCTCCAACGAATTGGAAATCAACTGGGCACTCTATTGAAAATTGATGCCAACACAGAATTTAATGCTCGTGGATGATATGCTAGGATTTACATTCAAATTGACTTGGAAAATCCATTAGTTCCTAAAATCAGAATTGGTAAACTTATTCAATCAGTTCTCTACGAAGGAGTTAATTTGTGTTTTGGTTGTGGCCTTTTGGACATCGAAAAGAAGTCTGCCTATTAAGCTTCTAACAGAATGAGAATGAAGAGGCGGATGCAGATGTTCAAAATCTAGAAGTAATGACCAATGTTGGTAAAGAAAAGAAAGAGCTTCCATCAAAGATTGAGAAGGAGAAAAATCAAGGTGATGGTTTTGGGCCGTGAATGGTGGTTTTAAGGAAGAGGTCGAAACAGGGGAGGGTAAAAAACCCAGGTGCGGACAAACCAAAGCAGGACTCGAACCGAAGTAGGACAGATAAGGGCAAAGCAGTAATGTTAGAAAATCACATACTAAGTAATAGCCAATGGCTACAAAGATAAGATAAAAGTTTTACTGGACAGAGTTCAAAATCTGCTACGAAAGGACCTGTCTTTCGCAACAGTCAAAGATACCAAAACAACCCCCTTTTTCATGGATCTAGTCAACAAGATTCTGACTTGGTTGAGTTTGAACCAAATCAGAGTAATTTCCCTACAGTCTTTCAATTTGGTGGCCAGTTTAGTAGTGGCTCAAAAGGTAAAGTAAGTGAAGAGAAGAAATCATCTCTTGCTAACTCGTCTAAAAAGTTACCGCCCAATGGACAAAGATCAAGGGATGTTACAAGATTTGGAATCAACGTATCTCACATTGGGGGAGCGGACTATCCAGATGATCCAAGTGTTAGAGATACTAGTAGCACAAGAACACCAGGACTCAGAGTGGAGTTTGAGCAATCTAGAGCTAGCTTGGAACAATCTCATGATCCCCATAAATGTGATAGTGCCGCAAGAAGCCAGTCATACATGAAGACAAGCGACGCCAGCATTCACTCCAGGAATAATGGAGGAACTACCACTGCTACTAAATATTCGGTTGTGGCAGACACCCTTGGACACTGTCTGAAAGATAACGCTTCCATAGGAAAGCAGCTCAACACACTTCCTTAAAGCACCACCATCACGCAAGCTGTTGAGGATTCTTATCAGGTCAGAGTGGATTATGGAGGAATCCAAGAGGAGGACCACTACTTGCTTCATACCACGCCACCATCGTGCGGCGAGTGTGATATGTAGGACACAGAGGGGGGGGGGGAGATCTAGGTAATCCCAAAACCTGCTGACTGGTTTCTCAACAAAACTATCTTTTTTTCCCAATGCGGTGTCTTTTGTGGAATGCCAAAGAGGCAGCGAACCCTAACTTTAAATGTTCCTTTAATGAACTGATGTGTGTGAATCAGCTCGACATTACAGTTATTGTGGAAACTAGAATCTCAGGTGATAAAGCAGATAAGGTGTGCAAATCCTTGGGCTTTGACAACACATTTCGAGTGGATGCTGAGGGATTTTCATAAGGCATTTGGATTCTATGGCAATCGATGGAAGTGGAGGTCAGGATTCTTCACCACTTATCTCAGATCATTCACGCAATAGTCCAGGTCAGTTCACCTAACCCAAGTTCAACTACTAGTTCTTCCACTGCTAATTCTCGTATTTTTTGGTTACTTTCGACTGTGTACGCTAGTCCAAAATTTGAAAAAAGATGCAAGTTGTGGGATGATCTTATTGCTTTCTCAGCTATTCACTCATTCCCTTGGAAAATTTTGGGAGACTTCAATAAGTTGATTAGTGATAGCGAAAAACTTGGAGGTCATCCAATCAATTTGAGTAGAGCCAGACTATTTTAACAATGTATGAATGACTGTGGCATGGTTGATCTTGGTTTTACTGGACCAAGATTCATGTGGACGAATAAGAATCATTTTGGCCAAATTATTAGAGAAAGACTTGATAGAGTTTGGGCCAATAAAGCTCTGCACACAAATTCCATGGTTCGACATCTTACTAGAGTCCACTCTGACCACAATTCAATCTTCCTAGATACTAAACCAAAAGCTCTGAAATTTGGACCTAGACCATTTCATTTTGAAACGATATGGTTTTCTCATCTAGACTTTAAACATATTGTTTCCAACACCTGGTTCTAAGCACATCAGAATCTTCTTAAGGCTATTTCTACTTTTAAGGTTAATATCTCAGCTTGGAATAAACAAACTTTTGGAAATATTAATCATATGAAAAGAAGGCTTATGGTAAGGTTAAATGGGATACAGAGAGCTCTGGATCAAAGACCTAATCAATGGCTCCTTCAGCTTGAAGAGTCTCTTAACGATGAATTCCAAAAAATTCTTAATTTGGAGGAGGAAATGTGGGCTCTCAGATCAAGAGCGGATTGGATTAAAGATGGTGATCGTAACACTCGATTTTATCATTTAACCACCATTTAACATAGGAGAAGAAATAAAATACTCTCCCTTATGAATGAAGTTGGCAAGTGTTGTTCTGAGGAAAGATAGATTAAAGCCCTCATTCTCAATCATTTCTCGAAGCGTTACAAGACTTCTACTACTTATGGAGTGTTGCGATCTAACTTATCCTGCAGACTTAGACATTGCATTAATGCTGAGGATAGCTCTAATCTTGTTCAATCGGTCACAAGATTAGAGGTCCTTAAGGCCCTACAAAATATGAAGCCTTGGAAAGCCCCCGGACCCAATAGACTGCACCCGGTGTTCTTTCAGAAGTGTTGGGACATTGTTGCTCTGTCTATCTTCCAGTTTATCTCAAAAGTTTTTAGCACAAGAACCATATTAGAGACTATCAATCAGTGCTTTATTTGTCTTATCCCGAAGGTGCATCATCCAGAAACTATTAATCAGTTCAGACCAATTGGGCTTTGTAATCTGGTCTATAAAATTGTCTCAAAGATTATTGTTAATAGGATTAAACTGCTGTTATGTCATATGATCAATCCTATGCAAGCTAGTTTTATCCTAATACGAAAAGCTCAGGATAATGTGATTGTTGCATAAGAAATTATGCATTCCTTCAAGAAAAAGAAGGGGAAATTGGGATTCATGGCCATTAAAGTGGATCTCGAAAAGGTGTATGATAAGCTTGAGTGGAGTTTTATCAAAGAAGTTTTGGTTTTCTTCATTTTCCCCCATCTCCCATTAAACTCATTATGAGTTGTATATCTACAGTTTTCATGACCATGCTCATCAACTGTGAGCAGGGAGGTACCATTATTCCTTCTCGTGGTATAAGACAAGGAGACCCCCTTTTGCCCTACATTTTCATCCTTTGTGTTGAATATCTCTCATTGATGATCCAAGAAGAGAGTGACAAAGGTAATTGGGTGTCGATCTCAATTGCTAGAAGGGGTCCAAAGTTATCCCATTTATTCTTTGCTGATGATCTTTTACTCTTAGGAAAGGCATCAGAGAAAACTGCTCTTATAGTTCAAAGAGTTCTACAGTCTTTCTGTTCCTTTTTCGGTCAATCTTTCAACCTCAATAAATCTGTTATTTGCTTTTCTGGAAATATGGCAGTTGAAGATAAAAATCTCATTAGTGGCATGTCAAAGAGTTCTACAGTCTTTCTATTCTTTTTTCGATCAATCTTTTAACCTCAATAAATTTGTTATTTGCTTTTCTGGAAATATGGCAGTTGAAGATAAAAATCTCATTAGTGGTATGATGAGGTTATCTTATGCCGAGGACCTCGACAGATACCTCGGTTTCCTATCGACGGAAAGAGATCTTCTTCTAGCTATAGATACTTAGTTGACAAAGTCAAGAACAAACTTTCAGGCTAGAAAGCCAATCTTCTTTCATTCGCGGGCAGATCTATTCTTGTGAAATTTGTTATTGGCTCTATTCCAATGTACTACATGCAAGGCGCGACTATTCTTTCTTCTATCTGTAATGAAATTAATAAACTTAGTAGGGATTTTCTTTGGGGATCCTCATCTAATCACAGGAAACTTCATACAGTGAAGTGGGAGACTGTTACCCTTGATACGAGCAGAGGTGGATTAGGCATTAGAGAGATGAATGCGCTAAACATGGCTAATATGGTAAAGTTGGGTTGGAGACTCATTACAGATAATGAAAGCATCTGGAACAAGATTCTGAGGATGAAATATTTTAAAGATCGATCTCTCTTAAACAAAAGTCCTTCCCTGTTATGGTCAGGCATTAAAAAAGGATTTTCCATCCTTAAGAAGGGGCTACGGTGGGTGGTTAAGTCAAGCAACCTTACCAACTTTTGGGAGGATGAGTGGACATGTCTGGGATCGCTCAATAAAATCTATTGTGGGCCATGGCAGCTTGGAGATTTAAATTTGTTGGTGGAAGAGATTATATCTGACTTTGGAGAGTGGGATTTTGATAAAGTTGGCTATAAACTGTCAAAGGAGATACGTGAAACAATTAGGTTCATCCCTCTACAACTGGAATTGAGCAACATTGATGTTATGTGCTGGAAATTTTCCTAAGAAGGGACCTTTTCTGTCAATTCTGCTTATCAACTTGCCATCAATAATGAGATACCTATGAATAAAAAATGGAAAAATATCTAAAAAATTGATGTCCCTCCTAAAGTTCAACATTTTCTTTGGATATGTTTGCACAATTAAATTGCTACAAGGGATGTGCTCATTAAACGTGGTATGCAGATTGATCCTATATGTCCTAAATGTAAGAAAAAGGAAACTCCATTGCATTTTTTAAGAGATTGTGAATCAATGAGAAAATTGTGGGCCTTTATTCAAATTACATAAGAGATGCACTGGTCTTTCGATTCCAGTAACGATTTTGAAAGTTGGCTAATGGCCAATTGGGACTCCAAGATTTTATCTAATTTTTCTTGTATTCATTAGAATATTATTTTTTATTTTGCTTTATGGTTCATTTGGCTGGAAAGAAACAATATTGTTTTTCATGGTACATCACAGGACGACTACCAATGGTTGAGGAAACTGCAGCATGGGGTCAAAGAGTTTTGGGCATTAGGTTCCAAAGAAAAGCACATTAAGAATCTGACTCATATTGAGATAGGTTGGAAACCACCTCAGGAGGATTCTATCAAACTTAACACGGATGGCTCCTCCCATGGCAACTCGGGGAAAGTAGGAGCGGGAGGGGTCTTTAGAGATTACCTTGGCAAGTGGTTGTGTGGATATGCACTTAATATTGGTAATACAATAAGTGTTTATGCAGAGCTTTAGGGTCTGAGAGATGGTCTGCGTATGGCTATTGAAAGGGGCTTTCATAATTTAGTGGTGGAAGTTAGGGGCGTAAGTGATACAGTGGTGCTCGCAAGCTACTCGGGCTCAACTCAAACAAAACTTAAATTCGGTTCGATTTTAGTTAAGTCGAGCTCGAGCTCGAGCTACTCGAGCTATTGAGCGAGTCGAATTCGAGCACTTAGATACTCGGCTCGAGTAGCTCGCGAGCTTAATCGAGCCTCAAGCTTTTATATATTTTCATAATATATATTATTATATAATAATATTTATATAATGAGGAATGCCATTTATACCCTAAGTAATAGAAAACCCTAAAAATGCTTCAATCTATTTTCAGACTTTCAATAGCCTATACTAAACAATTCACCACCCACGCTACCCGCCAGCATCCTTTTCCTGGTCTGCCATCCCATCCTCCAATGCAACCGATCTGAGTTGGCAACGACACATCGTCTCTGGCGACTTCCTCGACAGTCGCCAGCTAGCTCGCGAGTCGTAACGTCCTCTTCACCTCATGTTAGGCGGCTTCCTCGACAGTTAACGACTCGACACCAAGTCGTTTGATTCGCGACCCCTTCCTCACTAGATCCAGCACCATCTTTCTGACCGAACAACCCCCTTGGCTTTCCTCACGGACCTCGCCTGAGTCTTCAGTTCACTCCACCGTAAATCTGGTCTGGCAGTTGGCATCCCACGACTCCCACCCACACACGTCACTGGTTTTTTTTTTTTTAGTTTTGCTATTTTAGTTAAGTTTTTTTTTTTGCTAACTTAAGGTAATTTATTTATTTATTTCTTATTTGGCTCTTTCACAGTTTCAGTAAAGTTGGCTTGATTTTTGAAGAGTAACAGTGCAGCAATCTATTATTGGTGTATATCGATGCCCTCTGTTTTTATTTTTAATACATAGTGATGTCTTAGACATTAACTTAATGTTGTTTTAATACTTGATTTGTCTGATCAAGGTGGTTGGTTTATGCGATTTTTGTGTTTTTTGGGTATTGTTTGTGGTATGGTGCTCTATAACTCAGGATTTCATCAGGCAAATTATTGATAATATCATTTATTTGTTCAAAGTCCAAATTCAATAAAATATTAATCTTAAATTCAATAAAATTTTGTTTTTCTCGTTTTCCTTTCCATGCTCTGTTTCTCATTCTGTTTACTGCTTCGATCTTGTTTTGTTATTTCATGCTTTATTTTATTCTAGTTTATATGTTAAATTTCATACGCTGGCTCTTTAATTCTACACTATTTGGTTTTTCATTTTTTTTCTTGCCTTAATGTTTTTCTGTTCTACATCTCATTATTGTACTTAAATTTTACTGCTCCACTCTGTTTTTGATTATAGCTATTGTTTCTGTGCTATTCTGTTTCTGCGCAACCAATGCTACTATCCCTTGTTTTTTACATTGTTGTGTAGAAAGCAGTTAAGGCTGTTGTGCTGCCTTGCTGTCGAGGCATGCACGCTGTCGGGTTGCTTAAGTTAAAGTAGGAGCTGGCTGCTTGTGGCATGCTGGATGTTGGGCTGCAAGACGTGGTCTGTGATTGGGAACTGGAGCAAGCAGTGAAGCAGCATAACAGCCTTAACTTTTTAATCTTAAACAAATTCAATAAATATTAATCTTAAATATTGATTGAAGTAATTATATTTTTATTTTAATGTACAAAAGGTCTTCCAATCTCATTTCTGAGTTTCAGCATTTATATTTTCCCTTCTTCAGGTGAAAAACCTCCATTACACACACACACACACACACATATATATATATATATATATATATATATATATATAAATTGATAGCCATGGGCTAGACTTGAATGAGTAGAATTTTGTGTGGAATTATTCTTTTGAATTCAAGATCATAAATGGCCCATATACCATTAGGCATCATTTAAAGCTCGTTGTCGAAAGAATTATAACTATAGTTCAATTTGAAAGAGATTAGAGAACCAAATGGGAAATCTAACGCTATCTCCATTTTTTTTTTCAATGAATAATGCCATCTCCAAATATTGTTTAAGGCTTTAAGTATTATGAATCTATCTAGAATAAGCTCTTTGTCTAGATTGCTTTATGAATGTGTTATAAATCAGTTAATTATTGATTTTTAATCATGTCCAACTATTTATTTTAATGAGTTTACAATATGCTAGGCTTGGTTTTAAAACTTTTTTATGTATATTATTTTAATGAGTTTACAATATGTTTATTTTAAATTATATTTTATTGGTAGCATGTGTTGATTTTTTTTTATAGAAACCTAGACATGTCAGTACGCCAGATGTATCCTCTACACCATGTGAACCTACGTCGACAGTTGCAAGTCGTGTTGATGAAAATTTAGATGCTACGACAAATAAAATGCCAACCATTGATGCTAGTGATAAAAAAGGTGGCGATGATGATACTCAAGAGGGTGAGGAAGAGGGAGGTAATGAGAAAAAAAAGGTAGAAGACCTCTTCTATTTGGTTGGAGTTCAAGGAAGTTAAGCTTCCTGACGGTACTAAAAAAGGAGAATGTGCCCATTGCAAGAGCAAGTTAGCTATAAGTGTAAGTAAAAGTACAACTCAGTTTAATAGGCATTTGAAAACTTGTTTGAAGCGAAAGATTTATCAAAGTCAACAGCAACAGATTAATTTCCAACCAGTCGACACAAGTGGTGATGTACAAATGTTACCTGCTCTCACAGATGGTAAGTTTGATATGGCAAAAATGAGAGAGGCAACTGCACATTGGATACTTATGCATGAGCATCCCTTTTTTATTGTAGAAGAAGAAGGTTTTAACATGATGCAGAAATGTGGGATCCCTGAATGGGAGAAGATATCATGCAATACTATTAAAAAGGATTATGTGCTAGTTTATGAAGCAGAAAAAAAGAAACTAAAGGCATTGTTGAAGACTATCGACAAGATTAGTTTGACAACAGATTTGTGGAAGTCAAGTAATCAAAAGATTGAGTATATGGTTCTTACAACACACTTTATAGATGCTAATTGGGGATTGCAAAAGCGTGTTATCAGCTTTGTTCACATCCCTCCTCCTCGTCGTGGTGTTGAAATTGCTGATTGCATTTTTAAGTGTTTGAAAGAATGGGGAATTGAAAACAAGGTGTTTACGTTTTCTATGGATAATGCTTCAAATAATGATGTGGCAATTAAAATTCTTAAAGACATATTTTTAAGAACTAGAAGGCTGCTTTGTGGGGGAAAACTTTTTCATGTTCGATGTTGTGCACACATCTTAAATCTCATGGTTCAAGATGGTCTTTCTGAGATTAAGCATGTGATTGAAGATGTTCATGAAAGTGTCAGTTTTATTAATCAAAATGAGGCACGACTTACCTCATGTTCTGAAATAGCACAACAATTGCAGTTGCATGATAGGAAACTCATTCTTGAATGTAAGACACGTTGGAATTCAACATTTGAGATGTTGTCGACTGCAATCAAATTCAAAGAAGTGTTTCCAAGGTTCAAAGAGCGGGAATCTCACTACCATTGTTGTCCAAGTCAAGAAGATTGGGAAAAGGTGGAGAAAGTTTGTCAGATTTTAGAAGTTTTTAATTCAGCCACTAAAATCATCTCTGGGAGTAATTATCCAACTTCAAACTTATTTCTGAATGAAGTTTATGTGAAAGTGTTGTTTGATAAAAAGGCACAAGATGAATATGAGTTTGTTCAAGCAATGGTTCGTAAGATGAAGAGTAAATTTGATAAATATTGGGGAGAATGCAATTTGTTAATGGCTATAGCAGCTATTTTGGATCCAAGGTGCAAAATGAGGGTGATTGAGTTTTGTTTTCCTCGAATGTACCCCTTATAGAGAAGCAAGAGATGTTGCTCGAGTTTGAGATGCTTTGTATGAGATTTATGAGGAATATGTTCCCGAGTATCAATCTGTCAACGAGTAAAGTGCTGAAACTTAAGTGTTTGATAGTGGTGAGTGTAGAAACTTCTTCTTCGGGTTGGTCTGAATTTGCCAATTATGTGATGTCAGTTGAGACTGTTCAACCACAACAATCTGATCTTGACATCTATTTAGCCGAGGGTTGTTTTATTTGTAAAGGAGATTCCAATACGTTTGATGCTTTAGATTGGTGGAAAGTAAGTACTTTAAAGTACGACATTTTATCCAAGATGGCTCGTGATATACTCGTTATTCCTATCACTACAGTGGCTTCAAAGGCCACCTTTAGTGCAGGAAGTAGAGTTATTGATACTTATCGTGCCTCAGTAGCTCTTAACACAGTGCAAGCATTACTTTGTGGAGGAGATTGATGTCAGAATCTTCATTGAGTGAAAAAGAAGAGCAAAGTAAGTTTATTCATTTTCTTTATTTTTGTTATTTCATGGTTGTCTTATTTTAATTTTACTTTCAATCTTTTTTTCTTTTATTTTGTCTATATAGAAAGAGAATAAATCAATTGAGATTGCGCTTAAATTCCCGTAAACTAATTAAGATGGAGTAAGGTATTTGATTTTTTTTTACAGTACTTTGTCAATTTGATCATTGTGATATGTTGTTATTTGAATGTGTAAATATTTAAGCAATAAGTAATAGATAGCTCTACAATAAAAAAATATTTTTGAGATTAAATCCATGGAATTAGTTAAGCTATTGGGGTTGAAACTATGAGATGTTAAAGCTGAAGAATTAATTGTCTAGTTTTGGCTTGGAATCTAACTTGTTTATTGTTGTTTTAATCATTAAGGTATTTATTAATTGATTTCCTTTGTCTCATTGCAAAGGAACATATTGTTAGTATTCTCAATGTTGTTTCATTATGCAAATTTTGATGTGAGACCAAACTATCTTTCTTATTATGCAATTCTTGAGTTGGTGAAAGAGAAAGGGGCCTGATTTACTGAAGATGCATATTATTTTCTTCCTAAATGTTGTTTTGAATGTTCTATTTAGAAGATGTATTTTTGATGCCATAGTATTAGTTTAAATTTTCTTATGTAGCATCTCAATTGTTGTTTTTGTAGGTGTTGTTGTGTGTTTCATTTTCGTTTGGTGATGTTATTATCTTTGTTGTTTTGTTTTATAATTTCAAATTATGTAAGAGCGAGCTCAAGTTCAAGCTCAAGTCGAGCCTTAGAATCGAGCTTAAGTTCGAGCAAAAAATCGAACTTATATAATCAAGCCTAATCGAGCGAGTTCGAGTAGCTCGAACTCGATCTCGAGTTGAGCTCGAGTTTAAAAAATAAGGCTCGATCGAGCTCGAGCTCGAGTATCGAGTATCGCATTTTCAAGTCGAGCTCGAGCTCGAGCATCTCACTGTATCGGCTCGGCTCAGCTCAATTACACCCCTAGTGGAAGTAAACTCTCAAGTTATCTAAAGGTATGTTAACTATGGTGTTTGTACTTCACATGTGGTGTTTGTACTTCATACCCTTATAGTTCTATTGTTGATGATTGCAGGCGGTTGCTAGAAAAGTTCAACAACGTGAAGGTCCTACACAAATTCAAGGAGGCTAATGCAGTACCTGACAAGCTGGCCAGATTTGGGACAAATTTGGACACCCATTTTGTTGTGTTTGAAGACCCTCCTGAGGCTCTGAATTTACCTATTTTCACTGATTCTATTGGGATCACATTCCCCAGATTATGTAACTTAGCGCCTGATAGCACCACTGTGTAACCCATTTTGGGTTTATTTCTTTTTAATGCACCGTCTTATTTACTAAAAAAAGAAATAAAAAATTAATTTTTATCATAAATTAATAACATATTTATCGATACAGTAATAAATTAATCTGTAATACATTTTGATGTACTTTATAGAAAAATTAGGTTAAGTTTAAACAAATGTGATCTAACTTAATTAGTTGAAAATATAATTTAAGATATATTCTCTACATAATTTAATCTTAAAAATTTTAAAAATTAACTTTTATTTAGTGAATTAAAATAAAATTGTATAGAAAAATTATTTAAAAATATATACTATTATCAGCCTGTTATGAGTTTGAAAATAATGATATTGCTTATTTTTATTACATACTCACTTAATTATATTAATATGTATAATATTTTTTTAATTATTTTACATGTGTGTCATAACATACAGGTCCGAGAACCTAACTTGGTAGACTTGAAATCTAAAGGAGTCACAACCAACCATTTTAACCTAAGTGTGATTGGTCACCTATTCAAACTAAAGATAAGCCATTAATTTACGTTAAAAAATCTTAGGTTCAAAAGTATGATTACGTATGAAGAAGAATTAGTACTCTCATGATGCCTATCCTAAAATAGTACTAAATAGTCTAAAGTTATTCTAATTTTGTTTTTTTTATATATATTTTAAATATTGAAAAAATTTTCAAGTCTCCTCCATCAAGCTGGTCAGATAACTTAAATGTTTTTCTCACCTCAAGAGTATTCAAATAAGACCAATTGTCTTTCTTGAAGAGGCTCCATCATCGGATAATTTAAATGCATTATGGAAATTCCTAACTTGACTGCTAACCAATTTCTTATTAATTTATTATCATTTTAAGCTTTCTTTCATTTTTATTTTCATTTTTATTTTGTTATTATTTTAAAATTTTATTTTTATATCTTTAAGCATGAATTATTTGATATTAAAAATTTTCCTTTAGATTTTTATCAAGTTGATTAGACTTTAGAGAAAATTTTTTCATCTAAGAATTTTAAGAAAATTATTCAAGCACAATTCCTTTTTAAATTCCATCATCGGAATAATTCATGTTTTTCAAAGTATTTTATATTACCTACATTTATTAATTTTAATTCCTTCTTAATTTTTAATTTTTTAATTTTCAATTTATCAATTTAATTTTTATCTTTATTCTTATAAGTAATTTAATTTTAATTTACTAATTTTCATTTTAATTTTAATTTTTTTATAATGAATTTAAATTATTAAATGTTGAAAATGTCTTTTTAAATCTTTCATCGAGCTAATCAGATTTTAAAGAGTCTCCTCACCTCAAAATATCTAAAAGTACTACTCAAACACAGTCTGTTAAAATTCTATCATTGGAATGATTTAATCAAATTTTTATATTTATTAATCTTTTATACATTTTTTGACAATTAGTTTCTACTTCCATTTTTAATTTTGTTGTGCATAATAAAAGAATAATAAAAGTGCGCAACGTGGCACACGAAGAATGTATCGCGTGACGCGTGAAGAAAGCATATGAGCAATGATACAAGCCCTGAGTAAGATAAAAATGGCAAAAATGTAATTAATGATAGAGTAAATCCCTATAAATAGGTGTCAGGTACGATCCGTTAACCTAAGTCTGAATTTCCCTACTGAAACTCTGTCCAATTCTCTGGCTGACTTAAGAATCAGAGTGCCAACGCAGGGAACAACCCCTGCGTCCCTATGATCATTCTTTTTCTTGCAGAATCTTTAGTTGCACGTGACACAAAGATCAAGGAGAAGACGTCAGCAATTTATCACCGTTGTAATCGAGCAACAACAATTGACGTCGTCTGTGGGAAATAGAAGAAAATTTCTTAGCTCTATAGTAATGGTGAGAACACGATCAACAGCAATAAGAAGTTATGAGAATGAAGATTCAGTAAGTTCTCCAATTGATAACATGGGTTATGGACACCGAGGGGAAAGAAGGTCAAGCATGATGACAATGCCCGTAGCTAAGTTTGAGGCTATGAAGAAACAAGGAGAGGAAATCATCCAAGCCTTGCGCGCTATGGTGAACCTGTTCCAAGGCACCTTCCCGTAAGTGAATCTGCCGGCTACTGTACGAAATTTGGTAGGAGAACGAAGTGTTGCAAAAGAGTCTCACGGCATGCCCGCATCTGACTCTCGCAACATGCTTGCATTGGACCCTCACGGCATGCCTGCATTGGACCCTCGCGGCATGCCCGCATCTGACTCTCGCAGCATGACTACATTGGACCCTCACAACATGCCTGCATTAGACCCTCCCGGCATGCCCGCATCTGACTCTCGCGACATGAATGAATTGAACCCTCACGACATGCCCGCAGCTGACTCTCGCGGCATGCACGCATTGGACCCTCGCGGCATACCCGCATCTGACTCTCACGGCATGACTGCATTGGACCCTCACGGTATGCCTGCATTGGACCCTCACGGCATGCTGGCAGCTGACTCTCACGACATGCCTGCATTGGACCCTTACGGCATGCCCACACCTGACTCTCGTGGCATGACTGCATTGGACCCTCACGGCATACCCGCAGCAGACTCTCACGGCATGTCCGCAGCGGACTCTCACAACAGGAGAGCACGAGACCCTCTCGGCAGGGGTGCATGAAACTCTCACGGCATGGCCGCGCAAGACCTCCCATTTGCTTCGTGCGCCATGTGGCACATTCTTCGTGGGCCACGTGGCGCACTCATAGCGGGGGGATGCCAACTCATGTGAGACCCTTCTGCGTGAGACCCTCACGGCAGGGGTGCGCGAGATCCTCGCGGCATGGTCGTACGAGACCCTATGTGTGTGTGAGGTCCCGGCCCAGCCCAGCCTACACAGGCGCAACCCCTTATGGGCCCCTGGTCCGACTGCTGTGACATCGGCGCCCCTCGCTCAACCGAACTGTCCGCTTTGGCAGGCCCAGCCCCCTCACGGTTTTCTTTCGCGTCCCGGAGTGCTCGAACCCAGGACCAAGTCCTAGTTCTTGCACTCCGTTGATACCACTGAGCCAACGGAGTGCAAGAACTAGGACTTGGTCCTGGGTTCGAGCACTCCGGGACGTGAAAGAAAATCGTGAGGGGGCTGGGCCTGCCAAAGCGGACAGTTCGGTTGAGTGAGGGGCGCCGATGTCACAGCAGTCGGACCAGGGGCCCATGAGGGGTTGCGCCTGTGTAGGCTGGGCTGGGCCGGGACCTCACAATAAAACGCGCGTTTTTTATTGTGACGGCCAACCCCTGCCCTGCCAACGGCCATGGCAACCAAGCCCAGGTCCACTGACCCGCAAGGCCCATCGACAACGTTGGTGGTCCAACAACGAGTGGTCCAACAACGCCAACAACATCCACGTATTGTCCGCTTTGGGCCGAGGCCCGCACGGCTTTGTTTCATTCAGGGAAATTCCCCTCAAAACGCGTCCTCGGAGGCTCGAACCAGGGACAACACCCTTAGTTCTTGCACTCCTGATGCCATTGAGCCAACTTGGCTCATTGGCATCAGGAGTGCAAGAACTAAGGGTGTTGTCCCTGGTTCGAGCCTCCGAGGATGCGTTTTGAGGGGAATTTCCCTGAATGAAACAAAGCCGTGCGGGCCTCGGCCCAAAGCGGACAATACGTGGATGTTGTTGGCGTTGTTGGACCACCCGTTGTTAGACCACCAACGTTGTCGATGGGCCTTGCGGGTCAGTGGACATGGGCTTGGTTGCCATGGACGTTGGCAGGGGTTGGCCGGGCAGGGGTTGGCCGTCACAATAAAAACGCGCGTTTTTATTGTGACGGCCAACCCCTGCCCGGCCAACCCCTGCCAACGGCCATGGCAACCAAGCCCAGGTCCACTGACCCGTAAGGCCCATCGACAACGTTGGTGGTCTAACAACGGGTGGTCCAACAACGCCAACAACATCCACGTATTGTCCGCTTTGGGCCGAGGCCCGCACGGCTTTGTTTCATTCAGGGAAATTCCCCTCAGAACGCGTCCTCGGAGGCTCGAACCAGGGACAACACCCTTAGTTCTTGCACTCCTGATGCCAATGAGCCAGTAGGTAGAGACTCAACCGTATTGTCCGCTTTGGGTATGGCCCATTGACAGCCTGCGTTCGCAGGGCCCGAACCAAGGGTTCCCCTCACGATTTTCTTTCGCGTCCCCCGGGCTTCGAACTCAGGACCTAAGTCCTTTGTTCTACGCACCCTGGTACCATTGAGCTCACAATGGGCCGTACCCAAAGCGGACAATACGGTTGAGTCTCTACCTGCTGAGCTAGACGACAACAAAATGCGCGTTTTGTTGTGACGTCTAGCTCAGCGGGTAGAGCCACTCAACCGTATTGTCCGCTTTGGGTACGGCCCATTGGCAGCCTACGTTCGCAGGGCCCGAACCAAGGGTTCCCCTCACGGTTTTCTTTCGCGTCCCCAGGGCTTCGAACTCAGGACCTAAGTCCTTTTGTTCTACTCACCCTGGTACCATTGAGCTCACTGGCTCATTGGCATCAGGAGTGCAAGAACTAAGGGTGTTGTCCCTGGTTCGAGCCTCCGAGGACGCGTTCTGAGGGGAATTTCCCTGAATGAAACAAAACCGTGCGGGCCTCGGCCCAAAGCTGACAATACGTGGATGTTGTTGGCGTTGTTGGACCACCCGTTGTTAGACCACCAACGTTGTCGATGGGTCTTGCGGGTCAGTGGACCTGGGCTTGGTTGTCATTGCCGTTGGCAGGGGTTGGCCGGGCAGGGGTTGGCCGTCACAGTGTGAGACTGAGGAAGACATGATGCGTCAGGGTATGGGAGACCCTGTGCGTAAGGCCTCGGAAGGCCTGCAGGGCCAAGCTATGGAAGACCCCATGCGCGAGACTCCAATGAACTGGAGACATCAGGGTATCAAAAAACTGCGGTGTCATGGTACAAGGAACTAGAAACCTTGAGGGTCCAGCTCGGGTAGATTCTGGATATTTGGGCACGAAAGATCCTTGGCCCTATAACATAAATGACCCGTTAAACAATGGAATCAAAGGTGTGAGAATGACAGGGTCTCATGTTGGGAGAGACTCGAAAATAGATCCAACACGGAACTTTGAAACTGGAATGGCAAACTTCCAATCTCAGACTGGTCAAAACCAAACTCAGGGTAACGGGAGAAAAGCTATGGACTGTGACCAAACTTATTCATATGATGCTAAGAAAATGCAAAATAGACCTGCATCCAAGGCACAAGTTGCCACAAACATGAAAGAATGGTGGAACGAATCTTAGAAGAAAAAAGGTTGGTTCCAGCCAAAGAAAACCAGAGGAGGAGAAACTCATTCAGTACAACAATCATGGAAAAATCGTCGCCCCCAAAATTTAAGACGCCGCAGATGACGACATATACGGGAAAGACTGACCCTTATGACCACATTCAAAACTATGAGTCATTGATGTTATTACATGGATGAGAGGATGAGATTATGTATAGAGCATTCCCCTTAACTTTAACTGATCACTCACTAAAGTGGTTTAACAGTTTGTCGGAGGGGTCTATTTCGTCTTTCAATCAATTAAGAAACGAATTCCTGAAGGCCTTTGTGATAAAAAGCCAGAAAATGAAGGAGGTCACCTATCTGCTTACCTTGAGGCAGGGGAGCAAGGAATCACTCGAGAGCTATGTGGATCGGTTCCGTAATGCTACTCTTGAAGTACATGATCTACAAGCTGGAGTAGCTGTGACAGCTATGCTACAAGGGACAAGGTCTGAAAAGTTGCAAGAGTCGCTATCTTTAGATCAGTCGACGACGATCTTAGACTTGTTCTCTAAAGCAGATAAATATATCACTCAAGAAGAAGTGATGAAAATGATACCGACGCTGAACTACATATAAGGAAGTTCAAAGAAAAGAAACCCTTACCATCACCAGGCTACCTAAGCCATCACCAATGCCTTGAAAGAAGATGAAAAGTTCACAAGGCAAGAGGATAGCAAAAATGCAGAATACCAACCACTTGCAACTACACTGACAGTGAGACTTTATTTCATTTAATGTTATTTTTTGTTATTCAACTATGGGTTGAAATTTAATTTGTTGAACTATGATTTATGCCATATTGATATTTTATTGGCTGCTGAGATTCTCACATAATTGATAGATGACTGATCGCACCAGCTACACATGTGCAAGGGCTTAAAGCGAAAAATGTGTAAGGTAAGCCACGCACTCAACAAACAAAGGGCTTGAAGCGAAAAATGCGCGAGGTAAGCACGCACTCAACAACCAAGGGCTTGAAGCGAAAAGTGCGTGATGTAAGCCATGAAAAAAATGTGCAAGAGCTTGAAGCGAAAAGTGCGCGATGTAAGCTAAACACCCAAGAAAAGGGCTTAAAAAGAAAAGTGCGCGATGTAAGCCACGAAGACAATGTGCAAGGGCTTGAAGCGAAAAATGTGTGAGGTAAGCCACGCACTCAACAACCAAGGGCTTGAAGCGAAAAGTGTGCGATGTAAGCCATGAAGAAAATGTGCAAGAGCTTGAAGTGAAAAGTGAGTGATGTAAGCTAAGCACCCAAAAAAATGGCTTGAAGCGAAAAGTGCGCGATGTAAGCCACAAAGACAATGTGCAAGGGCTTGAAGCGAAAAATACGCGAGGTAAGCCACGCACTCAAAAACCAAGGACTTGAAGTGAAAAGTGCGCGATGTAAGCTAAGCATCCAAGAAAAGGGCTTAAAGCGAAAAGTGCGCGATGTAAGCCACAAAGACAATGTGTAAGGGCTTGAAGCGAAAAATGCGCAAGGTAAGCCACGCACTCAACAACCAAAGGCTTGAATCGAAAAGTGAGCGATGTAAGCCATGAAGAAAATGTGCAAGAGCTTGAAGCGAAAAGTGCGCGATGTAAGCTAAGCACCCAAGAAAAGGGCTTGAAGCGAAAAGTGCGCAATGTAAGACACGAAGACACTGTGCAAGAGCTTGAAGCGAAAAATGCACGAGGTAAGCCACGCACTCAACAACCAAGGGCTTGAAGCAAAAAGTGCGCAATGTAAGCCATGAAGAAAATATACAAGAGTTTGAAGCGAAAAGTGCGCGATGTAAGCTAAGCACCCAAGAAAAGGGCTTGAAGCGAAAAGTGCGCGATGTAAACCATGAAGAAAAAGTGCAAGAGCTTAAAGTGAAAAGTGCACGAGGTAAGCTAAGCACTCAAACAAAGGCTTGAAGCGAAAAGTACGCAATGTAAGCCATGAAGAAATGTGCAAGGGCTTGAAGCGAAAAATGTGCGAGGTAAGCCACGCACCCAAAACAAAAGGCTTGAAGCGAAAAGTGCGCGATGTAAGCCACGAAGAAATGTGCAAGAGCTTGAAGCAAAAAATACGCGAGGTAAATTAAGCGCTCAAACAAAAGGCTTGAAGCGAAAAATGCGTGAGGTAAGCCACAGAGAAAATGAGCAAGGGCTTGAAGTGAAAAATGCGCGAGGTAAGCCACGCACCCAGACAAAGGGTTTGAAGCGAAAAATGCACAAGGTAAGCCAGACACTCAAACAAGAGCTTGAGAATTAGATGGTCAGAGAATTTGACTTCAGAATCTAATGTAAGGGACTTGACTTGATACTACAACGAGAACATATGTACTCTTCCGCAAGGTAACCTAGCGAAGAGTGGGGAGCAATTGTTGTGCATGATAAAAAAAATAATAAAAGTGCGCAACGTGGCACACGAAGAATGTACCACGTGACGCGCAAAGAAAGCATATGAGAAATGATACAAGCCTTGAGTAAGATAAAAAGGGTAAAAATGTAATTAATGACAGAGTAATTAATGTACAGGTAAATTAAATCCAGATAAAACTCAATCGTTTTAGTAAAAAATGGGCTGAAAACGGGCTAAAGGAAACTTGACCACTTCCAATTTGCAGACCGAGTCACCAATTGTCTGGACACGTCGAATGCCGGGTGTTAAGTATTTTTTCGCTCCGGAATGATAAGATCGACGGATATCGTGTCAACCTTCTGGAAGACACACGCCGGGCTACATCGCACAGTCAAGTGTACTAGAAGATGGGTAACGTGGAAATATCTACTCTGCAGCAAATAAAATGAAGATAAGTGGCCAAACAATGCCAACTCATCTAGGATGAAAAATTACCATTGTACCCCTAAGTGTGTGTATAAATAGAGCATGATAGCAATTGAAGAAACTAAGGTAATGTAGGTAGAATAGTTTTAGTTTTATTTTCCTTGTTTTTAGAAGCTTTCTCGTATAGTTTTTTTTTAGCCACCATTTTATTCTAGTATTTTTACTGTTCATGACAACTTAAAGAAATTTCTTCAATGACATGTTCTATTTCTCTTCTTCCACTAGTTTATTTTTCATTTTTTTTAATTGTTCATTTTGATGGATTCGGGGGCATTTGAGCTGATGAACAACAGCTATATGGTTCATCCCTTTGCTGTATTCTCTAGCTTGGTGTCCCTCGTTTAATTTCAGCCTAGTTTAATTTTTTCTTTTCCAGCTCATGTTATTTTCTCTTGAAATGCACCATTCACCACTGTTCAAGTTATATTATTGTTGAAGTATCTTTATTTCCTCGGTTGTGGTTAGCTGATTTGATTTCATGAGCTAAGTGAGAAAGTCGAGCAATAGCTGGAGTAGAGTGATTGTGTAGGAAGCTAACCGACGATGTGACCAAGCCCAATGTTATCCTGCTCCATACTGCCTAGCTCTTCTCCTTTACTTTCAGGTCTCGGTACTAGTTGTTGAACTCGGTGTGAATGGTGGCTACATTAGCAACCCGAGACCAAAGCAGCAGCAGTAGTAGAGTAGTAGTAGCAGTAGCAGGAGCTTTCCTCTGTTCTCCCCTGTTTCATTATTCTATTTACTGTTTATTTTCTTTCTTATCTCTAATTCTCGGTTTTAGTTAATTTACAGTTTTTGTTGTTTAGTTATTGCTTTAAATTACAAAGGCTAACTTCTGCTTATGTTTTCTTTGTGTGTTCTGCACTATTTCAGGTAAGTTGAAGGTGAACAGAACTGAGACATGGCTATCGCAGGAATTTCGTGTTGTTGCTGCTGCTTCCTTTGGTTGGACATCTCTCGGTGTACTTGGCACTGCGGGATGTGTTGAGTGTGGCAGCATTCGGCTAGGGGCATTGCTGGGACTGCTGGTGCAAAGATGATTGCTGCGTTACTGGAATATGCTGAGCAAGGTCACTGTGCTGGGGAGCTGGATGCAACAAGAACAAGGAATATGGTGGTTTCTTTGTTGATGATAGAAGCAAGGTAGTTGGTGACGTGCTGCAGATTCTGGTAGCAAGTGAACAGCAAGCTAGTACCGAAAGCAGGAGATGGAAGTTGTAGAGGTCAGCAGGAATGGGTGCTGCTGTGCACACCGATTGTAGGGAATGGAGCAGGAGCAATCAGACGGTACAGCACCACTGGGCATGCTGAGAGCAGACATGGTTGCAGAGCCAAAATGAAACGTGCACAGTACATGCACGAGACCGAGGCTAGCTGGGAAATTCGATTAAAGCCTTGTTTGGCTGCAGTTCATTTTTACAATTTAATGTTTAATGCACTTTTATTATTTTGATTGTTTTCATTCCTTTTATTAGTTGTTAATTTAGGTTAATTGTTAAATGATAATTGTAGGTTAGTTCTAGTGTTTTAGTTTGTTAATTTTATTTTTAGTTTTAAATTTTAGTTAATAGTTAATTTTATATTATAGGTTTTAAGACTTAATTTTAGTATATCATTTTATGAGTTGCATTTAGAATTAACTTAGATTAAAATTGTTTCATGCATTTTTAATTTAGTTTTCATTTTAAATTAAAAAATCCAAAAATATTTCTCATACATTATTTAGATTTTGTTTTAGTGATTAGTTAGAGTTAGATTTAATTTAGGATCATTTTATAGGTAATTAATTTCTTAGTTAGATTTAAGAATTTTCTTTAAGTTTATAGGATTTTATTTCATTAGACTTTAGGTTAGCTTAATTTGCATTAATTAGTTTAATTACATGCATATTTTATTTTATGTTTTTTTATTTTTTGTTTAATTATTTTTGTTTCTTATTTTCATATTTACATTTTTAATTGCGTTAATTATTTTTAACTGTTTTAATTATTTTTTGTAGGTCATCGCTTTTTATTGCTTGTAGTTTTGTTAGTAATTTTAGCTTTATTTTATTTATTTTTTGTTTTTATTTTTTTTCAGTAATCTTAATTTTAGACATTGTAGATCACTCACTGGATTTTCATAATTTGCTAGGATATACTTAGGGTAATAGTAACTGGTAGTTAATTAGGCAATTCAGCTTCTCTATGAGACGATAATCCGGGACTCAAATATCATTATTACTTGTACCACCCGTGCACTTGATACACGTCTAAGTCACTTAGAGTGGGCGTAGTCTCCTATCAATATATATATATATATATATATATATATATATATATATATATATATATATATATATATATATATCTCTTAGATCTAAAGTTTAAATCCGTAGCTTTAATTTTAATCTACTACGTTTTGGGCATTTTTGAAAGAAAGGGCAACTAAAAATTAAAATAGTAGAAAATGATAAAATTTTGATATATTATTGAAAGTGAACCATCATTGATGACATCAGCCGACTGCGATGATTGATGATCAGCCACCGACGCCAAATTTATTAAACGTAATATCTCGATTTTTTTTGAATTCCACTATAATATTATTCGATTTAAATTTAATTTATTTTAAAATTAATCATAACAAAAAAGATAAAATTAGGTTAGACAGATAATTCTGTTAAAAAATTTGATTTATAAAAATAAACTAATAATAATAATAGTAATGATAAGATAAATAATATGTATATATATAAATATACATTTATTTTGATTATATAAATGTATATATAAATGTGTATATATATAAGTTTTTATGATTATATAAATGTATAAATATCAATGTACATGTAAATTTATTTTAATGTAAATGTACATATAAAAGTATATCTATTGACTATATTTTGATTTATAAATTTACAATTATTTTTATTATATAAATGTATATATAAATTTATTTTGATATAAATGTATATATAAATATACAGTTATTTTGATTATATAAATATATATATAAATTGTATAAAAAGAACGATAGACAAAGGATAAAATCGGGGGGTTAGTGAGGTTCTGCTGTAAAGCACTACAAATATCAACATGAAAGAGTATTGAGGCTGCAGCAGGTAAGACACGAGAATGGAAAGGATGTACTGCTGCAGGAAAACCTGCAGCGGTTTGGTGAGGAAAAGAGAGACAAGCGAAACTGGTAAAGCAGGAGAATGGTGAAGTGAAGGTTGCCTGCTGCAACTGCTACACAGAGGAGGTGACCAAAGAAATGAATAAGGCAAAGAAACTGATAAAGCCGAGAGACTAGTCGAGGAAGAAAATACAAAGGGCAGAAGCAGAAGCGAGAGAGATGAAACCCGAAGCAGAAGGAAGGAAAGCTGAGGAGGACGACGCTGTGCCGGGTAGTGAGGAGGGTTATGAAACGAGGAAACAAGGGAGACTCGTGTGGCCATTTTCTTGGAGTAGGGAGTGTGGCTGTAACAGAGAATGAGAGGGCTGTTGAGGATGTTTAGGACAGGAAAGGATGTTGGTTTGGGTGCTAAGGTGGGAGACTCGCGTGACCATTTTCTTGGAGTAGGGAGTGTGGTTGTAACAGGGAATGAGAGGGTTGTTGAGGCTGTTTAGGACAGGAAAGGATGCTGGTTTGGGTGCTAAGGTGAAGGCTGAACAGAGAAGACAAGGCAGAAGCAGGAAACAAAGGTGTAAAGGAAGGATGAGACCGAGCCAAGTGGAATGAAAAGAAAGCAAAGGAGCATGAAGACAGAGGCAGAACACCTCTGTATCGCTTGTTGGAATGGGAACCGGGTGACTGGGAGGAAGATGACGATGGTGACAGGAGGTGAACGACGAAAGAGGCGTGAGAAAGGGAGAACGGAAAACCAGGAAGATGAGAAGGAGAAGCTAGAACCGAAGCTTAGAGGAGACAGAGACTGGACAGAAGAGACAGGGATGAACAGAGGATCGGGAAGGAGATGTTGAGACGGAGGAAGCCGAAACTGGTAGCCAGAACAGGGATGACTTGAAGGGACCATCAATGCCGAACAAAGTGGCAGAGAAGGAGACGATAACCGAGAGCAAGAGGGATGGCAGCGTCGATGGGAGAAAGACATAATTGAATGAACGGTAGAAGGGCTTAGCGAGGAAGAAGAAAACGAGAAAGAAGAAATGGAGAAAAGAAAAGTAGCAGGAAAGGAAATATAATTTGAAAAGAAGAAGAAGAAGGCTAATATATATATATATATATATATATATATATATATATATATATATATATTACAATAGAAGAAAAATTAAAGAAAAAGGGGACAAGTGTACTGAGAATTTGGAAACCCGAAAAAAAGGGACTCCGACAGAAATAACCCGAGTGGACCGGACCCGCCGACTTGCTAAGTCGAGACAATCGAGGACTACGGACAGACATTGAGGTAAGGGATTTATGAAAGCTTTAGAGATAACTATACGTATTTTATGATTTTCAAGTAGTTAAATAGTTACTGTAGGGATAGAAAACCCGATATTACCCCTACGTATAGACTGAACTGGACTGAAAAATATTGAAAAAATCATAATTGCATAAATTGCATGTTTCAGTGTTTTCATCCTTGAAATATTATTTCCAACGGTATATGAATAGGTTGACTATTGTTTTTACTGTCTGCATAAAATAACACGTTTTACCAAGTTAAGTGTGCTTGAGTAAGAAAAATTTCATGATGGGTGACCTCTCGGGAAGTCTCCACTCACATACTGTTTATGCACTGTTTTTGTACTGAATATTGATTTTTATATCATTTTGAAAGAATGAACCTCCTATCCCATTTTTGATACGAAACAGTGCTAGAGCCCTCGTGTCGACTGTATGTCACATTGAATTACTCGTACTGAATTTTTATATGATTTATAAGAAAAATCGTGTGGGAGCCGTCGTGTATTACTGTGTGATCTTGCACTGACCTGCTCGCACTGGATTTTAATGCTAAGGTGCTGGTTGATATTGATGCTGAGGGGTAAATCCTTGAGACTACTTGGTACCCTCGGTCATATTGTACTGTATCGAGGTCCATGGAGCACGTTGTACTGTGTGGACGCACATGGAGTACATTGCGCTGTGTATTGAGTCTTCAGAGTACTGAACTGAACTGAATTGAACTATACTGTATTGATTGGGCGACGGGCTGGACTAACCCATCCCCCCTGAGGCGTATGAC
This sequence comes from Firmiana major, assembly GCA_033439115.1. Classification (NCBI taxonomy): domain Eukaryota; kingdom Viridiplantae; phylum Streptophyta; class Magnoliopsida; order Malvales; family Malvaceae; genus Firmiana; species Firmiana major. The sequence goes on from CM065909.1 coordinate 45,368,909, forward strand.
ACTCGCGCACAACTGGCCTATGAGGTGCGGGGTTATTGACTATGGTCATATGTCGACTGTACTGTTATTGATTGAATCTCAGCCTAGTCTCAACGAACTGAATTGTTTACTGATAGAAAGAAAAGTGAACTGAACTGATTTACTGATTGAATGAATCGTTTTAAAAAAATGAATTCAACTGTTTTGCTACATTGACTGAACAGTAAATGGTTTCATCGTATCGACTGTATTTAACGTATATGTTTTACATATGTTAAAGTATTGGAAATGGAGTGTGATTGAAAGTATTTATCAAAGAAAGTGCATCGATTGTGAATCGTTCTCAGTGTTAACAAAATGAATTATATGCATGTGTTTTACAGCGTTTTATAACTGATCATGACATGCATTATAAGCATGTAGATAGTATGGTTGTCCACTGCTTACATAAGTTTCTTACTGAGCGCGTTAAGCTCACTCCCTACTTTCCTCCATAGAGTCCTATCAGCAACTTGGACGCTTCCGTTAGTAAGGCATGTCGCGCAACTATGGTACCGTGGAGTATTTTTTGCATTGAAGGTATATCCAATTGTAAGAAATTCTTTTGTATCTAAAATTTTTATAAGTACAGTAATGCATACGAGATCTGTATGGGGAATGTGAACATATTTTGTTTAAATTTAAGAAAAAAATTAATCAGACTGAGTACTGTTCTGACCTAATATCGACTTGTAGCTTAACCAAAATGTCCGTAAATTTGGGTCGTTACAGAGTTGGTATCAGAGCAAGGTTGGCCTGATACGAGTCGATTTTTAGAGTAAGAGAAAATTTGAAAAGTTCACATCCCCAGCATTATTGTACATTGTTTAGATATAAATAGGTATATCTAACTGTGTTTTATTGAGAAATTGTGTTATTGAGCGAAGGAAAACTAATAGATGAGGCTAATAGGTATTACAACCATATTGGCGATGGAAATGAATAGTTCCTCAAGGCGATAGATATAAACCCGAGAGATTTAGTGAACCCCCATTTAAATGTACACCTAATAGTTAACCGAAAATTTTTGGAGTCCTTTTCATAAAATTTGAGCAGGACATGAAAATAATGATGACATTGTTTGATCAAGTAATAGCGGCACAATGGTAATGATAATGATTGAGGTCTGAATGAGAGAAAGACCGAGCTAATTTCGAAAGATAGTATGCTATTTCATACTAGAGTCAAGAATCCAATTTGTAATGGAAAACAGGAAAAAAATTAAATTGAAAAACTTGTATGGATTCTTAGAGTATGACTGTGAATTTAATAAACTGGGGGTAGTTTTAGGAGTTTAAGCCTCCGTTTTTAAATAAGGTTAAGAATTCAGTGATTCAAAGGGTTAGATGAATGAGACAGAAAAGTTTGTCGATTTTAGAAGTAACTCTACTGAGAAAGTTGCTTTTGTAACTTTTGTGTTAAAGAATTGGAGAAGCTACACGAATTTTCAGAAAGCGCTACTATAAAGAAAGTTGCCTTTGTAGCATCAATATCGAAATAAAAAGTCAAATTTGGAGGGAAGTTCCCTGATTTAATTTGAGAGCCAACATTAGAAAATTACCTGGGATATGTTTCTGAAGGCCCATAGACGGCAACACATTCCGAATGAAACAAAGTGGCAATTATGGATGAAATGATTGCAATCGGACATAAAGTAACAAGTCCGACAATGAATATGAAATTAAAGGACTATAAATCCGGATAAGTAAAGATGTGAAACGGAAGAAGTCCAAGAAACTTGTAAGAGATATTAAGATCCTCAATCGAGCTAAATTAGCTCCATTAGATGTTATTTTGATGAAGCAATGTGAAAGGCACAACTGTGATGATATGAAATGTATATTTCGAGGTTACTAAGAAAATGAAAAGGTAAAGAGAGTGACAGAAAAGTGATGTACTAAGGAAGCAATGAGAGTGATAGAGTAAAGTCACTATAACTGAAAGAATGAATTACGGAACTAATTTTATAAATAAGACTCTGAAGGTCACACTGTTTATATGATTGATAAAGATATGGTGTGTTCGAAGTAAAGAGACACCCTTGTAGACATAATTTTTTCGACACATATACGTATGATCTATCAAAATTACCACTAAATTGAAAGATAAAGTTTGAAATTGATCTAGCAGTGGTATCGAATTAATTATTCAGATCACTGTAATGAATGACTTTGATTAAATTAGAAATGGTGAAAAGCAATTACGAGGACTATATGAAAAGGGGATTGTCAGACTAAATGACCCACTTTGGAGTGTACTGACGTTAATTTTTAAGGAGACCTGGAGTCTTCTGGGTCACATTGTATAAAGAATGAGTGTCAATTGGAATCCCTAAAACAGAGGTTATAGACCAGCGGGAAAGATCCAAGCTATTAAGAGGATTCAGAATTGTAAGAATATAAAGAGACTTGGGAACGTGAAATACGTTTCGAATCTAAGTATTGTAATTTGTAAGTGCTTAGGTTTCGAATGCGAGACTTAATTGGAGTAAGGAAAGAGTTTTGTTATAATTGATGGACGAAATGAGACAAGCTTGAAATGTGATAGATTCTAAACACAAGTTACATTAGAATAAAAGCCGTATGCAAGGTAAGAATATCTATGATATGTGAAATGAATTCGGATTAAGTGATATGGATTGAGAATGGATTGTGTCCGAAGGATAAATGTGAAATTGCGATAAGTTTTAGTATCCTACTTCTTAATTGGGACTGAACCTTGAACCTCTATATCCATAACCAGTTTATTTGGTCAAGTCTGATGGCCAATAAAGGTATTTCAAAATATCTCCCCGCTTGAGAAACTTGACAGCATCTAGAAGTAACCATAACCCATAAATTAAAACTGAAGGTTGTAATATTCACATTTGAAGTCAGGATACCATTACTTGTGCGGTGAAGAATTGTGGGATTCTACCGATCAAGAAGGTTAAGTATTAAATTTTGTAAAAGCTATCAAATACAAGAAAAAGGAAATGATTAAGGTTAGTGCTTTGAGCAGAAATGATTTCAGGATGGCGTTATGTATATTGATTAAGGACATGAGTTATTGAAATATTAATGAACCTCGACTTGGATGCGATCCTTTTTCCTGATACCGACATTTGTTACATAGTAGCGAGCCTGAAAGTCGAAAACTAGACTTGATTGATCGAATCAAGCTGGCTCAACGTATTAATAAGTACCGTATTAATGTAGCTAATCAGACCCAGATGGGTGCTGCAACTAGCTTGAGTATTGGTACTGATAAATTATTGAGATTTAAAAACAGAATTTCGTACCAAATGATCAATAGTTAAAGGAATTGATGTCGTCAAAGACTCATTTACAGAGATATACCCCACATTTAGGAAATAATAAGATTTATCGAATCTCCTGAAGATATATTGGTAATCAGGGACAATAAGAGATATAATTGAAATTGTGACTAAGCGTCTCATAAGTCTGCAGGTTAAGGTAAAGTATAGATGCCTATGGGGTTATCACCAGCTCAACCATGCCAATATGGAATTGAGAGCATGTACCTAGAATTTTAAGGTTCCTGGAAGGGCCAATTACAAATTTATAAAGTTTGCATATAATATCATTTATCACTCAAGTATTGAAATGATACCGTATGAAGTGTAGTATGATAAAAAATGTCGTTCACTGATTGGATGGAAGAAGTGGGTGAAAGGAAGATAATTGTGCCTGATTTGGTTAAGCAAGTTTCTAAAGATATTCAATTAATTTGTGAAAGGTTGAGAACATCTTAGAACAAGTAAAAGAGTTATGCTGACCAAAGATGATGGTCATTGAGATTTTCAGTAGGAGATTCGGTGTTTCTGGAAGTTTCTCCTTCCAAGGGTATAATGAGATTTGGAAAGAAAGGGAAATGAGTCTCTGTTATGTTGGGCCTTTGAGGTCTTAGAACTGAGTGGAAGACAAGGTACACGGATTAGCCTTACCATCGGCATTATCAAGTATTCACGATATCCTCCAAGTATTAATGCAACGTAAGTATCACCTAGATCCGACACATGTGGTTAGGTGTGAACCATTGAAATAGAAAAAGGATATGGCATATGTAGAGAAACTGATTCAAATCTTGGACAGAAAAAAATGTATTGAGGTTTAAGACGATTCCTTGGTCAAAATTTTGTGACAGTATCACACTTTGGAAGAGGCTACGTGGAAATTGGAAAACTTAATGCGTGAGAAATACCCACGATTATTTGAAGACTGATGTACCTTTAAATTTGGGGACCAAATTTTCTAAGGTGAGGAGAATGTAAACTCCTGAAATTTCCTTGAATTCGACTCGAACGTTATTCGATTTAAATTTAATTTACTTTGCTTACGAATAATTAAATTAATCATGCCAGGAAAGACGAAATTAGGTTAGGCTAATAATTCTGTTGAAAATCTGAAAATAAACTAATAATAATAATAATAGTAATGATAAGATAAACAATATGTATATATAAATATACATTTATTTTGATTATATAAATGTATATATAAATGTGTATGTATATAAGTTTATTTGATTATATAAATTTATAAATATAAATGTACATGTAAATTTATTTTAATGTAAATGTACATATAAAAGTATATATATTGACTATATTTTGATTTATAAATTTACATTTATTTTTATTATATAAATGTATATAAATTTATTTTGATATAAATGTATGTATAAATATACATTTATTTTGATTATATAAATATATATATATATATATATAAATTGTATAAAACAAACTGATAGACAAAGGATAAAATCGGGGGGTTAGTGAGGTTCTGCTGTAAAGCACTACAAATATCAACATGAAAGAGTATTGAGACTGCAGCAGGTAAGACACGAGAATGAAAAGGATGTACTGCTGTAGGAAAACCTGCAGCGGTTCGGTGAGGAAAAGAGAGACAAGCAAAACTGGTAAAACAGGAGAATGGTGAAGTGAAGGTTGCGTGTTGCAACTGCTAGCACAGAGGAGGTGACCAAAGAAATAAATAAGGCAAAGAAACTGATGAAGCCGAGAGACTAGTCGAGGAAGAAAATACAAAGGGCAGAAGCAGAAGCGAGAAAGAGGAAACTCGAAACAGAAGAAAGGAAAGCTGAGGAGGACGACGCTGTGCTGGGTAGTGAGGAGGGCTGTGAAACAAGGAAACAAGGGAGACTCGCATAGCCATTTTCTTGGAGTAGGGAGTGTGGCTGTAACAGGGAATGAGAGGGCTGTTGAGGTTGTCTATGTAACGACCCTTGACCCTTGAAAAATCGGGGGATTTTTTTTTTTTTGAATTTAGTTTACCCACTTATTCCCTTCTTCACTTAGGCTGTATTCCTGTTCAGTGTCAATCCTTAAAAATATTTCACTTCATTTATCCTAATACAGGTTTCATCCCGACACATTATTTTCAATAGATGTCTGTGCATACAAATAGTCTGGTATAGGGATAAGAGTGTATACCTCACGCATATACAAAAGGTAGTCTGGGGAAGCTCATATCCGCCAGCCTACGTTGTCTACGCAGCATTTATTAATTGTAATTCACTACAAAGATCTGAGAGGTAGAGGGGTGAGCTTTCGGGAAAAAGCTCAGTAAGAAGATGTATTTAAAAACGAATCTAGCAATTCAAATATGTATAAAATATGATAGTGCGTATAATGATACTTTCTGAAAATAATAATAGTAACTTTCAAAGATTAAAGAAAATCAGAAAACATCGAGATTCAAGATGTAATTCTTTAAGTACGTGAACTTAACAGATATTACGTAATCTAGTCGTAAATTCAAATCACAAACTACAAGTCCGGTTCTGAAAACAGAGTTAAATTTTCAAATTGAGACTACATCGGCCATATAATTATCATGTGACAAATAACCCAATCATCCTCTATAGAGGGAATTCAGAACCTATGGCCACGGCAAGTCAGAACCCGAAGGTGAAATTCAGAACCTATGGCCACGGCAAGTCAGAACCCGAAGGTGAAATTCAGAACCCGAAGGTGAAATTCAGAACCTATGGCCACGGCAAGTCAGAACCCGAAGGTGAAATTCAGAACCTATGGCCACGGCAAGTCAGAACCCGAAGGTGAAATTCAGAACCCGAAGGTGAAATTCAGAACCTATGGCCACGGCAAGTCAGAACCCGAAGGTGAAATTCAGAACCTATGGCCACTGCAAGGCTGTAAACGAGATTAAAATCGTACAGCGTTTCAGAACCACAAGGGCAAAGTTTGGACGCCACACAGGCGAAGTTCAGACGCCACACAGGCGAAGTTCAAACGCCACACAGGCGAGTTCAGACGCCACACAGGCGAAGTTGACGTGCGTAAGCACACAACATAAATGGCCCTTAGTCTCAAAACATATGATAGTTTTCATATTCGAAAACATCGAAATAAAATCATCTTATGTGAAAGATTATTTCAGAAGACATGTTTTTATTTCAGAAGCACAAATACAGAAAACATAGTCTTGATCAGAAATATAATTTAGAAACATGCATGAAAAATCATACTTTATGTCTTTGTAAGTATTCTTTAATCACAACTCAGAAAGTAACTATTATCGTTTTAAATTATATCCCCTTACCTCGATTTAACGAAAATCCCGAATTCGAGCGGTGACTAGTATCTCCCTCAAATCCTTCTATGATTCTCCTCAGAGTCTGTCCATAATCCTTGATTACTTCGACTTAGCGAGTCGACGGATCCGGTCTACTCAGATTATTTCTGTCGGTGCCCATTTTCCTTGAGTTTCCAAATTCTTTGTGTCTATCCTCTATTCCAAATATATACATAATTATATATATATATATAAATATATCCCCCTTTTTATTATTATTTATTTTCTTTCTTTTTTTTTCCTCGGCTACTATTCATTCTTTTCTTTTCTCTTTTCTTTTTTTTTTTTTCAAACCTTTTTCTTTTCTTTTCCCGCCATCCTCTTTTTTTTTCTTCTTTGGTTTTCCTTCTACGTTGACACTGTTCATGTCTTTCTTTCTCCCATGTTTCCAAATTTTTGGCCTCGTTTCACCGCATCACCGGCTGCCATCTCCTCCTCCATCAATCCTGGTTTCAGTCCGGCTTTGGTGACCTCCCCTCCATTCATTTCGTTACCAGCTCCCACGTCCGGCCTCCGCTGTTCTTCACCTCTGCCTCCTCTCGGTTTCCCTTCTTCAGCCCTTTGCCTCTAGTCCACCACAATCCTCTCGGTTTTTCAGCTTCTAGACACAGAAAGAGGGTCCTGCAGCCATGTTTTCCTCTGTTTCTCATTACTGCCATCACCTCCTTCATCCTGCTCTCTTTTACTGCCAACCGAAATAGAGTAGCAGTAAATCTGTAGACTGCGATGATCGACACAGCAGCACACGATTGTGGTGATGAAGGCTAATGACATTTTCGAGTTACAGCTAGCAGGATGGTGGTGGAAGTTCTTCTCCAACTTTTGCCTTCTAACAGAAACTTTTTTCACATTCCTCCGAACTATCCCTCATTTCTATCTCATTCAACTCTCTCGTTTCACTCTCTGTTTCCAGTTTCTCTTTCTCATCTCCTAATTTATTCTTTCTTTTGTTCCTTGCCAGTTTCTTGAGCCACTCTTTCTCTCCGGTTCTACTTGAGTAACAATTGGCTATGAAGAAGCCCTTCACTCCAGGAATTGCTCTCCGTCTCTCGGGGTTTTGCTGGTCTTCAGCAAACTGTCTTAACTATTTCTTCCCCTCTCTTAATTGCCCGTTTCTCGCTTTTATGAATGTACGGGACTGCAGCAGAGAAGACGTGCTGGTGAGAGGTCGGTAGCGTGAGCGTGGAGAGGGCGCAAGGATGGGCTCGGCAGGAGCCTCCTTCTGTTTCCTGTCACTCTGATTTTATTCTTACTTTACTCAAATACAATATGGGAGCAGCAGACCGGGCAGAATTCTACCCGTTCCTACCCCTGCTCCAGATTTTTTTCTTTTCCTTCACGTTTCCTTTCATGTCTTCACCTTCCACTGACAGGAAGATTACAATATATGTACTGTGTACATACATATTTCTTCATACTTTCACCCTTTCCTTCTCTGATTCCATTCCCTGCCGTGACATTTCCTCCCTCGTGTATTTATGTATATAACTTGTATATAATACTAAAGAAAGCTCTCGGCTCACATGTATGTATACTTATAAATATACATACACTCGTATATATACATTTATATACATGGGTATATTTATTCTTATATATATAATTATTTGTGTATAATTGTATACCCTTGTACATGTATTTTAATCTTGAGAAATAAATTAAACATTGCATATATATGTATATATAAATACATGTATGTCTACGTATTTGATTAAATTCTCCATGTATTTATACACATATCGTTCACATATGCTACATATCTCCAGACTCCTATTCACACTGCATTTGTACACATAAATCTTGTATGCGTGTGTGTGTGTATATATATCTACAACGGCACGTACAAATGTATATATATATATATATGTATATATACATATGTATTCTCATCCATGTATTTCAAATAAATTCTCATTTATTTACTAACCAATTCTAGGTAATTATTTAATATTCCATCATGTATATATGTATATACATGTAAAAGAAAATTTGTAAGTCAACCTCGTCTAAGTCTCTCATATTATAATTCAAATTAATTATCCACCAATAAGCGCATTCTCCATTATTATTTAAACCGGATACATGAAAATTCGTGGGGTTTACAGTCTAGGATAGAAAAGGATGTTGGTTTGTGTGCTAAGGTGAAGGCTGAACAGAGAAGACAAGGAAGAAGCAGGAAACAAAGGCGTAAAGGAAGGAAAGGAAGGATGAGATCGATCCAAGTGGAATGAAAAGAAAGCAAAAGAGCATGAAGACAGAGGTAGAACACCTCTGTCTCGCTTGCCAGAATGGGAACGGGGTGACTGGGAGGAAGATGACGATGGTGGCAAGAGGTGAACGACGAAAGAGGCGTGAGAAATGGAGAAGGGAAAACCAGGAAGATGAGAAGGAGAAGCTAGAACCGAAGCTTAGAGGAGACAGAGACTGGACAAAAGAGACAGGGGTGAACAGAGGATCAGGAAGGAGACGTTGAGACGAAGGAAACCGGAACTGGTAGTGTAAGACCTATAAATTTCTATGTAATGTTTATGATTTCAGAATGTACAGACAAGTTACATTACATATGAATCACAAGTAATGAATGTTTTTAAGCTCTAAGTATGAATGAAATGTAAAATGAGTATAGAAGTAAATGAATGAGAGTTTAACTTTGGAAACTTGGGAAAACTGCAGCTAGAATGCTATAAAACGCAGGGCAGATCGATCTCATTGCAAGGGGAGATCGATCTCATTGCCTTGAATCGCAATGCCAGGACATTCTGCAAGAGGGAGATCGATCCCTCCCTCAAGCAGATCGATCTCAATTTGCCTCGGCTTGGACCAGATCGATCTCCTCCCATAAGGCAGATCGATCTCTGTTGGTATCTGGATAGGCCAGTTCGATCTTCTCTTAAGGCCATATCGATCTTCTCTTAAGGCCAGATCGATCTCCAAAGCCTTTTGCCTGAACCAGATCGATCCTATCCCCTTGAGCAGATCGATCTCATCTATAGGCAGATCGATCTCCTACCTGCAATGTGAGACCCCATATATGTATAACTTTGTATATGTGTAAATGATGATGCATTTGTAATGTGAAGCATAAATGACGTAGAGTCCATAAGTTCAATATACACACTTGTAATAAGAGTTGTGATGTACGTACAAGTTTCATTATGTATGAATATGAAGAAGTGGACCTATGTATGTGATGAATGTGGGTGGAATGGAATATGAGAAGTGTGGTAAATGGAATGAAGTTGCACAAGAGGTGTGAATATTTATGCTTCAATTTGATTTTGTATTATATACCTTTGGTTATAAAATGAATGCACACAAGTTTTAATGTGTATAAAGTATGAATGGATGCCATTTTCAAGTCTCAAAGGTGACTTGATAAGAAAATGACTATGGCAGCAAATTAAAGATTGTTTGGTATGAGTTGCTGCAGAAAACTATAGAAAATCTGGAAAATATGAAGGCCAGATCGATCTCATAGGATGAGAGATCTATCTGGAAGAGCCAAAATGCTCTTATTCGAGCAATAGGAACAGTGCAGATCGATCTCCAATGGAGCCAGATCAATCTCCTAAAATTCTGTAAAATGAGAATCGATTCTTATGGCAAACAGATCGATTTCCTTAGCTCTCTGGTTGGAGCATATCAATCTCTTCCCTAGCCAGATCGATCTCCTCAACTTTTTTCCTGAGACAGATCGATCTCAAGGTTTCGACAGATCGATTTTTTACCTTCAAATGTAGTGAAAAAAGAGGGATTTTAAGAGGACCAGATCGATCTCCACCCAAGGCAGATCGATCTCATCAAGCTAAATCTATAAATAGGAGCAGTTGGATCTGTATATTTCAGGAAAACACTCTCACTCTACCATTTTCAACCCAAAACCTAATTTTTTCTCTCAAAATCTGGCCATTTTCAAGAAGATTTGAGGGAAGGCTATTAGACGCAAAGTTGTTCACATCAAAGAGAAGAACAACATAGCTTGGAGGCATTACCCCATTTGTGGGATTGAAGGACCAAAGGTGCATTTTCAATTGGAGTGAAAAGAAAATCCAAAGAGGTGAGTTTCTAGAGCACCAATCTAAGTACATTGTCTACTTATTGACTTTGGAGTTGTTGGGTGTGAATATTAATGGTAGGAATTATCTAGAATGTAATGGAATGATTTTAACTAAGAAATGGGTTAGTGTGAGAAAGTGAAATGTAGTGGAATAAATCTTTAAGTGGTAGTGGTGTTGTGGTATGGATTTAAGATGGTGTTATGGAATGAATTGTGAGACTTACCCAAAAAGGGGTAAAATGAATATTTAAGGCATTGGGTAAAAAACATAGTTGAATGAGAGTTAGCAATACTAACTCGAGCATTTGATGAATGAATTGCAGCTCTCGAGGATATATCATGCAAGATGAGCGAAAAGCACGAGAAGTGTAAAGGAAGAGAGTCGTTCCCTGAGTAAATCGAGGTAAAGGAATTGTGTGGACTCTTAGAGATATCTGTGCACAATTTGGGCGCTTAAATGTTTTGTTAAAGTGCATGTGATACTAGGAAATGATATTGGGTGATTGAAGGGCAAAGAGTTGGGTTTTTGAGAAATGTACATGAAAACAAAAGCATAATGCTTTGGTGGTGGAAATCCACCAGGCCTATTTTGAGAGCCCGACATACAGAGATGGGCTGGGATGTGTTTTTGGAGACTTTTTGGAGACAGTATGTTCCGAATACCGCACAGCAAAAAATGAAGATGGCATTTTTGGGACTGACCCAAGGGAGTAGAACTGTGGATGAGTATGAGACAACTTTTATCTTCCTAGGCAGATATGATCTCAATACGATGGGTAATGAGGTCGAGAAGATCCAGAAGTTTGTGGATAGACTGAGACCAACCATCAGGTCCAGATTGGTTCCTTTGGATATACCGACCTACGAGGAGATAGTGTGCAGGGCGCAATTGTGTGAACAAGATATTGATCGGATTGCCTCAGAGTTCTGAAAGGTTTGTAAAGTGAGGGATAAAGATAAGAAGAGACCAGTGCTGGATAGAGGCTTCAGTTATAAAGGAAGCAAGAGGTTTACTGGAAAGAGGTCGAGGATCGAGGAGATTCGGGAGAGGACAATTAATCCTCCCATGTATCCGGTCATAGCTCCAGCAAAGAGAATTATGATTGGAGGGCCACGCTCTAATACAGAACAATGTAGCAAGTGTGGCAGATACCATGGTACTCGACCATGTTATAGACCTCCCGCAGTATGCTTCAAATGTGGAAAACTAGGGCACATAAATCGAGATTGCCCAGAGATGACAGAGAGAACCCCACAGAAGGGTAGGGAGCTAGAGAGAGCTCCAGTTGGGACAGTTGCTCCAAGGAGGAGGGCTACCGTTGGGAAAAAGGAGAAGCAGGCAGTGGGTGTGAGTAGAGGACGAGTGCACGCTCTGGACCAGGACACTGCAGATCAATCTTCGGATGTGGTTAAAGGTACCATCCAAATCTTTGATTTAGAAGCATTTGTATTATTTGATCCTGGTGCCACGCATTCCTTTATATCGCCATCCTTTGCATGTAAATTGTTGAAGTATGTAAAACCCACACTGCTAGATAAGATGTTGATGATTTCTACCCCTATGAATGATAGTCAGTTGACTGAACATGTATATAGAAATTGTAAGATGAGGATAGGAGGTAAAGAAATGGCAGCTGATTTAATTTTATTAAATATGGGTGATTTTAATGTAATCTTAGGAATGGATTGGGTGGCTGCGAACCATGTTGTTATGGATTGTCGTGCTAAAACATTGATGTTTTTAGGATTAGACAATCTTATTGTAAACTTTGATGAAAAGAAATAAAATGACATGATCTTTATAAATGAGAAAAGTATGATTTAAATTCATAATAATTGATAGATGAATCTGTTTATCAATTGTGTATGTCGTGTGGTGGTTTATGTTACTAACGGTGGAAAGGATAATGTGAAGGGCCCATTGCTTATGTGATTGAGACGGATAAGACACATCCGGAGTTGATGGATATCCCAGTGGTCAGGAAATTCCCAGATGTCTTCCCGGATGAATTACCAGAGTTACCTCCAGATAGAGAGATGGAATTTTGTATAGACTTGGCACCTGGTACAAAGCCGATATCCAAGCCACCATACAAAATGGCTCAAGTTGAGTTGAAAGAACTAAGGAAATAGCTGCAAGAGTTGTTGGAGAAAGGGTTCATCAGGCCGAGCGTCTCACCTTGGGGAGCACCGATTCTGTTTGTAAGGAAGAAGGATGGAAGCTTTCGACTGAGTATAGGTTATCGGTTGTTGAATAAGGCCACCATCAAGAATAAGTATCCTCTTCCATCATCAATGACTTGTTGGATCGGCTTAGGGGAGCGTAGGTCTTTTTCAAGATAGATTTGAGATCTGGGTACCATCAATTGAAGATACGGAGTGGAGATGTACCCAAGACAGCTTTTCGCACCCGGTATGGACATTATGAGTTTATGGTTATGCCATTCGGGTTGACGAATGCTCTTGTAGCTTTTATGTCATTGATGAATGAGGTATTCCACCAGTACTTGGATCGATTTGTTATTGTGTTTATTGATGATATACTGGTGTACTCAAGATCTAGTGAGGAGCATGAACAACATTTAAGAATAGTGCTACAAACCCTCCAAGAGAAGAAGCTGTACGCTAAACTCAGTAAGTGCGACTTTTGGTTGGAACAGATCTCTTTTCTGGGTCATATAGTATCGAAAGATGGAGTGTCAGTGATCCATCAAAGATTGAGGCAGTGATACAGTGGCAGAAACCCCAGATAATGACAGAGATTAGAAGTTTTCTGGGTTTAGCTGAATATTATCGAAGATTTATGGAGGGATTCTCAATATTAGCTGCTCATTCGACACGTCTCACGAGAAAGAATGTTGAATTTATGTGGGACGATAAGTGTGAGGAAAGTTTTGAGGAGTTGAAGAGGAGATTAACTACAGCTCTGATACTCATCATTCCTACCAGCTTAGGAGGTTTCTCGGTGTATACTGATGCTTCACACCAATGACTGGGCTGTGTATTGATGTAGGATGGGAAGGTAGTTGCATATGGATCAAGACAGTCGAAGGATCATGAGAGAAACTACCTAACCCACGATTTAGAGTTGACAGTCGTAGTGTTTGCATTGAAAATATGGCGCCACTATCTCTATGGTGAGAGATTTCAGGTTTACACTGATCATAAGAGCCTTAAGTACATGTTCTCGCAGAAAGAGTTGAACATGAGATATAAGAGATAACTCAAACTTTTAAAAGATTATGATTGTGAGATCCTATACCACCCAGGTAAAGCAAATGTGGTTGCTGATGCATTGAGTAGAAAGCATCTCGGGTTGGTGTCATTCATGATGGTCAGGGAGCACGAACTGTTGGAACAGTTCACGAACCTCAGTTTGGATATGACCTCGCCTGACAAGGATAGTGGATTTATTATAGCTAGCCTACAGTTGGAACCAGATCTGGTAGATCGAATCTGACAGGCTCAACAGATTGATCAACAGTGCAATGATATTGTCGGGTAGATACAGAGGGGTACAGAGACGGACTTTGAATTGAGTTCAGATGGCTTGTTGAGGTTTCGAGGTAGGATATGTGTTCCCAATGATCCAGAGGTCAGGAAGTTGATCTTGACAGAGGCTCACTCGTCGAGGTATACGATACATCTAGGGAATACAAAGATGTATCAAAACCTGAGAAAAGTTTATTGGTGGTCTAGGATGAAGAAAGACATTGTTGAATATGTCGCAAAGTGTCAAATTTGTCAGCAGGTCAAGGTAGAGCATCAGAAGCCTACAGGGTTATTGCAGCCTCTACCGATACCGACATGGAAGTGGGAGCATGTCACCATGGATTTTATGATGGGATTGTCTAGGACCTGCAGAGGTCATGATGCCATATGGGTAATTATGGATCAGTTGACGAAGTCAGCCCATTTTCTAGCTATGAGAGCTACCGATACTCTGAGCCAGTTAGCAAACTTGTATGTGCGCGAGATAGTGAGGCTACATGAAATTCCAGTGAAAGTTGTTTCTGATAGGGTTGCCCGTTTCACTTTCCATTTTTGGGAAGATTTTCATGAAGCGATGGGGACCTAGTTAAGTTTTAGCACCGCGTTTCATCCTCAGACACATGGTCAGTTACAGAGGACTATATGGACCCTGGAGGATATGTTGAGAGCGTGTGCATTGGATTTTGGAGGCTCCTGGGATGACCATTTGCCACTCGTAGAGTTCGCCTATAATAACAGTTTTCATGCGAGTATCGAGATGGCACCATATGAGGCATTGTATGGGCGTAGATGCCGTTCCCCTATTGGATAGGAAGAGATTGGTGATAAATAGATCTTTGATTCGGACTTGGTTAGACAAACCTCTGAGGATGTCCAGTTAATTTGTGAGAGGTTACGAACAGCTCAGAGCAGACAAAAGAGTTATGTTGACAAGAGATGAAGACCACTAGAGTTTAATGTGGGTGAGTTAGTGTTTTTGAAAGTTTCTCCCTTTAAGGGGATCATGAGATTCGAGAAGAAGGGAAAGTTGAGCCCTCGGTATGTAGGGCCATTTGAGATACTTGATAAGGTGGGAGATAAGGCATACAGGCTAGCATTGCCACCTGAACTGGCAAATGTACATAATGTCTTCCACGTATCCATGTTACGAAAATACCACCCGAACTAGGCACATGTGATAAGATATGAGCCGTTGGAGCTCAATGAAGGTATGATGTATGTTGAAAAGTCGGTTCAGATATTGGACAGAAAAGAGAAAGTGTTGAGGACAAAGATAATTCCTTTGGTGAAGGTTCTTTGGCAACATCACACGGTGGAAGAGACCACATAGGAATTTGAGAGTTTGATGTGGGAAAGGCATCCTGAGCTTTTCACAGAATGATTTGGTTTCAATTTGGAGGACCAAATTTTCTAAGTGGGAGAGAATGTGAGACCTTATATATGTATAACTTTGTATATGTGTAAATGGTGATGCATTTGTAATGTGAAGCATAAATGATGTAGAGTCCATAAGTTTAATGTACACACTTGTAATAAGAGTTGTGATGTATGTACAAGTTTCATTATGTATGAATATGAAGAAGTGGAGCTTTGTATGTGATGAATGTGGGCGGAATGGAATATGAGTAGTGTGGTAAATGGAATGAAGTTGCACAAGAGGTGTGAATCTTTATGCTTCAATTTGGTTTTGTATTGTATACCTTTGGTTATACAATGAATGCACACAAGCTTTAATGTGTATAAAGTATGAATGGATGCCATTTTCAAGTCTCAAAGGTAACTGCATAAGAAAACGACTATGGTAGCAAATTAAGGATTGTTTGGTATGAGTTGCTGTAGAAAACTGTTATAAAATCTGAAAAATATGAAGGCCAGATCGATCTCATAGGATGAGAGATCGATCTGGAAGAGCCAGAATGCTCTTATTCGAGCAATAGGAACCATGCAGATCGATCTCCAATGGAGCCATATCGATCTCCTAAACATTTTGTATAATAAAGATCGATTCTTATGGCAAGCAGATCGATTTCCTTAGCTCTCGAGTTGGAGCAGATCAATCTCTTCCCTAGCCAGATCGATCTCCTCAACTTTCTGCCTGAGACAGATCAATCTCAAGGTTTCGATAGATCGATCTCCTGCCTTCAAATGTCATGGAAAAAGAGGGATTTTAAGAGGACCAGATCGATCTCCACCCAAGGCAGATCGATCTCATCAAGCTAAATCTATAAATAGGAGCAATTGGATCTGTAGATTTCGAGAAAACACTCTCACTCTACCATTTTTAACCCAAAACCTAGTTTTCTCTCTCTAAATCCGATCATTTTCAAAAAGATTTGAGGGAAGGCTATTAGACACAAAGTTGTTCACAGCAAGGAGAAGAACAACATAGATTGGAGGCATTACCCCATTTGTGGGATTGAAGGAGCAAAGGTGCATTTTCAATTGGAGTGAGAAGGAAATCCAAAGAGGTGAGTTTCTAGAGCACCAATCTAAGTACATTGTCTACTTATTGACTTTGGAGTTGTTGGGTGTGAATATTAACAGTAGGAATTATCTTGTAATGGAATGATTTTAACCTAGAAATGGGTTAGTGTGAGAAAGGGAAATGTAGTGGAATAAATGATGAATAAGATATCTTTAAGTGATAGTGGTGTTATGGGTATGGATTTAAGATGGTGTTATGGAATGAATTGTAAGACTTACCCAAAAAGGGGTAAAATGAATATTTAAGGCATTGGGTAAAATGCATAGTTGAATGAGAGTTAGCAACACTAACTCGAGCGTTTGATGAATGAATTGCAGCTCTCGAGGATACACCGGAGCAAGTTAAGCGAAAAGTGCGAGAAGCCTAAAGGAAGAGAGTCGCACCCCGAGTAAATCGAGGTAAGGGAATTGTGTGGACTCTTAGAGATATCTGTGCGCAATTTGGGCGCTTAAATGTTTTGTTAGAGTGCATGTGATACTAGGAAGCAAAGAGTTGGGTTTTTGAGAAATATACTTGAAAACAAAAGAATAATGCTTTGAAAACCTTGTTTTGTTTCTTTTTAGCAAGTGATGGGTAGGTTGGCTAATAATTGAAATGATTTTGTAAAAGAAATGATTTGATTTGGTTGATAACCATGTTTTGCAAAGAATTGAGCCACCTACATGGATTTCGTGAGAATGAAAGCGTGCTTGAGTGTAACTCGCACGACATTTGATGTGTTTTCATACATATTACTGTTGGAGCTTAGCTCACACTAGTTTTCACATGAATTTTTATGATGTTGTGCTAGAGTTGAGCTCGCACAAACTTTATACTAGTTTTGGCATGATGCTGGAGCACAGCTCGCATTAGATGCCCACCATACTTGTTATCGTGCTAGGAGCTTCGGGTAGACTGGGTGTCGCACCGATTAAATAGGCTCGCACGTGCATTTTTGAGAATTGACATGTTGATAGCCGTGCTAGGAGCTTCGGGTAGACAAGAAGTCGTACCGATTAAATAGGCTCGCACGTGCATTTTTTAGATGTGGCGTGATATGATATGTTGATATGGGTTCACGAAGTACGTTGTACTATACAGGTAGCATGAAGTACGTTGTACCGTGTTGAGATTGTGATATGTCATCTTTGGACGAGATCTGCTATGGACCGACGGGTTGGACGTGACCCACCTCCCTTGTGGAAGCAGATAGTGGTGATACCCCGTACACCTGATCAGTGTAGCCTGGGATCACAGGATATGGCCATAGTCCTAGAGGAGATTTCCCTTATTATATTGCCTATCTCGTATGTCTATTGTTTATGAATAAATCCATGTTTTGAAATGCTTTATGAGTCAGGACTGTCCGAGGGAGGGGCTGATGTCCTGACAAGTGTTGTTTTGTTTGAGATGAGAAAGTATGTTAATAGTTTTAAAGTGTACTAGTGCATGATGATTAATGTCATGCTTTACTTATGAAATATGCCTGATGATTAACGTCATGCTTTACTTATGAAATATGCATGATGATTAATGCCATGCTTTGAATTTGATTTGTGCACTAACAAATAACATGAATTGCTTTACATGCCATTAACACAAGCATGAACTCATGTTTTGATATGAAATGATGAAATGAATGGATTTGAGCATGGCACCACGATCACGTAAATAGTGCAGTATCTACCTGTTTGCATGGTTGCCTTACTAAACGTGTGGTTTGCTCACCCCCTTATTTTTCCCTATCTACAGAGATTTAAGTATAACTTAAGAGTGACTGGAGGCTTTCCCTTTTGGTATCCGCTGCAGCCCATCGCTTAAGGTATACACACTGTTGAAACTTTGTATCTAAACTTTCTATAGCATAGTAGCATTTTGTATGTAACTATTGGGGATGTAAAGCAATATAAACACATGTAAACAACACTCTGATTTATTTATACAAGTGTTTACTTCTAAATTTTAATGTAAATGAAATTGTTATGGTTGGGTGAGGTAGACATTGACACACAGCCCAACTGTTGAGAGGGTAGTTGATCACAATCGAGGTAAGGTAAGGACGAAAAATAAATATTGCATGAAAGGCGAAAAAAATTTGTGACGATTTTTGGTAAGTTGAGGGTCGTGACATGCAATTATCGAAGCAAGTGGAGATCGATCTCCACCCTTTGGAGATCGATCTCATAATGTGTAATCTATAAAAAGCCAGACCATCCATGCCTTCTTCTCCTGAACATAGAAAACCTTCCATGTTTGAGCAAAAACCAGTTTCTCACTCTAGATTTTCAACACCTTCCAAAGAGATTTGAGGAAAATGTATTTGAGCAAAGTTGTTGCTTAAGAGGAGGAGAGCAATATAGTTGAAAACTAGAGGTTTGATCAAAGGATTGAAGGAGAAAAAGGAATCTCTCCTCACATTTGGTAAGAAAGAGAAAAGTCAAGTTAGGTAAGATTTCAATGCACCAACTTCTGATATGATAATCTAAACATTTAGATGAGTTGATTTGGTATATACATTGTTGGCTTAAATGTTCAAGTACATGCTTAAGTAACCATGACCTAGAATGAGCTTAGTGAGAGAAAGTTGAAATGACATGAAGTTAATAATGATTTGAGTATATAGAGAAGTTGATAAACATGTATAGATGATTTTAAAATACTTTTGTGAAATCCATATGTTGGATTAGATGATGATTGAAAAGTGGTATAAGAAGTGTTTGATAAAATGCCATAGAGAACGAAAATGATGAATTTGAGGTATTACGAAGCTAATGTCGGTTTAATATGAATCGATAGACTCGAGGAGTCTAAAGGAATCTCGAGAAATGAATAGATCAATCGAAATGGACTTAAGAGGATATAAGGTCCAAAAGATGTGACAAGGCCAAATTGGTGTAAAATGGCCCCATGAATTGAATTTAAATTCATGCAAATGAGAATTTAGTATGTTGAAATGCACTAATGTGAGTAGCAAATGCTTGTAGCTCCTGAAGATTGAGTTGGAGTCGATAAAGTAGGATCATGAGCATTGGAAAACAAAGGGAAGTGATTCACACGTGATTCGAGGTAAGGGATGCAACCTTTTGTGCATACGTATTTCCTTACTGATGATAATGCTTTAGTAGCATAAAATGAGTTTACAAATGAGCATACTTATTGAGAAAAGTGTTTGGTCTGAGATTTATCACTTGAGTGCATGTTTTATCGGTTTGAGCTCGATTTTTTTATTTAAGTTATTTATGAGTAAATATATCTTTTTATTTAAAAGAGACTTATAAGCAAAACTATCATGAGCTCTACGTGAAGGCGAAACTATTTTCTGCATAATAATGACATGTTTTAATTTGAGACTCAAGGCTTGTCATGAAACTTACACATCGGTGGATACCTCCACTTCGATTGACGCCGAGACTTTACTAGGCTCAGGTCTTACCATGCCTCTGTTTTGGTAAAGTGAGATGCCTCCGTTTTAGTAACGTGAGATGCCCTCGTTGAGGATGATGTGATGTGATGATTTCATTTGTGACTTTTATACTATGCCTAGTCTCCATAATTATTTTTAGATATGACGTGTTTGTGAAATGGGATAAAAATGTTTGATGAACTGTGATTTTAATCACGTATTTATAATCATGTGAATTATGCCATTATTATACTTATGCTTTAATGATGATTTTTTTTAACGCTCATACGCACTCCTTACTGAGCGAAGTTGAAAGCTCACTCCCTCATTCCCCCCCCCCCCCCGGATTACTTACAGTGAGAGATTGCACCTGCTGCGTACGTGACATAGGCTGGTGGACGAGACTCTCCCCAGGCTATTGCTTGTACACACGAGAGGTATAATTCAATTTATTTTGTAACCAAGACAATTATGTAATGCAGACACTTGTATTTGAGAAATATTGGGATGTAATCAGATTGATATTAGTAAATGAATTGAGAAGTAAACTTCTTTTGATGTTATGACATTTGATTAAGTAGATGTTGAGAGATCCTTGAGATATTGATTGATGAGATAGAAATAAATTAACTGACACTGTACAGTAATGCAACCCGACTATGAAGTTTAATCTAAGAGAAAAAATTAAATTAACCTTATTTTTCGCGCTTTCGGGCTGTCACAGGTAGCTGGAACAGGGATGACTCGAAGGGACCATCAACGCCGAACAAAGTGTCAGAGAAGGAGACTGTAAACACCGCAAAATTTTCTGCATCTAATTAGACAATGAAATAAATTTAATAAAAAGTTTTTAATCAAAGTACGAATATTCGTTGTAGGGCTCGAGAAGGATGGGAGTCGAGAAACTCCGGAATGGCTGAGAGCCCAAAATACAAGAGGTGATGAGCAAATGCAAGTATGGCGATATTGTGGAATTTTAGTTTATCAGTTGGAAATTTATGTAAAGTCTATATTTGTGGTTTCAAAAATATATAGAATAATAAAAATAAAAATAAAAATAAAATATTTTCACTACAAGGTAAGGTAAATTAATTTTGTTCAATACATTTAACGATGAAGATTTTATGAAACGATTTAAGCATGCTATTTGATTTAAAGAACTCATGCTTCATATTTTCCTATGATGACTATGCACGTAACTAAAGTTTTACATATCTTCTAAATATTAGTTTTTACAAGAAACTTATGATCAGTTTTTCTGAAGTAAAGTTTGTTTCAGAAATGATTCTTGCATGCTTTTACATATCAGAACTACTTTAAATGTATTTTCTTACTCGACTTTTTCCCAAAAGCTCACCCCCTCCACCTCTCAGATTGTTTGCAGTGAATTACAGTTGATAATTGCTGCGTATACGACGTATGCTGACGGATACGAGCTTCCCCAAAGTACCTTTTTTACATACGTGAGGTATACATTTTTATCTCTTTACCAGACCATTTGTATGCACAGATATCTATTGAAAGTAATGTGTAGGGATGTAATCTGTATAAAGATAAATGAAATGGAATATTTTTAAGGATTATTTTTGGGAGTAACTAGACGTGTTTGGAATATGTAGAATGATTTGATGATATGACTTGGGAAGCGTGTCTGATAGTTTTAGATAGCTATGGTGGATATTGTGAGAATTTGCAGGTGGGTAGGCTTATATATTAGCCATTATGCTGCCGAAATTTCTATCGGTCATATAAATCCAAATGTTAAACTTAAATATAATTACGGATAAAAAGTAAGAAAGAGGATGGACACTGAACAAGAATACAATCTAAGTGAATATAGGATTAAGTTGCAAGTCGAAGTTTCAAAAAAAATATTTCCCCCGAATTTTTATAGGTCACGGGTCGTTATAGTTTAAGGTGGTATCAAAGCAAAGACTATTTAGTACTGTCAGTATCAATAATAAGGATAAGATTACATCCCAAATGTCTGTGATTATCGGTTGTAGACTAAGTATACTTAATGAAGTTAAGACTTAATGTTTGGTTTACGTGAGGAATTAGATCACGGGCTAGAGGCCGTAGAGGTAGGCCTGAGAATCATGCAGAGTTGTCATATGAGACTCATAAATGATACTGAGTTTGAAACTGATGTTGAGCATGCTCCATCAGGTCTTGTGGATAGGACAGAAGGTACTAAGATAAATTTTGCTAAGATTGAGCGGAGTATTGGACATACTATGAAAAAATTGAGACGCAGGCTATATTAGGTGATGGGGTAGATGGAAGAATAGACAGGCAGATTACTCTTGATATGCCCGCACAGTCTATAGAGATATTTTTGAACTACAAATATGTCTGCTCCTATAGCTCCACAACAAAATTATGATGACTTGGGTTAGGAGTAGGAGCTACACGAGATGAGACAGTTTTCGAAGTTCAGACCGCCACTGTTAAATGGCATAAAGGACCCAGTAGTTATAGAGAACTGAATGAATGATATTAAGGAAACTACGAATGGAATTTATGGGTCTAGCACAAGGAAATCGATCTGTCAATGAGTATGGATTATGATTTATATCCCTGGAAAGGTATGACCCAACGTTATGATCAATGAAGTTAAGAAATGTCTGTAAGTTCACTAACGGATGGAGACCGAGCTGATTTCGGAGGATAGTATGCTATTACATGGTGAAGTCAAGAATCCAATTGTAATGGAAAACTGGAAAATTAAATTGAAAAACTTGCATGGATTCTTGGAGTATGACTGTGAGCTTAATAGACTGTGGGCAGTTTCAAGAGTTTAAGCCTCCATTTTTCAACAAGGTTAAGAAGTAAGTGATCCGGAGTGTTGGATGAATGAGATAAAAAATCTTGATGATTTTAGAAGTAACTCTACCGAGAAAGTTGCTTTTGTAACTTTTGTGTTAATGGATTGGAGAAGCTACACGGATTTTCAAAGTGTGCTACTATAAAGTAAGTAGCCTTTGTAGCATCAGTATTGAAATGGAAAGTCGAACTCGGAGGGAAGTTCCCTGATTTAATCCGAGAGCCGACATCATTAAATTACATGGGATATTTTCTAAAGGCCCTTAGGCGGCAGCACATTCCAGATGAAATAAAGTGGTAATTATGGATTAAATGATTGCAATCGGACATAAAGTAACAAGTCTGTGGATGAATATGAAATTAAATTTATGGTTTTGGAAGAAGTATAATTTGGATAAGTAGAAATGTGAAACGAAGGAAGTCCAAGAAACTCGTGGGAGGTACTAAGATCCTTAATTGAGCTAAATTACCCCCATTTGGATGTTATTTTGGGGAAGCTGTGTGCAAGGCGCAACTGTTATGATATGAAATGTATATTTCGAGGATACTAAAAAAATGAAAAGGGTAAAGAGAGTGACAGAAAAGAGATGTATTAAGGAAGCAGTGATAGTGATAGAGTAAAGTCACTGTAATTGGAAAGATGAAATATAGAACCAAAAAGTATAAGTGAATGTCACACTGTTTATATGATTGATAAAGATATGGCGTGTTTGAAATAAAAAGACACCCCAGTAGATAGAGGGATTTTTGACACGTATTCGGATGATCTATCAGAGTTACCACTAAATTGAAAGGTGAAGTTCTAAAATTGATTTAGCATCTGGCATCGAATTAATTATTCAGACCACTGTACTCTGTGGCTTTGATTAAATTAGAAATGTTGAAGAAGCAAATACAATGATTGCATGAGAAAGAGGTTATCAAACCGAGTGATCCACTTTGGAGTGTACTGGCGTTAATTTTTAAGGAGATTCAAAGTCTTCTGGGTCACGTTGTATTAAAAATGTGTGTCAATTGGAATCCCCAAAACAGATGTTATAGACCAATGGGAAAGACCCAAACCGTTAAGAGGATTTAGAAATTGTAAGAATATAAAGAGACTTTGGAACATGAAATACGTTTTGAATCTAAGAATTGCAATTTGTATATGGTTACGTTTCAAATGTGAGACTCTATTTGAGTAAGCAAATGATTTCATTATTACTGATGTAAGATATGAGACAAGTTTAGAAGTGTGATAAATTTTGGATACAGGATTATAATTGGAATGAGAGATGTACACAACGTTTGAATATCTTTGGGTATGAGAAATGATTCAGATCGAGCAATGTGAGACGAAAAATGAGTGGTGACTAAAGGATAAATGTGAAATTACGATAAATTATGGTATCTTACTTCTTATTGGGACTAAACCTTGAACCCTTATATCCATAACCAGTTTATGTGGACACGTCTGAAGGCTAATAATAGTATTTCAAAATACCTCCCCGCCTGAGAGACTTGACAGCGTCTAGAAGTACCCTGATCCTTAACCCATAAACTATAATTGACAGTTGTAATATTCGTATTTGAAGTCAGGATACCATTACTTGTGTGGTAAAGAATTATGGAATTCTATTGATCATGAAGTTTTAAATATTAAATTTCACAAAGGTCGTCTAATACAAAGAAAAAAAAGGAATGACTAGGATTAGTGCTTTGAGCAGAAGTGACTTCGGGATGACATTATATATTTATATATATATATATATATATATATATTGATCAGGGACATGAGTTATTGAAATATTTAGTGGACCTCGACTTGAATATGGTCCATCCCTAACACTGACATTACTGGACGTAATTGATCGAATCGAACAGGTACAGCGTAATGATAAACACAGCATTGATATAGCTAATCAGACCCAAAGGGGGTGCTACAACTAGCTTGAGTATTGGTACTGACAATGTATTGAGATTTAAAACCAGAATTGTGTACCCAATGATCGATAATAAAGGAATTGATATCGTCAGAGGCTCTTTTATAAAGATATACTCCGCAATCTGGAGAATGGTAAGGACTTATCAAATCTCTTGAAAATACATTAGTAATCAAGTACGATAAAAGAAACAACTGAAATTGGGATTAAATGTCTCATAGGTCAGCATGTTAAGGTAGAGCACCAAAAACCTATGAGATTATTACCCATGCCTATATGGAATTAAAAGCATGTGCCAGGATTTTAAAGGCTCCTGGAAGGACAAATTTCCAATTAGCAAAGTTGCACATAATATCATATAACACTTAAGTATCGAGATGATACCGTATGAAGTATAGTATGGTCGAAAATGTCGTTCACTAATCAGATGAGAAGAAGTGGGTGAAAGAAAGATATTTGCTCATGATTTGGTTAAATAAGTTTCTAAAGATATTCAATTAATTTGTGAAAGGTTGAGAACAACTCAGAACAAGTAAAAGAGTCATGCTGACCAAAGATGATGGTCCTTGGGATTTTCAGTAGGAGATTCGGTGTTTTTGGAAGTTTCTCCTTCCAAGGGTATAATGAGATTTGGGAAGAAATGGAATCTGAGTCTCCGTTATATTGGGCCTTTGAGATCTTAGAACCGAGTGGAAGATAAGGTACACAGATTGGCCTTATCGCCGACATTATCAAGTATTCACAATGTCTTCCATGTTTCAATGCTATACAAGTATCGTCCAGATCCGACAAATATGATAAAGTATAAACCACCGGAATTGAAGGAGGATATGACCTATCTGGAGAAGCCGATTCGGATCTTGGCCAGGAAGGAAAAAGGCATTGAGGTCTAAGACGATTCCTTTGGCTAAAGTTCTGTGGCAGTACCATGCTTTGGAAGACATCACATGGAAATTAGAGAGCTTGATACGAGAGAAGTACCCTTATCTATTCTGAAGGGCCAAGATGAATTTGGAGGGCCAAATTCTTTAAAGGTGGGGAGACTGTAAACACCGTAAAATTTTCTGTACCTAATTAGACAATGAAATAAATTTAACAAAATTTTTTTAATGAAAGTACGAATATTCGTTGTAGGGCTCGAGAAGGATGGGAGTCGAGAAGCTCCGGAATGGCTGAGAGCCCGAAATACAGGAGGTGAGGAGCAAATGCAAGTATGGCGATATTGTGAAATTTTAGTTTATCAGTTGGAAATTTATGTGAAGTCTATATTTGTGGTTTCAAAAAGATATAGAATAATAAAGATAAAAATAAAAATATTTTCACTACAAGGTAATGTAAATTAAATGAAAATATGTTATATATATATATATATATATATATATATATATATATTATACCATATTGGAATTATATTACATAGTATATCTATTACATATATATAAACAAAAGAAACAAAAAGAAAAAAAATGGAAGAAGTGTCGCGCGACACAATGGATCAGAGAAAGGAATTAGGATTCCTTTCCCTGATCTGAGAGAAGAAACCATAGGGAGAGAAGAGGAGACCACCAGAGAGAGGAAACAGTGATCGAGGGAAAGAGGAGAAGCTATTGACTCCGATTTAGTCGGAATCCGACGAAGAAACGATGGTCGGTGAGAGAAAACAGAAAAGAGGGATATGGCAAAACCGAGAGGAAGGAGAAGAAAAGAGAGGAAAGGAGAGGAAGAAGCGATTGAAGGAGGAAAGCTCGTGTCATTGTCGGTCAGAGGGTGGTCGAACAGTCACCGGCGACGCAGGAGAAGAAATAGATCAATGAGGAGAAGAGGCAGCAGCTCTGCCGAAGAAGGAAATGGCCGAACCGACCACTTTTCGGCCAAGCCAACCTTGCCCTAGCCAACCACAAGCGCCGCGAGGTCCTGCGGAGCAGCTGGACATGGAAGTCGGTGAAGAATTGGTCGCCGGAGCTGAAAACCGACGATTGAAGCTGAATCGATTCGGACCGGTTCAGCTGAAGAGTGTTAAGCTGAACCAGCCCGAACCGATTCAGCCAAGAAAAAAAAAAGAAAAGAAAAAAAAGAAAAAGGGAAAAAGGAAGAGAAAAATTTTGGAGATACCTCAGTTTGACGGTAGACCGGTAAGCGATCGAAATTGACTGTTTAAATTTTTAGAAAAATTATTTAAATTTATATCTGAACGAAATTGACCCGATTTGAAAATATGTGTGTGTAGCATGATAATGGGTGACGAACGGGAGATCGATACAGCCTCGATTTACGTGTCTCAAGAAATCTTAGGTAAGCGAATCTCACTTGCTACCACTTGTATAATTATACGAATTAGAAATTAATCGCATAATTTTCGAATTAATTTCGTATAAATTGCGTTATAACTGGAATTGAAAAATCGATTATTACAAACGATATTATGAACTATCCAAAGAAATTAGAAAATGTTTAAAATAACGTGATGATGATAGTAGGCCATGTAGTCAGCTAAACGTCTATAATGGGCTCAGCTTGTGTAACAATCGGCCTAAACTCGTTAATGACCTAACGGACGGTCCATAAATTGTAATTGAGCCTAAATAGTTAAATGAATTTTAAGGATTGAATAAGGGAGTTGAAACGGGCTTAGGATAGAGGTAGGCCCATTAAGAGACTATAAGGCCCAATAAAAATAATTGGGTCCAAAATTTTATTTGAAGTGAAATTACACTGCGTACGTGTTTATAAGAAATAATAATAAGTGATTTGTAATTAATTATAGCTCCAAAGGACTGAATTGGGACTCAGAGGAATGACTGATCAGAGGTACTGGGATAATAGCGCTATCGACATATACCTAGGTAAGGGGGTGTAATTTAATTTAGTTCTGATAATAAACACTCATTGCATTGATAAAAAGATTTTTATGAAGCAATGTTATGTTTTGAAATGATTTATGATTATTTTCATACTTATGGAACAATTTACGAAACATGATTTCGTTTTATGAAATGTTCACTAAGTACATCTATGTTTATGAAATTATCCATGAACGATGAAGTTTTTATGAAACGATTTAAGCATGGTATTTGATTTAAAGAACCCATGCTTCATATTTTCCTATGATGACTATGCACGTAACGAAAGTTTTACATATCTTCTAAATATTAGTTTCTAAAAAAAACTTATGATCAGTTTTTCTGAAGCAAAGTTTGTTTCATGAATGATTCTTGCATGCTTTTACATATCAGATCTACTTTAAATGTATTTTCTTACTCGGCTTTTTCTTGAAAGCTCACCCCTCCACCTTTCAGATTGTTTGCAGTTTACAGTTGATAATTGCTACCTAGAGGACGTAGGTTGGCGGATATGAGCTTCCCCAGACTACCTTTTATACATGCGTGAGGTATACATTTTTATCTCTTTGCCAAACCATTTGTATGCACATACATCCATTGAAAGTAATGTGTTGGGATGTAATCTGTATAAAGATAAATGAAATGAAATATTTTTAAGGATTAATTTTTGGGAGTAACTAGACGTGTTTGGAATATGTAGAATGATTTGATGATGACTTGGGAAACGTGTCTGATAGTTTTGGATAGCTAGGGTGGATATTGTGAGAATTTGTAGGTGGGTAAGCTTATATATTAGCCGTTATGCTGCCAAAATTTCTATCGGCCATATAAATCCAAATGTTAAACTTAAATATAATTACGGATAAAAAGTAAGAAAGAGGATGGACACTGAACAAGAATACACCATAAGTGAATAAAGGATTAAGTTGCAAGTCGAAGTTTCAAAAAAAAAATTTTCCCCCGAATTTTTATAGGTAACGGGTCGTTACAGAGACAATAACCGAGAGAAAGAGGGATGACAGCGTCGATGGGAGAAAGACAGAATTGAATGAACAGTAGAAGGGCTTAGCGAGAAAGAAGAAAACAAGAAAGAAGAAATGAAGGAGAAAAGAAAAATGGCGGGAAAGGAAATATAATTTGAAAAAAAAAAAGAAAAAGAAGGGTAATATATATATATATATATATGTATTAGAATAGAGGCAAATTGAAGAAAAAGGAGACAACTGTACTGAGAATTTGGAAACCCAGGAAAAAAGGGCTCCGACAGAAATAACCCGAGCGGACCAGACCCATCGACTCGCTAAGTCGAGACAATCGAGGACTACAGATAGACATTGAGGTAAGGAATTTATGAAACTTTTAGAGATAACTGTATGTATTTTATGATTTTCAAGTAGCTAAATAAATACCGTAGA
The DNA here is from genome assembly GCA_033439115.1 of Firmiana major. Taxonomy (NCBI): domain Eukaryota; kingdom Viridiplantae; phylum Streptophyta; class Magnoliopsida; order Malvales; family Malvaceae; genus Firmiana; species Firmiana major. The sequence continues at coordinate 45,397,963 of CM065909.1, forward strand.
GATAGAAAACTCGATATTACCCCTACGAATAGACTGAACTGGATTGAAAAATATTGAAAAATTCATAATTGCATAAAATTACATGTTTCAATGTTTTCATCCTTGAAATACTATTTCCAACGGTATATGGATAGGTTGACTATTGTTTTTACTGTTTGCATAAAATAACATGTTTTACCAAGTTAAGTGTGCTTGAGTGAGAGAAATTCCATGATGGGTGACCTCCCGGGAAGTCTCCACTCACATACCGTTTTATGCACTGTTTTTGTACTAAATATTGATTTTTATATCATTTTTGAAAGAATTGAACCACATATCTGATTTTCGATATGAAACAGTGCTAGAGCCCTCGTGTAGATTGTATGTCACACTGAATTGCTCGCACTGAATTTTTATATAATTTATGAGAAAAACCATGCGTGAGCCGTCGTGTATTGCTATGTGATCTTGTACTAACCTGCTCGCACTGGATTTTGAGGCTAAGGTACTGGTTGATATTGATGCTGAGGGGTAAATCCTTGAGACTACTCGGTACCCTCAATCATATTATATTGTATCAAGGTCCACGGAGCACGTTGTACCGTGTGGACGCACATGGAGTATGTTGCGCCGTGTATTAAGTCTTCGGACTACTGAACTGTACTGTATTGATTGGCCAACAGGCTGGACTGACCCATCCCCCCTGAGGAGTATGACACTCGCGCACACCTGGCCCATGAGGCGCGGGGTCATTGACTATGACCATATGTCGACTGTACTGTTATTGACTGAATCCTACTGTTATTGATTAAATCCCAGCCTAGTCTCAACGAATTGAATTGTTTATGATAGAAAGAAAAGTGAACTGAACTGTTTTACTGATTGAATGAATCGTTTTAAAGAAACGAATTCAAGTGTTTTACTGCATTGACTGAACAGTATGGTTTCATTGTACCGACTGTATTTAACGCATATGTTTTACATATGTTAAAGTATTGAAAATGGAGTGTGATTGAAAGTATTTATCAAAGAAAGTGCATCGATTGTGAATCGTTCTCAGTGTTAACAAAATGAATTATATCCATGTGTTTTACAACGTTTTATAATTTATCATAGCATGCATTATAAGCATGTAGTTATTATGGTTGTCTACTGCTTACATAAGTTTCTTACTGAATGCGTTAAGCTCACTCCCTACTTTCCACCATAGAGTCCTATCAGTAACTTGGACGCTTCCGTTAGTAAGGCATGTTGCACAGCTATGGTACCGCAGAATATTTTCTGCATTGAAGATATATCCAGTTGTAAAAAAAAAATTTGTATCTAAAATTTTTATAAATACAGTAATGCATATGAGATGTGTATGAGGAATGTGAATATATTTTGTTTAAATTTAAGAAAAAAATTAATCAAACTGAATACTGTTCTAACCTAATATCAACTGTAGTCCAATCAAAATGTCCGTAGATTTGGGTCGTTACATTAAATGTGAAAGAGAAGAGGGAAAAAAAAAGAAAGAAATATAAGGGTGAATTAGATATTTTATCACAATTTTTAAGGGTGCAAAAAGTAATTTTATTTAGAATGGAGTGTGTTTAGTAGTGGAATTAATAAAGTAATTTGTAGAGTGTTTTTAGAAGTTTTTATATATTTTTATATTTACATTTATTATTATATATTTATATTTATTGACATTAATTTATATTTATTTTTATATATTTACAATATTTTTAACATATTTTACATTTATTGACGTTAAATATATATTTATTATCATTTGTATTTATATTTATTATCATGTGTCAATTAATCTAAACACATAAAAATAAGTTTAAAATAAATATCAATAACTTTGCTTTAAAAATATAATAGATTAGTCTACTCTTTTTTCTTTTGAACATTCAAATGTCCTTATATATAAGACTCGTAATTTTATAAAACGTTACGACCATACAATAAAATTATGTTTTTCTTATATAATATGTAATTTTGAGCTTGACTGTAATTACATTTTCAGGTAGTAGCAAATTTATAAAAGTATACGACTAAACATCTTATAAATACTAGTTTGCAGGAATCATCATGGAATTAATTTCATGTGATCTTAGTATGTGATGGTGGTCCTATCGTCATCGTCCACGTGTACAAGGATCGACCAATCGGAGATCGTCACGCGTCAAACACAAGATAAGCCACGTGGCTGTTACAGCGTCAGAGTCTCCAAGCGACAGAGTAGCGTGGTAGGCGACAGAGTAAGGCGATAGAGACTCGTCCGCGTAGGCTTGTGCGGCACAGTATGCCGCGACAGACCTCTATCGCCTATACTACGGCAGACCCCTGTCGCAGAGACTTATACGGCAGAGATTCACACATACACTCTGCCGCCCGCTGAACTCTCCCGCAAAGTCGTCCAGCTCCGAACCGCGACAGAGTATAAAAGACTCTGTCACGGCCCAGACACGCGCCTGGGCCTCAGCCCGGACCGACCCGGATGAAACCTATAAATACACCAGGTGAGCACTCAGAAAAGAGGGGCTGAAAAACTTGAATCTCCTCGATTCTGCTTAAACCTATTTCCTTTCTCCGATATACAAAAACAGAGCTTTCTAACTTAATCATCGGAGTGCGCGTGCAGGGACAAATCCCTGCGCCCTCTGATTCCTGTTGTTTTTGCAGAATATACGAGGAACATGTGGAAGAAATCGCATCAACGTCACCTTTTTGTCGTTAGCGCAATCTGAATACGTGGAAGTTGTAATCTCGTTGTCGTTTTACCAGGCAACATCAATTGGCGCCGTCTGTGGGAATCAGAACAAAAAGTCAGATTCCCTATCAAAATGGTGAGGACACGTTCTACAGCAGAAGTGACAGGGGAGCAGAATTCTGTAAGTCCCCCTGTCAGGTCAGAGCAAGGACGGAGAGGGAAAGAAAAAGACCATAGGCAGGCCTTCGTTTCCTTACAGAAATTTGAAACTCTGAGACGTCAGAATGAGGAGACAACGACAGCGTTGAAAGCTATGGTGAGCTTTTTCAGAGACACTCTCCCCCAGTTTAGTCTACCCCCTGAAGTGCAGCAGATGGTGGGGGAAAACGTTCCAAGGCAAACGTACGAGAGAGGTGAACCCTCCACCATGGCGAATGCTGGGCAAGGGGAAGGAGCGCAAAATACTACCACCAGACTGATTTCGAACTCTACCGCATTTCAAAGGAATCACCCTGTGGCAGGGTTACGGGAAGTGAATACTACCGTTGACCCAACGCGGCAGAGTTCACCCGCATCAGATACGCGGCAGAGCTCTCCCGCGGCAGATAGGCGGCAGAGCTCGCCCGCAGACCGCAGACTTCAAAGCTCTCCCGCAGCAGATCGTCGGCAGTACTCACCCGCGGACCGTAGACTTCACAGATCTCCCGCAGCAGGCATACTGCAGTGCTCACCCGCGGACCGAAGGCGGCAGAGTTCGCCCGCAACACTAGTGCGGTGGAACTCACCCGCAACAGAAAGGCAGCAGAGCTCACCCGCAATCAACACGCGGCAGAGGTCTCCCGCAGCACGTATGCGACAGAGTCCTCCCGCAAACTATAGGTGGCAGAGGTCTATATGCGGCAGAGTTCTCCCACATGGCGCGGTTCTTCTTCCGCGGAGTTTGAGCATGAGTTAGGAGAACATAGGTCCGGGGAGTGTCGAAGACAGAGGAGTTCTGACCCCCGAGATTGTCTCGAAAGGTCGAGTCACGGAATGAGAGGCGCTAGAAGGGGTGCTTACCAGTCGGGCTGTTCTAGACCCGAAGAGAGGGGAGCATACTCAGTCCAAGGGTCGAAAAAAGTGGAGAAAGTCGTCCAAAGGATTTTAAAAAAAAGGAAACTGGTGTCTCCGGATGATCGTCAAAAAAGGAGGATTCCGTTCAGTCCGAAGATCATGAACAAACCTTTGCCGAAGAAGTTCAAGATGCCTTCTATGGCCACTTACACCGGCAAAGCAGACCCCTATGACCACATACAGAGTTATGAGTCCCTCATGTTGCTGCATGGATGGGAGGACGAAACTCTGTGTCGGGCTTTTTCACTCACATTGTCCGGGCACGCTCTGAAGTGGTTCAATGGGTTGCGCCAAGGTTCCATCTCATCCTTCGACCAATTGCGAAACGAATTTCTGGAAGTCTTCATGATCCACAGCCACAGAAAGAAGGACGCTACTTACCTACTCACTCTTAAACAAGGAAATAAAGAATCCTTGAAGAGCTACGTAGATCGGTTCAGAGATGCAACCTTGGAGGTGGATGATCTACCAGCAGGGGTAGCCACGGCTGCAATGCTGCAGGGGACGAGATCCGAGAAGTTGCAAGAATCCCTCTCCCTCGATCAGCCGGTGACACTTTTTGACCTGGTTGCCAGAGCCAATAAATATGTGGCTCAGGAAGAAGTTATGAAGATGGTACAGCCCCAGTAACTCCCTCCCGGGGTACGATACAGCCAATTCCATTCGTACAATGGGGCTTGGACATTCTGGGGCCTTTCCCATTAGCCACGGGCCAAAGAAAATTCCTGTTAGTTGCCACCGACTACTTTACAAAGTGGATTGAAGCGGAACCTTTAGCTACAATCACGGAGAAGAAAGTCAAGGCAATGGTATGGAAAGACATTATCTGTCGATTCGGAATCCCACGCATCTTAAATGCCGACCATGGAAAGCAATTCGATTGTAATGCCTTCCGTGAATTCTGTAAATGCCTCAACATTCAGCTAAGAATTCCTTCTGTGTCATATCCTCAAGCCAATGGACAGGCCGAAGTTAGTAATCGGACTATTCTTCATGGGCTAAAGACCAGATTAGACAAAGCTAAAGGGGCGTGGGTGGATGAATTACCTAGTGTTTTATGGGCATATCTTACCACTAGTCGGGTGTCGACCGGAGAAACGCCGTTCAGTCTCGTCTACGGCACTGAAGCATTAATCCTCGTGGAAATTAGAGCATTGTCACCCAGGATGGTGCCCTTAGTAGAAGAAGAGAATTCACAAGCACTAAGGAAAAGCCTAGATCTGCCAGACGAGCCGTAAGAGCCTGAGGCGCTATGCGTCACTGTGGCCAGGCGTATATTCAGAAGAGCCGTAAGAGCCTGAGGCGCTATGCGTCAGTGTGGCCAGGCGTATATTCAGACGAGCCGTAAGAACCTGAGGCGCTATGCGTCACTGTGGTCAAGCGTATATTCAGAAGAGCCGTAAGAGCCTGAGGCGCTATGCGTCACTGTGGTCAAGCGTATATTCAGAAGAGCCGTAAGAGCCTGAGGTGCTATGCGTCACTGTGGCCAGGCGTATGTTCAGACGAGCCGTAAGAGCATGAGGCGCTATGCGTCACTGTGGCCAGGCGTATACTCAGAAGAACCGTAAGAGCCTGAGGCGCTATGCGTCACTGTGGCCAGGCGTATGTTCAGACGAGCCGTAAGAGCCTGAGGCGCTATGCGTCACTGTGGCCAGGCGTATACTCAGACGAGCTGTAAGAGCCTGAGACGCTATGCGTCACTGTGGCCAGGCGTATACTCAGATGAGCCGTAAGAGCCTGAGGCGCTATGCGTCACTGTGGCCAGACATATATTCAGAAGAGCCGTAAGAGCCTGAGGCGCTATGCGTCACTGTGGCCAAACGTGAAAGATCCAACTAGCCATAAGAGCCTGAGGCGCTATGCGTCACTGTGGCCAGGCAATGGAAACATAAAGGCCGTAAAAACTAAAGACGCGCTCGCGTCGTGATAGTCAGACCTCAGAAAGGTATGTAAAATTCTTTCCGAAAATATATCTTTCTATTAAGAATCCTCTTTCGCAGGAAATATTCCTACCAAAGAGTGGGGAGCAATTGATGGTGGTCCTATCGTCATCGTCCACGTGTACAAGGATCGACCAATCGGAGACCGCCACTCGTCAAACACAAGATAAGCCACGTGGCTGTTACAGCGTCAGAGTCTCCAAGCGACAGAGTAGCGTGGTAGGCGACAGAGTAAGGCGATAGAGACTCGTCCGCGTAGGCTTGTGCGGCACAGTATGCCGCGACAGACCCCTACCGCCTATACTGCGGCAGACCCCTGCCGCAGAGACTGCGGCAGGCCCCTGCCGCATAGATTGCGGCAGAGGTTCACACATATACTCTGCCGCCCGCTGAACTCTCCCGCAAAGTCGTCCAGCTCCGAACCGCGACAGAGTATAAAAGACTCTGTCACGGCCCAGACACGCGCCTGGACGTCAGCCCAGACCAACCCGGAAGAAACCTATAAATACACCAGGTGAGCACTCAGAAAAGAGGGGCTGAAAAACTTGAATCTCCTCGATTCTGCTTAAACTCATTTCCTTTCTCCGATATACAAAAACACAGCTTTCTAACTTAATCATCGGAGTGCGCATGCAGGGACAAATCCCTGCGCCCTCTGATTCCTGTTGTTTTTGCAGAATATACGAGGAACACGTGGAAGAAATCGCATCGACGTCACCTTTTTGTCGTTAGCGCAATCTGAATACGTGAAAGTTGTAATCTCGTTGTCGTTTTACCAGGCAACATCAGTATAAAATCTTAAGTTTAATAAATAATTACCTACTAATTAAAATTAATCAAGATGCATGATACGAATATATTTTATTATTATCAATAACAATTGTGATTTATTAAATGATTCCACATCAAAATTCCATGGTAAATTTCACACATTTAAATGGGATCATTGATAATATCATTAACTATAAATTTATAAATTAAAGCAACCCCCAATTAGGATGATCTATTTGTCACTTAGGCCTTAACATTTATTTTTCATTTTTTATTTTGGTTTCCTTTTTTTTATAATATTTTATTTTTTATATATAGTTTTTTCCTTTCGGATAATTTAATTCATTTATATTTCTTTTTTTTTTACAAATTATTTTTAATTTGCATATATTGATTAAATTTTTTTTGAATAATATATTAATATCTTGTGATTAGATTTCTTCAAGAGTCGGGTTACCTATCCAAATCCCGAGGTTCACCCATTTTTGGACTGGTTTGGACAAAATTATTAAGTTTGTTAAATGAGTTTAAACTTAAAAATTGAGATCCGCTAAAAAAAATAGGTCAGACTTGGGTTTATCATTTCAAGCCCAAGCTCTACCCTGCCCGGCTTTCTAACTATAATTTTTTTTCTTTTACTATTTTTTATATTAATATATTTTTTAAATACTTTTTAATTTTTTATGCAATTTTATTTGAGTTTGTATTATTTTATAGGCATTAATTTAAATTTTTATGTTTCTTGTAGCTTCTTATAAGAATTTATTCAAATTTATTATGTTATACTTATTAAATATTATGTGTCTTAATTTTTTATAGTTTATTGTCATATTGTTTAAAAAAATTAATCATATTTGGGCAGAATTTTATAGGCTTGGACTTAGGGTAGGTTTGAAACCCACCGTCCCCACAATGCATAATGGTGAGAATTCTTACTATGCTGTAATTTCAATTCCCCCCCCCCCCCCCCTCCCTGTTCTTTTATATTTTAATGTAATATTTTTAATAATCATTTTATCATTCACTTCACCGTCACAATTGCGATTAATTCAAATAGATTACGATTTAACATCAATCTTACCATCACTGTTCCTTTCAATCTTACCAGGGTCAATCGCACTACTCATCCAAACTAAACTCTTATTTATTATATGCAAAAATAGGTTTAGACAAAAATTAAGCTCAAAAAATGGGCTAGAACGATTTTAAGCTCACTTTGAATTCCTTAATGCCTTACTTAAACCCGACCTAAACCAGACCTATGAACTCGTCTTATAAATTGTGATTTATTTTTTATTTTTATATATAATTTCTTTTATTAATTTAAATTTTTTGACTCTATAGTAAACTTACTCAAGGGTTGGCTATCGGTCAAAACCCGAAGGTCTGCTCGATATTTGATTGAGTTTAAACAAAAATATCGGATGCAATAAATGAGTTTGGGCAAAATTTTAATTGAGCCTAGACTCGAGCTTGATCCTTCAAAGCGCGAGCTTGGACCGGCTCGAACTAAATATAAATATATTTAAAACTTTTTAAATTTATTTATTAAGTATAATATAATTATATGTATATAAGACATTAATAATTAATAAACATGATTATAAATATTTAATATGAAAATTGACATGCAAATTTTGATAAATTAAATTAAATTTTAAAGGGATTAAAATAATAAAAAAATAAATAAAAAATTAAAATATATACAAAATATATTCAGGTGGATTAGATCGAGCCTGGACCCTATAGTACAAAATAAAAATAGACCTAAACAAAAAATTGAACCCAAAATTTGAATTTGTATATAACTTATTGTTAAATGGCATCGCTCCGACCCGAGCCCGCCAAGAAGCAGGTGTACTCTGTAGGTAATCTTTGTCTATTGTAGCGTAAATCATCAAATCTCAGTTCTTTTAGAATATTTTTTATTATCAACAATTTCCCTTTTTGCTTTTGTTTGAAACTTTTTTTCTTAATTTATGACAATCAATATTTTCTTTATTTTTTAAATATATAATTTTTTTCATTATATATTGGATTGTTATTTGATACATTATCTGTGGTGTCTTCAAACTCCAAAAAAAAATATTTAAATTGTGATATATACTTTATTTTATTTTCTTAATTATTTTAATATTTTATTAAGGTTATGTGTTATTATTTTAATTTTATTTATAAAATTTATAAACTTCATTAATAATGTAGCATATAATAATTCTTATATATTCAATTCAATTAAAATATACTTTTTTAATTCTTTTTGTTCTTTATCAACTATTAAATTGTTTTTAATTAAGAATACTCCTATTACACTATTTTCTTATTTACTTTATCTTTAGGACTTATTAAATTTTAAAGATATTTTAATTTTTTCTGTTTATTTTTTAAGTAAATATGAATAATGAAAATTTTATTGTATGATAATTGATCCGCAACAAAATGCAAGAATAACTCTAATAATTAGTTAATTAAAAAATAAATGCAAAATATATTTTAATCTCCAAAACAAATCTAGTACTGGAAAAAAAAATCACTAAAGTGATTATTTAAGTATGCATTCCACGACCAAACCATGGATTAATTAAATTAATTTTATTAAAGATTTAATAGCCATTGAAAATTCAAAATTAATTCCACCATGTAATAAGATATACAACATGATCTTATCCTATTAATTGTAATTTTTTTTTTTCCTTCTTACAACATTTGTCAAAACTAATGTTGAGGCTAAATTCTTTCGTAAATTTGATCAAGTTGCAATTTTTTTTTCATTGTTATATGAAGCGTTAAAGTGTTACATTCAAAAAAGTAAACGAATTTGGCTACTTTGACATTTTATATTACATTTTTCCTTCATTAAGAGTTTAAACCCATTTGTTACCTACCGTTTGAGGTAAGAATTTGACCTTAAACTCTTCTTCGCAATCTTAAGTACGTGAACTTTCACGTTAATAGTTTTGACTTATTACTACATTTATGTGATTTTTGTACGGATTCCATTGAAATATTCAACTTACATTTGAATCATTCGATTCTATTTATTACAATGAAAATTTTGAAGCATAAGAAAGAAGGGATAGTGTGCGACTCTTTTCTAGAGAAATTGATTAAAAATTGACTTTTGTAAGTCGGTGCAATTTACGGATGGATGGATGGAGACTCAAAATATGGCTATCAAGGTAAAATAAAAAGATTGAATCTCTCTCTCTCTCTCTCTCTCACACAAACACACACACACATATATATATATATATATATATATATTAAGATTTAGTTTGAGAAATTAGATTTAAGGTACGAATCAATTTTTTTCACATATAACTTCTTATGATTAAAAAAATACATATATAAAAATTATTATCAAATACACTATTAATTTAATTTTTAAACTTGACACATTAATTAAAATGATGACACATATATCATTTTATTTATTTTTTATTTTTTAATACTTTTAAAAGGTATGTGTCATTATCTTAATATCTGCTTGTGGAGTTTAAAAACTTTACTCGCAGTGTATTGAATATTTTCTTGTAACTCCCTATGATTAAAATATATATGGATTTTTATCTAATATATTATCTGTTTAATTTTTAAGATGATAACACATACTTCATTTTATTTATTTTTTAAATTTTTAAAGGCTATGTCTCACCATCTTAACTCACGATTGTACAATTTAAAAACTCCATTAACAATGCATTGGATAATTATCATATATATATATATATATTTTTTACTTCATTTTTTTGACAAATGAGTATGTTATTTAAATTTGTATTTGATATACTGTCAATGCATAAATTCTATATATTATCAGTGAATCATAACATGACATCTTATTAATTTAAAATAAAATGTTTTTAAGAATATAAATTCTTAGATTTATTAATTAATGAATTGATATTACAGTAAAACCCTCTAAATTAATACTCTTAGGACCCATTATTGAGTATTAATTTAAAGAGATTACTAATTTAAAGAGTTTTACTTTGTAAATTGTTATTGTGTTAAAAAACATGTCTGTTTGATTTCCATATTTTTTAAACCCCTTTAGTAACTCTATAGCTTTTAATTTTCATAAAAATCTCCTTGCATATATATTTTTTGTAATATATTTTATACTCTTTTAGTTCTTAAAATAAAAAATCTTAAATATGATAGTCTTTTATAAATTAACATTTTAAAGTGCTTTCTAATTCTTGAATATTATGTAATATATCATGTATTTTTATCAAATTATTAATTTATACGACAGTTGAGAGTGAAATTTTACCTTAAGATCTAAAACAAAATTATTAATTATTTATTAGCCTGATCGAGACCATGATTTTTTATTAATTTAGAAAAGTTATTAATTTAAAGGGGTTTTACTATATATGATTCAATGTCAATGTATAAGATTCATGTATTGACAACGCATCAATATAAACTCATTGTATTATCCAAAAAAAAGAAGCTAAATTGTTACAATTTAACAGTCTCCAAGTAGGTTTAAAAATTAATATTTAATTATCTTAAAATTTGCTTATTATTATTTTTTTGAAAGAAATTCATCATATTTTATTCATTCATGAAAAGTACATCAATAGCTAACAACTTATTTATCATATCTAGGTTATCATTTACCTAATACCTTGCCTCATTATAGCTTAAAGGATAATTGGCAAGTGAGTTAGCTACTTCATTGCCAAACTTATATACATGCTGGAAATGGCAGGAATGAAAACTATGAGACATCAACTTGGCTTTCTGATATGATCATGCTAATGGATGAATAATCAAGTCGTTGAAGCCAAAACTTGTGCCAAACAGAGAGCGCATCTTTTCCACAATAATGGTACTTAACCTCAGCTTGGCAGCAAACTGAAGAAATGTATAAGCAGCCAACGCCTCTAGCATCCGAGGATCTGTTTTCCAGTATACTGGACTCGTTTATGCTCCTATGTTGCCGTGTATAATTCCTCACAATAATACCAATCCTACGCAGATTAGCCTTTTATCTATTGCAGCATCATAGTTAATCTTATAACTTCCTGCTGGTGGGCATTTCCAGTGTGCTTGGAGTTGAAACCCCTGTGGAGTTGATGAGTGGCCTGTAGCAGTATCATAGTTTGCTATGTATGTTTAAACTAACAGCAATAAACTTTCAGTAGTGTGAGTGGTAGAGTCATGCAAGTGTGCTTTCTGATCAGTCCAAGGCCCCTATAGCAGGACAACAACCAGACGTAATTGCTCATTTGAACAAAATAAAATCATATTGTGAACCCACTTTCCATCATCTAACGGTGGAAAAATGACATCTGCAAATAATTTATCCCAAGGAAGCTTCGCTCTAGGGCATTCACGTAGCGGATGGAGTGTTGTCTATTCATGCGCTTCATATCGAGAGCACCTAGGAATCACTTGTAGACCCCTATGAGCTAATACCTGCTGCATCGGAAGAATACCTCGATAGAGTCGTCACACAAAGATTTTAATCTTGGAGGGAATAGAACAATTCCAAATTCTCTTCCATACTTGTTGGTTAATGGTGGCATCATTTCCTTCATCCTCCTATGCACACAACATTTTGTATCCACTTTTCATAGAGTACACCCTTATTGTAGTGTATCTTCATATCTGTCTATTTGGTTGCTGATGTTTACTCAATGGCATGGCTAAGATGTGGCATGCTTCATCCCTCTCGAACATAGCATTTACTAACTGAACATTCTACTCACACTAATGATCATTCATTAATTTAATCACCCTAATGTCCTCAGCCCCATCACCTCTAGGAGTTCTTGGCACACCATTAGCTGTAAGATTGAACCATGGATCTCGTTAGACCTTCACAGATTCATGATTCCCTATTCTCTACAGTAGCTTTTTCTTCAGTATCGTTGTTGCACTATACAGACTCCTCCACATATAGCTTGGGTTGGACCCCAAAGGTGCCTCCAGAAAAAAAGATCATGGGAAATACTTTACATTTAAAACAGAGTGAAGAAGGGTACCAAGGTTTTGCAGTAATCACTAAGACTACTTTGCTAGCAACACTTGATTAAATTTCCACATACATCTGAATCCCAAATCACCCTCAGCTTTGCCTTTACACAATGTTTTCCATTTCATTCAAGCTATCCTTTGAAGTTGTTGATTTCGCTGCCACCAATATCTTTCAACCATCCTGTTTAGTTCTTAACAGAAACTTTTAGGTTGGAGAAAGCAACTCATCATAGTATAAGAGAGAGTTGCTTGAATTATTGATTTAATGAAAATCTCTTTCCTCCTCATAAGATAGTAATTGTGTACTCCACCCTTTTAGTTTGGAGGCAATTCGATCTTTACTTTCTCGGAAAGCTCTACACTTATTTCTTCCCACCTCACTTGGCAATCCAAGGTACTTTTCTAAGGAATGCGAAATAGTAACACTAAACAACCGTTGTAGTGAAAGCTCTATGATCTTCACATTGGAGCTGAAAAAATCGTAAGATGTAGCATAGTTAATCCGTTGCCTCGAGCAGGGCTCATATAGGTGGAGGACTTCTTGTGAGACCTGTATTTTGTATGATATTCCTTATGATTCACACGTTGTATGACATTATTATATGTAATGAAATCATACGATAGATAATTTTGATCATATAAATGTGAATGAAGTAGTTAGACATGTACGTAAAATACGAAAAAGAGTAAATAGGTCAAAAGACTCGAATTCGATAAGAAATTGCTATTTTAAACATGCATTTAGGAAATTTTGATTAATAAAGAAGAAATCATTGAATTCCGAGTCCAATTGATCAAGATACAAATTTATTACGAAAACTCGAAATTTTCATCCCAGCAAATTATCTCAAAAATGTAAAAAAAATATTCCGAAAAAAATAAAATAAAATAAGATAGATATATATATATATATATTTAATTAATTAAATATAATAATATATCGGTGTAGAAGATATTTTTATAAAAATAATATATTTTATTCTATTAAAATAATAATATAATGTATTATATATATAATAATAATAATAATAATACCATGAAATCGCGAAAAGGAAAGAAGGAAGACGAAAGCTGACGGAGACGATCCCCTGCTCCGACGACCCACCGGCGAGAGAGACCAGCAAGCAACGACTGGCGAGAGGAGCCCGACACCGGGAGAGAGTCCAGCTGACCCACGCGAGCCGACGACGTCAAAAAGAGGAGATCGGCGAGGGAGATTGCTGAGGAGAGAAAGGAGAAATCCGGCAGCACCAACGTCGAACTGTCTGATCCAAGGCCAACCGAACGTTCCCCAACCAGAGCCGAGCCATGCGGTGCTTGGAGGGAGCCAGGAACCGACCGAAAACGCTGCGAACGGCGAAGGGACGACTGAACCGGTACAGGCCGATTCAGTGAAGTGAAACTGTGCTGAACCGAACCGGATCGGTTCAGCCAAAGAAAAAAAAGAGAAAAAAGAGAAGAAAAAGAGAAAAAAAAGGGGGAAAAGAATTCGATGATACATCGAACTACGAGTAAGCCGGTTAGCAGTTAAAATTGATCGATTTAATTTTCAAGAAATTTATATTTGATCGAAATTGACTCGGATTGAAAATATATGTGTAGCTCGACGATAGACGACGAACGTGAGCTTGATTGAGCCTCACATTTTGTACCCACGTAAAATTTTGAGTAAGAAAATCTCATTTACGACAATTTGTGTAATGATGCGCGTTAAAAATTTATCTTATAAGTTATATGGATGAATCTTATGGATGTTTTAGATGTTATATATATATATATATATATATATATATATATATATATAAATTTATATATATGGATTTAAATGTTTTAAGTGTTTACATATACATATACTGTCACACCCCGTTCCACATTTAAATCATTATTATTCATCTATACTATACACATAACGGAGTAGATAACACACTGATGGTTGAGCATACGAGCCGATATTAACCTTATCCACTTAAATATAAATCGTACATGATAAATGAATTTCTATATTCATATATATATATATATATATATATATATATATATATATATATATATATATATATATATATATATGTACACACGTACATTTACATCTCACTAATTCTTTATATACTTAATTGTGTCTTACAAATTTAGATACAAAATCAACAGAGGTGTATACCTTCATGCACAATAGAGCGTGGATTGTCAAGTACTCAGGACTACTGCAGCTCTCAAGACTTGGGTAACTCTGTGGAGTGGAGGGGAAAAAGGGGGTGAGCTACAACACGCTTAATAAGGAATTATGCAAGCAAATAGATAACTATACTACCTACATGTGCATATATCCATGTCATGCCAAACCATGTCAAATCATTATTTCTTAAGCAGAAACATATGAAGTTTCTTTAAAGTATGTCAAATCGACACAAATTTATCAAAACACATGCTTAACATACAAAACACATTCCGAAAGCAAATCCATAATTCAAACAAAATTTGAACACAAACCGAACATATTTTCAAAAACTGATCAAATCTGAAAACTCCAAAACTATTTCAAAACATAAGTAGACACAAATTCAAAGTCTCGGAAAACAGATCAGAAATCGGACATGGAGACAAAGCAGAGCATATGGAAACAAATAGACATATAGCCATAATCACTGGACTCCATGCATCACGGGCCAAGTGTGCACGAATGTCCCCGGATGGCTGAAGGAAGAGGGGGTTCATCTCCCATCAGACAGCATATATATCAGAAATTCGAAGACTCCGAGTTACGGTACATCGTACTCCATGTGCGTCTACACGGTACATCGTACTCCGTGAACTCCAATATCTTACATCAGTGAGATTAGGAGTGCCCGTCCTTCAGGTTTTATCATCTCATCTCCAGCTACATCAATACTAAATCTCCAAAATGTACGTGCGAGCATATCAATCATGTGACACACAGTCTACACGAGGCTCCAGCACTACTTTATTAAATCACATGTGAGGATCAATGCAAGCTCACATAGCCTACACGACGTCTCTAAACAGGTTTTATGCATATTACAAAATCACAAACTAGTGCAAGCAAAACTCCAACACATTATCATGCATAAAACATATAGAGTTTAGTACGAGCAAAGCTCCAGCACTATGTCATGTGAAAATCATATCAAATCTAATGCAAGCATGTCAGTGTATCACATAGTATACACAACGGCTCCAATACTATTTCACTCGAAATTCGGATAGGTGGCTCAGTTTTGTCGAAAACGGCTCCGAAATCGGAGTTTTGTACACAAAATAATGAAATATAGAAATGTAGGTAGAGACTTCTCAAGATATCACCCATCATGGAATTGCTCCCACATAAGCATGCTTAACTTCGTAAAATGCGCTATTTTATGCAGACTGTAAAAACACTAGCCAACATATCCATATATCACTAGAAACAGTTTTCTAGGCTCAAAACATTGAAAACATGAAATTTATAAAATCATGCTTTTCCAATTCTTTTCGGTGCAATTTACCTTATAATAGGGATAATATAGTACTCTATAGTATCTAATCATATATTGAGATTTATAAAATTACGTACAACTATCTCTAATAGTTAACATAAATCTCTTACCTGAAAATGTGTCGATTGCTAATTTTAATTTCTTGATCTCACCGGATGACGCAGTCTATTTGGTTCTGGACGTATCCTCGGGAGCTGCAAATAATTATATATTATATCAATTCACCTCGATATACTTATTTTTCACTTTGCTACAATTAATTTAACATATTGGGCCTAATTTCCCGTATTGGGCCCAATTACTCTTTAATGTGCCTCACTCTAACATCGTGCCATCTTAAGCCTTTTCTAGTCTTTCGAATCTTTCGCTATATCAGTTACGATCGTCGATATTCAATTCCACACATATAGCAATTTATACGAAATTAATTTGTAACTTACGCGATCAATTTCTAATTCACATATGATTAATTCCAATTTCGTATAAATATACAAGTTATAGTATGTGAGGATCACTTACCCGAATTTTCTTGATGACACGTAAATCGAGGCTCACTCGAACTCACGTTTGTCGTCTACCTTCGCGCTACACATTAATATATATCTAAACTGATCATTTTCGGTCAAATATAAATTCAAACTAATTTTTCAAAAAATAAATCGGTCAATTTCGACTGCTTATCGGTCTACTGTTATTCTGGGGAGACACCAAATTTTTTCCAATTTTTTTCTCTCCTGTTGAATCTGTTTAGACCAGTTCAACCCTTTTTACACTGAACCGATCCGAACTGATTTAGGGTTGTTTTCATTGGTCGGAGCTTCTGCCGACCGGTTCTTCATCGGTTTTCACTTCCATTGGCTTCACGAGGCTGCGTGACGTGTGTGGTTGGCTAGGTTAAGGCTGAGCTCGTTGAAAACTGGCCGGTCCGCCCCTCTTTCCTCTCGGCGTCGTTGCTTTCCCTTTACTTTGCCAATCTGCGCCGTTCTCCACACCGCCGACGATGATTCCTCAGCACCACGACCGACCCTTCTTCCTCTTCCCTTTCCTCTCCTTCTTCCTCTCTAATTCCGTCTTTCGGCCCTTTGATCGCCGATTCTCGCTTTCATTTCTCTCGATTTCGTTTTGTTTCCTTTCTTCAGTTCCTTTTTTTTTTTTCTTTTTTCTAATTCTTTTCTTTATATATATATATATATAAATGTCTCAAAAATTACATATAATACCCCAAAACATCTTAAAATTTAAAATATTATTATAATAATAATAACAATACTAAAAATAAGTATTTAATATTATTATAATAATATTTTATCCTCATAGTGTATTTTATACACTAATACTTACACACCCTTGTACATATATTTTATTTAATTTATTTTTAAAAAAATATATGTACGTTCTATTTTATTTTATTGCATTTATTTATTTATCTGGAAATGTATTTTTCTGTTTTTTCGAGATAAATTGCCAAAATGAAGTAATTTTCGGGTTATCATTTTCAGACTAACTTCCCTATATTTTAACGTTCTGAATCCATATTTTAAATCGGTTTAATCTAATTTCATTCAGTTTATTTCGAATTTATCGAAACTCTTATTTCAGTATTTTAAAACTTATTGGCTTTCAATTACATCAGATGAACTCGAAATTGTATTATTTATTCCTTATTGATCAATATATCATAATTACATATTCAACATGATATATTTTTTAAAAAATAACACAAAATTTGGGTCTTACATATACATATACATATATATATATATATATATATATATATATACATATACATATACATATACATATACAGTAGTTGCCCTATAAATTAATAACCTCTCTAAATTAATAAAATATAATGGTCTCAACTCGGATAAATAGAAAAACTTAATAAACCCCTATATCGTAATAATTAATAATTTTATTTTAAAATTTAGTGTAAAATTTCACTCTCAATTATCGTATAAATTAATAATTTGATAAAAATAAAAAATATATTACATAATATTCAAGAAAAGAAAGCATTTCAAGATGGTAATTTGTAAAAGGCTACCATATTTAGATTTTTTTTCAAGAATTAAAAAAGTATAATATATATTAAAAATGTATTTGCAAAGAGATTTTTATAAAATTAAAGGTTATACAGTTCTTAAAAGGATTTAAAGAATGTAAAAATTAAACTGACATGTTTTTTCAAATAATAACAATTTGCAAAGTAAAACTTTTTAAATTAATAACCCCTTTAAATTAATACTCAATGATATGTCTCAATAATATTAATTTAGAGCGATTTTACTATATATTGAGTTATTGATTTAGATGTTTTATGAATACATGGATTGAGGTAAATTTTGAAAAAATATTTTCCTAATACATTTTTTGGTGACGAAAGTCATAAGAGTTAGCAACAAATTTTTGTCAAATTAGTGATGAAATTCATCAAACTAGCGATAAAATTCATCAAATTTAGTATGAAATTCATTGAGTTAGCTATTTTTTTAAAGTAAAAAATTGAAAAAATAATTAGTGAAAAAAATTTCATCATTGATTCCATTTAGAGATAGAATTTTCTTAAAAATAAAAAATTAAATAAATAATTAACGATAAAAATTTGGTTGCTGATTCCATTTAGCAACGAAGTTTTTTTAAAATAAAAAATAAATAAATAATTAGCAACTTCTGTTGCTAATGATGAAAATTGTCACTAAAATTGGCAACAAAAAATTCGTAAATAAATTCCATTGCAAATTTGCGATGCAATTTGCAATAAAAATAAATTTTTGTGACAGAATAGCGATTTCAAATTTTATAACAGAATTAATGATAAAATTTCTTGTCACTACAAATTTATAGCGAGAGAATTTTAAAAAATCCATGTCAAAGTTTGTCGCTGATTGTTTAATTTTTTGTAGTGTTTTTTGGGATATTTTTAACGTATGTTAGTTTGATGGGTTTACTCAATCTGGTGCATTTATTTGTTTATTCCTTTTTGTTTTCGTTTTAAAAAATAGCCGTCGCTGTATCTTTGAATTTATCTTTTGCCTTCTCTGTTAAATTTTGGCAAATGTGAAAGGCTGAAAGCGCATGCATTTGACTTAGGCTTACGTGCTCCAAGTTAACTTTCTCCAATTTATAAAAGTTTACACACCTTTTGCAAGGTTGGAATGCTATTTCATTGTTCAAAGTTTGAAGCTTTAATCGCTGAAGCGTCGCCTTGGTGACAAGAGTTTGATTAATTATTGAGACTTGAGAGTGAATAGAATATAGGTGCTGAGGGACATTTTGTTCTGTACAACTACACGCCACGATGATTTTGGAATAAAGAAAATGCAACTTCGGACGAACCGGTGAGGAGGCATTTACTTGGTAGGATAGTTGGTCTTGGGTTTTTTTTTGGAGGCTGTATACTTTAAATTATTTGAGGTTGTATATAATATAGGTGCTAAAAGTGGGATCATTGCATGGGAACACCTATCGATTAGAATAGATAAACACTTCCTCAGGTTTGACCAGCACTGGATTCGTTATACTCCAGCCGATGTTAGCATTAATTGAATGATTTACTTCTACCAACCAATCAGGATTTAGTCAGTGTAGAGAGAGAGGAAAGAGAGAGAGAGCTTCGTTGGTCAACGCAAACTGCGCACCGGCAATTAAGAAAAAAAAAAATCACGAAATCCGTAGCAGACATATTCCAGCTTACCCACAATTCCTCCATCTTTACGGACGACTCCTTGTTCTTTTCTCCACCTCCATGGGATCCTTCGTGTTCTTTATCATTGGCTTCCTGTTCTATCCTTCTGTCCATGGGATTTCTTTCAATGAATTTATCTACCCAAACTTCAGTGCTTCACACTTTCATTTTATTGACAAAGATGGAGCATTCTTGTTCTCTCGTAATGGAACATTTAAAGCTGCTATCTACAATCCTGAAGCTCAAACCAACTTTTACTTGTGCGTCATACATGTTGAATCCAATACCATCATCTGGTCAGCTAATCGTGATTCTCCTATCTCGAACTCTGGTGAAATGGATCTTACAAATAAAGGAATTAGCATTGCTGATCCAGATGGTAATCTCAAATGGTCAACTCCACAGTTACAAGCAACAGTTTATGCATTACTGCTGACGGAGATGGGTAATCTTGTTCTGCTTGATCAATTTAATGTTTCTATTTGGGAGAGCTTCCACAATCCAACAGATACAATTGTGGTCGGACAACCGCTTCCAGTTGGGGCCAATCTGTCAAGTGCTGTATCAGAAAGTAACTTGTCAACAGGTGATTACAGATTTATGGTTACTGCTTCTGATGCTTTGCTACAATGGCATGGAGAGGTGTATTGGAAGCTGTCAATGGATACCAAGGCCTATGTGAATTCAAATTATGTAGTTGAGTATATGGCAATAAACAAAACAGGCCTTTATCTCTTTGGGCGTAATGGATCAGTTGTAGTAATTCAGGTTAACTTGTTGCTGACCAACTTCCGGATTGCCAAGGTGGATGTTTCAGGCCTGTTTACTGTAAGTAGTTTTTCTGGTGGTAAATGGGTCCAGGAATTTGTAGGGCCAATTGATGGTTGTCGAATTCCAATCAGCTGTGGCAAAATGGGATTATGCACTAGTAGCTCTAAATCAAATGTCCCCAGTTGTTCATGTCCATCTGATTTCCATTCAGCTCCACAAAGTATTGGTGGTTGTTTGCCAAATAACGGTTCTTATTCTCTACCTACAGCTTGTGATTCAACCAAAAATGTTAGTGAGTCAAATTCTTCCGCTGTTTCATATCTGAGGCTAGGCTCTGGTATGGATTATTTTTCTCTTGTTTTCTCTGATCCTCTAAGACATGGTGTAAAATTTTCGGATTGTCAAGATTTATGCTTGGAGGACTGTGCTTGCTTGGGAATTTTCTACCAAAATTCTTCTGGCTCTTGCTATTTTCTTGAAAATAACTTAGGCTCCATTATATTGGGCGATACAGTTGAAAATGACCTTCAGGTCTATGTTAAAGTACTTGTTGGACCTACTTCTACAGATTCTGGTGGTGACAATAGTTTTAGCAATCAAAGGAAACAGTTTCCCATCGCTGCTGTTGTGCTCTTACCTTTCACCGGGTTTTTTCTGTTAGCTGCTCTAGTTTTCCTCTGGTGGAAAAGATGGATACTCAATAAAGCTGGAGGCCTAAAATTAGGCAGCCTAAACTCATTTTCTTCCGGAGATCTAGATGGCTTCTACATTCCAGGCTTGCCACAAAAGTTTGATTACGAAGAACTTGAGGTGGCTACTGATAATTTTAAGATCCATATAGGATCGGGTGGGTTCGGGGCTGTGTACAGAGGTACGCTTCCTGATAAAACTGTTGTGGCAGTCAAGAAGATAACAAATCCTGGCATCCAAGGGAAAAAAGAATTCTGTACAGAAATCGCAGTAATTGGAAATATTCACCATGTCAATCTGGTCAAATTGAGAGGATTTTGCGCCCAAGGGAGACAACGGTTTTTGGTGTATGAGTATATGAACCGGGGCTCATTAGACCGAACCCTCTTTGGCAGTGGGCCTGTTTTAGAATGGCAAGAGAGATTTGATATAGCGCTTGGAACTGCTCGTGGCCTTGCATACTTGCACAGCGGTTGTGAACATAAGATTATTCATTGTGATGTCAAACCAGAAAATATTCTCTTGCATGATCATTTTCAGGCAAAGATCTCCGACTTTGGGCTCTCAAAGCTTCTAAGCCCTGAACAATCCAGTCTGTTCACAACTATGAGAGGCACTCGTGGCTATCTTGCACCTGAATGGCTTACCAACTCTGCGATTTCTGAAAAAACTGATGTTTATAGTTTTGGAATGGTACTGCTTGAATTAGTGAGTGGGAGGAAAAATTGCTCATTGAAGTCACAAAGTCATAGCATTGATGATACCAGCAGTGGTGGAGTCAACTCCTCATCATCATCAGCGACGGGATTGGTTTACTTTCCACTGTTTGCACTAGAGATGCATGAAAAAGGTAGATACTTGGAGCTTGCAGACCCAAGACTTGAAGGGCGGATAACAAACAAGGAGGTGGAGAAATTAGTGCGTATTGCTTTGTGTTGTGTTCATGAGGAACCATCGTTGAGGCCAAGTATGGCCACTGTTGTTGGGATGTTGGAAGGTGGGCTTCCTTTAGGTCAGCCAAGAGTGGAATCCTTGAACTTTTTGCGCTTTTATGGCCGCAGATTTACTGAGGCTTCGACGATAGAAGAGGGAAATAGGCAAAGTGGTTTCATGCAATTCCAACAAGGAAATGCTTCTCATGGTAGTACAACTGGCTCAAATACTTGCCTTTCTTATGTCTCTTCACAACAAATCTCAGGCCCTAGATAATGTGAATGGTTGCAACTTATGCTGCTTGTGTATAGTAATTGCTGTGAAAGAGAGTGTAAGGTGTTTGTTACCGGGAACTAAACTTAGTCACTGTTCTCTGAACAAGAATGGACAATCTTGTGTTTGTGTATGTCTCCTTAAAAATCGAAATGTAAGGTGGGGAGATCTGGCTGTATTTAATCCGGCTTGTGTAAAACGTTTCTTCGAGTAAATATTAGGATCACATGGAAATTAGCTGTTCATTTTGCCTTTTTTTCATCTATTTAAACTTTTTGTTATTGTTTTGACTACTATTGCTAGACCTATAGTGTTGGGACTGCTGAAAGTTTCAAGGGTGCCGCCTTGCCAGGTGTTATTCTAGGTGGCTGGTATAGTATGTGTTTCCATGCTGATTTGGTATTTGGTAGTTCAGTTTCATTACTTTTTTTGCTTTCCTTTTGTGTGCTTGTAGGCTCTTGATTTACCAGTAGTTTGTTGGCTGGAATTGATTTTGTATGGGAGACATGAATTGTGAATGAAATTTTTATTTTCTAATTGTTGTTATCCCTCCTTGTATATAACCTTGTTTAAATTTTGTCATGCAACTTTATCGTTTTCTTTGGTTCAATTGTGACAATTTGTAAGTCTGTACAGGATACAGTTTGGCTGTTTTGCATCTTGGCCTACTTCAAGTTGGTAGTTTGAACTTTACCAGGTAGCAGTTCCTCCTGTCTGCTCAATGACAAGGTTAAACTATTTGGCCCATTGCAAGGATCATAATATTCCAGAATTTTTTATTTTATTTTATTTTATCTGAAGTTGATAAATACTGACGGCAAAGAGTAAACCTATTTTATCCAATAATACTCAAGGATGTTACGTTGCACTCTTGTTCCCAAGCTTTTAAATCTTGGGGTGAAATTCTTTGGACGTATCAGTGAGCTAATATAGCATTACAACCACATTTAGACAGGATTTAAATCTATATATTTGTTTTTTTTGGGTTGCATTTTGATCGGTGATATGATAATTTATGTTGCTTTTATTCCTCCTGATTTCTTGTTGGCTTATACAGCTTATATTTTGGAACTTGACCATTTTCTACTTTGCAAATTCTGCAAAGGATTGAATGCAACCCATACATGGATTCTGCTATTTGAATGCACTCTCCTACTGGCATTTCAAAGGATGAAGCAAAGCAATGATATAGTCCCTTATTTTGTGATTTTATGATTCTGAGTTCTTGAAATTTGGAATCTCACAAGGCCATGGTAAATTACAGATACACTGGGACATGGCATTAATGGCACCGAATCAGCATGCAATTTCTATTGTGGGAGCTTGGGGGAGTCTGTAATGCTTTCAGGGCTTATACCTGCACTGGAGCTTGGATCACCAATCAGGGACCAGAGAAGGTCTTAAACAACAAATACTTCACTATAATTAATCCTGTTTCTAATTGTCATGCATTCTCTGTTTATAAATCTTTCAAGTGCATTTTGCTTCAAGATGGATGCTTGAAATTGGATGTATGCATTTTGCTTTCAGGGTTCATACTTGATTGATTTTCATACCTTTATAAGAAGAAAATGCTTAAAAACTGACTTCTGTCTTTGTAGAAGTGGCAAGACCCTCCAAAGCAGAGTTTGAAAAGGATGGTGGAAGTTGGGCTCTTCTATCTTTGGATGGTTCTAATTAAGTAAGCCGAGTCTTTTGAAATTATTATTATTATTATTATTTTTATTTATTTAAGATTGGCTAAAAACGAGTTTTCCATGTTGCGGAATAAAGACAATACATTGCAACAATAAAGATGGAGCTTATTGTGAAACATTAGGCGAATGATATAACTGTAGAATGGTAATGACAAATAAAAATACCTTGAGGGAGACATCAAGAATTCCTTTGGAAATAAGCCAAGTCCTTTCATGCATATAGTAATAGTTATTTCAAGGCAAATTCAAAGACCTTCCCTAAGGGCCAAACTAGAACTCATTTGAAACTACAGTCACTGAGGGAGCTTGTTGAATTTTCGGTATCGGTACTCGGAAAAAGTTTTGGTTGAATATTTAGCTGGGTTCTGCTCGTTCACAAGCTCAGGAAGTGGCCCGATCATTGCCTCATGTGGAGGTGCGCAGAACACTGCCCATGACATCCGAGTGCGGTCTTTGTTCACGACGCTTCTGTGAAGAACACTCTTGTATTTCCCATTGCTCAGAACCTGGAAACACAAAAGAAAAAGAAAGGTAGTCAGCTCAATAATAATAAAAAAAAAAATGCAAGTAACTTGGGGTTTTCAGTTCAAGGGCGTTCTAGTTTACCTCAATCTGGTCGCCAACATGGACAAAGAGAGCATTAGGCAAGTAATCAACGGCAATCCAATTGCCATCTTTCCAAACATGAAGGCCCGGAACATCATTAGAGACGAGCTATGTGAGTGCAGACATGTCTGTGTGGGGTTCAACTCCTAGGGCCAGATGAGGTTGTGGGCATGGTGGGTACATGTTTATTTTCATTTCCAGTTCTATTTCTTGATCTCCCAAAGGGGTTGCCAGAGCCTTTTTGTCCAGGCCTAGCCCCTCGGAGAGCAGCTCCAGAAGCGCGCCTGTTATCCTTAGAATTTCCTTCCTGTATTCTTCGTTGACTTCCCTGTGTTACACAGATTGTCTTTAGCCATTGTTAAAAAATAATCCACAAAGAAAAACACCCCCCCATAAAAACAAACGTAGAGAATTTAATCTGTATTAGTATCTGAATCAGTTCAGCTGCAATGAGTGGTAAAAGGAGGAGGAACTTTCAATAATGCTGATTTCATAGAATAGAGTATTGCATCTGCGTGAAATGCCTTCCTTTCTGAATGGTGAAATCCTTAATTTGGAGTTAACTGAATGCACACACCGTTTGCCTAAATAAGCTACCATGTACAGTGGCATAGCCACAGTGTACAAGTGGAGTCATTTTCTTGTGTGTTAATAGACCCTGCATGTTGGCTTTTATTTAATGCAAATTGACCTTCGTTACCCAAGGAATAGTAATTCTTACGCAATCAATTTGGTTAATCACTCCAATTAAACTACAGATACAGAATAAAGAATGTTCCATTGACCATGAATAACGTTGCTAGAATAACAAAAAAGAGAATACAAAAACTGCCAAACACGACCCATCGAAACCCTGGAGAGCCACCATCATTAACAAATGATTTAAGGAAATTATTTAAGCAAGAAAAAGCAAAGGATGACATAAAAGACGTTCGATGGGTGTATGAAGGAGGGTGCTTGGGCCATATATCATGATTGACCTTAGAAGGAGGTGAACTCAGATGAAAAAAGTAGTCTAACCACTCAACCTTCTCTTCAAGGTTCTTAGTCATTTTCGTGCCATAGCCTTCAAACATGCCTGTTGATGGATCATTTGCATAAGCCTCCTTTTCCTTCTGTGGTAGAGCAAAGAACTCCCGGCCCACTTCTTGCAGCCTTTTGATCAATTCTGGAGACAACCCATGGTCAGTTACCAAGAGAAACCCCCACTGGCTACATGCCTCGGAGACTTCTTTCACAAGGACATCGTGCGGCTGTGATAGGGAGATCACAGGCACAGTAACCCCTTCAAGGGGCTTGCTGTTCTCTGGTCGCTCATGGGCTGGGCGTATGAACTTAGCAGGGAGTTCATTGAGGTCACCAAAGGCTAGAGCTTGCACTCTCTCAACCTCCATTAATTTGATTCCCTTTTTCTGAAAATGCTTTGAGGGGTTTAAATTGCTGTCAGGGTTTATGACATGCGAAAATGAGATGAATTCCGGTTTCTATATATAGTTGAGTTCATCAAGTATCAGTGTTTCACTGTCACAAAAAGAGTAGTTGGCTTACGACCTGAACGCGGGCCAGTGTGCTGAAGTCTAAGTGTATCTAACGTTCATATTAGTTTAGTTTCCAAAATTGGAGAAGCAAGATGGTCCCCTTCCCACGTGCTCCAAGTGGCTTGATCGTTGTCAAACTAACGGCAAAATGGAGCAAAAACAGGATAACAGACGCCGGTACCAAAAAAAAAAAAAAAAATCAAGAGGACTGAATAATTTTATACACAAAGAGTAATAAAAAAAATAACATAAATAAAAAATACAAAATTAAAACGGATTAAAGTTTAACAAAAATTATATATGAATATAGTAAAAATTAAAAATAAAATTTTATATTTCCCTTATTACTACGAAATATGATAAGAATATGAATTGTCAGGTTTAACCTAAAGTCGAGATGAAAGAATATCCAGAAGGGCAGCATCCTTTTCTTGTCTGTTTAGTCACCCAATCATCTGCCTTGTTTGCCTCCCTTGCAAAAATAAATAAATAAACCTCATTCAAAATTAGAGGAGGCACACATTTGGATTCGAGTGGGTTCGATTTGAGTTGTTTTCGAGTTTAGACCTTTTTAGATTTGAATTTTTTTGAGTTCGGGTTTCGAGTTCAGACTTTTTTGAGTTTGAGTTTTTCATGTTCGGGTTTTTTCGAATTCGTACTTTTTTGGGTTCATTTTTAATTCTAGTCAGATGGGTTTGGCGGACCGACTTCAAATTATTTTGAAATTTTATAAGTTATGAACATTTTTAAAAAATTTTAAATGTAATAATTAATTAAATTTTTATATAATTTTAAATTTTAATAAATATTTATATAAATATAAATTTCTACATTTTAATATATATCATTTAATAAAAATTATTTACTTTTTTAATTTCCTACAACATTTGCTATAAAATAGTAGATATAATTATATTAATCAATTGCAAGATAGATATTATGAAAAAAGTACTAATTATTTTTTACAAAAAAATACTTAATATGAATAATTGGTAAATTAATTAGTTCAATTTTATTTCTAGTTTTTTTATTTGTACATAAATCATAATATTAACATTATTGCATTAAATATAATCTTAGACACTTACTAATCTAATGTCTCATTAAAAAAGTTATATACATCAATTGATTGCATGAGATATGTGAAGCCCAAAAAATTTTCATTTCACTATTT
Organism: Firmiana major; assembly: GCA_033439115.1. Taxonomy (NCBI): domain Eukaryota; kingdom Viridiplantae; phylum Streptophyta; class Magnoliopsida; order Malvales; family Malvaceae; genus Firmiana; species Firmiana major. The sequence continues at coordinate 45,425,322 of CM065909.1, forward strand.
ATTTGGTAACTAGAAAGCAATTAAGATACTCGAAATAATACTATGCAGGTCCAAAAAAACCGAAGCACTCGGGTTAGTAGCACGGAGCTTAGGGAACGAAAATCGAGGTAAGGTTTTAAGTTCAAATATTTCTCAAGATTTCATGTATAAGTATGTTTTAGTGCTTAGGGGTTGAAACTAAGGTATTGGAAGTGAAAAAGTTAGTAGGAACTCGAGTTAGCACTAAACCGACCAATTGGGCCTTATAAGTGAAATAAATTTGGAATAAATTCTAAAAATTCACAAAAATATTCTGAGACCGTAGGAAATTAAAATAAGGTATATTTGACTTGGGGAATGAAGATTTAGTGGAAATAAGGAGGTTTTCGATGATCAAATGAATTTTTAAAGTAAACCGAAAACCTTAAGCCAATTCAATCAGTAATGACCAAATCGTGCATCAATTGGGGAACTTTTCTTAAACAAGTGAGCCATAAATTTTTATGGGACATACTAGAGACTTGGTATAACACTTGAGAAATGAAATTTGGATGAAAATGGGTTAAAAATAATTTTTATGGATTTTACAAAAACATGGTTGTTGGTAGGCCCAGGCCTAACATATGTTGGCCCAACATAAAAGCCCAATTTGAAGCCCATCCAGAAGGGTTTTGAGCCTAATCTTCTTCAGTATAAAATATAACTTAATTCCTTTCTTGGAATGGTAGAGAACATCTCCAAATAAGCTGAAATCAGAGAGAACCACCCTTCCCAAGTTGCCGTTGATGTCAGCCCTAGGCCAGACTTGTGAGAATTTTTCGGCCACCTTCCAACCACTTTTAGATTTCGGTCAAGAAGGATAAAATCTTCCTTCTTAAGTCCTATACAACATAAAACAAATTCAACCTTAAACAAGCTCGTTTGCTAGGTGAAAAGTTAAAGAGAAGAACAAGGGCAGAATTTGCCCTGTTTTTGGGTAAGAAGAAATCTTGAATTTATGAGTTTTTGATTGGTTTTTGAGCTTGTTTTTTATGATTCTAAGTTGTATACATGTTGTTCTACAACTGATAATCACTGCTAGAGGAAGAATCTCAAGTCAAACTTGGTCAAACTCGAGGTAAAGTTGTTGGAAGATGATGAGTTTGATATATGTTAATGTTTGATGAATTTAAATGATTTTTGCTAAATTAGAAATTGATAAAATAATTTATAGGGATAAGCATAGGTTCGACCAGCCATGGAAGGTTAAGAAAATGCTGAAATTTGGTTGAATTTGATGTTGTAGAATGATTGTTTAATACCGAAAAGTTCGATTTATAGCTCAGTTTAGAAGAGAACTGTAAAAGTATAAAAGTTTGATAATTTGACAAGTTGTAGTGTGTTGAATTTAGACTTGGATAAGTCTTTAGGTTGTTAAGTTTATAAGTTTGAAGTTAAGAGAAAAGAAACTATCAAAATTGCCTAAACCGACCTTTTAATAGGTAAAACCGAGAAAGTAGGAAAAGTGGACAAAACAGTCAAATTTAGTGAAGTTAATGGAAGTGGATGTATGTTTAAGCATACTAAGATGAAATTAAGCATTTTTAGTGATTTTGGAACTATTTTGGACAGCTCGAGGTACCGACATGTAAAACGAGGCAAACCCGGTACCCAACAATTTTATGTTGTTCCAAGATTCGTCAGGTAAGGGATGCAATTTAAAGTGGTGTTAGTATTCTCATTACCTCATTTTTAATATATAAACATGTTTGAAATGTGTTCGAATTTATGAACTGTATTTTCGATATTTTAAAAAGAACTATTCATACTTAAACCGAAAAACTGAAGGAAAAGACACCTTCCGAGCTCTCCGAGCGTATTTTCCTGACATATGTGAAATGTTTTGAAAAATGTAAATTGAAATATGGAAATGGATTTTATGAATTTGTTTTATGTATATGAAATTTGACTATAAGCTCGATTTTGTTACTATGCGGGTTAATAAGCCTGAAAAAGAATTCATAAGTATCGTTTTAAGACTAAGGCAACATGTAGACCATGATATCGGTCATGCATGGCCTGTGTAGAGTTTGGAACTTCGTGGTGCATGCCTTATGCCACATTGTACACATTTAGTCTTTTGTGGTGCATGTTTAACCGCGTTGGGTATGAGTAGCCACTCAGTGCCTTATCGTCCGTCACTTCGTGCATTGTTTGTTTTAATCCTTAGTGGCGTAAGATGTTATACGACCCTGATCCAGTCTACGTCCCCTTACAATGGCCATCGGTACTCTGTCTGTTTGTCTCCCTCTTCGGAGGTTGAGTTTATATGAACATGACTTATGTTTTTAATGTGTAATTGCCTAGTCTCCAGCGTATGTTTTGTATGACTTCGAAAGAAAAGTAATGAACTTTGTGACAAGTGAATTATGTCATCTGAAATGGGTTTGATCTACTTGTTTTAAGATAAGTCTGTTTTCGATAAAAATATCTATATGCTCACCAGTGTTTATATAAAAGCATCATGTTTTCGTATGCTTTGATATTAAAACTACCTTAAACGCATATCTTATTGGGTTTGAAGAGCTCATCCATTTCTCCACTCTTACAAACTATTTGAAGTGATCACTATCTACGTCTGTCGTATAATTGAAGTAGGCTAGTGGACTCGTTACTCTCCCCAGGCTACCTACAGTATACGATAAGGTATACTTTTGCTTTTATTACTAGACATCATGTATAGCATAGACAATTTATGTAAAGAATATTTTGAGATGTAATCTAGGCAAGTATGTATGTAAAGTTGTAAACGTACAATTTATATAATAAATGTACTTTCAGGGGTATTACAGAAGTCACTATTAATTATGAAATAAGATTAAAAGCAATTGTTGTGGGATATAAACTGTGTTTTTAACTTTGTAGGGAGGTAAGTTCATAAATATACCATTATGCTAGCAAAATTTTCTAAAGAGAAAAAATTAGGAATCAGCACTGATGGGAATGCAACTTAATTAAGGAATTAAGAAAAAGGAAAAATTAACCCATATTTTCACATTTTCGGGGCGTGACAGTTTACGTGATATCAGAGAAAAAGTTATCTAGTATTGTTAATGTCGACTAGTTGAAGTTAGATTACATCTCAATTGTTTATACTTGTCTGATTATAAAGTGAGTATGCCTGTTAAAGTGATGACTAAAACCTTGGTTCACATGTAGGTAACTGATCAATAAACGATCAGTGGGAGACGTGGTCATCCACGGATGTAGGTACAACCCCTTCCACCATCTCTCCTCAGCCTGAGAGCCCTAACACCAGGATGATGAGGCTCGAACAAGGCATGCAAAATATGAGAGAGAGACTAAGTGCATTTAACGCTATGTTTGCCTAGCAGTTCGAGGCAAATACTTTTGGTACCGGTGCTAATACACCCACACCTACTCCCCCACCTCCTTCACCACATGCTCTTCTGGAAGCCCCAGTTCCTCCACCTGCAGTCCCATAACCCAGAGATGATAGGTTTACTCAAAGACTACGAGACTTTCTTCTAATGAGCCCCCCAGAGTTTACAAGGGTTAAAGATCTAATTAAGGTCGAGGGATGGTTACTGGATATTGAGACAGACTTCCAGTATTTGGGCTATACAGACAGAGAGAGGGTGGCTATGGCTAGCTATATGTTGAAGGGCCAGGCCAAGTAATGGTGGATGGCTACACAAACCGTTTTAGCGTACATTCAATTAGATATTTCTTGGGTGCCTTTCTTTATGCATTTCGGACACAATATATTCCCTGCACTGCTAAGAAAAAGATACAGACAGAATTTTTTTAATATGGTTCAAGGTAGTATGACAGTGGATGAGTACGAGGACCAGTTCACTATCCTGGTGAGGTACGACCTAGAGACAGTTAGGGATCCCGAGCGTCGTATCGAGAGATTCTTAGCAGTCTTGAGATCGAGGATCCATGATAGATTGCTGGGACTCTGGGTCACAGATTTCAAGGATGCCCTTGGACGGCTCAGGAAATTGAGAGAGGCCTGGATGTGACTTAATCAGAGTATGAGTTCAGAAGTAGAGGCAATGATAAGGGAAAGAGAACAGAAGCATCCTGATTTGAATTGAGGTGGGGTCAGTCCAAGAGACAGCAGATTGACGAGTCTTAGGTAAGGATTGGTAAGCCCAAGACCCCTATTGTCAGTGCAGACACCATCGAGGCCTCGAGATTGGATTTCAACGGTGCAGGAACTGTGGCAGACCGTATGGTGGGCCTTGCCACTGGGTCATGGGTGCCTGCTTTAAATGCGATGTTACAGGTCACCAGATTAAGGACTATCCCCAAATGAGACCTACCGAGCCTCAGGACCATCCAAGATATATCAAGAGACAAACACAGGCTTCTTAGAGACAGACCCCACAGAGGATGGCCACTGTCACGGATAAGGGCAAGAAGCCTGTCTCGCAGGGACATGTGTTTGCCATCAACAACGAGACAACTGACACCTCCATTAAAACTATTAGAGGTATACTCATTGTCTGTAATCATAAAGCACATGTTTTGTTTGACCCAGGTTTCACACACTCCTTTATTACCCTACAATTTGCACATAAATTCCATCTAAAGCCTGAGCCTCTAGATCACATGTTGCGCATAAACACACCCATGCATGAATCGTAAATGACTGATATGATGTGTAAAAATTGTGAAATTAAGGTAGGAGATAAGATAATGTTAGCAGATCTAGTTTTACTAAATATGTATGTTTTTGATGTGATTTTGAGCATGGATTGGTTAGTTGCCAATCGTGTAAGTCTAGACTGCTACATTAAGACTGTAACCTTTTCTTTACCTGAAAAATTTGATGTATACTTTGTTAATAAGAAATGAAGTGTGTGGTATTAAATTCTACGAAGTTATAAAATGTCAATATGTTGAAAACTTTTGATGACATAAATGTTTGTGAAGGTTATATTGCATTTATTTTTGATAATAGTCGGGAACCGCCAAGTATTCAGGACATTCCGATAGTTTAAGAGTTTCCTGATATTTTTTTGGATGAATTGTCGGGGTTACCACCAGAGAGGAAAATTTAGCTTACCATTTTTTTGGTACCTGACATTCAGCCTATCTCTAAGCCACCTTATCGAATGACACTAGTCGAATTGGAAGAACTAAAGAAACAGTTGTAAGAGTTGCTTGATAAGGGGTTCATTAGACTGAATGTGTCTCCATAGGGTGCTCCGGTATTATTTGTTAAAAAGAAGGGTGGAAGTTTTCGTTTGTGTATAGACTATCGACTTTTGAATAAGGCGACAATAAAGAATAAGTATCCTCTGCCAAGGATAGATGATCTATTTGATCGGTTGAGATGGGTTTCAATGTTTTCTAATATAGATTTGAGATTGAGCTATCACCAATTGAGGATTAAGGAGGCTGATGTACCGAAGACAACTTTCAGGACCCGATACGGGCACTTTGAGTTTTTGGTGATGCCCTTTGGACTGACTAATACCCCTGCTACATTTATGAGTATGATGAATGATGTCTTATGGGAATATTTAGACAGATTTGTTATTATCTTTATTGATGACATCTTAATCTATTCTAAGTCCCGAGAGGAGCATGAGCAGCATTTGAGAATTTTACTCCAGATCCTCAGTGAGAAGGAATTGCACGGGAAATTTAGTAAGTGTGAATTTTGGTTAGATCAGCTTTTATTCCTCGGGCACATTGTATCTAAGGATGGCGTGTCTGTTGATCCGTCTAAGATCGATGCAGTGCTGAAGTGGGAGAGACCCAGGTTAGTGACGAAGATTCGAAGTTTCCTAGGATTGACAGGGTACTACCGAACATTTTTTGAGGGGTTTTCTTGCATTGTATCTCCATTGACCAGATTGACACGTAAGGATGTCCCCTTGGAGTGGTTTGATCAGTGTGAGCAGAGCTTCCAAGAGCTTAAGCATCGATTGAGTACTACACTAGTCTTGACCATTCCGAGTGGATCGAGAGGGTTAATAGTGTGCAGTAATGCCTCTCACCAAGGTTTGGGCTGTGTGCTTGATGCATAATGGTAGAGTGGTCGCTTATGGTTCCCGCCAGCTTAAGGACCATGAGCGAAATTATTCAATTCATGATTTGGAATTAGCCGCAATGGCTTTTGCCCTGAAGATATGGCGACATTATCTATACGACGAGAAATTTCAGATCTTCACTGACCATAAGAGTCTTAAGTACATTTTTTATCAGAAGGAGCTTAATATGAGATAGAGAAAATGGATAGAGCTCTTAAAAGATTATGACTACGAGATTTTGTACCATCCGAGGAAGTCGAATGTAGTAGCAGATGCCCTCAGTATAAAGGGTATGATATCCTATATGATAATTAGAGAATGAGATTTATTGGGACAATTCATCGAGCTCAGTACCAGTGTTGATAAAGTCGATGATGGATTTATGGCTAGCCTACAGATTGAGCCTGATATCTTGGACTATATCAGGTCAGGGTAGAGATATGATCAGAAGTTATTGGATATGGTTAGCTAGGCTGAAGAGATATCACAATAAGACTTCTCGGTCAGTAATGATGGACTACTAAGGTTTCGAGGTCGTATTTATGTGCCACATGATGACACCTTGAGACAGAGAATTCTGAGAGAGTCTCACTGTTCTCAATTCACCATGCACCCATGAAGTACTAAAATGTACCATGACCTACGTAAGGTGTATTGGTGGATTGGAATGAAGAGGGATGTGGCAAACTTTGTGGCTAGATGTTTAGTCTGCCAGTAGATTAAGATTAAGCACTAAAAGTCAACAGGGCTGCTTAAGCCATTATCGATGCCTACATGGAAATAAAAGCATATTACTAGTATTTTATTATGGGATTACCGAGGACCTAGAGGGGTCATGACGCAGTCAGGGTGATTTTGGACAAACTGACTAAGAGTGCCCACTTCCTCACCATTAAGAGCACAGATACCCTTAATGTTTTGGCAAACTTGTATGTTCGAGAGATTACACGATTGCATGGGGCACCCGTGAGTATTGCATCTGATAGGGATTCCAGGTTCACTTCCAAATTTTGGACTTATTTTTAGGAAGCTATGGGATCCCAGTTACATTTACGCACTGTCTACCATCCTCAGACTGACGGTCAGTCCGAGCAGACTATTCAGACCCTAGAAGACATGTTAAGGGCATGTGCATTAGAATTTAAAGTCTCATGGGATGATCAATTTCTTTTTGCAGAGTTTTCCTACAAATAATATTTACCATGCCAGTATTGGAATGACACCATACGAAACTCTATATGGCAGAAGGTGTAGATTCCCAGTAGCGTGGGAAGAAGTGGATGACAGGAAAATACTTACTCTCGATCTTGTTGAACAAGTAGCTAAAGATGTTCAGCTAATTTGTGATAGATTGAGGATAACACGGAGTAGAAAGAAGAGTTATGCTGATGTACGAAGACGTCTTCTAGAATTTCAAGTTGAGGACTCTGTATTTGTGAAAGTGTCTCCGATGAAGGGTGTCATGCGCTTCAGAAAGAAAGAGAAGTTGAGTCCTCGTTTTATTGGTCCATTTGAAATATTGAAAAAAGTGAGAGACATTGCCTACAGACTTGCTTTACCCCCATAACTGTCTGGGGTATATGATGTCTTTTATGTTTCTATGTTGAGGAAGTATCATCCGAACCTTTCTCATGTTATAGAGTATAAATCGTTGGACATACAAGAAGATATGAGCTATGTTGAGCAACCGGTCCGAATTCTTGACAGAAAAGAGAAGATACTTCGATCTAAGACAATTCCCTTAGTGAAGGTTCTCTGGGCATCACCACTCAACAGAAGAAGCTAAGTATGAGCTAGAGAGCCACATGAGAGAGAAATACCTTCAATTGTTTGATATACTTATTTGAATTTGGAGGACCAAATTCCTAAAAGGTGAGGAGAAATGTAAAACCCAAAATTTTTCGTTTCCCTATTTATTTGGTAACTAGAAAGTAATTAAGATACTCAGAATAATACTATGCAGGCTCGGAACAATCGAAGCACTCGAGTTAGTGGAAGTCACGAGAAGTATGAGATTTAATGAGTATTGGTTGCAGATTATTAGTGAATGTATGAGTATGGTGAATTATGAGTCTTGGTCAATGGGGAAATCACCAAGCCTATCTGTCTAAATAGAGGACTGAAACAAGGTGATCTATTATCTCTATATCTATTTATTTTGAGCCAAAACATTCTTTCACTTATGCTGGAAAAGGCAAAAGAGGAAAACAGGATCCAGGGCATTAGGATCAGATGAAGAGGGCTCAGTATCAATCACTTATTGTTCGCTGATGATTGCTATCATTTTTTTAGAACTAATGTCCAATCTTGCAGAGTAGTACAAGAGATCCTTAAAGATTTTTGGGCTATGTTAAGTTAAATAATTAATCAAAACAAGTCAGAATTTCTGACGAGTCCTAATTGCTCAGCCAAAAGGAAGAGGTAGTTTGGAGGGATGGTAGGAACCAAGATTACAACTGTATACACAAATTTTCGCGTCTAAAAAATTAAAACACGAATTAGTGAAAAAATTCAATTTTTGTTTTTATGTGTGAGTGCAAGTCTCTATTTTGAATTCTTTACAAAAAGAATTATGATCCTCTGATTCGGTCTCCTGATTGCACTTGTTGAGGGTGTGACGCTTAATTCCGACGGAGTGAAATGAGTGATTGTTGAGAGAAACGGCCAAAGGGGCTTGTTGTTTCTCTTGAACTTGTAGCGGTGTGGCTGATCGTTGAGAGAATGGTCTGTGACTTGTTGTCCTCTTGCAGATCTGCTGACGACTTTGTTGAAGAAAAGACTTGACTGAACAGAAGGCTTGATCGGAGAACGGCCGGTATTCTGCAGGCTTTCAATTCTCTGAGGAGGTTGAGACTTCTCTTCTCTGTGTGCTATGCTCTTCTTCAGTGCTTTCTATCTGCTTCCTCTGAGTGTCTTCTGAGTGTGTTCTAAGTGTGTTCTCCTCTCTGGAAGAGCTCTCTATTTATAATGCTTGATGGTAGAGAGTTCTAAAGGGACTCGATCACTCTAGGATTTATCTCTAATTAATTTAATTTAATTAGAGATAATACAATTGGTTAATAATTTTTATTTATCACCAATTTATTAGAAATTATCAATTAATTAAATATTTAATTCAATTAACTAATAATATTAATTAATTTTTTTAATGCCTACAAATGCCCCCACTTTAAGATACGGGCGTGCGTATGCTAGGCATGAAGTACGTATGGAACTTGAAGTCCATCAATGTCAAAAGCGTGCTAGCTATGACAAAATTCCTTGAAATTTTTTTTTGAATAGCACAATATTTTTTTTTGTGCTTTATATATATATACATTGAATTTTGTGTTTATTTTCAACACAAATTGAACTAAAGAAACAAATTACAATTACATCTCTTCAGTCAGAGTTCAACTTAAATTCTTCTATCAAACTATATATATTGACCGATAATCATAAACTCCTCTTCATAAATTCCAAGCAGCTCGGATCTTCCTTCATCAATTCTTTTCTGCAGAAGTGTAGAATCCGATCATTAGGTATGACTTTTCTTTCTTTCTTTTTCATTTATTTATTTTGTGCATGTATGCTCGTACACCCCCATCATAAACCATCTGTATGTCGATGTTTGAATTATTGATATGTATCCCTACTGTACTGTTATTATACGTCACTTGAACTCTGTTATTGTACTGTGCCATCGCTGCGACCATCATTTTCCCCGAGTCCATGCAGTGCTTTACTTCATCATGCTTCTCTGCTAGCTACTGCCTACACCTCTACTTTGTTTCCAGGGTTATATTTTCTGTTCTGAAGTTGATTCTGCCTCCACCTTCAACACTGGCCATGACAGCAACTCTCTGTTTTGTCATCTTCATCGTGGCGGCTAGCTCTCTAATACAGCAGCTAGCTCTCTGTCACAGTAGCTCTCAGTAAGTCATCATCTCCATCATCAAAGTAACTTTTGCAGTTCTCTCTCATCATCTTTGTCATAGCAGCAGCTTATATTTCTTCATACAGTTTCTGCACCGTCCACTGCTCCTGAACTTAGCTTGCTGCTACCTGAAATTCTAGCCAAACCATACTGCATCCTACTGTCTCTGTCAATTGTATTACTCCCGGCTTGTTGCCTCCATTGTACCGTCATGTTTCTGGGATTGCTGCCGTCGTCATTCTCGAGTTCATACACTGCTAGCTTCATGGCGTGCTCCCTGCTGGCTGCTTTGCTTCGAGGATTCTGTGGATTCTTCTCAATCACAGCAGACCTGCAGTTCTGTCTAGCTCTTCAACACAACAGCTCTCTGTTTCATTGTTTCCATCGGACCCATACCCTTAATGAAATTATGGAATCTAGAAGTAGTTTAAGCTGGGTTAGGATGCAGAGATCATGCTCTCACGTTCAGGAAGCTATAAATTTCAAGAATGCAGTGATGCGGAAGCTTGATAGATCCTCAGTGTATACACAAATTTTCGGCTATGTTCTGAGTTGATAAGAACGGTTGCGTAACTGAGTTTTAAACGATTAAGAATCCTTGGCACGTCGGGGTTGCTGTGATAGCTGCGTTCCTTTTTTTTTTTTTGAAGTTATTTGATCCTCTTTACTTACCATTTTTTTTGTGTAGTCATGGACGAATTTCTTTCATATCGTCTTCCAAGACCATCTATTGTCAAGCATTGCTAAGATGAAGTTAGGGGTAAACCATTTTTTTCAAAAACTCAAGAATAGTATAAAGGTCGTCTACGTGATTTTCTACTTATCCGAGACAAGCCCAATGAGGATATAAGGAAAGCTACTAGGTGTTTAATTCACACTCCAGCTATTGGTAGTAATGCAAATAATTGGGATTCCGATGTGGCAACTCTTTGGACTTCTGAAGAGGTCGACGAGGTATTTTCTTGCAATTCTCACACTGCTTAAAATGGTGCCTTTAAGACGGTGTTGAAGTTGCAAGATAGTCACCATGAAGAGAGCGTCAAATACACTACTCTCGCCACTTTGGGCCATCGTATTTGTAGACGCGAAGTTTCTTGGCATGACTTTCAACCACGCGGAGAATTTGTTCCTCCTCCTGGATATTAGGAATGGTCAGAGCTTATTTTGAGTCAGCACAAATAGATTTTAGAGCAAGCGGCCGTCTATGAATCGATCTTCGCTTCGCTGTTTGTTTATGACCAAGGTCGAAATATGATTCATGCCTTGTACGAAGCTTGGTGTCCAGTCACCAATACATTTTTATCTTCTCATGGGGAGATTTCCATTTCACTCTGGGATTTGAAGATTTTAGGAGGCCTTCCTATTGTTGGAGAGTTTTACGACGAGGTTGCCACCAGCTTAGAAGAAATAACTGGTCTCGATGAATCTTCATGTCCCATTCTTTCGGTCAGTTGTCAATACATTTTTCTTGCATATCACCTCATCAGGCTGCAGGAGGATCATGGGGCTTCGAAAAGCAATGGAGTTTCTACTTTTGCTTGGGTGAGATTTTGGTTTCGAGGAAAAAGCAAATACAATGATCCTTATGATTCGATCACCATCAAAGGCAAGAAAAATTCTCTATATACTCCTGATCGTTGTTTCAGACACCGCCTTTGTAATAGAAATGAAAATGAAGTTTTCCTTGATCTAGGTGTTCTTGACATTGATAGGGATGAGGTGTTCTTAGCCGCATTCTTATCAGTCTAGTTATGCTCTTTTATTCTTCCGAATACTCATGGTGATGTCATTCGGCCTGAGACTTTCAAAGTGGCTTCTTTCATAGCAAAAGGTACACGATTTAGTCTTGCTATTCCTGTCTTGGCAAGCATATACAATGGACTGAATCAAATTGCTACTTACATGGATGGACTTAGTCAATGCAATGTTGCTCTTTCTTGGCATTTTATGCATGCGTGGATGGCATCTTACTTTGGGACTCATCCTGGATCAAATAAAGCACCAAGAAGACCTAAAATGTGCAAGTACGGGGGATCTTTTGGTCACAAATCTTACGGTGAGGTTAAAAGTCGAGAAATCATTCAACAGTTGCTTGACATAGATTAACAAGCCACTAGCATATTTGACACTTTTAAGACTAAACTCTTGGACACTCTTGGGAATCGACTTAAGCTCGACGATTTTGAATACTTGGTCAGCCTTCGATCTTCATTTTTGACTTTACGAAGAGGCAATTTTCACTTGGTAGAATCATATAGTCCTCATCGCTTCGCAAGGTAATTTGGATACTGTCAAGATGTTCTGAGATCTTTGACAACTGCTATTAGAACTGCCAGTTTGAGAGGGTTGTTGCACCATTGGCGATGTAGCGTGTTGAGAGGTCCAAGCTGTGAAGTGACTATCCCTAAATGGAGTAGCACAAATGAAAACTTGTTTGTAATAAGAAAATTCTTTGTATGGTGGTAAGGTCAAATAGGAGATTACTATCGCACTAGTATACTCATCTTGAAAGATAGCATAAATACTAATTTTAGACTTGCTTCTTTTAGCTCTTGTAAAGAAAGATTATCGAAACAAGTACAGCCTTTGATTGAGACTACTGACCTTGAGGCTGAAGATATTGATGATGTTACCATGACGCATCGCCTTGACATTGGGCAATTTGAACAAAGCAAAGGTTCTTTAACCCCTGCCGTGGATGGGAGAGAGGCTCTCGATGTCGGAGATGAACAACCTCGTCAGTGTGATGATTGTAGTGATAAACCTATGGAACCTATCGGAAGTGATCATGATAGTGACAGATGCAATCCCAGAAGGCTTAGGAGAGATGTGAAATCTTCTTTGAAAAGAAAAACGATGGTTTACCTTAAGATCTCAAATCAAGTAACAAGGGTTAGTTCCCCTAAGAAATCTTGTCATGGCAGGCTTCATTTTTCCTTAAAGAGGAGATGTCTTGAAACTGATCACGGGGAGTCTGAGAAGAGGACTCCGATTGCACAGGAAGAAGTTGTTGATTCGACCGGTAATGATGTGATTCCTCCTACTGAGATGTTAAAGAAAGAGACAAAGAAAAACACTGTTGACCAAGTCAACAATATTATGCCCGATGATGAGCCTATAAAAAGTGAGGAATCTATAAGTGATGCTGGTAAAGTTCGAAACCAAGTGAAACAGTTGTCTACAAAAATAGGCTTCACATCTTCAGCCAAGGGTAGCTCTAAATCTGTTTCAATCAACTTATCGACTAAGAGAGCTCGAGGTGATGACACAGTTGGGAATAAACCTCCTAATCAGGATCCGTCCCAGTTGCCAATCAATCGCTCACTTGAACGAGATACTATTTTTGTTTTGACTTATCATCCTGACAAGTATTCTTCCAAGATTTTTGAAAAAGCCATTAAAGGGATCAGACATGATTTCGTACTTCGACTTAGAGATGCTTCTTTTTCTCAAGTTGGTAAGCTTTACGAAGATGCTTCCACTCTTTATTCAGGCATTGAAAGTTTGCATGGTGATTCGACTTCCTTCAAAAAAATTGTTGACTCTTATGTTGGGGAGGTGAAGGCATTGTTGTGTCTTGAGAAAGAACTTGATGGTCGTCTTTCTCAAAAAACTTTAGAAAGGAAGAAGGCTGAAGTAACAAAACAGTTAGAATGCGCTAAGTCTTCATTGACGTTGAAGCAACAACATTATGAAGCACAAGCCACAAAGCTTCAGGCTTTGCAAGATGAACGTGCTGCACTAGAAGAGAAGTTGCATTTAATTCGAAAAGAGGAATTGAAGGCGAAGACTGATTTGGATGCTTGAGTTGTTGAAGTAAGCAAGGCCAATGATGAAATTGCTTCTTTTGAAAAGCTCATGATTGAATTAAAGGCCACAGTTTCCATTACTGATGAAGATATAGAGAACATTGAAGAGCTTAGGAGAGTATTGCAAACTCATCGAGACTCTTTGATTGACAGTTGGAGCAGCAAGTCCTAGATATTGCTTGAGCGTTTTATTTATTTATTTATTTATTTTGTAATAGACATTTTCAGCATTTCAGCTATGTCATATAGGACTTTAATCATTATAATAATTTTTTTTTATTTGGTGTGACTGAACTTAGGATGGAGGGATTTCCTAAGCTGCCTACGTACCTTCTAAGAGAAGGATTAAGTCATTACGTAGTTCATTTATTTATTTATTTTATTATTTTGCCTTAATTTTTGCCTAGACCGCCCCAATAGGGTTTTCAATCTAGCAAGCCATTTTTATTTGCCTTAATTTTTGCCTAGACCGCCCCGATGGGGTTTTCAATCTAGCAGGCTTTGCCTTAATTTTTGCCTAGACCACCCTAACGGGGTTTTCAATCTAGCAGGCTTTTTTTTGGATGTTGTGCATAGAAATTGGAGCTTTCACGCATAAGAGCATTTCAAAAATTTTCCATTGATAGGGTCGACTCGCAATCCTTCACTGTCGACTATCTTGTAAGCATTGTTTGTATAAACTTCTTGCACAACATAAGGTCTATCCCACTTAGAAGTAAACTTATCACCAGGATGATGATGGAAGGCCTGCGCATAGCGAGCACTAAATCTCCTACTTAAAAGGAACGTGGGCGGACTTTCTTGTTAAAAGCTTTAGAGAGGCGTGCTTGATAACATTCAAGATGTTGTTGTGCTTGCAAACGTCTTTCATCCAACGTTTCAAACTCTTGAAGGCACAATTGGGCATTGCTCTCTTGTGTGAAACCTTCTTGGATGGCAATTCTTACGATAGGAATTTGACATTCCAACGGAAGAATGGCTTCGACACTATAAACAAGGGCGTATGGAGTAGCTTGCGTGGGTGTTCGATATGTAGTGCGATACGCCCAGAGTGCTTCTCCAATTCTTTAATGCCAATCTCTTTTACTCTTCGCAACAACTTTCTTCAACAAATTACAAAGTGTCTTGTTGAATGCTTCTGCAAGACCATTTGCTGGGGCATTATACATGGAAGAATTGTATTGTTTGCAATTAAATTTCTCGCACAACTTATCCATGAGGCTATTCTAGAATTGTTTGCCATTATCAGTGATGATGTACCGAGGAACTCCATAGCGATAGATGATCTGCACGCGGATGAATTCTACCGCTTGTTCTTTCTTGACCTCTCTGAAAAGTAATGCTTCTACCCACTTGGAGAAATAATCTGTTGCAGCCAGAATGTATAAGTGTCCTCTTGAAGACTTAGGCAATGGTCCTACAAGATCAAGACCCCATCTATCGAAAGGCCAATATGCGACTGTGGGATAAAGAGGCTCTGGTGGCTGATGTATGTAATTGGCATGAAACTGGCATGGTTGACATTTCTTTGCAAAATCTATAGCATCTTGCACCATTGTAGGCCAATAACACCTCATTCTCTTGATCTTATAATGCATTTTTTGCCCAAATTCATGTCCGCCACAAATTCCAAAATGAACCTCTTCTAACACTTGTTTGGCTTCCTCACTTCCTAGGCAACGTAAGAATTGCTCATCAAATAACATACGATACAAGGTATCTTTATAATAGATAAACCTTGTTGCTCTGCATCGCACTTCAGACTTGTGACGTAAATCATTCGGAAGTTTGTCATGCTGAAGATAATCAATAATAGGCTGTCGCCAATCTTCAACTTTAATTGTGCATACCGATATCGCACTGACTTCTTCATGAACTATGCCTTGTAAAGGCACTATCCATCTGTAACATATTGGAACATTCAACTTTTCATCCTCATTGATGGCCAAAGTTGTTGCCAAGTTAGCCAAAGCATCTGCCTATCGATTTTCACCTCTTGGGATATGCTTCAACATTATGTAATCAAACTTATCTATTAACCGTTTAGCATATTTGAAATATGAAATCAAATCTTCTTTCTTGACTTCATATTCTGCCAAGAGTTGCTGTATTATCAGCTTAGAGTCTCCATACACTTCAATGTCTTTAATCCCCATTTCAAGTGCCATTTCTAAGCCTAAAATAAGTGCTTGATATTCAGTAACATTATTAGAGCATAATTTGCTCAAGCCAAAAGAATATGGCAAGACTTGATTGTAAGGGGTAACGAGAATTGCCCCCGCTCCTGCTCCATTTTGTCTTGAAGCACCGTCAAAGAATAACCTTCAGCTTGGCTTCAAGTCAACAAAGAGGACTTCTTCATCAGGTAAATCATCTGATAATTTCCAATCAGACGGGATAGGATGATTTGCTAGAAAATCTGCCAAGGCCTGCCCCTTCACTACCTTTTAGGAAACATAAACAATGTCATATTGTTGAAGGATGACCGCCCACTTTGCCAATCTCCCAAAAAGAACTGGTCTGGACAAAATATATTTCACAGGATTTGCTCGTGCTATTAAATGGACTGTGTATGCTTGCATGTAGTGTCTTAGTTTATCAACGGCGAAGAACAAAGCAAGACACATTTTCTCAATAGGGGAGTAGTTTAATATAGCCCCTACAAGTGTTCAACTTAAATAGTATAAAACCCTTTGTTTATTTTGCTCATCTTCTTGTGCGAGTAATGCCCCCAAGGACTTGTCCTGTGTAGCAATATAAAGGATTAATGGCTTTCCATGAATTGGTGCTCCCAAAATCGGAGGATTAAGCAAGTATCTCTTAATCGCATTAAAAGTATTGCTACATGATTCATCCCACTCGAATCGTGTGTCCTTCATTATTCGACTAAATGGTTGGCATCTTCCAGCTAGGTTTGAAATAAACCTTCGAATGTATACCAATTTACCCTGAAGACTTCAGAGCTCTATTAAGTTCCTAGGCTCTGGCATATTCTGGATAGCGTCTATCTTGGACTGATATATTTCAATGCCTCGGTGTCTTATGATAAAACCAAGGAACTTCCCAGATGCCACTCCAAAGGCACATTTTAGCGGGTTCATCTTCAGTTGGTACTTCCTCAGCCTATCAAACACTGAACGAAGATCTTCTAAATGGTCGTTTCTTCTCTTTGACTTGACCACAAGATCATTAACATAACATTCTACTGTTTTATGTAGTAAGTCATCAAAAATTCTCTGCATAGCACGTTGATAAGTTGCACCAGCATTTTTCAAACTAAAGGGCATTACTTTATAGCAATAAATCCCTTTAGGTGTTCGTAATGCAGTTAGCTCTTCATCTTTTGGCACCATTCAAATCTGATTATAACTAGATGATCCATCCATGAATGACAAAGCCTCATGTCCTGTAGTAGCGTCAACCATTATTTCGGTGATGGGTAGTGAAAAATCATCTTTTGGGCATGCATTGTTTAGATCACGAAAGTCGACACAGATGCGAAGTTGTCCATTCTTCTTTTTGACTGGCACTATATTAGCTATCCAAGATGGATATTTCACTTCACGTATGAATCCCGCATTGATTAACTTATTGACTTCAGCTTTTATGAGCAGGATAAGGTCAGGTCTATAGTGCCTTTGAGGCTATTTAATTGGCTTTACTCCCTTTTGAACAACCAAGTTATGAACTGTAACTTTCAGATCAAGTCCAGGTATCTCTTTATATGTACAGGTGAAGACGTCTTTGTATTCTAACAACAGTGCGACATACTTTTCTTTTTCTTCTGAGATAAGGAGTGAACTCAAAAATATAGGGCGTGGTGCAACCGAGGTGCCAAGATTTGCCTCTTCAAGCCTGTCGATAGTTGTTTGCCCCCCATCTTCTAAAGCAGCGGGAGCTTCTTCTTCTTCGATTTCGGATGGCTCTTCAGACTCATCTTCTGATGATTCATCATCTGCACTTTCTTGGATGGTTACATGATATGTTGAATAAACTTTTGTCTCATCTTCTTTGAGATGTACAGATGAACTGGTGTCCACAACAGTATGACTTCACACTTTCAATGGCCCTTCTGCAGAGATTTCAAGCTCTAAACGCCTCTTCATGCGAGATGGAATCGAGCTTCGGATCTCCTTATCATCTTTCAATTCAGTGCAGTTTTGACTCTCTTCTTGATGCACTTCACTGCTTGAAGCGTTTAATCTATCAAAAACTAAATTGCGTCTTCTGGATGCTTGACGTAACTCAGGGTGAGGGACATTGAGTCTATCAAACACTGAAATACGAGTTGTTGACATTCCCAAATGATCAAATACTGATACACGAGTAGTGTTTTGAGAATGATGAGTTAGAGAAGTTTTTGGTTCATCACATTCTTCAATAACCTCCACCGAAATGTGTTGAGTACTGACCGATTTATTCTTCCTGCCAATATGAATTCGTATCGGGTTTTGAGATTCACATCCTAATCCATCTTTTGAAAAAGGTTTCCCATCCGACTTGTTTATCAACTTTTTATGAGTTTCAATGATCCCTTGCAACTTTGCAGTCGTCTTCCCATCATACAACTCATTCATGGATGATGACTTGGAAAAGTCGAACCCAGCCTTAACGATCAGTTTATAAGCCTTTGGATCGTAATTTTTAGCAGTATGACCTTGAGGCAAAGTCTCATGTTCTATTGCGCCTTGGGACGGTTGAACGAACCCTTTCAACAGCTTCTTGGCTTGACTATGAGCCATGTTAGTTAGAGGAAATGTGCAAGCATCTTCAACAATTTTATGTCTTCTTTTATCTTGTCAAGAGAACACTCTGCTTGATTAAATTCTGAGCATTCTAAGAATGGCGAGTGACCTTCCTTGCGACGAGCCTTTGGAATATAGCGAAGAACTGGAGTTTCTTTTGCCTCACTGGGTGAAGATTTGGCTGGGTTGTTCTTTACAGTATCTTTCAATGTAAGCTTAGAAATACCCTCAAGGGATGCATTTAAAGGCTCTTTCATCACAGTAGTGTCTATTTTCTTTTTACCCTTAATTTCAATTTTTCTGGTGCTCGGCATTTGAGCGGGTAAAACTTTTTTTATATCACAGTTCTCTAAGTAGAATTTTGCATCAGCATAGTGAGACTCGACCTCATTGAATGGTTTTAAATCAGCATCAACCTTTCTCGGTCTGTCTCGATAAAACTTTAAGCATTGATGCAGTGTAGAAGGTATGTTGAGTTAATGTATTTTGAAATGACAAAACAAGTTAATACAATAATGTTAAGATGGTATACAAACATGTTTAGAAGATATCAGGACCAGAACTTAGAGTTCTGCTGATGAGAGATCGATCTGAGGAGTGAGAGATCGATCTCCTGGGTTTATACTTGATGAGAGATCGATCTCATGATGGAAGAGATCGATCTGGCAAGCCTTAAAACGGTGTAAAGGGTTTAAGGTAAAAAGAGATCGATCTGCAAGGGTTAAGAGATCGATCTGCTCTAAGTCAGAGAACTTAGGAGATCGATCTGGTAAGGAAGAGATCGATCTGCTCAAAGTCAGAGAGCTTAAGAGATCGATCTGGTGTATTGAGAGATTGATCTTGCCTCAAACAGAGAGGATAGGAGATCGATCTGCCTATTCGACAGATCGATCTGCCTCTGCCTATTCAAACTAACAGATCGATCTGGTAATGTATGAGATCGATCTCCCTGTGTATTTGTGCTTTGTCATTGCAGGATTTAAAACTAGGAGATCGATCTGGCCAAGATAGGAGATCGATCTGTCTGACCACTGGAGGTTCCCAACGGCTATTTTCTTCAAATCTCAACGGGAAAAACTGCATTTAATGCTCCAACTACCCAACCTTCAGTATATAACCAAGCATTGAAGATAAAGCAATAAAGAAGAGACTATTACTGCACATTCTCAATATTCTGAAGCTTTAATTCTTTCATTCCTTGTATCCCTATTGCTCATTAATTGAGATTTATTGTACAAGCTTAAGTACTACAAGCTTTGTTAGTCCTACCCACTGAAAAGCCTTATTCTGTATTCATCCACACCTTAAAAGAAAAGAGGATTGTTCCTCAGTGAGTGTTATTGTAAAAGGGTGAATACATTTTCTGTATTGCTAAGGGTAGAGAGGTTATTCCTTAACCTGAAAAAGGAACTTTGTAAACTCTATTGAAAGAGAGAAAGAATCCACTTGACAAGAAGGTCAAGGAGAGAGGACGTAGGCAAGAGTTGGCCGAACCTCTATAAGTCGCTGTGTTTGTTTCTCTTTCCCTCTCTTTGCATTAAAATTGTTATATTGCACTGTTTTATTCATTATCATTTGTGTTTAAATTGCGATTAATTTAAAATCTGCCATAATTGTTAGAAAACCGATTCACCCCCCCTCTCGGTAGAGCCAACAATTGGTATCAGAGCGAGAACTCTCTAATCACATAGGAATAACTTCCTAAGAGTTAGAAACGATCATATGGCTCTTAACAATGTTGCAACTAGTTTGATAGGAGAGGGGCACTCCACGGTTAGACCTCCCATGTTCAATGGTGAACATTATTCATATTGGAGGACTAGGATGATGCTATTCATTCAAGCAAATGACTATGAAGTATGGAGAATTATAGTTAAGGGACCTCAAATCCCTACAAAGAAAATAGAGGGAAGAGATATTCCCAAAGAAGAAGATGAATGGGATTCTAATGACATTAAATGTGCACAGCTAAATGCTAAAGCTATGCACACATTATTTTGTGCTTTAGGTCCTAATGAATATAATAGAGTATCCGGGTGTGATAATGCCAAGCAAATATGGGATAAATTGGCAATAACTCATGAGGGTACAACCCAAGTGAAGGAGACAAAAGTTGGTATGCTCACACATGATTATGAGCTCTTTAGAATGAAGGAAGGAGAATCGATTAGTGATATGTTCACTAGATTTACATACGTAATTAATGGACTAAAATCCTTAGGAAAAATATACTCTAACATTGAAATGGTAAAGAAAATTTTAAATAGCTTACCTAAGTCATGGGAAGCTAAGGTAACAGCAATAGAGGAATCTAAGGATCCACACACATTATCCTTAGATGAATTAATAGGTTCCTTGCTAACTTATGAGATGAAGCTTAAAAGAAATGAAGAGCCACCCAAGAAAGTGGGTGTTGCTCTAAAATCCACTGCTGAAAAGGAAATTAAAAATGAGAGTGGCAGTGAGGAGGATATTGAGATGGCAATGTTTGCCAAAAGATTTAATAAATTCATGAGGATGAGAGCTAGCAATAGCAATAGGAGAAACAATAGGAGAGAACAAGAGGAAGTAGGTAGAAAAGACTCTATTGTGTGTTACGAATGTAAAAAACCTGGACACATAAAATTTAACTGCCCTCTTCTCAAAAGATCCAATGATAGGTTTCATAAAAAGAAGGCAATGGTAGCAACATGGAGTGACAGTGACTGCTCCGATGATAAATCAAATGAGGACATTGCCAACCTATGCTTCATGGCAATTGATGATGATGAAAAGGTAACTTCTAATATCAATGAATACTCTTTTGATGAACTGCAAGATGCATTTGATGATTTAGCATTAGAGTATGAATCTATGAGCATGAAGTATAAAAAGTTAATATCGAAATTAAAAAGGGAAAATGAGATAATGTTAAAAGATAAATTGGAATGTGAGGAGAAACTAGAGATTGCAAATCTAGAAATTGGTGATCTTAAGGAGAAAAATAGCAATTTACATAACTCCTTTAATAGATTTCACATGGGGCAACAAAAGCTAGATAGCATGTTAGAAACCCAAAGGGCATTTTTTGACAAAAATGGCTTAGGGTATAATGTACAAAGTAGGGAGACCCATCTTAAGAGTTTTATTGCTAGGAAGAGCATGAATAAACCTGAAATTACTTGTTCATATTGTACTAAGAAAGGACATAAGTCACATTATTGCACTATAAAGATGAGGAATCTTAAAGGAAAAATTGTAAAAAGGATATGGATTCCAAAAGAGGTAATTCATTCCAAGGACTGCAATGCATTAGCAAAATGGATCCCAATGGGATCAAGAATTTCATTTACTAACCTCCAAGGACCCAAGAGAATTTGGGTACCTAAGACTTGAGTGTGTTTATTTTTTTGTTGTAGGTGATTGAGCATAGCCACAAAGCTAAAACAAAAGAAGCTTGGTACTTAGATAGTGGATGCTCAAGGCACATGACGGGTGATAAAAGCCATTTCAATTCCTTCAAATCGAAAATTGGTGGAGAAGTCACTTTTGGGGACAACTCCAAAGGCCAAGTGGAAGGAAGTGGCTCAATAGGTAATGATCATTTCTCTTTAGAAAAAGTATTACTTGTTAGGGGTTTAAAGCATAATTTGCTAAGCATTAGTCAACTTTGTGACAAAGGTTACAAAGTAATTTTTGATTGCATGAAATGTAATGTTATAGATCCTAAGTCAAATAAAATTCTTCTTCTAGGTCATAGGCAAGGTAACATATATATAGTCTACCTTAATGAACTCAAAAACGAAAACATATGCTTAATGGTAGATAACAAAAAGGAATCTTGGTTATGGCATAGAAGACTAGGTCATGCTAGCATGCATGTGCTATCCAAATTAGCTAGAAAGGATCTAGTTATAGGCTTACCCAAAATATCCTTTGATCATGAAGAAATATGTGAAGCTTGTGTTAAAGGAAAACACAAGAGAACAACCTTTAAGCCTAAGAATAGTGTATCCACCACTAGGCCTCTTCAATTACTGCATTTAGACTTATTTGGACCAACTAGAACCACTAGCCTAGGTGGGAAACACTATGGTTTTGTAATAGTTGATGATTACACTAGGTACACTTGGGTGTTCTTTTTGAGAGTAAAAAATGAAGCCTTAGAGAAATTCATAACTTACTCAAAGGTGACTCAAAATGAAAAAGGATATACAATAACAAGCATTAGAAGTGATCATGGCAAAGAATTCGAAAATATAGGATTTGATGAGTATTGCAATGATCAAGGAATTAGTCATAACTTTTCAGCCCCTAGGACACCACAACAAAATGGTGTAGTTGAGAGAAGAAATAGAACTTTGGAAGAGATGGCTAGGACCATGTTATGTGAAAATAACTTGCCAAAGTACTTTTGGGCTGAAGCTATAAACACATCATGTTATATAATTAATAGAGCTATGATAAGACCCATGCTAAAGAAAACTCCTTATGAGCTCTACAAAGGTAAGAAGCCTAATATTAGTTACTTCCATCCTTTTGGCTGCAAATGCTTTGTTCTAAATAATGGAAAAGATAATTTAGGAAAATTTGATGCCAAAAGTGATGAGGGAATATTTCTAGGATATTCATTGAATTCAAAGGCTTATAGAATTTATAACAAAAGAACATTAATGGTTGAAGAATCTATTCATGTTGTATTTGATGAATCAAATAATATATCTAAAGATTCAACCAACAATGATGAAAATGTTGAGATATTTGATGAAGGCTTAGAAGATGACTTTCTAGAAAAGCTTGATTTGAATAAAGAAGATGAAGAAGAAATAGAAGTTTTAGAAAGAGAACCTAGAGCACCAAGAGAGTTAGGATATGTAAAAGATTGTGAAATAGTAGGAGATCCAACTCTTGGAGTTAGAACTAGGTCATCCTTAAGGAATATGTGTCAATATATAGCCTTTGTATCTCAAATAGAGCCTAGGAATGTCAATGAAGCCTTAGAGGATAATAATTGGTTCCTAGCAATGCAAGAAGAGTTAAATCAATTTGAGAGAAGCAAAGTATGGAAACTAGTTCCAAGGCCTAGTGATCACTCTATAATTGGAACTAAATGGATATTCAAGAACAAAATGGATGAAAATAGTGTGATCATAAGGAATAAGGCTAGGCTAGTTGCTCAAGGCTATAGACAAGAGGAAGGCATAGACTATGATGAAACATATGCACCGGTAGCTAGATTAGAGGCAATAAGAATGTTACTTGCCTTTGCATGTTATAAAGATTTCAAGTTATATCAAATGGATGTAAAGAGTGCATTCTTGAATGGTTTCGTTAATGAAGAAGTCTATGTAGAGCAACCTCCCGGATTTGAAAATCATGAATTTCCTGAACATGTTTTCAAATTGTCTAAGGCACTTTATGGGTTAAAACAAGCCCCTAGAGCATGGTATGAAAGGTTGTCAAAGTTCTTAATAGAAAAAGGATTCTCAAGAGGAAAGGTAGACACCACATTATTCATCAAAAATAAAAATAAGGACTTACTAGTTGTACAAGTATATGTAGATGATATTATTTTTGGTTCAACTAATGAGTCTTTATGTCAAGAGTTTGCTAAGATCATGCAAGGGGAATTTGAGATGAGCATGATGGGAGAACTCACATTCTTCTTGGGACTTCAAGTGAAGCAAACAAAGGATGGAACTTTCATCAATCAAGCAAAGTACACCAAGGACTTGCTCAAGCGATTTGGAATGGAGAGTTGCAAACCTCAAGCCACTCCAATGGGCACCAACATCAAGCTTGACAAAGATGAAGGTGGTAAGTGTGTAGACACTAAACTCTATAGGTCTATGATTGGATCATTGCTTTATTTAACTGCAAGTAGACCAGATATATTGTTTAGTGTATGCCTTTGTGCTAGATTTCAATCCTCTCCTAGGGAATCACATCTGTTGGCAACTAAGAGAATTTTTAGATACCTCAAAGATACTCCCTCACTAGGACTTTGGTATCCCAAAGACTCCACTTTTGCCCTTCATGCATTTTCAGATGCTGATTTTGGAGGCTGCAAAATAGATAGGAAAAGTACTTCAGGTACTTGCCAATTCTTAGGAAATAGGTTAATTTCTTGGTTCTCCAAGAAGCAAAACAGTGTAGCTCAGTCCACAACTGAAGCTGAATATATAGCAGCTGGTAGTTGTAGTGCTCAAGTGTTGTGGATTAAACAACAAATGAGAGATTATGGTATTGACATGAAGCAAGTCTTAATTAAATGTGATAATACCAGTGCCATTAATCTGTCTAAGAATCCTATTCAACACTCCAGAACCAAGCACATAGAAATTAGACATCACTTCCTTAGAGATCATGTACAAAAAGGGGATATAATCTTAGAGTATATTGATACTACACATCAAATAGCTGATATATTCACCAAACCCCTTGATAGAGATAGGTTCTGTATCCTTAGAGGTGAATTAGGACTCATGAATATGCCTTAGGACTTTCATGTTGTAAAAATCTTGATTTCAAGTTGATTTTTAAAGAGTTTTTGCAAAAATTTTCTGGCAAAGAGGATGAGAGATCGATCTCCTTGTGATATAGATCGATCTCCATGCTTCTATCAAGCCTAAATCGTCAAGGTTAATCTAAGAAGATCGATCTTCTAACCATCAGATCGATCTCCTTACGTCTCTGTTTAAAGGTAGATCGATCTGTCCACACGACAGATCGATCTCATCAAGCTTCCGCATTCTACAGATCGATCTATGCATGTACCAGATCGATCTCCTTAAGCCTCTGTTTGCGACCAGATCGATCTGTCGCCTCGACAGATCGATCTCCTATGCCTTGGAGTATAAATACCCGCGAAAAATTTGCTTGAATGAAATGTGATTTGATTGAATATTGGATGTGTTAATGCAAATATTGATTTTGAAATGCCATGAGTCTTCGATCTTTTATGGCTGATATGACAAAAAGGGGGAGAAGAAACATGTGTTAAATGTTTAAAAGGAAGTTAGGATGATTTAATTGAGGGGGAGTTATAGGATGATTTAATTGAGGGGGAGTTAAGATTTAACTAAGGATGAGTTAAATCTTTAACAAAGTCAAAAGCTCACAAAAAGGGGGAATTTTGCAAATTCACTAAACATGTTTATTGGATGAGTTTTGTCATATCAAAAAGGGGGAGATTGTTGAGTTAATGTATTTTGAAATGACAAAACAAGTTAATACAATAATGTTAAGATGGTATACAAACATGTTTAGAAGATATCAGGACCAGAACTTAGAGTTCTGCTGATGAGAGATCGATCTGAGGAGTGAGAGATCGATCTCCTGGGTTTATACTTGATGAGAGATCGATCTCATGATGGAAGAGATCGATCTGGCAAGCCTTAAAACGGTGTAAAGGGTTTAAGGTAAAAAGAGATCGATCTGCAAGGGTTAAGAGATCGATCTGCTCTAAGTCAGAGAACTTAGGAGATCGATCTGGTAAGGAAGAGATCGATCTGCTCAAAGTCAGAGAGCTTAAGAGATCGATCTGGTGTATTGAGAGATCGATCTTGCCTCAAACAGAGAGGATAGGAGATCGATCTGCCTATTCGACAGATCGATCTGCCTCTGCCTATTCAAACTAACAGATCGATCTGGTAATGTATGAGATCGATCTCCCTGTGTATTTGTGCTTTGTCATTGCAGGATTTAAAACTAGGAGATCGATCTGGCCAAGATAGGAGATCGATCTGTCTGACCACTGGAGGTTCCCAACGGCTATTTTCTTCAAATCTCAACGGGAAAAACTGCATTTAATGCTCCAACTACCCAACCTTCAGTATATAACCAAGCATTGAAGATAAAGCAATAAAGAAGAGACTATTACTGCACATTCTCAATATTCTGAAGCTTTAATTCTTTCATTCCTTGTATCCCTATTGCTCATTAATTGAGATTTATTGTACAAGCTTAAGTACTACAAGCTTTGTTAGTCCTACCCACTGAAAAGCCTTATTCTGTATTCATCCACACCTTAAAAGAAAAGAGGATTGTTCCTCAGTGAGTGTTATTGTAAAAGGGTGAATACATTTTCTGTATTGCTAAGGGTAGAGAGGTTATTCCTTAACCTGAAAAAGGAACTTTGTAAACTCTATTGAAAGAGAGAAAGAATCCACTTGACAAGAAGGTCAAGGAGAGAGGACGTAGGCAAGAGTTGGCCGAACCTCTATAAGTCGCTGTGTTTGTTTCTCTTTCCCTCTCTTTGCATTAAAATTGTTATATTGCACTGTTTTATTCATTATCATTTGTGTTTAAATTGCGATTAATTTAAAATCTACCATAATTGTTAGAAAACCGATTCACCCCCCCTCTCGGTAGAGCCAACAAGGTACAACGCCATTTGCATGAATCCAAGGTCGCCCAAGCAACAACTTATATGTAGTTCTAGCGTCGATGACATAGAAGATTGTACTCGATGTTAATTCATCGATCGCAACATCCACTCGTATTATTCCCAAAGCACGTTGCTCCATTTGATTGAAACCTTGGATCAAAAGTTGACTTTTTGACAGTTCATTAATTGTTATGCCAAGTTCCTCCATTGTTGCTTTGGGCATGATATTAACTGCAGACCCATTATCGACCAACATGCGATTCACCCTTTGTTCTCGGATGTATCCATAAACATAAAGTGGCCGATTGTGGGGTTTTGATCCTAACAACAGATCTTCATCTGTGAATGCAAGAGTTGTCAAGCAGTAATCACAAAAACTATCATCTGAAGCAGGTTTCGTGGAAGCTGGAAGATGTGCAGCTTAAATTTTTGAGTTTTCTAAAGCATGCGCAATCGCCTCACGTGTTGCCTTTGGATATTGCAACAACTCGTAGATGGTAAGATGAGAATGAGAAGAGATCCCTTTTAAGATCTTAAGGCATTCTTCCCGGACTGTTTTCATCTGGCTATCACCTTGAGCCTTAATAGCCTTTGAGCGTTCTCCCTCTGACTCCTCTTTAAACGAAACCATATGAATACCAACACTCATTTGCTCTTCCCTAAGAAAACCTTTAGGAAAGAATTCTTCTAGTGTTATTTGTTTTCGAGGCTTTTGCCTCAAAAAATTTTGGAATTGGGGATGCTTTATACTTTTCTTCTATCCCCAACGTGGATGCCAGTTATTTATCTGCTGAATTCCCTTTTAAAAAGGAAGGTTTGCAGATCGAACATATCACTTTCGTGATTTTCGTCGCGTTACCAATGTCCATTGTTCTTCATCATCCGCTGCAGATTCAACATCTTCAAAAGAGCTAGTAATTGAGCTTGTTACCACAACTGGCAGGGCAACAGGTTCTAAGCAGCCAAATTGTATCAGTTGATACGTTATATCTTTTATAGGCAAAGAAGTGAAAGTAGCATGATTTGACTCTACTATGTCGTCCATATCAAGTTCAATCTTGCGATCATTCACTAGCTTCATTATCAAATCTTTCAGGTTGAAACATTTTTCAATGGGGTGACCAATGATGCCATAATACTTGCAATACTTTGGATCGGTAACTTTTCCCTTTTCTCCTGGCCTTTTGGACTCTGGAAGTTCAATTAGCTTTTGGTTCAAGAGTTGATCCAGCATGTCAGGCACATCTGAATCAGGGAAAAGATATTTCTTTACTTCTCTTTCTTCGAAGCTCATGCGTTGTTTATTTCTCATTTGAGGCCGCCTGATATTTTCCTCAACTTTTTTAGTGCCTCTGGAGGAAAATTTTAAAGGTTTAGTCTCAACGAACAAAGACTCCTTAGCAGTGCTCTTTAAAGGCTTCTCAACCTTCTTGAAATCCTTCTTGTCTCTCCTAGGATCAAGAATCGAAGAACTTTTGTTACCAGAATGAGCAATACTCAACTCCATGTCACGAGCACGGGTGGCCAATTCTTCGAAAGTATGCGGCTTTATCCTTTGTAGAATGTAAAGAAGTTCCCAATGCATACCTTGGATGCACATCTCAACAGCAAAAATTTAAGAGAGCTTATCTTTGCAATTAAGACTTAACGCTCTCCATCTATTGATGTAGTCGATGACTGGTTCGTCCTTCCTTTGTTTGGTATTAGTTAGCTCTGTCATACTCACTGTGCGGCGAGTACTAAAGAAACGATTGAGAAACTCCCTCTCAAGTTGTTCCCAACTATCAATAGACTCAGATTCCAAGTCAGTATACCATTCAAAGGCATTTCCTTTTAGCGACCTTACAAACTGTTTAACAAGAAGATCTCCGTATGTTCTTGCATTGTTACACGTCTCCACAAAATGGGCCACATGTTGATGTGGATTTCCCTTCCCATCGAACTGCTGGAACTTAGGAGGTTGATAATTTGTCGGCATCCTTAAATCATCAATTCTCCTCGTGTACGGTTTAATGTATGCATAATAGGACTTAGATGACGATCCACCATACTGAGCCTTGATAGTATTCGCAATCATCTCTTGTAGTTGTTGAACAGACAAAGACCCAACTGATATTGACGATGATCCGTTCACTTCAGGATTTTCAGCATCATGAACTGCTTTCAGTTTCCTAGCTGCTTTAGCAGTTGGTTTGTTTGGTGCTAGGTTATCATTGGATTCTTCATCGTGTTGAGCTTCCAGTTGACTCTTCAACATCGCAATTTCAGCATCCTTTTCTTCTACTATCTTGTGCAGAGTTGACATCATTCTCTCCATTTCAGAGATCCTTTCCTCTAGAGTAGTCACATTAGTAACCATCTAGACATGGTTTGAAGAGTAGATGCTGATTGTTCTGTTGGTACTTGTGAAGCAGATTTTCTTCCTGCCAAAAGATCCATCGAGATGATAGGTTGATGAGCAGCATTGTTGGTTGACTAAATTAAATCTTTACCTTGAGTTGCAAGATACCGTACTCTAGCACGAGTCGTCGGTCCAGTGTAACCAGGTTGCACAGTCGCAGCAAGATTGAATTTGTGACTTAGTGCAGCAGTCTTTGGAGCCATAGATCTGAGCAATTGGTTGATTTTGATTGATAATGGAGAGCGAGATGAGAGGCAGAGAGGTCCCACTAGGTGTGCCAGAAATTTGTATACACAAATTTTCGCGTCTGAAAAATTAAAACACGAATTAGTGACAAAATTCAATTTTTGTATTTATGTGTGAGTACAAGTCTCTGTTTTGAATTCTTTACAAAAAGAATTATGATCCTCTGATTCGGTCTCTTGATTGCACTTGTCGAGGGCGTGACGCTTATTCCCGACGGAGTGGAATGAGTGATTGTTGAGAGAAACGACCAAAGGGGCTTGTTGTTTCTCTTGAACTTGTAGCGGCGTGGCTAATCGTTGAGACGGTTTGTGACTTGTTGTCCTTTTGTAAATCTGCTGACGGCTTTGTTGAAGAAAAGACTTGACTGAAGAGAAGGCTTGATCGGAGAACGGCCGGTATTCTGCAGGCTTTCAATTCTCTGAGGAGGCTGAGACTTCTCTTCTCTGTGTGCTATGCTCTTCTTCAGTGTTTTCTGTCTGCTTCCTATGAGTGTCTTCTGAGTGTGTTTTGAGTGTGTTCTCCCATCTGGAAGAGCTCTCTATTTATAATGCTTGATAGTAGAGAGTTCTAAAGAGACTCGATCACTCTAGAATTTATCTCTAATTAATTTAATTTAATTAGAGATAATATAATCGGTTAATAATTTTTATTTATCACCAATTTATTAGAAATTATTAATTAATTAAATATTTAATTTAATTAACTAATAATATTAATTAATTTTTTTTTAATGCCTACAACAATGTCACCAAGAAAGTAGTTAGGAATCGACATGGGAAACTAAGGGAAGAAGAAAGCTTTCTTCCAACCAGTGATGGATAGAATAGAAGAAAGATTAGCATGATAGAAATCAAGATTTCTATCACAAGGAGGCAGATTAACACTTATCAAATCAGTGTTAAGCTCTATGTCTTTATATATGTTATCTTGTTTTAAGGATCCCGGATACACATGTGAGAAAATCGATCAGACCATAAAGAACTTCTGGTGGGGACATGACAACGGACAATGGAAACTGCACATGACAAATTGGGAGCGGTTATGTAGACCAAAAAAGGCAGGTGGCCTAGGGTTGAGGAAAACAAAAGTGATGAATAGATCACTCTTAGGTAAACAAGTATGAAGAATATTAACTAAGCCCCAATGAATTGTCAGCTCAACTTTTGCTAGGGAAATACTATAAGAAATAGAGATTTGAGGAGGTAAGAGCAAAGCCAGGGGATTCATGGGTATGAAAAAGCATTTTAGTTGGTAGAGATGTCTGTATGAAAGGCATGGATATACAGGTCTGGAGTGGACAACAAATGATCATTCAGGATGGGGGATTCCGCATGACCGAATCAACACTAGGGAGTCAGATAGAGCAACCGAATTTGAGATGTTTAATGAACCATCTGAGTTCTTGTTCGGACCCAATGTTGCCTTCGGTTCTTCTTAATCATGAACGAGTATAGGAGCTGAGAGATAGAACTTTCTCAATCTTACGAGGTACGGATAGAGTGATATGGAAGCATACGTTCAATAGGGATTTTACAGTTTGCTCAGCTTATTGGGGTATTTTAGAAGAAACAAACAATGGAAAGAGTGAAAACATGAGACGGAGAGTTCTTTGGAAACTTAAACTTTCTCTAAAAATGATTATATTCCTATGGAAGCTTTGCGATAATTGTTTGCCAACAAAAAGTGAGTTGAAAAAAAAGGAATATACGTGTGACAGATTATATCCGTTGTGCGCAGAGGAGGAAGAAACTATTGATCACCTCTTTGTTAGGTGTCAAGTTGCAAGAGCAGTGTGGTATGCATCGGATTTTACAATTCACCTCGAGAAGATAAGACCGAAGAGTGTAGTTGAGTGGATTTATCAAATATTGACAATTAGGAATATAAATCCAGATGATACGTACGAATTCTACAGCCAGGTCTTTAATTTACTCTAGTGTTTATGGTTGCACAAGAATGAATGCTGCTATGACAGAGTTACGACCAACCCACTTAGTGTACTCTGTCTCTATCGTCATAAAGCCCAGTAAGACTATTATGAAAGACTTTTAAAGAATGAGCTAACACAAGTAAAATTATTGTACAAAAGGACTGTAAAGACCCCCAACTATAAGTAAGCAGACCATAAGTTCCTTATGCATCCAAGACTTCGAGGAATGGCTTGTGTTTTTTGGATTGAAAACAAAGAATATTACTAGCTAGTTTGGTTTAAGTTTGCTGATCAGGAGCCACAACGGTACAACCTAGGTTTTTGGAGGGAGTATCGAAACTCTATCTTAAAAAATGCATAGTCTCAGAGTTAAAATGATTCTCATGAGAGAAGATGGTCATAAATGGATGAAATTCATCACAAAAGGGAACTTTGGACACTGGTAGGTAAGGCTAGCGATGGATGACATCCAAAGGCTAACAAAGGGCGTGAACTTCTATGTGACCACAGAGTGGCATCAACTTGTTGCTCATGTTCAGTCAATTGCATATTCGACGGCAGAGCATAACAAGGATCACTCATGGACAAGTTAAGTTTTTCTTACTGACATGTGTTTAATGATTTTTCTTACTTTGTTACCAAAAAAAAAAATATAAAACTAACTTATTTGCTATTATAGTCTATTGAAAAAATAATTATTTAAGTTTAAACTTAAATTTACAAAATATTATAATTTTTTTCTAATCGATGATTAAATTGTTGGTTTCGTTACAAAGCTCATTATCATAATTTTCTAGCGGAAAATGATAAACTCGATGCCTAGAAAATACATTTAGCAAATATTTTCAAGATAGGATTTTACTCGATTCCAGACATATCACTTGGGAGTTGGGACTTCCCTCGTGTCTTCCCTACCAATAAGTCGTACTAGAAGTCGTACGGAGAAAACTAGAATGCTGCCAAACCAAACCAAATCAAACCAAAAAGAGACTTGAAGTTGGGAGGGAGGGTTAGGTATATGTTATTACTATAAGACATTAAGAGTGTGTTGGTAAAGTGAAAAAAAAAATGAAAGGATAGATATAGATGTCTTAAAAAAAGAATCAGCTTTTGTTAGTATGTGGCAACGGTTATTATTAAAAAAAAAATCATTTTAATTTAGAAAGATTAATAGAAAAAAAAGGAGATCGATGTGAAATAATCAAATTATTATTTTTTTATTTTAATTAATTAACGGTATAATAAAAATAACATAATTTTTTTTCTTTTTTTTCTTTTTTCAATTCTACTAAACAAAAAAAAAATATATTTTTTACTTTCTTTTCTACCAAGCATATGTATAAAATATATATATATTTTTCTGTTTTTCATTTTTCTTCCCTTCTAAATTTTTAGCCTTCCATTTTTCTTTCTGTTCTCCAAAGTAAAATCTAAAATCGAGTGACTCAGCTTTACCCAACAAAAAGTTAAATAGCAACACTTGGCAAAGACAAGAGCAGAACAGCATACAACATATAAAATCCAATATTAAAAAAAAATTACAAAAAGGTTAAATAGCAATACTTGGCAAAGACAAGACCAGAACAACGTACTACATATAAAATCCAATATTTAAAAAAAAAAAAAAAAACTTTGATACAAGATCAGCATATAAATTTTATATATTATTATTGATATATCATACCTTTTCATTTTATCCATTCATAAATTTTAAAATTGTGGATGACTACTTGAAAATGAAAACGGATTAACTCTGAAGTACGTGGATATCGGAATTGAAGCCTATAAAAGGAGAAACAGTACCATAATTACTCTATACTTTTACACCCAATATTTTATTGAGGCCTGCGGCCTAAAAATAAGACGACAAGCCCAAAAACAAAATCCTTGAGTGGACACAATTATAGAATGGGGGATTTTCCGTGATAATTAAATAGAATTCTTTATAGGTAAATTACACTCCTAGTCATATTTAAAGATATGTTGGTCTACCATAAAAAGGCAAGCTGAGGTAGGTAGGTTGAATCTAAGCTTTACCTATTATTCAAAATATTCACTCATCTCCTATTATTGACTTAAATATCAAAATGTGCTTTTGAAATAGATTTCCGATGCCAACGCACCCCTTCTCCCTCCCTCTAAGTAATTATCAATAAAAATAAAATAAAATATTTTTAAATTTATTAATTAATAAAATATCATAATATAATTTAATTAAGTATATAAAATTTATATAATGACAAATATCCAATTTAAATCTTAAATCATTTTCAGTATTCGGTAAAGTATATAATATAAAACCACAATAAAATCAATAACCTCTAACTAGCCATTAATCATACATACGTCCGTACCTACAGCAGACATATGTAGGTATGAACTTGATAAACAAAGCAAGATTAGCAAATTATGCAATAGAGATATCCTTTCTTTATTGTCCTATGACTGTGATTAAGTTAGCTCAATGGATTTGTAAAACTCACTTAAAACTAGGGGGTAATCGAGTTGAGTCGAGTCGATACAGTGAAGTGTTCGAGTCCAAGTTCGACTCGAAAATTCGGTGTTCGATATTCGACTCGAGTTCGGTTGAGTTTTATTTTTTAAATTTGAGTTCGGCTCGAGATCGAATTCGAGCTACTCGAGCTCGCTCGATTAGGCTCAATTATATCAGTTCGATTTTTTCTCGAACTTGACTCCGCTCTTGCACTCATTATATAAATATTATTATATAATAATATATATTATTAAAATATATAAAAACTCGAGGCTCGATTAAGCTCGCGAGCTACTCGAGCTGGGTATCTAAGTACTCGAATTCGACTCGCTTGATAACTCGAGTAGCTCGAGTTCGAGCTCGACTTGACTAAAATCGAATCAAATTTGAGTTTTGCTTGAATCGAGTTCGAGTAACTTGCGAGTACCACTCTATCGCTTACACCCCTACTTAGAACAATTTATACAACAGTAATAAGATTTTTGTTTTCTCTTAAAATGTAAAAATAAAATAAAATAACCAAATACTCAATAATTTAAAACTTACTTTCAAAGTGCCAAAAAAAGTGGTTAACTTAGAATATATTGAGTTCTCTAGTTTCGATAACCAAGTTTGACGGCTTTTTTTTTTAAATTCAGATTTAAATTTCAAATCTTATTATTCTCAAATGTTTTTATGTCAATGCATACATGTAAAAAGAAATTAGAGAAGAAAAGATATCAACAATCAAAACTTAACTTATCAATTATTATTTTTATTTAATTATTTAAGAGATATTAATTCTAAAATTTGATTTTTTTTTTAATTTCTCTTATAAGAAAATATGAATTAAATGGGTAAATGTGGACACCATGTTCATAGGTAATCATGGGCTAGCTCCTACAAGCTTATATGTAATCAGGCCTGGACTCCGTTTATATTCCCTTATGATTGATGAACTTATCTATACTCATTTCCTTGGGCATGCGTTGTTTTTATATATAAATTTATTGAAAATAATTTTAAAAATTATTTTTAAGAAATATTTATATTTTTTGAAAAAGTAAATTTTTTTTTTCTGTTTAAATGAGTTAATAAAAAAATATTTTTTAAATTTGGTTGTTTTCTGAAAAATCTTTTCTTTTTTTAAATGATATTAATGTAATTAATAAAATATTAAAAATTATTTTTTATATTAATTAATTTATTATTTTTTAAAAATAATATTTAATATTAAAAGATTATATTATTAAAAATTTAAAAGAAAACTATTATTATTTATATTGATAATTTTAATAATTCAAAGTAATAATACTATTTTAATATATCTAATATTAATAATATATTAATATTTATTTTTCAAATATTAAAAATATTTGTACTTTTAAATAATTACATTTTATATTGAAAGGATTTATTATTATAATCATAACAACAGTATTATTTAGGCAAAATGGTAAAAAAAGAAAATAAAAAAAGCCTTCGAAAAAGAAAAAGGTTATAACAATTGAGCCCTTTAACATTTTTTTGCAATTAATTGAACTCTTACATTTTAATTTTCACTCAATTAAACTATATTGTAAACAGAAACTATTATGTATGTGATTTTTTTTTTTTTTTTTTGCAACTGGACTAAAATGCTCATATGGCAGATGAAGTGGCAAAAAAATTTCTACTATGACAAAAATAATCCACGGTGGAAACACATTTTTAGGAATTTTTTGCCACATGTAAAAATAATCCAATTTCCTTTTATTTATTTATTATTATTATTATTATTATTATTATTATTATTATTTTGGTTATTTCATTTGATGTTAAAAAAGAAAAATAAAAGAAAAAAATTAAAAAAGAAAAGAAAAATGGAAACATAGCTTGAGCCGAGCCAAATCCCAAATTCGAAGTCAATAGTGGTTTTGAAAAATTAAACCAAAGGAATTAAGGCACGACTTGAAATTGAAAATCAAGGAAAATTTTAATACAAGATCTAAAATCTTAAGGCCAATATCAATTCTCGAAAAGGGGAGAAATTTTTGAAAAAAAAAAACTAGAGTGATTTTGAGAAAACCCTGAAGTTAGAAAAAAATTTTGAGGTTTCAGAATCATTCTCATCACAAATCCTTAATTTGCACGAAAATTATTAGTGATGTAACATTCGGATTCAGCGAAAATTTGGATTAATTTTTTTCTTCCTATTAGTTGCCTTAAAACAATGTAGGTTGCGATTAACTTAGCTAATTTTTGTAGTTTATAATTATTGTTCTTTAGTACGTGGTCCTAGTTCAAACTCTGAGTGATGTAAAGTCATGATTCATTAACTATGCTTAATCATCCGTGAGAGTATTACATTCATCTGCAACTATTAATATATGTGAATCGAACAAAAAGAATCATCATCGAATCCTTGAATTACATCACCCTAAATAAGACTATAATTGACATCAAATCTAACCTGATTGACTACATTTGACATCTATTATAGCATATCGTTACATCCCAACCAATAACTTATAACTTACATATACTCAGTGTGTGCATCGAATGTCTAGAAGCCAAATACAAAAGGGAGGTGTATACCTCACGAATGCAAAAAATGTGCCAGAAGGCTCCGAATCCAACCACCAATAAAAGCGATACTCCTCGAGTCACTGTAAAATCAATTTGAAAGGTGGAGGGGGTGAGCTTTCATGCCTAGCAAGAAATACATTAAAAAGCATAATAATATCAAAACAGTGATGCAAAACATGTGAATTCATATCAAACGAATTCTTTCTGAAACATGCTTATCAAAACATATACTTATCAAAACAAATGCTTATCAAAAGTGAACTTATCAAATCAAATGCTTTTCAAAAGCTTACCTACTCAAATCAGATCGAATAGTGGAGACTAGGCATTGTCCTTATAGTAATCATGCAACAAATAGATATAGATCCCTAACCTCGAGGGAAACATAGATGCAAAATTCGTGTCACGCCTCGGAAGCGCGGACAAATGGGGCTAATTTAAACTTTTTATCCATTAACTATGTTGTTTTTCTATCCTATGTCTAGATTTAAAACCTCTTTTATTTTAAAAATTTCGGCAGCATAACGGCTGCGTTATGACTTAACCCAACCTGCAGAGTTTGAAACACATTTTATATTATTCAACTCACATCCTCAATACTTTTCATTCATATCTTAGAATCATATAACAACTAAATATATTCATGCATTTATACTGTGTAACTAAGACTTTGTATACAATCATTTACATCTATTACATCCCAAAAGTTATATACAATAGTGTCCATGCATTACCTTATGTCTGGAATATGAGTAAGACTGTACCTCAAAGTTACAAGTGTATCCGATGAAAGGTCGGACTACCTTGTCAACGACCATAGTCTCGTAGGTGCAGTAGACTCGCTATAGATAATCTGGGAGATGGAGAGAAGGGGGTGAGTTTTTCAGACTCAGTAAGAGATACATTTAAAATAGCTTTAAATACTCAAAACATGGTAAAACTCATGGTTTTACAAATCAGCATAAACATATACTGGAGTAGAGATGCTTACATTTCATAAAAGCAGTAAAAACATGCTTAAATAATAAGTTTACACATCATGCATCTTTGCTCATATATAGTATGTATATCACGTCGTGTAAACAAGTAAAAAGCATCTCAAAACTTAATCATGCATATCATAACATGCTTATCACTTTGAAAATGAAATCGTATTGTCATATGCACATTTCGTAAAACATACTCATGGCTACCTTTAAAATCTCACTATAAAAAAATATGTGCTCAATAGCAAATCATAAAATAGGTAGCATGAAATGTGTGAAAACGTATATATATCATTCCGTCAATTCATTGTGTAAGGTCAAGCAATCGTCTCATATATTAGTCCCGAAGGACATCATACATTTGGTCCCGTAGGACGTTCATCGTAGGTACATATGGCCATTGTACAAGGGAGCCGTAGGACTGGATCAGGGTCGTACGCTGCCCTATCTCTCGTGCACCACTAAATGGGGACTATATGCACGACCTCAAGTGCATCCCAAGTGTGGACTATGCGCACGTTTTTCATATCAAGTTAGAGCCTGCCCGTTCTCTGGCCGTCGGCTAGGTAGATCCTCGATCGTCTCCATACGCTATCCTATGTATGCGATATCGACCTCAGATCCTCTGACTATCGTCATATCATGCCTTTTTACCCCACAAAAATCATTTTGGGTCTCTTACTCATTTTATCAAAATCATTTCGGGCTTCATACCCGTGTATTAAAAATCATTACGGGACTTTAACCCGATTCTCAAAATCGTTATGGGACTCTAACCCGTTTTTCATAGAAAACATAGTTTTCATAAATCATTACGGGACTCTAGCCCGTTTCTCATAGAAAACATAGTTTTCATAAATCATTGCGGGACTCTAGCCCGTGTAAATATGGAAAGCATAGTTGTCAAAGTCAATTCTTGGGACTCATACCCGTACTGTGAAAATATAGCTTAAAAGTTGTTTTGGGACTTTAACCCGTATCATGAAAACATGGTTTCATAAAATATATAGGGACTTTAACCCGTTTTTCATAGAAAACATAGTTTTCATAAATCATTGCAGGACTCTAGCCCGTGTAAATATGGAAAGCATAGTTATTAAAGTCAATTCTTGGGACTCATACCCGTACCGTGAAAATATAGCTTAAAAGCTATTTTGGGAATTTAACCTGTATCATGAAAATACTATGCTTTCATTTCATAAGTGAAAATCACTTTTGTATACATAAACAAAAATACTAAAATGTATCTCATGAAATAAAAGTCATTTTGAAAGGTTAGGATAAGTTTATTTCGGTATTGAGTGAATAGTATTCTTTCCAATTTTTGAGAAAACCCTTTTTCATGGAAAATAAACTAACTATCCACATAAACATTTGGTAAAGTTGAGGAGTACTAATGTTACTCTAAATTATATCCCTTACCTCTTAGCGACTGATGTAGAGTATTTTCCTCGATGCTCGGATTTACCTCGTAAAATATGTCGATAGACCGAGCTGCTGCAAAACAAGTTCAACTTACCACATATGGCTTAAATTCATTTAAACATATCCAAATATGTGATTATATCGAAGTTTTGACCAAAAGTTGACTTTTAATCGATTTTACTCTTTTTTGCTCGATTTTATCGGTATAAACCTCGTTTTAATCGTATTCAACTCAATAAATATTTTCTCATATTTACTACTGTCGATTTTAGCTAATTGGGTCAATTTCTCTCTTATTGGGCCTGATTGCATCTTAATGGGCCTTAATCCGTTTTAAGCTCGTTTCTACTTATTAATTCTTTCATCAAGGCCTATTGGGCTCACTGGGCCCATTAGTACTTATTGGGCCTTTTTTTAGACTTTTTGAATAGCCCGTATATCATTTACGACAATTTAATTAAAAATCTCAATTTAATCCACTAAATACGTAATTTAATCCGTAACTCGTAAAATAAATCTTTAATACGCGAAAATTACATAAATTGTCGTAAATGAGCTTTACTTACCCGAGATTATACGATGGTGCGCAAATCGAAGTTCGATCGGGCTCACGTACACGATTTATCGTCGAACTGCACAATTTTATATTTGATTTCGGGTGAATTTTTGATCAAATATAATTTAAATAAATTTCTCGAAAATTAAATTGGTCACTTTTGACCTCTTACCGACTTACCCGAAGTCCGGTGTATCCCCAAAAATTTTTCCTTTTTTTTTCCTTTTTCTCTTTTTCTTTCCTTTTTTTCTCCTTTTTTCCCCTTCTTTCTTGGCTGAACCGGTTTGGTCCGGTTCAGACCGGTCTGATTCAGCCCGATTCTCTTATTGCTGAACCGGTCCGTGCCGGTTCAGGCTTTCCCGTCGTCGTTCACCACTTTTTCGATCGGTTCTCGGGCCGTTTCTGGCGTGGTTCGATGCGCTTGGAGCAGGGGAACGTTCGGCTGGGGTCGGCTGGGGTCAATCGCCGGTGGAGCTGTCGGAATCGTCTTCTCCTCTTTCGACCTTCTCTTCCTCGATCCGTCGAATTTTGACGTTTTCGGTGCACGTCGCCGGAGGCAGGAGGGTCGGGTCGTTGTGGGCTACCTTCTCCGGTGGTCGGCTGGCCTTGTCTGGCGCCGGTGGTGGCTCGCCGGCACTCAGTCACTCGGTCCCTCGGTTTTTTCCCTTTCGCGTTTCTGTTTCTTCTGTTTCCTTTTCATTCTCCAATTCACGTTTTCAATTTTCAATTTTTTTTACTTTATTATTATTTTATTATATTTTATTATAATCAAATCAAATAAAATATAATGAAATCACAAAATATCTCAAAAATCATATTTTTTATTAATTATTTAATTAATTTAATTTTATTTTAACTTTTTCGGTGTATTTTTCGCATATTTTCGGGATAATGTCCCGGGCAAAAATTACGAAAATTCTTAATATTTTCGTATCTTAACCAATTGGACTCGAAATTTCATAATTTCTCCTTTATTGATCAAGATTTCCTAAATCCATATTTTTAATGAAATTTTCTTATCGAATTTATACCAAAATTAGGATCTTTTGACAATTTTACCCTTCTACACGTTCGTGATTAATTTAGATCGATTTTCCTTCTCGGACTAACTATCTTTTCTCATTTAAATTCCATATTTTCATACCT
Organism: Firmiana major; assembly: GCA_033439115.1. NCBI lineage: Eukaryota > Viridiplantae > Streptophyta > Magnoliopsida > Malvales > Malvaceae > Firmiana > Firmiana major. The sequence goes on from CM065909.1 coordinate 45,465,920, forward strand.
CCACTACATCATTCACATTCATATGTTCTAAATCATCCGTCTTATGATTCCAAATGATGAACATAGTGTGAAAAATATGGGTTTCACAATTCGTATCCTCGAAGGAACCACATGGGTAATCTATGGCCATGGTCAAAGTCTTCAGTATCTCAAGACAGATGAGTACTGAGAAGCTGCAGATGTTTACGAGCTTAACAATCACAAAAAGTGCCACTTGGCACACAAAGTAATGGGTATCACTTGTTACGCATGTGCATGGATACCACTTGGCTCGCAACTGACACGCAAAGCACGTACTAAGGGTGCCTGACGTCTCAAAACTTACTTTCAAAACGTTACATGAAACCATTCAGTATCATGTCAAACAAACCATAAAAGCAACCCACGTTTTTCTATATCAAAGTAGATAATATAGCATATAGGTTTTCAAACATGCACGAATGTGATTAAATCGTTTTACAAGTTGAATGGACCACTTTGCCTTTCCAAATAGGGTTTAGTTCAAAAATCTGAGGAGGGGATCGATCCTATGCAGGAAAGGGATCGATCCTATGTAGTAAGGGTATCAATAATAAATTGGTAAAAAGCTTTCTGCCCTGAAAATAGGCAGAGGGAACAATCCTACTAAAACAGGGGATCAGTCCCTCATACCTCGAAAGCTAATTTTTAGAAAACTTTTGAAGAGGGATCGGCCGCTTGCCTTGAGTGATCGATCCATAATGCTAAAAAATGCATTTTTGGCTGATTTTGAACTTTAAGCCAATCCAAAACGTTTTAAAAACATTAAATGCATTTATAAGAAACCTCTTTCATGCTTAAACCAATATGATATGCTTGCAAAACCTATCATGCACTTAATGCGTTTAAAACTAAGACATATAAGATCTAAGTTTCTAAAAACTTCTTCAAAGCAGGATTATTCCTAGTTTTCTATGCATCAAAACATGCCTTTTGGACACTATCACACCTATAAATACATACCTTACCTCTTGAGTGCAGCAATTTCCACTAATGAGGTCCAAGTACACTTCTTTGGCTCGCTAGCACTATTTACGAATCTTTGTTGCATTCCACAATAATAATGTCCATTTGTTATAACTAATTAGCACAATTCCTTACACATCATTAAGGCCTATTTATGGCTAAACCTTAAGGCCACCATTTCGCATTTTTCCTTAACATTTCCCTTTAGCCAAAACTTAGATCGAAGCCTAAACAAACACATACATTAATTTCATAATTTTTTAAAAATCCTTACCTCAATCCTCTTGTTGAGTGTTAAAACCCTAACTCTTCTCTTTTAGGCTTCTTTACTACAAGAACACCAAATCAACCCTTTAATAACTTCACCATTACAAAAAATCCTAACTTTTCCAAGAATCAAACTAAATTCTTCTACTTACCTCAAATATCCAGAACTTCTCTCTAAGATTAAACCTTCCAAACAAATTCCTTTAAGCTTCAAATTGACATATGATGGTGAGAGGACTGAGGTGAAGGTTGGGTCTAGTTTTGGGAGGCTACCTCTTCTTAGTTCCTTATTTCCCTATTTCCCTCTCTCTCTTTTTCTTTCACTTTTCTTTTTTTTCCCCTTCCTTGACCGAAATATGCAAGATGAGGAAAAGAGAAATGCTTTTCTCAGGTTAAAGAATGGCTAAGTGGAAGCAGGTGGTGACAGGAAATCGATCCGTCGAGGGAGGGGATCGATCTTCCTTCACAAAGCCTTTTATTTTTGAGGGTTAAGGCTATGGGGATCGATCCTTTCTTCTTTGGGAATCAGTCTTCAACTTTCAAAATGTTTTTTTCTATTGTTCCTTACTAGGGGATCGACCCTCTAAGATAGAGGGATCGTCTTAAATTCACAGAATGCTTCTCTTACAAATTTTGATGCAAGAGGATCGATCCTTCCATATGAGGGATCTATCCCTCAAGTTCAAAATGTCTAATGTTCCCAAAAATTCATGTAAGACCCATAAATTTATCTGTATCCATTATGATTCCAAGAATGTACACACAAGTTTTGTAATCAATGAATCATAAGAATTAGATAATTTCAAGTTCAAAATGTGAATGAAATGCAAATTGAGTATAAAGACGATTTAATGTAAAATTTCCCTTTGAATTTTTAGAAAAATTGCAGTTGGAATGCTACAGAGCAAGGGGAGATCGATCTCAAATGTAAGAGAGATCGATCTTAGATGCATTTTGAAGGATAATATCGATCCTTAGTTCAAGCCAGATCGATTTTAACTTGCCTCGACCAGAAGCAGATTGATGTCATCACTAAGGCAGATTGATCTCTCATTGCCTCAGGTTGGAGCAGATCGATCCCTTCTCAATAGCCAGAATGATCTCAGAAGGTCTTTGCCTGGCTAAGATCGATCCCATTTCCTCGAGCAGATCGATCTACTACTTGCAAACTGAAATGTCGAAAGAGAATTCAAGCGGGGAAGATCGATCCTCACCCAAGGAGATCGATCTCATCAAGGCAAATTCTATATAAAGCCCGACATTTCGAGCCTTCATCTCTTGAAACGTGAAAACCTTCCATTTTTGAAACAATGTAACCTAGTTTCTGTGAGACCCCGTATAGGTTTAACCTTGAACATATGTAAATGAATTCATAAGTATGATGATGTACTAGTAATGTGAAGCATATGTGATATAAAGTCCATAAGATTAATGTACACATTTGTAATAAGAGTTGTGATGTACGTACAAGTTTCATTAAATATGAACATGAAGAAATGGACTTTGATATATAATGAATGTGAGTGGAATGGAATATGAGTATTGGAGTAAAATGGAATGAAATTGCATAAGTTATGCACTTCCATTTAGTTATATATTGTATATATTTGGTTATACAAAGATTTCCCATGAGTTTTAATATGTATTAACTATGATTGGATGCCATTTTCAAGTCTCAAGGAGGGATGAATGAGAAAATAACTATGGTAGCAAATTAAGGAGGTTTTGAATGAAGTTGCTGTAAAAAACTGTAGTAAAATCTGAAAATATGAATGACAGATCGATCTCATGGGATGAGAGATCGATCTGAAAGAGCCAAAATGACCTTATTCTGAGTAATGGGACAAGACAGATTGATCTCCAATGGAGCCAGATCGATTTGATGAACATTTTGTAATGAGAAGATCGATTTTAAGGTAAGAGGATCGATCTTTTTAACTCTCTGTTTGAGAACATATTGATCTCAAAGCCAGACAGATCGATCTCCTTAAGGGTTCTGTAAAGAGTAGATCGATCTCCTACAATAGGCAGATCGATCTCCAAGAGGAAAATTACCTTCGATAGATCGATCTCATCATAGAAGAAGATCGATCTTGTAGTGGTTGTGTTTGGTAAAAAGAACTACCAAACCTTGCAGAGATCGATCTCCACAAGGGCCAGATCGATCTCATGCCTCTGCATCTATAAAAAGAGCACAGGATTGAGATGAAAACTTAGAACTCTTCTCCCACCAAACCTCACCTGCCATTTTCTCTAAAAAATTGAAGCTTTCTCACTCTAAAAATCACTACCTTATAGTCAGAATCTGAAGGAGCTCAAGAAGGAAAAGTTGTTCATTGAAGAAAGGAGAAAATCATATCCAAAAATCCTACATTGGTGTGATCAAGAGAAGGAGTTATGGCTACCACAAGTTTGGCTAAGTAAAGGGGTAAGCTCTTCAACCTTCAAGCTCTAAATATGGATTCTAGACATTGTATGGGTTGAATGAGATGTGAAATGTTGATATGAAAGATGAATGTAGTGATAGGTGAGTAGTATTAAGGGAGATTTATAAATAGAAAATCCATGAAAAAATGATGGAAAGCTTTATAGATGATAAAATGATGTTAGTGGAAAGGTGAAATGTGATTTGAAGGATTTGAGGAGTATGAATAAATAAATAGAAGACAATGTGTATGTTTAGTAGATGAAAACAGAAAATAACTTGATGATTTATACGTGTAGCTCGAAATACGTGAGACACGACTAACCCGAATCGCAAACGGACCAAACGTGACAGAGGGGATATGAGTGTGATTCGAGGTAAGGGACTGTGTGTTAGCTATAGAGATGTTTGTACGTATTTTACGGTAATTTCGTAGATATATCGCTAGAATTAGTACAACATTACAATTCTATGAAATGATATGGAAGCATGAAATATACTATGATATATATGTATTGAGAAATGGGATGGGGTAAGGAAATAGCATGATATGCATGATTTTAATGTTTTCTCAATTTTGTATTGATGTGGTGATTGAGAAATGATAATGATAGGTTGGCTAGTTTTACATATTTTAGCATGGAAAGACATGCTGCATAAATAAACATGTTTTGAGTTTAAAAGAGAAAATAGCCACTTATCGGATTTGAGATGAGATTGGTGTTGGAGCTCTAGCTCACACCCGTTTTAATGACTTGACTATGTGCTGGGGTGTTAGCTCGCACATGTTTCTATGCTTTTGATGTGCCGTGCTAGAGTTTAACTCGCATGATGGTTTTGAGAAAAGTGTTGGAGCATTGCTCGCACTTGTTTTTAATGAGTTGAGGTAAACCTGGGGGTTTGGGACCCAAGGGGATGCTAGCCGACGACCTTTGAACGGGCTGGGTTTTAACGATAGCTCGTATCGCGCTGGAGCCTTGCGATGACTGTGTGTCATGCTGCTTGCTCGCCTGGTATATGAGACATGGTTCAGGATGAAAAGTCCATCGAAGTTGGAGTATGGACTTGGGTCCACGGTCATACGTAGTACTGTGTAGTTGTCCGTTGGTATACTATGTACCGTGCTGGGTGCACGTGAGTACGAGTGTCGCGTAGATGAAACATGACGTACCTTATAACGTGAGTATATGAGGAGATGAGGTTGATTGAGAAGAGCCGGAGGGTAGGACTGACCCATCCCCCTTCAGGCGAAGTGATGCCCTGTGCACACTTGATTAGTGAGGCTTGGGATCACTGACTATGGCCATATGTCGTGGATATTTGATTTCCAAAAATTCCATGCCTGTCTTAGAGATTCGAGAAACAGAGACAATCTCAGAAAAGAAAGATATTTGAGGAAAAGAAATGTTTGAGAGAGTAAAGAGATTTTGTGTTTTGATAAATCTCTGATTTATACACTTATGCTGTGAGGGCATTGTTTTATGAATCATGTTTTAAAATGGAAGCATGGCATATATGATTTACATGAAAATGCAAATGAGGAATGTATGTTTAAAAGCATTTTCGTATAATATTTCCATTTATATCGAAAACATAGTTTCTGGTTTATACATGCATGGGCTATGTAGGTAGTACGATATCTACCTGCTAGCATTCTTTTTCTTACTGAACTGTGGTTTGTTCATCCCACTATTTTTTCCCTCCAGGTACTGAGAAGTAGGAGAGCGGTGGTCTCTATATTTCTTTTTGAGTTGGACAGCTCCCTCCAATTGTAAAGGTATAAGAATTGTATACACACGTGTATTTTGTATCTATCTTGATGTATCGCACAGTTATACCTAAGAAATGTAACAGTTTTATGGGGATGATATGTAAAGATATTATTATACAATTAATTTTGTATATTTACACACTTGGGAGTGTGAATTAAATTTTAAATATTTTTGCTGCAAATTCAAGGAACTTTAGTAATTGCATCGCCTCACAACCCAACCGTAAGTAGTAATTGTACGGATGAAGAACACCTAAAATTGGGGTGTGACAGATTTGGTATCAGAGCATAGTTGGTCTGATGTGAGTCGATGTTTAGGACTAAGAAACATACATCTCCAAGTTACTGTGCGATATTTAGATGCAAATGTATATACGGAGCTGGTAGTGAATTAAACGTTTGTTATAAATGCAGGAAAGTTATCAGGCTTGTGAGATATGCCTGAGAGACACCGCAAGAGGGGAGAGAACTCGAGATCTCAAGGGCGGAATGACAGGACTGAGAGGCACAGTAGATCGTCCTCTAATCATGAGCCCCAGGAATAGATAGAGGCTTTCGATCCTCGGATAGCCCGATTAGAGGAAGATATACGCACGATGATGACCATGATGGGTCAAATCATGACTAGATTTGAGGGTACACCTAGTACAGTAGGACAGGCTGCACCGAATCCCCCAGTAGCTGCACATGAACCTGAGAATGATACACCTGCACAACCTGAACCGTTTAGTCCACGAGATCCCTATATTCGACCAATACCTCCTCCAATAACCCCACAACAGTATGATGAGGATGATTTAGGGTATGGATACGACTGTGATATGGAGAGGTTGAGGCAATTCATGGATTTCAAGCCTCCTTCCTTTAGCGGTGTAAAGGATCTGGCAGTGGCTGAGGACTGGATCAGTCAGATGGAGAAGTTGATTGACTTCTGTAGATGTTCAGAAATAGAGAGAGTAGCGCTTGTGGCTTTTGTATTGAGAGACGATGCAGAGCACTGGTGGAAGTCCACCAGGCCTATGTTGAGAGCTCAGGGTATGGCTATCATGTGGGATATGTTTTTGGGCACTTTCAGAGAGCAATAAATCCTAGATACTGCCTGACGTAGGCTGCAGATAGAATTTCTTAATCTGATTCAAGAGAATCGAACAGTTGATGAGTACGAGTCACGATTCACTTCATTAGGCAGATATGATCCGGACTCGATTAGGAGTGAGGCTATAAGGGTTTGTAGATTTGTGGATGGACTGAGGCCTTCAATTCGTGCGAAGTTGGCCCCGTTTGATGTCGCTACATACAGAGAGGCTGTGCGACGGGTCCAGTTATGTGAGCAGGATTATGACCTGCAGATTTTTGAGTTTAGTTAGGATAAGGACAAGGGTTTGAGGAAGCTGGGAGATGGAAAGAATGTCAAATTTGGTCAAAAATTCATGAGTAAGCATCGGAGAGAGGCTGATGAGTTCTAGAAAAAGGCTGCTAGACATTTTATGTCTCCGACTCAAACACCAGTCAGGGGCATAGTGATCGGTGGACCCCGACCAACTACGGATCAGTGTAGAGCATGTGGCCAATATCATGGTGGTAGGCCTTGTTACCTTCAGAGTATACAATGCTTCAGATGTGGCAAGTTTTGACATTATGCAAAGGAATGTCCAGAGACAGTTGAGGTAGTTCCACAGAGGGGTAAGGAGCCAGAGAGAGCTCCTACAGTTACGCCTCATGCAAGGAAGAGAGCCATGACTGAAGAAAAAGGAAAGCAAGTTGTGGGTCAAGGCAGGGTGTATGCGATAGACCAGGCATCAGCTGATACCTCCTCTGAGGTGATAAAAGGTACAATCCTGATTTTTAATTTGGAAGCTATGGCTTTGTTTGATTCTGGTGCTACGCATTCCTTTATATCACCTGCATGTGCATCAAAGTTAAAAGGTCTTGTAGAACCCACATACTTAAGTAGGACTTTATTAATAAGTACTCCAATGAGAGTTAGCCAATTAGCCAAGCAAGTGTATAAAGATTGTAAAGTGAGGGTAGGAGATAAGTGCATGACAATCAACATGATTTTGTTGAATATGTATGATATTAATGTAATCTTGGGAATGGATTGGGTAGCCACCAATCATGCTATCTTAGATTGCCACACTAAGTCTATTACATTTTCTCTACCCGAAGAATGTGTTGTAAGATTTTAAGAGAAGAAATGAAATCTTGAATTTTGTGACAAGTAAAGTACATTGGTATAAATGACTTGAATGTTGTTTTGAAGGTTTTATTACTTATGTGATGGATTTGGACAAACTACATCCGGATATGGAGGACATTCCAATGGCTAAAGAATTTCCTGATGTCTTTCCAGACGACCTACCGAGATTGCCACCGGATAGAGAAATGGAGTTTGGTATCGACTTGACGCCTGGAACCGAGCCAATATCCAAGTCACCATATAGGATGGCTCCAGTTGAGCTAGAGGAGTTAAGGAAGTAGTTGTAAGATATGTTGGATAAGGGGTTTATAAGACCGAGCGTCTCACCATGGGGAGCTCCGATATTATTTATGAAGAAAAGAGATAGGAGCCTTAGATTGTGTATTAACTACAGGATGTTGAACAAGGCTACCATCAAGAATAAATATCCCTTGCCGCGCATCGATGACCTATTGGATCAGCTTCAGGGAGTGCAGATCTTTTTCAAGATAGATCTGAGGTCTGGGTATCATCAATTGAAGATTCAGAAGGAGGATGTGCCCAAGACAGCTTTTCGCACCTGCTATGGTCATTATGAATTCCTAGTGATGCCTTTCGGGTTGACGAATGCACCAACAGCTTTTATGGCTCTAATGAATGAGATATTTAAGCCATACTTGGACCAGTTCGTGATCGTTTTCATTGATGATATATTGGTGTATTCAAGGTCCAAGGAAGATCATGAGAAACACTTAAGGATTATTTTACAAACCCTCCGAGAGAGACGGATGTATGCCAAACAGAGTAAATGTGACTTTTGGCTAGAGCAGATTTCCTTTTTAGGCCATGTTGTATAGAAAGATGGAGTGTCAGTAGATTCATCCAAGATCGAGGCCGTTGTTCAGTGGGAACAGCCCAGGACAGTCACAGAGATCAGAAGATTTCTAGATTTGGTAGGTTACTACAGGAGATTTGTAGAGGGTTTCTCTAGATTGGCTGCTCCATTGACACGTCTTACGAAAAAAAGTGTGGAGTTTATATGGGATGAAGCTTGTGAGAGGAGTTTTCAAGAACTTAAGCGCAGATTAATCACCGCACCAGTTCTTATCATCCCTAACAGCTTAGTGAACTATTCGGTGTATACAGATGCTTCGTATCAAGGACTAGGCTGTGTTTTGTTGTAAGATGGAAGGGTAGTAGCTTATGGATCTAGACAGCTAAAAGATCATGAGAATAACTACCCCACTCACGATTTGGAGTTGGCAGCTATAGTATTCGCATTGAAGATATGGCGCCACTACTTGTATGGTGAGAGATTTCAGATCTTTACGGATCACAAGAGTCTGAAGTATCTATTCTCACAGAAGAGTTAAATATGAGCCAGAGATAGTGGTTAGAACTCCTCAAGGACTATGATTGTGAGATCTTGTACCACCCGAGGAAGGCAAATGTGGTTGTCGATGCATTGAGTAGGAAGAGTCTCAGGTTGGCATCGCATATGATGGTTAGAGAACACGAGTTGTTGGAGTAATTCATGAACCTTAGTCTAGATATGACCCTACCTGAGATTGGCAGCTATGGGATTATTGCTAGCTTGAGATTAGAACCAGAGTTGATTGAGAGAATCTGACAAGCTCAGCAAATTGATTAATGGTGTATTGATGTGATTAGCCAAATCCAGAAGGGTAAGGGTATGAAATTTGAAATGAGTTCAGATGGAATACTAAGGTTCGAAAATAGAATATGTGTTCCTAAAGATTCAGAGCTGAGGAAGATGATCATATCATAGGCTCACTCATCGAGATATACAGTACACTTGGGGAATAGTAAAATGTATCAAAATCTCTAGAAGGTGTATTGGTGGTCTGGAATGAAGAGGGACATAGCAGAGTATGTCGCTAGATGTCTCATTTGTCAGCAAGTGAAAGTTGAACATCAGAAACCAGGTGGATTGTTACAACCTCTATCGATACCGACATGGAAGTGAGAGCACGTCACCATGGACTTTGTGATGGGGTTATCGAGAACCCGTAAGAGCCACGATGCTATATGGGTGATAGTAGATCGGTTAACGAAATCGGTACACTTTTTAGCCATGAGATCTACAGATACATTGAGTGCACTGGCGAACCTGTATGTGCGGGAAATAGTGAGATTGCATGGAGTCTCAGTGAGTGTTGTTTCTAATCTGGATGCCCGCTTCACTTCCCACTTTTAGGGACATTTTTAGGAAGCGATGGGGACCCAGTTGAGCTTTAGTACCGCTTTTCATCCTCAGACAGATGGTCAGTCAGAGAAGACTATACAGACCTTGGAGGATATGTTGAGAGCATGTGTGCTGAATTTTAGAGGCTCATGGGACGATCACTTGCCATTGATTGAGTTCGCCTACAATAACAGTTATTACTCAAGTATTGGAATGGCCCCTTATGAGGCACTATACGGTTATAGATGTCGATCACCCATTGGATGGGAAGAGGTTGGTGACAGACAGTTGCTCACTCTCGATCTGGTTAAGCAAGCCTCCGAAGATGTTCGGATAATATGTGAAAGGCTGTGAATAGCTCAAAGTCGACAAAAGAGCTACTCTGACAGGAGACGGAGACCACTTGAGTTTGATGTGGGTGAGTCTGTATTTTTGAAAGTATCTCCTTCTAAGGGAATAACGAGGTTCGGGAAGAAAGGAAAACTAAGTCCTTGTTATATTGGTCTATTCGAGATTTTGGATAGAGTGGGAGATGAAGCATGTAGGCTGGCCTTGCCACTTGAGCTAGCGGAAGTCCACAATGTCTTCTATGTTTCTATGCTTCGAAAGTACTATCCGAATCCAACACATGTAATTAACTATAATCCATTAGAGCTCAAAGGGGACATGTCGTATGTAGAGGAACCGATTCGGATATTGGACAGAAAAGAGAAGGTGTTGCGAAATAAGACGATTTCATTGGTTAAGGTTTTGTGGCAACATCATACATCGGAATAAGCCACATGGGAATTGAAGAGTTCAATGCGGGAGAAGTATCCCGATTTATTCACAGAATGATTGGTTCCAATTTGGAGGATCAAATTTTCTAAGTAGGGGAGAATGTGAGACCCCGTATAGGTTTAACCTTGAACATATGTAAATGAATTCATAAGTATGATGATGTACTAGTAATGTGAAACATATGTGATATAAAATCCATAAGATTAATGTACACACTTGTAATAAGAGTTGTGATGTACGTACAAGTTTCATTAAATATGAATATGAAGAAATGGACTTTGATCTATAATGAATGTGAGTGGAATGGAATATGAGTATTGGAGTAAAATGGAATGAAATTGCATAAGTTATGCACTTCCATTTAGTTATATATTGTATATATTTGGTTATACAAAGATTTTCCACAAGTTTTAATATGTACTAAGTGTGATTGGATGCCATTTTCAAGTCTCAAGGAGGGATGAATGAGGAAATGACTATGGCAGCAAATTAAGGAGGTTTTGAATGAAGTTACTACAGAAAACTGCAGTAAAATCTGGAAATATGAATGACAGATCGATCTCATGGGATGAGAGATCGATCTGGAAGAGCCAAAATGACCTTATTTTGAGTAATGGGACAAGACAGATCAATCTTCAATGGAGCCAGATTGATCCAATGAACATTCTATAATGAGAAGATCGATTTTAAGGCAAGAGGATCGATCTCCTTAACTCTCTGTTTGAGAACAGATCGATCTCAAAGCCAGACAGATCGATCTCCTTAAAGGTTCTGAAAAGAGCAGATAGATCTCCTACAAGGGGCAGATCGATCTCCAAGAGGAAAATTACCTTCGACAGATCGATCTCATCATGGAAGAAGATTGATCTTATAGTGGTTGTGTTTAGTAAAAAGGACTACCACCAATAAATAATCAGCTAAACACACTCTAAGATTGTTTTAAGAGTTCTCTAAAATCCTAGGCAATGAAACAGTTCAATAGGAGCCCTAATGATGATTAATTAAAAAACAAAATAATTTTTGAAGGAAAATCGACAATATAGATTACTAGAATGAATATTGATGAAAGAGATTGGACGAGAACCTTACAACCACTACAAGATCGATCTTCTTCCATGATGAGATCGATCTGTCGAAGACAATTTTCCTCTTAGAGATTGATCTGCCCCTTATAGGAGATCGATCTTCTCTTTACAGAACCCTTAAGGAGATCGATCTGTCTAGCTTTGAGATCGATCTGTTCTCAAATAGAGAGTTAAGGAGATCGATCCTCTTGCCTTAAAATCGATCTTATCATCACAGAATGTCTAGCAGATCGATCTGGCTCCATTGGAGATCGATTTTTCTTGTCTCATTACTTAAAATAAGGTCATTTTGACTCTTCTAGATCGATCTCTCATCCCATGAGATCAATCTGTCATTCATATTTCTAGATTTTACTGCAGTTTTCTGCAGCAACTTCATTCAAAACCTCCTTAATTTGCTGCCATAGTCATTTTCTCATTTATCCCTCCTTGAGACTTGAAAATGGCATCCAATCACACTTAGTACATATTAAAACTTGTGGGAAATCTTTGTATAACCAAATATATACAATATATAACTAAATGGAAGTGCATAACTTATGCAATTTCATTCCATTTTACTCCAATACTCATATTCCATTCCACTCACATTCATTATTTATCAACGTCCATTTCTTCATATTCATATTTAATGCAACTTGTACGTACATCACAACTCTTATTACAAGTGTGTACATTAATCTTATGGACTTTATATCTCATATGCTTCACATTACTAGTACATCATCATACTTATAAATTCATTTACATATGTTCAAGGTTAAACCTATATGAGGTCTCACAATTTCAATATTTTCTTAATTTTGTATTGATGTGATGATTAAGAAATGATAATGATAGGTTGGCTAGTTTTACATGTTTTAGCATGAAAAGACATGCTGCATAAATAAACATGTTTTGAGTTTAAAATATAAAATAGCCACCTATCGGATTTGAGATGAGATTGGTGTTGGAGCTCTAGCTCACACCCATTTTAATGACTTGACTATGTGCTGGGGTGTTAGCTCGCCCATGTTTCTATGCTTTTGATGTGCGGTGCTGGAGTTTAACTTGTACGATGGTTTTGAGAAAAGTACTGGACATTGCTCGCACCTGTTTTTAATGAGTTGAGGTAAACCTTGGGGTTTGGGACCCAAGAGGATTCCAGCTGATGGCCTTTGAATAGGTTGGGCCTTAACGATAGCTCGTACCACGCTGGAGCCTTACGATGACTGTGTGTCACGCTGCTTGCTCGCCTGGTATATGAGACATGGTTCATGATGAAAAGTCCATCGGAGTTGGAGTATGGACTTGGGTCCATGGTCGTACGTAGTACTGTGTAGTTGTCTGTTGGTATACTATGTACCATGCTAGGTGCATGTGAGTACGAGTATCGTGTAGATGACACATGGCGTACCTTATACCATGAGTATATGAGGAGATGAGGTTGATTGAGATGAGCCGGAGGGTAGGACTGACCCATCCCCCTTCAGGCGAAGTGATGCCCTATGCACACTTGATCAATGAGGCCTGGGATCACTGACTATGACCATATGTCATGGATATTTGATTGTCGAAAATTCCATGCCTGTCTCAGAGATTCGAGAAGCAGAGACAATCTCAGAAAAGAAAGAGATTTAAAGAAAAGAAATGTTTGAGAAGTAAAGAGATTTTGTGTTTTGATAAATCTCTGATTTAAACACTTGTGCTGTGAGGGCATTGTTTTATGAATCATGTTTTAAAATGGAAGCATGACATATATGATTTACATGAAAATGCAAATAAGAAATGTATGTTTAAAAGCATTTTCGTATAATATTTCCATTTATATCGAAAACATGATTTTTGGTTTACACATGCATGAGCTATGTAGGTAGTACGATATCTACCTGCTAGCATTCGTTTCCTTACTGAGCTGTGGTTTGCTCATCCCACTATTTTCTCCCTCCAGGTACTAAGAAGTAGGAGAGTGGTGGTCTCTAGATTTCCTTTTGAGTTGGATAGCTCCCGCCAATTGTAAAGGTATAAGAATTGTATACACACGTGTATTTTGTATCTATCTTGATGTATCGCACAATTATACCTAAGAAATGTAACAGTTTTATGGGGATGATATGTAAAGATATTATTATACAATTAATTTTTTTATATTTACACACCTGGGAGTGTGAATTAAATTTTAAATATTTTCACTGTAAATTCAAGGAACTTTAGTAATTGCATCGCCTCACAGCCAAATCGTAAGTAGTAATTGTACGGATGAAGAACACCTGGAATTGGGCTGTGACAGTTTCTCTCTCTAAATTCTCATTACCTTCCAAATAGAGTTGAGAGAGGTTCATTTCAGCAAAGTCGTTCCTAGATAGGAGGAGAACAACATAGTTGAAAAAGAGAGGTCGAATCGTTAGATTGAAAGAGGAAAAAAGCTTTCCCCCAATTTTGGTGAAAAAGGAGAAAAGCTAAGATAGGTAAGATTTCAATGCAACAATCTTATGTATGTTGATCTATACACTTGTATGAGTTGATTGGTATATAGATTGATGGTTGAAACATCTTGGTTCATGCCTAATCTTCCAAGACTATAAACAACTTGATGTGTCGAAATGAAAGAAGGATTAGTAGGCATGGATTAAATGATGAATTAAGTGTGCATTGATATTATTGAGCATATATATATGCTTGTATAATAGTTTGGTGAAATCCATAAGTGGGATTAGATGAGAAATTATAATGGGCATGATAAGTGTTTGAGGAAACGCCATAGAGAAAGAAAATGATGAACTAGGGGCATTGTAAGCTTAATGCCGGTTCAATACGAATCAGTAGACTCAAGGAGTTCAAGAGATTCTCAAGAAAATGAGTTATATACTCGAAATGGACTTATAAAAGAGTAAGGTCCAATAGTGATGTAACGAGGCCAAATGAGATATAAATGGCCCAATGCATTGATTTGAATATCATGCAAGTGAAATGAAGTATATGAAAGAATATTGATGTGTGTAGTACACAATTTCAGCTCCAGAAGATATCATTGGAGTCGATAGATCGGGTCACGAGCATTGGGAACAAAGGAAAGTGATTCGAGCGTGATTCGAGGTAAGGGACTTATGCGAGTTATTAGAGATAGCTATACGTATGTTTTCTTACCTGCTGTGTGCGAATGTATGCGATAAGTATATAGATATTGATATATCTAGGTGAAACCTACGTCTGAGAATAAGCCTATAAACATGAGTTGCATGACTTCTATGTTATTATTGTGAAAAGAGGTTTTGCAAACATTTTGAGAAAGAGTAATAATAGATGGGCTTTCGGTTTAATGACCTGTATGAAAAGCTTTTGGACGAGTGATTGAAGGGAGATTTCCCTCTAACTCATACTCAGTGACTAGAGCCTTTTATTTCATTTATGTGTAATTGTGCTAGAGCCTAAGTGGCAACGGTAAATTGACCAGTGCTGCTCGGCATTATTTTAAAGGATTTTTTAGGAAAAACAAAAGAGTGATCGATGCCTCAGGTGATGTTGTGTGTTCCACTTGAGATGCTTGCACTAGATTTTTGGGAATCATGCTGGAGCCTTCGAGTATTGTTGTGTGTCTTGCTCTGACTATGCTCGCATATAATTTTCCCAGTAATATCATGCTTGATGCCTCAGGTATGCTGTATGTCTTACGCTGATTTGCTCCCACGAGGTTTTTATGATTATGCTGTGTGTTGAGTAAAACCGTGCTAGAGCCGTCATGTATTGTTGTGTGTCTTGCATTCACCTGCTCACACGTGGTTTATGAATGTGATGTAATGAATACAAAACCGTGCTGGAGTCGTCGTGTATTGCTGTGTGTCTTGCATAAACCTGTTCGCACAAAATTTTGAGGCAATGGAAATGGGTGACAAGGATCCACGGGAACATGATGTATCGTGAATGTTAGCCATGGGGTACGATATGTCGTGATATCTTTGTGATTCTATGTAAGCTGGAGGGATGGTTGATCCGCCTCTCCAAGCGTAGGGTTCCCGCACACCTGATCAATGTTGCTTGGAATCCGACTATGACCATAAGTCCTTTATTTATCTGAGTGATATAACATTGTCACTACTGTGTGTGGTGACATATGTTCCTTTACTGTGTGTCTGGGGATATGATAACCTATAATTATGTCTCATGAATATTGATTTGTTGTGTGTAAAGTGATTTCTAAATGTGTACTCAACGATTTTAAAGATGAGCCGTTTGAAAAAGAGTTACTGCGTGAATTGGAATATGTTGTATGAAGCTGTGTGATTTTGTGTGAATATGTATAAACCCATCTAGCGAATTAACGGTTTCGCATTGATAAAAGTTGTTTTAAAAGAATGCATATGCTTATAAGGAAAATGAATATATATTTTCAGCATGTAGATAGTGTAGTTATCTACCTGCTTTCATATTTTCCTTACTGAGCGTATTAGCTCACCTGTTTATTTCTCCTCCACAGATTCTACGCAGTAGTGAGTATACTGCAGTCTTCCCTGCTATCATGTTGCTCCGATCATCCAACAGTATAGAAAGGTATACACTTGAGTTGAAACAATTTTGTATCCTGTAAATTAATGCACAGTAAAGTATGTATTTTGTATTTTGGGGGATGTATATAAATGGAAACTAATGTAAACGCTTCCGCATTTATATATATAAGTCTAGTTTCTATTATATTTCATCTGTATGAATTTATTAAATTCATATGGATAAGATATGGATTGGATGTTGACTCACAGCCCAACTATTGAAAGTAAGGTAAAAGTCACGGTCAAAGAGAGAGTGGGTCCTGACAATTCATTTGTCAAACTATACCAATCTCATCTCCTATTTAAACTCACAACATCAGCTTTCATTCTAATCAATCCAAAACATACTCATACACACATCAAATTCAAATTGAACATTATTCTCTTCAATAGCCTCGCATTGTCATTACATCAATTACACTTAGGGTTCATAACAATTACAAGAAAAATGGTGGGTTTTACATCCTTCTCACCTTATGAAATTTGGTCCTCAAAATTATCCTAGGTCTGATCAAACAAATGAGGGTGATTCTCTTTCATGAGGCTTTCTAGTTCCCAAGTGGCCTCTTTGATAATTCTATATTTTTTAGAATTATTTATGCTTAATTTTCTAATTAATTATTTAAATCCCCAATTTATTTTGTTAATTATCCCCTTATTTAATTAAAATTCTCATGTTTACAGATAAATCAAATTCGAATGAATTTTAAAAATTTCAGTAGAAAATGGATTGAAATTGGGCTAAAATCGAGATTGGATCACGCAAACAATACAAGCCATGCCACCTAGCACATCCAATTGGACAAAAAGACAGATGACATGGAAATTTTTTTTCAAGGAGCCAATCATGTGAAGACAAGTGGCCAAATAATGCCAACTCATCTAGGATGAAAAAATTATAATTTTACCCCTAAGTGTGTGTATAAATAGGAAAGGATGGCAATTGAAAAAAAAGGAATGAATGTAAGTTAGATGTAGTGTTAGTGTAAAAGTAGTGCTAGTATAAAACTATGTAATGTAGTTTAGAGTAGGATAGTTTTAGATTAGATTTTTATATTTACTTTCATGTTTTCTTTAGTTTTCCGTTGGCTTCCAACTTCACTTTTAATGTTCATTCCATTTTTATGTTCTTCATTTTTCTAGTCTTGGATAATTAATTTTCATGACAATCAATATATCATTCCATGCTTCTCGGTTCTGTTAAAATTAGCTCTTTTATTCTTCAAGTTTTATTTACATAGCATATTTTTCCTAGTGTAACTCTCGGTTTGCAAATGAATTGCTTAAGTTTTTAGTTGAAAAAAAAACTTTTATTTTTCCTAGTGTAGCTCTCGGCTTGGTGTATTTTTCTTGTTGGACGGAGGGGAAGATTCTGGTGATTGAACCAAAGTTACCTTGCATCACTTGTTCACTTACTTCATGTTATAAGTTACTTCTCCCATTTTATTTACTGTTCCTGATTTCTGAAAACTCCATTTTTTTTAAAACTTGCAATAGTGAAATCTTAGGATATGTTTCTAGCTTTTGCTCGATGAGTACCTTATTGGCAGGAGAAGCTGAACTGAGGTAAAATACTTCTCACTGGAGCTGGGACCAGAAGCATGGAATGCTCATGCTCTTGGTGTAGCTGGAAGGCCACGATTACTGCTGTCCAGAGGAGCTGTTGTTTTGCTCTACTGCTGTTGCTATCGAGGAGAAGAGTTAGCAGGGGACGGTGCAATGAGGTGAAGATCGCAGTCGTATTTCTGAACAACGGTTCATGCTCGAAGTGCAGCTCAGTTCTATGCTCCCGTCTGTTGTATGAAGGAGACCCGACACTGGTACAACCATGCCCTGCTCTCCTCTATTTCACAACTTCTTCTACTGTTCATTTTCTTTTTGTCTTTAGCTTTTGGTTTTAGATATTCTGCATTTTCTTTGTCTCTTCATTTATGATTTTATTTATATATTAACAGCTTCTCCTTGAGTTTTATTTAATTCTTGGTCTGCTTTGCTAAAGGTTTCCTAATGACAGTGTTGTTGTTCTTCTCTGGTTCTTCTACAAGAGTTGTGTGGGAGACAGACGCATGGTAGGGCCCCGTTTGCCGCAAGATATGCATAGGATGCAAGTAAAGTGTGGATGCTATATCTAGTTCTTGTCTTGGCACTACAGCCCACAAGCGTTGGCTAGGGAGAACCTACTGCTGGAGATACGATTAGAAGCAAGACGCGGTGCTGGTATGCAGAGCAGAACCTAGAGCACATAGCTGTAGACGTGACGTAGGTGATGAACCAGTGCTAAAGCAAGAATGGTACTAGGGGCAGCAGTGGTATGGGCAGGACAATGTTTGGAGTTGTGCAGGGAATGGAAGTTGCAGAAGACTGCAACCAAACTGTACATGAAATGCAAACTGTACAGTTGGGGTAGTTGCCTATTGCAAACCGAGCAAGGCCTTGTTTGGCCACCTTACTTCCTTGTTTAATTTAATGTTTAATGCATTTTTATTATTTTGATTAGTTGTTAGTTTAGGATAGTTGTTAATTGTTAATTATAGGTTAGATCTAATGTTTTAAGTTGTTAATTTAATCTTTAGTTTAATTTTTAGTTAAAAGTTAATTTTATATTATATGTTTTAGGATTAATTTTAGTTTAGTATTTTGTGAGTTGCATTTAGAATTAAGTTAGATTAAATTTGTTACATGCATTAGTTAGATTCTATTGTTAAGTTAGTAATTAGATATAGTTAGGAGTAATTTAGAATTAATATTTTACTTATGTAGTTTTATAGTTATTTTCTTAATTTCCTAGGATTTTATTTTCATCAAGTTTTAGTTAAGTTTAATTTGCATTTTTATTAATTAGTTCAATTACATGCATATTTTATTTTAGGTTAATTTAATTGCAGTTTAATTTATCTTGTTTTGTTATTTTCATATTTGCACTTTATTTTAATTGTGTTAATGAATTTTTAACTGTTTTAATTATTTTTGTAGGTTTTTGCTTTTAATTGCTCGGAGCACTGTAAGTAAATTTTGCTCGGTTTTATTTAGTTCTTATTATTTTATTGCTTT
Organism: Firmiana major; assembly: GCA_033439115.1. Lineage (NCBI taxonomy): Eukaryota > Viridiplantae > Streptophyta > Magnoliopsida > Malvales > Malvaceae > Firmiana > Firmiana major. Next base: position 45,485,191 of record CM065909.1, read on the forward strand.
TCAGTAATTTTAATTTTAGACTTAGTAGATCACCCACCTTAAATTTATAATTTGCTAGAATATACTTAAGCTAAGATTAACCGGTAGTTAATTAGGCTAACCAACTTCTCAGAGGGACGATAACTCGGGACTCAAATCTCATTATTACTTGTACGACCCGTGCACTTGCGGACAATACGTTTAGATCGTATCACTCTTCTGTTGAATGGTGTTGCTATAGGACTTTAACCAAAGGAATGGTCTTAGATCGAAACACCTTTTTTTATCAGTCTTTTATCTGAATTGGCTTCTCAATGTAACTAATATCTTCTTTGATCTACAACGGTCCACACTCAATGACATGAAATGTAGCTAAACAATTTCCTTCACATACAGCTCTGTCAATAAACTCAAAGAATATGTTGCCTTGATGGCTAAAAATTGAGCTGACCTGGTCAATCTATCCACAATCACCTAAATTGCATTATGTCCCTTCTTGGTCCTTGGTGACGTGCTTCCATTTTCAAGTTGGTAATAGAAAAGGTTAGAGCAACCTTACCGATTTCTAATGCTCGATCTTCACCTGTTGACATACCAAACACCTTGTGACATACTCGACAATATCTTTTTTCATTTTAAACCACCAGTACACATGGCGCAAATTATGGTACATCTTATTACTGCCCAAGTGCATAATGTATCGAGAACTATATGCCTCTTCCAAAATCAGTTGCTTCAAGGTATCATCATTTAGAACACAAATCTTGTTCTTATACTGGAGTAATCCATCACCACTAATTGCATAGTTCAATAGTGAATCTTGCCCTAATTAGTTAGCAACTCTAACCAACTTTTGATCATTCCTTGGAGCCAGTTTGATTTGCTCTATAATGTTTGGCTATATTTAAGGCTAGCTACCAAACACCTCTCAGATGGTTCTACACTGACACTGAGTTTAACAATCTGCTCTAGAAGATCCCACTCATTGACTGTTAGCACTGAAATTTATATATGTTTAGAACCCTTTTTACTTAATTATTTGATTTGTTCTTTGCTATATTAGGTATGTTTTATGTGTTTTGTGCAGGAAAAAGAACAATATGGAGAAGTAAAAGCTTTTGGAGCTGATTCTGATGATTCTGTGAAGAAGTGAAATTGCAGGATACTGATCGTGACTTATGCTGCAACAATAGAAGAAACTGGATAGTGCAGAGCAAATCGGGGGAATCAATACCATTGTCGCAGCATAGCAGTCTGATTAGGGTAACATTGTTTTTCCACGTGGCATTCCGTGTTTTAGTGCTTGGGAACCTTATAAATAGTCTTTTTATCAAAAAATCGAGAGGAGGCTGCGACAGAAGGCTTCAGGATTGATTTAGCTCCATAGAAACTCCATCTTTTACATCTTTTTTAATCAATGTTTATTCTTGGGATGATAATTTAGAATTATTGGATGTTTATCATGATGTCTAGGAACTAAACTCCTTTTTCCTAGAATCGATGTAGCCAACTTTGGGCAGATTGCAACTATTTTGTGATATTGTTTGGATGATCTCAATTATGTTTATTTAATCTATTTGTTCTTAATGCTCTAGTTGATTGGCCACCAATTGGATGAATTAGTATAGGAATTCGGCACTCGGGAGAGGGGATTATTTATATGCACAAAGGTAGATTAACATAGGACATTGTTGAATCGGGAGGTTGACAATTCTTATGAGCCATAGAGAAACGGATTACCATTGCTTAATGAACTCTATTATTTAATTCTGAATCGGGAGGTTAGGATTAGGTAATTTGGGTATGACTGTTTAAAACTCGGGAGAGATAAACAGGAAATAGTTTCGGTTATAAAGAATTTGAAATCAAAAGAATAATTGATCAAAGGAATTGTATGAACCCTAGTTAGGTGAAATCGAGTTCTAGGAATACTTTGCCATTGATATTTCCATTCGTAATAATTGTGATTGTTTTAATTAATTTGTTCCGTAATTAATAGTTAGAATAGTAAATAGGATCTTAACCAATATAAATTACTTTTTCTAAATAAAGTTCAAGGTTATTGATTACAATGATTTGCGGTAGACACAATTCCCTGTGGGACGATACTTATATTTACTCTATACTTGAAAACTGACCTGTGCACTTGCAGTAGTATTTCATTTGAGCACAACAAGTTTTCTGGCGCCGTTGCTGGGGAATTGTTGTTTCGTTTTTCGTTAACACTGTTTCCCAATAGACTTTACTTTAATTTAGATTTTAATTTTTGTTTAATTTACTATCTACAAATTTTTATTTTAGGTGAATGGTAAAAACCCGCAGAAGTGGAAATATAGACATAAAAGAAGCGTTAGATCCAGAGATTGAGAAAACCTTCAGGCAAATTCAACAGAATAGATTTGAAGAGAAAGATAAAAATTTAATCATGGCAGATGAAAATCAGCAGCAGTGAGCTATACGCGATTACTTTACCCTAGTTGTGAATCAAAATTTTGCTGCTATAAGATAGGTTCCTGTAAACTGTAATAACTTTGAGTTGAAGCCGGCATTGATCAATATGGTTATGCAAAATCAATTTGGAGGTTCAGCCTTAGAGGATCCTAACACACATTTGACAAGTTTTCTGCAGATTTGCAGCACCATTAAGATTAATGGAGCCCTTGATGATGCTATTCGACTGAGATTATTTCTATTTTCTCTTCGAGATAAAGCCTTGAGTTGGTATCAAAATTTACCAGCAGGAAGCATTCTGACATTTGCAGTGATGGCATAAAAATTCTTAGCAAAGTACTTCCCACCAGGAAAGACAATGCAGATGAGATTAGAGATTGCCCAGTTCACACAGTTAGATCAAGAACCATTACATGAGGCATGGGAGCGATTTAAAGAGTTATTGCATAGATGGCCTCAGCATGGATATGATGAAGGAAACCAGATACAAGTTTTCTACAGAGGCATGACTCCGCAGACACGAGCTATTATGGATGCTTCACCAGGAGGTTCACTGTGGTCTAAGACACCTGATCAAGCTATGCAGTTAATTGAGGAGATGGCTATAAACAGCAGCCAATGGCCAGGTGAAAGAGCTAATGTCAGAAGAGTAGCAGGTATGCATGAGTTAGATACGCAGACAGCCATCCTAGCAAGACTTAAGCAGATTTCAACACAAATTTCTTCAATGGGTATACAAAGACCGCAAGCTATGATTCATCATGACAGCAAAAATCCTAACTTGATGGGGACAGATTTGGAACAGGTGAATTATGTTAATAATCGTAACTTTGGTTTTCAAGGAAATCGAGTTCCTAACTACTACCAGCCAGGATTCAGAAACCATGAGAATCTATCTTATGGTAACTCTAAAAACGTTTTAAACCCACCAGCAACAAGTAACAGCAATACAGGATTCAATAACCAAGGGAATTCCCAAGGTTATGGTGGAGTTAGAAGGAACGAATTTGAGGAATTCATGGTTGAAACTAGAACAAGATTTAGCAAAACTGATGCGTGATTAGACAACGTGGAAGCTAAAATGTCAGAGATGAATACCAGTCTGGGTGCGCAGATGAAGTCTGTTGAGACCACTTTGGGACAGTTAGTTGCAACTGTCAGTTCTTTAAATGAAAGAGGTAAGTTTCCAAGTGACACAGTGGTCAATCCAAAAGAACATTGCAATGCTATATCTTTGAGAAGTGGGAACACATATGAGCCACCGAAGGTAGCAGAGAAAGAAGAAACTGCACCAATAACTGAAGTGCAGAAGAAGCATACTGAACCTGTTATGACAAAGGATGCAGAATCAGAAACAATAAAACAGGGAGTTAATTCTAAACCTTTTAGTAAACTTTTTCCTGATAATCCTCCTTTGTTAAAACCATCTATTCCTTATCCTCAAGCTTTGTATAAAAGGAAGATTGAATCTGAGTTTAAGAAATTTCTTGATATATTTAAGAAATTACATATTAACATTCCGTTTGTTGATGCTCTGCAGCAGATGCCACATTATGCAAAGTTCATGAAAGAAGTGCTGTCAAAGAAACGGAGACTTGAAGATTATGAAACTATCAACTTGACAGAGGAATGCAGTGCAATTTTGCAACAGAAATTACCGTAAAAATTGAAAGACCCTGGAAGCTTTACCATTCCATGCGAGATTGGAGGATCGAAAGTGGGTAAGGCATTGTGTGATCTAGGTGCTAGCATAAATTTAATGCCTTTATCTATTTTTAGGAGCCTAGGTCTTGGAGAGGTAAAGTCGACCACCATAACACTGCAATTAGTAGATAGATCGATTACTTATCCCAGAGGTATAATAGAAGATGTACTTGTTAAAGTTGATAAGCTAATTTTTCCTGTCGATTTTGTAGTTTTAGATTATGAAAAGGATAGAGAAATTTCACTTATACTTGGGAGACCATTCCTTGCCACTGGGAGAGCACTAATCGATGTTCAAAGAGGGCAATTAACCTTGAGGATGAATGATGAATCAATTATGTTCAACATCTATAAGGCGATAAAATTTGCTGATGAGCCAGAGACCTGTAAGTTGATTGAAGTAGTGCAGAGTTGTGTAAGAGAAGTTGAAACAAAGGAAGCACCAACCGATCCTATGGCTCAATGTCTGGTAAATTCAGTTTCTAATTTAGATGATGAATTACTAACTAATGAAATTAAGAGCTGTGTTGTTACTTTGGAAGCCAATCCATTGGAAAGTACGACTACAACAACTAAGGAGAAGATTGACAAGTCACAGGTAAGTGAAAAAAAAGAAGGCAAAACTGAATTGAAAGAATTACCAAGCCATTTGAGGTATGCTTTTTTAGGTGATGATATTACTTTTCCTGTAATTATTTCATCATTTTTATCAGTTGCAGAGGAAGACAAGTTGTTTAGAATTTTAAGAGAGCACAAACCGGCAATTGGATGGTCTATTGCTGACATCAAACGAATTAGTCCCTCTGTTGTGATGCACAAAATTCGATTAGAGGAAAATTATAAACCCTCTATTGAACCATAAAGAAGACTAAATCTAGTAATGAAAGAAGTTGTTAGAGCTGAGATCTTAGAATTATTAAATGCTGGTATTATATATGCTATATCTGATAGTTCTTGAGTGAGTCCTGTGTAGGTTGTACCTAAAAAGGGTGGAATGACAGTAGTTCGTGACACAAACGATGAAATCATATCCACCAGAACTGTAATGGGATGGAGAGTTTGCATTGATTATAGGAAGCTGAATAAAGCTACTAGGAAAGATCACTTCCCGCTTCCGTTCATCGACCAAATGCTAGACAGATTAGCCGGACACAGTTATTATTGCTTTTTAGGTGGCTACTCGGGCTATAACTAGATTGCGATAGCTCCAGAAGATCAAGAGAAAACAACATTTACTTACCCATATGGAACTTTCGCATATAGAAGGATGCCTTTCGGGTTGTGTAACGCCATAGCAACCTTCCAAAGATGCATGATGTCAATTTTCACTAACATAGTTGAAGAAATAACGGAAGTCTTCATGGATGACTTCTCGGTATTTGGTAGGACTTTTGACCAATATTTATCTAATTTGGCACTTGTTTTGCAGAGATGCGAAGAGACGAATCTTGTCTTAAATTGGGAGAAGTGTCATTTTATGGTGCAAGAAGGGATCGTCCTTAGACACAAAATTTCAGCTCACGGCATTGAGGTGGATAGAGCTAAAGTCGCCGCTATTGAAAAGCTTCCTCCTCCAAAATCAATTAAAGCCGTGAGGAGTTTTTTAGGACATGCAGGCTTCTATCGTAGATTTATCAGGGATTTTTCAAAAATCTCAAAACCTTTATGTCACTTATTGGAAAAAGATTCTGATTTTGTCTTTGATGGTTTTTGCTTGCAGGCATTTGAAAAGACCAAGAATGAGCTTATTTCTGCATCTATTATGATCACACCAGATTGGATAGAACCATTTGAACTGATGTGCGACGCGAGTGATTTTGCAATTGGAGCTATCCTGGGACAGAAGAGAGACAAGATTTTTTGGGCTATCTATTATTCAAGCAGAACTTTAGATGATGCTCAGAAAAATTACACTACAACGCAGAAGGAGATGCTTACAATTGTACATGCATTTGACAAGTTCAGACCATATTTAATTGGGAGCAAGGTCATTGTCTATACAGATCATGCAGCTATTCGTTATCTATTTGCAAAAAAAGACACCAAACCCATACTTATTAGATGGATCTTGCTTTTCCAAGAATTTGATTTTGAGATCAGGGACAAAAAAGGATCTGATAATGTTATAGCTGATCATTTATCTAGATTGGAGCAATCTGAAATTCAGCAAGAACAGTCTATTCAAGAGGAATTTCCAGATGAGACAATAATGAAGATTGATGAAAATCTGCCTTGGTTGGCAGACATAGTAAATTACTTAGCAGGAGGATTAATGCCAAGTGGTTTAACTTACCAACAGAGGAAGAAATTCTTCCATGATGTCAACTCGTATTTTTGGGATGATCCTCTGCTATTTAAGAAGTGTCCAGACTAGATTATAAGACGATGTGTGCCGGAAGATGAAGCTCAGAAAATCCTGCACCACTGTCATGCTGCAGCATATGGAGGACATTTTGGTGCAGAATGTACAGCAGCAAAGGTACTGCAATCAGGTTTTTATTGGCCTAGTGTATTTAAAAATAGTTACATGTTTGTAAAAATATGTGACAGATGTCAAAGGGTTGAAAACATCTCAAGAAGACATGAATTACCTTTGACAAATATTCTAGAAGTGAAAATCTTTGATGTGTGGGGTATTGATTTTATGGGACCGTTTTCTCCATCTTTTGGGAAGCTGTACATTCTCCTTACTGTTGATTATGTCTCTAAGTGGGTTGAGGCAATAGCAACACCAGCAAATGATGCAAAAGTGGTAATTCGGTTTCTACAAAAGAATATATTGACAAGATTCGGTACCCCAAGAGCCCTTTTGAGTGATGAAGGCACTCATTTCTGTAACAAAATTTTCAATGGTTTGATGTCAAAATATGGAATTCGACATAAAGTAGCTCTAGGTTATCATCCGCAGACAAATGGCAAAGCTGAAATTTCAAACCGAGAAGTAAAGTTGATATTAGAGAAGACTGTCCACCTGAATAGAAAAGACTGGGCTAACAAGTTAGATGACGCACTTTGGGCATACAGGACAGCCTATAAGACTCCAATTGGAATGTCTCCCTATAGGTTGGTATTTGGTAAGGCATGTCATCTACTTGTAGAGCTTGAGTATCGAGCTTACTAGACCATTAAGAAGCTAAATTTTGACTATAACAAGGCTGGAGAAAATCAGTCACTCTAATTGAATGAGCTTGATGAGCTAAGAAATGAGTCCTATAATAATGCAAGAATTTACAAGGACGGGACCAAAAGATGGCATGACAAGATGATAATGAGAAGAGAATTCAGTCATGGACAGCAAGTTCTATTGTATAATTCAAGGCTTAAATTATTTCCTGGCAACCACACTCACTATTCGGTAAAGCCAAAGAACCCTACCAAATTGATTTGAAAAAAGATGGCTGAACCTTTTACTTTCTCAGACTCTCTTTTTCTAGTCTTGCATATTCCCTTGTCCCCTTAAAAGTACACCGATTACCCCATACCCATCATTTTTCTTTCTTCCGATCTTGTTGTTTTCTGCTGATTTGGTAGTTTCGCCAACAATATTTTTATGGATTAACCATCTTGGTGGTCCCGAAATCCTTGGGGGAAGCAGAAAGCATTTTCTTATCCGATTGTGATAAAGACACAAAGTGGTCTAACTTGAGCTTACGTGATTTTCATTCCGGGTATTTTACTGCTTTCTTCAATCGTTTTTGATTTTCCAGTGGATTTCATTTTGGTTTCTACAACTTGGATTTTTGAAACTTTTCTCAGTTTGGTAAATTGTTGTTGGAGGAATTCTGGTTGTGACGTAAATTTTTGGGTTTAGTTTGTGGCTGAACACTATTCTTGTCAACATTGAGCTTCCATTGATAATGGCACCCAAAACCCGAGCAAAACGAAACCTGGAGAGTTCGAGTCAAGCGACTGATAGTACAGCCCCATCTCCCCAGAGGGAAGAGCCGGTTATCACTACTTATGATCCCTCTAGATTTGTTAACAGCCAAGCTGCAGAAAATTTCAAGAAAATTATGGGCAAAAACATGATTATCGAAAGGAGTTTTCGGCCTGATATTGGTGGCTGGGACATTTATCATGAGTTTTTGAGGGATTTCGGGTTGCTAAAATTAGCAGGACAACCTGAAGATGCCATTCTTGATGTAGTCCGAGAATTTTATGCTAATGCAATGGAGAGCACCCATTCGATATCTAAAGTCAGGGGTATTCTTGTTCCTTACAACGCCAACGCCATTAATCTGTACCTGGACCTTCCGCAAGGGGTGCCGAATGAATATCACAGTTATGTCGCAGCTCTCCAAACTGATGCTGATGAGCTGTACCGAGTCATTAACGAACTTACAGTACCACACACCCATTGGCAGAAAAGGCCAGAGGCTGAATCTATGGCATTCCATTCCAATCGACTTCAATATGGTCTACACGTGTAGTAAAATATAAAGGGAGAGAAAATAAAAAATACTTTTTATTCATATAAAAAACAAGCACTAAGCTTACAACTTAAATAAGAAAACATAGAAAAGGTTAATCCTAAAATTTCTCACAATCAGTCCATGATTCTAGTTATCTCCCTTGATTCTAGGATATAACACAATCAGTCTATGATTCTATTTATTTCCCTTAATTCTAGGATATAACCTTTCTAAATTTATTCCAATCTCTAAAAGTCAAGACCTTCCTAATTTACGACACTCCCCCTCAAGTTGGTGCAAAGATATCTATCATGCCCAACTTGCTAACTTGAAGCTCAAATGATTGCCTCAACAAGCCTTTAGTTAGAACATCTGCAACTTGCTGCTTGCTTGGTACAAACGGAGTGCAGATTATTCCCTCTTCAAGTTTCTCCTTTATAAAGTGTCTGTCAATCTCAACATGTTTTGTCATGTCATGTTCAACTGGATTATGAGCAATGCTGATACCTGCCTTGTTATCACAATACAACTTCATAGGAAGGCTCACCAGTCTCTCAAGATCTGCTAGAACCCTTTTTAGCCAAAGAATCTCACACACTCCTTGAGCCATTGATCTGAATTCAGCCTCAGCACTGCTTCTAGCAACTATATTTTGCTTCTTGCTTCTTCAAGTAACTAAATTGCCCCAAAGAAATGTGCAATACCTTGAAGTTGATCTTCTATCAGTAATTGAACCTGCCCAATCTGCATCTACATATACCTCAAACCCTCTCTTCTCATTTTTCTTAAAGAAAAGTCATTTCCCTGGTGTGCCTTTTAGGTATCGAAGAATTCGATACGCAGCTTCAAGATGCTCTTCGCATGGAGAGTGCATAAATTGGCTTACCATACTCACCGCGAAGGTAATATCAGGACGTGTGTGTGATAGGTAAATCGGCCTTCCAACAAGTCTTTGGTACCTTCCTGTATCAACTGAAACCCCATCTTTAATTTCTCCAAGCTTAGCATTCACTTTTATTGGAGTGTCTAAAGGTTTGTAACCACTCATTCCGGTTTCTTTCAAGAGATCAAGAATATACTTTCGTTGTGAAACCACAATGCCCTTCTTTGATCTTGCCACTTCCATTCCAAGAAAGTACCTTAGCTGGCCTAAGTCTTCAATCTCAAATTCTTTGGCTAAGCTCTTCTTTAGTCTACTCATCTCTTTTATATCATCTCCAGTTAAGATTATGTCATCCACGTAGACAATTAAAATTGAGACCTTGTTTTTGGTGGATCTCTTTATGAAAAGTGTATGATCAGATTGTCTTTGACTGTATCCTTGACTTTTAATAAACCTTGTGAACCTTTCAAACCAGGCTCTAGGAGATTGTTTAAGTCCATATAAAGACTTTTTCAGCCTGCATACCTTAGTTCCAAACTCCTCAGTGAAGCCAGGTGGAGGCTCCATATAGACTTCTTCCTCTAAGTCTCCATTTAGAAATGCATTCTTCACATCCAACTGATTCAGTGTCCAATCAAGGTTAGCTGCAATAGACAAGAGCACTCGAACAGTATTTAACTTCACCACTGGAGAAAAAGTCTCAGAGTAATCCACACCGTAAGTCTGAGTAAAGCCTTTAGCTACTAGGCGAGCCTTGTATCTCTCTAAGGATCCATCTGAGTTGTATTTTAGAGTAAACACCCATTTACAACCAACAACTGTCTTTCCATCCGGCAAATCCACCTTCTCCCAAGTAGCATTCTTTTCCAAAGCTCTCATCTCCTCAAAAATAGCTTCTTTCCACTTAGGAACATTTAGAGCCTCCTGGATATAATTAGGAATGGAAACACTAGACACTTGTGAAATAAAGGCATAAAATGAAGGTGAAATATTTTTATAAGAAACAAAATTTGAGAGAGGATGTTTTGTACAAGATCTAACACCTTTCCTAAGAGCAATGGGAAGATCAAGCTGACTAGAAGAATTAGACTCAGAATTACTTGGAGGAACTTTTAAAGAATTATCATGAATTTCATGATCTATCCTCTGGTCAGATTCTTGGTGACGCTGTGGAATAGTGCCTCTCCTTTTCAGTGCAAGATGTTCCCTTGAGTATACAAGACCTTTATATCGTTTCGCATCCATCTCTGTTGTTTCAGCATTTTCATTTTGAGATGGCATTACCACTGGTTGTTCAACATTTTCAATATTTAATTTATTTGTTTCCACTAATTCTGTAATTTCTGCCTCAGTTTCATTTATTGACCAGTTGTGAGGAATAATTTCTACCTCATTTTCATTTATTGACCAGTTGTGAGGAACATCATTATGGATTAATTCAAATGTTAAATCAGAACCATTTAAAAAAACCATCTTCACTAGTGTTTTTCTCCCCCTGAAGATGAGAGTGACTATAGTATGAGGTTCCTTAAAAAAAGTAACATCCATCGACACAAATATCTTTTTCAAAACCGGATCAAAGCATTTGTAACCCCTTTGATTAGTAGGATAGCCTACAAAAATGCATTTATGTGCCTTTGGATCAAGTTTAGAACGTTTAGGATCATGATTATGCACAAAGGCCACACTTCCAAAAATTTTTAAGGGAATGTCTGCCACGAGCCGAGAGTTAGGGAAACACTCAGTGAAAAGCTGTAAGGGTGTTTTAAAATTCAAAATTCGTGTAGGCAGTCTGTTAATCAAATAAGTGGCTGTTAAAACGGCATCCCCCCATAGATACCTAGGAACTTTAGTTTGAAAAGTGATTGCCCTAGCAACCTCAAGGAGATGTTTGTTTTTCCTTTCAGCCACACCGTTTTGTTGGGGTGTATTATTACACGAACTTTGTTGAACAATACCTTTCTCAGCGAAAAAATTTTCTAACACATTGTTAAAAAATTCCTTTCCATTATCACTTTGAAAAATTTTAATTTGAGTCTGAAATTGTGTTTGAACCATGTTATAGAAATTTTTGAACACAGCTGCAGCATCAGATTTTTCTTTTAAAAGGAAAACCCATGTGACCCTAGTATGATCATCAATAAAAGTAATAAACCAACGCTTTCCAGAAAAAGTTGTTACTCTAGAAGGACCCCAAACATCACTATGTATTATGGAAAATGGTTTTGATTTCTTATATGGTTGAGATGGAAAAATAGCACGATGATGTTTTGCTAATTCACAAGATTCACACCGAAAAACTGAAGATCTTTTATTCATGAATAATTTTGGAAACAAACGTTGTAAATATGGAAAGCTAGGATGTCCTAATCGATAATGCCATAACACAATGTCACTGTCACTAGAAACAGAAACAGAAACAGAATTAAAACAGGTCTGTTGGTCTTGCCTTTCAAAGGTTGATCTTGTATTAAAGAGGTAGAGGCCACCATCCTGTTTAGCACCCCCAATCATCGCCCCCGAGGTTAAATCCTGAAATTCACAACGAGAAGACCAAAAATTAACCCGACAATTATGATCAAGGGTTAGTTTACAAACTGACAAGAGATTGTATGATAGGTTAGGAACGTGCAGAACATCTCGAAGGTTTAGAGAAGGAGAAATAGACACTGTTCCTTTCCCAGCAATAGTAGCAAAGGAACCATCTACAATTTTAACATTTTGATTACCTGCACAAGGTGTATATGAAGAAAAAAATTGCGAACTACCAATCATATGATCAGTGGCACCTGAATCTAATATCCAAATGCCATTGGACTTTGAACAAGCAATAGTGGCAGTGGAAAAAATACCTGACTGAGCTAGAGAACAGGATGGGTAAGAATTTTCTACAGATTGGGATTGAAACATTTTATATAAATGCTCTAATTGTTCCTTTGTAAAAGGAAGAGGCTCAGAGGATGATTGCTGCCCCGGATCTAAATTGCTCACTTGAAACGCATGGACATCTCCTCCTGACTTGTTGTCACTGTTTGATTTTTTCTCCCAACCTGCTGGTTTTTCGTGCAACTTCCAGCAGGTTTCCCGAGTGTGCCACGGCTTCCTATAATGATCACACCAAGGCCTCTGCTTGCCTCCTCGTTTATCCCCGTCTAAGTCAGCACCTCGGGCCACAAGAGCAGACCCATCACTGTCTATTTTTGTGTCAATAACATGTTGCAACATCACTTTCCGTCGTGTTTCTTCTCTACGCACTTCTGAGAAAACTTCTCTCATAGTTGGTAATGGCTTTCGCCCTAAGATACGTCCCCGAACCTCATCTAGTTCTTTATTTAAACCAGCCAAGAAAACAAATACCCGACCTCTTTCTATTTTCTTTTTGTACCGAACACTGTCACTCGGACTTTCCCATTCTTCTTCTTCAAATAGATCTAACTCCTGCCAAACAGCCATCATCGCATTATAATAATCTGTTACTTCACGTTCACCTTGCTGCATTTTCCACATTCGAGTATTCAATTCGAACAATTGTGAATGATTGTCCAAATTCGAAAACGTTTCTCTAACTGCTTCTCACACATCGCGGACTGTTAGCAAGAACATGAATGGTTTTCCAATTACCGGATCCATAGAGTTGATCAACCATGCAGTAACCATTGAATTTTTAAATCGCCACTGCCTGTATTTGGGATCATCAGCAGCTGGCGGTTTCACTTCACCGTTTAAATAGTCGAGTTTCCCTTTGCCGTCGATCACCAACCGCACAGACTGAGACCACTCGAGATAATTTTTTCCATTCAATTTGTGAATGGTAATTTGAAGAGAATGCTCAGAAAGAGAAACAGTTGCTGGCTAGTCAGCTCCCTCCGAAGACGTCACACCGCTGCTGGCATCCGAAGAGGCTGAACCGAAGCCAACCATGGCAGCCTTATAACTCATAATTGAGTCCTAGACTGCTGATACCATGTAGTAAAATATAAAGGGAGAGAAAATAAAAAATACTTTTTATTCATATAAAAAACAAGCACTAAGCTTACAACTTAAATAAGAAAACATAGAAAAGGTTAATCCTAAAATTTCTCACAATCAGTTCATGATTCTAGTTATTTCCCTTGATTCTAGGATATAACACAATCAGTCCATGATTCTATTTATTTCCCTTGATTCTAGGATATAACCTTTCTAAATTTATTCCAATCTCTAAAAGTCAAGACTTTCCTAATTTACGACAACACGAATGGTATGACTTCATTTGCTCATGAATCATGCCTACAACTCATAAAAGCAGCGTTGATGTCGATAGAGCTTCTCTCCTTTACTGTATTCTGACAGGCAAGATTGTTGATTTTGGAGCCATTATTTTTCGGTCCATGCAAGAGTTTATACGCAGGGCAAATAGAAGGGGTTTACCTCACCCTCCATTGGTTTGTGGACTTTGTAAGAAATATGGCGTATATTGGACTGTGCTTGAACCACGACTAGCTAGGAAATTTGCAATCACTTTCAGAAATCCTCGGGTACCTCTGACTCAGAGAGAAGTTGCTCCTCCTATTGCCCTACCACCAACTTCTGCTGGTCCATCTGTTGCACCTTCCACCACTTTCGACTCCATTGCAGCTGTGCTAAACGAGATTAAGGAGTTGCGGATGGAGATACGCAACAATAACCGAGACTATCAGACTTTCTGTGCATATGTTGCCTCCTACCATAAATCATTAGTCGACTACCTAAATATGAGGGGTCGTGCGGGAGAGGTGATATTCCCCATGCCGCCACAATGGTGTACTTCTGCTGATCATGACATGGAAGAAGATGCCAAGGAGGAAGCTGATGCTGAAGATGGCTCAGAGGAGGATTCGGACAGTTAGACTACCCCAGGGAAGTCCTCTTTACTACTTTTTCCAATTCATTGAGGACAATGAAGATCTTAAGTTTGGGGGAGTATTGGCTGTGCTCTATGTCATGCTTTGCTATGTTTTTCATGCATGCTGTTATGTTTTTCATGCTTTGTTATGTTTTATGTGCCTGTTTCAATTTCTTTTTATGTGTTTCTTTTTAGTGTTTGTGTGCAATTATACTCAGTTTTATAGATTAGTTTTCTAGATTGTGGCCAAAGATGGATTTTGTAAAGAATTGATCTAATTTTGTTTAAATGGATGATTTTTATTGTTTGAGTATTGGTATGCGGATAGAAAGCTTCATTTGAATCTTTTCACTCAAACTATACACCAATCATATTCAGTTTATGCACTTACTGTGTTGATATGTGAAACTAAAAAGACTCTAAAACTTGATTAGTTATTACCTGAGGCGAAATTGATAGACCATGCATGATTAGGAAAATGATCTAGGCCATTTTTGTTTGAGATTGAGCCTTTCAAGCCTACCCAATTGTATTAATCCCTTGGAAAACCCTTTGAGCCAAATTTTTTCATTTTGTTGTTATATAACCATATTACAAGCCATGACCTAATTGTTTGATTATCCTATTCTTTTGGTCCCTTACTTAAAGTACTATCAATCAAAATTTTTGGATTAAGAGAGGAGCTCAAAAGAAAATAGGGTGGTTTGTAAATTGTTGGTTTGAGAACTTAAATGTACAAACAAGGGTTTTGTTCTCGGGTCTTGATGAAAATTTAGTGTCATATGCAGTTACAGGTAGTGAAAAATCAAATTCTAGAGTGTGACACTCAAAAAAAAAACTCTTGAGAATGAGTAAAGTTGGGTAGTGATTCATGAGCTCAAAACAAATTAAATCCAAAGGTGATTACAGTGCTTTAGGTGGATTAAACTTCATATTATATCCTTTATCCCACCTAAAACCCGAGCCTTATGTTACAACCTTTGAAAAGTCCTTTTGATTCTTGGTTATGCATGAGTCTTTATTAGTGGAGAGTAGTAGTTAATTCAAGCATATGAAGTCTTGTGTTTAATTTTCATTTAGGTTTCGCATTAACATTTGAGTGCATGAATTTGAGTAAACGATTGTACACACACACAAGTGGAAAGTGAAGAGTGAAGGGGGATTGGTTTACTTAGATTGACTTGAACAATATAAATCTGAAATTTATCTTAAGCTGAGAACCTTGTGAATTCTTGAGGAAAATCTCAATTTAGTATGACAAGTATGTGAGCTGAGTATGGTTGAGAGTCTTTAATTGTTCTGTTTCTACTATGTGTTTGCTTGAGGACAAGCAAATTTCTAAGTTTAGGGGTATTTGTTAGCATTGAAATTTATATATGCTTAGAACCTTTTTTACTTAGTTATTTGATTTGTTCTTTGCTATATTAGGTATGTTTTATGTGTTTTGTGCATTTGTACAGAAAAAAAAAACAATATGGAGAAGTTAAAGCTTTTGGAGCTGATTCTGATGATTCTGTGAAGAAGTGAAATTGCAGGATGCTGATCGTGACTTATGCTGCAACAATAGAAGAAACTGGACAGTGCAGAGTAGATCTGGGGAATCAATACCATTGTTGCAGCATAGCAGTCTGATTAGGGCAACACTATTTTTCCACATGGCATTCTGTGTTTTAGTGCTTGGGAACCTTATAAATAGTCTTTTTATCAGAATATCGAGAGGAGGCTGCGGCAGAAGGCTTCAGGATTGATTTAGCTCCATAGAAACTCCATCTTTTACATCTTTTTCGATCAATATTTATTCTTGGGATGATAATTTGGAATTATTGGATGTTTATCATGACGTCTAGGAACTAAACTCCTTTTTCCTAGAATCGATGTAGCTAACTTTGGGCAGATTGCAACTATTTTGTGATATTGTTTGGATGATCTCAATTATGTTTATTTAATCTACTTGTTCTTAATGCTCTAGTTGATTGGCCACCAATTGTATGAATTAGTATAGGAATCCGGCACACGGGAGAGGGGATTATTTATATGCATAAAGGTAGATTAACATAGGACATTGTTGAATTGGGAGGTTGACAATTCTTATGAGCCATAGAGAAACAGATTACCATCGCTTAATGAACTTTATTATTTAATTTTGAATCGGGAGGTTAGGATTAGGTAATTTGGGTATGACTGTTTAAAACTCGGGAGAGATAAACAGGAAACAGTTTCGGCTATAAAGAATTTGAAATCAAAAGAACAATTGATCAAAAGAATTGTATGAACCCTAGTTAGGTGAAATCGAGTTCTAGGAATACTTTGCCATAAATATTTCCATTCGTAATAATTGTGATTGTTTTAATTAATTTGTTCCGTAATTAATAGTTAGAATAGTAAATAGGATCTTAACCAATATAAATTACTTTTTCTAAATAAAGTTCAAGGTTGTTGATTACAGTGATTTGCGGTAGACACAATTCCCTGTGGGACGATACTTATATTTACTCTATACTCGAAAACTGACCTGTGCACTTGCAGTAGTGTTTCATTTGAGCACAACATTGACCATCATATAAGATACCATCTTTTTTAGGCTTAAGGCATCGACTATCACGTTTCTCTTTCCTAAATGGTATAAGATCTCACAATCATAATCCTTGAGAAGCTCTATCCACCATCTCTACCTCAAATTGAGCTTTTTTTTATCAAACAAGTACTTTAAACTTTTATGGTCAGTGTAATTTTGAAGCTTCTTGCCATACATGTAATGCCTCTAAATCTTAAGAATAAATTGTCACGACCCAAATTACCTAAAAATCAGAGTAAATTTTTTTTACTTTTTCATTTATTATTTAATTCTTACCTTTCTCTCATCGTGACAATCCTACACACAGTTGGGCTATGATTCGGTGTTAGTCACCTCACACTATTACCAATCCATTTTCATAATCACATTCATCTATCAGAGTTTATTATCTTTTGACTTTGATTAAATACATACACATTGGTATTTATAACTTTACATCCCTGACATCAATGTCCGTTTACAGTACTGTGCATTATATATTTAGATACAAAACCATACAAATGTGTATACCTGACTCTCGATGGGAAGTAGTTGATACCAAGCCTGCAAGTCCTCAGCCGCTAAATAACTATTGCGAGTGCTCTGAAAAGATGGAAAAATAAGGGGGGTGAGCAAACCACACGCTCAGTAAGGCAATTATGCAAGTAAGTAGATAGCTTCATTATCTACATGCTCATAATGCCATGCCCTTAAAATCCATTTCTTTTCATTAAAATCTCAAGCACAAATTCATGTATTTCATCATGACTTAATTTATAAAACTGTTCGTGCATATATAAATCATATTCCTTATGCATCAATGACATTTTATGTGACATTCTTCAATCATAATGAGCATGAAGCAAATAAAAAACATGCATTATTTCATGCGATATAAAACAAAATCATGAGATACAATCCTTTCATGAATTTATCATTAAAGCATGGAAAAACACATCATGCTACTGCATTTAAATCATTTCATTTAAAACGCAGTATAAAACAACCCTTTCGGGTCAATCATCTTATAAAACAATTAGTTATAAAATTCTTAAAAAAATCTATCATCGTAGTACAAAATCATAAAATCGGGGGTCTGACTCCTCCCTCGGGTCTACCCTGGTCTATCCAGACCACAAGTTATATCATGTGAGACATGTAGGTGACTATCAATAACAACATAGGACTATGGCTATAACCTCGTGATCCCTGGAAACACGGTACCTAGTGTGCGGGGTATCACACCTGAAACGGGAGGTGGGTCGTCCTACCCGCCAAAACAGCATAACACCAGGATTGAGAGGGCAAGGCTTGCTGCCTCGTGGCTAATGCCACTCCACTCTAACAATCCCCACGGTACAGCGTACTCCGTGTGACATATATGGTACAACGTACTCTGTGAACCCAAGGTCAGTCAGGGGTGCCTGCAATAGGTCTTATCCACCCATATCATCTCTGTCTCAGTATGTACGTATGAGCATATCATCTCACGGTGACACACAGTCTACATGAGGCTCTAACACGGCTATATGCATGTAATATAAATCCCTGTACGAGCGACGCTCTAGCACGGCTCCATGCATATTCATGATATCAGAAAACCTTGTGCGAGCGAAGCTCTAGCACGATGTCATAAAAATTAGTAAAATCTGCGTACGAGCAGCGCTCCAGTACGACTTAAACTGATTATAAATTCAAGTAAAATCCACTTACGAGCAATGCTCTAGTACGGATATGTATAAAAACTCAATGAAAACCTCGTACGAGAAAAACTCCAGTACGACATTCAAATGAATTATAAAAACCATATAAAACTTTGTGCGAGCAACGCTCTAGCACAAATGATGCTCAAGTAAATCAAATCTCATGCAAGTTACACTCCAGCATGGCTTTATGCATAAATAAATCAAATCTCGTGCGAGTTACACTCCAGCACGACTTTTATGCAATATAATATCAAAACAGGATGCGAGCTAAGCTCCAGCACCTCTTATGCATATCAAATCAGTAAAACTAGTGCGAGGAATTGCTCTAGCACCTTTTTATACATATCAGGTCAAAACAGTTCAAAACCGTCATAACAGAGTGCGAGCTAGGCAGCAGATCTCATGCATATCAAATCATAAAATCAGTGTGAGCAACCGCTCTAGCACATTTCATGCATATGATGTCACACAAATCGGTGCGAGCAACTGCTCAAGCACATTTATGCACATTCACAAACGCAGATATAGTGCGAACTACGTGTCGACACTATCTGTTTCCATATAAACTTGATAGTTGGCCTATTTTCCAAAGAAATTTCCATTTAAATATAAATAACACTTACTAGTGTTATCATGTGAAATTCATACAATTACTGGCCAATCTACCGGTTTGCTTTGATTAAAACCAATAAAATTTCTTAATTCAGAAAATTCCTTAAATCATGCATTTCATGCATGTCATGCTTTCACCATCCTTAGGTGAACTTCCCTCAATAGGGTAAAATAGTCTTTTCACCTATTTCGATCCTTAAAATCATTTAAACCATTTTTAGAACCTCTGTACAATATCAATGTATACATACATATTCAGTGTATACAAAAACTATTAAAATACGCGTAGCTACCTCTAGCTACTCACACAATTCCCTTACCACATTTTTCTGTACAGTCTGACCTTTCCACTGATGTCTCATCACGCAGTCTGATTTGCTCCAAATCCAATCTCCAGAACTGCAGATACATATTCATCAGGTCAAATACAATATAATTAATTGTATTTTATATTTTCTGGGCTTAATTTTAAATCATTGGGCCCATTTACCATATTGGGCTTGATTGTACCTTAATGAGTCTTAATCGGTCTTAAGCCCGTTTACCACACTTTATCGAGGCCTATTGGGCTCATTGGGCCCATCAGTATTTATTTAGCCTCGTTCTAAATTCTCGAATATCTCAATTTAGTATTTACGATAATTTATTCAAATTTTCAAAATTTAATTCATTTATGCGAAAATTAAATCCGTAATTTATGCGGTAAATTTTTAACACGCATAACGATACAAAATTGTCGTAAATAAGGGTTACTTACCCGATATTCCATGATCGTACACAAATCGTGGTTGTCTCGAGCTCTCGATTGATGCCAATTGTCAAGCTACACAATTTACATAATTTTTCGGGTAAATTTTCAGTCGAATATGAATCAAATTAAATATTTTGAAATTTAAATCGGTCAATTCGACCGCTTACCGAATTACCCGTAGCTCAATTGCATCACTGAAATTTTTTCCAATTTTTTCTCTTTTTCTTTTTCCCTTTTTCTTCCTTTTTTCCTTCTCTTTTTGGCTGAATCGGTTCGGTCTTGTTCAACCCGGTTCAAACCAACAGTTCAGTCCGATTTCGGCTAGTTCAGTCCGGTTCGGTCGATTCAGTCACCATTTCGCCGTTCTGACGCCGTCCGGTCAGTTCTCGGGCCGTTTTCGGTGCCGTTCGGTGCGTTATCGCCTGGGCTTCCAAAATCGGGCCTTGGTGTGGCTCGAATCGGCGCCATGGCCAACGATCGAAGCCTCTCTCCTGCGACCTCTCCTTTCGTTTTCGACGTTCTCCATCTTTCTCGCCGCGCGTGCAGGCTGCCGGTGGTTCGCACGAGCATCGTCGCCCTTCGCCAGCCTTCGCCTGGGATCCTTGGCCGCCGGTGGGTCTCTTCTTCCTCGGGTTCGGCTTTCGTTTCTTTCCTCTTCATTTTCTCTCTCCCTGATATTTCTCTTCACTTTCCAATTTCGTTTTTTTTCATTTTCATTTTTTTCATTTACTTATTTTATTTATAATTTATTTTTATTATTATTTTATTCAATTAAAATATTATTATTTTTGTCAAAATATCTAAAAAAATTATATTTAATTCATTTAACCAATAAATGAATTTCTCGGTCTTATTTCGACTTTTCGATAAATTTTTTGATTATTTTCGGGATTATTTTTCGATGTGAAAATTTCGATTTATTCCAATAAATTCATATCTTGATCAATTTAATCCGAAATTTAATTATTTCTTCGTTATTGATAAAGATTTCTCAATCTCATATTTTTAATTAAATTTTCTTGTCCCGATTAATACCGAATTTTGATCTTTTGATCGTTTTACCCTTGCACGGGTTCAAGAATTCCATTTAAATCATTTTTGCATTTTTAAATGTACTCGAAAATTTTTATTCATTCCCTTTTGCTCTTACGATAAAAATTTCGGGTCTTACAATCTCTCCCAGTTAAGAAATTTGGTCCTTCAAATTAGAACCAAGGCAAATGAGTCCATAGATAACTCCGGGTACATCTATCGTATCATATACTGTCATCCTCAAGTGGCTTTCTCCGGAGTGTAATACTACCATCATATTTAACTAGGGAGATCATATTAAACCTTAACACTTTCTCTTTCATGTTTAATACCCAAATCGATTTTCCAATCATACGTTATACTTTCATTAAGCTAAGCTGTTGAACCTCATATTCGATCACATATATCGGGTCCGGATAATATTTTTCAAGCATTAAAAGATAGGACACATTGTGGATGCCTGTTAATTCAAGTGGTAACGCCAACCTACAGGTCTTATCTCCCACTTGTCCAATATCTCTATCTGAATCTCCTTACGTCTTTAAGATAAGTAATTGCCAACAATAATGATTCACCCTCGGTGAATTTTCAATGGTTTCTATCTCTTTTCAGCATAGCTTTTCTGTCTGCTCTGAGGTGTTCTTAATCTCTCACAAAGCAACTGAACATCCTCAGAGGTTTGTCTTATCAATCCGGAAACAATTCTCTATCTGTCACCCACTTCTTCTTATCCAAGTCGGGGAAACAACTCCTTACGACCATACAATGCCTCATAAAATGTTATCCCGATACTCAAGTGACAACGATCATTATTGGCGAATTCGATTAGTAACAAATGATCATCCCAGGAGCTTATGAAATCAATGGCACACACTCTGATCATATCCTCCAGAACCTGTACAGTCCCCTCTGACTGTCCATCTGTCCGATGATGGAAAACTATGCTAACACACAATCGGGTTTCCATAGCTTCCTGAAAATGTTCCCAGAAGTGGAAAGTGAAGCGGGAATCCCTATCTGATATCATGCTCACTGGAACGCTACATAATGTTCCACAATTTTTCATACACATAACCCGCCTACGCACTCAGAGTAACTGGGGATTTCATATTCAGAAGGTGTGTAGACTTAATCAATCTATCGACTATCACCTAGATAGCCTCGTGATTCATCCGGGTCCTCTGTAACCCATATCGAAATTCATGGTGACTTGTACTCATTTCCGTGTCAATATAGGTAGAGGCTGAAATAACCTTGCAACTTCTAGTACTCTACCTTAATCTGCTGACATACGAGACACTTGTTCATAATCTTTACAATGTCTCTTTTCATACCTGACCACCAATATCTTTTTCAGAGATTTTGATATATTTATTATTTCCCGAATGCACTGTATATCCCGAAGATGAGCTTTTGACAATAGTAATATCTCAACAACTGTGGTCCTGGGGAGCACTTATACTTTCTCTGAACCTCTATTAGTCATCATCACTCACTGTGACCTCTGTCACTGTACCCTTTTGAATCTGACCCACACTATCGACACCATGTTAATCATCACATTAAGCCTGGCAAATCCGGTCACTCAAATTCGGTTTTAACCTCAGGCTAGCTGTCACAGAATCACCGTCATCATCAGAAGGGATCACATCACTATTGAGGCTCACAACTGCTCTAGTAGCTCACGCTCCCTGACCATCATATGTGATACCATCCCGAGGCTCTTTCTGCTCAAGGCATCAGCCATTACATTAGCCTTTCTTGGGTGGTACAATGTTCACAATCATAATCCCTTAGAAGCTCTAACCCTCTTAGTTATCTCATATTCTACTCTTTCTATGAAAACAGATACTCGAGGCTTTTACGATCAGTGCATATCTGAAATTTCTTACCGTATAAGTGGTGACGCCATACATTCAGTGTAAACGTTATAGCTGCCAACTCTAAATTATGGGTTGGATAGTTGCTCTCATGGTCCTTGAACTATCTGGATCCATAAACGACTATCTTCCCATTTTACATCAATGCACAGCCCAATCCTTATTTTGAGGTATCCATACACACCGAAACCTCTTGAGCTGTTGGTTATGGTGAGAATAATTATGGTGCTCAGTTTATTACTTCAATATACCAAAACTTACGGAAGCTATTTTCATACTTATCATCTAACTGACATACAATCTTTTCCCGAATGAGATGTGTCAACTGAGCAGCCAATTTCGAGAAACTCACAACACCTCGTCTGTAAGATAGTTTCCAATTGCTACTCATGCTCTTCCCTGGACTTCGAATATATCGAAATATCATCACTAAAGATGACGACCAATTGGTCCAGGTAAGGTTTAAATCCTTATCGTAGTTGAGTTCCACTAAATATTTCAATTACTCATATCCTTGACCTATGTACGCATAAGCGTATAATGTCATTTCGAAATCGCTTCCGTTCAAGATACTAACCCACGTCATTTTCTTTTTTCTTATATTAACGGCTTTTATTAAATTTTAATTTTTAAACCTTCATGATTAATCAAATTCTATATTTTTTTTATCGTACCAGTAAAGGTACCTAAATTTTAAATGTATATATATTACGACTGTCGATTTCAATTTATAGGTTATGCGTGCGCTTCTAGACGCTGTCAAATCTTCAGGCAGGGAGTATTTTGAAATACCTTTATTAACCCTCAGACTTGACCACTTGGACTGGGTGTAGATATATCCACCTCTTATCCTTGGTTGCAATTCATAGTTACTACATATCGCTTAATCCAAATTACTTTACATATCAAAGATATCTTTACCTTGCATACATATCTTATTCTAATATATCTCGTATTCAAGATCTATCACATCTCAAAGCTTATCTCCTTTCATATATCACTTATAAGAAACTCTTTCATTACTTGTTAAAACTTACAGTACGCTTTTCAGTGATGTTTTCACCCCTATTTTTAACTTATAATCTCTATACCCATAGTCAGTTAGTGAAAATCAGCTAACTATTATCATCTTGCCTAAGGGTACAGGTTTCACATCTTTCCCTAGCTTATAAGTAACTGAAGGCAGTATGAATAATTGCGTGGCACCAGGATCAATTAAAATAATTACTTCATTATTCTCAATCAGTGTGGAATCTTCTACAACATCAGATGAAACATCAGTAGTGTCCTGGTCCAAGGCATACACTCGCCCTCGTCCAACATCTTATTTCTGTGGTAACTACCACATATTTTACACTGTTTACACTACTACAGAGCAGGTCGGGGTCCTCCAATCACAATACCCCTTATAAGTGTTGCAATTAGATACACTAGGGTCTTACCAATCATTTTACCCCATGACGTAATAGCTCTAAGCTTTTACCAAACTACCTTTTTCTCGTTCTGATATCTCTGTCATTCTCTATTATCTTTTGTCTCAATTTCGGCCCTTACTACCTTTTCCAATCTCAGAGGCGTGCAACTCATGATCTTATTCACACAATTGTAGTCTGCGCACTGCCTCGGCATAGGTAGTGATATCTAATGGGCTAATCGAACTCTAATTGACAATCTGAGACCTTCCATGAAATTTCAGACATCCCGACTCCCACTGTTCATAGTGTCAAAGTCATATCTGCCCCGGAATATAAACTGAGTTTCATACTCGTTAATTAATCAGTTCCTCTGGGTCAGAGTAAAGAATTTTATCTATAGTTTCCTTTAAGTGCCCAGGGTATTCTGTCACTAAAATACATTTAGAATTATTTCCCATGTCCATTTTAGACGTCTAACTCTTAAGATGGGTTAAGCGAACTTCCACCAATGCTCCAACTCGCCCTTAAACCTCAAGCATACTCTGAGCTATTAGCTCGCAAAATGTTCTCCACACTCCGTACCAACCTCGCGAAGCGTGTCTCAATAACTATTCGATCTCTCTGTTAGACTCTGTCTGATCCCTCTGTCGGACTCTGTGGGGCATACTCAATACCAGCCTCCACGTCAATCTCATCTTGAGTCTCAGGTTGTGACTCAGTACGACTCTCAGGCCTACCTCTATGGCCTCGAGCTCGTGTACTCGCGCCTCTCAACCATAGCGGCTATCAGTTAATGAGTCTATTCTTGCATTTAAAAATCAAATTCTTAGCTGCACTTCCATCTCGATATACACAATTGTATCTAAATAATGCACAGTACATGGGGATATAAACTTCCTTAACCACTAACACCGACTCATATCAGGCCAACTCATGCTTTGAGACCATTAATCCTGTTCTCAAAATCAGAGTAAATTTTTTTATTTTTCATTTATTATTTAATTCTTACCTTTCTCTCATCGTGACAATCCTACACACAGTTGGGCTATGATTCGGTGTTAGTCACCTCACATTATTACCAATCCATTTCCATAATTACATTCATATATCAGAGTTTTCTATCTTTTGACTTTGATTAAATACATACACATTGGTATTTATAACTCTACATCTCCGACATCAATGTCCGTTTACAGTACTGTGCATTATATATTTAGAAACAAAACCATACAAATGTGTATACCTGACTCTCGATGGGAAGCGGCTGATACCAAGCCTACAAGTCCTCAGCCGCTCAATAACTATTGCGAGTGCTCTGAAAAGATGAGAAAATAAGGGGTTGAGCAAACCACACGCTCAGTAAGGTAATTATGCAAGTAAGTAGATAGCTCCACTATCGACATGCTTATAATGCCATACCCTTAAAATCCATTTTTTTCATTAAAATCTCAAGCACAAATTCATGTATTTCATCATGACTTAATTTATAAAACTGTTCGTGCATATATAAATCATATTACTTATGCATCAATGACATTTTATGTGACATCTTTAAATCATAATGAGCATGAAGCAAATCAAAATCATGCATTATTTCATGCGATATAAAACAAAATCATGAGATACAATCCTTTCATGAATTTATCATTAAAGCATGGAAAAACACATCATGCTACTGTATTTAAATCATTTCATTTAAAACTCAGTATAAAACAACCCTTCCGGGTCAATCATCTTATAAAATAATTCGTTATAAAATTCTCAGAAAAATCTATCATCGTAGTACAAAATCATAAAATCGAGGGCCTGACCCCTCCCTCGGGTCTACCCTGGTCTATCCAGACTACAAGTTATATCATGTGAGACATGTAGGTGACTATCAATAACAACATAGGACTATGGCCATAACCTCGTGATCCCTAGCAACACGGTACCTAGTGTGCAAGGTATCACACCTGAAATGGGAGGTGGGTCATCCTACCCTCCAGAACAGCGTAACACCAGGATTGCGAGGGTAAGGCTTGCTGCCTCGTGGCTAATGCCACTCCACTCCAACAATCCCTACGGTACAGCGTACTCCGTGTGACATATACGGTACAACATACTCCGTGAACCCAAGCTCAGTCAGGGGTGCCTGTAATAGGTCTTATCCACCCATATCATCTCTGTCTCAGTATGCACGTGTGAGCATATCATCTCACTGTGACACACAGTCTACAAAAGGCTCCAACATGGCTATATGCATGTAATATAAATCCATGTGCGAGCGAAGCTCTAGCACGGCTCCTTGCATATTCATGATATCAAAAAACCTCAGCGAGCAAAGCTCTAGCACGGTGTCATAAAAATCAGTAAAATCTACGTATGAGCAGCGTTCCAGTACGACTTAAACTGATTATAAATTCAAGTAAAATCCATGTACGAGCAATGCTCTAGTACAGATATGTATAAAAACTCAGTGAAAACCTCATACGAGAAAAAATCCAGTACGGCATTCAAATGAATTATAAAAACCATATAAAACTTTGTGCGAGCAACGCTCCAGCACAAATGAATGCTCAAGTAAATCAAATCTCGTGCGAGTTACACTCCAGCACGGCTTTATGCATAAATAAATCAAATCTCGTTCGAGTTACACTCCAGCACGGCTTTTATGCAATATAATATCAAAACAGGATGCGAGCTAAGCTCCAGCACCTCTCATGCATATCAAATCAGTAAAACTAGTGCGAGCAATCGCTCCAGCACCTTTTTTTGCATATCAGGTCAAAACAGTTCAAAACCGTCAAAACATAGTGCTGAGCTAGGCTCCAGCAGCTCTCATGCATATCAAATCATAAAATCAGTGTGAGCAATCGCTCTAGCACATTTCATGCATATGATGTCACACAAATCGATGCGAGCAACCTCTCAAGCACATTTATGCACATTCACAAACGCAGATATAGTGCGAAATACGTGTCGGCACTATCTGTTTCCATATAAACTTGATAGTTGGCCTATTTTCCAAAGAAATTTCCATTTAAATATAAATAACACTTACGTAGTGTTATTATGTGAAATTCATGCAATTATTGGCCAATCTACCGATTTGCTTTGATTAAAACCAATAAAATTCCTTAATTCGAAAAATTCCTTAAATCATGCATTTCATGCATGTCACGACCCAAATTACCTAAAAATCGGAGTAAATTTTTTGCTTTTTCATTTATTATTTAATTCTTACCTTTCTCTCATCGTGACCATCCTACAAACAGTTGGGCTATAATTCGGTGTTAGTCACCTCACACTATTACCAATCCCATTTCCATATCACATTTATACATCAGAGTTTACTATCCTTTGACTTTAATTAAATACATACCCATTGGTATTTATAACTCTACATCCCCGACATCAATGTCCATTTACAGTACTGTGCATTACATATTTAGATACAAGACCATACAAATGTGTATACCTGTCTCTCGATGGGAAGCACCAAGCATGCAAGTCCTCAGCCGCTTACTAATTTCTGTGAGTGCTCTGAAAAGATGAGAAAATAAGAGGGGTGAGCAAACCACACGCTCAGTAAGGCAATTATGCAAGTAAGTAGATAGCTCAACTATCTACATGCTCATAATGCCATGCCGTTAAATCCATTTCTTTTCATTTAAATTTTCACGCACAAAGTCATGCATATTAAATGCCATAGTTTATCCAAAACTATTTGTGTATATATAAATCATGTAATTCATGCATTCAAAGCATTTTATGTGACATCATTAAATCATACTAAGCATGAATTAAATCAAGATCATGCAATCTTTCATGTCATGTAAGACAAATCATGGATTTCAAATGAAAGCATGAAAAACGTCACATGCTACTGCATTTAAATCAATACATTAAAACTGCAGTAAAAACTAACCCTTCCGGGTCAATCAACTCATAAAATAATCTCATAATTCCATTTCAAACTCATAAAACAATTCGTTAAAATTCATTATAAAATTTCGGTTATAAAACCACCCTTCTTTTAGGGTCACATATCATAAAATCATAAAATCGGGGGCCTGACCCCTCCTTCGGGTCTACCCTGGTCTATCGACCAATAGTTATATCATGTGAGACAAGTAGGTAATTATCAGTAACATCGAGGACTATAGCCATATCCTAGTGATCCCTGGCAACACGGTACCTAGTGTGCGGGGTATCACACCTGAAACGGGAGGTGGGTCGTCCTACCCTCCAGAACAGCATAACACCAGGATTGCGAGGGCAAGGCTTGCTGCCTCGTGGCTAATGCCACTCCACTCCAACAATCCCCGCGATACAGCGTACTCCACGTGACATACACGGTACAACGTACTCCGTGAACCCAAGCTCAATCAGGGGTGACTGTAATAGGTCTTAACCACCCATATCATCTCTGTCTCAGAATGCACGTGTGAGCATATCATCTCACTATGACACACAGTCTACAGGAGGCTCCAACACGGCTATATGCATGTAATATAAATCCATATGCGAGCGAAGCTCTAGCACGGCTCCATGCATATTCATGATATCAGAAAACCTCGTGCGAGCGAAGCTCTAGCACGGTTTCATAGAAATCAATGAAATCTGCGTACGAGCAGCGCTCCAGTACGACTTAAACTGATTATAAATTCAAGTAAAATCCACGTATGAGCAATGCTCTAGTACGGATATGTATAACAACTCAGTGAAAATCTCGTACGAGAAAAACTCCAGTACGGCTTTAAAATGAGTTATAAAACCATTTAAAACTTTGTGTGAGCAAGCTCCAACACAAATGAATGCTCAAGTAAATCAAATCTTCGTACGAGCAACGCTCCAGTATGGCTTTATGCATAAATACATCAAATCTCGTGCGAGTTACACTCCAGCACGGCTTTATGCAATATCAAATCAAAATAGGATGCGAGCTAAGCTGCAGCATCTCTCATGCATGTCAAATCATTAAAAACTAGTGTGAGCAATCGCTCCAGCACCATTTTATGCATACCACGTCAAAACAAATCAAAACATGTCAAAACATGTCAAAACAGAGTGCGAGCTAGGCTCCAGCAGCTCTCATTTCACAATAATAAAAATCAGTGCGAGCACCATGCTCTAGCACATTTCATGCATATGATGTCACACAAGTCAGTGCGAGCAACCGCTCAAGCACATTTATGCACATTCACAAACCTAGATATAGTGCGAACTACGTGTCAGCACTATCTGTTTCCATATAAACTTGATAGTTGGCCCATTTTTTAAAGAAATTCCATTTAAATATGAATAACACCTACGTAGTGTTATCTTGTGAAATTCATGCAATTACTGGCCAATCTATCGCTTTGCTTTGATTAAAACCAATAAAATTCCTTAATCATAAAATTCCTTAAATCATGCATTTCATGCATGTCATGCTTTCACCATCCTTAGGTGAACTTCCCCCAATAGGGGTAAAATAGTCTTTTCACCTATTTCGATCCTTAAAATTATTTAAACCACTTTTAGGATCATTATACATAATCAAGGTATACATACATATTCAGTGTACAGAAAGGCTATTAAAATACGCGTAGCTACCTCTAGCTACTCACATAATTCCCTTACCTCTTTTATCTGTACAGTCTGACCTTTCCACCGATGATTCGTCACGCAGTCCGATTTGCTCCGAATCCAATCTTCGAAACTGCGGATACACATTCATCAGGTCAAAAACAATACAATTTAATGTATTTCATATTTTTTTGGGCTTAATTTAAATCATTGGGCCCGTTTACCCATATTGGGCCCGATTGCACCTTAATGGGCCTTAATCGACCTTAAGCCCGTTTACCACACTTTATCGAGGCCTATTGGGCTCATTGGGCTCATCAATATTTATTTAGCCTCGTTCTAAATTATCGGATATCTCAATTTAATATTTACGACAATTTATCCCATTTTCCAAAATTTAATTCATTTATGCGAAAATTAAATCCGTAATTTATGCGTTAAATATCAATCACGCATAACGATATAAAATTATCGTAAATAAGGGTCACTTACCCGTTATTCCATGATCGTACATAAATCGAGGCTGTCTCGAGCTCTCGGTTGATGCCAATCGTCGAACTACACAATTAGATATATTTTCGGGTAAACTTTCAGTCGATTATTTATCAAATTAAATATTTTAAAAATTAAATCGGTCAATTCGACTGCTTATCGACTTACCCGAAGCTCGATTGCATCACTGGAATGTTTTCCAATTTTCTCTCTTTTTTTTTTCTCTTTTTCTTCCTTTTTTCCTCTCTTTTTTGGCTGAACCGTTCCGGTCCGGTTCAACCCGGTTCAGACCATCGGTTCAGCTCGGTTCGGTTCGGTCGGTTCAGTCGGTTCAGTCTGGTTCGGCCGGTTCAGTCATCCTCTGGTCGTTCCGAAGCCGTTCGACCGGTTCCCGACGTGATTCCACCGCCGTTCGGCTCGGCTGCACCTGGGCTTCCTAAATCGGGCCTCGGCTTGGACCAAATCGACGCCATCGCCGACGAATCGAGGTTTCTTCCCCCGCAGCTTCTCTTCCATTTTCGCTATTTTTCGACGACTCCACTGCGCGTCACGGCCGCTGGTGGCTTGCCTGAGGTCGAGCTATCTTCGCCGACCCTCGCCGGTGCCTCAGCCCCGCCGGTGGTGGCTCTTCTTCCTCGATCGGCATTCGCGGGCTTGGTTTCGCGTTTTCTCCTCTGTTTCATTTCAGATTTGTTTTTTTTCTTTTTTTTACATTTTATTTATTTATTTATAATTTATTTTTTAATATTATTTTATTCAATAAAATAATATTAAAATCCACAAATATCTTAAAAAATTATATTTTATTCATTTAATCTATACATAAATTTATCAGTCCAATTTTACCTTTTCGGTATATTTTTCGATTATTTTTGAGATTATTTTTCGATAAGAAAATTTTGATTTATTCTAATAAATTCATATCTTGATCAATTTAACCCGAAATTTAATTATTTCTTCGTTATTGATCAAGATTTCTCAATCCCATATTTTTAATTAAATTTTTTTGTCTTGGTTAATATCGCATTTTGGTCTTTTGACCGTTTTGCCCTTACACGTGTTCGGAGATACCATTTTAATCCTTTTGCATTTTTAAATGCACTCGAAAATATCAGGTCTTACAATCTCCCCCACTTAAGAAATTTGGTCCTCCAAATTGGAACCAAGTCAAGTAAATCCATAAATAACTTCGGGTACATATATCGTATCATATACTGTCATCCGCAAGTGACTTTCTCCGGAGTGTAATACTACTATCACACTTAACTAGGGAGATCATCTTAAACCTCAACACTTTCTCCTTCCGTCTAAAACCCGAATCGATTTTCTCAACATACATTTTTCTTTCATTGAGCTAAACTGTTGGAGCTCATATCCAATTACATATATCGGGTTCGGATAATATTTCCAAAACTTCAAAAGATAGGACACATTGTGGATGCCTGTTAATTCAAGTGGTAACGGCAACCTACAGGCCTTACCTTCCACTTGTCCAATCTCTCTCTATCTGAATCTCGTTATGTCCTTAAGACAAGTAACTGTAAACAATAATGATTCACCCTCGTTGAATTTCCAATGGTTTCTATCTCTTGTTAGCATAGTTTTTCTATCTGCTCTGAGGTGTTCTTAATCTCTCAAAAATCAACTGAACATCCTCAGAGGTTTGTCTTACCAATTCGGGAACAATTTTCTATCTGTCACCCACTTCTTCTTATCCAAGTTAGGGAACAACTCCCTATGGCCATACAATGCCTCATATAAAATGTTATCCCAATACTCAAGTGACAACTGTCAACACTGGCGAATTTGATTAGTAGCAACTGATCATCCCAGGAGCTCATAAAATCAATGGCACACGCTCTCATCACATCCTCCAAAACCTGTACAGTCCTCTCTGACTGACCATCTGTCTGAGGACGGAAGCTGTGCTAGCACTCAATCGGGTTCTCATAGCTTCCTGAAAAACATTCCCAGAAGTGAGAAGTGAAGCGGGAATCCCTATCTGATATCATGCTCCCTGGAACGCTATATATTGTTCCACAATTTTTTTTACACATAAATCCACCTATACACTCAGAGTATCTAGGTATTTCCATAGTCAAAAGGTGGGTAACTAAATCAATCTATCGACTATCACCCAGATAGCCTCGTGATTTATCCGGGTCCTCTATAACCCATCACGCAATTCATGGTAACTTGTTCTCATTTCTGTGTCAATATAGGTAGAGGCTGCAATAACTCTGCATACATCTATTGCTCAACCTTAATCCGCTGGCATAGGAGACACTTCTCCACAATCTTTACAATGTTTCTTTTTATATTTGACCACCAATACCTTTTTCAGAGATTCAAATATATTTATTATTTCTCGGATGCACCGTATATCCCGAAGAGTGAGTTTCTGACAATAACACTATATCATCAACTGTGGTTCTGGGGAGCACTTATACTTTCTCTGAACCTCTGTAAGTCATCATCACTCATTGTGAACTCTGTCACTATACCCTTCTGAATCTGACTCACACTATCGACATCATGCCAATCATCACGCTAAGCCTGGCAAATCTGGTCACACAAATCCGGTTCTAACCTTAGGCTAGCTGTCATAAAATCACCGTCATCATCAGAAGGGATCACATCATTACTGAGGCTCACAACTGCTCTAGCAGCTCTCGCTCCCTGACCATCATATATGATACCATCCCAAGGCTCTTTCTGTTCAAGGCATCAACCATTACATTAGCCTTTCTTGGGTGGTATAATGTTCACAATCATAACTCTTAGAAGCTCTAACCCTCTTGGTTATCTCATATTCTACTCTTTTTGTGAAAACAGATACTCAAGGCTTTTTACGATTAGTGCATATCCAAAATTTCTTACCATTTAAGTGGTGGCGCCATATTTTTAATGTAAACGCTACGACTGCCAACTCTAAATCATGGGTCGGATAGTTTCTCTCATGATCCTTAAAATATCTGGATCCATAAATGACTATCTTCCCATTGTACATCAATACACAGCTCACTCATAATTTTGAGGTATCCATATACTGAAACCTCTTGAGCTGTTGGTTATGGTGAGAATACTTACGGTGGTCAGTTTATTACTTCAATATACCAAAACTCACAGAAGCTACTTTCATAATTATCATCCCACTCGTATATAATCTTTTCTCGAATGAGATGTGTCAATTGAGTAGCCCATTTCGAGAAATTCTCAACAACGTCTGTAAGACAGTTTCCTGTTGCTACTCATGCTCTTCCTTGGACTTCGAATACATCATAATATCATCACTAAAGATGACAACCATTTGGTCCAGATAAGATTTAAATACCTCATCGTAGTTGAGTTCCACTGAATATTTCAAATTCCCATATTCTTGACCTATGTTCGCATAAACGTACAATGTCATTTCGAAATCGCTTTCGTTCAAGATACTAGCTCACATCATTTCTTTTTTTCTTATATTGACGGCTTTTATAAAATTTTAATTTTTTAAACCTTCATGATTAATCAAATTCTATATTTCTTTATCATACCCGTAAAGGTACCCAAATTTTAAATGCATATATTTCATGACTGTCGATTTTTCAATTTATAGCTTATGTGTGCGCTTATCGACGCTGTCAAGTCTTCAGGCAGGGAAGTATTTTAAAATACCTTTATTAACCCTCAGAATTGACCATATCGACTGGGTGTAGATATATCTACCCCTTATCTTGGTCGCAATCCATATACACTACATATTGCTTAATCCAAATTACTTTGCATATCAATGATATCCTTACCTTGCATACGTCTCTTATTCCAATATATCTCCTTTAATATATCACTTATAACAAACTCTTTCATTATTTGTCAAACTTACAATACACTTTTCAGGGATGTTTTCACCCATATTTTCAACTTATAATCTCTATACCCATATTCAGTTAGAAAATCAGATAACCATCATCCTCATGCCTAAGGGTACAGGTTTCACATTTTTCATTAACTTATAAGCAACTGAAGGCCGTATGAATATATACGTGGCACCAGGAGCAATTAAAATAATTATTTTATTATTTACAACCAGTGTGGTATCTTCCACCACATCCTATGAAACATCAATAGTGTCCTGGTCCAAGGCATACAATCGCCATCGTCCAACATCTTATTTCCGTGGTAACTACCACACATCTTACACTGTTCACACTGCTACTCTGTTATACTGTTACATAGCAGGTCAGGGTCCTTAAATCACAATACCCCTCAAAAGTATTGAAATTGGATACACTGGGGCTTATCAATCAACTTACCCCGTGACTCATCAGCTCTAATCTTTTACCAAACTACTTTTTTTCCCGTTCTGACATCTCTGTCATTCTCTATTCTCTTTCGTCTCTTTTTCGGCCCTTACTACCTTTTCCAATCTCAGAGGTGTGCAACTCATGATCTTATTTAACACAATTGTAGTCTGCGCACTGCTTCGGCATAGGTAGTGATATCTAACGGCCCAATCGGACTCTAATTGACAATCTGAGCCCTTTCATAAATATTCAAACATCTCAACTCTCACTGTTCATCGTGTCCGAGTCACATCTGCCCAGGAATATAAACTGAGTATCATACTCGTCAATCAACATGTTCCTCTGGGTCAAAGTAAATACTATCATCTGTAATTTCCTTTAACAATGTCTGGGATATTCTGTCACTGGAATACATCTAGAATTATTTTTCATGTCCATTCTGGATGTCTAATTCTTCAAATGGGTCGAGCGAACTTCCACCAATGTTCCGACTCGCCCTCAAATCTTATACATACTCTGAGCAATTAGCTCTATAATATTCTCCACACTCCGCTCCAACCTCGCAAAGCGTATCTCAATACTGTCCGATCTCTCTATCAGACTCTATCCAATCTCTCTGTCGAACTCTGTGGGGCTTGCTCAATACCAGCCTCCACGTCAATCTCATCTTGAGTCTCATGTGGTGACTCAGTACAACTCTCGGGCCTACCTCTACGGCCTCAAGCTCGTGTACTCGCACTTTTACCATAGCGGCTAACAGTTCATAAGTCTATACTTGCATTTAAAACCAAATTCTTAGCTGCACTTTCATCTCGATATACACAATTGTATCTAAACAATGCACAGTACATGGAGATGTAAACTTCCTTAACCACTAACACCGACTCATATCAGGCCAACTCAGCTCTGATACCATTAAACCTGTCACGACCCAAATTACCTAAAAATCGGAGTAAATTTTTCGCTTTCTTATTTATTATTTAATTCTTACCTTTCTCTCATCGTGACCATCCTACAAACAGTTGGGCTATGATTCGGTGTTAGTCACCTCACACTATTACCAATTCCATTTCCATAATCACATTTATACATCAGAGTTTACTATCCTTTGACTTTAATTAAATACATACCCATTGGTATTTATAACTCTACATCCCCGACATCAATGTCCATTTACAGTACTGTGCATTACATATTTAGATACAAGACCATACAAATGTGTATACCTGTCTCTCGATGGGAAGCACCAAGCATGCAAGTCCTCAGCCGCTTACTAATTTCTGTGAGTGCTCTGAAAAGATGAGAAAATAAGAGGGGTGAGCAAACCACACGCTCAGTAAGGCAATTATGCAAGTAAGTAGATAGCTCAACTATCTACATGCTCATAATGCCATGCCGTTAAATCCATTTCTTTTCATTTAAATTTTCACGCACAAAGTCATGCATATTTAATGCCATAGTTTATCCAAAACTATTTGTGCATATATAAATCATGTAATTCATGCATTCAAAGCATTTTATGTGACATCATTAAATCATACTAAGCATGAATTAAATCAAGATCATGCAATCTTTCATGTCATGTAAGACAAATCATGGATTTCAAATGAAAGCATGGAAAACTTCACATGCTACTGCATTTAAATCAATACATTAAAACTGCAGTAAAAACTAACCCTTTCGGGTCAATCAACTCATAAAACAATCTCATAATTCCATTTCAAACTCATAAAACAATTCGTTAAAATTCATTATAAAATTTCGGTTATAAAACCACCCTTCTTTCAGGGTCACATATCATAAAATCATAAAATCGGGGGCCTGACCCCTCCTTCGGGTCTACCCTGGTCTATCGACCAATAGTTATATCATGTGAGACAAGTAGGTAATTATCAGTAACATCGAGGACTATAGCCATATCCTAGTGATCCCTGGCAACACGGTACCTAGTGTACGGGGTATCACACCTGAAACGGGAGGTGGGTCTTCCTACCCTCCAGAACAGCATAACACCAGGATTGCGAGGGCAAGGCTTGCTGCCTCGTGGCTAATGCCACTCCACTCCAACAATCCCCACGGTACAGCGTACTCCACGTGACATACACGGTACAACGTACTCCGTGAACCCAAGCTCAATCAGGGGTGACTGTAATAGGTCTTATCCACCCATATCATCTCTGTTTCAGAATGCACGTGTGAGCATATCATCTCACTGTGACACACAGTCTACAGGAGGCTCCAACATGGCTATATGCATGTAATATAAATCCCTATGCGAGCGAAGCTCTAGCACGGCTCCATGCATATTCATGATATCAGAAAACCTCGTGCGAGCGAAGCTCTAGCACGGTTTCATAGAAATCAATGAAATCTGCGTACGAGCAGCGCTCCAGTACGACTTAAACTGATTATAAATTCAAGTAAAATCCACGTACGAGCAATGCTCTAGTACGGATATGTATAACAACTCAGTGAAAACCTCGTACGAGAAAAACTCCAATACGGCTTTAAAATGAGTTATAAAACCATTTAAAACTTTGTGTGAGCAAGCTCCAACACAAATGAATGCTCAAGTAAATCACATCTTCGTACGAGCAACGCTCCAGTACGGCTTTATGCATAAATACATCAAATCTCGTGTGAGTTACACTCCAGCACGGCTTTATGCAATATCAAATCAAAATAGGATGCGAGGTAAGCTCCAGCATCTCTCATGCAAGTCAAATCATTAAAAATTAGTGCGAGCAATCGCTCCAGCACCATTTTATGCATACCACGTCAAAACAAATCAAAACATGTCAAAACAGAGTGCGAGCTAGGCTCCAGCAGCTCTCATTTCACAATAATAAAAATCAGTGCGAGCACCATGCTCTAGCACATTTCATGCATATGATGTTACACAAGTCGGTGCGAGCAACGCACATTCACAAACCTAGATATAGTGCGAACTACGTGTCAGCACTATCTGTTTCCATATAAACTTGATAGTTGGCCCATTTTTCAAAGAAATTCCATTTAAATATGAATAACACCTACGTAGTGTTATCTTGTGAAATTCATGCAATTACTGGCCAATCTATCGCTTTGCTTTGATTAAAACTGTTGAGTTAATGTATTTTGAAATGACAAAACAAGTTAATACAATAATGTTAAAATGGTATACAAACATGTTTAGAAGATATCAGGACCAGAACTTAGAGTTCTGCTGATGAGAGATCGATCTGAGGTGTGAGAGATCGATCTCCTGGGTTTATACTTGATGAGAGATCGATCTCATGATGGAAGAGATCGATCTGGCAAGCCTTAAAACGGTGTAAAGGGTTTAAGGTAAAAAGAGATCGATCTTCCAGGGTTAAGAGATCGATCTCCTCTAAGTCAGAGAACTTAGGAGATCGATCTGGTAAGGAAGAGAT
Source organism: Firmiana major (assembly GCA_033439115.1). Classification (NCBI taxonomy): domain Eukaryota; kingdom Viridiplantae; phylum Streptophyta; class Magnoliopsida; order Malvales; family Malvaceae; genus Firmiana; species Firmiana major. Next base: position 45,523,181 of record CM065909.1, read on the forward strand.
CGATCTGCTCAAAGTCAGAGAGCTTAAGAGATCGATCTGGTGTATTGAGAGATCGATCTTTCCTCAAACAGAGAGGATAGGAGATCGATCTGGATATTCGACAGATCGATCTGCCTTCTCATACTCTAACTGAGAGATCGATCTGGTAACCTATGAGATCGATCTCCCTGTGTATTTATGCTTTGATCTTGCAGGATTCAAAACTAAGAGATCGATCTGGCCAAGATAAGAGATCGATCTGTCTGACCACTGGAGGTTCCCAACGGCTATTTTCTTCAAATCTCAACGGGAAAAACTGCATTTAATGCTCCAACTACCCAACCTTCAGTATATAACCAAGCATTGAAGACAAAGCAAGAAAGAGAGACTATCACTGAACATTCCAAACATTCTCAAGCTTTAATTCTTTCATTCCTTGTATCCCTATTGCTCATTAATTGAGATTTATTGTACAAGCTTAAGTAATACAAGCTTTGTTAGTCCTACCCACTGAAAAGCCTTATTCTGTATTCATCCACACCTTAAAAGAAAAGAGGATTGTTCCTCAGTGAGAGTTATTGTAAAAGGGTGAATACATTTTCTGTATTGCTAAGGGTAGAGAGGTTATTCCTTAACCTGTAAAAGGAACTTTGTAAACTCTATTGAAAGAGAGAAAGAAACCACTTGACAAGAAGGTCAAGGAGAGAGGACGTAGGCAAGAGTTGGCCGAACCTCTATAAGTCGCTGTGTTTGTTTCTCTTTCCCTCTCTTTGCATTAAATTGTTATATTGCACTGTTTTATTCATTATCATTTGTGTTTAAATTGCGATTAATTTAAAATCTGCCATAATTGTTAGAAAACCGATTCACCCCCCCTCTCGGTAGAGCCAACAATTGGTATCAGAGCTAGGACTCTTTAATCACGTAGGAACAACTTCCTAAGAGTTAGAAAACGATCAAATGGCTCTTAACAATGTTGCAACTAGTTTGATAGGAGAGGGGCACTCCACGGTTAGACCTCCCATGTTCAATGGTGAACATTATTCATATTGGAGGACTAGGATGATGCTATTTATTCAAACAAACGATTATGAAGTATGGAGAATTATAGTTAAGGGACCTCAAATCCCTACGAAGAAAATAGAGGGAAGAGATATTCCCAAAGAAGAAGATGAATGGGATTCTAATGACATTAAATGTGCACAGCTAAATGCTAAAGCTATGCACACATTATTTTGTGCTTTAGGTCCTAATGAATATAATAGAGTCTCCGGGTGTGATAATGCCAAGCAAATATGGGATAAATTGGCAATAACTCATGAGGGTACAACCCAAGTGAAGGAGACAAAAGTAGGTATGCTCACACATGATTATGAGCTCTTTAGGATGAAGGAAGAAGAATCCATTAGTGATATGTTCACTAGGTTTACCGATATAATTAATGGATTAAAATCTTTAGAAAAAATATATTCTAATATTGAAATGGTAAAGAAAATTTTAAATAGCTTACCTAAGTCATGGGAAGCTAAGGTAACAGCAATAGAGGAATCTAAGGATCCACACACATTGTCCTTAGATGAATTAATAGGTTCCTTGCTAACTTATGAGATGAAGCTTAAAAGAAATGAAGAGCCACCCAAGAAAGTGGGTGTTGCTCTAAAATCCACTGCTGAAAAGGAAATTAAAAATGAGAGTGGCAGTGAGGAGGATATTGAGATGGCAATGTTTGCCAAAAGATTTAATAAATTCATGAGGATGAGAGCTGGTAATAGCAATAGGAGAAACAATAGGAAAGAACAAGAGGAAGTAGGTAGAAAAGACTCTATTGTGTGTTATGAATGTAAAAAACCTGGACACATAAAGTTTAACTGCCCTCTTCTCAAAAGATCTAATGATAGGTTTCATAAAAAGAAGGCAATGGTAGCAACATGAAGTGACAGTGACTGCTCCGATGATGAATCAAATGAGGACATTGCCAACCTATGCTTCATGGCTATTGATGATGATGAAAAGGTAACTTCTAATATCAATGAATACTCTTTTGATGAACTGCAAGATGCATTTGATGATTTAGCATTAGAGTATGAATCTATGAGCATGAAGTATAAAAAGTTAATATCTAAATTAAAAAGGGAAAATGAGATAATGCTACAAGATAAATTGAAATGTGAGAAGAAACTAGAGATTGCAAATCTAGAAATTTGTGACCTTAAGGAGAAAAATAGCAATTTACATAACTCCTTTAATAGGTTTCACATGGGGCAACAAAAGCTAGATAGCATGTTAGAAACCCAAAGGGCATTTTTTGACAAAAATGGCTTAGGGTATAATGCACAAAGTAGGGAGACCCATCTTAAAAGTTTCATTGCTAGAAAGAGCATGAATAAACCTGCAATTACTTGTTCATATTGTAATAAGAAGGGACATAAGTCACATTATTGCACTATAAAGATGAGGAATCTTAAAGGAAAAATTGTAAAAAGGATATGGATTCCAAAAGAGGTAATTCATTCCAAGGACTGCAATGCATTAGCAAAATGGATCCCAATGGGATCAAGAATTTCATTTACTAACCTCCAAGGACCCAAGAGAATTTGGGTACCTAAGACTTGAGTGTGTTTATTTTTTTTGTTATAGGTGATTGAGCATAGCCACAAAGCTAAAACAAAAGAAGCTTGGTACTTAGATAGTGGATGCTCAAGGCACATGACGGGTGATAAAAGCCATTTCAATTCCTTCAAATCGAAAATTGGTGGAGAAGTCACTTTTGGGGACAACTCCAAAGGCCAAGTGGAAGGGAGTGGCTCAATAGGTAATGATCATTTCTCTTTAGAAAAGGTATTACTTGTTAGGGGTCTAAAGCATAACTTGCTAAGCATTAGTCAACTTTGTGACAAAGGTTACAAAGTAATTTTTGATTGCATGAAATGTAATGTTATAGATCCTAAGTCAAATAAAATTCTTCTTCTAGGTCATAGGCAAGGTAACATATATATAGTCTACCTTAATGAACTCAAAAACGAAAACATATGCTTAATGGTAGATAACAAAAAGGAATCTTGGTTATGGCATAGAAGACTAGGTCATGCTAGCATGCATGTGCTATCCAAATTAGCTAGAAAGGATCTAGTTATAGGCTTACCCAAAATATCCTTTGATCATGAAGAAATATGTGAAGCTTGTGTTAAAGGAAAACACAAGAGAACAACTTTTAAGCCTAAGAATAGTGTATCCACCACTAGGCCTCTTCAATTACTGCATTTAGACTTATTTGGACCAACTAGAACCACTAGCCTAGGTGGGAAACACTATGGTTTTGTAATAGTTGATGATTACACTAGGTACACTTGGGTGTTCTTTTTGAGAGTAAAAAATGAAGCCTTAGAGAAATTCATAACTTACTCAAAGGTGACTCAAAATGAAAAAGGATATACAATAACAAGCATTAGAAGTGATCATGGCAAAGAATTTGAAAATATAGGATTTGATGAGTATTGCAATGATCAAGGAATTAGCCATAATTTTTCAGCCCCTAGGACACCGTAACAAAATGGTGTAGTTGAGAGAAGAAATAGAACTTTGGAAGAGATGGCTAGGACCATGTTATGTGAAAATAACTTGCCAAAGTACTTTTGGGCTGAAGCTATAAACACATCATGTTATATAATTAATAGAGCTATGATAAGACACATGCTAAAGAAAACTCCTTATGAGCTCTACAAAGGTAAGAAGCCTAATATTAGTTACTTCCATCCTTTTGGCTGCAAATGCTTTGTTCTAAATAATGGAAAAGATAATTTAGGAAAATTTGATGCCAAAAGTGATGAGGGAATATTTCTAGGATATTCATTGAATTCAAAGGCTTATAGAATTTATAACAAAAGAACATTAATGGTTGAAGAATCTATTCATGTTGTATTTGATGAATCAAATAATATATCTAAAGATTCAACCAACAATGATGAAAATGTTGAGATATTTGATGAAGGCTTAGAAGATGACTTTCTAGAAAAGCTTGATTTGAATAAAGAAGATGAAGAAGAAATAGAAGTTTTAGAAAGAGAACCTAGAGCACCAAGAGAGTTAGGATATGTAAAAGATTGTGAAATAGTAGGAGATCCAACTCTTGGAGTTAGAACTAGGTCATCCTTAAGGAATATGTGTCAATATATAGCCTTTGTATCTCAAATAGAGCCTAGGAATGTCAATGAAGTCTTAGAGGATAATAATTGGTTCCTAGCAATGCAAGAAGAGTTAAATCAATTTGAGAGAAGCAAAGTATGGAAACTAGTTCCAAGGCCTAGTGATCACTCTATAATTGGAACTAAATGGATATTCAAGAACAAAATGGATGAAAATAGTGTGATCATAAGGAATAAGGCTAGGCTAGTTGCTCAAGGCTATAGACAAGAGGAAGGCATAGACTATGATGAAACATATGCACCGGTAGCTAGATTAGAGGCAATAAGAATGTTACTTGCCTTTGCATGTTATAAAGATTTCAAATTATATCAAATGGATGTAAAGAGTGCATTCTTGAATGGTTTCATTAATGAAGAAGTCTATGTAGAGCAACCTCCCGGATTTGAAAATCATGAATTTCCTGAACATGTTTTCAAATTGTCTAAGGCACTTTATGGGTTAAAACAAGCTCCTAGAGCTTGGTATGAAAGGTTGTCAAAGTTCTTAATAGAAAAAGGATTCTCAAGAGGAAAGGTAGACACCACATTATTCATCAAAAATAAAAATAAGGACTTACTAGTTGTACAAGTATATGTAGATGATATAATTTTTGGTTCAACTAATGAGTCTTTATGTCAAGAGTTTGCTAAGATCATGCAAGGAGAATTTGAGATGAGCATGATGGGAGAACTCACATTCTTCTTGGGACTTCAAGTGAAGCAAACAAAGGATGGAACATTCATCAATCAAGCAAAGTACACCAAGGACTTGCTCAAGAGATTTGGGATGGACAATTGCAAACCTCAAACCACTCCAATGGGCACCAACATCAAGCTTGACAAAGATGAAAGTGGTAAGTGTGTAGACACTAAACTCTATAGGTCTATGATTGGTTCTTTGCTTTATTTAACTGCTAGTAGACCAGATATATTGTTTAGTGTGTGCCTTTGTGCTAGATTTCAATCATCCCCTAGGGAATCACATCTATTGGCAACTAAGAGAATCTTTAGATACCTCAAAGATACTCCCTCACTAGGACTTTGGTATCCCAAAGACTCCACTTTTGCCCTTCATGCATTTTCAGATGCTGATTTTGGAGGATGCAAAATAGATAGGAAAAGTACTTCAGGTACTTGCCAATTCTTAGGAAATAGGTTAATTTCTTGGTTCTCCAAGAAGCAAAACAGTGTAGCTCAGTCCACAACTGAAGCTGAGTGTATAGCAGCTGGTAGTTGTAGTGCTCAAGTGTTGTGGATTAAACAACAAATGAGAGATTATGGTATTGACATGAAGCAAGTCTCAATTAAATGTGATAATACCAGTGCCATTAATCTGTCTAAGAATCCTATTCAACACTCCAGAACCAAGCACATAGAAATTAGACATCACTTTCTTAGAGACCATGTACAAAAAGGGGATATAATCTTAGAGTATATTGATACTACATATCAAATAGCTGATATATTCACCAAACCCCTTGATAGAGATAGGTTCTATATCCTTAGAGGTGAATTAGGACTCATGAATATGCCTTAGGACTTTCATGTTGTAAAAATCTTGATTTCAAGTTGATTTTTAAAGAGTTTTTGCAAAAATTTTCTGGCAAAGAGGATGAGAGATCGATCTCCTTGTGATATAGATCGATCTCCATGCTTCTATCAAGCCTAAATCGTCAAGGTTAATCTAAGAAGATCGATCTTCTAACCATAAGATCGATCTCCTTACGTCTCTGTCTAAAGGCAGATCGATCTGTCCACACGACAGATCGATCTCATCAAGCTTCCGCATTCTACAGATCGATCTGTGCATGTACCAGATCGATCTCCTTAAGCCTCTGTTTGCGACCAGATCGATCTGTCCCTACGATAGATCGATCTCTCTTCGCTTCTGGAAGTACCAGATCGATCTGTTGCCTCGACAGATCGATCTCCTGTGTCCTGCAGTATAAATATATCGCAAAAAAATCCCCAATTCTCACAAAACCTAACTTTCAAATTCTCCAATTCCCTCGCATCCTCTTCTTCAATTCCTCCTCAGATCGATCCTCGTACGGTCTTCCTTGCGTCTCGGTGTCAAATTCCGGTATAGTAACCTACATTTCTCACTAATTTCTCAAAAATTTTCTCTGCTTTGCGTTGCTTTTCATTCTAGGGCAAACTTAGGTCCTGTTTCATTGCTTTTCTCACTGTTGCATCTGTTTAGCGCAAATCTATAGTTTAGAATCATGCCTAGGAAGTCAGTAGCAAACAAACCCCCTAGAACCACAGGAGAGGCAGGTTCCTCATCACAACCTATTCCTCCACCTCCTGTCGCTTCCTTCAATCGGTGCTTTAAAACACCAGCAAAAAGAAAGCGGTATGAGGAATATTTTTCAACAATGCCAATCAAGCATTGGCGCACCATTGATTTTTCCTTCCTTAATCACATAGACTTTCCATACCTGTCAAAATTTGAGGAATTTGGTTGGGCGAAATTCTTGAAAATCAACACTCCTGTCCCTCCAAATCTCGTTCGTGCATTCTTTTCAAATGTCGAACTCGTTTATGACCCCGATGACACCTGCAAAATCCTTGCTTTCAAAACCTTCGTCATGGGTCAATCCATTTTAATTGATTCTGAAGTTATAGCCAAAGTATTTGATATACGCGATGAAGGCTTAACTAATGAGGATGAGGAAGTCCCCTTTGCGTTTGAACTCCCCGGGGACAAGGCGAGTAACCTTCCAATGCACCTTCGGTTACTCCACCTCATAATCTCGTGGAATCTCCGCCCTTACGGTACCCGTCACTCAACCGTCAGGCGTCTAGATCGGTTCTGGCTTCATCACATTCACACCACAAGCCAAAAGCCTAACCTTCCTCACTTCATATACGAAGACTGGCTGAAGATTGTGCGTGGACAAGCTACCACGATCGTTTTTCCACAACCGGTAGCCTATCTTCTCCACCGCCTTGGTATCAACTTCAGCGGTGAATCTAGCGAACTCCCTTCTCCCAAGAGCGTCCTCAATATTGGGACCCTACATCATATGGGGTACTACAAAGATTTTCGAGGAGAGTGGACGAAAAAGCACGAACAGCAACCTGCTGAGGCTGAGGATGACCACACTGCTGAACCAGCACACCCACCTACAGCACCCGCTCCAGAACCGTCGTCCTCCACGGCTGCGCCAACTGCACAAACATCGTCTCCTGCTGACTTGGAGCTGCTCGTGAAGATGATAAGCGACCTCAGTCAGAGGATCGATGAAGGACATACCACTCAGCGGCGTATGATCGAGGACTTAACTCAACGAGTGGATAGGATTCAAGACACTCAAAAGGCGATGTTCGATAAATTTCAAGAAACTCAAGAGGCAATGTTCGATGAACTTCAAGTGACGCGCACACACTTTGAGAATCTTTTGGACCGTGATCCTCCATCATCTTAGGCTTTAGGTGTATGGTTTAGTTTAGTTATATCATTTCGCACTGTTCTTTGTACTGAATTTGCTTGAATGCAATATAAATTGATTGTTTATGAAAATGTGGCATTTTGTGAGTCAATATTGATTTTGAACTGCCATGGTTTTTGACAATGTTGCATTTTGTGAGTTAATGACCATGTGTGATTGATATGACAAAAAGGGGGAGAAGACACATAAGAAACATGATAAGAAACATTGCATGTTGTTGTGTTCATAGTTTAAAAGGATGATACGATTGAGGGGGAGTTATAGGATGATTTAATTGAGGGGGAGTTAAGAGCTAGAGCTAACTAAGGGGGAGTTAAGATTTAACTAAGGAAGAGTTAAATCTTTAACAAAGTCAAAAGCTCACAAAAAGGAGGAATTTTGCAAATTGACTAAACATGTTTATTGGATGAGTTTTGTCATATCAAAAAGGGGGAGATTGTTGAGTTAATGTATTTTGAAATGACAAAACAAGTTAATATAATAATGTTAAAATGGTATACAAACATGTTTAGAAGATATCAGGACCAGAACTTAGAGTTCTGCTGATGAGAGATCGATCTGAGGTGTGAGAGATCGATCTCCTGGGTTTATACTTGATGAGAGATCGATCTCATGATGGAAGAGATCGATCTGGCAAGCCTTAAAACGGTGTAAAGGGTTTAAGGTAAAAAGAGATCGATCTTCCAGGGTTAAGAGATCGATCTCCTCTAAGTCAGAGAACTTAGGAGATCGATCTGGTAAGGAAGAGATCGATCTGCTCAAAGTCAGAGAGCTTAAGAGATCGATCTGGTGTATTGAGAGATCGATCTTTCCTCAAACAGAGAGGATAGGAGATCGATCTGGATATTCGACAGATCGATCTGCCTTCTCATACTCTAACTGAGAGATCGATCTGGTAACCTATGAGATCGATCTCCCTGTGTATTTATGCTTTGATCTTGCAGGATTCAAAACTAAGAGATCGATCTGGCCAAGATAAGAGATCGATCTGTCTGACCACTGGAGGTTCCCAACGGCTATTTTCTTCAAATCTCAACGGGAAAAACTGCATTTAATGCTCCAACTACCCAACCTTCAGTATATAACCAAGCATTGAAGACAAAGCAAGAAAGAGAGACTATCACTGAACATTCCAAACATTCTCAAGCTTTAATTCTTTCATTCCTTGTGTCCCTATTGCTCATTAATTGAGATTTATTGTACAAGCTTAAGTAATACAAGCTTTGTTAGTCCTACCCACTGAAAAGCCTTATTCTGTATTCATCCACACCTTAAAAGAAAAGAGGATTGTTCCTCAGTGAGAGTTATTGTAAAAGGGTGAATACATTTTCTGTATTGCTAAGGGTAGAGAGGTTATTCCTTAACCTGTAAAAGGAACTTTGTAAACTCTATTGAAAGAGAGAAAGAAACCACTTGACAAGAAGGTCAAGGAGAGAGGACGTAGGCAAGAGTTGGCCGAACCTCTATAAGTCGCTGTGTTTGTTTCTCTTTCCCTCTCTTTGCATTAAATTGTTATATTGCACTGTTTTATTCATTATCATTTGTGTTTAAATTGCGATTAATTTAAAATCTGCCATAATTGTTAGAAAACCGATTCACCCCCCCTCTCGGTAGAGCCAACAAAAACCAATAAAATTCCTTAAATCATGCATTTCATGCATGTCATGCTTTCACCATCCTTAGGTGAACTTCCTTCAATAGGGGTAAAATAGTCTTTTAACCTATTTCGATCCTTAAAATTATTTAAACCACTTTTAGGATCATTATACATAATCAAGGTATACATACATATTCAGTGTACAAAAAGGCTATTAAAATACGCGTAGCTACCTCTAGCTACTCACATAATTCCCTTACCTCTTTTATCTGTACAGTCTGACCTTTCCACTGATGATTTGTCACGCAGTCCGATTTGCTCCGAATCCAATCTCCGAAACTGCGGATACACATTCATCAGGTCAAATACAATACAATTTAATGTATTTCATATTTTTCTGGGCTTAATTTAAATCATTGGGCCCGTTTACCCATATTGGGCCCGATTGCACCTTAATGGGCCTTAATCGACCTTAAGCCCGTTTACCACACTTTATCGAGGCCTATTGGGCTCATTGGGCCCATCAATATTTATTTAGCCTCGTTTTAAATTCTTGGATATCTCAATTTAATATTTACAACAATTTATCCAATTTTCCAAAATTTAATTCATTTATGCGGAAATTAAATCCGTAATTTATGCGTTAAATATCAATCACGCATAACGATATAAAATTGTCGTAAATAAGGGTCACTTACCCGTTATTTCATGATCGTACACAAATCGAGGCTGTCTCGAGCTCTCGGTTGATGCCAATCGTCGAGCTACACAATTAGATATATTTTCGGGTAAACTTTCAGTCGATTATTTATCAAATTAAATATTTCAAAAATTAAATCGGTCAATTTGACCGCTTACCGACTTACCCGAAGCTTGATTGCATCACTAAAATTTTTTCCAATTTTTCCTCTTTTTCTTTTTCCCTTTTTCTTCCTTTTTTCCTCTCTTTTTTGGCTGAACCGGTCCGGTCCGGTTCAACCCGATTCAGACCGCCGGTTCAGCTCGGTTCGGATCGGTCGGTTCAGTCCGATTCAGTTGGTTCAGTCATCCTCTGGTCGTTCCGACGCCGTTCGGCCGATTCCCGACGTGATTCCACCGCCGTTCGGATCGGCTGCACCTGGGCTTCCTAAATCGGACCTCGGCTTATACCAAATCGACGCATCGCCGGCGAATCGAGGTTTCTTCCCCCGCGGCTTCTCTTCCATTTTCGCTGTTTTTCGGCGACTCCACGGCGCGTCACAGCCACTGGTGGCTCGCCTGAGGTCGACCTATCTTCGTCGACCCTCGCCGGTGCCTCAGCCCTGCCGGTGGTGGCTCTTCTTCCTCGGTCTGCATTCGCGGGCTTGGTTTCGCGTTTTCTCCTCTGTTTCGTTTCAGATTTGTTTTTTTCTTTTTTTTCTTTTTTTTTTTTACATTTTATTTATTTATTTATAATTTATTTTTTAATATTATTTTATTCAATAAAATAATATTAAAATCTACAAATATCTTAAAAAATTATATTTTATTCATTTAATCCATAAATAAATTTATCAGTCCGATTTTACCTTTTCGGTATATTTTTCGATTATTTTCGGGATTATTTTTCGATACGAAAATTTTGATTTATTTCAATAAATTCATATCTTGATCAATTTAACCCGAAATTTAATTATTTCTTCGTTATTGATCAAGATTTCTCAATCCCATATTTTTAATTAAATTTTCTTGTCCAAGTTAATACCGAATTTTGGTCTTTTGACCGTTTTGCCATTACACGTGTTCGGGGATACCATTTTAATCCTTTTGTATTTTGAAATGCACTAAAAAATATCAGGTCTTACAATGCATGTCATGCTTTTACCATCCTTAGGTGAACTTCCCTCAATAGGGGTAAAATAGTCTTTTCACCTATTTCGATCCTTAAAATCATTTAAACCATTTTTAGAACCTCTGTACAATATCAATGTATACATACATATTCAGTGTATACAAAAACTATTAAAATACGCGTAGCTACCTCTAGCTACTCACACAATTCCCTTACCTCATTTTTCTGTACAGTCTAACATTTCCACTGATGTCTCATCACGCAGTCCGATTTGTTCCAAATCCAATCTCCGGAACTGCGGATACATATTGGGCCTGATTGTACCTTAATGGGCCTTAATCGACCTTAAGCCCATTTAACACACTTTATCGAGGCCTATTGGGCTCATTGGGCCCATCAGTATTTATTTAGCCTCGTTCTAAATTCTCGAATATCTCAATTTAGTATTTACGACAATTTATTCAAATTTTCAAAATTTAATTCATTTATGCGGAAATTAAATCCGTAATTTACGCGGTAAATTTCTAACATGCATAACGATACAAAATTGTCGTAAATAAGGGTTACTTAACCGATATTCCAATTTTCTACACAAATCAAGGTTGTCTCAAGCTCTTGGTTGATGCAAATTGTCGAGCCACACAATTTACATAATTTTTCGGGTAAATTTTCAGTCGGATATTAATCAAATTAAATATTCTAAAATTTAAATCGGTCAATTCGACCGCTTACCAACGTACCCGTAGCTCAATTGCATCACTGGAATTTTTTTCAATTTTTTCTCCTTTTCTTTTTCCCTTTTTCTTCATTTTTTCCTTCTCTTTTTGGTTGAACCGGTCCGGTCCGATTCAACCCGATTTAGACCGTCGATTTAGTCCGGTTCGGTTCGACCGGTTCAGTCTGGTTCGGTCGGTTCAGTCACCATTTCGTAGTTTCGACGCCGTCCGATCGGCTCTCGGGCCGTTTCCAGTGCCGTTCGGTGCGCCATCGCTTGGGCTTCCAAAATCGGGCCTCGGTGTGGCTCGAATAGGCGCCGATGGCCGCTGATCGAAGCCTCTCTCCCACGGCCTCTCCTTCCATTTTCGACGTTCTAAGCTGTTCTCTGCGCGCGTGCCGACTGCCGGTGGTTCCCACGAGCATCGTCGCCCTTCGCCGGCCTTCGCTTGGGGTCCTTAGCCGCCGGTGGCTCGCTGGTGGGTCTCTTCTTCCTCGGGTTCGGCTTCCGTTTCTTTCCTCTTCATTTTCTCTCTCCCCGATATTTCTCTTCACTTTCCAATTTCGTTTTTTTTTCATTTACTTATTTTATTTATAATTTATTTTTATTATTATTTTATTCAATTAAAATATTATTATTTTTGTCAAAATATCTAAAAAAATTATATTTAATTCATTTAATCAATAAATGAATTTCTCGGTCTTATTTCGACTTTTCGGTATATTTTTCTATTATTTTCGGGATTATTTTTAGATGTGAAAATTTCGATTTATTCCAATAAATTCATATCTTGATCAATTTAATCCGATATTTAATTATTTCTTCGTTATTGATCAAGATTTCTCAATCCCATATTTTTAATTAAATTTTCTTGTCCCGATTAATATCGAATTTTGATCTTTTGATTGTTTTACCCTTGCACGGGTTCGAGAATTCCATTTAAATCCTTTTTGCATTTTTAAATGCACTCGAAAATTTTTATTCATTCCCTTTTGCTCTTACGATAAAAATTTCGGGTCTTACATAAATACTGCTACAACCAACTCTAAATCATGTGTTGGGCAGTTCATCTCATGGTTCTTTAGCTAGCAAGAACCATAAGCAACTACCTTCCCGTGCTGCATCAGTACACAACCCAAACTTTGTAAATAAGCATCACTATAAACTGTGAAGCCCTCTGATCCACTCAGGATGGTTAAGATCGGTGCTAATGTTAACTTCTGCTTCAGCTTCTAAAAACTATGCTCACACTTATCGGACCATTCAAATTTAACATACTTTTGTGTGAGTCAGGTCAAAGGTGCGGCTATCTTGAAAAAACCTCTACAAATAGCCTATAGTACCAACGATCCCCAGGAAACTTCGTATCTTTGTGACACTTTTCAATCTCTCATATTTCAGTACTGCTTTAACCTTGGACGGATCCACTGACATCCAATCCTTAGACAATATAAGACCTAAAAATGTTATTTACCCCAACCCAAATTCACACTTGTTTAGCTTGGCATGTGACTGTTTCTCTCTAAGGGTTTGCAATATTATCCTTAAGTGTTGCTAATGCTCTACTAAAGACTTCGAGTACATAAGATGTTATCAATAAAGACATGAAAAACTAGTCCAATGCAATTTAAACACTTTATTCTTGAAACCCATAAATGTCGTTAGTGCATTTGTGAGACTAAACGGCATTACTCGAAACTCAAAGTGGCCATAAAAGAGTACTAAATGTAGTCTTAGGAATGTCAGCTTCCTTTATCTTTAACTGGTGATATCCTGATCTCAAATCAATCTTGGTGAACATTGATGCTTCCTTTATCTTTGGAATGAGCAAAAAAGTCATCAATTCTAGAAAGCTGATACTTATTCTTTATCGTAGCCTTGTTCAACTGCTTATAATTGATGCACAATTCTTCTTCTAAACAAACAGGACAAAAGCGCCACAAGAAGAGATACTCGAGTAGATAAAACCCTTGTCTAACAACTCTTAGAGTTGCTTCTTCAGTTCTTCCAGTTTGACTAATGTCATTCGATAAGGAGGCTTAGTTATTAGCTGAGCATCTGGCACCAAGTCAATAGCAAATTTGAGCTCCATATTAGGTGGCAACCCTGATAATTCATCCAAAAACATATTTGGGAAATCCTTTACCATAAGAATATCCTCGAGCTGCAGATGTACCCTTTTAACATCCTCTACATAGGCAATAACCCTTTCACATTAACAAAACCTTATCAGACTTATAAAACACATAAATCTCATACTTTCATTTCTTACTTACAAAACATACATCATACTTATTAAGTAGGGAGAACGTTACAATATTGGTGTAGCAGTCTAAGCTGACACAATTGGTAGCTAACATATTCATGCCTAGAATAATATCAAAATCATAAATACTGAGTAAAATTATATCTGCTACATTTTCTCTATCTCCTACCCTTAATCTTATAGTTCCTATACACAAGATGAGTCATTTGTGACTCTTAGATCAATCACCTGCAACTCCTTCATAGGGGAATAAATATGTAACACATAACTTAAGGGTTCAGAATCTATATATAGTTTGCTAATGAACAGTAGAGATACAAAAGAATGCATAGAGTCGGGATCAAATAAGACATGTGCTTCAATATCAACGACAAGAAGCTTAGTTGTAATAACTTCAATAGATGCCTCAGTTGACCTTTTGTCCAAACCCTAAGGCCACTATTTCATATTTTTCCTTAACATTTCCCTTTAACCAAAACTTAGATTAAAGCCTAAACATAAACATACATTAATCTCATAATTTTCTAAAAATTCTTACCTCAATCCTCTTGTTAGGTGTCAAAGCCCTAACTTTTCTCCTTCAAGGTTTTTTACTACAATAACACCAAGTTAACCCTTCAATAACCTTACCATTATAAAAAATCATAACTTTTCTCATAATCAAACTAAATTCTTCAACTTACATCAAAGATCCAGAACTTTTCTCTAAGATTCAACCTTCCAGACAACTTCCTTTATGCTTCAAATTGACATATGATGGTGAGAAAGCTGAGATGAAGGTTGGGTCAAGTTATGAGAGGCTGCCTTTACTTCTTTCCTTCTTTCCCCCTCTCTCTCCATTTCCTCTTTTTTTCCTCTTCATTTCCTTTCTAGGTCGAAATATGCAGGATAAGGGAGAGAGAAATGGTTTTCTCTGGTTAAAGAATGGCTTAGTGGGAGCAAGTGGTGGTAGGGGATCAATCCGAAAATGAAGGAGATCAATCACTCCTTCACAAAACCTTTGATTTTTTAATGTTAAGGCTTCGGGATTGGTCCTTTTTTCCTTAGGGATTAGTCCTCAACTTCCATAATGCATTTTTCTACAATTCCTTACTGGGGGATTGATCTTTTAAGAAGAATAATCGATCCTAAACTCATAAAATGCTTTTTCTTGCAAATTTCACTGCAAGAGGATCGATCCTTCCATATAAGGATCTATCCCTCAAGTTTAAAATGTCTAATGTTCCCAAAAATTCATCTCTAAAACTCTACCTATCTCATCATCCATCCTATTTAAACACACAGCATCAGTTTTCAATCCAAAACATCCTCATACACATATCAAACTCAAATTGAACTTTATTCTCTTCAGTAGCCTTGTATTGTCATTACATCAATTACACTTAGTTAATACACTTAGGCTTCATAACAAATACAAGGAAAATGATGGGTTTTATAATTGAGGAAGTTTTTTGAAAGAAACCCTAAACAGGAAATCAAATTAGTAGGCTCGAAACAATCCACAACAGAATACATGCAAACCCAGATGTTTAATCATTAGAGAAACCAGAAACCAAAAATCAAGAATACACACAAACAATGCATACATACAAAGTCAGCAAACACAGCAAACCACAATCCCAAAATTCATGTCAAGTAACAATATACACATTACCATAATACAAAAATAAAATCAAGAAAAAACTAAAAACTAAAAGGATTATGAGGTTAGAACATTTGAATAAATAGTAAGGCTTTAGGATTTTCGAGACTAGATCATGTTTATTGGGGTGGATTTAGGGATTTTGAGTTTGAAAGTGGAGAAGAGAAGGTTGAGACTATTGGAAAAGAGGAAACTTTTGGGTTTCCAGCAACTATACATGGCGGTCAGCAGTGGCTGACTCAACGGCTAGCTAGGTTGGCCTCTACATTCTTTTAATAATCCTAAAGAGAAAAGAGAGAACATGAATTTAAAGACGGTAAGGAAGGTGTAACAATGAAACCGAAAAGTTGAAATTTCCTTAAAAATAATTCGATTATTTTTACCACAATGAAATGTTTTTTTTGCCACTTAATATATCATGTGGACATTTAAGTCCAATTGGAAAAAAATAGTAACGAACGTAAGCTACTGTCTATGAATTGTTAGATTGAGTGTAAATTAAAATGTAATAGTTCAATTAACTACAAAAAATGGTAGGAGCTTAATTGCTAATATCATTTTTTTTAGGGCTTTTTAACTATTTTTCCTATTATTTATTCATATTTATTATTAAAATATTAATATAAAAATATTTGTAACAAAATATAAAACATTATAACTTCAACTAAAATATTAATAAATTATTT
The DNA here is from genome assembly GCA_033439115.1 of Firmiana major. NCBI lineage: Eukaryota > Viridiplantae > Streptophyta > Magnoliopsida > Malvales > Malvaceae > Firmiana > Firmiana major. The sequence goes on from CM065909.1 coordinate 45,539,512, forward strand.
AAATAAATATTATTTATTATTAAAAATAATAATATAATATTATTTATTATTGAAATATTTAAAATATTTAAAATTAATAATATTGATTAATATTTGATACATCATTAGTGAAGTTTTTTGACTCCATAAGTGAGGTTAGGATAATAACACGTCCTTTAAAAATATTAAAAAAATAAAAAATAAATAAAATAGGACATATATTATCATCCTAACCTTACTTGTGGAGTCAAAAAAACACTACAGATGATGTATTGGATAATTATCCTAATAATATACAAAATAAATATTTAAACTTAAAATTATCAAAAGATTTTTAATGTTAATATTTTAATATTTAAAAATTTTAATATAATTAAATAAATAATATTTTGATAGAATATCTTATGTAGGATTAAATTAAATCCTACATACAAAAAAGGTCATAATTTAATGATAGATAAAAAGATTATAACCGTTGAAATTTCAATTCTGAATTTAATAAAAGCTATCTTTTTATGTAAATACCGTAAATTTTCAGTATACATAATGTTGACTATAAATAATAGTTTAGGCTACTAAGATTTAATATGTGAGTATGTGTGAATTTGTTCAGTGTAAGTATTGGACTAACATTATGTTAATACTACGTGTAATATTTTATTTAATTCTCAAGACTTGTTTATAGGTAAATATATGTGTACAAGTATACAAATATACGCATATATAATTGGGAACGAATGTACATCCTTACATATAAATGAATAAATATATATACACACACAAAGCTGCCTGGCCGAGAGCCCTCCAAATGTTGTGTATTAAGTCTAGATAAAATGAAAGGCCTTAAAAAGGAAAGAGTGCATGAGAACAGGAGAAGAAAACGTGATGGTGGCAGTAGGCTGAGGAGATAGTGACACTGGCTCGTGAAGGGAACAGAAAACGTGAAGGGCAGGAAGGTTCGGTTGCAATAGTGGAAATCAAGGGAAAATACTACAGGCTAAATAGTGCATTGGAGTAGGATGAGGGAATGCTGCACTCCTCGGGAACGCATGTGAATATATATATATATATATATATATATATATATATGCTGGTACAGGAGACAGGTAATGGAAGGTGAAATAATGAGAAAGGAAACAACAACTCTGAGCAGTTGGAGGTAAACTGAAGCACGAAAGGAAGAAAGGCCAACGCGAGGAACTAGTGCAGTTTCTGTTGAAAGGTTACGCACTCAACTGACCAGGAAATAAATGTGAATGAAAGATATATATGTATAAAAATATACTGAAAACTGCAACAAAGAAAAGAAATAGGAAGGGAGAACAAAAAAATATATATGTATATATATAGAGAGAGAAAACAAGGTAGAAACCGAGAGTAGTCTTCTGCTTCAGAAAAGCCACAGCGAAAAATTCGGTGAAGAGCTGATGATGGTACGACACTCAGTAAATGAGAAGGAAATGGGAGAAACAATCTGCCACGTGAAACAGAGAGCGAGGGAATCTGTGGAAGAGGAGATCGAAACTCCTCTGTTTTCTCTATTTTTCTCCAAATTGTTGAAGAAAAGGAGCGAGTGCTGGATTGCTAGAAAGACGAAATAGAGGAGACTGATGGGGGTGAAGAACTGATCGGTTGGCTGAGTACCGAGGGGGGCTGGGGGATACTCTAGTTAGCACTAGAATAGAGAAGAAGTAGATGAGAGAGCTGAGGTAACGGGCAACCAGAGATGGCAGAAGGGAAATGCTGAGGATGACGATGGTGGTGGTTGAACGTAGTTAACATTGGCAATGGCCGAGATGGGAGGAGGAAGTGACGGCATCGGCAGGAAGACGATGCCGAGGAACAGGGCTGAGAGGGCCAAACCGAATGCCAGAGCAGCAAGCGGAGCAAAGCAAAGCACATGAACCCGATAGTGAATACTGGGAGGAAGAACGAAGCTGAGGATAGAGCTGGAAGAGAATGGAAAGGGGTGGCTAGATCGTAGGTGACGGATGATGCAGTAGTGTCGAGAGGTATTGGGGAGCAAGGGAGGCTCCTTCTCGGGCAATAGTACCAACGGTGGAAGGCTGAACCGGGGTTGATGGTCAAGATGATGGTGGCGATGGTGATGATGCTGAGACTGAGGTTGGAGATGGTGGTGCCTGGAAGATGGAGAAGATGAAGGTGTCGAGAAAGTGAGGTAGAAACCGAAAAGAAGAAGAAGGAAAAGAAAGAAAGAAAGAATTGGCAGGAGAGGAAAAACATTTGAAAGAAAAAAGAAAAGAAATGCTTATTTATTTATATATATTATTATTAAGTATATATATATAAATAAATAATAAAATTTTAACTTAGATCAGAGTACACAAAGAATTGAGAAATTCGAGGGATAGATCGTTTGAAAATATTGATTCGAAATTTCGAAAATACTAGTACGAAATTTGGGGGAAATAAATCGAGTGGACCGGACCCGTCAACTCACAACGTTGAGGCAATCGAGGACTACGGACAGACATCGAGGTAAAAAAAATTTTGTGTGCTGCTAGAGATAAATTGCACGTATTTTTCTGATGCTTTGTAGATATAAATTTAGGCCGTATTTCTACTATAGAAAATATTTGTGAATTGTTAAAAATATCTGCGTATGTTTTCTGGGTATTTGAGACTGCGAACTTTAGGACAAAAATTTTTAGTCACTTGAATTATAGAAAACCTTAGCCCGATTTTATGCTTTGGAATTTAAGGAAGAGTTTTAAAACCTCGTAAAACGGCCTAATTTTTTGTATAGTATTATCAAGCTTGTTTAAATAAATATTTGAGTAGTTTTAAAATTATTTGTGAAAAATCTACAATTTTTGAATTATATTGAAAAACTGTGTTTTGTGGATTTTAATTGAAAAAGGGTAAGACCAGCCTTTTTTACTCTATTTTATGCGTTGAAACGAGATTTAAGTGTTCTGACGTTGAAACCGTGCTAGTCAAGCGTGTATTGCTGTGTGATCTTGCATTACCTACTTGCACGTGATTTAAAGTGTTTTGATGTTAAAACTGTGCCTGTCATGCGTGTATTGTTGTGTGGTCTTGCACTACCTACTTGCACATGATTTGAGGCAAAAATGCGATAGTGAAATTATATAGAATTATGAATAGTGATTTTATGCTAAATGGTGAATGATGTCAAGGTCCATGGAGTACGATGTACCATGTTGTGTGCATGTGTGTATGATGTACTGTGTTACTCGAAAATAGTGTATTGTGTAAGCCGTTTGGATAGCTGACCACTCCCACAGCACCTGACATCCCGGCACACCTGGCCCGTGAATTACCCGGAGTCATCGATATTGGCCAATTGTCACTTCTGATATCTGATTTAGTGTGAAATGGCTTACCTCGTCTATCTGGAACTACTGAAATGAAAATGTGAATTGTGTTGTGATTTGAAACTGTGTATTTCACTGCTTGAAGTCTCGAAAATGTGAAACTGTTGCAGTAAACTGTGAAGATACTATTTGTTGATTTCTATTTTCGATTTTATTGAACTGAAAATTTTCAGTATATTTTACGAAAAACTCATTTGTGACATAAGTATATAGGTAGTGTATTTATCTACCTACCACATGTTTTTCTTACTGAGCATGTTGAGCTCACCCCTTACTTTCCTCCACATAGCCCATCGGTAACTTGGACCGCTTCCGTTAATAGGGCATTTCGCATAGCTGTGATTTCGTGAAGTATCATTCTGGGTTGAAGGTATACCCAGTTGTAAGAAATTCTTTTGTATCTAAAATTTTACAGTAAAGCAAACGAGATGTGTATGGAGAATGTGAACATATTTTATTTAAATTGTTAAAAGTAAAGAAAATTAATCAGACTGAGTATTATTCTTACCTAATATCGACTTGTAACCCAACCAAAATATCCATAAATCTGGGTCGTTACATAAGTGGTATCAGAGCAAGGTTGGCCTGATACGGGTCAATATTTAAAGTGAGAGAAATTTTGAAGAGTTCACATCCCAAACATTACTGTACATTATTTAGATACAAATGGGTATATATAGCTGTGTTTTATTGAAAATTATATCAATGAATGAATGGAAATTGATAGATATGGCTTATTGGTATTACAACCGTATTGGTATACGGAAATGAACCGATCCTCGAGGCCGTAGAGATAGGCCCGAGAGGTGTAGTGAACCCTCGTTTGAGTGTACACCTTATAGTTTCTTTAGAATTTTTTGAAGTCCACTTCATATGATTTGAGCGGGACATAAAAATAATGATGACATTATTTGGTCAAGTGATAGCGGCATAATGATAATGATAATGATAATGATTGAGGTGTGATTGAGAGAAAGACCGAGCTAATTTCGGAAGATAGTATGCTATTACATACTAGAGTCAAGAATCCAATTGTAATGAGAAACTGGAAAATTAAATTAGAAAACTTGCATGGATTCTTAGAGTGTGACTGTGAATTTAATAGACTGATGGCAGTTTCAGGAGTTTAAGCCTCCATTTTTCAATAAGGTTAAGAATTCAGTTATTTAGAGGGTTGGATAAATGAAATAGAAAATCTTGATGATTTTAGAAGTAACTCTACCGAGAAAGTTGCTTTTGTAACTTTTGTGTTAAAGAATTGGAAGAAGCTACACGGATTTTCAGAGTGCGCTCCTATAAAGAAAGTAGCCCTTGTAGCATCAGTATCGAAATGAAAAGTCGAACTCGAAGGGAAGTTCCCTATTTAATCTGAGAGCCAACATCAAAAAATTACATGGGATATGTTTCTAAAGGCCCTTAGACGGCAACACATTCCGAATGAAACAAAGTGGCAATTATGGATGAAACGATTGAATCAAGTCCAAGAATGAATGTGGACTAAATTTATAGCTTTGGAAGAAGAATAATCCGGATAAGTAGAGATGTGAAATGAAGAAAGTCCAGGAAACTCGTAGGAGGTACTAAGATCCTCAATCGAGTTAATTTAGCATTGGAAGTTATTTTGAGAAAGCAGTATGCAAGGTGTAACTATGAGAATATGAAATATATACTCTCGAGGTTACCAAGAAGAGGAAAAGTAAAGAGAGTGACAAAAGAGAGATATACTAGAGGACAGAGATGTACTAAGGAAACAGTGAGAGTGATAAAGTAAGTCACTGTAATTGAAAAGATGAATTACAGAACTAAAAGTATAAGTGAAGGTCACACTGCTTACATGATTGATAAAGAAAGGGGGTATTCGGAGTAAAGAGACACCCCTGTAGACATAGAATTTTTCGACAAATATTTAGATGATCTGTCAGAGTTACCACTAGACCAAAGGATGAAGCTTGAGGTGATCTAGTACTTGATATCGAATTTATTATTCAAACCACTGTATTGCATAGTTTCGATTGAATTTGAAGTGCTGAAAAAAGTAATTACAGGGATCATATGATAAGGGGATTACCAAACTAAATGATCCATTTTGGAGTGTATCAACATTAATTGTTAAGAAGATCCAAAGTTTTCTAGGTCACGATGTGTCAAGAACGGGAGTCAATTGGATTCTCCCAAAACAGATATTATAGATTAGTGGGAAAGACCCAAAATTGTTAAAAGGATTCAGAGTTTTGAGATATAAAGAGACTTTGGAATATTAATTACGTATCGAATCTAAGGATTGTAAATTATATATGCTTACGTTTCGAATGCGAGACTCAATTTGAGTAAGGAAATGATTTCGTTATAATTGATGAACAAAATGAGACAAATTTAGGAGTGTGAAAAATTTTGGATATAGGATTGTAATTGGAATGAGAGATGTATATAAGGTAAGAATATCTCTGACATGTGAAGTGATTCGGATCTAGTGATGTGAACTGAATATGAATTGTGAATTAAGGATAAATGTGAAATTGCGATAAGTTTTGGTATCTACTTCTTAATTGGGACTGAACCTTGAACCCTTATATCCATAACCACTTTATGTGGTCAAGTCTGAGGGCTAATAAATGTATTCCAAAATATCTCCCTGTCTAAGAGACTTGACAGCGTCTAGAAGTACCTGATCCTTAACCCATAAGCTGGAATTGACAGTTGTAATATTCATGTTTGAAGTCATGATACCATTACTTGTGCGGTAAATAATTGTGGAATTCTACTGATCAAGAAGGTTTAAATATTAAATTTCACAGAGGTCATCTAATACAAGAAAATTGGAATGACTCGGGTTAGTGCTTTAAGTAGAAATGATTTCGGGATGGCGTTATGTATATAGGTCAGATACGATGAGAGATGAAATTGGACATGATTGATCGAATCGAACAAGCACAGCGTAATGATAAACACAATATTGATGTGGCTGGTCAGACCCAGATGAGTGCCGTAACTAGCTTGAATATTGGTACTGATAATTTATTGAGATTTAAAAACAGAATTGTGTACCCAATGATTGATAGTAAAGGAATTGATGTTGTCAGAGGCTCCTTTATAGAGATATACTCCTCAATCCGGAGAATGGTAAAGACTTATCAAATCTCCTGAAAGTATATTGGCAATAAAGTACGATAAGAGAAATAATAAATTGGGATTAAATGTCTCATAGGTCAGCAGGTTAAGGTAGAGCACCAAAGCTTATGAGATTGTTACCCATGCCTATAAGGAATTAGAAAGTTTAATACAAGAGAAATACCCGCATTTGTTTAAGGATTGATATAATTTTAAATTTGGAGATCAAATTTCCCAAGGTGTGGAGAATGTAAATACCATAAATTTTCAGTATATGCGGTGTTGGCTATAAATAATACTTTAGGCTATTAAGATTTAATATGTGAGTATGGGTGAATTTGTTAAGTGTAAGTATTGAACTAACATTATGTTAATACTACGTGTAATATTTTATTTAATTCTCAAGACTTGTGTATAGGTAAATATATGTGTACAAGTATACAAATATACACATATATAATTGGGAACGAATGTACATGCTTACATATATATATATATATATATATATATATATATATATATATATATATATATATATATATATATATGCACACCCATAAAGCTGCATGGCCGAGAACCCTCCAAATGCTATGTGTATTAAGTCTAGATAAAATGAAAGGCCTTAAAAAGGAAAGAGTGCATGAGAACAGGAGAACAAAACGTGATGGTGGCAGTAGGCTGAGGAGATAGTGACGTCGGCTCGTGAAGGAAACAGAAAATGTGAAGGGCAGGAAGGTTCGGTCTACAATAGTGGAAATCAAGGGAAAATACTACAGGCTAAATAGTGCATTGGAGTAGGAGGAGGGAATGCTGCACTCCTCGGGAACGCATGTGAAGTATAATATATATATATATATATATATATATATATATATATATATATATATATATATATATATATATATATATATATATATATATATATATATGCTGGTACAGGAGACAGGTAATGGAAAGTGAAATAGTGAGAAAGGAAACAGCAACTCTGAGCAGTTGGAGGTAAACTGAAGCACGAAAGGAAGAAAGGCCAACGTGAGGAACTAGTGCAATTTTTGTTGAAAGGTTACGCACTTAACTGACAAGGAAATAAATGTGAATGAAAGATATATATGTATAAAAATATACTGAAAACTGCAGCAAAGAAAAGAAACAGAAGGGAGAACAAAAAAAATATATATGTATATATATAGAGAGAAAACAAGGTAGAAACCGAGAGTAGTCTTCTGCTTCAGAAAAGCCATAGCGGAAAATTCGATGAAGAGCTGATGATGGTATGACACTCAGTGAATGAGAAGGAATTGGGAGAAACAGTCCGACGCGTGAAACAGAGAGCGAGGGAATCTGTGGAAGAGGAGACCGAAACTCCTCTGTTTTCCCTATTTTTCTCCAAATTGTTGAAGGAAAGGAACGAGTGCTAGATTGCTGAAAATACGAAATAGAGGAGACTGATGGGGGTGAAGAACTGATTGGTTGGCTGAGTACCAAGAGAGGGGCTGAGGGATACTCCAGTTAGCACTAGAACGGAGAAGAAGTGGAGGAGAAAGCTGAGGTAGCTGACAACTGGAGATGGCAGAAGGGAAATGCTGAGGATGACGATAGTGGTGGTTGAACGTAGTTAACATTGGCAATGGCCAAGATGGGAGGAGGAAGTGACAGCACCGGCAAGAAGACGATGACGAGGAACGGGGTTGAGAGGGCCAAACCGAATGCCAGAGCAACAAGCGGAGCAAAGCAGAGCACATGAACCCAATAGTGAAGACTGGGAGGAAGAACGAAGCTGAGGATAGAGCTGGAAGAGAATGGAAAGGGGTGGCTAGAGCGTGGGTGACGGATGATGTAGCAGTACCGAGAGGTATTCAGGAGCAGGGAAGGCTCCTTCTCAGGGAACAGTACCCACGGTGGAAGGTTGAACCAAGGTTGATAGTGAAGATATGATGGCAATGGTGATAATGCTGAGACCGAGGTTGGAGATGGTGGTGCCCAGAAGAAGGAGAAGATAAAGGTGCGAAGCAGGTGAGGTAGAAACCGAAAAGAAGAAGAGGGAAATGCTTATTTATTTATATATATTATTATTAAGTATATATATATATATATATATATATATATATATATATATATAAATAAATAAATAAATAAATAATAAAATTTAAGTTAGATCGGAGTACACAAAGAGTTGGAAAATTCGAGGGATAGACCGTTCGAAAATATCGCTTCAAAATTTGGGGGAAATAAACCGAGTGGACTGGACTCGTTGACTTGCAACGTTGAAGCAATCGAAGACTACAGACAAACACCGAGGTAAGGAAAATTTTGTGTGCTGCTAGAGATAAATTGCACATATTTTTCTAATGCATTGTAGATATAAATTTAGACATTATTTCTACTGTAGAAAAATATTTGTGAATTATTAAAAATATTTGCGTATGTTTTTTGGGTATTTGAGACTGCGAACTTTATGACAGAAATTTTTAGTCACTTGAATTATAGAAAACCTTAGGCCGATTTTACGTTTTGGAATTTAAGGAAGAGTTATAAAACTCCGTAAAACGGTCTGATTTTCGGTATAGTATTATTGAGCCTATTTAAATAAATATTTGTGTAGTTTTAAAATTATTTGTGAAAAATATAATATTTCATAATTATATTGAAAAATCGTGTTTTGTGGATTTTAACTGAAAAAAGGGTAAGACTAGCCCCTTTTACTCTATTTTATGCGTTGAAACGAGATTTAAGTGTTCTGACGGTGAAACCGTGCTAGTCAGGCGTGTATTGCTGTGTGATCTTGCACTACCTGCTTGCACGTGATTTAAAGCGTTTTGATGTTAAAATCGTGCCTGTCAGACGTGTATTGTTGTGTGGTCTTGCACTACCTGCTTGCACATGATTTGAGGCAAAAAGGCGACAATGAAATTATATGGAATTATGAATAGTAAAATTATACTAAACGGTGAATGATGCCAAGATCCATGGAGTACGATGTACCATGCTGTGTGCATGTGTGTATGATGTACCATGTTACTGGAAAATAGTATATTGTATGAGCTGTTTGGGTAGCTGACCACTCCCACGACACCTGACATCCCGGCACACCTGGCCCGTGAATTGCCCAAAGTCACCGACATTAGTCAATTGTCACTTCTGATATCTAATTTAGTGTGAAATGTCTTGCCTTGTCTATCTAGAATTACTGAAATGAAAATGTGAATTATGTTGTGATTTGAAACTGTGTATTTCACTGCTTGAAGTTTCGAAAATGTTAAATTGTTGTAGTAAACTGTGAAGATACTATTTGTTGATTTCCATTTCTGATTTTATTGAACTTAAAATTTTCAGTATAATTTACGAGAAACTCATTTTTTGGCATAAATATATAGGTAGTATATTTATCTACCTGCCACGTGTTTTTCTTACTGAGCATGTTGAGCCCACCCCTTACTTTCCTCCACAGAGCCCATCGGTAACTTGGACCGCTTTCGTTAATAGGGCATTTCGCACAGCTGTGATTCCGTATAAGGATGTAAACGAGTAGCGGTTAATCGAGTACCCGGGATTATCCGCCCCGTTTTAAATCGAGTTTGGGTACCCGATAAACGGGTTTTAATCAGGTTAAGGTAGTAATTTTATTACTCGTGACGGGTTCGGGTAGTAATCTTCGGGTACCCGAACCCGATTAACTTTTTTTTTCCTCATGTGTCTAAGCTTTTTTTTCCTCACGTGTCTAGGTTTTGCCTAACACTGAATGTCTGAATCAGTATCTCACTTCACTCCTCCTGCAACCCGAGCCACATTTTTCTTCCCCAAATCCAAACAGAGCAAGCTTATCTCTGTTCTCCTCTTTACCGGCACCGGCGTCTCTCTCCTCGGCAACGGTAGCAGCAGCAGTAGCAGCCAAGCTCCTCATCTTCACATTGCACGGTTGTACCATCATCGATTCCTGCACAAATTTCGGCTAAGCCAAGGTTTGTAATCTCTCTAATTCTTCTCTGTTTTCCATTTTCCATTTTCCTTTCTCCTGATCTCCCTTAGATCTTCATGCATTTCTTCCTTTCCCTTGAGAATTCGGTTTACTGTTAAATAAGAACATTAGAGATTACACAAGAACATCAGGCTCCAATTTGACAGAGTTTGGGGGAGTTTCCATATATAAGAAACAAGGGTTTATGATTTTTAAGGATTGTTGTTAGGTTTATGATTTTTTTTGCAAGAAGCATCACCACTCAAGGTTGTCAGACCTGGCTACGAGGGGAGCCGATTGGCACTCCAAGTCGTTAGATCCAACCACTGGGTTGCCAATACGGTGCTCCAAGCGGCCAGATCTGGTGGCAAAGCACTGATCTGGAGCTCCCAACGATAAGGCAGTAGTGGAATGGTGCCGAAGATAGTGTTGTTGCATGAGAGTGCTTGTGGAAAAATGAGGAGCGTTGGTAGAGTTGATAATTTGTTAAATTTGGCCATTTGATGAAGAACACGCTTGTTCTAAAAATATTTTTAACTCCATTGAAAAACAAATCTGGTTGAGAAGGAAAGAATGGCTTTTCCTCAAATGGCCGAAACCCATATTCTTTAAAGAACCAATTTTGTTTAAGTTAAAACCAACCAAACTGTGAATTAAACAAACAGGTTGTAAGAGCCATAGGAAAGGAATACAGATAACAAAATAGAGAAAAAATTACTGACATGAAAATTAGCTCCACTTAATCATGGTAAGTAAGGTGCAAAGGAGAACTTGCAGAATCTAGGTTGGGAAATCCATCAAAATCAGGGAAAGATTATAAATGGTTTTTTATAATCAGGTGAAGAGAATAAAAACACAAACAAGGTTTTTTATTGATCAAAAAAGTAAAAAATGATGGGAGAAGGGAGCACAGCCGAACTGACCATGTTTCCTTGTTTTGAGCAATTTGCATTAAGAGTTCCCAACATTAATTTTGAAACATAATTATAACCTAATGTTTGATAATATATTTCTTAATCAAGAGAATTTGAAAACCCTAAAAGCAATTTACTTTTTCTTCCTAGCCATGATAAGGATCCATTGATGTGCCTTCACTAATGAAGCAATGTTGCCAGCAACACCACCCCAACCATATACTTAAATTGTTAATTTTTTCTTTCATAAATTAAGTTGTTTAAGCATTTGATACCGTTTTTTTGCATGGTGGATTTAGTATGAACTAAATTATGATTCTTTCTTATTTTTTAATTATGAGATTTTCTTTCATTAATCTTGTGAGAGGATTGGATAAGATTTATACAAACTATATCCAATAAAATATAAAGCCTACCAACCTATCACTCCAAATTTAATTAAGTTTAAAATTTCAATTAAGTTCCACTTAATCATAAATGGAATAGTCCAGTTATATTGTCCTAATTAAATATTGAAAAAGGTTAAGAATATGAAACTTTATTCTTTTTCAGAATGAAACTAGATCAACATAAGACCAACCAAACTAATTAACGAAGGGTGAGGAAATATATAAAAGATATTAGAGGATTCTCATTAATTAATTTACAAATATAAATGTACATGAAATATATGTGCTTTTTAGGATGGATTAATAATATTTGTTATATCTAATCTTTATATTTGATGCACTGTTAGTGAATAAATTTAAGATACATTAACACTTCATTTTCCAGATATTCGGACTGACAAAAATTGTGAAAAGAAATAATTATTTTGGCCTGACTTCATCTCCTCACAATTTGTTTTTTTAAATGCAATGGTCGAAGTAAAAGAATTTAAGCTTAAAAATTATCTGAAATTAGTTGTGATCCTATAGCTAGTAAAATGCCTTTCATTGGTCCTGGATAACATAATCCAGATAGTTGAGAATATTTTTCGGGTATTCAGACTGGCAAAAATTGTGATAAAATAGAATTATTTCATTTTCATGGCCTGACTTCATCTCCTCGCAATTTTTTATTTTTAATGCAATGGTCGAAGCAAAAGAATTTAAGCTTGAAAATTATCTTAAATAATTCATACATGCATTTTTATATGATCTGAACAGTAAACTAATTTGAAATATATGAACCACTATTGAAAGAATAGAAAATGAACAATGCAATCTTTACTTTTCCTTCTAGGATTCCAATAGAGTACTCAGCTAATTTAAACTATGGTTGTAGAAGGTTTCAATCTAATTTAGTTTAGTGGATGAGTAAGACATCAGCAAATTCTTAATCCCTTGCTTCAAAGCAATTGGTTAATTAATAATTAACTAGAATTTCATTGAACCATAAACTCATGTTAGTACATTGGCAAAATAGTACATTACAGTGAAAGGCAAACCAACATCTTTACCCAAAAACCTTGCAATAACAAAATCCTTTTGCACAAAATCTGTCTCATCCTTTCCTTGCATCGACGATAACAGTGTGAACTTGAAAAGGCAAACCAGCATCTTTACAATAAACATTAGGTAGTATTTTTAAGAGAAGGTGAAACCCAAAAAGAGAGAATTGCTTTACGCAAAGCCAGAAAACCTTACTTCTATTTATCTTATTTGGTATATGTATAATTCCATCTTATCACCCTTCTTCTTTACCCTTTTTTTTTATCTTTCCTTTAGATTAGATTTGTTGTAATTGTTAATATTGGTATGTTTAGCCATGTTATCTTATGGCATGTGGAGAGTTGAATTGAACATCCATGCTTTGTCATTTATGGAGGCTTGCTAATTTTGTGTTTTGTTCATTATAAACTACTGTTTGAATTTTGGTTCATGGGATCTGGATTTTCATTGCAATCGTTGTCTGTTTGATTTTTCACTTTCATTATGGCTTGATGAAATATTGTATTGTAGTATTATTGTGTCATACAAACATTTTCTAATTTTTACAAATATCCTTACCCTCGGCTTAATTTTTTTATATTATTTACAGATCTTTCAAAAAATGACAACAACTGGAAATATTGAGATTACTGATGAGAATGATAAAGTTGCCACTGCTCCATCACCTATGGGTTCAAGTTCGAGAAACACAAATATTAATGCTCCAAGTTTGCCTTCAAATAGTTCCCTTGATATAACTCCAATAACATTTGCTTCAACGAAACCTCTAGTAACCAAACGTTCTCGCAAGTTAACTTCAGAGGCTTGGCAACATTTTGAAAAGAAAAATATAAATGGAGAAGATAAGGCAATATGCAACTATTACAACCTTGCTCTTAAGGCTGGTAGCCATAATGGAACAAAAGCTCTGCTAAACCACATGGACACTTGTTCAAGGAAAAAAAATTCAACCATTGAAACATGCTTCAAAAAGCAAAAGATGATTAGCATGGAGCAGAACAATGACGGGAAGGTTCGTTTTGGTAATTTTACATTTGATCAAGAAGTTTCAAGAAATGAGTTGGCTCGTGCTATAATCTTACATAAGTATCCTATTTCTATTGTGGAGCATGTTGGATTAAGAAGATTTGTTGCTAGCCTCCAACCTCTTTTCAAGATGGTTTCTCGCAATACGATTAAAGAAGACATCCTCAAAATTCATCAATTGGAGAAGGCAAATCTAATGGGCGTGTTTGAGAAGCTAAAAAGTCAAATAGCAATCACAACGGATATGTGGACTTCAAATCAAAAGAAAGGCTACATGTCTGTTACTGCTCATTTTATTGATGATTCTTGGGTATTGCAAAGTTGTATTTTGAGGTAAATAACTCTTTTGAACCTTTTAACACGTACACGATTCATTAATTTTTTTAAAAAAAATTGTTAACAAATTAACTATTGTTATTTTGAAACTTTTATGTTTATTTATGTACCGACTCCTCATACCAAGGAGGTTCTTGCTGAAAAATTGATGGCAGCGTTGACTGAATGGAATATAGAGACCAAACTTTCGAATATCACTGTGGATAATTGCAATTCTAATGATGGTATGATTTCTATTATAGCGGATAAGTTGTATTCTGAACTTTTACTTGATGGGAAAATCTTTCACATGAGATGTTGTGCACATATTTTGAATCTTGTTGTGAAAGATGGATTATCCACAATAGAGCATGCAATTGACAATATACGTGATAGTGTGGCATTTTGGTCTGCTAGTCCTTCTCAAGTGGAAAATTTTGAAGATGTGGCACATCAAGCAAAAGTTGTATGCACTAAAAAGTTAAGCCTTGATTGTAGAACTAGGTGGAACTCGACTTACTTGATGCTTCGACCTGCCAAAGAATACAAAGATATTTTTCCTAAGTTGATTTTTAGGGATAAGCTTTATACTAAAGTGCCTAGTGAGAATGATTGGCAGATAGCAGAAACTATTGCTGAAAAGTTAGAAATCTTTTATAATGCCACTGAATTATTTTCAGGGACAAGGTATCCTACTGCAAATTGTTATTTTGTTCAAATTTGTCAACTTCGAAATGCACTAATGAAGTGGATGTCTAATGATGATGTTGTAATCAGTGCAATGACTAAGAAAATGTTTGAGAAGTTTGACAAATATTGGAGTGTTATTCATGTGGTGTTAGCTGTGGCAGTTGTATTGGATCCTCGGTATAAAATGAAAGTGGTTGAGTTTTATTTTCCAGACATTTTTGGTGATGATGCAATCTTTGAGATCGAACAAGTTAAGAATCGTTTTGAGTACTTTCATGCTATGGTTTTCAAATGAGTTTCACATACAAATAAACCTTTTGTGATGTGCATTTTGGTTTATGAAATGAGTTCCTTACCCCCTTTACTGAGCGATTTAGAAGCTCACCATATTTTCCTTTCCCCCAGAGTTCTTCAAGTGAACAAGGATCTCCCTGCGACGTACGGAGTAGTGGCTAGTGGAGGATTCGAGCTCCAGGCCATATATATTGTATCTTGAGGTATATTTTATCTTTTCATGTACCCAGACTATTAATGTAATTGCAGACACTTGATCTATAACATTATATGGGATGTATTAGGATTAATTGACTTGAAATTGAGTAAGGTGTATAATACCGTATTTATTGTATCATGATGAGATCCTGAGGCATGATAATTATGATGATGTATGACACTGCACAGGAATGCACCTTTAATTGTGAATTAACGATTAAAAAGTTTTAAATTTGCCCTATTTTTCGCATTTTTGGGGCGTGACAGAGTTTTCTTGGTATCAGAGCTTAGGGTGTCTAGTACTGTCAGTGTCGGTTAAGTGAAATAGAATACATCCCAAGTGTCTGTAATAGTCTGGTCATGAACTGAAATTGAGGATTGAGATTTCAATCAATTTTGATATGTACGCGCAGGAGACGATTTGAGATAAAGAATGAGTAAACGACGAGGTCGTTCGAGGAGGCAGGCAGAGTCCCCTCCGCCACCTGTCCCACAACCAGAGAGTACTAACTCTCGATTTAATCGGATTGAGACAGATTTGAGGCAAGGTTTTGAGCAGATGGCAGCGTTATTTGCGCAACACTTTGGAGTTAATGCCTCGGATACTACCCCTACACCACCACAAGGACCTCCCATACCCCCAGTGCCTCCCGTCACCCAGCCTGAGGATAGAAGTATGGTCCGACTAAAGGATTTTTTGAAGATGAATCCACCTGCATTTAGGGGAAAGAAGGATCCTACAGAGGCTGAGGAGTGGTTGACGGAATTGAGAGTTATATTTGATTTTCTGGGGTGCACTGATGCTGAGAGGGTCAGTATGAGTGCCTACATGCTGAAGGGGAGAGCTTGAGATTGGTGGGGTACTACCCAGGGTATTCTGATGTCCCGTCAGGATGTGATTGGTTGGGAAGAGTTTCAGACAGCCTTTAGGACCCAATATGTACCACGAGCCGCCCAGAGAAAGAAACAGGCCGAGTTTTTGAGTTTGGTACAGGGTGACATGTCTGTGGATGACTATGAGAGCCAATTCACAGCGCTATTGAGATATGACCCAGAGACCTTCAAGAGTGAAGAGCTCCGCACAGAGAAGTTTGTGTATGGGTTGAAGCCCGTCATCAGAGATAGATTGATAGGGCTATGTATTACTGAGTTTGGAGATGCTCTGAGACGAGCACAAGAGATTGAAAGAGGGATTGAGATGGTACAATCCCAGAATGAGCTCAGAGCGGTGAATAGAGATAAGGGCAAGAGGCCAGCACTTTTCCAAACAGAGGCTCGAAGAGGTTCCTTCAGAAGAGGAAGGATTGAGGTACAGAAGGGCAGATTAGAGAGACCCAGAGGTTACCCTAATATTAGAGAGACCCCTCGAGATGTTAGGCCTGAGACAAGGTTTTGCAGAGATTGTGGCCAAATGCATGAGGGAAGTTGTACTGGGTCGATCCATGGATGTTTTAGATGTGGTGACATGGGTCACAGAGTGAAGGACTGTCCCCAACCTCAGATACCACATGCTCCGAAGCCCACTAGACAACAGCCTCAGAGAGTGGATCCCCGGAGACGGGCCACTGCGGCAGAGAAAGGGAAGAAACCTGTGGCACAGGGACGTGTATTTGCCCTGGATAAGGAGACCGCAGACACTTCGGCAGAAACTATAAGAGGTACACTCTCTGTCTGTAATCATAAGGCTCATGTGTTGATTGATTCAGGATCCACGCATTCCTTTATTTCTGAGCATTTTGCATGTAGATTAAACTTGAAGTTTGAACCTCTAGAATACATACTACATGTAAATACCCCTATGCGTGAATCCCAGAGAACTGAGTTAATCTGTAGAGGATGTGAGATAAAGGTGGGAGATAGAGTGATGTTAGCAGATCTAATCATGTTGAATATACATGGGTTTGATGTAATTCTGGGGATGGATTGGTTGGCAACCAATCGAGTGAGTTTAGACTGCTACACTAAGATTGTAACTTTCTCCCTACCTGAACCTTACAGTGTACGATTGAGATATTGAGGGAATGAATATGGGGATTTCTAGTAAGTAATTTGAGAATTTTAACATTATTTTGGAGAATATTAAATGTGATTGTTCATGTGAAGGTTATGAGACACTCATCTCAGACGATGAGTGGGAACATCCGAGGATTGAGGATATACCTGTGGTGTGTGAATTTCTGGATGTTTTCCCAGATGAATTGCCAGGTTTACCACCAGAGAGAGAGCTGGAGTTTACCATTGATTTGGTACCAGATACTCAGCCGATCTCTAAACCTCCCTACAGAATGGCATTAGTGGTACTTGAGGAATTAAAGAGACAACTACAGGAGTTATTGGATCAAGGGTTTATTAGACCCAGTGTTTCGCCGTGGGGAGCGCCAGTACTATTTGTTAAGAAGAAGGATGGTAGTCTCAGATTATGTGTAGACTACCGATTGTTGAATAAAGCCACGGTGAAGAATAAATACCCATTGCCCAGGATTGATGATCTACTTGATCAGCTAAGAGGGGCATCAGTCTTTTCTAAGATTGATTTGAGGTCGGGCTATCACCAATTGAGGATCAAGAAAGAAGATATTCCAAAGATGGCCTTCAGGACGAGGTATGGCCATTACGAATTTCTGGTGATGTCCTTTGGATTGACGAACGCCCCTGCAGCATTTATGAGGTTGATGAATGAAGTGTTTAGAGACTATCTGGATAAATTTGTGATAGTCTTTATTGATGATATCCTGGTGTACTCTCGGTCGTATGAGGAGCATGCACAGCATTTGTGGTTAGTACTTCAGATACTCCGAGATAAGCAATTATACGGAAAGCTTCGTAAGTGTGAGTTTTAGCTGAACCGGATAGCTTTCCTTGGTCATATAGTCTCAGAGGAAGGAGTATCAATGGACCCAAGCAAGGTGGAGGCTGTGCTTAGTTGGGAGAGACCGAGGACAGTCACTGAGGTTCGAAGCTTCCTTGGTTTGGCAGGGTATTACAGAAGATTTGTGGAAGGATTTTCAAGGATTGCCGCTCCTTTAACTAAGCTCACGCGCAAGGAGACTCCATTTATATGGACTGACCAATGTGAGCTCAGTTTTCAGGAATTAAAGAGGAGGTTGACAGCGGCACCTGTGTTAACTATTCCTGAGGGATCAGGAGGATTTTCGGTGTATAGCGATGCATCTCACCAAGGATTAGGGTGTGCGCTGATGCAGCACGGAAGAGTGGTCGCATATGGATCGCGACAGCTGAAAGACCATGAGCGGAATTACCCCACGCATGATTTGGAGTTAGCCGCTGTGGTATTTGCTTTGAAGATCTGGCGACACTACTTATATGGGGAAAGATTCCAGATCTTCACTGATCACAAGAGTTTGAGATATCTCTTTGATCAGAAAGAGTTAAACATGAGACAAAGGAGATGGATGGAACTCCTTAAGGATTATGACTGCGAGTCTATATCATCCGGGTAAGGCGAATGTAGTTACTGATGCCCTGAGCAGGAAGAGTATGATGTCTGCTATGATGATCAGGGAATGGGATTTGTTAGAGCAGTTCGCCGAACTTGGGATCCGAGTTAAAGAGGTAGAGACTGGATTTTTGGCTAGCCTGCGGATAGAGCCCAGGATCATGGATCAGATTAGAACTAGGCAGCGCAGTGATCAGAGATTGATAGATATGGTTAGCCAAGCTGAGCAGAGTTCGCAGTCGGATCTCACCATCAGTGAGGATGGATTATTGAGGTTCAGAGGACGGATTTGTGTACCAGACGATGATACCCTAAAGAGACAGATACTGAGAGAATCCCACTGCTCGCGATACACCATGCATCCAGGGAGTACTAAGATGTATCGAGACTTGAGAAAGGTGTATTGGTAGAGTGGTATGAAGCGAGACGTGGCAGAGTATGTGGCCAGGTGTTTAGTATGCCAGCAAGTGAAAGCTGAGCATCGGAAGCCCGGAGGACTACTACAGCCTTTACCTGTACCTACATGGAAATGGGAGCATGTCACTATGGACTTTATTATGGGTTTACCGAGGACCCGAAGAGGTCGTGATGCGATATGGGTCATTGTGGATAGATTGACCAAGAGTGCCCACTTCCTTGCCATCAAGAGCACAGATACTGTGGCTGCCTTAGCTGAACTGTATGTCAGCGAGATAGCTAGATTACATGGGGCTCCAGTGAGTATTACTTCTGATAGAGATTCTCGATTTACTTCTAGATTCTGGACCCAGTTTCAGGAGTCCATGGGATCTTGATTGAGTTTCAGTACCGCTTATCATCCTCAGACAGATGGTCAGTCAGAGAGGACTATTCAGACCCTGGAGGATATGTTGAGGGCGTGTACGATGGATTTTAAGGGATCATGGGATGATCACCTGCCCTTAGCAGAGTTTGCATAGAATAACAGCTATCATGTGAGTATTGGAATGGCACCTTTTGAGGCTCTATATGGTAGGAGGTGTAGATCCCCTGTAGCTTGGGAAGAAGTCGGTGACAGAAAGATAAATGCTCCCGAGCTTGTTGAGCAAGCCGTACAGAGTGTGAAACTCATATGTGAGAGGTTACGGGCTGCACAAAGTAGACAAAAAAGCTACGCGGATGTGCGTAGACGGCCACTCGAGTTTGAGGTTAGTGATGCAGTATTTCTGAGAATATCACCGAGTAAGGGTATCATGCGATTTGGGAAGAAAGGGAAATTGAGTCCTCGATACATAAGACCATTCGAGATTCTTGAGAGAGTGGGAGAGGTAGCTTACAGATTAGCATTACCCCCACAGATGTCCGGAATACACAATATTTTCATGTATCTATGTTGAGGAAGTACCACCCGGACCCTTCTCATGTTATAGAGTATGATGAGATGGACATACAGGAGGACATGAGCTACACTGAGGAACCCGTCCGGATTCTCGATAGAAAGGAGAAGGTACTGAGAACCAAGAGCATCCCATTAGTGAAAGTTTTGTGGAAACATCACTCAATAGAAGAGGCAACGTGGGAACTAGAGAGTCTCATGAAGGAGAAATACCCCCATCTATTTTGACTAGTTGAGTTGAATTTGGAGGACCAAATTCTTTTTAAGGTAGGGAGGATGTGAGATCTGAGAATTTCAGACATATTTTATTGATGTAATAATAATTTGAAGTGTAATTTATTGAGTAAGTAAATTGTGGGAATTATAATTGGAGATTTATATGTTAAGTGTGTAAAATAAGCATGAACTATGAGGACAGATCGATCTGGGAGAAGGAGAGATCGATCTGGTGAGTTATAAACGACAAGGAAGGAGAAATTTAAGGAGCAGATCGATCTGGGAGAAGGAGAGATCGATCTGGTGAGTTAAAAATGACAAGGAATGAGGAATTTACGGAGCAGATCGATCTCTAATGGAAGAGGATCGATCTCCTTATGAATCTGTTTGAGAGAAGATCGATCTCATGAGGAAGAGATCGATCTCCAAATGATTCTGTTTGGGAGAAGATCGATCTCCTTAGGAGCAGATCGATCTCATAAAGCCATAAAGAGATCGATCTCACCCCTCGACAGATCGATCTCCTAGGCATAAAATTGCCCAGATCGTCCCTAAATTTCAAACGCAGATCGATCTCATCAAGAGGCAGATCGATCTCCTACCTCCAGTCTATATAAGGGACCCGTGTTTTTCTCCTGCAAACTCACTTTCTCTCTCTTCCAAACCCATTTCCATTGAAAACCTAGCTTTCTCACTCATCCAAATCCCCCATTTCCGGCCGAATCAGCTGTTGTGGCAAGAAGGAAAGTTGTTCCTCATCAAAGGGAGAACAACATACTTGGAAATCGAAAGACGGATCGAATCGAGGCAAGAGATAAGCTCTCCACAAGCTTTGGGTAATTTCTAAACCTCGATCTTGATATTTGAGATGATTTTGATGTTATTGGTGGTTGTCATTGCGTTGAAATAGCTGAGAAATGATTAGGGATTGATGAAATTGCAATGTGGTTGGAGTAATGTAGATATTTGGTGATTTTGGTAATTTTGAGAATTGTGCTATAAATGGAAATATAGACAATGTGGTGAATTAGCATAGATAATTGGCATGAGAAATGTAGGACGTTGAGATATTGTGAATGAGGTTGTAGTTTAGGGTTGAGTTACGAGAATAAAGGGATTTGAGGAGTTATGAGCAATTATGCCTGATTTTGAGAATTGAGGTTTATGAGACAATTGAGTATTGATGTTTTAACATCGTTTGGACAGCTCGGGAGTTCCAGAGTGGAATGCGAGACTAGTCCGTGATACGGGGGAAACGATTGCACTATACGAGGTGCAAAGAGGTAAGGGAAATCTAAACCATTTGTGTATGTGAATTGTAAACTATTTTAGCATGAATTGTGGTTTATAAAACAAGCATGTTGGGTTTTGTGTTGAGATTAAATTGCACACGATTTTATAGCCGGTTGGAGCCCAATGTTTTTATGAGTTTATAACTGGGCTCTACGTTAAGGCAATATTGAGATTTGAGAAATGTGTACGTGTGCTTTGCCGGTTGAAACTCGATGTTTATTACGTTTTGTGTTGAGTACAAAACGATTTCAAATGAGTTTATGAGAGAAAAACCATTACGAGTTCTACGTGAAGGCAAACCAGTCTTATGTGATAAGACTTAGGTGTGTAGTTGTGAGTACACACCGAGCATTGCTTTGGTAGCATGTAAGCCCGATTTCTTCTCCGTTCTGGTAACGTGAGAATAACCCCATTGGTGGCTGTGCCACGTTATACCCCATTGGTGGCTGTGCCACGTTGAGAAACCCCATTGGTGGCTGTGCCACGTTATACCCCAATTGGTGGCTGTGCCACGTTGAGAAACCCCATTGGTGGCTGTGCCACGTTGAGAAACCCCATTGGTGGCTGTGCCACGTTATACCTCCTTGGTGGCTGTGCCACGTTGAGAAACCCCATTGGTGGCTGTGCCACGTTATACCCCATTGGTGGCTGTGCCACATTATACCCCAATTGGTGGCTGCGCCACGTTGAGAAACCCTATTCTGTGGCTATGCCACGCGAGAAATTAAATCTGTGGCTATGCCACGCGAGAAATTAAACCAGTGGCTTTGCCACGTGTATTTTGTGGCTATGCCACGCGAGAATTTAAAACAGTGGCTATGCCACGTGTGTTTAGTGGCTGTGCCACGTGCATTATTTTTACTGTGATTTTATCACGTTATTTGAGAAATCGTTTAACGCGTAATTTTCACATGCTTTGTTATTGCTCTAGAGTGAGCCTTTTTACTTCATGTTTTCACATGACTTGACACATGAGAATGTCGTTTTGAGTACTTTCATGCTATGGTTTTCAAATGAGTTTCACATACAAATAAACCTTTTGTGATGTGCATTTTGGTTTATGAAATGAGTTCCTTACCCCCTTTACTGAGCGATTTAGAAGCTCACCCTGTTTTCCTTTCCCCCAGAGTTCTTCAAGTGAACAAGGATCTCCCTGCGACGTACGGAGTTGTGGCTAGTGGAGGATTCGAGCTCCAGGCCATATATATTGTATCTTGAGGTATATTTTATCTTTTCATGTACCCAGACTATTAATGTAATTGCAGACACTTGATCTATAACATTATATGGGATGTATTAGGATTAATTGACTTGGAATTGAGTAAGGTGTATAATACCGTATTTATTGTATCATGATGAGATCCTGAGGCATGATAATTATGATGATGTATGACACTGCACAGGAATGCACCTTTAATTGTGAATTAACGAGTAAAAAGTTTTAAATTTGCCCTATTTTTCGCATTTTCGGGGCGTGATAGCAATTCATTGCTAGGGACTTTCTTGCTATTCCTGTTTCAACAGTTGCATCCGAATCAGCTTTTAGCACTAGTGGGAGAGTAGTGAGTAGTCATCGAAGTAGGCTTAATCCGGACACTTTGGAGGAATTGATGTGTTGCCAAAATTGGTTAAGAAGTGACGTAGGAGGTAAATAATTTATTTGTTATAACTCTTTTTATTTTATTTGTTTCTTTTTCAAAAGTAGTCTATTATTATATTTTAGTTCAAGACAATAATATTTTATTTATTTTATATATAGGTGCATCTACAACTATGGACTCAAGTGACATTTTTAATAATGATGAAGAATGAAGATTTATCATGATTCCAATAAACTTCAAATATGTTTTTTTAATTTTTACTTAAATTATATTTGTTTGTAGTTTTATAAATATGTTTTTATGATTTGTTTATTTGCTATGATTTCAAGTGGTTTGTTGAATTATTAAAATTTGTTTAATTATGATAGAATATGTATGTTGTTATTTAATTTTTATTTTTAATTTATACAAAATTAGATGATTTTTTTCCAAGGGTTCGGGTTACTAAACGGGTTGTCAAATTATGGGTTGAATAATCGGGTAATTAAACGGGTTTGGGTAATTAACGGGTAGTATAAAATTTATTCGGGTAAGGTTTGGGTAGTATCTTTAAAAAATAATCGGGTTTTAATAGGGTTCGGGTTTTGTGATTGTTAATCAGGTTCGGGGTCGGGTACCTCAAAATTAGAGGGTACCCGCCCCGTTGACATCCCTAATTCCCTGGAGTATCATTTTGCGTTGAAGGAATACCCAGTTGTAAAAAATTTTTTTGTATCTAAAATTTTTAGAAGTACAGTAAAACAAACGAGATGTATATGGGGAATGTGAACATATTTTATTTAAATTGTTATAAGTAAAGAAAATTAATCAGATTGAGTATTGTTCTTACCTAATATCGACTTGTAGCCCAACTAAAATATTCGTAAATCCGGATCGTTACATTTTTTATATATAAACCCTAAACCATGTATATATATATAGAGAGTGTGTGTGTGTGTGTGTGTGTGTGTGTGTGTGTGATAAAGAGTTGAGGTTATATAAACACGATAATTGGGCCGAATTAGTCCGAAGTTGCTTGAGAATCGAACCAGGCCAATCTTGCCTATAAACTCCAATCTGATATAATTTTAGATTGAAGCGGTTTTAGTAAAACAAATCCAAAATCGAATTAAATCCAATTTGGTATAAATCTAATCCATCAGTTCTGGCCCAATTCC
The DNA here is from genome assembly GCA_033439115.1 of Firmiana major. Taxonomy (NCBI): domain Eukaryota; kingdom Viridiplantae; phylum Streptophyta; class Magnoliopsida; order Malvales; family Malvaceae; genus Firmiana; species Firmiana major. The sequence goes on from CM065909.1 coordinate 45,563,861, forward strand.
ACCCCAAAACCAAATGGATGTGCAACTAACCATTGCACTTCTTTTTATTAAATTTTTTTAAAAAAAAAATTCACTACATTTTTCCCTACAAATAGCCTTCATCTCTTATTTTCTCTTCATACAACTTCTTCAATTGTGTCCAATTCTCCATAAATTACTCACATTTTATTAAATTTCTTTATTATATATTATATACTTATTTATTTTCAAATTTTCTATCTTCTCAATTTACTTCTTTTTAATAAATTGTATGCACTCATAGTAATTTTCTATGGACTACAATCCAATAGTTTTTTCCTTCTAACTTTTGAAATGGTTTTTTACGTAAAATTTATGTCTTCTTTATTATTGTTGTCTATTTAAAAATAGAAATTTAGATTTCTTTAAATAATTAGTTAATAAAAATAATAATAAAAATTGAAATTGGTACAATTCAATCCAAAACCATTTTGATCCAATTTGGCATAGTGTTTTCGAATTATCATACTAGTGTAATTCCAGTGTCGGTACACTAAAACAAAAATTGATCCAATATAAAACCGATTATTTCAATCCCACTTTATATTAAGTTGGAACCAGTCCAATCTGACTTGAAATTGGACAGATTCGATTCATTACGATATCTAAAATTGTTTGATCTCGAATTCAAATCTTACACCATACCAATTTTTTTCTTAATCGGCCATGAAATTACTAGCTAGTAAGTGGTCACAAACAATTAATGAAAAAGAAAGAGAAGACGCTAGAGTCTAGACACAATTGTGATGGGAAAAAGATAAGAGCAAATGGAGAGAGAAAAAACAAATCGATGGGGAAGGTTGATTGTTGAAAAACTGAATAAAGAGAAACAAAGGAAAGATTAAAAAGTAATGCATTATCAGCTTTATTTGATTCAAGTTAAAAGAAAAGGAAATTATAATTACCACTCTACTATTATATTATATTTATAGATTAAAACTAAATGTGAAAAAAAAAAATTGAGCATATAATATAAAGTATTTTAACAAAGATCCCTCATGTCTATGTCTATATAACATTATATTAAAAGTGAATCAGATAGATTGTGATTAACACGTTATCAATTTTATTGTTATACATTTGCTAAATCAATTTTTTTGACATTTCCTCTTTAGACTAATAAATGTTTTGTTTTTCTCCTAACATAATTGATTTTACAGGCATTATTTTAAAGAGAATATTTTCATTTGTCTTTAATTAAATTTTTTGTAAATCTAAAGTTATTAGGTATTGAAATTTTATCATTAAAATTAAGAATTCCTTATTCTATCAATTAGCTAATTAAAAAATAAATTAATTCTCAATATAATAAAGGGGAATAAATCCCCATGTGGCACCATCCTTATAAAGTTTTTCTTTCCAATAGAAGGATAAGCATATACCTGTTTTAGGGGGATGGGATTGGATGTTGGAGTATGCACGGGGCATATTTCAAGGCAAAGGTGTGAGAACCTTAAATTTAGGTTTTCTTTCCCTAGTTTAATTTAAGAAATTAATAAGATATTTTATTCGAAAGATTTCAAGGTTAAACCTGTAGCTATGAGAAGTATAAGTGAGCTCAAGATTCGAGATGTGTAAAGTAACTCGAATATTTGCCCATGTATGATTTTATGTATTAATATGGATAAAAAATGATTTGATGTATTGTATTGACTATAGAAGTATGATATGAGAAGGAAATTATATGATTGCCAATGCATGTTCATGGATTATGAGCAAAAGGATAAGAATAACTAAGTATTTAGGCTAACAAGGTAGGAAATTGAGAGCTACCTTGTAACGAGCCATTTTACGATACAATATGGTTGGGTTATGAGTCGATACTGGATCAAAACAGTGAATTCATCTGTTTAAACACATTTCTTTGGTGATAAATTTAAACAAATCAATTCTTTTACAAATGATCGTGTTTACATCCCCAGACATATCATCATACACACTACTGTACTTACAAAAATTTTAAATACAAAAGAATTCTTAAATCTGGGTATACTTTTGACGCAGAAGAATACTCTGCGGAACTATAGCTGTGCAAAATAACTCTACCTACAAAAGTGGTCTCAGCTACTGATGAGACTCTGTGGGAAAGAATAAGGAGTGAACTCAATGTGCTCAATAAGAAAAAACATGTGGTAGATAGAAAAATACACTATCTATATATTTGCATAATGAGATTATTATGAAAAATATATAGTGTCATTGGCAATTCAGTAAAATCAGAGTCGAAATCAATAACAGTATCAATAACGATAGTATAAACATTTTGCTGCAATAAGTATAGGTTTTATGTCACGACCCAAATTACCTAAAAATCAGAGTAAATTTTTCTTTTTCGCTTTTTCATTTCCTTACTCGTCGTGAACAGTTACACTACTAAAACAGTTGGGCTATGATTCGGTGTTAGTCACCTCTCACCTATTTCCCATTCCATTTTCCTATTTCATTTACATATCAATTTATTTTAAATAAATACATCCCCAATATTATATCCATGTACAGTACTGTACCTCTATATGTTCAGATACAAAAATTATACAAATATGTATACCTGATCTTGATAAGAAGCAGCGGATATGACTATTGTCGTTCTCTTCTACTGAATATACCCTGTGGGGTGAAAAATGAAAGCATGAGCATAAACAGCTCAGTAAGGCAATAATGTAAGCAGGTAGATAACTATACTATCTACGTGCTGATATTGTCATGATATAAAATCGTTTATATTTGGAGCATGAGGTATGACTAAAACGATACCACATGTATGTATATATCATATAAGATAAATCATGAAATCGACATATAAAACAAACATGAAAAAATCATCATGTATGTCATCTCATGCTCGTCACATTTAAAACTTATTTGTTTCCTCATAAACTCATCACGTTAAAACTCATTTGTTTCATCATTAAACAACCTCATCAAGGTCAAACCCATCTCTTGGGAATACCTTGATTCATTTAAATCGCATCTCATTTAAAAACATAAATCGGGACATTACCCCTCCCTAGGGTTTATCCTGGTCCATTCAGACCGTATGATATCATGTAAGGCATGTAGGTTACTGTATGAAAATCGAGGACTATGGCCATACTTTGTCCCTGTGATCTCAGGCTACACGGATCCCGATGTGCGGGGTATCACAACTGCAACGGGAGGTGGGGTCAAGTCCTACCCGCCAGAATATCAAGTAACATCATCGAGTCATCATGACTGCACGGTACAGCGTACTCCGTGTGACATACACGGTACATCGTACTCCGTGGACCCATATCATAGTCTGGGGGTGCCTACCGTAGGTCTTATCCACCCCAATACTATGTCGATAACCAACCCATGTCTCAAAGTATACGTGCGAGCATCTCAACTCTCTATGACACACAGTCTACAGGAGGCTTCCGCACGACTATATGCATGTCAACTCACGTCTAGTACGAGCGAAGCTCCAGCACCACGCTATGCATATCATGATATCTAAAATCTCGTGCGAGCGAAGCTCCAGCACGATTTTGTGCACACACAAATTTTTCGTACGAGCAATGCTCCAGTACGGCTTTTCATGAGAAATAAATTAGTAAACTTGAGTGTGAGAAAGACTCTAGCACTCTTTCTATTCATGTAAATACGATAGGTGGCTCAATCTTGATAAAACATCATTTAAAATAGTAACCGGTACAAACCGATACCCTTTCGTATAATTCATGAAATCAATAGCCAACCTATGTGTATATTTGCTTAAATCAAAGCAATACATTTATATAAAACATTAAAACAGGATAATCATGCAATTTATCTGCCTTACTACCCTTTTTTGTCAATTTTACTCTCAGGGGCAAAATCGTCTTTTTTCTTTATTTATCTAAGCCCCGATTTTTGTAAAAATTATTATTTCATTTCTAGATACTTTAAGGAATTCTAAACCCTATAAATCCCCTCAATAAATACGTATAGAAATCTCTATACACCTACAAAATTCCTTTACCTCGATTTACGTGCAAACTTATCTCGTCTCGATAATATCCGATCTCTCAGTCCAACTGCACGTCAACCAAGTCTATAGAACTGCATATAACCACATATTATGGGTTAATTCACTTATTTTTATCAGTATATCACATTTACTGATCGAATCTAACGTACTGGGCCCGTTTTACTCTATTGGGCCCAATTGCACTTTAATGGGCTTCGACTTATTTTTCAGCCTGTTTTTACATATTAAATCTCTTCTTCAGGTTTACTGGGATCATTTAACTTATCAATAATCATCGGGCTCCGTTTCAAACTTATTGGATAGCCCATATACTATTTACGGTAATTACGTTGCAATTCCGATTAATATGCCTTTTTTATACAGAATTAATTCATAGATTCCGTAAAATAATCGAAACTCTGTATTAAAGGACTTATATTATCGTAATTAAAATATACTTACCCAATATGATGCGGGGTACGAAAATCGGAGCTCAATCGACTCTCATTCGAGCTTTGTCGTACAACTGCACAATTATTATATTTAATCTTGGGTTAATTTCCGATCAAATATAATTTAAATAAATTTTCCAAAAATTAAATCGATCACTTTTGACCTCGTATCGACTTACCCGAAGTCCTGTGTATCCCCAAAAATTCTTTCCCTTTTTCCTTTTTCTCTTTTTCTCCTTTTTTTCCTTCCTTCTTGGCTGAACCGGTTCAGTCCGGTTCAACCAGGTTCAGACCGGTCCGGTTCAGCCCGGTTCACTCCGGTTCAGCCGGTTCAGGGCCTCGCCGATCGGTTCTCCGTTGGCTTCCACCGCCAGCAGCTCCGCGAGGTTGTCCGCAGTTCGGATCTGGTCTCGGTTTCGCACGAGGCGGCCGGGAAGTGGCCAGTCCAACTATTCTCCCTCGACCGTCGGAACCCATTTCCATTTCTGTTGTTTTCGACGCCGTTCGTCGGTTTCGGCGACTGCCACCACCACCAATCTGCTCGTCTTGGCCTCGGGGGTGTTCGGCAGTGGTCGGGTGGGGCTAGATCGACGCCGGTTACTGCCGATCTCATTTTCTCCCTTGCGGTTTCCAATCGTCGATTTCGGGTTTTTTCGGTGGCTTGGGGAGCGCGTCGCGACTGCTGATGGTCACGCCGGTGACGGGCTTCCTTGGCCGACCTTCGTTGGCCGCTCAGTCCCGCCGGTGGCGCACCGGTGAGCTCCCTCGTTCAGCTTCATTTTCTTTACGCAGAATCGCGATTTTTGCGATTCTATAATTTTCCTTTTTTTTTACTTAATTATTTTATTTTTATTATTATTTATAAATTAGTTTATTATTATATTCATTATTTTAGTCAAAATATTCAAAATATCTACAAAAAAATCAATTTTTTTATTCAAAATAAATTAATTTAATTTAATTTAATTTAATTTATTTATTATATTTTTAACCATTTTTTTCAGTATAATTTCTCTGTGTTTTTGGTATATGGTCCCGAGCGAAAATTTTGATTAATTCCAATAAATTCATATCTTGATCAATTTAATCCGAAATTTAATTATTTCTTCGTTATTGATCAAGATTCTCATCCATTATTTTTTTAATTAAATTTTCTTATCAAATTTATACCGACTTTCAATCTTTTGACCGTTTTACCCTTGCACGTATTCGGGATTAATTTAATCCGACTTCCCTTCACGAATACTCATTCATTTTGTGTTTTTAAATAAATTTGGGTCTTACAAAATCTCCCCCACTTAAGCAATTTGGTCCTCCAAATTAGAACCAAGTTAGTCTGTAAATCATTCCGGATATTTCACACATATCATACTCTTTAATTCCCATGTGACTTTTCCAAAGTGTACTACTACCAAAGGACTTTAATTAGGGAGATCATCTTAAACCTCAACATTTTCTCCTTCCATCTAATACCCGAATTGATTTTCCAATCATACGTTAAACTTTCATTGAGCTGAGTTGTTGAAGCTCATATCCAATCACATATGCTAGATTCAGATAGTATTTCCGAAGCATAATAAGATAGGACACATTGTGGATGCCTGCTAATTCAGGTGGTAACGCCAACCTACAGGCCTTGTTCCCACTTTGTCCAATCTCTTTCCGAATCTCGTTATGTCCTTATGCTATGTCCTAAGGGCATGGATCTTCCAACAATACTAATTCACCCTCGGTGAATTTCAATGGTTTCTGTCTCTTGTCAACATAGCTTTTCTATCTGCTCTGAGGTGTTCTCAATCCTTCACAATTATTGAACATCCTCAGAGGTTTGTCTTACCAATTCGGGAACAATTTTCTATCTGTCACCCACTTCTTCTTATCCAAATCGGGGAAACAACCCTCACGACCATACAATGCCTTATCTGAAGTCATCCCGATACTCGAGTGACAACTGTCATTATTGGCGAATTTGATTAGTTACAACTGATCATCCCAGGAGCTTATCAGATAAATGGCACACGCTCTTATCATATCCTCCAGAACCTGTACAATCCTCTCTGACTGACCATCTGTCTGAGGATGGAAAGCTGTGCTAACACTCAGTTAGGTTCCCAATAGCTTCCAACAATATTCTCAGAAGTGGAAAGTGAAGCGGGAATCCCTATCTGTACCATGCTCCCTAGAAAAGACTTGGTGTTCCATAATTTTTCATACACATAAATTCGCCTACACACTCAGAGTATCTGGGCATTTCCTAACCAGAAGGTGGGTAGACTTAGTCAATCTATCGACTATCACCCTGATAGCCTTATAATTCATCGGGGTCCTCTGTAACTCATCACAAAATTCATGATAACTTGTTTCCATTTTCGTGTCGATATAGGCAAAAATTGCAATAACCCTGCAACTTCTTTCTCTCTACCTTACTCTGCTGACATACGAGATACTTTTCCACGATCTCTACCATGTCTCTTTTCATATTTGACCACCAATACCCTTTTCAAAGATTTTGATATTTTTATTACTTATCGGATGCACTGTATCTCCCGAAGAGTGAGCTTCTGACAATATCACCACCTCATCAACTATGGTCCTGGGGAGCACTTATATTATTATACTGTCTCTGAACCTCAGTAAGCCATCATCTCTCTCAGTGAACTCTGTCACTGTACCGCTCTGAATCTGACCCACACTATCGACACCCTGCCGATCATCACGCTAAGCCTGTCAAATCCGGTCACTCAAATCTGGTTCTCATCTCAGGATAGCTGTCACACAATCACTGTCATCATCAAAGGGAGTCACATCACTACTGAGGCTTACAACTGCTCAGCAGCTCACGCTCCCTGACCATCATATGTAATACTATCCCGAGGCTCTTTCTGTTCAAGGCATTAGTCATTACATTAACCTTTTCTGGGTGGTACAATTTTCACAATCATAATCCCTCAAAAGCTCTAACTCTTTTTGTTCTCATATCCGACTCCTTCTGTGAAACAAATACTCAGGGCTTTTATGATCAGTGCATACCTGAAATTTCTCACTGTGTACATAGTAGTGTCATATACTTAGTATAATCACTATCGCTGTTAACTTTAAACAATGGGTCGGATAGTCCTTTCATGATCCTTAAGTTGTTTGGATTCATAATTGACTATCTTCCTCTTTTTGCATTAATACACAGCCCATTATTAATTTTAGGTATCCATAGACTCATGTGAAACCTCTTAATCTGTTGGGTATAGTGAGAATAAATGCGGTGGTCAGTTTATTACTTTAGTACACCCAAAACCCCTATCACGTCTATCATTCCATTCAAATACAACCTTTTCTAAGTTAAATGTGTCAATAAAGTAGTCCATTCTGAGAACTCGCAACAAACCATCAATAAAAGCAATTTCCAATTATTGCTTACAATTTTCCCTAGACTGTAAATACACCCAGAATATCATCAATATGGATGATAACAAATAGGTCCAGATAAAGTTTAAATATCTCATCGTAGTTGTGTTCCATTGAATATTTCAATTACTCATTTCCTTGACCTATGTACGTATAAACGTATAATATTCCTTTCGAAATCGCTTCCATTGAAGCTACTAACTCGCGTCATTTCCTTTTTAACGGCTTTTATAAAATTTTTAAATTTTTAAACTTTCCTGATTAATCGAATTCTATATTTTTTATGGTACCAGTAAAGGTACCCTAATTTTAAATGTATATTATTACGACTGTCGATTTTTATTTATAGGTTACGTGTATACTTTTAGACGCTGTCAAGTCCTCAGGCGGGGAGGTATTTTGAAATACCTTTATTAACCCTCAGACTTGACCACAATTACTTTACATATCAGTCCATGTGGTCACAATTCATATTCATTACTAATTGCTTTAATCCCAATTTACTTCACGTATCACAGATATTCTTACCTTGCATACGTCTCTTATTCCAGTCAATCTCGTATTCAGGATCTATCGCATCTAAAAGCTTATCTCCTTTCATATATTACTTATAACAAAAACTCTGTCATTACTCATTCCGTGAGTACAATCAGTTACTTCTTTAATTTCAATCACTACTCCCCTTTTATTACTTGTCAAAACTTACCGTATACTTTTCAGGTATAACTATATCACTATCTTAGAATATAACTCTGAACATCATAATTTGCAACCGACCAATTTATTCTCAAATAGTACTTCAAATTATTCATAGTCTATTGAATAACATCGGCTGACTTATACTTCTTCCCCCGTTTTCAACTTATAATCTCTTCATAATTATTCCGTCAGTTAACCCTCATTCATTGGGGTACTAACTATCGGCATTGTGCCCAAAGGTGTAGGCATTCATGTCTTTTACTAACTTATATACAAATGAAGGCGGTATAAATATATACGTGGCACCAAGATCAATTAAAATAATTACTTCACTATTCATAACTAGTATGGTATCTTTCACCACATCATATGCAACATCAGTAATATCCTGGTCCAAGGTATAAACTCGCCCTCGTCCAACAGCCTATTTTCCCTTTCTCTTCGGTTGTGGTCTCCCTTTTCGGTGCAGAGATATCGACAGGGTTTTCTCTATCTATTTACCTTTCTGTGGGGCAATCTCACCCAATTCTAAGCAATCATTAATTAAGTCTCCTATCTTACCACACTTAATGCCTATTTTCATCAATAATATGTAGGTGTAGGCCTTTACTTCTGTGGTATCTACCACACATCCTACACTACTTACTCTGCTTACACTGCTACTCTGCTTCGTAGCAGGTCGGGGTTCTCCAATCACAATACCCCTCATAAGTGTTAAATTGGATATATTGGGGCCTTACCAATTATCTTACCCCGTGACTCATCAACTCTAATCCCTTATCAACTGGTCTCTTTCCCGCTCTGACATCTCTGTTATTCTCTATTCCTTCTGTCTCTATTTTGGCTCTTACTACCTTTTCCAATCTCAGAGGCGTGCAACACATGATCTTCTTTATGCAACTGTAATCTACGCACTGCCTCGACATAGGTAATGAACCAATCGGACTCTAATCGAAAATTTGAGCATTCCATGAACTTTTAGGCTTTTCGACTCTCACTGCCTATAGTGTCAGGTTCACACCTGCCCAGAGATATAAATTGAGTTTCATACTCATCAATCACTAGTGTCTCTGGGTTAGTATAAGAAATTTTGCTGGTAATTTTCCTTAAGTAGTGTCTGAAATATTTTGTCACCGGAATACATCCAGAAATATTTCTCATGTCAGCTCTGGATGTCTAACTCTTCAGATAGGTCGAGCGGACTTCCACCAATGCTCCACCTCGCCATCCAACATAAACGTATTTAAAAGTCTCATTCTCGGTTGACATACACCGAAAGATTCATACAACTTCGCTATATACCGAAGGGGTGTGAGAATCTCTATAGTCTGAGGCACCTGTTTAGGCTTTACTATGCCTATCCTCAACTACCAGTATAGATTGAATAAATAACTCCGAAATATTTTCTACACTCCACTCCATCCTCTTGGAGCGTGTCTCAATACTGTTTGGTCTCTTTATAAGACCTTGTGGAGTATGCTCAACATCAGCCTCCACCTCACTCTCATCTTGAGTCTCATGTGACGACTCATTCGACTCTCAAACCGATCTCTACGGCCTCGAGCATGTGTACTCGCCCCTCTACCATAGCGGCTATCAGTTATAAAAACTATATTCTTGCATTTGAAACTAAATTCTTAGCTGCATTTCTACCTTGATATACACAATTGTATCTAAACAATGCACAGTACATGGGGATGTAAATTTACTTAACCACTAACATCGACTCATATCAGGCTAACTCTGCTCTGATACCATCTTTTTTGACACGACCCAAATTACCTAAAAATCAGAGTAAATTTTTCTTTTTCGCTTTTTCATTTCCTTACTCGTCGTGAACAGTTACACTACTAAAATAGTTGGGCTATGATTCGGTGTTAGTCACCTCTCACCTATTTTCCATTCCATTTTCCTATTTCATTTACATATCAATTTATTTTAAATAAATACATCATCAATATTACATCCATGTACAGTACTGTGCCTCTATATGTTCAGATATAAAAATTATACAAATGTGTATACTTGGTCTTGATAAGAAGTAGCGGATATGACTATTGTCGTTCTCTTCTACTGAATATACCCTGTGGGGTGAAAAATGAAAGGGTGAGCATAAACAGCTCAGTAAGGCAATAATGTAAGCAGGTAGATAACTATAATATTTACGTGCGGATAATGTCATGATATAAAATCGTTTATATTTAGAACATGAGGCATGACTAAAACGATGCCACATGTATGTATATATCATATAAGATAAATCATGAAATCGACATATAAAACAAACATGGAAAAATCATCATGTATGTCATCTCATGCTCATCACATTTAAAACTTATTTGTTTCCTCATAAACTCATGACGTTAAAACTCATTTGTTTCATCATTAAACAACCTCATCAAGGTCAAACCCATCTCTCGGGAATACCTTAATTCATTTAAATCGCATCTCATTTAAAAACATAAATCGGGACATTACCCCTCCCTCCGGTTCGTCCTGGTCTATTCAGACCGTATGATATCATGTGAGGTATGTAGGTTACTGTATGAAAATTGAGGACTATGGCCATACTTTGTCCATGTGATCCCAGGCTACACGGATCCCAGTGTGCGGGGTATCACAACTGCAACGAAAGGTGGGGTCAAGTCCTACCCGCCAGAATATCAAGTAACATCATCGACTCATCATGACTGCACGGTACAGCGTACTCCGTGTGACATACACGGTACATCGTACTCCGTGGACCCATATCATAGTCTGAGGGTGCCTGTCGTAGGTCTTATCCACCCCAATACTATGTCGATAACCAACCCATGTCTCAAAGTATACGTGCGAGCATCTCAACTCTCTGCGACACACAGTCTACAGGAGGATTTCGCACGACTATATGCATGTCAACTCACGTCTAGTGCGAGCGAAGCTCCAGCACCACGCTATGCATATCATGATATCTAAAATCTCGTGCGAGCGAAGCTCCAGCACGGTTTTGTGCACACACAAATTTCTCGTACGAGCAATGCTCCAGTACGGCTTTTCATGAGAAATAAATCAATAAACTTGAGTGCGAGAAAGACTCTAGCACTCTTTCTATTCATGTAAATACGATAGGTGGCTCAATCTTGATAAAACATCTTTTAAAATAGTAACCGGTACAAACCGGTACCCTTTCGTATAATTCATGAAATCAATAGTCAACCTATGTGTATATTTGCTTAAATCAAAGCAGTACATTTATATAAAACATTAAAATAGGATAATCATGCAATTTATCTGCCTTACTACCCTTTTTTGTAAATTTTACTCTCAGGGGCAAAATCGTCTTTTTTCTTTATTTATCTAAGCCCCGATTTTTGTAAAAATTATTATTTCGTTTCTAGATACTTTAAGGAATTCTAAACCCTGTAAATCCCCTCAATAAATACGTATAGAAATCTCTATACACCTATAAAATTCTCTTACCTCGATTTACGTGCAAACTTATCTCGTCTCGATAATATCCGATCTCTCAGTCCAACTGCACGTCAACCAAGTCTACAGAATTGCATATAACCACATATTTTGGGTTAATTCACTTATTTTTATCAGTATATCACATTTACTGATCGAATCTAACGTACTGGGCATGTTTTACTCTATTGGGCCAAATTGCACTTTAATGGGCTTCGACCCATTTTTCAGCCCGTTTTTACTTATTAAATCCCTTCTTCGGGTTTACTGGGCTCATTTAACTTATCAATAATCATCGGACTCCATTCCAAACTAATTGGATAGCCCATATACTATTTACGGTAATTACGTTGCAATTCTGATTAATATGCCTTTTTTATACAGAATTAATTCATAGATTCCGTAAAATAATCGAAACTCTGTATTAAAGGACTTATATTATCGTAATTAAAATATACTTACCCAATATGATGCGGGGTACGAAATCGAAGCTCAATCAGCTCTCGTTCGGGCTCTGTCGTACAACTGCACAATTATTATATTTAATTCCGGGTTAATTTTCGATCAAATATAATTTAAATAAATTTCTCAAAAATTAAATCGGTCACTTTTGACCTCGTATCGACTTACCCGAAGTCCGGTGTATCCCCAAAAATTCTTTCCCTTTTTCTTTTTTCTCTTTTTCTCCTTTTTTTCCATCTTTCTTGGCTGAATCGATTCAGTCCGATTCAACCCGGTTCAGACCGGTCCGGTTCAGTCCAGTTCACTCCGGTTCGACTGATTCAGGGCCTCGCCGATCGGCTCTCCGTCGGCTTCCACCTCCAGCAGCTTCGCGAGGTTGTCCGCAGTTCGGATCTGGCCTCGGTTTCGCACGAGGTGGCCGGGAAGTGGCCGGTCCGGCTGTTCTCCCTCGGTCGTCGGAACCCATTTCCATTTCTGCCGTTTTCAGCGCCGTTCGTCGGTTCGGCGACTGCCACCACCACCAATCTGCTCGTCTTAGCCTCAAGGGTGTTCGGCAGTGGTCGGGTGGGGCTAGATCGACGCCGGTTGCTGCCGATCTCATTTTCTCCCTCGCGGTTTCCAATCGCCGATTTCGGGTTTTTTCGGTGGCTTGGGGAGTGCATCGCGACTGCCGGTGGTCACGCCTGTGACGGGCTTCTTTGGCCGACCTTCGCTGGCCTCTCAGTCCCGCCGGTGGCGCACCGGTGAGGTCCCTCATTCGGCTTCATTTTCTTTACACAGAATTGCGATTTTTGCGATTCTGTAATTTTCCTTTTTTTTACTTAATTATTTTATTTTTATTATTATTTATAAATTAGTTTATTATTATTATTCATTATTTTAGTCAAAATATTCAAAATATCTACAAAAAAATCAATTTTTTATTCAAAATAAATTAATTTAATGTAATTTAATTTATTTATTATATTTTTAACCATTTTTTTCAGTATAATTTTTCTGTGTTTTCGGTATATGGTCCCAAGCGAAAATTTCGGTTAATTTCAATAAATTTATATCTTCATCAATTTAATCCGAAATTTAATTATTTCTTCGTTATTGATCAAGATTCTCATCCATTATTTTTTTTAATTAAATTTTCTTATCGAATTTATACCGACTTTCGATCTTTTGACCGTTTTACCCTTGCACCTATTCGGGATTAATTTAATCCGACTTCCCTTCACGAATACTCATTCATTTTGTGTTTTTAAATAAATTTGGGTCTTACATTCTAAAACTTTATGCAGTACAATAAACGATTTTCATACAATAATACAGTTCATACAATCAACTCAGTAAATCAAACAGATGAGACTAGGCGGAACATGCTAAACAATAATCAGTATGACAATTGGTTAATGTCGGTGACTCCGAGCCTCACTGATCAAGTGTGTTGGGATGTCAATCGTCGTAGGAGTGGTTAGCTGCCCAAACGGCTCACAATACGGTATGTCCTAAGACTGATAGTACGATATAGCGTACTCACATGCGTGTTGCACGGTACATCGTACTCCGTGGACCACAGTAATAGTAGCAGTTCAATAACAATAACAGTGCTGCATGATTAACCATCACCTTTGCCTAAAAATCAGTGTGAGTTAGGTCATACGACACACAGTCAGCAAGCGCTCAAGCACATTTTATCAGTACTAATTTAACAGCAGTTCATTTTCATTAAACCATTTATAAATTCAGTTCAGATATATAAAACAATTCAAAAGAGGTTGACTAATCCTTTTTCGGTCAAAATCCTCAGTGTGCAGTCTATGACAATTAAGACTAGAGATTTTTCGATTAAAATCAATAATTAAAACCATATTGATATTTATATATATAAATAAACTAAATAAATTTATATTAGTAAAGATAGGCCGATTAACTGAGGCTAAAGTTTTTTAATAGTTTCGATAACTATAAAATCGGTTTAGAGTTTTCTATAATATCGATAATTATAAAATCGGCCTATGGTTCTATATCTACAATTCTATACAAAATATATGCAAATATCACTAACAGCTCATAACAATTTTTCTGACTTCAGTATCTGTCAATAATCTTCAATGCCTCTGTAATGTGAATTAGTAGATCCGTTCTAATCGATTTATTTATCCGGAGCTTGAATTTAATACTTGTGTAACATTTCTGAACTGTTCACCCCCTGAGTTTTTCTAAATTTCTCTGCGCACTCTTCTCTGTCTTCAATATTTCTATTCACTACTATTTATATATATATATATATATATATATATATTATTCTCCTCTTTCTCCTTTTTTTTCTTATATATATATATATATATTATTCTCCTCTTTCTCCTTTTTTTTCTTTTTCTTTTTTTTGAACTTATTTCTTCTTCGCGTCTTTTACTTCTCCTTCACTGTTCATCATCCTCGTGGTACTATTCATCGTCTTCTATCATTCTCATCGCTGCCATTTCCTCCTTCATTCTCTCTGATTCTGCCACCCTTCATTGTCCACATTTCTGCCACCATCATCATCATCATCCACACGTCTTGGCCATCATCCTCCCATCACTGCCAACTCTGATGCCCTTCCACTGCCCCTGTTTTCGAACACCAATCACGCAATACATCAGCCTCGTTTCTTGTTCAGTCAGGCTTCAACCACTCCTTTCAACAGGCCAACACAAAACGCAGCTGCCTTCACCAGTCCTCTCCACTCATCTTTCTTGCTTTCTGTCCCTGTGGCAACAGTAGTGCACCATTTGCTTTCGGTTTCTTCCCTGCTCACGCCTGCTTCTTTTCTCATATTGTTTGGCCTTTGTTTCTCTATCTCATCCCCTTTGTTTCAGTTTTCAGATGATGGAGCTCCTCTATTTCAACCTTCATCTTTCTTCCTGCTCTCTTACTCTTTCTTTTCTTCTTTCGGTCAGTTTCTTTCTTCTCTCATTATTTACAGATTTCCTTCCCTCGTTTCCTATCGGCAGGTTTCCTTTCACTTCCGTTCAGCCTACTTCTTTATCCTACAACCTTGCTGTCAGTACTTGTTCTCATATATATATATATATATATATATATATATATATATATATATATATATATATATATAGCATCCCCTCTTACCGAGACCCCACAACTGCCTCCACTAACTCTGCATTCCCACTGTTTATGCTGCCTTACTTCTCTTCCCCTGTCTGCATCTGTAACCTATCATCAACTCAATCATTTAATTAATCATCTTTCCTGCTGCAAGAAAACTGCAGTAGGTATGCATCCCACAAGTTTTCAACCCGTGTCCTGCTCCCCTTCCATTTCGTTTCCAAGTTGTCCTTTGCCATTTCATTGTTGCGTTTCTTCTCCTTTCACGTCACCCCTTAATGGCTTTCCACTCTGTTTTCTTGCTGCAGATTACAGCCTTTTGCCTGCCCATTCTTTCTCAATCTCGTTTGCACTGCCTAATGTATGTACTTATGCAGAAAATGTTTCATAGTTTATGTCCATTACATGTTTCCTTCAACCATTTCCCTCATTCACGTTTCTGCTTCATGGTTCCTGCCTCCATCATGTTTTCTGCTTCTTATTGAACCGGCTTCATCATGCCTTTCTCCTTTTTAATGAATCCTTTATATATATATATATATATATATATATATATATATGTACTTGATAAATTTCAATTAATTAATTTACTATTCATGGTTAAAATTGAGTGTAAGAAAATTCGCGGAGTTTATATTATTTCTACCTTATGAAATTTGGTCCCCAAATTTCAAAGTACATCAATCTTTAAATAATTGCTGGTATTTCTCTCGCATTAGGCTTTCCAATTCTCATGTGGCCTCCTCCAAAGAGTGGTACTGCCATAGAACCTTAACCAGAAGAATTGTCTTAGGTCGTAATGCCTTCTCTTTCCTTTCCAAGATCCAAATTGGTTTCTCCACATACGTCATATCCTCTTTCAACTCCAGCGGCTTATACTTTATCACATGCATCAGATCTGGGTGATACTTACGTAGCATCGATACGTGGAATACATTGTGGATACTCGATAATTTCGACGGTAAGGCCAATCTATAAGCTTTGTCTCCCACTCGATCTAAGATCTCGAAAGGCTCAATATAACGAGGACTTAACTTTCATTTCTTCACAAATCTCATTATACCCTTGAAAGGAGAAACTTTTAGAAACACCGAATCTCCTACTGAAAATTCCAAAAGTCTTCGTCTTTGGTCAGCGTAACTCTTTTACCTGCTCTGAGCTGTTCTCAACCTCTCACAAATCAATTGGACATCCTCAGAAGCTTGCTTAACCAGATCGAGAGCAAATATCTTTCTTTCACCCACTTCTTCTCATCTAATCGGTGAATGACACCTTTGACCATACAACGCCTCAAACGATGTCATTCCGATACTTAAATGGTAACTGCTATTATATGCAAACTCCGCTAGCAGTAAGTGGTCATCCTATGAGCCTTTAAAATCTTAAGCACAAGCTCTCAACATGTCCTCCAATGTTTGAATAGTTCTTTCAGATTGCCCATTTGTTTGAGGATGAAAAGCTATGCTAAAATTCAGTTAGATTCCCATGGCTTCTTGAAAATGTTCACAAAAGTGCGAAGTGAACCAGGAATCCCTCTCAGATACAATGCACTCTGGTACGCCATGTAGTCTTACAATCTCTCGTACATATAGATTTGCTAAAGCACTCAAAGTATCGGTGGACTTCATAGCTAGGAAATGGGTGGACTTTGTTAATCTATCGACGATTACCCAAATTGAATCATAGCTTCTACGGGTCCTTGGTAATCCCATAATGAAATCCATGATGATATGCTTCAATTTCCATGTTGGTATTGGTAGAGGCTGTAACAATCTTGCAGGTATCTGATGCTCTACCTTAATTTGCTGACACACCATACATCTAGCCACAAATTCGGCTACATCTTTTTTCATTCCTGACCATCAATAAACTTTTCGCAGATTCTAATACATCTTATTACTTCTCGGGTGTAAGGTATACCTCAAGGAATGAGCTTCTGTCAATATTAGTTTCTTCAACTATGCATCATCGAGAACACAAACTCTACATCTGAACCTCAATAGACCATCAAGGCTAACTTCAAAATCTGTCAAAGTTCCTACTTGGATCTGACTAGCCATATCTATACAATATCGATCAGTACGCTGAGCCTGTCGAATTCTGTCAATCAAATTCGGTTCTATTCTTAAGCTAGCTATCACACCACAACTGACAGTGTCAGATGGTTCAATGTCCAAGTTGAGGCTCGTAAATTGTTCCAGCAGTTTGTATTCTCGAATCATCATGTAAGATATCATCCCGATATTCTTTCTACTTAAGGAATCTGCTACTACGTTTGCCTTTCCCGGGTGGTACAGGATCTCATAGTCATAATCCTTCAGAAGCTCTATCCACCTCCTCTGCCTCAAATTTAACTCATTTTGCGAAAATAAATACTTGAGGTTCTTATGATCTATAAAGATCTAGAACTTCTCTCCATACAGATAATGACACTATATTTTCAGTGCAAATATTACAGCTGTCAATTCCAAATAATGGGTTGGATAGTTCCTCTCATGATCTTTTAGTTGACGGGAACCATAAGCAACTACCTTCCTGTTCTGCATCAACACACATCTCAAACCTTGACTGGATGCATCTGTATACACCGAAAAGCCTTCCAAACTAGCGGGTATAATCAATATAGGCGTGGTGGTCAGTCTGTGCTTCAACTCCTGAAAACTTCTTTCGCATAAGTCAGAGGAGCAGCCAACTTAGAGAAACCCTCAATAAATCTTTTGTAATATCCGACCAAACCCAAAAAGTTTTGAATCTCAGTAATAGTCTTGGGTCTTTCTCACTGCACTACTGCCTCAATCTTAGACAGATCTACAAACACCTCGTCTTTAGACACAATGTGACCCCAGAAAAGCTATCTGATCTAACAAAAAATTACACTTGCTGAGCTTGGCATATAACTTTTTCTCCTTGAGTGTTTGCAGAACCATTCCCAAATGATGCTCATGTTCTTCTCTAGATTTGGAGTACACTAAGATATCATCGATATGAGGTAGGGGATACTTGTTCTTGATGATAGTCTTATTGAGTACTCTATAATCGACTCAAAGCCTTTGACTCTCATCTTTCTTTTTAACGAACAACACCGGTGCACCCCATGGTGAAACACTTGGTCTGATAAACCCCTTATCCAGCAATTCTTGTAATTGCTTATTCAATTCTTCTAACTCAACTGGGGTCATTCTGTAAGGTGGTTTAGATATCGGCTTGGTACCAAGTTTCAAATCGATACAAAACTCCATCTCCCTATCTGGAGGTAACCCTGGTAAATCATCTGGGAATACGTCGGGAACAACTCCCTGGCTACAGGGATGTCTCTTAACTCCAGACAGGCCTTATCTGTATCCATCACGTAAGCAATGAAGCCTTCAAAGTTTTATTTATACAATTAATTTCGTAATTCATTCTTCCAATTAGAGTGACTTTACTCTTTCATTATCATTATTTCTTCAATAGATCTCTTTCTGTCACGCTCTTTACCTTCCCATTTTCTTAGTAATTTCAGAGACATTCATCTCATAATCACACAGTTGCACCTTGTGCGCTGCCTCCTTATGAGTAGTAACATTAATGAAGGCAACCTAGCTTAAATTGAGAGTCTGAATCCCTCCATAATCTTCCGGACCTTGTTTATTTCGTCATCCAACTTGTTCAGATTATTGTAAGACCCTATTTTTATCGTATTTCCTTATGATTCACACATTTTATGAATATTGTTATATGTTAATGGAATCTTAAGACGGATGATTTTGATCATATAAATTTGAATGAAGTAGTCGAACGTACGTAAAATTCAAAAACGAATAATTAAAGAATTTCAAATTAAATTTATGAAATTTGAATTGTCCGGACAGAGATACGAATTTTAAATGAGAAATTACAGTGGGTTCAATAAGGAAAGTCGGCCTAAATTGGTCCCGAACGTGTAGAAGGGTAAAACGGTCAAAAGATCAAAGTTCGGTATAAATTCGATAAGAAAATTTCATTAAAAATATGGAATTGAGAAATCTTGATCAATAATGAGGAAATTATTAAATTCTGAGTTCAATTGATCAAGATCCGAAATTATTTAGATTTATCGAAAATTCACTCGGGACAATATCCCGAAAATACGGAGAAAATATACTTAAAAATGGTTAAAATACAATAAATTAATTAAATAAATTAATTTAAATAAAATATAATTTTTAGTAGATATTTTGGAATTTTTAAGAGTATTTTAATGATTATAATAATAATAAAATAAATTATAAATAATAAAAAAAAAGAAATCGAAAATCTGGAAAAAATGGAAACAGAAAATCGACAGAAAATGATAGCCGAAGACCCGAGAAGCACCAACGACCACCGACGATCGACGAGACCAGACGAGGGTCGGAGGAGGAAGAGGACAACCCGGCAAACCCATTGGCACCGGCGACGCGCGTCGACGACACCTGATTCCAGTGAATCGAAGAACGAACAATTGAGAGGAAAACGGGCTGGATTCCGACGATCCACGACAGTTGTGTGTGATCGGTGGGCACCGGTGTGATCGGGAGAACGAGCCATCTATTTTGGTATCGGTAGCGGCCGACGAAACGGCCGGGAACGCCGGCGACGGTGAGGACCCAAAAATGGCACCGATTTGGCCGATAGGAAAGGGGAAGGAAAAAGGGAAGGAAAAGGAAGGAAAGGAAAGGAAAAGAAAAGAAAAAGAAAGAAAGGGAAAAAAAAGAAATTTTACCGGGGACGTCTCGAAATTCGAGTATGTCGACCAATGGTCGAGATTGACCTACGGGTAAATTTTAAAAATAAATTTAATAATTTATTTAATGGAAATTAACCCGGATTAATCTAATGGTGCAGTTTTACAACAGAGCCCGAACGAGAGCCGATTAAGCTCCAATTTTCATACCCCGCATAGTATTAGGTAAGTACACTTTAATTACGACAATTTGAGTCCTTAATGCAAAGTTAAGATTATTTTACAGATTTTAAGGATTAAATTCTGCATAAAATAAATTATATTCGAAATTTTGAATTAATTTTCGTAAATGATATACGAGCTATCCAAAGAGTTTGGAACGTAGCCCGATGAGTATTGGTAAGCCAAATGAGCCCAATAGATGCGAAGAAGGGATCTAATAAGTGGAAACTGGCTAGAAATTGGTCGAGGCCCATTAAGGTGCAATCGGGTCCAATAAAGTAAAATGAGCCCAGTGCTTTAGATTCGATCAGTAAAAGTGAAATACTGATAAATATATTAGAATTGACCTAAATACGTGGTTATATGCAGCTCCGTAGACTTAGTCTGAAACGAATTGGACTGAGAGACCTAGAATAGTCGAGACGAGATAAGCTTGCGCGTGATTCTAGGTAAGGGAATTTTACGGACTGCTGGAGGTAACTTTACAAAATTTCGACATCATTTACATTCCCTAAAATTATCTGAAGGGTCTAGATTTAAAATAAATTTTTTTGGTGCCCGGATGAACAAACGACCAAAATACCCCTGTGAAAGGTAAAATTTCCAAAGTTAGGAAAAGCTATGAGGAGCAAGAACAAGAGGTTTTTGCTTGTTTTTGAAGTGTTTTGACACATGCATGAGTAGGCTGGCTAACTTTTAAATAAAAATGCACAACATTGCATATTTTCAACAATGTGATTTCTTTCGAAAATTGTTTTGAAATAACAAAACTGCCTACGTGATTTTATGAAAGTGTGACGTGCTAGAGCTCAACTCGTACGAGTTTTGATTTGTGTGATGCATGCATTAGTGCTGTAGCAAGGGCTCGCACTAGAGTTTTACATGCATAGGTGCTAGAGTCTAACTCGCACCAGATTTTCATATGATTTTCGTGACAGGGTGCTGGAGTATAACTCACACCAAATTTTCACTTGATTTTTATGACACAGTGCTGGAGCCTAGCTCGCACTAGTTTTATATGATTTTGACAGAGTGCTGGAGCTTAGCTCGCACTAGATCTTATAAGATTTATGAAACGCATGCTGGAGCTTTGCTCACATGAGATTTTTGTTGATTTTATGAGAGTGCTGGAGCATCGCTCACACTGATTTTATGAGACATGCGATGAGCTGTGCTTGGAGAGTCGGGTAGACTGTGTGTCACGCTGATTAAATATGCTCGTACGTCCGTTTTGAGACAGACACGATTATTGATTTGAGATATGGGTCCACAGAGTACGTTGTACCGTGCAAGTAGCATGGAGTACGCTGTACCTTGTTGGGATTGATTTTGTGGCATATTCGGACGCGAGTGGCATCTTCAGATGCGAGTAGCATCTTCGGATACAAGTTATCGGGCAGGACCGACGGGATGGACTAACCCACCTCCCGAGGTGGTTCTCGATAGTGGTGAGGCCCTGCACACAGGATCCGTATAGCAGAGGGATCACGAGGATATGGCCATAGTCCTAGTTATTTGCCTGATATATATATATATATATATATATATATATATATATATATATATATATAGTGCCAAGTCTCGCATGTTGTTACTTGATATTTTGAAAATCATGTTTTGTGAATTTTTGTGTGAGTCTAGATCACCTGAGGGAGGGGTTGAATCCTGACTGAGATGTGATTTTGATGAGAATGAAACTGGTTTTAAACTGAACTTGCATGACGTTATTTTCATGCTATTTAAACCCATGTGTGATGTAAACTGGTTTTACATGACATTCATTGTGTCGCGTGTTACTATTACTTCGAAAAGCATTTGATTTCATGGTTTTGTGAGTCAAGAACACCCGAGGGAGGGGTTGCGTCCTGGCTGTGTTGTGAAATTTTAACGAGAATGAAATGATTTAAATGGATTTGCATGTTGAGTTTTTCATGCTCTTTGAAATCCATATATGAACTTATTTTACATGACATCATGAATTGTAGCATCTATTTTGAAATGTGGAGAAAGGGTGGTTTATGCACGGCACCACGTTCATGTAGGTAGTATGGTTACCTAATTGTTCATAGGATTACCTTACTGAGCTTGATGTGCTCACCCCTTTCATTTTCCTACATAGATTTCTTTCAGTAGACTTTGAGGCGACTGAGTACTGCATTCCTGATATCCGCTGTTGCCCATCACTTGAGGTATATACACTTGTGCATATTGTATCTAAATAAGAATAGCACAGTAACATGTTTGTAAGTAACTTTTGGGGATGTATAGACACTGTAAACACTTGTAAATGAATGAGAAAGAATTAGTGAAAAATTCATGTGTTTACCTTTCCTTTAATAAGGAATTAAGTTATATAGTGAATGAATTGTGGGACTGACAATGACGTACAGCCCAATTGTTAGTGGAGTGTGGTCACGATCAGAGGATAAGTAAGTATGAAAGAAAAGCGAAAAATTTACTCTGATTTTTGGGTCGTGACAATTATACCTCCCCAAAATTATAAATTTAAATTCATATTCATTCTCGGACTTATTACCTTATGTCCGATTCAAAAAGTTCATCTATAATTGTTGTTGTGCCATGTCCAAGATGTATTGCCATCTAAGGTATACAGAATCACATCCCATGTAACTCTCTAATGTCGAGTCCTCAGAATAAATCAGAGGACTTTCACCAAGGTTTGGCTTCCCATTTTAATATCAATGCTACAAAAGCTACCTTCTTAATAGTAATACTCCTTAAGAATCTGTATAACTTCTCTAATTCTTTAGTCCATTTTTTCATAGTAACCGGATTCTTGACTCTAGTAAATAATAGTGGACTAATTTTCGAAAATGCCTCAGTCTATCTCTCAGTCACAGCCATACCCAAAATTGTCATTCTTACTATTACGCTGTTATAGGGTTGTTTGAGGCTTTGCCGACGCCGGTGATACTACCAGTGATTGGGTAGGTGACAGTTCGAGATTAGTCTGTGTAAATGGGGGTGGCGATGGCACAGTAGGAGTAAAAATAAAAGGTCCAGCCATGCCCTACAAACTATTAATGTGTGCCATTACTTGACTAAACAATATCATTATTGTCTCCGCTCTAATCTTGTAAAGCGGGTTCAGAATTTTCGATTGAACTACGAGGTGCACAGTCACTTGAGGATTCACTATATCTCTCGGGCCTATCTCTACGGCCTCATGAAATGATTTCCTCTCGTCTACTTGTATGGTTGCAATACCTACCAGCCATATCTATTTGTTTTCCTTCATTCAATGACACAATTTCTCAGTAAAACATAGTAAGGTATACTCGTTTATATCTAAAAAATGTACAGTAATGTTAGGGTTGTGAACTTTCCAAATTTTCTAACTCCTATCATCGACTCATATCAAACCAACCTTACTCTAATACCAATTTCTGTAACGACCCATTTTACGGTACATTATGGTTGGGTTACGAGTCTATACTGGATCAAAATAGTGAATTCGTTTGTTTAAACACATTTCTTTGGTGACAAATTTAAACAAATCCATTCTTTTATAAAAATGATCGTTTTTACATCCCCAGACATATCATCATACACATTACTGTGCTTACAAAAATTTTAGATACAAAAGAATACTTAAATCTGGGTATACCTTTGACGCAGAAGAATACTCCGTCGAACTATGGCTATGCAAAATAACCCTACTTACAAAAGTGGTCTCAGCTACTGATGAGACTCTGTAGGAAAAAATAAGGAGTGAGCTCAACGTGCTCAGTAAGAAAAAACATGTGGCAGATAGATAAATACACTATTTATATATTTTCATAATAGGATTATTATGAAAAATATATAGTGTCATTAGCAATTCAGTAAAATCAGAGTAAAAAATCAATAACAATATCAATATTGATAGTATAAACATTTTACTGCAATAAATACAGGTTCTAAAAGTTTATGCAGTAGAATAAACGATTTTCATACAATAATAAAGTTCATATGGTCAATTCAGTAAATCAAATAGACGAGACAATATGGAACATGCTATAACAATAATCAGTATGACAATTGGCCAATGTCGGTGACTCCGAGCCTCACTGATCAAGTGTGTTAGGATGTCAATCGTCGTGGGAGTGGTCAACTACCCAAACGGCTCACAATACAGTATATCCGAAGATCGATAGCACGGTACAGTGTACTCACATGCGTGTTGCACGGTACGTCATACTTCGTGGACCACAGTAATAGTAGCAGTTCAGTAACAGTAACAGTAACAGTAACAGTAACAGTGCTGCATGATTAACCATCACCTTTGCCTAAAATTCGTGCGAGTCAGGCCGTGCGACACACAGTTAGTAAGCACTCAAGCACATTTTATCGGTATTAATTTAATAATAGTTCATTTTCATTTAATCATTTATAAATTCAGTTTGGATACATAAAATAATTCAAAAGAGATTGACTCATCCTTTTTCGGTCAAAATCCTTAGTGTTCAGTGTATGGCAATTAAGACTAGGGATTTTTCAATTAAAATCAATAATTAAAACCACATTGATATTTATATATAAATAAACTAAATAAATTTTTATTGGTAAAGATAAACCGATTAACTGAGGCTAAAGTTTTTCAGTAGTTTATATAACTATAAAATCGACCTAGGATTCAATATCTATAATTCTACATAAAATATGTGTAAATATCACTAACAACTCACAATAATTTTCCTTACTTCGGTGTCTGCCAATAATCTTCAATGCCTCAGTAATGTGAGTCAATTGGTCCGTTCTAATCGATTTATTTATCTGGGGATTGAATTTAATACTTGTGTAACATTTTCGAACTGTTCTCCCTTCGAGGTTTCCTAAATTTCTTTGCGCACTCTTCTCTGTCTTTAATATTTCTATTCACTACTATATATATATATATATATATATATATATATATATATATATATATATTATTCTCCTCTTTCTCCTTTGTTTTCTTTTTCCTTTTTTTTCTTTTTCTTTTTTTTAAACTTTCTTCTTCTTCGTGCATTTTACTTCTCCTTCACTGTTTATCATCCTCGCAGTACTGCTCATCGTCTTCCATCATTCTCGTGTTAGGAATACTGTAATTACATAATTTATTAACCAGGATCTCATATTCAATCATCAAGAAAATTAGAATACGGAAGCGTACCTGGATCCATTGAAATTGATCGATTGGGGTTAGCAGTCTTCCAGTCTAAACCTTTTTATTTATGAGAGAAAACCTTAGCTCACTCACTGATGGGATATGAGAATGAGAAAAATTACGTTTAGACTGGGGACCATAACCTATTTATAACTGAAATATATTTTATTTCTATTTTGGCCCATCATTAAAATAGAATAAAATATCAGGTCTCTACACATTGTAAAGCCCATACCAATTGAGATGCACCAAAGTCCAATAACTTTATTTGATCACTTTTAAGTGGACTAAAACAAATTAGATAGCATGTAATGTACAATAAATTAATATATGTAAGCCCACACAAATAATTTCCCAACAATCTCCCACTTGGGCCACATATGTCCCTTGACTATTGTACATTTAAAATAACTTTATGAGCTCAATACTTGCTATCTATACAATGAACATCTCTAAACAATCTGGTCCATCAATTATATCAATACAGGATCAAAGCGATCTTCGTTACATATATTCCGTAACTAGACCCATCAATGGTCACGTATATTAATATAATTAACGACATAGATCAAGTATGGATATGTAGCATGAAAATTACATGAAACGTGATCCCTTAACATGCCTATTTCCAACTGGTCCTACTTTATCATTCTTTCAAGACTTTATGCATGTTGCTACTGAAAGAATATTACTTTATTTCAGAGTTTTCAACAATAATAAAAATACTGTATTCTGATCATAAAAATCTCAATAACAAATGAACATCAAGAAACAAGCTCCCACTATACAAGTATATCATCAGGATGAACCACACCCATACGAGCTACATGCTCATGAAACACCTTAGGTGGTACTCCTTTTGTAAGCGGATCCGCAATCATGGATTTTGTATTTATATGTTCAATAGTAATCTGAAGACTCTGAACTCTCTCCTTAACAACAAGAAACTTAATGTCAATATGCTTTGACTTCGACGAGCTTCTGTTGTTCTTAGAGTATAACTCAGCGGCTTTATTATCACAATTAATTTTCAATGGCCTCTCAATACCATTGACAATGCACAACCCAGTGATAAAATTCCGCAACCATATTGCTTAGTTCGATGCCTTATAATAGGCTATAAATTCTGCCTCCATGGTGGAAGAAGTTATGAGTGACTGCTTTACACTCTTCCATGAGACAGCTCCTTCAGCTAACATGAAAATATAGCCAGAAGTAGTTTTTCTGCTATCAAGGCAACCAGCAAAATCGGAGTCTGAATACCCAACGATCTCTAAATGATCTGACCTCCGATATGTGAGCATGTAATCTTTTGTTACTTGAATATCTGCCAAGCATTCCAACTGTGTACGCAATATCCGGACGCGTACAGACTTGAGCATACATAAGACTCCCTACTGCTAAGGCATAAGGAATCTTTTGCATCTCTTTCTTTTCAATCTCATTTCTTGGGCATTGAAGCAAACTAAACTTATCACCTTTAGCAATGGGTGTATCTCCTGATGCACAATTCTTTATGTCAAATCTGCTAAGCACCTTATCGATATATGCCTTTTGTGATAAGCCAAGTATTCCACGAGAACGATCTCGATGGATCTGTATGCCCAACACAAATGATGCATCCCCAAGATCTTTCATTTTAAAAATTACTTGACAGAAATCTCTTGGTTTCATGCAACAAGCCTATATCACTGCTTGCTAGCAGAATATCGTCAACATAAAGAATCATAAGAATAAACTTATTCCCACTGATCTTGTGATAAATACATTGATCAACAGTGTTCTCTTTAAAACCGAATGAGGTAATCACTTGATCAAATTTTCGGTACCATTGACGGGATGCTTGCTTTAAACCATAGATGGATTTCTTTAATTTGCATACCAGATGTTTCGAATTATCCGTCACGAAATTTTCTGGTTGCACCATATAAATTGTTTCTTCAATGTCTCCATTGAGAAACGCTGTCTTTACATCCATCTGATGTAGCTCTAAATTATAATGAGCTACAAGTGCCATAATGATTCTAAAAGAGTCTTTCGATGAGACTGGAGAGAAAGTCTCTTTATAATCAATGCCTTCCTTTTGAGTGAAACCTTTGGCGACTAGACGTGCTTTATATCTTTCGATATTGCCTTTCGAATCTCGTTTGGTTTTGAAAATCCATTTGCAACCAATCGATTTCGCTCCTTTAGTCAATTCGACAAGATCCCAAATGCCATTATCCTTCATTGATTTCATCTCATCTTTCATGGCCTCTATCCAATGTTGGGAGTGAACACTTTGTTTGGCTTCAATGAAAGATGTTGGATCATCTTTCATTCCTATATCAAACTCATGTTCTTGGAGATAAACGATATAATCATCTGGAATCGCTGATCTCCTCTCCCTAGAGGATCTCCTTAATGGCACTTCCAATTGAGGTTGTTTTTGCTCCTCTAATTGAATAGGAGCTGACTCTTCAATATAAGTAGGAGGTAAACCAGGAGTATCTTGATAATCTGTATTTGCATTTTGAACAACGCCAGACATAATTGTCTGATCATTTTCAATTGCAACTGTAGGAACAATGACATGTTCTTCTTCAAAGACAAGATCTCTGAGTTTAACACTCCCACTATATTCAACATCCTCAATGAACTTAGCATTTTCTGTCTCGAAAAAGGATTTACTTAAGGGATCATAAAACTTGAAACCCCTCGATCTTTCTGAGTATCCAACAAAGTAGCAGCTTACTGTTCTTGAGTCCAATTTCCTTTCCTTAGGCTTGTATGGCCTAACTTCAGCTGGACAACCCCAAACATGTAAGTGCCTAATACTAGGCTTCTTTCCTGTTCATAACTCATATGAGGTTTTAGCTACTGCTTTGCATAGAACTCGATTAAAGATATACACTGCAGTCTTTAAAGCTTCTTGAAAACATCCAATGATTGAGACTTCTCATGAATTAAGTATAGGTACCCATAGCGAGAATAATTGTCTATGAAAGTAATAAAATACTGTTGACCATTCCAAGAAGTCGTAGGGAATGGACCACATATATCAGTATGAATTAATTTCAAGACGTTTGAACTCCTTTTGGCACCTATTTTCTTTATATTTGTTTGTTTTCCCTTAATACACTCAATACAGATTTTGAAATATGAAAAATCAAGGGAATCGAGAATTCCTTCTGACACAAGTCTCTATATTCTTTGTTCAGAAATATGCCCCAAACGCTTGTGCCGTAACATAGAAGAATTCTCATTGATTAATTTGCGCTTTGTACCATAATTATTTATATGCAAGCATTCATTAACATATGAGGCATGTTGGTCCAATTTATATAAATTGTCAACTAAAGAACCGGTACCAATAAGATTTGTATACCCAAAGAGACTAAATTTTCTATTTCCAAATGAGCAAGAATAACCCAATTTGTCCAAATTAGAAATAGAAATCAAATTTCGTCTAAATGACGGTACATAAAAAGTCTCATCCAAATCTAAATAATAACCAGATTCTAACTTTAATCTGAATAGACTAATAGCCTCAACATGAGCTTTCTTGCCATTTCCCACATAGATGAAACTTTTATCATCAGTTGGCTTTCTGCTCCTTAGACAGCCCTGCATTGTCACACTTATGTGAGTAGTTGCACCTGTATCTATCCACCAAGTGTGATTGAGTACTAAAGCCAAATTAACTTCAGAACAAACAAAGTTGAGAAGTTTACCCTTTTTGGCAAGCCATTTTTCGTACTTGGAACAATCCTTCTTCACATATCCATCCTTACGACAGAAGAAATAAGTGATCACCTTATCTTGTTTCTGCTACCCCTTAGGTTGTGAAGTTCCAATATTTGCAGTGCATTTTCCTGTATTGTTCCTTTTCCTTTTCTTATTGGCAACATTACCATTGGAAGAAAATGTTAATTGAGCACTTTCTATGTTATCTTGTTTCAATCTTTCTTCCTCTTGCACACACTGAGCAATGAGCTCGTTAAGAGTCCATTTCTCCTTTTGAGTATTGTAACTTATCTTAAAGGGATTAAATTGTGAAGGAAGAGATATCAAGATCAGGTACACGAGTATGTCTTCAGACAACTCTAACTTTAGTGCCCTTAATCTTGTAACAAGATTAGACATTTTCATAATGTTATTCCCTTATGTTTCCTTTGTCATTATACCGCATTGAAACAAGTTTAGCCAGAATAGTACTTGTTTCGACCTTTTTATTTGCAGCAAATCTGTCTGCAATATGCTTTAGGAAACTTTTAGCATTTTCTTCCTCAGGTATTGCGCCCCTGATGGCATCCGGAATTGAGTGCTTCATGATCATCAAACTTATGCGATTTGAACGCTTCCATTTTTCATAAAGTGCCCTTTCCGTAGCTGAACTATTATCAGTAGGGGCGGGAGGTCGTTCTGACCTGATCGCATAGTCTAGATCCATACACCCAAGCATAATGGTTACGGGCTCCTTCCATTTTCCAAAGTTAGTGCCATTAAGCACTAGAATATTATTCAAATTGGCAGATATGGAAGAAATATTCACTGTAAGCAGAAAAACAATAATCAGCTCACAACCAAATAATTTTGGGCCATATAAGATACCAAGCACAACATTGACATTTAGTCTTTGGACAGAAATATCAATTTGTAAGCGGTACTCTTAAACTTTATTAGTAAATATTGATAACCAAATCCTGCCAATAATATGCCTTTCTTTGGACCGACATATTACATGCATGGAAAAAAAAATTTATTGGGCCATATAAGATACCAAGCACAACATTGACATTTAATGTTTGGACAAAAATATCAATTTGTAAGCGGTACTCTTAAACTTTATTAGTAAATATTGATAACCAAATCCTGCCAATAATATGCCTTTCTTTGGACCGACATATTACATGCATGGAAAAAAAATTTTATCACATATTTACTACCTTATGTGTTAATAATTCGGCAAAGAAATAATTTTTCTTTGGGCCGATTATTTCCCGCATGAATTAAAAAACACTGTCATATAAATTCCTTAATGACAACCTTATTTTCCAAAATAAATAAATTAATACAAAAGATGTCACTTTGGCGACATTTTATATCAATTTAATTTATTTTGAAACTTTATTTTTAATAAAACATGCACATATTTGTAGGTGAGAGTACATAAATTTATTGATAATTTCAGGGAGAGTACATATTGCCAATCAACTCAAAATGTCTTAAAACATATCACCATGAAGCAAAATAAGAATAATCATGTGCATAACATACAGTTTTAATTCAAATAATACTAAATATTAAATAATAAATATTTAACAATTTCAAAAAATTCCAGAAAAATCACCAAAAATTTTAAAATTAAATTTTATTTAGGACTGGAGAAAATGGTGGCCGTCAGGCCACCGGATGGTGGCGCATGGGTTACACTCTCCACCCTCTGAGAGTGGGGAAGATCCCTTTCTGGATTTCCTTGCTTCATCCTTAGCCAGCCGGGTCAACCCGACCCGGCTGGACCCAGAACAGACCCGATTCGGGTCTGTTCTTCAATTTTCTTGATTTTTAAAGTATTTTCGGACTTATTTTCATCCAATTAACTGTACATAATTGAAATTAAATGTGTACTTTACAATGCCCATGCAAAAATCGGATGAAAACATCAAAAAATTGAGACAAATCAAGCCAATATTGATCAAACAATCCCAAAATTAAAACCCAATCTTTATATTCTTGATTTTCTTTCAACCAAAACAAAAAATTTTAATTCTTAATGATTAAACATGAATTGGCTCTTGATACCACTTGCTAGGAATACTGTAATTACATAATTTATTAACCAGGATCTCATGTTCAATCATCAAGAAAATTAGAATACGGAAGCGTACCTGGATCCATTGAAATTGATCGATTGGGGTTAGCAGTCTTCCAGTCTAAACATTTTTATTTATGAGAGAAAACCTTAGCTCACTCACTGATGGGATATGAGAATGAGAAAAATTACGTTTAGACTGGGGACCATAACCTATTTATAACTGAAATATATTTTATTTCTATTTTGGCCCATCATTAAAATAGAATAAAATATCATGTCTCTACACATTGTAAAGCCCATACCAATTGAGATGCACCAAAGTCCAATAACTTTATTTAATCACTTTTAAGTGGACTAAAACAAATTAAATAGCATGTAATGTACAATAAATTAATATATATAGGCCCACACAAATAATTTCCCAACATCTCGTCGCTGCCATTTCCTCCTTCATTCTCCCCGATTCAGCCACCCTTCATTGTCCACGTTTCTGCCACCATCATCATCATCCTTACGTCTCGGCCATCATCCTCCCATCATGCCAACTCTGATGCCCTTCCACTGCCCTTGTTTCCGGCAACAAATCACGCAATACAGCAGCCTCGTTTCTTATTCAGTCAGGCTTCAACCACTCATTTCAACAGGCCAACACGAAACGCTGCTGCCTTTACCAGTCCTCTCCACTCATCTTTTCTGCTCTGTGTCCCTATTGCAACACCAGTGCACCCTTTGCTTTCGGTTTCTTCCCTTCTTACGCCTACTTCTTTTCTCATTTTTTTTCGACCTTCGTTTCTCTGTCTCATCCCCTTTGTTTCAGTTTTCAGAGGATGGAGCTCTTTTGTTTCAACCTTCGTCTTTCTTCCTGCTCTCTTACTCTTTCTTTTCTTCTTTCGGTCAGTTTCTTTCTTCTCTCATTATTTACAGATTTCCTTCCTTCATTTCCTATCGGCAGGTTTCCTTTCACTTCAGTTCAGCCTAATTCTTTATCCCAAAACCTTGCTGTCAATACTTGTTCTCATATATATATATATATATATATATACCGAGACCCCACAACTGCCTCCACTAACTCTGCATTCCCACTGTTTATGCTGCCTTACTTCTCTTCCCCTGTTTGCATCCGTAGCCTGTCATTAACTCAGTCATTTAATTAATCATCTTTTCTCATACCAGAAAACTGCAGCAGGTATGCATCCCACGAGTTTTCAACCCGTTTCCTGCTCCCCTTCCATTTCGTTTCAAGGCTGTCCTCTGCCATTTCATTGCTGCGTTTCTTCTCCTTTCACATCACCCTTTACTGGCTTTCCACTATGTTTTCCTGCCGCAGACTAAAGCCTTCGGCCTGTCCATTCTTTCTCAATCCCGTTTGCACTGCCTAATATATGTACTTATGCAGAACAGGCTTCATAGTTTATGCCCATTACACGTTTCCTTCAACCATTTCCCTCATTAACGTTTCTGCTTTACGGTTTTTGCCTCCATCATGTTTTCTACTTCTTACTGAACCAACTTCATCATGTCTTTCTCCTTTCTAATGAATTTTTATATATATATATTCCCTTGTATGTGTGTTCTACCAATAGAAACTCCCGGTCCATGTATATATATATGGGTATATATATATATTTATATGTATATATTGTACATACCTGCATATATACATATATATATATATATATATATATATATATATATATTTTATATGTATAGATATATATACCTATATGTATATATGTATATATATATATATATATATATATATATATATATGTATAGATATATGTATATATATTTATATTTATATGTATAGATATATATACCTATATGTATATATGCACATACCCATATGCTTAATTTGAAGAAATTATTACACACAAATGTAAACACACATACACACACATATATATATATATATATATATATATATATATATGAATATATATGTATATTTATATATATATATATGTATATTTATATATCTTTGTACTTGATAAATTTCAATTAATTAATTTACTATTTATGATTAAAATCGAGTGCAAAAAAATTGGTGGAGTTTACATACTTTGAGGAATGATGTTTAAGCATGCAAAATGCTAATTTTATGCCATCCAAGGAATGACCATGTTAATGTGCATAGCACATATAAGATTTAAAGAGTTATTAAGAAAGAAAACTGGTATGTTTAAGTAAAATTAAGAGCTGAATTTTAAGCTTGCAAACAGCCAAGCATTTTAGGATGCATTCTTGAAGTTTAAGTGCATAAACTTGGTCAAATGATTATCAAAGGAAATTTATCTGCGACTAAAAAAATGATGTAATTAAGTCAATTAAGTGATGAAATGAGGTTTTAAAGTGATTAAATAAGGTTGATTAAGTGGTCAAAATTAATTTGCAAAATGAAGGCTCAAAATCATGGAACACAAGTGAGCTAGGTTAAGAAATGCCCCAAATCATATGGAAATTATTAATCTTAAAATTTAGAGTTAATTTAAGCTTAAAGTAGACTCAATATGAGTTACTTTTTTTAATAAACCTTGGCTAAATTCTGAAGGGAAGACTGAGAAAAAAATTAAACAAAATAGTACAAAAGCTTACCTAACCCTGCTGTATATGATCCAACTTTACCCCACGATTTAAGGGAATTCCATCTGATTTATGATTCAAATCAGACCATGAACCTAAGTTTTACATTACATTATGTATAAACAAAATTTAAAGTCCAAGTTTACTATTTAACTCAGCCAAATCGAAGCAGAAAATAACCCTAAGGTCTGAAGTGCTCTAACTCGAGGTGCCCCCTGCTGCTTTCTCTTCATGAATTTTTTTCACCACCAAAACTACATTATTTGACTTGGATCCTTTGAGACTGATTTTAGTATTGGGAGTCCTCTACAACATATTTTTTTTAGGACTCAAGAAGCTCATCTTGAAGGTGTTTACTGGCCAAAAAGAACAGGGCACCGAATCTGCCTTACATCTAGCTAAGTGGAGTTTTATGGTTTTATTTTCAAGGCTGTTAAACATGATGAATTATGATGTTCTAAGGTTGATTTTGGGTGTTAATTTACAGTTGGAAACTTGAGAAAAAAAAAAGTGTTTAAGCTGGTCC
Organism: Firmiana major; assembly: GCA_033439115.1. NCBI lineage: Eukaryota > Viridiplantae > Streptophyta > Magnoliopsida > Malvales > Malvaceae > Firmiana > Firmiana major. Next base: position 45,598,368 of record CM065909.1, read on the forward strand.
AAGAGCAAATGAAGGGTAATAAGCTTTGGCTTTTCATTCTGGTGTGTAAGTTGCTTGATTTAGCATGCTAGAATGTTGCTTGAACTTGTATTTTGTCAATGTCATAATGGGATGACAACTTTAGGGTTTCAGCCAAGATAAGCATTTAGGGTTATGATAATGCAAAGTTGAGGTTTGATATATTGGTGCAACTATAAGAATTATATAAGTTAATTGATGATAATTTGGTGGTCGTATGGAGTAAAAATCATGGAATGTACCATTTTGGGGTTTTGGCCACCATAGGAATTTTGGGGTTTGAAACTTTAAGTTAGGGTTATAACAATGTGTTAAGGTAAGTAAGACTAAGTTAAGATGAATTTTAGGGTTAAGGGTTAAAAATAATGATTTTAAGGTTAAGTAATGTAATAAGGGCTTAAATGAAGAATATAAGTATGTATTTATGGAATTTTAAAAAAAAAGGTTTAATTTAGTAAAATTAAAAGACTTATGAGGTTAAGGGCGGATTATGGTGAAGATCAAGAATTGTAGGTCAATTGGCTAAGTTAAGGAAACTAAAGAATTAAATTATGGAAGTTAAGCTATATAAGCTTATGTTAAGAAAAAATGATGAGTTATGGAAAATATATTTTCAAAAAAGGAAAATAAATCATTTAAGTTTCAAAGTTATTAATTAAAAATAAGGAAAATTAAGGATAAGGAAATTTATTAAGAATTTGGTTCGACAATGTAGATTTAATCGTCCAAGGAGGTTGATAGAGTAGACTACATATATGCGTAGTCTAGATTAATCTCGGAGGCCGGATCAATTATCTGCACTATAGATTAGGTAAGGGACGTGTGCACTAGACATCCTTGTCTCAAAACACACAATTTTCAATTTTATCGTTTTTAAATTGAAATTAAATTCGACTTATCGAAATTCCATTATTTTCTAAGTATGCCATTTAAGTTTATGATAGATCTAGATTTAAGATTTAAGGCCTAAGCTATGTTTCCCCTACATGAATCATGCATAAGTATAAGAATTTGCTTTAAGCTAAGCTAAGAGTTTTAAGAACTCGATTAAAAAAAAAACGAAAATCTCACTGAGTGCATTAAAATATTTATATTTCAATAAATTACATAGTTTTAAATAAATTTACGACAAATCACATTAATTTTAAGATTAATTATCATAAATTTATGTTTTAAAATATTTTTACGCTTATTTTCATTAATTTTTTGATAAATCACATTAATTTTACAATTAATTATTATAGATTTATGCTTTGCTAGCGTTTTTATCCTTACTCTCATCAATTTTACAATGAATCCCATAAATTTTACGATTAGTTTATCATATTTTTATGTTTTTTTCTAGTGTTTTCATGCTTACTCAGATTAATTTTATGATGAATCTCATAAATTTGATTTTTAATTATTATAGATTTATACTTTTTCTAGTGTTTTTATACTTATTCTCATCAATTTTACGATGATTCTCATAAATTTTATTATGAATCTAATAAATTTTATGGTGAATGTCATAAATTTTACGAAAAACCTCATAAATTTTACGATCAATATAATAAATTTTACAATTAGTTATCATATTTTTATGGTTTTTTAGTTTTCACGCTTACCCTCATCAATTTTACGATGAATCTCATAAATTTAATGATTAATTATTATAGATTTATGTTTTTTCTAGTGTTTTTATATTTATTCTCATCAATTTTATGATGAGTGTCATAAATTTTATTATGAAATTAATAAATTTTATGATAAATGTTATAAATTTTATGAGAAACCTCATAAATTTTACGATAAATATCATAAATTTTATGAGGAACCTCATAAATTTTACAATGAATGTTATAAATTTTATTATGAATGTGATAAACATTTATCGTATAACTTATGAGATTCATTGTAAAATTGATTATAGTATCCATAAAACATTAGGAAAAAAACATAAATCTATAATAATTAACCATAAAATCTGTGAGACTCATCGTAAAATTGACGAGAGTAAGTGTAAAACATTAGAAAAGTATAAAATATGATAATTAATCGTAAAATTGATGAAAGTAAGTGTAAAAACACTAGAAAAATTATAAAAATATGGTAACTAATCATAAAATTTATAAGATTCGTCGTAAAATTGATGAGAGTAAGAGTGAAAATACTAAAAAAAAAGTATAAATTTATAATAATTAATCATAAAATTAAGGTGATTCATTGTAAAATTGATGAAAATAAGCACAAAAATACTATAAAAAGCATAAATGTATGATAATTAATCGTAAAATTAACGTGATTCATCATAAAATTGATGAGAATAAGCGTAAAAACATTATAAAAAGTATAAATTTAGTATAATTAACCATAAAATTTAAGACAATAAGTGTAAAAGATATTAAAGTTTAATAGGATTATAGAAAAGGATTATAAACTTTATGACAATTGCCTGTTAAATATATTTCGTGTGTATTTTCCATTGCAACAGACAAGATTAAAGAAAACGGATGTATCATCACTGAAATATTCTCTTATACGATCTGCCTAATCCACTGTTGATCTCCAACTTTATAAAACATGAGTAAAGGAATTGAATAGAAAATTTTTTTAATCAAACTGTTAGGATTATCAGGAGGTGATGACAACATTGAATGCCATATCTCTTCCTTAGGCCCAAAAGCAAGCAATGGTAACTGTATTAATTTTAAAGTGATAGGATTCCATAAACAACATTGATTTTTTTTTTTTTCAATAAGAGCAACCAACCATGGATAAAGGCAGTCAACTGCCCTTATGTCAAAAGTACCTTGCCATTAAAATTTAATATGGTAGTCGAATGCCATACACAGGCATTTGATTGTCATAAGGTATTTAGGCTATAAATACCTTTTTTGTTTTGGGTAGATAAACCCTAAATACTCTCCTTAGAAACATTCTCTCTTCTGAATTTTCTTACTCTAAATTAGCATGCACTGCTCTTATTATAATGTATTGTTGTGGCGTCCTAGCTCAGCCGGTAGCGACCCACTCAACCGTATTGTCCGCCTTGGGCCCTGCCCTCAGGCTCCGCCCTCACGGTTTTATCGCGTCCTCAGGAGGTTCGAACCTCCTGAGGACGCGATAAAACCGTGAGGGCGGAGCCTGAGGGCAGGGCCCAAGGCGGACAATACGGTTGAGTGGGTCGCTACCGGCTGAGCTAGGACGCCATAAATTGTTGTTGAACAGCACAACAGTGATGGATTGCTGACGTCAATACCTCGATCTTCTAGCCACGTCACTCTTCTGCAAAAATCAGAATAGTCAAAGGAGCGCAGGGTCTTCCCTGCGTTAGCACTCCAATGCTTAAGTCAGAAAAAGATTTCGGCAGAGTTTCAGTGTATTCTAAAAGTAAAATCTCAATCCCCTTAAAAAGCAATACCTGTGCCCTATTTATAGGGAACAATTTAATCTTCAATGATGTATTTACCCAGTAATATTGACTGTAGGTATCTAGGGATAAAATTGTCCGGAGCTGAGCTGTAGATACAGAGTCTATTTTCATCTGTATATGATTTCAGCGTGACACGTGGCGCTTTATCTTGACGACACGTCATATTATTATTTTCTATCTTATTTTGTCCATAACAATTGCTCCCCACTCTTTTGCGGATTATTAAACGCGGAAGAGTAACTGTTTTATCGTCGTCACTGCCGGCATATATATAGCGTGAGAGTCGAGGCTCAGATTTCATTTTTCCCTCGAACTCGACGGATCTTAACGGTAAATTCTCTCGTTCTAGTCTCGCGGCGAACCCCTGCGGCATACCCTTGCGGCGAACCCCTGCGGCGTACTCTTGCGGCACTTAGATTCTCACGGCAAGTGACTCTCCCGGCTTTTTAGATTCTCGCGGCATTTTATCCTCACAGCACAATACCCTCACGGCATTGGACCCTCGCGGCATCTAAGACCCTCGCGGCATTTAGGACCCTCACGGCATCTAGGACCCTCACGGCATCTAGACCCTCACGGCACACGAGCCTCACGGCATTTAGGACCTTCACGGCATCTAGGACCTTCACGGTACATGAGCCTCACGGCATTTAGGACCCTCATGGCACATGAGCCTCGCGGCATCTAAGACCCTCACGGCATTAGACCCTCACGACATTTAGGACCCTCACGGCACATGAGCCTCGCGGCATTTAGGACCCTCATGGTACATGAGCCTCACGGCATTTAGGACCCTCATGGCATTTAGGACCCTCGCGGCATCTAAGACCCTCATGGCATTAGACCCTCGCCGCATTTAGGACCCTTACGGCATTTAGCTCTTTCCTAATGGCTGGGAACGGTCGCGGAAAGGAAATAGTTTTAGATCCTTATTCTAGGCTTAGAGAGTCTGATCTTGAACAGTTTAGGAGTAATTTTCCTCTTCCGGAGGGTTATGTTTATAGGCTTCCAACAGCAACTGAGCGCGCTCCCCAATTCGTTAGTAGTGTTGTTCCCGTACATCGAGCTTTGTTGGAATTTGGGTTTCGTTTTCCTCTTCCCGAATTTGGAGTTGTTTTTCTTTGCCACTACGGCATAGTTACCGCTCAACTTCATCCCAACGGGTGGGCCCAAGTAGTAGGGTTTACGGTCGTATGCCATAGACTTAGCGTCAAGCTTACTATCCCACTATTCAATTCATTTTTCAGAGTCTGTAGTGTACGCAATTCGACCCGTTTTTGCATTCAAAAAGTTTTTGAAAGAGGTCAGAGTACTAAGCTTTTCGGGAAACCTCCTTCTAAGCTTCACAATTATGCGTCTGATTGGTTTGTCGTTGAGGTTCCTCCATCTTTGAATATTCCTACTCGGTGGAGTTATTGCGGACCCAATAATCTTAGCCCGATTATTAATTTAAGAGACGCCTATGGTCCCCTCATTTCTCAGCTTCAAGTAGAGGATGAGGGTGCCTTGTTGTCGGTGTTAACTCCGGAGAACATAACTGCTGCGGGTTGGGGATGCGCTTCCGTCGACTCAACTGTTACGCCCGAGTCCTCTTCTCCATCTGGTTTTCCCGAGGGAGGTCATGGTGTGGATAGTCCCACTGATCCTTCAGAGGTAGAGTCGGAGGAGGATTTAGATTGGGGCCAGGGCGAGGCATTTGGCAGCCCTTTTCTAGAATTGCCCACGGATGAGAGCTTAGCTAACATCCATTCTCTTGATGATTATTTGAATCCGGGTGATTTTATATCGCATTTCATTGCATAGATGCCTGTCCATTTTCCTCTTGTTTGTTTTAACTTTTGTTTTTTTTTGTTTCTTTTCTAGGGATGGACCATCTTAGAAGCGCTTTTAGGCGACGTGGAGGTGATGAGGACTCGGCTAGAGTCACCCGTCCTTCCAAGCGTAGACGCTAGCGAGATCAAACTCGAGAGTCCCGAAGCCATGCTCATGCTTCGGACCTGGATTCTCGAGGCGAGAGGTCGAGGCCTCCTCCAGCTCCCCTTCACACTCCTCCTGAGGGATCTGGTTCTCGCAATCGAGATAGGGGGAAACAACCAGCCGTGGATCCCCAGCTTCCGGACCTTGAGATAGAGGAGCATCATCGGGTGAATCGGGCCGAGTGCAACACGACTAGTCCGTCTCGAATTGGGAGACGATGTTTGTATATCGAGTCGTCCATGAGAGATACTCCAGCGTTTCCCCCCGTTGCAGACCTTAACACTTCCAGATACGTGGTCGACGGTGGTGTGGCGGTTCACGGGCAAAATTTCATAGTGTATCCGGGCGTCAATAACAACGACTCTATTCATGACCCTGGCGTAGCAGTCCGGTTGGGCTGGTCGACCATACTCCCTAGAGACGAGGCGGAGTTGTTCAAGAGTTTTCCCCAATCCGAGGACTGAGCCGAATATTTAGCAATGATGGTATCTGCTTAACCCGTTTTCCCTTTCTGCTTTCCTCTTTTTATTCTCTGCGGTATTTCCTTGACTGATCTTTTGATTTTTCTTGTATTCTTAGACAGCTTAGCAAGTGATTGCGTGCAATGTACGATATCGAGCTTATAGGACTCAGGCTGATGCTGATCTTCAGCAATTGAGGAGTGAGAAGGCTGAGTGGATAATCGAGAGGAATCAATATAGGAGGCTTCCCGAGTAACTCGACTGGCTGAAGAAGGAAAACGAGGATCTAACTCTCAACCATGTCCGCCTTCAAGAAGATTTCGCCAAGGAGCAAGAGAGGTCTAAGGAATACAAGGAGTCCTTAACTGCAACTCAAGAGGAGTTGGACTCAGTTCTGCTAAAGCTCCAAGACCTCCAAACTAGTTATGATAAGCTGAAGTCTGACAACATGTAGTTGAAAGAAGAGGTCTCGAGCTTACGTAGAGGACCTTCGTCTTCCTCAGTTAGCCAGGACGCGAGAAACGAGATTCGTTTCGAAGCTGTACGGGAGTACCGTTTATCGCAAGACTGTTACAGCAGAAAGATGTTATTTGCTACTGGCTTTGCGAAATATGGTTTTTATATGGCGCGTTCCTGGCTAGAGAAGGAGAGATCAGGGGAGACCTTTCCCGAGCTGCAGTGGTCGACATGGTTGGAGGATTATACTGGCGAGTTTCGCGGTTGGGCAGAGTACGAGCCTGACAAGGAGGACTTCGAGACCTACCTTGAGAAGGGGGCCCATGACGATCTCTCCAACCTGTCGGGCCCTTGGGAGCCTCGCCCGCAATCAGGAGTGATTGATGCTCTAGGTGATTTGGAAGGCGATGAATCTGATGCGTCGGGCGAAGGCAATCCTCCACCAGCTGACGAATAGTTCTAGTTATATTTCTTTTTTCTTTTGTTGTTAGCGTTCTTTGTATTGGAAACTTTGATAATTTTTCATGTATGAAGTTTTTACCAAATTTAATAAATCAATTTGCTTTACAATATCATGTTTTAAATTCCCATTATTGCTTATTTGTTGCATATTCTCTTTTTATATTGGGGGGCTTACCTCGCGCATTTTTCGCTTCAAGCCCTTTATCTTGAGTGCGTGGCTTACCTTGCGAATTTTTCGCTTCAAACCCTTGCACGTTTTCTTCACGGCTTACTTCGCGCATTTTTCTCTTCAAGCCCTTTATCTTGGGTGCATGGCTTACCTCACGCATTTTTCGCTTCAAGCCCTTTTCTTGAGTGCATGGCTTACCTCGCGCATTTTTCGCTTCAAGCCCTTGCACGTTTTCTTCACGGCTTACCTCGCGCATTTTTCGCTTCAAGGCCTTGCACGTTTTCTTCACGGCTTACCTCGCGCATTTTTCGCTTCAAGCCCTTTATCTTGAGTGCATGGCTTACCTCGCACATTTTTCGCTTCAAGCCCTTGCACGTTTTCTTCACGGCTTACCTCGCGCATTTTTCGCTTCAAGCCCTTTTCTTGAGTGCATGGCTTACCTCGCGCATTTTTTGCTTCAAGCCCTTGCACGTTTTCTTCACGGCTTACCTCGCGCATTTTTCGCTTCAAGCCCTTTATCTGAATATAGCTGAAAAACTTGAGAATATTTAATAATTCATTATTCAATTTCAATTCATAGTTTTGACAATAGAATAAAAAGTAAAGATAAAAGTAAACATTTTATTGCCAATATGACTTCAGGTGATTTGCGTTCCATGTCTTTGCTATTTTCTTGCCTAGCAAACTTTCCAAGATGCAAGTATTAGGTCCGATCATTCTCCTGACTCTGTAGGGCCCTTCCCAATTTGCTCTTAGCTTCCCGTCTTCTTTCAAGGCGTTAGTGATGATCGACTTTCGCAGCACGAGATCTCCCTCACGTAGGGGTCTATCTTTTACACAGGAGTTATAATAGCGAGCAACCCTTTGCTGGTAAGCAGCTAACCGTATAGCGGCGAGATCTCGCTGCTCGTCTAGCAGATCCAGATTCTCTCGTAACCCCTGAGAATTCACTTCTTGTACATAGAGAGTTAACCTTGGCAAACCAGCCTCGATTTCTACAGGTATCAAAGCTTCCGTCCCATATACTAAGCTGAATGGTATTTCCCCGGTCGGTACCCGACTTGTCGTTCTATACGCCCATAGAATACTTGGCAGCTCGTCCACCCAGGCCCCTTTAGCTTTGTCCAGGCGAGTCTTGAGGCCAAGAAGTATGGTCCTATTACTGATTTCTGCTTGGCCATTGGCTTGCGGATATGCCACCGAGGATATCCTGAGTTGAATCTTCAATTCCTCGCAGAAATTTTGGAATGCTTCGCAATCAAACTGCTTCCCATGATTTACGTTCAAGATCCTCGGGACTCCAAATCGACAAATTATCTCCTTTCAAACCATCGCTTCGACCTTTTTCTCGGTTATTGTGGCTAGGGGCTCTGCTTCTACCCATTTGGCAAAGTAATCCGTGGCTACCAACAAGTACTTTCGTTGACCCATAGCCACTGGGAATGGTCCAAGTATATCTAAGCCCCATTGGGCAAACGGTGTGGGCTAGAATATACTTTGAAGGACCGATACTGGGGTAGTCGTCAGGGGGCGAACCTTTGACATTTGTCACATCTTCGCACCTTATCAAGTGCATCTTGCTTGAGCGTGGGCCAATAGAATCCTGCCCTGAGTATTTTTGCTGCTAAAGCTCAGGCTCCTAAGTGTTCTCCACATATCCCTTCGTGGACCTCAGCCAATGTGTAGTCGGCTTGTTCTGGGCCTAAGCACTTCAACAGTGGCATGGTATATCCCCTTTTATAGAGTTCCCCATTGATCAAAGTAAATTTCGCACTCTGAGTCCTCATTTTTCGGGCTGCTTCTTTTTCACTAGGGAGCGTCCCCTCCATCAAATACTGTTTCATAACCGCTCTCCAATCAGAACCGACGTCAATCTCTAACACCCCTTCTTCTTCTATGCTTGGCTTAACCAATCTTTCCACTTTCACGGCTCTCCCAGTAGCTTCTTTGGAGGATGCCAACTTAGATAGAGCGTCGGCATGGCCATTCTCAGATCGGTCAATCTGGCTTATCTGAAAATTGTCAAATAATTGAGCTAACCACCGAACCTTCTCTAAGTACGGAACAAGGGTAGATTCTCGCACTTCATACTGTCCTTTGAATTGGTTGACGACGAGTTGCGAATCGCTATGGGCTAGCAAATTTTGAACTTGGAGCTCCCTTGCGAGTTTCATGCCACAAATTAATGCTTCGTATTCGGCCACATTGTTGGAACTAGGGAAATCGAAGCATAGAGAGTATTCTATCATTTCTCCTTCAGGTGATATTAGCACGATGCCAGCTCCGCTCCCCCTGACACTTGACGCCCCGTCAACAAATAGCTTCCACCAGTTCAACTCTTCCTCCTTAGCATCATCTCGACACGTGCATTCAACGATGAAATCTGCCAAAGCTTGTGCTTTAATAGCTTGTCGAGGCTGAAAGGAAATATCGTATTCCCCGAGCTCAACTGCCCACTTCACCAACCTTCCGGAATCTTTCGGCTTTTGGAGTATTTGTCTCAGTGGCTGATCTGTTAATACAATTATAGAATGTGCCTGAAAATAGGGGTGTAGTTTTCGGGCTGCTATAACAAGTGCTAACGCAACTCTCTCAACCTGGGGATATCTCGTCTCCGCCTCCAAGAGCACTTTGCTTACATAATAAACAGGCCTTCTCCTTCTGCGGTTTTCCTCAGTAAAACTGCACTTACTGCTCTATCGCCTATTCCGAGGTACACAAACAGCTGCTCTCCTGTTAGAGGCCTTGACAGTAATGGGAGCTCTTTCAAATACTCTTTCAATTCCTCAAAGGCTGTTTGACATTCCTCAGTCCACTGAAAGTTCTTTCCGCCTCGGAGTGTTTTGAAGAACGGCAAGCTCCTTTCGGCTGATTTTGACAGGAAGCGGTTTAGTGCAGCTATCCTCCCTGTCAACCTCTGTACCTCTTTAACTGTAACTGGAGGTTTCATATCCAGAATGGCTTGGACCTTCTCGGGGTTGGTCTCGATCCCACGGTTGGTTATCATGAACCCCAGAAACTTCCCAGACTGGACTCCGAACGAACACTTGTTGGGATTCAGTCTCATGCGATACTTTCTTAGGACCGAGAAGACTTTGGATAGTTGCAAAGCATGAGATTCCCCTTCTTTACTTTTCACAATCATGTCGTCCACATAAGCTTCCATTGTAACTCCGAGTAGATCCTTAAAAACTCTATTTACCATACGCTGATACGTGGCACCTGCGTTTTTCAATCCAAACGGCATCACTCTGTAACAGTAAGTTCCTTTATCAGTGATGAAAGACGTTTTCTCCTCGTCTTCTGGGTGCATTAAGATTTGATAGTAACTGGAGAAAGCGTCTAAGAAGCTAAGAAACTCGTATCCCGAAGTTTCATCTACAAGTTTGTCTATTCGTGGTAGTGGATATGAGTCTTTCGGACATGCCTTATTCAGATCCGTAAAGTCTACACATATTCTCCACTTTCCGGTGGCTTTCTTCACCATCACCACATTTGCCAGCCAATCCGGATACAGGACTTCCCGAATGAATCCAGCCTCAAGCAACTTGTCTATCTCTTCTTCAATGATTTGATGCCTCTCGAGGGCAAAATTCCTTTTTTTTGTTTGATAGGTTTAGCTCCGGGTAGCACGTTAAGTTCATGACAAATGACCTTCGGATCTATTCCAGGCATATCGGCGGGGGTCCATGCAAAAATATCAACATTATCCCTCAAGCATTTTATTATTTCTTCCTGCATTTCTGATTTCAATCGGCTTCCGATATACACCTTCTTCTCTTCGCCCTTAATCCCCAACTTCACTTCTTTCATTTCCTCAACCGGCTTCGGCTTCGATGGTTCCATGATAGTGAGGGTTTCCTTCCTCTGAATCCCCTTACATGTAGTCGATGCAACGTTACATGTTCTTGCTCTCCTTTGGTCTCCTCTAACTTGTCCTACTCCTCTTGGAGTTGGGAACTTCATCAGCAAGTAACACGGGGAAAGTATGGCTCTCATATCGCTCAATAATGGACGCCCGAGAATAATATTATAAGCCAAAGAGGTCGACCTGACCACCATAAATAGAACCTGTCTTGTAACACTCTTAGGTTCTTCACCCAGAGTAACAGGTAGTTCGACTGACCCTGCCACTTTAACCTTTTCTCCTGTGAAGCCAAAGAGGGGAGTAGTTACCGGCTTCAACCTGTCTTCACTCAAATTCATTTTCTCGAAATAATTCCAATAGATGAGGTTCACTGAGCTCCCATTGTCTACTAGAATTCGCCCTATCGGATGCTTGGCCACTACCGCTGATATAACCATTGGATCATCATGTGGAACGATAACATCTCCTTGATCAGCGGGCGTGAAAGTAATCGTCTCTTCGGCCTCAGCTACTTTCATTACCGAATGAACCTGGTATGCTTGTCTAGCATAAGCCTTCCGTGAGGTAGATGAGGTGCCTGCTGTGTACTCTCCACCAGAGATGACATTAATTGCGGGTCCTGTAGGCTCATTATCAATCTGCTGATTCCTATGTTCCCCTTGTCTTGCCCCATTTCCTCTTTCCTCGATCCTTCTTCTGTTGATTCTACCGTCATTACGTCTATCCCATGGTCTATTGTCCCTCTGGCCATGAGCAGGATATTGATTCCTCTCGGTCCTCTGAGTGTAGCGGTCCAACAGCCCTTCTCTAGCTAACTTCTCAAGTTGATTCATAAGATCGCGACATCTCTCCGTTGAATGACCAAAGGCGGAGTGGAAACTACAATAGGACCTGAGATCTCCCCCTAGGTTTCCCTCACCTCTTCTAGGGAATTAGAGCATCCCGATTCTCTCGATCGCTGCTAGGATCGAAGCGCGTGGTTCAAAAAGCCATGTGTAGTTTGCATATTTCAACTTTGGAGCTTTGTCGGATCTGTCTAATCTCCCCATATTCCTCTCGTCGAGGTCTCTCTCCCGCTTCTTTCCTTCCTTGGAGTCTCCCATCAGAATCGATTTCATCACCTCCTCTTGGGTAATGTACTTGTTAGCTCGAGAGAACAGGTCTGAGACTGTCGTTGGTTGATCCAAGGACAATGATTCCTGAAATTTTTCGGACCTTGTTCCCTGAAGCATGGCTATCACTGCTATCCCCACTTGCAGATCACGCACTTCCAGAGTAGCATCCCGAAATCGGTCTACATAGCTCTTCAGTGATTCTTTGTTTCCTTGCTTTAGGGTGAGCAAATAGGTGGCCTCCTTTCTTCTCTGACTATTTATTCCAAAGGCTCTCAAAAATTCTCTTCTTAGCTGGTTGAAGGAAGAAATGGACCCTTCTGGCAAGTTGTTAAACCATTTCAATGCATGACCTGCCAAGGTTAGGAAGAACGCCCTGCACATTATCTCATCTTCCCAGCCATGTAGCAGCATTAATGACTCATAGCTTTCTACATGATCGGAAGGGTCTGTTTTTCCTGCATACGCTGCTATTTACAGCATTTTAAACTTTGGGGGTAGTGGTTTCCCCATGATTGCTGCGCTGAATGGGACCTTCCGCCTCTGGTTCTCTTCAGTTGGAACCAATCTCTTTTCTTCTAAAATTTGTTCAACTATTCTCTTCATGTCCATAGCATCTTGGATCTTTCCGACATTACACGAATCAGCTTGATCACAATCGACAGTCTCTTTCCCCTTGCTGTATAGATTAGGGGCTTGATTCCTCTCAGTCCGAGATAAAAAGTTTGCTACTTCAGTAGGGGGTTCCATGTCGGATCTACCTCTGAGCCTCTCCTATCCATATGAGACCCCATCATCCCAGCACCTCCTATACCATCCATGGCGAGATTTTCAACATTCGGGTGTCGGAGGCCCCTAACAATCTCTCGTGCCGCGCCTCTCGCCTCTGGACGCCTTGAACCTTCTCCAGTTTCTTGTGAGGGGTTCTCCATGCGCGCGGGGTCCTGTACACCAGGGCGACCCATTTCTCTGGTACCTTCCTCGATGCCCTGCAGTTCATTGCGGTCTCGCCCTCGTGTACCCTGGTGCATCAGATTACCACTAGGCTCTCGCGCATCCTGGCAGCAGACCTCCAACGCACCATGGTGCACTAATTCCTCCCCAGACTCTCGCGCACCCTGTCGGAATGAGTCTCGAGCATTCTCAGGAACTGAGCCTCTCGGAACCTGGCGGCCAGCTTCTGGCGCGGATTGGGGCGGTAAATCCTCCATAGACTCTCACGAATACTGGCGGCAGGGGTCACGAACTGTGTCTCTCGCACCCTGGCGTAGGACCACTGGCGCATCCTGGCGCCCGACTACTGGCGCACCCTGGCGCACAATAGCTACTGTCTCTCGCGCGCTCTGGCGCATTAATGCCAATATCGACTCTTGCGCACTCTGGTGCGCCACCCTGTCATCGAAGTCTCGCGAACCCTGGTGTACCATCCTCCCGTCTGACTCTCTCGCACCCTGGAGGAAGTCTCGCGGACCTTGGTGCACCATCCTTCCGTCTGATTCTCTCGTACCCTGGAGGAAGTCTCGCGGACCCTGGCGAGGAGACTCTCGCGCTACTTGGTGCTCCACGGCTTCGCACATAAGGTCTTCCGTAACCTCGCACAACAGGTCTTCCGCAACCATACGCACCGGAGTTTCAGCACCCTGACGCCTTAAGCCTTTCGCAGTCTCGCCCCCAATTTCACCGGCCTCCGAAGCATTCCTTCTCTGTGTCCTTGGCACGGCCAATTTCTGGACAGCCGGTGGAAGATTTGTCTGCGGAAAGGCACATTTAAACAGGTCTACCATCTCGCGTAGGGCTTGGACAGTTTCCTCGCCCTATTTCCTCATCGCCTCGAACTCTGCAACAGGGATAGTCATCATATGACTCTCCTCCCGAGCTTCTTCCCCACGTCCAGTGGAGAACTGCCCGTGTCTTCATTCTCTGCATCTCTGATTGCCGTGGATCGTGTCTTCACCATCGTTGTAGAATCACAGCTTTTCTTTCGGTTCCCACAGTCGGCGCCAATTGTTGTTGAACAGCACAACAGTGATGGATTGCTGACGTCAATACCTCGATCTTCTAGCCACATCACTCTTCTGTAAAAATCAGAATAGTCAAAGGAGCGCAGGGTCTTCCCTGCGTTAGCACTCCGATGCTTAAGTCAGAAAAAGATTTCGGCAGAGTTTCAGTGTATTCTAAAAGTAAAATCTCAATCCCCTTAAAAAGCCATACCTGTGCCCTATTTATAGGGAACAATTTAATCTTCAATGACGTATTTACCCAATAATATTGACTGTAGGTATCTAGGGATAAAATTGTCCGGAGCTAAGCTGTAGATACAGAGTCTATTTTCATCTGTATTTGATTTCAGCGTGACACGTGGCGCTTTATCTTGACGACACGTCATATTATTATTTTCTATCTTATTTTGCCCATAACATGTATAATCTAAGATAAAAAATTATGAATTTAATATATTAGATAATTTGCTTTCATATTTTGAAGGGATAAAAATGCAATTATAGTTGTTTTATGAATGTATAAAAATGTAATTTCAATATCTTATTGTCTTTTTAAAGCATAAACATGTAATTTATATTATAGTTCATTAAATTAAAGTTTACCCATTAACCTATTAAATTATTATTTACATATTTTTTAAATTTTAATATTTATTCAATTTTTCATGAAATATTAAAAATCTTATGAAATCTCATAACCTTACAATAAAATCGATATTTAATGACTTTACCGTACTACAACAAATTTAGCAATTTGTGACGCATGAACTAATGTCACAAAATATTAATTTTTCGTCACCAATATATTTCTATGACGAAAATTATGTTGTCACGACGTTCGTCCCCTTTGCCTCGTCACTAAAGGTCAAATGTGATTATATTATTATTCTGTCACCTATTCACGAATCTAACGTGACGATAGTAAAGAACGTCACGTTATGATTACTTTTTTGTGACGTCCGAGTAAGTCATAAATTAATACAAATATTCGTCACTAAATACCGATAACGTCACAAAATATATGATGAAATTATAAATATTAGTGACATCACACTTTAGGTGACATATATTATCGTCACCTATGATAGTAAGGTAACGTCAAAAAGTCTCTCAAATGTCATTAAAGATAGTGATAATTTTAATTTTACGTGACGAAATGTTAAATCGTCATAAATTATTTAATGTTGCAATAATATTGACAAATTTCTTTAAATTTAAATAATGTTTATATTTTTATTAAATAATCAAATATAAATAATATTGCTCATGCAAAATCCAGTTTAACTAGTATTATAAAGTAACTAATTGATCTAAGATTTGCAATGAATCTCAAAAGGTAATACCTTGAATAAAGTAAGTAATCATAATCCAATAATACTACTGTTCCAAATGTAATAAAACTAATATGATCCACATTGTCTAAATCCAAAAGCTCAAATAAAGTACAATTGTCACATTTGAATTTTTGAAAAAAAATATATCAGATATAAAAAATCACTGGTACAAGTTCATCTCATAGCTCTCAATCCAAATCTTGTGTAGAGGGTGTTTATGTTGATGGTGAGTTTGAGTCACTTGAAACTGCAATAAACAATTATTAACAAATGATAAATACAATATATTAAATAATAAATAAAATTTAAAACTATTATTTATGAAAGACAATAAGAAATTAATAGCAAAAAATGATGAAAAAACAACCTATCAAAGGATTATAAAATGAGAAATTAATTTATGCGCACAGGATGCATTACTCATGTGTGAAGACAAGTTACACAAAAACACATACTAAGTCATCTAGTAATCTCAAGTCAGAAACAAAAACCTTGAAAGATAGGTGTATAAGTAAAACCTTGAAACAAAATAAAAACATTAATCATCAAACATCATCAATCATCTAACAAAAAAAAAAACGATGGCCATTAGAATTTCCTTTTCACTGTTCACTTTGAAAACATCAGCAATCATCAAATATTCTGAAAATTCTTTATCGTTTTAAGATTAACTAAACAATAGAGCACAAACAGCAGAGTTTTACTTCCACAAAGAACAGAAAAAAATATAGATATAACAAGATAATTGAAATTGACTAAAGCTTTCATACAGGCATTTAGGTGTAAACATATTATATTACATAAATTAGTCTTGAAAAAGAAAAGAAATGAAACGAACCAGGTAGGACAGCTTGGGGCTTTCCACAGAGAGAGAGAGAGAGAGACAATGTGTGTGGTCAGTCACCAGGAGATGACAAGCCATATCTTTGCTTCTTTCACTTCTCTTCTCTCCCTGTAGTAAGCCTTTTACATAAACATAAAAAGATCTAAATCTTTCATAAGGAAGATAGGCCAATTTCATGTAGCACAACTTTCATCCAAATTAGTTGAGTAGTTCAATAAGAATTACTTAGAAAAAGAAGCAAATGGTTCAACACTGCATTCCAATCAACATGAAATCGTATCTAAACATTGAATAAATTTTCTGTAGCAGAGATGACATCATTCTCCTTGTATGAGAAAGGACTTACAAATAAAATTAACAGAGTTTAACATAATTAAGTCGGGATAATTTAGTTTATCACCCAGAAAACCAACAGTTAGCAATGACCAATATTTACAGTATGGGCCAGACATTAAACAACTTGAGCACCTTAAAATAAATAGCATCAAACAAATAATAATAGAGAAAAAAATGGTATGATCAAGATGATTTAAACTTTGCCTTACCTCTTGCACAAACCCTTGAATTTTCATTAAATTGCCAAGGTTACTATGAGCATCAACCTGCATTAACAAGCAAAATTCCATATCAATCTCATAGAATCTTTCTAACCATATATGTGGAAAGAGAAAGATGGGAAAACAAATAAGGATGTACCAAACGGGGATTTAATGCAAGCGCTTGGCGGCAACATTGTGCCGCCTCAGTAAGCCTCCCTTTCCGCATGTACGCACTAGCTAAATTTGACCATGCATCAGCAAAATTTGGTCAAAGCTTCAAAATAAAAAATTTACACCAAAAGTGATTAACCCACTGAGGCTAGTGAATATCAAAAACTGTCATTATCCAGTTAGTATTAATAGACCAAAAATAAACGTAACAATGGATCATTTTGCAACTGATCTTAGCTATTCTAAAGATATTTTTAGGGCTAGAAACAAAAGATAAGTTCAGTAACATATGATGCTTTAAGTTTCCAGGACATAACAGTTTGCTAAAGTTACAGCATGCTTTCAACCGATGATAAAATTCACTCATAAATATGTAAAGTTTACAATCATACATACATTTTACCAACTCAAATAAGAAAAATCAAAACACAACCTACCTATTCTACCAATCAAACCAAGGTACACTGTGAAAGAGGGTTTATAGCTAACCTGCCTATTCTACCATTCTAATTGAGTGCACATATAATATAGTTTATAGCCAAAATTGACATGAAAAATTAACCTTGATTATAATGTGCTGATCTTAACTCGCAGCTCACTTCCTGGATGCATTCACTTCAGTGGAAAAGGAATAGTACAACTTGCTTGGAGAAAGGATGCATTCATACTCGACCCGCGTCTGGACGCCCCTCTCTGGCTCACTTCCTGACAACCCAACCCACAACAGGAAATGGACAGACAACAAAAGCCGAAGCCTCTAACGATTTCCATCTACCTCTAACGGGTACCCTATCGGAAAGGGGTTTTCGTCTACCTCCCAAGCATATGGCGGGCTTATAGGATGCTGGTCTCCGATGGCTTCATCCACCTGTCCTACAATGGAATTTTGAGGCATCCTTCCCAAAACAAGAAGCGGCATCGGATCCCGGTAGCCATCGTGTCCCAATCGGCCACGAAGCGGGGAGGAATTGCACATATTGTCTTTCAAGCACATTTCCTTTCAGAGATAGAGGAGATTGTTTTAGGCTTTAGAGACAGAGGATACTACTTTAGAAACAGATCTATTGGGGATGGTATAGCTATCTGGATTCTGTCTTCTATTTACGTAAGGGGGGCACCCATTTTGTCTTGTATTTCTTATCAATCTTTCCATCATTGAAAAAGGTATATATGTGTATATATATATATATATATATATATATATATATATATGTATATATACATACATATTGAGTTGGATGTTTCAATCAAAATATTATAAGCAAATTTATATATTAAAAGTATTAAATATGTCACCAATGATTTTTTATGCACATATTGTCTTTTAATTTTATTTAGACATTTCATTTAATTACAAAATAAGTTTCTTTTTTTAACAAATTTAAATGTTTTTATACATAATTTAGTGACAGTATTCCATGTCTGGAATTATACTATGTTTTTTTATGCATATAGTGACGCTTTTACAAAAACGAAACGTTAAGTAATTATTCACATTTGAAGTGCTTATTTTATGATGAAAATAAAATTGTAATCGAAAATTAAAAAAAAAACATCACGATTTGGGGATGAAACTTGACGCCAAATATTTAGTGATTTTTTTTACGAAAATGTCATGAAAAGTAATTCATCACATAAAATGTATTTTTTTCATGATGAAAACACAAACGTCACCAAAAATAAAAAAAACATCATAAAAAAATTTCTCAGAAATTATATTTCATTATAAAATTTGGTGTCAAATATTTAGTGATACTTTTACAGATATGAGACGCTATATAATTTGTAACATATAAAGTGTTCATTTATGGCAATAAATTAAATCGTCACCAAAAATAAAAAAAAAACGTCACAAAAAAATTTCCCTCCATTTATATTTAGTGAAAAAATTTGACGCTAAATATTTAGTGACACTTTCACGTAACGATTTTTTATACCGTCATAGAAAATATTAAAATAATAAAAACCCGTGACGAATTATATTATTCGTCACGTATGATATACTTTACGTGACGAAATTTAATGCGTCACATAGAACAATCGTCACAAATTATCAGATTTGTTGTAATGAGACAAATCCTTTTATAATTTAATTTTAAATGATTGGATTTTTTTTTCAACTTTCACCTAATGTACATTAGTTAATTTCATATAAAGAAATTCTAAATGCAACCAATTTTTTAATCCATGCAACCAATTTGCTTCTGCATCAATCCTTTTCTTCTTCTTTAATTTGGTTGTACCAAAAGAAAGAAAAGAAAAAAAGAAGAGGTTGTATTTAGCCACTTTTTTTCATCTAGCCCTCGTTGCATAAGCATATTGAATCACACGAAGACACGTGTACAGAATATGTCCACTAGCCAATCAAAATTAAGTCCTCCAACTGAACGTCAAAAAGTCAGCGAAACCTTTTTCTTTTCTTTTTTTAAATGGCCGATTAAAACACAGCAGTTGTCTCTATATATTATTTTTCCTCATTTTGGAAAACTATACAAGACCCTGGAATTTTCCCCATGGCTTACGTCGAGCGAGGTCTGGATCCTCTCTCTTTTTCTCAATTTTTCCTTTTTTTTCAGTAACATTTTAATTTATCATTTATGTTATGAGATCTTTTAATTTCATTCGAAATCTATTGCCAATTATTACTTGTTTTACGATTTATAAGTTTTTTTGGTATTGAAATATAATATTATAGGAACCCTAATTAGTTATGGGAAAATAAAAGGAAGAATTTGTCATATTTATGTAATCAATCAGATAATTGTGGATCGTAATTTAGGTTTTAGTGAGTAATTCGATGAATTTTGATGAGAATTGTTCAAGTTGGGAACGATCTTGAATTTTTGGCCTTCTTAACATATGAATTTGACTGGGTTATTCTCGTTTTGCTGCTATTAAGCAGCTGAAATGAAATTTTCAGCTATTCTTGCCCTAGTTTGGTGTCGTCGTTGGGTTCCAGAATTGTTGTTGGGAAACTCTGATGAAAAATCCCTCTTTTTTGGTAACATTTAAAGTCAGTTTCAATTAGAAATTTGTAATCCGTTTGACATTCTGGTAGCAGTTAAGTCGAGCCCCAAACCACAGATTATAAACCAAATCACAATGCAATCATGACAGTGTTTGTGGGTGCTTGCTTTTCATCGGAATTAACACAGGTCATTCCCACCAAAAAATTTCTGTGGTGTTGAAAAATTCCTCTCTTTGAAGTTTCTGCCTTTTTTTTTTTTTAATTTTAATGGTTTAACTTTTTATCTTCTAAAGCCCATTTCACTAATCTGTGCACAGTTGTGTGATTTATTGGCTCTAGTGTGTGGTGCCGGCTGAAGCTGTGTTATTTTAAAGACGGTTGTTTTCTAATTCCTAATGCTATACGGTTTACAAATTCAGAGGAGCTTCTTTATGTTCTTCTATATGTAGTTTTTTGTGTCTGTGTGTGTGTGTTTATTGTGAATTGGAAAGAGAATGTTGTTCTATTGGTTATCTCTCCTGACTTGATTGATTGGGTACACTGTTGATAATATTCTTATACTTTTCTATAGAGTTTATGGCTAACAATCACTGCTTAGCATTCTCAGCTGTATTAGTTATTTGAAGATATGCTACAACATATTGCCTTTGTGCTGACAAAATTGGCTTGTTTCATAACTTTTACATTTTGCAAATACCATGGAGACTTTCCCTCTCTTAATGTTGTATAAAAAATTTGTTCATGTATGGTTGTTCAGGTGTTGTGAAATCAAAGCGGTCAATATGGCGTCTGAGAACAATCATTGATTTCTTCTGGGCAATTATCAATTTCATAGGAGTGTTTTTTTCAACAATGTTCTCGGTAAGGCTTTCAGTTTCGTTTCTCAGTGTTGAATGCTAGCATTCCTATTTTTTGGTTAATTTGCATCAATCAGTTGTAAACTTCAATGTTGGATCATGGATGTGCGTCAGATGGAAAAGTCGGATGCCTATAGAAAAGGTTCAGGTTCAAGCAAGAAATGGGATGGTGGTTCAGGAGGACCTGGAAGTGGACCATTTGGTGGTGGTGGTGGTGGCCCACGCCGACCACCACGCGGACTAGACAATGTTCGAGGAATTGATCATAGTAAGTGCTTTGCCTATTATTATTATTATTATTATTGGAAACTTCCTATAATTTTCGACTAGGGCATGCTCCTCTCTCTTTTTTCCTTCTAATTTGTATACTTATATAATCTTTTTTAATTTTTGCTGGTGCTGTAATTCAGGTTCCCTTCCTGCCTGCGGCTCATGCTGTGGTGGCTAATTGTGACAAATTTGCTGTGCATAAACTGTTCTATCCAAAATGCTTTTATATTAAGAATTTTCCAAGTTGTTAACGTCAATAGATTGCCTGTAAACAGAGGACTTTAAGCCTCTATAAACAAACGATGCTTGTGTAAACTCTCAACCTCTTTTGCTTGACTATCATTCAGCAATATATGTAATAATGTAGCAAAATGGTGAGCTGATAGCAGTCTTTCTGCAACTGGTCGATTTGATTCTCTCAACAAACATGGTTCATTAGTTTCTTCGTGGGTAAGCGTCAACTCTGTTTTGAAGAGATTCATTTGGCATGTCAAGAATGTATTTTAGGTTTAAATTGTTAGGAATTTGGAAGTGCATGCTCCTACTATTATCGTTTATATTTCGTTTTAAAGCTTTTAAATTTTGGTATCAGGTGACAAATTTTAGGAACTGAACATCAATTATATAAATATATTTTTACATTAAATGTAGCAATTAATAATTAATTTAATAAATTTTAATATATTAGAAGAGTAAATTAACTTACAAAATTATTTTTAGATTATTCGTCAGCAACGTTTAAAGTTTACGTTGAACGAAACAATCATGGATTTTGGTTGGTAACCTAACATGCATAATTTTGTGAAAGATCTACAATTTTTTTTAACAGATATCAACCACATTCATTTAAGATGTAGTTAATGGATGTTTATAGGCACTTACTAAAATTAGTTATTATTTTTTAGAATATATTTTACTATTTAATAAATTATTTTTATTAAATAAAGAAATAATGCAATTAACTGGATGTTTTTCTATAAATTATTGCTTTAACCAACATATGGATTGTTGTTCACAAATCTTCCTTACTTTTGGAGTTGATCCTCATTGGTGAATATGAAGATGGTTTGCCTTTATTTGAACTCCTTGGATAACATCTTTTGTAAGCATGAACAATTGTAGAAATGAGTTCTAGACATGTTGTTGTAGTGTCACTTTTCTTAAGATTATTTCACCCCACTAGGTATGCAATAAGGATTTATGGAATATCTTAAGATAAAAAAAGAACTTGTTTAAAATCACTTTGCATTAGTGAAATTAAACGATTAAATACCCTTGACAAGTATAAAAATGTTTTATCTTAATTACTATTTTCTATAGCAAATAATGCCTAAGAGATTTGACTATATTGTAAGAATGGGAAAAGAAATAAATTCAAAACTCTTATGATTTCAAGTGTCTTAAGTTTGAACTTGGCATCTCTATTTATAGATATTAATTTTAAGTGATGTGATACTTAAATCTAGTGACATAATTATTCAATTGGGTTATTTAATTTAACAAACACAATTATTTAACAATATCACAACTTTTGAAAAGTAATTGTTATATTTCTTAACCATTCTAAAATGAAAGAATAACTTTATAAAGAGTTTGTATAACTCTTTATGTAAAAATTAGCCGTTCTATGCATTTTACATTAGGACAGTTGGATGCTCGAAAAAAGTAATTAAATGCCCTAATGTATTTTTGAAACAATATACGACATCTCGTGGGGCAGTCGACTACCCTAGAACAATTTAAAAACCAAAACTACACTTTGTATAAGCAGTTGATAGCTCTTTGGGCAATTGACTGCCCTCGGGGCATCCGATTGTCCTCCTAGGATATCCAACTGTCAAAGTACAATTTCTAGGAAGAAACTTTACTACACAAGGGCAACTGATTGCCCTATATATTTTGTTAAAATCATTTAAGGTTGATTTTACTTAACCTGAGATCATGCCAAATACTAATTTTACTTGTCCATTAATTAAACAATTTTTTTAATCAATCTTTTTTACTTTATTTTGAAAATAATACAAGTATTTTTTTTAAACGGAACTTCATTAATTAAACTCAAATAATTTATAGAGTCAATATTTGCTCAACAAACCAATTAAACCATAATACGATTTTGAGTGATTTCAAGAAATAAATTATAACTTTAATATTCTGGAATCACAAATCTATTTCATTTGTTGAAATATTATTTTTAAAAATGGTTTCAAGAGTGAATATAACTCAATAAATACAAGAAATTTCAAATTAAAATTATGACTTTTATGATATTATAATATATCAGTAAATGCTTTTTGTTTATAAAAACATGTTAAATCGTCGAAAAAAAGTCATACCGACAAGTACCAGAGCTATTCTAGCACCATTAGATGTAATTATCGAAAAGTTTGCACTGGCATTCGTTTGGGCCTAATTTGGAGGTTGTCGCGCCTCCAGTGTGATGAAATCCACGACATAAGCTTGGTTTTTACTACACCGTGGATTGCATTAGCGGATGCGCTTCATGGTGCAGTGAAAACCATTACCACCACACTGCCTATTACAGGGTCGTTCTCTCCTATAGAATAGCTCCCAGTGATAACCTAAGTTCTCCGCTACTTAGTCAGCCAATTTTCACACTAGACCCAAATACGGGCTAATAAGCAGCGATATAACACTCAAGTAAGAAAATGACTAGCCAAAGTATACTCAAACAGTAAATAACACTCAAGCTTTCAAGAGAAGAACCTTTTTATTAATCCGCAACAAAAAGGAATACAACTCAGCAGAGAAGACCGCTTTCTACTTCACGCTCTCTTGAATAATACATTCTACCCCTCCAATGAGGTTTATATAGGCAAGTGAGAACATCCCCCTCACATAGGCATTAGAGTTTGTTTACAACATAAACTCTCTAAGATTACTTCCCACTAGACTTGGGACTCTCCGAATGATCACCATCTCAATGCCCTTCAGAGTTAGGGTCCTTAATATTCTCCAGTGATCTGGTCCACCAAGACTTATCCGCTTATCTCCGCTTATGGCCCGCAATCCTCCTTATCTTCGCTTTATAAGGTTCAAGCTGCTTAGCTTTCGCGCACGTCTCAAACGACTACATAATTCTCGCGTGGCCGTTACCCATTCACTTGGTTCACGTCTCTTGGTGTTATGCAGGTCCACCCATAACCCGCAATTCCCGATCATCGTCCGTCAGCATCTCAGTGCCAAGTCTGGTAAGTCGCCCAGGCCAAGTATCTATCTTGCCTGTTTTGGTATGCGCCCCGTTGCGCACTGCGTAAGGCTTCTCCCATGCCCCGTATTGTCACAACGCCCCCAACCGAACCTTTGCGAGTTGGGCGCCAGGTCAAGTATTTTGGGTTTAACAAACCCTCTCTCCGTCGGAGGAAGCTGATGCCCTCATCGAAATGAGCTCCAAATATGCCTTGATCTCATCCTCGAATTGCCACAAAAAAGTATCTTTCTCCCAAGTAGCATATACCTCATTTTCACCCTCCTACTACACCAAGTAGTAGGTTCTCTGATTCTTCCTACTAGCTCCTTAACCTTGTGGTCGAGTATCTTAGCCACCTTTTTCTCGAAATGGTTTCTCACAGTGGGTGGAGCCTTTCTCACCTGTTGCCTTCCCAGATCAGCATCTTCATGGTAAGGCTTCAAAAAGCTCATATGAAAAGTAGGATATAGCTTCATCCTCTTAGGCAGTTTCAGTTGATAAGCCTTCGCGTCTACCCACTTCACAACTTCGAAAGGGTCATCGTATTTTTGTACCAGACCTTTATGATAGCATTTGTCTCTGACTTTTCTCCATATTTGAGGCGTCAGTTTGAG
This sequence comes from Firmiana major, assembly GCA_033439115.1. Lineage (NCBI taxonomy): Eukaryota > Viridiplantae > Streptophyta > Magnoliopsida > Malvales > Malvaceae > Firmiana > Firmiana major. The sequence continues at coordinate 45,623,114 of CM065909.1, forward strand.
CAAAACCTTGTCACCCACCTCGAACTCTAGTAGCCGCCTATGCTGATCCGCATACTTCACCATCCTCATTTGTGCCTTTTCCAAGCTCTCCTTAGCCTGGTCCATCAACTCCTGACGGTCTCACACAAATCTATATGTCGTTGGGCACTCACTTTGAGACTTGGTTTTTGCTATTTCTAAAGGTGTAGCAGGCTGATGTCCAAATACCAACTTCACTGGACTCGAACCCATGGAAGATGATCTATGCATGTTGTAGCAAAACTATGCAGAATCAAGCAAACTCAACCAATTCTTCTGGCTAGCAGTCACATAATGCCTCAAATACTCTTCTAACAAAGCATTAATCCGCTCCGTCTGGTCATCTGTCTGCGGATGATTAGCCGTGGAAAATTTTAATTATGAACCCATCAACTTGAACAAGTAAGTCCAGAATCTCTCAGTAAACCGAGCATCACGATCGCTCACTATATCCTTAGGCAAGCCAAAGATTTTCACCACATGGTTTAAGAGCAATTCTGCAGCTTCATGGGTGGTACACGCATGTGGGGTTACTATGAATACAACGTACTTTGAAAAGCAATCTACCACTACCATCACGGACCTCATTTTGTTTATCTTCGAAAATCCTGTGATAAAATCTATAGAAACAGATTCTCATATCCTATCTGGGATAGGTAGCGGTTGAAGCAATCCTGCTTGCTTCTTTCTCTCGGTCTTATCTATCTGGCATATATGACATGTGCGGACATGTAACTCGATGTCTTCCTCCATCTTGGGCTAAAAATATGTCCTTGATATCAATGCTAACATCATCTCCACTCCAGGATGTCCTGTCCACTGAGGGTCGTGGGTTTCTTTCAACAACTCTTTTCTTAATCTCCCGCCAGCAGGAACATAGAGTCTATTGCCTCTGGCATACAACAAATCCCCCTCGAGCCAATACCTACGAACCTTGCCTAATTTCACATTCTCTCTGAGCTGCTCGTAAGTCTTATCCGCTGATACCTGTTGCCTTATCCTGTCAATCAGGTTAGTTTCAATAAAAGATAATGAAGCAACATAAGACTGGACTATCCTACGACTCAGCGCGTCTGCCACCTGGTTTTCCCTTCCTGGTCTATGCACCTAGGTGAAATCGAACTCTGCCAGGAATTCTTGCCATCGTGCCAGCTTTGGACTTAGCTTCTTCTGCGTCTTGAAATAAGTGTTAACCACGTTGTCCGTCACCACCACAAATTTCGTTCCCAACAGATAATGCTTTCACACCTCCAAAGAATGCACAACTGCCGTCATTTCCTTCTCATGAGCTGAATATCGCATTTTCGTATCTTTAAGCTTACGACTTTCATACGTAATGGGGTGTCTTTCTTGGACCAACACCCCTCCGATGGCTTGGTCCGATACATCCGTGTGAACTTCGAATGATAGCTTAAAATCTGGCAGTCTTAACACTGGCTTAGATGTCACTGCCTCATTGATTTCTTGAAAAGCCTGCTCATATTCATCAGACCACACCCACTTCTTGTCTTTCTTTAAGAGGTTTGTCAAATGACTCACCATTTTGCTATATCCTTTGATGAATCGTCTATAATAGTTTGTCAGTCTTAAGAATGACCGCAACTCCAAGACCTTTGCAGGGGCTTGCCATTCAACAATGACTTGGATCTTAATCTCATCCATCCGAATTCTTCCACTGCTAACTTTGTGACTTAGGAACATGATCTCCTGCTGGCAAAACTCACACTTCTCATTTTCCACATAAAGAGAGTGCTTTCTCAAATTCTTGAACACCACCCTAAGGTGCTCTACATGTTTTGCTAACGTCTCGCTATACACCACAATATCGTTTAGGTATACTACCACAAAGTGATCCAGGTACTCATAAAGCACACCGCTTATCAAGTTACAAAACGTCGCAGGTGCATTAGCTAAGCCGAATGGCATAACTAAAAATTTGAATGAGTCGTACCTCGTTACGCAGGCCGTCTTAGCTCCATCTCATTCGGCAATTCTTACTTGCCAATATCCTGATCTCAGGTCTAACTTTGTAAAGTATGTCACCTTCGATAACTGATCAAATAAATCAGCGACACTTGGAACTGGATACTTATTCTTGACCGTTACCTTATTTAAGGCTCGCTAATCAACACACATCCTTAATGTGCCATCCTGCTTCCTCTAGAATAGAATTGGGGCCTCATACGGTACCTTCAATAGTTGGATATATCCCGCTTCTAACAACTTACCATGTTGTTTCCTTAACTCGGCTAGTTCCAAAATACCCATTCTGTAGGGTGCTTGCGCAGGTGGTCTAGTTCCCGGTTTCAACTCGATTTTATGATCAATGGCACGCTTCGGTGGTAGTGTCTTGGGTAATTCTAGAGGCATTACGTCCTTGTAATCGTCCAGCATCATCGCTATTTCATCAGGCACCTTGACAACTGTATCTGGTTTCACCTCAACCAAGATAGTAAATATGGTTGTCTCCCCCTTCTTCAACCCAGTGTTCACTTGTGAAGCTGACTGCAGCAACGGCTTCGCAGCACTTTGTCCCCTTTCTGTTGGAACAAAGTTTGGACAAGTCTCGTCAGAGATCATCAATCCACCTAAGTGTGGAATAGAAAATGCCTTTGCTTGTACAAAGAATTCAATACCCATGATTATATTAAAATCATCTATTGGCAAAGCCAAGAACTTGCAATCTTGTTGCCATGTCCCTATCTTCACCGATGCGGTAGCCAATTCCCTGGATACCTTGGGCCTTAGAGTTGACTTCTTTCACCTGATTGTTACTCCCCGTGACTTTTAGGGCAAGATGATCAACCGCGTTCAATGACACAAAGTTGTTGGTTGCTCATGTATCAAGCATAGCTTGAATAAGCCTTCCATTCACCTCGGCTTTCACATATATTAGTCTTTTCTAAGGAGCTTGTTGCTCAGTCCGAATTGCATCGAGTAACATTGCAGGGGCAATCCGTGGGCACTCATCATCAGAATCCTCTTTACTCATAAGGGCTACTAACTTGATCCGTCTAGGGCAATCTAGGGCCTTGTGATTCCCATTATATAAGAAACAGCTTCAATCTCCCTTACTTTGGGGTGTATCTGATCCCTTCTGCCTAGAAGATTCCATTTTCCTTGTTTCTCTGGTGCTTCTTCTAATCCTTCTTCCCTTTCCCCTATTTCCATCAAGATGATTCTTCTTCCTCTCCTGAATATTTAATGAATAAGAACTCAGTTTGTAATCCGTCAAACTGTTTGCAACCACAATTGCCTGAGGCAGGTCCTTCACATTCTACCTACGTAACTCAACCTAAGCCCATGACTGAAGTTTTGAGAAAAAGTTAAACTTGTCTTTCTCTGACATATTCTTGACGTCCAACATCAAAGAGCTACACTCCTTGACATAATCTCGCACAGAACTCATGTGCTTCAGTTTCTTGACCGCCTCTATCGCGACCCATGCCACGTTCAAGGGAAGGAATTGGTCTCGCAACTCCTTCTTCAGTGTGTCTCATGTTTCAATCCTCGATTGGTCAGTACTATCGTCATCGGCCAGTCTGCCTCGCCACCATAGCTTAGCATCACCCATGAGGTACATGCTAGTGATAGTAACTTGGTCCTGCTCCGGTATTCTGGCAGCTTTAAAGCACTACTCCATGTCCCATAAGAAGTTCTCAAGCTTCTTGGCCTTGTGAACTCCTGAGAGGTTCAGGCACCTTGATCTTCTTCTGAAGATCACTACTTTCACCCCCTTTACTGCTACTAGACGCATCCGCATGCTCTGTAGCAGTCATTGCACGTTTCAGTAGTAAAACATAAGCCTTTAGAGAATTCAATTGCACCTCGAATTTGTCCAAAAGATCGTGAACATGCTGCATGACGCTGGTGTAGCGATTAGCATGCTTCTTCTACATGTTGAATGCTAACTGTGTCAACTCCTGGACACTGCCTGCCATGGCATGAATCTGTTCAACCATTGTACCCGCTTCCTCTTGCAGTACGCCCACCATCACTTCAAGGATAACAACTCGATCAGTCAGCTCGTGTGCTATGATCAGAAACTCCCACTCTGATACTAAATTGTCACAAGGTTGTGTGCCATGATCAGAAACTCCCACTCTCCTATGATCAGAAACTCCAAGCTCGTGTGCCATGTGTAAGACCCCGTATATGTATAAGGGTAATGTGTGTAATTGGATCAAATAACATGATTGGACTTGTAATGTAAAGTATGATTGATGTAAGTCCATGGATTCAATGTATGTATGTGTAATATAAATTGTAACGTACATACAAGTTTCATTGAGTATGAATACGAAGAAATGAGTTCTAGCAAGTGATGGATGTGATTGAGACTCAAGATGAGTAGTGTGGTAAAATGGAATGGAGTTATGCTTCCATTTGGTTTTATGTAGCATACCTTTGAACATACAATGAATGCACATAAGTTTCAATGTGCATAAGGTATGAATGGATGCCATTTTCAAGTTATAAAGGTGGATGGATGAGAAAATGGCCAAGGCAATAGATTAATGATGTGTTGGTATGAGTTGCAGCAAGGAAACTGCAGGAAATCTGAAAAACATGAGGGCCAGATCGATCTCATAGGATGAGAGATCGATCTGGAAGAGCCAGAATGCTCTTATTTGGGCGAAAGAATAGAGCAGATCGATCTCCAATGGAGCCAGATCGATCTGCCAAGCATTCTGTAGTGAAAAGATCGATCCTCAAGCACCCAGATCGATCTCCTTAGCTCTCTGTTTGGGACCAAATCGATCTCATGCTTCGACAGATCGATCTCAGGCTTCAACAAATCGATCTCATTGCTTCGACAGATCGATCTCAGGCTTAAAATGCCATGAAAAAGAGAGATTTTAGGGGACCAGATCAATCTCCTCTTGGACCAGATCGATCTCCCCAAGCTATTTCTTTATAAGGAGAGCTGAAAATCTGGAAATCTCGGAAAAACACTTAACTTTACAATCTCAACCCCAAAAACCTAACTTTTCCTCTCCAAAATCAGCCATTTTCAGTGAGATTTAGAGAGAGATCATTAGAGGCAAAGTTGTTCCTATCAAAGAGAAGAACAACATAGTGAGAGGGCATTTTTCCATTTTTGGAATTGAAGGAGTTAAGGGCATTTCCATTTGGAGCAAGAAGAAAAATCATATTGGTAAGATTCTAACACTCAAATTCAAATGCATTAGCTATTTAATTGATTTTGGAGTTGGTTGGTATGAGAATTTATGGATAAACTACCTAGGAATGTAGTGGAATTGGTGTGACCTAGAAATCTAAAATGGGTATAATGTGAGGATATGTGGGATTGAATGAGCCTATGATTTATGGCATGCTAAAGTTGTTATTGGGGTAATGTTTATGATTTTAGATGGTTAGATGGAATTACATGGTGAGTTGGAGGAATTGTGGAAATTGGTATGTACATGATTGATAAATGCCATAGTGAGGGGATTCATGAAATATGAACACTAAGAGCTTTATGTCGATTTGATATCGACTTTGAATAAGTTAATAGGCCTAAGAAGGTCCATAGACTCGAGCTATGGGTAAAGTAATGAAACGAGGCCAAATAAGCTTTAATAGAGGCTATAGATTAAATTGACTATAGCAAGCACAAGGGTTGCATTATATGGATCGAATATAATGCGGGATACGATTTTTGTGCAATCCCGAAGAGTTCGTTGAAGACGAATTGAACCGTACGAGTAAGCAGCTTAAGGAAGTGGAATCACGCATCGCGATTCCAGGTAAGGGAATTTTGTGAGTATATAGAGGTAGCTGCTCGTACTTTGAACTTGTGGGTGAATATCGGGTGTTTTATGAAATGCATGATTGCTCAAATAAATGTTGATGGTATTCGTGAATGATGATGAGTATATGCGTGGTTTTGGATTTGAAGTGGATTTTATGAAATGGGATAGTAAGGCTAATAATTGCATAAATCTAATGTTTTGATACTTTTCAAAACGAATTGCTTGGTTTTAAGCAAGCTTGTAGATAGGTCGGCTAGTATTGTATTGTTGTTGTGAAAAAGCATTTGTGAGTGCTAAACCCGAATTGCCGGGATTGATAAATTGTATATGAGCTGCCTATCTCATTTGTATGACATAAATCGCGCTAGAGCTTCGCTCGCGCTGGATTTCTATGTTTTCACTTGTGTGAAACGTGCTTGAGCTTAGCTCTCGCTTTGAATTTAAATTGTGATGATGTTTATAAACCGTACTGGAGCTTACGCTCGTACGTGGATTTGAGTGGTTTTTCTTATGCATATAACTGTACTGGAGCTATGCTCGTACATGGTTTCTTCATATTTTATGCATAAATGCCGTACTAGAGCGTTGCTCGTACGAAGTGATTGGTTTTGATGCATGAATTCGCGCTAGAGCGTAGCTCGTGCTGGTTTTCACACTGTGGTATGTATGAGGCCGTGGTGAGAGATACGGATTAACTCAGGGAACCCAACAGGCCTGACAGACCTCTTAGGTGGGGTGAGGGTGAGGGGCTAGGACCTGACATAATCCATCCAGGGAACCCAACAGGCCTGACAGACCTCTTAGGTGGGGTGAAGGTGAGGGGCTAGGACCTGGATCAGGGAACCCAACAGGGGCGAGCAAGGCCATGAGGGGCTAGGACCTGGTATTACGGTTACTCCCACGCGCTCTTGAGACTATAAAGGTTACACTTGGTATGGGGTAGATAAGACCTATGGCAGGCACCCCCAACCTTGTTATGGGTCCGCGGAGTACGATGTACCATGTATATCACATGGAGTACGATGTACCGCGTGGTGGTTACTTGATTTGAGAAAGTCTGGCGGAGAACTAACCCACCTTCGTGCCAGCATGATACCCCGCACACCGAAATCCGTGTGGTCTGGGATGATATGTGACGATTGGCCAACGTAGTCACTTGAGATATAGTAACCTGTCTCCTTGCTTGAATTACTTACTACCACATGATTTTAAATCACTAAGTGTGATTTGTGATTGCTTAAGGTAGACCCGAAGGAGGGGTCGAGCCTCGTGGATTTGAATTGTGAAATGAAAAAGAGGTTGTGATTGTAAATTGATGTGATGTGATTGTATGTGATGAGAAAGAGTTTTATGACGTGGGTTTAAAAAAGAGGTTTCTTAATGAATTGCCCTTTTTATGAATTTAAATGAGATCGAGCATGAGATGATTTATACATGATGTTTTACCATGTTTTATATGCCAATTTTACATGACTTTGATACATGATATATATGTATACTCATATGGCATAGTTTTATTCCTCATGCTCCTATCATAAATGATTTATGCATAACACTATTAGAATGTAGATAGAGTAGTTATCTACCATGCTTGCATTATTGCCTTACTGAGCGTGTGGTTGCTCATCCCACTCTATTTTTCCCCCCTACAGAGCGTGCATAGTAGCCCAGTGAGGACTGAGGCGTATTATTTTGGACTCCGCTGCATCTCCATCGCTAAGAGGTATATATACACAGTGATTCTTTTTGTATCTAAACAATGTAAAAGCACAGTATTCTTTTGAGTTGTACTTATGGGGGATGTAGATGTCAGTAAAACATGTATTCGTATAAATACACGATTAAATGCACATGTATGACATCGTTTTAATTAATTGAGAATGAATGAGATGTGGTGATTATTATTGACTCACAGCCCAACAGTGTGTGGTGAGTTTAGTTCACGACCGGGTAAGGTAACAGTAAAACGCGAAAAATTTTCAGTGATTTTCGGTTAAAGAGAATGGAATTGGGTCGTGACACCATGATCAGAAACTCCCACTCTCTTATAGAACAGATCTCAGTGATGACCTAAGTTCTTTGTTGCTTAGTCAGCCAATTTCCACACCAGACCCAAATACGGGCTAATATGCAGCGATATAACACTCGAGTAAGAAAACAACTAGCCAAAATATACTCAAATAGTAAAGAACACTCAAGCTTTCAAGAGAAGAACCTTTTTATTAATCTGTAGCAAAAAGGAATACAACTTAGCATAAAAGACCGCTCTCTACTTCACGCTCTCTGGAATAATACATTCTACCTCCTCTAATGGGATTTATATAGACAAGTGAGGACATCCTCCTCAAGTAGGCACTAGAGTTTGTTTACAACATAAACTCTTTAAGATTACTTCCCACTGGACTTGGGACTCTCCAGATGATCACGACCTCAATGCCCTTCAGAGTTAGGGTCTTTAATATTCTCTAGTGATCTGGTCCACCAAGACTTATCCGCTTATCTCAGCTTGTGGCCCGCAATCGTCCTTATCTCCTCTTTATAAGGTTCAGGCTGCTTACCTTTCGCGCACGTCTCCAACGATTGCACAATTCTCGCTGTGTTCATTACCCATTCACTTGGTTCACGTCTCTTAGTGTTATGCAAGTCCACCCGCAACCCGCAATTCCCGATCATCGTTTGTCAGCGTCTTAGTGTCAAGCCTGGTAAGCCGTCCAGGCCAAGTACATATCTTGCCTGTTTTGGTGCACTCCCCATTACGCACCGCGCAAGGCTTCTCCCGTGCCCTGCAATGTCACAGCGCCCCCAGCTGAACCTTTGCGAGCTGAGCGCCAAGTCAAGTATCTTGGGTCTAACATTATCGTTCTAGTTGGGAATTGGAAGAGCAAGGATCCAGTGAAAATTGGACCTTGTGGTGGAAATTTTTTTTCTGCTTTTGTCTCTTTTACATATTTTAATTTTTATTTCATTAAATTATTTTTGTATTTATATGTTTTTAAGTTATTTTTTAATCCTTTCACTTCTCGTTTTATCCTTGATATTTCATTTTTTATTTTGTTATTATTTTTGAAAATTTTAATTATGTTCTATTTAAATTATAAATAATTATATATAAACATTATTTTATATCTACAATATATAAGTATTAAATATTTATTATTAAAATCTTATATATAATTTGCCACTATTTATTAAATAAAATTTTAAGGATTTTAAATATCAAATAGCATTAAAATATACATAAGAATAATATTTAATAAAAAAAATATTTTTTAGCATATAAAAAATTATAATTTTTAACTTATTAAAAAATATTATTTAATATAAAATTATTTTATTAATTTTTTAAATTATTTATTAATTTTACAAATATCAATATACATACTATAATTTCATTATATACGAATTTTTATTTAATACCCATTTAACGATCATTTTTTTATTCTCACTACATATCACGTTATTGACACCACTACATTTGCATTCAAACACGAATCTCAACATTAATTTTAATTTTATCGTCAATATTTTCAATATCATTGAAACCAATTTAATCACTTATCTAAATGGACCCTTAGCAAAAGATCAAATGACTGTTAATAAACTACTAGTAATGTCCATTATAGTATTTAAATAAGTGCAAGCAAAATGGCTTTTAATCAAATGACAATTTTTGCAATCTTTTTTCTTGAAAAAAAAAAATCATTTGCTCCTTGAGATTTTGCTTTAAGATGATATAATTGGAAAGTGAAAGTATGGAAAGTGATTGATGGAGAAGTTAAAGGAAAATAGATTTTTATATGCTTAGCGCAACAGAAAGTAAAAATTAAGGAAAGGAAATGGAAGGAATAAGTTCTTTTTCCTTTCTCACAAAATGCAATCAATCCAATTAGGATAGAAAAAAATGTGATTCATGTGAGTAAATCAAGTGAAACTACTAAATTACTACTAATTAGATCTATTCGAGGGATGACTAAGCATTCAAGCTTGAAGATTGACCCATTTTTAGGTAAATTTGGATAAAAATGTTAACCTCATTAAACAAGTTTGGGTTTAAAATCAAAGTTCGATAAAAATGAGTCAAATTTAAATTCACAATTTTTAATCCAAGGCAAGCCCGACCTGACTCGATAATTATAATTTTTTCAGTACTTTTTATATTAATGTATTTTTTAATTACTTTGATTTTTTTGTACAATTTTAATTTGAACTTGCATTTTTTTATATTTTAATTTTAATTTTTCATATTTCTTATAATTTTTTTTTGTAAGAATTTATTTTATTTATTTTATTATATATATTAACTATTATGTGATTTATTATTTTTTATATTTTTATATTTTTTAAAAAATTAATAGTATTTTGGCAGATTTAAGTTTTATTCATTGTATGTAAAAACAAACTTAAATAAAAAATAAACCTGCAAAGTAGGGCTAGATCGGGTTTGGACTCATCATCAATCCCTTAATACTTTATCGAATCCTGAGCCAACCCAATTTATGCACACCTCTACCTTTATTTTTATTTTTTTTCTCACTTTTCAACTCTATCAAACAATTAAAAAAAATAGATTTTTCTTATTTCTTACAAAATACACTTACAGAAAGAAATATTATATTTTTCATCTTTCTTTTCTTTTCTCTCTAATTTTTCATCGTTTTATTTTTTATCACCCTAACAAGAAAAACCTATTGTTTTCTTGGTACAAAAGGAAAACAATTTTATTCGAAAATCTAATAGAAAGCTCTGGAGTCCCAATCTTCATACTGATTAAATTATTGTCTCCCGAAAGCGTATATCTTTTGCGGACCTCGTGTCTTTTTCCTTATCCTCGACACTGAGTTGCGGGCTTGTTGGCTGTAGTTAACGTGAAGTCAGCGGAAAAGGTAGAATTTTAAAAGCCACAGATATAATAAAAGTACTCAATAATTTTTCTTTTGCTATTGGTGGGGAAACCAAATCAAATATTCGGAACACATGATTTAAACAAAAGTCCGTCAGGATATTCCTGATATAATGAAAATCAAACCTTAGGGGCGTTCAGCCAATGTCACATCTTTGGATGATCAGTGACAATATTTTTATCATAAGAATATTTTAATTATTTTTAAAATATATTTTAAATTATTAACAAATTAATATAAATATTTTAAATAATATGTGTTGGAAAAAAAGTTTTTTAATAATTGACTTAAATATAAAACTATACAAATATTTTATTTATATACAAAAATTTTTATTAATTAAAAATAAAATCAACCTATAATAACATAATCCTATATAATATTCTAATTGCAATATATAAAAAATTCTTAGATTAGTTTGACTATAACAACAGGACATTTGATGTATTGTTAGTATATAAATTGTATATATTTTTTTGTTACAAAGAAAATATTTGATAATTGTAGATGGGAAGAAGGATGCTTGAATTCTAACACAAATTTTATAATATGTTATAATTCTATTTAATCACTCGATTAAAATGTTGTTGATAAATTTTATATATTTTCATTAAATTATATCATAACACCTCATTAAAATTAATTACATTATTATTTTATTAAAATATGATTTCAAATAAATAAATAAATTTATTATTTTTAAAATTATATTTGTCTATTTAATAAATTATTCTTATTAAATAAAAAATAATAATGCAGTTAACTAGATGACTTTTCTATAAATTCTTACTATAATCAATGCCAATAGATATCAATTAATATTTTTAAAACAAAATTTCTTTAATAAAACTCAAATACTGTACAAAGCCAATCTCAGTGGGGACGGAATTAAACCACAACCAAATTAGTTTCCACACACTTTAAGAAACTAGGACCAGCATGACACGATAAAATTTATTACCGAATTGTATTTATAATTTTATCTTTATTTTTTTTCTAAAAATTTTAATATAATATATTTAATAATCATTTTATTATCAAATTTACTATCATTATTATAATTAAATTTAAAAATATCATTATTTAACATCATTCTCATCATTACTACTATTTTCAATTTTACTATCAACCATAGCCGTCTATCAAAACTAACCTTATGATAGGTGCCTATACAACTATGGAGTAATCGATCTTTAATTAATAGCCAATTTGGCAACCTTGTTAACTCCAATGCGGTGGAGTAGGGGGGAAAATACAAAAATGGTTAATTTTTTATTATTTTATTAAAAAATATATATATTTTTAATGATCATTTTTTTCTTTTTAATCTCAATGAAATCGATCGCATCCCGTTTATTCAAAAACACTAACCAACCTTTTAACTTTCCTCCTACTTTTGCGTTGCTCTAGTGGTTACTACTTTTAACTTCACTTGTTTAAATTGTGATTAATTAATTATAAAAAAATCATACATTAAAAGATAAACTACAATTATCAATAAGTATTAGTTGAGATGATATGTGACTTTTACCACAATAAAGATGAGTGTACAAATTTAATCATATAAAAACATAATTATTAAAAAAGTTATAACATTATATTCTCTATCATCCATAAAGATATTACTCTTATACCAAATAGGTTTAAGAATGTTTTTGATTATATAAAAAAATAAATTACAATTATAATTAAGTATTATATTTATAAATTAACTAAATTAATTATACAAATTAATCATATTTGGACATATAACTTACAAATGGCAAAATTTAAACCTTATTTTTTTTCCTCGATCTGATATCTCTCTCCTTGTTACCGACACAAAACCTAATAATTATTAATAAAAGGCATGTTTGGCTTAACTTTTCACGTGTTGCTCCCAAAGCCACTAGTTTCCTTTCATATATAATAATTGTAGGCAAATTGCATGTTTGGTATAACTTTTCACGCGTCGCTCCTAAAACGCCAGTTTCCTGTCGGTAAGTCGAAGTTTCAATTAAGGTGGTTCGTACCAACGACAATTTAATTATGCTTAAAATTTTAGTATTTAATGTATTATATTTATTGTATTAAATGAAGGTACGATTTATATGTGAAGAAACCAGAAAGTCCTGAGAATAAAAAGAATAACTTTTTTATAATAATAAAAAGAAAAAAAGAAGTCTCGCTCTTAAGCATAAATAAAAGCAAAAAGACCATATAAAAAATAACCAGAATGCAGTAACAGTTCAAAAAAATAAAAAATAAGTATAAAATTTAGAAATATGGAAAAGGTAATCATTGAATTTATAAGAATAAAGTGAATAAATTAAAAGTGATAATTTAAACTTATAAACAATTAACATGAATATTATTTTTTTAAAGATCAAGTAAGTTAGAATATCTATTTTGAACAAAAATAAATAAAATTTATAAATATCACTTTAAATAATTATATTCTTATTTTTAAAATGTGTTAATTTTACGAATTTAAAGTAACAATTTCAACATATATTTTTTTCTTTAAATAAGATTTTTTTATTGGTAGAGTTTGATTTCAATTTTTTTTAAAAAAAATGTAAGGATTATTAAGTCAAATTTTAATTATTTAAATGAGAGATTTTTATTGTGTAAAAAAAAATTGTAGTAATGGACAAAAAATAATTGTGATAAGAAACTGTAAAAAAAAAAAAAAAAATGTAGAACAAGCACCAAGGTTTCGGGAAAGATTTGGTTGGTGGCAACTTGGCGGGTGGGGTGGCCTTTTTGCCCGCCTTCACCTTGCTGAGCTCTACATTTTTAACCCATATCCGACTCCACCAAAGCAAGTGTGATACATTAAGAATCTGCTGGCAGGATTAAAAAAAAAATTGAAGGTAGAAAAAAAATGAGAAGATAAAAAATATTAATTTTTTTTTAGATGTAATTGGTAGAAAAGATAAAAAATGTAAAAAAAATAATTTTTTTCTTTCCATGATAGTTGAAAAATGTAAGGAAAAAAATGAAACTATATTAATTTAATATTATATAATTACTTAGTTAAGATATAATAAAATAAAAATAAGAAAATAAAATATAATTTTGTAAATATACATGCATAATTCACATCTCTCTAATTTTTTTTTCACTAATTTTTTCAATTTAGAATGATTTGGTATTGTTAATAAGAAAAGAAAATAACAATCTTTTCTATTTTAGTTTGTTATATTTTTTTCTTCTTACCAAATACTAATAAAATTTTTTTCTTTTTTTTTACTTTTTCACATATTCTTTTCCATCTTTATATTTTTTCATCCTATTAAGCACACCCTAAATGTAATCTCGACCACTTAGTGAAAACTAAGAAATATCAATGAGACATTACTCTAGTGGTAAGATTTTTGATTTTAAGGTTTCAGGTTCAAATCTCATTAAATATAAAGTTAAATTTGATTTGTATTGTTTTTTGTAAAGTTTGTAATTGTTATTTGTATTTTTGAGTTAATCAAATTATCAATTTATAAATGTAATACGCTGAATATAATTATAATTTTGAATAAAAATATACTATTCAAAAAAAAAAAGAAATAAGAAGCCCTTCAATTTTAAGGAAGTTAAGAGATCTCAAATTTAATTCCTATCATATTGGAATTGTATGTTTAATTATATTAATTTATTTGATCGAGTTAAATGATTTATAAATATAATTTTTTTATTATGATTATAATTTTTCTTATAAGGTATTGTATAAAAAAATTCAACCTTAAACATTTTTTTTATTGTCAAACCCAGCTTTAACTCCATTTTCAAAAAAAAAAAAAAAAATCAGAAAAAAAAACCTGTCCGGGAGGGCCGAGGCGGGGCAAAACCTATTGCCCACAGATATTTTGCCGTCCCTAAAGCTAGGGATGGGCGGGACATGATCCTAGCGCCGATTCCCTTTGGTCCCTGACCCCAAACCAACCAACCCTGAGGATATTTATTCACATGATGGTCTTGAATCTGTTGCAGTACTGCAGCATCGCCATTAATATCTCATGAAACCTCCACGCCTTCCTGCCGATGGAACCAATTTTGGTTGCCCTACGTTTTATTTCTGAACTTGGTAGTTGGTATCCACCGCTGACCTGATCAGGCATTTTCAAAATTCACAACACCTGCTATAGTTCATATGGAAACAAAATCGTGAAAATGGAAATGATGCTGTTAAATGATTTTTCAACTATGCAGGAAATCATTATAGATGGCAATTGCAATGTCCCAGATTATACACATTTTGATTGAGTTATAAGTCAATATTAGATCAGAATCAATAAGTTAATCTGATTAATTTTATTTTTTAGTGGCAATTTAAACAAAATATGTTCACATTCCCCTAAGAACATTTCATCTACATTACTTTACTTACAAAAATTTCATATACACAGAATTTCTTAAAAACTAGGTATACCTTCGACGCAAAAATATACTTCGGGGAATCACAACTGTTATGAAATGCCCTATTAACGGAAACGGTCCAATTTACCGATGAGCTCTGTGAAGGAAAGTAAGGGGGTGAGTTCAACATGCTCAGTAAGAAAAACACGTGGCAGGTAGATAAATACACTACCTATATACTTATGTCACAAATGAGTTTCTCGTAAAATCTACTGAAAAATTTCAGTTCAATAAAATCAGAAATAGAAATCAACAAATAGTATCTTCACAGTTTACTGCAACGATTTCACAATTTCAAAACTTCAAGCAGTGAAATACACAGTTCCAAATTCACAACACAATTCACATTTTCATTTCAGTAATTCTCAATAAACAAGGCAAGACATTTCATACTATAATAGTAATTAGTAGGACAATTGATCAATGTCAGTGACTTCGGATAATCACGGGCCAGGTGTACCTGGATATCAAGTGCCGTGGGAGTGGTCAGCTACCCAAACGGCTCACAGAATACACTATTTTCCAGTAACATGGTACATCATACACACATGCACACAACATGATACATTGTACTCCATGGACCTCTGCATCATTCATAATTCAATATAATTTCATCATTCACAATTTCATATAATTTCGCTGTCGCCTTTTTGCCTCAAATCACGTGCTAGCAGATAGTGTAAGATCACACAACAATACCCGCGTGACAAGCACAGTTTTAACATCAAACGCTTTAAATCACGTGCAAGCAGGTAGTACAAGATCACACAACAATACACGCCTGACTAGCACGATTTCAACGTCAGAACACTTAAATCTCGTTTCAGCGCATAAAATAGAGTAAAAGGGATTGGTCTTGTCTTTTTTCAGTTAAAATCCACAAAATACGATTTTTTAATATAATTTTGAAATTTTAGATTTTTCACAAATAATTTAAAAACTGCTCAAATAACTATTTTAAATAGGCTAAATAATACTATACCGAAAATCAGGGTGATTTTCGGAGTTTAAAACTTTTTTCCTAAAATTTCAGAATGGTAAAACTCGGCCTAAGATTTTCTACAGTTCAGGTGACTAAAAATTTCTGTCCTAAAGTTCGCAGTCTCAAATACCAGAAAACATACGCAAATATTTTTAGCATTTTCGAACATTTAAGCAATGAGCTCGTTAAGAGTCCATTTATCCTTTTGAGTATTACAACTTATTTTAAAGGGACTGAATTGTACACTAAGAGATATCAAGACCATTGCACGAATATGTCTTCAGACAACTCCAACTTTAGTGCCCTTAATCTTGTAACAAGATTAGACATTTCCATAATGTACTCCCTTATGTTTCCTTTGCCATTATACCGCATTGAAACAAATTTAGTCAGAATAGTGCTTGTTTCAATCTTTTCATTTGCTACGAATCTGTCTGCAATCTGCTTTAGGAAACTTTTAGCATTTTCTTCCTCAAGTATTGCGCCCTTGATGGCATTCGGAATTGACTGTTTCATCATCGTCAGACTCATGCAATTTGAATGCTCCCATTTTTCATAAAGTGCTATTTCCGTAGTTGAACTATTATCAGTAAGGGTGAGAGGTTGTTCTGACCTGATCGCATAGTCCAGATCCATACACCCAAGCACAACGGTTATGTGCTCTTTCAATTTCTCAAAATTAATGCCGTTAAGCACTGAAATTTTATTCAAATTGGCAGATGTGAAAGAAACATTAACTGTAAATAGAAAACAATAATAATCAGCTTACAATTAAATAATTTTGGACCATATAAGATACCAAGCACAACATTGACATTTAGTCTTTGGAAAGAATTATCAATTTGTAAGCGATACTCTTAAACTTTATTAGTAAATATTGATAACTAAATCCTGCCAACAATACGCCTTTCTTTGGATCGACATATTGCATGCATGGTAAAAAAATAATTTTATTACATATTTATTACATTATGTGTTAATAATTCGGCAAAAAATAATCTTCCTTTAGGCCAATTATTTTTCGCATAAATTAAAAAATACTGTCATATAAATTCTTTAATGACAACTTTATTTTTCAAAATAAATAAATTAACATAAAAGATGTCACTTTAGTGCCATTTTATATCAATTTAATTTATTTTGAAACTTTATTTTTCATAAAATATGCACATGTTTATAGGTGAGAGTACATAAATTTATTGACAATTTCAAGGAGAGTACATATTGTCAATCAACTTAGAACATCATAAAACATATCACCATGAAGCAAAACAACAATAATCATGTGCATGATAGATAACTTTAATTCAAATAATATAAAATATTAAATAATAAATATTTAACAATTTTAAAACTGGAGAAAACGGTGACTGTCAGGCCACCAGATGAGACATTTGGGGTCCACGCATCACCCCTTGTGCATGGGGGAGATCCCGACCTTCTTCAACCTCCAGTCGGGTCGATTTGACCCAGCTGGATGTATAACAAACTCTTTTCGGGATTGTTCATCAATTTTTAGCAACTTTTTAGATTTATTCACCAAATTAACTTTAAATGTGTATTATACAATACCTATGCAAAAAAACGGATAAAAACATTAAAGAATTGGGACAAACCAAGCCATGAGAATGAAACAATTCCACTATTAAAACTCAATCTTTATGTTCTTGGTTTTCTTTCGATCAAAACGAAAATTTATTAAACTTCTAACTATGTTTCAACTATAAAAGTCAAAAGAAACAATTATTATTCATCAATTTGAATCAAAACATATACAAAATAAATGTTTTGGTTGAATTTTCAATTCGAGATTTAAAGAATTAAAACCCTTGATTACTTGAAACATAAAATAACTTCAAAATTTTGTTTACTGATTTTTAACCTTTATTTTATAGGGAATAAAAGCCATAATATTTCAAACAATGATTTTAATTTTTAATGATTAAACATGAATTGACTTTTGATACCACTTGTAATAAAATTTAATTACATAATATCTATACTCAAAATCTCATGTTCAATTATAAAGGAAATTAGAATATAGAAACATATCTGGATCCATTGAAATTAATTGATTTGAGGTTAGCAATTTTTAACGTCTAAACCTTACTTTATAAAAGAAAACCCTAACTCACTCATTGATGGGATATGAGAATGAGAAAATTAACGTTTATACTAGAGATCATAACATATTTATAACTGTAATATACTTTATCCTATTTTGGTTCATCATTAAAATAGAATAAAATATCGTATCTTTATACATTGTAAAACCGATACTAATTGAGATACTCTAAAGTTCAATAATTTTATTTAATCATTTTTAAATAAACTAAACAAATTAGATACAATCTATTAATATACTTAAGCCAACGTAAATAATTTCTCACCATATAATTCTACATAAATAGCAAACGACGCAGATAACCATAGGAAAACTGAAACCAAGGGGCTAGAGAGAAATAATGGGGGCGGAGAGAGTGCAAGACATTGCTAATTTGTCCAAAGAAACAATCCCTGAGGAGTTCATAAGGGCAGCAAATGAGCAACCACGGCTGACAACGGTTCACGGGATGGTGCTGGAGGTCCCGGTCATCGATCTCGGCGACCCGGATGAAGAAAAAGTTCTCCAAGCCGTTGTGGAGGCGAGCTGTAATTGGGGAATGTTCCAGGTTGTGAACCATGGGATTCCTGATGGCACCATAAGGAAGCTGCAAGAGGTTGGCAAGGTTTTCTTCGAGCTCCCACAAGAAGAAAAGGAAGTTTATGCCAAGCCTGCTGGGTCTCAAAGCATTGAAGGCTATGGAACAAAGCTTCAAAGAGAAGTAGAAGGGAAGAAAGCTTGGGTTGATCATCTCTTCCATAAGATTTGGCCTCCTGATGAAATTAACTACCAGTTTTGGCCGAAAACCCCACCTTCTTACAGGTTTGAAACCCGCATTTTCCTTCAGATATATGCCTGCACTTATAATCCATATAAAAAGATTTATTCAAAATTTCTTTTGTTTAGTTTATGAAATATTTATCGAAGGGAACCTAAATAATTTTAGTACGTAAAGCTTTCAAATTTGTTGGGACTCTTACGAAGATGAAAAAGGATCGAGTAATTTTAGCCCTATTGGCTTCTGCAAAGGACTAAGGAAACAATGAAATCTATGGAAAAAATGGCCGATATATAGAAGAAATAAATAAAAATTAGAATATTTTATTTCTTACACCAATTTTGAATTTTTTTTTCAATTTTATTTACTAAAAGGTGTTTCGGAAAAATAAAATTTCTAATAACATTTTTTCTCAATATTTTCTATTATTCAAAGAGATTCTATGAATATTTTTTGAAATATTAAGTACTAATAATGAAAAAAAAAGAGTTGCCATTTTTCCTTTATTTTGTTCTTGTTTGGTGGGATAATAAACATTAGGGTCAAATTATTTTGCCAATTACTTGATGGCGACGAGACATCCTCAATTATTATACCATTCTCTTTGGAGAGCACCTTCAATTAAATTAATAAAATGAAACAGACTGAAATTACCCAAAAAAAAAACTATTTTATAGAAATTTATATCAATATATTGCTATAAAAAAATCAGTGACAATAATTCATCAATGAAAAACATTTTTTTAATTAATTTAATAAATATCTATAAACACCCCTACACTAAATAAAATTCCGAGCGAACAAAGCATTTATGGGAATTTAACATTTCAGTTTCTTCTTATTAATGGCAGAGAGGCAAATGAGGAATATACAAAGCACATGCATGGGGTGGTAGACAAGCTGTTTAGATGGCTGTCATTAGGTTTAGGGTTGGAAGGGCATGAAATGAAGGAGGCTGTGGGCGGTGAGAACTTGGTGTACCTTCTCAAAATCAACTACTATCCGCCGTGCCCTCGGCCTGACCTGGCTCTTGGCGTGCCGGCTCACACCGACATGAGCTGCCTCACCATACTGGTGCCCAACGATGTGCAGGGCCTCCAAGCTTGTAGAGATGACCATTGGTATGACGTGAAATACATCCCTAATGCGCTCATTATTCACATTGGTGATCAACTCCAGGTATATGTCTACATTCATTTTCAACTTTAATTTCAATTCTTAATTTA
The DNA here is from genome assembly GCA_033439115.1 of Firmiana major. Classification (NCBI taxonomy): domain Eukaryota; kingdom Viridiplantae; phylum Streptophyta; class Magnoliopsida; order Malvales; family Malvaceae; genus Firmiana; species Firmiana major. The sequence continues at coordinate 45,643,277 of CM065909.1, forward strand.
TATATACAAACATAATATTTGCGCACTTTTTACAATGAAATTTTTTTTATTTGAAAAAAAATACAAATATTAAGATTCAATCTTCATATTGGTAAGATTTTCATATTTAAGCTTTTTCTGAAAGAAATTATTTCTATTAAAAAAAATTTATACGTGCTAATTGCTATGATAAATGGTTGAAAATATTTATTCAATTGAAGGATCAATATTTATCCAAAAAAAAAAAATAAATTTTCATAATACATATAGGATAATTATCTTAATAAAATTTTTTGACTTCACAAATAAAATTAAAATAATTATATATATTTTATTTTATTTATTTTTTATCTTTTTAATATTTTTTAAATATATATAATTTTTTTTATTTTATTTGTGAAGTTAAATAATCGATTATATATATATATATATATATATATATATATATATATATATATATATATATATATATATATAGACACACACAGAGCACCTAAATATTAAATATTTGGCCCGATGAATATAAATGCATTTGACCCCACGTTCGAAGAACTGCATTTGATGAATTTCTCTTGAAAAGAAAAAAAAAAAAAATTCACCCCAAGAAAAATTAGTCTGTTGTTGTAGTTCCAAGAACGTGAAAGACGTACAAAAAGTTGGTAAGCAAGCTGGAGAGCAATTTTTTTTTTTTTTTTGGTAATGTGTAGCAATAATAATTGTAGAATAGAAGATCAGGTTTGGGTGCCATTCCCAATCAGTTACGAACGCATGAGTAGAGGATGAAAAGATCAATACTCAAAGGAAGCAAAGCCACTGCTTACTTGTGCGTCGTGAAAAATAGGAAGAAAGAACATACAAGGGTTTTTTTTTTTTTTTTTTAACTCTAATCCCATGGAATCAATTCGGTAGTTAGTTATCACGAAATTTTAACGTGTTTTAATTATAATCAAAATAGCCAATGGTTAGTAAAGAAAAATTAAAAAATAATATTATATTTTTGAATTTTACTCACATTAATGTTCAATAAAAAAGTTATTCTTAAGCTCCAATGATTAAAATCGACAGTTTCTTTAAAATTGTTCCCACTAAACCTTTTTTTATTTTTATTTTTAATGTTTGGCAGATTGTGAGCAACGGGAAATACAAGAGTGTGCTTCACAGAAGCATAGTGAACAAAGAGCAGACAAGAATTTCATGGCCAGTGTTCTTAGAGCCACCATCAGACTTTGAAGTAGGGCCTCACCCTAAGCTCATCAATGAAGCAAATCCACCCAAATTCAAAACCAAAAAGTTCAGCCAATATTGTTACTGCAAGCTCAATAAGATCCCTCAGTAAGCATGCTTCTCAAAGCAAAACAAAATGCAGCCTCCATGGCTTTGCAGTGAAATAATTGCAGATTTGCAGTATCAAGGAAAATGCATATCTGTATCCAGTGTTCTGTCTGTCAGTTGAAGTTTCATTCTATGTCTTAGAGGAACTGTAGTACCATCTTAAGAAACGATGTGTTATTAGCAAAAATCTTTCAATAAATATCACTCCTTTAGCTATGAAGAGAATTGTAAGAGTTGATTCCATCAGAAATTACATGACGGATAGACTGCCAAAGTAGTAATGAAGGGGAAATCAAATCCAAGAGCTACTTTGAACAAGAAAAAGGAAACAGAAAAACTCAGAGATACAAGAAAATAGAGTCCACTCCCTACAGGAAAAGAAACAAAATGATTGAACAAAACAGAGTAACCAAGAATCCATTCTAAACCCAACAAAAACCTGCTGAACAACCTGTTGGAACATTGACCTGTCACCTGTGTCTATACTTGATATCAGGCATCAGAAAACATTGTTTAGCATTCCCAGAATTGTTGTATCAGGCGCCAACAAGTATTGTTGACATCGCACAGCTCTACTCAACATTCTAGACACTTTGTAAATCCATCAAGAATATTTTTCACACCTTTAAGATGACTTTGGCTAAATCTACAAAAGGAAAAAAGTGTTAAAACTATTTATCAACAATTCTTTTCCTTTCTCTTTTACCTTCTTCATCTCCTTAGAGGAGGGATTGTACGGCAATTACAAAGAAAGAACAGAAAACTGGCTCTCTTTGGTAGAAAGATCTAGATGCCTGAGCTTCAGAGCAGCAACGGAGCTTTACTTACATGACAGGTTCTCTAGTAGTAATAATTAAGGTATCCAGTTAAATGCAAAGAAAACTGATGTATACCTTGTTCTGAGACAAATTGAATAAGATACCAGGTTAAAGAAGTATTAATGTACAGCCAGTTCTCTTTGAATCAGCTTTGACGTCCAGGACTTTTAACTGAACTCGACCCATACAGATAGAAGCCCTGATAACTTGCCTCAAATTCTATGTAAATCCTTTTGTCCAAACCGGTACATTGTATATCAGAATCCCCAAAACAAACGACACCCCCATGGTAATTGAGGCATAAACATAAGCTCTCCAAGGGTTCTTGCTTTCTCTCATTGCATTGAACTCAGCAATGAATGTAGAAACCGTACTCAGACAACCCAGAAATCCTAACTGTATCCCTGTGGCAACAGTGTTGAAGTTCTCAGTAGTTACCTGCACCACACCACTCTGACTGAATCAAAATTTTATGCTCAGAGAACAATTACTCTCAAGAAAATAATTACTATTATATTTCATGCACACATTTCCTGAAAAAGGAGAAAAAAGAAGAAAGACACTACAGTCATGTTGAAAGCATAGCTGCATAATAATTTGGCCAATGAGGATATCCTTTGAGCCAAGATATTTCATGATTCAGATAATGAGAGCCATCCATATGCCATTTACATGGAAGCCTATGCCAATGAGCAAGCATGCAGATGCAATAAAGCAAGGTTGCAAAATTGGGAGTAAAAAAGTATGGACAGAGACCATTCAATGAACTCTTACCTGCTTTTCCAATATGGAGAGTGCTGCCATTATACAAGCGGCAGAAACATTGGCAATCAAAGTCCCAAATGGAAGCCATCTCAGAATCCCGGACTTTCCTAACCCTTGTCCATTGAGTCGAGCTAAGAACCACCTGATCCACACTCCCAGAGGTGCAACTAAACAAGCCAGCCACAGCTGAGCTCCACTGCTACCACTGGCAAATTCCTCCTTGAGCAGTGCTCCACACACACTCAATAAAACACCTAGAACTATCAATAATACAACCATCGCTGCCAAATGACGTCTGCCACTGTTGAGCCTCCAATCACAACAAGTGCTAGGGTTTTCCCTTTTTGTGCTTGTATTTAGCCCTTTGAGAATCCACCTGAAACCCTTGGCTGTCTCAATCCCAAAAATGATTGAATAAGCTGCAAGAAACAACCCTGCAAAAAGAAAAGTTCAATTTTTATGGATGATTCGAGACAACACAAGACCTTTTTTCATTAGTTTCGAATAAGCAAACAAAAAACAGTTGCTACTCACAAGCAGGCATGTAGCACATTACCTGTGAGAAACCCAAGTACAGCTTGCACCCAGTGGCCATTTACACTGAGATCAAGCATTTTCTGATTCCAACCACTGAAAGTCGTGACGCTTCCCAAATAGCCAGTAGTCAACCCGATTGCCAATATATCAGATACCTGAGATATGTCTCCTTTGAAAACAACACCCCACCACCCCATCAAGAAAGAACCAACCTGTAAGAATATGAAATTAAGTTTGCAAGAGGGGAAAAAATTAAAAATAAAAAATAAAAATAAAAAACTTGGAAGATATTCATATGAGGTGAAACAGAGAGATATCCAAAACAAATGAAACTATGGCATCCAATCCATCTCAAAAAATAGATTTTCCTAACCTAAGGCTGGAAACAGTTTTGCACCACTGTAACTGCCTTGGTTTACCTTTAAAATCATTTTACATAACTCCACCTTGGTTTAACTAAATATCCAGTGCTTTGAGTGGCATGTCCAGTGCATGAGCCTCACAGCAGCAATAATAAGAGTAGCTCCTAGTCTTAACATGTCAGCAGCATTCCATTGCCAACATTATAGAGCACAAACTGCTCAATTACCATTAGATAACCAAGTCAAAAAATCTTGTGGCAATAAAATACAGCCCAAGCCTTTACCAATGTGTATGAGCGCTCACTAATGAATGTTCGTGTGCATGCATAGCTGTGCCAGTGTGTATGTGTATCCTATACCTGAAACTTGTCACTCATTACAGTGTTTTTGTGTGTGTGCGCATCAAAGAGAGAGAGAGAGAGAGAGAGAGAGAGAGAGAGAGAATACCATATTAGAAGGAAGGTTGGGATATACAATGGTCTGGTTGCTGGTCACACCTGAAACGCTAGGTCCAAAAAGCCTTTCCAGCAAATATCTTGTTAAAACCTGCAAAAATATCAAAAGTCGAAGTTTTTTTCAATAAATGAGTATTCTTCCTTATTTTTAGTATCTCAAAAGTTAGAATTTGCTACTAAAATGAAATGCTTAGAAAAAATTGATATCACATTATCAGGAATTTGGAATCAAGGAATGACCAAAGTGGCTCTTTGCAGGCCAAACAAAGGACTAAAACCTCAAATACTAATCCTCACTAGTACAATAAAGCAATGGCTGCTATTATTTTCCATTTGGTCATTTTGCTAACTCTTAGTGCCTCCATTAATGAAAACCAAGCATTATGTACGCAAATAAATAAGGCTGACAGACAAAAGATTGCTGCAAGAACAAACCCAGTTACACAACTTGCAATCACAAAGCTATAATGAAGGCTGTTGATTTACCAATGGAACTTTGCAACTTAACATCTCTTTTCACCAATTATCAACAAAAGGAAAGGAAAAAAGAAAAAATCAAAGGTTGAGCACAATCCAACCAAATAACTGCATTCAGTTTTGCTGGGTATATTGCTGTCATTAACGGAAGTGGCCAATAATTACAGTGTGGCGAAGCAGGCATTTGCTGACATGGATAACGAACAAATATCAAAACCTTGATGATCACAATACTCAATCAATCGATAAAGAAAGCTCTGAAATTCACCAATGATCTGGTAGCTAATGCTCAGGGACCAAATGAATTTAATATTATAGGGCTACAAAATGCTGCACTTCAAGAAATAATCAACAATTCCAAGTAAAAATTTCTATTTAATAAATGAGGAAAAAAAGAATGAAAATATAGCAGAATTTTGTCCAACTTAATAATTTCCAGTCACCAATCTAATTAACTCAAGGATAGAAGGTCGAGCATATTACCCCCAGAATTCCAAAAACAGCCAAGTGGATAAGACATGATATATACTCCAATGACAGAGGTAGTCCCTGTTTTTCCTGCACAAGGAAGCATGAAGTACTTAACTGCTTTCGTTATCAGAGCCTAACTGAATTTTGATATGCATACTATCATTAGCAATCAAACCAAGCAAAAACAATAAATTGAAAGCTGACTTGTTTTTTGTCCTCAGAGCACTTCAGTAGATCAACTGGAAGCGGAGATACAACATCCTCTGGCACAAGTGACGTGGGAGAGGTTGTATTTAATTCTGCTGGATGAATAACTGCCCCACTTTCCATTGCACAATCAACAGAAAAGTGGACACTACTACTCATGAGGTGCCCATTGCTTTGAAGAGCCCGATCACCAATATCTCCTGCCTCTGAAACAGTCTCACTATGAATATCATCATCAATCTGAAAGGACACAACACTTGATATACTAACAGAACGCTTCCTTAATGAAGAGCCAGGGCTGCTTGTCCTACTGAATGGTCCAGTTTGTGTACCTTCAGACTTGTTAGTACCATGCTCCATAACCCTCCTGTCAGAAATATCAAATTTTATTCCAGTTGGTAAAGCTTCAAAAGAAGAAACAGCAAAATTGTGATGTTTATTCATAAACCAAGAAAACATGAACAATAGTGGTACAGCTCTTGATGATGGTGATGATTCTGTTAACTATACTCACAGGATCGATAAAAGATTCTCAAGTACTTTGTTAAACTAAAGTCCATACATAGCAAAAAGTGATCCCTCTTACACAAATTCTCATAACAAAAAGTCAATCTGGAAGACAAAAACATTTAGACAACCGCATTTGTCAGCATTCAAACATATTCATTTGATAGATAAGCAAAAAATAATACTAATAATTCTTGTTGCTGTCATTTGGTTATGGCCTTCACCATATGTTGGTTTGTAACTATTAATTTTAAATTAGAATACCATACATTACCGAAAAACGTTCAGTTGCTTATCCGTAGGAACCACTCTATTTTAGCGTGAAAAATTTTGAAATAAGATCAGTGTTAGGTGGTGTTTATGTTTTTAAGTGCAAGGAAGTCGTATGAATGATTTTATCTTGAAAAATAATTTTCTCCTATTCAAATTTGAACTGTTCAGGAAACAGTCGGAGTCGGTTCGCATCTCCAAATACCAAACTCAACCATCTAAAAATTTCCAAAAAGAAAAATAAGGGAGTTCGAGATGATGTAGCTGCAATATGATCAAGCACTCAGAAGCAGAGTCAGAAGAACTGAACTGAGAAACATAACAATATTTAGAAAAGGTATGATTCGGTCACATGAAGAAGAACCTGATGCTGAAACTGACATGTCCAAGCTTAGTCCATTCGTTGGAACCGAAAGGTTAGCAAGGACCAATAACATCTGGAACTACAGCGATATTTATCTGAACATTTCTCATAATTGCTTATATATTTTCAGACATTAAAAACATATCAGAAACCCTTCCAACAAATATCCTTTCCCTTCCTTTCCTTTATTTTTGGATTTTTAACTGTTTGAAACAGCTAGAAAAATCTAGTTTTGATAATTTTATCAAGTGGAGGTACACAAAAACCAAAATAAAATATAATTTTCCCTTACTAGGATCAATCAAAGAAAAAGTGAACGTTTCCAATAATTGAAGTGGCTATGGTAGTCGTAGAGCAGGGAGAGAACATTATAGAAAATCAAATAAGACAAACAAACTATGAACCCACGATTCTCTTCTGATAATCAGCCATTAATATTCATGTGGAGGTGGATCCCACGTTTGATGAAAGAGTAGTTACATAACTTTTGAAATTTAATAGGGAAAGATCTTAATAATCATAAATCAACATCCTTTCGATGGTTTAAAGAATAGTCCTCCACTAACATAACAAACCAAAAAAAAGTGAAAAGTTAGATAAAAATTAAAATAAGCCCACCTTCAGTCCAATTTGGTTTCAGCTGAAATTCCTAAAAATATTAAATCTTTACCAAAAAAAAAAATAATAAAAGGCGAAACTTTTCCAGTTTCTTTTTGCACTAAAATAATAAGCATAGTATAAATGATTGAACATCATAACAAAACAAAAGCCCAGATTAAACTGCATGAACAAAAACTGGTATAATGCATAAAGGGGAAAAGGGTCAAATTAAATCACAGATAAAGTTAACTTTACTGCCCATTTAATTTAATATAACCCGTTGTTAGATACTGCAGCAGTATAGGAGGGAAGTGGGGTACCAAATACCAGTAGTTGAAGATTGAACGTCGCAAGAAAGGAACAAGAGATATTCAAAGCCAAACAAACGCGTCAGGAAAGTCAAAGGCTTCTAGAAAAAGAAACAAGCGCATGGTTTTTAATGGGGTGATTAAAATTTGGATGTTTTAATGGTAGGAAGGTTTTGAGGGTTAAGAGTTAATGAAGAAGGATGTTAATGGAGGAAAAGGGTTTTGGTTTGGTTACAGACGATGAAGAAACAGAGACTTTGGATGCAGATAAGATAGAAAGAGAGAGCGTCGCAAGAGATGGCATTGGGTTGGGGTGTGTTACGGACCTACGGCTGGCTGCTATCCATTTGGCTTCACCCTCTGCGTTTCAATTGTTTAAAGTCAAAGGTCACAAGCAAAGTGAGAACGGATTCGGCCTTTAAAATCAGAACCTTAACAACACGACATCAAATATTATAGAACACAAGATGAATCCAGTTAAAGTTAGACCATAAAAAAAAAACGAAATTAAAGTAAATGATTAGCACCATAATGGGCAAGTTAAGCCAGATTAGAGCTTTACCGACTGTTGGGCCCAATATGCACCTAACCTAAACATGCTAAACGGCCAGGTTGGATCGGAATCCGTCTGAAAATGGACTGATCTAATTTGGTCTAAAAGGGGTTTCGTCTTGCTCTAATCCGGTTCATTATTGAATTACATCGGTTTCAAGTATTTAAAATCCGAACCGGATAAAATTCGATCCGGTATACAGGTTAGGAATCATCGGTTCCGATTCTAGGACTTGAACTGGTGCAGCCGTTGCACCGTCACTCCCTCCCCCTATGTCTGCTGACTTCAGGGCGACGACTTTTTTAATTTTTTTCTTTTCTTTATTCACCTATAAATATTCCCTTCCAATCTCATTTTTCTTCACAGAATTTTTCAAATTCTTTCCAATTCTGCTATATTCTCTCATATTCTATCCAAATCACTCATATTTTTTTCTTAAATTAATTACAACTCTGTTCAATTATTTAATATTCTGTCAAATTCTTTTTAATTCACCTGAATTCCTTATAATATATATTTATTTACTTATCTTTCTTAAAATTTCTTTCAATAAATTTATTAACTGTTAAATTTCAATTTTCAAATATCAATTTCTTTATTTTTCTTCACAGAATTTTTCAAATTCTTTCCAATTCTGCTATATTCTCTCATATTCTATCCAAATCACTCATATTATTTCTTAAATTAATTACAATTCTGTTCAATTATCTAATATTCTGTCAAATTCTTTTTAACTCACCCGAATTCCTTATAATATATATTTATTTACTTATCTTTCTTAAAATTTCTTTCAATAAATTTATTTACTGTTAAATTTCAACTTTAAAATATCAATTTCTTTCGTTATTAAGCATTTATCTCCCGTATTTTAACTCCTCCTCGCACTCCCAATTAAGGAAGGAGTCTTTTAGTGAATCTGAACGTAATACTCATATGAAGGAGGTACTTTCGATTACGCTAATATACTATGGTCAAATACAATCATCCGTTGCCACAACTATCACTATCAATATCGCTAAAACATATTCGAGATCGAAATTGAATCATGCTAAGACGAGAAGGTATGAGAACACTTTGACATTACACAAAAGGAAGGCATGTTCGAGCATTGTACAATTTGTAAATTATGTAAAACGATTTATAGTAATAAACCTAATGGAAGTAGTGAGATTGGGATGCGTTTAAAAAAACATTTAGTTAATAGGCATAAAATTGATCTGGATACCATATAACCACAAACTAAAGAGGGCACCCAATCCCAAACTGATCCTCAAAGTAGAACTAATTGGGTTCTTAAAATTGACAAAGCTAAAAGAGATCTAATTAGATTCGTGGGCAACCATTCACGATTTATGAAAAAGATATTTAGAACATGTTTACTAATATTTACAACTTTCTTACCAATCAATTTCTAGACATACTTGAAGAAATGGTTGTATGAATATGTATATAGAATATAGGCCATCTTTAATTGATAATCTTACAAATTTTTCACCTAGGGTTAGTTTAACTAGTAATATTTGGATTAGTATTTATAATTTAAGTTATCTTGTAATTCCTGCTATTGCAAAAATGTATTTTATCTTTAGATTTATTAGATTAATCACATATCGCATATAACATTACATAATATATTACTAACGTCTAAAACGTATTGTACTGAAAATATTTTTTTCTATTAATTTAGATAATGCACCAAATAATAATGTCATTATTCCAATTTTAATTAATAATTTAAAACCAATTTTAGTGAAGCATCTTTCTCATGTTATATGTGATTCAAAATGGTTTTAATGTTAGTGATATAGATGCAATTGAAAAAAAATAAATCTTTAGTAATGGATCCACACGCCACGTCAAAAATGTGAATAGAAGCAGATTTCTCAAATAAGTGGGTTTACCAAAATGGATCTGCACCTCACATCAAAAATGTGAATTGAAACAAATTTTTCAAACAAGTGGGTTTAATCCTGTTTTATTTTCACTTTCAGTGGAAACAAGATGAAACTCATTTCATCAGTTGCTTTCTTCTATTTTACCTTAAATAGATATCAACATTCCTTTTTATAACAATTATGTTTCTTCTCTTACCTTATAAATTGATGGAAATGATTCGATTTTTTCTTGAAAATTGTATTAACTTGTTAACTACTCTTGAACCTATAATTGGATTCAAACTCAACTTCATCTACATGCAAATATAATAATCGTGTTCTAATATTATCAAGATGAAAATTAGAAGATGTACAAGGATAAAGAAAGAGCATTTCAGTCATGTCCAAACTCACATATATAAAAACACAATAACCATCCTCTGCAAGAAAAGGGGGAGGCCTTGTTAGAGCATGCCCCATATATGAGCCAATTAGATTTGGATTAAGTAACTTTAAAAGGCCCAAAAGGATCCAATCTAGTTAGACTAAAGCTGAAGTCTTTTTAGGGTTTTGTTAAAAGGCATTATATAAGTAACATTAAGTGAGAAAATTCTGATAGAATGTTCTTTATAGTCGCTCTTCCTGTTGGAGCTAGAACTCATAAAACAATCCCATCCCTCCCCTTTGTCGTAGATCACATTTTGTCTCAAACAAAGATCCTATTTTTCATCCTACTCATGTGCTTACTGTTAGAGGGCTATTCTCAGCTAGGAGTCTCGAGTTAACAATAAATTGATAGCTATTCGTGGGCTGCCAATTGGAAACATTAAGCTCTCTACACTAGCAACATCGAAAAAAGGTAAGATTTTATCCCAAAAGCAATTCTGCTGCATGATCTTGGTGATTTTAGTTTTGTTGTTTTTTTAATCCACTACTTCTTTACGTGTATAGCATGATAAACCAAGACAACAAAGCCTTACAATGGTATCTGAACCGGTGTACAAACACTTTTTGACATAGCAGATTCGATTCGTGGAGATGCCTGTTTTTATTGTAAGTTGTTATAAGTTTGATTTAATTTTTGAAATTCATTTAGGCAATCGTAAAATAACTGTAAAACAATTATAAATTTAAAGAAACCCAAAGAAACCATTTTTTTTTGTAAGCTATGATTACAACTTTTAATGTGTTTATTGGAGGTGTTATTTAAGTAATTGTCAAAACAAAAACCTTGATCTAATAAAATTGATATTATAATAGTTGTCAGAATTGTTGTTGACAGAAACCCTAAAGGAAACACTGAAGTTACCACCTTTTCCAAAAAATTAAAAATAATATTAATTTTTTATTAATTTTATTTATTTAAAATATATTTTAATTAAAATAAAATAAATTAGGATAAAAACTATCTTGATAGAGTTTTAAATTAAATATAATTTAAAATTTTATTTTCTAAATTGAGGTAGGATAAGAGTTATCTGGTGTATAAAACCCACCATTTTCATAGCAATTGTATGAGTAATGTATGTGATTAATTAAGATCTGTATCAAGACAAGTTTAGTACAATAATGACGGAGATCATGTTTATGGAAGCAAGGTGTTTATATTGGCTCAATGTGTGTGAGTGATAAGCATTTTAAAACTATAAGAGGTGGAATAATGGAAAATTAATGAAATAGATGAAGGATGATAAGAAATTGATCTAAACTAGTGTATATTGACATGTTCGATGTGTTAGAAATGTTGAAAGTCTTAGATAATGTCTTAATGTGATTTTGGTGTGATTTAGGAATGAATTGAAGGGTGAAAATTTGCAGAAAAGTGCAGTTCTAGTATGAGGGACCGATCCCCTTGTCACGACCCTCAATCCATCGAAAATCCACTACAAATTTTTAATTTTTCGTTTATTATTTAATCCATTCCTTATTGTTTGTTCTTTATCTTTACTTTACTTGATCGTGAACAGCTACACCACCAACAGTTGGGCTGCGTATCGATGTCAATCTCATCCAATCAAATCATTTCAATTTACAATTCATTTAAACGTAAATACTTGTATTTCTAAATCAGAGTTGCTGTTTACATGTGTTTACAATTCCTTACATCCCCAAAAATTACATTCAAAATATTATTCTGCTTTGGCATGTCTAGATACAAAAACTATACAAATGTGTATACCTTGTGTGATGGGATGCAGCGGATACCAAAATCCAATCTTTAGTCGCTCTCTATCTATTAAAAGTGCTCTGTAAAGGGGGAAATAAGGGGGTGAGCAAACTACGCGCTCAGTAAAGCAATCATGCGAGCATGTAGATAACTGTACTATCTACATGATCATGATGCCATGCATAAAACCAAGCATTTACTTGTCATACTCCGAAACATCAGTTTATGATCGTGTTCATGATATATAAAGTAATTCATACTATTTAAATCAGCGCACAAATCTAAATCAAAGCATGGAAAAATCATCATGCATGAGTCGTATATAAAGTATGGAAAATCATCATGCGAAGTGCACTTAAAACAATTCATAGTCAACACTGTCACGACCCAAATTACCAAAAATCACTACAAATTTTTCGTTTTTCACTTTTCGTTTATTATTTAATTCTTACATTTCCTCTTATCTTGACCATCCTATCAACAGTTGGGCTATGATTCGGTGTTAGTCCCCTCACACTACTTAACATTCTATTTTCATATTTACATTCACACATCAGGATTTACTATCCTTTGACTTTAACTAAATACAATTACAATGGTATTTACGTAACCTTACATCCTCGACATTATATCCGTTTACAGTACTGTGCATTTACATGTTCAGATACAAAACTATACAAATATGGATACATGACTCTCGATGGGACGCAGCGGATACCAAGAATGTAAGTCCTCAGCCGCTCACTAACTACTGCGAGTGCTCTGAAAAAGAGGGATAATAAGGGGGTGAGCAAACCACGCGCTTAGTAAGGCAATCATGCAAGTAAGTAGATAGCTCCATTATCTACATGCTCATAATGCCATACCCTTAAATCCATTTCTTTTCATTAAAATCTCTCACACAAAATCATGCATATATCAGTGCCATAGTTATAAAAACTATTCGTACATATAGAAATCATGCAACTTATGCATCAATGTCATTTTATGAAAAATCATAAAATCATACTCAGTATGAATTAAATAAAGATCATGTACTAGTTCATGCCATTTACACCAAATCATGAGAAACAATTCTTTTCATGAATTTATCATTTAAGCATGGAAAACTCATCATGCTACTGCATTTAAATCAGTTCATTAAAACACAATATAAAATAACCCGAAGGGGTTATCAATCTCTTAAAAATTCATTATAAAATTCTTTGAAAAATTTAATATCATAGTAGAAAATCACAAAATCGGGGGCCTGACCCCTCCCTCGGGTCTACCCTGGTCTATCGAGACCACAAGTTATATCATGTGAGACATGTAGTTGACTATATCAGTAACCTCGAGGACTATGGCCATATCCTAGTGATCCCTGGCTACACGGTACCTAGTGTGCAGGGTATCACACCTGAAACGGGAGGTGGGTCAATCCTGCCGCCAGAACAACATAACATCAGGATTGCGAGGGCAATGCTAGCTGCCTCGTGGTTAATGCCACTCCACTCCAACAATCCCCACGGTACAACGTACTCCATGTGATATACACAGTACATCGTACTCTGTGAACCCAATCTCAGTCAGGGGGTGCCTACAATAGGTCTTATCCACCCATGCCAAATATGTCTTAGTATGCACGTGTAGACATATCATCTCACTGTAACACACAGTCTACATGAGACTCCAACATGGCTATATGCATGTCATATAAATCCCTGTGCAAGCGAAGCTCTAGCACGGTTTCATAAAAATCAATAACATCTGCGTACGAGTAGCACTCCAGTACGACTTTAAAAGAGTTATAAATCCATATAAAATCACGTGCGAGTAAGCTCCAGCACGATTTTATGCATAAATAAATCAAATCTCATGCGGGTTACACTCAAGCATGGCTTTTATGCAATTATCATATCAAAACAGGATGCGAGCTAAGCTCCAGCACCTCTCATGCATGTCAAATCATTAAAACTAGTGCGAGTAATCGCTCCATCACCTTTTTATGTATATCAAGTCAAAAACAGTCCAAAACAGGGTGCGAGCTAGGCTCCAGCACCTTTCATGCATTTCACAAGAATAAAAATCAGTGCGAGCAACTGCTCTAGCACATTTCATGCATATGATGTCACACAAGTCGGTGCGAGCAACCGCTCAAGCACATTTATGCACACTCACAAACGCAGATATAGTGCGAGCTATGTGCCGGCACTATCTGTTTCCATATAAACTTGATAGTTTGTCATTTTTCCAAAGAAATTCCATTTAAATATAAATAACACTTACGTAGTGTTATCTTGTGAAATTTATGCAATTACTGGCCAATCTACCGATTTGCTTTGCTTAAAAACCTAGAAAATTCCTTAAATCATGCATTTCATGCATGTCATGCTTTCACCATCCTTAGGTGAACTTCCCTTAATAGGGGTAAAATAGTCTTTACCTATTTCGAGTCCTTAAAATCTTTAAACTATTTTTAGGACCTTTGTACAATATCAATGTATACATACATATTCAGTGTATGTAAAAGCTATTTAAAGTACGCGTAGCTACCTCTAGCTACTCACACAATTCCCTTACCTCATTTTCTGTACAGTCTGACCTTTTCCACTGATGTCTCATCACGCAGTCTGATTTGCTCCCAATCTAATCTCCGAAACTGCGGATAAATATTCATCAAGTCAAATACAATACAATTAATTGTATTTCATATTTTCTGGGCTTAATTTAAATCATTGGGCCCGCTTACCCATATTGGGCCTGATTGTACCATAATAGACCTTAATTGGCCTTAAGCCCGTGTTCCATTTACTATTCACATTATCGAGGCCTGTTGGGCCTATTGGGCCCATCAATATTTATTGAATCTCATTCTAAATTTTTGGATGGTTCAATTAATTATTTACGACAATTTATCTCTAATTCTAGAATTTAATTCATTAAATGCGAAATTTAAATTCGTAATTTATGCGGTAAATTTTAACCCGTATAACGATGCAAAATTGTCCTAAATAAGGGTTACTTACCCGATATTTCATGATCGTACACAAATCAAGGCTGTCTCGACCTCTCGGTTGATACCAATTGTCGAGTTACACAATTAAATATATTTCCGGGTAAACTTTCAGTCAAATATTAATCAAATTAAATATTTCAAAATTTAAATCGGTCAATTTCGACCGCTGACTGACTTACCCGTAGCTCGATTGCATCATTGAATTTTTTTCAATTTTTCCTCTTTTTTCTTTTTCCTTTTCTTTTTGGCTGAACCGGTCCGGTCCTGTTCGGTTCATCATACCATCATTGCGTTGAACCGACCGTACTGGTTCAAGCATCATTTCATCATTCCGACGCCGTCCGGTTGGTTCTCGGGCCGTTTTCGGTGCCGTTCAGCGTGCCATCGCCTGGGCTTCCATTATCGGGCCTCGGGGCTGGTCGAATCAACGGCCGATGACCGCCAATCCAGCTTTCTCTCCCGCGACATCTCTTCTTTCGATCTGCTAATTTCAACGGTCTCCATGTTGCGTCACGGTCGTTGGTGGTTTGCCCGGTGTTGGGCTGCCGTCGTCGGCCCTCACCTGGGGTTCCTGGCTACCGGTGGTGGCTCGTTCGATGATTCCTCCTCGGTTCGCGCCTGTGTCCACTTCTTTTCGTTTTCTCTGTTTTCCAGTTTCGTGATTTTCGCGAAATCCCTTTTTTTTTCTTTTGTATTTTGTTTATTTATTTATAATTTATTTTAATTATTATTGTAATCATTATAATATTATTAAAAATCTAAATTATCTAACAAAATTATTATTTTATTTATTTATTCAATAAATGAATTTATCGGTATTATTTCGTCTTTCGGGATAATTTTTCGAATACTTTCGGGATTATTTTTCGAATTGAAAATTTTGGTTTATTCAAATAAATTCATATCTTGATCAATTTAACCCGAAATTTAATTATTTCTTCGTTATTGATCAAGATTTTTCAATCCCATATTTTTAATTAAATTTTTTTGTCACGATAAATACCGAATTTCAATCTTTTGATCGTTTTACCCTTCATGTGTTCGGGAATACCATTTCAATCTTTTTGCATTTTTCATTTCGTGTTTTAATTAAAATCGGGTCTTACACAATATATTTCACTTTGTATTCAATATACATGAGAAACTCAGCTTCTTGCTTCAATAAACATTAACAATTTTTTTTATGAAAGATGAATAAGACTATGATTGCAGAAGAAAAAACTCAATATAGTCCCAAAGCCTTTTGTAAATAAGATAAAATAGTTCAAATACCAAATCATGACAAAGTTCAATTCTTACACAATAGTACGAACTCTACATTTCAACACAGAACAAAGCATTGGTTCGCAAGCAAAGATAAGTGTGAAATTCAAACCTTTAAGTCGAAAAACTCAATTGATATGTATAGGCTAACCTGCACTTAAACAATTTAACAGACAAAAAGCTTCTCCACACCTCTGCTTTTGACAATGCTTCAATATTCACTCCATGATCACACTTCACTTATAACCTACGATAATACAAAGTCAGCTTAATATCTTATTTGGAATATTTAAGCTAACTACTGAAACTATTTCATTCAATTTAACTTCTTTCACTTAAGGTTACTTAACAATAAAAGTTACTAAGTCACATTCTCTATATTATTTCAATAGCACTTATCCCTTGGATGCATGCTTACCATTCAATCTGGCTTATAATTATACTGTGGGGATAAAATTACCAAAATGCCTCTGCCTTAATCGAAACCCTACAATGCTCCAAAATTATTTTTCAAGCCACTATTTCATTCAATTCAAGTTTGTTCACATGAATCACACTATTTATCAATATTTCCCTATAGAATTCTATGGGAAATCAACTTTCTCTCTCTAAAACCTAGGGTTTAACACTATAACTCCATCATACACAATCCATTTCTTCAAATTGAGTTCATATAACATGTTTACATATTAAATGAATCAACATATATTGAAATTACGCCTTAAAGAATACCTAAGCCAATAAACCATAAAGTGGCCAAATATTTAAGCTAGTTCGAGGGATTGATTTGCTTCAATCTGAGATACAATATCATCATTCGTTGATGACTTAGATATATCTGTAGGGGTATGCACTCCTATGAAGCCCATGAACTTCTTATGCCAGCAACTCTATTTGTACCAAAATGGACATAGAAATGCATTTTAGTAAATTTACACCATTCCAAGGACATAAAGAGCTATATAAGTACAAAAATTGTGATTCTTACAAAATGACTCCAAGTTAATCTTATAAAATTGTAGTTTGGTGAATGTAATTATGATATGTTGATGTACACATAAGTTTTGAATGTAATGAAGTATAAGGAGATGACGTTTTTAAGTCTTAAATGTGTATGAATTGAAATATGGCCTATGGAGTGGATTATGGTGAGTTTTACATTGAGTTTTTTACAAATTTATGTAGCAGTAATAGGATCTGTGAAGGCCAGATCGATCTCTAAGGGATGAGAGATCGATCCCATAGTTTCAGAATGCAGAAAATGTGTGAGAACAGGCAGGCAAACTAATCTCATGAGGAAGATATTGATTTCCTAATGCCTCTACCTAGCCAAGATCGATCTTGTCACAAGGGCAGATCGATCTCCTTAACTCTCGGCCTGGAAGAGATCGATCTCTACCCTCTAACAGATCGATCTCCACCCTCGGCCAGATCGATCTTGTAGTTGTTAAAGGAGCAGTTGGAGCAGTTGAATCAAGCAGAGATCGATCTCATTCAATGTCCAGATCGATCTCATAGCCTCTGTCTATATAAGGAGCATGAGATTTTCGCTTGAAACCGAGCCTTTCTCTTTCTGAAACCTAAACCTTCACCATTTTCACCCAAACCAAGCTTTCTCTCTCTAAGATTCACCCTATTCTAGAAAAATTAGACAAAGGGGCAAGAGACAAAGTTGTTCATCTTGGTAAAGAGAACAACATACTAGAAAATGAAAGATTGGGATTGAGCAAAGGAAGAGGCAAGTACTCTAAGAATTTAGTCAAGAGGAGACAAGCTAGGTAAGCTCACAAGACCCTTGTTCTTGAGCATTATCATTTTATATATATATGGATAAAAATGTGTGTTTATATATTTGGTTGGAAATGTTTAAGGCATGATGGAACCAACAAATGGGTTTAGTTAAGAGATTTAATGTGGATGTCTTGTGATGATTATAAGTTAACTAAAGGGTTGATAAAGATGTAGAAAGAGTTTTGAGATAATGTTGAGTTAGAATGAGTAAGAGAAAGAGATGGAAAATGAGAATGATGTATATTGATGGGTTAATGTTATGTGTGGACAGCTCGAGAATTCGACACGAGAAACGAGACTAGTCTGAGAATCCAAGGATATTGTACCACTCAAGGTGCAAGAGGCAAAGGAAATAAAACCATCTGTGCTTGTGAGTTTTCAAATGAATGAAAACATTTTAATAGTATGAAAATGGTTTAATGAAATAAACATGTTTATGAGAAATGAGATGAATTGATGTTTTGATGAATGTGTGAGCGTTTTGTCGATTTGAGCTCGATTTTAATGTGATTTGAGAAATGTGAATACAATGTGTTATAACCGAAATGAGTTTTATGATAACCACTATGAGCTCTACATGAAGGCAAAATGATTTTTATATAACAATGGCATGTTTTTACTGGGACTATTGATGTGTTGATGAATGTGCGAGTGTTTTATCGGTTTGAGCTCGATTTTGATGTGATTTGTGTAAATGTGAACACAATAGTTTATAACTGAAATGGGTTTTGTGATAACCACTGAGAGCTCTACGTGAAGGCAAAACGATTTTTACTGAAACTATAGCTTTTCATGAGATGCACATCGAGCTTTGCTCTGGTAGCATGTAAGGTCGGGCCGTACTCTAGTAGCATGTAAGACCGACGCCTCCGTTCTGGTAACGTGAGATGACCCTGCTGTGGTAGCGATGGGTGGCCTTGCTTTAATAGCATGGAAGACCGAGTTGTGCTTTGATAGCATGTAAGACCGACATAGTACGACTCTGATCAAGTCTACAGCGAATCATGGCCATATGTATTATTGTCGATGAAATCCCTCTATTGGGGATGTCCGCCTAGGGGATGAGTTCAATCGATCTGATGTGCCTATGACGTTGATTTTATATGAGTTTTTATAAATGCCTATCTCGATTTATTTGATGATGATGTGATTTTACAAATGCGATTTATACCACGCATTGAGATTTGATGTGATGTGATTTGTGATTTTATCACGTGAATTGTGCTGATGCCATTGTTTTTTACTGTTATTTCTATAACGATTTGCATGTTCAATATTTCCATCATATTGTGTTTTGTGATGATGATTTTTATAACTTCCCTTATCCTCCTTACTGAGCATTTTGAGAGCTCACAATTTTTCCTCCCCCTCCAGATTACTTGAAGTAAGCGAGATAGAGCCTGTCGCGTACGTGATATAGGCTGGTAGACAAGATCTCCCCAAGCTATCGCTTGTACACACATAATGTATAATTCAGTTCATTTTGTATCCAGACAATAATTTAATACAGATATTTGTGATGAGTATTTTGGGATGTAATTAGGTTGATATGAAAGAAATGAGTTGAGACTTATGGGTTGATTCTTTTTAGGATATTATGTATTTGATTTCATTAAGTTGTATGATCTTGGGGATAATGTTTGTGTATAAACGATAGCAATTTAAGGACGCTACACAGGAATACACCCAGAGTTGGTAGTTTTGTTTTAAGAAAAATTTTAAATTGCCCTGTTTTTTGCACTTTTGGGCTGTCACATATTTTCTTGGTATCAGAGCTAAGGGTGTCTAGTACTGTCAATGTCGATCAAGTAAAAATAGATTACATCCCAAGTGTCTGTATTATCTGGTAATGAATTGAATTTAACGAGTAAAATTATGATCGATGTTTAATGAATACGCGCAGGCACGTAAGAGATAGAATATGAGGGGGAGAAAAGGACATTCAGGGAGGCAGGCACAGCCACCTCCACCACTTGAACCACAGCGGAAGAGTCCTAACTATCGAATGAATCACCTAAAGCATGATGTGCGTTAGGGATTCGAGCAGATGGTAGGGCTATTCGGGCAGCATTTTGGGGCTAGTGCCTCGGGCACTACACCTGTGTCGACTCCTTTACCACCACAGGGACCACCCGCACCCCCATTACAGATTGACCCGGTGCCTCTCGCCACACAGCCTACGGTACAGACCCAAGTTGATGACAGAGATAAGGGTCGATTGAGGGACTTTTTAAAGATGAACCCACCGACTTTTAGAGAGGTGAAAGATCCTGTAGAGGCTAAGGAGTGGATGACTGAGTTGCAAGTCATTTTTGACTTTTTAGGATGCATTGATGCTGAGAGGGTCATTATGGGTGCTTATATGTTAAAGGGACAAGTCCGAGATTGGTGGAGCACTACTCAGAGTATATTGACGACTAGCCATGAGGTGATTAGCTGAGAGATGTTTCAATCTAGATCTAGAACCCAGTATGTGCCAAGAGCCGCCCAGAGGAGAAAGTAAGCTGAATTCCTAAATTTGGCTCAGGCCAATATGACGGTTGATGAGTACGAGAGCCGATTCACCACCCTACTGAAGTATGACCCGGAGACTCTTGAGGATGAGGAGCTTTGTACTGAGCGATTTGTGTATAGACTGAAATCCATCATTAAAGACCGGTTGATAGGGCTCTGTATCACTGAGTTTAAGGATGCTCTGAGACGAGCACAAGAAGTGGAGAGGGGACTAGAGTTGGTACAGTCCCAGAGTGAGTCTTGAATTTTGACCAGGGATAAGAGTAAGCAACTCATGACCTCCCACATAGACTTTCAAAGAGGTTCTTTTAAGAGGAGACAGTTTGAGGGGCTGAGAGGAAGGGTTGACAGACCTAGGGTTCCTCCCATCACTATGGAGACCTGTCGAGGTGTCAGACCAAAGGTTAGCGTCTTTAGAGATTGTGGCAGATCACATGAGGGAAGCTGTCCCAGAACCATACAAGGATGCTATAGATATAGAGACATGGGTCACAGAGTGAGATATTGCCCACAACCACAAAAGTCACATTTTCAAGAGCCTCCTAAACAGTAGCCACAGAGGGCGATTCCCCATAGACGGGTTACAACTGTTAATAAGGGTAAGAAGCTGGTCATAGAGGGAAGTGTGTTTGCTTTGGATAAAGAGCCTATAGACACTTCGTCTAAGACCATACGAGGTACACTTCTTGTCTATAATCATGAGGCTCATGTGTTATTTGATTCGGGATCCACTCATTCTTTTATTGATGTACAATTTGTATATAAACTAAGTTTGAAGTATGAATCCTTAGATTATATTCTACATGTAAATATCCCTATGCGTGAGTCCCAGAGGACTGATATGATGTGTAGGAGTTGTGAGATCAAGGTGGGAGATAGAGTGATGTTAGCAGATCTAGTGATGTTAAACATGTGTGGTTTCGATGTGATTTTAGGGATGGATTGGCTAGTAGCCAATCGTGTGAGCTTAGACTGCTACACTAAGACTGTAACTTTCTCCCTACCTGAAAAATTTAGTGTATGTTTGAATAATTAAAGAATAAAGACGTGTGAAGTTTATTATGAAATGTTAAGAGATGATTATATCGCTATAAATATTGATTGAATTATTGATGTGAAGGTTACATCGCACTCATATCTGATATGAGTCGAGAACATTCGAGGATAGAGGATATACCGGTAGTATGTGAGTTTTCGGATGTATTCCTAAATGAATTGTCTGGCTTACCACCGAAGAGAGAGCTGGAGTTCACTATCGATTTAGTGCCAGATACTCAACCAATCTCTAAACCTCCCTACAGGATGGCGTTGGTTGAATTAGAAGAGTTAAAGAAACAGTTGCAAGAACTGCTTGACCAGGGTTTTATTAGACCTAGTGTGTCACCATGGAGAGTTTCGATGTTATTTGTAAAGAAGAAAGATGGTAGCCTGAGACTATGTATAGACTACAGATTGCTGAATAAGGCTATGATGAAGAACAAGTACCCCTGCCAAGGATAGATGATTTGTTTGACCAGCTAAGAGGGGCTTCTATCTTTTCTAAGATTGATTTAAAGATCAGGCTATCAATAGTTAAGAATCAGGAAAAGGATATTCTGAAGACAGCCTTTAGAACTAGATATGGCCAGTAAGAGTTCTTAGTGATGCCCTTTGGATTGAAAAATGCCCCTGCTGCTTTTATGAGTTTGATGAATGAGGTCTTTAGAGACTATCTAGATCAGTTTGTAATAGTCTTCATTGATGATATCCTTGTGTATTCTCAGTCTCATGAGGAACATGCACAGCATTTGAGGATTGTGCTGCAGGTATTCAGAGATAAGCAGTTGTATGGAAAAATCAATAAGAGTGAGTTTTGGCTAGACCAAATACCTTTTCTTTGGCATATTATATCTAAAGACGAGGCGTCAGTTGATCCGTCTAAGATAGAAACTGTACTTAATTGGGAGAGATTGATAACAGTTGCAGAGATTCAAAGTTTTCTAAGACTGGCAGGGTATTACAGAAGGTTTGTTGAAGGATTCTTCAGGATTGCCGCTCCTCTGACTAAACTCACATGTAAGGAGACCCCTTTTGTATGGTCTGAGAAGTGTGAGCAGAGTTTTCAAGAATTGAAAAGGAGATTAATGACGGCACCTGTGTTGACTATTCTAAATGGACTGGGAGGCTTCGCAGTGTACAGTGATACCTCTCAACAAGGATTAGGATGTGTGCTCATGCAACATTGGAGAGTAGTCGCCTATGGTTTGCGACAGCTAAAGGATCATGAGAGGAACTACCCCACACATGACTTGGAGTTAGCCGCAGTGGTAGTTGTATTGAAGATTTGGCAGCATTACTTATATGGGGAAAGGTTCTAGATATTTACTGATCACAAGAGCCTGAGATATATATTTGACCAGAAAGAGTTAAACATGAGACAAAGGAGATGGATAGAACTCCTTAAAGATTATGATAGTGAGATACTCTATCATCCGGGGAAGGCGAACATAGTGGCTGATGCCTTGAACAGGAAGAGTATGATATATGTTATGATGATCAAAGAATGGGATTTGTTGGAATAGTTCGCTGGACTCAGGATCAGAGTTGATGAAGTAGAGGTCAGATTTATGGCTAGCCTGCAGATAGAGCCTGATATTATGGATCAGATTAGAGCCGGGCAGCGAAATGATCAGAGGCTATTGGATATGGTTAGTCAAGCTGAACAGACCTCGCAGTTGGATTTTATGGTCAGTGACGATGGGTTATTGAGGTTTAAAGGTTAAGTTTGTGTTCTGAATGATGATATCCTGAAGCAACAAATACTGAGAGAGTCTCACTGCTCGCGATACACCATGTACCCGAGAAGTACCAAGATGTACCAAGATTTAAGAAGGGTGTATTGGTGGAGTGGTATGAAGCGAGACGTGGCAGAGTATGTGGCCAGATGTTTGGTATGCCAATAAGTGAAAGCTGAGCACCAGAAGCTTGGTGGATTGCTTAAGCCTTTGCCTGTGCCTTCATGAAAATAGAAGCATATCACCATGGATTTTATCATGGGATTACCGAGGACCCGAAGAGGTCATGATGCAATATGGGTGATAGTCGATAGATTAACGAAGAGTGCCCACTTTCTTGCCATCAATAGCACAGATGCATTGAGTACACTAGCCGAGCTATATATTAGAGAGATAGCTAGACTACATGGGGCTCCAGTGAGTGTTACCTCTGATAGAGATTCTCGATTCACCTCCAGGTTTTGGACTCAAGGGATCTCGGTTGAACTTCAGTACTGACTATCATCCTCAGACTGATGGTCAGTCCGAGTGAACTATACAGACCTTGAAGGACATGTTGATGGCGTGTACGATGGATTTTAAGGGATCATGGGATGATCACCTACCCCTTGCTGAGTTTGCGTACAACAATAACTATTATACGAGTATTGGTATGGCACCTTATGAGGCTCTGTATGGTAGGAGGTGTAGATCCCTTATAACATTGGAAGAAGTGGGCAACAGAAAAGTAATTGCTCCCGAGCTCGTTGAACAGGAAGTTCAGAATGTAAAGATCATTTGTGATAGATTACGGGTTGCTCAGAGTCGACAAAAAAGTTACGTCGATGTGCATAGACAGCCGCTCGAGTTTCAAGTTGGAGATTCAGTGTTCCTTAAAGTATCTCCAAGTAAGGGTATCATGCGCTTCGGGAAGAAAGGGAAATTGAGTCCTCGATATATAGGACCGTTTGAGATTTTGGAGAGAGTGGGATACGTCGCCTATCGGTTGGCCTTAACTCCGTAGTTCTTTAGGATAAACAATGTCTTTCATGTATCCATGTTGAGGAAATATAATCCGAACCCCTCCCATGACATTGAGTATGAGGCATTGGATATTCAGGAGGATATGAGTTATGTGGAAGAACCCACCTGAATACTTGATAGGAAAGCGAAAGTACTTCAGACAAAAAGGATCCCATTGGTTAAGGTTCTCTGGAAACACCACTCAATGGAGGAAGTAACTTGGGAACTATAGAGCCTTATGAAGGAGAAGTACCCACAGCTATTTAATGGGTCGAGTTGAATTTGGAGGACCAAATTCTCTTAATGTCACGACCCAAATTACCTAAAAATCCCTACAAATTTTTCGCTTTTGCATTTCCTTACCCGTCGTGAACAGTTATACTACTAAACAGTTGGGCTATGATTCGGTGTTAGTACCTCTCACCTATTTACCATTCCATTTTCATATTTCATTTACATATCAATTTATTTGAACTAAATACATCCCCAATATTACATCCATATACAGTACTATGCATCTATATGTTCAGATACAAAATTATACAAATGTGTATACCTGTTCTTGATAAGAAGCAGCGGATAACCGAGATGCGAGACTATTGTCGCTCTCTTCTACTGAATGTACCATGTGGGGTGGAAAATGAAATGGTGAGCGAAACGTGCTCAGTAAGGCAATAATGTAAGCAGGTAGATAACTATACTATCTACGTGCTGATAATGGCATGACATAAGATCATTTACATTTGGAGCATGAGGTATGACTAAAACGATGCCACATGTATGTATATATCATATAAGAGAAATCATGAAATCGACATGTGAAATAAACATGGCAAAATCATCATGTATGACATCTCATGCTCCTCACATTAAAACTTATTAATTTCATCATAAACTCTTCACTTTAAAACTTATTTGTTTAATCACAAAACTCATCACTTTAAAACTCATTTGTTTCATCATAAAACAACTTCATCAAAGTCAAACCCATCTCTCGGGAATACCTTGATTCATTAAATCGCATTTCATATAAAAACATAAATCGGGACCTTACCCTTCCATCGGGTTTGACCTGGTCTATCCAGACCGTATGATATCATGTGAGGCATGTAGGTTACTGTATGAAAATCAAGGACTATGGCCATACTTTGTCCCTATGATCCCAGGCTACACGGATCCCGGTGTGCGGGGTATCACAACTGCAACGGGAGGTGGGGTCAAGTCCTACCAGCCAGAATAGTAAGTAACATCTTAAAGTCATCATGACTGCACGGTACAGCGTACTCCGTGTGATATACACGGTACATCATACTCCGTGGACCCATATCATAGTCTGGGGGTGCCTGCCGTAGGTCTTATCCACCCCAATATTATGTCGATAACCAACCTATGTCTAAAAGTATATGTTCGAGCATCTCAACTCTCTGTAACACACAGTCTACAGGAGGCTTCCACACGACTATATGTACGTCAACTCACGTCTAGTGCGAGCGAAGCTCCAGCACCACGCTGTGCATATCATGATATCTAATATCTCGTGCGAGCGAAGCTCCGGCACGGTTTTGTGCACACACAAATTTCTCATACGAGCAATGCTCCAGTACGGCTTTTCATGAGAAATAAATCAGTAAACTTGAGTGCGAGGAAGACTCTAACACTCTTTTTATTCATGTAAATACGATAGGTGGCTCAATCTTGATAAAACATCTTTTAAAATAGTAATCGGTACAAACTCTACCCTTTCGTGTAATTCATGAAATCAATAGCCAACCTATGTGTAAATTTGCTTAAACCAAAGCAATACATCCATATAAAGCATCAAAACATGTAAATCATGTAATTTACTGCCTTACTACCCTTTTTGTAAATTTTACTCCTAGGGGCAAAATCGTCTTTTTTCTTTATTCATCTAAGCCTCGATTTTCGTAAAATTATCATTTCGTTTTCTAAATACTTTAAGTAATTCTAGACCCTGTAATTCCCCTCAAAATTATGTATAGGTATCTCTATGCACTTACAAAATTCCCTTACCTCATTTTTCATGTCGAGTCTGACCTTTCCACTGATGTCACGTCGCGCAGTCCGATCTGCTCCCAATCAAACCTTCGGAACTGCGTATCAATATTCTTCAGGTCAGATATTATACAACTTAATTGTATTTCCTATTTTCTGGGCTTAATTTAAATCATTGGGCCCGTTTACCCCTATTGGGCCCGATTGCACCTTAATGGGCCTTAATCGGCCTTAAGCCCGTTTTCCACTTAATTTTCACTTTATCGAGGCCTATTGGGCTCATTAGACCCACCAACAATTTATTAGGTCTCGTTCTAACTCTCGAATAGCTAAATTTATTATTTACGATAATTTATCTAAATTTTCATAATTTAATTCAATTTATGCGGAATTTAAATTCATATCACGCATAACGATGTAAATTGTCGTAAATAATGGTCACCTACCAGAGATTCCATGATAGTACGAAATTCAAGGCTGTCTCGAGCTCTCGTTTGATGTCAATCGTCGAGCTACACAATTCCACAATTTTTTCGGGTAAGTTTTCAGCCCAAAATTAATTAAATTAAATACTCCGAAATTTAAATCGGGTCAATTTTGACCACTATTGACTTACCCGTAGCTCGATTGCATCGTCGGGATTTCTTCCCAATTTTTTCTCTTTTTCTTTTTCCCTTTTTCTCCTTTTTTCCTTCTCTTTTTGGCTGAACCGATTCAGTCCGGTTCAGACCGATTTGGACCACCGGTTCACCCCGGTTCACTCCGATTCGCTCCGATTCACCGCCTTACCGATCGGTTCTCTGTCGACTTCCACCGCCAGCAGCTCCGTTGGGTCGTCCGCAGCTCGAATCTGGCCTCGACTTCGTCCAAGGCCGCCTGAAGGTCACCGGTCCGGCCTGTTCTCTCTCGGCCGTCGGTACCGTTTCATTTTTCATCATTTCTGGCGTTTGCCGACAGTTTCGCCGATCGTTTTCGGTGTCAATCGGCTCGGCTGCACCTCGAGAAGCCTCAGCTGGGGTCGATCGGGCCTGAATCAGCGCCGATCGTCGGCGATTCCTCTTCTCTCCCCGTCGATTTCTCTCCCTCGATCCGTCAAATTTCGGCGGTTTCGCCGGCCAATACCGGTCTCAAAAGAACCGGTTCCTCCTCCTGAACTCGTCGGTACCCACCGTTCGTGTCCAGCTGCCGTGGATCGTCGGGATCAACCCCGTTTTCCCTGCGATCTTCTCTTTCTCTGTTCGCCAGACACGGCCATCGTCGGCGCGTGTCACCGGTGCCCAGAGCTTCGTCGGCCTCTCCTCTTCCTCCTCGGCCCTTCGTCGGAGGGTGATGATCGCCAGTGGACGTGGGTCGGTCGGCCACGCGCGAGTCTCCTTCTCCATTTTCCATTCTTTTTCTCTCTCCCCGATAGTTTCAGATTTCTCTCTTTTTTTTTTTACAATTATTATTTTATTTAATAATTTATTTTATTATTAAAATATTCATTAAAATAGTCTAAAAAAATCTGAAAATATCTACAATTCTATTAATTTATTCCAAATAAATCAATTTAATTTAATTTAATTTATTTATTGTATTTTTAATCATTTTTCGGTATAATTTCTTTGTATTTTCGAGATATTATCCCATATGACTTTTCGGTATTTCTAAAAATTTCGGATCTTGATCAATTTGACTCAAAATTATATAATTTCCTTATTATTGATCAAGATATTCTAAATCCTTATTTTTTTTAAAATTTTTCTTATTGAATTTATTTCGGCTTTCGATCTTTTGACCGTTTTGCCCTTACACGTGTTCGGGATTAATTTAACCCGACTTTCCTTCACGAATACTCACTCATTTCGTATTTTAATTAAATTCGGGTCTTACACTTAAGGTGGGGAAGATGTGAGAACTGTAAATTTTATGAGATTTGCGAAGTGAGAATTGTAGTTTGGTGAATGTAATTATGATATGTTGATGTACACGCAAGTTTTGAATGTAATGAAGTATAAGGAGATGAAGTTTTTAAGTCTTAAATGTGTATGGATTGAAATATGGCCTATGGAGTAGATTATGGTGAGTTTTACATTGAGTTTCCTGCAAATTTGTGCACCAGTAATAGGATCTGTGAAGGCCATATCGATCTCTAAGGGATGAGAGATCGATCTCATAACTCCAAAATGCAGAAAATGTGCGAGAATAGGCAGGTAGACCGATCTCATGAGGAAGCAGATCAATCTCCTAATGCCTCTGCCTAGCCAAGATCGATCTTGTCACAAGGGCAGATCGATCTCCTTAACTCTTGGCCTAGAAGAGATCGATCTCTACCCTCTAGCAGATCGATCTCCACTTAGTCTTTTTATGAAGAGCATATTGATCTCCACCCTCGGCCAGATCGATCTTGTAGTTGTTAAAGGAGCAGTTGAATCAAGCAGAGATCAATCTCATTCATTGTCCAGATCGATCTCATAGCCCCTGTCTATATAAGGAGCACGAGATTTTCGCCTAAAATCGAGCCTTTCTCTCCCTGAAACCTAAACCTTCACCATTTTCACCCAAACCAAGCTTTCTCTCTCTTATATTCACCCTATTTTAGACAAAATTAGACAAAGGGGCAAGAGACAAAGTTGTTCCTCTTGGTAAAGAGAACAACATACTAGAAAATCAAAGATTGAGATTGAGCAAAGGAAGAGGCAAGCACTCTAAGAATTTGGTCCAAATGAGACAAGCTAGGTAAGCTTACAAGACCCTTTTTCTTGAGCATTATCATTTTATATATATGTGGATAAACATGTATGTTTATATATTTGGTTGGAAATATTGAAGGCATGATGGAACCAACAAATGGGTTTAGTTAAGAGATTTAATGTGGATGGCTTGTGATGTTTATGAGTTAACTAAAGGGTTGATAAAGATGTAGAAAGAGTTTTGAGACAATGTTGAGTTAGAATGAGTAAGAGAAAGAGATAGAAAATGAAAATAATGTATATTGATGGGTTAATGTTGTGTGTTGACAGCTCGAGAATCTGACACGGGAAACGAGACTAGTTCGAGGACCCGAGGATATTGTACCACTCAAGGTGCAAGAGGTAAGGGAAATAAAACCATTTGTGCTTGTGAGTTTTTGAATGAATGAAAACGTTTTAATAGCATGAAAATCGTTTAATGAAATGAGCATGTTTATGAGAAATGAGATGAATTGATGTTTTGATGATTGTGTGAATGTTTTACCGATTTGAGCTCGATTTTAATGTGATTTGTGAAATGTGAATAAAATGTGTTTTAATCGAAATGAGTTTTGTGATAACCACTATGAGCTCTACATGAAGGCAAAATGATTTTTATATAACAATGACATGTTTTTACTGAGACTATTGATGTGTTGATGAATGTGCAAGTGTTTTACCGGTTTGAGCTCGATTTTGATGTGATTCGTGTAAATGTGAACATAATGGTTTATAATCAAAATGGGTTTTGTGATAACCACTGAGAGCTCTACGTGAAGGCAAAACGATTTTTACTGAGACTATGGCTTGTCATGAGATGCACATCGGGCTTTGCTCTGATAGCATGTAAGGCCGGGCCATGCTCTAGTAGCATGTAAGACCGACACCTCCGTTCTGGTAACATGAGATGACCTTGCTCCCGTAGTGATGGGTGGCCTTGCATTAATTACATGTAAGACCGGATTGTGCTTTGATAGCATGTAAGACTGATGGTTATACGACTCCGATTAAGTCTAGAACGAATCATGGCCATGTGTATTATTGTCGATGAAATCCCTCGATTGGGGATGTCCGCCTAGGGGACAAGTTCAATCGATGTGATGTGCCTATGACATTGATTTCATATGAGTTTTTATAAATGCCTAGTCTCGATTTATTTGATGATGATGTGATTTTACAACTGTGATTTATATCACGCATTGAGATTTGATGTGATGTGTTTGTGATTTTATCACGTGAATTGTGCTGATGCCATTGTTTTCTACCGTTATTTCAATAACGATTTGCATGCTCAATATTTCCATCATATTGTGTTTTGTGATGATGATTTTTATAACTTCCTTTATCCTCCTTACTGAGCGTTTTGAGAGCTCACCCTTTTTCCTCCCCCCTCCAGATTACTTGAAGTAGGCGAGATAGAGCCTGCCGCGTACTTCATATAGGCTGGTGGACAAGATCTCCCCAGGCTATCGCTTGTACACGCATAATGTATAATTCAGTTCATTTTGTATCCAGACAATGATGTAATACAGACATTTGTGATGAGTATTTTGGGATGTGATTAGGTTGATATGAAAGAAATGAGTTGAGACTTATGGGCTGATTCTTTTTGGGATATTATGTATTTGATTTCATTAAGTTGTATGATCTTGGGGATAATGTTTGTGTATAAACGATAGCAATTTAAGGACGCTACACAGAAATACACCCAGAGTTGGTAGTTTTGTTTTAAGAAAAATTTTAAATTGCCCTATTTTTCGCGCTTTCGAGCTGTCACAAAGTTGTTCTTTGAAATTTTAGGAAAAACTGCAGTTGAGAACCTGCAGATGAAGGCCAGATCGATCTCTTATTCAAGCAGATTGATCTCGTATTTAAGCAGATCGATCCCCGTTTGATCTTGCAAAGAACAGATCGATCCCTTCCCTAGCACTGATCGATCTCAATTTGGTTCTGCTTAGAAAGGATCGATCTCTTCTCAAACACAGATCGATCTCCAATGGTTTCTGGCTAGAAAGGATCGATCCCTTCCCAAAGAGCAGATCGATCCCCTCCTCAAAACAGATCGATCTCCACTTGATTCTATCTAGCAAGGATCAATCTCATCCCATGAATAGATCGATCCCATAGCCTATATACTGAATACCGAGAGAGTTCAAAAGCAAGGGAAGATCGATCTCTCACCCTAGGAGATCGATCTCATAAGGTCAATTCTATAAAAAGGGCCGGCAGTCAAGTCTTCTTTCATGAAACATCAAACACCTCTCCATTTTCACAAAGTAACCTAGCTTTCTCACTCTAGGAAATCATCACCTCCCTACCAGATTGGAAAGAAAGTTGTTTAAGCAAAGTTGTTCATTATGATGAGGAGAACAACATAGTTTGGAATCAACATTCAAGTTGCTAAATTGAAGGAGCAAAGTCTTCCCTTAAGATTTAGTCAAGTGAGGAGGTATAAGCTAGGTAAGTTTTCAATACACCAACTTCAAGTATGTTTATCTAGACATTGTTATGGGTTATTTGGTGTATGTATTGTTGGCTAGAACTACCTAGAGCATGATGAACCAAATGATAAGTTGCATATTAAACATATTAATTGTCATATTTTCCAATGATTTAAATTCTTTTATATGCTTAATTTTTGGATTTGACTTATGTTTTGTGTTTTATATTGTGGATGATGGAATAGGAATAAAATGGACTAAAGTTGTAAATTTTGATCAAGTCACAAAATCAGAAGATATCTTGGTGTAAGACGTGGGCACATCCAAGGCAGTGACAAGAATTACAAGTTAAATATGTGAATTCAAATCAAGATCTATCACTTGTAACTGAATTTTACTTAAACAGTCTAAAGATGACAAGTGGAATATTTTAATTATGAAGGGAGATATGGCATGGCTATCTATGGCAAAAAGCAATTAGTGGTTGAAAAAGGAAAGAAGTTTATTTGTAATCAAACTCAATTAGAAGTTTCCTTTTGAACAAGATTCAGGGGGCTATGATATTTAGTATACATAGACTAAGAGAACAGAAGACAAGGAAGAGATTATCATCATCATAGACACACATTATAGAATTTTACTATTTTTCTTTAGGCTATTGAAAATTTCTTTGGTGTTTTTCTCTAAACTTATGGCTTGCTAAATTATTTAGTCCAGCTAAAGAATAATTAAAGTTTTGAGTTCTTCAAGAATTGTGAGATCCAATTAGTTTTTATTTTGTTCTTTTACATCTTTGCTATTTATATATCTTCTATGCTTATTGAAATTATTATTTTGATTGATTGTGCAAAAAGGGCCATTTGTTCAATTGTCAGGATAATATATCACCAACTAGAAACCTGAATTCGTAATTTTAGGATATCTAATATAAGTGGTAAATAACATAATTGATTACAGAAAGGTTTTCAATTCTATGTTATGGAGATATATAATATAGCTTAAATGAACCTACATGTATATTTGTTGGTTAGAATTGGTAGTCTCTCTAGTTTTTAATCTTGTTGGTAAATTAAATCTTAAGATCGTATCTAAGGTTGTTTAACTGGTAAGAGAAATAATTAGAGATCGTACCCTGATTATCGAAGAAGTAAGGAGGGATAGGTTGTTAGGTCGTACAATAACCATAACCAATTTGGTAAAGATTAAAAGAATCTATCTTTGCATCAATGATCAATTCCATGAAGCCATTCTAAGATTATTCCTTTGGTTGGATGCTTCCATATATTGATTTTCTTTCAACATTTTACATAGTGATTTTTCTCTGCTACATTTTAATATATTAATTTTTCTTTTTATTCTAACTATAACAAAATTCCCAACATATTTGTTTTTTAAATCTTTTGCAGAAAAATAAATCTAACCAATCTCTATGAGAAACGACCTTGTTCATCTATACTACAGTTTTAATTTATTTTTGAGCAGGAATTTATATTGTTGGTTTCAAAAGCCACCACTAAACATGACAAAAAATGGGTTTAGTGATGGTTGATTTAATGATGAATAGAGTATATTATGGTGTTGGAGATGTTATATGCATGATTCTAAGATAGTTTTGTGAAAACAATATGTTGGAATAGATGATGAATTAAGGTAAGCATATGAGGTGTATGATGAAATGCCTTAGTGAAGGAAAGTGATGAACTTAAGGCATTGTGAGCTTAATGCCTGTCTAATATGAATTATTAGACTTGATGAATCTAATAGATTTTAGAGAAATGATTAGTACAATCGAAATGGACTTAAAAGAAAGTAAGGCCCAATAAGTGTTAATGAGCCCAATAAGTCGAATCGACTATAGTAAACGCAAAAATTGTATTATATTGGGTTAAATTAATGTGATAAGTAATTTCGTGCAATTTCGGAGATTTCATTAGGAGCGAATCAGACTGCGCAATCGAGTAGCTCGGAGGAAGTGGAATTACTCGACGCTATTACAGGTAAGGGAATTTTGTAAGTATTTACAGGTAGCTGCACATATTTTGAGGGTATCTACAGGGCATTAGATTTGCTTGATTACCTAGAAAACAAATAATAATTTTTACGAAAAATTTGAGTATAGGTGGAAAGGATGATTTCGCCCCTAGGAGCAAATTTTACAAAAAAGGTAGTAAGGCTAATAAATTGCATAAATATCTGTTTTAATATTTTTAATGAAATGTATTGCTTCGATTTAAACAAATTAACGGATAGGCTAGTTATTTGATTTCATAATTTCATGAAATAGCACGAGTCAGGTGCTAACTTGGATTTTGAGAGTATTTTGTTGAAAATAAGTCGTCTACCAGATTTATATGAGTTTAACCGTGCTAGAACTTTGGTCGCACTAGATTTTGATATTTTAACATGCATTAAATGTGTTGGAGCCAACCTCGCACTATATTTTGAGTTGAGATGCATGCAAATCGTATTGGAGCTTTCGCTCGTATGTGGGCTTCACTTGCTTCTTAAGCATACAACTGTACTTGAGCTTTGCTCGTACATGATTTTACCATTATTTATTTTGTATAAAGTCGCACTGGAGCATTGCTTGTACGAGGATTTTTATCGATTATGCATGAAATCGTGCTAGAGCTTTGCTCGCATTGGGCTTTTCACACTGTGATATGTAATGAGTCGTGCTGGATGCCTCGTGTAGACTATGTGTCACACGGATGAGATGCTCACACGAGCCTTGCTGGATGCCTCGTGTAGACTATTAGTCACACGGATGAGATGCTCACACGTGCACTTGAGACTGAGTCGGTTATACATGGTATGAGGTAAATAAGACCTACGGCAGGCACCCCTGATCATGATATGGGTCCAAGGAGTATGTTGTACCGTTATATCACATGGAGTACGTTGTACCATGTGGTGTTGATGTTCATTTAAAGTCAAACGGGTAGGATTAACCCACCTCCCGTTACAGCATGATGCCCCGCACACCAGGATCCGTGTGATCTGGGATGATAGTGACATAGTTGGCCAACAGAGTCCTCGATTATATATAGTGACCATCTGTCTCACATGATATCACATGATTTTATATTCACTATAAGTGATTTGTGTTATCCAGGGTAGACTCGAGGAAGGGGTCGAACCTTGTGGGATGTTTTTCTTAAGGATGATATTGTCACGACCCAAATTACCTAAAAATCAAAGTAAATTTTTCGTTTTTTTTCATTTATTATTTAATTCTTACATTTCTCTCATCGTGACCATCCTACAAACAGTTGGGCTATGATTCGATGTTAGTCAGCTCACACTATTACCAATTCCATTTCCATAATCACATTTATACATCAGAGTTTACTATCCTTTGACTTTAATTAAATACATACCCATTGGTATTTATAACTCTACATCCCCGACATCAATGACCATTTACAGTACTGTGCATTACATATTTAGATACAAGACCATACAAATGTGTATACCTGTCTCTCGATGGGAAGCAGCGGATACCAAGCATGCAAGTCCACAGCCGCTTAATAACTATGGCAAGTGCTCTGAAAAGATGGGAAAATAAGGGGGTGAGCAAACCACACGCTCAGTAAGGCAATTATGCAAGTAAGTAGATAGCTCCACTATCTACATGCTCATAATGCCATGCCCTTAAATCCATTTCTTTTCATTAAAATTCTCAAGCACAAAGTCATGCAAACATCAATGACTTAGTTTATCAAAACTGTTTGTGCATATATAAATCATACTACTTATGCATCAAAGTATTTTATGTGACATCATTAAATCATAATAAGCATGAATTTAATCAAGATCATGCAGTCTTTCATCTCATGTAAGACAATCATGGATTTCAAATGAAAGCATGGAAAACATCATCATGCTACTACATTTAAATCAATTCATTAAAACTGCAGTAAAAACTAACCCTTCCGGGTTAATCATCTCATAAAACAATCTCATAATTCCATTTCAAACTCATAAAGCAATTCGTTAAAATTCATTATAAAACTTCGGTTATAAAACCACCCTTCTTTCAGGGTCACATGTCATAAAATCATGAAATCATAAAATCGTCAAATCGGGGGCCTGACCCCTCATTCGGGTCTACCCTGGTCTAACAGACCACAAGTTATATCATGTGAGACAAACAATTGATTATATCAGTAACATCGAGGACTATGGCCATATCCTAGTGATCCCTGGCAACACGGCACCTAGTGTGCGGGGTATCACACTTGAAACGGGAGGTGGGTCGTCCTACCCGCCAGAACAGCATAACACCAGGATTGCGAGGGCAAGGCTTGCTGCCTCGTGGCTAATGCCACTCCACTCCAACAATCCCCACGGTACAGCGTACTCCGCGTGACATACACGGTACAACGTACTCCGTGAACCCAAGCTCAGTCAGGGGTGCCTGTAATAGGTCTTATCCACCCATATCATCTCTGTCTCAAAGTGCACGTGTGAGCATATCATCTCGCTGTGACACACAGTCTACAGGAGGCTCCAACACGGCTATATGCATGTAATATAAATCCCTGTGCGAGCGAAGCTCTAGAACGGCTCCATGCATATTCATGATATCAGAAAACCTCGTGCGAGCGAAGCTCTAGCACGGTTTCATAAAAATCAGTAAAATCTGCATACGAGCAGCGCTTCAGTACGACTTAAACTGATTATAAATTCAAGTAAAATCCACGTACGAGCAATGCTCTAGTACGGATATGTATAGAAACTCAGTGAAAACCTCGTACGAGAAAAACTCCAGTACGACATTCAAATGAATTATAAAAACCATATAAAACTTTGTGCGAGCAAGCTCCAACACAAATAAATGCTCAAGTAAATCAAATCTCGTGCGAGTTACACTCCAGCACGGCTTTATGCATAATTAAATCAAATCTCGTTCGAGTTACACTCCAACACGGCTTCGTGCATAATTAAATCAAAACAGGATGCGAGCTAAGCTCCGGCATCTCTCATGCATATTAAATCAGTAAAACTAGTGCGAGCAATCGCTCCAGCACCATTTTATGCATACCACGTCAAAACAAATCAAAACATGTCAAAACATGTCAAAACAGAGTGCGAGCTAGGCTCTATCACTTCTCATGCATTTCTCAACAATAAAATCAGTGCGAGCAAACGCTTTAGCACATTTCATGCATATGATGTCACACAAGTCCGTGCGAGCAACCGCTCCAGCACATTTATGCACATTCACAAACGCAGATATAGTGCGAACTACGTGTCGGCACTATCTGTTTCCATATAAACTTGATAGTTGGCTTATTTTCCAAAGAATTTCATTTAAATACAAATAACACCTACGTAGTGTTACCTTACGAAATTATATAATTTCTGGCCAATCTATCGATTTGCTTTGCTTAAAAACCAAGAAATTCATTAATCGAAAAATTT
Source organism: Firmiana major (assembly GCA_033439115.1). NCBI lineage: Eukaryota > Viridiplantae > Streptophyta > Magnoliopsida > Malvales > Malvaceae > Firmiana > Firmiana major. Next base: position 45,680,257 of record CM065909.1, read on the forward strand.
CCTAAATCATGCATTTCATGCATGTTATGCTTTCACCATCCTTAGGTGAACTTCCCTCAATAGGGGTAAAATAGACTTTTCACCTATTTCGATCCTTAAAATTATTCAAATCATTTTTAGGATCATTATACAATATCAATGTATACATACATATTCAGTGTACAGAAAAATCTATTAAAATACGCGTAGCTACCTCTAGCTACTCACACAATTCCCTTTCCTCATTTTTCTGTACAGTCTGACCTTTTCCACTGATGTCTCGTCGCGCAGTCCGATTTGCTCCGAATCCAATCTCCGGAACTGCGGATACACATTCATCAAGTCAAATACAATACAATTTAATTGTATTTCATATTTTCTGGGTTTTATTTAAATCATTGGGCCTGTTTTCCCATATTGGGCCCGATTACACCTTAATGGGCCTTAATCGGCCTTAAGCCCATTTACCACACTTTATCGAGGCCTATGGGGCTCATTGGGCCCATCAGTAATTTATTTAGCCTCATTCTAAATTCTCAGATATCTCAATTTAGTATTTACGATAATTTATCTCAATTTTCAGAATTTAATTCATTTATGCGGAAATTAAATCCGTAATTTATGCGTTAAATATCAATCACGCATAACGATATAAAATTGTCGTAAATAAGGGTTACTTACCCGTTATTCCATGATCGTACACAAATCGAGGCTGTCTCGAGCTCTCGGTTGATGCCAATCGTCGAGCTACACAATTAGATATATTTTCGGGTAAACTTTCAGTCGATTATTTATCAAATTAAATATTCCAAAAATTAAATCGGTCAATTCGACCGCTTACGACTTACCCGAAGCTCGATTGCATCACTGAAATTTTCTCCAATTTTTTCTCTTTTTCTTTTTCCCTTTTTCTTCCTTTTTTCCTTCTCTTTTTGGTTGAACCGGTCCGGTCCGGTTCAGACCGCCGGTTCAGTCCGGTTCACCCATCATTTTGACGTTTCGGCGCCGTCCAGTCGGTGCCCGGCGTGATTCCGGTGCCATTCGGCTCGGCTGCACCTGAGCATCCAAAATCGGGCCTCGACTGGAGTCAAAACGCAGCCATCGTCGACGAATCAAAGCTTCTCTCCCGCGGTCCTCCTCCGTCGATCCGGCATTTTTCGTCGTTCTCGGCGCGCGTGCCGGCTGCCGGTGGTTGCCACGAGCATCGTCGACCTTCACCGGCCCTCGCCTGGGGTCCCTGGTCGTTGGTGGTGGCTCGCCGGTGAGTCTCTCTTCCTTGGGTTGTTTCACGGGTTTCCTCTCCATTTTCGCTTCTGTTTCGCGTTTTTTTTTTTTTTTTAGAATTCGTTTTTTTTACTTTATTTATTATTTATTTTTATTGTTATTTTATTTTTAATAATATTTTAATCAATTAAAATATTATTAAAATTCAAAAATATCTAAAAAAGATATTATTTTATTCATTTAATCTATAAATGAATTTATCAGTCCGATTTTACCTTTTCGGTATATTTTTCGATTATTTTCGGGATTATTTTTCAATACGAAAATTTCGATTTATCATAATAAATTCATATCTTGACCAATTTAACCCGAACTTTAATTATTTCTTCGTTATTGATCAAGATTTCTCAATCCCATATTTTTAATTAAATTTTCTTATCCCGATTACTACCGAATTTTGGTCTTTTGACCGTTATGCCCTTGCACGTTTTCGAGAATACCATTTCCATCCTTTTACATTTTTAAATGCACTCGAAAATTCCTATTTATTCCCTTTTTGCCCTTACAATAAAATCGGGTCTTACAATCTCCTCCACTTAAGAAATTTGGTCTTCCAAATTAGAACCAAGTAATATGAGTCCATAAATAACTTCGGGTACATCTATCGTATCGTACACTGTCATTGTCAAGTGACTTTCTCCAAAGTGTAATACTACCATCATACTTAACTAGGGAGATCATCTTAACCCTCAACACTTTTTCCTTCCGTCTAATGCCCGAATCAATTCTCCAATCATACGTTATACTTTCATTGAGCTAAGCGGTTAGAGCTCATATTTGATCACATATACTGGATCCGGATAGTATTTTCGAAACATCATAAGATAGGACACATTGTGGATGCCTGTCTATTTCGAGTGGTAATGTCAACCTACAGGCCTTATCTCCCACTTTGTCCGATATATCTATCCGAATCTTGTTACGTCCTTAAGACAAGTAATTGTCAACAATAATGATTCACCCTCGGTGAATTTCCAATGATTTCTGTCTCTTGTCAGTATAACTTTTTCTGTCTGCTCTGATGTGTTCTTTATCTCTCACAAATCAACTGAACATCCTCAGAGGTTTGTCTTACCAATTCGAGAATAATTCTCAATCTGTCACCTACTTCTTATCCAAGTCGGGAATAACTCTCTACGGCTATACTAAGCCTCATATCATCTCATCCCGATACTCAAGTGACAACTGTCATCACTGGCGAATTTGATTAGTAGCAACTGATCATCCCAGGAGCTCATAAAATCAATGGCACACGCTCTCATCACATCCTCCAGAACCTGTACAGTCCTCTCTGACTGACCATCTGTTTGAGGATGGAAGCTGTGCTAACACACAATTGGGTTCCCATAGCTTCCTGAAAAACGTTCCCAGAAGTGGGAAGTGAAGCAGGAATCCCTATCTGATATCATGCTCACTGGAACGCTACAGAATGTTTCATAATTTTTCCATATACATAAATCCGCCTACACACTTAGAGTATCTGGGGATTTCCATACCCAGAAGGTGGGTAAACTTAATCAATTTATCAACTATCAACCAGATAGCCTCGTATTTCATTAGGGTCCTCTATAACCCATCACGATATTCATGGTAACTTGTTCCCATTTTCGTGTCACTATAGGTAGAGGCTGCAATGACTCTGCAGACTCCTCGTACTCTACCTTAATCCGCTGACATACGAGACACTTCTCCACAATCTCTACAATATCACTTTTCATACCTGACCACCAATACCCTTTTCAAGGATTTCGATATCTATTTATTATTTCTCGGATGCACTGTATATCCCGAAGAGTTAGCTTCTGATAATACTACTATCTCATCAATGTGGTCCTGGGGAGCACTTATACTAGCTCTGAACCTCTGTAAGTCATCATCATACACTGTGAACTCTGTCACTATACCCTTCTGAATCTGACCCACACTATCGACACCATGCCGATCATCACGCTAAGCCTGGCAAATCCGGTCACACAAATCCGGTTCTATCCTCAGGCTAGCTGTCACACAATCACCGTCATCATCAGAAGGGATCCACATCACTACTGAGGTTCACAACTGCTCTAGCAGCTCACGCTCCCTGACCATCATATGTGATACCATCCGATGCTCTTTCTGCTCAAGGCATCAGCCATTACATTAGCCTTTCCTAGGTGGTACAATATTCACAATCATAATCCTTAGAAGCTCTAACCCTCTTGGTTATCTCATATTCCGACTCTTTCTGTGAAAACAGATACTCGAGACTTTTATAATTAGTGCATACCCGAAATTTCTTACCGTATAAGTGGTGGCGACATACTTCCAGTGTAATCACTACGGCTGCCAACTCTAAATCATGGATCGGATAGTTTCTGTCATGATCCTTGAGCTATCTGGATCCATAAACGACTATCTTCCCATTTTACATCAATACACAGTTCACTCATAATTTTGAGGTATCCATATACACTGAAACCTCTCGAGCTGTTGGTTATAATGAGAATACTTACGGTGGTCAGTTCATTACTTCAATATACCAAAACTCACCGAAGCTACTTTCATAATTATCATTCCACTCGTATACAATCTTTTCTCGAATGAGATGTGTCAACTGAGTAGCCCATTTTGAGAAATTCTCAACGTCTGTAAGACAGTTTCCTGTTGCTACTCATGCTCTTCCCTGGACTTCGAATACATTATAATATCATCACTAATGATGACAACCAATCGGTCTAGGTCAGGCTTAAATACCTTATCATAGTTGAGTTCCACTCAATATTTCAAATTCTCATATTCTTGACCTATGTTCGCATAAACGTACAATGTCATTTTGAAATCGCTTCTGGTCAAGCTACTAACCCACGTCGTTTCCTTTTTCTTATATTAACGGTTTTTATAAAATTTTAATTTTTTTAACTTTCATGATTTATCAAATTCTATATTTCTTTATCGTACCAGTAAAGGTACCCAATTTTTAAATGTATATATACGACTGTCGATTTCAATCTATAAGTTATGTGTGCGCTTCTAGACGCTGTCAAATCTTCAGGCAGGGAAGTATTTTGAAATACCTTTATTAACCCTCAAATTTGACCACATCGACTGGGTGTAGATATATCTACCCCTTATCTTGGTCGCAATCCATATACACTACATATTGTTTAATCCTTACTTTGCATATCAATGATATCCTTACCTTGCATACGTCTCTTATTCCAATACATCTCCTTTAATATATCACTTATAACAAACTCTTTCATTATTTGTCAAACTTATAATCCCTATACCCTTATTCAGTTAGTGAAAATCAGCTAACTAGCATCGTTTTGCTTAAGGGTACAGGCTTCACATCTTTCACTCGCTTACAAGCAACTGAAGGCAATATGAATAAATGCGTGGCACCAGGATTAATTAAAATAATTACTTCATTATTCACAACCAGTGTGGTTTCTTCCACCACATCCGATGAAACATCAATAGTGTCCTAGTCCAAGGCATACACTCGCCCTTGTCCAACATCTTATTTCCATGGTAACTACCACACATCTTACACTGTTCACACTGCTACTCTGTTATACTGTTTACAATGCTCCGTAGTAGGTTGGCGTCCTCAAATCACAATACCCCTCGTAAGTATTGAAATTAGATATACTGGGGTTTATCAATTAACTTACCCCGTGATTTATCAAATCTAATCCTTTACCAAACTACCTTTTTCCAATTCTGACATCTCTGTCATTCTCTATTCTCTTTTGTCTCAATTTCGACCCTTACTACCTTTCTCAAACTCAGAGGCATGCAACACATGATCTTATTCACACAACTGTAGTCTGCGTACTGCCTCATCATAGGTAGTGATATCTAATGGCCAATCGAACTCTAATCGACAATCTGAGCCCTTCATGAACTTTCAGACATCTCGACTCTCACTGTTCATCGTGTCCGAGTCACATCTGCCCAGGAATATAAACTGAGCTTCATACTCGTCAATCAACATGTTCCTCTGAGTCAGAGTAATGAATTTAATCTTTAATTTTCTTTAAGTAGTGTCCGGGATATTCTGTCACCGGAATACATCTAGAAATATTTCTCATGTCCATTTTGGATGTCTAACTCTTAAGGTGGGTCGAGCGAACTTCCACCAATGTTCCGACTCGCCCTCTAATCTCATACATACCTTGAGCAAATAGCTCCCAAAATATTCCCCACACTCCGCTCCAACCTCGCGAAGCGTGTCTCTATACTGTCTGGTCTCTCTGTCAGACTCTGTCCGATCTCTTTGTCGGACTCTGTGGGGCATGCTCAACATCAGCCTCCACGTCAATCTCATCTCGAGTCTCATGGGGCAACTCAGTACAACTCTCGGGCCTACCTCAACGACCTCGAGCTTGTGTACTCGCCTCTCAACCATAGCGGCTATCAGTCAATGAGTCTATTCTTGCATTTATAAATCAAATTCTTAGCTGCACTTCCATCTCGATATACACAATTGTATCTAAACAATGCACAGTACATGGGGATGTAAACTTCCTTAACTACTAACACCGACTAATATCAGGCCAACTCAAGCTCTGATACCATTAAACCTGTCATGACCCAAATTACCCAAAAATCAAAGTAAATTTTTCGTTTTTTTCATTTATTATTTAATTCTTACCTTTCTCTCATCGTGACCATCCTACAAACAGTTGGGTTATGATTCGATGTTAGTCAGCTCACACTATTACCAATTCCATTTCCATAATCACATTTATACATCAGAGTTTACTATCCTTTGACTTTAATTAAATACATACCCATTGGTATTTATAACTCTACATCCCTGACATCAATGACTGTTTACAGTACTGTGCATTACATATTTAGATACAAGACCATACAAATGTGTATACCTGTCTCTCGATGGGAAGCAGCGGATACCAAGCATGCAAGTCCACAGCCGCTTAATAACTATTGCAAGTGCTCTGAAAAGATGGAAAAATAAGGGGGTGAGCAAACCACACGCTCAGTAAGGCAATTATGCAAGTAAGTAGATAGCTCCACTATCTACATGCTCATAATACCATGCCCTTAAATCCATTTCTTTTCATTAAAATTCTCAAGCACAAAGTCATGCAAACATCAATGACTTAGTTTATCAAAACTGTTCGTGCATATATAAATCATACTACTTATGCATCAAAGTATTTTATGTGACATCATTAAATCATAATAAGCATGAATTTAATCAAGATCATGCAGTCTTTCATGTCATGTAAGATAATCATGGATTTCAAATGAAAGCATGGAAAACATCATCATGCTACTGCATTTAAATCAATTCATTAAAACTGCAGTAAAAACTAACCCTTCCGGGTTAATCATCTCATAAAACAATCTCATAATTCCATTTCAAACTCATAAAGCAATTCGTTAAAATTCATTATAAAACTTCGGTTATAAAACCACCCTTCTTTCAGGGTCACATGTCATAAAATCATGAAATCATAAAATCATCAAATCGGGGGCCTGACCCCTCATTCGGGTCTACCCTGGTCTAACAGACCATAAGTTATATCATGTGAGACAAACAGTTGATTATATCAGTAACATCGAGGACTATGGTCATATCCTAGTGATCCCTGGCAACACGGCACCTAGTGTGCGGGGTATCACACCTAAAACGGGAGGTGGGTCGTCCTACCCGCCCGAACAGCATAACACCAGGATTGCGAGGGCAAGGCTTGCTGCCTCGTGGCTAATGCCACTCCACTCCAACAATCCCCACGGTACAGCGTACTCTGCGTGACATACACGGTACAACGTACTCTGTGAACCCAAGCTCAGTCAGGGGTGCCTGTAATAGGTCTTATCCACCCATATCATCTCTGTCTCAGAGTGCACGTGTGAGCATATCATCTCGCTGTGACACACAGTCTACAGGAGGCTCCAACACGGCTATATGCATGTAATATAAATCCCTGTGCGAGCGAAGCTCTAGCACGGCTCCATGCATATTCATGATATCAGAAAACCTCGTGCGAGCGAAGCTCTAGCACGGTTTCATAAAAATCAGTAAAATCTGCGTACGAGCAGCGCTCCAGTACGACTTAAACTGATTATAAATTCAAGTAAAATCCACGTACGAGCAATGCTCTAGTACGAATATGTATAGAAACTCAGTGAAAACCTCGTACGAGAAAAACTCCAGTACGACATTCAAATGAATTATAAAAACTATATAAAACTTTGTGCGAGCAAGCTCCAACACAAATAAATGCTCAAGTAAATCAAATCTCGTGCGAGTTACACTCCAGCACGGCTTTATGCATAATTAAATCAAATCTCGATCGAGTTACACTCCAACACGGCTTCATGCATAATTAAATCAAAACAGGATGCGAGCTAAGCTCTGGCATCTCTCATGCATATTAAATCAGTAAAACTAGTGCGAGCAATCGCTCCAGCACCATTTTATGCATACCACGTCAAAACAAATCAAAACATGTCAAAACATGTCAAAACAGAGTGCGAGCTAGGCTCCATCACTTCTCATGCATTTCTCAACAATAAAATCAGTGCGAGCAAACGCTCTAGCACATTTCATGCATATGATGTCACACAAGTCAGTGCGAGCAACCGCTCCAGCACATTTATGCACATTCACAAACGCAGATATAGTGCGAACTACGTGTCAGCACTATCTGTTTCCATATAAACTTGATTGTTGGCTTATTTTCCAAAGAATTTCATTTAAATATAAATAACACCTACGTAGTGTTACCTTACGAAATTATATAATTTCTGGCCAATCTATCGATTTGCTTTGCTTAAAAACCAATAAATTCATTAATCGAAAAATTCCCTAAATCATGCATTTCATGCATGTTATGCTTTCACCATCCTTAGGTGAACTTCCCTCAATAGGGGTAAAATAGACTTTTCACCTATTTCGATCCTTAAAATTATTCAAATCATTTTTAGGATCATTATACAATATCAATGTATACATACATATTCAGTGTACAGAAAAATCTATTAAAATACGCGTAGCTTCCTCTAGCTACTCACACAATTCCCTTACCTCATTTTTCTGTACAGTCTGACCTTTTCCACTGATGTCTCGTCGCGCAGTCCGATTTGCTCCGAATCCAATCTTCGAAACTGCAGATACACATTCATCAGGTCAAATACAATACAATTTAATTGTATTTCATATTTTCTGGGCTTTATTTAAATCATTGGGCCCGTTTTCCCATATTGGGCCCGATTGCACCTTAATGGGCCTTAATTGGCCTTAAGCCCATTTACCACACTTTATCGAGGCCTATGGGGCTCATTGGGCCCATCAGTAATTTATTTAGCCTCGTTCTAAATTCTCAGATATCTCAATTTAGTATTTACGACAATTTATCTCAATTTTCAGAATTTAATTCATTTATGCGAAAATTAAATCCGTAATTTATGCGTTAAATATCAATCACGCATAACGATATAAAATTGTCGTAAATAAGGGTTACTTACCCGTTATTCCATGATCGTACACAAATCGAGGCTGTCTCGAGCTCTCGGTTGATGCCAATCGTCGAGCTACACAATTAGATATACTTTCGGGTAAACTTTCAGTCGATTATTTATCAAATTAAATATTTCAAAAATTAAATTGGTCAATTCGACCGCTTACCGACTTACCCGAAGCTCGATTGCATCACTGAAATTTTCTCCAATTTTTTCTCTTTTTCTTTTTCCCTTTTTCTTCCTTTTTTCCTTCTCTTTTTGGCTGAACCGGTCCGGTCCGGTTCAAACCGCCGGTTCAGTCCGGTTCACCCATCATTTTGCCGTTTCGGCGCCGTCCGGTCGATTCTCGGAGTGATTCCGGTGCCGTTCGGCTCGGCTGCACCTGAGCATCCAAAATCGGGCCTCGACTGGAGTCAAAACGCAGCCATCTCCGGTGAATCAAAGCTTCTCTCCTGCGGTCCTCCTCCATCGATCCGACATTTTTTGCCGTTCTCGGAGCACGTGCCGACTGCCGGTGGTTCCCACGAGCATTGTCGACCTTCGCCGGCCTGGGGTCCCTGGTCATCGGTGGTGGCTCGCCGGTGAGTCTCTCTTCCTCGGGTTGTTTCGCGGGTTTCCTCTCCATTTTCGCTTCTGTTTCACCTTTTTTTTTTTTAGAATTCATTTTTTTTACTTTATTTATTATTTATTTTTATTGTTATTTTATTTTTAATAATATTTTAATCAATTAAAATATTATTAAAATTTAAAAATATCTAAAAAAGATATTATTTTATTCATTTAATCTATAAATGAATTTATCAGTCCGATTTTACCTTTTCGGTATATTTTTTGATTATTTTCGGGATTATTTTTCAATACAAAAATTTCGGTTTATCCCAATAAATTCATATCTTGACCAATTTAACCCGAAATTTAATTATTTCTTCGTTATTGATCAAGATTTCTCAGTCCCATATTTTTAATTAAATTTTCTTGTCCCGATTACTACCGAATTTTGGTCTTTTGACCGTTATGCCCTTGCACATTTTCGAGAATACCATTTCCATCCTTTTGCATTTTTAAATGCACTCAAAAATTCCTATTTATTCCCTTTTTGCCCTTACGATAAAACCGGGTCTTACAGATATGTTGTTTGTGATGAGTTTTACTAAGTTTTGGTAAGGTGTTAAACCCTGTGGGATAGTTTTATGATGAGTTTTCTTTAATATGTTAAGCATGAGCCGTTTACATGATAGTTTTCCTTGTTTTTATGCCTATTTTCATGTTTTCAGTACGTGATATATGTATATACATGTGGCATAGTTTTAATTATATCTCATGCTCTGGATATAAATGATTTCTATATCATGACATTATAAGCATGTAGATAGTGTAGTTATCTACCTACTTGCATTATTGCCTTACTGAGTGTGTGGTTGCTCATCCCTTTCATTTTCCCCCTCTACAGAGCGCACACTATAGTTAGTGAGTCGCTAAACAGTCTCATCCAGATATCTGCTGCTTCCCATCACTGAGAGGTATACACACTACTATCTTTTTCTATCTAAACATGTAATAGCACAGTAACTATTTTGGAATGTAATATGGGGGATGTAAATATTAGTAAACATGTACAAGTATTGAATTTCAATTTATAAAATATACGTGTTTGCTATTGAATAAATTAAAAGATAGATGGCATGATAGATGGTAAAGGGTGACTAATGCTGACTCATAGTCCAACTGTTTGGTGGTGTGAATGTTTCATGACCGGGAAAGGAAAAGAAAAAGTGAAAAATTTGTAATGATTTTAAGTAAAAAGGGGTCGTGACAAAGATTGCTATCAGAGCTGAGTTGGCTTGATATGAGTCGATATTAGTAAGTAGAAAAGTTACATCTCCATATTACTGTGCTTTGTTTAGATATAACTGTGTATACCAAGATGGGATTAGACTAATAAATGGCTATGGATGCAGAAATTTAGGCATTATGCATGTTACCCGCTATGGTAGAGGGGTGAGTTCATGTGCTAGAGGCCGTAAGGGTAGGCCTGAGAGCCGTGCAGAGCCACAAACTGATTAGGCTCCACATGACCCTATTGAGAGACCAGGGGATACTGAGGCAAGCTTCACTAGGATAGAGCGGAGTATTGAAAGCCTTATTAAGATAGTCACGCAGACATTAGGGGTTGGTGATAGACGAGGTCCAGCCGAATAGCCTACTGCTACTGGGCATAGAACTGCAGAGAGACCGCAGACTACAGAGATTGTTACACCACTGCTAGTTCAGGATACAGCTTCTCCTGTCGCTCCATAGCCGAGCGGTAGTGATATGGGTTATGACTGTGAGTTGAATAGATTAAGACAGTTCTAAGAATTCAGACCTCCAGCTTTTAAAGGAGTGAAGGACCCGATTGTTGTAGAGGATTGGATATATGAGATGGAGAAGTTTTATGGGTTCTTTAGGTGTATATCGATTGAGAGGGTTGCCTTTGCCGTATTTATATTGAAGGGCGAGACAGAGCATTAGTGGAGATCCACAGTATCTATCCTGAGAGCCCGACACTCAGAGATTACATGAAAGATATTTTTTGAGGCCTTTAGGAGGTAGTATATTTCGGCCACTGCACAGCAGAAGCTGCGGATGGAGTTTATGAATTTGGTTCAAGGGAACCGCTCCGTTGATGAGTATGAGTCGAGGTTCATATCCTTAGGGAGGTATAACCCGGATAGATTGAACAGTGAGACTCGGAAGGTCCAAAAGTTCATGGATGGATTAAGACCAGCTATCAGATCTAGATTAGCTTTGTTTGACATCCCCATTTATGAGGAGGCAGTGCACAGGGTACAATTGTGTGAGCAGGACTTAGAACGAAATGCCTCTGAGTTTGGGAAAGTTAGTAGCAAGAGAGACAGAGATCGGAAGAGATCCGAAGGTGATAGAGATATTAGGAGAGGAGGTCAGAGACTGTTTGGGAAGAGACCTCGGATTAAGGAGGTACAAGAGAGGACTGCTAAGCATCCTATAAATCCGACCTTAACTCCATCGAGTGGTCTGGTCATTGGGGGACCTCGACCTACTACCGAGCAGTGTAAGAGATGTGGCAGATATCATGGTACCAAGCCTTGTCCGATGACCCTTGGAGTATGTTACAAATGTGGAAAGCCAGGGCATATTATGAGGTATTGCCCAGAGATGATTGAGACTGCCTCACAGAAGGGCAAAGATCCAGAGAGAGCTCCTATTGAGACTTCTGCTCTGAGGTGGAGAGCTACAGCTGAAGAGAAATGGAAACACCTGGTTGGAAGAGGACAAGTGCATGCATTGGACTAAGACACCGCGGACGCTTCAGCAGATGTGATTAAAGGTACTATCCTAATTTTTTATTTAGAAGCATTTGTGTAATTTGATCCTGGTATAACACATTCATTTATATCGCCTTCATTTGCATGTAAGTTATCGAAGCATGTCAAGCCTGCATTATTAGATAGAATGTTGTTGATTTCTACACCTATGAATGATAGTCAATTGACTGAGTATGTATATAGGAACTGTAGGCTGATAGCTCGACTACGCCCACTCTAAGTGACCTAGACGTTCTATCCACAAGTGCACGGGTCGTACAAGTAATAATGAGATTTGAGTCCCAGATTATCATCCCACAGAGAAGTTGAATTGCCTAATTAAGTACGATTAATCTTATCCTAAGTATATCCTAGCAAATTATGAATTTTTAATGGGTGATCTACAAGTATGGCTGTGAACGAACGAAAAACGAACGAACGATTGATGTTCATGTTCGTTCATTTATTTTTTAGTGTTGTTCGTGTTCGTTTGTGTTCGTTAAGGTGTTTATTCGTTTATTTTTTAATACTGTTCGTTTTTGTTCGTGAACATGTTCACGAACATGTTCGTTTATGTGTTCGCGAACATGTTCGTTTACATGTTCGCGAACAAGTGTTCGCGAACACGTTAAATATTAATACAAATTGAAAATTAAATATTAAAAATCCTACATAAACAATAATACAATTTGAAATCATCCAATTAAAATTCTTAAATATAACACAACGAAGTTTAAGATTTATTACATTAAAAGTTCAAAAATTAATACTAAAAATTGGTGCTACCGGCAATCTTTCGAATCATCTGACTAAATAAGTAAATAAATTAAATAAGTATAAATATTGAGAAAAATATTGAGATAAATAAAGTTTAAGGAACAGATCTAAACAATGAGATAAAGTGAAACACGTACCCGTTCTTGTTGAGGGAATCTGTTCCGATCCATAATACTTGTACGAAACCTCCGGTGCAACAAAAAAGAGTAATATTGATCTTACCGAAGTAGTTGAACTAAAAAAAAAACAAATTTAAAAATCAAATTCAACAATAAAACCCAAGAAATTGGAAAAAAAAGGCTTAGAAATTAAAATAGCTAACTACATGACATTTCAAACAAAGCACAACTTACCTAATGCTTCCAAGTAATCAAATTCCAAAACAAAAACTCTTCAAAGTTCAAAGTAGAGGAATCTCTTTAACTTCTGCTTTAGCCTATATAAAAAATTAATATTAAAATATTACAATGTTTGAAATATATAACAAATGAAATAAAATATTAAAGTTACTTACTTTTGTTTTTCTTTTGATACCATAGAAGTTTAGATACCAATCACTTCCACAAAGAAGCATTTGCACTGTCTCAGTTCCCAAAGATGAATGATATGCATCAATAACTCTACCACCAGCACTGAAAGTTGATTCTGAAGCCACTGTAGTAATCGGAATTGACAAGATCTCACCAACCATTTTTGACAAAATTCGAAACTTAAGATTATTTGTCTTCCACCAATCTAAGGCATCAAATTCTCCATAATTTTCATTGCAAATAAACACCCCTTCTTCCAAATACGTATCTAGTTCAAACTTAACACTGTGAACTGTATCCACACTCTGAACATAATTCTCATACTTTGATCTCCCTGTTATAATAGCTTTTCCTTTTCCAACTCCACTAGCAACAGAAACATTAGGGGTCTTATCACTTCGTTGCATATCATTTTCCACAGATTTACCAATATTAGTTGCTTTATAAGCATCTACATATTCCTTATAAAGCTCATATAAGCTGTCACGCACAATACTAATCTGCTTAGGAGCTTCCTCTGTAGAATAAATGACACGAAAAGCAAAGTCAATCAATGTCATTTTATTCCTAGGATCAAGCACAGCAGCAATAGAGATCAACATATTGCATTCTCCCCAATATTTTTCAAATTTCTTTTGCATTTTGAAAGCCATTAGTCTCATCCAAGGTTCTTCACTCAAAGATTTTTCATCCAACAATTCTTTTACGCTCCAAAGCTCAGGAAGAAATAAATTTGATGTTGGATATTCAGAACCTAATAATTATAAAAGAAATAAACATTTAAACTCAATGTCATAAATGTATAACATAAATGATAAAATTAACTACAAAACTTTCAATGTTAAATGTTTATTACCTGAGATGATATTGGTAACTTCATTAAAAATTGCCAAGAATGAACAAACTTCTTCAACTCTCACCCAATCTTCATCACTTGGCAAGTGTCTATAACTTGGATCTCTTTCTTGATACCGTGGAAAAATTTGCTTAGACTCCAATGCACAAGACAACATAGCATATGTTGCATTCCACCGTGTGCAGCAATCTAGAATCAACCTCTTATTAGGCAACTGAAGTTGTTTGACAATATCAGAGAACATACTCAAACGTTGAGTTGATGTTGTGATGTGTTTCACACTCTCACTGACATTTTCAACTATGTCTTCAATCTCGGAAAGACCATCATGTACCAAAATATTTAAAATGTGGGCACAACATCAAACATGAAAGAGTTTTCCATCCAATGGAAGCCTTCTATGAAAAGAAATGCTATCTTTCAATGTCCTCATTGCTAAATCATTGTAAGAAGCATTATCAACACTAATTGTGCACACTTTTCCTTCAATACCCCACTCTTCCAAGCATTTGAACAGTGCGTCATAAATGACAAGTCCACTATGAGGAGGAGGCACATCAACAAAATTCAACACCCTTTTCTGCAACTTCCAATCTGAGTCCACAAAATGAGTGGTCAACACCATGTATTGAATCTTTTGACCAGACTTCCACATATCAGTTGTGATACTAATTCTATCAACTGTTTTCAACAATGCCATCAATCTTTTTTTCTCTACCTAAAAACTTGTCCAACAATTAGCCTTCGCAGTTACCCGAGAGATCCTTTGATAATGAGGACTTGCAGTCTTCATCAATAAAGTGAAGAGCTCATACTCAGTAAATGCAAAACTCATGAACCATAATCATATGAGAAACAGTTTCTCTTATCTTTGCTTGATCATACTTCCAAGTTTGAACATAACTGACATTATCTGATCTAGGTGTTTGTGGCTGCAGAAAAATATTAGTTTGCCCATGTTCAATGAATTGTCGTGTCACACAACTATTTAAATGCCTCTTGTATTGCGTAGTCGTACCATCTTTGTGCTTGGCAAGTTTGATCTTGCAATGATTACACTGCACCTTTTCAGTCCCATCAACAAGTTTAACTAATGTAAATTCTTGCCAAATAGATGATGTCTTCTTCCTTGCTTTCTTCGCATAATTATTAGCTTTAATTTCCTCCTCTTCATTAAGAGTATCTCCTTCAACATTGACAACTTCATTTCCCTTACTAGCAGCCATAGGAATGGACGATGAACCAGCACTAGAACAAGAATAATTATAACTCCAACCTGGTACTTGAGAAATCGGAGATGAAATAGTATAATTTTGTTCCGAGTAGAAAGACATACCTAACAATTAAAAGTTAAATCATTATCAATGAGCAAAAAAAAAAAATACAAAATGAAAAAAATTTCAAAAGAATCCATTAATAATTAATAATTAACAAATATTTCACAAAATAAAGGTTGCTAAATATGACGATATCTGCCCCGAACTCTTTTTGGCCTCCCCGGAATCATTTTTTTGGAGAGACTATTCAAAAGAGTCGGAAGATAATAGGTATAACAAGTCACAAATAAAATGATATGTGGATATTATTAAAGTTAACTATCAAAGAAAAAAAATGAAAAATACAAGAAGTCTAAACATATCATTGATTGTGAAGTTTAGTTGGTTAATAGACACTGCTGCCTGCTGCTGGAGATTTGCTCAACTCAGCCAGAGAAGGGAGCCACACGCAGGAAGCTAAGCACCGCCTGCTGGAGACAGGCTAATCCTATGTATACTTCTTGTACACCCACCAACCTGAATATGATGATATTTAATCTAATAAAAAGAACAAAAAAAAATCATTTTCATTGGCAAAAAATTATTAAAGTTAATAATTATAAAAAAAATTATCTAATACGAATGAATTCTAATAAATTTTCCTTTAACATATGAGTATTAAAGTTAATATCCCTTTAATTCTAATAAATTTTAGAATAACAGATTGAACTGATGTTCCAAAGACACATTGTCCGACAATATTAATTCTTCCACATGAAATTTTATAACATGACAGATAAAGACAGTAATATAGAAATGAAATACAAAGGAAAAAAAAAAGAATGGTAAGTATCCACATGTGAAGGAACACAAATTTTCATATTGTTTTCCAACTTTCAAATTAATCATTTTTTTATAATAATATATTTAAGTACAATCTTAAACATTAGTGCCATAAGTTACACATTTTTTAAACAATTTTTTTCTTCTGCCACCCCCCTTTTCTAAGGTACAAAGTTATGCATCAGTTATTTAAAATATATGTATATATATATATATGTGTGTGTGTGTACATAAAGATATATGTATAGCTTTATGGCCGAGAGCTTCTTCAGTAACCTAAGCAAAGGCATGAAATTAGTGGAGAGGATGATTTCGCAAAAGAAAAACGTGAGGGCAGCAGGTAACATTGGAAGGAGCAAACCGAGAATTGCAATGAAATGGGGGAAACGTGAAGGAGTAGAGATTGCGTGTGGAAGAGAAGCATGAAGACTAGAATAAATAAATAAATAAAAAGTGGAAAGCTGCAGTAGTGGACAATGAAATGAAACAAAAAAAATGTAAATGAATTAGTAGGGGCAGGTAACTGAACTGAAGAGAAAAAAAATGAATAAAAGATGGGACACTAGGGAAATGAGAACAACTGAAGCAGGAATGGCGCCTGCTGCACCTCATCGTGTTTGGTGGACAAAACCAAGATGGGGAGCAGTTCAGGAGCTTTTTAAAACACAGAATGCGCATGTACGCAGGGAGCTGGAAGGAAAGAAAGGATTTAGTGAACCGAAACAGAGACTTGCGTAGCAACTGGAAAACGAAAATTTGCTGAAGTTGTTGCATGCTGCTGATCTGCCTAGAAAAAAAAAGTCAAGATGCAGTGGAAGAAATAAGGAGGGGCATGATGGAAACAGAGACGAGAGAGGAAATCGAAGTTGTAGTGTTGAACTAAACCTATATGAGAATATACATATATTATATACTTTCGGGGCATAAGCATGAGACGACAGGAAGAGAGAAGCAGAAAGCTGATGGACCGAGTAGGAAAAGAAAAAATCGAGAGGAAAGCTACTGAAACAGAAGCAAGAAGGCGGAAACAGAGGGCTGAAGCAAGGGGGCCGAGCAAGGCAGAGCAAAAGGAGAGGCTGGAAACGGAATAGAGGAACTTCGATCTCTGTAAAACTACAGCGAATCTAAAAGAGTGTTTAGCGAGAGAGATGGAGATAGGTCCATGGCCTGTAAACAATGGTGGTAATGATGGTTAAGGTGGGTTTAAATCAAGACCTGTGGCCTGTAAACAAGGACACAAACTGGAAAAAGAGGACATAGGTCCTCTGCAACCCAAAAAAAAAAAATGGCGATGATGAATGATGGCAGTGGTGACGGTAAAGACGGGGTTAATGGAAGGTGGAAAGGCCGAGAGAAAATGACTGTGGAGAAAGCAAGTGTTGTAGCACCGAGAAAGATGGAGAAGGCAAATTAGTTGAGTCTCCTTTGGAAACCATCAGCACTGAATTTTACACCCCAAACAAACCAAATATGCTGCAAATATTCTTCAAACCCCAATTTTACAAACCCTAATTTTATACAATTTTTTCAAAACTGAAATTAACTTAAATTTCATCACCAAGCATGGTTCTATAACACAAATTGGACAGAAATTTAACTATGAGAGAATCGGTTTTACCTTAATCTTGAGTAGCCGAATCCAAACTTGTTCAAACAAAAAAATGCCTCTAGAAATTTCTTCAAAACTTTCTCCTTAACTATTACTTACTTGGAAGAAAGTGGTATGAATTAGTGGTTCAAGTGAGGGGAAGGGAAATTTTTTTGTTTTGGGAGGTGAGTGGCGTGAGAGAGGAAGAAAGGAAGGGAAGGGACTTTGTCTAGTTTAGGCAAAGTGTAGGGAGAAAAAAAAAGTGTAATTGTGCAAGAAGAAGAAAAAGTAACGTGAGTGTAGGGAGAAAAAGTTTTATTTTTTTGGACAAGTTTTGTTAATTAATTATTTAATGCAAAAAATAAAGTTTAAATCATACACATTAATTATATAAATATCATTTTATATTATGAATTTATTTTTTAATAAGTTATTTTCATATTTTTTAATTAGAATTTAGTTAATTTATTATTATGAGTGTAAAAATTGTATGTTAATTTATTATGAACTTTTATTAATTTAATTTCAATGGTCATGTTTAGGGTTTTGTACAAATTATTTAAAATTTTTTGATTATTTCCAAAAAATAATTTTTGAAAAAATTGAATTGTTCAAAAAAAATATTATTTTATCAAAATTATTGTTTTTCTCTATTCAAAAAAAAATAAAATAAAGAAATAAAAAAAATAAAAAAATAAAAAAATATTTTGGATAAATTAATTGAACAATGATTCTTATTAAGTTATTAAATGATTAAGTTATTTTTTAAATATAAAAATTTTAAGTATAAAATAAATAAAATATGCATCAAACACTACTTTAGTATTTTAGTATATATTATAATTATATATAACATATAACTTATATAATTATATAATATAAGCAATTTTAATACTTTAATAAATTACAAACGAACAACAAACGAACATAACCGAACGAACAACAAATGACACTTTAAACGAACGAACAATAAACGAACATAAACGAACTTGCTCGCGAACATAAACGAACGAACCACACCTCTGTTCATGTTCATTCGTTTAATAAACGAACACAAAAAATGTTGTTCGTGTTCATTTGTTAAGCTTAATAAACGAACATAAATGAATAATAACCGAACGGTTCACTGAACGTTCTGTTCGTTTACACCCCTATCTACAAGGCTAGAATTAAAAAGTACTGAAAATAATAAAAACTATAAAATAAAAAAAATTAAATAGAGCTAAAATTACTTACAGAGCTCTAAGAAATTAAAAACAAATACTTACAAAAGATAATTAAAACAGTTAAAATTAATCAACGCACTTAAAAATGCAAATATGAAACAAAATTAACAAAATTAAAATTAAACAAGATTAAAATAAAAATAAAATATGCATGTAATTAAACTACTTAATAAAAAAAGCAAATTAAGATAACCTAAAGTCTAATAAAGTTAAACTTTTATTAACCTAAAGAAATTCTTAAATCAAACTAAGAAATTAATTACCTATCAAATGATCCTAAATTAAATCTAACTCTAACCAATAAAACAAAATCTAAATAATGCATGAGAACTAAAATATTTTTGGATTTTAAATTTAAAATGAAAACTTAAAACATGCATAAAATGATTCTATCCCTAATTTAATTATAAATGCAACACCTAACACTAAAATGAAAATTAACTATTAACATAATTAAATCTAAGTTTTGAACTAAGAAAATAAAATATAACTAATATGCAAATGAATTTAAAACTCTAATTTTTAAATTAACAACTAATACTGAAAATAAAATAAAATAAAATAAAATATTAAATATCTAAAATGCATGAAAAATGGATTATTGATGATTCCCAAACACCAAACAAAGCCTTAATGATTCCCGTTCGTGCATTGGTACTGTGCACATTTGCTCTCCGGATATTGCTTTCAAGCTGTGTCCAGGTGCTGCACGCGACCTCTGCAATGTCCATCTCCTGCTCCATTCCCTGCAACACTGCACCCCATACTGCCATTATTCAGCTCCGATTTAAGCACTGCTGTAAGTTGTCGTGTACTGCACTGCATTCTGCTCTGTCATTCTGCGTAGCTCCTGCTCTCGGCTCCTGCTCTTGGTTCCTGCTCCAGTACTGCTTAGCTGTTGTCCTTGTAACACAACTCGCATCTCTCCCCAGTTAGTGTCAGCTTCAGCTGCACCCAACATCCCTTGCTGGTCCTGCACACTTCCTCATAAACGCAACAGCGGTAAATATGCAGTAGGAGTGCTGTACCAACAGCGGTTCTTCCTTTAACACCTGATCACGTTTCCAGCCAACCACTTCAACCGCACCTGCTTCAGCTCTTACCAGCAACTACAAATAGCAAACACTAATGTAAACCAAGGTATAAAAGAGTGGAATATTGCAGAAAACAAAATGAAATTATGGTGAACAGTAAAGAGATGTAAAAATAGAGCTAAATAGAGGATGCATGTCAAGCTAATCTTGCTGCAAGGATGAACCCGTGCACTACAAACTGCTCACTGCAGCAACGATTGCTTCTTGAAGCTCTACACCGAACAGCCTAATACACCCTTTTCACTACCCACCAGCAAGCAACATATGAGCAAACAACAAAAATGCTGAGATGAACACTTGCAAAGAAAAAAAAATTAATCCAACTATAGATTAGAATGTAAAAATCGAGAGATCAAACAGCAAATGGAGAGAAGAGAAGATCTCATGATGAAGATAATGCAAAAGGATCAACAATGCAACATTATAACTTATAACAAATTAAAACATGAATAAAATTTGTATCTAAAGCTTAAATCGAAACAGCCCTCCATCGTGAAACAGAGAAGTGGTGAAGCTACAGTGGCCATGAGTTGCCTCAGTTTATGCTATCACCGTGGTTCCACCGTACCTTTGATGAAGAAAAAATGCTTAGCATTAAATCCACATTAAAACACCAAAACACTATGGCAATAGTAGAAGAAACCTTGTCACCCGAATGAGCAAAAGAAAA
Organism: Firmiana major; assembly: GCA_033439115.1. Lineage (NCBI taxonomy): Eukaryota > Viridiplantae > Streptophyta > Magnoliopsida > Malvales > Malvaceae > Firmiana > Firmiana major. Next base: position 45,701,165 of record CM065909.1, read on the forward strand.
AAATGAAAGGAAAACAATCAAGCAACCGAGAACTAAGATAGGAATAAAGAGTAAAAAAAAATGGAAAACAATGCAAACCGAGAGTTTAACAACTATAGGAAATATAAGCTTTACATTAAAACTGAAAAATAAAGGAAATGAACTTTAACAAAACCGAGAAGAAGGAAATCAAATTGATTGCCATTAATGAAATTACCAAAGGCTAGAAAATGAAGAAGCTTTTCATAAAATGAAGATTGAATAAACAGTGAAATAAAATGGTGGCTAAAAAACTATTCGGGAAAGCTTCTAAAAACAAGAAAAAAGAAAACTAAAACTATTCTACCTTAACTACTTTTTTTCTTCAATTGCTATCATGCTCTATTTATATACACACTTAGAGGTACAATGGTAATTTTCCATCCTAGATGAGTTGCATTGTTTGACCACTTGTCTTCATTTTATTTGCTGCAGAGTAGATATTTTCACGTCATCCATCTTCTAGTATACTTAGTTGTGCGATATGGCCTGGCGTGTGTCTTCCAGAAGATTGGTACGGTGTCCGTCGATCTTATCGTTTCGGAGTGAATAAAATACTAACACCCGGCATCCTACATTCCAGACGACTGTTGACTCGGTCTGTAAATTCGAAGTGGTCTAGTTTCCTTTAGCCTATTTTCGGCCCATTTTTGACTGAAACGACTGAGTTTCATCTGGATTTTATTTACCTGCACATTAAAGAATTTTAATTAAATAAAGGGGATAATTAATAAAATAAATTAGAGATTTAAATAATTAATTAGGAAATTAAGCACAAATACTTGTATTAAAAATAGAATTATCAGAAGAGATATGTCAGCCGATCTTGTCCTACTGAATATGAGTGATTTCGATGTAATTTTAGGAATGAATTGGTTGGCTGCGAATCATGTTGTTTTAGATTATTATGCTAAGACAGTAATGTTTTCAGGGATAGATAGCTTTACTGTAAGTTTTCCTGAAAAGTGTACTGTAAGTATTACTGAAAAGAAATGAAGGGACATGATTATTGCAAATGAGAAGAATATAATTTTAATGCATCATGCCTAAGAGATGAATTTGCTTGTTAATCATGAATGTCACTATGATGACCTACGTTACTAAAGGTAGAAAAGGACAATTTGAAGGGTTCATTGCATACGTAGTTGACACAGATAAGACACGTCTGGAATTGAGAGACATTTCAGTGGTTGCAGAGTTTCCTGATGTCTTCTTGGATGATTTACCAATGTTACCACCCAATAGAGAGATGGAGTTTTTTATAGAGTTGGTACCTGGTACAGAGTCGATATCTAAACCATCGTATAGAATAGCTCCGATTGAGTTGGAAGAGCTAAAGAAGCAGTTGCATTGGGGAAAAGGAGTTATATGTCAAACTCCGTAAGTGTGGCTTTTGGTTGGAGCAGATCTCATTTCTGGGCCATGTTGTATCGAGGGATGGGGTATTAGTGGATCCATCCAAGATTGAAGCAGTTGTTCAGTGGGAATAGCCCAGGATTGTCACGACCCAAACTACCCAAAAATCAGAGTTAATTTTTCGCGTTTTGTTATTTTCTTACTTAAATTCTTACCTGTCTTCTGATCGTGACCACACTCCACTAACAATTGGGCTGTGCGTCAATGCCAGTCCCACCATTCATTTACCATAGTACTTATTTCTTCTCCAGTCATTTATAATTGTTTACAATATTTATACATCCCCTAAAGTTACTTACAAACATGTTACTGTGCTATGCTTATTTAGATACAATATGTACAAGTGTATATACCTTAACTGATGGGCAGCAGCGGATATCTGAAATGCAGTACTGAGTCACCCCAACTTCAACTGGAGATTATCTGTGTGAGAAAATGAAAGGGGTAAGCACATCAAGCTCAGTAAGGCAATCCTACGAACAAGTAGGTGACCATACTACCTACATGAACGTGGTGCCATGCATAAACCACCCTTTCTCCACACATTTTAAAACAGATGATATGAGTTATGATGTTATGTAAATCCATTCGCATGGCAAAATTCAACATGCAATTATTTCAAATCATTTCTTTCTCGTTTAAAACTTCACAACAAGGTCAGGACTCAACCCATCCCTCGGGGGGTCCTGACTCACATAAAACTATAAAAAAATTGATTTACATTCACACATGGGTTTGAAAAGCATGGAAGTAATCATCATGCACGTTTGATTTTAAAAACCCAGTTTTAATCTCATCAAAGTCGTCAACATGCGAGAGGAGGCAATATTTGTATAACGGTAATAACCAGGACTATGACCATGTGTCCTCGGGAGTTTCTCTGCTACACGGATCCTAGTGTGCGGGTTCTCACCATGATCGGGAACCACTCGGGAGGTGGGTCAATCCATCTCGTCGGTCTTATCCGATCCCATGCATCCGAAGATGTCGCATCTGAAGATGCCGTATCCGAAGATACCACACGGTACATCGTACTCCATGCTACTTGCACGGTACATCGTACTCCGTGGACCCATATCATGTCTCTATACTCATGCCATGTCTCAAAACGCACGTGCGAGCCTATTTAATCGGTGACACACAGTCTAACCGCTGCTCCAAGCACGGCTTATCGCATGTTCTCATAAAATCAGTGCGAGTGATGCTCAGCACTCTCATCAAATCAGGTAAAACTAGTGCGACCTAAGCTCTAGCACTCTGTATGCAAACCATGTGAAAATCTGGTGCGAGTTAGACTCTAGCACCGTGTCACGAAAATCATATAAAAAGAATCTGGTGCGAGTTGGACTCCAACACCAATGCATGTAAAACTCTAGTGCGAGCTCTCGCTCCAGCACTAATGCATGCATCATACAAATCAAAACATAGTGCGAGCTAAGCTCTAGTACGTCACATGTCAATAAAAACACGTAGGCGGCTTTGTTTACTCAAAACAGTTTTCAAAACAATTATATCATTAAAAGTATGCAATGCTGCGCATTTTCTTTCAAGGTTAGTCAGCCTACTCATGCATGCATTAAAATGTCTCCAGAACGAGCAGAAACCTCTTGTTCTTGCTCCTCCCAATTTTTTCTAAATTTATAAATTTTACCCTTAACAAGGGTATTTTGGTAATTTACCCATTCGGGGCACTAAAATTATTATTTGACCTCTAGACCCTTCAAACAATTTTTAAAGGATTGCAAATGAACTTAAAATTTCGTAAAGTTACCTCTAGCAGTCCGCAGAATTCCCTTACCTTATTTTTCTGTAGAGTATGACCTTTCCTTTTTCACTGCTGTCTCGTCACGCAGTCCGATCTACTCCCAATCAAACCTCTGGAACTGCGTATAATTATTCCTCAGGTCAGATATCATACAATTTAATTGTATTTCCTATTTTTTGGGCTTAATTTAAATCATTGGGCCCATTTAACCCTATTGGGTCCGATTACACCTTAATGGGCCTTAATCGGCCTTAAGCCCGTTTTTCACTTAATTTTCACATTATCGAGGCCTATTGGGCTCATTGGGCCCACCAACAATTTATTGGGTCTCGTTCTAACTCTCGAATAGCTCAATTTATTATTTACGACAATTTATCTAAATTTCTAAAATTTAATTCAATTTATGCAGAATTTAAATTCATATCACGCATAACGATGTAAATTGTCGTAAATAAGGGTTACTTACCCGAGATTTCATACTAGTACGTAAATCGAGGCTGTCTCGAGCTCTCGTTGGATGCCAATTGTCGAGCTACACAATTTCATAAATTTTTGGGTAAATTTTCGATCGAAAATTAATTAAATTGAATACTCCGAAATTTAAATCGGGTCAATTTCGACAACTACTGACTTACCCGTATCTCGATTTCATCGTCGGGATTTTTTCTCTTTTTCTTTTTCCCTTTTTCTCCTTTTTCCTCTCTTTCTTGGCTGAACCGGTTCGGTCCGGTTCAGACCCGGTTCAGACCGTCGGTTCACTCCGGTTCGCTCCGGTTCAGGGCCTTGCCGGTCGATTCTTCGCTGGCTTCCACCGCCAGCAGCTCCGCTGGGTCATCCGCAGCTCGGATCTGGTCTTGGTTTCGATCGAGGTCGTCGAAAAGTCGTCGGTCCGGCTGTTCTCTCTCGACCGTCGAAACCCATCTCTTTTTTCGCAGTTTTCGACGTGTTCCGGCAGCTTCGCCGGTCGTGGCCGCCATCAATCGGCTCACCGATGCCTGGGGAACATTCGGCTGTGGTCGATCGGGCCTGAATCGGTGCCGATCGTCGGCGATTCCTCTTTTCTTCCTCGGTTTCGGTCTTTCCTCGTTTTCGCCACCGTTTACCGCCGTCGATGCCTCCACGGTGCCGGTGGTGGCTCAGCCCTCGTCGGGCTTCCCTTCCTCGGCCTCCGTCGGCCATCGATCGCTGGCGAGAGGCTCGGCCTCATGCTTTGTTTTCCGTTTTCGCTTCTCCCTCTCTCTCCCCGATTCGTTTTCTGATTTCTTTCTCTCTTTTTTCCAATTTCCCTTTTTTTTATAATTTTATTAATTATTATTATTATTTTAATCATTAAAATACATTAAAAATACCCAAATATCTCTTAAAATATCCTAAAAATTATTATTTTATTCTAAATTAATTAATTTAATTTTTATTTAATTTATTTATTATATTTTAACCCTTTTTCGGGTATAATTTCTTCGTATTTTTGGGATATTGTCCCGAATGACTTTTTGGTATATTTTTTGATTATTTTTGGGATTATTTTTCGAAGTAAAAATCTTGATTTATTCCAATAAATTTATATCTTGATCAATTTAACCAAAAATAAATTTATTTCACCTTTATTGACCAAGATTTCTCAATCCATTATTTTTAATTAAATTTTTCTTCTCGAATTTATACCGGCTTTCGATCTTTTGACCATTTTGCCCTTGCACGTGTTCGGGATTTATTTAACCCGACTTCCTTTCACAAACACTCACTCACTTCGCATTTTAAATCCTTATTTCCAATCTGAATCCCATTCAGTTAAATTTTTGACCATTTTCATCCCTCATAAAAATTTACGATTTAATTTCGGATCTTACAAATCTCCCCCACTTAAGGAATTTGGTCCTCCAAATTAGAACCAAGTCATATGAGTCCATATACAACTCCGGATACATCGATCGTATCATACTCTTAAATTCTCATGTGACCTTTTTCCGGAGTGTATTACTACCAAAGGACTTTAATTAAGGAGATCATCTTAAACCTCAATACTTTCACTTTCTTGTTTAATGCCCGAATTAACTTTCAATATACTTATATTTGCATTAAGCTGAACTGTTGGATCTCATATCCTATCACCTATGCTGGATCTGGATAGTATTTCTGAAGCATTAAAAGATGGGACACATTGTGGGTGCCTGCTTATTCAAGTGGAAATGCCACCTACAGGTCTTATCTTCCACTTGTCCAATCTCTCAAAAGATTCAATCCAGCGAAACTCAATTTACCTTCTTCCAAAAGTTCGCTATGTCCTTATTCTCTTAGGACAAGAAACATTTCAACCATACTAATTCACCCTCGGTGAATTCTAATACTTTTCTATCTACTCTGAGGTGTTCTTAATCTCTCACTCAACTGAACATCCTTAGAGACTTATTATACTAATTCAAAAGAAATTACTATCTGTCACCCACTTTTTCTTATCCAATTTGGGGAACAACACCTACAGCCATACACTGCCTCATATCTTGTTATCCCGATACTCAAGTGACAACTGTCACTATTGGCGAATTCGATTTGTAATAACTAATCATCCCAGGAGCATAAAAAAATCAAGGGCACACGCTTTCATCGGATCCTCCAGAACCTGTACAGTCCTCTCTAACTGACCATCTGTCTGAGGATGGAAGCTGTGCTAATACTCAGTCGGGTTCCCATAGCTTCCTAAAAATATCCTCAGAGGTGGGAAGTGAAGCGGGAATCCCTATATGATACCATGCTCACTGGAACGCTACTTAATGTTCCACAATCTTCCTTACACATAAATCCTCATATACAGTCTGAGTATTTGGGGATTTCATAACTAGAAGGTGGGTAGACTTAGTCACTCTATCGACTATCATCCAAATAGCCTCGTAATTCACTTGGGTTCTCTATAACCCATAACGACATTCATAGAGACTTGCTCCTATTTCCGTGCCGTGTCGATATAGGTAGAGGCTGCAATAACCCTGCAGACTTTTAATACTCTACCTTATTCTGCTGACATACTAGGCACTTTTTCACAATCTCTACTATATCTCTTTTCACATCTGACCACCAATACCCTTTTCAGAGATTTCATATATATATTCGTTACTTTCCGTATGCACTGTATATCCCGAAGAGTAAGCTTCTGACAATATTACTATCTCATCAACAGTGGTCCTGGGGAGCACTTATACTGTCTCTGAACCTTTCTCTAAATCATCGACACTCTCTATGAACTCTGTCACTGTACCCTTCTGAATCTGACCCAAACTATCGACACCATGCCGATCATCACGCTAAGCTTGTCAAATCCGGGCACTCTCATCTGGTTCTAGTCTCAGGCTAGCTGTCACACAATCACTGTCATCATCAGAAGGGATCACATCACTACTGAGGTCCACAACTGCTCTAGCAGCTCACGTTCCCTGACCATCATATGGGGTACCATCCTGAGGCTCTTTCTAGTCGAGGCATCAGCCATTACATTAGCTTTTCCTGGGTGGTACAATTTTCACAATCAAAATCTCTCAGAAGCTCTAACCCACTATGTATTCTCATATTCGCCTCTTTTTGTGAAAAACAGATACTCGGGGCTTTATGATCAGTGCATATCCAAAATTTCTCACCCTGTACATAATAGTACCATATCCTCGGTACAAATACTACCGTTGCCAACTTAAAATCATGAGTCAGATAGTTTATTTCATGATCAGGAGTTGTCTGACTCCATAATTGACTATCTTCTCATTATACATCAATACACAGCTCCTTCATTAGTTTGAGGTATCCATACTCACTGAGAACCTCTTAAGCTGTTGGTATGGTGAAATTAATCACGGTGGTCAGTTCATACTTCACTACACAGAAATTCATGTCACATCTATCATCTCACTTATCATCTCATTCAAATATCACGTTTTCATAGTTAAACGTGCCAACAAAATATACCCTTTTTAGAACTCGCAACAACTATCTGTAAAAGCAATTTCTAATTGTTGCTTATAATTTACCCTGGACTTTAACTACACCCAACATATCATCGATAATGATGATTACAAATCGGTCCAGGTAAAGTTTAAATACTTCATCGTAGTCAAGCTCCACTACTTATTTCAATCGTCCATATCCTTGACTTATTTACTCATAAGCATATAAGATCCTTCAAAATCGCTTACGTTTTCAGGTACTAACCTGCGTCATTTCCTTTTCTTATCTTAACGACTCTTATTAAATTTTACTATATTAACCTTTATGATTTGTCGAATTTTAATATTCTTATCGCTTTAGTAAAGGTATCCTAATGCTAAAGGTATTTATTACGACGATCGATTTCACGTTATAGGTTATATATATACTTTTAGACGCTGTCAAGTCTTCAGGCGGGGAGGTATTTTGAAATACCTTTATTAACCTTCAGACTTAACCACATAGACTGGTTATGGTTATATCCATCTTTATCCTTGGTTATAATTTATATTCCCTACTTATCACTTAATCCCAATTACTTCGCATATTAAGGGTATTCCTTATCTAGAATATGTCTCTTACTCCAATACATCTTGTATTTAGGATCTATCTTATCTTAAAGATTATCTCCTTTCGTATATCCCTCATGACAAAACTCTTTCATTATTCATTCCGTGAGTACAATCCTTTACTCTTTTAATTTCAACTATTGCACCCATTTTTATCACTTGTCAACACTTACAGTATACTTTTCAGTGATGTTTTCACTCCTGTTTTCAACTTAAAATCTCTATATCCATATTCCGTTAATTAATCCTCCTCTATTGGGGTACATATTTATCAGTATTGTGCCCAATGATGTAGGCATTCATGCCTTTTACTCACTTATATGCGAATGAAGGCGGTATGAATAAATGTGTGGCACCAGGATCAATGAACATATGTACTTCATTATTTATAACAAGTGTGGTATCTTACACCACATCCATGAAACATCAATAGTGTCCCGGTCCAAGACATCCTCTCGCCTTCGTCCATCAGCCTACTTTCCTTTTTCTCTTCGGCTATGGCCTCCCTTTTCATTGCAGCTATACCAATGAAGATTTTCTCTGTCTCTTTACTTTTCTGTGGGGCAATCTCGCCCAACCCTGTGCAATAAAATCAATGGTCCGTCTTACCACACTTAACGGCCATTTTCATCCATACAGTGTAGGTATAGACCCTCCTTCCATGGTATCTACCACACATCCCACATTGCTTACAGTGCTTACACTGCTACACTGCTTCGTAGCAGGTCGGGATCATCCAATCACAATGCCCCTCAAAAGTGCTACAATCGGATAACTGTGGCCTTACCAATTATCTTACTCCATGACTCATCAAATTAAATCTTTTACCAATTACCATTTTCCCATTTTAACATCTCTGTCATTTCTCGATTCTTTTCTGTCTCTATTTCAGCCCTCACTACCTTTCCCAATCTCAGAGGCGTGCAATTCATGTTCTTATTTACCCAACTGTAAATCTGTGCACTGCCTCGGTATAGGTAATATCTCACAGGCCAATCGGACTCTAATTGAAAAGTTGAGCCATTTCATGAACTTTTAGACATCTCGACTGTCACTTGTTCATAGTGTCGAGGTAATATCTGCCTAGAATATAATTGAGTTTCATACTCATAAGCATACTCATCAATAAATCAAATCCTCTGGGTAAGAGTAAGGACTTTTATCTATCATTTCTTTTAAACAATGTCCAGGATATCCTGTCACCGGAATACATCCATAAACATTTCTCATCTTAGCTCTGGATGTTTAACACTTAAGATGGGTCAAGCGGGTTTCCACCAATGCTCCGATGCGCCCTCGAATCTCATTCATAATCTGAGCAATTAGCTCCTCAAAATATCTCCACACTCCGCTCCAACCTCGTGAAGCGTGTCGTAATACTGTCCGATCTCTCTGTCGGACTCAGTGGGGCATGCTCAACATTAGCCTCCATTTCAATTTCATCCTGATTCTCACAGGTCAACTCAGCACGACTAGCAGACTCAGGTCTACCTCTACGACCTCTGCCTAGTGCACTATCTCATCTAACGCGACTCATATTAGGCATTCCTGCATTCTCAATCATTTCTTAGTCAAAACCCATCTCGATATACACTATTGTATCTAACCAAGCATAGTAACACGGGGATGTAATTCCTAATTACTGACACTGACACACATTAGACCAATTGCGCTCTGATACCACCTTTATATGTCACGACCCAAACTACCCAAAAATCAGAGTTAATTTTTCGCGTTTTGTTATTTTCTTACTTAAATTCTTACCTGTCTTCTGATCGTGACCACACTCCACTAACAATTGGGCTGTGCGTCAATACCAGTCCCACCATTCATTTACCATAGTACTTATTTCTTCTCCAGTCATTTATAATTGTTTACAATATTTATACATCCCCTAAAGTTACTTACAAACATGTTACTGTGCTATGCTTATTTAGATATAATATGTACAAGTGTATATACCTTAACTGATGGGCAGCAGCGGATATCCGAAATGCAGTACTGAGTTGCCTCAACTTCAACTGGAGATTATCTGTGTGAGAAAATGAAAGGGGTGAGTACATCAAGCTCAGTAAGGCAATCCTACGAACAAGTAGGTGACCATACTACCTACATGAACGTGGTACCATGCATAAACCACCCTTTCTCCACACATTTTAAAACAAATGATATGAGTTATGATGTTATGTAAATCCATTCGCATGGCAAAATTCAACATGCAATTATTTCAAATCATTTCTTTCTCGTTTAAAATTTCACAACAAGGTCAGGACTCAACCCATCCCTCGGGTGGTCCTGACTCACATAAAACCATAAAAAAATTGATTTACATTCACACATGGGTTTGAAAAGCATGGAAGTAATCATCATGCACGTTTGATTTTAGAAACCCAGTTTTAATCTCATCAAAGTCGTCAACATGCGAGACGAGGCAATATCTGTATAACGGTAATAACCAGGATGGCCATGTGTCCTCGGGAGTTCCTCTGCTACACGGATCCTAGTGTGCGGGTTCTCACCATGATCGAGAACCGTCCGGGAGGTGGGTCAATCCATCTCGTCGATCTTATCCGATCCCATGCATCCGAAGATGTCGCATCCAAAGATACCACACGGTACATCGTACTCCATGCTACTTGCACAGTACATCGTACTTCGTGGACCCATATCATGTCTCTATACTCATGCCATGTCTCAAAACTCATGTGCGAGCCTATTTAATCGGTGACACACAGTCTACCCGCTGCTCCAAGCACGGCTTATCGCATGTTCTCATAAAATCAGTGCGAGCGATGCTCAGCACTCTTATCAAATCAGGTAAAACTAGTGCGAGCTAAGCTCTAGCACTCTGTATGCAAACCATGTGAAAATCTGGTGCGAGTTAGACTCTAGCACCGTGTCACAAAAATCATATAAAAAGAATCTGGTGCGAGTTGGACTCCAGCACCAATGCATGTAAAACTCTAGTGTGAGCTCTCGCTCCAGCACTAATGCATGCATCATACAAATCAAAACATCGTGCGAGCTAAGCTCTAGCACGTCACATGTCAATAAAAACACGTAGGTGGCTCTGTTTACTCAAAACAGTTTTCAAAACAATTATATCGTTGAAAGTATGCAATGCTGTGCATTTTCTTTCAAGGTTAGCCAGCCTACTCATGCATGCATTAAAATGTCTCCAGAACGAGCAGAAACCTCTTGTTCTTACTCCTCCCAATTTTTTCTAAATTTGTAAATTTTACCCTTAACAATGGTATTTTGGTAATTTGCCCATTCGGGGCACTAAAATTATTATTTGACCTCTAGACCCTTCAGATAATTTTTAAAGGACTGCAAATGAACTTAAAATTTCATAAAGTTACCTCTAGCATCCGCAGAATTCCCTTACCTTATTTTTCTGTAGAGTCTGACCTTTCCTTTTTCACTGCTGTCTCGTCACGCAGTCCGATCTGCTCCTAATCAAACCTCTGGAACTGCGTATAATTATTCCTCAGGTCAAATATCATACAATTTAATTGTATTTCCTATTTTTTGGGCTTAATTTAAATCATTGGGCCCATTTACCCCTATTGGGCCCGATTGCACCTTAATGGGCCTTAATCGGCCTTAAGCCCATTTTTCACTTAATTTTCACATTATCGAGGCCTATTGGGCTCATTGGACCCACCAACAATTTATTGAACCTCGTTCTAACTCTCGAATAGCTCAATTTATTATTTACGACAATTTATCTAAATTTCCAAAATGTAATTCAATTTATGCGGAATTTAAATTCATATCATGCATAACGATGTAAATTATCCTAAATAAGGGTTACTTACCCGAGATTCCATACTAGTACATAAATCGAGGCTATCTCGAGCTCTCGTTGGATGCCAATTGTCGAGCTACACAATTTCATAAATTTTCGGGTAAATTTTCGATCGAAAATTAATTAAATTGAATAATCTGAAATTTAAATCGGGTCAATTTCGACCACTACTGACTTACCCGTAGCTCGATTTCATCATCGAGATTTTTCCTCAATTTTTTCTCTTTTTTTTTTTCCCTTTTTCTCATTTTTTCCTCTCTTTCTTGGCTGAACCGGTTCGGTCCGTTTCAGACCCGGTTCAGACCATCGGTTCACTCCGGTTCACTCCGCTTCGCTCTGGTTCAGGGCCTTGTCGGCCGGTTCTCCACCGGCTTCCACCGCCAGCAGCTCCGCTGGGTCGTCCGCAGCTCGGATCTGGTCTCGATTTTGATCGAGGTCGCCGGAAAGTCACCGGTCCGGCTGTTCTCTCTCGACCGTCGAAACCCATCTCTTTTTTCACCGTTTTCGACGTGTTCCGACAGTTTCACCGGTCGTGGCCGCCATCAATCAGCTCACCGACGCCTGGGGAACATTTGGCTGTGGTCGATCGGGCCTGATCGACGTCGATCGCCGGCGATTCCTCTTTTCTTCCTCGGTTTCGGTCTTTCCTCGTTTTCACCGTCGTTTGCCGTCGTCGATGCCTCCACGGTGCCGGTGGTGGCTCAGCCCTCGTCGGGCTTCCCTTCCTCGGCCTCTGTCGGCCATCGATCACTGGCGAGAGGCTCAGCCTCATGCTTCGTTTTTCGTTTTCGCTTCTCCTTCTCTCTCCCCGATTCGTTTTCTGATTTCTTTCTCTCTTTTTTTTTTTCCAATTTCCCTTTTTTTATAATTTTATTAATTATTATTATTATTTTAATCATTAAAATACATTAAAAATACCTAAATATCTCTTACAATATCCAAAAAATTATTATTTTATTCCAAATTAATTAATTTAATTTTTATTTAATTTATTTATTATATTTTAACCCTTTTTCGGGTATAATTTCTCCGTATTTTTGAGATATTGTCTAGAATGACTTTTCGGTATATTTTTCGATTATTTTCGGGATTATTTTTCGAAGTAAAAATCTCGATTTATTCCAATAAATTTATATCTTGATCAATTTAACCAAAAATAAATTTATTTCACCTTTATTGACCAAGATTTCTGAATCCATTATTTTTAATTAAATTTTTCTTCTCGAATTTATACCAGCTTTCGGTCTTTTGACCATTTTGCCCTTGCACGTGTTCGGGATTTATTTAACCCGACTTCCTTTCACGAACACTCACTCACTTCGCATTTTAAATCCTTATTTCCAATATGAATCCCATTCAGTTAAATTTTTGACCATTTTCATCCCTCATAAAAATTTACGATTTAATTTCGGGTCTTACAAGGACAGTCGCTGAGATTAGAAGTTTTTTGGGATTGGCAGGTTATTATCGGAGATTTGTAGAGGGTTTCTCCAAACTAGCTGCTCCGTTGACACGTCTCATACGAAAGGATGTTGAGTTTGTGTGGGACGAGGCATGTGAGAAGAGTTTTCAGGAGCTTTAGCGTCGGTTGACCACTGCTCTGATTCTCACTATTCCTACAAGTTTAGGAGGTTTCCCTGTGTATATGGATTCATCACACCAGGGATTAGGCTGTGTACTTATGCAGGATGGAAGGGTAGTTGCCTATGGATCCAGACAGTTGAAGGATCACGAGAGGAACTATCCGACTCACGATCTGGAGTTGGCGATCATGGTGTTTGCATTGAAGATATGGTGCTACTATCTCTATGGTGAGAAGTTTTAATTATTTACGGACCACAAGAGCCTTAAGTATATATTCTCATAGAAGGAGCTGAACATGAGACAAAGAAGATGGCTCGAGCTCCTGAACGATTACGATTGTGAAATCCTGTACCACTCAGGTAAGATGAATATAGTTGTCGATGCCTTGAGCAGGAAGAACCTCGAGTTGGTGTCTTATATGATGGTTTGGGAACACGAGTTGTTGGAGCAGTTCGCGAACCTCAGTTTGGATGTAGCCCCACCTGATACAGAAAGATTTGATGTTGTGGCTAGTTTGAGATTCGTATTCGACAGGCTCAGCGGAGTGATCGACGATGTATCGATTAGTTGAATCAGGTACAGACAGGTGTGGGTATTGATTTTAAGTTGAGTACAGATGGATTACTGAGTTTCAGGGGCAGAGTATGTGTTCCCGAGGATCTAGAGATCAGGAGATTGATTTTATCAAAGGCTCACTCATCGAGGTATATGATACATCTGAAGAATACAAAGATGTATCAGAACCTTCAAAAGGTTTATCGATGGTCAGGAATGAAGAGAGATATTGTTGAGTATGTTACTAGATATCTCGTCTGTCAGCAAGTGAAGGTAGAGCATCAGAAGCCTGCAGGGTTATTGCAGCCTCTACCGATATCAACATGGAAGTGGGAGCACGTCACCATGGATTTTGTAATGGGTTTACCGAGGACCCGCAGAAGTCATGATGCCATATGGGTAATTGTTGATCGGTTTACGAAGTCAACCCATTTCTTAGCTATGAGAGTTACTGATACTCTAAGTCAGTTGGTGAATTTATATGTTCGAGAGATAGTCCAGTTACTTGGTGTTCCAGTGAGCATTGTTTCTTATCGGAATGGTCGCTTCACTTCCCACTTCTAGGAACATTTTCAGTAAGCGATGGGGACCCAGTTGAGTTTTAGCACCGTTTTTCATCCTCAGACAGATGGTCAGTCAGAAAGGACTATACATACTCTAGAGGATATGTTGAGAGCGTGTGTACTAGATTTTAGAGGCTTTTAGGATGATCATCTATCACTAGCCGAGTTCGCCTATAATAACAGTTATCATGCGAGTATCGGGATGACACCATATGAGACATTGTATGGCCGTAGATGTCGTTCCCCTATTAGATGGGAAGAGGTTGGTGACAGACAAATTTTTGCTCCTGACTTAGTAAGACAGGCCTCTGAGGACGTCCAGTTGATTTGTGAAAGGTTAAGGACAGCTTAAAGCAGACAAAAGAGTTATGCTGACAGGAGACGAGACCACTGGAGTTTACTGTGGGTGAGTCGGTATTCTTGAGAGTTTCTCCCTTGAAAGGGATCATGAGGTTTGGTAAGAAGGGTAAGTTGAGCCCTCGGTATATCAAGCCATTTGAGATACTTGATAGAGTGGAAGATAAGGCCTATAGGCTAGCATTGCCACCCGAGTTAGCAAGCATTCATAACGTCTTCCACGTTTCTATGCTTCGAAAGTACCATCCATATCTGACACATGTTATTAGATATGAGCCGTTGGAACTCAGTGAGAGCATGTCATATGTCGAGAGATCGATTCTGATATTGGATAGGAAGGAGAAGGTGTTGAGGTCAAAGACGATTCCCTTAGTGAAAGTTCTTTAGCAATATCACACTCTGGAGGAAGCTACCTAAGAGTTGAAGAGTATAATACGGGAGAAGTATCCGGAGTTGTCTCAGACTGATTTGGTACTAATTTGGAGAACTAAATTTCTTTAGAGGGGGAGATTTGTGAAACCCCATATATGTATGACTTTATTATATGTTAATGGAATCATAAGACGGATGATTTCGATCATATAAATGTAAATAAAATTACAAAGAGAATGCATGAATACATGTAATGGCTAAGTAAGGGCTGAAGTGGCCACTGATTAAATGAATGGAATTTAAACCCTTCAGACTAATATAAGGACCTAAACAGGAATTGATAATATAAGGTCAGTGAATTCTATGTACCTTTTATGATTCCATCGTGTATACACAAGTTACATAATATGTGAATCATAAGAAATGGATCTTTTCATACGCTAAGTGTGAATAGGATGCAAAATGGATAGTGAAGCAATTGAATGCAAGTTGTTCTTTGAAATTTTGGGAAAATTTATGGTTGGGAACCTACAGATGAAGGCCAGATCGATCTCTTATTCAAGCAGATCGATCCCCATTTGATCCTACAAAGAACATATCGATCCCTTCCCTAGCGCTGATCGATCTCAATTTGCTTCTGCTTAGAAAGGATCGATCTCTTCCTAAACTCAAATCGATCTCCAATGGTTTTTGGCTAGAAAGGATTGATCCCTTCCCAAATAGCAGATCTATCCCCTCCTCAAAACATATCGATCTCCACTTGATTCTACCAGGCAAAGATTGATCCTATCCCATGAACAAATTGATCCCATAGCCTATATACTGAATGCGGAGAGAGTTCAAAAGTAAGGAAAGATCGATCTCTCACCCTAGGAAATCGATCTCATAAGGCCAATTCTATAAAAAGGGATCGACAATCGAGTCTTCTTCCATGAAACATCAAACACCTCTCTATTTTCATAAAGTAACCTAGCTTTCTTACTCTAGAAAATCATCACCTCTTTACCAGATTGGAAAGAAAGTTGTTTGAGCAAAGTTGTTCATTATGATGAGGAGAACATAGTTTAAATCAACATTCAAGTTGCTGAATTGAAGGAGCAAAGTCTTCCCTTAAGATTTGGCCAAGTGATGAGGTATAAGCTAAGTAAGTTTTCAATACACCAACTTCAAGTATGTTTGTCTAGACATTGTTATGGGTTATTTGGTGTATGTATTGTCGGCTAGAACTACCTAGAGCATGATGAACCAAACATGACAAAAAATGGGTTTATTGTAAGGAAGTGAACTATGGTTGATTTAATGATGAATAAAGTATATTATGGTGTTGGAGATGTTATATGTATGATTCTAATATAGTTTTGTGAAAACAATATGTTGGAATAGATGATGAATTAAAGTAAGCATATGAGGTGTATGATGAAATGTCTTATTGAAGGAAAGTGATGAACTTAAGGCATTGTGAGCTTAATGCCGGCCTAATATAAATTATTAGACTTGATGAGTCTAATAGATTCTCGAGAAATTATTAGTACAATCGAAATGAACTTAAGAGAAAGTAAGGCCCAATAAGTGTTAATGAACCCAATAAGTTGAATCGACTATAGTAAACGTAAGAATAGTATTATATTGGATTAAATTGATGTGATAAGTAATTTTGTGCAGTTCTGGAGATTTCATTAGGAGTGAATCGGACTGCACAATCAGGTAGCTCAGAGGAAGTGGAATTACTTGACGCTAATCCAGTAAGGGAATCCTGTAAGTATTTAGAGGTAGCTGCACGTATTTTGAGGGTATCTACAGGGCATTAGATTTGCTTGATTACCTAGAAAAGAAATAATAATTTTTGTGAAAAATTTGAGTACAGGTGGAAAGGATGATTTCGCCCCTAGGAGCAAATTTTACAAAAATGGTAGTAAGGCTAATAAATTGCATAAATATCTGTTTTGATATTTTTAATGAAATGTATTGCTTCGATTTAAGCAAATCGACGGATAGGATGGCTATTTGATTTCATAATTTCATGAAATAGCACGAGCCAGATGCTAACTTGGATTTTGAGAGTATTTTGTTGAAAATGAGATCAGATTTATACGAGTTTAATCGTGCTGGAGCTTTAGTCGCACTGGATTTTGATATTTTAACATGCATGAAATGTGTTGGAGCCTAGCTAGCACTATATTTTGAGTTGATATGCATGCAAGTCGTACTGGAGCTTTCGCTCGTACGTGGGTTTCACTTACTTCTTAAGCATACGACCATACTTGACCTTTGCTCGTACATGATTTTACCATTATTTATTTTGCATAAAGTCGTACTAGAACGTTGCTCGTATAAGGATTTTTACTGATTATGCATGAAATCGTACTAGAGCTTTGCTCGCATTGGGCTTTTCACACAGTGATATGTAATGAGTCGTGCTAGATGTCTCGTGTATATTGTGTGTCACACGAATGAGATGCTCGCACGAGCCATGCTGGGTGCCTCGTGTAGACTATTAGTCACACGGATGAGATGCTCGCACGTGCACTTGAGATTGAGTCGGTTATACATGGTATGAGGTAAATAAAACCTACGGCAGGCACCCCCGATCATGATATGGGTCCATAGAGTACGTTGTACCGTGTATATCACATGGAGTACGTTATACCCTGTAGTGTTGATAGTGATTTAAAGTCTGGCGGGTATGATTAACCCACCTCCCGTTACAGTATAATGCCCCGCACACCGGGATCCGTGTGGTCTGGGATGATAGTGACATAGTTAGCTAACAAAGTCCTCGATTATATACAGTGACCACTTGTCTCACATGATATCACAAGGTTTTATATTCACTATACGTGATTTGTGTTATCCAGGGTAGACCCAAGGGAGGGATCGAACCTTGTGGGATGTTTTTCTTAAGGATGATATGTTCTTTGTGATGAGTTTTACTAAGTTTTGATAAGGTGTTAAGCCCTAAGGGATGGTTTTATGATGAGTTTTCTTTAATATGTTGAGAATGAGACGTTTACATGATGGTTTTCCATGTTTTTATGTCTATTTTCATGTTTTCAGTACGTGATATATGTATATACATGTGGCATAGTTTTAATTGTATCTCATGCTCTGGATATAAATGATTTCTATATCATGACATTATAAGCATGTAGATAGTGTAGTTATCTACCTGCTTACATTATTGCCTTATTGAGCGTGTGGTTTGTGATGCCCCGAAAATGCAGAAAATACGGCTAATTTAAAACTTTTTACTCATCAATTCAAAATTAAGGGTGCATTCCTGTACAGTGTCATACATCATCATACTTATCATGCCTCAGGATCTCATCATAAGATAGTATATATCGTATCATATACATTACTCAATTCCAAGTTAATTAATCCAAATACATCCCGTACATCATTGTACAATAAGTGTCTGTAAATATATCTCTAGTCTGGATACATGAATATTAAATATATACCTCAATACATAAAATACGACCTAGAGCTTAAGTCCTCCACTAGCCTCTAACTCGTACGTCGCATGGAACTCACTTCACTTGAAGCAATTTGGGGGAAGAGAAAACAGGGTGAGCTTCTAAATCGCTCAGTAAGGGGGGTAAGGGAACTTAGTTATATAAACCATATCACACATCATAAATATGAATTCGTTTATGAACTCAGTATACTCATTTGAAATCGTAGCATGAAAGTTCTCAAAACATCATCATCTCATAGCTCACAAATCATGTGAAAACATGAAGTTAAAAAGGCTCAATATAGAGCATTCACAAGCATGTGTAAATATATGCGATAATGGCTTTTCTCAAAATAAGTGATAAAAATCACCTCAGTAAATAGCACGTGACTAAGTCACAAAACACAACTCATGTGTAAAACGAGACTAGGCAATAAAACTCGTCATGGCACATCAAATATATATAATCTCCTTTAGGTGCGTATCCCTGGCATCCTCGTATAGAGGGAACGTCGACAATATGGTCGTATGCATGGTATATTGGACTTATATATTACTAGAACAAGGCTCGGCCTTACATGCTACCAGAGCAATGCCTCACCTCAAGCACAGTATCACATAGTCCCTGGGTCGGTTCCCAAGCGGCCCACTCTCTCGGTCTTACATGCTACCAAAGCAAGGCCACCCAGCGTTACCAGAACGGGGGTCATCTCACGTTACCAAAACGGAGGCATCTCTCGTTACCAAAACGGAGGAATATCGGACTTACATGCTACCAGAGTAAGGCCTCCCAACGTTACCAAAGCGGAGGAATAATCGAATTTACATGTTACCAAAATAAGGCCTGTGGTCCCTGGGTCGGTTCCCAGGCGTCTCACTATATCGGTCTTACATGCTACCAAAGCAAGGCCCGATGTGTATTCAACATGACACGCCTAAATCTCAATCATTAGCCATTATCTTGTAGAACGTTTTGCCTTCACGTAGAACTCATAGTGGTTTTTCTCTCATAAACTCATTTAAAACATTTGCGTACTCAACACAAAACATATTAAAACCGAGTTCCAACCAGTAAAACACGCACACATTTTCTCAAATCTCAATATTGCCTTAACGTAGAGCCCAATTTACTTTTTACGCAAACTCAACAGTTTATAAAGCAATTTCACACTCAGCTTATAGACAATTAAAATAATAAGCTCCAACCGGCTATGAAAATCATGTGCAATTATATCACAACACTAAACATGCTTTTATTCTTAAATCATGGTTCATACTACAAACAATTCATCAAAATACATACACAAATGGTTTAGTTTTCCCTTACCTCTTTGCACCTCGTATAATGCAATCGTTCCCCCCCCCGGTATCACGGACTAGCCTCGCATTCCACTCTGAAACTCCCGAGCTGTCCAAACGATGTTAAAACATCAATACTCATCATCACAGTAATCTCAATTCTCAAAATCGAGCATACTTACTCAAAACACCTCAAATTTCTCAATTCTCATAACTCTATCACAAACCTCAATCTTGCTCACAACACCTCAACATTCTACATTTCCCATGCCACAATATCCATGCTAATTCACGACATTGTCTAAATCTCCATTTATAGCTCAAAATTCCCAAAATTACCAAAGTTGCTAAATATCATCATCACTCCAACTACATTGTAATTTTATCAATCCCTAATCATTTTCTAGCTATTTCAACACAATGCCAACAACCATTATCACCAAAATCATCTCAAATATCAAGATCGAGGTTTAAAAATTACCCAAAACTTGTGGAAAGCTTATCTCTTGCCTCGATTCAATCCGTCTTTCAATTTTCAAGTATGTTGTTCTCTCTTTGATGAGGAACAACTTTCCTTTTTGCCACAACCTCTGATTTGGAATGAAATGGGTGCTTTGGATGAGTGAGAAAGCTAGGGCTCGGGTGAAAATGGGGTTTTAAAGAGAGAGAAAATGAAATTGTAGGAGAAAGCAGGGTTCCTTATATAAACGAAGGGTAGCAGATCGATCTGGCTCTTGATGAGATCGATCTGCATTTGAATTTAGGGGTGATTTTGGGCAATTTTTTGCCTAGGAGATCGATCTGCTCCAATTATGAGATCGATCTTTAGTTTACAGAATACTTCATAAGATCGATCTGCTCCTTGAGGAGATCGATCTTCTCCCAAATAGAAACATTTTGAGATCGATCCCTTTCTCATGAGATCGATCCCTTCATTACAGAATCATAAGGAGATCGATCCTCTACCATTGGAGATCGATCTGCTCGTTAAATTCCTCTTTCCTTGTCATTTTTAACTCACCAGATCGATCTCTCCTTCTCTAAGATCGATCTGACCTCATAGTTTCACACCTAGGTTAAACACTTAACATGTAAATCTCCAAATATAATTTTCACAATTCACTACTTGGATTATTTCTCATTCATCACATATACATTTCACTTAGCTCAATAAATTACACTTCAAGTTCATATTACATAATTAAAATATGTCTAAAATTCTTAGATCTCACATCCTCTCCACCTTAAAAGAATTTGGTCCTCCAAATTCAACTCAACTAGTCAAATAGATGGGGGTATTTCTCCTTCATGAGATTCTCTAGTTCCCACGTTGCCTCTTCCATTGAGTGATGTTTCCATAAAACTTTCACTAATGGGATGCTCTTAGTTCTAAGTACCTTCTCCTTTCTATCGAGAATCCGGACGGGTTCCTCAGTGTAGCTCATGTCCTCTTGTATGTCATCTCGTCATACTCTATGACATGAGAAGGGTTCGGGTGGTATTTCCTCAACATAGACACATGAAAGACATTGTGTACTCTGGACATCTGTGGGGGTAATGCCAATCTGTAGGCTACCTCTCCCACTCTCTCAAGAATCTCGAATGGTCCTACGTATCGAGGACTTAATTTTCCTTTCTTCCTAAATCGCATGATACCCTTACTCGGTGATATTTTCAGAAATACTGCATCACCAATATCAAACTCGAGTGGCCGTCTACGCACATCCGCGTAGCTTTTCTGTCTACTCTGTGCAACCTGTAACCTCTCACATATGAGTTTCACACTCTGTACAGCTTGCTCAACAAGCTCGGGAGCATTTATCTTTCTGTCACCGACTTCTTCCCAAGCTAAAATCCATCGTACATGCCCTCAACATATCCTCCTGGGTCTAAATAGTCCTCTCTGACTGACCATCTGTCTGAGGATGATAGGCGGTACTAAAACTCAATCGAGATCCCATGGACTCCTAAAACTGGGTCTAAAATCTGGAAGTAAACTAGGAATCTCTATCAGAAGTAATACTCACTGGAGCCCTATGTAATCTAGCTATCTCGCTGACATACAGCTCGGCTAAGGCATCCACAGTATCTGTGCTTTTGATGGCAAGGAAGTGGGCACTCTTGGTCAATCTATCCACTATAACCCATATAGCGTCACGACCTCTTCGGGTCTTCGGTAAACCCACAATAAAGTCCATAGTGACATGCTCCCATTTCCATGTAGGTACAGGTAAAGGCTACAGTAGTCCTCCGGGCTTCCGATGCTCAGCTTTCACTTGCTGGCATACTAAACATCTGGCTACATACTCTACCACGTCTCGCTTCATACCACTCCACCAGTACACCTTTCTCAAATCTCGGTACATCTTAGTACTCCCTGGGTGCATGGTGTATCACGAGCAGTGGGATTCTCTCAGTATCTGTCTCTTCAGGGTATCATCATCCGGTATACAAATCTGTTCTCTGAACCTCAATAATCCATCCTCACTGATTGTGAGATTCGACTGTAAAGTCTGTTCAGCTTAGCTAACCATATCTATCAACCTCTGATCACTGCGCTGTTCAGTTCTAATCTGATCCATGATCTTGGGTTCTATCCGTAAGCTAGCCAAAAATCTCGTCTCTATCTCTTTAACTCTGATCCGGAGCTCGGTGAACTGCTCTAACAAATCCCATTCCCTAATCATCATGGCAGATATCATACTCTTCCTGCTCAGGGCATCAGCAACTACGTTCGCCTTACCCGGATGGTATAGAATCTCGCAGTCATAATCCTTAAGGAGTTCCATCCATCTCCTTTGTCTTATATTTAACTCTTTCTGATCAAAGAGATATCTCAAACTCTTGTGATCAGTGAAGATCTGGAATCTTTCCCTATATAAGTAGTGTCGCCAAATCTTCAAGGCAAATACCACAGCGGCTAACTCCAGACCATGCGTGGGGTAATTTCGCTCATGATCTTTTAACTGTCGCGATCCATATGCGACCACTCTTCTGTGCTGCATAAGCACACACCCTAATCCTTGATGGGATGCATCACTATACACCGAAAATCCTCATGATCCTTCAAGAATAGTTAACACAGGTGCCGCTGTTAATCTCTTTTTTAACTCTTGAAAACTGAGCTCACACTGATCAGTCCATATGAACGGAGTCTCCTTGCGCGTGAGTTTAGTCAAAGGAGCGGCAATCTTGGAAAATCCTTGTGAGATCTGAGAATTTCAGACATATTTTATTGATGTAATAATAATTTGAGTATAATTTATTGAGCTAAGTGAATTGTGGGAATTATAATTGGAGATTTATGTGTTAAGTGTGTAAAATAAGCATGATCCATGAGGACAGATCGATCTGGGAGAAGGAGAGATCGATCTGGTGAGTTAAAAATGACGAGGAATGGGAAATTTGAGGAGCAGATCGATCTCCAATGGAAGAGATCGATCTCCTTATGAATCTGTTTGAGAAGGGATCGATCTCATGAGGAAGAGATCGATCTCCAAATGAATCTGTTTGAGAGAAGATCGATCTCATGAGGAGGAGATCGATCTCCAAATGCTTCTGTTTGGGGAGAAGATCGATCTCCTTAGGAGCAGATCGATCTCATAAAGCCATAAAGAGATCGATCTCACCCTTCGACAGATCGATCTCCTAGGCATAAAATTGCCCAGATCGTCCCCAAATTTCAAACACAGATCGATCTCATCAAGAGGCAGATCGATCTCCTACCTCCAGTCTATATAAGGAACCTGTGTTTTCTCCTGAAATTTCACTTTCTCTCTCTTCCAAACCTCTATTTTTCCGAAAACCTAGTTTCTCACTCCTCCAAATCCCCCATTTCTGGCCGAATCAGCTATTGTGGTAAGAAGGAAAGTTGTTCCTCATCAAAGGGAGAACAACATACTTGAAAATCGAAGGACGAATCAGATCGAGGCGTGAGTTGTGCCTCTCACAAGCTTTGGGTAATTTCTAAACCTCGATCTTGATATTTGAGCTGATTTTGATGTTATTGGTGGTTGTAATTGTGTTGAAATAGTTGAGGAATGATTAGGGATTGATGAGATTGTAATGTAGTTGGATTAATGTTGATATTTGGAAATTGTGGCAATTCTGAGGACAGAAGTAAGGTCCGACTAAAGGAATTTCTGAAGATGAATCCACCCGCATTTAAGGGAAAGAAGGATCCTACAGAGGCTGAGGAGTGGTTGACGGAGTTGAGAGTTATATTTGATTTACTGGGGTGCACCGATGCTGAGAGAGTCAGTATGAGTGCCTATATGCTAAAGGGGAGAGCTCGAGATTGGTGGGGTACTACGCAGGGTATCTTGATGTCCCACCAGGATGTGATTGGTTGGAAAGAGTTCCAGACAGCTTTTAGAACCCAATATGTACCACGAGCCGCCCAGAGAAGGAAACAGGCTGAGTTTTTGAGTTTGGTACAGGGTGACATGTCGGTGGATGACTATGAGAGCCAGTTCACCGCACTACTGAGATATGACCCAGAGACCTTCAAGAGTGAAGAGCTCCGCACAGAGAAGTTTGTGTATGGGTTGAAGCCCGTCATTAGAGATAGACTGATGGGGCTATGTATTACTGAGTTTGGAGATGCTCTGAGACGAGCACAAGAGGTTGAAAGAGGGATTGAGATGGTACAATCCCAGAATGAGCTCAGAGCGGTGAATAGAGATAAGGGCAAGAGGCCAGCACTTTTCCAGTCAGAGGCTCGGAGAGGTTCCTTCAGAAGAGGAAAGATTGAGGTGCAGAGGGACAGATTGGAGCGACCCAGAGCCTATCTTATTATCAAGGAGACCCCACGATATGTCAGGCCGGAGATGAGGATTTGTAGAGACTGTGGCCGATCGCATGAGGGAAGTTGTACTGGGTCGATCCATGGATGTTTCAGATGTGGTGACATGGGCCACAGAGTGAAGGACTGTCCCCAACCTCAGATACCACATGCTTCAGAGCCCACTAGACAACAGCCTCAGAGAGTGGATCCCCGGAGACGGGCCACTGTGGCAGAGAAAGGGAAGAAACCTGTGGCACAGGGACGTGTGTTCGCCCTGGATAAGGAGACCGCAGACACTTCGGCAGAAACTATAAGAGGTACACTCTCTGTCTGTAATTATGAGGCTCATGTGTTGATTGATTCAGGATCCACGCATTCGTTTATTTCTGAGCATTTTGCATGTAGATTAAACTTGAAGTTTGAACCTCTAGAGTATATACTACATGTAAATACCCCTATGCGTGAATCTCAGAGAACTGAGTTAATCTGTAGAGGATGTGAGATAAAGGTGGGAGATATAGTGATGTTAGCAGATCTAATCATGTTGAATATACATGGGTTTGATGTAATTCTAGGAATGGATTGGTTGGCGACCAATCGAGTGAGTTTAGACTGCTACACTAAGATTGTAACTTTCTCCCTACCTAAACCTTACAGTGTACGATTGAGATATTGAGGGAATAATTATGTGGAATTCTAGTAAGTAATTTGAGAATTTTAATATTATTTTGGAGAATATTAAATATGATTATTCATGTGAAGGTTATGGGACACTCATCTCAGACGATGAGCGGGAACACCCGAGGATTGAGGATATACATGTGGTTTGCGAATTTCTAGATGTTTTCCCAGATGAATTGCCAGGTTTACCACCAGAGAGAGAGCTGGAGTTTACCATTGATTTGGTACCGGATACTCAGCCGATCTCTAAACCTCCCTACAGGATGGCATTAGTGGAACTTGAGGAATTGAAGAAGCAACTGCAGGAGTTATTGGATCAAGGGTTTATTAGACCCAGTGTTTCGCCGTGGGGAGCGCCAGTACTGTTTGTTAAGAAGAAGGATGGTAGTCTCAGATTATGTGTGGACTACCGGCTATTGAATAAAGCCACGGTGAAGAATAAATATCCGCTGCCCAGGATTGACGATCTACTTGATCAGCTAAGAGGGGCATCAGTCTTTTCTAAGATTGATTTGAGATCGGGCTATCACCAATTGAGGATCAAGGAAGAAGATATTCCAAAGACGGCCTTTAGGATAAGGTATGGCCATTACGAATTTCTGGTGATGTCCTTTGGATTAACGAACGCCCCTGCAGCATTTATGAGATTGATGAACGAGGTGTTCAGAGACTATCTGGATAAGTTTGTGATAGTCTTTATCGATGATATCCTGGTGTACTCTCGGTCGTATGAGGAGCATGCACAGCATTTGTGGTTAGTACTTCAGATACTCCGGGATAAGCAATTATACGGAAAGCTTAGTAAGTGTGAATTTTGGCTGAACCGGATAGCTTTCCTTGGGCATGTAGTCTCAGAGGAAGGAGTATCAGTGGATCCGAGTAAAATAGCAGCTGTGCTTAATTGGGAAAGACCGAGGACAGTGACTGAGATACGAAGCTTCCTTGGTTTGGCAGGGTATTACAGGATATTTGTGGAAAGATTCTCGAGGATTGCCGCTCCTTTGACTAAGCTCACGCGTAAGGAGACTCCGTTCATATGGACTGATCAATGTGAGCTCAGTTTTCAAGAGTTAAAGAGGAGATTGACAGCGGCACCTGTGTTAACTATTCCCGAGGGATCAGGAGGATTCTCGGTGTATAGTGATGCATCTCACCAAGGATTGGGGTGTGTGCTTATGCAGCATGGAA
The DNA here is from genome assembly GCA_033439115.1 of Firmiana major. Lineage (NCBI taxonomy): Eukaryota > Viridiplantae > Streptophyta > Magnoliopsida > Malvales > Malvaceae > Firmiana > Firmiana major. Next base: position 45,727,555 of record CM065909.1, read on the forward strand.
GAGTGGTCGCATATGGATCGCGACAACTGAAAGACCATGAGCGGAATTATCCCACGCATGATTTGGAGTTAGCCGCTGTGGTATTTGCTTTGAAGATCTGGCGACATTACTTATATGGGGAAAGATTCCAAATCTTCACTGATCACAAGAGTTTGAGATATCTCTTTGATCAGAAAGAGTTAAACATGAGACAAAGGAGATGGATGGAACTCCTTAAGGATTATGACTGCGAGATTCTTTATCATCCGGGTAAGGCGAATGTGGTTGCTGATGCCCTGAGCAGGAAGAGTATGATATCTGCTATGATGATCAGGGAATGGGATTTGTTAGAGCAGTTCGCTGAACTTCGGATCAGAGTTAAAGAGGTAGAGACTGGATTTTTGGCTAGCCTGCGGATAGAGCCCAGGATCATGGATCAGATTAGAACTGGGCAGCGCAGTGATCAGAGATTGATAGATATGGTTAGCCAAGCTGAGCAGAGTTCGCAGTCGGATCTCACCATCAGTGAGGATGGATTGTTGAGATTCAGAGGACGGATTTGTGTACCGGACGATGATACCCTGAAGAGACAGATACTGAGAGAATCCCACTGCTCGCGATACACCATGCACCCAGGAAGTACTAAGATGTACCGAGACTTGAGAAAGGTGTATTGGTGGAGTGGTATGAAGCGAGATGTGGCAGAGTATGTGGCCAGGTGTTTAGTATGCCAGCAAGTGAAAGCTGAGCATCGAAAGCCCGGAGGACTACTACAGCCCTTACCTGTACCTACATGGAAATGGGAGCATGTCACTATGGACTTTATTATGGGTTTACCGAGGACCCAAAGAGGTCGTGACGCGATATGGGTCATTGTGGATAGATTGACCAAGAGTGCCCACTTCCTTGCCATCAAGAGCACAGATACTGTGGATGCCTTAGCTGAGCTATATGTCAGCGAGATAGCTAGATTACATGGGGCTCCAGTGAGTATTACTTCTGATAGAGATTCCCGATTTACTTCCAGATTCTGGACCCAGTTTCAGGAGTTCATGGGATCTCGATTGAGTTTTAGTACCGCCTATCATCCTCAGACAGATGGTCAGTCAGAGAGGACTATTCAGACCCTGGAGGATATGTTGAGGGCGTGTACGATGGATTTTAAGGGATCATGGGATGATCACCTGCCCCTAGCAGAGTTTGCGTACAATAACAGCTATCATGCAAGTATTGGAATGGCACCTTTTGAGGCTCTATATGGTAGGAGGTGTAGATCCCCTGTAGCTTGGGAAGAAGTCGGTGACAGAAAGATAAATGCTCCCGAGCTTGTTGAGCAAGCCGTACAGAGTGTGAAACTCATATGTGAGAGGTTACGGGCTGCACAGAGTAGACAGAAAAGCTACGCGGATGTGCGTAGACGGCCACTCGAGTTTGATGTTGGTGATGCAGTATTTCTGAGAGTATCACCGAGCAAGGGTATCATGCGATTTGGGAAGAAAGGGAAATTGAGTCCTCGATACATAGGACCATTTGAGATTCTTGAGAAAGTGGGTGAGGTAGCTTACAGATTAGCATTACCCCCACAGATGTCCGGAATACACAACGTTTTTCATGTATCTATGTTGAGGAAGTACCACCCGGACCCTTCTCATGTCATAGAGTATGATGAGATGGACATACAGGAGGACATGAGCTACATTGAGGAACCCGTCCGGATTCTCGATTAGAAAAGAGAAGGTACTGAGAACCAAGAGCATCCCATTAGTGAAAGTCTTGTGGAAGCATCACTCAAGGGAAGAAGCGACGTGGGAACTAGAGAGTCTCATGAAGGAGAAATACCCCCATCTATTTTGACTAGTTGAGTTGAATTTGGAGGACCAAATTCTTTTTAAGGTGGGGAGGATGTGAGATCTGAGAATTTCAGACATATTTTATTGATGTAATAATAATTTGAGTATAATTTATTGAGCTAAGTGAATCGTGGGAATTATAATTGGAGATTTATGTGTTAAGTGTGTAAAATAAGCATGATCCATGAGGACAGATCGATCTGGGAGAAGGAGAGATCGATCTGGTGAGTTAAAAATGACGAGGAAGGGGAAATTTGAGGAGCAGATCGATCTCCAATGGAAGAGATCGATCTCCTTATGAATCTGTTTGAGAGAAGATCGATCTCATGAGGAGGAGATCGATCTCCAAATGCTTCTGTTTGGGGAGAAGATCGATCTCCTTAGGAGCAGATCGATCTCATAAAGCCATAAAGAGATCGATCCCACCCTTCGACAGATCGATCTCCTAGGCATAAAATTGCCCAGATCGTCCCCAAATTTCAAACACAGATCGATCTCATCAAGAGGCAGATCGATCTCCTACCTCCAGTCTATATAAGGAACCTGTGTTTTCTCCTGAAATTTCACTTTCTCTCTCTTCCAAACCTCCATTTTTCTGAAAACCTAGTTTCTCACTCCTCCAAATCCCCCATTTCCGGCCGAATCAGCTATTGTGGTAAGAAGGAAAGTTGTTCCTCATCAAAGGGAGAACAACATACTTGGAAATCGAAGGACGAATCGGATCGAGGCGTGAGTTGTGCGTCTCACAAGCTTTGGGTAATTTCTAAACCTCGATCTTGATATTTGAGCTGATTTTGATGTTATTCGTGGTTGTAATTGTGTTAAAATAGTTGAGGAATGATTAGGGATTGATGAGATTGTAATGTAGTTGGATTAATGTTGATATTTGGAAATTGTGGCAATTTTGAGGATTGTGCTATAAACGGAAATATAGACAAGGTGGTAAATTAGCGTAGATAATTGGTATTAGAGATATCGAACATTGGGATATTGTGAATAGGGTTGTAGTTTAAGGTTGAGTTACGAGAATCGAGAGGTTTGAGGAGTTATGAGCAATTATGCTCGATTTTGAGAATTGAGGTTTGTGTGATGTTGAGTATTGATGTTTTAACATCGTTTGGACAGCTCGGGAGTTCCAGAGTGGAATGCGAGGCTAGTCCGTGATACGGGGGAACGATTGCACTATACGAGGTGCAAAGAGGTAAGGGAAATCTAAACCATTTGTGTATGTGATTTGTAAACTGTTATAGCATGATTTATGATTTATAAACAAGCATGTTGAGAGTTTTGTGTTGAGATTTGAACTGCACACGATTTTATAGCCGGTTGGAGCCCAATGTTTTATGAGTTTATAACTGGGCTCTACGTTAAGGCAATATTGTGATTTGAGAAATGTGTGCGTGTGCTTTGCCGGTTGGAACTCGGTTTTACTACATTTTGTGTTGAGTACAAAACGATTTCAAATGAGTTTTATGAGAGAAAACCATTACGAGTTCTACGTGAAGGCAAACCTGTCTTATGTGATAAGACTTGGGTGTGTAGTTGTGAGTACACACCGGGCATTGCTCTGGTAGCATGTAAGCCCGAATTCTTCTCCGTTCTGGTAACGTTGAGAAACCCCATTGGTGGCAGTGCCACGTTGAGAAACCCCATTGGTGGCAGTGTCACGTTGAGAAACCCCATTGGTGGCAGTGCCACGTTGAGAAAACCCCATTGGTGGCTGTGCCACGTTGAGAAACCCCATTGGTGGCAGTGCCACGTTGAGAAACCCCATTGGTGGCAGTGCCACGTTGAGAAAACCCCATTGGTGGCTGTGCCACGTTGAGAAACCCCATTGGTGGCTATGCCACGTTGAGAAACCCCATTGGTGGCAGTGCCACGTTGAGAAACCCCATTGGTGGCAGTGCCACGTTGAGAAAACCCCATTGGTGGCTGTGCCACGTTGAGAAACCCCATTGGTGGCAGTGCCACGTTGAGAAAACCCCATTGGTGGCAGTGCCACGTTGAGAAACCCCATTGGTGGCAGTGCCACGTTGAGAAACCCTATTCTGTGGCTATGCCACATAAGAAAATAATTCAGTGGCTTTGCCACGTGTGTTTTGTGGCTATGCCACGTGAGAAAATAATTCAGTGGCTTTGCCACGTGTGTTTTGTGGCTATGCCACGAGTGATTTTAAATCAGTGGCTATGCCACGTTATTTGAGAAAGCGTTTAACGCGTTATTTTCACATGCTTTGTTAATGCTCTAGAGTGAGCCTTTTTATTTCATGTTTTCACATGACTTGACACATGAGAGTGTCGTTTTGAGTATTTTCATGCTATGATTTTCAAATGAGTTTCACATACAAATAAATGCTTTGTGATGTGCATTTTGGTTTATGAAATGAGTCCCCTACCCCCCTTACTGAGCGATTTAGAAGCTCACCCTATTTTTCTTTCCCCCCAGAGTTCTTCAAGTGAATAAGGACTTCCCTGCGACGTACGGAGTAGTGGCTAGTGGAGGATCCGAGCTCCAGGCTATATATTTTGTACTTTGAGGTATATTTATCTTTTCATGTACCCATACTATTATTGTAATTACAGACACTTGATGTATGACATTATATGGGATGTATTAGGATTAATTGACTTGTAATCGAGTAATGGGTATAATACAATATTTATTATATCATGATGAGATCCTGAGGCATGATAATTATGATGATGTATGACACTGCACAGGAATGCACTCTTTATTTGTGAATTAACGAGTAAAAAGTTTTAAATTAGCCCTATTTTCCGCATTTTCGGGGCGTGACAATCCTTCCATAAATCTTCTATAATACCCTGCCAAACTAAGGAAGCTTCGTACTTCTGTAATAGGCATCGGTCTTTCCCAATTAAGCACAGCCTCTATTTTACTTAGATCCACTGATACTCCTTCCTCGAGACTATATGACCAAAGAAAGCTATCTGATCCAGCCAAAACTCACACTTACTAAGCTTTCCATATAACTGCTTATCTCGGAGTATCTGAAGTACTAACCACAAATGATGTGCATGCTCCTCATACGACCGAGAGTATACCATGATATCATCAATAAAGACTATCACAAATCTATCTAGATAGTCTCTGAACACTTCGTTCATTAATCTCATAAAGGCTGCAGGGGCGTTCGTCAATCCAAAGGACATCACCAAAAATTCATAATAGCCATACCTCATCCTGAAGGCTGTCTTTGGAATATCTTCTTCCTTGATCCTCAATTGGTGATAGCCCGATCTCAAATCAATCTTAGAAAAGACTGAGGCCCCTCTCAGCTGATCAAGTAGATCATCAATCCTGGGTAATGGGTATTTATTCTTCACCGTGGCTTTATTCAACAGCCGTTAATCTACGCATAATCTGAGACTACCATCCTTCTTCTTAACAAATAAAATTAGTGCTCCCCACGGTGAGACACTGGGTCTAATCAACCTTCGATCCAATAACTCCTGTAGTTGTTTCTTCAATTCCTCAAGTTCCACTAATGCCATCCTGAAGGGAGGTTTAGAGATCAGCTGAGTATCTGGTACCACATCAATGGTAAACTCTAGCTCTCTCTCTCTGGTGATAATCCCGATAACTCATCTGGAAAAACATCTGAAAATTCGCACACCACAGGTATATCATCAGTCCTCGGATGTCCCCGATCGTCATCTGAGACGAGTGTTTCATAACCTTCACATGAACAATCATATTTAGGACTCTCAAGAGCAACATCAAAATTTCGTATGTCTATTTACTTAATATTTCAAACGTACACTGTAAAGTTCAGGTAGGGAGAAAGTTACAATCTTAGCGTAGCAGTCTGAACTCACTCAATTGGTTGCCAACCAATCCATCCCCAAAATTACATCAAACCCATGCATATTCAATATTATTAGATCTGCTAACATTATTCTATCTCCCACCTTTATTTCACATTCTTTACAAATCAACTCAGTTCTCTGGGATTCACGCATAGGGGTATTTACATGTTGTACATACTTTAGGGGTTCAAACTTTAAGTTTAATCTACATGCAAAATGCTCTAAAATAAACGAATGCGTGGACCCTGAATCAATCAACATGAGCCTCATGATTACAGACAGAGAGTGACCTCTTATAGTTTCTGCTGAAGTGTCTGTTGTTTCCTTATTCAGGGCAAACACACGTCCCTGTGTGACGGGTCTCTTCCCTTTCTCTGCAGCGGTGGCCCATCTCTGGGGATTCACTCTCTGAGGCTGTTATCTAGTAGGCTCCGGAGCATGTGGTATCTGAGGTTGAGGACAGTCCTTTACTCTGTGACCCATGTCACCACATCTAAAACATCCACGGATCGACCCAGTACAACTTCCCTCATGCGATCGGCCACAGTCTCTACAAACCCTTATCTCAGGCCTGCCATATCGAGGGGTCTCCTTGATAATAGGATAAGCTCTGGGCCTCTCCAATCTGCCCTTCTGTATCTCAATCCTTCCTCTCCTGAAGGAACCTCTCCGAACATCTGCTTGAGACATCGCTGGTCTCTTGCCCTTGTCCCTAGTCACTGCTCCGAACTCATTCTGTGATTGTACAATTTTAATTCCCCTCTCAATCTCTTGTGCTCGTCTCAGAGCATCTCCAAACTCAGTAATACACAACCCAATCAATCGATCTCTGATGATGGGCTTCAATCCATACACAAGTCTCTCCGTGCGGAGCTATTCATTCTTGAAAGTCTTTGGATCATATCTCAGCAAAGCGGTAAATTGGCTCTCGTAATCATCCATAGACATGTCGCCCTGTACCAAACTCAAAAACTCTGCTTGCCTCCTTCTCTGGGCAGCTCGTGGTACATATTGGACTCTAAAGGCTGTCTGGAACTCTTCCTAACCAATCACATCCTGGTGGGACATCAAAATACCCTGGGTAGTACCCCACCAATCTCGAGCTCTCCCTTTCAACATATAGGCACTCATATTGACCCTCTCAGCATCTGTGCACCCTAGGTAATCGAATATAACTCTTAACTCTGTCAACCACTCCTCAGCCTCTATAGGATCCTTCTTTCTCTTAAATGCGGGTGGATTCATTTTCAAAAAGTCCTTTAGTCGGACCATACTTCTGTCATCAGGCTGAGTGACGGGAGGCACTGGATCCATCTGTACTGGGGGTACGGGAGGTCCTGGTGGTGGTGTAGGAGTAGTACCTGAGGCATTAACTCCAAAGTGTTGCGCGAATAGCACTGCCATCTATTCAAAACCTTACCTCACATCGGTTTCAATCCGATTAAATCAAGAGTTAGGACTCTCTGGTTGTGGGACAGGTGGCGGAGGGGACCCTGCCTGCCTCCTCGAACGACCTCGTCGTTTACTCATTCTCTATCTCAACTCGTCTCCTATGCGTACATATCAAAATCGATTGAAATCTCAATACTCAACTTCAGTTCATGACCAGACTTATACAGACACTTGGGATGTATTCTATTTTACTTAACTAACACTGAAGTACTAGACACCCAATGCTCTGATGCCAAGAAAACTCTGTGACACCTCGAAAATGCAAAAAATAGGGCTAATTTAAAACTTTTTACTCATCAATTCACAATTAAGGGTGCATTCTTGTGCAGTGTCATACATCATCATACTTATCATGCCTTAGGATCTCATCATAAGATAGTATATATCGTATCATATACATTACTCAATTTCAAGTTAATTAATCCTAATACATCTCGTACATCATTGTACAATAAGTGTCTGTAAATATAACTCTAGTCTGGATACATGAATATTAAATATATACCTTAATACACAAAATACGGCCTGGAGCTCAAGTCCTCCATTAGCCTCTAACCCGTACGTCACAGGGAACTCACTTCACTTGAAGCAATCTAGGGGAAGAGAAAACAGGGTGAGCTTCTAAATCGCTCAGTAATGGGGGTAAGGAAACTTAGTTATATAAACCATATCACACATCACAAATATGAATTCGTTTATGAACTCAGTATACTCATTTGAAATCATAGCATGAAAGTTCTCAAAACATCATCATCTCATAGCTCACAAATCATGTGAAAACATGAAGTTAAAAAGGCTCAATATAAAGCATTTACAAACATGTGTAAATATATGTGATAATGGCTTTTCTCAAAATATGTGATAAAAATCACCTCAGTAAATAGCACGTGACAAAGTCACAAAACACAACTCATGTGTAAAACGAGACTAAGCAATAAAACTCGTCATGGCACATCAAATATATATAATCTCCTCTGGGTGTGCATCCCAGGCATCCTCGTATAGAGGGAACGTCGACAATATGGTCGTATGCATGATATATTAGACTTATATGTTACCAGAACAAGGCCCGACCTTACATGCTACCAGAGCAATGCCTCGCCTCAAGCACACTATCACGTGGTCCCTAGGTCGGTTCCCAGGCGGCCTACTCTCTCGGTCTTACATGCTACCAAAGCAAGGCCACCCAGCGTTACCAGAACGGGGGTCATCTCACGTTACCAAAACGGAGGCATCTCTCGTTACCAAAACGGAGGAATATCGGACTTACATGCTACCAGAGTAAGGCCTACCAATGCTACCAAAGTGGAGGAATAATCAGACTTACATGTTACCAGAACAAGGCATATGGTCCCTGGGTCGGTTCCCAGGCGTCCCACTATATCGGTCTTACATGCTACCAAAGCAAGGCCCGATGTGTATTCAACATGACACGCCTAAGTCTCAATCATTAGCCATTATCTTATAAAACGTTTTGCCTTCACGTAGAACTCATAGTGGTTTTTCTCTCATAAAACTCATTTAAAACATTTGCGTACTCAACACAAAACATATTAAAACCGAGTTTCAACCGGCAAAACACGCACACATTTTCTCAAATCTCAATATTGCCTTAACGTAGAGCCCAAATTACTTTTTACGCAAACTCAATGGTTTAGAAAGCAATTTCACACTCAGCTTATAGACTCATAAAATAATGGGCTCCAACCGGCTATGAAAATCGTGTGCAATTATATCACAACACAACACTAAACATGCTTGTATTCTCAAATCATGGTTCATGCTACAAACAATTCATCAAAACATACACACAAATGGTTTAGTTTTCCCTTACCTTTTTGCACCTCGTATAATGCAATCGTTTCCCCCCCCCCCCCCGTATCACGGACTAGCCTCGCATTCCACTCTGGAACTCCCGAGCTGTCCAAACGATATTAAAACATCAATACTCATCATCACAATAACCTCAATTCTCAAAATCGAGCATACTTGCTCATAACACCTCAAATTTCTCAATTCTCATAACTCTATCACAAACCATAATCTCGCTCACAACACCTCAACATTCTACATTTTTCATGCCACAATATCCATGCTAATTCACCACATTGTCTAAATCTCCATTTATAGCTCAAAATTCTCAAAATTACCAAAGTTGCTAAATATCATCATCACTCCAACTACATTGTAATTTTATCAATCCCTAATCATTTTCCAGCTATTTCAACACAATGCCAACAACCATTATCACCAAAATCATCTCAAATATCAAGATCGAGGTTTAAAAATTACCCAAAACTTGTGGAGAGCTTATCTCTTGCCTCGATTCAATCCGTCTTCCGATTTCCAAGTATGTTGTTCTCTCTTTGATGAGGAACAACTTTTCTTCTTGCCACAACCTCTAATTTGGATGAAAATGGGTGCTTTGGATGAGTGAGAAAGCTAGGGCTCGAGTGAAAATGGGGTTTTAAAGAGAGAGAAAATGAAATTAAAGGAGAAAGCAGGGGTTCCTTATATAGATGGAGGGTAGGAGATCGATCTGGCTCTTGATGAGATCGATCTGCATTTGAATTTGGGGGCAATTTTGGGTAATTTTTTGCCTAAGAGATCGATCTGTCGAGGGGTGAGATCGATCTCTTAATGGCTTCATGAGATCGATCTGCTCCAATTATGAGATCGATCTGCTCCAATTATGAGATCGATCTCTAGTTTACAAAATGCTTCATGAGATCGATCTGCTCTTTGAGGAGATCAATCTTCTCCCAAACAGAAACATTTTAAGATCGATCACTTTCTCATGAGATCGATCCCTTCATTACAGAATCATAAGGAGATCGATCCTCTACCATTGGAGATCGATCTGCTCGTTAAATTCCTCCTTCCTTGTCATTTTTAACTCACAGATCGATCTCTCCTTCTCCAAGATCGATCTGACCTCATAGTTTCACACTTAGGTTAAACACTTAACATGTAAATCTCCAAATATAATTTTCACAATTCACTACTTGGATTATTTCTCATTCATCACATATACATTTCACTTAGCTCAATAAATTACACTTCAAGTTCATATTACATAATTAAAATATGTCTAAAATTCTTAAATCTCACATGGTTGCTCATCCCTTTCATTCCCCCCCTCTATAGAGCGCACACTGTAGTTAGTGAGTAGTTGAAGAGTCGCATCCAGATATCCGCTGCATCCCATCACCGAGAGGTATACACATTGATATCTTTTTGTATCTAAACATGTAATAGCACAGTAACCATTTTGGAATGTAATATGGGAGATGTAAATATTAGTAAACACGTACAAGTATTGAATTTCAATTTGTAAAGTATACGTGTTTGCTTTTGAATAAATTAAAAGATAGATGGCATGGTAGATGGTAAAGGATGGCTAATGCTGACTCATGGCCCAACTGTTTGGTGGTGAGAATGTTTCACGACCGGGAAAGGAAAGGAAAAAGCGAAAATTTTGTAACGATTTTAAGTAAAAAGAAGTCGTGACATTCCTATAGATTATTGTACTTACAAAAATTTTAGATACAAAAAAATATTTAAATCTGGGTATACCTTCGATGCAGAAGAATACTCCGCGGAACTATGGTTGTGCACAAGAACCCTACTTACAAAAGCGGTTTCAACTACTGATGAGGCTCTATGGAGAAAAATAATGAGTGAGTTCAACGTACTCAGTAAGAAAAATTATGTGGCATGTAGATAAATACACTACCTATATATATATATGCCAAAATAGGAATTCTCATGAAAATATACAGATAATTTAGCCAATTCAATAATACCAAAGTCGAAAATCGTATCAATATCGATAGTACAAATAGTTTACTGCAGTAAATACAGGATTTTGAAACTTTAAGCAGTGGAATAAATTATTTTCATAAAATAATACAGTTCATACGGTCAATCTAGTAAATCAAATAGACGAGACAAGATAGAAAATGCTATATCAAATATCAGAATGATAATTGGTCAATGTTGGTGACTTCGGGTATCACTAATCAAGTGTGTCGAGATGTCAATCGTCATGGGAGTGGTTAGCTACCCTAACGGCTCACAGTACAGAATGTCTGAAGACCAAAAAACATAGTACATCGTACTCACGTGCGTGTTGCACAGTACATCATACTCTATTGACCACAAAAACGGAAACAATACAACAGACAGTAGTGTAACATGATTTAACCATCTCCTTTGTCTCAAAATTAGTGTGAGTCGGACCGTACGATACTCAGTCAGCACACGTTTAAGCACATTTTATCGGTACTAATTTATAAGCAGATTATTTTCATCAAACTAATTCTAAAACTCAATTCAGTGCAAAAAGTAATTTAAAAGGAGCTAACTTGCCCTTTTTCGGTTAAAATCCCAGTAAGCAATCTATGGTAATTAAATTAGGGATTTTCATTTTAAAACAATATTATACTATATCGGAATCTACGTAGATAAATTAAATTTATAACGGTAAGGTTAGGCTGCTAAAAATCTATAATTTTCAGAGTTATATAATCGGTCTAATATTTTTATATTAAATTCAACAATAACAAAATACGTGACTTTATCTCCAATAGCACATACAATTCTTCGTTCCTCGGTGTCTTTTCGTACTCCTCAATGCCTCAGTGATATAAGTCAATGGGTCCGGTCTAATAGGTTTACTTCTCCGGAGCTTAAATTCTTATTTGTATAATAATTCCCGAGTCGTTCTCCCCTCGAGTTTTTCCTAAATTTTCTGTGCACTTTTCTCCATCTTCGATATCTCTATTCTTTAAATTTTTTTTCTTTTTATATATACTACTACTTTTTTTTTAATTTCCTTTTGGTTTCGCGCCTTTTCTTTCTTTTCTTCTTCTTCCTCACAGTCTCACTCCCTAGGCACTATTTATCATGTCATCCACCTTTCGATGCTGCCACTCCTTTATCTTTTTAATGTGTCCGCCCTTTGCAGATGATCTTCCTCTCTCTCCTTTTTCAGCTCACCGTCTTCCAGCCTCCCCAGTTTCGATTGGCTTCCTCTCGGCCTCTGCTTTTGGGTCCCTTTGAAATAGACCAATCCCCTCTCTACTGTTTCCTCCCAACTCACGTCCCCTGACTTCTATCGGCTCCAATGGCACCCATTGCTTTTCATTCCATCCCTACCCACGCCTGCTTCTTTCCTCTTCACTATTTCTCCTTGGTTACAGCTGTTGGGATCCCGAAAGAAGACCTCTATTTTTTTTATGCCCTATTGTCACAGGCGCAACAATAGCTTGGGCTACTTGCTTAGTCACTGCAACCAGGAAATAATGGCCTCGTCTGGCCACTGCTTCAACTTAGCTGCGCCCTGTCTCTCTCTCCACGTCTGCTTCTTCTCTACTGCAGGAAGCAAGATAGCTTCATCTCGATCACTCTCTCTTTCGCTTCAGTTTTCTCCTATTTCCAGTAACATAAGTTAGTCTTTCAGTCTCTTTTATATTTTCCCTTGAGTGAACTTCACTCTTTCACTTGTTTTCTATTATCTTTAGCAAAGTTTTTGTGTGAATTCTCGGGTCTTGGACTTCCCTACCTGCTGTTGTCTCCAGCAGCAGGTTTAGCAACCCTTCTCAATTCGTTTCGGTCCTTCCTCCAAATTGATTTCAGTCATTTAATGACTTCCTCGATAGGCCTTACCTTCTTCCTACCGATGTCCTTTGTTTCTGCTCCATTCCTATTGACTTCCTTTCTTCCTTGGCTTACTGCCCTACCACTCTCGGCAGTTTCAATCATAGTTGACATTATGATTATCCCTTTCTCCTTTCAGGCTGTGAGAACTGTGACTTTTGTATACCCCATTTATGAGAATTGTAATTTGGTGTATGTAATTATGACATGTTAATGTACACACAAGTTTTAAATATGATGAAGAATAAGAAGATGAGGTTTTTAAGTCTTCAATGTGTATGGATTGAATTATGGACTATGGGGTAAATTTTGGGAAGTTTTACATTGAGTTTTCTGTAAATTGATGCAGCAACAGTACAATCTGTGAAGGTCAGATTGATCTCATGGCTCCAGAATGCAGAAAATATGTAAGAACTGATAGGCAGATCGATCTCATAGGCAAGCAGATCGATCTCAAAATGTTTCTGTAAAGAGAGGATCGATCTCCTCAAGGAGCAGATCGATCTCATGAAGTGTTTTGTAAACTAATGATCGATCTCCTCAAGGAGCAGATCGATCCCATGAAGCAATTAAGAGATCGATCTCACCCCACGATAGATCAATCTCCTAGGCATAAAATTACCCCAAAACGTTCTCAAATTCAAAAAGAGATCGATCTCATCAAAGACTAGATTGATCTCCTACCTTCAGCCTATATAAGGACCCCTGTGTTTTTCTGGAAATTCATTCTCTCTCTCTTCAAAAATCGAAATCCCTAACTTTCTCTCTCCTCCAAATCATCCATTTTTGTTAGAATCTCAAGCAAAGGCAAGAAGGAAAGTTGTTCCTCATCCAAAGGAGAACAACATACTTAGAAATCGAAGGATGAATCGAATCGAGGTGTGAATAGAGCTCTCCATAAGTTTTGGATAAATTTCTAAGCTTAAATCTTTGATATTGAGGTGATTTTGATGATTGTAACTATGAGTGTTGTGATAAAATAGTTAGGAAATGATTAGAGTTGATGAAATTGTGATTTTGTTGGAGTGATGATGATATATACAATTTTTGGTAATTTTTGGGGATTTTGGTCATAAATCGAAATCGAGGCAAGGTGATTTTGGCATAAACATTATGCATGAAAAATGTAGGATTTGAAATGTAGTGGATGAGAATGTGGATTAGGATAGGAATATGAGAAAAAAATGAGGTTTGTAGTATTTAACGAGAATATGAGCAAATATGTGCTAGATGATGTGATTGAGATGAATTATTGATATTTTAACATCGTTTGGATAGCCCAGGAGTTTCAGAGAGGAATGTGTGGCAAGTCTGTCATTTGGGGAAACGATTGCACTATACTAGGTGCAACGAGGTAAGGGAAAACTTAAACTCATTTGTGTATGCGATTTTATTGATGATATTGTAGCATGAAATGTGATTTGAGAAAACAAGCATGTTTTTATGAGTTGAGAATGAGTTATTGCACATGATTTTATAGCCGGTTGGGGCTCAATTTTTTATGAGTTGTAAACTAAATGCGAAATTGTTTTACAACCGTTTTGAGTTTAAGAAGTGAAAAGTGATTTGGGCTCTATGTTAAGGCGTACTGAGATTTGAGAAATGTGTGCATGGTTTTACCGGTTTGAGCTCAGTTTTGACATGTTTTGTGTTGAGTACAAAATGGTTTTGAGATGATTTTTATGAGAAAAACCATTATGAACGCTATGTGAAGGCAAAACGGTTTTATTTGATAATGGCTATTACTGAGACTTAGGCGTGTCATGTTGAATACACATCGGGCTTTGCTCTTGTAGCATGTAAGACCGGGTCCTGCTCTAGTAGCACGTAAGACCAACTCCTCCATTCTGGTAACGTGGATGACCCCGCTTCGCGGCAACAATGGGTGGCATTGCTCTAATAGCATGTAAGACCGGGCCGTGCTTTGATAGCATGTAAGACCGACGGCTGTACGATTCTGATCAAGTCTACAGCGAACCATGGCCATGGGTGTATTATTGTCGACGAAATCCCTCGATTAGGGATGTCCGCCTAGGGGACGAGTTCAATCGTTTTGATGTGCCATGACGAGTTTTTATATGAGTTTTATTTACCTAGTCTCGTTTTACACATGAGATTGTGTTTTATAGCTGCGCCACGTGTATTATTACATGTGGTAATTTTATCACGTTTTTATGAGAAAATCTATTATCGCATCATGATTTCCACATGCTTGTAACTACTTGTAACCATGGTTTGTATTGACCAATTTATTATCATGTTTCTACATGAGCTTTGAGAAATGAGTTAAGATGTTGTTTTAATTATTCATGCTACACCTTTCTACTGAGTTTATTGGGTTTCCACCCACAAAATAAAATGATTGTGCTATGCAAATCATTATTTTATAAATGAGTCCCTTAACCCCTTACTGAGCGATTTAGAAGCTCACCCTGTTTTATCTTCCCCCCAGATTTCTTCAAGTGAAGAGAGTTTCCCTGTGACGTACGGAGTAGTGGCTAGTGGCAGACTTGAGCTCTAGGCCATATATTGTACTTTGAGGTATAATTTAACATTCATGTACCCAGACTTATGTTGTATTTACAAACACTTGATAAACAATGATGTATGGGATGTATTAGGATTATTTGACTATGAGTTGAGGAATGTATATGATATGATATATATAATATTAGATGATGAGATCTTGAGTTGAAAGTCTTATAATTATATATGATGATACTTGACACTGCATAGGAATGCACCCATTATTGTGTATTGATGTAAATATAAAAGTTTAAATTTGCTCTGTTTTTTGCGCTTCCAGGGCGTCACATAGGCATTAGTATCCCACCAACTCAGCTTTTGTTTCACGTTTTCCCGCTTCACGCCTCCTGTTTGGGTTTCCTCTTATGTGTGTGTGTATATATATATATATATATATATATATATATATATATATATATATATATATATATTCTACGTTTTGAGCGTGGCAATGCAGTAGGTTTCCTACTGTGTTTCCTTTCCTAAGTTGCTGCAATAG
Organism: Firmiana major; assembly: GCA_033439115.1. Classification (NCBI taxonomy): domain Eukaryota; kingdom Viridiplantae; phylum Streptophyta; class Magnoliopsida; order Malvales; family Malvaceae; genus Firmiana; species Firmiana major. Next base: position 45,743,353 of record CM065909.1, read on the forward strand.
CAGCCTCTTGGGAACCTCCCTTTCACGTTTCTTGTTTCTTCACTTTCTCATCACCGAGCATTTCCCTCTCTTTAAGGATTGAATTGTGGCAGTATGATAGGACAATACACTATCATCTCTTCTCATTAACACATTATATATCACTAATGAGGGGCTCTCGGTTCCACAGCTCCCATGTAACTATATATATATATATAGAGAGAGAGTATAAACTTGTATACCTAAATATATATATATATAGTATAAACTTGTATACCTAAATATATATATATATATGTATATGTATCCACATATATTTTTTATATTTATGTACTTTGTAAATTTTACTTATGATGTATAAAATAAATCTGGTTTAATATCGTATTTGTATATCATAGGGGAAATATTCTTAGCCTCTAAAATTTAGTTCTATTCCTCATAGTTATTCATTCTTAGAGTTAGTATGTTTACTTAATTTATTCTTTCAAGTCCCAAAATGAAAAATAAAATTTAATTCAAAATCCTTGACTATGGAATTGCATTTTTTTTTAAAATTCCAACGGCTACATTGTCATTCATGGATAAGTCCAAGTATATAAAATTCATGGCATTTACGTAAATATTAATAAATAAATTGAATACTTACAACCTAAATGAAAATAATTCGTACTTATTAATCATTAATAAATTATTAGTTAATGTTTCTTATTTGGAATTGATTTATTTTTAAAATTTAAATTTAAATGACTCTAATAATGTTAAAAACTCTATTTTTAGGATTTTGAAAACAAAAATGCTTTATTTATAGATAATAGTCTCAAACATAAAAGATAAATAAAGTAAAAATGTAAATAAAAATATAAATAGTTTAAATTTTTTAAAATTTAAATTAGTTCAAATATAATATTTAAAATAATAGACATTTCAAAAGAATAGATAATTCATATGGATATTTTCATTTTCTTTTTGCCAAAAAAATTGAACAAATAAATCAAAAATAATTGAACAAATAAATAAAAAAAATATGAAATGAAAATTTAAAAAAAAAGACAAAAATGTTTAATTTAATGATAAAATAATACCTAATTTTAATTTTTTTGAGAAAAGATTTAGAAATATAAAAATTTATCTTATGACACATATCACTATTTATATGAAATATATTTTTTTTCTCTAAAAAAGTGCATCTAGGTAAAAAATTTATACTAAAATTAATTATTTTTATAAATATGTTTTTAATGTTTATAAAGAGTAACTATACGTATATTGTTTGATAAAAGATACGTCAAGAAATCGATAAATAATATTTGATTTTTATTTAACTTTAATGTATATAAATATATATGTTTATCTTTTAAGAACTAAAATAGATAATTGATTTAAAGAGATAGTTGATTTATTTTGTAATTTTAATATATATATATATATATATATATATATATAAATAGATTCATATCTTTTTAGAAAATTTAAAAAATAACAATTATTTTTTAAAAATATTACACGTGTCAGACATATAGACTATTTATATGAGATATTTTATTTGTACCAAAATACTTTAACTTTTATATATATATAAGGTAAAATAGATATAAGATTTTTTAATTTAAATTAATTCAAAAAAAGTCAATATAAAAAGAAGGAAGAAACGGAAGATGGTTGAATAGAACAAAAATCCGAAAAAAAGAATAAAATAAAAATTGGTAATTGTTATTATCTAAAACAATGGTGATGAATCGCTGACGTCTTCTCTTCGGGTTCCCTGCCACGTGTTGCCGAGAGCTTCTGCAAAAAAGAAGAAGATCAGAGGAACGCAAGGGTTGTTCCCTGCGTTTGCACTCCGATACTTAAGTCAGACAAAGAGTTTGGTAGAGTTTTAGTATGGAGTTCTCAAATTTGGTTTATGAATAATACCTGGCCCCTATTTTATAAGGGTTTCTCTCTGTCACTAATTACGCATATGTCATTTTCATTAAATGCCAGATTTTCTCATGCCTATACTCGTTTTCTTCGTGCGCCACGTGACGCACTATTTTTTATTCTTAACATCATGCACAACAATTGCTCCCCACTCTTTCGCTAGGTATAACCTTGCGGAAGAGTACATATGCTCGCATCATAACCTCACGTCAAGTCCTTACGTTAGATTCTAAAGTCAAATTTTCATCGGAGTGTTTAGCTTAACTTGCGCATTTTTTGCTTCAATCCCTTATTTGAGAGATTAGCTTACCTCGCGCATTTTTCTCTTCAAGCTCTTTTATATAAATCTTCTCCTGGTGTCGAGCCGCCGTGACACATTCGCATCTCTAGCACTATGGCATGTTTGTTTTCAAATGTCTGGTCATCGTGATGCCTTTGTGCCTTTGGCTCTTACAGCAAGTCTTTTCAGATGTCCGGCCGTCGTGACGCGATCGTGCCTCTGGCTCCTACGGCTTATTTGTCTTCAACGCCTGACCACCGTAATGCTATCGCGCCTCTGGCTCTTACGGCTTATTTGTCTTCAATGTCTGGCCACCGTGACTGTCACGACCCAATTCCATTCTCTTTAACCGAAAATCACTGAAAATTTTTTTTTGCGTTTTACTGTTACCTTACCCTGTCGTGAACTAAACTCACCACACACTGTTGGGCTGTGAGCCAATAATAAACACCACGTCTCATTCATTCTCAATAAATTAAAACGATGTCATACATGTGCATTTAATCGTGTACTTATACGAATACATGTTTTACTGACATCTACATCCCCCATAAGTACAACTCAAAAGAATACTGTGCTTTTACATTGTTTAGATACAAAAAGAATCACTGTGTATATACCTCTTAGCGATGGAGATGCAGCGGAGTCCAAAATAATACGCCGCAGTCCTCACTGGGCTACTATGCACGCTCTGTAGGGGGAAAAATAGAGTGGGATGAGCAACCACACGCTCAGTAAGGCAATAATGCAAGCATGGTAGATAACTACTCTATCTACATGCTGATAGTGTTATGCATAAATCGTTTATAATAGGAGCATGAGGAATAAAACTATGCCATGTGGATATATATATATATATCATGCATCAAATCATGTGCATTGGCATATAAAACATGGTAGAGACATCATGCATAAAACATCTCATGCTCAATCTCATTTAAATTCATAAAAGGGCAATTCCTTTAGAAACCTCCTTTTTGAACCAACAACATAACACCACCAAATCAACTCACAACCACAACCATTTCACAATTCACGAATGTGTATAAGTCTAGGCCACTATATCAAAAGTGCCTATGTGAACTATTACATCATAATTCATCCCAGACCACATGTATCCCGGTGTGCGGGGTATCATGCTGGCACGAAAATGGATTATCCCTCGCCAGACTTTCTCATCACATAACCATCATGCGGTACAGCGTACTCCATGTGATATACACGGTACAGCGTACTCCGCAACTCATATCGTGATCGGGGGTGCCATTCCTAGGTCTTATCTACCCCATACCAAGAATTTTCCATATTTCGTGAAGGATAGCCTCCCTGCCGAACAGAGCCTCCCCGCCTAACAGAGCCTCCCTGCCTCCTCGGGCTTAAGGATATTAGCTTAAGGATGTAGGGCTTAAGGGTCCTTTCCGTAAGAGAGCCTCCCCACCGAACAGAGCCTCCCCGCCTAACAGAGCCTCCCTGCCTCTTCGGGCTTAAGGATGTCAGCTTAAGGATGTAGGGCTTAAGGATCTTACCTTTACCATACCCATGTAGGAGAGCCTCCCTGCCTAACAGAGCCTCCCCGCCTCTTTGGGCTTAAGGATGTCGGCTTAAGGATCCCACCGTAAGAGAGCCTCCCCACCAAACAGAGCCTCCCCGCCTAACAGAGCCTCCCTGCCTCTTCGGGCTTAAGGATGTTAGCTTAAGGATGTAAGGCTTAAGGATCTTACCCACTTTCACAACCTTATACGTATCCCCTCTTGCAAACTTGTGCGAGCAAAGCTCTAGCACGACTCATGCATCATGCATCTTCTCATAAAGAGGCGCGTACGAGCATAGCTCTAGTACGGTTATACTCATAAGACAACCATTCACAATCCACGTACGAGCAGAAGCTCCAATACGGTTTATAAATATCACTATAGTTTCCAAATCAAGGTGCGAGCTAGGCTCCAGCACGTTTCATACAAATGAAAACATAGAAATCCAGCGCGAGCGAGGCTCTAGCGCGATTTACGTCAGACAAGTGTGATAGGCGGCTCATATACAATTCATCAATCCCGGCAATTCGGGTTTAGCACTCACAAATGCTTTTCCACAACAACCATACATTACTAGCCGTCCTATCTACGAGCTTGCTTAAAGCCAAGCAATTCGTTTTGGAAAAACATCAAAACATTAGATTTATGCAATTATTAGCCTTACTATCCCATTTCATAAAACCCACTTCAAATCCAAAACCACGCATATACTCGTCATCATTCACGAATACCATCCATCATTTATTTGAGCAATTCATGCATTTCATACAACACCCAATATTCACCCAGTTCAAAATACGAGCAGCTATCTCTATTTACTCACAAAATTCCCTTACCTAGAATCACGATGCGTGATTCCACTTCCTTAAGCTGCTTACTCGTACGATTCGGTTCGCCTTCAACGAACTCTCCGGGACTGCACAAAATCGTATCCCGCATTATATTCGACCCATATATTACAACCCTTGTGCTTGCTATAGTCAATTTAGTCTATAGCCTCTATTAAAGCTTATTTGGCCTCGTTTCATTACTTTATCCATAACTCGAGTCTATGGATTTTCTTAGGCCTATTAACTTATTCAAAATCGATATCAAATCGATGTAAAGCTCATAGCGTTCATATTCCATGAATCCCCTCACTATGGCATTTATTCATCACATACATATCCATTTTCACATTTCTTACAACCCACCATGTAATTCCATCTAACCATTAAAAATCATAACATTATCCCAATGACAACTTTAGCATGCCATAAACCATAAGTTCATTCAATCCCACATATCCTCACATTATACCCATTTTAGATTTCTAGGTCACACCAATTTCACAACATTCCTAAGTAGTTTATCCATCAATACTTCTATCAATCAACTCCAAAATCAATTAAATAGCTAATGCATTTGGATTGAAGTGTTAGAATCTTACCAATATGATTTCTCTTCTTGCTCCAATTGGTAATGCCCTCAACTCCTTCAATTCCAAAAATGGGAAAATGCCCTCTCACTATGTTGTTCTCCTCTTTGATAGGAACAACTTTGCCTCTAATGATCTCTCTCCAAATCTCACTGAAAATGGCTGATTTTAGAGAGGGAAAGTTGGGTTTTTAGGGTTGAAATTGGGAGGTTCTGAGATTTCCAGATTTTTCAGCTCTCCTTATATAGAAATGACTTGAGGAGATCGATCTGGTCCAAGAGGAGATCGATCTGGTCCTTTAAAATCCCTCTTTTTCACGGTATTTTTAAGCCTGAGATCGATCTGTCGAAGCATGAGATCGATCTGGTCCCAAACAGAGAGCTAAGGAGATCGATCTGGCTGCTTGAGGATCGATCTTTTCACTTACAGAATGCTTGGCAGATCGATCTGGCTCTATTGGAGATCGATCTGCTCTATTCGTTCACCCAAATAAGAGCATTCTGGCTCTTCCAGATCGATCTCTCATCCTAGGAGATCGATCTGGACCTCATGTTTTCCAGATTTCCTGCAGTTTCATTGCTGCAACTCATACCAACACACCCTCAATCTATTGCCATGGCCATTTCCTCATCCATTCACCTCTATAGCTTGAAAATGGCATCCATTCATACCTTATGCACATTGAAACTTGTGCGCATTCATTGTATTTTCAAAGGTATGCAACATAAAACCAAATGGAAGCATAACTCCATTCCATTTTACCACACTACTCATTTTGAGTCTCAATCACATCCATCACTTGCTAGAACACATTTCTCCGTATTCATACTCAATGAAACTTGTATGTACGTTACAACTTATATTACACATACATACATTGAATCCATGGACTTACATCAATCATATTTTACATCACAAGTCCATTCATATTATTTGATCCAAGTACACACATTACCCTTATACATATACGGGGTCTTACAGTGACGCTATCGAGCCTCAGGTTCTTACGGTTTATTTGTCTTCAATGTCTGGCCACAGGGACGTTATCGCACCTCAGGCTCTTACGGCTTATTTGTCTTCAATGTCTGGCCACCGTGACGTTATCGAGCCTCAGGTTCTTACTGTTTATTTGTCTTCAATGTCTGGCCACAGGGACGTTATCGCACCTCAGGCTCTTACGGCTTATACGTTTCCAGCGCCTGGCCATAGTGACGCTATTGCGCCTCAGGCTCTTACGGCTTATCCGTCTTCTGCGCCTGACCACAGTGATACTATTGAGCCTTAGGCTCTTACGGCTCGTCTGTTTTTCACGCCTGGCCATAGTGACGCTATTACGCCTCAAGCTCTTACGGCTCGTCTGTCTTCCATACCTGGCCACAGTAACGCTATTACGCCTCAAGCTCTTACGGCTCGTTTGTTTTTCACGCCTGGCCACAGTGACGCTATTGCGCCTCAAGCTCTTACGGCTCGTCTGTTTTTCACGCCTGGCCACAGTGACGCTATTGCGCCTCAAGCTCTTATGGCTCGTTTGTCTTCAACGCTTGGCCACAGTGACGCTATTGCGCCTCAGGCTCTTACGGCTTGTCTGTCTTCAACGCCTGGCCACAGTGACCTTATCGCGCCTCAGGCTCTTACGGCTTATCCGTCTTCAGCGCCTGGCCACAGTGACGCTATCGCCCCTCAGGCTCTTACGGCTTATCCATCTTCAGCGCCTGGCCACAATGACGCTATCGCACTTCAAGCTCTTACGGCTTATCCGTCTTCAACGCCTAGCCACAGTGACGCTATCGCGCCTTAGGCTCTTACGGCTTATCTGTCTTCAGCGCCTGGGCATAGTGACGCTATTGCGCCTCAGGCTTTTATGGCTTATACGTTTTCAACGCCTGGCCACAGTGACGCTATTACGCTTCAGGCTCTTACGGCTTATTTGTATACTTTTGTTTTACCCGTATGTTTATTTATCTGTGTATACTCCCCAAATTCCTGATAGAAAGACTTATACTTTTAGAAAGAATTACATATGTAAACATACCTTTCTCCGATGCCTCCCATTCCAAGATTTGGCCTTGAATCTTCGAAATAGACTAAGGAGTTCAGACTATTCTGACCACTAGCCTACTGCCTTCTATTTACTGAGGGAGGGCTCTGTCTCCTCTGCTCCCCAGACCGATGAACTTCGAATTAATTTCGACTAAACCCTGCGACAGAGGTTTACCTCCCAAATTCTGTGGCGGGGTTTATCTCCCTTACCCTGGCGACAGGGTCCTGAGTACTGGTTCCTGTGATAGGGTTTTGAAAATGTGTCGTAGGGTTGTGCTCCCTTAGCCCTGTGACAGGAATCTGAAACTGCGCGGCAGGGTCTCACGCGACAGGGTGAGTGGCAGAGTGTGCGGCAGAGTCTCGCGCCTTGCGAGACAGGGTGTGCTGTAGAGTCTCGCGCGACAGGTTGCACGGCAGAGTGTGCGACAGAGTCTCACGCGGCAGAGTCTCGCGCGACAGGGTGTGCGACAGAGTCTCACGCGTCAGAGTGTGCAGCAGTCTCTCGTGCAGCAGGGTGCGGGACAGAATGTGCACAGAGTTTGCGCAGGGTGTACAGCAAAGTGTCGTGCGACAGGGTCTCACGCGTCAGAGTATGCCGCAGACTCTCGCGCAGTAGGGTGCGCGACAGAGTGTGCGCAGAGTCTGCGTAGGGTGTGCGGTAGAGTGTCGCGCGATATGGTCTCGCGGGTCAGAGTGTGCGGCAGACTCTCACGCGGCAGTGTGCACGACAGAGTGTTCGCAGAGTCTGCGGCAGAGTGTCGCCCGACAGGGTCTCACGCGGCAGGCTGTGCTGCAGAGTCTCACTCGGCAAGGTCTTTCCTTGTGTTTGAAACTTCAGAGGGTCATAACTTTGTGCTCGGTGGTCCAATTGAGGTGATTTTTTTTTTTTAAATTCATGTAACTTTTTGAGATCTACGCGATAGAAAATAGTCAAAGGCGATTTTTCCAGGATTTCATTCAAAAATACATCGTTTTAGCCTCGAATTTTGATTTTTTTGTATTATCCATCGGTTCTCGTCCCTCCTGAATGTGTCTCTACCATAGTTTTTCTTTCGTTTCCCACAGACGACGCCAATTATTGTTACCTGAAACAATGGTGATGAATCGCTGACATCTTCTCTTCGTGTTCCCTGTCACGTGTTGCCGAGAGTTTCTGCAAAAAAAAAGAAGATCAGAGGAACGTAAGGGTTGTTCCCTGCGTTTGCACTCCAATACTTAAGTCAGACAAAGAGTTTGGCAGAGTTTTAGTATGGAGTTCTCAAATCTGGTTTATGAATAATACATGGCCCCTATTTATAGGGGTTTCTCTCTGTCACTAATTACGCATATGTCATTTTCATTAAATGTCATATTTTCTCATGCCTATCCTCGTTTTCTTCGTGCGCCATATGACGCATTTTTTTTATTTTTAATATTATGCACAACAGTAAGAAAAAAAGAAGACATTGAAGTTCAATTCAATGCTAAAATATACAACTTAAATACTAATTTTAATTCTGAGTTAGGATAATTGCGATTAATATATATATGGATTTTTTAATTTAAAAATGGCATGATTAGTGCTTTGGTATTCTACGTGTAATGAAGAATGAGGTATACAAGTGAGGTCCATTTGTTTCTGGTGTGGTGCTTGGAATGTTTTCAAAACAGAGCTAAATTTAGCAGATTCAAATCCAAATGATGATCATCAATGGATTGTTGATGCTATCAAAATTTTAGAGTTTGACAACCTACAATTGCTGGTGTTAATGCTTTAGACCATCTGGACAAAGAAGAACAAGGTATTTTACATGGTGAGGAGCACAGGGACTACTAACATTAGTAGCTTTATCAACCAATATCATAGAGAATGGCACTTCATGAGCAAAGCATGCCTAGGAATCAACCAGAGAGGCTTGTGTTGTGGAAAGCTCCATTCACTGATTTCTACGAGGTGAATTATGATGCTGTGGTAGATCAGGAAATGCTAAAAGAAGGAACGAGTATAGTTGCTAGGGACTCTAATGGCATTTTTATGGCAATATGTGCAACTCCAGCTCTTCATCATACAGATCCCTAGATGGTGGAAGCATTATCGGCTTACAGGGCAGTTACTTTTGATTTGGGAATGAGTTTCCAAGAGATCATTTTATAAGGGGATGCTTCTTCAATCACTTAGCGATTGAAGGCTGAAAGACTGGATCTATCAACTATTGGAACACTATTTTCTGCCATCAAACATGGCATCCCCTTCGGAAGGAAGTAGCAAGAATGGCCAAAACGGCCGCAGAGACTAGAACATCGTTTGGTTGGCCGCGAACAGGGTATTTTATCTTGTTTCTAAGTCGAGCTAACTCCTTCCTCTTCCTAAACGATATTTTTTTTGTCTTATTACCAAAAAAAAAAAAAAATCTGCCACAAAGATTGTATGCCAACACTTTGTTTCTTGTCTATTCACTCATGTCCCAAGAACTGCAGTTGTGGCATAAAACTTGATAGCTAATACAATGTGCTGAAGCTGCGTACTGGCTAGAGGATAATCCTAGTTTACTAAGTAATGTCTTGGCCATAGTAATAAAATTGATGAATTATTCTTAAAAAATAGCCAAAATAAGTGATAAATCAAATTTTAAATTTTGAGGTAAATTTTGATTTTAATTATTTTAAAATTAAATAATTAATTGAATATGATTACTTTATAAAAATAAAAATAAATTGATTTATTATTATATGTTTAAAAAAAATTAAACTATCTTAATATATATTTTCTTTTTAATAAAAAAAAACTTTGGTATATTTATATAAGATTATCAGATGAGTTGAAAACTAAGCCAATTACTGTCCTGTCCACATAGCCAAACTGATACACAGAAGAAACAAAGGCAAAGCTCATCCATTCATGTTTAAGCGAAGCCAGTCAAACATATCCAAACGGATAAACCACCAAGTTTTCTAAACCGTCGGATCCAATCCAACCCCACATCTCTGCCCTCCAGTCTCCACCAATTGGGTCCCACAACAAACAAGAAAACCTGCCCCCCAATATTCGTGGCGCACCCAAAAATCACGGACTAAAAAAGAAAGCCCTGGGCGAAACTTCTTTCGACCTTTTACTAGTAGAATCTTCACGAACGCAATGGCTGAGACCACCAGCACCGAGAGATCCACTGGCACTGTCAAATGGTTCAGTGCCCAAAAGGGTTTCGGTTTCATAGCTCCCAACGACGGCGGCGACGACCTTTTCGTCCACCAAACCTCTATTATTTCACAAGGCTTTCGCACCCTCTCCGATAACCAACCCGTCGAATTCTCCATCGATTTCGGCGAAGACGGCCGGACTAAGGCCGTTGATGTAACTCCTGTCCCCGGATCTCGCCGCCCTTCCCGTGGTGGTCGTGGTGGTGGACGAGGAGGATATTTTGGTGGAAGAGGTAGAGGACCTCCTCCTGGTGCTGGTGCTGCTGCTGGTTACAGGAGAGGGGGTTATGCTGGTGGAGGCGGAGGAGGTGGTGGTGGCGGCGGCGCGTGCTATAATTGTGGGAGAATGGGGCATTTGGCGAGGGATTGTTATCAAGGTGGTGGGAGTACAAGATACAGTGACGGCCGTGGAGATGATGGTGGAAGTAGAAGATACGGCGGTGGTAGACGAGGACGTGGAGGAGGAGAAGGAGCAGGGGGACAATGTTTTAATTGCGGAGAAGAAGGTCATTTTGCTAGGGATTGCCATAATTAATGATTCAGAAAACAAAATCGAAGGTTTCTATCGCTATATTATTTTGGGAGTATTGGTATTTCTTTTATGGCGTTTTTGCTAAGGGATTTATCGGCAAAAGAAGAAGAAATCGGAAAGTTCTATATTTTTCCGATTAGTTTTTTCTGTTCCCATTTGTTTCTGAGTGATTTGGTAACGTCGGTAAAAAAAAAAAAAGTATTATTTTATATTTTTTATGTGTTATTCTTATAGTTATTCTCTTGTTCTTGTCGATTCTTGTTTTGTTAATCATTAATTCATACTCTTTGCATTTGTAGAATGAATGAGAAAAAATTTGTCTTCCTTGAATTCTGTTTCTTTTGTTTGTTATGTTGTTGATTACTCTATTGTTATTACTGTTTTTTTAAGTACCCATTTTAGTTTGATGCTTGAAAAAATGCATACAAACGTGTCATTGGGATATCAGCAGTTACTAATTCGAGGGTCCTGTCTTTTGAAAGAGATGGTGAAAGATTGTGGAGTATGTGGATAAAATGTCTTGGCATTTTCTACTTTTTTATCTTCAAACATGAGCAATATTGTGGACATTGTTTTTTTGGTTGTTTTGGAAAATCATATCATTGAAACGTACATTGAGAGCAAAATACAAGTTTAGGACTTTCTAGAGATTTTCGGGTCTCTACTTGCTCGTTAGCTGCATTGTGGTATGGCTTATGAGCATCTTAAAGGGCCTTGATGAAGCAATCTAGACAGATATACATGAACAATCAACTTATCTGTTTCGTTTTAGAGAGGATGAGCACCAAATCATCTATGTCTGGTGGGCCTTAAAATCCTTATCCTGCTTTATAACATTTGAGAGGTTGGTGTTGGATGGTTTAGATTTACATATACAGTCACTTCTTGACAATATCTCAAGTTTCTGCCTTTTATGGTCTGCTAACATAATTTTTCTCTGTTGATTAATCCTTTTATTCATTGGACATAAGAAAAAGAAACAATGGTTACATCTAATACAGTAACTGTTTGCTACTATGAGATAGCATAATGCTTCTGAACCGTTTGACTTGTGTTTGTCAGTGGGTCAAAACTTGGAAATGGATTGTTTGAGGCCTCCACTAATATGGGGTTGATTTTTGTATTAATTGTGGCATTCATAATGGTGAACATATCATTTATTGATTAATCTTAACTGAACAGATATTGCACCTTTGGTGTCGAATAATATTAAACCCTGTGAACTAGAACAGACAACTACTCTTGCTTGTACCAGTACAATTTCTCAGTATCATCGTAGTGGTATATAACTTCAAAACTTCCTTATTCTTTCTGTTTTGTTGTCTTTTTCTCCAATTAGGGTTAGAAAGTTGTTAACAATTAGGAAAGTATTTATTTGGCCATGGAAGAATACACATTAAAAACCAAATTTGCATGACCAGCAAATGAGACTGCTAAGCAATTAGTTGGAAAGTAGTTTTCTTTTTTCTTTTAAATTGGAAGTTAAGAATCTCTGGTTGAACTTATGAGCTATTCTCTATAGGCATTTTTTTCAAAGTTCAAAAGCAAGAAATGTGTCTGTAGGTCAAGACCCAATCTTTTGTAGCACACCAGAATTTATCCTAGCATATTATTGCTGACATTTTATTGCATTGAACTACACAAAGAAAGTAAATTTTTATGCATAAGTCAGATTCTACTGGTATCTTGTCCTTCCAAGTTAGAATCAAACCCGGTTTTGAGAAACATATTAGGTTGTTGACCATTCTTGTTTCTTGCTAATGTGCCATATGGATTTCTGTTGATCTTCAAGTCTGACTCTATGGAGCTTTTGGTGAAACTTCAGGGAATTGGTTTGTCATGGAACTGAGTTCGATAAAACATAAAAGTGAAACATAGCTGGCTACACTGGATAAAGGTTTAGATATTGTTTTGATGAACACAATGTATGGTGAAGAATGTTGATGATAAACTACAATTGGTATTTAAACTCTGTTGTACCATCGTTGAGGATTGATATGTTGTTTATCAAGGAGCCTTCAGGAAATGCTCTTGAATGATGTAATTTGATGAGTAACTTTGAAAAGATGAGTACTGAGAGAGTCTGATAACCAGGATTTTGCACTGACATAAGGTTTAGGTTCATGTACTTTTAGCCATTTTCAGATAATTGTCTGAAGTTAGTTTTAGATGAAATTAAAATGATGTGAGGAGCAGTTAAGTCCAAAATTATGCAAACTTCTAGTTCCCCTGGTTATCGATGAAGTATTGTTGAATTCAAGGTAATTTCTTTGGTTTAATTCTTCCTTTCTTTTACTATATTTGTTCTGAAATACAGGTACCACTTCCATTCTTTTACTCTATTTGTTCTGAAATACAGGTATCAGTAACTACTAGTGAATGTGACAAAGGGATCTACCTTTTATTGATGGTTAATCCGGCAATTGAGTAATTTAATTTTGCTGACCATGTAACTAAACCATTTAAAGAAGGAAAAATAAGCAGTGAAAGGAACTTATTAATTACTTTATTCTTCTGTCTGATAAGTTTCAATTTCTCATGTCATTCATGCTATGCTTCTATAAGTTTTCTTCAGTGACAATTTAAGGTTAATAAAGAAAGATGATTTACAGTTTCTCAATCATTGATTTACAGAACAGAACCTGACAGTTTGCTGACTTCTGGAGGAAGACGTATTTTGTAAGTGTATGAACTTCTTTTATGTATATTATAAAGAAATTGATTACCAATAATGGAACTTGCCAGGACATTGTACATGAAGACTGTATAAATATTGGAAGTGATTTGGTTTTTATTACTGGGTTTTATTACATCATTACAGCTGAATTTATTATCAGAGCCTTATATTGCAACTTCTGATTTGGTCTTTTTTCATATTATCATTTCTTCCTCTTCATTATCAGAATTCTATGCATTGATTGAAAATTCTTGAGTTGGACTGGTTGCTCTGAGTAGCAGCATAAAGATCAGGAGGGAGAAAGGGGATTTCATACTCGCTTTCATGTGCTAGTCTTAAAAATACCCCTGTAATCATATCATTTATAGCTTTGTGCTGAGGTCTGTGTTTTAGCCATGTTATGCAAGGTTGTGAGTGAGATTTTTTCATCAGAATTGCTCATTAGGACACTTAGTGGCTTTCAGTTCAGACTATAGTTTGTCAATCTGATCTGTTTTTTGAAACATGAAGCAGCCTACTGGGAATCAAATGTCAAAATTTCAAGTTTATTATCGAGAGTACCGACTTAGGCAGTCCGATGGTGTTTGCTATCTAACATATCACAAGCAAGAGACATTTGAGTATTTGACTTGAGAAAGCACCCTTGCTCGTATTAAGTGCTGGGTTGTTCAATTGTCTAAAAACACTTGCTTCTTCTGTGATCTTGTGGTGGTGTAGTTGGAATCAAAAGTTTGATTATATCCTTCTCTGGCAAACACTCCAGAATCAAGGAATGGTGATCTCAACCATTCTCTCTTCCTTTTGGTTGGAACCAAAGGATGCAGTTACCTTTGGAGTTGGAGCATAAAGATCGTAAGCATGTTTAGATATGTCGATGCAGTGTGGGGATCTATAATTGATTGGTAATGTTATTTCTATATATGCTTTTTAATTCCATTTTGTTATGTGTGGTGAGGATCTAGGTTATTATCCCAAGTTCAGCAGGGTTTCAGAATCCTGATAGCGGAGCATTGTGAAACCTGTTAAAGGGTATAGGCTACCAGTTAGCTGCGAATGGGCTCTAAATTTGTTGTATTAACAAGATTCTTACATTAAGTTGTGTTCATTATGCTCAAAATATCTAGCGACCATGGAATAATGGATTATGTCTTATTATGCCATTTTATTAATTTTGAATATAAAAATATCATACTTATATGATTAATGAAATGTTCAGAAAATATCAGACACGGATGGATACATTACGTTAAAGTGAAAAAATCGAAGAAATTACAATTTAAAAAAAAAAATCAATGAAAAAGCCTCAAATCGATTGACAATTTTTAGGCCAAAACAGGTGGTCAGAATTGACTCTAATCAAGCAGGTTTATCATATGGATTTTAATCCACAGGGGTGGTCAGAATTGACTCTAATCAAGCAGGTTTATCATATGACTCTAATCAAGCAGGTTTATCATATGGATTTTAATCCACAGGGGTGGTCAGAATTGACTCTAATCAAGCAGGTTTATCATATGGATTTTAATCTTCCGGGGTCTTAATTAAAATCAAATTCCTTTGAACATTAATTTTTACATTTTATTATTCATCGTATTGACTATCTAACCTTGTTTTCAGCCCCATGATTCACATTTAGCAATGATCATTTTATTTGATTGTACATAACAAGAAAGCGACTATCTCATTGTATTAAAAATTGCAGCCTACAAATCAAAGGCAATCTCCTTCAATACTCCCCACTTTCCAACTTAAGGAAGCCCCCACAAGCAGTGTAGGACAATGACAAATCATGTTCCTTTTCCAAAACAGCGAGTTAGCTAAGTTAAATCACTGTAGAAACTTCACCTGGCTGGACCCAATATTCTGACTCATTAGCATTCCCTTATGAGTAGTCACCTTTCTTTCCGCCGGGGGGGGTGGGGTGGTGGGGGATGGGATATGACGTAACTGCAGCTACAAGTGAAGCTGAGCCTGGGGCTCCCCCGTCAGTACTGTCCTACTCCTAAGGGCTATAACCAATAATCTTGTCCCCATTGCAGTCACCTCATGCCTTCATATCAGTATTTCATTGCCTTACGCAAAATGTGCAGATAGTTTGCAGGAGTGTCTATCATGGTTTAATGAAAAAATGGAATGCATAGAACAAACATGAAACACCTAAGAATGATATGTCCTGTCTTAATACTACAAACGTAGATACTTCTCGAAAGCATGAATCTACCAAGTTGGGGTTAGTAGAATCCTCTGAAGGCAACCAAAGAGAAAAGAACACATCAAGCAAAAATCTAGGGAATTAGGCGAAGGAGGGGACCGTATTTTTTGTTACCTTTAGTCGCAACAAAATAATGCTGACAATGTGAGTTGAAGGTGATGTCAAAAGAACATCCAACCAACCATGTGATGACATATGTAGCCTCTCATCATGAATTGCCATGTCTCTCACTCTCACCATAGCAACTGTCCTGGGGTTATTTAGGATTAAGATTTTTCGCACTTCGTGATGGCATTAAGTCTCATACTTAGTCAGTCAACCAATGTACAATTGAACATAACCACAAGTAATAGGGTCAGTCCGTAAGAAAACGCTCACTTACAGGAATTCTAAACCTTTATATTCACAATTTACAAAAGAAATAGGTCTGCTGCAGGAACACAACAACAACTCACTCAAGGATGTCTGTGTCTCACTGCCATTCACAACCAACATTATATAGGCAAGCACTGGCTGACACCCCCAACCAGAAAAGGAAAGTATTAATGCCCCGAATCCCACTGATTTCAAACAGATTGCCTCCAGAGATCTCGCCCCACATATGGCAAGTCAACTGTCTTAGCACGAATCCTGCCGGATTCTCACAGATTCTCCCGAGATCCTTGCAATCTCCCACAATCATGTCTGACCATCAATGAGTCTTGATTCGCGCCTGAAAATCCGCTGACGTGTATCAATCTGCATTCAATACTCATCAATTCCTTCGATGTCTATCAAGCGTGAAGTCCGCTCCACGCAGATTCGACAGCAGCCAATTGTCATTTGATGTCAAGTCCCCATCTAAGGCCTGCTCGATGCCACCAAGTGCCAGCTTGCGCACATTCCCGCATCCCCGTGCGCACATCGCGTGCTCCGCGCACATCTCGCGCGCATCCAGCTCATGAGGGTGTGACAAACTCTCCTCCACTGGATGGAGCCGACGTCCTCGTCGGGAGGGTTTCCAAGTACGCCTGCACCTGGTCTTCAAACTGCCACAGTGTCACATCCCTTTCCCATGACTCACTTCCATCTTCCCATCGAATAAAAAAATCAGTTCACCTATTCTTGCTGCTCGCGCCCTGAGTGTTGTGGGCGAGGATCTCCTTCAACTTCTTTTGGAACTCTTTCCGGACAGTTGGAGGAGCTTTTTTCCCTTGCTCACACGTCTCATCTTAATGAAATGGCTTAAGGAAGCTTACATGGAAGGTCGGATGGATCTTCATACTCGCAGGTAGTTCAAGCCGATAGGCCACATTCCCAACTCGCTTAACTACCTTGAATGGCCCATCATACTTCTGGACAAGACCCTTATGGTATCGTTTGTCCGTTACCTTCTTCCATATCTGTGGTGTGAGTTTCAAGAGCACAAGGTCTCCTTCTTGAAACTCCAAGGACCGTCTATGTCTATCTGCATATTCCTTCATCCGCTGTTGTGCCATAGCCAAGTTGTCCCGTGCCTGATCAATGTGCTCCTGTTTATCACGGGCAAATCTGTACGCAGCTTGGCAGTTTCCTTGCGTTTGCTGCTTGACTATCTCGGCAGGTGTCAAAGGTTGACGCCCAAATGCTAGTTCCGATGGGCTTAAACTTGTTACAGAAGACTTATGCAGATTGTAGCAAAATTGGGCAACATCAAGTAAACTTACCCAATTTCGCTGACTTGCAGTCATATAGTGTCGTAAGTACTCCTCCACCAAAGCATTCACCCGTTCCGTCTGGCCATCTGTTTGGGGGTGGTTTACGGTGGAGAACTTCAATTCTGAACCCAGCAGTTTGAACAAAACTGTCCAAAATTTACTAGTGAACCGGCATCTCGATCGCTTACAATGTCTCTAGGGAGCCCAAATACTTTCACCACGTATTTGAACATTAGCTCCGCGGCTAGTTCTGCAGTACAAACTTGAGGCGCTGCAATGAAGACTGCATACTTAGAGAAACGATCGACCACTACCAAGATGGATCCCATTCCATCTACCACTAGCATGCCTACTATAAAATCCATAGAAAGAGACTCCCAAGGTCTCTCTGGTATTAGCAGCGGTTGAAGCAGCCCAGTCTGCTTCCTCTTCTCGGTCTTATCTAGCTGACACACTAGACAAGTGCAGACATACAACTCAATGTCCTCCAACATCCTCGGCCAAAAGTAATTCTTCGATATTAGAGCAAATATCTTTTCCACACCCGGATGTCCTGCCCATTGCGGATCGTGGGTCTCTTTCAACAACTCGCGCCTCAATCCCCCGCCCTTAGGGACATATAATCTACCTCCCTTTGCATTGAGAAGATCATTTTTTACCCAATACTTCCGAACAACACCATCTAAGACTTGTCGCCTAGTCTTGCAGTAGGCAACATCTGCCTTAGCAGCTAACTTTATCCGCTGAAATCGAAATGGACCAGAGTTAAAGAAGCTACAAAGGACTGTACCTCCTTTCGACTCAACGCATCAGTCACTCGGTTCTCTCGTCCCGCACGATGCAACCAAGTGAAGTCAAACTCGGCAAGAAACTCCTGCCACCTTGCCTGTTTGGCCGACAGGTTCTTCTGTGTTTTAAAAAAGGTGTTGGCAACATTATCCGTCACCACAGTGAACCTGGTTCCCAACAAGTAGTGCCTCCAAACAATCAGGCAATGAATCACCGCAGTCATCTCCTTTTCATGCGACGAGTAGCGCTGCTCCGCTTCCTTCAACTTTCGACTTTCATAGGATATGGGATGACCCTCCTAGACCAGCACTCCCCCTATAGCCTTATCTGAGGCGTCTGTGTGTACCTCAAAGGGACTCTCAAAGTTCGGTAGTCTAAGCACAGGCTCGGAGGTCACTGCCTCCTTGACTCTCTCGAAGGCTTCTTCACATTCAACTGTCCACTCCCATGGTTTCCCCTTTTTCAACAAATCTGTGAGGGGACTAATCAATTTGGAAAATCCCGAGATGAAGCATCGATAGTAATTAGCCAAGCCCAGAAAAGATCTCAACTCTGACACTATCTTCGGGAAGGACCACTCCACAATCGTTTGGATTTTTCACTCATCCATGCGGATCTTTCCCTTACTCACCTTGTGCCATAGAAACAAGATCTCCTGCATGCCAAACTCATATTTTTCCTTCTTGACATACAATGAGTGTTCCCTCAATTTAGCGAACACCTTCCCAAGGTGCTCCACATGTGCCTCAAGGGTCTCACTGCACACAACAATGTCATCCAGGTACACCACAACAAAGCTATCTAAGAACTCATATAGGACGCCGTTCATAAGGTTACAAAATGTAGCTAGGGCGTTTGTTAGACCGAAAGGCATTACCAAGAACTCGAACGATCCATACCTCGTCACCATGGTTGTCTTTGATTCGTCTCCAGGGGTTATCCACACTTGCCAGTACCCCGACCGCAAGTCTAGCTTGGTGAAATAGGCTGCCTTAGTCAACTTATCGAACAAATCTGTTACATTCGATATAGGATACTTGTTTCTTACCGTAACCTTGTTCAACGCCCGATAATCCAAGCACATTTGAAGGGACCCATCTTGCTTCTTTTGAAAAAGCACAGGGGCACCATATGGGGCCTTCGATGGCTGAACAAGACCAGCCTCCAGCAACTCGTCGAGCTGTTTTCGCAACTCTGCTAACTCCTGTGGGGGCATCCGATAGGATGCCTTTGCTGGTGGTCTCGCTCCCGGTTTCAACTCGATTCGGTGGTCAACATTTCGTCGTGGTGGCAACTCCTTGGCAACTCGGGTGGCATCACATCGCTGAATTCCTCAAGCACATTCATAATGCAGTCAGGCACCTCGACAACATGGTCTAGTTTGATCTCGACCAGAGCTGCGAGCATAGTAGTCTCGCCACACTTTACTCCTGACTTGAGTTGCGAAGCCGATTGCATCAATGACTTCTCTGCCACTCGTCCCTCATATTCTGCTGGGACAAAACCTGAATGCCCTTCATCACCAATCCATAAGCCGTGATGGCTAGGTAGAGGCACGGCCTTTGCCTCTACAAAGAACTTCATTCCGAGTATAATCTAGAAATCATCAAGGGGTACAACCATGAAAGAGCATGACTTTTCCCAATCACCCACTCTCAACACTGTTGTCGTGACACCTTGTACCAGCTGAGCTCTAGAATTCACTATCTTGATTCTGCTAGAGCTCTTGGACAGAACTAGTCCAAACCGATTCACTGCTTGCTGCGCTATGAAGTTGTTGGTCGCGCCGGTATCCAACATCGTGCGCGCCACTCGTCCATTCACAACACTGGCACATACATCAGGCCCTTGTAGACAGTCCGCTTGTCTACGGTGATGGCATTCAGTAGTAGCAACGGATTGAGTCGAGGGTTCTCCTCTTCTGACTCTGAATCCTCCTTAGCGATCAAGGCTGATAGTCTCTCCTTTCGAGGACAGTCTCCCGCACGGTGACGTCCATTGCACAGGAAGCACCCTGTCTTCTTACCTTGGGGTGGATCCGTCCCCTTTGGCTTTGATGGCTCACCATCCCTCTTCTTGTCCCACCGACCTTTCCTGCCTTGCCTCTCGATTCGCTTTCCCTCGACTCTGGTCTTTCTCTTGTCAGCATTGGAGGAAGTAGCTCCATGTTTAAAATCATTGAGGCTGTATGCTGCTGCAATGGCTGAAGGTAGGTCCGTCACCTTCAGTCGCCTCAACTCTGCCTGTGCCCAAGGCTAGAGCCCTGACAAGAAATTGAAGACTTGATCCTTCTTGGACATGTTGTTGATTTCTAGCATCAAGGAACTGAACTCCTTGACATAGTCTCGCACAGCTCCTGTGTTACGCCCCGAAAATGCGGAAAATAGGGCTAATTTAAAACTTTTTACTCATTAATTCACAATTAAAGGTGCATTCCTGTGCAGTGTCATACATCATCATAATTATCATGCCTCAGGATCTCGTCACTAGAATTTATATATCATATCAAATACATTAATCCATCTCAAGTTAATTAATCCTAATACATCCCATACAATTATATACATCAAGTGTCTGCAATTACAATAATAGTCTGGGTACATGAAAAGATAAAATATACCTCAAGATACAATATATATGGCCTGGAGCTTGAATCCTCCACTAGCCACTACTCCGTACGTCGCAGGGAGATCCTTTTTCACTTGAAGAACTCTGGGGGGAAAGGAAAACAGGGTGAGCTTCTAAATCGCTCAGTAAAGGGGGTAAGGAACTCATTTCATAAACCAAAATACACATCACAAAAGGTTTATTTGTATGTGAAACTCATTTGAAAATCATAGCATGAAAGTACTCAAAACGATATTCTCATATCTCAAATCATGTGAAAACATGAAGTAAAAGGCTCACTCTAGAGCAATAACAAAGCATGTGAAAATAACGCGTTAAACGCTTTCTCAAATAACGTGATAAAATCACAGTAAAAATAATGCACGTGGCACAGCCACTAAACACGCGTGGCATAGCCACTGATTTAATTTCTCACGTGGCATAGCCACAGAACACACGTGGCAAAGCCACTGATTTAATTTCTCGCGTGGCATAGCCACAGAATAGGGTTTCTCAACGTGGCACAGCCACCAATGGGGTTTAACGTGGCACAGCCACCAATGGGGTTTCTCAACGTGGCACAGCCACCAATGGGGTATAACGTGGCACAGCCACCAATGGGGTTTCTCAACGTGGCACAGCCACCAATGGGGTATAACGTGGCACAGCCACCAATGGGGTTTCTCAACGTGGCAACAGCCACTAAGTATACGTGGCACAGCCACTGAATGGGTTATTCTCACGTTACCAGAACGGAGAAGAATCGGGCTTACATGCTACCAGAGCAATGCTCGGTGTGTACTCACAACTACACACCTAAGTCTTATCACATAAGACTGGTTTGCCTTCACGTAGAACTCATAATGGTTTTTCTCTCATAAAACTCATTTGAAAATTGTTTTGTACTCAACACAAAACGTAATAAAACCGAGTTCCAACCGGTAAAACACACGCACACATTTCTCAAATCTCAATATTGCCTTAACGTAGAGCCCAGTTATAAACTCATAAAAACATTGGGCTCCAACCGGCTATAAAAATCGTGTGCAATTAAATCTCAACACAAAACCCAACATGCTTGTTTTATAAACCACAATTCATGCTAAAATAGTTTACAATTCACATACACAAATGGTTTAGATTTCCCTTACCTCTTTGCACCTCGTATAGTGTAATCGTTTCCCCCGTATCACGGACTAGCCTCGCATTCCACTCTGGAACTCCCGAGCTGTCCAAACGATGTTAAAACATCAATACTCAATTATCTCATAAGCCTCAATTCTCAAAATCGAGCATAATTGCTCATAACTCCTCAAATCTCTTGATTCTCGTAACTCAATCCTAAACTATAACCTCATTCACAATATCTCAACGTCCTATACTTCTCATGTTAAATCATCTACGCTAATTCACCACATTGTCTATATTTCCATTTATAGCACAAATTCTCAAAATTACCAAATATCTACATTACTCCAACCACATTGTAATTTCATCAATCCCTAATCCTTTCTCAACTATTTCAACACAATGACAACCACCAATAACATCAAAATCATCTCAAATGGAAGGATCGAAGTTTAGAAATTACCCAAAGCTTGTGGAGAGCTTATCTCTTGCCTCGATTCAATCCGTCTTTCGATTTTCAAGTATGTTGTTCTCCTTTTGATGAGGAACAACTTTCCTTCTTGCCACAACAGCTGATTCGACCGGAAATGGAGGATTTGGATGAGTGAGAAAGTTAAGTTTTCGATAAAATGGGGGTTGGAAGAGAGAGAAAGTGAGTTTGCAGGAGAAAAACACGGGTTCCTTATATAGACTGGAGGTAGGAGATCGATCTGCCTCTTGATGAGATCGATCTGCGTTTGAAATTTGGGGACAATCTGGGCAATTTTATGCCTAGGAGATCGATCTGTCGAGGGGTGAGATCGATCTCTTTATGGCTTTATGAGATCGATTTGCTCCTAAGGAGATCGATCTTCTCCCAAACAGAATCATTTGGAGATCGATCTCTTCCTCATGAGATCGATCATTTCTCAAACAGAATCATTTAGAGATCGATCTCTTCCATTGGAGATCGATCTGCTCCTCAAATTCCTCTTTTCTCGTCATTTTTAACTCACCAGATCGATCTCTCCTTCTCCCAGATCGATCTGTCCTCATACTTCATGCTTATTTTACACACTTAACATATAAATCTCCATTTATAATTCCCACAATTCATCTAGTTCAATAATTTACACTTTAAATTGTTATTACATCAACAAAATATGTCTGAAATTCTCAGATCTCACATCCTCCCCACCTTAAATAGAATTTGGTCATCCAAATTCAACTCAACTAGTTAAAGAGATGGGGGTATTTCTCCTTCATGAGACTCTCTAGTTCCCACGTTGCCTCTTCCATTGAGTGATGTTTCCACAAAACTTTCTCTAATGGGATGCTCTTGGTTCTCAGTACCTTCTCCTTTCTATCGAGAATCCGGACGGGTTCCTCAGTGTAGCTCATGTCCTCTTGAATGTCCATCTCGTCATACTCTATGACATGAGAAGGGTCCGGGTGGTACTTCCTCAACATAGACACATGAAAAACATTGTGTATTTCGGACATCTGTGGGGGTAATGCCAATCTGTAGGCTACCTCTCCCACTCTCTCAAGAATCTCGAATGGTCCCACGTATCGAGGACTCAATTTTCCTTTCTTCCCAAATCGCATGATACCCTTACTCGGTGATACTCTCAGAAATACTGCATCACCAACATCAAACTCGAGTGGCCGTCTACGCACATCCGCGTAGCTTTTCTGTCTACTTTGTGCAGCCCGTAACCTCTCACATATGAGTTTCACACTCTGTACGGCTTGCTCAACAAGCTCGGGAGCATTTATCTTTCTGTCACCGACTTCTTCCCAAGCTACAGGGGATCTACACCTCCTACCATATAGAGCCTCGAAAGGTGCCATTCCAATACTCGCATGATAGCTGTTATTGTATGCAAACTCTGCTAGGGGCAGGTGGTCATCCCATGATCCCTTAAAATCCATCGTACACGCCCTCAACATATCCTCCAGGGTCTAAATAGTCCTCTCTGACTGACCATCTGTCTGAGGATGATAGGCGGTACTAAAACTCAATCGAGATCCCATGGACTCCTGAAACTGGGTCCAGAATCTGGAAGTAAATCGGGAATCTCTATCAGAAGTAATACTCACTGGAGCCCCATGTAATCTAGCTATCTCACTGACATACAGCTCAGCTAAGGCATCCACAGTATCTGTGCTCTTGATGGCAAGGAAGTGGGCACTCTTGGTCAATCTATCCACAATGACCCATATCGCGTCACGACCTCTTCGGGTCCTCGGTAAACCCATAATAAAGTCCATAGTGACATGCTCCCATTTCCATGTAGGTACAGGTAAGGGCTGTAGTAGTCCTCCGGGCTTCCGATGCTCAGCTTTCACTTGCTGGCATACTAAACACCTGGCCACATACTCTGCCACGTCTCGCTTCATACCACTCCACCAATACACCTTTCTCAAGTCTCGGTACATCTTAGTACTCCCTGGGTGCATGGTGTATCGCGAGCAGTGGGATTCTCTCGGTATCTGTCTCTTTAGGGTATCATCGTCCGGTACACAAATCCGTCCTCTGAACCTCAATAATCCATCCTCACTGATGGTGAGATCCGACTGCGAACTCTGCTCAGCTTGGCTAACCATATCTATCAATCTCTGATCACTGCGCTGCCCAGTTCTAATCTGATCCATGATCCTGGGCTCTATCCGCAGGCTAGCCAAAAATTCAGTCTCTACCTCTTTAACTCTGATCCGAAGTTCAACGAACTGCTCTAACAAATCCCATTCCCTGATCATCATAGCAGATATCATACTCTTCCTACTCAGGGCATCAGCGACCACATTCGCCTTACCCGGATGATAAAGAATCTCGCAGTCATAATCCTTAAGGAGTTCCATCCATCTCCTTTGTCTCATGTTTAACTCTTTCTGATCAAAGAGATATCTCAAACTCTTGTGATCAGTGAAGATCTGGAATCTTTCCCCATATAAGTAGTATCGCCAGATCTTCAAAGCAAATACCACAGCGGCTAACTCCAAATCATGCGTGGGGTAATTCCGCTCATGGTCTTTCAGCTGTCGCGATCCATATGCGACCACTCTTTCGTGCTGCATAAGCACACACCCCAATCCTTGATGAGATGCATCACTATACACCGAGAATCCTCCTGATCCCTCAGGGATAGTTAACACAGGTGCCGCTGTCAATCTCCTTTTTAATTCCTGAAAACTGAGCTCACATTGATCAGTCCATATAAATGGAGTCTCTTTGCGCGTGAGCTTAGTCAAAGGGGCGGCAATCCTTGAAAATCCTTCCACAAATCTTCTGTAATACCCTACCAAACCAAGGAAGCTTCGCACCTCAGTGACTGTCCTCGGTCTCTCCCAACTAAGCACAGCCTCCACCTTGCTTGGGTCCACTGATACTCCTTCCTCTGAGACTATATGACCAAGGAAAGCTATCCGGTTCAGCCAAAACTCACACTTACTAAGCTTTTCGTATAATTGCTTATCTCGGAGTATCTGAAGTACTAACCACAAATGCTGTGCATGCTCCTCATACGACCGAGAGTACACCAGGATATCATCAATAAAGACTATCACAAATTTATCTAGATAGTCTCTAAACACCTCATTCATTAACCTCATAAATGCTGCAGGGGCATTCGTCAATCCAAAGGACATCACCAGAAATTCGTAATGGCCATACCTCGTCCTGAAGGCCGTCTTGGGAATATCTTCTTCCTTGATCCTCAATTGGTGATAGCCCGATCTCAAATCAATCTTAGAAAAGACTGATGCCCCTCTTAGCTGATCCAGTAGATCATCAATCCTGGGCAATGGGTATTTATTCTTCACCGTAGCTTTATTCAACAACCGGTAGTCTACACATAATCTAAGACTACCATCCTTCTTCTTAACAAATAGTACTGGCGCTCCCCACGGTGAAACACTGGGTCTAATAAACCCTTGATCCAATAACTCCTGTAGTTGTCTCTTCAATTCCTCAAGTTCCACTAATGCCATCCTGTAAGGAGGTTTAGAGATCAGCTGAGTATCTGGTACCAAATCAATAGTAAACTCCAGCTCTCTCTCTGGTGGTAAACCTGGCAATTCATCTGGGAAAACATCCAGAAATTTGCAAACCACAGGTATATCCTCAATCCTCGGATGTTCCCGCTCATCGTCTGATATGAATGTCTCATAACCTTCACATGAATAATCATATTTAATGTTAAAATTCTCAAATTACTCCAGAATTCCACATATACATTTCCTCAACATCTCAACCATACACTGTAAGGTTCAGGTAGGGAGAAAGTTACAATCTTAGTGTAGCAGTCTAAACTCACTCGATTGGTCGCCAACCAATCCATTCCCAGAATTACATCAAACCCATGTATATTCAACATGATTAGATCTGCTAACATCACTCTATCTCCCACCTTTATCTCACATCCTCTACAGATTAACTCAGTTCTCTGGGATTCACGCATAGGGGTATTTACATGTAGTACATATTCTAGAGGTTCAAACTTCAAGTTTAATCTACATACAAAATGCTCAGAAATAAACGAATGCGTGGATCCTGAATCAATCAACACATGAGCCTCATAATTACAGACAAAGAGTGTACCTCTTATAGTTTCTGCCGAAGTGTCTGCGGTCTCCTTATCCAGGGCAAACACACGTCCCTGTGCCACAGGTTTCTTCCCTTTCTCTGTCGCAGTGGCCCGTCTCCGGGGATCCACTCTCTGAGGCTATTGTCTAGTGGGCTCCGGAGCATGTGGTATCTGAGGTTGGGGACAGTCCTTCACTCTGTGACCCATGTCACCACATCTAAAACATCCATGGATCGACCCAGTACAACTTCCCTCATGCATTCGGCCACAATCTCTGCAAAACCTTGTCTCAGGCCTGACATCTCGAGGAGTCTCTCTAATATTAGGGTAACCTCTGGGTCTCTCTAATCTGCCCTTCTGTACCTCAATCCTTTCTCTTCTGAAGGAACCTCTCCGAGCCTCTATTTGAAAAAGTGCTGGCCTCTTGCCCTTATCTCTATTCACCGCTCTGAGCTCATTCTGGGATTGTACCATCTCAATCCCTCTTTCAATCTCTTGTGCTCGTCTCAGAGCATCTCCAAACTCAGTAATACATAGCCCTATCAATCTATCTCTGATGACGGGCTTCAACCCATACACAAACTTCTCTATGCGGAGCTCTTCACTCTTGAAGGTCTTTGGGTCATATCTCAATAGCGCTGTGAATTGGCTCTCATAGTCATCCACAGACATGTCACCCTGTACCAAACTCAAAAACTCGGCTTGTTTCTTTCTCTGGGCGGCTCGTGGTACATATTGGATCCTAAAGGCTGTCTGGAACTCTTCTCAACTAATCACATCATGGTGGGACATCAGAATACCCTGGGTAGTACCCCACCAATCTCGAGCTCTCCCCTTCAGCATATAAGCACTCATACTGACCCTCTCAGCATCGGTGCACCCCAGGAAATCAAATATAACTCTCAATTCCGTCAACCACTCCTCAGCCTCTGTAGGATCCTTCTTTCCCCTAAATGCGGGTGGATTCATCTTCAGAAAATCCCTTAGTCGGACCATACTTCTATCCTCAGGCTGAATGACGGGAGGCACTGGGGGTATGGGAGGCCCTTGTGGTGGTGTAGGGGTAGTATCCAAGGCATTAACTCCAAAGTGTTGCGCGAATAACGCTGCCATCTGCTCAAAATCTTGCCTCACATCGGTCTCAATCCGATTAAATCGAGAGTTAGGACTCTCTGGTTGTGGGACAGGTGGCGGAGGGGACTCTGCCTGCCTCCTCGAACGACCTCGTCGCTTACTCATTCTCTATCTCAACTCGTCTCCTGCGCGTACATATCAAAATTGATTGAAATCTCAATCCTCAATTTCAGTTCATGACCAGACTATTACAGACACTTGGGATGTATTCTATTTCACTTAACCAACACTGACAGTACTAGACACCCTAAACTCTGATACCAAGAAAACTCTGTCACGCCCCGAAAATACGAAAAATAGGTCTAATTTAAAACTTTTTACTCATTAATTCACAATTAAAGGTGCATTCCTGTGCAGTGTCATACATCATCATAATTATCATGCCTCGGGATCTCGTCACTAGAATTTATATATCATATCAAATACATTAATCCATCTCAAGTTAATTAATCCTAATACATCTCATACAATGATATACATCAAGTATCTGCAATTACAATAATAGTCTGGGTACATGAAAAGATAAAATATACCTCAAGATACAATATATATGGCCTGGAGCTCGAATCCTCCACTAGCCACTACTCCGTACGTCGCAGGGAGATCCTTTTTCACTTGAAGAACTCTGGGGGAAAGAAAAATAGGGTGAGCTTCTAAATCGCTCAGTAAAGGGGGTAAGGAACTCATTTCATAAACCAAAATACACATCACAAAAGGTTTATTTGTATGTGAAACTCATTTGAAAACCATAGCATGAAAGTACTCAAAACGATATTCTCATATCTCAAATCATGTGAAAACATGAAGTAAAAGGCTCACTCTAGAGCAATAACAAAGCATGTGAAAATAACGCGTTAAACGCTTTCTCAAATAACGTGATAAAATCACAGTAAAAATAATGCACGTGGCACAGCCACTAAACACGCGTGGCATAGCCACTGATTTAATTTCTCACGTGGCATAGCCACAGAACACACGTGGCAAAGCCACTGATTTAATTTCTCGCGTGGCATAGCCACAGAATAGGGTTTCTCAACGTGGCACAGCCACCAATGGGGTATAACGTGGCACAGCCACCAATGGGGTTTCTCAACGTGGCACAGCCACCAATGGGGTATAACGTGGCACAGCCACCAATGGGGTTTCTCAACGTGGCACAGCCACCAATGGGGTATAACGTGGCACAGCCACCAATGGGGTTTCTCAACGTGGCAACGGCCACTAAGTATACGTGGCACAGCCATTGAATGAGTTATTCTCACGTTACCAGAACGGAGAAGAAATCGGGCTTACATGCTACCAGAGCAATGCCCGGTGTGTACTCACAACTACACACCTAAGTCTTATCACATAAGACTGGTTTGCCTTCACGTAGAACTCATAATGGTTTTTCTCTCATAAAACTCATTTGAAAATCGTTTTGTACTCAACACAAAACGTAATAAAACCGAGTTCCAACCGGTAAAGCACACGCACACATTTCTCAAATCTCAATATTGACTTAACGTAGAGCCCAGTTATAAACTCATAAAAACATTGGGCTCCAACCGGCTATAAAAATCGTGTGCAATTAAATCTCAACATAAAACCCAACATGCTTGTTTTATAAACCACAATTCATGCTAAAATAGTTTACAATTCACATACACAAATGGTTTAGATTTCCCTTACCTCTTTGCACCTCGTATAGTGCAATCGTTTCCCCCGTATCACGGACTAGCCTCGCATTCCACTCTGGAACTCCCGAGCTGTCCAAACGATGTTAAAACATCAATACTCAATTATCTCATAAGCCTCAATTCTCAAAATCGAGCATAATTGCTCATAACTCCTCAAATCTCTTGATTCTCGTAACTCAATCCTAAACTACAACCTCATTCACAATATCTCAACGTCCTATACTTCTCATGTTGAATCATCTACGCTAATTCACCACATTGTCTATATTTCCATTTATAGCACAAATTCTCAAAATTACCAAATATCTACATTACTCCAACTACATTGCAATTTCATCAATCCCTAATCCTTTCTCAACTATTTCAACACAATGACAACCACCAATAACATCAAAATCATCTCAAATGGAAGGATCGAAGTTTAGAAATTACCCAAAGCTTGTGGAGAGCTTATCTCTTGCCTCGATTCGATCCGTCTTTCGATTTTCAAGTATGTTGTTCTCCTTTTGATGAGGAACAACTTTCCTTCTTGCCACAACAGCTGATTCGGCCGAAAATAGGGGATTTGGATGAGTGAGAAAGTTAGGTTTTCGATAAAATGGGGGTTGGAAGAGAGAGAAAGTGAGTTTGCAGGAGAAAAACACGGGTTCCTTATATAGACTGGAGGTAGGAGATCGATCTATCTCTTGATGAGATCGATCTGCGTTTGAAATTTGGGGACAATCTGGGCAATTTTATGCCTAGGAGATCGATCTGTCGAGGGGTGAGATCGATCTCTTTATGGCTTTATGAGATCGATCTGCTCCTAAGGAGATCGATCTTCTCCCAAACAGAATCATTTGGAGATCGATCTCTTCCTCATGAGATCGATCCTTTCTCAAACAGAATCATTTAGAGATCGATCTCTTCCATTGGAGATCGATCTGCTCCTCAAATTCCTCTTTCCTCGTCATTTTTAACTCACCAGATTGATCTCTCCTTCTCCCAGATCGATCTGTCCTCATACTTCATGCTTATTTTACACACTTAACATATAAATCTCCATTTATAATTCTCACAATTCATCTAGTTCAATAATTTACACTTTAAATTATTATTACATCAACAAAATATGTCTGAAATTCTCAGATCTCACATCCTGTGTGCTTCAGCTTCTTAAGCGATTCCCTCGCTAGACATGTTGTGTTCATGGGAAGGAATTGATCCCTTAACTCCTTCTTCAACGCATCTCACGTTTGGATTGGGTTACGTCCATTGCCCGCATCATCATCGAGCCGAGTCCGCCACCAGAGCTTCGCATCGCCACCAAGGTACATGCTGGCAATGGAAACTTGTTCGTCCGCATCAACTCGAGTAGCCTTGAAATACTGCTCCATGTCCCAAATGAAGTTCTCGAGCTCCTTAGCATTCTGACTCCCTTGGAATTGCTTAGGCTCGGGCACCTTCAGTTTGGATGGCGATTTCTCCCTATTGTTCCCGCCATGCTGCGAATTACCAACGGCTAATTTCAGCAGGTTGACATCCGTGTCAATGTCACCAACTCGATCGGACAACGACTGAATCTGCTCTATCAAGTCAGTGACGCGATCGGTGAGATCACTCTGGAAGTCACTCACCGCACGCTGAAGGTCTGCAATGGCTTGTGAATGGAGCACAGCTTGCTCAGAGAGTGAGGTAGCGTCTGGCGCAGGCGCACCGATCAGCTCCTCAAGGATGGCAACTCGTTTGCTCAAACTTTCGACCATCGAAACACGGGCTCTGATACCAAACTGTCACGGGGTTATCTCAGACTAAGATTTTTCGCACCTCGTGATGGCACTAAGTCTCGCACTTAGTCAACCAACCAACACACAATCAAACACAACCACAAGCAATAGGGCCAATCCGCAAGAAAACGCTCACTTACAGGAATCCCTAACCTTTATATTCACAATTTACAAAGGAAATAGGTCTGTTGCAGGGACACAACAACAACTCACTCAAGGAGGTCTGTGTCTCACTGCCATTCACAACCAACATTATATAGGCAAGCATTGGCTGACACCCCCAGCCAGAAAAGGAAAGTATTAATGCCCTGAATCCCACTGATTTCAGACAGATTGCCTCCAGAGATCTCGCCCCACATATGGCAAGTCAACTGTCTTAGCACGGATCCTGTCGGATTCTCACGGATTCTCCCGAGATCCTTGCAATCTCCCACAATCATGTCTGACCATCAATGAGTCTTAATGCGCGCCTGAAAATCCGCTGACGCATATCAATCCGCATTCAATACTTATCAATTCCTTCGATGCCTATTAAGCGTGAAGTCCGCCCTACGCAGATTCGACAGCAGTCAACTGCCATTTGATGTCA
Organism: Firmiana major; assembly: GCA_033439115.1. NCBI lineage: Eukaryota > Viridiplantae > Streptophyta > Magnoliopsida > Malvales > Malvaceae > Firmiana > Firmiana major. Next base: position 45,775,055 of record CM065909.1, read on the forward strand.
AGCCCCCATCCAAGGCCTGCTCGATGCCACCAAGTGCTAGCTTGCGCACAATCTCACATTCCACGTGCCCACATCGCGAGCTCCGCGCGCATCCAACTCACGAGAGTGTGATAGCAACTAGCTAGGACATGACTACTAGGAACCCACACACGTGTATCTTATCCTGACTGTTCGATCATCTTCCATAAATTTCTGATCAAAAAAATTGACAAGGTGAATGAATTACAAGGGTTATGTGTTAAGTAAATAAATGCCCTTGGACAAGCTTGTGAGTGATGCATCTTTTTTTTTTTTTTTTGGGTTTATAGAAAATGAAAGATTCATTATGAATAATAAAATGGTTAGAATTATAATTTTTTTATTATAGAAGTTTTTTAAATAAAAAATTGTCAATTATTCAAATCAACATAAAGTGTATCATATTTCATAAAAATTAATCGTGTATTCAAAATAAACATTAATAAAAATTAAAATTACTAATATATTCTGAAAGTAAAGATCAATAAACTTACCTTTTCAACTAAATTCTTATGATAAGTTACCATTCAATCCTTTTAAGATCCAATGAGAAGCCATGTAACAATGCTTAAATACAATGAGTTCATACCAAAAGCTTGTGCGTGGATAGTTTCAATAAAATATCCGGACGAGATGAGAGGATTTGGCTTATCTTTTTTCACCACTTGCTTGACAAACCATACGAAGATTTTAAGGACCCCATTAGTAATGAGTGGATGGTCAAAAGCATTAATTTCTTTGTGTGGATAGCCAGATTCATTGATCTTGGAGGGAAGAAGAAATAAATGAAATTAATATATATTCCTTGGCAATGACCCGACAATCCTTATCTTGGAAAGTTCTTAAGGGTATGTGGGGTTTGATGGGGACTGATCATGTGAGATGGAACCCAACTTTTTTGTAGTCAAACTACCTACTATCAGTTTAGAAATGAACTCTTAACGAAGATTTTCCTACTTCACTGTTTGCACACTCACAATTGTAACTCTCGAACTGCAATGTCACTTTCCCTTGTCATCTCTACTTTGGAAGGTCGCTCATCTTTCTATGGAGTTTGCTTGGGATTAGGTTTAGAAAAGGGAGTAGTGCTTTTGAGTTGCACAGGCTTTGAGGCATGCATGAGTAGTGGCCAGTAGGCATCACTCTGCTTTTTTGTTAACTTTTTCTTTTTCAGAGTGAATATCAGTTTAGCTATGAAGATGGGAAGTCATAATAAGCCTAACAAGCCCGTGGGTCCATCTTTGTTCTTCATCTGCAGGGCTCCACAGGACAATCAATCCTTGACTACTTGATCCCACAGCCCAAAAACCAAAGTCACTGTTTTACCAAACCAAGGTTTACAAGATATTTTGCCCATTAATGTTAATTGCATGCAATACTTATGAGGGCATGGTCCTACAACTTACAAAAGAAAAAGGGCTCTTGAACCCCCAACTCGCTCATGTGGGTGACACCATTAACTATATATGTTCCAGTCATCTGCTTCCAATCACCAATTGTTGAATCCTTGAACTGGTTTGCTCATAGCAGTTGTCGTCAATCGCAATACACAAAAGGGAACAAGTCAAATTAGGCAAGCATCCAATTATATTTATGAGGATATAAGACCCACCAAAAAGCCTTCAAAATGCCTAAAGGACAAATCAACTTCTGTCAAATTAGGTCCTCTATGCTGAAGTTCTGACGTCCCATCAAGCTTTGTTCCCAATAGTTACAGCTGCCCCTTGTGGACAGCAGGTGTATGTAATTGCAAGCACAATTCCACAATCTAACAGTAGTCATGTAAATATAATCTCTTTTTCTTTTTTCTCACATGGGATGTGTACTGAGAAGTGATTTGCCCCAAAATTGATGTAAGCCTACCAGCCTGAGAAATAAAATAGAATCAGATAAGCTTCTGACCCTTTTAGGACTTTTGATAATCGATCTACTTTGGCCCTGGTGGACCATTAACTTCAAATTCTAGATTCAACAATGTCAGACGTTCAGATTGTAGGAAAAGGACTTGAGGGAGCTGTAGTTGTTTATTTCCCATTGGAAGGCAATATCCTAGAAAACTTTCTGATATGAATATGGAAAAGAAACAGATTCGAGACATGAACAGCTTTGATAGATATAATTATGAATAAAAGATCAATGAAAACTAGCAAGACCAAGCCAGTATATTTGCCATCTAATGATGTTTTTTGTTGACAGGGATGACATATGTGGAGGCGTTAACCCCAGAAAAACAAAGGGAATTTCCATCTCTTAAAGAGGATTAATCATCAACACACAAAATTACAACTGTAGGTCCGTATGGGGTGGCCATCATTGCCATCACATCTCATATATGAAAACCATTAATTAATAATAGCTCTTACAAGAACAAAAAGAAGAGGAAAAAAAAAGTTACGACTTACAAATTCCAATCTCTTTACACACTTACAAAAGTATCTTAATTTTGCTAATCATTTCGGAAGAAGTATGCCGATTCAAGCCTTATGAGGGCATTGATAGCACTTGGTGAACAAACCGAATGTATTAATCTGCTGTATGAAATTGAGCATGCTTGCCCATCCTCCAAACCCGAATCCCACAATCAAAACCCATACCACCACAAAGATGTTCATGGAGTAGATGCCAGCCCAGCCTCCTAGGAATGATGGTGGTCTATCCACTGCATTCTGCAAGAAAATAATAAAAAAGAAAGAACATTAGTTACTAAAATTACTTAAAGGATTAGCTTTATTTGAGGGTAATGATGATGAGAATTAAAAAATAAAGATGCCTAACCTCTCGGGCGGCTGCAGGTGCAAAAGTTATCATGTGTGCTAATGAAGGAATTATGTAAACAGTGAAGCTGACAAGGAGAGATCCGACAGTGGAATTGATCGGGCCAAAGAAAGGGAAGATAATTGCCAGGAACCATATTGGAATCACCACCGGGAGTCTAGCCAGTGCCCTCTTGATCGCACTCTTTGTTTCATGCACCCCAATGAATTTCTCCCACACAAAGTACAGAGGGGTGCAGGCAAATCCAAATGTAATAAACTGAAACAATTTATGCAAAAGAGTTTAGTTCAAACCCCAACTTTATTCATTCTCAATTAGTAGTACAAGTTTCGATTTTCAAATATACTTAAATTTGAATAAATAAATTCAGAATTGAAATAGTGACCTGATGTATGAGCATGAGAACGACAGCAGTGTCTCGGAATCCAGTCCTTGGAAGCAATGATAAAGCATTTGAATGGGTAAGAAGCAAATCCCCGAAAGCCCAGTAAACAGCAGAAGCTGATGGTAAAGTTAGGGTTAACACAAAAAGTGTTGCCATCAAGTATATCATCTTGAACTTTTGTGGCTTCCACATTGCATGCATAATCTCCCTACAATTATTAACACTGATTAAAACCCAAGTTTCATATCGCTTTACTTTTGTCCAGTTTCTTTACTGCAATCAGTGTGTCACCATAAACAGTTTCCATGAACTTTGGTATATACAGGCTACTGACCTAAACATGTTCCCTTGTCTAGGAAGCAACAAATCGTGTGCTCAATATGTTCATGAATTCTTGTATGAATTTGGACATCCAAAAATTTTATGTACAGAAACAATAGATTAAAGAACTATAGAATCCTCACACTGTGACAGCATGTCCGCCAAAGGTGTAAAGAATGTTGGTGGCTCCAGTGAAGTAGAGAACCAGCTTGGTTGGCCCTGAGTGCTTCACTCCATCAATCTTCACATGTAAAACAAAGAGAAATTTTTGAGGAGAGAAAAAGGAAAACATGACAGATAAAAATGGTTTAAAAAATAAAAATTGAAAAGCTGTAATCTCATGCACCTGTCCATGGATAAGGGAAGCAATTGTCAGGTACCATGCTGTGTAAGAAGTCATCATGAGGCCTAAAAATGACCAAATTCTGTAGTTATGGAATGAAGGAATAAACACAGTTGTTGCACAGCAAGCGCCAAAAATGTATGTCCAAGTTCTCTTGTCAAGGTTGTCATTTATATAGTAGATGTTGCTGTAACATTAATGGAAATCAGAACAAAAATGGATAAATCACCCATGAAACATCCAAATAGAAAGAAAACATTTGCATTAATTATGAAATCTTATGAATGATCTTATTTTATCTTACTTCGACACTTTTTTACCTTGCACAGGCAATTAACTGAATCACTGATCCAAATAGAAGAAAAGTGCAGTTGAAAAAAAGCCCTATGTTTCTCCAGTGTTTCCCTAACAGCCCATCAAGAACTTCAAACCACTGCAAATCAGCAGGGAAGGAAGGAAATTGTCAAAAAAGAACCCAAGAAAATGTTTAACTTTTCTTTTTGAGAACAGTTTCTTTATTGAAAAAAAAAAGGGAAAAACTTGGTAGGTCTTTAGAGTCTCTTTACCTGAATTACATGATTCCTGAAATCAACCTTTTCTCTTTCCTTCCTTGTTCTGTACTCAACATAAAGTACACTTATAAGGTATGCAGTCCAGCTTCCCATCAAGCCATAGAATAGTTGAAATAAAATCCCAGATAACATTCCCAGTTGTGAGAATGAATATGGCAGTGTAAGTAGCACTTGAGCAACCTACAATTTCATAACCAAAAAGCAAGCAGCGGAACAAATTTAGCTCTTAATTAATAATCAATTAGTATTTTTTTTTTCCATGCCAAAATGTAAAAGGAAAAGTTTGTGACAAGAGAAAAGTGCCTGGTTAGAAGCGCAGCTGAACCATGCATCATAGACTGAACCACCATGCCAAAAAAACTTTGATAATTTGCTCTTTGCGGAGCTGGAATTCCCTTCTTCTCTTTCCATTTCTACATAGTTTCCAGCTACAGCAGTTTCCACTTTCTCAGAAGCCATGTTCTTCAATGACTGTAAGCCTTAGTGGCAATGTTGAGGCAGTGATGGAGTAATGTAGAGTATTTTTATAGATAAGCAAAGTCTGCTTTTCCCCCTGGTTAAGCTGCTGATATGCTCTTTTTCTTTCATCTTTTAAAAAATATATATTAAAGAATTTCTTGAGCAATAATTGAGTCACCCCAGTTGGGACCTAGCAAGGTCACCCTTAAAAATGTGATTGAATACCGGTGCATGGACTAGACACAGCTCTGAAGGTCACATGTTCTTTCCAATGTTGGTTCTGGCTGAAGCTTTCATTGGTGGGTGATGTAACAATGTCCCCCACAGGTGACAAGCTTATTTCACTGTTTCTTTGTTCTTTTGGGCCTGACAAGAAGGTGATGGGTCCTGGCTCTCATGCATTGCACGAGCGGGGTGACCCACTTTGGGACCCATTTCATTGCAAAGAAACCATTGAATATTGATTGACATTGAAATAAATATGTAAAAAACAAAAAAAAAATTATTAGTTAGTATTAAATACACTTGCAGTAAAACTTTTAAATATTTTAGCGATAATTCCAAATTATCATATGTTTTATTTTTTATTAAAATTTAAGTCAGTAATGAAATCTAATTAAAACCTTTACAAAAAAATTTCTAAAATTTCATTTAGTTAGGAAGGATTGAAAAAAAAAATACCCAAAAAAACGAACATTTGTGTGTTTGAGTAGGAAGGCTAGGGAAGATGTGGGGATGGCTTAAGATGGAGAGAATGATTACACTGAGTTTAGGGTTGGAGCTAAACATAATTACTGGTACACGTGTGCCAACTAGGTTTATAAAAGTGATTTTCATTTGAATGGTAGTTGGTTTTTGTGGTCTAATGTCTAAACCAAGGTAGAAGGGATTGATGAGATAATATGATTAGGCCTTCTCTAATCTCTTCTTAACTTAGTGTGACATTTTCTCTTTGGCCCGTGTGATTTCGACATCCCAACCATGACCTTGAAATGCTCCACAGCTCCAGCAGTTAGGTGACCTTATGTAGAATACGGAGGCTTGTTGAAGTTGCATGATTTCAACTTAAATTTTATAATAAATTATAATCTTTTAATTTTCGATTAAATAATTATTGGCTGATTTTTTTACCTAATTTATTTCAAAATTAATCTTGCACTTCGTTTGTTTACCGACTTTACTATATCATTTCTTGGCAAAACATTTTCTTGATAGGCTGTTAGATGATGCTTTCACGTTGTGAAGAAGTTAAAAAGGTAATTAATTATACAGCTCGAAAAATGACACTTGTCATAATTTCCTTTGTCTTCAAATGTATATTTATTATTTCAATAATTATTTATATATATGAGCAAGAGGCGGAAAAAAAATGAGGGGACCAAACAGCTGCCTAAAGCTCAAAAGCTTACTTGAAATACCCCACTTTGACTTAGAGTTGTACTAGATTAATAATACATTAATTTTTATTTTTTTCCAAAGTTTCCAATAAAATCATAATTTGATGATTTTGGCTTTGTTTGGATGAGGGGAAAATAATGTGAATGAAAATGATACCAGACCTTAAATTAGATGGGATGTGAACAATTAGACCCATGTATGCCCCATCGGCTAATGATTTTACAAATCATAATCTTTTATGTAACTAATATGTTCTGCTTGAATTCAAATTAGTCCCTAGCAAACCTAACCAGGCCTTGTTCACAAAGACACCGGTAAGAACATGTTGAATCTTGTTAGGTCACGGTTTAGAAATGGGGTCAATTGATACCAATGAAAATTTAAAATTATATATAGAAACATTTTAAGAATAGATTAAAATTGATTTTACTCAAAAATTAAATTTAGGATCAATATATAATTTATAAAAGTAAAAGAATTAATAAAAAATGTAATTCAAAATATATAAAAGAGTAAATTGCATCAATTAAAATATAATAAATTGATCCCTAATATACCTTATTATTGCTGTTAAATACTAGCAGGACTACATATAGACTACAGTTGTGCCGGTCAACTCTCTTAAAATAATGACACGGAATTTGAAGAAAAAAACTAAAAGAAAAATATAAAATATAAAATACCAATTTACAAAGGGTGGTCAAACTGTGCGTTTTAATGGTCATTATACAAGGGTTAAAAACTTTTGGTTCACAAATACCTCTTAAAAAAAAAAAAATCCTAATTCCCAAAGGCCCTATCTTGTTCTTCCTATTTTTTCAGAAACAGTCGCCAGGATCCTTCTGTCACCGGTCGCCGCCGATAGCTGCCGTGCTCCAACATCGAATGGAAGTCAAAAGTCAAAATTTCCAGAACCAATCCTCTTGATCACCATAACCCAAGTATCAACATAGAAACTTAAAGATTCTATTATTTTTAGTAGATCTAAACACAGCCTTTCAAATCTTAAAAAAAAAAAAAAAAAAACTGCCATCGCATCTTTGAAGACCCAGAAAAATCAAATCTTCCAAGCAAAATTTTTTCTACGTTTCTCACTGCCGCTTGTGATTTTGGTTTCTCTCTTATGTATATTTTCCTTTAGCTGTTTTTTTCTGTATTATTTCTCTATGTTTGGGGCTTTTGGATTATTTTTTTGTTAGAGTAATTTGGCTTTTGGCTGAAGTTGGTTTAAGATTCTGGGATATGATTTCTGTGTTTGGGGCTTTTGGATGATTTTTCTGTTTGAGTACTTTGGCGGATCCTGAGAGAACTCCCAACCCAAAAGGTTGCAGGTTGTAAGTTTAAACTCAACTGGAATTCTTGTTGATATCCAATTAAAGAAACCTTTTTAAATAAAGCACTAAACCCATTACCACTATCAGAGTAATGTGTCAACAAGGAAAAAAATTTAAAAAAAAAAAACAAGAAAAAAAGAATAAAGATTAAGTTTAAGATGAATAAAAAATACTTTTATTTTTATTAAATAAATAAGAAAAAAGTAATAAATAAGTTGAAGTATAAATTAGAATTAAAGAGCTAGAGCAAAATAAATAGAGTGTAAAATTTATGATTAGAATATAATAATTTGAAGAGAGAAACTAAAATAAGAAGCAAATTAAATAAAAGATATTATAATTTTTAAAATAAAAATCCACTTACATTATTATATTTAAAATAATTGTAAAATACTAAATTTTCAAAATAAAATATTTATTTTTTATCTTAAAGAATAAAAGAATAATTTGCATATGCTGATAACTTAAAGTAGGCAAATGTTTTTTAGTCAAACCTTAAAAGAAAGCAAGAGAAAGTAGATGAGGTCCATGATGCCAACTAAGTACATATACTTTCATCTCTAATCAAACAGATTCAATGACGAAAAGATCATTTTGTTATGATAATATAACGTTAAAGATCAAATTGATATGTTTTAAAATTTAGAGATCAAATTGTTATAAGATCTAAATTTTAAAGATCATGAGTACAATTTATTCAATATAAATGATAGAGAACTAATGAAATTTTATATTGGCTCTAAGTCTCTTTCAATATAATAGAGTAAAAAAACTAGGCACACAAAGTTAAAAGAGGGATTTAAGAGAAAATAGTATTAAAGATTAAATTACCTAACAAAATTAATTTCAAATTTTACTTTGTTGAGGGTGTAAGTAAGTGAAATTATATTTGTTTTCGTTCTTTAATTTTTTAAATTTTTTTGTGTTCGTTAAGATTGTTCGTGAACATGTTTATAAATTTTCATGAACATATATTCGTGAATATTAAACAAACATGTTTACAAACACAAATTTGTGAACATCAAACGAACATATTCATGAACACTAAACAAAAAAGTTATGCAAACAAATTGTATTTAACCTAATATATATGATGTAAAATTAAAAATCTTATATAAATATGTAATTTTAATAATTACATGTTAAAATAACTTTTAAGTGAATATGTAATTCAAATATTTATTATCGAACAGTAGACGAACACTAAGTAATTTATTAAACAAATTATTTATAACCAAACCTTAAAAGAGTTTGTTCGTGATAAACGAATGAACCACATCTATGTTCGTGATCATTTGTTAAGATTAATAATTGAATATAAATAAACAAAAATCGAACATATTCACAAACTATTTATCGAACATTCTATTCATTTACACCTCTTAAATATTTGTAACTAAGATCAAAATAGACGAAAAATATAATACTTGAGGTATGTATAATCTTTTTAAAATCGTAATTTTAAATGGAGAAATTCTATTTTCATATATTAATTACTTGATAAGTTAGAATATTAGATTCATTTATCATGATTTTTTTTTAGTTTGGGTTTGTCTTAAATTTATATTATTCAATTTATATTTGATATTAAATATTAAATATTTGTTGGTGTTGCAGAATTAAACGATTATTGGTCACAATATAATATAAACTGAGATAAAAATATCACGGTCTGAATGACGTTAATTTTCAATAATTTATTATGAAAGTATGAAAATTTGGACTAAATTTTTTTCATTTTTATTTGACCACTTGTTTGTCATGTAAGTGTAATCTTACAATGTTTCTAACTCTCAAATTACCTAACTTGGTTTAAGGTTTTGAACCTAAGGTCCCAATCAAATTTCTTATTAACTTTCACAATCATGTCTTAATTCAATACACATCTCGATACATGCACTGAATGGTAATTGTCTGAAAATAAATACAATTAAACAGTATAAATAAAAATATTGATATAAGCTGCGAGATCTCGAAGCATTTACTTTGAAACCAATACTGACATCGATGCCAATGCACCTCTAGTCCTTGTGATGGAAAATAGATGGGGTGAACTTTGGGGAAAGCTCAGTAAGTAAACCACACAAGGACAGAGGTAATAGCATACAAAATACTGAATTTCTACTGTATGTCCAACGCATTCACATTTAATCATTCTTTCTTATCACTTATTAAAATCACATTTCGAAACTTATCGAAAGTTACAATTTTCTTGGGTTTACGGGCTAAAATATTATCTAGACGCTGTCAAGTTTATCAAGTAGAGGGGTATTTTGAAATACTTTGATTGACCATCAAACCTGACCACCCAAACTGAATATACCCATAGGGGTTCAAAATTTGAAACATAATTGAATGCGGAACACCAAAATTTAATGCAATCCAAGCATGTAAGCTCTTCCCTCTTGAAATTGCTCACATTCATATTTATCCTTAAAACACAACCATTTTTCAAAATCATATTACATAATTCGAAACATATCACATATCAAAATATATTCGTACATCGGAAACATCTCTTATTCAAAACATAACTTGTATTCGAAACGTATCACACATCGAAACATGTCTTATTTCGAAAACAAAATCTATATTGAAACTTCTCCCTTATTCAGAACAGGTCTCGTATTCGGAACATATTCACATCGAAATAAATTCATGTATTCAAAACATATTTCATATTTCAAAACTTTCTTCATAGTTCGAAACGTAGTTCTTATTCTAAAACATACTTCACAATTCAAAACGTATTTCATATTATCTTTACTAACTATTCTAATCCATTAGTAAGGACACTACTGACTATTATATCCCGTCAGTTGGTACTACATCACTAACTATTATCATCCCCGTTAATAGAGGCCACGACATGTTTATTTCACATCGTTAGGATATGTTCTATGAATCATGCTCATTTTTGTAAAATATTTTTGAAAACAAATTTCATACTTCAAAATATTTTTCATATTTCAAAATACATTTCGCATTTCAAAACACATTTAAAAGCATATTCCAAAATCCAAAACACATTTCATATGATCACTATTTTAACCCGTGATCGAGGGAGTATCAGAATCTCAAAATACATGACCATTGCTAACTATTATAACCTGTTAGCAGGGCCTGAGATTGTCAACTATTATATATCTCGTTAGCAAGGGCCGAAACATTGCTAACTATTAAATAACCCGTTAATAGGGGCCAAAACATTGCTAACTATTATATACCCCATTAACAAGGGCCGAAACATTGCTATTTATATGTAAGATCGAAAATTCGGTGTCATTTCCTTAAGAAGTTGTTATTGTAAACAGGGATTCATGAAATCTTGATCAATAAAGAAAAAATAATTGAATTCTAAGTCCAATTGATCAAGATATGAATTTATTGTCAAGACCCGAAATTTTTTCACATTAGAAATTTATCTCAGAAATATGAAAAAATATATTTGAAAAATAATAATAATAATAATAATAAATAAAAATATTTTCAGAGAAATAAAAATAAAATTTGATGTATATATATATTTGTCGAGATAAATTAAATAATATATATGTACATGGGTGTGGATATTAATGTAGAAATACATTATAAATATAAAATATTATTATAATAATATAAGATATTTTGATATAGTATTTTATTATTATAATAATATTATAATTATAAGATATTTCTCATATATATGTGTATTATATTATATTTGATATAATATAATGTATATATTATATTATATATATATATATGAAAAAAAAAGAGAAAAAAATTCGATAATGCCCCAGATTTAAGGACAAGCTGGTAAGCAATCGAAATTGACCGATTTAATTTGTAAAAAAATTTATTTGAATTTATATTTGACCGAAATTGATCCGGTTTAAATATATAAATGTGTAGCGCGACAATAGGCGACGAACGTGAATACGATCGAGCCTTGATTTGTGAGCCATCACAGAAACTCGGGTAAGTGAATCCCACTTGCTATAACTTGTATAATTATACGAGTTAAAAATTAATCGCATAAATTACGGATTAACTCCGTATAAATTGTTTTATGTTAGAAAATGCTTAAGATGGCGTGATGGTAATGTTAGATTATGTATTCGGCCCAAGTTAGTTAATGGGCCCCACGGATGGCCCAATAATTGTAAATGGACCTAAAAAACCCAATGGACCTTGATAGAATGAATAGTAAAGTGAAAACAGGCTTAAGTCGATAATAGGCCCAATAAAGGTCAATAAGGCCCAATAAGAGAAATCAGACTCAATATGTCAATTAGACTGTAAAGAATATGAAAAATGCAGTATCAGATTTAACTGATATGATTGGTAATAAATTGCAGCTCCCGAGGACGTAAATGGAGCCACAAAGACTGCATGATCTAGAGAGATCGGGAATTAAAATTCGCAGTCGACCTATTTCGAGGTAAGGGATTTCGTAAGCTCTTAGAGATAGTTGTACGAATTTTCATCGCCATTTCAAAGTCTTTAAATTTTCTAAGGAGTCCAGATTAGGGATTTCCAATTTTACACTGAAAATGGAAAAATTACCAAAATACCCCTGGTTATGAAAAAATTGAAAGAAATTGAAATGGCATGAATCGATGTGTTTTGCATGAATATGTAAGTTTTGTGAATGAGTAATGATAGAATGGCTCTCAATTTGATTATCTACATTAAATTGCATGTTTTTCTTAATTAAATATATGTGACGAGTGATTTGATGGAAATGTTTTCATCTTACTCAAGTGGGTGTTATTTTCTGTATTTGATTTAATCATGAGCACTACTTTTATCATAATTGAGTCATTTATCTAATTTGTGTGGAAACAAATAGTGTCGGAGCTTGCTCGCACTAGATTTGATATGGTTTTCACATGACATAGTGCTGGAGCTTTGCTCGCACTAAACTCTATATGTTTTATGCATGATAACGTGTTGGAGCTTTGCTCGCACAAACTTTGTGATTGTGTAATATGCATAAAACCGTGTTTGGAGATGTTGTATAGGCTATGTGGGCTTACACTGATCCTTGCACGTGATTTGATACGGCTGTACTGGAGTCTCGTTTAGACTGTGTGTCATAATGATTTGATATGCTCGCACGTGCATTTTTGGAGACCTAGTATTGATATAATTAGAGATGGGATGATAAGACCTGGATATTTCGGGCGCTCCTAATCTCGCTGATTTGTGATATTGGGGTTCACGGAATACGATGTATCGTGTTGACACACATGAAGTATGAAGTACCGTAATTTGTGTGTTTGCTGTCTGATGAGAGACTGACCCCCTCTTCCCTCAGCTATCCAGGGACATTCATGCACACCTAGCTAGTGATTGCATAGAGTCCATTGACTATGGTCATATGTCTATTTGTTTCTGTATGCTTTGCTCTGTCTCCATATTCAAAATTCTGATTTATTTTCTGAGACTTTAAGTTGTCTCCTCTCTTATTTAAATCAATTTATAAGAATATGTTTTGGTTTTGTGTTCGAACTCTGTTTTGTATTTGATCATGTGTTTTGAGAAATTAGTCTGTGATGCGATATGGTTTTAAGAAAGTAAGAATTTTTTGCATGACATGTGATTATGCACATGTAGATAGTACAATTATCTACTTGCTTGCATAATTCCTTACTGAGCAAGTTGTAACTCACCCTTCTTCCCTCTTCTCCACAGAGTTAGAGTGCTACAGATTTTTCTGAGTGGTTGACAGCCCATACTTCGTAGTGCGCAAAGGTATACACCTATTTTGATTTTATATCTAAACTTTTGAGGCATAGTTTTGTATTTAAAGGGATACTGAGATGTAAACGTACGTATGTGTAATCTATGTGATTAAAGAAAACAGTTGAATCATAGTAAAGTGATATTGGTGTGTATTATGTGTGCGAGATAAATATTGGCTCGTGTGCCCAACCATTCGTGTGTTGTCTACTCCATTATTTGTATGAATGAATAATAAGAATTAAACGTGAAACGAAGTGTGACAGAAGTTGGTATCAGAGCACGGTTGGTTTGAATGCGAGTCGGTATAAGTTGTTTGAAAAGTTTATATCCCTTTAGTATTGTGTCTTGCTTAGATACAAATATTTATATCGGGCTGTTAATATACTAAGAATTGATTGTGTGTGTAGGAAAATTATCAGTATGATTGATAAACACCGCAGTCAATGGAAAAGTTCTCGATCTCGAGGGCAGAGAGACAGGCTCGTGAGACGTACTGAGTCATCTTCTTACCATGTCTCCCAGGATTCAGTAGAGACTATTAACACCCGTGTGGCGAGGTTAGAGCAAACTATGGAGAACATGACCTTGTTGTTCAGATGGGCGATGGCTAAATTGGAGAGTCTGCAGGGTACGAGTGAACCCGCAGCAGCCCCTGCCACACTTTACACCCCACACCGCTGACCCTTCTAGTTCTGCCCTACTTGCTCCACCACCATCTATACAGCTTAAGGCAGCACCTCCACCTGTTAGACCTCTGGTACCACTACCAGCCCCAGCAGAGCCTCAGAGAGCTCCACAGGGGAGAGCTAACGCCGTAGGGTATAGTTGTGATTTAGACAGGATGAGACAGTTCCAGAAACTTGGACCGCCATCATTCGATGGGGTCAAGGATCTGGTAGCAGCAGAGAACTAGGTAAACAAATTGGAGAAGTTATATAGGTACTTTGAGTGTTCCCAAACAGAGAAAGTAGCATTTGTTGTATTTGTGTTATAAGGCAAAGTAGAACATTTGTGAAAATTCGCCTAGCCTATTTTGAGGACCCGAAAATAAGTAGTGACTTGGGAGATTTTTCTTGATACTTTTCGGAGGTAATACATTTTAGAGATGGCTAGGAGATGACTACAAATGGAATTCTTTGGTCTGACACAATGTAGCCGATCAGTAGACGAGTATGAGTCCCGATTTACGTCTTTGAGAAGGTACGACCCTAACACTATCAGTAATAAGGATATAAAGGTCAAGAAATTTATGGATGAGTTGACACTATCTACCCGAGCTAGATTAGCTTCTTTTGATATTCTGACATAAGAGTAGGTCGTTGAGGAAGCGACCAAGCTTAGAGAGTTTTGGGGTAAGACAGCGAGACCCTCTGTTCCATCGACTTCAGCTTCGTCTCGGGGTATAGTTATTGGTGAGCCTCGACCTACTACTGAGCCATGTAGAGTTTGTGGGAAGTTACATGGCGGTAGGCGATGTTTTGAGGCATCTGAAGCATGCTTTAAGTGCGAAAAGATGGGCCATATGATCAGAGATTGCTCAGATCTTGTAACCCCTACTCCACAGAGGCGAGAAGAGCCACAGAAAGCTTCTATTACACCCTCACCGCAGAGGAGGAAGGCCATAGCTGAGGAGAAGGGAAAACAGACAGTTGGCCAGGGTTGTGTGTACGCTTTGGATCATGACGTTGTTGATGCTTCGTCCGACGTGATAAAAGGTACTCTATTGGTATTTAATTTCGAAGAATTAGCGTTATTTGATCCTAGTGCCACACATTCCTTTGTATCCCCCTCATGTGCATTTAAACTGTCAAATTTTGTGAAGCATCTACCATTAGGTACTAGGCTACTAATCAGCACACCTATGAGAGATAGTCAAATGACTGAAATGATGTGTAAGGATTGCAAATTGAAGGTAGGTGATAAGAGCATAACAATCAATCTTATTCTGTTAAATATGTAAGATTTCGATGTAATATTAGGAATGGATTGGCTAGCGGCAATCATGCTATCTTAGATTGCTACTTTAACAAAATAATGTTTTTTCCTACTTGAGAAACATATTGTAAAATTTTCTGAGAAGAAATGAAAGAAATCATCATTGCAATTAGAAATGGTGAATATTGATGCTAACCGAATGGTTAATGTTTTGAAGGTTTTATTGCCTACGTGGTTGATATGGATAAGGCATGTCCGGAGTTGACTGACATCCCCGTGGTTAGGAAATTCCCAGATGTCCTTCCGGATGATCTACTAGGGTTATCACCAGACATGGAGATTGAGTTTTGTATTGATTTGGTGCCTGGTACTGAGCCTATATCTAAACCACTATATAAATAGCTTTAAAAAAATTGGAGAAGCTGAAGAAACAGTTACAGAAGCTGTTGGATAAGGGGTTTATTAGACCGAGTGTCTCACATTGGGGAACTCCGGTTCTATTTGTAAAGAAGAATGATAAAGCCTCTAACTGTGCATTGACTATCGATTGTTGAATAAGACTACCATCAAGAATAAGTATTCCCTTCCACGCATTGATGATCTATTGGATTAGTTTCGGGAAGCACAGATCTTTTTCAAGATTGATTTGAGGTCTGGTACCATCAGTTAAGAATCCAAAGTGGAGATGTACCCAAGACAGCCTTTCGTACCCGTTATGGTCACTATGAGTTCTTAGTTATGCCTTTCAGGTTAATAAATGCTCCTGCAGCTTTCATGACTCTGATGAATGATATGTTCAAGTCATACCTGGACCGATTTGTAATCGTCTTTATCGATGACATTCTGGTATATTCGAAGTCTTTATCGATGAATTATTTTGTAGACCCTTCAAGAGAGGTAACTATATGCCAAAATCAATAAGTGTGACTTCTGGTTAGAACAAATATCGTTTCTAGGTCATGTAGTATCGAAGGACGGGGTGTCTGTTGATTCGTCTAAGATTGAGGCAGTAGTTTAATGCGAATGACCCAGAACAGTCACTGAGATCAGAAGTTTTTTGGGTTTAGTTGGGTATTACAGGAGGCTTGTCGAGGATTTCTCAAAATTGGCTGCTCTTATGACTCGGTTCACTCGAAAGGATGTGGTATTCGAGTAGAATGATGCTTGTGAAAAGAGTTTTCAAGAGTTAAAGCATCGTCTGACCACCACACTTATTCTCACCATACTTACCAACTCATGAGACTTTTCTGTGTATGCTGATGCCTCGAGATAGGGACTGGCTGTGTATTGATGCAAAACTGAAAGGTAGTTATTTATGGATCACGACAGCTTAAGGTCCATTAGAAGAACTAACTGACCCATGGTTTAGAGTTGACGGTCGTGGTGTTTGCACTTAAGATATGACACCACTATTTGTATGGTGAGAAATTTCAAGTATTTATTATCATAAAAACCTCAAGTATTTGTTTTCGCAGAAGGAACTAAATATGAGGCAACGAAGATGGTTAGAACTCATGAAAGATTATGATTGTGAGATCTTGTACCACCTAAAAAAGCGAATGTAGTGGTTGATGCTTTGAGCAGAAAGAACATCAGGATGGTATCATATATGATGGTCAGGGAACACGAGCTATTGGAACAGTTTGTGAGCCTCAGATTGGATGTGACCCTTTCTAATACTTACGCCAATTATTTTGTGGCTAGCCTAAGAGTGGAACCGGATCTTATAGACCGGATTAGATAGGCTCAGCGTGTCGATCAAAGTTGTATTGACTGGGTGAGTCAGATTCAGTCGGTTACTGAAATCGATTTTGAGTTGAGCAATGACTGTTTATTGAGGTTCCGAGGCAGAATATGTGTTCCTAATGACCCAAAGTTGAAGAGGTTGACTTGTTAGAAGCACGTTCTTACGGTATACGTTACATCCGGGGAGTAGTAAAATGTATCAGAACCTCCGAAAAGTATACTGATTGTCTGGTATGAAGAGGAACTTATCGAATATGTTACTAAGTGTCTCATATGTCAGCAGATTAAGGTAGAGCATCAGAAGCCTGTAGGGTTATTGCAGCCTCTACCTATTTCGACATGGAAATAGGAGCACATCACCATGGATTTCATCATGGGTTTACTGAGGACTAGATGGAACCATGATGCCATATGAGTGATTGTAGACCGATTAACGAAGTCAGCTCACTTCTTAGTTATGAGAGCTACGGATACTCTGAGTGCATTAACAATCTGTATGTGTGGGAGATGTGAGGCTACATGGTGTTCTAGTAAGTATTGTGTCCGACAGGGATTCCCGCTTCACTTCCCACTTTTGGAAACATTTTTCGGAAGCCATGGTAACCTGATTGAGTTTCAATACAACTTTCCATTCTCAGTTCGATGGTCAGTCAGAGAGAACCATCCAAACTTTGGAGAACATGTTGAGAGCTTGTGTTATGGACTTTAGAGGCTCTTGGGACAGTCATTTGCCATTAGCAGAGTTTGCCTATAACATAGTTATCACTCGAGTATTGGGATGGTACCGTTTGAAGCCTTATATAGTCGTATGTGTCGATCTCCTAATGGATGGGAAAAAGTGGGTGACCGAAAGATATTTGTTCTCGATTTAGTGAAGCAAGCCTCTGAGGATGTCCAGTTAATATGAAAGAGATTGGGGACAGCTCAGAGTAAACAGAAAAGCTATGCTGATGTGAAACGCAGACCATTGGAATTTATGGTCGGTGAATCAGTATTTTTGAAGGTATCCCATTCTAGGGCATTATGAGATTCGACAAGAAAGGCAAATTGAGTCCTCGTTACATCGGACCATTTGAGATCTTAGATCGAGTGAGAAATAAGGCCTACAGACTAGCGTTGCCACCTGAGTTGTCAAGCATGCATAATGTCTTCCATGTGTCCATGCTTCGAAAGTATCATTCGAACCCATCACATGTGATTAGGTATAAACCTCTGGAGTTAAGGGAGGATATGTCATATGTAAAGAAATTAGTTCAGATATTGGACAGGAAGGATAAAGTGCTGCGGTCTAAGACGATTTCACTAATTAAGGTTCTCTGACAACACCACACTTCAGAGGAAGCTACGTGGGGACTAGAGAGTCTGATACGAGAGAAGTACCCCCATTTATTTGAGAACTGAGGAATGTAAGACCCAAAAATTCGGTGTCATTTCCTTAAGAAGTTGTTAATGTAAACATGGATTGATGAAATCTTGATCAATAAAGGATAAATAATTGAATTCTAAGTCGAATTGATCAAGATATGAATTTATTGTGAAGACTCGAAATTTTTCCACATCGAGAATTTATCTCAGAATTATGAAAAACTATTTTCGAAGAATAATAATAATAATAATAATAATAATAAATATTTTCGAAGAAATAAAAATAAAATATGATGTACATATATATTTGTCGATATAAATTAAATAATATATCTGTACTTGTGTGTGGATATTAATGTAGAAAATACATTATGAGAATATAATATTATTATAATAATATAAGATATTTTGATATAGTATTTTATTATTATAATAATATTATAATTATAAGATATTTCTCATATATATGTGTATTATATTATATTTGATATAATATAATGTATATATTATATTATATATGTGGAAAAAAAAAAGAGAAAAATTCGGTGATGCCCCGGGTTTAAGGACAAACTGATAAGATGTCGAAATTGATCGATTTAATTTTTAAAAAATTTATTTGAATTTATATTTGACTGAAATTGACCCGATTTAAATATATAAATGTGTAGCGCGACAATAGAGGACGAACGTGAGTTTGATCGAGCCTTGATTTGTGAGCCATCACGAAAACTCGGGTAAGTGAATTTCACTTGTTATAACTTATATAGTTATATGACTTAGAAATTAATATAAATTGCGGATTAACTCCGTATAAATTGCTTTATGTTAGAAAAGGCTTAAGATGGCGTGATGGTAGTATTAAGCCATGTATTCCGTCCAAGTTAGCTAATGGGCCCCATAGATAGCCCAATAATTGTAAATGGGCCTAAAAAGCGAAATGAGTCTTGATAGAATGAATAGTAAAGTGGAAACGAGCTTAAGTCGATAATAGGCCTAGTAAAGGTCAATAAGGCCTAATAAGAGAAATCAGACCTAATATATCAATTAGACTGTAAAGAATATGAGAAATGCAGTATCAGAATTAACTGATATGATTGGTAATAAATTACATTTCCCAATGACGTAAACGGAGCCACAGAGATTGCGTGATCTAGAGAAATCGAGAATTAAAATTCGCAATCGACCTATTTTGAGGTAAGGGATTTCGTAAGCTCTTAGAGATAGTTGTACAAATTTTCATCGTCATTTCAGAGTCTTTAAATTCTCTAAGGAGTCCAGATTAGGAATTTCCAAATTTACACTGAAAATGGGTAAATTACCAAAATGTCCCTAGTTGTGAAAAAAATGAAAGAAATTGAAATGGCATGAATCGATGTGTTTTGCATGAATAAGTAAGTTTTGTGAATGAGTAATGATAGAATGTCTCCCAATTTGATTATCTACATTAAATTGCATGTTTTTCTGAATTAAATATATGTGACGAGTGATTTGATAGAAATGTTTTCATCTTACTCAAGTGGGTGTTATTTTTTGTATTTGATTTAATCATGAGCACTACTTTTATCAGAATTGAGTCATTTATCCTATTTGTATGGAAACAAATAGTGTCGGAGCTTGCTCGCACTAGATTTGATATGGTTTTCACATGACATAATGCTGGAGCTTTGCTCGCACTAAACTCTATATGTTTTATGCATGATAATGTGTTGGAGCTTTTCTCGCACAAACTTTGTGATTGTGTGATATGCATAAAACCGTGTTTGAGATGTTGTGTAGGCTATGTGGGCTTACACTGATCCTCGCACGTGATTTGATAAGGCTGTGCTAGAGCCTCGTTTAGACTGTGTGTCACAACGATCTGATATGCTCGCACGTGCATTTTTGGAGACCTAGTATTGATACAGCTGAAGATGGGATGATAAGACCTGGATACTTCGGGCGCTCCTAATCTCGCTGATTTGTGATATTGAGGTTCACAGAGTACGATGTATCGTATGGATGCACATGGAGTACGAGATACCATGATTTGTGTGTTTGTTGTTTGATGGGAGACTGACCCCCTCTTCCCTCAGCCATCTGGGGACATTCATGCACACCTAGCTAGTGATTGCATGGAGTCCATTGACTATGGTCATATGTTTATTTGTTTCCGTATGCTCTCCTTTGTCTTCATATCTGAAATTCTGATTTATTTTCTGAGACTTTGAGTTGTCTCCTCTCTGACTTAAATCAATTTATAAGAATATGTTTTGGTTTTATGTTCAAACCCTATTTTGTATTCGATCATGTGTTTTGAGAAATTAGTCTGTGATGCGATATGGTTTAAAGAAAGTAAGGATTTTCTGCATGACATGTGATTATGCACATGTAGGTAGTATAGTTATATACTTGCTTCCATAATTCCTTACTGAACGTGTTGTAGCTCACCCTTCTTCCCTCCTTTCCATAGAGTTACCTCAGCAGTGAGTGCTGCGGATTTTCTTTAGCGGTTGACAGCCCACACTTCGTAGTGTGCAAAAATATACACCTATTTTGATTTTGTATCTAAGCTTTTGAGGCACAATTTTGTATTTAAAGGGATATTGGGATGTAAACGTTCGTATATATAATCTATGTGATTAAAGAAAATAGTTGAATCATAGTAAAGTGATATTGGCGTGTATTATGTGTGTGAGATAAATATCGGGTCGTGTGTCGAACCATTCGTGTGTTATCTACTCCGTTATTTATATGAATGAATAATCTGAATTAAGCGTGAAACGAGGTGTGACATTATATCGCCAATAGCAGGCTACATCATTGCTAACTATTATATACCCCACTAGCAGGGGCCAAAAATGATCATAGATAACTATTATCGCCTATCAGTTAAGGCAAAACATTTAACTAGAAAAATTATCAGAATGCATGTTTTGAAATCAGTTCAATCACAAGGTGGATGAAAGTAGAGTTAGCTCAAATCCAAAACATATAAACGTATGTCTCACATACTTTCAAAACATGTCATAAGTAAATTTTAAAACTTCTTTAATGCAGGTATAAACCAATGCAAGGTTTCTAAATCCCACAAAATCATAATATGCATTGAGATGTAATTGTAATTCAAAATAAGGTTCATATAAAAACATATCCTTTTCTATAATCTTATCGTCGATATTTTCACATAATTATAATACTTAAGATCCTTGGACATCATTTGATTCTTTCCCTAAGACCCGATATAATCTGTACGATACTACCTCACATCAAATAAATTAATTTGTACCTTAAGATGTTACTTGCACCTCAAGGATCACTTATCCATTCGATATTCTTATCAAAATCAATTAATCTTTTCATAAATCAAAATTTCAATTGTTTCGTCAATCACTCATACCTATCACACATAGTCCTTGAACATTCTTAAATTTATGTTTTAGGACTCATTTTTATTCCATATGATGCTACCATGCATCTATGGAATTAACTTGAACCCATGGTGCTACTTCGTACCTCAATGGTCACCAAATCAATGTCATATTCTTATCAAAATTCTATTCACTTATTTTTTGTTCACACTTATAACCCTCAAACATTATCTGATTTCTGTTCGAGGAATCAAATTTATTAGCTCTACTGAGAGGGGGGTGAATCGGTTTTCTAATGTTAATGACAAATTTAAACTAATTTGAACTTAATTAACAAATAATGAATAAGCAATATAATGTAATGAAACAAATTAAAGCAAGATAAGGAAGAGAATATCAAACACAGTAGTTTATAGAGGTTCGGCCAATCTCTTGCCTACGTCCTCTCTCCTTGACCTTCTTGTCAAGAGCTTTCTTTCTCACTTTCAATAAAAGTTATACACTCTTTTTTTTTTCAAGTTAAGGAATAACCTCTCTACCCTTTTTATACAAAGATGTATTCACCCTTTTACAAAGTTTATCTCACTGAGGAACAATCATCTTCTCTCTTAAAGTAAGGATGAATACAATATCAAGCTTTTTATGTGGGTAGGACAAATACAGCTTTTGCACACAAGCTTATACAACAAACTCAATAAATGAAGATTGAAGACAAATGGAATGTAGGAATTAAACTCTTGAGAATGTACAGAATGTGCAGCAATAGTGTCTCTGTTCTCAGTGTCTTCAATGCTTGATTATATACTGAATGATTGGTAGTTGGAGCATTTAATGCTGTTTTTCCCGTTGAGATTTTTGCAAAAATAGCCGTTGGGTACCTCCAGTAGAATGCCAGATCGATCTGTCATCTTGTCCAGATCGATCTTTTAGTTATAAATCCTGCAAAATCAAGACAAATTGAAGCAAGGAGATCGATCTCATATATGAGCAGATCGATCTCACAATTTGAAAATGTTAGAGCAGATCGATCTGTCGAATAGGCAGATCGATCTTTCAATCTCTCTGTTTGAGGCAGGATCGATCTATAGATCGATCTACCAGGTATTCTCGTAGTGAGGAGATCGATCTCTTATCAACCCAAATCGATCTCCTTAGCTCTCTAACTTTGAGGAGATCAATCTCTTCCTATACCAGATCGATCTCATGAACTCTCTGTTTGCGTACAGATCTCTTCCTATAACAGATCGATCTCATCAACATCCTGTATTTAGACAGATCGATTTTATAACCCTTATAGATCGATCTCAGCTTCCTCAATACCTTTGTACAGGTTCAAACCTTAACAGATCGATCTCATATCCTCATGAGATCGATCTCTCATCCTAGAAACCCAGGAGATCAATCTCTCATATCACCAGATCGAACTCTCATCTCCAGGAACTTAATTTCTGGTACTGATAACTTCTAAACATGTTTTTATATCATCTTTATATTATTGAATTTACTTGTTTTGTTATTTCAAAATATATTAACTCAACAATCTCCCCATTTTTGAT
The DNA here is from genome assembly GCA_033439115.1 of Firmiana major. Lineage (NCBI taxonomy): Eukaryota > Viridiplantae > Streptophyta > Magnoliopsida > Malvales > Malvaceae > Firmiana > Firmiana major. Next base: position 45,798,339 of record CM065909.1, read on the forward strand.
ATGACAAAACCTATTCAATAAACATGTTTAGTTACCTATTTGCATTGTGCACAAACTCCCCCTTTTTGTAAGCTCTCCCTTAGTTTTGGCTTTTGACCTCTTAACTTTCTTAGCTCCCCCTCATTTTAATCATTCCTTTAAACCTTTAGACATGTTTCTTTAACGTATTTGAAGCCATTTAAACATGTTTTAAACAACCCATGTTAACGTATTTGAAGCCATTTAAACATGTTTTAAACAACCCATGTTCTTCTCCCCCTTTTTGTCATATCAATGGCAAGAAGGATATCAAGGCAGTTAATTTTCTCAACAACTTGTCATGGCATTTCAAAATTATAACACATTATAAACCATTATAATTAACATTCCAACAACTGTCATTTCAAAAAAAAAAACTCATTCAAGCAAATGTCATTTCAAACACAAAGGAGTAAACATGAAAACTAACTAAACTTTTCCTAGTATTCATGTTCTACGGCGGAGGAGGAAATCGATCCATAAGTTTCTCAATGTGATACGAGTGACCTGCAGATCATCAAATATCGCATGTTGTGTGGCATGAAGGTTTACAAAACCTTCATCTATCTTCCAGTTCAGCTCCATGATCATCGTCACAATCGACTCCATGCCAGCGGGTGATGGGGCAGGTGCAGTGGGCTGAGCAGTTGAAGAAGATGGACCCTCAGTAGGTGCAGCAGGTGGATCCATGGGATCATTTGATGGGTCTTCTTCCATGGCTACCTCAGGCTGCTGTTCTCGTTTCTTCTTCCAATCCCCTCGGAAGTCCTTGTAATATCCCATGTGGTGAAGTGTCTCGATGTTTAAGATGCTCTTTGGGGAGGGCACTTCACCCGTTTCACAGCTGCAATCGACTCCAAGTCATTGTAGAAGATACACCAGCGGTTGCAGAAAAACAATCGTCGAGGCTTACCCGCGTATGATCTTCAACAAATCTTCATAGATGATGTGGATCAGATTGGGTTTTTGACTTGTGGAGTGGATGTGGTGGAGCCAGAAGCGATCTAACCTCCTAACTGTGGAATGACGGGTACCGAAAGGACGGAGATTCCACGAGATGATAAGGTGGAGTAACCTTGGGTGCATTGGTAGGTCACTCGCCTTATCCCCGGGAAGGTCAAACTCTAAGGGGACTTCATTAGTCAACCCCTTATCGTTCATATGGAACACTTGGGCTAAGATAGCTGTGTCTATAAGAATTGACTTACCCATGACGTATGTTTTAAACTCAAGAATTTTGCAAGCATCATCAGGATCATAGATGAGTTCAGCATTAGAAAAGAATGCCCTGATGATGTTTGGGGGTACGGGGTATTGATTTTGAGAAACGGAAGCCACCCAAATTCTTCAAATTTGGGTAGATAAGAAAAATCAATACGGTTTAAAAAAGAAAAATCAATGGTTCGCCAATGTTTAATTAGCATGGTTGAAAAATAATCTTTGTATCTCTTCCTTTTTGTAGGTGTTTTAAAACACCTGTTAAAGGTAGTGACTGAAGAGGGAGGGTTTGATTGGGAAGAGGACCCTTGATCAACACTTGGTCTAGGGATTTTTTGGCCTACTCTCTTAAGTCTTGGCATGTTTCTAGACACTGAAAACAATCTTAAAACTAGTTCTCTAAAAACCTACCCAATGGAACAGTGTAAAAATTGCCCTAATTGAGATTACAGCAAAAAATAGATAAATTTTTGAAGAAAAATTTAGTAATGTAGGTTACTAGACCAAGAATGATGAAAATATTGGGCAAATTTCTTACCGAAGATTGATCTGGGAGGGAGAATCGAGGGCTGAGGTGCGACAGGGGTTAGGGATTTGAAGATTTGGGTTTTTCAAATTTTGGAGATTTTGAACAGTTTTTATAGTCCAAGGCACAGGAGATCGATCTATCGAGGCGACAGATCGATCTGTCATTTCCAAAAACTTGATGAGATCGATCTGTTGTACCAAGAGATCGATCCTCAGAATACAGAAGCTTAATGAGATCGATCTGTCACGGGCCCAGATCGATCTGTTGTTTGACAAAGGCTTAAGAAGATCGATCTGCCAAATGCATAGATCGATTTGCTGTTTGACCGAGGCTTAAGGAGATCGATCTGCCAAATGCACAGATCGATCTGCTGTTTAACAGAGGCTTAAGGAGATCGATCTTATAGGTGAGAAGATCGATCTGCCTAGCTTAACCTTTATGCTTTAGGCTCATTTGAAGCATGAAGATCGATCTATATTGATAGGAGATCGATCTCTCATACTTTTTGCCCAGAAAAATCATTGAAAAACTCATTTAAAAATATCTTGAAATCAAGGTTTTGAGACAGATAAATCTTAAGGAACATTCATGAGTCCTAATTCACCTCTAAGGACACAAAACCTATCTCTATCAAGAGGTTTGGTGAATATATCAGCTATTTGACGTAAGGTGTCAATGTATTCTAAAATTATATCTCCCTTTTGAATATGGTCTCTAAGGAAATGGTGCCTAATCTCAATGTGCTTAGTTCTATAGTGTTTAATAGGATTTTTAGATAGATTGATGGCACTGGTATTATCACATTTAATAGAGACTTATTTCATGTCAATACCATAGTCTTTCATTTGTTGTTTAATCCACAACACTTCAGCACTACAACTACCTGCTGCTATGTATTCAGCTTCCGTTGTGGACTGAGCCATACTATTTTGTTTCTTAGAGAACCATGAGATTAGTCTATTCCCTAAGAATTGACATGTACCTGAAGTGCTTTTCTTATCTATTTTACATCCCCCAAAGTCTGCATCAGAAAATGCATGAAGTGTAAAAGTGGAGTCCATGGGGTACCAAAGTCCTAGAGAGGGAGTGTCTTTAAGGTATCTAAAGATCCTTTTAGTTGCTAATAAGTGTGATTCCCTAGGAGAGGATTGAAATCTAGCACAGAGGCATACACTAAACAGAATATCCGATCTACTTGCAATTAAATAGAGTAATGAACCAATCATAGACCTATAGAGTTTAGTGTCAACACACTTACCTCTTTCATCTTTATCAAGCTTGACATTGGTGCCCATTGGAGTTGCTTGAGGTTTGCAATTATCCATTCAAAACGTTTGAGCAATTCCTTAGTATACTTTGCTTGATTGATGAAGGTTTCATCCTTTGTTTGCTTTACTTGAAGTCCCAAGAAGAAAGTGAGCTCTCCCATCAAGCTCATTTCAAATTCACCTTGCATGATCTTAGCAAACTCTTGTCATAAAGATTCATTAGTTGATTCAAAAATAATATCATCTACATACACTTGAACAACTAGTAAATCCTTATTTTTATTTTTGATAAATAAAGTGGTATCTACTTTTCCTCTTGAAAATCCTTTTTCTATTAAGAATTTTGATAACCATTCATGTCATGCTCTAGGAGCTTGTTTTAAACCATAGAGTGCCTTAGATAGTTTGAAAATCATGTTCAGGAAATTCATGATTTTCAAAGCCGGGAGGTTGCTCTACATACACTTCTTCATTAATGAAACCATTCAAGAATGCACTCTTTACATCCATTTGATATAATTTGAAGTTTTTATAACATGCAAAGGCAAGTAGCATTCTAATTGCTTCTAATCTAGCTACCGGTGCATAAGTTTCATCATAATCTATTCCTTCTTCTTGTCTATAGCCTTGTGCAACTAACCTAGCTTTGTTTCTTATGATCATGCTATTTTCATCCATCTTGTTCTTGAATATTCATTTAGTTCCAAGTATAGAGTGATCACTAGGCCTAGGAACTAGTTTCCACACTTTTCTTCTCTCAAATTGATTTAATTCTTCTTGCATTGCTAAGAACCAATTATTGTCATCTAAGGCTTCATTGACATTTCTAGGTTCTATTTGAGACACAAAGACTATATATTGACACACATTCCTTAGAGATGATCTAGTTCTAACTCCAAGAGTTGGATCTCATACTATTTCACAATCTTTTACATATCCTAATTCTCTTGGTGCTCTAGACTCTCTCTCTAATATCTCTATTTCTTCTTCATCTTCTTTATTTATGTCAAGTTTTTCTAATAGATCATTTTCTAAGTTTGGAATTTCCTCCAAGTTTTCATCAAATATCCCAACATCCTCATCATTGGTTGAATCTTTAGATAAATCATTTGACTCATCAAATATTACATGAACTGATTCTTCAACCATCAATGTTCTTTCGTTATATACTCTATAAGCCTTTGAATTCAACGAATATCCTAGAAAGATTCCCTCATCACTCTTGGCATCAAATTTTCCTAAATTGTCTTTTTCATTATTTAAGACAAAACATTTGCAGCCAAAGGGATGAAAGTAGCTAATGTTAGGCTTCTTACCCTTATAAAGCTCTTAAAGAGTTTTCTTTAAAATTGGTCTAATCATGGCTCTATTAATGATATAGCAAGATGTATTTATAGCTTCAGCCCAAAAATATTTAGGTAAATTATTCTCACACAACATGGTTCTAGCCATTTCTTCCAATGTTCTATTTCTTCTCTCAACTACTCCATTTTGTTGTGGTGTCCTAGGGGCTAAAAAATTATGACTAATTCCTTGATCATTGCAATACTCATCAAATCCTATATTTTCAAACTCCTTGCCATGATCACTTCTAATACTAGTTATTGTGTATCCTTTTTCATTTTGAGTCACTTTTGTATAAGCTATGAATTTTTCTAAAGTTTCATTTTTTACTCTAAAAAAGAACACCCAAGTGAACCTAGTGTAATCATCAACTATTACAAATCCATAATATTTCCCACCTAGGCTTGTTGTTCTAGTTGGTCCAAACAGATATAGGTGGAGTAATTGAAGAGGCCTAGTGGTAGATACACTATTCTTAGGTTTAAATGTTGTCCTTTTATGTTTTCCTTTAACACAAGCTTCACATATTTTATCATAGTCAAAGGACAACTTAGATAATCCTATAACTAGATCTTTTCTAGCTAACTTGAATAACACATGTATGCTAGCATGACCTAGTCTTCTATGCTATAACCAAGGTTCTTTTTCTTTGTCTACCATTAGGCATATGTTTTCATTTTTAAGTTCATTAAGATAGACAATGTATATATTACATTGCCTATGACCTAGGAAAAGAACTTTATTTGACTTAGGATCTATAACATGACATTTCAAGCAATCAAAAATTACTTTGTAACCTTTGTCACAAAGTTGACTAATGCTTAGTAAGTTATGCTTTAAACCCCTAACAAGCAATACTTTTTCTAATGAAAAGTAGTCATTAGCTATTGAACCACTTCCTTCAACTTGGCCTTTGGAGTTGTCTACAAATGTGACTTCTCCACCAACTTTCGATTTAAATGAGTTGAAGTGGCTTCTATCTCCGGTTATGTGCCTTGAGCATCCACTGTCTAAGTACCAAGGTTCCTTTGTTTTAGCTTTGTGGCAATGCTCAATCACCTACAATCAAAATTCAAACTTATGTCTTAGGTATCCAAATTCTCTTGGGTCCTTTGAGGTTAGTGAATGCACTTCTTGATCCCTTTGGGATCCATTTTACTAAAGTATTAATATCTTTTGAGTTAATTACTTCTTTTGGAACCCAAATTCTTTTTATTATTTTTCCCTTAAGAGTGGTTTCTTCATATTGCAATTATGTGATGCATGTCCCTTTCTATTACAATATGAACAAATAGTTGAAGGTTTATTCATGCTCTTTCTAGCAATGAAGCTTTTGAGATGAGTCTCTCTACTTTTTGCATTATATCCTAACCCATTTTTATCAAAGAATGCCCTTTGAGTTTCTAGCATGTTATCTAACTTTTGTTGACCCATATAGAACCTATTAAAAGAATTATGTAAGTTACTATTTTTTTCTTTTAGGTCACAAATTTCAAGATTTGTAATTTCTAGTTTCTTTTCAAATTCAAATTTGTCCTCTAGCATTAACTCATTTTCTTTCTTCAATTTAGATATTATCTTTTTATATTTCATACGCATGCATTCATATTCCAATGCAAGATCATCAAAGGCATCTTGCAATTCATCAAAAGAGTATTCATTGAGGTTTGAAGTTACCTTTTCATCCTCAATAGCCATGAAGCACAAGTTGGCATTGTCCTCATTTGAATCATCATCGGAGCAGTCACTGTCACTCCATGTTGGCACCATTGCCTTCTTTTTGTGGAACTTATCATTGGACCTTTTAAGAAGAGGGCAGTTAAACTTAATGTGTCCTGTTTTTTTACATTCATAACACACAATTGTATCTTTTCTACCTACCTCTTCTTGATCTTTCTTGTGGTTTCTCCTATTACTACCACTTGCTCTCATTCTCATGAATTTGTTAAATCTTTTTGCAAACATTGTCATCTCAAGATCTTCTTCACTACCACTCTCATTTTTATTTTCCTCTTGAGTAGTAGATTTTATAGCAACTCCCACTTTCTTGGATGGCTCTTCATTTCTTCTCAACTTCATCTCATATGTGAGTAGTAATCCTATTAATTCATCTAGTGACAATGTGTGAGGGTCATTGGATTCCTCAATTGCAGTCACTTTAGCTTCCTATGATTTAGGTAGACTATTTAATATTTTCTTGACCATTTCTATATTAGAGTATATTTTTCCTAACGATTATAATCCATTAATTACATCAGTGAATCTAGTGAACATATCACTGATTGACTCTCCATCTTTCATCCTAAATGGCTCATAGTCATGTGTGAGCATTCCTACCTTAGTCTCCTTTACTTGGATTGTACCTTCATGAGTTATTGCCAATTTGTCCTAAATTTGTTTGGCATTGTCACAACCGGAGACTCTATTGTATTCATTTGGCCCTAAAGCACAAAATAGGGTGTGCATGGCCTTAGCATTTAGCTGAGCACATTTAACATCATTTGAATCTCATTCATCTTCTTCTTTAGGGATATCTCTTCCCTCTATTCTTTTTGTAGGGATTTGAGGTCCTTTAGTGATAATCCTCCATACCTCATAATCATTTGCTTGAATGAATAACATCATCCTAGTTTTTTAATAAGCATAATGTTCCTCATTGAACATAGGAGGCCTAACCGTAGAATGCCTCTCTCCTACTAAACTAGTTGCTACATTGTTGTGAGCCATTAGATCGTTTCTAACTCTTAGAAAGTTATTCCTATGTGATCAAAGAGTCCTAGCTCTGATACCAATTGTTGGCTCTACCGAGAGGGGGGTGAATCGGTTTTTTAATGTTAATGGCAAATTTAAACTAATTTGAACTTAATTAACAAATAATGAATAAGCAATATAATGTAATGAAACAAATTAAAGCAAGATAAGGAAGAGAATATCAAACACAGTAGTTTATAGAGGTTCGGCCAATCTCTTGCTTACGTCATCTCTTATTGACCTTCTTGTCAAGAGCTTTCTTTTTCACTTTCAATGAAAGTTTTACACTCCCCTTTTTTTTCAGGTTAAGGAATAACCTCTCTACCCTTTTTATACAAAGATGTATTCACCATTTTACAAAGTTTATCTCACTGAGCAACAATCCTCTTCTCTCTTAAAGCAAGGATGAATACAATATCAAGCTTTTTATGTGGGTAGGACAAATATAACTTTTGCACACAAGCTTATACAACAAACTCAATCAATGAAGATTGAAGACAAATGGAATGTAGGAATTAAACTCTTGAGAATGTACAGAATGTGCAGCAATAGTGTCTCTGTTCTTAGTGTCTTCAATGCTTGATTATATACTGAAGGATTGGTAGTTGGAGCATTTAATGTTGTTTTTCCCGTTGAGATTTTTGCAAAAATAGTCGTTGGGTACCTCCAGTAGAATGCCAGATCGATCTGCCATCTTGTCCAGATCGATCTCTTAGTTATAAATCCTGCAAAATCAAGGCAAATTGAAGCAAGGAGATCGATCTCATATATGAGCAGATCAATCTCACAATTTGAAAATGTTAGAGCAGATCGATCTGTCGAATAGGCTAACAATTTACTGGTTTAGTTAATTGAGTTAAGTGATTTTAATATAGTTACAAGTTCTATGAATAAAGTGGTTTGAATATGGCTACAAGTTTTATGAGTACTTGATTATAAATTTATTATTGTAACTTCTTATGTAATGTATCGCTTAAAAAATTTAATTAGTTAATGAAAAGGTAATTCAAAAGAAAATTAGCATCGGAGTAATGCGTTATATTTAAGAAACTAATGAACGAATCTCAAAACAAGTTTTGTATTGAATTGATTTAGAAACTCTTTTTAAAGATCCACAACTTCGTAGTTGTTATTGATCACTTACAACGGTGACTAATTGCTGACGTCTTCGCTTTGATTTTTATGTCACGTGCAACTAAAGATTCTGCAAGAAAAAGAATGATCAGAGGGACGCAGGGGTTGTTCTCTGCGTTGGCACTCCGATGCTTAAGTCAGCCAGAGAATTGGGCAGAATTTCAGTAGAGAAATTTAGAATTGGCTTAACTAATCGTACATAGCCCCTATTTATAGGGATTTACTTTGTCATTAATTATATTTTTACCCTTTTTATCTTGCTCAGGGCTTGTATCATTTCTCATATGTTTTCTTCGTACGCCACGTGATCCATTCTTCGTGCGCCACGTGATGTATTCTTCGTACGCCATGTGGCATACTTTTATTATTCTTTTATCATGCACAACAATTGCTCCCCACTCTTTCGCTAGGTATAACCTTGCGGAAGAGTACATATGTTCTCATTGTAGCCTCAAGTCAAGTCCTTAGATTAGATCCTGAAGTCAAATTCTCTGGCCGTATAATTCTCAAGCTCTTGTTTGAGTGCGTGGCTTACCTCGCGCATTTTTCGCTTCAAGCACTTTGGTTGTGTGTTTAGCTTACATCGCGCACTTTTCGCTTCAAGCTCTTGCACATTGTCTTCGTGGCTTACCCCGCGCATTTTTCGCTTCAAGCTCTTGGTTGTGTGCTTAGCTTACATCGCGCACTTTTCGCTTCAAGCTCTCGCACATTGTCTTCATGGCTTACCTCGCGCATTTTTCGCTTCAAGCCCTTGGTTGTGTGCTTAGTTTACATCACGCACTTTTCCCTTCAAGCTCTCGCACATTGTCTTTGTGGTTTACCTCACACATTTTTCGCTTCAAGCCCTTGGTTTTTGGTGCTTAGCTTACATCGCACACTTTTCACTTCAAGTTCTCGCACATGGTCTTCGTGGCTTACCTCGCGCATTTTTCGCTTCAAGCCCTTGGTTGTGTGCTTAGCTTACATCGCGCACTTTTCGCTTCAAGCTCTCGCACATTGTCTTCGTGGCTTACCTCGTGCATTTTTCGCTTCAAGTCCTTGTCTGTTGAGTGTGTGGCTTACCTCGCGCATTTTTCGCTTCAAGCCCTCGCACTTTGTCTTCGTGGCTTACCTCGCGCATTTTTCACTTCAGGCCATTGGTTGTGTGCTTAGCTTATATCTCGCATTTTTCACTTCAAGCTCTCGTACTTTTTCTTCTTGGCTTATATCGTGCACTTTTCGCTTCAAGCCCTTTGGTTTGGGTGCTTAGCTTACATCGTGCACTTTTCGCTTCAAGCTCTCTCACATTATCTTCATAGCTTACATCGCACACTTTTCGCTTCAAGCCCTTGATTGAGTGCTTAGCTTACATCGCGCACTTTTCACTTCAAGCTCTCGCACATTTTCTTCATATCCATGGCATCTTGTGCCTTGGGGTAGGTCGATCTTGGACCTTTTTGGTATTACATGAATTAGCTTAGTCACAATCAAAAGTCTTTTTCCCCTTGATGTATAGGTTATGAGTTTGGTTCCGCTCAGTCCGAGATGGAAAGTTTACCATTTTGATTTCGAGGTTCCATGTTGGATCTATTTACGAGCCTCTCCTTCCCATATGGGATCTCGTCATTCCAACACCTCATATACCATCCATACATCCAGCATCTATCCCCGTTGGACTTTCAGGATTTTCGACATTCGGGCGTCGCAGGCCGCTAACAATCTCTCGTGCAACGTCTCTCGTACCCTGACGCCTCAAACCTTCTGCAGCTTCGCGTGAGGGGGCGCCTCAGATATTCTTCGCTCTCTCGCCTGGGGTCTCGCGCACCCTGGCGCATAAAGCCTTCCGCATGGTTCCCGGCACCCTAGCAGCCACGGTCTCGTGCAACCTCGCGAATGGAGTTTCGCGCACTCTCGCGCATAGACTCTTGTGCACCCTAGCGTATAGAGCCTCGTACACCCTGTAGCATCAAATCTTCTGCATGGTCTCGCGGCATAGATAGACCCGCGCGACGGGCATTGGACCCTCGCGGCATATAGACCCTCGCAGCATATAGACCCTCGCGGCAATCTGGATCCTCGTGGCAAGTTGAACCCTCGCGGCATTTAGACCCTCGCGGCAGTTTGGATCCTTGCGGCAGGTTGGACCCTTGCGACAGGTTGGACCATCGCAGCAATTTGGACCCTCGCGGCAGTCTGGATCCTCGCGGCAGGTTGGACCCTCGCGACATTTAGACCCTCGTGGCAGTTTGGATCCTCGCGGCATGTTGGACCCTTGCGACAGGTTGGACCCTCGCAGCAATTTGGACCCTCGCGGCAGTCTGGATCCTCGCGGCAGGTTGGACCCTCGCGACATTTAGACCCTCGTGGCAGTTTGGATCCTCGCGGCATTTAGACCCTTGTGGCAATTTGGATCCTCGCGGCAGGTTGGACCCTCACGGCATTTAGACACTCGCGGCAGTTTGGATCCTCGCGACAGTTTGGATCCTCGCGGCAGGTTGGACCCTCGCGACATTTAGACCATTGCGGCAGGTTGGACCCTCACGGCAGTCTGGATCCTCGCGGTAGGTTGGACCCTCGTGACAGTTTGGATCCTCGTGGCATTTAGACCCTCGCAGCAGTTTGGATCCTCGCGGCATTTAGATCCTCGCGGCAGGCATAGACTCTCGTGCACCTCGCTCCCCCTGTGCTCGAAGCTTCGAAAAGTCATAACTTTGTGCTCGGTAATCCAATAGAGGTGATTATTTTTTTTTGAATTTGCGTAACTTTTCAAGATCTACGTGATGGAAAACGGCCGAAGACGGTTTGCCTAGAATTTTTTTAGAAAAAATTTTGTTTTAGCTTCGAATTTTGAGTTTTTCTTATTATCCATCAGTTCTCGTCCCTCCTGAACGTGTCTGTAGCATAGCTTTTCTTTCGATTCCCACAGACGGCGCTAATTGTTGTTGCTCACTTACAACAGTGACAAATTGCTGACGTCTTCGCTTTAATTTGTATTTCACGTGCAGCTAAAGATTCTGCAAGAAAAAGAATGATCAGAGGGACGTAGGGGTTGTTCCCAGTGTTGGCACTCCGATACTTAAGTCAGTCAGAGAATTGGGCAGAGTTTCAGTAGGAAAATTCAGAATTGGCTTAACAAATCGTACATAACCTTATTTATAGGGATTTACTCTGTCATTAATTACATTTTTGCCCTTTTTATTTTACTCAGGGCTTGTATCATTTTTCATATTTTTTTTCATGCGCCACGTGATGCATTTTTTGTGCGCTACGTAACATACTTTTATTATTCTTTTATCATACACAACAATAGTAAAATCATAAGTTATCCTCCCTTCTACTGAACCGCATAACCATAATTTTCCTAAAAAATTATAAGAAATGTGTTACTTCAATCCAATCCCAATTGGTTTAGTGAATTTGGTAATTTGTTAGTATAACAAATGGTTTCAAATATGAAAACTCGTTGTGGACAACTATAAAAAAGATATTTTTACATAATTTCTTTTTTATTTTGATTGTTTATGACATTGTTATCTATTATTTAAAGACCATGTATGAAAAATTTTATTTTTAGGTACTTGTGGATTGAAGTAGATAAGACATCATACCAATTTTTAACTCTATTGAAAACAATTCATGGCTTGGTTTCTGAGTATTATGGGATATCACGGACAACCCCCACAGTGCAGGTACAAAAAGCAAGAGTCTTGTGAAATAAGGCATGGTATCTCATTTCTTGCCTTCTCTCGCAAACACCCAATTGATTATAGGATATTACCGACAACCTTCACAGTATAGGTATAAAAATCGAGTCTTGAGAAATAAAACACTATCTCATTTCTTGCCTTCTCACACCAGCACCCTGTCGGTTATGGGATATCACCGATAACCCCCACAGTGCATATACAAAAAAGCAAGAGTCTTGAGACACGCTATCTCATTTCTTGTCTTGTCTCGCATGTAGCCAGTTGGTCCTTCCTCAAGTTCCACACGTCTTGATCTTTTTCTTTTTTTTCATAGATATATACAAAGAAAGAAAGAAGATTTGAACCTCACATTTAATCTCTCTTAAAGAGAGAACAATCAATAGATGACATCTTTGTTTGAACCTTATTTCTTTCTTGTAGATTGCACCAACCTAAAAATCAGGCTTTCATCGAAACTAACCTCAACCACATCAACTGAAAAAGTTTTTTGTATGACTGCCTTAGAAATTAGCTGAAATTGCATTTCTTACTTGATCTCTTTTATCGTTAGTAGTATAGCATGAGCATTACATCCAATTGCAATTGTCTGATAAGAACATCAATGCTCATCTCTATCCCTTTTTCATTAATATATATATATATATATCAATTAAATTATTTGTAAGAAATTGTCAATCGATCTTGAAATCTCTATGCAAAAGCTCTTCACTTTAATCGAACAAATTTGTCAAAAAAAATCATTTCATGTTTTCTTTTTATATGGCAATCTCCTGTATTTTCTTTTTAATTATTTGATTCTCATGAGAATATCAAATTTAGAATTGTTATGCTATTTCAAAAATGAGATTATATGTATTACCTAATGATATGATCTATTACTAAAATTTGTAAATGGTGAATGATGAAAAAAAAAGTACAAAAATTGTGGATAATCATGAAGTCTTTATATACATCACTTCACTCCACTGAGCTGAGCAATCAAAAAGAAAAGGAAAGAAAATTACGGTGCTCATGTTTCAATGATGTCATGCCAAGTTCATAAATGGCAATTGTTTACCTGCTTTTTTTTTTTTTTTTCCATGCTTGGAAAAAGAAAACCTTTGGGTAGAAAAAGCTTCTAAATCTGTTCAATGGTTGCTTTGTCCCACATGCTTAAAAGATGCATCACTGACATTTGCGTCTTTTTTCCTCCGTTGTAGTTCAATTATTTCTCCCAGTTATGGTGCGATGATGATCCCTGTCCAAACCCATGTTACATCTACTGTGAAACAAAACCCTACTCCCATGGAATTATATTATGACGCTAACTTGCTAAGTGCATGCATGGAACTAGATGACTAGAATTGAAAACCTATGAACCAAATATAAAAGCTGGTTCTACGATGTAGGATTTTTAAATAAAGATAATTTATATCGAGAAGTTTTTTATTTAAATTTGTATTAAATCAAATTTTTTTAATCAATGTGAATGAAAATTAAAAAAATATAAAGACACCCCAAAATTTAAAAAAAAAAAAAAACCAAAATTTTCTTTTTGCCTAGGGAATTAGGAATTTGGATGAATCATAGGCTTTCTGGTTCATGGTCCATCTAACATGGATGGGCTCTGACCAGAATCTAGCTAGGCTCAGCGGACGAGTTGGAAAACAACCATGGGCTCCAGCCTCCATGTTCTTTGCCCTCTTTTCTAGAAAAAGTTGAAGCAGACTCCACTGAGTTGGCCTGTTCATCCATAATATTCATACCCCCAGACTCCCAGCAGAATGGTATCACGCTCATTCAGTTCTCATAGTACCGAAGCTAATGGCTAATGGGTCCAGAAGAACCGGCATTCCAGCTGAAATGTTTCACAATAATGAAAAGAAAATATTTATTTCTAAGAAAGAGAAAGAAATGTCCAGAATCTCAAAGGCTATTAGATACCTTTCCCAAAATCTTTCTCTCTCTCTTGTCTTTTGAAATTCAATTTTTCTATTTATCTTATTTCTGCTATATTTCTGAGTAAGCTTTCGTTTACAGGCCTCCACCCCACCGCCTGGGATGATGCAAAACCTTACGTTTGGATTCTGTGCTAGTCAGCCCATGAAGATTGGTAGCACCTGTTTTGGGCTTTACTTGTGACCAAGGGACAAGAAAAAGACTTTAAAAAATAGGTTGATTTCAATTTTTAAGTGTGATCAAAAAATAATTTTGCATCTTAAAAATTTTCATCTCAACGGGCTTTTTATATAGATTATTTATAGTGTAATTTTTTAATTTTACCTAAGGTTAAAAGGATACCACGTACCTTTTAGAAAATATTTAAAAAACTAATTAAAAATATGAGTTACGAATAGTTTTTTAACTTTATTTATGAAATTAAAAAATTTCATTATGTATAGGATAATAATTTTTTTTTTAAGTTTGAGGAGAGGATAAAATATTTTCTAAACTATTTTAAGACCAATGCGATGCACGGATTAATTATATATATAAATTTGTATTTTTCACAGACTTAATTTCTTAAAAAAATTATGATTAATTATTTTAATTGTTTTAAATGTATTATATAATAAATTTTATTTTTTAAATGATTAGTTGCTATATAATATTTTAATAATTTTATAAATTTTAAGATAATACTTAGATTATTTTAGTAGTTTTAATCATATTTAGATAATGTTTTGATTGTTTTATTTTATTAATATCTTTCATTTTGTAAATTTATGTCTCTTATTGTCCTTGAAGTATCAAATTTAGATATTTTATGTATAAATTTAATCTAATTTCATGTTGAATTTGCTTAAACATATATTAATTTTTTTACAATCCAAATTCGAGTTTAGTTAACAAATTATTGATTTGAACTAATAGCTGTAAAGCTCTCTTAACTTAATTCTATTAAAAAAAAAGTCACCCATAAATTATTTGTCAAAAATTAGAATCAAGTTGCCAACACCAAAATGTAAAATATAAAACCCCACGCATTAGTAATCTCAACCTCGTGTTCCCCATGATAGTTTGAGGGAGAAAAATTATTAAAAAATTAATAATTTTAAATGTAAATAATACAATTTTTGAAGTATTAGAATTTTACAAAAAATAAATTTTAATATAGTATTTAATTAGTATCTAACTAATTAAATTGAATATAAAACTATTTAATATATCTAACTTCTCCTTTTTTCCACTTTTCTAAAATTTATTTATTCTTCAAATCACTATTAATTGTCTAGGGATGTTATATAATAAAAAATATTTAGAAAATTAATTTTTAAAAATACCTAAAATATTAATTTTTATATAATCCATTTTAAAATATATTTTTAAAAATATTTATATTATCTAAATTGAAAACAACCATCTCCACATCCCTAAAATTTTTCAATCTTTTTTATAAATAATCATCTTAAAATAATTTTAAATACTATCTAATTGAAAATATTTAAAAATGTATAATTTTAATATTATCTATTTAGAAAAATAAATAAAATATTAATTTATATCTATTTAAAATATAAAATAAATAGAATTAATTTTCATTTATTTAAAAAATATTTTATTAATTAAACGGGAATGTATAAAAGCAATTACATAATTTAAATATTCAAAATTATTAATTTTCTAAACAAATAAACTTTTTTATAAAAATTATAAATTTTCATTAAAATAATAATTAAAATTTTGCAAATTATTTTTGTAATATAAAATATATTTTCAAAAAAAATGCAATTAAGAAAAGTTGTAGAAAGTCATTATTAATATGTGGAACATCCAATAGCATACCAAAATGAGTATAACTATAAATATTTTATATGAACCACCACAAAATTATTATGATCATAATTGTTTTATTTTCTTTACCAATAAGTTTCTACACTTCTATGGAAGGTTAACAACTTTAGCCTTGTTCCATCTTAATGATGCTCCTTAAAATTATATATGGCTGATAACCACAGTTTAAAATAGAAAAAATAAATAAATTTGTTAAAATACAAATTAAAATAAAGTAAGGAAAAGAAATTGATATAATTGAAAAGAAAAATAGAAATTAAAGTCTCACAAAGGAGACAGAAGCATCCTCCCTGTTGGCTGTTAGTGAGCCTATGTAAGACAAGCCTTTAGTTTGTTTGTCTGCTATCACTTTATCAGAAGATTTAAGGTCATCACTTTTCGTTCTTTTAACGCTTCTAAATTTAAAGATCATCTTCTTCAGGCAGACACCACGGTTTCGTATTAGCAGAGTTTGGAGAGTTGAGAGCATTGAGAGAGTCCATTCTTTTTTTTGTGGTATGAATACCAGGGGCAAGTATATAAATTTAGTACTCGCAAAATTAATAAATAATTAAAATTTACTCAAGTTATTTTATATCAATAATATTTTTATTAATACATATCTAAAATTTATTTTAAAATATAATATTTGTACACATCTTTAAAAAAATTATTTATATTTATTTATGTTATTATTCATGTACTTATTTATTTTAATTAATTATTAATTATAAAAACATTTATTTTTTTCCATTTACTGGTGATTTATTTGATAATAAAATTATTTATTTATTTTATGTATTTATTATCTTAAATATTTATTTATTAATTTATTAAATAAATATATAATTATTATTTATTATAATAGTTATTTGAAAATATTTAAAAATTAATAAAAATAAATCAAATTTTATATTTTATAAATCTAATAGTAAAAAAGACTAAAGGAAAAAAATAAAAAACCCCCCACTGGACTCTTAACAGTGTGTTTGGATGAGAATTTTTGAACTTCTGAAGAATTTAAAAATTAATGCAATTCAAAATTCATCAATTTGAAATATTAGTATTTGTAATTATATTATTTGGATAAATATTTTTTGAATTTGATGAAAAGAAATATAAAATGTAAATATAAGAAAAAGAAAAATATAATTTAAAATATGTTATATAGATATTATTAGATTTGTAAAATTGTAGATATTATTAACAATATGAAAAATATATATATTATATTTATTTAAAATGATACTTTTAGTTTTGTATTTAATATGAGTTATGTGTAATAACATAATGGTAGTTTTATTGTAGAGGTGTTTATAGGTCAAGTTGGGTTTAGGTAATGTATTAAAAGATTGAAGTAAACCTAAGCTTGACTTGCTTGATTTTTCGAGGCTTTTTTTTTGTTTAAATTTGTTTTTACAAACAATTAATAAATTAAATTCTTTTGAGCCTATCCAAATACTATCATTTTTTTAAATATTGTAGTAAATATAAAAAAAATATTAAAACACATAATAATTAACATGTATAATATTATATGTTCAAAAAAATTATTACAAAAAGATTAAAAAACTTTTTAAAAAATTAAATTAAAGTTTAAAAAATAATATAAGTTTCAAATTAAATTGTACAAAAAAATTAAACGTAATTAAAAAATGCATTAATCTAAAAAATAGTAAAAAAATTATATTTATCGAACCGGATCGAACCAGAGTTGGACTTTAAATGGTGAATCCAAGATTGACTTTTTTTTTTATCGAATTTCGATTTTCAAGCTCAATTTCATTTAATGGGCTTAATATTTTTGTCCAAATCCATCTAAAAATTAGGCAAGCCTAGTGTTGTGCATGATAAAAGGAAAAATAAAAATAATAAAGTACGTCACATGACACATGAAGAATGCGCCACGTGGCGTACGAAGAAAACTGGTAGGGGATCGAGTTTATCGCCTTGAAAATAGTGTAACTGAAGATATAAATAAGACAAAAATGACATTTAGTCCAAGGACATACGTAATTATTGGCAGAATAAATCTCTATAAATAGGGGTCAGGTATGACTCAAAAACTTAAGTCTCTATTTTCTCTACAGAAATTCTGTCAAAATTTCCTTTTGACTTAAGCATCGGAATGCTTACGCAGGGAGAATCTCTACGTCCCTCTGATCATTATTTTTCTTGCAGAATCTTTAATAGTACGTGGTACAAAAATCAAGACGAAGACGTCAGTAATTCGTCACCGTTGTAATTGAGTAACAATAATTGACGCCGTATGTAAAAAACGGAATAAAAGTTTTTAACTCTACAACACTTAAAATTTTGAAAAGCCACGTATTTAAGTGGATTTCAATGTGAAATTTGAGATACTCAAATTTACTTTTGAAATTCCACTTAAATTTTGAAAATTTTCAAAATTTTTTGTCAAACAAAAAAAAATTTAATAATTTTAAATATCCTAATTAAAATGAATTATCTACTAAAAATTGCATTGTAAGAGTCGAATGACTTTTATCCTGTGCCATGATTTGGGTGCTAGCATGATTTGGGTTCAATGCCACCTCTCATCGGGATCGAGTTGCATTCAAATCGGTTCTGAATAATTAGAGAAATTTATATATCCTTACTTTAATAAGGCTTGCTATTAGTAGTTTTAAAATCTTTTGTCTTACAAAAAAGTTTGTTTATGCTTTAGTTGAATTTAGCTTTGTCCAAACTCTGCAAGTGAGATACATCATAAAGTGACTAAAAGATAGTAAAAAAAATTATATTTATCGAATTGAATCGAATTAAATATGAATTTAAAATGATGAATCCAAGATCGACTCTTTATTATTAGACTTCAATTTTCAATCTTAATCTCATTTAATATGTTTAATATTTTTGTTCAAATTTATATAAAAATTGGATAGGCCTAGAATTTTGAAAAACTACATATTGAAATACTCAAATTTCCTTTTGAAATTACTCTTAAATTTTGAAAATTTTCATACTTCTTCGTCAAACAAATGAATTAAATATTAATAATTTTAAATATTCTGATTGAAATGAATTTTCTATTAAGAATCTTCTGTCCAAATGCATTGGAAGAGTACAATGACTTTTTTCTTGAGACAACTGTGTCATAATTTGGGTGCCCAGCATGATTTGGATTCAATAGCACCTCCCATTGTAATTTGGTTGCATTCATATCGGCTCTAAATAATTAGAGAAATTTATATATCCTTACTTTTATAAGATTTGCTCTTAGTAGTTTTAAAATCTTTTGTCTTCGAAAAAGTTTGTTTATGCCTTAGTCGAATTTAGCTATGTCCAAACACTGCAAGTGAGATACATCATAACATCACTAAAAATGCAATCGTTGTTTCGATTAAATTGCATATGATCATACTCATCAAAGTGAATATCCGAATAGCAAATTGGATGAAGAAAAGAAAAGGTAAATAACCAAAAGCAATAAGAAAGGCAAAGGCAACAATAGCCGACCATCACATCTAAAAGACAACATGTAGTGAATAGAAACAGAGCTTATACCAAAATAAAAAAGGCAGAAACAGAGATTTCTTAACATGAAAGCTTCCGTTGACACTGACTCCTTGCCACATTGTTCACAAAATTTCATGCCACATCAGAAGCTGTGAATTAAAAGTGAGGTGCTCTTTTCCAATCTTGCCTGCCTTTCTCTGTCTTTTTCCTCCCTCTTTAATCAGCTTGCCTTTGCTTGGATAGAAGATTTCCTCAAACTGATAAAATCATTAAGATCTGACATTGTTTTTGAAACGGTCGGAGTATAAATATCATACCTAAGCTCGATAACCAAAGTTTGGTTTAATAATTATTGTCTCTTTTCAAGAGAATTTAAGTATAAAATTTGATTTTTTTTTTCTTTTCTTTTCATAAAACCCGTTTTTCATGCCTGAGAATTTAGAGAGTATAGCGAATTAGTATAGTGCCTAAGAATTAGGATGAAAGTTTGTATCTCATTCTCAACCATCATTATAAAATTTCCATTAAATGTATAAATGTAAACGGCTTAATATATATTTAAAGTTTTTAGCATTAGGTGAAATACACAAATGTAAATGGCTAACAATGAAAGAAAGAATGTTAAACAATATAAAATTTTCATATAACAGTAACTGACCATTTAATAACTAGCATTTTAACGTAAGAATAATGGACAGTTTTAAAATTTCAAGTTTCGGTTTCAAACTTTATTTGTTTTACAACGATAAAGCATTATTAGTTAATCTTAGTACATCAGTTTCAAACTTTTTTTGCTTTATAACGATAAAGCATTATTTGTTTATTTAATATTTATTTTATTATTAAAATTACGGTTATAATAATCAAACTCTAACTCAATTTTTTTGTTATATAAACTTCAACTCAATTGCCTATAGAGATTGATTAATTTGGTAAGAACAATCTACTGTAAGACTTTAGTTTTAAAATTCGCTGCTTGCAATTATTATTATTTTTTTTGTGAGCGATCTATATCTGTAAGTCTAATGTTGAGGAAGCTTTCCCTCATTTAAATTTTTAATAATCAATTCAACTCAATTACACTTGAATCGTAGTTTCATTTTAGAGAAAACATATTGTGTTTGACACCAATATTAAAGCTTATCATAGCTACATTTTAGAGAACATATATTGTGTTTCACATCAATATTAAAGTAAATTAAGATCGTACATAAAAAAAATTATATCAAACCAAGACCTATGTATTAAAAAATTTGTAATGAAAAAACTAAAAATAAATGGATTTCCTTAATACACAAATAAAAATGAATGTATCATCTTTAAACTACAAAAACCTTGATAACATATAGTTTTTGTTAAAGAAATACCTTAATCCTGCCCAAAAAATGAAATTTCAATAAGAAAGATAGTATATACATAGGAGGCTAGGATTTTCCGATAGTATAGCCCATAGGAAATAAGAAGTGAAGCAGTGATGAGGTGAAAACCAATTTTCCTTTTCGAGTGTCACATGATTGTATGCTGAAATTGTGATTGGAACTTAATTTTGATGGTAGAGATAGTAACCAATAAGGCATCAGCATGTGGTAGATTCTGTCGGTCCATGGTGGCATTGAAAGTGAACTATTAAAAGAGAAATGGAACCTACATAAACTTGCAGGAAAGGATTGGGAAAAGAATCATGTAGCCTCTGGAGAAAAGCCTCCCTACAATGGTTAATTGCCTTTGAATTTTAACTCTTCCTACCCTCCCTCTGCACGCATCCTTCTGCTTTAAATGTCTGCCGCAAATTTTCCAGATGACCAAAACTGAGAGGGAAAGACAGGAGAGGCAATAACATATGGATTTCCTTTCACAGTTTCTATTGATACTGCTAATGCTTTCTTCAGGTAATAAATTCTCTCTTCCATTCTGTCTCTGGGAGCTCTCTCGCTTGCTATAATAATGTACATGAAAGTATCCTTCTTTTTGTTTGTTTTTACTTCGCAGGGCCAAAACTGTATGAATGTGCAAGAATCTTCACCATAATCAACTATTGCAAGGAAACCATCTGGCCTGGAATCACCCCAGGTGACAACTTTAATGGTGGAGGTCTTGAATTAAAACCAGGCCAATCTATTGTCTTTCAAGCTCCAGTAGGCTGGAGTGGTCGCATATGGGGTCGAACCGGTTGCAAGTTCGACAAAAATGGAAATGGTCAATGCCAGACAGCAGACTGTGGCAACACCCTTAAATGTAAAGCCTCAGGCAAAACCCCAGCATCACTAGCTGAATTTACCCTCACAACTGTTGATTATTACGATGTTAGTCTCGTTGATGGATTTAATTTGCCACTAGCTGTAACACCAATCAATGGTAAGGGAAACTGCACCATTGCTGGATGTGATTCAGACCTGAGGCGAACTTGCCCTTCTGAGTTGGCTGTCAAAGAAAATGGGAAGGTTATAGCTTGTCGGAGCGCCTGCGATGTATTCAACACCGATGAATACTGTTGCAGAGGGACATATGGGAACCCTGTGGTTTGTCAACCTACATTTTATTCCAAGCAGTTCAAGGCTGCTTGTCCTACTGCTTATAGTTATGCATATGATGATCCTACCAGTATTTTCACTTGTTCAGGAACAGATTATGTTATCACCTTCTGCTCGACCAGGTTGGTATGTTTTTTCTTCTCTTTCAGGATTTAAGACTCCGACAAAATACACCATTAACAATTATCGATCTTATCCTGCAGTTTAATGCTAGATTTAATTCGGTTTTATTATTCATTTCAACTAGCATAAAAAGTCTCCTGTTTAAATGCCGAGTTTTTGAGTGAGAAGAGGAAGTTTGATATTCGAATTCTCACCAAATCAAATTCTTTCGGGATAGTATCAGCTATGAAGCATGAACGGATATTAGTTTCCTACTTATTGTGGTATGAGGATATTACGTGATTTATGCAAAAAAGTCTCGTGTTTGAATTCTCATTAAGTCAAATTCTTTCGGATCAGCACTAATTACAAAACGTGAGTAAAATTTAATTTCATACTCAAAATAATATGAAAACAACTCATGATTTTAAATGGTCAAAAAAAAAAAAAAACAACAGCATATCAAAAGGAGTGAGTGAAATTTTATCTTAAAAACTGAAGCATTGATTTTAAGCAATCACTCAAAACTGCCTTACCCATGCATTTTATCATCTCTTCATGACCTTGGATATCCTATTGATCAACAATTTTAATAGCTATTTTCAAGAGTATTTTAAGTTTTCAATTTTACATGTTCTTTTAGCATGCTTTGGGTGGAATATTAGTAACTAATCTCTTTTTGTTTAACAATAATTATGAATTAAAAGGTTTCTTGTTCATTTCAGGAATCAACCAGTATGCAGTTACCATGATCGCAAGCTTGTCTGCAGCAAAGCAAATGCTTTAAACCCATTGACAGGAAGGTGGTGGTCTGCTTTGCTTGCACAGCTATTAATTGCTTATAACCTGTGGATGATTTTATAAGAAATACCAATCTTTTTTTGGAAAATGGTACAATGATTCTTTTTCTCTCTAACACGGCAAAGGATGTATGATTGCTCCTCATCTTTTTGCCACTTAAATGTTTAAAACTGGTTGTATTTTGTAACATATATAATTCATTCTTTAATTTCCTTTTCCTATTAATTTTCCTTTTCACTCATTTGTTAGTATTATTGATTGAGGTGATGATAAAATTTATGGAATTCAACGACCTTGACCACATAAACAAATTTACATTGAGCGCAATAAATTGGATAAATTTTAAAAAATTCAAATTAAAATTCGATTCTAATTTATAATTTTATAATATCTGGATCCTTTAATTTATTTGAATAATTTAATTTTTATTATTTAAAACTTACTTATATAATACAAGAAGAAATACTCATTAATTATACAAACTCGTTAAATATTTGTTTATTAAGTTAATATTAGACTTTAAAATTTAAAATTAAAATCAATTTTAGTGCATTATTAAAAATATTAAATTAATAAATTTGAATTGACTCATAAAAATAAATAATGTTAAAAATCATAATTAAAATACTTAAAACATTAATTTAATTAAGTATGATATTAATAATAAATATTTGATAAACAAAAATGTAATAATATTTAAAATTTCTTATTTTATAATCGAATTCAAGTAATAATTACCCTAAAATCACTACTCAAATCCTATTTGAACTCGTAATGAATATTAAAATTACGAAGTAAATCCTATTCAAATCGATTATTAAATATTTTAATTTTACTTAATTGAGTAAATAAGGTATGATACCTATTTATATGATATCCATTTAATCACCGGTACTTATTCTCCTACTTTATTGCTCAAAATCTATACTATGGTAAAGCCAGTGCGCCATCGGACCTTGCCAATTTGACAAATTTGGACCATCTATTGAAGGGCCTAAGCCCATTTCAATTCTATTTTTATTTTATTTTTAAAGATATTCAACTTTTCTTTTATTATTTACATTGGAAAACTTATGAACAATCGACATTTAAAGACAAAATTATATATATATATATATTTTTGGTGAGAAAATTATATTCCATCATAAGAAATATATTATTAAATCGAATCGAAAAAAATTCAGAAATCTGAAAAAGGAAAGAGAGGGAGAAATGGCGACCGGTGGAAAAGTGTCTTTCAAAGTCACTCTTACCTCCGATCCAAAGCTCCCTTTCAAAGTGTGAGTTTTTTTTTTTATTTGTTTGATCGTTTGATTTAATTTTTTTTTTAAATTTTTGTTTTAGTCTCGATTTATTGTTTATATAATTTTGGAAATTTCAGGTTTAACGTTCCTGAAGCAGCCCCGTTTACAGCTGTTTTGAAATTCGCAGCCGAGGAATTCAAAGTCCCTCCCCAAACCAGTGCTATCATCACCAACGGTAAATCAAATTTTTCCCCTATTTATTTTTGTTTCTATTTAAGTATGTATTTAATTGATTTTATCATACTCAGAGGTGGAAGCATCTTAGATTAGCAATTTTTCTTTTTTTTAAAAAAAAAAAAAGAATTTCAAAATAAATGAGGTGAATTAGGCAGAATTCCTTGGAGTAAAAGCTATTTTAAGGTCATTATATGATGAAAAATTGCGTGATCAAAATAGTTGATTGAGTTTTAAATTTGATGGAATTGGACATATAGAGTATGTTTTTTTAGAAGGGAAAAAGAAAAACTCATTTTGTCTTGAAAATTTGTCTGGTACATTTGTTAATAAATTGTCTATGAAGTTGCATCAAATTTTTCCGTTTCTCATTTGGGCCAAGTTCTTTTGTTCTTTGCTGTACGACCTTGTTTCCCAACTCGCCATTTGTTAGTATATGCTTGTAAGTGGTTGGAAACATTGTGTTAATTGCATGAGAAATTCATAGTCTATGGTTAAAGGCTATGCTTTGTTTTTCAATGCGCAATCTTTTCTCTTCCTAGGTGCACCTAGATAGTAACATTTACTGGATGCAAAGTCTTTTCGACTTGTAATCACACGAGGGAGTTGTATAAAGGCCAAAGGGTACCTTTCCATCCTTGAGATGTACTTTTAGATTGTGTACATGTGGTTTGTTCGATTAGATCTGTAAAAACATCCAGCTGGCGAAGGTGCAAGAAGATACCGTATGGTCTGGAGAAAACCATTAAAAACTTCTGAATAAAGTTCTCCAAATTTGAAATGGAGCCTTTTCTTTTGGTTGAACTTTGGATCTGTTAGTCAGTATTCATGATAATTTATGAGACCTGGTTCCCATAAGCATCTATTGACTTTTGGAGCTCATTAAAATGGATCTGGAATCAATTAGATATCCTAAGTAATATATAAAGACAGAGTCTTCGTCTTCACTGAGTTGGTAGAGACCAATTCAGGATCGAACTTACATGAAACCTAAACAAAACAATGAAAGTTACATCATATTTGGGCTTTAGTTATTTAGTTCACAATTGAATGTTGTATATATATTCAACTCTCAGGCCTCCTTTTCTTTCTTTTTTTTTCCCCTTTAAACAACCTAAAATAAATTGTGAAGCTCTAAATACTTATTTTTTCTGTCTTTTTGTCTTTCATTTGTAGTTTTAACTTTTATTTTCATAAACAATGCATGTTAAATGAGCGTGCAAGACGCTAGTTGATAATCATGAAAATAACATAAAATGTAAATAAAATCGTTGTGAAATCTAACTGTGCCTTGTTAGACCTTTATAAGCAGCTTTGACTCCCTCATTTCTATCGTTTGTTTTCTTAATAAGCCTAGTTGCAAGCTACATTGTCAAATATGAATTGTACATATAATAATGATGAGACAGACTTGTCAAATCTATGATGTTAGACCTACATCCTAAATTATATGTTCTTTCTGAACACAGATGGTGTGGGAATCAATCCTCAGCAAAGTGCAGGTGTGCTGACACTTACTCTTTCTTAACTAGTTTTGTTTTTTTAGATCATCGTTTTATTTGCTTCTAGTCTCTTTGTATTTTATATTTTTCCTTAAACTTTGCACTTGAAGTTAGATCGATGCTGGCTTTGAACTAAGCATCTGCATTTTTTTTTTTTGGAGAATCCAGTGTATGATAGTAATTTAGGATCTGCCAAAGAGAATTAGGAATATATTTATATATCATTAGACAGACTCGCATTCCTCTGCAAGTTATTTGCTGTTATTCTGGACTCTCTTAAAAGCTTCATTATGTGAATTTCTGTCATGTCCTTGCTTTTCGTATCTGTCTTAATCATGTCTTACCTTTATGATGGATGAATAACCTAATAATAGTAAGTATGCTCACTTGCTTAGTAATACGAAATAATTTACTTTATTTTACCATTGGTACCATTTGGCTGGATTTACTACGTCTGATGTCCATCCTCTGTTATTTTAGCAAGTCCAATCTTCTTTTATTCTTTAATTGCATGCTGGCCGCATTCATGGCAAAAACCAGTTAGTTTGTAGTTAAGCCAGTACTTTTTTTTAATAAGGAATGATGACTTTATGAACTCAAAGAAAAGTTCATTACAACTTATTTAAAGAGAATCTCATCTTAGTTGTGATTCAACTTTGTTCGTGTAGTAGCTCTTTAGTTGAAATTTGCTATCATACAGTTACAAACAATGAAAACATTTTGCACATGTTGTTTACAATTTATGTTTACATAAACTTGACTGGTTTTGGCAGGAAATGTCTTCCTCAAACATGGTTCGGAACTTCGCCTGATTCCCCGCGACAGGGTGGGAGCTTTTTGAATGCTGAAAACTTCATTGTTATCACAGTAAGAACACTAGTTATTGTTTTGTATTATTACTCTATAATTGAGACCATAGCTAATAACATCTTCTTTTCAAAAGAAAATGATATAAGAGCTACATAATTTATAGACAATTAATGTTTTTGATGGACTAGGTACTAGGTAGTGTGCCTTTTCTCATACTGCTGCCTTGTTTTATTGCTCACAGACTAGTTCCTGCGGCAAATAAATAGTAAGAATCATAAGTTATTCATAATGTCAACAGTAATTCCTGCTTGTACTGCTACTGTCCTGTTGGATGCTGCGTTATTTCTTAGATTTCTCTTTATTCAAAGAATGTTAATAATCAAAGGAATTAATTTGAGGATTTTTCTTAGTCCCGCAAGTATATCACCAGGTTGTTTTCTGCTTAGTGAATTGGATATAGTTCTCTCCGGCAATTGCCAACTACCACAAATAAATGAGTACGAACAAAGTCTAAAAGACCTTACAGTTATATTTGATCAATAAAACACTGTACCATCTCCTATTGTCTGCCGCTTCATTTGCCGAAGCTGCCGACAAAAAGTCTAAATTATAGGCCAATGGACCATCTGCCTTTACAATCTGAATCCTTAGAGTATGATCTGTCAAACCCCATGGCTGGAAACAGTACAGTTACTGGTAAGGGGATATATATATATATATACACAAAAAATTGATTATATTTTATATTTTATTATTTTCAAATTTGATTAACTATTTAAATATTTTGATTTTTTATTTGAATCTAATCTTATATAAATATATAAAGCTAAAGCTTTTGCTTAGAAAAATAATATTTTACGTTAATAGCTTAATTTTTTAGCATTTAAGCAGTTTTTTATTAGGCAGAAATCCTCAAAAATAAATTTTGAATTTCCCATTTAGATTAAAATTTAAAAAAAAAAAACAAGTTTTTTTAAAAGAAGTTTTGGTAGGAAAATAATATGAAATGGATAAAAATATCAAATCTTTAAGATATTCTAATATCAACTTTAAAATTGATCAAAAGATAAAAACTATTTACTTTATTTAAATACATCTTAATATATTTATTAAATGTCACTTTTAAATAGATAAGATATTAATCTTTTAAATATTTAAATATTAATTTTAAAATTAATAAAAATCAATAATTATTTACTTTATTTACTTTATCAAATTTTTAAATGGATAAAAATAATTTCATTTTTAAAACCAAAAGTTTTGGCTCTACGTTATTATATAAGATATAAGATTTGATATGGCAAAAAAAAAAAACATAAATAGAGGAAATAAAAAGTTATTTGATGACCCTTACTGTAAATTTTTTAAAAAAAAAATAAAGATAAAGACGCACATTTCAATACAAAGAAACTAGCTAGATTAATAAATATTTTTACCATTGAATTTGATGGTAAAAAATCTTAATTAGACTCAATAAAAATTATTATTTTATCATTTTCTTCTTGCTCAATAGTATTGTTTATTATATATTTGAAAATTTGTCAAATTTTTCCAATGACATGTCATTGGGAAAACCTGGAGATAACTTTGAGAAAAAAAGCTAATTTGTGTATATGCACATATTTACTTGGAAAATATTATTAATCCATGTAACACATATGAATAGTAAAATTTTTAAATTCCACAAAATGTTAAGATGCTGATACGAATTTTACATTATTTTTTTATTTAATTTTTTTATATTTTTAAAAAGTTATATTTTATCATTTTAACTTCGTTCGTGAAATAAAAAAAATTCTCTTAGATAATAATTTAATAGACACGTGTAATATTACAAGATACAAGTAAACCTAATTATAAGTCTGGTTGATGTGAACGTTTACATAAATCTTCTCTTTGAATGACATATTACTTTTTACTCTTTTTTTTTTTTTTTTGACAATTTTACTACATTACTGTCCACTTAAGCCAACATTAACATAATCTTCCATTTACATTTTTTTTCACCTTCCCTACACTTGTCAACCCGTTTAAAATTATGAACTGATGAAAAATCACATTAAAACAATTAAAATTATTTAAGCATTATCTTCTCATTTTTAAAATAATTATCTGCTATAGATTAAACTTTAATACAAATTTAAAATAAAAAATTTATTTTATTTCATTTAGATTTCAGTATCTGTCTAGATATATTTTCTTCTTAATTTAAAAATTTTCGCAAAAGTATTTTTACCTTCATATATCTTTATCATGGTAACTCTCTATAAAAAAATAACTGCAAAAAAATCAAATTAAATAGTAAACCCTACTCATTAACCTAAATATCATTCTAATTATTTAGATTTATTTACTAATAAATTTTAACGTGAAACTATTTATTTTTCAAATTTTCAGTGAATAAAAACATAATAAAAATTAAAAATAAATAAATTATTTTCTCTTTTTTATTTATACTAATTTTTATATTATATAAAAAAATACAAAAAATTTATGTCTTTAGCAATTTTTTATATTTTTAATATCAAAATATATTACATATCAAAATATTTTTATATTTTTACGATATATGTATCTAAATATATTTTTAAGTTTATAAAAATTATAAAAAATATTTATAAATACATACTTAAATAAATGAAATAAATTTGTGCATCACACGAGTAATAAGCTAATTTTTTTTATATAATATGAAAAGTACTCGTTAATTATCTAATTTCACAAAATACATTTTTATTGAATGAAAGTTTGATGTTCAAATTTAATTTTTAAATTAATTGTAACACATATTAGCAAGAAAAATAACTTATAAAAATAAATTAAATTTAAAAATCATACTTAAATCAGTTAATTAATTAATTATTACATCAACAATAAATAATTATCCGAGCCTTATTTGAATCTATGATTGTGTGATAAATAACAATTTTACTACTCAATCTTTACTTGAATATAATTATAAAATATCTTAATTTTATTTAATAGAGTATTGGTATATAAAATACTCATAATTATTCCTAGTAGTTACTGAGTTATTTATGCACGAAATGGATCCAAAGAAAAGTTGTTGCTATTGGCTGCTGAGTGTATACCATTCAGCTATTTCAAAGGCCTGGCTGGAAAATGCCTGTGCTGAGCTATAAAAGAGAAATTAATGTGTGTAATTCTTCGTTCATTCTTGCTTGACAATTGGAAAAGAGGAGTTGGTGTTTGGATTTTGTTTAAATTAATGAGATGCTGCTTGCTATTCTTAAGCAATGCCACCTGGCAAGTACAATAGGAGAATCTGCACACTGCCTTCCCTCCTACCAGTTGTCTATCATTGGTTGTAAATGAGGTACCGCGGACGCCGAAATTATTGGCAATCGGTGAACTGAGGCTCGATTTGGATTTTATTACATATACCCTTTCCATCACAACAGCGCTTGCAATTTACGAGTGATGGTTAAATGAGCGGTGGAATTAGGTTTGTTAATATTAATAAAATAAATTATTATAATAATTTATAATTTTTAATAAAATAATAAAAATATTTTATCAATAATTATGTAAAAAAAAGTAAAAATAAATTTTTTTTTCAAGTATTCTAATAAAATTCAAAATTTGAAATCGTTATTATTTATAAGATTTAATTTGAATTTACTTTCGATCAAAATAGAATTAATTTTAGATAATAAAATGAATGCGATTTATAATTACATAATAAATAAAAAATTAAAAATTAAAAATAAAAATATAATTTTACTTTGTCACTATTTTATCTTTTTCCTCCCAATCCCTCCGCACCCGAGTTAACTGATATCACTACAATAGAAAAAGTTTATTATACAATTTATATCAAATTTAAATTCAAATACTTCTTATATAATTTAGATTAAGTTTGAATTCAAATAAAAGAAAGGGGTTTTAAAATATCATTGAAGTATTTAATTCAATAACAAATATTTATCCTTGTTTGTATTACATTGAATTTGAATTTTTTTTATTTTGAAATAACAAAAAGAAAAAATATTTCTCCAAAATTAAATATGCATACAGCCTAGATTTGTTATACTTTTTGAAGAATTTTATTAGTATTTGAATTTTCGTCGTCAGTCTCCTTCAGAAATGAAAAATACCAAAAAGAAAGATATGAAATCACCTTGTTTGGTTACAAGCTTATGTCTCCATGAACATAATAGCCTTGCTCCCTTACCCTGATTCTGTTGGCCTTCTTAAAGAAAGTAGACCCATGCAGTTCTCCAACTACGTGTTTTTTTTTTTAATTTAAGCTCAAGTAAATGAGTAGTAGTTTTTCTTGGGATAGATTTAATGTACCCTTAAGGTTTGATTTTAATTTAATTTTTAATTTATTAGTTTAAAAAAATAAATACTCAGTTTTAAATTTTTTTATTTCACGAGATGAATTAATATTTGTATTAGTCAACTATTAATTCAACAATTAAAAATTTAATATTGAGACTATTTTATCATTTGAAATTCTTTAAATACTCTAATCAATAATGAAAATATTAAGAACAACTATTAAGTTTTGAAAGATTAATTTTTTCTTTACAATTTATTTGTTGTTTATTATTTATTGATTATAATTTTATTTATTACAAAAAATTATGATCCAAGAGTTCAAAAAAAAAAATATTATTATATTTTCTTTAAACAATGGTTTAGGATGGATGAAGATGAAGAATGATACATCTGAAAAATTTCAGATTGAATATTTTTATTATTGTATATTTTTCATTAATTATTTTTAATAGTATTAAGTTAAAGTTAAACTTTGGTAGAATTTCTTTTATAATTGAATATAAGAAATGAGATTTTTTGAATTAGACTTCAAATGATACAATTTATTACGATTCTTTTTTAACAATCAAATTATTGGTAGTTGCAGAGTTTTTGAACTTTGAAACTGCAGATAAAGAGTCCATCTAAAAGAAGAATTTCAAATATAATGGAAACAGCCCTTCTAGATTTATTCTATATGAATTGGATTTGTATTTATTTCTGGATTTAAAAGATCTTCAATAAAATAAAATAAAAAACTAATTTAATCTAGGAGGTGATTGCTATCCATATATAATCTAACCATTTGATTAATGAAGAATTAAAACATTTGGATATACAAAACATTTGGAAATAATCTTCATCTGAATCGAATGAATTCAATTTGGAAATACAAATATATTTAGTTCTAATTTACGGAAATGGCCTAAACATTCTCAAACAGCGGGGTAAATCGGTAAATATATTAGGATCATGCGATCCCAAGAATGTTGATATAGCGGATGTCTCGGAGAGCTTCCGGCGCCGCTTTTTGTTGTCTTTTCATTGTACAGATTACCCCATGTGATTGTACCACGTGGCAGTTCTTTGCTCTCTTCTTTTTCACTCGACCATTGTGTTGTCCTTTTCATTACCAACATCATTTTCTACTGAATAAAAACTCCACCTCAGGATGATCGCAATTTTGGAGTGTTCAGTTAACGGGTTAGAAAAAAAATCAATTTTTTTAAAAATTAATTATAAAAAGAATATTTCTTTTTTCTAAATTTTATAATTTTTAATATGATACGTAATATTATATAAAATTTTAAAAAAATATTAAAATGATTTTATTGTGCATGATAAAAAGAACAATAAAATAAAATAAAAAATTATAAAAATATGTCACGTTGCGCACGAAAAAAATATGTGAGAGATCGGGTTTACCACCTTAAAAATAATATTGTTAGAAACATAAATTATGTTATTTGAAAAATTTTGTTTTTAAATATTTTTTATTTTATAGGACCCATAAAACAGTAAAAAAAATACTTAATTAGTATATAATTACGTAATTAAAGATGAAATTAATCCCTATAAATAAGAGTCACGTATGATTTATGAAACTAAATCTTTATTTTATTGACAAGAAAAATCTCTACGTCTCTATGATTATTATTTTCTTGCGAAGTCTTTGGGAACACGTGACATAAATATCAAAACGAATACGTCAGCAATTCGTCACCGTTGTGTTTGACGATAACAAATTAAAATTAAAATTTAATAATTAAAATTATTTATAAATTTGTTAAAATTAAAATATATTTTACATGTCAACATAAATTTCAATACAAAAATTTCGTATTTCATATGATACAAACACAATTTGACCTAATAAAAACATAAATTATATATAAAAATTACTAGATCCATTCCAATGCTTTGGTAATTCTTAATTATTTTTATTTTATCATCTTAAAGACACATCATTAGTTTAAATTTGACTATTTTAACTATAGTAAAATTTTTTCACAAGTTAAATTCACACCTACCATCTTCCTTACATGATAAGGAATAGCTTTTAAATTCAAAAAGAAAAAAATTAAGAGAATTATAGTCGTGTTTTAAGAATAATCATGTTATGCATTATTAGTAAAATTTTTTAATTTCATAAATAAAGATAGGATGATTACACATACTTTTAAAAATACGATAATAATTTCATGCACTTTCAGTGAAATTTTTTTACTCTACAAGTATGATTAAAATAATTATACATATTTTATTTTATTTATTTTTTAATATTTTTAAAAGACATATATAACTATGTTAACTTCACTTATAAAGTCAAAAAATTTCACTGACAATGTATAAAATAATTATCTTTAAAAATATAAAAAAATAAAAAAATAATTAAATAAATTAAGACATATATAATTATCTTAACTTTGTTTATAAAATAAAAAATTTATTAATAATATATAAAATAAATATCATTGTTTTAAATGTGAAAAAGATGTTTGTAATTAATGTCTAAAGGCTTAAGCTGATGTAGTTGAACTTTCATATTTAAGTTTTAACGCCTCTTTTCAAATACATGTTTAATGAATAGATTAATAGATATGTACGTGAAAATTTAATGAAAAGGAAACATTTAAGTCGAAAAAGGAATAAAAATATTTACACACATAACTTAATGAACAAAAGATGATTAAATAATTTATTCTTTGAAATTTAAATTGAAAATTTTGACAAATTGAAAGACAAGAAATTAATGTTTGCATAATATAATACAAGAAAACATCGAGTTAATGTATTATAATAGAATATGAAGAGATGGTTTTCAGAGTATGAATGTAATAAATGATAGGCAGAAGATGAGATGAAGAATGAATAATGATTAAACGTAATAAGCAGAGATTGGAATGGGAATGGACACACGAGAAAGTTCCATGTGAAAAGTGAGTGGGGCCCGGGCCACTAGAGGTCAAGCCGGAATGGGTGGAAGGGTACAACCGTCCAAACGCACATTTATACACTGTAGCCCCAGGCAACGCAACCGCTCACCATCGCGGCTGTAGCCGTTTCTCATCATTTCTCCTACTTTAACACCTTCCATTTTTTATTTTGGTAGTGCGGTTTAAAGACTACTTTTGACTTTCGTTGGCAAAAGCAATCGATTTCAACATTTTATAATACGGTTAGATTTTGATTTTACGTTAAAATAAACGTGAGATTGAAACTTATAGATTAAAATATATAATAATTTTATTATAAAATATATTTATAAATATTTATTTATGATATTCTTAATTTATTTTATGTTAAATAATATTAAGTTTATAATTTAATCTATTTGATTTTAAATTTTAAAAATTAAATTAATAAAATTTATTTGACATAATCCAATAAATTAATTTAAATAATTAGTTAAAATAACCAAAATCGATTTAAATCAACCGTTTTAATTAATAATTATAAAAATATAAAAATATATTTTTATATTAAAACTATTTTATATTTATATTATATTTTATATATGTTATATATTAAAATATTAAATTAAAAAATTAATTAACTTAATTATAGTTTTCTGAAATAAAATCGATAATCAACTGAATTAATTGATGAAGTTAATTTTAATAAATTAATTTTTGACCTAAATTGAATTAATCAAATTCATCAGTGTTGACTTGTGATAGGAAATTTAATGGGAACCACTCACCTGTGCACTTTTTCGAAGATTTAAATTTAAATTTGTGTTTTGGATAAAAAGGCATTGATATTAGCATCAATCAAATCAGCTTAGTTTAAGCCACGCCAACTAAAAGCCAAGCTTCTCTCACTGTTATCTCAGTTGCAAACAAAACCTTCTGAAATCAGTCCACACTCTTCCCCGTTTCAGACGCATACAGAACTTAAAATCTAAAAAAAAAAAAGTAGAGTAAAAAGGATCTTCGTTTGTTTCTTTTCTCTGAGTTTCTCTTTGTCTGAGTTTCTCTCTGCATGGCAGCTCACATTGCCGCTTCCGTGAAACCCAAGAGTAATACCAACAACAACAGTGGCAGCAATGGGAATGACTACAGTAGCGAGAGCAGTAGTGGTACCAACAGCAACTCTCCTAGCCCACCTCCTTCGCCGCCGAAGCCTCGTCTTGCTCCCTCTCTATCTCAGTGCCGCCGCCGGCTGCGTTCCAAGACCAGTTCCTTCGTCCGCCGTGAAAACCTTGGTTCCGGCCTGAACTTCCGGCGGAATCTCCGGTTCTTGTTGGTAATGCCACTTTTGTACCTTTCCGGCTTGTTCATGTGTGTTGGTCCATTTTCTGGGCTTTTGGGCTACGCTTCGGTTCCCGGATCAGTGTATCGTAGCCATGAGAATTTTCAAAGGCTTTGGGATGATATTCGCTTTGATAATTCTTCTGCTCTTGAGGTCTTCTTCTTCAGCTTCTCTCTTATTTATTTGTTTATTTATTTTTCTTTTAAATTCCTTGCTAGTGAATGCTTTGTGATTGCTGCATTTGGTGTTTATGATAATGGTGAATCTGGTTGCTAGATTTTAGACCATAAATGATAAATTTTGAAAGGATCTTATGCTAATTTGACATTCTTTATTTGTCGCTACAAAAACGACATTGAATTAAAAAAAGAAATGTATCATGTTGTCTTGGCTCTTCTACTTCAGGTTTCAGTCCTTTATTAGGATCCAAATATGAGGTATTTCTACAATAAGCTCATAATACACTTCTTTTTTGCTGCAGCTGTCCTCTGTGTGGAAATACAAAAGAAGGATGAAAGTACAGAAACCTTGTCCAAATTCAACAGCTAGAAATCATTTCTCCATGTACAGAAGTAGCATAATTGGTAATTTCTTATTGAGATGGCTTTTCTCTTAGAGTTCTATGATACTTCAGTTCAAAGAATTGTTAATATTGGAGTTCAGGAGCAGCTGTTGGATAATTATTCCTACATGTTAGAATAACAAGTGACTGGTGGGGTAGGAGCTTAAAATTAATTATCACTGTGTTTATGTAGGTTTTATATTTTCTGGTCATAGAGGAAATCAGTCATTAGGCTTCGTCTAATCCCACCCTTGTAGCCTTTGTCAAGCTCTAGGTTTTTGGATGTGCTAATGCTTGAAAGCAGAGAAAATGTGCTCAGATCTATATGATAATTTATTATTTCTTCTGAATTTCAGAATCCCCTGGTTCTACCGGTTACTTGATTGTTGATGCTAATGGTGGTCTTAACCAACAACGCTCTGCGGTATGCTATTATTTTATTTTACTAGATTCGCACATTTTGATTTTCAACTGTCCTTGTGCTTCTTTGTTAAACTTAGCAGATGTGCTTGATGCTTTCTCTACTTGAAGGCTGAGTACCACATATGATTCTTCTATGTCACCTAAAGCTTATTGTTTCCTAGTGCATATCTGATTGGTCAAAAATATTTCTTCTGTCATCTGATATAAACATTTTTACATTTTTTCTTTAGATATGCAATGCAGTGGCTGTAGCTGGACTCCTAAATGCAATACTAGTTATTCCTCAGTTTGAACTCAACAGTGTTTGGCGAGATTCCAGGTATACTGTCATTGACTTATTCTCTCCAAATTTAACTGAAAGATATTGAGAACATGATGCTTAAAAACTTAAACTGTTTTCCAGTCTGTTTGGGGATATATATGATGAGGATCACTTCATAGACAACCTTAAAGGATATGTAAACGTGGTTAGGGCGCTACCCGAAGCATTGATGGAAAGATATGATCACAACATTTCCAATATTCCAAATCTCCGTATCCAAGCTTGGGCTCCTGTAAATTATTACTTCGAGGTTGTTCATCCCATTTTGAGGGACCAAGGGTATGTGCCATATTTTATCTTCTACATCTAATTTTGTCATTAATAACAATGGATTTTTTTTGCTTATTAGAATGAAATGTTGAATGTATTAGCCAGCTGTACATTGAAGCGAGCAGATTTTTGAATAAAAAACTAACAGCTTTTCTTCAATGTATTTTAACACCTTTAGTAGTTGATATTTAATCAAAATCTGTTGAAGCATACTTCTTATTTGTTCGTGATGGTTATATGTTTGATGCAGGGTTATTCGGATTGCACCCTTTGCTAATAGATTGTCAATGAATGTCCCACCTCATATTCAGCTGCTAAGATGCATAGCCAATTATAAAGCGTTGAAGTTCTCTGTACCAATTTCAACACTTGCTGAGAAACTAGTCAATAGGATGATTGAAAGGAGCTCAAGGACTGGGGGAAAATATGTTTCTGTCCACCTCAGGTTTGAGCAGGTATGGTGCTAATCCTTTTTTACCTTTCCTAAAGCAAGCTATTGGCTTCCCAAAGAAAGTTGATGTGATGGTTAACTCTCCCTCTTCAATTTTTAGGATATGGTGGCCTTCTCTTGCTGTGTATATGATGGAGGAGAGGCTGAAAAACGTGAAATGGATTCATTTAGAGAAAAAGGGTGGAAGGGGAAGTTTAATCGAAAAGATCGTGTCATTGTACCTGCTCTCAATCGAGTTGAAGGAAAATGCCCTCTAACCCCTGTGGAGGTACCTAATAAAAGTAGAATCCTTTTGTTTCTCCAATTATAATCTATTAAATATTTCATTCAATACTTTTTGGGACTTTAGAAGCATTCTATTTAAAGTAAAGGCTGGAAGTAGAATAACCCAAAATAGAACTGAAAGGCAGGATAAAGTCGTACATTCCAATTCTTGGTAAATTCTTCCTAAGCCTAATCCAAAATAAAGAACCATGGACTAGGGCTAGATTTCAGTATGTCATATATTCTTCCTATGTTTCGTGGTATAGCTTATGCCTTTGGTAATTGGATCCTTTACTATATTGATTAGCTGACAGCATTAGACCAGATCTTTCTTCCTTGACCATTACCTTTGTAAAATGAATGATGAAAGTGAGAACATGCTTCCATTTTTGGAAAATAGTAACTCTTTCAACACAATGTTTTTCCTGTCAGCATAGGTTGGATTGATGCTACGTGGTATGGGGTTTGACAACAACACTTCAATTTACTTAGCCTCAGGGAAACTTTACCAGGCTGAAAAACATCTGGCTCCTTTACAAAAGATGTTTCCCCTTCTTTACACCAAGGAGTCTCTCACTACACCT
Source organism: Firmiana major (assembly GCA_033439115.1). NCBI lineage: Eukaryota > Viridiplantae > Streptophyta > Magnoliopsida > Malvales > Malvaceae > Firmiana > Firmiana major. The sequence continues at coordinate 45,836,158 of CM065909.1, forward strand.
GATGAGCTCGCCCCTTTTGAGGTAAATGCTGTGCTATCCTTCTTGTAGAATTTTAGGTTGAAGTTAGTTTGAAGGAGGCATACTGTGGATTTTAATCAATTTGCCAATAAGTTATCATTAACAGTTCTGTCATTTTGTATTCACACTACTCAGATGAACATGAGCAGTAGATTTTCTTTTGTTACCAAAACAATAAATATTGAACCCTTAATTACTAGTTCCAGTTCTACACGTCTTAGCCTGAACTCTCCCTTGATTAAATCCTTAGCATGTATTTGCTCTCATCTAAAGCTCTTATAAAGTATTAATTAGATATATTGAGCATGTTGTTCAAGCTTTTTCTAATTCTGCACTTAGCATCACATCATTATGCCTCTGGAATATAAAAATTTCCCTTCAGTGAAATTTTTTATACACTTCTAGCCTAGAGACATAGGAATGACTACCTAATATATGGGGACTTAAAGAAGGAGAAAATTTCTGCTTATTTTCTCTTAACTCTGCCTCTAACTAAATGAAGCAGTGGTCTATTTCGCAAGCTGTCAGTCTGTTAGCAACAGTAATTGTATGGAGAACTTAAGATAACAATGATAATCTTTCTTTATTATCACATTTTGTTTATGAACCTGGAACATCCAGCTTTGGGCTTGTCCTCTTGTTAATGATTGATTTAACAGAATTGAACAAAGTGTTTTATCCTATTCAATTGCCTACTCCTTTGAATCTATTTAGCTTTTATGTCTGCACTCTGGCTAGTTGACTACACAGACAAGTCAACTGATTGACCTCCAAGATAACTGGTGTCCGAACAAGTTTGTATTATATTTATAAAATATTTTATCCTTTTGGAAAAGCAAACCCTTACAATATCTGTTAAATATCCTCTATTTCTCTTTGATAGGGGTATTCTTCAAGGCTGGCAGCTTTAGACTACACAGTAAGCTTGTTTAGTGAGGTGTTTGTGACAACCCAGGGTGGAAACTTTCCACATTTTCTGATGGGCCACCGGAGATTCCTTTTTGGTGGACATGCAAAGACTGTTAAGCCTGACAAACGCAAGCTTGTGGTTCTGTTGCAAGACATGGGTATCAGGTATTATCCTCTTGACTTCTGGAGTAACAACACATTGTTACTTTAACCATGTTGGATTCTGGGAAAGAATGATAAATTCAAGGATCTTGGACTTGATCTTTAAAGTTTGTATAAATAGCATTAGGTTGAAAATATACTAGGAGAAGGGAGTAGTCTTAGGTCTCTATAATTATTTCTTTGGATCTGTCGAGCCCGGCATGTCTGTTCTCTATCTGTTTCTGAAGTATAGGTATGAAACATTTATGTTCTCACTTTGCAGTTGGAAAGCTTTTAAGGATGAGATGGAAGTAATGCTTGCAGAAAGTGATCGCAAGGGGATGATAGTGCCCAGAGTTAAAAAGTTCAACAGAAAAACTTCCGTATACACATATCCTTTGCCAGAATGTGCCTGTCTGCAGCATTCAAATAATTCAACGCTCAAATTTACTGATAGTGCTAATGTTCTCGATTCCTACCATGAGCCTACGAGATAATTAGCAAAGTTCACACTTCAATAGCTTCCATTCTGTGCAATCATCAACATATACTTTTCAAGTGTATTGTTGCTGCATTTAACATATATCTGTGGTCATTCTACACTATTGTTGTGCTATCTGATCTGCAAAGGTGGGTAGGGATTGCAACTTAGGCAGGCAACATGAAGGTTCTCCCATTTTGATCACGCCAAATTCCAAGTCCAGCAATGGTGCTTTGGTTTTACCTAAAGATGCAAATTTTGTTTTGCTTACAGTGCGGATGTTAGTAACAAGATGTTGGCTGATTTTCAAACCCTGATCAAAATTGAGCCAGGGGTTGACAGAATTCTTTTGTTTTTTCATAGTTAGTTTCACACTTATAGCGGTAGCAGGACAGCTTTCATCCTTTTCTGCAAATTACTGATACTGTATCTTGTGAAATTTGTTGATATTGTAAGAAGACTTGCTGGCCTTGTCATCGGAGGAAATGGGTGGAAATGCAATTGTGAAAGATTTTGTTTGCAAAAATTAAGTTCCTTAAGTGTATGTAATGAAAGATGCTGACATTAGGAATGTGGGATAGCGTTAGAGAGGACAGTTGAGAGGGAGCTAATTTCATCAAAGTTGCAAAGAGCTCGACTGAGCTTCCCAATTGAAAATTCCTGCTAACCAAAAGCTCAAGGAGCAGAACCATCTTTCTTTTACCAGAGAGCTGCTGCAGCCAATATATCCCGTTGCAGAAGCACCATCACCATCAGGATGATCTAAATGAGATTTCTTGATTCTTAAAAGGAGTAGCTAGCTTTAGGACCTTTTTCTAGCTGTGTTTTCTGGAGTCAACTTGCGAAAAAGAGATAAGAAAAAGGTGATTGCGATTTTTTTTCTAATGAGACTTGCTCCAACAAAGTCCACGAGGAGGGTTATTTGTAGAGTTAATAATTTTAGATGCCAGTGATATAATACAAATAAAAAATATAAAAATAATACGAATTAAAATTATGTAAAAATTATATATGAATATATTTAAAATTTAAAATAAAATTATATATTTTTCATATCTATAAAAGTTTTGATATGAAATTTTCGTATTTTATATAATATAATTATAATTTTTATGATACAAATAAAAATTATAAATATAAATGATTAGGTTTAATTATTTGCAGGGGTGAATGCCACCCTTGCTTAATTTGTTGTGGATGTCAAAAGCATACCTGGTGGTGAAATCGTCATTGCTGTTCATGCTCGAACCACGTCCTGAGAGTCAAGTTTGACTGTCGGTTTAATTCAGGTGCATCTCCGAAATTTTTCTCTTGCTGGACACCACATAAAAGGAGCAGCCTGCCTGTATTATTTGAGCCGTTGGCCCACTCTTTATGGACCCAAGTTTGTGTACCAATAAGATTGGTTGGCGTTAGATTCCATATTCTAGCATGTAAGCCGATAATATCCCATTGCAAGTATGTTACATGTGAGATAAATTGGTAAAAGAATGAGCCAAGCAGTGCAGAAAAATTGTTGGAATTGATTAAATGCTTCCAATATGAACTTGCCTGAAATCCTGGCAAAGCATGCAACATCCTATAATTTGAATAAAGATGTAAATGAATTAAACTATTCGAATTTAACTCTATAATATTTCGAATTTGATTTGTTTATTTTCAAATCGTCGAACTTGAACTATTCGAGTAATAAATCAAACGAGTTCAATCTTCTATATATCTGACTTGAATAGCTTGCTAGTCTTATTGAACTTTTTTAATATATATATTTTAATATTTTATTATTGATTTACTATTTTACCTGCATAAAATATAATTTTAAAAATGATAAATCGAGTTTAATAAATCGAGTTCGAGTTTATCAAGCAGTCTGAAAATTCTATCTAGTCGAACTTAAATTTCAAAAATTAAATTTGATCAAATTTGAGTCAAATTTTAAATCTCAATTTTTGAAATCGAAAAAAATTTGAATCTAAATCTAATACTGCTGAGTTCATGCATTTCAACGTCAATGCACAAATAAATTATAGGAAATATTATAAATTGCTTTTCTTCATGTGTGCAATAGATAGTGAAAAAAAATAAAAAAGAGTATTCTTTCTGTTTGAAATTATATAAATTTAACTCTTAATTTGAGTGTTAAATTTAAATAATTTAAACTCGAAATGATATGAATCCAAGATTATCTCATCCAATACAATTCTAACTTACTTTTTATCTGAACTGCCATTATTTGATCATCCGATTATCTAAACACATTAATCAACATAGTTCCATTTTTGTACAAAAATGCTAGGTATTAAATTAGTCTTATCCCACATCTATTAAGTATTAAATTTTTTGTGACCTTATATTTAAGTTAGACTCTTCCACTTATTATCAATTGATTTTAGAATGAAAATCTAGCATATGGTTTTATTTTTTTCTACATTTATTAAATACTAAATTTTTTGTAATCCTATATTTAAATTGAATTTTTTCACCTATTATTAATTTATTTTAGAATAAAAATCTATCACTACACTTATCCCACATTTATAAAATACTAAATGTTTTATAACTTTATATTAAGTTAAAGTCTTTCACTTAATATCAATTAATTTTAGAATAAAAATCTCTTGCAATGCTTGATTTTGCTCAAGAATTGGCTCCAAATCATGATGAGGAAGGAGAAATGTCCATTGAGAGGAAAGATAAGATGGTCCTAGTAGTTAAAGACTGGTCCAACCTTACCCTGACCCTGACCCAACGCCAACAGACATTAGCCAAACAAGAGCAACATGGGGTGGATTCCACCAAGGTACGGCTGTGAACCCCACCTTGCATTTGCACTGTTTAATGCCAACGCAAAGTACCAAAAGTTCGATCTCTTGTTTTGCGAGGCCTCAGGCAGCTTACTCTCTGCCACACTTGTTGCTGTGTTGACTATCGTAAACAAGACATACCCTTCTTTTCTTTTCTTTTTCTTTCTGTAATTTATGTTACTTTGCTTTCTTTTCCTTCCAAATTCCAATCATTTCTTCTCTCTTTGATATGTTGAGTGTGCATGATGATTGATGAATAGGGTTTGAGCTTTTCTTTAAGCATGTGTTGTTGTTTCCTTTTTACTCTTCTCAATGACTGTGAAACTGATGAAAGCTCTGAACAAAAGCTACACAAAGCTTTGCATGGGAGCAAATTCCCTATGCCTCATTCTTTGGCGCCAAACCCTGACTCATATTCCAGGTACTGGATACTACCATAACTATATAATGTACCATAAACTAAATCCACTTGTAAAATTGACACGATGATTCAATTAATGTATAAGTTTAATAAGTTCATAAACATTAATGTTTATCTTATAAATTTATAGGTAGCAAAAAAAATTATAATAACTAGAATTATATTCTAGAAGAGACATGGGCAAGAGAAAGTAAGCAAAATAAAAAAAATAAAAAAAATGGAGGCGAAAAAGAGTAGAAGGCCGCAGAGACGATGTGGTCGCATGGGGAAGCAATTTTTTTAATTAAATTTATGTTACTGATTCCAAAAAAAAAAAACTAAGGATGACAAAATCATATCCTTGTGAGAAGTTTGTGATCGCATTTTGGCAGTGAAGAGGGACACCGAAGGAAAGTGACAAAATCATGGATCCAGTGAGCAGCCAGACCCCCTTTTACCCTTCCCGCATTCTTTTTTTTTTTTTTTTTTTTTTTTTCAATTTTTTTTTTTATTTTAACTTATTTTTTATTTTGAGTTTTTTTTCCATCTTAATATTTTTTATTTTAGTAATTTAAATAATTTAAAAATTGTAAAATATAAATAAATTATTATTTTATATTTATTATATATAATTATTAAAATTTTTTACTTAAAATCTTAACTATATTATTTTAATATAAAAATGTGTCATTATTTATTATATAAAATTTTAAAAAACTTAAAAAAAGTAAGTAAAACATAGATAAAAATAATTTCTATATATTTATAATAAAAATATTATTTGATAGAAAAATAATTTTAATAATTTTAATTTAATAAAAAATATTATTTGATATAAAAATAATTTTATTAATTTTAAATTATTTATTAATTTATAAATTTTATATTATACAAATGTTAATTCAATGTTCTTAATGTTATTTTATTTTCTCATACTTAATAGCCAATTATACGCTCAACCTTTTACACAAACTGAATATAAACCCTCAACTTTTAATTTTATTGTAAAAATCCGTAAACTTTAATTTTTTTCCGTTAAAATAAGCCATCAATTTTTTAAAATAATGTAATTAAGTAAAATAAACAACATGTTAAGTTCTTAGAAACTCTCAACCATTTTAATTTTTGTAAAAATTTATAACCGGTTCGAATTTAATTACATTTTTTTAAAACGTTGAGAGTTTATATAATAAAATTAAAGGTTAAAAGTTTATTTTAATTTTTTACAAAAAGTTAAAGGTATATTTGGCTAGTAAATCTATTTTCTCGTTACATTTCATCTGATTTTCATTGTTATCTTTGGATCCATACATAAATCTTAGTACTGATTTTCATCTTAGTAGTATCTAATCAAATCTCACTGCTTTCACCGCTGTTTCCATTTTCACTTCCGATTAAAATGAACACTTCATAATCATTTGTATTTAGCACCAAATATGACCTTGTTAATGTTTGTTGATAAACTAATTGAAACCATGACTCGCATGCTGAATTAAGACCCAAACAAAATGCTATTAAGTCCACAAGATGGTGGACAGAAGGCAATCGCTCATAAACTATAAAGATATATGGGATTAAAGGAATAAAGAAACTACTATCCTTCTTGTATGTACCACTTTGTACTTCTACAAAGTATGCAGGTAGGATCATGAATCTCTCTTTCTTGCTTTTGATTCCACCAGCTTGTGAGATTTATATAATTTTATCCCTCGAAAGGAGAAGAAATTAAAGTACCCATTTATCAAAGCTGTGCAAACAGTTTATATGATGGCCAGTGCAAGACTGTTGCTTTTTTCTATGTAATTGTAATGAAATTGGAAGATTTTGTGAATATAGTATTCCAAGAGCTTCTTCAGCCCATACTTGGTTGCTTAATATATTTATTGTATATATGTTTTGTTATTATTATCGAACATCAAGGAAACTCAAATCATGAGGTAATGAGTACAAAACAAGAGTCAAAAGATGGAAAATCTAGAAATGCAACCCCCACAAATCAACAACACATGGGCTACCGTTAATGGAAGGTAAACAGGCTCGAAAACAAAGCCAGAGAACTAAAACCAGCGCACGCTGTTCGGACATGGAAGTGAGTTGGGACTTGGGAGCTGTTTGTTTCTTAATCCTGGCGTGTCTGAATATGGCCTAATTGAATCACCGATTTCACAAGCTTGTTGAGACAAACTGTAACCAGATTCAGATTTGTGTAGTGCAAACTGCAAGTGAAACCATCTTTAATAATGTCTTGTATGCAGTAAAAACCGTAGTTTGTCAGGTTTTTCATTTTTGACACTACACTAAAAACTGATCCAGGACAAGACTGCAGGCCTTTGCCAGTCCACTACCATGGAAAAGAATGTACTATTCCATTTTCCATGTTCCAAATTCCAATTGTTTGCAATGTTTATGTTTGGCGCTAGCAAATGGAATGGAATCCGGACATTGATGTAAGAAAAGTAATGTCCCATTAAAGAGAATGAAAGTTATGGGCGTGGATTTTGTATTTGTCAAAATCGTTCTACTTCGTGACTCATTCGGAGATTGTACACAATTGATTAAACTAATTCTGTTAGATTCTTGATGGTAGGAAAACTTTGTCTGATTGGAATTTAGAAACCATTTTTTATTCGGATACCAAACAAGAAATTAGAAGCTTGATGCTTGGAACTGTGAATCTACGTGATGAATATAAGTATTCGCAAGCTCGGAAACCAAAGACCACTCTTAACTTTAATTTTAAATGGCAAAAGTTGGTTTAATCGAGCAAAATTTTGTTAAATTTTTAAGTGAGATAATTTATAATAAAAAAAAAAGTTGAATGTTAAAATTTTCATTAAATTAAATTATTTTGAATTATAATTAATTATAAAATATGAATAAAAATTAATTTTTTATACAATGCAACGCAATATAAAGATGATCGCGATTAAAAAAAAAAAAAAAACTTTAATTTGAGTTTCGACAGATGTGGCTGTCCCGCTGCTGATGAGACTTGTTCTGTGAACGCCATGAATGTAAAAGTGATAGAGATTTATATGGTTTAAATGCCTCGAGGCGTAATAAACAAGGGCATCCATCATCCATGTGACGGTTTTAAACTTGGTTTCGGGTCTTACGTGTTTTATGATAGAAAAAGGAACAACATACGGACCGTTCAATCGAGTGTTTAGTGTTTTAAGCTCCAACCATGTTCGTCTGCATACTAAAACTTGATTTTTTTATGAATGTTGACAGGGTTTTACCCTTTAATTTGTATTATTGTAGTTGGCGCAAGGGAGGGTTTTACTTTTACTCTCACAAAGACGTAAACAATTTTCAAGGTTGAGCATTCATTAGTTTAGTCTAATGCTTTAGCGTTCTCCAATGTACAATTAATGCAATGTATTCGCAATTCAAAATCAAACTCCACGAAGTTTCCCCCATAAAATTTATTGTTCGATTGCTGAGTGTTGACAGTAAGCTTCTGTCTCACGTGGATATAAACCGACCCCCCTGAAAAACTCCGCATGTTGGCAGTAATTATTTAGCAAATCAAAGATTTAATTTTGCTACACAAATGGATTATTGGAAACAAGAAAGTTCTTGCCTTCGATTACAAAGTTATAGCGTGAAAACCCCACTAAAACCCTCTATAGATAACGACAAAACAAGGCAAGATAGCCTTAGGATTGAACACATACAATTCATCCAAATTGGAGTAGACCCCAGCAGCACCAGCCAATGAGTCGTAATCCTCCATGCTACCTTCCATGCTCTTCTTCACTCTCCCAGCGATCACCCTACAAACAAGCATTGCCCGCTTGTCATTCCCATCTTCGACTACTGCAGCTTTGTCATGAGCTTTGCCACTGGTTGCTGTTGTCAGGATTCCTTTTCCATTGGAACCTCCAGTGAGTTCTTGAGCCACCTTGAAACCATTCTTTATAATGCCACATACATTGCAGTTTGGGATTGAGTTGCACAAGTTGGTTGACCCGTTGAGGCCAAGTGAGCATGCAAAAGTTGTGCAGTGAAACCTGAGGAGCTCATTGCCATCTGCTATGCAGCGTGCGTGCTTCTTGAGGAGCTTGTTGGCTTTGGATTTGATGGAATCACGGTATTCTTCGAACTTGGAGATGGTTTTGGGGGTGTTGTGGACTTTAAGGATGCGATCGATTTGGCAGATGGGTGTTTGTTTCTTTAGCCAGCTTGACTGGAATATGATTTCCACTATGTTCTTGCTCGTGTCCTCAGGACCCAGCTCAGATACTGTTGATTTATATGCCCGGAGACAGAAAAATCAGATTATGAAATTTATAATGGTACATTCATTATCAATGTGATAAAAGAAATTGAGACAGAAGTCACTATAAAAGAAACAAAAAAACACAGAAATTAACGATGAAAGAAAAAAAAAAAAAAAGGACCAATAGACAAGCGAACTTTCTTAAAAGAAAGAAAAGAAAAGTTATGAACTGAAAAAATTTGCAGAAATGGAACCAGTTTACAAGCTATAACATATACAAACGATAGATTGAAGATCTCAAATCGTGAAGGGAGTGAATTACCTGCATGCCTAACAGCTTGATGAAGCTCCAAATTTTCAGCTTTCATGAATATCTCACCGCATTCAGGACAGGAACAAATGCTACCCCTCAGAGAAGGATCTCTGGCTATTCCAAGAACAGGGTCAACCACCATTCGGCACTCATAGCAGCCAGAGAGTCTTCTAAATTGCATTCCTCTAAAGGACCCACCAGCGGAGGTGGCCGATGCTGAAGATACAGAAAGTGAAGAATTAGTAGAAAAAACTACTCCATTGAGTTCATGCAGAGGAGCTTTCATGGATCTGCTAGAAGCATCATTATTATTACTTGAACCGAGCGATGCCCTTTTCTTTTGGACTTCAGGGGAAGCTGTTTCGGGCCTGTGCATGACCTTTGTGTTGCTACATAGTGAACCTGAACACCTCATTTTCTTGCATTTCTTGCCAGTTTCTTCCATCACTTGTTCCGCTTCTTGTTGTTTCTGCTTCTTCTTCTGCTGTTGTTTCTGTTGCTCTTGCTTTTGCTGCTGCTGCTGCTGCTGCTGGTGTTGCTCTTGTTGTGGTTGGAGATGTTTACCAAAGAAAAGGCCTTTGACAACTGCCCAAGATTGTGGTTTGTCAGTCTTCTGAGGCCGCTTCTTTTGGTTTTGGTAAGTTTCGTTGGATGGTTTTCTTTGGTGAGTAGGTCCAGCCATTTCCTAGGAATAGGATATCTACTGCTCTGAAAAACTAGTTGAGCTAGACAGAATGATGAATTCTTTCTCTTTTTTTTACTGCTTTGTATCAGAATCTCAGATAGACTGCCATTAGAGACTTGAAGCTGAAACAGGTGAGAAGGGAGCTGCAGAGATGCTTCTTAGTGCCTACTGACATTAGCTAAGGTTTGGAAGTTCTGGCTTTGGGGCTGATCTTTATAAATCGGATTTATAAGTGATAAACTAACTGCTCTCTCTCTAGGTATTGCACTATGGATTGTTCATGGCAACTATAGGCCGTTGATTCATTGTAGATACTTGGATATCTGAACAAGAAACAAAAAGTGGGTCCCAACATTAAATTACTTAAATATGACTGCCTCTGTTTTCCAATGGATCAATCCCCAATAACAGCAAAAGGACTGCCAATTGCCAGGAAAATGTTAAGACACATAGTTATCAGGCAAAAGAAAATTGTGTCAACTACTACTCACATACACTTCACGCATTGCAAAAGTCAAACAAAAAAAAAAAGAAAAAGAATATGTTGCGTTCCAATCCATAGCGGCTTCAAATAAACAGTTTGCAAATAAATTACAATCCTTTTTTTTTTTGGTTATGGACATTGTATGAGAAAATAATGCAGAGAAATATAGCTAAAGGAGCCTATTGCAGCCTGCATAAGGGTTGTGGTGAGAGGGATGGTGCTAGGCCGAGGTGGGATTTTTGGGGCTCAGAGCCCAACACCAACAACAAGGTAAACTCAGTTATTACACCATTATCATGCCCCTCTCATTGGAAAAAGCTGCTTGATTCCTGTTGCCTCAAAATCATGCCACACTTGTCCTGGAATATAGCTTTATCACTGCTTCATTAACCAATTAGTGAGGAATTAATTAAATATATTATACAATCGCTGCCTTTGCTTTTCAAAATGTTAACCTTTAAAACAGCAACACATTAGAGCAAACATTCAAATGCGAAAAGCTTAAACAAACATTAACAGAGTAACCGTTGGAGTAAATGTTTTGGCAAAAAGGGGGCCCATATGTGTGGGCTTTGGCCCATAAAATTTGGACTTTCATGTCCCAATAAACAAGTACGGTCTCCTTCTCTGTCTCTGTCTCCGGCTCCTCTTGCTTGGTTCAAAAGGGTATTTGGGGCATTTCAGAGCATAAAAAGTTTTAGAAAGAAGCCCAGTTGAACAACTGAACTTACTCATAGACCTCTAACTGAGAAAAGGCCCAATGGCCCCATCCAATTAATTTATTTCTATTTTTTATTTTTTAAAAGAGAAAAATATATAAAAAAAAAAAATGAGAGCGCCAATATGCCGTTCAAACTCACTCCTCCACTCCACTGACACTGACTCTCCCTCCGCTCAAATACTTTCCTTTTTTTCTCATGGACGACGCTACGATAACCCTAACCTCAACCGATTGACTCTTTTCCCGCCATTTCTAACCTCAAAATTCAAAACCTCTTTCTTCATAGACCCGAAATGCCGTTGAGATCCGGCCATGGACAGGGAGGCTAACCTTCCCGCCCCACCCCACGTCAATCTGGTCCGCCCGATCCCAAATCAGGACACCTCATCATCTTCCTCCCCTCCCGGCTTAATCCGTGATGTCCAAGCCGCTTTCAAGCGCCATCGCTCACTCGGTACACCTCCTCTCTCTCCTCGTTACCCTTTGATTTAAGTTTCTGTTGGGATTTCCTCTATTTACCTATATATATATATATTTTTTATAATTTCCTCTTTTACCTATTTGGGTTTATTTTATTCTCAATCTAGCTATTTTAGTTCAGTTTATGGAACTAGAATTTTAGGATCTACTTAATTTTGCTTTATTGATTCTATGGTTGACGTCAATGAGTAAAATCAAGAAGTATTGAACGAATTTTGTTATCTATTGTTAGCTAATTAGATGATGAGAGTGATTAAAATGTACATTTAAGTTGGAATTTTTGAGGGGCTTCCAGGTACAATGCAGACGAATGGTTTAATGCCTAGAAGAATGGTGGTTCCCCAGCGTGCTGCTTCTAGAAATGTGGGTGCCAATGTTGATACTAACAAGTCTCAGGATTGTGTTTCATTGAGTCATCTTCAGTTATTCAAGGACAAAATTATTGCTGGGGAGTCTCAAGATGATGCGTCTATTACTCCACCTCCCATCAGGGGATCTATCAGCAAAACCTTTAGTGAAAATTTCAACCCATTTGATGTTGATCGACATCAACCCAAGGTGGATGTTGATCGACATCAACCCAAGGTGGTTGTTGATCAAAAAGGGAACAATCCAATCCCTGTGCAGGATGTAGAAGCTCAACATGTTGGTGGTCAGAGAAAGGTTCAGTTTTTAACTGGATACAATGTCACTTCCCAGAGTAATATGTTCTACAATGCTCTTTAAATTGCTAGTTTATGTTTTTCTGGGCTTTTCTTTGCCGCCATATTTTGCGACATTGTGACAAAAATAGTTATGTAGTTCCTGAATTTGTCACTATTCTCCACAATGTATTCCCTCTTCATTTAAATCTGCAGGGGCCATTGATGGAATGGCCACTGGATTGGAGAACTTATCAACTCATATGGATTCACTTGCCTTGACAGAAATGGAAAGCGATGCAGTCAATCAAGTAGAGGAGTCAACTGTTGCCAATAATGAGTCAAAGCACCAGCATTTTCAGAACTCAGAATCTGACATCCGTTTGAAGTCTGATGGTGGGGTCTCTTCTTTGGCAAAAAGAACTACAGTTATTCAAGATCAGATACATCAGTTAAGAAACTTTTTAGGGCAACCCCTCACTCAATCTTCAGTTGTGGGGTCATCATGTGCTACCACAACATCTATCCATTCAGGTTCAGCTCCAATGCTTAACCTGACTACTTATTGCTCTCCTTCTCATCAAGAAGGAGGTTCTCTCATGGGAAAAGAACCCCTGGGAGATTCTGATGCCAATCTTCAACTTGGAAATCAAGGAGATATGTTGCAGCAACCAGTTCCTTCAACTAAGGAAATGAACAGAATGCTAATTGATCAAACAGCTCTTGCTGCACAGGCTTCTACCTCTGGAAATGATGCCCAAGTGGATGTTAAGGAAGTCGACTTGTCCAGAAAGCAAGAAGGAAGCTTGGCAAACAAAAATGAACTTTCAAAGGATCCTTGTCCTCAGTCTGCTAAGTCAATCAAAGGGCAAGATTTTGCTGGTGATGTCACTAGTATACAATCTCAGGCTCCACAGTCTGCAGACTTAACTTCGGATGTAAAGTTAGAGCCTTCTAAAGCAGAGAAGCAGGGGAAGGTTACAAGTAGTAAAGGTGCATCGGCACCTCGTAAACGGAATTATGATCCTGACTTGTTCTTCAAAGTGAATGGAAAGCTGTATCAAAGGCTTGGAAAGATAGGCAGTGGAGGAAGCAGTGAGGTCCACAAAGTCATTTCATCAGATTGTACAATATATGCACTTAAGAAAATCAAGCTCAAAGGTCGTGACTATGCAACTGCATATGGGTTTTGCCAGGAAATTGAATATTTAAACAGGTTGAAGGGAAAGAAGAACATTATCCAGTTAATCGACTATGAGGTACCTCCTTCCACCCATGGTCTTGTGTTAACTGTCGGTATAATAAAAAGTTTACCCTCCTTGATTGTTCCAGATTGTTCACCAACAACACAAGTCCACAATCAACCATTTAATGGATTTGCTATTCTATAGACACTCATATCGCTCAATTTTTTATGCTAAAGTAAAATGCTTTTATTAATGCCTTCAACTTTGTACATGATGAAGGTGCAGTGATATTGTTGGACTAAGTGGGTGGTTGATATGCTGTGGAACTTAACTATGTATTATTTTCCGTGGTTATGATTATTTAAAAATTTTATGGTCATGGGAGTAGTTAACTTGTTATGGTCCCACCAATGTGGTGGCCTGGGAGGGGGTCTGTTACTGCTGAGATAATTATATATATCATCTCAATTGCAAAAAGTTCATGATGATGCAAATATATGCACATACAATGTCAGCGTCAAAAGCTCCATGGTGAACATAAAAGAAAAAATTCCTCACAGCACCATGCCTGTCAAAGTTGATCTTGTTTGGGTAGATCTCTTATCATTTTATTATGATAAATGACTTGAATAGATGTTATATCCTATCAGATTTCTTGTTGATAGAATTTAGCCTGAAGCAGTTTGTGGGGAACATTTAATAGTCTTTCATTATATTAGGTGACAGATAAGCATCTGCTCCGAGGAATCATGAATGGCTGCATGTCAAATAAAGATGGCAGAGTTAAGGATGATGGCTATCTATATATGGTACTTGAATATGGAGAAATTGATTTGGCTCACATGCTATCTCAGAAATGGAAGGAAATGGATAGCTCCTATCAGACTATAGATGAGAACTGGCTTCGATTTTACTGGCAGGTTCTAAAGCAATCCTTTACCTTGAATCTCTGTTGCTAAAGATATTGAATCTTTTGACATTATATGCTTTACTTGTTCGTGCTGGGATTCTCTATTGACAGTCCACCTAAACAAACTTTCCTATGTTGAGGCTAACAATTTTATATTTTCTGGAGGAAACTCTGGTTGTGTCCTTTCTTCGTGTTTTACTTATTTGTATTTAGCTTTCGCTTCAATCTGTTAAGCCATTTCTTCAGCTTCTTATATTTTGGGCTTAAAGCATTCTCTCTTTTCTTATTCTCCCCTTTTATCTTTGATCTTTTGTATACAAACATATACTCAAAGACACACAAGCCATAAGGTGATGTTTGTCCCCAGCTTTTGGAGTAGCAAATACTCCAGAAAGCAGAAATTGGATCCGTTGAGAATTTTGAAAAACAACTTTTAGCTTTAGTAAATATAACAAAATGTGCTTTTGCAGGCTAATGTTTAGAAGCTTTAAATTGAAATTTCTACAAAGAGTTGCAATGAGAAGTTGATAGATGAAATCAATAGTTTCTTTAAACATGCAAGATCTAATAGCACATGTTGCAAAGCTCTACTTCAACATCTCTACTCGGCCCAAACAGGTTTTAAGTGCTAACAATAACGATTTATTCTTGCATTCATGAATATTGGGAACTATGCCGCATATTATTAATGTAACCCAGTTCATCATGAGAAAAACTATTACACTGTAAAGAAAGAAGTGAAGAGGAAAACAAATTAAGATGTAAGGTGACATAGCGAATGAGGCCACTGCATAGCAGGGTCTGGTAGGGTGCATGAGGCCCGGTCCCTACATTGCAGATCTAAACCCCGTATCCTTGCTTTTAGTTGCAGCTTCTTTGGCAACTTGAACCAGTGACCTGCAGGTCACAATGGAGAAATCCTACCATTGCACCTAGGTGACTCTAAGATAATAGTTGACTTTTTTCCCCATTATTATTTCACTATAGTCAGAAAATAAAAGTTTTCTATTTTAGGTATTTATGTTCTTGTCAGCTTGTTACTCAAGATTCTTTTGCAACTTCCTTTCTACCACTGGGGAAATTTGCATGCTTTTAGTGATCTTCGTTAGTGAGTTGATATTTTCTTCTTTTATCAGAAGGGATAGTTGATGTTTCCTTGTTTAGAATTGTGTGCCATTCATGCTGTCTTAGGGTCATCTTATTTATTAATATTATGCAGAAAGGCTGAATATTCATTAGTTTGATGAAGCAATTTTTGCAGCAAATTCTTCAAGCTGTCAACACTATACATGAGGATCGTATTGTACATTCCGACTTGAAGCCAGCTAATTTCCTTCTTGTAAAAGGTTACCTAAAACTTATTGATTTTGGTATTGCCAAAGCCATAATGAGTGATACAACCAACATCCAAAGGGATGCACAGGTACTCATTACTCATTCTTCTCTCCAACTTTTATTCTAGGTACTATTCCCCTTTGATCAATTAAAATTTTAGTTTTACATTTGTTATTCAAGTTTACTGTTTTTATCAGTTAGAACTTTGTTTTATGCAAGATAATGGTGGTAAACGCACACACACTTTTATTTACATTTATTATCGCATAGATACTGCCATTTTATGTCCTCCATCACTACATGTTGTATCATATCTCCATTTATCTGAAGTGGTTGATCACTAGATCAACAAAAGTGCTTGTACCTAACGTGTTTAATAGCAATTAATCACCCGACAGTGGGAACTCCTAAAATCTTTTGTGTATTGCCACTGCAGGTGGGTACTCTGAGTTACATGTCTCCTGAGGCATTCATGTGCAATGAGAGTGATACAAACGGAAATACCATAAAATGTGGCCGGTCTTCAGATATTTGGTCCCTTGGGTGCATACTTTATCAAATGGTTTATGGGAGGACTCCTTTTGCTGAGTACAAGACTTTCTGGTCCAAGTTCAAAGTTATAACAGATCCAAACCATGAGATAACGTATGGACCAGTTTCTAACCCGTGGCTTCTTGATCTCATGAAGAAATGTCTTGCATGGGATCGCAATGAGAGGTGGAGGATTCCTCAGCTACTTAAACACCCTTTTCTCGTTCCGCCAGTCCCGCCCCAACCATCTTTATCTCAGGACCAAAGCTGTCAACTGCTTCAACTTGTAGCTGGTGCATGTTCCAACAATCAAGACGCTTTGATGCTATGTTCTCAGCTAACTCAATTACTTGGAGCCCCGACGTCACAGATTACATCCCAATCACTAACATCACAAGAACAACTATGCAAGTTGCTCTATCAAGTGTCTAAGCTTTGTTGTCAACTCCAGGAACATCTAACCAAGTCAGGGTGAGAGTTGGTACAGGTGGGGAGCATGCTTGCCACAGCATCCAAATTGAGCTCATTTTTGGTCCCTTTGTAATAATATGTAAAAATTAACATTGTGATATTATATTCTTGGATAGATGAAACATTATCCTTGAGTGAGTTCATGAATGTATCTGCCTATCAATCTTCCTGTTTTTTGAATTGATGTTGGCAGTCCAATTTTCTCAATTCAACTGTTGGCTGAGGTTCGGAACATATTCTGTATGATAGCATTTCCGTTTAATTATGTAACATTCAATCCAATAGAAAGAAGAGCAAAATGAAAAGCAAAAGTGACCTAGGCTAGCTTCATTCAAAAACCTTTTGTTATCAGCTTCTTCGACCATTTCTTTTACAAGCCTTGAAGGCTTTAACTGCCCTACCCATACTATTATGTAGATTTAAAGGAGAAAGGAACAATTGCCAGCACACATTCTTAACAATATAATATTGTTTATTCCATTAAAATAAAAACTAAAGAGTAAACACTGTTTAAACCGAGGCATTTAAGTAGGTGCTAAAAACTCAAGCGTTCTCTTAACATAAATGTTGAGTTGTGGCTTAATTTTTATGGAATTATGCTTTTCACTATGGTAGTTTACTAGCTTAAACTTTTTTGTTTTGTTGATCAATAGTCTTATTAACAATTTCATAATTTTTTTTACATAGAGGATCCGCTGCTGTAGTAACTGTAGCATACAATTTATATCACTGCAAACTTTGTTATAGAACAAAAGACCGATTCATACTAGCAACGAAAAGAAGATAACCAAGGGAGAAAATTTAGAAACTCATATTTGTTATTTCACAAAGGATTTTACAAAGTTGCTCTGAAATGTGTTCTATGCCTTCATCACAATGGATTTCCACATTTATAAGGTCAAATTATGCAATCGATCCATAAACTATCATAAAATTTGAAATTTAGTTCATTCACTATAATTCATAAAAATCAAGTTCATGTAGTATTATGATTTGAAAATTCTATTCCAATTGATAATAGCGGTTATTTCTTCGTTAAAAATATTGATATGGCGGTTGACTTTTACTAACGTGGCGTTAACTTGTTAACATGGTGTTGACTTTATTGATGTGATCATTTTTGTCTCATATAATTGATCCCTGTAACGAATTTTAAAATTTAATTCTTTTACTATAATTCATAAGAATTAAGTCATTTTACTATTCTAATTCGCCAATCAATATCATTGTTAAAGATCTCCATGACATGGTGTTGACTTTTGTTGGCATGACATTATTTGTTTACATGGTTTATTTTTTGTTTATGTCGCTGATGTGATTTTTTCCTTTTTTCTTCATTTTTTGTCTTTTTCTTTATTTTTTCCTTTCCTCTTTCTCCTTCTTCGTCATTTTTTTCTCTTTTTTTCTCTACATTACAATCACCAACCTTCAAAAATCCACTTTTGGGTGGTTAGTCGTCACTCGTCAGCTATAGTTCGCTCACAAAAATCGCACTCCTATCCCTATTGAAAACGTAATATTTTACAGAAGATTATCTCAATCCATAGAAAAAAATGAAGTCATGAATTAACAAATTAATTCGATTTTCTTTAAAAATATTTGCATTACCAAAAAGCGCAGTAATATGAGCATCATGCCCACAAGTATGTATTTTTTCAAGTACCTTTTCTGTTCCCACTCTATCAATTCTTGTAACATCAAAACAAAACAATTTCATCTCACATCAAATCATATAAACACAATTCAGATAATTTTCAAAGGTTATTTAAAACGATTTTTTATCGTTATTCTTTAAAAAAAAGTATTAGTATTTTTTATCTTAACTATAAACTCATAAAACCCAACCAAAAAAGCTAGTGATGAAAGTAATGTCATTTCCTAAAATAAACAATATTAATACTTACTACCTCTATGGTAAGAGCATCAATATTTGCTTTAGGTGCCACAAAAAGTTAGGACTTCTGAAAGTTGGAGCTGCGGATTATTTTTCTATATCTAAAATTTTTAGAAATTTTTAAGAAAACTCAATTGGATAGTGAGAAAGAGGATATTGATAGGAAGAAGTAGGAATGTCAACAGGGCGGGTATCCGCTAATTTTGAGATACCCGACCCTAATTAATAACTATAAAACTCAAACCCTATTAAAATCCGATTATTTTTTCAAAAAACTACATGAACCATACCCTAATAAATTTTACACTATCCGTTAATTACTTGAACCCGTTTAATTACCCGATTATTTAACTCATAATTTAACAACCCGTTCATTAACCCAAACCCGAAACCCCAACCCTTGAAAAAAATCAGTCATCTAATTTTGTATAAATCAAAAACATAAAATTAAATAACAACATACATATTCTATCATAATTAAACAAATTTTAATAGTTCAACAAACCACTTGAAACCATAGTAAATAAACACACCATATAAACATATTTATGAAACTACAAACAAACATAATTTAAGTAAAAATAAAAAACATATTTGAAGTTTATTGGAATCATGATAAATTTTCATTCTTCATCATCATTAAAAATGCTACTTGAGTCCATAGTTGTAGATAGTTCTACAAATAAAGTTAATCGGGTTCGGGTTTAGGGTACCTGAAGGGTACTACCCAAACCCGTTACGGGTAGTAAAATCACTAACCTAGCCCGATTAAAACTCATTTATCCGCTATCCGAACCCGACTTAAACGGAGCAGATAGTACCGGGTACCTGTTTAACTACTACTCGTTTACATCCTTAGGAAGAAGATGATGAATTTTGGAAATGAAACACAATCTATGAGCAATGAAAGATCCTTAAAAATTGGAAACTTTTGTTGGTTTCCCTCTTGTTATGTAGAGAGAAAAAGAGAAAAAAAAAAAAACCACATTATCTCCATGTGGACGAAAATAAGCCACATCATGCATGTAAACAAGGGGTGTACAAGTAGTTCAAATAAAAAGCCATGTCAGCAAATCAATGTTACGTTAACAAAAGTTAATATTATGTCATTATTTTTAATGGAGATCTTTATCAACATTTTCAATTGGATTAGAGTGATTTAGTGATTTTTAAGTAAATGGACTTGATTTTTAAGAATTATAGTGAAGGGACTAAATTTCAAATTTCGTCAAACTATAAGGATCAATTATATGGGATTAAAAAAGTGTCACATCAGTAAAGTCAATGTCACGTTAGCAAAGTCAACAAGTCAGTGCCACTTTAGCAAGGTCAATGCCATGTCAGTAAAAAGTTAATCGTCATATCAGCATTTCTAACGGAGAATGTAACTGTCGTTATTGATTTGACTAGAATTTTCAAATTATAATACTACAGAAACTTGATTTTTATGAATTATAGTGAAATGACTAAATTTTAGATTTCTTGATAGTATATGGACCAAGTGCATAATTTGACCCATTTATAATAATAGTGCCTACTAGTACTAGGGTACATTGATGAACCTAATAATACATGAATTTGGAAGTTCATGAACCTATTTTACATGGAAAAGTAAACGTGTTTAAAATAAATCGCAAAGGTAAAGTGAAAGTTGACATCTCTTTTGTCTTGTAGCGGCTTAAAAGACGAGTCACGTTATTTAAAGAGAAAGCACTTCTGAGTACTTCAACTTGAAAACATTTCTACGCGTGCATACATAATCATACAGAACTTGGACTAGAGTAGGGAAAATCTTTTACATCATCATTTGTCTACCAACCGAGAAAATATTCTGTAGAGAGATTCAAATGCAAGTTGTCTACTCCTGGGGTAAAATGATACCTAAGATTAATTACCAATTATTTTCAATGTATGATTCAAGGTCTTCAAGGTTATAAGGGTCATGTGATTTTTGCCATTCTTGGTCCTTTAAAACCTCAGGCATCTCCCAATAGAGGTTCCATGGGAGAGGCCCTACATGATCAAGATTATATTGATGTCTTTTGGAAGAGGCTCTACCCAAGTGCTAGATAGCTTGGTTTCAAAGACTTTAAAGTCAATGTAGAGTTGAGAATTGTAACTCGAGAGGTAACTTGTCCAAGGCATATCATCTTCAATAGAGGGCCAGTTTTGTGATGAAATCTTTTACTTAATTAAAGAACCACTTTTATTAATTTTATGAGAATTTTTAAGATATAATCTTAATGAAGATTAAGATAAAATGGAGTAAATTAGACAAAGTTGTCTCTATGATGCTTACATATTTAAAAAAAAAAAGCAAGTCTAAAGGTTTTAGGGCAAGTGAGGAACAACTTAGAGTTGCTAACAGGTTGATTTAGGCCGATTCCAAGCCGGTTCCAACAGATTTCAGATTGCTAACAGTAAGAACAAGTTTGAACCAGTTCCCAAGTGGGCCAATCCCAAGCCGATCCAAAACCAAATATGGTTAGGCCAGCTTGGCTCGATGAACCAATAGACCAGTTCCCGAATTGAACCAGGCCGATCCAAGTAGGCCCACTTTCTTTTTTTTCAAAATGTTTTTTAAATTAATTTTTAATAAAAAAATTAATAATTTTATTTATTAAAGTATTTTTATTTTATAAATTTATTAATTAATAAAAATAAATATTGACTTATTTAGTTATTTAATATATTTTTATATAATAAAGTTATTCTAATAAAACTTTATAACTTATTTAATAAAGTTATTGTAATAAACATAAAGTTATTATCTAATATTATAAAGTTATCATTATAATAAATAATGCTATTATAAAAAAGTATTATAACTTATTTAATAAAGTTATTAGTTTAAAAAAATTATAACACTTTTAAAATTTTTTTTACTTTCTTTTGATAAAATTAAACTTATTTATTACATTTGAAATATAATTAAATTTGTTATTTATTATTTGAAATATAAGTAAACTTAAAACTTATCATTTTGCATGAAAAAAATTCATTTATCATTTACTTTAAGAAAACATATTTATTTAGTATGTTTTTCAAATATATGTTCATTTAGTTTTTTAAATATTTATTCATTTTCTAAACTAAATTTATAGTTACAACAGTAATTTATTTGGTATTTAACAATTAACAACAATAATAAATGAAAACAAAAAAGGAGAAGAAGGAGACCAAAGATTTTTTATATAGACCCCTTCAAAATTTAGAAAGGGTAAAAACCATAAAAATATTATCCATAAAAATATTGATTATGACAGCAATTATTTACAATTTTACATAAAATTTACAAATAAAGAAAAATAAAACCATTTTCTACTGCTCATAATTTATAAGGATTGACTTGAAAATTTTTTCCTTCTCCTACGACATACTATCGACAAACTAATTGGTCATTCCAAGTTCTTTATTGTAGGATTTTGCTTCAAACCAATCTTTGAGACATGTTAGCATGCATAATGAAGTCGGACTAAGACTAGTTTGATGGTCTCCAATGATTCTTTCACTTGTTGAGAATGCAGATTCAGAAACAACAGATGATACTTACACCGCAAAAACATCTTGGGCCATGGAAGTTAAAATTGGAAATTGTCTTTGATTTTCTTTCCACAATTGGAGAAAATCAAAGTTATTGTCTAAACAAAAATTTTGACTTAAGAAAAATCCTATCTCATTGGAGCCTTCACCTCCACCATGAGTTCATCAAGTTGTTGAGCTAGATCTGCCGTCGTTGGCCTTTCCTTATAGCTTCAGTCTTTTCTTTGTTGCTGCTTTAATTGCATCGATAATGCCTCCTTGGTGACTACTGCCACCACAACTTTCGGTTTCTTCGTTCGATTCTTCTTCTCCTTGTTAAGTTGTTCCCTCTCATCTTTATAAAAACTAAACAAATCTCAAAAATACGTGTGAATTGAAGACTTTTGGTCCTCAATATAATCAAGATCAAGAAATTCTTTATAACAATAAAAAAATCTATATTTACCTCACTTTGACTAGGATCTAATAAAGTTGCAATATAATGAATAAGATGAATTATTTCCCAATATATTTTTTAATTTTTTCTCAATATAATATATAAAAGAAAATAAAGTATTATCATTCCTAAATTTTAAAAATTTATCAAACAATGTAAAAACTATGGAAATAAAAAAAATGTTGTTGGATAATATTGAATTGAAAATCGTTTAGTTGCGTCTTTAAAAGCAGATAACAAATTAATACAACTTTCAATAAAAATCCAATTATAATCAGAAATTATAAAAGATTGGTCATTTGTAAAATTGTTATAAAAAGTAGTAATAATATCTTTATAAGGTAAAATGGAATAAAGTAAACAATGGAGTGAGTTCCATCTTGTTTCTACGAGAAGTGAAAATGCTTTAGCATTTATGTTATTTATTTCACAAATTCGCCCCCATTCACGTTTGTAACTTAGAGATCGGATCCACTTTGCTAAAGTTTTAATTTTTTTTCCAATTACACATGTGCTAAGAACATTAAAACCATTTTGTACACATAAATTTATAATATGACATGCACATCTAACATGAAAAAATACACCTTGTATAACTGGATTTGAACTTTTAATTAACATTAGAATAGTTGCAATATTATTCGAAATATTATCTAAAGTAATAGAAAAAACTTTATTTTCAATCACGTACATTTTACACACATTAGTAATATATTGAGTAATAGTATATGCATTATGTGATTGTTATAATACATTTAAAGATAAGATGTGTTTTTACATGTACCAATCTTCATCAATCCAATACAAGTTACAACAAAATAACTTACACCATTAATATTAGTCCAAATATCATTAGTTAAACTAACTCTAAATAACATATTACTAAGGTTGTGCCTTAAAGCTTTCATATATTCTTGAAACATTTGCCTACAATCATTTTTCAATGTATGTCTAGAAATTTGTTTATATGCAGGTTGTAAATATTGAAAAATATATTCCAAACATCAAACTTTTTCATATATTGTAAATGGTTGTTCAATTCCAATTACAAATCTAATTAAACCACGCCTAGCTTTATTATTGTCAAAAACAATTTTTTTTTCTAGCTTCATGTAAATTAATTTGAGATTTTTACACTCCCTAATTTCGTCTTCTCCCGTATTTAGATCAATGTGATGTCTACTAACTAAATGTCTTCTGTACGCACTTGTACCCCAACACCTCCACCGAAGGTATAAGTATAGTTATTTTACATAATTTACAAGTAGTTTGGGTTTCATTCGTATGTTCTTTTTGCACAATGTCGAAAAACTTCCATGCCTTACTCTTCTTAGAGTGATCCTTCTTCAATTTTGATGATGTAGTTGTCGTAGCGACGGTGGTGGTAGCTGATGATTGTGTTTGACCACTAGCAGTCGTTGATGTCAGAAGAAACTTATCTTTTAGATGAATATATGATTTAAATTTATTAAAAGATTTTTCGCCAAAATTGGAGATTTGAGTATAATTGTAAGGGCGAGAAATGGAACATGAATGACAACTATAGAGATCTAATATTTTGTATTTTTTAAAAATAAATATAGTAGAAAACTTAAAAGAAATAAATAAAGAAATATATATACTGGAAGTTGAAGGAATTAAACTTCGTAAAATTGTAAAAAGAAAAGGAATTAGAAAAAATTAAATTAAATTTATATTTAGAAAATAAAGAAGAATAATGTAAATGAATTTAATAATAGGACTTTAGAATGAGAGAACTGAAGAGAATTGGAGAGAAAATGTAAAAAAAGAAATGAAATGATGATAAGTATTTATAGGAATCGGAGAGAATTGGCAAAGTAAGGGTTTAACGCTTTTCCTTTTTTTTTTTTTCCGAAATGAAATGATAATTGGAGAGAATCGGCAAAACAACGGCCTGCCTTTTCTTTGAAAGGTCAGCACCGGTTCCAACCCTAAATCGGTCCGGCTTGGACCGGGTCTCTATCGGGCCCGATCCTTTAAATTAGTGACCCCGGGTCCAGAAATTGGGATAGGGCCGGTTCTACCAGTTTTAGAACAACTCAGAAAATGCAGAAAATGAGGGGATTTTGAGTAATAATCTTCATAGATAAACTACGCCAAAGATGGTAGGATTGAGTGCAGCCCTGAACGTTTCTTAGGCATGAAAGATGCTCAAAAATGTTTGAACTGGTATGATACTTAATGCTCGAGAAAACAAATGAGTACATAAATATATCATTTTTATAATATGCAAAAAACGTTTCACTAATTTAAAATAATTAGAGAAAGGAAGAATAACAACATTCTCTAAAGCTAGTATGATACTAATGATCAGAAACAGATTTTTCAGTGAATGCATAATCGTTTCTCATTTAAGCTGAAAAATCTCCTACGAGCTCAAGAGAAACCAGACTCATGCCTTCTGTCATTCCTAGATGCAGCTTGCATATGTTTCACATAGAAGATAATGCCAATAACATCTGCTATTCCTCTCTAGATGAAAGCTTGAAAGAAGCTTCAGCACGAGCTTCCTCCAACTCCATTAAGAGTTCTTTCATAAATGGAGTATTTGTGCCATGTGTGATTCGCAGAATGTTGAGTGCCTTGGTGAATGATTTGATAGCATCATCTGTCTCCCCAACCAACCTGTCATGAATAATATCCAAGTTTTTTATGATTCAAAACAGAGAAACTTTCAATCGAATGGGATGTTGAGGTTATATGAAGATTATGCACGCTCATTGACCCATTAAAGATCAATAAAACAACTGTTCGGTACAGTTTGAAATAAGCTGTTTCCAAAGGTAGCCTCAACCTACAAGCTACAACTAAAACAACGGATATTTCCTCTACACGACATCTAAAGTTACCCAGGTTCAAGCAAAGTTGCTAAAAGATACTTTCATTGAGGCGTTGAACAGAATTCTATAAGCAATAATACTATGCCCTTAGCCAATAAATCAGAGTCATTCAGTTCTAGTTTTGGTTATATTCCTAGAAGAACACAGCTATGGAAAATATCATGTTAGGCAGACAAAAGTACTTTAGGCGTTATAAGGTCCCAAGAGGGAACTTTGTGGAGCAAGTCATGGCCTCTGCCATTTTATGAAACGGATGGGTACTTTAAGGAATTAACTAAAATATTTGAAAAAGAATAAGTGGAAGAAAGAAGTGCACCAGAGAATGAAGTAAATAATGGGGCAAGATATTTTCTAACCACTCAAGCTTTCCACAACTGTAGTATTGTAATCCAAGCAAAGGATGAAATCCTGGATAGACCCCTGCAATTAAACAGAAAGGTAATTTCAGGATGCCAATTATTTCTCAACTCAGGACCATTATACTGTACATATTCAAGGGTACACTAATCTAAGTCTCAGCAAATTTTATCAAAACTCCTCCTAAAGTTTCCGGGCCAAATTGAAAATGTCCCCGGTGTGAACTAGGATTAGAAATGAACTTTTGGGTTATTCCTGAAGATTAAAAGCACTCTATTGGATTGCTAAACTCATGGGATATTAAAAATGATTAAAAAAAAGAAAAAGAAAAAGAAACTCGATGCATCTGGCTTATGTCGTAAGTTTGAGGAAGAGAAATTAATGTTTCTCATCTCTTCGAACTGCTACTACCATGACAAGTGAAAAAGTGACAACAACTAAGTAGATCTTTAATTCGTTTCCAGTCAGAGACACAAGTCAAAAGATGACATACTTTCATACACTGGAATGGTCAATCCGCAAACTGCCAAAGCTTCTTTCCATTCTTCCAGCTGTATTAATATCTGCAGGAATAATTGATCAGAATCACAACTTAACTCAATTGCTACAGCCAAAAAAAAGGGTTATTTTATTAAAGGATGCTTGACAGAAGAGTAAACAAGAAGTGTTTTCATTGGGTTTACAATTAGACTTAATTTAGCCATTCACAGATGGGAAGTAATAAGAAAAGAATAAATATATGAACATGAAGCAACTGGAAAAGATGAAGAAATATATATCAGCAGTAAGAATCCCGCAGCCATATAATACAAAATTGAATCATCTTTAAATTAAGTTTCTTCAAACTACATTCTGCTTAGAAATGTGAATGTGATTCAAGGAAGTACCTCAATAAGTTTTTCCCGAGTTCGCATCAAACTGATTGAAAAAGGATGGCATACTTCCTTCTGGAGTTTTTCAATATTTTTATACAAAATAATGGCTCCCTGAAGACCTGAACTTTAGGTTAAGAATCAACTTTCATTCATTTCTTTCTATGAATGCAACTTAGTATTATTCCCAGATGACATTAATTCACCAAAGAGAATTATTTTCTCACAATGAACCAGTGGAAATAATATTAAAAAATTAAAAAATAATAACAAGCAATAAACTGCAAAATTATATTCAATTATATTTAATTGAATTACCACCAAAGACGATTAGTTCATCTATAGAGAAAAGTAGAGAAGGATACTGCCACAGGAAGTAGACTTAAGAGCCTTGTCCGACAATGCTTTGATATCACTTGCTACCTTTCTGATCTCTTCCTTGCTTCTAATGAGGCCACACTTTTGGCAAACAAATCCTTTTTCATCTGCATATCAAAATTTTAAATATGTAAAGATTTTGTTTAGGTCGTTTGACTGACTTAAATTACATATGATCACATACCAGATTCTCTCAGCAAGAAACCACTGCATCTATTGTCCCTGCACCGGTAACCTTCCAGAATTGCACTTTCTTGGATATCATCATACTGACCCTTCAACACAATACAAGCACTGGTTCATCAGTGAATGAAAAATGGCCATTCTGAAAGCAACAAGGTTACATACTGAAAGAATAAATAATTTGACAGAGCAAGTACCACTTTGATACAGCGGGCACATGTACAAGTGAAAAGGTATTGTTCTTTGAGAGTCTTTTGCCGAGTAATGGTACTTGCAGCAGTCTCTACATAACTGATTGATACCTTAGGAAATATAAGAAAATGAATAGCATATTCAGTTGCAAACACAGAAATGTCAAAGAATCATTCTAATAATATCTTCAGGAATATGAATGGTTAATTGAAACTTGAACAATCTCTAGTAAATCCTCTTTGTTTTTTATGTCATGATACTGCCATTTAGCTTGAAGTTGGTTCAAGCCTCAGATACAGCTTGCAACACAAAGAACAATGGGATACCTAGAGAAAGAGCGTAAAATAGATGTAATAACAAAGTCAACAGAAACAACTACATTGTGCCACAATATATTACAAGGTTAAAGCTGAAAAACTTGCCATTGAATGTCTAGAAACATTTTTCCTTCATGAGCAAGAATTCTAGCCCTATGCATACGATAACAGCCAGAAACTTTCATTGATAGTTTATGTTAACTATGATCCAGTAAAAAGCACAGAGCAAAACTAATCACTTCACATAACTGGAAAGAACAAATCTAAAATAGTACTGACTGAGCTAGAAGCTCCGGGATTACCATTTAAGCATATGATAGAATAAAAAGAAATATGGAAGAAAAATACTGAGGCCACAATTTTAAAAAATAGAAAAACCGAATCACTGATCACAATGGTGGTAACTATGTATGGGCAAATCATGATGGTGCAAGATCTGCCTCCGCATAAGAAGAAAATCTAACAGGTATGCTTTAGGATGACAACTAAATAACACAAATAAATCGAAGCTCTAGGTTGGCCTTGACCAAACTTGGCTTCCCTGAGAAAATGAAGATTTCTAAAGTGAATTTCTTCTATATATTTGTCAAAGAGACTGACCATTTCCTAACCGTAAATCTGATGAAGAAATCCTAATACATGAGTTCCTAGCATAAAACTAAAAGCAAAAACTAAGAATAAAAATTCTCACCTCAGAATCTTTGGGTATGTGTTGTACAGCTCGTACCACAGCTACCCTTCCCTCAAACACTAAGACAGCATTTGGCAAGCAGCTGCAGCATGATAATTGTTTAGTAACCAAGATCACAAGCATGGATACCATACTGCATGGATCTGTAAGCATTACTACCTGTGGTTGATAATAGAAACTACGGGATACAGTCCTGTCCCCAGGGGTCTCAAGTCACTGTCACAGATGGTATGTGCATTACATGCAAACTGTCATTTTCAGACTCAGTAGATCAGAACATATTTTATCCAGTTTAAGCAGAGCTAATTAAGGTACCTCGCTTTGGAAAAATTAATAGAGACTATTTATCTACAAAGAATAATTTAAAAGAAACGGGAAATTACACTGTAATAAATTCCTGGACTGCTTATTTAGGCCATTAGTACTTTTGCATAAACTTTTGGATTGAATATCCATCTTATTACAACATAACTTAGACAACTTTGATCCTTTCTGAGAAATGTTTTAAGTAACCCGCAGGTTTGCAACAGAAGCTTGCGCTCTTCCTGTTATTTTGAAATTTAAGAGAAGAGATTTTAATGATAAAATAGAAAAAGATCACACTTACGAAATTTAGGACTGCTCCCATAGTACCTAAATATAAGCTTCATTAATTTCTTTCGTGGAGGTAGGGAGAAAGGGAAACTATACCAACTTTAAAGTGTTTCAAGTAATTATGCTTAATAAACTAATAAATTAATAGCTAAAAATGCACCTTGGAAAAGTTTTCAGCAATCTCTTTTATGTCGATGTCAGGGCACTGAAGAATCAAATTAACAAGGTTAGCCGTCTGTGCATATAACACTAGCTGCTTCTCTTCGATATCCGCCATGTCTTTCTCAATTTAAGGCTAAACATAACTAGTTGAGCAGCGGGCTTATAACATCAGAAAAGTTAATATACCAAAATGGACTGAATCCAATGAAAAAAGAAAGGATACGAGAAACCAAAGCCTCCACCAAATTGTAATTGTCCATGGCAGTAACAGGGATGACCTGGAAATTATAAGCAAATTTTAATAATTCCCCATAAGACAAGGCACATAGTTCTCACATATGAAACAATGACAACCACCCCCATTACATTCTCATTTTGCAATTTTCTCCTAAGGTAAAGTTTCACCATCATTCGAATGGTAGGGGTAACAGACTTTCTCCTTTCCTTGTCAAGCTTACCGAGTGCCAGGCACTCCAGTCGGTGCAACTTCCATTCCAGCTTCTGTAAATAAGCCATTAACCAATCAATAATTTTTCAATTGATTTTATAAGAAATTCAACTGATTGAGTTGAAACATGACAAACCTGACATGTACTCCCACAATACCAAACAACCTGACAAGCAGAGCATTTCTTAAGATTGCTTTTAATGAAACATCCATCGCACCTCGATTCGGTTAAGGAGTTGTTCGGCACGCAGACGTATGGCTCTTGGCTTATAATTATTTCTCCTGCAAATTAAAGCTGCGTTTAGATTTTTTTTCTCTCTATTTTTTTTTTCAAGGTGAGGGAGTAATTTTAGAAAAAAATTATTACATTTCGCAGGCTATCTATAGAATAATTGATCAAATTTTAGCAGAGTTTTTTGTTTAAAAAAATGGCGGAAAGAAACCTGGATAGAAATCCTTGGCGGTGATGAGGGAACGGCCTTTATCGGGGAGGATTGAAATAGTTAAGCCACGAGCTCGAAGAGAAGTTAGCAATTCCTCCATGGACAAGCAAATCAAGAACTAGTAAGCTCTGGAAGGTTTTACTTTTGAGGAATGGATACTAAACCAGCTGCCTGCTTGCTTCACCCTCGGCTTGCTTTTCCTAAACGAGGAAAACAACAAAATACGGCATCGTTTCAATATTTAAATTTTCGAAAGCATGGACTCAAAAGTTAAAAATGAAAAATACACCGTTTTCTTATGTAGTTTTATAACCCTCCTAAATGAGAGGGAGAGAGAACTGGTTCGACCAGTTTCAAGTGCTGAAATCTTCCAGCTTTAAAGCCTATGAAGGCTCTGACCCGGGTTCGATCCTCGGCAACGGCGCTAAAAATTGGTGACTGTCGAAACCAACAATAATAATTCCTACTCAAAATAGATTAGAACTGCAGTATAAATGAGTAAGGTCGTTTGCCAAGAGATTGGTAAGATTTATTTTTCTGTAAAATATTAAAAAGTAAAATGGGGATTTTGAGAAAATGAAAATAAAAATTAAATTAAAATCTAGGCAAAGAAAAATCAATATGATGCAAACATCTAACCAAAGGAATAATCTTAGAATGGGTTCAGGGAATTGAACATTGATGCAAAAATAAATTCTTTTAATCTTTACCAAATTGGTTATGGTTATTGGTACGACCTAACAACCTATCCCTCCTTACTTCTTCGATAATCAGGATACGATCTCTAATTATTTCTCTTGCCAGTTAAACAACCTTAGATACGATCTTAAGATTTAATTTACCAACAGCATTGAAAACTAGAGAGACTACTAATTCTAACCAACAAACACACATGTAGGTTCATTTAAGCTAGATTATATATCTTCTTAACAGAGAATCGAAATCCTGTCTGAAATCAATTATGTTATTTACCACTTATATTAGAATGCCTAAACAATTACGGATTCAGGTTTATAATTGGCGATATATTATCCTGACAATTGAACAAAGGGCCCTTTTTGCACAACCAATCAAAACAATAATTTAAATAAGAACAGAAGACATATAAATAATAAAGATATAAAAGAACAATATAAAACTAATTAGATCTCACAATTCTTGAAAAACCCAAACTTTAATTATCATTTGGCTAGACTAAAAACTTAGCAAGCCATAAGTTCAGAGAAAAACACTAAAGAAAAATATAAAATTGTATGAAGATTCAAGATTCAGAATTCAGATCCCCAGCCTCTTCCACTCTTAGCCTATAAATACTAAATATCCTAACCCCAGAATCTGTTTCCAAAGGAAAGTTCTCTGATTGAGTTTGATTACAATTAAACTTCTTTCCTTTTTCCACCACTTGCCAAAGACAGTTTTTGTATATATCTTCTTTAATAATTAAAATCTTCCACTTGCCATCTTTAGATTGATTCAGTCAACTTCAGCTACAAGTGATAGATCTCGACTTGAATTCCAAGATTTCTTCTGATTTTGTGACTTGAGCAGAATTTACAGCTTTTAATCCATTTTGTCCATTTTCCTTCATCTACAATACAAAATAGAAAATATAAGTCAAATCCAAAAATTAAGCATATAAAAGAATTTAAATCATGAGAAAATATGACAATTAATATGTATAATATGCAACTTATCAAATTTTCCCACACCTAAACCTTGCTTGACCTCAAGCATACAATAGTCTAAATTCATAATTTCTTCTCATCATTCCTTCATATTCTTCCTATGCTCATCCAAAACACATTCCTTTCAAGAATTAAATCATAAGTTTTTAAAGTGAATTCTCATAACACACATGAATAGCACTTTAATGATTCAATTAAATTCATAAAGTACACAAGATCTAACACCCTCGCGATTGGATTTCACTCATCACACTCTAAGTGTTTGAGGTATATATAAATGAGCTCTCAAGTCAATGCATAGAAGATTTCTTACCATAGGCTTGCAAATTCATCATATCTCTTCCACAATAAATGAATTAAGATGCAAAAATCTAAGGGTCTAAAAGGGTTGTATTGGGGCTTAGGTAAGGTATGATAAAAGGATTTTTAGGTTAAACAAATTGAAAGAATCATACAAAACTTTTCACATAAAATTCAAATCAATGATTTCAAAATGTTGGCTCTACCGAGAGGGGGGGTGAATCGGTTTTCTAACAATTGTGGCATATTTTAAATTAATCGCAATTTAAACACAAATGATAATGAATAAAACAGTGCAATATAACAATTTAATGCAAAGAGAGGGAAAGAGAAACAAACACAGCGACTTATAGAGGTTCGGCCAACTCTTGCCTACGTCCTCTCTCCTTGACCTTCTTGTCAAGTGGTTTCTTTCTCTCTTTCAATAGAGTTTACAAAGTTCCTTTTACAGGTTAAGGAATAACCTCTCTACCCTTATCAATACAGAAAATGTATTCACCCTTTTACAATAACTCTCACTGAGGAACAATCCTCTTTTCTTTTAAGGTGAGGATGAATACAGAATAAGGCTTTTCAGTGGGTAGGACTAACAAAGCTTGTATTACTTAAGCTTGTACAATAAATCTCAATTAATGAGCAATAGGGATACAAGGAATGAAAGAATTAAAGCTTGAGAATGTTTGGAATGTTCAGTGATAGTCTCTCATTCTGCTTTGTCTTCAATGCTTGGTTATATACTGAAGGTTGGGTAGTTGGAGCATTAAATGCAGTTTTTCCCGTTGAGATTTGAAGAAAATAGCCGTTGGGAACCTCCAGTGGTCAGACAGATCGATCTCCTATCTTGGCCAGATCGATCTCCTAGTTTTAAATCCTGCAATGACAAAGCATAAATACACAGGGAGATCGATCTCATACATTACCAGATCGATCTGTTAGTTTGAATAGGCAGAGGCAGATCGATCTGTCGAATAGGCAGATCGATCTCCTATCCTCTCTGTTTAAGGCAAGATCGATCTCTCAATACACCAGATCGATCTCTTAAGCTCTCTGACTTTGAGCAGATCGATCTCTTCCTTACCAGATCGATCTCTTTTTTTCCTTAAACCCTTTACACCGTTTTAAGGCTTGCCAGATCGATCTCTTCCATCATGAGATCGATCTCTCATAAAGTATAAACCCAGGAGATCGATCTCTCACACCTCAGATCGATCTCTCATCAGCAGAACTCTAAGTTCTGGTCCTGATATCTTCTAAACATGTTTGTATACCATCTTAACATTATTGTATTAACTTGTTTTGTCATTTCAAAATACATTAACTCAACAATCTCCCCCTTTTTGATATGACAAAACTCATCCAATAAACATGTTTAGTGAATTTGCAAAATTCCCTTTTTGTGAGCTTTTGACTTTGTTAAAGATTTAACTCATCCTTAGTTAAATCTTAACTCCCCCTTAGTTAGCTCTAGCTCTTAACTCCCCCTCAATTAAATCATCCTATAACTCCCCCTCAATTAAATCATCCTAACTTCCTTTTAAACATTTAACACATGTTTCTTCTCCCCCTTTTTGTCATATCAGTCACAAAAGATCGAAGACTTATGGCATTTCAAAATCAATATTTGCATTAACACATCCAATATTCAATCAAAGCACATTTCATTCAAGCAAATTTTTCACAGAAAACATCAAGTAGCTTAATAATGTTGTAACTACACTCAATTAAAACACCTAATGCCTAATGTGAGGGAGGATCACGATCCAAAAGTTCCTCAACATGCGTGCGGGTTACTTGAAGTTCATCGAACATCGCCTCTTGAGTTTCTTGAAATTTATCGAACATCGCCTTTTGAGTGTCTTGAAGGTGATCCACTCGTTGAGTCAATTCGGCAAACATACGCTGCTGAGTGGTATGTCCTTCATCGATTCTCTGACTGAGGTCGCTTATCATCTTCACGATCAGCTCCAAGTCAGCAGGAGACGATGTTTGTGCAGTTGGCGCAGCCGTGGAGAACGACGGTTCTGGAGCGGGTGCTGCAGGTGGGTGTGCTGGTTCAGCAGTGTGGTCATCTTCAGCCTCAGCAGGTTGCTGTTCTTGCTTTTTCGTCCACTCTCCCCGGAAATCTTTGTAGTACCCCATATGATGTAGGGTCCCAATGTTAAGCTCGCTTTTAGGAGATGGAAGTTCGCCAGTTTCGCAGCTGCAGTCGATGCCAAGGCGACGGAGAAGATAGGCCACTGGTTGTGGAAAAACTATTGTGGTAGCTTGGCCACGCACAATCTTCAGCCAATCCTCGTATATAAAGTGAGGGAGGTTTGGTTTTTGGCTGGTGGTGTGAATGTGATGGAGTCAGAACCGATCTAGACGCCTGACGGTTGAGTGACGGGTACCGTAAGGGCGGAGATTCCACGAGATTATGAGGTGGAGTAACCGAAGGTGCATTGGAAGGTTACTCGCCTTGTCCCCGGGGAGTTCAAACGCAAAGGGGACTTCCTCATCCTCATTAGTTAAGCCTTCATCGCGTATATCAAATACTTTGGCTATAACTTCAGAATCAATTAGAATTGATTGACCCATGACGAAGGTTCTGAAGGCAAGGATTTTGCAGGTGTCATCGGGGTCATAAACGAGTTCGGCATTTGAAAAGAATGCGCGAACGAGATTGGGAGGGACAGGAGTGTTGATTCTCAAGAATTTCACCCAACCAAATTCCTCAAATTTTGATAGGTATGGAAAGTCTATGTGATTGAGGAAGGAAAAATCAATGGTGCGCCAATGCTTGATTGGCATAGTTGAAAAGTATTCCTCATACCGCTTTCTTTTTGCTGGTGTTTTAAAACACCGATTGAAGGAAGCGATAGGAGGTGGAGTGGGTTGGGAGGAAGAACCTGCCTCTACATTGGGTCTAGGTGGTTTGGTTCCTACTCTCTTAAGCCTAGGCATTATTCTAGACCTTAAAGATTTGATAACTAAATTCAACAAAAAGAAAGGCAATGAAACAGTACCTAGGTTTGCCCTAGACGCAAAACAAACACAAATCGAAGAAGGATTTTGAGAAAATCAGTGAGAAATGTAGGTTACTATACCGGAATTTGACACCGAGATGCAAGGAAGACCGTACGAGAATCGATCTGAGGAGGAATTGAAGAAGAGGATGCGAGGGAATTGGAGAATTTGAATTTTAGGTTTTGGGAGATTTGGGAATTTTTCGCGGCTATTTATACTCCAAGGCATAGGAGATCGATCTGTCGAGGCGACAGATCGATCTGGTATTCCCAGAAGCGAAGAGAGATCGATCTGTCGTAGGGACAGATCGATCTGGTCGCAAACAGAGGCTTAAGGAGATCGATCTGGTACATGCATAGATCGATCTGTAGAATGCGGAAGCTTGATGAGATCGATCTGTCGTGTGGACAGATCGATCTATCTCTAAACAGAGACGTAAGGAGATCGATCTTATGGTTAGAAGATCGATCTGCTTAGCTTAACCTTGATAATTTAGGCTTGTTTAAGGGATAGAGATCGATCTATATCTCAAGGAGATCGATCTCTCATCCTTTTTGCCAGAAAATTTTTGCAAAAACTCTTTAAAAATCAACTTGAAATCAAGATTTTTACAACATGAAAGTCCTAAGGCATATTCATGAGTCCTAATTCACCTCTAAGGATACAGAACCTATCTCTATCAAGGGGTTTGGTGAATATATCAGCTATTTGATGTAGAGTATCAATATACTCTAAGATTATATCCCCTTTTTGTACATGATCTCTAAGGAAGTGATGTCTAATTTCTATGTGCTTGGTTCTGGAGTGTTGTATAGGATTCTTAGACAGATTAATGGCACTGATATTATCACATTTAATTGAGACTTGCTTCATGTCAATACCATAATCTCTCATTTGTTGTTTAATCCACAACACTTGAGCACTACAACTACCAGCTGCTATATACTCAGCTTCAGTTGTGGACTGAGCTACACTGTTTTGCTTCTTGGAGAACCAAGAAATTAACCTATTTCCTAAGAATTGGCAAGTACCTGAAGTACTTTTCCTATCTATTTTGCATCCTCCAAAATCAGCATCTGAAAAAGCATGAAGGGCAAAAGTGGAGTCTTTGGGATACCAAAGTCCTAGTGAGGGAGTATCTTTGAGGTATCTAAAGATTCTCTTAGTTGCCAATAGATGTGATTCCCTAGGGGATGATTGAAATCTAGCACAAAGGCATACACTAAACAATATATCTGGTCTACTTGCAGTTAAATAAAGCAATGATCCAATCATAGACCTATAGAGTTTAGTGTCTACACACTTGCCATTTTCATCTTTGTCAAGCTTGATGTTGGTGCCCATTGGAGTGGTTTGAGGTTTGTAATTGTCCATCCCAAATCTCTTGAGCAAGTCCTTGGTGTACTTTGCTTGATTGATGAATGTTCCATCCTTTGTTTGTTTTACTTGAAGTCCCAAGAAGAATGTGAGTTCTCCCATCATGCTCATCTCAAATTCTCCTTGCATGATCTTAGCAAATTCTTGGCATAAAGACTCATTAGTTGAACCAAAAATAATATCATCTACATATACTTGTACAACTAGTAAGTCCTTATTTTTATTTTTTATGAATAATGTGGTGTCTACCTTTCCTCTTGAGAACCCTTTTTCTATTAAGAACTTTGACAACCTTTCATACCAAGCTCTAGGAGCTTGTTTTAACCCATAAAGTGCCTTAGACAATTTGAAAACATGTTCAGGAAATTCATGATTTTCAAATCCGGGAGGTTGCTCTACATAGACTTCTTCATTAATGAAACCATTCAAGAATGCACTCTTTACATCCATTTGATATAATTTGAAATCTTTATAACATGCAAAGGCAAGTAACATTCTTATTGCCTCTAATCTAGCTACCGGTGCATATGTTTCATCATAGTCTATGCCTTCCTCTTGTCTATAGCCTTGAGCAACTAGCCTAGCCTTATTCCTTATGATCACACTATTTTCATCCATTTTGTTCTTGAATATACATTTAGTTCCAATTATAGAGTGATCACTAGGCCTTGGAACTAGTTTCCATACTTTGCTTCTCTCAAATTGATTTAACTCTTCTTGCATTGCTAGGAACCAATTATTATCCTCTAAGGCTTCATTGACATTCCTAGGCTCTATTTGAGATACAAAGGCTATATATTGACACATATTCCTTAAGGATGACCTAGTTCTAACTCCAAGAGTTGGATCTCCTACTATTTCACAATCTTTTACATATCCTAACTCTCTTGGTGCTCTAGGTTCTCTTTCTAAAACTTCTATTTCTTCTTCATCTTCTTTATTCAAATCAAGCTTTTCTAGAAAGTCATCTTCTAAGCCTTCATCAAATATCTCAACATTTTCATCATTGTTGGTTGAATCTTTAGATATATTATTTGATTCATCAAATACAACATGAATAGATTCTTCAACCATTAATGTTCTTTTGTTATAAATTCTATAAGCCTTTGAATTCAATGAATATCCTAGAAATATTCCCTCATCACTTTTGGCATCAAATTTTCCTAAATTATCTTTTCCATTATTTAGAACAAAGCATTTGCAGCCAAAAGGATGGAAGTAACTAATATTAGGCTTCTTACCTTTGTAGAGCTCATAAGGAGTTTTCTTTAGCATGGGTCTTATCATAGCTCTATTAATTATATAACATGATGTGTTTATAGCTTCAGCCCAAAAGTACTTTGGCAAGTTATTTTCACATAACATGGTCCTAGCCATCTCTTCCAAAGTTCTATTTCTTCTCTCAACTACACCATTTTGTTGCGGTGTCCTAGGGCCTGAAAAATTATGGCTAATTCCTTGATCATTGCAATACTCATCAAATCCTATATTTTCAAATTCTTTGCCATGATCACTTCTAATGCTTGTTATTGTATAACCTTTTTCATTTTGAGTCACCTTTGAGTAAGTTATGAATTTCTCTAAGGCTTCATTTTTTACTCTCAAAAAGAACACCCAAGTGTACCTAGTGTAATCATCAACTATTACAAAACCATAGTGTTTCTCACCTAGGCTAGTGGTTCTAGTTGGTCCAAATAAGTCTAAATGCAGTAATTGAAGAGGCCTAGTGGTGGATACACTATTCTTAGGCTTAAAAGTTGTTCTCTTGTGTTTTCCTTTAACACAAGCTTCACATATTTCTTCATGATTAAAGGGTAGTTTGGGTAAGCCTATGACTAGATCCTTTCTTGCTAATTGGGATAGCACATGCATGCTAGCATGACCTAGTCTCCTATGCCATAACCAAGATTCCTTTTTGTTATCTACCATTAAGCATATGTTTTCGTTTTTGAGTTCATTAAGGTAGACTATATATATGTTACCTTGCCTATGACCTAGAAGAAGAATTTTATTTGACTTAGGATCTATAACATTACATTTCATGCAATCAAAAATTACTTTGTAACCTTTGTCACAAAGTTGACTAATGCTTAGCAAGTTATGCTTTAGACCCCTAACAAGTAATACTTTTTCTAAAGAGAAATGATCATTACCTATTGAGCCACTCCCTTCCACTTGGCCTTTGGAGTTGTCCCCAAAAGTGACTTCTCCACCAATTTTCGATTTGAAGGAATTGAAATGGCTTTTATCACCCGTCATGTGCCTTGAGCATCCACTATCTAAGTACCAAGCTTCTTTTGTTTTAGCTTTGTGGCTATGCTCAATCACCTATAACACAAAAAATAAACACACTCAAGTCTTAGGTACCCAAATTCTCTTGGGTCCTTGGAGGTTAGTAAATGAAATTCTTGATCCCATTGGGATCCATTTTGCTAATGCATTGCAGTCCTTGGAATGAATTACCTCTTTTGGAATCCATATCCTTTTTACAATTTTTCCTTTAAGATTCCTCATCTTTATAGTGCAATAATGTGACTTATGTCCCTTCTTATTACAATATGAACAAGTAATTGCAGGTTTATTCATGCTCTTTCTAGCAATGAAACTTTTAAGATGGGTCTCCCTACTTTGTGCATTATACCCTAAGCCATTTTTGTCAAAAAATGCCCTTTGGGTTTCTAACATGCTATCTAGCTTTTGTTGCCCCATGTGAAACCTATTAAAGGAGTTATGTAAATTGCTATTTTTCTCCTTAAGGTCACAAATTTCTAGATTTGCAATCTCTAGTTTCTTCTCACATTTCAATTTATCTTGTAGCATTATCTCATTTTCCCTTTTTAATTTAGATATTAACTTTTTATACTTCATGCTCATAGATTCATACTCTAATGCTAAATCATCAAATGCATCTTGCAGTTCATCAAAAGAGTATTCATTGATATTAGAAGTTACCTTTTCATCATCATCAATAGCCATGAAGCATAGGTTGGCAATGTCCTCATTTGATTCATCATCGGAGCAGTCACTGTCACTCCATGTTGCTACCATTGCCTTCTTTTTATGAAACCTATCATTAGATCTTTTGAGAAGAGGGCAGTTAAACTTTATGTGTCCAGGTTTTTTACATTCATAACACACAATAGAGTCTTTTCTACCTACTTCCTCTTGTTCTCTCCTATTGTTTCTCCTATTGCTATTACCAGCTCTCATCCTCATGAATTTATTAAATCTTTTGGCAAACATTGCCATCTCAATATCCTCCTCACTGCCACTCTCATTTTTAATTTCCTTTTCAGCAGTGGATTTTAGAGCAACACCCACTTTCTTGGGTGGCTCTTCATTTCTTTTAAGCTTCATTTCATAAGTTAGCAAGGAACCTATTAATTCATCTAAGGACAATGTGTGTGGATCCTTAGATTCCTCTATTGCTGTTACCTTAGCTTCCCATGACTTAGGTAAGCTATTTAAAATTTTCTTTACCATTTCAATATTAGAATATATTTTTCCTAAAGATTTTAATCCATTAATTATATCGGTAAACCTAGTGAACATATCACTAATGGATTCTTCTTCCTTCATCCTAAAGAGCTCATAATCATGTGTGAGCATACCTACTTTTGTCTCCTTCACTTGGGTTGTACCCTCATGAGTTATTGCCAATTTATCCCATATTTGCTTGGCATTATCACACCCGGAGACTCTATTATATTCATTAGGACCTAAAGCACAAAATAATGTGTGCATAGCTTTAGCATTTAGCTGTGCACATTTAATGTCATTAGAATCCCATTCATCTTCTTCTTTGGGAATATCTCTTCCCTCTATTTTCTTTGTAGGGATTTGAGGTCCCTTAACTATAATTCTCCATACTTCATAATCGTTTGCTTGAATAAATAGCATCATCCTAGTCCTCCAATATGAATAATGTTCACCATTGAACATGGGAGGTCTAACCGTGGAGTGCCCCTCTCCTATCAAACTAGTTGCAACATTGTTAAGAGCCATTAGATCGTTTCTACTCTTAGGAAGTTGTTCCTACGTGATTAAAGAGTCCTAACTCTGATACCAATTGTTGGCTCTACCGAGAGGGGGGGTGAATCGATTTTCTAACAATTATGGCAGATTTTAAATTAATCGCAATTTAAACACAAATGATAATGAATAAAACAGTGCAATATAACAATTTAATGCAAAGAGAGGGAAAGAGAAATAAACACAGCGACTTATAGAGGTTCGGCCAACTCTTGCCTACGTCCTCTCTCCTTGACCTTCTTGTCAAGTGGTTTCTTTCTCTCTTTCAATAGAGTTTACAAAGTTCCTTTTACAGGTTAAGGAATAACCTCTCTACCCTTATCAATACAGAAAATGTATTCACCCTTTTACAATAACTCTCACTGAGGAACAATCCTCTTTTCTTTTAAGGTGAGGATGAATACAGAATAAGGCTTTTCAGTGGGTAGGACTAACAAAGCTTGTATTACTTAAGCTTGTACAATAAATCTCAATTAATGAGCAATAGGGATACAAGGAATGAAAGAATTAAAGCTTGAGAATGTTTGGAATGTTCAGTGATAGTCTCTCATTCTGCTTTGTCTTCAATGCTTGGTTATATACTGAAGGTTGGGTAGTTGGAGCATTAAATGCAGTTTTTCCCGTTGAGATTTGAAGAAAATAGCCGTTGGGAACCTCCAGTGGTCAGACAGATCGATCTCCTATCTTGGCCAGATCGATCTCCTAGTTTTAAATCCTGCAATGACAAAGCATAAATACACAGGGAGATCGATCTCATACATTACCAAATCGATCTGTTAGTTTGAATAGGCAGAGGCAGATCGATCTGTCGAATAGGCAGATCGATCTCCTATCCTCTCTGTTTGAGGCAAGATCGATCTCTCAATACACCAGATCGATCTCTTAAGCTCTCTGACTTTGAGCAGATCGATCTCTTCCTTACCAGATCGATCTCTTTTTTTCCTTAAACCCTTTACACCGTTTTAAGGCTTGCCAGATCGATCTCTTCCATCATGAGATCGATCTCTCATAAAGTATAAACCCAGGAGATCGATCTCTCACACCTCAGATCGATCTCTCATCAGCAGAACTCTAAGTTCTGGTCCTGATATCTTCTAAACATGTTTGTATACCATCTTAACATTATTGTATTAACTTGTTTTGTCATTTCAAAATACATTAACTCAACACAAAAGACTGCTTCAATCACATAATTTTCAGAATGAACTTCCAAGCAATAAAAATTACACTTCTCTTTTTCTTTTTCTTTTTCATTTTTTTTCATTTTTCATTTCTTCATTTTTTTTTTCAACTTTTTTT
Organism: Firmiana major; assembly: GCA_033439115.1. Classification (NCBI taxonomy): domain Eukaryota; kingdom Viridiplantae; phylum Streptophyta; class Magnoliopsida; order Malvales; family Malvaceae; genus Firmiana; species Firmiana major. The sequence continues at coordinate 45,877,964 of CM065909.1, forward strand.
TTTCCGATTTTCTTTTTCAAAAGAGAAGAACTCAATGAAAGCAATAGCTTGAAATACTAAATTTTCAACATATGCAATCTTTCCAAAAATATTTTGAAGTTTCATGTGCATAAGTCTATATGATTCATCAATTCAAGGTTCAAAAAGAGGGAAAATCAACAAAAGGGTTTATTATGGCTTGTAATGTGGTTTAATTCAAAGAAAAATGTCAGGCTCAAAGTGGTTTCTCTAAGGGTTAATAATAATAAGGGTAGGCTAGAAAAGAAAGGGTTTAATGACAAGAAAAAAAAGGTTTATCCTAATTGCCCTTATTTGATTAATTGCATCATATTCATCAAAGGGGTTGATTGAGACATGTATGACAGAGCAAGTTCTAGAATAATCAACTATGCATGACAATCACACAAACAAGAAAATAGAGCATGATGTAATGAATGCTCGTAGACTCAAATCTCACCAAAAAGGGTTATGTGTGCTAGATCTTATACACTTTTTTTTTTCATCTAATGAATCAAAAGTAACTAATCAGTGTTTTAAAGAGAATTCAAAATTGTTTTGCACATATGTAAATCACATCTTTTTTCATGGAATAAGCATTGGAAAAATCTAGAACTCAAAGAAATCACAAACATTAACTAATGTACCTTTTGAAAAAAAAAATTTAGATTTGCAAAAATTTTCATGAAAATTAATCAAGAATGAAAGGAAAATAAAACAAACATCAGAGTCACAATTAAATTTTCAGAGTCACAATTAAATACTCTCCCCCGCACCTAAACTATACATTGTCCCCAATGTATCAAAATAATTGCGCAGACACTGTAAAAGAATTAAAAGAATGAAGAAACTTCCCTGAAAAATGTTGAGTAATGTGAAACATGATATTGCTTTCCACTACCTTGCCAATCCGAGCTCGCCTACGAACGAAAGAAACTCATTGATTTCCAAAATTCATTACCCCACAACAATTTTTTCTTTCTTTCTTTTCTTAAATCTGCAAATATAGCAAAATTAAAATATAAAATATAAAAAAAAATTAAACAATAAACAGAGATTGGTGGGAATGGGCTGCTGTCGGTGGAGGATGCAGTCGCCGGTACTCCTGCTGCGCTGGTACCGTGAAGAGGGAGCGAGATGGCCGGCTCCAGTGGTGCGTCTAATTGGTCCTTGGCTCCAGTGGAGATGCCGAGCTCACTGTTGCTGACAGGGGTTGCGGGTTGGGAGCTCGGGAAGAGGGGAGTTCAGCTGCCGGAATGTTGCCGCTGGTTCTGATTGGGGAAGACCGGTCTTGGTTCTCGGCCTTGCTGGTGATGTTCCAGTCGGTGCTGGACTGTTGTCGAGACCGAACGAGGACCGTGGAGCTGGGAGTTGCGAAGACAGGCTGCTGTGGAGACGCGATGGAGCTTGAAGGTGTGCGGGTCTGTTGCTGCAAATGGGTTTTGTTCGATTGAGACTGGTGTCGATTGGGACTGAAGAGGCTGGAACTGAATGTGGGAGATGACGGGTGCTGCCGGTGTGGGGAAAGATTGCTCCGGTGGGTACTGCTCGGGGCTGTGACCGGCGCGAGGACCTGCAAATTGATGAGTGAAGATGGTGCCGAGAAGGAAAAAGGAAAAAAATGAATCTCTGTTTTTTTTTTAAATTATTATATTATATATATATATATATATATTTTTGGGACAGAAGAGATCTCTTCATAAGGCGTGGGCACGCTTTATGAGAGATCTGCTTCTGTAAATTGTTTTTTTTTTTTACAGGAGATGGTGTTCAATAGGGCGTGGGCACGCCTTATTGAATCACCTCTTCTGAAATATTTTTTTTTAAACAAAATAAATCTGATTACTTATAAAAAAATTAGTTGCGAATCAAAAAAATAAAAATAAAAATAAAAATAAAAAGAAATTTGGGTTGCCTCCCAAAAAGCGCCTTTCTTTAAAGTCTTTGGCTAGACATAGTCATACTCAATTATATGTTGGACATTGTAACTTCATTCGTTCAATTTCATGCACTTGTAAACCTTTATAAAAAGGTTTTAAACGATGACCCTTAACCTTAGAGATCTGAACTGTATCCAGACTTTGAATTTCAATTTTACCACGAGGAAACATGTTAGTAACAATATAAGGGCCTAACCATCTAGAACGAAATTTACTAGGAAATATTTTTAATTTAGAATGAGATAATATAACTTTTTGACCAACATAAAATTTTTTCTTGGAAACCATATGATCATGAAAAGTCTTTATCTCTTCCTTGTAAATCCTAGAACTCTCACAGTCATTATTGATATTAAACTTAATGATTTCATCATCAAATTCCATTGTGAGTGTTCCATCATGCACATCAATTTTAGTCCTAGATGTTTTTAAGAAGGGTCTTCCTAGCAAAATTAAAGATCTAGATAAGTCATCATCATCCATATCAAGCACATAAAAATCAGCAGGGAAGATCAATCCATTTACTTGCACCAGAACATCCTCTAGAACACCTTCAGGATAAACGTTAGATCTATCAGCAAGTTGAATAATCACACCAGTCTCTTTTAATGGTCCAACATTCAAAGATTTATAAATAGACAGAGGCATGACATTAATTGAAGCTCCTAGATCTAACATTGCTTTTTCGATTTTAAGATTACCTACTTTACAAGGGATAGTAAACATACCTGGATCCTTGCATTTAGGAGGTAACTTTTTCTGAATGACAACTGAAACATTCTCACTCATGCTAACAAATTCATTACCTTTCAGTTTCCTTTTGTTGATGCACAACTCCTTGAGAAATTTGGCATATCGAGGTACCTGTTTAATTACATCAAGTAAAGGAATATTTACCTCAATCTTGCGAAAGATGTCAAAAATTTCTTTTTCCTCCTCATCCTTTTTAGATTTGGATGATCTAAAAGGAAAATGTGGAATTGGTGCCAAAACTTTTTGTTGCGTGCCATTAGGTTCCTTAGGGTGATCCAACTGTGGCTGGGATACAGTAACTTCCTTTTCAGCTTCTTATTCTGGAATGCGCTTTCGGGTTGTCTTGCTAGACTCCCCTACCTCGGTTCCACTCCTCAAGGTCATTGCACTAACATTATGTTTAGGGTTGATAATTGTTTGTGAGGGCAATTTTCCTTAAGATTCCAATCTGCTCACAGAAGTGGCTAGCTGACTCATTTGATCTTCCAGCTTCTTGATGCTTGTTCTTGTCTCCTGTTGAAATTGTTGTGTATTAATTGCAAGTGATTTAACAATTTCTTCAAGAGACGTACCTGAATTTGAGGATGACTGATGTTGTTGTTGTTGTGGAGCAGGCTGGCTATATTGAGAATTCTAAAATTGAGGCCTTGCTCCGTAGCTAAAGTTGGGATGATTTCTCCACCCTGGATTATAAGTGTTTGAATATGGATCGTGATTCCTTTGTGGTGGACCTGAAAATCCTCCAACTGCATTTACGTGCTCATGAGGTTCATCTTGAAGTGTGGGGCACATGTCGGTTGGGTGTCCAGTAGCAGCACAAATTTCACAGGCTTTAACTTGTTGTACATTTCCCATTCCTATAGCCAATTGTTGAACAACAAATGTTAGATTAGCTATTTGACTTTCAAGAGAATGTGTATTTACCTCGTTTACTCTTCTATGAGGTATGTCTTGTCTGAATCCAAACTGTTGGGAGTTAGCAGCCATGGTGGAAATCAAATCTTTAGCTTCTCTAGGAGTCTTATTCACTATCGCACCTCCACTGGCTGCGTCCATCATTCTTCTTTCCATGGGTAACAATCTTCCATAAAAATATTGAATTAAGAATTGTTCGAAAATCCCATGTTGAGGACAACTTGCACAGAGTTGCTTAAATCTTTCCCAGTATTCATGAAGAGTTTCAATATCTTTTTGCTTGATTCCACATATCTCTCTTCTAATACTAGCAGCTCTTGAAGCAGGGAAAAATTTGTCAAGGAACAATCTCACTATTTCAGTCCACGTGGTTATAGAACCAGGAGGTAAATAGAACAACCAATCTTTTGCTCTATCAGCTAGTGAGAATGGAAAAGCTCGCATTTTAATTTGCTATTCAGTAACTCCTTGTGGCTTCAGGCTTGAACATACCACGTGAAATTCTTTTAAATGCTTATGAGGATCTTCATTCTCAAGACCATGAAACTTGGGAAGCAAATGGATCAAACCCGATCTTAACTCAAAATCTGCTTGCAAAGTCGGGTAATGAATGCAGAGGGGTTGTTGATTTACAGGTGGTGCAGTCAACTGTCTTAAAGTTTGCTCTTCTTCAGTCATTACTTCAATCTCAGAATCACTAGATGAATTGGTCAAATCAAGTGATAAATTCAGTTCAGGGGATGAAGATGTACCTTCTTGTGCCTTTTGAATTTTAGTTTCCTTCCTATTCCTCTTAGCTGTCTTTTCAATCTCAGGGTCGTACGGGATTAATTCACCTGCACGAAAAGAACGGGGCATCAAAATAAATCTAATTAAAAACCAAGTCCCGGCAACAGAACCACAAAAATTGGTGGCTGTCGAAACCAACAATAATAATTTCTACTCAAAATAGATTAGAACTGCAGTATAAATGAGTAAGGTCGTTTCCCAAGAGATTGGTAAGATTTATTTTTCTGCAAAATATTAAAAAGTAAAATGGGGATTTTGGAAAAATGAAAATAAAAATTAAATTAAAATCTAGGCAAAGAAAAATCAATATGATGTAAACATCTAACCAAAGGAATAATCTTAGAATGGGTTCAGGGAATTGATCATTGATGCAAAAATAAATTCTTTTAATCTTTACCAAATTGGTTATGGTTATTGGTACGACCTAACAACCTATCCCTCCTTACTTCTTCGATAATCAGGATACGATCTCTAATTATTTCTCTTGCCAGTTAAACAACCTTAGATACGATCTTAAGATCTAATTTACCAACAGCATTGAAAACTAGAGAGACTACCAATTCTAACCAACAAACACACATGTAGGTTCATTTAAGCTAGATTATATATCTTCTTAACAGAGAATCGAAATCCTGTCTGAAATCAATTATGTTATTTACCACTTATATTAGAATGCCTAAATAATTACGGATTCAGGTTTATAATTGGCGATATATTATCCTGACAATTGAACAAAGGGCCCTTTTTGCACAACCAATCAAAACAATAATTTAAATAAGAACGGAAGACATATAAATAATAAAGATATAAAAGAACAATATAAAACTAATTAGATCTCACAATTCTTGAAAAACCCAAACTTTAATTATCATTTGGCTAGACTAAAAACTTAGCAAGCCATAAGTTCAGAGAAAAACACTAAAGAAAAATATAAAATTGTATGAAGATTCAAGATTCAGAATTCAGATCCCCAGCCTCTTCCACTCTTAGCCTATAAATACTAAATATCCTAACCCCAGAATCTGTTTCCAAAGGAAAGTTCTCTGATTGAGTTTGATTACAATTAAACTTCTTTCCTTTTTCCACCACTTGCCAAAGACAGTTTTTGTATATATCTTCTTTAATAATTAAAATCTTCCACTTGCCATCTTTAGATTGATTCAGTCAACTTCAGCTACAAGTGATAGATCTCGACTTGAATTCCAAGATTTCTTCTGATTTTGTGACTTGAGCAGAATTTGCAGCTTTTAATCCATTTTGTCCATTTTCCTTCATCTACAATACAAAATAGAAAATATAAGTCAAATCCAAAAATTAAGCATATAAAAGAATTTAAATCATGAAAAAATATGACAATTAATATGTATAATATGCAACTTATCAGGCTCCTGGACCATACGGTCTCCATCCGATTTTCTTCTAGAGGTGTTGGAACTGTTGTAGATAATAATTTCGATACTATTTCGGTCAATTATAATGTGTCACGTGATATATCTGCGCATGAGTTTATGCACGAGATAATTAAACAGATAAAAGTCACATTAAATGTATTGAAACATTTTCATCCAAGAACAGATTATTAAAGTAAAAGGACAAAAAGGGTAATTAAGGAATAAAGAAACTCCCTATAAATAGGGGTCAGGTACGACTCATTAACCTAAGTCTCTATTTTCCTACAAAAACTCTGTCAAATTCTCGATCTGACTTAAGCATCGGAGTGCAAATGCAGGGAAAGCCCTGCGTCCCTCTGATTTTTATTTTTCTTGCAGAATATTTCGAACCACGTAGCACGAAGGACGTCAGCAATTCATCATTGTTGTTTTAGTCAACAACAATTGGCGCCGTCTGTGGGAAACGAAAGAAAAGCTTTCTGCTTTACAAGAATGGAACGGACAGAATCAGCAGTGCCTCGAAGGTTCGAAGGTTCGAGGCTTGCCGTGAAGGTGAATGCCTTGCCGCGAAGGTTAGAGGCTTGCCACCAAGGTGAATGCCTTGTCGCGAAGGAGAATGGCTTGCCGAAGTGATCGCCGTGAAGGTATATGGATTGCCGAATTTGAATTTGATGCCGTGAATGTGAATACCTTGTCGGAGTATTAGCTTGCCGCCAAGGTGAATGCCTTACCTCGAAGGTTCGAAGGTTCAGGCTTGCCGCGAATGTGAATACCTTGTGGCGAGTATTAGCTTGCCGCCAAGGTGAATGCCTTGCCGCGAAGGTTCGAAGGTTCGAGGCTCGCCGCGAATGTGAATACCTTGTAGCGAGTATTAGCTTGCCGCCAAGGTGAATGCCTTGCCGCGAAGGTTCGAAGGTTCGAGGCTCGCCCCGAATGTGAATACATTATCGCGAGTATTAGCTTGTCATCAAGGTGAATGCCTTGTCGCGAAGGTTCGAAGATTCGAGGCTTGCCGCGAAGATGAATGTCTTGCCTCGAGGGATGCTTGTCGCGAGAGAGTGTAGTTTGTTGCGAGTGTGTACAGCTTGCCGCGAAGGATGCCGTGAGTGCTGTGAGGGTGTTTAGACGCCGCGAATGCCGCGAGAGTGAAAGTGGAAGATGCCGCAAGAATGCAGTCTTGCTGCGAGAGCCGCGAAGGTGAAGTGATACCGCGAATGCCGCGAGGGTGGAAGTATCACTAAAGTGAATGATGCCGCGAGCCACAAGGGTAGCAGCGAGACCCTCACAGCAGGGGAGCACGAGACTCTCATGGTAGGGGTGCACGAAACTCTCACGGCATGGCTGCGTAAAACCCCCCGTTTGCTTCGTGCGCCATGTGGTAGTGCAGAGATGCCAGCTCATGCGAGACCCTTCTACGCAAGACCCACATGGCAGGGGTGCGCGAGATCCTCGCGGCATGGCCGCACGAGACCCTATGTGTGAGACTGAGGAAGACATGAGGCGTCAAGGTATGGGAGACCCTATGCGTGTGGCCTCGGAAGGCCTGTGGTGCCAAGTTACGGAAGACCCCATGCGCGAGACTCCAATGAACTGGAGACATCGGGGTGTCAAAAAACTACGGCGTCATGGTACAAGAAATTCAACATGAGAGATTGTTGGTGGCAGGAGACACCAAAGTACTAGAAACCTTGAGGGTCCGGCTATGGTAGATTCTGGATATTTGGACGTGAAAGATCCTTAGCTCCAGAATACAAATGGCCCGCCAAACAATGGAATCAAATGTGTGGTAATGACAGGGTCTCATGTTAAGAGAGATTTGGAAATAGATCCAATACGAAACCTTGAAATTGAAATAGCAAACTTTCAATCTCAAACTCGGTAAAACTGAACTCAGGGTAACGGGAGAGAAGCTATGGACTGCGACCAAGCAGATTCATATGATGCTAAAAAAGTGCAAAACAGACTTGCGTCCAAGGCACAAGTTGCGACAGACATGAAAAGAATAGTGGGACGCATTTTAGAAGAAAAAAGATTGGTTCTGTTGAAGAAAATCAGAGAAGGAGGATCTCATTCAGTGCAGCAATTATGGGAAAACCATTGTCCCTGAAGTTCAAGATGCCTCAAATAACAACGTATACAGGAAGAACCGACCCTTATGACCACATTCAGAACTATGAGTCGCTGATATTGTTACACGGATGGGAGGATGAGATTATGTGTAGAGCATTCTCTCTGACTTTAACCGGTAATACGCTAAAATGGTTCAATTGTTTGCCTGAAGGGTTTATTTCATCTTTTGATCAACCAAGGAGTGAATTCCTACGAACAGTCAAAAGAGGAAAGATGCTACCTATCTGCTTACCTTGAAACAAGAAAATAGAGAATCACTCAAGAGTTACATAAATCGATTCCGTAATGCCACACTGAAAATTTGAGATTTACAAGTTGAGGTAGCAGTGACAGCCATGCTGTAGGGGACGAGGTCTGAGAAGCTGCAGGAGTCATTATCTCTAGATCAACCAACAACGGTATCAGACTTGTTCTCCAGAGCAAACAAATACATGGCTCAGGAAGAAGTGATGAGGACAATCTCGACAAGAGATGGTTGATAAAGTTTCCCACTCCTGAAGGAATATGACAAATAAGGGGAGATCAAAGGAGGGCGAGAACATGCAATGTTGCATCCACCACATGTAAGGGTATGCAAAGAAAGGAAACCCTTACCATTACTGAATCGCCCAAGCCTAAGCCCGTGGAGGAATTGAAGGAGTATTTAAGGGAACTCCTGTTGCAATCAAGACCTTTGATCGGGGATCACTTGTTTGTGTATCTGGGTATAGGAGACAAGGCAGTGAGTGCGGTGCTGTTGAGGAACATTGCTGACAGAGATAGATCAATCTATTACATGAGCAAAGTACTTTTAGATGCGGAAACACGGTACCCGCAAGTTGAGAAAGTAGCTTAGGCACTGGTCATGGCTGGAAGAAAGTTGCGTCCCTATTTCCAAGCACATTCAATAGTGGTATTGACAGATCAACCTCTGAAACAAACACTACAAAAGCCTGAACATTCAGGGCGATTGGTGAAATGGGTTGTCGAGCTCAACGAGTATGACATCAACTTTCAGCCTCGTCAAGCCATCAAAACACAAGTATTGACAGATTTCATAGTCGAGTGTACTTGTCAGGAAGATCCAAAAGAATAAGAAATAGAATGGTGGAAACTGTTTGTAGATGAAGCATCCAACCATCAAGAAAGTGTAGCTGGTATTGTGCTAGAATCGCTGGAAAGAGAAATGTTTGAGTATTCCCTACGCTTCAATTTTCCTGTTCTAATAATGTGGCTGAATATGAAGCTCTGATCGAGGGTATGAAGTTGGCGAATGAGCTCCAGGTTAAAAACTTGTTAGCTCATAGTGATTCTCAGCTGTGGTCAATCAATTTAAAGGATAATTTGAAACCCAGGAATCCTCCCTTGTTCCATATCTGCAGAGGGTCCAGACTTTAGCCCAATCATTTGATAAATTTTAACTTACCCAAATTAATCGGTCAAAAAATAACCAAGCTGATGCTCTGTCTAAGTTGGCTTCTTCCAAAGAAGCAACTGAAAGATTAGTAAAAGTAGAGAGGCTAGAGAGCCCTAGTATAGAGGAGGATGATGTGTTGGAAATTGAAGTTGGCGAAGAATAGAGGACCCCGATCAGATGATATCTGGTGGAAGGGACTCTTCCGGATGACAAAGAAGCTGCTCGAAAGATCAGAATCCAGAGTGCAAGGTTTACTTTAGTGAATGGGGAGCTTTATAAGAAGGGGTTCACCATGCCACTATTGAAATGCTTAAACTGAGGTTCATGAAGGGATATGTGGAGAACACTTGGGGGCCAGAGCACTGGCAGCGAAAATACTCATAGCAGGGTTTTACTGGTCAATGCTAAAGTAAGATGCGGCTGACAAAGTACAAAAATACGACAAATGTTAAAGGTTTGCTCCCTTGACAGCTGCACCAGTAACAGCACTCCAAAGTATCTTTCAACCAACACCGTTCGCTCGATGGGGACTGAATATATTGGGACCTTTCCCGATGGTCACAAGGCAGAGGAAGTACTTGTTAGTGTCGCTTTGGAGTTTCAAGAATTTTGAATGCTGATCATGGAAAGCAGTTCAACTGTGATGCTTTTCAAAATTTTTGTAAAGGACTTGGTATTCAGCTTAAGATATCATCAGTGTCATATCCACAAGCCAATGGTCAAGTTGAGGTCAACAACAGAACCATAATTTATGGCCTTAAGACTCGCCTTGACAAGGCAAAGGGAGCTTGGGTGGATGAACTTTCCAGCATCTTGTGGGCGTATAGGACTACTAGTCGAGTACCGATGGGGGAGACGCCATTCAACTTGGTATATGGGACGGAGGCCCTAATTCTAGTAGAGATTGGGGCTGCTTCTCCAAGGATGGTTCCTTATGAACATGAAAATAACTCTCAAGGCCCAGGGTAAATTTGGATCTACTCGATGAACAATGGGATTTAACAGCCATATGGCTTGTCGCTTACCAACAAATGATTGCTAGTTATTACAACTCATGTGTAAATGACAGACTTTTCCAGGAAAGAGAGAGAACGACAAGTTCAGAGCAAATTGGGAATGACCATACAGAGTTTACAAGGCAAGGAGATGTCAAAGACATGAAACACTAACCACTTGAAGCCTTCTTTACAGTAACAGTCTTTTATTTGTTACGTTATTAATTTTTTTTATGATTTGTTACTCGCAGGAAGACAAAGTGCAAGGGCTTGAAGCGAAAAATGCGCGAAATAGGTCACGCACTCAACAGACAAAGGGCTTAAAGCAAAAAATGCGCGAGGTAAGCCACGCACCCAAATAAAAGGCTTGAAGCGAAAAATGTGCGATGTAAGCCTTGAAGAAAATGTGCAAGGGCTTGAAGCGAAAAATGCGCGAGGTAAGCCACGCACCTAAATAAAAGGCTTGAAGCGAAAAGTGCGCGATGTAAGCCGTGAAGAAAATGTGCAAGGGCTTGAAGCGAAAAATGCGCGGGGTAAGCTACGCATCCAAATAAAAGGCTTAAAGCAAAAAAATGCGCGATATAAGTCATGAAGATAATGTGCAAGAGCTTGAAGCGAAAAGTATGCGAGGTAAGCTAAACACCCAAAACAAAGGGTTTGAAGCGAAAAATGCGCGAGGTAAGCCACGCACTCCAACAAGAGCTTAAGAATTAGATGGCCAGAGAATTTGATTTCAGAATCTAATGTAAGAACTTGACCTGAGTTTACAGTAAAAACATATGTACTCTTCCACAAGGTTATACCTAGCGAAAGAGTGGGGAGCAATTGTTGTAGATAATAATTCCGATACTATTTCGGCCAATCATAATGTGCCACGTGGCATATCTGCTCATGAGCTTATGCACGAGATAATTAAACAGATAAAAGCCACATTAAATATATTGAGACATTTTCATCTAAGAACAGAATATTAAAGTAAAAGGATAAAAGCGTAATTAAGGAATAAAGAAACTCCCTATAAATAGGGGTCATGTACGACTCATTAACCTAAGTCTCTATTTCCCTACAAAAACTCTATCAAATTCTCGATCTGACTTAAGCATTGGAGTGCAAACGCAGGGAAAGCCCTGCGTCCCTCTGATCTTTATTTTTCTTGTAGAATATTTCGAACCACGTGGCACGAAGGACGTCAGCAATTCATCATTGTTGTTTCAAGCAACAACAAGAGCATTGTAGGCCCGTCGGTTTTGAGATCAATGGAGTCCATCTTTAAGGCTAATAAGATTTCGGAATGCATCAAAGAAAGTTTTATTTGTCTGATATCGAATGTTCAATCTCCGAATACTTTATCTCAATATAGACCTTATAGGCTTATGTAATACAATTTACAAGTTGGTCACTAAGATTCTAGTTAATAGGATCAAGTCGACTCTATCCCGCATCATTCATTCTCTTTCAATCTAGTTTTGTCAAAAGGAGAGGAGCTCGGGATAATGCTATTATAGCGCAGGAAATCATGCATTCTTTTAAGAAGAAATAAAGCAAACAAGGACTTATGTTTCTTAAGATCGATTTGAAAAAAACTTATGATAAACTAGAGGGGAATTTTCATTCAAAATGTTTTAATTTTCTTTAATTTTTTACAATCATGGATAAAGTTGATAATGTCATGTATCTTCACGATTTCTTTCATTTTACTTATTAACGGAGAACAATGTTTAAAATTCTAATCATTTCGAGATATTAGACAATGTGATCCTTGTCTCCCTACGGTGAATCTCTCCCAATAATGATAATTTTAAAATTCGAATCTTATCTAAATACCTAGAAAAAATAATGTATAGTTATATTTTTTTTTATCTTACATTATTGCATTAATGAATAATAAAATAATTAATTAGGCCAATCTGGACACGGCTTGAATCATAAAATATTACTCAAAGCGCGGCCCAAACATATATATTGTCTAAAAAATTGACCTAAGCTCAGCCCACCATATAGAAGGAAATGTCTAAACCCACCAAACATCTGGCCTTGCGGGGGCTGCGGGCCATGGCGGACCACTAGTTCATTTTGTCATTGACGAGCCGCCCTCTAGGCGACTGATTCAAGTGTGGCTCAGCGTCACTCATCAGCCGAAAGATCTCACGTCATCTAATATAACCAAGACCATGTCAACGGTTTTCGATGGCGTCTGTGATGCCAATTCCTCCAATATCCCCGTAAGAATAACCTCCCTACATCATTTTCTCCGTCCGAAAAACCTCCCTCACCGTCTAACGTAAGTACGTAACTCAAGTCTTCGTTGAACTACCAGTCTCCCACTTCGCTTCGCAGGAGGCTTATTTATATGTTAGTAAGCAGCCGCGTCCGTTTCCTTTCCCCCCACATTTCCCTCTCATTTCTTTCCCTTCAAAATCGAATTCCCTCAAGCCTTTCCTTTTCCGTCGCATCCTCAGGTAATTTTCTATCTCTATTGAATTCTTAATCTTGCCTTTAATCCTTAATTAACCAGCTTTCCTCCTTTTTCTTTCTCAGCCATGGATACGGGCTCGCATTCTACTCTTTTTTTATGTGGCAAATCTTCTGCCGAAATCGAAATTGCCAAATCATTGAAAATAAACGACGCTCTCAAGCTCCCAAACGGCGGCGAAGTTTCAACTCTTTTACAATCACAGATTAATAATTTCCGATTCGGTGAAGAGTCTTTTAATATTGAATTGTATTTGAATTCACTCTCGACTAACCGATTCGGTCGGTTTCTTATTTGGTCCCCGCGGTTGTCTTCTACGCACGACATCGTTTCCCGGTAAGCTAACGATTAATTGGCCAAAAAAATTAAATTTTAGTTGAATTTTTTTTTTTTGTTTTTTAAATGCTAAGGTTTAATGTTTAGCTTTTGAACAGTAATTTTTGTGAGCTTCCAATGGGTGCAGTTTGTGTAGCTGATGTTCAGTTTAAAGGGCGAGGTAAGCTTACGTTTGGTTATTGCTAAAAAAAGAAGCCAAAAAAACAGCAGTAATCATATTTTTGAATAATTAAGAAATTGAACCTTTCATAGAAGTTATTTGTTTGTTTTCAATTAATATGATTTTGTATTTGTTTCGAGATTTTTGCAGGCCGGTCCAAGAACGCGTGGGACTCTCCTTGGGGATGTCTTATGTTTTCGTTTACATTACAAATGGAGGATGGAAAAATTGTGCCTTTGGTACAGTATGTGGTGTCTCTGGCTGTGACGGAGGCTATAAAGGATGTTTGTGATCGAAATGTAAGATTTTATTCTTTCCCTTTTCTGCCTATATGGATATATTTGCCCTTAGGCATGCAATGAAGGAGACACCGACTTTGTGGCCATTGCTTGGGGCTAAAGAAATTATTAGGTTAGCTACTTAAAGTGTAGAAAACAATTGTTAAAGTTTGGAAGGCATATTAAGGGCCATATAATTGAAAGATGAATGCCATTGAATGAAGGGATATTTAGTCCATAATTGCTATGCATCAACTTCAACAACTTCAACGGAGCACAGTTAGTTGTGGTACCTAGTCAAAGCTGAATCATGGAACGTTAATTGCTGTTATCATGCTTTGCAACTAGGATTTTCCTTCTGTTCACATTACTGCTCCTTTGACAATTCAGATCGTTTACCATTATTATGTTGCAAATTGTTCTTCAGTATGATCCTGAAGTTTAGCTTTTGATAGACTTGTTTTTTCAAAAAATGGTTTCAGGGCTTCCCATGTCCTGATGTTAGGATCAAGTGGCCAAATGATCTCTACTTAAATGGCCTTAAAGTTGGAGGCATTCTCTGCACATCAACATATAAATCAAAGAAGTTCAATGTCAGTTCTGGTAAAAGGAATCATTACTTTGGGTGACAATAAGCAAATTCAGTTTGACAATTTATGCTTCTATCTGTATGCAATTCCCTAGATTCAATGGCAGAGCCACTGACATATTATAAGTTTGAGGGATGTGACCCTCAAATTTTCTTAAAAGTTGAAGTTTTTATTTTTGAAGATGCCATAATCCCTAATTTTTATTGACTTCCCTCCCTTTAGTCCTGTTATGCCCTTGCAACTTTACGAGCATTTCCATTAGCATCCTTCTCCAACATGAAAAATTCTTGTTTCACTCTTGGTAGACTATTGATCTATTGAAGTGCATTCTGCAATCTAAAATAGGATTTTGCTTGCCTTACTTTACTTATATAATATTCATGCATGATGAAGCTTACAAGTCAATGGCTGTTCTTGCAGGTATAGGTTTGAATGTTGGTAATGAGAAACCAACAACATGTTTGAATGCAGTACTAAAGGAGCTGTCTACTACTTCTAACGAATTTAGAAGAGAAGATATTATGGCTGCCTTCTTTAATAAATTCGAGATGTTATATGATATTTTCATAAATCAAGGTGAGTCAATTTTTTGGTTCTCTCCATAGTCTTCTGGATCATATCTGCAAATATACCTCTTACTCTGCTGAACTGGTCATTAATATATTCGTCTAATTTTAATGCCCATGCTAAAACTCTTTCCGTAAGTTTCCAACTGACAGAAGTTACTGAAATGCAAGGGAAATGGTAATTGCTGCTTAACTATATGCTTGAAATTTGGGTGGGTTTTATTTGGTGAATAACACACAACAGTTGCATCATACAGATTCCTCTCTCTCTCATACATTGACAACTCATCATTTAGTACTTATATCTTAGGAAATATCTGTAGGCTCCAAAAGTTTTCCATCTTCTCTTAACAATTGCTATGGACTGTCTACTGTTTTCTTCCATCCTTTTTGTTTCCTAAAGAAAATCCAAATGAATATATAAGGAGATGCATATAGATTGTTCATTGTCTGAATTGTGAAAAGAATTGTTTTAGGGAGTCTGTTTTTGACAGACTAAATACCTGTGTTTTAAATTGTACTTCACAGCTTTTCATACTATAATAACAGTTCTCTTTTTGGGGGTCACCTAACATGCAGGATTTCAAACTCTTGAGGAGTTGTACTATAGAACATGGCTTCACAGGTGAATTTTCATTTATTATCTTCATCTTTCAATATGTGTGCGTTATCTGTTATGAAACTTTGTGGTTTTTAATAGTGTAAAGGAATTTATTAGCTACTTATGGTCCGTTCATTGTGTGGTCCAAAGGATGATTGTGGCACTGCTTTGGGCAGTTTAAACCTTCAGCAGTTGTTGTTTTTAAGGATGTAAGCCAGTGTTGTTGCACTTATCAATCTTAGTCTTTTATTGTTGCACCAACAATTGCCTCTGGTTGCATTAATATGAAGTCAAATCAAATTTTGCTTGTCCATATTTATGATCATCGAAGCCAGGGAAGGATGGCCATATTTTAGTGTTCTTATTTGAATCCCAATGCGTATAAATGTGTGAACTGGAGAAATATCTTAGAAAGTGGTTTTCATGTGGATGGCCATCATGTGTGGAGATTACAATTATCCTTCCAGGGTCATTAAATAATTTGAAGGCTAATGAAGTTCTTCATGTCATGTAGTTGTCTCAATAATTCAATTCAACTTGAGCAGCCTATTAAAATATGTGTGCGTATATTTCGATATTGATCCTTTTTATATAAATTTTATGTTAATAAAACTGTGTGTGTGTGTGTACTGCGAGCTTTTCATTGCTCTTCTTAATTGAGCAACCCAACTAAGCTAGCTTTTCATTGCTATTCTTTATATTTTTCAGCATAATAAATCATGATGAAACTTTTCTATAATCTATGACATGCGTATATACTCTAAAGCTGTTATTATTGGTATGTGATTTTATTTTGAATTTGCCTTGCAGTGGGCAGAGAGTTATTGTACAGGAAAAGAATGAGAATGGGGTTGTGGAGAATGTGGTTACAATCCAGGTATGGTAGGCTCAAAAGGTTGCGGCATAAGTTTCTGACTTATCCTTTCTGACACCTGCATATGCAGGTGCCTGCGTGTGGTTATAGACATGAAAGAGAAAAACATGCCCTGCTAAATAATTAAATCTTTCGAGTTCATACTTAAATCTGTCTCGTTTTGTATGTCAGGAAATTTTCTGTTTCTGTAATAATGTAGTTGTTGCGTATCTACTTGTGTGCATGAGTAAATAATTTTCAATTAGCTGCATGAATGAACATTCTGTGCATCTTTGTTCCTTCTCTTCTTTTAATTTTTATCTTTTTAGCAGTGGTGGGTGGAGATAGGACTAGTCAAGACATCATTTTTCTTTCTCACCTTGTAAAATTTCTTGTACAAGTGTTTATGGTCAAAATAAACAATACCATGAAAAAGCATCTTCGTACTAGGGTTCGGACTTGAATATACAGTTTGTTTCTGTGGAGCTTTTGGTTTTTTTCCTTTGTACATGTGTGGGTAAAGAAAATTATTGCTTAGTGCTAGGGTTATAGTCCATGATTTTGTGGTAAGCTTGTTATCTAAGTCACAATTAGTGTTCAGTAGCAATGTCTGTTCCATAAATATGTTAAAGAAGTGAGCATAATTTCATATGGTTGATGTTTTAATCTGAGATTAAGTGTATTACCAGTATTATTCACTTCTTTTGGCAGGGTTTGACATCCTCAGGATATTTGTTAGCGATTGGTGACGACAATCAAATGTGTGAGCTTCATCCTGACGGAAACAGGTATCTTAATTCTACTGCATTTCTCCCAAAAGTTGGGTCATCCCCCCAACCCTCCTTCTCCAGGGCTTTAGAAAATTTTCCATTAGCTAGAAAGAAAATATTAATAGTTCAGAATTCAGTTCTTTTATTTTACAGGTAGTTTTTAGTTTAGCTTCCTTTAAAATTGGATTGTTGATAACATCAAAGGACACCAAGTTTTTGGTACTCTACCCTAATTAATCAAAACAAAGTCCACTTTCTGAAAAATGATTCTGCTTCTTGGCTGTACGAAAACTAATAAGCTATTAAATGGTACAAGTTTGACAGAAATCACTTGGGCAAGATTTGGGCAAGATTTCTGACAATCCAACATCATATGTCTGGCCCAAAAGAAAATATATGGTTTGCAAATTCTGGCCCTATCTTGCAAAATGGGCCCAATTGTGGATGGAAAAGCAGAGGACAAATTCTAGCTCTGCCCTGCAAGTGGGCCAATAGTGAATGGAAAAACAGAATCTCTCTATTTCTCTCCAATGTTATTTATGCATACATGTCAATGAATGCTTACTTAACAGGTGGGATCTCCACCATCTATCACATTTTAGCTTCAAGGTTTTTAATGCTAAATTTAGTAGTAGTATTTTCTTAAAAAAAGAAAAAAAGAGGAGGAAAAGAAAAGAAAAGAAAGAGAGAGAAAAGAAAATTAAGCTGTACTATGATGAAGTGAAAAATAGCACTTGGCTTATGATTTTGACAAAAGATTCATGGATTTGTAAAATCTTAAAGAGGCAAAATTATCTATCAGTGCATCTATATCTACTGAATGAGGAGTTTCTTTCTCCTTGAAGTCCAGAGGATTGTAACCTTGTAACTACACATTTTACTTACTTTTTCTTTTGATTATCAAGCTAAGAAGTTGGAAAAGAATATGCTTTATTTTGCTGCATCCTGAGACAATTAGATCCCCTTTTTCTATCTTTGAATATAACACTTGCCAAGGCACCCATTTCATTGGCAGTAGTAGTTCCCATGTAGTTTCACATATTAATTTCCTGATTCTAGCAGCTAACCTAGCCTTCAAGCTGTTTGCAATTTTGTCAGTAATTTTAATATTGCCTTTCATGTGGCCACAGTTTTGACTTCTTCAAAGGACTGGTCAGAAGAAAACTTAATGAAGAACATACCATGGCACCTTCAACCGGAGACAAACTGTGATGTTGTAACATGTGCACAACTCATGATACTCTCGCAACTTTTTAATTTATAACTTCTGCCCTAATACTCAGGTTTTTTTTTTTAAAAAAAATTGATTGAATAAGATCTTGCTCAAACTTACACAAGTTTTTCTTTTATTATATAGGTTAGATTTGAATAGTGGACAATGACAATTGTACAAATCTCATACAATTTTGAATTCGAATAATACCCAATTTAACAATCATTTGTTAGAAATTTGGTCTCTGCTTTGTTGCCTCTTTGTTAATGAGAATAAACAGTTCCATTATTATTTGCTTTATCTCTAGGATCACTCCAAGACATGATTATTTTAAGTCTACTAATGTCTGTCCTTTGGTCGTAGGTTACTTGTCCCATATTTTGCCTATGGTTGCTCACCCCAGCCGTCCCTTCCTTTCCACCTTCCTTCGAAACCCAGCCTGGACATGGGTTTCTCATATCAAAACAAAATGTCTTAGCAATTCAACTTGATATTGTTGGAATTGCTCACAGGCTACAACCACCAGGCCACTTTAAGGGGTCCATACAGCAGAAATTGTCTCTTCATTACATTATCAACAATGGGGTTACTTATATTCAGGTTAAGTCATCCTCACAAGCTGCAAAACAGCTTGTGTCATATGTTCTGTTGCCTTGCACAAGACCTTTTTGTTTTTTGAGGTTCCAATTCATTCCCAAGTTTAGGGTCCCGCAAATTTGTACCAAAAAGAAAAACATCATCTCTTAAGTTTTGCAGCTTTTGTTTGTCTCCAGCTTGTCTTTCATGTAATGAGATGATGTGTAACCCAACATCGAAATATATTAGGATTAGGATTAGGATTAGGATTAGGATTATATGGTCTGAAATGAAGTTATGATGTAAAATCAACCAAATTTGTGTGTCTTGCTGTGTTCAGACCATGTTTGTTGTTCACCACAGTCGACATTGTTTACTGATTTTCACACTTGACCGCTGTTCTGAAAGTGTGACGGTGGAAAAACAAACAAATGCCTTACAGGTTACAGCCAAGTCATGTGGGTAATTCATGATGGCGACAAGTGGTGCTTGTTTCTGCTGAAAATGATAACTTTATTTTGTTTTATTTTATCTGGGTATGTATTACTTTTCTAAACAGTTGAGTTAAAGAACAGCTGTAAAATTGAAGAAAGCACATGATCCACATTTAATAATTATTATTGGCTTTTATGGTTTTGTGTATGGAAGTTCCAAATTCAACAAAATTCACTAAAAGTTGATTCCCGATATTTTATTACTTCAACATGGAGCATGGAGTGTGCATATTGGTCTAGTCAAATTGTAGACTAAATATGATTTTTTGAGGTTGATAAAGTTATCTTGATGCCATTCATTGCCTGCCAATGCCTAAATTCAGAGTTTAAAAACTACTTTTCTTTTCTTTTTTTTAATTAACATCTTGTATTTATAGGTTATAGAAATGAAATATTTTTTTTTTCATATTAAGAATTAAAGATAAAAATTATTATTTTATACGTTGTCAGTAAAATTTATAGACTTTAAAAATCATGTTAAAAATTATCACATATTTCAAATTCTTTTAATTAGTTTTTTTTTATTCTTTAATATTTATTAATTGTGTTACTTAATCTCATTTGTATAGTGTAAAAAAATTTCATTATCAGTGTGTGAAATCATAAATAAAATTATTAATTAAAATTGTATTGATTTTCTTATATTTTAAAAAAAAAAAAATACATTCATTCATTTTTACATATTTGTATTCTTGCATTTACAGAGATGAAAGGAGAATCTTGTCTAATTAATGCTGTGTCATACTGGTCAAGAGATTAAATATCATAGTAATAATTTAATGATGTTTCTGAATTGTAATAAATGACCAATAGAAACACTGAATGGGGAAGAAGAAAGTAACGAATGGAATTTGAGCCTCAGAAAAATTGTGCAGAACAAAACCATTGGATCTTTCTCTCTGGCCTTTGCTCTGCTCTGCTGTAGAAGAAAGGAACAAGGGCAGTCAAAGTCAAACATTCTTTAAGCAATCACATGGTGAGCTCCCATGGTGGACCCAACACATAGCTTCAGAGATAGATATAGAATTGAAAAGATTGGGCAAAATTGAAGGCTATTAGAAAATCAATCTGCTCCTTCCACATTTACAATATTAGAAAAAGTCACGCCATATGCCATTCACGATACCGAATATTTAAGTTTGATCAATTGATTATTATTATTATTATTATTATTTTATCCATAAAAATAATATATATATATATTTATTAATATTTAAATTTGACATTTGTAAAGTATTTATATTTAAAAAGTAAATATGATTATTTGAACAGACATTTAAAATCAAAATTTTATCTATTTTTTATCTGATTTTGTTTCGACTTTGTCAAAAAATTAATACTTAAAATTGGAATATACATATAGAATTTAGATGGATTCAAAGTAAATTAAAATGGAAAAAAAAAAAAAGCATCACAAGGAGAGAAATGAAACAGTCAAAATTACAACAACCAAAAGAAATTACGCGGGCAAGTGCGAGTGGAAGTGCAATCATGGCCAGTTGGTCACTTTTAACAACCACTGATAAAAATGTGAGTGAATTTCAATACGGTTCTCGGGATTTACAATAATTCAATTCTATTTTATTAATTTAGAATAAAAAAGACATTTTTATCCCAAATCACAAATAATTTTAATATATATTAGTCAATTAATAATATTATATTCATGAGTATCAACAATTAATTTTATTATTTATTATTTTCAAGTATTTTAAAAATTATTTTATATAAAATTTTTATTTTTTAATATAAAAAATGACATTATGAATATTTTATTAGGTAATAAATGTTTAAATTAATAGATTTTTTTTAGTAATGACTTAATAGAACAATTTTTTTTACTGTCAAATTGATAATTTTGGATCAAAATTGTTTCTCACACTAATGAATCAATTTTGGATTAAGATTAAAATTGATAGGATTTAAATGAAATTTACCCTAAAATTAAGGCAGTATGCAAGTGAAGGTACTTGGATTTAGTGAGTTAGATTTTGTTTATTTTTTTTTTAAAGAAATCATATGGGTTAGATAAGGAGGAGTTTATATAATGTTATTAAATTTTATCCAAAAGAAATTTTTGTAGGCAAAATTTTTCGTACTTGAAATTCAATTTTAAAGTTTAAATTTACTTTTAAATATGTGTTCTAACATTAAATTTTCAAAATTGAAAAAAATGATGATTTTTTTTTATAAAAATGATTGAAACTAGAAAAAAAATATCAATTAATTTATTTGTAACTAATATTAACATCATTTTCTCTATTATTATTGTCGCAATAAAGAAAGCATCTTAAAAATTCATTTGCATAATTAAAGGAGATATAAATAATTGAATGATGGGTTAATTACGTACATTGAAAAAAGAAAACATATTTTAAAGTAGTGATATCGAAAATATTGTGCTACATGTCTAAAATATAAAATTGCATTAATTAAAAATATTGATAAAACTTTTAACAAATTTGCTTGAATTTAAAATTTTTAATTTATTGTTATATTAAGTTAAATTTTATAAAATAAAAATAAAAAAAAATTATTTCATACTGTTGTCGTTCCAAACAACAATGAAATGATTCTGATGTCGTCTTCTCCACGTGTCTTGAATGTTCTGCAAAAACAGTAAAAGTCAGAGAGGCGCAGGGATCTGTCCCTGCACGCGCACTCCGATGCTTAAGTCAGAAGACCTGTTTAAGCAGAGTTTTAGTAAGCAAAATAGAGATTAGGGTTTTTCTGATCATACCTGGAGGTATTTATAGATATTTCTAGGTTGCTTTTGATGAGCTCATGACTCATATTTGTGTGGGCCCAAAATATTATAATTTTGGGCCTTTTATTATTTGGGGCCCAGGCGCGTGACTGGGCTGGGGTAAAATTACCTCTATCAATTGCTCCCCACTCTTTCATTGGGAATTTCCCTATGTAAGAGTATAATAAGAGGATTATTTATTTTTAGAACAATGATCAGGCATTAAAACGTTTTGTCTGCGAGAGAGTCCTTAAACTGTGGGGGCAAGCGCCACGTTTCGACCATCTCTGTCGCGAATATATAAAGGTAAGGCATGGTGCGGATGGTTTAAGCAACGGTAAAAACTTATCATTTAGCGATTGTAATTACTTCTGCCGCTGTTCCGTTGCACAATAGGTAAAGAAATCATCGCTACACTTTCGCCTATAAAAACCGTAGGACCTTGTCGCACTTCCGTAAGGAAAATCTGTTGCGTAGATATAATCTGCCGCCTGAGACAGCACCTCGCAGTCTGTCGCCACATCGAATCTGTCGCCAGTCATATACTGTCGCACCACGCATACTGTTACCGCAATACAGTCTGTCGCCACTCAGTCTGTCGCCACATACTCAATTCTGTTGCCACATCAGGTCTGTCGCCATCTACAAGTCTGTCGCTAACCTTATACTTTCGCCACCTCCTCAAGTCTGTCGCCACAGCCAAGTCTGTCGCCGCATACTCAAGTCCATCGCCCCTAAGGTCTGTCGCCTAAGGCTTGTCGCCACCGCAAAACCTGTCGCACCACCAAGTCTGTCGCTACACTAGTCTGTCGCCACAAGCTCAAGCCTGTCGCCATAAGGTCTGTCGCCTTAAGGCTTGTCTCCACCAAAAGTCTGTCGCCACATAAGTCTGTCGCCCTCAGGTCTGTCGCCGACGCAAAGTCTGTCGCAACACCAAGTCTGTCGTTGGCCTGTACTCTGTCGCCATGTTTACAGTCTGTCGCCTATCTCTACTCTGTCGCCCTATCTATAGTCTGTCGCCTATCTCTATTCTGTCGCCATATCTATAGTCTGTCGCCCATCTCTATTCTGTCGCCATATCTATAGTCTGTCGCCCATCTCTATTCTGTCGCCATATCTATAGTCTGTCGCCCACACCTTCAGTCTGTCACCGCTCTAGTCTGTCGCCTGCCCTGTTTTTCTTAGAATGGCTGGTCCCGGTGTAGGAAAACATTTGGATTTAGGACCTAGATCGACTCTAACTGAACTTGATCTTCAGGATGTTATGAGTAGATACCCACTGCCCGAGGGTTATTTCTATAGGCTTCCCACCCCGGAGGAGAGAAGTATGCACAGCGTAGCAAGTGGAGTGGTTGTCTTTAGGGTCTCTATAGAGTTAGGTTTTCGTTTTCCCCTTTCTGACTTTGGGGTTTCTTTTTTGAGAGAACAAGGGATTTCCCCTAGCCAACTACATCCCCATAGTTGGATGCAGTTAATTGGTTTTGACGTGCATTGTCGTATAAGGGGTGTCGTTCCTACTCTTCCTTTGTTCTATACTTTTTTTCGGCTCCGGGGTAGTTCAGGTTTAATACCGTATTCTCTTCAAAGAGCGTTTGAACCCGGTTTTGAGAATAGGCTATTTGACAAACTTCCCAATAAAATCCATAGATTCGAGTCGGAATGGCTTGTGGTGGAAGTTCCTGAGGGTCTTAACTTTCCTATTAGGTGGGGA
The DNA here is from genome assembly GCA_033439115.1 of Firmiana major. NCBI lineage: Eukaryota > Viridiplantae > Streptophyta > Magnoliopsida > Malvales > Malvaceae > Firmiana > Firmiana major. Next base: position 45,901,637 of record CM065909.1, read on the forward strand.
TCTAGGCATAGTATCCCCAAGGGCCCTCGTATTAACGTTTTAAGAAAACAACTGTCCTCAACCATTGATCAATTATTAGTTGATAGACCAATTAATCTTTACGGGTTTCTAACGTCTGAAAACTTAGCTTCTGCTGGTTGGGGCATAGGTGGCGCTAATGTGGTTAACCGTTCTATTCCTCTCCACTCAAGTCCTAGAGATAGGGGGTCCAGCCCCGAAGGTGCCCCTTTAGATGATGTGGATGATTGGGCTGGATTTGGTTCCACTTTTGTAACTCTCCCCGATGATGAGGACTTGGCGATAGATTCCCTTCAGGAGTTTCTTAATTCTCCTGAAGGTAGCATTTTTGCATTTTATATTTTGTTACTTGTCTGTATGTCATTTCTAACAATTTTCTTGATTCCTGTTTTGCAGAAATGAGCAGCATCAAACGTTCTTTGATTCGTCGAAAGGGGGCAGAGGGTTCCTCTAGTGAACCTGCTGAAAAGAGGTCTCGTTCTGCTGTGGTTGCTCCGGGAGTATCTCGAGCCCGGACTCCTCCTCTCAGGCAAATAACCCCTCCTCCTGCTTTGACTCAACAACCTGAAGGGGAATCAGGGGCCCTTTTACAAGACGAAGGGAGAACTTCTTCTCAACCTCGAAGATCTTCCGGTTCCTCTGATAGACCTCAGGAGGGAGAAAGAGCGGTGTGTAATGTGACTTTGCCCATCCGAAAGAACCGAAGACGCTTGTACGTGGAAGACTCTATGTCTACTAGGCCTATCCTACCTAAGATAGGTCCTGTTGATACGAGATCTTACCAGGTGGACGGGGGTTTCAAAATGAAGGGGGCCGACTTTCGAGTTTACCCTGGGGTGTTAGACAACGACACCTTAGACACGCCCGGGGTAGCATCTCGCGTGGGCTGGGCCTCCATTCTTCCTAGGGATGAGAGTCGACTATTTCAGAATTTCCCGAAAGGAGAGGACCTAGCTGATCTGGAGGCTGTTAGGGTAATTTTCAGACTTTCCTTTATTTTTCTTTCGTTTTATTTTAGTCTGACTTTTGGTGTTCCCTTTCAGCTGGCTCAAAGAACTATAGTTAATAATGCTCAGCATCGGGCTTACCGTGAACGAACTGACAAAGAAATCCAGGATTTAAGGGATAGCAATATGGAATTAAGGAATACCAATAATCAGTTGTCTGTGTTGCCGGGAGTAGTGCGGAATGTGGAAGAGCAACTTTCGAAGTCGTTCCAGGAGTTATCTATTGCAAAGGGAGATCTCGTAGTTGAGACTGCTAGATCCAACAAGTTTAAGGACGACTTTCAACAAAAACAGATAGAGCTGGATTCTTTGCAATCACGGTTTGATTCTTTGACAGATCGCAATCAACAGCTCGAGCAATACATTGCTGAATTGGAGAGTCGAGCTACTCCTTCCCTGAATCAGGTCGAGATTGACAGCATTCGGGCCGAAGCTGTGAAGGAGTATAGGCTTTCCAAGGACTGTCTGAGGCAGAAGGAGGATTATTCAGTGCCCTATGTAAAATACGGTTTTTATCTTGCCCGTTCTTGGTTGGAAAAGCATAGGGAGGGCGAAGAATTCCCTGAGCTTCTTTATACTTCCGAAGCGATGGAGTTTGATGCCCCCGATTGGACCAGGTATGAACCACATGCCGAAACAGCTGATGAGGTTCTGAAGAAAGCTGCTTTAGATGATTTGGCAAATCTAGCTGGTCCTTGGGAGCCCGTGAGCCCAGACAACATTCCTGAATCCATTGGCGCTCTTGATGATCTTAATGGTGAAGATTTGTCAGTTCCTAGTCACCAGCCTCCAGATTGCGAGGATCCAACAGCGCCTGATCTCCCGCCACCAGATCATGTGGATTAATTTTATTTTTCTTTTTGTTATTGGACTTATTTAGGAATTTATTCGTACTTCGCTTGTAAAGACTTTCCTGATATTTTATAAAATTTATCCGTTCAAGCTTCGTCCTACTTATATTCATTTTTGTTATTATTGCTTATTTATAAATTTGACTCGTGTGTTTGTCCATCCGTGTATTACGCTCCCCAATTCTTGATAAAAAAAATATATATATATATATTTTTGGAAAGAATTACATATGTAAACGTACCTTTAGTTCTTACCGTTAATTTGGCCACAGTGACGCTATTGCGCCTCAGGCTCTTACGGCTCGTCCGATTTTATACGCCTGGTCACAGTGACGCTATTGCGCCTCAGGCTCTTACGGCTCGTCTGATTTTATACGCCTGGCCACAGTGACGCTATTGCTCCTCAGGCTCTTATGGCTCGTCTGATTTTATACGCCTGGCCACAGTGACGCTATTGCGCCTCAGGCTCTTACGGCTCGTCTGATTTTGTACGCCTGGCCACAGTGACGCTATTGCGCCTCAGGCCCTTACGGCTCGTCTGATTTTATACGCCTGGCCACAGTGACGCTATTGCGCCTCAGGCTCTTATGGCTCGTCTGATTTTATACGCCTGGCCACAGTGACGCTATTGCGCCTCAGGCTCTTACGGCTCGTCTGATTTTGTACTCCTGGCCACAGTGACGCTATTGCGCCTCAGGCTCTTACGGCTCGTCTGATTTTGTACGCCTGGCCACAGTGACGCTATTGCGCCTCAGGCTCTTACGGCTCGTCTGATTTTATACGCCTGGCCACAGTGACGCTATTGCGCCTCAGGCTCTTATGGCTCGTCTGATTTTATACGCCTGGCCACAGTGACGCTATTGCGCCTCAGGCTCTTACGGCTCGTCTGATTTTATACGCCTGGCCACAGTGACGCTATTGCGCCTCAGGCTCTTATGGCTCGTCTGATTTTATACGCCTGGCCACAGTGACGCTATTGCGCCTCAGGCTCTTACGGCTCGTCTGATTTTGTACGCCTGGCCACAGTGACGCTATTGCGCCTCAGGCTCTTACGGCTCGTCTGATTTTGTACGCCTGGCCACAGTGACGCTATTGCGCCTCAGGCTCTTACGGCTCGTCTGATTTCTGGCACAAGATTTATATTTACAGAAGCCAGAAATATAATTAGATGAATAATTCTGTATAATGATCAGGTGACAGTGTAAGATAATGAGGGAATACAAACATAAAGAAAGACACAATAATTAATTTAAATACAATTTTAAATGACTTGAATTCCATGTCTTTCCTATTTTCTTCCCTTGCAAAGTTTCCAGGATGCAGGTGTTGGGCCCAATCGTCCGTCTGATTCGGTATGGACCTTCCCAGTTGGCTCTAAACTTTCCGTCTTCCCTCAAAGCATTGGTGATGTGTGACTTCCTGAGCACCAAATCCCCCTCGGACATAGGCCTATCCTTTACTCGGCTGTTGTAGTAATTGGACACCCTTTGATGGTAGGATGCCAATCGGATAGCTGCAGTTTCCCTATGTTCATCGAGCAGATCCAGGTTTTCCCTTAGTCCTTGTGAGTTATTCTCCTCTCTTAAAGGCACCACTCTTGGTGACAATGCTCCAATTTCCACCGGAATCAAGGCTTCAGTGCCGTATACAAGGCTAAATGGTGTTTCTCCAGTTGATACTCGACTAGTGGTACGATATGCCCATAAGACACTAGGCAGTTCGTCTACCCATGCTCCTTTTGCTTTATCCAATCTAGTTTTCAACCCGCGCAGGATAGTTCGGTTACTGACTTCAGCTTGCCCATTAGCCTGAGGATATGATACAGAAGATATCCTTAGCTGGATGTCAAGGCGTCTGCAGAACTCACGAAAGGCCTCGCAGTCGAATTGTTTTCCATGATCTGCATTCAAAACCCGCGGAATTCCAAATCTGCAGATAATATCCTTCCACACCATTGCTTCAACTTTTTTCTCTGTGATTGTGGCTAAGGGTTCTGCCTCAATCCATTTTGTGAAGTAGTCGGTAGCCACTAGAAGGAATTTTCTTTGGCCCGTAGCTAAGGGAAAAGGCCCTAGAATGTCCAAACCCCATTGCGCAAACGGAGTTGGTTGCACCGTAGTTTGGAGCGGAGCCGTTGGGGCAGTAGTCATTGGTGCAAACCTCTGACACTTGTCACACTTGCGGGTTTTATCCGCCGCATCTTTCTTCAGCGTTGGCCAATAAAATCCCGATCGTAGTATTTTAGAAGCGAGGGCTCTAGCTCCCAAGTGTTCACCACAAATCCCTTCATGCACTTCGGCCAAGACATAGTTAGCCTGCTCCGGCCCCAAGCATTTTAACAAAGGCGATGAATACCCTCTTTTGTATAGCTCCCCATTTATCATTGTGAATTTTGCCCCTTGGATCCTTAAACGTCGGGCTTCCCCTTTATCTTGTGGGAGCGTACCTTCAGTGAGGTACTGTTTGAATAAGGTTCTCCAATCATCTCCCACTTCAATGTTGCACAAATCGATTTCTTCAATGCTAGGTCTTTCAAGTCTCTCCACCTTTATCATTCTTCCTTCAGTCTCATTAGAGGAAGCTAATTTAGACAGCGAATCCGCATGGGTATTTTCAGACCGGTTAATTTGTATCAACTGGAAATTTACAAAAGTTTGAGCCAAAGATTGGACTTTCTTTAGATAAGGAAGCAGCGTCGGCTCTCGAATCTCATATTGTCCATTAAACTGATTCACCACCAGTTGAGAGTCACTATGTGCCACTAGGTGGTGAACTTGCAATCTTTCCGCCAGTTTCATTCCAGCAATCAGAGCCTCATATTCTGCAGTATTGTTTGAGCCAGGGAATCCAAACCGCAAAGAGTATTCTATCGACTTCCCTTCCGGCGATATTAAGACTACACCTGCACCACTGCCATTTGCACTCGATGCTCCGTCAACATATAGTAGCCATGGTCGGGTCTCATTGTCAACGTTGCCACTTCGACCTGTACATTCTACTATAAAATCTGCTAATGCTTGGCCTTTGATGGCTTGTCTAGGTTGAAACATGATGTCATACTCCCCAAGCTCTACCGCCCATTTTACCAGTCTCCCGGAATGCTCAGGCTTCTGGAGGATTTGTCTCAGCGGCTGATCTGTCAAGACAGCAACAGGATGTGCCTGAAAATAAGGACGCAATTTGCGAGAGGCCATCACCAGAGCGAGTGCTAATTTTTCAGCAATTGGATAACGGGTCTCTGAGTCTAGCAGTACCTTACTTACGTAGTAAATGGGGCGATACACTATCTCATCTTTCTTCAACAACACAGCACTAACGGCGAATTCACCGACCCCCAAATACATATACAATTGTTCTCCTTCCAGAGGTCTCGTAAGTAAGGGTAATTCCCTCAAATATGCCTTTAGGTCTTCAAAGGCTTTTTGACAATCATCTGTCCACTCAAAATTCTTTCCGCCCCGCAAAGTTTTGAAAAATGGTAAGCTTCTTTCTGCGGATTTTGATAGAAAACGGTTTAAAGCCGCTATCCTGCCTGTCAGCCTCTGCGTATCTCTCACCGTGGTGGGTGGCTTCATGTCTATGATCGCTTGAACCTTTTCAGGGTTCGCCTCAATCCCCCTGTTGGTGATCATAAATCCCAAGAATTTTCCAGACTGAACTCCAAATGAGCATTTATTGGGATTTAGCTTCATGTTGAATTCCCTCAGCACGTCAAACACTTTGGCCATCTGACGCGCGTGAGATTCTCCTGCTCTACTCTTGATGATCATATCATCCACATAAGCCTCCATAGTGTTTCCCAAGAGCTCCTTGAAGACTTTGTTAACCATTCGTTGATAAGTGGCTCCTGCATTCTTCAAACCGAATGGCATTACCCGATAACAGTATGTTCCGTCATCAGTAATAAAGGAAGTTTTTTCTTCATCTTCGGGATTAAGCATGATTTGGTGATAGCCCGAGAATGCATCTAGAAAGCTAAGAAGTTCATAACCTGATGTTTCATCTACCAGCCTATCGATTCGAGGCAGAGGATACGAATCTTTGGGACAGGCTTTGTTTAAATCTGTGAAGTCCACACACATTCGCCATTTCCCGTTGGATTTTCTCACCATCACTACATTGGCTAACCATTCCGGGTAGTAGACTTCCCTAATAAACCCAGCTTCAAGAAGTTTATTAACTTCTTCTGTGATCGCCTTCTGTCTTTCTGGGGTAAAATTCCTCTTTTTTTGTTTAACGGGCCTGTGCCCAGATGACACGTTAAGCTTATGACAAATTACTTCTGGATTAATCCCGGGCATATCAGACGGAGTCCAAGCGAAAACGTCCGCGTTTCTTTTCAGGCATTCAGTTATCTCCTTTCCGGCTTCCTCATTCAATTGAGTTCCAATAAACACTTTTTTCTTCTCATCCCCTCTAATCAGCTCAATGGCTTCTGTTTTCTCCACAGGTTGGGGCTTAGGAGGGTCGTCTATACACAATGTCTCCTTTCGCTGTGTTCCTTGATTGGCGGTAGAAGCAATGTAACAAGTGCGAGCCTTCTTTTGATCTCCTCGCACTTGTCCAACTCCATTAGGAGTAGGAAACTTCATTAGCAAGTAGCAAGAAGATATAACTGCTCTCATGTCATTTAATACAGGCCTCCCTAGTATCATGTTGTAGGCTGTTGAGGTTGACCTTACGACCATGAACAAAACCTGTCGAGTTACATCTTTTGGGCTCTCTCCCAAAGTCATCGGCAATTCTATGGACCCTGCTATTTTCACCTTCTCACCAGCAAATCCGTACAATGGTGTCATAACAGGTCTTAATCTACTTTCAGACACATTCATTTTTTCAAAGCAATTCCAGTAGATTAAGTTTACCGAACTTCCATTGTCTACCAGGATTCTGCTCACAGGATGCTTTGCCACCACTGCTGATATTACCATGGGATCATCATGAGGCATGATAATATCACCCCTGTCTGCTGGAGTGAACACAATGGGTTCTTCATCTGCCTTCTCCTCTATCACAGCATTAACCTGATATGCTTGCCTCGCGTAACTTTTTCGGGAAGCCGAAGAACTTCCTGCCATTGACTCACCTCCCGCGATAACATTTATAGCTGGACCTGTGGGTTCATTATCCAGCCGATTGCCTCGAGGGATGGGTCTAGCTCCTTCGTTTCTTGGCCGATTTCTTCCATTATCATTGTTTTGTATATTACGCGGGCGATCATTCCTTCGATCTCGCGGAGGGTAACGCGGCCTTTCACTTCTCCATAGGAAGCGATTAATTTTCCCTTCTCTAGCCAACTTCTCTAACTGATCCATCAAGTCTCTGCATTTTTTCGTGGGGTGGCCGTGAGCAGCATGAAACTCACAATAGACATCAGGATTTCGCCCCACATCTCCAATCTTCTTTCTAGGGAACTCCAACAGCCCAGTTCCTTCTATAGCAGCGAGTATTGCCGTGCGGGGCTCATTTAGTCTGGTATAGTTTTCATACCTGAGTCTGAGGGCTTTGTCTGATCCGACGGGTCTCGAAGAGCTTCTTTCATGTACTTCTCTTTCCCTTTTTCTTCCTTCTCTGATCTCTCGGGACTGCATCATGTTCATTACTTCCTCCTGAGCCACGTACTTATTAGCTCTAGCAAACAAGTCAGAAAGTGTTACTGGCTGATCAAGGGAGAGGGATTCTTGCAACTTCTCAGACTTAGTCCCTTGTAGCATTGCCGCCATGGCTACTCCTACCGGTAAATCTTTCACCTCTAAGGTTGCATCTCGGAAACGATCTACATAGCTCTTCAATGATTCCTTGTTTCCTTGTTTAAGGGTGAGCAGATAGGTAGCGTCCTTCTTCCTTTGGCAATTGATCATGAAGGCTCTCAAGAATTCACTTCGCAATTGATCGAAGGATGAGATAGAGCCTTCACTTAACCCGTTAAACCATTTCAGTGCATGCCCAGACAGTGTAAGCGAAAACGCTCTGCACATGATTTCATCTTCCCATCCATGTAACAACATGAGAGACTCATAACTTTGTATGTGGTCGTACGGGTCTGCTTTGCCTGCGTAAGTAGCCATATGAGGCATCTTGAATTTCTTCGGTAAGGGTTTGTCCATAATCTCTGGACTGAAAGGAACTCTTCTTTTCTGATTGTCATCGGGGGTCACTAACTTCTTCCTTTCCAGAATTCTCTCGACAACTTCCTCGACATTTTCTGACTCTCGGGTCGAGTGTGCTCCCCTTTCTTCAGCACTTGAAGAGTCTGAGCAGTAAGTATTCTCTCTTCCTCTAGGGGCTTGTACCGTACCTTTTCTTCCTGCACCTCCCATTCCACAATTTGACCTCGTACCTTCAAGATAGCCTTGGGGGTCACGACTGTTCTGTCTCTGCCGCTCTCCCGATCGGTGGTCTTCAAAATCATGCTCTGATCGTTCAGCTGGGTTATACTCTGCCCGATCTGCGACAGCGTTCATCCTTCTCAAGCCTGCGGCAGGATTCACCTCTCTCCAACCCGTGGCCGAGCGTCTCCTCAAAGTCGCGACAGGGGCATGCTGTGGTTCTACGTTAGGGCTCGATGCCAGTCCCGCGGCAGAGTTTGCCCTTGGACATGCGTTAGTCTGCCTCTCCCTCAGACCTGCGGCAGAGTGTACCCTCAGACTTGCGGCAGAGTTGTTCTCCAGTCCAGCGGCAGAGTGCAGCCTCAGGCCTGCGGCAGAGTGTACCCTCAGACTTGCGGCAGAGTTGTTCTCCAGTCCAGCGGCAGAGTGCAGCCTCAGGCCTGCGGCAGAGTCATTCCTCAGACCTGCGGCAGTGTGTGTCCTCAGACCTGCGGCAGTGTGTGTCCTCAGACCTGCAGCAGTGTCATTCTCCAGCCCTGCGGCAGAGTGCAGCCTCAGGCCTGCGGCAGAGTCATTCCTCAGACCTGCGGCAGTGTGTGTCCTCAGACCTGCGGCAGTGTGTGTCCTCAGACCTGCAGCAGTGTCATTCTCCAGCCCTGCGGCAGAGTGCAGCCTCAGATCTGCGGCAGTGTGTGTCCTCAGACCTGCGGCAGTGTCATTCTCCGTAACAAGGTACTCCCTCAGCGAAGCGGCAAAATTGTCCTCCAGTCCAGCGGCAGCATACTGCATCAGTCCAACGGCAGAATGCTGTCGCCAATCTCCTTGTCCCGTATTCACCACGGTAGAGGGTTGGCCTCTTTCGTATGTTTGCCCCAAGACACTTCCCCCTATCATCTGCTGCACTTCTGGAGGCAGGCTATACTGCGGCAGGGCATTTTTGAAGAAATCCACCATAGCTTTCAGCGCTGTGGTGGTCTGCTCGTTCTGACGCTTCAGGGCCTCAAATTCATCCACGGAAACAGTGACCACCCTGCTACCTCCACCATTCTGCTCTTGTCCTCTCTCGGGTCTGGGAGGAGGACTCACCGAGTTCTCTTCCCCCAGATTCGCTGCTGCTGTCGAACGTGTTCTCACCATGTTGATAAAAAATCTGGCTTTTTATTCTAGATTCCCACAGACGGCGCCAATTGTTGTCGTTCCAAACAACAATGAAATGATTCTGATGTCGTCTTCTCCACGTGTCTTGAATGTTCTGCAAAAACAGTAAAAGTCAGAGAGGCGCAGGGATCTGTCCCTGCACGCGCACTCCGATGCTTAAGTCAGAAGACCTGTTTAAGCAGAGTTTTAGTAAGCAAAATAGAGATTAGGGTTTTTCTGATCATACCTGGAGGTATTTATAGATATTTCTAGGTTGCTTTTGATGAGCTCATGACTCATATTTGTGTGGGCCCAAAATATTATAATTTTGGGCCTTTTATTATTTGGGGCCCAGGCGCGTGACTGGGCTGGGGTAAAATTACCTCTATCACATACTATCATTTTACTTCTACAATAATATTTCATTGTATCTTAATGTGGTTGTAAGGAGAAAAAAAATACTCCATTATTACAAATATATGCAAATATTTAGCCAAATCAAGAGCCCTTACTTCCCACTCATTACCTAGAAAAATTAGACTTGTATTTATCTTTCTCTCTCCAAAAGTCCATATCCATATATATGAATTTACGTGCCCATGCAAAGATTTTCTTCGAACAAAACAAAGGGTTTAGAGTGATTATTGAGATTTGATTCAGGTTTGGTTGGTCAAAGCGATGATGAGATTGGCAATGGATTATAACGTTACCGCACAGCCAAGCTAAGTCACCAACTAATAATTAAAAATGGTGGATGACGCATCATTATTATTCATTACTCAACCACATCCCCATCTCCTTTTCTTTTAATATAATTTTAGATATTTTTTAAATTTTGTGAATGATTTGTTGGTAATTTGATTCTCGAAAGTTTTTATTTATGAAAATTAAAATTAATTGACAGAGAAAAGAATTTTTTTTTATTAATGGAACTAACTCTTGTGACTAAATATTATAATTTCTTTTTAATCTAATTAATATAGTATTAGTATTAGTTTATAAAAATATTTTCGACTTAATGTCACATGAACATACATGTAGTTGTTTGACTATGTGTTTTTTCCGGTGTTTATCTAATGCTTTACTTCTTTTTTTTTGTTGTTGTTTTTTTTTTTATGTTTTTAGTTTTTAATTCTTAACTTTTGACTAAATATGTTTTAACCATATTAAAAATTACAATAATAAAATTACACTCTTTAAAAAATTAATGATAAATTTGATAGAGTTTAAAAATGAAGAGACAAAAATTTCAGTATTCTGAATATAATTAATTAAGAATTGACTATTTAATCTCATCACCTTTGGAGAAAATTCTGTCAAAACAAAATACTCTTAAAAATGAATCTTTGATATGCCTCAATTATATGTATTAGATCTACAACAAAATGCAGCATTTTTTTTGTATATAGTTTGTTTTTAATTATGGTCTTAATTAAGATATTAACAAAACCCTAATTAAAGAATAAATTAAAGAGCCAACAAAGATTGATATAAATAGTTAAAATTTGAATCTTCAATGTAAAATATTCAAGTTAGAATCTTCACAATCTCTTATTAATGGTAGATTTATAAATTAAAAAAATAAGTGAAAATTCAATAAATTTTAAATATTAATAATAAATTAATAATATAGCTTAACCTTAAAAATAGAATATCTTCTATTGTTCTTAAGCTTTATGTAACCAAAAAAATTTAAATTAAAGAAGAATACATGCATGGTCTAGTGGCATTAGTACGTACGTGCTCCCACGACAAGTGATGGTGAACTTGTCATCTCATCACATCTCATCATATACCGTAACTATTATATATAACATCTCATCATATACAGTAACTATTATATATATATAGTTTATAAAATAAAAAATCTAAACTTAAATCTAATATCTTTTAAAAGGGAATAATAATCATTAAATTAAATTTTAATTGTTATCTATTATATATATTAAAATTAATCAAAATATTATAGAATATCAATTTAAATTATCATATTTTATTTTTAAAATATAAATATTTTACAAATATAAAGTTTGAATTTTTAACATTTGCATTTTTTTATATTAAAAAATTCTATTGAAAAAAGAGAGGCAAAATTTACCTCAATCGTATAAGATAAAAGAAAAATTTATGCTAATATATTGTTAAAAGTTATGTACTAAAAAAATATAGAGTTAAAAGTTATTAATGGAACATGTTTATGTGATATAATTTTTTAATATATATCACTGATCGTAAAAAAACTATGATGAAATCTTTTTAAATTGTAAAAGAAATATATAGAGATTAAATTCAACAGATAAAAAAGATGATACTATATTGTTAGTATTTTGGGGACGTTTGGTTCATGAAAACTAAGAATTTTTTGGAGTCGTTTTATTCAAATCACTTTACTTGACGAATTTGAAAAACTATTAAATTTTTATTGTGGTGGATGATATTAAAGAATAAAAAAAAAAAGCGTTATGTGGCGCAAGCAAAATGCACCACGTGGTGCGACGGGAGATACTCTCCTGCATTGTAGGCGGGAGAGTCTCTCACACAAAGGCGAGAGAATCCTCCTACCTCATTTTCAAGCGCGCCACGTGGTGCTTGGAAGACGTGCCACGTGGCGCGCAGAGGTAGCATGCGGGAGGCTACCCTCCCGCAAAAGAGGCTTAATGCCTCATGAAGCTTGGCGCCATGTGGCGAAAGGAGAGTGCGCCACGTGGCGTTAAGAAAAAATATGTCAATATTATTTTATACTGGGGTATTTGGATAATTTTACCCTTAAATATTTTTGATTCTGCAGATTCGTAAAAAATATATTTAATGGATATATACGTAATTATAACTGGAATCAACCCTTATAAAAAGGGATCAGATATAATTCATGGGACTAAGTCTCTATTTACTTTACAGAAGCTCTGCCAAATTCTCTGTATAACTTAAGCATCGGAGTGCTTACGTAGGGAAAAACCCCTGCGTCCCTCTGATTATTATTTTTCTTGCAAAATTTTTAGTAGCACGTAGCACAAAAATCAAGGCGAATACGTCAGCAATTCGTCACTGTTGTAACAGAGCAACAACAATTGGCGCCGTCTGTGGGAATCGAAAGAAAAGTTTTCTGCTCTACAACAATGATACGAACGCGTTCAGCAGCAAGGATGAATGATGAGAGTGAGGATATGGAAAGCTCTCCATTGAATGACTTGGGAGAAGAGACTCGAGGGGAGAGAGAGTCCAATATGATGATAATCTCTGTAATAGAATTTGATGCTATGAAGAAGCAGGGAGAAGAGATTACCCAAGTTTTACGCACAATGACTAACTTATTCAAGAGTGCCTTCCCGGACTTGAATCTGCCCCTAGTCGTTCAGAACTTAGTGGAGGACAGAACACAAAGAATGAATCCTTTGAAGGCTGGGGAGCTCGGGCGTGAGACTATGGAGAGCTTTAGGCATGAGGGTGCTGAAGACCCTGTGCGTCTGGCTGTGGAAGACACTTGCCGCCAGGGTACGCGAGACTTATTGCGCGAGGCCGCAGAAGAACCTTGCAGCCAGGGTGCGCGAGACTTGTTGTGCGAGGCCGCGGAAGACTCTTGCCGTCAGGGTGCGCGAGACTTGTGGAGTGAGGGTGCGGAAGACACTTGCCGCCAGGGTGCACAAGACTTGTTGGGTGAGGCTGCAGAAGATCCTTGCCGCCAGGGTGCGTGAGACTTGTGGCGTGAGGGTGTGGAAGACACTTGTCGCTAAGATGCGCGAGACTTGTTGTGCGAGGCTGCGGAAGACACTTGCCGCCAGGGTGCGCGAGACTTGTGGCGTGAGGGTACGGAAGACACTTGCTGCCAGGGTGCGCGAGAACCTACAGAAGACTTGTTACGTGAGAATAGGCGAGACCTTCATCGATATGGTGCACGAAACCTTACAGAAGACTTTGTTAGATTAATATATTTTGAAATGACAAAACAGTAATTCAATAATGAATATTATCAATCAAGAAATGTTTAAAACATGTTAAGAGGTTAATTAGAATATATTGAGATACAAGTCATTGTCAGAAACTGGGTGTTAAAGGTTGAGAGATCGATCTCATGAGAATATGAGATCAATCTGATTTAGAGTTAAAGACTTAAAGAACATGTATGGGATGTTAAAAAAGAAGAGATCGATCTCTAAGGGTTATGAGATCGATCTTTGACTTACAGAATGCCTATGAGATCGATCTGGTCTAGGAAGAGATCGATCTCCTCTAAGGCAAAGGTTAAAGGTCTTAGATCGATCTGTAGATCGATCTATGTTCGATCTCATATAGATAGAGATCGATCTCCTCAAAGACAGAGAGTTTATGAGATCGATCTCATATGGATAGAGATCGATCTCTCAAAGACAGAAAGTTTATGAGATCGATCTCCTCTCTACGAGAATGCTTGCTAGATCGATCTGGAGATCGATCTTACTTCAAATAGAGAGTTTATGAGATCGATCTGATGGTTCGACAGATCGATTTTCACTAACATTTTACAAATTATAAGATCGATCTCTACAAATATGAGATCGATCTCCTTGCTTTGAGTTGCTTTGTAATTGCAGGCATTTGAATTAGAAGATCGATCTGGTCATGATGGAAGATCGATCTGGTACTCTACTGGAGGTTCCCAATGGCTCTCTCTACAAAATCTTCAACAGGAAAAACTGCATTAAATGCTTCACCTACCATCCTGCTGTATAAAACCAAGCATTGAAGACACTGGGGACAGTAGAGATAGAGCTGAAAATTCTGAATATTCTCAAGAGATCATTCATCAACATTCCCTTTGTCTTCAACATCATATTTATTGTATTGTCTTAAATAGTTTGAGTTAAAGTTATTCTTCCTACCCACAAAAGAGAGTTCTTATTTGTATTCACTCTTAATCCAAAACAAAAGAGGAAAGTTTCTCTGTGAGAGAATTGTGTAAGAGGTGAATATATATCTTTGTAAAAGGGGTAGAGAGGTTATTCCTTAACCTTGAAAATGAGGTTGTATCAACTATTGTGATAGTGAAAGAAAACTCTTGACAAGAAGGTCAAGAAGAGAGGACGTAGGCAAGCGATTGGTCGAACCTCTATAAATTGCTGAGTTTGCTGTTTCTCTCTCTTATCTCATTTACTTTGCTGCACTATAGTCTATTGTTTATTGTTTGATTACTTGCAATTAAAATTAAAAGAGTTTAAATTTAGCATTTAGACTAGAAAACCAATTCACCCCCCTCTCGGTTGAGCCAACAATTGGTATCAGAGATAGGACTCTCTGATCATTAAGGAATAACTTCCTAAGAGTTAAAACGATCTAATGGCTCATAGCAATGTAGCATCAAGTCTAGTAGGAGAAGGACACTCTACAATTAAGTCTCCCATGGTCAATGGTGAACATTATGCATATTGAAAAACTAGAATGATACTTTTCATTCAAGCTAATGATTATGAAGTATGAAGGATTATTACTAAAGGTCCTCAAATCCCAACCAAGAAGGTAGAGGGAAGAGATATCCCGAAAGAAGAAGATGAGTGTGATTCTAATGATATAAAATGTGCTCAGTTAAATGCAAAGGTCATGCACACCTTATTTTGTGCATTAATACCCAATGAGTATAATAGAGTCTCCAGTTGTGATAATACCAAATAAATTTGGGATAAATTGACAATTACACATGAAGGCACAACTCAAGTCAAGGAGACTAAGGTAGGAATGCTCACTTATGACTATGAGTTATTTAGGATGAAAGAATGAGAGTCAATTAGTGACATGTTCATTAGATTTACTGATGTAATAAATGGACTAAAGTCTTTAGGCAAAATCTACTCCAATATAAAAATGGTTAAGAAAATCCTGAATAGTTTACCAAAATCTTGGGAAGCTAAAGTAACAGCTATTGAAGAGTCTAAGGAACCCCATACACTATCGTTAGATGAATTGATATGGTCATTGCTCACATATGAAATGAAATTTAGGAGAAATGAAGAGTCACCCAAGAAAGTAGGAGTAGCTCTAAAATCTACCACTCAAAAGGATTTGAAAGAAGATAAAAATGAGAGTGGTAATGAAGAAGAATTTGAAATGGCAATGTTTGCCAAGAGATTTAATAAATTTATGAGAATGAGAGTAAATGATGGTAGTAGGAGAAACTACAAGAAAGAGCAAGGCAAATAAGATTTAGGTAGAAAAGATAGAGATACTATTGTTTGCTATGAATGCAAAAAACTTGGACACATTAAATTTAATTGCCCTCTTCTAAAAAGATGAAATAATAGGAAGCACAAAAAGAAGACGATGATGGCAACATGGAGCGATAGTGACAGCTCCGATGATGATTCAAATGAAGATATTGTCAATCTATGCTTCATGGCACTTGAAGATGAGAAGGTAACTTCTAATCTCAATTAGTATTCTTTTGATGAATTACAAGATGCATTTGATGATCTTGCAATAGAATATGAGTGCATGAATTTGAAGTACAAAAAATTGATTTCTAAACTAAAGAAAGAAAATGAATTAATCCTAAATGATAAAATAGAATGTGAAAAGAAATTAGAAAGTACAAATCTAGAAATTCATGACCTAAAGGAAAAGAATAGTAACTTACATAATTCCTTTACTAGATTTTACATGGGCCAACAAAAACTAGATCACATGCCAGAGACTCAAAGGGCTTTCTTTGATAGAAATGAATTAGGATATGATAGCAAAAGTAGAGAAACTCATCTCAAAAATTTCTTAGCCATAAGAAATATGCATAAATCCTCTACTACTTGCTCACATTGTAATAAAAAATGACATACATCATATAGATGCAATGTGAAAATGACCACATTTAGAGGAAAGATGGTTAAAAGAGTATGGGTTCCAAAAGATGTGGTAAATTCAAAAGATATTGATGTAATATTAAAATGGATCCCAAAAGGATCAAAAATCATACTCACTAACTCCAAAGGACCAAGAAAGTTTGGGTACCTAAAACAAAAGTTTGAATGTTGATTGTAGGAGGTTGAGCATTGCTACAAGGCAAAAACAGAGGAAGCTCGGTACTTGGATAGTGGATGCTCAAAACACATAACCGGTGATAGAAGCCACTTCAGCTCATTCAAATCAAAGGTTGGTGGAAAAGTCACATTTGGGGACAACTCCAAAGGTCAAGTTAAAGGAAGTGGAACTATCGGTAATAATTCTTTCTCCATAGAAAAGGTTTTACTTGTTAGAGGACTAAAGCATAATTTACTTAGCATCAGTCAACTTTGTGACAAAGGTTACAAAGTAATTTTTGATTGCTTAAATTGTCATGTAATAGATTCTAAATCAAACAAAGTTCTCTTTCTAGGACATAGACAAGCTAATATATACATTATATATCTAAATGAACCTAGAAATGAAAATGTATGCCTTATGGTAGATAAAGAAAAGGAACCTTGGTTGTGGCATAGGAAGAGATGCCAACAAAGACTCCAGACCCTTCTCTTCACAGCCACCCAATGTCTCTTCATCTTCTGTCACAACGTTCAGCAGGTGTTTTCAAACACCTGCAAAAAGGAAGAGATATGAAGAATACTTTTCTACAATGCCCATTAAACACTGGAGGACTATTGATTTTTCATTCTTCTCCCGCATTGACTTTCCTTATTTGATAAAAATGGAAGAATTTGGTTGGCTTCCATTTCTCAAAATAAACACCTCTGCTCCTCCGAACATTATTAGGGCATTTTTCTCAAACGCTGAGCTTATCTATGACCTTGGCAATACCTGTAAAATTTTAGGTTGTAAAACCTTCGTCATGGCCAAAACGATTTTCGCCAACACCAACCTCTTAGCCTGAGTATTTGAAATTGAAGATGAGGGTTTGTCTGATGAGGAAGAGGAAGTACCACTTGAATTTAACCTACTTGGAGACAACGCTAGTGACCTACCCATGCACCCTAGGTTACTACACCTAATCATATCTTTGAACCTCTGACCTTTTGATACTCGACATTCTACCGTCAGAAAATTAGATCGTTTTTTGCTCCATCATCTTCATACCTCTCAAAGTCAAAAATCGAACCTAGTCCACTTCATCTACGAGGACTGGCTAAAGATCGTACGGGGTCAAGCCTCAACTATAGTCTTCCCTCAACCCCTTGCATTCTTGCTACAAAAACTTGGGGTTGATTGTTCTTATGAGACTGGTGAAGTGCCATCTGCAAAAAGCGTTCTAAATATCGACACTCTTCATCATATGGGGTACTACAAAGACTTCCACGGTCAGTGGCGGAAGAAAAGTGAAATCCCTCACAAGGCAGCCATGGAAGAGGACATTCCAGCTGAGCCTACAACACCGTCCACTGAGGTTCCTCCTACGTCTGCTGCTCAGTCTACTGCACTAGCTAATGTCGTTATGTCCATGATAATAGATTTTCGACAACACTTTGATACAACGATGGAGACGTTTACACAACGGTTCACACGTTTTCAGAACCGTCTTGACACAATTGAGGCAACGCAACAAGCTATGTACGATGAGCTTCAAACCACTCGCGTTCGAGTTGAGGACCTTGCTGATCATTTTCCTTCACCATCCTCTTAGGAAATGATTTTTTTTCTAGTTTTTTGAACTATGTTTTTGTGTTGTATGAACATTTATATTTTGAAATGAAAGAATTATGATTTAGTTTTATGCTTCATAGTTTGTTGATATATGATAAATGGTCTTTGCCTTGCTAATATTGATATGACAAAAAGGGGAAGAAGAGAACATGTTAAGGAGAGCATAAATTAAGGGGGAGTTCTTGAACTGAGGGGGAGTTTTTGAAATTAAGGGGGAGTTTTTGAAAACTGAAAAATTGGATGCATATGTAAAGGAGGAGACTAAACATGTTTATAAACTTAGTCTATTGAATAAGTTTTGCCATATCAAAAAAGTGAAGATTGTTAGGTTAATATATTTTGAAATGACAAAACAGTAATTCAATAATGAATATTATAAATCAAGAAATGTTTAAAATATGTTAAGAGGTTAATTAGAATATATTGAGATAAAAGTCATTGCCAGAAACTGGGTGTTAAAGGTTGAGAGATCGATCTCATGAGATAAGAGATCGATCTCCTAGGTTTTCAAGTATGAGAGATCGATCTCATGAGAAATGAGATCGATCTGATTTAGGGTTAAGGACTTAAAGAACATGTATGAGATGTTAAGGAAGAAGAGATCGATCTCTAAGGGTTATGAGATCGATCTTTGACTTACAGAATGCCTATGAGATCGATCTGGTCTAGGAAGAGATCGATCTCCTCTAAGGAAAAGGTTAAAGGTCTTAAATCAATCTGTAGATCGATCTATGTTCAAACAGAGAGTTTATGAGATCGATCTCCTCAAAGACGGAGAGTTTATGAGATCGATCTCATATGGATAGAGATCGATCTCTCAAAGACAAAAAGTTTATGAGATCGATCTAGGATGATTAGAGATCGATCTCCTCTCTACGAGAATGCTTGCTAGATCGATATGGAGATCGATCTTACTTTAAACAGAGAGTTTATGAGATCGATCTGATGGTTCGACAGATCGATCTTCACTAACATTTTACAAATTACAAGATCGATCTCTACAAATATGAGATCGATCTCCTTGCTTTGAGTTGCTTTGTAATTGCAGGCATTTGAATTAGAAGATCAATCTGGTCATGATGGAAGATCGATCTGGTACTCTACTGGAGGTTCCCAACGGCTCTCTCTGTAAAATCTTCAACGGGAAAAACTACATTAAATGCTTTACCTATCATCCTGCTGTATAAAACCAAGCATTGAAGACACTGGGGACAGTAGAGATAGAGCTAAAAATTTTGAATATTCTCAAGAGATCATTCATCAACATTCCCTTTGTCTTCAACGTCATATTTATTGTATTGTCTTAAATAGCTTGAGTTAAAGTTATTCTTCCTACCCACAAAAGAGAGTTCTTATTTGTATTCACTTTTAATCCAAAACAAAAGAGGAGAGTTCCTCTGTGAGAGAATTGTGTAAGAGGTGAATATATATCTTTGTAAAAAGGGGTAGAGAGGTTATTCCTTAACCTTGAAAAGGAGGCTGTATCAACTATTGTGATAGTGAAAGAAAACTCTTGACAAGAAGGTCAAGAAGAGAGGACGTAGGCAAGCGATTGGTCGAACCTCTATAAATTGCAGAGTTTGATGTTTCTCTCTCTTATCTCCTTTACTTTGTTGCACTATAGTCTATTGCATATCGTTTGATTACTTGCAATTAAAATTAAAAGAGTTTAAATTTAGCATTTAGACTAGAAAATTGATTCACCCCCCTCTCGGTTGAGCCAATAGACTTGTTGCGCGAGAATAGGCGAGGTCCTTATCGAGAGGGTTCGTAAGACCCTGTGAAAGACTTGATGCGTAAGGGTGCGCGAGAATCCATTCGCGAGGATACGAGAGAGTTTGGCCGCCAAAGAATGCGAGACTTGGGCTGCCAGAATGCGCGAGACCCCTTACGCGAAAATGCAGAATATCTGAGACGTCAGGGTGTGTAAAATTCATTGCACGAGGTTGAAGGCTTGAGACGTCAAGGTACGAGAGACGTTGCACGGGAGATCGTTAGGGACCTGCGACGCGCGAATGTCGGAAGTCTTGGAAGTCCAATTGGAATAGATGCTGAATATGTAAATAGTAGAGGAGATGATGAAAATGACACTGAAATGGTCCAAGATCGACCTGCACCCCCAGCACAAGATGCCATAGACATGAAGAGAATGGTTGAACAAATCTTAGAAGAAAAAAAGTTAGTTTCGATCGAAGAAAACCAAAGAAGAAAAATCTCGTTCGGTGCAGCGATAATGGAAAAATCACTGTCCCCAAAGTTTAAGATGCCACAGATAACAGCATATACCAGGAAAACTGACCCTTTTGACCTTGTTAAAAATTACGAGTCGTTAATGCTACTACATGGATGGGAAGATGAAGTTATGTGTAGGGCATTCTCCCTGACCTTAACTGGCCACGCACTAAAATGGTTCAACAATCTGCCGGAAGGATCTATCTTGTCTTTCAATAAGTTGAGGAGTAAATTTCTAAAGGTTTTTGCGATAAATAACCAGAAAAGGAAGGATGCCACTTATTTGCTCACCTTAAGACAAGGGAACAAAGAATCACTAAAAAGTTATGTCGACCGATTTCGTGATGCTACTCTTGAGGTGTGTGATCTACAAGTTGGGGTAGTGGTAACAACCATGCTACAGGGGACCAAGTCCGAAAGGCTCCAAGAATCATTATCTTTGGATCAGCCAACGACAGTTTCAAACTTATTATCTAGACCACACAAATATATTGCTCAAGAGGAAGTGATGAAAATGATACCAACACGGGACATGAAAGAAGGAAGGAAACGGAAAAGAGAACCCGATGATAAAAATACAAAAAGATTAGATAAAACCCCAAAATTGAAGTATGATAATTACACACAGTTTATTGAACCACGTGCTTCAATTTTAGCAGCGATAGAAAAAATTGAGATGCTTCAATTCCCCATGAGAGGTGAAGGGAACTTAGGACGAGATCATAGGTCCTACTGTAGTTTTCATTCTATCTTTGGTCATACAATCGAGAAATGTCGGGAACTGATGAACCAGCTTGAAAAATTGGCTAGAAAAGGGAAGCGAGACCGTTATGTATGGAGGGATGAAAGGATTCGATATCCCGCTTGTGACCGAGGAGACAATAGACCGCGTGATAGACGCGACGATGATAGAGAAAATATGAAGAGAAGCGAAGAAAGAGGAAATGAAGCAAGAAGGGGAGAACGTAGGAATCGACAGATAGACAATGAACCAACAGGAGCCGTCATTCATGTCATCTCTGGTGAAAAATACATAGCTGGTAGCTCTTCTGCTTCACGGAAGGCCTATGCTAGACAAGCGTTCCAGGTTCATTCTGTGATGAAAGCAGCTGAAGACGAAGAGACGATTACTTTCACACCGACAGATTAGGGAGATGTTATTATTCCACATGATGATCCTATGGTCATATCAACAATTGTGGCTAAACACCCGATAGGCCGAATTCTAGTAGATAACGGAAGCTCAATGAACCTTATCTATTGGGATTGTTTAAAAAAAAAAGGAATTTGAGTGAAGACAGACTAAAGCCCGTAACTACTCCCCTATTTGGCTTCACAGGAGAGAAAGTAAAGGTGGCAGGGTCGATTGAACTACCTGTTAGTGTGGGTGAAGATCCTAAGAGTATTATAAGACAGGTCTTATTCATGGTGGTCAAATCAACGTCTCCAGGTTACAATGTTATTCTCGGACAGCCATTATTGAGTGATATGAGAGTCGTACTCTCCCTGTGTTATCTGTTGATGAAGTTCCCGACTCTCGAAGATGTAGGGCAAATTCGAGGAGATCAAAGAAAAGCAAGAACGTGTAATATCGCATCAGCGATAGGCAAGGAAGTTCAAAGAAAAGAAACTCTTATCATCATCAAGGTGCCTAAGCTATCACCAATGCTTGGAAGGAAGATGGAAAGTTCATAAGACAAGGGGATAACGAAGACGTGGAATGCCAGCCACTCAAGACCATATTGGCAATAGAATTTTAATTTCTCAATGTTATTTTTTGTTTTTTGTTTATGTTATTAAACCATGTTCAGGAACTTGATTTCGATATATTTCATATTGATATTTTTCACTGAGAATTTTAATGATTGACAGATGACTACAAATAAAAGGGCTTGAAGCGAAAAGTGCGCAATATAAGCCACGAAGAAAAAGTGCGAGAGCTTGAAGCGAAAAGTGCGCGATGTAAGCTAAGCACCCAAAACGAAGGGTTTGAAGCGAAAAGTGAGTGATGTAAGCCACGAAGAAAAAGTGCGAGAGTTTGAAGCGAAAAATGTGCGATGTAAACTAAGCACCTAAAACAAGGGCTTGAAGCGAAAAGTGCGTGATATAAGCTAAGCACCCAAAACAAAGGGCTTGAAGCAAAAAGTGCACGATGTAAGCCACGAAGAAAAAGTGCAAGGGCTTGAAGCAAAAAATGCGCGATATAAACCACGCACTCAAGCAAGGGCTTGAAGCGAAAAGTGCGCGATGTAAGCCACGAAGAAAAAGTACAAGAGCTTGAAGCAAAAAATGCGCGATGTAAGCCACGCACCCAAGCAAGGGCTTGAAGCGAAAAGTGCACGATTTAAACCACGCACCCAAGTAAGGGCTTGAAGCGAAAAGTGCGCGATGTAAGCCGCGAAGAAAAAATACAAGGGCTTGAAGCGAAAAATGCGCGATGTAAGCCACGCACCCAAGTAAGGGCTTGAAGTGAAAAGTGTGCAATGTAAGTCACGCACCTAAGTAAGAGCTTGAAGCGAAAAATGGGCGAGGTAAGCCACAAAGAATTATTCAGGGTTTGAAGCGAAAAATACACGAGGTAAGCCACGCACTCAAACAACGGCTTGAGAATTTGGCATCAACCCGAGAATTTAACTTCAGAGTTTAATCTGAGGATTTGACAAAAGACTACGAGCAGAATATATGTACTCTTCCGCAAGGTTATACCTAGCGAAAGAGTGAGGAGCAATTGTGGTGGATGATATTAAAGAATAAAGAAAAAATAGACGCCACGTGGCGCAAGCAAAACGCACCACGTGGCACGACGGGAGATACTCTCCTGCACTGTAGGAGGGAGAGTCTCCCGCCTCATTTTCAAGCACGCCACGTGGTGCGCAGAGGTAGCATGCGGGAGGCTACCCTCCCGCAAAAGAGGCTTAATGCTTCATGAAGCTTGGCGCCATGTGGCGAAAGGAGAGTGCACCACGTGGCGCTAAGAAAAAATATGTCAATCTTATTTTATATTTGGGTATTTGAACAATTTTACCCTTAAATATTTTTGATTCTGCAGATTCGTAAAAAATATATTTAATGGATAAATACATAATTATAACTGGAATCAATTCCTATAAAAATGGATCAGGTATGATTTATGGGATTAAGTCTCTATTTGCTTTACAGAAACTCTGTCAAATTCTCTGTCTGACTTAAGGATCGGAGTGCTTACACAAGGAAAAATCTCTGCGTCCCTCTGATTATTATTTTTCTTGCAGAATTTTTAATAGCACGTGTCACAAAAATTAAGACGAAGATATCAGTAATTCGTTACTGTTGTAACAGAGTAACAACACTTATGTTTGGTTGCATTGGAGGAATGTTTGATTTTTGTATTTGGTTGAAAAAATTTAAAATTATTAAATGACACATTTTATTATAATGTCATTTATATTATTAGTTAGTGAAAAGTTAATAACACTTGATAGAAATTATATTTAAATCAATACTTATTTATCTAAGATATTAATTTATTTATTTAATTATCCAACATATTTATTTGATCCTTTATTTATAGGGTTTTTAATATGTAAACTATTTTGATTTAACGAGATATTACTATCTGAAATTGATATTGGTCATTTTTTAAGGTCTTAAGATGCATAAACAATAACTATTTATTTATTTATTTTTCATGAACAATTTATTTAAATTGTTAATTTATTTATTTAACATATAATTATTTGGTACCTTTGTTTACATGGTTTTTATTATGTAAATTATTTTGATTTAACAAAATATTACTATATTAAATTGGTTTTGATTGATAAAAATGAAACTTGTTTATGGAATCCATCTTATTATTAATCCATTTGATTTTATACCCATTTTTTTCCTTATATGTCAATTCATCAAAAAAAAAAAAAGACATTTGAAATTTAAGTGACCATAATATTTATTGATCATCAATTTAGTTGAGAAATATTACTTTGATACTTACAAACTTGTAAATCTTATTTAGTTGTAATAAAATTAACCATTATGCTGTAAATAAGGAGTTTTTAATGGCTTATTTAAGAATGTAAATTTTAATAAATCCATGGGTTTAATTATATTTAAATTATTTATTCAATTATTTAAGATGTTTATTTATTTATTTTAATATATAAATGATTATTTAAAATGTAATATCTTTGATGACAAATAGTAAAGTTGATAAAAAAAATTAAAAACAAACTTGTAAAAAAATCCTTAAAAAGAAGGGTTTTATTTTCTTCTTATTTTCTCTCATTTTAATATTATTATTGATGAGGGGGGAAAATGTACAATTAAACAAGATTAAATATTAAAAAAATTCAAATTTCTAAAAAAAAAATCTAAAATTTGTAAACCAAACGACCTTTCAAGAAAAAGAGAGAGGGACATCTTCCTTGAATGATTGCTTGACGGTGGATCGGGAAGGAAATAAACCAATTGATCATTAGGAGTACGTACACAGTACACCTCAAAATGCCGAAGCACACTACACGTGGCGACAAAATAGAGCAGCAGAGGTGTGATCAGAGAAATCAGAAATGAAATATTTTTATTACGCAGTTCACGAGGACGGTTTACAGTTATCAGTTATCGGAACCAGTCCGCCAGACAACAGAGATAAACACCATCATATTTTGTGAATGCCGTTCACGTGTTATCCGCATCCGTGTTTTGACTGTCTTCGGGTCAAATCCCAAACTTACGTAGTATAATAAATAAATAAATAAATAAAACACCGTCCGTGATCCTCTATGTTACGGTTCACGTTAGCAATCACTGTGGTCCTCTAATTTTACAGCCAATGAAATGATCGCTCTGCACGTGTATTGCAAGATGAAACTGTTTTATAACAATGAATGCCCCTCAGACCTCTTACAAACAACCGCGGTTTAATTGGTGATTATTCTTTTTAAAAGAAAAATTAAATTCAAGATTTTCTTCTTCTTCTTTTATATATATTTTATTTATAAAGAAAACAATGGCAACTCAGTATTAACTTATCGTTTAGGGCAACGGCCAATGTCGGTGTAGTGAAGTGGCTGGGGATGGGACAAATTTTTTGATTAAATTTATTTTTTTTATTATTATATTAAAATATATATTTAAAATTTTATTATTATTTTTAATTTCATCAAAATTAATTTTTTTATCCATCCAAATTAATTTTTAAACGAACAGTTTAATAAAAATTATGAATTTGAGAGGATTAAAACATTTAATTTTTTTTAAATGAATCAAATAAAATAAAATAAAAATTGAGGATTGAAGATCATAAGAATGGAAATCAAATGAAGGAAATTTTCCTCTCCTTCGTTGATTTTTTTAATTTTTTAGCCTATTATTAACTTGACGTTAATATGCGTTTATAAATTTTACTACGTCTTATCACTCTTTTTATCTTTGTATTGATAAGTGGCAATCATTTTAGTCTCAAGAATTCTTTATTGGAAAGTTTATACCAATTCAAAAAAAATTTATCAACGGACACTTTAGTTATAAGAAAAATAAAAATATTTGTATTCCACAAAACAATATTCCACATGGTTTTAATTAAAAAAATTATGCTCAAATTCCAATTTATGGAAAATCGTTGGCTCTTTTAAAGAGGAGATTCCTTATGCTTTCTTTGCAATTGCGTGACCTTTAATATTTTGTCTTTGGTTCTTTACACGAAACTTCAAAGTTGTTTAATATTCTACTTGTTATGACCCAATTCGGGCGAAATGTCAGGGGACGACGGTTGTTCCAAATACCTAACAAAGAAAATATTTGGACTAAGCTAAAAAATAAATAAATAAATTAGGCCAATAAGCGAAAAGATAAAATTATTAAGCTCTTAATTTGCCATAAACTTATAAGAAAAATGATGGGTGTTTTTAGGAGTTTGCCGATTATTATTGTACTGTATTGTCGTCTCTTCACATGATTAATTTGGTTAGGGAAGTAAACAATATTTTCTAAAGGAATCAATATTTCAACGACAAGTACCTACAAATTAATGTGAGATAGGTGTTAAGAGGAATTTAACTTGATTTTCATTAGAAGCATATTTCGGACAATTTTTTTTTTTTTTTTGGTTACAAGGAAATAGATAACACAATTACATCCTAAATTTACGTGGGAAAGACACTCTCCACGCATTAGCATCAATTAAACTACTATGATTAATTAGAAGCATATTGTGAACATTTAAAACATATGCTGCACGGATGATTCATTCTATTTATTATATTTAAAGTATTAATTAATGCACACTTTATAAGAATTATATTCTTTTTATCAGTTTATATGCATTCTGAATATGCTTTTGTTTTTTTTTTTTAACTAAAATGATTAAGAAAAAAATCTAAAAAAAATTATTTATAGTAAAACGTAATATTTGTTATCATCCGTATCATGGTTATTATTAATTAGTTTTACTTTGGATGTTTAAACTATATATATATATATATATATATATATATATATATATCAAAATTTAGGCTTTATTTTATAAATTTTATATATTGTACATCTTTTGAATTTGTCACGTGATGGTTAAACCTTTTTGTTTTTATCTACACATGATGAAAATATGTTAAAGTAATGTTATCTCTTTATATATATATATATATATATATATATATTAAATATTAAAATTCTTATTATTTTATATTCATATTCAAATTGAATTTCTTTATGTATTACCAAATACATTACTTTCTTCACATGTTTATTTATTGTCTTTTTAATTGGAGTTTTTTATAATGTATAAAATGTTTACAAGTGATACCTCAGACAAATTTTAAAATATTCCAAGAATAATATATTTGTTGGAATAACCGGCGACTAGCAGACTCTACACGTTTCGACCATATCCATGCATGTTCCCAAAAAAACAGGGGACTCATCATGTTCCCATCCTTTGTCCTAATACCAGTCATCTACACCCCGCCTTTCCTTTTGTTGGGGATTAATTATTTGTGTAATCCTACCTATGGATAATGGAATGGAAGCAAACCAAACATATATATAAACATACACCGAATGCTAAAACGCTCAAACTTTTCTTCCTTTGATTGCTTTAAAAAAAAAATTATTTCTAGAATTATTAAATAATAAAATATCAAGATGAAATTGATAAGATTTTTTATATAAATTATAAGATATATTCATATCATATTAAATATAAAATTAATTTTTATTCATATTTTGTGATTGATATTAATCTAAAAAATTTGATATGATTATATTGGTTGATTTTCTAACTAGTTTGGTCAATCTTGATACAATGTTTACTAAGTCTACTATTACCTTGAACTTAATCGTGACGGCAAGCAAGGATGTTTGCAAGAAGAATAATCTTCCACCACTAATCTTTTAAGACAAATCATGAATGAAAGATTTGGTAATAACAACTTTGTCGTTCATATTTCTTCCAAGTCCCTTTCTATATTATGAACTTTCATACATCATAATATATTCATATAATTATATAATTTTTATTTATATTTTTTATTTATTATTCAATATTTAAAAATAAAAATATTAATTTAAATAAGAAATCAGAAAAAGACAAAAAAAAATAGCACGAGAAAGTGGCTTAATTTAACGGTAGCCTCCTTTGAAGGCATCATATTCCTACAACGTCCGCAGCTGAAGCCCCATGTACAATTCTACAAATGAAAGACGAGAAATATTCTCTCCGTTTCGCGTCTCCGTTTAAAAGGTTGATAAATTTGGTGACGACATGTAAGATAAGCAGCCCCACGTGCAGGGCCCTGAAGTCATTGCAATCATAGAGGCGGTACCGCCGTTCCCTTTGCGTTTATTTTGATTCTTTTATTTTCTGTTTGAGTATGACTTTGATTTTCAACAGTGTACTGTTTCGTTGCCGCTTTTTTTTTTTTTATTGCCACGTCACTCGACGGTGGTTTAAACTTCAACCAAATTAAAATGGAATAAATAAATTAAAATTTTAAAAAATTATGGATTATTATTTTATACATTAATAATAAAAAATTTTAACCTCATAAATAAAATTAAAAAATTGTTACATATTTTATATCATTTTTAATTATTATTATATTTTTTAATATTCATTAAAGATATACATCATTTTTTAATTCTTTTTATAAAATTACAAAACTTCACTATTAATATGAAATATTAATCTAAAAATTATATATGAATTTGAAAATTTTTAAAAATATATATTGTGTTAGTCATATCAACTCAACTCAAATTATGACACAATACATTTTATATTTCACATGCCTTTTATATATATATATATATATATATATAATACGAATACAAAATATAAATAAAAATTGTTGGATATATTTTCAACTTAGATAATACTATTTCAGAAAGTGGAGTCCAATGGGATTCCTTGAAGCAATTTGATTTGTGAATTTTTGAAAATTTGGCTTGAATTCAATTTTTTTCGTAATTTTTTTGGAAATTAAGTTAAAATTTAGATTTTTTTGATTAATATGGTGGTCTTAAAATTTTAAATAAAAATTTAAAATGCTCTTGTAATTTGACAAAGGAATAAATGAAGCAAAGTTGTGGTTAAAGAATTTTAAAATATATGAAAAGATAAAAATGTAGCTATCTTTATATTTGTTATAAATTTATTAATTTTTTTATAATCTCATTAATTATTTTTATAAATCTAACCAACTTAATTAAAATATATATTATTACTATTGATTGTTCCCCCCTAAATCTAAAATGGGAAACATAACTAACAATGTTCTACATTATGACATCTACATATCTAGCTCATTTTAACAAATCACACCACTAATTGAGAGAAAGATGTCTAACTTTGAGACGCATTAGTCTCATCAAAATGAATCTTAAGGCTTTGTTTGGCAGAAAAGAAACAAAAGGGTGTTAAGTTACAAAAAAAGAAAATGATTAAAAAACCTAAATTACCTAACTATTATATTAACAAATTTTTTATACTCGCGTATTTTCAACCTTTCCATCAAGCTAAACCTAAATCTTTCACCTTCAAAGGAACTAAATTGCTCGTTAAAGTACGATTTAAATGATTGAATATTGAATGATTACATATAAATAAGTAAAATCTCATTTGAATTTCAATGCAATTTCTTAATTTAAGAGAATTCATTATTGAGGATAAAAGATTACTTAAGAATTTCACAATCCATTTATGTTTTAATTTTGAATTGAATAAAGTGTTTAAAGCATTAGGTGGGGAATAAAAAGAAACTTCAACATGTATGTATGCAAGGGTACTACTAAAGGAAGGAGCACACTTCTATATGAATGATCTTAAATATGCAAATTGATGTGAAATTGCTGGTGACAAAACATTGCACTTTGGAAGATACGAGGTCCGTAAAGAGAGATGTGTTATACTTTCATACAAATTTGTAGTTCTAGGCACAGAGAATGCCTGTGATGTTAGGCTGTTTGGGTGGGTCAAGAAGTCTTGGCTTTCAGCCGATGCTTACCACAAGAGGCCATTTGCTACAGTCAAGCCGAGATAGTTGCATAGTAAAAACACCACTCCATAGTTTAAAGCATAATCCACCTTTTATCTGTTCACAAATAAGAATTTTTTCCCTCATAATTAGTTTTTATTTATTATGGCAAAAATACCCCCAATAAATAATTTTATTATCTTTATCCAAAATTTAATTCTCTAAATTTTCGTGTTTTCTGGACATCTATTTTCAACCAGAAGTAGACTTTTGGAAAGCATGAAAATTATATTCCCAAAAGATGCATCTTCATCTTAGTTCTCCCAAAATCATCATCAAAACTAGGTTTTTTTTTTTTTTAAGCAAAAAAGGAAGTTAAAATCGATTGAAGCTTTAGGGCAATGCAGTCAAATTGCTTCATGTTTTGTTTGCTTTTGTTTTTAAGTTCTTGAATTTTGTCCAACTCTTTCATCAATTGTTTCTCAAACATGAAAATTATGCTTTCAAATCTACATAATTATCATGAAATCACTTTCACAAATGAAAATTATGTTTAAAAATTCAAATCACTTCGGGGAATGAAATTTTATATATTGTTAATAGAATTTTTGATTCCATAAACAGAGTTATAATGACAGTATATATATTTTTTAAATATATTAAAAAAATAAATAAAATATATGTCATCATTTTAATAAT
The DNA here is from genome assembly GCA_033439115.1 of Firmiana major. NCBI lineage: Eukaryota > Viridiplantae > Streptophyta > Magnoliopsida > Malvales > Malvaceae > Firmiana > Firmiana major. Next base: position 45,931,951 of record CM065909.1, read on the forward strand.
ATTTATAAAGTCAAAAAAATCGATTTACTTTGTATAAAATATTAATCTCGTAATTAATATATTTTTTTAGTACATAAATGAGAAATCAAGTTTAGATATAGATAAAATAAAACGTGATTAATATATATTTTTATGGTACATTCAATCATTTTTTCTCGAGTCTCCCTTTTCTTTGAGCTATTTTCTTTTAAACATTTATTTGAATATTATAGTGGATCTTGTAGTCTCAATTCAAGTTTCTTTTATCATTTTTTTTCATTAACAGATAAATAAGTTGTCAATGAGATAAATGAAAAAAAGTCATCCCAACAAGTACAAGAAAGACAAATAATTGTAATGGTAAGGAATTACGATTGATAAATACGATGCCAAGGAGCTAAGAACGATGAAGGGGATGGCGGCTATAAAAGCTGTAAGAATTAAGGTTTGGAATTTATGATGACAAGCAGCTATTTATACCAAAAAATTACCAAATTTATAATCTTTAAATTATGGTTTGGCTTCAAACAATCTCTTATTTATAAGCTCCTTGGCACTTTATTATTTATTTATAATTGAATTAATAAATGTTGTAAAATATTTTATGATCTATAAGTCAAGTTTTGCCAAATTGGTATGTTTTAGTTCATTTAAAAAAAAAAAAGATAAATGTTCAAGTACAACATAATTTTTATTGTAAGATGTGTAAATATATATATTTTTTAAAAAAATATGATATTTATTAACAAAAATATTGTAAAATATAAAATAATAAATAAATTTTAATATTTATTAATTTAACACGTATCAAATATATATTATAAATTTTAATTTATTATCTTTAATAATAATTTTTTATTATATTTTAATTCATCGTCATTTTATTTACATTTAAATCCGTATAACACTATTGATACCATTAATTTTGATACTGCCGTTATAACATTTAATTTTCCCGTTGGATCAACCTATCTCATTTTCAATTTTATCTAAATTCGATAAAATAACTCAAAAATCCAACTGACCTTGAAAGTTAGATTTGTCTCACCGTTGAAGTGGTCGAGTCTCGGGCCACCTGTTCAAATTTTAGTTCTTTACTCTTTATAAAGTTATTATTTATTTATTTTATGGCTTCTTAAAAACCGACGAGTTTGCCGGGTCTTCTTTGAGAGAGTCTTTACCCAACCAAACCTGTAGCCACGCTCACCGGATTCTTTATTTTCTCTCGGCTTACTCCGCCGAACTTATCGCCAACGGCCATTCGTTTCTTCAAAACGCTATTGTTTTTTGTATCATCATTTTGTAACGTCTACGCAAATTTTCCTCACAAAAAAAAAAAAAACTCTTTTCTCTCTTTTTTCTTCTTTCCCCAAACGCCAATTCAAGAACTTAAAAAGGAAAAAAGCAGAACCATGACAATTTTAACTGCAACCGCCGTGCTCCGTCGCCACGTTAGCTTTTATCAATACCGGCATCTTCCAATTCTTTCATTTTATTAAGGAAAAAAACACAATTAACCATATGCTTCCTTTTTGCTGTGTTTCCACCATATCGGATCATTCCCCGGTCAAACCATTAGCTAACCACGTCATCGCCATGCCTCCTCCTCACCCTGTAGTGACCGTATCAACCGCTCCCTCTTCCGGTCCCGCCACTAGATCCAACTCCGCCCGATCCGCGGCCCTTGTGCAGTCCCAGTCCAATCAAAACCATCAACATCATCGTAGTAGTAGCGTGGATTTGAATCGGATGAGCCAGAGAAACGGGATATCGTTGGGAAGAGAGGCTATGACGGCTGTGGCTCCGGCTCCTCCGCAGCAAGTGGATGTGAAGATAAACGACATCGTAGGGAACGGGATATCGGGAGTGCTTTACAAATGGGTGAATTATGGGAAAGGCTGGAGACCGAGATGGTTCGTTTTGCAAGACGGAGTTTTATCATATTATAAAATCCACGGACCTGATAAGATCGTTGTTAGCCAAGAAACAGAAAAAGGATCCAAAGTTATCGGCGAAGAGTCTCTCCGTATTATCTCCCGCCATCGCTATTCCATTTCTCATCCCCTAACCCGTCGCAAACCCTTCGGTGAAGTCCACCTAAAGGTCAAAACAAAGAAAAACGATTAAACAAAAATAAATCAATAAATAAAGGAAAAAGAACGACAATTTTGATTTAATTTTTGAATTCTTGAATTTTTCACAGGTTTCCTCGATTAGGGAAAGCAGATCAGATGATAAGAGGTTTTCGATCTTCACTGGCACGAAGAGGCTTCATTTACGAGCAGAGACGAGGGACGATCGAATTGCGTGGATGGAGGCGCTTCAGGCGGTTAAGGATATGTTCCCTAGGATGTCCAATAGTGAGCTCATGGCACCAATGGACAATGTGGCGGTTTCAACTGAGAAGTTGAGGCAAAGGCTGATGCAGGAAGGGGTAAGCGAATCGGCTATCCAAGATAGCGAGCAGATTATGAGGACCGAATTCTTGGCGTTGCAGAACCAGCTGGTGTTGCTTAAACAGAAACAGTGGCTTCTCATCGACACCTTGCGTCAGTTAGAGGTATATGTTATCAAAATTAGAAAACAATATGCTGCTGCCCATCGGCATTCAATCCGAAAACAAATTGATTGATTGTTTCGAAACAATTGATTTTTTTTTTTTTAAATTTTTTCTTATGTACAGAAACTACTGAAGGTTTTAGGAAATACTGGTGTATTTTCGTGATTGGTGTTCTCTGAATTTTAATTAGAGAAGGGTTAGTTGATGCCGGATTTGTATGTTAGGTCACTAAAGGGGTGACATTTATTTCAAATAGAATTTCACTTGTAATCTTGAGCAATTAAGTCATCTTTCCATTGATTTTCTATTTCCTCTGATAGATATAGAAAAGCAGTTGGTCTACGGCTACTTGATTCTTTTAGACTGTTGAAATCCTTCTATGGGCAGATTAGATAGTGTTGAGCCCAGGACCCTGGAGATTTTCTTATGCACCTAGACAGAGTTTGTATGTGTTGTCCATGAACGGTTGCTACTGATTTTAAGTTTTGATGTTTATAGAAAGATGATGTCTGCTTGCAAATTTTGAATATCTTTTAAACTTTTCCTTAAGTGCATTTTGGAAAGTTTCATGAATATGTGACTTTAACGGATGACTGAGGGTAGCTGGTTTCTCTAACAATAAATGTCTCTTGAATGCCATATTCAATTACACAATTATCACATGAAGGAATGTTTTGATGATATTTTGATTTTTAAAATGAAAATAGTTTTAATTTCCCCATCTATCTCCCAATGAAGGCAAAATGTAATTTTGAAGCCTCTCTGTTATAATGCCTTTTTATTGTATGTTGTTGCCTGTATTGCCTCTTCCTAATATTCAGTGTCATAGAAGTGGTCAGTTGAGAGCAGTTCAATCTTATATGTCTCTGTATTTTGAGGAAGCTATTTAAACAGTGGTGGTAGCAACATTCAAGATAAATTAGAAGTCAATAGTTGTGAGACATTTGTTGTGGGGCTTGTAGTAATCTTGATGATGGCATTGATGGCAGTAACAGAAGCAGTTGTGCTGGTGGTTGAATCAGGTGATAATTGGGGTAGGTTACTTTGAGTGGAGCACATAATATGTGTATGATCCATTAAGTACTCCGAAGTTTTTGCTTCACAATATAAGAATTTTAATTGGATTATTATCCAATATACTGTCGGTGGAGTTGAAAAACTCCACAAATGGGGTTAAGATGATTACACATACCTCACTTTATTTATTTTTTATTTTTTCAATATTTCAAGTGGGATATATATCATCATTTTAACTCTGCTTGTAGAGTTTTTCAACTCCACTGCAGTGGATAGGATAATAATCCTTTTTAATTTACTAATCAAGCAGTTGATATACATTAATCACCATTAAGCATTCTTCTTAACAAGTAGCATTAAGTACACACATGATATCTAATTCTGACTTGGTGGCTCTTCTTTCTTTTTCTTCTTCTTCTTCTTTTTTTTTTTTTTGTTTTGTGGGGGGGGGGAGGGGGGAGAGGAGGGGAAGGAACAGATAAGGCTAGAGTTTCTCTTTTTTATGGAGCATCCTTTTTCATGTAATTTTACTTTGAAATGTCAACATGTACAATATCTTGTCTCCAAGGGCAAAGTAACTTGTGTATATTACTTTATGCTTGAATGACTTCCACTTAACCTTCTTTGCTTGCTAGCATACTCGTCTTGTAGGTATGCCTTTCTTTTTGGAAGAAAATAATATCCTTTTCTTCTCCCTCTCTAAATTTGGCGGTGCATTTTGGATAAAATGGAGCCAACTAAATAAGGAAACCCTTTTGCTCAAGTTAATTGGAAGCTTACTAACTTCAGCTTTGGCCATTTAATTAACCTTAACAAAAGGTTACTCATTCCTGTTTGTTGGGAGCTCGGCATTGCAAGTAGGCTTTACCTGTCCCCTTTGCTGCATCTACAATTATGTTGTTTTATGGCCTATAGTTGGGGCATGTGGTATTTCGAATGGATGAAGCATCAGTTACCTGTCAAGAGGGTTATAACACTGCAAGAAGTTGATATTCATGAGCATGTCGAGGGATATTGGTAGAATTTAACGTGGGTTGCCAACTTTATAGTTATACATAGAATCCCAGGAGTCCTAAAATTTGTAAGGCTTATGCTACACCTTAAAGTGGTTGAACTCATTTTACTTTTTCTGTTTTTTCCTATTGCAGCAACATGTAAGCACAAAAGGTGCTCACTTTATCTGTAATTCAGATTATTTTTAATTTCTTTAAAGCGAACCATAGCTACTTATTTTCTGTCAGTAATTGCTCTTTTCCTAAAGATTAACTTCTGACAAAGGTTTTACGTCTTTTTGCAATCTTCTTCTAAGAAATTGCTATTTGCTTTCTATTTTGTAGACAGAAAAAGTTGATCTGGAGAATACAGTGGTTGATGAGAGCCAAAACAAGTTGAACGATCAAGGGGCTTCATCTATGATAAGGCAAGACAAGTCTAGTGGTAAGATATTAGGCAGCAAAATTATTTATTACAATGCATGGGTCCATAAGCTAATTTATGCTGGACTGTTAATTATGTGCTGAGATATGTGGTTGATGTTTTTGATCAATGTTCACAGTTTGCAATTAGTCAAAAGTTCTTTTTTTTTGTTTTATCAGCAATGTGTTTTACAATCACATGTACTTATTTGTATACAACTTATAATGCTTGTTAAGGTGGGTGTATATATTATCTTGATGCAGTTTTATGTGTAGCACACATGTCTTGATGGTTGCTTGGCAAACTACACTTGCCAACTTGAATTCCAGTAAAGATCCTTTTTACATTACCAAACCAATTAGTTGGTTCATGTCTGTCACTTATCTTTTTTATTTTTTGTTAGTTGTTTCATTTAATAAGTTCATTCTTCTTCTAACACTTTTGTGTCACTATCTTGGCTGTTTGCTCTTTTTTTATGTCGTCCCCCCCCCCCCCCCCCTCTTTTTTTTTTTTCTACATTGGTATGGAGACGCACTCGATATGGCAGGAACAAACTTAGATGTGATCTCCATGGTCTGTGCTCCCTTAAGGGAGAGTACATAACTATTGGGCCACAACCATGCTTGTCCTGTTCTGGTGCTGACTTACTAAAAATTGTTATCGTTGATTTCTTGGTTATATAAATTGCTTAAGTGTTCTTCTTTGGTTTCATTCGGATTCAAGTCATTGTTATTACTTTGTTTTCATAGCATGGCTATCTTTCATTGATTTGTTTTTTCTTTTTTTCTTTGATCAAATTCTTACTCAGAAGGAAGTGTAACCGACTCAGATGATGATAATGAAAGGGTCGATGCTGCAGAAGAAGAAACTGATGAAGATGACCATACTTTCTTTGATACTCGTGACTTTTTATCGTCAAGTTCTTTCAAAAGCAATGGATCTGATTTCCGGACATCATCTTTCTCTTCAGATGATGAAGGTCTTAATGCTGTTGGTTCTGGAGATGACATCGATCTTTACATCAAATCAGTTGGAAGTAACTTTCCTCACATTAAAAGGAGAAAAAAGTTACCTGACCCAGTTGAAAAGGAGAAGGGTGTAAGTCTTTGGTCAATGATTAAGGATAATATTGGGAAAGATCTAACAAAAGTTTGTCTTCCTGTTTACTTCAATGAGCCTCTCTCTTCTCTTCAAAAGTGTTTTGAGGATTTGGAATATTCATATCTACTTGACCGTGCATATGAATGGGGGAAAAGGGTGAGTCTATGAACTCCGTATTATTTTGTTTGAGGAAACAGAGCATTGGTTGCAATAATTTTCTATCATTATTTTGACTTCCTTACTTGATCTACTTATACATCTTTCCTTTTTCTGATTTTCCCCTTCTTTTCTCTCTTTTGCACCTATTTTATACTTGAGCATACAAAAAGGCTAGTTGCTATCTTTATAGTAGTCCACCCCCTTCATAAACTTTGACAATCTGAATCTTTGGCAAGATTTCAGTGACATAATTTTTCCCTGCAAAACTTGCAGGGGAATAGCCTCATGAGAATTCTTAATGTAGCTGCATTTGCTGTGTCTGGGTATTCCTCAACAGAAGGAAGAATTTGCAAACCCTTTAATCCATTATTAGGGGAAACGTACGAGGCTGACTTCCCAGATAAAGGCGTACACTTTGTCTCAGAGAAGGTTTGTCTATACTCAAGATATGGTCTATCCTTGTTGTCTACTTTTTGCATTTCTGTAATTACACAAAATTGTCCTTCCAACTTCTAAGCATATTAATTTGTCACTTCTAAGAATGTGTCTGGTTCACCTGGTCAACCTGGAGTGTAAATTTAACAGTCAAATTCAATATGCACAAAACTTAAACCTTTTTCATAAATAAATCTCAGACATAGGAATATTGCACTTAATTTCGACTTTTTAGGTCGTTCTATGCAATATCAGTTCATCTGGTTCTTATAATGATGTGAAATTGAACCTAGTTTATGCTATGCGTGATTTCAAGATGCTATACTGCAGAAGCTTAGCAAATATAGTACATTATTGATCTTTTGGTGCATAGAGAAGCAGAAAGAGGATTTTCTTGTTTAGCTTACCTCTCTTTGTTCTTCTTTGGCTGCTTTAGTTTTTATTTTTCTTTATATTTTGATTCAAAGTCTCATAGAAAAACTTGCTAAGTCCCTTGTTTTGGGTTTAAACTTAACAGCTCAAATAAATCAGATGGTAAGAATAAGGTATAGGCATATAGCACAGTTAGTAGATCATCACCTAAATGATTTGTTTGGGTGCCTAACCATAAATGAAGCTCGTGCTTTGTTATTGTCAAATTACTGAGGAAGCTAAACAGGAGTCTGTGCCAAAGATTTTGAACTCGTAATTTGAAATAAATGTAATTAATAGATGATCTTAAACATCAACTTATGCATGTAGGTGTTAAGAAGCGGCAATGTTAATGGCTTTCCTTTTATTGGAGAGGCATCAATACCTCAATACCTCTTACTGTGTTTAGGGTACCGGGAAATGAAAAGCACACGGCTTACTATGTTTTCTTTTTTCCAGGGTTCATTTTTTCTTTTATATCTTACTTCATTTCTTTCTGTTTTAATGCTGTCCTGTCTATGAAGTTGCTAATAGTTTTCCCTTTTTTGTGTCAGGTCAGTCATCATCCTATGATTGTAGCATGTCACTGTCAGGGTACAGGATGGAAATTGTGGGGTGATAGCAATTTAAAAAGCAAATTTTGGGGTCGCTCAATTCAGCTGGATCCTGTTGGTATTTTGACCTTGGAATTTGAAGATGGAGAAGTGTTCCAGTGGAGTAAGGTGTAACTCCAAAGTTAAAGAACAATTATACTTATTTGTACGTATACATATCTTGTATACAAGTTGAAAATGGACTTTCTTTTGCCAGGTTACAACATCAATATACAACCTCATATTGGGAAAGTTGTACTGTGATCACTATGGTACTATGCGAATACAGGGGAATCAAGAATATTCATGTAAACTGAAATTCAAGGAACAATCGATCATAGACAGAAATCCTCACCAGGTGATCTTTCGTCTTTCTCAAATTAATCTATGTATGAAAATATACCAACTGCTCTTATTTTCATAGAATTATATATTATACTATAATCCTCTTGACATTTTATCAGTTGTTAAAACTGTATTTCACTTCAGGTACATGGTATAGTTCAGGATAGGAATGGAAGGACAGTGGCTACGGTATTTGGAAAATGGGATGAAAGCATGCATTATGTGAATGGAGATTGTTCTGCAAAGGGAAAAGGACAGGAGTCTTTATCTGAACCCCATCTAATTTGGAAGAGGAGCAAGCCTCCTAAGTACCCCACCAGATATAACTTAACTCGTTTTGCCATCACATTGAATGAGCTCACTCCTGATCTGAAGGTGATTATTATAATAGTTTCGGTTGGCTTTATAAACTAGGCACCCATCTGTCTTAAGTAGGTGGGATGAAAACTCCATTCTGGTTTATGCCGTATCTTTCACACACATTGGGAGGCATGCACTGACTTGTATATAGTATTCATGTAATTTGGCTTCCATTGCCTATATGGGTTATCCTTACAATTCTTGAATTGCAATATTGGAACTAGTACTTTGAGGATACCTCCCTTGGGTGTTTCTTATTTCTAATAATTGTTTTTCGTTAATAAATTCTCTTGGTCCAAAAGATGGAAATTAAATATTTCCTTTTGACTCTATTCAATTGGAATGATTTGAAACAATGCACTATCTAGATACGCTATGAACTGTTTTGCAGTAATCAGGAAATTTATTTTAATCTCATTTATGTATGCAGGAAAAGTTGCCTCCTACGGATTCAAGGCTGAGACCTGATCAAAGGTATCTGGAAAATGGGGAGTATGAAATGGCAAATTCAGAGAAGTTGCGGTTGGAGCAGCGGCAACGGCAGGTATATTTGATGCTTCATTTCTGCTTTGTTGTCAATTCCATGCGTCGATGGTGCAAATCGACTAGGCATGAGTCTAAGTGTTAAGGAACTACTGATTTATTATTCAGATGATCATGAATTTTTTTCTTGGTTTGGTTTTTTGGAAACTATGAAGCAAACACACTAACCAAAGTTGTTTGCTAATTCCTAGTTCTAGGCTCCTAGTTGAGAATAAAAGGTTAATAATATAAACATTCCAAAGCTTTTTAAAACTGAATGGCAAATTACCAATAATGTAGTATATGTGTAAACCATGAGTGATGCATATAAAGTCACTCAATCTGTTCTGAACGATTGGCCCAACTGCTGAGTAGGAGCTCAATATGATCACCCATCAAGGAAAAGTTTCTCTAAGCAACGTATCTTATGATCACTTTCTTTGTCCAATCTTGGTTACTCTGTTGTATAAGCAGAGATTTCATCCCAGATTCTGTGAACGAAAACAATTTAGATAAATCTTTTGTCGTGGATAGGTAAGAAAACCACCTTTTTGCTATCATATCTGCGGGCAGCAAGAGCAGTTAGAAGTCGTAATAGCTTTTTAAGTGCTAGCTTTCTGCTAAATAACTCAATCCGTTAAATGATCTATAACTTTCCTTTCCAGTGCTGGAATTCAGGGAATAGTATCTGGATTAGTAAATTAATGAAACAGTGCTATCTAATTCGCTGTCACATCTATAGTTTTGTTTAGAACCTCATTATGATGCTTGTTATCAGTTTAGTTCTATGGCAGGTAAATTATAGTTGCCCTGTTTTTTTATTCTTGATTGCTTTGAAGGTTTTAGCGAATAGCATTACGGTCTATATAGTCTGATTGGATATTTTCGGTTGGGCTTCAGGCTCGGAAGATGCAAGAGAGAGGTTGGAAGCCAAGATGGTTTGCTAAGGATAATGGCAGTGACACATACCGTTATATTGGTGGATATTGGGAGGCTAGAGAGCAGGGGAAGTGGGATTCATGTCCTGATATTTTTGGCCAAATCCCTTCTGATCAGCTTCTTGACTAACTGCAAGTTGCCTATCTTTATTCTTCTTGATTCTTCGATTTTCCATCGAGATATGGGAAACACATCCATCCATCCACTCGGCCAAGAAGTTTGGGATGCCCCATGACAATGACGACGACAACAATGTAAGTAGATCAAAAAGGTTTTAGAAATAATACAAGAATGTTAAATATCCCATCCTCTTGCTTCTCAATTCGTATCTGATGATGTGAGTGTGACCCAAGAATTGGGTTACCGTGGTGGAATTTTCATTGTAACAAAGGATAGAGAACTTCACAGAATTCCATTGATACAGAATACAAGAAAATTTTCCCAAACTCATTTTCTAAAGCAAGTTAGGTACATAATAATTTGTCAATTGTCATGTCCCCTAGCATATAACGAGCATTTTTTAGCATTGAACTACATTTTTCCCGGCATTTATTGGTACAAAAAACTTATGTTACTCTTGCTTTTGATTTATGATTGTCTTGATGACATATGCTTTATTTATTTATTTTTTATTTTCTTAATACTTTTAAAAGACACCGTTTATAAAATCAAAAAAATTCGCTGATAGTATATTGGATAATTATTCATACTTTAAAATGTTACTTTGGTTTCAGATGGGGCATTGAGCTTTGGCAGGTTTTTTTTTTTTTTTTTCCTTTTTTAAGATAAAGCCTTTACTAAAAATAATAGCTTAATATATTTATTGCAAATTATCAGCATTGAGCCATTGGAGTAGGTTAATAAATATTTTTTGCAACCCTAATACTGAATTTTGTTCAAATGTGAAGTTGTTTTTGGAGATAAAAGTGATGGTGAGATGTCTGCAGTATGGTTGGAAGGATAAGATGCCCAGGAAGAGTAACTGAGACGAGTGAATGAGCGTATTCATGTAAACTGGTAAATAATGGTAGTTCATGGTAATTTTAGGAGTGATATGGTAAATCATGATTATTTTAAATGCAATAGGATAATATCAAGTTAAATTTTAGTAAAAATTTATATAAATTTGAAAAAAATTAAAAAATTATTTTATCTTAAATACCAAGTTAAAATTTAGCAAAACTTTGATAAAAATAAAAAATTTATTTTATCTTTGATTTAAGTTGGCACAGTAATTTTTATATTCTTATATATAGATATATTTAATAAATTATTATTTAATATATTATTAATAAAAATTTTAAATTTTACAAAATAAGATTAAAATGATGATTATGTCAATTTTTTTAAGCATTTTTAATATTATTTAAAAGGTGCATATTATTATTTTCATTTTCGTTTATGGTATTTAAAACTTCCACTGTGACCATCTATATTTAATATAAAACGCATACAATTCATACGTAGTACATATGCAGAAATAATTACATCCGCTTCCAAAGGATATCGCAAAAAGGAAAAGGCCAAAAGTGCAACACGGTGGCACAGAGTCCGAGCAACGGTTGGGGTGATCGGTTTCTCAATTAAAAAACAGAAACAACAGTAAATGAGCAAGAAGGAGAAGCATAACACGAATCTGAAACCGTCTTTACATAGATGTATGTCATTATTAACCCGTGGATTATTAACAACGACAGAAATCTTTGGTCTTACTCAGCTGTCCACTGTGTTGGTCATCATGATTTCTTTGAAACCCAGTAACCGTTCTAACAATATAACTAATAAAAGCTCGACCTAGTTGCTTCCAGTATCAATTTTTTCTTTTTATTTCCTTTTTCCAGAATTTCAGTTTCCAGACCTATCTGCATATCTCTGTTTCTGTTACTATAGTCTAGTTAGATATAATATATATATATATATATATATATATATATATATTGTAGTATAGTCATAGGCAAAACCCCCATCAAATCTTTTTGAGAGGGTGACGCAATGGGGATTTGTAATCTGATTTGTGACAGAGGAAGATCCTTCTCCCGCAGCTGTTGTCTGCTGCTATGACCCATCTTCTCTGTTTTTTTTTTACCAGTTATCTATCATTCAATTCAATCTTCTATCTTCTCACTTCAAAAAAAAAAAAAATGAACAAATGATGATGATGACGGATGGGTGACCAAACGTATCCAAGAACATGATCTCTAACCGTCCAATCAATCTTGACCGTTCAATCACACTTCCTACCAAAAGAGAAGGGTGGGGACCCTCCACCTGGGGCCTGGCCTTATCCATCTCCCTCTCCTCCGAAGCCAATTTGTGCAAAAACGTCAGTGTTTCAGAGTTCCGTTTTGGATTTGATTGCTTTGGTGCTTACTGCCTCTTTTCATTTTTAAATGAAAAATCCACATTTCTGAAACAAAACAACCTTCCTCAGTTGCTACAAAAACGATTATAAGCCAAGCCAGACCTGGCAGTTTTCGTTATGTCATCTCATCTCATGCTTCACATTCCCCTCTACTCTCTACCCTTTTTTTTTTTTTTTTTTCTCTCTCCATTTTCCCCATAATTTCATTGCTTTTATTATCAGTAAAATTTATCATCTGGGTTTTTCTTTTTAATTCATAAATACAAAAAAAATGAAAAAAAATTCAGCTTTTTAGTATATAGTAATACTAGGGTTGGCTATTCGACTCACGAATAGGTGAGTAGGTCAGTCATATTGGGCTGTCCACTGACTACTACTGTGCAGTAACTGTCCGCTGCTGTATCAACCTCTTAGCCTCGCCGACCCTAATACTATGAAACACAAAACATGCATTTTTAAATGCATTTCTTCATAAATCACGGGTAAGGATATTATATCTTTTTCTTTTCTTTTCTTTTCTTTTTTCCTTCAAAGCAATAATTGGAAGGTTACAATCAAATTGTTTCTTCTGACTTTTATTTATTTTCCCTTTTAGGATGACTTGTATACTATACTTTTGTTCAAATTTGGTGATCACTTTATTTGGTCAAAATTTTAGCCATTGGAGTATAATCCTATTCGTAAGGGATGAACCTATAATTGGAAGTAGAGTTAAGATTTTTCATCTAGGGTATTTTTAAAATAACATAACCCGAATTTGATTATTTTCATTTTTAATATATTATTATTTCGATTAAATCATTTGACGACATTATATAACTATTATTTCATAATCATGACATCTTTTCAATAAATTTTTTGTCTAAATATTTAACAATATTATATAAATAATTTAGATTCGAATTCAAATCGATTATTTTTAATTATTTAATCCATTACTCCTCTGATGTGAATGAAACTGTAATGGTCATAGAAATATCATACTCTTTTAACACTCCTCTACCCAAATAAATCTTCTTAAACTTTTAATATCAACTGCCATTTTAAGATATTTCCAAACAATTATGTAATATGTGGATTTATACCAGCCCTACTCAACTGCACAAGGCCAAGTATAGGTTACACTTCCTAAACTCTTTATTATAAATATATAAACTACCATTTTAATATTTATAATTTTTTTTCCATATTTATGGTATTGAAATATAGACTTGGATTAGCAAATGGTTCATTACCTACATGCACTTTTTAAGGGAAAGTAAATGACAAATATAGCTCCAAAAAGAGAAAATATTTACTCAAACAAACCATCCTAAAAATTGCTTTCAACCAAAAGGTATATACCCTAACAAATTAAGACATTAATCAAGTCAATAACGCAGTTAATTATTCTAAGCAGTACTGTTCTAAAAGTACTTTTTCCTCCTTGTAGATTCATTCTCGTGCATGTTAAATATGGCGATTAACATATAATCAATACTAATTTTTAATTACTCAAGGTTTTGTTTGTTAAAAAAAAAAGATGAAAATAAAAAAATAATAAAAATTCAAATCTTATAACATATTATAATTTTTTTAACCATTCAATTTAAAAAATTATTAGCAAATAAAAAAGCTATTCATATAATAATTAACCTTTAAAGTAGAAAGTAGTTATGGAACTTAATATAATTATTATATTACCAAAGTTTTTTGGTACATCCTCTTATGGAGCAAAACTTATGATTGAATATATAATTTTTAAATGATAATTAATTTTAATAAATGTGTTTTAAAGATTCTAATTATCAGCAAAATCCGAAGAAAATAATCATAAGGGAGGGGACCGGATGAAATGAAAGCGTGAAGAAAAGAGGAAGTGCAGGTACTCTTTCGAACCCATAAAAGACATTGAAACGATTCCATCAAACCAGAGAATATTCACTTTCTCTAATATTATTATTAATTATTATAAATTTTTATGAGAAAAATACAGCTTTGATGGTGACTTTTGATTAAGCACTGAGCATTGCAGTGACTTGTCTTTAACTCAGTTTTTTTTTTTTTTTTTTCTTTACGCACGTAAATGACATACTTGGATTTGATTACAAGACAAAAAATGCGCTTGCTAAAGAATGTGTTGAGAAGCTAAGGGATCGTTTGGTATCGTTTTTTGTTTTTTGTTTTGTGTTTTTTGTTTCTGAAATTTTTGTTTTTGTTTTAGTTTGTTTTGTTTTCGATTTCTAAAAACAAAAATATGTTTGGTTAAAATTGTTACGTATTCAGAACAAATTTTTAAACTGATTTAGATACAATAATTCAATCACAAAATAAAATTTAAAAATTGAACAAAAATAATAATATATTTATTATATAATATTATGTACATATTATTAAATTATATTATTTATAATATTTAATACTAATATGAAATATCTACTTTTAATCATATTAAAATTTAATATTATTTAAATTTTATTATAATTAAATATAATATTAAATAAAATAATTACTTAAAAAATAATTCAATTAAAATAATAATAAATAAATTTTTAATATTAATTTTATTAGATAATAATGGAGATTAATAAACATTTTAAATTTTATATATTAAATAATAATATGAATTAATAAATTATTACCTATATTTAATAATATTATTTACTTTAATTGAAATAATATTAAATTACTAAAAAAATATATTTAACTAAGTAATTTATAAAAAATATATATTATTAAAACATATTATATTTAATATAAATAATTTTATTTAATGTCAAGTATTTACTTTTTAATAATATTAAATTATTTTATGTTAGTAGTGATATGTTTTAAATTTAATTAAAAAAATATAATATTAAATAATAATATCATTTAATAAATATTTATTAAATATATTATTTAATAGCAATTAGCAATAATATTAATTACTAACATATCTAAATTATAATAAATTATATTATTTAAATTTATAATATATTCAATCAATTATTATACAAGTTTAAATTAAAAATATTATGATATTATAGTTTATGCTATTTCTTGTTATTTTTTACATTTTTCAATTATTCTATTTTAAAATAAAATTATTTTTTAATTAAATAATATTTTATATTAAACATTAATGTTATTTTTATTTTAAAAAATTAATTAATTTTATTTTATATTTTTATTATGAAAATATATTAATATTATATTAACATATAAATACTGTTCACTTATTTATGAACAGTAACAGAAATGAAAACATGTTTTCGAAAACAATGAAAACATCAAATTCTTGTTTCCAACAATTTCGGAAATTTTTATTTTCGTTTTCGTTTTTTTAAAACAGAAATCAATATCAAACATATTTTCTGTTTTTGTTTTCAAAAAAACTGAAAACAAAAACAGAAAACAAGAAACAAAAACGATACCAAACGGGGCCTAATTGTAAGGGTTCTATGTGAAAATGTTTCTTTACCTCTCTCTCTCTCTCTCTCTCTCTCTCTCTCTCTCTTTGGCTTTGGGTTAAAGAAAACGACAGCCTTTCTGAATTTGGCATGCCTAATTCTTAAGGAAGAAGCTTCCCACTTCCCATGCAAACACATTCTTCAAAAACCTCTATTGCATATAAGATTCAATATTTGAGGTGCAAAAATAATTGAAGAAAGAAAAAAAAATCTTTTATTAATCATTTCATTCGAGAAAGAGAGATTCAAATTTGTTTATTAATCGTTTTAGAATACGTAATATGTCACATTATATATGTTGAATGTTTAGATTATATAATCGATCATTATATTTATAAATTTGTTTTTTTATATATATATCATACTTATTTCGTAATAAAAATTAAAAATTCCAAGCGAAGAAGATAATTATATAGATATTTAATGGCGTTTTCAATAAGATTTTTATCTCAAATATGTTGCTAGCCTTGCTAGGGTATGATGTGTACAAGGAAAGTTAGCTTTATTCACTATTTCATTCTTTTTATTCTAAATCACTCATGAATGATATGAAAACCCTCTATTTGCCCATTGGTTGGGCTTATATTCTTGTGTGCTTTTTAAGTATTTCAACGCCAAAGAAGAAAACACTCAATAAAAAGCCACTAACTATGAACTTTTTAGAACTCTTTTTCACTTATAAGACAGGGAAAAAAAAAAAATCTTGGAAGAGTGTGAATTAAGCATTATCCAAAACCAAATAAGTATTTGTGAACTTTATTATGTCAATTTATATATTTAAAAGTATTTATTTATTCGTAAAACAGTGTGCTTGTTTGGATTTTGGCTTTCAATATCTTAATGAAAAGAAATTCTACCTGAAATTTTGATGCTCTTTTTTATTATTATTGATTGAGACCATTGAATTTGATTGGTTCGGTGACTGAGATGACTCTCGAATACGAAGATTTCTAAGGGTGAAGCAATTAGGATCCACACAACTCATCATTTTTATGCATTATTTATCATGGGATATTTGACTCTAACATGTTAAAAATAAAAATAAAACATCCAACTTTTTTTTTTTTTTACAATTAAGATTTTAATTAGTCCAGGAAAAAATTACAGATATTGAAATTTTAAATTTAGATAGAATTATATAATTTTACGTTTTAAAGATATAGATATGATCATTTAAATTAATATTTAAAATTTTTAATAAATAATTTTTACACGTATATAAATTGGTAATTTCAATGTCAAAAAATTCTCATGTCTATGTGTGTGCATATTTTAGGTTTTTTCAGTTTTCTTCCTCTCTTTAATTAAATTTTAAATAAATTTAAATTTAATGGTTCAAAATCTCTATAACCTAAAATTTTATACAAAAAATAGTGATAAGAACAAAGTTATATATATAATTGTTTTATATATGTATCCGATGTCAAGTCCCAACATAAACAACATGCATTGCTGAAAACTTGTTGGATTTGGATTAAAGATGAAGGAATCTTTATCCATTATACATATTTGAAAGTTTTGATAACATCAACACTTCGATTATTACAACTACGGAAACATACATCAATTCATTTTGACAGAAACAATGTATTTGATGTTTGGGTCATGAATGTGGGTAACAACAATGTCCACGACACCCACAACCCTTTGAAAAAACTTTTGGATTTAGTTGGCAAAGTTTTGTTGCATGTTCCAATCAAAGAGAAGACCAGAAGCAGCAGCTAGCATGGCAGAGATGAGGGAACCGCGCTGTTTTGTTCCAAAACCCCAAACGGTCTAATGCTCACAGGGGGATCATGAAAACAACATAGCAGTCATCCTGACTTGACACCACCCTGAAATCATTTTCTTTGCTTTGTCTTGTCACAAATACTACGTGATCTCTTCCCCTAACAATTATTACAACAGAGATGGAAAAGAAGAAGGAAACATAGAAAATCGAAGGGCTTTGTTTTTTTTTTTTTCATGAATATAATCACATGCATGGTGGACCACCTAGGACTAGGAGCTTGTGTTCACCACTTAGTAGGTTTTATAATTTTAGATACATGTATGATACAAAATCGACCAAAATAAAATATGTAAAAATGATATAACTTATAATTAAATAAAAATTATACATGAATATAATAAAAATAAAAATAAAGTCTTAAAATTTTCGTGTCGATATAAATTTTAATATAAAATTTTTATATTTTACATTATATGAATATAATTTTACATAACTTTTACATGAAATGCTCAATTAATTATTTTTTTGATATAAAATCGACAACCCTTTTCATTCTACTTTCCTTTTATTTTATTTTTATTCTCCCCTTAATCATGGAATAGGTCTTCTAGAGTAGTTGGTTTTTATAATACATGGTTAAAGAATATCCATATTTTATAGTTTTGCATTAAAGTTAAAATCAATGAGTAAAAAAAAAAAAAAAAGGAAATAAAAACATGTAGGCATTCACGTTTCCTATAATGGGAAGATTATGAAAGGTGAAATTTTCAATAAATTCCGTATCGATGTTAGTTTAACACTATGAATGTTGGTAGGATTTATTCAGCATTAATTTAAACATAGAATATTTAATTTTAGCATATTCTTCAGATGAATACAAAATATCATTGTGAGAATCATATATTGCAAATTGGTTTGATAAATTGGATACCGGACATGTCCGCCTAATATTGCAGAATTTTTACGCTGGCTTTTATGATAAGATGAGTAGCACTTTGGTATCTTAGCAAGTTGAACCAATACAACTGTTGGATTTCAAATACGAATAACATTGTTCTTCCACCTCAATTAACTTTTTTTTTTTTCAACAATGTCTTAAATATTTTTCTTTTTTTTACAACAAAATTTTGAGATTTTTTATTTTTAAATTGACATGTTGCTAATGATAGGGCATATACCAAGCGATGAAAAATATATAAGATATACATATATGAATGGTTGTGCGTGTTTCGCATTAATTTATTACTTACGCATAAGTAGGTAATTAAGGGTAAGATATGGGGATATATATTAAGAATAATTATATTATATAATGTTAGTAAAAAATTTTTAACTTCATAATATTAGCATAATTACACATGTCATATTTTATTTATTTTTTATTTTTTTAATATTTTTAAAAGATATATATAATCATCCTAACCCAGCTTTTAGAGTCAAAAAATTTTTCTTGACAGTGTATAAAATAAGAATAATTATTTTATATATCATCAATATAGTTTTTTTACTCCACAAGTGGGGTTAGCATGATAACATATATTTTTTTATTTCTTAATATATTTAAATGATACGTATTATCATCTTAATATTGTTTATGAAGTCAAAAAAATTTCGCTAACAATGTATAGAATAATTATCCATATTTTATTACAATGTCTTTTTGTAAAAACAAAATGTAACTATTATTCCAAAACAAAACCCTATTAACTAGGTTTTCTCTTTTCGAAATTGAATTGTAAAATTGAAAAATCAAAAAGAAACAAAGTTAGGGTTAGGTATATCTATACGTGGGTGTGTGTATATATATATATATATATATATATATATATATATATATATATATATATATATATATATATATATATTTAAGTAGGTAATTCAAAGATGAAGGGACGATGAGGGTTTGGACCATCCAGAACTGATGCCATTATTAAGATTATTAAGTATTTCTTTTTAATATAAATTTGACATACACAAATAAATAAATAATCCATTTTTTAATTAATATAATTTTGGATAATAATGATTCGTCCTGGGGTTTAACCTTTTACCATTAAATTCAAGTTTTCTTCCTATAAATTCCAAAGTCACATGCAAATTAAAAATATATGAATTCAAAAAAAAAAAAAGTAAAAATCAAAAGACATGGAATTAGATTTCATGCTTGAAAAAAAAATTGACAAAATGTGACGAGTTTATATTTATATATAATTTTGAGAAACATAAGACAGAATATTTCAAAGTTAACGTCATCAAATTCAACGATTATTTTTTTATCACTTTCTTTAATAATTCACTAATTTCTCAGAATAAAAAATTCAACGTTGACATAAAGCAATTAATGTTTAGTAGAACATAAGCCGTTAATTAGCTGTTTAAAACGAAACACTTGGTTAGACATGATTGGTTCATTACAGTCTCAATTGTATTAAAAATGGTATTTTAATCTGACGTGGCACTAAAATACGAAGTCCTTAAGAACAAGACACATGGTAGACATAGGTGACGACAATGCCCGGTTGAACGGGCAAGATGGCTAGCACGTCAGACGTTTTGAAAGGGACGTCGTAAAAAGTGGCCCCACCCGACAGCTAATTCACCAGGTCAAGTTGGTCGGGTCCCTCTGGTGTGCCAGCTCATACAACTCGTTCCAACTAGAAAAGCGACTGTTTGGCTTGATACTAAGTTAAGTACTATATTGTTGGCCAAAATAAAAATTACTTTTTTTTTTTTTTCTGTTTTGATAATTAATTAATAAGTTAATAACTTTTAAATTAATTTTATTAAGCTTATTAATAATACAGAATAAATATATCGGTATACAAATTGAATTAGGTGAGTTAGCTTTCATTATTAGATAAAAATTGAAATTGACAAATAAATAAGTTGTGTCCTTTTTTTTTCATCGAAAATCCTTAAGTTGGTTAGGCTACAAATTACACATAATTGGATGGGTGTAAGTTTATTATTGTATAATAATAAATAAAATATTTAACAATTAAAATTTGAATTAACAATTATTATCTTTACTTAAACAAAAATACATCCAAAGTTCAAATTTTTTTTTTATTACTGTCTTATGAACAAAAAGAAATTATCAAAGAATCTTATAATTATATCTAGAAATTCTATATTTTGTGTTTCATTTATTTTAATTTTTGGGCTTAATGATAAATGTTAATTGCTTACTATGAACATATATAAATAATGATTAATATCCTATACACAGTTAGTGGAGTTTTTTGATTTCACAAACAGATTAAATGATAACACGTGATTTATTTTATTCATTTTTTATTTTTTTAATATATTTAAAGTATGTTTTATTATCTTAATTTCTCTTGTGAAGTCAAAAAACTTCATTGATATTGTATAAAACAATTATCATACAAATAATGTACATATCAAATATTTTTTAATACTAAACTTATTATATCATTGCAATCATAATTCTCTTTTCATTTATTTACTATAATTAAAGTTTGAATTCAAAATTTTTAATGTTAAAATCGATTTCAATACCATTAAATTAACAATTAACTGATTTATTGCAACTATATTTAAATATGGCGAGTGTTGTGCATGATAATAATAATAAATAAAAAGTGACAAAAAAGGGGTAATTGGTGTTGGATTCAAATTCAACCTCATCTACATGGTTGTAACATTATCAAGGTAAAAATCAGAATATATATAGATAAAGAAAGAGAGTTTCAATCAGATACAAACTCATGTCTTTAAAAGCACAATCACCACCGACAAGGGGGAGGGGTATGATTTCTGAAACTAAGGATCAGAATTTTTCTTTACAAAAACTCTATTCAATTCTCTGGCTGACTTAAATATCGGAGTGCTAACGCACGGAAGAACCCCTGCGTCCCTCTGATCTTTCTCTCTTTTGCAGATGCATTCTAGAATACGTGACGCGAAGATCGAGGTAAAGACGTCTGCAATTCGACATTGTTGCAACCGAGCGACAACAATTGGCGCCGTTTGTAGGAAACGGAAGAAAAACTTTTGACAACGATGATACAGACACGTTCAACAGCAATCAGAAGTGAAGAAAGTGAGGACCTGGTGAGCTCCCCAATGGTGGACATAGGTGATGGAGTTCAGACCGAGAGATGGTCGAATACGATTACGATTCCCATTGTCGAATTCGAAGTCATGCGGAAGCAAGGAGAAGAGACTGTTCAAGCCTTGCGGACAATGGTTGATATGTTCAATGGCGTTTTTCCGCAAGTGAATCTGCCATTAGCCGTCCAGAATTTGGTAGGAGAAGGGCGAACTGCGCGAAGTCCTGAGCGCAAGACCCTCACGGCAGGGGAGTGCGAGACCCAGCGCAAGACTATTGCGGCATGGCTGCTGGAGACCCTCACGGCAGGGGTGTGGGAGATCCTCACGGCAGGGGTGCGGGAGACCCTCACGGAAGGGATGCGCGAGACCCTCACGGCATGGCTACTGGTGACCCTCGTGGCACTCTGACGACAGACCCTTGCGGCAAGCTCACGACACACCCTCGCGGTACACTCGCGACAGAACCTCACGGGAGGGGTGCGCGAGACCCTCACGACATGGCTACAGGTGACACTCGCGGCACTCTGGCGACAGACCCTCGCGGCACACCCGTGATAGACCTTCGCGGCACTCTGACGACAGATCTTCGTTGCATGGCCGCACGAGACCCTATGTGCGAGAGCTTGAAGCGAAAAGTGCGCGATGTAAGCTAAACACACAACCAAAGGGTTTGAAGTGAAAAGTGCGCGATGTAAGCCATGAAGAAAATGTGCGAGAGCTTGAAGCGAAAAGTGCGCGATGTAAGCTAAGCACACAACAAAGGGCTTGAAGCGAAAAATGCGCGGTGTAAGCCACGAAGACAATGTGCGAGAGCTTGAAGCGAAAAGTGCGCGATGTAAGCTAAGCACACAACAAAGGGCTTGAAGCGAAAAATGCGCGAGGTAAGCCACGAAGAAAATGTGCGAGAGCTTGAAGCGAAAAGTGCGCGATGTAAGTTAAGCACACAACAAAGGGCTTGAAGCGAAAAATGCGCGAGGTAAGCCACGAAGACAATGTGCGAGGGCTTGAAGCGAAAAGTGCGCGATGTAAGCCATGAAGAAAATGTGCGAGAGCTTGAAGCGAAAAGTGCGCGATGTAAGCTAAGCACACAACAAAGGGCTTGAAGCGAAAAATGCGCGAGGTAAGCCACGAAGACAATGTGCGAGAGCTTGAAGCGAAAAGTGCGCGATGTAAGCTAAGTACACAACCAAAGGGCTTGAAGCGAAAAATGCGCGATGTAAGCCATGAAGAAAATGTGCGAGAGCTTGAAGCGAAAAATGCGCGAGGTAAACTAAGCACTCAACCAAGGGCTTGAAGCGAAAAGTGCGCGAGGTAAGCCACGAAGAAAATGAGCAAAGGGCTTGAAGCGAAAAATGCGCGAGGTAAGCCACGAAGACAATGTGCGAGAGCTTGAAGCGAAAAGTGCGCGATGTAAGCTAAGCACACAACAAAAGGCTTGAAGCGAAAAGTGCACGATGTAAGCCACGAAGACAATGTGCGTGAGCTTGAAGCGAAAAGTGCGCGATGTAAGCTAAGCACACAACCAAAGGGCTTGAAGCGAAAAGTGCACGATGTAAGCCATGAAGAAAATGTGCGAGAGCTTGAAGCGAAAAATGCGCGAGGTAAGCTAAGCACTCAACCAAGGGCTTGAAGCGAAAAGTGCGCGAGGTAAGCCACGAAGAAAATGAGCAAAGGGCTTGAAGCGAAAAATGCGCGAGGTAAGCCACGAAGACAATGTGCGAGAGCTTGAAGCGAAAAGTGCGCGATGTAAGCTAAGCACACAACAAAAGGCTTGAAGCGAAAAGTGCACGATGTAAGCCACGAAGACAATGTGCGAGAGCTTGAAGCGAAAAATGCGCGATGTAAGCTAAGCACACAACCAAAGGGCTTGAAGCGAAAAGTGCACGATGTAAGCCATGAAGAAAATGTGCGAGAGCTTGAAGCGAAAAATGCGCGAGGTAAGCTAAGACTCAACCAAGGGCTTGAAGCGAAAAGTGCGCGAGGTAAGCCACGAAGAAAATGAGCAAGGGCTTGAGGCGAAAAATGCGTGAGGAAAGTCATGCACCCAAACAAAGGGCTTGAAGTGAAAAATGCGCGAGGTAAGCCACGCACTCAAATAAGAGCTTGAGAATTATACGGCCAGAGAATTTGACTTCATAATACAATGTAAGGACTTGATCTAAGGCTACAATGAGAACATATGTACTCTTCCGCAAGGATATCCCTAGCGAAAGAGTGGGGAGCAATTGTTGTGCATGATAATAATAATAAATAAAAAGTGACAAAAAAGGGGTAATTGGTGTTGGATTCAAATTCAACCTCATCTACATAGTTGTAACATTATCAAGGTAAAAATCAGAATATATATAGATAAAGAAAGAGAGTTTCAATCAGATACAAACTCATGTCTTTAAAAGCACAATCACCACCGACAAGGGGGAGGGGTATGATAAGGATCAGAATTTTTCTTTACAAAAACTCTGTTCAATTCTCTGGCTGACTTAAGCATCGGAGTGCTAACGCAGGGAAGAATCCCTGCGTCCCTCTGATCTTTCTCTCTTTTGCAGATACATTCTAGAATACGTGATGCGAAGATCGAGGTAAAGACGTCTGCAATTCAATATTGTTGCAACCGAGCGACAACAGCGAGAATAATATAAAATATTCAACGTTAAAAATATCATATAATTAAGTGTTATATATTGTAGAAATGGTGGAAAATGATAGCTAGATTAATTTATGAAACGTTTATGTATTGAATTACTGATGAACCAATAAATCAGATGCCACGATTTTGGAATAAATATTTGAACGCGTAATCGAAGGCCCCAACCAAGACTCCACATTACCTGATTTTAATTAAATAGTTTGTATTTCTTATATATATATATAAGATTATACCAATAGTCCGATGCCACTGCTGCTAAACTTTGGTATTCTTTAAATATATTTTTGAAAGATATACATCTGTAAGCAGAAATTATTGGCCTTGGGTGGGCGTCAATTGTGATAATAATACCACAACGGCATCTAAAATGGAGAATATCGATGTCACTCTCATGTATTAGTTCTCAGTTTAGGTATCTTTATATATATATATATATATATATATATATATATATATATGTAGGAGAAAAAAAAAAATCTCCTACATGATTAATGAAGGTAGCTTAAGCTTAAGGCTCAGATTTTTGCTGCATAGGGTGGGAAAAGACATTGAGATATTGTGATTTACGGAAGCATGGCATTGGATTAATCTATTATAAGTGTTCGGAGATTGGAAAGAGCGAAGGAGTAGGGAGACAGCTGATGGGTGACTGCGGATGTTTCTATGGTACATGTCTCTCTGATTCTGCAAGCCTATTGTCAGTCGGCTTAGCAAAATGTAATCTCAAATATCCATTTACTTAGTCCAATAGTTTTCATCGTCATCACTTCATCAGCAAAAGATGAATGAGATATGGTATGTTTCCCAATTAATGGGTGGTTGAATGTTTACATCCAAATTTCTCTCATTCATTGCATGGAGAATAGTCATGGGAGGAGGATCAGGAGCAGCAGCAGCAGCAGCAGCATGCCCTATTAATTACTGGGATCGGGAAACCTATGGTAATAGTGATTCCCAATTTATGACATCCAAGAAAATTGATGTGTAGAAATTATGGTATTCGAGAAAAATTGGAAAAAGGTTTTGCTTAAAGTAAGAAGCTTTAAGTGTGTCCCTCATTTGTTGACTTGGTGTTAAAATGGATCAAATTCATTTAATATGGTTTCTATCAACTCTCTTTTCTATTTATAATCCAAAAATAGAGGTTGAATTTACTTGAATTTAATATAATATTAAATTATTTTTAATAATTCGATTAAAATATTATTTATTAGGTACACTCGTTAAGATTTATATGAAAAAAAAAAAAAAGTTTCGGCTATTATTTACTATAACGGTACTTTTAATTCATGGGGTTAAATCATGGAGCTACATTTTTGTTTGTTTCTTCGAAATCAAACAAAACAAAAGCAAACAAATTTCAATGAGGAATGAATTTTCTTTTTCAAAGCTATTTCTAAATCATTTTCCTAATTAGTCAAATTTATTTTGAACAAATAACCCAACCAACTCAAGTAGTTGGAAAGAAACATCAAAACACACACCAAAAGAAAAAAAAAATGCTGATTTCCTCAAATATGAACAAAAATGATGTTTTCTTCTTCTTCAACTTCTTAACATAAATATCAATGTTTTTTTTTTTTTAAATACAAAGAAAGTTTTTGGTTCAGAAAAAAAAAAAAAAAACAGCTGCTGAGGTTTGGATTTTCGTATATTGTGTAAACGTGACAAATTGAATCAATAATTATAATTATAATCCATTATAATTTGCTTTTGTAGTGTTTCTAGTTTTGAGTGATTCGAAAGACTAAACTAAGAGAGAAGAAGATCCAAGATATAAAAACAATGGGCAAAAAAGTGGGCCCATCCAAAGGGTAAAACCAAAAATAAAAAAATTATGATCCTTTGCTTTGCTTTGCTGTGCTGAAACACCATTTCCAAAGCTTCATCTCAACAGTCATCAAACATTACAACTAAAAGATTTTCGTTTTTGCACTAAAATTTTTGTTTGATCACACAATTTACCGACTTTTTTTTTTTTCCCCTAAATATGTGCTCTTTCTTGTCATTTGGATTTGGGTTAGGTTTATAACTCCAAAATATTAATAACCCACTTGTTAGATAGGGATCTAAAGCGGGTTTAATCACATGTTATATTAGTATTTAATTTTTGAACTTTTTTTTGTCATCATTAAAATATGATTCGGCTTCCATTATGTAAATAAAAACGATCAACTTCTAATTATATAGAATATTATCCACCAACCCAAGAAGGATAATTTCTACGTATTATTATTACTGCGTAATAAAAAAATCCAGATTTTTTTAATTATTTAATTTTGAAAAATTACATAAAAAGCATAAATCTTATTGTCGTTTTTTTTTTTTTTTTAATGTTAGGAAGGTTATTGTATTGATTTAG
Organism: Firmiana major; assembly: GCA_033439115.1. NCBI lineage: Eukaryota > Viridiplantae > Streptophyta > Magnoliopsida > Malvales > Malvaceae > Firmiana > Firmiana major. The sequence continues at coordinate 45,958,399 of CM065909.1, forward strand.
AGAAGAGAACAATGTAAATATTAAATTATTAATATTTTTATATTTAAAAAATTTCTTTTAAAGCCAAACACGAAAGAAGTTGTCGAAATTTGGACCTGGCATCTTTCTGGAACGAAGGACCACCATCCTCTCTTTCAATTTAAAAGAAAAAAATGGTAAATAAAAAATTGAAAGGAAAACGGCGTTTTGGTAATTAGGGTGAGAATCCAGGACGAAAACAGAACAGCCACACAAAATGACGCACTTATGCCCTTTAGACCATTCCGTCACGTCACGATGAAACCACAGAAGAAAGAGAACATAAAGATACCGAGTTTTGGAATCCCGATATTTCGGACAAAACGTAAGGGCATTTTCGGTATTTAACAAATAAAAAGTAAAAGACGCGCTGAAGCTGAGCTGGTTTTCTGGTAATAAAACATTTCAATTTACCTTAGACAGTCAGGTCCAGCATATGAGCATAGTGAACAACGTTTCCCTAGGCCAAAGCCGCCTCTCTTTTAAATATCCCATTATTTTTTTAAAATTTTAATTTTATTATTTAATTTAAGTTTTTTTTTTTTTAATAATTTGTTCACTCTCTCTTCTTTAATTTCATATATTCATTTCATTCTCTTTTTCTATCTTTCTCCTTCTTCTCTTTGTGTGGTTTGTGTTTTGTAGGATTCCCGTTCCCATTCCCATTCCCACTTATTTCTCCAAAACACAAAGCAGAAAAAGGGCAACGCAAACAAAAAGAAACGAAAGGAAAAGCAAACGAAAGAAAAAGAAAAGAAGAAAGTTTTTAAAAACACCAAAATCAAAAACAAAAAAGAGAAGAAGCTTGTCGCCGGAAAATGTTACTCTCCCCGGCGTCGCTTCGGGTTCTCTGTTTTCATTCAGCTTCACAAATGCAGTGAGTTGAGGAAGGAAAGGAAGAGATAAATAGAGAAACATAGTTTTTTTTTTTTTTTTTCGAGGTGAGGACGGGAAAAGAGATCAAAATGCATGAAACGCTGTCCAATGAGCAGAGTGACGTCGTTTTAAACACTAAGAAGAAGAAATCCGACGAGGACGACCACCTGTTAGTTGCTGTTACTACTCCTACGGCTCACCATCACCGTAGCCGATCTCAAGCTACAACTAGGCGCGTTACTCCCACGAGTACCGCCACAGCCTTCGTGATGGCGGGTACGGGGGCTAATGTCGAGAAACTACTCCCCAACGGTGATCTATACATCGGGAGCTTCTCCAGTAACGCGCCACACGGATCGGGAAAGTATCTTTGGAAAGACGGGTGCATGTACGAGGGGGAGTGGCGTCGCGGGAAAGCCTCCGGGAAAGGAAAGTTCTCATGGCCATCTGGAGCCACTTTCGAAGGTGATTTCAAGTCGGGTAGGATGGAAGGATTCGGGACGTTCATCGGATCCGACGGCGACTCTTATCGTGGGTCGTGGAGTTCCGACCGGAAACATGGCTACGGCCATAAGCGTTATGTCAATGGGGATTATTACGAAGGATCGTGGAAGAAAAATCTACAAGACGGACATGGCCGTTATGTTTGGAGTAACGGGAACGAATACGTTGGGGAATGGAAAAACGGCGTCATCTCCGGTCGCGGAACCCTGATTTGGGCAAACAGGAACCGTTACGATGGGCAATGGGAAAACGGAGTTCCCAAAGGAAACGGAGTTTTCACTTGGCCGGACGGAAGCTGTTATATCGGAGCGTGGAACGATGATAACATGAAGACAATCCAACAGTTAAACGGGACGTTTTATCACGGGAACGACGGTAAAGAGCATTGTCTAAAAGGTGGGGAGAGTTTGGTGGTTGTGCCGAGGAAGAGATCGTCAGTAGATGGAAGGGGAAGCTTAGGGGAAAGGAATATGAATTTTCCTAGGATTTGTATATGGGAAAGTGACGGCGAAGCAGGCGATATTACTTGTGATATAATTGATAATGTGGAAGCGTCAATGATTTATAGAGATGGGTTAGGGTTAGATCGAGATGGCTTTAGGCAATTTAGAAGAAATCCTTGTTGTTTTAGTGGGGAAATCAAGAAGCCAGGACAAACGATTTCGAAAGGCCATAAGAACTATGATTTAATGCTTAATTTGCAACTGGGTATCAGGTGAATATTTTGAATGTTTTTGGTGGTAAACATGTGTTTTTTGTTTTGGGTTTGGGGGTTTTATTTTTTGGTGAATTTTTTTTGGTTGCAGGCATTCTGTCGGGAAAGATGCCTCGATGTTGCGGGTATTGAAGCCAAGTGATTTTGATCCCAAAGAGAAGTTTTGGACGAGGTTTCCTCCTGAAGGATCGAAACTTACACCGCCTCATCAATCTGTGGAGTTCCGGTGGAAGGATTATTGTCCGTTGGTCTTTAGGTATGTTGCTTTTGCTTTTTAGTTGAATATTTGTGTTTTTCAGAATTAGTTGGTTTATCTGCTAATTTTAAAGATAATCTTAGTACTCAGATTGCTTGGTGCACGCAAGTTTTCATTGCCGTTGTTTAAACATTTTTCTTTTTTTTTTTTTTGTTTTCATTGTTGTTTCAATTGCTTGCTATGTTGGTGACTGTGGATTCCTTTTGGTTTTCTTAGACATTTGAGGGAGTTATTCCAAGTGGATCCTGCTGATTACATGCTAGCTATTTGCGGCAACGATGCCCTTAGGGAGCTTTCTTCTCCCGGGAAGAGTGGAAGCTTCTTTTACCTTACTCAAGATGACAGATTTATGATAAAGACAGTAAAGAAATCAGAGGTCAAGGTTAGTAGCCAACCCAGTTTGACTTAATGTGAAAATTGCTATGTTTCTTGATGTATTAATTTCTCAAATAGCGTTAGTAAATATCGGAAAATTGTTTGTTTCTCAGTTTTCACATTACCTTCTTGGTTAAACTACACATTTTCTATAGGTAGGATGATTAGACTGAATCTAAGTTTGATTAACTATGTCAGGTCCTTATAAGAATGCTTCCAAGTTATTACCAACATGTTTGTCGGTATGAAAATTCCCTTGTGACAAAATTCTATGGCGTGCATTGTGTCAAACCTATTGGTGGCCAGAAGGTATGTGTTTGAAATAAATAGAAAATAAACTGAGATACTCATATTCAAGGCTTTGTTCATTGATGAAATTATCTAACGTGCTCAATAACTGTTGTGGTTAAATACCAGACCCGGTTCATTGTGATGGGCAATTTGTTCTGCTCCGAGTACCGAATCCATAGACGGTTTGACCTTAAAGGATCCTCCCATGGCCGCTCAACAGATAAGCCAGAAGAGGAAATTGATGAAACCACAACCCTAAAAGACCTGGATCTCAATTTTGTGTTTCGCCTCCAAAGAAATTGGTTCCAGGAGCTTATGAAGTAAGCTATTTTACTACTCCCCTTGCTGGCCCTCCCTCTCCTCTTAAGTACTTAATAATTTCACATTTATTGTTCATTTCCTATAACTAAATGGTGGCAGGCAAATCGATCGAGATTGTGAGTTCTTGGAGGCTGAGAGAATTATGGATTACAGTCTTTTGGTTGGACTGCACTTTCGTGATGATAATAGAGGTGATAAAATGGGGTTATCACCATTTCTCTTGCGCACAGGTAAGTTAATAGACAATCATATTATTTTATATGAAATTTGAATGGAGAATTTCTGTTGTAATAAGAATACGGATTTGATTGTGCGTGCCCTATGCAGGGAAAAAGGATTCATATCAAAATGAAAAGTTTATGCGCGGTTGTAGATTCCTTGAAGCCGAGCTACAAGACATGGATCGGATTTTAGCTGGCCGGTATGTTTTGCTGCTTCCGATACTGATTTTTGTGGTTCAAGTTAAAATCCTTTTACAGATGTGGAATTAATCAAGACCACCCATGATGGATTTTAGATTTTAAATTTCTTGGTTAACTGTTGATCATATGTCCTGTCACTAACGGGCATAAAGTTTATGTTCGGTTTTGTCTTTCTGTTGTGAAGGAATTTGCCAACATTTGATAATTTGATCATATTCCCATGGAATAATTGAAGGTTGATTGTGTTGTGTGAGTGATCTTGTGGGTATAATTCAGAAGACAAAAAATTTTATGTGGGGCATGTGAATAACTTGGAAGCATATTCTTATAAGGACCTGACATAGTTAATCAAACTGTGGTCCATTATGATCCTAGATAAGAACCAAGGGTTTCTTTGATTTTTGTTGCCCATTATCTAGTTTCTATGAAATGATTTATGAATTTGGAGGATATGAATGAATGATGTAGAGTGGAATCGAAGCTTCTTCTAAACTTATCGACTGTTATTCTTTTTAAAAATCTCTTTACCTGATAATGATTCTGAATGAACACATATGATAAAACTGTTTGTAGATTTTCCCTCTGAAAAATTGTATTGCATATAATATATTTTAGGGATTGAATCTGAAACGAGGATGTTAGTTAGAATGTTAATCCAACTTTTCATGTTCTATATCGATTCTTCTTGTGTGTAAGATGTGATTTGGTAGTGGAAGAAAACTTTTAAGGTACTGAATTCAAATTTTGTATGTAATTTTGTTTTATCAGGAAACCATTGATTAGGCTTGGAGCAAACATGCCTGCAAGAGCAGAGCGAATGGCAAGAAGAAGCGACTTTGATCAGTATACACAGGGTGGAGTTAGTCACTTTTCTCGTAGTGGAGAAGTTTATGAAGTAGTCTTATACTTTGGCATCATTGACATCTTACAAGATTACGACATCAGCAAGAAATTAGAGCATGCATACAAATCCCTCCAGGCAGATCCTACATCCATATCAGCTGTCGACCCAAAGCTCTACTCTAAGAGGTTTCGGGATTTTATAGGAAGAATTTTCGTCGAAGACAGGTAGTATCATGAGATGGCAAATTGGAATAAAATATCTGGCCTCTGTCTAGTCAGAGAAAATGTTCCATTCAGGAGTGCCCCGCCGAGGATTTTGCAGCTCCTGTTATCATCTTTGAGCAAATACAAAACAAGCCGCTGACTGTAAATTTATTATATGGCAGAGCACGGTAGCAGCAGGTTTTTGAGGAAATGCTGATGGCTGAGTTTTGAGGATCAGCCCATCATCATGATATTGAAGGTGCAGGCCCTTGTACATTGAAAGGGGGTTGGGGGGATTTAGATTCTGGTGGTTTCCTTTTTTAATTATTTTTATTTCCATTTTCTTTTTCTTGGGGTGAAATTTTTGTGGTAACCGAGGAATGTGAATTGTGAAGATTTGAAAGATAAGGTATAGGGAACAGAGAGGATGTTTCCCAGAGAGAAGATTCAAAGTTGGGGAGGAGACTTGGAATAAGAAAGTGTACAGCTTATAGAAAAAATGGAATAGTTTATGGAATATCATGAATTTTTTTTTTTCCTGTGAGAAAAGTTAAAAAAAAAAAAAAAAAGAGTATTGTTTGAAGTCACATACTTCCATGTGATCTCTCATTGCTCCCCTTTCATCTGTTGTATATAAATGGGGACACTGCAGTGTAGTATAAAATTGGTCATTGCTTTGCTTTTGCAGTGAAAGGGAGGCGTTGTGCAGGAAAAAGGGTAAAAGACATGAAAAGGAGAGAAAGATGAGCTGATGTTTCTTGCTCTTCCCCACTTTGTTTACCCTCACTCTCTCTTTCTACCGTTATTTTTTTCGTCTTTTTTAATCATCATAGAAAGAATTCAAATATTATAAACATTTAGTAGTTAGTACTTTACTAAATGTTTATGTTTTTCACCAAATTTAGAAGACAAATTGGAATGGTGGGATGAGAAAATAAAGAAATGTTTGACAAAGAAGAAAAGACCATCGACGCGAAACTCCAAATTAACGTGACAATTTTAACATATATTTTGTGCTCATACGTGTAAAACACAAACTCTCTTGTTATAATGAGTATTGATATATTTTATAATTTTTTAAATTTATTTATTTTGTTTAAATTTTATGTTATACTGAATGTTAGCATGTAAAAAAAAAAATATTGTTAAAAAACATTTTAATCCGTATTATTTTTTTTTATCGTTTTTATACTCCAAATAAAGCTCGGTAAATGGAATCAACCCTTCACGTGTCAAAATCCATCTATTTAAAAACAGGGGATGGTTAATGTTGTCACAAACTTATGTAAACATTGGGAAGAACGAGGTTGTTTTTTTTTTTTTTTTTCTTTTTTGGAACTACTTTTATTTGTTTTAATTAGTTTTTATTTTTTATTTTTTAATGGCCGGGGGTCAAAGTCCGGGAGGGTGAGGATACAGTAGAGTTTGGTTCTCTTTTTGACCTTGTTCGCTTTTGGGAACTTCTACTGTCTGATCGCTCAGACCCAAAGCACGAGTCTGGTGATTAGTGGGACCGTTGGCATATGATCTGTCTCTTTGATCAATCCCTCCCAAAAATAAAATAGTCTTTAGGTTCATCTCTTTTAAAAACGTTACCATTTTATCACTTCAAAAAAGCAAAAACATTATCATTTTATATTACAAATTGGTAGATTATTTTACAAGTCAACCGATCATCTAAAGCATATCACTTCCTGAAATCAAGATCAGTTCTGGCTGTTGAAGTCAAGAATGTTTGGTTTTTGACATTTCATAATGTCATCTTGTTTTTTCTTTTTCCTTTTTCTAAAAATAGAATTGGACTACATTTGTATAACCTTTTCACATATATATATATATATATATTATCATCATCATCATCATAATTTAATTTGCCATTAAATCTTAAAATTTTGATTTTAAATGCTGATTTAAATAATTATATTTTAATATTTAAATAATAAAATTATACATATTTGACATTCGGTTCTCAACATTTGAAATTTTTTTCGTTAAATTAAAAATTTTAATAGTTTTTTTAAAATTTTTGACATAACATAAGAAATAAAAAAATAAAAAAATTTCAAAATATCCAATTGTGCAAGAAGAAAATTATAAAAAAAAAAAAATACAAAATTTTGATTCCCATAAAACATCATTTGATTATTCCATTTTGTTCTAGTGGATGAAATTCAGTTAAAAACTAAGTTTTGTTCCTTAAATTTTAGAAAGCAATATGAAAAAATGCTGTCCTAAGAAAAATTTGAAATGACATGTATGGTTTATCCTTAATTGCCAAAGTCAAGCAGCCCTTAATAATAAATATAAAATATATTTCATATTATAAAATAAAAACATATAGCTAGCTTAGGTGTATCTTAACTCTCCCGGTCCTTATCTTATTAGTCTGTCTTTTTATTCCTAATGTGGAAAATTAGAAAAGGCTTTATTTTATTATAAAAAAAGAAATAGAAAAAAAAAAAAAGATTGAAGCCAGTAGTAAAAAAGGCTTTATATTACTATTCCATCTCTTATTGGAAAAAAATATATATTTATTTTAAGAGGAGCCTTCTTTGTTAATAAAAATTAATACAATAACTTTATGTTATGTGTTAACCACTCATATTTAAATTAATTAATGATTATTTATATGTTTTGAGCTCGATTAGTAAAAGCACTTGTTAGATAATATTTTTTATTTAATATATTAAAATTTTCATAAATAAAAAAATTTAACTAATATTTTAATAAATTCTAATTGGTACTTATAAACAGTTGTTCAGTTATATCTAACATAAAAATATTTAAATTTTTTTTATTACATATAATCTTAGATTACAAAATAAAAAAAGTTTCTAAATAGATTTTTCAGATGAAAATTTTAAAAGGGTAAATTCCATCTAAATTCTTCAGGTTTGAATTTAATTCAATTTTAATCTATTAATATTAATAATGGACACTTCACCCTAAATAATTTAACACCGTTAACAAAAGTTAACAAAAATTGATGGAATGTAAGTAATTAAAAAATTATCTAACCTTAAACTTTTCAATATAAATAATTCTTCATTTTTCTATTTTTCCTCTGTCTTTCATGATCCTTTATCTTTTTTCAGAATTTTTTTCACTATTTTTCATGAGCATTGTTCAATCCATGATTTTCTTTTCAAATGTATTAGATTTAATCTTATTAATTGTTAAAAATGAAATTTTATTTAAGTTAAATTTTAATAATTTCAAACAATATTTCAAAAATTTCAAATTTTAACCTATTTTGAATTTGAATAATTTTAAATATAAATCACTTTATATTATGTTATTTTAAATTAAATTAAATTAAATTATTTACATTTTTATTAAAAGTAAATAAATAAAAAATAAATTAGAAAGAAAAATAAATAAAAAATAAATAATAGTTTTTAATAAATAAACAAAAATAAATTAGATGTAAAAAAAATAAATTAAACTTTTCGAAACCTAATAAATTTTTAGCATTTGCTTTTTCATTTTTGTTTGATTTTGAAAGTATTCAAAATGATTCAATGGCAAAATAGTTTCAAATTTAAGTTTTTAACAGTTTACTTAATGATTGACTAACGGAATGACTTACTTGTCCTGTGAAATTAAAAAGTTTGAGATGATATATCTATTTTTATACTAATAGAATAAAGTTGAATTATATACAAACCTTAAACATTTACACTATGTCTACGTAGATATTAATAAAGGAAAAGAAAGAAAATAAAAGAAATGTAAAACAAAGAAAAAGAGGATAAAAGAAATGATACATGTATCCCTTGTTCGGATAATTAAAATTAATAAAAAAATAAAATAAATTAATTTTAACAACACAGGTTTGGTTAAACAGTAAAAAGTAAAGGAAATAATTTATTATAATTTTTTTCCAATAATAACCATTTTTTTGTAATTATTGCTATAATAACATAATGTTAAATTTAATATTAAAAAATTAAATAAGTAAAAAAAAAAAAAGTGGTGCTCACCCCCTCTCTTTCTTTTATTTAATTAAAAATTTTTCATATTTTTTTTTCTTTCTCTGCCCCATTTAATATAGGGTTAGATGAAATTTACCCATTAAAAAAATTTTACCATTAATATCTCTTTTAGAGAGAAATTCCACATTTCATGCTATTGAATTTATAGTACGCAATATAATCATTCACATAAATGAAAATTTTTTCAATTCCATATTAAATTGATTTAAGATTGGTCGGTATTCTCAATGAATGCAAGAGGGATATGATTTTCTGAAACGATTTTTTCGAGAACCAAACAGTGAAAGACGTGGGAGCTAGGGAACAGAATGCGTAGAAAAAGAAAGGGGAGAGATGGCCAATGGGGTGGTCGGAGTACTTAATAGTAGGCCTGCCAAAGGCCAATTGCCAAATTTAACAGAGATTTGTTTGGAATTGAATGCCTAAAAAGCATAACAAAGTAAAAAAATTTAACTCTCCTTGCCTACCTCAATTTTTGTACGGATGGATTTCGTATCTATTCATATGTTTTTGTGGGCTTTCTTTCTGTCTGTCTTGTCGGGAGTTGGGATCCTTTTTTTCTTTCTTTTACTAGGTTTAATATATTATTTATATTAAATTAAAAATAAATTGTGCATTGATTATACTTTGAAATCAAATTTTTCGTTTTTTAAAAAATAAAATACTGAGTTTAAGAATGAAAGAATATAAATACTAAGACTTGAATTTTACATATACTTAACTCTTACATTATAATACTCAAAAATGGTTCTTTCTATATTATATCAATTATATTTTGTTACCGCTTTCCCTCAAATATCAAATTATAAAACTGTAAAAGCTAATAATGGTAAAATATTAACTCATAATACATCAAATATAAATCCGATCTATAATGCATCAATATAAACTTCAAAAATGTAATTACAAATCAAATACATTTTTATTAAGTTTCTAAATCAAGTGTTGTTTCATGAATTTAATAAAGTGCAAGGCAGTTTAAGATAAGTCGGCCACCCTGATTTTAGTAGCATAGTCCAACCATTAATAATTTGCTAATTTTTTGTAATAAGAAATTATTATTAAAATTTTTAAATTTTATTAATAAAATTAACAAAACAACACATATTTATCTCTTAAGATATATTTAAAAAATTAAATATAGGCTAATATCTTAATCTTAGTTGTTATGTCAATATATCAAAATCCGAACTCATTTAAAGACGTTGTTTAAGTTGGCATTAAAAAAAGCTAGCTATCTATCAAGTACAAAAACCCTTTAATATCTCTTCTTCCCTCTCAATTTTTCGGTTTAAAATTAATTTGCCTTCAAAAAGAGTTGCCCCCTGTTAATTGTGAAGGCAAGCAGCATTTCATTTACTACAAATTTTATTCTTCATTAATTGAAAAAGCCGTAATTCCATTTAACCTAGCTTTGACAAGAAGTCAAAATTACCTTTGTTTTGTCATTAATTTGCTTTATAAGAGTGAAGAAGGGCATCTTTAGGCTTGAAAGTAACAGCTAAGAAGTCGTAACCTAACAAAGGCTGCAAAAACTTTAATAGTCACTAATCTTTGTTCTCTGCAATTTTTCTTATCCAGTTTTCAGAAACAAACCAATCAGAAAACTGCATTCTTTTATTGCTCAACAATATTCCTTTTCTTTTTATTTATTATTTTTTGACATGCCATTATTTATTTTGTACCGGAAAAATGCCATGTTAGTTCAATACAATAATTGAACACATCATTCATCTAACAAAAAAAAAAAAACTGAATAAATCATCAAGGTTTTGTAGGAGAAAATTAAATATTTTTAATTTGTGTGAAAAAAATATTTTCCAATTAATTTCTGCAACATTTCATTGTACTTCTGCAGGCCAAAATGTCCAGTCTTTGTTTATTTTGTGACAGCTAATTCTAATTACTTTGGTCAGTGATTTTAGCGACAAAGTCTTTGTCACATGACTAATAACACTAACATTTATTAGCTCTGTAAATTAGTTTGAAAATAATAAAAATTCCAAATTCGCGTTCCCTTTCTTCAGTCTATTTATTCTTTTTCTCTTTTTTTTTTTATTATCTATATATTGCAATTATAGCATTACATATAAATTTTTAATATAAAAATTTAAATGATCATATTCTTATTTCTAAAATATAAAAATTATATAATTTTAAAATTCAAGTTTCAGTATATATATTCTTCTTAATATCTCTTGATATCTAAATCAATTATCTCTATTATATAAAAAAATTACCTTCAATATTTTTTTTTATTCTGAACTTGAAGTTTAAACTAAAATTTTAATTTCGTAATTTGAATTCAACCGTGTACACGTACATACATATGTACATATATATAGATATATATATATATATATATATATATATATATATCTTGTATCTCTTGACTAAGTAGAGTTCAATTTCTTAAAAATATATAGTAAGTTTATTTCTAATTCAGTCAGGTATTAACTTAAAAATATATTAATCTTATTTCTAATACAATTGAATGTTCTTATGGTCTCATGTTTAAATTTCACCATGTCTAAGCTTAAATTTAGTTCGTTATTGAGTATAATTCTTTACTAGTTTAATTAATTTAATTAAGTGATATGATTATAAGTTTTCTAATTAATATAATCTTTGATTATAATTGTAATTTTAAATATAATGTATCGCTTCAAAAAAAATAGCATTGGACACATCTATTTTTATATTCAAGAATTAAGTTTAATTTTTTTAATCCAAATTTTAAATGCCATTGAGATAGTATAGAATAATGATACAATAAGACTATTTACTTCAATCATATATCAATAATTCAATCCCAATTAAGAAATAGCTGGGAATTGAGATGTATACTACTCTATATTTATATATAAGGCTTTCACTATCCACATGCATAAGTACAAAGCACTAGTCTAAATTCTAAAACAAGCCCATAAAAAATGCACGTGCATGTTCCAGCAGCAAGCAAGCATCCCTCGCTTTCAATCCAAAGATGCCCGCAAAAATTAAGCCAAGTTCCCAACATTTTTGGCGGTCTCATTGAACAGTTCATGCACCTCCTTCGACGTGCAGGAATCTCAACCCTATAACCAGTACACGGACATTTCGGCCAACCATGAAATATTAAAGATGTAGTTTTCATTTCATTTCTCAAACACCTTATCAGCCAAAAAAAAAAAAGTCGTGTTGTTTCCTAACTCTTCGACTCGTCCTTCTGGCATGTCAACCAAATAATACAATCTGCCCAAACCCTATCTTTTGCCTATACATTGTATGATTTTTTCCCTCTCACTTTCTTTTCTTATATTTGACCAAAAAAAAAAAAAACAAAGTTGGGAACAGGCACTCTCTTGTCTCGTGGATGACCATTCTTGGCAAATTGCACGCCAAACAAAGATTATGCAGTCGGAGAATTTGAGATGATCCCAATTGCTTGTCCCTATGCGGGATCCAAAAACAAATTGTTCAAAGACTTTTTTTTTATTCATTAACTTGAATAAAATTATACAAGAATATCTTATTTATATACAACACATTCTCATTAATTTGGAAAAAGAATCAATCAATAATTATGTAATCTTATATATTTTTCTAATTTATAATATCGCAATCTTTCAAATTACGTTTATGTACGTAATAACAGAATATTATATTATCATTATTATAATTAAGAGTCAACTATGATATTCTGTAATTGAGGATCAGTTATAATCAAGGGTCAATGATATTTGAACACAAATGACTAATTGGCATTATGATTCTCTTGGGGCAAAACTAGCTTAAGAGGTAAATCTCTTTTGGTTAATATCCTTAAAATTGATTGGAATGCAAACTAATAGTAATGCAATTTTCTTGCAATTCATCAAAGGCGTTGTTCGCTACAGATTTCATGAAATACAACATTCAGTTGGTAATTTTGTTAATGGATCTCTATGTAGTCATTGAAATCTTGATCAGATATTTAATTAAATCAAATTTAATCTTCTTTATTCACCTTACAGATCAAACAATTATGTAAATTTTGGCAATATGATATCTATTTTAGTTTTTGTCTATGGCTTAACATTTTAGGGCATTTACTTTTTGTTCTTGTCAGTAGATTTGTATATTTACTTCAATTAATACTATATACTAAATACTAGTACTACAACTTTAAATAACTTCATCTCCTACTACCTTTAATTTAATCAGGTGGTATTTAGTTATCGGTTACATTATGTACATGGGTCGATCCTTAATTTATTTCACAGTATGGTTTTGATGGCTCAAAATCCAAGTCAAACCATATCTACCCTTGCGAACATTTATCACTCGTACATACCAATGCACTCGAGACGTTAAAAGGGTTGTTTGGGTTTTCCACTTGCCTTAACTTCGACTCTTCTTTTGTAGTAGTTGGTTTTTGGTTATGAGAAATCTCAATCAATGGCTAGCTATATATAGTTTTGTATTCGACTTCTGCCCTGGCAGCAGCTAACACGAAAGCTCTCCATCGTTGCAGTAGTTCTTGTTTTTTATTAATGAATAATGGGAAGGCGAAGGAATTAAGAATGATGGTGACTGTTCACATGCAAATAGCTAGCTAGTTGGTATGTATTGCCTTCATCTTGAACTGTATTTTTAATCACTCTGGTACTGTCTGGTCCCTAGGGTTTAGGTCTAGAAAAACAAGTAAACAACCCCCATAACCGCACAAACCCTACTCTCGACCCTTGTTCTTCAATGGTAGAACTTGTTTCCGATTGGTTGGAGCTAGGTCTACATTCATGTTTTGAGGTCACTTTAAGAGGTATAAAGAAGAAAGGAGGATTCGAATGTTAAAGTTAATTTTTTTATTATGAAGTGAAATAATTTCTATATTAAGCTTTAGTTCTTCGAGATCATCTTATTAGTATATAAGGTAAATTAATTAGAGCTTGGTAATACATAACTGTTGGGAAATTATTTGTGTGGACCTAAATATATCAATTTATTGTACATTACATGCTATCTAATTTGTTTTAGTCCACTTAAAAGTGATCAAATAAAGTTATTGGACTTCAGTGCATCTCAATTGGTATGGGTTTTACAATATGTAGAGACCTGATATTTTGTTCTATTTTAATGATGGGCCAAAATAGAATAAAATATACTTCAGTTATAAATAGGTTATGGTTTCCAGTCTAAACGTAATTTTTCTCATTCTCATATCCCATCAGTGAGTGAGCTAAGGTTTTCTCTCATAAAGAAAAGGTTTAAACTGGAAGACTGCTAACCCCAATTAATCAATTTCAATGGATCCAGGTACGCTTCCGTATTCTAATTTTCTTGATGATTGAATATGAGATCCTGGTTAATAAATTACGTAATTACAGTATTCCTAACAATAACATGTGCCATTGGCCGCATTTGTCCTCACCCATTTCAATTATATTCATAAAATTTTCTCATGTCTGTCTTAACTTAAGGTGATATTTATAAATAAAATAATAATTAATATTTTTTTAATTTAGTGATAATAATGTAGTAAATAAAAATATTTTGTAAAATAAAAGTTTCACTAGCCATCATAAATTTCAAGTTCATATAAGCATATGCCAGTTAAACTTTTTTTATATAATTATAGGGTTCGATTAAGGATTGTAATTGCCGGCAACAATTAATGATTAGAATAATATTTTAAGAAAAAGATTTTTTTACATTTAATTACATTTTTTAATATTATTTAATTAGTGTTTACATTTCTCTATTGTTGCTTGCTTTAGATTTATTTCATATAAATCCTCCATTTTTTTGGCATTTTTTAAAAATGAACACCCATGGCATGCATGAGGAGTCAAGTCTGTTTTCTTTTTAATAAATCTAATTTAATACTTCCATATTTACCAATGAATTTTTTGTTTAGATATCTACATGCAACTAGGAGTTTCATAGCTTAATTAATGCAATTTTAATGACTCAAATCTAAGCAAAAGTAATTGTCTTACCATAAACCTCTAGTAACCTTATAATAATTACTTGTATCATAAGTATTAGACAGTAGGAATTGATCATTCACTTTATTTTTGGTATTTTATAAAAACTATTTATTTATGGCTCAAACTATATATTCCTTCAGCTTTTAAGAATAGACAGAGAGTGGAGTTACTGTAGGTCCTCCGTATCTTACATATTGGGTTTGTTTCTTTAAGATCACAAACTTCCCTTTCAGAAACCTCCGTAGAATATAGATCCAAATAAAAGAGAGTAGTATCTAATAATTAAAAGATAACTCAAGTCCACAGTTGCAATACAATTGAAGAATCATCAATGAACGACCGCCCTTCTATATTTACTGCAATTTTGTTGAATTATCAGTGTACTATAAAAAAATTATGCCGTTCCCTTTTTCATATACATACATACATATATATATATATATATATATATATATATATATATATATATATGGTCATTATTAGGAGGCAGAGGATACATTTATGTTAGCAAGCTCGACTCCAATCCGAGTATCTCAAACTATTAAATGAGTCAAATTTGAGTATTTTAATATCCGATTTGAGTAACTTAATAGTTTAATCGAGTTTTTTAATAAATATATTATTTTTATTAAAAATTACAAATTTACCCTTATTATATACTCCTTCCATCTCAATTATTTGTCACATGTTGACTGCGTACATAGTTTTAGATAGTCAAAAATTTAATGTGTCATGTCATATAAAAACATTTGAATGGACGAAATTGTCCTTAAAAAAGAAAATCTTTAAACATAATTGGAAATGATGAGAGACAAAGGAGGAAATATAAGTATTAAAATTTGATGATTTTTTTAAAGTGATATTTTGAATAAGACAATTTTAAAATTTAAAAATAATAAATTTTTTAGGACGAAGGGAGCATAAGTTACAATTTTAACTTAGAAACCCTAGTTCATTTTCCCCTAACACCTGACCACACGCCCTCTTTAGTCTACCCAACTGCATATAAGAGCCTGTCAGAGGACCCGGAACCAGTGGCTCACTGCTCTAGCTACCAATGAAAACCAAATTTGATTTGATTATATTAGTTGCTTTAGTATTAATTATCTTTTTTATGGTATAATGAAAATTTCTAACTTGAAAAGAACAAAGAATATAGAAATTGATAGCCAAACTTCAGATGTACAATATTTTCCACCATTTGAAATTGTATGCAAAGATCATTAATTACCCTTTCCTCAACTTAATTCAAATTTTCTTTGAAACTAAAAACGCCAAAATCTAATGATATTTTGATATGGAACATTCATACAATCATACATATACATACATATATATATATATATATATATATATATATAAAGAAATTAAGTGGTAACATGTAATGTTGTATCTGAATTCAAGTTAGGAACAAGTAGCCAAACATATCTGGCACGACCTAAGCCTACATAATGACATTGATAAAGACTAATGGGCTCATGGCTTCCAAATTCTTAAATGGGGTGCGACCCAATGTCGGGAAAAAGGCATCCTCATACCAAACCTGAGGCTTGTTTAGACTTAAGAGGGGGACAAGCTCTTCCTCCATAATTACTTACTTTTATGCAGCAATTATACTTCATCTACCCAAATGAAAAGATTATACATATATATGCAAGAAAAAGTTGTTTGAACTCCTAATTATAATGTCCCTACCATGTCCAAAACACAAGCATTTTTTTTTTACTTCAATACTTCTATAATGAGGCAAGGTGGTTTAGTTGGTTGCATTGAAAATTCTCGGTTGTCTAAGATTTCTCCCTTATAGCTCTTCATTTTCATGGGAAATTGTAAATTCTACAAAGTACAAGCTCTTTTTTTTATTTTATATAGATGTAAAAAGTTAAAATTTAAATCCTGGTATTGTATAAATAGTAGTATATATTTTCAACTTATACTTTTATTATTAATTAAAATTAATTACTATTAACTTGTTGAGTGAATTTTATAGCTCATTAGTTTAAGAACTATACATTTTTTTAAAAATTATCAATTTGACAGTATAAAAAAAATCGTTTCCTTAAGTCATTCTTAAAAAAAATTAATATTGTAAGTATGCATTCCTCATGAATAATGTTTTTTTTATTGAAAAATGAAAATCCAACATAAAATAAATTTTGAATAATACTTAAAAGTAATAAGTTGTAATAAAATTTATTGTAATAAATTGAGAACTTTAATAAAATTTACCCAAACTTTTTTTGCCTCACTATTTTTGGAGTGTCGTCCTTATTCATCCTTGAATAACAACATGAAACAAGGCAAAGTCTTAATCAAGCTACTAACTGTCTGCTGATATGTAACCTAAAACTGCTTATTTCAAAGCTCAGTCTTTGTCAAACAGAATTGTGTTTAGCTGTTTGGCAGACGACTACTTGAGCATTTACCACAACGTGGGGGCTTATTTCTAATATCTTGAGGTTTACATATATAATTATTACAAAGGCAAAGGTGTTGGATGATTGTTCTCGTAGTGCTAATATTTTACATGTAAATGAAGAGAGAGAGATCAGAGACAGAATCAGAGAGAATTTCTTGAGATTATGCAGCTGAATCTTTAGTTAATGGAAAGCACGTATGTTGGAATGGATTAGACGACTACTACATATCATAATCCCAGGAAAACGTGAGTGGCACAACAAAAGAGGAAAAAAATAATTAATTATGTGATTCACGTTACTTTCTGAGCAAGTCAATGTTCTTAAGATTGAATCAAATGATCAGAGTAAAATTTTTTTTCGGATAAATAAGGATGTGTTTTTATATTATATTTGATATAAGATTAATTTTTTGTTTGTAGTTTGTGAGTTGGTGTTGATAAAAAAATATGATGTATTTCTAAAACTTTTTTGATTCTTTATTAAGAAAAAAAGAAAGCACTAACTCATATGACATGGGTATGGTGACACAATGTACATGGACAATCTAGTAAACCCACGAGTTCCTCCTTCAAATGAGATGGCCAATCCTGCTAGGAAACTAACAAACTTTCCATTAGGAAAATCAACAGCAAGGGGTGGTGTGGTGTCCCTTACTTAGCCAATATTGATTTGACGACAAACAAGTTTATGTCATCCCCAACATAAGCATAAGGGCATTCCTACTCATGCTCAACCATTTCCTCCTTTTGTGTTGTTTTTATTCAATTTCGTATCCATTAACAAATACTAGTTAAGAAATCAGAGCCCATTATCCTGATTTAAAGCCATTGAAGAGTTGACAGAGTAAGGTATCATAATAATATTGTCTCAAACTTCCTAAAAGGTATAGTGTAGAATACTATTTTTCAGTACCACACATTAGGCTTTCTTCCCCTACCTGCCTGCTTTTGGTTTATCTGCTTTTTCTTTTTCTTTTTTAATTCATTTTGTTTAAATAAAGCTTCTGTAAGTTAGCTTGCTTCGACAAAGTATCTTGCTTATATTTCAGTCTCAACTTTTTTTTTTTGATGATTAATAATAAAAAATAATAATAACAATTTTGAATGATTGCTTGATTTTCCAAGATTGTAGCATCATTGAACAGCATCAAACATGGCATTGGAACAACAACTTTGGGAAGAGCCTGTTTTTGTCAAAATCCCAGCAAGTGAAAGTTGAGTGGCATAGACATCCATTGTGGGACAAACAGTAACAGGCAATTCCACAAACAGGAGTGAAAGGGATTTGAGGGGGTGGTGCTGTTGGGCTTGTGTGGCTCATAATCAATGGAGGAAAGAAAATGGAGTGGACAACAAGATGCGAACACTGTCATTGTAGTTTTATTTGGAATTTTCTTTTTCATTTTATTCTTTCAAAAGAACATGTTGATGTTTGAAAGAAATTATGGTAATCAAACATGCTATGAATTGTGTTGCTTGCAACTGCCACTTAAAATTGAGGGCCTACATGTCCAATTGACAACTTTGGTCCCAACAGTTTTCTTCATGATTCCAAATGCCACCGGCCATTGAACTATAAATATCATTCACAATAACCTTTTATTGTAAAATTTAAGATCAGATCACTTTTTTTCTTTTTCTTTTTTGTTTACTGGATGGGAAGTTTTGGATTTAGTGATGATCAAGAATCATGTTTGTTTTTGAATATGCAACCTACTTATTTTCTATTTTCCAAGGACAAAGTTTTGATTTCTTATATATATATATATATATATATATATATATAATTTCAACTCGCAAATGCTAGAATTTGAACTTGCTGGATGAATATTTTGAAAGTGACTGTATGAAGCATTGAACTCGATTCAACAAAGTTTTGATTCAATAAAGGCCATGAACCCCAATTTTGAAATAGTGCTCAGTTCTTTCTCCTATTTTTGTTCAAAAGGGTCCAATTTTGTTATCCAAAACCCAACTTAGGGAATTTTTGAAAGGCACCCTTTTTGGATAAAAAAAAAAAAAAAAAGAGGTCCAAAATCCATATAGAAGCTTAGTTCTTTTGATTACAAATTCTGTGGGCGGACCATCCAATTTGGGCTAGGCTATGTTTGGATCAAGGAAAAGAAAATGGAATTTATGAATCTTATTTTCTGAAAAATACTTGATATAAAAAATTGTATACACAAGTAATTAAAGGAAATGTAGAGGAAAACTTACTACAATTATTTTCTATTATTTAATTTATAAAAATAAAATATATATTTTTCTTATCATCCTAAAAAAATGAGAAACTTTATTCCTCTCTGCATTTTTTCTTGTTTAATATTTTTCTTTTCTTCACTTTGAATCAAACATAACTTTAACTACAATCTAAAACCTATAAAAACCTCAAAAGGCTTAGGATTATACTCAATTCGACTCCTATTGGATTTAGAAAAAATAGAATAAAATGAAAATAAAAATCAGGCCCACAGTTTCATTAAAATATAAATTAGTCTGGTGGGTTTTAGCCTTTTAGATCATATTTGGGTATACACTCAAATATTCCTATAGACATTCAAGCAATGAAGTTTGGGCTTCTCTTAGCATGGTGAGAGGAATTTCGTGAAATAGTTTGTGAATGGTGCACCCAAATACAATTCCTCCATTAAGAGAAATAATGGGAGATATCCGAGAGCTTGAGAAAAAAAAAAAAAAAAATCTTGCAAAGCCAGGCTACGAACTGGAACTAGAATTTCAGCTACTCAAAAAGCCACCATCTTTCATCTTTTCTTGAGTGTAGATAATTGGAGTATTGAGCATACCAAGAATTTCAAGTTTAATTAGTATATTGTTGAATTCAAATTTCCATTTTGTGTATATATATTTATTGATAATGGAAAGTAAGAAAATCGAATTTAAATATTAAGGCATATTATAACTTCTTTAACCGCTTGGCTCGACTGAAAACACATTTAAAAACAAGAACGCTATCATAAATAAAAAAATAATTGGACTCTGAAAATAGGGTGGGATAATTCTTTTGTAGAGATGGGGATAGGATAACTCAATTTGTTATGAGCAACGTGTACATTAGTTAGCAGTTATTGACCATGTTTTAGCATTTTGGTTTAATTGAAATCGCATTAAGTTGAGTATCAAGTTTAATTTTGAATTGATTCGAAAATTTAAAATTTAAAATTAGATTCGAATTCTATCGAATTTAGTTTTTGAAATTTAAATTCGACTCGACTCAACTCGATAAAATAGTCGAACATTTTGAGCTTGATACGTAAAATTTGATTTTTTTTCATTCTTAATCATATGCTATGAAAATAAAATGATAAATTAATAATAAAATATAAAAAATATATGTTTTTAAAAAATTTGATTAGATTCGCAAGCTGCTCAATATGGACAGTATGATACTTGAATTTGGTTCGAAAATAAATGAATCAAACTCAAATAATTGTCGAGTCGAGTTCGAATAACTCATAAGTAACTTAACTCGTTTACATCTCTAGTTAGCCCACTACTTCTACCACGGACCTATTTCAATTATTGGGATCCTTCATTTGCTTTCTACAGGTTAAAATTGTTTCAACATGCAAAAGAAAAAAACTAAATAAAAAAAGAATTGTTTTGAAAAAAAAAATTAACAAGTTGGAAGAAATTTCCATGTTTTCTCCTAATAATATGTAATTTTTAAAAATAAAGATTAAATTATAAAAAATTATTATTTCATATATCGTCAAAAAATTTTTAAATTTCACAAAAAATTATATATATTTAAATTTTACACGAGTATGTTTGAGTTACAACATTGGTAGGTCTTACTCAACTATAATTTTGTTGTTTCGGTTAATGCTAACACATGATCACATACTGTATAGGTAATAGTTAGATGAAACATATATGATATGTTTAGACAAAAAGTTGTCACCTAACTTGGAGAGTTGCATAGAGATACAATTGATAAGTGGTGTTATCTACCCAATTAGGTTTGTTTAAGTTTTACAGCTACCACATAGTCACAAAAAATTGAAAGGGGTCACAACCCCAGCCCACACGAAACACCTAGTAGAGTTTTTCGTTCAATAGCGAAGGCTATTGTTTCAAAAAATTAGTAGGAGAGCCAATGATAGATTTAATACCTTATCTTGAATTGGTTATAAAGCATAAAAAAAACTAATTTCAATTTTTTCTATACTTAGGTTGTTAGAGTGAGTAGGTAATATGAATTCTTTATTGCCTGGCATAGTTGCTGCCATTGGACCAAAATGTTTTAAACCTTTCTATTGTGAATCCTAACTTTTGGTTACTTAATTCGAGATGTGGATCACATTTATTTACCGACATAAAAATGCTAAAAGATGGTAGAAAATTACGCAAACGTAAGATATTTCTAAGAGTAGGCAATGGTGCAAAAGTTGTTGCTAAGGATGTCAATAGGGTGGATACATTCGATTATATTTACAAGATCCAATCTCGATTAAATACTTGAATATTTTGATTTTTTACCACCTGAACCTTACCCATATAATAAATGAAATATTCATTAACTATCTAAACCCATTAAATACTCGTTTATTAAGTCAAAGTTTGACTTACAAATTTAAATTTAAAATCAATTTTAATGTATGTTATTAAGAAAAAATGAAATTAATAAATTTAAATTAATACATAAAAATAATTTAATGTTAAAAATCATAATTAAAATACTTAATGAATTAATTTAATAAAGTATTATATTGATAATAAATCATTTTATAAATAAAAATGTATATAATAATATTTAAAAATTATAATTAATATTGATAATAAGTATATTGATACTTATATACTCCCTTTATTGACGAGGCTTATGTTAGAACTTAATAATTGTAATTACGTTCCTATATTAACTAGAAGCATCATATCAGTTTCATACCTTACTATTGATGATGGTTTCAAGTTTAAAATTAAGGGTAATTGTTGCTTCATGATTTTAAATACTACTGGATTCCATAGAGCTCATGCTCAACATTGATGTCAAGAAAGCACAAAAAGATGATCCTACTTCATCCTATATCTAACATTGTAGACTTGGACATATCAATGAGACAAGGATAGTTAAATTTACAAGGGGAAGGGTATCGAGATCTATTTGATTATGAATCATATGGAACTTGTGAATGTTGTCCCCTTGGTAAGATAACCAAGTCGCCATTCATCAAAAAGGGTGAAAGAGCTAGTGTGTTATTAGGATTAATATGTTCAGATATATGTGGCCTAATGAGCATAAGCTAAAGGTTGTTATTCTTATTTTATAACCTTTATTGATGACTACTCGAGATATGGGTATATGTCTTTGATGAAGTACAAGTCTAAAGCTTTTGAGAAGTTTGAAGAGTTTAAGGTTAAAGTTTGGGAAAAAACTGGTAAGAGTATTCTCGCACTTTGATGTGATCGAGGAGAATAAGATCCTAGCTAAAGTTTCTTGGATTATCATATAGAATTTGGAATCTGTCACATTGGACACCACCTGGACTCATCAACACAACAAAGTGTTTAAAAGGAAAAATGGAACCCCATTGGACATGGTTTGGTCCATACTGTCTAAGGATAACCTTTCAATATTCATTTAGGGATATGCCTCAAAAAACTGTTTTTTATCTTCTTAATAGGGTTCCCATTAAATCAATGAACAAGACACAATATATGAGATAAGGATTAACCAAAAGACAAACTTGTCATACATATGGATTTGGGGATGTGATGCTTATGTAAGAAAATCATTACTTGAGAAGCTTGTTGCTATCAATATGTACTTGATTAAAACACAACATTTACGTAAACTACCTTTTCAGAATTACAATTTTTGTTCCAACACGTTCAGAAAAATAAAATAAAATAAAATAAATATACTAACATTATAATAAAAACTAATCATTTTGCTTGCCCTATCGACTGTAATGGACTCCATATTCAAAATCCAAACTTGCTAGCTATGTAGTTTTAGGAACTTTGCATTTCCCATTACGAAGACCAAGGCTAATTGTTAAGGCTGCAATCCTTCTTGCCCCCCTTTTCACATATTCTTTCTTAAACTCCTTCACTAAGTCTGCATAACTACAGTTTGAGTTTGAGTTCCAAATATATTCTATAACACCTTTTTCAATCAGAGTTACCAACGTATCCTTTAACGCATAAAATTTGTTATCATTTTAAAAAAATACAAATAGCCCATGCAAACTAATTCCTGAATTTTCCTATTAGCAGTAATAATATGTTTCTCCATATTATCATTAGGATGTATTTGGTAAGAGGCTAATTCCATGTGAGAACTGTGAATTTTGTATACCTCATTTATGAGAATTGTAATTTGGTGTATGTAATTATGATATGCTAATGTATACGCGAGTTTTAAATATGATGAAGTATATGAAGGAAAGATTTTTAAGTCTTGAATGTGTACGGATTGAAATATAGACTATGGGGTAGATTTTGAGAAGTTTTAAATTGAGTTTTCTGCAAATTGGTGCATTAACAGTATAATCTGTGAAGGCCAGATCGATCTCCAAGGATGAGAGATCGATCTCATGACTCCAGAATGCAGAAAATGTACAAGAACTAATAGGCAGATTGATCTCCAATGGGAGAGAATCGATCTCCTTATGATTCTGAAATGAAGAGATCGATCTCCTTATGATTCTGAAATGAAGAGATCGATCTCAGGAGGAAGAGACCGATCTCATGAAGCATTCTGTAAGCAGAAGATCGATCCACTCAAGGAGCAGATCGATCTCATGAAGTATTCTGTAAGGAGAAGATAGATCTCCTAAAGGAATAAATCGATCTCGTGAAGCATTCTATAAACTAGAGATCGATCTCATAATTGGAGCAGATCGATCTCATAAACCCATTAAGAGATCGATCTCACCCCACGACAAATCGATCTCCTAGGCATAAAATTTCTTCAAAACGTCCTCAAATTCAAATGCAGATCGATCTCATTAAGAGCCAGATCGATCTCTTACCCTTCATCTATATAAATACCCTTTTATTTTTCCTTGAAATCGATCTCTCTCTCTCTCCCAAATCACCATTTTCAAACCCTAGCTTTCTCTCCCCTCCAAAACACCCATTTTCGTCCAAATCAAAGGTTGTGGTGAGAAGGAAAGTTGATCCTCATCAAAAGGAGAACAACATACTTAAAAATCGAAGGACGGGTTGAATCGAGGCAAGAGTTAAGCAATCCACAAGTTTTGGATAATTTTTTAAATCTCGATCTTTGATTTTGAAGTGATTTTTGGTGATTGTGAACATGGGCATTATGATGAAATAGTTAGGAAATGATTAGAATTGGTGAAATTTTAATTTCGTCGAAGTAAAGATGACATTATACAATTATGGTAATTATGGGATTTTAGCTATAAATTAGAATTGAGTCATTTGAGGTGAATTTAGCATGAAATATGGTATGAGAATGTGAATTGTGATAGAATTATGAGAATTGGGCTACTGGAGAGGTTAATGAGAAATATGAGCAAATATGTGCTCGATGAGGTAATTGATATAAATTATTGATGTTTTAACATCGTTTGGACAGCTCGAAAATTTTAGAGAGGAATGTAAGACTGACTCCTCCGTTCTAGTAATGTGAGATGAACCCCGTTCCGCGACAATGCTGGGTGGCATTGCTCTGATAGCATGTAAGACCAAGCCTTGCTTATTAGCATGTAAGACCGTCTGCTGTACGACTCTGATCAAGTCTACAGCGAACCATGATCATGGGTATTCTATTGTTGACGAGATCCCTTGATTGGGGATGTCCGCCTAGGGGACGAGTTCAATCGTTTTGATGTGCCATTACGAGTTTTAATATAAGTTTTATTTGCCTAGTCTCGTTTTACACATGTGATTGTGTTTTGTGGCTACGCCATGTGCATTACTAATGCGGTGATTTTCATCACGTTTTATGAGAAAAGCCATTGTCGCATCATATTTTATACATGCTTGTAATTACTTGTGATCATGGTTTTTTGTTAAGCCATTGAGTATCACATTTTCTACATGAGAATTGAGTTGACGATTTCATGATTCATGCTATGTTTTTCATTGAGTTTATTGGGTTTCTCCCACAAAGACAAAATGATTCTGCTGTGCAAATCATTTTCTTATTAACAAAACCCTTACCCCTTTACTGAGCGATTTAGAAGCTCACAATGTTTTCTCTTCCCCCCAGATTTCTTCAAGTGAAAAGGGTTTCCCTGCGACGTACGAAGTAGTGACTAGTGGAGGACTTGAGGTTCAGGCTATATATTGTATTTTGAGGTATAATTTATCTTTTCATGTACCTACACAATTATTGTAATTACAGACACTTGATATACAACATTATATGGGATGTATTAGGATTAATTAACTTGGAATTGAGAAATGTATATGATATGATATATACTATTTAACGATGAGATCTTGAGGCAGGATATGTATGATGATGTATGACACTACACAGGAATGCACCATTAGTTGTGATTTGATGAGTAAAAAATTTTAAATTTGTCATATTTTTCGCGTTTTCGGGGCTTGACAGAGTTTTCTTGGTATCAGAGCATAGGGTGTTTAGTACTGTCAGTGTCGGTTAAGTGAATTAGAATACATCCCAAGTGTCTGTATAAGTCTGATCATGAACTAAAATTGAGGATTTAGATTTCAATCAAGTTTGATATGTACGCGCATGAAACGTGTTGAGATTTAGAATGAGTGGACGACGAGGTCGTTCGAGGAGGCAGGCAGAGCCACCTCCGCCACTTGCCCCACAACCAGAGAGTCATAAAAAACTCTCGATTTAATCGGATTGAGACCGTTATGAGATAAGGTTTTGAGCAAATGGCAGCGCTATTCGCGTAACATTTTGGAGTTAATACCTCGGGTACTACTCCTACACCACCACAAGGACCTCACGTGCCCCAGTACAGATGGACCCAGTGCCTCTCGTCACTCAGCCTGATAACAGAAGTATGGTCCGACTGAATGACTTTTTGAAAATGAATCTACCCGTGTTCAAAGGGAAAAAGGATCCCGCCGAGGCTGAAGAGTGGCTAATTGAGTTGAGAGTTATATTTGACTATTTGGGATGCACTGATGCTGGAAGGGTTAGTATGGACGCTTATATATTGAAAGGCAGAGCTCGAGATTGGTAACCTAGGGTATTCTGATGTCCAGCCAGGATGTGATTAGCTGGGAAGAGTTTCAGACAGCTTTTAGAGCCCAATATGTACCACGAGCTGCTCAGAGAAAGAAGCAGACAGTTTTTGAATATGGTGCAGGGCGATATGTCAGTGGATGATTACGAGAGTCGATTTACCGCTCTATTGAGATATGACCCAGAGACCTTCAAAAATGAAGAGCTCCGCACAGAGAGGTTTGTGTATGGATTGAATCCCATCATTAGAGATCGATTGATAGGGCTGTATATTACTGAGTTTAGAGATGCTCTGAGACGAGCACAAGAGATTGAGAGGGGAATCGAGATTGTACAATCCCAAAATAAGTTCAGTGTAGTTACTCGGGATAAGGGCAAGAGGTCGATGATTTTCCAGACAGATGTTCAAAGAGGTTCCTTCAGAAAAGGAAGGATTGAAGTATAGAAGGACAGATTTGAAAGATCCAAAGCTTATCCCATCATTAGCGAGACCTCTCGAGTTGTCAGGCCCGTGATAAGAGTTTGTAGAAATTATGGCCGATCGCATGAGGGAAGTTGTACTGGGTTGATCCATGGATGTTTCAGATGTGGAGACATGGGACACAGAGTGAAAGACTGCCCTCAACCTCAGAGACCACATGCTCCGGAGCCCCCTAGACAACAGCTTTAGAGAGTGTATCCCCCGAGATGGGCCACTACTGCAGAGAAAGGAAAGAAGCCTGTCACAGTGGGACGTGTGTTTGCTTTGGACAAGGAAACATCAAACACTTCAGCAGAAACTATAAAAGGTACACTCTTTGTCTGTAATCATAGGGTTCATGTGTTGATTGATCCAGGGTCCACGCATTCGCTTATTTATGAGCATTTTGCATGTAGATTAAACTTGAAGTTTGAACCTCTAGAGTATATACTACATGTAAATACCCCTACGTGTGAGTCCCAAAGAATTGATTTAATTTGTAGAGGGTGTGAAATAAAGGTGGGAGATAGAGTGATGTTAACAGATCTAATCATGTTCGATATACATGGATTTGATGTAATTTTGGGAATAGATTGGCTAGCAACCAATCGAGTGAGTTTAGACTACTACACTAAGATAATGACTTTCTCCCTACTTGAACCTTACAATGTACGTTTGAGATATTGAGGAAATAAAAATGTGAAATTTTTATGTAAGCAATTTAAGATACATGATGATTACCTCTTGACAATAATAAATTTGATCATTCATGTGAAGGTTATGAAACATCCATCTTAGATGATGATTGAAAACATCTAAGGATTGAGGATATACCTGTGGTGTGTGAATTTTCGGATGTCTTCCCAATGAGTTGCCAGGTTTACCACCAGAGAGAGAGTTGGAGTTTACCATTGATTTGGTACCAGATACTCAGCCTATCTCTAGACCTCCATATAGGATGACATTAGTGAAACTTGAGGAATTAAAGAAGCAACTACAGGAGTTATTGGATCAAGGGTTTATTAGACCTAGTGTCTCACCGTGGGGAGCACCAGTGTTGTTTGTAAAGAAGAAGGATGGTAGTCTCAGATTGTGTATAGACTACCGACTATTAAATAGAGCCATCGAGGATTGATGATCTACTTGATCAGCTGAGAGGGACCTCAGTCTTCTCTAAGATTGATTTAAGATCGGGCTATCACCAATTGAGGATTAAGGAAGAAGATATTTCGAAGACGACCTTCAGAACAAGGTATGGCCATTATGAATTTTTAGTGATGCCATTTTGATTGACGAACGCCTCTGCAACTTTTATGAGGTTAATGAATGAGGTGTTCAGAGACTATCTAGATAAATTTGTGAAAGTCTTCATTGATGATATTTTGGTGTACTCTCGGTCTTATGAGAAGCATGCACAGCACTTGTGGTTAGTACTTTAGATGCTCCGAGATAAACAATTATATGGAAAGCTTAGTAAGTGTGAGTTTTGGCTAGATCAGATAGCTTTCCTTAGTCATATAATTTCAAAGGACTGAGTATTAGTGGATCCAAGTAAATTAGAAGCTGTGCTTAATTGGGAAAGATCGAGGACAGTTACAGAGGTACGAAGTTTCCTTGGTTTGACAGGGTATTACAGAAGATTTGTGGAAGAATTTTTCAGGATTGTCGCTCCTTTGACCAAGCTCACGCGTAAAGAGACTTCGTTCATATGGACTGACCAATGTGAGCTCAATCTTCAGGAGTTAAAGAGGAGATTAACAGCGAAACCTGTGTTAACTATCCTTGAGGGATCAAGAAGATTTTCTGTGTATAGCGATGCTTCCCATCAAGGATTGAGGTGTGTGCTCATGCAACACGGTAGAGTGGTCACCCATGGATCGTGACAGTTGAAAGATCATGAACGGAATTACCCCACACACGATTTGGAGTTAACCGCTATGGTATTTGCCTTTAAGATCTGACGACACTATCTATATGGGGAAAGATTCCAGATCTTCACTGATCACAAGAGTTTGAGATATCTTTTTGATTAGAAAGAGTTAAATATGAGACAGAAGAGATGGATGAAACTCCTTAAGGATTATGACTGCAAGATTCTATATCATCCAGGTAAGGCGAACGTAGTTGCTGATGCCCTGAATAGGAAGAGTATAATATCTGCTATGATGATTAGGGAATGGGATTTATTGGAGCAGTTCGCCGAACTCCGGATCAGAGTTAAAGAGGTAGAGACTAGATTTTTGGCTAGCCTACGAATAGAGCCCAAGATCATGGATCAGATTAGAACTGGATAGCGTAATGATCAGAGGTTGGTCGATATGGTTAGCCAAGCTGAGCAGACTTCGCAGTCGGATCTCACAATCAGTGAGGATGGGTTGTTGAGATTCAGAGGACGGATTTGTGTACCAGACGATAATACCCTAAAGAGACAGATACTGAAAGTGTCTCACTGCTCGCGATACACCATGCACCCAGGAAGTACTAAGATGTACCGAGATTTGATAAAGGTGTATTGGTGGAGTGGTATGAAGCGAGATGTGGTAGAATATGTGGCCAGATGTTTAGTATGCCAGCAAGTGAAAGCTGAGCATCGGAAGCTCGGAGGATTACTACAGCCTTTACCTATGCCTACGTGGAAATGTGAGCATGTTACCATGAACTTTATTATAGGTTTACCGAGGACCCGGAGAGGTCGTGACGCTATATGGGTTATAGTGGATAGACTGACAAAGAGTATCCACTTCTTTGCCATTAAGAGCATAGATATTGTGGATGCCTTATTTGAGTTATATGTCAACGAGATAGCTAGATTACGTGAGGCTCCAGTGAGTATTACTTCTGACTGAGATTCTTGATTTACTTCCAGATTTTGGACCCAGTTTCAGGAGTCCATGGGATCTCGATTGAGTTTTAGTACCGTCTATCATCGTCAGACAGATGGTCAGTCAGAGAGGACTATTCAGACCTTGAAGGATATGTTTAGGGCATGTACGATGGATTTTAAGGGATCATGAGATAATCACCTGCCCTTAGCAGAGTTTGTGTACAATAACAGCTATCATGCGAGTATTGGAATAACACCTTTTGAGTCTCTATATGGTAGGAGGTGTAGATCCCTTGTAGCTTGGAAAGAAGTGGGTGATAGAAAGATAAATGCTCCCGAGTTTGTTGAGCAAGCTGTACAGAGTGTGAAACTCATATGCGAGAGATTATGGGCTGCACACAGTAGACAGAAAAGTTACGCGGATGTGCGTAGACGACCACTTGAGTTTGATGTTGGTGACGCAGTATTCCTGAAGATATCACCGAGCAATGGTATCATGAGGTTTGGGGAGAAATGAAAATTGAGTCATCGATACATAGGACCATTCGAGATTCTTGAGAGAGTGGGAGAGGTAGCCTACAGATTGGTATTACCCCATAGATGTCTGGAATACACAACATCTTCCATGTGTCTATATTGAGGAAGTACCACTCGGACCCTTCTCATGTCATGGAGTATGAAGAAATTGACATACAAGAGGACATGAGCAACACTGAAGAACCCGTCTGGATCCTTAATAGGAAAGAGAAAGTGTTTCGGACTAAAAGCATCTTATTAGTAAAAGTTTTGTGAAAACATCACTCAATGGAAGAGGCAACTTGGGAATTTGAGAGTCTCATGAAGGAAAAGTACCTCCATCTATTTGATGAGTCGAGTTAAATTTGGAGGACCAAATTCTTTTTAAGGTGGGAAGGATGTGAGAACTATGAATTTTGTATACCCTATTTATGATAATTGTAATTTGGTGTATGTAATTATGATATGCTAATGTACACGCAAGTTTTAAATATGATGAAGTATATGAAGGAAAGATTTTTAAGTCTTGAATGTGTACGGATTGAAATATGGACTATGGGGTAGGTTTTGAGAAGTTTTACATTGAGTTTTCTACAAATTGGTACAGCAGCAGTACAATCTGTGAAGGCCAAATCGATCTTCAAGGATGAGAGATCGATCTCATGACTCCAGAAATGCAGAAAATGTGCAAGAACTAATAAGCAGATCGATCTCCAATGGGAGATGATCGATCTCCTTATGATTCTGAAATGAAGAGATCGATCTCAAGAGGAAGAAATCGATCTCATGAAGCATTCTGTAAGGAGAAGATCGATCTCATAAAGCATTCTATAAGGAGAAGATCGATCCCTTCAAGGAGCAGATCGATCTCATGAAGCATTCTGTAAGAAGAAGATCGATCTCCTCAAGGAACAAATCAATCTCGTGAAGCATTCTGTAAACTAGAGATCGATCTCATAATTAGAGTAGATCTATCTCATAAAACCATTAAGAGATCGATCTCACCCTACGACAGATCGATCTCCTAGGCATAAAATTTCTCCAAAACGTCTCCAAATTCAAATGTAGATCGATCTCATTAAGAGCCAGATCGATCTCTTACCCTCCATCTATATAAAGACCCATTTGTTTTTTCTGGAAATCGATATCTCTCTCTCTCTCAAATCGCTATTTTCGAACCCTAGCTTTCTCTCCCCTCCAAAACACCAATTTTCGTCCAAATCGAAGGTTGTGGTGAGAAGAAAAGTTGTTCCTCATCAAAAGGAGAACAACATACTTGAAAATCGAATGGCGGATTGAATCGAGGCAAGAATTAAGCACTCCACAAGTTTTGGGTAATTTTTTAAACCTCGATCTTTGATTTTGAAGTGATTTTTGGTGGTTGTGAACATAGGCATTGTGATGAAATAGTTGGGAAATGATTAAAATTGGTGAAATTTTAATTTTGTCGGAGTAAAGATGACATTATACAATTTATGGTAATTGTGGGATTTTAGCTATAAAT
This sequence comes from Firmiana major, assembly GCA_033439115.1. Taxonomy (NCBI): domain Eukaryota; kingdom Viridiplantae; phylum Streptophyta; class Magnoliopsida; order Malvales; family Malvaceae; genus Firmiana; species Firmiana major. Next base: position 45,990,062 of record CM065909.1, read on the forward strand.
TGGAATTGAGTCATTTGAGGTGAATTTAGCATGGAATATGGTATGAGAATGTGAATTGTGATAGAATTATGAGAATTTGGCTATTGGAGAGGTTAATGAGAAATATGAGCAAATATGTGCTCGATGAGGTAATTGAGATAAATTATTGATGTTTTAACATCGTTTGGACAACAAAAAAATTTCAGAGAGGAATGCGAGACTAATCCGTGATACGAGGAAACGATTGCACTAAACAATGTGCAACGAGGTTAGGGAAAATTCAAACCCATTTGTGTATGTGTTTTGATGTTAATTGTAGCATGAAAAGTGATTTGAGAAAACAAACATGTTTTTATGAGTTGAGAATGCATTATTGCACACGATTTTATAGCCGGTTGGGGCCCAATTTTTATGAGTTGTAAATTGAGTGTGAAATTGTTTTACAACTATTTTGAGTTTAAAAGAGAAAACGTGGTTTGGGCTCTACATTAAGGCCTATTGAGATTTGAGAAATGTGTGCGTTGTTTTACCGGTTTGAGTTCGGTTTTAACATGTTTCGTGTTGAGTACAAAACGATTTTTTGAGATGTGTTTTATGAGAAAACCACTATGAGCACTACGTGAAAGCAAAACAGTTTTATATGATAATGGCTATACTTGAAACTCTGGTGTGTCATGTTGAATACACATCGAGCCTTGCTCTGGTAGCATGTAAGACCGGGCAGTGCTCTAGCAGCATGTAAGACCGACTCCTCCATTCTGGTAATGTGAGATGAACCCCGCTCCGCGGCAATACTGGGTGGCATTGCTCTGATAGCATGTAAGACCGAGCCTTGCTTATTAGCATGTAAGACTGTCTGCTATACGACTCTGATCAAGTCTACAGCGAACCATGATCATGGGTGTTCTATTGTTGACGAGATCCCTCGATTGGGGATGTCCGCCTAGGGGACGAGTTCAATCGTTTTGATGTGCCATTACGAGTTTTAATATGAGTTTTATTTGCCTAGTCTCGTTTTACACATGTGATTGTGTTTTGTGGCTACGCCACGTGCATTACTAATGCGGTGATTTTCATCACGTTTTATGAGAAAAGCCATTATCGCATCATGTTTTATACATGCTTGTTCCACATGCTTGTAATTACTTGTGATCATGGTTTTGTGTTAAGCCATTGAGTATCACGTTTTCTACATGAGAATTGAGTTGACGATTTAATGATTCATGCTACGTTTTTCATTGAGTTTATTGGGTTTCTCCCACAAAGACAAAATGATTGTGCTGTGCAAATCATTTTCTTATTAACAAAACCCTTACCCATTTACTGAGCGATTTAGAAGCTCACCTTGTTTTCTCTTCCCCCCAGATTTCTTCAAGTGAAAAGGGTTTCCCTGCGACGTACGGAGTAGTGGCTAGTGGAGGACTTAAGCTCCAGGCTATATATTGTATTTTGAGGTATAATTTATATTTTCATGTATCCAGACAATTATTGTAATTACAGACACTTGATATACAACATTGTACGGGATGTATTAGGATTAAGTAACTTGGAATTGAGAAATGTATATGATATGATATATACTATTTAATGATGAGATCCTGAGGCAGGATATGTATGATGATGTATGACACTGCACAAGAATACACCCTTAATTGTGATTTGATGAGTAAAAAGTTTTAAATTTGTCATATTTTCTGCGTTTTCGAGGCGTGACATCCAACTACAATATTCCGAATTTATTAAGTTGATCTTCTGTCCTATAGAAATCCTTAACATCCTTGACATGATTTTTTGTAATAACTACAAAACAAAATAATGAACAAGTGTACAAAACAATAAGTTTGATGTTGATAGTCAATAAGCAAATACTTCCAACAGAGAAATCATCTCAGTGGGGACAGTTGAACCTATTGCTCCCACTAATGACCATAATCAAAGCATTTTATACTCTAACATTCACCTTTAGAAATGCTCTAACATTGACCTTTCTAGCAATAACTAACTATAATGAAACCCTAAACCTCAAGCAATAACATCAAGAATAACATATCTGAAACTTTTAGATCACTTAGAATGCACAGCCTGGATATTTCAATGCAAATGAAGACTACAATGAAAGAGAATGTAGAGAAGTGAGAAGTTACGGAAGCAGAAGTATGACAATATGGAAGGTTGGCTTCTATGGAATCCAGAACGATTCATTATAAACGTTGACAAAATTATTTCATTAAGGTTAAAGTAGTAATTTCATAAAAACCATTCAATCTTAATTTTCCTATGGTATTCGAATTCCAAGATAAGGGTATTTGACTACTTATTACTTTCAGTATTTCAAGTGTGGTGCATACTTTAAAAGATAATGTATATAAAGAAGATGATAAATACATAACTTTTTTTATCATTGTACATGAAAATATTCGATTATTTGTATAAAATATTCAAATACTTTATATTTTTTTCTGTCTTTTAATTTTTAAATATTTTTGAATAATTGTATTGGACTTCATAAGAAAGTACTTAAATAGTGTAGTTAGTTTTCAAAAGTAGCAAAGGCGTACGTATGGTTATCCACTAAGTACACTTATAAATGATATAATGTATGTGACTTATGTATAAAATAATAATCGAATATCAACTATTATTATGGTTATTCAAATTATAACTATTATTTCCGTTGCATTATTATCATAATAGTATTCGAATTTTTATATTATCGTATTCAATTTGCCCAATTTTTTTTATTATTCTTCGAAGAAAGGTATATATTTTTTACAATGTTATACATATAAAAATAAAAGAAAGTACATATAAAAGGGTGTTATGCAATTTACTATTCATTGGTATCCAAATTCCTTTATTCCCATCACATCGATTACAAATTTTTGTTTTATAAGGTATTCTACCAGTAGATAAAATAAATCGAATATTCTTGTGTTTTTAGAATGATACGTATTTTCTGTGAAAGATGTACATATAAAGTTAAGAAGATGTCAGTTGTTTTTTTACTGTTTTTTTATGCTTGAGTAATCGATTAATTTTTGTAAGTATTCAAATATTTAAATTTTTTGGATCATTTGTTCAATATGTTTGAACAATCAAACTTTCGGATTCTTTGTGATTTTATGGACATATTAGATTAAAAAGAGAATAAACGGGGGTTAGATGAGGATATGATGAATGTATAAAAAGAAAAAAGAAAAATGATATACAGTGCAAATTTGACAGCTATGTGTATTTTCAGAGGCTACATGATGGTTCCTTCATTTATCTGTTAATAGATATGTTGATACGTTCGAAGAATGTTGTTGATATGTTGATAGCTTCGAAGAATGTTGAAGAACTTGAAAGGTTGAAAACTCTGTTGAATCAAGAGTTTGAGATGAAAGATTTGGGTGAAGCAAAGAAGATACGAGTATGGAGATTAGCAGAGATAAAGAAAGATGCAAGGTTTGTTTGAATTAGAAGCAATATTTGAAGAAGGTATTACATCATTTTGGCATTTCAGAGCAGTCAAAACCTCTTAGTACACCACTTGCCCCTCATATGAAACTTAGTGCATCTTTATCTCCTAGTACAAATGATGAATAAAAATATGTCTCGAGTTCCATATGCTAATGTAGTTAGTAGCCTGATGTATGCTATGGTGTGTACGAGACCCGACATTTCACAGACAGTTGGAGTTCTGAACATGTATATGCATTATCCTGGTAAAAGACATTGGCAAGTCGTGAAATGGATTCTACGGTATTTGTTGAAAACCGTGGATATTGATTTGGTCTTTCAGAAGGAGGACTCACTTGGTCAGGTGGCAATTGGATACGTTGATTCAGATTATGCTGGTGATTTGGATAAACGTCGATCAACTACTGGATATGTGTTCACTCTTGCAAGAGCTCCAGTAAGTTGAAAGTCTACCTGACAGTCAACAGTTGCTTTGTTTACAACAGAAGCAAAGTACATGGCGTTAGCAGAGGCTGTAAAAGAAGCAATTTGGTTACAATGATTACTGAAAGAATTGGGAATGTGACAAAAGAATATCACTATTCATTCAGATAGTCAGAGTGTCATTCATTTAGCAAAGAATCAAGTATTCCATGTTCGCACTAAGCATATTGATGTTCGATATCATTTCGTGCGGGAAATTCTGACTGAAGGGAAGATTCTCTTACAGAAAATTGGACTGCTGACAATCCCGCAGATATGATGACTAAAGTGGTGACAGCAATCAACTTCAATCATTGTTTGAACTTGATTAATATTTTAAAAGTCTGAGAGACACATTCAAAGGCATTACTGAAGGTTAATTTGCCAAGATGGAGATTTGTTGAAATTAATGGCTTATTATCCTAGTGAGGAATATCACATTGGAAAATCACAAAGGGAGAGAGAGTTTTTGATATATAAATTTAGGTCTGGGCTAATAGGTTAGATATCTCTGGGAGAAATATAAATAACTCATATATTTGTATTTTGGCTTTTCTTAATGTTTTTGGATTTTGCAATTCATTTTGAAATTACTGAAGGTTTTCAATAGCACCTGTGGACGTAAGTAATTATACCGAACCATGTAAATTTTTATGTTTTTCTCTTTTCTTTCTTTACGCTTTGTATTTGATTATTTATTTAGCATTTGTTTTTGACTGCTCAATAATTAATAGTTATAATTGTGTTTTATGTTTTTGTTTGTGCACAACATAACGTATTCAATTTGCCCAAGTTTTTTAATATTCTTCGGAGAAAGGTATATATTTTTTTACAATATTATATATATAGAAATAAAAGGAAGTACATATCAATTATAGTTAGACAAAGGGTGTTATGCAATTTTCTATTCATTGGTATCCAAATTCATTTATTTCCATCACATCGATTACAAATTTTTGTTTTATAAGGCATTCTACCAGTAGATAAAATAAATAGAATATTCTTGTGTTTTTAGAATGATACGTATTTTCTGTGAAAGATGTACATATAAAGTTAAGAAGATGTCAGTTGTTTATTTACTGTTTTTTTATGCTTGAGTAATCGATTAATTTTTGTAAGTATTCAAATATTTAAATTTTTTGGATCATTTGTTCAATATGTTTGAACAATCAAACTTTCGGATTCTTTGTGATTTTATGGACATATTAGATTAAAAAGAGAATAAACGGGGGTTAGATGAGGATATGATGAATGTATAAAAAAGAAAAAAGAAAAATGATGAATTATACGTCGAAGAGAACAAAAGAAGATGATTTTCTCTTAAAGTAACAGTAAAAATAATGATGATGGCCATTTCCTTCTTCATAATTAAAAAAAAAAAAAAATCTCTTTTTGGCTTTCGAAAAATACAATATTCATTTATCTTTTTAAATAATTTTTACTGTTCCACCGCATGTATCTAGCAATTTAAAAAAAAAAAAAAAAATCTTTTACTCACCTAGGCCAACACCAACTTCTAAACCCATCGTATCTGCATCTGTCCAATCATTTTAAGACCGGAAGGGTATGGAAGGAAAGAAGGGAGTCCCAATCGCACTGTCCCAGTCCGGCAGTCCCTGCCTCTACATCTATCTCTGCCTGCTCCTACCAATGTTATCATTACTGACCTAAATCCCTAATTCTTCCACATGCCAACACTTTTGCCACTTCAGTTTCATTTCGGACACCTCTGACTTGGTCTTTGTATATCATATTTTTAGAAAAGTTTGACGCAGCATTAAATTTACATGCTGAAAATGATCAGGCACTCTTTTTGTCCAATTTAAAATCAGTAAATATAATCACCGATAGGACCCAACTCCGATACGCTTTCAAAGTTCAAACAGCCGATGAAATTGTACGGGAAGAAGGGTTACACATAGAACTAGCTAGAGAAGCAGCTTTCCCCGCATGACATAGATGTGTTCAAACAGTTCCTATTTCAGGGGATAGAGGTCCAGCGGAAAGAAATCTTGACCAAAGGGCTCTTATTTGTGACCGTATTTACCACTGTATATTCTTTATCAGCAACGTATTGCACTCGTTTTGTCTGTGTTTGATTTTGATTGTTTTTTCAAATTATTTCTCACTTAAAAAATTCTCATATTTATGCGAAGAAAGCAGTAACAATAGCTTTTCTGGTTTTTTTTTTTCTTTTCTTTTAAAAGGGAATTGCTCTTTTTCTCCGCAAAATCTCGAATGGCAGCACAGCAGTAGATAAGGTTTACAATCCGTTCGCTTTTAATTATATCTAATAATTTTAGACATCATATAATAATAAACAAAAATAAATAAAATTTTACAAATTTAAATTTAATAAAAATTATATATAAATTTAATAAAAATTTTAAAATATATTTTATATTTTAATATAAAAATTTTATATTTAATACTATATAAATACAATTTTACACTATAAAATCAACACAAATAGTCAGAATTACTCCAAGCCGGAGAATGCTATGAAATGACAAGCCATTCACTGTGCTTCAACTTCAACCCCAGCAGATCAGGAAAAATGTCAAATCTTAGCCTAGAACCGAAAGCTATTTAAGCATCCTCTTTTAGGATAATTTAAAGATATAAATTGATATGTTATAAATAAATATTTTATATTATTTAATTTAATTTAATAAAATTAAAATAATTAATAATTAATTTCGAATAAAATTTTAAAAGTAATTTTATTATACATCACAAATCGATTAGGGTGGGAATAATAATGAAAGTATTTTACTATTGATTATAAATAATAATTTTTAAATATTATTATATATATTTTTATTTTTAAATTATTTATTATTAATATAATACCTAATTAAATTAATCCATTTAAGCATTTTAATTATGATTTGTAATATTAATTTATTTTTATAAAGTTAATTTAAATTTTTTAATTTCATTTTTTAACAATATATTAAAATTAATTTTAAATTTAATTTTTAAAGATAAATTTAATTTTTAAAGATAAATTTAATTTAATTAAGCATTTAATGAGTTTAGATAATGAATGTAAAATTGAAGGAATAATTTTTAAATAATTAATTAAATTCAGATATTATAAAATATAAATAAATTTAAATTTAAATATTATAATTTAACGGATACTTGTCTTATTGATATTTTTAATTATAATTTTCCAAAAACGCATCAAGACTCGTAGGCTTCTCTGGTTTTTTGTTTGCAGGGTTCATGATTGATAAACCATTGAAGCAAAACACAATAGGTGCGGTGGAGCAGACGGTGCAAGAAATGGAAAGAGATGGATTCTTGACAGAAGAAAATCACAAAATCGTCATTTTTGGGGTTTTTCCAGAACCAACCTCGAAACTCTGAAAAAGTCAAAAAAAATGTCTACGCTGTCGTACTCCTCTATTTAATGCTCAGACCTTTTCATCTTCCTCTTTCCTTCTGCTATATATCATTTGCTTCACTTACATGACGGTGAGACAAGGACACCATTTGGCTCGCGTGGTTCGGTGAGCGTTTCTCACTAGAAAATAAAACTTTTATTCGAGTGAATTATTTTTTATTTTTGATATTAAATTTATTTTTACTTTATTAAAAAATATATATTTTTAATAACTTTTTTTATAGTTTCCAATTTTACTGTGTATGAAGACAAACTTGAGATGGCATGAGTTCAGTCACTTCAGTTTAAAAAAGCCCCCTTTTTCAATTGTAAATTTCTAACCGAAATTTCTTGTCTTTACCTAATAAATTGGCTAATTAAAAAGGACAAATTTCGAAGACATATAGTGAAATATTTAATGATATTACCCCGATTTTTAACTAAAAAAATAGAATTTGGAAGAAAATATTTGAATACCTACGTCTATACAAACAAAATTATAAGAAATAAAAAATATGCATATTTATTAATTATTATATGTACATTCGATATAAATATATATACATGGAAATAATTTATAGTATTCGAAAACTTATGTATATAAAACTTTATTAAGAAACTTTAAAGTAATATTGAGCATTCAAATGCATGTTTCAAGTATTTGAATACATACATATATATATATATATATAAAGTTAGCTATAATATATATATATTTTATGATAATTTCACGTGTGTGTGTATATATATATATATAAATCAATAAATGTACATATCCTTCGTAACTTTGTAAATATAGGTATTCAAATGTCTATTTGAAGGTTTTCAAGTACTTTTTATTATTTTTAATCTTGAAAGAAATGTACATATGTTATATAAGATGTACACATAAAAATTAGTAAATGTACACATTCTTTATAATTTTGTACATATAGACATTCAAGTACTTAAAAAGGGTATTCAGATGTTCAATATTGTTTTTGGTTCTCTTAATAAAACTTTGTATTCGAATACTTATTCGAAGTATTCAAACATTCTATCTTATTTTCAGTCTTGGAAGAGATGCACATATGTTTATATAGGATATACACATAAAAATTAATAAATGTAGATTTTCTTTTAACTCTGTACATATATGCATTCGAATACTTAAAAATGGTATTCGAATTCTCAATATTATTTTTAGTTCTCTTAATAAAGTTTTATACTCAAAGGTATACAATTTTTTTATATGAAGGTATTTATATGTTGTGTATATGTAAGAATTTATATTTTTGCAGATCTCATATCAATTAGAACCATAGTGAATAAATAAAAGGAATCAAGAATAAAGCGTACTTCTTACCTTCGTATTTCTAATCTTGACAATACAAGCACAAAAAATCCAAGAAAAAACGGACGTGAGGAACATAGTCTTCTTCTATTTCACCTTTAACAATTAACAAAGAACTATTGTAAACTTTTAGTGTAGAGAGGGGACTTGACTTCTATAATACATTTAACCTAGTTAAGTCCACCTAATTTGGGCTCAACAATATGTTGTACATCAATACTGCTGTAAAGTCCTACTCACGTTATTATAACATACGTATAAGGTAAATAACTCATTGGATCACTTAAATAATTAAGTTGCCTAAAATTGAGCTAAATATTTAATCCGAATATTATTAAAAACAAAATTCAAATTAATGGAAGTCCAAAATAAAGAAAATTCTTATATTCTCCCACTTAGACAACATTAATTGGGATTTACTATTCTAAAAAACCGACTTCCGAATCAAACAACAACTTTAGTTGCCAAAAAAAAAAAAATACATAGCTCAACAAATTTACCTCAAAACATGATCGAGTTCAATTAAGGCATCCAACTCAGAACTATGGATGATGATATACTATTTAATAGTATTGTACTTCCATAATTACACAAGTCAATAACCCTAAAGACATGATCACAATAATGTGATGGTGTAGTTACACTTACACTACAAAAAAAGACACTTTCAGAAACGGAAAATTAGAAACGGAATTTTTTCGTTACAAACAAAAAGAATTTGTAACGGATTTGTAACGGATTCCGTGACTAATACAGGTACATTTATTATTATCACAAGGCAACGGAATTTATAACGGAATTCCGTTATAAATTGGTAACGGAATGACGCAAAATTTTAACGACGGATTTAGCGATGAATTTGTAACGGATATTCGTAACTGATGCTACAATTTTTTTTATAGAAATTAATATAAATTAAAAAAAAATCTGTTACAAAAGGTATCAGGAACAGAATTCCGTTGCTAATTCTCAAAAGAAAAATTCTGTTACAAAACTTATCAGCAACGGAATTCTGTTGGTGATGCCCTATTTTTTTAATATTTATAAAAAAATAAAAGATCAATTTCATTTTCCGTTACAAAAGGGCATCAGAAACGGAATTCCGTTGCTGATGCCCTATTTTTTATTTTCTATAAAATAAACAATATGTAATAAATAAAATTCCGTTACAAAAGACCATCAGCAATGGAATTCCGTTACTGATGCAATATTTTGTAAAGTTTATAAAATAAACAATATATAGTAAATAAAATTCCGTTAGAAAAGACCATCAGCAACGGAATTCCGTTGCTGATGTACTATTTTTAATGTTTTATAAAATATACAACATATAGTAAATAAAATTCCGTTACAAATAATCATCAGCAACGGACTTCCGTTGCTGATGCAATATTTTTTAACGTTTTTAAATTAAACAATATATAGTAAATAAAATTCCGTTACAAATGAGCATCAGTAACGGAATTCCGTTGCTGATACCCATTTTTTTATCAGATTAAAAAACAATATAAAATTTAATGATTTTCGTTACAAAAGGAAATCAGAAACGAAATTCCGTTGCTGATGCCCTATTTTTTAAAATAAATAATATATTATAAATAATATTCCGTTACAAAAGACCATCAGCAACATAATTCTGTTGCTGATGCACATTTTTAAATGTTTTTTAGATATACAATATATAGTAAATAAAATTCCGTTACAAATAAGCATCAGCAACGGAATTCCGTTGCTGTGCAATATTTTTTAAAGTTTTTAAATTAACAATATATAGTAAATAAAATTCCGTTACAAATTAGCATCAGCAACGGAATTTCGTTGCTGATGCAATATTTTTTAAAGTTTTGAAATTAAACAATATATAGTAAATAAAATTCCGTTACAAATTAGCATCTGTAACGGAATTCCGTTGCTGATACCTATTTGTTTATCAAATTAAAAAACAATATAAAATTTAATGATTTCCGTTACAAAATGGTATTAGAAACGGAATTCCGTTGCTGATGCCCATTTTTATCAGATTAAAAAATAATATAAAATTTAATGATTTTCGTTACGAAAGGGAATTACAAACGGAATTCTGTTTCTGATTCCCTATTTTTTATTTTTTTATAAAATAAATATTATATAGGAAATAATATTCCGTTACAAAATACTATCAGCAACGGAATTCCGTTACTGATGCACTATTTTTTTGATGTTTTTAAAATATACAATATATAGTAAATAAAATTCCGTTACAAATGAGCATCAGCAACGGAATTCCGTTGCTGATGCAATATTTTTTAAAGTTTTTAAAATAAACAATAGTAAATAAAATTTCGTTACAAATAAGCATCAGTAACGGAATTCCGTTGTTGATTCCCATTTTTTAATGTAAAAAAAAAGAATATAAAATTTAATAATTTCCGTTACAAAAAGGAATCAGAATCGGAATCCCGTTTCTGATGCCCTAATTTTAATTTTATTTAAAATAATCAATATATAATAAATAATATTCCGTTACAAAAAACCATCAGCAACGGAATTCCGTTGCTAATGCACTACATTTCAATGTTTTTAAAATAAATAATATATAGTAAATAAAATTCCGTTACAAATGAGCATCAGGAACGGAATTCCGTTGCTAATGTCATATTTATTAATGTTTATAAAAAATAATATAAAATAAATAAAATTTGCGTTACAAAAAAACATCAGAAACAGAATTCCGTTTTTGATGTTCTAATAATTTTTTAAAAATTATTTCAAAAAAAAAAAATCCTTTAAAAATGGGCATCAGCAACGGAATTCCGTTGCTGATGCCCTCATTATTTATTTATATTGAATAATTTTTTTTATGTAAATGACAAACAAAAGGGGGTGGGCGGGAATTGCTCGAGGACCGCCCCCCCTTTCTTTTTCATTTCTGGAAACCAAAAGATCCAGAGTCCTCCGTGGACTGTTGCTGCTCGCCGATCCCCCCTCCCTCGCACCGGTACAAAAATCCAGAGTCCTCCGTGGACTGTTGTTGCTGTCGGAAACGGAATCCCTCCCCTCTCCCCTTTCACTCTCCCAGACGCAGTCCTTCCCGATCTGCATTCTGTCGCCACACCCTCTCCCTCTGTCCCCGGTTTCCTCCCGTCCTTGGATCCGCCACCGATTACAGTGCCTGCACTGGAGACCCAGACCGACCCAGACCCAGACTGATTACGGTACTATCTCTTCAATCCAGTGCTATAAAATTCTTTAAACTAATTTAAAAATAAAAGGCACGAAACTAATTTTTTATCTTTGCTCTCTAAATTGCTCTGCGCACTAGGTTCTCTCTACTACATTCATTGTTCATTGCAATTCAAAGCTATAATAGGAAAACTAATTTATTTCTATCACGGGTCCTACGCACTAGCAGTCTTCATCATCACCCATAATCAGGAATCACAATACCTTGTCTGGGCATTGCTTGGTATCTAGCATTTGCCAACAACGTCGTCTATGCTTTAAATAATGAAGACTTCTAAATACATCCAAGGTTTTTTTTTTAATTATTATTATTTATTTATTTAAACAGTAAACTACCGGGAGAATTAGGAAATTAAATTCATTTAGAAATTCTGTAGATTACTTGACACCAAATCACCAATACTTTTGCCTGTTAGTGGAATGAATAGCGTCAGTGACCATGACAAGGCTGCGATGAGGGTGAAGTTTATATTAGTCTCAAGTCTATCTTGGATTTCACATAATGCCAGCAACATAGAACCAAACATAATAATATTCCAACTTGGAAGAAAAACTGAATGACTAGTAGTATTTTCCTACTTTGTTGACTTGGACCAAATCATGCTAGGCTGCCCGCCCAGAATCGCTGAGAAATTGCCTCCAGATTCATCTGACGACCTTTTTTAATGTAACAATAAATTTTGATCTTTTGGTCTTTGGAAAACAATAAATTTTGACAATTTATGGCGAGGTTTCATTATCAAAATTAATTTTATTCTTGGACTATCCTATTTTTTTAATATAAATAATGCTAAAAAAATAATAAAAAATTTCTCCTAGAAATTGTGTAAAAGTAACTGAAAATTTTCCTTTTGATGTTACAATGAGAATGTATTTATGTTGAACATTAAATTCTAAGTTGGAGAATGGCTGTCCCCAAACAATACGCGTAGCCTCACATCATAGGAATATTTATTATAATTGATATATATATAGCTGTTGTGCATAAATAGTTCGAATTGAACTATACGCTGTCACACCCCGTTTCCATATTTAATGCATTATTATTCATTCTTACACACACATAACGGAGCAGACAACATACGGATGGTTGGACACACGAGCCGATATTGACCTTACACCCATTAATATAAACCGTACATGATAATTTATATTTCTTTATTCATATATGTATTTACATACGTACGTCTACATCCCCGTAATTCTTAATATACATAACTGTGCCTTACAAGTTTAGATACAAAAGCGAAATAAGTGTATACCTTTGCACACAATGGAGTATGGGTTGTCAACTGCTCAAGACTACCGCAGCTCTCAAGACTTAGGTAACTCTGTGGAGTGGAGGAAAAAAGGGGTGAGCTAACGCGCTCAGTAAGAAATCACGCAAGCAGGTAGATAACTATACTACCTACATGCATGTCATACAGAAAATCCTTACTTTCTCAATCCCAACTAAATATCCAAAACCACACACGTATGCTTTCTCAAAGTCATGTCATATCACAAACGAGTTTTCTCAAAACAGATGTTCTCATAAAGCTGATTTAAATCAAATAGGAGATAAATCAAAATCTCAGAATTTAAATCAGAAATCATTAAGTATGGAGACAAAGCAGAGCATATGGAAACGAATAGACATATGGCCATAGTCATGGACTCCATGCAATCACGGATCAGGTGTGCATGAATGTCCCCGGATGGCTGATGATAGGGGGGTCAGTCTACCATCAGACACAAACAAACAACACGGTACGTCGTACTCCATGTGCTTCCACTCGGTACATTGTACTCCGTGGACCCCAATATCTGAAATCAGCGAGATTAGGAGTGCCCGTCCAACAGGTCTTATCATCCCATCTCCAGCTATATCAATACTGAGTCTCCAAAAATGCACGTGTGGGCATATCAATCAGTGTGACACACAGTCTACACGAGACTCCAGCACGGCTTTATCAAATCACGTGCGAGGATCAGTGCAAGCTTACACAGCCTACACGACGTCTCCAAACACGGTTTTATGCACATCACAAAATCGAAGTCCCGTGCGAGCAAAGCTCCAGCACGGTATCATGCACAAATATGTAAAGTCTAGTGCGAGCAACGCTCTAGCACGACTTTAATCTCAAAATTGATAGATGGCTCGATGCACATAAGGGGCGTACAAACCAACCTCAACCACGGAAGGTAGTACCCACTTGAGTGAGAGAAAACATTTTCTATCAAATCACTCAGCAAACACTTTTTATTCTGAAAACATTGCAATTTAATGCAGATAATCAAATTCAGAGCCATTCTATCAACACTTATTCACAAAACATGCTTATTCATGTAAAACACATCAAAATAGGCCATTTCGGCCATTTTTATATTTTTCGTACCTAGGGGTATTTTCGTAATTTTCCCATATTTGGGTACTATCCAGATATTTCATTTTCATACTTTATACGAAAATTTAGGTGTACGTAAATAACGATAAAATACGTACAGCTATCTCTAAGAGCTTACGAAATCCCTTACCTCGAAATGTGTCGACTGCGAATTTTAATTCTTGATCTCTCCGGATCCCGCAGTCTAAGTGGCTCCGGACGTATTCTCGAAAGCCAAATCTTTCCTTGGTGGTATGTAAGTCGAGATCCGCTCGAACTCGTATACTTCACCTACCGTTTTCGCTACACAGCAATATATATTTAAACCGATTAATTTCGGTCTAAAAAAATTCAAATTAATTATCCGAAAAATAATTCGATCGATTTTCGACCACTTACCGATCTACTGCTGTGCCGGGATTACACTGAATTTTTTTTCTAAATTTTTTTCTCTCTCCTCTTTCTCTCTCCTACTGAACCGGTTCGGACCGGTTCAGCCTCTTTCACACTGAACCGGTCCGAACCGGTTCAGGTGGGATTTTCGCCGTTCGTGGCGATTTCGGCCGGTTCTCAGGCCGCCGCTGGTGTCGTTCGGCGCGTCTCGGCCTGGGTAACCTTCGGCTGGAAGGGTTCGTCCCAAATCGGCGCCGGTGGCCGCCGTTCCTCCTTCTCCCCTTTCGGTCTTCTCCCTCTCCGATCTCTCCATCGCCGGCGGTGCAGCGCGCGTCGTGGCCGTCCGATGCTTCCTCTGGGCCGGTCGTCCTTTCGCCGACCGTCTCGCGCTCTCCGTCGCCGTCGTTGCTCGCCGGAGGAAGGAGGCAGAGGACGTCGGGTTCCTCGCGTTTTTCGGGCTTCTGTTTTTTTTTTTTTCGATTTCTTTTTTTTTATATATATATATATATTATATTATATCCTAATATAATATAATATATATACACAAATATCTTCAAAATACATATAATAATACTAAAATAATCTTATAATTTAAAATATAATAATAATAATAATAAAACAAATATTATTATTATTAGTATATTTTATTCCCATAGTGTATTTTATACACTAAAATTTATACATCCTTGTACATATATTTTATTTTATTTAATTCCACCAAAATATATGTACATTCCATTTCATTTTATCTCATTGATTTATCCCTCCGAAAATATTATTTTTCTGATATTTTCGAGATAAATTGCCAATATAGGGTAATTTTCAGGTTATCATTTTCGGATTAATTTCTCTTCTTGGACTCCCTATATTTTCGCGTTCTGAGTCCATATTTTCAGTCCGTTTGGCCAAATTTTATTCGGTGTGTCCCAAATTTACCCAAATTCTTATTTCGGTTATTTAAAGCACTTAGCTTTATTTCTTGATTAATTTGAACTTGTAATTGCATCATTCCTTCGTTATTAATTAATATATCGTATTTATACGATTTAAATGATATATTCGTAAGGAAAAATGCCAAGTTCGGGTCTTACATTTTCTCCCCCACTTAAAAAAATTTGGTCCTCCAAATTGACCAATAGTCAGCTCTCGAATAGGTGCAAATACCTCTCACGCATCAGGCTCTCTAATTCCCACGTAGCTTCCTCAGAGCTATGGTACTGCCAGAGAACCTTGACTAGAGGAATCATCTTACATCGTAATAATTTATCCTTCCTATCTAATATCCGAATCGACTTCTCCACATACATCATATCCTCCTTGAGCTTCAATGGCTCTTACTAAATTACAAGTGCCGGATCCAGATGATATTTTCGATGCATGGAGATGTGGAAGACATTATGGATGCCTGCTAGCTCAGGGGGTCACGCTAGCCTGTAGGCCTTATCTCCCACTCGATCTCAGATCTCAAATGGTCCGATATAGGGATGATGCAATTTTACCTCTCTTTTCGAACCTCATGAGGAAGAAACTTTCAAAATATAGATTCACCCATAGTGAATTCTAGAGGTTGACGCCTCGTATTAGCATAACTTTTCTGCCTGCTCTGAGTTGTCCTCAATCTATCACATATCAACTGGACATCCTCAGAGGCTTGTTTCACAAGATCAGAGCAAATATCTTTCGATCACCCACCTCTTTTCATCCAATGGGAGAACGACACCTGCTATTACTATTCCAATACTCGAGTGAAAATTGTTGTTGTAGGCGAATTCAGCTAATGACAAATGCTCATTCCAGGAGCCTTTAAAGTCTATCGCACAAGCTCTCAACATATCCTTCAGAGTCTGAGTGGTCCTCTCTGACTGACCATCTGTCTGAGAATGGAAAGCTGTACTGAAACTCAATCGGGTTTCCATAGCTTCCTGAAATTGTCCCTAAAAGTGGGATGTGAAGCGGGACTCCCTATCAGAGACTATACTCACTGGAATGCCATGTAGCCTCACAACCTCTCGTACATACAAATCCGCCAATGCACTCAGAGTATCCGTAGCTTTCATAGCTAGGAAGTGGGTTGACTTCGTTAATCAATCAACGATCACCCAAATAGCATCATGGTTCCTTCTAGTCCTTGGTAAACCCATGATGAAATTCATGGTGAGACGTTCTAATTTTCATATTGGTATAGGTAGAGGCTGCAATAACTCTGCAGGCTTCTGTTACTCTACCGTAACCTGCTGGCATACCAGACATCTAGTAATATACTCGACGATGTCCCTCTTCATACCTGACCACCAATACAACTTTTCAGAGCTTTTGATACATTTTACTGCTTTTCGGATGCAAAGTATACCTCGAAGAGTGAGCTTCTATCAAAATCAGTTTCCTCAACTGCAGATCATCGGGGACACACACTCTGCCTCAGAACCTCAGTAAACCATCGGTGCTCAACTCTCAGTCAACACCGGTACCCATCTGTATCTGACTAGCCATATAAATACATAAGCGATCCACTCGCTGAGCTTGTCTGATCTGGTCAACCAACTCTGGTTCTAACCTCAGACTAGCTATCACACAATAGGCCTCAGTATCAGAAAGGGTGACATATAAGCTGAGGTTCGCAAACTCTGCTAGCAACTCGTGTTCCCTGATCATCATATAAGATACCATCCCAAGGCTCTTTCTGCTCAACGCATCAGCAGCCACATTAGCCTTACTCGGGTGGTATAAGATCTCACAGTCGTAATCCCTCAGAAGCTCTAACCATCTTCGTTGCCTCATATTCAATTCTTTCTGTGAAAATAGGTACTTAAGGCTCTTATGATAGGTATACACCTGAAATTTCTCACCGTACAAATAGTGGCACCATATTTTCAGTGCAAACACTATGACAGCCAACTCTAGATCATGGGCAGGGTAGTTCCTCTCGTGGTCCTTCAACTGATGGGAGCCATAGGTAACTACCTTCCCATCCCGTATCAATACACAGCCCAGCCCCTGGTGTGAAGCATCAGTGTACACAGAGAAACTTCCTGAGCTGGTCGAAATGGTGAGAATAGATGCGGTGATCAGTTGAAGTTTCAACTCCTGAAAGCTTCTCTCACAAGCATCATCCCACTCAGATGTTATATTCTTCCGAGTGAGACGAGTCAAAGGAGCAACTAATTTCGAAAAGAAGACTCTACAAACCTCTTGTAATACTCAGCTAAACCCAGCAACTACTGATCTCTTTAAGTATCTTGGGCTTGTCCCACTGGACTACAATTTCTATCTTGGACGGATCCGCTGATACCTCATCT
Organism: Firmiana major; assembly: GCA_033439115.1. Lineage (NCBI taxonomy): Eukaryota > Viridiplantae > Streptophyta > Magnoliopsida > Malvales > Malvaceae > Firmiana > Firmiana major. The sequence goes on from CM065909.1 coordinate 46,007,966, forward strand.
TTCGATACCACATGACCCAAAATTTATATTTGTTCTAACCAGAAGTCATACTTACTGAGTTTAGCATATAATTCCTTATCTCGGAGGGTTTGTAACACAATCCTTAAGTGTTGCTCATTATCTTTCCTGGACTTCGAATACACCAAAATGTCATCGATAAAAACGATAACAAATCTATCCAGGTACGGCTTGAACACATCGTTCATCAAAGCCATAAACGCTTAGTCAACCCGAAAGGCATCACCAGAAATTCACAATGGCCAAAACGGGTACGGAAAGCTGTCTTGGGTACGTCTTCGCTCCGAATTCTCAACTGATGGTATCCAGACCTCAAATTGATCTTGGAAAAGATCTTTGCTTCCTGAAACTGATCCAATAGATCATCTATACGTGGCAATGGGTATTTATTCTTGATGGTAGCCTTATTCAACAACCGAAAATCAATGCACAGTCAGAGGCTTCCATATTTTTCTTCACAAATAGAACCAGAGTTTCCCAAGTCGACACGCTCGGTCTAATAAACTCCTTATCCAGTAGCTCCTCTAATTGCTTCTTTAGCTCTTCTAACTCTACTGGTGTCATTCTATACGGTGATTTCGATATAGGCTCAGTACCAGGTGCCAGGTTAATATAAAACTCCATCTCCCTGTCTAGTGACAATCCTGACAGATCATCCAGAAAGACATCAGTAAATTCCTTGACTGTTGGAATATCAGTCAACTCCGGACGTGCCTTATCCATATCAACCACGTACGCAATAAAACCTTAAGCCACATCAGATGAAATATTTGTCATGTCCTGATCCAATGCCTACACATGTCCCTTACTAGCAGTCTGCTTCCCCTTTCTCTTCAACTGTGGGCTTTCTTCTCTGGGGTGGGGGTATAATAGGAGCTTTCTGTGGCTCTTCTCACCTCTGCGGAATAGGGACTGCAGATTTCGGGCAATCTCTCCTCAAGTGGCCCGTCTTTCCGCATCTAAAACATGCTCCAGATACTTGGAATCATCACCTACCACCATGAGGTTTCCCACATACTCAACATGGCTCAATAGTAGGTCAGAGTTCACCAATCATATACCTCTAGACGGAGCTGAAATTGACGGAATAGAGGGCTTCACTATCTTACCCCGAAATTTTCAAAACTTTTGTCGTTTCTCAAACGACCTCTTCCCTTATCTGAAACTTTTGTACTCTACAGTTCTCTTTCTGTCCTTACTGAACTTACCAAATTCAAGGGCATGCTGCTCAGAATCCTGTTCACACAACTGAGCTCTGCGCACTGCCTCCTCATAAGTCAAAATATCCAAAGGAGCTAATCTAGCTCTAGTGGTCGGTATCAACCCATCCATAAGCTTCCTGACTTTTCTATCTTCACTACTCATGGTGTCAGAATCGTACCTTCCCAGAGACGTAAACCGGGACTCATACTCGTCCACTGATTGGCTCCAATGAGTCAAACTAATTAAACTCTCTCTGTAGCAATCTCCGAGCAGTCTTTGGAACATATTGCCTCCTAAAAGGCATCGAGAAAAATCTCTCAAGTCATTATTTGATTTTTTCCGGGTCCTCAATATAGGTTGGGCGAATTTTCATAATGTTCCGCTTCGCCTTCCAACATAAATGCAGCAAAGGCCACCTTGTCAGTCTGGGAACACTCGAAGTACACATACAACTTCTCTAATATGTTTATCCAGTTCTCTGCTGTTACCGGATCTTTGACACCAATAAACAATTTCTATCATGGTACGGGATGTAACGGCCCAGCCCAGTCGGACCAGCCCAGCCGGCCATGGCCACCCCTCTTAGGCCCACAACATCGACTGCTGTGACATCGACTGCTGTTGACATCGTTACTCATCCGTACTGTCCTCTTTGGGGCCTACTGGTTGTCAAGGTTTTCTTTCACGTTCAATTATACAGGTGGAGCGGTACAGGACGACTAAAATCAAAAGGTCTAGCGGTCTACGGTACAGGCATGGCAGGGGCTGCTGCAGGTGCACTCATACACTGCAGACTTTCAAATCCAGCCATCGCCCGTTTAAACAACTGTGTCATACTCTCCATAGTCCGCTCTAACCTCATCATGCTTATCTCAGTAGTCTCTACTGGATCCTGAAAGGCATGGCCAGAAGATAATTCAGTACATCTCTCGGGCCTGTCTCTCTACCCTTGAGATCGAGAACTTTCCCCTCGACTGCGGTGTCTATCAGTCATACTCATGATTTTTTCATTCACAAAATCAATTCATATTACATTAACAGCCCGGTATACACATTTGTATCTAAACAAGGTACAGTACCAAAGGGATGTAAACTTTCCTAATGACTTATACCGACTCGTATTCAGACCAACCCTGCTCTGATACCAACTTCTGTCACACCCCGTTTCCACATTTAATGCATTATTATTCATTCTTACACACACATAACGGAGCAGACAACATACGGATGGTTGGGCACACGAGCCGATATTGACCTTACACCCATTAATATAAACCGTACATGATAATTTATATTTCTTTATTCATATATGTATTTACATACGTACGTCTACATCCCCGTAATTCTTAATATACATAACTGTGCCTTACAAGTTTAGATACAAAAGCGAAATAAGTGTATACCTTTGCACACAATGGAGTATGGGTTGTCAACTGCTCAAGACTACCGCAGCTCTCAAGACTTAGGTAACTCTGTGGAGTGGAGGAAAAAAGGGGTGAGCTAACGCGCTCAGTAAGAAATCACGCAAGCAGGTAGATAACTATACTACCTACATGCATGTCATACAGAAAATCCTTACTTTCTCAATCCCAACTAAATATTCAAAACCACACACGTATGCTTTCTCAAAGTCATGTCATATCACAAACGAATTTTCTCAAAACAGATGTTCTCATAAAGCTGATTTAAATCAAATAGGAGATAAATCAAAATCTCAGAATTTAAATCAGAAATCATTAAGTATGGAGACAAAGCAGAGCATATGGAAACGAATAGACATATGGCCATAGTCATGGACTCCATGCAATCACGGATCAGGTGTGCATGAATGTCCCCGGATGGCTGATGATAGGGGGGTCAGTCTACCATCAGACACAAACAAACAACACGGTACGTCGTACTCCATGTGCGTCCACACGGTACATTGTACTCCGTGGACCCCAATATCTGAAATCAGCGAGATTAGGAGTGCCCGTCCAACGGGTCTTATCATCCCATCTCCAGCTATATCAATACTGAGTCTCCAAAAATGCACGTGTGGGCATATCAATCAGTGTGACACACAGTCTACATGAGGCTCCAGCACGGCTTTATCAAATCACGTGCGAGGATCAGTGCAAGCTTACACAGCCTATACGACGTCTCCAAACACGGTTTTATGCACATCACAAAATCGAAGTCCCGTGCGAGCAAAGCTCCAGCACGGTATCATGCACAAATATGTAAAGTCTAGTGCGAGCAACGCTCTAGCATGACTTTAATCTCAAAACTGATAGATGGCTCGATGCACATAAGGGGCGTACAAACCAACCTCAACCACGGAAGGTAGTACCCACTTGAGTGAGAGAAAACATTTTCTATCAAATCACTCAACAAACACTTTTTATTCTGAAAACATTGCAATTTAATGCAGATAATCAAATTCAGAGCCATTCTATCAACACTTATTCACAAAACATGCTTATTCATGTAAAACACATCAAAATAGGCCATTTCGGCCATTTTTATATTTTTCGTACCTAGGGGTATTTTCGTAATTTTCCCATATTTGGGTACTATCCAGATATTTCATTTTCATACTTTATACGAAAATTTAGGTGTACGTAAATAACGATAAAATACGTACAGCTATCTCTAAGAGCTTACGAAATCCCTTACCTCGAAATGTGTCGACTGCGAATTTTAATTCTTGATCTCTCCGGATCCCGCAGTCTAAGTGGCTCCTGACGTATTCTCGGAAGCCAAATCTTTCCTTGGTGGTATGTAAGTCGAGATCCGCTCGAACTCGTATACTTCACCTACCGTTTTCGCTACACAGTAATATATATTTAAACCGATTAATTTCGGTCTAAAAAAATTCAAATTAATTATCCGAAAAATAATTCGATCGATTTTCGATCACTTACCGGTCTACTGCTGTGCCGGGATTATACTGAATTTTTTTTCTAAATTTTTTTTCTCTCTCCTCTTTCTCTCTCCTGCTGAACCGGTTCGGACCGGTTCAGCCTCTTTCACACTGAACCGGTCCGAACCGGTTCAGGTGGGATTTTCACCGTTCGTGGCGATTCCGACCGGTTCTCAGGCCGCCGCTGGTGCCGTTCTGCGCGTCTCGGCCTGGGTAACCTTCGGCTGGAAGGGTTCGGCCCAAATCGGCGCCGGTGGCCGCCGTTCCTCCTTCTCCCCTTTCGGTCTTCTCCCTCTCCGATCTCTCCATCGCCGGCGGTGCAGCGCGCGTCGTGGCCGTCCGATGCTTCCTCTGGGCCGGTCGTCCTTTCGCCGGCCGTCTCGCGCTCTCAGTCGCCGTCGTTGCTCGCCGGAGGAAGGAGGCAGAGGACGTCGGGTTCCTCGCGTTTTTCGGGCTTCTGTTTTTTTTTTTTCGATTTCTTTTTTTATATATATATATATATATATTATATTATATCCTAATATAATATAATATATATACACAAATATCTTCAAAATACATATAATAATACTAAAATAATCTTATAATTTAAAATATAATAATAATAATAATAAAACAAATATTATTATTATTAGTATATTTTATTCCCATAGTGTATTTTATACACTAAAATTTATACATCCTTGTACATATATTTTATTTTATTTAATTTCACCAAAATATATGTACATTCCATTTCATTTTATCTCATTGATTTATCCCTCCGAAAATATTATTTTTCTGATATTTTCGGGATAAATTGCCAATATAGGGTAATTTTCGGGTTATCATTTTCGGATTAATTTCTCTTCTTGGACTTCCTATATTTTCGCGTTCTGAGTCCATATTTTCAGTCCGTTTGGCCAAATTTTATTCGGTTTGTCCCAAATTTACCCAAATTCTTATTTCGGTAATTTAAAGCACTTAGCTTTATTTCTTGATTAATTTGAACTTGTAATTGCATCATTCCTTCGTTATTAATTAATATATCGTATTTATACGATTTAAATGATATATTCGTAAGGAAAAATGCCAAGTTCGGGTCTTACATACGCAATCCTTTTTAATTAAAGGAAAATAACATGATTAATTTAAATTTAATTTTACTTCAGTTTTAACTACATTTCATAAATTTTATTTCATCTATAAAATTGAAAGTTTAATGAATTTAATAAAATCAAAATAAATGACAAAATTTAATATTCACCTATAGATACAATAACAAATTAATATAATTTTAACACTACTTTTTCAATGTAAAATAATCAAATTTACTAATTATATGTGTGTTTTATCTGTCCACTCACATATTTACATTAAAAAAAAGTAAAAACATATGTGTGGAAAAACCACTGTCAGTAGAAAATTGCAACAAATCATCTGGAGATATCAATTCTGAGGACAAAAGGAGATGCAAAGTAGCCACGTGTTTTCATTAAGCTTTCAAAATACTGAAAGTAGATAAAACCACTGCATAATTGTAAAAATTTAATGGAAGAGGGAAAAAAAACAAATGGTTCTGAGAGGACAGAGATATATTCAGTTAGTCGAAACATCTAAAGCAATTTATACCGGAAGGGGTTCATAATTTGAATGTCCTCTTTGCTTACAAAATATATCACAAACTATAATAAAGTAAAAATCAATGTTACAGGACTCTGTATAAAAAAAAAGGCTATGGTAAGTTCTAGATAGGAATTTTTAGAATCAACCAGAAGATAAGATTGACATGGACAAAAAGGTATAGCATGTGTCCAGGAACTCCATTAAATGTTGTTGTTTTAAATGTTAACTACGTTGAGATTTATTGCTACTAATGTTTTTGAAGATTTCTTTTTTAGCTAAAAAATATGAATATTTATTTTATATATCGTAAGTAAAATTTCTTGTAATGAATGTTATTTTTTGATTATGTTAACTTGGAAAGCATGTTTGATAGTTGTTGATATATAGGATTGTTGAAACGTTTGGTGAATGTAATATTCTGTTGATGTGAATTTGGAAATCATGCTTGATAGTTGTCGATATTTAAGACTGTTAAAACCTTGCTCCTCCATGCTGGATACTCTAATATATAAGTCGTTATGCTGTCGAAATTTCTTTCTGCAATATGAACCCCAAAGTTAAATACAATCACATCTAAAGTCAACAGAAAAAAATAGGAATTGACACTCGACCTTTTGTAAGAAAAATCTACATGCAAATGACGTGTGGATGGTGATTATGTGGACAACAAATCGAAATCTGTCAGTGTACGTAATGCATTATATTGGCTTTTTATATGACTTTTTTCTTTTAAAAGTTATGTAATATCCTTTTGTCTAATTACATTATAGGAAAAGTATGTTACCTCAATGAATCAGAAATATGGTGAGGATCCGAGCGCCCATCCCCAATTTGATCCAACTGCATGGTGTGAAGTAATTGGAGGGCCAATTACTACCCGTACACATACTTACGGATTTGGGACTAGGCCACACCGCATTGATTTGCAGCAGGGCATCGGATATGGGCATATCCCCACTTAATCTTCTTGCGCGTCCTATTCAGCTTACAGTCCTTTCCCTTATCCTGCTCCCGTGGTAACTACTTCTCCTAGTAATTCAGAAGTGCACCAAATGAAAGAGGACATTAAATTCATACACACCAGGTTCGATAATTTGGAAGGAAAGTTTGATCATTTTGTGGATATGATAAAGAATATGATGAGTAATGCCACTAACGTAGGACCTCCTGCAGTTGGACCATCGGGATCGGGAGGTCAGGTGAATCAGTGAGAGTAACTATTGTTTTATTTGATTTGGTTGTTTATGAATTACGGTAGTTGTTATGATTATATGAACGGATGATAATGGTGATCTTTTATTAGTACTTGTTGATGTTAGTTTATGTTTGTTATTATCATGATATCAACGGATGATGATCGTTGAGTTTTATTAATACTTATTGATGGTAGTTTATGATAAACGAATGTGATATATATTTATTGTTATTTTTTATCTATTACGTGTATACCGAGTATATGACTATTTTAGGTTCTCGAAAATAAGTTGTACATATAAAAGAATAAAAAAATTGTATATAGACAGGTGAAATTATTACAAAATAAATAATTATAACAAAATCGAAAAAAATAAAAATATTGATTTTTAGCGACGAAATTTCGTTATTAATGTTCTTTACTAACGGAACCGTTGCTTTAATTAGTGTTCTATATTTAAAAAATACATTAAAAATTAGGGCATCAGCAACGAAATTCCGTAGCTGATGCCCTTTTGTAACGGATTTCTTTGTTTAATTATTTTTTATTTAAAAATAAGATATTAAAAATATAGGGCATCAGCAACGGAATTCCGTAGCTGATGCCCTTTTGTAACGGATTTATTTGTTTAATTAATCCTATTTTGAAAATATTTAAAAATAAATGGAATCAGTAACGGAATTCTGTTGCTGATGACCTTTTGTAACGAAAATTTTTGTTTATTTAGTATTTTTTTAAAAAATATAAAATTGGCGGGCATCAGTAACGAAATTCCGTTGCTGATGTACTTTTGTAACGGAATTTTAATTATATTGATGTTATTTTATATAAAAATTAAAAAATAGGGCATCAGCAACGGAATTCCGTTGCTGATGTCTTTTTCTAACAGAATTTTTCTTTTATTTATATTATTTGATATAAAACTTAAAAATTAGGGCATCAGTAACGGAATTCCGTTTCTGATGCCCATTTCTAACGGAAATTTCTTTATTTATATTGTTTTACGCAAAAATAAAAAAATCGCATCAGCAACGGAATTCCGTCTCTGATTGAATTTAGCAACGGAATAATAATAAAAAAAAAATTTACTTTTAGCCACGGAATTCCGTCTTAGAAACTATTTAGATACGAAATATTTACACAAAATTATAAAAGAATAAAAATGTTTTCAGCAACGGAATTCCGTCTCTAAAATACTTTAGCAACGGAATAATATCTACTGTCGATCAGTAACGGAATTCCGTCTCTACAGGGCATCAGCAATGGAATATAAAAAAAAAATCAATAACTTTCAGCAACGGAATTCCGTCTCTAAAAGGTTTCAGTAACGGAATTAATTTTATAGCTTTTAACGACGGAATTAGTAACGGAATAATGTATCTACAACGGAGGAGTATCAGCCACATCGAAAATAGCAACGAAATTGGTGACGGACATATCCGTCGCTAATTCCGTCTGTAAACGTGATTAGTAACGAAATTATAATTTTTCTGACGAAAATTCCGTTACAAAATCCCTCGCTGAAGGTGTCTATTTTTGTAGCGTTATAGTAAAGCCAAATGATCTTTCCATACTAAAGTGTAAAGATCCTTATTTTGATCCTTTTATAGAAAATCAGTATAAACAAACACATTTCCCAAGAGATAGCTACAATTACTTTCACAAATAAGATAATAATCTCAATCACATCTCTCGAAGGAGACAATTGTAGTTTTTATTTATATGAAAGCAAACAATGTTTTCGCCAAGAAAACAATCACATCTCGAGATAATATTGTGGATATATGATGTTGCATACGCTTATCAAAATATCAAGGTTCCATAATGTTCACGTAATAAAAACAATAAAGTATATGAGTCCAATGACATTACCAAAAAAAAAAAAAAAGTTCATAATAAAACTACTTCCATTAATCAATTACATCAAAAGAACTCAAGAAACCCATGTTTACCCATGTTATTTAAAAACAGTTGGTGGAATAGCCTGGTCAATGATCTATTATCATTGCTTTAGTGTCAATATGTTTAACAAGAATGTAAAAAATTCTTAGTACAATCTTTGATTGCAAGATAGTTTTATTTCAATGTGTTTAGAATCATTGGAAGTTTTGTTATTCGTTGAGAACATTATTGTAGGTTTCCAAGGCACTGATATTCAGCCAAATAGGTGTCATTCGCCAAACTAAGTAAAATAAATGATTGACTCGTGGTTCTCATCATGCATGCTTTACATGTGGATCATGAAAGAGAGATTTCTTTGTAATTTGGAAAAAAAAAAAGTAAAAGAATAATCTAGAATAGAATAGAAGTCAAAACACTTTTTAAAATTGGCCTCAAAATTACAACAAAACTAACACTAAATCTGATGGCATGTCAACAAAAGAAAAAAAACATACTTTATTTTTTTCCCTGAGCTTACCTTTAATATATAGGTTATATAAATATATAAATCATATATTGCACATATAGTTTTATAGCTTTATCAATATTGGTATTTGAATTCATCCTTAAAGGTATTCTAATTACCTATATATTTTTAGGTATCTTGTTTGTGAGTTGTCCATTAAGGAATTCAAATTCCTATATTAAGCTATTCGAATTCCTGAGAGTAATTTTTGAATTTGAAAAAAGTACATATCTTCATCTACAATGTACATATATGAATCATGAAAAATACATATCTTGTTATATCTTTATAAATAATGGTACTCGAATTCTTAGTGAAAGGTATTCAAATTGCTAACAAATTCGTACATATTTTAATAGGGCTTCATCCTGAAGTTATTCAACTTCCAATGTAAAGCTATTCGAATTCCAACTAGATTTTCAATGTACTTAATTTTTTCATAAAATGTACATTGTTTATAGCTTTGTACAAGATAGTATTTGATTGCCTCTTTAAGAGTATTATAATAGGTAATATTTTCCTCTATTATCTGAACAATTTCCTACTATAGGTATCTGACTTCGTATATTTATGAATTTAAATACCATTTCAACTTATTATAATACCCTAAGTGCTTACCTATATGAACATAAATAGGTATTAAATAAACATGTATACCTATATAGTAAACATATGTACATGTTCTTATATTTCAAGAGGTAACCTGTGTTAATTGAATATCGTAAGTACAAATTCAATTACAATTATTGAATATACTTTTTTACCCTTCTTCTCAATTGTCATTCTTTTCCCACTTCTTCATTTGCATGCATTTCTTTCCACTTAACAGGAAACATAATGACATTCAAATTACTCTTTAAAGGTATTCAAATACCATAATTTTTCAGGTATCTTAATAGGGTTTTGTCCTTGAAGGTATTCGAATTCTACTTTAAAGGTATTTGAATTCCCAATTCATTTTAAAGTTTCATGAATATTTATAATTAAGTTTACCATAAAATGTAATTATTTGCTTATAAATTTGTACACGATGGTATTCTATTCTTCTTTAAGGATATTCAAATATCTAATCTTTTCTTCTCATATATGAACCATTTACTGCTATTGGTATTCAAATTCTATGATTTAAGAATACCTTATGTGCATACCTATACAAACTTGCATACATATTATATAAACATATGTACACTTGTTATGAATATATGTAATTGTTTGCTAATTCATGAGGTAAATTATCCTTAATGAATAATTCTCTTAACCATCGTTTCTTTCTCTACACTTCATATTCTTTTTCATTTATTTTCACCAAAAATGAACCAACACTTCTTATTCTTGTTTTTTCATTTTTTTTTCATTTTCATTCCAACACTCAGGCTTTGCACTTTGCTTTTTCTTGCATAAAAAAACGCACCATGAATCTCCAACTCTTTTTGAACATTAGAATCACTATTAGCCTCGAATTTATTAAATGCTTAAACCTTGACTACATCGCATTTGATTTGATGTTCTTCATTCAAACTTAATTTTTTTCACGATTTTTTGATGTTTTACCTGTTTAATGCAATCCATGGATCTCTTTGTGCATGTGTTTGTATCTGAAACTTATTTATCTTTCATGATTCTTTCGTTACTTCAATCTTTGCATTTGTTTCCTTATCTGAAGATGTTGTGCACGATCTTAAGGATGCATAAATGTTATGTTGACCATTGTTAACATTCAATATTTACATCGGTATCAACTCAAAGGTTTTGCTCGTTGATATCTAACAGATTCGGGGACACTAATAACTATTTACTTGAGAGGTCTACTAGGCATCCCTTTTAAAATAGAATTAAGAATGTTTTACAATCATTGTTGTCTTTGTCATGGTTGGCTTCATTTTGTCAGGAAACATTGCATCACATTAGGAGAGTCTGTTATAGTTACCTTCAATCAAAACAATACTTTTTTTGTTTGTCTATACACACGATAAGGATGGATTATAACACCAATTGAAATTTAAGCCAAAAAAGGTTCTCCTTTTGATTAAATAGATAATTTTATTTGATTTTTACAATCTATGTTCACTAAAATGTTGCTCTTTATTTACATGTGGTATGAAAGAACGAGAACAACCTCTTGTCTCACCAAATTATGAAGTCGAACATTCAAACTCAAACCCAAAACCAATGGAAGCCTCGAGCATTCATGCTAATACGCCTTCTTGTTAGAGATTGCTAAGCTCTGCTAATGTTTAATCATGTTACATTTTGGTAAAATATACCTCTTTAAAAATATTTTCTCTATTTGATTCTTTGTTCGGTAATGTTCACTAATGTTATATTTTCTCTATTTGGTAAAATACTCATCTAAATTCTTTGTTCATGCTGAAGGTTTGTCACCTCACCATACTTTGGCTTATGCAAATGCAATCAGCTTATAAAGTATAAACGCAATGGAAAGTAAGCAGAAAAATACCAAAGCACATGCAGGATCAACTTAATACTAACAAATAGAAACCAATTTTAGCATAAAGTAAGCAAACATGGAGTTTTAAAACTTTATACCTTAATTCTTGAATCTAGAAATTCAAGAATCTTGTTCCAAGTTGATTCCACACATGTTTTTGGTCATAGCCAAACCAAATTTGTTCAAGTGCACAACCTCTAGCATTGATCCACAAAAGCTTTGGTAAGGTAGAATTGTATTATTGCAACAACTATATATACTAGTAGCTTAAGTTTCTTGAAACTCACCATCAAGATGTATTAAGAACAATTCTTAATTTTGCATAAGGAAGAGGGGGGCAATTATAAGGTATTTAATAGCAAGGCAAAATGAAATTTTGTTGGATGCTTTACTAGGCACAAATCACAGGGAAACCACACATGTTTAGCCGATTTGCAAGGTATTCTTGTTCCTTCCTTATTGCAATTCATAAGATTTCTTTGGGATGTGATGTATGACCCGAATTTAATTAAAATTCGAAATAAATGAGTATACGTGAAGGGAAGTCGGGTTAAATTAATCCCGAACACGTGTAAGGGCAAAACGGTCAAAAGACCGAAAGCCGGTGTAAATTCGATAAGGAAATTTAATTAAAAATAATGGATTGAGAAATCTTGGTCAATAAAGGTGAAATAAATTTATTCTGGATTAAATTGATCAAGATATCAATTTATGAAAATTAATCGGGATTAATCGGAATTTTTAGTTCAGAAAAATAATCCCGAAAATAATCGAAAAATATACCGAAAAGTCATTCGGGACAATATCCCGAAAATATGGAGAAATTATACCCGAAAAAGGGTTAAAATATAATAAATTAATTAAATAAAATTAAATTAATTAATTTGAAATAAAATAATATAAGTTGTAGATATTTTGAATTTTTATAGAGTATTTTAATGAATAGTGTAATAATTAAAATAAATAATAATAATAATAATAATAATAATAAAAAGAAAAGAAAAGAGAATTTGAAAAAAAAAAAGAGAGAGAAAATGGGTGAGGGAGAGAGAAAGAGAAGCAGAAACGAAAATGAAGCAGCCGATCGAGGAAGCCCGACGAGCCACCGGCGGCCAGGGACCCCAGGCGAGGGCCGGCGATGGAAGCCCGACGCCAGGTGAGTCGTCTGCCACCGGTGACGCGCGCCAAGGACGTCGGAGAACGTCGAAAAACGGAGGAGAAGGCCGCGGGAAAGAAATGGCCACCGGCGGCAAACGGCGGCGATTCGAGCGGAACTAAGGCCCGATTCTGAAAGCCCAGGCGACGGCGGTTCTTTCTGCACCAGTAGCAGCCGATGAAACGTCGGGAATCGCCGGCGACGACGACGAAGAGAAAGAAATGGGTTCCGACGGCCGAGGGAGAAGAGTCGGACCGACGGCGTTCCGGCGACCTCGACCCAAACCAAGGGTAGATTCGTGCTGCGGACAACCTTGCGGAGCCACTGGCGGTGGAAGCCGGCGGAGAACCGGCCGGCAAGGCGGTGAACCTGAGCGAACCGGAGTGAACCGGGGTGAACTGGCGGTCCGAACCGGTCTGAACCGGACTGAACCGGTTCAGCCAAGAAAAAAGGAAAAAGGAGAAAAAAGGGTAAAAAGAAAAAGAGGAAAAAAATTGAAAAAAATTTCAGTGATGCAATCGAGCTTCGGGTAAGTCGGTAAGCGGTCGAATTGACCGATTTAAATTTCGAAATATTTAATTTGATAAATAATCGACTGAAAGTTTACCCGAAAATATATTTAATTGTGTAGCTCGACAATTGGCATCCAAAGAGAGCTCGAGACAGCTTCGATTTGCGGACTAGCATGGAATCTCGGGTAAGTGGCCCTTATTTACGACAATTTAAATCGTTATGCGTGATATGAATTTAAATTCCGCATAAATTGAATTAAATTTTGGAAATTTAGATAAATTGTCGTAAATAATAAATTTAGCTATTCGAGAGTTAGAATGAGGCCCAAGGAATTGTTAGTGGGCCCAATGAGCCCAATAGGCCTCGATAATATGAAAATTAAGTGGAAAATGGGCTTAAGGCCGATTAAGGCCCATTAAGGTGCAATCGGGCCCAATAGGGGTAAATGGGCCCAATGATTTAAATTAAGCCTAGAAAATAGGAAATACAATTAAGTTGTATAATATCTGACATGAGAAATATTTATACGCAGTTCCGGAGGTTTGATTGGGAGCATATCGGACTGCGCGACGAGACAACAGTGGAAAAGGAAAGGTCAAACTCGACAGGAAAATAAGGTAAGGGAATTCTACGGACTGCTAGAGGTAAACTTTACGAAATTTCAAGTTCATATGCAATCTTTAAAAATTATCTGAAGGGTCTAAAGGTCCAATAATAATTTTAGTGCCCGAATGGGCAAATTACCAAAATACCCTTGTTAAGGGTACAATTTACAAATTTAGAAAAAAATTGGGAGGAGCAAGAACAAGAGGTTTCTGCTCGTTCTGGAGACATTTTAATGCATGCATGAGTAGGCTGGCTAACCTTGAAAGAAAATACACAGCATTGCATACTTTCAACGATATAATTGTTTTGAAAACTGTTTTGAGGAAACAGAGCCGCCTACGTGTTTTTATTGACATGTGACGTGCTAGAGCTCAGCTCGCACGATATTTTGATTTGTGTGTTGTATGCATTAGTGCTGGAGCGAGAGCTCGCACTAGAGTTTTACATGCATAGGTGCTGGAGTCCAATTCGCACCAGATTTGTATACATATATATATGATTTTCGTGACAGGGTGCTAGAGTCTAACTCGCACCATATTTTTATGTGATTTTTGAGACAGGGTGTTGGAGCTTCGCTCGCACCAGCTTTTCATATGGTTTGCATACAGAGTGCTAGAGCTTAGCTCGCACTAGTTTTACTTGATTTGATGAGAGTGCTGAGCAACGCTCGCACTGATTTTTATGAGAACATGCGATGAGCCGTGCTTGGAGCATCGGGTAGACTGTGTGTCACCGATTAAATAGGCTCGCACGTGCGTTTTGAGACATGGCAATACGGTTTAATGTTAAAACAACCTGATGAGCCCGAAAGAGGGATAAGGGTTGTGTCACGACCCAATTCCATTCTCTTTAACCGAAAATCACTGAAAATTTTTCGCGTTTTACTGTTACCTTACCCGGTCGTGAACTAAACTCACCACACACTGTTGGGCTGTGAGCCAATAATAATCACCACGTCTCATTCACTCTCAATTAATTAAAACGATGTCATACATGTGCATTTAATCGTGTATTTATACGAATACATGTTTTATCGACATCTACATCCCCCATAAGTACAACTCAAAAGAGTACTGTGCCTTTACATTGTTTAGATACAAAAAGAATCACTGTGTATATACCTTTTAGCGATGGAGATGCAGCGGAGTCCAAATAATACGCCTCAGTCCTCACTGGGCTACTACGCACGCTCTGTAGGGGGGAAAATAGAGTGGGATGAGCAACCACACGCTCAGTAAGGCAATAATGCAAGCATGATAGATAACTACTCTATCTACATGCTGATAGTGTTATGCATAAATCATTTATAGTAGGAGCATGAGGAATAAAACTATGCCATGTGAATATACATATATATCATGTATCAAGATCATGTGCATTGGCATATAAAACATGGTAGAAACATCATGTATAAATCATCTCATGCTCAATCTCATTTAAATACATAAAAAGGGCAATTCATTAAGAAACCTCCTTTTTAAACCAACATCATAAACACCACCAAATCAACTCACAATCACACCCACATTTTCATCCCACAATTCACACATGTGTATAAATCTAGGTCACTATATCAAAAGTGCCTATGTGAACCATTACATCATAATTCATCCCAGACCACACGCATCCAGGTGTGCGGGGTATCATGCTGGCACGAAGATGGATTATCCCTCGCCAGACTTTCTCATCACATAACCATCATGCGGTACATCGTACTCCATGTGATATACACGGTACAGCGTACTCCGCAAACTCATATCGTGATTGGGGGTGCCATTCCTAGGTCTTATCTACCCCATATCAAGAGTTTCCCATATCCGTGAAGGAGAGCCTCCCTGCCGAATAGAGCCTCCCCACCTAACAGAGCCTCCCCGCCTCTTGGGCTTAAGGATGTTGGCTTCAGGATGTAGGGCTTAAGGATCATTTCCGTAAGAGAGCCTCCCCACCGAACAGAGCCTCCCCGCCTAACAGAGCCTCCCCGCCTCCTTGGGCTTAAGGATGTCGGCTTAAGGATGTAGGGCTCAAGGATCTTACCGTACCCATGTAGGAGAGCCTCCCTGCCTAACAGAGCCTCCCCGCCTCTTTGGGCTTAAGGATGTTGGCTTAAGGATCCCACCGTAAGAGAGCCTCCCCACCAAACAGAGCCTCCCCGCCTAACAGAGCCTCCCCGCCTCTTTGGGCTTAAGGATATTGGCTTAAGGATGTAAAGCTTAAGGATCTTACCGTACCCATGTAGGAGAGCCTCCCTGCCTAACAGAGCCTCCCCGCCCCTCCAGGGCTTAAGGATGTTGGCTTAAGGATCCCACCGTAAGAGAGCCTCCCCACCAAACAGAGCCTCCCCGCCTCTTTGGGCTTAAGGATGTTAGCTTAAGGATGTAAGGCTTAAGGATCTTACCCACTTTCACAACCTTCTACGTATCCCATTGTGCAAACTTGTGCGAGCAAAGCTCTAGCACGACTCATGCATTATGCATCTTCTCATAAAGAGGCGCGTACGAGCGTAGCTCTAGTACGGTTATACTCATAAGACAACCACTCAAAATCCACGTACGAGCAAAAGCTCCAGTACGGTTTATAAATATCATTATAGTTTCCAAATCAAGGTGCGAGCTAGTCTCCAGCACGTTTCATACAAATGAAAACATAGAAATCCAGCGCGAGCGAGGCTCTAGCGCGATTTATGTCATACAAATATGATAGGCGGCTCATATACAATTTATCAATCCCGGCAATTCGGGTTTAGCACTCACAAATGCTTTTCCACAACAACAATACAATACTAGCCGACCTATCTACAAGCTTGCTTAAAACCAAGCAATTTTCGTTTTGAAAAACATCAAAACATTAGATTTATGCAACTATTAGCCTTACTATCCCATTTCATAGAATCCACTTCCAAAACCAAAATCACACATATACTCATTCTCATTCATGAATACCATCAATCATTTACTTTAGCAACCATGCACTTCGTAAAACACCTAATATTCACCCATAAATTTAAAGTACGAGCAGCTACCTCTATATACTCACAAAATTCCCTTACCTGGAATCGCGATGCGTGATTCCACTTCCTTAAGCTGCTTACTCGTACGGTTCGGTTCGCCTTCAACGAACTCTTCGGGACTGCACAAAATCGTATCCCGCATTATATTCGATCCATATATTGCAACCCTTGTGCTTGCTATAGTCAATTTAATCTATAGCCTCTATTAAAGCTTATTTGGCCTTGTTTCATCACTTTACCCATAACTCTGGTCTATGGATCTTCTTAGGCCTATTAACTTATTCAAAATCGATGTTAAATCGACATTAAGCTCATAGTGTTCATATTCCATGAATTCCCTCACTATGGCATTTATCAATCATATACATATCCATTTTCACAATTCCTCCAACTCACCATGTAATTCCATCTAACCATCTAAAATCACAAACATTACCCCAATAATAACTTTAGCATGCCATAAACCATAAGCTCATTCAATCCCACCTATCCTCACATTATACCCATTTTAGATTTCTAAGTCACACCATTTCCACTACATTCTTAGGTAGTTTATCCATCAATACTCATATCAATCAACTCCAAAATCAATTAAATAGCTAATGCATTTGGATTTGAGGGTTAGAATCTTACCAATATGATTTTTCTTCTTGCTCCAAATGGTAATGCCCTTAACTCCTTCAATTCCAAGAATGGGAAAATGCCCTCTCACTATGTTGTTCTTCTCTTTGATAGGAACAACTTTGCCTCTAATGATCTCTCTTTAATTCTTACTGAAAATGGCTGATTTTAGAGAGGGAAAGTTAGGTTTTTGGGTTGAGATTGTAAGGTTAAATGTTTTTCCGAGATTTCCAGATTTTTCAGCTCTCCTTATATAGAAATAGCTTGGGGAGATCGATCTGGTCCAAGAGGAGATCGATCTGATCCCTTAAAATCCCTCTTTTTCACGGTATTTCTAAGCCTGAGATCGATCTGTCGAAGCAATGAGATCGATCTGTTGAAGCATGAGATCGATCTGTCGAAGCATGAGATCGATCTGGTCCCAAACAGAGAGCTAAGGAGATCGATCTGGGTGCTTGGGGATCGATCTTTCCACTACAGAATGCTTGGGAGATCGATCTGGCTCCATTGGAGATCGATCTACTCTATTCTTTCGCCCAAATAAGAGCATTCTGGCTCTTCCAGATCGATCTCTCATCCTATGAGATCGATCTGGACCTCATGTTTTCCAGATTTCCTGCAGTTTCTTTGCTGCAACTGGCATCCATTCATACCTTATGCACATTGAAACTTGTGTGCATTCATTGTATGTTCAAAG
The DNA here is from genome assembly GCA_033439115.1 of Firmiana major. Taxonomy (NCBI): domain Eukaryota; kingdom Viridiplantae; phylum Streptophyta; class Magnoliopsida; order Malvales; family Malvaceae; genus Firmiana; species Firmiana major. The sequence continues at coordinate 46,026,348 of CM065909.1, forward strand.
GTATGCTACATCAAACCAAATGGAAGCATAACTCCATTCCATTTTACCACACTACTCATCTTGAGTCTCAATCACATCCATCACTTGCTAGAACTCATTTCTTCGTATTCATACTCAATGAAACTTGTATGTACGTTACAATTTATATTACACATACATACATTGAATTCATGGACTTACATCAATCATGCTTTACATTACAAGTCCATTCATATTATTTGATCCAATTACACACATTACCCTTATAGATATACGGGGTCTTACATTCTCCCCTCCTTCAAGGAATTTGGTCCTCCAAATTAGAACCAAGTCACTCTTCAAAAAGTTGGGGGTACTTCTCCCGTATCAAGTTCTCCAATTCCCACGTGGCCTCTTCCGCCGTGTGGTGTTGCCAAAGCACTTTCACTAAGGGAATTGTCTTATTCCGCAACACTTTCTCTTTCCTGTCCAATATCCGAACCGGCTTCTCAACATACGTCATACTCTCATGGAGCTCCAACGGCTCATATCTTATCACGTGTGCTGGGTCCGAGTGATACTTCCGAAGCATCGAGACGTGGAAGACGTTGTGGACATTTGCGAAGTCCGGTGGCAATGCCAATCTATACGCCTTATCTCCCACTCTCTCCAAAATCTCGAAGGGTCCGATATATCTAGGGCTCAGCTTGCCCTTCTTACCAAATCTTATAATACCCTTCGATGGTGATACCCTCAGAAACACCGACTCACCCTCATCAAACTCCAGTGGTCTTCGTCTCTTGTCAGCATAACTTTTTTGTCGGCTCTGAGCTGTCCGTAATCTCTCACATATCAACTGGACGTCCTCAGATGCCTGCTGCACTAAGTCCGGAGCAAAAATCTGTCTGTCACCAACCTCTTCCCATCCAATAGGGGAACGACATCTACGCCCGTATAATGCCTCATAGGGTGCCATCCCGATACTAGCATGATAGCTATTATTATAAGCGAACTCGACTAACTGCAGGTGGTCATCCCAGGAGCCTCTAAAATCCAGCACACACGCTCTCAACATATCCTCGAGGGTCTGTATAGTCCTCTCTGACTGCCCATCTGTCTGAGGATGAAAAGCGGTGCTAAAACTCAGTCAGGTCCCCAGCGCTTCCTGAAAATGTTCCCAGAAATGGGAAGTGAAGCGGGCATCCCTATCAGAAACAGCGCTCACTGGTACACCATGTAGCCGTACTATCTCTCGAATATACAGGTTCACCAACTGACTCAGTGTATCAGTAGCTCTCATAGCCAAGAAATAGGCGGACTTAGTCAACCGGTCCACAATAACCCATATGGCATCATGACCTCTACGGGTCCTCGGCAACCCCATCACAAAATCCATGGTGACATGCTCCCACTTCCATGTCGGTATCGGTAGAGGCTGTAATAATCCCGCAGGCTTCTGATGCTTTACCTTCACTTGCTGACAAACGAGACACTTAGCGACATATTCCGCAATGTCTCTTTTCATTCCAGACCACCAATAAACCTTCCGAAGGTTTTGATACATCTTGGTACTTCCCGGATGTATCGTATACTTTGATGAGTGAGCCTCTGATAAAATCATTCTCCTGATCTCAGGATCCCTGGGAACGCATACTCTGCCTCTGAACCTCAATAAGCCATCAGCACTCTGCTCAAAATCAATACCCACACCTGTCTTTATCTGCCTCAGCCAATCGATGCACCGTCGATCGCTCTGCTGGGCTTGCCGAATACGGCCAATCAACTCTGGCTCTAGTCTCAAACTAGCCATGATCTCCAGTCTCTCAGATCCAGGTGGGGTTACATCCAAACTGAGGTTCGCAAAGTGTTCTAACAATTCATGTTCCCGTATCATCATATATGACACCAACCCAAGGTTCTTTCTGCTCAAAGTATCGGCAACTACATTTGCCTTACCCGGGTGGTACATGATTTCACAATCATAGTCTTTCAGGAGTTCGAGCCATCTCCTCTGTCTCATATTCAGCTCTTTCTGCGAGAACAGGTACTTAAGGCTCTTATGATCTGTGAACACCTGAAATTTCTCACCATAGAGATAGTGGCGCCATATTTTCAAAGCAAATACTACAGGCGCCAACTCCAAATCATGTGTCGGGTAGTTCCTCTCATGATCTTTCAACTGTCTAGATCCATAGGCAACTACCTTCCCATCCTGCATAAGCACACAGCCCAGTCCCTGGTGTGATGCATCCGTATACACCAAGAATCCTCCTGAGCTGGTAGGAATGGTGAGAACTGGAGCAGTCGTCAATCGACACTTAAGCTCCTCAAAACTCCTCTCACATGCCTCATCCCACACAAACTTAACATCTTTTCGCGTGAGGCGTGTTAATGGAGCAGCTAGTCTGGAGAAACCCTCTACAAATCTCCGATAATATCCTGCCAATCCCAGAAAACTCCTGATCTCAGTTACTGTCTTGGGTTGTTCCCACTGCACAACTGCCTCTATCTTGGATGGATCCACTGATACCCCATCCTTTGACACGACATGCCCCAGAAATGAGATCTGTTCCAACCAAAAGTTACACTTGCTGAGTTTGGCATACAATTCTCTCTCTCGGAGGGTCTGCAGAACTATCCTCAAGTGCTCCTCATGATCTTCCCTGGACTTGGAATACACCAAAATGTCATCTATGAAAACAATCACAAACTTGTCCAGGTATGGCTTGAATATATCATTCATAAATGCCATAAATGCTGCGGGAGCATTCGTCAGTCCGAATGACATCACCAAAAACTCGTAGTGGCCATAACGGGTACGAAATGCTGTCTTGGGTACATCTCCACTCCTGATCCTCAACTGGTGGTACCCTGACCGCAGATCTATCTTAGAAAATACTTCGGCTCCCTGGAGCTGATCCAACAAATCATCGATTCTCGGAAGGGGGTACTTGTTCTTAATGGTGGCCTTATTCAATAACCGGTAATCTATACACGGTCGGAGGCTTCCATCCTTTTTCCTTACAAATAGAACCGGTGCTCCCCAAGGTGAGACACTCGGTCTAATAAACCCCTTCTCCAACAACTCTTGCAGCTGTTTCTTCAGCTCTTCCAATTCTATCGGAGCCATTCTATAGGGTGGTTTCGATATCGGCTCTGTACCAGGCACTAGCTCAATACAAAATTCCATTTCCCTTTCAGGTGGTAGTCCTAGTAATTCGTCCGGAAAGACATCAGGGTAATCCGTAATTACGGGTATGTCCTTCAATTCCGGGTGTGCCTCATCTATATCGACCACATAGGCAATGAACCCTTCACCTTATCCTCTCCATCGTTAGTAACATAAACCATCACTCCACATTCAACATTTATCAAAAACAAATAATCTATCTCTCAAGCAATATGCATTTAAAATCATACTCCTTCATTTACAACAAATATGCTAGTTTCATATCATTTCTTTTCATCAAAGTTTACAATAAGATTGTCTAATCCTGAAAACATCAATGTTTTGGCGTGACAATCCATCACAACACGATTGGTAGCCAACCAATCCATTCCCAAAATTACATCAAAATCATTCATATTTAATAAAATCAGATTGGCTATCATTTTCTTCCCCTCTATCTTTAACTTACAATCTCTACATACATGCTCAGTCAATTGACTATCATTCATGGGTGTGGAAATCATCAACATTTTATCCAACAATGTTGATTTCACATATTTCAACAATTTATGTGCAAAGGAAGGTGATATGAAAGAATGCGTGGCACCAGGATCAAATAATACCAATGCTTCTAAATCAAAGATTCGGATGGTACCTTTAATCACATCCGTCGATGCGTCTGCAGTGTCCTGGTCCAGTGCATGTACTCTTCCTCTGCTCACACCCGCAGTTTGTTTCCCTTTTTCCTCAGCTGTAGCCCTCCTCCTCGGGGCTGCTGTCTCAACTGGAGCTCCCTCAGGCTCCTTGCCCTTCTGTGGGGTAATCTCCATCTTCTCGGGACAATACTTAGCCATATGTCCTGGTCTCTCGCATCTAAAACACACCATATGGGTCATCAGACAGGGCCTATTCCCATGAAATCTCCCACATCTCCTACACTGATCAGTAGTAGGCCGTGGTCCTCCAATTATCATGCCCCTTGGCGCAGTCAAGGCTGGGTATACGGGAGGTCTAGCAGCTCTCTCCTGCACCTCCTCAACCTTTGGCCTCTTCTCGAAAAATCTTTGGCCATCTCTCTTGGCCACTCTTCCAAACCCGGATCTCTTCCGATCCTTGTCCTTTCTAACACTGACTCTCCCAAGCTCGGAGGCATTTCGCTCAAAGTCTTGCTCACATAGCTGAGCCTTATGTACAGCCTCCTCATAGGTCACAATGTCGAAGGGAGCTAGCTTAGTCCGGATGGCCAATCTCAATCCATCCATGAACTTCTGAATCTTTCGGGTCTCACTACCCATCGTGTCAGGGTCATATCTCCCCCAATGACATAAACTTAGACTCATACTCGTCCACAGTCCGGTTCCCCTGAACCAAATTCATAAATTCCATCCGCAATTTTCTCTATGAGGTAGCTGGGACATATTGTCTCCTGAAGGCCTCTAGAAATATCTCCCACGAGATCTCAGAGTGTCTGGCCCTCAAAATAATCTCGGTGGACCTCCACCAATGCTCGGCCTCGCCTTTCAACATAAACATGGCAAAGGCTACCTTCTCACTTGAAGTGCATCGAAAAAACCTATATAGTTTCTCCATCTCATATACCCAATCCTCCGTAATCACTGGGTCCTTCACCCCTCTAAACACTGGGGGTTTCAGCGCTTGAAACTCTCGCAACCTGCTCAAGTCGCAGTCATAACCCAAATCACTACCGCTCTGCTGTGGAGCGATAGGAGAAGCTATATCCTGGGCTGAAGGTGGTGTAACTGTAGCTGTCTCAGCAGTCTGAGGTCTCTCCGCCTCTGCAGCTGCCTGTTCCGTAGTAGGCTGTGCTGCAAGACCTCGTCTGTCACCGGCGTCCAAGGCCTGCGTGACTATCTCCACCAGACTCTCAATACTCCGCTCTAATCTAGCGAAGCGAGCCTCAGTATCACCTGCTCTCTCAGCAGGGTTCTGTGGAGCCTGCTCAGTCTGTGGCTCCGCACGGCTCTCAGGCCTACCTCTACGGCCTCTAGCACGTGCTCTCGCCCCTCTACCTTGGCGTGTAACTGGCATAGTGCCTAACTTCCTGTATTATAATAATTTATTAAGCTTAATCCATCACAGTATACACAGTTATATCTAAATAAAAGCACAGTACTATGGGGATGTACTTTCCTACATTTTATTAATGACTCACATCAGGCCAACACAGCTCTGATACCAATCTCTGTCACGACCCAATTCCATTCTCTTTAACCGAAAATCACTGAAAATTTTTCGCGTTTTACTGTTACCTTACCCGGTCGTGAACTAAACTCACCACACACTGTTGGGCTGTGAGCCAATAATAATCACCACGTCTCATTCACTCTCAATTAATTAAAACGATGTCATACATGTGCATTTAATCGTGTATTTATACGAATACATGTTTTATCGACATCTACATCCCCCATAAGTACAACTCAAAAGAGTACTGTGCCTTTACATTGTTTAGATACAAAAAGAATCACTGTGTATATACCTTTTAGCGATGGAGATGCAGCGAAGTCCAAATAATACGCCTCAGTCCTCACTGGGCTACTACGCACGCTCTGTAGGGGGGAAAATAGAGTGGGATGAGCAACCACACGCTCAGTAAGGCAATAATGCAAGCATGGTAGATAACTACTCTATCTACATGCTGATAGTGTTATGCATAAATCATTTATAGTAGGAGCATGAGGAATAAAACTATGCCATGTGAATATACATATATATCATGTATCAAGATCATGTGCATTGGCATATAAAACATGGTAGAAACATCATGTATAAATCATCTCATGCTCAATCTCATATAAATACATAAAAAGGGCAATTCATTAAGAAACCTCCTTTTTAAACTAACATCATAAACACCACCAAATCAACTCACAATCACACCCACATTTTCATTCCACAATTCACGCATGTGTATAAATCTAGGTCACTATATCAAAAGTGCCTATATGAACCATTACATCATAATTCATCCCAGACCACACGCATCCAGGTGTGCGGGGTATCATGCTGGCACGAAGATGGATTATCCCTCGCCAGACTTTCTCATCACATAACCATCATGCGGTACATCGTACTCCATGTGATATACACGGTACAGCGTACTCCGCAAACTCATATCGTGATTGGGGGTGCCATTCCTAGGTCTTATCTACCCCATATCAAGAGTTTTCCATATCCGTGAAGGAGAGCCTCCCTGCCGAACAGAGCCTCCCCACCTAACAGAGCCTCCCCGCCTCTTGGGCTTAAGGATGTTGGCTTAAGGATGTAGGGCTTAAGGATCATTTCCGTAAGAGAGCCTCCCCACCGAACAGAGCCTCCCCGCCTAACAGAGCCTCCCCGCCTCCTTGGGCTTAAGGATGTCGGCTTAAGGATGTAGGGCTTAAGGATCTTACCGTACCCATGTAGGAGAGCCTCCCTGCCTAACAGAGCCTCCCCGCCTCTTTGGGCTTAAGGATGTTGGCTTAAGGATCCCATCGTAAGAGAGCCTCCCCACCAAACAGAGCCTCCCCGCCTCTTTGGGCTTAAGGATGTTGGCTTAAGGATGTAAGGCTTAAGGATCTTACCGTACCCATGTAGGAGAGCCTCCCTGCCTAACAGAGCCTCCCCGCCCCTCCAGGGCTTAAGGATGTTGGCTTAAGGATCCCACCGTAAGAGAGCCTCCCCACCAAACAGAGCCTCCCCGCCTAACAGAGCCTCCCCGCCTCTTTGGGCTTAAGGATGTTAGCTTAAGGATGTAAGGCTTAAGGATCTTACCCACTTTCACAACCTTATACGTATCCCATTGTGCAAACTTGTGCGAGCAAAGCTCTAGCACGACTCATGCATCATGCATCTTCTCATAAAGAGGCACGTACGAGCGTAGCTCTAGTACGGTTATACTCATAAGACAACCACTCAAAATTCACGTACGAGCAGAAGCTCCAGTACGGTTTATAAATATCATTATAGTTTCCAAATCAAGGTGCGAGCTAGTCTCCAGCACGTTTCATACAAATGAAAACATAGAAATCCAGCGCGAGCGAGGCTCTAGCGCGATTTATGTCATACAAATATGATAGGCGGCTCATATACAATTTATCAATCCCGGCAATTCGGGTTTAGCACTCACAAATGCTTTTCCACAACAACAATACAATACTAGCCGACCTATCTACAAGCTTGCTTAAAACCAAGCAATTTTCGTTTTGAAAAACATCAAAACATTAGATTTATGCAACTATTAGCCTTACTATCCCATTTCATAGAATCCACTTCCAAAACCAAAATCACACATATACTCATTCTCATTCATGAATACCATCAATCATTTACTTTAGCAACCATGCACTTCGTAAAACACCCAATATTCTTCCATAAATTTAAAGTACGAGCAGCTACCTCTATATACTCACAAAATTCCCTTACCTGGAATCGCGATGCGTGATTCCACTTCCTTAAGCTGCTTACTCGTACGGTTCGGTTCGCCTTCAACGAACTCTTCGGGACTGCACAAAATCGTATCCCGCATTATATTCGATCCATATATTGCAACCCTTGTGCTTGCTATAGTCAATTTAATCTATAGCCTCTATTAAAGCTTATTTGGCTTTATTTCATCACTTTACCCATAACTCGGGTCTATGGATCTTCTTAGGCCTATTAACTTATTCAAAATCGATGTTAAATCGACATTAAGCTCATAGTGTTCATATTCCATGAATTCCCTCACTATGGCATTTATCAATCATATACATATCTATTTTCACAATTCCTCCAACTCACCATGTAATTCCATCTAACCATCTAAAATCACAAACATTACCCCAATAATAACTTTAGCATGCCATAAACCATAAGCTCATTCAATCCCACCTATCCTCACATTATACCCATTTTAAATTTCTAGGTCACACCATTTCCACTACATTCTTAGGTAGTTTATCCATCAATACTCATATCAATCAACTCCAAAATCAATTAAATAGCTAATGCATTTGGATTTGAGGGTTAGAATCTTACCAATATGATTTTTCTTCTTGCTCCAAATGGTAATACCCTTAACTCCTTCAATTCCAAGAATGGGAAAATGCCCTCTCACTATGTTGTTCTTCTCTTTGATAGGAACAACTTTGCCTCTAATGATCTCTCTTTAATTCTTACTGAAAATGGCTGATTTTAGAGAGGAAAAGTTAGGTTTTTGGGTTGAGATTGTAAGGTTAAATGTTTTTCCGAGATTTCCAGATTTTTCAGCTCTCCTTATATAGAAATAGCTTGGGGAGATCGATCTGGTCCAAGAGGAGATCGATCTGGTCCCTTAAAATCTCTCTTTTTCACGGCATTTCTAAGCCTGAGATCGATCTGTCGAAGCAATGAGATCGATCTGTTGAAGCATGAGATCGATCTGTCGAAGCATGAGATCGATCTGGGTGCTTGGGGATCGATCTTTCCACTACAGAATGCTTGGAAGATCGATCTGGCTCCATTGGAGATCGATCTGCTCTATTCTTTCGCCCAAATAAGAGCATTCTGGCTCTTCCAGATCGATCTCTCATCCTATGAGATCGATCTGGACCTCATGTTTTCCAGATTTCCTGCAGTTTCTTTGCTGCAACTCATACCAACACATCCTTAATCTATTGCCATGGCCATTTTCTCATCCATCCACCTTTATAACTTGAAAATGGCATCCATTCATACCTTATGCACATTGAAACTTGTGTGCATTCATTGTATGTTCAAAGGTATGCTACATCAAACCAAATGGAAGCATAACTCCATTCCATTTTACCACACTACTCATCTTGAGTCTCAATCACATCCATCACTTGCTAGAACTCATTTCTTCGTATTCATACTCAATGAAACTTGTATGTACGTTACAATTTATATTACACATACATACATTGAATCCATGGACTTACATCAATCATGCTTTACATTACAAGTCCATTCATATTATTTGATCCAATTACACACATTACCCTTATAGATATACGGGGTCTTACAGGTTGGAGGTCCAGCTGATGAGCCCGAAAGAGGGATAAGGCTAGGGGTCCACGGAGTACGATGTACCGTGCAAGTAACATGGAGTACGATGTACCGTGTGGTATCTTTGTGATACGTTGGCATTTTCGGATGCATGGGATCGGATAAGATCGATGAGATGGAGTGACCCACCTCCCGGTCGGTTCCCGATCATGGTGAGAACCCGCACACTAGGATCCGTGTAGCTGAGGAACTCCCGAGGACACATATGGCCATAGTCCTGGTTATTACCGATATACAGATGTTGCCTAGTCTCGCATGTCGACGATTTTGATGAGATCAAACTGCGTTTTAAATTAAATGTGCATGATGGTTATTTTCATGCTTTTTAAACCCATGTGTGATGTAAACCGATTTTCATGGTTTTGTGTGAGTCAGGATCACCCGAAGGAGGGGTCGAGTCCTGACTTTATTGTGAAATTTTTAAATGAGAAAGAAATTATTTAAAAAGAGTTGCATGTTGAATTTTGTCATGCGAATGGATTTACATAACATCATAACTCATATTATCTGTTTTAAAATGTGCGGAGAAAGGGTGGTTTATGCATGGCACCACGTTCATGTAGGTAGTATGGTTACCTACTTGTTCGTAGGATTGCCTTACTGAGCTTGATGTGCTCACCCCTTTGATTTTCTCCCACAGATAATCTCCAGTAGACGTTGAGGCGACTCAGTACTGCATTTCGGATATCCGCTGCTGCCCATCATTTAAGGTATATACGCTTGTACATATTGTATCTAAATAAGCATAGCACAGTAACATGTTTGTAAGTAACTTTAGGGGATGTATAAATAATGTAAACAATTATAAATGACTGGAGAAGAAATAAGTTAGATGGTAATTGAATGGTGGGACTGGCATTGACGCACAGCCCAATTATTAGTGGAGTGTGGTCACGATTCGAGGACAGGTAAGAATTTAAGTAAATAAACAAAACGCGAAAAATTAACTCTGATTTTTGGGTAGTTTGGGTCGTGACATGTGATGTTGCAAATCATAGGGTTATAAAGAAGGATGTTGCCACACTTCACAACGTAATTTTCTCTTAAAATCGCCACTTGTCTCATGGAGGCAATCTCTCTAAAAGGCAGGCAATAATTAGGATATTTATAGGTTAGGTAATTCTAATTCCACTAGCTTTTGGACTTAATTAAAACTATAATCTTAAAGTCCAAGTTTTCATTAAACCTTTTGATGACTTGTTGTCCCCAATTTAATTAAACTTATTTCAATTAGGTTAGCCTAATGCATGCTCTTTTAATTAAAAGAAAGGCTTTATGATCTAATTAAACCTTTTAACTAAATCTTTTTGATCAAACTTATTTTACTCAAACTCATTAAACCTTTTAATTAAAGATTGGACTAATGAATTTAATTAAACCAATATATTAATCCACTATAATTAATATATGAACCTTTATGATTTAATTAAACCATTTAATTAAATCCACTTGATTAAGCACAATTAAGTAAGTCCATATTATTATATTATAATTTCTTCTCAATAAGTCAAAATGGCAAATTCCAAAATTTTCAATCCTCAATTCAGTTTAATCCATATGCTACTCTTTGTGTGTGATTTATTAGGTTTTCAATATTTTGGCAATGAATTTAAATTTTCATTTAAATTCATAGATCATGAATTGCATCTAGTAATACATCATGACCAACCAAATGTTAGAAAAACCAAGATGGTTTGACCAACCTCAGTGTGCAGTATCTCAGTATAATTCAATCTTTTCATCGCAATATCTGAAAAATGACTAAAGTTTGATCTAGTGTCCACTTTAAGTATATTTCATATTCATCCTTGAGCTTTAAATATTAACTTTTTTCAATAACTTCTTTCGTCAAAAATTTATGAGTTAATACAAGTTAGGATACATGAAATATTATCCCTTTAAGTCACTAGGGGTGATAAATCCTCATCTTGACTAATCATCCATCTTCATATGATTCAGGTCATCCCCAAAAGCACTTGTGTTAGGCAATCGACAATCCAAACCCATAACGATGAAATCAAAGAATGACATTTCACACATAAGATGTCTTGGCATCTCGAGTTAGAGGATCACTTATACTATTAACACATGGATGTATATTCCATCTACGCTTAAGTGACATTGCCAAATGGACCCACTTCGGGTCATATTCAATGAATTTATTCTTTAATAAGATCAACATGCATATTCAAATCTCACTATATTTCAATTTATGAGACCAGTTGCTTACTTCACAAGTAAAGAGGCTTAGAATGTATTGATATTTGAGCACTGTCGAGGCCCTGTCTCAATAGTAGAATGACTGAAAATAGTTTTTTTAGGAACTAAGTTTTGATGCATAAGAATTCCCATAATTGTAACTACATTACTAATCCCTTGCAAGGGTTGTGTTGTTCCATAGGCTTCAACTCATCTTATGGTCATTATTTCTCAGCATTGTCAACTAAGACCTTTTCATATCACTTCTCTAAATGAACATGTTTTGTTATGGTACCATGTCTCTCACTAAGTTAGTTGGCTCTAGGGCATATATTAACTCAAGCAGCACATTCCGACAAAATTTTGCAAAAGATTCCTCCGAAAACGCTCAATGAATATAACATTCTATCTCTCAAAAGATAATAGAAGATGAAATGTTTATTACATTTACATTGCTCAAAACAAATCTTTTTCAAAAGGTTGGAAAACTTTGCTTTTGACAATGAATTAAAGGTTGGTGATACCTACATTTTCAAGAAAATTAAACCAACCATGTTTAAAGTGATGATCAAAAGTTCTCAATAATCAATGAAAACGTAACATTATGTTTAGATCCTAAAAATCACTACTTTTTTTTTAGCTCTTAAACCCTTATTGTTGTTAATATTATGTTATATATGTTGTTGAACTTTTATATGCAATCTCAATTTCCGCTTGCTAAATTTCTCTTCTGCGGTTAAAGCCTATTTCTATATAATTTTCATTCTTAGAAAAGACGTCCATATGTTTATACAAGTTGTACATATCAAAAAGAAAACATGTACATATCCTTTTATAACTATGTTCATATGTGTATTCGAATATCTATTTTCAAAATAGATATTCGAATGCCTATCTAAAGGTATTCAAACTCTCTATATAATTGTCATTTTTGAAAAAGACATACATATGTTCATACATGATGTGCATATAAATATCAACAAATGTGTATATATATATATTTATAGCTATGTTTTGACGGGTATTCGAGTACCTAGAAACAATATTCAGATTCTCACTATTATTTTTGCTCATTTTAAAAAAGCTTTATCAAAATAAATATTTGAATGTCAATTTTAAAGTATTTGAATACTCTAAATTATTTTTAATCTTGAAATAGATATATATATATATATATATATATATATATATATATATATAGTAATCCAAAATGTATATATATTAATTTATAACTTTGAAGAAAAGACTATTCGAATGGCTCATAAAGGTATTCGAACAGCTAATTTTTTTCTCTCTTCTTTTACCAAGTCTTTGTGATTTGTCCTACTAGGTATATGAATTATTTTAGAGTATTTGAATTTGTTGAGTTAATTACTTAAATTGAAAAAAACATCATATCTTAATTTTAAGGATGTACATATAAAAATTAAAAAATGTACATATTCTTTATAATTTTGTTATTATAGGTAATCAATTGCCTTTTTTTTTTTTTTTTTACAGTATTCAAATGCTTAGAGTTTCTAGATCACTCATCTAAGGGAGCTCTTCTATATTTTTCAAGGTTTTTGACTTTCTTTCTTTCTTTTTTTTCTTTGATTAACATAATAGACAATAATAATAATAAATGAGGAGCTATTATATATGAGTTAAACAGCTAAAAAGGCTGAATTAGAAAATGAAACGGACGAAGCTTATGTTTAATGATTACATGGTCCCTTTCATTTTCTCGAATCTGATTTTTAAAAGTTTATATTCCTTTTTCAGTCATTAAAATACTCGCTAATACTAATAATTAAAGTTACCGTTTCACTATGTGTTTTTTAAATTTTCCCATTTAAATGCATGCGACAAATTTCAGAGCTGAAATTGTGACATGCCCCAAAGACAAACAGATTGCGTAGAGAATCAAGGCTAACCTCTGACCGTCTTCTGTATCTCTCTCTTTCTCTCTCTATCACGCCGCCAAAGCTCAAATTGGATTTGTCATGTAATGGGAGTACAAAGACAAGCATTAAATGGACGGACAAAGCCAGAAATCTCCCTTTCCGATTTTCATTTTCACAATTACAGAGATTCGCTCAGCCGAAATGGTGAAACTTCCTCACCAGCCTTGCTGTGCCAAAAAGCCTGAATAAAATCCCATTTCTCATGTTCTCATGTTGATGTTTTCCTCTTCCTCCGAAATTTTCTTGCACCAAAGTATCCTTGTGACTTCTTCTGCATAATTCAACTTATCCATCTACCTACAAATAATTTGTTCCCGAACCCGAAAACAAATTTGGTCCTGTCTTTTCTGTCCCTGTCTCTTAAGTTCAAAGATGTCATCTTCTTCTTCTATAGTGAAATACTCATCCTCTAAACCTCTTAACCCGTTAGCTTTAAGTTACGAACCTCAATCTATCCTGCTGATTGCTGAACCCCATTATCCGCAAGATAAAATTTTCATGCCTCATCAGTTCCCCTTAGAATCTTATCATTTATACGAAGTTCCGTCGCTGCTTCCTCAAGTACCAGAATCTCAATCGAAAATACTTTTTCCCGTTGTGTTCTCTGAATTCTATCCTCGTTCAAACTTTGAATATTGTTTTCCCTGCTGTTGGGATGAAAAGAAAGGTTTTTTAAACGTGTATAATCCAGAAAAACAGCCACATCCATGGACCAAAGGGTCCAATAGCTCAAATTCCATTTCATATGATGGGATATGTTATGGGTCTGGGACGATTGTTGGGAAAAAGAAGAGAGGGAAATGGGGGATGGTTCCTCCCTTGTTGGAGTCATCCAGAGACTGTCCTATGCATAATCAAGGGGGTTGGATCACAAAAGAAGATGCTGAGAACATCGAACCTAGTTCTGATGTTCACGATGATGGTGCTACTTTATTATCTCTTTTAAGCGCTGAAGAACAGGCGAAATTTGATGGAAAACTTTCTATAATGATAAAAAACGTTCCGAATCATTTCAAGTAGTTTCTCTTTCTCTTGTGCATTTTCTTTGGTTTTGTCTCTTGTTTGATGCTCATGATGATTTTCTATTTTCCCTTTGATGTACTCCCATGCATGGTTCAGCTACCATGAACCTAGGATTATCTTAGGCTTCGGAGTTTTTGCTATATTGGCCAAATTCGGTGCCTTTTACACTACAGTTCTACTTAGTTATTTTAGCCACTCTCCATGTCCCATTTCTTTCACCATCTTTGGGTATCTCTGTGATTGTTTTAGGTTTGCTTGTCCATGGCGGTCAAGTATAATGTTTGTTTTTTCTCTCTCCATTTCTGCCTCTCTCCGAGTTTCTTTTGCAACCTTTGATCTGGAAACGGTCTACAAAAGCTGGAAGATGAGGAGTCAGTTTTCCTATTGGCTCTTCAGTTTCGTCTGTCCCTTTTGTAGTGTGTCCCTGTAACGGAAGTAATGTTTATCTTAAAATCTCATTAATGTTCATGGGAAATGTTCACTCATGTATGGTTTCTCCAACATGCATGGCACATTTACTCCACATCGATTACCATGCATATGGTTCACATGTACATCACATGCATGCGTATCAAATTCAAACTCATGAACATGCTTATTGACTCGTTGATGCATTGTAGGTGTTTTATTACCATTGACAGTTGTCTCGTTTTGTTGATAAATGGACAGAAGAATTGATTTGCAGCGAATAATAGATTATCATTGCCGGACTGAAAATAGAAAAGCCAAGCGAGGGTCAAATTTTTGTAAATCCGCATATGACTTCCTATATCTGCCCATGGATTTTGGGTAATCCTTATTTTCAGCTTTGCCTCATCTCTTCAAATCTTTGTTTTGGTTAATCTTATAAATTACGTCGTTTTGATCCAGTCGGCTGCTTACAAAATTTTGTTCAGGTTTCACTTAAATCTGGGATTTGCGTTTGTCAGTTTCACGAGTCCTGTTGCTGCATTTAGGTTTTATATAGCCTATAACAAGCAAGAATGGAGCTGTGGAGACAGGAAGAAAATCTGTGAGATTGGTATTGCCAAATTTCAGGTAACATTTCCCCTTTAAGTATCACTTTTTTTTTTTCGGTCTTATAAACTTCCTCAATGTCTTTTTACTCTTAAGGGTTGATTCATTAATACCATACTCTTCTCCAGGGAAAAGATGCTTTGAAGGAAAAATTTCAGAAGTCATCCTTTCCTTGTCATACAAACAACTACTTGCCAGTCGTCTTTTCCCCTCCACGGGATGGTTTCAACTGCCCCAAGCCAACACTTGTTGGCAGACGAACCCACGTAAATGCTACTTCAAAGGATCAAAGGGTCATGATCATGACTCAAAGGAAGAACCAAAAAAAACTGAATACCTTTTAGCTTTCTGTTTGGATATATTTAGGCTCTCTTTTATATAGGTATATTAGTTAGTGATGATGGTTCAGTTTTTGCTCGAGAGTCTTAGCTAATGCTGTGGGTTCGTTTCACTGTATGCATCTTGGTTATATTGAGCGAGAGATGGTGCGTATTTTCTTTCTCTCCCCTGGTGATCACCATGTTGCAGAATCGGGAGTGAAATGGAAACATAGATCTGTTTTGACCTAGTTTTTCTTTCGAGATGCTTCCTTTGTTTTCATTGTCTCCCTAGGTGGACTGTGGCTGTTGGTGTTAAAACCCTAGGGTGAATTGGAAACATTGCTTAGGGCTGCTGGTATTTTTAGTTTGTATCAGACGTTTATGGGAACTACATTGTCCGTATTCTGGGGCTTTTCTATGCCTTCCAATATGTAATGTTGTTGTTTTCCTGTATGGTATTACAATGTTTCCGACGCTTTTTTTTTTTGTTTTGGTGCAGAGACCAACTCTTTCCCTCCTTTCCCTTAAAGGAGCCCTTTTTGAATTATGTTGGTGGATTCTCAGGTTTTTGTGCATTCTTGGCCATGCTCTGTACGTTTAAGGAATTCCATACCATTTGCCCTACTTACACGGATAGGGCTGTTTTGGTGGAGCTGCTTTACTGTTGGCAGTTCTTTGCAGATTGTGCTGCGTTCTGGATGGATGTGCTAGGGTTTTTGGTGAAAGTACTGTTTTCTATTAGCTTTGATATGTCAGGATTTTACTATTCAGTACGTTTTGTTTAGGAATTAGTCAAGATTGCCTGCCTCCGCTTTCTTGCTAGGCTTGCTATATTACTATTCACCACTTCCTGTTAGGTTCTCTCTCATCATTTCATTTATATTTCCCGGGCTGGAGAAGTAAGTAAAAACTTAAGAGCAAAGCAAAACAGTATTAGGGTTAAGGATTGAAGTGTTGACAGGTACTCTTTTAGTACTGTTATGAAATCAGCCAACAGTTTAATATGATTAAATTGGTGACGATTATCTTGTACCCCTCCCTCAAGATGGTGTTAGTTGTAGTAGATGTGAATAGTGTATTCATAGGTTCATCGAGCTTTACTTCACTGTGGGTGGCTACCGCAGAGTCATATGCTAAAGTCGTATGGCTGCAGGTTCCACTATTCTCATGTTTCTGAAGTACAACTAGTTCGGCCTGGATGGCATATTGTCAGGATGCTGCCATAGGAATGGGAAGGATCTTTTGGAATTGTTTCCGGATGATCGGAAATTATTCAAATTTATAGCTTTTCCCAAGAAAAATTGTGACTGGGCCAACAACGCTGTCCCATCACTTCATATCATCAGCTCTACGCAGATCTATAGAATTAATTATTTTATAATTTTTATAAACTTTACTTATAATTAATATTTTTACAAATTAATAAATTAAATAGTTTGTATTCCAGCATGAACCACCGACGCATCGTATCCTCCACTGGTGGGAAGAAACAGAAATAATTTTAAAATTATATTCGTATATATTATACAGATTCAAAATTTTATTATTTCGATAAAATAATAACATTATATTAGATATATATTAATGTTTAAAATTTTTTATTAACGAATAAATAATTATATATATTGTTTATAGAGTAGATGTACATGTTGTGTACAAGAAGAAGTATAAAATACAATTATAATCATTAATTATTAAAGTAGATAATAATAAATGCTAAACAAATAATCAAATGCAAAATGTAAAGAAAGAAAAGAAAAAAATATAAGATTTTACGTGGTTCGTCCACGGGCGCCGTTGAAAATCTTTATTAATTCTAAAATAAAATTAGTACAAAATCTAGACACAACTACAAAATTCAGAAACTAATAGGGAAAAGCTAAAATACAAATATATGAGCTATTTATATTTCTCCCAAGGATGTCTAACCTATTAGCCCAGACTTAAATTTATAAGTCAAAACTCTTTATCTTCCTTTATGATTTTTCAATGTGGGATTCCTCACTAGGCTAATAAGCAATTAATTTCAACAAATCTCCACCTTGGCGAATTAGTCTTCAGCAATGCCTTCAAATGTATTTCTAAGACTTTCAAAATATTAATCAAGTTCAAACAATGATTAAACTTGATTGCTGTCACCACTTTGGTCATCATATCTGCGGGATTGTCAGCAGTCCCAATTTTCTGTAAGAGAACTTCCCTTCAATCAAAATTTTCCGCACGAAATGATATCGAACATCAATATGCTTAGTGCGAACATAAAATACTGGATTCTTTGCTAAATGAATGACACTCTGACCATCCGAATGAATAGTGATATTCTTTTGTCTCATTCCCAATTCTTTCAGTAATTCTTGTAACCAAATTGCTTCCTTTACAGCCTCTGCTAACGCCATGTACTCTGTTTCTGCTGTAGACAAAGCAACTGTTGACTGTAAGGTAGACTTCCAACTTACTGGAGCTTTTACAAGAGTGAACACATATCAAGTAGTTGACCAACGCTTATCCAAATCACCAGCATAATCTGAATCAACGTATCCTATTGCCACCTGACTAAGTGAGTCCTCATTTTGAAAGACCAAACCAATATCTATAGTTTTCAACAAATACCGTAGTATCCATTTCACGGCTTGTCAATGTCTTTTACCAGGATCATGCATATACCTGCTCACAACTCTAACTACTTATGAAATTTCGAGTCTCGTACACACCATAGCATACATTAGGCTACCAACTCCATTAGCATATGGAACTCGAGACATATATTCTCATTCATCATCTGTACTAGGAGATAAAGATGCACTTAGCTTCATATGAGGGGTAAGTGGTGTACTTACAAGTTTTGATTGCTCTGAAATGCCAAAACGCTGTAATACCTTCTTCAAATATTGCTTCTTATTCAAACAAACCTTGCCTCTTCCTCTATCTCTGCTAATCTCCATACCTAGTATCTTCTTTGCTTCACCCAAATCTTTCATCTCAAATTCTTGATTCAACTGAGTCTTCAACCTTTCAAGTTCTTCGACATTCTTCGAAACTATCAACATATCATCAACATACAAGAGTAGATAAATGAAAGAATCATCATGTAACCTCTGAAAATACACACAACTGTCAAATTTACTTCTTGTGTACCTCATACCCATCATAAACTGATCAAATCGCTTGTACCACTGCCTCAGAGATTGTTTCAAATCATAAAGCGATTTTTTCAGTTTGCAAACCCAATTCTCTTTTCCAACAACCTTGAATCCATCTGGCTGAGTCATATAGATTTCCTCCGCCAAGTCTCCATGTAAAAATGCAGTTTTTACATCAAGTTGAACTAGTTCCAAATTCATCTGAGCTACCATGGCCAATAAAATTCTAATAGAAGAATGTTTCACAACTGGAGAAAATACCTCATTGTAGTCAATTCCTTCCCTTTGAGCGTAGCCTTTAGCTACCAACCTTGCCTTGTAGCGGACGTGCTCTTTGTTAGGAAATCCATATTTCTTCATGAATACCCATTTGCACCAATTTGCACCCAATTGCCTTCTTATCTTTTGGTAGTTGAGCTAGCTCAAAGGTTTCATTCTTTCGAAGAGACTGCATCTCTTCATCCATAGCATTCTTCCACTTATCTATTTCAGAACATTGGACTGCTTCTCTATAAGTGGAAGGAACTTCATCGTCTACAATTGAAAGTGCATAGGCCACCATATCAACAAAACGAGCAGGTTTGCAAATCTCTCGTCTTGACTTATTCATTGCAATTGATTCTTGTTGCAGTAGAGGTTCTTGGGCAGAAACCTCTTCATCATCTTCAATAGTCTCATTTTCAACAATTTTAACTGGATTAATTGTTGACTCAAACTCCACCTGTTTCCGAGTAGACTCCACCTGTTGCGAAATATCCTCAGCATTCTCATCTGTTTTCTTCCTCAACATAGGAGATTCATCAAAAGTAACATCCCGACTAAATATTATCTTCTTCAAATTTGGATATAACAGATGATATCCTTTTACCCCTGATGAAATCCCCACAAAAATAGCTTTCTTGGCTTTTGGATCCAACTTAGATTCTTTTACATGATAATACGCAGTATACCCAAATACATGTAAAGAATTATAATCATTAACATATTTTTCAAACCAAACCTCCAATGGAGTTCTACCATCAATTGCTGTTGATGGTAACCGATTAATGAGATGACACACATAAGTCACTACCTCAGCCCAAAACTCCTTGCCCAACTCAGCATTGGCCAACATACACCGAGCTTTCTCCAGTAATGTTCGGTTTATGCGTTCTGCCACCCCATTCTGCTGCGGTGTATTTCTGACTATGAAATGACGTACAATGTCAACATCTTGACAAATTCTCAGAAAATGATCACTTCTATATTCACCTCCATTGTCTGTTTAGAGGTACTTAATCTTTCTTCCGGTCTGAGTTTCCACCATCTTTTTTCATTTAAGGAAAATCTCAAGTACGTCATCCTTCGTCTTCGTTGTATACACCTAAACTCTTTTGGAATAGTCATCAACAAATGTGACAAAATAATGTTTACCTCCCATGGATGCTGTCCTGGTAGGTCCCCAAACATCAGAATGGACATAATCCAAAATGCCTTTCGTATTATGAATTGCAGTCTCAAATTTCACTCTCGTCTGCTTTCCCAGAACACAATACTCACAAAAATCTAACTTGCAGGTCTTTGCTCTTTTCAACAAGTCTTGATTCACCAAACTGCTTAAGGCTTTCTCACCTGCATGTCCCAAGCGCATATGTCATAGCCTAATCGAATCTGAATTAACATCCTTCTCTAAAGCTACTGCTGTTGATCTGGTAACTGTACAACTATCGTAGTAATACAAGTTATTCTTCCTTGTGCCGTTCATAGTCACCAAAGCACCAGACACAACTTTCAAAACTCCATCTCAAATAATTACCCCATAGCCTTTAGATTCTAAGACTCCTAATGAGATAAGATTCTTCTTCAACTCTGGTACATATCGAACTTCAGTCAAAACTCTGGCTGATCTATCATCATTCTTTAACTGGATTGAACCTATCCCCAAAGTTTTACATGAGTTATCATTACCCATGAAAACAACTACACCTTTTAGCACTTCGAAGTTGTAGAACCACTCCTTATGTGGACACATATGATAAGTACAACCCGTATCCAAAATACACTCATTACTTCCAGATGTGGATGGTTGACTATCCAACGCGAAATCATCATTAACATATTCGACTACATATGCATCAGAAGTAGCTTTGCCCTTACCCTTATCTTTCTTCTGCAGCTTTGGACAATATTTCTTTCAATGCCCTTTCTCATGACAAAAGGCACATTCATCCTTATCAGGTTTTTTCTTTGAACGTGATCTTCTCCTACTTTCTCGTCTTCGGCTTTGGCTTCGTCATCTAACTACGAGCGCCTCTGTTGATTCATCCCTATTCTCTTTCTGATCCTTCTTTCAAATTTCATAATTAAGTAAAGCTGCACACACTTCTTCAAAGGATAATTTTTCCTTTCCATGAATAAGTGTAATGCACAAATGATCCAACTCATCAGGAAGAGATCCTATAAGCAGCATAGCTTTTTGCTTATCTTTGAAGGTTTCATCCAAATTCAACAAATCAGCTAACAAACGGTTGAATTCATCGATGTGATCACTGATATTCATACTCGATTTCAACTGAAGGCAATATAGCCTCTTCAATAAATAAAGCTGATTCTTGTTGCTTTTCTTCATATATTTATTCTCTAGCGCCTCCAACAATATTTTGGCAGAAGTTTCCTTCATGAATGGATACTTCTGTTCTCTGCAGAGACATGAACGAATCAACCCACATGCTTTCTCATTCAGCTTCTCCCAATCTTTTTCTTTGACCTCATCGGGTTTCTTTTCTTCCAGAGTGATGTCTAAATCTTGTTGACACATGACATCCTTAACTTCGCTTTGTGACAAGCCGAAATTATTTCGACCATCAAATTTCTCCACTTCAATTTTTGTTGATGCTGCCATTTCTGCTTCAAACTACTCTCCCAAATGTATACATGAATACTAACCGTATACCAAAAGAATGTGACACTCTAAATAGTACTGTATACTAGAATAAAGAACACAACTTACGTGAACAGTACACCAGGTCAGCTCCCATGAAAGAGAGGTGGGTCATCATGACACACTTAAATACCAAGTCTTTCCTTAGCTAGAGCCTTCCTAGACATGCACTTCCACTTTATCTCAGTTCTGACGTACACGGTATAAATAGAGTATAACAAAGTGCTCTTAATCAAACAGTTCAGGAATAATTTTTCTTTTCTGATGTGGAGGATCAGACAACGCTGCAACCACAGAGCATACTACGACAACCAAGAGCTCTGATACTAATTGTTGTGCACAAGCGGAAGTATAAAACACAACTATAACCACTAATTATTGAAGTAGGCAAAAACAAATGCTAAATAAATAATCAAATGCAAAACGTAAAGGAATAAAAGAGAAAAAACACAAGATTTTACGTGGTTCGGTATAATTACATACGTCTACGGGCGCTATTGAAAACCTTCATTAATTCCAAAATTGAATTATTACAAAATCTGGATACAAATGCAAAATCCAAAAACTAATAGGAAAAAGCCAAAATACAAATATATGAGCTATTTATATTTCTCCCAGGGATATCTAACTTATTAGCCCAGACCTAAATTTATAAGCCAAAACTCTTTCTCTCCCTTTGTGATTTTCCAATGTGGGATTCCTCATTAGGCTAATAAGCCATTAATTTCAACACATGTTCTGTCCATCCTTTGGCGATGTGATCTTACTGTGGTTGAAGCCATTTGCTGCATATGTTGCTGTTAAATTTGCTTATAAAATGGGGCTTCGATTTGTTCAGGTTAAAGGAGATGCTTTGAGAGTTGTTCAACAACTAATGCTGCATGTGAGGATTTATCTTTGATAGGTTATCTCATTGTTTATATAAGAGCTCTGATAGGGCAATTTAGTTTTTGTGTTTAGCCATGTTAAAAGATCTGGTGAAGAGACAGCTAATTTACTTGCTAATCATGGTCTAAATTGAGGGAAAGCAATATACAGGGGATGATGAAAGCTCAAGTATTTTAAATAATGCATTAGCTATTGATATCTATTTTATAAATTTTATTCCAAAAAAAAAACCAATAAACTTAAAATTTGACATGCATATTACATTGATAAATTCTTTAGTGTCAATGTAAAAATACATAATTAAATGTAAATTTAGTGTCATTAAATGTAAAATATGCTAAAAATATCATAAACACAAAAAAATAAATATAAAATTAAAATCAATAAAAATAAATACATAATAATTTTACTACAAAATATGTTTATATTTATTTTTATATATTTACGATATTTCTAATATATTTTATATCTAATGATATGAAATTTTTGTTTAATCATATTTGTTTACATCGACCTTAAACTTGATTAAAAATTTTGACCTTACTCTAGAATTTACCATTTTATACTTAAATAGAGTATGAAATTCAACCGTTGTATAAAAAAAATATAGAAGAAAAATATACAAAAAATAAAAATTAATTTTACACTTATTTAATTATATATATAAAGGCCTTAGTTTCCTAGTTCACCCATCCATATACTTTTTTGGGCTTATTTGATGGCTAAAAAAATTGAGACGAACGGAATGGAAGATTGAGCAGGGGTAGGAAGGAACGTTCAGAAGTCTGAACCCACTAGGAAAACAGAAGGCCCAGAGGATTCAAATTCTAAAGAACTGCTAAATTATAGTATTATTAGAAGAAGCTATTTTGTGGCGGTCCACGAGAATCATCAAGGTTAAAGGCCTACACCAGTAGTTTCTCAACAAAACTTTTCGGTACAAAATAATAGAAAAGGGTGGGAGGCATACGATGTCCTTTTATCCATGGTAATATAATTCAAAAGCCCTTATAAATTAAGAATAATTTTTCGATACATACTAAATGTAAAATTTTTTTACAAAAAAATAAAATAAAATAAAATAATGACACATATTTAAAAAAAATATATATTATCATCTTAATTTCATTTATAAAATCTAAATATTCTATCGACAATATATTAAATAATTATAAATAAATTAATCACTTTTAAATTAATAATTTTTTTTTTAAATTAATAAAAAATTATGATCTCTACTTTGATCACTATAAAAAATTAATAAATTCATCTTTTGTAATAATTAATAATTTTGTTTTAAAATTTAATATAAAATTTTGATTTCGATTGTGACAATCATTATATTTGAGATTTTTTACTTCAAAAATTAAAATAAATAAAAGATATATTACATAATATATATTTTTGCAAAAAGATTTTTAAGAAGTTTATAAACCAAATTGAGATTTTTAAAAAAGTAAATGATATAGGAATATTGGAGGAGTTTAATGAAACAGATTTTAAACAATCATATTTTTAGAGAGAAAATAACAATAAACAAGGTAAAACCCTTTAAATATCAATGAAATTTTAGCTTAGTCAAAGAAGAATACATGAAATTTTGAGTTCTTAAATTCAAATCTTATCGCTATCGCATTTGAACTTAAATTTAGTCTAATTATAACTTTAATTAGTTCTAGTTATCTGTTAGATTACTTAATTAGAGTAAAATCAATTTCATAGTTATCACTTCAAGAAATATAATATATTAATTATGATCATAACTTATTATAAAAATATACTACTAAAAAAAAAGTAAAACCTTTTAAATTAATGACCTCTATAAATTAATATCACCAAACTATAAGTTGGTTTCTAACCAGGCATCAGGATGAGGCGTATCAAAATTTTCAAATGCTTTGTAGAAGCTCCAATGAAAGCCAGAAATGTAAAAATGACAAATACATCCAGTCTGAGAGAGATTGCAAGTCACATTGGAATGCAAGGTATTCGTATGAAAACCAAAATTACAATCATGCAATCACTTCATCAAAACAGAACCGGTTAGATTAACGAGGGGCTTTCTTCTTTCCAGCAATCGTAACCCTCTTACCCTTCAAAGTCCGGCAGTTGTTTTTCGTGTGCTGTCCTCTACAAGGCAAGCCCTGAATATGGCGAATTCCTCTGTAGCACTGAATCTCCTTCAATCGCCTTATATTAAGAGCATTGAACCGCCTCTGCAATGCCAGCAAAAAAGAAATTGAAATTGCTTACTGATGAATGTTCACAGTCACTTCTCTTGATAACAAGACAAGAAGGAGAACAGCAATTACCAAGTCGCCTTCGATCATATGCTTGGAGACTTCATCACGAATCGTAATGAGTTCATCCTCAGACAAATCTTTGGTGATTTTATTCTCCATTTGGAGATCACAGAGGATTTTACAAGCCCTAGAACGACCGATCCCATGGATATACTGAAGAGAGAATTCCACTCTCTTGTTGTTCGGGATTTCCACTCCTCCAACGCGAACACATTCAATGCTTAAACTACGATGCTAATTGTTTTCGAAACAGAAAGCAAAACATAATAAACACCAAAAGTAAGAAAAAACGCCGAGAATTTTGCTTCCAAACTCATTAAAATGTAGCTGAACCAGGAGAATGCACAAACTTTTGAATTCTACATTGGGAACTATGCATACTAAAGCTCTGAATGTTTAACTTTTTATCACCAAAATTGCACAGAAATAATGAGATTTCAGCTTCTTGTTTATTTTTTTTCTTTTTAAATTCAAGGAAAGATTAACAGGCAGTTAAGCAATTAAATGAAATAAAATTGAAAAAAAAAAGGAAAATCCAGAACTGAATGGGAATCAGAAGAAAGTTACCTTTGGAGGGTTTGAAACTGGCAGGGAAGCAGTGTTAGAGACAGAAATAGAGTTTTTTTTGTTGCATATAAGGAGAGAGAAGGTGCCACGGGCATCGCCAGGGTCTGCGCCATTTTCCTTTTCAATTTTTCCGGTAGCCAAACAGAGTGAAGGGAAGAGGTTAAGAGGTTACCGGTAACTCTATCCTCTTCCCTAAATTGGAGAGAGACGTTAAAGGTACTCTGTACTCACTTAAAATGAAACTAAACTCGCTACCTTAGGATAGCCACGTTAACATGGGCCTCGAATGAGGTGTAGCCCAATTCGAAGCCTGGAAAAGGTGATATCCTTTAGTCTATGCTGTTAGGCATTACTACCGCATCACTGGCTAGCAAAAATTGTCTAAGCCCATCGATGTGGGAGATTTTACATCGTGCTTTCAATCTGACCATTTAGCTGCTTGTTCTCGGCAGTCAGCGTCAACGATTTGTTAGCTGACTTGGGGTTACAAATCATGTTAATCCACACAGAAACTCGTATTTGGAAATACACATTGGAGTATTCTTAATGAAACATCTACTCGTCTCTTTCAAAGCGACAGAGAATTTATTCTTAAGCTGAGATCTGTCAGTTTACAAGGTCACTTACCAGCAGAATGCAGAATGGGAGTTTCGCCCCGTATTTGAAGGTCTATCTTAACAACTATATCCAATTGCAGAGTCCAAGTTCTTGATAAAGGGTGCATACTGTAATTTATAGATACCTAATTTTGAAAACTAATATTTCATCAATTTAAGTTTCATATTATAACGAAGAAAAGTGAAAATAATTAATAAAATTATTTCACATAATAATTTTAGAACACATTTTTTATAAAACAATTTCTCAAAAAATTTTCATCACAAAAACTCCATCTTCTTAAAAGAGTTTATTCACAAGAACAACATTTTTCTCAAATAAGCTCATTATCTCTTTTTAGAAGAGATTATTCTTAAATAACTCTTCACAAAAATGTTTCTCATATAACAACTTTTCTTAGAATAGCTCTTAATGGAATAACTTGTTTTCAAAACAGCTCGTGTACAAAATAACATTTTCATGAAATAACATCAACATCTTTACTGAATAACACTTTCACGAGAGTAAGTGTAAATAGTCTCAAGATATGACAAAATTCTTGGATTAACTTCATTTTTAAAATGTCTTGAAGAACTTAGCTTAGTGGATCAAATATCTAGATAATTAAGTCTTCTTCTCTTAATCTTTGTATGTGTACTTTTTTCCTATTTATTTCATGGTTACGTTCTCCCAAAACTAAACTCTCATTAAACAAAATATTAATACTGTTATAACTGTCCATTCTTACTATTCTACTTGTTATTGCTTAGGATTTGTAACTCCTATTTTGAAGATCTATATATAGCTCACAATATTCTTGTGAGCATGACTTTTGGCAATTGTGAGCAGGACTTTTGGCAAGTTATCTAATCCAGAAACTCTCTCAAATCCTCTCGACATTGTTCTCTTTATTCAACTTTCTGTCTTCTCTGTTTAGCTTTGTTCTCAGTCTTCTACCACTTCACTTATTCTTCAAGATCTGCTCTAATTTTTTTCTCCACCGCCTCTCAACACATTTTATTTTACTGTTTTACAATGTTTCCTTTTTAGCAATGAACTCGTTCACACATACTCTAGAAAAATAAAGGTATTCAAATAGCATACATATGATGAGCCATATTGGACAACACTAAAATTCAAAACACTAGTGCGTAAGAGCTGCATTCATGACAGGAATAACTCCTATTGAGCTATTTTTCTAAAAACCAACATACTATCCTCTGCAATTTAGACTAATTTCTAAAATGTTCATGAAAAGTAAATGGTAACCATCATGTTATCACCACAAAGTAATGATCAACAAACATGTACTGGTAAGATATGAAGTAATGCCCAAATGATACAACAACAATGATCAAACCCATGTTCTAAAGATTCAATAAAAAATAGCAAATGTTCTTCATTTTTCCACCCAAAATAAGAAGCTGAACCAACCAAGTTAAAGCATAGCGGTAGGCAGCTTGAATATGAAAAATCTATCTCAGCAGCAACCAATAAGAAAAAGAAGATAAATAACTTAATTTATATCGTAAGCAAATCTACCTGGAAAATTTTGAAAATAAGTTACAAATTAAAAGCAAGAAACGAGACCTAGTTATGAGTTGCTCTGTATCTTTCTATAACAGCATTTACTCCCCTTTTTCGAAGTTCGAGAAATGGTTTTTATGTGCTATCCTCTGCAAGGCATGCGGATTATTCCATCTATCAGAACAAGTGCTTGGCTATTTTGATGGCAGTCACTGAATGGAGGCACTACTTGGAATAAGGACCTTTCATCATCAAAACTAATCATGAAGTTTTGAAACATTTATTGAAGAGAAGCTTACCACAACCATTCAAAAAGAAAGGCTTGACCAGGCTACTTGGGTTAAACTACATTGGTAAAACAAACAATGTAGCAGATGCATTGTCTAACTAGTTTGAAGAAGCAAGCCACTTTCATAGTCTGATTTCAACCAGTGTTATTCTTGAATGGCTTAAGGAAATAAAAGGCAATTATGAGAAGGATGAGTTTGCTCAAGAAAGAATAACAGCACTTCTTGTTGTAGCCAATGGTGTTCCGAATTTTATTTATTCTTATGGGATATTGAGGTACAAGAATAGGTTTATATAGGCTGCCATGGCCAGCTAAGAAAGCAAATGCTTTAGACATTACATAATTCTCCTCCATAATGTCGTTCAGGTTCACAAGCAACCTATTACAAATGAAATAGGTTTCAACCTATGTATAACAAAGTGGTGTCTGTCAAAGGAACAATAGTGAACATGCAGCTTACCCTAGGTTACTTCAACCAATCCCAATTCCTGAGAAAGTTGGGAAGTCATTACAATGGATTTCGTTGAGCATCTGCCTCAATCATAGAAGTTTAACTGTATCCTAGTGATTATTGACAATTTCACTTTATATGCCCACTTTCTACCTCTATCCAATCCATTTACTGCTTTAGAAATAGCCAAGTTGTATTTGGATATGATTTACAAGCTTTATGGGGTCCAAGAGTGGTTATTTTAGATAGAGATAGAGTATTACCGGTTTCATTCGGCAAGAACTGACGAAACTAGTGGGTAAAAAAGTTCAGTTTTGCACAGCCTATCATCCAGAATCTGATGGCCAATCTGAAAGGCTAAACCAATGCTTAGATTAGTATTTGGGATGTATATGTTTGTTTTATGTGGTTAGCTTTAGCTGAATAGTGGTATAACACCAACTACCATACAACTCTAAAGATGAGTCCTTCCAAGCACCATATGGCTATCATCCATTAGGCTTTATATGGGATACCAGCCCTTTAGCTAGAGTGGCTATTATAGAATAATTGCTTAAGGAAAGAGAACAATTGAGCAAACTACAGGTTGATCAGTTGATAAAGGCCCAACGCAGGATGAAATGATGTGCAGATAAAAAGAAGTGAAGGAGAATTTCGAATAAAGGATGATGTTTACTTAGAGATCTAGCCTTACAAATTACTATTGCCTTTAGAAAAAATCTCAAACTCTCACAGGTACTATGGACCCTATTCAATTATAGCCAAGTACAGTCCAATAGCTTATAAACTACTGTTACCTGCCATTGCAAAAAATTCATCCTATATTCCATGATAGCTTTTGTAAAAAGAAGATTGGTTTTAAGGTTTACATCCATATCCCCACTGGAAGCAAATGACGAAGGCAAATCCTTAGTTTATCTTGCTGCTATATTAGATAAAAGAATAGTCAAAAGAGGAAACAGAGCAGTGACTCAATTGCTGGTATAATGGGTTAATTTGGGACAAAAAGTGCTACTTCGGAGGATTATTCAATTTCGAATTCTCATTTTTCATCTTTTGATCTTTGGGGACAAGGATTATCGACAGAGAGGGATAATGTCTTGAAGTTAAATGTTGGTAAAGCTACAAGTGCTAACAAGGCTGCCAACAATGCAGCTGATAGTTATGCAAATACCATGGCAAGAGGAACATTCGAGAATTTAGTGGAAGGAATGGCAACGGAGTAGCTGAAGGCAAAAATCACCAAAGGAGGAGCAGGTTGTTATTGGAGCAAGCATCATTTTTGCAACTGTTTAGAATCTTTCCTTTTATTGGTCGATGTTACCAAAATTGTAGGAATCCAATGCAACGATAAGCACATGTAAATATTTAATATTATTGCTACTATAATGAGCTTTTCATGAATGAAAATCATCCCAATTCCTTCCTTTCTTCTTATATCTTTCTGGTCTCTATCTCAATTGTTCCTTCAGTTACACCTTCAAAAATTCTGTAACATTAGCTTGTCATATATCGGTATTTCACAATTTTTTATCGACTTTGGCAAAAATACTTGATAGTTTTAGTGCATTATTGGGTTATCAGTCATCTACTAATGGAAGTCTTTTCACTCCCAAAGTTGTTTTCGGCTTCAAGCTAGAAATTTCTTTTAGGGTTCTTGATAAAATAGATTCCACTTTTTTTTTGTTTCATTTTTAGTTTTTAAAAATTAAAAAATTAATTTTTATTAATATTTTTTATATTTTAGTAAAAAACTTAACATTATCATAATCGATCACATGGAACTCATGTGAAAATAAAAAGGTACTTCAAATTTTTATTTTACGTGATTTGATTTAATTAGATTTAAAATAGCACACAATTTTTATTAAAATGTTTTTTTTGTTCGGGTATTAATTTTTGTGTGTGCATTTATATATATATATATATATATATTGATACAAAATTATAATTAATTTAACTCGGGAAAATAACAAAAATATCCTTTGATTTCATGTGTTAAAAATTAAGAAAACTACGAATTACAAACTAAACCCTCGCACACCTGCAGAAGATCCACAAGCTAAAGGCAAACCTGTTTTTAGTAAAACTAATCTAGGGTTGGGCCAAAACCAGAAAGGATGTTAACTTTTTTTATAGTGGTTTGAGGCTCTGAGCCCACATCGCTTGGATTCGGCACCCTTTTGGGGCAACAAAGGTTTGGGTGGAGTTGGACTATACATCTCTTTTGGGCCAGACCATAGACTATGCCGAACATGCAAAGCACTTCTAACTTGAGGCTTTTCCTAAAATAGAGATTGGAAAATTAAAATATTATATATATATATATATATATAAAAGACAGAAAAACGAGTTATATAGCTTGCAAAATCTGAAATTTTCATTATCCTGATCCAGTCTTGAAAGCACAAGCTACAGTCCTGTCATATGCCTCAACCAGGCAACCGTAGTTTTGTAAGCTTTCTGAGGTATCAAAACAGACGGAATGTGATTGACGGAATGCACAAAGCAAATGACAATGAGGCATGAGCTGTTCCTGCCACTGGCTCCAACCCTTATCCCCATTTTGGACCTGTCCTCTACAACTATGATAATTATCATCCATATAATTGCTCTGTCTTCTCAAATCTTTCTCGGCACCCCATTGGTTAATTTCTATGTTCTACACCTTTCTCAAAAGCTTTTGTCATTCAATCGTTCCAACGAAATGTCCTTTAGTTTGAAGACATTACCACCACGAAATCCTTCTATAGGCTTAGAAAAATATCAATTGGGAAGTACGTATGTGCCCACGTATAAATTCTGACGCCAATCCGTGTTTGGAAACAATAATGTCCATTGATTAGACTTTGTTATCAACATTAAAACACCCATATTTTGTGTTTCTCTTCGGATTAGATTTTTTTTTTCTTATATATATTTGTCGTATTTGCGTAATATTAAATTATAAAAAATAAGAAAATATTAACATGCTAAAATAAAATTATTTTTAACTTTGGTTAAATTAATATACTATTTTTTCTTAAATTTAATCTGTATTTTTTTATCATTTTTATATCATATTATTATTATTGTTTTTAAAACTATCATATCTATTTTAAAAGTTAAATTACCCACTCAAACTTAAAAATCTGATCATTTTAGGTGAATTTTGATAAAAATATAAAATTTATTAAATAAGTTTAGATTTGATAATCGAAACTCTCTAAAAAATAGGTTAGACTTAAATTTACCATTTCAAGTCCCAGTCATCTCAACCATAATTTTTTTATTATTTTCTCAAATATATTAATATATTTTTTACATTACTCTTGATTTTTTTTTTACAATTTAATTTGATTAGGTAATTTTTTGACTTTAAATTTTCTTGTTTCTTGTAGATTTGTTAGACTTGACAATATTAGACATGACATGAATAGAAGATTCAAAAGTGATACAGATTAAAATTAAGTAAAAAAATGTATGTGAATATGGTAAAAGTTAAAAACAAAATTTTGTGTTTTTCATATCAACACAAATTTTGATACAAAATATTCATATTTTATACGATACGAACACGATTTTATATGACACGAATATGAATTATCATGTTTGATTTTTTTAAGAATTTATTCAAATTTATTACGTTATTTTTATTAACTATTATGTGTTTTAATATTTTTTATATTTTATTAGAATTCTTTTAAAAAATTAATAGTATTTGAATAAATTTAAATAGGTTTGAACTTATTTATTTTATGTAAAAAAAGATTTAGATAAAAATATTAAATTTAAAACATAGATCAGATTGAGTTTAAGTTACTTTCAAATCATTAATATCTTATCTGAACCTAATCAGCTCGACCAAATTCATGTATAGATATACTTAAAACCATTTACTATGTTTTTATGAAGGTGAACACGCAGAGGTTCCTGATGGTGGTAGTGTCACCAGAATTCACGTGCACAATTGTCTGCCAACTAGAGACCGTCACATGTCAGAACAAGAATAAGCCACGTGGCTGATGTGGCGACAGTGTGGTCACGCGACACAGTTGCTTTGTTGAGCGACAGATGTTCGAGGCGACAGGGATTCCGTCGCCTGGTATGTGTGCTGCACAATTGGCGCGACAGACCTCCATCGCCCCTATTGCGACATAAGTCTTCCGCATTGCCCACGCGGCAGAGGTCTCCCGCATTGCCCTCACGGTAGAGGTCTCCCGCATTACCCCCGCGGCAGAGGTCTTCCGCACTGCCCTCACGATAGAGGTCTCCCGCATAGCCTTTGTAGTGGCCTCCCGTACAGCCTGCGGTAGAGGTCTCCCGCACAGCCTGCTGCAGAAGTCTTCTGCATAGTCTGCGGCAGAGGTCCATGGGTACTCTGCCGCCTACCGACTCTCCCGCAAGCTACTTAACCCGAAGCGCGACAGAGTGCTCCATAACTCTGTCGCGACCCAGACACGCGCCTGGGCCTTAGCTCAAACCGACTAAGAAGAAACCTATAAATATGCCGAGGAACTCTCAGAAAAAAGGAGGAAACCAAAAAACAAAAAAGCAGGGAGAAATACTTCAACTCTTTGAATTAAGAAACACATTCTCTTCCTCTTACTTACACAACTCCCGATTACTTACTTAATCATCGGAGTGCGCGTGCAGGGACAGATCCCTGCGCCCTCTGATTCCTGTTGTTTTTGCAGAACATACGAAGAACACGTGGAACAAATCGCACCGACGTCACTTCTCTGTCGTTAGTGCAATCAGACTACGTGGAAGGTAAATTCCTGTTGCTGTTCGTTCAGGCAACATCAATTGGCGCCGTCTGTGAGAAGCTGACAAAAAGTCAGGTTCTCTATCCAAATGGTGAGGACACGCTCTACAGCAGAGTTAACAGGAGGGCAGAATTCTGTGAGTCCCTCTGTCAGATCAGAACAGAGACGGAGACGTAGTGAAAGGGGTGACAAAGAAGCCTTGGTTTCTCTAGAAGAATTTGAGACCCTGAAACGCCAAAATGAAGAGACTACGACAACATTAAAAGCTATGGTGAGCTTCTTCAGAGACGCTCTCCCCCAATTCAGCTTGCCCCATGAAGTGCAACAGTTAGTGGGGGAAAGCACGCCGAGGCAGACCTATGAGAGAGGTCAGCCCTCCACCCTGGTAAACGCTGGACAAGAGGCAAGAACACGAAATAATGCCACTACAGATCCAGCAAGACAGAGTTCGCCCATAGCACCTGTGCAGCAGAGCTCACCTGCAGACCTCGCGCGGCAGAGGTCTCCCCCAGCGGATAGGCGGCAGAGCTCAACCGCGGACCGTAGGCGACAGAGTTCGCCCACAGCACCTGTGCGGCAGAGCTCACCCCCAGACATAGTGCGGCTGAGGTCTCACCCAGCAGATAGACCACAGAGCTCACCCGTGGCTCAACGGCGGCAGGGCACACCCCCAGACTTCAGGCGACAGCGTTCTCTTGCGGAACCCGTACGACAGAGCTCTCCCGCGGACTACATGCGGCAGAGCAATCCCGCAACACATACGCGACGGTGCTCTCCCGCCGCTGATAGGCGGCAGAGTTCTCTTCTGCCCGGCAGGCGACAAACTTCTCCTCTAGCCGATAGGCGGCAGAGTTCCCCCACATGCAGTAGCTCATCTCCCGTGGAGTCGGAACATGATTTAAGAGAATATAGGGCTGGGGAGCGACGGAGACAGAGAGGTCCAGACCCACGAGAAGGTCTCGAAATCTCAAATCCAGAATGGGAGGTGCTAGAAGGGGTGCTTACCAGTCAGACTCTTCTAGACCCGAAGAGAGGGGAGCATACTCAGTCCAAAGGTCAGAAAACGTGGAGAAAGTCGTCGAAAGGATTTTGGGAAAAAGGAAACTGGTGTCTCCGGATGATCGTCAAAAAAGGAGGATTTCGTTCAGTTCGGAGATCATGAACAAACCTTTGCCGAAGAAGTTCAAGATTCCTTCTATGGCCACTTACACCGGCAAAGCAGACCCCTATGACCACATACAGAAATACGAGTCCCTCATGTTGCTGCATGGATGGGAAGACGAGACTATGTGTCGGGCTTTTTCACTCACATTGTCCGGGCACGCTCTGAAGTGGTTCAATGGGTTGCGTCAAGTTTCCATCTCATCCTTCGACCAATTGCGAAACGAATTTCTGGAAGTCTTCATGATCCACAGCCACAGAAAAAAGGACGTTACTTACCTCCTCACTCTTAAACAAGGAAATAAAGAATCCTTGAGGAGCTACGTAGATCGGTTCAGAGATGCAATCTTGGAGGTGGATGATCCACCAACAGGGGTAGCCACGGTTGCAATGTTGCAAGGGACGAGGTCTGAAAAGTTGCAAGAATCCCTCTCCCTCGACCAACCGACGACACTTTCTGACCTGTTTGCTAGAGCCAATAAATATGTGGCTCAAGAAGAAGTAATGAAGAGGGTACAGCCCCGAGAGGTAAGGGTGGTGCATTGATTCCCATGGAAATTGGAGCACTGTCACCCAAGATGGTGCCCTTAGTAGAAGAAAAGGATTCACAAGCACTAAGGAAAAGCTTAGATCTATTCAGCCGAGCCGTAAGAGCCTGAGGCGCAATAGCGTCACTGTGGCCAGGCGTATATTCAGAAGAGCCGTAAGAGCCTGAGGCGCTATGCGTCACTGTGGCCAGGCGTAAAATCAGCCGAGCCGTAAGAGCCTGAGGCGCTATGCGTCACTGTGGCCAGGCGTACATTCAGCCGAGTCGTAAGAGCCTAAGGCGCAATAGCGTCACTGTGGCCAGGCGTGAAAATCAGAAGAGCCGTAAGAGCCTGAGGCGCTATACGTCACTGTGGCCAGGCGTATATTCAGAAGAGCCGTAAGAGCCTGAGGCGCTATGCGTCACTGTGGCCAGGCGTATATTCAGAAGAGCCGTAAGAGCCTGAGGCGCAATAGCGTCAATGTGGCCAGGCGTATATTTAGAAGAGCCGTAAGAGCCTGAGGCGCTATGCGTCACTGTGGCCAGGCGTAAAATCAGCCGAGCCGTAAGAGCCTGAGGAGCTATGCGTCACTGTGGCAAGGCGTATATTCAGAAGAGCCGTAAGAGCCTGAGGCGCTATGCGTCACTGTGGCCAGGCGTACATTCAGCCGAGCCGTAAGAGCCTGAGGCACAATAGCGTCACTGTGGCCAGGCGTGAAAATCAGAAGAGCCGTAAGAGCCTGAGGCGCTATGCGTCACTGTGGCCAGGCGTACATTCAGCCGAGCCGTAAGAGCCTGAGGCGCAATAGCGTCACTGTGGCCAGGCGTGAAAATCAGAAGAGCCGTAAGAGCCTGAGGCGCTATGCGTCACTGTGGCCAGGCGTAAATTCAGAAGAGCCGTAAGAGCCTGAGGCGCTATGCGTCACTATGGCCAGGCGTATATTCAGAAGAGCAGTAAGAGCCTGAGGCGCAATAGCGTCACTGTGGCCAGGCGTATATTCAGAAGAGCCGTAAGAGCCTGAGGCGTTATGCGTCACTGTGGCCAGGCGTATATTCAGAAGAGCCGTAAGAGCCTGAGGCGCTATGCGTCACTGTCGCCAGGCGTATATTCAGAAGAGCCGTAAGAGCCTGAGGCGCAATAGCGTCAATGTGGCCAGGCGTATATTTAGAAGAGCCGTAAGAGCCTGAGGCGCTATGCGTCACTGTGGCCAGGCGTAAAATCAGCCGAGCCGTAAGAGCCTGAGGAGCTATGCGTCACTGTGGCAAGGTGTATATTCAGAAGAGCCGTAAGAGCCTGAGGCGCTATGCGTCACTGTGGCCAGGCGTACATTCAGCCGAGCCGTAAGAGCCTGAGGCACAATAGCGTCACTGTGGCCAGGCGTGAAAATCAGAAGAGCCGTAAGAGCCTGAGGCGCTATGCGTCACTGTGGCCAGGCGTACATTCAGCCGAGCCGTAAGAGCCTGAGGCGCAATAGCGTCACTGTGGCCAGGCGTGAAAATCAGAAGAGCCGTAAGAGCCTGAGGCGCTATGCGTCACTGTGGCCAGGCGTATATTCAGAAGAGCCGTAAGAGCCTGAGGCGCTATGCGTCACTATGGCCAGGCGTATATTCAGAAGAGCAGTAAGAGCCTGAGGCGCAATAGCGTCACTGTGGCCAGGCGTATATTCAGAAGAGCCGTAAGAGCCTGAGGCGTTATGCGTCACTGTGGCCAGGCGTAAAATCAGCCGAGCCATAAGAGCCTGAGGCGCTATGCTTCACTGTGGCCAGCCGTATATTCAGAAGAGCCGTAAGAGCCTGAGGCGCTATGCGTCACTGTGGCCAGGCGTACATTCAGCCGAGCCGTAAGAGCCTGAGGCGCAATAGCGTCACTGTGGCCAGGCGTGAAAATCAGAAGACCCGTAAGAGCCTGAGGCGCTATGCGTCACTGTGGCCAGGTGTATATTCAGAAGAGCCGTAAGAGCCTGAGGCGCTATGCGTCACTGTGGCAAGGCGTATATTCAGAAGAGCCGTAAGAGACTGAGGCGCTATGCGTCACTGTGGCCAGGCGTACATTCAGCCGAGCCGTAAGAGCCTGAGGCGCAATAGCGTCACTGTGGCCAGGTGTATATTCAGAAGAGCCGTAAGAGCCTGAGGCGCTATGCGTCACTGTGGCCAGGCGTATATTCAGAAGAGCCGTAAGAGCCTGAGGCGCTATGCGTCACTGTGGCCAGGCGTATATTCAGAAGAGCCGTAAGAGCCTGAGGCGCAATAGCGTCACTGTGGCCAGGCGTATATTCAGAAGAGCCGTAAGAGCCTGAGGCGCTATGCGTCACTGTGGCCAGGCGTATATTCAGAAGAGCCGTAAGAGCCTGAGGCGCTATGCCTCACTATGGCCAGGCGTATATTCAGCCGAGCCGTAAGAGCCTGAGGCGCTATGCGTCACTGTGGCCAGGCGTATATTCAGACGAGCCGTAAGAGCCTGAGGCGCAATAGCGTCACTGTGGCCAGGCGTACATTCAGCTGAGCCGTAAAAGCCTGAGGCGCAATAGCGTCACTGTGGCCAGGCGTGAAAATCAGAAGAGCCGTAAGAGCCTGAGGCGCTATGCGTCACTGTGGCCAGGCGTATATTCAGAAGAGCCGTAAGAGCCTGAGGCGCAATAGCGTCACTGTGGCCAGGCGTATATTCAGAAGAGCCGTAAGAGCCTGAGGCGCTATGCGTCACTGTGGCTAGGCGTAAAATCAGCCGAGCCGTAAGAGCCTGAGGCGCTATGCGTCACTGTGGCCAGGCGTATATTCAGAAGAGCCGTAAGAGCCTGAGGCGCTATGCGTCACTGTGGCCAGGCGTACATTCAGCCGAGCCGTAAGAGCCTGAGGCGCAATAGCGTCACTGTGGCCAGGCGTGAAAATCAGAAGAGCCGTAAGAGCCTGAGGTGCTATGCGTCACTGTGGCCAGGCGTACATTTAGCCGAGCCGTAAGAGCCTGAGGCGCAATAGCGTCACTGTGGCCAGGCGTGAAAATTAGAAGAGCCGTAAGAGCCTGAGCGCTATGCGTCACTGTGGCCAGGCGTATATTCAGAAGAGCCGTAAGAGCCTGAGGCGCTATGCGTCACTGTGGCCAGGCGTATATTCAGAAGAGCCGTAAGAGCCTGAGGCGCAATAGCGTCACTGTGCCCAGGCGTATATTCAGAAGAGCCGTAAGAGCCTGAGGCGCTATGCGTCACTGTGGCCAGGCGTAAAATCAGCCGAGCCGTAAGAGCCTGAGGCGCTATGCGTCACTGTGGCCAGGGGTATATTCAGAAGAGCCGTAAGAGCCTGAGGCGCTATGCGTCACTGTGGCCAGGCGTACATTCAGCCGAGCCGTAAGAGCCTGAGGCGCAATAGCGTCACCGTGGCCAGGCGTGAAAATCAGAAGAGCCATAAGAGCCTGAGGCGCTATGCGTCACTGTGGCCAGGCGTATATTCAGAAGAGCCGTAAGAGCCTGAGGCGCTATGCGTCACTGTGGCCAGGCGTATATTCAGAAGAGCCATAAGAGCCTGAGGTGCTATGCGTCACTGTGCCCAGGCGTACATTCAGCCGAGCCGTAAGAGCCTGAGGCGCAATAGTGTCACTACGGCTAGGCGTGATAATCAGAAGAGCCGTAAGAGCCTGAGGCGCTATGCGTCACTGTGGCCAGGCGTATATTCAGAAGAGCCGTAAGAGCCTGAGGCGCTATGCGTCACTGTGCCAGGCGTATATTCAGAAGAGCCGTAAGAGCCTGAGGCGCAATAGCGTCACTGTGGCCAAGCGTATATTCAGAAGAGCCGTAAGAGCGTGAGGCGCTATGCGTCACTGTGGCCAGGCGTATATTCAGAAGAGCCGTAAGAGCCTGAGGCGCTATGCGTCACTGTGGCCAGGCGTACATTCAGCCGAGCCGTAAGAGCCTGAGGCGCAATAGCGTCACTGTGGCCAGGCGTGAAAATCAGAAGAGCCGTAAGAGCCTGAGGCGCTATGCGTCACTGTGGCCAGGCGTATATTCAGAAGAGCCGTAAGAGCCTGAGGCGCTATGCGTCACTCTGGCCAGGCGTATATTCAGAAGAGCCGTAAGAGCCTAAGGCGCAATAGCGTCACTGTGGCCAGGCGTATATTCAGAAGAGCCGTAAGAGCCTGAGGCGGTATGCGTCACTGTGGTCAGGCGTAAAATCAGCCGAGCCGTAAGAGCCTGAGGCGCTATGCGTCACTGTGGCCAGGCGTATATTCAGAAGAGCCGTAAGAGCCTGAGGCGCTATGCGTCACTGTGGCCAGGCGTACATTCAGCCGAGCCGTAAGAGCCTGAGGCGCAATAGCGTCACTGTAGCCAGGCGTGAAAATCAGAAGATCCGTAAGAGCCTGAGGCGCTATGCGTCACTGTGGCCAGGCGTATATTCAGAAGAGCAGTAAGAGCCTGAGGCGCAATAGCGTCACTGTGGCCAGGCGTATATTCAGAAGAGCCGTAAGAGCCTGAGGCGTTATGCGTCACTGTGGCCAGGCGTATATTCAGAAGAGCCGTAAGAGCCTGAGGCGCTATGCGTCACTGTGGCCAGGCGTATATTCAGAAGAGCCGTAAGAGCCTGAGGCGCAATAGCGTCAATGTGGCCAGGCGTATATTTAGAAGAGCCGTAAGAGCCTGAGGCGCTATGCGTCACTGTGGCCAGGCGTAAAATCAGCCGAGCCGTAAGAGCCTGAGGAGCTATGCGTCACTGTGGCAAGGCGTACATTCAGAAGAGCCGTAAGAGCCTGAGGCGCTATGCGTCACTGTGGCCAGGCGTACATTCAGCCGAGCCGTAAGAGCCTGAGGCACAATAGCGTCACTGTGGCCAGGCGTGAAAATCAGAAGAGCCGTAAGAGCCTGAGGCGCTATGCGTCACTGTGGCCAGGCGTACATTCAGCCGAGCCGTAAGAGCCTGAGGCGCAATAGCGTCACTGTGGCCAGGCGTGAAAATCAGAAGAGCCGTAAGAGCCTGAGGCGCTATGCGTCACTGTGGCCAGGCGTATATTCAGAAGAGCCGTAAGAGCCTGAGGCGCTATGCGTCACTATGGCCAGGCGTATATTCAGAAGAGCAGTAAGAGCCTGAGGCGCAATAGCGTCACTGTGGCCAGGCGTATATTCAGAAGAGCCGTAAGAGCCTGAGGCGTTATGCGTCACTGTGGCCAGGCGTAAAATCAGCCGAGCCGTAAGAGCCTGAGGCGCTATGCTTCACTGTGGCCAGGCGTATATTCAGAAGAGCCGTAAGAGCCTGAGGCGCTATGCGTCACTGTGGCCAGGCGTACATTCAGCCGAGCCGTAAGAGCCTGAGGCGCAATAGCGTCACTGTGGCCAGGCATGAAAATCAGAAGAGCCGTAAGAGCCTGAGGCGCTATGCGTCACTGTGGCCAGGTGTATATTCAGAAGAGCCGTAAGAGCCTGAGGCGCTATGCGTCACTGTGGCCAGGCGTATATTCAGAAGAGCCGTAAGAGACTGAGGCGCTATGCGTCACTGTGGCCAGGCGTACATTCAGCCGAGCCGTAAGAGCCTGAGGCGCAATAGCGTCACTGTGGCCAGGCGTGAAAATCAGAAGAGCCGTAAGAGCCTGAGGCGCTATGCGTCACTGTGGCCATGCGTATATTCAGAAGAGCCGTAAGAGCCTGAGGCGCTATGCGTCACTGTGGCCAGGCGTATATTCAGAAGAGCCGTAAGAGCCTGAGGCGCAATAGCGTCACTGTGGCCAGGCGTATATTCAGAAGAGCCGTAAGAGCCTGAGGCGCTATGCGTCACTGTGGCCAGGCGTATATTCAGAAGAGCCGTAAGAGCCTGAGGCGCTATGCCTCACAGTGGCCAGGCGTATATTCAGCCGAGCCGTAAGAGCCTGAGGCGCTATGCGTCACTGTGGCCAGGCCTATATTCAGACGAGCCGTAAGAGCCTGAGGCGCAATAGCGTCACTGTGGCCAGGCGTACATTCAGCTGAGCCGTAAGAGCCTGAGGCGCAATAGCGTCACTGTGGCCAGGCGTGAAAATCAGAAGAGCCGTAAGAGCCTGAGGCGCTATGCGTCACTGTGGCCAGGCGTATATTCAGAAGAGCCGTAAGAGCCTGAGGTGCTATGCGTCACTGTGGCCAGCGTATATTCAGAAGAGCCGTAAGAGCCTGAGGCGCAATAGCGTCACTGTGGCCAGGCGTATATTCAGAAGAGCCGTAAGAGCCTGAGGCGCTATGCGTCACTGTGTCCAGGCGTAAAATCAGCCGAGCCGTAAGAGCCTGAGGCGCTATGCGTTACTGTGGCTAGGCGTATATTCAGAAGAGCCGTAAGAGCCTGAGGCGCTATGCGTCACTGTGGCCAGGCGTACATTCAGCCGAGCCGTAAGAGCCTGAGGCGCAATAGCGTCACTGTGGCCAGGCGTGAAAATCAGAAGAGCCGTAAGAGCCTGAGGTGCTATGCGTCACTGTGGCCAGGCGTACATTCAGCCGAGCCGTAAGAGCCTGAGGCGCAATAGCGTCACTGTGGCCAGGCGTGAAAATCAGAAGAGCCGTAAGAGCCTGAGGCGCTATGCGTCACTGTGGCCAGGCGTATATTGAGAAGAGCCGTAAGAGCCTGAGGCGCTATGCGTCACTGTGGCCAGGCATATATTCAGAAGAGCCGTAAGAGCCTGAGGCGCAATAGCGTCACTGTGGCCAGGCGTATATTCAGAAGAGCCGTAAGAGCCTGAGGCGCTATGCGTCACTGTGGCTAGGCGTAAAATCAGCCTAGCCATAAGAGCCTGAGGCGCTATGCGTCACTGTGGCCAGGGGTATATTCAGAAGAGCCGTAAGAGCCTGAGGCGCTATGCGTCACTGTGGCCAGGCGTACATTCAGCCGAGCCGTAAGAGCCTGAGGTTCAATAGCGTCACTGTGGCCAGGCGTGAGAATCAGAAGAGCCATAAGAGCCTGAGGCGCTATGCGTCACTGTGGCCAGGCGTATATTCAGAAGAGCCGTAAGAGCCTGAGGCGCTATGCGTCACTGTGGCCAGGCGTATATTCAGAAGAGCCATAAGAGCCTGAGGTGCTATGCGTCACTGTGGCCAGGCGTACATTCAGCCGAGCCGTAATAGCCTGAGGCGCAATAGTGTCACTATGGCTAGGCGTGATAATCAGAAGAGCCGTAAGAGCCTGAGGCGCTATGCGTCACTGTGGCCAGGCGTATATTCAGAAGAGCCGTAAGAGCCTGAGGCGCTATGCGTCACTGTGGCCAGGCGTATATTCAGAAGAGCCGTAAGAGCCTGAGGCGCTATGCGTCACTGTGCCAGGCGTATATTCAGAAGAGCCGTAAGAGCCTGAGGCGCAATAGCGTCACTGTGGCCAAGCGTATATTCAGAAGAGCCGTAAGATCCTGAGGCGCTATGCGTCACTGTGGCCAGGCGTATATTCAGAAGAGCCGTAAGAGCTTGAGGCGCTATGCGTCACTGTGGCCAGGCGTACATTCAGCCGAGCCGTAAGAGCCTGAGGCGCAATAGCGTCACTGTGGCCAGGCGTGAAAATCAGAAGAGCCGTAAGAGCCTGAGGCGCTATGCGTCACTGTGGCCAGGCGTATATTCAGAAGAGCCGTAAGAGCCTGAGGCGCTATGCGTCACTCTGGCCAGGCGTATATTCAGAAGAGCCGTAAGAGCCTGAGGCGCAATAGCGTCACTGTGGCCAGGCGTATATTCAGAAGAGCCGTAAGAGCCTGAGGCGGTATGCGTCAGTGTGGTCAGGCGTAAAATCAGCCGAGCCGTAAGAGCCTGAGGCGCTATGCGTCACTGTGGCCAGGCGTATATTCAGAAGAGCCGTAAGAGCCTGAGGCGCTATGCGTCACTGTGGCCAGGCGTACATTCAGCCGAGCCGTAAGAGCCTGAGGGGCAATAGCGTCACTGTGGCCAGGCGTTAAAATCAGAAGAGCCGTAAGAGCCTGAGGCGCTATGCGTCACTGTGGCCAGGCGTATATTCAGAAGAGCCGTAAGAGCCTGAGGCGCTATGCGTCACTGTGGCCAGGCGTATATTCACAAGAGCCGTAAGAGCCTGAGGCGCTATGCGTCACTGTGGCCAGGCGTACATTCAGCCGAGCCGTAAGAGCCTGAGGCGCAATAGCGTCACTGTGGCTAGGCGTGATAATCAGAAGAGCCTTAAGAGCCTGAGGCGCTATGCGTCACTGTGGCCAGGCGTATATTCAGAAGAGCCGTAAGAGCCTGAGGCGCTATGCGTCACTGTGGCCAGGCGTATATTCAGAAGAGCCGTAAGAGCATGAGGCGCAATAGCGTCACTGTGGCCAGGCGTATATTCAGAAGAGCCGTAAGAGCCTGAGGCGCTATGCGTCACTGTGGCCAGTCGTATATTCAGAAGAGCCGTAAGAGCCTGAGGCGCTATGCATCACTGTGGCCAGGCGTATATTCAGCCAAGCCGTAAGAGCCTGAGGCGCTATGCGTCACTGTGGCCAGGCGTATATTCAGACGAGCGGTAAGAGCCTGAGGCGCAATAGCGTCACTGTGGCCTGGCGTGAAAATCAGAAGAACTGTAAGAGCCTGAGGCGCTATGCGTCTCTGTGGCCAGGCGTATATTCAGAAGAGCCGTAAGAGCCTGAGGCGCTATGCGTCACTGTGGCCAGGCGTATATTCAGAAGAGCCGTAAGAGGCGCTATGCGTCACTGTGGCCAGGCGTACATTCAGCCGAGCCGTAAGAGCCTGAGGCCCAATAGGGTCACTGTGGCCAGGCATGAAAATCAGAAGAGCCGTAAGAGCCTGAGGCGCTATGCGTCACTGTGGCCAGGCGTACATTCAGCCTAGCCGTAAGAGCCTGAGGTGCAATAGCGTCACTGTGGCCAGGCGTGAAAATCAGAAGAGCCGTAAGAGCCTGAGGCGCTATGCATCACTGTGGCCAGGCGTATATTCAGAAGAGCCGTAAGAGCCTGAGGCGCAATAGCGTCACTGTGGCCAGGCGTATATTCAGAAGAGCCGTATGAGCCTGAGGCGCTATGCATCACTGTGGCCAGGCGTAAAATCAGCCGAGCCGTAAGAGCCTGAGGCGCTATGCGTCACTGTGGCCAAGCGTATATTCAGAAGAGCCATAAGAGCCTGAGGCGCTATGCGTCACTGTGGCCAGGCGTACATTCAGCCGAGCCGTAAGAGCTTGAGGCGCAATAGCGTCACTGTGGCCAGGCGTGAAAATCAGAAGAGCCGTAAGAGCCTGAGGCGCTATGCGTCACTGTGGCCAGGCGTATATTCAGAAGAGCCGTAAGAGCCTGAGATGCTATGCGTCACTGTGACCAGGCGTATATTCAGAAGAGCCGTAAGAGCCTGAGGCGCTATGTATCACTGTGGCCAGGCGTATATTCAGCCGAGCCGTAAGAGCCTGAGGCGCTATGCGTCACTGTGGCCAGGCGTATATTCAGACGAGCCGTAAGAGCCTGAGGCGCTATGCGTCACTGTGGCAAGGCGTATATTCAACAGAGCCGTAAGAGCCTGAGGCGCTATTCGTCACTGTGGCCAGGCGTATATCCAGAAGAGCCGTAAGAGCCTGAGGCGCTATGCGTCACTATGGCCAGGCGTATATTCAGAAGAGCCGTATGAGCCTGAGGCGCTATGCGTCACTGTGGCCAGGCAACAAAAACATAATGGCCGTAAGAACTGGAGACGCGTTCGCGTTGTGATAGTCAGGCCTCACAAAGGTATGTAAAATTCTTTCCGAAAATATATCTTTATATCAAGAATCCTCTTTCGCAGTAAATATTCCTACCAAAGAGTGGGGAGCAATTGATGGTGGTAGTGTCACCAGAATCCACGTGCACAATTGTTTGCCAACCAGAGACCGCCACGTGTCAGAACAAGAATAAGCCACGTGGCTGATGTGGCGACAGTGTGGTCACGCGACACAGTTGCTTTGTTGAGCGACAGATGTTCGAGGCGACAGGGATTCCGTCGCCTGGTATGTGTGCTGCACAATTGGCGCGACAGACCTCCATCGCCCCTATTGCGACATAGGTCTTCCGCATTGC
This sequence comes from Firmiana major, assembly GCA_033439115.1. Classification (NCBI taxonomy): domain Eukaryota; kingdom Viridiplantae; phylum Streptophyta; class Magnoliopsida; order Malvales; family Malvaceae; genus Firmiana; species Firmiana major. The sequence continues at coordinate 46,071,118 of CM065909.1, forward strand.
CCACGCGGCAGAGGTCTCCCGCATTGCCCTCACGGTAGAGGTCTCCCGCATTATCCCCGCGGCAGAGGTCTTCCGCACTGCCCTCACGATAGAGGTCTCCCGCATAGCCGCGGTAGTGGCCTCCCGCACAGCCTGCGGTAGAGGTCTCCCGCACAGCCTGCTGCAGAGGTCTTCCGCATAGTCTGCGGCAGAGGTCCATGGGTACTCTGCCGCCTACCGACTCTCCCGCAAGCTACTTAACCCGAAGCGCGACAGAGTGCTCCATAACTCTGTCGCGGCCCAGACACGCGCCTGGGCCTCAGCTCGAACCGACTTAGAAGAAACCTATAAATATGCCGAGGAGCTCTCAGAAAAAAGGAGGAAACCAAAGAACAAAAAAGCAGGGAGAAATACTTCAACTCTTTGAATTAAGAAACACATTCTCTTCCTCTTACTTACACAACTCCCGATTACTTACTTAATCATCGGAATGCGCGTGCAGGGACAGATCCCTGCGCCCTCTGATTCCTGTTGTTTTTGCAGAACATACGAAGAACACGTGGAACAAATCACACCGACGTCACTTCTTTGTCGTTAGTGCAATCAGATTACGTGGAAGGTAAATTCCTGTTACTGTTCGTTCAGGCAACATCAATTCCAATGCCTCTTCCCCTTGTGGCGATAAATTATTTTTCAATGAAGTACTGTGCGCAAAATTGGAGATAATAAAGGTGAGTTGCCGATCCAAAATCAGCTTTCACAACTTGTTAATTACCATTTTTGTAAAAGGAAACGGAGAATGGTTCAGAAGACGATTGTTTACCAACAAATGACATTGGCAGTGCTAAATAATTCATAAGTATAAGGATATTTTAATTATATTTTGATAATTTTAAATATCATACAATACGCTATACAAAAATATATGTATAAAATATACAAAAATAATGTAGATTACAATTTAATAAAAATCATAATAAATATGATAAATATTTTTAAAAAAAAGTATCGATAAAATTTTAATATAAAATTTTTATATTTACATACTATGAATAAGATTTTACGTAACATGAACATGAATAATATACATTATTTAACTGATCGGATTAATATAAAAATGACATCCAATTTTTTTAAAAGAACAAAATGATATGAGGATTACGTTACCAATAAAAAAGAACAACATATATATATATATATATTTATATATATAGAAAACAGACGTAATCTAGAGACAAAGAAGGGAGGTGTATATGCTAAAAATCCAACCCTAAATCTACCGAAAGTAACTTCCTGAAGAGAATGTACCATTTAGGTTAAGCTGTGGGTTCAAAATAATATGGTTTTTTTTATTTGCTACGTGTAATTATATCAAGTAAAAAAATGATCTTTTTTTTGGTCGATTGTTAAATTATTAGACGCCCACAGAAGTTGGGAAAGTGACGGAACGAATCGCTGTCCTCGGTCACTACTGCGGAGCATCAAATTAAAAAAATAAGAATAAAATATTTAAAAGGGATGAAATTTTAATATTACACTCCACCCAAAGTCTTTGGAGGCCATTTCCAAATTGTACGGACTTTTTTCTCAATGTTCTAATTTCTGCCCCACCAACTACCCTTTTGAACCAATTATATTATTACCCTAAGCACATATCAAACATAACAAAGAAATTAAATTAATCAGCAATTGGCGACCTTTTTTTTTCTTTGTTTCTTACATTACTTTTCTTAAAATCAACTTTAATTATACATTTTTCTGGCTCATTATCAGCGGCTAAAGCCCATAGTTTCCCAAGCCTGGCTCATAGTCAAAGCCTAAAAATATCCTCGCATTTATGGGAAATATAAAAAAGAAATTGCCCTGTTCATTATCATTGCTAGCTAGCTAGTTCATTGAAGTGCTAACTATTTATACTAAATTTTGTCTATCAAATTTTCTAATTGATGGTCCTGATTCTCAAATTGAAGCAATACAATTAAATTAAGAACTAAATTTCAAAAAAAAAAAAAAACTGAAACTATGGTTGGTTTAGACACTAAAATATCTTCTTAATAATAAATTTTATTTTAATTTTAATATAACAATTTTCATCGATTATCAATATCTAACTATTTCATCAACTTCAAAACCAACAGGCAAAATCTGGTTGATTGATTCAGCTGCATTACTGAAAGTTTGGTAGAATTTAATATGCTTTCCCTAATCTTTCTGTCGTTTTAACTTAAAAATAATTAAAATTAGAGTTTAATTTCGCCATCTTGGTTTAAAAGGATTGCAACAGGATTCAGTTAAATGTATAGTGACTATAATCTGAAGATTCCTGACAGGGACTTGTAATTAGAAGACTCTTCAAAAACATGTGCCCATTAAAAAAATTGAGATTCAGGGGAGCCCCTAGAGATCCAGCAGTAAATATAATGTAAAATAAGAACTTGTTACCATAAAAAAATAAAAATAAAAGAAGGTTAGTAGTAAGAACAATCTATAGTTTAATATGGTATTTGAGCAGAGCAGTCAGAAACAACATGAAATGTTTGCTGGTTTGATTCCCACTTGTTAAATTAATTATACAAATAGAGAGAGAGATCCGAAGTGTCAAAGTGTGAATTGAAAAAAGGGCTAAAAACGAGGAAGGGGCCAGGCCAATGTGAGGCGAGCGCGCGCAGAAACTAGGCAAAGGTGACCCTTCAACATTCCAAGAACCAAAGGCATCCAATTGCCAACCAATGGGTGGTTAATTTGGCTCACAGCAAGAGCAGCAGCCATGCAGCTCTCGGATGCGGCGATAGCCAAAAAGTACAGCTCTTTCCGCTGGACCCACGCCCTAATTCACGCCTAATTCCACCATTCTGGCTCCTGCTGTTTTTTCTTTGGTATGTAGCGATGACATTGGTCCGGTTTTTCTTTGATATGCAATTTGCCAATTTGGCTCATTTTTTTGACGAATACCAATCAATCAAACAAATTAATGCAAATTCGAAAATTGTTTTAGATAATATTTATTTAAAAAGCTCTCTTTAGTCTCTACGAGTGCATTGAACTTTAACTTGCTTTATATTGGACAATGCAGGGAAGGTCGGTAGCATTTTCTAGTGGGATTTGGAAATCAAGTTAATTTCCAAGCCCTCTTTTCTTTAAGAGATAATTAAATGACGTATATTTTCATCAGTCAAATTATGAGGAGACGTACACTTTCATGTTTCTTCTCTTCATTTTCAATAGTGCTACTCGACTTCGATTGGGCAAGTAAAGGTTTTTTTATCCGTAATGGTTAAAGTTTAATTAAATAATTATTTTTTTAAAAGGGATTAAATTTAAAATTTTTTTTAATTATATTTCGTTACAAAAAAATTATTATCTACATCGACCCTACCTGGTTTTGCAGATGGGAAGGAAAGATGTGAGAACTAGCATTTGCTAAAGGACAAATTAATTATCATGCAAATCGAGAAAGAACAATACACTTTTTCGTATAGAGTACATCTTGGCTGAAGAAACATGCCACGAAATTACTTTTTTCCTAGATATTTCAAAAAGATTGGACCGTGAAGGAACCTGTTATTAAATCATCGATTCGGTTCTTCGATATAATCATGTGGTTGCTGAAATATAAATCGTTCTATGAAAATGGTCCAACATAAACAAACAAATTAATATATAAAAGTAGTTCAAAGCTACCGTCATTCTGTCTTCCCACCCACTACGCACTCGACCCATGTTACTAAATACTGCACACTATGGATACGTTGAATCTTCAACCCAAACTAATTAAAGTTTAATTTTTTAAATATTACTTAATAGTATAAAGTTAGATATTTCAGCCAAGACTTTGGAATAATTTTTTTCTGATGAAAACTATATATCTATATATAAATTTATAAACTAAACATTGATCCTTGATTTATCTACATGCATCATTCTCCATAAGAGAATTATGCTAGTACTTGTTCCTGAAGATTTGGTAAATCTTACCCAGCAACTTAGGGAAAATTTAATAAGAATAATACAACGAACAGTGAAAAAAAAATAAAGGGAATAACGCAAGGAATAATATTCATATGTACATAAACTTCATCATCTCATCAAATCCATCTGGTAAGACTCCGCCTTTCTTTAAAAAATCAACAAAGAATCCTTGACGTCGTAGTTCATCTTCTCTAAATTAGGCTGCAACGCAAACTGAATCATTGGCGGCGGCCCACAAGCCAACGCAAGAGTGTCGATAGAGCCCTCCGGGATGTGCTCCCTCAGTATACTTTCCGTGATGAAACCCAAGCTATATTCCCATCCTTCCCTGATTGATTCTTGCACCACGTACCACACCTTCAACCTGTCATGCTTCTTAGCCCAACCATCAAGCTCTTCTTTCAGCAGAATATCCTCTTCGGTTCGGTTCGCGTACACCACAAACATCTCTGTCTCGTCCTCGGGGAACTTCAATATAGCTTGGATGACTTGATAAATTGGAGTGATCCCTGTCCCACCTGCCAACATTGCCAGCTTCTTGCCAAACTTGGGTTTTCCATAGACAGAAAAGTTGCCACGACCTGTATATTCAATGTGACCCAACGGACCCTTCACGTCTAGAAACGACCCTAGTGGCAGAGAGTCCAAATATTGTGACATGAGCCCTCCATTAGGGAATTTCGGGTGCACCCCTTTGAAATAAACCTTAACCACTAGATCAAAGTGGCCCACTTCATCAATGCCGCTAGTTGGGGTGTAGGCTCTCATGCAAAGCTTATCATCAATCGTGGCGCACAAAAATATGTGCTTCCCGACGGGTAATCCTAGCACTTGATCCTCCGATGGCAATGCGAATCTAAACAGACGAACATCATGAGAGATAGATGTTTTTTCGACGAGTTTGCACGGGATTTTTTCACGTGGGACCAACGCTACAGGTCTTGTTGGCGCAACTTCCTTAATAGGAGCTAAAAAGCTCATGTTGGATGCCCCATGCACGGAGTTATTAGGCGATGATGTAGACGAGTCGGAAGCATAACCCGTCGTGATCAACTCACCGATTCGAAAATCTTCTAGCATTTTCTTAGCTTTATCAGAGTGAATTGCGTCAAATTCTTCAGTGCAGTCAGTTCCAGCGTTGATCAGAATACTGTCCATGCCACCAGGGTGATCCTTGAGGAAACGAGTGCAATCGTAGATATGACCATGGACGACGATCCAAGCAGAATCAGCAGAGTTGTGTTTCTTGACCTCGGACATTGAAAATGTTTTGGAGGCAGTGTTCATAAAAGGAGATGAGACACTCTTCTTTAAGGTTGTGTTTGCATCTGTTGATTTTTCAAGGTGTCGTTCCTTAGCCATCCATCCGCCGGATTGATTGCCCGGCAAAGTTGGGTGTTCGAAAACAATCCCGATTTCACCTTTATGTGGCTTGCATACGTTTGTTTTTACACGGAACCAGCAATTGTTCATCATTCCCTATTACATAAAATCAAACCATTAACTCCATTAGAGGACATACATTGATTTTTCCTTTTTTTTTTTTTTTTTGAAAATTGTCTGTACTCAAATATATGCATAGTACATAGTAAAAAATATCGAATAAATTTTTTATGAGCTTGGCTTATTAATTTGAAGTTGAAACTTGGAACGCCTTCTTTGACTTTAGGGAAGAAAATATCTAACTCATTGTTTGTTTTGACTTTGCATTGAGCTTATTAATCCAAGTAGATTTTTTTTCTTTTCATTTTGCCTTACGACTAGGAAGACCTATGGAGTGGCGGATATGAGGCAAACAATCCCACCAAGGCCATGGCCTTGCTCAACTCAATGCAGAGGTCAAAAGGGACAGAGAACAAGAATCCAATGCACAAGGCACCAATGGCACTACCCGTCGTCTAGCCTAACCGTAGCTGGCTGCTGTTCCCAATAGGCCGTGAGTGTCCCATCAGCCAATTTTGTCCGCTTAAGTTATAAACACGTGTCACAACGTCAATGGATGATCAAGATTGATGTGATAACTAGCTTTCCTAGGATAGATTCTACAACAGTTAATAATTCTTTAAAAAACAGTAAAAAGAGCTTGTATTGTAGTAGTCAAAAAGTAGAGGGATTTAATTACTTACCATAACATTCCAAATGAGCTTCTCGGGCTGTGTGTTAAGTGTCTCATCCCAGGCGCGAACCGATATCTCCTTGGCTCCGAGCAGGTCAAGCACTTCCACCTCCAGCGACCAGAAGCACCAGCACCAGAATTTGCCATATTTGTTTGGCTTCTCAGAGTGGTCCAGCGTGCACACTTGCCATGTTTCACCACCGTCCATTGTAACCTCCACACGTGTCACCTTCTTCCCACCCCCTGTTGTCAAATTACACCAAAAAGCACATTTAACTATGAGATTACCTTCATCTCCACGACTCTTCCCAAAAACAGGAAAGAGACTAATCCCATTGGCCACAACTTGCACTCACTAGCACACAAGTTTCAATCAAACAACTTGGCATTGACATTTACAATTTTCCTAAAGTTTTCGCTTTCTTTTCCACTAACCTTAAAATTGTTTAATCTTGTCTGTAACGTCAGAACAGAAAGATTTGGCTCTTCAAACTTTACAGGGTTCTTCAGGTTTGGCACTGAAACCAAACCAGCAGCGCTTTCTCTAAATGATAAGGAGAAAAAAAAAGCCTTGTGTCTATCCAATATTCCTATTCATGTGACGTCCAAAAAGCAAATTAAAACCCCATTTAAAGGAAATTCCAAAGGAATTGAAGTAACTCCAGCCAACAAACAAAGTAGCTTTTCATAGAAAAAAGATGAACAAATCAAGCTTTTTAATGTACACAAATCTGCAGGACTACAATGGATTCCCATTGATCGGATGAAATTTTTTAAAGCATTTTTCTATCTAATATTCTCATTAATAAAAATACAAGTAGGGGTATCTATTAGAAGACAACCTTAAATCTTGTCCAGTTTTACAGTTGTTAATTACTGGTGTATGGGCCTAAGCTAAAAGTAATCTATGTCGGGGTGTTTTGCATGTACGGATGATTCCAATTGGAGAAAAAGGCTAAAGATTCCCTTTTAAAAGAAAGTTTAAAAAGCAAGAAAATAAATCTGCCAAAGAAAACTCACCCGAATATGCATAACCCCTCAAAGTGTACGGCCTCTGAGTCGTCCACGAGTTAATTGGCAAGATCTCTTCATGACAAGGCGTCGTTATCACTGAGTTGATGTTTAACTCATTGATAATGTATTCTGGCTTATACCACCAAGCTGCAAACATCACATCACCATGTTTCATTGTCGACATTTCCCATGCAAAATAATTTTACTGCTCTGAGAAAGGAAAAAAATGCAAATTAAATATTGTTTTTAGTACCTTCAGCGTTGGCTAGCTCTGCATCAACATGAGAAGGAAGTACTCTATTATCTTTATAGTGATAGTAACTATCAGATTCCTGGGTAGTTACGATAATTCTCTTCAACCATTTGACCATTCGCCCACCAATAAACCCTGGAATGATCATCCGAACAGGGAAACCATGATCAGGAGCTAAACGCTCGCCGTTTTGCATATAAGCTAAGATAATATCCCGAGACGGGTCCATAGCAAACTCCTTCTTGATGCTAGTTCCATACTTGGACCCACCGCCACCCGGCAAATCCTCAGCTCCTTCAAAGCACACATTGAGAGCTCTATGTTTCTTGCTAAAGATCCCACATCGTTTGAGCACGTCACGCAACAGTACACCTCTCCACACCGAAGTGGAAATCCCAGCAGCTCCCCAGTTGAAACCTATAGTTTGTTTGTTCATGTTTTGTTCTTTACGTCTGTTCCCAGCGCAAACCAGGGTAACCGGGAACTCACGGCTTTGAAACTCGTTCACAAGCTGTTCCATGGTCAGCTTCATCGGCCTTTTAACTAAACCGGTTACTTCCACGGTCCAGACATCCCACGAAGCTTTAGGAACCGAACCATGGTTACGAACGTAGTGAAGAGGAACAGGGGTGATAAAACCATGGTGCATGAGGCGGTTCAAGGGGGCTTCAGAGTTGAAAGGGTGTTTCCCTGTGAGACGGACCATGGAAGGGTTACGCTTGATCCAGTTATCAGCGGTTGCTTCATCTCTAGGGTCCAAGATGGAGGGTTCAAGCTCGTTGTTGGATTTGATAATCATGTCTTTATAATGGTTGATCTGATTTTCTTCATCTTCACTGGAAGAGTCATAATCACGGTCGACGAAAACATGTTTCAGAGGGCGGTGGGTTGGGGTTGGACCGGGCTTCAAGGGGGTAAAAACACCATTCAAGGCAGGTTCAAGGCGCCTGAACTGTCTATTATCGACCGAAGCCGCCATAATTATGAAGGTTACTTGAAAAGGAAAAGAAAAATAAGAAAAAACTCTCTTTTCTTTCTCTCACTCTTTTTTCCCTTGTTTTCACTCAATATTCTTCTGTTTTTTTTTTTTTTTTTTTTTTTTTGGTTTTAGGGAAGTTTTTCATCGAGGAAATGAAGAAGCTGGGAGTCTATATAGGCTCGTGGATGGTAGAAACGTGTGAAGAGAACATGGGACCCTCTGCGATTTCACGATTGCGTTACAAATCTAGTGACATCAAAGGCTTTTGTTTTTCCTTTTCCATAAAATTGTTTTTTTAATCTCCCTTTTCCCTGAGACAGAATTTCCTTTTGGTTTGTGGGTGTGGCGTCGGCTGAAGTATAGAGTTGTGGCTCGAGTCGCTGAGGGGACCGAGAAGGCAGTAGCCACACGATTGTTTTCACTTTTCATTTTTCGAAGACCGTCAAGCTAATAAATGTGCACCACTTATAATAATATCTAATAAAATTGGTTTTTATAATTTTTAAAAAATGAATTAATACAAATGAAAAAAATTGTTGTCTTTCTAAACTTTCAAAAAATATATCTAAGAAATTTTAGATGTTATATTCTACGAAAATAAAACAAAAAAATATATAAAAATAATACAAATTATAATTTTTTAAAAAATTATATTAATTTAATAAAAATTATAAATATCATTTTATATATGATGTACTAATACAAATTATGATAATTTACACTTATTTTATATAATTATATAAAATATATGATATAAATATATATATTTTTACATTACAAAATAGTAAAAAAATATTTTTCTGGACGGTTTGGTTTTCTTGGAAAGTTCGAGTCAAGGGGCTTGTTCATTTGGCTTAGGAATGTGACATGTAGATAAACACTGGCTGGATAATAACCTTCTTGGAATGTCAAAATGTTGATATCTGGAGAAGGGATAAAAAAAAGGAAAAGCACCTTTTGAATTCCAATTTTTTTTATTCTTTTGGATAAAAACAAAAATTTTTGTTAATGGGTATTCTTAAGAAAATTTTTAATTGAAATATTATTTATAATAATTTTTTTATTAAATCTGATAATATATAATGCATAAGAAACAAATATAAATTTAACAATTAAATGTTAAAAAAAAATTTATAATTGAGAATTGAGAGATAAAATAAAATGGGTTTGAATTTTAAATTTACATACCATAACTCTTTTATTAAATCGAAAGATTGTTGGCAAATGGTGAAATAGTTAAACCCTTCATTAATTTATCGATATTGAATCACATCTAAGTCTAAATATGATCATGAAGTATTTGACCACAAAAGGAACGGATTTTTTTTATAAAAATTGTATAATTAGAAAGTTACTTAAATGAATAGATTGACTGGAAAATGTGATAGGACTTTCGTATTTCTAATGAATTAATGTGATAACTATGTACACGGCCAAGGATCGTTGTTGGATCACAAATCCTTTCTTATGAGTCATTGTCATTTGTATTAATGTAGCCATTGATTTTAAATTAAATTGGACGAAAACGATGCTTACCTTCGCTTAATCATGCTCACATAAATATCTTCATTTACTCTAATCGAATTAATAAAACAATTCATTTTATTATATATTTGAAAGAAAAAAAAAGCCATTTCGACGACCCCAATTCACAAAATGTAAATGTATTTTTTAATTTTTTATGAAAAAATTGTTCGAAATAAAAAAAAATTACGGACGATCAGATTTAAACTCTAATTTCAATGATTTCAATGATTTTTTTCTACTTGAATGAAATGGCATTAAAATTGAATACCTCTTGATATATATTTTTTTCATGGCAATAAAAAAAATTAAAGTTGAAAAAACTAAAATCATTTAGACCAAAGGTTAAGGTTATTACGGGAATCATATGTCAGGTGACATCATCTCTTTCGACACAAAGGTACGAATTTTCATATGGTTCTAAAGATATTTGCGGTGAATTCTCTTTTATTTTTTTCTAACACATAAACAACAATCATCAAATATCTAATTCCCTAGAAAATATTAATCCATCCAATTACTTTTCTCTCATCCTCCTTCATATATTAGGGTAGACTAGTAATTTTCTTTTTCTTTTTGTCTTTTGAGTTGCATTGTGGATATGAACTTTCAGGATTCAGATTTAATCTCACCTTTGTTAGTTTTTTCATCAATTTAATAGTGAAACTTATAGACTTATTAAATCTACTATTAGTAGTAATTACAACTTTCATCAATAAATAATATTCTATCGTTTCGATTTAAAAAAAAAAAAAAGTTTATTGATTTTTGGTGTTGGACTAGTTATTAACGTTGAGGAAATAGTATTTGCGCATGAAAATTTAATCACTTCCTAGCATGATTGAAAAAAAGAAAGAAAAAGAAAAAGATAGAATGAACAAAAACAAGTCGAGATTGGTAATTAGTTGATGAGTTCATATATTAATTTTAATATATTAACAATGAAAAGTTTTAAGTTTAGAAGTGATAATTGGAAACTTTTACGTGTCCCATAAAATTTTTAACATATCTTATGTTGCATGTTATATGTTATTCTTTAATATATGTCATCTTTTTAATTTTACTTATAAAATTTAAATTATACAATATATGTCATCTTTTAATATACACCGTCTTTTTAATCTTATTTATAAAATTTAAAAATTTTATTGATAATATATCAAATTTTTTTATTATTTATACTTTTTTTTACTAATTATAACATTTTTACATATAATATTGTTGCATTACAGCTAGCATTTCAAGTGTAAAATACGCACGGTTCAATTAGTTAGGCAGGACTCGGGATTAATAATACTACAACCAAGGAAGTTGCCAATTTGTCACTGTTGCGTATTTAATTAACAACTTGATTAATATCAAACTTGAATTAAAAAAAAACTATCTACTTGAAAGATATAACAATGCAATATTTACCATATAAGTACAAATTATTAGATATTTTGAAGAATTGACGTCACCAACGCGGAATAGATTAAGCAATTCAGGTGAAACATAAAAAATAATTTTAGAAGTAATTCCATTATTGGAGTTTTTCGACGGTCCGCTACAAATTAGGGTTCTAAACTTAGAAGTAAATATTATTATTCGAGTAATGCATGTGGCACAGGGTTTAGACAGGTTTAATAAAAACTTTCACGAACTTGTTTAATGAAAATAGATTAGTAGATTAGATTAAAAATGCGAAGATTCTTCGAAATTTCTCGAGGGAGGCCGATAATTAAGAGAGTTGATAAGAGTTTATCCCACTTTTAATATCAAAGCATTTTATTAATCTATTATTGAAATTTGTAATTTTTTTAAAATTTATAGAGTTTCTACTTATGAGAAGTTTGGATCCCAATTAGTTATGGTGTTGCCAATGCGGTGCGGTAAGGGGGAAAAAAAGGTAAAAAAAATTTTTCTCTTTTTTTTTCAGTTTTTTATTAAAATATATATTTAATAGACATTTTATTTTTTTAATCTCATCGAAACTAATCGAAATTAACTTTAAATAAAAACAATAAAATTCAAACATGTTTACTTTATACTCAATATTTAAATATTAATTATTTAAAATAAACTCCGTAGATAGAAGAGGTATTTTTTATTAATCAAAATTAATTTCATTCTTATTGGAAAGTCTTTAATAAAAAAAATTTAGAATGTATTCAATTGATGTGAGAATTATTATTATTATTATTATTATTACTATTACGAGAATACATTAGATTAAATCAGATAATAATAATTAAGAGAGTTGTAATTATTAAAATTAGATGTTAAGACAAACAACAAAGAGGTAAAAGTTAAAGGTTGGTAGGATTTAGGAGATGAGACTGGGGAAGGGTGGAGGGAGAAGCAACGAGGAAGGGGCAGAATATGATAAGGCAGTGCCTGTGGACATGGGAAGTGGCGCATGGGAGAGCCCAACGGCCAATAGAGAAAAACATGGGGCGGGTTTTGATGCAGAAGAAAGAGAGAGTGAGGGTTAAATTAAAAGTAACAAAAATGGAATGGGTCACCAAATAATAACAAATTCATCATACCACAACAGGGAACGGCTAATAGGGAATAGAGGGGGGTAAGGAGACATTGCCCCTTGGTGAAGCTTTGAGCCATCTTAGTTTTGGTGGCTTCTCTCTCTCTCTTTTCCTTTCTGTAGACTGCCTGCAGACAAAAAGTTGCGTCAAAGTTGAATAAGGTCCGTAGATAGAGGGGCAACTTTCACAAGCTTTTTTTTTTTTCTTATTTTTTGTTGCTAAATGTAAACGCGGTTGGAAAACAACTATGCTCCCCACAACGTGTGTGATGTGATTGTCCTGGAAAAGAATAATTACATTAAAAGAAAAAAAAAAAATCAAAGATAATTGGGGGAAAGGAATAAGATCTGGTCTTACAGCCATTGTTTTGAACAGTGTTGTTGCTGTAAACAAAACTGGAGAAAAGCTCTCACTTTTTATTAGCTCATGTGGCATAAGATTTTTGGTCAAGTGGCACCTCATGTTCACCACCCTTGCCAACGTGGCTGCTTCCCTACTTCATTTTCAAGATTTTTTTTTTTTTTACTCGTTCTTTCACATTTTAGTTAAGAAATGGAACTGTTGCTGTTAATGTTATTCATTTGTGCTACCAAATGCTTGAGCATGTGTTCAAAGCTGATTGGCGTGGTAGGGGAAAAGTTGATGCGTAGGAGACATTGTTGATTTCAAATGCTGTTGTTTGAATGAGATTGACCATTGATTTTAAATAAACTTTCCAGAAATGATCCTGTAAGATTAAATTAAACTAAGATATTTCATTCCATTGAATCACAATAGCCAACAGCAAAACAAGCACCAGCAGCAGCTAGCACACTGTATGATATTCAACATTCTGTAGAAATTGTTTCACTCAAATGATTCCCACTTTTTTTTTTTTTTCTCTTTTTCAAGATCAATATCATAAGACAAATGGAACTAGGTAACAAATATGGACAAAAAAACTTGATCAAGCAATTATATACTCTTTGATTCATAAATCCAGCAATGATTTTGCAGGGTGAAGGAATCCATCAGATCTTAAAAGTGCAATGTCCAAGTGCTATCTTTCCATTGGATGAATATTTCCAGGTGATGACTTTAGAATCATTTCAGAAAAAGAAAAGCTTTTTCTAATTTCTTGGGACCAAAAAAAAAAAAGAACTTCAAAGCCAAGTTATTTGCTGCATCACTTTTCGGTCCAACTGTCCAAAAAAAAATGTTAAGTTCATGTTGAATTGGTCTCTAAGTTGGTAGCCTAGCTAGATCACATTTGAAGCATTTGCTAACATCATATTTAGTAGTATATTGTCAAAAGTGTGACCTAATGTCTTGTATATGTTACACAGGTATTAAACCCATAATGAGATTGGTTTAATACATTAAACACATGTGTGAGGTCCATATTCTCTGCATAATATATAACCTAGGTGACCCATTAATCCTGGTTTTGTAATACTGTGGAAGTGAGTAGTTTCTCTCTCTCTCTTTCTCGATTCTAAGCTTCTCACACATTGCTTCTTCCTCCTTACATAGCAACTAAACAAACCAAGCAATGGCAGACCCAAAGCCAAGTTATTTGCTGCATTACTGTTAGGTCCAACTATCCAAAAACGTGTGAAGTTCATGGATTATACGTATATAGTTAATCCAATCCTCAAGCTAATGGGAAATAATTAACATATTGCCCAGATGACTTCACGGTTGGCTAATTTTGCAACTTGGCATACAGGTTACAGTGCAGATAGCAGCAGGCTATAAAAGACATCTACAATGTTACAAATATATAATGAATAATATGAACTATGACAGCATTTATCAGATGATCAACCACTTGACTCCACTCACATAGGTCTTCAATTTCTGCTTGTGATATTGACAACTAAAATTGATGCTGGTCTTCTCTTTTGGCCTTCTTTAAATTTCTTGGGTTGATTGAGACTAATGCTAGCTAGTGATCTCAAAATTATGAAATTTCCATATCAATAGCTGCACTTGCTTTTCTCTTTGTATCAAATGTTGTCATGTACCTAAAACAGGCAGCACATGCATTTTGGAGTTTAAAGGAAGGCTATTCGAATATGATGACTTAATTCAAATAGTTCACACAATTACTTTTAAAAGACGACATCCAATAAATTTAAATTTAAATTTAAATTTTATTAACTACAACCTCCTCCTTTATTCTCAGACTTTGATTTCTCATGTACCGAAAAAAGGAATGCTACCTCTCTTTTTTCCAGGTGGCTTGTAACCCTGTTAAGCTGACAGTCATCAATACATATGAACCTCCCTTCTGAACAAAAAAAAAAAAAAAAAAAGTAGGGAGGGAAAACAACGAGAAGTGATAAAACAATAGAGGGAAAGGGTTCCTCAGTAAATTAGGGTTAAGGCTAATTTAGTCGGCTTTCATTTCAGCCTTTGGTCGCCTTTCAGATCATAGAAAACTCAAAACCCAACTTTCTTCCCTTTAGGATCAAGAGAAGACAATGCTCTTGTCTTCATTGGTTCAGGCCCTTCGAGATCATAAAATGTTCAGACCAAACCCAGATAGTGTAACTTTGGTTTGAATACAATGGTCCAAATAAAAAAGAAAAATCCCAATAATTAACACTTTCCTAACCAAAAAAAAAACTGCAGCATTGATATGGGAAAAATATTAAAGAAAATAAATGCAATTAAGCAGTTATTAAACATGATAATTCATATATTTATGTGATGTATATTTTGTATCAAATTTTTTAAAATATAAAAATTATTATATCATAATTTATATAAAGTATTTAATTGATTTTTAAATTTTTTTTTATTCGTTGTGTGTTTACATACGGTATGTAAAACTACTTGATTAATTAATCGCCAAATGGGACTTGGTTATATATTTTTTTGGTGAAATCACCCCTATTACATATTCATTAGTATGAAATCCCCTTTTTACGAATTTACAAATGTCAGCTTTTAAGTTGATAAGAAAACAGGTAATTAATTCTGACAACCCAATTTCTCTTTCAATCTTTTGCAAAGGCACTCAATCTCTCTTCACATTTACCCTGGAGAGAGGGAGAGACAGCAACGTGTCCATGAAAGGAGTCCACATCATTGTTTGGTTTCCAGCAAACTCTCTCTTTTGAGAAGAAACCAACATCCATGAGCAACAAATAAGGAAATACAGATCAAAAGAAACAGAAGAGTGCAAATGAGATGCCAAACATGAATGGAGTTGTCATAACTGTCTATACAGAATCAACTTCGACGATCATCCCACCCCTTTCAAAATCCAATCCTGACAAGAAAGTTAAGACAAACCCAGTTCCGAAAAGGGCTAAGAGAAGCCAAGGTTATGATCGCCGGGCTCAGCTCCTAGCTTACAGTCAAGAGCTGAGAACAGCAGATAATGACGAGCAAATTCAATGGCATGAGAAGAGTTCAAGGCACAAATCAAAGGCAAGTTTTTTTTTTTCTCTTCCATTTAATATCTGTCATACATATATCCATGCATGAACGACAAAATACCAGCGATAAATAAATATATAATATTAAAGTGATGAATGATACGATCAACAGAAGTGGAAATGCCCAACTGCACCATCAAGATTTGGGATTTCATTTCTGGGAATTTTTCGAAAGACGAAACGGCGAAGGAAGTATCAAAGGATGCCATCTGAGAAGATTAATAAACATAACAGCAGTGGGAAGAAAAAGAAACATGGGAGAAGAAATCTTTGGGTAACTTCTCTGTATATTTATTATTATTATTTTATTCCATTCCTCTAAAGCATTTCTTCAACTGCTATCCATTCAAGATTTTCTAATTATGTCCACAGAGGAAATTGAAGCGGATGTTCAGAGGTTTATCTTTTGTTTGGCAACGAAAGAAAGGGTAATGGAAAGTTGATGATCCAATAGGAGAAAGGCGAGGAGAGTGCTGGATTTGCATGCCTGAACTGATGCCAAGTTTGCTGGCTTACTTGGTCTCCTGCACGCATTTTAATCCACTATTTTTGCCATCTCTTTGTTACTCTGAACTGAAAACAGAAGATCCAGTATTTTCTTGAACACACGTGCAATTGCCAGATGAAACTTTTCCCATTCATTTTCTTGAATACACGTGCAATTGTATGAGTCAAGACAATGATTTAACAATCAGATTCTCATGCGAATGAAAACATATGCAATGCAAAAGATAAGAAAATTAACACAATTGATATGACATCGGTTTTATCAGACATTCATGAGAGAATATGGCATAACACAGTAATAAAGGAAGCAAACCTCATAATCATGGGTTCATAGAAGAGTTGAAACCACCAAAGAATTATTTAATTCTCCTTTGAATCTTTTTCTTGAAGCTGTACACTACAGAACAAAGAATTTCCTGGAGAATAAAGGACCGTCTAGTGCAACATCTTCTAAAATAGGAATATAGAAAGAATGTTTTAATTTTTCAAACGGCCGCTATGCATGACCAAATGATAGTCGACACTTATACCTACGAGGGAACTGACAGCTAAAATACCTTTGGTTCACCTCCACAGCTAAACTCCTAATTAATTACCAATGACCCCTAAAATCAGTTCATTTACCTGCAATCAATGTTACATCAGATCAAGGATAAATTTGACCATGTGAGGGCAGCTGTAAATAGATCTAACTATTCTAAATTGGAGATACGTAAACGTCCAGTCCTTAGGTTGACACAGAAGTCATCGACGCCTTCCATTTCGTCCTCGGACCCTGGGGACTCGCCTTAGTCCAACTGACCCCAACAAGTGAGCAGGCCGAGAGCGAGCTACTGGAGAAACAGCACGAAACGCACGATGCATCCCAAAGTCATCCTCCTCAAATATATCATAGTCAATGAATCTACTGTGCAAGCGAGCAGATGAATCTAGATGAATTAAACCATCATCAAAAGAGTCATCTGAATCATATTCATCTCTGTAGATACCCCGATAGCCTGGCTCAATCACATAATCCCCTAACACCACAGCCCCCGGCATTGATGACATAATTGTACTGATTACATCACTTCGCTCTCTCTCATTTTCAAGCTTTTTCCATTTTTCTTCAAGCACTGGGTCCACTGCTCGAGGTCGTGCCAATGGGTGCTTTGCCCTAACATGTTTCTTGAGCTCTTTGTAAGTTCCAACAAAAGAGCACTTGTCTTGCATACAGGCCCTTTTTTTCCGATTGAGATATTTTCGTACAGGTTCTACCACCGTCCAACCCTTCACTTGCCCCCGGCAGAGTGGGCATAGAAGCTCTGGTACTTCCATCTTTTCAGTGGGCTGCCCCGCATCTGAAATAAGACTTGAATTATCCACCGACCCATTGTTAACTGAAGTTACTTTAGTGTAGGCTTTCTTGTATTGCTCAAGACAATTGGAAAAGCGCTGGCTCGTTGCACACATGTAAGGGCGGCAACCCTTATCATAAGAGGAACAAAGGAGGAGAACAGCATTGTGCGGGAACTCCAGACAAACTGAACATTTTGCAGCTTCACAATCTTTCTTCTCTAAAACCATGGAACCTTTTTTCTTTTGGGAGCTTTTGCCAGCCTTCTTATAAGGATTCATCCTTCTATGACAAGAATCAGACTTTCGCACTTTGCTAACTTTAGCCATTCGCAATTTAAACCTAAAGCAGGGGGGAGAGAGAAAGAGAGAGATCAGATAACAGAACAAAGTTTTGTAAAACATAAACTAGACTAATATGTGGGGAACTTCAGTGCAACGATAAAGGTTGCTCTTTAGTGACCTGGAGGTCACGGGTTCAAGTGGAAACAGCCTCTTTGTTAATGCAGCGAGAAGAATACATACACATGGCCCTCTCCAAACTCCACAATATTGGAGCCTTGTGAATTGGGTTGTTGTTTTTTTTTTTTTTTTTAATTTATTTATTTTAAAAAATAAACTAGATTAATATATGCCTCACACTTAACACAATACTCCATGCATTACACAGCATTGAAGATTGCCGCCTAAATCAAAGTGCAGTATAATCCATTTAAACCATAGGCTTCAAAATGTGTAGAATAACAATTAACTACATTCTTTGTTTTGGGTATGAAATGGGAATAAAGTCCAGGACAATGAAGAAGATATGTCATTAGGGAAGGAGAATTTATTGTTGGAATGAGTGCATCTTCTCAGAAAAAGGACACATAACATACTAAAGAACTCCCACTTCTAAAGCACTAAGAATGGAATTCAACGCTGAAAAATTAAAAACCAATAAACATCTAAAAGTATCAATGGACCTGTTGACAAATTAGATTAAAGAAGTTGAAGTAATGTTTGAGCATTCATTTTATTCTTACTTTTTTTTACTCTTACTTTCAAGACTAGCATAAGTAATATTCTTGTTGCCTAAAAACTGAAACTGTACACTCCTTCAAGTAACACTAAGATATCTGATTAATGCAAAATATGTAATGCACCATATGCAGAAGGCATATCTGAGTCAATTAACAGCATTCAGATAAAACAATATCTGGAATCTTAGTTGATCATAAACAAACAACTTATAACAAGAGAAGACAAAACTCGTGCATGAAAGCTTCTAGGCTAGTTGACAACAGTAGCAGTGTCCTCATTTCTGAGAACCTGTTCATATTCGAGATGCACAGAAATGCCAATACTAAGAAAATCCAAAAGGTCAATTCACTAAGTAGATTATTCAAAGTAAGTTATTGGAGAATGACATATGATGTTTGGAATTATTAATAATGATTCCACTAACAAGGCCTTTAATACACTCAAGAAATTTTAATACAAGGGTTGATTTATTTGTGTAACTAAATTACCTTCTCTAAATTTTGCAAAAGAGAACTGAATATTCACAAAATGTCATCATCACATCATAGGAGTGAGCTAAATATTCACTTTATTGTTTTCGGTTATGGGTTGCTTAATGATCATTCCCCTATCCTTGATTGGCTGATCTTTTGTATTTATCTCCTTTTAATAAAAATTATTTTTGCTTTTCAAAGAAAAAGAAAGAAAGAAATGAGACAACAGGAATTTACCTAAGCAATTAAATCAATCAAAAAGTTGAGTCAAAAAATCATAACTACAACTAAGAATATTGACTGCAAGTTTCATCCAGAATATCAGAGCCGGAAATATCCTTGCCCAGTGAAATTAGAAAACAGGTACATAGTCGACATGAGAATAATATGGTACCAAACAAAATATAAAAGTGGCATAAAGGTTTTCAATCCATCACCACTTTCCTTTCTTTTATCAATTACACGTTTAGTGCTATTACATTGCCCTAAAACCCAGGCTACCCTAAACCACCCCAGAGCATGTATTGGATGGCAGCCACAAGATCAAAAAAAGGGTACACCTACTTGAAGCCTTGACCACTTGGTAAGGTTCCATCAAAATCACTAAGGAATTGCTGGTTACAAGTACATATTTTATCTCCATTGCATTTTTTAAAATATATCCGGAAACCATAATCAAATTATATTCAAAACTTCTTGGATTCCAACTTGTAAGGACAAATACCGACAATGATGTAATGCACAATTGAATTAAGATGAAGCTTCTATGAGTTTAAGGACAGATTTAACAAAGTTAACCAACATAACACAAAACAACTCTACACTCTCTATAAACATAGTAGAAAGCCTACTCAATGACTAACCATTTAATTCAATCTGTAAAATTCTGCCTGCGCCCATTACTTTTGAGCGTTACTTTATTTTAATCCAACAAACTAGTATAAAATAAATCAACTTCCGAATCAAGCTCTAAACTATATAGATCATGTTTTTTTAAATGATTTAATAGCAAGGTTAAAAAAAACACACACACACGTGTAAACCACAAATTATAGGTCAGGGAGGGAGTAGGGGACTAAGCACGCTGAAATTGTCCACCGTGTTTACTATAAAGCATTTTAGCTTTCAACTGAAAGCAACAGTATTGTTGAAACTATTCCAAAATTACTAATAAATCACAGCTTAAGTAACAAATAAAAAAGCTTTTCTAAAAAATACAAAGCATTCCCATGCAAATGTTCAGTCTTTCATTAAAATCAACATAGTAGGAGACCACTAAAAAGACGACAATGAACTTAGCAATAAGAACCATTTCCATCATCCTATTGACTGGATAGAATAATAAAGATTTAAGAGAAAAGGAGAAAGGGCGTGTTATGCCGAAAAAAGGAATTAAAACCGTACACCATACTCCGACTAAAGACCATGCTGGGCAAAAACGGAACCTAAAAGAAAAATATAGAAGAACATGTAATCTTATAAGGTTTAGCTTTTTCACTGTTGCTTATACTCCATACTTTAAAAAAAAAAAAAAAAAAAAAAAAAATCTAAAAACAACCAATCTAGCACCAGCAAATGAACTTTTCAAGGGCAAAACCTATCCTTTGAATTACCACAGAAAGAACTTGTCGAATTGTTTCTCATTAGTCCTCGAAAAACTAAAGTGCAACTCTTAAATTGTTGAAAGCAATACTTTTTTTGTTTTTTATTCTCTCCAATAACTATTAAAATTATCAAAGAAATGCTTTCATTTCAGCCAAAATTAATGAATAGATTGTAAAATTCCAAAATTAATGCAAAAAAAAAAAAACAGAAAGATATAAAAATAAAGGTTAATTTTCTTTTTCTAATCAGAGAAAAACTAAAAAGAGCAGGTAGCTAATTAAAATTGAATTATAAAATAAAAGCGACCAAAGGAAACATAGGCTAAAACATTTCAAACATTAAAGCACGATCGGAACACTGCAGATCAAATTGCAACATCTTTCAAAAGCTATAAATTCGAAGTGGAAGAAACGGAATTGATAATCAAATAAAATGAATGTGAGAGAGATCGGTAGAGATCGATTGGGAAATCGGAATCTAGCGTACCTGGATATGTGACGTTGATTTGAATTTTTAAAGACCAGAGAAAACAAAAAAGAGAAACTTTTTTGGGGGAAAGAGAATGCTTTTGCGTTTGCGTAGCAAAGTGGTGATTTCCACAGCCACTGCCGCAGCCGCTACAAGCGCTGTGGAGAGGAGAGCGGGTTTTACTTTGCCTCTTTACCCTCCCTCAGATTCTCTCCTTTTTTTTTTTTCGCTATCTCTTTCTCTAAAACTGATTGACTTGCTGTTAGTCTGTGGTAACTGCAACGCCACTATGTCGACATTTTTTACGCAATTTTATATATTCACGGTTTAATCACGTCGGCCGCAAATTTAGGCCCAAATCAAAACCCATCAAAATTTAATTATCAAATATATTTTTAATTTTTTTATAAAATAAAAATGAATTTTTAATTTTTAATTTTAACGTATAAACTTTTAATGTTTTAAAATAATATAATTAAATTCAAATAATTTATAAATTTTTAAATAAAATAAAAAGATCGAGGATTTATAAAATTTTAACTTTTTATTTATTTTGTTTAATTGCATTATTTTGAAATGTTGATGACTTACTTTAAAAAATGTTTATGAACTTTTATAATAAAATTAAATGTTAAATGCTTATATCAATTTTGTGTAGAATGTTGATGATATATTTGGCTATTAAGCCAATAATGATTTTTTTTTTCTTTTGAGCAGTGTCTTGCTTATCTTATACTAGCCTCCCAATCTCCATGGCATCATATTGCATCCACATGCTCAAGCTAGATCTAGGTCCCCAAAGCTTATGAAAGGCATCAAAGGTACTTTCATGTCTCAGGTTAACCAAGAAGTCAGAACACATTTTGGCTTCTCTATATACATGAGACAAAGAGCATATCTAGTTCCTTCTGAATGTGGATTAGTTTGGATGAACGATGTGATTAGTTTCGATAAGATTGAAAACAATGGTGGTGGTGAGATTAGTGTCAAACGATAATATATTTGGATTCAATCGCAGCAGTGACAGTGAGGTAAGTAATAAAATGACCATTAAAGATATTATTTAAAAATTACAAAACAAAACAAAAATAAAAATGACAAAAATGTATATGCGACATGGTGAAATTTCTCATCGTAGCACACTAGAGCTAATCGTGCTCCCGAACTAGCCATAAGTCTTGACATGCACGAATGATGTGGATCGTTGGGTCTTTATCATTTGGTTGTTGCAAAATCTTCTGCACGGTTGTCAAAGAGTCTGATTCATATAACACTTTCCTAAATCCCATTTCCCATACTAGACCCAAACTAGAAAAGATTGCACATAATTATGCCCTAGTAATGAAACCCTAACCCACGTTCCGGGTAAAACCAAACAGTCAATTCCCACAATAACTTTGACAAATCCCTCTAGTAGCAGAATACTCTAAATTCAATCTCATAAACGCATCAACATTTAGATGGCGTTTGGTGCCTTACAACATAAAGTGATTGATGAGAAATGAACATTGTAGTGTTTAGTAAACTAATACTTTGTTAGTAATATAGTAGCAAATTCCAAAAAAAAATACCCTTATGTATAAAAACAAATTTGATCCATTGGAATTAATCAAAATGTAATTACCATTTGAAACGTAAATAATATAAAGTTATAATTATTGATATTGCTCGTCATCTATAATAAAAAATTTGATATATTATTAATTTAAAATGTAATTATTATATTAAAATGTAAATAATAAAAAATATAATTTCAAATGTTTTAAATAATTATAAAATTACAATTATAAAGGTTTTGGACAATTATTTTACTTAGCATTATTTTATCTCCGCTTGTGTTAAACATAGTCGGTCCCAAGCCTAGATAAAGGAAGAGGGTTGGCGGTAGGTTTGGACAACTAACCACTTAAAATTTGTCTAATTTTTAAGGGATGAACCAATATATGAAATCCTTTGAGGCGTCCCTTACTCAGAGACACATTGAATCGGAGCCCGAACATAGTGAAAAATATGAAAGGGTTGCTAGGCGGTCACCCGGAAGTAACATGCCACTTCGACGCCTGGATGTGGTGCCAAATAGGTAAAGGTTCTTATACCATAATGGACGGGGGTGGATAAAGAAGTTAGTTCATAATCATAAGCTTAGACTAGGATTTTGGAATATAGGGACGCTTAATGGTAGGTTAGTGGAGATTTGCGAGGTTATGTGTAGGAGGAGGGTTAATAACTTGTGTCTCCAAGAGACCAAATGGGTTGGGGAGAAGGTTAGGCAGATAGCACCTTGGCAGTATAAGCTTTGGTATATAGGGAAGGATAGAGACCGAAATGGTATAGGTATTATCATAGACAAAAAAAAAAATCAAAAGGATGTTGTACAAGTTAAGAGACAAAGAGACAAAATTATTTTGGTTAATCTAGTATTCAGAAGGGACATTTTAAATGTTATTAGCGCATATACACCACAAATAGGACTTAATAATGTTAGTAAAAGACAGTTTTATGAGGATTTAGATAAGATAGTACAAGAAGTGCTTATAGGAGAGAACCTTTGTATTGATAGTGACCTTAATGGCCATGTAGGTGCTAGTAGGGAAGTTTTTGAGAGTGTACATGGGGGTTTTAGTTTATGAGTAAGAAACGAAGGTGGAGATGTTATACTAGATTTTGCTTTATCTTATGACCTAACCCTAGTAAATACATTGCTTAGGAAAAGAGAACCTCACCTTATAACCATTAAGAGTAGATCGAACGTAACTCAGATAGACTTTTTTTGACTAGGAGGGATAGACGCAGTTGTCTAGACTGCAAAGTTATCTCAGGTGAGAGTATTACCACGTAACATAGACTACTAGTATTATACCTAAAAATTTATAAATGACATCGTAAGAACCAACAAGAAAGAGCTACAAGGATTTGATGGTGAAGTTAAAAGAAGATTGTCATGAAGTATTTAGAAACAGTTAGACCCAAAAAGAAGACTGAATAATAGAGAAGAACCCAAACACAATGTGGAACAAGACGGTAAAACACATTCGGGAGGTGGGTAAAGAGATATTATGAGTATCAAATGGAAAACACCAACTAGAAGGGATGCAACATGGTGGACTGAATCAGTTAAGGAAGCTATAAAGACTAAAAGAGATTGTTACAGGGCTTTGAAGACAAACAACACCAAAGATACAAGTTAGCTAGGAAGGAAGCAAAGAGGACAATGGTAAAAGCTAAAGCGATGGCTGTGAAAGAGATTTATAACAAATTACAAAGAGGGAGAAAAAGAGATATATAGATTGACGTGAGAAAAAAAAGGAGGAGTCGGGATTTAGGAGTGGTGAAATGCATAAAGGATGAGAACCAAAGAACTTTAGTTAAGGACAATGATATTGAAGAAAGGTGACGTGATTATTTTAACAAGTTATTCAATAATGGACAAAGTCAAATTGTGGACAATATCTCGGTGCCTTCCGAGGATATGAATCAATGTTATGCGCAGAATTAAAGAGATAAAGGTTAAAGAGGCACTAAAGAGGATGAAGACATGGAGAGTTGTGGAGCCTAATGACATTCCTATTGAAGTTTGAAAATGTCTTGGAGAGGTCGGAGTTAGGTGGTTGACAAATCTTTTTAATAAGATTTGACACACTAACAAGATACCTGAGGAATGGAGAAAGAGTGCATTGGTACCTCTATATATGAACAAGGGAGATATTCAAAGTTGTTCCAATTATCGAGGCATAAAACTAATGAGTCACACGATAAAATTATGGGAAAGAGTGATAGAACGAAGATTAAGGAAGACTGTAGAGATATCAGAGAACCCATTTGGTCAGGAGAAAGATAAAAACATAGTGATGCTAGATAGGGTGGCTATCCCTAAGCGGGATCAATTTAGATATTTGGGGTCGATCGTTCAGATGGATAGAGAGATTGATGGTGATGTGACCTGTAGGATACTAGCTGGCTGGAGCAAGTGGAAAAACACTATAAGTGTGTTGTGTGACAAAGGAATTCCTATAGGGTTGAAAGGCAAGTTTTACAGGACAATTGTTAGACCTATATTACTCTATGACAATGAATTTTGGGCAACTAAAGGAGTGCATACACAGAAGATGAGTGTAGTGAAAATACGAATACTGCGATGGATGTATGGATATACAAGAAAAGATAGAATGAGAAATGAGGACATTTGCAAAAAGGTTGGAGTGGTACCTATCGAAAAGAAGATGAATGAAAGTCATTTATGTTGGTTTAGACATATATGACATAGACCTGTGGACACTCCAGTTAAAAGAATGAAGGCTATGAATGATATAAAAATGGTCAAGGCTAGGAGAAGACCGAAAAAGACTTGGAAGGAAGTAATCCAGAAAGATACAAGAGAATAGGAGTTGGAAGAACACATTGCATTAGATAAGATTGAGTGAAGAATGAGTTCATGCTGACAACTTAGTGTGAATTTGTATATTGATTCATATAGCCTACCCTAGTATTGGGATAAAGTCTCTAATGATGATGATGATGATGATTTTACTTAGCATTATTGTCACGACCCAAATTACCTAAAAATCGGAGTAAATTTTTTACTTTTTCATTTATTATTTAATTCTTACATTTCTCTCATCGTGACCATCCTACAACACAGTTGGGCTATGATTCGGTGTTAGTCTCCTCTCACCTATTTACCATTCCATTTTCATAATCACATATCAGAGTTTACTATCTTTTAACTTTAAATAAATACATACTTAATGGTATTTATAACTCTACATCCCCGACATCATATCCGTTTATAGTACTGTGCATTACATGTTCAGATACAAAACTATACAAATGTGTATACCTGTCTCTTGATGGGAAGCAGCGGATACCAAGCATGCAAGTCCTCAGCCGCTTACTAAATACTGTGAGTGCTTTGAAAAGATGGGAAAATAAGGGGGTGAGCAAACCACACGCTCAGTAAGACAATTATGCAAGTAAGTAGATAGCTCCACTATCTACATGCTCATAATGCCATGCCCCTAAAATCTATTTCTTTTCATTAAAATCTCAAGCACAAATCATGTATTTCATCATGACTTAGTTTATAAAACTGTTCGTGCATATATAAATCATACTACTTATGCATCAATAGCATTTTATGTGACATATTAAATCATATTTAGCATGAATTAAATCAAAATCATGCATTCTTTAATGTCATGTAAGACAAATTATAAATTTGAAATGAAAGCATGGAAAACATCATCATGCTACTGCATTCAATTCATTCTATTAAAATGCAGAATAAAATAACCCCATTCGGGTCAATTATCTTATAAGTAAATCTCAAATTCATAAAACAAGTCATTAAAATTCATTATAAAGCTTCGGTTATAAAATCACCATTCTTTCAGGGTCACATATCATAAAATCATAAAATCGGGGGCCTGACCTGTCACGCCCCGCTTTCGGGAACCCTTCTATCCATACATTCTCTACTACGGTTGGGCTGTGAGAAGATGCAATTACTAAAAATTTATTTATTTACAGCGAAATATTTAAAACTTAAATTCACACTCCCAGGTGTGTGTGTAAATACACAAAATTAATTGTATAAATACCAAGTGTTTACATATCATCCCCATAATACTGATTACAATTCCAAGATATAACTGTGCGATACGATAAATTAGATACAAAATACTCGTGTATACAATTCTTATACCTTTTACCGAATCGTGGGAGCTGTTCAACACAAAAGACTTAGAGACCACCGCTCTCTTACTTCTCAGTACCTGGAGGGGGAAAAATAGTGGGATGAGCAAACCACGGCTCAGTAAGGAAATGTATGCTAGCAGGTAGATATCGTACTACCTACATAGCCCATGCATGCATAAACCAAAACCATGTTTTCGTTATAAATGGAAATATCATACGAACAATGCATTTAAATTCATATTTCTCAAGAGCATTTTCTTGTAAATAAAATGTCAAACTTCCATTTAAAACATGTTCATAAATAGTGCCCCCATGGCACGAATGTGAAATCGGAGATTTATTGAAACACAAAATCTCTTTCACTTCTCAAATCATTCTCTTTCACAAATCTCTTTCTTTTTCTGAGATTGTCTCTATTTCTCGATTCTCTGAGACAGGCATGGAATTTTAGGCAATCAAATATCCACGACTTATGGCCACAGTCAGTGATCCCAGGCCTCACTGATCGGGTGTGCACAGGGTATCACTTCGCCTGAAGGGGGATGGGTCAGTCCTATCCTCCGGCTCATCTCAATCCACCTCATGTCCTCGTATACTCACGGTGAAGATACGTCGTGTGCCATCTACGCGATACTCGTACTCACGTGCACCCAGCACGGTACATAGTATACCAACGGGTGACTACACTGTTCTACGTACAACCGTGGACCCAAGTCCATACTCCAACTCCGATGGACTTTTTATCCTTAAACCATGTCTCATATACCAGGCGAGCAAGCAGCGTGACACACAGTCAACGCAAAGCTCCAGCGCGGTACGATCTATCGTTAAGGCCCAGCCCGTTCAATTGGCCGTCGGCTGGTATCCCCTTGGGTCCCAGACCCCCAAGTTTACCTTAACTCAACAAAACAGGTACGAGCATAGTTCTCGCACTTTCTCAAAACCCCCGTGCGAGTTAAAACTCCAACACGGTACATCAAGGCATTAAAACAGGTGTAAGCTAGCGCTTCAACACCAAATCACATCTCAAAACTGATAGAAGGCTATTTTCTCTTTTTAAAAATTGAAAACATGTTTATTCATACAGCATGCTTCTTCATGATAAAACATGTAAAATTAGCCAACCTATCATCAACATTTCTCAATCATCAATCACAATATAAAATTGAGAATTTCATTGAAAACATGCATATCATGCTATTTCCTTACCCTATCCCATTTCTCAATACATATATATACATCATAGCACTTTTCATATTTCCACATCATTTCATAAACTTATAATATCGTACTAGTCCTAGCAATATATCTACGAAATTGCTGTAATTACGTACGAATATCTCTATAGCTAACACACAGTCCCTTACCTCGTTCTACTTGTGTGCAACTATCCGCCTTTATGCTTCTTGCGTTCTCATCTCGACTTGCTCCGGCGTATCATCCGAAACTGAAATTCATCCATCAACATTAGAGTTAATGTTTCTAACTCTTATTCAACTAAGCATTTATCCAATGCCTTAATTATACATTTTTACCCTTTGTGGTAAATCTCCCAATTTGTCCTAATATCAACATTTCCAAACCATTTCCACAACATACTCATCCACTCAAGATATCCCATTCATCAAAATACTCCCACATTCCACTTTCTCACACTTGACTATTTCTAAGCTATATGCATTTCATACCATCCTAGGTAGTTCTATCCACAATATGCACACCCAAATATCTTTATAATCATTAACTAAACCAATGTACTTGGATTTGTGCATTAGAACTTACCTCATTGGATTTCCTCTTGCTCCAATTAGGATTGCCCTCTATTTCTTCAATCCTTCAAATGGGAAAATGCCTCTAGACTATGTTGTTCTTCTCTTTGATGTGAACAACTTTGTCTCTAATAGCCTCTCCTTAAATCTCACTGAAAATGGCTGGATTTAGGAGTGAGAAACTAGATTTCTTTGAGTTGAAGTGAAATGGAAATGTTTTCCCCGAAATTCTGATGATCCAACTGCTCCCATTTATAGATTTGACTTGATGAGATCGATCTTCCTTGGGTGGAGATCGATCTGTTCCTCAAAAATTCCTCTTTTCTGAGATGTTTTAAAGGTAGGAGATCGATCTGTCGAGACTGGAGATCGATCTGCTGTCAAACAGAAGCTTAAGGAGATCGATCTGGTCTTAGGGGAGATCGATCTGCTTCCAACCCGAGAGCTAAGGAGATCGATCTGCTTCCTTTGAAGATCGATCTGTTCCCTTCCATTTCTCACATTAGAGCATTCTGGCTCTCCCAGATCGATCTCTCATCCTATGAGATCGATCTGGCCTTCACAAATTCCAGATTTCCTGCAGTTTTTCTGCAACAACTCTTACCAAACACCCTTAATTTACTACCATGATCATTTCCTCATTCATTCATCTTCGAGACTTGAAAATGGGATTCTTCCTTACTACATACACATTAAAATTTGTGTAGAATCTTTGTGTGACCAAATATATAAAATATTACTCGAATGGAAATATACACTTATGTAAATCTTTCCTTCCATTTTACTATACTTCTCATATTCCATTTCGATCACATTCTTCTCGTTTTAAGTTCATTTCCTCCTACTCACTCATAATGCAACTTGTACGTATAATCACAATTCTTACTACAAGTGCGTACATAATCTTATGAACTTACATTGTATACACTTCACATTACAATACATCATCTTACTTATGATTTATTTACATTCCCATGTTCCTATATACATAGCTATACATGTACGGGGTCTCACATTCTCCCCCACTTAAAGAATTTGGTCATCCAAATTAGAACCAATTCAATCTGTGAATAACTCGGGATACTTTTCCCGCATCAAACTTTCCAGTTCCCATGTGGCCTCTTCCACAGTGTGATGTTGCCACAAAATCTTAACCAATGAAATCGTCTTGTTCCGCAACACCTTCTCTTTCCTGTCCAACACCCTGATCGGTCTCTCGACATACGACATATCTTTCTTGAGCTCCAACGGCTCATAACTAATTACATGTGTCGGATCCGGGTAGTACTTCCGAAGCATAGAAACGTGGAAGACATTGTGGACTTCTGCTAGCTCAGGTGGTAAGGCTAGCCTATATGCTCCTTCTCCCACTCTATCCAAAATCTCGAAGGGGCCAATGTAACGAGGACTTAATTTTCCTTTCTTCCCAAACCTCATTATTCCCTTAGAAGGAGATACTTTCAAAAATACAGACTCGCCAACATCAAACTCCAGTGGTCTCCGTCTCTTGTCAGCGTAGCTCTTTTGTCGACTTTGAGCTGTTCGCAGTCTCTCGCATATTATCTGAACATTCTCGGAGGCTTGCTTAACCAAATCGGGAGCGAGCAATTGTCTGTCACCCACTTCTTCCCAACCAATGGGCGATCGGCATCTACGACCGTATAGTGCCTCATAAGGGGCCATACCAATACTTGAGTGATGACTGTTATTGTAGGCGAACTCAATCAATGGCAAGTGATCGTCCCATGAGCCTCTAAAATCCAGCACATACGCTCTCAACATATCCTCCAGGGTCTGTATAGTCCTCTCTGACTGACCATCTGTCTGAGGATGAAAAGCGGTGCTAAAACTCAACTGGATCCCCATCGCTTCCTGGAAATGTCCCCAAAAGTGGGAAGTGAAGCGGGCATCCCTATCCGAAACAACACTCACTGGGACTCCATGCAATCTCACTATTTCTCGCACATACAGATTCGCCAGTGCACTCAATGTATCTGTAGATCTCATGGCTAAGAAATGTGTCGATTTCGTTAACCGATCTACTATCACCCATATCGCATCATGGTTCTTACGGGTTCTCGGTAACCCCATCACAAAATCCATTGTGACATGCTCCCACTTCCATGTTGGTATTGATAGAGGTTGTAATAATCCTCCTGGTTTCTGATGTTCGACTTTTACTTGCTGACAAATGAGACATCTAGCGACATATTCAGCTATGTCTCTCTTCATTCCAGACCACCAATATACTTTTCGGAGGTTTTGATACATCTTACCACTCCCCGGGTGTATCGTGTATCTCGACGAGTGTGCCTCTGATAAGATCAGCTTTCTCAGCTCTACATCCTTAGGAACACATATTCTATTTCCAAACCTTAGTATTCCATCTGGACTCAATATAAAATCAGCACCCTTCCCTTTCCGGATTTGGCTAATCATGATAATACACCATTGATCGATTTGCTGAGCTTGTCGGATTCTCTCAATCAACTCCGGTTCTAATCTCAAGCTAGCAATGATCCCATAGCTGCCAATCTCAGGTAGGGTCATATCCAGACTAAGGTTCGTGAATTGTTCCAACAACTCGTGCTCTCTAACCATCATATGTGATACCAACCCGAGACTCTTTCGACTCAATGCATCGGCAACCACATTTGCCTTCCCCGGGTGGTACAAG
Source organism: Firmiana major (assembly GCA_033439115.1). Taxonomy (NCBI): domain Eukaryota; kingdom Viridiplantae; phylum Streptophyta; class Magnoliopsida; order Malvales; family Malvaceae; genus Firmiana; species Firmiana major. The sequence continues at coordinate 46,102,453 of CM065909.1, forward strand.
ATCTCACAATCATAGTCCTTGAGGAGTTCCAACCACCTCCTCTGTCTCATGTTTAACTCCTTTTGTGAGAATAGATATTTCAGACTCTTATGATCCGTAAAGATCTGAAATCTCTCACCATACAAGTAGTGGCGCCATATTTTCAACGCAAACACTACAACCGCTAACTCCAAATCGTGAGTGGGGTAGTTCTTCTCATGATCTTTCAGCTGTCTAGATCCATAAGCTACTACCCTTCCATCTTGCATCAAAACACAGCCTAGTCCTTGATGCGAAGCATCAGTATACACCGAGTAATTCCCTGAACTGTTAGGGATGACAAGAACTGGCGTGGTAGTTAATCTGCGCTTAAGTTCCTGAAAACTACTCTCACAAGCTTCGTCCCATGAAAACTCCACACTTTTCCTCGTAAGACGTGTCAATGGAGCAGCTAATCTAGAGAAACCCTATACAAATCTTCTGTAGTAACCAGCCAAACCCAGAAAACTTCTGATCTCTGTGACTGTCCTAGGTTGTTCCCATTGAACAACTGCCTCAATCTTTGATGGATCTACTGACACCCCATCCTTCGATATAACATGGCCTAGAAAAGAAATCTGTTCTAGCCAAAAGTCACATTTGTTAAGGTTGGCATATAACCTTTTCTCTCGAAGGGTTTGCAAAATAATCCTTAAATGCTGCTCATGCTCTTCTCTGGACCTTGAATACACCAATATGTCATCAATGAAAATAATTACGAATTGGTCCAGGTATGGCTTGAATACTTCATTCATTAGAGCCATAAAAGCTGCCGGCGCATTGGTCAACCCAAAAGGCATCACTAAGAATTCGTAATGGCCATAGCGGGTACGAAATGCTGTCTTGGCACATCCTCCTTCCGAATCTTCAATTGATGATACCCAGACCTCAGATCTATCTTGGAGAAGATCTGTGCTCCCCGAAGTTGATCCAATAAATCGTCAATGCGTGGCAAGGGGTACTTATTCTTGATGGTAGCCTTGTTTAACATCCGATAGTCAATACACAATCTGAGGCTCCCATCTCTCTTCTTCACAAACAATACCGGGGCTGAGACGCTCGATCTTATGAACCCCTTCTCTAACAACTCTTGCAGCTGTTTCCTTAATTCCTCTAACTCAACTGGGGCCATCCTATATGGTGACTTCGATATTGGTTCGGTTCCAGGCGTCAAGTCTATACCGAATTCCGTTTCTCTATCAGGTGGCAATCCTGGTAGATCGTCTGGAAAGACATCAGGGAATTCTCTGACCACTCAGATGTCCTCCATATCTGGATGTACTTTGTTCAAATTCACCACATAAGCAACAAAACCTTCAAAACAACACTCAAGCCATTTATACCAAAGTACTTTACTTAATACAAAATTTAAGATTTCATTTCTTCTCTTAAAATCTTACAACACATTCTTCATACACTTGTTCAACTAATTGGCTAACTCTCATGGGAGTACTTATTAGTAAAGTCCTACTCAAGTATGTGGGTTCTATAAAACCTTTTAACTTAGATGCACATGCAGGTGATATGAAGGAATGCGTAGCACCAGAATCAAACAAAGCTATAACCTCTAAATTGAAAATCAAGATTGTACCTTTTATCACTTCAGAAGAGGTATCAGCCGATGCCTGGTCTATCGCATACACCCTGCCTTATCCCACAACTTGTTTTCCTTTCTCTTCAGCCGAGGCTTTCTTTCTTGCAGGAGGTGCAACTGTAGGAACCCTCTCTGGCTCTTTACCCCTCTGTGGAATTGCCTCAACTATCTCCGGGCACTCTCTGGCATAATGTCCAAATTTACCACATCTGAAACATCGGGTACCCTGAAGATGACATGGCCTACCACCATGGTATCGACCGCATAGCCTACACTGATCTGTAGTCGGTCGGGGTCCACCAATCACTATACCCCTGGCTGGTGTCTGAGTCGGAGGCATAAAAGGTCTAGCAACCTTTTTCTGGAAATCATCTACCTCTCTCCGACGTTTACTCACGAATTTTTGACTAAATTTGGCACTCTTGCCATCTCCCATCTTCCTCGGACCCTTGTCCTTACCCCAACTAAACTCAGAAATCTGCAAGTCATGATCTTGCTCACATAACTGGGCCCGTCGCACAGCCTCTCTATATGTAGCGACATCAATTAGGGCCAACTTCGCTCGGATCGAAGGCCTCAGTCCATCTACAAATCTACGGACTCTGACAGCTTCACTCCTGATCGAGTCCGGATCGTATCGACCCAGTGAAGTGAATCGTGACTCATACTCATCAACTGTTCGATTCCCTTGAGTCAGATTCCGAAATTCCATCTGTAGTCTCCGTCGAGCAGTATCGGGGATGTATTGCTCTCTGAAAACGTCCAAGAACATATCCCAAGTGATAACCATTTCTTGAGCTCTTAACATCGGCCTAGTGGACTTCCACCAGTGCTCTGCTTCGCCTCTCAATACAAAGGTCGCAAGTGCTACCCTCTCTGTAGCTGAACATCTACAGAAGTCAAATAACTTCTCCATTTGACTGATCCAGTCCTCAGCCACCGTCGGATCCTTTACTCCGCTAAACGAAGGAGGCTTAAAGTCCATAAAGTGCCTCAATCTCTCCATATCACAGTCATATCCATACCCCAATTCATCATCATGTTGATGTGGGGCTACCGGAGGAGGTACCGGTCGAATATGAGGTTCCCGTGGCCTAGCCGGTTCAGCTTGCGCAGGTGCTACATTCTCAGGTTCAGGTGCAGCTGCTGGGGGATTCGGTGCAGCCTGTCCCACTGTACCAGGTGTACCCTCAAACCTAGCCATGATCTGACCCATCATGGTCATCATCGTGCGCATGTCTTCCTCCAATCGAGTGATTCGAGGATCAGAAGCCTCTATTTGTTCCTGGGGCTCATGACTAGAGGATGATCTACTATGCCTCTCAGTCCTGTCATTTTGCCCTCGAGCCCTCGAGCTCTCTCCCCTCTTGCGGTGTCTCTCAGGCATAACTCACTAGCCTGATAACTTTCCTGCGTTATAACAAACATTTAATTTACTACCAGCTCCGTATACACATTTGTATCTAAATATCGCACAGTAACTTGGGGATGTATGTTTTCTTAGTCCTAAGCATCAACTCACATCAGACCAACCATGCTCTTATACCAAGCCTGACACGCCCCGCTTTCGGGAACCCTTCTATCCATACATTCTCTACTACGGTTGGGCTGTGAGAAGATGCAATTACTAAAAATTTATTTATTTACAGCGGAATATTTAAAACTTAAATTCACACTCCCAGGTGTGTGTGTAAATACACAAAATTAATTGTATAAATACCAAGTGTTTACATATCATCCCCATAATACTGATTACAATTCCAAGATATAACTGTGCGATACGATAAATTAGATACAAAATACTCGTGTATACAATTCTTATACCTTTTACCGAATCGTGGGAGCTGTTCAACACAAAAGACTTAGAGACCACCGCTCTCTTACTTCTCAGTACCTGGAGGGGGAAAAATAGTGGGATGAGCAAACCACGGCTCAGTAAGGAAATGTATGCTAGCAGGTAGATATCGTACTACCTACATAGCCCATGCATGCATAAACCAAAACCATGTTTTAGTTATAAATGGAAATATCATACGAACAATGCATTTAAATTCATATTTCTCAAGAGCATTTTCGTGTAAATAAAATGTCAAACTTCCATTTAAAACATGTTCATAAATAGTGCCCCCATGGCACGAATGTGAAATCGGAGATTTATTGAAACACAAAATCTCTTTCACTTCTCAAATCATTCTCTTTCACAAATCTCTTTCTTTTTCTGAGATTGTCTCTGTTTCTCGATTCTCTGAGACAGGCATGGAATTTTAGGCAATCAAATATCCACGACTTATGGCCACAGTCAGTGATCCCAGGCCTCACTGATCGGGTGTGCACAGGGTATCACTTCGCCTGAAGGGGGATGGGTCAGTCCTATCCTCCGGCTCATCTCAATCCACCTCATCTCCTCGTATACTCACGGTGAAGATACGTCGTGTGCCATCTACGCGATACTCGTACTCACGTGCACCCAGCACGGTACATAGTATACCAACGGGTGACTACACTGTTCTACGTACAACCGTGGACCCAAGTCCATACTCCAACTCCGATGGACTTTTTATCCTTAAACCATGTCTCATATACCAGGCGAGCAAGCAGCGTGACACACAGTCAACGCAAATCTCCAGCGCGGTACGATCTATCGTTAAGGCCCAGCCCGTTCAATTGGCCGTCGGCTGGTATCCCCTTGGGTCCCAAACCCCCAGGTTTACCTTAACTCAACAAAACAGGTACGAGCATAGTTCTCGCACTTTCTCAAAACCCCCGTGCGAGTTAAAACTCCAACACGGTACATCAAGGCATTAAAACAGGTGTAAGCTAGCGCTTCAACATCAAATCACATCTCAAAACTGATAGAAGGCTATTTTCTCTTTTTAAAAATTTAAAACATGTTTATTCATACAGCATGCTTCTTCATGCTAAAATATGTAAAATTAGCCAACCTATCATCAACATTTCTCAATCATCAATCACAATATAAAATTGAGAATTTCATTGAAAACATGCATATCATGCTATTTCCTTACCCTATCCCATTTCTCAATACATATATATACATCATAGCACTTTTCATATTTCCACATCATTTCATAAACTTATAATATCGTACTAGTCCTAGCAATATATCTACGAAATTGCTGTAATTACGTACGAACATCTCTATAGCTAACACACAGTCCCTTACCTCGTTCTACTTGTGTGCAACTATCCGCCTTTATGCTTCTTGCGTTCTCATCTCGACTTGCTCCGGCGTATCATCCGAAACTGAAATTCATCAATCAACATTAGAGTTAATGTTTCTAACTCTTATTCAACTAAGCATTTATCCAATGCCTTAATTATACATTTTTACCCTTTGTGGTAAATCTCCCAATTTGTCCTAATATCAACATTTCCAAACCATTTCCACAACATACTCATCCACTCAAGATATCCCATTCATCAAAATACTCCCACATTCCACTTTCTCACACTTGACTATTTCTAAGCTATATGCATTTCATACCATCCTAGGTAGTTCTATCCACAATATGCACACCCAAATATCTTTATAATCATTAACTAAACCAATGTACTTGGATTTGTGCATTAGAACTTACCTCATTGGATTTCCTCTTGCTCCAATTAGGATTGCCCTCTATTTCTTCAATCCTTCAAATGGGAAAATGCCTCTAGACTATGTTGTTCTTCTCTTTGATGTGAACAACTTTGTCTCTAATAGCCTCTCCTTAAATCTCACTGAAAATGGCTGGATTTAGGAGTGAGAAACTAGATTTCTTTGAGTTGAAGTGAAATGGAAATGTTTTCCCCGAAATTCTGATGATCTAACTGCTCCTATTTATAGATTTGACTTGATGAGATCGATCTTCCTTGGGTGGAGATCGATCTGTTCCTCAAAAATCCCTCTTTTTTGAGACGTTTTAAAGGTAGGAGATCGATCTGTCGAGACTGGAGATCGATCTGCTGTCAAACAGAAGCTTAAGGAGATCGATCTGGTCTTAGGGGAGATCGATCTGCTTCCAACCCGAGAGCTAAGGAGATCGATCTGCTTCCTTTGGAGATCGATCTGTTCCCTTCCATTTCTCACATTAGAGCATTCTGGCTCTCCCAGATCGATCTCTCATCCTATGAGATCGATCTGGCCTTCACAAATTCCAGATTTCCTGCAGTTTTTCTGCAACAACTCTTACCAAACACCCTTAATTTACTACCATGATCATTTCCTCATTCATTCATCTTCGAGACTTGAAAATGGGATTCTTCCTTACTACATACACATTAAAATTTGTGTAGAATCTTTGTGTGACCAAATATATAAAATATTACTCGAATGGAAATATACACTTATGTAAATCTTTCCTTCCATTTTACTATACTTCTCATATTCCATTTCGATCACATTCTTCTCGTTTTAAGTTCATTTCCTCCTACTCACTCATAATGCAACTTGTACGTATAATCACAATTCTTACTACAAGTGCGTACATAATCTTATGAACTTACATTGTATACACTTCACATTACAATACATCATCTTACTTATGATTTATTTACATTCCCATGTTCCTATATACATAGCTATACATGTACGGGGTCTCACATTCTCCCCCACTTAAAGAATTTGGTCCTCCAAATTAGAACCAATTCAATCTGTGAATAACTCGGGATACTTTTCCCGCATCAAACTTTCCAGTTCCCATGTGGCCTCTTCCACAGTGTGATGTTGCCACAAAATCTTAACCAATGAAATCGTCTTGTTCCGCAACACCTTCTCTTTCCTGTCCAACACCCTGATCGGTCTCTCGACATACGACATATCTTTCTTGAGCTCCAACGGCTCATAACTAATTACATGTGTCGGATGCGGGTAGTACTTTCGAAGCATAAAAACGTGGAAGACATTGTGGACTTCTGCTAGCTCAGGTGGTAAGGCTAGCCTATATGCTCCTTCTCCCACTCTATCCAAAATCTCGAAGGGGCCAATGTAACGAGGACTTAATTTTCCTTTCTTCCCAAACCTCATTATTCCCTTAGAAGGAGATACTTTCAAAAATACAGACTCGCTAACATCAAACTCCAGTGGTCTTCGTCTCTTGTCAGCGTAGCTCTTTTGTCGACTTTGAGCTGTTCGCAGTCTCTCGCATATTATCTGAACATCCTCGGAGGCTTGCTTAACCAAATCGGGAGCGAGCAATTGTCTGTCACCCACTTCTTCCCAACCAATGGGCGATCGGCATCTACGACCGTATAGTGCCTCATAAGGGGCCATACCAATACTTGAGTGATGACTGTTATTGTAGGCGAACTCAATCAATGGCAAGTGATCGTCCCATGAGCCTCTAAAATCCAGCACACACGCTCTCAACATATCCTCCAGGGTCTGTATAGTCCTCTCTGACTGACCATCTGTCTGAGGATGAAAAGCGGTGCTAAAACTCAACTGGGTCCCCATCGCTTCCTGGAAATGTCCCCAAAAGTGGGAAGTGAAGCGGGCATCCCTATCCGAAACAACACTCACTGGGACTCCATGCAATCTCACTATTTCTCGCACATACAGATTCGCCAGTGCACTCAATGTATCTGTAGATCTCATGGCTAAGAAATGTGCCGATTTCGTTAATCGATCTACTATCACCCATATCGCATCATGGTTCTTACGGGTTCTCGGTAACCCCATCACAAAATCCATTGTGACATGCTCCCACTTCCATGTTGGTATTGATAGAGGTTGTAATAATCCTCCTGGTTTCTGATGTTCGACTTTTACTTGCTGACAAATGAGACATCTAGCGACATATTCAGCTATGTCTCTCTTCATTCCAGACCACCAATATACTTTTCGGAGGTTTTGATACATCTTACCACTCCCCGGGTGTATCGTGTATCTCGACGAGTGTGCCTCTGATAAGATCAGCTTTCTCAGCTCTACATCCTTAGGAACACATATTCTATTTCCAAACCTTAGTATTCCATCTGGACTCAATATAAAATCAGCACCCTTCCCTTTCCGGATTTAGCTAATCATGATAATACACCATTGATCGATTTGCTGAGCTTGTCGGATTCTCTCAATCAACTCCGGTTCTAATCTCAAGCTAGCAATGATCCCATAGCTGCCAATCTCAGGTAGGGTCATATCCAGACTAAGGTTCGTGAATTGTTCCAACAACTCGTGCTCTCTAACCATCATATGTGATACCAACCCGAGACTCTTCCGACTCAATGCATCGGCAACCACATTTGCCTTCCCCGGGTGGTACAAGATCTCACAATCATAGTCCTTGAGGAGTTCCAACCACCTCATCTGTATCATGTTTAACTCCTTTTGTGAGAATAGATATTTCAGACTCTTATGATCCGTAAAGATCTGAAATCTCTCACCATACAAGTAGTGGCGCCATATTTTCAACGCAAACACTACGGCCGCTAACTCCAAATCGTGAGTGGGGTAGTTCTTCTCATGATCTTTCAGCTGTCTAGATCCATAAGCTACTACCCTTCCATCTTGCATCAAAACACAGCCTAGTCCTTGATGCGAAGCATCAGTATACACCGAGTAATTCCCTGAACTGTTAGGGATGACAAGAACTGGCGCGGTAGTTAATCTGCGCTTAAGTTCCTGAAAACTTCTCTCACAAGCTTCGTCCCATGAAAACTCCACACTTTTCCTCGTAAGACGTGTCAATGGAGCAGCTAATCTAGAGAAACCCTCTACAAATCTTCTGTAGTAACCAGCCAAACTCAAAAAACTTCTGATCTCTGTGACTGTCCTAGGTTGTTCCCATTGAACAACTGCCTCAATCTTTGATGGATCTACTGACACCCCATCCTTCGATATAACATGGCCTAGAAAAGAAATCTGTTCTAGCCAAAAGTCACATTTGTTAAGCTTGGCATATAACCTTTTCTCTCGAAGGGTTTGCAAAATAATCCTTAAGTGCTGCTCATGCTCTTCTCTGGACCTTGAATACACCAATATGTCATCAATGAAAATAATTACGAATTGGTCCAGGTATGGCTTGAATACTTCATTCATTAGAGCCATAAAAGCTGCCGGCGCATTGGTCAACCCAAAAGGCATCACTAAGAATTCGTAATGGCCATAGCGGGTACGAAATGCTGTCTTGGGCACATCCTCCTTCCGAATCTTCAATTGATGATACCCAGACCTCAGATCTATCTTGGAGAAGATCTGTGCTCCCCGAAGTTGATCCAATAAATCGTCAATGCGTGGCAAGGGGTACTTATTCTTGATGGTAGCCTTGTTTAACATCCAATAGTCAATACACAATCTGAGGCTCCCATCTCTCTTCTCCACAAACAATACCGGGGCTCCCCACGGTGAGACGCTTGGTCTTATGAACCCCTTCTCTAACAACTCTTGCAGCTGTTTCCTTAATTCCTCTAACTCAACTGGGGCCATCCTATATGGTGACTTCGATATTAGTTCGGTTCCAGGCGTCAAGTCTATACCGAATTCCGTTTCTCTATCAGGTGGCAATCCTGGTAGATCGTCTGGAAAGACATCAGGGAATTCTCTGACCACTGAGATGTCCTCCATATCCGGATGTACTTTGTTCAAATCCACCACATAAGCAACAAAACCTTCAAAACAACACTCAAGCCATTTATACCAAAGTACTTTACTTAATACAAAATTTAAGATTTCATTTCTTCTCTTAAAATCTTACAACACATTCTTCATACACTTGTTCAACTAATTGGCTAACTCTCATGGGAGTACTTATTAGTAAAGTCCTACTCAAATATGTGGGTTCTACAAAACCTTTTAACTTAGATGCACATGCAGGTGATATGAAGGAATGCGTAGCACCAGAATCAAACAAAGCTATAACCTCTAAATTGAAAATCAAGATTGTACCTTTTTTCACTTCAGAAGAGGTATCAGCCGATGCCTGGTCTATCGCATACACCCTGCCTTGTCCCACAACTTGTTTTCCTTTCCCTTCAGCCGAGGCTTTCTTTCTTGCAGGAGGTGCAACTGTAGGAACCCTCTCTGGCTCTTTACCCCTCTGTGGAATTGCCTCAACTATCTCCGGGCACTCTCTGGCATAATGTCCAAATTTACCACATCTGAAACATCGGGTACCCTGAAGATGACATGGCCTACCACCATGGTATCGATCGCATAGCCTACACTGATCTGTAGTCGGTCGGGGTCCACCAATCACTATACCCCTGGCTGGTGTCTGAGTCGGAGGCATAAAAGGTCTAGCAACCTTTTTCTGGAAATCATCTACCTCTCTCCGACGTTTACTCACGAATTTTTGACTAAATTTGGCACTCTTGCCATCTCCCATCTTCCTCGGACCCTTGTCCTTACCCCAACTAAACTCAAAAATCTGCAAGTCATGATCTTGCTCACATAACTGGGCCCGTCGCACAGCCTCTCTATATGTAGCGACATTAAATGGGGCCAACTTTGCTCGGATCGAAGGCCTCAGTCCATCTACAAATCTACGGACTCTGACAGCTTCACTCCTGATCGAGTCCGGATCGTATCGACCCAGTGAAGTGAATCGTGACTCGTACTCATCAACTGTTCGATTCCCTTGAGTCAGATTCAGAAATTCCATCTGTAGTCTTCGTCGAGCAGTATCTGGGATGTATTGCTCTCTGAAAACGTCCAAGAACATATCCCAAGTGATAACCATTTCTTGAGCTCTTAACATCGACCTAGTGGACTTCCACCAGTGCTCTGCTTCGCCTCTCAATACAAAGGCCGCAAGTGCTACCCTCTCCGTAGCTGAACATCTACAGAAGTCAAATAACTTCTCCATTTGACTGATCCAGTCCTCAGCCACCGTCGGATCCTTTACTCCGCTAAACGAAGGAGGCTTAAAGTCCATAAAGTGCCTCAATCTCTCCATATCACAGTCATATCCATACCCCAATTCATCATCATGTTGATGTGGGGCTACCGGAGGAGGTACCGATCGAATATGAGGTTCCCGTGGCCTAGCCGGTTCAGCTTGCGCAGGTGCTACATTCTCAGGTTCAGGTGCAGCTGCTGGGGGATTCGGTGCAGCCTGTCCCGCTGTACCAGGTGTACCCTCAAACCTAGCCATGATCTGACCCATCATGGTCATCATCGTGCGCATGTCTTCCTCCAATCGAGTGATTCGAGGATCAGAAGCCTCTATTTGTTCCTGGGGCTCATGACTAGAGGATGATCTACTATGCCTCTCAGTCCTGTCATTTTGCCCTCGAGCCCTCGAGCTCTCTCCCCTCTTGCGGTGTCTCTCAGGCATAACTCACTAGCCTGATAACTTTCCTGCGTTATAACAAACATTTAATTTACTACCAGCTCCGTATACACATTTGTATCTAAATATCGCACAGTAACTTGGGGATGTATGTTTTCTTAGTCCTAAGCATCAACTCACATCAGACCAACCATGCTCTGATACCAAGCCTGTCACGCCCCGCTTTCGGGAACCCTTCTATCCATACATTCTCTACTACGGTTGGGCTGTGAGAAGATGCAATTACTAAAAATTTATTTATTTACAGCGGAATATTTAAAACTTAAATTCACACTCCCAGGTGTGTGTGTAAATACACAAAATTAATTGTATAAATACCAAGTGTTTACATATCATCCCCATAATACTGATTACAATTCCAAGATATAACTGTGCGATACGATAAATTAGATACAAAATACTCGTGTATACAATTCTTATACCTTTTACCGAATCGTGGGAGCTGTTCAACACAAAAGACTTAGAGACCACCGCTCTCTTACTTCTCAGTACCTGGAGGGGGAAAAATAGTGGGATGAGCAAACCACGGCTCAGTAAGGAAATGTATGCTAGCAGGTAGATATCGTACTACCTACATAGCCCATGCATGCATAAACCAAAACCATGTTTTCGTTATAAATGGAAATATCATACGAATAATGCATTTAAATTCATATTTCTCAAGAGCATTTTCGTGTAAATAAAATGTCAAACTTCCATTTAAAACATGTTCATAAATAGTGCCCCCATGGCACGAATGTGAAATCGGAGATTTATTAAAACACAAAATCTCTTTCACTTCTCAAATCATTCTCTTTCACAAATCTCTTCCTTTTTCTGAGATTGTCTCTGTTTCTCGATTCTCTGAGACAGGCATGGAATTTTAGGCAATCAAATATCCACGACTTATGGCCACAGTCAGTGATCCCAGGCCTCACTGATCGGGTGTGCACAGGGTATCACTTCGCCTGAAGGGGGATGGGTCAGTCCTATCCTCCGGCTCATCTCAATCCACCTCATCTCCTCGTATACTCACGGTGAAGATACGTCGTGTGCCATCTACGCGATACTCGTACTCACGTGCACCCAGCACGGTACATAGTATACCAACGGGTGACAACACTGTTCTACGTACAACCGTGGACCCAAGTCCATACTCCAACTCCGATGGACTTTTTATCCTTAAACCATGTCTCATATACCAGGCGAGCAAGCAGCGTGACACACAGTCAACGCAAAGCTCCAGCGCGGTACGATCTATCGTTAAGGCCCAGCCCGTTCAATTGGCCGTCGGCTGGTATCCCCTTGGGTCCCAAACCCCCAGGTTTACCTTAACTCAACAAAACAGGTACGAGCATAGTTCTCGCACTTTCTCAAAACCCCCGTGCGAGTAAAAACTCCAACACGGTACATCAAGGCATTAAAACAGGTGTAAGCTAGCGCTTCAACACCAAATCACATCTCAAAACTGATAGAAGGCTATTTTCTCTTTTTAAAAATTCAAAACATGTTTATTCATACAGCATGCTTCTTCATGCTAAAACATGTAAAATTAGCCAACCTATCATCAACATTTCTCAATCATCAATCACAATATAAAATTGAGAATTTCATTGAAAACATGCATATCATGCTATTTCCTTACCCTATCCCATTTCTCAATACATATATATACATCATAGCACTTTTCATATTTCCACATCATTTCATAAACTTATAATATCGTACTAGTCCTAGCAATATATCTACGAAATTGCTGTAATTACGTACGAACATCTCTATAGCTAACACACAGTCCCTTACCTCGTTCTACTTGTGTGCAACTATCCGCCTTTATGCTTCTTGCGTTCTCATCTCGACTTGCTCCGGCGTATCATCCGAAACTGAAATTCATCCATCAACATTAGAGTTAATGTTTCTAACTCTTATTCAACTAAGCATTTATCCAATGCCTTAATTATACATTTTTACCCTTTGTGGTAAATCTCCCAATTTGTCCTAATATCAACATTTCCAAACCATTTCCACAACATACTCATCCACTCAAGATATCCCATTCATCAAAATACTCCCACATTCCACTTTCTCACACTTGACTATTTCTAAGCTATATGCATTTCATACCATCCTAGGTAGTTCTATCCACAATATGCACACCCAAATATCTTTATAATCATTAACTAAACCAATGTACTTGGATTTGTGCATTAGAACTTACCTCATTGGATTTCCTCTTGCTCCAATTAGGATTGCCCTCTATTTCTTCAATCCTTCAAATGGGAAAATGCCTCTAGACTATGTTGTTCTTCTCTTTGATGTGAACAACTTTGTCTCTAATAGCCTCTCCTTAAATCTCACTGAAAATGACTGGATTTAGGAGTGAGAAACTAGATTTCTTTAAGTTGAAGTGAAATGGAAATGTTTTCCCCAAAATTCTGATGATCCAACTGCTCCCATTTATAGATTTGACTTGATGAGATCGATCTTCCTTGGGTGGAGATCGATCTGTTCCTCAAAAATCCCTCTTTTCTGAGACGTTTTAAAGGTAGGAGATCGATCTGTCGAGACTGGAGATCGATCTGCTGTCAAACAGAAGCTTAAGGAGATCGATCTGGTCTTAGGAGAGATCGATCTGCTTCCAACCCGAGAGCTAAGGAGATCGATCTGCTTCCTTTGGAGATCGATCTGTTCCCTTCCATTTCTCACATTAGAGCATTCTGGCTCTCCCAGATTGATCTCTCATCCTATGAGATCGATCTGGCCTTCACAAATTCCAGATTTTCTGCAGTTTTTCTGCAACAACTCTTACCAAACACCCTTAATTTACTACCATGATCATTTCCTCATTCATTCATCTTCGAGACTTGAAAATGGGATTCTTCCTTACTACATACACATTAAAATTTGTGTAGAATCTTTGTGTGACCAAATATATAAAATATTACTCGAATGAAAATATACACTTATGTAAATCTTTCCTTCCATTTTACTATACTTCTCATATTCCATTTCGATCACATTCTTCTCGTTTTAAGTTCATTTCCTCCTACTCACTCATAATGCAACTTGTACGTATAATCACAATTCTTACTACAAGTGCATACATAATCTTATGAACTTACATTGTATACACTTCACATTACAATACATCATCTTACTTATGATTTATTTACATTCCCATGTTCCTATATACATAGCTATACATGTACGGGGTCTCACATTCTCCCCCACTTAAAGAATTTGGTCCTCCAAATTAGAACCAATTCAATCTGTGAATAACTCGGGATACTTTTCCCGCATCAAACTTTCTAGTTCCCATGTGGCCTCTTCCACAGTGTGATGTTGCCACAAAATCTTAACCAATGAAATCGTCTTGTTTCGCAACACCTTCTCTTTCCTGTCCAACACCCTGATCGGTCTCTCGACATACGACATATCTTTCTTGAGCTCCAACGGCTTATAACTAATTACATGTGTCGGATCCGGGTAGTACTTCCGAAGCATAGAAACGTGGAAGACATTGTGGACTTCTGCTAGCTCAGGTGGTAAGGCTAGCCTATATGCTCCTTCTCCCACTCTATCCAAAATCTCGAAGGGGCCAATGTAACGAGGACTTAATTTTCCTTTCTTCCCAAACCTCATTATTCCCTTAGAAGGAGATACTTTCAAAAATACAGACTCGCCAACATCAAACTCCAGTGGTCTCCGTCTCTTGTCAGCGTAGCTCTTTTGTCGACTTTGAGCTGTTCGCAGTCTCTCGCATATTATCTGAACATCCTCGGAGGCTTGCTTAACCAAATCGGGAGCGAGCAATTGTCTGTCACCCACTTCTTCCCAACCAATGGGCAATCGGCATCTACGATCGTATAGTGCCTCATAAGGGGCCATACCAATACTTGAGTGATGACTGTTATTGTAGGCGAACTCAATCAATGGCAAGTGATCGTCCCATGAGCCTCTAAAATCCAGCACACACGCTCTCAACATATCCTCCAGGGTCTGTATAGTCCTCTATGACTGACCATCTGTCTGAGGATGAAAAGCAGTGCTAAAACTCAACTGGGTCCCCATCGCTTCTTGGAAATGTCCCCAAAAGTGGGAAGTGAAGCGGGCATCCCTATCCGAAACAACACGCACTGGGACTCCATGCAATCTCACTATTTCTCGCACATACAGATTCGCCAGTGCACTCAATGTATCTGTAGATCTCATGGCTAAGAAATGTGCCGATTTCGTTAACCGATCTACTATCACCCATATCGCATCATGGTTCTTACGGGTTCTCGGTAACCCCATCACAAAATTCATTGTGACATGCTCCCACTTCCATGTTGGTATCGATAGAGGTTGTAATAATCCTCCTGGTTTCTGATGTTCGACTTTTACTTGCTGACAAATGAGACATCTAGCGACATATTCAGCTATGTCTCTCTTCATTCCAGACCACCAATATACTTTTCGGAGGTTTTGATACATCTTACCACTCCCCGGGTGTATCGTGTATCTCGACGAGTGTGCCTCTGATAAGATCAGCTTTCTCAGCTCTACATCCTTAGGAACACATATTCTATTTCCAAACCTTAGTATTCCATCTGGACTCAATATAAAATCAGCACCCTTCCCTTTCCGGATTTGGCTAATCATGATAATATACCATTGATCGATTTGCTGAGCTTGTCGGATTCTCTCAATCAACTCCGGTTCTAATCTCAAGCTAGCAATGATCCCATAGCTGCCAATCTCAGGTAGGGTCATATCCAGACTAAGGTTCGTGAATTGTTCCAACAACTCGTGCTCTCTAACCATCATATGTGATACCAACCCGAGACTCTTCCGACTCAATGCATCGGCAACCACATTTGCCTTCCCCGGGTGGTACAAGATCTCACAATCATAGTCCTTGAGGAGTTCCAACCACCTCATCTGTCTCATGTTTAACTCCTTTTGTGAGAATAGATATTTTAGACTCTTATGATCCGTAAAGATCTGAAATCTCTCACCATACAAGTAGTGGCGCCATATTTTCAACGCAAACACTATGGCCGCTAACTCCAAATCGTGAGTGGGGTAGTTCTTCTCATGATCTTTCAGCTGTCTAGATCCATAAGCTACTACCCTTCCATCTTGCATCAAAACACAGCCTAGTCCTTGATGCGAAGCATCAGTATACACCGAGTAATTCCCTGAACTGTTAGGGATGACAAGAACTGGCGCGGTAGTTAATCTGCGCTTAAGTTCCTGAAAACTTCTCTCACAAGCTTCGTTCCATGAAAACTCCACACTTTTCCTCGTAAGACGTGTCAATGGAGCAGCTAATCTAGAGAAACCCTCTACAAATCTTCTGTAGTAACCAGCCAAACTCAGAAAACTTCTGATCTCTGTGACTGTCCTAGGTTGTTCCCATTGAACAACTGCCTCAATCTTTGATGGATCTACTGACACCCCATCCTTCGATATAACATGGCCTAGAAAAGAAATCTGTTCTAGCCAAAAGTCACATTTGTTAAGCTTGGCATATAACCTTTTCTCTCGAAGGGTTTGTAATAATCCTTAAGTGCTGCTCATGCTCTTCTCTGGACCTTGAATACACCAATATGTCATCAATGAAAATAATTACGAATTGATCCAGGTATGGCTTGAATACTTCATTCATTAGAGCCATAAAAGCTGCCGGCGCATTGGTCAACCCAAAAGGCATCACTAAGAATTCGTAATGGCCATAGCGGGTACGAAATGCTGTCTTGGGCACATCCTCCTTCCGAATCTTCAATTGATGATACCCAGACCTCAGATCTATCTTGGAGAAGATCTGTGCTCCCCGAAGTTGATCCAATAAATCGTCAATGCGTGGCAAGGGGTACTTATTCTTGATGGTAGCCTTGTTTAACATCCGATAGTCAATACACAATCTGAGGCTCCCATCTCTCTTCTTCACAAACAATACCGGGGCTCCCCATGGTGAGACGCTCGATCTTATGAACCCCTTCTCTAACAACTCTTGCAGCTGTTTCCTTAATTCCTCTAACTCAACTGGGGCCATCCTATATGGTGACTTCGATATTGATTCGGTTCCAGGCGTCAAGTCTATACCGAATTTCGTTTCTCTATCAGGTGGCAATCCTGGTAGATCGTCTGGAAAGACATCAGGGAATTCTCTGACCACTGAGATGTCCTCCATATCCGGATGTACTTTGTTCAAATCCACCACATAAGCAACAAAACCTTCAAAACAACACTCAAGCCATTTATACCAAAGTACTTTACTTAATACAAAATTTAAGATTTCATTTCTTCTCTTAAAATCTTACAACACATTCTTCATACACTTGTTCAACTAATTGGCTAACTCTCATGGGAGTACTTATTAGTAAAGTCCTACTCAAGTATGTGGGTTCTACAAAACCTTTTAACTTAGATGCACATGCAGGTGATATGAAGGAATGCGTAGCACCAGAATCAAACAAAGCTATAACCTCTAAATTGAAAATCAAGATTGTACCTTTTATCACTTCAGAAGAGGTATCAGCCGATGCCTGGTCTATCGCATACACCCTGCCTTGTCCCACAACTTGTTTTCCTTTCTCTTCAGCCGAGGCTTTCTTTCTTGCAGGAGGTGCAACTGTAGGAACCCTCTCTGACTCTTTACCCCTCTGTGGAATTGCCTCAACTATCTCCGGGCACTCTCTGGCATAATGTCCAAATTTACCACATCTGAAACATCGGGTACCCTGAAGATGACATGGCCTACCACCATGGTATCGACCGCATAGCCTACACTGATCTGTAGTCGGTCGGAGTCCACCAATCACTATACCCCTGGCTGGTGTCTGAGTCGGAGGCATAAAAGGTCTAGCAACCTTTTTCTGAAAATCATCAACCTCTCTCCGACGTTTACTCATGAATTTTTGACTAAATTTGGCACTCTTGCCATCTCCCATCTTCCTCGGACCCTTGTCCTTACCCCAACTAAACTCAAAAATCTGCAAGTCATGATCTTGCTCACATAACTGGGCCCATCGCACAGCCTCTCTATATGTAGCGACATCAAATGGGGCCAACTTCGCTCGGATCGATGGCCTCAGTCCATCTACAAATCTACGGACTCTGACAGCTTCACTCCTGATCGAGTCCGGATCGTATTGACCCAGTGAAGTGAATCGTGACTCGTACTCATCAACTGTTCGATTCCCTTGAGTCAGATTCAGAAATTCCATCTGTAGTCTTTGTCGAGCAGTATCTGGGATGTATTGCTCTCTGAAAATATCCAAGAACATATCCCAAGTGATAACCATTTCTTGAGCTCTTAACATCGGCCTAGTGGACTTCCACCAGTGCTCTGCTTTGCCTCTCAATACAAAGGCCGCAAGTGCTACCCTCTCCGTAGCTGAACATCTACAAAAGTCAAATAACTTCTCCATTTGACTGATCCAGTCCTCAGCCACCGTCGGATCCTTTACTCCTCTAAACGAAGGAGGCTTAAAGTCCATAAAGTGCCTCAATCTCTCCATATCACAGTCATATCCATACCCCAATTCATCATCATGTTGATGTGGGGCTACCGGTGGAGGTACCGGTCGAATATGAGGTTCCCGTGGCCTAGCCGGTTCAGCTTGCGCAGGTGCTACATTCTCAGGTTCAGGTGCAGCTGCTGGGGGATTCGGTGCAGGCTGTCCCGCTGTACCAGGTGTACCCTCAAACCTAGCCATGATCTGACCCATCATGGTCATCATCGTGCGCATGTCTTCCTCCAATCGAGTGATTCGAGGATCAGAAGCCTCTATTTGTTCCTGGGGCTCATGACTAGAGGATGATCTACTATGCCTCTCAGTCCTGTCATTTTGCCCTCGAGCCCTCGAGCTCTCTCCCCTCTTGCAGTGTCTCTCAGGCATAACTCACTAGCCTGATAACTTTCCTGCGTTATAACAAACATTTAATTTACTACCAGCTCCGTATACACATTTGTATCTAAATATCGCACAGTAACTTGGGGATGTATGTTTTCTTAGTCCTAAGCATCAACTCACATCAGACCAACCATGCTCTGATACCAAGCCTGTCATGCCCCGCTTTCGGGAACCCTTCTATCCATACATTCTCTACTACGATTGGGCTGTGAGAAGATGCAATTACTAAAAATTTATTTATTTACAGCGGAATATTTAAAACTTAAATTCACACTCCCAGGTGTGTGTGTAAATACACAAAATTAATTGTATAAATACCAAGTGTTTACATATCATCCCCATAATACTGATTACAATTCCAAGAGATAACTGTGCGATACGATAAATTAGATACAAAATACTCGTGTATACAATTCTTATACCTTTTACCGAATCGTGGGAGCTGTTCAACACAAAAGACTTAGAGACCACCGCTCTCTTACTTCTCAGTACCTGGAGGGGGAAAAATAGTGGGATGAGCAAACCACGGCTCAGTAAGAAAATGTATGCTAGCAGGTAGATATCGTACTACCTACATAGCCCATGCATGCATAAACCAAAACCATGTTTTCGTTATAAATGGAAATATCATACGAACAATGCATTTAAATTCATATTTCTCAAGAGTATTTTCGTGTAAATAAAATGTCAAACTTCCATTTAAAACATGTTCATAAATAGTGCCCCCATGGCACGAATGTGAAATCGGAGATTTATTAAAACACAAAATCTCTTTCACTTCTCAAATCATTCTCTTTCACAAATCTCTTTCTTTTTCTGAGATTGTCTCTGTTTCTCGATTCTCTGAGACAGGCATGGAATTTTAGGCAATCAAATATCCACGACTTATGGCCACAGTCAGTGATCCCATGCCTCACTGATCGGGTGTGCATAGGGTATCACTTCGCCTGAAGGGGGATGGGTCAGTCCTATCCTCCGGCTCATCTCAATCCACCTCATCTCCTCGTATACTCACGGTGAAGATACGTCGTGTGCCATCTACGCGATACTCGTACTCACGTGCACCCAGCACGGTACATAGTATACCAACGGGTGACTACACTGTTCTACGTACAACCGTGGACCCAAGTCCATACTCCAACTCCGATGGACTTTTTATCCTTAAACCATGTCTCATATACCAGGCGAGCAAGCAGCGTGACACACAGTCAACGCAAAGCTCCAGCGCGGTACGATCTATCGTTAAGGCCCAGCCCGTTCAATTGGCCGTCGGCTGGTATCCCCTTGGGTCCCAGACCCCCAGGTTTACCTTAACTCAACAAAACAGGTACGAGCATAGTTCTCGCACTTTCTCAAAACCCCCGTGCAAGTTAAAACTCCAACACGGTACATCAAGGCATTAAAACAGGTGTAAGCTAGCGCTTCAACACCAAATCACATCTCAAAACTGATAGAAGGCTATTTTCTCTTTTTAAAAATTCAAAACATGTTTATTCATACAGCATGCTTCTTCATGCTAAAACATGTAAAATTAGCCAACCTATCATCAACATTTCTCAATCATCAATCACAATATAAAATTGAGAATTTCATTAAAAACATGCATATCATGCTATTTCCTTACCCTATCCCATTTCTCAATACATATATATGCATCATAGTACTTTTCATATTTCCACATCATTTCATAAACTTATAATATCGTACTAGTCTTAGCAATATATCTACGAAATTGCTGTAATTACGTACGAACATCTCTATAGCTAACACACAGTCCCTTACCTCGTTCTACTTGTGTGCAACTATCCGCCTTTATGCTTCTTGCGTTCTCATCTCGACTTGCTCCGGCGTATCATCCGAAACTGAAATTCATCCATCAACATTAGAGTTAATGTTTCTAACTCTTATTCAACTAAGCATTTATCCAATGCCTTAATTATACATTTTTACCCTTTGTGGTAAATCTCCCAATTTGTCCTAATATCAACATTTCCAAACCATTTCCACAACATACTCATCCACTCAAGATATCCCATTCATCAAAATACTCCCACATTCCACTTTCTCACACTTGACTATTTCTAAGCTATATGCATTTCATACCATCCTAGGTAGTTCTATCCACAATATGCACACCCAAATATCTTTATAATCATTAACTAAACCAATGTACTTGGCTTTGTGCATTAGAACTTACCTCATTGGATTTCCTCTTGCTCCAATTAGGATTGCCCTCTATTTCTTCAATCCTTCAAATGGGAAAATGCCTCTAGACTATGTTGTTCTTCTCTTTGATGTGAACAACTTTGTCTCTAATAGCCTCTCCTTAAATCTCATTGAAAATGGCTGGATTTAGGAGTGAGAAACTAGATTTCTTTGAGTTGAAGTGAAATGGAAATGTTTTCCCCGAAATTCTGATGATCCAACTGCTCCCATTTATAGATTTGACTTGATGAGATCGATCTTCCTTGGGTGGAGATCGATCTGTTCCTCAAAAATCCCTCTTTTTTGAGACGTTTTAAAGGTAGGAGATCGATCTGTCGAGACTGGAGATCGATCTGCTGTCAAACAGAAGCTTAAGGAGATCGA
Source organism: Firmiana major (assembly GCA_033439115.1). Lineage (NCBI taxonomy): Eukaryota > Viridiplantae > Streptophyta > Magnoliopsida > Malvales > Malvaceae > Firmiana > Firmiana major. The sequence continues at coordinate 46,123,824 of CM065909.1, forward strand.
TCTGGTCTTAGGAGAGATCGATCTGCTTCCAACCCGAGAGCTAAGGAGATCGATCTGCTTCCTTTGGAGATCGATCTGTTCCCTTCCATTTCTCACATTAGAGCATTCTGGCTCTCCCAGATCGATCTCTCATCCTATGAGATCGATCTGGCCTTCACAAATTCCAGATTTTCTGCAGTTTTTCTGCAACAACTCTTACCAAACACCCTTAATTTACTACCATGATCATTTCCTCATTCATTCATCTTCGAGACTTGAAAATGGGATTCTTCCTTACTACATACACATTAAATTTTGTGTAGAATCTTTGTGTGACCAAATATATAAAATATTACTCGAATGAAAATATACACTTATGTAAATCTTTCCTTCCATTTTACTATACTTCTCATATTCCATTTCGATCACATTCTTCTCGTTTTAAGTTCATTTCCTCCTACTCACTCATAATGCAACTTGTACGTATAATCACAATTCTTACTACAAGTGCGTACATAATCTTATGAACTTACATTGTATACACTTCACATTACAATACATCATCTTACTTATGATTTATTTACATTCCCATGTTCCTATATACATAGCTATACATGTACGGGGTCTCACATGACCCCTCCCTCGGGTCTACCCTGGTCTATCGACCAATAGTTATATGATGTGAGACAAGTAGGTGACTATCAGTAACAACATAGGACTATGGCTATAACCTCGTGATCCCTGGAAACACGGTACCTAGTGTGCAGGGTATCACACCTGAAACGGGAGGTGGTCGTCCTACCCGCCAGAACAGCATAACACCAGGATTGCGATGGCAAGGCTTGCTGCCTCGTGACTAATGCCACTCCACTCCAACAATCCCCACGGTACAACGTACTCCGCGTGACATACATGGTACAACGTACTCCGTGAACCCAAGCTCAATCAGGGGTGCCTGCAATAGGTCTTATCCACCCATATCATCTCTGTCTCAAAATGCACGTGTGAGCATATCATCTCACTGTGACACACAGTCTACAGGAGGCTCCAACACGGCTATATGCATGTAATATAAATCTCTGTGCGAGCGAAGTTCTAGCACGGCTCCGTGCATATTCATGATATCTGAAAACCTTGTGCGAGCGAAGCTCTAGCACGGTTTCATAGAAATCAATGAAATCTGCGTACGGGCAGCGCTCCAGTACGACTTAAAATAATTATAAATTCAAGTAAAATCCACGTACGAGCAATGCTCTAGTACGGATATGTATAAAAACTCAGTGAAAACCTCGTACGAGAAAAACTCCAGTACGAAATTCAAATGAATTATGAAAACCATATAAAACTTTGTGCGAGCAACGCTCCAGCACAAATGAATGCTCAAGTAAATCAAATCTCATGCGAGTTACACTCCAGCACGACTTTATGCGTAATTAAATCAAATCTCGTGCGAGTTACACTCCAGCACGACTTTTATGCAATATCATATCAAAACAGGATGCGAACTAAGCTCCAGCATCTCTCATGCATGTCAAATCATAAAAACTAGTGCGAGCAATCACTCCAGCACCATTTTATGCTATCACGTCAAAACAAGTCAAAACCGGTCAAAACATGTCAAAATAGAGTGCGAGCTAGGCTCCAGCACTTCTCATGCATTTCACAAGAATAAAATCAGTGCAAGCAACCGCTCTAGCACATTTTATGCATATGATGTCACACAAATCGGTGCGAGTAACCGCTCAAGCACATTTATGCACACTTACAAACGCAGATATAGTGCGAGCTATGTGCCGGCACTATCTGTTTCCATATAAACTTGATAGTTGGCCCGTTTTCCAAATAATTTCATTTAAATACCAATAACACTTACGTAATGTTATTTTGTGAAATTTATGCAATTACTGGCCAATCTATCAATTTACTTTGCTTAAAAATCAATAAAATCCTTAATTTCAAATTTTCTTAAATCATGCATTTCATGCATGTCATGCTTTCACCATCCTTAGGTGAACTTCCCTCAATAGGGGTAAAATAGTCTTTTCACCTATTTCGATCCTTAAAATCATTTAAACCATTTTTAGGACCTCTGTACAATATCAATGTATACATATATATTCAGTGTATACAAAAACTATTTAAAATACACGTAGCTACCTCTAGCTACTCACACAATTCCTTTACCTCATTTTTCTATACAGTCTGACCTTTCCACTGATGACTCGTCACGTAGTCCGATTTGCTCCCAATCCAATCTCCGAAACTGCGGATAAATATTCATCAGGTCAAATACAATACAATTTAATTGTATTTCATATTTTCTGGGCTTAATTTAAATCATTGGACCCGTTTACCCATATTGGGCCTGATTGTACCATAATGAGCCTTAATCGGCCTTAACACCATTTACCACACTTTATCGAGGCTTATTGGGCTCATTGGGCCCATCAGTACTTATTGAGCCTCACTCTAAATTCTCGAATAGCTTATTGAATTATTTATGACAAATTATCTCAATTTCCATAATTTAATTCATTTAATGCGAAAATTAAATCCGTAATTTATGCGATAATTTTTAACACGCATAACGATGTAAAATTATCGTAAATAAGGGTTATTTACCCGAGATTCCATGACAGTACGCAAATTGAAGCTGTCTCGAGCTCTCAGTTGATGCCAATTGTCGAGCTACACAATTTACATATTTTTTTCGAGTAAATTTCTAGTCGAATATTAATCAAATTAAATATTTCGAAATTTAAATCGGTCAATTCAACCGCTTACCGACTTATCCGAAACTCGATTGCATCACTTGAATTTTACCCAATTTTTCCTCTTTTTCTTTTTCCTCTTTTCTTCCTTTTTCCTTTTCTTTTTTTTGCTGAACCGGTTCGTTCCGGTTCGGTTCAACCCGGTTCAGACCACCAGTTTAGTCCGGTTGGGCCGGTTCAGTGGCTCGCCGGCCGGTTCTCCGCCGATTTTCGCCGCCAGTGGCTCCGCTGGGTTGTCCGATGCACGGATCTGGGGTTGGTTTCGTTCAAAGCCGCCGAAAAGTGGCCGGTCCGGCCTGTTCTCTCCTCGCCGTCGGTAACCATTTTCTTTTTCGCCGTTTTCGGCGTCATCCGTCGATTTCGCCGGTCATGGCCACCACCAATCGCGTCGCCTGCGCCTGGGGAAGCCTCGGCTGGGGTTGATTGGGGCTAGATCGGCGCCGGTTGCCGTCGATCTTTTTCTCCCTCGCGGTTTCGTTTTCTCGGTTTCCTTTCGTCGTTCGTCGCCGTTCATCGGATTTGTCTGGGGTCGGCGCCAGCGTGGGTTCTCTCTCCCTCATCGGTCGCTCCTCTGGCTCGCCGGTGGCCGACAACGACTTTCGGTTCCGTTTCCAGAATCGCGACTCGCGATTCTGTTTTTTTTTTTATAATTAAATTTTATTATTATTTTAATCAATTAAATATTATTAAATATCCAAAAATATCTAAAAAAATTCATATTAAATTCATTTAATTCGTAAATGAATTTCTCAGTTCGATTTTACCTTTTCGGTATATTTTTCGATTATTTTCGGGATTATTTTTCAATGTGAAAATTTTGGTTTATTCCAATAAATTCATATCTTGATTAATTTAATCCGAAATTTAATTATTTTTTCGTTATTGATCAAGATTTCTCAATCTCATATTTTTAATTAAATTTTCTTGTCCCGATTAATACCAAATTTCAGTATTTTGACCGTTTTGCCTTTGTACATTTTCGGGAATACCATTTCAGTCTTTTTGCATTTTTAAATGCACTCGAAAATTTTTATTCATTCCCTTTTCCTCTTACGATAAAAAAAATCGGATCTTACAATCTCCCCCACTTAAGAAATTTGGTCCTCCAAATTAGAACCAAGTCAAATAAGTCCATAACAACTCCGGGTACGTCTATAGCATCATACTCTTTAATTCTCATGTGACTTTTTTCGGAGTGTAATACTACCAATGGACTTGACTAGGGAGATCATCTCAAACCTCAACACTTTCTCCTTCAGTCTAATACCCGAATCGATTTTTCAATCATACGTTATACTTTCATTGAGCTAAGTTGTTGGAGCTCATATCTGATCACAATATATCAGGTCCGGATAATATTTTCGAAGCATCAAAAGATGGGACACATTGTGGATGCCTGCTAATTCAAGTGGTAACGCTAACCTATAGGCTTATCTCCCACTTGTCCAATATCTCTATCTGAATCTCGTTACGTCCTTAAGACAAGTAACTGCCAACAATAATGATTCACCCTCGGTGAATTTCTAATGATTTCTTGTCTCTTGTCAACATAGCCTTTCCTGTCTGCTCTGAGGTGTTCTTAATCTCTCACAATTTAACTGAACATCCTCAGAGGTTTATCTTACCCATTCGAGAACAATTCTATATCTGTCACCCACTTCTTCTTATCCAAATCGAAAAATAATTCCCTATGGCCATACAATGCATCATATAAAATATCATCCTGATACTCGAGTGATAACTGTCATTATGAGCGAATTCTATTAGTAACAATTGATCATCCCAAGAGCTTATAGAATCAATGGCACACACTCTCATCACATCCTTCAGAACATGTACAGTCCTCTCTGACTGACCATCTGTTTGAGGACAGAAGCTGCGCTAACACTCAATCGGGTTCCCATAGCTTCCTGAAATAGTATTTCCAGAAGTGGGAAGTGAAGCAGGAATCCCTTCTGATACCATGCTCACTGAAACGCTACATAATGTATCACAATTTTCCATTCACATAAATCCGCCTACACACTTAGAGTATTTGAGGATTTTCATAGTCAGAAGGTGGGTAGACTTAATTAATTTATCGACTATCACCCAGATAACCTCGTGATTCATCCGGGTCCTCTATAACCCATCACGAAATTCATGGTAACTTATTCTCATTTTTGTGTCACTATAGGTAGAGGCTACAATAACTTTGCAGACTTCTAGTACTCTACCTTAATCTGCTGACATACGAGACACTTCTCCACAATCTTTACAATGTCTCTTTTCAGACCTGACCACCAATACCTTTTTTTCAGAGATTTCAATATATTTATTACTTCTTGGATGCACTGTATATCCCGAAGAGTGAGCTTCTGACAATAGCACTATCTCATCAACTGTGGTCCTGGGGAGCACTTATACTGTCTCTGAACCTCTGTAATTCATCATCACTCACTGTGAACTCTGTCACTATACCCTTCTGAATCTAACCCACACTATCGATACCATGCCGATCATCACGCTAAGCCTGGCAAATTTGGTCACTCAAATTCGGTTCTAACCTCAGGCTAGCTATCACAAAATCACCGTCATCATCAGAAGGGATCACATAATTACTAACGCTCACAATTGCTCTTGCAGTTCACGCTCCCTGACCATCATATGTAATACCATCCCGAGACTCTTTCTGTTCAAGGCATCAGCCATTACATTAGAAGCTCTAACCCTCTTGGTTATCATATCCGACTCTTTCTGTGAAAACAGATACTCGAGACTTTTACGATTAGTGCATATCTGAAATTTCTTACCATTTAAGTGGTGGCGCCATACTTCTAGTGTAAACGCTATGGCTGCCAAATCTAAATCATGTGTCAGATAGTTTTTCTCATGATCCTTGAACTATATGGATCCATAAATGACTATCTTCCCATTTTACATCAATACACAGCCCAATCCTTATTTTGAGGTATCCATACACACTGAAGCCTCTTGAGCTGTTGGTTATGGTGAGAATAATTACGGTGGTCAGTTTATTACTTCAATACACCAAAACTCACTGAAGCCATTTTCATACTTATCATACCACTCGTATGAAATCTTTTTCCCAAACGATACATGTCAACTGAGCAGCCAATTTCGAGAAACTCTCAACAACGTCTGTAAGACAGTTTCCAGTTACCACTCATGCTCTTCCCTGGACTTCGAATACATCAAAATATTATCGCTAAAGATGACAACCAATCGGTCTAGGTAAGGTTTAAATACCTCATCGTAGTTGAGTTTCACTAAATATTTCAATCACTCATATCCTTGACCTATGTAAGCATAAACGTATAAAGTTATTTCGAAATTGCTTCCGTTCGAGATAATAACCCGCGTCATTTCATTTTTCTTCTTATATTAACGGCTTTTATAAAAGTTTAATTTTTAAACTTTCATGATTACCCGAATTCTATATTTCTTTATCGTACCAGTAAATGTACCCAAATTTTAAATGTATATATACGAATGTCGATTTCAATTTATAGGTTATGTGTGCGCTTCTAGACGCTGTCAAATTTTCAGGCGAGGAAGTATTTTGAAATACCTTTATTAACCCTCAGACTTGACCACATAGACTGAGTGTAGATATATCCACCCCTTATCCTTGGTCGCAATTCATATTCACTACATATCGCCTGATCCAAATTACTTTACATATCAAAGGTATTCTTACCTTGCATACGCCTCTTATTCCAATATATCCCGTATGCAGGATCTATCACATCTCAAAGCTTATCTCCTTTCATATATCACTTATAACAACTCTTTCATTAGCTTATAAGCAACTGAAGGCGATATGAATAAATGCGTGACACCAAGATCAATTAAAATAATTATTTCATTATTCACAACCAGTGTGGTATTTTCCACCACATCATATGAAATATCTGTCCTGGTCCAAGGCATACACTCGCCCTCGTCCAACATCTTATTTTCGTGGTAACTACTACACATCTTACACTATTTACACTTCTACACTGCTACGTAGCAGGTCGGGGTCCTCCAATCAATACCCCTCAAAAGTACTGAAATTAGATACACTGGGGCCTTACCAATCATCTTACCCCGTTACTCATCAGCTCTAAGCTTTTACCGAACTACCTTTTTCCCGTTCTGACATCTCTGTCATTCTCTATTCTCTTTTGTCTCTATTTCGGCCTTTACTACCTTTCTCAATCTCAGAGGCGTGCAACTCATGATCTTATTCACACAACTGAAATCTGCGCACTGCCTCGGCATAGGTAGTGATATCTAATGGGCTAATCGGACTCTAATTGACAATCTGAGCCATTCCATTAACTTTCAGACATCTCGACTTCACTGTTCATCGTGTCCGAGTCATATCCAGGAATATAAACTGAGTTTCATACTCGTCAATCAACCAATTCCTCTGGGTCAGAGTAAAGAATTTAATCTGTAATTTTCTTTAAACAATATCCAGGATATTCTGTCACCGAAATACATCTAGAATTATTTTTTTCCCATTCTGGATGTCTAAATCTTAAGATGGGTCGAGCGGACTTTCACCAATGCTCCGACTCGCCCTCAAATACCATGCATACACTGAGCTATTAGCTCGCAAAATATTCTCTACACTCCGCTCCAACCTCGCAAAGCGTGTCTCAATACTGTCCGGTCTCTCTGTCGGACTCTGTCCGATCTTTCTGTCGGACTCTGTGGGGCATGCTCAATACCAGCCTCCACTTCAATCGCATCTCGAGTCTCATGTGGCGACTCTGTACTACTCTCGGGCCTACCTCTACGGCCTCAAGCTCGTGTACTCACCTCTTTACCATAGCGGCTATCAGTTAATAAGTCTATTCTTGCATTCAAAACCAAATTCTTAGCTGCACTTTCATCTCGATATACATAATTGTATCTAAACATGTCAAAACATAGTGCGAGCTAGGCTCCAGCTCTTCTCATGCATTTCACAAGAATAAAATCAGTGCGAGCAACCGCTCTAACACATTTTATGCATATGATGTCACACAAATCGGTGCGAGCAACCGCTCAAGCACATTTATGCATACTCACAAACGCAGATATAGTGCGAGCTATGTGCCGGCACCATCTGTTTCCATATAAACTTGATAGTTGGCCCGTTTTCCAAATAATTTCATTTAAATACCAATAACACTTACGTAGTGTTATTTTGTGAAATTTATGCAATTACTGACCAATCTATCATTTTACTTTGCTTAAAAATCAATAAAATCCTTAATTTCAAATTTCCTTAAATCATGCATTTCATGCATATCATGCTTTCACCATCCTTAGGTGAACTTCCCTCAATTGGGGTAAAATAATCTTTTCACCTATTTCGATCCTTAAAATCATTTAAACCATTTATAGGACCTCTGTACAATATCAATGTATACATATATATTCAGTGTATACAAAAACTATTTAAAATACGCATAGCTATCTCTAGCTACTCACACAATTCCCTTACCTCATTTTTCTGTACAGTCTGACCTTTCCACTGATGACTCATCACGCAGTCCGATTTGCTCCCAATCCAATCTCCGAAACTGCGGATAAATATTCATCAGGTCAAATACAATACAATTTAATTGTATTTCATATTTTTTGGGCTTAATTTAAATCATTGGGCCCGTTTACCCATATTGGACTCGATTGTACCATAATGGGCCTTAATCGGCATTAAGCCCGTTTACCACACTTTATCGAGGCCTATTGGGCTCATTGGGCCCATCAGTATTTATTGAGTCTCATTCTAAATTCTCGAATAGCTTATTGAATTATTTACGACAAATTATCTCAATTTCCATAATTTAATTCATTTAATGCGGAAATTAAATTCGTAATTTATACGATAATTTTTAACACGCATAACGATGTAAAATTGTCGTAAATAAGGGTTACTTACCCGAGATTCCATGATAGTACACAAATCGAAGCTGTCTCGAGCTCTCAGTTGATGTCAATTGTCGAGCTACACAATTTACATAATTTTTTCGAGTAAACTTTCAGTCGAAATTAATCAAATTAAATATTTTGAAATTTAAATCGGTCAATTCGACCGCTTACCGACTTACCCGAAACTCGATTGCATCACTTGAATTTTACCCATTTTTTTCTCTTTTTCTTTTTCCCTTTTTCTTCCTTTTTCCTTTTCTTTTTTTTGCTTAACCGGTTTGGTCCGATTCGGTTCAACCCGGTTCAGACCATCGGTTCAGTCCGATTCGGTCGGTTCAATGGCTCACCATCCAGTTCTCCTCCGATTTCCACCGCCAATGGCTCCGCTGAGTTGTCCGATGCACGGATCTGGGGTTGGTTTCGTTCAAGGCCACCGAAAAGTGGTCGGTCCGGCCCGTTCTCTTCTGGCCGTCGGTACCCATTTTCTTTTCCACCGTTTTTGGAGTCATCCGTCGGTTTCACTGGTCGTGGCCACCACCGATTGCGTCGCCTGCGCCTGGGGAAGCCTCGGCTGGGGTAGGGTGGGGCTAGATCGGCGTCGGTTGCCGCCGATCTTCTTTTTCTCCCTCGCGGTTTCGTTTTCTCGATTTCCTTTCGTCGTTCGCCGTCGTTCGTCGGCTTTGTTTGGGGTTGGCACCGCGTGGGTTCTCTCTCCCTCGTTGGCCGCTCCTCTGGCTCACCGGTGGCCGACAACGGCGTTCGGTTCCGTTTCCAGAATCGCGACTTGCGATTCTATTTTTTTTTTTTATATAATTAAATTTTATTATTATTTTAATCAATTAAATATTATTAAATATCCAAAAAATATCTAAAAAAATTCATATTAAATTCATTTAATTCGTAAATGAATTTCTCAGTCCGATTTTACCTTTTCGGTATATTTTTTGATTATTTTCGAGATTATTTTTCGATGTGAAAATTTCGGTTTATTTCAATAAATTCATATCTTGATCAATTTAATCCGAAATTTAATTATTTCTTCGTTATTGATCAAGATTTCTCAATTTCATATTTTTAATTAAATTTTCTTGTCTCGATTAATACCGAATTTTTGTCTTTTGACCATTTTGCCATTGCACATTTTTGAAAATACCATATCAGTCCTTTTGCATTTTTAAATGCACTCGAAAATTTCTATTCATTCACTTTTGCTCTTACGATAAAAAAAATCGAGTCTTACAATTATTTTCTTGTCAAACTCAAAACAATTTGCAATTTACACCTGAGCTTTCGACAAACATAAGTAATAAAATCATTATCTTAACAAGTAACATTAGCCCATGATAAGTCATAATAATTCGTCTATGTCCTAATAGCATATTTTCATATATGATAATCTAAGGAGTCATAGTTATCCATCAAGTCATGATTCATATAAGTTCTACTAGTATATCTTCATACATAATAATCATTCATAATAATTCAACTAAGTCTTACTAGCATATCTCCATACATGATAATCCATCAAGTCATAAAAATTCATTTAAAACATATCAAATATCCATTTAAGTCATAAGAAATCATAATCAATAAAAAAAATCCATATCTCAAATCTAACTATCTCATATGCTATCTCATATGTCAGTGTTAACCAAGGTACTTTTTCACATAAAGCTTTCTCAGCATTCTCATTTCTTTAGAACGAGAGAAGAAATGTGATAACTCAAAATTTTTCATTCTTGGGAATTTATCCCGAGTATACTAAATAATAATTATATACACTAAAGGAGATGAAAATATATATATAAATTATAAATATTTATGTATACAACTATATAAAAAATATATATAATATAAAATTTTATATATATATATATATATTATATATTTCATATTTATTATTTATAATCTATATATATATTATATACATAAAGATAAAAAAGTATATATACTACAAAAAACAGGGCAAGCTTCGTGGCAATTGGGATGAGGGTCTACACACCGCAAACCCCTCTTTTTAAAAAAAAGAAAAGAAAAGAAACAGAAGTAGATGATGCCATCTAGAGGGAGTAACATTGTTTGTAAGGAAAAGAGGGGCTAGCGACGTCGGCCCGAGAAAGGTAAGAGAAACGACAACAAAGATAGAGAGAAAGAAGTGGCGAAGAGAGAAGAAGAATGAAAGAGGGGAGCTGCTATCGATCTGTAGCCGCCACCACCATTGCCACTGAAGGCTCTGATGGCTCTACCGAGAGGGGGGGTGAATCGATTTTCTAATGTTAATGGCAAATTTAAACTAATTTGAACTTAATTAACAAATAATGAATAAGCAATATAATGTAATGAAACAAATTAAAGCAAGATAAGGAAGAGAATATCAAACACAGTAGTTTATAGAGGTTCGACCAATCTCTTGCCTACGTCCTCTCTCCTTGACCTTCTTGTTAGGAGCTTTCTTTCTCACTTTCAATGAAAGTTACACACTCCCTTTTTTAGGTTAAGGAATAACCTCTCTACCCTTTTTATACAAGATGTATTCACCCTTTTACAAAGTTTATCTCACTGAGGAACAATCCTCTTCTCTTTTAAAGCAAGGATGAATACAATATTAAGCTTTTTATGTGGGTAGGACAAATACAGCTTTGCACACAAGTTTATACAACAAACTCAATAAATGAGGATTGAAGACAAATGGAATGTAGGAATTAAACTCTTGAGAATGTACAGAATGTGCAGCAATGGTGTCCTTGTTCTCAGTGTCTTCAATGCTTGATTATATACTGAAGGATTGGTAGTTGGAGCATTTAATGTTGTTTTTCCCATTGAGATTTTTGCAGAAATAGCCGTTGGGTACCTCCAGTAGAATGCCAGATCGATCTGCCATCTTGACCAGATCGATCTCTTAGTTATAATTCCTACAAAATCAAGGCAAATTGAAGCAAGGAGATCGATCTCATATATGAGCAGATCGATCTCACAATTTAAAAATGTTAGAGCAGAACGATCTGTCGAATAGGCAAATCGATCTTCCAATCTCTCTGTTTGAGGTAAGATCGATCTATAGATCGATCTGCCAGGTATTCTCGTAGTGAGGAGATTGATCTCTTATCAACCCAGATCGATCTCCTTAGCTCTCTGACTTTGAGGAGATCGATCTCTTCCTATACCAGATCGATCTCATGAACTCTCTGTTTGCGTACAGATCGATCTACTGCCTTTACCTTTTGTTTTAGGGGAGATCGATCTCTTCCTATACCAGATCGATCTCATCAACATCCTGTATTTAGACAGATCGATCTTATAACCCTTATAGATCGATCTCAGATTCCTCAATACCTTTGTACAGGTTCAAACCATAGCAGATCGATCTCATATCCTCATGAGATCGATCTCTCATCCTAGAAAACCCAGGAGATCGATCTCTCATATCACCAGATCGATCTCTCATATCCAGGAACTTAATTTCTGGTACTGATAACCTCTAAACATGTTTTTATATCATCTTTATATTATTGAATTTACTTGTTTTGTCATTTCAAAATATATTAACTCAACAATCTCCCCCTTTTTGATATGACAAAACCTATTTAATAAACATGTTTAGTTACCTATTTGCATTGTGCACAAACTCCCCCTTTTTGTAAGCTCCCCCTTAGTTTTGGCTTTTGTCCTCTTAACTTTCTTAGCTCCCCCTCATTTTAATCATTCCTTTAAACCATTAGACATGTTTTTTTAACGTATTTAAAGCCATTTAAACATGTTTTAAATAACCCATGTTCTCTTAACATTCTTCTCCTCCTTTTTGTCATATCATGGCAAGAAGGATATCAAGGCAGTTAATTTTCTCAACAACTTATCATGGCATTTCAAAATTATAACACATTATAAACCATTATAATTAACATCCCAACAACTGTCATTTCATAAAAGACTCATTCAAGCAAATGTCATTTCAAACAACAAGGAGTAAACATGAAAACTAACTAAACTTTTCCTAATATTCATGTCCTACGGCGGAGGAGGAAATCAACCCATAAGTTCCTCAACGTGAGTACGAGTGACCTGCAGATCATCAAACATCGCCTGCTGAGTGGCATGAAGGTTTGCAAAACCTTCATCTATCTTTTGGTTCAGCTCCATGATCATCGTCACAATCGACTCCATGCTAGCAGGTGATGGGGCAGGTGCAGTGGGCTGAGCAGTTGAAGTAGATGGACCCTCAGTAGGTACAGCATGGGGATCCATGGGCTCATCTGATGGGTCTTCTTCTATGGATGCCTCAGGCTGCTGTCCTCGTTTCTTCTTCCAATCCCCTCGAAAATCCTTGTAATACCCCATGTGGTGAAGTGTCCCAATGTTTAAGACGCTCTTTGGGGAGGGCACTTCACCCGTTTCACAGCTACAGTCGACTCCAAGTCGTTGTAGAAGATACGCCAACGGTTGCAAAAAAACTATTGTGGTGGCTTGGCCGCGTACAATCTTCAACCAATCTTCATAGATGAAATGGATAAGATTGGGTTTTTGACTTGTGGAGTGGATGTGGTGGAGCCAGAAGCAATCTAACCTCCTAACTGTGGAATGACGGGTACCGAATGGATGGATATTCCATGAGATAATAAGGTGGAGTAACCTTACGTGCATCGGTAGGTCACTCCCCTTATCCCCAGGAAGATCGAATTCTAAAAGGACTTCACTTTCTTCCTCAGTCAACCCCTCATCCCTTAACTCAAATACTCGGGCTAGAATGGTTATGTTTATTGACAAGGTTTTAGACATGACAAATGTTTTAAAATCAAGGATTTTACAGGTATCATCAGGATCGTAGATGAGATCGACATTAGAAAAGAATGCCCTGATGATGTTTGGGGGTACGGGGGTATTGATTTTGAGGAAAGGAAGCCATCCAAATTCTTCAAATTTGGATAGATAAGGAAAATTAATACGGTTGAGGAATGAAAAATCAATGGTTCGTCAATGTTTAATTGGCATTGTTGAAAAATACTCTTCATATCGCTTCCTTTTTGCAGGTGTTTGAAAACACCCGTTAAAGGTAGTGACTGAAGAGGGAGGGTTTGATTGAGAGGAGGACCTTTGATCTACACTTGGTCTAGGAGGTTTTTGGCCTACTCTCTTAAGTCTTGGCATTGTTCTAGACACTTAAAACGCTCTAGATAATCTTAAAACTAGTTCACTAAAAACCTAACCAATGGAACAGTAGCTAGAATTGACCTAGTGAGAAATTTAGCACAAAACTAAGAATTTTTTAGAAAAATTTAGCAATGTGGGTTACTAGAACATTAAACGAAGAAAATATTTGACGAAGAACTTACCAAGATCGATCTGGAAGGAAGAATCGAGGGCTGAGGTGCGACAGGGGTTAGGGATCTGAAGATTTGGGATTTTTGAAAATTGAGGATTTTGAGCAGTTTTTATAGTACAGGGCACAGGAGATCGATCTGTCGAGGCGACAGATCGATCTGTCATTTCCAAAAGCTTGAAGAGATCGATCTGTTGCACCACAAGATCGATCCTCAGAATACAAAAGCGTAATGAGATTGATTTGTCACGGGCCCAGATCGATCTGTTGTTTAACAGAGGCTTAGGAAGATTGATCTGCCAAATGCATATATGGATCTGCTATTTGACTGAGGCTTAAGGAGATCGATCTGCCAAATGCACAGATCGATCTGCTGTTTAACAGAGGGTTAAGGAGATCGATCTTATGGGTGAGAAGATCAATCTGCCTAGCTTAACCTTTATGCTTTAGGCTCATTTGAAGTATGGAGATCGATCTATATTGATAGGAGATCGATCTCTCATACTTTTTGCTCATGAAAAATCATTGAAAAACTCATTTAAAAACATCTTGAAATCAAAGTTTTTTTTAAACAGATCAATCCTAAGGAACATTCATGAGTCCTAATTCACCTCTAAGGACACAAAATCTATCTCTATCAAGAGGTTTGGTGAATATACCAGCTATTTAATGTAAAGTGTCAATGTACTCTAGAATTATATCTCCCTTCTGAACATAGTCTCTAAGAAAATGGTGTCTAATCTCAATGTGCTTAGTTCTAGAGTGTTGAATAGGATTTTTAGATAGATTGATGGCACTGGTATTATCACATTTAATTGAGACTTGTTTCATGTCAATACCATAGTCTTTCATTTGTTGTTTAATCCACAATACTTGAGCACTACAACTACCTGCTGCTATGTATTCAGCTTCAGTTGTGGACTGAGCTACACTATTTTGTTTCTTAGAGAACCAAGAGATTAATCTATTCCCTAAGAATTGACAGGTACCTGAAGTGCTTTTCCTATCTATTTTGCAGCCCCCAAAGTCTGCATCAGAAAATGCATGAAGAGCAAAAGTGGAGTCCTTAGGGTACCAAAGTCCTAGAGAGGGAGTGTCCTTAAGGTATCTAAAGATCCTTTTAGTTGCTAATAAGTGTGATTCCCTAAGAGAGGATTGAAATCTAGCATAGAGGCATACACTAAACAAAATATCTGGTCTACTTGCAGTTAAATAGAGCAATGAACCAATCATAGACCTATAGAGTTTAGTGTCTACACACTTACCACTTTCATCTTTATCAAGCTTGATGTTGGTGCCCATTGGAGTTGCTTGAGGTTTGCAATTGTCCAATCCAAATCGCTTGAGCAATTTCTTAGTATATTTTGCTTGGTTGATGAAGGTTCCATCCTTTGTTTGCTTCACTTGAAGTCCCAAGAAGAAGGTGAGCTCTCCCATCATGCTCATTTCAAATTCACTTTGCATGATCTTAGCAAACTCTTGGCATAAAGATTCATTAGTTGATCCAAAAATAATATCATCTACATACACTTGAACAACTAGTAAATCCTTATTTTTATTTTTGATAAACAAAGTAGTATCTACTTTTCCTCTTGAGAATCCTTTTTCTATTAAGAATTTTGACAGCCTTTCATACCATGCTCTAGGAGCTTGTTTCAAACCATAGAGTGCCTTGGATAGTTTGAAGACATGTTCAGGAAATTCATGACTCTCAAAACCAGGAGGTTGCTCAACATAAACTTCTTCATTAATGAAACCATTCAAAAATGCACTCTTTACATCCATTTGATATAACTTGAAGTTTTTATAACATGTAAAGGCAAGTAGCATTCTAATTGCTTCTAATCTAGCTACCGGTGCATAAGTTTCATCATAGTCTATTTCTTCTTCTTGTCTATACCCTTGTGCAACTAGCCTAGCCTTGTTTCTTATGATCACACTATTTTCATCCATCTTGTTCTTGAATATCCATTTAGTTCCAATTATAGAGTGATCACTAGGTCTAGGAACTAATTTCCACACTTTGTTTCTCTCAAATTGATTTAATTCTTCTTGCATTGTTAAGAACCAATTATTGTCATCTAAGGCTTCATTGACATTTCTAGGTTCTATTTGAGACACAAAGGCTATATATTGACACACATTCCTTAGAGATGATCTAGTTCTAACTCCAAGAGTTGGATCTCCTACTATTTCACAATATTTTACATATCCTAATTCTCTTGGTGCTCTAGACTCTCTCTCTAATATCTCTATTTCTTCTTCATCTTCTTTATTTATGTCAAGTTTTTCTAATAGATCATTTTCTAAGTTTGAAATTTCCTCCAAGTTTTCATCAAATATTCCAACATCCTCATCATTGGTTGAATCTTTAGAGAAATCATTTGACTCATCAAATATTACATGAATTGATTCTTCAACCATCAATATTCTTTTGTTATATACTCTATAAGCCTTTGAATTCAACGAATATCCTAGAAAGATTCTCTCATCACTCTTGGCATCAAATTTTCCTAAATTATCTTTCCCATTATTTAAGACAAAATATTTGCAGCCAAAAAGGTGAAAATAGCTAATATTGGGCTTCTTACCCTTGTAAAGCTCATAAGGAGTTTTCTTTAATATGGGTCTAATCATAGCTCTATTAATGATATAGCAAGATGTATTTATAGCTTCAGCCCAAAAGTATTTAGGTAAATTATTTTCACACAACATGGTTCTAGCCATTTCTTCTAATGTTCTATTTCTCTCTCAACTACTCCATTTTGTTGTGGTGTCCTAGGTGCTGAAAATTTATGACTAATTCCTTGATCATTGCAATACTCATCAAATCCTATATTTTCAAACTCCTTGCCATGATCACTTCTAATACTAGTTATTGTGTATACTTTTTCATTTTGAGTCACTTTTGTATAAGCTATGAATTTTTCTAAAGCTTTATTTTTCACTCTAAAAAAGAACACCCAAGTGAACCTAGTGTAATCATCAACTATTACAAATCCATAATGTTTCCCACCTAGGCTTGTTGTTCTAGTTGGTCCAAATAGATCTAGGTGGAGTAATTGAAGAGGCCTAGTGGTAGATACACTATTCTTAGGCTTAAATGTTGTCCTTTTATGTTTTTCTTTAACACAAGCTTCACATATTTTGTCATAGTCAAAGGACAACTTAGGTAATCCTATAGCTAGATCTTTTCTAGCTAACTGGGATTACACATGCATGCTAGCATGACCTAGTCTTCTATGCCACAACCAAGGTTCTTTTTCTTTGTCTACCGTTAGGCATATGTTTTCATTTTTAAGTTCATTAAGATAGACAATGTATATATTACCTTACCTATGACCTAGGAAAAGAACTTTATTTGACTTAGGATCTATAACATGACATTTCAAGCAATCAAAAATTACTTTGTAGCCTTTGTCATAAAGTTGACTAATGCTTAGTAAGTTATGTTTTAGACCCTTAACAAGCAATACTTTTTCTAATGAAAAGTAGTCATTACCTATTGAACCACTTCCTTCAACTTGGCCTTTGGAGTTGTCCCCAAATGTGACTTCTCTACCAACTTTCGATTTAAATGAGTTGAAGTGGCTTCTATCTTCGGTCATGTGCCTTGAGCATCCATTGTCCAAGTACCAAGCTTCCTTTGTTTTAGCTTTGTGGCAATGCTCAATCACCTACAATTAAAATTCAAACTTATGTCTTAGGTACCCAATTCTCTTGGGTCCTTTGAGGTTAGTGTATGCAATTCTTGATCCCTTTGGGATCCATTTTACTAAAGCATTAATATCTTTTGAGTTAATTACTTCCTTTGGAACCCAAATTCTTTTTATTATTTTTTCCTTAAGAGTGGTCTTCTTCATATTGCAATTATGTGATGCATGTCCCTTTCTATTACAATATGAACAAATAGTTGAAGGTTTATTCATGCTCTTTCTAGCAATGAAGCTTTTGAGATGAGTCTCTCTACTTTTTGCATTATATCCTAACCCATTTTTATCAAAGAATGCTCTTTGAGTTTCTAGCATGTTATCTAACTTTTGTTGACTCATATAGAACCTATCAAAAGAATTATGTAAGTTGCTATTTTTTTCTTTTAGGTCACAAATTTCAAGATTTGTAATTTCTAGTTTCTTTTCACATTCTAATTTGTCCTCTAGCATTAACTCATTTTCTTTCTTCAATTTAGATATTATCTTTTTATATTTCATACTCATGCATTCATACTCCAATGCAAGAT
Source organism: Firmiana major (assembly GCA_033439115.1). Lineage (NCBI taxonomy): Eukaryota > Viridiplantae > Streptophyta > Magnoliopsida > Malvales > Malvaceae > Firmiana > Firmiana major. The sequence goes on from CM065909.1 coordinate 46,142,038, forward strand.
CATCAAAGGCATCTTGCAATTCATCAAAAGAGTATTCATTGAGGTTTGAAGTTACCTTTTCATCCTCAATAGCCATGAAGCACAAGTTGGTATTGTCCTCATTTGAGTCATCATCGGAGCAGTCACTGTCGTTCCATGTTGCCACCATTGCCTTCTTTTTGTGGAACCTATCATTGGACTTTTTAAGAAGAGGGCAGTTAAATTTAATATATCCAGGTTTTTTACATTCATAGCACACTATGGTATCCTTTCTACCTAGCTCTTCTTGATCTTTCTTGTGGTTTCTTCTACTACTACTACTTGCTCTCATTCTCATGAATTTGTTAAATCTTTTGGCAAATATTGCCATCTCAAGATCTTCTTCACTACCACTCTCATTTTTATTCTCCTCTTGAGTAGTAGAATTCAGAGCTACTCCCACTTTCTTGGGTGGCTCTTCATTTCTTCTCAACTTCATCTCATATGTGAGTAGTGATCCTATTAATTCATCTAGAGACAATGTGTGAGGGTCCTTAGATTCCTCAATTGCAGTCACTTTAGCTTCCCATGATTTTGGTAGGCTATTTAATATTTTTTTGACCATTTCTATATTAGAGTAGATTTTTCTTAAGGACTTTAATCCATTAATTACATCAGTAAATCTAGTGAACATATCACTAATTGATTCTCCTTCCTTCATCCTAAATAGCTCATAGTCATGTGTGAGCATTCCTACCTTAGTCTTCTTTACTTGGGTTGTACCTTTATGAGTTATTACCAATTTATCCCAAATTTGCTTGGCATTGTCACAACCGAAGACTCTATTGTATTCATTTGGCCCTAACGCATAAAATAGGGTATGCATGGCTTTAGCATTCAGCTGAGCACATTTAACATCATTTGAATCCCACTCATCCTCTTCTTTAGGGATATCTCTTCCCTCTATTCTTTTAGTAGGAATTTGAGGTCCTTTAGTTATAATCCTCCATACCTCATAATCATTTGCTTGAATGAACAACATCATCCTAGTTTTTCAATAAGCATAATGTTCACCATTAAACATTGGAGGCCTAACCGTAGAATGCCCCTCTCCTACTAAATTGGTTGCTACATTGTTGTGAGCCATTAGATCGTTTCTAACTCTTAGGAAGTTATTCCTATGTGATCAAAGAGTCCTAACTCTGATACCAATTGATGGCTCTACCGAGAGGGGGGTGAATCGATTTTCTAATGTTAATGACAAATTTAAACTAATTTGAACTTAATTAACAAATAATGAATAAGCAATATAATGTAATGAAACAAATTAAAGCAAGATAAGGAAGAGAATATCAAACACAGTAATTTATAGAGGTTCGACCAATCTCTTGCCTACATCCTCTCTCCTTGACCTTCTTGTCAAGAGCTTTCTTTCTCACTTTCAATGAAAGTTACACACTCCATTTTTCAGGTTAAGGAATAACCTCTCTACCCTTTTTATACAAGATGTATTCACCCTTTTACAAAGTTTATCTCACTGAGGAACAATCCTCTCTCTCTTAAAGCAAGGATGAATACAATATCCAGCTTTTTATGTGGGTAGGACAAATACAGCTTTTGCACACAAGCTTATACAACAAACTCAATAAATGAGGATTGAAGACAAATGGAATGTAGGAATTAAACTCTTGAGAATGTACAGAATGTGCAGCAATGATGTCCTTATTCTCAGTGTCTTCAATTCTTGATTATATACTGAAGGATTGATAGTTGGAGCATTTAATGTTGTTTTTCCATTGAGATTTTTGCAGAAATAGCTGTTGGGTACCTCCAGTAGAATGCCAGATCGATCTGCCATCTTGATCAGATTGATCTCTTAGTTATAATTCCTGTAAAATCAAGGCAAATTGAAGCAAGGAGATCGATCTCATATATGAGCAGATCGATCTCACAATTTGAAAATGTTAGAGCAGATCGATCTCTCGGATAAGTAGATCGATCTTCCAATCTCTCTGTTTGAGGCAGGATCGATCTATAGATCGATCTGCCAAGTATTCTCATAGTGAGGAGATCGATCTCTTATCAACCCAGATCGATCTCCTTAGCTCTCTGACTTTGAGGAGATCGATCTCTTCCTATACCAGATCGATCTTATGAACTCTCTGTTTGCGTACAGATCGATCTTACAGATCAATCTACTGCCTTTACCTTTTGTTGTAGGGGAGATCGATCTCTTCCTATACTAGATCGATCTCATCAACATCCTGTATTTAGACAAATCGATCTTATAACCCTTATAGATCGATCTCAGCTTCCTCAATACCTTTGTACAGGTTCAAAACATAGCAGATCGATCTCATATCCTCATGAGATCGATCTCTCATCCTAGAAAACCCAGGAGATCGATCTCTCATATCACCAGATCAATCTCTCATCTCCAGGAACTTAATTTCTGGTACTGATAACCTCTAAACATATTTTTATATCATCTTTATATTATTGAATTTACTTGTTTTGTCATTTCAAAATATATTAACTCAACAGGCTCACCTCTACCAGCTGAAACTTGTGGAGGAAGGGTAACCGAAAAATCGGTTTAGACGACCAAATCGATGGATGGGAACTGAACTGGTTCAGTAGAAAAAAAAAAGGTAAAGTGCTGAACCAGTCCAAACTACTTCAGCCATAAAAGAAAGAAAAGAAAAGAAAAAGAACAGAAAAATAAAAAGAAAAAGAAAGAAAAGAAAAAAAAAGAGGAAATTTAGGTGCATCGATTTAAAGATAAACCTGGTAAGAGGCCGTACAAGCCGTTTTAATTTTTCAAAAATTATTTTAAAATTTTATTCAACCAAAACTAACCCCAATTCCAATATGCATATGTGTAGTGCGACAATAGATGATAAACACAAGCTTAGCCAAGCTTGGTGTACAAGCACTACCCAGTAAAACGAGTAAGTGAATCACACTTGTTTCAGTGTGTACATCATACAAGGTAAGTAAATCTTACTCGTCATAGTAGCTATAACATTTTATGAAATTTATTTGTATAAGCTACGATTAAATTCATAATTAATGAATTTAAATATGTGAGGTCCCGGCCCAGCCCAGCCTACACAGGCGCAACCCCTCATGGGCCCCTGGTTCGATTGCTGTGACATCAGCGCCTCTCACTCAACCGAACTGTCCGCTTTGGCAGGCCTAGCCCCCTCACGGTTTTCTTTCGCGTCCCGAAGTGCTCAAACCCAGGACCAAGTCCTAGTTCTTGCACTTCGTTGATACCACTGAGCCAATTATCGATAAATTATAGATTGATAAAAAATAATTATGAACAAAGACATCTGGTTAGTAGTTTCTTTTCAAGATGTAAAGAAGCATCATACGGGATAATTTTGGATTTAAAAAATTCTAAGTTAAATCCATAGAAGCAAGGCTGCATCATATGGAGTAAATTTGGGTTCTCGAACAAAAATCAAATAATGTTTGAGTATCATAAGTGTGATAAAAACATTTGATTGAATTATTAATAAGAATATGAAATCGATAAGATATCATTAAGGTGTAAGTTACACTATAAGGTATAAGTTAATTCCATAGATGTATAGTAGCATTGTATGGAATAAAACAAGTCCTTGAACAAAAATCGAATAATGTTTAGGACTATATATGATATAGGCACAAGTGGTTAATGGAACGATTGAAATTCTGATTGATAAAAAGATTGATTAATAATATGATCGATTGAAGGATTGTTTAATTGATTCGCATAAGAATATCAAATTGATAAGAAATCTTTAGGATGCAAGGTAGCATTTTAAGGTATAAGTCAACTCCATAGATGCAAGGTAGCATCATATGAAATAAATTGAGTTATAAAGCAAAAATAGAATAATGTTCAAGGACCATAAGTGATACAAGATATGGAATCGACGGAGATGAAATTTGTGAAAAGTATATGTGATCGACTGGTTGGGAATAAGGTTATTAGAAAGATAAATGACCAGTGCTAATGCGAGGAAGTATCACATACTGTAAGAAATCTTGAAGGATGCAAATTTTGCATCATATAATGTATGTGAATGGTTACATGATGCACATCAGCATCATACCATATAAGTTAAGTGTGAAGTTGTGAATGAATAAGGAATAACAATGATAAGAATAAGTGAATTTTGATTGATTATGAATAAGGTCATCAAAGAAGTAAATGAATGTTTGTGTTGTAAGAAAGCATCACTTGATACAAGTAATATTGTGAGATGCAAATAGCATCGTACGAGGAATTTCTAGACTTAAAGAAAATCCAAGTTAAATCCATAGATGTGAGGTAGTGTCATATAGAGTAATCGGATCTTCGAATAGGAATCAATAGCTGTTCGAGGATTATAAATGTGATATAAATATATGGAATCGACTAAGATAAGATGTGTGATAAGTACACATTATCAATCGTGGATAAGAATATCGAATGGATAAGTGACCAAGCAAGATGCAAGGTAGCATCATAAAATAAGTTAATTCCTTTGATGCAAGGTAGCATCGTAAGGATAAATCAGGTCCTAAAACAGAAAAGAATAACGTTTAAGGACCATATGTGTAATGTGTGAAATGTAGAATTGAAAGTTTTTGAAGAAAGAAAGGTGTTTAGGAAATGTGTAAAAAGGACTGATCCTCTTGAAGTGCAGAATCGATTCCCATTATGTTTCGACTTGTTTTCACAGGTTCTGGAGGCAAGGTCCTCATGAGGCATAGGATCGATCCCCTAATGTTTGAAAGCCTTTAACGACTTATGTAGAAGTTCAAAGAAACAAATTGCATTTAATGCTTTACTAACCTCCAACGTATGTAAATACTTGTATGGAAGACAGTAAACTCAGCTAACATGATTTATTAGATATGATTAAGGTGATAAGGATATGTGCTCATGTGAACAATGTTTGGTATCACATTTGCATCTTTATGCATAATATGAGTTTTGTGAGATTTTGAAAGCTTACATTGGTTTATATTTGCATTAAAGAAGTATTAAAATCTCACTTATGGTATGTTTTGAAAGTGTATAAGACATACGTCTCTATGTCTTAGATTTAAGCTAACTCTACTTTTATCCACTTCGGGATTTGAACTGATTTCAAAACATGCATTCGAATAGCTTTTAAAGCTAAATGTTTTATCTTAACTAGTTAGCCATGACTATTTTCGGGCCTTGCTAACGGGCGATAGTTAGTGATGTATCGGGCCTTGCTAACGGGCTATAGTCAGTGATGTTTCGGCCTTTGTTGACGGGGATTATAATAGTTAGCAATCATGTAGCCTACTATTGATGATGTAAATAACAACCATGTAACCTACTATTGGCGACGTAAAGAGCAATCATGTAGCATGTTATTGACGATGTAAATAGTGATATTTTGACCCCTGCTGACGGGATGATTATAGTTGGCAATGGTCATGTATTTTGAGATTTCTAAAATTTTTATGATCACAAGTTAAAATAATGATCTTATGAAATGTGTTTTAGATTTGAAAATATGTTTTGAAATGTGTTTTGAAATGTGAAGTATGTTTTGAATTGTTAAAAATGCTTTCAAAAATGTTTTACAAACATGAGCATGGTCCCAAAACATGTCCTAATGATATAAAATAATTATGGTGTGGCCCTTACTAACGAAGATTATAATAGTTAGTGACATGATCCCATTTGACGAGATGTAGTAGTTAGTGGTATCCCAACTAACGAGTTAGAATAGTTAACAAAAATCATATAGTTATATTTCAGAATATGAAATACATTCATATATTTGAAGCATATATGAATGTAGTAGTTAGAGGGGGTGAAAGCTGTTGAAGAAAGAAAAAACGCAGGGGAAGGGGAAGGGAAATAGAAAAAGAAGGGAAAGGGAATTGGTGTCGCGCGATACTGTCGGCAACCTGAGACCGCACCAACAGGCTGACAGTCTTCCCCCCCTTCCACCAGAAATAATCTCCTCTCTTCCTTTCACCCGAAATCTGAGACAAAAAAAAGAGCCGAGCAGAAATGGGTCTAGGTGGTTGAGAGCTCTCGGTTTGGTGTTGGGAAGAGAACTGAAGAAGGGGATAAGCTTATTGACGCTGTTAAGGACAATGACATTGGATTGAGAAACCAGAAGAGGGTGGATCAGGAACATATGAGAAACAGAGGGCTCGATACCTCTGTGAAACCAAGATTGAAGCACAAAAAGGAGAAAAACAAAGGCTAAAAACAGAGGAGTAAGAGCAATGCACCCCGTCAATTTGCATGTTGATTTAATTAAAAATCTTTGGTAACATTCAGCTGGATGCAGGCGATGCTGTTAGCAGGGGAGTCAAAAAAAAATAGACATGCTTGAAGTCTCGGCAATTCGTGGATAAGAACGATGGGTGCAGAGAGGTAACAAAGAAATAAATAGATAAATGAAATAGCTTGGCAGTGATGGCAATTTTCTGTTCTGGAAGTTATCAAGTTTATTCGATGAGTTATATGATACAAAATTATAGGAAGATGAGATTGGGAACCGTTTAGAAGAATCGAGAGAAGTAAGCTAGCTTCGTTATTGGTGTCAAGTACAGGTAAGTAGATATGCAGTTACAAATTTCTTATTTGATTTTCTGAATTGATTTCTGTGGCATGAAGCTGACTATATGACATAATTTTGATGATTATCTGCCCCATTCGTGCTTTGTTTAAAAATGCGCACTATGCTTTGATGTGACTAAATACTTTATATGATTATATTTACTTTAGTAAAATTTATTCTATTTTATCTTATTTATTTATTAGGTAAATTTGATATCCTGAAATTTATTTTTAATAAAATTAAAATATTTTCTCATCTTAAGGAAATTTATTTTGATTTTAAACCTCATGCCTAAAATTATCATATAAGGGAAGTAACTTATGATTTGACTTTAATTAGTGATGCGGGTACAAGTGGACCCTCGCGGTACACCCAAGTATGTAGTTCCCTTGATAATGAAATCGGGAACAGTTTGGCCTATTTCGAGGTGATAGGTGCCGGTTTCACCTGGCCCGTGAGACTGGCTCAGGTCTATGATCATAGATAGCGCCCTAGGAATAGGGAGTCTGTTGCACTGATAGCTACAGTGCGTTCTGTTAGGGTGGTACCTAGCATTCTGACGCTTCTGTATCCGATATCCGTTTTGCATCCGTTATCCGAATTTTGATTTGTTTAACTGCTTCCCAAATTGGTTTCCATGCCTGATTTGATATATATAAATATATATATAGTTTTAGCATGTGTTACCAACATTTTTTTGTTGTATCCATTATCAAACTTGTTTTCTAGTAAGGCATGTAAATTATCAAATCTATTTTACGTTTTGAGTAGCTGTATATTTGCTTACTGGGTTTTCCATAAAACTCAGCCCCCTCCTTCCTCTCCCAGATTAAGGCAGTGCGAGTTTCAGAGATTTTTGTCAGACTTTTGAGACAACTGGGCTTCCACCGAGGTATATTTTGTACGGTGGATATATATATATATATTTATATTTATATGTTGACACAGTATGAAAGTTTCATGGTGTATACTCGTGAGAGGGTTGGGATGTAGACATGTTGTGGACTGTAATTTTGTTTAAGTTGATATATATATATATACAGTCTTTATGATCATTACTGCGTCTGACGAAATTTATTTTAATATGAATGAGATATGAAAGTTTTCGAACTTGTGAAATTTTTGGTATAAATAATTGGAAATAAACTATATGTGAAGTAGATTTCAGGTGATTATTGAGGCTGTTTAAATTAAAGGATAGTTGACGGTATATGTCAAAATTTATGAAATCACTTTTAGTTTAGTGGGGACCTGTAAAGAGTCGAAAGGAATGATTGACGCGTAGGTAGTCTACCACAAACACATATAAACGATAAGAAAAGTGAAAGCGCGAAATCGGCCCGAAATTTCTAGCTTCCGAAATTGAATCAATAAGTTTGGGGTGTTGCAGATTTGGTATCAGAGCACGTGTTTGTTGTGTTTGTGTAGGCTGTTTGTCTTTATTTACATCCCAGTACACCATGGAAGTGTCAGCATATATATATATATATAAAGTTTGAATTATTATTGTCAGTATTCATCGGTATATTTTTGTATAGGATTTTGATTTGGATTATGGAGTGGAGAGGCAGGCGACCTCGAGGTAGAGGGAGATCGAGACAAGCTCCTGTGTTGCCACCTCCACAACCACTTAGCCTGAACTCTCGGATAGGGCAGGTTGAGCACAGTCTCGGACAGCTACAGCAGACAGTGCAGCAGCTCACCAATCTTTTGATGCAACAACACGCTGGAATCCAAGCTCAAACCCCTAATGTACAACCACCTCCACCCGAAGTTCCTCCACCACAACAGGTTGTACCACCCCATCCCCAGCAGCCAGTTGCTCCACAACCACTAGCTGAAGATTTGGTAGATCGCAATATGTCGAGGTTTCGACAATTTCAGAAGATGAACCCACCGACTTTCAGAGGTGTTAAGGACCCTGATGTAGCAGAAGCATGGGTGAAGTAATTGGAGAAACTGTTTATGTTTATGGGTTGCAGCTCCACAGAAAGAGTTACTTTGGCAGTATTTATGTTTCGGGATAAGGCAGAGATATGGTAGGAGTCTGCAGAAAAGTTATTGAGGGCCAAGAGACCGGAGATTACATGGGAGGCTTTTCTCGAGGTGTTCTATAAGCAGTATATGCCAAAGTCGATCAGGAGGAAGAGACAAGCAGATTTCCTTCATCTCACTCAAGGTTCTATGACAGTGGACGAGTACGAGTTCCAATTCTCTGCCCTCTGTCGCTACGATCCTTTAATGTCTAAGGATGAGTTGGCGAAGACTCTAAAATTTATAGATGGCCTCAGGCACAGTATCCGGGGTCGATTGTCTGCATTTGATATTAACGATTATACCGAGGCTCTTCGTCAGGCTCAGATGGTGGAGTTGGAGATTGATATGACACAAAAGGAGTCCGGGCATAAATTCAAGGGTAAAGGCAGGGACATGAGATTCAGTGAGAGGAGATCTGATAAGGGCAGGCAACAGTATGACAAGAGGCCCAAGACATCCGGTTCCCAAGCTTAGACTACAGGACTTAATACTGGCCCCACTTGTCCAACATGTGGAGGACATCATGGCACTAAGCCATGTTACCGGGAGATAGGAGCCTGTTATCACTGTGGCAAGCGAGGCCACTTGATCAGAGACTGCCCGAGCCTCAAGGAGTCTAGCAAGGGTGCTGAGCGTTCTACAGTGGATAAGGGTAAGCGTCCGGTGACACAGGGACGAGTGTTTACCTTGGATGAGACTACTGCTCAGGCTACTGATTCTATCATTTGGGGTAAACTTCTTATAAATGGTTTTGAAGCTTATGTTTTAATTGATCCAGGCTCTACCCACTCATTTGTTGCACCCTATTTTGCTAATAAGTTAAGAATAAAACCTACATCTTTGGACTTTCTATTGCTTGTTAGTACACCTTTTAAGTCTATACAAGTTACTGATGTTGTATATAGAGCATGCAAAGTAAGGGTAGAGGATAAGGAGTTGTTAGCCGATTTGATCCTACTGAATATGTTTGATTTTGATGTTATACTTGGGATGGATTGGTTAGCTCAGCATTATGCATTAGTCGATTGTCGTAGTAAGACTGTAACTTTTGCTATGCCTGAGACTATTGTAATCACCTTTGTTAATAATAAGTAAGTTTTCGTGTGTAAATTTTGGTGAAATTATAAATTTTGATGTTGACTTGATATGTTTGACGTGATTATTTCTGATTGAAGGGTATTTAGCCTTTGTTGAAACGGTAGACCAGGCTCCACTAAGTATTCGAGACATTTCAGTAGTCAAGGAGTATGAGGATGTTTTTTCGGAAGAATTACCAGGCTTACCTCCGCAGAGAGAGGTTAAGTTTACTATAGACTTGATTCCGGGAACCCAACCAATTTCTAAACCCCCATATAGGATGTCACCCCCGAATTGGAGGAATTGAAGACTCAGTTGCAAAAACTGTCTGATAAGGGGTTCATACGCCCGAGCGTATCTCCCTGGGGTGATCCTGTGCTTTTTGTGAAAAAGAAGGACGGTAATTTGAGACTCTGCATGGATTATCGACAGTTAAACAAAGTGACTATCAAGAACAAATACCCCTTACCTCGTATTGACGATCTTTTTGATCAGTTGAGAGGGGCTCAAGTCTTTTCCAAGATAGACCTTAGATCCGGCTATCATCAATTGAGAATCCGAGGGGAAGACGTTTTGAAGACAGCTTTTAAAACTCGGTACGGGCATTATGAGTTCCTAGTGATGCCATTCGGGTTAACCAATGCACCAGCGGCCTTTATGAGCTTGATGAATGAAGTTTTTAGGCCGTATCTAGATAAGTTTATGATTGTCTTTATAGATGACATCCTGGTGTATTCCCCATCTTATCAGGAACACGAACAGCATCTACGTACGGTCCTTCAGACACTTAGAGGAAAGCAGTTGTATGCAAAGTTCAGTAAATATGAATTTTGGTTGGATCGAATATGTTTTCTAGGGCATGTGGTATCCAAGGACGAGGTGTCTGTCAATCCGTCCAAGATAGAAGCCATCCTAAATTGGGAGAGACCAAAGACTCCTACTGAGATTCGTAGCTTTTTGGGTCTAGCGGGTTATTACAGACGATTTGTGGAAGAATTTTCTAAATTAGCAGCACCGTTGACCCGACTCACTCGGAAGGGAGTGAACTTTGTTTAGAGTGAAGCTTGTGAGAACAATTTTTAGGAATTGAAAAGACGGTTAACCACGACACCTATCCTTATAATTCCCAGTGGTTCCGGAGGGTTTACTGTTTATACTGATGCTTCACACCAAGGCCTAGGTTGTGTTTTAATGCAACATGGGAAGGTGGTAGCTTATGGTTCAAGACAGTTAAAGGACCATGAGAAGAATTACCCTACGCATGATCTGGAGTTGGCTGCGGTTGTGTTTGCCCTGAAGATCTGGCGACATTATCTTTATGGAGAGACGTTTCAGATTTTCACCGATCATAAAAGTCTGAAATACCTCTTCTTGCAGAAAGAATTGAATATGAGGCAGCGTCGCTGGATAGAATTACTTAAAAACTATGATTGTGAAATTCTCTATCACCTTGGGAAAGCTAATGTGGTAGCGAATGCTCTTAGTCGGAAGAACACAGCTATGGTCTCTCATTTCATGGTCAGACAGTGGGATCTTTTGGAGCAGTTTATGAATTTGAGAATTTCAGTGAATAAAGACCAATCAATTGAGGGTTGTTTAGTTGCCAGCCTAAGAGTGGAACCGGAGTTGATTGATCAGATTAGAAGAGCACAGAGAGAGGATCCCAGAATTTTAGAGATTATCTGCGAAAATGAAGGGGATAACAGTGTTCATTCAGAGTATTCAGTGGATAATGATGGTATCCTGAGATTTAATGGATGGATGTGTATCCCGGATAATGATGACCTAAAAAGACTAATTTTAGAGGAAGCTCATAGTTTAAAATACACTATGCATCCTGGCAGCACGAAGATGTATCAAGATTTGCGTGGGTTGTATCATTGGGCTGGTATGAAGAAAGATATCGTCGAGTTTGTTGCTAGATGTCTAATCTGCCAGCAGGTAAAGGTAGAACATCAGAAACCTGCAGGGTTACTCAAACCTTTGCCTATACCGACGTGGAAGTGGGAGCATATTACCATGGATTTTGTTATGGGACTCCCGAGAACCTGGAGAAAGCATGATGCCATTTGGGTTATTGTCGATCGGCTTACCAAGTCAGCCCACTTTCTACCAATCAAGGTTACAGACCCATTGACTTCGCTGGCAGAATTATTTGTTATGGAGATAGTCAGGCTTCATGGTACCCCAGTGAGCATAGTATCTGATCGAGATTCTTGCTTTACATCCCGTTTTTAGGAAAAATTTTAGAAGGCTATGGGATCTCGTTTGAGCTTCAGTACTACTTTTCACCCTCAGACTGATGGGCAGTCCGAGAGAACAATTCAAACTCTCGAGGACATGCAAAGGGCTTGTGTACTTGAGTATAAGAGCTCCTGGGATGATCATTTGCCGCTAGCGGAGTTCGCTTATAACAATAGCTATCATTCAAGTATCTGAATAGCTCCGTATGAAGCACTTTATGGTAGAAAGTGTAGATCTCCGATTGCTTGGGAGGAAGTTGGTGATAAATTGATATCTGCTCCAAAGTTAGTCAAGAAAGCCTCCGAAAGTGTGAAGGTGATATGCGATAAGCTAAAGGCTGCCAGGGATAGACAAAAGTCCTATGCAGATAATCGACAAAGACCATTGGAGTTTGAGGTTGGTGATTCTGTGTTCCTAAAAGTATCGCCGTCGAGAGGCAACATGAGATTTGGCAAGAAAGGTAAACTGAGCCCGAGATATATTGGACCTTTCAAAATTTTAAAGAGGATTGGAGTTGTGGCATATCGATTAGCTTTACCTCCCCAGCTAGCTGGTGTGCATAATGTATTCCATGTTTCCATGCTTCGAAAATATAATCTAGACCCTTCTCATGTCATCGGATATGACACATTGAAGTTACGGGAGGATATGACATATGTGGAAAAACCAATAAAGATTTTAGACAGACAAGAAAGAGTCCTAAGATCGAAAGCTATTCCAATGGTCAAGGTACAGTGGCAATAACACTCAGAGGATGAAGCCACTTGGGAGCTAGAGAATGTGATGCGCGACAAGTACCCGTATCTCTTTTCAGAACTATAATCAAAATTTGGAGGACCAAATTTCATAAGGTGAGGAGGATGTAACGTTCAGCTTTTTTTTTTCTTTTCTTAATAAAATAATAATATAATAAAATAATAATAACAGTTAAAAAAAAAAGAAAAAAAAATGAAAGACACAAAAGTGGGAATAGTGTCGCGCGACACCAATTCCCCTTCCCTTCTTTTTCTATTTCCCTTCCCCTTCCCCTGCGTTTTTTCTTTCTTCAACAGCTTTCGCCCCCTCTGCCAGTCTCCATTCTTCACCGTCGCAACCCGAGACCACACCAGCAGGCTGACAGTCTTCCCCCCCTTCCACCGAAAATAATCTCCTCTCTTCCTTTCACCCGAAATCTGAGACAAAAAAAGAGCCGAGCAGAAATGGGTCCAGGTGGTTGAGAGCTCTCGGTTTGGTGTTGGGAAGAGAACTGAAGAAGGGGATAAGCTTATTGACGCTATTAAGGACAATGACGTTGGATTGAGAAACCAGAAGAGGGTGGATCAGGAACATATGAGAAACAAAGGGCTCGATACCTCTGTGAAACCAAGATTGAAGCACAAAAAGGAGAAAAACAAAGGCTAAAAACAGCGGAGTAAGAGCAATGCACCCCATCAATTTGCATGTTGATTTAATTAAAAATCTTTGGTAACATTCAGCTGGTTGCAGGCGACGCTATTAGCAGGGGAGTCAAAAAAAATAGACATGCTTGAAGTCTCGGCAATTCATGGATAAGAACGATGGGTGCAGAGAGGTAACAAAGAAATAAATAGATAAATGAAATAGCTTGGCAGTGATGGCAATTTTCTGTTCTGGAAGTTATCAAGTTTATTTGATGAGTTATATGATACAAAATTGTAGGAAGATGAGATTGGGAACCGTTTAGAAGAATCGAGAGAAGTAAGCTAGCTTCGTTATTGGTGTCAAGTACAGGTAAGTAGATATGCAGTTACAAATTTCTTATTTGATTTTCTGAATTGATTTCTGTGGCATGAGGCTGACTATATGACATAATTTTGATGATTATCTGCCTCATTCGTTCTTTGTTTAAAAATGCGCACTATGCTTTGATGTGACTAAATACTTTATATGATTATATTTACTATAGTAAAATTTATTCTATTTTATCTTATTTATTTATTAGGCAAATTTGATATCCTGAAATTTATTTTTAATGAAATTAAAATATTTTCTCATCTTAAGGAAATTTATTTTGATTTTAAATCCCATGCCTAAAATTATCATACAAGGGAAGTAACTTATGATTTGACTTTAATTAGTGATGCGGGTACAAGTGGACCCTCGCGGTACACCCAAGTACGTAGTTCCCTTGATAATGAAATCGGGAACAGTTTAGCCTATCCCGAGGTGATAGGTGCCTGTTTCACCTGGCCCGTGAGACTGGCTCAGGTCTATGATCATAGATAACGCCCTAGGAATATGGAGTCTATTGCACTGATAGCTACAGTGAGTTCTGTTAGGGTGGTACCCAACATTCCGACGCTTCTATATCCGATATCCGTTTTGCATCTGTTATCCAAATTTTGATTTGTTTGACTGCTTCCCAAATTGGTTTCCATGCCTGATTTGATATATATAAATATATATATATAGTTTTAGCATGTGTTACCAACATTTTTTTGTTGTATCCATTATCAAACTTGTTTTCTAGTAAGGCATGTAAATTATCAAATCCGTTTTACGTTTTGAGTAGCTGTATATTTGCTTACTGGGTTTTCCATAAAACTCACCCCCCTCCTTCCTCTCCCAGATTAAGGCAATGCGAGTTTCAGAGATTTTTGTCAGGCTTTTGAGACAACCGGGCTTCCACCGAGGTATATTTTGTACGGTGGATATATATATATATATTTATATGTTGACACAGTATGAAAGTTTCATGGTGTATACTCGTGAGAGGGTTGGGATGTAGACATGTTGTGGACTGTAAGTTGATATATATATATATACAGTCTTTATGATCATTACTGCGTCTGATGAAATTTATTTTAATATGAATGAGATATGAAAGTTTTCGAACTTGTGAAATTTTAGGTATAAATAATTGGAAATAAACTATATGTGAAGTAGATTTCAGGTGATTATTGAGGTTGTTTAAATTAAAGGATAGTTTACGGTACATGTCAAAATTTATGAAATCACTTTTAGTTTAGTGGGGACCTGTAAAGAGTCGAAAGGAATGATTGACGCGTAGGTAGTCTACCACAAACACATACAAACAATAGGAAAAGTGAAAGCACGAAATCGGCCCGAAATTTCTGGCTTTCGAAATTGAATCAGTAAGTTTGGGGTGTTACATAACGAGGACTTAGTTTTCCTTTCTTCTTGAACCTCTTTATTCCCTTGGAAGGAGATACTCTTAAAAAATACGGACTCACCTACATCAAACTCAAGTGATCTTTGTCTCCTGTCAACATAGCTATTTTGTCGACTTTGAGCTGTTCGCAGCCTCTCACATATTTTCTGAACATCCTCGGAGGCTTGTCTAACCAAATCCAGAGCAAGCAACTGTCTGTCATCAACTTCTTCCCAACCAATAAGTGATCGGCATCTACGACCATATAGTGCCTTATAAGGGGCCATACCAATACTTGAGTGATAACTGTTATTATAGGCAAACTCAATCAATGGCAAGTGATCGTCCCAAGAGCCTCTAAAATCCAGCACACACGCTCTCGACATATCCTCTAGGGTCTGTATAGTCTTCTCTGACTGACCATCTGTCTGAGGATGAAAAGCGGTGCTAAAGCTCAATTGGGTCCCCGTCACTTCCTGAAAATGTCCCCAAAAGTGGGAAGTGAAGCGGGCATCCCTATCAGAAACAACACTCACTGGGACTCTATGCAGTCTCACTATTTCCCGTACATACAAGTTCACCGGTGCACTCAAAGTATCTGTAGATCTCATGGCTAAAAAGTGTGTCGATTTCGTTAATCGATCTACTATAACTCATATAGCATCATGGTTCTTACAGGTTCTTGGTAACCCCATCACAAAATCCATGGTGACATGCTCCCACTTCCATGTCGGTATCGGTAGAGGTTACAATAATCCTCCAGGTTTTTTATGCTCTACCTTAACCTGCTGACAGACTAGACATCTAGCAACATACTCAGCTATATCTCTTTTCATCCCAGACCACCAGTATACCTTCCAGAGATTCTGATACATTTTACTACTCCCCGGGTGTACTGTATATCTCGATGAGTGAGCCTCTGATAAGATCAACTTCCTCAGCTCTGAATCCTTAGGACCACATATTCTATTTTCGAACCTTAGTACTCCATCTGAACTCAATATAAAATCTGTGCCCTCACCTTTCTGAATTTGGCTAATTACATCAATACACCACTGATCATTCTGCTGAGCTTGCCAAATTCTCTCAATCAACTCCGGTTCTATTCTCAAGCTGGCTATAATCCCATGACTACCAATCTTAGGTGGGGTCACATCCAAACTAAGGTTCGTGAATTGTTCCAATAACTCGTGCTCTCTAACCATCATATATGATACCAACCCGAGACTCTTTCTACTCAATGCATCGGCAACCACATTTGTCTTCCTTAGGTGGTACAAAATCTCACAATCATAGTCTTTGAGGAGTTTTAACCACCTTCTCTGTCTCATATTTAACTCCTTTTGTGAGAACAAATACTTAAGACTCTTATTCCGTAAAGATCTGAAATCTCTCACCATACAAGTAGTGGCGCCATATCTTCAATGCAAATACTACGGCTGCCAACTCCAAATCGTGAGTAGGATAGTTCTTCTCATGATCTTTTAACTATTTAGATCCATAAGCAACTACCTTTCCATTCTGCATTAAGACACAGCCTAGTCCTTGGTGTGAAGCATCTGTATAAATAGAATAGTTTCCTGTGCTGTTAGGGATGATAAAAACTGGCGCGGTGGTTAATCTGCGCTTAAGTTCCTGAAAACTCCTCTCACACGCTTCATCCCACATAAACTCCACATTCTTTCTAGTAAAATGTGTCAACGGAGTAGCCAATCTAGAGAAACCCTCTACAAATCTCATGTAGTAACCTGTCAAACCCAAAAAACTTCTGATCTATATGACTGTCATGGGATGCTCCCATTGAACAATAGCCTTAATCTTAGATGGATCTACTGACACCTCATCCTTTGATACAACATGGCCCAAAAAAGAAATCTACTCTAGCCAAAAGTCACATATATCAAGTTTGGTATACAACCTTCTCTCTCGGAGGGTTTGCAATACAGTCTTTAAGTGCTGCTCATGATCTTCCCTGGACCTTGAATACACAAATATATTATCAATGAAAACAATCACGAACTGGTCCAGGTATGGCTTGAATATCTCATTCATTAGAGCCATAAAAACTGTTGGCGCATTCGTAAACCCGAAAGGCATCACCAAAAATTCGTAATGACCATAGCGGGTGCGAAAAGTTGTCTTGGGCACAATCTCCTTCCGAATCTTCAGTTGATGGTACCCAGACCTCAGATCTATCTTGGAAAAGATTTGTGCTCCCCGAAGCTAATCCAACAAATCATCAATGCGCGGCAAGGGGTACTTATTCTTGATGGTAACCTTGCTCAACATACGATAATCAATACACAACCTAAGGTTCTCATCTCTCTTCTTCACAAACAATACTGGGGCTCCCCATTGTGAGACGCTCGGTCTTATAAACCCCTTATATAGCATATTTTGCAACTGCTTCCTTAATTCCTCTAGCTCAACTGGAGCTATCCTGTATGGTGATTTAGATATTGGCTCTGTTCCAGGTGTCAAGTCTATACCAAATTCCATTTCTCTATCCGATGGCAATCCTGGTAGGTCGTCTAGAAAGACATCAGGAAATTCTCTAACCACTGGAATGTCATCCATATCCGGATGTGTTTTGTCCAAATCCACCACATAAGCAATAAAACCTTCAAAATAGCATTCACATCATTTATGTACCAATGTACTTTACTTACTTCAAAGTCAGAATCTTATTACTTCTCACAAAATTTTACAACAAGTTTCTCGGGTAGGGAAAATGTAACAGACTTAGAATGACAGTCTAAGACAACATGATTGGTAGCTAACCAATCCATTCTCAAGATTATATCAAGGTCATACATATTCAACAAAATCATATTGGTTGTCGCACACTTATCTCCTACCCTCACTTTACAATCTATGCATCCTTATTCAACCAATTGACTAACCCTCATTGAAGTACTTATTAATAAAGTCTCATTTAGGTATGTGACTTTTACAAAACTTGTCAACTTTGATGCACATGCAGGCGATACAAAGGAATGAGTAGCACCAGAATCAAATAAGGTTGTAACTTCCAAGTTAAAAATCAAGATTGTACCTTTTATCACCTCGGAAGAGGTATCTGCTGATGTATGGTCTATGGCATACACCCTGCCTTGACCCATAACTTGCTTCCTTTTTTTCTTCAACCGTGGCTCTCTTCCTTTCAGGAGGTGTAACTGTAGGAACTTTCTCTGGCTCCTTACCCCTCTGTGGGACTACCTCAACTGCTTCTGGACAATCCCTTGCATAGTGCCCAAGCCTACCACATCTGAAGCATCGTGTACCCTGAAAGTGACAGGGCCTACCACTATGATATCGACCACATACTCTGCACTGATCTGTAGTCGATCGGGGTCCACCGATCACAATACATCTGGCTGGTGTTTGAGTCGGAGGCATAAAAGGTCTAGCAGCCTTCTTCTGTGACTCATCTGCCTCTCTTCGATGCTTACTCATAGTTTTTCATCCAAACCTGGCACTCTTGCCATCTCCCAGTTTCCTCGGACCCTTATCCTTACCCCAACTAAACTCTGAAATTTGTAGGTCATAGTCCTGCTCACATAACTGGGCATGTCGCACAGCCTCTCTATATGTAGCAACATCAAATGGGGCCAACTTAGCTCTAATCAAAGGCCTCAATCCATCAACAAATCTACGGACCCTAATAGCTTTACTCCTGATAGAGTCCGGATCGTATCGACTCAATGAGGTGAATCGTGACTCGTACTCGTCAACGGTTCAATTCCCTTGAGTGAAATTCAAAAATTCCATCTGTAACCTACGTCGAGCAGTATCCAGGATATATTGTTCTCTAAAAGCACCCAAAAACATATCCCACGTGATAGCTATATCCTGAGCTCTCAACATAGGCCTGGTGGACTTCCACCAGTGCTCTGCTTCACCTCTCAGTACAAAGGCCGCAAGTGCTACTCTCTCTGTAGCCGAGCATCTACAAAAGTCGAATAATTTCTCCATCTGGCTTATTCAGTCCTCAACCACTGCTGGATCCTTTACCCCGCTAAAAGAAGGAGGCTTAAAATCCATAAAATGCCTCAACCTCTCCATATCACAATCATATCCATTCCTCAAATCATCATCATTATACTGATGTGGGGCTACCGGAGGAGGTACTGGTCGAATATGGGGATCTCGTGGCCTAACCGGTTCAGGTTGTGCAGGTGCCGCATCCTCAGGTTCAGGTACAGCTGCTGGGGGATTCGGTGTAGCCTGTCCCACTGTACCAGGTATACCCTCAAACCTAGCCATAATCTAACCCATCATGGTCATCACCGTATGCATATCTTCCTCTAATCAGGCTACCCGATGATCGAAAGCCTCTATTTGTTTCTGGAGCTCATGACTAGAGGACGATCTACTATGCCTCTTAGTCCTGTCATTCGACCCTTGAGCTCTCGAGCTCTCTCCTCTCTTGCGGTGTCTCTCAGGCATAACTCACAAGCCTGATAACTTCATGAATTTATAACAAACTTTTAGATCATTACCAGCTCCGTATACACATTTATATCTAAATATCGCACAATAACTTGGGGACGTATGTTTCTTAGTCCTAAACATCGACTCTCGTCAGACCAACCAAGCTCTGATACCAAATCTGTCATACCCCGACTCCGGGTGCCCTTCATCCATACATATACTATTACGGTTGGGCTGTAAGTCAATGTAATTACTAAATTTCATACACTTATAGCGAAAAAAATTAAAACTTTAATTCACACAGTCCCAGGCATGTGTAGATATACAAAATCAATTGTATAATGTATTATCTTTACATAACATCCTCATACAACTGTTTACATTTGTAATTCATAACTGTATGATACATTATAATAGATACAAAATGCTCTTGTGTATACAATTCTTATACCTTTGCCAACTGGTAGGAGTTGTCCAACACAAAAAGGGATCTAGAGATCACTGCACGGCTTTACTTCTTAGTATTTGGAGGGGGGAAATAGTGGGATGGGCAAACTACAGCTCAGTAAGGAAAAGAATGCTAACTGGTAGATACTGTACTATCTACATAGCCCATGCATGCATAAACAAAACCATGTTTCAATATAAATGGAAATATTACTAGAAAATGCATTTAAACATTTATTTCTCATAGGTATTTTCATGTAAAACCATATGTAATACTTCCAAGTAAAACATGTCATAAAACAGTGCTATCATAGCACGAGCATTCAAATCAAGAGATTTATCAAATCACAATATCTCTTTGCTTTTCTCAAATCATTTCTTTTCATCAAATCTTTTTCTTTTTTGAGTTTCTCAATTTCTCTTATCTCTGAGACATGCATGGAATTCTCGGCAATCTAATATCCACGACATATGGCCATAGTCAGTGATCCCAGGCCCACTGATCAGGTGTGCACAGGGTATCACTTGCCTGAAGGGGGAATGGGTTACCCTTACCCTCCAGCTCATCTCAATCATCATCATATTCCTGATCAACTCACGGTACAATGTACGCCATATGTCATTTACGCGATACTCGTACTCAGTGCACCCAGCACGGTACATAGTATTCCAACGGACAACTACACAGATCAACTTACGACCGTGGACCCGGTCCATATTCCAAACTCCGATGGACTCATCATACTGAACCATGTCTCATATACCAGGCAAGTAAATCGGCGTGACACACAGTAATCGCAAGGCTCCAGCTCGGTATCTCTAAGTGCGAGGAACAGCTTCTAGCACTGTATCATCTCAACTCAGTAAAAACTAGCGCGAGCAATGCTCCAGCACTTCTCTCAAAATCATCGTGCGAGTTAAACTCAATCACGACACATCAAAAATGTAGAAACATATGCGAGCTAAAACTCCAGTACATTATCATTATAAAATCATGTGCGAGTCACGCTCCAGCACGGTTTATCAAAACATATAAACGTATGCGAGTGAAACTCCAGCATAGTCAAAATCATTAAAACGGGTGTGAGTTAGAGCTCCAACACCAATTCACATCTCAAATCCGATAGGTGGCTATTTTCTCTTTTAAAAACTCAAAACATGTATATTTACTTAGCATGTCGTCCCATGCTAAACATGTAAAACTAGCTAACCTACCCATCATCATTTCTCAATCACAAAATCCATACACAGTTAAGAAACCATAAAAATCGTGCATGTCATGTTATTTCCTTACCTCATCCCATTTTCTCAATATATATATATATATATATATATATATATATATATTTATATATACCATAATACATTTCATGGTTTCATATCATTTCATAGCTCAATAGCTAAACATGCTATCACTAGCGTCATAACTACAAAAATCGTTGTAAAATACATACGAATATCTCTATCTCTAACATACAGTCCTTTACCTCGAATCGCGCTTGTATTCCCTTTGTCTTGTTTACTCCATTCGCGATCTGGGTTAATCGTGTTCCACGTATTTCAATCTACACATGTAAATCATTATGTTATTTTCCTTTCCCTCTACTAAACATACACATTGTCTTTTATTTATCTATTCATGCTTCCCTAATCCTTAAAAATCATATCACCTTTCCTACTAGTATTATTATTTCCTCTCTTAAGTCTTTCATCACTTTTCCATGGATTTTCCTTCATAAATTTCTCTTAATATTACTCACCCATCACCACATTCATTATTCCTATCAAGATTTCACATGTCATTCAACCCATAAAGTGTATAGAAATCCATATTTAAAGCTTGAAGGTTGAAAAGCTTACCTAGCTTAGCCTTTTTCCTTAGCCAACTTGTAGTAGCCAAACCTCCTTCTCTTGGTCAAACCAATGTGTGATTTTTATTATGTTGTTCTCCTTATTTCAAGGAACAACTTTCTCTTCTTGAGCTTCTTCAGATTCTAGCTGGAATGTAGTGATTTTTAGAGTAAGAAAGCTTGGTTCTTTGAGAGAAAATGGCAGGTGCGGGTTTAGTGGGAGAGAAATCTGACTTTCAGTCCAAATCCGTGCCTTTTTTATAGATGCAGAGACATGAGATCGATTTGGCCATTGTGGAGATCGATCTCTGCATGGTTTAGTAGTCTTTTTTACCTAATGTATCTACTACCAGATCGATCTACTTCCATGACGAGATTGATCTATCGCAGCCCCTTGGAGATCGATCTGCTTCTTGTAGGAGATCGATCTACTCCCTAAAGAACCTTAATGAGATCGAACTGTTGCTTAAGGGAGATTTATCTCTTCTTGGCTGAGGCTTAAGGAGATCGATCTGTGTCTGTGAAAGATCGATTCCTGCCAGGTAGAGACTTAAGGAGATTGATTTGTCTTCCCATGAGATCGATCTGCCTTGCTCCCTTGAACTGATTCTAGGCATTTTTAAGAGAGAAGATCGATCTCTCCTTCATGAGAGATCGATCTCTCATCCTCTGCACCCTTATTTCTGTAGATTTTTTCTTATACACTCATCCACATTTGCTGCATACCTCAATTTGTATTCCGTGCTCAATTAACGTATATTGGCACCCATTCCATATAGTTCATAGGTAATAAAACTTGTGCACACTACTTGAAATCATGGATATTTCATTAAATTTCCAAAATCCTTACATCCTCCTATCATTTATATTCATGTAACAATACATATACATACATCGTAGCTTCTCAAGCTATTTTTGTAACAACGTACATATACATCATATCTTCATCAATATGTGTGAAATTACGGGCATTACATTAGACATGCATTAGAATTCAGTATATGTATGTTATTACCTATGTGCTTGTGTGGTTTACTTACTAAGCTCCTCAAGCTTACCACCTTTATTTTCTATCATAGGTTCAGACTAAAGGTACATTGGCATGAACATCAGTATCGACTTCAAAGCTAATGCTTCGGAGATCTCGTAGCTCTCGTATTCGGTATACATTTATACTACTTTTATGTGTTTATTTTCATACAGTTTTCACATAGTACATGAGTCGGATGCGTATGAGGTCAATGTATGTTTATGTAATTAAGTTAAGTTATTTCGGGATGTAAATGAGTTAATATTGATTAAAACGTTAAAACTGAGAAATAATAAAATATTTAGTACACCAATATTTTAGAGAATCAAACAACCTCTGAAAATTTATGAAACTCAACTACAAGATAGATTATAAACTATATAAGACAAATGGATATTGAAATTGGAATTTCGATTGAGTGTGAATAGTGACATGTGGACTATTGAATATGTGATATGATTGTGATTGTATTGTGATTGAGGTTGTGGTTGTGGTTGAGATTTAAGATATATATATATATATTGTCATATTTCATACCTTGCAGGTTGAGTATGATCAAATATAAACTGTTATACTACCGAAATTTTATTGAAATCTATAATCGAATCTCGGCTTAATAAATGAAAGTTAATAAGAAATCAGAGTGGGACCTTAAGTTTAAAACCTTAAATTGAGCTAGGTAGTTTGAGACCTAGAAACATCGTAAAACTATAATCATATGACAAACAAGTTTTAAAAGAAAAATGAAAAATTTAGCCCAAATTTTTGTACTTTCGCTATAAGTTACAAAAAAAATTACGTATTTCGAGTCATGACAAAAAAACGTTAATCTTGGTCAAGTTGCTCACGATGATTTCTAGAATCCCAATTATCTCAACTTCCATCAATCTTTCTACATCATCAATCTCTAGTATTAAATTCATCACCTTCATCTTTCTAGAAGCATCATCGGCCATAAATTGGAAATATTCAGCCAACTTACCAACCTTTTCATGTGTTTTTCAAATATCTAATGAAGTACAATCATGTTGCCGATTAATACTTCCATAAGAACATCTATCATGTTATCTTTAGATCTCCTTTTCTTGTTTCTAGTGCGAGTGACGTTACTATCACTGTCAAAAACTAAACATCTCTGAGTACCGATAGACGAATCACTTAAGGGTGTGTACTTCATGAAGCCATCATTTTCACTTGTATCAACTTCAAGATTCATATCCTCAAGCCTTTCTTCTTTAGCATTTACATTTTCAGCTTCAATATTTTCAATAACATTTGCAAGACTTTCTGCTGCTAAACCAATTGCCTTATCCTTATGAAAAATGAGGGCTAATTTATCAAAGTATGGGAAATGCTTGTTCATTAGTGTCGCAGCTCCAAAATGGTCTTTCAATCCAACTCAAAAATTGCAATCATTAATTAAAAAATTAACCCAAACAACCCAAACATCAAGCTCGCATGTAACACACTTTTTCTTATCATCCCATTCAAAACTAGATGCAACATTACTTAACATATTTGCAACCTCTATATATTGTGACTTAAACATTCTCATCCTCAAGTTGATATGAGGCACTCCTTTGATGTCGCAGTTAAGGATTCTTTCAGCCATCCATTTCTGAAGTTGTGTCAAGTATCCACCTTTGAAAGTGTCGTTGTCTTTATTCTAGCCACTGTGGTTGACTAAATCTATACACCAATTGATTGAAATGGCATCATCATTTGTTGTCCACTGATCAGTGGATCTCTTGTTTGCACATCTTTGGGATGATTCACCCTCCACCAACCTATTAGAACAAGAAACTAAGCAAACAAATGGTTGGAAAAAAAATTGGGAGCAAATAAATGTCGAAGTAAATAAATGTTATAATTAAAACTATTAATATATATTCAAAACAAACAGCTGTTACAAATGTCACAATTCAAATATCACAAGTACGACCATATATAATTGCAAGCAAACAAAAATAATACTTAGTTTGAAACAAACACAACACTAGCATATGACCATAGATTAAATGTGGTATCTTGAAACAAGGCAATCAATAATCATTCCACATTTCTTATGCTAACTTATCTCTTCGAGTTGTCCACATAAGAGAATACTTGATATATGCGATGGTTTTTGCATCTTGATTATATTCAACAAATCGCTTTGCGAATTCATAGTGGATCAACTGACATCTCCCTCTTTATGTGGTTGTGTAACAAAGAACAGGCAGAAATTATCCTACACTTTGTTTTCACTGAATACCGAGGCCTCTCTCTAAGTATTGCCCATCTTATCTTAAGGAAACAAAAACATCTCTTAATAACATTTATGCCACTAATGTTTATAGTTAAACAACTCTTCGTTTGTTCGAGAGGTGTGATTATGTCTCCGATCATTTAGAAGATACATTTACCCTATATATGGAGTTAAATATCCTTCTCCATTGGTATACATATTATCACGTAAACAGTAAAAACCTATGGTAAAATAAATTTGAGCCTTAGGTAAACCCTTGGAATGTGAAATAAATATTCACCCTAATGATTATAATTTCATACCTTTAGGCACTTTTAACCTATACCGTCTAGAGATTGCATCTTGAAGGATCCTAAAGTCTGTGTTAGAACCTTCTTAGCCAAGTAAGATATATATGAACTGTATATCTTATAAATAAACCCCTAAGACATTTATGGTAATTTTCATTCTTTCTTCTCCTATATCCAGGCTTATCAATGTTCAATGCATTGACTTTAATATAAATCACATCTAAAACACCTCAACAATTCTATTGTTTCCAATAAAAAATTGACAGAAACAATTTATAGGTTAGTTTCATTTTTACTTTCTGATAATGAACGCAATAACTTCATAATATTGATAGATTACCTTAAAAACATTTCCATTTATAGTCATTAGAATTCTTAACTACATGCTCTGACTTCTTTAACAAAACTGGTTACAGCCTTAGTACTGAATTTAAGACCACACTAAATTGCCCACACTCACGATCTCCCCACTTCTAATAAATTCTCTCCTAATGATCCTAATTTTTTGCATGATGAGAAATAATGTACATGATGAGAGCAACCATTTCCTCAACAATTTTTTTTTTTTTGGTTGGTGCAAGTCTGCTAATAGTTTGAAGTATATTACATAATTTATAGAAGCTCAACCTATCCATTCGAATATTTTCAATATATGTCAAATTAGAATCAAATATCATCCTTCTAAAATTCGACTACCTAATGACATGTCTATCATACCTAGTACCATGGTCCTATTTACACTTTCTCATATTTAATGAAATAAACCACAACCTTTGACCACTACATTAACCATGATAATTATGTGAAAAATCTTTATAAGTAAAACTATAGCAATGACCACCATTGCAAGTTGTTGTTGGGACAATCATTTCATTCTATATACTTAAAATATAAAAAATCATTGTCGTTATAAGTTAATCACAAGTAAGAAGTTTACATATCTTATACTAACAACGTATATATAGATAGCGTGATGTGTAATTAACAAAGGTTCGAGTATTATCACACAATGAGATATAAATAGTTTGAATTGCACTATTTTCCATTACCAAAACAAATATATATGATACATATCTTCATTTTATAATTACATGATTTTGCATCACCAACACAAATCAAGATGAAAATAACACCAAGGTAGAATGCAATAATTCAATGGCACCAATAAATAGTGAAACATTGATGCTAAATAACATATTTGTTCTCATCATTTAATTGTCTTTCTTGGTACCTAATAATATCGATAGTCAGTATTTCACTATTAGGATAATCATTCATTCCCCAATAATCCAAGAGCGCTTGTTCAACCTAGGCTCTAAGAGGAAATAATTCATGGATAGCTCATTTAAAACCATGAACTTGTCTTTGAGCTTCATACCAACTAATATAGATGTCTGGTTTATATCTAACAAACATTACGTATGTCTTTGCCATATCTAATTAACGAAATTATAGGAACGATCTTAGAAGCTAACATTTAGCTAGCTACCCACCTATTTCATCAAATCATACCAATTTTAGCATGCACAGATCATTTTCGACAAACCCTAACAAATTTCATCAAATTCATAACAATTTCATCAAATTCATACCAATTTATTCAAATTAATTTCTATTTCAACAACCTTAACCAATTTCATCAAATTCATACCAATCTCATCAAAATCATTTAATTTCAACAAACCCTAACCATTTCCAGCAAACTTTAAACCTATTTCATTGAAACCCTAAACCATTTTCATTAAACTTGTACAAATTTCATCAAAATCATTTCAATTTCAACAACCATTAATCAATTTCAGCAAACCCTAAAATAATTTCATCAAAACCCTCATTAAATTCATACCAATTTCATGAAAATCATTTCAGCAAACCCTAAACCAATTTCGTCAAAACCTTAAACTAATTTCATCAAATTCATACCAATTTCATCAAAATCATTTCAATTTAAACAATCCATAACCAATTTCAGCAAATTTAAACCAATTTCTTCAAAACCTAAACCAATTTTGTCAAATTCATAACAAGTTAATCAAAATCATGTCAATTTTAATAACCTCTAACCAATTTCAGCAAACCCTAAACCAATTTCATCAAAACCCTAAATTATTTTCATCAAATCCCTAACCATTTTAGTTAATCTAAATAATACTTATAACACCCTAAATCTAACCAACCCTATAAAATCAAAATGCCCAAAACAAATCTTCTAAACAGACAGTATATTATATTGAGGAAACTAACCTCTTTATCGAAGAGGCTCTATGCGAGAGAGAGAAAAGACCACTAGATGTGAGAGAAAAGAGACCATGAGGTGCAAGAGAGGGAAGAGATCGAGAGGTGCGAGAAGTGCGAGAGGGAAGAGACAAAGGCAAAAGGTGCGAGAAGAAAGAGACAGAGAAGAAAGCATTTTTGGTTGGGTGAGGTAAGGGTTTCAATTTGAAAGGGTATTTTTGGTATGAGATTGCAAAGTTACTTTGTAGGCAAAATTAGATGTAATCACTTTGCATTCATTGGATGTAAAGCGATTGTTGAGATAAAATGACTTTGTAATAACTTTATCTGAAACAAGTTGCAATAATTTTGTAACCATTTAAATTGCAACACAAAGTGTTCATTCTCACGATACCAATCGCAACCTTAATGGAAGTTTTGGTTTAAGTTATTCTTTCAATTGCAATTGGACAGAAACTTTTGAAAGTTTAAAGAATTTCAAAATGAAAACATTTCAAAATATATCATTTCAAAATATTACCATCTATAAATATATTGTTTGGATAAATATTTTTTAGAAAGAAATTTTAACTATTAAAAGTTGTTGAAATAAAAATTAATTATAAAAGAAAATTATTTATATTAAATATAAGAAAAGTATCAAATAATATACAATATTTGCATCATTAGATTTGTAAAAATGTATAGATATTATTAATAATATTTTTCTTTTTAATTTTGTTATTTAATGATGAGCATGTGTAATTAAGTAAGAGAAATATAGAGAAATTTTGAAAAATAGCTTTTTCCAGTGGATTTTCAAGCAAATTTTGAAATTCCTCAAATTTTCTTTTGAAATTCTTATTAAATTTTAAAAATTTTCAAATTTTTTCATTAGATTTGTAAAGATGCATAGTTATTATTAAAAAATATAAATTATATTTAAATAAAATACTTTCTTTACTAGTTTTATATTTACAAATATAAATTATATTTAAATAACACAGTGCGCCAAACTAGAGGCGTTAGACTCCTTTGAAGTCTGGTTTCCCTTTTGCCAAAGGGGCCCAAAACCCGGGCCATCATAGATTTCAATTTTTAAATGGCAAGTAGCCGCCTTTGTGGCAAAGACGTATACGATACGAGCACTCTAGCCAAAAAAAGAAAAAAAAAAGTACAGAAATATACTGCTAATTATAAGGTCAAACTTCATAAATAAATTCCCGACTAACCCTGAGCCTGACCAGTCAAGAAACTTCTACTTTTTGTTTATACACTGCATCCAGTTTCAAATTTGACGAAAAAAAAAACTCTGCATAATTCGTCAAATCTCTCATTTTCAAAATTGGTTTAAAGCCAGGTTAGAGAACTTTGAGCAATCGCGATCAGGTGGTTGAGTGTTTAACCATGATTTTGAGAGTTCAGTCTTTAGTTATGTCCCTTTTCTTTTACGTAATCTTTTCTTTTTAACCAAAAGTACCAACAGGTTTTACGGTCTCATGAGCTTATCAACCAAATAATATAACATTATAATATTAATGAAAATGAACTAAAAAAAAAAAGTTCTTGAATTATTTCATTTTTCTAGGTTATGTTAAATTGATATTAAAGATTTATTTAGATATACTTGAAGGATTATTATTTAATATAATATTAATAAAATTTTTACATTCTATAAATAAAATTAAAATAATTATATATATTTTTAAAGAATATTAAAAAAAAAGCAATAAATAAAGTGGAATAATTTTCCTTTCGCCAAATTTTGTGGTCGCTTGCACTGCGTTAGAGCACCAATGCAGTGCCAAACTGGTCTGTAAGCTATTTACAATAGTGCCCATGGGAATATTTTTATATTTAGTTTTTTATTTTGATTTTTTATTTAAAAAAGATAAAATAATTTTGTTAATTTAATATAAAAGAAGCAATCCAATGTAAAAAGCTCTTACAACGTGAGATTTGAAAATGATTATTTTACATAACATTTCATCTGAATTAACAAACAGACTGTTTTTATTTGAACTAATAAATAAAAATTTATTATTATATAGTAAATTAATATATGTATAAATATACATAATGCCTTTTAAATATTTTATAACAAATATATATTTGATATAAAAATAATTTTTAATTTATTAAAAAAATGTTTTCTGATATAAAATAGTTTTAATAACTTTTTTAGTTGTTTATCTAATTTAAAATATATCAAATATATATTATAAATTTGATTATATACTATTTTCATCTAATATTCTCGATGATCGTTTTCTTGTCTCACTATATTTTATCTTTCCGCTCCAATTCCGATTGCATATAAATACATAACTAACTATCGACTTTAATCTCATTACTACAATACTTAATCTCACTACTACAATAACTAATCTCACATTCACCATTATTTCAATCTTATTACACTCAATCTCATGCTTTTTATATTTGTTTAAATAGTGACAGAAGTATAACTAATTGAAAGCACCTATGAACTGGTTCCAAGAACGATGGATTCAATAAGTTCTTGCTGATAATCATGTATGCCGCATAGAAACACAAACTAAAAGCCCACAAAAAATAAGCACCTAATAAGCCCATACAATAACGGATAAGTAGATAAAATCTATCTAAGATTTTATATATTAAGACTAGAGCAAAAATTAATACGAAGTTAAAACTGTGAAAATATACATTAAAGTCAAGAGGATTTAGATTAAGTAAACTAAAGGTTGAATACATGAAATACAAATTCAATTAAGACAAAAAGGAAGATGGAAACATAATAATGCTAGATGAAGAGACCATCAAGCGAAATTATTTTAGATATTTAGTGTTGATCGTACAAATGGATGGAGAGATTGATTGTGATGCGACCCATAAGATACAAATTGATAAAAGCAAGTGAAAAAATATTACAAGTATGCAATGCGACAAATGATATCCTATATGGTTGAAAGGCAAATTTTATAAGACAATTGTTATAACAGTGAAGGTTGAACAATTAAAAGACTGCATACACAAAAAATGAGTATAATAAAAATGTGAATCCTATGATGGATGTGAGGATATACGAGAAAAGATAAAATAAAAAATAAAAACATTAGCTAAAAGATTAAAGTGACACTTATTAAAGACAAGATAAATGAAAGTTGTATACATTAATTTGGACACACGAAACGTAAACCTATAGACGCTATAGTTAGAAGAGCGGAAGTTATGAATAATGTAAAAAATATCAAAACTACGAAAATACTGAAAAAGACATCGAATAAAATAATTTTAAAAAATATGACAAAACGAAAGTTAAAATAACATATTGTTTTAAATAAAAATAAATAAAAAAATAGAATTAATACATACGACTTGATGTGAGATCCATATATTAGTTCATATAACTTACGATAAAAGCTCTGATAATAATGATGAGATCGAAGGGAGAGGTTTCAAATGAAAATGAAAAGCAACCAATAAAGACAAATTGATTGTGTACATAAACAAACTACTATTATTTGCATCAATAATGAGATACATATTTACAAAAAGACTGTCCTTTCTAATTGTTACAACAATTTCTCCTAACAACTTGCCCTAACAATGTTTCACCCTATAAAATTAAAAAAAGAAAAAAATCTACAGGAAAAAAAAGCAAAACTCGTTAAATCAGATTCCAGAACAGACAATGACAAACAAATAATTTAAGAGCAGTTCTGCCCAGTACAGCATCAATGCGGGATCATGGAGATTCAGGTTTCAGATTATGCCAAGACCATTAGGCCATAGCAATGCCTCAGAATTGTTTTAGCCTACCAATGTTCACTCTTGAGTCTTAGGTGCAAAACTAAAAGTGAACAGCATTGGAGCTTAAAGAGACAAATGTGTCTTCATCATGATAGATGGAGTTGTATCCAGGAGCAAAAACATCTGCATGTAAAAATCAAAATCAACTTTCACCCAAAAAAAAAATCAACCAGAATCTGCGAAAATGTTTTCCTACTTTCACACACTAATAAAGATAATAAGGCCTAAAATCTCACGCTAAATTTTGAAGGCGTGCTTCGTAAGACTTTGTAAGGATCAATATATCCATTGTAATGGGATGTTTCAGACATGTTAGGATCTCAAAGCTAACATCTTGTTACAATGGCAGATTCCAGGACAATATTTCTTCTGATTAAAGGAGCACACTAGTTTCACTTGCAAAGGGCAATATGCTCAACAAGGAGATAAAAAAACTGATTTTATGAGAGGAAAATATTTACCTCATTTCCTGTTGCAATTTATTTTCAAGGCTAGACATTCAAAACCGCCGTCCAAGATGAGGAGATGCTGAACCTGAGCTTGTTGGTAGAGGCCTCTTCACAAACGGATGCTGCAAGAGTTTTGCAGCAGTTGGCCGACAATCTGGATTGACTTGTATGCATTGCATGATAAAATCTCGTGCATCTTTTGACAAAGTATCAGGAACTGGTGGTGGCTCACCCCTCCCTATTCTAAACAGCGCTTGCATCTGTTTCCAGATACACATAATTCATTAACAAGAGAACAATATTCGCTCTAAGTTACAATTGCATGAAAAAGGGGAGTATCAAAATTTTAACTCAACAATAACACTCATTCATAGCTCTCCAGCATCAGCACAAGATAGAATTCATATGAAAAGAGCAGCCAGTGACTTCTGGTAGAATAAGGCAACTCTATAAGTCATTTCATGATGGCTTAATAGCCAAATATCTCCTCAACCTTCCACACAAATAGATATAAGCCCTCAACTTTTAATTTTATTGTAAAAGCCCATAAACTTTTATTTTACTATAAAATAAGCCCTCAACCTTTCAAAATAATGCAATTAAGTAAAATAAATAATAGGTTAAGGTCTTATAAGCCCTTAACCTTTTTCTTTTACTATAAAAATTTATAACTAGTTTGAACTTAATTGCATTATTTTAAAACGTTAGGAGTTTATATAGCAAAATTAAAGGTTGAAGGCTTATTTTCATTTTCTACAAAAGGTTGAGGGTATATGGTTATTAAGCCTTCCCTGATTAGGTGATGACAACATACAAATTTCCAAATTATCAGTTCATTTTTTTCTCTTTTTACTTTCATATAGAATCACTTAATTATCAAGACAGGTAATGCTTGTATCAAGAAGAAGATACACATACATATTCCAAATGATAGTACGGAATCTGACGGGTTAACATTTCCAACACAGTACAACCAAGGCTCCATATATCAGCAGGAAGTCCATACCCTTGACCCTTCTGGTTGACAACCTGTAATACAACAGCTGATAATCAGAATTCTGGAAGACTAAATATTATTGGTAGTCTTTAAATAACTACCAAGACTAAATATTATTGGTAGTCTTTAAATAACTACCGTAGCAAAGACAACAATAATAACTGTGCTTTTAGAGAAAAAGCTCTGGAACCCATCTAATTAGGAACTGTAGACATCATTTAGGTGTGATCTAAAAAAGGGCCAGCAGCGTTTCAGAAAGGGAGTTGTGCCATCATCAAATACTAGGTTCAGAAAGGGAGAAGTGCCATCATCAAATACTAGCAACTACCGGTCCATGAAAATTATCCAACCAAATACAAATTGGTTAGGAAATTACTGGTGGCTAAAAGTTTTTTTTTTTTTTTAAATAAAGTGTTCATGGTAAGCTAAATGTTAAGCTTCAGGCAATGAAAACTAGCTGCCTCATGATATTAAATCATGTTCATGTAAATGAAGCCCTGGGAAATTAAGGCAGATCAGCAAGGGCGATTTACACCTTTTTTGTCCAGTGTAAGAAAAATATTTGCCAAGAATGTATGTCATCATTTCTTTTGTCACCAGAGTCACGATTGAGTATTCCTATAAGGTAAATACATCCAGCAGTATCTCTAATATAGAACAGAAATATTTGCTAAGAATGTATGTCTTCATAGTCGTCATTGAGTATTCCTATAAGCTAAATATCTCAAGCGGTACCTCTAATACAGAGGAAACTGATATTGAACATAAATCAAACAACAGCTACTACAGGTTATCACTTCCGAAAGGAAAGAATAGAGGCAAACCTCAGGGGCCATCCAGAAGGCTGTCCCTTTGCATGATTTAACATCGTTAGACTTGGTTGCCTGAAACAAACACCAGCACCAGTATCGTTAATATGATCATCTTAGAAGCTACTAAGAAACATCAAAGTCTTAGGATTGAAAAAACCTTTGCCAACCCAAAATCTGCAAGTTTCACTGATCCATTAGCATCCACCAATATGTTTGCACACTTAATATCCCTGTATCAACAAACAAGAAGATGAGCCTTGAGAGATTAAATTCTAGCGTGTAGAAACTTAGGAATAGGAATAACATAGAAAAAACAATTTTACTTTCAATGTCAAAACTATTAAAAACACCAAATCAGGGAAGAGAACAGAGATCAAGAGGGCATCCAAGCTCAAGGCAAAAATATAACAAGTAAAATGTTGAGAAAAACTTATATTTTCAAAGTAAATCACATTCCTGACTATAAAATGTCCTCCGAGAAGGAATATTACATATGCATACAGACTACGTTTCAGTAAAGCAGATCACAATAGAGATAAGGAACCAAATTCCCATCAGTTAAGTTAAGCAATGTTTACATTAAAACGGTATATCTTCCATATGAAGCAATTTGCCGAGGGCAAATATAAGTATTTGCAAATCACATATAACTAAAGTATGAACAAAATTTCAGATTTGGCTAGATCAAACAAACAAAAATTTTAAGTGGAGTGTAAATAAAGGAGCAGCAGCATAAATGGTCTCTTGACTTACCTGTGAACCACATTTCGGTCATGAAGATACTTCAATCCAAACAGAATCTGTCTTGTATATGCAGAGACTTGAGAATCTCTGAGATGATACCTCAGATATAGATTTAAAAGGGAGCCTTTGGTCACAAGCTCAAGAAATATGTATAATTTTGATTCATCCTGCAAAAAGATAAAAATTAGACAATTAACAAAAGATCTAACTAAAGGCATCCTATTAAGCCAAGGTACATGCATCAACAGTTATTCAATATTTGGCATTGGAATAAGAATCTTTTTTTCTCAACCAGCTCTCTACAGCTAAACAAGAAAAGGTTACATTAAACATAACATTAAGGTCTTTCTTATAATGCAAGAAGAAACTGGGTGAGGTAGATATTTGATATTCAAAAACATTGTAATGCAGTAAGCCAGTAACACTTGATGATTAGCAAATCAAAATAGCCTCAAACAGCAGCAGCAAAAGAACCTTTCAACAGGTACAGATGACTCAGAGGACAAAACCCACCTGAAATTAAGCTCGCTATATTTAAAAACACTTTTTTTTTTGGCAAATTTACACTCAGCCCCAGGATAAGCCATGCTTTCTTTTAAAAATTTCTGCAGAACTGCAAGTTTGTCAATTTAATTTTTGAGAAAAAAATCCTGCTAAGGTAAAAAAAAAAAAATACAATACAAATGGCTATATTGAGAATTTTTTTGTTTAATACCTATTTTGATGGGGAAAAAAGCCTAGGAGAGCGGAGGCTAAAATGTTACAGATGGAATCACATATTATTTAAGTGCATTAAGTAGCCAGAAAATAGGATGTTTTGTGTTCTAAAAACTTTAAAAGGAAAAACTAAAACAAAATAAACAATTTTTTTTTTGTTTAATTGGTTACCATATTCAATTTTTTTCAAAAATAAAAAATGTAATCAATTCCACTAATTAAGGTAAATGTTAGAAATTAGTACCTTATCTGTGCCATAATACTGAACTATATTTTCATGTTCAAACTGACTTAAAAGAGCAATCTCCTGAAAAGGAAAGGAATTAAAGAAATTAAATAGACAGACAAGAAGAAAAGGGATATTTCAAAAAAAAAATTGATTAGCAGCACAAAAGAAACTGAACATTTAAAGAAGTTAAAAAAAAAACTGTCTCACATGTTCAAGTTGGATAATACTTTGCTTTCCCTGACTTCCTTGATCAAGCAATGAAACTTCCTTCACAGCAAAAAAGAATCCATCGCTACACAGAAATGAATGGATAAATAATTAGTAAAGCATGATTAAAAGAAGAACATCTCTTTCTTAACCAAAAGCAATACACAATCTATTAGACAACTGGACAACCAATTAATTGCTAGTAGGATAA
Organism: Firmiana major; assembly: GCA_033439115.1. NCBI lineage: Eukaryota > Viridiplantae > Streptophyta > Magnoliopsida > Malvales > Malvaceae > Firmiana > Firmiana major. The sequence continues at coordinate 46,177,751 of CM065909.1, forward strand.
AACAAGTTTTCCAACGCTATTCTGAAAAATTTAATGACCAATGATTCCATCTGTGAATTCAAGAAAATGCCATCACAGAGCTTAGAGCCTTAGATAATATAAAAATCTCTGCAATTAGCTCTATATCTTAAAGATCCTAGTACAATGTTGTTTCCCTGAATTTATATTTCTCAACTCTTCAACAGCTGTAAACAACTAAATTCATCATCTTGAAATCGACTATGGAACAAGATATCTCCGGTGAACCAGTTCCTAACCACATATGAACACTGAAAACTTAGACCAAATTTGACAATCAAAACCAATTTCCAAGCAAAAGTAAAAAACGGAATTAACTCAGGTATTTATTTCTCTATGCCACTACTCAGCACAGAGAAGGTAGTTCCTAAGTATCCAAAAATTGGCCACAAAAAAAAAAAAAAAAAAAAATTGCCTATATGGGTATATCAAGTTATCAATTATGCAAAACTTCAAGCAGCAAACAAAGTAACACTTAAAAGCAGATGGTCCTAAAAGCTAAAATATATCAACCCCCTAATGTTTGAGATGGAAAAAACATGAGATATCCAAAAAGTAGTCACCATTGAAGTTCACTACATAAATGATATCTAGCAAGCTTAAGATGCAACCATCAGTAATCCGTCAACCCAAAGGAGTATAAAGGTGCTCTAAAGAACTAAAGGGCCATCTTGGCCAAAAGAAGAATTAAGGAGCCACAGGAAGGAGCTTTTTCTATAATGCTTAACTAACAACAATAACACCTCGTAACCCTAGATGCTTTCTAATATAAAGTGACAAAATTATGATTATGGAATCAAGGATGTGCGCAAAATAGTTTGCACATATCAAAAGATAAACAAACTTGAACTAAAAATCACCAATAAGCATCAAATCAACATGAAAATAAAATCGGGCGTTATATTATATGCAGTATGGAATCACTTACTCAGAAATCCCTTCGAAAACGGATCCAAATGTTCCACGCCCGAGAAGCTCACCTTTCTCCCAATAAGTAATTGTCCTTTTGAACCTACCATTAGGGGAAATATTTGACATAGGCTCCGTTGTAGAACTCGAAGAATCATCATCATTCGAAGTAGTAAACGAACACGACTCTGAAAGCACCGCAGTCTCTCCTATTCTCATTAAATTATCCTCTTCCTTAGCACTTTCCTCATTATCCCTGGCCTCCTCGCCTTTACCTTCTTCTTCATCGGAAGACGAATGTAATTGAACCGGAACCACACACCCTCTATCGTCTTCAGTGACGAAATCCCTAAATAGATCCCAACTGGAGCACCCGTTATCGATCACCGGTAGTCTCACCCCGGGCGGCGGCTTTAAAAACGGTGGCCTAGCCCCTTTAATTCCATTATTCCCTCCTCCACCAACATCCAAAACGCAACAAGCGATTGATTTCATATCGGTTGCAGCAGCAGCATCCACCACAATTCTATCAGAAAAGCAGCACTCGTCTAACTTTAACTCGGCTGAGTCCTCCCCAGTCAAGCCAATAGCCAAAACTCTATCAGACAATTCAGTAACTGCTTCTTCACTGCCATCTCTTACGAGGGCTGTCTCTTCTTCAGGACTATCCAACCGGTTTAATCTGGACGGAGGCAGAAGATCCGACGACGACCGAATTTTACGGGCCTCCCAAGCGGCGGCTGGGATGGAAAAATCTTCAGGCCCAGTAAGACCCAAGCTCCGACAAATTCGATCGAACTCTCCATCGGTTCCTTGGATACGGAAGCTGGTTTTATCGGATAAATCGAGGCATCGTATGATTAGAGAAGAAGTTGAAGAGGAATCATCGAAAGACGAAGAAAACGAAGCTGCATCGTAGTCGATGTCCTTCGCTGCATTGCGGCGTTCGAGTCTCGGCTTTCTTCTGCTCCTCTTCGAGTCCATGCCGCTTCTATTACTAAAGAATCGAGGTAAGCGATGCATATGGAGCCAAATCCATCAAAAATCAAAAGAATCGAAAGTAATTTAGGGTTCCCAAAATATCTATACAGAAGGAAAACGAAATTTTCTGTTCTCCGCAACTTTACTGGGAAAATTTAGGTGAGAAAAATGAGAGCGCGAAAGAGCTGACTAGAAGAGAGAGAGAAGAGAAAAAAAGATGAAATGGTAGACTCGGAGACCGGTAAACGCCGTCGGAAGAGAGAGAAAGACAACGAGGTTAAACGCGTTGCCACGTGGCGGCTACGAAAGTTGAAGAAGTTTTGGAAGTATTAGTTTTGTTTTGTTTAAGGTGGGACCATTATTCCATATGTGCATTTTCCTGCCACGTAAACACGGTGACGCTGGTTTATTCCCTACGGCGGAGTGAACCATAAGTAGACCCCACACTGCAGCTGGCAAAAAGCGATATCTCAAAAATACCCTAACATTGGTTCGTCTTCATGATGGGTAGAAGTGTGAATTCGTGTAACGCTAGGGCTAGTAATGGAAATCAAAGATATCATCGCTAATGGTACTAGACGCGGGTGTAGTGTGGGAGTCCTGTAGGGCTTTGGAACATATATTATATATATATATATATATGTGGATAAAATAGTAATAGAATCAAATTATTTTTTTTATTTATGTTTTAACTTTTGTATTATTATTTTATTAAAAATATAATTTTGATTTTTTTTTTATATTTTTAATCTCATTAGACTTATCATTCATTTAAATTAAATTTAAATTTTATTTGAAATCAAATCGTGTCTAGTGAAGTATAGTGAATTTCTAACTGTATCTTATTTACTATTATACCCTTGTTTTTTTATTTTTTTAATTTAATATAATATTTTTAAATATTATTTCATCATTTAATCTCATTATCATCGTGTTTTCAACTTTACCAAAACTAATTGCATTGTCAATTCAAACTAATCCTAAATATAATTATCTCTTAAAACCCGATAATTCATGTTTATAATTTATATTCATGTCGTGTAAAATCTTATTGGTGTAGTGTAAAACATGACAAGTTTGTATCAAAATTTGTATTGACACGAGAAATATAAAATTTTATTTTTTTTAATTTTTACTATATTCATATATATAATTTTTACGTAATTTTAATTTGTATCATTTTCATATTTTTTATTTATGTTGTTTTCATATCGTATCTTAAATTATCAAATTATTAAGGTAAAGTACGGTGATCATTACTCATTTTCGACAAGAAAAGAAAATTATTCAGATTTTTTAGTGCTCTCCGGACATCATGCACTTACCCTAGTTATTTTAAAGATAAAGGATAAAAAAATTATTAAAAAAAATGGTATTAGCAATTGAACTTTTAATTTTTTTTAAATCAATTAAGTATTTAAATTTATATTTAATTAAATCTTCTTTATAATAAAAATAGTTAATTTTTTCACATGTGACGAAAATCATATAGTAACGTAACAGTTTTCATCAACGGAATGATTCAATTGAGTGAAAATTAAAATCTAAATACTCAATTAATTGTGAAAAATGTTAGGTAGTTAATTAATAAAATTATTTTTTTAGGATTTTTGGACTCTTTAACCTTATTTTAAAAATAATTGTGAAAATTAAGAAATTAATTTTCAATATAAAAATCATTAAAATAATAAAATCAATATTGTATTCTTAAACTTCATAAATCGAATAGGAATAATCATAATAATTTAAATCATAGGAAGTATAAATTAACTTTTATGCACTAAGGGCTGGCTTGGCTTGCATTTGATTACTACTAAACGTAATTTTTGGCTGTTATTGCAATGTGAAACATGGTATGATCTTGGCCCCAAAAACTAGTCTCGACAATAATTTTCTGGCCAGCAGTTAAAAAATAAAATTATCTTTTTAAACTTTCAATTTATTATTTATTATTTTTTAAGGTGTACCTTCAAAAAGATAGCAAGATATAAAAATCATTACGGTGATAGTGTTGCTGATAAAGGCCGGTTGTTCCAGGACCACGAACTCCTGTTGTATCGTTGGAGACCGATGGATGATGGATGGCTCAGTAAGACTACCATCAAAACAAAATAAATGAGAAATGAAAGGTGCAATTAGTGGTAGGATTTAGCCCTCGTCTGGCTCACCGATACCACCCGATACGTTACGGTGCGGTAAGTTTTGACGCAAAAGACAAAAAAATTTAAAGAGTAAATTATCTTTTTATTTATTAATATTAATTTTTAATTATTTTATTAAAAAATAAATTTTTGATAAATATTTTTTAAATTACTCAAAACTAATCACCCCACCGAGTAAAAACACCCCGCGAACCAAGAGGGAAGCAGAATGGAAGATTAATTAGCCGTATCGCCTAAGCCTGTTGCCAAAAACAGTACTACCACATTTATCAAGGTTTTTTTTTTTAATTAATAATTAAATATAATAAAATTAATTTGATTTAAATTTAAATATTATAATATGTTATAAATATTTTAATCAGATGATTAAAATATTGTTGATAATTTTATCAAGTTTATAATTAATGAATGGATGTTAATTCGATGTTTAATCTATTTTTTAAAACTTATCAACAAATTTAAATTTACCATCATTGAACTGTGTTGTTGAATATTCTATTTGAATTAAAATTGATTTTTTTCTCAATGTTCTCTTTATTATCATTATTATTTTGAGGAACTAATTGGTATTTCCAATGAGAAATTTTGCCAATAACCATTATGTTATATTTCAAGATAAGTTAGTCAATATGATATAATATTATTTGTTTCCTAGACTTTAATTTATGCGTGATGTGTGTTCACATAATATATATTAGCTTGGGTTTTTACCAAAATTATGGCAGAATATTTTTTTTTTGTAGTTGAAGGTAGAAAATGAGTATTTTGTTTTGACATTTTTGTTAGTCAAAATTCTAAATTTTTGAATCTCTGACTTTTTTCTTTGTCTTCTTCTCTAAGCCACCAAACAGGGAAATTTTGTTGAAGTCAAGAAGGGCTTCAAAATCTTATTGTTGAAGTCGACTCTATCAATACCATGAGGTATGTTACTAATGGAGTTTATATTTCAAATTCTCATTTTGCTCTGGTCTCTGATTGCAGGGTGCTTTTGCAAAAGCTGAGGAATGTCAAGGTGAACCACATCTTCAGAGAAGCTAACAATTGTGCAGATGCGAGACGGTTTACAATTAGCAGTCAAGAACGGCTTCCACAATCTGATTGTTGAAGTCGACTCCATCAATACCATGAGGTATGTTACTAATGGAGTTAATATTTCAAATTCTCATTTTGCTCTGGTCTCTGATTGCAGGGTGCTTTTGCAAAAGCTGAGGAATGTCAAGGTGAACCACATCTTCAGAGAAGCTAACAATTGTGCAGATCTATTAGCGAAGATGGGAAACAAAGATGATAGCTCCTTCATGATTTTCGATACTCCCCCTCCTTGTATTTTGCTTAATTTGCTATATGACCGTATAGATCATAAAACTATCAGAACTACTTGTTGTAACCCAAATTTGGGAACTGGTTAATTTCTAATGCATCTTTTTTCTCACCAAAAAAAAAACAGGGAAATTTTGAACGGCAATATTTTTCTACAATCATTAGAAATTTAGAATATAGGACATATGTATTGGCATTCAAGGAGCCGTTAGCATTTACCATTAGATCTTTTTTCATATAAAATTCCATTGAGTTTTAGTTTGAAAATAAATAAAATTTTATTCAGTTTAAGAGATAGTAAAAGTGGCTTTGCTTATCCATCGCTCAGGTCTAAATTGATACTTCCAAAAGTCCATTCAATGTTTTATTCAAACCATTCATTTTGATTGGTTAAAAAATTTATTATTAAAATATTAAAAATATTTTTACATTCTAATTTTAAAATTTTATATTAAAAATAGATAAAAATTGATTTTTTTTAATAATTAAATATAATAAAAAATATTGACTTAAACATCATTGCCCAAAATTCAATTGGCTGTTCAATCCATCATGGTAAATTCGTAATAATCTGTTCTTTTTATTAAAATTAAAATTTTCGTCTGCTTGTTGCTGTGACTTTTTAAGTTTAAATTTAAATTTATTCCGTCACATGAAAGAATAGATCAAATTATTTCAATGATGTTTGTACTTACAGCACCACACACGGGAACAAAATAATAAAAATGTAATTTTATTTTTAATTTTATATTATTTTATTTAAAATTATATTTAATAATTTTTTATTATTTTTAATTTTACGAAATTAATTTAATTGTTCATCCAAAATCAGCTAAGCTCAAATACAAAGATTCAACTATGATGAGAAAACTGAAACAACCTTATTACCATCTTTCATAACTTCCTTGTAGCTTTTCGAACGTACAAAATAATCATGTTAATCCATGTTATAAACTGTTTAAAATAAACTGAAGCAATTTAAAAAGGATGGTAACATTGGCAATTTAATAGTACCATTGTAAATGGTCACAACTTACCAGCTCCATAATTGAAGGCACTTGTAAATTGCTTTTGTTTGTTATAAAGCTATAAACAAACACGAGCAATTTAGAATGCTATCACCGTAAATAGTACTATTAAATTTGTAACTTTATCATAGAGTTTTAATGAATATATCTTCCTTTGGCCAAAAAAAAAACTTTTCCTTAAATTAAGATAGCACCGTTGGCAGTTTAATAGTATCACACTAAATGATCACAAGACGTTGATTCAAATTCGGACACCATCAGAATATGGATGATATATCAAATTGTAGCCATCTTTCCCTGTACTTTTTATATCAGAACAGAAAAAGGGGAATATGTTGGAAATTTTCAAAATATTAAAAGAATTATTAATTAAAAATTATATTTAATCAATAAAATGAAAAATTAGATACAATTATTAAATGAATAGTTTTTTTTTTTCAAAGAACTACATATTCTTTGTTGAAAAAGGTGATCTTTCACTTGCGAATAGTTGAAAATCATAACAATTGGTTTCCAAAGTTGTTATTACATTAAGTAATTATGTTTGTTAGATCAAACGACATAATTAAAAGATCATAACATTTGAGTATGATGACACAACTCTTTGATTGGATCTCTATAAATAGAGACATTAAGGTTCATTTTGTGATATACTTGAGATACTTGATACACTTGAACTATCTGAAAAGTTGAAACATTTTCTTTTTCTTCTTATTCTTAAAGTAGAAACAAATATCTTAAATATCATTTATAGCAGAAAATAATAATTAAGATATACTTGAGATACACTTAGTTATCTGAAAAGTTCAGACATTATCTTTTTCTTCTTATTCTTAAAATAGAAACAAGTCTCTTATACATTGTTTATAGCAGAAAATAATAGTTAAGATGAGATATTTTTGTACTTATAAAGGGTGTTTAGAAATTTAATTTCACAAGTGCAATGTGATTTCAAACAATGACTTCCTTATTCTAAGGCTATTCGACAAATTTTTTTGCATACCGTAACTGATGTGGGTGAAATAAGTCTAAGGAAAGTGACGTTAGCAGCACATATTAAAGTCATTTCTTTACTTTTCTGAGCTTTATTGAAGTTCAACAAAGAGTTTAAAGACCAATGAGTTGAAGTACTCAATAAAAAACAAGTTCATCTTCATCCACCGTCAATGAGGCTCGACTAATTTTCCAACAGAACAATCATAAGGAAAAAAACTAACTCAAAGATAAGTATACAAAAATTCACATTATAAGTGTATATTAACTAATATGAATCAATAGTTATTATATTCCAATAAACCATAGTTATTGGTATATTCTGCATATAATGAAGAAAGCACACATTCACAAATTAAATGTTTAACCACCTTGAAATCCTATTTAACCATTATGCTTTATAAAGATAAAAAGTGCAATTGAGGATAGCAAACATAACAAGTAAAAGATGCATGAGGACATTTATAATTTTGTCAATATAACGAAAAACCAAGTTACAACGCCAAACAACGAGTTCCCATGCTAGAGGCCCCTATAAAGAATAATTAATTTGTTTCCTTAATTTAGTCAATAGCATCAAAATATTTTCCCATCTTCTTGGCTGCTGGCAAAACAAAAGCAAAAACATCTGCCCACATGCTCCTACCATGACATAACAGATTTACTAAAATATTAATGCTGGCCACAATGTTTTCCCAGCAGGTGTGCTAAGCACCATTAAAGTACTTGTTCCATCTTTTGCAAAAGGGAAGTAAGGCTAAATGTAGAAGTACAAAAAATGTTCCAAGTGAGATAAATAGAAATAAGATGAAACATAGAGAATTAAGAAAATATAGGTTCAAGTGACTTTAAAGTGCATTAAACACACACTGACAATATTAAATTGGTTTTGCTATTAAGAAAGTAGCATGTTTACAAACATTTTGAAATTGGTTTTGCGTGTATTAAAAATCTTTGAACTTAGAAGGTTGAGTTTGTAATTTCTATGGAATAACTCTGATTAATGTTGTCTAATGAAACATAGGAGCGACATTAATGACTAATTTGACAGACTTTGAGTATTTTGCAGCTAAGGCCACAGTAATTATGTAACCCATGGAATCTGTCGCCAAATACAAAGAACTCAACTGAAATGGTGAGATTACAGATTTCTCAATCATTTCCACATGAGCACTTGAAGTATAAATATTGCCACTTAGCTTTCTACTTCTTCCAAATCCTAATAGGTCTAAGAGCAAACAAAATTTGTAGTCATCCTTTACTGATCCAGATAGATTCTTGAAAACTGTTTTCGTCCAAAATGGGGAAGAAGAAAGAAACCCATGTAAGAATATCATATTTTCATCTGACTCTCCTCTTGGAACCTCAGTACTTACTATCAAACAAAGATATTGACGTCAAAATCGACAACTATTTGACACAACATTCAACTGCTTATTAGATTTTGATAGATGTTCAAAGTAAATTACTATAACATAGGCGAAAGAGAGAGAGTACATGGAATTGCAGGAGATGACGGAATTGGTGAGAGTAAAGAGCTGACGGATGGGTCTCGGACAACTTTCCGGGGATTCTTCATCGTTGGATGATGATTTCTTGTGCTGAAATCAAATATAATAGAGAATATAGTTAGGTCTAGTATCTCTGTTTGTGTCATGTAAAATTATATTTGTATTGTGTAAAATATTAAAATTTTGTATTAAAATTCATATCGACACATCAAATATAAAATATATTTTTTTAGCTTTTACCGTATTCATATATATTTTTTACAAATTTTTAATTCATATCATATTTATATTTTATTCTTATCATTTTTACGTCGTGTCAAGTATTACGTTTAAGATTGCCAAATCCAACTACGATTCAATATTAATCATAATCTTTAGTATAAAGAAATTTTTATTTTATAAAAATATATGCTAATTAAAGATATATGCTTAGGTTATATAAAACTGATATAAATTTCGAACGAAATTTTTTATTAAATTTATATAGTATAAATTACGATTTAGCATTAAGCATGATTTTTAGAAATGTCTTATTTTACATATTAGATTACGTTTAGTGACATAAATATAGTATATTTAACAACCAAAACTTGATATAGTGATTGTTACCTTTCTTTAAGAAGAATTAGATCCAAATTCGAATCTCATTTTTTCTTTTGTACTTTTTTATGAATAAAAATTAAATATAATCTCTTTAAAATAAACTTTTCACTTAAATGTAAATTTTTAAAGGTTTAAATAGTGATTTTTATTGTTAAAAACCATATATTTTTATAAACCATGTTTTATATTAGGTCTATTTTTTTTTGGTTACAAAGAAAGAGATAAAAACAACTACATGGTAGAGCTATATGGGAACGATACACCCCACGGATCAGCATCAATTAAGCTAGTAAGAAACAGTGGAGGCTGCTCAAGTTTTCGGAAATCCAACACTAAGTCACAAGCTAATGTAGCTAACTTGTCTGCACAGAAATTTCCTTCTCAGTAGGTGCCGCAAATATCAACATTCCAATTTTTGGAGAGTAATTCTCTGATGTCTACAACTATGTTTCCATGAGGATGGCCTCGGACATCTACTGACTTGATTAAATCAATAATAATCTTAGCATCCAATTCACAAATTAAAGAGCGGTACTCCTCGTTCCAAGCTAACATTAGACCCAACTTGAGAGTTTGCAATTCAGCAACAATATTAGAACAAAGCCCAAGATGAGCTTGGAAACCATTCAGCCATCGCCCGGCAGAAGACCGAAGATATGACCCTTGCAAAAGCTTTTACGCAGGGTGTCTTGGAAGTTGGGTTGCGCAGAGCTTGCATCTACGCAAGGTAGCTTGAGCGGATACAAGGTTCCAGCGCAAACTACCTTGGGCAGGCAGCCTTGTGTAATTTACATAAATATCATTTTAATAATTATAATTAATGAATTTTATTATAATAATTATAATTAATTAGTGTATAATTAGGAAGGAGATGATTCCGAAGAAAAGATGATTGATTTGGGTAAAAAGGTTAGGGTTAATATTGTAAATTTAGGAAATATATTTAGTAGTTTTTTATGGTATAAATAAAGATGTAGTATAAAAAGTAAAAAATGTAGTTTAAATATAAATTCCTTAAATATATTACACTATGTAATCATAATTAATGTGTTTAAATAACTGTAATTTATGAGCTTTTTTTATTAATGTTTATTTTCATTAATGAACTAAATTTATGAATTCAAAATTTTGATTGATCAAATTTAATTTGATTAATTCAGTTAATTTTTTTAATTAAGTGAATAATAAAATACATTTAAGTTATATTATATTTTTAGTTTTTTATGTTTGAAACAAATTAGATAAAATTATCCAATAAATATTCAAATATCAAAGTATTAAGTTAAAAACTATAGCAGTATTAAACTTAAGACATTAAATATATTTTTTTGTTTCATTTATCTGTAGTCTTATATTAAAACGAGCTTGGACCCGCGCCATGCACGGATAATTTCATTTATTTAAATATATGCGTACGTATATAGATTTATATTATTCACACATTTATATATTCAAAATTTCAAAATTTATAATCCAGACAATTATAAAAAACCTTATTAGTTTGAAATATGAATAGAATTAAACTATTAAAATTTTGTTTGGAATAATTAATTATTTGTTTATATCATAGATGATGATTTTATTTAATATTGTTTATTTTTATACAAATATTTATATATTTTTTAAAAATAATAAAATAATTATATAAAATAAGTTAAAAACTTTAACAAAAATATTAATAGCACCACTGTCTAATAAAAATTAATGAGTCAATTAACGGTGAAACAAAATAAATAAAATAAAGAATTTTTTTTCAAATAAAATAAAAATATATTTTTACTACAAATACTTTTTGTTTTCATTTTTCTTATTATATTATATTATATTATATTATATTATATTATATATTTGATGTAAACACAAAAAGTAAACAGTTGCTTAGATACAAAATAAAAAGAGAATTATTTTATAACAAAATATTTGTAAAATTGCAAATAATACACACACACACACACACACATATATATATATATATATATATATATATATATATATAAGCATTACTTACTTAGTAATGATAAAATATAAATAAAGAAATTGATAAAGGATAATTTATTTTTTTAATTAATATATATAGATATCTATCTTTTAGAAAATTAAAAAAATTTAATTGGTAGTATATTAATTTAAGTTAATACATTAAAAAAAATTTAAACATATAATTGATTTATTTTGCAGATTTTTAGGTAAACCTCCCCATATCTCATTCTGTATGAAATTAATCTTTACTCACATTTTATAGTTAGTGCTGGCTTATTTTATAATTTTAATGTATATAGATATTTGTATTTTAGCAAATAAAAAAAAAGATAAATATTTTTTATTTTTTAATAATACATTTGTCAAACATTAAAATTATCCACGTAAAATATTTTACTTTTAACCAAAAGTTTTGATTTTTACATTTATATAAGATATTCGATGTAATTTTATATGTTTTATAAATAAATTTTAGTTATTTATAAAATAATAAGTTTAAATATTTTTATAATTTACATGATATTAATAGCTTCTTTTTATACTTTTTAATTTAATTACTAAAATATTTTAAATAAATTAAAATTAAAATTATTTATTCTATAATATAACTTATATAAGTAGATATCAATTAATATTTTATTTAGTTTTCTAAATAGATAATATTAAAATTATATTTTTTAAATATTTTTGATTAGATAGCAATTAAAATTATTTTAAGATAATTTTAAAAAATTGAGAAATTCTAGAGATTTTAGTAATTTTAAGAAAGTAAAAAATGGAGAAGTTAGTATTTATTGTTTCTTTTGACATAGACGGACATAAAATTATTGGATGGTTACATGTCATTCAAAGAGAATGTTCATGTATTCATGTAGGTATTCTTATCATATTTACTATATAACATGTAATATAATATATATACTAATTTGTATATAGTGCAATGAACAGATTTTGAGTAATTAAATTTTTAATTGATTTTTGAGTATAATAACATATCATATATACGTTTAATGAATCTATTATTTCAAATAATTTTAAAGATATGTGAAAAAAGTATCATACATACACTAATATTTTTTATATAATAATTTTAATTGTTTTAAATTTGTATTATGAGATTAAAAAAATGGTAGAATGTTTTTGTTGGAAGCAGATTTTATTTTTTAAAATTGTAACATATTAAGAACTAATTTGGATAAAAATAAGATTAAAAATGAAGAAAAGACTATTAAAGATTGTAACTATCCGAATTTACGGACATTTCAGTTGGGTTACAAGTCGATATTATGTCAAGACAATACTCGGTCTGATTAATTTTTTCTTTTTTAGTAACAATTTAAACAATATATGTTTACATTCCCCATACACATCTTGTGTGCATTATTGTACTTACAAAAAATTTAAATACAAAGGAATTGTTTAAACCTGTGTATACCTTCGATGCAGAGATATGCTCTACGAAATCATAACTGTGTGGAATGCCTTACTAACGGAAGCGATCTCAGCTACAAAGGGACTCTGTGAAGAAAAGTAAGGGGTGAGCTCAACATGCTCAGTAAGAAAAACACGTGGCATGTAGATAAATACGCTACTTATATACTTATGCCTCAAATAAGTTTCTCGTAAATCATAATGAAAAATTTTCAGTTCAATAAAATCATAAATGGAAATCCAGAAATAGTATCTTCATAGTTTACTACACAGATTTCACAATTTCAAAATTCAAGTAGAGAAACATACAGTTTCAAATCTTAACACAATTCTCATTTTCGTTTCAGTAATTTAAATAGACGAGGCAAAGCATTTCACAATATATCAGATATCAGAAGTGACTATTAGTTAATGTCTGTGACTCCGGGCAATTCATAAGCCAGGTGTGCTGAGATGTCAGGTACTGTGGGAGTGGTCAGCTACCCATACGGCTCACACAATACACTATTTTTCAGAAACACGATACATCGCACACACATGCACACAGCATGGTACATCGTACTCCATGGATCTTGGCATCATTCACCATTCAGTATGATTTCACTATTCATAATTCCATATAATTTCATTGTCGCCTTTTTGCCTCAAATCACGTGCAAACAAGTAGTGCAAGATCACACAGTAATACACATCTGACAGGCATGGTTTTAACATAAAAACGCTTTAAATCACGTGCAAAACAGGTAATGTAAGATCACACAACAATACATGCATGACTAGTACGGTTTCAACGTCAAAACACTTAAATCTTGTTTCAGCGTATAAAATAGAGTAAAATTGGCTGGTCTTATCCTTTTTCACTAAACACGATTTTTCAGTATAATATCGAAATTTTAGATTTTTCACAAATAATTTTAAAACTACTCAAATATTTATTTAAATAGGCTTGATAATATTATACTGGAAATCATGTTGTTTTTACGGAGTTTTAAAACTCTTCCTTAAATTCCAAAGCGTAAAATTGGCCTAAAATTTTTCATAATTCAAGCGACTAAAAATTTCTGTCCTAAAGTTTGCAGTCTCAAATACCTAGAAAATATACGCAGATATTTTTAACAATTCACAAATATCTTTCTACAGTAGAAATACAGCCTAAATTTATATCTGCAAAGCATCAAAAAAATACGTGCAATTTATCTCTAACAGCACACAAAATTTTTCTTACCTCGGTGTCTGCCCGCTGTCCTCAATTGCCTCGACACTGTGAGCCGGCGCGTCCAATCCACTCAGTTTATTTCTCCGAAATCTTGTACCAATATTTTCAACAATATTTTCGGACAGTCTATTACCTCAATTTCCCAAATTTCTTTATGCACTCTACTCAAACTTTAATTCCATTATTTATATTTATATATACTTATATATATAAAAACATTTCCCTTTTCTTTTTCTTTTTTAAAATCATTTCTCCTTCCTGCCACTTTTCTCTGTTCTTTTCCTTTCCTTTCTTCTTCACTAAGCTCGACGCCACTGTTCACAAAATGTTTAACTCTCTGTTTCCTTACCTCCTCGGCATCACCATCATCTCCTGCAGTTTCAACCACCTCTTTCCATTCTCTTCCAGCTCTGTCCTCGGCTTCGTTCTTCCTCTCAATCTCCACTCTCGGGTTCGTGTGCTCTACTTTGCTCCGCTTACTGCTCTGGCATTCGGTTTGGCCCTCTCGGCTCTGTTCCTCGGCATCGCCCTCCTGCCGGTGTCCTCACTTCCTTCAGCTTACCTTATGCCATCATTAACATCATCTCACTCACCTCCACAGTTCTGCTCCGTCTTTGCCCGAGGTCTGACCTCCACCTCTCGGCTGCCACTCCTCTATCGTTTCTTCCCGATCTGTCATCATCATCATCCTTCTCGCAGTTCTGTCACCATTCTCACCACTCTTCTCTCGGTTCTACCTCTTGCCACTGTTTCCAGCTTACTCCTTCCAGCCGGAAGTCATTGTTCCCGTCCCCTGTCGCAAGCTTCCATGGCAGTAGTTGTCTTCCTCTCTTGTCCAGCATTCCCTTTCCACTCATTCTCCTCTGTCTCGGGATCATTACAGCCATTCAACCTATCCTACAATATGTTCACATATAAATATATGTGTGTGTGTATATATATATATATATATATATATATATATATATATTTAATTTGAAATCAGTGCCCAAAGCCACCCCCTATTTCACGTTCGGAAGCAGCCTAGCCATACTTCAGCTCCTCACTAACAAATATATATATATATATATATATATATATATATATATATATTTAATTTGAAATCAGTGCCCAAAGCCACCCCCTATTTCACGTTCGGAAGCAGCCTAGCCATACTTCAGCTCCTCACTAACAACTCCTTGTTGTCACGAATCCCTACCAAGGATGGTGGCCCAAAGCAGTGACAGTGTAGTAGCCTACTGCTCTCGTTGGGTCAGTGCACAGGTTTTGATGGCACCAACTCGTAAGCTTCCCTTGCCAGCTGCCCTGCTTCAGCGTTTTCGCTGTTAGTTTCCCGTTGTTTCGATACAGGTCGGGCAGCATGCTTTTCTCCTATGCTGCAAGCTTCAGTCCTACTCTTATTCTCTCCACCATCTTCTCTGGTTTCCTTCCCGAACCATGTGCGTTTTTCTGCTCCCAAACCATCATATCTTTCTCGACTTCCCTTCCTCTCTTCTCTGCTTCTTTCCACAGCAACCCCTCCCCCCAGCATGAACTGATTATAGTATAGCAGGTGGCGTGAGGATGGAGAAAACGGGGAGTAGGTTGGCAGGAGGAGTGGGGGTGGTGGATGTGTGTGTGCAGATGGGTGTAGGTGTTCAGAGGCCGGTTGCGTGCATGCGTGTGATGGGGCAGAGCTGGTGTGTAGGGGGTTCGGTGGGGGGTTCTGTTTCCATTTCATCATCCTACTGCTACTGCCATTACCGACCTATCTACTATCTTTATTAAATATGTATAGCTATATACTTATTCTTACACTCATACACACTTATTTATATAAAGCACAAATATTCTTTACTTAAAATTGATCAAATCGTTATATATATGTATATTAATATTAGATGGTGTGTGTAAGTGTATACACACATAGATTTATACACACTTATATTCATATCTCTATGTACTTTTATATATATATATATATATATATATATATATATTTTAGGAAATAACCCTAGCTCATAATAAATTTATTTATTTTATTTTTTCTCAAAATTATTTATTCTTAGAGCCAATATAATTTATTTAATCAATTTCCTTCAAGTCTCACAATTGGAACAATAAAATTTTAAATTTTAATCTTCGGCTAATGGAATGTAATCTTTAATCTCGATGATTAATTTGTTAATCATGGATAAAACCGAGCAATTTGAAAATTTACGGTATTTACATTCTCCCTATCTTGAAAAATTTGGTCTCCAAATTTAAATTTTACATCAGTTCCCAAACAAGTGTGGGTATTTTTCTCGCATTAAGCTTTCTAATTCTCATGTAGCCTCCTCCGAGGTGTGGTACTGCCACAGAATCTTTACCAGAGGGATGGTCTTAGACCGCAGTACTTTCTCTTTCCTATCCAAGATCCGAATCGATTTCTCCACATATGTCATATCCTCTTTCAACTCCAATGGTTCCTACTTTACCACATGCATTGGATTTGGATGATACTTGCAAAGCATTAAAGCGTGGAAAACGCTGTGGGTACTCGATAATTCTGGCTGCAATGCCAATCTATTAACTCATCTCCCACTCGGTTCAAGACCTTGAAAGGTCCAATATATCGAGAACTCAGTTTTCCTTTCTTTTCAAATCTTGTTATACCCTATCTTTAGGCTACTGACATATGAGACTTTTAGTCACAATTTTCATTATATCTCTTATTATCCCTAATTACCAATATATCTTCAGGAGATTTGATAAATCATATTATTCTTTGAATGCGGGGTATATCTCTGTAAATGAGTCTCTGACGACATTAATTCCTTTAACTATAGATTATTTGGTACGCAATTCTGTTTTTTAAACCTTAATAAATTATCAGTACCAATATTCAAGCTAGTTGCAGCACCCATCTGGGTCTGACCAGCCATATCAATACTGTGTTTATCATTACGTTGAGTCTGTCTGATTCGATCAAATCAAGTCCAGTTTCTTTTTCAACTCTCAAGCTAGCTACCATAAAATAATGTCAGTGTCAGAAGGGAACCTCCTCCAATTTAAGTTCACTAAATATTTCAATAACTCATGTTCCCTGACCAATACATATGCACATATAACACCGTCCCGAGGATACTTTCGCTCGAGGCACTAACTCTAGTCATTTCCTTTTTTCTTATATTAGACGGCCTTTGTGAAATCTAATGTTTAAACCTTATGATCAGTAGAATTCCACAATTCTTCACCGCACAAGTAATGGTATCCTGACATCAAACGCGAATATGACGACTATCAATTTCAATTTATAGGTTATGGATTAGGGTTACTTCTAGATGCTGTCAAGTCTCTCAGGCGGTGAGGTATTTTGAAATACCTTTATTAGTCATCCGACTTGACCACATAAATTGGTTATGGATATAAAGGTTCAAGGCTCAGTCCCAATTAAGAAGTAGGATACCAAAACTTATCGCAATTTCACATTTATCTTTCTGACACAATCCATTCTCAATCCATATCACTTAATCTGAATTCATTTCACATGCCAGAGATATTCTTTCCTTGTATACACCTCTTATTCCAATATAACTTGCATTCAGAATTTATCCCACTTCAACGCTTGTCTCATTTCGTTTATCAATTATAACGAAATCATTTTTTTACTTAAATTGAGTCTCGCATTCAAAACGTAAACATATACAATTTACAATCCTTATATTCGATACATAATTCATATTCCAAAGTCTCTTCATATCTCAATCTCTGAATCATCTTAACAGTTTGAGGTCTTTCCCTCTCATATAATCTTTGTTTGGGGGAATCCAATTGACACTCATTCTAATACAATGTGACCCAGAAGACTTCGAGTCTCCTTAAAAATTAATGCCAGTACACTCTAAAGTGGATCACTTGGTCCGATAATCTTCTTTTCATGTGAACCTTGTAATTGCTTTTCAGTATTTCTAATTCAATCAAAGCCACTAAGTGCAGCGGTCTGAATAATTAATTTGATACTAGGTGCCAAGTCAATTTTAGAACTTCACCTTTCAATTTAGTGGTAACTTTGATAGATCATCCGAATACGTATCGAAGATTCCTCTGTCTACTAGGGTGTCTTTTTACTCCGAACACGCCCTAACTTTATCAATCCTGTAAGTAGTGTGACCTTCAATTATATTTTTAGTTTCGTAATTCATTTTTTTCAGTTATAGTGATTTTATTCAATCACTCTCACTACTTCCTTAGTACATCACTTTTTCTATCACTCTCTTTACCTTTTTATTTTCCTAGTAACCTCAAAATATATACATTTCATATCATCATAGTTGTGCCTTGCGCACTGCTTCTTCAAAATAACATCCAATGAGGCTAATTTAACTCGATTGAGGATCTTAGTACCTCCTACGAGTTTTCTAGACTTCTTCTATTTCACAACTCCACTTATCTGAATTATACTCCTTCTAAATCTATTTAAGTTCATATTCATTCTCGGAATCATTTTTTTATGTCTGATTCAATCATTTCAGCTATTATTTGCCACTATACTTTATCTGGGATGTGTTACCGTCTAAAGGCCTTCAGAAATATATCTCATGCAATTCTCTGATGTCGACTCTCGGATTAATTCGGGGGACTTTCCTCCGAGCTCAACTTTCCATTTCGATACTGATGCTACAATGTTACTTTCTCTATAGTAGTACACTTCAAAAGACCGTATAACTTTCTCAATTCTTTACCACAAAATTGCAAGAGCAACTTTCTCGGTAGAGTTACTACAAAATTCCATAGGGTTTCTCTGCCTCATTTATCTAATCTTCCACAATCATTGGATTTCTTAACTCTACTGAAAAATTGAGACTTAAACCTCTGAAATTTCCTCAGTCTATTAAGTTTGTAATCGTACCCTACAAATCCATATAAATTATTCTAATTCATTATTACAGTTTTCCATCACAATGAGATTCTTGACTCCAATATGTAATAGCATACTATCTTTCGAAATTAGCTCGGTCTTTCTCTCAATCACACCTCAATCAATATCATCATCATAGGGCTACTATCACTTGACCCGGTAATGTCATCATTATTTTCATGTCCAGCTCAATTTTTACGAAGCGGACTCCAAAATTTTTTCAGTGAAACTATAAGGTGTACACTTAGACGAGAGTTCATTACACCTCTCGGGCCTATCTCTACGGCCTCGAGGAACAGTTTATTTCCATCTGCCAATATGGTTGTAATACTAATCAGTCATATCTATCAGTTTCTCTTCATTCACTGACACAATTTTCAATAAAACACAGTCAGATATACCCATTTGTATCTAATTAATGTACAGTAACATTGAAGATGTGAACTTTCTAAGTCTTTTTCATTTTTAATATGGACTTGTATCAGGTCAACCTTACTCTGATACCACTTCTGTAACTATCTGAATTTACGGATATTTTGGTTGGGTTACAAGTTGTTATTATGTCAAGACAATACTCAGTTTGATTAATTTTCTTTACTTAGTAACAAATTTTAAACAAAATATATTCACATTCCCCATACACATCTTGTATGCATTACTGTACCTACAAAAACTTTAGATACAAAGGAATTGTTTAAACCTAAGTATACCTTTGATGCAGAAATATGCTCCGCGAAATCATAACTGTGCGGAATGCCTTACTAACGAAAGCGATCTCAGCTACAGAAGGACTCTGTGGAGGAAAGTAAGGGGGTGAGCTCAACATGCTCAGTAAGAAAAATACGTGGCAGGAAGATAAATACACTACCTATATACTTATGCCACAAATAAGTTTCTCGTAAATGATACTGAAAAATTTTCAATTCAATAAAATCATAAATGGAAATCCACAAATAGTATCTTCACAATTTACCGCACAGATTTCACAATTTCGAAATTCAAGTAGAGAAACACAGTTTCAAATCTCAACACAATTATCATTTTCGTTTCAATAATTTAAATAGACGAGGCAAGACAGTTCACAATATATCAAATATCAAAAGTGACTATTGGCCAATGTCAGTGACTCCGAACAATTCATAGGCCAGGTGTGCCAGGATGTCAGGTGCCAAAGGAGTGGTCAGCTACCCATAGGCTCACATAGTACACTATTTTCTAGTAACGCGGTACATCGTACACACATGCACACAGCATGGTATATCGTACTCTATGGACCTCAGCATCATTCCCCATTTAGTATAATTTCGTTATTCACAATTCCATATAATTTTACTGTCGCCTTTTTGCCTCAAATCACGTGCAAGCAGGTAGTGCAAGATCACACAACAATACACGCCTGATAGGCATAGTTTTAACAGCAAAACGCTTTAAATCACGTGCAAACAGGTATTACTAGATCACACCGCAATACATGCCTGACTAACACGGTTTCAACGTCAGAACACTTAAATCACGTTTCAACGTATAAAATAGAGTAAAATGGGTTGGTCTTGCCATTTTTCACAAAACACGATTTTTCAGTATAATTTCAAAATTTTAGATTTTTCACAAATAATTTTAAAACTAATTAAATATTTATTTAAATAGGCTCGATAATACTATACTAGAAATTGGGTTGTTTTTTTGGAGTTTTAAAACTCTTTCTTAAATTTCAAAGCATAAAATCGGCCTAAGATTTTCCATAATTCAGGCGACTAAAAATTTCTATCCTAAAGTTCACAATCTCAAATACCCAAAAAATATAAGCAGATATTTTTAATAATTCACGAATATTTTTCTACAGTAGAAATATGACCTAAATTTGTATCTACAAAGCATTAGAAAAATACATGCAATTTATCTCTAGCAGCACATAAAATTTTTCTTACCTCGGTGTCTACTTGCTGTCCTCAATTGTCTCGACACTGTGAGTCGACGAGTCCGGTCCACTCGATTTATTTCTCCGAAATCTTGTACCAATATTTTCAAAAATATTCTCGAACAGTCTATTACCTCAATTTCCCATATTTCTTTATGCACTCTGCTCTAACTTTAATTCCATTATTTATAGTTATATATACTTATATATATATATATATATATATATATATAAACATTTCCCTTTTCTTTTTCTTTTTAAAAAAAAAAAAATTTCTCCTTCCCGCCACTCTCTTGTTTTCCTTTCCTTTCTTCTTCACTAAGCCCGACGCCACTGTTCACAAAATGTTTAACTCTCTGTTTCCTCACCTCCCCGGCATCACCATCATCTCTTGTCGTTTCAACCACCTCTTTCCATTCTCTTTCAGCTCTGTCCTCGACTTCGTTCTTCATCTCAATCTCCACTCTAGGGTTCGTTTGCTCTGCTTTGCTCCGCTTACTGCTCTGGCATTCGGTTTGGCCCTGTCGGCTCTGTTCCATGGCAACGCTCTCCTGCCGGTGCCGTCACTTCCTTCAGCTTACCTTTTGCCATCATCAACATCATCTTACCCACCTTCATCGTTTTGTTCCATCTCTGCCCGAGGTCCAACCTCCACCTATCGATTGCCACTCCTCCATCATTTCTTCCCAGTCTGTCATCATCATCATCCTCCTCCTTGTGGTTCTGCCACCATTCTCACCACTCTTCTCTCGGTTCTACCTCTTACCATTGTTTCCAGCTCACACCTTCCAGCCGAAAGTCATTGTTCTTGTCCCCTATCGCAAACTTTCATGGCGGTAGCTCTCTTCCTCTCTCGTCCAGCATTCCCTTTCCACTCATTCTCCTTTGTCTTGGGATCATTACAGCCATTCAACCTATCCTCCAATATGTTGACACACATATATATATATATATATTTAATTTGAAATCAGTGCCCAAAGCCACCCCCTGTTTCACGTTCGGAAGCAGCCCAACCATGCTTCAGCTCCTCACTAACAGCACCTTGTTTTCACGATTCCCTACCGAGGATAGTGGCCCAAAGCAATGACAGAGCAGTAGCCCACTGCTCTCATTGGGTCAGTGCACAGGTTTTGATGGCACTAACCCACAAGCTTTCCTTACCAGCTGCCCTGCTTCAGCATTTTCGCTGCTGGTTTCCCGTTGTTTCGATACAGGTTTGGCAACATGCTTTTCTCCTATGCCACAAGCTTCAGTCCTGCTCTTATTCTCTCCACCATCTTCTCTGGTTTCCTTCCCGAGCCATGTGCGTTTTCCTGCTCATAGACCATCATATCTTTCTCGACTTCCCTTCCTCTCTTCTCTGCTTCTTTCCATAGCAACCCCTCCCCCCAGCATAAACTAATTATAGTATAGCAGGTGGCGTAAGGATGGGGAAAACGAGGAGTATGTTGGCAGGAGGCGTGGGGGTGCTGGATGTGTGTGTGCAGATAGGTGCAGGTGTTCAGAGGCCGATTGCGTGCATGAGTGTGGCGGGGCAGAGCTGGTGTGTAGAGGGTTCGGTGGGGGGTTCTGTTTCCATTTCATCATCCTACTGCTACTGCCATCATCGACCTATCTACTATCTTTATAAAATATGTATAACTATATACTTATTCTTACACTCATAGTGTCGCGACCCATTTTTTCAAAAAATCATTACAAATTTTTCGCGAACTTACCACACTTCACTTGTTGGGCTGTGAGTCAATATCCATCACTCAGTTTCATATGTTATATATATGCCTATCAGGCAATGCTTTCGTCCCAAACACTAACAGTCGCGGAAGCTCATAAAGTTATTATTTCATAATTAGAAACTCGTTTACATTGTCTTACATATACATCCCCTATAACATGACTACATCATTGTAAACTATTATTCAGATAAAAAAATACGTATGTGTATATACCTCGATGCTGCTGGATAGCTGTGTGTAAAATATCGCAGGACGGACGCAGCTAACAAACTCTACTGAAATGCTCTGTAGAGGGGAAAATAAAGAGATGAGCATAACACGCTCAGTAAGAAATATATGAAAACAGGTAGATAACCACACTATCTACGATGCTCATAATGCATGTTTTATCATCTTGTAAAACAAATGCATTTTCTGAAAACAAAAGCATTCTATATGATAATCATCAATCGATAGAAGCTCAGTCATTTCTTAAATAAGTGTGTTCCACTTATCAGATTTCAAAACGGACATGATCGCTTTGCCAAACACTTGCAAATAATGTTATGTCATGTATTAAAATATGCATATCTGTATCATTCAGATCAGTTCAGATGCTAGTTCAAAACCATTACAGAAATCAGATTGGAAACAGAATACCAAATAAATCAAAAACAGATCCGAAAACAGAAATCAGATTCGGACTTCAGAAACAAATCAGAGTTCAGAAAATAGATCAAAATCCAGTAAATCAGCTCAGAAAACAAAAATCAGATTCAGATTTCAAAATCAAATCAGAGTTTAGAAAACAGATCAGAACAGAAAAATCAAATCAGTCAGAGAGATTAGGCAGAGATATATGGTAACTCAGATGGCATATGACCATAATCAGTGACACCAAGCAAAAACACGGATCAGGTGTGCAAGGGTGTCCAGAAGCATGCAAATCAGAAGGTCCGAAGACTAGTGGTACGGTACAGCATACTCCGTATTATCTACACGGTATATCATATTTCGTGAACCACAACAAATATTGAGAAGGGTTGTAGGAGCCCAATGTCAGGGACTTATCACCACCAGAAATCATCAACCATAGCCTGTCTCAAAATTCAGTGCGAGCAAGTCAGTGTGACTTACAGTCTACACGAGGGCTCCAACACAGGTTTTACTCATATACCAAAGCAGAATAAAGTGTGAGCAGTTCCGGATAACTCACGGATTTCGTCATTGCTCCAGCACGTCTGGCCATATGTCATATCAAAATCAATACGAGCTGATCTAGACAGTTCATAGATCTCATCATTGCTCCAGCATGATTTCATACAAACAAAATAGATAGTTGGCTCATTTCAGATAAAATCAATACTTAAAATCCGAGTGCAGTGCACAACATGGTATTATATAGAGCAAGAGGGTAACATCTCATTAATCACTCGTCAAATCAAATCAAACTTCAGAAAATGTGCAATTTAATGCATATAGTAAAATCATGAGCAAGACTATCATTTCACACTCAGAAAACCTCTTTTCAGACAAAAACAACTGAAATCATGCATTTTCAAATTTTCGCCATTCCAATGGCATTTTCGTAATTTTTTCATATTTGGGTACTATCTAGAAATCTCATATCTATACTCTATACGAAATTTAAGTGAATGCAAATGATGATGACAATACGTACAACTATCTCTAAGAGCTAACATAGATCCCTTACCTGGAATCCAGTCGAATGCACTGTTTCACCTTTTTTTCACTTTCCATAAATCAGTCTATATGATTTTGAATATATCTCCTGGAGCTGCAGATAGTTATCAATAACATTAATTAAGTCGAATAACTCATTTATCATTTTCTATGCAGTCTATTTCAGCAAATGGGCTGAATTGCTCTTATTGGGCCTCGTTGCCTCTTATTGGGTACAACTCTATTTTTAGCTCATTTGGACTTTACTATTTATTCTGTCACAGCCCATTGGGCTCCTTAGGCCCATTAACAATTATTGGGTCATCCATGGCGCTCATTAACACTTTCATCACATTATTTTAAGCATTTTCTAACATAAAGCATTTTATATGGAGTAAATCCGTAACTTATGCGATTAATTCCTAACTCGTATAACTACACAAGTTATAGTAAGTAAGATTCACTTACCCGAGTTTCCGTGATGCCTAAAAATTTGAGGCTCGATCGAATTTACATTTGTCGCCTATTGTCGTGCTACACATTTATATATTTAACCCGGATCAATTTCGATCAAATATAATTTCAAATAAATTTTTTGAAAGATAAATCGATCAATTTCGACCGCTTACCGGCCTATCCGTAAACCCAGGGCATCACCAAATTTTTTCTCCAAAATTTTTTTCTCTCTCCTACTGAACCGGTTCAGACTAGTTCAGCCCCTTTCACACTGAACTGGTCTGAACCGGTTTAGTGGTATTTTTGCCGTTTTCGACGTTGGCGGTCGGTTCTCAACGCGATTCCACCACTAATCGGCTCGGCTTCGCCCCTAGAGCCTTCTTTTGGCCTCGTCTTGGGTCGATCGACGTCGGATTCCGCCGAATCTTCCCTTCTCTCTCGCAGCTTCAACCTTTCCGATCTCCCGTTTTCCGGTGACTCATGGCGCGTGACGGCACCCAGAAGTTCCCTTGGTACCGATTGTTCCTCGGTGGTCGTCTCGTGCCCCCTTCGCTGTCCGTTGCCGCCGTCGGTGAAGAAACAGGGAGGGTCGGGTTTCCTTCCCTGTTTCCGCGTTTCGTTTCCCTTTTTTTTTGTTTTCAGTTTTTTTTTCAATTCTTTTATTTTATTAATTTTTTTATAAATATTATATTATATTATATTTTAATATAATATAATGTCTAAATATCTCTTAATATAATATTATTATAATAATAATATAAAAATTAAATATCCCACATCATTTTATATTATTATTAAAATAATATTATTACAATGTATTGTATATACATTGATATGCACATACACTCTTATCTATTTAGACACCTTTTTTTTCTATATATACTTTATATATAGACATCATTATTTATTTTTATTTTCTTAGAAATATTTTTTTCATATTTTTGAAATAATTCTCGATGTAGAAAAATTCGGGTTGCCCAAATAAAGTCATATCTTGATCAATTGACTTAAAATTTAATTATTTCTTCTTTATTGATCAAGATTACACGAATCCATATTTACAATGTCAATTTCTTAAAGAAATGACACCAAATTTTCGAGTCATACATTCCTCCCACCCTAAGAAATTTGGTCCTCTAAATTATAACCAAGTCAGTTCTCGAATGGATACGGATATTTTCCTTGCACCAGGCTCTCTAATTCCCACATAACTTTCGTTGAAGTGTGGTACTGCCCAAGAATCTTAACCAGAGAGATCGTCTTAGTCTGTAACACTTTCTCTTTCCTATCCAGTATCCGAATTGACGTCTCTACATACGACATATCATCTTTGAGCTCTAATGGCTTATACTAAATCACATGTGCCAAATCCAGATGATACTTCTGAAGCATCAATATGTGGAAGACGTTATGAATGCCTGCTAGCTCATGTGTCAAGGCTAGCTTACAGGCCTTATCTCCCACTCGCTCCAGTATCTCATTATCCCTTTCAAGAGAGAAACTTTCAAGAATACTGATTCACTTACTGTGAATTCCACAGGCCTTCGCCTCGTCTCAGCGTAGCTTTTCTGCCTACTCTGAGCTGTTCTCAATCTTTCACATTTCAACTGAACATTCTCAGAGACTTGCTTCACTAAATCGAGAGCAAACATTTTTCGGTCACCCATTTCTTCCCATCCGATAGGAGATCGACACCTACGACTATATAATGCTTTATACGGTGTCATCTCAATACTCGAGTGATAGCTATTATTATAGGCGAATTTGGCTAATGGCAAATGGTCATCCCAGGAGCCTGTAAAATCCATCACACAAGCTCTCAACATATCCTCCAAAGTATAGACGATTCTCTCTAACTGACAATCGGACTGAGGGTGGAAAGCTGTACTGAAACTCAATCGGGTTCCCATCGCTTCCTGAAAATGTTCCCAAAAGTGGGAAGTGAAGCGGGAGTCCCTGTCAGACATAATACTCACTGGAACGTCATGCAGCCTTACAATCTCCCGTACATACAGGTTTGCCAATGCACTCAGAGTATCCGTAGCTCTCATAGCAAAGAAGTGAGCTGACTTCGTCAATCGTTCCACAATCACTCAAATGGCATCATGGTTCCATTGGGTCTTCGGTAAACCCATGATGAAATCCATGGTGATATGCTTCCTTTTTCATGTTGGTATAGGTAGAGGCTGCAATAATCTTGCAGGTTTCTGATACTCTACCTAAATCAGCTGACAAGTAAGGCACTTAGCCTCAAACTCTGCCATATTTTTTTGTCATGTTTGACCACCATTACATTCTCCGGAGATTCAGATACATCTTATTATTCCTCATATACACTGTATACCTCGATGAATGAGCTTAAAAAAATTAATCTCTTTAGCTATGGGTCATTGGGAACGTAATTTTAACCTCTGAATCTCAGCAAGCCATCATTATTAACTGTGCATTCATTCACTCTACCCATCTGTATCTAACTATGCATACCAACACAAAAGCGATCAATACGCTGAGCTTGTTTGGTCCGATCTATCAAATCTGATTTTCAATCTCAAACTAGCTATCATACAATATGCATCAGTGTCAAAAGGGTCCATATCCAGACTGAGGCTAGTAAACTGCTCTAACAGTTCATGTTCCCTAACCATCATGTACGATACAATCCCGAGGCTCTTTCTGCTCAAGGCATCAGCGACTACATTCGCTTTACCCAGATGATAAAGTATCTCACAATCATCGTCTTTCAGAAGCTCTACCCATCGTCTCTGCCTCATATTCAATTATTTCTGTTAAAAACAAATACTTGAGGCTCTTATGATCAGTGAATACCTGAAATTTCTCACCGTACAAATAGTGGTGCCATATCTTCAGTGCAAACACTACGACTACCAACTCTAAATCTTGGGTCAGATAGTTCTTCTAATGGTCCTTAAGCTCTCAGGATCCATAAGCAACTATATTCTCATTCTGCATCAATACACAGTCCAGTCTCTGTCCAAAGGCATCTGCATATACAGAGAAACCTCTTGAGCTGGTTGGAATGGTGAGAATAGGTACGGTGGTTAGTCGTTGCTCTAGTTCCTGAAAACGCTTCTCACATTTTTTCATTCCTCTCGAATACCACATTCTTCGATACCACATAACCCAAAAAATGATATTTGTTCAAACCAGAAATCGCACTTACTAAGCTTCGCATATAGCTTCCTCTCTCTGAGGGTTTGTAGCACAATACTTAAGTGCTGCTCATGCTCTTCCCGGGACTTCGAATACACCAGAATGTCATCAATGAATACTATGACAAATCGGTCAGGAATGACTTGAACACTCCATTCATCAATGCCATAAAAGTTGCGGGAGCATTCGTTAACCCGAAAGACATAACTAAAAACTCATAATGTCCATATCGGGTACGAAAAACTGTTTTGGGTACATCTTCACTCCGAATTCTCAACTGATGGTACCCAGACCTAAAATCTATCTTGGAAAAGATCTGTGCTCCCTGAAACTGATCCAACAGATCATCAATACATGAAAGATGATACTTGTTCTTGATGGTGGCCTTATTCAACAACCTGTAATTAATACACAGTCGGAGGCTTCCATTCTTTTTCTTAATGAACAAAATCGGTACTTCCAAGGTGAAACACTCGGTCTAATGAACCCCTTTATCCAGTAATTCTTGCAATTACTTCTTGAACTCCTCCAATTCCACTAGAGTCGTACGATACAGTAGTTTGGATATCGGCTTAGTACCAGACACCAAATCACTACAAAATTTCATATCTCTATCTAGTGGAAACCCTGATAGATCATCCGAAAAGATATTAGGAAACTCCCTGACTACTAAAATATTTGTCAATTCGGGGTGTGCCTTATCCGTATCAACCACATATACGATATATATCCCTAATGTTACTTTAATCACATCTGCTGAAGCATCTGCGACTGCCTGGTCCAAGGCAAACGTTCGACCACATCTTAAAACTTGCTTCCCCTTCTCTTTAGTTGTAGCCCTCTTTTTCGGGCAGAAGTACTAGTTGTATCCCTCTTTGACTCTTTGCCCTTCTGTGAGGTTATTTCGGCCAACTCTGGGCAATCTCTTATCATATGTCCCATCTTATCATATCTAAAACATACTCTAGTTAATACATGGCATGGCCTACTACCGTGGTACCACATGCTCTACATTGATCTGTAGTCAACCGAGGTCCTCCAATCACTATACCCCTAGCTGGAGTCGAGACCTGATACACCGGGGACTAAATCATCATATCCCATGACTCATCGACTCTCGGTCGTCTAATAAACGGCCTCTTCCCCACTCAAACACTACAGTCCTCTGTTGATCTCTTCGATCTCTATTCTTGCCCTTCACGACCTTACCAAACTCAGGGACATGCATCTCATAGCCTTGCTCACACAACTGAGCTCTACGCATGGTCTCCTCATAAGTCGTGACGTCAAATAGGGTAAATCTGATTCTGATGGATGGTCTCAATCCATCCATAAACTTGCGGATCTTTTGCATCTTACTACCTATGGTATCCAGGTCATACCTTCCCATGATGTAAATCGAGACTCATACTCGTCTACCGATCTATTCCTCTGGATCAGACCAAGAAATTTCATATGTAATCTCCGCTGAGCAGTGGCTGGGATATACTGCCTCTTAAAGGCATCTAAAAAGATTTTCCAATCAATTACCTGATATTTAGTTCTCAAGATGGGTCGGGAGAATTTCCATTAATGCTCTGCCTTGCTCTCGAACATGAATGTAGCAAAGGTCACTCTCTCAGTGGTCAAACATCTGAAAAAGCCATATAACTTCTCTAATCTGTTGATACAATCCTCTGCTACTACAGGGTTCTTGACCCCACTGATCGATGGAGGCTTCAGCTTCTGAAACTGCCTTAATCGGTCAAGTTCATAATCACGGCCTGAATCTTCACTAGTCTGTCGAGGAATTACAGGTGGTGGTACAGGGGTCTCAACAGTACGTGACATAGGTGCAGGCTGTGTAGGCATAGGTGTCTAAGGAGCAACTGTCGGCTCAGTAAAAGTCGTTTGAGCAGCCGGACCTTGCCTACTCTCTAACCTAGCCATAGCCAAGTTAGCCTGAGTGAACAACTCCATAAATGTATTTCAACTCTAATCTAATCTCATAACACGAGCATCAATAATCTCAACTAGACCAGATGGGAAATAATCACGTGATGATTCGCTAGGCCTCTCAGGCCTATCATTGCATCTCTCGGACCTATCACTATGGCCCTAAGAACACGAACTCTCCCCTCTACTACGATGTTTATCAGAAATCCTGATCGTCCCGCATACACAGTCAATTTCTCAGTTTAACCACAGCTCGATATACACAATTGTATCTAATAATGTACAATGACATGGGGATGTATACTTTCTAACTACTGACACTGACTCACATCATACCAACACTGCTCTATTACCACTTCTGTCGCGACCCATTTTCTCAAAAAAATCACTACAAAATTTTCGCGAACTTACCACACTTCACTTGTTGGGCTGTGAGTCAATATCCATCACTCAGTTTCATATGTTATATATATGCATATCAGGCAATGCTTTCGTTCCAAGCACTAACATTCGTGGAAGCTCATAAAGTTACTATTTCATAATTAGAAACTTGTTTACATTATCTTACATATACATCCCCCTATAACATGGCTACATCACTGTACACTATTATTCAGATATAAAAAATACGAATGTGTATATACCTCGATGTTACTGGATAGCTGTGTAAAAGATCGTAGGACGAACGCAGCTAACAAACTCTACTGAAATGCTCTATAGAAGGGGAAAAATAAAGGGATGAGCATAACATGCTTAGTAATAAATATATGAAAGCAGGTAGATAACCACACTATCTATGATACTCATAATGCATGTTTTATCATCTCGTAAAACAAATGCATTTTCTAAAAACAAAAGCATTCTATACGATAATCATCAATCGATAGAAGCTCAATCATTTCTTAAATAAGTGCGTTCCACTTATTAGATTTCAAAACGACATGATCGTTTTGCCAAACACTTGCAAACAATGCTATGTCACATATTAAAATAAGCAGATCCGTATCATTCAGGATCAATTCAGATGTCAGCTTAAAAACATTTCAAAAATCAGATCGAAAACAAAATACCAAATAAATTAAAAATAAATCCGAAAACAAAAATCAAATTCGAACTTCAAAAACAAATTAGAGTTCAAAAAACATATCAGAATTCAGAAAAACAGCTCAGAAAACAAAAATCAGATTCAGATTTCAAAATCAAATCAGAGTTCAAAAAACAGATCAGAACAGAAAAATCAGATCAGTCAGAGAGATTAGGTAGAGATATATGGTAACTCAGACGACATATGGCCATAGTCAGTGATCCCAAGCAAAAACACGGATCAGGTGTGCAAGGGTGTCTAGAAGCATGCAAATCAGAAGGTCCGAGACTAGTGGTACGGTACAGCGTACTGCGTGTTATCTACACGGTACATCGTACTCCGTGAACCATAACAGATATTCAGAAGGGTTATGGGCACCCAATGTCAAGGACTTATCACCATAAGAAATCATCAACCATAGCCTGTCTCAAAATCCAGTGCGAGCAAGTCAGTGTGACACATAATCTATACGATGGCTCCAGCACGGGTTTTACTCATATACCATAGCAGAATAAAGTGCAAGCGGTTTCGGATAACTCACAGATTTCGTCATTGCTCAAGCACGTCTGGTCATATGTCAAATCAAAATCAATGCGAGCAGATCTGGACAGTTCACAGATCTCATCATTGCTCCAACATGATTTCATACACACAAAAATAGACAGTTGGCTCATTTCAGATAAAATCAATACTCAAAACCCGAGTGCAGTGCACAACACGGTATTATATAGAGCAAGAGGGTAACATCCCATCAATCACTCGTAAAATCAAATCAAACTTGAAAAAATGTGCAATTTAATGCATATAGTAAAAATCATGAGCCAGACTATCATTTCACACTCAGAAAACCTCTTTTCAGACAAAAACAGCTGAAATCATACACTTTATGCATTTTCAAATTTTCACCATTCCAATTGCATTTTCGTAATTTTCTCATATTTGGGTACTATCTAGAAATCTCATATCTATACTCTATATGAAATTTAAGTGAATGCAAACGATGATGAAAATATGTACAACTATCTCTGAGAGCTAACATAGATCCCTTACCTAGAATCCAGTTGAATACAATGTTTCACATTTTTTTCACTTTTCGTAAATCAGTCTATCCGGCTTCGAATATATCTCCTAGAGTTTCAGATAGTTATCAATCACATTAATTAAGTCGGATAACTCATTTATCCTTTTCTATGCAGTCTATTTCATCAAATGGGCTCAATTGCTCTTATTGGGCCTCGTTGCCTCTTATTGGGCACAACTCTATATTAAGTCAATTTCGACTTTACTATTTATTCTGTCACAGCCCATTGGGCTCCTTAGGCCCATTAACAATTATTGGGTCATCCGTGGGGAACATTAACACTTTCATCACGTTATTTTAAGCCTTTTATAACATAAAGCATTTTATACGGAGTAAATCCGCAACTTATGCGATTAATTCCTAACTCATATAACTACACAAGTTATAGTAAGATTCACTTACCCGAGTTTCCGTAATGGCTCAAAATTTGAGGCTCGATCGAATTTACATTTGTCGCCTATTGTCGCGCTACATGTTTATATATTTAACCCATATCAATTTCGGTCAAATATAATTTCAAATAAATTTTTCGAAAGATAAATCTGTCAATTTCGACCACTTATCAGCTTATCTTTAAACCTGGGGCATCACCGAATTTTTTCACTAAAATTTTTTTCTCTCTCCTCTTTCTCTCTCCTCTTGAACCAGTTCGGACCGGTTCAACCCCTTTCACACTGAACCAGTCCGAACCGGCTCAGTGGCAATTTTGCCGTTGTCGACGCTGGCGTTCGGTTCTCGACGCAATTCCACCACTAATCGGCTCGGCTCTGCCCCTAGAGCCTTCTTTTGGCCTCGTCTTGGGTCGATCGGCACCGGATTCCGCCGAATCTCCCCTTCTCTCCCACGACTTCAACCTTTCCGATCTCCCGTTTTTCGACGACTCACAGCGCGTGACGGCACCCAAACGTTCTCTTAGTGCTGGTCGTTCCTCGGCGGTCGTCTAGTGTCCCCTTCGTCGTCCATTGCCGTCGTCGGTGAAAAAACAGGGAGGGTCGGGTTTCCTTCCCTGTTTCCGCGTTTCGTTTCCCTTTTTTTTCGTTTTCAGTTTTTTTACAATTCTTTTATTTTATTAATTTTTTTTATAAATATTATATTATATTATATTATATTTTAATATAATATAATGTCTAAATATCTCTTATATAATATTATTATAATAATAATATAAAAATTAAATATCCCACATTATTTTATATAATTATTAAAATAATATTATTACAATGTATTGTATATACATTGATATTCACATACACTCGTATCTATTTAGACACATTTTTTTCTATATATACTTTATATTTATATATAGACATCATTATTTATTTTTATTTTCTTGAAAATATTTTTACATATTTTCGAAATAATTCTCGATGTAAAAAAATTCAGGTTGTCTAAATAAAGTCATATCTTGATCAATTTGACTTAAAATTTAATTATTTATTCTTTATTAAAAGATTACACAAATCCATGTTTACAATGTCAATTTCTTAAAGAAATGACACCGAATTTTTGGGTCTTACACATAGACACTTATTTATATAAAGCACCAATATTCTTTACTTAAAATTGATCAAATCATTATATATATAAATATATATGTATGTATGTATATTAATATTAGATGGTGTGTGTATGTGTATACACACATAAAAAATGTACAGACATATATTCATATATCTATGTACTTATATATATTGAGGAAATAACCCTAGCTCATAGTAAATTTATTTGTTTTATTTTATTTTTTCTCAAAATTAATTATTCTTTAAGCCAATATAATTTATTTAATTAATTTCCTTGAAATCTGACAATTGAAACAATAAAATTTTAAATTTTAATCTTCGGCTAATGGAACGAAATCTTTAATCTCGATAATTAATTTATTAATCATGGATAAAACCGAGCAATCTGAAAATTTACGGTATTTACAAATATATTTTTTAATAAAATCATAAAAAATTTTAAAAATAAGTGTATAAAAGTAATTTGACCATGTAAAATTTTTAACTGATATGACCTGTAACGACCCTTGACCCTTGAATATCTGAGGGATTTTTTTTTTGAACTTAAATTCTCACTTATTCCTTTATTTACTTAGGTGGTATTCCTGTTCAGTGTCAATTTATTTTCCTACTTCTTTATCTAGAATTATATTTAAATTTCACGTTTTAAATTATATGGCTGATAGAAATTTCGACAGCATAGCGGCTTATACATAAGCCTACCCTTCTGCAAACCAATTGTTTTAACAGTCCTAGATATCCACAACTACCAAACATGCTTTTTCAATCCACATCATCAATCCAATACATCCATTTCAATCGAGACCAATCACTTAAGACAAATTCCCCAAAAGTAGCATTCTTTACATTTGTTTTCTTACAAATTACATCCCAACAAAATATTTCTAAAATATGTCTGTGCATACAAAATGTGTCTGAAAAAAAAATGTAATTGTATACCTTTTCTGTGTGTACAAAAAGTAGCCTAGGGTAGCTCTTTCCCACCAGCCTACGTCGTGTACGCGGTAGATAACACCTACAGATCACTGCAAATAGTCTGAAAGGTAGAGGGTGAGCTTTCGGGGAAAAGCCCAGTAAGATGATACGTTTAAAGCATTTATGATATGTAAAAGCATGAAAAATCGTTTGTAAAACCAATCTTTAACATGATATGGAAATTGTCATTTCATGCATAGTCATCATAAAAATTATAACGCATGATTTTTTTTAAAACAAATAACATGCTTAACTATTTTATAAAATTTCATTATTCATGGATGAGTTCTTAAAATCATCGTTGTTCATAAACATTTCATGAAACATAACTGTTCGTAACCAATTATCATAAATCTCAACAAAGAACATAATCATTCACTAGTATCATCCTCACAATTGTCATTCATAATCAAATCAAGGAGAATAGGCTATAACTAAGTCATGCGATACGTGTCATTTTCGTAGAGAGTCAATCACACCTATGGCCATGGTAAGGGGGCTGTAGACTGGATCAAGGTCGTACAACACTTTCATAAAATATGAGTAGTATCTATCTTTCTTACTTTCTCTAGCACCTAGCTAGGACATGGACACCAAAGACACTTTCCGTGTGGGAAACATACATGCGTGTTGCGTCGACACGAGATACTACCAAAACATCATCATCATAAACCACCAGTAGCAAGACATCTTCCACACAGATAGAGTTAAGTGCTACAGGGGCCCTACGTACCGGCACTCAAGTGGTGGAGCCGAAACACCACAAAAAGTAACCATGCATGAAGCCTCTAGTCTCAAAAATTTCTTTTCCCCTTTCTTTTTTTTTTTTATACTTTTGAAATTGTCAAAAGTTTCTTTCAAAATATGAATATAGAATCATAAATCCATGTAAAGCTTCCATGCATTTTCATACTTTAGGAAAATTCATTTCATAAACATGGATGTACTCGGGGAATATTTCTTAAAACTAAATCATGTTTGGCAAACAGTTCCACAAGTATGAAAGCAGTTATAAATCATTTCTAAATATAATGCTGCTTCATAAAATCTTTTATCAATGAAATAAGGATTCGTTATCAGAACTAAGTTAAATGGTACCCATTACCTCGATTTATCGAAAATTCCGAGTTCAAGTTGTGAAGCCTCCAAGTGTCTCCCTTAACTCTTTCTACGATTCTCCTACACCAAAATTTGTATACTTAGTATCCTATTCATACGAATTATCCACAATGCATCAAAATCATAACCTTATTCGTTACTACTTCGTGTGTGCGTATAATTGTACATACCTCGGCTATCACGTGTGTGGTTATATTTTTTTGTATGCACATATACTAACACACACATTTATTATATACATATATATATATACACACATAAGTATATACACATATATATTTTATTATTTATTTTTATTATTCATTATTACATATTTTTTTTGTCTACTGTTTATTCCTCCCCTTTTTATTTCACACCTATTTTAATTTACACTTACATGCTTATATCCCAACATATATATATACATGTACATTATATATATATATATATAAATTTTACCTTCCTTTTTTTTTCCAATTTCCAGCTTTTCTTTCCATTTTTTTCCTTTCTTCTTCCTCGGCTATTGCTCACTGTTCTTTTCTTTCTTCTCCAGCTGCCGTTATTGCTTCTGCTCACCGATCACCACCTCTAAAGCAACTCTCCATAGCACCCAAAAACTTCCCTTCTTATCCACTGTTCATGCTTCACGATCAGCCTTCAACTGCACTGCTTCAGCCTTCATGCAGGTCTTCCTCGCAGTTTTGGATCGGCTAACACTCTCCATTTCAGCTCGTGGTCTGCTTCTTCTCTTTCATTCTCGGTCTGCTTCAATTCCAGTGGCTCTCTACCCCTTCGGTCCCTTTCCTTTCTTCTTCCTTCTCCCTTCCTTTTCTTCTTTCCTTTCTCCCTTCCTTTTCTTCTTCTCTTAGCCAACCCAGCTTTCCCCCTTTTTTTTTTCTGGTTTTCCTTCAGCTATCGGATCTGCTTAAATTCCAGTGGCTCTCGGTCTTGCTCCAGTTTTCTCCTCCGATCGGCCAGCCTCTCCTTCCTTTCCTTTCTCATTTTCTTTCCTTCTTTCTTCTTTCTTTCTCCCCCTTCTCAGTCGACCAGCTTCCTTCCCTTTTTTTTTCTGGTTTCCCGCTCCTAGCAACAAGGACTTTCTGTTTCAATTCTCTTTTTTTTTTTTGAACAGTTCAGGTGCGAGAATTAGCTTCTTTTTTAAGTCAATTCCGTACACCACATATTATATATGTATATATTAATATTATATAATATTTATTTATACTATTTATTTGTTTTATTCATTTCATTTTTTTATTTACATTTTCAATTTTGACAAATACATGTATATATATTTATTATAATTATTTTTATCATTCATTCATATTATTATTTTTATTTTATTTATTTATTTATTTATTTTTCCTTTTCAATTTAGTAAATATATACACATATTTTCTTGTAACATATTCTCATTAAATTTTATTGTTTGGCTAAATACAAAAAATTTATGGTGTTTATATTCTCCCCACCTTAAAAGAATTTGGTCGTCCAAATTCATTCAAGTCCATCAGAATAGATGTAGGTACTTCTCCTTCATGAGGCTCTCTAGCTCCCATGTAGCTTCTTCAATCGAATGGTGTTGCCAAAGAACCTTTACCAGAGGTATTGTCTTTGATCAAAGTACCTTTTCTTTTCTGTCCAAAATTTGGATAGGTCGCTCAATGTAGCTCATATCCTCTTGAATGCTCAAGGGCTCATACTCAATGATGTGTGAAGGATCCGAATTATACTTCCTTAACATCGAGACATGGAAGACATTATATACCCCAGAAAGCTGCGGTGGTAAAGCAAGTCTGTAGGCTACGTCTCTCACTCTCTCTAGAATCTCAAAAGGACCAATGAAGTGAGGACTCAATTTCCCCTTCTTCCCAAACCGTATGATGCCCTTGCTCAGAGATACCTTAAGAAACATGAAGTCCCCAATCTAAAACTCAAGTAGCTACCTATGCTTATCCGCATAACTCTTCTACCTACTTTGTGCGGCCTTAAGCCTATCACAGATTATCCGAACACCTTCTGCTCGGGAGCTAAGATCTTTCTGTCACCCACTTCTTCCCAAAACACAAAAGACCTACATCTTCTACCATACAGGGCCTCATATGGTGTCATCCCGATGCTAGCATGATAGCTGTTGTTATAAGCAAACTCTGCAAGAGGCAGATGATCATCCCATGAGCCCTTAAACTCCAAAACGCACGCCCTCAACATATCCTCTAAGGTCTGAATGGTCCTCTCGGATTGACCATCAGTTTGAGGATGATAGGCTGTGCTCAGATTAAGCTGAGATCCCATGGTTTCTTGAAAATGAGCCCAAAATCTGGAAGTGAATCAGAAATCTCTATTTGATGTAATGTTTACGGGAGCTCCATGCAACCGAGCTATCTCCTTCAATACAACTCTACTAAAGCATTTAAGGAGTCTGTACTTTTGATGGCTAGGAAGTGGGCACTCTTAGTCAATCTATCTATAATCACCCAGATTTCATCATGCCCCTTTCGAGTCCTTAGTAAACCCATAATAAAGTCCATAGTAATGTGCTCTGATTTCTAAGTAGGCACCGGGAGAGACTTAAGTAACCCCGCTGGCCTTTGGTGTTCAATTTTAATCTGCTGAAAAATCAGACAGTTAGCCACAAACTCAGCTACATCTCTTTTCATACTGACCCACCAATAGACCTTTCGTAAATCATGGTACATCTTAGTGCTTCCTGGGTGCATGGTGTACCGAGAATAATGGGACTCCTTTAAGATCTTTTGTCGTAGGGCATCATCGTTTGGGACACATATATGGCCCTTAAATCTCATCAACCTGTCCTCACCGACCACAAAATCTGACTGTACGTCCTGCTTTGCCTGACTGACCATGTCCAATAATTTTTGATCACCTCTCTATCTAGTTCTGATCTAATCTAGTATACCAGGTTCAATTTGCAAACTAGCTATGAACTCAACATCTGTTGTTTTCACACTAACACTGAGTTTGGCAAACTACTCTAACAATTCTCATTCTCTGACCATCATAAAAGAAATCATCCCCTTTCTGCTTAAAGCATCTGCCACTACGTTTGCCTTGCCCGGGTGATATAGAATCTCGCAATCATAATCCTTGAGGATCTCTATCCACCGTTTCTGTCTCATATTCAGCTCCTTCTGGTTAAAGATGTACTTCAAGCTCTTATGTTCAGTAAAAATCTAAAATCTTTCTCCATACAGATAATGCTGCCATATCTTCAAATCAAAAACAATTGCGGCTAACTCCAAGTCATGGGTATGGTAATTCCTTTCATGGTTCTTAAGTTGACAGGAACCATATACGACCACTCTCCCATGCTGTATAAGTACACACCCCAAGCCCTAGTATGATGCATCATTGTATACTGCATAGCCTCCAGACCTACTAGGAATGGTTAAGATTGGGGCGATAGTCAACCTCTTCTTAAGTTCTTCAAAACTCTGCTCACACTGATCAGTCCACTCGAATGGAACATCCTTGCGTATCAGCTTAGTTAGTGGAGCGGTAATCTTGGAGAAACCTTCTACAAACCTCCAATAGTATCCAGCTAGTCCCAACAAACTCTAAATTTCTTTAACAGTTTTTGGCCTCTCCCAATTGAGTACTGACTCAACCTTAGACGGATCTGCTGACACCCCGTCCTTAGAAATAATATAGCCCAGAAATGCTATTTGCTCAAACCAAAACTCACACTTATCCAACTTCCCATACAACTGCTTCTCTCTGAGAGTTTGGAGCACTACTCTCAAATGCTGCTCATGCTCCTCTCAGGACTTTGAGTAGATCAGAATATCGTCGATGAAAACTATGACGAACCGATCTAGATACTCCCGAAACACCTCATTCATCAGGCTCATGAATGCATCTGGGGCATTAGTTAGACCAAAAGGCATCACGAGGAACTCATAGTGGTCATATCTCGTTCTGAAGGTCGTTTTCGAAACATCCTCATTCCTTATCCTTAATTGGTGATAGCCCGATCATAGGTCAATTTTTGAGAACACCGTAGCTCCTCTTAGCTGATCAAATAAATCATCTATTCTGGGCAAGGGATACTTGTTGAGTTAATGTATTTTGAAATGACAAAACAAGTTAATACAATAATGTTAAGATGGTATACAAACATGTTTAGAAGATATCAGGACCAGAACTTAGAGTTCTGCTGATGAGAGATCGATCTGAGGTGTGAGAGATCGATCTCCTGGGTTTATACTTTATGAGAGATCGATCTCATGATGGAAGAGATCGATCTGGCAAGCCTTAAAATGGTGTAAAGGGATTAAGGTAAAGAGAGATCGATCTGCAAGGGTTAAGAGATCGATCTGCTTAAAGTCAGAGAGCTTAAGAGATCGATCTGGTGTATTGAGAGATCGATCTTGCCTCAAACAGAGAAGATAGGAGATCGATCTGCCTATTCGACAGATCGATCTGTCTCTGCCTATTCAAACTAACAGATCGATCTGGTAATGTATGAGATCGATCTCCCTGTGTATTTATGCTTTGTCATTGCAGGATTTAAAACTAGGAGATCGATCTGGCCAAGATAGGAGATCGATCTGTCTGACCACTGGAGGTTCCCAACGGCTATTTTCTTCAAATCTCAACGGAAAAAACTGCATTTAATGCTCCAACTACCCAACCTTCAGTATATAACCAAGCATTGAAGACAAAGCAGAAAGAGAGACTATCACTGCACATTCTCAATATTCTGAAGTTTTAATTCTTTTATTCCTTGTGTCTCTATTGCTCATTAATTGAGATTTATTGTACAAGCTTAAGTACTACAAGCTGTGTTAGTCCTACCCACTGAAAAGCCTTATTCTGTATTCATCCTCACCTTAAAAGAAAAGAGGATTGTTCCTCAGTGAGAGTTATTGTAAAAGGGTGAATACATTTTCTGTATTGCTAAGGGTAGAGAGGTTATTCCTTAACCTGAAAAAGGAACTTTGTAAACTCTATTGAAAGAGAGAAAGAAACCACTTGACAAGAAGGTCAAGGAGAGAGGACGTAGGCAAGAGTTGGCCGAACCTCTATAAGTCGCTGTGTTTGTTTCTCTTTCCCTCTCTTTGCATTAAATTGTTATATTGCACTGTTTTATTCATTATCATTTGTGTTTAAATTGCGATTAATTTAAAATCTGCCATAATTGTTAAAAAACCGATTCACCCCCCCTCTCGGTAGAGCCAACAATTGGTATCAGAGCAAGGACTCTTTAATCACGTAGGAACAACTTCCTAAGAGTAGAAACGATCTAATGGCTCTTAACAATGTTGCAACTAGTTTGATAGGAGAGGGGCACTCCACGGTTAGACCTCCCATGTTCAATGGTGAACATTATTCATATTGGAGGACTAGGATGATGCTATTTATTCAAGCAAATGACTATGAAGTATGGAGAATTATAGTTAAGGGACCTCAAATCCCTACAAAGAAAATAGAGGGAAGAGATATTCCCAAAGAAGAAGATGAATGGGATTCTAATGACATTAAATGTGCACAGCTAAATGCTAAAGCTATGCACACATTATTTTGTGCTTTAGGTTCTAATGAATATAATAGAGTCTCCGGGTGTGATAATGCCAAGCAAATATGGGATAAATTGGCAATAACTCATGAGGGTACAACCCAAGTGAAGGAGACAAAAGTAGGTATGCTCACACATGATTATGAGCTCTTTAGGATGAAGGAAGAAGAATCCATTAGTGATATGTTCACTAGGTTTACCGATATAATTAATGGATTAAAATCTTTAGGAAAAATATATTCTAATATTGAAATGGTAAAGAAAATTTTAAATAGCTTACCTAAGTCATGGGAAGCTAAGGTAACAGCAATAGAGGAATCTAAGGATCCACACACATTGTCCTTAGATGAATTAATAGGTTCCTTGCTAACTTATGAGATGAAGCTTAAAAGAAATGAAGAGCCACCCAAGAAAGTGGGTGTTGCTCTAAAATCCACTGCTGAAAAGGAAATTAAAAATGAGAGTGGCAGTGAGGAGGATATTGAGATGGCAATGTTTGCCAAAAGATTTAATAAATTCATGAGGATGAGAGCTGGTAATAGCAATAGGAGAAACAATAGGAGAGAACAAGAGGAAGTAGGTAGAAAAGACTCTATTGTGTGTTATGAATGTAAAAAACCTGGATACATAAAATTTAACTGCCCTCTTCTCAAAAGATCTAATGATAGGTTTCATAAAAAGAAGGCAATGGTCGCAACATGGAGTGACAGTGACTGCTCCGATGATGAATCAAATGAGGACATTGCCAACCTATGCTTCATGGCTATTGATGATGATGAAAAGGTAACTTCTAATATCAATGAATACTCTTTTGATGAACTGCAAGATGCATTTGATGATTTAGCATTAGAGTATGAATCTATGAGCATGAAGTATAAAAAGTTAATATCGAAATTAAAAAGGGAAAATGAGATAATGTTAAAAGATAAATTGGAATGTGAGGAGAAACTAGAGATTGCAAATCTAGAAATTGGTGATCTTAAGGAGAAAAATAGCAATTTACATAACTCCTTTAATAGATTTCACATGGGGCAACAAAAGCTAGATAGCATGTTAGAAACCCAAAGGGTTTTTTTTGACAAAAATGGCTTAGGGTATAATGCACAAAGTAGGGAAACCCATCTTAAGAGTTTTATTGCTAGGAAGAGCATGAATAAACCTGCAATTACTTGTTCATATTGTAATGAGAAGGGACATAAGTCACATTATTGCAATATAAAGATGAGGAATCTTAAAGGAAAAATTGTAAAAAGGATATGGATTCCAAAAGAGGTAATTCATTCCAAGGACTGCAATGCATTAGCAAAATGGATCCCAATGGGATCAAGAATTGCATTTACTAACCTTCAAGGACCCAAGAGAATTTGGGTACCTAAGACTTGAGTGGGTTTATTTTTTTTTTTTTTTTGTAGGTGATTGAGCATAGCCACAAAGCTAAAACAAAAGAAGCTTGGTACTTAGATAGTGGATGCTCAAGGCACATGACGGGTGATAAAAGCCATTTCAATTCCTTCAAATCGAAAATTGGTGGAGAAGTCACTTTTGGGGACAACTCCAAAGGCCAAGTGGAAGGAAGTGGCTCAATAGGTAATAATCATTTCTCTTTAGAAAAAGTATTACTTGTTAGGGGTCTAAAGCATAACTTGCTAAGCATTAGTCAACTTTGTGACAAAGGTTACAAAGTAATTTTTGATTACATGAAATGTAATGTTATAGATCCTAAGTCAAATAAAATTCTTCTTCTAGGTCATAGGCAAAGTAACATATATATAGTCTACCTTAATGAACTCAAAAACGAAAACATATGCTTAATGGTAGATAACAAAAAGGAATCTTGGTTATGGCATAGGAGACTAGGTCATGCTAGCATGCATGTGCTATCCAAATTAGCAAGAAAGGATCTAGTCATAGGCTTACCCAAACTACCCTTTAATCATGAAGAAATATGTGAAGCTTGTGTTAAAGGAAAACACAAAAGAACAACTTTTAAGCCTAAGAATAGTGTATCCACCACTAGGCCTCTTCAATTACTGCATTTAGACTTATTTGGACCAACTAGAACCACTAGCCTAGGTGGGAAACACTATGGTTTTGTAATAGTTGATGATTACACTAGGTACACTTGGGTGTTCTTTTTGAGAGTAAAAAATGAAGCCTTAGAGAAATTCATAACTTACTCAAAGGTAACTCAAAATGAAAAAGGATATACAATAACAAGCATTAGAAGTGATCATGGCAAAGAATTTGAAAATATAGGATTTGATGAGTATTGCAATGATCAAGGAATTAGCCATAATTTTTCAGCCCCTAGGACACCGCAACAAAATGGTGTAGTTGAGAGAAGAAATAGAACTTTGGAAGAGATGGCTAGGAC
Organism: Firmiana major; assembly: GCA_033439115.1. NCBI lineage: Eukaryota > Viridiplantae > Streptophyta > Magnoliopsida > Malvales > Malvaceae > Firmiana > Firmiana major. The sequence goes on from CM065909.1 coordinate 46,221,334, forward strand.
CATGTTATGTGAAAATAACTTGCCAAAGTACTTTTGGGCTGAAGCTATAAACACATCATGTTATATAATTAATAGAGCTATGATAAGACCCATGCTAAAGAAAACTCCTTATGAGCTCTACAAAGGTAAGAAGCCTAATATTAGTTACTTCCATCCTTTTGGCTGCAAATGCTTTGTTCTAAATAATGGAAAAGATAATTTAGGAAAATTTGATGCCAAAAGTGATAAGGGAATATTTCTAGGATATTCATTGAATTCAAAGGCTTATAGAATTTATAACAAAAGAACATTAATGGTTGAAGAATCTATTCATGTTGTATTTGATGAATCAAATAATATATCTAAAGATTCAACCAACAATGATGAAAATGTTGAGATATTTGATGAAGGCTTAGAAGATGACTTTCTAGAAAAGCTTGATTTGAATAAAGAAGATGAAGAAGAAATAGAAGTTTTAGAAAGAGAACCTAGAGCACCAAGAGAGTTAGGATATGTAAAAGATTGTGAAATAGTAGGAGATCCAACTCTTGGAGTTAGAACTAGGTCATCCTTAAGGAATATGTGTCAATATATAGCCTTTGTATCTCAAATAGAGCCTAGGAATGTCAATGAAGCCTTAGAGGATAATAATTGGTTCCTAGCAATGCAAGAAGAGTTAAATCAATTTGAGAGAAGCAAAGTATGGAAACTAGTTCCAAGGCCTAGTGATCACTCTATAATTGGAACTAAATGGATATTCAAGAACAAAATGGATGAAAATAGTGTGATCATAAGGAATAAGGCTAGGCTAGTTGCTCAAGGCTATAGACAAGAGGAAGGCATAGACTATGATGAAACATATGCACCGGTAGCTAGATTAGAGGCAATAAGAATGTTACTTGCCTTTGCATGTTATAAAGATTTCAAGTTATATCAAATGGATGTAAAGAGTGCATTCTTGAATGGTTTCATTAATGAAGAAGTCTATGTAGAGCAACCTCCCGGATTTGAAAATCATGAATTTCCTGAACATGTTTTCAAATTGTCTAAGGCACTTTATGGGTTAAAACAAGCTCCTAGAGCTTGGTATGAAAGGTTGTCAAAGTTCTTAATAGAAAAAGGATTCTCAAGAGGAAAGGTAGACACCACATTATTCATCAAAAATAAAAATAAGGACTTACTAGTTGTACAAGTATATGTAGATGATATAATTTTTGGTTCAACTAATGAGTCTTTATGTCAAGAGTTTGCTAAGATCATGCAAGGAGAATTTGAGATGAGCATGATGGGAGAACTCACATTCTTCTTGGGACTTCAAGTGAAGCAAACAAAGGATGGAACATTCATCAATCAAGCAAAGTACACCAAGGATTTGCTCAAGAGATTTGGGATGGACAATTGCAAACCTCAAACCACTCCAATGGGCACCAACATCAAGCTTGACAAAGATGAAAGTGGTAAGTGTGTAGACACTAAACTCTATAGGTCTATGATTGGTTCTTTGCTTTATTTAACTGCTAGTAGACCAGATATATTGTTTAGTGTGTGCCTTTGTGCTAGATTTCAATCATCCCCTAGGGAATCACATCTATTGGCAACTAAGAGAATCTTTAGATATCTCAAAGATACTCCCTCACTAGGACTTTGGTATCCCAAAGACTCCACTTTTGCCCTTCATGCATTTTCAGATGCTGATTTTGGAGGATGCAAAATAGATAGGAAAAGTACTTCAGGTACGTGCCAATTCTTAGGAAATAGGTTAATTTCTTGGTTCTCCAAGAAGCAAAACAGTGTAGCTCAGTCCACAACTGAAGTTGAGTATATAGCAGCTGGTAGTTGTAGTGCTCAAGTGTTGTGGATTAAACAACAAATGAGAGATTATGGTATTGACATGAAGCAAGTCTCAATTAAATGTGATAATACCAGTGCCATTAATCTGTCTAAGAATCCTATACAACACTCCAGAACCAAGCACATAGAAATTAGACATCACTTCCTTAGAGATCATGTACAAAAAGGGGATATAATCTTAGAGTATATTGATACTCTACATCAAATAGCTGATATATTCACCAAACCCCTTGATAGAGATAGGTTTTGTATCCTTAGAGGTGAATTAGGACTCATGAATATGCCTTAGGACTTTCATGTTGTAAAAATCTTGATTTCAAGTTGATTTTTAAAGAGTTTTTGCAAAAATTTTCTGGCAAAAAGGATGAGAGATCGATCTCCTTGAGATATAAGATCGATCTCTATCCCTTAAACAAGCCTAAATTATCAAGGTTAAGCTAAGCAGATCGATCTTCTAACCATAAGATCGATCTCCTTACGTCTCTGTTTAGAGACAGATCGATCTGTCCCCACGACAGATCGATCTCATCAAGCTTCCGCATTCTACAGATCGATCTATGCATGTACCAGATCGATCTCCTTAAGCCTCTGATTGCGACCAGATCGATCTGTCCCTACGACAGATCGATCTCTCTTCGCTTCTGGGAGTACCAGATCGATCTGTCGCCTCGACAGATCGATCTCCTATGCCTTGGAGTATAAATAGCCGCGAAAAATTCCCAAATCTCCCAAAACCTAAAATTCAAATTCTCCAATTCCCTCGCATCCTCTTCCTCAATTCCTCCTCAGATCGATCCTCGTACGGTCTTCCTTGCGTCTCGGTGTCAAATTCTGGTATAGTAACCTACATTTCTCACTGATTTTCTCAAAATCCTTCTTCGATTTGTGTTTGTTTTGCGTCTAGGGCAAACCTAGGTACTGTTTCATTGCCTTTCTTTTTGTTGAATTTAGTTATCAAATCTTTAAGGTCTAGAATAATGCCTAGGCTTAAGAGAGCAGGAACCAAACCACCTAGACCCAATGTAGAGGCAGGTTCTTCCTCCCAACCCACTCCACCTCCTATCGCTTCCTTCAATCGGTGTTTTAAAACACCAGCAAAAAGAAAGCGGTATGAGGAATACTTTTCAACTATGCCAATCAAGCATTGGCGCACCATTGATTTTTCCTTCCTCAATCACATAGACTTTCCATACCTATCAAAATTTGAGGAATTTGGTTGGGTGAAATTCTTGAGAATCAACACTCCTGTCCCTCCAAATCTCGTTTGCGCATTCTTTTCAAATGCCGAACTCGTTTATGACCCCGATGACACCTGCAAAATCCTTGCCTTCAGAACCTTCGTCATGGGTCAATCAATTCTAATTGATTCTGAAGTTATAGCCAAAGTATTTGATATACGCGATGAAGGCTTAACTAATGAGGATGAGGAAGTCCCCTTTGCGTTTGAACTCCCCGGGGACAAGGCGGGTAACCTTCCAATGCACCTTCGGTTACTCCACCTCATAATCTCCTGGAATCTCCGCCCTTACGGTACCCGTCACTCAACCGTCAGGCGTCTAGATCGGTTTTGGCTCCATCACATTCACACCACCAGCCAAAAACCCAACCTCCCTCACTTTATATACGAGGATTGGCTGAAGATTGTGCGTGGCCAAGCTACCACAATAGTTTTTCCACAACCAGTGGCTTATCTTCTCCGTCGCCTTGGCATCGACTGCAGCGGCGAAACTGGCGAACTTCCATCTCCTAAAAGCGAGCTTAACATTGGGACCCTACATCATATGGGGTACTACAAAGATTTTCGGGGAGAGTGGACGAAAAAGCAAGAACAGCAACCTGCTGAGGCTGAAGATGACCACACTGCTGAACCAGCACACCCACCTGCAGCACCCGCTCCAGAAAGTCGTCCTCCACGGCTGCGCCAACTGCACAAACATCGTCTCCTGCTGACTTGGAGCTGATCGTGAAGATGATAAGCGACCTCAGTCAGAGGATCGATGAAGGACATACCACTCAGCGGCGTATGATCGAGGACTTAACTCAACGAGTGGATAGGATTCAAGACACTCAAAAGGCGATGTTCGATAAATTTCAAGAAACTCAAGAGGCAATGTTCGATGAACTTCAAGTGACGCGCACACACGTTGAGAATCTTTTGGACCGTGATCCTCCATCATCTTAGGCTTTAGGTGTATGGTTTAGTTTCGTTATATCATTCCGCACTGCTCCTTGTACTGAATTTGCTTGAATGCAATATAAATTGATTGTTTATGAAAATGTGGCATTTTGTGAGTCAATATTGATTTTGAACTGCCATGGTTTTGACAATGTTGCATTTTGTGAGTTAATGACCATGTGTGACTGATATGACAAAAAGGGGGAGAAGAAACATGTGTTAAATGTTTAAAAGGAAGTTAGGATGATTTAATTGAGGGGGAGTTATAGGATGATTTAATTGAGGGGGAGTTAAGAGCTAGAGCTAACTAAGGGGGAGTTAAGATTTAACTAAGGATGAGTTAAATCTTTAACAAAGTCAAAAGCTCACAAAAAGGGAATTTTGCAAATTCACTAAACATGTTTATTGGATGAGTTTTGTCATATCAAAAAGGGGGAGATTGTTGAGTTAATGTATTTTGAAATGACAAAACAAGTTAATACAATAATGTTAAGATGGTATACAAACATGTTTAGAAGATATCAGGACCAGAACTTAGAGTTCTGCTGATGAGAGATCGATCTGAGGTGTGAGAGATCGATCTCCTGGGTTTATACTTTATGAGAGATCGATCTCATGATGGAAGAGATCGATCTGGCAAGCCTTAAAACGGTGTAAAGGGATTAAGGTAAAGAGAGATCGATCTGCAAGGGTTAAGAGATCGATCTGCTCAAAGTCAGAGAGCTTAAGAGATCGATCTGGTGTATTGAGAGATCGATCTTGCCTCAAACAGAGAAGATAGGAGATCGATCTGCCTATTCGACAGATCGATCTGCCTCTGCCTATTCAAACTAATAGATCGATCTGGTAATGTATGAGATCGATCTCCCTGTGTATTTATGCTTTGTCATTGCAGGATTTAAAACTAGGAGATCGATCTGGCCAAGATAGGAGATCGATCTGTCTGACCACTGGAGGTTCCCAACGGCTATTTTCTTCAAATCTCAACGGGAAAAACTGCATTTAATGCTCCAACTACCCAACCTTCAGTATATAACCAAGCATTGAAGACAAAGCAGAAAGAGAGACTATCACTGCACATTCTCAATATTCTGAAGCTTTAATTCTTTTATTCCTTGTGTCTCTATTGCTCATTAATTGAGATTTATTGTACAAGCTTAAGTACTACAAGCTGTGTTAGTCCTACCCACTGAAAAGCCTTATTCTGTATTCATCCTCACCTTAAAAGAAAAGAGGATTGTTCCTCAGTGAGAGTTATTGTAAAAGGGTGAATACATTTTCTGTATTGCTAAGGGTAGAGAGGTTATTCCTTAACCTGAAAAAGGAACTTTGTAAACTCTATTGAAAGAGAGAAAGAAACCACTTGACAAGAAGGTCAAGGAGAGAGGACGTAGGCAAGAGTTGGCCGAACCTCTATAAGTCGCTGTGTTTGTTTCTCTTTCCCTCTCTTTGCATTAAATTGTTATATTGCACTGTTTTATTCATTATCATTTGTGTTTAAATTGCGATTAACTTAAAATCTGCCATAATTGTTAGAAAACCGATTCACCCCCCCTCTCGGTAGAGCCAACAATACTTATTCTTAATTGTGGCCTTGTTCAACAGCCTATAGTCTATACATAACCTGAGACTACCATCTTTCTTCCGTACAAATAATACCGGAGCTCCCCACGGGGATACACTTGGCCTAATGAACCCCTTGTTCAGTTTCTCAAGTTCAACAAGGGTCATCCGGTAAGGAGACTTCGAGATTGGTTGAGTCTTTGGTACCAAATCTATAGTGAATTCTAACTCTTTATTCAGTGGTAGTCCCGGTAGTTCATCAGGAAATATATCCGGGAACTCACATACCACTGATATGTCCTGAATACTTAGACATTCTCGACTAGTATCGGAGATGAATGCAACATAACATTCACATTAACACGTTCATAAAAAATTTTCATCAATAGTCAAAATCATGTAATTTATTCCTTAACTGCAAAGCATACATCAAAATTATTAGGTAAGGAGAAGGTTACAGTCTTAGTGTAGCAGTCTATACTTACGAGATTAGTGGCTAGCCAATCCATACCCAAAATTACATTAAAGCCATACATGTTCAACAAGATTAGATCTGCTAACATGATCCTATCTCCTACCTTGATTTCACAATTTCTATACACCATATCAGTCTTTTGAGATTTATACATGGGTGTACTAATGTGTAACGTAAAATCTAGAGGTTCAGGCTTAATATGCAAATTACGTGCGAAATGGGGTGATATGAAAGAGTGTATAGAACCTAGATCAAATAGTACATATGCCTCGTGATTACAAATTAAAAGTTTACCCCGAATGGTCTCAGTGGAAGCATTAGCAGCCTCTCTGTCCAAGGCAAAAGCTCTCTCATGAGTGACAGGCTTCTTGCCTTTTTCTGCTGCGGTAGCCCGTCTCTGTGAGATTTGTCTCTAGGGAGCTTGCCTCTTAGGTTATCGTGGTTGCTCTGAGGGCTGTGGAAACTGGTTCTGTGGGCAATCCCTTACCATGTGTCCCTTCTTTCCACACCCAAAACAACTTCCTGTAACCATGTGACAAACACCTCTATGGAGTTGCCCTCACTCTTTGCACAACTACCTATACTGTTGCGGACCTCTAGCAATCTGGGGGCAGGTACAGGAACTGTGGTTCTATCAACCCTAGTCCGAAACTTATCTGTCCTCTGCCTCTTGGGCTGGCCCCTCTGATAATCCTGTCTCACAAACTCCGTCATTTTACCCTTATCCATGTTCTTTCCCTTAAAGCCATACTCCGTCTGTGTAACATTTAGACCCCTCTCAATCATTTGTGCTCTATCCAAGGCATCATTGAACTCAGTAATCCATAACCCCAAAAGTCGATCTCGGATAGCTGGCCTTAACCCGGTTAGAAACCTCTCAATACGAAGCTCTTCATTCTGGAACGTCTCCGGGTCATATCTCATCGGTATAGTGAACTTACTCTCGTACTCATCTACGGTCATACTGCCTTGTACCAAACTCAAAAAGTTCATCCGTAACTTTTGCTAGCAGCTCATGAAACATACTGATCTCTAAAGGCTGTAGAGAATGCATCCCAACTAATCACCGGATGTTGGGCAGTCAAAAGGACCTTGGTGGATCCCCACCAATATTTTGCTTGGCCCTTCAACATGTACGTGGCCATAGAAACCTTCTCTACATCAGAACATACTAGATAATCGAAGATCTTCCCGAGGTCTACTAGCCACTCTTCAGCCTTTACTAGATTCTTAATTCCCTTGAATGCTGGAGGCTTTATTTTCAGGAAGTCCCTCATCCTACCAATATCCCTCTCCTCCATCCGGGTTTGTATAGGTAGCTGAGGCGCCATAGGTACTAGAGGTACTTGTGGAGGAGGAGGTGGAGGTGGTGCTTGTGGAGGAGTCGGCACCGGAGTAGGAATTGGTGCTGTGCCAGCAGAATCAGAGACGTTTGCCCCTAGGTGTTGGGCAACCATTGCAGCTATCGATTCCAAGCCTCACTCGAGGCACTGCTTTAAACGATGCTCAAACCGTGCCATACGAGTATTAGGACTCTCTGGCTGTGGTGAAGGGGATGGAGGTGGCTGAGCCTGCCTCTGAGGGCCTCCTCGTCTTCCACTCATTATACAAGTGATCTAATATCTGCACGTAAACCAAAGATCAAATCTTAAATTCATTAGGTATACATTGCCTACAACCAGACAAGCACAGACATTTGGGATGTAATTTTATCCTTATTTTCAACACTGACAGTACTAGACAACCTTCACTCTGATACCACCTTTAACTGCAACGACCCTTGACCCTTGAATATCTGAGGAATTTTTTTTAACTTAAATTTCCACTTATTCCTTTATTTACTTAGGTTGTATTCTTGTTCAGTGTCAATTTATTTTCCTACTTCTTTATCCAGAATTATATTTAAATTTCACGTTTTAAATTATATGGCCGATAGAAATTTCAGCAGCATAACGACTTATACATAAGCCTACCTACCTGCAAACCAATTGTTTTAACAGTTCTAGATATCCACAACTACCAAACATGCTTTTCCAATCCACATCATCAATCTAATACACTCATTTCAATCGAGACCAATCACTTAAGACAAATTCCCCAAAAGTAGCATTCTTTACATTTGTTTTCTTACAAATTACATCCCAACAAAATATTTTTAAAATATGTTTGTGCATACAAAATGTGTCTGGTAAAGGAATGTAATTGTATACCTTTTCTGCGTGTACAAAAAGTAGTCTAGGGTAGCTCTTTCCCACCAGTCTACATCGTGTACGCGGCAAGTAACGCCTACAGATCACTGCAAATAGTCTAAAAGGTAGAGGGGTGAACTTTCGAGGAAAAGCCTAGTAAGATGATACGTTTAAAACAGTTCTGATATGTAAAAGCATGAAAAATCATTCGTAAAACCAATCTTTAACATGATATGTAAATTGTCATTTCATGCATAGTCATCATAAAAATCATAACGCATGAGTTTTTTTAAAACAAATAACATGCTTAACTATTTCATAAAATTTCATTATTCATGGATGAGTTCTTAAAATCATCGTTGTTCATAAACATTTCATGAAACATAACTGTTCGTAACCAATTATCATAAATCTCATAAAAGAACATAATCATTCACTAGTATCATCATCACAATCGTCATTCATAATCAAATCAATGAGACTAAGCTATAACTAAGTCATGTGATACGTGTCATTCTCCGTAGAGAGCCAATCATACCTATGACCATGGTAAGGGGGCTGTGGACTAGATCAATGTCACACAACACTTTCATAAAATATGGGTAGTATCTATCTTTCTTACTTTCTTTAGCACCTAGCTAGGACACGGGCACTAAAGGCACTCTCCATGTGGGAAACATACATGCGTGCTGCGCGGGTACAAGATACTACCAAAACATCATCATCATAAACCACTAGTAGCAAGGCATCTTCCACACAAGTAGAGTCAAGTGCTACAGGGGTCCTACGTACCGGCACTCAAGTGGTGGAGCCGGAACACCACGAAAAGTAACCATGCATGAAGCCTCTAGTCTCAAAATTTTCTTTTCCCCTTTCCTTTTTTTTATACTTTTGAAATTGTCAAAAGTTTCTTTCAAAATATGAATATAGAATCATAAATTCATGTAAAGCTTCCATGCATTTTCATACTTTAGGAAAATTCATTTCATAAACATGGATGTACTTAGGGAATATTTCTTAAAACTAAATCATATTTCGCAAACAATTCCACAAGTATAAAAGCAGCTATAAATTATTTCAAAATATAATGCTACTTCATAAAATCTTTTATCAATGAAATAAGGATTCGTTATCAGAACTAAGTTAAATGGTACACATTACCTCGATTTATCGAAAATTTCGAGTTTAAATTGTGACGCCTTCAAGTGTCTCCCTTAACTCTTTCTACGATTCTCCTACACCAAAATTTGTATACTTAATATCCTATTCATACGAATTGTCCACAATGCGTCAAAATCGTAACCTTATTCGTTACTACTTCGTGTGTGCGTATAATTGTACATAGGCTAACACGTGTGTGGTTATATTTTTTTGTATGCACATATACTAACACACACACACACACACACACACACACACACACACACACACACATATATATATATATATATATATATATATATATATATATATATATATACACACACATAAGTATATACACGTATATATATTATTATTTATTTTTATTATTCATTATTACATTTTTTTTGTCTAATTTTCATTCCTCCCTTTTTATTTCACACCTATTTTAATTTACACTTACATGCTTATATCCCAACATATATATATATATATATATATATATATATATATTTTACCTTCCTTTTTTTTTTCCAATTTCCAGCTTTTCTTTCCCTTTTTTTTTTCTTTTTCCTTTTTTCTTCCTCGGCTATTGCTCACTGTTCTTTTCTTTCTGCTCCAGCCTTCAATCACACCATCGACCACTCTGTTTTGTGGCACTATTTTGCACTTCACAGCCACCGATCACCACCTCTAAAGCAATTCTCCACAGCACCCAAAAACTTCCCTTCTTATCCATTGTTCACGCTTCACGATCAGCCTTCAACTGCATTGCTTCAGCCTTCACGCAGGTCTTCCTCGCAGTTTTGGATCGACCAACAATCTCTCTTTCAGCTCGTGGTTTGCTTCTTCCCTTCCATTCTCGGTCTGCTTTAATTCTAGTGGCTCTCTACCCCTTCGGTCCCTTTCCTTTCTTCTTCCTTCTCCCTTCCTTTTCTTCTTTCCTTTCTCCCTTCCTTTTCTTCTTCTCTTGGCCAACCCAGCTTTCCCCTTTTTTTTTTTTTCTGATTTTCCTTCAGCTATTGGGTCTGCTTAAATTCCAGTGGCTCTCGATCTTGCTCCAGTTTTCTCCTCCGATCGGCCAGCCTCTCCTTCCTTTCCTTTCTCCTTTTCTTTCCTTCTTTCTTCTTTCTTTCTCCCCCTTCTCAGCCAACCAACTTCCTTCCCTTCTTTTTTTTTTTTTTTTCTGGTTTCCCGCTCCCAGCAACAACAGGGACTCTCTATTTCAATTCTCTTTTTTTTTTGAATAGTTTAGGTGTGGGAATTGGCTTCTTTTTAAAGCCAATTCCATACACCACATATTATATATATATATATATATATATATTAATATTATATCATATTTATTTATACTATTTATTTGTTTTATTCATTTCATTTTTTATTTACATTTTCAATTTTGACAAATACATGTATATATATTTATTATAATTATTTTTATCATTCATTCATATTATTATTTTTATTTTATTTATTTATTTATTATTTTTTTCCTTTTCAATTTAGTAAATATATACACATATTTTCTTATAACATATTCTCATTAAATTTTATTATTTGGCTAAATACAAAAAATTTGTGATGTTTACATGACCAAAAGCCATAAGTGAGGTTGCAGTGGCTTCCAACAGTGCCTAAGTTGTTGGAAGACTCTTTTAAATGGATTGGTAGCATATTAAGTTACCGGGAGGATAAAACATTTTCTAAAACATTTTATATTTACATATCATATAATTATGGTTAATTTAAAATATCAAATATATATCAAATATCAAGTAACAGTTTCATAATTTCATAGCAACAAAAAGAGTAAAGAAAATCTGAAAAAAAATTAATAGTATTTGTGAGAGATTAAATATTACAATTAGAGCTAATAGTATTTGTAAAAAAAATTGTGAATTGGAAAAGATTAAATATTACAATTAAAATTAGTGGTATTTGCAAAAAAAAAAAATTAATGTTGAACTAGAAAAGATTAAATATTACAATTAGAATTAATGGTATTTGTTAATACTAAATTAAAAAATAATTATGTTAAAATGATAAGATGTTAGATAGTATATTAAAGTTTACAAAAATTTAAAGTGAAAATTACCTAAATTGAAAAATATTTGATGAGTATTGCTGAATTGAAAAAAAAAAATGACAACTATTGATAACATAGATTCACAATTCAAAAAGAGATAAATAAGAAATTTCTCGATGACCTACCAAATCATGTTATAGTAATCTAGTAAACAAAAATTAATGGTTAAAATACTGCTTATGTGTCGTAAAATATACATATAAGTAGCCACATAAGCAAAGTTTTAACATGTGTGAATGTATCTTATAATAATGGATAAAGTACATTTGTAGTATCAAACCTTTTATATAAGTTTCATTTTAATCCATAACCTTTAAATTATTTCATGATAATTTCAAACCTTTTTAAAATATATCAATTTAATCGTATCATCATTTCTTACATAAAAATAAACGAGAATTACAAATTAAGGCAATGAGTATAGAATAATTACTTTTTACTATCATATTAAAATATATTCATTAAAAAGAAAGTAACATTTTAAAAATTTTAACCATAAAATAGTAGTATCATTTTATCCTTAATTTTAAAAAGTAACACTTTAGTTTGCTTCTAAATAATAAAAATCTATATTAATAAATTTTGATTAAAAAATATAAATTAAATCTTATTAAAACTAAATATAGAATTTTTAACAAAAAAAAAGAAATGAAATATACTCAAATAATTTCTTAAAACGTGTCTAAATAGAGGTAAATATTGATTAACAACTCTAGAAAGTATTTTCTGTAAATTATTACTAACATAATTTGAAACTTTTTAAATTTATGTCAACCTAACATAACTAACTTATTTAAAAAAAAAATTATTAGAAGTAATTTATTTAAAATCACTTATCAAATGAGTATAATTCTCTTTATAGCTATGTTTAAGACTATGGCTAAAATAAAGATATTAATGAGTTAGGTCAGATTGGATTCTTTTCAAGCCTAGTTAAGGTATTAAAGGGTTAAACATTAGACAAAGTTTGGCCTAATCCTATTTTTTGTGTCTAATTTTTTGTTCAAACTAATTTTTACACATAATATATGAACCTAAGCCCTTCCAACCTACCCAAATACAATTAATTTTTTAAAAAGTATGTCACAAAATTCAAAATATTAAAACATATAATAATTAACAAGTATAACATAATAATTTCAAATTAATTCTTACAAAAAGACTACAAAAAATATGAAAAATTAAAAATTAAAGTCCAAAAGAATAACAAACTCAAATTATATTATACAAAAAATCTAGTCATTAAAATGAATTAGTATTAGAAAGGAAATAAAAATTATTACTCTTTATTATCATCAAAAAACTATATTGATTAGAAAGGAAATTTAAAATTTAAAATTATCAAGAAGAAAAAAAAAGTTCCTTTTTTTTTATTTTAAGTTGAATTTTTAAAATTATAAGCAAAAATATATATTTTTGTTTCCTTATAAGAAATTTCTTTCTAAAAAATATTTTTTTTGTTTTACTAATAATGGGTAATAATTTTGAATTTATTATCTTAGCTTGTAATTCTCTCTTATTTTTATTAAAAAAATTGAGATAAGAATATATTGACAATTATTTAAAAAGATTTGAGATTATTATGCAACAATTTAAAGGTTGTGATCAAAATGAAACTTATATGAAAGGTTTAGGACTATAAATGTATTTTACCCTTGTAATAATATAAATGCAAATTTATTTATTTATAAAAAAATAATTTTAAATATTTAAATAATATACATGATATTGATAACTTACTTTTATACTTTTTAATTCAATTAATGAAATATTTTAAATAAATTAAAATTAAAAGTAAAATTATTTGTTTATAATATAAATAGATATCAATTCATATTTTATTTAGTATTCTAAGAAGAAATATTAAATTATATGTTTTAAATATTTTTATTAGGCTAAAATATTAAATAAACCCTTGTATTTTTATTTTTTTAAAATAAGTCATTGTATTTTAATTTATACTCATACAAACCTTTATACCTAATAAAAAAAATACTATTTGTCATGTGGCATTAGATGGCCACGTCGATGATTACATAGCATAATGATTTATACAAAATAAAGTTGAATTGAGTTTTAACATTTAATTAAAGTCGATGATTACATAGCATGATGATTTAGACAAAATAAAGTTGAATTGAGTTTTAACATTTAATTAAATAGTTGACAAAAAAAATTCTCAACATTTAATTATAAATTTGAAAACTCAAATTATCTTCTACCACGAGAAGAAAATGGGGGAGCGAAGAGGGAGCCATCAAAGAACTGTTATTTCCAGCCGACTGATCTTGAGGGTTTTTTTTTTTTTTTTTTGAATTTTATGCAGCCTAGGCCTGAAGCTTGTGCACGGTGGTTCAAAGACTTAATTTGCATTATTTATATTTATTTTTAATAAATTTGAATCGTATATATATATGATTAGGATTAGTACTTGTATTAGATTCTATTTTCTTCAAATTTGTAATTTAGAAGAAAAGTGATTTATTTGTATTATTTCATTCCCTTTGCTATGTTTTCTATTATCTCAACGATATTTGTTTAATTATCTTTTCTTATTTTCTTTTGATGAATGAAATTTTCCAGACAAAATTTATCAAAGAAAACTTGTTATGAAATGAAACCGGACCATTAGATTTGGTAAAGTGACATAAAAAACTGTTGACATTTTTTTGGATTTTCATGGTTAGTTTCTGTTCAGGTTTTTTCTTTTTTTGGGAAGAAGATAATTTGGTTTTTAATTTTATAATTAAATGTTAGTAGTTTTTTTTTGGTCAATTATTTAATTAAATGTTAAAACCTAATTTAACATCATTTTGTTTAAGTTATCATGCTATGCTATGTAATCATTCACGTGATCATCCAATGCCACATGACAAATAAGTTAAGGGTATTATTTTTTTGTTAGACATAAGGGTTTGCATAAATATAAATTGAAGTATATGAACTTATTTGACTACAATCAAAATATAAAAATTTATTTATTTTTTTAAAAAAAGCATGAAAGAATTAATACTTATTTAGTATTTTAGCTTTTTATTATTAAATTAGATTTGTGGCTAATGATATGATTGTGCTATAATTTTTTAGTATTTCAAATCACAAAAATGACCATAAAGTCCATATTTTAATTTGGAGGTGTCCTGTAATTTTTTATAATAGACTATAGTTCATTGTTTGTAATTTTTTTTTTTTTGTTTTTGAGGCTTTTTAAAATTTAAGCTCTAAAAAATTTAACATAAATACATATCAATTAATATTTTATTTAGTTTTCTAAATAGATAATATTAAAATTATATATTTTTTTAAATATTTTTGGTGTAAATAGTATTTACATTTATTTTAAGATAAATATTTTTAGAAAAATTGAAAAATTTTAGAGATTAGAAAAAAAATTAGTAAAATGGAGAAGTTCAGTATTTAATGTTAGTTTTCATTTGTCTACATGAAGTTAGTAAATATTTACATTTCATTCAAAAAGAATATTTGTATAAGTACCAATGTAAGCATCCTTATTAAATTTGTTATATATTTTATAAAATAATATAAAATATATGATAATTATCTTCAACGAATTTTTTGACTTTACAAACAGGATTAAAATAATGATATATGTGTTTTGAATATATTAAGAAAATAAAAAATAAATAAAATAAGATATGCGTTATCATCCTTATTCAATTTGTAGAGTTAAAAAATTTCACTAACGATGTATATGATGATATAAATTCATATATATAAGATTTTTTAAAAAATTAAAATTAAAATAATCAAAAATCAAAAGAATTTCAAATTTTTTAATTATTTTATCGATTCAATAATAAATTAATTAATCGAATTAAATTAATCCCATCAACTAGTTTAATTAAAATCAAAATACACACTTCCAAAATTAAAAAGCACGAGAATTAGCCTCCCATGTATAGATTCTTAATATATATATTTTTTTGGTTAGATTTCTTAACGCTCTTTTACCAGACCCACAAAGCGGACCGCCTTGTAAAATAAGAAAACTCGGTCAAACTTTTTGTTACTTTAGAAACTTCCGAATCTCTTTCTATGCTCACGGCACGGGACATTGATGAAAAACAAAGACTACATGGTAACGTTATTATTCAGAAATATTATATAAAAAAAAAAACTTCTATCGAAAGTAAATTTAATTAATTTATTAGTTTAATAAATAATAAAAACTAGATTAATAATACTATGATTTGACCTATTGGATTTTTCATATTTTTGCTTAGTTCACATGTTTAGCAAGTTTTTTTTTCTTAATTTAAAATGAAATACTAATAATATTGAAAAAAAAAAGAAATTGAGCTCTTGCGCGTTTTAGTTCAATAATAAATGCATTAAATTAGCTAATTCCAAATATTCAAACTCCCAAAAAAAAAAAAAAAAGAGAGTCAAAGAGATGAAATCAAAATATAATTCATTTGAAAAATAAAAAACTTCTCATATCTTACTAATATATATTTTTTTAATGTCTTGTAATTTAATACAAAATTTAAAAAAATTTAACTTTTTTCTTTATAATACTATGTATCTTTAAGATTTACTTAAATTTAATCCTTTCATATATATTTTTATTTTAATAAACAATTAGGAGCACAATATGGGCCACATAAAAATAATAACAACAAGAAAAATATACCAAATTTCCTGATTTAAACACAAGGGCACAATATGGCATTTGTCTTTTGTCTCTAAGTATTGTCTTATCCCACAACCTTTACACACTCATCTTGAGGCCTCAAAACAAGAAATTAGAGGGAAAAAAGTGATGGAAAAAAAAGGGAGAATAAATGACATTTCCAACTAATAATGGGCTCAATTATTAGTAAAATCTCTTTCTTTTAGTATGATTTTTATATATTTGAAGCATATTACTTTAATAATAATAATAATAACTCAATAGAAAGGCACACGTGAATATACTAATCTAGGTCTTATATTAAATACCAGTACTATCAAAGATAAATATCCATACTTTATTACAAAAATAGTAAAAGAAAGGCATAAAAAGGGAATAGTTCTACCAAACCCAATTGCTACCAATACCTTAATAAAAAAAAAATTGTATGAAATTTTCTAATGGTGCAAGTCTATTTAGGCAAGATTTCTTTTGAAGATTAAGATAAGGTTAATTAATTTAATTTATCAAGCAAGATAAAGATATATTATTGTTATAGACAAACTGGCCTTTCTTTACCAAACAAAGCAGAACCATAAGCCAGAATTTGTCAAAGAAAAGTCAAGCTAAACACAAAATAAATAAATAAATATTTCACAAAATTTTGACAATTAAAATAAATAAATAAATGCCCAAAAAACTAATAAACAAAAAAACCCTACACTTATTTTTTTTTAAAGAAATATAAAAATATTTTTTTTTCTTGCCAGGAAGAGCTGTTCTTCTTTCATATGTTTCATTCTGCAGTATCCAAAAAAACTAACAGAGAAGGAAAGTTAGCCTCCATATCTACCCTCAAAACAAACTAAAAACAAAACCCTAATTTCTTTTTCTTAGCCATTAAAACAAGAAACCGGCATTTTATTTTCCATTTAGCAATCTATTTTTCTTTCTCGCTTGCTTCACTTTCGGTTTTTTCCCTCTTTCCACTGAAACTTTCTCTCTCGTTTTCCTTCTTAATCTTTTTCTCGTAATAATTCCTTTTAGTTTTGCCGGGAAAAGAAATGCATTGTTTGGATTAGGGGACGGTTATTTCAAAAAACGGTTACGTTTTTCAGGCAATAGCCCGGTATCATAGCGGGATTAGGGTTAGGACTCTTCCTTTTCCTTCATCTGCCTTTTCGCTGTTTCTTTAGAATTTTCCCCTAATCTTTTTGTTTTCCGGTTCAAACCCTAGCAGTAGGGAGCTTATAATTACAATTTAATCTAGGGTTTTTAGTATACTCCAAAATTATTATTTAGGGTTATTTTTCATAATTTAACTTGTTTATGGGCGTTAACATTATTTTGGAATAGTTCTTTTTAATTTGTTTTTGCCTAGGTTGTTGATTTGGAAAGAGGGTTGGATCTTTTTTCTTTTATTGGGAAATATGAGGGTCATTTGAGTGGGAAATCAGTAATCTGCAAATCCATCTTCTAATCAAAGATGGAGGAGTAGGGAGTGAGTTAATTAAAATTTAATCTCCTTATTGCCATTGCTTTCGTTGCTATGGCCTCACAATCGTGATAAAACATTTGTTTCTTTTGATCAAGCAATTCCTGCTTTTCCATTTTCTGAATGACCCGTTAAATCCATAAATTACTGGCAACCTTGATTTTGGTGGTTTGAATTACTAGAATAGGATAAGAACTAGAGTTTGTGGTGGAAGAAAATCAATTTGGTGGGTTAGGCTTTGAAGAAGGTTGAAGAAGTGTTCTTTTTTCTATTTATTATTATTATTTTTTCTGATGATCATGTTCGGTATCCCTTATGGAAAGAAGTGAACCAGCATTAGTTCCAGAATGGTTGAGAAATACTGGCTCTGTTACTGGGGCTGGCAATTCAGCCCATCCCTTTGCTTCCTCTTCTCACTCAGGTATCCTTTGAACATACCAATTGCATTTCTTATTCCATTCGTACTTCATTGAAATGTTACTCTTGGATATGTAGCTGTCTGTTAGACACACCTTTGGTATGCTCTTTTTTTAATACCCAGTGTGTTTCTCATTGCATTTATACTTCTACCTTTTATAGTTGTCATTGTAGGAATGTTTGTATATCATTTTGAGAATATATAATAACTGTATTCTTGTTGTTATATTAGATGTTTCTTCAGTGGTGCATCATGGAAGACATAGAAACTCTAGGAATATAAGTGATTTTGATTCCTCTCGTTCCACATTTTTGGATCGGACATCTTCGTTGAATTCACGGAGGAGTTCTAGTAATGGTTCTGCAAAACATGCTTACAGTAGCTTTAGTAGGAGTCACCGTGATAAGGATCGAGAAAGGGATAAAGAGAGGTCAAGCTTTGGGGACCATTGGGATCGTGATTCTTCTGACCCTTTAGAAAGTATCTTAACCAGTAGGGTTGAGAAATTAGGTATCTCGAACAATAGGGTTGAGATAGATACTTTGCGGCGTTCTCATTCCATGCTCTCTAGGAAGCAAGGTGAGCCTTTTCCTCGAAGGACTGCTTTGGACTCCGGAGACAGTGGTAATAGTAACCATAACAATGGCAATGGTCTGCTTTCT